>CM071600.1:24836045-34836045 GCA_036435485.1 Saposhnikovia divaricata
ATATTTCAGAAACTTACCCACAAAAATAGCATAGACCACTCGAACGATCCGATTAGGCACAAGAATAAAATTCATATTCCTAACTTCATCCATAGACCACGAAGATGCTTCTTTTTGTTGTTTAAGCAAATTAATTACGATAAGATGTTGGTCATGAATATAATGAGTTTCGATGAAAGATGAAGTACGAGTGGAAAATGAAGAAATAGAAACGGGTGGGGGTGGCTCTTCGAAAAATGTTTTACCAACAAAATTAGGATCACAAGAACTATCCTTATGTTGGGTTTCCCATTTGGAACAAATATTCTTCATCTCCCCAAACATCTCTTCCGAGGTCAAATCCTTAAAAGATTCGTGAAGCTCTCGATTGGTCTCGTAATGCAATTGAAAATCTTGTTTAAGAAGAGACTCAATCTAATGATCGTCCAAATTTGACCTTGAAACAATCTCCTTAACTAGATTAGCTTCTATTGGTTGAGTATGAAGTTCTTTGGGTTTTTCGGGAAGAGGTTTGGAAGATGAAAGGAAAAGTTCACTAGAAGAAGATGATGGTTGTCTAGGTGAAGCCACAAACTCAGAATCATCGGGATTCTTCATTTGACCTAGAGAAAGAATGATGTCAGCATTAGAATCTTCTTCGTGTGAATCACCACCGAAAGGAGTGTCAACTTGAACATTAGACCTAGGAGAAATGATATCATCGAAAGTATCGATAGGTCTTTGAGTGATAAGAAATTTCGGGTTGACCTCGGGTGGATTCGGGGTGGTTATCGTCTCACGCTCGCACATGGTTGCTAATTGATTCACTTGAAATTCTAACTTAGATAAGGCTTGGGCATTAGAGTTCAAAATTTGCCTATCAGAAGTTATGGTTCGCATGAAGTTTTCTTGAGAAATCAATAAAGCCTCGATACTCTTTTCTAAGGTGTCAAGTTTCCTACTCGATTCATGAAATCCGGGTGGGTGGGCGGTTGTTTGAATTGAACTCGAATAAAGAACTTGACTCGGAATTGGATAAGAGTTCGGTTCTTGAAAATGTGGAGGTGGAGTTTGATAGCTATGACCTTGGTTCCATGAGAGATCGGGATAATCTCTCCAACTGGAATTAGAAGACGATGTAATATGGTCATTTCGAGAGGTTGGTTGAAACATGGCGTTGACATGTTGAAAATCGAGACTCGGAGAGTTGAAAATTGGGTGCCAAGACGTGTGTGAAGGGCCTCTAAGGGTTTCTAAGGCTTCGAGGCGTCTAGTAAGAGCATCTAATTCAGAGTCGATTGCAATATCATTTTCACTATAATGCAAATCACTAAAAGTACTAGACGACTCGTTATATACACTAGGTTCCCTAGTTGACTCACACCACATCGTATTATCTGCTAACTCCTCGTCAAAATCCCAACCTTGGTAATAACGCTCCCTAAATGCTACGGACATGGTAAAGATTGATCAAGGGTAAAACCACGTAGCAAGTAAGTGGGAAAATGAAACACACAAAATAAATGGTGAAAAATCAAAAGAAAAATCTAACCTAGGTTTCCTAAATAAAATAACTAGACATTGCTCACATAACGTTAAGACACACAAAAAAAATCCGTAAATTAAGAATTATTCAGACCGATTCGGCCAGATTAGAGCAGGCATTGCCAAGAGGCCAAACTCGTCACTTAGACACCAAATCTTAACAGCCTGGCGAACCTTAGACACTGAAGGTCGTGAATAGGTCTTAATTACGTTTATTTGATGCAACAAACAACGAGATATATACAAAAATGATAAACAATTATGGATGCTTACACTACGTGTCCTAATAAAAAAAAATTAACGTACCTTTGGGTCCTCCAGCGATCACCACAATTTAAAAGGTACGAAAAATTAAAAACAAGAAAATAAAAATCTAGATGATGTGCCCTAAGTGATTAAATGCATGATGCAACAAAAATGTATTTACAAATAATTTTTTTTTTTCAATTTTCAAATTTTTTTTGTGATTTTGATTTTTGATTTTTTTTTTTGTGATTTTCTAAAAATAACAAGATGAAAAGAGTGAGATACGGGTTACCGAAGCATGCTTCCAAGAATTTCGATTTTTCCACGCACCGAGAGAAGAGTCCCGAAATTTTACTCTTTCATAAAAAAAACGAAATAGAAAAATTAAGTCAAGAAATAAAACTAATCCGAAAAATTAAACATTAAGGCGTGAAAAATAATTAATTCCCCGGCAGCGGCGCCAAAAACTTAATGTGCCGAAAATATGATAATTTAAAATCGCAAGCGCACGATCTCGTTTTAGTATTTATGATTCGATCCACAAGGAATAATATTTTCGCAAAACCTTAATTTCTAACTTAGGCGAATTAGGGCAATTTGGATTTTTGAGAATTTGGTATTTTACTAATTAATTCCTAAAGAAGCAACTGAGTACTTGATAGATTTTTTGGTTGCAAATAAAAAGAAGCGTTTTATCCTAGCACCTTACATCCAGGAGTAAGAACACAACAAGTTTCTAATAGTAATTATATTGTTATTGTAATCCAACGTATGTATTATACATGTCTGTATCATTGTAGCGGGCATTGGATGTTGCTTCTTTTTTGTCTCCATGAAAGTGCTATCTACGTGTTTGATTCAATGAAAAAAGAAAGGAAAATACACTTGACAACACCTGCACGAACGTAAGTTAAATTTGGATTCAAATTTCACGTAGTGTATTGTACGTATCCTAATTTAGTAAGGAATGTGATGACATATACTTATTTCACAGAGCCTTTAAATTGTACATTCCTCAAGGTGGATTGAAGAATAATAGAAAAGAATTTCTTTGGTATCATTCCGAGGTTCAGGTATAACTTGTTTTCACAATTTTTTTTTTTTAACTTGTAGTGAATAAATTTTGTTGGTTTATGTGTAGTGTCCTCAACAAGAAGGAGGCACCGAGTGTGGTTATTTTGTTATGAGGTACATGCATGACATAGTGATGCTTTATCAAAAAAATCCTAACGTGGATTGGAAAGTGGTATGAGAGACAACTAAAATATTGTTTAGTGATATATCGAGTCATGACGTTTTTTAAATATTTTATCTTTTATATTTGGTAGGCTCTCGGTTCAAGAAGCTATACCAAAAAAGAAATCAAAGAGATTCGGGAGCTTTGGGCAAAATTTTTTACTCTAGAATGTCTATGATCAGGTACGGGCGTCACTTTTACATGATTTATTATTATAATTTGAAAGTTGTATTAATTCAACAATTTGTAAGTGTGTGGCAAAACTCTCGAGTGACTGAGTGAAACTATTTTACATATATATTATGTTATGATCAGTGGATAAGACAATAGGTTGCACCAAAAAAATAAGAAGGAAATTATCTTCCTGGTATATTCAAATGTTTGCACAGCTCCTATGTGAACTTGTAAAATAGTATGAACCTTTTCTTAGATGTATCATGTGCTTTTCGTCTTTTATGCTAATGTGTACGTACTTGAAACAGAGATACATGCTGGAGAGGCAGAATGGATATATACAAACTCAATGCTTTTACCAGGAGCCAAAGACTTGATCCATGCAGGAAACACATAAGAGTTGGATGATCTTTGACATGATTAATTTCATTTTGTGAGGGAAATAGAGTATTAGAAAGAATTTTGTTAGTATTTGTAAATGCATTTTTTGTTTTAATTGTAGACAATATAGCATTAAATCTTGTAAATTATTTTAATTAAATTCGTGATCGAATTTGTGGTATGATTTTATTTTTTGTTGTATTATTTTATTTGTGGTATGATTTTATTTTTTGTGGTACACATGTAAGCAGGTTCATTACGAAAAAAAAAAAATTCAAAAAAAAAAATTCAAAAATGGTTTTAGGCGTCGGTTGTGACGTGGGCGACGCTAAAACTGAAGACAATAAGCGTCGGCACATTGAAAAACCGACGCTAAAATTTTTTCAAAAAATGCTTTTAGGCGTCGGTTGTCAGATAGGTGACGCAGAAAAAATATACTTTATGCGTCGGCATTTTTAAAACACCGACGCTGTTTGATAGACTATAGGCGTCGGTTCTTTGGAAGAGCGACGCTTAAAATTGGCACTAAAGCGTCGGTTGGTTGGCCTAAAGCGTCGGTTATTTAACCGCCACTAAATAACTTTTAGCGTCGCCCAATTGACCGACGCCATAGACCTATACCTATAGCGTCTCCTACATGTACTACGCCTGTTAACCGACGCCTTAGACCTTTTTGACCGACGCTAAAAGTCCAGTCTGTACTAGTGTATATATATATATATATAAATATTAGCACAAAACACAATCACCGAGTCACATAACTCAGCACATAGCTCAGTAAAATAACAGTACTCAGAACTCGACAATGATCAACTCAGTACAAAACTCAACATTAGAACAAACAAAATTATTTAAACGAACAGCGTATTAAAGAATTCGGACACACGAACTCAGCCCTGGTGGACTCGGATTAAAGAACTGAACTCAGTGCAAACAATATTCAACGATATCAGATTTATAAACCCATAACAACAATCAGAGAAACAACACGGTAAATCAACAATTCAAACCAGCAAAGCTCAGACTCGTAACGCTAACTCGCAACCTAAGATTTCCATTTAGCAAAACAAAACTGAAAATGAAACCATTCAAAGGAACTCAACAATCAATTTGCAAATAACTTCGGAAACAATTTAACAAGAACCCAGTCGACTCAATTACTAAAACTAAAAACTAACGACTTAAGACACAAAACCAGCGAATCATAAACTCGAAAATCTCAAAATTAGCAACTAAAATATAGCATCCAAACTCGGTAGACTAATTAAAAACGAAATTAATATTGACGAAAAAGGGAAGTAGGGAAAAGGAAAGAAGAAGAGGGAAGATGGGATTGTTCGATTAAAAGAGGGAGAGGTTCGTTCGTTCAAGCTCGCGCGAAGAAGAGGGGGATGCGGGTGTTGCAGCGATCGGAGAGAGATAAGAGAGGGAGAGAGAGAGATAGATATATATATATATATATAGAGAGAGAGAGAGAGAGAGAGAGAGAGAGAGAGATGGGGGAGGGAAGAGAAAAAAATAAAAGAGGGGAAGGGGTTTGTGGCGGTGAATGAAGAGAAGAGGGGGAGGGAAGTTGGTTCTAATTGCATAGATGGACTGGGCTTTTGATTCGGTGATTTAGTAAAAGCAGGGGATAAACTGAGGTCTTTGAATAAAAACAAGAGAATATATTTTGCTTCGAATTAAACTGAGACAGAAAAAAAAATACGTATAAAAAGAAATTAAAATTGTTTACAAAAGCTGCAAATAAAAATTATTACAACTATAATTTTGGGAGTGTTCTACTACTACTCCTAATTCTAAGTTATTTTTACAAGAGAAAATGAGTGCTATTTATAGGAAATTATTTGGGATTTTGGTTGGTGTGGATTAATCCCCACCATTCATTTTTGTTTGGTGTGGTTTAATCCTAGCCTTCCAATTTTCCTTTGCACCACACCCCCTCATCTTTCCTTTTCTTCTATTTTGGTGCTTCTTCTTCTTCTTTTTCTCTTCTTTGACCTTTATTTCTTTATTTTGCAATTTCTTCAATTTTTCTTGAATTTCTTGAAATACAGCAAAACAATTTATTAAAATACGAATTCAAACAATAAATAGGTAATAAAAATATACAAAATTATGCACTTATCAGAAATTCTAAGAGTCAGACAATAAATACATAACACTCCCCCTTGGATGACTCGTATAAACATCATGCCTCGTTAAAACCTTACTAGGAAAAACCCTGTGGGAAAAACCCTAGTGAAGGAAAAAGAGTACATGTGTTGTACTAATGAAAAAGGGTGCATCGTATATGTCTCCCCCTCATTGCAACATGACTATTAATGTCAACATATATCTCGAAATCTACGCATTCCAATCTTGTGTACTAATTTTTCGAAAGATGATGTAGGAAATGACTTTGTGAACAAATCTGCTGGATTTTCACATGAGCGAATCTGACAGACATCAATTTCTCCTCTTTGCTGAAGCTCATGAGTGAAGAAAAACTTTGGGTCAATGTGCTTCGTCCTATCACCTTTAATGTAACCTTCTCGAGTCTGAGTGATACATGCTTCATTATCTTCAAATAGAACAGTAGGACTCTCTTTATTGATTAAAAGATCACATGATTCTCGAATATGATGGACCAAAGACCTTAGCCACACGCATTCTCGACTAGCTTCATGTAGTGCCAATAATTCGGCATGATTCGAAGAAGTTGCTGCAAGAGTTTTCTTTGTAGACCGCCAAGATATTGCGGCATCACCATATGTGAATACATAACCTGTTTGTGATCTACCTTTGTGGGGATCAGATCGATAGCATGCATCTGCATAACCAACTATTCTACTTTTGAGTCTTTAGAATAAAACAAACCCATATCCATTGTACCTCGAAGATATCTAAAAATTTGTTTTACACCAGTCCAATGTCTTCGAGTTGGAGCAGAACTATGCCTTGCCAATAAATTAACAGAAAAAGCAATATCAGGTCGTGTACAATTGGTAAGGTACATTAGTGCACCAATGGCACTAAGATATGGTACTTCGGGACCAAGAAGTTCTTCTCCCTCTCCTTTTGGACGGAATGGATCCTTTTTCTTTTCAAGTGAGCGAACAACCATAGGTGTACTCACAGGATATGCTTTATCCATAATAAATCGCTTCAGGATCTTTTTAATATATGATGACTGGTGGACAAAAATTCCTTTGGATAGATGTTCAACTTGAAAACCAAAGCATAGTTTTGTTTTGCCCAAGTCTTTCATTTCAAATTCTCTTTTCAAATATTCAATCGTTTCACTAAGCTCATATGGGGTCCCTATGATGTTTAGATCATCAACATAAACCGCAATTATAGTAAACCCCATTTTTGTCCTTTTAATAAAAACACATAGACAAATTACATTATTAACATATCCATTTTTCAAAAGGTACTCGCTAAGGCGATTATACCACATTCGACCTGATTGTTTCAACTCGTACAATGATCTTTGTAATTTAATTGAATAAATTTCTCGGGGTCTTGAACTACATGCTTCAGTCATTTTTAATCCATCGGGGATTTTCATGTAAATGTCATTATCAAGTGACCCATATAAGTAGGCAGTCACAACATCCATCAAATTCATTCAGAGCCCTTCTAAAATTGATAAACTTAATAAGAATCTGAACGTTGTTGCATCCATTACCGGGGAATAAGTTTTTTCATAATCAATTCCCGGTCTTTGTGAGAAGCCTTGTGCAACAAGGCGTGCCTTATATCTCACAACTCCATTTTTCTCATTTCTTTTGCGCACAAATACCCATCTATATCCAACGGGTTTCACACCTGCAGGTGTTTGGACAATCTGTCCAAAAACATGACATTTTTCAAGTGATTTCAATTCTGTCTCAATAGCATCTTTCCATTTTGACCAATCATTTCTTCTTTTACATTCATAGATCGATCTAGGTTCATGATCCTCAATTTCTTCAGAAATGTCAAGTGCAGCTGCATATGCAAATATTTCATCCATGACAATTTCTTTTCTATTCCACCTTTTTTCTGAAATGATATAATTTATCGAGATCTCTTCATTGTCCTCAATTTCAGGTATTTGATCATCCTTTGAAGGCGTCTTTTCAGTGATCAATTCTATTTCATTTGGAATGATGTCATTTGATGTACCAGCTTGTTTATCAAGTTTCTTTGATTTTCTAGGATTTTTATCTTTGGATCCAATAGGTCTACCACGCTTCTGGCGTGCTTTTAACTCATTTGCTAGCATGCTTTTATTTTCTTCATCAGGAAGTTTATTTTACAAGGAACGTTGACAGCCGGTATATGTGACTTCGTTACTGTCTTGACATCAGTAAATGAATCAGGCAATTTATTTGCAACCTCTTGTAGGTGGATAATCTTTTGAACTTCAAGTTCACATTGATTTGTGCAAGGATCATAATGAGACAGAGGTGCTGCATTCCATAAAATTTCTTGTCTTTCTTTTTCAAATTTTGACTTATCTCCCCCTAATGCAGGAAAAACTGTCTCATCAAACTGACAGTCGGCAAATCTTACCTTAAATAAATCACTAGTTATGGGCTCCAAATATTTTATAATTGAGGGAGAGTAAAACCCAACGTATACCCCTAATCTTCTTTGGGGTCCCATTTTTGTTCGTTGGGGAGGAGATATCGGAACATAAACTGCACACCCAAAAACTCTTAAGTGAGAAATATTTGGTTCTTGACCATTTATAAGCTGCATTGGGGAATATTTATGATAAGCATGTAATATTGCATGTCCCCAAGCAGTATTTGATAATTTTGTTTTCGTAAGCAAGGGTCTAGCAATCAATTGTAGCCTCTTAATAAAAGATTCTGCTAAACCATTTTGGGTATGCGTGTGCGGAACCGGATGTTCCACATCAATCCCAATTGACATGAAATAATCATTAAAAGACTGAGAAGTAAATTCTCCTGCATTATCCAATCGGATTTTCTTGATTGCATGATCTGGGAATTGTGTCCTTAATCGAATTATTTGGGCAAGGAGTCTTGCGAATGCAACATTACGAGTGGACAATAAACTAACATGCGACCAACGTGTCGATGCATCTATTAGTACCATAAAGTACTGAAATGGTCCACTTGATGGTGTAATAGGTCCACATATATCTCCTTGAATTCGTTCCAAAAAGGATGGACACTCAATCGCAACTTTAACATGCGATGGTCTTGTTAATAGTTTTCCTTGAAAGCAAGCAACACAAGAAAAATCTTTGGACAATGGAACAATCTTATTCTTTAAAAGATGTCCATTTGAATTTTCAATAATTCTTCGCATCATTGTTGAACCCGGATGACCTAAGCGATCATGCCACATAAGAAAATTTTCCGGGTTTGGTAATTTTTGACTCATTATCATGTGTGTCTCTACTGGATTAATAAATGTATAATATAATCCAGATTTATATGATGGGAGTTTTTCTATTATTTGCTTCCTCCCAGAGACTATAGATGTGATACATAAATATTCATCGTCATTTTCATTTGTTGTTTCAATATGATAGCCATTGTGGCGTATATCTTTGAAACTCAAAAGGTTTCTTTTTGATCGGGTGGAGAACATGGCATTTTCAATAAATAAATGTGGAGTAAAATGCACTTTGTGTACCTGAAGTTTGGCGAAGACACCACTTGAAATACCACCTTTCTAAAAGTACCACGGGCAATACCAAGTAATGGATTCAATTACAATTCGTGTGCCGCCGTCTATCTGATGCAAACGGCGTTATATCTTCAGGGGCATAACAGTCTTTTGAGCCGTGCCTTCTCAATACCCTCTTTTACACAGAAAGCACTTTACTATTCTTTAATTCAATCAAGATAAACTCTTAAACTAAGAATTAGAGCTAAATCCATCATTACTGACACTGTAATCCATCAAAGAAGCATCGATCATGAGTTGGGTTGTTCGACCAAGGGAAGACAAAGACATATACTCTCCAAACGAATGCCCACAATATACAGGTAAGCATCGATTCTGGCAATTGGGACCAAGTAGTTAGGGTTTTCTTATTAAAAATGAGGGGTTTGTTAGTATCAATTAGGGTTTTTCTGTTTTTAAATGCAGTGATATATGTGCAATTAGGGTTTTATATTCCTTGTGGTCCCAATTTTATTGTTTATTCTCAACTTGAATTTGTACTATTTTTTTATGACTGTTGCTTTTTTCTTCTGTTATATGTCAGTGCCTGAGTTGTTCACTATAAAATTGCATCATGGTGGGGTAATGTCTGAAAATCCACGACAGTATGTTGGTGGTAATGTCGATTATGTGGACCTGTGTAGTGTGGACATGATGAGTATGTTAGAAATATCTGGTATGCTGAAGGAAGTTGGGATTTTAGGAACTCAAATATTCTTCTATAAATATCCTAAAACTGATTGGATTAGAGGAGTTTGGAACTTGGATAGTGACAGTGATGTTATGGAGATGTGTGAACTGGTGCCACCATCTAGATTAGTCTTAGTTTTTGCTGTTGCAATGGACCCAATAGTGACGTTGACCCCTGAAGAAAATGTGACTCAAGACTACAACCCATCACAAGATCCAAACCTGGAGTATGTTGAGACTGAGAATGATAGAGTGTTTAGGGAAATGGAAGACCTCTATGGTGAGAATGGAGAATTGCATGAGAGTGAGAATGGGGACCATGGTCACAATGAGGATAATGGGGACAGTGAGGATGATGAGGATGAGGACTATGTAGTAGAACAAGATGAATGGAGTGATGATTGGAGTGATGATTCATTCCATTCTGACTCTTCAAATGAGGACAATACAGATGAAGATGTGGCAAACTATAAGTCTGAGAGAGCCAAAAAAAGGTAGCTAAGGAGAGTGCCAAAGCCAAGGAGAGTGCAAAAAATGCTAAGGATGATGGAAAAGGGAAACAGAAAGCCAAGGAGAAAAGCAAAGGGAAACAGAAAGAGGTTGACAAAAATACAGAGAAACAACAACATCAAATGGGGGCAGAGGGAATGCAGATGGGAGTGTAGAGGGAAATGTGCATTATTCTAGTGACTCTTCACACTACATAGACAGTGAAGAGGAGAGGATGACTGCCAACTCCATACTTGAAGATGAGATCAATTGGCCAGTGTTTGATGAAAAATCTGAGATGGGCAACCCAAAGTTTGAATTAGGAATGTTGTTCCCTACATCTAAGGTGTTTAGAGATGCTGTGAAGAAGCAAGCTATAAAGGACAGAAGAGGAATCATTCAAAAGAGAAATTATGGTTCAAGAGTTAAGTTTGTTTGCCATGGAGGATGTGAGTGGAATATTTATGCAACAAAAATGCATAATTCTGACAGTTTCCAAGTGAGAGTGTACAATCCAAAGCATACCTGCATTCAAACATTTGATCAGAAGCAAATCAACTCAAGATGGATTGCAAATTACTATGAGAATGACATAAGGATGAACCCCACATGGCCTTTGGCTTCTTTCTTAAAGAAGGTTGTGAATGATTGGGGCTGCCATGTCAGCATATATACAATTGCTAGGGCAAAGAAAATGGCATTGCAGAAAATAAATTGGAACCATGTGGTCCAGTACTCCAAAGTTTGGGACTATGCTAATGCTCTACTAAAAGAACTGCCTGGAAGCACTGTCATTGTCATGACTGAAGATGCAGATGATGCTGAAAATTTAGGGAAGAAGAGATTTAAAAGATTCTACACCTGCTTTGGAGCAATAAAAGAAGGGTTCAAAGATGGTTGCTGATAAGTGGATTTTTATCCATTTGGATCGTTCTATTTTGGGTTGAATTGATTGCTTAATCCTCGAGTATTTGTGTGGTTTAATGTGTTTTGTGGAGTTTGTGCAGGAATTAAGTTTTGCATGTAGTTATGGTGTTTTGTGGCTTTTGGAACAGAAGTTGGTTGTCGTGTAAAACGGCGCGCGAAGAATTAGACTCCAACAGAAATTCTGCAGAGACAGTATTTGAACAGCGCGACCGCGCCAAAATTATACTGCAGAGGAGCGCGACCACGCTAAGAAGAATTGTCAGATTGGGTAGAGCGCGACCGCGCGGAAAGAACAAAGGAAACCAGCGCGACCGCGCTGTGGTAAAAACTGGCCGCCAGAAACTTTTCTGATTCAGATTTTAATGAGGAATGTTGCCGTTTTCTTCTCCTATTCGACATGGAAATAATCTTGGACGGTGGGAATAGTCTAGAAACCTTATTTGACAAGGGAATTTGCAATTTATATCATATTCAAATATGGAACTTGTCAATTTCAATTCCTACTCAAGAATGGCAAATTGCTTGGAGAAGAGGCAATATTGAGCTATAAATACACATGCTGGGAGGTCAGATTTACACACACCAGACACCAGAGATCAGATTACTTCACATCACATACACACTTTTGAGCACGAGATTGAGAAGCCAAAGCGAGGATCGTGACAACAAGAAGATCTAGACATAGTTTTCTTGTATTCTTACTAGGCGTATCTTTTGGATACTTGATCATTATTCGACTTTGTTCTATAAACCTTGTTATCATTGATTTACTCATCATTATTCTCTTCATCTTTATCATGTTTTCATCAAACCCCATGATGACGAGCGGTTCGATTATGAACTAATCGCCGTCATGGGGTCCTAACGGATTTACTTATGGAATTTAGATGTTGATTGCCTAACTTGATATATGTGTGGTGAATTTGCGATATCCTTGCATGGTTGTATTTAATTCATATAGATGCGTAGCTAACATCTATCTTGTTAATCTCTAGTGAAGCGACAGTAAATCTTTAGATTTAGAACTTGCCATGCTAGCATAAGTCCATGAATGTTATTCATGTTTGTGGTGTGTTTCTAACCGTCTCATACTACCTTATGTAATCTTATGGATACTTAATCTTCAACCATTATGTTTTCAAATTCTATAGACATATAGGGTCTAAGCATAATTGGTGCCTGCATGATTTCTATCTTATGTGGATATTGTGTAGATTGGTGTGCGTGTACTGAAAGGTAACGTATATTTATTTCGTGTTGTCCGATTAGTTATCGTAACCACCACATGTGTTGATAAAAGGGCATGATCTCTAAAGGAAGTTTGTATTGAAGTTAGGATCCCATGTTTTCCATCTCATAAGTAATTCGAAATCACTTAGTTAATTAATTTAGTTGTTAATTAATTCTTATTAGTTAAATTAGATAATCAAAACAAATTTGTCCATTGTCTTAGCATTGAACGATAATCATACATTGATGCTTAGGTACATGAACTAAATTATACAATCTTTGTGGGAACGAACTCTACTTCACTCTATATTACTTATGATCACGTGCGCTTGAGTGATTTTGTGCTAACAAGTTTTTGGCGCCGCTGCCGGGGATTTGTTATAGTTTATGTGCTTGACATCAGTGGTCGTTAAAGTTCACTGACTCGGATCGGTTACTAATAGTTCTTGTGTTGTTTTGTGTTTTCAGGTACTTGAGCGTGTATGCGAACGCGTTCTCAAGCGAATAAGGAGAAGTTGGAAAATAAAGAAGAAAGAGAAACAGAAGCTCCAGTGATTCAAGTTGTAGAAGATATGGGAGAACCAGCAGCAGCAACTAAGGCTCTTAAGGATTTCTCGCAGCCAAAGATCAATGACATTGCATCGAGTATTGTCAGACCAGCAATCGCAGCCAATACCTTCGTGATCAAGCCTAGCACTATACAGATGGTCCAGAACTCAGTTCAGTTTGGGGGTCCTCCTACCGAAGATCCTAACATGCATATTCGGAATTTCATAGAGATCTGTGATACCTTCAGAACCAACGGGGTGTCTGAGGATGCTGTTAAGTTAAGGCTATTTCCATTCTCTCTGAGGGACAAGGCGAAGAGTTGGTTACACTCTTTACCAGCAGGTTCTATCACTACATGGGAGGATCTTGCACAGAAATTTCTTACCAAATTTTTCCCCATGGCGAAGACAGCAGCTATCAGGAATGCTATCACTCAGTTTTCACAGCAGTCTGGAGAATCTCTATGCGAGGCTTGGGGGAGATATAAGGAGATGTTAAGGAAGTGTCCACATCATGGGATGCCTGATTGGATGATAATCAACTGTTTTTATAATGGTTTGGGTGCACAGTCGAGACCCATGCTAGATGCAACATCACGTGGAGCTTTGTGGGCCAAGAGTTATGAAGAAGCTTATGAATTTATCGAGATGATGGCTGCTAATGAATACCAGAATCCTACGGGGAGGTTATCTTAAGGCAAGGTAGCAGGTGTTCTTGAAATTGATACAACTACAGCCATTGCAGCTCAGTTGAAGGCCTTGTCAATGAAGGTCGATTCTTTGGCTAACATGGGAGTTCAGCAGGTAGCTAGTGTTTGTGAGTTGTGTGCGGGCGCACATGATACAACTCAATGTGCCATATCTTCTGAATCAGCACAATTTGTGAGTAACTTCCAGAGGCCACAACAGCCAGTTCCAGCCACTTATCACCCGAATAACCGCAACCATCCAAATTTCAGCTGGAGTAACAATCAAGGTGGTAATCAGCAGCAATAGCAATTCGGAGCTAGGCCATTCAATCAAGGATTTCAGCAGCAGTACCATCCCAGGCAACAGTTTCAGCCTCCAGTTTTCCAGCAACAATCTCATGGGAATGCTGGTCAATCTTCTAATGAAAAATCTGAACTTGAGGAGTTGAGGATGATGGTAAAAAGTCAGGGGGCATCTATGAAGATCATGGAAAGTCAGATCGGACAGCTTGCTAGTGCTTTGTTGAACAGACCATCTGGAGTTCTTCCGAGTGACACTGAAGCCAACCCAGGCAAGAGGGAAACAAAAGAGCATGTCAAATCAGTTACTTTGAGATCGGGTAAGGTGACTGGAAATCAGAATTCAGCCTTTGAGGAAGAAGAAGAAGTTCAAGAGCAACATGTGGCACCTACTGCAGATAAGGAACAAGTCCAGACTGATAGAGTAGCTGAGCAGTTGGTTAGTGAGGTGGAGAATCCTAAAAATTCTGCTAAGGAAGTTTCTCCAAAGCAGTCTACAGAGAACGTGAAAATCTTTCCTCCTCCTCCATATCCAGGCAGATTGAAGAAGCAGAAGAATGACAGACAGTTTGGCAAGTTTCTCGAGGTATTCAAAAAAGCTTCAAATCAATATCCCTTTTGTTGAAGCATTAGAGCAGATGTCGAGCTATGCAAGGTTTATGAAGGGTATTCTCTCAAAGAAGTTGAAACTTGAAGAATTGGATACAGTAGCATTAACAGAAGAGGGCAGTGCCATTTTATAGCAGAAGTTACCACCAAAGCTAAAGGATCCAGGCAGTTTCACTATTCCGTGCACCATTGGGAATTTATCTTTCAGCAAGTGTTTGTGTGACTTGGGTGCTAGTATCAATCTCATGCCGTTGTCTGTTTTCATGCAGCTTGGTCTTCCAGATCCTAAACCTACCAACATCTCTCTACAGCTAGCTGATCGTTCTATTACATACCCGAGGGGTATCGTTGAGGATGTTTTGGTCAAGGTTGATAAACTCATCTTTCCAGCAGATTTTGTGATTCTTGACTTTGAAGAAGATAAGAAGATTCCTATCATCTTAGGACGGCCTTTTCTTGCTACGGGCCGTACTTTGATTGATGTTCAGAAGGGGGAACTCACGATGCGGGTGCAAGATCAGGATGTTACCTTCAATGTTTTCAATGCAATGAAGCTACCTTCAGATGATGAGGAATGTTGTCAGTTGGACTTGGTGGAGTCGTCAGTGAAGTTGAACTTTGATCAGTTACTGTTGGCTGATCCATTGGAGAGAGCTTTGCTAGGAGATTCTGTAGTTGAAGATGAAGAAAGAGAAGAACAAATTCAGCAGTTAAGGGCAATTCCGTGGAGAAAGAGTTTTGAAGTGCCAGTTGAGTCACTTGGGCTTGAGGAGCTTAAAAAGTCACAGAGTCGTCTCAAACCATCTATTGAGGAAGCTCCTACACTTGAGCTTAAACAGCTACTAGAGCACTTGAGGTATGCCTTTTTGGGTGAAGCATCTACTTTGCCTGTGATCATTGCCGTTAATTTGACAGATAGTGAAGAGGAGAAGCTCTTGAGGATATTGAGACAGTTTAAGACAGCCATTGGATGGACTATAGCAGACATCAAAGGAATCAGTCCTTCGTATTGCATGCACAAAATTCTGCTAGAGGATAATTGCAAGCCTACTGTGGAGCATCAGCGTCGTCTCAATCCTATTATGAAGGAAGTGGTGAAGAAGGAGATCTTGAAGTGGCTTGATGCTGGTATTATCTACCCTATCTCAGACAGTTCTTGGGTGAGTCCAGTACAGTGTGTGCCGAAGAAGGGAGGTATGACAGTTGTTGCTAATGAGAAGAATGAGCTCATCCCTACACGTACCGTTACAGGGTGGAGAGTTTGCATGGACTATCGCAAGTTGAACAAAGCCACGAGAAAAGACCACTTTCCTCTTCCGTTTCTGGATCAGATGTTAGACAGGTTGGCAGGCCACGAGTACTATTGTCTTCTTGATGGATATTCTGGATATAATCAGATTTGCATTGCACCTGAGGATCAAGAGAAGACTACATTCACATGTCCCTTTGGCACCTTTGCATTCAGACGAGTTCCGTTCGGACTGTGTGGCGCTCCAGCCACTTTTCAGAGGTGTAAGATGGCTATCTTTTCAGACATGATTGGTATCAATGTGGAAGTTTTCATGGATGATTTCTCAGTGTTTGGTTCTTCATATGACGAGTGCTTGCATAATCTTGGTCTGGTTTTGAAGAGATGTGTGGAGACTAATCTGTTGCTGAATTGGGAAAAATGTCACTTTATGGCGCAAGAAGGAATTATTCTTGGGCACAAGGTCTCTAGCAAAGGACTTGAGGTGGATAAAGCAAAAATTGACACTATTGAGAAGCTTCCTCCTCCTATCTCTGTTAGAGGAATTCGCAGTTTTCTTGGTCATGCGGGTTTCTATCGCCGGTTCATAAAAGATTTTTCGAAGATCTCGAAACCCTTGTGCAATCTGTTGGAGAAAGATGTTCCTTTCAATTTTGATGAAGCTTGTCTTGATGCTTTCGAGCTTTTGAAGAAGAAGTTGACTACCGCACCTGTTATTACTGCACCAGATTGGAGTGAGCCATTCGAGCTAATGTGTGATGCTAGTGACTATGCCGTTGGTGCTGTTCTTGGTCAGAGAAAGGAGAAAATATTTCATGTGGTTTACTATGCTAGTAAAACCCTTAACGACGCACAGTTGAACTACACCACCATGGAAAAAGAGCTCTTGGCTGTTGTTTATGCTTTTGAAAAGTTTCGAGCCTATTTACTTGGCACAAAAGTCATTGTCTACACAGATCATGCGGCTATCAGATACTTGATGACAAAGAAGGATTCGAAGCCTAGGTTAATTTGATGGGTCTTATTGCTCCAGGAATTTGATGTGGAGATTAAAGACAGAAAAGGAACTGAAAACCAGGTGGCAGATCATCTTTCGAGATTGGAAGACCATGGTAAAAATTCACAGGCTAAATCTCTGATTAATGAATCTTTTCCGGATGAGCAGCTTTTAGAGGTACAAGTGGAAGAGCCATGGTTTGCAGATTTTGTGAACTATCTTGTCAATGACGTCATCCCTCCTGATTTATCTTATGCTCAAAGGAAGAAGTTCTTACATGATGTGAAGTGGTACCGATGGGACGAGCCGTATTTGTTCAAACAGGGTGCTGATCAGATTATTCGACGTTGCATTCCTTATATCGAGACTGAAAGTGTGTTGCGAGAGTGCCATTCCACTGTTTATGGAGGTCATTATGGTGGAGAGAAGACGGTAGCTCGTGTTCTTCAGGCAGGTTTCTTTTGGCCTACAGTTTTTAAGGATGCTCATCAGTTCGTTTTGAGATGTGATCGTTGTCAGCGAGTTGGTAATATTTCTAGGAGGAATGAGATGCCTCTTAATATGCTTCTTGAGGTAGAGATCTTTGATGTATGGGGTATTGATTTCATGGGACCTTTTGTTTCTTCTTGTAATAATCAGTACATCTTGCTAGCTGTGGACTACGTCTCTAAGTGGGTTGAGGTGAAGGCCTTACCAACCAATGATGCTAAGGTGGTGCTGAACTTTCTTCATAAACAGGTCTTTACACGTTTTGGAACTCCGCGAGCTATTATTAGTGATGAGGGGACTCACTTTTGTAATCGTCAATTCACTGCATTGTTGGCAAAGTATAGGGTGACACATCGTGTTGCTACAGCATATCATCCCCAAACAAACGGTCAAGCGAAGGTATCTAATCGTGAAATCAAGAGAATTCTGGAAAAGGTGGTGAATCCGTCGAGGAAGGATTGGTCCTTGAAGTTAGATGAAGCTGTTTGGGCCTATAGAACAGCTTACAAAACACCTTTGGGAATGTCTCCGTATCAGTTAGTTTTTGGAAAAGCATGTCATCTACTAGTGGAGTTGGAACATAAAGCTTTTTGGGCGATTAAGAAGTTGAATCCTGATATTAGAGCAGCTGGTGAGAAACGGTTACTGCAGTTGAATGAGTTAGAGGAGTTTCGGTCTCAGGCTTATGAGAACCACAAGATTTACAAGGAGAAGGTGAAGAGGTGGCATGATAAGAGGTTGATTCCTAAGGTCTTTGTGCCTGGTCAGCTGGTTTTGTTGTTTAATTCGCGCCTCAAGCTTTTTCCTGGGAAGCTTAAGTCAAGGTGGTCAGGGCCGTTCACTGTTAAAACCGTATTTCCGCATGGAGCCGTTGAGATTTTTGAAAAGTCACCTGATTTGGCGTTCAAGGTGAATGGTCAGCGGTTAAAACATTATTTTACAGGTGATCCAGTGGTTCGTGAAACAGATTTCGTGGATTTGGCAGAAACGTAACGATCGAGCAGCAAGTCAAGCTAATGACGTTAAACGAGCGCTTCGTGGGAGGCAACCCATGTGATTGGATATCATTATTGTTGTATATTCTTACTTATCAAAAAAAAAGAGAAAAAGGGACAGCGCGACCGCGCTGTCTGGCAGTACAATCATAGCGCGACCGCGATACTGCGATTCTGGAGGTGCAGAAGAAATTTTTGGAGCAGATTTTCAGCCCAAATTTCGATTTTGAAACCCTAATCTCAGCCCAAACCCACTCCTAATCACTCTATAAATCCCCAATTTCTTTTTTAATCAGTCACTATACCATCTCTCTTTTATACACATATCTCTCATATACATATACATATATACACTTAACCCTAACCTACTACTTTGGAGCTTCGGGATTCGTGTTCATTCATCGATTGGAGGCTTACTACGCAGTGCTACCTCTCCTACAGATTCGTTTTGGGTAATTTCTTGATTATCCTTGTTACTACGAATTGTAGTTTGCGTATTTTGGGATAATTGCTGTTAGGTTGCTGTGGGTTGCTGTGGTTATTATTTGTGTATATTTTCTTCTTGTTGGAGATTGTGTAATGGCCTCGAAAAGGACCCGTTTTGCTGGTGGTTCTAGTGGACATCATTCATCTGATTCTGATTCTAGTACAGAGGGACCCGGGAAAAAGTTTGTTTCCGTGGAGGCCCGGGCGGAGTACAACAGGTTGATGTCTAAGACGGTAATCAAGGATAGGATGTTTTTAGCTGGTCCGTCGGATGGAGATCTGGTGGCGATGATTCAGTCGCGAGGTTGGGAGCCTATTTGTCAGTTGGCTATGGATATTCCATTGTCTATTGTTCGCGAGTTCTATGCGAATGCGAAGGCTGAACGGAATGGTTATTCAGTGGTTAGGGGTTTGACAGTTGACTATACACCGCCTGCCATCAGTCGTTTGCTTGCTTTGCCTGCCAGACCTGCAGGTGCTGAGGATTGGACTTTTAAGTCCAGGTCAGCGGTAGACTTGGATGTTATTGTGACTAGGTTGTGTGTGCCAGGTACTGTGTGGAAGATGAAGCCAGGGAGTAATGAGCACTTGCATTTCCCTACTTCTGCGTTGAACAGGTATGCTAGAGCATGGAATTTGTTTATCTGTGCTAACTTGTTGCCTACCACACATCATCACGAGGTTAATGTGGTGTAACACCCCCAGATCCGGGGTCCGGGATCCGGTGGTTACGGTTTCCAATTCTGTCCACAACAATTGAACTTTCCTTAACATAAAATAAATTACGTCTCTATAACCCAACACAACAATATAAAACACACCCGTTATAGTCCCAGAGATGAAATCAGAGTAACAATCAAATTTTTATTAATCACATTATGAGTTCTTACAATCCAAAAGAATTTCAATATAATACATACTCTTTGCCATCCATTTACATAAGTCATACTAGACCATATTCTTGGTACTGAAAGAATAAATATACCCTACCAATAGCTTCTTCTTCAGCTCTGGTAGTCTCATCGTCCTCGCCCGCGTCGAGTGCGCCTTGTGCGAGTCATCTGGTCTAGCTGTTGTTGTGATATAATAATAAAGCAAGGGTGAGCAATAGCCCACCAACAATAATATATAACTGAACGATAATGTATAACAGTTCAAAAGTATCTTTCAAACCATATGCCATGCATTTACGGAAATGATGCCAGTATAATATGAACGATGAAGTTACAAGGTAACTTAAAGTAATTGTTTGTAGAAATATCTGCTACATCAAAGTAAGCAAGATATTCTTATTGTTATTAAGAAGAGGAACTTGCAAGAAAAGGTTGCAATTCCAGTTATGACCCTTTTCCAACTCTGCCAACAGTAATCATGTTGCAGGAAATAAATAAATTTGGATGATGAACCAATGATGGAGTATTCACCGCGCCCGCTGTTCCAATCTTGATGATCAGTCGAGATCGTACAGCTCAATTTAGATTTACTACTGGTAGAAGGAAGAACTGACGGCTTTACTTGTATACCGCCTTGCTAGCTCTCCCCGGCCAACGGTTGGGCCAAAGGGGACGGACCGGCGCTACTCGGCCTCTTACACGACTCCTAGTTCAAATAGAATTCATGATTCTGAATGTAACGTTCGTCCCCCTTTCCCCAAGTATAATACTTGTTGATAAGACTCCACAAAGTAGTCGTATCTAGTTGGAAAGGAAAATTTACCAATAACTCCCAAGCTATTACTTGGTAACGGATATTAACTTGTTCCAGTAATCTTACCCCTCGAAAGATGAGAAGGTAAGCAACGACTTAATAAGTCAACAGCACCCGAGTTGCGAGTGAAGGGAATACTTTATGACCGGGAAGTCGACAAGATAAATAACATTTTTCCAAGTAAGGTTCCCTTATTATTAAGGAGATAGACTCAAAGAAGAATGATGTCTGAGAACCTTTCTTGATATAAGATTAATAAAAATATGACTCCGAAATATTTTCTGTAATAATCGAAGAAGATAAACCTTATCGAGGTTATTCCAAGTTATTCAGAGAATATTTATTGAATTAAAATATTTTACAGATCATTTAGGAATAAGAAAGAATATCTTATATCAGAGTATTTCTCAAAATAATCCCTGAAGAAATATCAGGAGAATATTTACTGAATAAATAAATATTTAAATGAATATTCAAAACAATATTCATTAATTAATAAGACCTGAAAAGAATATTTAAGGTAATATTCATAATTAATTAGGAATTTAAATGAATATTCAAAAGTAATATTCATTTAATGAATAATATCCTAAATGAATATCAAGTAATATTCATTTAGTAATCCAAGCCTTAAGGAATATTCGAGATAATATTCGATAATTAAATCAAGCTTCAAATGAATATTAAAATAATATTCATCAAGTATTTAATATCTTAAATGAATATTCAAAAGTAATATTTATTTAATATAATAATATTCTAAAAGAATATCCAAATAATATTCATTTAGTAGTCTCATCTTTAGAAGAATATTCGAAATAATAATCGATAATCAATTCGACTCTGAATGAATATTGACAAATATTATTCGTCGAATGATTACGTTCAAATAATCATTTGAAGTAAGGATCATTAAATAAATAAGCTTGAACGAATATTCAAATAATATTCGTCGCCCAAATAATAGAAAATATTTACTTAAATATTTTCCTCCGAGGTAATCTCGATATATCAAGGAATATTGACTCCCGGTCTATATTTGATTAATAAGATGTATACGCCCTTCTATGAGGGTCTTACAATAACCGGCTTATAACTGGTATATAACTATCTAGCTTATAAGCCAACAATAACATTCAGGGAACAAGTATATCAATTCAACTTGAAAGTAGGCATGCATGCAATGGCATATGTATATCAGCAATCATATATATATATATTTATTCAATCACAACAACAGCCTAAAAGAAGGGAATTGAAACTTGCCTGGTAGTCGAGTACGGTAAGGGGTAGTGGTAGCGGGTCCCAGTTCAGCTTGGTGATCTATAAATAGCCAAGGCATTCGGGATTAATCACTTAACATATTAAAAGTTAAGTTATTCTTAAATCGAAACACGTTCTCAAGTTATCTCGTTATACCCCTTTTAATGGATTACTTATTCTCACTGATCCGACCCGACATTCGTTCGTTAATACGACATGTCACTGCACTTATACTTGGGACATACTTAAGTCATATGAGTTCTAAGGTTGATCGTTACGAACCAATATTATACTCCGAGTTTTATCGCCCGTTTTCTAAGTGTTTTACCGAAGTTATAAAAGAGTCGTCTTTTAGGGGTTCGTTCGCGTTTAACCTCGACTCGAACATTTTTAATAAATCGAAAAATGATCCTTTTGACATACGGTTTTCTTTCACGCCTTCCTTTTTACCTCTAGTATTTATTTTCCAAGATTCGCCATGACGTTACATAGTTTACGAGGGTTCAATTACAGTTACGAACTTTCGTTTACGGATTCGAACTACTTTTAGTAATTTGGTCATAAATCCTAAACCGTAAGTCCGTTTCACGTGATCTTTATATCCAAACAAAGCTTAGAACATTACCTATCCTATCATGGCAGATAAGGTCTCTGGACAGTAGGGGTTCGACATGGAAAATGGCATACAAAACATGGTATTGCAAAATCGGGCATTATAACGGCTATGTTTACGCGTTTTCCAAAGTTTTTACACTTTATCACAATCTTACCAAGATCAAATCAACCACCCAAACACATGATAGACATCATGACTAGTCTAACAACAACTCATCTTAACCATTACATGGTTCATAAACCAAATCACAACCATAACAACTACTAATCATGGATCTAAGCATAACATAACATACTAATCACTAAATCATCCATAAAACTCATAAGATCTTAAAAGGACACCAAGGGTTTTCAAGTTTTATACCTTCCTTAGAGTGTTTACTAGCCTCACTAAGCTTTGCATGATCCTTAGGAGTGCTTAAGCTTGCTATATCAACCATGAAACAAGAAAAATCAAGATTAGTTTTCATGAAAACACTATTCACCCTCCATTTTAATGATTTTTTTGAAAATGGAAACAAAAGAGTTAGGACTTGAAATTTCTAGGAGATTAGTTTCTTGAAATATAGAACTCACCATAAAAGTTTCAAGATCAACAAATGGTTGGAAGTTGGATTTTGGATTTGGAATTTCCAAATGGGCCGAATGGATGAACATTTGGAGAGAGTTTGATATTTTTGTTGGTTGCTTTTGCAATAATGCACAAAGTGAAGTGTTTTGCATAATATCTCATCCTTGGTTGCTTTAATAAAGTGATGAGGTGTTGGATGAGGAATTACCATGACAAGTGTTGAAAATGTGGTGGTTTTAGCCTAACTACATGGTTGCCTTGCTAAGTACTTAGTTGCATTCTCTAGGGTGCTAGTTCCTTGATTCTAGTTTGGTTACTAGATATTTTATACTAGTAGCTTGCACAAGA
Source organism: Saposhnikovia divaricata (assembly GCA_036435485.1). NCBI lineage: Eukaryota > Viridiplantae > Streptophyta > Magnoliopsida > Apiales > Apiaceae > Saposhnikovia > Saposhnikovia divaricata. Next base: position 24,859,483 of record CM071600.1, read on the forward strand.
CTCTTTCTTCCTCTGCTTGTTTCTGTGTCCGGTTATTGCCCGTTTCGATTGATCGTTCGTAGGAATATTTCACGGATTTCTAATTAGGGTTTACCGGGAATCCTTTTTAATATTAATACTTTCATTCTCCATCTTTCATTCTAACTTTCCAATTTATATTCCTTAAATCCATTCGTTAAATACTTAAGGCTATCAGTGTCCAGGGAACTCTCGGAGAAAATAAAAGTGCGGTTTTTCAGAATCCGACAGCTTTTACATACACTTATTTTCCCCCTGGATCACTAATACGAACTCGGAAATCCGTTCCGAATACTTCTATATAGTGTCGTCTCATATTATTATATACTCCCACCACAACACTATTCATTCTGTATCCTTTACTTGTTCTCTTAGGGTTGTATAATTGTCCGTATTCTCTTTCGATCGTTCCTTAACCTTTTTACGGAACTACTGGATTAATCGTTATCGATCTGGATGACATGAGAATATTCTCCTGCTTGAAATTGCCATATCTTATTCCCTTAGAAGATAGATTATTCTTACCTATGTTGTTACCCTTTAGCATTCTTTAAGACATAGAAATAATAAAGTCGAATTCCATTCATTCTTTCCAAATATCAATTATTACATTGCAGCCATAACCACTCCTCAGTGGTTTCCTACCTTCATTCTTAAATCAAATATAATAACATCCCAAAATATCAAATCCTCAAAGTTAATATCTCAATTCTTGGATTATAATAATATTTAATCCACTGTCCGGTCAAATATTATACCGAAAAGAATTTGGAATTTCTGAATTCCGATCGTCTCTGCATTCACTTATTTCCTCCGCGTATTACTAATATGACTTCGAAACATCCATATCACGTCCCGTACATAGGGTGGCGTGAAAAGTTTTCCAACTTACAAAATCACTATTCATCCACCAAATTACTATGCACGTACAGGAAACACTATGCACGTACGGGAAACAATATGCACGTACGGGAAACACTATGCACGTATGGGAAATACTATGCACGTACGGGAAATACTATGCACGTACGGGAAATACTATGCACGTACTCATTTCCCTTCAAGGATCCATTAGCTCCTTTCTAGATGGTAGGTTATTCTTATCTAGGTCCTCAACCATCGAATTACTATATTCTGACAATATACCAATGCATCAGGATCATTGTCCAAAGCAATATCCATTCATTACAGTCATTGTTCTTTGAAACCACCATTCATTAGAGCTGGTGACCTTGTTGTCGGAATCATTGTTCCTCGTTTTATCCTTACTTAATAAAAAGTTTTAATTATATCCAAAATTTGGGGTTCTTACAGTCTCCCCTCCTTAAAAGGATTCCGTCCCGGAATCAGGTAGGAAGCAAAGAGTCGTCTGCCTGTCGTTCCCTTTTTAGCTTCCCGGTCAATTCTTAGTCGTTCTACCCTTCCTCAGCACATCTTCTAGTGCTACAATCCATACTGTATTATTTTTTTTTTTTTTCATCAACGTTGCTACTTTTCGTACAACTCACTATCCGGGTTATACTCTTACTCAATCTTATCCTTATTGATACCTGCAGTAACATTGGTATCACTATCACCCTACGAATTTGGAGGTAACCTCGCTCGTACTGTGCATTTCCTGATTGCTTTAATCTTCGCAATCTCGATCAATATAGAGAAGTGGAAAGATTGATTGAGAGATCACCATGATCAATTGAACATTTGTTATATTGCATAGTTAGTACAGAAGGGGGCCAGCCTTTAGTACTTGACAAGCAATTAAACAAGTTATGGTATTCCACTTAGACTTCTATCACATAGACAGATAGTCACGTAGCAGTACCTCCCCTCCTAAAAGGGTTGTTCTTCTCAATTCATAAAGAAGATGAAGAGAAAAGAGTTCTAAAGGATTATAGAAAGCTTTCATGATTGTAGAATATCATACTCAGAATTTACCTCTGAACTATAGAGGTTTATCAAAGAAGAAATTAATCATAATTATATCCAATACTATTTGATCGCAATCTCACGTGTCAACATATCTTGCTGCTTTGTCCATTATTCTATGGACAAATACTCTTGTTCAATCTTAGCGATACTCACATTCGGGAAATCCTTCAACCTTTTAGGTTAAATCTTAGATTTCTCACTTGACATCATTATTACTGACATCCCATATCATGTTACTAGCTTTTTCATAACTATAATATTGACACTATCAGGTTGTCATCCTGAGAATTCATTAGAAAACCCATTCATAACATTCCTTGCTTCTCATTCCATAGTTGCCTTCCCAGCCTTTTCTTTATCAATCACATCCTTCTTATTATCTGGTTCTTACTCATTTCTATTATTTACTTTCACCTTTACCTCTTTATTGAGACACCTTTTTGCACTTGGTACCTCTTTATCGGTATTCCGTCACATTTATTCTATAATCATCACGTTATTCCAATTTAAACTTTCCGAAATGAATCTGGCCCGATCCCTTTAACTTAGATTCATATAATCTACTTCTGCCAACCTTGTTTCTCATCACTTGTTCTTTTCTATCCGTGGTTTTCCACAGGTTGTCTTTCGTAAGTCAGACCAGGTCGTATATCTACCGGCTCATGCTCTTATCATTTATCGAGCATCTGCAGTTTACTGGCGTAGCCTGGCCACATGAAAACCCGTTATGACCGTGCTATAATTTTGGGGGGTAAGGCTGGCTCGAATACCGCCGTCCGAACACTTTAAACTCTCAAGTGGCCCAATAAGTTTTGGGCTCCACCGCCCTTCCCTCCAAGTCTCATTAATTCTTTCTACGGGAATACGTTTAGCATCACGAATTATCAACCTCATATTCTCTATCTTGTTTGTGCAGAAGTACACTAACACAAACTTGCTTGTCATTCATCAACATGCCATTTAGCTTATCAATAGCAGCACTTTCTTTATCTTTACGTTGTCATCTCCTTCCTTAGAGGAATCACCATCGCTTGTTGTTTACGTAGTGCGTTAATAGCTAACCCTACGGGTTTCAAATCCCTTAGGGAGACAAAGTAATCATTATTCCTTATCCATAAGGAACACTTCCTGAACTTGATGTAGATATAACATGAAGCAGATAGAATTGCAGAAGAGTTTCAAGCATCGCAGCTAGGTCCGGTTGATGAAACTATCACTTATGCATCTTCCATAAAAGACTGGAAACTTAACGGTTTACTTCATCAATTTTGTACCATGGTCCTGGTTTGCCTCAAAACGGGACCTTCTAAGGTACGTAATATGCTTAAGACTCCATCAGGAATCGAATCTTTACTTAAACTATTATTACTGTCAATTCTTGCACAGTCATCAGAAGGAATGTAAATTCCTCCATTCCGGTATGACCTTCAAGGTCCTTCCAAATATCATCCTGTTCTTCGGTATGAACATTTGTAATTATTCCTTTATACTTAGACTGTCGGCCACCTCATTGGCCTTTCCTGATAATAATAATTTCTGGTAATCCTTGTTCTCTGGATATATTCCAATTCAAACATTTCTACCTCATTCCCATCATTGTTGGGTTAAAGCATTCTCCCTTAAGCTCTGCTGAAGGAGAAAATATAACTATCAGTCATTTCCATAAGTCATTGCTTCCACCTACCCGTGGGAACTTTATCACGTTTATTCCCAATCCTACTTAGGATACTTCTTTTCTTAGTTCTTTCTTTATCTTAGGATAATCTCAACCTTCATAGGTTCAACCTATACTTCCTCAGGGTTCCATACATGCCTCATCTGGCATTATGGTTACGATGTCATACATTCCTTACCAAACTTCCATTTTTGAAGTTCGGAATATTACCTTTTTCCTTGTAAGGTTTCATAGGCCATCCTTATCATTCCTCCGGTATTTTCTAGGTACCGGGTATATCGAAATGTCATTGATCAATACTCTAATAATTCTATCCATGTTCTTTCCAGAACCCTTTTCAATAATCCTTACCGGTCATTGTTGCCTTAGCAAGTCCAGCTCATATCATCTGAAGTCATAATGTCGTTATTAGGGTTAATGCCACCCCTTGTGCATTCCCTAGGGTTTGTCTTAATTTATGGATATCCTATCCTTAATTCCACTGCCAAGGAATTCTTGTATCTTATAATTGGCAATCAGATCATGTATCCTTAATAAAGGTCTCTTTTCAATCATTCACATTTGATAATCGATCGGTGGTTTAATGCCACCCTCTTCTTTCAGATAGTTGTCAGCCTATTTGGCCTCAGACAAAATTCCTACAGCATACTGTTCAATTTCTGACCTTTCCTATACCCTCTTCATATACCTTCATTGTTTACTTTCCTCCGTCATAATATATTCATGGTATTCATGATACCCTAACATCATACATCTCAAGTCACTATACTTCCATTTTACTCGAAATCTTGGACAACCATATACACATGAGTCACTTTAGTACGGGTGACCCCATCCCAAAAAGGTCTAGTGAATTCCCAATCAAAACATGGGTTGTTCGGCAGAAGATTCAAACGATCTCATTAATATTTCCTTTATATCAGAAGCCCTTGCAGTCGGTGCTTTCTTAGAAGCAACCCTGCTTTGTCTTTTCATTGCTGGTCTAGTCACTTTATAATCCGTTGTGACTTGGCCTCAACTGGCCACACATAAAAATATATGATTTTAGGGGTTGGCTAATAGCATTACTTTTCTAGCAATTGCCGGCATAGTGCCTTCTTCTTTGATACCTTTCTACCTTTCCAAAACTTTACTCCATATAAGTCTTAATCAGCTACTCGGCACCGTCTCCGGTCACCTTTCCTCCACTTTTATCTTTTCAACTATTCTTATCAATCCTGCGTGCCACACAAGCTTACCATTCCTGGCATAACAGCCTTTTCATTTAAGTCAATCCTGGAATTTCTCAGTTCGGCTGGTTTCTTACTTACATTTCCCGTTTTCGTCCAATCTCACTTCATCATTTTATCACTACCGTCGATTGTAATGCTCAGGGTCCGTTTACTAACCCATTATGCGAAGCGTTGTTGGAAGTACAAAGTCTCCTTTTTCCATTAAGCAATGCCAGCTCTTGGTCATTACCAATTTCACCTTTTAGCTCCAGGAAGATTTTTCCTCACATTTTTTTTTTCTTTAACTGCTGATCGTATTACTTGATCTATTATAATTCCGTGTCGGAGTAACTTAAGGTAACTACGATAATCCATTCAAAGAGAAGAAGGAATTTAATATTCCCCTGAATCACATGCATCTAACGTTTCTGGTTCATCATTTAACTGAGTTGAATTAACTCTATACTCAGTCTCTGGCAGTAGTCTCATTACGAGTTCATCTTGACTCACTGGTCTTATCTTCCGGTAAGTTCTGAGATCATTGCCTTGCTTACTACTTCCTTATATAATTTTACCCAATCATGCTGTCACTTCCCAATGTCTTTACTCTCTAAATGATTCATTCATAAAATGAACATTTTCCTGAATAAAACAACTTCATCAACCTCAATTTGGTTCCATAAATTACAACCTATGACATCTGCCTTCTCATGGCGAATTATTACTGACAATATTCATACTTATTCATTTATCAAATGATATGGCACTTACTGCCTCCTTCTCAACTATTCCTAGGGACTCTGGTCCTTGCCCTAAATCGATGTCTTTGATAATTATACATCCCTCTAGCTCTTTCTTTGTTAAGATGAAAATCTCTAAGGATTCTCATCTTCTTCCGTATAAGATCTCAAGTAATTCTTCCAATCCTTCTTTCTTGCTGGTACTACATCTGGTAGTCCGGCTATGAATTCAACATGCATCATCAGATCTCTTAATAATATCTCGGTTCTTTATACTCACTTTTCTGAGCACCATATCTTAATCATCACAGTCATTCTGGCTGCGACCCTCATTACCCATGGGTAAGCTCCTTATCCTAACAGGATTTTCCTTATCCGCTGGAACCTCTTCCGAGTCTCCAGTAGGGTACTCCATCGAATTACCCGCTGATCTTCAGCATATAAAGCATCATCGCGCTGTTGCTCGTATGCCTCAAGGTCAGTCGCCTTACTCGTCGATACGATATCGGGCTAAGTTACTATCATTATACTTACGAGTTCCCATAAGGGTTTTATATGTCATCACTACATTAAGTAGTCCGACTATGAACTTGGCAAGAGTTCTTATTATCTTATTGAATTTATTGTTTTAACGTCACCTCATCTCTGGGGTTTATAACGTATGCTCTGATACCACTTCTGTAACACCCCCAGATCCGGGGTCCGGGATCCGGTGGTTACGGTTTCCAATTCTGTCCACAACAATTGAACTTTCCTTAACATAAAATAAATTACGTCTCTATAACCCAACACAACAATATAAAACACACCCGTTATAGTCCCAGAGATGAAATCAGAGTAACAATCAAATTTTTATTAATCACATTATGAGTTCTTACAATCCAAAAGAATTTCAATATAATACATACTCTTTGCCATCCATTTACATAAGTCATACTAGACCATATTCTTGGTACTGAAAGAATAAATATACCCTACCAATAGCTTCTTCTTCAGCTCTGGTAGTCTCATCGTCCTCGCCCGCGTCGAGTGCGCCTTGTGCGAGTCATCTGGTCTAGCTGTTGTTGTGATATAATAATAAAGCAAGGGTGAGCAATAGCCCACCAACAATAATATATAACTGAACGATAATGTATAACAGTTCAAAAGTATCTTTCAAACCATATGCCATGCATTTACGGAAATGATGCCAGTATAATATGAACGATGAAGTTACAAGGTAACTTAAAGTAATTGTTTGTAGAAATATCTGCTACATCAAAGTAAGCAAGATATTCTTATTGTTATTAAGAAGAGGAACTTGCAAGAAAAGGTTGCAATTCCAGTTATGACCCTTTTCCAACTCTGCCAACAGTAATCATGTTGCAGGAAATAAATAAATTTGGATGATGAACCAATGATGGAGTATTCACCGCGCCCGCTGTTCCAATCTTGATGATCAGTCGAGATCGTACAGCTCAATTTAGATTTACTACCGGTAGAAGGAAGAACTGACGGCTTTACTTGTATACCGCCTTGCTAGCTCTCCCCGGCCAACGGTTGGGCCAAAGGGGATGGACCGGCGCTACTCGGCCTCTTACACGACTCCTAGTTCAAATAGAATTCATGATTCTGAATGTAACGTTCGTCCCCCTTTCCCCAAGTATAATACTTGTTGATAAGACTCCACAAAGTAGTCGTATCTAGTTGGAAAGGAAAATTTACCAATAACTCCCAAGCTATTACTTGGTAACGGATATTAACTTGTTCCAGTAATCTTACCCCTCGAAAGATGAGAAGGTAAGCAACGACTTAATAAGTCAACAGCACCCGAGTTGCGAGTGAAGGGAATACTTTATGACCGGGAAGTCGACAAGATAAATAACATTTTTCCAAGTAAGGTTCCCTTATTATTAAGGAGATAGACTCAAAGAAGAATGATGTCTGAGAACCTTTCTTGATATAAGATTAATAAAAATATGACTCCGAAATATTTTCTGTAATAATCGAAGAAGATAAACCTTATCGAGGTTATTCCAAGTATGGAATAAATATTCAGAGAATATTTATTGAATTAAAATATTTTACAGATCATTTAGGAATAAGAAAGAATATCTTATATCAGAGTATTTCTCAAAATAATCCCTGAAGAAATATCAGGAGAATATTTACTGAATAAATAAATATTTAAATGAATATTCAAAACAATATTCATTAATTAATAAGACCTGAAAAGAATATTTAAGGTAATATTCATAATTAATTAGGAATTTAAATGAATATTCAAAAGTAATATTCATTTAATGAATAATATCCTAAATGAATATCAAGTAATATTCATTTAGTAATCCAAGCCTTAAGGAATATTCGAGATAATATTCGATAATTAAATCAAGCTTCAAATGAATATTAAAATAATATTCATCAAGTATTTAATATCTTAAATGAATATTCAAAAGTAATATTTATTTAATATAATAATATTCTAAAAGAATATCCAAATAATATTCATTTAGTAGTCTCATCTTTAGAAGAATATTCGAAATAATAATCGATAATCAATTCGACTCTGAATGAATATTGACAAATATTATTCGTCGAATGATTACGTTCAAATAATCATTTGAAGTAAGGATCATTAAATAAATAAGCTTGAACGAATATTCAAATAATATTCGTCGCCCAAATAATAGAAAATATTTACTTAAATATTTTCCTCCGAGGTAATCTCGATATATCAAGGAATATTGACTCCCGGTCTATATTTGATTAATAAGATGTATACGCCCTTCTATGAGGGTCTTACAATAACCGGCTTATAACTGGTATATAACTATCTAGCTTATAAGCCAACAATAACATTCAGGGAACAAGTATATCAATTCAACTTGAAAGTAGGCATGCATGCAATGGCATATGTATATCAGCAATCATATATATATATATTTATTCAATCACAACAACAGCCTAAAAGAAGGGAATTGAAACTTGCCTGGTAGTCGAGTACGGTAAGGGGTAGTGGTAGCGGGTCCCAGTTCAGCTTGGTGATCTATAAATAGCCAAGGCATTCGGGATTAATCACTTAACATATTAAAAGTTAAGTTATTCTTAAATCGAAACACGTTCTCAAGTTATCTCGTTATACCCCTTTTAATGGATTACTTATTCTCACTGATCCGACCCGACATTCGTTCGTTAATACGACATGTCACTGCACTTATACTTGGGACATACTTAAGTCATATGAGTTCTAAGGTTGATCGTTACGAACCAATATTATACTCCGAGTTTTATCGCCCGTTTTCTAAGTGTTTTACCGAAGTTATAAAAGAGTCGTCTTTTAGGGGTTCGTTCGCGTTTAACCTCGACTCGAACATTTTTAATAAATCGAAAAATGATCCTTTTGACATACGGTTTTCTTTCACGCCTTCCTTTTTACCTCTAGTATTTATTTTCCAAGATTCGCCATGACGTTACATAGTTTACGAGGGTTCAATTACAGTTACGAACTTTCGTTTACGGATTCGAACTACTTTTAGTAATTTGGTCATAAATCCTAAACCGTAAGTCCGTTTCACGTGATCTTTATATCCAAACAAAGCTTAGAACATTACCTATCCTATCATGGCAGATAAGGTCTCTGGACAGTAGGGGTTCGACATGGAAAATGGCATACAAAACATGGTATTGCAAAATCGGGCATTATAACGGCTATGTTTACGCGTTTTCCAAAGTTTTTACACTTTATCACAATCTTACCAAGATCAAATCAACCACCCAAACACATGATAGACATCATGACTAGTCTAACAACAACTCATCTTAACCATTACATGGTTCATAAACCAAATCACAACCATAACAACTACTAATCATGGATCTAAGCATAACATAACATACTAATCACTAAATCATCCATAAAACTCATAAGATCTTAAAAGGACACCAAGGGTTTTCAAGTTTTATACCTTCCTTAGAGTGTTTACTAGCCTCACTAAGCTTTGCATGATCCTTAGGAGTGCTTAAGCTTGCTATATCAACCATGAAACAAGAAAAATCAAGATTAGTTTTCATGAAAACACTATTCACCCTCCATTTTAATGATTTTTTTGAAAATGGAAACAAAAGAGTTAGGACTTGAAATTTCTAGGAGATTAGTTTCTTGAAATATAGAACTCACCATAAAAGTTTCAAGATCAACAAATGGTTGGAAGTTGGATTTTGGATTTGGAATTTCCAAATGGGCCGAATGGATGAACATTTGGAGAGAGTTTGATATTTTTGTTGGTTGCTTTTGCAATAATGCACAAAGTGAAGTGTTTTGCATAATATCTCATCCTTGGTTGCTTTAATAAAGTGATGAGGTGTTGGATGAGGAATTACCATGACAAGTGTTGAAAATGTGGTGGTTTTAGCCTAACTACATGGTTGCCTTGCTAAGTACTTAGTTGCATTCTCTAGGGTGCTAGTTCCTTGATTCTAGTTTGGTTACTAGATATTTTATACTAGTAGCTTGCACAAGACTCTTTCTTCCTCTGCTTGTTTCTGTGTCCGGTTATTGCCCGTTTCGATTGATCGTTCGTAGGAATATTTCACGGATTTCTAATTAGGGTTTACCGGGAATCCTTTTTAATATTAATACTTTCATTCTCCATCTTTCATTCTAACTTTCCAATTTATATTCCTTAAATCCATTCGTTAAATACTTAAGGCTATCAGTGTCCAGGGAACTCTCGGAGAAAATAAAAGTGCGGTTTTTCAGAATCCGACAGCTTTTACATACACTTATTTTCCCCCTGGATCACTAATACGAACTCGGAAATCCGTTCCGAATACTTCTATATAGTGTCGTCTCATATTATTATATACTCCCACCACAACACTATTCATTCTGTATCCTTTACTTGTTCTCTTAGGGTTGTATAATTGTCCGTATTCTCTTTCGATCGTTCCTTAACCTTTTTACGGAACTACTGGATTAATCGTTATCGATCTGGATGACATGAGAATATTCTCCTGCTTGAAATTGCCATATCTTATTCCCTTAGAAGATAGATTATTCTTACCTATGTTGTTACCCTTTAGCATTCTTTAAGACATAGAAATAATAAAGTCGAATTCCATTCATTCTTTCCAAATATCAATTATTACATTGCAGCCATAACCACTCCTCAGTGGTTTCCTACCTTCATTCTTAAATCAAATATAATAACATCCCAAAATATCAAATCCTCAAAGTTAATATCTCAATTCTTGGATTATAATAATATTTAATCCACTGTCCGGTCAAATATTATACCGAAAAGAATTTGGAATTTCTGAATTCCGATCGTCTCTGCATTCACTTATTTCCTCCGCGTATTACTAATATGACTTCGAAACATCCATATCACGTCCCGTACATAGGGTGGCGTGAAAAGTTTTCCAACTTACAAAATCACTATTCATCCACCAAATTACTATGCACGTACAGGAAACACTATGCACGTACGGGAAACAATATGCACGTACGGGAAACACTATGCACGTATGGGAAATACTATGCACGTACGGGAAATACTATGCACGTACGGGAAATACTATGCACGTACTCATTTCCCTTCAAGGATCCATTAGCTCCTTTCTAGATGGTAGGTTATTCTTATCTAGGTCCTCAACCATCGAATTACTATATTCTGACAATATACCAATGCATCAGGATCATTGTCCAAAGCAATATCCATTCATTACAGTCATTGTTCTTTGAAACCACCATTCATTAGAGCTGGTGACCTTGTTGTCGGAATCATTGTTCCTCGTTTTATCCTTACTTAATAAAAAGTTTTAATTATATCCAAAATTTGGGGTTCTTACAGTCTCCCCTCCTTAAAAGGATTCCGTCCCGGAATCAGGTAGGAAGCAAAGAGTCGTCTGCCTGTCGTTCCCTTTTTAGCTTCCCGGTCAATTCTTAGTCGTTCTACCCTTCCTCAGCACATCTTCTAGTGCTACAATCCATACTGTATTATTTTTTTTTTTTTTCATCAACGTTGCTACTTTTCGTACAACTCACTATCCGGGTTATACTCTTACTCAATCTTATCCTTATTGATACCTGCAGTAACATTGGTATCACTATCACCCTACGAATTTGGAGGTAACCTCGCTCGTACTGTGCATTTCCTGATTGCTTTAATCTTCGCAATCTCGATCAATATAGAGAAGTGGAAAGATTGATTGAGAGATCACCATGATCAATTGAACATTTGTTATATTGCATAGTTAGTACAGAAGGGGGCCAGCCTTTAGTACTTGACAAGCAATTAAACAAGTTATGGTATTCCACTTAGACTTCTATCACATAGACAGATAGTCACGTAGCAGTACCTCCCCTCCTAAAAGGGTTGTTCTTCTCAATTCATAAAGAAGATGAAGAGAAAAGAGTTCTAAAGGATTATAGAAAGCTTTCATGATTGTAGAATATCATACTCAGAATTTACCTCTGAACTATAGAGGTTTATCAAAGAAGAAATTAATCATAATTATATCCAATACTATTTGATCGCAATCTCACGTGTCAACATATCTTGCTGCTTTGTCCATTATTCTATGGACAAATACTCTTGTTCAATCTTAGCGATACTCACATTCGGGAAATCCTTCAACCTTTTAGGTTAAATCTTAGATTTCTCACTTGACATCATTATTACTGACATCCCATATCATGTTACTAGCTTTTTCATAACTATAATATTGACACTATCAGGTTGTCATCCTGAGAATTCATTAGAAAACCCATTCATAACATTCCTTGCTTCTCATTCCATAGTTGCCTTCCCAGCCTTTTCTTTATCAATCACATCCTTCTTATTATCTGGTTCTTACTCATTTCTATTATTTACTTTCACCTTTACCTCTTTATTGAGACACCTTTTTGCACTTGGTACCTCTTTATCGGTATTCCGTCACATTTATTCTATAATCATCACGTTATTCCAATTTAAACTTTCCGAAATGAATCTGGCCCGATCCCTTTAACTTAGATTCATATAATCTACTTCTGCCAACCTTGTTTCTCATCACTTGTTCTTTTCTATCCGTGGTTTTCCACAGGTTGTCTTTCGTAAGTCAGACCAGGTCGTATATCTACCGGCTCATGCTCTTATCATTTATCGAGCATCTGCAGTTTACTGGCGTAGCCTGGCCACATGAAAACCCGTTATGACCGTGCTATAATTTTGGGGGGTAAGGCTGGCTCGAATACCGCCGTCCGAACACTTTAAACTCTCAAGTGGCCCAATAAGTTTTGGGCTCCACCGCCCTTCCCTCCAAGTCTCATTAATTCTTTCTACGGGAATACGTTTAGCATCACGAATTATCAACCTCATATTCTCTATCTTGTTTGTGCAGAAGTACACTAACACAAACTTGCTTGTCATTCATCAACATGCCATTTAGCTTATCAATAGCAGCACTTTCTTTATCTTTACGTTGTCATCTCCTTCCTTAGAGGAATCACCATCGCTTGTTGTTTACGTAGTGCGTTAATAGCTAACCCTACGGGTTTCAAATCCCTTAGGGAGACAAAGTAATCATTATTCCTTATCCATAAGGAACACTTCCTGAACTTGATGTAGATATAACATGAAGCAGATAGAATTGCAGAAGAGTTTCAAGCATCGCAGCTAGGTCCGGTTGATGAAACTATCACTTATGCATCTTCCATAAAAGACTGGAAACTTAACGGTTTACTTCATCAATTTTGTACCATGGTCCTGGTTTGCCTCAAAACGGGACCTTCTAAGGTACGTAATATGCTTAAGACTCCATCAGGAATCGAATCTTTACTTAAACTATTATTACTGTCAATTCTTGCACAGTCATCAGAAGGAATGTAAATTCCTCCATTCCGGTATGACCTTCAAGGTCCTTCCAAATATCATCCTGTTCTTCGGTATGAACATTTGTAATTATTCCTTTATACTTAGACTGTCGGCCACCTCATTGGCCTTTCCTGATAATAATAATTTCTGGTAATCCTTGTTCTCTGGATATATTCCAATTCAAACATTTCTACCTCATTCCCATCATTGTTGGGTTAAAGCATTCTCCCTTAAGCTCTGCTGAAGGAGAAAATATAACTATCAGTCATTTCCATAAGTCATTGCTTCCACCTACCCGTGGGAACTTTATCACGTTTATTCCCAATCCTACTTAGGATACTTCTTTTCTTAGTTCTTTCTTTATCTTAGGATAATCTCAACCTTCATAGGTTCAACCTATACTTCCTCAGGGTTCCATACATGCCTCATCTGGCATTATGGTTACGATGTCATACATTCCTTACCAAACTTCCATTTTTGAAGTTCGGAATATTACCTTTTTCCTTGTAAGGTTTCATAGGCCATCCTTATCATTCCTCCGGTATTTTCTAGGTACCGGGTATATCGAAATGTCATTGATCAATACTCTAATAATTCTATCCATGTTCTTTCCAGAACCCTTTTCAATAATCCTTACCGGTCATTGTTGCCTTAGCAAGTCCAGCTCATATCATCTGAAGTCATAATGTCGTTATTAGGGTTAATGCCACCCCTTGTGCATTCCCTAGGGTTTGTCTTAATTTATGGATATCCTATCCTTAATTCCACTGCCAAGGAATTCTTGTATCTTATAATTGGCAATCAGATCATGTATCCTTAATAAAGGTCTCTTTTCAATCATTCACATTTGATAATCGATCGGTGGTTTAATGCCACCCTCTTCTTTCAGATAGTTGTCAGCCTATTTGGCCTCAGACAAAATTCCTACAGCATACTGTTCAATTTCTGACCTTTCCTATACCCTCTTCATATACCTTCATTGTTTACTTTCCTCCGTCATAATATATTCATGGTATTCATGATACCCTAACATCATACATCTCAAGTCACTATACTTCCATTTTACTCGAAATCTTGGACAACCATATACACATGAGTCACTTTAGTACGGGTGACCCCATCCCAAAAAGGTCTAGTGAATTCCCAATCAAAACATGGGTTGTTCGGCAGAAGATTCAAACGATCTCATTAATATTTCCTTTATATCAGAAGCCCTTGCAGTCGGTGCTTTCTTAGAAGCAACCCTGCTTTGTCTTTTCATTGCTGGTCTAGTCACTTTATAATCCGTTGTGACTTGGCCTCAACTGGCCACACATAAAAATATATGATTTTAGGGGTTGGCTAATAGCATTACTTTTCTAGCAATTGCCGGCATAGTGCCTTCTTCTTTGATACCTTTCTACCTTTCCAAAACTTTACTCCATATAAGTCTTAATCAGCTACTCGGCACCGTCTCCGGTCACCTTTCCTCCACTTTTATCTTTTCAACTATTCTTATCAATCCTGCGTGCCACACAAGCTTACCATTCCTGGCATAACAGCCTTTTCATTTAAGTCAATCCTGGAATTTCTCAGTTCGGCTGGTTTCTTACTTACATTTCCCGTTTTCGTCCAATCTCACTTCATCATTTTATCACTACCGTCGATTGTAATGCTCAGGGTCCGTTTACTAACCCATTATGCGAAGCGTTGTTGGAAGTACAAAGTCTCCTTTTTCCATTAAGCAATGCCAGCTCTTGGTCATTACCAATTTCACCTTTTAGCTCCAGGAAGATTTTTCCTCACATTTTTTTTTTCTTTAACTGCTGATCGTATTACTTGATCTATTATAATTCCGTGTCGGAGTAACTTAAGGTAACTACGATAATCCATTCAAAGAGAAGAAGGAATTTAATATTCCCCTGAATCACATGCATCTAACGTTTCTGGTTCATCATTTAACTGAGTTGAATTAACTCTATACTCAGTCTCTGGCAGTAGTCTCATTACGAGTTCATCTTGACTCACTGGTCTTATCTTCCGGTAAGTTCTGAGATCATTGCCTTGCTTACTACTTCCTTATATAATTTTACCCAATCATGCTGTCACTTCCCAATGTCTTTACTCTCTAAATGATTCATTCATAAAATGAACATTTTCCTGAATAAAACAACTTCATCAACCTCAATTTGGTTCCATAAATTACAACCTATGACATCTGCCTTCTCATGGCGAATTATTACTGACAATATTCATACTTATTCATTTATCAAATGATATGGCACTTACTGCCTCCTTCTCAACTATTCCTAGGGACTCTGGTCCTTGCCCTAAATCGATGTCTTTGATAATTATACATCCCTCTAGCTCTTTCTTTGTTAAGATGAAAATCTCTAAGGATTCTCATCTTCTTCCGTATAAGATCTCAAGTAATTCTTCCAATCCTTCTTTCTTGCTGGTACTACATCTGGTAGTCCGGCTATGAATTCAACATGCATCATCAGATCTCTTAATAATATCTCGGTTCTTTATACTCACTTTTCTGAGCACCATATCTTAATCATCACAGTCATTCTGGCTGCGACCCTCATTACCCATGGGTAAGCTCCTTATCCTAACAGGATTTTCCTTATCCGCTGGAACCTCTTCCGAGTCTCCAGTAGGGTACTCCATCGAATTACCCGCTGATCTTCAGCATATAAAGCATCATCGCGCTGTTGCTCGTATGCCTCAAGGTCAGTCGCCTTACTCGTCGATACGATATCGGGCTAAGTTACTATCATTATACTTACGAGTTCCCATAAGGGTTTTATATGTCATCACTACATTAAGTAGTCCGACTATGAACTTGGCAAGAGTTCTTATTATCTTATTGAATTTATTGTTTTAACGTCACCTCATCTCTGGGGTTTATAACGTATGCTCTGATACCACTTCTGTAACACCCCCAGATCCGGGGTCCGGGATCCGGTGGTTACGGTTTCCAATTCTGTCCACAACAATTGAACTTTCCTTAACATAAAATAAATTACGTCTCTATAACCCAACACAACAATATAAAACACACCCGTTATAGTCCCAGAGATGAAATCAGAGTAACAATCAAATTTTTATTAATCACATTATGAGTTCTTACAATCCAAAAGAATTTCAATATAATACATACTCTTTGCCATCCATTTACATAAGTCATACTAGACCATATTCTTGGTACTGAAAGAATAAATATACCCTACCAATAGCTTCTTCTTCAGCTCTGGTAGTCTCATCGTCCTCGCCCGCGTCGAGTGCGCCTTGTGCGAGTCATCTGGTCTAGCTGTTGTTGTGATATAATAATAAAGCAAGGGTGAGCAATAGCCCACCAACAATAATATATAACTGAACGATAATGTATAACAGTTCAAAAGTATCTTTCAAACCATATGCCATGCATTTACGGAAATGATGCCAGTATAATATGAACGATGAAGTTACAAGGTAACTTAAAGTAATTGTTTGTAGAAATATCTGCTACATCAAAGTAAGCAAGATATTCTTATTGTTATTAAGAAGAGGAACTTGCAAGAAAAGGTTGCAATTCCAGTTATGACCCTTTTCCAACTCTGCCAACAGTAATCATGTTGCAGGAAATAAATAAATTTGGATGATGAACCAATGATGGAGTATTCACCGCGCCCGCTGTTCCAATCTTGATGATCAGTCGAGATCGTACAGCTCAATTTAGATTTACTACCGGTAGAAGGAAGAACTGACGGCTTTACTTGTATACCGCCTTGCTAGCTCTCCCCGGCCAACGGTTGGGCCAAAGGGGATGGACCGGCGCTACTCGGCCTCTTACACGACTCCTAGTTCAAATAGAATTCATGATTCTGAATGTAACGTTCGTCCCCCTTTCCCCAAGTATAATACTTGTTGATAAGACTCCACAAAGTAGTCGTATCTAGTTGGAAAGGAAAATTTACCAATAACTCCCAAGCTATTACTTGGTAACGGATATTAACTTGTTCCAGTAATCTTACCCCTCGAAAGATGAGAAGGTAAGCAACGACTTAATAAGTCAACAGCACCCGAGTTGCGAGTGAAGGGAATACTTTATGACCGGGAAGTCGACAAGATAAATAACATTTTTCCAAGTAAGGTTCCCTTATTATTAAGGAGATAGACTCAAAGAAGAATGATGTCTGAGAACCTTTCTTGATATAAGATTAATAAAAATATGACTCCGAAATATTTTCTGTAATAATCGAAGAAGATAAACCTTATCGAGGTTATTCCAAGTATGGAATAAATATTCAGAGAATATTTATTGAATTAAAATATTTTACAGATCATTTAGGAATAAGAAAGAATATCTTATATCAGAGTATTTCTCAAAATAATCCCTGAAGAAATATCAGGAGAATATTTACTGAATAAATAAATATTTAAATGAATATTCAAAACAATATTCATTAATTAATAAGACCTGAAAAGAATATTTAAGGTAATATTCATAATTAATTAGGAATTTAAATGAATATTCAAAAGTAATATTCATTTAATGAATAATATCCTAAATGAATATCAAGTAATATTCATTTAGTAATCCAAGCCTTAAGGAATATTCGAGATAATATTCGATAATTAAATCAAGTTTCAGATGAATATTAAAATAATATTCATCAAGTATTTAATATCTTAAATGAATATTCAAAAGTAATATTTATTTAATATAATAATATTCTAAAAGAATATCCAAATAATATTCATTTAGTAGTCTCATCTTTAGAAGAATATTCGAAATAATAATCGATAATCAATTCGACTCTGAATGAATATTGACAAATATTATTCGTCGAATGATTACGTTCAAATAATTATTTGAAGTAAGGATCATTAAATAAATAAGCTCGAACGAATATTCAAATAATATTCGTCGCCCAAATAATAGAAAATATTTACTTAAATATTTTCCTCCGAGGTAATCTCGATATATCAAGGAATATTGACTCCCGGTCTATATTTGATTAATAAGATGTATACGCCCTTCTATGAGGGTCTTACAATAACCGGCTTATAACTGGTATATAACTATCTAGCTTATAAGCCAACAATAACATTCAGGGAACAAGTATATCAATTCAACTTGAAAGTAGGCATGCATGCAATGGCATATGTATATCAGCAATCATATATATATATATATTTATTCAATCACAACAACAGCCTAAAAGAAGGGAATTGAAACTTGCCTGGTAGTCGAGTACGGTAAGGGGTAGTGGTAGCGGGTCCCGGTTCAGCTTGGTGATCTATAAATAGCCAAGGCATTCGGGATTAATCACTTAACATATTAAAAGTTAAGTTATTCTTAAATCGAAACACGTTCTCAAGTTATCTCGTTATACCCCTTTTAATGGATTACTTATTCTCACTGATCCGACCCGACATTCGTTCGTTAATACGACATGTCACTGCACTTATACTTGGGACATACTTAAGTCATATGAGTTCTAAGGTTGATCGTTACGAACCAATATTATACTCCGAGTTTTATCGCCCGTTTTCTAAGTGTTTTACCGAAGTTATAAAAGAGTCGTCTTTTAGGGGTTCGTTCGCGTTTAACCTCGACTCGAACATTTTTAATAAATCAAAAAATGATCCTTTTGACATACGGTTTTCTTTCACGCCTTCCTTTTTACCTCTAGTATTTATTTTCCAAGATTCGCCATGACGTTACATAGTTTACGAGGGTTCAATTACAGTTACGAACTTTCGTTTACGGATTCGAACTACTTTTAGTAATTTGGTCATAAATCCTAAACTGTAAGTCCGTTTCACGTGATCTTTATATCCAAACAAAGCTTAGAACATTACCTATCCTATCATGGCAGATAAGGTCTCTGGACAGTAGGGGTTCGACATGGAAAATGGCATACAAAACATGGTATTGCAAAATCGGGCATTATAACGGCTATGTTTACGCGTTTTCCAAAGTTTTTACACTTTATCACAATCTTACCAAGATCAAATCAACCACCCAAACACATGATAGACATCATGACTAGTCTAACAACAACTCATCTTAACCATTACATGGTTCATAAACCAAATCACAACCATAACAACTACTAATCATGGATCTAAGCATAACATAACATACTAATCACTAAATCATCCATAAAACTCATAAGATCTTAAAAGGACACCAAGGGTTTTCAAGTTTTATACCTTCCTTAGAGTGCTTACTAGCCTCACTAAGCTTTGCATGATCCTTAGGAGTGCTTAAGCTTGCTATATCAACCATGAAACAAGAAAAATCAAGATTAGTTTTCATGAAAACACTATTCACCCTCCATTTTAATGATTTTTTTGAAAATGGAAACAAAAGAGTTAGGACTTGAAATTTCTAGGAGATTAGTTTCTTGAAATATAGAACTCACCATAAAAGTTTCAAGATCAACAAATGGTTGGAAGTTGGATTTTGGATTTGGAATTTCCAAATGGGCCGAATGGATGAACATTTGGAGAGAGTTTGATATTTTTGTTGGTTGCTTTTGCAATAATGCACAAAGTGAAGTGTTTTGCATAATATCTCATCCTTGGTTGCTTTAATAAAGTGATGAGGTGTTGGATGAGGAATTACCATGACAAGTGTTGAAAATGTGGTGGTTTTAGCCTAACTACATGGTTGCCTTGCTAAGTACTTAGTTGCATTCTCTAGGGTGCTAGTTCCTTGATTCTAGTTTGGTTACTAGATATTTTATACTAGTAGCTTGCACAAGACTCTTTCTTCCTCTGCTTGTTTCTGTGTCCGGTTATTGCCCGTTTCGATTGATCGTTCGTAGGAATATTTCACGGATTTCTAATTAGGGTTTACCGGGAATCCTTTTTAATATTAATACTTTCATTCTCCATCTTTCATTCTAACTTTCCAATTTATATTCCTTAAATCCATTCGTTAAATACTTAAGGCTATCAGTGTCCAGGGAACTCTCGGAGAAAATAAAAGTGCGGTTTTTCAGAATCCGACAGCTTTTACATACACTTATTTTCCCCCTGGATCACTAATACGAACTCGGAAATCCGTTCCGAATACTTCTATATAGTGTCGTCTCATATTATTATATACTCCCACCACAACACTATTCATTCTGTATCCTTTACTTGTTCTCTTAGGGTTGTATAATTGTCCGTATTCTCTTTCGATCGTTCCTTAACCTTTTTACGGAACTACTGGATTAATCGTTATCGATCTGGATGACATGAGAATATTCTCCTGCTTGAAATTGCCATATCTTATTCCCTTAGAAGATAGATTATTCTTACCTATGTTGTTACCCTTTAGCATTCTTTAAGACATAGAAATAATAAAGTCGAATTCCATTCATTCTTTCCAAATATCAATTATTACATTGCAGCCATAACCACTCCTCAGTGGTTTCCTACCTTCATTCTTAAATCAAATATAATAACATCCCAAAATATCAAATCCTCAAAGTTAATATCTCAATTCTTGGATTATAATAATATTTAATCCACTGTCCGGTCAAATATTATACCGAAAAGAATTTGGAATTTCTGAATTCCGATCGTCTCTGCATTCACTTATTTCCTCCGCGTATTACTAATATGACTTCGAAACATCCATATCACGTCCCGTACATAGGGTGGCGTGAAAAGTTTTCCAACTTACAAAATCACTATTCATCCACCAAATTACTATGCACGTACAGGAAACACTATGCACGTACGGGAAACAATATGCACGTACGGGAAACACTATGCACGTATGGGAAATACTATGCACGTACGGGAAATACTATGCACGTACGGGAAATACTATGCACGTACTCATTTCCCTTCAAGGATCCATTAGCTCCTTTCTGGATGGTAGGTTATTCTTATCTAGGTCCTCAACCATCGAATTACTATATTCTGACAATATACCAATGCATCAGGATCATTGTCCAAAGCAATATCCATTCATTACAGTCATTGTTCTTTGAAACCACCATTCATTAGAGCTGGTGACCTTGTTGTCGGAATCATTGTTCCTCGTTTTATCCTTACTTAATAAAAAGTTTTAATTATATCCAAAATTTGGGGTTCTTACATGTGGAGAGGGGTATTTTGCTGTGGGCGATTCTGAATGGTTTTTATATTGACATTGGTTACATGATTAGCCAAAATATCTTGAGGTTTTTTAGAGCGAGTACTACAGGGGGGATTCCATATGGTTCTGTGGTTACTAGTTTGTGTACGACAGTTGGAGTGAGGTGGGCTGAGGTCGAGCCGATACAGTTACCGAGTGGTGCTATTGATTCTGGGACTATTGCGAGGATGGTGGAGTGGCCGGGTGGCGTTCCACATCCTAGGGGTTTGGGTTATGAGATTGCTGGTGCTGTTCCGCCACCTCAGGTTCCCGAGGATATTCCTGTTGCCTCTCAGTACAGACGGTTGATGCGTCGTATGGATGCTATGTATGATTCTCAGAGCCGTTTTGCACAGGAGTTGACTCAGGCGCTGGGCACTGCTTTTGCTGCCAGTGGAGTGCAGGTGGATTGGCCTGTTTTTGGGGCACATGGTGTATATCCTCCACCGGATTCTCCTCCTCAGGAGGGTGGTCCAGGTGGTCAGTAGGTATGTTTCTACTTTTCCTTTATTTACTTTCAATGAGGGCATTGAAAATTTTTAGTTTGGGGGTGGATTTGGGAATTAGTAGATGTTGTGATATATTTGTGGCATGTAGGAATTCATATTGCATCATATTTGTATGTGTAGTTTCATGCATGATACCTGTCATATAGAGCATTCTGTTTGCATGTGTGTCGAGTTTTGTATGTGAGTTCATATAGTTGCATTACATGCATTTTTCATGATCCCTTAGAATGAGCTGATGCCATAAGGTAGGTAGATGTTGATGTGGGTGGGAAAAGGATGAACAGAGGGCTGATTTTAAATTTTGATGAAATTGACGTGCATGTTTCATGAACAAAATTTTTACACAGTCTCGTCGTTTGCTCTTGGGTTAGGTTGAGTCATGCTTATTTGGATTTAGGATTTAATCACTTGTTTATCGATAGAATTTGATTTATTCTCTTGATGATTAAGGAACACCAAAATATAAGTTTGGTGGAAAACAGGAATTTTATGCTAATGTGTTTGTGTTTGTTGGCTAGTAGCCGGCTCATGTTTATGAGTAGTCGAGGGTTGGGATTGAGAATTCTCATTCCAGATGCCATGTGTGTGTGAAGAAAAAAAAAAGAGAAGGAAAAAAAACAAACAAATACAGAAAAGAAAAGAAAAAAAAAAACAGAAAAAAAAGAAAAAAATTGAGTGTTGTGAGAGTGTGAGTATGCAGAATTGATCAGGGTGAGCTCTTTAATACTCGAGAAATTAAGTTCTTGGGGACTTTGTGCCTAGTGACCTAAGGCTTTTTATAGTCTGGGATCCACTAACCCAACGCTCGCTACATGGGTATTATTGTATAAGCCTTTAGGGGTCTCATCCATTGCACGATCAAATAAGCATGTGTGTTGTGTACATATTGTGTTTGAGTCGTAATAAAGCATGAATTTCTGTCTACTTTAGAGGAGTAAGGAGGTGTATCTGAAGTGATCTTGAGTTTAACGTTCATTCTATTTATAAACCTGTGATTGTCTTGGAAAAGAATATGTATGATTTTGATCCGGTTTGGGAGTATATCTGTCGAGACCCTCACGAGACCTTACTCGTCCACTATAGGCCCTCACGAGACCTTACTCGTCCACTAGGGCTGCCTAGGGGTTTAAAGGGCTTGTTGCATATGCCAAATGCAACCGTGATCACCTACGGAAGTGGTACTAGCTAGTATAGATAGTTTTGTTGTTTTATGCTTGAGGACAAGCATCGGTTCAAGTTTGGGGGTGTGATAAGTGGATTTTTATCCATTTGGATCGTTCTATTTTGGCTTGAATTGATTGCTTAATCCTCGAGTATTTGTGTGGTTTAATGTGTTTTGTGGAGTTTGTGCAGGAATTAAGTTTTGCAGGTAGTTATGGTGTTTTGTGGCTTTTGGAACAGAAGTTGGTTGTCGTGTAAAACGGCGCGCGAAGAATTAGACTCCAACAGAAATTCTGCAGAGACAGTATTTGAACAGCGCGACCGCGCCAAAATTATACTGCAGAGGAGCGCGACCGCGCTAAGAAGAATTGTCAGATTGGGTAGAGCGCGACCGCGCGGAAAGAACAAAGGAAACCAGCGCGACCGCGCTGTGGTAAAAACCGGCCGCCCTGATTCAGATTTTAATGAGGAATGTTGCCGTTTTCTTCTCCTATTCGACATGGAAATAATCTTGGACGGTGGGAATAGTCTATAAACCTTATTTGACAAGGGAATTTGCAATTTATATCATATTCAAAGATGGAACTTGTCAATTTCAATTCCTACTCAAGAATGGCAATTGCTTGGAGAAGAGGCAATATTGAGCTATAAATACACATGCTGGGAGGTCAGATTTACAAACACCAGACACCAGAGATCAGATTACTTCACATCACATACACACTTTTGAGCACGAGATTGAGAAGCCAAGGCGAGGATCGTGACAACAAGAAGATCTAGACATAGTTTGCTTGTATTCTTACTAGGCGTATCTTTTGGATGCTTGATCATTATTCGACTTTGTTCTATAAACCTTGTTATCATTGATTTACTCATCATTATTCTCTTCATCTTTATCATGTTTTCATCAAACCCCATGATGACGAACGGTTCGATTATGAACTAATCGCCGTCATGGGGTCCTAACTGATTTACTTATGGAATTTAGATGTTGATTGCCTAACTTGATATATGTGTGGTGAATTTGCGATATCCTTGCATGGTTGTATTTAATTCATATAGATGCGTAGCTAACATCTATCTTGTTAATCTCTAGTGAAGCGACAGTGAATCTTTAGATTTAGAACTTGCCATGCTAGCATAAGTCCATGAATGTTATTCATGTTTGTGGTGTGTTTCTAACTGTCTCATACTACCTTATGTAATCTTATGGATACTTGATCTTCAACCATTATGTTTTCAAATTCTATAGACATATAGGGTCTAAGCATAATTGGTGCCTGCATGATTTCTATCTTATGTGGATATTGTGTAGATTGGTGTGCGTGTACTGAAAGGTAACGTATATTTATTTCGTGTTGTCCGATTAGTTATCGTAACCACCACATGTGTTGATAAAAGGGCATGATCTCTAAAGGAAGTTTGTATTGAAGTTAGGATCCCATGTTTTCCATCTCATAAGTAATTCGAAATCACTTAGTTAATTAATTTAGTTGTTAATTAATTCTTATTAGTTAAATTAGATAATCAAAACAAATTTGTCCATTGTCTTAGCATTGAACGATAATCATACATTGATGCTTAGGTACATGAACTAAATTATACAATCTCTGTGGGAACGAACTCTACTTCACTCTATATTACTTGTGATCACGTGCGCTTGCGTGATTTTGTGCTAACAGTTGCAGGCCATTAATAGGGCTAGATGGGTGCCACTTGAAGGGCCCTTATGGTGGCCAACTATTATCTGCTATTGGAACAGATGCTAATGATGGGATGTATCCCTTGGCCTGGGCATGTTAGGCCGAATACACAAATAATAATCAACTTTGTATGAGAGTTTAACAAGTAAAAGCGTTTATGCACTTAAAAAACTTCTTGTATTTCGAACCCTCTTCGTGATGTAAAATATCACAAAGAGCTGCTAGGTTACAATAAAGATAATTCGTTATCGATACCCTTCTAGGGTTAACCTAACTGTATTTATATATCATACAGCTACGATACAATCTCTAATTGATATTCCTAATAATCAGCTATACAATGATATCAATTACAGATTGTCACACGTCTTATATGTCAACTCGATCTCTTTGATAGCTATCCAATCTTCAAAGATATCGCTTCCATAATAAGTCTTCAATCACTGTTGAACAGTAGACGCGCTTCCTCCAGACAGAGTTTGACAAACTCTGTCGAGCTTCCAACTGTCAGCGTTTAACTAAACTCTGACTGCTTCCAGCTAAACTCTGATGATTCACTATAACACTTAAACACTGATTAAAACACATCAATTATATTTAACAATCTCCCCCAACTTGTTCATTAGCAAAAATAAACAAGTTAAATGACAATAATTGATGATGTCAAAACAAATAAACAAATACAGTGTTTACACAAATTCAGAGTTTAAGCTTCAACTTAATAAAAACTACAGAGAATAAGAAAATCCTTACAGAGCTTAATCTCTTATCATTTCAAGATCTGGCATGGCTCTGAGATAATCAATCAACAATCTTCTTTCTGCATTTTCAAGTTCAATCTTCATAGCTTCTTTAATTTCTCTGAGCTGAGGATCACTTTCATTTGTCTGGTAAATAGCAGCCCTAAGATCATAAATCTTGTTCCTTCTCATCTCATTACCCAGTCTGATAAATCTGAATTTTTCTGACTGTGAATTGAAATCAAGTACTGTGATTCCCAAATCAGTCTTTAACTTTGCAGTACCTTTCTTCATTTCAATGAGATTGCCTTTATAATCCCTGTACTTAGGAACATATCTGCTATTATATTTCTCTCCTCTGATTGCCAGATTATGAGTCATTCTCTGTCTGAGCACATTAGCAACTGACTGAGTCCTTCGACTATTCACCTTGAGAAGATATAGAACATACTCTAGTTCTTCCCAACATTTCAAGCCAATATCATCCTCACCAACTTTAAATACTGTCCCATCAGCCATGAAGTACAAAAGAAAATCCTTGTTTAAACTCTTCTGATGAACCAACTGTACTGATTCCAGTCTGTCCAAACTCTCTTGAGGAACACCACGACCTGGAACAGCCAGTGAAGAAGGATCTCTAGGACCAGTATATTGCCTTTTGTCTCTGTGTGAACCTAGTCCACCCTTATTATTACCAACTTTGCCAGATAGAGCTTTTCTATCAAAAACATTCATTGAGACTCCAGATAATACATTTGGATCATGAATTGTTCCTTTTCCAAAAATCGATTTCAACTGAGAAGAGTGTAAAGGTGTAATCATTGCTTGTGATGCAACAGAAGTTGTAACTTTCTTCTGTGAACTTTCACCTTCAATGCCTTTTAGCTTGAGTTTAGCCTCTGCTGCAATTGCTTCATTTGAAAACCGAGAACTTTGACTAACATCAGTCCTTTCTCTGATCACAACACCTTTAACAACAGGTCTAGGAGCTTTTCCTCTTTGTACCTTACCAGACTTTAAAGCTTTAAGATGTTCTTCTTGTAAACTCTTTTCTTCAGCTTCAATGTCCTCAATCGTAACTCCTTCCTCATTCTCTTCAATAAAAAGCTTAGCAGCCAATTCTTCATCAGTTTGTGGATTAGAAGGTAACAGCAAACTCTTGGTCTTTGAAGTACCTTGAGTATCAGTATTTCTCCCAACAGACTGTGATTTAGATGACTTGCTAGTTCTCAGAGTTTGAGCCTCTTCAGCCTTTTTCTTTCCTTTGTTACTTGCACCTCCATCTCCAGCACTATCCCTTCTGACAACTCTCTCCCCCTTTTTGACATCATCAGGCATAAGAATAGATGTAATTAATTCCAGGGAGGTAGCAATAGAATCAATTTTAGCAGATAAGTCAGATTGATTCTCTTCAACTTTACTCAGCCTGGCAAAGAGATTGTCTTGAGCTTTAGAGAATTTTGTAGTCACTAGTTTTGAATCTCTTTCCATTTTCATCTCTCTAGCTACAACCTCATTTCGCAAAGCAGTGATTGCCAATGTAGTATCATCAAATCTTCTATCCAGAGTTTTGACTTGAACTACAGTTGCTTTCAAGCAAGAAAGAATCTCTGGATTGGAGATAGTATCAGCAGTTTTCTTAACAAAATCAGTTGCTCTTCCTCGTGGAAAAATACAATCTTCTTTGTACCATTTAGCAGCATTCTTTGCAAATTGTGCTCTTTCAACTTCATGAGAAGTACAAGGTTGAGAGAAAGGTGTATGTTTATTATCTGTTTGTACTGGTGCAGCATCAGAGTTTGCACTACTTTCACCTTCAGCTTCAACACTTGTAGCTTTAACTGGTTCATCTTCAGTCATAGGTTGAGCAATTTCTTCTGTAGGCTTGTCAAGATTTTCTCCATGTTGCTCAGGCTCAGCAACAGGCATAGACTGAGAAGTGACCTTGGTTGCCTGATCAATTTCTTCTCCTCCTTCAACAATTTGGTAAGCATCAGATATTAACTCAGTATGAGATGCCACAGCTTCAGAAAGAACAGTCGTAGGTTGATCAGCTACACCAATATCAGAGATAGGATCATAGAATGGTATAAATGAATCAGGAATATCATTTATCGGAGAAAGACCATCTCTAACATCCTCTTCTGCAGGCATTTTGTCCTCTGCAGGCATTTTATCCTCTGCAGGTATTTCAGCCTCTGCAGGTACTGCATCTTTCTCAACCTCAACATGAGGTGTTTACTGTGAAACAACCTCTGGAGCTTCAAGGTCTTCATCCACAGAATCAGAGAATATCAGTTTTCTTCGTTTTGCTAGAGGTACATTGTCTGAATCCTCTTCACTAGATGGTGACTTAGGCATTTTTGCCCGAACTTTCATTCTTTTCACCCTTCTAGTGTAAACAGCTTCAGGAGATTTCCGTTTTGATTTTCTTTGTGTTTCTTCCGCCTGCTTTAGACTTGCATGTCGTTCAGTAATTGCCTTCTTAACTCTTTGTGCTTTAGACTGTGATTCTGGTGGAGATTGTGACGAATCAGAGTTTGTTTGTGGAGTGGGTGAAGGTTGTTTTGTAGGTGCTGAGTGAGCAGGTGATTCAGTGTTTGGTTGTTGAGTACGATCAGTGTTTAACGGTTCTGGCTCAGGTTGTTGTTGTGGTTGTTGTTGTGGTTCAGGTTGTTGTGGTTCTTGTTGATCTTGTTGTGGTTCAGGTTGTTGTGGTTCTTGTGGTTGATTGAGAAAATTTCGCAGAGCAAGTGGCATGACAAAAGCAGGGAGATTTGCTTTACCAACATCCTTGTTAGTCATATCAGAGAATATTCTCTTATTGACTCTAAAAGGATCAATTTCATCAGCATCATCAATTTCAAGACCAGGTACACAAGCATTGAACAGCATTTGACAAAAATGAGCATAATAAACAGTAGTAGATTCTGACAGTTTATCACCTAAGCTCATCAGAACATGTCGACCAAAATCAAAATTAGTACCATAGAGTAGAGAATACCCGATTTGGAGACTGTCTATTGGAATGGCATCCCAGTTGGTGACTTTCTTCTGGAACGTCCTTGTAATGCAATCAAAGAAGAAGTTCCATTCCTTTCTGAGATTTGGTCTCTTTATACCGCCAAGCTTGTCAAGAGATTCCATGTAACCTATCTCTTGTAGCATCTCTCTCAAATAGGTCTCATTAACCAGAGTATAAGAAGTATGTGTGTCAAACCCCATTGTATCTCGTACAGTCTGTGGAGTAATCACATAATCTTGGTCTTCGTAAGTGAAGATAATGTTAGGAGTTCCATTCTCTCCTCCATCCACATAAACTGAATTCTGCCAGAATGTAGCAATTTGAGACGCAGAGAGAGTAGCAGGTCCAACCAGTGCCTGTCCAATCTCTGAATCCCTCAAGAAGTTCTGTATGAGATGAAACGGTTCTGGAATGCGTTGATGATAGAGTGGAGCTTCATAGTTGTTAGGAACAAACCGTAAACCAAGAGCAGTGAATGCTTTAGAAGCCATTGAGTTAAGAAATTTGCAAGAATTTCCAAGAGAGTTGTATGTAGAAAAGGTGTTTGCGTGAATGCCCAAGTGAAAAATATGAGAACTGTGAGATGTAAGAATAAAACACAATCGTTTGGACACAAAAGTGATTAAAGTAATTAAAAACTCAATCTCTTATGTAACAAACACTCAATCAGTTCCTAGATTAACGTGTAGTGGGACACGATAATAGGTAAGTGGGACACATTAAAGGGCGAGTGGGTCACGTGCGCTTATTTTTAAGAAGAGTATATTAAAAATTAAAACATTAAAATATTTGATTTAAACAAAAATCAAATAATACTCTCTTAAATATCTGGACCCAAGTAAAACCAGAATTTGAAGCGTTTACCTGTTGCCTTTAATAACCATCTCTATTTAAGGCCTAGAGACTTGCTCAGATTAGTTCATTAAACCTTTAACCTTTCAGTCTCCCCTGTAAAATCACAAACCCTTCAAACCAAATACTCTTGAAAAACAATGTCCAACCTTACCATCAAAGAAAAGAACCTTCATCTTGTCGAGAATAGGGACATCTTCAGCTATACGCGTGAAGAATTTGAAGCGTTTGAGTGGGAAAGGCAGCTTGAGACGCTGTGGCTGCAAATGGATGCTTGTCTGGAAGAGCTCGAGAGAGAGAAACCTGCAAGGGTGATCGACATCGATGCTGCCCTCCAAGCAACATTGGCATGGCTCTCCTCGAAGGCATCCTCATCCAACACCACCAACCATTGTTAATGAATATGTCAGCAAAAATAACCTTATCCCTTCAACTTCCACCCAAATAAAGTGGCAAAGATGGGATCTGGGAATTTTTGCTAACAATGGAGTGGTTTGGACTGACCTTTTACTTTCCTGTTGAATAGATTAGCAGATAGAGAGAACAAAAAGATGTAATATGTGCTTGTAATCTCTTTCTTATTATCAATGAAAAATTAAGTTTTTCTAATCTTATTCATTGTGTTCTGCAACTGTTATTTATGTTTTATGAACTGTTCTTCAAGAAAATAAATCAAGAAGAGAATATGAAAACTAATTAAAGTAATCATATAAAGAACACATTCATCAACTATCCACTGATTAACAGTTGTCAAAATCCCTATTTACTCCAAGATTTTCAAATTGTCCAAGTGAAAATTTACCTTAGAGTACAAATCACGAATCAACAGCGTTTGTCAATTCTCCAACTTTATCACCGAAACCCTTTCATAAATTGCACAGTTGTGAATATTTATGTGTGTGAAGCAGAGTTTACTAAGTCAATTTTTAGAGCATCTAATTTTTCATAAAATCCATAAAGTAAATCAATAAACACTGGATGCACAAACTGTCATAGTAAACACTGACTGTATGATGAAAGCTAAACTCTGAAGTAATCAAACTATATACAGTAACTTTTATTTTATACCCCCTTTATATACATTTTTTTTATTATTTGTATTTTCATCATTTTTTTTTTGTTTTTTTTTATTTTTCATTCCAGTAATCAGAGGTTGGAACCAGTCACCAAAAATTCAAAAATTTTAGCCCTTATCATTTTGATAAGTTCCTGGGTCATCCTAGTATTTAACTAGTCACCAAAAATCAGAGAATTTTAGCACATATTATATACCAATAGGTTCCTGGGTCATCCTAGTATCCAACATAATCTCAAAGGAGTATAACAACCTATATACATTTTCTTTGGGGTATTGCAGTAGACATTTTATTCTATCAGAGTATAACTAACAGAGTTTAGAGTTCATCAACATCAGTAGTTTTTTATGAAAGGTAATGCACACAGTATTTATAGACTCAGAGTTTAGGACAAAATAAACTAAGAGATGCTATAAATATGAGCCAGTATCATGCTGTGTTAACTTTCTGCACAATCTAAGATTAGATCACAATAACTCAGAAAGATTCATGATTAATTGCTGAGAATCATGCTTCATACATATTTCTTCATTGGTGTTTTTCACTCAGACAAAAATCAATTCAAAGTTCACAGAGTTTATCAAACTTATTAACAATGTATGACATACAGACATGCTGACAGAGTTTAGAGACTGTATAACACAACCATCAACGGATAAGATCGTATAACATCAATGGATACAGTTCAGTTGGTTATCAACGGATGCAACCTACAATCAACGGATGCTACATTGGATCCTAATTTTAATTAGCAGTTGATTGTGGCAAGTTGTCTGACAGAGTTTAACAGAGTATGCATAACAGAGTTTAATCAACAGAGTTCATTTAGCATTTAACCAATCAGGAAATATGATTAATACATCACATAAGTAAAGTTTGAATCTAACCAACATTCCTAGTCAGAACCAGAGACCATTCCTAGTTCATTGACCAGTCTTGTAAATGTAGCTTCACTCAATGGTTTAGTGAAGATATCTGCAAGCTGTTGTTCTGTAGATACAAAATGTAGTTCAATATTTCCTTCTTCCACATGTTCTCTGATGAAGTGGTACCTTATGCTGATGTGCTTGGTCATTGAATGCTGTACTGGATTACCTGTCATAGCAATATCACTTTGATTATCACAGTAAATAGGGATATTACTGTACCTCAATCCATAATCCAGCAATTGATTCTTCATCCATAAGATCTGTGCACAACAGCTACCAGCTGCAATATACTCTGCTTCTGCTGTAGATGTGGAGATTGATTTCTGTTTCTTGCTGTACCAGGAAACAAGTCTGTCACCAAGAAATTGACAACTTCCACTAGTGCTCTTTCTGTCTACTTTGTAGCCTACAAAGTCTGCATCAGAATACCCAAGTAGCTTGAAATCTGATTCTCTGGGGTACCACAGACCTAATGATATGGTGCCCTTGAGATACTTGAAGATTCTTTTCACAGCTGTCAGATGTGGCTCTCTAGGATCTGCCTGAAACCTTGCACAAAGACAGGTTGCATACATGATGTCAGGCCTACTAGCTATCAAGTATAGAAGAGATCCTATCATGCCCCTGTAGTTTGTCATATCCACTGAAACTCCTGTGTCTTTGTCCAATTTAGTTGCTGTTGCCATGGGAGTTGATGCAGATGAACAGTCAAGCATACCAAATTTCTTGAGAAGATTTCTGGTATATTTTTCTTGATTTATGAAAATTCCATCTTCTGTTTGTTTCACCTGTAGGCCTAGAAAGTAACTAAGCTCTCCCATCATGCTCATTTGATATCTGGACTGCATGAGCTTGGCAAACTTCTTACAGAGTTTATCATTAGTAGACCCAAAGATGATGTCATCAACATAAATTTGAACTAAAAGGAGGTCACTTCCTTGATTGAAATAAAACAGAGTTTTGTCAATTGTTCCTCTGTTGAATCCACTTTCTAGAAGAAACTGAGCAAGTGTCTCATACCATGCTCTTGGTGCCTGCTTAAGTCCATATAGTGCCTTATCTAGCCTGTAGACATAATCTGGATATTTGGGGTCCACAAATCCTGGTGGTTGTTCAACAAACACTTCTTCTTCAAGCTTTCCATTCAGAAAAGCACTTTTCACATCCATCTGGAACACTTTGAATTTCTTGTGAGAGGCATATGCTAGAAAAATTCTTATTGCCTCCAATCTTGCAACTGGAGCAAATGTTTCATCATAGTCTATTCCTTCCTGCTGTGAATAGCCTTTTGCTACCAGTCTAGCCTTGTTCCTTGTGATAACACCTTCACTGTCAGTCTTGTTTCTGAAAACCCATTTAGTACCAACAATAGATCTGTTCTTTGGCCTTGGTACAAGGGTCCAAACTTCATTCCTTTCAAATTCATTCAACTCTTCCTGCATTGCTGTTATCCAGTCTGCATCTTGAAGAGCTTCTTCCACTTTCTTTGGTTCATTTTTAGATGAGAATGCATGAAACAGACATTCACCTGCAGTAGCACTTCTTGTCCTTACTTTTGCATCTGGATCACCAATTATCAAATCAGGTGTATGTGATTTAGTCCATTTCCTAGCAGAAGGCAAATGACTTCTATCAGCATGTGATCCTCCCCCTTGATCCATGCTCTCCTGATTTTGTTGTGATCTATCTTCGTTTTCTGAGACTCCCCCTGAACTTGACTGCCCAGAGTCAGAATTTGAAGCATCAGAGTTTGATCCAGATTTTTCAGTTGACTCAGTATCAGTGTTTGAGTCTTCATCTTGATCATGCTCCCCCTCAACTGGTTCTCCCCTTTGTTGTGACTGAGAAGTTTCTCCAGTGTTTACCAGTAGAGGTTCAGAATTTGTTTCAACAAAGTCTGTTAGAATTGTTTCATCAGAGTTTCCTTCTTTAGAGTTTAAATCTTCATTTTCAAAGTTCAGTTGATCATATTCATCTTTGTCTTCAAGTCCAGTTATCTTCTTATCATCAAAAGAAACATGTATAGATTACATGATCACTTTAGTTCTCAGATTGTAAACTCTGAATGCCTTTGTTGACAGTGGATAGCCAACAAAAATTCCTTCATCTGCCTTTAGCTCAAACTTGGTCAACTGTTCTGGATGAGTCTTCAAAACAAAACATTTGCACCCGAAAATATGAAAGTATTTCAGGTTAGGCTTCTTTTTCTTCACCATCTCATATGGTGTCTTTCCATGCTTATTGATCAGTGTTGCATTTTGAGTAAAACAAGCAGTTTGAACAGCTTCTGCCCAAAAATAAGTTGGCAATTTTGCTTTATCAAGCATAGTTCTGGCAGCTTCAATTAAGGTTCTATTTTTCCTTTCAACTACACCATTTTGTTGTGGTGTACCAGGTGCTGAAAATTCTTGTTTCACTCCATTGTCCTTGCAGAATTCTTCCATTGTTGCATTTCTGAACTCAGTTCCATTATCACTTCTGATGATTCTGACTTTGTTGCTTGATCCTTTGTCCAGAAGCTTCACATGCTCCATCAGAGTTAATGCAGTTTCATCCTTCTTTGCTAGAAAATACACCCAAGTGAATCTAGTGTATTCATCAACAATGACTAAAGCATATTTCTTCCTTGCAATAGACATTACATTTACTGGACCAAAGAGATCAACATGCAGAAGATGATAGGGATCAGTGATAGAAAATTCTGTCTTGCTCTTGAAAGATGACTTCCTTTGTTTAGCCTTCTGACATGAGTCACATAGGTCATCAACATTTAGCAGAGCCTTTGGGAGTCCTCTTACAAGATCCTTTCTGATCAATTCGTTGATGTTGTTCAAGTTTAAATGTGAGAGT
Source organism: Saposhnikovia divaricata (assembly GCA_036435485.1). Classification (NCBI taxonomy): domain Eukaryota; kingdom Viridiplantae; phylum Streptophyta; class Magnoliopsida; order Apiales; family Apiaceae; genus Saposhnikovia; species Saposhnikovia divaricata. Next base: position 24,893,849 of record CM071600.1, read on the forward strand.
TTCTTGTGCCACTTCCAACTCTCTTCACTAGACATTCTTGTAGACAGGCAAATAGCTTTTCCAACAGAGTCTATCAAAAGCTTGATTTCATAAATGTTGTTTTGCCTGTGACCAACTAGAACAACCTTCCCTGTAGATCTGCTGATAACTTCACAATATTCAGGTTGAAAATGTACATGATATCCCTTGTCACAGATTTGACTCACAGATAACAAGTCATGCTTGAGTCCTGGGACATGAGCTACATTGTTGATGATGACATTTCCAAGATTAATATTGCCATATCCCAATGTTCTTCCTATATTGCCATCACCATAGGAAACTTTTGGGCCAGCCTTCTCCTCATATTCTGATAGCAGGGCTTTATTTCCAGTCATGTGTCCTGAACATCCACTGTCCACGACTAGGGTTGCCTCCCTGTTGCCCTGCAATCACAAACAATTACTGAGGATTAGTTTTAAGGATCCAGACTTGATTGGATCCTTTGGCATTCTTAACTTTGTTAGCTTTTGCAGCGGAATTAACATTATCAGAGTTTGAGCTAACAGTATCAGTGTTTACACTTGCAGTATCAACTTTAACCCATTTCAGATTGGGTTTCAGTTCATAGTAATTATGATAGATAGCATGATATTCTTTGCAAGTATAAATGGAATGCCAGGTGCTTCCACAGTGTGTGCATAAAGTCTGTGGCTTAGTTCTAGCAAAATCCTTCTTTACCTCAGACTTTGTAGGTAAAGAATTTATATTTTTATTTTTCTTGCAGAAATTTGCAAGATGCTTAGTACTACCACAGTTATGACATGTCTTTCTTGGAGCATAACTAGCAAGCATTGGTTTATTTCCTGAAGTGATGCCTACTTTTCCATTTCTGTTCTTGTTTGACACTTTCTTTTTCTCAACAGATTTTAACTCCTTCAGTTTATGTTTGAGTTGTTTATCTGTCATTGAACCAATATTAACCTGTTTAACACTAGTTTTTACTGGTTTACTTTTGACAGCTTCCTTTTCATTTTCAGACAAAAATTTACTGGTTCCATGAACAAATTTAGTTCTGACTTTAACTTGATTTTGAAATCTAAGTTCATCTCCCTCATTATAACCTAGACCAACAGTGTCTGTTTGAAAAATCTGTTGAGTGTCCTTTCCAGAATTAGTCCAAGTCCTAATTTTATTATTTGCTTCCTCCAATTCTGACTCTAGTTGTTTATACTTCTGAAGCAAATTCTGTTCGTTGCAAACATCATCATCTCTCTCTTTCTGAACTTGTTGCATGTTTTCAAGTTTTTCTTCAACAAGTTTATTTCTTGCCTTAACTTCAGAATTTTCAGCTTTTATCCTCTCATTTTCTAAAGTCTTATCCCTATAACTTATATGCAATGACTTAAGATAAATTCTTAATTGAGCAATGTCATCAATATTATAAGCATAGATTGTTAGAGGTACCTAATTTTCAGAGGATTCTGATTCAGTAGTAGCCATGAGAGCATAGTTCACTTCTTCATCAGAATCTGAAGTATCTGCCCAATCTCTGCCTTTAGTGTAGAGTACCTTTCCAGTTTTACCCTTCTTGCACTCAGGAGCATAGTGACCCATCTCCTTACACTTGTAGCATTGAATTTCAGACTTATCCTTCTTCCCTTTAGAATCTCTCTTATCAGACTTCCTGTAGCTTTTCCTGTCTTCATTTGAATCCCTAGAAAACCTTTTTCCTTTCTTGAAATTCTTGAAGCCCATTTTCTTGAAAGTCTTCACCATCAACACAGCCATTTTTCTCATTTCTTCTTCATCATCCTCAGAGTCAGATCATTCAGAAGAGTTTGAATCATAATCAGAGTTTGGTGATTCACTTTCTGAATGTATGACCAAAGCTTTCCCTTCATTTTCCTTCTTGTTGCCTCTTTCTTCTGAGGCTTCTCTTCAACATTAAGAGCAACAGACTTTCCTTTCCTGCTTGATCTCCTATTTCTCTGCTCCATTTCCAATTCATGAGTTTTGAGCAGTCCATAGATTTCATCAATCTCTGTTTCAGCAAGATCATAGTTGTCTCTAATAGTGGTTGTTTTCACATCCCACTTTTCAGGTAGAGAAAGAAGAAACTTGAGATTCGAGTCTTCTAGATCATACTCTTTGTTGACCAATGACAGATCATTAATCAGTTTACAGAATATATCAAATGTTTCTGTCATGGTCTCTTCAGGTTTAGCCTCAAAATGTTCATACTCTTGTGTGAGTATGTTTCTCCTATTCTTCTTAATAGCCGCAGTTCCTTGACACCTGACTTCAAGAGCATCCCATATCTCTTTTGCAGTGGTGCAGTTAATGACTTTGTTAGACATAACATTGTCTAAAGCACTATGCAGTAAATGCCTAACTTTTGCATCCTTAGCAATTGATGATAGATCTTCAGAAGTCATGTCCTTCTTTTCCTTTGGAACCATTTTTGCTGCTTCACCAGCAACTGCAACAGATAGCTTTGTAGGATTGTGAGGGCCTTCATAAATCCTGTCAAGATATTCTGGATCTGTAGCCTCCAGAAACATAGTCATCTTGACCTTCCACATAGCATACTCTAATGGCCTCAGAATAGGAACCCTGATTGGTTCATAACGACTCACAGTAGTAGGAACCTTTTCAGAAACAGTAGGTGTTGGTGGAGGAATTGCTGACATGATTATTGTTGTGTTTGGATCTTAACCTGTAATAAAGTAACAGATTTGGCTCTGATACCACTTGTTAGGCCGAATACACAAATAATAATCAACTTTGTATGAGAGTTTAACAAGTAAAAGCGTTTATGCACTTAAAAAACTTTTTGTATTTCGAACCCTCTTCGTGATGTAAAATATCACAAAGAGCTGCTAGGTTACAATAAAGATAATTCGTTATCGATACTCTTCTAGGGTTAACCTAACTGTATTTATATATCATACAACTACGATACAATCTCTAATTGATATTCCTAATAATCAGCTATACAATGATATCAATTACAGATTGTCACACGTCTTCTATGTCAACTCGATCTCTTTGATAGATATCCAATCTTCAAAGATATCGCTTCCATAATAAGTCTTCAATCACTGTTGAACAGTAGACGCGCTTCCTCCAGACAGAGTTTGACAAACTCTGTCGAGCTTCCAACTGTCAGCGTTTAACTAAACTCTGACTGCTTCCAGCTAAACTCTGATGATTCACTGTAACACTTAAACACTGATTAAAACACATCAATTATATTTAACAGGGCAGTTGTAGAAGCAGAAAACAGTGACAGCTGGAATTGGTTTTTAAAGCTAGTAGTTGAAGACTTGAATATCCAGAATGATGGGAGCTGGACCTTTATATCTGACAGGCAGAAAGGGTTGATTAATGCCTTGGAAAACATTGTGCCTAATGCAGAACATAGGTTCTGCGTTATGCACTTGTATAGAAACATGTACAAAGAACACAAAGGTATTGGTGTTAGGATGCTCCTGTGGAAGGCAGCTAGGGCAACTACTGAGTATACATTTAAGAAGCACATGGAGGAGCTGCAAAAGGTATCTTCTTTTTTATTACAACTTCCCTTATCTTTATTAGTGCTACATTTATCGGTGCTTCATTACTTTATAGTAATAAACATTTTCTTTTCCAGCTTTCAAAGAAATGCCATGATTGGTTAAATGAGAAACCAAGGATTTAATGGACCAGAAGTGCATTTAGAATGATTCCTAAGTCAGACCAGTTTGTTAACAACCAGTGTGAGGTCTTCAACAGCGCAATTGGAAAGTATAGAGACCTCCCTATTTTGACAATGCTTCAAAGTATCCACATTGATGTCATGAAAAGAATACAGAAAAGAAGGGGCAGGATGCTTAACAGTTATGCCTTGAACCCTGTTTGCCCTAATGCCATGAGAAGACTAAATAAGTAAGTCAATTCTGTTTTTTTGCAATTTTCATTTTTTTAATATGCATGACTGATTCTGTTGGTGTAATATGGTAGGGCTGTTGATCAAACGAAGGGTTGTCATGTAATATGGTCTGGAGGTGCCAAGTATTTGGTTACAATGACTGATGGGGGTTATCAAATGGTCGTGGACTTAGAGGCAAAAAAGTGTGCATGCAGGAAGTGGGAGCTATCAGGTATACCATGTTACCATGCATGTGCTTGCATTGCATGGTTGCTACTCAAAGGATACCTTCCTTGCCACCTACAACCACATTCTTGAGCCTATTTGTGGTGAAGAAGATTGGGATGCAACAGATTACCTCAAGCCACTACCACCATTCTTGAAGGTGCAAACAGGATGGCCCAAAAAAGCAAGGAAGAAGACTAATGATACACCTGCCCCTGATGCAACAAGGTTGAGGAGAGTTAATACCAAAGTGAAATGCAGCTACTGTACTGAAGCTTCTCACAACATTAGGACTTGCCCAGCTAGGGTATTTTGTTCCTTCCCTTGTTCATAACAATATAATGTTTTATGCATGACAAACTCTCTTCATAAGTCTTCTTTTGTCTTCTTTATAGGCACATGACAGAGCCAATGGGTGTGAGAAGGAACTGACTGTCAAAGCTAAGAAGCCAAAAAAGGGAGAGGTTCAAAGTGCCAAAAAGGGAAGTGCATCAGAGACCCCAACTGGTGGAGAAGGTGGTCAGAGTGGCCATTCAAAGACAACAACAACTGGTGGAGAAGGCAGCCAGAGTGGCCATTCAAAGACAACAACACTTGGACAAGGTAGTCAGGGAGGGGTGTTCACCAACTCAAATCCTCTGCAACCAACAAACACTCCTCATGGCATAGAACCAATTGGCACTGCAACTAAAGGAAAAGCCACAGTTACTACTGCAAGGAAGCTGGAACTGGCTATGAGAAAAAGGGAAAGTAGGCTTAAGCAAAAGCCTGTTTGGAAGTGATAAATTATGTTAATGAATGTTAATTGCTTTTGGTCTGTATAATGCACTTTGGTATGTATGCCTAGAATATGCATTTTGCTTTTGGTCTGTATAATGCACTTTGCTTTTGGAATATGCATTGGTCTAGAAAATGCAAGTTGGATGAACCTTGAATTTAACTACTTTGCTGTAATAGAATGGTTTTTATTTACCAATGCTTTTTTTACGAAGCTTTTGTTCATTTAACCTTAGTTCATGGTCAATTACATAACCAAAGAGGCATTGTAGAGATGATTGCCAACTATGTTAACCAAACTGACATTAATTCATAGCAAAAGAGATGGTAGAAAACATGACCAAACAGTCAATACATGGCAACAACAATACAAGCATTTTGCTTACAACTTAAACAGCCATAACAGTCCTACATCAAACTAAACAAGGCTTCACTCATCAAGAGAATCAGAGTCATCGTCCTCAAATCCAATGTCATCCCTGTTTGTGTTCATCATCAAGTTAACAAGCACATACAATCCAATGATAGCAACAAACTTTTGCTTAGCCTTCAATTGATGTAGCTCAGCTTGATGTTTCTCTCTCACACGAACCAGTCTGCGCCTATGCTTCTCCTCCCTCTCCAGGTGCTTCGCCTGCAACTCCTGGATTATCTCTAGAGTACGAGGCCCAAGTTTCTCATCAATCCATTCCTGGTAGCCGCACGTGTTGTTCGGACATGCCCTGAATCTTCTACCCGCATTTGGCCCAAACCATTGAGTCTTCATTACACTCATCTGGTCACAGTAGCAAGCAAGGTCCAAGATAGCATCGATTTCATCATCCATAAGTGCTCTGCTCGCCATTTTGCTATTTGGGGAGAAGTTTAATTAGGGTTTATACAATTAAATGTATGTAATGTAGCTGTGCTGGGTTTGTGGTGTACATATACGACTGAAAACCCCGCCAGAAACAAGCCCGCGCAATATTCTTGTATGGAAAAGACTGTTATGCCTCTGATTCAATAACGCCGTTAGCATCAAATAGACGGCGGCACACGAATTGTAATTGAATCCATTACTTGGTATTGCCCGTGGTACTTTTAGAAAGGTGGTATTTCAAGTGGTGTCTTCGCCAAACTTCAGGTACACAAAGTGCATTTTACTCATAAATGTGTACCATTAGGTAACACTATATTTGCTCTTCCGGAGCCTTCAATAATATTTGATGCACCCGATATTGTATTTACATTAGCTTAGCTAATATGAGATGCGAAAAATATTCTTTATTTTTCAAAATTGTATGTGTTGTTGCACTATCCGCCAAACAAAACGATTCTTCATCTTTCATAGCACATAATGAGATATTACTAGCCATAATTCTTCACAAAACAAATATATGAATGAAGATTAGAATAATATCCAAGACAACTCATTCATGCTAAAAGATAATTATATAGAATCCATAAAGCAAAGTCATTAATCATTATAGAGTTCGAACAGAAATATGAAATATTCAATAAGCAAAAGCAAAGTTTTAATATATGGTCTAATTATTGCCACCACCAGATTTGGCCATCTCATCATTCCCATCTTCAAAGAAATCACCAACTTCCATGTGAGTGAGTCCCGAAGGATCAACTGGATCTGCACCACTAAGGTGTGCTTCAAGATGAGTAATTCCCAAGGGATCATTTTGTTCAACAAAATTAGTTTCAACATTTTTCAAAGAGGCTTGATTAAGGTCAGCAAAGTGCTTGGAGGTACGACATGTACATCTCCAATGACCTTTCATTCCACAACGACTACAAACACTTTCAACCCTTTTCACCATTGTACTTCCCTCGGGTTTCTCTTCCTTTTTTGTCCACTTCTGGTGGTGAGGCTTCCTTTTAAAGTTGGTGAAATTTTGATGATTATGTCCTCGACCATGCCCAAAATTATGACCACGAGCACCTCCACGTCCACGTCCATATCCACGCCCACGCCCACGTCCAAATGGCTTATTATCTCCATATTCATTGTTAGTCACCGCATTCACTTCAGGGAATGGTGTTGAGACAGTTGGACGTGCTTGATGATTTTTCAGCAAAAGTTCATTATTTTGTTCAGCAAGAAGCAAGACAGAAATCAGCTTAGAATATTTTGTGAATCCACGTTCACGATATTGCTGTTGCAAGAGCATATTATTGGCATGGAAATTGGAATATGTTTTTTCCAACATATCTTTATCGGTGATACTCTCGCCACATAATTTCAATTGAGATGTAATTTTAAACATGGCAGAGTTATACTCGCTCACACTTTTATAATCTTGCAATCGCAAGTGTAGCCAATCATAGCGAGCTTTTGGGAGTATCACTGTTTTTTGGTGGTCATATCTTTCTTTGAGATCCTTCCAAAGAATTGATGGATCTTTAATAGTTAAATACTCCGTTTTCAATCCTTCATCAAGGCGATGGCGGAGAAATATCATAGCCTTTGCTTTATCTTGCTCGGAGGTTTTATTTCCCTCTTTTATGGTGTCACCAAGACCCATGGCATTAAGATGGATTTCGGCATCAAGAATCCATGTCAAATATTTTTTACCGGTGACATCAATTGCATTGAACTCGAGTTTTGTAAGATTCGACATTATCACTAAAATATAATTCCAAACAATGTCAATTTATAAAATAAGCATAAATACAACATGTGTTACCAAAAACATTATACTGACATGGACACATATAATTTGATAACAGTATTCCATCAAGAAAATCATGCATAATTAAACAATTAGGCATATTAAATTTTGCACGCATATGAAATTAATCCATTTTGCTATAAGCTAAGATTTGTCTATTTTTAATTAGATAGAGATCTCAAGGAGCTTCAAGGTAAGCAAATATAAACATGTTGCATGCAGTTTATTTGCTATATAAACTTCTGGATAGCTCCACGATTTCTTGCAGTACTTCTGATAAGTGGATTTTATATCCACTATTTGCATTCCATTCGGACTTAAAACGATTGCGAGTTCTCAAGTTTCGTGTTAGTTTGATGTGTTTTCATCTAACTTGTGTAGGTTGCATAGTAGGGTGGCATTGGTGGTGTTGGTGAAGAATTGGTGGTATTCTGTGAGCTTAAAGTAGAGATTACAGGAAGTCCAGGGCAAGGGAATTCAAGAATTTGAGCACAATGCGCAGTCTACACTGTTTTTGTCATATCTGGAGTTCTACAAGTCCGATTCTGACGATCTTACAGCTCACACAAAGAGGAGAGCAATTTCTACAAAACTGGGCAGGGGTCAGCAGGCGCTCTTGCGCGATTCCAGGCGCTACAGCGCTGTTTTCAGGCGCCCTTGCGCTAAATGAGGCGCTCTTGCTCAGTACCAGGCGCTCTTGCGCGAGTTTGAGGCGCTATAGCTCAGTTTTTCGAGCAACAGCGCTATGCAGTCCCTGCCTTGGAGATTTTTTATGATCTAGTTTTATTTTCTTCCAGGTCAAAATATATTTTGGCCCATTTTATTAGGGCAAGCAGCTGGTTTTTATTTGTATTATTTTAGACATTAAAATCAGATCGAACATGATTTGGTTTTTTTGATCTATCATCGATATTATTATCTCTTGGACATTATTAGAGAGGGTTCTTCTACGCTTCGTGACAAGCAACGGAGGCCTAATCTATTTCCATCTTTTGTATTCTTCTTCGCACTATTTGAGAATTTAATTCTAATCTTTTCTCTCTTTAATCTTAATATTTGTTTGTAGAATCATGTTTTCTTTAGAACCCGTGATGGTGAAAGGTTCACTTATGAACTAACCATTATCATGGGGTTCCAATGGATTTGATTACGTAATTATTGTGTTGACATGTGATCGATGTTGGGTGATTTTATTGTGATAATCTAATATGGTTTGATTTAATTGACAGATGTGTAGCTAGCATCTAATTTATTAATCCTTGATGAATGCGAAAGTGGATTCTAGGATTGAGAATATGCCATATTAGCATGGGTTCATGAATTAATTGTTATTCATGATTAGTAGTATGTTTTTACCCAATTCATATTGCCTCATGTAATTGTAAAAGATAACTTGTGCTTAAACCAATTGTGTTTCCAGATTGTATAGACATATATGATTTGAATATAATTTGGTGTCCTCTTGATTTCTATCTCTTGTGGATATCAAGTGGTTTGATACGAGTGTACTGAAAGGTAGCTCGTATTATTGTCGTGTTATCTGATTAATTATCATGTTTATCACCTGTGTCGATTTACTATGTCAACCTTTAGTGAAGTTTCGATGAAATTGGAACTCCATGTTTCCTCATACATAAGTAATCTCGTTTGTTAATTCAATCTTAGTTAATAATTGTTTAATTAGTTAAGTTAGTAATCAACAACCAATTTTGATACATGTTTAAGCAGTAAGTAAATAACCATACACCGTTGTATAAGTACTTAATTCACATTTACACCTAGTCTCTGCGGAACGAATCTTACTTATCACTTGCTATTTGTGATCACGTATACTTGCGTGTTTACGAGTCAACAAGTTTTTGGCGCCACTGCCGGAGACTTTGGTGTTATTGTAGTTTAAGTGCTTGTCCTCAGTGGTCGTTATAGATTACTGACTTGAACTGTTTTTTTTATTTGATGGATTATTGGGAGCAGGACTTCGTAATTGTGTGTGAGCTGTGTGCAGGTGGACATTACACTCATCAATGTGAATATAACAGAAACTGGCCAAATTTTAGCTGGGACTACAATCAGAGTGGTATGGAGCAATCCCAATATCCATCCTACCCGCTCCAAAATCTGCAGTTTGGAGATGAGCCATACAGTCCAGGGGGAACTCAGCAGCAACAGGGGCAACAATTGCAGCATCAGGATGCCCCAGTGCATCAACACTTTCAACCTCCTGAATTTCAGCAGCAGCAATTTCAGACTTGGTCTAACCAACAGTCTACCGAAGAAGCTAAATTAGAAGAATTGAGGTTGATGGTTAAAAGAAATGCATTGTCTCTCCAGACAATAGGAGATCAGATTGGTCAAATTGCAAATGCATTAAAAACATTGAATCAAATTGCAAGTGACACAGAAGGCCTAGCTGTAGAGGAAGAGGACAAGAACCTTCCTATCATTCTTGACTGGCCTTTCTTAGCCACGGGTGAGACCTTGATCGAAGTTCAGGAAGGAGAGTCTGAGGGCAAAGATGAGGAAGAAGCAGAACATGAAGCTGATAAGGAAGCAGAACCGGAGGCAAACCAATCAGAAAATTCAGAATGTCCAGAAAATTTGGTTCTGAATAATCAGTCGCAACCACTTCCTTTGCAATCTGAAAATTCTGAAGAATCAGTCCAAGATCATGAAAACTCCAAGGCTCAAGTGGCTATGCTATTTCCTTCGAAGGATGAAGAGGGTCTCAGTGTGGTAATGGTTGATACTGAACACCGTAAGAAGGTTGATCAGCCGTTAAAGTCAAAGTCTGTAGAGAGTGTTTTTTAAGGAAAGTTTGACATTGAAGATGATGAATTAGAAGAGCATGTTAAGTTGTTGAATGCCGCTCCGTTGCAATCTGACTTCGACCAGTTGGAGGCCGAAGAGGAAAATAGCATCACTCCTGCTGACAAATCTACTCCGGAGAAGACTACAGAGATCATCCAAATCGATTTTCCTCCTCCATATCCACATAGGCTTCAGAAGCAAACTCTAGCCATGAATTTGCCGGCGGAGGATGAGGAGTGTTTTAGCTTGAAATTGGTTGATGCAGGGCAGAGTAAAAAGTATGACACGGAGAAGGAGAAGGCAAAGCATGGCCAGCTGAGGATTACAGTGCCTTGGTTAATGGGGCTACGTATTCCACATAAGTTGCTTGGAGTGGAAGATCTCTGGAATTCTCAGGTGCGCCTTAAGCCATCATTTGAAGGAGCTCCCGAACTCGAGCTCAAACCATTGCTAGTTCACCTGGGGTATGTTTCTTGTAATTCATCTCCTTTGCTTGCTATTGTTATTGCTGCTAACTTTTTAAGTAGGCGGGAGAATGTTTTTAAGAGATCTTGTGAGGAGCGAATACGGGTAAAGCTTGTCGTTGAAGATGTCGCTCCAGAAAAGATCATTAAATGGCCTTATAGAGATGCGGTGCAGAAAATTTTCAAGAGGAAAATCGTGGCCAAGTCTAGCTAAAGACGTTAAAGAAAGGCGCTTCGTGGGAGGCAACCCATGATTTCTTGCTTTCTAATAAAACAATAGTTGTGTTGGAGCCTCCACGTCTATCCACCACCAGACACACCACCCGAGGAGGGTGACGATGCCGACGACTAAGGGAGTATCTCTTGTACCCTTTAATTTACCTTCACTGAGGACATTGAATTTAATAAGTTTGGGGGTGATTTTAGGATAGCAAGAGTCATTGCATTACATATAGTTGCATTTTCATGATAATATTATTCATGTTAGTTATTCATGTTAGTTCATATTAGTAATATTGCATTCATTTATGCCATGCCATATAGAATTATTTAGGATTTTAATATCATTTGTTCATGCATATCACATGATTCCATATGAGTGTCTGTTTCTGGCTCAATAGGTCGACGTTAATTTGAGTGTGATGACAATGAATAGAGGGTTGATTTAAGTACTTATGAAATTGACTTGCGTGTGTCGGGAACACAATCTTTTCACGGTCTCACTGTTTGCTCTCGGGCTAGATCGAGTCATACTTGGTTTGGTTGTTGGGATTTAATCACCTATTTATATCTAGAATTTTCGTTATTCCCTTGATGGCGTAGGAGCACTTAAGTATAAGTTTGGGGGAAAATAGGGATTTCATGCTAAGTGTTGTGTCGTAGTGTAATAATGGCTAGGCGTCAAATGGCTAGTAGCCGCTCATATTTAATATGAGTAGTCTAGGAGGGTGAGATAGTGCACCCATGTGTGAAAAAAAAAAGGCAAGAAAAAAAAAGAGGAGTCCGAGAAAAAAAAAAGAGTTGTGAGTTTAAAAAATGAGTGATTGTGAGAGTGTGTGTATGTGAATTGGCTAGGGTGGGCTCTTTAGTACTCGAGCAAGTAAGTTCTAGGGGATTTTATGCCGAGTGACCTAAGACTTTTCCGGTCTGGGATCCACTAACCTAATGCTCGCTACAAGGGTGCTATTGTATAAGCCTTTAGGGGTCTCACCCATTGCACGGTCAAAAGCATGTGTGTTTTGTGTTTTGTGTTGTTTGGTGTAGTAAAGCATGAATCTATGTCTACCTTAAATGATGATGATGGTGTCTTTGAGTCATGGAGTGTCTAAAGTTCATTCTGTTTATAAACATCTGATTGTCTTGGCGGAGGTTGAGTTATGCCTTTATCTAGTTTCGAGAGTATATCTAGTGAGAATTGCACACACCACGTTTCCAAGCATGTATTGTTACTATACGGGGACTTAGTCGAGCTCTGTTTGGAGTTGTTGCATTCCTTGAGACGTTGGCGTGTTGAGTTGGTTTCGATAATTTGTGTGGGATCATTGCATTAGGACATTTTTGCATTATCCTGACATTTAACTTTTAGTTGCATTCATTCATCATTTTAGAGTTGAGTTTGCATTGCTTGAGGACAAGCAACGGTTTAAGTTTTGGGGTTTGATAAGTGGATTTTATATCCACTATTTGCATTCCATTCGGACTTAAAACGATTGCGAGTTCTCAAGTTTCGTGTTAGTTTGATGTGTTTTCATCTAACTTGTGTAGGTTGCATAGTAGGGTGGCATTGGTGGTGTTGGTGAAGAATTGGTGGTATTCTGTGAGCTTAAAGTAGAGATTACAGGAAGTCCAGGGCAAGGGAATTCAGGAATTTGAGCACAATGCGCAGTCTACACTGTTTTTGTCATATCTGGAGTTCTACAAGTCCGATTCTGACGATCTTACAGCTCACACAAAGAGGAGAGCAATTTCTACAAAACTGGGCAGGGGTCAGCAGGCGCTCTTGCGCGATTCCAGGCGCTACAGCGCTGTTTTCAGGCGCCCTTGCGCTAAATGAGGCGCTCTTGCTCAGTACCAGGCGCTCTTGCGCGAGTTTGAGGCGCTATAGCTCAGTTTTTCGAGCAACAACGCTATGCAGTCCCTGCCTTGGAGATTTTTTATGATCTAGTTTTATTTTCTTCCGGGTCAAAATATATTTTGGCCCATTTTATTAGGGCAAGCAGCTGGTTTTTATTTGTATTATTTTAGACATTAAAATCAGATCGAACATGATTAGGTTTTTTTGATCTATCATCGATATTATTATCTCTTGGACATTATTAGAGAGGGTTCTTCTACGCTTCGTGACAAGCAACGGAGGCATAATCTATTTCCATCTTTTGTATTCTTCTTCGCACTATTTGAGAATTTAATTCTAATCTTTTCTCTCTTTAATCTTAATATTTGTTTGTAGAATCATGTTTTCTTTAGAACCCATGATGGTGAAAGGTTCACTTATGTACTAACCATTATCATGGGGTTCCAATGGATTTGATTACGTAATTATTGTGTTGACGTGTGATCGATGTTGGGTGATTTTATTGTGATAATCTAATATGGTTTGATTTAATTGACAGATGTGTAGCTAGCATCTAATTTATTAATCCTTGATGAATGTGAAGTGGATTCTAGGATTGAGAATATGCCATATTAGCATGGGTTCATGAATTAATTGTTATTCATGATTAGTAGTATTTTTACCCAATTCATATTGCCTCATGTAATTGTAAAAGATTACGTGTGCTTAAACCAATTGTGTTTCCAGATTGTATAGACATATATGATTTGAATATAATTTGGTGTCCTCTTGATTTCTATCTCTTGTGGATATCAAGTGGTTTGATACGAGTGTACTGAAAGGTAGCTCGTATTATTGTCGTGTTATAATTATCATGTTTATCACCTGTGTCGATTTACTATGTCAACCTTTAGTGAAGTTTCGATGAAATTGGAACTCCATGTTTCCTCATACATAAGTAATCTCGTTTGTTAATTCACTCTTAGTTAATAGTTGTTTAATTAGTTAAGTTAGTAATCAACAACCAATTTTGATACTTGTTTAAGCAGTAAGTAAATAACCATACACCGTTGTATAAGTACTTAATTCATATTTACACCTAGTCTCTGCGGAACGAATCTTACTTATCACTTGCTATTTGTGATCACGTATACTTGCGTGTTTACGAGTCAAAAACTTCCCAGATTATTTTTCCGCAATCGTGCTGATAACGTGTTATATATAATATAATATAGAGATAAGATTTGAGAGAACTAGATAATAAAGAAGGGGGAGATCATTTCATTATTTGTTATATCAAATCAAAGTACAAACAAGCCTTTATATAGGCCATGTAAATACATGTTACAAGGGTAATGTAAAGCCAAAGATTGGCCATATTAAAGAGGGATATATGAAAGGTTAAGAGTCATCTATGAAATTCTAAGAGTCAAACAATAAATACATAACATATAAAATAATATAATATAATATCAGTTTCTCTTTAAATCATATAAGATCATTTTCTCTTCAAATCATATAATATCAGTCCATCATTTCATACCAATTTTCCTTTAACCTTTCAGTATATCAGTCTATAATCATTATCAGTGTTTCCTTTAAAAGTTTTGGGGGTATCCACTATCGCCTAATACGTTAGGACGATGATCAGTCGTCTAATCGTACCTGCTCCTTATTTACTACTAGTAGAAGGAATGACAATCATCCTTGGAGGAAGGTTCTCCACTACATCCTCCTTCGGCATCCGTTGGGCCGTAATAAAATAATGAGGAAGGTTCTCCACTACTTCCTCATAAAATGATGGATGCTGGACTGTGCTAAACACAGCCACTTACGCAAGTATGTTGTAATCCCCCTTTTTGTAAAATCATTATTCCATTTAAGAATTTCATTTCCATTTCCACCATTATCCATACATATATCATTATACTTTAAATATAACTTCCTTTAAAGAAACCTGAGATCATTAACTCAAAAGACAGAAATATTCCAGATACTTTGAAATAAGTTCAGAAATATCCTCCTTATTTAATGAAGTCAAATATGCTTTTAAATACATAACTATTCCATCTATTTTTAAAGTATTAAATGATAATCAAATAATATTTATTAAATCACAAATATTTAAAGATTATAATCAATAGAATATTATAAACCATATAACCCTAGATAACAACTGATACCATTCTTTTTCATATCTCTTTAAACCATAAAGTATATTAGCTCTATCCATATTCATATCCATATCCATAATCCATATCCATATTCATATTAACTAATCTCAAAAAACAGGGAATATCCCTAACCATATAATGATATAAGATTCATATATTATCTAGCAAAACCACTTTTCTTTAAACATAAACAGTTTATCAAAATAAGGATAAAAGAAATCTTGCCTCGATCTCTAATCTTAAGAGGAATGATCCGGTGTTCTTCTCGAGTATCTATAGAAACGAAAAGGACCACCATCAGAATATATTTCAATTAACCACTTAACCCTTAAATATATATATAATAACACCCTTGACACATAATATAAGTTTAACATACTATTTATAGACCAAAAGTTCCAAGAACTTATCCATTATTAGACTCCATAAAAGTTTCAGTGTTTTTCACCATTTCCTTATTAACCACACATGACTGTAAAATTTCTCATAAATTATCAGTTTCGAATTTTGACACAAGGTCAGTGGGGTTTGACTCTATATTCACCCTACTATATTGCCTCAAAATTTCATAACTTTTAAAGATTTTTAAGTATGGTAATTATAGCCTCAAAGTTGACACAAATGCATTTTCTCGATTTCCGAACGACTTTCACTAAAAACTCACTTTTCTCCTAAACCGTTCATTGGATTTTGACATACTTTATCTCAAAATGATCTATGAACCAAGATCTATCCTCTCATGGTCAGTTAGTACTCTGGACAGAACCCTAATCATATAGGTATGGGTGTCAAAAATAGGGCATCTTTTGGTTTAACGAAAATCGGGTATTATAACGGCTATATTTTTGTACTTTCCATAATATAACTGTTGGAATTCGGGCATGAAAACGCAACGGAAATAACGTAAATAACAATTAAAAACGAATTCCAAGTCCCGGATCCATGTATAAATTGATGATCATGGTATTAAAATTCTCAAGATCAAGGTCTTACCTCTTAAAGCTTTCCAATGGATGACAAATGGAGATCCTAGCTTGTTGATTTTGAGAGCTAAAATTATAAGTCCTCCACCGGAATCCACACTTGAATGCTTGCTTGAATCGTCGAACGATTTCACCACGGAATTAGGTACTAGCCAAAATAAATAATCAAGGATGTGTTCTTGACAAATCTTGAATTTCTCCCTTGTCTCTAAGTTGTGTATAAACTGAAATTTTCAGTTGTGTTCCTACAAGAAGACTAGCCAACCCTTGGCTTATAAAGAGAAATAAAGAAAAATGGACCATTAAACAATTAGGCCATTTTTATTTAAACAAATCTTATTTATTTAAATAAATTAATTAAGTCATACTTAATTAATCAAATAAGTCAAGAAAATACATCTTCAAATTTTATCTTTAACTAATCAAGTCTCACTTAATTAATTTTATAAAATTCGAATTATTATTTATTATTAATTTAAAATCATAATTTAAATTATTATTAATTTAAATTCATAAAATAAATTAATATCCCTTTTAAACATTCTTTGTGTGTGACCCTGTAGGTTATTATTTAATTGGCAACAATTTTATTCTCTAATAAAATTGTAAACAATAAGCGGCGTCTAGTAACACATTATTGCTACCCAATAAAACAATAATTAAATCAACGATTCAATCAACCTTTTATGACTAATATTCCATGTAATATAATCCCTTTAAATCATGATATTATAGATTAAACTCGAGGCATGTAATGTGTCATCCTCTTCATAATTTAATCTTCATTTTCTTGATCGATGAGTAGACTATTTAATCAAATTAACATTTGAGCATGGCCATGCATTTCATAGTCTCACTCAAACAAGAGGCCGATAATATCACTCCTTTATCAGGAGATTTAAATCCCATCTAGATCGTTCATATTTCTCACATGATTCATAATATATCCGATATTCACCTTTATCATTATCCGTCTAAAGATAACTTTTGACGAATTCAAAATATATTAATTCTCATGTAGAATTATAACGACTTCAGGTCTAAGGATCATTACACCATTATCACTGTGAGAATACATATGACACATTTATTATTTACCATGATGTATCTCACTGTGGGTCTGTCCAGTACCCTGTACTCGTACAGTTACCTATGCATTGCTTTTAGTATCTTCATACTTATGACCAATGAGATGTGGTCATCAATCAATTATCATACTAGCCTCAGTGTATTATTATTGTCCTAAGTAATAATAATACTCGGCTAGGGACATTTAAGAATATGATACAATCATTATATAATCTCATGTTCAAGTCACATACTTGCAACTATATAATTTGTATCAAGGTTCTAAGGACATTTATTATACTTTATTTATTTCGCAGTAAATAAATCCAATAATAAACATATATATATCGAATATATAATATCACTCAAACATAAATATAATGTATACATTGCCTCTAGGGCACCAATACTAACAATCTCCCACTTGCACTAGAGCCAATCACCCATGTATCGAATACCCATGCTACTAGTGTGACATTCATGCTTCTGCTGCGACAGAGCCTTAGTCAGCGGGTCTGCAATATTATCATCAGTATGCACTTTACATATGTGAATATCTCCTCTATCATTTATCTCTCGAATAAGGTGATATCTCCGAAGTATATGCTTTGTTCTGCTATGAGCTCTCGGATCCTTGGCTTGTGCTATAGCTCCATTATTATCGCAGTAAAGATCTATGGGATCTGCGATCGATGGAACTACACCAAGTACTGTAATGAACTTCCGTATCCATACAGCCTCCTTGGCTGTTTCACATGCCGCAATATACTCGGATTCCATTGTAGAATCAGCTACTGTCTCTTGCTTCGAACTTTTCCAGCTTACAGCACCTCCATTTAGGCAAAACACAAATCCAGACTAAGAAACAGAGTCATCTCTGCCAGTCTGAAAACTAGCATCCGTGTAACCCTTTACCGTTAGCTTCTCATCTCCTCCATACACCAAGAATGAATCTTTAGTCCTTTTCAAGTACTTAAGAATATTCTTGACCGCCGTCCAGTGACCTTCACCTGGATTAGACTGGTATCTGCTCGTCATGCTCAAAGCATACGAGACATCCGGACGAGTACATATCATTGCATACATGATAGATCCAATTGCTGAAGCATATGGTATCTTACTCATGCGGTCTTTATCATCCAATGATTTCGGACCATTCTCTTTTGAGATCGTTATCCCATGAGATATGGGGACATATCCCCTTTTTGCATCTTGCATTCCAAAACGATGCAAAATCTTGTCAATATATGTACTCTGGCTTAAGCCGATTAATCTCCTTGATCTATCTCTATAGATCCTGATCCCTAATATATAGGTAGCCTCGCCCAAGTCTTTCATAGAAAAACTTTGTCCTAACCAACTCTTTACAGCCTGTAGAGAAGGAATGTCATTCCCTATTAATAATATATCATCGACATATAATACTAGGAATGCCACATGGCTCCCACTAAACTTTTTGTAAACACATGGTTCATCCACGTTTTGAATAAAGCCAAAACCTTTGACTATTTCATCAAACCGGATGTTCCATCTCCGAGAGGCCTGCTTCAATCCATAAATGGATCTATGCAGCTTACATACCTTTCCAGCATCCTTTGGATTTCCAAAACCTTCAGGTTGTGTCATGTACACATCCTCTTCAAGGCTTCCGTTAAGGAAGGCTGTTTTGACATCCATCTGCCATATTTCGTAATCATAGTAAGCCGCTATTGCAAGCAAAATTCTGATGGATTTTATCATTGCTACTGGTGAAAAGGTTTCATCATAGTCAATACCATGAATTTGTTTGAAACCTTTTGCAACCAGTCGAGCTTTATAGGTCTGTACTTTACCTTCCATGTCGATTTTCTTCTTGAAAATCCATTTGCACTCTATAGGTTTTACCCCTTCAGGTGGATCAACCAAAGTCCATACTTGGTTTTCATACATGGAATCCATCTCAGAATTCATGGCTTCTTGCCATCTCTCAGAGTCTGGTGAGTTCATAGCATCTTGGTAGGTGAGATGCTCATCTTGGTCTATGAGCATCACATCGTCATTTTGAGTTAAGAGAAATCCATAATTCCTCTTTGACTCATGGCGAATCCTACTAGATCTACGAACAACCTGTGTTTCTTGAGCAATGTTATCTTGTATTTCTTGCTCATGCTCCACCTCTAGTTCAACGTTATCAAGTGGTTCTCGATCTTCATCGAGATCTATTTTCCTCCCACTGTCTTTTCTAGAGACTAGCTCTCTTTCTAAGAATACAGCAGTTCGAGCAACAATTACTTTGTTCTCCGAGGGACTATAGAAAGAATAACCCTTTGTTTCCTTTGGGTATCCCACAAAATTACATTTTTCAGATTTCGGTCCAAGCTTGTCTGATGTTAGGCGTTTCACAAATGCTTCACATCCCCATACTTTCATAAAGGACATGCTTTGCCGTTTCTCTGTCCATATCTCATATGGAGTTTGTTGAACCGTTTTAGTAGGAACACGGTTTAGTGTATATGCAGCCGTTTCCAGGGCATAACCCCAGAAACTAATTGGAAGATCTGCTTGACTCATCATTGATCGCACCATGTCCAACAAGGTACGATTCCTCCTTTCAGAAACCCCATTCCATTGTGGTGTTCCAAGAGGAGTTAGTTGTGATACAATACCACACTCCCTCAAATAGTTCTTAAACTCATGGCTTAAGTATTCACCTCCTCGATCAGATCTTAGAGTTTTTATGCTTTCGCCAGTTTGCTTTTCTGCTTCTGCCTTATACTCTTTGAACTTTTCAAATGCTTCGGATTTGTTCTTCAAAAGATACACATATCCATATCTACTGAAATCATCAGTAAACGTAATGAAGTAGAAATAGCCACCCCTTGCCATCGATCTCATAGGACCACATACATCGCTATGTATTAGTTCTAGTCATACGGTGGCCCTCTTACCCTGTCCGGTAAAAGAGCTTTAGTCATATTGCCTAGTAAACAAGCCTCGCATTCATCATATGATTCAAAATCAAACTGATCCAAGAAACCATCTTGATGTAACTTGGAAATGCGTTTCTCGTTTATATGGCCTAGACGACAGTGCCAAAGGTATGTTTGATTTGAGTCATTAGTCTTAAGTCGTTTGTTATTTACATTCAAGATAGGAGTATCTAAATTAAGAACATACAAACCGTTAAATAATTGTGCAACACCATAGGTAATGTCATTCAATCCAAAAGAGCAACCATTGTCTTTAAAGGTAAATGAAAAATCTTTCTTGTCCAAACAAGAAACAGAAATAATGTTTCTACAAATAGAAGGCACATACAAACAGTTTTCAAGTTCTAATATAAGCCCAGTGGGCAATGATAAATGGTAAGTCCCTACAGCCAAAGTAGCAACCTTTGCTCCATTTCCAACTCGTAGGTCTACCTCTCCCTTAGCCAGTGTCCTACTCCTTTGCAGTTCCTGCACATTTATACAAATGTGAGAACCACATCCAGTATCCAATACCCAAGATGTAGAAGTAGACAAATTGACTTCTATTACATAAATACCTGAAGGAGAAGTCTGGCCAGCAGCCTTCTTCTTCTTAAGTTCTTCCAAATATGCATGACAGTTTCTCCTCCAGTGTCCCGGTTTACCACAGTGGTGACAATCACCCTTTTCAACACCTCCTTTAGGCTTGGTAGCCTTCTTGGGAGCAGAATTAGGATTGGAAGCAGATTTGGACACATTCCTCTTCTTATTGCCCTTCCACTTTCTTTTCCCCTTGGCACCTCCTTTGTTCACCATCAGCATGGGAGTAGGAGATTTCTTCTGAATGTTGGTTTCGGCTGTTCTTAACATGCTCAACAATTCAGTGGGTGTATTATCAATCTCATTTATGTTGTAATTCATAACGAATTGAGAGAAGTTCCTATTAAGTGATTGTAAGATCAGATCTATTTGAGCCTCCGGACCAATCGGGAAGCCCAAGGTATCTAGTTGTTCAATATACCCAATCATCTTAAGAACGTGTGGTCCAACCGGGTCTCGCTCTCCCTGTTTGCAAGCATACAATGCCTTACTCGTATCATATCTCTCTTGACGAGCTTGTCCCTCAAACATGCTTTTGAGGTGCTCAATTATTTCATAAGCATTCATCAACTCATGTTGCTTTTGAATCTCAGGAGCCATGCATGCAAGCATAAGGCATGACACATCAGTTGAGTCATCCAAATGCTTCTGATAAGCATTATGCTCGGCACGTGTGGCTCCAGCAGGAAGAGGATTTGGGTGAGGAACTTCAATGGCATACAGCTTTCGCTCCTGCCTGAGGACAATCCTCAAGTTCCTAAACCAATCTAGGAAGTTTGTCCCTGTCAGCTTTTCCTTTTCTAGGACTGATCGTATCGAAAAGTGGTTTGTGTTGTTTGCCATTTATTATCTACAATTTTGTAAAAGCGCATAAAATGAGTTAGTTTGCATGTTTCGTAAAACCAATTATGTTCAAGTTGATTTATAGCATATTCGTAATATACCTCCCACTATTTTTATCAAATTAATAGCCCTTACTATCAATTCGGAAAATGGTTCCCATAAAACCTTTCTTAGTGAGCCAAGATCCATATTTCGTCATATTTTAAGTCAGCTTTGGCTTTCCTCTTAAATATGATTATTTAGGTAGACCGTTATGTCAATTATATCGTATATAACTCTTGGATAGCTTAGTGAACAACATATTGCTCCGATCTATCTAATATATTTCACTAAACTCTATGTTTATAAGTTCATAATCCTATTATGACGACTTATTTAAGTTGGACCTAACAATAACATTTCAAGTAAGCTTGTTTACTTAATCACATCTCACCACGATAAAAGAGAAGCCCTTGCTTTGGCAAATCCACTCCTCAATGATCTAGGATTTAATGAGTGTTATTTGTTGGAAAGCATCTGTTTAACTTAATATTTCTTAAGAGATTTTTTAGAAAAATTTAACGATCTTGATCGTTTGTTTAAATCTTAAATCGTTACAGATTTTATCTTGTTTAAACATGACATATGTGACGTATCTAATACATACATTCTAAAATTTCCATACATCCATGCATCCATACATATATCTAATATATCCATGCATCATATGTAAAGTGCAGTTACGCAAAATTAAACGTGCGATGGTTATGGCCCGATCCTATGCGATCTTTTCGAGCTAATGAAAAGATCAAGGTCAATCTATGGTTGTAATAACTAATTATTACATAATTCTTCATTGCTTCCTAAGCCTCCATTGATTGCCTCCAAGCTCGTTTTGAAATACATTACAAAAGAACTCGAGTTGCATTCGAGATTTAATAATTACAAGAATAACGACATGCAAGCCGTATTTAATAATTACAGACCATAAATAAAATTAAAACATTTATTTTACGGGTCTTTAGGCCATAACCAATGCACCATGCTCATATAACAATTATAGACATTTTATCATGATCATATCATAGATAACAATTAATATTTTAACTCCTTAATTTAAATACCTAATTATTTAAAAGGAATTAAAATTAAATAAATCAAATTTAATTATTTAAATTCGAATTAATATAATTAAACTAATTAAAATATTAATCCGAATAAAAAAAATTAAATTGAAATTAATTAATCAAAATTCGAATTTAATAATAATATTCAAATTCATAATTTAAATATATTATTAAAATTCGAAATTAAATTAATTAATAAAATTTTGAATTAATAATAATTTTTAAATCCATGATTTAAATATTCAATTATTAAAACTTTAATCATGACAAGCATTAGGAGTGTGATGATTAATACCAATAAGTGGCCACTAACATAAACTTAAAGTAAAAAGCAAAAGAAAATGTTAAAGTTGAAAAAGAAAAAGAAAAAATAAAAAATTCTGCACACTGCATACAGCGAACAGAACTGATGTCTGCCCACTGCTGTTGCGCATGTCCGACATGCGCAACACCTGCTGTATTCTGGTGATGCGCATGTCCGACATGCGCCTGTACTTCCAGTTTTTCCAGAAACCTGCAGAATGTCCAGAAAACTTGTAGAAAATTTAATTTTCAGTTTTTATCAATTCTAAAATTATTCCAATGATGTGTTTAACATATCTAACATATAGTACATCATCCAAAACATGTTATAACAATTTATAACAGCATACAAACAATCATAACATTTATAGAAAATCTTTTGTATGTTAAAATGAAGCATGGCAAAATTCATAAAATTCATGTATGATTCATTTTCAAGAACACAATACCAAATCATCCATTTGTACATGTAGCTCTGATACCATTGTTGGAATTCGGGCATGAAAACGCAACGGAAATAACGTAAATAACAATTAAAAACGAATTCCAAGTCCCGGATCCATGTATAAATTGATGATCATGGTATTAAAATTCTCAAGATCAAGGTCTTACCTCTTAAAGCTTTCCAATGGATGACAAATGGAGATCCTAGCTTGTTGATTTTGAGAGCTAAAATTATAACTCCTCCACCGGAATCCACACTTGAATGCTTGCTTGAATCGTCGAACGATTTCACCACGGAATTAGGTACTAGCCAAAATAAATAATCAAGGATGTGTTATTGACAAATCTTGAATTTCTCCCTTGTCTCTAAGTTGTGTATAAACTGAAATTTTCAGTTGTGTTCCTACAAGAAGACTAGCCAACCCTTGGCTTATAAAGAGAAATAAAGAAAAATGGACCATTAAACAATTAGGCCATTTTTATTTAAACAAATCTTATTTATTTAAATAAATTAATTAAGTCATACTTAATTAATCAAATAAGTCAAGAAAATACATCTTCAAATTTTATCTTTAACTAATCAAGTCTCACTTAATTAATTTTATAAAATTCGAATTATTATTTATTATTAATTTAAAATCATAATTTAAATTATTATTAATTTAAATTCATAAAATAAATTAATATCCCTTTTAAACATTCTTTGTGTGTGACCCTGTAGGTTATTATTTAATTGGCAACAATTTTATTCTCTAATAAAATTGTAAACAATAAGCGGCGTCTAGTAACACATTATTGCTACCCAATAAAACAATAATTAAATCAACGATTCAATCAACCTTTTATGACTAATATTCCATGTAATATAATCCCTTTAAATCATGATATTATAGATTAAACTCGAGGCATGTAATGTGTCATCCTCTTCATAATTTAATCTTCATTTTCTTGATCGATGAGTAGACTATTTAATCAAATTAACATTTGAGCATGGCCATGCATTTCATAGTCTCACTCAAACAAGAGGCCGATAATATCACTCCTTTATCAGGAGATTTAAATCCCATCTAGATCGTTCATATTTCTCACATGATTCATAATATATCCGATATTCACCTTTATCATTATCCGGCTAAAGATAACTTTTGACGAATTCAAAATATATTAATTCTCATGTAGAATTATAACGACTTCAGGTCTAAGGATCATTACACCATTATCACTGTGAGAATACATATGACACATTTATTATTTACCATGATGTATCTCACTGTGGGTCTGTCCAGTACCCTGTACTCGTACAGTTACCTATGCATTGCTTTTAGTATCTTCATACTTATGACCAATGAGATGTGGTCATCAATCAATTATCATACTAGCCTCAGTGTATTATTATTGTCCTAAGTAATAATAATACTCGGCTAGGGACATTTAAGAATATGATACAATCATTATATAATCTCATGTTCAAGTCACATACTTGCAACTATATAATTTGTATCAAGGTTCTAAGGACATTTATTATACTTTATTTATTTCGCAGTAAATAAAGCCAATAATAAACATATATATATATCGAATATATAATATCACTCAAACATAAATATAATGTATACATTGCCTCTAGGGCACCAATACTAACAATAACTCCTCCAAATCCAACATCCAACACATATACCAAACCCTAAACCATGTGGTCATCATACCAACAATGGTTACAAGCACTCACAACACCTCCATGATCCATCAAAACACTTTTAAACATTT
This sequence comes from Saposhnikovia divaricata, assembly GCA_036435485.1. Classification (NCBI taxonomy): domain Eukaryota; kingdom Viridiplantae; phylum Streptophyta; class Magnoliopsida; order Apiales; family Apiaceae; genus Saposhnikovia; species Saposhnikovia divaricata. Next base: position 24,918,967 of record CM071600.1, read on the forward strand.
ATATAACCATGATTTTATATTTTACACTAACTTATTAAAAAAACCAACCATAAACTCAAGATTCAAGCTAGGGTTTTAAGTAGTATACCTTTTTTAGAGTGTGTACAAGCCTTAATACACCTTGTATAACTTTTATATCACCTTAGTATAGCTTAGATCTTCCAAAAAAACCAAGAAAACTAAAGTTAGTTTCTAAGATTTACTATTCATCATCAATCTTGTAAAATTCATAACAAATCGAAAAATAAGAGTTTGGCTCTCAAATTTTTACCACATCTTGGCCTCTTCATAAGATTTGATTTGAGCTATAGATCATCAAAAACAAAGCTTCCTAGATATGGTTTTTATCCCGTTTTCCCACTGGACAGAAGCTGTAAAGGACTAGGCAGGTTCGGTTCTTCAACTTGGGGAAGGGATTTGACTAGGCTACACTACTTTGTTGGCCATGAAATTTTGAGCGAATGATACGAATGGAGTGGAGAAGCTATGGTTAAAATTTGGTGATTTTATCATGGATAGAAATGGAGATATGAATTTTTCTTTGTGCTTGGTTCATGCTGGGCAGTTTGGGAGAGTTTTGTGTTTTGGTTTCTTTTCTCTTGGATAATGACTTGTAATGCTTATCTATCCTTTGTTTAGCCAAGCCTCATCCATTTTAATGTGTTGTTGGAAGCCTATTGGTCCAAGCGTTGATAGTCAAGCACCTTACTCCACTTTTATTTGCATGGAAGTCCTTAGCTTTTAGCATATTGTCTCCAAGTCCTTCCTTCCCTTTTCTTATTGCACCAAGGGGCGTCCACTCTTAAATATCTTCAAATAAGCTCCTTGTATTGTGGTTGGGCCGAAAATTGGGCCTTTCCTATGACCTTGGGCCTTCTTTTGGGCTCCGTTCAAAGTTCTCTAGTCGTTTGATCCATCGATTGAATTCTGTGATCGTTCCAATGATTTCTCCTTTGTAAATCTCTTGAATATATTTTATCCTTTCCCACATCATATATTAATGTGTTAGGGTGGTTCAAATCCCCAAGTAGATATTAAATCCAATATCCTTGGTATATTCTCTTTATTTCAGAATTTGCTCTCCCGATTTCTTCAGCGTTCTCAAACTAGTTGCATTCTCTTTGCTCTAGGATTATATTCTCAATCCTCTTTCCCTCTCATAATATATCCTCCCTTGGACTTCTAATATTTATTATCCTTAACCCATGATTCGTTCACTTGATCGCTTAATCTCGTTATAAAGTCTCAGCGGTTTCTAGAACGTTCGTTTCACTGTCTCAGTAGTTTTCGTTCTAAATTCTCAAATAAAATATAATAAAATTCCAAAATATTAAATCTTCAATTCCTCAAATTTAATATCTCATTTCCAAGTGGTTCTAAATTGTTTAACAATCTAAATTCCTCTGGCATTCCCTTGACTTAATAATCCCCTGGTTTAACCTAATTTCACATGTTCCTCAAAGTATACACCCTTTTCATATTCCATACTCTTTAATATCCAATACAATAGTGCTCAATTGAAATCAAACATCTTAAAAATCTATACTCAGGAATTTCTGAAATCCGTCATCGTTTCGAGTCACTCATTTTCATAGTACGACGCTAATATGGTTTCTGATTATTCATTTTCTGTTTCACTTATAGGGTACCTACATACCATTTCCCTAAATTCTCAAAATCACTATTCATTTAAGCACTGTAGCATTTCTAAAGTTAGGGTTATTACAGGAGTGATACTCCACTAGGAGTGGAATATCCGACCTGATAGTCCATTGTCAGTGAAGTATTCGACCTGATATTCCATTGTTAGCGGAGTATTCGACTAGATACTCCACTACTCCACTGTCAATGGAATATCCGATCTGATACTTCACCGATAATGAAGTATGTTAATATTTCTTTGAAAGTGGCGTGTCATCCTAATACTCCACTACTAGTGGAGTATCTCGTGGGTGTTTAAAGTTATATTTATTAAATATAGGTATTTTAGGCATGTTTAGCTGAAAATTAGGTATTTCGGGCCTTCATCCCTATCAAAGCAATATAATTTAACCTAATTTCACATGTTCCTCAAAGTATACACCCTTTTCATATTCCATACTCTTTAATATCCAATACAATAGTGCTCAATTGAAATCAAACATCTTAAAAATCTATACTCAGGAATTTCTGAAATCCGTCATCGTTTCGAGTCACTCATTTTCATAGTACGACGCTAATATGGTTTCTGATTATTCATTTTCTGTTTCACTTATAGGGTACCTACATACCATTTCCCTAAATTCTCAAAATCACTATTCATTTAAGCACTGTAGCATTTCTAAAGTTAGGGTTATTACAGGAGTGATACTCCACTAGGAGTGGAATATCCGACCTGATAGTCCATTGTCAGTGAAGTATTCGACCTGATATTCCATTGTTAGCGGAGTATTCGACTAGATACTCCACTACTCCACTGTCAATGGAATATCCGATCTGATACTTCACCGATAATGAAGTATGTTAATATTTCTTTGAAAGTGGCGTGTCATCCTAATACTCCACTACTAGTGGAGTATCTCGTGGGTGTTTAAAGTTATATTTATTAAATATAGGTATTTTAGGCATGTTTAGCTGAAAATTAGGTATTTCGGGCCTTCATCCCTATCAAAGCAATATAATGGGAATAGTTTTATCTGTACTTTATATTTATATATTATTAAAATCAAAAGATTAAATTTTTTGACATTTAATCGGTTTACAAATTTATTTGCTTTAAAAATTTACACAAAATAAAGTTATTTACCAGAATAGTATAATTAAAATACTTTTATTATTTAAATTTAAACACTTATTTATTTTAAAATTTTATTATTATAAATATAAATTTAAAACTTGATTCGATGAGTTTAGTTTTATTAGAAATGTATTATGATCAACTAAATATAATTTTTTGAAAATTATATTTCTTCGATCTTTAATTCAAAAATTGATTTTAGGGCTTTTTTTGAAAAATATCTATTGAGTTTGAAGTTTTTGCAAAAATACTATAACTTTAAAAATACTTTTGCAAAAATACAATCTTTATTACAAAATACTACTTTTTTAAAAACAAAATTGCAAAAATACGTTCTTCCTGTGCAACAACAAATCGATGAAGAAGACTTAGCAACTAATAAACCCGCCGAAATCCTTCGAAGCTCGCAGGAATTTCTTTGAAACTCGCCGGAATCTTTCGCTCCCTGGCCTGCGGCCCCGATCTCCAATAGATCGGAGAAGACGACTGAAAAGTCAATAGATCGGAGAATTTGAAGGTCGCCGGAATGCTTCGAAACTCGCCGAAATTTCTTCGCAACTCACCGGAATCTTTCTCTCCCTGGCCTGCGGCCCCGATCTCCAATAGATCGGAAAAGACGACTGAGAAGATAATAGATCGGATAATTTGAAGGTCTCCGGATTCCCTTCGAAGCTCGCTGGAGAAGACAACAATTGAGGAAGTCGGTGATGAAGAGAGAGAGGGAGATGTACGCATAATTAATAATTATATATGAGAGATATTTATGTGTGTATAAATGAGAGAGACTTAATTATGTTATATTCCTATAAAAGAAGGCTGCAGAGTTTTTACATGAGCTGTCAAAGGGATTTATACTGCGCGTGTGACCTAATCGCGTGTGACGACAAGCATCTTTATATGTGCGCTTGCGCGTGTGACCTAATCGCGTATGACAAGAAGCATTTTTATGTGTGCGCTTGCCTAGTGTTTTTGGGACCACCAGTATATTTGCAATTAAGATAATATTTTTGTAATAAATTTGAAAAGATAGTATTTTTGCAAAACAAACAAGAAAACATAGTATTTTTTATAAATTCTCTTGATTTTAAGGGGTTATTAATTTTTAAAAACTTATTCTTGTTTTAAAATATTATTTATTCTTCTTATAAAAAAAATTATTTATTCTATTTAAACGTAGCCGTATTAGTATATATCAAAAATAAAAACGCGTTTAATTGATAGCGCAGAGAAGAGAGAGAGTCGTTTAATTGATAAGCAGAGAGAGAGAGAGAGAGAGGGAGCGACCAAATCAATAATTCGAGGACGCGCGAACCAAGTTTGGATAAGCTCATCTCATCAACGGGTAACAACACGAAATGGTACGCTAACTCATCCTCGTTATTTCTCTTTTGATCTATACATGTATGTCCTCAATTTCTGAATTAGGGTTCTTAGTATTTCAATTCAATTTCTTGAATACGTAATTGATTTTTTGGTTATAATTAAAAGACCCCCTTTATAATGATTAGATTGTTTTTTTCCCTATAAGATTTGTTGTAAAATACTTAATTGGGAAAGTTGCATAAAGATTTGCTCTGTTCTACTAGTTCTGTTAAGATACTTGATGTAGTTTTCGGAATTATTGCGGTTTGCTTGTTTATGTAGATTGGTCATATGTTTTGATTGCTTAATTGTAACAACTTGACTCATCGATATGATGATGATAACAAATTATTTGGTACCTTGTTCGATTGTAAGCATATACAAATCTGTTTGGCTGCTGGATTAAGAAAAATAAAATCGAGGAATGAGTAGGATAGAGTTGGCGGGGGGTGGTTGCTTTAACGTTTATTTAACATGTTTATAGGTTGGTTAGGTTTAAATGCCTTTGTGACTAGATTTAATGCCCCTTTTAGATTGAAATATTTAGGGACATATCTGTGGCACAGACTAATTGCTAATTTATCTGTTGTCAAGGAAGTAGGAATTGCGTTCGTCATGCGCTCCATTTTTATTGTTTGGGAGCTGGAACTATTTGGTTTATTCTTTAGAAACTCATTTTTAACAAGAAGGATATCTGTGTTAGTAGGCTATGTTTTTGTTGAAGATGAATGAAACTTGTAGCACTCTGGTGATGCCACCTCCACATCCGGAAAAGCATGATACAGTTTACTGTGAACTTGCTCTTTTGGTATCATGCGTGAAGAGTCCATTTAGATTATGTTCTGAAATCTGAATCCTTGCATCACAAACAATTCGTATTTGGTGGTTAAAAACTAATATTTCAGTTATTGACATAATATTAATTTATGCTGTATTTAGAATTATTTTTGGGAATTAAACTTTTCTTTTGTGCCATGTTGTTTATGTTCTTGACTACTTTCCAAAATAGATTTGCAAATGTGAAACTCCAAGTTCATAAGGAAAGTCGTCACTTTAGCATTATCAACAGCCAAGATGCGATTTTTCTTGAACTGTGACAAAGATTACTAGATATGGTTTTACTGTTATCTTTGCATGAAGGGACTAATCCATGCACCCCTTATTTATGTCCTATTGATCTTCTTCACTTTCCACTTCTATGCTTATAATTTACTTTCTCTTTTTCCAGTCTACGCTTGCAGCTGCTAGAGCGGACAACTTTTATTACCCGCCAGAATGGACTCCAGATCAGGTATGTTTACAAAGAATATTGAGCTCTATATATACAAAGATGCTTGCAGATATGAGTGTCTGTATTTCCTTTCTCTCCAAAGTCAATGCTCTAGAATCCTAAATTAATATTCCTTTTCAGGGCTCTCTGAACAAGTTCAATGGTCAGCATGCGTTGAGGGAGAGAGCCAGGAAATTAGACCAGGGTATTCTGATTATAAGGTACAAGGAAGAGGAATGCTTTTTTTTTTTTTTATTTATTTTTGTTTTTTAAAAAACTACCAATGGTAGCTCAATTTTTATCATAAAAATATTAATATATAATTCAAAGCAACTGATGCAGGCTTGTTTTGTGTTTCCTCATGGTTTGGCAAATTTTTAAAAAAATGAATTATATGATTATTATGGAGAAATTCAGTATATGAATATAGGTAGGTCACCACTTGTATATCTCTGGTGCATTTTTCCTCTTGACATATGCAGGATCTTCACCCTGTAAAGCAGTTATAAATGTTTGTTAAACTGTTTGGCGACGGAAAAATGGCGACTATTTAAAATTGGCATCTATATAATTTTAAGCAGTTGAAAGGTCTATAACTTGCAGCAATTGTACAACATGAATTTGTAATTGTAAGAAAATTTTAGTGGTAGTACCTTTATACTGATATATTACAAATGCATTAATGTTTTTGGTTCTTGTGATCTATGAAAGGTCTCTCTATAAGCATTTTCTGAAGTTTGTAGTATATAGAGTTCATGTACTTGTATTTCCTACTGAGTAATAAAACTTGAATGTTCTAATAAGATACAATTGTATATTAGGAGCTGTGTAATATACAACTTAAGACTAAATCATTATCATTTACCATTTTAGGTTCGAGATGCCTTACAATATCTGGTGCAGTGGGTGCAATTCCATGATTGCTAAGGGTGTAAGGTTCAATGCAGAGAAAAAGCAAGTTGGAAATTATTATTCCACAAAGGTTAGCTTGTTAATATCACTACAAATGCTTCAGCCATTAATCAACCTGGTTGTTTTCTAATCATTAGTGCTGACATCCTATTTGCTTTCTTCAGATATGGAGCTTCACCATGAAGGCTGCGTGCTGCAGACATGAAATTGTTATTCAGACCGATCCAAAGAATTGCCAATATGTTATTATTAGTGGTGCACAACAGAAGATTGAAGAGTATGACAATGAAGATGCTGAAACATTGGCACTCCCAGTGGAGGAAGGTAATTATTATTGGTTTTTACTTATTTACTAATGGTTAGTCTAATGTCTATGGCAACACAACAAGCATCTATTATAATTTGTGGTATTTTTGCTGCTATTTATATGCTTTTAGAAATTTTTAGGCCCTATCAGTTTGTGCACATCTATATTTGGGCAAAATGTGGTGGGAAAGAATGATTTTCTAGTCTTATGGACCCTTTATATTTGATGCTGAAGAGGTTCGAGAAATCATGTCATTCATGTGGCATACCTGATATTCCGTCCAGTTGCGGATAACTCATATTACCTCGAAATTTATGTTCTACTATATGTGCTTGGACATCTAGGCAGGAGTGATGTGTTCAAACACAAACCAGTTTTAGGTTGGAACCTACAAAAAGTAGTCACTACCGTTTATTATATGTTTTCCAATTTGTTTGACTAAAGCTGCTTTATTTTGAATAAAAACGCAACTAAGATATTTTATCTTTTCTTCCTTCATACTCCCTCCATCTTTGACTTTTTGCATGTATTTGAAGGTGCATAAAAACAATACTTCTAAAAATTATTTTTAAAATTATTATTTTTTGAATACAAGTAACAAAATTATATTTTTAAAAAGTAATTCAAAAAATAATTTTAGGAAGTATTTTTCTTATGCACCTTAAATTACGTGCTTAAAGTCGAAAGGACAACTAAAAGGGGAAGGAGGGAGTAAATTAGAGTCACATTTTAATTCTTCCAGCTAAGAGTTCATGCAATCGTGTTATTACTTATATAAGCGGACAAAGAAGTGATGAAGCTTATATATATGATGGTGATAATTTTTTTTTGCCAAGTAATAATTATATCAACATAACAGTAAATACAAATTACCAGGGCGTACCCTAGAAAAGGCTAATAAGGGAGGAACAAAATCCATCTCAACCAACAAGGAAACAACTCAGGAGATAATTAAAACCAAACTATTTAGCCAGTAAAATCGTCAGCAATTTTATACGTGGGACTGGTGGATTTTCTATGTGATAGTGGGGGATCTTTTATAATTATATGGACATGGCATGGTAGTGGTGAGTCTTATGTGGTGTCCTTGTTCTCCGGGAAGTAAAGTAGAAGTTTGGGATGGGCAAATCACAACGGTGTTATGTTTACAATTGTTTATGATTTGATTGTCAACAACATTAAAGATGGTAATTTCTTAAGTACCGCTATTTCACTTTTCAATAATATAATTGAATGACTGTGATAGGTTTGTAGTTTTTAGGCGGTTTAAACTGAAGCATGACTCTGCTGATGGTTCATCTATGTTTATTGTAAAACAAGTGTCTATGTTTGAATTTTGCTGGTTTTGCTGCCATTATATGCTCTTAGAAATCTATTAGTCCATCCAGTTGCGGGCACATATAATATTTGGGGAAACGAAGAGGAAAGTTTATTTGTGTTCTTATATGTTTTTTTATCTGATGATGCGAAGGTAATCACGCTATATGTGGCTGATATATAGAAGTTAACATTCTAATATTTCACAATGGATATCTAGGAAGTATCAACTAATTGAATTTTGCAATGTTGATATATGCCTGTTTTTTAACTTTTACAGAGAAAGGTAAGCTGGCAGACCCCTTTTATCGTCTTGAGCACCAGGAAAATGATATAAAGAAGAAGAAAGAAGCAGAGCCTGTGCTTGTGCGGCTTCAGCGGGTATCTGATGCGAGGCATGCAGATGATTATACTTTAAATAAAGTCCTCCGCTCCAAACTTAGGGTATGCTGTTTCCTTATTGTTGAAATGTTCTATTCACTGTTAGGCTCATTTCTTTCTTACTAATCTTTTTGGAAAAAAACAGAATCAAAAGAAAAGGGTTGCTGAAGAAGAGGCAATGTCCAGGAAAATGGGAATTGGCATTCGGCTACTTCCACCCTCTGAAGAAGATACTGCCGCTGCATCACGTGTAAAATTTGCTTCAAAGTTCCACAAGAACCAGAAGGAGAAACGAGCACTAATCAACTCGGCGTCAATATTTTCTGGTACATCCGCGTCTAATACAAAACAGTTGGAGTTAGCAGGCAAAAGAAGAAAAATAAATGCCGCTGCAGCATCCAACTTACTGGTTGGAGGATATAAGCCATCATCATGGTCAAGGAGTGCATCTTCTAGTAAGAGGAGAATTTAAGTGTGAGGACAAAATGTGTTTTCAGAGTATAGATGAGTTCTTGTCCTTGTGTAAAATTGTGTTTGAGGTGATATGTACATCCCGAGTTGAATAAAATTTCAAAATTTGCTTTGATCTTTGTATCGGTCTCTCTTATACTGTTTTCTGCATGTAATATTAACTTGGTTACTTGGGCAATGCAGTCTGTTGTGTTGTTTTATATTATTATAATTGACCAGTCTTTCATTTGATTACCCGTTCTTTGCTTAAACAGAGTGGGTTTAAAGTAAAACCTTTGTACAGTAATATTTTGGGAACGGGATTTTTTTTATTAAAAAGAGATTATTCGTAAATTAGAGGTGATTTTTAAATTGATTACTTATATAGTATTGAGATCGTAATTTTTTATTACTTATAAAGAGGTTATTGTATAGAATATTCTTTCTACTGTATGTACTATCAATTTTGATTTTTGAGTTTGAATATCAAATTAAACTGGCTTCTAAAAAGCAAACAATTTGAAAATTAATGAACAAAATTAGTTTGCCGTGGGTCTTTGATACTTTTCGCTGGGCTTACAGACATCGTACCAACAAATTTATTTGTCAATGATTTGTTCTAGATTCCTGTTTGTAGAAGCAAGTCCATTACTGTTACCAACAAGGAAACACTATTATTTTACCTTGCCACAGAACCTGTTTTAGGGATCGTGGTGCATGTTTAACTAAAGTACCTGTAAAATATTGATTAAAACAAAAAAAGTACGTAAAATATTTTTCTATTTTTAACAATTAGAAAATAAATGAAGTTTTTGATATTTTTCAAAAACAGTTTTTGAAAGACAAAGTTAAAATAACACAAAAAAAATAAAAAAATTTATTTTCATAAAACAAAAAATTATTTTCTAGATTAAGAATCACTGTCCAACTATTCAAGTTTCCCCCTCACTATTACAAGAATTCAACTACTTCACATTTTAATGTTGTGTGTCGTTTTGAGAAAATATTTGCCCCACATCCCTGTAAATCTTAGAATTTATAAAAAATAAATAAAAATTTATTTACACTTATTTTTGGAAATAATCCTAAAATAATAACAAATACGACTAGGACTGTCAAACGGATAATTGGGATAGGGATGTGCCTGTATCCGAATTCGAATCTAAAAATTTGAATCCGTATCCAAAATTATTTTTAAAACAGTATCCGAATCTAGATCTGTTTTATAAACAGATTTCTATTTTCTTTTTAATTTTTTTTTTATTTCAAAAAAATGATCAAAACATTTAAAAAATAATTCTTTTAAAAACTAAATTAGAAGTTAAATATAGTGAGCTATGTAAATTGTGAAAAATATTCTTTAATGTACATTTTTAAATATAAATTATTTCTAATTATATATTTGTATATATAATTTATGTATATTATAAATTACAAATATAATATATTAATATACATATATATATATATATATATATATATAGTCTTGTTCCATTGAAAATCCTCTTATTATTAGAATTATGAGAACCCACGTCATGATAATGTCATAAATATATATTTTTTTAAACAAATTTGGGGAAAAAATTCGAAAAAAAAATCTGGGAAAAAAATTCTGACGTCATGCTGACGTTATACTGAAAATTTTTAACAAAATTTGGTGATTTTATTGAATTCGGGTACTTTTTACGAAATTTGGTGATTTTTTGTGATAATCACGAGGGAAAAAAATCATTAGATTTTGTAAAAAATCACCGGTATGACGGCATCATGATAGTATAGTTTTTTTCCCAGATTTTTTTTCAGAATTTTTTTAAAAAAAAAAATTTATTTATGATATCATGATGACATCATCAGGGGGTGGGGTTAGTCATTAGTGTGTGTAAGAGTATAGGTTATTCGTATGGGTTGTTGGGTTTCAACCCAATATGATGTTATGGGCTTGGGTGATTTAAGATATATATTGGTAAGATAATAATTGTATATGTAGATAATTATTATATAAGGTATGTCTTGATCACTAAGTTGGGTAATTAGGTGCCAAGAATTGGAAGACTTGTAGAACAAGTATGCACTAGTACAAAACTTACTTTTTACGTCGCCTCTTTTACGTCGGACATACAAGGAAGCGACATATATACTAATATTATACGTCGGATTATTTAAAAGCCAACATATATTCCATTTTCTAAGTATTTTTTACGTCGGTTAAAAAAATATCCGACATATATAATTAACATATACGTCGTTCAGGAAAATGCCGACGTATATAATCTCTTTTTACATCAGCGTTTTTAAACCCCGACATATAAAATTATAATATATATAAAAACTTAGCTTACTCAGTTATAATACCACTCAAAGTGGTGTATGAGGAGGGTAGCTGTACGCAAACCATGCCCCTATACAATAGGGAGGCTGTTTCCGAAGGACCCCCGGCCATTACAAATACAGAAATACAAATACAGAAAGGAAACCTAATACAAACTAAGAAACTCACGCACACGCAGGAGTCGAACCCCTGAGAAGGAGGTCAGTGGCTCAACGACTGCACCTTGGCATAAAATTATAATATATATGACGGTCTTTTATAACCCAGACGTACTTTACTCTTTTATTTCCCCCTGCCCACCCCCAAATTCAACCCGCTCTTTGTATCTCTCTCTCTTTCGCAGTCTAACTTAGGGTTTCTCTCAATCACACACATTCAATTTCTTAATCTCACAACAATTTCGAGATGTAAATTCTCAATCCTATTAGTTTAGATCTCACTATATATGTATATCTGTATACTAACTGATTTTGGTTCTAAATCATGATTTATAGGAAGGCGTAGGTGAATTGGAATCGAAAATAGAGAAGCTGTTGAATGAAGAGAAGCAGATGAGACTAAACGGTCAAGTCACCGGCACGAAGAAGGCGGTTTGTCTAATCTCTCTCTCTCTCATAAACAGATGAGTAGTTATTTCTAATGGTGTATAGAGGATAATGGAGAGTATACCTGTTAATGGAGAAGTTAGAGGTTCTGGCGTGGCTTACTCATATAATGCTTTGAAGAGATTGGATCAACTCTGGTCTGGTATTTGCTCTGCTCAGATAGGTAAAAGTTTGAAGTTCTAGACTTCTAGTACTTTATCTTTGCTATTTTACATAATGCTAGATAATGGTAGGTTTATGTAAATTCTCTATCTGTTTTCAGTAATTGAAAGTTTCACGTATCCCGGGTTTGTTTAGCAGTCCGATTTGGGTGACAAGGAAGTCGATACATTTGATGTGGTAGTTTGTGGTGGAACTTTGGGAATTTTTATTGTCACTGAATTGAGTTCCAAAGGTCTTCGAGTAGGCATTGTGGAGAAGAATGTTCTAAAAGGGGTATAATGTAGTGAGAATATGTGACAAATTAACAAAAATTGGATTTCGATGTCAGATGGTTGATGTTTCCGTTGTTTCCGTACTTGCTAATCAGAGAGAACAAGAATGGAATATATCGAGGAAAGAGATGTTGGAACTTGTAGACGTTGGCATTCTTGAAGAGGAAGATATTGAAAATGCTACATCTGCAACATTTAATCCTGTATGTTTTCTAACTAAAAGAAATTGTGAGCTGTGTCTGAGACTCTAAGCGTAGACAATTGCATGTTCAGCATTAGATTCCTCTTTTTCTGAAATGTACGGTATGGTATCACTTCAATTATTAAAAAAATTCTTTGTGGTTAACATCTCAGAACAGATGCGGATTCGAGGAGAAGGGTGAGATTTGGGTCGAAAACATTCTTAACTTTGGTGTTTCGTAAGTCAACTCTATTTGTGATGCATTCCTGTGCTTTATTTTTTCTTTAGTGCTGGATTTCTTTTGGAGGAATCTTGACTGCTCTCCTTGTTAATAGTTATGTAATCAGTGTTTTGCCCTTTCACATTTTTCTATGAGTCATTCCAGGAAATTTTCTCTTAACTTATGTAATTAACTTCCCTCTGCATGTCATTATAGGCCTTCCAAGCTAATCAAGATAATGATGACACGTTTTAATTCATTTAATGGAGTAATATTAGACGGTCTTAGCGTTTCTAGCATAAATGTTTACAATGACGCAACTGTAAGTTACCTTCACATATAAAACAAATACCTTATATTGGTTGGTTTTATTATTCACTTGTAAAATTAGTGATACATGGCAGAGTTGGAAAATGGTATCAAACGAGATGAAGAATAGGTAAAATAGGACGGACATAATCTATCCCTGCAATGCTGCCTGTAAACAATTGTTGGGATATGAAACTACAACAAACAATGGTTGAAATGATTCCTCTCCGATCAGCTGATGCTGCTTATAATAAGATCAGCGGGATGCTCGCTACTCTTGGGGATCCCTTTACAAGAATTATTAGTCTGAAGGTCATTTTCTTTTTGACTTATTACATCCTTATGAATATATGTACTGCTTCTTTTTGTGGCCATTGTGCTAAAAACTTTTGTGTGCATTATATCAATTATTGGAGATGGAATCACATATATTCATATTCTTTATCATCTATTCCTAACACTCTGGGTTCAAACATTGTAAAAATCTTTTCTTAATTTGGGTTATAGTGATTTTAACCTACAGGAGTACCAAAGCTTCAGAATTGGCAGCGATGAAAATTTACATGGAGTTGGTTTATTTACGTGAAAATTTGGAGATGGTTTTTTCAGCTATAGGTACCTCGACTTTTGTATGATTGTGTCTGCTAGACTATTCTCTCATGGCAATCTATCCCAAATATATTATTAATTATTTTACTTTTGCTCTGTACTTGTTTGCTTTTGTAGAACTAAGTTTTAACGGTCAAATTTGGAAATTTGGAAACTTATGTGTTGAACAAGCAAACGCCAAATATACAAATTTTGATGTCGTCACCTATGAGATAGCAACTCCTTACACAACAAGTGGTTAAATGTTTTTACACACAGATTTTATGCATGTGCTGCATTATTTAGAGGATTAATTGTGTATTTTTACAAGTTACATATCATTCCCAATAATCACATTGCAACTCCATACCCTGCTTGACATTGCTTTCTTTTGTAAACGGGGGGGTGGGAATTGTGAATTATTATCCAAATACAATTGGCCTGTCCAAGCACACTCTTAGAGCAAGTCCAATAGATCCCTTATATGACCTCCTAACTCAAATTATAAGGAATAAGGTCTAAAATTGTGCTCCAACAGTCTTCCTTAAAAAGTTAAGAGCATTATGTCATCCCTTATCATTAAGGGACCCCTTATTTCACTTTTATCAATAAAATATTATTTTCTCTCCTCTTTCCAATTGTTTCCCTCTTCTTTTTTTCAACCTTCCTTCCTTTTATTTATTATTTAATAATTATAAGAATAAAATATAAGGAAGCTTGTTGGAGTTGTCATACTTTATAATATCCTAAATCACTAAGAGCCTAATATTTTATAATATTTATAAGGAAAATACAATGAGGTTGTTGGACTTGCTCTTATTTAAGTTGAAAACGGACAAGTAATCAAGACTGACTTGAAAATTAGAATTACTTGATTATTGAAAAACTGTAGTTATTGAGGGGGCATGGTAAAAGTTTGCATTTGGTAATCACAATAAAAAAGACTTTCGCCCTTAGTTCTGTTATATTCGAGTACAAGTGCTCTTGCAATAGGAAAATTAGTTAGAAGGCCACATTTTCAATTACAAGTCCAGTGTGGAGGACTATAACCTTTGGTTCAGATAAACTCTTCAATTGTCAAATATATAATCAGTGCTTTTTGTAGGTATAATCAGTGCTCTTTTAAGGTGTATCAGTGCTTTACATGGAGAGTGACTTTTCCTTAATCTGTCTGCTCTATCTAGTTATCCTTTTGTCATATTTAAATGTTTCACTTCTTTTTCTGTCAGATTATTGTTTCTAGATTCCACTTATTACGATGTGTTCTATATTCATATGTTAAACTAGTGCAAATTTTTCATGTTGCTGCTAATTTATTCGTTAATTTTCTATGTAGGTGACGAAATCAACAATTCCATTGTCGTTATAGATGCCGGCATGAGTGTATAAGAGTCATAAAGGGTGAAGATTTTTTGAAATTAAGCATTAGGTTTCGCCGAACTTGTAGAGTTTTTAATTTTTTAATCATCTCAGCTTTACTTATACAGTCTGACTAGCTCGTTAGATCGAGAATCTGGAAAACATTGTGGATGTATTTTTTTCCAGTGTAATTAATAATTATTATATTATTAATCCCATGATTGTGTTAAGATAGAATTTGTTAGCTTGGAAATTTCGATTATTACAAGTTTTTGGTTGTACAAATTTTGGCTAGAGCAAGTTTTTAATTATTGAACAATTTTTTGGGTAGAGAAAAAATAAAAAAAATTGACAATATATGTCGGTTCTTTATGGCGACGTATAAAACATAAAGTATATACGTCGGTTATTTGGATGAACCGATGTAAAAGGATAAATAATATACGTCGGTTAATATACCTTTTACGTCGCCCTTTACCCGACGTATAATCTACCTTTTTATGTAGCCCTTTTACCCGACGTGTAATCTGCCTTTTTACGTCACCCTTTTAGCCGACGTAAAAAACCTGTAACTTTATACGTCGCCCCTCCTTATGTTGCCATTTAACCGACGTATATGACCTATTTAACCGACGTAAAAAGCCATTTTTGTACTAGTGATGGTAAGACTTGTAGAACAAGTATGGCAAGTCTTGGTGGATAAGTTTTGGATGGCTATATATACATAGTCATATTATGTTTTGATAGATGGGTGAAAGCTTAAGAGATGTAGTCTTAAGTATTGTTTGGGAGATGCTTGAGCATTGTTGGCAAAAGTATCGGGTTTGGGACACCATTGAGGTGTTATTGTTTTGATGTATTATTGATTATTGTTAAGATTAATAATACAAGTTTAGGACGTGGGTGTTTCCACGTCAAATATTGTTTGGTGTTGTTTTGCTTTTACTTATTGTTGATAGAAGTAGAAGTAATACTTGAATAGTGTTTGACCGTGCTTTGGTGGATCTTGTCAACTAATCGACTAGTTGTTTGTGCTCTGTATTGGTGTTTGTGAATCTCGGATTGTGTAAGTCCCCTAACCTAACAAGTGGTATCAAGAGCCAAGGTTCGGGTTCGTGATTGATGAAGTTGAGGGAAAGTTCGAGGTTCAATTGGTATGGCAGAGCATGATGAAGGATTTGCTGAGAAGGAGATTGCTGCTAAAGCGGGTAGAGACAAAGTTACGTGCGATTTGGCGGTTGACTTGCACCATGGATCAATCATGTGTTTGGACTCGAGATGGAAGAAGATGGAAGAGGTCATCGCAATTGTTTCAATGGCTTGATCAACCAGGTGTACTATTTGGATGATACTAGTGATTTTCTTCAGTAGACCGAAGGATTGTGAAAGCAAGGATCGGGTGACTCAACATGTGGAAGAGTAATCGTGGTGGTTGATGCACGTGATTTTGTAGTTTGATATACCGTTATGATAAAGAATGGTGGTTTGGAGGGTCACTATACGGGTTTTATCGACACTCAAAGTTTGGAAGAGCAAGAATAGGATATTCTTGTTCGAGGGGAGCCATTGGCGAATGGACGTCGATGGCTTGATGGTTACCGTTCAATCCGATATGGGTATTGGGTTGAAGGGGAGGATTATTGGGTTTCAACCCAATATGATGTTATGGACTTGGGTAGTTTAAGATATATATTGGTAAGATAATAATTGTATGTGTAGACAATTATTATATAAGGTATGTCTTGATCACTAAGTTGGGTAATTAGGTGCCAAGAATTGGAAGACTTGTAGAACAAGTATGGTAAGTCTTGGTGGCTAAGTTTTGGATGGCTATATATACATTGTCATATTATGTTTTGATAGATGGGTGCAAGTTTAAGATATGTAGTCTTAAGTATTGTTTGGGAGATGCTTGAGCATTGTTGGCTCAAGTATCGGGTTTGGGACACCACTGAGGTGTTATTGTTTTGATGTATTATTGATTATTGTTAAGATTAATAATACAAGTTTGGAACGTGGGTGTTTCCACGTCAAATATTGTTTGGTATTCTTGTTTTGCTTTTACTTATTGTTGATAGAAGTAGAAGTAATACTTGAATAGTGTTTGATCGCGCTTTGGTGGATCTTGTCAATTAATCGACTGGTTGTGTGTGTGCTCTGTATTGGTGTTTGTGAATCTCGGATTGTATAAGTCCCCTAACCTAACATGGGTGCCCCTAGCGGGACCATTAGATTAAATTAAAAGAAGGGATGATATTAGATCTCATATCTCACAATATAGTAGGGGTGTTCACATGAGCACTTGTCTATATAGGATCTTGCTCAGGTGAGAACCACCATTTATGGTGAGACTGAGATATGAGATCTAAACCTATCCACCCATTTAAATACATTATACTCATCTCTTACCATTCATTTAATATTTTGGATTTTACCATCTTTCTAATTCAACCACCCACCCACCACCAGCAACCACCACCGGCGACCACCACCACCTCCGGCGATCACCAGAAAATCACCACCGGCAAACATAAAATCACCACCACCAAACCAGAAATCACCACCAGAAACACAAAAATCACCACCAGCAAATATAAAATCACCACCGTCAAACCATAAATCACTACCAGAAACACAAACATCACCACTCCGCACTGCCGCCACCTCTGGCCACCACGCCGCCGCCAACAAAAATCACCAGCTATAAACAAAAAATTACCGTGACCAAAACCACCACATCGCCGGCACCACCTCCAGCCACCACCAATATAAATCACCAACAACCACCAAAAAGCACCACAAAATCCAATACAAGAAAATCAAAAACTTGAAGATATTTATTTATTATTGAGAAATAAAAATTAAAGATTCCGATAACTTCTAATAATTTTTTATTACTCCACTTTTAATAGTAGATACATCAAGCATCGTTAAACATTCTATCTAAAAGTGAATTATGGGCATCAAAGTTGAAGAATTTAGAATTGTTAAAAGTTTTGGGTTCTTTGACTATCTCAAACTTACGTTATCTTTCTTCCTTCAGATTGCGAATTTTTTGACATAACTTTTTTGCTGTTTCTTTATGACTTTAGGTGAACATGGCTTTCATCCTCAATGTACCTAATAATACACTTTTCAGAAACAAGATAAAGTAGTAAATAATCATCATAAACTCAACACAAAATTACCAAAAACTTGAACAAAAATCACCAAAATTTTATACATAATTTGTGATGAATCAGATCTGTAAACATCAAACATTTTTCAGATCCATTATTGTATGTAATTGGGGATATAATCGACGTTGTGGTCATCGTGGAAGGTTGGTGGAAGCTTTATGATGGGAAATAGAGATCGGAGGCGGTGAATCTGAGGTGTTGCGATGTGCTCCGGCGGTGATGTGAACAGCGTCGATGTGTTCCGGCGAGGAGGCGGTGGGTGGGTGTATGGTGCATGAGCTGTGTGTGCAGTGCGTGTGTATGTGTGTATATGTGTGTCATGTGTGTGACGGCCTGATGGGTATGTCTTTAATTTGTGTGGCTAGAATTTAAAGTTGGTTTAAAAATTGTGGGGATTATATTAGATCTCAGTTCTCACCAATAGTATGGGTTCTCACCTGAGTAAGACCCAATATATATATATATATATATATATATATATATATATATATATATATATATATATATATATATATAGGGTGCCCTTCCACAACCACTGGTGGCCACAAACTGGGAACCACCAGGAGCAATGTTACATTGCGCCAGGCGCAATGTTACATTGCGGCTGGTGCAATGTTATATTGGGCCTGGTGCAATGTTATATTGCACCAGGTGCATTGTCTCCAAATGCGCTGGCGCGTTGTATCATTGCCCCAGAGCAATTTCTCAAAATCACTAAATTATGTGGAATAAATTAAAAAATTAAATAAAAATAGGAAAAAGACCAAATTTTGAACTTAAAATTCATACACAACCAAGTGGTCATACTCAGTGATGAATGTTACCCTAATTTTAGTAATTTTCCATTTTTTAAATTTTCTCCCCATTTTTAACTAGTTTGTAAAATAAATTAAAAAATTAAATAAAAATAGGAAAAATGCCACATTTTGAACTAAAATTCATACATAACCATGTGGTCATCCTCACTATCCAGGTGATGAATGTTACTCTAATTTCAGTCATTTTCCTTATTTTTGCCAATTTTTAACAAGTTTGTCAAATAAATTTTAAAATTAAATAAAAATAGGAAAAAGTTCAAATTAACAAAAAATTTGAAACAAATTACAAAAAACATAATAATATATATTAAAATATATGAAAATGGAAATATTTGTTATTATTTTATTTTTTTATTACAAACGTTTTTGTCCTAATAGTTTTATTGATATTATTACTTATTAAGAATAAAATAGGGAAAATTTAAAATTATATTTATTATTACAATCATTAATATCATCAATAATTTCTTATTTTTTACTATTAATTTGAATTGTTTGAATTGTTAATAATAGAAATTAAGGAAAAATTACAAAAAATAAAAGAATAAACAAAGCAATAATACTGAAAAGACAGATTAGCCCTTAATGGGTGTCGCAATGAAACATTGCGCCCTTCGCAATGAATCATTGTCCCTACCGTGAATATTTACTTACCCCTCCCCGCATTGTTTCTTCTTTACAGTGATTATACACACCTCAAACACACAGAATCTAATCTTCCTTACAAGCGATTTCTGGCGATTTCAAGCGATTTCAATCAACATCATCATCTTCTAATAGGTATAATCTAATCTCTACATACAATTTTCGATTAGGTTGCATAATTTGATTGAATTAGTGTTGCAATTAGGTTGAAAAATAAGGGTTTTTATCCCCAATTTACAAAGATATAGTAATTAGGGTTATCTGATATATGTGTTTGTGTGTATACTAGCATTTGTACACAGCAACTCATCCAAAAAATCAAGTAATATCATGGCTTTGTTATTCAGCATTTATGTACTTTATGAATTGGAACAAAGAAATTTTGCCTTTACACATCTACTTGTGCAAAGCTTTAAACAGTTATTGTATCTGAATCAAATCTGAATTTCATTCTTTTAAGATTACTATATAAGAGTCCCTAGTAGCAAGATATGGGAATGTAACTGGTATGTGGTTAAATTATATAGCACGCTTTAGTGTGTTTGTACACAGAATTGTTCCTAATGATCGAGATGACTATATTTGTACTAAATCTATCGATCGATCTGTGGATGTATGTAACTATAACTGGAATCTTTCGGTCAATTCTTGACATTAAATTTACTGATCAGTATTCAGTACAGATGTTTTAGTTGTATACTCAGAAGAGTTCATGGAAAAGGATAGTTCATTCGTCATTGTCATTGGTGTAACGTTTTAGAGCATTACAATGTGGGCGACATCTAGATAATGTTTTACATGTTCGACCTTATACCTAAGCAGTACTGCTGTCCCTCATATTTCTAACCATCTGCAGTTTTGGTATTTTATAATTTGTTTTTGAAATGTAGTTAGGACACGTATGTTATCACAATTTTTTTCATTCCATATTAAAAAAATTCATATCTTCATATACAAATAATTGTAAACGTACAACTTTTAATTTATGTGATATTGTTGGGATGAATGCTTTAGTGGTTTTTCTTTTTAGTTATTAGTTTAGTAACCATGCTACTAATCCGTGTTGATGAATGCTTTAGGTAGTGGTTTTTGTTTAAATTATCTACGTTTTTAACCATGTTTATGAGATGCGCGTAATTTTTTGATTTTGCACATTGCAGATACTATGGATATGGAGTGCGGGCCTCTCGATAGATCGCTTTTGACCATGCAGGATGAGCATATTAGTTGTGTGATATGGTAGGGGGCAGCGGGATAAGATAGATGTTAGACAGTTGACTACTATGCATTGGCAGTGGGAGCTCTCAGACCGTCAGAGGGATTTGCTGGTGTTATGGGGTTTCAGGGCATTTGCATACCCTCAGTCGATTCTTCAGAACGACATTAGATTGATCACGGCCTTGATAGAGAGGTGGAGGCCAGAGACGAACACCTTTCATTTCCTATTTGGTGAGCTGACCATCACATTAGAGGATGTTTACATGATCTTAGGTCTGCCTGTTTATGGTAGTCCTGTGACTCATTCGGAGCTTAAGAATCCAAAACAATATTGGATGAAGAAGTGGAAGGATTTGAGACTATACAAAAAGAAGGATCGTAAAGGAATGTGTGATAATGGGGTGATTCTTTATAAATTGAGGGACAGATATAAGAAGATACCCAAGACGAAGCGTCCAGAATACAGGGAGCAGGATGATATAGTTTACACCTGGGCTTATCTTCTATACATCATTGGGGGTGTGTTGTTTCCTACAGGGAAACGAGACGTGGTTCATCCTCGATATATACAGCTCATCCAGGATACTGATCAGATATTGGGGAGCCGCAGTATTGGCTCATTTGTTCAGCAGTTTGACCAAGGCTGCGCATAAGAGTGCTGTAGCTTTTAACGGATGCAGCATGCTTCTTATATATTGGGCATGGGAGAGGTTGTTACCTGGTGCTCCAAAGATTGCACCTCATCAGGAGTTTACACATCCGAGGGCATTGGCATGGATTAAGGCGCGGAAGAGGGTTAACCCCCACCACCATACAGGTATGTACAGGGGTGACTTTGATAGCTTTGAGATGTGTTGGTTGAAATGGCGGCCTTATGAGAGGTTTTATGATCGCATTGATGTGGATGACGAGTCTCATGATAGTGAGATGTTGGATGCATTGCATATTAGCCTTGGTCGACTCCTCTTGTGTCTTTTGATATTGTCGAGTATGTCATGCCAGACAGAGTCATGAGACAGTTTGGTATGCTACAGCATATACCACAGGATCCAGTTGACATGTCTCATCTGCAGAGGGAGACGGTGTCTCGTTGGGAGCGGGAAGATCATATTAAGCTTTTGATCCATATCCGAGATGAGTGGGATAGTTTTATGGCTACGGGTTTGCCTGTCGTTGAGGAGGTTGCAGACGCATGCATAGAGGAATACATGGACTGGTTCTGGCGTGTTAGTAAGTTAAGGATTGCTCCATTTCTGGCTGAGCATCCCACGGAGATAGTGCCTCGTGATTGGTACCCCCAACAGGACATGGCTGATGCGGTATGCTTCTAGACTTTCATTTGTTAGATTTTTGCACTTTAGTCTTTACTTCTCGACCAATTCCTCCCACTTACCTTCGAATTCCGTTGGTGACAATGACTTGTACACACATGCATTGAAATCCACTTTAAATTCCGGATAGTTGGTGTACAATATGCCATGTACAACTTCTCGGGAAACTTACTACTTATATGCCATGTACAATATGTATGCTTTGTATGTGGCATAATCTCGGCAATAGCATTACTCAAAGCGAGGTCTTGATCGGTGATAATTGTCACGGGCGGTTTGTTGTCAACGGCTTCCAACCACGTTTTCATTACCCACTTATAAGATGGCTCTTTCTCATCCCTTATGAGCGCAAATCCAAACAAAATATTTTGGTAGTGGTGATTTACCCCCGTAATGGGTATGAAAGGCATACAATACCTATTCGTCCGATAAGTCGAGTCGAACGTAACCACATCACCAAAATTTTTGTATGCATTCATGGATCGGGGATCTACCCATACCAAACCTCTAACACGACATCCATATCCACTCGATAGAAAAATTTAACAAAATTAGTTTCTTGTTCTAATTCCCGAAGCAAGACCAAACCACAGTCTGCATCTCCTAAATCAAA
Source organism: Saposhnikovia divaricata (assembly GCA_036435485.1). NCBI lineage: Eukaryota > Viridiplantae > Streptophyta > Magnoliopsida > Apiales > Apiaceae > Saposhnikovia > Saposhnikovia divaricata. Next base: position 24,941,571 of record CM071600.1, read on the forward strand.
CACCCGACGTCGAATGTCACGTATGACATTACGTACGTCTTGTGGGGAGAAGCCAAGATTTTCAACACCGCCACATATCTCAGGTAGATATTTCATCACTTTTGTCATCTCGATCCCGGATTTGTTAAACAACTCAATCATTGATTTAGTGATCGGATCTATGTTTTGTGACCTTTGAAAAAATTGTACCTTATCGGGTGTCACCATAGCATGATTGTGTTTCAATTCGACCGAACTGATAATCCATTTATTTGTTTGCACTTTATGAACTACGCACATGCGGGCTTGACAATTTATTCGTGGGATTACATCTCTAATACGTTTTCCTTTATCACCATCCATTAAATTCAATGGTTTTGTTCTTTCACCCTTCCGACAAATAAAAAACCGGGATGATGGATCCTTAGTTCTTAAATGATTATGCGTATTCCTAATTATTATCTCGAATCCGACACTTCGACCATAATCCCTATAAAATTTTGTCGCCTCATCTAATGTATCGAAAATCATACCAACACTTGGCACAACATCATTAATATTCGGAAATGTAAACTCACAATTTTCGTTTCCGATATTAATATCACCATCATCATCATTATAATCTTCACCATCATTTTCTACATTCACCTTATTTTTACCTTTATTAACATCATTTTTCCCCCCATCATCATCATCATCCACATTCATCTTTTTCTTACCCACATTATCATAGGCATCAACATCCATTATTTCATCACTAAATAATTTTCGAAAAACCGGATTTTTTCTAGCGGGCGTAGCAACTTCATAATCATAATCATTATGCTCCTCACTAGATGAACTAAAATCATTAAATAAAAATGTAGCCATAATATTAGAAAACTAACCTTCTTTTTTTTTGGTAAAATGTGACCTCCAAATGATGAACAAAATTGCACTTTGACGATGCTATGGAATTAGTTGATCATCTCTTCACCAACTGCATTTATAGAGTTATACTAGTCTGGATTTTAATAGCAACCCAGTTTGTATCTCTATGAAAAGCTGTTTATCTGTGATACTTTTAAAAAGAAAGGTGGTAGGGACAAAAATATTGATGCCTGGCGCAATGTTTCAATACCCAGTTTGTCTGGCGCAATGAAACATTACCCCAGTTGCCTAGCGCAGCCACCCACAACCACCCAAAATCATTAATTACAAGTTATCTATGATCCAAAGCAATGTTTCATTGCGCCAGAAAATCCTGGGGCAATGTTTCATTGCGCATGGGGCAATGTATCATTGCGCCAGCACTACCTGGGGCAATGATACATTGCGCCTGTCGCAATGATACATTGCACCATTTGTCTTTTTTATATTTATTAATTTAAAATTCAAAATTCATTAAGACCGCATTATAAATACTTAATTTAGTTGAATACAATTTCAATTCACTTAATTTGAATATTTATTTGTGATTTTTGTTTGAAATACATAAAATACAAATGTATTTTATATCTTTAACTTAAATAATCGTGAATTGATATGTACAAACCAGAGGTACCCACATTGAAAAACGTACGATGATAGTAATGTAGATGATAGTTCATTCTTAAGAAGTTGGAATAATTATAAGAGTAAATTGCATTATAATGGCCAGATAAATTAATTTTTTGCACTTTGATGACCAATATTGCAAATCTTGCAATATGATGGCTCTAAATTATTTTTTTAGCCACTTAAATGATTACCGTTATCTTGACCTTAACGGAGTTAGTTTGACAGGGGTATTATAGTCTTTTTCCCAATTCAATCGGGGCTTTGTCACTCTCCAGAACTCTCTTGACTCTCTCTTTAATCTCTCTAACTTATCTATTTCTCTCTCTCACCGTCTCTCTCTCAAACTCTTTTCCCCGTTCTTCTTCTCCATTAAAGCTGGTATGTGTGTGTATCGCGTATATACATGCTACTGTAGTGTATGTATGTGCGAATTTTGGGCGTGTCGCTTCGGTATGTGCAGTGGCTGAGTCGATTTTATGGTGTTTGTATCAATACAGCGTGTGTGTGTGGCAGTCGCTATTTGTGTGTAGAGTTGGGTTGTGTCGTGTGTGTGTCTTCATCGTGGTGTTGTTATTAGATGTTGATAGTTTTTGTTTGAGCTGGGTTCGGGCGATGAAGTTCTTGAGCTAATTTTTTTTTTATTAATTCAAACTGTTTAGTCCCTTTCTCATGTTGTATGTGAGGTATATGAGTTGTATATTTTGGGTTTTGTTGAGTTTTAATTATATTCGAATGGTATGCTTGTATTCGAATATGGAAGTGGTTGATTCGGAAATTGTTGTTTGTGGTAGTTTGCTGGTGGAGCTTGATTTTGTGCTAGAGAGGCAGGGGAATAAGGAACGAAGCTGGAAGGAAATTAAGTGGAGAGGAGAAAAGGAGTATAGGGGAGCGGCAGGGGCGCAACAAATTTCAACAAATTTCATTCCGCCATAGAACAATTACTATACAGTAGAGATGATAACAATGAGGCCATGTAAGTAAATATGACACTGTAAAGAACATTATTGGACTAGTTGAGATGTTTGGAAAGAATAAAAGGCTTCAAAATTTGGTGAACCTGGTAATTGTTGCAGGGTTCTTTGATCCATCGAAATCTAAAGACTAAAGACAGACAAGAAATCGTGGAAATAAATAAGATGCATTCCTTGATAGAGAAGTACAAATTTAAGGGCCATATTTAAGGACTATAATACCCCTGACATTTTAACTCCGTTAAGGCCAAAGTTGACGGAAGTCATTTAAGTGGTTAAAAAAACAATTTCGAGCCATCATAGTGCAAGATTTACAACATTGGTCATCAAAGTGCCAGAAATTAATTTATCTGGCCATTATAATGCAATTTACTCTAATTATAATGAAAAACATACGATAATAGTAATGTAGACGATAGTTCATTCTTAAGAAGTTGAAATAATTATAAGTTAACATGACCTTATCAATTGAGTTAGAGTTTTATTTTGTATTTTGTATCTTTAACTTAAATAATCGTGAATTGATATGTACAAATCAGAGGTACCCACGTTGAAAAACGTACGATGATAGTTCATTATTAAGAAGTTGGAATAATTATAATGAAAAACATACGATAATAGTAATGTAGACGATAGTTCATTCTTAAGAAGTTGAAATAATTATAACTTAACATGACCTTATCAATTGAGTTAGAGTTTTATTTTGTATTTTGTATCTTTAACTTAAATAATCGTGAATTGATATGTACAAATCAGAGGTACCCACGTTGAAAAACGTACGATGATAGTAATGTAGATGATAGTTCATTCTTAAGAAGTTGGAATAATTGAAAAACATACGATAATAGTAATGTAGACGATAGTTCATTCTTAAGAAGTTGAAATAATTATAAGTTAACATGACCTTATCAATTGAGTTAGAGTTTTATTTTGTATTTTGTATATTTAACTTAAATAATCGTAAATTGATACGTACAAACTAGAGGTATCCCTCTTTGAAAAAAGACGATAGTAGTAATGTAGATGATAGTTCATTCTTAAGAAGTTGAAATAATTATAAGTTAACATATTATTGAGACCTTATCAATTCAGTTAGAGCTTTATTTTATTAAGTCGCGAGTTAAAATTATTTTGAACTTAAACTCAGTCAAATAACACTCTAATTGAATTGATAAGGTAATAATGATATTTAAACTTACACATTACTTATTCGAATATAGAAATGTAAGAATTATTAATAAATAATTTCAATTACTATACTTTACTTTTAAATAATTTAAACATATTTGTATTTTAGTAATTAGTTACGGTTACTAATATTAGTTTTGAAATCATATTCAAAAACATTTATTCATTAAGTTTACATTATATTAAAATAAAAATAAAAATACACCTGCGCAATGTAACAATGTGCACGGTGCAATGTAACAATGCACCGGACACATTGCGCCTGGCGCAATGTAACTATGCGCTGGCTGGATGTCCACCCGTGGTTCTTGACCTGCTCACACACACACACACACACACATATATATGCTTAATTTCAGATTCAGATATTTTCAAATATGGATGTAACCACATCCAAATTCATATCCTAAATTGTCGGATCGGATAGGGATAGTATCCGATTTATTTTGAATACGGATAATATTCTTTTTAACCGAATACAAATATAGAATTTTCAAACTAATATCAAATTTTTCGAATATTTTTAATAGCTCTACAAACACCACTCCAGGTTTAATTCTAGATGACATGATACTCCTTCTTTATATATATATATATATATATATATATATATATATATATATATATTTGACTTTTATGCATACATTTTAAAGTGATCATTTGATCGAATAATTCGGACAATTATTTTAAAATTTTATTTTTATGAATAATAATATATATAAGTAATACAATAATTTATACAAAAATGTTATACATGCGAAGTTGTCCATTTATTGTGTTCAATCAAAAAGTTGGACATTAATTTTTGCAAGTTAATTTACGATCAATTTTGAGAGAGGACTAGCATCATTTTAATAAATTTCCGGGGAGTAAGAATAAGTTGAAAAGTAGTACTCACCGGTACACATAATCAAATTTAATCATGTCCTTGATGTTGATGATAGCGAAGTGGAGCCAAATCTTAACAAATGCATGCATGCTAAGCTGAGAGAGACATGACCATCTACAAGTAATAAGTACCCTCTCCAACTTTCGGCTTTGTGAAATATTTTTGTTGAATGCGAAAGTCTATCTTAAATAGTATTAATTTGGAAAATGATCAAACAAAATGTTGTATATAAATGTTCACATTCACAAGTCAATACACACATTCTCGGAAACCTTACCAGCTTACCCGCATCTGCGTGATCCAGTTTTTCATAATTTCGATTGCATTCTCTTTCTGTAAGTGTGTGTTTTTGTCAAAAGAACCTATACTGTGACCTAGAAAGAATGTATGATTAAGACAATCTAGTTAAACCTAAGTACGATTAGAAGTCCAAGTTAATGATAATCTACAATAAGTGGTCCGATCCTGCCTTGAAGGGGAATGTTTAAAGCTTACGGAATTTCAGTGAAAGGTACTTTGCATAAAAAATCTTCTAAATTCTTGTGGTCCTACATAGTGAATGGAATTCTTCTGTTTGAATTAACTTGGATGTGTTATATCAGTCAAAGATTGTTGACTTTGTTTGGACCATCTACGTACATCATCACTTTAATTCCTATAGGTTTGCCAATAAAATAAATTTATATCCGGGGACGCTCCGATTAGGGTGGGGCGATACCCTCTCTGAAAATTTTAAGAACGATGTGTACTCATATTTGGAGTAAATTAGCATTAGCTTGTCCTCTAGACAATTCATGACGTTATGTTGAGGGTTCGATCGAAAATATTATTTGATTCTTAATAATATGTAGTACAAAAATGGTCTTTTACGTCGGTTAAATAGACCTTATACGTTGGCATTTTGGCGACGTATAGAGGGGCGACGTATAAAGTATGGGTCTTTTACGTCGGTTAAATAGGCGACGTAAAAAATAGAATATACGTCGCCTAATAACCGACGTAAAAACCAAAATGCCGACGTATATGATTCAATATAAGCGACGTATAAAGACAAAAAAACCGACGTATATAGATTATGTTTTATATGTCGGCCATACAAGAACCGACGTATATTGTCAAAAAAAAAAAATTATTTTTTTTTTATTATTTTTTTTTTGTTAAATGAGGACGGCACCTCGTAAAAATTTTATATCAACAGAAAAATAATATACAACCTAGAGCAGAAATTTTATATCAACGGAAAAATAATATATAACCTAGAGCAAAAAAGCTCAGGTCCAAGAAACTTCTCAAGGACATACCCAAGAGAAGAAATACAAAAACTAAACAGAACAAAGAGAACAAAAAAAAAACCTGACATTATTATATTAATCTAACTCTCCCACTAATTCCATAATCATGATCCTAGATCTTCATCTGCAAACTCCTCAGCCTCACGAACCATGCGCTCAATCTCGTCTTAATCCCCTGTGTGTGAACACTGGACCTGGTTACATGTTCTGGGTAATGATGTTAATTTACAGTGAAGTATGTATTTTACTTCAGTATCTTTATCAAATCATTATTCAGCACTGTGGTTTCCGCATTCATTTTTGCTTCCTTAAGGAACTTGGATTTCCTGATCATAAAATCCAGTCATCATTTGTTATCAGTATATGGCCACTTTTTCTACTTTATATATTTACTCTCCTTCAGTCTTCAATGTCTGCAAGAGATGGTGGATGGGCTTCAGTTACAGAATTCAGTTCTGAGAAGAAAAGAGTTTCACCCTGGGAAGAGTCCTCGGAGAATTTATCTTGGTGGGAGAGACTATATAAACCACTGCAGGGTAAGATGCAAGTTGTAATTAAAAGCATGATCAGGTATTGGAAATCAGTAACTCAGGGAGCTGAAGCCCCACCGTACTTTGTTGAGCTCTCAATGGAAGTTAACTTGTGGCCAGATGATGGTATACAACCAGAGAGAATTGAATCAGGTATAAACAGATTACTTGAAGCCTGTTATGATTTGAGATGCAAAGAAAGAAATCAGGATAGTTGCCATTTAGCAAGTAGAGTTCGGATCCAAAGCATCGAAAGAAGCCCGGAAAACCTTAACAACGCATTGGCTGTTTTTGAAGTTGTGTATGCATCCCCATCAGAACCTGTGCCAGAGGAATTGTCCAAATCAGGGAAAACCACATCTACTAATTCCTGCCCATAACGACAATTGTGCAATGAGAGCAATTAGATAACGTTGTCATATATACCTTTGTTTTCTACTGGAGAAGCTTTGCTCTGTCCATTTGAGTTGTTGATGCTGCCATTTTCCACAGGAATAGCTTCCACATCACTTCCTTCAACTGGTGTGGCAGGAGGAATTGTAGCATCTGTCTTAGGAATTTGTACAGGGAATTCATCCGGTTCTGAGGTATTGCTAAGTTGGTTCTCCACAACTTCACTTACCTGAATATCTGTAGACGAAACTATACTGATCAGATATAATAAAATTTCCAGCATGTTTTGATTCATTAAAAGACTATTAACAATTTAAAATGGTTAAGATATATAACTGCTTTATACGTCGCCTTTGGCAACAACCGGCGTATAAGAGGCGACGTAAAAGATCAATTTTGTACTGGTGAAATTGAAAATTATTATCAATTTAGTCATTCCCATATGATTAACATGATACAAATTCTAAAATTAATGACTAAATTTATAATAGTATATATTACAGTTGTTGGATTGTGCTTGATTCAGATGTTTATCTAGATAGATTCATAGCTTTACATGGGATAGTCGGTTCGACTCAAAGTCTAAAATTGACAAGACGCAAATAAATGTTGAAGCACATGTAACTTTTCTAGTGCACTGACCCAAGTGTAAGTGTTGGCTAATGTTGGTATCTAAGAATAATGGACAACTCTGTTCCTATGGTAGATATAGTTGTCCACTGTACTATGATGAACGAAGTACAAGATCGATGATCTACTTTCAAAAAGAAAGTACAACATGATCTTTTTTGTTGTTCTGGTGTCAAGATGATCTTTTTTACTATGATGAATGGAGTATATGTGTTGAGATATGCAATTACCATCTCAGCACTCAAGGTTTAATCTTGCTGAACTGAGGGCGGAGATAGCGAGGAAACTTTGGGCAGATAGGTCGAAGCAGTACTTTAGTTGTTTAAAGAAAATGCTAGGATAGAAGTTGAGGAAACTTTGGGCAGATAGGTTGAAGCAGTACTTTAATTAGTTGTTTAAATGATAGGTTGTTGAAGGATTGTTGGGACAGAGAATATTACATTGCATAATCAGTTCATTAGTGCATTTCTTAAAATTGTTTATACATCAAAATTTCCTCCGTTGCTTTATGAAGTAGAAATACTTAAAGCTACTAGAGCAGTTGGTAATAAAGAGTCTCTATGCAGTGTGTATAAGAAAAAAGGAACCCATTTAGTTATAAACCAGCCTCCAGTTGCTGCTTAATTTGTCAAATAAGAATGTACTTCCCCTGTCACCTAAAAAGGCCACATGCATAGCGTCGTGGACTCGCGGTGCTCTTGGTCCAAATGGGAAGACACATGTTATATCTCAACGTTGAGATATAAACATTAATAAACACTCCAGCATGGACAAACTAGACCATAATTAACACGTAAATATATTGAGTACGAGAATTCACCAAACATGTAAATATAAAAACCTGTAATAGCATTTTCATGAAAATCTACAGGTAGACTACTTGTATGTTAAAACAAATTCATAACCACAAGTTCCGGTGGTCCGCTACCAGGTATAAATGGATTGACGATAAGCATTTAGCAATAAACTTACCAAACTAGTATGCCCTGCTTAACCACATCTGTAACAAGAGACTTTTCTAGCTGTAGAACCACCATAATTAACACAACAAAGGTGGCCAGAACTCTTGCAAATGTAACATTTTATTTCCTGAAAATATTATATAATAGAAAATGGTTATAGCAACTAACATGATATTCATACAAATCTAAAGACCATGTTACAAACAATATGCAGAAGCACAACAAAAAATATTGTAGAAAAGGTATAACTGACCTTGAGATAGTCAGATAAATAATCATTTCTACATGTAAACATCTCATGTCCAAGTTCACCACATTTTAAACAAAAGATAGAGCTCTGAGAACCCCCAACCCAATTTCTTTTTTTTGCAATCTTTTGCACGGTGACCACTTTTTTCGCAGATATAAATATTTTCCCCTACAGAGAAACAAAAATTAAAATCAGAGTGCCTACATATCCCACAAATGAAAAGGTGCATCACCTAAATATAGATGAAATCCAAAATTTAGCAGAAAATATTCACGTTTATGTTAAAATGTTAATATATAGAATATACAAAGGGATTAATGAAAGCATAAATCAATCAAATAATCGATCTGATTAAATAAATATCAAATGTTTTAAGAAGTATAAGATATAATGATTTTTCCAGAATCAAGAAACTGTACACAGATGTTGCAATGCTCGTGAAAAATTACTTACACCAACAGCAAAAAGGTAATCATGGGGATGAACTGACAACAACCTAATGTGAAACATTATCCACCTCCCTTGCTTGTATCTATTGATTTTTATAACCACACAGGCCATTTTTCTAGGTTTCGATCGTAACAGTTGCAAATAGACTTGGACAACTTCTTGGCATGTCAGGTCGTAAATTATAACACAAAAAAATATTAATAAATATAAATTCTGTAGTTGCAGTATATGCTTTAGATAACAATAACCAAACACCTAAATGCAGTGAAGATCATCAACCAGTTATCTCAATAGAAAATCCATAATGCAATTAAATTAAATTTATCTTATCTTGAAAGAAAGAAATAACAATTTGCAAGTAAATCAAATTAAACAGCAATCAAATATATTCAGAAAAATAAATTTGGATGTAGACAAGGAGACTACCATAAACTTAGAGCTTAAGGTCTATCCAAACGACTAGGTTACATATGTACCTGGTTACATGGAATCAAAATTTCAAAATACCAAGACCCCTTCCCCTTATCTGACTCCTCTCGTCACTTTGATACTTTACAATCTACAATACTGTTACACACACACACACACTGAAACAAAACACCTTAAAACTAGACCATATTATCAATCAAATGGTTAGTAATCTTTTACTACAATACTACATGGAATTAAATACCTTTTACAACAGAAATTAACAGCCGGGAGTTTAGTAATCTTCACTTTAGAGTCATCTCATAAATCCCCCAAGCTTCAACACAAGTCATTTGAACAGCCAAATAATTGAACCCCAAATCGTATGTTTAGGGTTTTAAAAATGAGAAGAACGATGGAATGAATCCTTAATCGATAAATCAATTAGCAGCCAAATCGATTGAATCTTCCAAATCGAATGAATCCTAAGTCAACTAGCAGCAGATTTATATATGGTGTGTATTCATGGTGTTTAGGACGAACAGAGATTGAGAGATGGAGAGAAAAGAGAGATGGAGGGGGAGAGAACTCACGATGTTGATTTGGGGAAGAACTGGGATTATTGACTAAATACTAATTGCCTTGTAATTGTATATACGTCGGATATATGGATGCCATCGTGTATATATATGTTTTATATGTCGGGTAGCGTGCAGTGCGACGTATATGTACTAAGGTTTATACACGTATATAATAGAATCATATACGTCGCCTTTTCCTTAACCGACGTATAACATCATCATATACGTCGCCTTTTAATCAACCGACGTATAAAACATACATTATACGTCGGTCAAATAAAAAACCGACGTAAAAAGTCATCAGATTAACCCTTTTACGTCGGTTAAAACAACAACCGACGTATAAAAGTAGTATATATGTCGCCTTTATGGTTAACCGACGTAAAAGGGGCGACGTATAAAATCAGTTTTGTACTAGTTCAGGATTCGAGCATTGAGTATCAAGGAATCTGGCCAAATTATGTTCGGGTCCGTAAAAGATGTACATCTTCCTGGCTAGATTTATAATTAAAGCTTACTCCTGGAGAAGAAGTTCTCAAACCCTCTACACATGGGGACTTATAATTGGCATGCATGGTCCCAGTTTGATTTTTATTCCTAAGATCATATGATCAAGAGGAGCTGACTTTTTGGATTTGGACGGTTTGACACCCTAGCTGTATCTATCAAGTGGATCACTTGGAATTGTGTTTGATTTCTTGAGATATTTCACTTCCAATTTTGAAAGGTCTATATCAGTTGGATACCCTTACATCAATTTGAAAGGTTTTGATTGGTTTGACTGCAGGATGTATGTATGCCTCTATCTTTTTATCCTTTTCAAGTGTTAATAATTTAGTAAAGGACACAAAATGAGAATTCGGGGCATAAGTGACGTTAAAGCAAGTCCAACAATATCCTAGTTAATGCTCTATAAATATAATAAAATATAGTGTCCTAGTGATTTAAGTCATAATTTTTGTTAATCAATTCCAACAACATGCCTTATACTCGTGGCTTACAAATTAAAATAATAATATATTTGAATTAGAATTGGAGAGAAGGGAAAAAAGAGAGGAGAGAGAAGTGTAGCAAAGAAGGGAAGTTAAATTTTGATTGTCAAAAATGATTTAGGACAAGTATAGAAATGCCTTAAAAAAAGGGCATGAGGTGGATGTCCTAGTGTTTTAAAGCATCACTAGAACATTGTTGGAGCACAAAAAGTTAGTAAATGTCCTAAATATTGATTTATGACATTGTTGGACTTGCTCTTATGATGTGAATAGGTGGTATCAGAATTTTGATTTAGGAAATATTATATTATATTTTGGAGGATCGATTTAATTTATTTAAAATTTTACATTAAATTTTTACGATTTTGAACCATTGGTAAGGATCAAGATTTACTTTGGTCCCCTATAGGCCCCCGGATATGATCACAATCTCCTCGTCACTTGGTTTAATTCTCATCTATGTTTCTATGATTTAATAAAATGTAGTTAGAAATGCTTATAAAAATTATATAAATTGAAAGACAAAGAATAATTGGAATTTCAAAGAATAGAAGGACATGAAAATAATTATTTAAGGAGATTAGGAGGCGGCTAGAGGGCTAAAAGAGTTGTGTTGTACATGGATTCTCCATTAATTCTCTGAAAGTGACTTTTGGACCAAGATTTCTCAACATCATTGCAGGGACCAAAAGAAGAGAATATTAAATTAAATCAGGTTTTCGGTCACCGGTAAATATTTACCGAGGACCTTTTACACAATAAATGGTTGATGGTTGATCCAATTGCTGAGTTTAAAAAATAAATAATCAGCCTCGTCGTAAAAACTTTCCGCGGTACGGACAAATTATAAAAATATCCTCCCCTATTTTCACACAAAAAATCTATTGTACACGTATCGCAAAAAATTTCATCGATACGTGGTGGACCATTTGCCACAACAAACATTTGCCACTGACCGAGCCCCATTAAATTAAACATGCATTTACCACTAACAAACTAATCTTATGATGTTCGCTTAATGGCTCGGCAAAGGCTACTTTATATATTCTTCAGCTTTGACAGCAGTTCAATGTCAGAAACTTAAAATTATACAAACAGATTATGTGTAAAGATTACTTCTTGATTTTCAGACACTAATTTTCTTCCCTTTTTGGGCCCTTTTGAGGTTTGAAGGGAGCCATCGTTATTCTGGATGGAAGAATCTGCTCAGTTTCTTCTCCTGCGGGGTGTGGAGGATTTATGGACCACTCGAAATCATAAATTTATTTAAGCTTCAAGTTTACAAAAGCAAATTTAATGAATGATACGTACTGGGGTCGTTGATCATCACGTATTAATCATGATTAGTTCTTACAAATACTCCTGTATAAAATTTTGTTATATTTTTTGTTAAACCTAATACTAATTTTTAAGGAATATTACTAGTCCTTTAAGTACATATATCGATCTTTGATGTTGATCAATTTAATTTATTTTTTTTAAAAATATATTGTATGTTATAGATTTGTAAAGTAATGCATTCTGCTATACTGAGGCCATTCCGTTAAAGAAAAGAAAGCCAAAATATAGTGAACTTTATATGTTGTGGAATTCATCTTAGGTCAACGAAGCTTGTCAAGACCACGCTTCAAACAGAATGAGATTTATTTGGTTGAAGGGTTGTTTGCTAACTTACATCATGAAATATGTTAATAAAGAATTATGTGTCTTTCTAATGTGTGTGAATGACATATTCTATCAATTACTTTTTAATGAATTGGTTAATTTTAATTGAATAAAATTTTTGTATATATGTAGAAAGAATGACCGAAATAACCAATATTCTCCTATCCACTATCCAAAATGTCCAGATGCGGAGAAAACGATCAAAATACCCATGGGATGCGCCGGGCGCATCGGCGCATCCGGTCACTGTTCATTGCCAGAAAGCTCGAAAATTTCAGGCGTCTCGAGAGCTCTTTGGCCGACGACTTTCATCGACTTCGCCTACTTTCGTCGATTCCTTGCTCTTCAACTCCCCAAACGAACAATAAATGACCATTAGAGCATGTCCTTGCTCGTCCAACTTTCCGTTTAGCTTCCCAGGCCCCGCAGGGGCGTGTATGAGCTTCGTCGGAATGTTCGACGGCAAGGAATCGCAAATTTGGGCGAATCGAATCCTGAAAAACAAATGCTATAAAACTGGTATGGTCGTGTAGAGCTTCGATGTGCGATTCGAACGATATATGTTTTGTGGTTCGAAAATTGGTGATGTGGACGAACGGAGACGAAGAAAAAAACAAGCCGGAATCGTCTTCGTCGGTGGCTCTGGGAACGACGAAGATGGTGTAAGATGCGCTGTTTCAGCATGCGCATCTCCTAATACGCATGTTGAAACAGCGTATCTTACGTCATCTATGACGTAAGATACGCTGCTGTTACATGCGTATCAGTAGATACGCTGGTTCCATTGGTGTATTCAGGAGAAATTTCACGAGCTTCTTTGGCGTATTCTTTTGATACTCCTACCAATACTCCTACCCCATAGGCGTATCCGAGAATACTCCTACCCCAAAGGCGTATCCCGTGGGCATTTTGAACGGTACTTCCCGAATTTGGGTATTTTGGTGAGAGAAACTAAAATAGTGGGTAAAAAGGGCACTCACCCTATATATGTAGGGAACTTATTATTATTATTATTAATAATAAACTAATCGAAAAATGTTAACTAAAATTTTATTGTGTGTCCTTATACACATATTAAATATCGAAGAACTATATAACGAGAACGAAATATTCATAAAAAATTTCGGAACACAGAAAGATAGCATGATAATTTTGTAGATGTTAACTTTTATGAATTCATATGTTTAAATGATTATTTAACCTGATGCTGATCAGAGCTGGATTTGCCACTACCCCATAGTTACATAATTAAAAATATAAAATCAAACCTGCATCTAGATGAGTGAAAAGGCCCATTCAAAAAAGTTTAACGAGAACATGCTTGGGGACCAATTTGCTACATGCTTGTGGCCACCCCATAATTATATATCGTCTTCTCTAAGCTTGCTTCATTCCATGCTCTATATACTCATCACATAGATATAACTCATATATAATTAACCAGACCATACTTTTACCTCATTATGCATGTAAAAACATAATTTTTAATACAATTTATCCTTGTTAAACCGAAAAAAGTACCACATGCTCCATTACTGCTCCTAGCTAGTAACAGTTCCCTGGACTGACTTGACGAGTAAAAAAGAAAGCGATCCATGAAAAAAGGTTCTCTTATGGGTAAGAGTGGTGCTCTAAATTAAGGAGACAACTGAAATGAGGTTGTTTGTATGTACTTTGACAAGTGGTAATGTCATGATTTCTGATTTTTGTTGTTTTGAAATTTAACCATATTAAGTTAAACAACCCTATAGACTCTCCTCCCCCTGCTGCAAAAAAGTGAGAGATAAAAAGGTTAAAAGTATTTAGGGGGGCGGGGTGATGGTTCTTTTGTTTCTTGATTTTTTTACTTTTGTCAGGGTCAAAAACTTTCTTATATATTACTGTACGGTTAAGGAGTACTGAGTAATTAATTACCCAGACCATGCATGGTGGAGAAGTAGGGTTAAATTTGCACAAAAGTCCTTTTCTTTTTTGCTAGCTTATAAATATGATTTCTGTTTCTGTTTCGTGTTCATGCTTTTCAACTTTTTAGGGCATTGTTTAATGTAAACACAACGTGACTAAAGTCTAATCTTCATCCCATGTCATGGAAATCTGTCTGAAGTCTTGACGGACAAGATTAGAAAACGTTTAAAATAGAATGTTCAACAAAAAGGAAAAAAGACTATACTTTTTCTCCAAATAATCTACTCATTTTGAAGCATCTACTTAATTTAAAACCAATATTGACAGACAAAAAATTAACAAATATTTAAGTTAAATAAATGAGATGTATGCAAACCCGAGATCCCTTCCTAATTAAATAGAATTCTAATACCATATTACATAATCAATTCATTTAAAATTTTAAGATAATAAAGAGAAAAGCCAATCCTATACTATTCAATTTCGGTATTCTTTTCAAAATTATTCTACAAATTAAATATATGTATTAGGGAGAAGGGAATATTTGGGTTGAAATATAAAATATCACATATACTGATATGTATAAACGTGCAAATATTTACACATGTGATATATGCAATGTACTGATAAAATATGCGCAAAAATTCGTTTATTCAGTCGTAAAGGCACGAAGCCTTAATTCATTTACTTTCGTTTATATAGCCGATATTTAATCATAATAAAGGAAACTATCCTTTTTCCCTAATAATAATAATTACGGTAACTTCCCTTATTATATTATAATAATATGTCAACATCCCCTCAAACTCAAGATACAAGTATCGAGAGTTTATAAAATAATAACAAAATTAAAAATAACAAAAAAATCTTGAAAATAATCGTCATCGTTTACAATCGAGAAACGGTTCGTTCATCGTGTCGGTCATCGTCGTTTGTTGTTGTTTCCGTTGAGAAACAATCGATGGGTCGTCGTTGGTCATTGGTCGTCGTTTTGTTGTTGTTTCCATCGAGAAACAATCAATGGATCGTCGTTTTTGTCGTTTCCATCTAGAAATGATCATCGGATCATCGTCGTTGTTTTCAATTAAGAAAACGATTGTCAGATCTTGTTGTAAGTCATCGCATCATTGTAAGATTGGTATAGTCTTTCCCACAAACCCATCATCATTGTTGTGGTTTCGCCCCTTCGTCATCTTTGTTAATAACCTTGGGCTCTTGATACCATGATAAAAATATGAGCAAATATTCGTTTATTCAGTCGTGAAGGCATAAAGCCTTAATTCGTTTACAATATAATGTTCGCTTATATAACGATACCTAATCGTAATAAAGGAAACTATCTTTTTTCCCGAATTATATCCTTATATATAATAAGCGTAAGAGGGATCTTATCCATAATTTTGGTTTGGTCACTGTGGTTTGGTCACTGTACTGCCAAAATAATCTCAACCGTCGAATCTAATATTTTTAAAAATAGACATAAAGATTATATCATATTAAAAAGGAAATTATAATCTAAAAAGGATATCCCTGTACTACCAAATAAATCTCAACCGTTGACAAGGCCGTCGCGTGCCTATCAAATAATAATTTCTAACAAATCCTTCTAACTATGTAGTAGGGTAAGTCAGAGTCGATCACACAGAGACCAACGTATCAATCACTAGTTGTTTCTGATTTAATTCGGCTAAGCAAGTAACACAATAAATATTGAGGATTTATTAAATTAAACTTATACTAATTCGAATTGTGTTTATATTAATCAAATATTAAAAACATCCAGAATTAAGTATCCCCACTAGCATGAATTGATGCAATCGTGAATTCCCTCCCCAATTAATCGTATACTACTCAACAGGAAAGATGCGCCCTATAAATACCAATAATCTCTCTCGAGTATTAATGGCTTCTCTTAAAATACAATCAAACCTATTCTCATGGTATCATGCAATTAGAGACATTAAACATAACATCCTAATTTCCTAACAATCCATTCTACCTATTCTCATGGAGAATTTCATGTTCTTATTGGATAAATCACAACCATCTAAATCCAACTCTCGCTGGTAATTAGATATTGGTTCAAACAATACACATAATCACGTCTGATTTGTAATTGTTAATTTAAACAACTCAATAAGCAAGAGCAATTAAACAATCAAATTGGGGGAATTGGGAAAATCACACATCAATCATAACTAGGGTTCTACTTAACCCTAGATTAATTATCTACTCACTCATAATTGAATTAACAAAACAAGAATTAATAATTGAACACATAATTATAAGAATAGAAGAAAAACCTTTAATCTTGATCTTCAAAGAAAATAAATATTCTCCCAAAAATCTCCACAAGAAAGTGTTTACAAAGTTGTGTGTATATAAAAATAATCGATCCCTAAATCAATCACCTAGATGAGTTTTTATATTGTTACAAGACTTAAGTAATTGCCTTAAATAAATAGGCCCAGCTAAAAGTAATTAGAATTATATTACAAATAGAAAAAGGACCAAAATTCAGCAGAAAAATTCCCGCACAGCCACGTACGGGCGCAGCTGCGCAAGGAAGGGCGCAGCTGCGCTTGGTGAATTCTGCTCCCAGTGCTTGAAGGGCGCAGCTGCGCGGCTGAGAGGCGCAGTTGCGCGAACTGCTGTCTGCCGAGCATTCCTTGACAAAATAAAGGCTAAACTTCCGCGTTTTGTTGCCTGGTTCGTGTTGCGCTTTAGCATCATTGCGAACAAGTGATCAAGCCTCAAATCTTTATCAACGATCCACAATTCCATCACTTCTTCTCACAAATTCATAAAGTCATTGCTCGGAGCCAAAAACACCGTAAAATCGTTAAATCCCTTCAAACTTGGCAATACTTTATTTCCTGCAATAAACTCATCAAAAACTAATTAAATACTCAGGATTATTCGCAAAAACACTATAAATGTGGGAACAAAATCCTCTAGAGTATATACAAAATACACTCTATCAAATATCCCCACACTTAGCATTTTGCGCGTCCTCGTGCAAACTAACATAATAAATATACTAACTAATTAATACCACTTCCGTAGGTGATCACGGTTGCATTTAACATATGCAACAAGTCCTTTAAACCCCTCGGTAGCCCTAGTGGACGAGTAAGGTCTCGTGAGGGTTTATAGCGAATATACCCACAAAATTCATCTAACTCATGCAAAAGATCACACATCAGCACAACACCACACACACCCGTCCTCTCATGCCACTTCCGCTAAAGAATCAAAATGAAAATGCAATGCCTTGGTGTATAGAGTGCAAGTATCCACATAGTCTACTCAAAGAAGATGCATAAGATCATAGAAATTCATGTCAAATGTAATAATAGGTTGGTAAACATGCTAAGCACACAAAAGCACATCTTTGAGACAAAATCTGGGATCTCCTATGCCAAAAGCAAAAACTCACCGTTCACTCACAAAAATATTCACTCAAAACAAAGGGTAAGTGTCTCACTCTACTCCAACAATATCATAAACATGCTTCGTCCTTGATATCAATCTAACTCTTAATACAACATACATCATTGATGACAATCAAAAGGTCTTTTACAAGGTTGTAATGG
This sequence comes from Saposhnikovia divaricata, assembly GCA_036435485.1. NCBI lineage: Eukaryota > Viridiplantae > Streptophyta > Magnoliopsida > Apiales > Apiaceae > Saposhnikovia > Saposhnikovia divaricata. The sequence goes on from CM071600.1 coordinate 24,959,791, forward strand.
GGCTAGGGACAAGGTATGTCAAGAAAGCCAAAGAAGGTTAAGTCAAAAGCTAGTACCCGACAATAAAATTCAAACGACTCCCGTACTTTCATCCCCACACTTGAACTTTTATTTATAAACAACTTGACTAGTCGAAACAAAGTAGGATCACAAAAGATAAAAATGCTCTCATATTTATTTATTTTTTCCTTTTTTTTTTCTTTTTTTTTTCTTTTTCAAGAGAGCAAAATAATAGCAAGAGCAACGATCCCTTAAATATGATTTCAAATTTCGACTATCAAGCTATGAACCAAACCCCAAATATTCTCCCAAAGTTATGATCATCAATAAAACCCCCTTTTATGCACACCTTATCACTCCCTTACAAACAATACTAGCCTTTGACAATTAGGTTCAAATTTAATGTAAGGCCAATAGAATAAAAAGGATAATGGCAAGTAATGTGGTGTGTCACCGAAAGAATAAGATTAAGCTCAAAGGGTTAACTAATGGATCATGTATAAATGGTTTGGATATATAGGAAATATGAGGTTATACCTAATTGCCTTTATCATCTTATCATCAATTAATGTCATGCATCTCAAGAAAGACCTCAAGCAAGTGCTAGCAATGCAAACGACAAGTGGACACTCAAGCAAACGAATAGTCATGCAAAAGATATGCATATAAGCTCAAAACTCACTTGGTGTGACAAAGCATAATCAATCCCAAAGTAATAGTCTCTCTAACGCACCTACTTGTATTCAAAGCATATAAACCAAATTACCTTGCATATATTCATGTCATTCTAATCACTTAGCACATTTAATAAGTCTACTAGTTTCTACTTGCTAGTGTAAGTGTGTGCACAAGAACATCACATATCACTTCTCAAACAAAAGCATCCATAAACACAAGATTTCTAAGCATGCATGGGTGTATTTACGCAAGTAATCTTCACATGGCTAGAATTATTTTTGGTATTTTTCAATTTTTCAAATTTTGTTTTTTTTTAATTTTTTAGAACACAATATTCAACACAAAACACAATATACAACACAAATATACAATAACTACTGCTTACCCCTAAAATTGCCCCCAAACTTGAAATCTTCAATGTCCTCAGTGAAGACAATAAAAGGAATAACAGAAAACATACCTAATCATCCTCAGAGCCGCCCTCCTCAGGTGGTGTATCCGGAGGTGGATAAACAGTGTGAGCTCCATAAATAGGCCATGTAACCTGCACTCCCTGCTGTTGATACACCCCATCCAAGGCATGAGTTAAATCCGCAGCAAATCGACTATTGATTTCATGCGAGGTATCCAACCGCCTCATTAGACGCCTAAACTGAGCATCACTAAAAACCACGGCACCCTGACTGGGCTGTGACTGAGAAGGGCCCGATGTACCGCCCCGTCTAGAAACTCTCTCCTCAGGCGGAGGATTACCACCTCCAGCAGCATCAATCACATAACCAAGACCTCTAGGATGAGGAACGCCGCCCGGCCACTCCGTCATCCTGTTAATAGCATGGTGGTCAATATTAGCAGTAGGCCGCTGCAGAACCTCATCAATATGCCAGCGGACACCCACAACATAACATAAATTAGTAACAATAACTGCATGCGGGATCCCTCCGGTAGTGCCACCATTCAAGAATTTCAGGATATTTTGGTGAATTAATGACCCAAGATCAATGTAATGTCCGTTTAGAATTGCCCACAAAATGATAGCTCGCTCGACGGAAACCTCGGTGACATGTGATGAAGGCATTATGCAAGCACTTAGAAAAAGGAACCAAGCTCTCGCATATCTAATCAATGCAGCCGCAGCGAAGTGAAGCGGCTCAGTCGTGCCTGCCTTACATTTCCATACCGTGCCCGGCACACACATCCCTGTAATAATAGCCTCCAAATCAACGTCCGCTCAGGTCTTGAATGTCCAATTCTCAGCACCCCTAGGTCTATCCGGCTGAAACACAACACGTCGAATAGCCGCTGGCCCATAATCCACAATTTTGCCCCTTACCATAGCTAACCCATTTTTCTCCATCTTAGCGTTAGCATAGAACTCCTTTACCACACTCAATGGAATCGACTCCGGCTTGGCACAAAAATCCGCCCACCCCCTTTCATCTACCATATCCGCCAACTCACCATCCTCACTCGAGGGTGCAAAACCCCGTTCCTTAATTACCAATCTCATCATTAAACTATCAAACTCATCTTGCGCTTGTCGAGAAACAAATATTTTATTATCAAAATCCTCCTCCGTAGAGGGGTTAGAACTACTACCACCCACAATCCTTTGTTTCTTAGGAGCCATAATCCAAACACTTAGCACAAATAATCAACAATTGCAACAACCCTAAAAATCTTACACACAATATCCCAATTCCAATAATTCAATTCAAACAAAACAAATTAGAAAGAAAGAATTGTACCCACTTGCATTGAAGATGATAACCTTGTAAGAACTCCCCCAAACTTGAATTAGAGAATCCCTTGAAGCTTTATTGGAGGGTGTATGAATTGGAATAGAGAGGGGATTTGTGTGTATAGGTATAGATATAGTGCAGATGGGTTAGGAGAAAAGATTAATTTGAAAAGGATTTGTGTTTGGAGAATTGTAATTAGATGGGAGGTAGTTTTTTTAGGGCTTGAGATTTGAGAGAAATTTGATTTGTGTGGGGATATTAGGGAATTGGGGAAGAGATGGGTTAAGTAAAAAAAATTTGTTTTTTTTTAAAGGGAGCAGGCGCAGTTGCGCGCTGTAAGGCGCAGTTGCGCGTTGTGGCTTCTGTCCAGGCGCTTTGTCCAGGCGCTCACCAGCGCTGCTGCGCAGGAAATGGCGCTGTTGCGCGAGGTGAATTCTGTTTTGTCATTTTTTTTTTGATCTTGCTTTGCTTTCTTTCTTTTTTTTTTTTTGCTTTCTGTTTTTTTTTTGCTTTCTCTTTTTTTTTCTTTCTTTTCTTTTTTTTTTCAAAGAAAATAAATCACAAAAGCTTGGGTTGCCTCCCAAGTAGCGCGTTTGTTTAATGTCGTTAGCCCGACATTGTCACGTCAATCATTCTGAAAGAGGAGAAGACAACCGAATATCCACCTCCTCGTTAATTGGTTCACCAGCTCGATAGTGTTTCACTCGTTGACCATTCACCTTAAACGACTCTCTTTTGGAATTCAACAATTCGACAGAACCATACGGAAAAACTTTGCGTACCTTGAACGGACCCGACCACCTAGAACGGAGTTTTCCGGGAAAAAGTCTTAACCTCGAATTGAATAGAAGAACTAACTCCCCTTCCTTAAATTCTCTACGTAATATCCCTTTGTCATGCCACTTCTTTGTTTTCTCCTTGTAAAGCTTAGAACTCTCATAAGCCTCAAAACGAAGCTCTTCAAGCTCATTAAGTTGTAGAAGTCTCTTCTCACCCGCTGCTAACATATCAAAATTCAGACCTTTGATAGCCCAAAATGCACGGTGCTCCAACTCAACGGGAAGATGACATGCTTTTCCATAAACCAATCTATACGGAGTTGTCCCAATAGGTGTCTTAAACGCAGTTCTGTACGCCCAAAGTGCATCATCAAGTTTCATAGACCAATCCTTCCTTGATTTTGCTACTGTCTTTTCCAAGATAGTCTTTATTTCGCGGTTAGAGATCTCCACCTGACCACTGGTTTGGGGATGATAAGAAAGTCCCACCTTATGATAAACTCCATATTTCTTCAACATAGCTTCAAAACGATTCTCGAGAAAATGCTTTCCTCCATCACTGATTAAAATCCTTGGCACTACAAATCTAGGAAAAATCGTCTTCTTAAAGAATTTGCTCACAACGCGAGCATCATTAGTGGGAGATGCAACGGCTTCAACCCATTTCGAGACGTAATCCACAGCTACCAAGATATATCTATTCGTAAAAGATAGAGGGAAAGGTCCCATAAAATCTACTCCCCACACATCGAAAAGCTCTACTTCAAGAATGCTATTGAGAGGCATCTCATTGCGTCTTGAAATATTCCCCGTTCTTTGGCAACGATCACAAGAATGAACATATTGGTGGACATCTTTAAAAAGAGTTGGCCAATAAAAAACGCACTGAAGAACCTTTGCTGCAGTTTTCGTAGTACTTGCATGACCACCACTTGGCGAATCATGACAATGTGAGATTATAGAAGCAATCTCATTATACGGAACACATCGTCTAATAACTCCATCAGCACAAGATTTATAGAGAAATGGATCATCCCAAAAATGCTTCCTCACATCATAGAAAAATTTCTTCTTTTGCTGTGACGAATAACCATGAGGAACAGTTCCACTAGCTAAGAAGTTGGCTATGTCCGCATACCAAGGAACCTCTAGACTTGCAAGAGAAAGTAGATGATCGTCAGGAAAAGAATCATCAATCGGAGTAGATTCATCACCACCTATATTAAGAGTAAGGCGTGAAAGATGATCCGCAACCACGTTCTCAGCCCCTTTCTTATCCTTAATCTCTAAGTCAAATTCTTGAAGAAGCAAAATCCACCGAATCAGACGAGGTTTAGCATCCTTCTTACTCATTAAGTATCTCAAAGCTGCATGATCCGTGTGAACAATAACTTTTGAACCAACGAGATACGATCGAAATTTTTCCATAGAGTAGACCACTGCTAGCAATTCTTTCTCCGTGGTTGCATAATTAATCTGAGCCCCATCCAAGGTCTTGCTTGTATAGTATATAGCATGTAGCTTTCCATCTTTCCTTTGGCCTAGGACTGCACCAATAGCTTGATCACTAGCATCACACATGATCTCAAATGGTAGACTCCAATCCGGTGGTTGTATAATTGGAGCAGAAACAAGTGCTTTCTTCAATGTTTCAAAAGCCTCAACACAAGCATCAGTGAACACAAAAGGTACCTCCTTACCCAAGAGCTCGGTAAGAGGTCGAGCAATCTTCGAAAAATCTTTTATGAAACGGCGATAGAATCCCGCATGACCAAGAAAACTTCTTATCCCCTTGACTGAAGTAGGGGGTGGCAAGCGCTCAACAACCTCGACCTTGGCTTTATCAACTTCAATGCCTCTCTTCGAAACAACATGACCCAGAACAACTCCCTCTTGTACCATAAAGTGACACTTTTCCCAATTGAGAATGAGATTAACTTCTTGACATCTATGAAGCACCTTCTCCAAGTTATGTAAGCATACGTCAAAAGAAGTTCCACCAACTGAGAAGTCATCCATAAAAACCTCCATAATGTCTTCAATAAAATCTGAGAAAATTGCCATCATACATCGCTGAAATGTGGGAGGAGCACAACACAGACCGAACGGCATTCTGCGGTATGCAAATGTACCATAGGGACATGTAAAAGTTGTCTTTTCTTGATCATCTGGATGAATAGGAATCTGGAAAAAACCTGAATATCCATCTAAGAAGCAGAAGTAAGAATGTTTCGCCAACCTTTCAAGCATTTGATCAATAAAAGGGAGAGGAAAATGATCTTTCCTTGTCGCCTTATTCAATTTTTGATAATCAATGCACATGCGCCACCCTGTAACAGTTCTAGTAGAAATCATCTCACCCTTATCATTCTTCACCACGGTCATTCCTCCCTTCTTTGGAACAACATGTACCGGACTGACCCACTTGCTATCAGAGATAGGATAGATTATACCTGCATCAAGAAGTTTTAAAACCTCCTTTTTGACCACCTCCATCATATTAGGATTGAGTCTCCGTTGGTGCTCAATAGAAGAAGCTTGCTCATCTTCCAGAATAATCTTATGCATGCAGAATGATGGATTGATGCCCTTGATATCATCAATGGAATAGCCAATAACATTTTTATACTTTCTCAAAACCGTGAGCAATTGCTCAATTTGAATGTCATCAAGCTCAGAATTGACAATGATAGGATATGATTCATTAGGGCCCATAAACACATATTTCAAAGACGCAGGTAGGGGTTTCAGTTCTACCTTAGGAGGCGTGGAACTCTCCTTAACTTCCTCATGCTGTAGCACATTAGAATGTTCATGCTTATATGTAGGTGCTGCATCCAAAAGCTTCTCGTAACCCATACACTCTCCATCTTCTTCATTTACGTTACCTTCGAGAACGGCTTGAAGTGGATCCTCAGATAAAAGAATTTTTGTTTTCATGTCGATCACTTCCTCTAGTGCATCCACCCTATTAACAAACTCATCCGTAGAAGGATGTCCCATTGTACTTTGCAGCTTGAATTCCATCTTCTCGTCGCCTACTTCGAAAGAAATTCTTCCATTTTTCATGTCAATAATAGCTCCAGCTGTTGCTAAGAAAGGCCTCCCAAGAATGATAGGAATATTGGCATCTTCTTCCATTTCCATGACAACAAAATCGCATGGAATATAAAACCTTCCTACCTTAAGGGGCACATCTTCAAGAATTCCAAGTGGAAATTTCACACTTCTATCGGCCAGTTGTAGAGAGATGCGTGTGGGTTTCAGTTCACCCATCTTAAGTTTTTCACAAATTGATAGTGGCATCAAACTGACACTTGCTCCAAGATCACATAAAGCCCTTTTTATTTCGACATCCCCAAGCTGAACAGGAATAGAGTAGCTACCTGGATCCGCTAACTTCTTTGGAAGATTATTTTGCAAGATGGCACTGCACTCTGTCGTTAATGAGATGGTAGAGCTTTCTTCAATTTTTCTCTTCCTTGACAAAATATCTTTAAGGAATTTTGCATAAGATGGCATCTCAGTGATAGCGTCCATGAATGGGATATTGATATGTAGCTTCTGCAAAATTTCAAGGAACTTACCATACTTCTTCTCTAGCTTGGCTTGTGCCAACCTTTGTGGAAAAGGAACAGGTGGCACATATGGGTGATAGTGTTGAGAAATCTGAGTGATAGTGTTCTCCATCATCTTGTTGTGAGCCTTTATCTCGTTAATGCTCGAATCAAAATGGTCATTCTTCTTTGATTGTGTAGCAATGAACCCTTCCATGAGATTCTCCAAGTTAGATTTCTGTGGCGGAGCTTGTTGAAAACCAGGAGGCTGAGAAAAATTGTTTTGTGAAGATTGAGCTTGACCCTGATTGTTCCTGTAGGAGAAATTTGGATGATCTCTCCACCCTGGATTGTATGTGTTGGAATAAGGATTATACTGCGGCCTTGGATTCTGATTGTAAAGAGCATTAGCCTGTTCAACTGCCATTCCAGAAGGATTGTATTGACAAGCAAGTTTGGTGTGTCCAACTACTCCACATACCTCACATGAAGCAACAGTAGATGAAGTACTCCTAGCATCCAATTGCTCAATCTTCTTAACCATTGCCTGCATAGTAGTATTCAACATGGTTAGAGCATCAACATCATACTTACCACCCTTCTTAGGATGATTTCGATCATTGTATGGAAAATTGTCATTAGATGCCATCTCGTCTAACAAAGTTTTCGCATCTTCAGTACTTTTCTTCATAATAGAACCACCAGAAGAAGCATCAACAAAGTTTCGGAACTCTTGTGTCAACCCATTGTAGAATGTTTGGATCAACAACCAGTCAGGAATTCCATGGTGAGGGCATTGTCTCTGAAGTCGCTTAAATTTTCTCCAAGCATCATGAAGTGACTCGTCATCATCTTGACGAAAATTAGAGATCTCATTCCGTAGCTTAGAGGTCTTCTTCTGACTGAAGAATTTAAGTAGAAAAGCCTTCGCAAGACTATCCCAAGTAGTGAATGTATTTGGTCCATCATCCTTCAACCAATCTTTTGCTGCATCCCGAAGAGAGAATGGAAATAATCGCAGCTTAACAGCTTCATCACTTACATTGGTCATCTTTATAGTATCACACTTCTCCAGAAAACTCTCAAGATGATCAACAGGATTTTCATTGGACAATCCTGCGAAAGAGTCATTAGAGATGAATTGGATGAACTGAGGCTTCAGTTCAAAGTGTGTAGCTGTGATTGCTGGTCTAACAATGCTTGAGAGTACGCCTGTAGCATCTGGCATACCATGCTCCCTGAGAGCTTTAGCTGGTGCATCACCCATAACTTCCTTGTTCTTGTTTTTCCTTCGCTTGCCTGCTTGCCTTCTTGCTGTAGCTTCAATTTCAGGATCAATAGTAATTAAATCTTCAGTACCTGAACTTCGAGTGTGCATGCAACAAGAGAACTAGAAACGATGATCAATTAACAAGGGAATAATAGCCGAAGCAACACAACTAAAATACTTAGCTAAATCAATTCAAAATTAACTAATCTAACACTGCTTTGTCCCCGGCAACGTCGCCAAAAATTTGACAAGGCCGTCGCGTGCCTATCAAATAATAATTTCTAACAAATCCTTCTAACTATGTAGTAGGGTAAGTCAGAGTCGATCCCACAGAGACAAACGTATCAATCACTAGTTATTTCTGATTTAATTCGGCTAAGCAAGTAACACAATAAATATTGAGGATTTATTAAACTAAACTTATACTAATTCGAATTGTGTTTATATTAATCAAATATTAAAAACATCCAGAATTAAGTATCCCCACTAGCATGAATTGATGCAATCGTGAATTCCCTCCCCAATTAATCGTATACTACTCAACAGGAAAGATGCGCCCTATAAATACCAATAATCTCTCTCGAGTATTAATGGCTTCTCTTAAAATACAATCAAACCTATTCTCATGGTATCATGCAATTAGAGACATTAAACATAACATCCTAATTTCCTAACAATCCATTCTACCTATTCTCATGGAGAATTTCATGTTCTTATTGGATAAATCACAACCATCTAAATCCAACTCTCGCTGGTAATTAGATATTGGTTCAAACAATACACATAATCACGTCTGATTTGTAATTGTTAATTTAAACAACTCAATAAGCAAGAGCAATTAAACAATCAAATTGGGGGAATTGGGAAAATCACACATCAATCATAACTAGGGTTCTACTTAACCCTAGATTAATTATATACTCACTCATAATTGAATTAACAAAACAAGAATTAATAATTGAACACATAATTATAAGAATAGAAGAAAAACCTTTAATCTTGATCTTCAAAGAAAATAAATATTCTCCCAAAAATCTCTACAAGAAAGTGTTTACAAAGTTGTGTGTATATAAAAATAATCGATCCCTAAATCAATCACCTAGATGAGTTTTTATATTGTTACAAGACTTAAGTAATTTCCTTAAATAAATAGGCCCAGCTAAAAGTAATTAGAATTATATTACAAATAGAAAAAGGACCAAAATTCAGTAGAAAAATTCCCGCACAGCCACGTACGGGCGCAGCTGCGCAAGGAAGGGCGCAGCTGCGCTTGGTGAATTCTGCTCCCAGTGCTTGAAGGGCGCAGCTGCGCGGCTGAGAGGCGCAGCTGCGCGAACTGTTGTCTGCCGAGCATTCCTTGACAAAATAAAGGCTAAACTTCCGCGTTTTGTTGCCTGGTTCTTGTTGCGCTTTAGCATCATTGCGAACAAGTGATCAAGCCTCAAATCTTTATCAACGATCCACAATTCCATCACTTCTTCTCACAAATTCATAAAGTCATTGCTCGGAGCCAAAAACACCGTAAAATCGTTAAATCCCTTCAAACTTGGCAATACTTTATTTCCTGCAATAAACTCATCAAAAATTAATTAAATACTCACGATTATTCGCAAAAACACTATAAATGTGGGAACAAAATCCTCTAGAGTATATACAAAATACACTCTATCAACCGTCGAATCTAATATTTTTAAAAATAGATGATTAAGATTATATCTTATTAAAAAGAAAATTATAATCTAAAAAGGATATCATTAAAAAGGTTGTATTGGAATTGAATTTTAAAAAGAAAATTATAAAATAAAAAGGATTATAATTAAACAAGATCATGGGGGTTGTAAGTAAAAAAGAGATAGCTGTCATGTGTCCTTCAACATTGATGCATACAAAGATACAGATTCAGAAAACAAAACAGAATACAAAAAATTAAAGTACAATGTTGTACGTAGATTAGATCCAAATTAAATTCATATCGAATTATTAATTATAAACTTAGAACTCAAATATGAAAAGATACAAATATTTTAAATAATAAACATATTAATTATTAATAATTATCAATTATCAATTATTTTAATTATTTTAATTATTTTAAATAATAATTATTTTAATAATTAACTTATTAATTATTAATTATAAAACATAAATAATATTTTAAATTTCACACATAGATTTCAATATCAGGATACAAATATTGAAACACTGTTTTTAAGATAGAATATATTAATGTAAATAACGAAAAGAAAGTTTTAAAGAAAAATGATTCTTATACTGGTTTAACCTTGTAATATTTTTTATAAAATTTGAAATCCTTAACTTAATATTGATAAAAAAATATAATTATTTAAATATTTATCTTTGTAAAATATTATTAATAAAATATAAAATCGTGTTGTAAACTATTTAAAAAATTACTCTCAAATGTAATTTGATGGTGCCATACATAAAAAAATTCAAAAGAAAACACACAAAAATTAATTTATTAAATAAAGAAAATTAAAAAAACCGTGCATGGCACGGGTTATAAGCTGGTAACAATAATGGGTAACTTTTGGTATTACATTATACTAATATGTCTCTGCAGGTCCTTACATCAATATATATATATATATATAAAGGAGGATAGCGGGAGTTTAGGTGGTGCTCTAATATCGTCTCAATCGATTTTTTTAATTTTCTAGAATTTTAAACACTAATAAATATAAAAATATCAATTAGCATATTAGAAGTAGAATAGGTGTTCGAATTTATAAAGGAGAAGAGTTCGAATTTATAGGGAAAACATATGATTAGAAGTTTTATTGGAAGTATAATAAGTATTTATAAGGCATACGATTAAAAATTCTATTGGAAGTAGAATAGGAGTTCGAATTTATAGAGAATAAGAGTTCAAATTTATAGAAAAGATATATAAATAAAAGTTATACTAGAACTAATAGGTGTTCTAATTTAAAAAGGAGAAGAGTTCGAATTTATAGGAAAGACATATGATTACAAGTTCTGTTGGAAGTATAATAAGTATTTATAGTTTTATTGGAAGTATAATAAGTATTTATAAGGCATACGATTAAAAATTCTATTGGAAGTAGAATAGGAGTTCGAATTTATAGAGAATAAGAGTTCAAATTTATAGAAAAGATATATAAATAAAAGTTCTACTAGAACTAATAGGTGTTCTAATTTACAAAGGAGAAGAGTTCGAATTTATAGGAAAGACATATGATTACAAGTTCTATTGGAAGTATAATAAGTATTTATAAGGCATACGATTAAAAGTTCTATTGGAAGTAGAATAGGAGTTCGAATTTATAGAGAAAAAGAGTTCGAATTTATAGAAAAAATATATAAATAAAAGTTCTACTAGAACTAGAATAGGTGTTTGAATATATAGAGCAGACATATAATTAAATATTTTATAGAAAGTACGATCTTCTTAAAATATATTTTTTATATAAGTTAATTATATTTATATTAGGAAAATTTATTCATAAATCCAATACTATTGTCATGAGAAAAGTCACCGTATTTAAAAAGAAAAGAATTGATGTGTTAACATAATAAAAGAACAATGAGTAAAAGAACAATCTCATGCAGCAATCCTAAATAAATACGGGAGTATCTATAAAATAAAGAGAAAATAAAATGTGTGTCAATCGATTTTTCTAATTTTTTAGAATTTTAAACACTAATAAATATAAAAATATTAATTAGCATATTAGAAGTAGAATAGGTGTTCGAATTTATAAAGGAGAAGAGTTCAAATTTATAGGAAAGACATATGATTAGAAGTTCTATTGGAAGTATAATAAGTATTTATAAGACATACAATTAAAAGTTCTATTGGAAGTAGAATAGGAGTTCGAATTTTTAGAGAATAAGATTTCGAATTTGTAGAAAAAATATATAAATAAAAGTTCTACTAGAACTAGAATAGGTGTTTGAATATATAGAGCAGACATATAATTAAATATTTTATAGAAAGTACGATCTTCTTAAATTAAATAGTTTTTATATAATTTAATTATACTTATATTAGGAAAATTTATTCATAAATCCAATACTATTGTCATGAAAAAAGTCACCGTATTTAAAAAGAAAAGAATTGATGTGTTAACATAATAAAAGAACAATCTCATGTAGGAATCCTAAATAAATACAGGAGTATCTATAATATAAAGAGAAAATAAGATGTGTTTTTATTTTCTAAAACTCCAAAATTTTTAGAAAATTTAGAGAAAGTATAAATTGGAATTCACTCTATTTTTTAGGTTTTGATTTTAAGGAAAAAAATTGTTGTGAAAGATAAGTAACATCAATAATATGTAATGAAGTTAGAATTTCGATCCCAAACGAGAGCGGCTCGAAACGTGTTTAACGGGAAGACGACTCACTATAAAAGATCATGCTAGCTATTAAAATATCATATGATGTTATAAAATTTATTTTATTTTTAGGATTTGATTTTTATGGATAAACATTATCATACAAGTAATATATGTAAAAGTTAGGTTTTTGGTCTTAACGAGAGAGCGAATCAATAGTAATAAATGTGTTTAACAAGAAAGCGATTCATTAGATAAGACGGTACAAAAGATGTTTAAATATATAATTAATAGATAAAATAAAATGTTTTATTGGAAGTAGAATACGAGGACGGTGGAGACATCTTATACGATTTTTTAAAACTATACATCTTTTTTCCTAGAAATCTTTTATTTTAACTTTTTTATACAAGTTAATTATACTTGCATTACAAAAATATATCCATAAATGTAATATTATTCCCGTAACGAAAAGTCTTCGTATTTTAATTTTTTTTTGATATGTTAACATAACAGAAAGACATTCCCATGCGGAAATTATAAATAAATACAAGAATATCTATAATATACATAAAATATAAGATGTATTTTCATCTTTTAAAACTCCATAAATATTAGAAAGTTTAAAGAATATAAAAATTTGAATTTACTCTATTTATATAATGAAGTTAGAATTTCGGTTTCAAATAAGAGCGGCTCGAAACGTATTTAACGGGAAGACGGCTCGCTAGAAAAGATTGTATTAGCTATTAGAATTTGATACTGAAGTCATAAATTTCTTTTTATTTTTACAGTTCGATTTTATAGATAAAAAATATTATATAAGTTGTTAAAAAGTTGGGATTTCAGTTTTAACGAAAGAGCGACTCAATCGAAAGAATCGTATTTAACAAGAAATTTATTCATTAGAGAAGATTATTTAATTATTAAAATTTAATATTAATATTATAATATAACATAAATGTATTGAATTTTTTAAAAATTTTGTAACGCCGCCGCGAAGCGCGGCTTTATCAACTAGTTATAATAATATGTCTCTACAGGTCCGGTGAGGAGATATAGGAATAGAATACTCCTTTGTCATGAATGAATAGTACGACCTAACAAAATTCATGATTACTTTTATGGTAAATATGCAGATGAAAAAGGACCAGTAAATATCACCTAAAGAGCACCTGAAACCGAGGAAGTTGTAATTAGTAGTGCTAATGGAGGGAGAGAGAGAGTGCATATATAGGTAGGGAGGGGGCGTGGAGTGTGTTCCAAGACACAATGATTAAACGAGTGTTGGAGAAACAGAAAGGGCCGCGTGGAAATATCGAGAGAGAGTGTATATGGACAAGCGTGAAGCCTGGCTTGACCGAACCATAAACTAAAGCTAATGCAACGTTCCAAAAGCTACTCTTGAATTTTTATCTTGCATACATACGTAGGCGTTACCTTTTTATTGCTACCTCCTACTAGTTCTCACTGTATATATTAAGCTTTAATAATGACAATATATATACATGTAAGTTGTTAGTAATTATTTGTGTTTTTGGTCGGTCGACAACCTGTGTGTTGTGTGCGCGTCTGTTTCTCCCATTCATATCTATATCTCCCTCTTTCTGCACCACCAAACACTTGCAGACTGCAATGATGCCGGCCCCTTAATTTGAACTATTCACTATTCTAGTTTTCCTACTACTTTATTATTCTACAATACCTGCTATTAGTAGCAGTGGAATTAAAATTTCATACAAAATTGGAGCCGAGGTAAGACTGAAATTTTAATCGTAGGGTTTAAAAATGAGTAATGCCAGGGAATTCGAATATATCTCCCAAATTTAGTTTTTAAAATTCTGTATGAGTTATAACATTCCTTTTCAACTATTTTTCAGGATTAATCGTAGCTGAAATGAGGATCTATGAGGATTATATTTACGAGTTAGAGGTTCCGAATTGGATCACAGACCAGATTCTGGCCAAATGCTTGTATCAGATTTCAGTTGATCATAAGGGTGGGCCATTTATAACCGTGTTTGGCTAACCATATAAGTTAACTTATATGGCCAAAGTCCGTTTCAACTTATTTTGTAGTGTTTGGCAAAATAAGTGAACGAGCTTATTAACAACTTATATGGGATAAGTTGAATGTTAAGAAATCCTAACATTCAACTTTCAACTTATTCTTATTTCTCGATATACGCAATATTCTTATCCTTTAAATCTTAAAAATCATATATATTTTGAGTCGTTCATTAAAAAACTGATATGTATATATCAAATTTCTCTACTCATCGAAATCTATCCATTGATATCCACTTATATATATTAAAAAACAAATATTTTGAAAATATTTAAAAAAGTTAACTTATAAGTTCTGATTTACCAAACACTCTACTGACTTATAATTTCTGATTTACCAAACACTCTATTGACTTATAAGTTCTGATTTACTTATTACTTATATGACACTTATCACTTTAAGCTATAAGTTACTTATTTTAAAGTAAGCCAAACGGGCACATAATTTGCTCCCTTCATTTTACAATAGTAATCTCTTTTGAGAGAAATTTTCTTCCTATAATACATGTTCATTTCTAATTTTAAATGTAGATTTGTGATCACTTCTCTTAAATTATTCAATTTAAAAATTATATAGACTAAGAACATAAAGTATCTTATGTTCTTAAAAAATTAATATATTTATAATGGTTTTACGAAACAAAGGTAGTATATATAAAATTAAAAAAATAAATAAGTATAACAAGTAAAGTATACTTCGTACAATTTCCATGATACCCTGCATCTTATTTAGAAATATTCAAAAGACATTGAAAATTGATAACTTTTTGAGTCATGTATAGATAGGTGTAAGGTTGTCTAAAGAATCGAAAGGCAGAAAGAAAAAATAAAGACAATGTTCTGATTTTAGGTAAGTTATATATTTTTTTGAAGTTAAATAAACCAAGTATATTTTTTGGGTGCAAATTAAATAGGTCAAGTATATGCTAATAGAGAGAAAATGTACACTTAATTTATAAAATTGAACTTACTACATTTTAAAGATGAGCTATTCCGACCATGGACTCTTAGTTTTATTAATAAAATTTAATTTGTTTCTGAATAATTCATTGTTTTACCGCAGTATAATAAAATTAGTTTTTGCATCAACTTTCACTCGGTACTTAGAAGTTAAGGCAAATCTTAATTCGAATTTATAAGTTATTTATTTCGGAAAAAAAATCGTACTTACATATTTTTTTTAGTGAAAAATGTGTATGGAAAATTTAATATTCATTATCTTGCAAAAATAATTTATTTATTTAAAAAAATACATATTTACAAAAAAAAATTCAAAATAAATAACTTATTTCTAAGAAATAAAATTTCCCAAACTAGATGAGCTCCGAATGAATAAGGTATTTCACTAAGTAGTACAAAAGTTTGGTATACAGAACAATAGTAAAATGAAAGCAAACTACATGCACGTAAAAAAAGATGAATCTTTTTCATTAACTTGATTGTATTTAATGTCGATTAGTAATCATGAAAGTCATTATTGAAGAAGATTAGTCATTAATAAAAAAGATTATATAATAAGTTAGTGTTAACTCTAATATTTGTTGTAGAAGAAAATTATGTTGGGATTTTTCTCTAACACTACAATAAATATTATTTAACATTCCTCCTCAAATATTATTTGACATGGTATACAGAGTGGGGGTCACACCTTCGAGTCCCTCAATCCCATTTATTTAATTTAAATAATTGTTATTGGTATGGTTATATCTATTATCGGTTGTTGTCAATCGTAACGAAATTGTATGATTGAGGAAGAGTGTTAAATAATATTTTTTATAGCATAAGATCCTGTTTGAACCTTTCTCTAATATTTTAAGATTTTAGATCGAATTAACAATTATGTATTTATTGGCTTATAGATAATAAGTGATTTTAACTTAATTCAAAATGTTAATTATGAGAATAGTGTTTAAAATTAATAATGCAGTGTAATGAAATAGTAGGAGTAGTATGAAGAATGATAAATGATGATAGCTAGATTTATTGGTCAAAGCCTCAAAGGAGAGCAGGGCAATGCCGTAGGAAAAAAGGAAAGGGAACTCACAGCAGTCTGTGTGGAAGTGTTGAAGTGGAAGGTGGGGATAGAGAGCGCAGTGTGTGGCAAGGGCCCAAGCTAGTCAACTATTAGTATAAAACAAAAACAAAGCCAAAACAAACACACACACACAGGTGGAGAGGAACTAAAAAGATAGCAGGAAAAAAGAAAAAGGCAATTTGCATACTTGAAGGGTAGGATAGGATATATAAAAAGGGGTCCCCTCCCTACAATTCCCCACAACCACAAAGCCAATTAAGTTGCAGTCCCAAAAACCAAACCTACACAAAATATAGAGAATATAGGGAAAGAGAAGAGGGTCCAATTCTTGATCATCTTAGAATCCATCACAACAATCAAAGGTACTTTCTTCTTTGTTTTCTTCCTTCTTAAACTCTTTCTCCCTTTTGATCAAAGATTGTTTATTTAATTATTTATCAGATCATTGAACAACCCTAAAGTTTCGCAACTTTTAAACATATTTTGCTTTGTGTAATCTATACCTATACGTATGTTCATTAATTTGTCGATGAAAACAGATCATCATGCAGCAACAAAACATGAGTGATGCATATTTCCAAGCAGCAGGTGGAAGTAACATGATGTTTCCAGAAGTGATGCCATGGAATCTCCCACACGGATTTAACCCGGTTCATTTCCAAACGAACCCGATCATGGATCATGACCCGTTTCTCCTCCCTCCACAACCACCATCACAATATGGAGGAGGAGGAGGTGGTATGTTTAACAGAAGATCATTCGGTAATTATGACGGATCATCTTCGGAACATCTGAGGTTCCTATCGGACACAGTTCTTGGACAAATGGTTCATCAGCCATGTTCAGTCCCATTTGGGCTCCAAGCTGAGTTAGGCAAACTAACTGCTCAGGAGATTATGGATGCAAAGGCCCTCGCGGCTTCCAAGAGTCATAGCGAAGCTGAAAGGAGACGTCGGGAGAGAATTAATAATCATCTTGCCAAGTTGCGCAGTTTGCTACCCAGCACTACCAAAGTAAGTACTTGTACACTTATGTATACACAGGCTACATGCCTACATGTCGAAAAAGAGGTGGTACATTTTTCTTTGCATTCGGTTCTGCTTAAGAGTCGAGGCTTTTCCCAGAGATCTTGCTAGAATACATTTCTGCATTAAAAAGGAAATTTGTACTTAATTAGATGCAAGAAATATTATTACATAAATAATATAAAACAAGAAATGAAGGGGTTTCATATTGAAATTCCTCACAGATTAGTACCTAGTAACCAGTATGCTAGTGTCTATATCTTTTTGCCCTTAATTCTACATTAGGTTATCACATTTGGTCATTAAATTTTTTATCAGATGTTCGATTTGTCTTTTTGACAGAGATATATCACATTAAGAAACGCAAAGATATAAATTTAGGTGCCGTTTAAATTTTGAGAATGAAATTTTAATACATATTTTTATTGAACTCTAATTCACATTTCTGTTAAGTTGAAATCTCATGATTCGTATGGACCCTAATATGAGCTTGAGAACTTTTTTAGTTACTCCTGTCTTTCATACGTAAACAAATGTCCTTTCATATTCCCTTTATCCCTAGACTTGAGGAACATTACTCCCTCCGTCCCGACAGATTGTTTACGTTTGCTTTTTGCACGGAGACCAAGAATTATGATTAAAATAAGTGAAGTAGTGGGTGTAATAGTAATTTATTGTTAAAATAAGTGAATTAGTGGATGTAATAGTAATTTTATTGTTAAAATAAATGAAGTAGTGGATGTAATAGTGTAAAGTATTGTTAAAATAAGTGAAGTAGTGGGTGTAATAGTGTTAAAACTTACTATTTTAGGAAACGTAAAGAATTGGTTGGGACATCCCAAAAAGGAAAGTGTAAACAATTGATTGGGACAGAGGGAGGGAGTAATAAACACTGTTCGAATATTCGTGTTTGTTCCAAGTCGTTTGTTAGTTCCGAGGAATAGAAAAATTGGTAAAAGAGACTACTAGATTCGTTTGTGTCGTGGAATTGCTATAATAAAGAGAAACCATAAATCCGTTGAAAAGCTTCCACGGATACATTCTTGCCGTATTTTGCAGTCAATATATACATGCTACCCGTCTCTTCTTTTCACACATTAAGTTGCGAAACTAATCACTTTTTTACCTTCCTTGTTATAATTAATGATAACTTATGTCTATTTGTCTACATGTCATGATTGTGTAGACGGACAAGGCTTCATTGCTAGCCGAAGTGATACAACATGTGAAGGAGCTAAAGCGACAAACATCTATAATAGCCGAATCAAGTCCGGTTCCAACTGAGAGTGATGAATTATCAGTGGAGAATGAGGCTGACGAGGATGGCAGATTCGTAATTAAAGCTTCGATATGTTGCGAAGACAGGGCTGATCTTCTGCCTGATCTCATCAAGACTCTAAAAGCAATGAGATTAAGAACACTTAAAGCCGATATTACAACACTGGGAGGTCGGGTGAAGAACGTTTTGTTCATCACCGGAGATGATCAAGAATCGAACTGTGACGATGAGCAGATGCAACCACAGGAGTATTCGATAAGCTCCATACAAGAAGCGCTTAAAGCTGTAATGGAGAAATCAAATGGTGATGAGTCTTCACCCGGGACTGTTAAGAGACAAAGAACCAATATTAATATCATATAAATATATAAGTAATTAATATATTATTATAGTGTTTGTTTTTACTTTTCTCTTTATGTTCTAGAGGGTGGTTTGTTTTAATTTATATATATAAATTTATGTGTGTTACAAATATTATTACCAGTAGCAGCATATGGTGTTGGGTATTTGATGTAATTTTCATTAGTGGGTTTTGTTTGGTATACTTCAACAAAGTGAAGATGAATTATGGCTGGAGAACTATTTCCACTTTGTGTAACTTTTATAATGATGATGTTATATATGATGAAATGAGAGTTTGTGAAAACAAAGGCTATATATATCCTACTTTGAAGTGTCTACTTGAATTCATGTTTTGAACATTAGTGAATAGTACTGATGTGTATATCTCAATGCAACATGTAAAATCTCCTTTAGTTTGTTTTTAGCTATCTAATTTGGTTTTCGTATAGAAACATGAGGTACGTCTGTGTGTCGGAGTATATATGCAGTTGCTTCTTCAGGTGAAACCGTACGTAGTACAACGTTGCTGTTGAAGATTCCAACTTTAATTTTTTGTGCAATGGTAATCGTAATATTAATGCATGCCATGCAAGTTTTTTCTAGCTGTGTTGTTAATCATTCGCATAATCTACGAGTAAACAACTTATAAGCTATTCTTTTTTCACAAGGAAATCAATAGCCACGACTAAAGATTACACAGGAGCAAGCATGTTACCTGCAAAACAACCTCACTCAGAAAATTAACCCATCCTATATAAGTTGCGATTTTAAACGTCAAGTCTCGTGAATTAATCTGTATGAGTGACCTTTCCTAATGCTAGGCTTTAGCAAGAGTTCTAAAATTTAGAGCAGACGTTCCTACTCAGTTCCAACAATATCCCACTTCAAATCAGGAAAGATTCATCGTTTGATGTTACATACTCGTGCTCTTTAAATTTTGAATCGCATTATGTAATGCTCGACAAAAGCACTGAGGGAAGCTCCAATAGGAAATTTTGGAAGGAAGAACAACCCTGTTAACTTTCTGATTTCAAGAATTTCATGAAGGACAGCATGGCAAAATATACATTTATGGGGAGAAAACGTCTATAGGCTTTTGGTTGAGTTCATACTAGCAAAATAAGTAAAATAAGTAGGGTATTTATCAAAAAGACTACTTTTTTTTAAGTTTTTTTGCAATTTTACTATCTTTTAAAATATTTGTAAAAATATCAATTTATTTGCAAAAATACCTAGGTTGCATATGCAACCTTATATATGCAACCTATGCAATTGAAAACTAAAAATTTAATTTCCACTTTTTTCTAACTTCTAGTTATATATAAGGGTTGCGCAACAGCAAAAAATGAAAATTTAACTTTCAGTTTACCGTTGCATTCGGTTGCATATGCAACATATACAACTGAATGCAACTAAAAATTGAAAATTGAATTTTCAGTTTTTTCCATCTTTTAGTTATATATAAGAGCTGCGCACCAGCAAAAAATGAAAAAGAATTTAGTTGCATTCAGTTGCATATGCAAACTATGCAACTGAATGCAACTAAAAATTGAAAGTTGAAATTCCAATTTTTGCTGCTGTGCAGCCTTATATACAACTGGAAGTTGGTAAAAAAAAATGAAAATTCAACTTGTAATTTTCAGTTGTATTCAGTTGTATATGAGATTGTATATGCAAGCACATATGTAACTGAATGCATCCTGAATAAGATAGTATTTTTGCAAATAAGATAATATTTTTGCAAATTATTTTTTTTAAAAAAAAAATTTTGTGCAAAAGAATTCCTAGACAAGGGTATTTATAAAAAAGGCCGTAAGTACTATAAAAGACTTGTTTTTCACGAAAATGTTTCACTAAAAACTTTGTTAAAAAACTTACAAACTTTTTTTATTCAACACATAAATAACTTCGGTTCAACATCATTAATTAAATAATAATTAAGATTTTTTTGGATACACATAATTGGAAACGAAAACGTATTTATAACATTTTATAATTTACTAAAAACATATTTGCAACATTTTTTATGAAAAATTGAAATTTTTTATAACGAGTGTTCAACACATAAATAACTTGAATTCAACATCATTTGTTGAACAACGGTTATACTTGTGTTGAATTCAAATATATAAAATAATTTTACATTGGTATAATTAAAAAAACTATATTAAATTAATGATATTTATATTTTTATACCCTAATTTGGTATTAGTGAACCACAAAAGAATAATTAAGAATTATGTTATATTTATTCAATAAATTTTTAATTACAGTTCAACACATCACATAAAATATCATATATCTATACCCTATTTTGGTATTGGTGAATATAAGGATTTTGAAGAATTAAAATATATGTATTTAATAAAATTTAAATTATTGTTTAATAATGTTGAACCAAAATTATAAATGTATTGAACAAGAAAAATTTGTAAATTTATATTTTAAAAAAATTTGTAGTTGATCTTGATCATATTTATCTAATATATATCAAACCAAACAACCATCTTATATTTTATTTAGATTTCACAAGTTCTTATTCTCGTAATTATCAACCTCCTTCTGCTTCACATTAAGATTATTGAGCAGTTCGCTCTTTTTCTACAGTTACCTCCTGATGATTTATGAATAATTAATTGATTTATATTATTGATTACTTAGAAATTTCCCTAATTTAAGTAATTGGGACTAAGCAGATATGGGAGCGTAAATTTGAAAAGTAAACTATAAAAACCGAGCAAGTAAACTCTTCTCCTAATTGGCTAATAGAATTTTAGGGCTCCACTTTGGATGGCCCAAAGAAAAAATGAGCCTCAAAGCAAATCAAAGTGCAAGCCTTGGCCCAGCAGTATATATGATTACATGAGCAATTGCGGTCTGAAAATTTATAATTTATCTAATAATCTTATGATCTATGGACTTTAGCCTAACATTAGTAAACAGCATAGTCAACGAAATGACATTTCTATGTGTACAGTTGTACTTTATGTAAAATTTGTTGGATATAGTATTTATTATTTATTTCGTTTTCAATAAACTTGCTATATCAGCATAAACTTGCTATATCAGCAAGACCAGGTCTTAGGGGTAGTTTAAGAGAAATATCAGTAGTTGATTAGATATGGAGTAAACGTAGTAAGTAGTTCCTAGTTTATCTCCACTACCCTAATTTTGTTTTGATCGTATCGTATTCACACTCATGATAAATATTTTGAGTGTTTTCTTTTCATTCTTTATGTACTTCAGTTAATATATCAGAAAACGAGCTTGTCTCAAATTACTCTGAGTGTTTACTTTTCATTCTTTATGTACTTCAAACTTTCTCTTTTACTATAGATCTTGTTCTTCATTTCATATTTTGGCTATGACCCATTTCAATTTCGACAAGTGAATAAAGTAGCAAATAAGTTAATCACTTATGGTTGAAAGAAGCTCTTAGATTTACTTTTTGGATTGTGTTAAATTAGTGCTTTAAATTTCTAAATTTACTTTTATTGATTAACTTGTGTTTCTTACATTTTCCGATTTAGATCCACTTTTTCGACGAAGTTCACGACACTAATTTTTATCCTTTTGGGTCCTTTAATTTATGTCGCATCGGCTCTGTATTTGGCGTCTGCATCTTTTACTTTAGTGATTGTTATGCTCTTATTTAGATCAAACTTCTTCCCGGCTACGTGTGTTTGTCTAATTTTTAATTATTGTTTTGTGTTCTTTCGCTCATTTAGTGGTCCATGTCTCAATCATTTTTCATATCTTGTCTTATCAATTGTTTACCAAGTTTGCCTGCCGTGTGTTTTTTTCATTGTAATAGAACTTTGGGATTCTTAATCTATGTATTTACTTTCTGACCCAATATTTTCTTGCATGTTCATAATTAATTTAGGCTCATTTTAATTCTAAGTCCATCACTTTATTATCTTCGGCACATGTTCACTTCATGGCCCATATGCATATTTTTTTTTTTAATTTTTTTTTTTTACTCTTGCTCATGACGTTTTCACATGGTTTTAATTTATTAGGTTAATCATTATGTAATCATTGTCATTTAATGGTTTAATCATTGATCTAATTGTAATAAATTTAATTAGATGCTTTTGTGTTTTGAATAGCGTGCATGATTTTAGTTTTAACCCATGCTTATTACTTGGACCAATTTCTTTGCTAGTCAAACACCATTTATGGCCCAACTTCCCTGTTTAATTCTTTTTAATACACTCACGGCCCAAATGGAAGTCTAGTCCAGGTTTATTTGTCTCGGCCCCATCTTTACTTGGTCTGCTTGGTTATTGTAGTGCAATATTTCATAACTTAAATCGGTATTAGCTTGTTTTATTTGTAATACATGCTTTTAATTCTGCCGGCTTGAATTCATTTTTTTTTCTAATCTTAATCTTTGCTTTATTTAATTAATTATAATTAGCAACTTCATCTAAAAAATTAATTGTTCTAGTTCGTCTAAATTAGAAAATAATAAGTCTCTGTGGATCGATATCTTAAGTATTAAAACGATAATATTGTGCGCTTGCAATTTAAATCTTTATTTCTTAGCACATCAAGTTTTTGGCGCCGCTGCCGGGGAGTAATTATTTTTCGCGCCTTGATTTTTAATTTTTCGGATTAGTTTTACTTGTCTTATATTTTGTCTTGTTTTTTTAGGAAAGTTGGAAATCTCGGCAATCTCCTCTCGAAGCTTGGAAAAAATGGGAATTGTTGCAAGCGTGCTTCGGTAACCCGTATTTCTCTCTTTTCGTCTTTTTATTATTTTATAAAATCACAAAAAAAAAATCACAAAAAAATTGAAAATTGAAAATCGAAAAAAATTAGTTAGAAATTACATAATTGTTGCATTATGCATTTAATCACTTAGGGCACATCATCTAGATTTTTATTTTCTTGTTTTTAATTTTTCGTACCTTACAAATTGTGGTGATCGCTGTAGGACCCAAAGGTGCGTTAAATTCTTTCTTTTCTTTATATTAGAGCACGTAGTGTAAGCATCCATAAATGTTTATAGTTTTTAAAATCGATGTTTGTTACATCATTTGTAAATAAATTTTAAGGGCAAAACCACATACAAGATAAGGGAAGGGATTTTATCACTCTTTCCTTGGCCCACAACAATTATTCCATCATTTTGCATGTCCTAAGCCTTAATAAAATTAAATTAGACATGGCCCCTAGGATTTTCGCGCTCAATTAGGAAGGTACCTAAAAAAGACGTAATCTTTAATTATTCCGACTTTTTGGTGTCTAGGCAAGCGAAAGCTTACCTGGCCAATTAAAATTTGGTGTCTAGGCTGGTGTTTAGCCTCCTGGAAATGTTTGCACCTACCTGGCCAAATCGGTTCGAATAATTTTTTATTTACCGAATTTTTGGTGGTCCTTAAAGTTAAGAGAAAGGTCTAGTTTATTTTCTTAAGGAACCCCAGATTTAGAGTTTTTCTTTTGATTTTTCACCCTTTCTTTTTGTGTGTTTAAATTTTTTGCACTTATTTGCTACGTGTTTCCTTTCGTGGTTTATGCGAACTACTTGGCGTGGGGATAATTCTGCTAGGCTAGTGAGATCATTTGAGATTCTGTTCTCTTCCGATTCCGAGTCTTTAGAAAATTCTGAACCAGTAGTAACCATGGCTATGTCTCTTAAGGACCGTTGTTATCCCACCCATTCTGCCCAACCCTCGTCTATCACTCTTCCTCCCGTTAATGGTAATAATTTCGAGATTAAAGCTCACCACATTAGTATGTTAACTAAATTTACCGGGAGCGATGGTGAGGATCCCTATCTTTTTCTTCATGAATTCGAGGAGGTTTGTGCTTTGCAAAAACTCCGACATCTTTCCGAGGACTCCATTAGGCTGAGACTTATCAACTTCGCTTTAAAAGAAAATGCTAAAAAATGGTTGTATAGTCTACCCGTTAATTCAATTTCCACGTGGGAGGGATTTGTGGTAATTTTTCTAAAAAAATATTTTCCTAATCACAAGACTACAAGGATTACAAATGAGATAAATCAATTTCTACAAAAGGAAAATGAGTCTTTTTGGAAATATTTTGATCGTTTTAAAAGTCTTTTATCACAATGCCCCCACCATGGAATAGAAAAATAGAGACTTTGTAAGATCGTTTACGAGGTCTTAGATAGTCCGATAACCGCTTTGTTAGAGTCTATGTGCCAAGGTAAATTCATGGAAAAAGATGAGGACGAATGATGGGCATTTTTCGAGGAATTAGCCGAAAAGACCATGTTATGGGAGTCTACTAGGGAACCTAATAAGTCCAATGAGTCGTCTAGTACATCTAGGGTTTTCATTCGATTGGAAATTTGATTGCAACCGATGTCAAATTAGCTACTCTAACTAGAAGACTTGAAGCCCTTGAAACTAGTAAGGCCCCTTCACAAGTGTCTATGTGCTCTAATTATAATCAAGGTTTTCTGAACTTTCCCGAGTTTGATAAAGTCAATGCGGTGTTTCAACCAACCCCTAGAAATGATCCTTTTGCTCCTACTTACAATCCCGGTTGGAAGAATCACCCAAATTTCTCAAAGAACCAAGGTCAAAACTATCAATCTCCGCCACCTTCTTTTCAACCTCCTTGTTTTCAAAAGCCCAATCAAAACTCGTACCCGATTCAAAATCACGTTCCTTATCCAACTCAAGCACCCGCCCACCCTCTCGGCTTTCATGAGTCGGATAAGAGAATTAATTCCTTGGAAAAGACTGTTGATGCACTTTTGAAATCAACAACTAATTTGACTCAATCTTAACAAACCTTCATGCAAACCATGACTCAAGATAGGCAAATTTTGAATGCTAGTACTCAAGCCATATCTAAGTTAGAGGTTCAAGTGAGCTAATTAGCCAACGCCATGTGTGAGCGAGAGAAGAACAAATTCCTGAGTCAACCTGAAGTCACCCCTAAATTTCCTCTCAACCAAAGACCTCCGGAAAATGTTAACGCCATCATTTCTTTAAGATCGGGAAATAAAGTTGATAATCAAGTAAGTATCGAGTCTCCCGAAGAAATAGAGTCTGATGATGAACTGAACCCTAGCCTTGATCACTCCACACAAATCCCGACTCCCGTGTCACCATAATCTTCTCATAAATCATCATCATCTAGTGAACCTTCTTCATCTTGCAAACTTCCTTCACCTGACGAGTCTTCATTTGTCATTCCACTTTCAAAATCCATTCCCGAAGAACCTAGCGAACGAGTCTTTAAGCCTAAAGCTCCTTATCCTCAAAGACTCCTTTCAAACAAACAATCGGCTCAAATGGATAAGATTTTAGAAGTGTTAAAGCACGTCGAGGTCAATATTCCTCTTTTAGATGCCATTCAACAAATTCCCTCTTATGCTAAGTGTCTAAAAGATTTATGTACTCATAAGCGATCCACCCATGTTCCTAAAATAGCCTTCTTGACCTCTCATGTTAGTTCAATTCTTTCGAATCAAATTCCCGTGAAATATAAGGACCCCGATTGTCCTACAATTTCATGTGTCATGGGCAATACCTTTGTGGATAAAGCTTTACTTGACTTAGGTGCTAGTGTGAATCTCCTTCCATTTTTGGTCTATCAAGCCCTAGGATTAGGGGAACTAAAAAGACGAACATGACACTTCAACTAGCTGATCGTTCTGTTAAAATGCCTAAGGGAATAGTAGAAGATGTCTTAATTAAGGTTGGTGATTTCATTTTTCCGGTTGATTTTGTTGTCCTCGAGACTCAACCCGTCACGAATCCTAAGAACCAAATCCCGATCATTCTAGGATGACCTTTTCTTGCTACATCCAATGCCTTGATTAATTGTAGGGATGGTTCGATGAAACTCACTTTTGGTAATATGACAATTAACCTTAACATATTTAATGTCGGAAAAGAACCCAATGAGCTTTATGAACAAACAATAGGGGTTAATCTTGTTGATGACATTGTTAATTGGTCAAACCTTAAGGATAGTGAGATTGAGTCTCTTCTTATTGAGGATTTTCAAATAAATCACGAAACCAATCGAGAGCTTCATGAGTCATTTAGGGATATGACGTCGGAAGAGATGTTGAGAGAGTTGGATGACATTTGTTCTAAGTGTGAGACCCCACATGAGGTTGTTAGTGTTGACCCCTAAGAGTCCCGTGGGAAAACCTCCTACATTTGACTAAACTTTGTATCATCCCGAGTTTGATCAACAGCCATAAGGAAATGATGGACCCTTATCTTATGTCATTCCTAGTGATTCACCCCATGACCAAACTTTCATTGTCTCTAATTTGCTTAACCAAAATAAAGAAGCCTTAAGTTGGTTTAGGGAGAACATTAGTGACACTTGTTCTATAAGATTGAAAGATTCCATGTTGCTTGAGAAAGTCTTTTCTATCCAAAATTTTCATAAATGTCTTGATTCTTTCTCAAAGCTGCACCCTAATTTTCCTACCGGCATCGACTAATTTGATTTTATTCCTTTGCCTCTCCTCGTGAAATTCAGGTATGGGGGAGTATAAGTGTGTGTGAGTAGTGTTAATTAGTTGTTTTTCATTTCCGTTCCTCTCCGTCATCCCTTGTAAGGTATTATCTCCTCATTCTCCTTTACTCATTTCTCTTGCATTTGCATACATTGAGGACAATGCATGATTTAGGTATGGGGAGGTTTTTAGTGTAAATACTTATAACTGAAAATCCAAAAAAAATAAAAAAAATTCAAAAATAGAGATATTTTAGCTTAGTTGTCCTTCCCACTCTTTAAATTTTAGAACTAGTTGGTGTTAACAATTTTTTGAAAATTATATGTATAATGCCTTTAGATGATTTGAACGTAGTCAAGCAAGGTTTTACTCATGAAACTTGTGTCGGACAAATTTTTGCTTAAAAGTCCAAGACGGCACATTTGCACAAGACCTTTGGTGGAAAGATTGTATAGGGATGTTATTCGATACCTGAGAGAGAACCCACATGTTAAAACAATGTCGAATCAAACCTTTGCGATAAATTGTTCATATAGTGTCTAAAAAAGGAAAAAGAAAACAAAGAAAAAAAAAAGAGTCAATAAATGTTTGTAGTTGTAGAGTGCTAATGGAAGGAATGGCTAGATTGGGCTCATTAGTACCCGAGAAATTAAGTCTAAGGGGCCTTTGTGCCTAGTAACCTAAAGCCCTTTGTGGTTTGGGATTGCTGACCCAACGTTCGTTACATGGGTAATAGTGCATAAGTCTTTTTGGACCTCAATCATTGCACGGTCATTTTAACCATTAGTACTAATAAAGTCTTAAGTTCTAATAAATTCTTAGTAGGGAAATCGGCTAGGTTGGGCTCATTGATAACCCGAGTAAGTAAGTCCGAGGGGACTTTGTGCCTAGCAACCTAAGGTCCTTTGTGGTCTGGGATTGTTGACCTAAAGCTCACTAAATGGGTATCAATGCAAAAGTCTTTTGGGACCTCAACCATTGCACGGTCAGTCTAACTACTAAGAACGTGAAGTTTGGCTAGATATTTGTTTTGATAGAGATTGGGTCAGTTCAATATTGGTTGAAAAAGAGAAAATGTTCGTATGCACGTTATCCATCAAAGGCCTTAAATTCACTACACACCTTGGGATTTTTTGTAAACTTTTAGAGTCGACTCATGTGGATTGTGGGAACTTTTAACTTGGCTATTATTAGAATAATCTTTAAGGCATGTATTTTTCTTACAAAAATGTTTTGTTGACACCAATGAAAGCTAGATTGAAAGAGGAAGGTTGGATACTTGTTGATTTATCTCAAAGATTTTATGGGTATATCATCTGTAAACCTTTAGGAGACAACGCTCCTCTTGTAGAGATTGTCTACGAGTTTAACGGGTTGGTAAACCTAAAATTACCCGTGACGCCTACGAAAAGGAGCATAGGACTTCTCTTAGATATCTTTTTGTTTTTGTTTTACTCGAAGACGAGCAAAAGATAGGTATGGGGGCATTTGATAAGTGCATATTTTTATTACCTATTTATTGCTTCAACTCGTATTTTAATAATTTATTTTGTTGCATTTTAGGAAATTCGTGAATAAATAAAGAAATGGTAAAATAAAGAAATAATTAGCAAGGAAGGGAAAAAGAGGAAGAAAAAGGACTTCAATGAAAAAAGGAAAAAGAATTAGGAACTTGGAGGAAAAGGAATCTTTCAAGACACATAGAAGGAGGAGATCATCCCAACACACTAAATAAGTGTATGACCAAGATCCACTCAACAAAACTTAAGGAGGAAGGAAACAATTGGATGGCTAGGATTTCTCCACCACATTAGAAGGTGTATGGTGGAGATTCACCCAACACACACCTAAACCCTAATTCTTATTCTATAAATACCCCCTTACCCCCCTTGTATTTAAGAACCTAGATTTTAGTGTAGTTTTAGGGTAGTATAAATTTCTTTCTTTACTTGTTTTGTAGTTCTAAATTTTGTAAACACTCTTTTTTACATTAATTCAAGCTTTCTCTTTTACTTTAGATCTTGTTCTTCATTTCATATTTTGGCTATGACCCATTTCAATTTCGACAAGTGAATAAAGTAGCAAATATGCTAATCACTTATGGTTGAAAGAGGCTCTTAGATTTACTTTTTGGATTATGTTAAATTAGTGCTTTAAATTTCTAAATTTAATTTTATTGATTAACTTGTGTTTCTTACATTTTCCGATTTAGATCCACTTTTTCGATGAAGTTCACTACACTAATTTTTATCCTTTTGGGTCCTTTAATTTATGTCGCATCGGCTCTGTGTTTGGCGTCTGCATCTTTTACTTTAGTGATTGTTATGCTCTTATTTGGATCAAACTTCTTCCTTGCTACGTGTGTTTGTCTAATTTTTAATTATTGTTTTGTGTTCTTTCGCTCATTTAGTGCTCCATGTCTCAATCATTTTCAATATCTTGTCTTATCAATTGTTTACCAAGTTTACCTGCCGTGTGTTTTTTTCATTGTAATAGAACTTTGGGATTCTTAATCTATGTATTTACTTTCTGACCCAATATTTTCTTGCATGTTCATAATTAATTTAGGCCCATTTTAATTCTAAGTCCATCACTTTATTATCTTCGGCACATGTTCACTTCCTGGCCCATATGCATATTTTTTTTATTTAAATTTTTTTTCACTCTTGCTCATGACGTTTTCACATGGTTTTAATTTATTAGGTTAATCATTATGTAATCATTGTCATTTAATGGTTTAATCATTGATCTAATTGTAATAAATTTAATTAGATGCCTTTTTGTTTTGAATAGCGTGCATGATTTTAGTTTTAACCCATGCTTATTACTTGGACCACTTTCTTTGCTAGTCAAACACCATTTCTGGCCCAACTTCCCTGTTTTATTCTTCTTAATTCACTCACGGCCCAAATGGAAGTCTAGTCCAGGTTTATTTGTCTCGGCCCCATCTTTACTTGGTCTGCATGGTTATTGTAGTGTAATATTTCATAACTTAAATCGATATTAGCTTGTTTTATATATAATACATGCTTTTAATTCTGTCGGCTTAAATTCATTTTTTTTCTAATCTTAATTTTTGCTTTATTTAGTTAATTATAATTAGCAACTTCATCTCAAAAATTAATTGTTCTAGATCGTCTAAATTAGAAATTAAGGTTGCGAAAATAATAAGTCTCTGTGGATTGATATCTTAAGTATTAAAACGATGAAATTGTGCGCTTGCATTTTAAATCTTTATTTATTAGCACATCAATTCTCCACCTCGACACACACCGATTCGATCCGAAAGATCAAAGATATCGGGTACTTCACCAAATGTGTCTCCAGGTACAGGCACCTCACCAGAAGCATCTCTATGTACGCCTCTATTTACTGCAAGTACAGGGGAAAAATCAGCATCAGGTGGTGAGGGTAGTGAGCCTAGTACTGAACCTCGCAGATTTCGACTCCTTAGTGAGGTCTATGATGAAACCGAAGAGATCAATGAACTGATGTTAATGGGAGTTGAAGAACCCACTCCCTATAAGCAGGCTGTGAAGGAGGTAGAGTGGGTAAAGGCAATGCAAGCTGAGATAAATGCTATCGAGAAGAATCAGACGTGGCAACTTATTGATTTACCTGTTGATCATAAAGCAATTGGACTAAATTGGGTTTTTAAATTGAAGAAAGACACAGATGGGAGAGTCATAAAACACAAAGCGAGATTGGTCGCAAAGGGCTATGTGCAGCAACACGGAATTCATTTTGAGGAAGTCTATGCACCTGTTACCAGATTGGAAACCGTGAGATTGCTTCTTGCTCTTGTAGCTAAAAATGATTGGTAGAGTCACCATCTCGATGTTAAGTCGACATTTTTAAATGGTGATTTGCTGGAGGAGGTTTATATGATTCAACCGGAAGGGTTTGTGGAACAGGGTCAAGAGAATAAGGTCTATAAGCTCTTAAAAGCGTTGTATGAATTACGCCAAGCACCACGTGTAATAACCCTAATTTCTGTACTTGAGAAAAATTTCCATTTTTAGGATGAATAGTGATTTACATGGATGAATAGTGAAATTATGGATGAACAGTGATTTTGAGGACTAAGAAAATTTTTCATGTCACCCTATGTACGGGATAGGAATGGATATTTCGAAGTTATATTAGTAATCTACGAGGTAAATAAGTGTAAGTAAACGCGATCGGAATTCAGAAAATCCAAAGTTTATTTTTATGGAATATTTGACCGGGTAGTGAAGTGTATATCAGTATTATCAAGAAATGAGATGTTTAAATTGAGGATTCAAGGATTTTATATCTTATTATTTTATTTAAGATGATTTAAGGATTTAGAATGAAAACTTCTGAGTTAGTATAACGAACATTCTAGGAATCGCTAGAACTATATAACGAGATTAAGCGATTAAGCGAACGAATTATGGAATTTGGATTGAGTTCATAACGAGATTAAAAATCCTACATGATCATCAAGAGAATTATATCAAGTGGATTAAAAGATTTAATTCAAGGATTAAAACAAAACAATTTAGGATTTAAGTGATTTAAATCACTTTAAATCAACCAAAAATCAAACAAATATCAGTCAAGCTTCTTGCATACTTTTTGCACAAGAACCCAAGGGTGATAAAGTAGTTTTACTACATCTGATCTAAAGTAGAAAATATCCCACAAATTCATTTAACACTTAGCAAACAAGAGAGAAAAGAGAAAGAAGCAAAAACACCAAACTGTCCAAGTTTCTGCCAGCAGGAAGAACGAGATCAAAAACCTAGCTAGGAAGCTTTGTTTTTGGTGATCTATAGCTCAAAAGAAATCCCTTGAAGAGTATAAGGTGTGGTAAAAATTTGAGAACCAAACTCCTATTTTTCGATTTTATATGAATTTTACAAGATGATGATGAATAGTGGTAAATAGTAACTTAACATTATTTTCTTGTTTTGATCTTAAGGTTTAAGCTTTATAAAGGCTATCTAAGGCTTGTTAAGTGTTTATAAACACTTTTTAGTGTTGCTAGAGCTCCCAAGAAGGTAAAAACTTGTGGCAAAATAAACTAGACAACCATATCTTTACAACCATATGCAGTGGTGATTCTAAAAATAGTTTTATGGTCTCGGGTCTTAACTGTTTTCAAGGGTTTACAAAATTTCGCCATTACGACGGCTATAAACCGAACATTTCCATTTTATGATCATTCCAAACAACCAACCAAAGCAACCCATTCATTCTCAACATCAACCAACATCCATTTTACATCTATAAGTCCAGTGGTGAGACTAAAATCCATCACCCATCATTTTTCATATTTCACAAAGCCAAATAATCACTAAATCACTAACATGAACACACCTTTAAACTAACATCAAAACTTCACCAAAACTCATAAAAACTCAAAGGTGGGTTAGGGTTTTTAGCTTCTTGGGAGCTCTAGCAACACTAACAAGTGTTTATAAACATTTAGCAAGCCTTAGATAGCCTTTACAAAGCTTAAACCTTAAGATCAAAACAAGAAAACAATGTTAAGTTACTATTCACAATTATTCATCATCATCTTGTAAAATTCATATAAAATCGAAAAATAGGAGTTATGATCATTTTAGTGAAAGTTGTTCGAGGGATGGAACTGCAGAAATGTACCTACTTTGAGGATATAAATGAGACCCTTAATAGTCGATTTATAATATGAAATTTTGAGGATAAATACTAAGGTCAGTTAGTTAAGTATGTGCGAAGGTTTCGAGTTGATGTGCCGAAAACATGACAATTAAATATCGCAAGCGCACGATCTCGTTTTAGTTTTTATGATTCGATCCACAGGGAATAATTTTATTTCGCGTTCCTTAATTTTTAACTTAGGCGAATTAGGACAATTTGGTTTTGAAATATTTTGATTTTAAACTAATTAATTTCTAAAAGAAAACCACTATTTAAAAGAACATTTTATTTTTATTCTATTTTTAAACTAATTAATTAAAAGCTAAATTTTAAGGATTAAAACTAGAAAAACTATTTAATTTGTAAAAGAAAATTTACACAATTTTTAAGAACATTTAATTAATCTATTTTAACAAAAAAAACTAATTTAAAAATTGAAAAGAGCAACAACTAAACTATTCTAAAAATCAAAAATTAGAATTTAATTAATTTTATTTACAGAAAAGTTTTAATAAAACTTGAGCATTAATAATTCGTAAACACAATTAATACAAGAATTATTTTTTTATTTTTTTTATTTTTTTTATTTTTTTTTATTTATTAATTTTTTTTAACTCAGAACAAGTAACTAGAATACACCTCAAGAACTCCTAAATTATAGATCTTTAATAATCAGTAAATTCACAGGAATTTCAACTTGGAATCGAATCAATAACGAAATGCAGACTTGTCAAAAACAGAAAACCGCAGCAACACTCGTGAAATTAACTCGGAAAAACTTAGATTCATAACTCGGCAACATGTACTTGGCCATTAAACCATAAAACTCGGCAGCCTTGACAGCAAAGGAAACAATTTAGATCAAAACGCAGCATGGTTTACACTAAATAGACAAGGAACAACTTCGACTCAGATAATACTCCTCAGAGCACAGAACTTGCAATAAACAAAACTCAATCAATAATCATAACCATATTTCCAAACAGACAATTTCGAATAGACAAATTCCGAACAGACAAGCACAAAATCAAACTCATTCTAATCAGAATAAAATTACACAAATCGGTGTACGAAACTCGGCAAATTATTCGTTAACAACACTCAAAAACGGTTCAAAAACCATAACAGAATACCCATAAACCGAGTCGACTCGGCAACTCGCGAATGTAGCAACTCAGTAACACTACTCAAGAACCCGCAAAAACAAAACTCACTAACTCAGAAAAATAAACAGCAACACGAAACGCAGTAAAAACCCAGCAGCTTAACTCAGAACTATGAACTCAGCCACGCAGAACAATTCACAAAAGTCGTAATACACGATTAACAAACAGCGAATTATATAAACCCAGCAAAAATTCAAACAAAACTCATGGGTCAACTCGGCCATTAAACAAAACGAACTCAGAAACAGGTGAACTCAAACAGAAGCGTTATCAACGATTCTAAAACAAAACTGGGGAAAGGGGATTGCAGCAAACGACGAAAGGATGAAAAAAAGGAATTGAGGGATTGAGGGGAAAGGAGGAGGGTAAGAGATCGAGAGGGGATAGGGAGAGACAGGAGTATCTAACTTCAAAACTTATTACAAAGCTCCTCACGGACTATACCACAACTCAGCCACTATAATAACTCAATCGAAATTAACCTAGGCGATAACTTGATGATAATTCGGCAATAAACTCAACATATACACTCGGTGACATCTCAACAACCATTAACAAAAACGCGAAACACAGCAGGGATATAAAACTTCGGCATTCAACTCGTAGCCAATAAAAACTCAACGACTAAACACGGAAGAAATCAACACGAACTCGGCAATTGACTCAGCGCAGAACCAAATTGGGGAAGGGGGATGTTAATTCGAATTAAAACAAAGGAAAAGGAGGGTGTTTGTGTGTATTTGGTCGAATTAAAGAGATAAAAACATGGGATTTGTGGGTGGTTTGCAGCGAAAGAGGAGAGAAAGAAAGGAGGTGAGATGGAGGACAATCGCTGGGATAAGGGGAAATCGAGAGGAACGGGGGAAGGAAGAGAGTGCTGGGTGGACAGATTTTCGGTAGAAGAATAACCGGGGGAGGAGTTGAGGTCGGAGAAGGAGAGGGATAAGGGGATTGAGGTTTTTTGAAGTAAAACAAGGAGAAGACAGGGGAAAGGGCTCGAACTAAAAACAGAACAGGAAAAAAAATTGTAGCTTCGAATTAAGGTAATAAAACTGAGAACAAAAATTGAAATAACGAAATTAAAACTATTTTTTTTATTACTAATACATCAAACATAAAAATTAATTAGATCTACAATTAACAGTTATAAAACCCACAATAAAATTGAAATTTAAAAGGGGCACGATTAATATTAAAAGGAAAATTAAAATTACGAAAACAAATTCTTCAAATCGATACTTTCAATCCCGTGTGGTTAGCGTTGCTACTTTATCCACCCGAGAATTTACGAAAATAACGAAATAAAGAATAAGGAAAATAAAATGAAAGAGGGATGCAAGAATTAAAATGAAACTTGAAATTGCATAAAAATAAAAAAGTGTTTACAAGAAAAATAGAAAATTACAACTACAATTTTTGGAGATGAACTACTTAAACATAATTCTAGTATGTAAGGTAATTGGTGTTTAACAAGTGAAGATGAGGCCTATTTATAGGAAATAATTAGGGTTTTTGGTTGGTGTGAGTTGCTCTTGGCCTTTCATTTAGTTTAGTGTTGGCTAAATCTTGGTCATCCATTTTGTTTGGTAAAAATATGCACCACCACCCCTTGTTTTTCCTTTTCTTCTTGTTTTGGTCCTTCTTTTTCTTCTTTTGTCATTTATTTCTTTATTTTTCCATTTCTTCAGTTTTCTCAAATTTTTCCTGAAATGCAACAAAATAGTTTATTAACATACGAATTCAAACAATAAATAGGCAATAAAAATATGCAAAAATATGCACTTATCAAATGCCCCCATATAGGGATGGGCGTCGGGCCACTTCGGGGCCGGGGAGTGCTATCCCCGCCCCAATCCCCGAATTTAAACCCGATCCCCGTCCCCGGCCCGATCCTCGTCGGGGACTATTTTTCATTCCCCGTCCCCGGCCCAAACGGGTAACGGGGATCCCCGCGGGGAATCGGGGAATTTTATTTAAAACTAAAAATAATTTTAAATACTAATTAGTGAGCTCAAATGCATTAAATTAAGATTTAAAAAAATATTACTTAAAGAAACAATTATGAATAACATGGAAATGAAGTTATTTAACTACTAAAAGGACAAACATATAAAATTAAAAGATCTTTTTGTTTCCAATATGAAGTATTGGAAATTCGTTTATATTAATATATGATTAATATATATATATATATATATATATATATATATGTGTGTGTGTGTGTGTGTGTGTGTGTGTGTGTGTGTGTGTGTGTATATATATATATATATATATATATATATATATATGTGTGTGTGTGTGTGTGTGTGTGTATGTATTAAAGTGTGGTGAAATCGAGTCGGGATTGAAAATCGGGGCGGGGGTCGGGGATCGGGCCGGGGACACATAAAAACCCGGCCCCGGCCCGCTCCCCAGTTTTTTTTTGAAAATTGTCCCCGCTCCCCGGCCTGTACCCGAAAAAATCCCCGAATCCCCACCCCGTTCGGTGCGGGGATCGGATCGGGATCGGGCGGGCCGGGATGAATGCCCATCCCTCCCATACCTATCTTTTGCTCGTCCTCAAGTAAAACGCAAAGAAAAATGCAGAATGAAAAACCTATACTCACTGTCGTAGGAATCACGGGTAATTTTAGGTTTACCAACCCGTTAAACCAATAGACGATCTCTACAGGAGGAGTGTTGTCTCCTAAGGGTTTACAGAAGATATACCCATAAAATCTTTGAGATAAGTCAGCAAGTATCCAACTTTCCTCTTTTACTCTAGCTTTCATTGGTGTCAACAAAACAATTTTGTAGGAAAATATATGCATTAAAGATTATTCTAATAATAGCCAAGTTATAGGTTCCCACAATCCACATGATTAGACTAAAAATTTACAAAAAATCCCAAGGTGTGTAGTGAATTTAAGGCCCTTGATGGATAAAGTGCATACGAACATTTTCTTTTTTTCAACCAATATTGAACTGACCCAATCTCTATCAAAACAAGTATCTAACCAAACTTCACGTTCTTAGCAGTTAGACCGACTGTGCAATGGTTGAGGTCCCAAAAGACTTTTGCATTGATACCCATTTAGCGAGTTTTAGGTCAACAATCTCAGATCACAAAGGACCTTAGGTTGCTAGGCACAAAGTCCCCTCGGACTTACTTACTCGGGTTATTAATGAGCCCAACCTAGCCGATTTCCCTACTAAGAATTTATTATTACAAATTTACACTAGCACTATACAACTACAAATATTTATTGACTCTTTTTTTTTCTTCTTTTTTTTTTTCTTTTCTTTGACACTATAGAAGCAAAATCTCGCAAAGTTTTGATTCAACATTGTTCTAATATGTGGGTTCTCACTCAGGTATCGAATAACATTCCTATACAATTTTTCCATCAAAGGTCTTGTGCAAATGTGTCGTCTTGGTCTTTTAAGCAAAAATTTGTTCAACACAAGTTTCATGAGGAAAACATTACCTGACTACGTTCAAATTATCTA
Source organism: Saposhnikovia divaricata (assembly GCA_036435485.1). Taxonomy (NCBI): domain Eukaryota; kingdom Viridiplantae; phylum Streptophyta; class Magnoliopsida; order Apiales; family Apiaceae; genus Saposhnikovia; species Saposhnikovia divaricata. Next base: position 24,997,658 of record CM071600.1, read on the forward strand.
AAGGCATTATACATATAATTTTCGAAAAATAGTCAACACCAACTAGTTCTAGAATTTAAAGAGTAGGAAGGACAACTAAGCTAAAAAATCTCTATTTTTCGATTTTTAAAATTTTTAATTTTTTTGGATTTTTCATTTTTATGTATTTACACTAAAACCCTCCCCCATACCTAAATCATGCATTATCCTCAATGTATGCAAAATGCAAGATAAATGACAAGGGAGAATGGTGAGAAAATACCTGATAAGGATGAAAGAGAGTTTACAATTACCTTCTGAAGAAACTTACTTGAATCATGGATCGATGAGGTAGATAACCTCTTCCTCGGGATCAATTGGCAGCTCTAAAAATGGTTTGAGTCTTTGTCCATTAACTTTAAATATATCACCATTTTTAGGATTTTCAATTTCAACAGCACCGTGAGGAAAAATGACCCTAACAACATAAGGACCTTCCCACCGAGATCTCAATTTCCCGGGAAACAAATGAAGCCTAGAATTGTACAAAAGAACTTTTTGACCAGGAGAAAAAGATTTTCTCAAAATAGATTTATCATGAAAAAGCTTAGTTCTTTGTTTATAGATTTTAACGTTCTCGTAGGCTTCATTTCTCAACTCCTCGAGTTCAGATAATTGTAACTTCCTATGACTACCGGAGGTTGGTAAGTCAAAATTCAACTCTCGAATGGCCCACATGGCCCTATGTTCGAGCTCAACGGGCAAGTGACAGGCCTTGCCAAAGACAATCCGATAAGGGGACATGCCTAAAATGGTTTTAAAAGCGGTCCGATAGGCCCACAAGGCATCTATCAACTTAGTTGACCAATCCTTCCTATTTGAGTTGACAGTCTTTTCTAAAATTTGCTTAATTTGACGATTCGAGACTTCAACTTGCCCACTAGTTTGAGGATGGTAAGGGGTGACTAGCCGATGAGTTATTGAGTACTTTTTCAAAAGAGACTCAAATTGACGATTCTTGAAGTGCTTGCCTTGGTCATTAATGATAGCCCTAGGTGTACCGAAACGAGAAAAGATATTCTCTTTGAGGAATTTAAGAACGACCTTGTTATCATTGGACTTAGTAGCAATGGCTTTTACCCACTTAGACAAGTAATCGACCGCTAACAGAATGTAGAGGTTGCCAAAGGAACTAGGAAAGGGGCCCATAAAATTGATACCCCATACATCGAAAATCTCAGTGATTAAGATGGGGTTCATTGGCATCATGTTCCTCCTAGTGATCTTTCCTAAGTGTTGACACCTATTACATGCGGCACAGTATTCAGCAGCATTTTTGAACAAAGTGGGCCAATAAAAACCACTTTGGAGGATTTTAGCGGCTATTTTCTTAGCACTAAAATGCCCTCCACAGGCTTGGTCATGGCAGAAAGAAAGGATATTCTTGAATTCATGATTTGGGACGCACCTCCGAATGATTTGGTCGGAACAGTATTTAAAGAGATACGGGTCATCCCAAAAGAAATGTTTGACCTGTGAGAAAAATTTCGATCTATCTTGGGTAGATCAATGAGAGGGAATGTCGCCGGTTGCAAGATAGTTGACAATATCGGCGAACCAAGGGGGAGTAGAGATGGACAGAAGTTGCTCGTCCAGAAAAGATTCGTTTACAAGAGAGTCGATGGTTGACTCTACTATCAGGCGAGAAAGATGATCGGCGACAACATTCTTAGAACCCTTCTTATCCCTAATTTCTAGGTCAAACTCTTGAAGCAAGAGAATCCACCTAATCAATCGGGCTTTAGAGTCTTTCTTAGAGAATAGATAACGAAGAGCGGCATGATCGGTATAGACAATGATTTTTGAACCGATAAGATAGGACCGAAACTTGTCGAGAGCAAAGACTACGGCTAGAAGTTCTTTTTCAGTGGTAGAATAATTAAGTTGGGAATCATTCAAAGTCTTGCTAGCATAGTAAATGACATGGGGCATCTATGGATTCGTTGCCCTAAAACGGCTCCTATCGCATAATCAGAAGCGTCACACATCAACTCGAAGGGGAGATTCCAATCGGGAGATCGAATGATTGGGGAAGAAGTCAATTCTTTCTTAAGATGCTCAAAAGATTGTAAACAATCGCTATTGAAATTGAATTTGACATCTTTCCCGAGAAGATTGGTTAAGGGTCTAGCCTTCTTGCTAAAATCCTTAATGAAATGCCTATAAAAACCTGCATGGCCTAAGAAGGAACGAATGGCTTTGACCGACTTGGGTGGGGGAAGATTTACAATGAGGTCGACTTTGGCTTTATCGACTTCTATCCCCTTTTCAGAAATTTTATGACCAAGAACGATCCCTTCCTTAACCATGAAATGACATTTCTCCCAGTTAAGAACGAGGTTGGTTTCTTTACACCTTTTTAAAACTAACTCAAGATGGTTTAGGCACTGGTGAAAAGACGAACCAAAGATGGAAAAGTCATCGATAAAGATCTCGAGAAAATCCCCTACCATGTCAGAAAAGATGCTCATCATGCACCTTTGGAAAGTGGTTGGAGCAGTGGTTAGACCAAAGGCTAAACGTCGATAGGCAAACGTTCCAAAGGGACATGTGAAAGTAGTCTTTTCTTGGTCTTCGGGAGCAATGGGAATTTGAAAATATCCAGAATAACCATCTAGAAAACAATAGAACGAATGACCAGCTAACCTTTCTAACATTTGATCGATAAAAGGCAAAGGGAAATGGTCTTTTCTAGTGGCAGAATTGAGTTTCCTATTGTCTATGCACACCCTCCACCCGGATTGAACACGGGTGGGTACTTGCTCATCATTCTCGTTGGTGACAACGGTAATGCCAGACTTGTTAGGAACTACTTGAATGGGGCTGACCCAAGAGCTATCAGAAATAGGATAAATGATCCCATTATCGAGACACTTAAGAATTTCTTTTCGAACGACTTCCATCATGGTGGGGTTCAAACGCCGTTGAGGATCTTGAACGGGTTTTGCATCATCAACTAAGTGAATTCGATGTTGGACAATGGCCGGACTAATTCCTTTAATATCAGAGATACTCCAACTTATGGCCTCCTTATGTTCTCTAAGTACCCTAACAAGCTCATCCTCTTGTGACTCGGTCAAATCAGAGGCGATAATAACGGGAAGAGACTCGTTAGGACCTAAAAAGGCATACTTAAGAGTGTCGGGAAGAGGTTTGAGTTCTAAATCGGGCGGCGTTGACTCAACGGGTTCACTAGTTTCGAGAAGAGACAGGGGAGATGGTTCATCATCTCGATTATTTGTAGGAATGGTGGATTCTAACATTTGGTTGACCTCATTTGTATATTCGGAAACATCCCAGTTTTGACCAAAGTGGTTTAAACAAAAATCAAGAGCATCATTAGGGGTCATGAAATTTTGATCAACTATTTCATCAATTAAATTGACATCCATAGGTTGATCATGAAAATCATCGGGTTGTTTCCCAACATGAAAGATATTGAGGTCAATGGTCATGTTCCCAAATGTTAGTTTCATTAATCCATTTCTATAATTAATCAAAGCATTCGAAGTGGCTAGAAACGGACGTCCTAGAATGACGGGAATTTGGTATGTCGAATTCCTAAGTGGTTCGGTTTCTATTACCACAAAGTCAACAGGAAAGACGAAATCTCCAACTTTAATTAGCACGTCCTCGATGATCCCCTTAGGAATTTTGATTGATCTATCTGCTAATTGAAGGGTAACATTCGTCTTTTGAAGTTCTCCTAACCCTAGGGTTTGGTAGACAGAAAATGGAAGCAAGTTCACACTGGCGCCTAAATCGAGTAACGCCTTGTCCATAAAAGAATTACCTATGACACATGAAATTGTGGGACAACCGGGGTCCTTATATTTCACGGGAATCTGGTTAGAAAGAATTGAACTCACTTGAGAGGTTAAAAAGGCTTTCTTAGGGACTTGGGTGGTTCGCTTATGAGTGCACAAATCTTTTAGACATTTCGCATAAGAGGGAATTTGCTGAATCGCGTCTAAAAGAGGAATGTTGACTTTAACTTGTTTAAAAACCTCTAAGATCTTGTCTAATTGAGCAGTTTGCTTATTAGAGACGAGGCGTTGTGGGTAAGGAGCCTTTAGTTTATAGACTTGTTCTTCGGGAACGGGCTCCGAGGTTGTTCCACTCGAAGAAGATGGCTGACTAGAAAGGGGTGAAGAGACAGGAATCGGAGTTTGATCAGAAGGATCGGGAATAGGTGTCGGTGCAACGTTTGATTCTTCTTCTTCCTCTTCGGGGGACTCGACTCCTACTCGATTATCAACATGCTTTCCGGATCTTAGGGAAATGACAGCATGCACATTGTCAGGAGGTCTTTGATTAATAGGAAACTTAGGGTTGACCTCGGGCTGACTTGGAAACTTATTCTTCTCACGCTCATGGATGGCATTAGCTAATTGGCTTACTTGAACCTCTAACTGAGATATGGCTTGGGTGCTAGCATTTAAGATCTGCCTATCTTGAGTCATGGTTTGCATGAAAGTTTGTTGCGATTGGGCCAAATTAGTGGTGGTTTTAAGAAGCGCATCGAGACTTTTCTTCAACGATGTAAGTCGCTTATCCGACTCAGAAAAACTGGGAGGGTGGGAAGGAGCTTGAGTCTGATAAGGAGCATGATTTTGAGGGGAGAAAGAATTCGCGTGAGGTTTATGAAAAACAGGTGGTTGAGATTGGAAGTTTTGGAACGAAGGAGGTTGATTTTGGAATTGGGTGAGATTGTTGACCTTGACCTTGATTCCAAGAAAAGTTCGGGTGATTTTTCCAACCGGGGTTATAAGTAGGAGCATAAGGATCATTTCGAGGACCCGATTGGAACATCGCATTGACTTGTTGAAAGTCTTGAGGATTTTGTATCCCTTGACTGGTTGAGTTAAAATTTGAGCACATGGATACTTGGGAGGGGGACCCGTTGGTTTCTAAGGCTTCTAAACGTCGAGTAAGAGTGGCTAATTTAGCCTCGGTCGCAATAGAGTTACCAACTTGATGTAGCCCTCTTTGATGCATGGTAGCTATTGAATCATTTGATTTCTCGGGCTCTCGAATGGGCTCCCTAGTAGATTCCCATAGCATAGTCTTTTCCTCGAACTCTTCGAAAAACTCCCATCCCTCGTCCTTTTCTTTCTCCATGAATTTCCCTTGGCACATAGATTCCAACAATGCGGTTGTTGAACCATCTAAGGCCTCGTACACAATCTTACAGAGCCTCCATTTTTCGATTCCGTGGTGGGGACATTGGGATAAAAGATTTTTAAAGCGGTCAAAACACGTCCAAAATGGTTCGTTGAGTTTTTGACGAAATTGATTAATCTCATTAGTGAGTTTCGTAGTCTTATGGCTTGGAAAGAATTTTTTAGAAAAATGACTACGAAACCCTCCCACGTGGAAATCGAATTGACAGGTAGACTATACAACCATTTTTTTGCATTATCTTTTAGAGCGAAGTTGATTAGTCTAAGTCGTATGGAGTCCTCGGAAAGTTGTTGGAGTTTTTGTAAAGCGCAAACTTCCTCGAATTCATGTAGAAAAAGATAAGGATCCTCGCCGTCACTCCCGCGAAAATTAGGTAACATGCTAATTTGATGACCTTTGATTTCGAAATTGTTAGCACTTACGGGAGGTAGGGTGATGCAAGAGGGTTGGGCTGATCTGGTGGGGTAACAACGATCTTTTAACGAAACTGCCATGGTTACTACGGGGTCAAGAATTTCTACGGGTTCGGATTCTGAAGAGGATGAACACTCAATTGGTCTCACTAACCTAGCAGAATTATCTCTAACCCAAGTAGTGCGCATGAACAGGAAGAAAACACTTAGCAAATAATTTGCGAAAAATTAAGCACACAAAATAAAGGGTGGAAAATCAAAAGAAAGATTTTGGACCTAGGTTTCCTAATAAAGTCAACTAGACCTTGCTCTTAACTGTAAGACACACTAAAAATTCCGTAAATTAAGAATTATTCAGACCAATTCGGCCAGATTAGAGCAGGCATTGCCAAGAGGCCAAACTCGTCACTTAGACACCGAATCTTAACAGCCAGGCGAACCTTAGACACTGAAGGTCGTGAATAAGTCTTAATTACGTTTATTTTTAGGCACCTTTCTAATTGAACGTGAAATCCTAGGGCAAACGTCTAATTAATGCAACAAACAACGATATATATATACAAAACTATAAACAATTATGGATGCTTACACTACGTGTTTTAACTAAAAGAAAGAAGAAATTTAACGTACCTTTGGGTCCTCCAGCAATCACCACAATTTATAAGGTACGAAAAATTAAAAACAAGAAAATAAAAATCTAAATGATGTGCCCTAAGTGATTAAATGCATGATGCAACAATTATGTATTTACTAGATAATAATTTTTTAAATTTCTGATTTTTTTTTTGTGATTTTCTAAAAAAATAAAAAGATGAAAAGAGTGAGATACGGGTTACCGAAGCACGCTTCCAGAAATTCCAATTTTTCCACGCTCCGAGAGAAGAGTTCCTGTTGACAAAAACGAAATAAAAAATTAAGGCAAGAAATAAAACTAATCCGAAAAATTAAATATTAAGGCGTGAAAAATAATTAGATTCTCCGGCAGCGGCGCCTAAAACTTGATGTGCCGAAAACATCAAGCGCACGATCTCGTTTTAGTTTTTATGATTCGATCCACAGGGAATAATTTTATTTCGCGTTCCTTAATTTTTAACTTAGGCGAATTAGGACAATTTGGTTTTGAAATATTTTGATTTTAAACTAATTAATTTCTAAAAGAAAACCACTATTTAAAAGAACATTTTATTTTTATTCTATTTTTAAACTAATTAATTAAAAGCTAAATTTTAAGGATTAAAACTAGAAAAACTATTTAATTTGTAAAAGAAAATTTACACAATTTTTAAGAACATTTAATTAATCTATTTTAACAAACAAAACTAATTTAAAAATTGAAAAGAGAAACGACTAAACTATTCTAAAAATCAAAAATTAGAATTTAATTAATTTTATTTACAGAAAAGTTTTAATAAAACTTGAGCATTAATAATTCGTAAACACAATTAATACAAGAATAATTTTTTTTTTTTTTTTATTTTTTTTCGGCTCAGAACAAGTAACTAGAATACACCTCAAGAACTCCTAAATTATAGATCTTTAATAATCAGTAAATTCACAGGAATTTCAACTTGGAATCGAATCAATAACGAAATGCAGACTTGTCAAAAACAGAAAACCGCAGCAACACTCGTGAAATTAACTCGGAAAAACTTAGATTCAAAACTCGGCAACAAGTACTTGGCCATTAAACCATAAAACTCGGCAGCCTTGACAGCAAAGGAAACAATTTAGATCAAAACGCGGCATGGTTTACAATAAATAGACAAGGAACAACTTCGACTCAGATAATACTCCTCAGAGCACAGAACTTGCAATAAACAAAACTCAATCAATAATCATAACCATATTTCCAAACAGACAATTTCGAACAGACAAATTCCGAATAGACAAGCACAAAATCAAACTCATTCCAATCAGAATAAAATTACACAAATCGGTGTACGAAACTCGGCAAATTATTCGTTAACAACACTCAAAAACAGTTCAAAAACCATAACAGAATATCCATAAACCGAGTCGACTCGGCAACTCGCGAATGTAGCAACTCAGTAACACTACTCAAGAACCCGCAAAAACAAAACTCACTAACTCAAAAAAATAAACAGCAACACGAAACGCAGTAAAAACCCAGCAGCTTAACTCAGAACTATGAACTCAGCCACTCAGAACAATTCACAAAAGTCGTAATACACGATTAACAAACAGCGAATTATATAAACCCAGCAAAAATTCAAACAAAACTGATGGGTCAACTCGGCCATTAAACAAAACGAACTCAGAAACAGGTGAACTCAAACAGAAGCGTTATCAATGATTCTAAAACAAAACTGGGGAAAGGGGATTGCAGCAAACGACGAAAGGATGAAAAAAAGGAATTGAGGGATTGAGGGGAAAGGAGGAGGGTAAGAGATCGAGAGGGGATAGGGAGAGACAGGAGTATCTAACTTCAAAACTTATTACAAAGCTCCTCGCGGACTATACCACAACTCAGCCACTACAATAACTCAATCGAAATTAACCTAGGCGATAACTTGATGATAATTCGGCAATAAACTCAGCATATATACTCGGTGACATCTCAACAACCATTAACAAAAACGCGAAACACAGCAGGGATATAAAACTTCGGCATTCAACTCGTAGCCAATAAAAACTCAACGACTAAACACGGAAGAAATCAACACGAACTCGGCAATTGACTCAGCGCAGAACGAAATTGGGGAAGGGGGATGTTAATTCGAATTAAAACAAAGGAAAAGGAGGGTGTTTGTGTGTATTTGGTCGAATTAAAGAGATAAAAACAAGGGATTTGTGGGTGGTTTGCAGCGAAAGAGGAGAGAAATAAAGGAGGTGAGATGGAGGACAATCGTTGGGATAAGGGGAAATCGAGAGGAACGGGGGAAGGAAGAGAGTGCTGGGTGGACAGATTTTCGGTAGAAGTATAACCGGGGGGAGGAGTTGAGGTCGGAGAAGGAGAGGGATAAGGGGATTGAGGTTTTTTGAAGTAAAACAAGGAGAAGACAGGGGAAAGGGCTCGAACTAAAAACAGAACAGGAAAAAAAATTGTAGCTTCGAATTAAGGTAATAAAACTTAGAACAAAAATTGAGATAACGAAATTAAAACTTTTTTTTTAATTACTAATACATCAAACATAAAAATTAATTAGATCTACAATTAACAGTTATAAAACCCACAATAAAATTGAAATTTAAAAGGGGCACGATTAATATTAAAACGAAAATTAAAATTACGAAAACAAATTCTTCAAATCGATACTTTCAATCCCGTGTTGTTAGCGTTGCTACTTTATCCACCCGAGAATTTACGAAAATAACGAAATAAAGAATAAGGAAAATAAAATGAAAGAGGGATGCAAGAATTAAAATGAAACTTGAAATTGCATAAAAATAAAAAAGTGTTTACAAGAAAAATAGAAAATTACAACTACAATTTTTGGAGATGAACTACTTCAACATAATTCTAGTATGTAAGGTAATTGGTGTTTAACAAGTGAAGATGAGACCTATTTATAGGAAATAATTAGGGTTTTTGGTTGGTGTGAGTTGATCTTGGCCTTTCATTTAGTTTAGTGTTGGCTAAATCTTGGCCATCCATTTTGTTTGGTAAAAATATGCACCACCACCCCTTGTTTTTCCTTTTCTTCTTGTTTTGGTCCTTCTTTTTCTTCTTTTGTCATTTATTTCTTTATTTTGCCATTTCTTCAGTTTTCTCGAATTTTTCCTGAAATGTAACAAAATAGTTTATTAAAATACGAATTCAAACAATAAATAGGCAATAAAAATATGCAAAAATATGCACTTATCTCGAGTTAAAAAGATTATTTTCTGATTTTATAAAAATGCGTAAGTCGAGGTTGCACAAATGAAAACCCCTAAGAACACGACTTAGAAACCAAACTTATAAGTGTTTAAGTATAACTTGAATTCGAGGATTGGTTTCGAACAAAACTTATGACTTAATTGGTTGTCGACTAACATGGACTTAGTACGAGTCTAGAGGGACCCCTTAGTGCCTTGTTTGTGATTGGCTTAAGTGTCTGAGCATTGAGTTATAAGCGGATCGTATAGGGGATTAATTGCGTGTTTCTTGACTTTGATTAGATTGTTGGATTCCACCGCGAGCCCCTATTACCTTCGGAGCACCAGGCAAGTATACTAAACCCTAATCTATTGTTCAGAGTATATATTTTTCAATTAATGGTATATGTCAGTTCAAAATGTTTTAACAGTTGCAAGTAATTTATCTCGTTACTCAAATACCGGATATTGATGCAATTGAATGCATATATATATTATTGTTGTGAATGTTATCCGGATATTATATAAGTATAGTAGTATGTATAAGAGTTATTGGTCCATATGATTGGGACAAGTATCGAGGTACATTGTTCGTACTCGAAGGAATATAAAATGTTTTGGAAAACTATGTTGTTATTAAGGAGAGCAATGTTAATTATGGATTCAATTCCATGGTCGAAGCAATCGTTCATATGTTTCCTCTTATCTTTCAAGAGGAAGTGATTTATTGGAAGTAGTAATCGTTCATTATTTCCGAACGATAAAAATTATTATGAATTGAGGTGCACGTGGAATTATACGTGACATCTAAGGTGATAAGTATTAAAGGTGCCCAGGGGTACTCTGGTACCCTAGGTTCTGGACTGGAGATAATGTAAGAGACTGGTACGGTGGCCAGCCCAACAAATATGTATGAAAGCCCGGATGCGGCTTAGGGTGAGGTCCGAGCCAGTCGGCTCATCCTTCTACCGGTAGTAAATTGATAGATGTATGGACTGATCATCCATTACAGCCAAGCGGATAAGAATCTCCTGAATATAGTCCATCAGTAGTATTTGATAAGTGTAATTAATACTAAAGGTGGGTATTAAAAGGTATGTCCTCACTCAGTTCTTGTGAGTAAATTTCAGTATGTTAAAGAAATATGGGAGTTCATTTCTTGTAGAAGTTTTGTTGGTACATATGAGTATTGTCCAAAGTAGGATAACCTAAGGATTCAAATGTTCATTGAAGTATCAATTTGAGAAATATTTTCGAAATGATTTTGAATAGTACATTGATGTCGTCCAATTTATATCTTTGAGTATATATATATATATATATATATATATATAATGTCGTCCAATTTATATCTTTGAGTATATATATATATATATATATATATATATATATATATATATATATGATTCTGTTGTATAAAACTTGCTGGGCATTTTTGGCTCATTCTTGCTATTTTAAATACTATAAAACAGTGGTAACCAGAGCTGGCACTAGTGTGGCAAACCGAGATAAGGGGAAAGGACCTGCAGTTGATCTAAATGTTAGATAAAATGCTGGAAGGCTGGGAATAAGTTGGACGGGCTTTTGTTATGTGCTAAGTAGACTCACTGTTTAGAGTCGTAAGGTTTTATGTTGTTGCTTTATAATGAAGGTTTTGTTTTCATAAATAAATATTTCATGGGTATGCAGTTTTATTAGACAAAACCACATTGGGATAAGTTGAATCGAGTGAGGCTGTGACTTTTGGAGAAATGTAGAAGAGATAAATAAAGTGGATTTTGTAGATGGAAACAAAACAAGAGGAGTATGATGGTATTATGTATGAATTTGGAGGAGGAAGGAGCTAGAAGATTTCAATAGGGATTGAAACAATAAATTGAATATAATGATGCAGTGTTCTAGATAAGGGACTATGTGATATGGGTATAAGAAGCAACCATGGTAAAGGCTGAGAGTGAATTGATGCAGGATGATAAAGATGAGAAGAAAGAGGTATATTTGATGATTAATAAGAGAAAAGAATATGAGGAATTTTAAGACATAATTGAGATTTACTATTGAGGGTAAGGTGTATTTTGAGGATAGAGTCAGGATAAGGATAAACGAAGGAAATGGGTATAATTGATGAAGGATTTTGAGGTGTAATAATTACTAGCCAGGGAAGGCCAATGTGGTGGATAATACCCTAAGTAGGATAGAGAGATTAAAATAGACATGTGGAAAGAAGCATCTGAGGGAATGTGTAAAATCGGAAGGTAGGTGTTATAACTGTGGTCAAGAGGGGTATCAACAGATGAATAGTCCCAGGAAGGGAGTAGTTTGCTACAACTATCGAAAAGAGGGTCACATCTATAGAGACTGTAAAACGTCAGCAACGGGACCAGCGGCATCACAATAAAGCGGTGGAGTGACGGTGGTCGATGGCATGAAAGCGATGGATGAGATAGAAGGTACACATTTTAATAATATTGTAAATACGCATATAAATGATGAGCCGGTATGAAAATAGAGGTATGTTAAAGAATGGGAGAGGAGTATCAGAGACGGAATAGACGGTATAGCATGAGAGGTTATAATCAAGATATGAGAGCATAAAACTGGTAAAAGCGATGAGAAGATATTGGAAAGTAGAGTACGAAATAAGCAACCTCAGTTATTGCCTATGTTGATTCCGAGGACGGAATCCTTTTAAGGAGGGGAGACTGTAATAACCCTAATTTCTGTACTTAAGAAAAATTTCAATTTTTGGGATGAATAGTGAAATTATGGATGAATAGTGATTTTAAGGACTAAGAAAATTTTTCATGTCACCCTATGTACGGGATAGGAAACGGATATTTTGAAGTTATATTAGAGATCTACGAGGTAAATAAATGTATGTAAACGTGATCGAAATTCAGAAAATCCAAAGTTTATTTTTGTGGAATATTTGACCGGGTAGTGAAGTGTATATCAGTATTATCAAGAAATGAGATGTTTAAATTGAGGATTCAAGGATTTTATATTTTATTATTTTATTTAAGATGATTTAAGGATTTAGAATGAAAACCTCTGAGTTAGTATAACGAACATTCTAGGAATCGCTTGAACTATATAACGAGATTAAGCGATTAAGCGAACAAATTATGGAATTTGGATTGAGTTCATAACGAGATTAAAAATCCTACATGATCATCAAGAAAATTATATCAAGTGGATTAAAAGATTTAATTCAAGGATTAAAACAAAACAATTTAGGATTTAAGTGATTTACATCACTTTAAATCAACCAAAAATCAAACAAATATCAACCAAGCTTCTTGCATACTCTTTGTACAAGAACTAAGGGTGATAAAGTAGCTTTACTACATCTGATCTAAAGTAGAAAATATCCCACAAATTCATTTAACACTTAGCCAAACAAGAGAGAAAAGAGAAAGAAGCAAAAATACCAAACTGTCCAAGTTTCTGCCAGCAGGAAGAATGGGATCAAAACCCTAGCTAGGAAGCTTTGTTTTTTGGTGATCTATAGCTCAAAAGAACGCCGTTGAAGAGTAGAAGGTGTGGTAAAAGTTTGAGAACCAAACTCCTATTTTTTGATTTTATATGAATTTTACAAGATGATGATGAATAGTGGTGAATAGTAACTTAACATTGTTTTCTTGTTTTGATCTTAAGGTTTAAGCTTTATAAAGGCTATCTAAGGCTTGTTAAGTGTATATAAACACTTGTTAGTGTTGATAGAGCTCCCAAGAAGGTAAAAACCCTAACCCACCTTTGAGTTTTTATGAGTTTTGGTGAAGTTTTGATGTTAGTTTAAAGGTGTGTTCATGTTAGTGATTTAGTGATTATTTGGCTTTGTGAATATGAAAAATGATGGGTGATGGATTTTAGTCACACCACTGGACTTATAGATGTAAAATGGATGTTGGTTGATGTTGAGAATGAATTGGTTGCTTTGGTTGGTTGTTTGCAGTGATCGTAAAATGGAAATGTTCGGTTTATAGCCGTCGTAATGATGAAATTTTGTAAACCCATGAAAACAGTTAAGACCCGAGACCATAAAACTATATTTAGAATCACCACTGCATATGGTTGTAAAGATATGGTTGTCTAGTTTATTTTGCCGCAAGAATCGCATTAAAAGAGTTTACGGTTTAGGAGTTATGATCATTTCAGTGAAAGTTGTTCGAGGGATGGAACTGCAGAAATGTACCTACTACCCATAATAGTCGATTTATAATATGAAATTCTGAGGATAAATACTAAGGTCAGTTAGTTAAGTATGTGCGAAGGTTTCGAGTTAAAAAAATTATTTTCCGATTTTATAAAAATGCGTAAGCCGAGGTTGCGTAAGTGAAAACCCCTAAGAACACGACTTAGAAACCAAACTTATACTCCCTCTGTCCCATCCATTTCTTTACACTTTCCTTTTTGGGATGTCCCAACCAATTCTTTACGTTTCCTAAAATAGTAACTTTTAACAATAAAATACTTTATTACATCCACTACTCCACTCCACTTTTTCAACACTTTACACTATTACACCCACTAACTCACTTATTTTAACAATAAAATCACTATTACACCCACTAACTTACTTATTTTAACAATATTACACCCACTATCTTGGTTTTCGTGCAAAAAGCAAATGTAAACAACTCCTTGGGACGGAGGGAGTAAGTGTTTAAGTATAACTTGAATTCAAGGATTGGTTTTGAACCAAACTTATGACTTAATTGGTTGTCGACTAACATGGACTTAGTACGAGTCTAGAGGGACCACTTAGTGCCTTATTTGTGATTGGCTTAAGTGTCTGAGCATTGAGTTATAAGCGGATCGTATAGGGGATTAATTTCGTGTTTCTTGACTTTGATTAGATTGTTGGATTCCGCCACGAGTCCCTATTACCTTCAGAGCACCAGACAAGTATACTAAACCCTACTCTATTGTTCAGAGTATATATTTTTCAATGAATGGTATATGTCAGTTCAAAATGTTTTAACAGTTGCAAGTAATTTATCTCGTTACTCAAATACCGGATATTGATGCAATTGAATGCATATATATATTATTGTTGTGAATGTTATTCGGATAGTATATAAGTATAGTAGTATGTATAAGAGTTATTGGTCCATATGATTGGGACAAGTATCGAGGTACATTGTTCGTACTCGAAGGAAGATAAAATGTTTTGGAAAACTATGTTGTTATTAAGGAGAGCAATGTTAATTATGGGAGGAGATGAGAGATTGGTCTGGATCATTTTATTCAAATCCATGGTCGAAGCAATCGTTCATATGTTTCCTCTTATCTTTCAAGAGGAAAGTGATTTATTGGAAATAGTAATCGTTCATTGTTTCCGAATGATAATAATTAATATGAATTGAAGTGCACGTGGAATTATACGTGACATCTAAGGTGATAAGTATTAAAGGTGCCCAGGGGTACTCTGGTACCCTAGGTTCTGGACTGGAGATAATGTAAGAGACTGGTACGGTGGCCAGCTCAACAAATATGTATGAAAGCCCGAATGCGGCTTAGGGTGAGGTCCGAGCCAGTAGGCTCAATTTAGGGTGAGGTCCTAGCCAGTCGGCTCATCCTTCTACCGGTAGTAAATTGATAGATGTATGTACTAATCATCCATTACAGCCAAGCGGATAAGAATCTCCTGAATATAGTCCATCAGTAGTATTTGATAAGTGTAATTAATACTAAAGGTGGGTATTAAAAGGTATGTCCTCACTCAGTTCTTGTGAGTAAATTTCAGTATGTTAAAGAAATATGGATGTTCATTTCTTGAAGAAGTTTTGTTGGTACATATGAGTATTGTCCAAAGTAGGATAACCTAAGGATTCAAATGTTCATTGAAGTATCAATTTGAGAAATATTTTCGAAATGATTTTGAATAGTACATTGATGTCGTCCAATTTATATCTTTGAGTATATATATATATGATTCTGCTGTATAAAACTTGCTGGGCATTTTTTGCTCATTCTTGCTATTTTAAATACTATAAAAAAGTGGTAACGAGAGCTGACACTAGTGTGGCAAACCGAGATATGGGGAAAGGGCCTGCAGTTGATCCAAATGTTAGATAAAATGTTGAAAGGCTGGGAATAATTTGGACGGGCTTTTGTTATCTGCTAAGTAGACTCACTGTTTATAGTCGTAAGGTTTTATGTTGTTGCTTTATAATGAAGGTTGAGTATTGTAATAACTCTAAGTAGAAGTTGTACTAAGATTCTGGAGGATACTCTGATCTGTAATAACTTTTGAGGATTTATGTTATGTTCTAAGACTATAACCTGTGGAGTAGAGTAAGGAGTTTATATTGAATATTGTTGTAGATAATATTGTGAGCAGGTGATTAAATATTCCGTAAAGGTATGTATGTGTATGGTTAAGGTTGTGACGACCCGAATTCCTGGTAAGGGATTAGGGGGTGTTACACCACGGGCCTGGTATGCTCGGTTGAATAAATGTTTAGAGGAACTCGGCTTTGTCAAATTTCTGTATGAGCACGCGGTGTATACTAGACGTGACGGAGAAGAAGTACTTATTGTTGCTGTTTACGTCGATGGCCTGTTGGTCACGGGCTCATGTGTTGCAAATATCAGTAAATTCAAGAAAGAAATGGGACATGTATTTGATATGAGTGACCTGGGCAAGCTTTCTTATTACTTGGGAATGGAAGTTATTCAACAGGATGGTCACATTGAACTCAAGCAGACTGTCTATGCTCGAAAGATTCTTGAAAAAGCAGGCATGGCAGATTGTAATTCAGTAAGGTGCCCTATGGAACCTGCATTAAAACTGGACAAGGTTGAGAAGGGTAAGGCTGTGAATTCCACTCAATTTAAAAGCATGGTAGGAGGTCTTCGATACCTGGTTTTTACACGACCTGACATAACATATTCTGTGGGCATGGTTAGTCGTTTCATGGAACGACCTACTACATTGCATCTAGGAGCTGTTAAACGTATTATACGTTATGTGAAAGGGACAATGGAGTATGGGCTGATTTACTCAAAAGGTACAGGAAATTACTTGCTCTCAGGATATTCAGACAGCGACCTTGCAAGTAATGTAGAAGACAGGAAAAGCATGGGAGGTATGGCATCCTACTTAAATGAAAATCTCATTACGTGGGTGTCACAGAAACAGAAGTGTGTGGCTTTGTCGACATGTGAAGCTAAATTCATGGCGGCAACTGCAGCTGCCTGTCAAGGAATATGGCTTATAAATTGCTAAAGCAAATAACTGATGTTAAGACGGGTCCAGTTGTACTCTACATTGATAATAAGTCAGCAATCGACTTGGTTAAGAATCCGGTGTTTCATGGGAGGAGTAAGCATATCGACATACGCTATCATTTTATACGTGAACGTGTAGAGCGAGGCGAAGTAGTTCTCAAGCACATAAACAGTAATGAGCAAAGAGCTGATGTGCTGACCAAAGCGTTGTCCAGAATCAAATTTGAAGGAATGCGTGATTTGTTAGGGGTCAGGAATTTGCAGAAGAATTTAGATTAAAGGGGAGTTTGTTGGATATTAATCTAAACTATTTATTATTTATTTTGTTTTCAATAAACTTTCTATATCAGCAAGACCAAGCCGTAGTTTAGGAAAAATATCAGTAGTTGATTAGATATGGAGTAAAAATAGTAAGTAGTTCCTAGTTTATCTCCAGTACGCTAGTTTTGTTTTGATCGCATCGTATTCACACTCATGATAAATACTCCGAGTGTTTTCTTTTCATTCTTTATGTACTTCAGTTAATATATCAAAAAACGAGCTTGTCTCAAACTACTCTCAGATAACATATTTGTGTGTATGTTGGTATATCTGGTTTGGTTCTATAAATTTACACGGTTGGTCATCACTCATCAGTCATTAGTCATCAGGCACTTGAGGAACTAGGTACTGTAATAAGAGAATAACTGTATTGCTGAAGATTACTCTTAATTACCAAATTGAAGAAGACCCAAGAAAAAGGAAGGAAAATTATTAGTTGTTTACTTGTTCGTTGTTCGGTTATCTTGAAAAGCTCAAGTACTCACAAGTGCTTGCTTGTGCTTCAGCACTAAGCTGTAATATGATTGATTGTTCTCCAGCACATTAGTTAATAGTGGCTAAACTGGGTCAAAACCTCCTGGACAAGTAGCTTTCGGAAAGGAGCATGGGTGTGTGTTGTGTCTAGTCTTGTAAAGAACAATACACAGAGTAAAAACATTATATGCATCAGCAACAATGTCAAGTCACTTTCTTTCTGTCTTTCCCCTTTATTATTATGGGAGGACCATAGCTTGTGATTCTCATATGGTTGCTTCCGGTTCTCAATACCTCTCATCCTCTTCCAAATGTCCAGCTCATCAATTTCAGTACATTCCCCTAACATGTCTGACCAGATTTGACTATTACTTCACTGAAACTAGGATTTCTAATTTCATGATTCATGAATTTTATGTGTTCCCAAATACTACCATAAAAGTTTTCTTAATAATAATTATGGTGTAAAAATGGAGGTTGATTAGATGGAGGCTGGCAGTCTGGCACACGTGGATGGTTGTGCGTGTGTTGTGTTTGGAGAAGCCTGTTTGACTAGCGTTCCATCTCCATCCGAGTGTAGGGGACTGCTTGGAGGAGTCAGCAAAACGTGGCCGACAGACACCTCCAATTTGTCATTTATGATTACCTGCCCGCTTGAAATTGTTTTTTCTAGTTGATGAAATAATCTTTGCAGTTTCTTTGATAAAATTAGTATGAATTGCCGATATACCCTATGATTTATTCAAAAGCTGATCAATCTGAAATTTTAATTGTGACAAATAAAACAGTATTCATTAAAATAGAAATGCAATTCTCAAAAACACAAATCTTATTCATCCAATTTGTATATATTTTTGTTAGTTAGATATAGGGCTCGTTTGGAATACCTTAAAATAAGTAAATTTTATTTTAAATTAGTTTAGTGTCATATAAGTGATAAGTAAATCAATACTTACAAGTTTTTTAAGTGTTTGGATATATTAACTTTTAAGTTAATGAAGTATTTGGTAAATTTTAATTAATAAATAAAAATTTTGTTATATATAAAATCACAATACATGAATTCTGATACATGAATTTTTGACAAAGGAAGGAGATTTTATTAAAGCAAATCAGCCAACAAAATATTCAAAAAATCAACGAGAACATCACTTTCATTAATTATTTGACCTGGAAAAGAATATGACATTCTAGCTACATAATGAGCCGTCTTGTTAGCAGATTGTCTAACAAAAAATAAAGAAGCATCGTTTAGCTCTGCAAAATACTTTCTGCAGTCTTCAATCACCTTTCCAAAAGGGGACAACATAGAGACTTTGCTGTGGACAGCTTGCACCACAGCCAAGCAATCTGCTTCCACCACCACTGGCTTCCAGGCATGAGCTTTAATCCAACTTAAAGCTTCCTTCGTTGCTATGGCTTCTGCCATCTCAGGAGAGACAACCCCCATATTGAGTAAAGATCTCGCCTCCACCAAATGCCCCTGAGAATCTCTAGCCACCATTCCCAAACCAAAAGCTTCTTGCTCACGAAAAATTGAATCTATCATGAATGATTAATATATCGATTTTAAACACATGTTTAGAATGAATTTAATATAAATAAAAGAAAGAAAGAATGCAAATGTTGAAAATTCTAAATACGAAATAATGTAAAATAACAATTGTTTTTTTAGACGGAAGAAACATGAAAATGACAAAAAAAAAAAAAAGACAAACGAAACTGAAATTATGATGCAGCAGAGATCAGTTGTTAAGTAGAAGAAAAAGTTAAGGCTCACGTACATTCTACTTATTGTATTTAAGCAGGGTAAAATCCAGCAAAAATGATGATGCCAAACACATACTATAAGTGGAAACAGGTTTTTGCTCCCATTTAAGTCAGCTTAATGTGCTCATATTCATATACACATCTTATGTTTAACAAAATTCGAATCTTGTTTTTGTTAGTTAGAACACGCAACTTGTGTTTAACAAAATTCGAACCTTGTTTTTGGGCATCTTTTTCATTTCATGAATTAATTTTTAATGAAGAAAAAATTTCAAGAACAATGGTGGATGATATAAAACACGTTGAATCTGTTTTGCAATTCTTTATATGGTTATGCTACATGTAACGTGTATCTCTAACCTCTTCTCGCCTAGTAGCCTGGCCTATCCAAACAATCATTGATGTTATCCAAATATTATCTAATTCCCCCACAAAAATGAGCTTTGAGCACAAATATTATTGGGGTCCGATCTACAGCAAATGTTTGTCATAGCAAACGATCCATTCCGTATCGCAGAAATTTTCTGTGGTACAGTAAATGGTAGATTTTTGGTGTGAAAAAAGGAGGATTTCTGCACTACGTGTCCGTACTGTGGAAAGTTTTTGCAATATGATGCAAAAAAATTTTAAACCTTAGTTATTGGATAGTCAATCCAACGATTATAAAATCGTAATATATTGCATACACAATACTTTGCAAACGTCTCTACACCGGGAGCCAACATTATTTTGGTGATTAGTTGTTACATCTACAATAGTTAACTGTACAGTCAACAAAGTCAATGATGACTAATTAGTAATTAGTAGTGCTAGTTAGTTAGTCTGTTATGAGGAGAATGTAGTATATATTTCAGGGAACAGATCTGTAACAAACTAATTCATTTTACTCATCTTCTTTCTCAATGATAGTCTCTTTTCTCTGTTCATACGATTTACTAAGCTCTGCAAGTTGACATGGTATCAGAGCTTGTAATCGATCATCTTCATCAATATTTCATTGTTACATAGCTTATTTCTGAGTTTCATCTCATCTCTCTCTTTCACATAGTCTCTCGTTCTACATCTCTCTCTTATTCATCTCTCTGTGAATTTTTTTGTTCAACCTTGAGTAATCACCTTCATTCCTCTTCTCAAATTTGTGATCGATTTGAGATCTCTGTATAATCTCTGCAATTTTTGTGTTTTTCTGGTGATTTATTCATATTATCTGGAATGATGACTTACGCTGCTGCAACTGTTGGTACTGGTTCTACAGCTTCAAGTACTACACCTGTATTCGATGCAAATCATCCGTACTACTTACAAAACTCTGATAATCCAGGTATTCCGCTTGTTACTCTGCAATTAACAGATCAAAACTACTATCAGTGGAGTAGATCTATCTCTATTGTTTTGTCTGCTAAAATGAAATTAGGCATGATAGATGGAACATTGCCTAAGCCTGCATCTACGTCTAATCAGTTTGCTCTCTGGTCTAGATGTAATGATATGGTTTTATCCTGGTTGTTAAACTCCATGACTGTTGAGATTAGAAACAGTGTTGCTTATTTTGCTACTGCTAAAGAAGTTTGGGATGACCTAGCTGTTCGATTTTCTCAGTCAAATATGCCTCGTGTGTTTCAATTAAGGAAAGAAATAGCATCTATGAATCAAGGCAATATGACAATGACTGCATATTTCACTAAGTTTAGAACTCTGATTGCTGAAATTGATAATCTGAATCCTATTCCTAAATGTACCTGCACTACTAGTACCTGTACTTGTCAAAATGCTCAGAAACTTGACAAATATGAGGATATGATCAAACTTACTCAGTTTCTCATGGGATTGAGTGATCAGTATACCTCAATTAGAGGTCAATTGCTATTAATGCAACCTGTTCCTACCATCAGTCAGGCATTCTCACTGCTTTTGCAAGAAGAATCTCAAAGAGATTTTGCCAGAGCTTCACAGTCTCCTTTGACTGAAAGTATGGCTATGAATGTCAAATACAACAATCTTGCAAAGTTCAAAAACAATGTCTCAACCACTGGCTCTCAGAGGAAGTTTAGTGATAACAGTACCTATTGTGATTACTGTCAGAACACAGGACACACTAAGGAAAAATGTTTCTGCTTACATGGCTATCCAGATTGGCACAGGTTACATGGTAAACCAAAACCTAAGCCTAAAAGATTCTCAAATGATGGATCACCTGGTAATGGTAATATCAAGTCTGCAGCTAATGTTTCCATCACTGCTAACTGTTCTAATGTTAGTCAAAGTGATTCCAAGGTAGATTCTGTTGCGATCAAAGATTCTGGTTCTTTCACTGATGCTCAATGTTTACAATTGTCTAAGATGATACAAGATACTCTCAGACAAAACATGCCTTCTACAAGTTCTCATATGTCTGGTAACAGTTTTTACTCATGCTCTATTGTTACTATCAATTCTGTGCTAACAAATGATAAATCAGATGGTTTCACCTGGATTTTAGATTCAGGTGCAACTAATCATATTACCTGTTATAAACACCTCTTACATGACACAAAACCTCTGGAAGCTGAATTATATCTTCCAGATGGTAAAACTGTACCTATTACTCATATTGGATCTATTCAGTTGACCAAGGATTTTATACTTCATGAGGTTCTATGTGTTCCACAATTTAATTGCTACTTGATTTCTATATCAAAATTGTTATCTTACCCTTGTTCAACTGTTATGTTCTCTCCCACTCATTGTTTTCTTCAGGACCTTACTTTGAAGAAGGAGAGAGAGATTGGTAAACTGCAGGATGGTCTGTATAAGCTTCATGTATCTCATCTAGCTTCAAAATCTACTTGTATACTCAAACCTACTATACATACTAGTATTCTTTCCAAATCTGCTTGTAATTCAGTTGATGTAAACAGTGCACTATTATGGCATAGTAGAATGGGACATCCATCTACGGCTATTCTTAATAAAATTCCTGTGGTTAATTCTCATTCCTTATCTTTTCATGACTGTGATGTTTGCCATTTTTCAAAGCAACATAGAGCTGTATTTCCTGTCAGTAAACAGAAAAGTACTGATATATTTGATATAATACATCTTGATGTTTGGGGCCCTTACAGGCAATTCACTCACAACAACTATAGTTATTTTTTAACCATAGTTGATGATTTTTCTAAAGGAACTTGGGTCTTTCTCTTTACTCATAAGTCTCAAGTAGCAAATATTGTTAAGAATTTTCTGAGTTATGTAACAACTCAATTCAAAAAGTCTGTGAAAATCTTACAATCTGATAATGGCACTGAATTTACAAACAGTGATCTTCAAACTCATTTAAAGTCTTTTGGAATAATACATCAAACTTCTTGTCCTGCAACTCCTCAACAAAATGGTCATGCAGAAAGAAAACACCAGCATTTGTTAAATATAGCCAGAGCTTTGAAATTTCAGTCTTATTTACCCAATTCTTTCTGGGGAGACTTTATTCTTACAGCTGCACATATTATAAACTTACTCCCTGTTCAAGCTCTTGGTTTTAAAACACCTTTTGAAATCTTATTCAACACTCCACCTGATTATTCTCATTTGAAAATTTTTGGTTGTTTATGCTATGCTACAAACATTAATCCATCTGATAAACTTGAGTCTAGGGCTTTTAAAGGAGTGTTTCTTGGATACCCTTTTGGAAAGAAAGGATATAAAGTCCTCAACTTGATGTCTAAGAAATGTTTCTTTTCTAGAGATGTTCAATTTATTGAACAGGTGTATCCTTATCAAAATTTGACTCAGAACAATGTCAGTTTGACTGATTCTGCTCTTTTTCCTCATTTTAACTCTGTTGATGATTCAGTAAGCAATGACACTCACATTGTTACTGACATCATATCTTCATCTGATCATTCATCTGATCATTCTACAAACTCTGTTCCTATTCCTCATGTTACTGAACCTATCTCTAGACCTCAAAGAATCAAGCAAGTTCCAGCTAAATTCAAAGATTATACAGGCTATCCTCTCAACAATGCAGTTTCATCTCACAACTCTACTTCTTCTTCTGGTAAGTTTTCTTCATCACCTCTCTATCCAATTGAAAATCATTTGACTTATACTCACTTTACTCCAAAATATCAAGCTTATGCTACAGCCATTACCAAAATTCCTACTCCATATTCTTTTAAACAAGCTGCTCCTAATCCTCATTGGCTTGCAGCCATGAAAACCGAAATTAATGCTCTAGAATCAAACCACACATGGGATTTGGTTTTAAAACCTGAAAATCAGCATGTTGTAGATTGTAAATGGATTTTTAAAGTCAAGTATAATCCTGATGGTTCTGTTGAACGCTACAAAGCACGTTTGGTTGCTAAGGCTTTACTCAGACAGAAGGGGTTGATTACTTTGAGACATATGCCCCAGTTGCCAAGATGGTAACAGTCAGAATTTTTCTCTCAGTTGCTGCTACAAATCACTGGAGTGTGTCTCAGTTAGATGTTACAAATGCATTTCTACATGGTGATTTGTTAGAGACTATTTACATGCGTTTGCCTCCTGGATATGATTCTTTATCAGCTAATTGTCCTGCCAATTATTCTGATTATGTGTGTAAACTAATCAAGTCCATTTATGGTCTAAAGCAAGCTCCTCGAAGTTGGTTTGTTAAATTCTCTTCTGCTCTAAAGAAGTATCAGTTTAAGCAGTCTCACAGTGATAACAGTTTATTTACTTTGAAGAAAGATGGAGCTTTTGTTGCTGTTCTTGTGTATGTTGATGACATCCTAGTCACAGGTTCTTCAGAATCTCTAATAGCTAATGTCAAGAGGCATTTACAATCTTATTTCAAGATTAAGGATTTGGGACCTCTTAAATACTTTCTTGGCATTGAGGTGGTCAGATCTACTGAAGGGTTCTATTTGAATCAACACAAATATGCTTTGGATTTACTTAGAGATACTGGCTTTACTGCAGCCAAACCATCTCTACTTCCTATAGAACAAAATCACACCTTATTGGATAATCAGTCTGCTTTATTATCAGATTCTGATGCTTCTACTTATAGACAGATTGTTGGCAGACTCATTTATCTCACAATTACCAGACCAGATTTGTCATATACTGTGCATGTTCTTTCTCAATTTATGAATTCTCCTAGAGTTGCTCATATGCATGCCATCTTCAAAGTTCTTCGTTACATAAAGCAATCTCCTGGTCAAGGTTTGTTCATTTCAGCAACTAGTTCTCTATCTTTGTCAGCATATTGTGACTCAGACTGGGGAGGAGATCCTATAACTAGACATTCATTAACTGGTTACTGTGTTTTATTGGGATCTTCTCTGGTTTCATGGAAATGCAAAAAGCAGCATACTATTTCTAGGTCTTCTGCAGAGGCCGAGTATCGTTCCATGGCTGACACATGCTGTGAGGTTATTTGGTTGGTTGTCATTCTTAAGGATTTTCAGGTTGCTCCTACTTTGCCAATACCCTTTCATTGTGACTCTCAATCTGCTATCTACATTGCCTTTAATCCAGTGTATCACGAACGTACCAAACATATCGAGATTGATTGTCATCTAGTTCGTGAAAACATTGAAAAAGGATTAATCAGTCCAGTTCACATTGCTTCTACAGTACAACCAGCTGACATGTTCACCAAAGCTCTTGGTGCTTCTGCTCTTTCCTTTCTTAGCTCCAAGTTGAATGTCCGTGATATGTTTCAGCCATCCAACTTGAGGGGGGCTGTTACATCTACAATAGTCAACTGTACAGTCAGCAAAGTCAACAAAGTCAATGATGACTAATTAGTAATTAGTAGTGCTAGTTAGTTAGTCTGTTATGAGAAGAATGTAGTATATATTTCAGGGAACATATAACAAACTAATTCATTTTACTCATCTTCTTTCTCAATGATAGTCTCTTTTCTCTGTTCATACGATTTACTAAGCTCTGCAAGTTGACATTAGTAAATATAAATTGCTTGCCTGCTGGTTGTTTGAAGACATGGAGATCAAAGTAATCTTATCTCAGTTATCGGTTTCATGTCTTCATGTGCCTCCTGGCTACTCAAATGTCACTACAAAACAAACAAATAAAAGTCGATTGACATGACTCTTAAAAGTTGTTAAAAGACATGGAGTATCATGTCTTATAATTTATTTATTAAGCCTTAAATTAAGAAAATTCGGATGTACGTGCTTATTACTAACTAATTAAAAAGAACTACACTTTGTTTATAAGAGGCTCGTTTCGTCAAAAAAAGAACTACACTTTGTTTATAAGAGGCTTGTTAGTCGTTGCAATTGACGACAATAATAAATAGGTCGTCTTAATACAGTGTTGACTTATTTTAAGAAATAAGTAACGATTTTTAGTTTTTTTCTGAAAAAAATAATTTTTTTTATAATTTATGAAATCTCAAACATACATTAAATATTTGTATAAAAAAATTATCAAAATAAATTAATAAAAACTTATAACGTGAGCCAAACAGCACCAATATCTTTGTAAACTTGTTTTAAGTGTTAACCTTAAATTGATGTCAGGTTGAGTTCTAGGGGTTATGTACTTATCAAAATATTCTAACATATCCTCTTTTGGACGAAAATGACCAATTTCCAAAAGCTCATTAGCTCATTTCAAAACAAACAACTAATAAGTTAAAACATTTTATGAGGGATTGAATTCTGATTCAATAATTTGATCTCTACAGACAGCTCCAAAATTTTTGGTCCAAGGACTTCACTCAATTTCAAGTTTTTTAAATTTACTTCACTGATCACTGTTTCTATCTCTGCTTGCAATAGATTAGTGGATTAGAAATTTCTATTAAAATCACCTTTTTTATATGAATTACCTAAATGTAAATTTTTAACAAATTACCTAAATTTTCTTATTTGGGGAAGAATGAAGAATTGAAGGGCATATAATTTTGAGGAATCTACTTTCTTTGAACTATTATAATGATATACATGCATACTTGGGAACTTGGGAGAAAAGGAAGTCAAACCATGGATCATTCCCAAAATAGGAGTGCCAAAACCAAAAAGTCAAAAACTGAGTACAGTTCAATTACAAGTCATTGGAGAAAAGCAGAGAAGTTGGAAGACAGAGGAGGCATAATCTGTGTGTGTGTGGAAGTAGTACTAGTGTTGAATCTAACAAAATTGAAAAGATAAGCAAATTCATAGGTATAACTCTCTGATATAGATGAAGCTAGGCACTAGGCCAAATAAGTACAAAATTGTGAAGTCTTGTTCTTGACATCATCATGATCATCATCTCCCTATATACAGGACTCCAATAAGATTGGAGAAAAAAAGGAGAAGGGGATGATCATTTATAAAAAATCTAGCTAGACTAAATGAACAAATCACTAACTAAATTCATTCATGCCAGCATAGAAGCATGACTACACATCTTTTAATGATATAAAGCCTTGCCCTTTGTTGTTTAAGAACTCCTCCAAGTCCTTTACTTGCCATCCTTCTCTTTGATCCTCCCATGCTCATCATCATCAACAACTAGTTGTACACACCTGAGATTTCAGCTAGTTGTAGACTTGTGGTTGTAGAGAGAGAATGATAGGTGTTGAATATGAAGAAGAGTATGAAGTTATGCAAAGGGGTTGAAGATTATATATAGGAGGAAAAGGGTGGAGTATTTTGTATTGGTCTAGTAAACATCAACTTATGGGGGGCATCAAAGGATGTGCAGTTTCCCCTGCCTCACCGGACATTGTTTTGTGGGTCTCAACTTTTTATAAAAATCGAACATTTAATTACTACTAAATTTTTGTTTTAAATTGGAGAGAGCATACACTACTTGTTTAATTTATAAATAATTTGTGCAAGTGATTAAGTCATCGTCTCTAAAATAATTGAATGTAGGGTTAGACCACCCACCAACATGGTGGGTCGAACATAACAACAATGAGGTAGCAAATGCCCATTAATTTAGCAGCTGCTCTCCATTTTGTTGTTGATGATGTGGTAATAATAATTCTACTCATTGTCTCGTACCTTTCCTGTATGGCTTTATAATTGTAAACATTTTTTCCTCTCAACTATCTTTAGTGTCTCTTGTTGGATCCACGTACCTTAGTCAAACGACAACCAGAGATTTTAATTCAGCTGAATTTACTTAACAATGCACATTAAAGCCAATTTTGCATATAAATTAGCTCATCTTATCTTAACTGAACGTCGACCAATCTGTTAGCATATTCGATCATTTGGTTTAAAATCGTAATTACGTGAAAATTGGGATATTACCTGATGGACAAAATAACCCCAGCCCTACGGCTTAGGCCGAAGCCAAAAGAACGACACCCCAGGCCAGCTACAACCGTAGCGCCCCTACGGCGCTACGGTTTAAGGTCGACCATATGGGCGTAGATCCCAAGGGCGAGTCCTCAGACATGTGTCCTACCTTTATCCACCTGTCCCGACGCATAACCCCTTAGCTTCACCCCGTCATCTATTCTACCCCTACCAAACGAACAGCTGGCCTGACAGCTCCAGCTCATTGGCTATCCTACTACCATGAGATCGACGGCGGGGGCATAACGGACGAACGGAAAGAAAACACGTGGCCAATAAATGGGCTATATATAGAGAGGAGAGACCAACGGAAAAAAGGTTACAAAATAATACACACACACACTACCATCTAAATCTTCTGATGATCACTACGGATCAAAGCTAGAATATCTGTAGACCATCATTTGGCGCCGCTGCCGGGGATCAAAAGTGCTTATCCCATCAACCCACAACGACCCGAAACTAAGACTTAAAACACAGATTTGGATACGTGCTAGTATCTACCACAAGAAAGATGAGTCGAGAATCCAGTACTCAGAGAAGTTTTTCTCATTCAGCATCACACTCCCCCCCTCGTTCACCCATACACAGTCAGTTCTCGCATCTGAGAGCACAGCAGAGATATATGCAAGAGCAAATGGATCGATTGACAGCCCAGATGGCAGGGAATTATCATGAAGCACATTATCAGCCCTACTATCCAGATGAAAGGCAGGGCTCCTTCGCTACCCAGTTCCCTGAAGATTATCATTCGGAGCGTTCTTTCTCCTCATCACGCGACGAAGAACGTCGCCCAAGCTCTAGCTCCAGCCGCTCACTCCGACAGCGTCCGGAGCGTTCATCCTCAGGGTCCCGGGGATCCGTATTCTCCCGGTTGTCCGGGCGAACAGAACCCCGTGCTAGGAGGTCTTATCGAGAGAGAAGCCCCGGTGCGGAAAGACGCAGGAGGTCTAGATCAGGGAACCACCGCAGAAGAATCCCTCCCATAATAATCCAACAGAACTCTTCGGCCCCACGTCAGGAAAGACAGGAGGAATTAATGGCAAGGTTAGCCCGGTTGGAAGACTTGGCAGCCGGACCCCTATTAAACATGAATGGGGGAAGGTCCCCGTTTTCTGAAATCTTAGAAGTGTCTCAGGTGGATCTAGGAGTCAAGATAACAGGGCTGGAGTCTTTCGATGGTACCACAGACCCCAATGACCATCTCAGCTATTATGAAAATTTAATGATCTGCCACAGATATAATGATATAACAAAGTGTCGTTTGTTTATATCTACACTCAAAGCTTACGCGAGGACATGGTTTTCGAGTTTACCCCCCAGAAGTATCAACTCGTGGGAAGAATTTAAGGTCGTGTTCTTGGCCAAGTTCCGAGTAAATATTCCTCACGCAGTGCACACCATTTCTTTAGAAAATGTAAAGCAAAATCCTGGGGAATCATTGCGAGATTATATACAGAAGTTCAAGACGGCCGCGTCTAAAGTCAGAGAGCTTAAACCAGCCACCGCGGTGGATTCGTTTGTAAGAAATATGAATTACGAAGAATGCAAAGATTGTTGTAAGGAGCTATGCAACAAAGAACCGGAAGACCTCTACGAGGCCTACAGTATCGCCACGGCTTATATTGCTACGGACGAAAGACTAAGGGCATACTATCCCAGTTCTCGAAATAGGGCATCCGGTTCAGAACCAAGGAATATGCAAGTGGATGGGATAGATGATTTTCGAGGGACAGGGAAAAAGAACTTCCCTACGGACCTAAGAGCCCCGCCCCGTCAGGCCAAAGAGGCTCCAACCTTCACCCCTCTCAACAGGAGTCCTTCGGCAATCTTGGAGTGCATCCGAAATAGAGACTTTTTCCAGGAACCACCTCCGATGAGAACCCCAGCAGACAAGAGGGATAAAACCCGATTCTGCGCTTATCATGCGAGTGTGGGTCACCACACAGATGAATGCACTTCATTGAAATATTTCTTAGAAAGACTCATCAAGAGAGACTTACTAAACGACTATGTACAGCCACGGCGGCAGAACGCCCCCCCACCAGAACCTCGTGGTAGAGGACAACCATCCAGGCATGTCGTAGACATGATCATGGGAGGAGAAAATCCACCTCCACATAAGAGGGAAATCCTACACTTGGATGCTCAGAAGGCGTTCCGATGGTCTGAATCGACAATCTCATTCACAGACAAGGACTATCCAGAAGGAGATGAATGTCAGAGTGGCCCTCTCACCGTCCAGTTGGACATAGCAGGTCAAGACGTAAAGAAAGTTCTGATAGACAATGGTTCTTCAGTAGATATCATCTTCCGGCACACTTTGAGAAGAATGATATTGGATGGACAGATTGAAAACCAGAGTGCTGAAGACACAAGGGGGCCCCTCTACGGCTTCGGGAATAATGCTGTTCCGATACAAGGTACGATCGACCTACCTACCACCTTTGGTACCTCCCCCCAAGAAGTAACTGCCCTTGTTAGATACTATACAATCGATATTGCTTCTTCGTATAATGTCATAATTGGGAGACCAACCTTGTTCTACCTGGGAGCCATTATTTCCACTCCACACATGAAAGTAAAGTTTCCAACTCCCGAGGGCACGGGTGCTTTGAAGTCAGACGCTAAAGCGTCGTTACTATGCTATTCTGCCTCACTCAATCTGGCTCAAACCAATCCTCGTAAAAGGAAGATATTTGAATTTGAAAAAAGGGTCGACTCGGGAAGTGCCTCCAAGGCCCCCAAGTCCGAAGGAACGCAGGTTCTGTTCATCGAAAACTCTTATCAGCCCAATCCCAGAAACGAAGACCAACACCAAACCTCCCGTCTTCCGAAGGCAGTTCCGGGTGAGCCGACTGAACAAGTGGAATTGGTTGTTGGAGACCCTTTGAAATTACTGTCCGTGGGGCAAGGCCTCGAAGAACCCCTGAAAGGAGAGGTCATACAGTTGCTTCGAGAATATGCTGATGTGTTCGCATGGAAGCCGGAGGATATGCCGGGTCTAGATGAAACCATCTCTCTACATCGCTTGCATCTAGACCCGGATAAAAAATCCGTCAAACAAAAAAGACGGAATTTTGCTCCCGAAAGGCAACAAGCTGTGGACGAAGAAATCAGCAAGTTGTTAAAGGCAAACTTCATCTACGAAATCCAATTTCCCGAATGGATAGCCAATGTGGTCCTGGTGAAGAAACCCAACGGGAAGTGGAGGGTATGCATAGACTACACGGATCTAAACAGGGCTACACCGAAGGACTACTACCCCCTGCCCACCATAGACCATCTTATCGATGCTACGGCGGGATATGTCTTGTTCAGTTTTCTGGATGCATTCTCAGGCTATAATCAAATCAGCTTAGCTCCGGAAGACAGACCAAAAACTTCCTTCATTACCCATAGGGCTGTGTATGCTTATCGAGTGCTTCCGATGGGATTGATGAATGCAGGGGCAACCTACCAAAAAGCGATGAACGAGATTTTTTCAACCCAAATTGGGAAAAACCTAGAGGTGTATGTGGATGATGTTATAGTCAAGTCTCAAAGCAGAGAAGCTCACCTGGTCGACCTACGGGAAACTTTTGAAAACTTGAGAAGGTCTAACCTCAAGCTTAATCCTTCTAAGTGCACTTTTGGCGTAGCCAGTGGTAAGTTTCTGGGTCACGTAATTAGCGCCAAGGGGATTGAAGCTAACCCTGACAAGACAAAAGCCATTCTGGACATGCCACCCCCATCCACTCCTAAACATGTACAATCCCTCAATGGATGTCTGACTTCTCTGCGACGCTTTATATCCAAACTGTCAGAAAAAAGTTTACCATTCTTCGAAGTTTTGAAGGGGGTTAGCAAGTCTCGGCAAATAGAATGGACAAAATCATGCCAGGAAGCCTTCGAATCTCTAAAAAGGTACCTCGCTTCTCCTCCAGTACTATCCCGTCCAGTCACGGGTGAACCATTATACCTATATCTTGCTGTGGCCAACGAAGCCGTAAGCTCATGTCTCATCCGAGAGGAAAATGGAAAGCAGTTACCCATCTACTATGTCAGCCATGTACTCAGGAATGCAGAGATTCGTTACCCAACCATAGAAAAAATGGTGTATTGTCTCTTACTGGCCAGTCGGAAGCTACGGCCTTATTTCCAAGGACATGATATCAATGTTTACACCAACCATCCGTTACGGAAAATACTCCACAAGCCAGACTTATCCGGGAGATTAGTCAACTGGGCGGTTGAACTAAGCCAGTTCAACATCACATATCTACCAAGAGTTTCAATAAAAGGCCAGGCCTTAGCTGATTTCTTAGTTGAATGCTCCGGATTGCCGGATGAAGAGATTGATCCCAACTTGAGTACTCCCTCACAAAAATTACCCTCTCCTTGGAAGTTGTTCGTCGATGGTTCCACGACAACGGACAGTAGCGGGGCAGGCGTCCTTCTGATCAGCCCTGATGGGTTTGAGGTACAGCAATCAATCAGATTCGCTTTCCCAACTACAAATAATTGTTCCGAATATGAGGCACTCCTTGCGGGTCTCCGCCTCGCCAAAGCCTTACAGATTCGAAGCCTTCAAGCATACAGTGATTCACAGTTGGTAGTAAATCAGATTCAAGGTAGTTTTACAACCAAGTCACCAATGCTGGTACAATATCTGACAGAAACGAAAGAACGCTTGTCACAGTTCGAGGAAGTCACACTCACCGGAATTATGAGGGGGGAGAATCAGAAGGCAGACACTTTGACAAGGTTGGCTACAGCCGAAGAGGCTGAAATGACCACCGCCATCTATCACTCTACCCTAACGGTTCCTTCAGTCAATATGCCTGCGGACGAACACCTACAAGTCATAATGATAACCCAGGGCCCTAATTGGATGACTCCGATCCTTCTATATATACAAGAAGGAATCCTTCCCGAAGATAAAAAGGCAGCCCAAAGGCTGAGGGCGAAAGCGGCACAATATTCTGTGGTTAACGAATGTCTCTACCGAAGATCCTTCTTGGCACCCCTTCTCAAATGTATAGACTGTCCCGAGTCTGACTATTGCATGTTAGAAGTTCATGAAGGGATTTGCGGAAGCCATTCGTCGGGAGAAGCATTAGCACACAAAATCCTCAGACAAGGGTATTATTGGCCCACGTTGAGGCAAGATTGCATAACCTATGTCAAACAGTGCACTAAGTGCCAGCTATTTGCTTCGATTCCCAGACAACCCCCGGTTCTACCTTCCTCTATATTATCTCCGATACCTTTTGACGTCTGGGGCATGGACATTGTCGGACCATTTCCTCCAGCCAAAGGAGCCCTGAAGTTTCTCATAGTGGCGGTCGACTACATGACTAAATGGGTAGATGCCAAGGCAGTGGCTCATATCACAGCTACTGTGTGTCGAAAGTTCTTTCACGAGGCCGTGGTGACTCGATTCGGAATCCCCAGAGTGTTGATAACTGACAATGGAAGGCAATTCATTGATGCCGATTTTGAAGACTATCTCTCCGCCTACCTCATTTAGCATCGAAGATCTTCTGTAGCATACCCCCAGTCTAATGGCCAGGTTGAGGTAACCAACCGCAGTCTTTTAAGAAGCCTCCAGAAAAATCTTGAAGAACATAAATCATTGTGGGCCGAAGAGCTCCACAACATCCTGTGGGCTTACAGAACTGACAATAGGAAGCCCACAGGGGAAAGTCCTTTCAGACTCACATATGGAACCGAGGCCCTGATACCAGTGGAAATTGGAGAGACTTCTCACCGAGTGCAAAGTTATGATCAACAGCTTAATGAAATAGGACTTCGAACAAACCTGGATTTGATAGAAGAAAGAAGAGAGAATGCGGTCATCCGCATGGCCACGTACAAACAGGCGACGGCCAAATATTTCAAAAAGATCCACCCTCGGCAATTTCAGGAAGGGGACAAAGTGCTACGGTCTACAGCTGTTTCAGACCCATCTCACACCAAAAAACTGGACCCTGTATGGGAAGGCCCTTATGTGGTACGAAAAGCTCTTCGACCAGGTACTTATGTTCTTGCTAGACTCAATGGGGAGATAATCCCCAACACCTGGCACGCGATCCATCTCAAGAGATTCTTCCCTTAGGTACTGTTTCTACCCCATCTACCTTATGCTTTTGCTGTAAAAGAACCCACTAGCAGTAACTTAAAAGTTACTTATCTTGTTTTGATGTGTACGGAATTAGTATATGTATAAATTATCACTGTGTGTACGTTTTTGGGTACTCGTTTAAATTATTATATCGTTTAAATTGGCTATGTGGTATCATATCTGTCAAATATTTCTCTGTCTCCCGAGACCAAAGCCTTATACCTATGAGGCCATGCCTATGTATTTGAGGATATCTATAGCCCCCTATTCAAATAGCCAATATGATTAGTTCGAACAGGACTAAAGGCATAGATGGGGCAATCTATTCATTAATGGGCCAACATATGTAGCCCTATTTAGGCTACGGCATGAATAGATTCTGGTACAACACCTTTTCATTCTTAAGCCAACATATGTAGTTCCAAAGAAACTACGGCATGAATTGGTTCCCTGGTCAGACAGGAAAAGGCTTATCGCTCAAACTAATACCTAAACGAATATTTGATTATATTGTCCAGATTCGACTTTGTTTATGTCATCTGAATCTTGTTCTAAAATTATTATACTATCTGGACTCCCTTTCTTCCTCCGGAGAAAAAACAGCGAGAAATGAACGAATGACTTACGATATCTACATTTTCCTGAAAGATTGTACTCAGGCATAACTGGCGGTTCAAATATGATCCCTACAGGGCTACAGAATTTAAAGGCCTTCGGCTACGGCTCTAGCCATGCCTTCCTCATAAAAGGATGTGTTTTAACCCTTTCATTCAACGGAAAAAACCCTACCCATATCAATTAAAAAACTCGAAAGTAGAACTTTGATTATATTGTCCAGATTCTGCATTGTTTAAATTATCCAGATTTTGTATGTTCGATAATGATTCACCCAAACTCTATGTTGTTTTCAGAAAAAACTAAAACGAGAATCAACACATGATTTAGCATGCCTTCCTCATAAAAGGATGTGTTTTAACCCTTTCATTCAAAAGCCTACAAATATGACCATTACGTATTGAATTTTGCATAATTTTAAATCTTTCTATGTAATATCATTTCGCAAACATCTCTTCATCCGAAGGCATTCAAACAGCTACGGCCACATAGCTAAGGTGCAAATAGCCAGAATATTCGCTTCGATTATGGCAACCTGTGCCTGCATCCAATTACCTACAGCACCGATTACTAGTATAACCCACTCATTCATTTCCCTCATAATGAAGTTTCGGGCAAAATTATATTAGAACATAATCGAATTAACTGTATGCTTAGGATAAATCATACAGTTAATACAATTATTAAATGTATTAACTGACCTTCTCCAGGCCAGGAACAATGCGAAATAAATCAACAAAAAGAAAGGCAAAAGGTAAAAAGAAACCGGACCATTATTCATTCATATTTAAAAAACAAGATACAAGTTTCTTCAAAATAAAAACATAAAAATTCCCCCTCCAACTCCAACCAGCTATGCAACTTGTGCAATAGAGCTGGAAGAGGAACCTGCATCTCCACCCCCGTTACCACCATCCTTCTTCTTCTTCTCCGCCATCTTCTGAGCTTCCTCCTGGGCCTCTTTTCGCTTAGCCAACGCCTCCTCGATCTTGCGGAAGATCTCTGGAAAGTCAGCTACAGATTCTGGCCCATCAAAAACAAGCCCATCCACGATCACTTTATTTTCCTCCCAGAGATAGATCAAATTTTTTGGATCCATGTAAAAGAAGAGAAAGGAAATTATTATTCAGGAGAAAAGGATGAAAGATGCTAATAAACAAAGGGTGATATTTATAAGTGAAAAAGGAGTTACGAGACGGGTCAAAAGACCAAACGTTCCATACTCCCCATGACCCTTGAAAACCCGCAACAGCATTAAAACCAAAGTCAACGTGCGGAGACCCAAGACTTGACCGTCAAAATTACAAAACCCAAAAAACAAGGAAGATGCAAGGCTACGGCTAACAAGCACTATTCAAATAAACACTCCCTACACCCAGGGTTTCATCAACATCTACGACCCATGTCACAAACAGGATCACCATGCAACCTAAAGGATGCATACTGTTTGGGGAAGGCAAAACCCCCAATCATCCATCATAAAATTAAGTGCAAAAAATGAGGAACCCACAGAAAAAGCAAGAATTAGCATAAAAAGGACTAATAAAAAGCAAGAATTAGCATAAAAAGGACTAATCCACAAAATAAAAATTTCAAGTTACGCCCTTTAGGCTTACAGTGAGATAATAAAGAAAAGTACTTCAAAACAAAACATCGCAAGCATAAGACCGCCACCTAGACGGCTGCAACATCATCCATCTTCTCGGGATCAACCCTAGGTTCTTCAACAGGTTGTCCATCCCCACCAGCTTCAACCGTATTCTTCTCAGCCCCCATGGCTACCGCTACGGTATCCCCGTCATTCCCCTCTCGAGTTTCTTGGACTTTGGCCCCGTCATCCCCTTCTCGAGTTTCTTGGACTTTGGCCAACTCCGCCTCCCGAAAACACTCGACAGAATGCACCTTGAGATCAATGGCATTCCCCACGCCAACAAAACCCAGACAATCATTAAAACCCATCTCGTGATAAATCCCCGCTTCGACTTCTACGTCTTCTCTGAAAGCGGCTGATTCCTTATACCTTTTCACGCAATCATCGTAGGTAATGCAAGCCTCTTGCTCCACCTTCTCTAAGGTTTTAGTCATCTCACTTAGAGCCGTTTCCTTATTCATGAGAGCTTTCTTCAGCAAATCAATTTCGGATCGCAGATTAGCACACGTCCCCATCTCCGTCTTCAGATGACTTTGAGCTTCGGCCAACTGTTTAACGACCTCGCCATGAGCTTTTTTCTCACTTTTTAATTCCTGGCTCACACCATTCAACTGGGTCTTAACCTTTTCAGCCGTTCCCCAAGCCTCTGTCTTAGCCTTCCTCTCCAAGCTTGCCTTCTCAGACTCTAAACTCGCTTGACGCTTATTGTAAAGCATCCTCTCCATCGCATCCATGAAATAACTTCCAAACTGGAAAACAGATGAAGAAGTCATCATAACAATACCGACAAAACTAAATAAGAAGAAACGAAAAGGATCAAACGAAGAAGTTCAAAAAGAAACCTTACCTTCCCCAACATTTCCTTTGCGTTCCCCAACACCTCTTCATCGTTCATCCTTACCAACCGAGCTTTGTCTGGAGACAAAGAGAAGGCATCAAGAGCCCCCAAAGGACCTTTTCCTTGGACCTCTTCGCCAAGCCATCCTTCACCGGTCCGGAAGCGGATCATAGTGTACCCTTCGACCCCTCCGATGGAAGGGACGCGTTTCACCCCTTCGAGTTGCCCTGATCCAGAAGCGCCTGCTACCAATTCTGTAGGAATCCCCCTAGATTCTCGGATATACGTAGGGAGGACTTCCTCAACCTCACTGTCGCTGTTGGGACCGTCTCTGGAATCAAGCCCAGCCCCACTGACCTTCTGTTTCTTTCTTAGGACCAGCTTGCCCGACTCTGAACCCCTCTTTCCAGACTTGGTCACTGGCACAGTAACCGTAGCCTCCGCTTGAACGTTCGAATCCACGGCAACACCAACGTTCCCTACGGACGCTTCAGCCACTTGAGTACTGTCCCCTTCACTCTGTTTACTTTCACTGTTCTTCGCTAAGGCCCGTTTTTGAGCCAAGAAAAGAATTCGACTCTTATTCATGCCTGGGCGAATAGGAAGGTCCTCCAGCAGAACTAAGAAGAAATAAGAAAGAAGAGTCTAATCAGATAAAGTCAGAAAATAATCGACAAAAGCAAAACACCAAAGAATAATTCAAAAGAAATTCATAAGTGAATCCCTAAATCGTATTCAACAGATAACAAAAGAACAAAGCCAGTTAGATCCTCACGATTATGCTCAATCAAGAAAGAAACATTAAAGAAAGTCTTGTCTTTCCACAAACCCTCAGCCTTTTCCCCTGCAAATTTTATGGCTTCCCCCATTTCTTCGGGTTGCAAGTGTTCAACCCTTCGGACAGCCCCTGTGACCCCATCATTCTTACGATACTCCGGGAGATACCCCAAATCCCCCCCTCGGACAAAGACAAACTCCCCGTGCCAGCCCTTGTTGGTAGAAGGACCCTCCACCAACGATCCCCCTAAGGCTTTGCCCTCTTTCCAATGAAGCTCGAACAGGGGAACGTACGTCCGGGAAGCTTGCAACTTATGCAGAGACCAAAACAAGGAGAGGGTAGGTTCCCTCCCCAACTCCGTACATCTAGCAATAAAGGCACAAATTTTCCTAATAGAGTTAGGACCCAACTGACCCAGACCCAACCTCAAATCTTTCAGGAGAGTATGAAAGAATCTGTGCATCGGCAACCGCAGTCCTGCCCTGAAATGCTCTAAAGGAATCCCCACCCATAGATCGCCTCCTCGATGGTATATAAATTCACCCTCCTCCGGCATCTTTATCTCATACTCCTCGGGAATCTGAAAAGCATACCTCACCGCCCACAAATAGTCCCTATCAAAGGTGCACCGTTTGTTAATGTATTCTAACCTCCCCAGCTCACCCTTAAGAATGTCGTCAGGGATTTTCGCATCCCCTGCTCTGTGATAACATCCTTTCCCATAGACCTTGAAATAGAGTTTCCTATCAAAGTCCGGAGGGGTGTTCACAAATTTATCTGTAGTGTCTAACCATCCCTTTTCCGAGCCGAGACAACTTCTAGTGGGAATCCTAAGCTCTTTAACTATCTTCTTCTTGCCCTTATCCTTAGCAATACCCACTAAAGACCCCTTTCCCGCTTGTGGTGTCTCGGCACCCTTGGTTACCTTCTCCTTCCCCTTAGACGACTTTCCCTTATTCAGAAATCCCTTTTTCATACCCCCTATCGCCATAACCTCCCTAGGTTTCTTCTGAACGACAACCGACTTCCCAACAGGGATCCTCCATGCCAGAGGTCTATCCGAATTGCCCTCCGTGGAAGACCCCTCACTTGGGTTGGAAGTTTCAGTCCAGCTCCCAAAACCCCCTATGTTCCCAGATCCAGATAACTGCTCATTGTCTGAATCTGTAGCGCTCTCATCCTCCTGGATACCCGTGTCTCTCTTTCTCTTGGTCATCTCTTCACTAAACAAGAAGAATCACAGAAATGGGAATCACTAAAAACCTTAATCTAATGATTACTCAGTCTAAAGAATCCCCAAAGAAAAAAAAAAAAAAAAAAAAAAAAAAATCGCAAACCCAAATCGAAAGTGACAACCGAATCCTTTCCCCCTCTATACTACTGAAACAAGGAGAAATGCGTATATATTGAAGAAAGAAAGAGAAAGAAATAAAGGGCGTACCTGTTTTCGCTCTTGCTAAGCACTCCTCGTGATATCTTTTCGGACAACTTGATCACTTAAGAAAAATGGGATGAAGAGAAGTTAGAAAGATGTGAAGAGATTTATATGTAAAAATTGGGTTAGACACGTGTATAGAAATAACCCACGGTGTATATCACTACCCAATAAATCAAACGGACCCTGTTTTCTAGGAAAAGTTGAAACAAAAGTAGGGGTCCACCATTACTTCGATAACCGCATTCAGGCCGTGGGTCCCCCACGTCACCATTACGTGGAAAAAATTTTCCCGCCTTTTCCGACTAAGAAACAGAGCTCAACGAGAGAAAACGGTTTCCTAAAGAAAACCCTATCTCTCGTGGGGCAAATGATGGACAAAATAACCCCAGCCCTACGGCTTAGGCCGAAGCCAAAAGAACGACACCCCAGGCCAGCTACAACCGTAGCGCCCCTACGGCGCTACGGTTTAAGGTCGACCATATGGGCGTAGATCCCAAGGGCGAGTCCTCAGACATGTGTCCTACCTTTATCCACCTGTCCCGACGCATAACCCCTTAGCTTCACCCCGTCATCTATTCTACCCCTACCAAACGAACAGCTGGCCTGACAGCTCCAGCTCATTGGCTATCCTACTACCATGAGATCGACGGCGGGGGCATAACGGACGAACGGAAAGAAAACACGTGGCCAATAAATGGGCTATATATAGAGAGGAGAGACCAACGGAAAAAAGGTTACAAAATAATACACACACACACTACCATCTAAATCTTCTGATGATCACTACGGATCAAAGCTAGAATATCTGTAGACCATCATTACCTTTAAGTAACCAGCTAGAACTACTTCTGGTCCCTGGTTTAATCACATGCAAGCAAACAGTTGTTTCAATGATATTACTCTCTCTGTCTTTTAAAACTTTTCCTGTTTACCTTTATCACGTTTGTCAACGCACACTTTTGATCGTTAATATCTTTAATTTCGTATTAGTTTTAAATATAAAAACTTCATTGTATTAAAGTACTCATAAATACGAATCCAACAAAATCACTCATGATTATATTTGGACTTGTAGATTAGACGTAAATTAGTAATTTGTCTCATGTTATGAACAGTCCCGACATATTAAACGAGAAAAGAATTGTGAGACGGAGGGAGTATAAGTTTATACTTCACCCATAGTACCATCTCTGTATATTTTGAGAATCCCGCAAGTTCGTATTTTTTTAAGGAAATGGTTGCATAAACTGAAGACATGTTAATAACTGTGTCCATTATTTAATCCTTCTCAAGGAATATAAGTCTTCTACTTGCACTTTCTTTCCTGTTAAAATTCCCAAAACTAAATCCTGAAAATAAACAGTTGGTTTTGGTGAACTAGA
Source organism: Saposhnikovia divaricata (assembly GCA_036435485.1). Taxonomy (NCBI): domain Eukaryota; kingdom Viridiplantae; phylum Streptophyta; class Magnoliopsida; order Apiales; family Apiaceae; genus Saposhnikovia; species Saposhnikovia divaricata. Next base: position 25,037,992 of record CM071600.1, read on the forward strand.
AAATTGAAGTGAGATATTATTGCAAACACCAAAATCTTCTCGGATTGTAGTGTTGTGTGTACAAGATATATTTATATTCGTAGCAACGATCAAATAATTACTCGTTAATGAGCCATGGCATATTCGTAGTTCTGGTGCCAGAGATATGTAGATATTTCAAACTGAACTTGGAGAAAAAAATGTGATTCATTTAGACTTCATTTATATTAGTAGTATTAGGTTGTTACATGATCATAGGCGAAATGATCATAGAAAAAAATGTGATTCATTTAGACTTCATTTTCATGTTCTTTTTATAATGATTGACTATAGAAATCTTCACCAACCAGAAGTGTAAGATTTTAATTAGAGCTGCTGCTTATGCAGTTGTATAAATATGGTAAATATTAAGGTAAGAAAAATGCTAGAGTTATCAAATTGGGTACCAAAATTGTTACAAAATAATTGTGACATTGTTTTGATTGGTTATAATTATAATAAACTTGTCAAGATTATTTAATTAAAACATCCCAAAATGTCAAGTAATTAGTGCCGTGTCATTTGGTAACACTACTAGCACTACTGTTAAAGTACAGTACAACATTTTGGCAGAAAGATACTTAAGGAGAAGAGTTGGAACTAAGTTTCGAGTGATGACTAAAGATTAAACTAGTGGAACGGTAATATATTAAGGGAATATGCATGCACAAAAGCCGAGCAATTAAGAAAATGATTAACTTAAACTAAACATTGATCAGAAGCAAAGCAATGCACCATCTCGTGTTCCATCCATTACATATGGCCATATGGGACACCAACTTTACTTTCAATTAACCCTACTTCCGCTCTAAGTTATTGTCTCGCCGATTTCTTCTCTCTATTTTTCAACCATTTCAAGCTGTCAATATGTATACGACCACACCTTTTCCATTCTTCCTTCTAAGTTATTAACTGGCATCATATTATATATATAAACTCGTAGTTCATAAAACTGGATTGATGCCGCCATGCGTAGTGGTGACACATTATTGTCGTTATCTTATTTTCGAGCCGAATATATTCCTCGTATCTTACTTACGGCTGAAACATAATGTATAGCAGTGCTTGGTGTGCTTTGATTTTCTAGTGTATTTCTAACAAAAATTTTGTTGGAATTCGGACATAATAACGCAACGCAAATGACGTAAATAACAATTAAAAACAAATTCCAAAGCCCGGATCCATGTATAAAATGATGATCATGGTATAAAAATTTTCAAGAACAAGATTGTACCTTGTTAAAGCTTTCCAATGGATGTCAAATGGAGATCCTAGCTTGTTGATCTTGAGAGCTAAATGTTGATCTTGAGAGCTAAACTTGCAACTCCTCCACCGGTATCACACTTGAATGCTTGCTTGATTCGTCGAACGATTTCGCCACGGAATTTGGTACTAGCCAAAATAAATAAAACCGGATGTGTTCTGGACTTGAGCTTGATTTCTCCTTGTGTTTTTCCAACTGAGATTTCAGTTTCTAGTATCAAATGGTTTACCAACTCTTGGCTTATAAAGAGAAATAAAGTAAAATGGAGCCTTAAACAATTAGGCCATTTTTATTTAAACAAATCTTATTTATTTAAATAAATTAATTAAGTCATATTTAATTAATCAAATAAGTCAAGAAAATACATCTTCAAATTTTATCTTTAACTAATCAAGTCTCACTTAATTAATTTCATAAAATTCGAATTATTATTTATTATTAATTTAAAAATCATAAATTAAATTATTATTAATTTAAATTCATGAAATAAATTAATATCCCTTTTAAACATTCTTTGTGTGTGACCCTGTAGGTTATTATTTAATTGGCAACAATTTTATTCTCTAATAAAATTGTAAACAATAAGCGGCGTCTAGTAACACATTATTGCTACTCAATAAAACAATAATTAAATCAACGATTCAATCAACCTTTTATGACTAATGTTCCATGTAATATAATCCCTTTAAATCATGATATTATAGATTAAACTCGAGGCATGTAATGTGTCATCATCTTCATAATTTAATCTTCATTTTCTTGATCGATGAGTAGACTATTTAATCAAATCAACATTTGAGCATGACCATGCATTTCATAGTCTCACTCAAACAAGAGGCCGATAATATCACTCCTTTATCAGGAGATTTAAATCCCATCTAGATCGTTCATATTTCTCACATGATTCATAATATATCCGATATTCACCTTTATCATTATCCGGCTAAAGATAACTTTTGACGAATTCAAAATATATTAATTCTCATGTAGAATTATAACAACTTCAGGTCTAAGGATCATTACACCATTATCACTGTGAGAATACATATGACACATTTATTATTTACCATGATGTATCTCAATGTGGATCTGTCCAGTACCCTGTACTCGTGCATTGCTTTTAGTATCTTCATACTTATGACCAATGAGATGTGGTCATCAGTCAATTATCATACTAGCCTCAGTGTATTATTATTGTCCTAAGTAATAATAATACTCGGCTAGGGACATTTAAGAATATGATACAATCATTATATAATCTCATGTTCAAGTCACATACTTGCAACTATATAATTTGTATCAAGGTTCTAAGGACATTTATTATACTTTATTTATTTCGCAGTAAATAAAGCCAATAATAAACATATATATATCGAATATATAATATCACTCAAACATAAATATAATGTATACATTGCCTCTAGGGCACCAATACTAACAATCTCCCAATTGCACTAGAGCCAATCACCCATGTATCGAATACCCATGCTACTAGTGTGACATTCATGATTCTGCTGCGACAGAGCCTTAGTCAGCGGGTCTGCAATATTATCATCAGTATGCACTTTACATATGTCAATATCTCCTCTATCATTTATCTCTCGAATAAGATGATATCTCCGAAGTATATGCTTTGTTCTGCTGTGAGCTCTCGTCTCCTTGGCTTGTGCTATAGCTCCATTATTATCGCAGTAAAGATCTATGGGATCTGCGATCGATGGAACTACACCAAGTACTGTAATGAACTTCCGTATCCATACAGCCTCCCTGGCTGCTTCACATGCCGCAATATACTCGGATTCCATTGTAGAATCAGCTACTGTCTCTTGCTTCGAACTTTTCCAGCTTACAGCACCTCCATTTAGGCAAAACAAAAATCCAGACTGAGAAACAGAGTCATCTCTGTCAGTCTGAAAACTAGCATCCGTGTAACCCTTTACCGTTAGCTTCTCTTCTCCTCCATACACCAAGAATGAATATTTAGTCCTTTTCAAGTACTTAAGAATATTCTTGACCGCCGTTCAGTGACCTTCACCTGGATTAGACTGGTATCTGCTCGTCATGCTCAAAGCATACGAGACATCCGGACGAGTACATATCATTGCATACATGATAGATCCAATTGCTGAAGCATATGGTATCTTACTCATGCGGTCTTTATCATCCAATGATTTCGGACCATTCTCTTTTGAGATCGTTATCCCATGAGATATGGGGACATATCCCCTTTTTGCATCTTGCATTCCAAAACGATGCAAAATCTTGTCAATATATGTACTCTGGCTTAAGCCGATTAATCTCCTTGATCTATCTCTATAGATCCTGATCCCTAATATATAGGTAGCCTCGCCCAAGTCTTTCATAGAAAAACTTTGTCCTAACCAAGTCTTTACAGCCTGTAGAGAAGGAATGTCATTCCCCATTATTAATATATCATCGACATATAATACTAGGAATGCCACATGGCTCCCACTAAACTTTTTGTAAACACATGGTTCATCCACGTTCTGAATAAAGCCAAAACCTTTGACTATTTCATCAAACCGGATGTTCCATCCCCGAGAGGCCTGCTTCAATCCATAAATGGATCTACGCAGCTTACATACCTTTCCAGCATTCTTTGGATTTCCAAAACCTTCAGGTTGTGTCATGTACACATCCTCTTCAAGGCTTCCGTTAAGGAAGGCTGTTTTGACATCCATCTGCCATACTTCGTAATCATAGTAAGCCGCTATTGCAAGCATAATTCTGATGGATTTTATCATTGCTACTGGTGAGAAGGTTTCATCATAGTCAATACCATGAATTTGTTTGAAACCTTTTGCAACCAGTCGAGCTTTATAGGTCTGTATCTTACCTTCCATGTCGATTTTCTTCTTGAAAATCCACTTGCACCCTATAGGTTTTACCCCTTCAGGTGGATCAACCAAAGTCCATACTTGGTTCTCATACATGGAATCCATCTCAGAATTCATGGCTTCTTGCCATCTCTTAGAATCTTGTGTGTTCATAGCATCTTGGTATGTGAGAGGCTCATCTTGATATATGAGCATCACATCGCCATTTTCAATTAGGAGAAATCCATAATTTCTTCTTGAATCATAGCGAATCCTACTAGATCTACGAACAACCTGTGTTTCTTGAGCAATATTATCTTGTATATCTTGCTCATGCTCCATCTCAGGTTCAATGTTATCAAGTGGTTCTCGATCTTCATCGAGATCTATTTTCCTCCCACTGTCTTTTCTAGAGACTAGCTCTCTTTCTAAGAATACAGCAGTTCGAGCAACAATTACTTTGTTCTCTGAAGGATTATAGAAAGAATAACCCTTTGTTTCACTTGGGTATCCCACAAAGATACATTTTTTAGATTTTGGTCCAAGCTTGTCTGACATTAGGCGTTTCATAAACGCTTCACATCCCCATACTTTCATAAAGGACATGCTTTGACGTTTTTCTGTCCATATCTCATATGGAGTTTGATGAACCGTTTTAGTAGGAACACGGTTTAGTGTATATGCAGCCGTTTCCAGGGCATAACCCCAGAAACTAATTGGAAGATCTGCTTGACTCATCATTGATCGCACCATGTCCAACATGGTACGATTCCTCCTTTCAGAAACCTCATTCCATTGTGGTGTTCCAGGAGGAGTGAGTTGTGATACAATACCACACTCCCTCAAATAGTTCTTAAACTCATGGCTTAAGTATTCACCTCCTCGATCAGATCTTAGAGTTTTTATGCTTTTGCCAGTTTGCTTTTCTGCTTCTGCCTTATACTCTTTGAACTTTTCAAATGCTTCGGATTTGTTCTTCAAAAGATATACATATCCGTATCTACTGAAATCATCAGTAAACGTAATGAAGTAGAAATAGCCACCCCTTGCCATCGATCTCATAGGACCACATACATCGCTATGTATTAGTTCTAGTCATACGGTGGCCCTCTTACCCTGTCCGGTAAAAGGAGCTTTAGTCATCTTGCCTAGTAAACAAGCCTCGCATTCATCATATGATTCAAAATCAAATTGATCCAAGAAACCATCTTGATGTAACTTGGAAATGCGTTTCTCGTTTATATGGCCTAGACGACAGTGCCAAAGGTATGTTTGATTTGAGTCATTAGTCTTAAGTCGTTTGTTATTTACATTCAAGATAGGAGTATCTAAATTAAGAACATACAAACCGTTAAATAACTGTGCAACACCATAGGTAATGTTATTCAAACCAAAAGAGCAACCATTGTCTTTAAAGGTAAATGAAAAACCTTTCTTGTCCAAACAAGAAACGGAAATAATGTTTCTACAAATAGAAGGCACATACAAACAGTTTTCAAGTTCTAATATAAGCCCAGTGGGCAATGATAAATGGTAAGTCCATACAGCCAAAACAGCAACATTTGCTCCATTTCCAACTCGTAGGTCTACCTCTCCCTTAGCCAGTGTCCTACTCCTTTGCAGTTCCTGCACATTTATACAAATGTGAGAACCACATCCAGTATCCAATACCCAAGATGTAGAAGTAGACAAATTGACTTCTATTACATAAATACCTGAAGTAGAAGTCTATGTTAGGTCCGATAAGATTGTAGAAGGGGGGGGTTGAATACAATCTTTACCTTTTTATCGAAATTTGTCCTTTAAATTAAATTTGATAAAGACAAATTTATCTGCGGAATTATTTAACACAATTTTTCAAGTTGAATATAACTGTATATTAACTTGATGTGGTGTTACAAAATCAGTATAACAACTTATCAAGATGTTAATAACTAATTAGAAAATTCGACATGAACTTTTCTAATTTAGTTAATAATAATCAAGATAAGAACTAGGAAACTTAATTCGCTAGTAGTACAAGAATCACAAATAAGCAAGTTCTATCGGATAGAATATCACAAAGATGAAGAACTTGATTTTCTGGGAATTGTTTAAGCTTTGGTGTTCTTGGTGTTCTTGAGAGAGAGAATTCTGGTCTTGATGAAATGTTTTCTGCTGTGTTTTCTCCGTTATGACTTAATCTGGTCTGTTCTGATCTTTTATATCAACAACAGGTCTTGCTGGCTTTCTGTAGGATATTTAATTGCTTCAGCATGACTTAAACAGCTTCCAAGACTTGATTTTCCTTCAATAAGACTTACACAAACCTCCATTATGACCTAAAATGTGTCGGTAAGACTTACCAGAATTTCGGTAAGACTTATAACAGCTGGCAGAGGTCGGTAGGACTTAAATCAGGTCGGTAAGACTTAATCCTGAAAAGGCTTCTGTCAGTAAGACTTAGATTAAGTCTTACCGAATTTTGCCTCCTTCAAGACTTAATCAACTTTCTTTCTTTAAGTCTTATTGATCCATTTAATTAGTTAATGTTTTAACTAATTCATATTTAATTGATACAATAATTAATTTAATTAATAAATTAATTCTAACAGAATTAATTCATTTAATTAAATCAACTAAATTAATTTATATCAATTATAAATGAATTTAATTAAATCAATAAATAATTAATTTAATTCTTACAAACCACTAAAGGTAGTAAAGAATTACCACTGATTTGTGTTGACGTTCGATGTACTGTCTGGTTCATGAACGACTAACTTCAATGACGCTTCTTCACTTTTGACTTTAGGTTGTGGTTTATTTCTTCTCTCAATTCTCTTGTACTGTAACTGATCTTCAAACTATCACTCGAAAAATCTCTGTCACTGTTCAAATGAATCCATTAACTTCAATGCTGTACTGGGGCTTGATCAGATAACTGAATCGTCTTCCAGTGTATGACATCAAAACTATAGATTGACTTTTCTTCTTTCTTCTGACAGATAATACTTCTTGAGATTCCTGTGACAGTTCATATGTATATTTACTTATTACAATTTGGTTTAAGTTGATTAGGATCCTCTAACTACAAATAGGCTGAGTCATATGCCTTTCAATCTCCCCCTATTTGTTTGTTAGACAATAACAAGCAAATTCCTAGAGGATACCTCAACTAATCCAACTTAACCAAATGAAAGATAAAACTTTAAATACTAAGTAAATATAAAAAAAAAGTTCTGGTTTATATTTAACATTTGCCAGATTCAAACATGAAAGATAAATACAAGATAGATGATCCTCTAGACTGATCATATGATATAAATTCCTATCAAGATTTATCTAGGCTCTAAAGATAAAACATGTAGAGCAAATCTTTATCTTCAATTGTCTTCCCTTCTGAATTCTCCTTCTTCTGGCTCATCTGTGACTTGAAGTTTCATATGTAGATCAGAATCAACAAGACGTTCTCTTCTAGATGACAATCCTTGAGGTGAGACTAAAGGAATTCCAAGCTTCTTTCTAAGTTCACCTTGAAATTTCTTGTAATCTTTTATGTTCGTTTGTGCATAGGAACGAATGTGATCTGCAGCTATTACCTTTTCTTCAGTCAAGTATCCATGATTTCTGAGAGCATATTCAGCATATACCAAGTGCTTTGCATGATGTTCGTATAGCTCATCTGTCTGAAGATTGATTGTGTGAAGTACCTCTCCCTTAAGAAATTTTACTTGTGGAGGTTCCTTAATCACTTCTGGTCCAGCTCTTTCAGCAAATTCTTTGAACTTTTCATGTAACAATACACCTAGCTCAGAAGATGTTCTTACCTTAGGCCTAAGTACCCATATCTCTGTCAGTGATCTGTCATAAAAGAACTGAATAGATATTCTGAATGTTCCAACTTTATGACAATCTACAAATATTACTAGCTCATCAGATTTGGGTTCAAATGCAGTAGTTATCCTGATGACTTCTACCTGTAAGGCCTTTATATACATTTCATGAATTGGATTTTTCAGTTTGAATTCTTCGAGAATTTGTCCAAGACGACGATCTTCATAATTAGAACTTTGAGGTGAATCAATTGCTCTTTGAGCACGTTCCCATTTGTCACCGCTCTTTAGTCTGATGTATGTTTTTCTCTTCTCAACATTTATAGCATGTAGTCTTTGTAATGCTTGCTGTTCAGCTTTCTGAAGTTCTTCATTTCGTGCAATTTGCTCTAAAGATTTTTGAAGTTTTTCTTCTCTCAGTTGCAAATTAGCTTCCCTTTGAGCAAATAATTCTTCAGATTCTTTCTCAGCTTGTTGAGCTTCAAATTCAGATATCACTGGTCCTTCATCTTCCCAGTGACTAAGATCAGGTTCAGGAAGTTCTTCACCTTGATCAGGGAATTCAAGATCAGCAAAAACATCGAAGTTATCCGGTTCACCCGTGTAATAATAACCTGTGTTCTTGTCTTGAATATCTTCTTCAGTTTGTTCAACTACTTTCTTCCTCTTATCTTCACCTTGGTCAGATTTACCAGATTTTCCTTCTCCTCCCTCTCTTTCTTTAGATTTATCTTGTGACCCCTTTGATTTCTCCCCCTTAGTTGAGGAATCCTCTACAGACTTATCAGTTGCCCCAGCTTCAGGATCCTGTTCATCATCATCACCACCCTTACTTGTAAAGAATTCAATTTCTTCATTTGTAGGTTTGCGACTTTGACTTACAAGATTAAACAAATGTCTTAACCATTTAGCCTGGTGTGCATTTTGCTTTTCGATCTGGTCCAGACGAGAATCAGTAGATTCTTGATTGTGCTGTACCTCTGACTGTAGATTATCAACTTTCAAGGAAATCTCAGAAATTAACATGTCTTGAGCAACAGTAATATCTCCAGAGTCATCAAGTGCCTTTTCATGAGAGAGTTCGAGAGATTCTATCTTCTTGGTGAAAGATGTCTTTAAGTAGTTTATGTCCTTCTTCATTACAACAAGCTGACTGTTGACAGAGGTGGATGTAGAAGATCGCTCACCCACTTGTGCTCTAAGAATTTCTGTTTCAGCCTTGCTGACTGCAATTTCTTTCTCTAAAGCAGTTATCTTTTCTAATAACGAGAGAGTGTATGTGTCAGTGTGTGCGCTCACCTGACGTTCACTTTGAGATCCACTCACCTGAAGTGCATGTGTTTCACTCAATTTTAAGGTATTCCTCACATCACTCCTCTCAGATTCCTTAGCTGCTTCCAGATTTGTACCTGCATGTAAAATCACCCTAGCCTCCTCTGGGAAGGTCAGTGGTGGTGCAATGGGAGTTCGCAAATCCCTGTCCTTAATCAAATCTACTTGAACATTTGAAATTGTTGACTGAATTGCTTCAGTAGTAGATTGATCAAGTTGCCTTCCACCTTCTCCAGTCGAAACTGCGAGTGGAAAATCCCTTTTGGGAGCCAGGAGTGTTTGTCCTGGGAGGGGAGATGATGATTCTATTAAAGTTGGCTGAGAACCAAGATTTCCCTCTAAAGCCTGTGAAGACTCTTCTACCGTAACTATGGTAGGCACTGTCACATTTTCTACGTGCTCTCCTTGCAGTGTGTCCTGAGACTCATTTAAAGGTATGTCTTCCCCCATTGTGAGTAATAGGGGAGGTGTGCTTGACTCACTACAAGGTGCCACGGCCCTATGGCGAATTTCAATAGAATCATCCTGTTGAGAAGATGATTCTAGTAACTGTGTAACGGCCATATCAATTTCCATATCCTGTTGGGAGGATACATACGGGCTTACAGTTGCCTCAGGTTGAGTTCTACTTTTCTTTTCTAGAGGCAGAGCTGTGGGTTCACTCATACTGCCACTACTGATTCGACTTCTTTTTACTTGCAATTTCTTTCTGGAGTGAAAAGATATGAGTTTTGGTGGTTGAGTGTTTGGCTCTACGACCTTGGTTAGAGGTTGTGGTACTACAATCCCTTGGTCAGACCTACCAACCACTTGGGTTCCAGAAATAGATTGAGAAGCAGTAGTAGTTTGAGGAACAGAAGGCAATACCTGGTCAGCTGATTCCGCAACAGTCTCTGATAAGATAGGTTGATCCAATTCAGGTTCAGGGACAGATGCAGTTTCTTGCACTGGATGTTCAACAGCAAGAGCAGCTGGCTGAGGAACAATTTGCTGAGCAGGTTCAACTTGTTGATTGCCTTGATTTTCATTATCAACAAGCATGTTTTCCACTGGTGGTTCAGGGTTTTGTTCTGGTTCTTCAGGTTCTGGTACAGGTTCAATAACTGGTAGTTGTATATAGTTTGACATATATTGGGTGACAACTACAGGTATATTTGTGAATTTTGCCTTGTTGCTGTACTCAGTGAACAATCTGGTAGTAGGTTTACCTGACGCCAGTGACTCTCCATTCAGGAATTGGGCTTGGTTTTCTAGTTCCACAAGATGATTAAAAATCAATGATAAGAATCTTGGATAATAACATGAAACTTTATTTCCATTATCAAAATTCTTCTTTGCATTAATGATTCTTCTAACCATCGGAACACTCAGTAGTCTGCCAAAATTAATCCTTCGGTTATGTGCAACTGCATATCCAATATGCTGCAAGAAAGATGGTAATACCCCGAAGTTCCCTTTTGTAGTGTTGGCAAAGACTCTACCTAGTGTGTCGAACAGATAATCCCACTCCTGAACGAAGTTCTTTTTATTCCAGACAGTTTGATCAGGACTGTCTTGATAGAATACACCATTTAAAAAATTTATCATTTCTTGATCTGATGGTAATTCTTCGAAATTGTCAGTTGGAAAATTTAAGACCGTACTTATTGTATTTTCATTCACTGTGTACTGATTATCTCCCACAGAGAAGACAAAAGATCTGTTATCATTAGAAATGACAGCAGTAGTACACATGATTCGCAAAGGTTCAATTTTCAGAGGAGCATCCAATCTCAAAGCATTGCGAACCAGTGAATTTTCATTTAAAAACCGAATCCACGGTCGAAAACGTTCAACTGAACATTTTTCTGGATCAAAATAACCGATTAAATTATGTTTAATAATTTCAAATCGATCAGCCATTTTAATCAAGATTTAATTTCCTTGAAAATTTCAGATTTTACAAATTTTTTAATTTAAAATTTAATTTTTCGAATTAATAACTAATTAAAAATTCGAAAAAAATTAAAAGTTCTTTAAAAATTCTGAAAAATTCACACAATGATCTCCTTATACACACAAACACACATGTATTTTTAATTTTTTAAGAATCAAGCCCAGATTTCCAGAAAAACAGATCTAAGAACCGATTTTTTTCGAAAATAAAATCCTTCAAAACTCGAACAAAATCGCAATTTTAAACCATCAAAACACAGATAATCAAGCAAGGAGTCTAGATAAGTGGTTAATTCGTGATTTAGTTGAGAGAAATCGGTCGAAAATTGGGCATGAACGGTTTGTATATATGTGTGTATATGTAAGTATCTTTGTTGTTCTATAAGACTTAACTTGATAGAAATGTTAATAAGACTTAAAAACAACTAACTCTCATATATATACAAGTAGGCTGATTAAGACTTAAAAATATTACTAATAAGACTTAACTATATTAAGACAAATAAGACTTAAAAATACATACATACGAATAAGACTTAAAAATAAGTAATTAAGACTTAATTAACTTAGAGGTGATTAAGACTTAATTTACACTGACTAATGAATATGACTTAAAAAAAAATATTAAGACATAACTGATATGTACATCGAATAAGACTTAATTAAAACTAAGATTAAATTAAGACATAATATTAACAAGACTTAACTAACTGTTATGATTAAGACTTAAAAATAAATTGAATAAGACTAAACTAAAAACTCGCTAAGACTTATTTACAAACACATGAATATGACTTAACCTTACAAAACTCAGTAAGACTTAACCTAAGTCGAAATTCGAGATAGACTTAACCCTAAATCGAAATTCGAGATAGACCAAATCCTAAGTCGAAATTCGAGATAGACTTAACCTAAGTCGAAATTCGAGATAGACCAAATCCTAAGTCGAAATTCGAGATAGACTTAACCTAAGTCGAAATTCGAGATAGACTTAATCTAAGTCGAAATTCGAGATAGACTTAATCCTAAGTTTAAGTCATACCGAATTTTTATAAGTCATATTGAGAGTTTTAACTAATTTTAAGTCATAATTACTTTAAACAAACATTAAAAACACTATAAAATATACAATTAACTTATATAAATAATAAAAATATTATATAAAATTAAACAAATAATAAAAATAATTATACATACCAAATGCTAACCTATTAACGAAAACAAAGCAATATTAACAGGACAAACATTACAAAACATATGATAATTTAATTACTAAAATAGAAATAAATATCTACAATTATTCTAAAAATACAAAAGTATGAAGTATTAAGTAATATGAATAAACAAAGTGAAAAATAATTAAACAAACAAGAAAATCAGATGGTAAAATAATTATACGAGTGATTTCAAACAACAAATATTCACAGAATAATCACTTGTAAAATTATTAAAGATCAAATTTCAGATATTAATTACTAGGACTGTTTAACATACCCAATTCACTAACAATTCTAGTGAATGAGGATTCATTAAGCGACTTAGTAAAAATATCTGCAGTTTGATCTCCAGATCCTACAAATAGTAGTTCCACTGTACCATTCATTACATGCTCTCTTATAAAATGATACCTTATGTCAATGTGCTTTGTCCTTGAGTGCTGCACAGGATTGCTTGCGATTGCTATGGCACTTGTATTATCACATAAAATAGGAATATTTTCCAATACAATGCCATAGTCCATTAATTGATTCCTTATCCATAAGATCTGAGCACAACAGCTTCCAGCAGCTATATATTCAGCTTCGGCTGTAGAGTTGGAAACTGTTTGCTGTTTCTTACTGAACCAGGATACCAACCTTCCACCTAGGTATTGACAACTCCCAGATGTACTTTTCCTGTCTACAACACTTCCTGCATAGTCAGAATCTGTATATCCAATTAAAGTAAAACCAGATTCATTAGGGTACCAGATGCCTAAATTAGGCGTACCCTTTAGATATCTTAAGATTCTTTTGACAGCAGTGAGATGGATTTCTTTAGGGTTCGCTTGGAACCTTGCACATAAGCATGTGGCAAACATTATATCTGGTCTACTAGTAGTTAGGTAAAGCAATGAACCAATCATACCTCTATAGCCTGTGATATCTACCTTGGCAGAACTTTCACATAAACCAATTTTGACAGCTATAGTTGATGGTGTCTTTGCTGATGAGCACTCCTCCATGTGATATTTCTTGAGGAGCTCCTTGATGTACTTAGATTGACAAATAAATATTCCATCTTGTCTCTGACTTATTTGTAATCCAAGAAAGAATTTCAGTTCTCCCATCATGCTCATTCCAAACCTACCCTGCATTAACTTAGAAAACTTCTTGCACAGAAGCTCATTAGTAGACCCAAATATAATATCATCCACATAGACTTGGACTAGTATTATATCATTCTTATGTCTTTTAGTGAAGAGCGTTTTGTCTATGACACCTCTTATAAAACCATTTTCTAATAGAAATTCAGAAAGAGTGTCATACCATTTTCTTGGGGCTTGCTTAAGACCATAGATAGCTTTGTAAAGAAAGTAGACATAGTCCAGATGATCTTGATCTTCAAAACCAGGAGGCTGTTCTACATACACTTCTTCATCTAGCTTACCATTCAGAAAAGCACTCTTGACATCCATTTGATAAACTTTGAATTTTGAATAGGATGCATATGCCAAGAATATTCTGATGGCCTCAAGTCTTGCCACTGGAGCATAGGTCTCGTCATAATCAATGCCTTCAGCTTGAGAATAACCTTTAGCTACCAGTCTTGCTTTGTTTCTTATCACAGTGCCATCTTCATCTAGTTTTTTTCTGAATACCCATCTTGTGTCCACCACTTTTCTATCTTTAGGTCTGGGTACCAGCTTCCATACTTCTAGTTGCTTAAATTGATTGAGTTCATCTTGCATAGCAATCACCCAATCAGGATCAGATAGAGCTTCTTCTACTTTCTTAGGTTCCATAACAGACAGAAACCCAGAATAATTACATTGATTCTGATAAGCTCTTCTTGTTTTCACACCAACATCTGGATCACCAAGAATCAGCTCAAAAGGATGAGCTCTATTCCAAACAGTTTGTCTGGGAAGAATTGATCTTGATGATTCGCCTTGTTCTTCAGTATGATGTTGAGTATGACTTGTTGACCCTTCATTATCTCCCCCTGAGTTGTTGCCAGTTTGACTTGTTGATGGTTCAAGAGTATCAGTGGTGTCTTGAAAATTATCATTGTTTTCACCAGCATCACCTTGATCATTACCACCAACATTTGGATTATTATTATCAGCAACAACGTCAGGTTGATTGTCATCATCTGAATCTGAGTCTGACATATCATCAAACTTAAGCTTTTCAGATGGATCTTCATTTTGGATATTTGGGAGTTTTGTGTCATCAAATTTAACATTGACACTTTCCAAAGTTTTCTGTTGATCAATAAGATACACCTTGTAGGCTCTTCTAGTATAACCAATAAATATTGCTTCATGTGCTTTTTCTTCAAATTTACCACCTTGATCATCTCCTTCTTTCAGCACAAAGCATTTTGTCCCAAATACATGGAAGTACTTGAGAGTTGGTTTCTTGTCATGTAGAGCTTCATATGGTGTCTTCATTAAGTCTTTATTGATAAGTGTTCGATTCTGGGTATAGCATGCAGTGTTGACAGCTTCAGCCCAAAAGCTCAATGGAAGCCTTGATTCACTTAGCATTGTACGTGCAGCTTCAATCAAGGTTCTATTCTTTCTTTCAACTACCCCATTTTGTTGAGGAGTTCTGGGAGCCGAGTACTGTCTAGTTATACCCTTTTCAATGCAAAAGTCATTCAGAACTGCATTCTTGAACTCAGTTCCGTTGTCTGACCTTATAGCTCTTACTGGACGATTAGAATCCAGCTCAATTAACTTAATGTGATCAACTACCAGTTGTGGAGTTTCATCTTTTGAGTTCAGAAATAGTACCCATGTGAATTTTGAGAAATCATCAACAATCACTAGAGCATATCTTTTCCTTGACATAGACATCACACTAACTGGACCAAACAAATCCATATGAAGAAGTTGTAATGGTTCAGTTATTGATGATATGTTAGTGCTCCTGTGAGTTGCCCTTTTTAACTTCCCTTTTTGACAAGCATCACATAGACCTTCCTGAGTAAATTCAATCGAAGGTAAACCTCTCACCAACTCTCTTTTCACTAGAGAATTCATTGTTTTAAAGTTTAGGTGAGAAAGTCTCTTGTGCCATAACCAACTTTCATCAGTGGATGCCTTTGAATAAAAACATCTAATTTCTTCTGTGCTTCCAGAGTTCATATTGGCTATGTACAAATTTCCTTTTCTTACTCCAGTCAACTGCGGCCTTTCATTTCTCTTGTGTGATATTAGACAATTCTTCTTGTTGAAATGAACTTCATAACCTTTGTCACAGAAATGACTAATACTGAGCAAATTGTGCTCAAGGCCGTTCACATAAGAGACATCTTCAATGATAACATTTCCAGCTTCTAATCTGCCATATCCATCAGTTTTACCTTTGCTGTTATCTCCAAAGGTAACGACTGGGCCGGCCTTCTCCACCACATTTGTCAGCAGGGCTTTATCTCCGGTCATATGCCTTGAACATCCACTGTCCAGAATCCACATGACTCGATCAACCTGTTTCAAACCCTGCAATGACAAATTGGTTAGACTCTCTTCGGAACCCAAATTTGATTGGGTCCGGAGTACTTAAAGAATTGACCTTTATCAGGTAAAGCAACACTTTTTATCTTAACAACATTTTCTACAGGTACTGGACATTTAACCCTGTAAACAGCTTTAACTTGTTTTGATTTTAGCTTGGGTAACCATGTCTTTACCAAATCCTGAGAAGGACTTTTTGGGGTCCTAATCTTAGAATTAGGTGATGTTACAGTCCTGGATCTAACATGTTTATTTCTGCTCATATGCTGTCTAGGAGCATTCTTATCAACACATGCATGATTACTGTTAAAGTAAGCAGACATTATATTAAAAGCACAAGACATGCAATTAACAGCATCACATTTCTTATGAGCAGTATCAATAACAGGAATAGCATGCATGGTAGATTTGTTATTGCATTTATTCATGTTGTTACTTCTGCTACTAGTTTTCAATGAAATAGTAGACTCACCAACTCTTTCTGCTTTTACAAACACAGTCTTTCTATCTTTATCATTTTTAACAACTTGATTACTTTCTAAGACTACGCCATTAGCTACATCCTCAATGCGCATCTCTTCCTTAATGATTAAAGATGTTGTATCCATAGGTTCTGCTATGGATGTCTTAAAGAGTGGATTACTAACACTCTTAAGCACTAATGGTATACCCCTATCTACAGCACTGACACGATTAGGGGTAATAATGCTTTTTCGACCAACAGCCTCATTATAGTCAAACCCAATTCCTACGGTTTGATTAATAGTTTGTTGGTTAAACAACTCTTTAGCTACTTTACATGAATTAGAAGTAGCATTAGCCCTTATTTCTAGCTCGGCTATTGTATCACGTTGTTGAGCCACTATCACCGCTAAAGATCTCTCAATTTCTTTTAGAATTCTTATTTCTGAATTTTGTTTATCATGGCAATTTTGTACATCATGCAATTCTGATAGTTGATTACTAAGATCTGTAATTACCAAATTTAGTCTTTCAATCTCTCTATTAGCATTACCTAGTGTATTACTAAGTTGATAGATATATTGACTATCAGTAATTGATACCTCAGATGAAGTACCACTGGAGTTATCAGATTTTGCCATCAGGGCAAGATTGCCATATTCTTCATCTTCAGAGTCTGTATCATCCCAACTCTTTCCAGCAGCCACATAGGCTCTACCTGTCTTCTTCTTCTCAGATCCAAAGTCTTTTCTTTGGTTTTGTTTTGGCTTCTGACATTCAGTAGCGAAATGTCCAAGTTCATTACAGTTGTAGCATCTAATTTTACTTCTTTCAACTGTTCCAGTTTTGTAACCTCCTCTGTTACTTGAGGATGAAGAACCTCCTCTCTGGAACCTGTTATTGTTAGATTTGTACCTGAACTTGGGATTCTTCCTGAATCTGAAGTTGCTGAATTTCCTTACCAACAAAGCCATGGACTCATCTTCCAACTGATCTAGCTCTTCTAACGAATAGAAGTCACCTTCATCTGGACTAGCATTCGTTTGACCAACTTCAACTTCAAGCTTACCACTGTCAACTTTACAAGGTTGGATAACCTTATCTTCAACTTCTTGTTTGTTCTCAACAACAAGAGTTGTAGAAGTATTAGCAACTCTTCCTTTTCCATAAATCTCCTTTTGTTGAGATTGTTCCAGTTCATAGGTTTTTAAAACACCAAAGAGTCTTTCTACAGTTATTTCACTTAGATTCCTTGACTCTCTGATAGCTGTAATTCTATGTTCTAGATGAACAGGCATTGACAGTAGAAATTTTCTGTTGATCTCTTTCTGAGTGTAGTACTTGCCATGCATCTGTAAATTGTTGACAAGTTTGTTATATCTTTCAAACACGTCTTGAATACTTTCATTGTATGCTGATCGAAAGTGTTCATACTCAGATGTCAGAATTTCTAGTCGATTCTCCCTAACTTCCTCTGTTCCTTCATTCACAGTTTCAATGGTTTCCCACATTTGCTTTGCAGTTTTGCAGTTAATCACATGACTGTACATTACAGAGTCTAGAGAGTCTATTAAGATCAGTCTCAAATTAATGTCAAGTGCAGCTTCCTCTCTTTCAGCAAGAGTGTAATCAGAAGAGTCTTTGTATACATACCTTGCAGGGGTAATAACTATTCCATCAGTAACAACTTCAGGAATTACTCCATAAGGTATTATTGGTCCTTCTGATAAGACTTTCATGTATTTAGGATTTGCAACCTCGAGGAACATTAACATTTTGTTCTTCCACATATCATAACTATTTTTGTCATATATGGGTATTTTCACAGTTCCAACTTTAGAAGACATGATGAATTTTTTAAGAGAGTTAAAAAATTCGGGGATGATTTTTAATCGAGTAAAATGGGATCGTTGATTTGTGTATCAATCAATCTGCTCTGATACCAATTGTTAGGTCCGATAAGATTGTAGAAGGGGGGGTTGAATACAATCTTTACCTTTTTATCGAAATTTGTCCTTTAAATTAAATTTGATAAAGACAAATTTATCTGCGGAATTATTTAACACAATTTTTCAAGTTGAATATAACTGTATATTAACTTGATGTGGTGTTACAAAATCAGTATAACAACTTATCAAGATGTTAATAACTAATTAGAAAATTCGACATGAACTTTTCTAATTTAGTTAATAATAATCAAGATAAGAACTAGGAAACTTAATTCGCTAGTAGTACAAGAATCACAAATAAGCAAGTTCTATCGGATAGAATATCACAAAGATGAAGAACTTGATTTTCTGGGAATTGTTTAAGCTTTGGTGTTCTTGGTGTTCTTGAGAGAGAGAATTCTGGTCTTGATGAAATGTTTTCTGCTGTGTTTTCTCCGTTATGACTTAATCTGGTCTGTTCTGATCTTTTATATCAACAACAGGTCTTGCTGGCTTTCTGTAGGATATTTAATTGCTTCAGCATGACTTAAACAGCTTCCAAGACTTGATTTTCCTTCAATAAGACTTACACAAACCTCCATTATGACCTAAAATGTGTCGGTAAGACTTACCAGAATTTCGGTAAGACTTATAACAGCTGGCAGAGGTCGGTAGGAATTAAATCAGGTCGGTAAGACTTAATCCTGAAAAGGCTTCTGTCAGTAAGACTTAGATTAAGTCTTACCGAATTTTGCCTCCTTCAAGACTTAATCAACTTTCTTTCTTTAAGTCTTATTGATCCATTTAATTAGTTAATGTTTTAACTAATTCATATTTAATTGATACAATAATTAATTTAATTAATAAATTAATTCTAACAGAATTAATTCATTTAATTAAATCAACTAAATTAATTTATATCAATTATAAATGAATTTAATTAAATCAATAAATAATTAATTTAATTCTTACAAACCACTAAAGGTAGTAAAGAATTACCATTGATTTGTGTTGACGTTCGATGTACTGTCTGGTTCATGAACGACTAACTTCAATGACGCTTCTTCACTTTTGACTTTAGGTTGTGGTTTATTTCTTCTCTCAATTCTCTTGTACTGTAACTGATCTTCAAACTATCACTCGAAAAATCTCTGTCACTGTTCAAATGAATCCATTAACTTCAATGCTGTACTGGGGCTTGATCAGATAACTGAATCGTCTTCCAGTGTATGACATCAAAACTATAGATTGACTTTTCTTCTTTCTTCTGACAGATAATACTTCTTGAGATTCCTGTGACAGTTCATATGTATATTTACTTATTACAATTTGGTTTAAGTTGATTAGGATCCTCTAACTACAAATAGGCTGAGTCATATGCCTTTCAGTCTACCCAGCAACCTTTTTTCTTCTTCAGCTCTTCCAAATAAGCATGACAGTTTCTCCTCCAGTGTTCCGGTTTACCACAGTGGTGACAATCACCCTTGTCGACACCTCCTTTAGGTTTGGTAGCCTTCTTGGGAGCAGAATTAGGATTGGCAGCAGATTTGGATGCAATCCTTTTCTTATTGCCTTTCCACTTTCTTTTCCCTTTGGCACCCCCTTTGTTCACCATCAGCATGGGAGTAGGGGATTCCTTCTGAATGTTGGTTTCAGCAGTTCTTAACATGCCGAACAATTCAGTGGGTGTCTTATCAATCTCATTCATATTGTAATTCATGACGAATTGAGAGAAGTTCTTGTTGAGTGATTGTAAGATCAGATCTATTTGAGCCTCCGGACCAATCGGGAAGCCCAAGGTATCTAGTTGCTCAATATACCCAATCATCTTAAGAACGTGTGGTCCAACCGGATCTCGCTCTCCCTGTTTGCAAGCATACAATGCCTTGCTCGTATCATATCTTTCCTGACGAGCTTGTCCCTCAAACATGCTTTTGAGGTGCTCAATTATTTCATAAGCATTCATCAACTCATGTTGCTTTTGAATCTCATGAGCCATGCATGCAAGCATAAGGCATGACACATCAGTTGAGTCATCCAAATGCTTCTGATAAGCATTATGCTCGGCACGTGTGGCTCCAGCAGGAAGAGGATTTGGGTGAGGAACTTCAATGGCATACAGCTTTCGCTCCTGCCTGAGGACAATCCTCAAGTTTCTAAACCAATCTAGGAAGTTTGTCCCTGTCAGCTTTTCTTTTTCTAGGACTGATCGTATCGAAAAGTGGTTTTTGTTGTTTGCCATTTATTATCTACAATTTTGTAAAAGCGCATAAAATGAGTTAGTTTGCATGTTTCGTAAAACCAATTATGTTCAAGTTGATTTATAGCATATTCGTAATATACCTCCCACTATTTTTATCAAATTAATAGCCCTTACTATCAATTCGGAAAATGGTTCCCATAAAACCTTTCTTAGTGAGCAAAGATCTATATTTCGTCATATTTTAAGTCAGCTTTGGCTTTCCTCTTAAATATGATTATTTAGGTAGACCGTTATGTCAATTATATCGTATATAACTCTTGGATAGCTTAGTGAACAACATATTGCTCCGATCTATCTAATAGATTTCACTAAACTCTATGCTTATAAGTTCATAATCCTATTATGACGACTTATTTAAGTTGGACCCAACAATAACATTTCAAATAAGCTTGTTTACTTAATCACATCTCACCACGATAAAAGAGAAGCCCTTGCTTTGGCAAATCCACTCCTCAATGATCTAGGATTTAATGAGTGTTATTTGTTGGAAAGCATCTGTTTAACTTAATATTTCTTAAGGGATTTTTCAAAATTTAACGATCTTGATTGTTTGTTTAAATCTTAAATCGTTACAGATTTTATCTTGTTTAAACATGGCATATGTGTCGTATCTAATACATACATTCTAAAATTTCCATACATCCATGCATCCATACATATATCTAATATATCCATGCATCATATGTAAAGTGCAGTTACGCAAAATTAAACGTGCGATGGTTATGGCCCGATCCTATGCGATCTTTTCGAACTAATGAAAAGATCAAGGTCAATCTATGGTTGTAATAACTAATTATTACATAATTCTTCATTGCTTCCTAAGCCTCCATTGATTGCCTCCAAGCTCGTTTTGAAATACATTACAAAAGAACTCGAGTTACATTCGAGATATAATAATTACAAGAATAACGACATGCAAGTCGTATTTAATTATTACAGACCATAAATAAAATTAAAACATTTATTCTACGGGTCTTTAGGCCATAACCAATGCACCATGCTCATATAACAATTAGAGACATCACATTAATCATGATCATATCGATTAATATTTAACTCCTTAATTTAAATACCTAATTATTTAAAAGGAATTAAAAAAAATCAATTTTAATTATTAAAATCGAATTTAAAATTAAAATTAATCAAAATCGCATTTAATAATAATATTAAATTCAAAATTTAAATATTCAATTATTAAAAGCATTAATTAAAATAAAATTCGAATTAATAATAATATTCAAATTCATAATTTAAATATATTACAAAATTCGAAATTAAATTAATTAATAAAATTTTGAATTCATAATAATATATAAATTCATAATTTAAATATTCAATTATTAAAACTTTAATCATTATAAACATTAGGAATCTAATGATTAAAACCAATAAGTTTTCCTTTTTAAAGTGAAAGCAAAAGTAAAAAAGAAAAGTTATTATTTAAAAAACAAACTAATCAACACAGCACGTCCAAGATCTGATCTGTTACTGAAACCAATCTGACGCGCATGTCAAACATGCACCCCACCTGCTACTACTGCTAATGCGCATTTTTGTAATGCGCAAGACCTGTAAGATACTGCTGATGCGCATTACACCTGTTATACCAGTTTATCCCAGAAACTGCAGAATCTCCAGAAACTTGCAGAATGCATTTTTTTTCAGTTCTGATCAGTTCCAAAAATATTCTAATGATGTGATTAACATATCTAACATATAGTACATCATTCAAAACATGTTATAACAATTTATAACATCATACAAACAATTATAACAATTTATAGATAATCTTTTGTATGTTAAAATGAAGCATGGCATAATTCATAAATTCATGTATGTTTCATTTTCAAGAACATAAGACCAAATCATCCTTTTATACATGTAGCTCTGATACCATTGTTGTAATTCGGGCATAATAACGCAACGGAAATGACGTAAATAACAATTAAAAACGAATTCCAAAGCCCGGATCCATGTATAAAATGATGATCATGGTATAAAAATTCTCAAGAACAAGATTGTACCTTGTTAAAGCTTTCCAATGGATGTCAAATGGAGATCCTAGCTTGTTGATCTTGAGAGCTAAGTGTTGATCTTGAGAGCTAAACTTGCAACTCCTCCACCGGTATCCACACTTGAATGCTTGCTTGATTCGTCGAACGATTTCGCCACGGAATTTGGTACTAGCCAAAATAAATAAAACCGGATGTGTTCTTGACTTGACCTTGATTTCTCCTTGTGTTTTTCCAACTGAGATTTCAGTTTCTAGTATCCCAAATGGTTTACCAACTCTTGGCTTATAAAGAGAAATAAAGTAAAATGGAGCCTTAAACAATTAGGCCATTTTTATTTAAACAAATCTTATTTATTTAAATTAATTAATTAAGTCATACTTAATTAATCAAATAAGTCAAGAAAATACATCTTCAAATTTTATCTTTAACTAATCAAGTCTCACTTAATTAATTTCATAAAATTCGAATTATTATTTATTATTAATTTAAAAATCATAAATTAAATTATTATTAATTTAAATTCATGAAATAAATTAATATCCCTTTTAAATATTCTTTATGTGTGACCCTGTAGGTTATTATTTAATTGGCAACAATTTTATTCTCTAATAAAATTGTAAACAATAAGCGGCGTCTAGTAACACATTATTGCTACCCAATAAAACAATAATTAAATCAACGATTCAATCAACCTTTTATGACTAATGTTCCATGTAATATAATCCCTTTAAATCATGATATTATAGATTAAACTCCAGGCATGTAATGTGTCATCCTCTTCATAATTAATTCTTCATTTTCTTGATCGATGAGTAGACTATTTAATCAAATCAACATTTGAGCATGGCCATGCATTTCATAGTCTCACTCAAACAAGAGGCCGATAATATCACTCCTTTATCAGGAGATTTAAATCCCATCTAGATCGTTCATATTTCTCACATGATTCATAATATATCCGATATTCACCTTTATCATTATCCGGCTAAAGATAACTTTTAACGAATTCAAAATATATTAATTCTCATGTAGAATTATAACGACTTCAGGTCTAAGGATCATTACACCATTATCACTGTGAGAATACATATGACACATTTATTATTTACCATGATGTATCTCACTGTGGGTCTGTCCAGTACCCTGTACTCGTACAGTTACCTATGCATTGCTTTTAGTATCTTCATACTTATGACCAATGAGATGTGGTCATCAGTCAATTATCATACTAGCCTCAGTGTATTATTATTGTCCTAAGTAATAATAATACCCGGCTAGGGACATTTAAGAATATGATACAATCATTATATAATCTCATGTTCAAGTCACATACTTGCAACTATATAATTTGTATCAAGGTTCTAAGGACATTTATTATACTTTATTTATTTCGCAGTAAATAAAGCCAATAATAAACATATATATATCGAATATATAATATCACTCAAACATAAATATAATGTATACATTACCTCTAGGGCACCAATACTAACAAATTTACTATCAATCCGTACTCATTATGTAAAATGAAAGATTCATGTACATCCATGAATAACATGATAGGATGGATCGCAAATAATAATTGTACATAATCATCGTAACTAATATATGTGAGTCATGTACACACATAATACTATAAACATTGGGATATAGAAGAGATGGGGGAACACATGCAGTTCTAGTAAAATTAATAGAACCAAGATATACTGCACTAGCTAATCATTTATATAACCAAAGTGTCCCATGCTGGATCATTCTATGCTTTACATATTATAAATTTTAAAGATTTTTATCGATTTACTGTAATCGGCAAAAATAAGTTTGAAGCACACGTGAAGATCTCGTAATTCGGCAAGGTGGTTGTTCGTGCCACTGTCTCCTACATACTTTGGTACTCATTTTTGCATATATTATTTCCATTTTTTTAGGGTGTATTCGCTAATAATTCGTGCTTGTTTAGTTGTCAAATTTTAATTGATAAAAATTTCATTAATACTGATGGATCCCTGCACAAACATTTCCACCAATAAAAATTTTCCAACTCATCAAACACAAATTCTTATCATGTGCCATTGGGCACACACTAGACAAATCAATATTATTTTATAAACCAGGTGTGTGTTTAATTATTAAAACCGGTTGGAGCACTCTACTTAATTAGCTAGGTATGTAAATTAGCTGATAAACCGGAAACTGATGGCAAACATTAGACCCGGGAGCTGGGGCAGAGATGACGAGATTTAAAAATATATATTGTATATTATTTCATACATTTCAGTTTCTTCTAACTTCTTATTGTGGGACACCGTAATGCACATAAATAGTATTCTACTTTCGAACAGTGGTTTAGCATTTCTTGAAAATTATTTCATGTATTTCTGTGAAATGGATAGTTGGGCTGAAAGTGTAGTGGAAGTGGACTATCATAGACAGAGCCACACCTATCATGGGATCTATCATCTATGGGCTAGGACTAGCCTTAAAGTTTGGTTAAAAATCAATTTTATTGGGCTTCAAAAGCGTCGTTGCAAAGCATAAGCAGGCCACTTAGTTTGGGACAACTGTGGGCATGGTAATATTGGATTGTATTTGTAAGACTGGATTGTTGTTCGAATAGTCGTGTTAATCTAATGTAGTGATTGCTTACATGTTCATGACTAAATTCATACATTCAAACTTCACTCTCTCTCTTACACAAAACATATGAAACTTATTTTAAAAAATCAAATCTTCAATGGATCTCGTCAAAACTTAATTAAACTATTTTGAGGTTCCATTTACATAGGTATGTAAGAAATCTAATTAAATCGATGGAGTTGTGCTTCATATTTTCCTCAAGTTGCAATAGTTAGGGTCCACATCATTTGACTAATTGAATTTCGACTAAGAAAAAATATACATGCGGCAGTTGTATTTCTTAATTGAGTTTATATAACTAGCTTTATACCCGGCATTTTGAATAATTTATTTTTACTTTTAATAATAATAATACATATGTTATATGGTTTGTAAGTATACATTTTTTTTTCTTGTAAATGGTTTCTCTATAATTTATATTTCAAAATTTAGGCTCTCATATTTTTTAGTATTTCATAATTATTTTTTATTTTTTTATTTTATAAGATTGCACATGATATACTTGAAATATATAGGTACTGTATTCATGTAATAATTTATTATTAATTTTCTATCTTTTAGATTATGTAATTTAACTATTATCTTAAAGATTTTATATATTTTATTATATTGTTTTTATAGTTGTAAAGGCATTTTTTAAACTTTTTTGGAAATATGTGTGGTATTAATTTTTTTATTTATTTGAATATTGATTATTTTTTCATATTAATTTTATATTTTTGACATGTGTGGTGTTGGGTTTTTATGTTGTATTATATTTAGATATTTATATAAATTTATTTTGTTGGTTTTTAGATTGTTTTATAATTTAAAATATGTTATTGATTTGTGTTCACTTTTTTTAATTTAAATTTTTCTTTGCAAAGTAAGAATTTGTGTATTTGTTGATTTGTCCTCACATTTTTTTAATTTAAATTTTAGAAACATTTTTTTGCCAAACCTAAAAATAGAAACTTTAATGATTTTTATCAAAATAATTTTTTCTTAAAGCACTTTTATTTGTGAAACGAATGTTTTTGTAAATTATATTTTAAGTTTTAGCCTAACATATATTTTAATATTCCATAGTTTTTGGGGAGTTTTTTTCTATTTTATAAGAATATATATAATATACTTTAGAAATGTGGGAACTTATTGGTTTAACTATTCTTTATATATGTATATGTGATTACGTAATTGTGAACACACATGCATTTGTACTTTTTTTTAAAGAAAGTTTGTACTATCTTTTTATGTTTTCGTATTGATATATATTTGTTTTAAGTGCATTATATTAAAGTTTATTATTGATTTTAGTTTTCTACATTTAGATCTTTTTTTTGAATTCGGGTTTGTTTTGTAGATTATATTTTGTTGAATTTTGGTGTCACCTGTTTTTCGGTTACCTTTTTATTATCTTATTTTACCATATATTTTCTTAAAAACTTCTTTTTTTTTTGTAATTAAATGTACATTCTTGTTTTTTTAATAATTATTTCTTAAATTGGAATTGTGATGATATACTTTGTTTACTTGTTTATTATATATAAAGAATGAATTTTCGACTTATTTTTAATTATGATTTTTTACTAATTTATCCTTATTTGTTAATATTAGAAACATATTTGTTGTCAAACCTAAAAATATAAACTTTAATGATTTTTATTAAACTAGTGTTTTTCTTACAACACTTTTATTTGGTAAAGGTTTTTTTGAAAATTATATTTTAAGGTTTACCCTTACATATATTTTAATGTTTCATATTTTTTAAGGTGTTTTCTTCTATTTATTAATATACCTTAGACATTTGGGAATTTATTGTAATTTAACATACATAAATACACATACATTTGTACTTTTTTCTTAAAGAAAGTTTATACTTTCTTTTATATTTGTATGATGGTATGCTTTGTATGCTTTATTTTATATAAATAATGAAATTGTGATTTATTTTTCATTATTATTTTTTGCTATTTTATCCTTATTTGTTAATTGTGTGTAAGTTTTGTGCCACTACAACTCTTTTTCCTATAACAATAACAATTAATTAAGTTGATGATGAATATTTTATTAGTTTTATTCTTTATTAATTTACTTTAAATTTTATTGTTGATGAAATTTAATATTTTTGTAACTTTTAAATTATTAAATTAATATAGGATTTTTTTATATTTATTATATTTAGATTCTCTACTAATTATTTTAGTTTGGATTTTCGAATTATTTTTAATTTATTTACAATCTTTGCAAAATAATAAATTGTTAATTAATTGATTTGTGTTAACTTTTGTTAGTATAAATTTTAAAAAAATGTTTGTTGTAAAATCTAAGAGTATAATTTTTTTATGACATTTTTTAAAAGATAGGTTTCATTGAAACTCTTTTTTGTGGTAATATTTTTTTAATTATATTTTAAACTTTAGTATAAATTATTTTTGTATTAATTTTAGTTAACAATGATTTTTTCAACTTTAATTTTTTCTCTTTTATCATATGTTATTTATTTTAGTGCATCCTTTTTTGATCTTGTTTGTTAAGTTAAAAATACCACTAGTTACTTGGTAGCATAGTTTTAACTTTTTTGTTAGGGAAGCATAGTTTTAAACCAATACTCTAGTTCAACTTATCCCCTAGCCCATTTCTAATTTTTAATGAATTTACCTTTTAACCCGACGACTAGACGAGCACCTAAACTCCCTTACGCCAATTATATATACTAGCTTATAGCCCGTGCAAAGCACGAGTTTTTTTTTAAAAAATTTGTTTATAGTTTAGTATATATAATATTTTAAACATTATTTTTAGTTTAGTATTAAATCTAAATTAATATGCTGTTGGTGGTAATCGAACCTTCAACCTTTCTATATAACATAATCTAGTATTAATTTTATATTAAAATGTTGTTGGCGGGATTCGAACCTTAGACCTTCAACTTTTAGTATTGTTGTATCTAACGGTCATGATCTATTTGAATTGAAGATCTAACGGTTGTGAATGAGGATAACCAAAAATAAGGAGATAACCAAAAATAAAGGGGTAACCGAGTACAAATTATACCCCCTTTCGCTTATTATAATATAGTATAGATGTGTGGTGTTGGGTTTTTATGTTGTATTATATTTAGATATTAATATAAATTTATTTTGTGGGTTTTTAGATTGTTTTATAATTTAAAATATGTTATTGATTTGTGTTCACTTTTTTTAATTTAAATTTTTCTTTGCAAAGTAAGAATTTGTGTATTTGTTGATTTGTCCTCACATTTTTTTAATTTAAATTTTAGAAACATATTTTTTGCCAAACCTAAAAATAGAAACTTTAATGATTTTTATCAAAATAATTTTTTCTTAAAGCACTTTTATTTGTTAAACGAATGTTTTTGTAAATTATATTTTAAGTTTTAACCTAACATATATTTTAATATTCCATATTTTTTGGGGAGCTTTTTTCTATTTTATTAGAATATATATAATATACTTTAGAAATGTGGGAACTTATTGGTTTAACTATTCTTTATATATGTATATGTGATTATGTAATTGTGAACACACATGCATTTGTACTTTTTTTAAAGAAAGTTTGTACTATCTTTTTATGTTTTCGTATTGATATATATTTGTTTTAAGTGCATTATATTAAAGTTTATTATTGATTTTAGTTTTCTACATTTAGATCTTTTTTTTGAATTCGGGTTTGTTTTGTAGATTATATTTTGTTGAATTTTGGTGTCACCTGTTTTTCGATTACCTTTTTATTATCTTATTTTACCATATATTTTCTTAAAAACTTCTTTTTTGTTTTTGATATGGGCTAAAAGTAAGCCTTAAAGACATCTTTAATGTGGTATTAATTATACCCGGAATGGTCCAAACGTGGGGCCCACCAGTTGGGCCCAAACCCTATTTATAATATTAAATTCGTAATTAATATTAAGGGTAATAATCAGCTCAGCAAATAAGAATTGAATAAGGATAATATCTCTTTCAGACTTATCCTATAAGGCATCCAATTCGATATGGCAACAGACTCCTACAAGGAAGGAGTCTAGAACTTTCCTCAAGGAGGTGACTTATCTATTAAGTCTCCAACTCCTACCTTAATTCTAAGGCTTCTCAGCCTATATAAAGGGTCAGACCCCTCACCTCAGAACTACGTTTTTTGGCTTGATCTTTGATATTCATCAAAGTACGTAGGCATCTTGTGAAGGCAGAATCAGCCACGAGCACAAGAGCAGCCATTAAAGCACGAAGCTCACACACCCTTACATTAAATACATAAACCCTAGCCGCAATACTAGTAGCCTAGTTTTTGATCCACAACATTTGGCGCCGTCTGTGGGACGACAACATCAACCATGGTTCAAACACGAAGGACAACGTCAACCGAGGCCGTGCCCCTTAACTCTGCTCAACCAGCCACTTCAGATTCGCTCATCGTCACTGAGGAAGGACAAATACTCCCATCAACAGGGACGGTCGTTCAACCTCTGCCCACTCAACCCCCAGGGACGACTCCCCATGTAGAGGGGACTCACTCAGTGATCGTCCATCAAGGCCAAGAAACCAACCCTCTCCAGATGGTGGTTTCTCCTCTTGGTAACGTTGATCGCACGGGGGTACAGATCCACACTACGGATCTCCCTTTGAACACCAACCCTATGTATGGACTGCCTAACTATCCCCCTTGACGAAGGGAACCTGGATCGAGCGGACACGCCTTACAGATCCGGGATCGAGAATATGATGACTACTCGGGTCCCTATACTGATGATTCATCATCATCTGAGGATGATGATCGAGATGAAGCCCCGAGGAGGCGACGTGCTAGCAAGGAACCCCTAAGAAGAACACCAAGAATCCATGATGGACCTCCACAAACAATTGAGGAGAGGATTAAGGCTCATGAGGCTGAGATCCAAAGGTTGAAGGATGATATAGCAAGGGAACAAGCAAGACAGAGTCTGACTCGACCCCCTCCAATCTCAGGAAGGATTCCCGTTATAGATTTGGAGAGGTCCTCAAGAAGACAGAAGAGGGCTGATGTCCCAACAAGAGAAGCTATGAGGGTGGAAACCCCCAGGAGTAACCCCAAAGATCTGATGCCACTTGGGGACCCTGACGATCCCACACCTCCGTTTACTGAGGAGGTGATGAATGCCCACATCTCAAGGAAGTTTAAGATGCCAACTATTAAGGCCTATGATGGAACGGGCGATCCCGCAAATCATGTCAGAACATTCTCAAACGCACTACTACTGCAGCCTGCTAGTGATGCCTTAAAGTGTAGGGCGTTCCCTCAAACTCTGTCAGGCATGGCTCAAAGATGGTATAGCCGTCTACCTGCAAACTCGATTGGCTCTTTTAAGGAGCTGAGCGCTGCCTTCATCAGCCAATTCATCAGTGGGAGAATTCATGAGAAAAGTTCTGCATCCCTTATGTATGTGGTGCAGGGGAAGAATGAGAACTTAAGGGATTATCTCAAGCGATTCACCAAGGAGACGTTGAATATCATCGATCTGGAAAATAAGGTGGCCATGGTAGCCCTGGAACACGGAACCACTGACCTCTTCTTCAAAAGGTCTTTGGCAAAACACCCTCCTGAGAACATGGCCGAGCTCCAAAGAAGAGCCGATAAATATATCAAGGCTGAGGACAGCATTAAGAAGGAAACCACAGTAGGTAATGGCAAGGGCTCTAATGATTCAAAGAAAAGAAAGTCAGAACAAGAGTACGACGCTAGGGACAAGTATCCCCGGACTGGCAAGGACTCTGATTCATCACCTAAGAAGGGTTTTGGGTCAAGGTTTTCTGATTACACAAGGTTGAACGCTCCTAGGAGCCAAATTTTGTTGGACATTGAGAAGGATAAGGACTTTCGCTGGCCTAAACCGCTCAGGGGTGATCCCGAAAAGAGAAACAAAGATCTGTATTGTAGATTCCATAAGGATGTGGGGCATGACACAGATGACTGCAGACAGTTGAAGGATGAAATTGAGTTTTTAATCCGGAAGGGAAAGTTAAACAAGTTCACCAAGGGTGAAGACCGTGGAGCCCAGAAAAGGGATTATGATAGAAGAGACAATGATAGGAGGGATAACGATCGCAATCGTAACCCGCAGCCTCGAGGGCCAGTAATCAATATGATTTGGGGAGGACCAACAGCGGCCGGCACTACCCGAAACTCTCGAAAGGCTTATGCCAGGGAAGTGATGCACATCACAGGAGAAGCCCCAAAGCGTGCTAAGACTGAGGCAGTGATTGGTTTTGATGATTCAGATCTTGAAGGGGTGAAATTCCCCCATGACGACCCGTTGGTCATAACTCCAGTAATTGGAAACTCGGAAGTGAAGCGAGTCCTGATAGACAATGGAGCTTCCGTCGATATCTTGTTTCATGATGCTTTTATGAGGATGGGGTATACTGACTCTCAACTAAGCCCGACTAACATGCCAATCTACGGATTTAATGGAGTTGAGTCCAAGGTTGAAGGGACCATTCAGCTGCCCATGACAATAGGGCAAGAACCTAAGGAGGCCACCCAGATGCTAAACTTTCTAGTAATTAAGGCTGCCTCAACGTACAATGCAATCTTAGGGAGGACCGGACTTCATGCATTCAAGGCTGTTGCCTCTACTTATCACATGAAGGTCAAATTTCCAACCAGGAATGGTGTTGGGGAACAAAAAGGAGATCAGAAAATGGCCAGGAGTTGCTATGTGGCTGCTTTGAGAGCTGACGGAACCGGGGGGCAGGTACTCCCGATTGAAGACATGGATGTCCGTGATGATGATGAACACCGGGGAAAGCCAGCGGAGGATTTAATACCTATCCCTCTGGAGCTAGGCGACCCTGAGAAGGTGACTTATATTGGAGCCTCTTTGAAAGAACCCCTGAAGGGCAAATTAATAGAGTTCTTACAAAGGAATAGTGACGTTTTTGCTTGGACAGCAGCTGACATGCCAGGGATTGATCCTCAACTTATAACTCATAGATTGAATGTCGACCCTAATCGGAAGATAGTACAGCAGAAGAAGAGAAATTTTGCTCCGGAAAGGCAAGAGGCCATTAAGCAAGAAGTGGATAAGCTCTTGGAGGCTGGTTTTATTGAGGAAATTCAGTTTCCCGAATGGTTAGCAAACCCAGTGATGGTCAAGAAAGCGAATGGGAAGTGGAGGATGTGTATAGACTTCACTGACCTGAATGATGCATGCCCAAAGGATTGTTTCCCTCTGCCAAGGATAGATATGTTGATAGATGCCACAGCTGGACATGAGATGCTGAGCTTCATGGATGGATTCAGCGGCTATAATCAGATTAAGATGCACAAGGATGACATCCCTAAGGTATCTTTCATAACCGACTTTGGTGTTTTCTGCTATCTTGTTATGGCGTTTGGCTTAAAGAATGCGGGAGCTACTTACCAACGATTGGTGAATAAGATATTTGCCCATCTGATTGGAAAAACCATGGAGGTTTATGTCGATGATATGCTGGTTAAAAGCTTGGTCAAGGCAGACCATATCAAGCACCTCAGAGAGGCATTTGAAGTGCTGAGGCACCACAAGATGATGTTGAATCCAGCCAAATGTGCCTTTGGTGTTGGATCAGGCAAATTTTTGGGTCTAATGGTTTCTAAAAGAGGCATAGAGGCCAACCCCGACAAGATCAAGGCGATCTTAGACATGGAACCCCCACGCTCTATAAGAGATGTGCAGAAGTTGACAGGCCGGGTAGCGGCTTTAGGAAGATTCATCTCCAAGTCTGGTGACAAGTGCTTGCCTTTCTTTCAAGCATTGAAGAAAGTGAAAAATTTTGAGTGGACCCCTGAGAGCCAAGAGGCCTTTGAGCAATTGAAGAAATACATGGTTGAAGCCCCGTTATTGACCAAACCAAGTCCTGGAGAGACTCTTTATCTATACCTGGCGGTATCTGAGCAAGCCCTGAGTGCTGTCCTTATTCGGGAAGAGGAGAAAGTCCAGAAACCTATCTACTATGTAAGCAAAGTGTTGCATGGGGCTGAGTTGAATTACTCACCCATAGAAAAGTTTGCTTTGGCTTTAGTAACTGCCTCAAGGAAATTGCGACCTTACTTCCAGGCACACAAGATTCAAGTTCTGACGAACCAACAGTTGAGGAACATATTGCATAGCCCTAAGGCCAGTGGAAGGCTAATTAAATGGGCGATTGAGTTAGGAGAATTCGATATCACATACAAGCCTCGGACAGCCATCAAGGCTCAGGCATTGGCTGACTTCGTGGTTGAATGTACTATTAACAACCAAGAAGTCGGGGGGCAAGAGATAATGACTACCCCTGGGCAAGAGAAAAAAGAAGAGGAACTTACACCTGATCTAAAGGAATATTGGGTGCTCTATTTTGATGGAGCATCAAAAACAAATTCTAGTGGTGCAGGTTTGGTTTTGCAAAGCCCTGACGGGTTCACGGTTGAGTATGCTTTAAAGCTGGATTTTCCTACTACTAACAATGAGGCAGAGTATGAGGCATTAATAGCTGGTTTGGGTTTAGCTAGAATCATGAGGGTCAAAAACCTCAAAGTTTGTGGAGATTCACGACTTGTGATATCCCAAGTAAACGGTGAATTCGAAGCTAAGGATGAGACTATGGCGAAATACCTGAGAGTGGTGAAGGCTGTTATGTCTCAGTTTGAGGAGTGTCATGTTGAGCACATCCCGAGAGAAGAAAACGTTAAGGCCGATGCCCTGTCTAAGTTTGCTTCTTCTGAAATAGAAAATTATGCTGGGAGTGTCTACTTTCAGGTCCTGAAGGCCCCGACCATTAATGCAAAGTTAGTGGCACCAATTGATATAGGAGTCTCTTGGATAGATCCTATCAAGGCACACCTGGAGACCGGTTGGCTCCCAGACAATGCCATGGAGGCACGAAAACTCTCAGTAAGAGCGTTGAGATATACTTTGATTGAGGGTATTCTGTACAAAAGGTCGTTTGTCATCCCGTACTTGAAGTGTCTAAGGCCTCTAGAGGCAAGGGAAGCATTAGAGGAAGTTCATGAAGGGATCTTTGGGCAACATTTGGGGGGCAGAGCCCTAGCTCACAAGATAATTCGTTTAGGGTTTTATTGGCCGGAGATGTTGGCTGATGCACAAAACTATGTCAAGAGATGTGAGAGATGCCAGAAGCATGCCCCAATTGTGAGGCAACCGCCTGAGATGTTGACCTCTATCAACTCTCCCATTCCATTTGTAATGTGGGGGATGGACATACTTGGACCCTTTCCCATGGCTTCAGCACAGAGGAAATTCCTGATAGTGGCCATTGATTACTTCACTAAGTGGATTGAGGCTAAACCCCTGGCCAAGATAACCACCAAGCAAGTTTCCCAGTTCTTCTGGGAGAACATCATTTGCAGATACGGAATCCCACGAATCCTTGTGACAGACAATGGGACACAGTTCAATAATGAGGAGTTTAAGAAGTATTGTGAAGAGAATGCGATTGAGCTCCGTTTTACCTCAGTGGCACATCCACAAGCCAATGGGCAAGCTGAGGTAGCTAATCGAATTATCCTTGATGGACTGAAGAAGAGGGTCGAACGCTCTAGGAACACGTGGGTAGATGAACTGCTGCCCATACTTTGGGCGTATCGTACCACTTATAAGGTAACAACTGGAGCAACCCCATTTTTACTGGCTTATGGAGCCGAGGCTGTTGTGCCCTTGGAGATCATGCAGGCATCACCTCGAATCGAGGCATATGAGCCAGAAACTAATGAAGAAGGGATGAGACTGGCCCTGGATTTAATTGACGAGGTTAGAGATGAAGCTAATGCTAGGAATGCTGAGTATCAGAAGAGAGCCTCTTTTCATTACAACCAGAGAGTTAAAGAAAGGTTTTTTCGACAAGGCGACATGGTCCTGAGGAAGATTGAAGCCTCAGGAGTTGGCCAAAAAGGAAAGTTAGCACCAAACTGGGAAGGACCGTATCTAGTCAGGAAGGTGTTAGGACGAGGATCTTACAAGTTGGAAACCTTGGATGGGGTTGAGGTGCCCCGGACTTGGCATGCTGTGAACCTCAAAGTTTATTATGTTTAAGATCTTTTGATAAAGGCTTGAACTTTTATCTATTTATTAGGAATAAGGTTCGAATGAAACCATTATAGAGCATGTTGCTCCCAGTAGTTGATAGAGTATCTGTGTAAGGGTTGAACCCATTTTATTGATGTCCTTTGACAGCATAATGGAATTTAATCTGTTTTCTCTATTGGTTATCCTTCCTTGCTAAAACAAACGAAAGACAAATGTTGGACCGACTTGTAAGTTTAGTACCAGCCAGGAGGCCAAGTACTCAAAAATTCTAAAGTATTAACAAACTATGAGCAAAAGCAAGAAAAATGAACGGAAATAAACTGCATAAATAGTTAAGTTAAAAATGGTTGAAACCCAGAGTTCGGAAAGGCAAAAGATAAATAAACGAAGCCTAAGGGGCCTTAGGGGCCTCCTTAGCAGGAGAAGCATCCTCAGAGCTAGTCTCAGTAGTAGACCCCTCGTCGGCAGAGTTAGCAGCACCAGGCTGAGCTAGAAGAGGCTCGGGATCCAAAGCTGAAGTAGTGGCAGTAGCATGCTCCTTAACCAAAGTATCATCCTCCCCGAACAGCTCTTCACTGGAACCAGGCACCTCTGTCAAGGCACTGGGAAGGTGAGGGCTAGGAAAAGCAGAAGGCAAGAATAACCCTGGATGCTGCCTCAGAACTGCTTCAAGGGCCTTGGTCCACCCATCAGAAAACTGACTAGGAAAGAGCATCTCATCATGCTGATCCATGAGGGTCTTGTACTCCTCCGAATCCAGATATTCATCAATATGCTTCTCCTTGTCATCTCTCAGAGCAACCAGCTCCGCATGCATCCCTACCATCTCTTCATCTTTCTTCTTTATTTGCTCCTCCAGACGGTTGATATGGAGAGTCGTCTTCTGAGACTCAGACTCAAAAGCTTTGGACTTCTCTTTCCAAGCTTTGGCTTTATGAACCAAGCTTTGGAAATGGACGTTAGCCTGCATGAAAGGTTAGCATTGAAATCAAGTAGTGAATCTAAAGCCGTTAAGGTATTGAAAGATAAAAGTTCGAAACTTACCACAGCGAGAGCCTGAGCACCGAGTGCCTCTGACTCCCCAATACCTCCACTAAGGACCATATCCTTATAGTCAGGGGTGGTGATCGAGTTTAAAGACCAATCCATGGAGTGCTTCGTAGAGCCCACCACAGAATCCTGCTTCCTAAAGCCCCAAGGAGGCCTGAAAACCGTCGACTGGACATTAACTTGGGAGCTCCCCTCCAGTCCAGCTATGTCACCATATCTCAACTCTCCTTTATGGACCTTGTGGGGGCGCAGAAAAGGAGGCTCCGTGTTTTTCCCTCGAGGGTCAGCA
Source organism: Saposhnikovia divaricata (assembly GCA_036435485.1). NCBI lineage: Eukaryota > Viridiplantae > Streptophyta > Magnoliopsida > Apiales > Apiaceae > Saposhnikovia > Saposhnikovia divaricata. The sequence goes on from CM071600.1 coordinate 25,074,602, forward strand.
GCCCTCTTAGCTCGAACCATCCTGGCTGTCTCTTCATCAGGAGAGGGTGCAGCCTCCACAATCAATTTCGCAACTGCAAGAACGACCAAAAAGAGAGTTGGAATAAATTCAGTAATAAAAAGTAAATGGCAAAGACCAGTAAGAAAATTACCCCGCTCAGAAACTCTGGAAAGGCCTACTCCCCTTAGAGATTCCTCATTTAAAAGACTTAGGCAGGTAATAGAACTACCGTCTGCCTCGGTCAGAGTATTATAAGCGGCCTGTTCCTCGGTACTAAGGATGATTCCCTTAGCACTTCCATCTGAGACTCTCGAGAATGTCTGCCTAAAGAGAGTGCCCCAATCACCTCCATCCCATTCTAAGTATGCGAACTCATTTTTCCAGCCCGCATTATTATCAGGAATTGACTTGCCATTAAAAATTGGGGGAACTCTAGGACGGAGCTTAACATATACCCAGCCAGGGTTCGTGGCAGGACTATTGTAAAATTGAAAAAGTTTGCGAAAAAGCGCAACTGATAAAGGAAGTTGTTGTCGAAGACACAAAACCATAAAACATAATATAATTCTCCACGCGTTTGGCGGGAGTTGACATGGACTAATTTGAACATCAGCTAAGAGTCTAGGAATGAATTCATGAAATGGAAAACGAAGGCCAGCCACTAGACTCTCCCTATAAACACACAAAGAATTGGGTTTCCAGTGACAAGGTCTGTCACCTGGCTCGGCTGGGACAAGTTTATAAGGTGATTTAATTTTGAAAAGCTTGTTATATCTAGTGATTTCATCAACATCATGATAAGAGCTACAGCAGTCATATGCATCTAGTTCTGACAAAGATGGGTAATCATCTCCACGTTGATTTAACATATCTACTAGAGATGTGTAAGAAGAGCGAATGGTGATTGTACCTTTGGAGGAGGCAGAATTCATCTTTGCAAGGCGGGACTTAGCTTTGTCTTCCATTGGTGCTCCTGAAAAAAGATTTGAAGCTCTTGAAAAACCCAGAAAGTTTGAAGATTTGAAGAAAATCTTCAAAGAAAACCCAGAAACTATGAAGGAGTGAAGGTATCTTCAAGAAAGAAACCCAGAAACCACCGTGAAGGGGAGGAGCTCGAAGAAAACTTTCGCCGGAAATCGCCTTGAAATAGAGATAACTACAGAGAGAATTTCTAGTGAAGTGTTTGAGTAGAAGTGAGAATGAGAAAGTGAACTCTCCACTCTCACTCTTATATACAACCTTTTAGCCGGTTAAAATTCCTCCAAACGGTCAAAAAACCTACAGTAACAGGTCAGAAAAGCCCATGAAACCGGCCCAAATTAAGGCCCAATTCTAGGACATTCTTAGGAAAATACCTTTGAAAAATATCTTAGATATTTTAAAGAAAATTATAGATATTTTTGAAAAATATCATAGACAACAAAACCTGGATTTGGTTTCAAATAGCCCGGACGGGCCCAATAATGACTATAAGGTTAAGCCCATTTTGAAAAGAAAGGTATCAGGCCCCATAAGAATAGGCCCAAAGCCAAAGTTGCCCTTATTTCGACCAGAATCCTGGTCGAAACGACCAAGAATCCTGGTCGAAAAACTCTTCGACCAAAGCGTTGGAAACGCCCTTATTTCGACCAGAATCCTGGTCGAAACGACCAAGAATCCTGGTCGAAAAACTCTTCGACCAAAGCGTTGGAAACGCCCTTATTTCGACCAGAATCCTGGTCGAAACGACCAAGAATCCTGGTCGAAAAACTCTTCGACCAAAGCGTTGGAAACGCCCTTATTTCGACCAGAATCCTGGTCGAAACGACCAAGTATCCTGGTCGAAAAACTCTTCGATCAAAGCGTTGGAAACGCCCTTATTTCGACCAGAATCCTGGTCGAAACGACCAAGAATCCTGGTCGAAAAACTCTTCGACCAAAGCATTGGAAACGTCCTTATTTCGACCAGAATCCTGGTCGAAACGACCAAGAATCCTGGTCGAAAAACTCTTCGACCAAAACGTTGGAAACGCCCTTATTTCGACCAGAATCCTGGTCGAAACGACCAGGAATCCTGGTCGAAAAACCCTTCGACCAGAGCAAAATTGGACCCTTATTTCGACCAGAATCCTGGTCGAAACGACCAGGAATCCTGGTCGAAAATCTCTTCGATCAGGAAGAAAAAGAAGGCCTTGTTTCGACCAGAATCCTGGTCGAATTCCTGGTCGAATTTCTGATCGAAAATACTCAGTCCTGGTCGAAATTTGCTATAAAAATTGATTTTTTGACAGCAAATCTTCACAGACATGGAATTTTGATACCTGTGGGTACCATAATAGGATAAATATGGAAATACGAGGAATTTCATAGATAATTCCTTGAAGAAAAAGACTCTGTAACTAAAGTTATGGAAGTTGCTTAGCCTCGAATAAGGCATATCGTCGTAAACGTGTCGGTCGCTCCACACTTTGCATCAAGACGACATTTGTGAAACGCTAGTGTACAAAGCCCTGACCCAAGTCTCACGAAAGGCAGTTAAAACTTCAAGGAAAACCTGATCAGTTTTCCTAGAAGTTGGGGGGCAAATGATATGGGCTAAAAGTAAGCCTTAAAGACATCTTTAATGTGGTATTAATTATACCCGGAATGGTCCAAACGTGGGGCCCACCAGTTGGGCCCAAACCCTATTTATAATATTAAATTCGTAATTAATATTAAGGGTAATAATCAGCTCAGCAAATAAGAATTGAATAAGGATAATATCTCTTTCAGACTTATCCTATAAGGCATCCAATTCGATATGGCAACAGACTCCTACAAGGAAGGAGTCTAGAACTTTCCTCAAGGAGGTGACTTATCTATTAAGTCTCCAACTCCTACCTTAATTCTAAGGCTTCTCAGCCTATATAAAGGGTCAGACCCCTCACCTCAGAACTACGTTTTTTGGCTTGATCTTTGATATTCATCAAAGTACGTAGGCATCTTGTGAAGGCAGAATCAGCCACGAGCACAAGAGGAGCCATTAAAGCACGAAGCTCACACACCCTTACATTAAATACATAAACCCTAGCCGCAATACTAGTAGCCTAGTTTTTGATCCACAACAGTTTTGTAATTAAATGTACATTCTTGTTTTTTTAATAATTATTTCTTAAATTGGAATGGTGATGATATACTTTGTTTACTTGTTCATTATATATAAAGAATGAATTTTCGACTTATTTTTAATTATGATTTTTTACTAATTTATCCTTATTTGTTAATATTAGAAACATATTTGTTGTCAAACCTAAAAATATAAACTTTAATGATTTTTATTAAACTAGTGTTTTTCTTACAACACTTTTATTTGGTAAATGCTTTTTTTGAAAATTATATTTTAAGGTTTACCCTAACATATATTTTAATGTTTCATATTTTTTAAGGTGTTTTCTTCTATTTATTAATATACCTTAGACATTTGGGAATTTATTGTAATTTAACATACATAAACACACATACATTTGTACTTTTTTCTTAAAGAAAGTTTATACTTTCTTTTATATTTGTATGATGGTATGCTTTGTATACTTTATTTTATATAAAGAATGAAATTGTGATTTATTTTTCATTATTATTTTTTGCTATTTTATCCTTATTTGTTAATTGTGTGTAAGTTTTGTGCCACTACAACTCTTTTTCCTATAACAATAACAATTAATTAAGTTGATGATGAATATTTTATTAGTTTTATTCTTTATTAATTTACTTTAAATTTTATTGCTGATGAAATTTAATATTTTTGTAACTTTTAAATTATTAAATTAATATAGGATTTTTTATATTTATTATATTTAGATTCTCTACTAATTATTTTATTTTGGATTTTCGAATTATTTTTAATTTATTTACAATTTTAGTACTGAATCTAGAATCTTTGCAAAATAATAAATTGTTAATTAATTGATTTGTGTTAACTTTTGTTAGTATAAATTCTAAAAAAAATGTTTGTTGTAAAATCTAATAGTAAAATTTTTTTATGACATTTTTTAAAAGATACGTTTCATTGAAACTCTTTTTTGTGGTAAGATTTTTTTAATTATATTTTAAACTTTAGGATAAATTATTTTTGTATTAATTTTAGTTAACAATGATTTTTTCAACTTTAATTTTTTCTCTTTTATCATATGTTATTTATTTTAGTGCATCCTTTTTTGATCTTGTTTGTTAAGTTAAAAATACCATTAGTTACTTGGTAGCATAGTTTTAACTTTTTTGTTAGGGAAGCATAGTTTTAGCTTTTAAACCAATACTCTAGTTCAACTTATTCCCTAGCCAATTTCTAATTTTTAATGAGTTTACCTTTTAACCCGACGATCAGACGAGCACCTAAACTCCCTTACGCCAATTATATATACTAGCTTATAGCCCGTGCAAAGCACGGGTTTTTTTTTTAAATTTGTTTATAGTTTAGTATATATAATATTTTAAACATTATTTTTAGTTTAGTATTAAATCTAAATTAATATGCTGTTGGTGGGAATCGAACCTTCAACCTTTCTATATAACATAATCTAGTATTTATTTTATATTAAAATGTTGTTGGCGGGATTCGAACCTTAGACCTTCAACTTTTAGTATTGTTGTATCTAACGGTCATGATCTATTTGAATTGAAAATCTAACGGTTGTGAACAGGGATAACCAAAAATAAGGAGATAACCAAAAATAAGGGGGTAAGTGGGTAACCGACTACAAATTATACCCCTTTCGCTTATTATAATATAGTATAGATAGTATAGATGTGTGGTGTTGGGTTTTTATGTTGTATTATATTTAGATATTAATATAAATTTATTTTGTGGGTTTTTAGATTGTTTTCTAATTTAAAATATGTTATTGATTTGTGTTCACTTTTTTTAATTTAAATTTTTCTTTACAAAGTAAAAATTTGTTTATTTATTGATTTGTCCTCACATTTTTTTAATTTAAATTTTAGAAACATATTTTTTGCCAAACCTAAAAATAGAAACTTTAATGATTTTTATCAACATAATTTTTTCTTAAAGCACTTTTATTTGTTAAACGAATGTTTTTGTAAATTATATTTTAAGTTTTAGCCTAACATATATTTTAATATTCCATATTTTTTGGGGAGTTTTTTTCTATTTTATTAGAATATATATAATATACTTTAGAAATGTGGGAACTTATTGGTTAAACTATTCTTTATATATGTATATGTGATTATGTAATTGTGAACACAGATGCATTTGTACTTTTTTTAAAGAAAGTTTGTACTATCTTTTTATGTTTTCGTATTGATATATATTTATTTTAAGTGCATTATATTAAAGTTTATTATTGATTTTTGTTTTCTACATTTAGATCTTTTTTTTGAATTCGGGTTTGTTTTGTAGATTATATTTTGTTGAATTTTGGTGTCACCTGTTTTTCGATTACCTTTTTATTATCTTATTTTACCATATATTTTCTTAAAAACTTCTTTTTTGTTTTGTAATTAAATGTACATTCTTGTTTTTTTAATAATTATTTCTTAAATTGGAATTGTGATGATATACTTTGTTTAGTTGTTTATTATATATAAAGAATGAATTTGCGACTTATTTAATTATGATTTTTTACTAATTTATCCTTATTTGTTAATATTAGAAACATATTTGTTGTCAAACCTAAAAATATAAACTTTAATGATTTTTATTAAACTAGTGTTTTGTTACAACACTTTTATTTGGTAAATGCTTTTTTTGAAAATTATATTTTAAGGTTTACCCTAACATATATTTTAATGTTTCATATTTTTAAGGTGTTTTCTTCTATTTATTAATATACCTTAGACATTTGGAAATTTATTGTAATACATAAACACACTTACATTTATACTTTTTTCTTAAAGAAAGTTTATACTTTCTTTTATATTTGTATGATGGTATGCTTTGTATACTTTATTTTATATAAAGAATGAAATTGTGATTTATTTTTCATTATTATTTTTTGCTATTTTATCCTTATTTGTTAATTGTGTGTAAGTTTTGTGCCACAACAACTCTTTTTCCTAGAACAATAACAATTAATTAAGTTGATGATGAATATTTTATTAGTTTTATTCTTTATTAATTTACTTTAAATTTTATTGTTGATGAAATTTAATATTTTTGTAACTTTTAAATTATTAAATTAATATAGGATTTTTTATATTTATTATATTTAGATTCTCTACTAATTATTTTATTTTGGATTTTCGAATTATTTTTAATTTATTTACAATTTTAGTACTGAATCTAGAATCTTTGCAAAATAATAAATTATTAATTAATTGATTTGTGTTAACTTTTGTTAGTATAAATTTTAAAAAAATGTTTGTTGTAAAATCTAAGAGTAAAATTTTTTTATGACATTTTTTAAAAGATAGGTTTCATTGAAACTCTTTTTTGTGGTAAGATTTTTTTAATTATATTTTAAACTTTAGGATAAATTATTTTTGTATTAATTTTAGTTAACAATGATTTTTTCAACTTTAATTTTTTCTCTTTTATCATATGTTATTTATTTTAGTACATCCTTTTTTGATCTTGTTTGTTAAGTTAAAAATACCATTAGTTACTTGGTAGAATAGTTTTAACTTTTTTGTTAGGGAAGCATAGTTTTAGCTTTTAAACCAATACTCTTGTTCAACTTATTCCCTAGTCCATTTCTAATTTTTAATGAATTTACCTTTTAACCCGACGACCAGACGAGCACCTAAACTCCCTTACGCCAATTATATATACTAGCTTATAGCCCGTGCAAAGGACGGGTTTTTTTTAAAATTTGTTTATAGTTTAGTATATATAATATATTAAACATTATTTTTAGTTTATTATTAAATCTAAATTAATATGCTGTTGGTGGAAATAGAACCTTCAACCTTTCTATATAACATAATCTAGTATTAATTTTGTATTAAAATGTTGTTGGCGGGATTCGAACCTTAGACTTTCAACTTTTAGTGTTGTTGTATCTAACGATCATGATCTATTTGAATTGAAGATAGATGTGTGGTGTTGGGTTTTTATGTTGTTATATTTAGATATTAATATAAATTTATTTTGTGGGTTTTTAGATTGTTTTCTAATTTAAAATATGTTATTGATTTGTGTTCACTTTTTTTAATTTAAATTTTTCTTTGCAAAGTAAGAATTTGTTTATTTATTGATTTGTCCTCACATTTTTTTAATTTAAATTTTAGAAACATATTTTTTGCCAAACCTAAAAATAGAAACTTTAATGATTTTTATCAAAATAATTTTTTCTTAAAGCACTTTTATTTGTTAAACGAATGTTTTTGTAAATTATATTTTAAGTTTTAGCCTAACATATATTTTAATATTCCATATTTTTTGGGGAGTTTTTTTCTATTTTATTAGAATATATATAATATACTTTAGAAATGTGGGAACTTATTGGTTTAACTATTCTTTATATATGTATATGTGATTATGTAATTGTGAACACACATGCATTTGTACTTTTTTTAAAGAAAGTTTGTACTCTCTTTTTATGTTTTCGTATTGATATATATTTGTTTTAAGTGCATTATATTAAAGTTTATTATTGATTTTTGTTTTCTACATTTAGATCTTTTTTTTGAATTCGGGTTTGTTTTGTAGATTATATTTTGTTGAATTTTGGTGTCACCTGTTTTTCGATTACATTTTTATTATCTTATTTTACCATATATTTTATTAAAAACTTCTTTTTTGTTTTGTAATTAAATGTACATTCTTGTTTTTTTAATAATTATTTCTTAAATTGGAATTGTGATGATATACTTTGTTTACTTGTTTATTATATATAAATAATGAATGTTCGACTTATTTTTAATTATGATTTTTTACTAATTTATCCTTATTTGTTAATATTAGAAACATATTTGTTGTCAAACCTAAAAATATAAACTTTAATGATTTTTAATAAACTAGTGTTTTTCTTACAACACTTTTATTTGGTAAATGCTTTTTTTGAAAATTATATTTTAAGGTTTACCCTAACATATATTTTAATGTTTCATATTTTTTAAGGTGTTTTCTTCTATTTATTAATATACCTTAGACATTTGGGAATTTATTGTAATTTAACATACATAAACACACATACATTTGTACTTTTTTCTTAAAGAAAGTTTATACTTTCTTTTATATTTGTATGATGGTATGCTTTGTATACTTTATTTTATATAAAGAATGAAATTGTGATTTGTTTTTCATTATTATTTTTTGCTATTTTATCCTTATTTGTTAATTGTGTGTAAGTTTTGTGCCACTACAACTCTTTTTGCTATAACAATAACAATTAATTAAGTTGATGATGAATATTTTATTAGTTTTATTCTTTATTAATTTACTTTAAATTTTATTGTTGATGAAATATAATATTTTTGTAACTTTTAAATTATTAAATTAATATAGGATTTTTTATATTTATTTTATTTATATTCTCTACTAATTATTTTATTTTGGATTTTCGAATTATTTTTAATTTATTTACAATTTTAGTACTGAATCTAGAATCTTTGCAAAATAATAAATTGTTAATTAATTGATTTGTGTTAACTTTTGTTAGTATAAATTTTAAAAAAATGTTTGTTGTAAAATCTAAGAGTAAAATTTTTTTATGACATTTTTTAAAAGATAGGTTTCATTGAAACGCTTTTTTGTGGTAAGATTTTTTTAATTATATTTTAAACTTTAGTATAAATTATTTTTGTATTAATTTTAGTTAACAATGATTTTTTCAACTTTAATTTTTTCTCTTTTATCATATGTTATTTATTTTAGTGCATCCTTTTTTAATCTTGTTTGTTAAGTTAAAAATACCATTAGTTACTTGGTAGCATAGTTTTAACTTTTTTGTTAGGGAAGCATAGTTTTAGCTTTTAAATCAATACTCTAGTTCAACTTATTCGCTAGCCCATTTCTAATTTTTAATGAATTTACCTTTTAACCCGACGACCAGACGAGCACCTAAACTCCCTTACGCCAATTATATATACTAGCTTATAGCCCGTGCAAAGGACGGGTTTTTTTTTAAATTTGTTTATAGTTTAGTATATATAATATTTTAAACATTATTTTTAGTTTAGTATTAAATCTAAATTAATATGCTGTTGGTGGGAATCGAACCTTCAACCTTTCTATATAACATGATCTAGTATTAATTTTATATTAAAATGTTGTTGGCGGGATTCGAACCTTAGACCTTCAACTTTTAGTATTGTTGTATCTAACGGTCATGATCTATTTGAATTGAAGATCTAACGGTTGTGAATGTGGATAACCAAAAATAAGGGGGCAATCGACTACAAATTATACCCTCTTTCGCTTATTATAATATAGTATAGATATGATATAATAAGCAAAGGGTATAATTTGGTTCTTTGGTTTAATTTGGTTCAAGATTAGATCTAATAATAAGAAATATTCTATATTTAAATCCCTCTTCTAAAGATCCAAGGTTCGAATCCCGTTAACAACAAATTTACATTAAATTTTATATTATTAGTTCTAATCAATACATATTCTTTATTAAATAACTATTATTATTACTAATAATTTTATTAATTAATTACAAATTTAAATTATATCCATAATAAATTATTATACTCTATTTTATTTAATCATGTAATTTTAAAAGTATTTAAAAGTAACCCGTGCTTTGCACGGGCTATAAGTTAGTATATATAATACACCAACACAAGATGAGACTTTTTAATGTATTTGAAATGTCCAATTTACCCCTTATCTCTTGAAATTACTAATTTATCCCTCTACTCTTAATTTTTTGAAAAAGTTGTGGTTGGTGATAATTGAACTTGAGTCTCCAAGTTAATTCATGATTCCCTTTACCACTACACCACTCAATCACATTTGTCTTAAATCAAACACAATATAGTTACATGTGTATGTCGTTTGAGTGAAAAAAATTCTAATATTTTAATTATTGCGACATACTAATAATTTTTTGTCATGATTTTATTTTTACATTTATTGATTAGGATTATAATATATCATATCAAAATATCAATTATTGATACATAATATATGGTTTGATTATATTATAAAATTGTAATAACAATAGTAATTAACATTGTTTCAAAAAAAAAAAACAATAGTAATTAACATAGTAATAATAATAAAACAATTACAATAAAATTATTATTCCCTTAAACAATCTAAGCGAGTCTATACGTATTTTTAATAATACACATAATATCGCTGTGTGTACCGTTTAAGCGGCACAATATTTGATTAATGTTCATAATTCAAGGAAACTCTCACAACTCACGTAAAGTTTGGAGAGAAAACAACCTCCCACGCACGATACGGAGAGAAAATGTACAATTTTTTTAAAATGGTTTTGATTAATGTTTGATTTGACATCCAAACCTATTTTAAATTTTTTTGATACATATTCCTCAAATTCACCAAGTAGTAGTGAAAAAAATCTATTTGTGAAATGATCTTTCTAACTCACTTTGAATTCATGATTGTTGTACAGAAGTGTGAATTAGACAACTAACATTGTTAATTTTGATTAATTTAGAACTATTAAATAAATGCGAAAAATATATTATATTAAAATCACATTATAAATAAAACACATCTAATTGTTTTTATTTGGACACGGATATAAAGTTCAATTATTTTGAAAAAAATACTCTAAATATAAATACTTTTAAAGTTTTTATCATACAAAGGTAAATATAAAAAAAATGTAAAAATTCAAAAGTTTAAAAATTATCTCAGAATAAATTATATCCTAATATATAATAAGAATATGAGGGATATTAACAGAGTAGTACTATAGATTCCAGGATCAATTCTAAACAATCACATAATATTTTATGGTGAAATCAATAATTTTTTTCGGAACTCTATATAAGAATATAACAAGATTCTCTTTAGAACAATGATCTATAAAAGTAATTCATAGCTAGTGCAGCATATTTAAATCCAAAATTTTTGATTGACAATATAACAATTTATTATTATTATTATTATTATTATTATTATTATTATTATTATTATTATTATTATTATTATTATTATTAACAACAAAAAGGTAAACTGAAAGAAAACAATTATTAAAATATATTTACATATAATATATATGGTATGGTATTTCTTTTCGAATTTGTACAAGGTTTTGGTTTTGGATTTCGGATCGAGTTGGGAATGTTAAACTTTTTCTCATTTAAGAAAAGAATCCAAATCCATGTACAAATTCAAAATTTTAAGTTTAATAAAATCCAATCAAACCAGAAAACCCTAGCGGAGAGGCTAGAGAGATAGGGGCAGGTTTATCCATTAATACCAACTCCGGTAATCGTTGGACGATCAAGCATTCATGTGGACTTCTTTGGCGACGTAGATCTTGCAAGAGGACTGTGTGGTGATTGCAACAAGGACCTCCATTAGTCATCCTTTTTCTTAACTATTAAAACTTCGTTTTAAGGTAATTAAACGTGATAGAATCTAACAATTCTATAAACACTTAATTCTCTAAAATAGAGATAAGGATCATAACATCATATTCGATTATCGAGATTAAGTTATTAAGCAGAAGCATGCCTGTATCCATGATAAAGTAATAGCGGTAGGAGTCCTTTTGTTTGTGTACTTGTTATTGTCTTCCTCAATCAAACACCCTTAGGTTTCCACGGCAAGCTCTCTCTGATGGGTAGAACAAAAGCTCTGTTAACGTGTTTAATATATTAGGGACTATAACCTTTTCATATACCGCCGATTTAACTTCCCATTATAATTAAATTGGGCTTTGTATATTGGGTATCCACTCATTTAGTCCAAACAATAATTAAAATTTAAATGGGTTTTTATTTGATCACTTTATTTAACCCAATAAAACAAATAGCTAATATAATTGAATATTAATATGTAGCCCACAAATTATTATTAATATAATAATAACAATCTCCCACTAGGGCTGCATATTAATCCGAAATCAATTATACATAATCTTTAGTGCACAACCTTATGTTATTCATTATTCTTTAGACTTTACTAAAACAATTCGGTCTGTCTACTATATCAGTATGCGATTCTGGCGGCATTCCTCACTATTATAACGTGACTAAACCATCCGTGACCAGCACACAAATATATTCAACGACATGAATTAATGCATGGATGAGTGACATGGAAATTCATACAATGTGATCTATATAATGTCTATTTCCAACTAGTCCTTAGCCAATCTCTAATGTGACCGATTCCAATTTTCTCAACTCAATGTTAAACCACAATAAGAAAATCGAACAAAAGCAGAGTGACATTAATTAAATTAAATCCATCAACTGTATTTTGCAGAACATAAACAACTCACTATTTATAGCATAAAACAAAATACAAACTCCCACTAAACCAAAGTATTACGCAAGGTAACACCCATATGAGCAGTATGCTCGTGAAAAACCTTAGGTGCTAAAGCCTTAGTGAGCGGATCCGCAATCATGGAGTTGGTCCCAATATGTTCTATCAAAATATCCATGAAATCGCTCCACTAGCTAGTAGATAAACATAGCCCGAAGTAGAAATCCTTTCATCTATGCATCCTCCAAAATCAGAATCTGAATATCCAATGACTTCGAGATGATCTGACTTCCTATATGTGAGAATATAGTTTTTGTTTTCTTCAAATACCGTAGGACTCGCTTGACTGCTTTCCATTGTTCCATTCCCGGATTACTCAAATATCTTCCCAACATTCCAACAATGAATGCTATGTCAGGACGAGTACAAACTTGAGCATACATTAGACTTCCCACTGCCGAGACATATGGTATCCTTTGCATTTTCTTTATCTCAAGTTCATTCTTGGAACACTGTTTGAGACTAAATTTGTCCCCTTTAGACACGGGTGTATCTATACCTGCACAATCTTTCATGCTATACCTTTCTAGGATTTTTTCGATATAGCTCCTTTGTGATAATCCAATGATACCTCGAGAGCGGTCTAAATGTAATTGAATTCCTAATATAAAAGAGGCGTTATCAAGGTCCTTCATCTCAAATTGACTAGTGAGAAATTTCTTGGTATCGTGCAATAAGCCTATATCATTAGTGGCAAGTAAGATGTCATCAACGTATAAGAGAAGAAATAATAAATTTGCTCCCACTGAACTTGTGATATACAAAATGTTCCACCAAGTTCACTTCGAAACCATATAATGTGATAACATGATGAAACTTTTGATACCATTCACGTGAAGCCTGTCTGAGACCATAGATGGACTTCTTTAACCTGCAAACTATAGTCTTTGGATCTCCAGAGATGAAGTTTCCTGGTTGCACCATATAAATTGTCTCACCAATGTTATCATTGAGAAATGCCGTCTTTACGTCCATCTGATGTAGCTCTAGGTCATAATGAGCCACAAGTGCCATACAAATTCTAAATGAGTTTTTCGAGGAAACCAGAGAGAAAGTCCCATTGTAATCGATACCTTTCTTTTGAGTGAATCCTTTTGCGACTAGAAGAACCTTATATCTTTCGATGTTATCATTTGAATCCCTTTTGGTTTTAAATACCCATTTGCAACCAATAGATTTTGATCCTTTAGGCAACTCGACAAGATCCCAAACGTCATTTTCTTTCATAGATTGCATCTCTTCATTCATGGCATCAATCCACTTCTGAGAATGTGGACTCTGCATGGCTTGTTGAAGATTAATAGGATCATCTTCTCCAATACCAATTCCATCTTCATGTTCTTGTAGAAAAACAATATAATCATCTGGAATTGCACTTTTTCACTCTCTAGTGGATCTCCTTAATGGCACTTCTTACGATTCAAGAGGTTGTTGATTTTGTTGAATTGGTTTCTCATGGGGGATGTCAGTGTTGTCTTGAACGGGAAGGCCTTGAGAAATGATAGGTACCATAATTTGATCATTGTTCTCAGCAGTGTCATGAATAGAATCATGACTATCTTCTTCATAGACAATACTTTTACCTATACTTTCCCTCCCAAAATCAACTTCCTAAAAAAATTTTGCATTATCAGTCTCAAAAGAAGGATCTAGTAGTGGGATCATAAAATTTAAATCCATGAGTACGCTCCGGATATCCAACAAAGTAGCAACTAACCGTCCTAGAGTCCAGTTTCTTTTCATTCGGCCTATATGGCCTTGCCTCAGCTGGACAACCCCAAACATGTATGTGCTTAATGCTAGGCATTTTCTTAGTCCAAAGTTTGTAAGGGGTTTCGGCCACTGCTTTTGTTGGAACCCTATTAAGGATATAAATTGCAGTCTTTAGTGCATCTCCCCAAAGTGCCTCAGGTAAAGAAGAATGACTTATCAAACTTCTCACCATATCTTTAAAAGTACGGATTCGCATCTCAGCAATACCGTTCATATTAGGTTTGCCTGGCATGGTGTACTGAGGGACAATTCCACACTCCTTTAGGAAGTTAGCAAAGGGTCCTGGACGTTGCTCACCTGATCCATCATATCTACCATAGTATCCACCAACACGATCAGACTTGACAGCTATTATTTTACTCTTCAACTGAAGCTCAACTTCAGCTTTATATTCTTTAAACACGTCCAAAGCTTGGGACTTCTCATGTATCAAGTATAGGTAACCATACCTTGAGTAATCATCTATAAACGTGATAAAATACCGTTGACCATTCCAAGAGGCCGTAGGGAATGGTCCACAAATATCGGTATGAATCAGTTCTAAAACACTCGTAGCTCTATTGGCACCTAACTTTCTGGAGTTTGTTTGTTTTCCCTGAATGCATTCTATGCAAACCTGAAAATCACTTAAATCTAAAGGATCAAGAATTCTATCATCCACAAGCCTTTGAATTCTCTGTTTAGAGATGTGACCTAAGCGCTTGTGCCACAACATTGCAGAATTCTCAGTTAACTTACGCTTCGTACCTCTTGCACTAGAGTGCAAAATCTCATTATTAAAAGTAACAGTATCAAAAAAATAAAGATTATCAATTAAAGAACCAGTGCTAACCAAATTTGAATTTAAAGAGAAACTAACTTTATTATTTCCAAAGGAACAAGTGTAGCAAAATTTGTCCAAACAGGAAATAGAAATAAGGTTCCGACTAAAAGACGGTGCAACAAAAGTCTCAAATAAATCCAAATAAACACCAGTTTTAAATAATAATCTAAATGTACCAACAACTTCAACTGGAACTTTATTGCCATCGTCCACATAGATGAATCTTTCAGCATCAATTGGCGATCGGCTCCACATGCAACCCTGCATTGATACACTTATGTGAGTAGTAGCACCAGAATCTACCCACCAAGTATCCTTAGGTACAGAAGCTAAATTAACTTCAGAATAAACAAGAGTAAATTGCATTTTGCACCCCTTATCTTTAGGTGTTTTTTCGATTTGGTCTTATTTTATGAACCTTGGCACTTTGCATCCCATATTTCATGTTTCCCATTCTGTTAGGTCCGATAAGATTGTAGAAGGGGGGGTTGAATACAATCTTTACCTTTTTATCGAAATCTGTCCTTTAAATTAAATTTGATAAAGACAAATTTATGTGCGGAATTATTTAACACAATTTTTCAAGTTGAATATAATTGTATATTAACTTGATGTGTTGTTACAAAATCAGTATAACAACTTATCAAGATGTTAATAACTAATTAGAAAATTCGACATGAACTTTTCTAATTTAGTTAATAATAATCAAGATAAGAACTAGGAAACTTAATTCGCTAGTAGTACAAGAATCACAAATAAACAAGTTCTAGCGGATAGAATATAACAAAGATGAAGAACTTGAATTTCTGGGAATTGTTTAAGCTTTGGTGTTCTTGGTGTTCTTGAGAGAGAGAATTCTGTTCTTGATGTAATGTTTCTGCTGTGTTTTTCTCCGTTATGACATAATCTGCTGTGTTCTGTTCTTTTATATTAGTAACAGGTCTTCCTGGCTTTCTGTAGGATATTTAACTGCTCCAGCATGACTTAAACTGCTACCAAGACTTGATTTTCCTTCATTAAGACTTACACAAACCTCCATTAAGACATAAAATATGTCGGTATGACTTAACAGAAATTCGGTAAGACTTACAACAGCTGGCAGAGGTCGGTAAGACTTAATCCAGGTCGGTAAGACTTAATCCTGAAAAGCTCCTGTCGGTATGACTTAAAATTAAGTCATACTGAATTTTCCTTCTCCAAGACATAATCCATTTTTCTTTCTTTAAGTCATATTGATCCATTTAATTAATTAATGATTAACTAATTCATATTTAATTGATACAATAATTAATTTAAATAACTAAATTAATTCTTCCAGAATTAATTCATTTAATTAAATCAACTAAATGATTTATATCAATTACAAATGAATTTAATTAAATCAATAAATAATTAATTTAATTCTTACAAACCACTAAAGGTAGTAAAGAATTACCACTGATTTGTGTTGACGTTCGATGTACTGTCTGGTTCATGAACGACTAACTTCAACGATGCTTCTTCACTTTTGACTTTAGATTGTGGTTTGTTTCTTCTCTCAATTCTCCTGTACTGTAACTGATCTTCAAACTATCACTCTAAAAATCTCTGTCACTGTTTAAATGAATCCATTCACTTCAATGCTATACTGGGGCTTGATCAGATAACTGAATCGTCTTCCAGTGTATGACATCAAAACTATAGATTGACTTTTCTTCTTTCTTCTGACAGATAATACTTCTTGAGATTCCTGTGACAGTTCATATGTATATTTACTTATTACAATTTGGTTTAAGTTGATTAGGATCCTCTAACTACAAATAGGCTGAGTCATGTGCCTTTCAATCTCCCCCTATTTGTTTGTTAGATAATAACAAGCAAATTCCTAGAGGATACCTCAACTAATCCAACTTAACCAAATGAAAGATAAAACTTTAAATACTAAGTAAATATGAAAAAAAAAGTTCTGGTTTATATTTAACATTTGCCAGATTCAAACATGAAAGATAAATACAAGATAGATGATCCTCTAGACTGATCATATGATACAAATTCCTATCAAGATTTATCTAAGCTCTAAAGATATAACATGTAGAGCAATTCTTTTTCTTCAGTTGTCTTCCCTTCTGAATTCTCCTTCTTCTGGCTCATCTGTGACTTGAAGTTTCATGTGTAGATCAGAATCAACAAGACGTTCTCTTCTTGATGACAATCCTTGAGGTAAGACTAAAGGAATTCCAAGCTTCTTTCTCAGTTCACCTTGAAATTTCTTGTAATCTTTTATGTTCGTTTGTGCATAAGACCAAATGTGATTTGCAGCTATTACCTTTTCTTCAGTCAAGAATCCATGATTTCTGAGAGCATATTCAGCATATACCAAGTGCTTTGAATGATGTTCGTATAACTCATCTGTCTGAAGATTGATTGAGTGAAGTACCTCTCCCTTAAGAAATTTTACTTGTGGAGGTTCCTTAATCACTTCTGGTCCAGCTCTTTCAGCAAATTCTTTGAACTTTTCATGTAACAACACACCTATCTCAGAAGATGTTCTTACCTTAGGTCTAAGTACCCATATCTCTGTCAGTGATATGTCATAAAAGAACTGAATAGATACTCTGAAAGTTCCAACTTTATGACAATCTACAAATATTACCAGCTCATCAGATTTGGGTTCAAATGCAGTAGTTATCCTGATGACTTCTACCTGTAAGGCCTTTATATACATATCATGAATTGGATTTGCCAGTTTGAATTCCTCGAGAATTTGTCCAAGAAGACGATCTTCATAATCAGAACTCTGAGGTGAATCAATTGCTCTTTGAGCACGTTCCCATTTGTCACCGCTCTTTAGTCTGATATATGTTTTTCTCTTCTCAACATTTATAGCATGTAGTCGTTGTAATGCTTGCTGTTCAGCTTTCTGAAGTTCTTCATTTCGTACAATTTGCTCTAATGATTTTTGAAGTTTTTCTTCTCTCATTTGCAAATTAGCTTCCCTTTGAGCAAATAATTCTTCAGATTCTTTCTCAGCTTGTTGAGCTTCAAATTTAGATATCACTGGTCCTTCATCTTCCCAGTGACTAAGATCAGGTTCAGGAAGTTCTTCACCTTGATCAGGGAATTCAAGATCAGCAAAAACATCGAAGTTATCCGGTTCACCCGTGTAATAATAACCTGTGTTCTTGTCTTGAATTTCTTCTTCAGTTTCTTCAACTACTTTCTTCCTCTTATCTTCACCTTGGTCAGATTTACCAGATTTTCCTTCTCCTCCCTCTCTTTCTTTAGTTTTATCTTGTGACCCCTTTGATTTCTCCCCCTTAGTTGAGGAATCCTCTACAGATTTATCAGTTGCCCCAGCTTCAGGACCTTGTTCATCATCATCACCATCCTTGCTTGTAAAGAATTCAATTTCTTCATTCGTAGGTTTGCGACTTTGACTTACAAGATTAAACAAATGTCTTAACCCTTTAGCCTGGTGTGCATTTTGCTTTTCGATCTGGTCCAGACGAGAATCAGTAGATTCCTGATTGTGCTGTACCTCTGACTGTAGATTATCAACTTTCAAGGAAATCTCAGAAATTAACATGTCTTGAGCAACAGTAATATCTCCAGAGTCATCAAGTGCCTTTTCATGAGAGAGTTCGAGAGATTCTATCTTCTTGGTGAAAGATGTCTTTAAGTAGTTAATGTCCTTCTTGATTACAGCAAGCTGACTGTTGACAGAGGTGGATGAAGAAGATCGCTCACCCACTTGTGCTCTAAGGATATCTGTTTCAGCCTTGCTGACTGCAAGTTCTTTCTCTAAAGCAGTTATCTTTTCTAATAATGAGAGAGTGTATGTGTCAGTGTGTGCGCTCACCTGACGTTCACTTTGAGATTCACTCACTTGAAGTTCATGTGTTTCACTCAATTTTATTGTATTCCTCACATCACTCCTCTCAGATTCCTTAGCTGCTTCCAGATTTGTACCTGCATGTAAAATCACCCTAGCCTCCTCTGGGAAGGTCAGTGGTGGTGCAATGGGAGTTCGCAAATCCCTGTCCTTAATCAAATCTACTTGAACATTTGAAATTGTTGACTGAATTGCTTCAGTAGTAGATTGATCAAGTTGCCTTCCACCTTCTCCAGTCGAAACTGCGAGTGGAAAATCCCTTGAGGGAGCCAGGAGTGTTTGTCCTGGGAGGGGAGATGATGGTTCTATTAAAGTTGGCTGAGAACCAAGATTTCCCTCTAAAGCCTGTGAAGACTCTTCTACCGTAACTATGGTAGGCACTGTCACATTTTCTACGTGCTCTCCTTGCAATGTGTCCTGAGACTCATTTAAAGATATGTCTTCCCCCATTGTGAGTAATAGGGGTGGTGTGCTTGACTCACTACAAGGTGCCACGACCCTATGGCGAATTTCAATAGAATCATCCTGTTGAGAAGATGATTCTAGTAACTGTGTAACGGCCATATCAACTTCCATATCCTGTTGGGAGGATATAGACGGGCTTACAGTTGCCTCAGTTTGAGTTCTACTTTTCTTTTCTAGAGGCAGAGCTGTGGGTTCACTCATACTATCACTACTGATTCGACTTCTTTTGACTTGAAATTTCTTTCTGGAGTGAAAAGATATGAGTTTTGTTGGTTGAGTGTTTGGCTCTACGACCTTGGTTAGAGGTTGTGGTACTACAACCCCTTGGTCAGACCTACCAACCACTTGGGTTCCAGAAATAGATTGAGAAGTAGTAGTTTGAGGAACAGAAGGCAATACCTGGTCAGCTGATTCCGCAAGAGTCTCTGATAAGATGGGTTGATCTGATTCAGGTTCAAGGACAGATGCAGTTTCTTGTACTGGATGTTCAACAGCAAGTGCAGCTGGCTGAGGAACAATTTGCTGAGCAGGTTCAACTTGTTGATTGCCTTGATTTTCATTATCAACAAGTATGTTTTCCACTGGTGGTTCAGGGTTTTGTTCTGGTTGTTCAGGTTCTGGTACAGGTTCAATGACAGGTAGTTGTATATAGTTTGACATGTATTGGGTGACAACTACAGGTATGTTTATGAATTTAGGCTTGTTGCTGTACTCAGTGAACAATCTGGTAGTAGGTTTACCTGACGCCAGTGATTCTCCATTCAGGAATTGGGCTTGGTTTTCTAGTTCCACAAGATGATTAAAAATCAATGATAAGAATCTTGGATAATAACATGATACTTTATGTCCATTATCAAAATTCTTCTTTGCATTAATGATTCTTCTAACCATAAGAACACACAGTAGTCTGCCAATATTAATTCTTCGGTTGTGTGCAACTGCATATCCAATATGCTGCAAGAAAGATGGTAATACCCCCGAAGTTCCCTTTAGTAGAATTGGCAAAGACTCTACCTAATGTGTCATACAGATAATCCCATTCCTGAACGAAGTTCTTTTTATTCCAGACAGTTTGATCAGGACTGTCTTGATAGAATACACCATTCAAAAAATTTATCAATTCTTGATCTGATGGTAATTCTTCGAAATTATCAGTTGGAAAATTTAAGACCGTATTTATTGTATTTTCATTCACTATGTACTGATTGTCTCCTACAGAGAAGACAAATGATCTGTTATTATTAGAAACGACAGCAGTAGTACACATGATTCGCAAAGGTTCAATTTTCAGAGGAGCATCCAATCTCAAAGCAGTGCGAACCAGTGAATTTTTATTTAAAAATCGAATCCACGGTCGAAAACGTTCAACTGAACATTTTTCTGGATCAAAATAACCGATTAAATTATGTTTAATAATTTCAAATCGATCAGCCATTTTAATCAAGATTTAATTTCCTTGAAAATTTCAGATTTTACAAAATTATAATTTAAAAATTAATTTTTCGAATTAATAATTAATTAAAAATTCGAAAAAATTAAAATTTCTCCAAAAATTCTGAAAAATTCACACTATGATCCTCTTACACACACGAACACAAGTATATTTTTAGATTTGCAAGAATCGAACCCAATTTTTCAGAAAAACAGATCTTAAAATCGATTTTTTCGAAACTAAAAACCTTCAAAACCGAACCAAATATCGTTTTTAAGCAATCAATTTGAAGGTAATCGAACAAGGAGTCAAGTTATGTGATTAGTTTCGTGATTATCAGCAAGATTCGAGATGAAAATCGGGCATGAAGTGTCGTGTATATGTATGTATATGTGTGTGTATCGATTTGGTACTCTAAGACTTAACTTGAGAGTATAACTTAAAATGAAAATATGACTTAATACATTCTAACTATTATATATATACTAAGCTGTCGAATAAGACTTAAAAATAATACTAAAACTAAATAAGACTTATTCTATCATAACTAATATATACATGTTATATTTGATTATGACTTAATGTTAACAAGACTTGTTACAATTAAGACTTAACCAAAAGAACTAAATAAACGATTAAGACTTAAATTAGAAAACTAAAAAGACTTAACTAATAAGACTTATCAAATAAGTGAATAAGACTTAATTAAATACAGACAAGACTTAAGAATTATATACATAAATTATAATTGATTAAGACTTAATATTAACAGACTAGCGAATATGACTTAGATTTAAAAACTCGGTAAGACTTAACCTGTTTAAGTCATACCGATTTTAAGTTAAGTCATATTGATTATTTTTCCTAATTTTAAGTCATATTTACTTTAAACATACATTAAAAACACAATAAAATATACAATTAACTTAAAAAAATAATAAAATATTATAGAAAATTAAACAAATAATAAAAATAATTATACATACCATATGCTAACCTATTTAACGAAAACAAAGCAATATTAACAGGACAAACATTACAAAACAAGTGATAAATTAATTAATAAAATAGAAATAAATATCTACAAATATTCTAAAAATACAGAAGTATGAAGTATTAAATAATATGAATAAACAAAGTGAAAAATAATTAAACAAGCAAGAAAATCAGATGGTAAAATAATTATACAAGTGATTTCAAACAACAAATATTCACAGAATAATCACTTGCAAAATTATTAAAGATCAAATTTCAGATATTAACAGTATTAATTACTAGGACTGTTTAACATGCCCAATTCACTAACAATTCTAGTGAATGAGGATTCATTAAGCGACTTAGTAAAAATATCTGCAGTTTGATCTCCAGAGCCTACAAATAGTAGTTCCACTGTACCATTCATTACATGCTCTCTTATAAAATGATACCTTATGTCAATGTGCTTTGTCCTTGAGTGTTGCACAGGATTGCTGGCGATTGCTATGGCACTTGTATTATCACATAAAATAGGAATATTTTCCAATACAATGCCATAGTCCATTAATTGATTCCTTATCCATAAGATCTGAGCACAACAGCTTCCAGCAGCTATATATTCAGCTTCGGCTGTAGAGTTGGAAACTGTTTGCTGTTTCTTACTGAACCAGGATACCAATCTTCCACCTAGGTATTGACAACTCCCAGATGTACTTTTCCTGTCTACAACACTTCCTGCATAGTCAGAATCTGTATATCCAATTAAAGTAAAACCAGTTTCATTAGGGTACCAGATGCCTAAATTAGGCGTACCCTTTAGATATCTTAAGATTCTTTTGACAGCAGTGAGATGGATTTCTTTAGGGTTCGCTTGGAACCTTGCACACAAGCATGTGGCAAACATTATATCTAGTCTACTAGCAGTTAGGTAAAGTAATGAGCCAATCATACCTCTATAGCCTGTGATATCTACCTTGGCAGAACTTTCACATAAACCAATTTTGACAGCTATAGTTGATGGTGTCTTTGCTGATGAGCACTTCTCCATGTGATATTTCTTGAGGAGCTCCTTAATGTACTTGGATTGACAAATAAATATTCCATCTTGTCTCTGACTTATTTGTAATCCAAGAAAGAATTTCAGTTCTCCCATCATGCTCATTTCAAACCTACCCTGCATTAACTTAGAAAACTTCTTGCACAGAAGCTCATTAGTATACCCAAATATAATATCGTCCACATAGACTTGGACTAGTATTATATCATTCTTATGTCTTTTAGTGAAGAGAGTTTTGTCTATGACACCTCTTATAAAACCATTTTCTAATAGAAATTCAGAAAGAGTGTCATACCATTTTCTTGGGGCTTGCTTAAGACCATAGATAGCTTTGTAAAGAAAGTAAACATAGTCCAGATGATCTTGATCTTCAAAACCAGGGGGCTGTTCTACATACACTTCTTCATCTAGCTTACAATTCAGAAAGGCACTCTTGACATCCATTTGATAAACTTTGAATCTTGAATAGGATGCAAATGCCAAGAATATTCTGATGGCCTCAAGTCTTGCCACTGGAGCATAGGTCTCGTCATAATCAATGCCTTCAGCTTGAGAATAACCTTTAGCTACCAGTCTTGATTTGTTTCTTATCACAGTGCCATCTTCATCTAGTTTGTTTCTGAATACCCATCTTGTGTCCACCACTTTTCTATCTTTAGGTCTGGGTACCAGCTTCCATACTTCTAGTTGCTTAAATTGATTGAGTTCATCTTGCATAGAAATCACCCAATCAGGATCAGATAGAGCTTCTTCTACTTTCTTAGGTTCCATGACAGACAGGAACCCAAAATAGTTACATTGATTCTGATAAGCTCTTCTTGTTTTCACACCAACATCTGGATCACCAAGAATCAGCTCAAAAGGATGAGCTCTATTCCAAACATTTGTCTGGGAAGAATTGATCTTGACGATTCGCCTTGATCTTCAGTATGATGTTGAGTATGACTTGACCTTGATCATTACCACCAACATTTGGATTATTATTATCAGCAACAACGTCAGGTTGATTGTCATCATCTGAATCTGAGTCTGACATATCATCAAACTTAAGCTTTTCAGATGGATCTTCATTTTGGATATTTGGGAGTTTTGTGTCATCAAATGTAACATTGACACTTTCCAAGATTTTCTGTTGATCAATAAGATACACCTTGTAGGCTCTTCTAGTATAACCAATAAATATTGCTTCATGTGCTTTTTCTTCAAATTTACCACCTTGATCATCTCCTTCTTTCAGCACAAAGCATTTTGTCCCAAATACATGGAAGTACTTGAGAGTTGGTTTCTTGTCATGTAGAGCTTCATATGGTGTCTTCATTAAGTCTTTATTGATAAGTGTTCGATTCTGGGTATAGCATGCAGTGTTGACAGCTTCAGCCCAAAAGCTCAATGGAAGCCTTGATTCACTTAGCATTGTACGTGCAGCTTCAATCAAGGTTCTATTCTTTCTTTCAACTACCCCATTTTGTTGAGGAGTTCTGGGAGCCGAGTACTGTCTAGTTATACCCTTTTCAGTGCAAAAGTCATTCAGAACTGCATTCTTGAATTCAGTTCCGTTGCCTGACCTTATAGCTCTTACTGGACGATTAGAATCCAGCTCAATTAACTTAATGTGATCAACTACCAGTTGTGGAGTTTCATCTTTTGAGTTCAGAAATAGTACCCATGTGAATTTTGAGAAATCATCAACAATCACTAGAGCATATCTTTTTCTTGACATAGACATCACACTAACTGGACCAAACAAATCCATATGGAGAAGTTGTAATGGTTCAGTTATTGATGATATGTTAGTGCTCCTGTGAGTTGCCCTTTTTAACTTCCCTTTTTGACAAGCATCACATAGACCTTCCTGAGTAAATTCAATCGAAGGTAAACCTCTCACCAACTCTCTTTTCACTAGAGAATTCATTATTTTGAAGTTTAGGTGAGAAAGTTTCTTGTGCCATAACCAACTTTCATCAGTGGATGCCTTTGAATAAAAACATCTAATTTCTTCTGTGCTTCCAGAGTTCATATTGGCTATGTACAAGTTTCCTTTTCTTACTCCAGTCAACTGTGGCCTTTCATTTCTCTTGTGTGATATTAGACAATTCTTCTTGTTGAAATGAACTTCATAACCTTTGTCACAGAATTGACTAATACTGAGCAAATTGTGCTCAAGGCCGTTCACAAAAGAGACATCCTCAACGATAACATTTCCAGCTTCTAATCTGCCATATCCATCAGTTTTACCTTTGCTGTTATCTCCAAAGGTAACGACTGGGCTGGCCTTCTCCACCACATTTGTCAGCAGGGCTCTATCTCCGGTCATATGCCTTGAACATCCACTGTCCAGAATCCACATGACTCGTTCAACCTGTTTCAAACCCTGCAATGACAAATTGGTTAGACTTTCTTCGGAACCCAAATTTGATTGGGTCCGGAGTACTTAAAGAATTGACCTTTATCAGGTAAAGCAACACTTTTTATTTTAACAACATTTTCTTCAGGTACTGGACATTTAACCCTGTAAACAGCTTTAACTTGTTTTGGTTTCAGCTTGGGTAACCATGTCTTTACCATATCCTGAGAAGGACTTGGAGTCCTAATCTTAGAATTAGGTGATTTTTCAGTCCTGGATCTAACATATTTATTTCTGCTCATATGCTGTCTAGGAACATTCTTATTAACACATGCATGATTACCGTTAAAGTAAGTAGACATTATATTAAAAGCACAAGACATGCAATTAACAACATCACACTTTTTATGAGCAGTATCAATAACAGGAATAGCATGCATGGTAGATATGTTGTTGCATTTATTCATGTTGTTACTTCTCCTACTAGTTTTCAAGGAACTAGTAGACTCACCAACTCTTTCTGTTTTCTTAAACACAGTCTTTCTATCTTCATCATTTTTAACAACTTGATTACTTTATAAGACTACGCCATTAGCTAAATCCTCAATGCGCATCTCTTCCTTAATGATTAAAGATGTAGTATCCAAAGGTTCTGCTATGGGTGTCTTAAATAGTGGGTTACTAACACCCTTAAGCACTAATGGTATACCCCTATCTACAGCACTGACACGATTAGGGGTATTAATGCTTTTTCGACCAATAGCTTCATTATAATCAAACCCAATTCCTACGGTTTGATTAATAGCTTGTTGGTTAAACAACTCTTTAGCTACTTTACATGAATTAGAAGTAGCACTAACCCTTATTTCTAGCTCAGCTATTGTTTCACGTTGTTGAACCACTATCAACGCTAGAGACCTCTCAAGTTCTTTTAGAATTCTTATTTCGGATTTTTGTTTATCATGGCAATTTTTTACATCGTGGAATTCTGATAATTGATTACTAAGATCTGTATTTAACAAATTTAGCCTTTCAATCTCTCTATTAGAATTACCTAGTGTATCACTAAGTTGATAGATATATTGACTTCCAGTACATGATACCTCAGATGAAGTACCACTGGAGTTATCAGATTTTGCCATCAGGGCAAGATTGCCATACTCTTCATCTTTAGAGTCTGTATCATCCCAACTCTTTCCAGCAGCCACATAGGCTTTACCTGTCTTCTTCTTCTCAGATCCAAAGTCTTTTCTTTGGTTTTGTTTTGGCTTCTGACATTCAGTAGCGAAATGTCCAAGTTCATTACAGTTGTAGCATCTAATTTTACTTCTTTCAACTGTTCCAGTTTTGTAACCTCCTCTGTTACTTGAGGATGAAGAACCTCCTCTCTGGAACCTGTTATAGTTAGATTTGTACCTGAACTTGGGATTCTTCCTGAATCTGAAGTTGCTGAATTTCCTTACCAACAAAGCCATGGACTCATCTTCCAACTGATCTAGCTCTTCTAATGAATAGAAGTCTCCTTCATCTGGACTAGCATTCGTTTGACCAACTTCAACTTCAAGCTTACCACTGTCAACATTAAAAGGTTGAATAACCTTATCTTCCACTTCCTGTTTGTTCTCAACAATAAGAGCTGTAGAAGTATTAGCAACTCTTCCTTTTCCATAAATCTCCTTTTGTTGAGATTGTTCCAGTTCATAGGTTTTTAAAACACCAAAGAGTCTTTCTACAGTAATTTCACTTAGATTCCTCGACTCTCTGATAGCTGTAATTCTATGTTCTAGATGAACAGGCATTGACAGTAGAAATTTTCTGTTGATCTCTTTCTGAGTGTAGTACTTGCCATGCATCTGTAAATTGTTGACAAGTTTGTTATATCTTTCAAACACATCTTGAATACTTTCATTGTATTCTGATCGAAAGTGTTCATACTCAGATGTCAGAATTTCTAGTCGATTCTCCCTAACTTCCTCTGTTCCTTCATTCACAGTTTCAATGGTTTCCCACATTTGCTTTGCAGTCTTGCAGTTAATCACATGACTGTACATTACAGAGTCTAGAGAATCTATTAAGATCAGTCTTAAATTAATGTCAAGTCCAGCTTCCTCTCTTTCAGCAAGAGTGTATTCAGAAGAATCTTTATGTACATACCTTGCAGAGGAAATAACTTTTCCATCAGTAACAACTTCAGGAATTAATCCAAAAGGTATTATTGGTCCTTCTGATAAGACTTTCATGTATTTAGGATTTGCAACCTCGAGGAACATTAACATTTTGTTCTTCCACATATCATAACTGTTTTTGTCATATATGGGAATTTTCACAGTTCCAACTTTAGAAGACATGATGAATTTTTTAAGAGAGTTAAAAAATTCGGGGATGATTTTTAATCGAGTAAAATGGGATCTTTGATTTGTGTATCAATCAATTAGCTCTGATACCAATTGTTAGGTCCGATAAGATTGTAGAAGGGGGGTTGAATACAATCTTTACCTTTTTATCGAAATTTGTCCTTTAAATTAAATTTGATAAAGACAAATTTATGTGCGGAATTATTTAACACAATTTTTCAAGTTGAATATAATTGTATATTAACTTGATGTGTTGTTACAAAATCACTTAAATCTAAAGGATCAAGAATTCTATCATCCACAAGCCTTTGAATTCTCTGTTTAGAGATGTGACCTAAGCGCTTGTGCCACAACATTGCAGAATTCTCAGTTAACTTACGCTTCGTACCTCTTGCACTAGAGTGCAAAATCTCATTATTAAAATTAACAGTATCAAAAAAATAAAGATTATCAATTAAAGAACCAGTGCTAACCAAATTTGAATTTAAAGAGAAACTAACTTTATTATTTCCAAAGGAACAAGTGTAGCAAAATTTGTCCAAACAGGAAATAGAAATAAGGTTCCGACTAAAAGACGGTGCAACAAAAGTCTCAAATAAATCCAAATAAACACCAGTTTTAAATAATAATCTAAATGTACCAACAACTTCAACTGGAACTTTATTGCCATCGTCCACATAGATGAATCTTTCAGCATCAATTGGCGATCGGCTCCACATGCAACCCTGCATTGATACACTTATGTGAGTAGTAGCACCAGAATCTACCCACCAAGTATCCTTAGGTACAGAAGCTAAATTAACTTCAGAATAAACAAGAGTAAATTGCATTTTGCACCCCTTATCTTTAGGTGTTTTTTCGATTTGGTCTTATTTTATGAACCTTGGCACTTTGCATCCCATATTTCATGTTTCCCATTCTGTTAGGTCCGATAAGATTGTAGAAGGGGGGGTTGAATACAATCTTTACCTTTTTATCGAAATTTGTCCTTTAAATTAAATTTGATAAAGACAAATTTATGTGCGGAATTATTTAACACAATTTTTCAAGTTGAATATAATTGTATATTAACTTGATGTGTTGTTACAAAATCAGTATAACAACTTATCAAGATGTTAATAACTAATTAGAAAATTCGACATGAACTTTTCTAATTTAGTTAATAATAATCAAGATAAGAACTAGGAAACTTAATTCGCTAGTAGTACAAGAATCACAAATAAACAAGTTCTAGCGGATAGAATATAACAAAGATGAAGAACTTGAATTTCTGGGAATTGTTTAAGCTTTGGTGTTCTTGGTGTTCTTGAGAGAGAGAATTCTGTTCTTGATGTAATGTTTCTGCTGTGTTTTTCTTCGTTATGACATAATCTGCTGTGTTCTGTTCTTTTATATTAGTAACAGGTCTTCCTGGCTTTCTGTAGGATATTTAACTGCTCCAGCATGACTTAAACTGCTACCAAGACTTGATTTTCCTTCATTAAGACTTACACAAACCTCCATTAAGACATAAAATATGTCAGTATGACTTAACAGAAATTCGGTAAGACTTACAACAGCTGGCAGAGGTCGGTAAGACTTAATCCAGGTCGGTAAGACTTAATCCTGAAAAGCTCCTGTCGGTATGACTTAAAATTAAGTCATACCGAATTTTCCTTCTCCAAGACATAATCCATTTTTCTTTCTTTAAGTCATATTGATCCATTTAATTAATTAATGATTAACTAATTCATATTTAATTGGTACAATAATTAATTTAAATAACTAAATTAATTCTTCCAGAATTAATTCATTTAATTAAATCAACTAAATGATTTATATCAATTACAAATGAATTTAATTAAATCAATAAATAATTAATTTAATTCTTACAAACCACTAAAGGTAGTAAAGAATTACCACTGATTTGTGTTGACGTTCGATGTACTGTCTGGTTCATGAACGACTAACTTCAACGATGCTTCTTCACTTTTGACTTTAGATTGTGGTTTGTTTCTTCTCTCAATTCTCTTATACTGTAACTGATCTTCAAACTATCACTCTAAAAATCTCTGTCACTGTTTAAATGAATCCATTCACTTCAATGCTATACTGGGGCTTGATCAGATAACTGAATCGTCTTCCAGTGTATGACATCAAAACTATAGATTGACTTTTCTTCTTTCTTCTGACAGATAATACTTCTTGAGATTCTTGTGACAGTTCATATGTATGTTTACTTATTACAATTTGGTTTAAGTTGATTAGGATCCTCTAACTACAAATAGGCTTGAGTCATATGCCTTTCACATTCACTTTGCACTTTTTCCGTTAACAAACCTTAACACCGTTAAGTTTGAACTTTTTTTAAAAATTTGACAGGGGCATTTTCGGTATTTAGAAAATTATTTTTCAGAAAAAATGAAACAAATTCAGAAAATTATATTTGTTATTTTTAATTTTTTTTCCCAATTTTCAAAATATATATTTTATTTTCAAAAATTATAATTTTTTTTTAAAATGAATGTATTTTTTTTAAAAGCGATTTTTTAATTAAAAAAATTTGAAAATATTTTTTTTAACATTTTTGAAATATTTTTTGCCAATTTGTGTTTTAAAAATGAAAATATTATTTTCTGATTTTTTTTCTGAAATACAGTTTTCATTTTTGAAATATTTTTTATTTTGTGTCGAGTTAGTACATTATAAATAAGAAACTAATAAAAAAAGAATATAAATAAGAAACAGATTTCATTTTTAAAATTTTTATTGCCAAAAGAAATATATAATTTTTTTCCCAAAAATATTTTTTTAAATCATATATTTTTTAAAAACCAAAAATTATATCAAAAAAAGAAAAAAAATTATTTTCAAATTTTTTTTAATTAAAAAAATCGCTTTTTAAAAAAATATATTCATTTTCAAAAAATTATAATTTTGAAAATAAAATATATTTTTTGAAACAGGAAAAACAATTAAAAAATAACAAATATAGTTTTCTGAATTTTTTCATTTTTTCTGAAAAATAATTTTTTAAATACCGAAAATGCCCCTATCAATTTTTTTTAAAAAAAAATCAAACTTAACGGTGTTAAAATTTGTTAACGGAAAAAGTGTAAAGTGAATGGGAAACATGAAATATGGGATGCAAAGTGCCAAGGTTCATAAAGTAAGACCAAATCGAAAAAACACCCAAAGATAAAGGGTGCAAAATGCAATTCACTCAATAAACAAAGACAGAAGTCTTACCCTTCTTCACACGCAAAGCAACATATTTAGAACACTCTTTCTTCATGTGTCTAGCCTTCTTAGAAAAGTAGCAGGTTGGTCCCTTATCATGCTTCTCTTGAGACTGTTTACACTAAAATCACGCAAGCGTACGTGGTCACAAGTAATATATAAGGTTAAGTCCAAATTCGTTCCCACAGGGATCAGGTTATGGTTCTTTTCAGTAAATGCACCTATTCAACATTGTATGATCTTAATTCACTGCTAAGATAATTAACAAATATGGGTTTTAATTATCTAAATTAAACTAAGATGCAAGTAAAAACTAATTAACTAATGAGAATTAAATCCGACTTATTGATAAGAATAAAAACATGGGATCCTAACTTCATTATCTACTTCACTTAGAGTCGCAGCCTTTAATCAATACATGTGATGGTTTTGATATCTGATCGGACAACACGAAACAAGTACACGCTACCTCTCAGTATACGTATACCAAACTACCCATACATCCACAAAAGAGATAGAAGATGAATAGACACCAATTATGCATAGACCCTATATGTCTATAGAATTTGAAAACATAACGGTTGAAGAACAAGTTATCCATAAAGATCACACAAGGCAATATAAGTATTCTCATCTCATACTACGAATCATGTTTATAAACAATCATGAACCTATGCTAGCATGGCAAGTTCTAAATCTCAAGATCCACTTTCACTTCACAAGAGATTAACAAATTAGATGTTCGCGACGCATCTAAATACATGAAACACAACTATACGAGGATATCAAGAATTCACCACACATAAATTTTTAAGGCATACAAACTACTAAGCTACATAGATAACTCCGTTAGAATCCCATGACAACGATTAGCTCATAATTGAACCGTTCATCGTCATGGGATTTTATGAAAACATGATATAAAACAAGATATGAATAAAAGAAGTAATTATATTAATAAATAAAGAGTTAAGAAAACAAATCTAGAATCCAGAATAACACAAAAGATGAAGTAGATCTGAATCCGTTGCTTGTCACGAGCGTTGAATCCTTCTCTCCTTTTCTCCCTTGCAGATCTAGGCTATGTTACAATAATAACTAATAATATGTCTATCTCTATTACAATGGTATGATGTGTTTAAATAGGCTCTAAAAGTCTTCCCCAGCAAGAAAATACAAAAACAGAATTATAATAGAATTTCTGCAAGATACGTTTCCTAAATTGATTATGTTTTTAAGGAAATTTCGTGGCTGACTTTTCTTCAGATTTTCTGGAACGTTCCCAACTTAATTGGACCTCTGGACTACCTTAGAATGATAGAGAATCTCGTTATCTTCGCGTGGACTGCTTACGGGCCTCAAACGGACTTCTAGAACTCAAGATATGGCCACAACAGTGTAGACTGCGCAACCCTTCTCAGAAATTCGAATTTTAATCAATTAATTCCCCAAAAATTATAGAAGCATCCACCTTAGTCAACATTCTCGTAATTCTGCACAACTAAGCAAAACACATCAAAACTACAATAAACTTGAGTCCAAGACAATCAATTTAAGCCGATATGGAACGCTCCAAGTGGATATAAAATCCACTTATCAGAGACTGCTTGGGTTTTCCCCTTGCATTATCCTTACCTCTCTTTATCTTCTTATCATGAGAGCTAGATGCCAAGTGAGCACTTTCTGTCTTGTCTCGCAATACCTTTTCTTCCTCTTGAACATAGTGTGAAATGAGCTCATTAAGAGTCCATTTTTCCTTCTGAGTGTTATAACTCACTACAAAGTAACCAAATTGAGGAAGGAGTGAAATACGAACCAAGTGAACAAGTAACTCATCCGAAAGTTCCAACTTGAGTTCCTTAAGTTTGCCAGCAAGATTAGACATCCCAATGATGTACTCCCTTATGTTCCCCTTTCCCTTATACTTCATGGTCATGAGTTTTGACAGAAGATTACTCGTTTTCGCTTTCTCATTCTTAGCAAAATATTGCTCAATTTCAAAGAGGAACTTCTTGGCATTTGTGCTCTCAGCAATAGAGCCCCGAAAGCCAGTTGGAATCGTCCGCTTCATGATCGCCAGACACATGCGATTAGAGCATTTCTCAACTTGATCTGTTTTCAGATCAGTCGCAGTAGGAACAAGTAGCTCTTTCCTTAGCGCAAGGTCACGATCCATGCACCCAAGAACGATTTCAACATTCTCTTTCCATGTGACATAGTTTGTCCCATTCAACATTGGAATCATACTCAGTTGAGCAGAAGCAGAGTTAACATTAGCAGTAACTGAAATAGAAAACCAATATACCAAAAAAAAAAACTCAAAACTAAATATATGTGATCAATTAAATATTGGCAACACCATCACAAGATACCTAACGCAACACTGAATTTTAGTCTTTGGACATAAAAATCAATTTGCAAGTGGTACTCTCAATGCAATAATCAAGTATTAATAATAAATTTCTGTCAAATAATATGCCTTTCTTTGGACCGACGTATTATTCACATGAAAAACTCAATATTGCTACATACTTATTATCACAAGAATATTTTAATTTTGGCCAAATTATACCTTCCCTTTGGGCCGATAAAATTTGCATAAAATTATATATTCAAACATCATAATAATATTTTTAAATTTAACCTACACAAAAGAGGTTACTTTGGCAACATATTGCTTCAATCAACTAATTCCAAAATATTAGATCACTTAAATAAAAAAGTTAATATTAATTTGCCAATAATTAAATTTAAATCACAAACTATCAAATTTATGTACTTATCCGTATTATACAGGATTATCAGAAAAGTTTCAACTATATAATTTGGATTGTCATAATTAGTTAAACAAATAATTTAAGTTGATATTACAATAAGTGACAAGTGCTTTCATAAGGACTCTGGTCACCAAAAAAAAAAAAAAACATGACATGTAACATGAAAATGGCCACCAGTATCTATGTTCACTAAAACTTATTACTATAATACAGTTAATCATAACATGAATATTTATTATAACATGTCAAAGAAAAAGGCCATGCAATATAACAATACCGTGCTCCAGTTAGAGCCGGCCAACCGTGCGGGCCGTGCGAGCCGGGCCAAGCTTTGCACGGTCCCGGTTCACAGATACTCAATTCGTAGCCGGCACACATTTTAGCCGGGCTGGTCCCGGGCCGGTTTCGGTTCACGGATCTTGAATTCGTAGCCGGCACGCTTATTACTTTATTTATTTATTTATTTATTTTTCTACTTTATTTTTAATATTAGTACTTTAGTTTAATAAAAGGTTTCAAAATTAATTTTGTA
This sequence comes from Saposhnikovia divaricata, assembly GCA_036435485.1. Lineage (NCBI taxonomy): Eukaryota > Viridiplantae > Streptophyta > Magnoliopsida > Apiales > Apiaceae > Saposhnikovia > Saposhnikovia divaricata. The sequence goes on from CM071600.1 coordinate 25,108,630, forward strand.
AATGTAGTTAAAAAGTACGGTATCTCATATAAATTTTACTAATAAAAAATATTTTATGAATAATTTAAGAGGATTTCTCTTAAAAGAACGGAAATTAGCATATAATTATACAATAATATAATCATACAATATAAATTAGGCAGAAGAATTGTATTAAAAAAAGGAAAGAGAAACAGTCAATTGATCAGGTTAGAGCCACGCGCCCCCCAGACAGAATGGATAAAGTGCCGCGTGTACTGCATGATGTCTTCCTGCAAGTGGGTCTTATGTTTGGCAGCAATTCAATTGTCTTAACATGCACGGGCCGTGCCGTGCCGGTTTCGGGCCGGGCCGGTCCCGGTCCCGGTTTTGCTCTACCGAACCCATATTTGGACCGGGGTTTTAAGCGGGTTAGTGCCGGTTCGTGCCAGTTCTTTACGGACCGAATAAACATGGTTAATTTATCGATCCGATTCCGTGCGGGTCGGTTCAGACCGCACTAATGACCGGCTTTAGCCCCAGTGCACACAGGCATAATGTGCAGGACTTGAAACCAAAAACCATGTCCACTAAACAATCACATGATATAAAATTATTAAACCAAAACAACGTAATCGAAAAAAAAATTCTAACTTACATGAGTCAATAATAAAATTAACCATGTTATAATAAATCGATTGCATATATAATCATGGGCTCGTGGTAGCGCAAAACAAACTAAAGCACCGAAACTAGTATCAAGATTAGGACATATATATCACAATCTTAAAACAGATAAAGGATTATAATTCCGATAATCAAAATATGAAGTAGCTCTGATACCAATTGATAGAATCTAACAATTCTATAAACGTTTAATTCTCTAAAATAGAGATAAGGATCTAATTAAGCGGAAGCGTACCTGTATCCATGATAAAGTAATAGCGGCAGGAGTTCTTTTGTTTGTGTACTTGTTATCGTCTTCTTCAATCAAACACCCTTAGAGTTCCAGCAAGCTCTAGCAAGCTCTCTGTGATGGATTAAAGAAAAGCTGTGTTAACGTGTTTTATATATTGGGGATTATAACATTTTCATATACCGCTGATTTAACTTTCCATTATAATTAAATTGGGCTTTGTATATTGGGTATCCACTCATTTATTCCAAACAATAATTAATATCTAAATGGGTTTCTTATTTGATCACTTTATTTAACCCAATAAAACAAATAGCAAATATAATTGAATATTAATATGTAGCCCACAAATTATTATTAAGATAATAATAACAAAACGTTCATAACTACGAATTAAACGTCTTGTTTTGCATGAATCCTACGATTGAGTTTCAATTTTTATTGTTTTAATTATTATTTTTCACTACATTTATTTCCCCGAAACCCAACAGAAAAATCTAAATTTAGATCACCACTGATCCAAATTTTGATCCAATTTTTTGACCAATTCCAACAGCGTCATCCAAATTTCGATCGAAATTACTATTTACATATCATATTACATAAGTAAATATTATATCATACTATTTAATCTTAAATTTAATGTTTAATCATTATTAATTATTTATATTGTATTTAATAAATTAATTAAATTAATGATATAAATTTTTTAATATACGTAAATTATATTAAAATTGTGTTCTTAGTTAACGAAAAACTTTTTCATTTTACGTATTATTATTAATTAAATAATTAAAAATCAAAAATCAATTTTGAATCTAATAAATTAATAATATATAAATAATAAAATTATTATTTTAATATGAGAATGCTTTTCATGAGATTACCTCATATGTATCTGAGGCAAGCAAGCAATTTGGTTAATATTTTAATAATATGCTGTGATTTCTAATTGATATGTTCCCATATTTATATATCACAATATATCTACATCATAATACACAGTCGTTTTATTTGATTATCTTAGGTAAATATCCTAAGTTAATCTCAGAAATATTATTCCTTTTTAATATTAAATATCCAAATTTGGATCAGAAGAAAATTTGAAGTAATATATCCTAAATTTTGATCTTTTGAATCTCTGTTGGTTTGTCTTCAAAATTTTACACACTGCATATCAATAAATCATTTGCCACTCGCGCGGAATGACCACGGTCTATGATGGAAGAAAGTAAATTGATTCAGTCTTTGGAGAGGAAAATATGGTGGGAACTAGATGGTTGGTGCTTGACCTTTTGACATCGCTTTAATTCCAGCTCAGCTCTTATTAATATTGTACAGGTACCGCAATCTTGACTTAATGCTGCATGATTTGTTGGCACGTCGGACCTAATTTATGAACTTCAACTGTCACTGTACTGGTGATTGATGTAAAATTAGTAAATTCAGTTCAACAGGACAGTGTTTGTTTAAAGAAAAAGAAAAATGTTAAGAGTTTTTAAAGTAATTACAAATGATCATGTTTATTTTTGAAATAAAGAAATCCTTTATGTATATATATATGTACCCTACAAATTAAAAGAGGATAGTTGATGTTGGAGAATAAATTTGGAAACCATTTCAAAATCATTAACATTATTATTCTTTAAAAAAAGAGTAAAATAGTTTAGCTAGAGAGATAATTAGGAGTAAAATTGTAAAAGTTAATAAATTAAACTTTTTACACTACTATTTAAAAATGTGTAAAGATGCAACAAATATAGGTATATAAAATATTGATGAAAAAGAGGGAAACTGATTCACGGGTCCATGACTATACCATTGATGAATCATGAAATTTCGGAATAATCAGTATCTAAGCAGGGCGGAGTTTACGATTTGCATTTGCAGTGTAAATTTAGAAACAGGATAAAGTAAAACGAAACTTACTCAGTTATAATACCACTCAAAGATATAGAAATACAAATACAGAAAGGAAATCTAATACAAACTAAGAAACTCACACACACGCAGTAGTCGAACCCCTGACCTCCTTCAAAGGAGGCCAGTGGCTCAACCACTGCACCAACATGATGTTGGCAAAAGAAACAGGATAGAGTGTAAAGCGAAAAAGATTTTCGAATATTTTTAAAATTTTATATTATAGTAGCCCCCTATATTTATCGTGGACAAATAGATATTCTGCCATTATATCAGTGAAAAAAAAGATAATGATGCAGAACATGACTTGTTAAAAGTGGAAAGTAGTCGTAGTTAGAAGGTTCCAAATACTTAAACAATACCGCAATTTAAGCAACAATAAATTCCATTTTGCTAGTAATTTTTAAATTTCAACTGTCTTCTTCATTCACTCCGTTTACTTTCCTAACTTAATTATTTTTCACTTCCCATTAATCACGCGCTCTCTATCTCTACTCTCTAAATTATAGTACAAAAGTATCATACCAACTATACTGGAGTATACTAAAACTCATTCTCAATCTTCCATTACCAAACAACAAAAATGATGATAATGATGATTGGCTTCTCCTTCTCCTTCCTTCTCCTCTCCATCTCTCTCCCTTACTCTCTCTCCTCCTCCCCCACATACGGTAGTCTCTCTCTCTCTCTCTCTCTCTCTCTCTCTCTCTCTCTCTCTCTCTCTCTCTCTCTCTCTCTCTCTCTCTCTCTCTTACATTGACTGTTTTGTTGACTCAGATAAGGCGTTTCACATTGATTGTGGAGGTTCAACTCAATCGACCGACAAATTCAACACGACGTGGCTCGCCGACCGCTATTTCTCCGCCGGAGCTACCGGTTTAGTCTCCGAACCGCTCCGATTCCAGAATCTTCACGAAAAAACGGTTCGATTCTTTCCGATTAGTTCCGGTAAGAAGAATTGCTACACTATACCTAATTTACCACTCGGCTCTCGTTTTTATATACGTACATTCACTGTATATGATAATTACGACGGCAAGTCACATTCTCCGTCTTTCGAAGTTTCGGTTGAAGGAACTTTAGTGTTTAGCTGGCATTCACCTTGGCCGGAAGACGTTAGTAGTTCCGGTGCGTATTCGGATCTGATTGCATTTATATCCGATGGCGAAGCGGATATTTGTTTTTATAGTATTGCTACTGATCCACCTGTGATTGCGTCGCTTGAGCTTGTTCAGATCGATGCAGCTGCGTATGATGCTGCTTCCATAGGGAATAGTTCGATTTTAGTGAATTATGGAAGGTTGACATCTGGTTCGGGTCAATGGGGACCGGGGTTTAGTAATGACACTGATTTGTTCTTTAGGTCATGGCAGTCGGATGCTGAATTTAGGTCGGAGAATTCGGTAGGTATTAAGTCGGTTTCGGCTGTGAAGAGAGTGATTAATACGGACCGGAGTCCCAATTTTTTCCCAGAGAAATTGTATTCAACTGCTGTGGTAGCGAATGGAAAGGGTGGATTGGAGTATGAATTGCAGGTGGATGCGAAGATGGATTATTTGTTGTGGTTTCATTTTGCGGAGATTGATGTGAGTGTGAATAGAGCTGGGAAGAGAGTGTTTGATATAGTAGTGAATGAAATCAATGTGACTAGGATTGATATTTACAAAGAGGTAGGGGGTTTTGCTGCCTATGATTGGCACTACATTGTGAAGAATTTGAGTGATACTATTCTGAGTGTGAAGCTTATTCCAGTTGTTGGTTCACCTTTAATTTGTGGCGTGGAGAATTATGCAATTGTTCCGGCTGATCTTAAGACTGTTTCTGATCAAGGTAATTCCATATGCATGTGTATATATTTCTGATCTATAGTTCCTGTTATTGAGAACTTACCTGGAGGTTGCAGGGGAGTAGTTTAGAATGTCAAATAATTTAGAAATTATAGGAAAACATATTTATCAATTTGACTGTGATGGTTGTGCACTAGTCCACCTTCATTTCTAGAGATTGAATTTTTTTAATATTGATGTAGATTCATTATATAAATGTGTTTTCTTTTTGTGGTCTCGCGTTTGCAGTTATTGCAATGAGGGCACTAAAGGGGTCGCTCAAGGTTCCAGACAGGATGGGTTGGAACGGTGACCCTTGTGCTCCCACTTCTTGGGATGCCTGGGAAGGTGTTACTTGCCATTCCAATAAAGGGGAATCTGCACTTGTGGTCTCTCAAATGTAAGTAGTACTGCCTTGTACTGATTGGTATTTAACAACTAAATTATAAGGTATGAATGTATGGAGTTTTTTTTTTTAAAGCTTGATGTTTTCCTTTCTAGAAGATTAAGTAATTATTAAGCCTTTGTAATTATGGATAAATTCAGTCAGTAAGAGACTGTAGTCAACACTTCAATAAAGGTAACCAAATATCTTTACTTTTCTTTGGTCCCACAATTTTTTTGGGTATCCATTTCACCTATAGTTGTAAATTTTCTTTGATATTCGAACCTTGCTTCACCTATAGTTTTAATTCTATAAGCTAAGGTGTAACAATAGGTAACTGACTCAGAATCCATATTTTTTTGTTGCAATCCGGTTTCAGAGATCTTGGGAGTCAGGGGTTGAAGGGGTATATTTCCGAGGAAATCAGTTTGTTGTCAAATTTGGTAAGCTTGTAAGTATCATCAATTAATTTCCTTTGTAACTGAACACAGTTCTGTTTATTCATTGTTGTCTTGACTCTCTTTTACTGTATTGCAATTGAAGTTGTATGTTGGGTTAAGTGGACCAAATTCAGAAATTCTTGAAATGCATATGGTATTTTGTGTTCTTACAAGTGACGTTTTGAAGACATTTGATTGGGACTTCTTGATCGTCTGGCCTTTGGGTTACTTGTGAAAGTTTATGGCATATCTCAATTTTTTATGTTTCACAACAAAATTCCGGTAACATATATTAAGATATCAAGATGTAATACAGGTAGCAGGATTCTCCTATGAGTTAGCAAATCAACAAACCGGATCTTATGTTCATCTATATGTAGCACTTTTCCTGGAGATTCTTTAGTACCTTGATCATTAGATTTGCATGACTAAGGATCAAAACTGTTATTGATGTTACATATTTCCCTACTTAATTTGATGTTACACTGTAAAACTGCTGAAGAAGTGAGAATAAAATTTGATACCAAATTTGGATATCTTGACCATTTAGCACTTAATTTCCTGTATAGGCCATTAGATGTAAGAAACCGTCAAGTCATATTGTTTCCGAAACTGCCCTATCATTTTAAAGTTAAATTCATGGTTCTTAGAACCTTTGTGCATCTCTTTGTAGGCAGTTTTTCTATTCAATAAGGCTAGTTAGGTCTAATGAAAGGAATCTACGTGAACCTTTTACCTTATGGACCTTGGTAAATTGTCATTTACTGTTAAATTATAGATATTTGTTGTTGGTGTATATGTTACTTCAAATTACATATATTTTTAGAAGAAATTGATTTAAAAAGTTACTCTCTTTTCTTCTTAATTGCAGAAACTTAAGTTCTAATGCATTGGGAGGTACTTTACCCCTGGGCTTAGGCCAGAAATCTCTTGTGAAGCTGTAAGATTGCATGCAAGTATTTCTTGCAATTTATTTAGAAATATGATAATTTAAAATAAGCCAAGTTTGGTAATACTAGTTGTGATTTATGAAGTTGTCACTTTCCTGGCAAAAGTAACATGTCAGCAGACTTCGTTTCACTTTCTCGTATGTCTCAAAGTTTGAGCTGTCAATGCAGGGATTTATCAAGCAATGAATTTTCTGGACCGATACCAGAAAGTCTAACTTCTTCAAAACTGCAGCTTCTGTAAGTCATATCCAGATGATTGTTTCGATCGGGACTTCTTGTCTGGATCTTTACATAGAGTTATAACTTATAAGTTAGAATATAACCTCCCTTTTTTTTTGTTCATAAACCTATTGATTATAATAAGTAATGGAAATCAGCTTAAATTGATTAAACATGTGTACCAGTTAACCACTTAACCAGGGTTGCCTCGAGTCATTTCAGTTATTTAATGCATTTCCCAGCTATAGTATCGAGAACGTAGATACATGAAAATGTTGGTAAAAAATAATTAATTCTTGTGTTGTCTTAAACTTCAGTTTCTCGCAATAACCATTTCTCCTGTGTATCAGTATGTTGTAAATTATGCATGTTTCATCTTAATTTTCCCCCCACTTCATTGTACTTTACTCGTATATCAGGCTGCTGAATGATAACGCACTGGAAGGGCAAGTACCAGAGGAGATTTATTCAATTGGAGTCCATGGTGGAGCTATTGAGTATGTGATACCCTGCTTTATATGCTCATCATTATTTGTGGTCACTGCTTGTTTTGGGTTACAGAACATAAAATGTCTGGGTCAGATTTATTAAGAATTATCTCTTTTTAAATTAATTAGTAAGCTGCTAATCAGATGCAATTGAAAATTATTGACTGGACCCACAAAACATGTCTTATATATTCAGGTGAACATTACTATTGTTGGAGTTCGATAATTTTAAACATCTGTAACTTTGTCTTGTTTTTTATCGCTCATTTGTTCAATTTTTTCCTTCGTACTTTTGTCTTTTATAATATTCAGCTACATATCAGCATTAAAATGGTAAGTCATAGATGAAGCTAATAAAAGGCGAGCACGATTGGTAAATTTAGATGTCAGCACGCATCAATGCATATTGCATACCTTGGTTGTCTTTAGTATAAATCTGATTAGCAAAGTTCTTTCTAATCTCTACGGGGTTTTCCAACTTTAAAATTGGCATCTGAAGTAATCAAGCCCTAATATATTTAATTATGAATAGGTCTGCTTTAAGGATGTTAAATGTTTAGGGTTATCGATGTTCGTAGAGATCATATTATAAATAATTGAATTTTCATATAACTTCTTGACTTAAATGAACATAAATTTGGTACTTTCTTAACCCATATACCCCTCTGATGTTCTCCACAATCGCTTGCAAAGACGAAAAAACTGTTCTTAGCAATTAAAATAGAACTAATTAATTATCTGCATCCAAGCTTGCAATCACTAAAGAATACAAGTTTATGTTGACTACTGATTATTATGTTTGTTTACCTGTTGCAGCCTCTCTGGTAATAAAGGTTTGTGTGGGGTACCTTCTTTACCAGATTGCCCCCTGTTCTGGAAAAATGGCGGTTTATCTAAGGGTGGTAAAATCGCAATAGGCATATCATGCCTTGTGTTTGTTTGTCTATTGTCGCTGCTGGTATACATTTGCTGCATTAGAAAAGGGCGTAATGATTATGATTTTGGGCTACCTCACGAATTAACGTGTAAGTTCTGCTCCTAACACTTTCTTTCTTTCTCTAATAATTTTGCCAGAATCAATATATTAGAGAATAATGTATCTGAGGTTACCTCAGGGATATTCCCCAAGGCAATTTCAATAAACTACAGCGTTTTAGTATTTAGAGTCCAATTATCATTTCTGTGTGTCAATCCAAATTTTTAATTCCTACTATTAATAGAACTGCTGTGTAAAATATATATGTGCACTATATATGTGGGTATTTATGTCTACTGTCTTTAATCACCAAAAGAAACAATAACAAAACGGTTTAGACTCATGTGCAATCTTACCCGAATGAAACCAAGGCACTACTTGATTTGTATCTCTAATCTTTTTGTGGAATTGAGTATTTATAATCATAAGACATAGGTATAAGAAGAACGTACTATTGCTGAGAGTCATATATTTACCCGGGCCTTTTAATTGAATTAACAAAAAAAATATTAAAAAATGACTCTAAAATACTTAGACGTTGTTGTTATTTTATTTATTTAAATTGCCTCCGGTTATGTGCCTAAGGTAACCTCAGGTACATTATTCTCATATATATATATATATATATATATATATATATATATATATATACACACACACACACACACATAATGACTAGGATGGATATCTCGTATTCGAAAACTAGCAGTTCGCCCTGTCATTCCTCCAGGACCCAAATAACTCAATTTTCTCCCATGAACTATTTGTGTCAATGGATTAGTTCGATCCAAAACTTGAGATAATGGGTGTAAACCAAAAAAAGATTCATAAGTAGTTGTTAATGGAGTTGAAGTTACCAAATTCTGAAGAGCCGGTAATTTATGCCTAAGTCCTCCAGATATAGTTCCTCGAATCACATTTTCTAAACGAACCAGAGCCAATCCTAATTGATCTTGTATAAGATCTGCTACAGAATGAATGCGTTTATTTTTCAAATGATTCATATCGTCAAGTGTACCCATTCCAAATTTCATTCCAATCAAATGATCTGCGGCTGCCAATATATCTCGCGGTAAAAAAAATGTATTGTATGGGATATATCAAGGTGCAATCTTTATGCTATAGTATGGTCTAAAAATGTATATATTTACGATATAGAAAAAAATAGGCATGTATCAAATACAAAATATTTGTCATATAACATATATCTTGTAAGAATTTTTTGATATGTAATTTAATAATTCGAAATGGGTCTCCGTATATATATGTAAATACATTCCGGTTATAACTACCTTCGTTTTTTTTGGCTAAAAACTACCTTCGTTCTTATTCACATGGCTCTATAAATTTTACTTTTTGCGGACTTTTAGATTTGTACCATACAAAATTATTTTTGTGTTCTCAACCTTATAATATTTTTAGAATATTTAAATTTAAGATAAGCACAAAAAAATGTTTAAATATAATGAATAAAAATCGTAAAGTATCGAACAGATAGAAATTATTTGATTGCGATTGCGCCACTTTGATTTATAGTTGAGATTAGTACATATTATATGTGAAATGGCTTCCATACTTTTTCACTCACAATTTTTGTAGTGGGGTACTAGAGTCAAGACCCCCTAATCAGCCATTTCGGGACAGATTAAAATAACAAAAATTTAGATTTTTATAAATAAGATCTTAGCTATTGAATAATTGACTTTAATAGTTTGTTTTTCTTGCTAATTGAAAACGAGAAACCTTTTGAAATTTAAATGATAAGAAAAATATAAAAATGTATATGTGACAATACATAGTATTATATTAAATTATTTTATCTGTTATGGGTTGAAAGTAAACCCTAAGGACGTAATTAATGTTGCATTAATTATGCTTAGCCCTATTTGAAAAGTCTAGGCCCGAAGCCCAGTTATGAACATTGAAACGTGGGTGATGTTTGAAACGTGACCTGTATCGGGGACGCCTGATACAGGCCCAAACTGACAACCCACATATATTCTATATATGTTAATTCTTATTTAAGATTGTTTTCAATCTTTTATATATGTTCATTTTTATTTTAAATTTAGTATTCTAGAGTATATGTTATTCCTTATCTTATCTAGTAGGATTACTTGCAACATCTTATATAGGTTCAATCTTATTTTAAGTTCATTAATATATTTATGTCAATCCATATTTAGGATCACAATATTTTATATATGTTCAAGCTTATTTTAAATGTTAAATTTAATGTTGTATATATAAATTTTATTTATAATTATATAAAGCACGGGCTATTGGTGATGCTAGCATGTATATAGTATGACTAACGCCATGTTTTTGAACATCAATAGCTAACAAGAGGCTCTCTGCGGTCATACCTATTCCTACAATTTGATTCAAGGTGTCAACAAGAATTGTGTTGTGCGGAAACAAAAGTCAATTTATACACTAGTTTGCTTAAGTGTACTCCTATATGTTAATTTTTAGGGAGCAGATAATCAAGTATATATTGCTATTAGAAACTTAAGTAGTCAAGTCACAAGTCAAATTGTCCATCCCTTGTGATTTTTTTTTTATCTGCAAGTTTTGTCGAATACTTGATGCCTTGATTTTCCGTAGAATAATGTTGCAAGTTCTGCTTCGCTATATGAAATAAATCTGGAGGAATATAGATGGAAAAAATTTGTTATAGCTAGCGAGTACAAGGGTGTACTCGAGACTTTGAGAAGTACAATTTATTGTTAAAGTTGCACCAATTGATTGTTCCGTCAATTTTTGTGTAACTATTCATTCAGTGTAGCTTTTGCACTTTCATAGTGTGCCATTGGAGAGCATTTTACTTGCAATTTTTTGGGGTAAAAATTAGACCATTTTAGTGTTATAGTGTCCCATTGGAGTTGCTCTAAAAGAACCCTTATCAAGTCCCAAATCGGGGTGTTCTTGATGTGTAGGCTTGTGCTAGAGTTTGTTTTAATTTGCAATAATAAATAACTTGGGAATCGTGATTGCACAACACACTGTTACAAAAAGAAACAAGTCATCCAAGATTCTTTGGGGATTTTTTTTTATTATGTTTTAGAGAGTTTGAGAATTGTCGGCTAATAATTTGCAAATCACATACATTACTGCCTCTTTGAGTCATTTAAAGCTTATCATAAAAATCTGTAACTGTCATTACTCCCCCCAAACACACACATATTTTCCTTTATATAACTAAAGGGGTCCAATTACTTATAAGATCAATCAACATCAACAAACCGAGAATAAGCATCCGAAATTTGCATACAAATCAATATATGCCTTGAAATCAGTGAATGGCTAATGGCCTACCACTTTCAGCAATCACTAAAATCATTGAATAATTTATATATTTCCCAGAAGTATTTTCTACGTTAGTGAAACTTGCATGGTTCTATCAGTTATATGGATAATTTGGGACCAGTAATTGTATTGGTTCTTGTTCAAGTTGTAGGTTTAGGTGCTATCTTATGGGTGCGAGAAGATGTAAGCTAACCCGTTACAGTTGTGATGTGTAGCGCATAAACACACCGCATATACAGTCTCACTCGATCTTTTATCTGAGCATTGGATTTTAACTTGCTTATCATGATTAGAAGACTTCACCATAGTGGAAGTGCTGTCAGATTGTTATTCATATCCATAGTTTGTTTTTCGTACTGCAAGTGCTGTCAGATTTTAAAAGTACTCTGTTAAGTAAACTGTTTTTCTATTTGTGCTTGCCCACAATTTTCCATTTTGTTCTTTTGCAATTCTTTTGATCTCACAAGTAATGCTTTTTAATTTGACAATGGTTTGCTCAAGTAATTGCGCTTCTAATGTGTTTTCCAGCGCTGGCAGCAAAGAGAAACAGATATCATAGACAGAAGTCCTTGATGACTCTTGAAATGGAAAGCCAACATGCTAAAGGATTTATACCAAGTTATAGTTCAAACTGATGTCAGGGCCTTGAAGAGAATTAACCAGATTTTTGATAGATTACGACTTGCCAACAAGCTAGAGAGGGGGGATGTATATGTTGATACAAAATGCACAGGACATAACAGGGTAATTGGCAAACAGCTACGCCAAGAAAAGATGTGACTCGAAGGTTTAGCTTTGTTTCCAATTCTGCATCAGGATGGGTCCTATTAAACTGCATAGGTGAAGATGCAATGCATCTCAAGTTTCATTAAGAATTAGCTAGAAAAGAAACTCAAATGCCCCAAAATGTATAATACCAAATTTTCGGCATTTGATTAGTACATTATCTGAATCCAGAACATTATATGTAGATGAAGCCAGATAGTTATATAAGTGGTCCTTGATTTTATTAATGCTTTATCCACTAGCACATCCTCATCCCCTAATATTATTATACTGACTTGTACATTCATGGAGCTTTGTTGATTTGCACACCTCAGGGTTGGCATTTTTTTCTGTCCTGAATCTTGATGGCAAGACATGATACTCTATTTTCGTTGGATGTTTAAAGTTGAAAGTGTAATCTTCACTATTCAATAATGTTTTAGAACTTGTGAATAGTTGCTGATTTATTTTATGTTTAGTGGTTTTCAGGCCTTGAGGGGTAGCTATTTGTTAGTTTCTTTAAAGCCTACACAACGAGCCTATGTGTGGTCGCGAGGAACAACAGCCTAGAATGCTTAGGTGGTCCTGTACTACAGTCACAGACTCGCAGTACTGTGTAGATATTGCCATCTGTTCGACCGATGTGCGATCATTTTACATTACCCTACACAAGTTGGCAAATGAACTTACTAGAAAGTTTTGTAATCTACAATGCACATACGTGTTTGTATTCATAGTAATCCTACATTTCTGTTCTACGTTATATTGTATTTATTTTATTTGTATATTGAGTCTTTTTATTAATGATGTATACAACTCCGTGATATCCACTTGATTTATACACATATAATTATTATCACACAATTAAGATTTACAAGTTAAATTGAATTTAAACTGTAGTTATTCATTATTCAAACTATAGACTCACAAAATTAGACTGAGAATGAATATGAATTTAGAGGAGTAAATAGCAAATAATCCATTCGATTGAATAAAAATTAGATAAATGTTGACAAGAAAACAAAGTTAATTTTGAAAAACAAATAGGAAGTACAGCTACAGCAGCACTCATTGACCGGCCGGAAAGGAAGAAAAATAAGTACCAGTACGTAATGCCTCAAATTCTATGGTGCATGTGAGGAAAGAGATGAACTGTTTCCTCTATAATTGACTGACTGACTGACTGGTTCTAATGCAACAAAAATAACAAACATTTGATGGTTTATTTCATGCGTACAAGTGGTAGTAGAAGCAAGTGAAGCCATGACTTTTTTGCATTGATTGAGTTTGTTAATGTGTCACGTTGAGTGATATTTACCCCTCCAGCTCCTAAATCCGTATTACCAATTATTTGTTCTTTGACCAAGTAGTATTATATATAAGATCTTAATCTCATCTCCATTACAACTCAATCATGTACGGACAGACATAAACGTATAGTATATGGAAGTCCACATTACATGCTGCTAATCTTCAGTTGTCGAGTAAACACATACAGTAATTTATTGGTTGTTCAAGTGAGATAAACATATCAAAATTTTTGGAATCGAAAATCATCAATCAAAATTATTCATTGTCAAGATTAGAAATAACTATATTTATCATATTGCTATTATAAAAAGTTACTCCATTTATATAAGACCATGTTGCTAATTAGCAATACTGTATATAATAAATAACCACTAAGGTACTCGTTTTGTTTTATGTAATCCTAAAATTTATTATCTTCGTAGAATATTTTAAAAGACTTAATTGCACGATGATGACCTGAGTTATAATTCTTTTGCAAGAATATGGTTAGTCTATAATAATAGACACTCGCATGATTCAAGTTTAATTTTTTTAACACCCGATTGCATTTCGTTACTTCCTTCTAACGAATATTAAAATTCCAGAGATATTTTTGGAAAACATTGTTTCAACAACTAATTAAATATAATCTGAGCTCTATACATATTCTCGTATATATAACCAAACTCTAAGTTTAAAGAACAAAACTGGGCACCTAGAATTACACTCTATGTATGATCAAAAATAATTGTGGAAAAGGATAAAAATGTAGATGTGGTAGATAGCATGTTATGTTCACCATTTTCATCATTAAATGTTGTGCAAGTACGATATATGTGAACCTGCAAAAGGAAAACAATTTCATGTACGAACTCAAATTTTCCTTCATGTAGAACTTCCTAAATAATAATAATAATAATAATAATAATAATAATAATAATAATAATAATAATAATAATAATATTTTAATATATTTATATTTTTAAAAATTCATTTACTATTTATTTTTAATTTTATAGTTATTTTCCTTATTTTAATTAAAAATAAATAGTAAATGAACTTTTTAAATTCTAAATATATTATCTGAAATACTATAATTTAACAGTTATTCATTTGGTTGCGGTAACATTCAAGAAAATTGTGCAGAATCAACAAAAGATTACTTTTATTTTTTGAAAGTTAACGGAGTGTAACATTTCTTGTATTGAGTGGTTTAAAAGAGATCGAAAAAAATTCAGTGATCCGCTTGATACATTAGCGTGTAATAAGTGACCTATATGATAATTAACCCATATTTTAAGTAAAATAATCATCCTATGGCCTACACTAACTTATGAATATGGTTTCTTATTTGTCTTCTGCTACTCATTTTATGAGGAAATAATGCCCAAAATACACCACTTTCGTATGGAAGGTGCCAAAAATGCCTATATTCAAGTCTGTCCGTCATTTTTACCCACGAAGCACGCATGTTGTTCATGCGTATAGTGAGATACGCATTAGGGGAATGCGTGTCGAGGGTTACGCATCAATGGAATGCGCAATGACGTCAGCTGACGTCATTTTCTCATATACCAGCCGTCGTCTTTGCGGAGCTCAAAATCCCCTCCCCCGTCGCCTGCGTTCGTTTGCCACCCTCCGGCAACCTCCACCAAATTTAAGCACATCAAAATGATGCCCACACATCCCTCTCCCTTTTCCCCCTCTTTATTTCTTGATTTTTGGCCCCGCATGGGCGTTTATGGACTCCTCGGAAAACGAATCGAAAAAATGGATCCGTTTTGGGGTTTGTATTCCGGCAAAAGAAATGAAAATTAAAGGGTGTAGGGTTGTAGAGGGGGAGAATACGATTCGAATGATGTATGGTATGTCAGTGAACGTGTCATGGATGGTGGTGAACGGATTCGTCGAATTTTTGACCAAAAAAAATCTCCAGCACGACAGGTTGGAGACGATGAACAGTACTTAAAATACGCATCTTGAAGATGCGTATTCTCAAACACACATTTTGCAAATGCGTATTCCAGGTACCGTTCATCAATGCAGCTTTCCAGTTTACACAATCCACGCATTCGAAAAATTCGTATACAGTATACGCAAGCCCAAAATGCGTAGTCAGTGGGCATTTTGGGCGGATCTTCATGCCTGCAGGTATTTTGGGCAATTGGAATTAAATGGTGGGCATTTTGGTTTTTCACCCTTTTATGAAAGAGCTTATTCTAGAGTTGCACTTTATAAAACAAAACGTAGATTAAATTTTTGGATTTTAAAGAATGATCAGAAGTGGAAAACGACAAGCTATAAGAAGATCTAAATGATTACCAGGACACAGCAGAGCCGAGTAGAGCCACTTTTAAATTACAATTGGATTGATAAGGCTCTTCTCGCAACAAAGGCATGCAATCGTAACATTGATTATTGTCTGAGCAACTGTTAGAGCCATCTCAGTTGTCAATCCTAGAGTTATAGCTGGACTCCTATGATATGTGCATTCAGATGGAGATGTCTAATGTATCTGACTTTCCTGCCAATTTATTTAATAATTTCTAGAAATTTACATAATGGCTCGGTCAATTAGTATGAATCAAGCTAACAAGGAATGAACAAACTAAGATAATAAGAATGAAAAGACTGCAATAGTGATTATCTTAAGCGATACTTGATTACAGTAGCTTTAGATTCACATGCTGTAAAATTTAGAAATAAGATAGTCAGGCAAGTCACAGACGTTAATATCTTTTTGCAACAACCAGTATTAGCCAGTATAACAAGCAATCCAACATAATGAAACTTTTATTTGTCGGGCATTAGATAACAGTTGTCTAGGGTTAAGAACCATTAAACCAGGCGATATAGTAGATAACACTATAACACAATAAATTAGGGGGAAGGGTTAACCAAAATGATACAAGTTTTTTATGAATTGATATCATTTTGAATACATCAATTGAAGAGGTTTTGTTATTTAGTGTTAGCTAAGATTTGGTCATGCCTGAATATACAACTCATATTATATCTAATTAGCCGTTGAAATTTTATTTTACAAAAATACCCCTCAAATATTAACATTCGTTAGATAAAAGGGTTTTTTTTCTAATATATCCCATTTGAAAAGGCCGTTTATGAATATATCCTATTTTTAATTATAATTATAAATATGTCCCATTTTACTAATATGTTCCATTTTCAAATATAACCATGATTAATTTACTAACTTTATATCATTAAAAGACATTTTTGTCCTCCTAATTATCCTAATTCCTCACCCACATTTTTGGTACCTATGCTAAAATTCATAATAATCACCTTCTTCTGATACTTATGCACTTCCTACAGTTGTGCGGGATTTAATATCGAATCCATCATTTCTGTTGACCCCATTAGATCACGAGTTTAGAGACATCTCTTCCCCTGCAGCTCTACGTCGGTTATAATTATGTCCTATAATGCCCCCTCTCCCACCCACTTCCTATCTTCAGAGCTTTTAGAACTAGGTCGGAGAAGAAGGGTGCCCCTGCGGGGCCAGAGCTCGAAGGGGGAGGTGGTGATGGCGGCGTCGGTGGATGAGGTGGTTCCGATGAGTGGGTCGGTGGGTGTTTCCGGTGAATGGTTGTGCCCCTGCGGGGCCAGGAGGAGGATAGGAAGTGGGTGGGAGAGGGGGCATTATAGTCTTAATTAGTATAAATAAATAAATAAATAAATAAATAAATATATATATATATATATATATATATATATATATAATTATATGTATATGAGTTATATGTGAGTTAAATTTTAATCATAGGACATATTTATAAATTATGAATAAAAAAGGATATAAACATAAAAGCACACCTTAATTTGGGACATATTTGATAAATTCCCTAGATAAAAATAACGGAATGCAATCGGGAGTTAAAAAAATGAGACTTGAGTCATGCGGATGCATATATTTATAAGTTGGCCATTTTCGTGTAAAAAATTTATAACTCAAACCATCTTACTGCAATTAAGTCATTTTAAAATCATTTGTTATACCTTTTTTCATGTAATTTTAAACAAGATCTTCACAAATGCTCAATATCTAATTGAAAATATGGTTAGTTAGCAGTTTTTTTTAATAAAATCGAACTTGCATTAAATAACCGAATCCAACTCTAATACACGTAGAAGGAAATTAGGTGGAGTGACATGCCACTCCCCAACGTCTGGCATAGAACAAGCAGCTTTTGCAAGCACATGAGCTACATTATTCGCAGAACGATAAGCAAAATTAACTAGCACTTGATTTATGTGCTTAAATAAATGGACATAATCCATAACAATAGTCCCAAACAAAGCTCTTCCAGGACTCCAATTACAAGCATCTGCTAGGGCGTATGAGCCCGTCTCAAACACACAATGCGTGTAACGCCCCGACTTCCCAATACTATAAATATATTTTTATAATAAATTATTGGATTTAATTAGATAAAATAGATTTTTAATACAGGGAAATTTTGGAAAATTTCGACATGTAGTATTCGTAATACGGACTATCCACCTGTAATTTGGATCCAAACCAATTCATTCCAACACCAACAACAATTTCAACTACTAAAGAAATAATACAAACACATGTTCAACCCGTCCTAACTGATCAGGTGAACCATACCAAAATGCCCTCCCGATCAGAGCAAAGATCGGGGCTTCACAATACCAACTAAAAACATAAACCTTGATAACAAAATAATAAGAAATAAATACAACCCTACTACTAACCCGGATCTCTAACAGGTAGTGGTATGAAACAAGCAACTACTAACTAAATTATTACATTACAATACTAAATCCTTAATTAAAAGATACATACACTCCACAAATATAAATACAACCAACTAGAACTATTACACAAATTTTTACTGATACCCAAAAGTCCAATCTTCTAGCAGAGTGCAACTAGGCTGCCTAAGGTCCACAACAAGTTCTTCTCGGATATAGCTCCTACTTCGTATCTTTTTCTTCTTTAACTGAAAAAGGGTTAGAAACAATAGCAAGGAGTGAGCCAAATGCTCAGCAAGTGATAAAAATAGAAATAAAGAATCCACAACTGTATGCTGACTACAACAATATAAGGGTACCAAAGAATATTCAGGATGTTCAGATTTTAATTCACAATCTCAAGATAAAACTGTCTGGCAATACTGTACTCTGTTTATGACATTTCAAAACCATCCTTTGAAAATTTCTAAAATCTTTCGTTTAAAGCAAAGATTCATTAATTCTTTTTTTTTAAATAAACTTTCATTTTTAGAATATTTAAATTTGATTGGAGGTTTTTCCCCGACTCTGGACAATACGGGTGATCAGCTAAGTAAAGTTCCCAGCCCGGACACTCGGTCCGTCTGGACATAAAATTGGGTTCCCAATTAGGCAACACATTGGCCTATAAGATGCTGGACTGGTCCCACAAGAACTACAGCATAAAATAAAACATGCTAGACCGGCGCCACCCGGCCTCTTACGCTCTCCAATCTGAAGGAATCCGTAGAAAACATTTTTGACGGAATCCCTCACAATAAATCTTCAAACTTTTAAAACCATTCATTTTCAAGTCCTTTATACTCACTGATAACATATCAGCCCAGTATAAGGAATTTTTAAAAACATCTTTAATAAATAAGCCATTTTGTTTTGCAATTATAAATGATTAAGGGTCAGGGAAGCAGTTAAGAGTAATTTCATAATATACACAAGGTAGGGGATTCGAGTATGATTATTTAGGATAAATGTTTGCCAAGCTCCTGGTATAAAAAGGGTTGATGTAAAATAAGTATTTAATTAAATCTGGTAGGTTTCAGTAAACATGATTATAGCAGCAAAAAGGGGTCATTAGCTAATAAGGAAATTAGGCAAGGGTTAGGGTTTTAGTCATAAGGTTCCAGGGAATTATAAGCAGGATTTTATTTGTGTATATTAGGAACTAAGTGTAAAGAAAAAGTTTATGACTGAGTAAGGCATGAATTATAATATAAGGTTTATAGTTTGTTAGGTCCGATAAGATTGTAGAAGGGGGGTTGAATACAATCTTTACCTTTTTATCGAAATTTGTCCTTTAAATTAAATTTGATAAAAACAAATTTATCTGCGGAATTATTTAACACAATTTTTCAAGTTGAATATAACTGTATATTAACTTGATGTGGTGTTACAAAATCAGTATAACAACTTATCAAGATGTTAATAACTAATTAGAAAATTCGACATGAACTTTTCTAATTTAGTTAATAATAATCAAGATAAGAACTAGGAAACTTAATTCGCTAGTAGTACAAGAATCACAAATAAACAAGTTCTATCGGATAGAATATCACAAAGATGAAGAACTTGATTTTCTGGGAATTGTTTAAGCTTTGGTGTTCTTGGTGTTCTTGAGAGAGAGAATTCTGGTCTTGATGAAATGTTTTCTGCTGTGTTTTCTCCGTTATGATTTAATCTGGTCTGTTCTGTTCTTTTATATCAGTAACAGGTCTTGCTGGCTTTCTGTAGGATATTTAATTGTTCCAGCATGACTTAAACAGCTTCCAAGACTTGATTTTCCTTCAATAAGACTTACACAAACCTCCATTAAGACCTAAAATGTGTCGGTAAGACTTACCAGAATTTCGGTAAGACTTATAACAGCTGGCAGAGGTTGGTAGGACTTAAATCAGGTCGGTAGGACTTAATCCTGAAAAGGCTTCTGTCAGTAAGACTTAAATTAAGTCTTACCGAATTTTACCTCCTCCAAGACTTAATCAATTTTCTTTCTTTAAGTCTTATTGATCCATTTAATTAGTTAATGTTTTAACTAATTCATATTTATTTGATACAATAATTAATTTAATTAATAAATTAATTCTACAAGAATTAATTCATTTAATTAAATCAACTAAATTAATTTATATCAATTATAAATGAATTTAATTAAATCAATAAATAATTAATTTAATTCTTACAAACCACTAAAGGTAGTAAAGAATTACCACTGATTTGTGTTGACGTTCGATGTACTGTCTGGTTCATGAACGACTAACTTCAATGACGCTTCTTCACTTTTGACTTTAGGTTGTGGTTTATTTCTTCTCTCAATTCTCTTGTACTGTAACTGATCTTCAAACTATCACTCGAAAAATCTCTGTCACTGTTCAAATGAATCCATTAACTTCAATGCTGTACTGGGGCTTGATCAGATAACTGAATCGTCTTCCAGTGTATGACATCAAAACTATAGATCGACTTTTCTTCTTTCTTCTGACAGATAATACTTCTTGAGATTCCTGTGACAGTTCATATGTATATTTACTTATTACAATTTGGTTTAAGTTGATTAGGATCCTCTAACTACAAATAGGCTGAGTCATATGCCTTTCAATCTCCCCCTATTTGTTTGTTAGATAATAACAAGCAAATTCCTAGAGGATACCTCAACTAATCCAACTTAACCAAATGAAAGATAAAACTTTAAATACTAAGTAAATATGAAAAAAAATTCTGGTTTATATTTAACATTTGCCAGATTCAAACATGAAAGATAAATACAAGATAGATGATCCTCTAGACTGATCATATGATATAAATTCCTATCAAGATTTATCTAGGCTCCAAAGATATAACATGTAGAGCAATTCTTTATCTTCAATTGTCTTCCCTTCTGAATTCTCCTTCTTCTGGCTCATCTGTGACTTGAAGTTTCATATGTAGATCAGAATCAACAAGACGTTCTCTTCTAGATGACAATCCTTGAGGTAAGACTAAAGGAATTCCAAGCTTCTTTCTCAGTTCACCTTGAAATTTCTTGTAATCTTTTATGTTCGTTTGTGCATAGGAACGAATGTGATCTGCAGCTATTACCTTTTCTTCAGTCAAGTATCCATGATTTCTGAGAGCATATTCAGCATATACCAAGTGCTTTGCATGATGTTCGTATAGCTCATCTGTCAGAAGATTGATTGTGTGAAGTACCCCTCCCTTAAGAAATTTTACTTGTGGAGGTTCCTTAATCACTTCTGGTCCAGCTCTTTCAGCAAATTCTTTGAAATTTTCATGTAACAATACACCTAGCTCAGAAGATGTTCTTACCTTAGGCCTAAGTACCCATATCTTTGTCAGTGATCTGTCATAAAAGAACTGAATAGATACTCTGAATGTTCCAACTTTATGACAATCTACAAATATTACTAGCTCATCAGATTTGGGTTCAAATGCAGTAGTTATCCTGATGACTTCTACCTGTAAGGCCTTTATATACATTTCATGAATTGGATTTGCCAGTTTGAATTCTTCGAGAATTTGTCCAAGACGACGATCTTCATAATCAGAACTCTGAGGTGAATCAATTGCTCTTTGAGCACGTTCCCATTTGTCACCGCTCTTTAGTCTGATATATGTTTTTCTCTTCTCAACATTTATAGCATGTAGTCGTTGTAATGCTTGCTGTTCAGCTTTCTGAAGTTCTTCATTTCGTGCAATTTGCTCTAAAGATTTTTGAAGTTTTTCTTCTCTCAGTTGCAAATTAGCTTCCCTTTGAGCAAATAATTCTTCAGATTCTTTCTCAGCTTGTTGAGTTTCAAATTCAGATATCACTGGTCCTTCATCTTCCCAGTGACTAAGATCAGGTTCAGGAAGTTCTTCACCTTGATCAGTGAATTCAAGATCAGCAAAAACATCGAAGTTATCCGGTTCACCCGTGTAATAATAACCTGTGTTCTTGTCTTGAATATCTCCTTCAGTTTGTTCAACTACTTTCTTCCTCTTATCTTCACCTTGGTCAGATTTATCAGATTTTCCTTCTCCTCCCTCTCTTTCTTTAGTAGTTTTATCTTGTGACCCCTTTGATTTCTCCCCCTTAGTTGAGGAATCCTCTACAGACTTATCAGTTGCCCCAGCTTCAGGATCCTGTTCATCATCATCACCACCCTTACTTGTAAAGAATTCAATTTCTTCATTTGTAGGTTTGCGGCTTTGACTTACAAGATTAAACAAATGTCTTAACCCTTTAGCCTGGTGTGCATTTTGCTTTTCGATCTGGTCCAGACGAGAATCAGTAGATTCTTGATTGTGCTGTACCTCTGACTGTAGATTATCAACTTTCAAGGAAATCTCAGAAATTAACATGTCTTGAGCAACAGTAATATCTCCAGAGTCATCAAGTGCCTTTTCATGAGAGAGTTCGAGAGATTCTATCTTCTTGGTGAAAGATGTCTTTAAGTAGTTTATGTCCTTCTTCATCACAGCAAGCTGACTGTTGACAGAGGTGGATGTAGAAGATCGCTCACCCAATTGTGCTCTAAGAATTTCTGTTTCAGCCTTGCTGACTGCAAGTTCTTTCTCTAAAGCAGTTATCTTTTCTAATAATGAGAGAGTGTATGTGTCAGTGTGTGCGCTCACCTGACGTTCACTTTGAGATCCACTCACCTGAAGTGCATGTGTTTCACTCAATTTTATGGTATTCCTCACATCACTCTTCTCAGATTCCTTAGCTGCTTCCAGATTTGTACCTGCATGTAAAATCACCCTAGCCTCCTCTGGGAAGGTCAGCGGTGGTGCAATGGGAGTTCGCAAATCCCTGTCCTTAATCAAATCTACTTGAACATTTGAAATTGTTGACTGAATTGCTTCAGTAGTAGATTGATCAAGTTGCCTTCCACCTTCTCCAGTCGAAACTGCGAGTGGAAAATCCCTTGTGGGAGCCAGGAGTGTTTGTCCTGGGAGGGGAGATGATGGTTCTATTAAAGTTGGCTGAGAACCAAGATTTCCCTCTATAGCCTGTGAAGACTCTTCTACCGTAACTATGGTAGGCACTGTCACATTTTCTACGTGCTCTCCTTGCAGTGTGTCCTGAGACTCATTTAAAGATATGTCTTCCCCCATTGTGAGTAATAGGGGAGGTGTGCTTGACTCACTACAAGGTGCCACGGCCCTATGGCGAATTTCAATAGAATCATCCTGTTGAGAAGATGATTCTAGTAACTGTGTAACGGCCATATCAATTTCCATATCCTGTTGGGAGGATACAGACGGGCTTACAGTTGCCTCATGTTGAGTTCTACTTTTCTTTTCTAGAGGCAGAGCTGTGGGTTCACTCATACTGCCACTACTGATTCGACTTCTTTTTACTTGCAATTTCTTTCTGGAGTGAAAAGATATGAGTTTTGGTGGTTGAGTGTTTGGCTCTACGACCTTGGTTAGAGGTTGTGGTACTACAGCCCCTTGGTCAAACCTACCAACCACTTGGGTTCCAGAAATAGATTGAGAAGCAGTAGTATTTTGAGGAACAGAAGGCAATACCTGGTCAACTGATTCCGCAACAGTCTCTGATAAGATAGGTTGATCCAATTCAGGTTCAGGGACAGATGCAGTTTCTTGCACTGGATGTTCAACAGCAAGAGCAGCTGGCTGAGGAACAATTTGCTGAGCAGGTTCAACTTGTTGATTGCCTTGATTTTCATTATCAACAAGTATGTTTTCCACTGGTGGTTCAGGGTTTTGTTCTGGTTGTTCAGGTTCTGGTACAGGTTCAATAACAGGTAGTTGTATATAGTTTGACATGTATTTGGTGACAACTACAGGTATGTTTGTGAATTTTGGCTTGTTGCTGTACTCAGTGAACAATCTGGTAGTAGGTTTACCTGACGCCAGTGACTCTCCATTCAGAAATTGGGCTTGGTTTTCTAGTTCCACAAGATGATTAAAAAACAATGATAAGAATCTTGGATAATAACATGAAACTTTATGTCCATTATCAAAATTCTTCTTTGCATTAATGATTCTTCTAACCATCGGAACACACAGTAGTCTGCCAATATTAATCCTTCGGTTGTGTGCAACTGCATATCCAATATGCTGCAAGAAGGATGGTAATACCCCGAAGTTCCCTTTTGTAGTGTTGGCAAAGACTCTACCTAGTGTGTCAAACAGATAATCCCATTCCTGAACGAAGTTCTTTTTATTCCAGACAGTTTGATCAGGACTGTCTTGATAGAATACACCATTTAAAAAATTTATCATTTCTTGATCTGATGGTAATTCTTCGAAATTTTCAGTTGGAAAATTTAAGACCGTATTTATTGTATTTTCATTCACTGTGTACTGATTATCTCCTACAGAGAAGACAAAAGATCTGTTATCATTAGAAATGACAGCAGTAGTACACATGATTCGCAAAGGTTCAATCTTCAAAGGAGCATCCAATCTCAAAGCATTGCGAACCAGTGAATTTTCATTTAAAAACCGAATCCACGGTCGAAAACGTTCAACTGAACATTTTTCAGGATCAAAATAACCGATTAAATTATGTTTAATAATTTCAAATCGATCAGCCATTTTAATCAAGATTTAATTTCCTTGAAAATTTCAGATTTTACAAATTTTTAATTTAAAAATTAATTTTTTCGAATTAAAAATTAATTAAAAATTCGAAATAATTAAAAGTTCTTCAAAAATTCTGAAAAATTCACACAATGATCCTAGTATACACACAAACACACATGTATTTTTAGTTTTTCAAGAATCAAAGCCAATTTTTCTGAAAAACAGATCGAATTTTCGAAATTTTTCTGAACAACAATTCTTCAAAAACGGATGAAAACTCGATTCTAAACAATCAATATGTAGATAATCAACCAAAGAATAGAGTTATGTAATCAATTCGTGATAATCAGCAAGAATCGTGATGAAAAATGGGCATGAACTCGTGTATATACGTGTGTATATATGTGTGTATCTCAGAGGTTCTATAAGACTTAACTTGATAGAGACTTAAAATAAATTAAGACTTAAAAACAACTAACTCTCATATATATACAAGTAGACCGAATAAGACTTAAACTAGCATTAAGACATAACTGTTATTTATATATTTACATATCTACTTAACTCGATTATGACTTAACTTAAAACTATTAAGACATAACTAATATGACTTAACTAAGACTCGAATAAGACTTAATATAAAGAAGACATAACTGACTGTTATGATTAAGACTTAAAAATAAATCGAATAAGACTAAACTAAAAACTCGCTAAGACTTATTTACAAACACATGAATATGACTTAACCTTACAAAACTCAGTAAGACTTAACCTAAGTCGAAATTCGAGATAGACTTAACTAAATTTAACCTAAGTCGAAATTCGAGATAGACTTAACCTAAGTCGAAATTCGAGATAGACTTAATCCTAAGTCGAAATTCGAGATAGACTTAATCTAAGTCGAAATTCGAGATAGACTTAATCCTAAGTTTAAGTCATACCGAATTTTTATAAGTCATATTGAGAGTTTTAACTAATTTTAAGTCATAATTACTTTAAACAAACATTAAAAACACTATAAAATATACAATTAACTTATAAGAATAATAAAAATATTATATAAAATTAAACAAATAATAAAAATAATTATACATACCATATGCTAACCTATTAACGAAAACAAAGCAATATTAACAGGACAAACATTACAAAACATATGATAATTTAATTACTAAAATAGAAATTAATATCTACAATTATTCTAAAAATACAGAAGTATGAAGTATTAAGTAATATGAATAAACAAAGTGAAAAATAATTAAACAAACAAGAAAATCAGATGGTAGAATAATTATACAAGTGATTTCAACCAACAAATATTCACAGAATAATCACTTGTAAAATTATTAAAGATCAAATTTCAGATATTAATTACTAGGACAGTTTAACATACCCAATTCACTAACAATTCTAGTGAATGAGGATTCATTAAGCGACTTAGTAAAAATATCTGCAGTTTGATCTCCAGATCCTACAAATAGTAGTTCCACTGTACCATTCATTACATGCTCTCTTATAAAGTGATACCTTATATCAATGTGCTTTGTCCTTGAGTGCTGCACAGGATTGCTTGCGATTGCTATGACACTTGTATTATCACATAAAATAGGAATATTTTCCAATACAATGCCATAGTCCATTAATTGATTCCTTATCCATAAGATCTGAGCACAACAGCTTCCAGCAGCTATATATTCAGCTTCGGCTGTAGAGTTGGAAACTGTTTGCTGTTTCTTACTGAACCAGGATACCAACCTTCCACCTAGGTATTGACAACTCCCAGATGTACTTTTCCTGTCTACAACACTTCCTGCATAGTCAGAATCTGTATATCCAATTAAAGTAAAACCAGATTCATTAGGATACCAGATGCCTAAATTAGGCGTACCCTTTAGATATCTTAAGATTCTTTTGACAGCAGTGAGATGGATTTCTTTAGGGTTCGCTTGGAACCTTGCACACAAGCATGTGGCAAACATTATATCTGGTCTACTAGCAGTTAGATAAAGCAATGAACCAATCATACCTCTATAGCCTGTGATATCTACCTTGGCAGAACTTTCACATAAACCAATTTTGACAGCTATAGTTGATGGTGTCTTTGCTGATGAGCACTCCTCCATGTGATATTTCTTGAGGAGCTCCTTGATGTACTTAGATTGACAAATAAATATTCCATCTTGTCTCTGACTTATTTGTAATCCAAGAAAGAATTTCAGTTCTCCCATCATGCTCATTTCAAACCTACCCTGCATTAACTTAGAAAACTTCTTGCACAGAAGCTCATTAGTAGACCCAAATATAATATCGTCCACATAGACTTGGACTAGTATTATATCATTCTTATGTCTTTTAGTGAAGAGCGTTTTGTCTATGACACCTCTTATAAAACCATTTTCTAATAGAAATTCAGAAAGAGTGTCATACCATTTTCTTGGGGCTTGCTTAAGACCATAGATAGCTTTGTAAAGAAAGTAGACATAGTCCAGATGATCTTGATCTTCAAAACCAGGAGGCTGTTCTACATACACTTCTTCATCTAGCTTACCATTCAGAAAGGCACTCTTGACATCCATTTGATAAACTTTGAATTTTGAATAGGATGCATATGCCAAGAATATTCTGATGGCCTCAAGTCTTGCCACTGGAGCATAGGTCTCGTCATAATCAATGCCTTCAGCTTGAGAATAACCTTTAGCTACCAGTCTTGCTTTGTTTCTTATCACAGTGCCATCTTCATCTAGTTTGTTTCTGAATACCCATCTTGTGTCCACCACTTTTCTATCTTTAGGTCTGGGTACCAGCTTCCATACTTCTAGTTGCTTAAATTGATTGAGTTCATCTTGCATAGCAATCACCCAATCAGGATCAGATAGAGCTTCTTCTACTTTCTTAGGTTCCATAACAGACAGAAACCCAGAATAATTACATTGATTCTGATAAGCTCTTCTTGTTTTCACACCAACATCTGGATCACCAAGAATCAGCTCAAAAAGATGAGCTCTATTCCAAACAGTTTGTCTGGGAAGAATTGATCTTGACGATTCGCCTTGTTCTTCAGTATGATGTTGAGTATGACTTGTTGACCCTTCATTATCTCCCCCTGAGTTGTTGCCAGTTTGACTTGTTGATGGTTCAAGAGTATCAGTGGTGTCTTGAAAATTATCATTGTTTTCACCAGCATCACCTTGATCATTACCACCAACATTTGGATTATTATTATCAGCAACAACGTCAGGTTGATTGTCATCATCTGAATCTGAGTCTGACATATCATCAAACTTAAGCTTTTCAGATGGGTCTTCATTTTGGATATTTGGGAGTTTTGTGTCATCAAATGTAACATTGACACTTTCCAAAGTTTTCTGTTGATCAATAAGATACACCTTGTAGGCTCTTCTAGTATAATCAATAAATATTGCTTCATGTGCTTTTTCTTCAAATTTACCACCTTGATCATCTCCTTCTTTCAGCACAAAGCATTTTGTCCCAAATACATGGAAGTACTTGAGAGTTGGTTTCTTGTCATGTAGAGCTTCATATGGTGTCTTCATTAAGTCTTTATTGATAAGTGTTCGATTCTGGGTATAGCATGCAGTGTTGACAGCTTCAGCCCAAAAACTCAATGGAAGCCTTGATTCACTTAGCATTGTACGTGCAGCTTCAATCAAGGTTCTATTCTTTCTTTCAACTACCCCATTTTGTTGAGGAGTTCTGGGAGCCGAGTACTGTCTAGTTATACCCTTTTCAATGCAAAAGTCATTCAGAACTGCATTCTTGAACTCAGTTCCGTTGTTTGACCTTATAGCCCTTACTGGACGATTAGAATCCAGCTCAATTAACTTAATGTGATCAACTACCAGTTGTGGAGTTTCATCTTTTGAGTTCAGAAATAGTACCCATGTGAATTTTGAGAAATCATCAACAATCACTAGAGCATATCTTTTCCTTGACATAGACATCACACTAACTGGACCAAACAAATCCATATGGAGAAGTTGTAATGGTTCAGTTATTGATGATATGTTAGTGCTCCTGTGAGTTGCCCTTTTTAACTTCCCTTTTTGACAAGCATCACATAGACCTTCCTGAGTAAATTCAATTGAAGGTAAACCTCTCACCAACTCTCTTTTCACTAGAGAATTCATTGTTTTGAAGTTTAGGTGAGAAAGTCTCTTGTGCCATAACCAACTTTCATCAGTGGATGCCTTTGAATAAAAACATCTAATTTCTTCTGAGCTTCCAGAGTTCATATTGGCTATGTACAAGTTTCCTTTTCTTACTCCAGTCAACTGCGGCCTTTCATTTCTCTTGTGTGATATTAGACAATTCTTCTTGTTGAAATGAACTTTATAACCTTTGTCACAGAATTGACTAATACTGAGCAAATTGTGCTCAAGGCCGTTCACATAAGAGACATCTTCAACGATAACATTTCCAGCTTCTAATCTGCCATATCCATCAGTTTTACCATTGCTGTTATCTCCAAAGGTAACGACTGGGCCGACCTTCTCCACCACATTTGTCAGCAGGGCTTTATCTCCGGTCATATGCCTTGAACATCCACTGTCCAGAATCCACATGACCCGATCAACCTGTTTCAAACCCTGCAATGACAAATTGGTTAGACTTTCTTCGGAACCCAAATTTGATTGGGTCCGGAGTACTTAAAGAATTGACCTTTATCAGGTAAAGCAACACTTTTTATCTTAACAACATTTTCTACAGGTACTGGACATTTAACCCTGTAAACAGCTTTAACTTGTTTTGGTTTTAGCTTGGGTAACCATGTCTTTACCAAATCCTGAGAAGGACTTTTTGGAGTCCTAATCTTAGAATTAGATGATGTTACAGTCCTGGATCTAACATGTTTATTTCTGCTCATATGCTGTCTAGGAGCATTCTTATCAACACATGCATGATTACCGTTAAAGTAAGCAGACATTATATTAAAAGCACAAGACATGCAATTAACAGCATCGCATTTCTTATGAGCAGTATCAATAACAGGAATAGCATGCATGGTAGATTTGTTGTTGCATTTATTCATGTTGTTACTTCTGCTACTAGTTTTCAATGAACTAGTAGACTCACCAACTCTTTCTGCTTTAACAAACACAGTCTTTCTATCTTTATCATTTTTAACAACTTGATGACTTTCTATGACTACGCCATTAGCTACATCCTCAATGCGCATCTCTTCCTTAATGATTAAAGATGTTGTATCCAAAGGTTCTGCTATGGATTTCTTAAAGAGTGGATTACTAACACTCTTAAGCACTAATGGTATACCCCTATCTACAGCACTGACACGGTTAGGGGTAATAATGCTTTTTCGACCAACAGCCTCATTATAGTCAAACCCAATTCCTACGGTTTGATTAATAGTTTGTTGGTTAAACAACTCTTTAGCCACTTTACATGAATTAGAAGTAGCATTAGCCCTTATTTCTAGCTCGGCTATTGTATCACGTTGTTGAGCCACTATCACCGCTAGAGACCTCTCAAGTTCCTTTAGAATTCTTATTTCTGATTTTTGTTTATCATGGCAATTTTGTACATCATGTAATTCTGATAATTGATTACTAAGATCTGTAATTACCAAATTTAGTCTTTCAATCTCTCTATTAACATTACCTAGTGTATCACTAAGTTGATAGATATATTGACTATCAGTACATGATACCTCAGATGAAGTACCACTGGAGTTATCAGATTTTGCCATCAGGGCAAGATTGCCATACTCTTCATCTTCAGAGTCTGTATCATCCCAACTCTTCCCAGCAGCCACATAGGCTCTACCTGTCTTCTTCTTCTCAGATCCAAAGTCTTTTCTTTGGTTTTGTTTTGGCTTCTGACATTCAGTAGCGAAATGTCCAAGTTCATTACAGTTGTAGCATCTAATTGTACTTCTTTCAACTGTTCCAGTTTTGTAACCTCCTCTGTTACTTGAGGATGAAGAACCTCCTCTCTGGAACCTGTTATAGTTAGATTTGTACCTGAACTTGGGATTCTTCCTGAATCTGAAGTTGCTGAATTTCCTTACCAACAAAGCCATGGACTCATCTTCCAACTGATCTAGCTCTTCTAACGAATAGAAGTCACCTTCATCTGGACTAGCATTCGTTTGACCAACTTCAACTTCAAGCTTTCCACTGTCAACTTTACAAGGTTGAATAACCTTATCTTCCACTTCCTGTTTGTTCTCAACAATAAGAGCTGTAGAAGTATTAGCAACTCTTCCTTTTCCATAAATCTCCTTTTGTTGAGATTGTTCCAGTTCATAGGTTTTTAAAACACCAAAGAGTCTTTCTACAGTTATTTCACTTAGATTCCTTGACTCTCTGATAGCTGTAATTCTATGTTCTAGATGAACAGGCATTGACAATAGAAATTTTCTGTTGATCTCTTTCTGAGTGTAGTACTTGCCATGCATCTGTAAATTGTTGACAAGTTTGTTATATCTTTCAAACACATCTTGAATACTTTCATTGTATGCTGATCGAAAGTGTTCATACTCAGATGTCAGAATTTCTAGTCGATTCTCCCTAACTTCCTCTGTTCCTTCATTCACAGTTTCAATGGTTTCCCACATTTGCTTTGCAGTTTTGCAGTTAATCACATGACTGTACATTACAGAGTCTAGAGAGTTTATTAAGATCAGTCTCAAATTAATGTCAAGTGCAGCTTCCTCTCTTTCAGCAAGAGTGTAATCAGAAGAGTATTTGTGTACATACCTTACAGGGGTAAAAACTTTTCCATCAGTAACAACTTCAGGAATTACTACCAAAGGTATTATTGGTCCTTCTGATAAGACTTTCATGTATTTAGGATTTGCAACCTCGAGGAACATTAACATTTTGTTCTTCCACATATCATAACTATTTTTGTCATATATGGGTATTTTCACAGTTCCAACTTTAGAAGACATGATGAATTTTTTAAGAGAGTTAAAAAATTCGGGGATGATTTTTAATCGAGTAAAATGGGATCGTTGATTTTTAATCGTTGATTTTTAATCGGCTTTGATACCAATTGTTAGGTCCGATAAGATTGTAGAAGGGGGGGTTGAATACAATCTTTACCTTTATCGAAATTTGTCCTTTAAATTAAATTTGATAAAAACAAATTTATCTGCGGAATTATTTAACACAATTTTTCAAGTTGAATATAACTGTATATTAACTTGATGTGGTGTTACAAAATCAGTATAACAACTTATCAAGATGTTAATAACTAATTAGAAAATTCGACATGAACTTTTCTAATTTAGTTAATAATAATCAAGATAAGAACTAGGAAACTTAATTCGCTAGTAGTACAAGAATCACAAATAAACAAGTTCTATCGGATAGAATATCACAAAGATGAAGAACTTGATTTTCTGGGAATTGTTTAAGCTTTGGTGTTCTTGGTGTTCTTGAGAGAGAGAATTCTGGTCTTGATGAAATGTTTTCTGCTGTGTTTTCTCCGTTATGACTTAATCTGGTCTGTTCTGTTCTTTTATATCAGTAACAGGTCTTGCTGGCTTTCTGTAGGATATTTAATTGTTCCAGCATGACTTAAACAGCTTCCAAGACTTGATTTTCCTTCAATAAGACTTACACAAACCTCCATTAAGACCTAAAATGTGTCGGTAAGACTTACCAGAATTTCGGTAAGACTTATAACAGCTGGCAGAGGTCGGTAGGACTTAAATCAGGTCGGTAGGACTTAATCCTGAAAAGGCTTCTGTCAGTAAGACTTAAATTAAGTCTTACCGAATTTTACCTCCTCCAAGACTTAATCAATTTTCTTTCTTTAAGTCTTATTGATCCATTTAATTAGTTAATGTTTTAACTAATTCATATTTATTTGATACAATAATTAATTTAATTAATAAATTAATTCTACCAGAATTAATTCATTTAATTAAATCAACTAAATTAATTTATATCAATTATAAATGAATTTAATTAAATCAATAATTAATTAATTTAATTCTTACAAACCACTAAAGGTAGTAAAGAATTACCACTGATTTGTGTTGACGTTCGATGTACTGTCTGGTTCATGAACGACTAACTTCAATGACGCTTCTTCACTTTTGACTTTAGGTTGTGGTTTATTTCTTCTCTCAATTCTCTTGTACTGTAACTGATCTTCAAACTATCACTCGAAAAATCTCTGTCACTATTCAAATGAATCCATTAACTTCAATACTGTACTGGGGCTTGATCAGATAACTGAATCGTCTTCCAGTGTATGACATCAAAACTATAGATTGACTTTTCTTCTTTCTTCTGACAGATAATACTTCTTGAGATTCCTGTGACAGTTCATATGTATATTTACTTATTACAATTTGGTTTAAGTTGATTAGGATCCTCTAACTACAAATAGGCTGAGTCATATGCCTTTCAATCTCCCCCTATTTGTTTGTTAGATAATAACAAGCAAATTCCTAGAGGATACCTCAACTAATCCAACTTAACCAAATGAAAGATAAAACTTTAAACTTCATGAACTCGAACCTCTGCATTTGGAAATAACTCACGCCACGCCTTAGTAGCCAAGCCTCTATCCAGTCTTTCAAGCACCCATCTATCAGTTCCTCTAAACCATTCCCAAGTGAATTTATCTCCTGTATACCCCAAATTAAATAATCCACAATCACCTACTTCTTCCGCAAAACCACTCAACAAAGCACGAGGATGACACTGGCCTTCTTTTTTCTCATCAGCTGTCATGAGATCATTAAAATCTCCAATAATGCACCATGGCAGCATAGACTCTGTAGCCAATTTACGTAACATATCCCAAGCCTCACCTCTTCTACTCCACTCTGGGAAACCATAATACCCTGTATAACGCAACCTACCCATTTGATCGTGCACCACCTTAAAATCAATGAAATTATGACAACTATTAACCATTGTAACACTGCCTTCATTCTTCCAAAACAACGCTACCCCTCCTCCATGGCCCCGAGCATCTACAGCAAACCACCCTAAAAAACCTATTTGTTTTTTTATTTTTTCGACTTTTTCTTTTTTAACCATGGCCTCACTTAAAAATATAATACTAGGCCTATAAAAATTATTTTTTTCCTTCAATAATCTAACTGTCCGTGGATTGGCCAACCCCCGATAGTTCCAAGCAATGAGACTCATGACCCTTGGCGGGCCTGGACCACAGGACCCGCCATTTGCAAGTTTAAAGGCACGATTGTCTGGTTTTCAAAATTTAACTCATCCTGATTTCCCTCCTTGACTTCTTCCCCCTTATCCTCTATTCTCTTTCTTTTTGAGTCAACCACAATCTTAGTTCTTTCCATATTATCCCTCCCGACATCCTCGTTTGCATTATGCCCATCAGTTATTCGCATAACCATATCCTTCTCATTCGCCCTAGAATCACGCCCCTTAACTGCAATCCCACCAGTTTCCCCGTGAATTTCTCTAACCACTCCATCCACCTCAATGAACCCTACTTACTCCTGTCCTTCACCGTGACCTGTATTTGCCATTGATTCCTGTTAGGCCGAATACACACTTATAATCAACTAAGTATGAGATAATAACAATAAGTTCTTTAAAAGCTTTAAAAACTGTTTGAAATTAACTTCTCTCTCAGTGATGTAAATTATCACAGAGAGCTGCTTAGGTTACAATGAATAATATGATATTACACGATCGATACCCTTCTAGGGTTAACCTAACTGTATTTATAAAGTATACAGCTGCTATACAATCGATAATTGATACTCTTATAAATTAGCTATACAATTGATATCAATTACGATTGCTACTCGTCTCCTTAGTCAACTTAATCTCTTTGATAGTTATCCAATCTTCAAAGATATTGCTTCCATAATAAATCTTCAATCACTGTTGACCAGTAGACGCTGCCTCCAGACAGAGTTTAACAAACTCTGTCGAGCTTCCAACAGTCAGCGTATAGCAAACTCTGTTTAGCTTCTGACTGTCAGAGTTTAACTAAACTCTGACTGCTTCCTGTTTAAACTCTGTTTTTCCCTGCAAAACTTAAACATTGATATTAACCATATCAATTATATTTAACAATCTCCCCCAACTTGTTCATTAGTAAAAATGCACAAGTTAACAATAATTGATGATGTCAAAACAATTTCATACAAACACAATGTTTATTAAAATAAGCAGAGTTTAAACTTGACTTAACAAAAGTCTACAAATAACAAGAAAATTCTTACAGACTTTAATCTCTAATCTCTTCAAGATCTGGCATTGTTCTGAGATAATCTATGAGTAATCTTCTTTCTGCATTTTTAAGCTCAATCTCCATAGCTTCTTTAATCTCTCTTAGCTGAGGATCACTCTCATCTGTCGGATAGATAGCAGATCTAAGATCATAGATTTTGTTTCTTCTCATCTCATTTCCCAGTCTAATAAATTTGACTTCTTCTGACTGTGAATTGAAGTCAAGTACTGTGATTCCCAAATCAGTCTTTAATTTCGCTGTACCCTTCTTCATTTAAGATTTCCATTCCAATCCCTGTACTTAGGAACATATCTGCTATTGCACTTCATCCCTCTGATTGCCAAATTCTGGAGCATTTTCTTTCTGAGCACATTTGCAACTGATTGAGTCCTTTGACTATTCACCTTGAAAAGATATAGAACATATTCTAATTCTTCCCAATATTTCAAGCCAATATCATTCTCACCAATTCTAAATACTGTCCCATCAGCCATGAAGTACAAGAGAAAGTCCTTCTTTAAACTCTTCTGATAAACTAACTGTACTGATTCCAGTCTGTCCAAACTCTCTTGAGTGACACCACGACCTGGAACAGCCAGTGAAGAAGGATCTCTAGGACCAGTATATTGCCTTTTGTCCTTGTGTGAGCCTAGACCACCCTTATTGTTTCCAACCTTACCAGACAAGGCTCTTCCATCAGAAAAATCCATAGAAACTCCAGATAATAGATTTGGATCATGAAGTGTTCCTTTCCCAAAAACTGATTGCAACTGAGAAGATAAAGGTCTAGACACAACTTGTGTAGCAACAGAGGTTGTGTTTTCTTTCTTCTGTACAACTTGTGTAGAAACAGAGGTTGTAACTTTCTTCTGTGAACTTTCTCCTTCAATGCCTTTCAGCTTGAGTTTAGCTTCTGCTGCCATTGTTTCCTTTGATAACTGTGATTTTTTACTAACATCAGCATTTTCCTTGATCACAATGCCTTTAAGAACAGGCCTAGGAGCTTCTCCTTTCTTTAACTTACCATACTTTAAAGCCTTGAGATGTTCTTCTTGTAAACTCTTTTCTTCAGCTTTAATGTCCTCAATTGTATCTCCTTCCTCATTTTCTTCAATAAATAACTTAGCAGCCAATTCTTCATCAGTCTGTGGATTAGAAGATAATAGCAAACTCTTGGTCTTTGAAGTACCTTGAGTATCAATGTTTATCCCAACAAACTGTGATTTAGAGGACTTGCTAGTTTTCAGAGTTTGAAATTCCTCAGTTTTGCCCCTTCCTTTATTACTTGCTCCTCCATCTCCAGCATTATCCTTTCTGATCAGAGTTTGAGATTGCTTGCATTTGTCTTTAGCAACTCTCTCCCCCTTTTTGACATCATCAGGAATCAAGATAGAAGTGATCAGCTCCAAGGAGGTAGCAATGGAATCAATTTTCCCAGACAATATATTCTGATTTTGTTCAACTTGACCCAGCCTCTGAAACAGAGTTTCTTGAGCTTTAGAAATGGTCTTAAACTTTTTCTGATTATCCCTCTGCATAGTCATATCTCTAGCAACAACATCAGCTCTCAATTCATTAATAGCTTTTTGAGACTCATCAAATCTTCCATTCAGAGTTTTGACTTGAACAATGGTTGCTTGCAGACTTGAGATAATATCAGGATTTGAGATCTTAGTGGCAGATTGATGAACAAATTTAGCTGCTCTTTCAACAGGAAAAATACAGTCTGACTTATACCAATCCGTTGAATTCTTGGCAAAGTGCTCAGCTTCAACGTTATGTTGATCTGAAGGTTTAGAGAAAGGTGTGTGCTTAGCATCAGTTTGAACCGGTATACTCTGAGAAGAGTTTGACTCTGCACTTGCTTCATCTTCAACATCAACAGCTGTATTTTCAACTTGATCAGTATGCACTGCAACATTTTCTTCAACAATCTCTGCAGTTTCAGTAACATTCACTGCAGTTGTGTCTCTAGCCTCAACAGACTTTGGAACTTCAACTTGTTCAACCTCTTCACCTTGTTCAAGAACCTGGTGAGCATCAGAGAATAACTCAGTGTGTGATGCCACTGTTTCATCAAGTACTACAGTTGGCTGATCAGCTGCACCAGTTTCTTCAGAATTTGCAAGGACAGGTGAAAGAGGAACAGTAATGTGATCAGAGAATGGTAAAAATGTGTCAACAAAATCATCCGTAGCAGTAAAACCTTCTCTGTTGTCCTCATCCATTTGTACATTGATAGGTGTTTTGACAGCTTCTTCTTCAGTATATGTCTCAACAGTAGGTATATCCTTGGAAATCACCTCTGGAGCTTCAAAATTAACATCTTCATCAGATTCATCAAGAATTAATCTCCTTCTCTTAGCTGGAGGATTCACTTCTTCTCTCTCTTCTGCTGAAACAAAATCATCAGGTATAGAAGGAGATTTAGGTTTGTTTGCCCGTTCCTTATACTTCTTTGGCTTAGAAGCTTCAGCCATCCTCTGTTTTCTTGATGGCCTTATAACCTTGCTTTTCTTTGGCTTCTTAGGTTTGGATTGTGGTTGAGGTTGAGGGTGTGATGAAGATTGTGGTTGTGGAGATGTAGTTGTAGTGATTGGCTAGGTGTTTATGGTTTGAGGTGGGTCAGTGTTTGTGGGTTGAGGTGGTGACTGTGGAGGTTCAATGATTGGTTCATTTTGTGGTTCTTGTTGTTCTTGTGGTTGGTTGAGGAAGTTTTTGAGAGCAAGAGGATAGATAAACTCTGGTAGTTGCTCTTTGTTAGCATCCTTATTTGTCAGATCAGAGAACATTCTCTTATGACATTGGAAAGGTTGGATAACATCCTCAACAGCAATTGTCAAATTTGGTAAACAAGCAGAGAATAAAGACTGACAAAAACGTGAGAAGTAAACAGTTGTACTAGACTCTGCAAGTTTTTCACCTAAATTCATAAGTACAAGACGACCAAAATCAAAGTTACTCCCATTAAGAAGAGAATACCCAATTTGAAGACTATCACCAGGAATTGCATCCCAGTTGGTGACCTTCTTGCCAAATGCACGAGTAATGCAATCAAAGAAGAAGCTCCACTCCTTCCTGAGCCCAGGCCGTTTGACATCCCCAATATTATCCAATGAACCAGAAAACCGTATTTGTTGTAACATTTCTTTCAATTGACCCACAACAGCCACAGAGTATGAAGTGTGAGTGTCAAAATCCAAAACCTCACGAACAGTTGCAGGAGTTATGACAAACTCTTGGTCTTCATAGGTAAACATAATTGATGGAGTCCCATTCTCTCCACCATCATCATAAACAGAGTTTTTCCAGAAGATTGAGATTTGTGTGGCTGAGAGTGTCTCTGGTTGAACAAGAGCCTTACCAATCTCAGAGTCTCTTAAAAAGTTTTGAATCAGATGAAATGATGCTGGAGCTTTAGCAGTGTCTAGAATTGCAGCATAATTGTTGGTAACAAAAGTTAATCCCTGAGCCACAAAGTTCTTGGTTGCCATTAGAACAGTATAAGACAGAGAAATTGTGTTTGTGAAAATGTTTAAGTGAAAGTAACAGAGAAATTGTGTGTGATGTTGTGTGTTTGTGTTTGTAAAGATGAAAAAATGAATAATGAAATGATTTTGATTAGATCTGTAATTGAAAAACAAAACCCAATCGTTTTAGACATTAAACACGCAACCAATTTCTTGTTAAGTGTGTGAGTGGGACACGTGTCACATAAACAGTGGAACAGTTATTTGCATGCACAGTAATAATGCCTATTATTACTAATGTTCTCTCTCCTATTTCCAATAAGCTTTAACTGTCTGACACAATTAAACAACTGGGAAATATTACATGCAAATGTCAAAAACTCTTTGTGTACTCCAAGTATATATTCTGTCT
Organism: Saposhnikovia divaricata; assembly: GCA_036435485.1. NCBI lineage: Eukaryota > Viridiplantae > Streptophyta > Magnoliopsida > Apiales > Apiaceae > Saposhnikovia > Saposhnikovia divaricata. Next base: position 25,147,488 of record CM071600.1, read on the forward strand.
GAAATAAAATATTACCTTAGAGTACTCAACAAAATCCATCAGTGTTTATCAATTCTCCATCTTAATTACTGTTATCCTTTCAAACACTGCACAGTTGTGAATATACGTGTGTGTAGAGCAGAGTTTACTAGATCAGTATTTAGAGCATCTAGTATTTCATAAAATCCATAAAATAAATCAATAAACAATGGACGCACAAACTCTCATAGTAAACACTGAATATATGATGAATGCTAAACTCTGTATTAAATAGTTTATATACAGTAATAATTAACCTATAACCCCCAAAATTTTTTTTTACTTTCTCCAGTAATCAGAGGTTGAAACTAGTCACCAGAAATCCTATAATTTTAACCCTTATCAATTTGATAAGTTCTTGGGTCTTCCTAGGTTTCGACTAGTCACCAAAAATTAGAGAATTTTAGCCCTTACTATGTACCAGTAAGTTCCTGGATCGTCCTAGTTACAAACATGATCTCAAAGGAGTTCTAAAAATCTATATAGTTTAGCTTTGGGGTTATTCTAATAGCAGAATCAAATTTAACATCAGAAACGAACAGAGTTTAGAGCTCATCAATATCAGAAATTATTTATGAGAGGCAATGCACACAGTATTTACAGACTCAGAGTTTAGGATAAATAAAGTAAGAGATGCTATAAATATAGAACAGTATCATGCTGTGTTAACTTTCTGCACAGTTTAAGATTAGATCACAGATAACTTAGAAAGATTCATGATTAATTACTGAGAATAATATTTCATACATGTATCTTCATCGGTGTTTATGTTCAGAAAGAAACATTATCAGAGTTTCTTAGAGTTTATTCAACAGTTGACACTGTATGACTTAAAATCATGCTACCAGAGTTTAACATTCATTGAGCAGAGTTTGTATATCAGAGATTAACATACCACAGAAATATGAGCAACACAATACATAAGTAGAGTTTTGAGTCTAACCAATATCTCTAGTCAAAACTAGAGACCATTCCTAGTTCATTTACCAGCCTTGTAAATACTGCTTCACTCAATGGCTTGGTGAAGATATCTGCAAGCTGTTGTTCTGTAGACACAAAATGAAGCTCAATGTTTCCTTCTTCTACATGTTCTCTGATAAAATGGTACCTTATGCTGATGTGCTTGGTCATTGAATGCTGTACTGGATTACCTGTCATAGCAATAGCACTTTGATTATCACAGTAAATAGGTATTTTACTGTACCTCAATCCATAATCCAGTAATTGATTCTTCATCCACAGAATCTGTGCACAACAGCTACCAGCAGCAATATACTCTGCTTCAGCTGTAGATGTAGAGATTGATTTCTGTTTCTTACTGTACCAAGAAATAATTCTATCACCAAGAAATTGACAACTTCCACTAGTACTTTTTCTGTCTATCTTACAGCCTGCAAAGTCTGCATCAGAGTAACCAAGAAGCTGGAAGTCTGATTCCCTTAGATACCACAAGCCTAAAGTTATGGTTCCCTTAAGATATTTGAAGATTCTCTTCACAGCTGTTAGATGTGGTTCTCTTGGATCTGCCTGAAATCTTGCACAAAGACATGTTGCATACATGATGTCAGGTCTGCTAGCTGTTAGATAAAGAAGTGACCTAATCATTCCATCATCTATTTGCTTCACCTTTAGCCCTAGAAAATAACTAAGCTCTCCCATCATGATCATTTGATACCTAGACTACATGAGCTTGGCAAACTTCTTACAGAGTTTATCATTAGTAGATACAAAGATTATGTCATCAACATATATTTGAACTAATAACTGATCACTACCAAGATTGAAATAGAACAAGGTTTTATCAATTGTACCTCTGTGGAACCCACTTTCTAAAAGAAATTGAGCCAGAGTTTCATACCATGCTCTTGGTGCCTGTTTAAGTCCATAGAGTGCCTTGTCAAGCCTGTAGACATAATCTGGATACTTGGGATCTACAAATCCTGGTGGTTGTTCAACAAACACTTCTTCTTCAAGTTTTCCATTCAGAAAAGCACTCTTCACATCCATCTGAAAAACCTTGAATTTCTTGTGAGAAGCATATGCTAGAAAGATTCTTATTACCTCCAATCTTGCAACTGGAGCAAAAGTTTCATCATAGTCTATTCCTTCTTGCTGTGAATAGCCTTTGGCCATAAGTCTGGCTTTGTTTCTTGTAACAACCCCATCACTGTCAATTTTGTTTCTGAAAACCCATCTAGTACCAACAACAGATCTATTCTTTGGTCTAGGTACAAGGGTCCATACTTCATTTCTCTCAAATTCATTTAACTCCTCCTGCATTGCTGTTATCCAGTCAGCATCTTGAAGAGCTTCTTCCACTTTCTTTGGTTCAGATTTGGACAAAAATGCATGGAACAGACATTCATTTGTTGTAGCACTTCTTGTCCTAACTTTTGCATCTAGACTTCTATCAATAGTTGATCCTCCCCCTTGATCCTCCCCCTTGATCAATGTTTTCCTGATTATCTTGATGCTTTTCTTCATTCTCTGAGGCTCCCCATGAATTTGATCTCTCAGAGTTTGAACTGTCAGAATTTGGACTTTCAGAGTTTGAGTCATCAGAGTTTGAGTTTGATCCAGAATTTTCAGTTGACTCACTATCAGAATTTGAGTCATCACTATGATCATGCTCCCCCTCAACTGGTTCTCCTCTTTGTTCAGACTGTACTATTTCTTCTGTGTGTACCAGTAGAGGTTCAGAGTTTGCAGCAACAGAGTTTGTTGGACTAGTGTCATCAGAGTTTATTTCATCAGAGATTAGATCTTCATTTTCGAAATGCAATTGATCATGTTCATCAACATCTTCAAGTCCAGTGATTTTTCTGTCATCAAATGACACATGAATAGATTCCATAATCACCCTTGTTCTTAGATTGTAAACTCTGAATGCCTTAGTTGACACTGGATAGCCAACAAAAATTCCTTCATCTGCTTTCAACTCAAACTTGGTCAACTGTTCAGGATGAGTTTTCAGCACAAAGCATTTGCACCCAAAAATATGAAAATATTTTAGGTTTGGCTTCTTTTCCCTCACCATCTCATATGGTGTTTTTCCATGCTTGTTGATCAGTGTTGCATTTTGAGTAAAACAAGCAGTTTGAACTGCCTCTGCCCAGAAATAGGTTGGCAATTTTGCTTCATCAAGCATAGTTCTTGCAGCTTCTATCAAGGTTCTGTTCTTCCTCTCAACTACACCATTTTGCTGTGGTGTACCAGGTGCTAAAAATTCTTGCTTAACTCCTCTGTTCTTGCAGAATTCTTCCATTGTTGTATTTCTGAATTCAGTTCCATTATCACTTCTGATTATTTTGACTTTGTGTTTTGATCCTTTGTCAAGTAGCTTTACATGCTCCATCAGTGTTAATGCAGTTTTATCCTTCTTTGCTAGAAAATACACCCAAGTGTATCTGGTATATTCATCAACAATAACTAGAGCATATTTCTTTCTTCCAATTGACAAGACATTTACTGGTCCAAAAAGATCAACATGTAACAAATGATATGGATCAACAATTGAAGATTCAGACTTGCTCTTGAAAGAGGTCTTCCTCTGTTTGGCCTTTTGACATGAATCACACAGACCATCGACATTTAGTAAAGACTTTGGAAGTCCTCTAACAAGATCCTTTCTTATCATCTCATTGATGTTGTTCAGATTCAAATGAGAAAGTTTCTTATGCCACTTCCAACTCTCCTCATTGGACATTCTTGTTGACAGGCACATTGTTTTTCCATCAGAGTTTGTCAACAAGCTTGCTTCATAGATATTGTTGCGCCTTTGTCCAACTAAAACAACTTTCCCTGTGGTTTTGCTGATAACCTCACAGTATTCAGGTTGAAAATCTACATGAAAACCTCTGTCACAGATTTGACTCACAGATAGCAGATCATGCTTGAGTCCTGGAACCAGAGCTACATTTGTGATGATGACACTTCCAAGATTAATATTGCCATATCCCAGAGTATGTCCAATGTTGCCATCTCCATAGGAAACTTTTGGGCCAGCCTTCTCCACATACACTGATAGCAGGGCTTTATTTCCAGTCATGTGTCCTGAACATCCACTGTCCACTACTAGGATGCTTTCCCTGATGCCCTGCAATCACAAACAATTACTGAGGATTAGTTTTAAGGATCCAGACTTGCTTGGATCCTTTGGCTTTCTTAATTCTGTTAGCTTTAGCAGCGGAATTTTCATTATCAGAGTTTAAGCTAACTTTATCAGAGTTTACACTTGCAGAATTAACTCTAACCCATTTCAGATTAGGTTTCAGTTCATAGTAATTATGATAAATAGCATGATAATTTCTGCAAGTATAAATCGAATGCCAAGTGCTTCCACAGTGTTTGCATAAAGTCTGTGGTTTAGTTCTAACATTATCTTTCTTTACTTCAGACTTGGAAGGTAAAGAATTAATGTCTTTGTTCTTCCTGCAAAAACTAGCAAGATGGTTAGTACTACCACAGTTATGACATGTCTTTCTTGGAGCTAAAGTAGAAAGCATTGGATAGTTGCCTTGAGTAATGCCTACTTTACCATTTCTGTTCTTTCTAGACACTTTCTGTTTCTTAACAGATTTAGCTCCTTAAGCTTATGCTTAAGTTGTTTATCTGTCATTAAACCAATATTAACCTGTTTAACATTAGTTTTTACTGGTTCATTCTTAACAGCTTCTTTTCCACCTTCAAATCTTGGTTCATTTATTCCATTAACAAATGTTCCAAATTTCTTAGATGGAAGAGGTGGTCTAATCTTAACTGTATTCTGAAATCTAAGTTAATCTTTCTCAGAATAACCTAGACCTACAGTGTCAGATTGAAAAACTTCTTGAGTGTCTTTTCCTGAGTGAGTCCAAGTTTTAATAATGTGATTTGCCTTTTCCAACTCAGATTCTAGTTGTTTATACTGACTTAACAACTCTTGTTCAAGATAGACAGCATCATCTCTCTCCTTTTGAACTTGCTGCATCTTAACAAGTTTCTCTTCTACAACCTTATTTCTCTCTTTGAGTTCAGAATTCTCAGTTTTGATTCTCTCATTCTCTAAAGTCTGATCCCTATAACTGATATGCAAGGACTTAAGTTAAATTCTTAATTCAGTTATATCATCAATGTTATAAGCATAGGTAGTTAGAGGTACCTTGTTTTCAGAATCTACAGCTTCATCAACAGTAGTAGCCATGAGAGCATAGTTTACATCCTCATCTGAGTCAGAGGTATCTGCCCAATCTCTGCCTTTAGTGAAGAGTGCCTTCTCAGTTTTACCTTTCTTGCACTCAGGAGCATAATGACCCATCTCCTTACACTTGTAGCAATGAATCTCAGACTTGTCTCTTTTCCCAGATTTGGTATCCTTTCTCTCAGATTTTCTGAAATTCTTCTTGTCAAACTTTGAATCATTCTTGGAGAATTTCTTTCCTTTCTTGAAGTTCTTGAAACCCATCTTCTTGAAAGTCTTTACCATCAAAGCAGCCATTTCCATCATTTCCTCATCATCTTCAAAATCAGATGATTCATCTGCATTAGAGTCAACATCAGAGTTTGATGACTCACTTTCAGAATGAATGACCAAGGCTTTTCCTTTTGCCTTCTTCCTGAATGCTTCCTTCTTTGAGGGTCTTTCTTCAACTCTTAGAGCAACAGATTTTGACTTTCTACCTGATCTTCTGCTTCTCTGTTCCATTTCTAGTTCATGAGTTTTGAGCAGCCCATAGATCTCATCAATATTAGTATCAGCCAGATCATAATTGTCTCTAATAGTGGTTGTTTTGACATCCCACTTTTCAGGTAGAGAAAGAAGAAACTTGAGATTTGAATCTTCTAGATCATATTCTTTATTAACCAGTGACAGATCATTAATTAGCTTACAGAATCTGTCAAAGGTTTCTGTCATTGATTCTTCAGATTTAGCCTCAAAGTGTTCATACTCCTGTGTGAGTATGTTCCTTCTATTCTTCTTAATTGCAGCAGTTCCCTGACATCTAACCTCTAGAGCATCCCAAATCTCTTTTGCAGTTTTACAATTGATCACTTTGTTAGACATAACATTATCCAAAGAACTATGAAGGAGATGTCTAACCTTTGCATCCTTTCCAATGGATGAAATATCCTCAGGAGTCAAATCTTTCTTCTCCTTTGGAATAGATTTATCTTCCTGTCCAGCAGCAACAACATATAATTTTATAGGCTTATGAGGGCCTTCATAAATTCTGTCAAGATATTCTGGATCTGTAGCTTCCAGAAATATAGCCATTTTCACCTTCCAGGTTGAGTATTCTGCTGGCTTAAGAATAGGAACCCTGATTGTTTCATATCGACTCACAGTTGCAGGTTGAGCCTTCTCAGCACTAGAGCCTGATTTAGGAGGAGGAATTTCTGCCATTGATTATAGTTGTGTGTGTGTGGATCTTAACCTGTATTAAATTAACAGATCAAGCTCTGATACCAATTGTTAGGCCGAATACACACTTATAATCAACTAAGTATGAGAGAATAACAATAAGTTCTTTAAAAGCTTTAAAAACTGTTTGAAATTAACTTCTCTCTCAGTGATGTAAATTATCACAGAGAGCTGCTTAGGTTACAATGAATAATATGATATTACACGATCGATACCCTTCTAGGGTTAACCTAACTGTATTTATAAAGTATACAGCTGCTATACAATTGATAATTGATACTCCTATAAATTATCTATACAATTGATATCAATTACGATTGCTACTCGTCTTCTTAGTCAACTTAATCTCTTTGATAGTTATCCAATCTTCAAAGATATTGCTTCCATAATAAATCTTCAATCACTGTTGACCAGTAGACGCTGCCTCCAGACAGAGTTTAACAAACTCTGTCGAGCTTCCAACAGTCAGCGTATAGCAAACTCTGTTTAGCTTCTAACTGTCAGAGTTTAACTAAACTCTGACTGCTTCCTGTTTAAACTCTGTTTTTCCCTGCAAAACTTAAACACTGATATTAACCATATCAATTATATTTAACAATTCCTTATTGTTCATCTTCATCCACGAACTACTTCCATCACTCGCATTCCTCAACCATCTCGCACCAGCATTACTTTTTGTAGCATTTTTTGATGGGGCACGTAACCACACCCCATAAGCTTTATCCACTACCTTATCTGGATTCGCATAGATGATGTTGCAATCTCGTTCTGAATGACCCAGAATGCCACATACAAAGCAGAACGTCCCCAGTCACTCATACTTGAAATTGACCCAGTTCCAATTATCTCCCTCTCTTTTGATCTTCAATCTCCTCTTCAATGGCTTTTCTACATTTATCATTACTCTAATACGTGCATAGGGTTTCCAGACTCCATCAAGTGTGTTTGTATCTATACGTATAAACTTTCCAACTGAATTACCAACACTCCTCAAGATATTCTCAGATAACAAACCCTTGGGGACATCATAGACTTGCACCCACACCTCCACATCCTGCAGCTTAACTGTACTTGGATCCTCTCCTGCTGCCAATTGATGCAAAACCAGAGTAGCTTGTTCAAATGACCAAGGCCCCCCATCAAGCACCTTCTGGACATCCATCTTATGAAAAAACACAAACGAATATCGCAGCCCCCCAATGTCATGCACTTCCATACCCTCCTTTGGTCGCCATAACGTAGCCATTATGTTCTGCATAGCTTGAAAATTGATATTTTTCTCTGTTAGAAATTTACCAATCAATACATACGATTGTCTCTCTTCTACTATCTCCGTATTTGCAACCACTATCCCACCTTCATCCTCTTCTTCGATAACAAGTCCCGCATACATCTCCTCCAATGCTTTTTCCTGTCGTGCCATTACTACAATCTGCTACACAAGATTTTAGATGATTTTTGACTGAATGAAATGAATATGAATAAGAAGGCTTGATTTGAAAATGAAATAAGACACCAAAAAACTCAAACAACTGTCAACAGGGACAGAGAGAAAAAACTGTCATATTGATAGACGCAAATTCCGATGGGATGCTAGTTTGTTTAATCATCTGGTTAGTTAGCAGTTTCTCATACTTTAGCGACGATAAATTAATTCAATAAACTAATTGACATTATCTACTTCAATATAACTTCACGTATCGATTATCATACATGCAGGTGATATATAATTTGTTCCCAACTTGTACGCACTACTGCACAAGCAGAGCTGAGATTTTAAAAAAATATTATAAGCGGAACAAAGAATAAAGGGATGATACTGTAAAACGTGAAATATAATTTGATACGGAGTAATATGCAAGTAGCGTACTGATCTACTACATAATATTCTACAAATATTTTATAGTTGACGAGATTGTTACTAGGGCTGAGCAAAACCGATCCGAACCCGAGAAATCGAACCGAAATTTGTTATTTCGGTTCGGTTCTAAATATTTTGAAATTCCGGTTATTTAAGTTTTCGGTTCTGGACCGAAATATATTTCGGTTCTGGACCGAAATATATTTCGGTTCGGTCCAGTTCTTTTCAAAAAATTTAAAACATATATTTGCATTTATATTTACATCACTCACATATTATTATTCTAAATGTGTGGCAGTAACATAGTTTGTGTGTGTTAGCTAGATTATACTCATATATATGTCAGGTGGTTAGTACTGATTTTTATTTTCTGCAAACGTGAGAAACTTGTAACACCCCCAGATCCGGAGTCGGGGATCGGGTCGTTACGTTCTCATATTTCATACATAATACTCGACTTGGGTCCAAAATCAATAAGTAGCATGCTGTGACCCCACAATAATATCCACTCACACACACACAGTTATAGTCCCACAGATGAAATTTAAATAAGTCTTACATAAAGGGTTTACGAATAAAAGTTATTACAAACCAAAAAGGATAACATCATAAGTTTAAAAGTTTTGCCGTTGATTAACATTAATTATACATATAGTTAAGCTGGAAGCAAAAGCTGTCTATCTATGCTACCTCAGCAATGGTAGCTAGCATATCAGCGGGGAGTCATGTGGGTCGGGTAACCTCCTTCCGCCGAGTGCGCCTGACGCAAGCCATCTGTCCTAGCTGTTGTTGTGACATAATAAATAAGCAAGGGTGAGCAATAGCCCACCAACAACAATATAACTGAACAGTGATGATATATATATATAGCAGTTCAAACATCTTTGAAACCATATGCCATGCATTAGCAAAGATAATACCAGTATAAGGTAAATGATGAAGTTATGAAGTAACTCAAAGTATATATATTCCAATTATGAATACTTCTCCAATGCTGCCAACAATGATAATGTTGCAGAAAATAAATAAATTTGGATGATGAACTAATGTTGGAGTATTCACCGCGCCCGTTGTTCCAATCCTTACGATGATCAGTCGCAGATTGTACAGCTCAATTTAGATTTACTACCGGTAGAAGGAAGAGCTGACGGATTTACTTGTCTACCACCCTGTTAGATCTCCTCGGCCAACGGTTGGGCCAATGGGATGGACCGACGCTACTCGGCCTCTTACACGACTCCAAGTTCAAAAAGAAGTTCATGACTCTGAACATAAAGTTCGTCCCCCTTTCCCCAAGTATAATACTTGTTGATAAGACTCCACAAAGTAGTCGTATCTAGTTGGAAAGGAAAATTCAACATCATATCTCCCAAGCTGCTGCTTGTTAGAGGATACCATCTTGTTCCAATAATCTTACCCTTCGAATGATGAGAGGGTACACAGATGCAATAGATAGCAATTCAAGTTGCGAGTGAAAAGAATACCTTGTTTCGGAGCACTTGTTCTTTCCAGTCTATGATTTCCACAGGTTGCTCTACATAGGTCAAGTCTGGTTTCATGTCCACTTGCTCATACTCTACAATATGCTTGGCATCCGGATTATACTTCCTCAGCATCGAAACACTATTCATGGGATTATACGTAATCATGGAAACACTAATTAGTCATAAGCTTAATGAAGAATCTGAACTTTAGATTCAATCTGGAGCCATCAATATTGAAAGAAGAAGATGATGATACGTACAGAAAATATATCTATAATAGTTTGTTATGATCTGAAAAATGTAAATTGATCTTCTCAACATAAACTGTACAAGTTGGTGTTTATATACAAGTCAAAGTATTGACTGAGATACTAAAAACTGTAACTAACTTTTCCGCCTAGGTTAATTATGTGTAAATAAATTTACAATATATTTACAATACTCAATACTTAAGTATCTGCAAGTCACAGAAGAAAGCCAAAATAAGACAATCAACGCCTTAGTGGCTTAATCATGGTTCTAAAATTTCTAGATTCAGTTGATTAATTCCTGATTAATCCTCTGTAAGGTAATCAATTGATTTGATTTTTTAAATTCGATTAATCCTGTAAATTTATTTAAAATGATATGTTTAATTGTAAATTAGATTAATATATTAAATATTATTATAATATCCGATTAATCCCTAGTTACCGATTAATTTTAAATCGATATCTCAACCAATTTATACCGATTACCGATTTTTACAACTATGGACTATACATATATATATATATATATATATATATATATAATGACTTTACGGACCAGCTCCTATTATTATACTACGTGGATATTACATACACTATGTCACTACATAATATAATCCATTATCGGAGTTTGGTTGGTGCTTGCCATGTCGGTAACATAGCCAAGTGTGCTGTGCATTCGTTTCTCAATTTCACACAGAAAATTGAAACATGTATCTATGTATAATATAGTTCCTACTGCCCATTTGGAACAGTACCTTTCTTATTAGTTTTTTACCCTTTAATTTCTTTAATATTACCACCATTGCCACCGCATCTGTTTCCCCGCAACTAATGAGGTGTTTATGCAATATATCGGCGTTTTCCTCCAATATATCGATACTTGTGTTTGAAGTACGTACTGAAGCTTTCAGAGGAAGCTTCACTTTAAAACGCAAATATCAAGAATTCAAATTCAAATCAACTGAATATAACTTATTTTTTAATCTATTTGATCATTCTCTTCTTTTTCTCTTTCTTTTTCAATCTCAAATCCTCGATGTATTTCTCTCTTATCTTATCTTATCTTATCTTCTTCTTCTTTTTCTTCTTATGAATCAGGCTGTATATATTTTTGAAATTACAGAAAATAATTTGTCTATTTACATAGTTCTTCCTTTATTATTATGTAGGTATGTGTTTTTGTATTAGATTTTATTCAACATTCTTATCTTTTGACACTTTAAAATTTGATTTGCAGGTTGTATTTGATGTTTTTGATCATACCGGGTGCATTTAGATATCTGAATCATACTCCAACGAGATTAGGTAATAGTTTATATTTCGAATGATTTGTTCTAAAATGTATTATTGACAAGTATTTCGATGATTAAAATGTTCCTTTCATGTGATTATCTGCTATTTGTAGTTGGTCGCACTCCATTTGCTTGATTGAAGTTCTAAAAGAATTATGTAATAAAGAAAGACTGAGTTGGAAAATGTTCAGCATCACATACTCTGTTTTTTAGTTGCTTGCTCATAATCTGTTTCAGTCGCTCTTGTGGTGTTTCCTTTTTCTCGGCTTGCTGCTTAGAAAGGCTCCCACTACCTGTCGCTTTACTTAATTTCGCCAACGCTGATGATGTGCTGCTAATGTAGATGATTAAAAACTACTTAGTGTACTAAAACCTGATGATCATCATTAGGGTTAAGCATGTGGGTGGCATAGTTAACCACAGGCCCACAATCCCTATCATACCTTGCTAAATTTGTTGTGTCTAAGCTATGATATGTACAGGCATGAGATAAATTGTGTTCACCTGAATTTCAGGTTTTATATCTTTCTTTTGTTTTGTTTTAATGTGTAAAGCTGATGGTATATAGTTTGTTTAACACCAATCAGTTTGAATGGGCAATATTTAAGATTCAGCAGAAGCATTGAGCTCTTATTATTTTCAAATTGTTAGTTGATTGGCAGGTTTTTCATAGGTGATGTGTTTTGGTATTATTTAACTTGAGATGTGAATTTGTTGTGTTTATAAAACTAGGCGTTGATGTTTTTTTTCCTTATAAAGTGTAACGAATTTGATATATGTTATTATGTTCTATCAAAATTGGTTATGTGCACCCAATATACTGAAAGAATTTGTTTTATAGTAAAAAGTGTAGTTCAGAATATTTGATGTATGAGCTTTGTTTTATAGGATTCCTATATACTTGTGGTTTTATTGCAGGTTACATTTTACTTACTGCTAATAAAATTTACCATTTTAAAGGATCCTAATTATGTCCTTCAGACTCGTGTTTATTTAATTTGATCTACTATGATATGTAGATAATAGATGAAACGTGAGACCAGGGCTTGGTTAATAAAATCATATTGTCACATCCAGTTCATTTGTATGCTCATTCTTTTGGCCGTCCCTAGATGACTATATTCAATTACTTTCAAGTTCTAGCTATCCGATATATTTCAAGTTCTAGCTGTCGAATAGATTTAGTTGCATCAATATAAGTATTTATTGGCTGTTTTCTTTTGGCATTATTTTTTGCCAATTTTGTAGCGACTAATCATGGGATCAATGACTAATTTGAATACACTAATTTGACGAGGCATCTGAATGTTTCAAGAAAGCTATAGACGAGGTGCACACCTTTTATTTATATTTTTAATGGTTTATTTACTGGTCTGCTGCTTTTGATTAGATCCTGATATGGATTGTATTTGTTGTTATTTTAGAGTCCAGGAAATGACCTCTATATCAAGTCCTTGGAAGCCACTGCCAAGGTATTCTATCTTATATAAACCTGTTGCTGCCGTCTTTTCTGTTATTTTTGTAATAGAGTGATGCAGTTGATCCAAAGAGCAGGCACAAGGGAAAGCTTAATACAGAAGCCTTGCTAAAAACTCTAAAAACTATGTCTGTGTTCATATATGTATAATATTACTACGATCAAATTGTAACCTTAACAAAGAAGAAAGCTATGGATGGTGAGAAGCCTTGGCATATTTTTACTTGCGAAGATATGATAAAAGGATATGATCGAGAGAAAGGCAGAAAATCAGTGGCCAAAAAGTAAAAGAGGAAGGAAATTCCAAGGAATATACTCAGAACGAACGTTGGTGGATCCAATATTGTTGTTGGATCGTCTTTGCCTCTTGTCGAAATTGGACATGAATGTAAGTTATTTAATCTTTGTTTGTTTATAAACAAATAAACATATACAAGTCGGTTATTTTGGGTTATAATGGTTTTCTTGAAATGGTGCTTAGCAATTCGAAGTCGACACATGAAGAAAGTAAACCAAGACAATGATTTCACAATGAAGCCGAGTACAACGAATGTTGGTGGGTCGTGTTTTCCTTTGTCTGAAAACCGTAATGAATGTAAGTATTTAATTTTGTGAAGTTAATAGAGGTCATCAGTGGACAAAGATTTTAATGTTGTGATCCTTTTTCATCAGCTATTACTCAACTCCCCTCAGAAGTGAACAAAGAGAGTGAACGTAAGTTACTTGACGTTAATTGAACACAGTTATTAAATGGAGACTGAATTGTTTTCCCAATTTTATGGCCAACACAGGTGCCTATGTTTGTTGTCCTATTGATGAACTCCTTTGAGCAATATTACCAACGATACAACGAGTCTGAAATCCAACATTGCTCATGTCAAAAATACAGGTTATCACTATGTTTGTTAAGTCATATAATTTAATTTTTCTGCTGTACTTGATTGTCATATTTGGTTGTGGAATAAATTTAACCTGCTTATAAATGCATTTTTGTTCTTCAATTTATTCGATTATTGGAATTTACTATTTTTTCCATATTTCAAAATTCTTATACAGGAGGAAGTAATAGCCTTTGATGAGTGGATATTTTATTCACTTAAAACGTTTCCATTTGGCTTAAAACGAATGTTTGTACTCGAGTTGTGGTATTTTTGATCTCTTTTAAGGGTATTGTGCAGGAATGTCAATCACAGGTGTTAAAGGAATGAAGCGGAGCAATCGGAGCGCAAATCGGAGTCAAACTGAAGAAAAGGGAAAAATGCAATGTTCTGGACAGAAGGTACGGCACGGCAGCGCCGTGTTTGAGCTGGTATATGGCGCGGCAGCGCTGGGAGCATAGAGGTGGCGCGGCAGCGCCGGTTTCATACATAGAAATGGCGCGGAAGCACCGGTTGGTCTGACGAAAATTCCTGATTTGCTGATTTTTCGAGATGAAGTAAAAAATAAAATTCCTTACGAACTACTTGCACCTGGAGGCCTATATAAAGGAAGAAAAACCCTGGAAGAGAGAGAGGTCTGACCACATATTTTATCTACGGAGTTTTGAAGCACGAAGAAGCGAGGAAGAAGATAGTTTTCAATTTATTCTTGTATTCTTCCTAGTTTGTGGATGCTTGGTTTGGGTGTATTCTTTAGAACCCTTGATATTTATTTTAATCATTATTCGCTTTCTTCTATCATGTTTACATTGGAACCCATGGTGTTTGATTATGAACTAATTCGTTGTCATGGGGTTTTAGCGGATCTATTCATGAAGTTTATTTGTTGAATCTTCTTGATGCCTATAGTGTGATTGATGTGATATCCTATCATGGTTGATTTAATTCGTTATAGGAGAGTAGCTAACTCCTGTAATTGTGTGTTAATTCTTATTGAAGCGAAAGTGGATATAAGGGTTTAGAACTTGCCATGCTAGCATAGGTTTATGCGTGAGAATATCATTCATAATTAGTGTCGTAACTCTAACCGTTTTATGACGACTATGTGATCAATTGAATGCTTGTACTTCAACCATTATGTTTCAATCCTTATAGACATATAGAGATTAGGCATAATTGGGAGACTAAGTGATTTCTATCTTATTTGTGGATGTTATTTAGGATGGTATTTTTGCAACGAAGGTTGGCTTATATCAGTTTTGCGTATTCAATCAGGTATTAACAAATCACATGAAAAGGCTAGAGAAGTGGAGACTATAGATGGATTGTTTAATGAAGTTAAAATCCCATGTTTTATTCGCATAAGTAATTCGACATAATTCTTAGTTCAAGTAGATGATAATTAGTTATAAATTTTAGAGTAATTGTAGTGATAAACAAAAATCCAATTGTTAATCTGTCGTAGCATCGAATAAAAATCATACATTGGTGAGTGAATTAACTAGACAATACAATGAGTCCCTGTAGGAACGAATCTTATTTGCTATCTATATTACTTGAGATCACGTGCACTTGCGTGTTGAATTTGGTCGTAACAAGTTTTTGGCACCGCTGCCGGGGACGCGGTTTTGTTTGTTTAGTTTCAGTATTTGCCATCAGTGGTCATTAAAGTTCGGTGATTAGGACGTTTCTCACCAAATTTCTTGTTGGTGAATTTCAGGTACTTTTTAAGAGTGTATGCGTACACGAGCTCAAGCATGTAGAGAAGAACTAGCAAGGAGAAAACTTGACTTTGAGAACATCGGGTTAGAAGACGATCTTGAATCAATAGAAGAAATGCAGATCAAGCACAACCAGCGAAGGCTTTGAGTGAATTCTCTCAGCCAAAAGTGGAGGATATTCATACCAGTATTGTTCGCCCAGCTATTGGGGCTAATAATTTCAAGCTTAAGCCAAACATCATTCAGATGATTCAGAATACAGTACAATTTGGGGGTATTCCTGCTGAAGATCCCAATGCTCATATTAGGGACTTCCTTGAGATCTGTGACACCTTCAAATTCAACGGAGTTACAGATGACGCATTCAGATAGAGACTATTTCCCTTCTCTCTTAGGGATAATGTTAGATATAATTGATGTAATGTTTCAGTGTTTAAGTGTAACAGTGAAATATCCGAGTTTAACTGGAAGGAAGTCAAAGTTTAGTAAAGTCTGACTGACGGAAGCTGGACAGAGTTTAGTAAAGTCTGTCTAGAAGCAGCGCGTACGAAGTCAACAGAAGATATCAGTGATCAATTGAAGATTGATATGGAAGAGAGATCTTTGGAGATTGGATAGCTATCAAAGAGATCGAGTTGACTTAGGAAACGTGTGACAATCTGTAATTGATATCATTGTATAGCTGATTATTAGGAATATCAATTAGAGATTGTATCGAAGCTGTATGTTTTATAAATACAGTTAGGTTAACCCTAGAAGGGTATCGTGCATTGAACTATCTTTATTGTAACCTAGCAGCTCTTTGTGATAGTTTACATCACGAAGAGGGTTTTTAATACCAGAAGATTTAAAAGTGCATAATCATCTTAATTGTTATTCTCTCATCTAATATTGTTTATTAGTGTGTATTCGGCCTAACAAGTGGTATCAGAGCCAATCTGTTACTTTGTTACAGTTTAAGATCCAAACACAACAATAATCATGTCAGCAATTCCTCCACCAACATCTACTAGTTCTGAAAAGGCTCCTACTACTGTGAGTCGTTATGAACCAATCAGGGTTCCTATTCTCAGGCCATTAGAGTATGCCATGTGGAAGGTCAAGATGACTATGTTTCTGGAGGCTACAGATCCAGAATATCTTGACAGGATTAATGAAGGCCCTCACAATCCTACAAAGCTATCTGCTGCAACTGCTGGTGAAGAAGCTAAAATAGTTCCAAAAGAAAAGAAGGACATGACTCCTGAAGATCTATCATCAATTGCTAAGGATGCGAAGGTTAGGCATTTACTGCATAGTGCTTTAGACAATGTTATGTCTAACAAAGTGATTAACTGCACCACTGCAAAAGAGATCTGGGATGCTCTTGAAGTCAGATGTCAAGGAACTGCTGCTATTAAGAAGAATAGGAGAAACATACTCACACAAGAGTATGAGCACTTTGAGGCTAAACCTGAAGAGACCATGACAGAAACATTTGATAGATTCTGTAAACTGCTCAATGATCTGTCATTGGTCAACAAAGGGTGTGATCTAGAAGACTCAAATCTCAAGTTTCTTCTTTCTCTACCTGAAAAGTGGGATGTGAAAACAACCACTATTAGAGACAACTATGAACTTGCTGAAACAGAGATTGATGAAATCTATGTGCTGCTCAAAACTCATGAATTGGAAATGGAGCAGAGAAACAGGAGATCAAGCAGGAAGGCAAAGTCTGTTGCTCTTAAGGTTGAAGAGAAGCCTCAGAAGAAAGAGGCATCAAGAAGGAAAATGAAGGGAAAAGCTTTGGTCATACACTCAGGAAGTGAATCATCAAACTCTGATTGTGATTCAAACTCTTCTGAATCATCTGACTCTGAGGATGATGAAGAAGAAATGAGAAAAATGGATGTGTTGATGGTGAAGACCTTCAAGAAAATGGGTTTCAAGAATTTCAAGAAAGGGAAAAGGTTTTCTAGAGATTCAAATGAAGACAAAAAAGTTTCAGGAAGTCTGAAAGAAAAGAGACCAAGTCTGGAAAGAAGGATAAGTCTGAAATTCAATGCTACAAGTGCAAGGAAATGGGTCACTATGCTCCTGAGTGCAAGAAGGGTAAAACTGGAAAGGTACTCATCACAAAAGGCAGAGATTGGGCAGACACTTCAGATTCATATGAGGAAATGAACTATGCTCTCATGGCTACTACTGAATCATAAACTTCTGAAAATCAGGTACCTCTAACTACCTATGCTTATAATATTGATGACATTTCTCAATTAAGAATTTATCTTAAGTCATTGCATATAAGTTATAGGGATCAGACTTTATAGAATGAGAGGATTAAATCTGAGAATTCTGAACTCAAAGAGAGAAATAAAATTGTTGAAGAAAAGCTAAAAAATATGCAACAAGTTCAGAAAGAGAGAGATGATGTTGTTTCTATAGAACAGGATTTGCTTCAGAAATATAAACAACTAGAATCTAAGTTGGAGGAAGCAAATAAGAAAATTAGGACTTGGACTAATTCTGGAAAGGACACTCAACAGATTTTTCAAACAGACACTGTTGGTCTAGGTTATAATGAGGGAGATGAACTAAGATTTCAAAGTCAAGTTAAAATCAGACCTCATTTTGTACATGGAGCCAGTAAATTTTTGTCTAATAATGAAAAAGAAACTGTTAAGGTCAAATCAGTAAAAACTTGTGCTAAACAGGTTAATATTGGTTTGATGACAGATAAACAACTCAAACATAAACTGAAGGAGTTAAAATCTGTTAAGAAACAGAGAGTGTCAAATAAGAACAGAAATGGAAAAGTAGGCATCACTTCAGGAAATAAACCAATGCTTGCTAGTTATGCTCCAAGAAAGACATGTCATAACTGTGGTAGTACTAAGCATCTTGCAAATTTCTGCAAGAAAAACAAAAATATAAATTCTTTACCTTCCAAGTCTGAGGTAAAGAAGGATTTTGCTAGAACTAAGCCACAGACTTTATGCACACACTGTGGAAGCACTTGGCATTCCATTTATACTTGCAGAGAGTATCATGCTATCTATCATAATTACTATGAACTAAAACCCAATCTGAAATGGGTTAAAGTTAATACTGCAAGTGTAAACTCTGATACTGTTAGCTCAAACTCTGATAATGTTAATTCCGCTGCTAAAGCTAACAAAGTTAAGAATGTCAAAGGATCCAAGCAAGTCTGGATCCTTAAATCTAATCCTCAGTAATTGCTTGTGATTGCAGGGCAACAGGGAGGCAACCCTAGTTGTGGACAGTGGATGTTCAGGACACATGACTGGAAATAAAGCCCTGCTATCAGACTATGAGGAGAAGGCTGGCCCAAAAGTTTCCTATGGTGATGGCAATGTAGGAAGAACATTGGGATATGGCAATATTAATCTTGGAAATGAATCATCAACAATGTAGCTCATGTCCCAGGACTCAAGCATGACTTGCTATCTGTGAGTCAAATCTGTGACAAGGGATATCATGTAGATTTTCAACCTGAATATTGTGAAGTTATCAGCAAATCTACAGGAAAGGTTGTTCTAGTTGGTCATAGGCAAAACAACATTTATGAAATCAAGCTCTTAATATACTCTGTTGGAAAAGTGTTTGCCTGTCTACAAGAATGTCTAGTGAAGAGAGTTGGAAGTGGCACAAGAAACTCTCACATTTGAACTTGAACAACATCAATGAATTGATCAGAAAGGATCTTGTAAGAGGACTCCCAAAGGCTCTGTTAAATGTTGATGGCCTATGTGATTCATGTCAAAAGGCCAAGCAAAGGAAGTCATCTTTCAAGAGCAAGACAGAATTTTCAATCACTGATCCTTATCATCTTCTGCATGTTCATCTCTTTGGTCCAGTAAATGTTATGTCTATAGCAAGGAAGAAATATGCTTTAGTCATTGTTGATGAATACACTAGATTCACTTGGGTGTATTTTCTAGCAAAGAAGGATGAAACTACATTAACTCTGATGGAGCATGTGAAGCTTCTGGACAAAGGATCAAGTAACAAAGTCAGAATCATCAGAAGTGATAATGGAACTGAGTTCAGGAATGCAACAATGGAAGAATTCTGCAAGGACAATGGAGTGAAGCAAGAATTTTCAGCACCTGGTACACCACAACAAAATGGTGTAGTTGAAAGGAAAAATAGAACCTTGATAGAAGTTGCCAGAACTATGCTTAATGAAGCAAAATTGCCAACTTATTTCTGGGCAGAAGCTGTTCAAACTGCTTGTTTTACTCAAAATGCTACACTGATCAATAAGCATGGAAAGACACCATATGAGATGGTGAAGAAAAAGAAGCCTAACCTGAAATACTTTCATATTTTCGGGTGCAAATGCTTTGTTTTGAAGACTCATCCTGAACAGCTGACTAAATTCGAGTTAAAAGCAGATGAAAGGATTTTTGTTGGCTATTCACTATCAACAAAGGCATACAGAGTTTATAATCTGAGAACAAGAGTGATCATGGAATCTATACATGTGTCTTTTGATGACAAGAAAATAACTGGACTTGAAGACATAGATGAATATGATCAACTGAACTTTGAAAATGAAGATTTAAACTTTGTTGAAGTAAACTCTGATCAAACTATTCTAACAGACTCTGTTGAAACAGACTCTGAATCTCTACTGGTAAACACTGGAGAAACTTCTCAGCCACAACAAAGGGAAGAACCAGTTGAGGGGGAGCATGATCAAGATGAAGACTCAAATTCTGACTCTGGGCAGTCAAGTTCAGGGGGAGTCTCAGAAAATGAAGAAAGCCCACAACAAAATCAGGAGAGCATGGATCAAGGGGGAGGATCACATGCTGACAGAAGTCATTTGCCTTCTGCTAGGAAATGGACTAAATCACATACACCTGATTTGATAATTGGTGATCTAGATGCAAAAGTAAGAACAAGAAGTGCCACTACAAGTGAATGTTTGTTTCATGCATTCTTGTCTAAGAATGAACCAAAGAAAGTGGAAGAAGCTCTTCAAGATGCTGACTGGATAACAGCAATGCAGGAAGAGTTGAATGAATTTGAAAGGAATGAAGTTTGGACCCTTGTACCAAGACCAAAGAACAGATCTATTGTTGGTACTAAATGGGTTTTCAGAAACAAGACTGACAGTGAAGGTGTTATCACAAGGAACAAGGCTAGATTGGTAGCAAAAGGCTATTCACAGCAGGAAGGAATAGACTATGATGAAACATTTGCTCCAGTTGCAAGATTGGAGGCAATCAGAATTTTTCTAGCATATGCCTCTCACAAGAAATTCAAAGTGTTCCAGATGGATGTGAAAAGTGCTTTTCTGAATGGGAAGCTTGAAGAAGAAGTGTTTGTTGAACAACCACCAGGATTTCTGGACCCAAAATATCCAGACCATGTCTACAGGCTGGATAAAGCACTCTATGGACTTAAGCAAGCACCAAGGGCATGGTATGAAACTCTGGCTTAATTTCTCTTAGAAAGTGGATTCAACAGAGGTACTACTGACAAAACTCTGTTTTATTTCAAATCTGGGAGTGACTTGCTTTTAGTTCAGATATATGTTGATGACATTATCTTTGGGTCTACTAATGATAAACTCTGTAAGAAGTTTGCCAAGCTCATGCAGTCCAGATATCAAATGAGCATGATGGGAGAGCTTAGTTACTTTCTCGGCCTACAGGTGAGACAAACAGATGATGGTATCTTCATTAATCAAGTAAAATATACCAGAAATCTTCTCAAGAAATTTGGTATGCTTGACTGTTCATCTGCATCAACTCCCATGGCAACAGCAACTAAATTGGACAAAGACACAGGAGTTTCAGTGGATATGACAAACTACAGGGGCATGATAGGATCTCTTCTTTACTTGACAGCTAGTAGGCCTGACATCATGTACGCAACCTGTCTTTGTGCAAGGTTTCAGGCAGATCCTAGAGAGCCACATCTGACAGCTGTGAAAAGAATCTTCAAGTATCTCAAGGGCACCATATCATTAGGTCTGTGGTACCCCAGAGAATCAGATTTCAAGCTACTTGGGTATTCTGATGCAGACTTTGCAGGCTGCAAGATAGACAGAAAGAGCACTAGTGGAAGTTGTCAATTTCTTGGTGACAGACTTGTCTCTTGGTACAGCAAGAAACAGAAATCAATTTCTACATCTACAGCTGAAGCAGAGTATATTGCAGCTGGTAGCTGTTGTGCACAAATCTTGTGGATGAAGAATCAATTGCTGGATTATGGATTGAGGTACAGTAAGATTCTTATTTACTGTGATAATCAAAGTGCTATTGCTATGACAGGTAATCCAGTACAACATTTAATGACCAAGCACATCAGCATAAGGTACCATTTCATCAGAGAACATGTGGAAGAAGGGAATCTTGAACTACATTTTGTGTCTACAGAACAACAGCTTGCAGATATCTTCACCAAACCATTGAGTGAAGCTACATTTACAAGACTGGTCAATGAACTAAGAATGGTCTCTGGTTCCGACTAGGAATGTTGGTTAGATTCAAATTTTACTTATGTAATGTGTTGCTCATATTTCCTTGATTTGTTAAGTGCTAAGTGATCTCTATTGATTAAACTCTGCTATGCATACTCTGTTAACATGTTTTTCTTTAAACACTGTCAAACTCTGTTAAATTCTGTCAGCATGCCTGTATGTCATGCACTGTTAATAAGTTTGATAAACTCTGTGAATTCTGAGTTGATTATTGTCTGAATGGAAACACCAATGAAGAAATATGTATGAAGCATGATTCTCAGTAATTAATCATGAATCTTTCTGAGTTATTGTGATCTAATCTTAGATTGTGCAGAAAGTTAACACAACATGATACTGGTTCATATTTATAGCATCTCTTAGTTTATTTTGTCCTAAACTCTGAGTCTATAAATGCTGTGTGCATTGCCTCTCATGAATAACTACTGATGTTGATGAACTCTAAACTCTGTTAGTTATACTCTGGTAGATTAAAATGCTTACTGCAATACCCCCAAAGAAAATGTATATGGGTTGTTATACTCCTTTGAGATTATGTTGGTGACTAGGATGACCCAGGAACCTATTGGTATATAATATGGGCTAAAATTCTCTGAATTTTGGTGACTAGTCAAAGACTAGGATGACCCAGGAACTTATCAAAATGATAAGGGCTAAAATTTTTGAATTTTTGGTGACTGGCTCCAACCTCTAATTACTGGAATGAATAGAATAAATAAATATATATATATATATATATATTAGCAATAGAGGGGGTATAAAATAAATTAAATGTTACTGTATATAGATTGATTACTACAGAGTTTAGCTTTCATCATACAGTCAGTGTTTACTATAAGAGTTTGTGCATCCAGTGTTTATTGATTTACTTTATGGACTTTATGAAAAATTAGATGCTCTAAAAATTGATTTGGTAAACTCTGCTACACACACACATATTTTCACAACTGTGCAATTTTTGAAAGGGTTTCGGTGATAAAGTTGGAGAATTGACAAACGTTGTTGATTTGTGGTTAGTACTCTAAGGTAAATTTTCATTTGGATAATTTGAAAATTTTGGAGTAAATAGTGCTTTTGACAACTGTTAATAAGTGTATTGTGTTAAAGTGTCTTGAAAATAGGAAAGAGAATACAGCGGTGATAATTGCTATTTTTACTACGCATGATTAATTGATCCACTGCATGTATGACACGTGTCCCACTCACTCATTATTGTGTCCCACTCACACATTAATCTAGGAACTGTTGAGTGTTTGAATACACAAACGATTGAGTTTTAATTTTTAATTACAACTCTAATTACTTTTGTGTACAACGTTTCATCTTTACTTTCACCCACTCACTTTTACATCTCACAGTTCTCTCAGTTTTCACTTGCGCATTTTCGCAAACACTTTTCCTACATAAACTTTTCATTGTGATTTCTTGCCTGTTTCTTGATTTAATGGCTTCTAAATCATTCACTGTTCTTGGTCTATGTTTTGTCCCTAACAACTATGCAGCCCCACTCAATAATGAACGTATTCCAGAAGCGTTTCATCTTATGCAGAATTTCTTAAGAGACTCAGAGATTAGACATGCTCTGGTTGAACCTAGTACTCTCTCTGCATCTCAAATTGCCACTTTTTGGCGAAACTCAGTCTATGTGGATGGAGGAGAGAATGGGACTCCAAATATCATCTTCACTCATGATGAACAAGAGTTTGTGATTACTCCACAAACTGTCAGAAAAACGATGGGTTTTGATACACACACCTCTTATGCTTATGTTGGTGAACCTCAATTGAGACAAATGCTACAAGAGATAGGCTACATGGATTCTCTTGAAAAGCTTGGCAGTGTAAAGAGGCCTAATCTCAGGAAGGGATGGAATTTTTTCTTCGACTGCATCACAAGAACATTCCAGAAGAAGGTTACTAACTGGGATGTTATTCCAATGGACAGACTACAAATCGGGTATTCTCTACTTTATGGTAGTAATTTTGATTTTGGTAGATATGTTCTAATGAATCTAGGTGATAAACTATCAGAGACTACTACAGTTTATTTTGCTCGATTTTGTCAAATGCTATTCACTGCTTGTGTATCTGGTTTAGAGATTGTTGAAACTGATGTGATTCAGCCTTTTAGAGTCAACAAGAGAATATTCTCTGATATGACTAATAAGGATGCTGGTAAAGAAAACCTACCTGTTTTTGTTCTGCCACTTGCTTTGCAGAATTTTCTCAACCAACCTCAAGACCAACCACAACCAGAACCACACCCTGAACCACTAAACATTGATCATACTCAAACCTTAAACACTGAACCACAACCTGCATCCACTCACAACACTCCATCACCAATCACAAACACTGCTCCAACCCAAAACCCTCAATCTCTAATCACAAAACAATCTTCACACACTCAACAACTAAACACTGAACCATCACAATCTCAACCACAACCACAGCCTAAAGCAAAAAGAGGTAGAGTAAAGTAATCAGCAGCAACTACTGAAAGACATGCAAGAGCTAAGAAGACAATAGAGAAACACACCAAAGCAAAACAGACATCTCCTGGAGCTGTTTATGCTAGAAGAAAGATTCAAAGAGCAAAAAGACCTAAATCACCCTCTGTGGTGGCAGAATCTAGTAAAGAGGATTCAGATGAAGTGCCTCTAGCTAAGAGGAGAAAACTAGTAATCTCTGAGTCTGATGGTGAAAATGTTGAAGCTCCAGAGGTGGTTTCACAGCAAACATCTACTGTTGAGGCTGAAAAAGATATACATGTAGAGGTTGATATGCCTGCAGAGGTTGATATGCCTGCAAAGGTTGAAATGCTTGCAGAGGATAACATGCCTGCAGAGGTTGAAATGCCTGCAGAGGATAAAATGCCTGCAGAAGAGGATAATAGAGATGGCTTTTCTCCAATGGATGATACTCTTGATTCATTCATGCCATTCTCTGATCCTATCTCACATATTTTTGCTCAATCTGAAGCAACTGGTGCAGCTGATCAACCTACAGTTGTCATTTCTGAAACTGTAGCATCACATACAGAGTTAATCTCAGATGCTCACCAGATTATTGAAGGAGGTGATGAGGTTGATCAAGCAACCAAGGCTACTTCTAAGCCTATGCCTGTTGATGACACAAATGCAAACTCTGTTGCTAAGCCTGAGCAACATGAAGAAAATCTTGACAAGGCTACAGAAGACATTGCAGAAAATATGGCTGACAATGCTCAGCACAGTGTTTCACTTGAAGATGATGTAGAACATGCTAAAGCTGCAAGTGTTGAACTTGAAGGTGAAAGCAGTGCAAACTCTGATTCTTTTCTGAGTGCACCAGTACAAATTAATGCCAAGGTGCAAGCCTATCCTGTGTCTGGTCCTGAGGTTCCTACATGTCATGATCTTGAAAGAGAACATTTTGAAAGATCAGCTGCCAGATGGTATCAATCAGATTGCATTTTCCAATTGGCAGGGCAACAGACTTTGTGAAAAAGGCTGCAGATGAAATTAAAAATCCTGACATTGCTTCCTGTTTGAAGGCAACTGTTGTTCAGGTCAAAGTCCTTAATAAACGATTTGATGCCGCTGCGGAAGATATTAATGGCCTTCGAAAAGATATTACTGAAATTGATTTCAAGAGGGAGAAGGAAGCTACTCTTAGACATCAAACTTATTCAGCTAGATTGGCCAAGGTGGAAGAAAATCAAACTCTGATGGCTACCAAAATAGATTCCATTGCAAACTCTTTGGAGTTGCTAACCTCCATCCTAATTTCTGATGATGTCAAAAAGGGGGAGAAAGTTGCAAACACTGCTTGCAAACAAATTCAATCCTTGGAGAGGAAGGATGATGCTGCGGATGGAGATGGATCTGATAGAACCAAAAGAGCAATTACAAGGTCTAGAGTAAACTCTGCTAAAGCAAACACTACTGAAGGTCCACAGAATGATACAGAGTTAGCTGCAAATATGTTTCTTGAAGAACATGGAAATGATGTCACTCTAGAAGATGTAAAGGCTGAAGAGCTAAGACTTAAAGCTGAACATGAGAAAAAGCTTAAGTCTGGGAAATTCAAGAAGAAAGATGAAAAGGCATCAAGGCCTGTTCTTAAAGGCATTAAGATCAATGAAAATGTCAATGCTGATCAGAGATTGTCTCATTCAAGAAAGCCAACAGCAGATGAGGCTAGATTAAAGCTTAAAGAAAAAGTTGTTGAAGATGATAAGAGTTTAAAGAAGTCAAGGCAAGTTACAACCTCTGTTTCTACACATGTTGTACAAACTACTCTTCCAATTCATGGTTTTGTGAGACCTACTATTCCTGATAATACTGAGAAAGTTCAAGGAGGTGATATTTTTCAAAGAAGAGCAATGATTGCTAAGCAACCTCATGATTTGGCTGGTTTAGGGTCAAACAGAGAAAGGACTTTGAATATTACTCCTAGAGATCATTCATCACTGGCTGCTCCAGGCAAGGGTGTCCTTCAAGTTAATTTGGACAAGCTGGAATCAGTACAGTTGATTCATCAAACAAGTCTAAATAAAGACTTTCTGTTGTATTTCATGGAGGATGGGACTGTTTACAAAATTGGAGAGCATGATATTCATTTGAAAATGTATGAAGAACTGCAGTATGTCTTACATATTTTCAAGGTGAATAATAGTCCTACTTACCGAGCTGCAGAAGTGCTCAGATACCAGATGGAAAGATCAAAGACGATTTGTGGAATCAAAGACAAGTCTGAATATGTACCAAAGTACTTAGATTACAAAGGAAGAATGGTTGAAATGAAGAGAAACAGTGCTAAGCTGAGAACTGATTTGGGTATCACTGTGCTTGAATTTAATTCAGAATCAGCAAAGTCATATTTTATCAGACTTGGAAATGAAATGAAGAAGAACAGCATCTATGATCTGAGATCAGCCATTTATCAGACAGATGGTACAGATTTTAAGCTTCGAGAGATCAAGCTAGAGATGGAAAGAGCACTTGAAGTTGCAGAAGAGAAATTGCTAACAGAGTACTTGAGGACAGCATGGGATGTTGAAAGGATTAAGTAATTTATGCTCTGTAAGTTTTTCATATTTTCTGTAATTTTGTTAAGTATAGTTTAAACTCTATTTAGTTGTTAAACACTGTATATGATTATTTGTTTTTGACATCATCAATTATCTATTAACTTGTGCATTTTTGCTAATGAACAAGTTGGGGGAGATTGTTAGATATAATTGATGTAATGTTTCAGTGTTTAAGTGTAACAGTGAAATATCAGAGTTTAACTGGAAGGAAGTCAGAGTTTAGTAAAGTCTGACTGACGGAAGCTGGACAGAGTTTAGTAAAGTCTGTCTAGAAGCAGCGCGTACGAAGTCAACAGAAGATATTAGAGATCAATTGAAGATTGATATGGAAGCGAGATCTTTGGAGATTGGATAGCTATCAAAGAGATCGAGTTGACTTAGGAAACGTGTGACAATCTGTAATTGATATCATTGTATAGCTGATTATTAGGAATATCAATTAGAGATTGTATCGAAGCTGTATGTTTTATAAATACAGTTAGGTTAACCCTAGAAGGGTATCATGCATTGAACTATCTTTATTGTAACCTAGCAGCTCTTTGTGATAGTTTACATCACGAAGAGGGTTTTTAATACCGGAAGATTTAAAAGTGCATAATCATCTTAATTGTTATTCTCTCATTTAATATTGTTTATTAGTATGTATTCGGCCTAACAGATAAAGCCAAGAGTTGGTTACATTCTATGCCATCAGGCTCTATTAAAACATGGGCAGACTGTGCTCAAAAGTTCTTGACGAAGTAATTTTCCATGGCGAAGACAGCAGCTTATCGGAATTCTATTTCTCAGTTTGCTCAGCAACCTTAGGAATCTTTGGGGGAAGCTTGGGAAAGGTACAAGGAGATATTGGCACGTTGTCCTCATCATGGGATGCCGGATTGGATGATAATCAGCAATTTCTATAACGGGTTGGGAGCTCAGTCCAGGCCTATGTTAGATGCAGCTTCTGGAGGTGCGCTATTGACAAAAAGCTATGAGGATGCCTATAATCTTATTGAAATAATGGCGGCCAATGAGTTTCAGAATCCTACTCAACGCTTGCCACCTGCTAAAGTGGCTGGAGTTCTTGACTTGGATGCAGCTACTGCTATTGCTGCTCAACTTAAGGCGTTGAAAATGAAGGTAGATTCCCTTTCTAATCATGGGACTAACCAGGTTGCTATGGTGTGTGAATTGTGTGCAGGGGCTCATGACACGAGTATGTGTGCTATCTCATCTGAATCTGCACAATTTGTTAGTAATTTTCAAAGAGCTCAGCAACCAGTGCCTAATGCTTATCATCCCAACAATCGGAATCATCCTAATTTCAGTTGGAGCAACAATCATGGTGGTGTTCAGCAACCCCAAAATTAGCAGTTCAATGCAAGGCCATATAATCAGAACTATCAACCACCACCTTATGCTCCAAGGCAACCATTCAATCCACCGGGATTTCAACCATTTCAAGGGAATTCATTGAATCAGTCTGAGAAGGCGGAATTGGAAGAGCTTCGAATGATGTACAAGAGTCAGGCGGTGTCATTGAAAACTTTAGAATCAAATTGGCCAACTGGCCAATGCATTGTTGAACCGTCAACCAGGAACGCTTCCGAGTGACACAGAGATGAATCCAGGCCAGAAAGATCACAAGGAACAGGTCCAGGCAGTAACATTACGATCAAGAAGAATTCTACAAGGTCAGAACAAAGAAAAATCAACCGAGGAAAAAAGTGAAAAACCAGAACAGAATGTACGGCGCGGCAGCGCCGGTTCCCAGTATAATACTGGCGCGGCAGCGCCGCAGCTTTTGGAAGAAAAAATTGATTTTGATGCTGGGGTCGAATATGGTCTTAAATTGCTACCTAATGCTACTCCCTCAATTCCTATAACTTGTAAGAATGATAATGCTCAGAAAGAAGAAGAAGATAAGGTGTTTCCACCTCCTCCATACCCAAAACGAATTCAAAGGCAAAAGTTCGACAAGCAATTTGCTAAGTTCTTGGATGTCTTCAAGAAGCTTCAGATTAACATACCATTTGCGGAGGCTCTTGAGCAAATGCCGAGCTATGCGAAGTTTATGAAGGGCATACTCTCGAAGAAATTGAAACTTGAGGAGCTAGAGACCGTTGCCTTGACGGAGGAATGTAGTGCCATCTTGCAACAAAAGTTGCCGCCTAAGTTGAAGGACCCCGGGAGCTTTACCATTCCATGTACTATTGGAGATCTCTCATTCAACAAATGCTTGTGTGATTTGGGTGCAAGTATTAATCTCATGCCCTTATCAGTTTTCATGCAACTTGGTCTTCCAGAACCAAAGCCAACTACCATGACTCTACAACTTGCGGACCGTTCAGTTACTTATCCTTGAGGGATAGTTGAGGATGTTTTGGTGAAGGTCGACAAGCTTATCTTTCCAGCCGACTTTGTTATTCTTGACTTCGAGGAAGACAAGAAGATTCCTATTATCTTGGGATGACCATTCTTGGCTACGGGCCGAACTCTTATTGATGTCCAAAAGGGAGAACTCACTATGAGGGTGCACGATCAAAACGTCACTTTTAATGTTTTCAACGCAATGAAGCTTCCAACTGACGATGAAGAGTGTCTCAAAATTGATATGGTCGACAAGGTGGTTAACTCCGCGACTCAACACTTGATAAAAGCTGATGTGTTGGAAAGAGTTCTTGCTAATGACTTGGAGGTTGAGAACGAAGAGGATAAGGAACACTTGCAATATCTTAATGCATCTCCATGGAAGAAGTTTGGGATTCCATTTGAATCATTGGGTTTGTCAGAATTGAAGAAGTCTCATGTTAGACTTAAACCATCCATTGAGGAAGCACCTACCTTGGAACTTAAGCCATTGCCTGAACATCTAAGGTATGCCTATCTTGGTGATTCTTTTACCTTACCTGTTATTATATCATCTAAGCTTTCAGGCATAGAAGAGGAAAAACTATTGAGAATCTTAAGGGAATTCAAATCAGCTATTGGGTGGACTATAGCAGACATCAAGGGTATTAGTCCTTCCTATTGCATGCACAAAATTCCTTTGGAAGAGGGAGCTAAACCTACAGTCGATAATCAAAGGAGACTGAATCCTGTTATGAAAGAAGTTGTGAAGAAGGAAATTCTTAAATGGCTTGACGCGGGCATTATCTATCCGATTTCTGATAGTTCTTGGGTGAGTCCGGTGCAATGTGTGCCTAAGAAGGAGGCATGACAGTGGTTCCTAATGAGAAGAACGAGCTCATTCCGACGCGAACAGTTGCTGGTTGGAGAATTTGCATGGATTATCGAAAGTTGAACAAAGCCACTCGGAAAGATCATTTTCCACTCCCGTTCATTGATCAGATGCTTGACAGATTGGCTGGACGTCAGTACTATTGTTTGCTTGATGGGTATTCTGGTTACAATCAGATTTGCATAGCACCCGAGGATCAGGAGAAGACTACATTCACTTGTCCATTTGGTACATTTGCATTCAGACGTGTTTCTTTTGGGTTGTGTGGTGCACCAGCTACTTTTCAGAGGTGTATGATGGCCATTTTCTCTGACATGATTGGAATTAATATGGAAGTATTCATGGACGATTTCTCAGTCTTTGGGGATTCTTTTGTTGAGTGCTTGGAAAACTTGAGTTTGGTTTTAAAACGTTG
Source organism: Saposhnikovia divaricata (assembly GCA_036435485.1). Taxonomy (NCBI): domain Eukaryota; kingdom Viridiplantae; phylum Streptophyta; class Magnoliopsida; order Apiales; family Apiaceae; genus Saposhnikovia; species Saposhnikovia divaricata. The sequence continues at coordinate 25,178,077 of CM071600.1, forward strand.
TGTGGAGACAAATCTTGTTCTTAATTGGGAAAAGTGGCACTTCATGGTACAAGAAGGTGTCATTCTGGGACACAAGGTTTCGAGTAAGGGTTTAGAAGTTGACAAGGAAAAGGTGGAAACTATTGAGAATCTTCCTGCCCCTATCTCAGTCAAGGGTATTCGCAGCTTTCTTGGTCATGCAGGGTTCTACAGGCGCTTCATAAAGGATTTCTCAAAAATTTCTAAGCCGCTTTGCAATCTCTTGGAAAAAGATGTGCCATTCAATTTTGATGAGGCTTGTTTACATGCGTTCGAGATCTTGAAGAAGAAACTAATTTCTGCTCCAGTTATTACAGCTCCTGATTGGAGCCAACCATTTGCTTTGATGTGCGATGCTAGTGATTATGCAATTGGGGCCGTTCTAGGCCAAAGGAAAGAAAAAATGTTCCATGTTATTTACTATGCAAGCAAAACTCTCAATGATGCTTAGTTGAATTACACCACCACTGAGAAGGAACAACTTGCTATTGTCTATGGGTTTGAAAAGTTTCGCTCTTATCTGCTTGGTACTAAGGTGATAGTTTATATGGATCATGCTGCTATTCGCTACCTCCTTGCAAAGAAAGATGCTAAGCCAAGGTTGATTCGTTGGGTTCTTCTGTTGCAAGAATTTGATGTGGAAATCAAGGATAGAAAGGGGATGGAGAATCAGGTAGCTGACCATCTCTCTAGATTGGATGATCATGGAAAGTCACCTAAGGACAACACGGTTATTAATGAGTTTTTTCCTGATGAGCATCTATTCAGAGTGCAAGATGATGAACCATGGTTTGCCGACATTGTGAATTATCTAGTAAGCAACATCATTCCACCTGAGCTCTCTTATGCTCAAAGGAAGAAATTCTTGCACGATATCAAGCAGTATATTTGGGATGAACCGTTTTTGTTCAAGCAAGGAGCTGGTCAGATTATTAGACGTTGTGTTCCTTACAGTGAGACCGAGGCTATTCTTAGTGATTTCCATGCTACAGCTTATGGAGGCCACTATGCGGGTGAGAAGACAGCCACACGTATTCTTCAAGCAGGTTTCTATTGGCCGACTCTATTCAAGGATGCTCATCAGTTTGTGTTGAGATGTGATCGATGTCAACGAGTTGGTAATATTTCCCGTAGGAACGAGATGCCTCTTAATGTCATGTTGGAGGTAGAGATCTTTGACGTGTGGGGAATCGACTTCATGGGACCGTTCATTCCGTCATGTGGTAATCAGTATATTCTTGTAGCCGTGGATTATGTGTCTAAGTGGGTGGAGGTAAAAGCACTTCCAACGAATGATGCTAAGGTGGTACTCAATTTTCTTCACAAGAATATTTTTACTCGGTTTGGCACTCCACGGGTGATCATCAGTGATGAAGGTACGCACATTTGCAATCGAAAGTTTACATCTCTTATGGCACGCTACAACATCAATCATCGAGTCGCTACAGCTTATCATCCTCAAACCAATGGGCAAGCCGAAGTGTCTAATCGTGAAATTAAACGGATTCTTGAGAAGGTAGTTAGTCCTTCTAGGAAGGATTGGGCGTTGAAGCTTGATGAAGCGGTGTGGGCTTATCGGACAGCCTATAAAACACCATTGGGAATGTCACCATTTCAGCTAGTGTATGGGAAAGCATGCCATCTTCCAGCTGAGTTAGAACACAAGGCTTATTGGGCGTTGAAGAAGCTGAATTTTGATCTTACAGTAGCAGGTGAAAAACGTATGGTTCAGTTGAATGAAATGGACGAGTTTCGATTGCAAGCTTATGAGAACAATAACCTATACAAAGAGAAAGTAAAAAGGTGGCATGATCGTCGGTTGGTTCTTAAGACGTTTGAGCCCGGGCAATTGGTGTTGTTGTTCAACTCTCAACTTCGGTTATTTCCTGGAAAGTTGAAGTCACGTTGGTCAGGTCCATTCACAGTCAAAACAGTTTTTCAGCATGGGGCAGTGGAGATTTTCGACAAGTTACCGGATCAGTCGTTCAAGGTCAATGGTCAGCGGTTAAAGCCATATTTTGGAGAGAAGTTGAATCGCGAAGTTGAGACTGCGGTTCTAATTTGCGCAACGTAAGGAAATGGAGCTACGTCAAGCTAATGACGTGAAAAGAGCGCTTAGTGGGAGGAAACCCACTTGGATTGTTGTTGGAAAAAAAACCACGGCGCAGCAGCGCCGTTTCCAAGAGTATTTCTGGCGCGGCAGCGCCGCACAGTCGGTTGAAAAAAAAATTCAGAAAATTTTGAAAACACAAAAAATAGGTTGTGTTAGTAGTGACCCACGACCCAAGCCCACTACTCACACCCACTAACCCTAATTTCTCCAATATATACCTACCCTTACACAAACCTACCTATACATACACCACTTACAGATCTCAAAATTCTTAAACACTCTAAACACTTCTTCCAATCAATTCAATGGCATCCAAGCGACAAAGGGTTGTTGGTGGTGGTGGTGAGGGTGCTGGTAGTAGTGGGACTGGTAGGAGGAACCCTCGTTCTTCATCTTCATCTGATTCTGAGGGAGGCAATGGTGGACCTCAATTTATTAATAATGGGGCTCGTGATGAGTATAATCGATTGTTGGGGCGTCCTATTACTCGTGAGAGGGGTCTTTTGCCTAATGCAGCGGATGGGAACATGTTGGAGAATATTTTGGAGAGAGGTTGGGAACAATTTTGTGAGGTTCCGGAACCTGTTCCGATGACGGTGGTTCGCGAGTTCTATGCGAACGCTAGTGTGGAAAGGAATGGGATTAGCCAGGTTCGTGGGTTTCGTGTGGATTATCAGCCGCCTGCTATTCGTCGTGTTCTTGGGCTTCCGGCTCCTAGGAGGGGTCAAGAGGATTGGTCGGGGAAGACTCGCGATGTTGTGGATCTTCAGTTGATTATTCAGCGGTTGTGTGTTCCAGGTACAGAGTGGCGTGTGAGGAGAGGCACTACTGAGCCCACTTCGTTCTTGTCGACGGCTCTGAATAGATATGGGCGTACTTGGCAATTGTTCATTTGTGCCAATCTTATTCCTACTAGGCATTCGAATGAGGTGGCAGTTGAGAGGGCTATCATGTTGTATGCTATATGCAGCAGAGAGTTTGTGGATGTGGGCAATTTGATCCATCAGGGGATTATGCGTTTTATGCAAGGTAGTACCACTGCGGTGATGCCTTATGGTTTGGTCATTGCTAGGTTGGCTAGGGATTGTGGTGCTCGTTGGTCAGCAGAGGAGGTTGTGCAGCAGCCACAGGAGGCGCTGGATCATCAGAGTATACGGAGACTGGCTGAGTGGGATGGAGGTGAGCCGGATTGGTGGGGTCTTGGTTATATAGTAGAGCAGCAACAGCAGCAACAGCAGCAGCAGCAGGAGGAGCCTCAGGGAGGAGGTTCTTTTATTACTCAGAGACAGTATAGGCGTTTGACGAGGCGTATCGATGCGGTGCACGATATGCAGGCAGGTTTTGCAGCAGATTTTAGTCAGTTTGCACAGGCTTTGGGCACGGCTTTTCGTGCGAGTGGAGTGGACGTGACTTTTCCGTCCTTTGGAGCAGGAGCCGGCGCTGTCTATCCGCCACCGGACACTCCCGATGGGAGTGGTTCGGGCGACGAGTAGGTATGCTTTGCACCCTTGTTATTTTTACCTTCAATAGGGGCATTGAAAATTTTAAGTTGGGGGTGGGGATACAAGGTGCACTTGTATAATAGGTGTGTGCATGTTAGAAGCATATTTGTATGTTAGCATATTTGCATGTTAGTTAGAGCATTTTTTTTTTGTTTGTTTTTTTTTTATGTATGCCATATAGGACATTCTGTTATTGTGATATTTATGTTCATATAGTTGCATGAGCATGGCATGCATTTTCATGATCCCTTAGAACTTGCTAATTCTGATTGGTAGGTAGGTGTCTAGTTGAGTGTGGTGATGATGAGTAGAGGGTTGAATTATAGTGCCTATGAAATTGACTTGCGTGTTCAGAAACAAAACTTTTACACAGACTCATTGGGTGCTTTTGAGCTAGGTTAGGGTCATGCTTGTTGGATGTTTAGAGATTTAATCGCTTGATTATATTTAGAATTTTCGTTATTCCCTTGATGGCGTAGGAGCACTAAAGTCTAAGTTTGGGGGAAACCAGGGATTTCATGCTAGTTGTAAATATTTGTTAATAATGGCTAGGTGTCAATTGGCTAGTAGCCGACTCATATTTATATGAGTAGTCTAGGGTTGGAAATGAGAAAGGCTCATTCCAGATTGGAAAAAAAAAGCAAAAAAAAAAAGGAAAAAAAAAAGAGTCATGTAAATATTTAAATGTTAAATTCAAAATTAACCAGAGTGAGCTCTTTAATACTCGAGTAATTAAGTCTGAGGGGACTTAGTCCTAGTGACCTAAGGCGTTTTATAGTCTGGGATCCACTGACCCAACACTCGCTACATGGGTATTATTGTATAAGCCTTTTGGGGTCTCATTCATTGCACGGTTAAATAAGCTTGCGTATTGTATATAGTATTATGTGTCATAGTAATAAAGCATGAGTTTCTGTCTACCTTGGATAAGGGTGGAGGTGTTCCTAGGTTATGAAGTGTCTACAGTCTATTCTAGTTATAAACCTGTGATTGTCCTGACTGAAAGCATGTATGATTTTTGACCTAGTTTTGGGAGTATTTCTGATGAGCATCGCACACACGCACGTTTCTGTTCATGCATTGTTAGTATACGGGGGCTTAGTCGAGCTCTATTTGGATTTGTTGCATTCTTTGAGATATTTGCTTGTTAGTTGGTTTTGGTGAGTTTAAAGGGGATCATTGCATCTTTCATGTAGTTGCATACATATAGTTAGTTGCATTGTTAGTTGCATTCTAGATCGGATTTTGTGGGTACATTCGCTGTAGGCCCTCACGAGACCTTACTCGTCCACTAGGGCTGCCTAGGGGTTTAAAGGGCTTGTTGCAAATGCCAAATGCAACCGTGATCACCTACGGAAGTGGTAATAGTTAGTTGTAAATAATTTGTCTGTTTATGCTTGAGGACAAGCATCGGTTTAAGTTTGGGGGTGTGATGAGTGGATATTTTATTCACTTAAAACGTTTCCATTTGGCTTAAAACGAATGTTTGTACTCGAGTTGTGGTATTTTTGATCTCTTTTAAGGGTATTGTGCAGGAATGTCAATCACAGGTGTTAAAGGAATGAAGCGGAGCAATCGGAGCGCAAATCGGAGTCAAAATGAAGAAAAGGGAAAAATGCAATGTTCTGGACAGAAGGTACGGCGCGGCAGCGCCGTGTTTGAGCTGGTATATGGCGCGGCAGCGCTGGGAGCATAGAGGTGGCGCGGCAGCGCCGGTTTCATACATAGAAATGGCGCGGCAGCGCCGGTTGGTCTGACGAAAATTCCTGATTTGCTGATTTTTCGAGATGAAGTAAAAAATAAAATTCCTTACGAACTACTTGCACCTGGAGGCCTATATAAAGGAAGAAAAACCCTAGAAGAGAGAGAGGTCTGACCACATATTTTATCTACGGAGTTTTGAAGCACGAAAAAGCGAGGAAGAAGATAGTTTTCAATTTATTCTTGTATTCTTCCTAGTTTGTGGATGCTTGGTTTGGGTGTATTCTTTAGAACCCTTGATATTTATTTTAATCATTATTCGCTTTCTTCTATCATGTTTACATTGGAACCCATGGTGACGATTAGTTTGATTATGAACTAATTCGTTGTCATGGGGTTTTAGCGGATCTATTCATGAAGTTTATTTGTTGAATCTTCTTGATGCCTATAGTGTGATTGATGTGATATCCTATCATGGTTGATTTAATTCGTTATAGGAGAGTAGCTAACTCCTGTAATTGTGTGTTAATTCTTATTGAAGCGAAAGTGGATATAAGGGTTTAGAACTTGCCATGCTAGCATAGGTTTATGCGTGAGAATATCATTCATAATTTGTGTCGTAACTCTAACCGTTTTATGACGACTATGTGATCAATTGAATGCTTGTACTTCAACCATTATGTTTCAATCCTTATAGACATATAGAGATTAGGCATAATTGGGAGACTAAGTGATTTCTATCTTATTTGTGGATGTTATTTAGGATGGTATTTGTGCAACGAAGGTTGGCTTATATCAGTTTTGTGTATTCGATCAGGTATTAACAAATCACATGAAAAGGCTAGAGAAGTGGAGACTATAGATGGATTGTTTAATGAAGTTAAAATCCCATGTTTTATTCGCATAAGTAATTCGACATAATTCTTAGTTCAAGTAAATGATAATTAGTTATAAATTTTAGAGTAATTGTAGTGATAAACAAAAATCCAATTGTTAATCTGTCGTAGCATCGAATAAAAATCATACATTGGTGAGTGAATTAACTAGACAATACAACGAGTCCCTGTAGGAACGAATCTTATTTGCTATCTATATTACTTGAGATCACGTGCACTTGCGTGTTGAATTTGGTCGTAACAGCCTTAAACGTATTCAAAATATATTACGATCCAATGTAACCCATAACAAAGATAATGATTGTAAGTTACTAAATTGTAACAACCCGACTTTTCGGGATATTAATTTCTAATTACGAAACTAAAAGGAAATACAATTTTATTAATCAAAAAGTCAATTACGAAGGTACTTATTACAAAAGCGCAGCTAACATCTATCGAAAAGTCAATCTAGCTCAATTCTATGGTCTTCGAACTCCAACGCTACAAAACTCGATTGTACACCGAACCTGAAAATTGTAAGTAATGAGCTATACAGCCCAGCAAGTAACCAATCGATCCACTAGTAAGGCCAAATAACACATATACACATAAAAGAATACAATATTTGATACGATACGATAAAATATATGATACATAACTTTCTATACACGTATTCAAATTCATATTCGACATGATACGATACGATACGACTACACATAACAACAATAACTTGAAACCCATAATTCATACCACGACCACTACAACCCGGTGATAACGGTCCTAAATTTTCAGAAAATTGTCACTACAACCCGGTGACTCGGTCCTTATTCTTATTCTTATTTTCGCAAACCATGGCATAAATCAGAGTCCCAAGACTATTGCTGCTTACACATAACACATATACAATAATACACGTATAACTTCAAAATATTATCACTTATCCCAAATTTTGATAACAAATATGTACACATAATACATAATTTTGAAAACACTAGAAAGATCAATCGGAAACTTACCTCGACACGGGAAAACAAGAATCCAAACATGTAACCACTCCTGACCAGATCTATAATTAACCTTTTTGACCCTCTAAACAATATTTTCTTGAAAAACTCAAAGAATGAAAGTTGTAGAGCACGAAAAGATCTTTCCGAAAAGTCCAGAATCAATGAATTCCGACTTACGATGAATTTTCTACGAATTTTACAAGACTGCTGAATTGTGTTTGAAAAAGCCCTACGAATTTTGATAACTAAGACTAGAAAAAAGCAAAGATGTATTTATAATGTCCCACAACCCTAATTCCAGACCTACTAGTAATCCGTATTCAAATCTGATCCATATTTTAAGCCCATTATTCTATTTCAATTTTAAATCCTATTTATAATCTAATTTTAATCCTTTTTATTCTATTATTCTTTATTATTATTATTCTAAAAATTACTGGATATTACATACTACCCTCCTTAAAAAGAATTTGGTCCCCAAATTCTAAACTCATACACTCCAAAAGTTCATGACACATCTATTCCAAAATTCTACTTCTAACGACAGTTTAAAGGATCGCATCCTAGAGAATGTACTAGTCCCATACCTAATACACTCCGAAGGATAGCCCGCTCTTGATACCAACTGTAACAGCCCGACTTTTCGGGATATTAATTTCTAATTACGAAACTAAAAGGAAATACAATTTTATTAATCAAAAAGTCAATTACGAAGGTACTTATTACAAAAGCGCAGCTAACATCTATCGAAAAGTCAATCTAGCTCAATTCTATGGTCTTCGAACTCCAACGCTACCAAACTCGATTGTACACCGAACCTGAAAATTGTAAGTAATGAGCTATACAGCCCAGCAAGTAACCAATCGATCCACTAGTAAGGCCAAATAACATATATACACATAAAAGAATACAATATTTGATACGATACGATAAAATATATGATACATAACTTTCTATACACGTATTCTAATTCATATTCGACATGATACGATACGATACGACTACACATAACAACAATAACTTGAAACCCATAATTCATACCACGACCACTACAACCCGGTGATAACGGTCCTAAATTTTCAGAAAATTGTCACTACAACCCGGTGACTCGGTCCTTATTCTTATTCTTATTTTCGCAAACCATGGCATAAATCAGAGTCCCAAGACTATTGCTGCTTACACATAACACATATATAATAATACACGTATAACTTCAAAATATTATCACTTATCCCAAATTTTGATAACAAATATGTACACATAATACATAATTTTGAAAACACTAGAAAGATCAATCGGAAACTTACCTCGACACGGGAAAACAAGAATCCAAACATGTAACCACTCCTGACCAGATCTATAATTAACCTTTTTGACCCTCTAAACAATATTTTCTTGAAAAACTCAAAGAATGAAAGTTGTAGAGCACGAAAAGATCTTTCCGAAAAGTCCAGAATCAATGAATTCCGACTTACGATGAATTTTCTACGAATTTTACAAGACTGCTGAATTGTGTTTGAAAAAGCCCTACGAATTTTGATAACTAAGACTAGAAAAAAGCAAAGATGTATTTATAATGTCCCACAACCCTAATTCCAGACCTACTAGTAATCCGTATTCAAATCTGATCCATATTTTAAGCCCATTATTCTATTTCAATTTTAAATCCTATTTATAATCTAATTTTAATCCTTTTTATTCTATTATTCTTTATTATTATTATTCTAAAAATTACTGGATATTACATAAATTTAATTCAACAAAGCTATTAAGGGGTGACTGAATGTGAAACTGTATTAACTGGTTTCCTCTTTTGTTGAGCAACACAGCTGCCTATATTCGTGGTCCTATTGAGAGTTCCTCCGGTACACCTTTTTCCAATATTACAAACTATACCCTGAGTCCCAAATCCACAATTGATGGAGTCCAAAATACAGGTTATTACTCTGGCTGTTAACTCCTATAAGTTAATTTTCCTGCTGTACTCCTATAAGTTAATTGATGTGGAATTTCATATGTATTCAAACTATATCACGTTCCAATGTAACACATGCAGCTGAAATGTATAATAAGCGTGAAATACTGAAGCGGAAAGCGAAGTCAAAACATACTATTTTGCACTGAAGTTCATGTTGAGGATCCAAGTAATGATTTTGATGAAGGTGACTATGTCTCTCCTATGTACTATTATTAGTATTGAATCTTGCTATTAAAAATATTAATAGGTCACGGTTGAAGTTGATTATAGTTTAATGACCATGAAATTAATATTCATTGTATAGGGCCTGTTAGTGGCGAAAAACTTTCTAGCGATGAATCTGAAGATTTAGATTATGAATCCAGTGGTGAGTAAAATCTATTATAATATCTATATTATAGCAATTTATTAAATTATTATTACATGATTACTTGGAATGTACAGAAATAGGCATGGACGAAGATGGAGATTATTTAAGTGAGGATGATTATCTTTCAAATGAAGACGGTGAAACTGATGATATAATAGGTTGGTGATTCATACCATAATTTATTTGCCTTACTGTGTTGGTAGTTATAAATTTATAACCAAAATGTTGTTACAGATATGACCTTCAAGGAGTTCCCCAATGTGCAACAGAAAACCCGTGGTAAACGTTTGATTCCTGAACAGTATGCTTTAATTACACATCTTCCGACATTAACTTTTTTTCATACTGCTACCAGGTTCAACATTTCAGGAATTGCCAGAGATGCGACTGGTGGCATTGATCTTATATTAGGGAACCAACAAGTTCGAATAGTGGTGGGAAAAAGCGTAGTGCAAATTCTGAAAGAGGTTTAAAAATGTTGAACATTTTGCTTTTACACTTTACATGTATTGTTACATGAATTAACATAGTACAAGCTTGAAAACGGATGGAACAAGGTTTAAGTTTTCCTACAATAATTATAGCTCTGGCCAAACAGAAAATTATAGTTAAGCTACTCATCAAGAAGTTAACGTCGTCAACAACGCATCAATGTACTGGGCAACAAACATTTGCAAAGGATTCATCGATCCTAATGAGAACAAGGAAGAAACATGTACCTCAATGCAGCAAAGCACATCACAGGTTTGCAAATTTACTAACAAAATAGAAAAACTCAATAACTCATAATTATTATCTCAAATCTTGCAACACCTGGAACAAGCATCAAGTTCAAATTACCATTTGGATGGAATGTCGCAACTCAACTTCCAATCACCACTTTGCAGCAAACCAATCATGAAGTAATCAAGACAAGAAGATAGAACCACCACTACGTTTTTGTAAACTATATTTTGTTCACCAATATGTAATCAGCATAAAACTCTGTTTCAATATCCACCAAAATCTGTAATTCCTGAACTAGTAGTTTGGTAATCAAAAACTGTACTTTTGGGAATTTTTAACTGAAACATACGTAAGCACTTGGTTGTCATTATATTGTAAGTAAGAATCAAAGCTCTGCGGAGCGGGCATCCATGCTAGTTTATATTTATTGGCTTAGCCAAGAGGTAATAAAAAATCTTAAGTCACAATTAAGTCTCTTATTCCTCTCATTTTTTTATAATTTGTTGTTTGGATGTGTTTCTCAATCTTTACGTTCCAAAACTTACCTAAAATAGTAAAGTTTTATAATATAAAAAAGTAACAGCATCCACTACTTTCATCCACTAAACTTATTTTTTACATAAAATATTATTGATTGGTCCCAGCACTTTACTCATTTTTCTTACTTTTCTTACATTTTCTTAATCTGGGTGTCCAACTCATTTGTAAACAAATGAAAGAGACGGAAGGAGGATTAATAAACTGATCAAGTTGCCAATGTGACTTAATTATATGATCAAGCACTCAAGCCTAAATAAGGTTGTGTGTTGTAAAGGAAAAAAACATTAATTAAATATGAGCTACATAATTCTGCTTCTTTTTTACTGGTCTTTTGAGTAGAACTAAATGCTTTCAAATGCTTAATTGTTTCAAAATTCATGGCATAATATTATGGAATTGTATATAGTGCATACCAATGATCCATCACTTCTTAATTATGAGGTGTTTCTAGGACCATCTTCTACATCATGGCCTTGTACATCCGTAAATGGCTGTCTCTATATAATAAAGGAGGTAATATATGCACATGCTAGCTCATCTTATAAGTGCATATCAATTTTTAATAAACTGATCAAACCATCCCTCTTCTCTTATTAAATAATATTTTAATATTTTAATTTAAACTTTTCTACTTCAAAAAAAATTATTAAATTAAATTAAATTTTATTAAATATATAACTATTTTTCTTAAAAAGTATTAATCTTTATATATATATATATATATATATATATATATATATATATATATATATATATATGAATCATACCTGATCATCGACGTTTACTCACATATTTTACATATATGCAATTTTATTATTACATTCAATTAAATAATTATTTATTGAAAAATTATTTAAATTAGTTGAATGAATAATGTCAGTAAGTAAAAACTTCAAGAACTTATTATTATATTCTAGATTTTAGATGTATTTAATGGTTCACCAAGTTATATTTATTCAACGAAGTACACAAAAAAATATCATAACTTTAATATTATACTTGAATAAATATAACTTGATGAATCGTTAATTAAATTTAGAATCTATTCAATTCTAGATTCTAGATCCCACACGATTTATTTAATTAAATAAATTGAATGAAGTAATATTTTAATTTTAATCTTGCTCTTGTGGGCTTAATAGGTTTGATCAAGTAATATTTATTCAATTAATTTTAAAAAATTAATTATACTGAAGAATGATGTGGGCATTTGACATTTTTAAATGTAATATTGCATGTTAATTATAACAAATTATACATACCTTTTCTCAAAAAAAAAAGAAGAAATTTTACATATTTTTTATAGGTGTACATTAAATAGTGATACGATTGATTTTTAAATATATTTATAATATGCTAAATAGATTATGAGGAAACTTTACTATTATAGTAACTTATTTTCGGTGTGCATCTCCAAGATGAGGGGGGTGTGCACCTCCAACAGTAACTATATTGGTTAGGATCTTACACACGAAATAAGAAAGGTTGGACTTTGACATCGTTGAACTAGTCAAGAGTTGTATGGAGACTCATTCCATTGATTTATGACTCCTCCCATTGGATCTACATCTAGAAGCTGCATTAAAGCTTTTGTGTCCTTTTTTTCACTTCTAATAAATATTTACATATAAATTTATATTTTTCAATAACAAAATCTTTTATTTTACATATCTACTGGAACAAATTAATAATCATCCGAAGAGCGACATGGTGCATTTTGAAAGGTCCTATTAAGATGGGACCAAGATTTGTAAACTATAGATCTCAACCAATAGGAGAGGAGTAAATTATAGGAAATTTAGTAGGTCCTATTTAGGCAATTATACAATTAAGTCTCCAGCTCCAAGTCAATAAAAGCAACTACTTTTGTTTAAACTACTTTTGTTATATATGCTTTTGTCAAAAGAACTACTTTTGTTTGTATTACTTTAGATTCCTAAAGCGGTCCCAAAATTGAAAGGAATATTTATAAAAATGCATAATTTTTTGAAAATATTTTTAAAAGTATTATCTGATGTTGTAAATGAGGTTGCAAGGTTGTATCATAGTTGAAAATCGATTGCAAATAAAATTACAAATGTTACAAATGGAATTGCAAACATGTTATAAACATTGCAACCATATTTTTAAAAAAAAATTGTAACTTAAATAATTTTGAAAAAACCCCAAATTAAAATCCCTAGTGGCTAAACCTACTTTTTTCTAATACTGCTGCTACTACGTTTGTTTGTTGCGTCTTGTTATTTTTCCAAAACAATGGACGTAGTTTTTAAGATGGTGTCCACATTGTTTTTGACCATATTTCAATACTACTCCAGTACTCCTTTTCTTTAATCATTGACATCACAAGCTTTAAAATGTTCATCTTTTAAATTTTAAAAAGTTTTTTATGTAATAAAATTTGAAATATAAATAATATTCCTTACATCAATAAATATTTGTCCATTTCGATTTTTATACGTATTTCAGAATGCAATGAATATATAGTCACATGAATTCTTTTCAAAATTTATAAATAACAGTTTGATATTAAAAAAATTGAAAAACAATTAACAAAATCATATGATCAATGCATCTTAAAATATGTACGAAATTCAAGACTAACAAATATTTTAAAACTGATGAATAACCGTTTAAAACAAGCCTCTCCACAAATGGGTGGATTATTCTTTAAAAACAAATGTCGTGTGCTCGGTTGATGTGTCACCTAGTCATCTCGAGCCATAAAAAATGATGTAATTATGTTTAGACAACATCCTCAAAGAATACTTGACAGTTCCATGATTTAGCCACTTGTGTGGTGAGTGGTGACCTAGAAATACTCAAATACAACATCCATAATCAGGCTGTCAAGTGTCAACTGCGTTGCAAGTTTTACAAAATTAAACTACACATAACTTTCCTGTTTTGTGAAAGATACGTGATCGGTTAATTCCTAATATTAGCAAGTAATTTTTAATTTATTATTTATATTAACGACACCCTTGATGTAATCAAGTCAAACACTACATCTACACACACCCAAAGAGAGATTAAAATTTATTAATACAATTTGATACAGTAATTTACTCGGACGTAAGGTTAAGTATTTGACTTACAAGCCCAAGTAGTGTAATTAGTAATAAGATCACGTGAGTTGACCCCGAAAACAGGGTCAATACTCAGGATACGTATAAATTATAATCACATCTCTAGAATAAATTTGAATCAAGCGACCACAAAATAGCAACAACAACGACAACTTAGTCCCTCATTCCATTCAATTTTTTTTTTCATCATAAAAATCTTCATATTTGTCCAACAAAATCTTTTTCTCCCTCATATTTGTTCATTATTTCCCCCAACATCCCCCTTTCTTCACAAATTTTGTTTACAATTTTCATTCCATTCTTTCCAAGTGAACACACCCTAAAGATTCTGTCCGACAAAAGTCGCAAAATCAATTTTAAGTCTGCAAAATCATAACATAAAACAATATATAGTTTTTAAGGCTCCCGATTTTTATTATTACGTTTTTTTTTTCGAATATGACTGTCCGTGCATGAATATACATGTAAAGTTATAGATTATTAGATTCTATAATGTTGTACCGGAAGCATTATTCCAAAAATCATTCAGTTCAACCAAATACTTGTTTTTAGCCTTTTGTCCGATACGAGTTTCGAATAATCGGATTTAAAAAATCTATTTAACTCCGAGTATCCATAATCGAATTCCTGACTTGATTTTCCCAATTTTTATAATTTTGTTTTAGAATTTTATTATTGCTAGCGCACCATTAAATTATTTATTATTGTTTATCTATAACAAATATGACCGAAATGAATTTAATATATGAATATAAGAATTAAAACGATCAGTACTCAGTCCGAATTCTGATATCCATTTTTTCGGAATAAAATCGAATCAAATTGATTTCCAATTTTTACAATCGTTGACCAGAACCGGAAGTAACCGAGCTAGTGAGGTGAACAACAAGGTAACATTCGGACAAAAGTTACAGTGTAGTTGCAAGTAGTTATACAGTGTACACTTGCGTGTGAATAGAGTTGTTGTGACAACGCAAACAAACAAAGAAAGAAACCAGAATAAACGCGTCAAAACCAAGTTGCAACATTTTTATTATTGGAATGTACTGTCTTTTTCAGTTTTTCTGTTTCTTTTTTTTTTTTCTTTCTTTTCTTATCAATATTACATCTTCTTCTACTCATTTACGTCAGTGGCCATATAGGAATACTGGATAGTCTTTATCCGTGTGTGCTATTATATTATATAATATAATTTTTATTTCAAAAAGGAGATGCAATTTGAATTGTTTGCATATGTCATGTCATACTTGACGAAGAAAATTATTGTTGTTATTAACAAACTAATTATTTCAACCTCGCTAGAAACAATTGTACAACAGAGGGAAACACAATATTGTTATTATTTTAAATATCAATATAGTTTATTATATGTGCTACCAGTGGCAGATTTATATCATATTTTGTATGATGTTTCTTTTGTTGTTGGAGGAATTTCGTAACACGAAATCGGAAGGGTGTTGGAATAATAGAGCGAATTATGAATATGGCTGTTTTAGGGATTTAGGGTTTATGAAAAAAGAGGGGGCTGGATTCGGCAGGTGTCTCGATTTGTCTCGTGTATCGATTATATATTCTACCAAGATGCCTACGTACCTATGTTTATATAGGATCAAGCCCACGTAGTTATGTGAATTTATTGGGCTTATCCCGAGAGACTTAAGGGATAAGTTACGAAATAGTTGGGATACAAAATTTTTAGCAGTTGTACATCAAAAATTTATAAGTAAAAAATTAAAAATGACCAAAATTTGTTTATTTTCGCGTTGAACAACCATGCAAATCATATAATGTAACTTTTTTGGCCACATGGTACCTATAAATTGTTCTGCCTTATCTCTTTAATTCGCTTTTCGCCCATGGTTAACCTATATGATAATAGAAGATCAGAAAGGATCGTCGTTCCTCTCAATCACAAAATTACCTGTTTTTATTTATGTTGGGTAAGCCGCCATGGATATTATTAAATAAGCTTCTCACAGGACAAAATGTGCTATCGCTTTTTTAATACTCCTATCTAAACAAAGATGTCATAATAATATCAACCTCATTATCATAATCCTGCCTTAAGAAGAAAATTATTCTCAAAAAGTGTTATTAGTGCATGCCTTCATCATCAACATAAATAGGGGTTAATGGACTATTTCATCATTCAAGTGAGTACCAACTTGCAAGTGGGTCATTGAACTGAAAAAACTTGCAGTCAACTAGTTAAAACAATTAAAACTTTCATTTAGGTTATTGACGTCTGAAAAGTTAAATATTGGATGGAAAAGTGATTGTGTAAGCTGACTTGGCTAAGCTGTGACGACGTGACTTCGCTGACTAGATGGCTTCGCTGACTAGATTGTACCGTTATACCCAAATTAAAAAATCCAACCCATCCAACATACAACTCTTTTATATAAATATGTATACAATCAAGGATATACACATACTATATCTCATCTTCAAATATTAACGTTTTTGTTAGATTTCTATCATGAGTTCTTTAAGTTCAAACTCAAGAGGCTCTTTTAAAAATTCAAGAAGATTGGACCCAAAATTTGAATATGTAAATTGTAGATGTGGAAATCCTGCTCCATGTTGGGAGGCATGATTCGTTTGTAAATATGATTAGCCAAAAACACAGCAAATTCAGCTTAACAGCAATCTAAACTCATTAATTAACTAAAACAAAACAACTAAGATTGTTTTCAACAAAAAACAAACACAAATAGAATCCACAAACTATTCGTTAAATCGAAATGAGCTGTCATAAACTATAGCGAAAACAGTACTTGAAATTCAAACGAAGCAAACAGCACAATCAAACAATTAGAACACTCAGTCTGCAAAACACAAAACGACTAAAACAAACAAACCCAACATTACCCAGAACAAATCCGAAAATATAGAACCAACCCAGACGACTCAGCAAATTGACTCGGTTAGACTCGGAAAACTAACAATACGATTCGACAAAAAGTAAACTAAACCGAGTTTAAAAATCCAGCGACGAAAAGAAACATCGAAAAGAAACTCAGCACAAAACCCAGTGGTGTCTCATAGCAATTCAGCAGCGAACAACATCAAACAACTCCAAGTCTCGACTTACTACAACTCAACCTTCAAAACTAACGAGTTGACTCGTAAAAAACAAACTCAGCAACTCATAAGAATTCAAACAAACAACAAAAACAACTCAAGTAAAAAAAGAAGAAGCGAACAAAACGAATCAGCAAAATGACAACCCAAGTAACTAAAATCACCAACAAAAATTCGAAAATTCGAACCAAGAACTCAGGAACAGCAACGAACTCGACTAAGACTCAGCACAGAAACTCGAACCAAAATGAAAAGGAACAAAATGAAAAAGTGGAAAACAAAACGAAAACAAAACGAAAAATGTAGGTGTGTGTATGAGTCGGAGAATAAACGAAGAAGAAGGGTGAGGCTGGGTTCGATGAAATTGAAGAAGAACGAGGGATTTCTATTTCATTCGAAGAAGGAAAATGGGGATCGGGTTTTTTAGGTTATCGGGTCATTTGAATGAAACAGGTCATTATAAATCTGTGTAAAAAAACTGATGTGACGGCTTACTTGTCATGACTTAACGGGCTTCCGTTAAAAGTCAAAGACATTTAATGATGGTGAAATGTTGAATTAAGTACAATTACTCAATCGCAAGTTTAATTGCCTTCAATTATTCAACTGAAAGTTTTTTCAATTTAGTGACCTAATTGCAAGTTGGTATACACTTCAATGATGAAATAGTCCCGTAAATAGGAGTAATTTTCTCCTTAACAATATGGCGTGGAAGAGGGTACCATTTAGTGGTGAGAATGACGTGGAATCTAATCTCGAGTCATTTTTGTATTCAACTGAAAAGCAGCCCTCAGGAGTTGGAAAGTTGGACTAAGGATCACGTGCGTTCACATTGACATAAACTACAGTTAATCACGATGACTACAAAGCTTAGGCAACTGATGTTAGGCACTAACTCGTGTCTTATTGAAGATAATGATTTTAAAGAAGAAAGTTAATGAAAGATTTTACTAAACTAATTCCTAGCAAACCAATCTCACGTTAGCATGAAAGGATAATCCACCTGAATACCTGATTAACATATAAAAGAGATCCGATAGACTGAATCCCCAAAAATATCAGGAAGACAGGAAGTGAAGAAGATGAGATGATGATGAAAAGTTTAAAAAGAAAAAATTAATTTAAGAGCATCAGGAAAGCACAGAAAGAAGATCATAGATAAGCTATGTGCAATTATTTATTGTAGGTAATATATAGTATATAATTCAGATTATCATCATGTTTAGTACTCCCTCTGTCACAAAATAATCTTCCCCTTTACAATGTCGTCCTGTTCATAACATGAGACAAATTACTAATTTACGCATAATCTATAAGACCAAATATAGTCATGAGTGATCTTGTTGGATTCGTATTTATGAGTACTTTAATACAGTGAAGTTTTTATATTTAATACTAATACGAAATTAAACATATTAACGATAAAAAATGTGCGTTGGCAAACGTGTTTTTTAAAATGGGAAGAGTTTTTTTGAGAGAGAGGGAGTAGTAAGTAAATTGAATAAGAAAAGGTAATACAGTAACAAACTTCCTTTTTTCTTTTTTTTTTTTGGACAAAAATAACAAACTTCCTTAGTGGGCTCTGACAGATGTGTACCGAATTGGAAGATAATGTAGAATAGGTGTAGAATGTAGATGAGGTAATGTCTAAGTCTTCAATGGGAGAGACTAGGTAAAATTTGAAATTAATTATCATAAATAAGTATAAAAAATGTGTAAAAAATTTTGCATTTCAATGGGACAAAATAATTGTCTATAATTATAGATAATCTCTTGATGTTGGCTATATTTGTCGAACCTATAGAGACCTGTAGTGAATTGCCACATCACTTATTTCTATATTAAAATTATATATTCCATTAATAACAATTTGAAATATTAATAACATACTATTTTTAAAATATAGCCAATCATTATAGCCACTACCATCGGAACACAATGTCTTACAGGTTCGACAAATTTTACATAATCAATATTTTATGTAATTTAGCAAATCAATTTTAGCTAACGTCGTTGGAGATGCTCTAAGAGGGTAAAAAGGCCATATAGTATGAACCAATTTCGACCTAGTTAAGTATGATTTTGGTACAAACATAGAGTAATAGTATGGTTTTAGTTTTAGCATGATTCTTTTAATAGTTTGTTAAAAAAATTACCTGTCTTTGATACTTTGAATTTTATATTAGTTCTTATTATTTCCCCTAAACAATATTTTTTACTTTCTCGTTTTAGTTAGTATATTTAGAATAAATAATGTGAAATGTAGTTTATTTTGAGATTCGAACCATTATTTTCTTTGTCTTTAGTGCAAAATAATACTATAAACACTACTTTTAATAGATAACTACGAAATAAATTCTAATAATATAATATTGATATGGATTTGTAATAAGATAAGACTCCTCAACTTACACATAATTTAATATATGGATAATTTCTGTGCTTACTAATTATTTCCTTAAAAAATTTAAATTTGGCTGAAATGTTAAAACTGGATTAATAGGGTTAACTTTATATGACAGGACATTTTAGTATAATATTTTTTAGCAAAAACATAAAATATAATATTTAATTATTCATATTTAATATTTAACAATGTGGAGGGCAAATTCAAGACGATTTGACAGTCAAGTCATATCAAAGTGAAGAGGTTAATTCCTCGCCAACTAATCTTCAAAACATCCCAACAGCTAAAGTATCAATCAACATGGTAGATTTAGGTACAACTTTTTTATTTTCAGAATTATGTTTTACTATCAAATTATCTATGATTATATATATATACATGAGTCCCACTTTATTGAGAACCATCTTATGTGGAGAACCGTAAAGAACCACTTAAAATGAATTAAAATTGCCCTTTATATAAGGCCCCTGACGGGGCCCCTTTATAGAAAAGTCTTATAATTCTACCCTATATCCATGCATCCAAAAAAAAAAAATTTAAAAATTTTAAAAAAATTAAAAAAACTGCTGCCACGTCATCATTTTTAAAAAATTTTTAAATTTTTTTTTTTGTAATTTTTTTATAAATAGATAGAGGGTAGAATTATAAGACTTTTTTGTAAAGGTGCCCCTGCGGGGCCCTTATATAAAGGACAATTTTAATACATTTTATGTGGTTCTCCACGGTTCCTCCACGTAGGAAGGTTCTCCATGGAACAATGGCCTACATATATATATATAGTTGCACTCCATTAGGAAACACCATTATAACATTCATATTTAATCGAATCTAAGAGTTCCGTCACGGCACCCAATATCTTATTTCTTTACACTATCTATTTTGGGAAAAAAAATCATGACGTCAGTGAACAGTGCTTTTTATTTATTTTTTTTTGCTGAATGGAAAGAGGATACAAAATAAGAATTTTTTGTATTAGGTGCCCCTGGCGGGGCCAGTGATCTATTGAAATAAATGATTCCATAATGTTCTTTATTGTTCTTTATATATATTTATATAGGTTTTTGCTCAAATGAGAACCCCCATTTTATGTGAGAACTGAGATATAATCTCAGCCCCACAAATTTAAACCAACTTAAAATCACAACCGCATAAATTAAACACTCAATTAAACATAATACAACCAGCACACATACTGTATCACACTTTACCTCCCCATTTTTATTCTCAACAACCCGTACACCCCTCCCCATTTCTCTCTCTCTCTCTCTCTCTCTCTCTCTCTCTCTCTCTCTCTCTCTCTCTCCTTTCTCCACCCACAACCACCAATTTCCATCGCCACCACCGCCTCTCCTTCATCGTCGGCGTCTCTCCGACCTCAATGTGACTACAACACGTCAACACCCATCAACCACAATATACATACACATATATACGTAGCACACTCACCATCTCTTCCAACCACCCCATCCCTTTCAACCACCATCCCCGACCAAATTCCCCGGCCAACCTTCATTCTTTTCCGATTATTCACGCAAATCCAGATCTGCTCCAAATATTATCAACGTCGAGTTCCGACGGCACCACATCTGCTCCAATCTTTCCTCCGCCCATCGACCACAACCATCTCGTCTTCTTCTCAATTTCCGGCGCCGCAGGCGGAGCTGAGTTCTCCGATCTCGCCTCGATTTCCACATCTAAATCAACCACAGCTCCGATCTGAATTCTTTTATTGTTTTTGTGTTCAAAAAAATTGGTGATTTTCGTTCAACAGTTGGTGATTTTCTTTTAAATTTCAGTGATTTTAGTGTTCTTAGATCTGAAATTTTTAATGATTTTCTTTTAAATTTCAGTGATTGCTATTGAAATTTATGTGATTTGGGTTCGAATTTGATGTTATCTTTGGTAGTAGCAGTATAGTGGCTTAAAAATTGGTGATTTTCGTTTAGTTTTTCTGATTTTATAGGTGGCGATACCAGTGATGTGGTGGTGGTGGTTGCGGAGGTAGTAACGATAATTCCGGTGATTAATGGTGGTAGTGTAACTGGTGTTATGTTGATGGTTGAAGAATCATTCAAATATTGATGATTTTTGGATTGATTGTGGTGATTTTCTGATGGTGATCGGAGGCCTGAAACCGTGACCGGAAATGGTGGGTGAAAGTATTCATGGACATTGGTAGAGATTTTGTGGTGATTTTAAGTTTCCCGGCGGTGATTTTTTGTTTACAGATGGTGATTTCTGTGTTTCTGGTGGTGATTTTCTGTTTTGGCGGTGGTGATTTCTGGTTTGCTGGTGGTGATTTTTTTGTTTCTGGTGGTGATTTCTGGTTTGGCGGTGGTGATTTTATTTTTGCCGGTGGTGATTTTCTGATGGTCGCCGAAGGTGGTGGTGGTCGCCGGTGGTTGAATTAGACAGAAGATGGTGAAATAAATATAACATATTAAAATATTAAATGAATGGTGAGAGATGAATATAATGTATTTAAATAGATGGATATGATTAGATCTCATATCTCATCTTAAGTGGTGGTTCTCACTGGAGCGCGACCCTATAAATATATATATATATATTTGAGTTAGTGATTCAATCGAAGGTAATATTTTTTTAAAAATTTTATGTATGAAAATACTCTTTAGTCCCAGCTTTAATTTGATATAGTTCGATTTTCTTGACAAAATTACCTTTCTTTTCGTTTGTAAAACGTGTTCCAATACTTCCATTGAGTTACTTCTGTTATCCCTTCAATCTTTCCGTACATGTAATGATTATTTATCATCATTCTCACCTATAAAAAGAAAATCTTAAATTTAAGTTTGGATTCAGATTTGATTTTTCAGTTTGACTGTCGATGCATTTTAAATGTTGTAAACATTTTAAAAGCTACCAGTAAAATATTATAATCTACACATATGATTCAACGATTTAAAACTTGGACGAAAGAATTTTAATTTTCCAGATGCAAATATAAATAAAATTTTGACTGTTCTAATCAAATCAATTATAAAAAATGTATATATTTCCAATATTATTATAAATCTCAATCTTGTTATCTAAAATCTGAAAGTAAGAAATATTTGCTTGGCTAATAAAAATAATAATCAGACCTATGAATAATTAAAGAGACAAATAATTGTAGACATGCTTTGCCAGCTCAACATTGTTATCCCAAGCAAAGGAGAGCTATAGCACGGGGGGTCCATGACAGAAAATAGACATGACTATCTGAGGTATATCATCACATCAGTACATTGCATATTTACATGTTAGTTATGGGACGAGATTTGGAGATTCCAATTAGAAATGGTACTCAATTTCTATTCCCCACGGCCACGGGTCGAGGACCGGAAATGTCACAAATATCCACACTCTTTTCGTACCAGCCTACCAGGCCCTGGTAGTAATTTTGCCCTTTACTAGTAGATCGCTATTTAGATAGCTAAAATTGGTTCTTCTATTAAGTGTCCCGTTATTTTATCCGTTTGGATTGGGGTTGAGTTCAAATTTAAAAATTCGTTTTTGAGAAAATTTTATAAGTAAATTATTGGGTTTTGGTAGTTTAAGAAAGAATTAAAATAGTATTACAAATTAAATCCAAAATCAAACACTTTACTTTTCAAATTTTCTCAAAAATGAATTTTTAATTTTCAACCCTTCTCAACCTACAATCCAAACGAATGTTATAAATGAAAAAGTGTTTTTGATTAATTATAATACGAGTTAGATTCACATTAAAATCTTGTACAAAATAGAATTTAGAATTTATATCTTAGATTTTGTTTAGTTAATGGTTAAAATTTATTCGTTTTATTGCAGATATTTAAATTTTACTATAACACACAATATAATTAATTAAAGAATATTATATATTTATGCTGTACACAATCATTATTTTTCTAAAAACATAAATTTTTAATAAGATAAATTATTTTTCATGTAACACAACTTAAATTCATAATGATAATATGTTCTAAAAATATGTGTTAAAAAATAATGGATAATATTATAAAAAAGAATATAATCTACCATAACATAATATATTATATAATTATAAAATTCTATGTAGAACCTGATCCATTACTACAAAGTTCTATAGAAGTGGTATTACATGACTATCAGTTATCACCATTAGTAAGTTGAGTCACTCTCAGTACCCCCTCGGTTAGATCATGGAAATTGAATATAATTTGATCAGATAAATGAGCAAAGATGAACCTACCCTAAAAAGACAAAGGAAGGGATTTTTTTAAAAAAAATAAAGAGGAATAAGATGCTAGTATGAGTTAAAAGACTCATGGGAAGTTTTTGTTGGATGAGAACTTGTCTTGTCATTATGTAATTCCATCCCTATTTAACCCTTGCCCCATCCTTGCCAACTTGAACCATTTACACTTGTCACTGTAATCTTGTTTTCTATTGCTTGCGTTATTATCTTAACCTGTTTTCCCCAAATCACAAAATATCTCATCTAAGACCATGGATAACAAAAATACCATTTTATGTTTATGTATAATGAAGGGGTGAGGTGTAAACGATTTTCCAACGTATACTATAAAGTTCGTTATTATATCATATCGTGATTAATAAGCTGAAAATAATTTGTGTAACCATTGTTTACCCCAGATCTGAACCCTGTACATAGTGCATGGGTGTAGCAAAAAAGAACAAGAATGCAACAGGTGTATATGTAGCAGGCTAGCAGCAGATAACCTTTACCAAAAGGGACAAGGAGCTTTGTCAAATGATTATTGTAGCATATCATATGGAGAAACTTTTTGCTATATAAGTACAGTAGATTTTTTGGTAGGTAAACAGGGGATCTATCCCTATATGGATCGCAAAAAAATTTTGCAATACAATTTTATAGTACGATATGCTATAACAAACATTTGCCAAGAACCGTGAACCTTAAAAAATACATAAAAGTAAATCTCACAGATAACATTTTTAGATACCCAGATACGTATATAGATAATGTAGTTGGTACAGACGGAGCAGCAAAGCTCAGGGGGGGATGAATTGAACTCATAAAGAAATGCATACATCCTTTGCAGACTAGGTAGACGAGTATAATAAAAGGTCCACACTCATGTGAACCCCATCTACTTAAATTTTCCATATCTTCTTCCTCATCTCCCTACCCCACTTCATATACTCGACGTCTCACAGCAACTCCAACCCATCACTAAATTACTATAATAGTGATGAATATAATGTCATATCCACTCCAATGCAACATTAAAATAGTGACTCAAGATCATCAAATAAGTTTTGGGTCACTAAATTTGGTGACAAAAATACATTTGGTGATCTTTGGTCACCAAATTTGATGATTTTAAAAATTCCAACAATGCCCCTATATTTGTTACAAAAACATTATTTTTCCATCTATGTCCGACAATTTGTTCTTGTAATTTTTTTCAATTTTTTTTCCAACTTATTTGCTTTTGTAATTTTTAACTTTAAATTTTTATCAATTGAAACTTCTTTTCTTCTTAGCTCTTGTTAATTCTAAAATATTATTTTTTTAAACTTTAAACTTTTACACAAAATCTTGAAAAAAATTCTTAATCATAAATTATAAACAACACACCAAATTTAATTATATTAATAAATTTAATATTATGCGACCATAACATTACAATTTAAAATATAATATATATTAATAATGTAAAAATTAAACAAAGTTAAAATATTCTATTCTATTGGTGAAAGAATCTTTTTAGTGTCTAAGTATAATGATCATGGGTTAGAATGTATTTTGTGAAAGGTATAATTTTATCATCAAAATAGTGTCTCTAATACAATATTTTGGTGTCTTGGGTTGGGGAGGGTCTCAGCGCACAACACCCATCACAAAACATATCATTTCTATTAATTTTATTTTTTCCTATATTTTCTCACTATTTTCTCATTTTCTCTCTCACACACTAACACACACAAATGAATCTTCCTCCCTACTTTCTCTCACGGGTTGACCCACCCGCCTAAACAGATAGTCCAGTTGTATCTCAAACATGCAAACTCAATATCCTAAAATCTTCTTAAAATAATACTGCCAATATATCAACATGTATTAAATATAACACTATTCAAATTGTGCTACATGTCCTAAACCAAAACGTAGGGCAAGACTTTGCTTTTCTATATATACACATGTCTATCTACACGTATTCAACCATCAACCAAACCAAAACTCACTCATTTCCTTAATATCTTCTCTCCTTCTTCAAACCAAAACCAAAAATGGACGGAAGTTGCATAGATGACCAAAGCACAACTAGTGACTCCATACCAATCTCACAACCCTCGTCACCCCCGTCCATTATTTTCACTTCTCTACCTATCAAAAACTCACCCGAAAGCCTATGCCGAATGGGGAGTGGCACAAGTGTAATTCTCGACTCCGATAACAATGGTTTAGAAGCGGAGTCACGTAAACTCCCCTCCTCCAAATTCAAAGGAGTTGTTCCTCAGCCAAACGGTCGCTGGGGCGCTCAAATCTACGAGAAGCACCAGCGCGTTTGGCTTGGGACATTCAATGAAGAACATGATGCCGCCAAGGCTTACGACATCGCGGCCCAACGCTTTCGGGGCCGCGATGCTGTAACAAATTTTAAAC
Organism: Saposhnikovia divaricata; assembly: GCA_036435485.1. Lineage (NCBI taxonomy): Eukaryota > Viridiplantae > Streptophyta > Magnoliopsida > Apiales > Apiaceae > Saposhnikovia > Saposhnikovia divaricata. Next base: position 25,204,109 of record CM071600.1, read on the forward strand.
CATTGTCGGATACCCAAGACGAAACTAATTTTCTCAACTCTCACTCGAAAGCCGAGATCGTAGATATGTTACGAAAACATACCTACAATGACGAATTCGAGCAAAGCAAACGTACATACGGGTTCCAAAATTGGAGTCATGGTAACAATGGCATGTGTGAAAAATCTATCAGCGCGCGTGAACATTTATTCGAAAAGGCCGTTACGCCTAGCGATGTTGGGAAATTAAATCGGCTAGTGATACCGAAACAACATGCCGAGAAGTATTTCCCGTTACAAAACGGAGCCACTTCGAAAGGCGTTTTGTTGAATTTCGAAGATCTTGTTGGGAAAGTATGGAGATTCCGTTATTCATATTGGAATAGCAGTCAAAGTTATGTGTTGACTAAAGGTTGGAGCCGGTTTGTTAAAGAGAAGGGATTAAAAGCCGGTGATGTTGTTAGCTTTCAAAGATCAACCGGACCGGATAAGCAGCTTTTTATTGATTGGAAAGAGAGAACCGGCCCGGGTTTGGTACCGGTTGGTGCAGCTCCGGTTCAGATGGTGAGGTTGTTCGGTGTTAACATATTTAAGGTACCGGCTACCGGAGTTTCCGGGGCTAAGAACAATGTTGTTAATAACAATGAAGCTAGTTTTTGTAATGGGAAAAGAACGAGGGAAATGGAGATATTAGGGATAGATTGTAATAAGAAACAAAGGATTATTAATGTTGTTTAGGCATTATGGTTTTAAAGCGGCGGCGACGGTGGCGGTAATGTGGTAGTGGTTTTAAGTTACGTTGCAAGTTGATGAAATGTAAATTAATTGTTAGGCAAAAAAGCAGCCGAAGAGAGCTGTTCGAAATCTTGTAATAGATTTTTTTTTATATCAATTTGTAACATGTTCGATATCTTAATAAATACTATATTGTTTCATTATAAAAATATATGTTTTAGGATCAGTGTTAAATTAGTATAATATTCCACTTGGTTAGTGTGTGGCTTTTGTCACAAATATTTGTTTATTGTTGATGAAGTATGAACAAACAATATCTGCGTTCAATTATGGAAAGGAAAATGCTGCCCGACTTGGTTGTACGATACGTATATAGTCAGTATTGTGGGCCGGTGTACGTACAAGTGTGCCCCAGAGAAAAATAAGCCACATATACATGTTTAACAATTTAGATTTTTTTTTTCATTCTTTAACGAAAAATGCTAGAGGTACCGAATTGGGTATAAAAAATTGTTATCAAATGAGTTGTCATTGTTTTGATTGATTATAAGTGTAATGGGCGGCAATCCAATTAAAACATCCCAAAATGTGAAGTAGTTAGTGTCATGTCATTTGGTAACAAATTTTGATACCCAATTTGGTGCCTCTAGTACTACTCTTCTTTAATCTCCAACCTAACCTTTTATTTACGGTTTCAGTGTTTAAGACGTTCCAAATGAAAGGGCACTTGATCCAGCAACATTTATTCGCTTTTTTATGAAATATCGAGCTTATAAATTTTTTCAAAAATAAAATGAGTTTATGCGTGTATCTTACAGTAAAAATGGCGTCTGCGTCTTGATGTACCTCACACTTTCATATTTGTACAAAGAGCGAAACGACACACATATGTGATACTCCCTCCGTCCCAGTTTTATTGTCCACATTGCTTTTTGCACGCATTTTAAGGTGTAAATTAAACATAGCTCCATTAATTTTTTTTCAAATTTTCTTTTTCTGAATAAAAATTCAGTATCTAAACTTTTATTCAGAAAAAGAATTTTTTAAAAAAATTATATGAAACTATGTTTAATTTGCACCTTAAAATGCGTGCAAAAAGTAAAGTGGACAATAAAACTGGGACGGAGGGAATATTATTTTTGCATCATAATAATGGAACGTAGGCATCTCGCATCTGAACTGCGCTTCTACTGTTTTAACACAACTAAAACTACACAGTTGAGGGAACATGAACAAAAGTTAGGTGAAAGCGATTCTTTATGAAACTTATTTTTCAGAATAGGTACAAAATTAAGATTTTTATTTTGTAATTTATGGAATTTCAAACATAAATTAAATGTATGTATAAAAAAAATTATCAAAATGTGAAATTTTTACCCGAAAATAAGTCCATAAAGACTTAAAAAAATGTGAGGCAAACAGACCCATAAAACTGCACAAACTGTTCTTGCACTATGAATGATGGAATGGTTAAAATTTTCTTTTCCCTTTTCATTGGTCACACTTAAATAAGGAGATGAGCACGATCGACCTTGCTAGACTCTAATAGTATCAATTTAGTTTCGCACACCATTATATACTTAAGTATTTAATTTAATTAAATTATATGAGTGCGATATTTTCAATATGCTAAGCATCAATTCAGTTTTCGACACCATAAAAGTATTGAATTTATTTAATAAGATGGGTGTTTATTTAACTACTCTGTATTAGTTTTGTCCAATTAAAACATGTGTGTATATTACATTGAAGGTTGCTTTACACATGCAAATTTTCTGGCAGCCTTGCCTAAATCTCACAAATATTTTATCTTCTTCAAACATGTAATGTTAAATGTGATAGCTTAAATTACAGAATTCGCCGAGTTGCTTTCGATATGGTGGAAATCTGTGAATAAAGATACTTTTTCGTAAATGAATTGAATCGAAATTACCTCATTTTTCATTTTTCAGGAGACACAAACTTGTCATTGACTGATTAATTAGCTTAAAAAAGAGAAGTAAAAAAGTACACTTATTCTTGGCAAAATGTATACACGCACAATAAATATATGGATACAAATCCTACAACAAGATCATCTGGTCTCTCCAATATATGAGGTAGCCCAGGGGTTCTGAACCATCTTGGTATAAACAATGTCAAGCACCTGCAGTTTTTATGACAGTTGTGAGTTCATTGTCATTAATTTAAGTGTGCCCCTTACAAGTTGCGTCTACAACAAATTCTTTTTTCAATTTTTGACAAGTGATTGACTGATTGTACCTTACTAATCCACGTAACTGTTTCGTGATAAATAATGATTAACTTACGGAATCAGAATCACATTGTGATATTTTGTCGATAATGGCATGCTTCTTCGAACTGTTCAGATTCATGCACTCAACTGAAAAGGAGAGGCTCTTATTAGAGGATGTGCGATCTGGCAGCCAGTTTTTGTCTAGAAAAAGGCTGTACTTGTTGTATCACACCCGACAGTTTAATTACATTACATTATTTTGGATGCAAACTCCTTGTAGTATATTCAAGTACATATTTGGTACGTTGTATTTGGTACTCCTACTTAAAAGATGTCTGAAGTAGATCTTTATGGTTCATACTACTATGTTATTTTAAAGAGGAGAGATAATATCTGATCAACTCATAATTGTAACATTCGTTCCAACTGAATAGGGGCTTTTGACCAACATGAACCTGCTTTACAAAGCCAATCTATCCGATCTGCAAATACTTTCTTTTCCGATGACATTTTGATGGTAAATATGCCTTACTAGTATAATTGATGAAGTTTCAATCTTCGTTGTTTCGACAAATTTTCGAGATTTGTTTGACCTTAGACTACTTCAAACGAGATAGCTTAAATTTGAAATCAAAACATGTAGTTCATAAATTGCAGTGCAATTTCCTACTTGACTACTTCAAACGAGATAGATAGCTTAAATTTGAAATCAAAACATGTAGTTCATAAATTGCAGTGCAATTTCCTACTTGACTACTTCAAACGAGATAGCTTAAATTTGAAATCAGTACACATAGCTTAAGTTGCAGTGCAATTTCCTTGGCGAACATGTACAGAACATTTATTCAAACTACTGTCGGTTTAAACTAAATAAAAATAGAAAAATAATAGGGGTCTTGTTTATTTATCCGTCTAGAGAGATTGTTGTTGTGTTGTGGAGTCGTATCATGCATGTCAACTTGTCAAGTGTGGTACTTCTCAAGCAACTTCCCACGATGACCACCTCATGTTTATTTAGATATTTGTTTCTGTAAGAAAAATTACATATTGGAGTGTACTACCTTTGGGCTACAAGTTGGGTTTACAAGTCTGCTTCTTGATCAAAATGCATTGAATTGTTTGTAAAAGACTTGTAAAAGACTGGACCAACTAACAAAACTAGTCCGCACAATTCTGTAAGTAAATGGGCCAGTAAGTCACTCCAAGCCCACGAGTACCCAAAAAATATCGACGCCTGAGAGATTCGAACTCTCGCGGGGAAACCCCATGTACTTAGCAGGCACACGCCTTAACCACTCGGCCAAAGCGTCAAGTTGCTTGAATAACGAAAAAGTAGTTATTTATTTTTAAGGAATAATAATGTTTCTTGAAAAATAAAAATGAAATAGAACCCAAATAACCAACTTGATAAATTAACAGTCCACTGACATGGATTATGTCAACAAATTTGAATAGTTGATTAGTAGCATTTGCTATATTTAAATCTTAATTATTTTATTGTTTTAACATCAAACTGATGTACCATATGCTGGTATTATTTATGTCAAAAACACAATAGTTTCTTTTTTATAAACTTTCGTTTTATTTGTATTAATTCAAATTCTAAAATCATGAATTTAAAACTGATTCGAACCTGGAAAAAATTTACATGAATTAAAATGATAACTACTGACCAAGCTCATTAGGATTTGTATGTTTTCCAGAGATTGTGTCTTGTTGAAACTCAATAGTCAAATGGGAAAGTTTTATCACAAGTGTTTTTTTCCTCCTCCTTTTGTTTTCTTGAAGATATTTGAAAAGTTTTGTGAAGGTGAAAAAAAAAAAGAGAGAGACATGAAGAGTTGCATTTGTAAACTGGAACAGCCACTTATTATTTTCTACATTTACAACTTGAAGGAAATTGGCCGCTCCCATCTTAGAGGTTGATAAGGTATCATATTTACAATTTTTTTACCTTCAAGACAAGGCAACTCATGTTTAGGTGGAATCTTAAAGTTCCAGACAAAATTGTTTTCATATTCGTACTTACCGATCAAAGCTGTAACACTATCAACCTCTTGCTTAAGAACTGATCGCCATGACTCCTTACTCGGCAGTTTAATCTTCTGCGTCGTAATCTGAACATGTTGGAGAACTCCGAGTGCAAAACCTATCTGAGAATCAGTTCTAAGATCTTCTGCAAGGTATTTGTAACTTTTAAGTTCATGTACAGCTTTGCAAGTTGAAATGAATTCCTGCATTAACCAAGAAGAGATCATTTACAGATATTGTGCCGAAGAAAATTACATTTATAAGAAAGGTATCAACTGGCCTATCGCCTATGAGGTATAATCAACATAATGAATGATTTTTACTTAATGAGGTGATCATCTAAAACACTAAATATTTAAACTTTAGAATGTCAAGAAGAAGTTTGGGCAGCCTATCAGTAAAAGTCGGATGCTTTAGTTGTCCGAAAGCTGAAGTATACACCACGGTGGTACTGTTAACACGTTTTAACTTTAAAAAATATATATATGGAAGAACAAGGCCTTTTGAGCTTATTGAGTAGAAGTTCACAACATCCAAGCACAAAGGCACAAAGGCAAAGACAAGGGTGCTCTTTAGAAAAACTATCTGGAGCTTGTTACGGTAAATTGTAACAACTGTCAATCTTTCGGACAAAACCTAAAATATAAAGTACAAGTACAAGATGATGAAATTATCAGTTGGCAAATGTAAGATACCCTATATAAGAAATAAGATGATATTTATAAATAGAAGTATCTGAAATAAGAAGAACATATCAAGTTGAACAAATGAAAATGACTGAATGAGGTAGCAGATTGCAGACTTACAAAAAAGCCTGTGGATATATCTTTCTTGTCCTTGTTTGCAGAATGCAAAGTACTTGACGCTTCATCTAGCATTTGTACAATGCCATAATTGAGCTTTGCCAAAAGACTTCCTGTGATTCCTTTTGCTTCAGCCTTTTTTATAGTTACAGCCTGAGGAAGATTAATCACATAATATCTAGATTAAGATCATTCAGCTCTAGAAATTGTTCCTCTTGTCAAAAGTAATTAAAAATGACAGGCTTTGACCTGGGCCTCAGCTAAACAAATGAGGCTCATGACAGAAGACACGTTCAACGTTGCTTCAGGAGGCCTTGCGGAAGGTAATACATGCTGGTAATGAGGAAGAACCTCTACGGCCAAAGAGTGATAAACTCCAGCAGCTTTTCTAAATAGTGTGGCAGATTGCACCAAGTCTACAATAATACATAAGAAGTGAGAGAGAGGTACTATGCAAATGTAAATATTAGTAAGGATTCTATATATCTACCTTTAGACAGAACTTCATTAGCCAATTCTCGTAGCAGAGCACCGTAGAGGAAACGCATCATAGTGAGCTCATACATCAAATTATCGATTCGAAAGAACTTTTGACTCTTACAGCCGAATAAAGATGAAGTAGTAAGAGCACTACTCCATCGTATCCTTAGGTTTGATGTCCATTGAACCAACTGATTACTGCTAATATTCTTACTGTGGTGAACCAAGTTTTCCAATAATGGCAAGTACTTCTCTAACTTCTGAATATCCTGATATATTTCACAGATTATAAAAAAAGGTAGTATGACCTGCTTTGTGTTGCCAGCTATAGTTAGATCACACCAGAACATGTGGATAAAAACACCTCTCATTCATTTAGATGTATCATGTGGTAAGTGCCACAACTAAAGGCACAAAACATAATACAAAAGAAAGGGAGAGAAGAAAAGACGTAAACACAGAGTAGAAATGAGAAATTGGAAGTTTCATGTTGTACTTGGCCAATTGTACTGCTTAGATGGTCTACCTGTTCACACTGTGAACTCAGCCCTCCTGACATTTCCCTTGCTACAGCCTCTGTAATAACGCTTATGTCATTGATAGATTCCTCTATTACTCTACGTGTGGAGCTCAACTCTTTCAGTTGCTCGAGTGTGCCAGAGTCACGTGCAACGAATATGTCCTCAAAAACAATCTGTAAACATCAATATTATGTTACATGTGCTTTAACTATGATGAAATTTATCTTTTTAATTCTTATGGTAAACTATTTGAAACCATTGATTCAAAAGGGGAAGTTGCATCCTGGTACGCAAAAGCTTTTTTAAAACAAATAAGAATAGCTGAAGCGCTGAGCAAATAAATATGTTATACTCCCTCCCACCATATTTTCTACATCTGTAACACGTTGAGGAAGAAACACCGAAACAAGAACCAAGACATTATTATTGTGCAAGTGAACTCATTATTGCATGAGAACATGATCCTTAAAGAAAGATAACAAAAATTTGTTTATCTTGAATGCAAACTAATGTTCTATCCACAGTCTACTCTCATGAATTTTAAAATTCCATGTCTCCTAGACTATTCTGTCTGATCAAAACTTCAAACCATAGTTGCAATCAACTAATCAAGTTGAACAAGCAACTTTAACATCATTTGGTACTGCACCTGCTGGACTGCTTATACTGAATTCAACGCGCCTGTACACGTAGTAAACAAATCATATTTGCAAATATTTAACAGCAGTTCTAGAGATTCATTACAGCATTCGCTCTACCTAATTTCTGTCAACTAATCATCATAAATCCTTTCAAATATATTGAAGTAACCGCGTCTTTCTCTTTGTATTCTTTAGTTCTCATTCTTAAAATGAGAAAACATTTAAAAGAAAAGTAGCATAATCCTCACTCCAAAATTCCTCACCAATCTCTCTTAATAAAGACCTTGATCCTGCAACTACTACAACATTTTCCATTATACTAAACTAAATTCAACCCACATAATTAGCTACAACCCTGAATTTCTTTCCAAATAACAAATATTCACTCAACAGCTCATGGTTAGAAGCAATGTGACCAGCCTTGTTAGGGAGAGTCTCGAATTTGAAATAAGCTTCTCCCCCGTCACGATTTACATACCTGATTAATTTTCTTTCTCCGACACTGATTCGAGTTAACATTTATACTTAATCTATATATCATAAACTATTCGTTTACTTACATTACAACATTAAATTATGTGTACATGTTAAATATGCAAAATTTACACATGATCGAGAAGAAACAGTGAAGGAAATGTAAATACATACCCTTTTGGTTTTGATCTTCACAGGATCAGGAAAATGCAGCATCGCAGCTAGATGATCAATCTTTGCTTCTCAAACCCTTCAAAGTTCATTATACGAACTATACATATAGATCTTAGTTATGTTTATATTGATTCTATAACAATTGCTCTAAGCCAAAATGTATGAGTACTTTATACAGGAGAATGAACTCTTGCTTCACTTTAGATAGACATCGAAATGAAAAATCTGTATGTAACTAGAAATATAGAATATTGTTTACAAACAATGAATGAAACATAGTAATTACAGTTTGGAATATTTGTCGTGTTATATAAAATTTTCGTAACAATTTCCTCCTCATTGCGTTATGACAATACTAATGATCGTGACAGTTTAGTTGAGCCGCGTGAGTTGCCGCGAGTAGCAAGTCTACGCCTTTAATTCTTCAACCGGTTTATATACTTCATAAACATAGAAATAATGATCAAATTACACTACTTTTGGGAATCCACTACCCAAAATATCTACTGGCAGAAAGTTCCGCCCATTCTAACCACTGAACACGCAAGTACCCAATGCGTAGTTTATGTACGCAAGTAACCAGTGCGTACTCCTCTTATATTGGACGCTGGTCTGCTGCTGGTCAGTCACATAATAAATAATATACAGACTACGCATGATTGTAATGCGTACAAAAACTACGCATATAAAAAATGCGTAGGGCTTCAACATCTTTTCGGGTTAAAATAGTTTTTATTTGGATTTAACGGGATTGCATTTGGGGTGTAGAAATATTCAATTTTTTTAATTATTGTATTTCCTTGGGGTTTCAACAATTAATTTTTGGGTTCAATGTTTCAATTCTGGGTTTTAAAAATATTCAGAATAACGAATAAACCGTATACGGACTTAGGGTTTAGGGTTGTAAAACAACCCTAAACCCTAACTTATCCTGATTTTTAAACGCGTTAGCGTTTAAAAATCAGGCCGCCGGATTCAATTTTTCATTAAAATTTTAAATTTTATCTGTATTCCCTCAGGGTTTCAACGGTTAACCTTTGGAGTTCAACAGTTCCATTTTGGGTTTAGAAATATTCGGGACGACGAATAAACCGTATACGAACTTAGGGTTTAGGGTTTGGGGTTTAAGGTTGTTTACAACCCTAAACCCTAGACCCTAAGCCCTATTTTATCCTGACTTTTAAACGCGTAAGCGTTTAAAAGTCAGGCCGCCGGATTCAATTTTTTAATTAAAATTTTAAATTTTATCAGTATTCCCAAGGGGTTTCAACAATTAATTTTTGAGGTTCAATGTTTCCATTCTGGGTTTTAGAAATATTCAGAATAACGAATAAACCGTATACGGACTTAGGGTTATATTTAAGAAAAATTAAATTTATTTATTATAATGTAACGAATGATATTTGTTCTTTGTAGACCCTAAATTTTCGGTATATATTTTAATATTTTTCAGGTAGTAACATTTTTTAATTATTTCAAATATATAATGGAAGTACAAAGACGTCCAAATGTGAGATAGTGGGATAGTATTTGGAAGTGTGCCAATTAATGCAGTGTCTCAGGTAGGTAGTAGACTTTATAACATTAATAAAATATAATTTTACAAAACCATACGCATTCTAATAATGCGTTGTCCATTTGAAAAAAAAAAAACAAAACCACTATACGCATTGGTACAATGCGTGGTTATATTTAAAAAAAAAAACAAAGAACACGCATGTGAGACATGCGTGTACTGTATACGCATGTGACACATGCGTGTTCCGTGGGTAAAAAGGGCGGAGGTTTCCCCGGTAGGTATTTTGGGCAACCGAAATTAAATGGTGGGTATTTTGGTTTTTCACCCATAAACATACTTATTTTTAATGTATAATTTTTATTAATAAGCGAAATCCTCTTTTAATCATATCTAAAATTTGGTTCGTACTATATTTTAGTTTCATCCTCGAAAATTTGGTTTGTGTGAGACAGTCTTTTTAATAAGATTGTAAGACAGTCTTCATGAGCAAGTTTTTGTAATTTGTCAAAGTACGAAAGTGAAAAATTAATAAGGATATTTACTACGCTATCTAGTAAATTCCGTAAGATTATTCGAAGTGACGCTTTCTCGTACCTATCATTAACTTAGATAAGGAATATCTGTAAAATGATATTTTCTAAGTCTAGATTATTTGTGGTACATTTAAAGGCAAAATATAAAAGGCACAAATATCGAAATATTCCGAACATTGATTTTACGAACCAAAAATGATAGATTTATTCAAAACAGTGTTCATCTCAAGGAGTTTATCCTCAAATATATTCGATATATATTTCAAAGAAATAATTTCAAATTTGCCTTATTTATTGACTTGCCAAAAGAATGAAAATAGATTTTATCCCGAAAGCCCTAACAGTTTTCTTTTAAAAGGATAAAAATCTAAAATATTCCGCGGACTTCATAGTCATTAATACTTGAGGAATATTATATTTGAATATATTTCAAGTCAAAACCTTAGCCAAAACGTCGACAAGTTACGACAAACGGCTAACGTATTTTGTTCTTTCGAGTAAGTGTATTTTATCAAAATATTTTTGAATAAAATACCTCCGTACATTATTTTGACTTGAAAGTTTGAAAATGTCACGAAAATAGACAAAAAGAATTTTAGAAAAATTTCAAGATTTTGAATGACTTCTTTCCGGACCCCTAAAATCGATACGTAACTGATTTTTCGGTCGATTAAAAGTCATAGAAGTTGCTCTTAGTCTTCGTTTGATATATGACTTTTAATACACTAGCTTATAACCCGTGCAACGCACGACTCTTTTTCTAATATATATATATATATATGTATATATATATATATATATGTATATATATATATATATATATATATATATATATATAAGATTTTACACGTTCAATTTATTATGTGTTTTATCTTGAACTCTTAAAACTTGATTTGGATGATTGTACAACCTATGTGAAATTAACAAAATAATCTTTAATTTAGTGATGATTTAACAATTTTCTCTAATTAAAACTACCAAGAAACAAAAGAGAGATGAAATTGACGATTTTTTATATTTAAAATTCTATTCTATTTAGGAAATCTACTTATATTTTGTTTTGATTATCAAAATAACTTTCTTATTATTTGAAGATAGTTGGACTAACAACCAAATACAGTTTTAATTATAAGTGCAGGAGGGATTTTTTCCAAAACTTTGGTAGTTGGTAGTCTGGTCCTCATTACGATAAAATAAATAAGAATTGTTAGATTTTAAAATAAATAGATAAAAAACGTTGGATCTAGCATAAAAAATATTTAATATTTTAACATGTAAACTAAAAAGTGTATTTATATTGAAATACAAAAAAGTGCTAGTCAATAATTTAAATCATATATAATTAGGTTTTCTATATTGAATAGGATAATTAATGTAGGTATTCTACACTAAATAGGATTAATGTAAAAAATCGTAATTATATTTTCTCTTGAGATTCTGAGTGTTTTCATTTGGTTAATAATTGTTAAATCATCACTAAATTAAAAATAATTTTATGAGTTTCGCGTGGACTGTAAAATCATCCAAATCTGATTTCTATATCTCGAGATAGAGCCTAAATAGTAAATATGAACCTTTTTTAATATTAATAAATAAATAAATAAAATTAAGTTCTAATACAATCTTTTATATCTGTTTGCACAAAATCACGCAAGCGTACGTGGTCACAAGTAATATAGATATAAGTCAAGTTCGTTCCCACAGAGATTTGGTTTAAGTTTCAATTCAGTTAATGCACTTATGCAACAATGTATGGTTTTTACTCACTGCTAAGACAAGTAAAAATTGTAGGTTTTCAATTATCTAAAATTAAGAATTACGTAACTAAGGATAATTTAAATCGAATTACTTATGTGAGAGAACACATGGGATCCTAACTTCATTAAATACTTCGCTTAGATCTGATGCCTTTAATCACTATACGTGATGGTTATGATATCTGATCGGACAACACGAAACAAGTACACGCTACCTCTCAGTATACGTGTACCAAACTACCCACACATCCACAAAAGAGATATAAGATGAATAGACACCAATTATGCTTAGACCCTATATCTCTATAAGATTTGAAAACATAACGGTTGAAGAACAAGTTATCCATAAAGATCACACATGGCAGTATAAAGTAGTTCAAATTACACCACGAATCATGTTGATAAACAATCATGAGCCTATGCTAGCATGGCAAGTTCTAAATCTCAAGATCCACTCTCGCTTCACAAGAGATTAACAGATTAGATGTTAGCTACATATCTAACAATTTGTTGGGTTCCGAGGCATAAAACGCAGCGGAAAAACGTAAATATAACAAAAAAAATAATTCGAAACCCAAACTCAGGATCCATGTTTAATATTGGACAGATTATGGTGAAACAGAATCATACCTATTAAGATCTTGACTTTCACGAACTCAACGGAGATCCTAGCGTTCACGACTTGTGTCTACCTCTCGGAAAACACCTCTACGGTATCCACACGAACACTGTGGAATGGACGTACTAGCCTCCCTCCTGATGATTCGAGATCTGCCTCTTTTGCTGCTACCTCTTATAGGGTTTTCACCAAAAACGTGTGTCCCTATTAACCTATCATTATATATTTATAATGATTTGTTAACAGGCCCATAACAGCAAAACCCAACCCATGTAGGTGTAGGATTAAATAATAAAATGAATTTCTATTATTTAATTAATAATTAAGTCATACTTAATTATTATGGACAGATATTACTCCTATAATTCGAATTTATATTATCTCAATTAATTAAGTCTCATTTAATTAATATAATAAAATTCAAATAATCATCAATTAATTTAAATCCATAATTTAAATTAACTATTCCTTTACGTGCTCTATGTGTGTGACCCAATAGGCTATTATTTAATTAGCAATAATTTTATTCTCCAATATAATTATAAATAATGAGCGGTATCTAGTAATACATCATTGCTACCCAATTAAACAATAATTAAATCGTGAATTGATAAAACCTTTCGTGATTAATGTTTCCGTGTAATATAATCCCTTTAACCATATATATTATAGATTAAACTCGAGGCATGTATTTAGTCATCCTCTTCAACATTTAATCCGGGTTTACTTGATCCATGAGTAGACTATTAAAAACAAATCATTATTTGAGCACGGCCATGCATTTTATAGTCTCACTCAATCAAGAGGCCAACAATATCTCTCCTAATTATAGGAGGGTTAAATCCTTTATCTATCATTCATATCTCTCATGCGACTCATGATATACCCGATGTCCACTTTTATCATCACCCGGTCAAAGGTAACTTTTAATGTAGTCAAAGTATATTAATCCTCGTATAGAAATATAATGATCTTAAGTCAAAGGATCATTACACCATTATCACTGTGAGTCTTTCTTATGACTTTATTAAACATGAAGAATCTCACTGTGGGTCTGTCCAGTACCATGTACTCCTACATGTACCTATGTATTGAATTTAGTATCTCCATACTAATAACCAATGAGATGTGGTTATCTGTCAAACAACATACTAGTCTATTTATGTATTATTATTGTCCTATAATAATAATACTCGACTAGGGACCTTTTAAAAATATGATATATTATATAATCTCAAGTTCAAGTCATGTACTTAAACTATACAATGTGTCTCATGATTCTAAGGACATTTATTATGCTAACAAATATATCACAGTAATTAAAGTCATAATAAATACATTTATTGAATGATCAAATGACATAAAGGTTTATTCAAAGAAGCAATGTATTGCCTCTAAGGCACCTACACTAACAATCTCCCACTTGCACTAGAGCCAATCACCCATGTATCTAATACCCATGGAACTAGTATGACCATCGTGCTTCTGCTGCGACAAGCCTTTGGTCAGTGGGTCTGCAATGTTATCATTTGTGTGCACTTTACATATGTGTATGTCACCCCTTTCATTAATCTGTCGAATAAGGTTAAATCTCCTGAGTATATGTTTGGATCGGGAGTGTGATCTAGGTTCTTTAGCCTGTGCAATGGCTCCATTATTATCGCAGTATAGATCAATGGGATCTGCGATCGATGGAACCACTTCCAAATCAGTAATGAATTTTCGAATCCAAACAGCCTCCTTAGCTGCTTCACAAGCTGCAATATACTCAGCCTCCATTGTAGAATCAGCTATTGTTTCTTGCTTTGAACTCTTCTAGCTTACAACACCTCCGTTTAGACAAAACACAAAACCAGACTGTGATACAGTATCATCCCTGTCTGTTTGGAAACTTGCATCGGTGTAACCTTTTACAACCAGTTTCTCATCTCCTCCATACACCAAGAATGAATCTTTAGTCCTTTTCAGGTACTTTAGAATATTCTTGACTGCCGTCCAGTGACCTTCACCTGGATTAGACTGGTATCTGCTCGTCATGCTCAAAGCATACGAAACATCTGGGCGAGTACATACCATTGCATACATGATAGATCCAATTGTTGATGCATATGGAACCTTACTCATGTGGTCCTTCTCATCCAATGATTTTGGACACTGGTCTTTAGAGATCGTTATCCCTTGAGACACAGGGACAAAACCCCTTTTTGTATTTTGCATACCAAAACGATGCAAAACCTTATCAATGTAGGTACTCTGACTTAGACCGATCATCCTTCTAGATCTATCTCTATAGATCCTCATTCCTAGAATGTAGGTTGCCTCTCCTAAGTCTTTCATAGAGAAATTGCTCCCTAACCAAGTCCTAACAGCCTTTAGAGAAGGTATGTCATTCCCCATTAGTAGTATATCATCAATATATAGTACTATGAATGCCACATGGCTCGCACTAACCTTCTTGTAAACACAAGGTTCATCTTCATTTTGAACAAAGCCATACTCTTTGACTATTTCATCAAAATGGATATTCCATCTCCTAGAGGCTTGCTTCAATCCATAAATGGATCGACGTAATTTACATACCTTGCCAACATTCCTTGGATCGACAAAACCTTCAGGTTGTGTCATGTACACATCCTCTTCAAGGCTTCCATTAAGGAAGGCTGTTTTGACATCCATTTGCCAGATTTCATAATCATGGAATACTGCAATTGCAAGCAAAATCCTTATGGACTTGACCATAGCCACTGGTGAGAAAGTTTCATCATAGTCAATACCATGAATTTTTTTGAAACCTTTTGCAACCAGTCTTGCTTTATAGGTCTGAACATTTCCATCCATGTCAGTTTTCTTTTTGAAAACCCATTTGCACCCTACAGGTTTTACCCCTTCAGGTGGATCAACCAAATTCCATACTTGGTTTTCGTACATGGAATGTTCATAGCATCTTGGTATGTGAGAGGCTCATCTTCATCTATGAGCATCAAATCACCACATTGAGTCAAGAGAAATCCATATCTCTCTGGCTCATGGCGAATTCTACCAGATCTACGAACAACCTTTGATTGTTGAGCATTATCATCATCCTGCTCTTGTTCCACTTCAGGTTCAATGTTGTTTTGTGATTCTCGATCTTCATCGAGATCTATAGTTCTCCCCCTGTTTCTTTTGGAAACAAAATCACTTTCCATGAAGACAGCATCTCTAGCAATAAACACTTTCTACTCAGAAAGACTATAAAAATAATACGCCTTTGTTTCTTTAGGGTATCCCACAAAATCGCACTCTTCGGATTTAGGTGACGTTTCACAAACGCCTTGCATCCCCAAACTTTCATAAAGCTCATGCCTGACCGTTTCTCCTCCCATATCTCATATGGAGTCTTTTGAACCTTCTTAGTAGGAACACGGTTAAGTGTGAAAGCCGTTGTTTCTAGAGCATAACTTTAACATCCCTACAATTATACTAAATTATAAAATCCACTAAAAATCTAATAAAACCATACAACTTCTCAAATCAAATATCTTACAATCCATAAATCAGAAATACAACTAAATTCTCCAAATATCGCAACTCGCACTCTTCCCAATAAGTAGCCCACCTAAATAAGATCACCTGCCGGGAAAAATAAGAGAAACAAAGGACCGGCAGTGAGCGAAAGGCTCATATAGGGATATAAAACAATGCAAAGCTGAACAAAGACTAAGATGATGAAATGACGAATAAAAATCGAATATCGGAATTAAGAACAAGTACATATAGAATGAGACAATTAGAAAAAGGACACTCAACTCATAATTTTAAAAATATAAATGATTTCAAATTAAAACATAATCTTACTCTTACAAATATGCGTACAACTTACACATAATAATCACAGCTATTAAATCCAAAATTTAATTAATAAAATATAAAACACATACTCTTACAATTACAAATAATATTCAAAGTAACTTACTTACTAACATGGGAGACGATCTTACAGGGGCTTGCAAAGCACAAAGCAAATGCTACCCAAAATCTTACAGGGGCTTGCTTAATGCTACCCAAATTCTTACAGGGGCTTGCTTAACGCTACCGAAATTCTTACAGTGGCTTGCACGGCAATAAGCACAATGCTACCCAAATATCTAACATCTCCCACATCATTTGTATATCAAAATATAACCGAAAATACATTACTCAAACTTCACAAATATCTTACATATCACTTACTCGATAATAAACTCAAAGATCAAATATTATATATTGCACAAATAATTTGTAGGATAGATCAGCCCATAAAATCAAATATTTACTCCACTAAGATGAGCTCAAATGAAAACATATAAAACATGAAAGTCGTAGAGAATTCCGAGACCTTTTCAGAATGGTAAGGCTCGTTAAAAACGGAGAAGTAACGAATTCAGAAACAATGAAAATGCGGACTGCAATAACAGAATCAGGCACTGATCACAGTAGTAATTCGATATTTAAGACATTGAAATAGTATAATTGGTCAGCGGAATATGAATACAAAACACAGAGGTCGAAACGAACTTTCCAGAATGGTATTGCTCATAATAATCGGAAAAAAAACTCAATTTACTACGAATTTTCGAAGTTATGACATACCAATAGAAATTAACGCACTAGATTATACAAACAACAGATTTTGACATGCTTACAAGAAGAATTTCACAAAACATAGAGAATGAAAGTTGTAAAGAATTCAAATATCTTTCCAGGAGCTCAAGAATCAACCCAATCCGATGAATAATGAATTTTATACGAATTTAACAAGAATTCAGGACAAGGCAAAATAACGAAATTGAACAACAATGCGAATAGAAAAGAGGAATCAAAAATATCCGTACCTTAAAAATCAAAGATTGTGAATGCTACTCAAGATATTCAGAGCCTCTAATCCAAAAACCCTAATTCATGTATACGTAATCCATGAAAATATGAAATCTTAATACCTAAACGTAAGATAATCGAAATATAATCAATATACATCGACGAGGATATGTATCTTGTTACGACCAAACTCAACACGCAAGCGTACGTGGTCACAAGTAATACAGATAGCAAATAAGATTCGTTCCTACAGGGACTCGTTGTATTGTCTAGTTAATTCACTCACCAATGTATGATTATTATTCGATACTACGACAATTAACAATTGGATTTTAGTTTATCACTACAATTACTCTAAGATTTATAACTAATTATCAACTACTTGACTAAGAATTATATCGAATTGCTTATGCGAAATAAAACATGGGATTTTAACTTCATTAAACAATCCATCTATAGTCTCCACTTCTCTAGCCATTTCATGTGATTTGTTAATACCTGATCGAATACACAAAACTGATATAAGCCAACTTTCGTTGCACAAATACCATCCTAAATAACATCCACAATAAGATAGAAATCACTTAGTCTCCCAATTATGCCTAATCTTTATATGTCTATAAAAATTGAAACATAATGGTTGAAGTACAAGCATTCAATTGATCACATAGTCGTCATAAAACGGTTAGAGTTACGACACTAATTATGAATGATATTCTCACGCATAAACCTATGCTAACATGGCAAGTTCTAAACTCTTAGATTCACTTTCGCTTCAATAAGAATTAACACACAATTACAGGAGTTAACTACTCTCCTATAACGAATTAAATCAACCATGATAGGATATCACATCAATCACACTATAGGCATCGAGAAGATTCAACAAATAAACTTCATGAATAAATCCGGTAAAACCCCATGACAACGAATTAGTTCATAATCAAACTAATAGTCACCATGGGTTCCAATGTAAACATGATAGAAGAAAACGAATAATGATTTAAATAAATAACAAGGGTTTTAAAGAATACACCAAACCCAAGCATCCACAAACTAGGAAGAATACAAGAATAAATTGAAAACTATCTTCTTCCTCGCTTCTTCGTGCTTCAAAACTCCGTAAATACAATCCGTGGTCCGACCTCTCTATTCTAGGGTTTTTTCCTTCTTTATATAGGCCTCCAGGTGCAAGAAATTCGAAAAGGAATTCTATTTTGACTTTATCTCGAAAAAACAGCAAAAACAGAAATTTCCCTTCAGTCGTGTCGGCGCTGCCGCGCCATTCCACAGTTACAGAACGGCGCTGCCGCGCCCCTCCAGAATTCACAGCGCTGCCGCGCCTTACTTCAGTACAAACGTGGCGCTGCCGCGCCCTCACTTCTGCTCAGCACTGGATTTTTTTTTCTTATTTCTTCATTACAATTCCGAATTGCTCTCCGATTGCTTCGCTGCATTCCTTGAACACCTGTGATTAACATTCCTGCACAATACCCTTAAAAGAGATCAAAAATACCACAACTTGAGTACAAACATTCGTTTTAAGCCAAATGGAAACGTTTTAAGTGAATAAAATACCCACTCATCACACCCCCAAACTTAAACCGATGCTTGTCCTCAAGCATAAACAGACAAATTATGTACAACTAACTAATACCACTTCCGTAGGTGATCACGGTTGCATTTGGCATATGCAACAAGCCCTTTAAACCCCTAGGCAGCCCTAGTGGATGAGTAAGGCCTCGTGAGGGCCTATAGTGAATGTACCCACAAAATCCAACTGACACAAATGACACAAACAATGCAATGCATGAATGCAACTAAATATGAATGCAAAGGATCCCCTCAAACTAACCAACACCACTTAGCAAGCAAACATCTCAACGAATGCAATCAATCCAAACAGAGCTCGACTAAATTCCGGTATACTAACAATACATGATCAGAACGTGCGTGTGTGCGATGCTCGACAGATATACTCCTAAAACCGGATCAAAATCATACATATTCTTTTCCAAAACAATCACATGTTTATAAATAGAATGAACGTTAAACTCAAGATCACTTCAGATACACCTCCATACTCCTCTAAAGTAGACAGAAATTCATGCTTTATTACGACACAAACACAACCTATACACAACACACATGCTTATTTGATCGTGCAATGAATGAGACCCCTAAAGGCTTATACAATAATACCCATGTAGCGAGCGTTGGGTTAGTGGATCCCAGACTATAAAAAGCCTTAGGTCACTAGGCACAAAGTCCCCAAGAACTTAATTGCTCGAGTATTAAAGAGCTCACCCTGATCAATTCTGCATACTCACACTCTCACAAACACTCATTTTTTTTCTTTTTGTTTTTCTTTTTTTTCTTGAATTTTTTTCTATTTTTTTATTTTTTTTATTTTTTCTCTGAATTTTTTTCACACATGGAATCTGGAATGAGAATTCTCAATTCCAACCCTAGACTACTCATAAACATGAGCCGGCTACTAGCCATTTGACACCTAGCCAACAAACATAAACACAAACACATTAGCATGAAATTCCTGCTTTTCCCTAAACTTATATTTTAGTGTTCCTTAATCATCAAGGGAATAAAGCAAATTCTATCGATAAACAAGTGATTAAATCCTAAATCCAAACAAGCATGACTCAACCTAGCCCAAGAGCAAACGACGAGACTGTGTAAAATTTTTGTTCATGAAACATGCACGTCAATTTCATCAAAATTTAAAATCAGCCCTCTGTTCATCCTTTTCACACCCACATCAACATCTACCTACCTCATGGCATCAGCTCATTCTAAGGGATCATGAAAAATGCATGTAATGCAACTAGTATGCACATAAATACCACCAAAACAGAATGTCCTATATGTCATACATAAAAAAAACAAAATGCTCTAACTAACATGCAAACATGCTAACATACAAATATGCTTCTAACTAACATGCAAACATGCACACATACAAATATACAAATGCACCTTGTATCCCCACCCCCAACTTAAAAATTTTCAATGCCCTCATTGAAAGTGAGAATAACAAGTGTACAAGGCATACCTACTCGTCGTCCGAACCACTCCCATCGGGAGTGTCCGGTGGCGGATAGACAGCGCCAGCTCCAAAAGACGGAAAAGTCACGTCCACTCCATTCGCACGAAAAGCCGTGCCCAACGCCTGCGCAAACTGAGTAAAATCCGCTGCAAAACCTGCCTGCATATCGTGCACCGCATCGATACGCCTCGACAACCGCCTATACTGTCTCTGAGTAATAAAAGAACCTCCTCCCTGAGGCTCCTGCTGCTGCTACTGTTGCTGCTGTTGCTGCTGTTGCTGCTGTACAAAACCAAGACCCCACCAGCCCGGCTCACCACCATTCCACTCAACCAACCTCCGAATACTCTGATGATCTAGCGCCTCCTGCGGCTGCTGCACAACCTCATCTGCTGACCAACGAGCACCACAATCTCTAGCCAACCTAACAATGATCGAACCATACGGCATCGCTGCAGTGGTACTACCTTGCATAAAACGCATCATCCCTTGATGGATCAAATTGCCCACATCCACATACTCTCTTCTGCAGATAGCATACAATAGGATAGCCCTCTCAACTGTAACCTCATTCGAGTGCCTCGTAGGGATGAGATTGGCACAAATGAACAAGTGCCACGTACGCCCATATCTGTTCAGAGCCGTCGACAGAAACGAAGTAGGTTCAGTCGTGCCTCTCCTCAAACGCCACTCTGTACCAGGCACACACAACCGCTGAATAACCATCTGAAGATCCACATTATCCCGAGTCCTCCCCGACCAATCATCTTGACCCCTCCTAGGAGCCGGAAGCCCAAGAACACGCCGAATAGTAGGCGGCTGATAATCCACACGAAAACCACGAACGTGGCTAATCCCATTCCTCTCCACACTAGAGTTCGCATAGAACTCGCGAACCACAGTCATCGGAACAGGCTCCGGAACCTCACAGATCTGCTCCCAATGTCTCTCCAGGATATTCTCCAACATATACCCATCCGCCACATTAGGCAAAAGACCCCTCTCACGAGCAATAGGGCGCCCTAACAACCGATTATACTCATCACGAGCCTCGTTATTAATAAACTGAGGCAACCCATTACCTCCATCAGAATCAGATGAAGATGAAGAACGAGGATTCCTCCTACCAGTCCCACTACCCCCAGCACCTGCACTACCACCACCAACAACCCTCTGTCGCTTGGAAGCCATTGAATTGATTAGAAGAGTGTTTAGAGTGTTTAAAGGGTTTAGAAAATTTTTGAGATCTGTAGGTGTGTATGTATAGGTAGGGTTGTGTAATGGTGTGTATATATAGGAGAAAGTAGGGTTAGTGGGGTTAAATTGTGGGCTTGGGTCGTGGGTCACTATAACAACAAACAAAAACTTTTTTTTTTTTCAAAATCCGCTGAAATTTTTTTTTTCTGTACAGTCGTCGCGGCGCTGCCGCGCCAGAAAAGCCCTGTGGAACGGCGCTGCCGCGCCAGAACTTCTGTTCCAACATTTTTTTTTTCAACAATAATTCACGTGGGTTGCCTCCCACGAAGCGCATTTTTCACGTCATTAGCTTGACGTAGCTCCATCTCCTTACGTTGCGCAAATTAGAACCGCAGTCTCAACTTCGCGATTCAACTTCTCTCCAAAATATGGCTTTAACCGCTGACCATTGACCTTGAATGATTGTTCCGGTAACTTGTCAAAAATCTCCACTGCCCCATGCTGAAAAACTGTTTTGACTGTGAAAGGTCCAGACCAACGTGACTTCAACTTCCCCGGAAATAACCGAAGTCGAGAGTTGAACAACAACACCAATTGCCCGGGCACAAACGTCTTAAGAACCAACCTACGATCATGCCACCTTTTTACTTTCTCTTTGTATAGCTTGTTGTTCTCATAAGCCTGCAATCGAAACTCGTCCATTTCGTTCAACTGAACCATCCGCTTTTCACCTGCTGCTGTAAGATCAAAATTCAGCTTCTTCAATGCCCAATAAGCCTTGTGTTCTAACTCAGCTGGAAGATGGCATGCTTTCCCATACACTAGCTGAAATGGTGACATTCCCAAAGGTGTTTTATAGGCTGTCCGATAAGCCCACACCGCTTCATCAAGCTTTAACGCCCAATCCTTCCTAGAAGGACTAACTACCTTCTCTAGAATCCGTTTAATTTCCCGATTAGACACTTCGGCTTGCCCATTGGTTTGAAGATGATAAGCTGTAGCAACTCGATGATTGATGTTGTAGCGTGCCATAAGAGAGGTAAACTTTCGATTGCAAAAATGCGTACCTTCATCACTGATGATCACCCGTGGAGTGCCAAACCGAGTAAAAATATTCTTTTGAAGAAAATTGAGTACCACCTTCGCATCATTCGTGGGAAGTGCTTTTACCTCCACCCACTTAGACACATAGTCCACAGCTACAAGAATATACTGATTACCACATGATGGAATGAACGGTCCCATGAAATCGATTCCCCACACGTCAAAGATCTCTACCTCCAACATAACATTAAGAGGCATCTCGTCCCTACGAGAAATATTACCAACCCGTTGACATCGATCACACCTCAACACAAACTGATGAGCATCCTTGAATAGAGTCGGCCAATAGAAACCCCCTTGAAGAATACGTGTGGCTGTCTTTTCACCCGCATAGTGGCCTCCATAAGCTGTAGCATGAAAATCACTAAGAATAGCCTCGGCTCACTGTAAGGAACACAATGCCTAATAATCTGATCAGCTCCTTGCTTGAACAAAAATGGTTCATCCCAAATATACTGCTTGACATCGTGCAAGAATTTCTTCCTTTGAGCATAAGGGAGCTCAGGTGGAATGATGTTGCTTACTAGATAATTCACAATGTCGGCAAACCATGGTTCATCATCTTGCACTCTGAATAGTTGCTCATCAGGAAAAAACTCATTAATAACCGTGTTGTCCTTAGGTGACTTTCCATGGTCTTCCAATCTAGAGAGATGGTCAGCTACCTGATTCTCCGTCCCCTTTCTATCCTTGATTTCCATATCAAATTCTTGCAACAGAAGAACCCAACGAATCAACCTTGGCTTAGCATCTTTCTTTGCAAGGAGGTAGCGAATAGCAGCATGATCCGTGTAAACTGTCACCTTAGTACCAAGCAGATAAGAGCGAAACTTTTCAAACCCATAGACAATAGCAAGTAGTTCCTTCTCAGTGGTGGTGTAATTCAACTGAGCATCATTGAGAGTTTTGCTCGGATAGTAAATAACATGGAACATTTTTTCCTTCCTTTGGCCTAGAACTGCCCCAACTGCATAATCACTAGCATCGCACATCAAAGCAAATGGTTGGCTCCAATCAGGAGCTGTAATAACTGGAGCAGAAATTAGTTTCTTCTTCAAGATCTCGAACGCATGTAAACAAGCCTCATCAAAATTAAATGGCACGTCCTTTTCCAAGAGATTGCAAAGCGGCTTAGAAATTTTTGAGAAATCCTTTATGAAGCGCCTGTAGAACCCTGCATGACCAAGAAAGCTACGAATACCTTTGACTGAGATAGGTGCAGGAAGATTCTCAATAGTTTCCACCTTTGCCTTGTCAACTTCCAAACCCTTACTCGAAACCTTGTGTCCCAGAATGACACCTTCTTGTACCATGAAGTGGCACTTTTCCCAATTAAGAACAAGATTGGTCTCCACACAGCGTTTTAAAACCAAACTCAAGTTTTCCAAGCACTCAACAAAAGAATCCCCAAAGACTGAGAAATCGTCCATGAATACTTCCATATTAATTCCGATCATGTCAGAGAAAATGGCTATCATACACCTCTGAAAAGTAGCTGGTGCACCACACAACCCAAAAGAAACACGCCTGAATGCAAATGTACCAAACGAACAAGTGAATGTAGTTTTCTCCTGATCCTCGGGTGCTATGCAAATCTGATTGTACCCAGAATACCCATCAAGCAAACAATAGTACTGACGTCCAGCCAATCTGTCAAGCATCTGATCAATGAATGGGAGTGGAAAATGATCTTTCCGAGTGGCTTTGTTCAACTTACGATAATCCATGCAAATTCTCCAACCAGCCATTGTTCGCGTCGGAATGAGCTCGTTCTTCTCATTAGTAACCACTGTCATGCCCCCTTTCTTAGGCACACATTGCACCGGGCTCACCCAAGAGCTATCAGAAATCGGATAGATAATGCCCGCGTCAAGCCATTTAAGAATTTCCTTCTTCACAACTTCTTTCATGACAGGATTCAGTCTCCTTTGATTATCGACTGTAGGTTTAGCTCCCTCTTCCAAAGGAATTTTGTGCATGCAATACGAGGGACTGATGCCTTTGATATCTGCTATAGTCCACCCAATGGCTGATTTGAATTCCCTTAAGATTCTCAATAGCTTTTCCTCCTCTATGCCTGAAAGCTTAGATGATATAATAACAGGTAAGGTAGAAGAATCACCAAGATTGGCATACCTTAGATGTTCAGGCAATGGCTTAAGTTCCAAGGTAGGTGCTTCCTCAATGGATGGCATAAGTCTAACATGAGACTTCTTCAATTCTGACAAACCCAATGATTCAAATGGAATACCGAACTTCTTCCATGGAGATGCATTAAGATATTGCAAGTGTTCTTTATCCTCTTCGTTCTCAACCTCCGAGTCGTTAGCAAGGACTCTTTCCAACACATCCTCTTTTATCAAGTGTTTAGTAGCAGCGTTAACCACCTTGTCGACCATATCAATTTTGAGACACTCTTCATAGTCAGTAGGAAGCTTCATTGCGTTGAAAACATTAAAAGTAACGTTTTGATCATGCACCCTCATAGTGAGTTCTCCCTTTTGGACATCAATAAGAGTTCGGCCTGTAGCCAAGAATGGTCGCCCCAAGATAATAGGAATCTTCTTGTCTTCCTCGAAGTCAAGAATAACAAAGTCGGCTGGAAAGATAAGCTTGTCGACCTTCACCAAAACATCCTCAACTATCCCTCGAGGATAAGTAACTGAACGGTCCGCAAGTTGTAGAGTCATGGCAGTTGGCTTTGGTTCTGGAAGACCAAGTTGCATGAAAACTGATAATGGCATGAGATTAATACTTGCACCCAAATCACACAAGCATTTGTTGAATGAGAGATCTCCGATAGTACATGGAATGGTAAAGCTTCCAGGGTCCTTCAACTTAGGCGGCAACTTTTGTTGCAAGATGGCACTACATTCCTCCGTCAAGGCAACGGTCTCTAGCTCCTCAAGTTTCAATTTCTTCGAGAGTATGCCCTACATAAACTTCACATAGCTCGGCATTTGCTCAAGAGCCTCTGCAAATGGTATATTAATCTGAAGCTTCTTGAAGACATCCAAGAACTTAGCAAATTGCTTGTCGAACTTTTGCCTTTGAATTCGTTTCGGGTATGGGGGAGGTGGAAACACCTTAACTTCTTCTTCTTTCTGAGCAGTCTCATTCTTAGAAGTTATAGGAGTAGAGGGAGTAGCATTCGGTAGCAATTTACGACCAGATTCGACCCCAGTGTTAAAATTGAATTTTTTTTCCAGAAGTTGCGGCGCTGCCGCGCCAGTATTGTACTGGGACACGGCGCTGCCGCGCCGTGCTAACTGCTCAGAATTTTCATTTTCTTCCTCAGTTGATTTTTCTTTGTTCTGACCTTGTAGAGTTCTTCCTGATCGAAATGTTACTGCCTGGACCTGTTCCTTGTGATCCTTCTTGCCTGGATTAATCTCTGTGTCACTCGGAAGCGTTCCTGGTTGACGATTCAACAATGCATTGGCCAGTTGACCAATTTGATTCTCTAAAGTTGTCAACGACACCGCCTGACTCTTATACATCATTCGAAGCTCTTCCAATTCAGATTTCTCAGACTGATTCAATGAATTCCCTTGAGATGGTTGAAATCCCGGTGGATTGAATGGTTGCCTTGGAGCATAAGGTGGTGGTTGATAGTTCTGATTATATGGCCTTGCATTGAACTGCTGATTTTGGGGTTGCTGAACACCACCCTGATTGTTGCTCCAACTGAAATTAGGATGATTCCGATTGTTGGGATGATAAACATTAGGCACTGGTTGCTGAGCTCTTTGAAAATTACTGACAAATTGTGCGGATTCAGATGAGATAGCACACTGATTCGTGTCATGAGCCCCTGCACACAATTCACACACCATAACAACCTGGTTAGTCCCATGATTAGAAAGGGAATCTACCTTCATTGTCAATGCCTTGAGTTGAGCAGCAATAGCAGTAGCTGCATCCAAGTCAAGAACTCCAGCCACTTTAGCTGGTGGCAAGCGTTGAGTAGGATTCTGAAACTCATTGGCCGCCATCATCTCAATAAGATTATAAGCATCCTCATAGCTCTTTGCCCATAGCGCACCTCCAGAAGCTGCATCTAACATAGGCCTGGACTGAGTTCCCAACCCGTTATAGAAATTGCTGATTATCATCCAATCCGGCATCCCATGATGTGGACAACGTGCTAATATCTCCTTGTACCTTTCCCAAGCTTCCCCCAGAGATTCCTAAGGTTGCTGAGCAAACTGAGAAATAGAATTCCGATAAGCTGCTGTCTTCGCCATGGAGAAATACTTCGTCAAGAACTTTTGAGCACAGTCTGCCCATGTTTTAATAGAGCCTGATGGCATAGAATGTAACCAACTCTTGGCTTTATCCCTAAGAGAGAAGGGAAATAATCTCAATCTGATTGCGTCATCTGTAACTCCGTTGAATTTAAAGGTGTCACAGATCTCAAGGAAGTCCCTAATATGAGCATTTGGATCTTCAGCAGGACTACCCCCAAACTGTACTGTATTCTGAATCATCTGAATGATGTTTGGCTTAAGCTCGAAATTATTAGCCCCAATAGCTGGGCGAACAATACTGGTATGAATATCCTCCACTTTTGGCTGAGAGAATTCACTCAAAGCCTTCGCTGGTTGTGCTTGATCTGCCATTTCTTCTGTTGATTCAAGATCGTCTTCTAACCCGATGTTCTCAAAATCAAGTTTTCTTCTTGCTAGTTCTTCTCTACGTGCTTGAGCTCGTGTACGCATACACTCTCAAAAAGTACCTGAAATTCACCAACAAGAATTTTGGTGAGAACGTCCTAGTCACCGAACTTTAATGACCACTGATGGCAAATACTGAAACTAAACAAATAAAACCGCGTCCCCGGCAGCGGCGCCAAAAACTTGTTACGACCAAACTCAACACGCAAGCGTACGTGGTCACAAGTAATACAGATAGCAAATAAGAATCGTTCCTACAGGGACTCGTTGTATTGTCTAGTTAATTCACTCACCAATGTATGATTATTATTCGATACTACGATAATTAACAATTGGATTTTAGTTTATCACTACAATTACTCTAAGATTTATAACTAATTATCAACTACTTGACTAAGAATTATATTGAATTGCTTATGCGAAATAAAACATGGGATTTTAACTTCATTAAACAATCCATCTATAGTCTCCACTTCTCTAGCCTTTTCATGTGATTTGTTAATACCTGATCGAATACACAAAACTGATATAAGCCAACTTTCGTTGCACAAATACCATCCTAAATAACATCCACAATAAGATAGAAATCACTTAGTCTCCCAATTATGCCTAATCTTTATATGTCTATAAAAATTGAAACATAATGGTTGAAGTACAAGCATTCAATTGATCACATAGTCGTCATAAAACGGTTAGAGTTACGACACTAATTATGAATGATATTCTCACGCATAAACCTATGCTAACATGGCAAGTTCTAAACTCTTAGATTCACTTTCGCTTCAATAAGAATTAACACATAATTACAGGAGTTAGCTACTCTCCTATAACGAATTAAATCAACCATGATAGGATATCACATCAATCACACTATAGGCATCGAGAAGATTCAACAAATAAACTTCATGAATAAATCCGGTAAAACCCCATGACAACGAATTAGTTCATAATCAAACTAATCGTCACCATGGGTTCCAATGTAAACATGATAGAAGAAAACGAATAATGATTTAAATAAGTAACAAGGGTTTTAAAGAATACACCAAACCCAAGCATCCACAAACTAGGAAGAATACAAGAATAAATTGAAAACTATCTTCTTCCTCGCTTCTTCGTGCTTCAAAACTCCGTAAATACAATCCGTGGTCCGACCTCTCTATTCTAGGGTTTTTTCCTTCTTTATATAGGCCTCCAGGTGCAAGAAATTCGAAAAGGAATTCTATTTTGACTTTATCTCGAAAAAACAGCAAAAACAGAAATTTCCCTTCAGTCGTGTCGGCGCTGCCGCGCCATCCCACAGTTACAGAACGGCGCTGCCGCGCCCCTCCAGAATTTACAGCGCTGTCGCGCCTTACTTCAGTACAAACGCGGCGCTGCCGCGCCCTCACTTCTGCTCAGCACTGGATTTTTTTTCTTATTTCTTCATTACAATTCCGAATTGCTCTCCGATTTCTTCGCTGCATTCCTTGAACACCTGTGATTAACATTCCTGCACAATACCCTTAAAAGAGATCAAAAATACCACAACTTGAGTACAAACATTCGTTTTAAGCCAAACGGAAACGTTTTAAGTGAATAAAATACCCACTCATCATATCTATTACCTTGAACTCCAAATCCTTTCTCCAATTAGGTTTTCTCCTTCTCATCTTTCTCTTTTCTCCTTTCTCTCTTTTCCTCTTTTCCTCTTCTCCTCCTTCTCTCTTCTAAAAAGTAACGTAAGTCTCTTTTTTTTCTTTTAGCCAAACCCTTACTCATGTTTTCTCCCTTTTTCTTTCTATTCTTTTATTTCTCTTTTTTTTAACTACTAATATCCTAATTAAAAACATATATTTACATATAAAATAATTTAAATCAAAATTGATTAATATTAACTAATACAAATAAATAAATTAAAAAATATTCGGGATGTTACAATAACCCCAGAAACTTATTGGAAGATCTGCATGACTCATCATCGATCGCACCATGTCCAACAAGGTGCGATTTCTCCTCTCTGAAACTCCATTCCATTGAGGTGTACCTTGCGGAGTGAGTTGTGATACAATACCACACTCCTTTAAATACTCTTTAAATTCGGTGCTTAAGTATTCACCCCCACGATCGGTTCGTAAGATCTTAATACTTGCACCATCGCCAATTTGCTTCTCTAATTCAGCCTTGTATTCTTTGAACTTTTCAAAAGAATCGGATTTGTTCTTCATAAGATATACATAACCATATCTACTGAAATCATCAGTAAATGTTATGAAGTAGTAGTATCCTCCTCTAGCCATCACACGCATTGGGCCACATACATCACTATGTATTAGCTCTAGACGTTGAGTGGCCCTTTGACCATTACCAGTGAAAGGGGATTTAGTCATCTTACCAAGCAAACAAGATTCGCATTCTTGGTATGATTCAAAATCAAACTTATCCAAATATCCATCCTTATGTAATTTGGATATGCGTTTCTCATTTATATGGCCTAGACGACAATGCCAGAGGTATGTTTGATTTGAGTCATTAACTTTAAGTCGTTTGTTTTCTATATTACAGACAGGATTATCTAAATCAAGAACATATAAACCATTAAACAAACGCGCAACACCATAGGTTAAATCATTCAAAGCAAAAGAGCAACTGTTGTTCTTTATTATAAACGAAAAACCTTTCTTGTCCAAACAAGAAACAGAAATAATGTTTCCGCGAATCGCAGGCACGTAAAAACAGTTTTCAAGTTCTAAAACAAGCCCAGAGGGCAAAGATAAATAATAAGTTCCTACAGCTAAAGCAGCAACTCTTGCTCCATTGCCTACTCGTAGGTCCACTTCTCCCTTAGCCAAAGTCCTACTTCTCTGCAGTTCCTGCACATTTATACAAATGTGAGAAGCACATCCAGTATCCAATACCCAAGATGTAGAAGCAGACAGATTGACTTCTATAACATAAATACCTGATCCAGAAATTTGAAAAGCCTTCATTTTCTTCAGATCCTCCAAGTAAACAGGACAGTTTCTCTTCCAGTGACCAGTTTTCTTACAGTAGTGACATTCACCCTTAGCAACCCCACCTTTAGGCTTTAAAGCCTGTTTGAGACCTGACTTTGGCTTGGGTGTAGAATCAGATCCAGTCTTCTTCTTACCCTTCCACTTGCCTTTCCCCTTGGCCTTACCTTTATTGCCCACCATCAGTATGGGAGCGGGTTCAGCTGTCTTCATGTTGGTCTCATATGTTATCAACATATGGAACAATTCAGTAGGTGTTTTGTCAAATTCATTCATATTGTAGTTCACAACAAACTGAGTGAATTTGTTATTCAAAGAATTCATGATTAGGTCAATACCAGTTTCCGCAGCAATCTGGAAAGCCAAAGTAGCAAGGTACTCAATGTAACCAATCATCTTCAGAACATGTGGGCCAACTGGTTCACTTGCCCCTTGTTTGCAATTAAAGAGTGACTTACTCGTGTTGAACCTTTCTTGACGAGTTTGGCTTGCAAACATGCTTTGCAAGTGCTCATTGATAGTATATGCATCCATATGCACATGCTGTCTTTGAAGCTCAGCACTCATAGTTGCCAACATAAGACATGCAACATCATTTGCATCATTCTCATCCCTTGCATGGGCCGCTATTTCCTCAGCAGTAGCGCCCTCGGGAAGGGGACCTGGCGGAGGGATATCAATGCAATGAAGCTTAAGCTCCTGCCTGAGGACAATCCTCAAATTCCTCTGCCAGTCTAGGAAGTTGTTTCCTCCTGTCAGCTTGTCCTTCTCAAGGACTGATCGTACGGATAATGTGTTTGTGTTGTTTGCCATTACTAAGTATCTACAATGATAAAAGCACAAAATAAACATTAGATTGTCTGAATTTATAAATTATTATGTTCAAATGATTATGATATATATTCATAATATATCTCCAACTATTTTTATCAAATCAATAGCCCTTACTATTAATTCGGAAAGTATATCCCATAATTCTTTCTACTGAGCCAAGATCCATATTTCGTCATGTCCTAAGTCAACCACTGGTAGTCCTTAAAACATGATTATTTAGGTAGACAACAGTTGTCAATTATATCATATATAATTCTTGGATAGTTTGGTGATCAACGATTGATCTTATCTATCAAATAGATTTTCAACCAAACTCTATGTTTCTAAGTTCATAATAGTTGAATATAACCGTTTATTTCCACCATACAACGGCCGAATATAACCATTTATATTCGTCGTATCTCACCACGATAGACAAGAGTCCCTTGCTACTAACAACCCTTTCCCTTATCGATCTAGGGTTCGATGAGTGTTCATTCATTGGAAAGCATCTGATTAAAACTTAATATTTTGTTAAGGGGTTTAGAAAATTTATAACGATCATGATCACATCATAAAGAGAACCTCAAATTTTCCTTGAACCAAATATTTCAAATTGACATCTTAAATTGTTCATTTCCCAGGTAGATGGAGGATCCCAATGGTCACACTTAATACCCATTAACCTTACGAATACGCATATCCGCTTTTGTCAGAAAATCCCAATTTTCGATATCAAAAATCCATATTTAATTCCGTGTTTTAAAAATCCATATTTCATAAACACAAGAATCTCATGATCGTTTGTTAATTTTAAAATCTTGAATCGTTACAGATTTTATCTTGTTTAGCATGGCAAGCATGGCATGGGTGACATATCTAATACATGCATACATCATTAATTTAATTAAAGCATGTATCTTCTACTCTACTCATACATTCCATACATCATATGTAAAGTGCGTAAAGTAAACGTGCAATGGTTATGGCCCAATCCTATGTGATCTTTTCAAGCTAATGAAAAGATCAAGGTCAATCTATGGGGTAAAAATAACTATTACACATGTCTTCTCTATTGCTTCCATTGACTCCTTAGCCTCCATGGAATGCCTCCTTGTTCCCCTTGTCCTTCTTGGATGTTACAATAACATCTATACTAATGAACTTACAAAAGAACTCGAGTTACATTCGAGATAAACCATTATAATAGAAAACGACATGCAAGTCGTATTTATTACAAACCAAAAGAATAAACCATTACAACTAGGGTCTGAAGGCCATAACCATGCACCATGCTCAAGTAACCATTAAAGAACATGTAAGATCATATATAAGAGTATGCCATATCATATATCTCATGATCCAATCATCAAACATCGTATATGGAAAAATCAGAAAAATCTGAAAAATCAAAAAAATTTAGAAAAACAGTAAATCGCATTTTTGAAGGCTTAAACGATGTCAGAATGCGAAAATAAATTTTCCGACCAGGTCTAATGACGATGGATCGAAAACGGACACCATATTATGGGTCAAAAACGGACACCAGAAACACTTTCTGCTGCAATTTCTTTTCTAGCTTTCACACAACGATTCCGATCAAACTATTGTTACTGCCTATCATAGCATATACAATCAGACATCACATATACATATAAACTGATCATATAACAGTTATATAATCAATCCAAATCCAATTCAGATTCTGTTTATACAACATCATTAACCCACTGTTCTTCCAATTCCGATTTAATCTAAGGAGATTATAAACATGGCAG
This sequence comes from Saposhnikovia divaricata, assembly GCA_036435485.1. Classification (NCBI taxonomy): domain Eukaryota; kingdom Viridiplantae; phylum Streptophyta; class Magnoliopsida; order Apiales; family Apiaceae; genus Saposhnikovia; species Saposhnikovia divaricata. The sequence goes on from CM071600.1 coordinate 25,237,068, forward strand.
GCATGGTATCATCATATCATAATATTAACAGATTCATTATATCAATAATATAATATAACTGTATCATGGCAGATTCATCAAACATGCATACTCGTAAAAATACAATAAACACGTAACCAAATCAGCCCCTTATACACGTAGCTCTGATACCATTGTTGGGTTCCGAGGCATAAAACGCAGCGGAAAAACGTAAATATAACAAAAAAAATTCGAAACCCAAACTCAGGATCCATGTATAGTATTGGACAGATTATGGTGAAACAGAATCATACCTATTAAGATCTTGACTTTCACGAACTCAACGGAGATCCTAGCGTTCACGACTTGTGTCTACCTCTCGGAAAACACCCCTACGGTATCCACACGAACACTGCGGAATGGACATACTAGCCTCCCTCTTGATGATTCGAGATCTGCCTCTTTTGCTGCTACCTCTTCTAGGGTTTTCACCAAAAACGTGTGTCCCTATTAACCTATCATTATCTATTTATAATGATTTGTTAACAGGCCCATAACCGCAAAACCCAACCCATGTAGGTGTAGGATTAAATAATAAAACGAATTTCTATTATTTAATTAATAATTAAGTCATACTTAATTATTATGGACAGATATTACTCCTATAATTCAAATTTATATTATCTCAATTAATTAAGTCTCACTTAATTAATATAATAAAATTCAAATAATCATCAATTAATTTAAATCCATAATTTAAATTAACTATTCCTTTACGTGCTCTATGTGTGTGACCCAATAGGCTATTATTTAATTAGCAATAATTTTATTCTCCAATAAAATTATAAACAATGAGCGGTATCTAGTAATACATCATTGCTACCCAATTAAACAATAATTAAATCGTGAATTGATAAAACCTTTCGTGATTAATGTTTTCGTGTAATATAATCACTTTAACCATATATATTATAGATTAAACTCGAGGCATCTATTTAGTCATCCTCTTCAACATTTAATCCGGGTTTACTTGATCCATGAGTAGACTATTAAAAACAAATCATTATTTGAGCACGGCCATGCATTTTATAGTCTCACTCAATCAAGAGGCCAATAATATCTCTCCTAATTATAGGAGGGTTAAATCCTTTATCTATCATTCATATTTCTCATGCGACTCATGATATACCTGATGTCCACTTTTATCATCACCCGGTCAAAGGTAACTTTTAATGTAGTCAAATTATATTAATCCTCGTATAGAAATATAATGATCTTAAGTCAAAGGATCATTACACCATTATCACTGTGAGTCTTTCTTATGACTTTATTAAACATGAAGAATCTCACTGTGGGTCTGTCCAGTACCATGTACTCCTACATGTACCTATGTATTGAATTTAATATCTCCATACTTATAACCAATGAGATGTGGTTATCTGTCAAATAACATACTAGTCTATTTATGTATTATTATTGTCCTATAATAATAATACTCGACTAGGGACCTTTTAAGAATATGATATATTATATAATCTCAAGTTCAAGTCATGTACTTAAACTATACAGTGTGTATCATGATTCTAAGGACATTTATTATGCTAACAAATATATCGCAGTAATTAAAGTCATAATAAATACATTTATTGAATGATCAAATGACATAAAGGTTTATTAAAAGAAACAATGTATTGCTTCTAGGGCACCTACACTAACACAATTAAGCATAACCATACGAGGATATCAATATACATCACACACAGATCTTTAAAGCATCAAAATACTAAAGCTCCATAAATAAATCTGTTAGAATCCCATGACAATGATTAGTTCATAATCGAACTGCTCGTCACCATGAGATCTGATGAAAACATGATAATAATCAAAGTATTAATGATAACAAATAAACTAGAGTAAGAGTTTAAGAAAACAAATCTGAAGATCTGATGAAAACATGATAATAAACAAAGTATTAATGATTACAAATAAACTAGAGTAAGAGTTTAAAAAAACAAATCCGAAATCCAGAGTATCGTCTAATTTAGAAGAATACAAAAGTAGATCTAGATCTCCGAGTACTGTCACGTCCTTCCGGGAATCCGTCTGATTCTCTATCTCTAGCTCTCTCTGTGTTTATTATGAATATTAGGTACGTTTAAAGATGATTGAATGAGTTTATATAGGCCTAAGAAACCTTGTCCTCCAAGAAAACAGCCAAAACCACTAATTACATTCGAATCAGGATTTTCAGGAAAAAAAATTCGGAATTCCAGAATAGGCCATGCGCCGCAGCGCACCTAGCCACGCCGCAACGCGCCTGGTGATCTGTCCGCCCACGCCGCAGCGCCTGTGCCGCGCTGCAGTGCGCCTGCCCGTCTGCCGGTTGGAATTTTCTTGCTGTTTCTTCGTTTTGCTTCCGTTTTCTCCCGTTCTTTTTGCAAATGCTTCCGTGCTTCATTTCTTTGACTCCAAATCTCCCAAGAATTGTAGGGAAGACTTCGTTCTTCATTAAAAACTTGAAATCCACACCACATTCAACAGAAATCGCTAACCCTAGCCGACGATTCGCAAACCTGCATAACTAGACGAAACACATCAAAAATACAACAAACTTGAGGCCAAGTGAATCAATTCAAGCCAATATGGAACGCTCCAAGTGGATATAAAATCCACTTATCAATATCCTTTTCAGATTATAACTTCTTTTTAAAATTCAATTCTAATACAACCTTTTTAATTATATCCTTTTTAGATTATAATTTTCTTCTTAATATGATATAATCTTCATCGTCTATTTTTAAAAATATTATATTCGACAGTTGAGATTATTTTGGCGGTACAATGACCAAATCAAAATTATGTATAAAATCCCTATTACACTTATTGTATATAAAAATATAATTGATAACAAAGAATACATTCTTGATTTTTGGTGCAAATTAGATTTTCTTTAACAAGTCTAAAAACCTCCAAAACGTCAGCTAATTAAAAATAGATGCGGGATAGTATTCAACTTCATAGATATATCATAGGAACAAAACCTTCCAAGAGGATGGGCGAGAAGAACTGAGTAAGAAATGGTCGACTCTGCTTTTTCAAATCATCACCGACCTGGATGAACACAGCATATTGTAAAGATCAACAATTGTTTGGATTACCAAACACCATAACTAATGCATTTAAAACAAATAGATATTCAATGGAAACTTACCAAAAACAAATCTACCAAAATTATGTTAAAAAAGAGCAATTTATAAAGCTTAAAACCTTTGCAACAGTTAAAGATATTCAAGGATATATGCAATATGCATTAAATCTGTAGAACTTTACGAAACCAGCAGTAAAGATTTAGTTGACAATAAAAATCAATTACGTTCATGCAACCACCAGGAATTTGCATCTTGAATTACAATGACTGGAGTCCTATGCTCTCTACAAAGTTAAAAATTAATCATCTAAAGTTTGTAAAGATTTTGGTGATTTTCCAATGCAAAGTGCACAGAGAAATCAGCATCAGGAAGGCAAAACAAAAACAACTATTCAAGTGTCAAGGATAGGAGGAACATAAAAGTTAGGAACTATTCTTGAGAACCTAAGATTAGATATTGACTAATGTATCAATATATGTATAATATAATCATCTATTACTTTATTTAAAGCCAAAATTTTGAAGAATCTGGGGACATTTAAACTCTGGGTATTTGTGGACAGAAAGGTGTTAAGATGATAAAAACTGACAGTACTTATTGAATGCTAGAATTTTGGCAGTACCTTGCCATTTTCTTTGGCTGATCCATTAGATTTCGAATCACCATCTAACGAGCAAATCAACCAAAGTAATGTTAGAAGAAATTCAGAGCCAACAAGGTTAAGTTTGAAAGTAACAAGGAGAATGAACCAGTTCTGCTTCAACTTCAGCTAATTCTTCATCCTCCCTGTCAAATAAAACAAAACAGACAGACTCCTTATAAGCAAATATTGTTTCTCGATATGGAGAGTACTCCCAATGCAAAAGCCAGTAAAAATTACCAATGTAAATATTTTCAGAGTTACCACAAGGAACATAGCCCAAATCCAAAAAATAATAATGTTGTTATATGATGAGTGAATTTTCGAGGAATCTACTATGTGAAAGCAACCTACTATGTGAAAGCAACCTTACCAAATTTGGAGCAGCCCATCCAAGAAGAGCCGAAAGAATAGTCATGACCTAGAGAGTAGAGACAGCAAATTAGTTTATGCGATAGCACATCCAAAATATCGACAAAGAGACAGACTAAAACTATATTAAGAAGCTTCGGAGAGAAACACTGACTATCAAAGCAGACAAGCAGCCTAGCAATACGAGTTTTCTGGGATGTCTCATCGCCAAAATCTAAGACAGACAGATATGTAAGATAAACAAAACCCATTATCTTTCATGCAAGAATTGGTTCTGAGTTTCAGAAAATATACAGTATATGAGTATTATAAGCAGCATAGAAATATATAATGTTATTTCTTATTGTCCCCGTATGCTTAAAGTTGGTCAGGTCAGAACATCCAACTTGATAAGGGTAGTGAGTGTGTAACCAAGGAGATTCCTGGAGGTCTTGTAGAATATTTCAATAAAATTTCATGTTCTCTGCTCAAGATGCAGATTGTTGTCATCAGCATAAAATGAAGGATACAATTAGATATGACACGTCTTGTTAACATGTTTTACAGTGGCATTGTTATGTTGATAGAGCGACGTAACAACATAACAAAGAAACAGCGATAACAAAGCCTAGTTCAGGTAAATCCTTGTTAAAGACCTTTCTCACAGAGGAATAAAAATAGACCATATTGACAGTGATAACTGAGAACTTGATCGCTCTAGCAAGAATAACATAGTGTTTGTCGTTTAGGTCACTGTTAGTGCAGTTCGGAATATAAGTGTAAAGAGATATGTCATTGAGCTTCAACTGCTATGGCCAACATAACATTCTAAATAGATCAACAAATAATAACTTACCAAATTACAACGCATGATTGCACAACAATATGTTATTGCAGCTAACTTTCAACTCAACCAACTTCTCCATGCTGGATATTCTATTATAATATTCATACAGCATCTCTGTGTTTGTCTAATTCATTTGTAATCGAAAAAAAAAAATTGCCTTTATCAATACCAAATTGGGGATTCCATTTCTAATGATTGCCCTAAAATTGGGTAGCAAATGTGATGTGAGGAAGCAAATTGTACAAAAAAACTCAATGAAAAAATTGATAGGAACTCATAATCCACATACATAGCATGACTTGCACATAAACAAGCTTTCCAAGGATTACGGTCTGTATGAAATTACAACTAGAAAAGGTAAAAAACTTGACAATTCATCATGGATGTAAAAGGTACCAGATAAACACGAACGCTTTCCAAAGGGCACCTCATTGAAGGAAGAGGTTTCATTATTTAGGGGAATGTCATACATTTATGCTCCATTTGTTTGGTTAAAAAGAACAAGGGAGTATGAAACCAAAAGAAATTTGTACTATTTTGTGGGCATTTGTTCATATTTTCATTCTTTTCCTCATTTCATTCATACAAATACATACTAGCGCTTGATCCCAACAAAGTAGTGAATTATGCTCATATCTACCTCTTTGAGCATCTCCGAGGCTCTTAAATCACTCTTAAATATATTAGTATAAAATAATAGCTCTTAGTGATTTAATGTGCATTCATCTTCAACAATGCTTCTTATATTGACTCCTTATTTCATGTTATATTATTAAAAGTAAGCTACATCCATAAAAGTATAAAAGCAAGTGGATAGAGAGAATGTTGTCTTATAAATTTATAATATAATATTAATTAAGAGTTGCTAGTAGTTCTTAAAATTGAGGAGAGAGAATGAAATCTTAGTGAATTTAAGAGTCACTAAGAGTCTCTTGGAGTGGAAAAATTTAATCTCTCTCCTCAAATCTCAAGTTAAGAGCCATTTTAAGAGTGTCTTGGAGATGCTCTTACTCATTTTAATCACCAAAGATAGTGCTTTGTCGTTTTCTTCACTTAAACAATAATCCATTTGCTTATAAAGATTCTCTTTCATACACTAAAATCATCGATAATTAATCATTTTACTGCTAAAAAAGTCTGACAATGCAAATATAACTCTCAATTAAATTAGCTTGACAATAATAAAATTAAAAATGTACTGACCGCAGCTGCGAAAAAGGTCTTTTCTCCAATCTCAGATAGAACAGTCATAGCAAGAGATTTAGTAAAACCCTAGTTGTTAAAACATAAAAATTAATCAAACGAATCAAGAAATGAACAGAGGCTATAAAATTCGGTGTTCAAATGTCAATCCCATCTTAGAAATTCAAATACAACACAAATTATCTTCATGTTTCAGCAGACGAAAATATGCGATCAAAACACCAGTGAATAAAGAAAATTCAAGGACGTTATTATTGAGTTGGAATATTTATGAGAAAGAAGTTTTAAGTGTTACATACTGCTCGTGGAACAGTGTACAATAGTCCTCCTGGATCAAAGAATCTGATGCAAAATTGATGGTACTTAGTGCAGTGCAGTACTGGGGAAACTTGGTATAAGCTTCGCATCTCGATGCTTCAATATCTACTTGTATTAAATTCAAGCTATCCAAGACATATCAACGCCATTAGAAAGATCTTATAGGTGGTAAAGTATACCAGTATTTCACAAATCAGCCATTTACCTTTTGACTGGGTCTCACATACATAAAGTAGCATCAAGCGAAATAAACATGGCCCGTGGCCCATAATTAAAATGACCCTTGAAAGAACCCTGATAGTACAAGCAACGTTAAATTATTACATGTGCTCTCCTGTTGGGTCCTTTACCACCCCCATTGGCCCGTATCTTTCACATTCTTAAACCAAACTACAATTAAACCTATGTTTTCCTCCCATAAACTAACTAATTCCAAGAGTCTTGTCTAACTCTCACATTACAAATCACAATTAACTGATTAATTACAATTATTAAAATAATACGGTTTGATATTAAATAGTTTCGACATCTATTATATATATAATACCACAACATGTACTATTTTATTCCATCCTAAATTACCATTTTGACCCTCTGCATTCATTAATACACATCAATTAAAATTCATATTTAATATGTGCATTCATTAACATACATTAATTAATTCGTATTTAATATGTTTATTTAATACTATCTACTTAATTACAACGTTTTCGTTACATTGCAATTAATTAATCATTCGAAGAAGTTTGTGTCTCGCACGAGTATAGAGACATTTGAACTCATTATAATTGAAGAAATAGTATTGGAACATTAATTTCAGATTACTAATTACATATTTTTGCTATGCAATCTACAGATTTTGTGTACTGTAATTTAGTATTTTTACTTTATAAAAATGTGTCTAATACAATATTTTTTAATACTTTCTTGGCTTTGACGCATTACTTGACATTCTGTAATATCAAATTCAAGAAATATATGACTATGAGCACTTTGGAAAAATAAAGAGTACATTTGAATGTTTTAACCAAAATGGGAGATCTTGAAACGAGAATAAAATAAACATTGGTTAAAAAAGAACGTGTTAAACTAAAAAAAATAATAATCATCACAATATCAATTGTTAATATTAATATCAAAACGTAACGAGAAAAACTACAATATTAATTATAAAATAGAACAATCCCGTGCCTTGCACGAGAATTGAATCTAGTTTAAATATAAACTAAAATCAATATTATGCACTCCCTTGATCACAACAAGTACAGAATATTTTTCAACTATGTAAAAAATGCACTAGTAGACTAGTCATGAAAACAGCACACTAATCATAAATATGGACTTAGATTTGACAACCTAAATATTCACTCTAATTACATCATTCAAAGCTCCACTCTGCCTTACTTCTCTTGTCTCTCTGTCTCCCCCAACGAGTCCATCGTGACCCACTCTTAATTCTCACTTACCAATATTTTAATCTCTCCCCACCTATACACACACCTCCTTTATATATATACATACACCCCTAAACCTTACTCCTCAGTAGCAGCTACAACTAGCATCACTCTCTCTCTTGCCCACTCTTATACGACTATTCATTTCACAATGGCACAAAGAGTGAGCTTCTTCTTCTCTATACTCTTAACCATCTCATTCACTTCAGTTCTTTCTCGCAATCTGCCGTTGCGCGACACAACTTCAGTTCTTGACGTCTCGGCTTCCATCCACAAAACGCTGTCGTTTAATTCCCAATCTATAAACACATTGAACCAAATCCAAGAAAGTACTTTACAGTCTTCAACTTCTTCTCTCACACTCCAGCTACATCCTCGCTCATCCATACACAAAACTACTCACACCGACTACAAGGAGCTCACGTTAGCTCGACTCCGTCGTGACTCAGTCCGAGTCAACTCGCTCCAAACTAGACTAGATCTGGCGATTCACGGCGTTTTAAAATCAGATCTCAAACCTGTTTTCACCGAGTTAGCAGCTGAAGAGCTGGAAGTACCAGTGATTTCAGGGACGAGTCAAGGAAGCGGCGAGTACTTCACTCGACTCGGAATTGGTCATCCACCGAGTCAACTCTACATGGTACTCGACACAGGCAGTGACGTCAACTGGCTACAATGCGCACCTTGCGCTGATTGTTATCAACAAACCGATCCAATCTTCGAACCAGCTTTATCATCCTCCTATTCACCTCTCACTTGTAACACTCAGCAATGCAAGTCACTCGACGTCTTCCAATGCCGCAACGACACGTGTCTCTACGAAGTTTCGTACGGCGACGGTTCCTACACCGTCGGCGACTTTGTTACCGAGACGGTAACGTTCGGCGACTCGGCTTCGGTTAATAATGTAGCTATTGGATGTGGACATAGTAATGAAGGCTTGTTCGTTGGAGCCGCCGGCTTGATTGGACTCGGCGGCGGCTCGCTTTCGTTTCCTTCGCAAATCAATGCGACGGCGTTTTCGTATTGTTTAGTGGATCGTGATTCTGACTCGGCTTCAACACTCGAGTTTGACTCGGTGACTCCTCCTAACGCCGTCACCGCTCCGTTAGTTCGTAACGATAAACTCAATACTTATTACTACATTGGACTTACCGGAATCAGTGTCGCCGGCGAGATGTTAAAAATATCGGAATCGACTTTTCAGTTGAACAGTAACGGCGAAGGCGGCGTCATTATTGACTCAGGAACCGCCGTGACTCGGTTGCAAAACGGAGCTTATTACTCGGTACGTGACGCGTTTAAGAAAGGCACCAAGGACTTGCCGTCAACTGACGGCGTTGCATTGTTTGATACTTGTTATGATTTGTCGGCGAAGAAAAGTGTGGAGGTTCCAACGGTGTCGTTTCACTTCTCCAACGGTCAAGAGTGGTCTTTACCGGCTAAGAATTACTTGATACCGGTTGACTCAGCGGGTACATTTTGTTTAGCTTTTGCTCCGACTTCTTCGGCTCTGTCGATTATTGGAAATGTACAGCAGCAGGGGACACGTGTCAGTTATGACCTGGGACATTCGGTCATTGGATTCACTGCCAACAAATGCTAATTTACTCTTATAACCCCGAATAGGACAAATTTACTTTTTTGCTATTGCAGTTTTTTACTACTCCCTCAGTTCCGAAATACTTTTCCTGTTTTGACTTTGTACACTGTTTATTATAAGCGATTGACTAATAATTTACGCATAATTGATAAGATAAAATATAGTCATGAGTGATCTTGTTGGATTCGTATTTGTTAATACTTTAATACAGTGAAGTTTTTATATTTAGTACTAATACGAAATTGAAGATATTAACGATTAAAAGTGTGTGTTGGCAAATGTGTCCAAAGTAAACAGGAAACGTTTTTAGGAACGGAGGGAGTACCTTGTAGTAGTATGTGTTTGGAGTTTGGAGGGGAGTGATTTTGTATAGGATTTGGAAGGGTAGTGTTTGGAAGGTATTTATGGAAACAAGAGAACATTATTAGTACTCCATTTGAATTGTGCCTAAAAAATGTTCAAGTTACTTCAATTAGTTACTACTGTGAGTTTTTATGAAGTTTCCAATATCAACAGCATACAGTGCATGCTCTATGCTCCAGGTTGGGATATTGGACCTGGCTCGGAAATAAGCCCACACGGCAATTGGCTGTATTTTTACATAAATCACACTTCCTACGTTCCAAATCTTTTGTTTTGTTGACTTTTTTTAAATTGCATAAATAATACTGAAGTTGAATCAAAGAAATGGAAGCTTTGAAAAAATAGGAGAAAATTCAAACACCCTATTTCTATTTTACTCATCTGGTTCATTTTGATCCCAAATCTTGAATGAAAGTTGATTATGTACTCTGTTGTTGATTACAGTTGGCTGCATCACAGCTTAATGTACATTGATGTTTTATAGGCTGTACTGCTGTAGCATTGAATAAATATAAATTACCAATTGAAACATTCGCATTCAATCATTTCTTAGGTGAATCGTTTACATTGAACTTACGTGAATCGTTTACATGTACTAATAATCTCCGAATTCAATCATCTCTTTAAAGAAATATCTACAATCTGAACTGATGACAAAAAGAATGGTTATGAATTTGGAGTTCAGTTTCAAAACGAACATAAATTAAGCCCCATAAGTTTTAAAGAAAAGGAAATCAAATGCACAAAAAAAAAATAACATTAAAATTACAGTCCTAATACTGTTACAAATTTTCAAGAAACTCAAGAAGACCTTGATGAAAATAAAAAAAGTTGGGTGTAACAAAAATTTGAAGCAAAATGGTTAAAGATGGAGGCTCAGATCTGTAAAATGGTTGGGCAGAGAGGGTTCCACCGCCATGGCTGCAAACACCAGCTTTCGGGTTGCCCCGCCAAGATACGGGTCACATACACTCACCTGCCCAACACAACTCAGAAAGACTTAACAAATTTTTCATCATCACAGCCTCTGTTTATTACTCCTCATCGTCATCATCATCATTATTATTATTATTATTATTGGCATTTTCTTCTTTGTTTCTTGTTTGTGGTGGTGTTAGAAGAAGAAGCGTTTTCTTCCTCATATACATACACACACAAATATATACATACATATACAAGGTTTGTTGATTTGGAGAATAGAAATCACAGGCTAAAAGGATGATTAAAAAGATCATCTACAGGAGAGGGGCAACCACCCTTAGAAACATCCCATCTCTTCCCGCAGCCTCAATTCTTTCTGAGTTTTATTTTCTTCTATTTCCCTCAACACTATTTAGGGCTCCAACACCCTTCTTATCCTACCAGTGTCAGCAGAGTTAAGGCCGCGTTTGTTTTCCACCCAAATTAACTAACGGGACTTTTTAATTAGCTGACCGTCAATAACAAATGTTTTTTTTACAATAAATCGTACCTTAAAAAGTTTTTACGATAGTTATAGAAATGATTTCCATTATATTCACACCAAAAATTCTATTTTACATGTATCACAAAATTTTTTTCAATACGTTTTTTCATCATTTATCATAGAAAACATTTATAAGCTAGATTTTAAAAGTATTAAACTTAGTTAATGAGTTTAATTTTAATTATTGAAAATAGATTTTGAATATATTTTATAATATTAAAATTTAAAAATGGGGTTAGCGTTTTTAGTTGTTACTTTCTTTTTTTGTTTTCAGAATAAAAGTATATGCTATCATTAATTTTTAACCAAGTGGAATTTGCTTTTTGACACATGGGACTTTTCTTTTTTTCAAGTGTCCCCACGAGTAAGCATCGAAAACAATTAGCAGCTTGTCTCAGTTGGTTAAAGAGAGACCATCTTACCTCTTGGTCACAGGTTCGACTCCCATGAGAGGCGGATTTGTGATTATGCCATCCTGGGGCAGAGCCTGTCGCATTTGTGCGGTTTACCTTGGATCACGTGGTTTGCAGGCTATTGCGTGAGCCCATGGGTTTATCCAGAGCGCACCGATGGGTAGTTAAAAAAAAAACAATTAGCAAAAAATCTAGGTGGCATGTCACGAATAAAATATATGAATAAAATGTAAAAAAATGGGTACTCCAATAGGTCATATCTCTTAGCAAAAAATGTAGTCAATCACTTTATATTGGTTATATTTGGCCAATCTCTATAGCAAAATTTTACATTATCTATTACCATATTAAAAATAATATATTCTATTTATAACAATTTGAAATAATAATAACATGCCATTTTTGAAATGTAGTCAATCAATTTATTCAATTTCATCGGAGCACAACATCTTACAGATTCGACAAATTTTACATTTCAGTATTTTATATAATTTAGCCAAGTTTTTTTAACCAACACCGTTGGAGATGCTCGAATGAGAGCTAAATTTCCTGTAAAAACTTTAAAATAATTTGTTAATAACTAATATTAGCTTATAACCCGTGTGATACACAGATTTCTTTTGATATGTAATAATTTATTTTATGTTATAATTATATTTTATATAATCATTATTTTTATTTATTTATTTTAATTAATAATTTAAAATAAATTTAATGAAGATATGCATGATTTAAAACTTATAGTATAAAATTCTAAAATAAATAATTCGTTGACGGAATTCGAATCTTGAAATTTTAGTAAATTAATTTAATCATTCAATATATTTTAAACATTAGATCTTTTGATCCTGAATTTTCATTAAAAATCTAACGGTCATTATTCGTTGTATACGGATTTATACTATATTTTATTAGTGATTAGAAGATATTGTGTGATGTTTTTGGATATGTATTAATTATTGCAAGATAATGTTTTAAATTAAAATTAACGTTTTTTAAATAGAAAAAAAATTATTGATTAGAAGATACGATATTTTATGTGCTTAAAAAGTTAAGATCATCAATTAAAGTAAACGACTTTTAATTTAAAAAGGCAAATCGGCTAATTATCATTAATTACATACTTTTATTATTTATTTTAATAATTAGAATGAACATGCCGAGAATCGAACCGACAAACTTTCAATGCCGGTGCGTGTTAGAGGACTTACACAATCTGAAATTCACAAACCACTAATAAAGAGCACATACACAACCAATTAGTTGGTTGATAAGATATACCAAAGCGCGGTCACACACTATTCAAATATTACTTCTACTTCTATCAAACAATAAGTAAAAGCAAAATAAGAACACATAAATATATGGCGTGGAAATACCCACATCCCAACTCGTATTATTAATCCAAATAATTATCAATAATACAGCAAAACAATAACACCCCAATGGTGTCCCAAACCCGATACTTGAGCCAAACAATGCTCAATCATCTCTCAAACAATACATAAAGCTAGGGGTGAGCATGGTTTTCCAAAAACCGACCAAACCAAACCGACCAAACCGAAAATTTAGGTTTTTTTTCGGTTTGGTTTGGTTATGGTTTTATATTTTTAAAAACCGAAAATTTTGGTTTGGGTTTGGTTTCACTAGTTTACACATCCGATTAAACCAACCCGACCATTAAGTCGTATAAAAATATTATTTATATATATATATATATTGTATTTTTCGTGCGGTTATTTCTTCAACACACCTATCTTCAACACACTTATAGACTATAGTATTATATGCCTTAACCATGCTTACGTGTGTGCACGTGTGTTTTGTATTTAGTTAGATTTATAGTGGTTAACTTGTTTTATTTCATGTCAAAAACCAGTTAAAAGAGAAAGTACCAGAAAGCTATATATAAGACTTTTGAGACTTATTTTATGATTTAATGAAAATATTTGAGGAGTATAATTCATTTTATAACTATTTTTTATGATATTTTGTGCTACTATTTGTGCATTTATTTTGTTGACTCTTTTAAAATAAAATAAAATCTTGTATTTAGTGTTGGAGAAAATAAATAACATCAAGTATAAATATATATTTATTAACGGTTTTAAACCGAAACCGACCAAACCAAACCGTTATAATTTGGTTGGTTTTTTTAGAATGATATGGTTTTTGGTTTGGTTATGGTTTGAAAAATTAAAAACCCGAAATTTATGGTTTGGTTGGTTTGACAGTCCCAAACCGTCCAAACCACCCGATGCACACCCCTACATAAAGCTGCATCTCTTAAGTATTTACACATATCAAACAAATACAATATGACTATGTATATATAGTCATCCAAAACTTAGTCACCAAGACAAACCATACTTGTTTTACAAGTCTTACCATACTTGTTATACATGTCTTTCAATTATTGGCACCCAATTATCCAACTTAATGATCAAGATATACCATATATAATAACTGTCTACACATACAGTTATTTCCCAACCCATATATATCTTGAATCACCCAATCCAGCAGTGCGATGCTCGGATTTCTTTTATTATTTTATAAATTTTATTTAATATTACAATTATGTGTTTATATAATCATTATTTTAAATAAATTTTTCAATTTTATTTTAATATAATTTAATATACTCATATGTTATGGATTATGCTAATGTTTCGTTATTATTAACAATGTTTACGGATTTTTAAATATTTTATTAATAAAAAAATATGGTGTGATATTTTCGAGTATATATTAATGATTATAAGATTAGTTTTAAATAAAAAAGGTAACGTGTTTTAATTAGAAAGAAAATGTTAATGATTGGATGATATGGTACGATTGATATTTTTAGGTGTTTATAAAAGATAATATCTTCAACTAAAACTAAATGTGAAAAAGGTAATCGGCTAATTATCATTAATTATATTATATTATTATCTATTTTAATAATTAGAATAATCGTACCGAAAACTAAACCGTCAAATTTTCAATGTTTCGATTTCAATGTAAGAACTAACAAGTGTTAAATCTAAATAAAAAACCATGGATCATCTTATGCGATATTATCAAGGTTACACGATAAAACTGTAGCGCGAAAGCGTACCTGCCATGACGGTAGACATGAATACGGATTATGGGACTTGATCTTCCACAGACTTGATTCGCCTCTAGCTGTATCTCGCTCTGACTGATGGGAATAGAGGAGCAGAGGTTGTGAATAGCCTTGGGGACCAAGACCCTATTATGTTCTTTATATAGTAGTCTAATTAGACCCCATTAACCCTAATTAGATTACTATTGGGTACTACACATTACAAAGCCCATACCGAATAAGATGTTATTGGACCCTTTATTTTAGACCACTTAATTAGTCCAAATAGAATAAACATTAAATATAATTGTCTTTAATTTGTAAGCCCATAAATTATTATTAGATTATAAAAAATAATCTAACAATCTCCCACTTGGGTTACAAATTGTTCCAAACAACAATTACATTGAATAACCATAAGTGCGCACAAAATTGTTTATTCTTTAGAAAACATCTTCCTTAGTCAATCTGGTCCATCTCATATATAAACATGGAACCAAAGCGACCTTCGTCACATTGTCGTAACTCGATCCTCAATGATCACCACATAAATATATTCAATGACATAGATCAAGTATGGATGTGTAACTGGAAATTACATGCAATGTGATCTCAATCATGCCTATTTCCAATTGGTCCTTAATACCTTAGTGAGATCAATCTTTATTCTTTCAAACTTTATGTCAAAACCACAATTGTAAGATACAGCTCATATAGAGCAATCGAGAGAAAAAAATAAATTAACTTTATTCTGCAAAATACTCAAAAACACAAATATCACCATAGTGTCAATAAAAACTGAGTACCGAATATAAGAACAAAACAAAAAAAACTCCCACTAAAAACTGAATATCCTCCAACGAGACGACACCCACATGAGCAATATGCCCAAGATAGAACTTTACGGTGTCAAAACTTTAGTAAGTGGGTATACTAGCATATAATTTGTTCTTCTAAACTCAATAGACACTATTTGATATTGCATTCTCTCTATAATGACTTGAGATTTAATGTCTATATGTTTAGACATAACAAAAAAAAACTTAACCAGAAGTAGATTTTCTTGTATCTACAAAACCAACATAATCAGAATCAGAATACATAGTGATCTCCAAAATTCTGATTTCTGATAAACGAGCATGTAATATTTTGTTCCTTGCAAGTACCTTATAACCCATTTAATTACAATCCAATGATCCATTCCAAGGTTACTCGAATATCTGCTTAACATACCCACAATGAATGCCAAATCCGGTCGGGTACAAACTTGATCATACAAAAGACTCCCAATAGCCGAAGCATATGGCATATTCTGCATCTTCTTTCCTTCATGATCATTCTTAGGGCACTGTTTGAGACTAAACTTATCTCCTTTAGCAACAAGAGTACTTATTTGTGCACAATCTTTCATGCCAAACTTAGCAAGCACCTTATCGATATAGCTCTTTTGTGATAATCCAAGGACACCTCGAGAACAATCTCGATGTATCTAAATTCTTAATACAAAAAAAACGTCACCAAGATCCTTCATCTCAAAACGAGAAGTAAGAAATCTTTTGGTTTCATGCAGTAAGCCTATATCGTTGCAAGCCAATAATATATCATCGACGTAAAGCACAAGGAATATAAATTTACTCACACTGAACTTATGATATAGCCTCAAGTGCCATTCTTCCTCTTGAGTTTGTTGAGTTTGCTCGTTGAGTTTGCTCTTCTTGAGCATCATCTTGATTTTGAGTAGGAAACTGAACAGGTATATCCACATTGTTATCTTGAACTACATGAGGCAAAGAAACTGATTCTTTCTCAAAGACAACATCCCTGACTTTATCTTCCCCCTCAAACTCAACATCCTCAAGAAATCTAGAGTAAAATGCTTTTCAAGCTCATCAAGGAAATCTTTAACAAATACCTCATCAGAGTCTTTAGACATACCGCCCTTGAATGCTTCAGGAATGCTGCGCTTAATCATCATTAGACTTAAGGGATTCGAACGCTCCCACTTCTCAAAGTTCAATTTATCAGTATTAGAAATTTCATCCGTAAGAGAAGCAGGTTGTTCTTTCCTTATAGCATAGTCTAAATCCATGCAGCCGAGAACTAACAGAACGTTCTCTTTCTAGCTCTTAAAGTTTGTGCCGTTAAGCATAGGATTGGAGTTCATGCTGGTAGTTATATTAGCAGCAGATGTATTAACTAGCAATTTGGAACAAAAAAAATTATAAGCTCGCATAATATAAGCTCATGTCATATGCATACATAATAGCACACAAAAAAATACATGAATTTAAATACTATAGTGTGTGTGGGCCCATTCAAACAAGATACCTAGCACAACATTAATATTTAGTCTTTGGACAGAAATATTAACTTGTAAGCGGTACTCTCCACGCAGAAATCAAATATTAATAATAAATTCGGTCAAGCAATAACCTTCCTTTGGGCCGGTTTATTACTCACATGAAAAATTTATAATTATTACATATTTATTTCCGCATGTATATTCATTATTTGGCCATTAAATAACCTTCCTTTGGGTCGATTATTGTAACGCATAAATAATAAACATACACATCCTATTATTTCAAAATAAATAAATCTCCACATAAATATCACTTTGGTAATATTTTGCTTCAACTCACTTATTCACGAAATAAAAAGAAGAAAAATAAATAACCATTATTTTTCAGAAAAAATGTGCCCAAATTCGTATTTTTGTAAAAAAAATATTAAAATAAACACCAAAATTTTTAATATTATTCACAACTAATTTAAATATAAAATTTGATTCAAAATCAAAAATACACCATCGGCGATTACATATCGGAAACATAAACTCATACTAGATTTATCCAATATATGATATCCAATCACACACCTCACGATTAGAAAAAAAAAATTGGATACCTAGCCATATATTATTAACTAGATAAACAACTTAACAAAAAGCTTAAAATATTGAATATCAGGCACATAGATGGCTTTAATGATTTCATGTTTTTAGAAAAATAGATATGCAAACTGGCCAGGTACATCATAAATATTATTATACTAAAACATGGCCTAATATGAATAGCATTAGCCACTAACCAGATTACACATACCAAAATCATATGAGCACATAAAACAATTAAATAGTATCATGGTACATGGCATACATAGTTCGATGAATTACACCGCAAACGTGGACCAATAGGTACTTGAAAAAAAATAAATGTTTACGAAATCTCAAGAAAACATGTATGAATATATATCGTAATCTTGATCGAACAAAATAACCCTAATAACTCGACATAAGATAGGCTCTGATGCCAATTGTTAGATCTAAATAAATAACCATGGATCATCTTATGCGATATTATCAAGGTTACACGATAAAACTGTAGCGCGAAAGCGTACCTGCCATAACGGTAGACATGAATACGGATTATGGGACTTGATCTTCTACAGACTTGATTCGCCTCTATCCGTATCTCGCTCTGACTGATGGGAATAGAGGAGTAGAGGTTGTGAATATCCATGGGGACCAAGACCCTATTATGTTCTTTATATAGTAGTCTAATTAGACCCCATTAACCCTAATCAGATTATGTTATAGGGAGAATATTGTATAACAATATTTTGGAGGTTGCTGGAATCACGGAGCAAAATACGGATATTCTGCTAGGAACACGAAGAACACGGAGGTGATTTGTAACTGTTTGTGGCTGATCTTGTCTATTGATATTCAGTGGTGAACTGTTTTTCCAACTTTACAAGATGCCTACGTACCATATTTATAGGGATCAAGCCACACGTAGTTCTCTTGGAGAAGAAGTTATCTAGACGGGCTAGGTTTCTATGGGCTCAACTTGACCCAAATCCACCAGACGTCTCCTTGGGCTGATATATATTACCCAGTTATCCTGCTCATGACCCATGGCCCATTAAAGGTTACTCATGGCTAACATGATGCTCTAATTAAATATCCTCATTAGTGAAACTGTCGAAGAAACTAGATCACCTCGCATGCGACCTCGCTGGGATAGTCATGCGAGGTGATCCGCGATGTATGGAGATAATCACACTCACGTGACCTCGCTGGGTCTGACCGTAAGCCTTCATAATAAGTATACTCTAGGCCACGCTGGACCTCTAGGCCTCGCTACACCTCATGAACTGCGACCTCATCCCTTTGGGATCGCTGGCGATGCCGCGTTACAGAATAATCTCATGAATTTCTCTATGATGATGAACTTTAATGACCCATTCTTATTTCCTAGGCCCATTATGTGTGATGCAATATTATTCTAGCCCATTTAGGCCTGCTTAGGACTTATGCCAAATTAGGGCATAACAACTACCCCCCGAGTCCATATTGTCATTGGAAATGCTATGTGGACTCAAAAGACTCCTTTCCAAGAAATTCTGGTGCAAGGCCAAGGCCCATTACCCATCATTTTCGGCCTCTCTTCGTAGGCCCAATGAATTTGAACGGTTTCTAACAGCTGTTATGTCTCGAGATCCGCTCTTGGTTGCCAGGATGATGACACGTGTAACAGATCCTTTTCTCTCCTGCCTACTATATAAACTCAAATTT
Source organism: Saposhnikovia divaricata (assembly GCA_036435485.1). NCBI lineage: Eukaryota > Viridiplantae > Streptophyta > Magnoliopsida > Apiales > Apiaceae > Saposhnikovia > Saposhnikovia divaricata. The sequence goes on from CM071600.1 coordinate 25,256,505, forward strand.
CCCAATCATTTGTCACTTTCCTTATAAACAACGCAACGAATTGCTGCCAATTTGCTCCCAGATCAAACAGAGAACCGGATCGCTTTCATACAAGAACGACCTCGAACTTTTTTAATATCTTCATACTTTCTTCAATCAACAGTAAGTTTCCTTCTCTTTTTCTTCATTTTTAATTCATTTCAATGCATGCATAGTTTATAATTCCCTCTTTTATCACTTGTACATGTATGCGATGCAAGCCTTAATGTATGCGACCCCTCCTTTGTAATTTAGTACTGCGAGCCTAGCCCCGCCAGGATAGAAAATGCGATCTCTCTCTTAGATACAAAACAGTCCTTTCCTCTTTTAGAATATAAATCAATCCTTTCACCGTGTGCGATGTGAGGACACTTAGAACCTTCTATATTTCTTTTTTCTGAACCCCTTGATATTCTGTAAGTGCACACACTAATAATCCACTTTTACAGATGTCCAACGACGATAGCTCAAGGACTCCTTCACCTCTTCCCCACATCACAATAAGCGAGCAAGCGGCTGCTAATATTGCTAGGGCTACAAGTGCGAGCGACAGTTCGTTCAAATTGTATTTGGACCATCAATGGTCCAATGAAGAATACAATCGGGAAACTGATTTATGCTCCTGGAAAACCAAACATCCATCCACCTCGCAGAATGCATCTGTCGAAGTCCCCTCAAGTTCGCAGCATCAACCTTCTCCACAAATTCCTTCTTCTATTCAAGACGAAGTGAATGAACTTTGGAGAAAAGAAATCAACTCTTCTCCAGTATCCCCAAACTCCTCTCTCCTCTTAACAAGAATCTTCTCCTTACAACCCCCATAACGATTGCCAGCGACTCCTCTACAAACTCGCTAGGCGAGGCCTATTATGAGCACGAGGGTGGAGATGACAACGAAGCCAACTCTGATGATTCTGATTATGAGGAGCCTTCCTCTGATGATGGCGGCCTTGATGAAGTAGCCAAGGTTATCAATTTCACTGATTATAATTACATACCAGAAGCTTCTCCCTAACCTTACGTACCAACTCCTCAGCCTGAGCTAGAAGGAACTATATATGTCGGCGGAGCTCGTCCTGAAGATATTGAACCAGGTTCGAAAGTGAAACCCGGCCAACCTCGCATCCTAGCCTACAGGGATCTATCAACGACCCTGGATACAGAGTCTCTTGCTAAGGCGGTTGACATTTTTAGGCCAGAAGGCAAAATTATTCTCCCCAAATCTTCAATGCGATGTTATCGCTTTAATCATCAAGAAAATGGTGGTAGAGTGCCTCGAATGGTTTTGACTCATCGATGATGAAAATAGGCGTCTCCTCTCCCCTCCACCCTTTTATTAGGGATGTCTGTGAAATGTACCATCTGGCCCCGATCCAAATAAACCCCAACGGCTACAGAGCCATGATTGCCCTCTACGTTCTTTACCATAAACTTGAATATCCTGAGTTGGATGCGAGGACCATGGGCTATTTTCTACAGCTGAACTGATGCGGGGCCTCAGACTTCGACTACGTCTATTTCTCACTCTGGCCAGAGTTCAACAAAAAAGAACTTTATCATAGTGCTCCAAGTAACGCGGGCTCGTGGAAAGGACCTTACTTCTATGTCCACGAGGTGCCCAGAGTAAAAACGTCCTTTAACTACCTCCCAGGTATGGAGCTATCCTTTTAATTTCACCCTCCTTTTATTCGATCCGTACGCTAGTTCATCCTTCCTGAGATCGCAGTTGGTCAAGTCCGAACCGTCCTGAAGGGCGAAGAGAAGAAACGTGCTGACGATGTGCTGAAAACTCCACGAGAGGCCCGCAACATTCGAACCCTACTTTCTCTTGAGAATCTGGTCGAGTGCGGTTTCTTGAAAGAAGGAGTTGGTTTTCCTTCAAAGACGAAGCCTTTAGGGGCGAAGAAGGCTTCTTTGAAAAGAAAAGCCCGTGAGGAGGCTTCGTCTTCTCGAGTTGTAGTTACCACCAGCGAGGGTATTTTCCTCATCACAATGCGACCATTACTCCGTCCTCGCTAACTTTAACACTGCTTTAATCTTTACTGTTCTCGCATTTACATAACTTGTATTATTATGCTTCTAATTGTATTCTACTTCCACTTCTCAGGTATGTCGGGCAAAAGTGGTCGCAGGCCTCCCTTTCTTCAAAAGAGCGGGACCGTCCCTGTCACGAAAACTGCTATAGTCCCCCAAAAGCTAAAGATTACCGAACTACCACCTCCTCCACCATTGAAAACAAACACGGAAACTCTCCAACGAGTCCAGGGTACCCCTGAAGAGCATGCTTCCAAGAAATCTAGAAGAGACGGACCCGTGCTTCCTGTTCCCAAGCCTCCAGCAACTGCTACTCCTGTCCATCACCTTTTTGCAAAGCATGGATATAATCATGCTACGGAAGAGGAATGTACGAGCTGGGTGGGGTCCGAACTGGTTGTAAATGCCGAGTCTCTTTCCAAATGCATAGTTGAGGCGTTCATTCGTCAAACTTCGCATCTTAAGGAGTTGAAGACCCTCGCATATGTCAATGCCAAATTGCAGAAGGAGGTTACAATCTTTAGGTTTTAAAAGGAAGAAGACAAGAGGTCATTGATGGAGACTCATAAGCGAGCCCTTGAAACAGAGACTGCCACCTTGCGATCCGAGCTTAAGAAGATCACCTCAGAACATACTGCTCTCAACAAATCTTTGAAGGAGGCGGAGAAGCACGAGGAAACTCTCAAGAAGGAGCATGAGGAAGAGCTGAGTAAGCTGAAGAAGGAGCTCAAGGCTGCCAAACTTGATCATGACGCCGTGGTGGAGGCTGCCCAAGTCGAATTTATGAAGACATTTAACGAAAGATCCCCGAATTCGACTGGGAAAGGCTTGGGCCTGGTAACGCTGAATTTGCAGAGTCTTTTCGCAAAGAGATCGAAGAAGAGGATGCAATAGAGGCAGCCAGGATCGCTAGCGAAGCCGCCCAGACCAATACAACCTAAGCCGCTAAATAATGAACTCTTTTCTTTTGATTCTGATTACCAAACTGGGGATGCGGACACCCCTTGAATGTCTCGCAATATGTAATATTTTTTCATAACTGCCTTGATAACTTATTGGGCTCGCATAGCGACCCATTAACTGTTGGAATTTTGATAACTGTTATAACATCTTGCATGTCTTCATCTCTTCGTAAAATATATTGTGTATACTCTTAACTGTCTGTAGTTAATATTGCTTTCATCCTTTGTATATTCGAAACATTGCCAAGTAGACTAGCCTCGCAACTGCGAAGCATCCTTTGTAATTAAAATCGTAGCTTTCCTTTTTCTTGTAACTTTTATATTTGTTTTATCAACTTCAAAGTGTGCCTCATCCCCTTTGGAATCATGATGTGCGGTGCTTTCCTTGCGAGGTCGCAGACACGATCCCGAGGCTGAGTTCACCCCTTGACTTTTTTTTTTTTAAACTTCTTTGAGTAGATATGCTTTACAATAACTAATCTTCGAGAACAGTCCCTCAGGTCGCAGTAAGTGTACGCTCGCATCTTCCTTGAGCTGAGGGGGATTCGGCCTCACACCTAGTCCTGGAAATTTAAAATGCTAACAGAAAAAATAAAAATTGCACAATGTTTTTGGAGAACAAACTTCATATATAAATACTAGGGACGATGCCCAACTTTCATTACATCATAAAGAGGAGGTGTCTATATGATCACTAACCCCCAGTACTTTGTATGAATTTATTCATGCTAAGTAATGATAGATAGAGACTACCAGGGGCGAGGCCTCTACTCATAGTATTTCCTTAAATGTTCTGCATTCCAAGCTCGAGGTACGACCTTATCATACATATCTGTTAGATAATAAGTCCCCTCATTGATAACAGCATAAATTTTATAGGGCCCCTCCCAATTGGCTCCAAAGACTCCATGAGCTAAGACCTTGGTGTTAGGCATCATTCTCCTAAGCACCAAGTCCCCCACGCGAAGATGCGGCACACGAACCTTCCCATTATAATACCTCGCAGCTCTTCTTTGATAAGCTGCGAGCCTTAACTGAGCCTCCTCCCTTGATTATTGAATCATGTCTAAATATAGCCTGTGATTGACCTCATTTGCTTTGGGGTCGTAATGTTCTTGCCTGAACAAGCCTGAGCCCACCTCAACAGGCACCATGGCCTCGCATCCATAAGTCAAAGAAAATGGGGTCTCCGGTGGTAGACCTCGGCGTCGTGTTATATAACCACAAGACCCTTGGTAACTCCTCAGGCCAACTGCCCTTGCTCTCCTCCAATTTAGCCTTCAGGGTATGTTTAATTATTTTGTTAATGGCCTCGGTTTGACCATTTGTTTGAGGATGGCTCACAGCAGAGAAACTTTTCTTTATCCCCAAATTTTCACAAAACTCTTTCATTTCCTTACTGTCGAATTGCTTCCCATTATCTGATATGGGATTCCATAGCGACATACAATAGCTCTGTACACAAAGTCCTTCAATTTTTTTGCCGTGATGGTAGCGAGGGGCTCAGCTTCGGCCCACTTGGTGAAGTAGTCCACGGCCACGACTGCATATTTAACTCCTCCTTTGGTTTTGGGGAGTTCACCAATAAGATCGATCCCCCACATAGCGAAGGGTCACGGGCTCATTAGCGAGGTGAGGTTCGATACTGGAGCATTACTGAAGTTGGCGTTTCTCTGACATTTATCGCACCTTCTAGCGAACTCGAAAGCATCCCTTTTCAATGTAGGCCAGAAATACCCTTGTCGTAAGATTTTTTGAGCTAGGGAACTACCCCCGAGTGATTGCCACATATTCCTTCATGGACCTGCCTTAGGATGTAATTGCATTCTTCTCCATCTACACACCTCAACAGTGGTGTATTGAACCCTCTTCGATATAGCACCTCATCATAAATCATATATCGAGCTGCCTGATATTTAACTTTCCTCGCTTCTTTCTTTCCTTGAGGTAAAATTCCCTTCTTGACATACTCCCATATAGGGGTCATCCATGTCGACCCCTGGCTCGATAGTTCCATAACAAATTCTTCCGGAACACTAGGTTTACTTTAAATTTCCAACGGAATGATCCCAAGTAGAGTGGCCTCGCGACGCGAGCCTAATTTTGCAAGGGTATCTGCTCCTTGATTCTTCTCCCTTCTTATGTGAACCACTTTGACTTCGTTAAACTTCTTGATCAGCCTCTTGGACATCGCAATAGCTCGATCTGCTCACCCCTAGCTTGCCAGCCACAATAAAGTTGATATGTCACTAACATAGAATCGCTGTAGGCTGTAAGGTTCTCCACCTTCATTTCCAATGCTAGTTTGAGACCAATGATCAGGGCCTCATATTCTGCTGCATTGTTGGAAGCTTCAAATGCGAAGTGAACGGCACTGCTTAACTTGCGACCTTCAGGGGTAACGAGCTCGATCCCGGCCCCGGCTCCTTCTTTATTAGACGGCCCATCAACATATAGCTCCCACCACGAGGCTGAATTCCTATTTTTGACCTCGGGATTTGTTACCTCTGGGATCGCTATTAATGCCCAGGCATCTTCCTCAGATTGGGAAGGGAATTCTAATATAAAATCTGCTAAGGCTTGTCCCTTTATTGCACCTCGAGGCTTGTACTCAATATCGAACTGACTCAACTCTATCGTTCACTTTAATTGTCTCCCTAAGGCCTCGGGCTTATGCATCACTTGCCTCAAAGGGTAGGCAGTACGAACCTGAATGTTGTGTGCCTGAAAATAGGGCCTCAACTTCCTTGAAGCCAATATCAAAGCGTAAGCTAGCTTCTCCATGTTGGTGTAACGAGTCTCCGCATCTAACAACCTCTTACTGACATAATAAACAGGATATTGAGCTCTCTCTTCCTCTCGAATGAGGATAGCACTGACCGCATGCTCTGAGACAGCCAGGTAAACAATGAGGACTTCTCCTTCCTTAGGCTTAGAAAGCAGAAGCGGCGAGCCTAAGTGTTCCTTTATTTTTTGGAAAGCCTCCTCGCATTCGGGGGTCCATTCAAAATTTTTGCCCACCCTCTTAATTGCCTTGAAGAACTCATGACACTTGTCTGATGATTTAGAGACAAATCGATTGAGGGCTGCTATCCTTCCAGTTAGGCTTTGAACCTCCTTAACATTTCTAGGCGATCTCATTTCCATTAGGGCCTTTATCTTGGCTGGATTGGCCTCAATTCCTCTGTGGTTTACAATGAACCCCAAGAATTTCCCTGATTCGACCCCGAAAACACACTTCTGGGGGTTAAGCTTCATCCTGTACTTCCTCAGTATGTCAAACATTTCTGCGAGGTGGGATATATGATCCCCGGCCTCCTTAGATTTCACGAGCATGTCATCAACATAGACCTCCATTGTCTTCCCAATTTGCCTCTCAAACATCATGTTGACGAGCCTTTGATAGGTGGCCCCGGCATTAAAGAGACCGAAGGGCATCCCAATGTAACAGTAGAGACCTCTATCCGTGATGAACGAGGTGTGCTCCTGATCGGGCGCGTACATAGGTATTTGATTATATCCAGAATAAGCATCCAAGAAGCTTAGGAGCGCATGCCCCGCTGTCGCATCCACCAACTGATCAATCCTTGGCAGTGGGAAACTATCCTTGGGGCAGTGCTTGTTGAGATCAGTAAAATCTACACAGGTCCTCCACTTGCCATTCGGTTTCTTCACTAGGACAGGGTTCGCAAGCCAATCAGGGTAGAATGATTCCCTAACGAGCCCGACCTCGAGGAGCCTGTCTACTTCTTCTTTGAGAGCCTCGGCTCGCTCTCCACTTATGGGTCTCCTCTTCTGCCTCACTCCTTTTTTATTGGGGTCTATATTAAGCCTGTGGCACATCACATTAGGATCTATGCCAATCATAACCTCATGAGACAATGCAAATACATACAGATTAGCTTTAAAAAATTCCACGAGCCTTCCCCTAAGGTCAAGGCTTAGCTGCGACCCGACCCTTAGCACTTTAGTAGAATCCTTGGCATCGACAAGAATAGAAACTGTGTCTTCAGCAGCTCTGGCTCACTCCACATGCTCGGTGATGCGAGGATCTAAATCAATTTCAACCTCGCGAGCCCTTCTAGATTCTGCTTCCTCTTGCCTCGTTCCTCCTATCACAGGGGTTGCCCCGACATGGCCATATTCAGTCACAACTGTTATTTCTCGAGTAATTCCATTAGGTAAATATTCCAATGTTAATCTCTCTTTACGAACCCATTTCCCCTTACGGGCTCGCACAGCAGCCTGTTCTGGACTTTCCTCATCATCACTAGCCTCTTCCACAATTCCTTCTTGAAGAACCAATACTGGATGCGAAGCCTGCATCATAATAGCCCCTGGCACTGGCTCTACTTGTATACCTAAGTTATCGAAGTAATCCTCCGGCAACTCTTCGATAGATATCATATTACACCCAACCGGGGGTCGCGAGACATCTTTGCGAGCCCTTTCTTTCTCCTCGCACTCCATTGTATCTATCATAGAGCTGCTCCCCTTTTCTACTGATTTAAGGGCCCTGTTGTAGCACTCCCGAGATTCATGCTGAATTCCTCTAACACAACCCACGCCCTGTGGAGTGGGGAACTTCATCGAGGGGTGGTAGATAGAAGTGACCACCCTCATTTCCTTCAAAATTGGTCTTCCTACTATAGCATTATAAGCCGATGGTTGATCTACGACCATGAAATCTGTAACTTGGGTGATGATGCAGGGCTCGTCCCCTAAAGTAATAGGAAGCTTGATGAGGCCTTTCACACTGACCGAAGCTCCGGTGAATCCAGAAAGATGCCCCACTGTAGGAATAAGGTCCTTGTCCACGTATCCCATCTTCTTATAAACATCGTACATTAACACATTCACAGCACTTCCGTTGTCCACTAAGACTCTATATACATTCTGAGATCCAATGCGAACTCGAACTACCAAAGCGTTAGAATGAGGATGGTGGACCTACTTCGCATCTTCTTCTGTGATCATATTTGTGTCCTCCCCCTTAAAGAGCTTTGGGGGCCTTTCCTGCAGGTGATGGACATTAGTAAGGGGTCGCTCTCTAGCCTCGCGAGCATACCTCTCTCTGGCCTTGTTACTGTCTCCTCCAATATGAGGCCCTCCTATGATCACATGGATGCTACCGCCTCGTTCTTCCCTCTCCTTGCGAGGCGCCACATTCTGTTCGACAGGAGGGACATTGGTGTATCCCAATCCTGGTTTGCCAGAGTTTCCTTGATGTTTCTTTACTTCCCGGACTGCCCACTCTGTTAACTTTCCTTCTCGAATTAAACGATCAATTTGCTCTTTAAGGTGCCAGCAATCTGCATTATCATGCCCCGTTTGTTCATGAAAATTGAAATATTTATTTGTATTTCAGGTTCCTTGTGCACCCATGGCAGGAGGTTTTGTGAACACCCCCTTATTAGCATTGACTGCATAAATATGATCAACGGAGGCAACCAGGGGAGTGAATTTGTCTTCATCTCTTGCTGGGCGAGCCCGAGGTGGGGAACGCCTCGGGGGATCGCGGTCCCTTCTTTTTGGGCTTGGACTACGATCTTGTCTTCGCCTGGGACTCCGAGAATCTTTCCTCTTTACTCCCTTACTCTTGCTTCCACTACTTTCTCCTTTGCTCTTTCTTAACTCTTCCATTGATTTCTCAACCCGCTGAAAAGGTTCTGCCTCTTTGTATAATTCAGCGAGCGTACTGGGTGTGGATGCTTGCAATTTCTTCCAAAGCTTCGTTCCTTCTCGCAACCCTGCAATGAGAAAATTCTACACAGCCTCGTCATTTGCTCCTCGCACCTTAGGGACTTCGGCATTGAATCTTTTAAAATATTTTTGCAGGCTCTCTCCTTCCCTTTGCTTAATGTTAACTAAAGTGGACACCGGGGGTGCATAAAGCATCGAGGATTGGAACTGCTTGATAAAGATATCTACAAACTGATCCCAAGAGTCAATGGTTACTAGAGCCCTGAGCTTTAAAAACCACTGCTGAGCATTTCCCCTCAGCGAGGCCGCAAACAGTCTACACCTTGCTAGTTGCGAGACCTGATAAACATCCATCTCATTATTGAACCGAATCACAAACTCTGCTGGGTCAGTATCGCCATTATAGGTCATGTCAGAATGATGGCCTCGAAACACTGCAGGAAGTGGAGCAGTTCGAATTTCATGGGTGAAGGGCGAAGATGAGCCCATAGTGCTAAAAATCCCTTTTTCATTATTCATCGCATCCAAGGCCTTTTTTAGCTCTTCCAACTTGTAGTCCCCAATTTTGGCCTCCTTGTCTTCCCTTCCCTTCTCTCCAGTACTTCCATGATGAGATTCAGTCTTCTTAGGGGCACTAGACTCCTCCTGATCGTTTTTGCGATCCTTCTTTTTAAGATCCTCCTCGCGATGTCGGGATCGCTCATGGTCTCGATGAGATGGGGGTCTGTCGTCACGACGATAGGACCGCTCACGCTCTCTGTGAGAGGGGGGTCTGTCATCACGATGATATGACCGTTCACGATCTCGAAGTGGAGACACTGGTCGATGAGAACCCTTGCTTCTGTTTTTAGATCCTCCCCCCTTAATATCGTTAACCCTTTCTAACTTGAGGCGAAGATCATGCTCAGTCAGCTTCTTTCCAAGACGGTCAAAGACACTTACTGATCGTCCTTCAGATGAGGTGGGCTTACTATACGAGCCTCCTTTTTCTTCCCTAGTAGCTTCCTCTTCATCCTAATCAGGGTTCGTTTGATCTGTTACTACATCGTCAAAGTCTTCTATTAGCTTCTTGGTGGAGCCTTTACTTCCCTCCCCCTCATGGGTTTGGGGTCTCATTCTTGCATTCCTCTTCACACCCCTAGAGCTATGTCGCTTCTCCATCCTAGCCATCCTTTCCTGCACGGATGCCACTGTGTCTCCGATCCCCTTTAGAAAAGACATGACTTCACTCTCTAATGTCACCTTCTGGAAAGGGGGTGGTGTTTTTTCCTTCTCGAACTCATCCTTGGTCCCATCTCCAAATGCTTCGCTCTCTGGTGAATCCTTCCTCTTTGGGTATTACACATTACACATTACAAAGCCCATGCCGAATAAGATGTTATTGGACCCTTTATTTTAGACCACTTAATTAGTCTAAATAGAATAAACATTAAATATAATTGTATTTAATTTGTAAGCCTATAAATTATTATTAGATTATAAAAAATTATCTAACAACAAGTTCTACTATTTAGCGTAACTAAGCAATTTGTTTTTATCATGTAGTGAATGACTTACATCTTGATGGAATGTGACATGTAATAGAAGATGATATTTTATTATCGTTGTATGTTTTCTTGCATAATATATCAAAACTAATTTATGAGGGTAATCATAATAATTATGTAATTTTCTCTTCTTCTCTTTCCAAACTCTGAAGCACGTGACTGATTCATCATATTTTCGCTTCTTTCAAATTCGGGAGCATGCACACAAGAGAAGCAATTCTCTTATTTAATCTCTTCTCTTCTCTTCCATTCTCTTCTTCCCTCAGAAATTTTTGGAGCATAATGTTAATAACTTCGCAAATCATTTCTTGACCTACATTCTCATTGGACAATATCATGACAGGATTGTTAACAACACTCTATTTGGAATCATCTTAGGTTAATTTTTTCATTTGGACGTGAATTAGACAAATTAATCATCCAAGTATTCGTTCTTTAACAAATCAATGCACACAACAATCATTTGGACGTGAATTGGACAAATTAATCATCCATGTATTCGCTCTTTAAAAATACATATTGTAGCATTTTATATAGATTTTAGTGCCTGTATAGCGTGTGCCATATTTTTGACTTTTGGATCATTTATTGGTGTTTTAGGATCTGTCGTCAGTTGATGAATATGTTTTGTTATTTTAGATGAACTTTTTAGATTTTTATGATTTTTTTGAGAACTCGACGTTTTTTCTGCCTACCTAAAGTGGACTTTGGTTATATAAATAAAACTGTCCAATTTTATTAAGTATACTGCATATAATAAATATTTAAAGTATATTCGATTAATGGTTCATTGACATGGTTTTATTTGTCGTGGTTGTTTTGGTCATCTTTTAGGTTTCCTTGGGTGAAAAGAAGTGTAAAGCAATATATATTGTTTTCCTCAGGTGGAAAGAAGTGTATAGAGACGATGGATGAAGGCAGAATCTTGGGTTTTGTGGTGTAAACAACAAAAAGTCCAAGACATTTGGTTTATAGCCTTTATGTAAATCGATGTATTGTTGTTTTAGGTGGGGAACTCTTTTTCCCCCTTGATTTTTTTCCCCGAAGGATTTTGTTCTTACAGGATTTTAACGAGGCATACTGTTAGAAGTCTTTTTCTTTGATATAAAGGTTTTATTTTTCTAAACTTCCGGATAAATTTCTTTCTCATGTGAGTCGTAATTTAGATTACGATCCATGAATTGGTTAAACGTACCTTTCAGTTAGAAGATAAGTTTTTGTAGGTGAAAAATTGTCTCAAAATTCCTTACATTTTCGAATTGTGTAAATTCTATCTTTCATGAATGAAATCGTTTCATTTTGGAAAAAAAAAAAACAACGAAAAATAACTAACAAGAGTTTCACTCTTCATCCCCAAATTTTCCCAAATTCTAGCTTGCTTCGATCATCCCCAATCTCAATTATCCAGCCTCTTTTACACCTTCTTGAGATAATTATCTTGTTTATCAATATAAAATATGAATTCATCTCTGCATAGCTTTATATCTTCTTAAGATTATACGAGTTTCAAATACCATTTTTGAATGGTACATTTAAGAATATTAAAAAAGAAAAAAATTATCATTATTTACATAACTACCTTTATATATTTGTGTTGAAAAAGCTTTTAATCTTGTGGTACTACCCGAGTTCATACTCAGGCAAGTTAAAGCATATGGTTGCATAATTTAAACGTTTAATTATTATTAGAAAAAGTATTTTTTTGAAAAATATGGCAAAAATATTTGTTAAAAATAAATTATTTCCATTCAGGCAAATTGAAGTCTACTAGTATTTATGCATGCGGTGTCAGGTTTTCCAACACAATATATTATTAAAGAACAATTTAGAAAACAAATTTTTCTTTATATTGGCAGAGACCATTTTTTGGAAGTGCAAAGTTGACTAACATTGTTAGAGACATTTAACTAATATTTTTGAATTAAAGCACTAAAAGACACACGCTTGACACTAAAAAGTTGTATTCACAAAATTGCATTCTTGAAGATTTTTTCATTATTAAATTAAACTTAAACATTTTATCAGTATTAAAAACATTTAAACAAAGTTTCTCGATCCTGCCTCCGGCGGGGCCTCGATCCCGTTATTTATAAAAATTAATTTCAATTTTTATGAACAAAAAATTAAAAAAACATTAAATTTTTTACGTATACTCATATTTAGTGGTTTAAAATAAAATTAACCTCCCCATCTGGTTAGGTTCTGTAAATGTATACAAATTCACCTCCCAAACTCAAAATTTTCAGTGATCCCGTTATATATATATAATTCATTATGGTCTTGTAAAATTCACAAAAATTAACATTTTGTAAATGCATATAACAAAAATAAAAAAAAAAATCAATCAAAACAATTCAGTATAATTGAAACACGATGTAATTATTTCTCCGACAGAAATGGTCAAACAACTTGTATGCATCAAACCAATCTATATTAAAATGATATGGAGAACAAAACTTAAAAGAAGGTAGATTTACTTTATCTATGGTTCCACACAACACAAAAGCATGATATTTTCAATCTTTTCCTGTTATTTATTCAAGGACAAAGTGTTAGAAAATGGGAGTTTTTAGAGCAAATATTTTATATGTTCTTGATATTAATTCCGGATTTTAACGATTGGAAATTGTTCCTTGCTATGAGGACTTAAATTTTCATATATGGGTTTAAGTAATTTTTTTAGTGAAATCCATAGAGAAATAGAGTTGAAGTGGGTAGCTTGAAAAAGCTTGAAAAAGAGAATGTGTATTTGTCCCACATTGAAATAAATAAAAGGGGTTGTTGGCTTTATATAGAATCACACACATGGGTAGTGTACAACTACTAAGGTGTATGATGGTGCATGGTGTTACTGTGTGCTTCATGCGCGCACACGCGCGCGCGCCTACGCCGCCCGCCACGCCACGTCTCGACTCGGGTCGGGTCGGTCGAAGGGCGATTTGGGCGAATGTCTCGGCGTCTTGCGTACGCGAGGCCACCTGGGCGAGGGATTTTATTTATGTGTTTAATTAATATTTTAATTAGGATCAGTACTTGGAATAAATCAGGAACTGGTCAGACATCTAATACTGATGGATGAAATCCTGATGATGTTCAAATACTGATGGCCATCAGATCCTGACGGATGAAAAATCCTGATACCTGATTTCTGGCCTGGACAGAATTTGTTAATATATATATATATATATATATATATATATATATATATATATATATATTCTTATTAATTTAAATAGAAACTGATATGTGTGGATAATATATATACGTAACTGTTACGATTTATTTAATTAAAAATCAGCTGTTACAGCCGGTTTGATATATTAAATCGACCGTTTCATTATTATTAAATGGAATTGGGGTTACAATATTGATGAGGGTGGTATCAGTTACATTTGGCCTCTCCTATAAATAAAGAGCTAAGATGCTGATTTTAGATGTACCACACCCTACATTCTCTTCTCCTCTCTACACTATATATTCCCTTCCTGTCGTAGCTTCTCTACTAGTGGGTTTTTCCGGCGACTGAGGTGCCAGTCGAAGTTTAGTATTCTGGTTGTTGTGATCATATTACTCGAAGCTGTTTTATCCTGGGAGCAGTGTTGCAAGCATCCCGACATAGTGTAAGTGGGGGCAATTATCTCTTCAAGAGGAGTCAGGACTTCGAGCAAATCCTGACGACTCAGCTGGTTTTCTTACTTGTTTTATATACTGATATAGCTATGGCTACTGGTATGATTTCTGTCTTTCCTTCGTTCTTACAGTTACTGATATTCATGCTTTATACCTTCGTGTTTTGTTTCGTTAATTGTTTACTTGGCCTTGGCTTGTTAAATACTTTATATAACTGCTTCTATGTTGATGTATTAGTTAATATTTCCAACATTCTTGAAGAGATAAGTTGTTGTATAGTATTTAGCATAATGGTTAACGAGACTGAAGTTCCTGTTAGTGGTCATGTTAGTGGTCCTGTTAGTGGTAGTTCTGGTGCATCTGCTGGGGTCGAGGATTGGACCACTTACAGTTTTCCACAACCCGTTGAATTGACTGGGTTGCGGGAGAAATTCAATGGGGGCGTTAGCTTTTCTCGATGGCAGAAAAAGGATGAAGTTGTGGTTGACTATAAAGGGTCTTTGGCCTGTTGTGGAATATGAGAAGCCGGTTGTGGATCAAGCAAAGGTTGAATCAGTTAAGGGTTTTGCGAAGTGGGCTGAGAAGGATGGTGTGGCTAGGGCGTCTGTTTTGGCTGCTCTGACGAACACCTTGTTTGATGTGTACTCCTCTAATTCCAACACCGCAAAACTCTTATGGGAAAAGCTGGACCAGACACATAATACTGACTCACAAGGTCTGGAAAAGTATTCTATGGCTAGGTTCCTTGATTTCAAGCTGGTGGACAATAAGTCCATGACTGAGCAAGTGCATGAGTTCGAGATGATAGTGCATGATTTGAAGGAGTCCGGAATGGACCTCCCCGAAAAGTTTAAGGTGATGAGTGTGATTGAAAAACTCCCAAAGTCATGGGAAGAGTTCTCTCTCTCCCTGAAAAGACAGAAAGGAGAGATCACCTGGACCAACCTTATGCTGGACATCTCGGTGCAAGAACAACACAAGTCCAAACAGGGACATGTGGTGCCCACTGAGCACGGAAGCTCGAAGGTGAATGTAGCAACTGTAGGACAAAAAAGGAAGGCTGTCTCTAAGAAGGGTAATAGTAATAAACCTAAGAATGACAAGGATAAGGCCAAGAAACCAAAGGCAAACAAACCGTGTTGGTCTTGTGGGTAGGTTGGGCATTGGAGTAAAGGATGCCCGACTAAGAAAGCGAAGAAAGCCGAGGTGGTAGCTCAAGCGAATGCTGTGCTTGGAACCTCAAGTGGGCCTGTAGTGAACATGGTTCTTGGTGAGGCTACGGCTTCTGAAACCAACGTGGACCGGTATGTTACCTACAACCCTGTACTATTTTCCAATTATCTGTTAAATGAATGGTTGATTGATATTGGAGCTAATGTGCATATTTGTGTTGACATTAGTTTATTTGTATCTTATCAATAGAGTCATAGCTTAACAGTGACGATGAGGAACGTAAGTGCCGCTCAAGTACATGGAGTAGGAAACGTGGACCTGAAGTTTCCTTCGGGTCGTGTTCTATCCCTGACGAAAGTGCATCATGTTCCCGACATGCGTAGAAATATAATAAGTGGAAGCTGTTTAGTAGCTAATGGTTTTGAAGTTTCTTTCAAATGTAATAAAGTTGTTCTTATTCATACTGGTACATTTTTTGGCAAGGGTTACTTGTCAAATGGTTTATTTGTAATAAATGCTAAGCCCGTTTTGGGTGCGTTGATTAATAATATTACTCCTTCTATTAACTGTGTTGAATCTTCAAATTTATGGCATGCTAGACTTGGTCACTTAAACTTTGGTGCTCTTAAAAATATGATGAACTTAGAGTTGATTCCAAGACATACCATAGAAAAGAATTCTAAATGTCAAGTATGTGTGTCTGCTAAACAAATAAGGAAACCTTTTCATAATATTGTTAGGGATTCAGGTTTGTTAGATTTAGTACACACTGATATTTGTGAATTTGGCGGTGTGTTGACTAAGGACCAGTTTAGATACTTCATTACCTTTATAGATGATAGTAGTAGATACTGTTATGTCTATTTACTTAGACATAAGGATGAAGCACTTAGTAAATTCATTATATATAAAACTGAAGTAGAAAAACAAACTAGTAAGGTACTTAAAAGGTTGAGATCTGATAGAGGTGGTGAGTATACGAGTAACTCCTTTAATGAATTTTGTGCAAGCAATGGTTTCATGAAGTTACCCCACCATACACACCTGAGTCTAATGGGGTTGCTGAGCGAAAGAACATAACTTTTAAAGATATGATTAATAGTATGCTTATTAATTTTGGGTTGCCTAAATACATGTGGGGAGAGGCTTTGAATACGGCTTTCCATATTCTGAATAGAGTCCCTCTGAAACACATGGATAAGACACCCTATGAGTTATGGAAGAGCAAGAAGACTAATCTTAAGTATCTTCGTGTGTGGGGGTGCCTTGCTAAGGTACTTGTCCCTGAACACAAGTGAAAGAAACTTGGTCCTAAGACGGTACCAGATCCTGATGATGATCAAATACTGATGGCCATCAGATCCTGACGGATGAAAAATCCTGATACCTGATTTTTGGCCTGGACAGAATTTGATGATATATATATATATTCTTATTAATTTAAATAGAAACTGATATGTGTGGATAATATATATACGTAACTGTTACGATTTATTTAATTTAAAATCGGCTGTTACAGCCGTTTTGATTATATTAAATCGACCGTTTCATTATTATTAAATGGAATGGGGGTTACAATATTGATGAGGGTGGTATCAGTTACATTTGGCCTCTCCTATAAATAGAGAGCTAAGCTGCTGATTTTAGATGTACCACACCCTACATTCTCTTCTCCTCTCTACACTATATATTCCCTTCCTGTCGTAGCTTCTCTGCTAGTGGGTTTTTCCGGCGACTGAGGTGCCAGTCGAAGTTGAGTATTCTGGTTGCTGTGATCATATTACTCGGAGCTGTTTTATCCTGGGAGAAGTGTTGCAAGCATCCCGACACAGTGTAAGTGGGGGCAATTATCTCTTCAAGCAAATCCTGACTGCTCAGCTGGTTTTCTTACTTGTTTTATATACTGATATAGCTATGGCTACTGGTATGATTTCTGTCTTTCCTTCGTTCTTACAGTTACTGATATGCATGCTTTATACCTTCGTATTTTGTTTCGTTAATTGTTTGCTTGGCCTTGGCTTGTTAAATACTTTATATAACTGCTTCTATGTTGCTGTATTAGTTAATATTTCCAACATTCTTGAAGAGATAAGTTGTTATATAGTATTTAGCATAATGGTTAACGAGACTGAAGTTCCTGTTAGTGGACATGTTAATGGTCCTGTTAGTGGTAGTTCTACTTCTGGTGCATCTGTTGGGGTCGTGGATTGGACCACTTACAGTTTTCCACAACCCGTCAAACCCGCATATACACTTATCATGTCAATACATCAAATGGCAAGTGTGCAATATTCAATTTGCAAGAAAACTAAATAAACGGGATGAAAAATTGTTACTATGAAGTGTAGATACACATAATTCAAATCGGAGAGAAAAGAAAGATACTGATGGAAAGAGAGAAAAATAAAATAATAAAAATTGTTTGAATTTCAAATTCAAATTAATTACTTAGATAGATAACATTGATTGATGTGTTTGGTTTCCGTGAGAAGTTTTGAGTTTTGAAACCATGTATTTTGAACTGCAATAAGACACTATATCATTGTAATCGGCCGATTTCTGAAAAATCGCCGATAAATCAGCCAAAAACCGGTCAAAACTTTGGAATCGATTCATCCGATTTTACAAAAATTGCTGATTTTTCAATCGAATCATCCGATAAATCGTAAATCGGTAGCTCAACCAAATAGTTCCGATTTCCGAAATCTGCAACACTACACTATATATGTATGTGATAAAAGTAATGGCAATTCCAATAATTTCGTTAATTAGTAAGGTTAATTTTCCAAAAATTCCATTTACTGTTCAAAACAGACGATAGAAATTATTATATAGATAGATTTATACTTTTAAAAAAAAGTAACAATGCCAAAGAACCTATGTGAGTTTTTAAAAGTAAGATTTTTAAAAATCTTTTCTTTTAATACGCACAACATATTTATTTTAAGTTTCTATTCGAAATTTTAATAAATATTTACTAAAAAATAGCAAATGAATTCATTGGTATTATTTTCTGTTTCTCAGCTCTTGAAAGCTACATTAATTCCAAACTTAAGGCAGTTACAATTCTTATGTCTTCATTTAGGAAACTTAACCACAGAAAATACATATACAATACTAGGACAATTACAAGGGATAAGTAGAATCAAGGCTCAGATCTATAAAGAATTAGGCAAAACAGAGGGCAACGCTGCCATGGCTGCAACAAAATGCCCCGCCAAGATACAGGTCACTTTCACTCGGTGCCCAATTAAACTCAGAAAAATATGGATTCATCATCACAGCCTCTCGTGAACATACTTAAATATGGGGACACAGGGAGTAATTATATCTGTATATGCATGCATGTAGCTCAATTGGAGATAATTACATGAAACCATGTTTGTTTTGAGTCTGGTGTTGGTGTTGCACAGAGGAAGCAAAGTACAGTAATCACAAAGCTGATGCTCCAGAACAGAGGGGGTTGTTAATTATAAGAGGAAATGGAAATCACTGGCTCAAAAGAGAGGCAACTACCTACAAAACTCCCTTCTCTGTTGAGCCTCTTTCCTTTTTCTGAGTTTCATTTCCCCTATTTTTGTTTCTAACCCCAAACAACTCCTATCTTTTATACCCCATTCACTTTCTTTTTTCCTGTTTCGACCTTTGTGCTAAAGAAAGTAGTAATCAAAAGATTGTGAAAGTACAACGTCAAATTTGTCATTAACATTAATATTTTTATCGATGCGCTGTCCTCCACTTTATCCTTGACTCGAACTGTGTAGACTGTCTCGGTAACTCTGCACCGTCGGTTAGGCGCCCATGGTTTGGCCAAATTGATAAAACTAATTTAGGAGGTGTTTAGTGAATTTATTTTCAAAATAAGTCAATTAATTTTAAGTATTATTTTAAAAATCTCCGATTCAATCGATTAATTCCCGATTAATTCTCTGTAAGTTAACCAACTGATTCGATTTTTGAAATTCGATTAATCCTATGAATTTATTTAAAATGATATGTTTAATTGTAAATTAGATTAATATATTAAATATTATTATAATATCCGATTACCCGATTAATCTCAAATCGGTACCATAACCGATTCATACCGATTACCGTTTTTTACAACCAAGATTTTAAGACAAAGTTAGAGATTCCTAATTTTTTTTAAAAAAAGTTAACTTTTTTTCTTTGCAACTTATAGAATCTCAAACTTACATTAAATACTTGAATTTTTTTTTATCAAAATATAAAATTTTTACCCGAAAATAAGTCTATAAGGACTTATTTTAAATTTTGCAAAACAGGCCTTAAATTGATCCAATTTTTAGTCGATCAAATCCAACATCAAACCATTATAATCCAATAGTTATTTTGGTTATAAAAACGCAATGTTGTAAACATTGTTAGGCGGGTTCAGGCGTTGAGCCTACCTTCTAGTGATTAATCAGCTACGTGGTGATTAATGATTAATCAGAACATTAATTGAATATATTAAAATATTATTTTTTATATAATTTAATTTTAGTATTTAAAAATATATTTTTTAAAAGTAAAAAAATATTAAATATCTTTATTTTATTATTAAATATGATTAGTAAATTTACCTTTTCATGTATAAATTATATTTTTTATTAAAAAGTATTATATTTTTAAAATTTTATTCTTAATTTGATCATTTTTTTAAAATTTGACTGATTAATCCGGACTAAATCCGATATCGATTATTCTCACCTAACTCATTAAACCGCCTAATACCGTCTAATCCCGCCTAAGATCGCGTAAGCGCCGCCTAATCAAAAAATGTCTAATGACCGATTTTTGCAGATTTTAGGCGTTTATTGGCCGCCTAGCGTCTAGACGCCGATTAATCGGCCGCCTAGACCGATTTTTAGAACACCGTAAAAACGTTAACCCAAACCCAATTCAATCCAATTCAATATTTAAAAATAAAATTATAAATATAGCTTACCTACAATATTCACTGTACGTGTTACTTCGTTGTTTATTCTTAGGTTGTAACTTTAAAAACTAAGGTGGTGTTTGGAAGTGAAAGCTTTGGGTAAAAATTAGAGAATTGAGATAATTTAGAGTTTTGATCAAGTTAATTTTTTAATTATATTTGTTTGATAATTAGTTGATTGAAATAGTTTATTAAGATGAATAAGTTAATTTTGGAAAAGTTATTTTTAGGAACTTTTTGAATTATTAGTTTATATACAACCAGCTAATGCAAACAATTTATTACAAAACAATTTTTTTTCAAAATAGCTAATTCAATCCGTTAGCCAAAATAACTATTCAAATCAGCTAGTCAAAACAACTAATTCAATTTGTTCCACTAATAGATAATTGCTAATTGCCAAACATGACCTAAAATTTTTGATATATTTAACTATAATATAAAACAATATTGCCCATATATTGTTTATATATTTATATTTGTGTAAATTGGAAAAAAAATTACTAGCAACCTATTCAATACAACCAAAAACAATATCAATCGACGTATTATAATTAGGATTTAGGATTGAGTTATGAAATTATTTTATAAATTAAATTAAAAATTATTAAAATAATTTAATTAAACCGAATTATTAAAATGTTCTTTAATCCGATCAACCCAAACCGTGTTATCTATATTATTTGGCTATCCAACTTTACATGCAAATAGAATACTAACAAATTAAACTTCATTAATTTTCATGATATAAAGTTGCGCTGAAATTGGATGTCAGCAAGGCCTATGACAAAGTGGATTGGCGTTTTCTAGAGCATCAAATGAATCAAATGGGGTTTTGAAGCAAGTGGATTATGTTGTGTGTTTCAACAGTAAGATACTCAGTTTTAATGGATCTCAAGTAGGTCCTATAACTCCTTTAAGAGGTTTGAGGTAGGGTGATCCCTTGTCTCCGTACCTTTTTTTGCTTTGTGTAGAAGGGCTCTCTCGTGCGATAAAAACAACAGCTGAGGAAGGAAGAATCACTGTTTGTAATATTCATGCACAAGCTCCAACAGTCACGCATCTACTTTTTGCAGATGATAGTTTTTTATTTTGTAAAGCTTCGTTAGAGGAAAGTAGGGAGGTTAAACGAATCCTTGAGCAGTACGCAATTCATTCGGGGCAGGCAATTAATTTTCAGAAGTCGGGGATATACTTCAGTGCTAACGTGAGACTGGACAAGCAGGTAGTAATCAAAAATATTCTGAAAGTGTATCAACAGATGAAGACAAAACTCTATCAACGGATACAACTCAAATCCACTCTATCAACGGATACAGCTCAATACATCATCAACGGATGTCAGTGTACAATATCAACGGATAATCATTGACACTGTCTTCTATGATAAGCTGGGGATTAGCAGTTGATAAGGACATGTTTGACTGACAGATCACATGGGTTGATAGTAGATACAAAAAGCAGTATGGCAGCCATACTTTGGAAACACAGAAGAAAGAAGCATTCCGTTTACACTATGAATACAAGAAAGGTGCTGATATGGGCTGAAAATAAGCCCTAAAGACACATTTAATGTGGCATTAATTAGGCCAAGAATGGTCCAAACATGGGGCCCACCAGCTGGGCCCAAAACCCCAATTATAATATTAATTTCGTAATTAATATTAAGGGTAATAAACAGCTCAGCAAATAAGAGTTGGATAAGGATAATATCCCCTTCAGACTTATCCAATAAGGCATCCAATTCAATATGGAAACTGATTCCTACAAGGAATAGATCTAGAACATTCCTCAAAGACTTGCCCACCAAGTCTCCAAATCCTACCATAATTCTAAGGCTTCTCAGCCTATATAAAGGGCCTGACCCCTCACCTCAGAACTACGTTTTCTTGGCTTGATTCTCTAATACAGAGATACGTAGGCATTCTGTGAGGACCGCTTAAGTCTCGAACGCAGAAGCAGCCATTAAAGCACGAAGCTCACGAACCCTAGCATTAAATATACAAACCCTAGCCGCAATAATTTCAACCTAGTTTTTATTCCACAACATTTGGCGCCGTCTGTGGGACGAAGACATCAACCATGGTTACCACTCGAAGAACAATACCGGTCTCAACCGAGGCTACCTCTGGAACCGTCGTTCCACCAATCACTGCTCCTCCTGTTGGTACAGAGCGAGGGTCTGTACCCCCGTTGACGGAAACAAACCCTCATACTCAGATCTCTCAACCACAAGGGACGAATCCCCTTGTTGAAGGACCTCAGCCAGTAATCGTCCCTCTAGGACAAGAGACTAACCCGCTCCAGATGATAGTCTCTCCTCTCCCTCTGAGTAGCCGCCCGCCGCCTCACAGTCTCTCCACTTCTTCGCTCCCTGTCAACACCAACCCACTGTATGGGCTGCCTAACTACCCCCAAGATCCAAGGGATCCAGGTCCAAGCGGTCATGCTCGGCTGATCCATGGGCAACAACAATCCCCTTATCTTAGAGGTTCGGCCCCTCCTGAACCAGGATACTATGATTACTCTGGTCCTTATACTGGAGACTCGTCATCTGAAGATGATGATCGAGACGAAGCCCCAAGGAGGCGACGTGCTAGTAAGGAACCTCTGAGGAGGAATCCATTGAACCGTGATGGTCCTTTAACAATTGCAGAGAAAATTAAGGCTTATGAAGCCGAGATTCAGAAGCTGAAGGACGACCAAGCAAGGGAGCTAGAGAGACAGAACCCTAATCAGACTCGACCTCCTCCGACTTCAGGAGGGATTCCCTTCATAGATCTGGAGAGGTCTTCAAGGAGACACCGAAGGGCTGAAGCCCCAACCAGAGGAACTACAAGGGTGGAACTCCCCAAGAATAACCCCAAAGATCTGATGCTACAAGGAGATCTTGATGATCCGACCCCTCCATTCACTGAGGAGGTGATGAACGCACATATCTCCCGAAAGTTTAAGATGCCCACAATCAAAGCTTACGATGGAACGGGGGATCCCGCAACTCATGTGAGAACGTTTACAAGCGCATTGTTACTGCAGCCTGCTAACGATGCCCTTAAGTGTAGGGCGTTCCCTCAAACGCTGTCGGGCATGGCGCAACGTTGGTATAGTCGTTTACCTCCAAACTCGATTAGCTCTTTCAAGGAGTTGAGTACTGCTTTTGTCAGTCAATTCATCAGCGGAAGAATTCATGAGAAAAGCTCTGCATCCCTTATGTATGTAACACAGAGAAAGAATGAGAACTTAAGAGATTATATCAAGCGATTCACTAAGGAGACCCTGAATATCACTGATTTGGAAAATAAGGTGGCCATGGTAGCCTTGCAGCCTCAAGGTTTTAATTCAATTAATTAAGGGATCTAGGGCAATTCAGGTTCACCATGTTTACACCAAACAAATAACAAAGGTATAGCTTATCAATGGGATAAAATAATTAGAGCAATGGTTAAACTTTTCCAAGCATTAACACTCTCAGAAATCCGATGATGTTTTCACACTCACCTTCAATTCCGCTAATTGTATGTAAGCCTCTAGTAGTAAAATCTTTCGATCTATTACTCCTATTGCAATCAATTAATCTATGATATTGCGCAATTACACAAATTAAGAATTAACACATATCAATTAGAATTACTCTTTACCCATCAATTCACTAATCAAATTAAACCCAAATCATGGTGCAAACATGGCTTCCCCTAATACCCTAGAATTAAACTACTCACTCATGGTAGAAGTAAAAGCAATAAGAATAATGAAAGAAGCCATGTAAAACATATAATAATAAAACAAGAGAATAAAGAATACCTCAAACTTTGTATTAACGAAGAACAATGAAGATCCAAATTAAACCAAGTGCTTACAAAGGAAGAGATGGAGAGAGAAAAAAAACCAAAACCCTAGCTTTTGTAAAAATACGTATATATGTCTATCTATCTCTTCCCACGTTTTTATAATAAAACCTCCTCATAAAATCTGATCTCTATCTCCTAATAAAAGTATTTTTTAATATTCTAATCAATTTACAAAAAGATATCCATAATTGAATAGGATTTTCTTGTAAAATTCGTCACTTCTTTTTCTCCTCTGTTTCCGGGCTCTTCCAGTTGGATTTTGCTTACTGGACCACCTCTGAATTAAAGAAAATTCCACAAGCTTCGCGTGGACAGTAAGATCGTTAAATTCTGACTTCTGGAACTCAAGATATGGCCCAAACAGTGCAGGCAGCCCGTGCAGCCCAATAATACGAATTTTCTCCTATTTTATCTCCAAAATAGCTCTTTTTGCTCCAAATCCTTCCAAGTCATGAATTCTTTATTTCCTACAATAAAAAAATCAAATCTATTAAATAAAAATCCAAATCAATGCAAAACATAATAAATATGAGAATAAAATCATCTAAAATATATATAAAAATATATTCTATCAAACATCCCCACACTAAGCATTTGCACGTCCTCGGGCAAATAAGTGAAATAAAAACTAAGTCCTAACATCACTTTCGTAGATGACACGATTGCATTGAGCATATGCAACAAGCCGTTAAACCCCTAGGCAGCCCTAGTAGGACGAGTGTTGTCTCGTGAGGGTTTATAGTGAATGTACCCACAAAATTCATCTAACCATGCAAAAGATCAATGCTAACACAACACCACACACACAAGTCCTCTCATGCCACATCAACTTAAGAATCAAAGTAAACATACGATGTCTTGGTGTCAAAAGTGCAAGTATTCACGTAGTTTACTCAACCAACATGCAGAAGGTCATAAAAATTCATGTCAAGTGTAAAAATCGTTGGTAATCATGCTAAGCCCACAAGAAACACATCTTTAAGTCTAAACCTGGGATCTCCTTTGCCAAAACAAGTAATAACTCACCTTTCACTCAAAAACGAATATTCACTCAAGAACAAGGTTAAGTGTATCACTCAATTCCAACAAAATCATAAACACAACTTGACACTCGCAATCAATCTCACTTTCAACACAACATACATCACTGGTGACAATCAAAAGGTCTTTATTCGGGTTGTAACGTGGGCTAGGGACCAGGTATGTCAAGTAAAGCTAAAACAGGTTAAATGTCAAAAGCTAGTACCCAACAATAATCATTATTCAATTCCCTTTCTATTAAAACCACAAATACTTCCCCACACTTGGATTTATCAATAACCCTTACATAATAACTTGACTAGTCGAATGAAGAAGGATCATACAAATATAAGAATGCTCTCAAATTTATTTATTTTTTTCTTTTTTTCTTTTTTTCTTTTTTCTGTTTTTTTTTTGAGAGCTAAGGAATAAGCACAATGATCCATAGATATTTTTATGAATTTCGACTAACAAGCGTCAACCAAAATCAATATTCCCCAATGGTATGATCATCAATAACCCCCCTTTTATGAACACCTTATTACTCCCTTAAGCACAATACTAGCCTTTGACAATTTAGGTTCAAATTCAATGTAAGGCCAATAGAATAAAAAGGATAATGGCAAGTAATGTGGTGTGTCACCGAAAGAATAGGATTAAGCTCAACAGGTTAACTAATTGATCATGTTTAAAAGGTGTGGAAATATGAGAAATACGAGGTTAAACCTAAGTGCCTTTATCATCTCATCATCAAGTAATGTCATGCATTTCAAGAAAGATCTCAAGTAAGTGCTAGCAATGTAAACAACATGTGGACACTCAAGCAAACGAAAAATCATGCAAAAGATATGCATATAGGCTCAAAACTCACTTGGTGTGACAAAACATAATCAATCCCAGGTAACAAGACTCTCTAACGCACCTACTTGTACTCAAAGCATGGAAACCAAGTCATCTTGCACATATTCATGTCATTCTAATCACTTACTACATCCAATTAAGTCTACCAGTTTCAACTTGCTAGTGAAAGTGTGTGTACAAGAACAAAACACGTCACTTCTCATACAAAAGCATCCATAAACACAAGATTCCTACGCATGCATGGGTGTATCAAGCAAAATACAACAACTAATCAAATTGCATGGCTAGAATTATTTTTGGTATTTTTCAATTTTTAATTTTTTTTATTTTTTTTTAAATTTTCTCTTAACATTGAGAACCCTTCCCCACACTTAAGCGGTTCATTGTCCCCAATGAACTAATGAACAAGATACAAAACTACAACTAAAAACAAAATAAAACTACACTAAAAAGAAAAGAAAGAAAACTCCCCTGGAATCAAATTGTCGGATGTGAAAATCACCCCTCATTCGCTTAGGAGCCACCCACTAATCATATGAACCAACCCAACAAATTTTTTCTCGCAAAAATCCCCTTTCCTTAGCAATTAGTCTCACATCAACCGATTAAATTTAACCTGCACCGTCGAAAATGAAAATTTCCCAATATTAGCACTATCTCTCCCATGCTTACGAGCCAAAATAATCAATACCCAACTCATAAGAAGCTCCACCAAAAATTACCAAGCAATATCACACCAAAAATACCCAAATATATCAAGAATAATATAAATCCCAATTTACAAGAACACAAATTCACAATTAAAATAAATTTGGAGAGAAGAAATAAACCCACTACGAATTGGAGAGGTGAACTTGCAATTAATTCCTCTTTAGAATTGAATTTTTGGAGATTTAAAGAAAATAGAAGAGGAATTGGATTTGTATGGAAAGGTGTGTATATATATATATAAGATGATGGAGAGATTTGATACAAAATTTAGAGTGCATGAGAGATTTAGGAGTGTTGGATTTGATCTAGAATAGATATAAAAATTAGGAATTGAAGAAATTGGAATTAGGATAGAATTTGGGGTTTTTTCCATGCTGAAAAACAACAATTTTCGGAAAAATTCAGGGCAGAAAAGGTGTAACGCAGCCGCAGGCTGCGTTTCAGGGGCGCAGGGCGCGGACGAGGCAGACACGCAGGCGCAACCTGCGTGTTAGGGGGCAGACTGCGGTTAACGCAGGCGCAGCCTGCGTTTAAGCGGGGCAGCCAGCGTTTTATGCAGTAACGCAGGCGCAGGTTGCGTTACTGGGGCGCAGCCTGCTCGAACTGTTCACTAATTTTTTTTTTTTTTTGAATACAACACTCTTTTTTTTTTTTTTTTTTTGACACAAATGCATGGGTTGCCTCCCATGAAGCGCTTTTGTTTAACGTCGTTGGCTCGACTCAGCTGGTTCAGATCTCCGTGGAGGGGTTGTCAAGATAAATCACTTCCATCTTCCCTACGAATGCACCATCCACATATAATTTAAGGCGTTGACCGTTGACCTTAAATTTTGTTCCGTCTCGTCTCATAATTTCAATAGCACCATAAAATTTGACTTCGGTGACGGTAAAAGGTCCCGACCATCTTGATTTGAGTTTCCCGGGAAAAAGTCGAAGTCTAGAATTGAACAACAACACCTTGTCACCAACCTGAAAATCTCTCCTCTGAATCATCTTATCATGCATCTGCTTCGTTCTCTCCTTGTAAAGCCGAGAATTGTCATAAGCATCAAATCGAAGCTCATCTAACTCATTAAGTTGAAGAAGTCTCGCTTGCCCCGCAGCCTTCAAATCCATGTTGAGTTCTTTTATAGCCCAAAAGGCGCGATGTTCCAATTCCACTGGCAAGTGACATGCTTTACCATAGACCAACCGATAAGGAGTGGTGCCTATAGGTGTCTTATATGCCGTCCGATAAGCCCACAAAGCATCATCTAGCTTCAAATACCAATCTTTCCTTGACTTTGCAACCATTTTCTCCAAAATGCTTTTGATTTGTCGGTTAGAAACCTCCACTTGGCCACTTGTTTGGGGGTGATATGCAAGAGCAACCTTGTGAGTAACGCCATATTTCTTCAACAAAGTTTCAAACTGACGATGGCGAAAATGAGAACCACCATCGCTTATCACTGTTCTAGGAACTCCAAATCGTGGGAAGATAATATTCTTGAAAAGCTTCATAACTACCTTGGAATCATTTGTTACCGATCCAACTGCTTCAACCCACTTGGACACATAATCGACAGCGACTAAGATGTATCTCATCCCACAAGAACTTGGGAAGGGTCCCATAAAATCAACACCCCATACGTCAAATATCTCGACCTCAAGAATACCGGTTTGAGGCATCTCATGGCGTTTAGAAATATTACCCGTCCTTTGACATGCATCACACGCCAAACAGAAAGCACGAGCATCCTTAAATAGAGACGGCCAAAAGAAACCGGATTGAAGTACTTTAGCAGCGGTTTTGGAAGGACCATGGTGACCTCCACATGCGAGAGAATGACAATGCTTGAGAATGTCATGTACTTCGAACTCAGGAACACATCTACGAAAGATTCCATCAGCACACTTTCGATACAAGAAAGGGTCATCCCAAAAATATTGTTTAGCATCGTGATAAAACCTCTTTCTTTGCTGAAAGTCAATTCTGGAGGGTGAGATCCACTAACACAGAAATTTGCAAAATCTGCATACCAGGGAGTTTGAGTAGCAACCGAAAACAGGTGATCATCTGGAAAAGAATCGTCAATAGGAGTACTTGACGCAATATCAGATTTGAAACGCAACCGTGAGAGATGATCCGCAACTACATTCTCAGCACCCTTCTTGTCTTTGATTTCCAAGTCAAACTCTTGAAGTAAGAGAATCCAACGAATAAGCCTTGGCTTTGCTTCTTTCTTCGCCAACAGATACTTAAGTGCCGAATGATCAGTGTGAACAATGACTTTGGAGCCAATGAGATAGGCCCGGAATTTGTCAAGAGCGTAGACCACAGCTAGAAGTTCCTTCTCGGTTGTAGCATAATTGACTTGAGCTTCATCCAAGGTTTTACTTGCATAGTAGATAGCGTGCAATACCTTGTCTTTCCTTTGACCGAGAACTGCTCCAACTGCATAATCACTTGCATCACACATGATTTCAAATGGAAGGTTCCAATCTGGAGGTTGAATGATTGGTGCACTTATCAAAGCTTCCTTAATCCTGTTAAAAGACTCCAAACAAGCATCAGTAAACACAAAGGTGGCATCCTTAAGCAACAATTGAGTGAGGGGTTTTGCAATTTTTGAAAAATATTTTATAAAACGACGATAAAAACCCGCATGACCAAGGAAACTCCTCACTCCCTTGACATTAACAGGAGGAGGAAGTTTCTCAATCACCTCAATTTTTGCTTTATCAACCTGGATGCCACGTTCAGAAATCAAATGACCAAGTACCACTCCTTCATTGACCATGAAGTGGCACTTTTCCCAATTCAAAACCAAATTCACCTCTTCACAACGTTTAAGCACTTTAGAAAGATTATGCAGACATACATCAAAATCAGACCCATAAACACTGAAATCATCCATAAATACTTCCATGATAGACTCTATGAAATCAGAAAATATGGCAGTCATGCAACGCTGAAAAGTAGCAGGGGCATTGCACAAACCAAAAGGCACTCTACGATATGCAAAGGTACCATATGGGCAAGTAAATGTAGTCTTTTCTTGGTCATCAGGATGTATAGGGATCTGAAAGAACCCTGAATATCCGTCTAAATAGCAAAAGTACTTATGCTTAGCAAGTCTTTCTAACATCTGATCAATGAAAGGGAGAGGGTAGTGGTCTTTCCTAGTAGCAGTATTTAACTTACGGTAATCTATGCACATTCGCCAACCGGTGACAATTCGAGTGGGAATTAATTCATCTTTATCATTCTTAATTACCGTTGTTCCTCCTTTCTTAGGGACTACCTGAACTGGGCTTACCCATTTAGAATCAGAAATCGGGTAAATGATGCCCGCATCTAACAATTTCAAAACTTCTTTTTTAACAACCTCTTGCATGTTAGGGTTCAAGCGACGTTGTCCCTGTATGCAAGGCTTATGGTCATCATCTAAGTGAATTCTATGCATGCAAAAGTCTGGGCTAATCCCCGTAAGATCATCAATACTATACCCAATAGCTTTTCTATGCGCACGCAAAATAGTAAGAAGCTTAAAAATCTGGTTATCATCAAGACTAGAGCTAACAATCACAGGACAAGTCTTTTCATCATCGAGAAACACATATTTCAGATTAGATGGCAAAGGCTTTAACTCTATTTTCTTTACCTGAGGTTGACCACAAGAAGTGTCAGTGTTGGTTACCTCACAATTCGGATCAGCTGCACCATCCAACTGAAGAATCAATGAATCGACTTCAGCATGTCCTTCTCCTTCTGAAGCTTCAAGCATGAGCACTGCTTCTAATGCATCATTCAATAGAATCTGAGGCGTATCATCTCGGACAATTCCATATATAACATCGATCCTGCAGCAAGTATTCTCAAGCAAAGGGGATTTAAGAGCAGAGGTTAGAGTAAAAGTAATTTTATCATCACCAACGCTCAATGTGAGAGTCCCACTTTTAACATCAATAACAGCACCTGCAGTACAAAGAAATGGTCTACCTAAAATAATAGGTATTTGGCTGTCCTCTTCCATATCTAGAACTACAAAGTCTACAGGAATATAGAATTTTCCAACCCTAACAGGCACATCCTCTAAAATTCCAAGGGGATATTTTATTGAACGGTCTGCCATTTGCAAAGTCATCTGTGTACATTTTAATTCTCCCATATTTAGTTTTTGAAAAACCGAGAGAGGCATGACTGAGACGCTAGCGCCTAAATCACATAAAGCTTTATCAATGAACAATGCACCTAAATGACACGGGATCGAAAAACTACCAAGATCTTTAAGCTTAGGTGGAGACTTATTTTGTAAAACAGCACTGCACTCTTCAGTAAAAGCTACTGTCTCCACCTCACCAAAAGACCTTTTCTTAGTGAGAATATCCTTAAGAAACTTTGCATATGATGGAACTTGAGAAATTAAATCAGTGAAAGGAACTGTTACCTCAAGATTCTTGACAAGTGTCATGAACTTACCAAACTGCTGGTCCACCTTAGTTCTGTTCATCCTGCTAGGGAATGGGAGCTTTGGCACAAATGGTGGAGGAGCAACTGCAGTCTTTTCCTTGTCCTTTTTCTTGCTTTCCTCAGTTTCGCCTTCGCTTGCATCTTCAACAACTTTCTCTACCTTTTCTTCCTCAGAATTCTCTTTTTCTTTCTCAGTAGGAACATCGTCAGTAGGCATTGGAGGAGCATCATATGTACGACCACTCCTAAGAGCAATGGCATTCACATTTTCCTTTGGCTGAGTTGGTTGGGCTGGTAGAGAGCCTTGTTGCCTTGTAGACGAAGAACTAGCCATTTGAGCAATCTGAGTTTCCAGCATCTTATTATGTATCTCCATCTGGTTCATCTTTGTTTGCATTTGTAACATTATCTTCATCATATCACCTTGATTATCAGCCTGTGCAGCTTGATTTGCTTGAGGAGCATAATTCTGAGGAGGCCTTTGGAATCCAGGGGGATTCATAGGTCCTTGCGGAGGCCTATACTGTTGCTGTGGAGGAGGCTGGTACGACTGCTGATATTGCTGCTGATTAGGAACATTTATATTCTGAGCATTATTGTTCCTATATGAGAAATTCAGATGATCTTTCCAACCAGGATTATAAGTGTTGGAGTACGGATTGTACTGCTGCCTCTGTTGGAAAACATTTGCTTGCTCCATCTGAAAATGTTGTGAATTTTGAGCATTGTATTGGCAATCGTTACCATAGTGGCCTTGGATGCCACAGACTTCACATACTGGATTATTCATTGGAGCCATTGATGACAGTGCATTGATACTCATAGGTTGTGTAGAGGGCTGAGATGTCTTCAATGAGTGGATCTCCTGAGTCAATGCAGCGAGTTGAGATGATAATAAAGAATAGGCATCCACTTCGAGTTTACCCCCTTTCTTGGCTGCTCTCGGATTACTGAAGTGATTGGCAGCCAAATTTGAGAGAAAAGCATGTGCATCATCAACTCCTTTGTCTAAAAACACACCACCCGCAGCATTATCAACCATCCCTTTTGTTTCCGGATCAAGACCATTGTAGAAGCGTTTAAGCAGAAACCACTTCTCAAGACCATGGTGAGGGCATGCACGTTGATAATCCTTAAATCTATCCCAAGCATCCCGTAGAGATTCACCATAATCTTGCTTAAAACCCATCATCTTGTCGATCAAATCGTCGGTTCGGTTAGGAGGGAAGAACTCAGTTAAGAAAGCCTGAGCAATCTTATCCCACTCGGTCAAGTCAATATCATTCAACCATTTTTGAGCTTTGTCACGAAGAGAGAAACCGAACAACATGACTTTCAACTGGTCTGGAGTGACTCCCTGATGTTTAGTTGTAGAACAGAGCTGTTGAAACCGTTGCAGATGATTTGTAGGGTCTTCGGAGGCAAGCCCAGCAAATTGATTCTGTTGGATCATCGTAAGCAAAGCAGGCTTGATCTCGAAATTTGCTGCTTGAATTGCTGGCATAACAAGGCCAGTAGGTACCCCACTCGGAGAGGGCTGTGAGTAGTTCTTCAAAGATTTGGGAAGGTCCGCCATCTCAATCTTTGGTTCAGGTGTCTCTTGCTGCTTCTCTTTCCTTTGTAGATCTATGTATTGTTGACAAGAAAGTTTAGAATCTGGACTAAGAGGAGTTGTATCCTCTTCCGCTTGATCTTCTTTCGTTTGAGACCTGGTCCTGGGCATCAACAACTAAACAAGGAAAAGCAGTAAGATCGGTCTCAAATGGAACAAGAGTTCCAAAGAGACAAGAGAAACAATCTAAACAATCAAAATAAATTATAGAAACTAGGCGTCTCCCCGGCAGCGGCGCCAAAAACTTGATGTGTAAAATTATGTCTAACCGCAAGCGCACGGTATCAATTGTAGTAGATACTAGCAAATACGGGTCGAATCCTCAAGGAGACAGTTTCAAATTCAATTCAATGGTTATCAATTGTTTCTAGTCACAAACGATTAGTTGAGAATTTTGTTAACTACTAAAGCAAATTTAACAAGGTTTTAATTCAATTAATTAAGGGATCTAGGGCAATTCAGGTTCACCATGTTTACACCAAACAAATAACAAAGGTATAGCTTATCAATGGGATAAAATAATTAGAGCAATGGTTAAACTTTTCCAAGCATTAACACTCTCAGAAATCCGATGATGTTTTCACACTCACCTTCAATTCCGCTAATTGTATGTAAGCCTCTAGTAGTAAAATCTTTCGATCTATTACTCCTATTGCAATCAATTAATCTATGATATTGCGCAATTACACAAATTAAGAATTAACACATATCAATTAGAATTACTCTTTACCCATCAATTCACTAATCAAATTAAACCCAAATCATGGTGCAAACATGGCTTCCCCTAATACCCTAGAATTAAACTACTCACTCATGGTAGAAGTAAAAGCAATAAGAATAATGAAAGAAGCAATGTAAAACATATAATAATAAAACAAGAGAATAAAGAATACCTCAAACTTTGTATTAACGAAGAACAATGAAGATCCAAATTAAACCAAGTGCTTACAAAGGAAGAGATGGAGAGAGAAAAAAAACCAAAACCCTAGCTTTTGTAAAAATACGTATATATGTCTATCTATCTCTTCCCACGTTTTTATAATAAAACCTCCTCATAAAATCTGATCTCTATCTCCTAATAAAAGTATTTTTTAATATTCTAATCAATTTACAAAAAGATATCCATAATTGAATAGGATTTTCTTGTAAAATTCGTCACTTCTTTTTCTCCTCTGTTTCCGGGCTCTTCCAGTTGGATTTTGCTTACTGGACCACCTCTGAATTAAAGAAAATTCCACAAGCTTCGCGTGGACAGTAAGATCGTTAAATTCTGACTTCTGGAACTCAAGATATGGCCCAAACAGTGCAGGCAGCCCGTGCAGCCCAATAATACGAATTTTCTCCTATTTTATCTCCAAAATAGCTCTTTTTGCTCCAAATCCTTCCAAGTCATGAATTCTTTATTTCCTACAATAAAACAATCAAATCTATTAAATAAAAATCCAAATCAATGCAAAACACAATAAATATGAGAATAAAATCATCTAAAATATATATAAAAATATATTCTATCAGGAACCACGGATCTCTTTTTTAAGAGGTCGTTGGCAAAACACCCCCCTGAAAGCATGGATGAACTTCAACGAAGGGCGGACAAGTATATAAAAGCTGAGGACAGCATCAAGAAGGAAGCCGTACTGGGCAATGGAGGGAACAACAAGCGGAAGCAAGAACAAGAGTACGATGCTAGGGACAAGTATCCCCGAGCTAGCAGAGACTCTGAATCTGCTCCAAAAAAGAACTCGGGTCCAAGGTTTTCCGAGTATGCCAGACTTAATGCTCCAAGAAGCCAGATCCTGTTGGACATTGAAAAGGAAAAGGACTTCCGATGGCCGAAGCCACTTAGAGGAGACCCAGCTAAGCGGAATAAGGAGCAATACTGCAGGTTCCACAAAGATGTGGGACATGACACCGACGATTGTAGGCAACTCAAGGATGAGATTGAGTTCTTGATACGAAGAGGAAAACTAAGTCAGTTCACCAAGGGTGATGACCGTGGGAACCAGAGAAGGGACAATGAAAGGAGAGATAATAACAGGAGGGATGACAACCATGATCGCAATCCACAGCCCCGAAGGGAAGTTATCAACATGATCTGGGGAGGCCCAACAGCAGCTGGCATGACTAAGAATTCTCGAAAGGCTTATGCTAGAGAAGTAATGCACATTGTGGGAGAAGCCCCGAAGCGTGCTAAAACCGAGATGGTAATTGGTTTCGATGATTCAGACTTGGAAGGGGTGAAATTCCCCCATGACGACCCGCTGGTCATAACTCCCGTGATTGGAAACTCAGAAGTAAAACGAGTCTTGATAGACAATGGGGCTTCTGTGGATATTTTATTTCATGATGCATTTGTAAAGATGGGATACAACGACTCTCAATTGACCCTTACAAACATGCCTATATACGGGTTTAACGGAGTAGAGTCCAACGTTGAAGGGACTATTCAGCTACCCGTGACTATTGGACAGGAGCCTAAAGAGGCGACTCAGATGTTGAACTTCTCGGTGATCAAGGCAGCATCAACATACAATGCAATCCTTGGAAGGACTGGACTTCATGCGTTTAAGGCTGTGGCCTCTTCCTATCATATGAAAATTAAGTTTCCGACACGGAATGGTGTCGGAGAACAAAAGGGTGATCAGAAGATGGCAAGAAGTTGTTATGTAGCCGCGCTAAGGACTGATGGAGTCGGGGGGCAGGTACTTCCGATTGTAGACATGGATGTCCGCGATAATGAAGAACATAGAGGGAAGCCAGCAGAGGATTTGATTCCCATACCTCTAGAGCCGAATGATCCTGAAAAAGTTGCTTATGTTGGAGCATCTCTAAAAGAACCCCTGAAGGGCAAGTTGATAGAATTCTTACAGAAGAATAGCGACGTGTTCGCTTGGACAACAGCAGATATGCCAGGGATTGACCCCCAACTCATGACTCACAAGTTAAATGTTAATCCCAAAAGAAAGACAATAAAGCAGAAGAAGAGAAACTTTGCTCCGGAAAGGCAAGAGGCCATTAGGCAAGAAGTGGATAAGCTCTTGGAAGCTGGTTTTATTGAAGAGATTCAGTTTCCCGAATGGTTAGCAAACCCTGTGATGGTCAAGAAAGCGAATGGGAAGTGGAGGATGTGTATAGACTTCACTGACCTGAATGATGCATGTCCAAAAGATTGTTTTCCCCTCCCAAGGATTGATATGTTGATAGATGCCACAGCTGGACATGAGATGTTAAGCTTCATGGATGGATTTAGCGGCTATAATCAGATTAAGATGCACAAGGATGACATACCTAAGGTATCTTTCATAACTGACTTTGGTGTCTTCTGCTATCTTGTCATGGCTTTTGGTCTAAAGAATGCAGGAGCTACTTACCAACGATTGGTGAATAAGATATTCGCCCATCTGATTGGAAAAACCATGGAGGTATATGTTGATGACATGTTAGTTAAGAGCCTACTCAAGGCTGATCATATCAAACACCTCAGAGAGGTATTTGAAGTGCTGAGGCACCATAAGATGATGTTGAATCCCGCCAAGTGTGCTTTTGGCGTTGGATCTGGAAAGTTTTTAGGACTGATGGTTTCAAAGAGAGGCATTGAGGCCAATCCTGACAAGATCAAGGCGATTTTAGACATGGAGCCACCACGCTCTATAAGAGATGTGCAGAGGTTGACAGGCCGGGTTGCAGCTTTAGGAACATTCATCTCCAAGTCTGGAGACAAATGCTTGCCTTTCTTCCAAGCGTTAAAAAAGGTGAAAAATTTTGAGTGGACACCTGAGAGCCAAGAGGCCTTTGAGCAACTGAAAAAGTACATGGTTGAAGCCCCGTTGTTGACCAAACCAAGTCCTGGGGAGATTCTTTGTTTATACCTGGCGGTATCCGAACAAGCCATGAGTGCTGTCCTTATTCGGGAAGAGGAGAAAGTCCAGAAACCTATCTACTATGTGAGCAAAGTGTTGCATGGGGCTGAGTTGAATTACTCACCCATAGAAAAGTTTGCTTTGGCATTAGTAACTGCCTCAAGGAAGCTGCGGCCTTACTTTCAGGCACATAAGATTCAAGTTCTGACAAACCAGCAGTTGAGGAACATATTGCATAGCCCTAAGGCCAGTGGAAGGCTAATCAAATGGGCGATTGAGTTAGGAGAGTTTGATATCACATACAAGCCTCGGACAGCTATCAAAGCCCAGGCATTAGCTGACTTCGTGGTTGAATGCACTATTAACAACCAAGAAGTCGGGGGGCAAGAGATAATGACTACCCCTGGGCAAGAGGAAAAAGAAGAAGAACTTACACCTGATCTGAAGGAATATTGGGTGCTCTATTTTGATGGAGCATCAAAAACAAAATCTAGTGGTGCAGGTTTGGTTTTGCAAAGCCCCGATGGGTTCACAGTTGAGTACGCTTTGAAGTTGGATTTCCCTACTACCAACAATGAGGCGGAGTATGAGGCATTAATAGCTGGTTTGGGTTTGGCCAGAATCATGAGGGTCAAAAATCTCAAAGTTTGTGGAGATTCAAGGCTTGTGGTATCACAAGTAAATGGTGAATTCGAGGCTAAGGATGAGACTATGGCAAAATACTTGAGGGTAGTAAAGGCTGTTATGTCCCAATTTGAGGAATGCTATGTTGAGCACATTCCAAGAGAGGAAAACATTAAGGCCGATGCCCTGTCTAAATTTGCTTCTTCCGAGATATAAAATTATGCTGGGAGTGTCTATTTTCAGGTCTTGAAGGCCCCGGCCGTTAACTCAAAGCTATTGGCACCAATTGATGTAGGATGCTCTTGGATAGACCCTATCAAGGCACACCTTGAGACCGGATGGCTCCCAGACAATGCCTTGGAGGCACGAAAACTTT
The DNA here is from genome assembly GCA_036435485.1 of Saposhnikovia divaricata. Taxonomy (NCBI): domain Eukaryota; kingdom Viridiplantae; phylum Streptophyta; class Magnoliopsida; order Apiales; family Apiaceae; genus Saposhnikovia; species Saposhnikovia divaricata. Next base: position 25,293,879 of record CM071600.1, read on the forward strand.
CAGTAAGAGCATTGAGATACACTTTGATTGAAGGCATTTTGTACAAGAGGTCGTTTGTCATCCCATACTTGAAATGTTTAAGGCCTCAAGAGGCAAGAGAAGCATTGGAAGAAGTTCATGAAGGGATCTGTGGGCAACACTTGGGGGGCAGAGCCCTAGCTCACAAGATAATTCGTTTAGGGTTCTATTGGCCGGAGATGTTGGTTGATGCACAAAACTATGTCAAGAGATGCGAGAGATGCCAGAAGCATGCCCCAATTGTGAGGCAACCGCCTGAGATCTTAACTTCAATTAACTCTCCCATTCCATTTGCAATGTGGGGGATGGATATACCTGGGCCTTTTCCCATGGCTTCAGCACAAAGGAAATTCCTAATAGTGGCCATTGATTACTTCACTAAGTGGATTGAGGCTAAACCTCTGGCCAAGATAACCACCAAGCAAGTTTCCCAGTTCTTTTGGGAGAACATAATTTTCAGATACGGAATCCCACGAATCCTTGTAACAGACAATGGGACACAGTTCAATAATGAAGAGTTCAAGAAGTATTGTGAAGAGAATGCGATTGAGCTCCGTTTTACCTCGGTGGCACACCCACAAGCCAATGGGCAAGCTGATGTAGCTAATCGAATTATCCTTGATGGACTGAAAAAGAGGGTCGAACGCTCTAGGAACACTTAGGTAGATGAATTGTTGCCCACACTTTGGGCATATCGTACCACTTGTAAGGTAACAACTGGAGCAACCCCATTTTTGCTGGCTTATGGAGCCGAGGCAGTTGTGCCTTTAGAGATCATGCAAGCATCACCTTAAGTTGAGGCATATGAGCCAGAAACTAATGACGAAGGAATGAGACTTGCCCTTGACTTAATTGATGAAGTTAGAGATGAAGCTAATGCAAAGAATGCTGAATATCAGAAGAGAGCCTCTTTTCACTACAACCAGAGAGTTAAGGAAAGATTCTTTCGACAAGGTGACATGGTTTTAAGGAAGATTGAAGCCTCAGGAGTTGGCCAGAAAGGAAAGTTAGCACCAAATTGGGAAGGACCATATCTAGTCAGAAAGGTGTTAGGACGAGGATCCTACAAGTTAGAAACCTTGGACGGGGTTGAGGTGCCCCGAACTTGGCATGCTGTGAACCTCAAAGTTTATTATGTTTAAGTTCTTTTGACAAAGGCTTGGACTTTTATCTATTTATTAGGAATAAGGTTCGAATGAAACCAATTTAGAGCATGTTGCTCCCAGTAGAAGATAGAGTATTTATGTAAGGGTTGAACCCATTCTATTGATATCCTTTGACAGCATAATGGAATTTATACTGTTTTCTCTATGAGTTATTTCTCTTTGTTAAAATAAACACGAAAGGCAAACATTGAACTAGCTTGTGAGTTTAGTACCAGCCAGGGGGCCAAGTACTTGAGAAATTCTAAAGTTTAACGAACTATAAGCCAAAAATGACAACATGGAAACAAAAGAAACTATTACATATATAAGTTAAGTCATAAGCCCCGAAGGGCAAAAGTTCAGAATAAATAAAGATAAAAAAACATAAATAAGCCACGCAGGGCCATCTATGCATCTAGGTCATCAACAACAACATCTCCCTGGCTAGAAGAAGGATCTGCTGCCTCTATCCCGGGAGAAGAAGGTGGATCCTGAGTGGGCTGAGAGTCCCCATCCACAGCTGTCTCTGTAGCAACTTCCATAGCTGCTGTCACTCCAGGGATAGCAGGTACCGGGAACCTCTCCAGGGATACCCCCTCAATCTTCCCACTCAGCTCCTCGATGATCCCCTCCCAACACTCCTTGAAGGTACCAGGAAAGTTTGCATCATACTCGGCATTCAGGACATCTTGAAAGTCCTTAGAAGCCTTGTAATCAGCAATGATGTGTTCCCTGTTCTGCTTCACCTCCAGCTGTAGCTTCCTGTTCTTCTCCTTCTCAGCAGCCAGCTCCTTCTCCACCTCCCTAAAACGAGCAAAATTTGCCTCAGAAGAGTCAAAGTATCTGTCTCTGTCCCTCTCAGCAATAGTCTTATCAGCACGCACCTCCTTCAGGTTATGAACAGCGGCCTGAAGGTAGGCGTTCATCTGCAAAAAAAAAAACAAGTGAATAAGGGAAACGTAAATACAATTACATTAAAGAAGTTGAATAAGAAATTACCGAAGCAACAGCTTGAGCCCCAAGAAGCTCAATCTGCAAGTCATCAGAGGACTCCACAATGTGGACCCTATCTCGTGGAGTAACCACGCTCCTGGACCACTCAGCTGCAGCCCTAGAATCACCTACAGCTGTGTCCCTATTGCATAAACCCCATCCCACTGTAAAGGGAGTGAGGTCTTCCTCAATAGGAACTGGCTTTTCTTGAAGAAAAGCAGGAACACGCTCCACCGCGGGAGAAGCTTCATCTGTCCTGGCCCTTTTGGCCCTAGGGTTCTCTGTTACCACCCTAGCAGTAGCAGCAGTCTCCCTCTGCTTAAAAATTGCTCCCAGAGCAGCTTTGGCTGCAAAATGATTACAAAAAAGTTAGAAAGTTATATCTAGCATAAAATGTTAACAAAGCAAGAGGTGATAATTACCCTCAGGGCCCAAATCGCTTAGCCCATGGGCCTGCAACGAATCTTCAGAAATCAAATTTGCACATTGATGCAAATTATCAGATGTTAACAAAGTTATGGCAGCCTCTTCTTCCACGCCCAATTTTATACTCCTGACAGGCCCATCAACGGCTCTTCAGAAATTGGGCCGAAAATAGTTGTCCCAATCATCCCCATCCAAAAAGATATAAAACCATTCCCTCTTCCAATTAGGAAGGGAATCAGGAGCGGAATCCGAAACAAAACAAGAACGGGCTAAAGAACGATGTTGGATTTTGACCCAGCCCGAATTGTCAGAAGAATCGACAAATTTGAATAAATATCGAAAAACAGAAATACTGGGCTCAAGCCCATGTTTCTTACATTGGACCAAGAAACAATAGATAAAACGCCACGCATTTGGCATAAGTTGGGTTGGACAAACCCTGGCTTCGGCCAAAAGACGATAAACAAAAGGAGGAGGAGGAAGGCGAAAACCAGCATAAAAAGTCTCTTTATAAACCCTAATGGCCCCTGGCTTTGGGTGACAAGCCCTTTCATTTGAGGCCGGAACAACGGCCCTATAAGGCCCCATTAATATGAAAAAGTTGGGCTAGAATATCTACCCTATGTTGTTTGTATTTCGATTTATACGCATAAGCATCTAAATGAAGCATATTTGGAAAAGCTTGACCAAACTCATTTAAAAGATCTCTAAGGGAAAAAACACTGGCATGGACAAGAGATGTTTTAGGGTTCTTACCCCTTGTAAGCCGTGGAGCAGTGGTAGAAGTGTTAGTGAGTTGAGACTGGCCAGAAGAGCTAGAATCCTCCATTGAAATGCTTCCCTTGAAGGCTTGAAACCCAGAAGTGTTGAAAAAAGAAGTTGGAGAAGATGAAGATTCAACGATCTTCAAACAGAAACTGGAAAACAGGGCGGAGGAAAGACGCCGGAAATCGCCTCGCGACAGAACCCTAGCAGAGCTTTTTGGAAAGTATTTGTGGTAAAGGAGAGATAATTTTTGCTGAATAGTGAGATGAGAAATGAGGGATGCACACTACTCTTTTATAGAGTTCATGGTTGGTCACTCAACCGGTTATATCAAGTAAATGGGCTGTCAACAGGTGACTGGGCCTTTGAATAGGCGGGAAGCCCATGAAATTCAAATTTTGAATTAATTCTAGAATGTTCTATGACATTTTTAGAAAATAGGATAAAAGCCCATCAGAATTTAAAGGCAGGAGGCCCAATTAATAGGGCATACCCACGCCCAGGAGACCAAACCTCCTAGGCGTGCCTAAGGAAGGTGTCTCCTTGGCGGGGGTACCCACGCCCAACTCGACTTTCCTTAAAGAAGGCTATACCCACGCCCAGGAGACCAAACCTCCTAGGCGTGCCTAAGGAAGGTGTCTCCTTGGCGGGGGTACCCACGCCTAACTTGACTTTTCTTAGAGAAGGGCATACCCACGCCCAGGAGACCAAACCCCCTAGGCGTGCCCAAGGAGGGTGTCTCCTTGGCGGGGGTACCCACGCCCAGGATGACTTTCAAAGAACGAAGGTACACCCACGCCCAGGAGACCAAATTTCCTAGGCGTGCCTAAGGAAAGTGTCTACTTGGCGGGGGTACCCACGCCCAGGATGACTTTCAAGGAACGAAGGTACACCCACGCCCAGGAGACCAAATTTCCTAGGCGTGCCTAAGGAAAGTGTCTCCTTGGCGGGGGTACCCACGCCCAGGAAGCATTTTTGGCAGGATGACTTTTTTAAAGTTAATCCTTTAAAAATTCTGAAAAATAATATTGGGAAATTGAAAAAATAATTTCCAAAAATAATTAAAATACCTGTGGGTACATAAAAATTCCTGAATTATTAGGAATAATTACGAAAAATACCTGTGGGTACATAAAAATTCCTGAATTATTAGGAATAATTACGAAAAATACCTGTGGGTACATAAAAATTCCTGAATTGTTAGGAATAATTACGAAAAATACCTGTGAGTACATAAAAATTCCTAAAATATTAGGAAAAGTATAGAAAATTAGGAGAAAAATTATAGAAATATTTTCTTGGCAAATTGAGCAACCATTTATGCTCATAATGCATAAAAGCTGTATAAAGTGCTGGAATTGCTAGAAGCAAGCACAAGATAAAGCCTCGAATAAGGCAAATCGTCGTAAATGTGTAGGTCGCTCCACACTTTACAATCAAGACGATTCTCGTGAAACACTAGTGTAAACCAAAATTCCCATATAAGGGTAGGAAAATTAAGAAGTCCCAGGTAAGGGATAAAAACGACCCCGAGTCTCGATTAAGGCAAATATAACTTCTACGAAAACCTGATCAGTTTTCCTTAGAAGTTGGGGGGCAAATGATATGGGCTGAAAATAAGCCCTAAAGACACATTTAATGTGGCATTAATTAGGCCAAGAATGGTCCAAACATGGGGCCCACCAACTGGGCCCAAAACCCCAATTATAATATTAATTTCGTAATTAATATTAAGGGTAATAAACAGCTCAGCAAATAAGAGTTGGATAAGGATAATATCCCCTTCAGACTTATCCAATAAGGCATCCAATTCAATATGGAAACTGATTCCTACAAGGAATAGATCTAGAACATTCCTCAAAGACTTGCCCACCAAGTCTCCAAATCCTACCATAATTCTAAGGCTTCTCAGCCTATATAAAGGGCCTGACCCCTCACCTCAGAACTACGTTTTCTTGGCTTGATTCTCTAATACAGAGATACGTAGGCATTCTGTGAGGACCGCTTAAGTCTCGAACGTAGAAGCAGCCATTAAAGCACGAAGCCCATGAACCCTAGCATTAAATATACAAACCCTAGCCGCAATAATTTCAACCTAGTTTTTATTCCACAACAGGTGCAGGAGACATGTCTGATCACAAGGACAACCTTTCAGCTACATGTGTATTTGGAGTGTAGTAGCAAGTCAACTAGAATTAGATTAATATTATCTTATTCCAGTAGTACTTGTAAAACTTGGGATTTATAACCAAGTGTAGCAACTCTTTGTAGGCTAAGAAAACAGATACATTTTGCTTAGGGTTTCTATTGAATATTCTTAGAAAGCAAAGAGTTGTAAAACAGAAGCTGTGTACTTTTGTATCACAGAGTTTTCTTCGAATAAAAGCTTCAGGTGGTGCATTTAACCACCTGATTTTTATGTGTTTGTGCATTAATCTTTTTACAGCAATTATCTAAGTATAGATTTCTGGAGTTCTTATCAGAAATTTATAAATATCAAGAATTGTATTCAACCCCCCCTTCTACAATTATACAAGTGTGTAATCTGGGAATAACAATTGGTATCAGAGCAAGCTTCTAACATATTTGAAGTTTAAAGATCAACACACTTCCAACATGTCTAAGAAGGATTATGGAGTAAAGATTCCAGTTCTTGATAGAGAAAATTACTTTCACTGGAAAGTAAAAATGCGTCTACATCTCTCGTCTATTGATGAGGGCTTTGTGGATTGCATTGACAAGGGTCCTCACGTTCCAATGAAGACTGCAACAAGAGTTGGCCTGGCTGAAGGTGTGCCTGACACTCTCATTCCCAAACCTGTTTCTGAGTGGAGTCTTGAAGATATTACAGAAGTCCACAAAGACAAAAAGACCATGAATATTCTGTTCAATGGTCTAGAAACAGACATGGTTGACAATGTTATTAACTGTACTACCGCCAAGGAAGTATAGGACAATATTCAAACCCTTTGTGAAGGAACAGAACAGGTAAGGGAAAACAAGATGCAACTACTAATCCAACAGTATGAACATTTTCACTTTAAGAGTGGAGAAACATTGAATGATACATTTAGTAGATTTCAAAAGCTGCTAAATGGTTTGAAACTGTATGGAAGAATCTATCAAGTTAAAGATTCTAATCTCAAATTTCTGAGATCACTGCCCAAGGAATGGAAGCCAATGACTGTTTCTCTAAGAAACACTCAAGAGTACAAGACATTTACTCTTGAAAGGCTCTATGGAACTTTAAAGACCTATGAGCTGGAAATGGAGCAGGATGAAGAGATTGAGAAGTCTCAAAAGAAAAGTGGGTCAGTTGCACTTGTTGCCAACTTGGAGCAAAAGGAGGAAAGGACAGAAACTGCTAGTTCTACACCAAACAGGGAGGTTTGTAAAGGTAGAGCAGAATCAAGCAGGAGCAAGGAAAAGGTGTCTGAGGAATTGAATGTTCTTCAGCAGGATGAATTGGATGAGATAGATGAGCACTTAGCTTTTCTATCTAGGAGATTCTCTAAGCTGAAATTCAAGAGAAACTCTGGGGTGGCCAAGCCATTTAACAAGGATTTTTCCACAAGCAACTATGTGGATAAATAGAAAATTAAATGCTACAATTGTGGAATTGCTGGTCACATGATAAGTGAATGCAGGAAACCTATATCTGAGAACAAGGGAAAGTCAACTGAGGTTGTTGACTATAGAAGAAATATTTTGATCTTCTCAGGCAGAAAGGAAAGGCATTCTTGACCCAAGAGTATGACTGGGCTGTTGATGACAATCATTCTGATGATGATGTTGAGTTAGTCAACCTTGCTTTAATGGCTGATTCTGGAGAGCAGGAAGCAAGTTCAGCTAGCAATCAGGTATTTTCTACTAATCTCTCTGAGCTCACCAAAGAGGAATGCAATAGTGTTATAGATGAAATGTCTACTGAACTATATCACTTAATTGTTACTCTTAAATCACTTACTAAAGAGAACAATATGATTAAAGAGTCTAATCTGTTTTTAAGTGATAGAAATGCTGCTCTAGAAACTCAATTTCTAGAATTTGAGAAAATGAGAGTTGATTGCAATAATGCTAAAAGTGAACTTGAAGCTGTGTTAAAAAGAGAACTGATTTTAAAAGACCAGCTTGAGAAAGAACAAGTGATAATTGCTAAATTTCAAAGTTGTAGGAATATTTCTCAAAACATAATAGAAGTTCAGGGAATAGAATCGTTTGTGAAGGATACCTGGACTCAAAAGAAAAAGGAGCTAGAACCTGGCCTTGAGGATCTTGAGACTATTTGTGAATCAACGGATAGTGATCATCCGTTCACAGATGAACCGTCAACGGATGAGAGGTATCCGTCGACTAACAAAAAGTTTGTTAGTAAGAAGGAACTCAGGAAACTGGATATCAAGTATGGTCCAGTCAACAAGAATTTCGTTAGTGGTGAGTGCAGCAAAACCAAATCCAGTGGGAAGGCTAAGGCAGGTGATTTACACAACAAAAAGGCTGTTGGTAAATCAGATAATGAAAAGGTAGAAATTGAGGATAAAAAGAAAAAGAACAGAAATGGTAAGATAGGCATCAACAAGAAAAACAATTACTCTCCTGACAAGTTTGCTCCTAGGAAAACTTGTAGTAATTGTAATACTGTCAATCATCTATCTTCTAATTGCAAGATTGTCAACAAGGCTCCTGTTCATGTACCTCAACCAATGCCATGTATGCCTGCAATGCCTGGTTTGTATCAAAATGCTAGTTTTTCAAATCCATATGTGAACATGCCATATGTGTCTAATCCTTACTTTCAATCTATGAATGTGCCACAAATGTCATGGAACATACCTAACATGAATAATATGTATGCCAATTTTCCACACATGCATGCATCAAATATTCATGCAAATGAGCATTTGTCAAACCCCATCACTCAAGCATCTACACCTAAGTTGAAGAATGCTAAGAGCGCAAAGTCAAAGGCTAACAAGAAAGGACCCAAGGAAGCTTGGGTACCAAAATCAACTTGATTTGTTTTTGAAATGTGTGCAGGGAAACAGAAGGAATCTATGGTACCTAGATAGTGGATGCTCTAGGCACATGACAGGAGATTCAACCCTGCTCACAGAGTTCAAGGAAGGAGCTGGCCCTAGAATTACCTTTGGAGATGACAGCAAAGGATATACTAAGGGATATGGCCTGATTTCAAAAGACAATGTCATCATTGAAGAAGTGGCTTTAGTTGAAGGTTTGAAGCACAATTTGCTGAGTGTAAGTCAGATTTGTGACAAAGACTATGAAGTAAAGTTCACAAAAGAAGCCTGTGTTGTTTCTGCCAAGGAAGACAACAATGTGGTATTGACAGGCTTTAGAAAAGGAAATGTTTACATAGCTGACTTCAATTCAGCATGCTCAGATTCCATTACTTGTCTCTTCAGCAAAGCAAGTAAGGATGAGAGTTGGCTATGGTATAAGAAGCTGTCACATTTGAATTTTTAAAGTTATGAATGATTTGGTAAGAAAGGATCTTGCTAGAGGAATCCCTCAATTGGAGTTTGTCAGAGATGGACTGTGTGATGCCTGCCAATTAGGGAAACAAAAGAAATCATCCTTCAAAAGCAAGACAGAGTCATCCATTGTTAAGCCTCTTCAATTGCTGCATATGGACTTATTTGGTCCAGTAAATGTTATGTCTATTTCAAAGAAGAAATACTGTCTGGTGATTGTAGATGATTTTTCTAAGTTCACATGGACCTTCTTCCTGCACTCCAAGGATTGTGCAAGTGAAATCATCATCAATCACCTCAGAATACTAAACAATGGTTCTGAAGACAGGGTACAAAGAATCAGGAGTGACAATGGTACTGAATTCAAGAATTCCACAATGAAGATTTTCTGTGAAGAGAATGGAATTGTCCATGAGTTTTCTGCTGCCAGAACACCTCAACAAAATGGGGTTGTTGAAAGGAAAAACAGAACTCTCATTGAAGCAGCTAGAACAATGTTAAGTGAATCAAGGTTACCAACATATTTCTGGGCTGAAGCTGTCAACACTGCATGCTTTACTCAGAATATTTCCTTGGTCAATCAAGCTAGAAGAATGACTCCTTATCAGTTATTAACCAACAAGAAACCAACTTTAGCTTTCCTACATGTCTTTGGATGTAAGTGTTTTGTGCTAAGGAATCATGGAGATAACTTGGGCAAATTTGAAGCAAAGGCAGATGAAGCTATTTTCGTTGGATATGCAGCAGGGAAAGCCTACAAGGTCTACAATCTAAGAACCAACATTGTTATGGAATCTGTACATGTTGTGTTTGATGATCAAAAGATTCTAGGCCTAAATGATGAAGGTTCCCATGAAAAGTTGGAATTTGAGAATGAAGGTGAAGGAAGAATGTACTATGATGATGATGAGGATAATGAAAATCATGACCACAGAGATCCACCTAGAGCTGTTATACCAACTAGAAGTGATGCTTACACTGAAAATGAAGCATCCGTTGACAGTCATTCTGCAACATCCGTTGACACTATTAGAGATGCATCCGTTGACAGAGATTCTCAAGCATCCGTCGATAGGCAAAATGATGCATCCATTGACAGTCAACTTCATAATTCAGCAAGGACAACAAACTCAGGGGGAGTTTCTCAAGGTCAAAATTCAATGCTAAATCAACATGATCATGCTCATGGAAATGAAGCATTCTCATCAAGATCAAACCTTCCACCTGCAAGAAAATGGACTAGAGATCATCCATTTGAGTTAATTATTGGTGAATCAAATTCAAGAGTCCAAACTAGAAGGGCCACTCAAGCAGAATGTCTATACAGTAGCTTCCTGTCTCAAGAGGAACCTAAGAAAGTGGAAGATGCCCTTCTAGATCCAGATTGGGTGTTAGCAATGCAAGAAGAGCTAAACCAATTTGAAAGAAATAAAGTATGGAAACTTGTGCCCAAACCTGATGATAGAAGTGTCATAGGTACTAAATGGGTTCTCAAGAATAAGACAAATGAAAATGGCATAATTGTGAGGAATAAAGCTAGATTAGTGGCAAAAGGCTACTCTCAAGAAGAAGGAATAGATTTTGATGAAACTTTTGCTCCAGTGGCAAGACTTGAGGCAATAAGAATCTTTCTAGCCTATGCAGCACATGCCAATTTCAAAGTCTATCAGATGGATGTCAAAAGTGCCTTTCTAAATGGGGAACTGGAAGAAGAGGTCTATGTCCATCAACCTCCTGGCTTTGAGGATCCAGAATTTCCAGGATATGTATATCTTCTCATGAAAGCACTTTATGGTCTGAAGCAAGCACCAAGAGCCTGGTATGACACTTTATCTCAATTTCTTTTGGAGAACCACTTCACTAGAGGTACAGTAGATAAAACCTTATTTCATAGGAATATTAATGGCTCTTCAATACTTGTTCAAATCTATGTAGATGATATTATTTTTGGGTCTACAGCTGAGAAGCTTTGCAAAAGGTTTGCCAAACTTATGAAAAGTATGTATGAAATGAGCATGATGGGTGAATTAACTTACTTTCTTGGCCTGCAAGTAAAGCAAGTTAATGAGGGCATTTTCATAAGTCAAACAAAATACATTTATGATCTCTTAAAGAAATTTGACTTAATGGATTGTACATCTGCAAAAACACCTATGGCCACTGCAACTAAGCTTGAGTTGAATACTAAGGAAAAGTCTGTGGACATCTCAAGCTATAGAGGCATGGTAGGTTCACTTCTATACCTAACAGCTAGTAGACCTGATATAATGTTTTCTACTTGTCTTTGTGCTAGATTTCAAGCTGACCCTAGAGAATCTCACTTAATAGCTATTAAAAGAATCTTCAGGTATCTCAAGGGAACACCAAACCTTGGCATTTGGTACCCAAGAGAATCTGGTTTTGATCTAACTTGCTATTCAGATGCAGATTATGTAGGTTGCAGAGTTGATAGGAAAAATACTACAGGTTCCTGTCAATTTCTAGGAAACAGGCTTGTTTCATGGTTCAGTAAGAAACAAAACTCAGTCTCCACTTCTACAGCTGAAGCTGAGTACATTGCTGCTGGAAGCTGTTGTGCACAGATTCTATGGATGAGAAATCAACTCATTGACTATGGTCTAAAAGTTGAGAAGATTCCAATTTTCTGTGACAACACAAGTGCTATTGCCATCACAGGGAATCCAGTGCAACATTCGAGAACCAAGCACATTGACATCAAATACCACTTCATTAGAGAACATGTGATGAATGGTACAGTAGAAATGCACTTTGTGCCAAGTGAAATGCAGCTTGCAAATATCTTCACCAAGCCTCTTGATGAATCCACATTCACAAGATTGGTAGGTGAGCTAGGTATGCTTAACTTGTCATAATTCCTAGTGATATTTGATTTCACTGCATTGCAGCCAGGAATGTGTTTTGATTTTCTTGAGAATTAAAAACTCTCAGAAAATTTGTTTTGTCTTTAGAAATTTTGTCCAAGGCAAAATTATCTTATCAATGGATATCCTTTATCCGTTGATAGCATAAACACATTCCTAGATTTTTGTATATCAACGGATAACAGCTTATCCACGTCATCAACGGATAAACTGTTTCTCAACCGTTCAATCCATATCCGTTGATATACATATTTTCTTTTAAATATAACCGTTGGTAAACGTGTATCTATATATGACTGGTTATATTTATTTTCTTTTATTATTTGACAGTTACTTTTGACCAATGAGTAATTACTTTTAATTATTTCATTTTCAATTCTTGAAAAGTATAAAAGGCTGTCTTGTGCTCTCAAATCTCACTTTTATCGACTTTCAAGATTCTCTTAAGTAAACTGCATCTTCTTCTTCACAAAAACTCTCTGCAACAAAAGTTCAAACTCTTCAATGGCGCCTATTGTTAAGATGATGTCTTCCACTGGGTTCACCTATGAGAAGAACAATTTCGCTGCCTATGTCGATACAGTGAATGCCCCAGAAGCTTATCACACCATGATGAATTTTATGAAGAATTGTAAACTTTTGTATGCTATGACTGCCACCACTCCTCTAATCCACGAAGTAATCGAAGAGGTGTGGGAATCTGCTGAGTACAATGGCACAGATGGTACAATTGCTTTTTCTCTAAAGGGTAAAAACTATGTAGTTAACTCTGATGTAATAACTGCCTGTTTAAAATTGTCTGAGAATAACTGTCTGAAAGTACCCACTGATGCTGAAATAGTTGTCATGCTTAATTCCATAAATTATGCCCTTAGTACTGATAATTTAGGAAAAATTGCTAAGAAAGGGATGGTTAAAGAATGGAGTTATTTTTGTGATGCCTTCATTAAAACTTTTTCAGGCAAAATTAGTAACTTTGATGTTGTTACCCATTCCATGCTAGTTATGCTGTGTATGCTTCTAACTGATAAATTCTATAACTTTGGCACACTAGTCATGTATGAAATACCAGCAAAATTAGGTAAAAAGGAAACTAGGGGCAAGAATATCTATTTTGCTAGATTTTTGATGCTCTTAGCACTGCATGTATATGAGAATAAGCTATCCATTGCTAACCCGGATAGCAAGTTCACATGTTTTGTTCAGGAGAAGAGAGTCTTAAGTGATTTAATTCGAATGAACTCCAATGCAGAGGTAAAATTGGTATACCTACCAATTGTTCAGGTAACTCTTTCTAACCTTGAAACTCCTATCTCTAACCCCCAAATTTCTTTGCCTTCCTCAGTCACAATGGAGTCTGTAGTAGTGACCAAACAGGCTCCTACCCAAGTGACTAAAACAAAAGTTTCCAAACCAAAATCTAAGAGACAAACCTCAGGTGTTTCTCAAAAAGCACCTGTTGCAAAAACTACCACAACTCTTGAGGGGAGTGTGAAGGAGGTAGTGAGTGGTGAGGGACAGGGTGCAAGCCCTAAGAATAAGGTGGGTGAGGAAAGTGCACCAAATAGCCAAGCCCGAGTTACATCCTCTCAACAGGGTGTGACTACTAGTTCTACAGCAACTCTGCACAAAAGGGTAAGGGACACTAGTCCTCTCTCAAAAACCTATGAAAGAAGAGTAAAATATAAAACCATAGGGGAAGCACAGGGTGCACACACAGTACAGCAAACTGTACCTTCTCAAATTCAGTTTGATGTGACTTCAATAAATGTGGAGTCATAGCCCCTTGATCTTAATCTTCAAATCGATACACATTACAATCCACCATCACCAACTCCATCTCTGGATGTGGATATGATATCTACATCAATTCCTGATTCTCCATCTTTAAGATTCTTGGAGAAGCCCCACTCTGCAATTGGTGGTCATCATCTTTTAGATGATTTGTTGGGCCATCAACCTTCCATTCCTGAATTCACAACAACATCTGTGGCCTCATCTTTAAAATCAATATCCACAGATTCCGTGTTGGTTTTCACTTCAACGGATATTATCATACCTTCATCAACGGATATCCTTCATCCGTTGACAAGTGTTTCTCCATCAATGGATGCGCCTCTGTCTAGCCATCCGTTGACAGCTATAACTACTCCATCAACGGATATTTCTTATCCGTTGGTAACTCACTTTACCACTGCTATATCTGACATTCCTGTGTCAAGTGTGGAGGAGTTCTCAGTAGTTGAAACACTTTTAGGATTGAGGGAAGGGAGTGAGAGGTTGCCTTGTGAGCAGGCAAAAGGAGAGGCAAATAATGAGAGGCTGACCATTTCTTCAGGTCAGGCAAAAGGAGAGCAAGAGAGTTCCACCTTAGTAGGTGAAGGTGAGGGTGTGAGAGGTGTGAGCCAGGGGGAGCCCCTGATGCAAGAACAGAGAGATGAGATGAGAGAAGGGACTACAGGAGAAATAAGGCAGGAAGATTCAGCCATTGCAAGTGAGTTAATGGAGGTTAATGAAGCTTCTAAAGAGATGGAATTTCGACAAGAATATCAATCAATCATTGACTCCATCTCTTTGGATCCTGAAACCTTTACTCATCCTGTTTCTGCTTATCAAATCATGGCACAACAGGGCAATGTGGAGGCAGAGGAGGCAATGCACCTAGTGCACACCTCACAATCTCTACAAAAAGCAAAGGATGCTTTGACAACTTTGTCTTCCAATGTTGACAGTGAAGAGTTTGGCAATGATGACAGTGACAGCACATCAAATGATGAAGAAACCAATGTGGGTGATACTCCAGACTGGCTATTTTCTACTACCACTGTGGCTGGTGATTTCAATGTGGAGATTGTGAAGCAATATCAATCTGCTAGGGCTGAGCACCAAAATGCAGATCCACAGAGAAAGGCTGTCCTTCAGCAAATAATGGACTCCCTGAAACTTCAGAAAATGCACATGGTCATTCAAAGAACTCAACAGGAGGAGGTCCAAACTGCAATTAGAGAAATGAAAGTGGAACTAGATGCCAGGATTGAGGCACTAGCCTCTACTACCACTCAGAAGGTGCTGACTAGCAAATTATTGAAGGAAGATAGCCTGGCCAAATCTGTTCAGCATCTCTCCTTCAGAGTGGATGGTATGGAATCTCAAATGCAGACACTCATTGCAACTCAAGCCAAACAGACTGAGCTACTGGAAAGGTTGCTTGCAGCCTCATCTCCAGCCCTTGATGCTAACAAAAAGGGGGAGAAAAAGGTAGAAGAGGTTGCAGCCACTTCTAGTCAAATTCAAATTCCAGCTTCCAGTAGCAAGATAGCACAAAGTGAGGGGGAGCAACAGCCAATGATAGTGGTCAATCCAAAAGAATTTACTATAGAGGCTTCCCCTGTGAAGACACAAAAGGCTTTACCTGTGATTCCTGACCTATCAGAAATCTCAGATGGTGAAAGGCAAGCTAGAATATAGGCCTTAGAAAAGATCAACAAGGAGGCCAATGAAAGAAAGATGAGAACAGAAAGGATGATCAATGAATCAATTGTGTCAAATCTGTTCTCTACTCAGTCCTCAGCTCCAACAATATCAACTACAATTCTGAAGGTGCTCACTCCAGAGATTGTAGCTCCTACTTTCTATGATGCTGAACCTTCTTATGTCAAAGAATTTGAACCATACATCAAAACCAGAGCCTACTCTCCACCAAAGGCAAATGGGAAGAACAAGTTACAATTGGACTTTCCATTTCCCAAGGATGATGAAGGAAAGCTAATGGGAAAGCAAATTAAGGAGTTCAAGGAAAATGCCAATAGAAGTGTAAGAGAATGGATGGCTGTAATAATAAGGAATGGAAAAGTCTTAAACATATCCAATAGCCATCCTAGATTTGTTGAAGCAAAAAGAGAGGAGACCTCCAGACTTCTCAGGGAAGCTCATCCAAGTGAAGAAAATCAATATGAAAACTCAGATGAGAAGCAAGCCAGGCTGGCTCAAGAGTTAATGGATGAGGTAGAGGATGAAATGAGGGAACCTGAGGAAGTCCCCAAATCCAAAAGGAAAGGGAAATCAGTCCCCAAATCCAAATCTAAGAGAATGAAATCAAAGGCAAAGAGGCCTGTCTCTCCAGAAATTGAAAACAAGGAGACAGTTGGCTCATCACAATCTATTTCTGTAAAAGTATTCAACCCAGCTGTGAATTTCCATGGTGATCCTATAGTACCTAAAGAGGAACCAATGAATCTTGACTCCATTGAGGTTCCTTCATTCTTGCTGAAGCCTCAACAGAAGCCTATACAGAAGAAAAGGATACCAAGGAAGCAACCTTCAAAGGAACCAATTCAAGTTGCTAGGGTACCTGCTATTGTCAGGCAGCCAATCTTGGAAAACAAGGATGATTTTATCTATCAGGCAGATATTGAAGAATACTCTGGCATGAATCTTTATCTGGATGAATTGTCAGAAGTAAGAGGAATTGAAAAATATAAACATTTGCCTGAGAGATTGGTCTTTGTATACAAGGGAGGAAAGGAAAGGACATGGCCACTACAGAGGGTTCTTGGAGAAAATTATCTGACCTTAACCAAAGTGTTCTCTGCAATCAAGAGATACACAGGGTTCTCCAAGATAGCAAAAGGGGAGATACTGGACAGAATAGAACAGATAAGGAGGGAATGGAACTCACCATCAAGTCTACTAAGGAAGATGAAGATCCCATACAATGGACAGAAAATCCACCTTCAACCCTTCTGGATGATGGAGATCAGGGATGAAGATGGTAACAGGAGATTCTTCAGGTTAGAAGACCAACTATCAAAGGCTAGTTCTCAATACCTGAGATGGTTACAACAAAAGCTAAATCCAAAGGTTGATGAAGAAGATGCCTTCTATAGGCAACTCCAAATTCAGATTGAGTCCAACTCTGCCAAAGAAGGAAAATCAAGGGTGATGCCAACAAGAGAAAAGAAACAGTCTTAATCTGCTCAGTCTAGAGGAGCACTTCTCTGTAAATTTCTCAAACTTTCAGTTTTTAATATTTGTAGCTTAATACAATTTTTGCATTGTCATATATATATATATATATATATATATATATATATATATATATATATATATATATATCTTTAGGAATGTTTTGTTATCATCAATGTCCTGAATTTATGCTTTATTGCCATCAAGTATAAATTGGGGGAGATTGTTAGGAATATATTGTACTTGATGATAACTTCACAATTAATCAAATTGTATAAGGTTTTGTAGCTGTCAACAGATGAGGATTTATAACTCTATCCGTTGACAGGTAGCTCATCAACGGATGTGGTTTTGTAGCATACTGCAGTATCTCTATGTTATCAGTTGATAGTGCTTTTATCCACAGTCATGTTGACTATCAACGGATAGGCAGAATAGGGTAGCCAATTGTAAATAAGCTATGCTATGTAATTCTGTCCAAGTGAAAGTGTATCAACAGATGAAGACAAAATTCTATCAACGGATACAACTCAAATCCACTCTATCAACGGATACAGCTCAATACATCATCAACGGATGTCAGTGTACAATATCAACTAATTAAACACTGACATTGTCTTCTATGATAAGCTGGGGATTATCAGTTGATAAGGACATGTTTGACTGACAGATCACATGGGTTGATAGTAGATACAAAAAGCAGTATGGCAGCCATACTTTGGAAACACAGAAGAAAGAAGCATTCCGTTTACACTATGAATACAAGAAAGGTGCAGGAGACATGTCTGATCACAAGGACAACCTTTCGGCTACATGTGTATTTGGAGTGTAGTAGCAAGTCAACTAGAATTAGATTAATATTATCTTATTCCAGTAGTACTTGTAAAACTTGGGATTTATAACCAAGTGTAGCAACTCTTTGTAGGCTAAGAAAACAGATACATTTTGCTTAGGGTTTCTATTGAATATTCTTAGAAAGCAAAGAGTTGTAAAACAGAAGCTGTGTACTTTTGTATCACAGAGTTTTCTTCGAATAAAAGCTTCAGGTGGTGCATTTAACCACCTGATTCTTATGTGTTTGTGCATTAATCTTTTTACAGCAATTATCTAAGTATAGATTTTTGGAGTTCTTATCAGAAATTTATAAATATCAAGAATTGTATTCAACCCCCCCCCTTCTACAATTATACAAGTGTGTAATCTGGGAATAACAGATTTCATATCCACTTGGAACGCTTCATTTCGGCTTAAATTGGTGTCTTGACCTCAAGTATGTTTTATTTTTGATGTGTTTTTGTTTAGTTATGCAGGTTTAACTACGTCGGCTAGGGTTGGAGATTTTCGTTGTTCTTGGAGTGGATTTTGAGTTTGGAATGAAGAAAGGAGTACTTCCCTATGTTACTAAGAAGATTATGAGTCAAGGGACTGAAGAACGGCAAATATCGCAAAAGGAACGGAAGAAAACGGAGATTAAACGAAGAAAACAACAAAAAAAATCAGAAACTGGCAGTTGCAGGCAGCGCGGCGCGGCTGCGCTAGAGCGCAGGGGCGCGTGGGACATCCTGGACAGCGTAGGGGCGCCTGTTTGTGGCGCAGGGGCGCTTGCCTTCGCTGAAAAAAATCCTGAAACTTCTCCTACTTCGATTCTAATTGTATTTTGTTGACTTTTCTTGCTGGAAAAGACTCCCGGGGCCTATATAAAAATGTTCTATCATCCTTGAACGTGACAACTACTTAGAAAAACACAGAGAGAGCCGAAGATAGAGATTCAGACTTGGAGACAGATTCCCGGAAGGACGTGACAGCATTCGGAGATCTAGATCTACTTTTGTATTCTTCTAAATTAGGCGATACTCTGGATTTCGGATTTGTTTTCTTAAACTCATACTCTAGTTTATTTGTAATCTTTAATACTTTTTTATTTACCATGGTTTCATCAGATCCCATGATGAAAAACGGTTCAATTATGAATTAATCGTTGTCATGGGATTCTAACGGATTTATTTATGGAGCTTTAGTACTTTGATGCTTTAAAGATCTCTGTGTGATGTATATTGATATCCTTGTATGGTTATGCTTAATTGTTAGATGTGTAGCTAACATCTAATCTGTTAATCTCTTGTGAAGCGACAGTGGGTCTTGAGATTTAGAACTTGCCATGCTAGCATAGGTTCATGATTGTTTACCAACATGATTCGTAGTGTAATTTGAACTATCTTACGCTGCCCTGTGTGATCTTTATGGATAACTTGTTCTTCAACCGTTATGTTTTCAAATTCTATAGACATATAGGGTCTAAGCATAATTGGTATCTATTCATCTTCTATCTCTTTTGTGGATGTATGGGTAGTTTGGTATACGTATGCTGACAGGTAGCGTGTACTTGTTCCGTGTTGTCCGATCAGATATCATAACCATTGCATATAGTGATTAAAGGCGTCAGATCTAAGCGAAGTATTTAATGAAGTTAGGATCCCATGTTTTCTCTCGCATAAGTAATTCGATTCCAATTCTCGTTAGTTAATTAATTCTTAGTTTGTTAATTTGCTTTTTAGTTAATTTCAGTTAATCAAAACCCAAATTTGTTAATTGTTTTAGCAGTGAATAAAAACCATACATTGTTGCATAGGTGCATTAACTGAATTGAAACCTAAACCAGATCTCTGTGGGAACGAACTTGACTTATTCATATATTACTTGTGACGACGTACGCTTGCGTGATTTTGTGCAAACAAGTTTTTGGCGCCGCTGCTGGGGATCATCGGTGTTTTATTTTTAGTTTATATGCTTGTCATCAGTGGTCGTTAGAGTTCAATGACTCGGATTATTTACTTACATATCTTGTTTGTTCGGTGTTTTTCAGGTACTTACATATCTTGTTTACTTACGAGATTGAGAACGTGTTCAGTGAACTCTAGTCAGTGAACACCGAACAAATAACATAATATGTTTACTTACATATCTTGTTTGTTCGGTGTTCACTGACTAGAGTTCACTGAACACGTTCTCAATCTTGTAAACTAGAAGACGTCGATCTAGTCACAGATAAAATCGAAGAGGAACTTGAAACAACAGTAGAGATGGGTGATCGAGCAGCAGCAGAAACTAAGGCTTTGAAGGACTATTCTCAGCCTAAAATCAATGACATCCAATCTAGTATTGTCAAACCAGCCATTGCAACTTATACTTTTGAGATCAAGCCTAGCACAATTCAGATGGTGCAGAATTCCGTTCAGTTTGGGGGTGTTCCAACGGAAGATCCCAACATGCATATTCGCAACTTCATAGAGATCTGTGAGACTTTTCGATTCAACGGTGTGTCGGAAGATGCTGTAAAATTGAAACTTTTCCCATTCTCTCTTAGGGATAAAGCTAAGAGTTGGTTACACTCCTTACCAGCTGGTTCCATTACAACATGGGAGGATCTTGCTCAGAAATTCCTCACTAAATTCTTCCCCATGGCAAAAACAGTAGCAATCAAGAATGCTCTCACTCAATTTGCTCAGCAGTCTGGAGAATCTTTATGTGAAGCTTGGGAGCGATACAAGGAGATGCTTAGGAAGTGTCCTCATCATGGAATGCCCGACTGGATAGTGATCAATTGTTTCTATAATTCGCTGGGAGCACAATCTAGTCCATTGCTAAACGCAGCATCAGGTGGAGCTTTATGGGCAAAGAGCTACGAGGAAGCTTATGAGCTAATTGAGATGATGGCTACTAACGAATGTCAGAATCCAACTCAGAGACTATCTCTTCTGAATCGGCACAGTTTGTGAGCAATTTTCAGCGACCTTCACAACTAGCTCCAACCGTCTATCACCCCAACAACAGAAATCATCCTAACTTCAGCTGGAGCAACAATCAAGGTGGTATGCAGCAACCACAACAGCCGTATCAGCAGTTTCAGGGTCAGCAGTATGGAGCTAAGCCGTACAATCCTTCTGGTTATCAGCAGCAGTGTGCTCCAAGGCAACAATTTCAGCCTCCGGGATTTCAGCAGCAGCCTCATGCTAATGCGGGGTAATCTTCTAATGAAAAATCTGAACTGGAGGAATTGAGGTTGATGTGCAAGAGCCAAGCAGTTTCGATAAAGACCTTGGAGAACCAGATTGGGCAGATTGCTAATGCGTTATTGAATAGGCCGCAAGGAACTCTTCCTAGTGATACTGAGGCTAATCCAGGCAAGATGGAAGTCAAGGAACAGGTGAAGGTAGTTACTTTGAGATCCAGAAAGGATACAACTGATTAGAAATCAGCAGCTAAGGAAGAAGAAGAAGTTCATAATCAGCAGGTTGAAAAATCTGCAGCACCAGAAATTGAAAAATCTGACTTGGTGGCTGATCAGCTAGATGGTGAAGTGGAAAAGAGCAAGATTTCTGTTGAAAAGTCTATTCCGGAGAAATCTACGAAGAATAATCAGATCTACCCTCCTCCTCCTTATCCAAAGAGGCTCTAGAAGCAGAAGCTAGACAAGCAGTTTTCCAAGTTTCTTGAGGTTTTCAAGAAATTGCACATCAACATACCTTTTACAGAAGCTCTTGAACAGATGTCGAGCTATACAAAGTTCATGAAGGGTATTCTATCACGGAAGCTGAAACTCAAGGAATTGGAAACTGTTGCTTTGATAGAGGAGTGTAGTGCGGTTCTGCAACAGAAATTGCCACCGAAGCTTAAGGATCCGGGAAGCTTTACCATACCATGCACCATTGGCAAGCTTTCTTTCGACAAGTGTTTGTGTGACTTGGGATCTAGTATCAATCTCATGCCTCTGTCTGTTTTCATGCAACTTGGTCTACCGATCCTAAAGCTACAAATATCTCTTTACAGCTGGTTGATCGGTCGATCACATATCCTAGAGGTATCGTGGAGGATGTTTTGGTAAAAGTTGATAAGCTCATCTTCCCTATGGATTTCGTGATTCTTGATTATGAAGAAGATAAGAAGATTCCCATCATCTTGGGAAGGCCTTGATAAGTGGATTTTATATCCACTTGGAACGCTTCGGATTGGCTTAAATTGATTAACTTGGCCTCAAGTATGTCGTGTTTTTTATTCGTTTTTAGTAAGAATGGTGTAGGGTGACTATCTTGAAGTAGGGAGATACATTTGCATGTTTCATGGTGGATTCACGCTCAAGAATTGAAGAACGGGAAGTAGTAAAATAATCGGAAGAGAAAACGGAGGAGAAATGAGCAAATTGTGGAAAATTCTGATTTCCGGGTAGGTTGCGAGTCTGCACTGTTTTGGCCATATCTGGAGTTCTAGAAGTCCGATTTTAGCGTTTTTACAGTCCACGCGAAGCTTGGGAAATTTTCTTGAAGAATAAAGCAAAATCAGAAGCCAACAGAATTTACTAGCGCAGACAGCGCTACCTACAGCGCAGGCAGCGCCCAAACAGTAAAAGAGAGCGCAGGCAGCGCTACTATAGCGCAGGCAGCGCTACAGCTTCGGGAAAAAATCCTGAAATTCTTTCCTGTTTTGGATTTTAAGTTGTATTTTAGGACTTTGCTTGCTGGAAAAGATTTCCAGGGCCTATTTAAACACGTCATATTATTGTAATATAGATGAACACTTAGAATAACACAGAGAGAGAGCCGAGAGACAGAGATTCAGAGTTGGAGAAGGTTTCCCACGCTCGTGACAAGCGACGAAGATCTAGATCTACTTCATCTTTCTTCTAATTAGGCGATACTCTTGGATGTTTTTTGGATTTGTTTTCTTAACTTATTACTCTAGCATTATTATTTTAATTCAGACTTTGTTATTTATCATGGTTTCATCAGATCCCATGATGACGAGCGGTTCGATTATGAATTAATCGTTGTCATGGGATTCTAACGGATTTATTTATGGAGCTTTAGTATCTTGATGCTTTAAAGATCTGTGTGTGATGTATATTGATATCCTCGTATGGTTATGCTTAATTGTTAGATGCGTAGCTAACATCTAATCTGTTAATCTCTTGTGAAGCGAGAGTGGATCTTGAGATTTAGAACTTTCCATGCTATCATAGGTTCATGATTGTTATCAACATGATTCGTGGTGTAATTTGAACTACTTTATACTGCCCTGTGTGATTTTTATGGATAACTTGTTCTTCAACCGTTATGTTTTCAAATCTTATAGAGATATAGGGTCTAAGCATAATTGGTGTCTATTCATCTTCTATCTCTTTTGTGGATGTATGGGTAGTTTGGTATACGTATACTGAGAGGTAGCGTGTACTTATTTCGTGTTATCCGATCAGATATCATAACCATTGCATATAGTGTTTAAAGGCGTCAGAACTAAGCAAAGTATTTAATAAAGTTAGGATCCCATGTTTATTCTCTCATAAGTAATTCGATTATATTCTCGTTAGTTAATTAATTCTTAGTTTGTTAATTTACTTCCTTAATTAATTTTAGATAATATAAACCCAACTTGATAATGGTCTTAGTAGTGAATATAAACTATACATTGTTGCATAGGTGCATTAACTGAATTGAAACCTAAACCAGATCTCTGTGGGAATGAACTTGACTTATTCATATATTACTTGTGACCACGTACACTTGCGTGATTTAGTGCAAACAGGCCTTTTCTTGCTACTGGCCGTACTTTGATAGATGTTCAGAAATGAGAGCTCACAATGAGAGTGCAAGATCATACTGTCTCTTTTAATGTGTGCAAGGCCATGAAATTTCCTACGGATAATGAAGAGTGCTTTATAGTGGAAGGGGTTAATACTGGCCAGAATAAAGCGTTTGATCAGATGTTTAAGTCGAATCCATTAGACGTTGCTTTACAAGGAAAGTCTGATACTGAAGATGAGGAATTAGGCGTGGCTGATCTTTGGGATTCTCAGGTGCTGATTGATGAGGTTGTTTCATGGTCAAATCTTGAGGATAGTGCAATTGAGTCTTATCTTGAGAAAGATGTTTTGTTAAAGTATGAGGGTAATAAAGATCTTCATGAGTTGTATAGGAATTTTACTTCTGATGAGATGTTAGAGGAATGAATGCTATTTGTTCTAAGCATGAAATTCAACTTGAGGATAGTTCTTTTGATCCTAAGTCTGTTGTTAAGACTTCTGTTGGTGAACCACCCTCTTCCGTTCCTAATCCGTCTATTTCCACTCTTGATCAGTCTTTGGTAGTTAATAATGAAAATCATCATGTTGAAGAAGCTTCCAAACTCGAGCTTAAACCACCAGATCACCTGAGATATGCATATTTGGGTCAATCATCTACTTTGATTATTATTATTATTGCTAACTTGTCAGGTAGTGAAGAGAACAATGTTACTCACACTTTTGAGGAGCAAAGAAGGATGAAACTTGTCATCAAGGATGTAGCCCCAGAAAAGATAATTAAATGGCCATATAGAGATACGGTGTAGAAATTTTCAAGAGCAAAAGCCATTGCCATGTCTAGCTAAAGACTTTAAACAAAGGCGTTTCCTGGGAGGCAACCCATGGATTTCCTGCTTTCAATAAAAGAGCATTTTCCCCAATTCTTCATAATTCTGGATTACTATTTCCGTGCGGAGGGTGTAGAGGTCACTTGGCCTGTTTTTGGAACTCACACCACTTATTCAACACCAAATTCACCACCTGAGGAGGGTGGCCCTGCTGATAGTTTGGTATGTCTCTGCTATCCTTTTATTGCCTTCAATGGGGACATTGAATATCTTAAGTTTGGGGGTGATTTATTGATTAGTAGTGTTAGTTGAGTCTTTGTTCATGTAGGGCTCATATATTTTGTATATTTAGTAATAGTTTATTCATGTTTTGTTCGTATTGTTGTATGTTTGTTTCATATAGGACATTTTGTTATTTTGTTTATGTATTCCATATGAGTTCATTTAGTTGCGTTTGCATAGCATGCATATTTCATGATCCCATAGAATGAGCAAATTCTGTTAGGTAGGTAGAGGTTGATTTGAGTGTGATAATGATGAATAGAGGGTTGATTTAAGTGCCTAGGAATTGACTTGCATGTTTCAGAAACAAAATATTTACACAATCTCATTGTTTGCTTTTGGGCTAGATCAGATTATGCTTGTTTGGTTGTTTGAGAGTTAATCACTTGTTTATATTTAGAATGTTCTTTATTCCCTTGATGGCGTAGGAGCACTAAAATATAAGTTTGGGGGAAACTAGGGATTTCATGCTAGTGTTAATAATGGCTAGGCGTCAAATGGCTAGTAGCCGGCTCATATTTTTATGAGTAGTCTAGGGTTGGATGAGAATTCTCATTCCAGATTGCATTTAAAAAAAACTGAAAAAAAAGAAGAAAAATCATAAAAAAATAAGAAAAAAGAAGAGAAAAAAAAAAGTTGTGTGAATTGTTAATTTGCAGAATTAACCAGGGTGAGCTCTTTAATACTCGAGCAATTAAGTTCTAGGGGACTTTGTGCCTAGTGACCTAAGGCTTTTATAGTCTGACATCCACTAACCTAACGCTCGCTACATTGGTATTATTGTATAAGCCTTTAGGGGTCTCATCCATTGCACGGTTAAATAAGCATGTGTATTGTGTATAGTATTATGTGTCGTAGTTTGTTTAGTAATAAAGCATGAATTCTTGTCTAACTCGAATGATGATGGAGGTGTTTCTAGGTTATGAAGTGTCTAGCGTTCATTCTATTGATAAACCTGTGATTGTCTTGGCGAAGAATAGGTATGATTTTGATCTAGTGTTAGTATAACGCCTTAGAAATTTCGATTTTTATTTTATTTTTTATTTATTATAAATTATGAATTATATTATGTGAAAATTTTTTTGTAACGGTGAAGAATATGTGAAGTTGTGTTTATGTGTTTATATGATGATTAGTATGAGCCGTGAAGGTCAGTATATTTTTATTTGTAATTTTGAGGATTTAAGTATATTTAAATCATGTATTTTTGATCCTCTGTAAATTTTATAAAATTATCGGAGGGATTAAAAATCATTAAATCTTTTGTAATATTATCTTTATATATTTATTTAGTTTTTAAAATTGTTGGGTGGATTAATTTGGATGCTTGAGTATTTTAAAATGATTTTAAGGATTTTATTGTATTTAAAGGATCAATGTAAAATTCATATTTAATTCATTTTTGATCCGAAAAATATTTCGAAAATATCCGCGTGCTTATAATTTTATATTCTTTATTTTTAAAAATGAAAAATGTAATTTTTCGAATGTTCTATTTAATTGTGATTTATAGAAGTTGTTTATTGGTATTAAAACGAATAAGTAGTGTTATATTTTGGGTCGGAATGAATTATAGTAGTTATTTGTTAGTACTGGGCCAAGCCCAATAAAAGAATGAGTAGAGCATTCTAGAGAGTCGGGGAAGAAAAATAAAAGAGTCGGGGAAGAAAAATAAAAAGGAGAGAAGAAAAAGAAAGTGGAGAGAAAGAAGAAGAGAGATTGGGAAGCAAATTGGTATATATATATACATACAAATCGTGTGTGTAAGTGTGGATATCATATGTGTGTATGTAATCAGGCAGCTGTAATGAGGAGGATATGGCGCGGGTTCAACGCAGGAAGGCAGGGGGGCAAACCTCACCGCGCGCGGCAGCGGCCGGCGACTAGCAACAAGGCCAGGCGGGGCTGTAGAGTGGTGGTAGCAGTGGGGCAGCAGCGTTGCAGCGGGCAAGAAGGAGAGAGAGAGAGAGAGAGAGAGAGAGAGAGAGAGAGAGAGAGAGAGAGAGAGAGAGAGAGAGAGAGAGAGAGAGAGAGAGAGAGAGAGAGAGAGAGAGATTTTGGGGGAGATTGAAACCGGAAAAGGTATACATTTTTTTATTTTATTTATTTAATTTATTTTCCGATGTAATTATTTAAATTGCATCTTAGATTAAATTGTACTAATAGTTGTAATTTGATTAGATTTAATCTTGATATTATTCGGTTAATTTTCGTAGTTTAGTTCGGAAAGCATATTTGTAAAGTACGATTGTGGGGATTAATTGTGAGTCCGAAATATGTTTGGATTAGTATTCATTAATTGTTAATTAATTTTTAGATTAATTGTGGATTCAATGTTATGTCGGGCTTGTGGTCATTAGTGGTTAATTATGATTTTTGGTGGAATTTGTTGGTTTAATGATATAATCGGGCTTAGTATTCGATAATTATTAATTATTAATTGTCGGATAGTATGTGAAGTTATATGGTTTTACTAGTTATAAATGTTTATGTGCTAAATCCTAAATGGTATAAATCAAGTCTTAGTATTTGTTGAATGTATAATTGTCAATTATTTGGTGTTGGTCTATATGGGAATAAGTGATTGTCGTTTAGTAGTAGTCAAGTACTTGGTAATGAAGCATATGTGGTTAAATGATTATTGGTCATATACATGGAGTTATGTGGGTATACTAGTTATAAATGTCTATGTGCTAAATGTTATAGGCCGAGTCATATTATCTGTTGAAATGTTATTTATCAAAGATTAATTGTTAGATTCATTTTATTATGTGTTTATCTGCGAGGAGTTGCAATGAGATCACAAGTCTTAAGTGTCAATATTTAAGGACTTGTGTGATTCTCTTCAACTAGTTCCTCGGGCTTACGAATATCTATGATCAACTATCACGAGTATAATTAATATACTTAAGTGATGTAATCATTGATATAACGTAAGTAATAGTTAGTGCTAGGGGTTGTTCCCTAGGGCTTACGAACATCAATGATTGATTGTCACGTGTATCATTAAAATGCATGAGAAATACAATCATTGGTGTAGCATAAGTAGTAGTGTAATGTAAATTATTATGTGCTATGTGCCGCATGTCAGGGCGGGTACTTTTCATTAATTGTTTACTTTTATGTTGCTGCAAGTTGAGGCAGCTTTATTTTTGCAAAAACAGGGTTGAATTGTATTTGAGGGGCTGTGCCCATAGTCCGATAAACGAATACTTCATGCCAAAATTTTCTAAAAATCCCTTGCGAGTTTATTTAAAAGTATATTTAAGTTATTTGATTTCAATGCCTGGGAGTATGTCATGATTTCCAAGGATTTAAGTATATATGTCAATGGATTATTTTGAGTATATAAAGTGGTTTTGATGATTAGATGGTGTGCTGTTTTTAAGTGGTTATGTGACGTGTCTATATGACTTAGTAACTGTACTAAGGCTACTATGTGGATGTGATTGAATATGTTTAGATGAAATTGTGTATATTTGTATATATGAGTATAAGCGATATAGGACGCGTATGGGTAGAATAGAGCAAACAATTGGGTTATGCTCAAGTTAATACTAAAACAGTAGCTGACCTTGTAAAGGTTTGAATAGGAGACCTGGCTAAGGGCAGTGTACGGGAAAAGATAAGCAGAAGGATAAGTGGCGAAGCTGACGAGTATATGAAGTAAGGACTGACATAAATCTGATTCAAGGATCCATGGTAGGATCAGGAACTCCGTAATCGAGGCAAGTGTTTTTTTGCTAATCACTTATTGTTCAAGTGATACAATTTAGTTTATTTATAGTATGTGATAATTTGACGAAGTACAGATAACCCATATACTCTTTCAGACAAGCGTAATGTTGATTATCTCCCCTACCCGAAATTCAAATAACACTTTTTGCTCATTTTCCTATCCCTGGAGTGCCATTTCTTCTAATTTCGTCAAATGGATTTAAGAACTTCCTAAATAAAGGAAATCCCAGATTTTAAATTTTATAAAAGCCTCTTGGCATATTCTTTAACTTTTAACATATTTTACCCGATGGACCCCTTTAGGGGATGTCTTCTTCAAATTGATTTACGATCAATTATACTGAAATTATCTCACAAATGTTTAGTTTGAACCACTTAACTTACCCAATTTAATCCGAACTTTTCAAGATGTGGAGAAATTTTATTAAATGTTTAGTACCTGACTATAACCGTGATCTATGGTATATTCCCAATAGTTGTGAATCATGTTGCCAGTAAATTCCTTCTTCGAATCATTTACTGATGTTATGAACCCAATTATTTATACCTATCTTGTTGATATCTTTTATTCTTATTGTGTATTCAGTTATTACCCTTTATTGTATCGAACTTGTCGATACTATTTATTTCCCCTTTTATCATGTCGAACTCGTCGACATATGTTGATTGTGAATTCATCTTTAACTCTCAAATTATGAGTTATTCTGGACGTGAGTTTCCAGTTATTTGTTGAAACAGGGTAGTCGATTGTCCCGACCCCTGGCCTGAGTATTAAAGATAGAATTGGAAGTTTTTTTTATTTATTAAATGAAAATGTTTTCTTGACTGAGGATGCCAGTCAGAGTATGAGTATGATATTTTAGGCCAAAAGAGGCCTTGGATCCAGTTGAGTATTTGGATATACCAAGAGAGTATATCCGAAGTTTTAGTGTGACTGATCATCCACTTTAACTCGTTGCGTCGAAGTAAAAATCCAATTCTAATCTATAAATCGAGTATCCAGTTGAACATTGATTCTTATTGCTTGACCATGAGTTTCCAAGTATTATTATCGAATGGTTATCATTGACCTTGAGTTTCCGAGTATCAGTATTGAATCGTTAAAGCCTGATTCCCTTGAAGTCTATAATGCTCATTTTGGTTGAACAAAACTTTTATCTGTTCTAGTTCCTATCCCACCTCATTAATGGTGAAGTATGGGCCCTTGTGGGAATTTAAAAGTAATATCAAAAATTCTTTCATAGTATGAGTTAAAATTCTGTTGTTATCAGATTTGTTTTGATATTGAAATTGTTATCACTTTATGCACTTGCTGAGCATTGTTGGCTCACTCTTGCTTTTGTTTGTTTTCCCCCAGTTAATAGTGGAGTTTAGTAGACCTAGTAGTGGACAATGAGTATTGATCTCCGGGCAGCGAAGAGGCAGTCGAGTTATGGATTTCGCCAGCTAGTGGATTGAGAATCGCCAAGGTTGGATACGTAGTTAGATAGTGGTTTTGTATATTCACAGAATTGTATAATATGTTATCTGAGATTGAGTTGTAATGAAGTAATTCGATAGTCTGTTTCATACCATAACCTGTATGTGATCTTGGTTAAGGGGTTTTTATTATTTTATGTTGTGTATATTCAATGTTTATATTATTGTTTATAGTTAGTGGCCCCATATCTGTACCCCGGATTTTGGGATGCTACAGTTAGGAGTATATCTGATGAGCATCGCACACACCCACGTTTCTGTTCATGTATTGTTAGTATACGGGGACTTAGTCAAGCTCTGTTTGGACGTATTGCATTTCTTTGAGATATTTGCTTGTTGATTGGTTTTGGTTAATCTAAGGGGATCGTTGCATTTTCATGTTAGTTGCATTCATGCATTGCATTGCATTAGGTAGTATCGAGTCTGTTTTATGCTTGAGGACAAGCATCGGTTTAAGTTTGGGGTGTGATAAGTGGATTTCATATCCACTTGGAACGCTTCATTTCGGCTTAAATTGGTGTCTTGACCTCAAGTATGTTGTATTTTTGATGTGTTTTTGTCTAGTTGTGCAGGTTTAACTACGTCGGCTAGGGTTGGAGATTTCCGTTGTTCTTGGAGTGGATTTTGAGCTTGGAATGAAGAAAGGAGTACTTCCCGATGTTACTATGAAGATTATGAGTCAAGGGATTGAAGAACGGCAAATATCGCAAAAGGATCGGAAGAAAACGGAGATTAAACAAACTTGACTTATTAATTTATTACTTGTGACCACGTACGCTTGCATGATTTTGTGCAAACATGAATGATTATAAAAAATTATGCAACTTAGTATATTATAATAAAATAATAATTATATTATAACAAAATTTCACCAATTTTAAAAATTACGAATTTTTGGGTGAAATTAAATATGGAAACGAAAATATTATTAGAATGAGTTTTTACTTATATTAAAATTTATTATTAATTTAATATTATTTTAATAAAATCAAGTAAATACAGAATGTTTATGGTTTTCATAAATTACAAAATGATTATAATAAAAAAATTATAATTATTTTAGAATTATAATAATTTTACTATATTATTAAAGATAACATAATATTTTAGAATAAATAGAAATAAAGGGATGTAAAGAATGCAATTGTTCTAAAATTATAACAATTTTACTATTTATTAAAAATCACAGAAAATTTTATAAAAATAGGAATAAAAACTAAATTTGATACCATAAAATGATGTCAAAGAGAATTTCATTTATTAAGAAAGGATATAGATGCTAGGAAATTTAGGCAAACTAAATTCATTTACAACTATAAAAATAGGATTGATTTCTTACCCTTTTAACTATGGAAAATGCTACCGATCCCAAAAAATATCCCAAAATTTTTTCCAAATATTTATGTGTCATGTGAGTAATTAGGAAGTTTCCTAATAATGATATGGGACCCGCGAGATACTCTTTAACAATATGATAGGAATATCAGGCATCTAAATTCATTTTTTTTTTTGAAGTGGGCATCTAAATTCATTTATAACTATAAATATAAATAAAGATAATGAGTATGATAAGGCTCAGATCTATGGGGAATCGGGCAAAACAGAGGGCAACACTGCCATGGCTGCAACTAAATTGCCACGCCAAGATACAGGTCACTTTCACTCGGTGCCCAATTTAAACTCAGAAAAATATGAATTCATCATCACAGCCTCGTCAACATAATTATAGATAAATATATATAGAAATCTGTAGATGCATGCAACTATGCAAGTACAGCTCAGTTGGGTTAATTGGTATGATTCTGGTACTGGCGCAAGAAGATTAGATGAAACTAAAAATAATTACATGTGGTTTCTTTCGCAGATCAAGATTGTGGTACTAAATGAAACAGACATTAGAGTTTCCAGTTTCCACAAACAGACAGATTAGGGGAGTTGTTGACTATAAGAGGAAATAGAAATCACAGGCTCAAGGAGAGGCAACTACCCCCCTACAAAACTCCCTTCTCTCTCTGAACCTCTTTCCTTTTTCTGAGTTTTTTCAATTCCCCTATTTTTGTTTCTAACCCCAACTCATGATTTTATACCTAGTTCACTTTATTTTTCCTTCCCTTTTTTGACCTTAGTGGTCAAGAAAACATGTTAAAGCATAATGGTATTTTTGTCATTTGCATTAATAATGCAAGGTGCTTTTGGGTACTCCACTTTATTCTTGACTAGAACTATGTAGACTGTCTTGGTAACTCTGCAGTCTGCACTTTCTGTCTATACAATTTTGCTTGCATACAACAGTTGAGTCACAACACTACACTTTTCACGATTTTTAAAGGTCACAACTCACAAGTCACAACTCCGAAGTCACAAACTTCACCAACATGATATTAGAATTAAACAATTATTTCCTGATAAGTCACAAGCTTTTTTTACAATGATGACAAAGTTCATTCGAAAACGAGTTAAATTTTATTAGTCAAGCTAAATTAAATTTAACACATTTCCTTTGTTATAATTTGTACAAGTATACTACTCCACCAAACAAGTTTTTTTCCCCTTTTAAATTAAACAGAAAAAAATTAAAAGTAATAACGTCAGAATTTTTAATTTTTTTTTTAAAGGAGGAGGCTCAGATCTGTAAATATCCGGGCAAGGGGTAACACCGCCATGGCTGCAACCCATTCGGGTTGCCCCGCCAAGATACGGGTCACATTCACTCTACACCTGATTTAGCTCAGAAAATTAAAAGAAAAACGATAATATCATCACAGCCTCTTTAATACTTTTATTGTTCATGTATTCCATCCAATCCCAACCCACTTTGTCTATTGACAAATTGATTTATTTGCACCACAGCAACTTATATTACAAGTAGATGATGATGATGATGATGATGAGAAGAAGAAGAAGAAGAGTGTGATCAAGAACAAGTTGCATGTACAACTATATATCTGATGATTCCTCTTTCTGTTTCAGTCAGTGTGTCTCTTCCTGTATGTATACACACACAGTAAAAACACACACAAGGGTTGTTGATTTTAGTATTATTGAAATCATAGGCTCAAAAGATTAATAAAATCTTGGCAGAGAGAGCAACAACCCTTGCAAAAATCCTTCTCTCTGCCTCCTCATTCATTTTTCTGAGCTTTTCTTGTTATGCCTTCTTGATTTTTTGTTACAAAAACCCTTCTTTTATACAGTAGAATTGTTGATTTAAGTTTCTTCCCTTTTTGACCCTTGGATGAGCCACGGTTACATAAATCAACGGTCTTTGTGTCTTCAAGAAATAAAGTTTACACTGTCCCTTCTAGAGTTCCAGGTGGTTTTTTTCATTCCCAAAATTGCATATATTGTCTCTTTTGCAATGCTAAAAAAATTAATTGGGTATCGAATAGGATCGATAAAAAAAACTTTGTAAAATTTGATTGTTAAATCATTAATTAATTGAATAAAAATTAGATTTGTTTTAATATTATAATATTATTTAATTAATTATTCTGATCCTATTAATCATTTATTAAATAAAAATGTATTGATCATATCATAAATTATATAATAAGGGTCCGGGGAGCTCCCATTATTCTGGAAATTCGGGAAACAACATAATTATCAACATCTTTGTAATGTTAGTATGTCTTGTAACATATTTTTTACTATATCATTCAACATATGTCCTGTAATATATTCTATAATTTGTTTTTTTTATGTTCTACACTATGTTCTGTACTACTAAAATATGTTCTGTAAAATGACAGTAGTACAGAACATATTACAAAATATATATTTAAGAACATAATAAAAACAAATTAGAGAACATAGATTGAATGACAGGACATACGAACATTAGAAAAATGTTCATAATTAGTAGTTCCCCGAATTCCCCGGATAATAGGAGTTTCTATTTGAACCATGGCCTATATAATAATACATACTATTTAATTAATAAATTATTTTAATTATAATAATTTTTTATAAATATTTCAATTAGGAAGTATTTGTAAATATTTATTAGAAATTTTAAAGATCGAATTGATTAAGTACCTTACAAAAAATTAATCGAGAATTAACCGATTGAATCAGAAATTTTTAAAACAACATCTATTTGTATGAAATGTGAACATAATATAAAGTATTTCTCTCTTTTTTGAAGAACAGGTGTGTTGCGATGTTAGTGGTGCAATTTTTAAGTAACATTGCAATTTTCACTTAATTTATTTCGTAAATCGTAATCGTACCATGAAAGGTTAAAAACGCAAATCGTAAGAAAATGTAATATGATGCAGTGCAATTTATATTTAAAAAAATCCTTACTAAATTATAAATATATACAAAATTAAGGGAATTGATAAATAAACTTACTACTTAAACTTCAATTTTAATTTTAAGACATTTTAATTATAAAATTACCCATGACTTCTCAATAAAAGAGTTCATTACTTTAGTGAGTAATTATGTCATTTACATGTGAAATGGAGTTTAAATTTCAATGCATGAAACATATTTATCAATTCCTAAATTAAATTTTAGATTATAAATTCATCTTCAAAATTTAACAATGGACCAAAAAGGTTGAAATGCAGTAACCACCGATAATAGAATATTAGGAAAAAAAGACATTTCAATAATATTGCTGCAGAAGGTTGAAGAGGCAATTGAACAACAAGAAATGTTACAAATTAGGTAAGTTTAATACTCCGTTTAACTATATCAAAGAAAAAAAAAAAAAAAACAAAACTAAAAATAGTATACACGGATACCGAGTAAGAAGTCTCTTCCTAAGTAAGAGTTTATTCTCTCTCAATCATTGAGAGTTTTGTCTTGTTCATGTGACAAGTATAAGTCTTTTGTCTTTGTTTTATAAAAATTCGATTGGACACATGGATTATTCCAAATCATCACTGGAAGATCTATATGCTAGGCTATCAATTGAGGATGAGGAGTCAGGAGGGGTAATACTGGGAAAGGAGGTAGTAGGGCAACACAAGGAATCTTTTGTGTTGATTGGTAGATTCATCACGGAGAAGAATATAAATTTCCCGGCTATGCAGACTGTTCTATCATCGTTATGGCGACCAAAGGAGGGAGTGGAGATTCATGATATAGGAGGGAGGCGGTATTCATTTGTATTCTATCATCCAATGGATTTGAAGAAGGTTCTGGAGGGTGGTCCATGGGCATTTGAACAGGGAATGTTGGTGTATAAGCAGATATCGGAGAATGAGGATCCAAATGAGGTGCTGCTTAATGATTTCGACATGTGGGTGCAAGTCTATGATGTTCCAAAAGGTTTTATTTCGGAAGCTATTCTACAAAGTGTTGGAAATTATATTGGAGAATTTGTTACATCTGACCCTGCAAACTTTCATGGTACTTGGAAGACATTTGTTCGCATAAGAGTTAAAATGAGTGTTCTTAAACCATTAAAGAGGAGGATGAGAATTAAGAGAGAAGGCGGAAACTGGAGTTGGATACATTTTAAGTATGAAAGGCTAAGCTCTTTCTGTTTTGTCTGTGGTATAATAGGCCATTCGGAAAGGGATTGTGATGTGGTATATGACAACCCAGAAAAAGAGATTGAACGTGCTTATGGGCCGTGGTTGAGAGCGCCGGGGAAGAATAGTAAAACTCCTGATGGGTCGAGGTGGTTGAGAAATGCAGTAAATGAAAGTAGGTGGAAGACCGGAGAGGATAGTTTCAGGCCGGCGTCAACAGGGGACGGAGGAGGAGCGAGTTTTAAGGGATATGGGACAGTTGTTACGGTAAATCAGGAAGACGTTGGTAAAATCACGGTTATATCAAAAAATCAGGAGGAAGTAGATATGGGAGGGCAAATTTCAAATGTAACAGATTTGGAGGGAGAAAATCAGGGAGCAGATAATGTTATTGTGGACCTAAAAAGGCGTCGTACTGATAGCGGGAGTGTGAGAAATGATAATGGGCCGGATAATATGCAAACAGATGGGCTTGAAATAGCTGAGCAGGTTAAGGAAAATAAGGATTCAAAAAACGAAATGAGGGTGGGCTCTGGAGACCAGGCCCACCTGAAATTATGAGTCTCCTGTGTTGGAACTGTCGTGGAATGGGCAATCCACGAGCAGTTAGGTTCCTTAAGGAACTGGTCCAGAAGAATAAGCCCAGTCTGATTTTTCTTTCGGAAACTTTAGCAAATAAAAGTAGAATAGAAGAGATTAGTAAACAAATTCATTACGCTGGTTGTTTTGTGGTCGAGATGCAGGGTCAAGGGGGAGGTTTGGCTTTGTTTTGGAAGAATGAAGGGGGAGTAGTAATAAAAGGTAGTTGTCAAAATTATATAGATTTTGAGGTAGAGAATGATCAAATAGGCAAGTGGAGATATACCGGTTTCTATGGGTGTCCGGAGAGGTCTCGTCGCCAGGAGTCATGGAATATAATTCGGGATCTTGCAGAAAGCTCAAACCTTCCGTGGTGTATGGTGGGAGACTATAATGATTTGATGTTTAGCTATGAGAAGTGTGGAGGTCGTTCGCACCCAAGATGGTTGTTAGAAGGTTTCAGTAAGGTACTTGATGAGTGTGGCTTAGAAGACTTGGGTTTCACAGGAAGCTTATTTACCTGGGAGAAATCGAGAGGAACAAGCAATTGGATTCAAGAACGGCTGGATAGAGGGTGTGCAAATCTAGAATGGAAAAGGCTGTTTCCGCGAGCAGAGGTTGCAGTCATCGAGGTATCCACGTCCGACCATTTGCCTTTGTTACTTCAATTAAATTCACAGGTGTATGTGCCAAAGGTCAAGAGATTCAGGTTCGAAAACGTATGGCTTCGAGAGGCAGAGTGTGTGAATATTGTGAAAGATAGCTGGGAAAATAATGAAGCTAGTAGCATCATGGGGAAAATTGAGTTCTGTTGTTTGAAATTGGAAGAATGGGGAGGTGGAAAGAGTAAGGAGCTTAGTCAAAAAATAAAAGAGTGTCGAAGGCTTCTGGGTAAATTCAGGTCGAGGAGAGATGGGGTTGGGGTCAAAAGATATAGTGAAGTTAGGGAGGAGTTTTTAAATCTACTGGAAAAGCAAGAAGTTTACTGGAAACAGCGGGCGAAACAATTTTGGCTTCAACAGGGTGATCAAAACACGCGTTTTTTCCATAACTTTGCGTCAGGAAGGAGAAGGAATAATCAAATCAGTAGGCTTCAAGATAAGAATGGGGAATGGAAAGACAGTGAGCAGGATATACAGGGAATAATCACAGATTATTTTAATGAGCTGTTCAAGTCATCTCGTGTAGAAGAGAGGTTATCAGACAGAGATAAGGTGCAATGTATTACGGATGAGCAGAATGCAAATTTGGTACAACCAATAACAAATGAAGAGGTGAAAGATGCTGTATTTGCAATGCATCCAGAGAAAGCTCCAGGGTATGATGGTTTGAACCCGGCTTTCTATCAGGCGTTTTGGAAAATTGTAGAGAAAGATGTGGTGGGTTTCTGTAAGCATTTTTTCGATACGGGGGAATTACCAATGGAGTTCAACAGAAGTATGGTTTGTTTAATTCCGAAGGTGAAACAACCGAAACAAATGTCTGATTTGCGGCCAATTTCTCTGTGCAATGTTCTCTTCAGGGTGTTATCCAAAGTCCTAGCTAACAGGTTGAAGGCTTGCTTACCAACGTTAATATCTCCAAACCAGAGTGCGTTTGTAGAAGGTAGGCTATTAACGGATAACGCATTGATAGCCTTTGAAGTAAATCACTATATTAGAAGACGTACTCAAGGGAAGAAGGGGGTGGCTGCTTTGAAAATTGATGTATCCAAAGCTTATGACAGGTTGGAGTGGGATTTTATTGAGCATATGCTGATAAAATTTGGGTTTCAGGATAAGTGGAGAGAAAGGGTTATGACTTGCATTAAGACAGTCTCGTATAGCTTTGTGCAGCAAGGGTCAGTTTTTGGAGAAATTGTTCCGGAAAGGGGAATTAGGCAGGGGGATCCAATATCCCCATACTTGTATATCATGTGTGCTGAGGGTCTTAGTGCTCTGATTAGAAGAAATGAAGAAGTAGGGCTTATTCATGGGTGTAGTATTGCTCGAGGTGCCCCTCCTGTTTCACATTTATTGTTTGCTGACGACTGTTACTTGTTCTTCAAAGCTACAGAACCGAAAGCAAGGGTGTTGAAAGGGATTCTAAAAAGGTATGAGGGTTTATCTGGGCAAGCTATTAATTTTAATAAGTCAAGCATTACTTTTAGTCCAAACACATTAGCAGACACTAGGAGAAGTATATGTGATGTAATGGGGGTGGAAGAGATTGCAGCTCCAGGGAAATACTTGGGCTTGCCAATGACAGTAGGTAGAAGGAAGAATGAAGTTTTTAATTTTCTGTGTGATCGTGTGAAGCAGAAATTACAAGTTTGGCGAGGTACTACTATGTCAAAGGCTGGTAAGTGTGTTTTGTTGAGGACAGCGGCACAGTCAATCCCAAACTTTTGGATGAATTTGATGATTATTCCAAACGAGGTCTGCAACTCAATTCAAACGCAGATGAATAGTTTTTGGTGGGGGGGAGGAAATAATAGGAAAGGTATTCGGTGGATGTCATGGACAAGGATGTGTACGGTAAAGGATGCAGGGGGTCTAGGGTTCAAGGATTTGAAATCGTTTAACATTGCCATGTTAGCAAAGCAAGCCTGGAGGTTGATAAATAATTCAAATCCGTTTGTTACGAATATTATGAGGGCAAGGTACTATCCAAGAAGTGATTTTTTAAATGCAAAGTTGGGAGATAATCCGAGTTACATGTGGAGGAGTATCTTTACAGCTCAAGAAGTAGTAAAACAGGGATGTCGAAGAAAGATTGGTACTGGAAGTGATACGAACGTGTGGAAAATCCCATGGTTACCAAGTAAGGAGAATGGTTTTGTAACAACAGAGATGCCAGGCGAATTGGAGGATATTACGGTGTACAATTTAATGCAGGAGAATGACAAAAAGTGGGATGAGGAAATTTTGAGTGACCTCTTTAATAATAGGGATGTCCAGTTGATAAAACAGATCCCTATATCTATCACTGAGAGACAGGATTCATGGATGTGGTTGCATGATGAGAAAGGCGACTTCACTGTTAAAAGCTGCTATCGTAATTTGGTTGGGGAATATGATACAACAGATGCAGGGTTTTGGCGAAAGGTCTGGGCATTGAAAATACCAAAGAAAATCACTTTATTTCTATGGAGAGTTTGCAGGTTATGCTTACCAACAGCCAAGGCACTAATTGAGAAACGAGTTGCGATTGATGGGAGGTGTGCGTGGTGTCATCTGACAATGGAGGATGCAATGCATATCTTTTTTGAATGTTCTTTTGCGCGTTTGGTCTGGGAAGAGATGGGATTTACTGGATGGATTCAAGAGATACAAGGTGGCTCCATTTTGGATACGTTTAAACACTTGTTTAGTACTGGAACTATGGAACAGTGCATTCTGGTTGTAGTTGTGTGTTGGAGCTTGTGGAACAGGCGTAACAAGTGGGTGTGGAGTAAAGTAGAGATGTCGGTTTTTGGTACGAAATCAGCTGCTGTTAACTTGCTTGCAGATTGGAGGAGAGCTCAACAGGACAAATTGAAAACTACGCAGGTAACTGGTTTGAATAGCAAGGTCTGGCAAAAACCTCAGGTGGGTTGGGTGAAAATAAATATGGATGCAGCACTTTTTACCTCCTCAAATTCAATTGGGGTTGGAGGAGTAATTAGAGATGCGTATGGTTGTTTTGTGAGTGCTATGTGTAAGCCAGTAGCAGGTACTTGGATGCCTAGAGAGGCAGAGGCGATTAGCCTCAAGGAAGTCTTGTCCTGGACGAAGCAGCAGGGGTATACACGATGTGTGTTTGAGACCGACTCGAAAATTCTTGCAGATGCGTATAATGGGAGGAGGGGAAATTCTTATTTTCATACTATTGTCAATGATTGTCTTGAGTTAAGTAAGCACTTTGAGAATGTATTAGTGCAATTTGTGCATAGGTCTGCGAATGGAGTGGCTCACTTGTTAGCTAGGGCTTCTCATTCTGAGTCAGGCTTACGGGAGTGGAGTTGTGTTGCTCCAGACTTCCTTATGGATGTAATCACATTTGATTCAATTTAATGCAAGTACTTTTGCTTCAAAAAAAAAATATCAAAGAAAAAAAAACTCTGTTTAACAAATGTTTTGAGCATATATATGCTTGTTTAGATTGTTGTTAAAAATTGTTGTACTATTACAAAAAAGTGTTGGTGAAAAAATGTAAAAAATTGAAAATAATTAGGTAATATTTTTGATATGTGCATATTTTGATGTAAAAATATAATAAAAATAATATTTTTAATTAGGTTTAATGTAGAAACCAACAAAAGCTGAAAAACTATTTTTTTTCCAAAAGTATGGGGATATAATTTCTCTAAAAACATAGCATTTTTCAGAAAAATAATTTTTAAATTTTACCAATGAATTTTTTATGTGATTTTCAAAAAAAACAATTATTATTGTATCTACAACAACAATGCCAAACATACCTTAAATTTTGGATCCTGATTTGTTATATCTTGTGGGCTAATTATTAAAATTAAATAAATAAACAGAATTTGGACCATCACATATTAATCTATACTAATATGTAATATTAAATAGGGATATTTAAAAAATTATTCAACTTTTTGAAAGTATTTTCAAAAATATTTTGCAAATATTGCATTCGGGATGTAAACTAGGTTGCAGATGTTAATTACAAACCAGGTTGCAAAGATTATAACAGTATTTTGAAAAAGTGCAACGTGAGTATTTTTTTTTTAAAATCATATTAAATATTATAATATGATTTGAACCTTACTGAAATAAAAAAAAACACATCATATCACAGTTTTGAAATTTCAAATGAAGATGGAATCAAACCTTACTGAAATAAATAAAAATCACATCGTATCACACGATTTTTGAAATTTCAAATGAAGATCGAATCACTAAATAAAAGATCACACATTATGGTGCAGTCAGTTTTTACCGTCTGAACGGTTTAGTAAACACTCCAACAACAAAACACGAGCGGTGGGCGAGGAACAAGCAGGTCTGGGAGCAAAAGAAACGGACTCCTGATATAGCAATGCAATGAAGTTTAGCTCAAGTCGGTCAATGGAGAGAAATGCGACGTCAGAAGAACGGGATGATTGGATCTCGAGTACAAAGCTCTAGATCATGGGTGGTGAGGTGGTTAGCTCCAGTAGTAGGTAGACTGAAGTTAAATGTAGATGCGTCTGTTTTCAGTGGGGATACAACATTTGCAGTGGGAATGGTGATCAGGAACCATGGTGGTGAATTTCTTCAAGCAAAGAATTGTAGGATTGCAGGTGCAGTATCGGTTTTTGAGGCTGAGTCAAGGGGTCTGTTAGAAGCTTTGCAGTGGGTTAACGAAATGCATCTCAGTAACGTGGACATCGAAAGTGACTCCATGCTCACGGTCAATGCGATTGCCAGGGGTGTAGAAAATTATCTAGAAGTAGGCAATGTGCTATACGAGTGTCAAGTACTTCTTAAAAGTAATCCTAGTATTACTATCTCTTATGTTAAAAAGCAGGCCAACAAGGTAGCCCATCTGTTAGTTAGGGTACCTTGCATGGTGAATTGCTCTAATGTGTTTTGTTCTCCTCCTTTCTCTTTGTTGGAGACAGTGATGTACGAAGCAAGTTGGTTGGCGGTTGTTGGGGCGAGGAGGAGAGGCAGACCGAGGAGGTCGTGGGAAGAGCAGATCAGGATGGATTTGAAGGCCCTAGACTTAAATGAGACCATGATTGCGGATAGGTGTTCTTGGAGGCGGCGTATCAGAGTGGTGGATTCCCTGTAAGGTTGTGGCTCTATTGTCGAGAGCCTCAGAGTTGGTTTGTCTCGGTTAGCGATTTTTTAGTAGTTCGGCTTTAGCATTCTCACTTCTAGTTTTTAGTGTCTTCTGTTTTCTTTATGCAGTTGCAGGGAGCTTGGCGCGGTGTTATCTCTGTGCGGGACTTGCCGTGTAGTTGGAGCGCATCAAGCTAGGAGTCTCATCATTCCCCGCAGGTAGGTAAAGCCCCATGTGGAGAACGCCATGGGCCTCAGGTATATCTTTGCCCATTTCCGTTTCATTTTCAGTTGTTTTTACCACACTCTTTATTTGTTGTGCACTCAGCCGAGGGTCTTCACGGAAACAGCCTCCCCGCTTTAAAAGTGGGGGTATGATCTGCGTACAATCTACCCTCCCCAGACCCTGCTCTGAGCGGGATATACTGGGTATGTTTGGTTTGGTTTGGTTTAGTGATGTACGAAGCAACTTTAAGTTAATGCAAATTTAGCTGATTTCCAAAAAAAAAAAAAACAAAACACGAGCAATGTACATTGTATGTGTACTACTGCTAGATATGATATGATGCATAAATCACTAATCAAAACAGCAAATGACTGTTTACTTTTTCTTTTTCTTTTTTATTATCATTTCCTTTCTTTAAAAAAAAAAAAATCTTTTTACCTATACGTTAGAAATTTTAGGTAT
The DNA here is from genome assembly GCA_036435485.1 of Saposhnikovia divaricata. NCBI lineage: Eukaryota > Viridiplantae > Streptophyta > Magnoliopsida > Apiales > Apiaceae > Saposhnikovia > Saposhnikovia divaricata. The sequence goes on from CM071600.1 coordinate 25,335,971, forward strand.
AGTAAATTCATTTACAACTATTAAAAAAGGATGATAATTACAGCAAGGCTCAGATCTGGAAAGAATTAGGCAAAACAGAGGGCAACACTGCCATGGCTGCAACAAAATGCCCCGCCAAGATACAGGTCACTTCCACCCAGTGCCCAATTTTAAACTCAGAAAAATATGGATTCATCATCACAGCCTCTTGTGAACATACTATGGGGACAGAGGGAGTAATTCATATAGATACATGTACATATGCATGTGGAAAAAAAAAAGGACTGTAGTTTCTTTGTTGTTGGTGCTGTAAGAAGAAGCTAGACTGAAGATGCAAAAGAATCACAAAGTAAAGTAGATTCCCCACAAACAGACAGACTAGGAGGGGTTGTTGATTGTAAGAGGAAATTGAAATCATTGGCTCAAAGAGGGGCAACTACCCCCCTACAAAACTCCCTTCTCTCTTTGAGCCTCTTTCCTTTTTCTGTGTTTTTTCATTTCCCTTGTTTCAGTTTCTACCCCTGACTCCCAGTTTTATACCTCCTCCATTTATTTATTATTTTTCTTTTTGGAATTTCTTTTATGTTTTGACCTTTGTTGTAAATAAAAATGTGAAAGTATAATGGTATTTTTGTCATTTACATTAATGTTTTTAAAAATGTACAATACATTTGCTCTTGGGTTGTGCATTTTATCCTTGACTGGAATTGTCTAGTAGGAGTAACTCTCTCCATTTTATCGTTGACTAGTTGACTGGAATTGTGTGGACTGTCCTGGTAACTCTGTAAGTATCATCTCTCACTGTCATGCTTATAAAAAAAAAAAAAAAAGAAATGTCAATTTATGGAAATTCTGAAATTTGTTAGTTATGATTTCGAGGAGCAAGTATAGTACCATAACAACATTTAATCATCCAAAGCTGCTGTGTGAAGAAAAATTTAATTAAAAAAATGGAGGCTCAGATCTGTAAATATCAGGGCAAGGGGGTAACACCGCCATGGCTGCAACCCATCCGGGTTGCCCCGCCAAGATACGGGTCACATTCACTCTACACCCGATTCAGCTCAGAAAATTGTGAAAAAAAAAACAATAATATCATCACAGCCTCTTTAATAGTACTTTTATTTGTTCATGTATTCCCTCCACTCCCATCACATTTTGTCAATAGACAAAGTGATTTATTTTAAACTTCAGAAAAAGAGAGAAGTAGTAGTGTTGTAGTAGTATTTGATGATTACGACGACGAAGAAGAAGATCAAGAACAAGTAGTAGACCTGTCTGTCTGTATGTAAAACATACATACACAAGGGTTGTTGATTTTTCGTACAAGAAATCACGGGCTTAAAAGATTCATGGATCTTAACAGAGAGGGCAGCTAACCCTTGTAAAGATCCTTCTCTCTGTCGCCTCATTCGTTTCTCTGAGCTTACTCTTTTTCTTTGTGGCCTCTTGGTTTTTTGTTTTTATACTACTGGTGATTAATGTTGTTCCTTTTTTGACCCTTGGATGAGAGTGAAGTGAGACTACATAATGTAATAAATCAACGGTGTCTGCATTTTCTGTTATTTGACTCGTTGACTGAAATTATTCATCGTAACACTCTCCATCTTTTTTCGTAATTTTCTTGGAGCCGTTTATATTTAATTAATGCGAATAATAGCTTTCTTTAAACATTTTAGTTTCAAAAAAAATTGAGAACAAATAATCACTGTAAAACATATATAAATCCACTTATTTAGGAAATAAAATTTAAATTAAAATCATATAATTCAAACCGACATTTGAAGATAATATTTAAAAACGCAAAGATCATCTAGTAACCACAGTACTTTAAATATTGCTCCCTGCTAACTGCATGCCTTTGAAATTCAGATTTTAGACCACTAGTACAAAACATAATCTTAGCTTCATAGGATTGTGAAGGAGAATTTCCTCTCTTTCTGATTGTAAGAGTAATCAGAGGACAGGAGTATATGTACATGTATCGGTACTTATTCTGATATTCATAAACAAAAATAAAAAAGACTCGCTCTCTGAATTCTAAAATGAAAACAGCTATATTCACATTAGTCATCCAATTAAAATCTACTATGTGTTTGCCACGTCATTTTGGTAAACTTTTTTGGAAGATTTGTTTGGTTCTCTAGAATTCCTTCTAAAATACAGTGACTTATTCGTTACAAACAAATCTCCTCGCATTCGGCATATAAGTAGCTAAATTAGTTTACCCCAACAATATTTTTGTTTCTGTAATTATAACCTTGAGACATATAAGCAAATGTATGATACATGTTCAAATATTGATCATCCGGTTTTCGGGTAAAGTTCTTCTTCCCCTCTCGTTCTTTCTCCGCCCTGCAAAAATTCATCATACAATCGAAGTTAGCAAGCCCCTTGAAATTTAAAAAATGTAGTATATAAATTGTGCATGGAAAGCGTCGAAGCGAGCCAAAAGCACTTACTAGGCTTATTTCTTCTTCGAGGCATGACAATATCAGGAATGAATACCCCAGTTCCAGTATTACCATTTCTCCACAAGTTTTGAATACAAGCAGGCACTGTGTTACCGCCCGTCTTCTCATTGTATGTCCAATCGAAATAACTTCCCATGTTATCCGAAGAGATGCGTTTTTTGGAGATTGAAATGTTGCGTCTATGATCACCAATAGCATAATCTTCTCTTGCATTATCATCATCTGCAGTTAATTGCAGTATTTGCCTTTTAAGTTCCTCATAAAAAGAATCATCGTCGCCGCTGTCTAGATCATAATGTTCTTGCGTAGATTGACCCATGTCGATACTAGCTAATGTAGAACTATACCGCGAAAAGTAGCTAATGTTGAGGCTTTTCGGTGAGTAATGTTGAATTTTCTGATGGCTTATATATAGCTATAAAATAAGGAGAATGTACATTTTTGATTGAGAGTGCTCCAAATGGAACCAAGTCCAAAGAATATGACAGGCTTTGGTGGATTGTATATGTCTTTTAAGTGTCTGAATCTCCTCTGTTTCTATTAAATTAACTCTTAATTTGGCTGCTTCTTCTCTGGGAAGTGAATGGTATTCTGTTTCTTTGCAGATCCTTATAATTAAGGTGGACTTTGTACATTGTATATATTTCGAGTGCAATGCCTGCGCAAATTATATTTTAGTTCATTGACTCTACATTTAATATATGCTTTGTATGTAATTAGCAAGAGCCGATTAATATGAAGTAGAAGTCAGAGTACTCAACTGAACCTCTCGATTTGATGAGGCTGACTAATCAATTGGACAGTGCTATCATTGATAGAGTTTAAACATTTTAGAATTCGTCATAGTTTCAGCATTAGGCCAAATTAGCATTAAATATACAGTGAACCTAGCTGGGTCCGTCGTTATAATTGAAAGCCCAAAGCGAATTTGATTTTTGTGCCCAACAATAAAGTAAAATCAAATATAAACAAATTTTTTTAGGCACTCTTAGTAGCATTTTTAGTGGGGAAGAGACCTTAACAATAATATCCTAGGTGACATGATATAGAAAATATTTAAAAGAAATCCATTCCAATGCATAATTTTTCTCAGCAAAAATTAATAAATTATAGATAATCATAAGTGATATGGGCTAAAAATAAGCCCTAAAGACACATTTAGTGTTGCATTAATTAGACCCGGTATGGTTCGAACGTGGGGCCCACCAACAGGGTCCAAAGTCCTATTTTTAATATTAATTTCGTAATTAATATTAGGGGTAATAAACAGCTCAGCAATAAGTGTCAGATAAGGACATTATCTCTACAAGACTTAGCCTCCAAGGCATCCAATTCGATATGGCAACAGACTCCTACAAGGAAGGAGTCTAGAACTTTCCTCAAGGAGGTGACTTATCTATTAAGTCTCCAACTCCTACCTTAATTCTAAGGCTTCTCAGCCTATATAAAGGGCCTGACCCCTCATTCTCAGAACTACGTTGGCTTGATTCTCTAGCAATACAGAGATACGTAGGCATCTTGTGAGGACCGATCAGTCTCGAACGCAAGAACAGCCATTAAAGCTCGAAGCTCACCATCCCTTGTATTTAATACGTACAAACCCTCGTTTTTATTCCACAACATTTGGCGCCGTCTGTGGGACGACAACATCAACCATGGTTCAAACACGAAGAACAACACCAGTTGTAACTGAGGCCGTGCCAATTAGCTCTGCCCCACCTCTCACCAAACAGGCTCCGCCAGTATCAGGGGCGATCACCCAATCTCAAGTTTCTCAACAATCAGGGGCGATCCCCCACGTTGAGAGTACATTACTTCCGATTACCCGTACAAGACGAGAAACCAATCCTCTTCAGATGGTGGTCTCTCCTCTGATTGATCCGAACAACCCATTGCATGGGGTCCAAATCCACACTACAGATCTCCCCGTGAGTACTAACCCGACATACGGGCTGCCTAATTATCCTCCTATCCAAGGGACAGGCCCAAGTGGTCACACTTTGCAGATCCGAGATCGAGAGTATCACGATTATTCGGGTCCTTATACTGATGAAACCACCTCCGACGATGAGGATGATGACCGTGATGAAGCCCCGAGGAGGCGACGTGCTAGTAGAGAACATCGAAGGAGGACTCAAGACGTCCGTGATGGACAATCTTTGACAACTGCTGAAAGGATCAAGGCTTATGAGGCCGAGATCTTAAAATTTAAGGAAGATATGGCAAGGGAACAGGCAAGACAGAGTCTAATTCGGCCCCCTCCAATCTCAGGAAGGACTCCCGTTATAGATTTGGAGAGGTCCTAAAGAAGACAGAAGAGGGCTGATGTCCCAACAAGAGAAGCTATGAGGGTGGAAACCCCCAGGAGTAACCCCAAGGATCTCATGCCACTTGGAGATCCTGATGATCCCACACCCCCGTTTACTGAGGAGGTGATGAATGCTCATATTTCTAGGAAGTTTAAGATGCCGACAATTAAGGCTTATGATGGAACGGGTGATCCCGCAAATCACGTCAGGACGTTCTCAAACGCACTGCTACTGCAGCCTGCAAGTGATGCCCTAAAGTGCAGAGCGTTCCCCCAAACCCTGTCGGGCATGGCTCAGAGATGGTATAGCCGATTGCCTGCGAACTCTATTGGCTCTTTTAAGGAGTTGAGTGCCGCTTTCGTTAGCCAATTCATTAGCGGAAGGGTGCATGAGAAGAGCTCCGCATCTCTTATGTATGTAGTGCAAGGAAAGAATGAAAATCTGAGGGATTACCTCAAGCGATTCACTAAGGAGACCCTGAATATCACTGATTTGGAAAATAAGGTGGCAATGGTAGCCCTGGAACACGGAACCACTGACCTCTTCTTCAAGAGATCATTGGCGAAGCATCCCCCTGAGAACATGGCCGAGCTCCAACGAAGGGCTGATAAGTATATTAAAGCTGAGGATAGCTTGAAGAAAGAAACCACCGTAGGTGGAGGAGGAGGTAACAATGACTCCAAGAAGCGAAAGCAAGACCAGGACTATGATGATCAAGAGTATGATGCTAGGGACAAGTATCCCCGAACTAGCGAGGATTCCGACTCTGCCCCTAAGAAGAACCAAGGGTCAAGGTTCACTGAGTATGCAAGGTTGAATACTCCTAGGAGTCGAATCTTGTTGGACATTGAGAATGATAATGATTTCAGATGGCCGAAGCCACTCAGGGGTGATCCCGCAAAGAGAAACCAGAATCAGTATTGCAGATTCCATAGAGACGTGGGGCATGACACTGACGATTGCAAGCAACTCAAAGATGAGATCGAGTTTTTGATCCGTAGAGGGAAGCTGAGGCACTTCACTAAGGGTGAAGACCGTGCTAATCAGAGAAGAGACTATAATAGAAGGGATGACGATCAAGATCGCAACCCACAGCCCCGAGGGCCAGTAATCAACATGATCTCAGGAGGCCCGACTGCTGCCGGGACAATTAGGAACTCTCGAAAGGCTTATGCTCGAGAGGTGTTGCACATCGTGGGAGAGGCCCCGAAGCGTGCAAAAACTGAGGTAGTGGTTAGTTTTGATGACTCAGACTTGGAAGGGGTGAAGTTCCCCCATGATGACCCATTGGTCATAACTCCTGTGATTGGAAACTCGGAGGTGAAGCGAGTCTTGATAGACAATGGAACTTCCGTTGACATTCTGTTTCATGATGCCTTTGTGAAGATGGGATACACTGATTCTCAATTGACCCCCAATAACATGCCTATATACGGATTTAATGGAATAAAATCCAAAGTTGAAGGGACTATTCAGCTGCCTGTAACTATTGGGCAAGAGCCCAAGGAGGCCACTCAGATGTTGAACTTCCTGGTAATCAAGGCGGATTCAACGTACAACGCTATCCTTGGAAGGACTGGACTTCATGCATTCAAGGCTGTTGCCTCAACCTATCATGTGAAGATCAAGTTCCCTACCAGGAATGGTGTTGGAGAACATAAAGGTGATCAGAAGATGGCACGAAGCTGTTATGTAGCCTCGTTAAGGCCTGACGGAGTCGGGGGGCAGGTCCTTCTGATTGAAGACATGGATGTCCACAGTGGTAAGGAAAACAAAGAAAGGTCAGCAGAGGACATCACACAGAAGCCTCGGACAGCCATTGAGGCTAAGGCGTTAACTGACTTTGTGGTTGAGTGCACCATTGGCAACCAAGAAGTTGGGGGGCAGGAGGTAGTACCCCGAGCAGGAAGTGAACTGCAGAATAAGAATGAGGAGACCAGAAGGAGTGGCGGGTGCTCTATTTTGATGGAGCATCAAAAACAAAATCAAGTGGTGCAGGCCTAGTCTTGCAAAACCCCGATGGGGCTTAAGTTATTCTAGTAGGACTTAGCTTCATATTTATATAGTAGAAGTAGATAAGGTTCATTAAAACCATTGCAGAGCATATTGCTCCGAGTAGGATAGTAGTACTCTATGTAAGGGTTGAACCCATTTCAAGTTATTAATGCAAGTTTGTTTTCCATTCATTGATTGTGATTTTATTTATGTGCCAAGCACCTGATGTGTGAGTCAAAGAAGACCAAGTACCGAAAATAAAAGAATACACGAATGAAAACAAACGAATGCATACCCCGAATGGTAGAGTTAGGATACAGCAGATAAGAGTTTAAGTCCTTGAAGGACCCAGGATAAAGACAAACGTTGAAGTCCTGATGGAACACCCGCTGAAGAAACATATTGCATAGCATGAAAGCCAATGGAAGGCTCATCAAGTGGGCAATCTAACTAAAAGAATTCGATGTTAAGCCTAGTACGCCCATCAAAGCTCAGGCTCTAGCTGACTTCGTGGTTGAATATACCATTGACAACCAAGAAGTCGGGGGGCAGGAGGTAATAGACCAGGAAGGTCAGCAAGGTGATAAACCCCTGGAAGAGAAGAAGGAATATTGGATGCTCTATTTTGATGGGGCATCAAAAAGAAAAAGCTCTATTTTCATGGGGCATCTAAAACAAAAACCAGTGGTGCAGGTTTAGTTCTGCAAATCCATGATGGCTTCACACTTGAGTATGCCTTAAAGTTGGACTTCCAAACAACCTACAATAAGGCGGAGTATGAAGCTCTGATGGCCAGCCTTGGATTGACGAGAGCCCTGAGGGTGAAGAACCTGAAAGTTTGTGGAGACTCAAATCTGGTAGTCTCACAAGTCAATGGAGAGTTTGAGGCTAGAGAAAAGAATATGGCCAAATTCTTGAGGATTGTGAAAGCTGTGATAGCCCCGCTCGATAAATGCCTTGTTGAGTATATCCCAAGAGAGAAAAGAACATTAAGGCCGAAGCCCAGTCTAAGTATGGCTCTTCTGAGATAAAGAATTATGCAGAGAGCTTTTGCTTCCAGGTCCTGAAGACCCCACCATCGAATCAAAATTGGTAGCACCAGTTGATGTAAGCTGAAGGATAGACCCTCTTCGAGCTCATCTTGAGACTAGTTGGCTCCCTGATAATGCCTTGAAGGCACAGAAATAGTTAGTGAGAGTGTTGAGATGAGAGGTCCTTTGTCATTCCTTACTTAAAATCTTGAATCTCAAATCCCGACACAAAATTTTAGCCTTGATGGCCAAAAAGGTTGTCTGCCTCCAATCAAATTTGTCATTTGAAGTTTAAGGACTTGAATCAAGAGCCTTCAATCGAATATAAACCAAAGCAAGGTCCTGTGAGGATAAGAAGAAGGTTGGAAACCTAGAACCAAGAAAAGAAGGTTAACAACCAGCCAAGACACACCGGACTTGAAGTCAAACGCTGAGGAGCAAGTGAACTCCATGCACGATCAACTGAAAAGTAAGACCTCCTCCGTATGAAGCAAGGGGGGCAAGAACTAAGGGACTTCATCATTCCTACATCTTAGAATGAGAATCAAGGGAATCAAGGGTTGATAATAACCTTAAAACCAAGGTCTCAGCAAATAAGTTAAGGCCCGGAAGGTCACAAGTCAAGGTTCACGAAACCATTTAAGGCATAACAAACACCTCCTATTGACCTGGAACCTCGTGTTGGTGATCCAGAACACCAACATCAACCTTAGAATCCAGGCCTTGTGTTATAAATCAAGGGCTAAGGAACTAAGTTGAAGCCTTAGAAGGCCAACAAAGCTATCAGATCCAACCTTGGATCAAGAGATTCGTGAACAACTCAAGAATGAGTAACTGAATCAACATTCCAACAAGGTGGATGAAAGGTTCAAAGTAATTCTATGTAAGATTAGGCAAGCATGAAACCTTTGAAAGGATTTTGAAGCTTTCTCGTGGAAGGTTTGGAAACCCATTTACTATATCACCAAGGTGCTTCATGAAGCTGACCTGAATCACTCCGCTATAGAGAAGTTTGCTTTAGGCACAATCATGGCCTCAAGAAAATTAAGACCTTACTTTTTAGTCACGTAAAATCGAGGTCTTGACAGACCAAGCCATTAAAAGGCCATTAACTCGACAAGAACAGAATCCTGGTCGAAAAATTGTTCGACTGAGCCACGAAAAAGGCCATTAATTCGACCAGAATCCTGGTCGAAATGACCAAGAATCCTGGTCGAAAAACTCTTCGACGAGGCCACGAATTTGGTCCTTAATTCGACCAGAATCCTGGTCGAAATGACTAGGAATTCTGATCGTAAATTCGTTCGGCCAGGAGAAATTTTGGACCCTTAATTCGACCAGAATCCTGGTCGAAATGACTAGGAATTCTGATCGAAAATTCGTTCGACCAGGAGAAACCTTGGACCTTATTTCGACCAGAATCCTGGTCGAAACGACCAGGAATCCTGGTCGAAAATTCGTTCGACCAGGAGAAACCTTAGACCTTATTTCGACCAGAATCCTGGTCGAAACGACCAGGAATCCTGGTCGAAAATCCGTTCGACCAGGAGAAAAATCAGACCTTATTTCGACCAGAATCCTGGTCGAAAAATGTGAAGTTTCCTGATCGAAATTTGTGATTAAAATTCAGAAATTTGAGTCGAAATGATAATTTCTGAATAGTCAGCTCGACCCCAGCCAGGGGCTCTGCCCCTTGGACCCCGCCAGGGGCTGCCGCCCCTTGGACCCCGCCCGGGGGCTGCTGCCCCCGGACCCCCGCTAGTGCCGTTTAGCACCGTTTAACGCCATTTAGAATCGCTTTACATTGTTTAAGTGTCGTTCAAGGCTTGTTAGTGCCGATAAGCACCGATTAAGTGTCGATTAGCACCGTTAGTGCCGATAAGCACCGATTAAGTGCCGATAGCACCGTCAGTGCCGATAAGCACCGATTAAGTGTCGATTAGCACCGTTAGTGCCGATAAGCACCGATTAAGTGCCGATAGCACCGTCAGTGCCGATAAGCACCGATTAAGTACCGATTAGCACCGTTAGTGCCGATAGCACCGTTAGTGCCGATAAGCACCGTTCATTGTCGTTTAATGCCGGTTGGCATCACTTAAACGTTGTTTAAGTGTCGTTTAAGGCTAGTTAGTACCGTTTAGTGCCGTTTTATGCCGTTCAACGTCGTTTAAACATTGTTTAAATGTCGTTAAGGCTGATTAGTGCCGATTAGCATCGAATTAACATTGTCGTAAACGCGTCGGTCGCTCCACGCTTTACATAAAGACAATACTCGTGAAACACTAGTGTATAAAGATGAACCCTGACCCGAGTCCTGGAAAGGACCGTTAAAACTTCAAGGAAAACCTGATCAGTTTTCCTAGAAGTTGGGGGGCAAATGATATGGGCTAAAAATAAGCCCTAAAGACACATTTAGTGTTGCATTAATTAGACCCGGTATGGTCCGAACGTGGGGCCCACCAACAGGGTCCAAAGTCCTATTTTTAATATTAATTTCGTAATTAATATTAGGGGTAATAAACAGCTCAGCAATAAGTATCAGATAAGGACATTATCTCTACAAGACTTAGCCTCTAAGGCATCCAATTCGATATGGCAACAGACTCCTACAAGGAAGGAGTCTAGAACTTTCCTCAAGGAGGTGACTTATCTATTAAGTCTCCAACTCCTACCTTAATTCTAAGGCTTCTCAGCCTATATAAAGGGCCTGACCCCTCATTCTCAGAACTACGTTGGCTTGATTCTCTAGCAATACAGAGATACGTAGGCATCTTGTGAGGACCGATCAGTCTCGAACGCAAGAACAGCCATTAAAGCTCGAAGCTCACCATCCCTTGTATTTAATACATACAAACCCTCGTTTTTATTCCACAACAATAAGCTATATTTGTCGAATGAAGATCCCTCTTAACCAAAATTACATTTAATTATCATTTTAGCTAAGTTTATTGGAGTTCCAATTGTTTCCCTTATATAAATTTTTGATCATTTTTTAATGTTAATTTTTTTAGTCAATCACTACAACTATTGCCATTATAAATGCTCTTATACCTTGAACTATTTTTGGTGCTATTTTAAAGAAAATATGCCCCCTATTATCTTTCCTTGCATCTCTATAAATTTTTAATTTCTTATTTGTTAGAAAAAAATGTGTTCCTAACAAAGTCAGAGTACTGTACTCGTATAGAAACTTTCTATAAAAATATTCCATACAAAACTAATTTTTTTGTAACAATAAAAAATTGCGATCCTTATATAACTAATTTAAAATTTACCTCTATTTACAATAATCTCATTTTAATAGTTCATTTTTTCCACTCTCAAGAATATTATTGTATAATGATATTATTGTGATAAGGTTTTTCTGTATACATATATTTCATCTCTACCTTCAAGAGAGGAGTAGAGAAGCTACTTTCATAAATATGGCTAGGGGTGTGTATCGGGTGGTTTGGACGGTTTGGGACGGCCAAACTAACCAAACCATAAATTTCGGGTTTTTAATTTTTCAAACCATAACCAAACCAAAAACCATATCATTCAAAAAAAATCAACCAAATTATAACGGTTTGGTTTGGTCGGTTTCGGTTTAAAACCGTTATTAAATATATATTTATACTTGATGTTATTTATTTTCTCCAACACTAAATACAAGATTCAATTTTATTTTAAAAGAGCCAACAAAATAAATGCACAAATAGTAGCACAAAATATCATAAAAAATAGTTATAAAATAAATTATACTCCTCAAATATTTTCATTAAATCATAAAATAAGTCTCAAAAGTCTTATTTATAGCTTTCTGGTACTTTCTTCTTTTAACTGGTTTTTGACATGAAATAAAACAAGTTAACCACTATAAATCTAACTAAATACAAAACACACGTGCACACACGTAAGCATGGTTAAGGCATATAATATTATAGTCTATAAGTGTGTTGAAGATAGGTGTGCTAAAGAAATAATCACACGAAAAATACAATATATATATATATATATATATATAATATTTTTATATGACTTGATGGTCGGGTTGGTTTAATCGGATGGGTAAACTAGTGAAACCAAACCCAAACCAAAATTTTCGGTTTTTAAAAATATAAAACCATAACCAAACCAAACCGAAAAAAAACCTAAATTTTCGGTTTGGTCGGTTTGGTTTGGTCGGGTTGGTCGGTTTTTGGAAAACCATGCTCACCCCTAAATATGGCTAAGAGCATCTCCAATGGTAATAGCTAAAATTATTAGCTATATAATGATTATCTAAAAATTTACTTAACTGTAAGATGTTTTACTCCAATGGTATTAGCTATAATGATTAGCTATATTTTAAAAATAATATTTTATTATTATTTTAATAATATAAATATATGTAAGTAAATAAGATCGATGATGTGTCACGATATAAGTGGAGATAATGAATTATAGATATTATCTATATATTATAGATGTCCTCCAAATATAGAGGATGTCAAGATGATTATCTAAAATTTTACCTAACAGGAAGTATGGTTGGAGAAGAAAAAATATAGATATCATCTAAAAATTGTGTCATGTCATCAAGTTTAGCTAACAGATGTGTAGCATTGGAGATGCTCTAACAAAACAAAATAGTAACTTCAGAAGCAATAGTGTTCTACTCTAAACAGATTTTATTCCGATCATTATCTTTTTCATACTCCACTTACTCAGTTTAACTTATTCAAGTAGCACAAAACTATTAGAAGTTAAAATAAATAATTAATTCGTTAGAAGATTTTAGGAGCAGTACCACCTGCATGAAATGGATCAAAATCTTTTCGACAAAATGTAAAATGAGAGTCTAGGAATTTCATTGTTCGAGAAACAATTTTCGGGTAAGAAAAATACAGTTGTAACTTAAGCAAGGCTGAAGGCCCTGGTGCTGTAAGTACCAATTGATAGTATCATAGTAATATGTGAGAACCTCTTAAATCTTGGACATCGTAATTTTAATACATGTATATTTTGGCATAGACCCAACTTGGATTAGCAGGAACCTTTTAAATGTACACTAATTTATAAAGTTACCAAACTTTCGGAAAGCACGGACATAAGCTAACTCTTTGACATTGCTTTCATGATGCTCTGTATGTGGAGGCGAATTAAAATGCGAATTAAAGTGTTTTCTGCTTGTTCTACACAAATTCAAATGGAAATAATGCATTCACACCTGTTAAATGTAAAATCTTAAGAAGATAAATTTCATCACATCCCCAACTTTGCCTAAATTTTAAAGTGGTTAAAAGTTTAAATGTGCTCGACAAAATCCCTTGGAACATCTCTAATTCAACTTCAAAATTGTACATTTACATATTTTAGTATAAAAAATTTCTCCAATCCAACTCTATAACCTATACTTTTGGTATCACGTCAAAAATTACATCAAATTTGGTATTACTTACACCAAATTTTTTAAAAAAATTATATTCTATAACTGTTCTTGTATTTCTTACATAAAACAAATTTGTTCCATTTTATCTCATCAATCTTTTCATTTTAGTACTTTAGCAATAAAATAAACTACATACTACAAAAATGGTATAAAATTTAGTATAAGTGGGTTGGAGTTAAATTTAAAAATAGTATAATTTTAACACTATTTTGGTGTAGAAATCACACTAAAATACAGTGATGGGTTGAAGATACTCTTATTCATTAACTTAGGTCTTGTTTGTTTTGTCAATTTTGTAGTTAGATAGGACCTTCAACTTCCCTGTAAGGTACAACCATAAATTCTAGTGTAATTAAAATGTTTATGTTTGGTTTATTACTACTATGTAATTAGTGATTACGTTAATTTTGGTAGATAGTTAATGATTTTTTATTAGATGGTTATGTAATTTGTGATGATATAGGGATAATATTGTATAACAATATTTTGGAGGTTTGCTGGATTTATGGAGCAAAATACGAATATTTTGCTATGAACATGAAGAACATGGGAGGAGATTGGTGTTTGTTTGTGGCTGATCTTGTTGATAGATAGTCAGGGGTGAGCTGAGGCGTATCCATAGCAAGGTGCCTACGTACCCTATTTATAGGGATCAAGCCATACGTAGTTCTTGGAGAGCAAGTTACCTAGGCGGGCTAGGGTTTTAAGAGATAAGCCAAAGTCCAAGCCCATTCGTTTAGGGCTGACGTGGCAGTTAGTCATCAACCCTATCCATGATCTATGGCCCAAAAGGAGGAAGCCTATGGTCTCGCACGGATAGAGTTGGCTAGTAGAGAAGTAACAAGGGCCTTGCATGCGACCTCGAGGAGTCAGGCCATGCGAAGAGAACCCTAGTGTCCAACTACTCATGCGACCTCGAGGGGTCAGGCCATGAGCCTTCCAGAGAAGAGGAGATAGTGATCTCGCTGTAGTGACCCCGCATTGGAGGTTATGTGCGAAGTGATCCCTTGACGGGAGCCAAACGAAGCGATCCCCGGGTAGCGACCCCGGTAGATGCGACCCCGAGGCTGAGCGGCATGAGAGGCGCATAGGCCTAGCGTGAGAGGCGCAGAGGCCTAGCGTGAGAGGATAGACAAGGTGCTCCTGTAGCGAGGTGGCCTTGTTGCTAGAGGTGGCCCTGTAGCGAGGTGGCCCTATAGCGAGGTGGCCCCGTAACGAGGCAGCCCTGTAGCTAGGTGACCCTGTAGCGAGGCAGCCTGTAGCGAGGTGGCCTTGTAGCGAGGCGACCTATAGCGAGGCGGCCATGTAGATACGACCTCGAGGCCGGGCTAGCATGAGATGCCTAGAGGCCTAGCGTGAGACGCTTAGAGTAGCAGCAGGAGGTCATAGTGAGGCGACCCCTAGGGCGGGATCATGTCTTCGAGAGATTGTCTTCAAATAATATGATGAGATAAAGGTGAGGCAATCCCTGACCGGGCCTCACGCCTTGTTGATCCTTCTTCAATATTTAAGCCCATTAGTAGATAATTGAGCCCATTAAGAGAGGTGGTTGAGCCCATTAAGAGAGGTGGGCCCCTTGCATAGTCGTTTGAGCCTGTTTAGGATCTATGCCGAGATTCGGGCATAACAATTCATGATTCATCTTTGTAATTAAGTTTTCATGTTGAGAAAAAGGATCCTGAGATTAATCTCAAGGAAGTTTTATGAGATCCTCTTTAAAATTTATTGGACCCGCAGGCTAATTAATAAAATTTTAAACAAATATTAATTTTACAAAAATGTCCATCCATATTTACATATAAAATTTATGTATCTTAAAGAAAATGTATCTTAAGCTTCCTACTCTCTTTCATATTTTGTGGTAACTATAATACAAAAATGCCATCCATATTTATATATAAAATCTATGTATCTTAAATAACTTACTTGTATCTTAAGCTCCCTACTCTCTTTCATATTTTGTGATAACTATAAAAATCACTGTAGCTCTTTTTTAATTCAAAAAATTTTAAGTTGCAATACTGATTTACATCGCCTTAATCAATAGTGAAATTTTGAGAATATTACGATACCATCAAGAAAAAACTCAAATAATATTATTCCTCATTTACAGCTAGAAAATTATTCTTTTTTAAAGAAAAACTGTTCTAAACATTATTCCCAGTTGCAGTTGACAAATTCTCCCCTAATACATTTCATCGTTCTCAAATCTTATCTGCTTTAGGAAATAATGGAAGCGGTCAAACTAAAAGAATAATGAACAAAAACAGGTAGAGGTTTTGAAGAATAAAGATGGCATATAAGGCTGCCATTTGCATGTACTTGAACCATATTTCATTCCGCACATGGTATCTGCGTCATCTTAAAGCATTTTCTTGATAATCTTTACGAAAATTCGTAAAGATTGATTCGATATCAATCTCGAATTTTGCACATATTTTGATCCAACAATGTGCAAAATTCGAATCCTGAGAAATTCCTGTACATCTTTTAAAAAGTTTTGTACTTCCCTTGCAAACATGCATTAAACGAACAAATTAAATTCTCGTCAATGGTCGTACTTTCAGCTTTGCAATAGATTCCGATCGATCAGCGTGTAAGAATCAAGATCTTTGGATTTATATTCCATCTAACAGATGTCATCCCTCAACAGTCATTTTACTTTAGTTTTTTCTTAAGCAGTAGACCAGCAGTACATTATAATGCACAGTGGAATATCCGGCCGAACATACTAGACATCAGTTCGGAATACCCTACAAAATCAAGTTTTTCTTTTTTTATTTTAAAATTTATTCTAACCATTACTAAACAGGACCAATCCTAACTAGCCGGGTGCCCTAGACGATGGAATATCTGAAACGGTGTACCTCTTAAGCATTGCCGAAAAAATACTATGCATATTCCAAGTACAATATCCATGCTAGTTACGTATAACATAAAACTAACAATGCATTTCATAACTAAATGCACATCAAATGCAATTTCATGTAGAAATTTGCAAACTGAGTAACGTTGTACATAACTCGATCTTTTGAAAAGAAAACCAGGGTATCTGAAATTTAAAAAAGGATTTTCAAGATTTTTTTTGTCAGTTCTACAAAATAAGCACATATCCACATTTTAATTGTTATTATATAATTTTTAAAATCAAAATTTGAATCATTAATTGAATATTAAAAAAGATTGATGCATAATTTCTCAACTTTTTAATTGAGATTCAAAAACAACTTCTTAAAATTTATGAAGTTCAAAACAAATTTTAAAATTAATGAGATCCAAAATTATATTCAAAACTTTTCTCACAATTTTTTTTATATTTACAAAACAATTTTTTGTTCGTAATTAATTTTTTGGAAGCACCTTAAAAAATATTAATAGTTTTTTCTTTCAAATTTTATAATTAATGTTTGAAAGTGATTCTCTTATCCTCTTAAGAGAGGTCTCTATTGAATCTTGGCCATCATAATTTATCTTTTTAACAGGGTTCTTTCTTGAATCTTGACCTTTAAAAATTATAGTATTATTAGTTTATAACTCATGCAATGCACGTCTTCTTTTTTAATATATGTAATTATATTAACTTTTTTTTAATATTTATATGTTATTAGTTTATATATAAAATTGTTATTAAAAAATTAATATATATATATATATATATATATATAAGATTTCACACATTCAAATTACTATTTTTGTTCTATCTTGAATTCTTAAAATTTGATTTGGATGATTTTACAACCTACGAGAAATTAACAAAATAATCTTTAATTTAGTGATGGTTTAACAATTATTTTTTCAATTAAAAGTACCCGGAAACAAAAGAGCAAAAAAAATGACGATTATAGTTGAAAATTCTATTCGATTTAGGAAATCTATGTATACTTTCGTTTTGATGATCAAAATACTCTTTTTACCCTTTTTATTATTTAAAGATAGTTATACCAAAAATCAAATGCAGTTTTAATAATAAGTGTAGAAGTAATTTTGTTCAAAACTTTGGTAATCGGTAGTCTGATCCTCAGTATGACAAAATAAATATGAATCGTTAGATTTTAAAATAAATAGATGAAAATCACTGGATCTATCATAAAAAGATGTATTTTGTTTTAATATGTAAACTTAAAAGTGTAATTATATTAAAATACGATAAGGTGTATGTCAATGATTTAATCATATATAATTAGTTTTATACATTTTTTAGGATTATCAATGTAGATATTTTATATTGAATATGCATTAATGTTAAAATTTGTAATTATATTTTTTCTTTAGATTCTGAGTATTTTCATTTGGATAATAATTGTTAAATCCATTATATCTATTATATGTCAACATGGTTTTGGGCCTATTAGTAAATTACGAATTTGTCCTTAGATGTACATTAATGTTAAAAACTTTAAAATTGAAAGGAAATGAACTATGACCTTTCGCACCTATAACTTTACGAATATGTCCTTAGATTTACACTAATATTAAAAACTTTAAAGTTGAAAGGAATTCACTACTAGAAAATCTGTCATTTGTGACGATAATCTTTTGACGACAGTTTACTTGTGACTATATGTTGTGACGGATTGCGGGTACATCATAAGTTGTGACAATTACAAATATCCGTCACAAGCAACTTGTGACGAAAGTATACATTCGTCACAAGAATAATATTTTATAATTATTCTATGGGGTCCTTTACTTATATATTTGTTAAATACACAAAAAAGCAAACTTGTGACGTACGGTTGTATGTTTGTCACAAGTTCACTACCATAAATTAAATGCCGCCAACTAAACTTTTTTTTTTTGAAGTAATGCCGCCAACTAAACTTAAAATTTCAATGAAAAATACATTATTTTAATAAATTTGTGACGGATAGTATTATGTTCGTCACAAGTATTGGTAACGACTGATTTTGACTAATTATGAATATGAAGAACATTTGTCAAAAGGTAAAAGAACCTTAAATAATTTATTTTATATTTGTAAATGATGGGTTAACCTTTTTACGTTCAAGTATAAGTCTGTTTTATAAATTATATTTTGTTGAATTTTTGTATCTTTTCCAATTATAACATATTTTTTGATTACTTTTCATGGAGAAATTAGCTAGTGGTTGTACTACTCTTGCCTGAGAGTGACACACAAAACCCAAATGTACTGTATGAGATGTTTGTTTGTTTGAGAGAGAAAGAGGAGAGTTGATGAATTTATTGTTAAAAAAATGAAGTCATCTTTATAAATTGTTGAAACTTGTATTTAAGAAAACATTGTAAGCTGGTTTGGGACCATGAAAAAGAAAGAATCAGGCTGTATCATGGCAAGTGAGTGGATAGGCTGTATCATGGAAATGTAGGGTTTAAGGTTTGTGTTTAGGGGCAAAATCTATCCAGTCGAACTCATAAATTTGACTGCAACCTGTCGGAAGCAGTCATATTTATAAATTTGACTGCAATCGGTCATTCTAATTAGAAAATTAATATTATTTTTTATATTTTGAATTACTTATATTTCTTTTTAAAATATGTGTTTATTATAAAATTTTAGAATGCCACTAATTAAATAATTATTATTTGTTTCGATTTTTAGGTTATTTGTTTGTATTAGATCGAATACATATTATAAATATACTAGCTTATAACCCGTGCAATGCACCGGTTTTTTGTATTATATTAATAATTTTATTTAATATTATGATTATGTTTTTATATAATCATTATTTTTAATAATTTTTTTAATTTTAATTTGATATAATTTAATATACTCGTTTTTACGGATTATACTAATGCTCGTAACTAGTGCTTTTTACGGAGATTTAGTAGTCAACTACCGAATTGACTAGTACTCGTAACTAGTGCTTTGTCACGAATATGCAGAATTTATATATATTCTATTCGGATTCGGATTGTTTCGGTTTCGGATACAATTTCGGATATTCTATTTCGGATCCAATTTTGGATTCGGTTCCACATATTTCGGTTCAGTTTTTCGAATCCAGACCCATTTTGCCAGGTATATATATATATATATATATATTGACATCTGTACGGTTGGATCGTCGATAAATATTTTTAAAAAAATATAAACAACAATCTGGGACAAAGTATTACTCTGTAGTACTAGTCAAATCAATAGTTGACTACTATTTCACTATCCAAATTAATTTTTTATTTTTTATAATTTTGGGAATAACATTAAATTAGATATATATTGACATCCGTACGGTTGGATAATCGATAAATATTTTTTAGAAAATAGAAATAACAATCCGAAATAAAGTACTAGTTAGTTTTTTTAGATAAATCAATAATTGACTACTAATTTTACTATCCAAATATTTACTAGTTAGTATCAACAAATAGTTTGATACAAGACAACCAAATATTAAATAAAAATTATCAAAGTGAAATTGTTAAAAATAATGAAATACTAAATAAATGATCACAAAAAATAGTTAGCAATTTAAAAAAAATTAGGATTATTTGTTATTTCTAAAATACAACATAAATTGAAATTACATATATATATATATATATATATATATATATATATATATATATATAAAAGATATGCTTTCAACTTTAGATATTAGTAAAATTTTATAAAATTTAAATTAAAATAAATTTATATTTTTCTAAAAAATCCAAAAGATTACGATGCAAATGAAATTAAAAAACATTGAAAACTAGAAAGAAAAATAAGTATTCATTCAAGCAGAGCAAAAGTTGCAGTGTAAGCCATGCTTAAATTAGGCCACTTGTCACATCGTGGTTGGGTAAAAATGGAGCACACGGATTGTGCTAGTTTAAGTAAATCACAGCCGTTGATTTAATGGATCTTTGATAAATCTATACTATATTATAAAGAATGAAATGTTAAAATTTTTGGCTCAATCTCATCTCTATCTCAAGGCTTTCCCTCTTACCATATCTACACTTTAATACATCAACAACCCAAACCCTCTGCTCTCAACATTCTTGATTATATCCAAAATTCAAATAATGATTTTCTACAGTTCAAAATTTTCCAAAGTTTTGAAGGTGGTTATTGGAAGTTCAAGTTCATCAAGTGAAATTGCAGTTACGAAGCACAAGATATATGATGTTTCTTGGACTGCTAATATTTCGGGATATACGCGAAATGGGTTGGCTGATAAAGCGTTGAGGTTGTTTGATGAGATTTATTTGTTTCAATTCCTTCAATATCGTAGTTGTTTTTTAATTTCTTTTGATGAATAATGTTAATGTAGTCGGGTCATTTATTTTTGTTATAATAGGATAGTAGATTCATTTTTTGTGGTTTGACATTCATATTTGTAAACGTTTCTAGTTTCTACAATTGTACTGATAATTTGTTTAGTTGACTACATTTTTGAAATCAAAATTAAATATTGATATTATAAATGGTACTCCCTGAATCACTTTTTAAAAGCCATATATTGGCTGGTTTGTAAACAATACAATTGTGGAATTTTTTTTGAATAGAAGTAGTTGTGACCGGACGTGTCACAAGTATTGAAGAAAAGGTGCATTACTAAGCTGTGACCAATGTTGTGACAAGTTCGTCACAAGTATCTTTCAATTTGATTTTATTTTTTTTTATTTATCATTATGTGACAGCTTGTTTGTCACAACTTATTTTCTATTTTTTTTCTTTTTCTTTTCTTCACAATGTTATGACAAGGACATTCGTCACAAGTATATTATAATATTCATTTTCTTTAGTTGAATAAAATAATAATAAATTGCATTGTGACGGATTATTTGTCACAAATTCGAATATATAATATAATAATTAGCTTGTGGATCCCACTTTAAACTTGTGACAAATCACATAACTTGTGACAAAAATCGGAACTTGTGACAAAATCTTGAACTTTAGACAGGATTATAAGTGACAAACGAAATCCGTCACAAAATTCCGTCACTATTAGCAGATTTTCTTGTAGTGATTGAACCCATGACCTTTCGACACCTATAACTTACAAGAATAATAACCCGTGCAAGGCACGGGTCATTTTCTAGCATCCCCAAAAAAATATTAATAGTTATCGGTGAGTAACAACCGCTATATTTTTCAGATTTTTCAACATTCCACAAATTTTTGCAAAAGCCGGTTGAGGAACTCTTCATTCAATGTCACCAATCTACAAATGATGCCCTGTAGTTTAACTACTCTCCCAGTATTGTTTGTTCATTGTTGTATTTACTTGTATTCAATACTTGTGGCCGATAGTGGAGAACTTCTAAGGTAGCAGAAAACCACATATAATATTTGGTAGCCTCCTGCACCATTTTCGATTGTGATGCATTTTAAATTAATAATGGTAAATACTCGACCTTGATTCGTGCTCATGCATTTGTAGAAGAATAAAGACTATTGTTCGACAAATGTATTGTATTTGGATAATAATTGAAAAATCTATTATATCTATTATAGGTCAACATGATTTTGAGCCTATTTAGTAAATTACGAATTTGTCCTTAGATTTACATTAATGTTAAAAAATTTAAAATTGAAAGGAATTGAACCCATGACCTTTCGACACTTATAACTTTACGAATTTGTCCTTAGATTTACATTAATATTAAAAACTTTAAAGTTGAAAGGAATTGAATCCATGACCTTTCGACACCTATAACTTTATGTTCACATGTACAATCACTAAAGCAAATCAACTTTTTGTGATACATTTTAAACTCATTCACTACATGCTCAAATAATCCACTTATTAGCAATATTCATTTTAAAAGTGCCCACATAATTATACTAATTTTAATAATTTGAATTTTTATAAGAATTAAACATATGGCATTCACATATTCATAAATTTATGTTCACATTTATTTTTATGATTTGTTAGGGATACAATCATTAAAATATTTTTCTCATATAATAGTAAAAAATGTTAGTCTGAGAGAGAAAATATAAATTGACAGATATGATGTTGTCGAAGTCAGAATTAAGAAAGGTACCAATATGGCCGAAAAAATGAGTAGAAGTCTATCTCAAGTAGGTAAACGGGCAGAAGGAAAAATAGATCTATAAAAATTTATTACAATATTTATCTCTTTTAACAATCATGTCTATATATTCGTCAAATGACCAGAATATGTTTATTATTAAATTAATACAAAAAATAATAAATGAAGTGTATAACATACTTTTACTCGATATCAGTATAATACTCTATTTTAAATATGAAAGGTATCAAGGTGACCGAAAATTGGTCAAAAGAAATCGAAGTGAGGAGATAGGTGGCGGAATATAAGTAGAAGTCTATCTCAAGTCGGTAAACGGGCTGTTGTGGATCTAAATCTCGATTACGATTTGTTATTATTGCTAGGGTGGTTGAGCTTCGCGCTTTAATGGCTGTTTCTGCGTTCGAGACTGTAATCGGTCCTCACAGAGTGACTACGTATCTCGTATTGAGAATCAAGCCAACGTAGTTCTGAGAATGAGGGGTCAGGCCCTTTATATAGGCTGAGAAGCCTTAGAATTATGGTAGGATTTGGAGACTTGGTGGGCAAGTCTTTGAGGAAGGTTCTAGATCTATTCCTTGTAGGAATCAGTTTCCATATTGAATTGTGCATCTTGGAGGATAAGTCAGGCAAGAGTAATATCCTTGTTTGACTCTTATTTGCTGAGCTGTTTATTACCCTTAATACTAATTACGAAATTAATATTATAATTAGGGTTTTGGGCCCAGCTAGTGGGCCCCACGTTTAGACCATTCTTGGCCTAATTAATGCCACATTAAATGTGACTTTAGGGCTTACTTTTAGCCCATATCATTTGCCCCCCAACTTCTAGGAAAGCTGATCAGGCTTTCCTTGAAGTTTAATTTGTCTAACTCGAGACTCGGGTCAGGGTTTATCTTTGTACAATAGTGTTTCACGAGTATTGTCTTTATGTGAAGCGTGGAGCGACCGACGCGTTCACGACAATGTTAATTCGATGCTAACCAGCACTAATTAGTCTTAACGATGCTTAAACAATGTTTAAACAACGTTAAGGAGCATAAAACGGCACTAAACAGCGCTAAACGGCCTTAAACAATGCTTAAACAGTGTTAAACAATGTTGAAAGGATAAATTGGCACTCACGGTGCTTAAACGATACTAATCGGTTTTAATCGGCACTAATCAGTGCTTAAATGACACTAATCGGTGTTAATCGGCACTAATCAGTGCTTAAACGACACTAATCGGTGTTAATCGGCATTAATCAGTGCTTAAACGACACTAATCGGTGTTAATCGGCACTAAACAGCGCTAAACGAAGCTAAACGGAGGAGATTCGGGAAAATTTTAACCTCTTCCGGGCAACGAGGCAGCCGACAAGGGTCCCGGTCAGCTGCCAGGTGCTCCTGGTCGGCTGCCAGGAGATCCTGGTCGGCTGCCAGGAGATCCTGGTCGGCTGCCAGGAGATCCTGGTCGGCTGACCCTTCCTTGATGCACCTGGTCGGCTGCCAGGAGATCCTGGTTGCCTGCCGGGTGCTTCTCGATCGTCTGACACGTGCTTCTCGATCGTCTGACATGTGCTTCTCGATCGTCTGACATGTGCTTCTCGATCGTCTGACATGTGCTTCTCGATCGTCTGACATGTTGACGGGAAATCTATGTTGACATTAATGATGTCACACGATGCTTAAACGACGTTTCAATGTCTGAGTAAACGACGTTAAATGGCATAAAACGGCACTAAACGGTGCTAATTCGAAGTTCGATGTTTGTCACGGAAAGTGAGAAATCTTCAGCAAAACCATCAAACGATTCAATCAAACGATAGGGGGCGCCAAAATGAGTATCGGGAAGTCAGATTGAGCCTCTTTGTGGCTCCCGGTTAGCTGCCAGATGCTCCTGGTCGGCTGCCAGGAGATCCTGGTCGGCTGCCAGGAGATCCTGGTCGGCTGACCCTTCCCTAATGCACCTGGTCGGCTGCCAGGAGATCCTGGTTGCCTGCCGGGAGATCCTGGTCGGCTGCCAGGAGATCCTGGTCGGCTGACCCTTCCTTGATGCACCTGGTCGGCTGCCAGGAGATCCTGGTTGCCTGCTGGGTGCTTCTGGTTGCCTGCCGGGTGCTTCTTGATCGCCCGACAGGTGCCTCAAGTTGTTTGGAAGTGTTTTGGTCACCTATGACTTTCAAGGATCCAAAACCTCGATCTCGATCTCGATCTTGATCTTTGATTTAGTATATTGGTCACCCGTGACTTTCAAGGATTCAGAACCTCGATCTCGATCTTAGGGATCCAGAACCTCGATCTCGATCCCGATCTTGATTTCTAATTTAGTATATTGGTCACCCGTGACTTTCAAGGATTCAGAACCTCGATCTCGATCTTAGGGATCCAGAACCTCGATCTTGATTTCTAATTTAGTATATTGGTCACCCGTGACTTTCAAGGATTCAGAACCTCGATCTCGATCTTAGGGATCCAGAACCTCGATCTCGATCTCGATCTTGATCTTAGGGATTCATGAGGTCGGCTGCCAGGAGATCCAGGTCGGCCAGACCCTCTCCATGGCACCTGGTCGGCTGCCAGGAGAGCCAGGTCGGCCAGACCCTCTCCATGGCACCTGGTCGGCTGCCAGGAGAGTCAGGTCGGCCAGACCCTCTCCATGGCACCTGGTCGGCTGCCAGGAGAGCCAGGTCGGCCAGACCCTCTTCATGGCACCTGGTCGGCTGCCAGGAGAGCCAAGTTGCCTGCCGGGTGCTTCTTGATTGCCCGACAGGTGCTCCATTGTTGCTATGTCGTGCCTCTCGGAGCTTTTCGCAATGCGTGGAGTCTCGTTCTAGAATCACGTCCTTGATCATGAGTCTCGTTCTAGAATCACGTCCTTGATCACGGATGTTGTACACCTCCTTTCAGAGCATAATTAGTCTCTTTAATAGCAAAGACTAACTGATTGTATTCTACCTTCCTTGAACGTAATTAGCTCCTTAAGCTCAGATGAGTGCCTTGGCACAGCTTATTACTATATCTTTACGTAAATCCTTCTTTTCTTTCCCGGAATCATATATACCGGTATAATTATTGGCGGATATAGCGGATGAAATCCATCTTTCTTGTAGATGAACGATAGATGACCTGCAAACACGAACCAAGCTGTGTTTCAACCTGATATAGAAGGTCATCCATCTTCTATAAAAGAGTGGGGGGAGCCTTCATTTTCATTCACTTCACTTCTTCTTACTTCTAAAATTCTCTCTGAAGTTCTCAAGTTCTAAAGCTCTCAAGCTCTAGCTTCAAGTTCAAGCTCAAGATGGCAGATGGCGACCGCGCTCCAGCTTCGTCATTCTCTATGTCAGAGGCGATGGCCAAGAGAGCCTTGGCCAAAACATTGCGAGGTAATCTTCGACTGAATCCCCTAGATATATTGATCGTCGATTTGATTCTTTAATTGACTTGTTGAGTACTATGAGGGATGCATTTCCCAACAATTCTGAGTTAGCTGCGTATCATAGTCCGTCCAAGTTCGACAAGCAAGATGTCGAAAATATTAAGAAGTTATATGGCTTTCCGGATGTGATCAAGGTTTGCCTTCCTGGCTTAGCTGACAGAACCTGTAATTGGCACCCAGAGAAGTTATGTGTCTACAAAGGTGCCCTGGAAGCAGGTCTGAGATTCCCGGTAGATCAGTTCATAATAAGGCTCTTAGCGGAGCTTCAGGTTCATCCCTGCCAATTGTATCCCAATGCATGGCGGTTGATTATCATCTTTATGCTGAGATGTCGAGATCTAGGTATCGAGCCTACTACTACCATGTTCAGGAGCATATTCGCCACCAAGAATTCTTCTGAGGTTCAGAAGGGATGGGTCACTATTCAGCATAGATCCAATGTTCCACATATTGTGAATGCTTTTTCATTCCCAGATTCCCATCACTACTGGGACAGAGAATTCGTGACTCTGGTATGGCGTGGTGGCGATTGGGGCCAATTCTTTATGTCTAAGTTTGGGGAAGTGCATGATGCTACACATTTTGTATGTGATCTTGACGAGAAGGAGCTTTTTGATCGTGATCGACTACTTGCTGACGACGGCCGTACTCACTACAAAGTTTTCTTTACCGAGAAGAGACTTGTAGAAGCTGGACTTAGCTTACTTTCTGCTGATGGTAATTTTTTACCTTCATATTATGAACCCTGTTTGTTCTTATTCCGATATCTTTTCTGTTGTCTTTTCAGTTGCTGAGGAGATCGACAATCGGCCCGAAAACCAGCCGAAAGTTACTAGGAGGATGATCAAGAGAGCCGAGGCGGCTTGCATTCAACCCGGGCCGAAGATCCCTCAGTTCCTATCGGGATGCTCTTCGAAGAGGTCACGGAATGCTGACGGGAGAGTCAAGACCCCCTTCATCCCTGGTTGGGGAATTTGTGAGCAAGATTCTGTCTTGGGATGCCCAGAGTCAGCCTTGGATTGGTCCAAGTTCAGCATCACTCCCCCCGACCTTCTGACTGTAACAGCCGGGGACAAATTTGACGAGGCGGAGAAACTCGGGGCTCAAGCTCTATATCAGGTTTCCCACCTTCCTTCCTAGACATAGTGTTTTTACTTAACTTGTTATTATAACTGACTTATTGGTTCTTTGTTCCAGGCGAATTCCCAGTTCCAAGCTAGCACTCGGCTAGGCCGTGCATACCGAGATGAGAATGTGGCTTTGAAGAAGGAGAAAGCAACTCTTGATGAGAAATATCAAGACTTGGAGTCCAGGGCCATCCGGGCTGAAGCTGATGCTCATTCTATCCAGAGACAGTATGACTCCCTGTATAACAAGAGGGCAATAGACTGCAAGCAAGTGGTGAAAGCTTACCAGGAGTCTGAGGATTTCTTTGAGCTTATAGATAAGCATGACGATGAAGTACGCCCGGGTATCATGTCTGTTGGCTGGGATCGAGCCATCAATGCTGTGAGTAAGAGGCATCCTGCTGTGGTTTTCCCGAGGGACTTTCCAAGTCCGTATTGTCAAGTTGCTTCGGGCGCCGAGGCCATGCCGGTAGCTCAGGCTTCGGGCTCCGACTCTAGGGGAAGTCATCGTCGTTCTGGTTCCGGTTCGAGGGGTGTCCGAGCAGCTGTGGATGGCTCAGTTTCCTCAGATCCTCGAGGGAAAAGGCCTATGACCGTGCAGAAGGGGAGAGTGGTTCGTCCAACAGTCCCCTCGAAGAAGGTAGTTGGAGATAGCTCCTCTTCCGAAGAGGAAGAGGTTGAGGCAATGGAAGTGACAGCTCCACCAGTCGCGGTAGCCGAACCGGGTAAGGGCCATGATGAGGACAACTCTGAGGAAGAGAGTGATGAGGAGAGTAGCGAGGAAGAGACTGATGAGGAGGAGAATGACGAGGAGGAGAATGGCGAGGAGGATTCCTCGGATGAGTAGCTGGGATTGCTTCGGGCCTTGCATGGCCTAACTTAGCCGTATGTGGCTTTTATTTCTAGTATTTCAATAACGGTGCTTCGTGATTAAACTTTTATTCGGTCTAAATGATGTAACCCTAACTGTTGGCCCTTCGGGGTCTTTATTTATGCACTTGTTTGTTTTATTCGTATGTTCATTTATTTTCGGTACTTGGTCTTCCTAGACTCACACTCAACAGGTGCTTGGTACGTAAACAAAACATAGAATCATAGAATGGAAAACAAGTTTGCATTAATAACTCAAAAAGGGGTTAAACCCTTACATAACTCATTATTGTCCTACTCGGGGCATCAAAACCCTGGGATGGTTTCATGGAACCTTATTTCTACTTCTTCTACTAGATAAATAAAAAGCTACATCCTCGCAGAGGCAACTTAAACATAATAAATCTTGAGGTTCAAGGCATGCCAAGTACGGGGCACCTCAACCCCGTCCAAGGTCTCCAACTTGTATGATCCTCGTCCCAACGTCTTCCTGACTCGATACGGCCCTTCCCAATTTGGGGCTAGTTTTCCTTTCTGGCCAACTCCAGAAGCCTCGATCTTCCTCAGAACCAAATCACCTTGTTGAAAGAACCTCTCCTTAACCCTGTGGTTGTAATAGAAGGATGCTTTCTTTTGATGCTCCACATTTCTGGCGTTTGCCTCGTCTCTGACTTCATCAATCAGATCCAGGGCGAGCTTCATACCTTCTTCATTTGTCTCAGGTTCAAATGCCTCCACTCGAGGTGATGCATGCATAATCTCCAGTGGCACAACTGCCTCAGCTCCATAAGCTAGCAGAAACGGGGTTGCTCCTGTGGTCACCTTGCAAGTAGTGCGATAAGCCCAGAGTATAGGCAGTAACTCGTCTACCCAGGTGCTCCTTGAGCGTTCAACCCTTTTCTTAAGTCCATCAAGGATGATCCGATTGGCCACCTCGGCTTGTCCATTTGCTTGCGGATGTGCTACCGAGGTAAAACGAAGCTTGATAGCATTCTCCTCACAATACTTCTTGAATTCTTCATTATTGAACTGTGTCCCATTATCCGTCACAAGGATTCGCGGGATGCCATACCTGCAGATTATGTTCTCCCAAAAGAACTGGGAAACTTGCTTGGTGGTTATTTTGGCTAAAGACTTAGCCTCGATCCACTTGGTGAAGTAGTCAATGGCGACAATCAGAAACTTCCTCTGTGCTGATGCCATAGGGAAAGGCCCAAGAATGTCCATCCCCCACATAGCAAATGGAATGGGGGAATTGACTGATGTTAACATCTCAGGCGGCTGCCTGACAATCGGAGCATGCTTCTGGCACCTGTCACACCTCTTGACATAATCCTGTGCATCAGCCAGCATCTCTGGCCAGTAGAATCCCAAGCGAGTTATCTTGTGAGCGAGGGCCCTGCCCCCAGGTGCTGCCCACAGATTCCTTCATGAACTTCTTCCAAAGCCTCCCTTACCTCTTGAGGCCTCAAGCACTTCAAGTACGGGATGACAAATGATCTCTTATACAGAATGCCCTCAATCAAGGTGTATCTCAATGCTCTTACTGAAAGTTTTCGTGCCTCCAAGGCATCATCTGGGAGCCACCCGGTCTCAAGGTGTGCCTTGATGGGATCTATCCAAGAACTTCCCACATCAATTGGTGCCACTAATTTTGATTTGATGGTCGGGGCCTTCAAGACCTGGAAGTAAACACTCCCTTCATAGTTTTCTATCTCAGAAGAAGCAAACTTAGATAGGGCATCGGCCTTAACGTTCTCTTCTCTCGGGATGTGTTCTACATAACACTCGTCAAACTGAGTCATGACAGCTTTTACAACTCACAGATACTTTTCCATAGTTTCATCCTTGGCCTCAAATTCACCATTTACTTGAGAGACTACTATTCTTGAATCTCCACACACTTTGAGGTTCTTGACTCTCATGATTCTGGCCAAGCCTAAACCAGCTATCAAGGCCTCATACTCAGCTTCATTGTTGGTTGTCTGGAAATCTAACTTTAAAGCATATTCGACTGTGAACCCATCAGGGCTTTGCAGTACTAAGCCTGCGCCACTACATTTTGTTTTTGATGCTCCATCAAAATAGAGCACCCAGTATTCCTTCTGATCAGGTTCAAGTTCTCCATCTCTATCTTGCTTCTCAGGGGTTGTTATCATTTCCTGCCCCCCGACTTCTTGGTTGCTAATGGTGCATTCAACCACGAAGTCAGCCAATGCCTGAGCCTTAATGGCTGTTCGAGGCTTATATGTGATATCAAATTCTCCAAGTTTAATCGCCCACTTGATTAGTCTTCCACTAGCCTTTGGGCTATGCAAAATGTTTCTCAACTGTTGGTCCGTCAGGACCTCAATCTTGTGTTCCTGGAAGTACGGGCGTAACTTCCTCGAGGCTGTTACCAATGCCAATGCGAATTTCTCGACGGGAGAGTAATTCAGCTCCGCCTCGTGCAACACCTTGCTCACATAATAGATAGGTTTCTGGACCTTCTTCTCTTCTCGGATGAGAACGGCGCTCAACGCTTGCTCGGATACCGCCAGGTATATATAAAGAGTCTCTCCGGGACTAGGTTTGGCCAACAACGGGGCTTCAGTCATGTACTTCTTCAGTTGTTCAAAGGCCTCTTGGCTCTCACGAGTCCACTCAAAATCTTTCACCTTCTTCAATGCTTGAAAGAAAGGCAGGCATTTGTCACCAGACTTGGAGATGAATCTTCCTAAAGCCACTACTCGGCCTGTCAACTTCTGCACATCTCTTATAGAGCGTGGTGGCTCCATGTCTAAGATCGCCTTGATCTTGTCAGGATTGGCTTCTATGCCTCGCTTTGAAACCATAAGACCCA
Source organism: Saposhnikovia divaricata (assembly GCA_036435485.1). Taxonomy (NCBI): domain Eukaryota; kingdom Viridiplantae; phylum Streptophyta; class Magnoliopsida; order Apiales; family Apiaceae; genus Saposhnikovia; species Saposhnikovia divaricata. The sequence continues at coordinate 25,366,407 of CM071600.1, forward strand.
AGAATTTGCCTGATCCAACGCCAAAGGCACACTTAGCTGGATTCAACATCATTTTATGGTGCCTCAGCACTTCGAATGCCTCTCTGAGGTGCTTAATGTGGTCTGCCTTGAACAGGCTCTTGACTAGCATGTCATCAACATAGACCTCCATGGTTTTTCCAATCAGATGGGCGAATATCTTATTCACCAGTCGTTGGTAAGTAGCTCCTGCATTTTTTAGACCGAAAGCCATAACAAGATAGCAGAAAACACCGAAGTCAGTTATGAAAGATACCTTAGGGACGTCATCCTTGTGCATCTTAATCTGATTGTAGCCGCTAAAACCATCCATGAAGCTAAGCATCTCATGTCCAGCTGTGGCATCTATTAACATGTCTATCCTTGGTAGAGGAAAGCAATCCTTAGGGCATGCGTCATTCAAGTCGGTGAAGTCTATACACATCCTCCACTTACCGTTGGCTTTCTTGACCATCACAGGGTTAGCCAACCATTCCGGGAACTGAATCTCTTCGATAAACCCAGCTTCTAAGAGCTTGTCAACTTCCTGCTTTATGGCCTCTTGCCTTTCAGGTGCAAAGTTCCTTTTCTTTTGCTGTATTATCTTCCGATTGGGATCAACATTCAACCTATGAGTTATGAGCTGGGGATCAATCCCTGGCATATCAGCCGCTGTCCAAGCAAACACATCGCCATTCTCTTGCAAGAATGCTATCAACTCGCCCTTCAGGGGTTCCTTCAAAGAGGCTCCAATGTAAGTCACCTTCTCAGGATCACCTAGCTCCAGAGGAATAGGTATTAAATCCTCTGCTGGCTTTCCTCGGTGTTCATCATCGCCACGGACATCCATGTCTTCGATCGGAAGTACCTGCCCCCCGATTTCTTCAGCCCTTAGTGCGGATACATAACAACTTCTCGCCATCTTCTGATCACCCTTTTGTTCTCCAACACCATTCCGGGTTGGAAACTTAATCTTCATATGATATGTGGTGGCCACAGCCTTGAAAGCATGGAGTCCAGTCCTTCCTAGCATTGCATTATAAGTTGAGGATGCCTTGATCACAAGGAAATTCAGCATCTGAGTAGCTTCCTTAGGTTCCTGTCCAATGGTCATGGGCAACTGAATAGTGCCTTCAACCTTGGATTCAACTCCATTAAATCCGTAGATTGGCATGTTGGTGGGGGTCAACTGTGAATCGGTGTATCCCATTTTCAAAAACGCATCGTGAAACAAGATATCAACAGAAGCTCCATTGTCTATCAAGACTCGTTTCACCTCCGAGTTTCCAATTACAGGAGTTATGACCAACGGGTCATCATGGGGGAATTTCACCCCTTCAAGGTCTGAATCATCAAAACCAATCACTATCTCAGTCTTGGCACGCTTCGGGGCTTCTCCTACTATGTGCATGACTTCTCTAGCGTAGGCCTTTCGGGAGTTCCGGGTAGTGCCGGCTGCTGTCGGTCCTCCCCAAATCATATTGATTACTGGCCCTCGGGGCTGTGTATTACGATCACGATCACGATTGCCGTCTCTTTTGTCATTGTCCCTTCTTTGGGTACCGCGATCATCATTCTTCGTGAACTTGCCTAGCTTTCCTTTCCGGATCAAAAACTCAATCTCATCTTTCAGCTGTCTACAATCATCTGTATCATGACCCACATCACGGTGGTACCTACAGTATTGATCTTTGTTCCTTTTCGCGGGGTCACCCCTAAGTGGCTTCGGCCATCGGAAGTCTTTATCCTTCTCAATATCTAGCAAGATCTGACTCCTAGGAGCGTTCAACCTTGCATAATCAGAGAACCTCGGTCCCAAACCTTTCTTCGGTGGTGAATCAGAATCCTTGCTAGTCCGGGGATACTTGTCCCTAGCATCGTACTCTTGCTCTTGCTTTCGTTTCTTCGAATCAGTAGAACCCTTGCCATTGCCTCCTGTGGCTTCCTTCTTCATGCTGTCCTCAGCCTTGATATATTTGTCGGCTCTCCGTTGAAGCTCGGCCATATTTTCAGGAGGATGTTTTGCCAAAGACCTTTTGAAAAAGAGGTCAGTGGTTCCATGTTCCAGGGCTACCATGGCCACCTTATTTTCCAGATCAGTGATGTTCAGCGTCTCCTTGGTGAACCGCTTGAGGTAATCTCTCAGATTCTCATTCTTCCCCTGCACCACATACATGAGGGATGCAGAACTATTCTCATGAACTCTTCCGCTGATGAATTGACTCACAAAGGCAGCGCTCAACTCCTTGAAAGAGCCAATCGAGTTTGCAGGTAAGCGGCTGTACCACCTTTGAGCCATGCCAGACAAGGTTTGAGGGAACGCCCTACACTTTAAGGCGTCGCTCGCAGGCTGCAACAGTAGTGCATTCGAGAACGTCCTAACATGATTTGCGGGATCGCCCGTTCCATCATAGGCCTTGATTGTTGGCATCTTGAACTTCTTTGAGATGCGAGCATTCATCACCTCCTCCGTAAACGGGGGTGTGGGATCATCAGGATCCCAAAGTGGCATCAGATCCTTAGGGTTGCTTCTGGGGGTCTCCACCCTTGTTGATTTTTCAATTGGGGCCTCGGCCCTCCTTTGCCTTCTTGAAGGCCTCTCCAAATTTATAATTGGAATCCTCTCCGCAGTTGGAGGTGGCTGAGCTTGATTCAATCTATCTTGTTCTCTTGCAATATCGTCCTTCAACTTTAAGATCTCTGCCTCATAAGCCTTGATTTTCTCAGCAGTTGTCAAGGGGAGTCCATCAGGGATTCTTCGTGTCCTTCTTTGAGGTTCTTTGCTGGCACGTCGCCTCCTCGGGGCTTCATCTCGATCATCATCCTCAGATGACGAATCATCAGTATAGGGGCCAGAGTAGTCATCATACTCTCGATCCCTGATCTGTAAGGCATGACCGCTTGGTCCAGGTTCTCTTCGTCGAGGGGGATAATTAGGCAACCCATACATAGGGTTGGTGTTCAAAGGGAGATCCGTAGTATAGATCTGTACCCCCGTACGATCAACGTTACCAAGAGGAGAAACCACCATCTGGAGAGGATTGGTTTCTTGGCTTTGATGGACAATCACAGAGTGGGTCCCCTCTACTTGGGGAGTCGTCCCTTGGGGCTGAGTGGGCAAAGGTTGAATGACCGCCCCTGTCGATGGGAGTATTTGTCCTTCTTCAGTGACGATAAGCGGATCAGAAGTGGCTGGTGGAGCAGAGTTAAGAGGCATGGCCTCAGTTGATGTTGTCCTCCGTGTTTGAACCATGGTTGATGTTGTCTTCCCACAGACGGCGCTAAATGTTGTGGATCTAAATCTCGATTACGATTTGTTATTATTGCTAGGGTGGTTGAGCTTCGCGCTTTAATGGCTGTTTCTGCGTTCGAGACTGTAATCGGTCCTCACAGAGTGCCTACGTATCTCGTATTGAGAATCAAGCCAACGTAGTTCTGAGAATGAGGGGTCAGGCCCTTTATATAGGCTGAGAAGCCTTAGAATTATGGTAGGATTTGGAGACTTGGTGGGCAAGTCTTTGAGGAAGGTTCTAGATCTATTCCTTGTAGGAATCAGTTTCCATATTGAATTGTGCATCTTGGAGGATAAGTCAGGCAAGAGTAATATCCTTGTTTGACTCTTATTTGCTGAGCTGTTTATTACCCTTAATACTAATTACGAAATTAGTATTATAATTAGGGTTTTGGGCCCAGCTAGTGGGCCCCACGTTTAGACCATTCTTGGCCTAATTAATGCCACATTAAATGTGACTTTAGGGCTTACTTTTAGCCCATATCACGGGCGGAAGTGAAAATAGATATATAAAAATTTCTTACATTATTTCTCTCTTTTAACAATTATGTCTATATATTTATTAGTCGAATGGTCATATTATGTTTATTATTAAATTAATACAAAAAATGATAAATAAAGTGTATAACATATTTTTACTCAATATCAGTATAATATTATATTTTAAGTATATTTACATTATATCGGTTAATCATATTAGCATCGAGTACTTTATAGATTGAATAGTAAAAAATATTAAAATATTTAAAACAAGAAATAATTTATATATGAGATTTGGATCTGGTAAAAAAATGTCAATATGGTTTTGATATCTTTAGTCTATCGCACTATATTTTAACAACACTTTCGTAATATGCTAATGTTATTAATTTCATACAAAATGAGTTTTACAACTATATACTTAAATAAAAATATACAAATTTTACTTGAGTTTTAAACTTCAATGCGAGTTTCATCCTGGTGTGAGACTAATAAACTCAAAAATCGCTTATATATACAATGTCTTATGATCACGGATATGGTATGTGTATATTTTTATTTTCCAGCTATCGTGTTGGTGTTACCTCAAATTAAAATGATATTTCCTGGATGCTTCATTATTGTGGTTATGTCTATCTTCTTTTCATAGATTGAATTTTATTGTACACGTGAACGTTTACAACATAATTCATTCAATGCATACATTAATAAATTTCATTTTGAAAACCAGTTATGAGAGATGACACTTTAATTTTAGTTACTCATGTATTTAGTTGAATTTGTACATGTCTAATTATGTTTTGTCTTAAAATTTGAGATATTACCTTGGATTTTGAAAGTTCGCTTATGACAATGGATGATATAATATATTTGAAGAAAAGGTTTTGTTATGGTCAATGTGCTATTGAAAGGATACATCTGAAATGGTCAAATACCATGATTCTAGAAAATCAATACATCATATATTTATTTTGGAATTGCACAACTATTAGGATAAATTTTTTGTTCTCCTTTTTCTCCAAAATTAATCAGAGAAAAGGATTCAAAATTGGAAATGTGCACTGAAATTTTCTAAGCAAAACTAGATGACTTTATCATTTGTATTTTTCAATCACATTACATTATTTCTACAAAATTAGGAATAATATATATTTAATTCTTCCTCCATCCCAAAATAAATAAGCCAGCTATTTTTTCACACATTTCAATATACCAAGATTATTGTGGTATAATACTTGGCAGTTACAATTAACTATTGCCTACTGCATTCAGTCAGTCATTCTTATCACATTGAACAAACACAACTAAAAATATAACTCTTACGATTCAGAATTTGATAATGTTTTGAAACTATAACATCTTAGATAGATCGAAATACAGGAAGTAGACTAACACTAGAAAATTCTATGAACTATTATATGGCATGTGCTTTGCACGGGCTGTCATGCTAGTTATCACTAAATTAAAGACAATTTTATGGGTTTCGCGTGGGTCATTGTTGAGTATTGAATACAGTAAAAGAATACAGAGGGGGGGGTGAATGGATTCTTGAACTTTTCTTCGTTCTTGAATCTTTGCAGCAAGATAAGTGATGAGTGTGTGAGATATGAAGATGCGGATAATTAAAGACAAACACAACACAATATCACTTTAATCTAATATCTTATTAGATAAAGATTTTGCTACAATCTGTGAATACAAATGATAGTATTCTCAGCTTCGTTTTTCTCAGAGAGATATTTTCTGGGTATTTGAGAAACTTCAACACCTTTTTAGCTAAGGAAGTGAGGCTGTATCCTTATAGACATGGATACACCCACTTACTACAAATGAGGTAGGTAAAAACAAAAACACTTTCCAGTCTGTCTATCTCATTTTAGTAAGAGTCCAAACGGCTACAGATTTGACTTTGAAAAGCCTGTTTAGATCCACTTCTTCAGCTCCTTGTCCCTTGTCTTATCTCTCCAAGCTTCTTTGTAGGCTTTCCAGCATGCTTTATAGGACAGAGTCAAATAAAGTATCCTGGCTTGTTGTAGGTTTCTGACTTGTACAATTCTTCAGTATTTTGTCCTCAAGAATGTATTCGAGAAGTGACTAAGTGAGTGATTCGAGAACTGGAGTTGACTTGATCGATAACTCTGAGTTCTCGAATAGTGTTATCTTGACATATCGAATCACTTCTCGAATAGCTCTTTTCTCTGGGACTCCTTGAGATATCGAATAGAGCATTTTGACATATCGAATCCCTGAGATATCGAATAGCATATTGAGTCTTTGAGATATCGAATGTAGCATTGACTTGTTGACCCTTTGAGAACTCGAACTGTTGACTCCTTGAGTTCTCGAACCGTGTAATAGACATATCGAATCCCTGAGATATCGAATGAGATATCGAGAGATATCGAATAGTGTCTTCTGAGATATCGAACTCCAGACTTCTCGAATGCTAGACTTCTCGAATAAACAAATGTACTTCTCGAATTAGTACTTAGGCAATTTCTTCATTTCTTCAATTCTTCAAATCCCAACTGTGATTATTTGACAGTCTTCATTTCCTTGCTTGAGGCATGAACCTTAGAACTTCTTTCAAGCTTTATTCTTGACTTAATAGGTACAGTTACACAGATAGAATTTGATGCCTATTACATAGTACAAACAAGTAGAAACTCTACAACTAGAGGTTCCCTCAGTTAAGAGGTCATGTAGGTAATGCATAGCATTACGAACCACTTGGGCTTGTTATTAGATGTATTCAGGCATGCCTCTGTGACTAACAATCTCCCCCAAATTGTGAGTAAGACCCTTAGTCACAATTTCATGTCTGATAACAAGCCTAACATACATAAAGATAAAACTTGACAGTACAGGTATGAATTTCCATTAGCAATTTGGATAGAACTACAGAGTGAGTAATCTTACAGCCTATGATGAAGAACTAGCCATTGTCTTTTGATTCCCTTTCCATAGCTTTGGCTTGAAATTCATCATATTCTTTCTTTCTCCTTCCTTGTATTCTCATCCATAGCTTTTATTATTTCTGCCATAGCATCCAATTCTTCAAGCAAAATTGAGTCTTTGAAATCTTCAAGTACTGGTTCCAGAATATTTGCAGGATAGTGGTTGAGTAGATTCATTCTGATGTTGACTTGATTTCCATTTCTCCTCCTATACTTTACCATGTAGGGGTTGAACTGAACTCTACACAAACCCTTTTTCCTCAGCTTTTCTGCTTCACTTTCCAGTCTCTCAATTTCTCTCTCTCTTGCCAGCCATTTCTCAAAACACCCTTTTCTGACTTTTTCCTCATGATCTCTCTTCATTTTCACAAAATCAATTAGCTCCAGCTTCCATACTCTCTCCACTTTATCTTCTGAGCTCAACAGTGCAATGATTCTCTCTATGTCATATAGCTTGCCCCAGTGTTGACATCCTCCTTGTTTGAATTTCTCCTCCCTTCCATCAGAATATTTAATCTCAAGGCAATTATCAACAATGGCAACATGATAGATTCTTTGAGCTTGCAAAAATTGCAGTTGGTCTACATCATAATCTTCATCTAGTGATTGGAGTTTTAGGCCTGGATAGATTGTCAGGGTTTTTGATATGGTTGGCTTTGATTTCCTTGCAGCTTGCTTGAACTTGATTCTTTTTACATGATTACTTGGCAGCAGTATGTGACCTTTGTTTGTAGACCATTGTAGTATTCCATTAGCAGTTTGCTTTTTGAAACATACAGATGGTTTCTTGACTTGAATCTTCTTCTCTTCTTGAGGTGGCAAGACAGTTGCAGAAGCCATAGATGCAAATTTTGAAAGGTCACTACTGGCAGCATTCACCCTAGACTTAGAGTCTTGCGTTGTGGTGAGGTTACTGTCAGCAATGCCTGAGGCTTGCTGTCTTCCACTTTTCCTCTCAGAGCCTTTACCTTGATCATCATCATTCTTCCTCTTCTCATCATCCTTCTTCTTCTTCTTGTCTTCATCACCCTTATTACTCCTGTGATGTCTTCCCCTTCCGTCACTTTTATCTTCATCCTTGTCTTGATCTTTGCTTGGGTTGAACTTAGCAGTCTCAGATACAATGCCAGTTGCAATATATGACCTGAGATAAGATATAGCTTCTAATTCTTCTGCTGTTCTTGATCCCTTCTTCTTGATCAGTTTCTCAATGATGGCTATGATGAGATTTTTATTTTGAGGAGTTAGATGCTTAGGAATGACCAGCTGCTTGATATCTTCAATTCTTGTTCCAGCCTGGTAGATAATAGTTCTAGGATCTGTGAAAACTTCAGGTAGCCTTGAAGGTTGACCATTCCTCAAGTCATCATGAAGACTCTTGTTGTTCTCATTTCCCTTCTCAATTAGTCCAAGGAGCACATTCACTTCTGAGTGCTTTAGACTCTGTAGAGTATTGATGGTTAAGTGCCATATCTTGTTCTTTCCTACCATCAATATCTCCTTGAGCCATAGATCATTAAGCCTCCTTGGTACTACAGTGAGACAGTCAATCTGACTCTTCAAACTCTCATGATATAGCAGAGCATCACCAGCCTGTTCTCTAGAGACTTTCAGAAGCTCCAAGAATGCATCATCATGATAGACATTTGAGTTTGCAATTTCTTGTAGCTTGGCCTCAGTGACCACCTTCACTTCTACTGGCTTGGCACTCTTAGATATTGAGATTTGAGGCTTGTCAGATGGCATACTCCCTGCAACCACTGTGGTTGTGATAGACTGCCTTTGACCATCAGGAGTAGTGATGTGCACAGTTGGTAGAGTGACAACTGGCAGAGAAGTGGGAGGCTTGGGAGGCTCATCAACTTTGTCCTTTCCTTTTCCAGGCACATGAGTAGTAGATTTCAAAGTTCTCTGATGGCCACCCTCAGTGATCTTGATGCCCTTTTCTAGTGGTCTCTCCCCCTTTGGATTTGAGTTCTTTGATATCCTCTTCTCCCCCTTAGGCTTGTTGACAGACACAGGGGCTGTAGGAGGCACCTTTGGAGTTGAAGATTCATCAGGTAGAGGGAGACCCATGTGCTTCATCATTGCAGACAACATTGATTGTTGATGCAGAAGAACATCAGCTGTGGTGGTGGCTTGAGTGTTCAACTGCTCAGTCAGAGTTGTCACAGTGTCTGTAAGATGAGCATTGGACTTGTGGAGAGAGACTACCTCCTTTTCAAGAGTATCCACTTTAATGAAGAGTTCATTGGCCTTAAAACCAGATAGGGATTGATCCTTCAGTCTCTGCACTTCGAACCTTGACATCTCATGCACAGGAACCTCAGTGACCAGCTTGTCTCCATATTGATTTGCAAAGAGGGTCCTGAGCATGGCATTGGCATCAGTTGTCTGATCTGATAAGGATTGAAATTTGTGCCCCAGACCTGTGACAGCATCCTTGAGAATAGCCAAACCATTGTCCATCCTGGTGCAAGTAGCATTGCAGGTTCGAATGTCCTTGAGAACAGTCTCCAATTGAGGGAATTTAGCATCAAAAGTCCTCTTGATCTCATGCACCTCCTTGGTTGTAGCTGAACACACTTCATTAATTTCTGTCTTTAGGCCTTTACCAAGATAGTGTGCAGCCTTGAGAATGCCTTTATAGCTATCATTCACTGCTTCAAACACATCAGTAGGGTTGAGAGATTTGGCATTGGACCCTAGTGAAGTGATGTACTCTTCTCTGAGGTACTGGAGACCTTCTGAGAGAGGGATTGAATTGGTTCCTTGCAGCCAAGCATCGATATTCCCATCTCTCTCAGTTTCAGCTATGATCTTCTCCTTCTGTAGCTCTACATCCTCTTTGTGACATAGGAGAATAGCTTCATAGTCTGGATTGGGCATGTTTGCAGTGAGAAGGTGCTGAGCAATTTTTGTGAACTCAGGGATCTGATCCACAACTAAGCTTTGAAGTGCTTCAACCGTCAATTGTGGTGGAACAGACCCTGATCCTGAAGCACTGTCATGTTGCACAGGCTTCAGCCATTGAGACATAAAGTTAGAGCTAGAGCTAGGCTTGCTAGGCTCCTCAGTTACAGATGCAACTTCTGCAACCGGATGAACAGACTCTACTACTGCTGTCTCCACAGAAGTGGGATGAGTTACAACAGTAGTTGACACAGGCACAGAGTCTCTAGTAAGAACTAGTGAATCCTCTGTGTTTGTGATGGTGTCATTAGGATATGCCCCAGCATGCATTCCCTGACCATCCAAATGTGGTACCTGGGTGGTGAGCAAGGTGTCATGCACCAAGTCACTTGAATTCATTGGCTCATCAAAGGAAAAGAATTCTTGATGATCAATGCCTTGCTCCTCAATTGCTTGAGTTGCAGGCTTCAAAGAGATATGAGTGGTAGATTCTGAAAGAGAAGTGTGTTGTAGACAAGATTTTGGCAACTCCCCCTGAGAAATAGAGGGAGTTTCAGTTATGATGTGCTCTCCACTCAGTGTTGTGCCAGCCTTATCACTCCCTTGTGCTGACTCTTTACAGATAGGTGCATTGGGGAGGATGCTTGATTCTATAGATGCATCCTGTTGAGAGGATACATCTAGTGAGCTGTGTGCCCCTGATTTTACAACTTCAGCCATTTGAGTGACTGAAGAGGTGGTTTTAGACTACTTCTTCTTCTTTAGGCTTATGATAGGTGACTCAGGTGTCTCACTTTCTAACCCTAGTTCTACAGCCAAGGCTGCTTCAGTTAAGATTTCTAAAGGTTCAGAAGCAGCCTGTTTTCTCTTCTTTTTACTAACATCACCCTTTTGAGAGGATGATGCAGTTGGCTCTTTGCTGGATAGAGTGTTTGGCTGAGGGGGTTGGTTAGCAGGCCTTGGGTTAGCACTTTGTTCTCCTTGCTTAGGCTGTGCTAACTGTGATTTTGAATCAAATATTGGCATGTTGTGGGGGTAAGACCTAAACAAACCCTCCATGTGGGGAGTTATGCTAAGTCTTACATCCACATCATTCCTAGTCTCCAAATTACCAAAAATGAGTTTGGTCATGGACTTAGGATAGCCTATTTTACTCTTATCTACTCCAGGCAATTCAATCAATGAAGCATTTTTAAAGTTAAGCACTGATTGAATAAAGCGAGGAAAGAAAATTTCATTACCTCTCTTGGCTGTGGTCTGACCAAGTCTCCCATAGAGTTCCTGTAGGATGAGAAGTCCAACATCTATCTTTCTCCCATGAGCCAAGGCATAGGCAAGCTGCTGCACGGGTGTACTAATCTGATCAAAGCTTGATTTCCGTGCAGTGAATACTTGAAGGAGTGTAGCAAATACAAAGCTCCATTCTTTCCTCAAGAACTTCCTATTCAACTTTCCCAGCTTGATAGTATCAGAGTAGTTGATGAAGTCAAAGAATTCTTCCAACTCATCATTGGAGGCCAGAGCATCATACGTCTCTTGCTGCATATCCAAGGCTTGATTCATGTCTGCAGTGGTGATAGTGATATCCTCTCCTTGAATCTTGCAGTGAACAATATAAGAGGTGATAGCATTCTCAAGAGCGATGACCTCCACAGTAGCAGTCCTCCAGAATTGTTCCAATAGATCTATGTACAGAGTTGGGTTGGCTGAGAGCGCACTCTTGATGTATGATTCAGACAACCACCGAACAAAGCACTTGAAATTGGCATTCGGTGCTTCCACATCACTGGAGATTGCGATGAAATTAGTTTGGGATGGTATGGTGAGTTGAGTGTTTGCCATTTGGGTAGAGAAGAAAAGAGAATTAGGATTGAAGAAGAAATTCGCAGTTAGGGTTTTTCAGAGGTTTCAGGAGTTGAGATGCTTGAGAAATCGAACGAAATGAATTGAATAGTTGTGAAGTTGTATATATATATATGAATGTCTTGAGTTGTCGATAGATAAGTGTTCTGTAGCGACAAGTCATTCGAGAAGTATGAAACAACTATTCGAGAAGTCAAGAAAGGCTTATTCGATATCTTAGGCAGTTTCTAACTCACAGCTGGCAGTGATTTAACTCAGAAAATAATTCAAAGTTAAGTAAAATATATTTTTATGAGTGAAATGAAGGTTTGAATATAAATCCAAAAAGCGATTAAGTGTCAGCGAAAAATCAACCTTTTCAAATGATTCGATAACTCAAATGCAGCATTAGAGAACTCTATCATTAGAGAACTAAAATACTCTATTCGAGAACTCAAAGTGTGCTATTCGATTTCTCTAAAAGACACTATTCGAGAACTCAAGAGGGTTCTAGATAGGCCTATTCGAGAACTCGAGCCAAGACATAACAATGAACCATTCGAGAAGTCTGACTTATCGAACTGTACTTTTCACTCATAAAATTCAATTTCCACTATCCTTTAAAATTTACTAGAAATATTCATTGACGAATATTCTACCAAATTAAATAGTGGTTTACTCAAAATTTTTACAGAAATTTCAAGCTACATATGTATGATTTTCAACATGTGCAGCATTGGAATATTTATACATCATACTCCAGCCAATACTTACTTCAGAAATATTAGGCATTTGATAAAGTAAGTATTTACTGCTGCAACAATCTAGTTGATATATTCACTTAGCCAGAATTCGAAGAATTCAGCATTCCAATCTCACTGACCAGCCTAGTGAAGGTGGCTTCATCTAATGGCTTAGTGAATATGTCAGCTAGTTGTTTATCTGTAGAGACATAATGCAACTCAATGGTTCCATTAGTTGCATGTTCTCTAATGAAATGATATCTGATGTCAATGTGCTTTGTCCTAGAATGATTGACAGGATTGGCAACTATAGAGATTGCACTTGTGTTGTCACACATGATAGGAATTCTTTCCAACACAAGTCCATAATCTCTAAGTTGGTTTCTAATCCAAAGCACTTGAGCACAGCAACTTCCAGCAGCTATGTATTCAGCTTCAGCTGTGGAAGTTGACACAGATTGTTGTTTCTTGCTGTACCAAGAGACTAACCTTTGTCCAAGAAACTGGCAGCTACCTGATGTGCTTTTCCTATCCACTCTGCATCCAGCATAATCAGCATCAGAATAACCAACCAGATTGAACCCTGTGTCCTTAGGATACCATAACCCCAAGTTTGGTGTGCCTTTCAGATATTTGAAGATCCTTTTTATTGCTATCATGTGTGATTCCTTTGGGTTTGATTGAAACCTTGCACATAAGCATGTAGCAAACATGATATCTGGCCTACTAGCAGTGAGGTAGAGTAGAGAACCAACCATGCCTCTGTAGATTGAGATATTTACCTTTTTGCCCTTAGCGTCATCATCTAACTTGGTGGCAGTGGCCATGGGTGTCTTCGCAGGTGAACATTCTTCCAAATCAAATTTCTTCAGTAAATCTTTAATGTATTTGGTTTGACTTATAAAAATGCCATCCTTCCTTTGACTAACTTGCAGTCCAAGAAAGAATGTTAATTCTCCCATCATACTCATCTCATATCTGCTTTGCATGAGCTTAGAGAATTTTTCACACAGCTTCTCATTTGTAGAGCCAAATATGATATCATCCACATAGATTTGAACTAGGATAATATCATCACCATGTTTCTTGTAGAACAGTGTCTTGTCCAGTGTGCCTCTAGTGAATTGATTCTCCAGTAGAAATTGTGATAGTGTGTCATACCATGCCCTAGGAGCTTGCTTGAGTCCATACAATGCTTTAAGTAATCTGTAGACAAAGTGGGGGAACTGTGGATCCTCAAAGCCAGGTGGTTGTTGCACATATACTTCTTCTTCCAACTCCCCATTCAGGAATGCACTCTTGACATCCATTTGATAGACCTTGAAATTAGAATGTGCAGCAAATGCCAAGAAAATTCTGATGGCTTCTAGTCTAGCAACAGGGGCAAAGGTCTCATCATAGTCAATACCTTCCTGTTGAGAGTATCCTTTTGCAACCAACCTTGCTTTGTTTCTTATGACTACACCATTTTCATCCATCTTATTCCTTAGAACCCATTTAGTTCCAACAACGGTTCTATCCTTTGGTGCAGGCACTAGTTCCCATACTTTGCTCCTTTCAAATTGATTTAGCTCCTCTTGCATAGCAATTATCCAGTCAGGATCCAACAATGCATCATCAAGTTTCTTAGGCTCAACTTGGGATAGAAAGCAGCCATAGAGACATTCATTTATAGTTGCTCTCCTTGTCCTTACTCCTGCATTTGGATTTCCAATTATCTGATCTGCAGTGTGTGATCTATCCCATTTCCTTGTATGTTCAGATTGATTTCTCATCCTTGATGTTGCTTCATCATTTAGATCATGATCATCTACATTTCCTCCCCCTGTGAAGTTGTCACTCCTCACAGGTGTATCTTGGATGCTTGTTTCTTCATTGTTGGTTGACACAGGTTCTTCATTCACTTGAGTTTGTTGGATTATGAGTTCAGATTCACTTTCAATCTCCTCATCAGAATCATCTAGATTGTCAAACTTCAAGGGATCTTTATCTTCATCATTGGCTTCTTCTAATCCAGGTAGTTTGCTGTCATCAAATGTTACATCTGTGCTCTCCATTACTTTCTTTTGACAAATGACATAAACTTTGTATGCAATTCTTTCCATAGAATAGCCAAGAAAGATTCCTTCAAATGCCTTTGCATCAAACTTTCCAACATATTCTGAATTATCTTTTAGCACAAAGCACTTGCTTCCAAAAGTATGAACATACTTTAGAGTAGGCTTCTTTCCAGTCATCAAGTTGTAAGGTGTCTTTCCAGTGTTTTTGTTGATGAGGGTTCTGTTTTGGATGTAGCATGCAGTGCTCACAGCCTCAGCCCAAAAACATGTAGGCATCTTTGCATCAAGTAGCATTGTTCTAGCAGCCTCTATCAGAGTCCTATTCTTTCTCTCAACAACTCCATTTTGTTGTGGGGTCCTTGGAGCTGAGAATTGTTGAGAAATACCATTTTCTTTGCAGAATGCTCCAAGCATGGCATTTCTGAATTCTGTCCCATTATCACTTCTTAATGCAATCACACTTGCATTTATGGCCTTTGCTTCTTTGTCAACTTTCTTTATGTGCTCAATGATTACTTGTGGAGCCTCATCCTTTGATGCCAGAAATTCTACCCATGTATACCTTGTAAAATCATCAACCATCACTAGAGCATACTTCTTCCTTCCTAGTGACATAATATTGACAGGCCCAAACAAATCCATATGAATCAGTTGCAGGGGCTTGGTTATAGATGTCACTGTTTTTGACTTGTGGCTTGATCTTTTCATTTTTCCCTTTTGACACGCCTCACATACTCCTTCTTGACAGAATTCAAGTGTGGGCATGCCTCTCACTAACTCCCTTTTGACTAGGGAATTAATGGCTTTGAAGTTCAGGTGTGATAGCTTCTTGTGCCACAGCCAACTGTCTTCATTTGATGCTTTTGAGTAGAAGCAACAAATTGTGTCCTTGCTTGCAGAGTCCATATTGGCTACAAACAGGCTTCCCTTCCTTACTCCAGACAGAGCAAAATCACCAGTCTTCTTGTGGGTGATCAAACATTCATCTTTGTCAAAGTTCACTTTGAAGCCTCTGTCAGTGAATTGACCAACACTCAGTAGATTATGCTTGAGCCCCTTGACCAGTGCTACATTCTCAATGATGACATTTCCAATTTCCAACTTGCCATATCCCAGTGTGTTGCCAATGCTGTCATCTCCAAAAGCAACCATTGGGCCAGCCTTTTCCTCATACTGTGATAGCAGGGCCATATCACCAGTCATATGATTTGAGCATCCACTGTCCAAAATCCACATGACCTTCTTTTTACTTTCTTTGCCCTGCAAACACAAAAGTATTACTTCTCCTTTGGTACCCAAACGAGTTTGGGTCCATGTGACTTAGTGACAGTTTTATCAAAATCAGCATGCTTATCAGTTTTCTTGATGTTGGTCTTCTTGTCACTGTTGGGAGTCTTAGAATCAGGGTTCTTAGACTTAGGTGACAGAGGTACCTTCCTAACTTTAGGAGGACTTGAAGACTTTGTCCTTGTGTAGTGTGTGTGAACATTATGATTGATACAGCCCTCCATGAATTGTCTTCTCAAATTAAAACAACTAGTCATCACATTCATGTTACATGGCATACAATCAAGTTTATCACAGAAAGGAGAGTCTCTATGTCTTAAAGGCACAGAGCAATCATAGAATGGTTTAGCAACACTACCAGATGGTTTCTTGCAAGCATGAGTCAAATGATTAGAGCTAAAACAGTTTTGACAAACTTTCCTAGGGGCATTTGGCACATAAGCATAGTTGTTATCTTTGTTAATCCCTAATTTGCCATTCCTGTTTGGTCTCTTATTAGTCACTTTCTTCTTAGTCTCATAATTTCCAGCTGAAACAAAATTTACAGATTTCTCAAGTCTAGGTCTACCTCCTACTGGCTCCTTGGCTTTGGTTTTGACATTCTTACACTCAGAGGATGCTTGTTGTTCATTTGATTGTGCCTCATCTTCATCCTCCAACATTTGCTTGATGAGTAAGGCATCCTCATCAATCTCAAGTGTTGGTGTTTTAAATATTGGATTCTCAGTCTTTTTCAAAACCTGAGGCACCTCCTCTTGAACAACAATGTCATCTTCAATGACTGCATAGCCTTTCCTCTGTTTAAGAGTGTCATAATCAAGTCCAATGGCAGCCTTAGGTCTAGCTAGATTTTTCTCATGATAAGACTGCAATAGACTAGAGGAATTCTTAAATGTCTTCAACTTAAATTCATTTTCAGCTAATTCATCCCTAAGAGCTTTCTCAACTTGACTAGCACGTAGAACTTTGTTCTTTAGATACTCAATCTCTTGTTTAAGATTTTCTATTTGCACAGTAGTTAGCTCTAGTTCCTCATTTCTCTTATTTAACAGTTCATTCCTAGTAGACAGTTTAGCAATCTCTTCATTAGCAGCAGTCATACTAGTATGAATGTTAAACATCTCAACGGATAGTTGTTCAACCAAAGATTTATATTCAGAAACAGACATGTCTATGGTAGTGAGAGATGGTACCTGTGAGTCTGATGCAGATGGTTCTTCCTTGGAATTGGCCATCAAGGCATAGTTGCAGAATTCTTGTTCTTCCCCATCACTGTCAGAATCATCCCAACACTTCCCTTCAGCTATGTAAGCCTTACCTGGTGTCTGCTTCTTTAGAAGGGCCTCATACTTAGCTTCAAGCTCAAGAAACTCCTTATCCTTCTTTTTAGGCTTCTTGCATTCACTGGCAAAATGCCCTAGGTCATTGCATCTGTAACATCTTACAGATGACCTATCCACATAGCTGGTTTTGAATCTGTTCTTGTTTGTTTTCATAGGTGCCTTGCTCTTGTTGAATGAATGATTTTGAGGTCTAGGCTTGAAGGGCTGATTCCTCTTGAATCTGATGTTTGGGAATTTTCTAGCCATAAAAGCATATGATGTATTTTCCATGCCATCCAGCTCTTCAAGAGTGTAGAACTCATCTTCTTCCTTGTCATCAGCAGGTTCAGTCACTACTTCCTCAGTTTCTTCATCATCTACTATCTCTTCTATTCTCAGCTGACTTGCAGATGCTTCCAGGTCTTGAATAGATTTGTTGACAATCAAGGCACAGGATGTGTTTATCATTCTGCCTTGGTTAGCTTGGATAGCCCTCTTTTGAAGCAACTCAAGCTCGTGTGTCTTTAAAACCCCATAGAGCACATCATACGTGACTTTGTTCAAATCTCTTTCTCTTAGGGATATGACCCTTTGCTCTAGATGGTTTGGTGACGATAGTAGAAACTTCATATTTAATTCCTTAGTGCTGTAAACCTTCCCATTCATTTGGAGCTCAGTCACCAGCTTGTGAAATCTTTCAAACATATCAGTGATACTTTCCTTGGACTGTGCCATGAACGCCTCATACTGTGTGACCAGTATCTGTTTCTTATTTTCTCTTACCTCCTCTGTCCCTTCACATAACACCTCGATGTGATTCCACATGTCCTTGGCTGATTTGCATGATGCTATGTTGGCAAACATCGACATATCCATGGAGTCTATGATTAACAACATGAGGTGGCTGTCTAGGGCAATCTTTTCCTTCTCTGAGTCCGTCCATTTGGATGGCTCTTTTGGAACATATGATCTAGGAATGACTACTGCGCCCACTGTGGATTCAGCAACTTCTTGTTGTGGTATGAATGGACCATTCTTGAGAATGTCAGGGTAGAGAGGATTGGCAGCTTTGATGAACAACAACATTTTTATTTTCCAGAGGTTGTAATTCTCTTTGTCGAACTTAGGGACCTTTACCGTACCTGTAGTCTTTGGTGTATTCGAACTCATGATCGTTTTCTGTTTAGATTAAACAGCCTGCTCTGATACCACTTGTTGAGTATTGAATACAGTAAAAGAATACAGAGGGGGGGGTGAATGGATTCTTGAACTTTTCTTCGTTCTTGAATCTTTGCAGCAAGATAAGTGATGAGTGTGTGAGATATGAAGATGCGGATAATTAAAGACAAACACAACACAATATCACTTTAATCTAATATCTTATTAGATAAAGATTATGCTACAATCTGTGAATACAAATGATTGTATTCTCAGCTTCGTTTTTCTCAGAGAGATATTTTCTGGGTATTTGAGAAACTTCAACACCTTTTTAGCTAAGGAAGTGAGGCTGTATCCTTATAGACATGGATACACCCACTTACTACAAATGAGGTAGGTAAAAACAAAAACACTTTCCAGTCTGTCTATCTCATTTTAGTAAGAGTCCAAACGGCTACAGATTTGACTTTGAAAAGCCTGTTTAGATCCACTTCTTCAGCTCCTTGTCCCTTGTCTTATCTCTCCAAGCTTCTTTGTAGGCTTTCCAGCATGCTTTATAGGACAGAGTCAAATAAAGTATCCTGGCTTGTTGCAGGTTTCTGACTTGTACAATTCTTCAGTATTTTGTCCTCAAGAATGTATTCGAGAAGTGACTAAGTGAGTGATTCGAGAACTGGAGTTGACTTGATCGATAACTCTGAGTTCTCGAATAGTGTTATCTTGACATATCGAATCACTTCTCGAATAGCTCTTTTCTCTGGGACTCCTTGAGATATCGAATAGAGCATTTTGACATATCGAATCCCTGAGATATCGAATAGCATATTGAGTCTTTGAGATATCGAATGTAGCATTGACTTGTTGACCCTTTGAGAACTCGAACTGTTGACTCCTTGAGTTCTCGAACCGTGTAATAGACATATCGAATCCCTGAGATATCGAATGAGATATCGAGAGATATCGAATAGTGTCTTCTGAGATATCGAACTCCAGACTTCTCGAATGCTAGACTTCTCGAATAAACAAATGTACTTCTCGAATTAGTACTTAGGCAATTTCTTCATTTCTTCAATTCTTCAAATCCCAACTGTGATTATTTGACAGTCTTCATTTCCTTGCTTGAGGCATGAACCTTAGAACTTCTTTCAAGCTTTATTCTTGACTTAGTAGGTACAGTTACACAGATAGAATTTGATGCCTATTACATAGTACAAACAAGTAGAAACTCTACAACTAGAGGTTCCCTCAGTTAAGAGGTCATGTAGGTAATGCATAGCATTACGAACCACTTGGGCTTGTTATTAGATGTATTCAGGCATGCCTCTGTGACTAACAGTCATAAACTCATCCATATCTAATTTCTAGAGTCCAAATAGTAAATATGAATATTTTTCAATATTAATAAAAAAATAAATAAAATTCAATTATAATACAATCCCTTTTTAATTATAACATTTGTGACCATAACTTTCTTTTTAAAATTCAATTCTAATACATTTTTTTTATTATATATTTTTTTAGATTATAATTTTCTTTTTAATATGATATAATCTTGATCATTTATTTTTAAAAATATTAAATTCGACTGTTAAAATTATTTTGGTATTACAAAAACCAAAATTAGGGTCCAAAATTAAGTGAACAAAATTATGGAGGATACCCTAAACATTCGTCTTAATCACCATATCTTAGGATTGGTCTCGTGACTAAATATCACAAAAATCTAAGTATTACAAAAGGTAAATACATGCTAAAGACTTTATTAAGAACCAACTAATCTAAAATTTTAAGGTTCTAGAAGAAGGTCCAACCGAATCTTTATATTATGTCTATCACTCCTCCTCACTCGAAAGACCATTTATGGGTTGAAGAGTGGATCACGGCGCCCATCTTTGGAGTCGAACCTGAGTCTCCCGCCAGCCTGAGCTCTGATATCATGTTAAGTAACCAATCGCTCTAAAACCTTAAGGTGCTAGAGGGAGGCCTTACGTGGATCTTATATTATATATTAACACTCCCCCTCACTCGAAAGCCCATTTTTGGGTCGAAAAATGGATCACGGGCGCTCATCTTTGGAGCATAACTTGCCTTCGTGTCCATATTAAATATCGAGATATTGGGGGTGGTAGGGAGTCGAACTTGAGTCCTCTGCTAGCCTGAGCTCTGATACCATGTTATGTAACCAACTCATCTAAAACCTTAAGGTGTTAGAGGAAGGCCCCAACTGAATCTTATATTATACTAGCTTATAGCCCGTGCAAAGCACGTGTTACTTTTAATTATTTTTAAAATTATATGATTAAACAAAATATAATAATTTATTATTGATATATTTAACTTTGTAATATTAATTAATAAAATTATTAGTAATAATAATATTTATTTAATAAATGACATGTATTGTTTAAAACTAATAATATAAAATCTTAATGTAAATTTGTTGTTGACGGGATTCGAACCTTGAATATTTAGAAGAGGGATATAAATATAGAATATTACTTATTATTAGATCTAACGGTTATCACCTATTTACTAAATATCTAACGGTCACTATTCTTTTAGTGGTTAGTTGATCCAAACAATCAAACTACTCCCTCCGTACCATAATGTTTTTCTCGTTTGAAATGTCGGTACTGTTTATAACATGAGACAAATTACTAATTTACGTCTAATCTATAAGACCAAATATAATCATGAGTGATCTTGTTGGATTCGTATTTATGAGTACTTTAATACAGTGAAGTTTTTATATTTAATACTAATACGAAATTAGAGATATTAACAATTAAAAGTGTACGTTGGCAAATGTATCCGGCCAAAATGGGAAGAGTTTTTTGGTACAGAAGGAGTACCAATTATCCTTTAGTTTGATTATTATATATTGGTATAGATTCTAATAGACTTGAAGCTAAAAAGGATTAGGATTCCTATGGAAACATCAAACCTAGCAATGGAGTACGTTGTTGGACTTGAAACCGCACAACAGGATGAAAATCAATCCCTTTAAGCTGTGAAAGAGATGTCCATTTAGAGCTAGCTAACAATGCATGTTGTATGGTTATCCTCAAAACAGGGTCGGTTAAGGTCTTTCATGCTCAAAAAAAGTTACTTGGTTCAAGTCATCAAAATATATGACTTGTAAGTTGCAACATCCAAGTTCAGTTCACACATACGTATATAGTTCATTGCGATGATGTTATTGGTGTTGGGTCATCTTTTTATGTAGTAACTGCGTAACAGTTGGATGCATTTGGACTTGGATTATTGCAGCATGCATAGTAGTTTCAAATACGTGGACCTCTTCACACTCTGAAACTTAGGCAGGACTACTAACTGAAATTTAAAAAGATTAAGTTGTGTCAACAATCGGTTGGTGCAGCTTCCTAGTGCGGTGGTGGGCGCCAACAACCGCCTCTACTTCTCTACATTCATATTGTTTCTAATACTGAACTGTGTGGAAACTGGAACGGTTCAATAATTATCTACAAAATATCTGTTCTTCAGCAAAAAATTTTAATTTAAATTTGTTTAAAGTATGTTTGCTAAGTTGTTCATAAGTTAAAAAATGAATTTATTGTCGCATACATGAAGCATGTTTGATATGTGGGGCAGCGTATGAATTTTATAAAAGAATAGTGCTATAGGATACAAAATTATGTACAAAAGTACAAAATAATGTGGGGTGTAGTGATGAGGGAAATATTTATTGGTTAATATTGGTACGAATGCAGATGGCTCATTATATTTTTAAGGGGTAATGCTAAACAAAGTCCTTAGAGCTATGGTTAAGGATTAATGTAGATGGATAAATTCATTTAATATATTAGTTTTGCATTTAATACATCAATTTTGCACGAAATTCAATATAATTATTTAGAAATTTGGGATATTTTTATCGATGGAAATTAATGTGAATGCAGGGGGTCCATTATTATTACTTGGAAAATTAAATTCGTGTTGTAAAGAGACATTGGGAAACTAAAAACATTTAAAAACCTTAAAAAAGATGTTGAAAATATGAGAGTATTTAGCATTTCCCTATTTTTAATTAAATGATAATCAATCAAAATGAGATATATATTATTTTATAAAAAATTTTGTACACAAATTTATATTTCTAGTATTTTCCTTTATAAAAATGTAGAAAGTGTTTTTTTTATTGTGTTCTTGACACATTGAAAATTTAGAAGCATGTGCTCATCAAACAAAGCTTAGGCGTTCTTCAATAAAGAAAAATACTCGTCAACATCGCCACACATTTTAAAAGCATATATTTGTTGGTGCTACCTAGTGAAGGAATATCTTGATTCTAAGAGGGCGTGTGCATGTACATTGGCACGATTACGAAGATCAGATGTATACAACTTGCAAATTTGGTGTGCGTATGTAGTAATTATGTATCATGAAACCAGAAACTCATTGTAGGGTCGAATATATTAGGAATTTTAACACAATCCACCTACAGGAGGCTTCAAACCTTCTCAATTCCTTTTGGTTTTTCTTTTTGACTTGCTTAATTCTTCCCACTACATTTTTTACAAATTCCAAGCCTCTATTAACACACTGCGCCCACAATTATATTGACAATCTGTCCAATTTGCCCACTTGTCATCTTAGGATAGGACGCTCCACCCTTTTTTCTACTATAAATCCATCCCATTGAACACAAGTTTTAGTAACCCAAAAAACATTAGCATCACAAGTTCACAACCTTCATGACAATAAGAAGAATGGTGGCCATGACCGTAGATCTAAATTTGAGTCCTAAAGTTGCTAACCACTGCTCTCAACAACCAAGGGTCGTGACGGAGGAGATCCCCGGCCTCATTAAGGTTTATAATGATGGACACGTGGAACGACCACAGATCGTTCCATGTGTCACGAGCAATAGGTTAGCCCCGGAGCTTGGCATCACCGCTTATGACATAGTTATTGACAAGTTCACCAACATTTGGGCACGTTTTTATGTCCCGAATTGTAGTGACAATAAGCTACCTTTGCTCGTGTACTTCCATGGTGGTGGATTTTGTGTTGGCTCCGCTGCTTGGAGTTGCTACCATGATTTTTTAGCACGATTGGCTGCTAAAGCCGGATGTATAATCATGTCTGTTAATTACAGATTAAGTCCGGAAAATCCTCTTCCAGCAGCGTATGAGGATGGAATTAAAGCTCTAATGTGGGTGAAACAGCAAGCAACATATTCAACACGTGAATTATGGTCAAGAAAATGCGACTTCTCTAACGTGTTTCTAGCTGGTGACAGTGCTGGTGCCAATATAGCCTACAATGTGGTCACACGATTAAATTCTAGCGTGGCGCTTAGAGGAATCATACTTATTCAACCATTTTTTGGTGGTGAAGCAAGAACTCATTCAGAGAAATACCTGGTTCAGCCACCTCACTCGGCGCTTAGCTTGGAGACTTCTGATACATATTGGCGATTATCGTTGCCCTCTGGATCGAATCGTGACCATCCGTGGTGCAATCCAACAGCAAAGGGGATAAACAAAATGGAGGAGATGAAGAAATTATCATTGTCTATTATGGTGTGTGTATCTGAATTGGACATACTAAAAGATAGAAACCTGGAGTTATGTAATGCTTTGGCAATGTCAGGGACCAAAGTGGAATGTTTAATGTCTAAAGGAGTTGGACATGCATTTCAAGTTCTTAGCAAGTCTCAGATTTCACAAACTCGTGCAAATGAGATGATCTACCAAATCAAGGCCTTCATTAATAGATGAATTACGACTGCAGATTATGAGCTTCAAGTACTAATATGACTTCTACTTTACATAGAAAACGTTTGTATAATGTGCCTGACAAAAAAAAAACGTTTGTATAATGTGGATCCAGTGTAACAGGGCGGCTAGTTTGTAGTATGATAATTTGTATTATATTATAAAAAAAACTTGGTGCTTATTAAGTCTTCTTGTCCATCTAAAAAATTATTTCTTCTTATTAATTCTTCTTGGTTCGCCAGCAAACATGCTTGTTCAATAAGAAGACTTATGAAAAACGAATCATGTGTTAGAATTCTTCTTGGTTCGCCAGCAAGTATATGAACAAACATAGAATGTAATTACAAATTAATTTATAAATAACCATGCTTTATGAATGAAGGGTAAAACGATCACATATGACATAACTAATAAAAGATATGCACTTATAAGATTGGGGTGTGCACTTATCACCTCCCTTGTTCTTTTCTTTCCTTAAATCCTTTAATATTTATCTCTCTCTTGCTATAAAGAGATCAGTGGCATCAATTGACAATTATACCATAAATATTTTAATACTACCGCTGATCGAGAATTCATCATATATTAGAATAAATTGAGGATACACCGACAGTAATCCTCGTTACTTCTTGCCATGCTTTGGGGAGGATGAACTTGTAGTATCTTACATTGATGTCGTTTGTTCGGAAAGAGATATGTAGCCAACTTATTTGCACTTGGTTACTTCTTACGGTTCCGGAATCATAGGTAATGCATGAATTATTGATTCGTGAGTAGAATTGAGTGCTTTTAGAGGCAGGATGGGTGGATGTGCACATCATTGGGTGCAAGTCCAATTCATGGAGCCAAATTTTAATATTTTCTACTCCAGTACAAAGTCCGCTCGGTAATAATTATACATTGTTGACATTTGTGATAGAGTTGGAGTACCCAGCAAGATAGTCTAAAGCTAATTACTGTGCATGCTTTAGTTCAATATTTGTGTTCTCCTTTGTACTATCTCAGTTGCTGGCGAGCCCAAGTTTAGTTCGATAAGTAGCCAGATCGAATGAATATTTTTAGGTACACAGTATTAAAGGAAAGCCTAACATGACCAATGAATTAAATAAATGGGGGTGGAGGGACTCGAACATAAGATCCCTCCTAAACCGAGCTCTGATACCATGTTAAGTAACCAGCTATCTAAAACTTTAAGGTATCAAAGGAAGGCCTCAACAGGAAACATATATTATTTAACAAACCTTTCATTTCATTATCTAAAATCCTTTAAAACATCTCAATCGACATAATCTAAAAATCCTTTAAAACATCCCAATCGACATACATTCTTAATGCGTCCGGCTAATAATGTCAGACACCAGATTCGCCATACTCAAATAATCTGAAAAATTTGACAAAAATATAATCAAGAAAACGGAAAAACCAGTACACGGATGAATAAGATTTCTTGCC
This sequence comes from Saposhnikovia divaricata, assembly GCA_036435485.1. NCBI lineage: Eukaryota > Viridiplantae > Streptophyta > Magnoliopsida > Apiales > Apiaceae > Saposhnikovia > Saposhnikovia divaricata. The sequence continues at coordinate 25,391,651 of CM071600.1, forward strand.
TTCTTGGTCTAATCCGTCCATAACCTTTCCCAAAAGAGATTTCATTTTTTTCTCCGACTGCTTTCATTTCTAATTTTTTAAAAATTATTTAAAAACTTGATTTCTGGTTAGTGAAGCAGAGAAATTTTATTACTTTATGGCTGGCACCAAATTATTTTATATTTTTTTGTATATAATGTTGAGTTCAGAAAGGGGCAAAACAAGTGCTCTCTTCTGTTACTGGAATGGAAGACATTTGGTTGTGGGATTGGTGATGAGAGTGAGGTCGTAAAGAGAGAGGTAGGCAGAATTGAGGACAAAGCACATCTATTCAGTAGTCATTGTGTCTGCCAAATGTTTCTTAACATTATATACTGCACTTACAACCTTCATGAAAGTGCTGATAGCTTACTAGGTAGTATTTGCAAGTCTCTAAAGTTCTAGCTGTAGATTCCAAATGGAATGATTCAAACCTCTCTAACTTGACATCATGACAGATTGATAGCCTGAAGCGCTTCGTTGGCAAAATAACGAACATCGACATTTAGGTCCTCACCAAGTCCCACCGGACAAGGGCGAATAGTTTTCTCCACCACCTACACAGTTGCAGAAAGATCTTCAAAAACAGTCATATCACCATATATTGATAGGTTTTGACAAAAGTAGAAATAAGGGATTGCAACACCTTTGCCACATTAAATTTGATGTTGGCCACTCTGTAAACAAGCAAAAAGTATCTTATATCTATTTAACGATTTCAAATTCGGAGACAACATACCAATAATCCAAGAAACTCCACTACCTGTCCTTAGATGCAGTAACAAAAACAAAAGCAATTTCGAACACGAAATTTCAGAGCCAATTACAGGAGCCAGCAGAAATGTAGCATGAAGGATTGTCATCTGATACAAATAATGAGGGTTTAATTATTTCCAAAACCTGGCCAAATGAGGCATTAATATTTTATCTTCTCAATACGAAGGTATACTACAAAAAGTGAATTTTCAGCAAGCATGTTGATATAATATACAGATGGAATGTAAATCCATTTCATGTCATTGATAATTTTCACTTAAAAATAATATTAAAGATCCATATGCAACAGTTTATTATGATCCAGAAACCACCTTCAATGATTTGGTTATACTGATCATGTGACAACCTAAGCATCCTTTACTATTTTCAATTAATTCAGCCAATAAGAAAACACTTGAGCTTGGAAAAAGCAATTCCGTGATCATGCAGCAGGAGAAAACATTGATGTCATTAGACAAACCTGCAGAATGAGATGCTGCATCGCTCACTCTGGACCAAATTCTTCTGCAAGGCAGGTGCTTTAAGTTATTAGCAGCAGCATCTCCTATTGAGTAAACCTGCAGTGCTTGCCAAAAGACTATGACTAAAAGAAATAGACACTATGACAAATTTAAACCATTTAACATACTCCTCCTTCAATTGACATTGTTTAGTTTGGATATTACCAAGTGATATACTTACGAGGAAAATCGGAAGACAAAGTTAAATGAAGGTATGAAGGATGTGCAACATTTTCAGTTCATGAAGATGCACAAACCTTATCCTGTAGCACTGCATACAGAGAGTAGCAAGCTTATCATGGAAGGAGCCAACCCAGAACTGGTTATTCAAGCGGTTGGTTTATCTGGTAATGAAGTATACTAGAACCCTTATATGTTGCAACATAATATTGGCATGATTATTTGTGTACAAATCACAAATACATTAAAAGGCAAAAAAAAACTACTAGTACCAAAATTTAAATAGCAAAAATGGCCAAATATAGCTCAACAAATGCAAGTAATAAACAAATGCAGTTCACAAGCCCTGCATGTATTGATACATTCGAGTGTCTATTATATTCTCCACCCAAAAACTTTGTTCCTCACAGATATAGACCTAACAGCTAACACGTAGTTTAGCTATCCTTCACATCATCACTTGGATCAAATGCTATTGTCCGACCATTGATATCTGGAGAACTTGTAGCAGTTTGAATGTTCTCAGCTGAATCTAAAGGAGGCTCAGAACTTATATTAGATACTGATCTCTTAATTCCGGAAGCATCCTTCTGCTGTTTGAACATGTTATCTATCCTTGTCATGTATATTACCTCATCATTGGCTATGAATTGGCAAGACTGGATTTGAGGAAAATTCTCAGATGTCAAAACAATATTCATAATCTCAATTTCACTTGAATGTATCTCCCAACTAGTTTGTTGTCTAGTATTCTGGACTAATTTTATTATCAGGATCAAGTGATTCAGCGGTAGAGAGTTCCACAGCTGCTCTCGCGGCTACTGCTGCATATGCTGCAGACTCAAATGCTTCTTGTGCTGCGTCTGCTACATCCCTGTACAATCTTCCTTTCACCGAATCAGACAGATTCTTCACTTTTTCCGTATCCTCGGGCAATATCGAGCAATTATCGTTAATCTTAGACATTCCTGATTCCTCTTGTCGCTCTACCTTAGGTCGATTCGACTTCCGCTCAACAGCCAATTTCTCCTATACAGTTGTAACAAGCATCTCACACCATCAAGTCAATTAATGTTTTTTTGCAGTTCTAACAAAATCACTCACACTATATTGTTTACAACTAGTTTACCTGTTTTATTATTAAATGATCTTTCCTCATTTTCTAGACTAGTGCCATTTTCTGAAGCAATATCTTTGAGCACCTTTGATTTTTTATCCAAGCATGGATGTCTAGTCGACAGCATTTGTACAATCTGTACAGAAGTTATGAAGAATTAACACCTATTCCAATCATATAAGCATTATTTAGTGAGCGAAATAGAAGATTGTAATCACCATACGATTAGAACCAGTCTTATTGCTCAACTCAATAGCCTGCACTGCGAATTCATTACCAAACCAAGATGTGAGAATTGAACGAATCTTTTGAAGCTCTGGGAATTTACCACATTTAGAAGCAGCATAAATTAAGCTTGACATCGCCTCATCCAGCTCATCAGGACATACCCTGAAAAAGAAACACTTTATATTAACACCCAAAAAATGTTCATTGAAATATCGAATGAATATCAACACGGTAGAATAGATGGTAACGAGAACTAACTTTTGTTTTACTATAAAGCCGGACCTCTCTTTTAGAATATGACAATAGCCTTCTATCATAACAAATGCTTCCAAAATGTTCTGCTCCTTGATCACTTGTTCAACCTGCCCGGTCCAACCACCATATTTCATAAGGAAAAAAAAAAGTCTTTGAAGATTCAAAACTATTCATGTCTAAAACATACAGTAATAATTAAGTAACAACTTAATTTTTGGAAAAAATGAAAAAAATTACCCGAAGCAAATTAAGCACGCTCGTGATGACCAAGGTTGAGGAGCTGAAGAACAACATCAGACCGTGCTATGTTACTACGAGCCTGACGCTGGTTCTTAAAGATGGCGAGTCGAGCCAGGCTACAAACCAACCGACACTTGCTTACACCTTAAAAATGAGGGTTGCAACAATGATGTAATCCCCCTGATAATGTTGTGTTTGTAAATGTGCACAAGTTGTTTTGTAGTGTTTGTTCTAGTATTAAACATGTGCTAGACGTTTTCTTATTACGGAAGTAGTCATGTAAAAAATATGAGTATTTTAGACCCCCGGAATTGTAGTAGTATTGATAGACCCCCGGAATTCAGTGGTGATCTTGATCTCCTTGTTGCTGACATTCAAGAGCTCTCCAGTGGAGTGGGTGTAGAATAAATTGAATTTAGACTCAGGTCAACTAATGTTGTGGCTCACCAAATTGCAAAACTTGCTTTAAATTCCAAAACTGCCTCAGAAGCCCAATGCAGAGATGTAATGTCTTCCATGTAATGCTAAGTTCTTTATTTTCAAAAAAAAAAACATTGAATAATATAATAAGAAAAAACTGTATCCTACAAATTGTGACATGGGTTTAGTATTGGATGAACATGAACTTGATCACTTTCTTCTAAAACCCATTTCATCATGAGGTGGTATTAAAAGGGGTCCGATAAAAGTGGGAAACGGACATCACCATTGTGAATGCTATACTGGAATAATTCTCGTATGCTGTTAACAAAATTATCATCTCTTGAAAAATTATTGTATATTATTAATTTTTTATTTTTTTTCTTTTATATCAATTTTGAGAACAATTACTCAAAAATCACTCCTCAATAGCTAGCATTTTTTTTAAAAATACCTTTATAATTCCAAAGTAACATAATAATATATATAATTTCTAAACCATAATAAATATGAATGATATGCATATTTTATATTATATATATAATTAATCATTGGATTACCAAAAGTAACCTTAATAGACAAGCTCTCGACAACCTTGCAACTTCAATAGATTAACAAACAAAAGTACCTTATCATATTAACTTTGGTAATTTCTTGACAATTTCTATTGGGTTGTATTTTTTCAATGGTACATCATTTTTCTTTGTTAGTAACTTAAAGAAATGTTTGAACGCACTCTTTTAAAACCAATACTCAAAAACCAAGCTGCCCAAATTTATTCTTTCCTCGCAAATTGGGTGAACCCCGCTTATCAATACCGCTAATTAAATTTGAAAACATACTTCAAGTAATTTTAGAACCCTTAGCACACTAAAGTTTCCCGGCGAGGCCATGTTTCTCTTCTTTCCGTTTAATGTGATTCAGTGATTTTCACATAATAATCAGTTAACATTAAATTTTCAATTTCCATCAACATTAATGAGAAAAATAGCCTGATGGGTCCTTAGAACGGATGGATCAACAACCCCCAATTATCTATAAATTAAAATTTGAGATCTATACATTTGTACAGTAATTAATTTTTAGGACTTTTTTCAAAAATAACCATATTGCAGAAACTTTTTTCAAAAATACGATTATAACCTGGTTTGCAATACAACCTAACCTGGTTTGCAACATTTGCAACCACGCCACAACTTTAGATAGTAATTTTGAAAATACTTTTAAAAAATTGGATATTCTTGTGAATATCCCTAATTTTCAAGTCTAGTTTACATTTAGTGGATCGTAAAATCATCATTTAAAAAGAATTTTCACAGATTATAATTAATTCACGTCATAAATAAAATTACAATGATTCTAAGGATAATAAGACATAATTAAAACGAAAAAATTATTAAATTTTCGAGTCCCACCGATTTTTCAAACTAGAATATGAATATGGGTAAACCCAAATTGAATATGCCCTCGAATGTGAAAAAAAATTATAATTGGGATTAGTGAAGACTCCAATCAGATTCAGGCATACGATGGCTGAAGGATAAGTGCAGTTATATAATCAAGTCCAACAATACTCATTAGCTGATTACTTGGGTTATGCTTTCATTAGAAGACATGGACAAAAAAAATTCTCAATTTTACTATGAGAGCTAGTGGCATACAATTTTTAAGTAAAGTTCACGCTACAGTTTTCGAAATTGAGTTTGTTTAAACAAAATTTTATTCATAACAATATGGTAGGATACAGTTTAATAAATTATATTCGTTCAGGTAAATGCTCAATACAAATCTTGAAATGAGAAACCAGGTGCAACTTACACCATAATTTTGCAATAATTCCTTAACCACTTAATTTTGTACACAAATTATCATATAATTTTGCAAGCACTTTACACGAAAGTAACTGCTTCAACAAGGTTAGTTCACGTCAATCATCATCAACTAAAAGAAAAATAAAAAAAAACCTTCTTGTGCAATAACTCTATAAATATTTAAGAAGTGTATCGATGTGCTCATCCAAAACAAAAGCAGCTCAACATACTTGCACCATAGGGTCAGAACAACTAGTGGGGAGTGTGACAGAATATCAAGATCGCCACAATACTAAAACACAAGGGAAAAGAGGCTCCTTGTTTCGTTATTTCATAGTTGATGATATAACACAAATCACAAACAAATATATGACTCTTAACATCATTTAATCATAAGTTTCAGGTACATATTAGTCATGCTATAATTAACAGACATCTCACCTAACAAGTCTCTACTTCAATTCGGAACTGCTTCAGATTGAGAGTTGGTTGTTTATATTATTTACAGTAACACCATTCCGGTACACAAAGAAAAAAGAGGCAAAATTAGAGAACTGCACACCTCCACCAGCAGTTAATGCATGAGGAACACATATATTACCACTTGTTCAGTGCTGATGAGTGGTTCCACTGGATTGCACCAATGTTTAACTTACAACAAGTTAAATAACATTTACGCACAAGCTACAATCTATCAATTTTCTTTTTGATAGCTCCCGCCAGAAAAATCCGAATCCCCATACATACCAGAACCTAGTACTTCCAAGTTAATATAGAATAAAAATCAAGATACACATGTTTGTCTTTTTTCTCAATCAAAGCAGCAGCGAAAAAATAAGTTCAAACCAAAGAAACAGCATCACGGATGAAATCAGGTTAGGGTGAAAGGGGGGGGGGGGTGGAGGGTCTAAAGCCACAACAATATCAAAGGGCCATGACACAAATAACACAACATCGATCAGCACCTGCATAGTATGACATATGAGCAATTTCGCTAAAAGATGCATCAACAGACATGGGTCCATGGATAATCTAGGATGGTAGGGGTAAAAGGTTAACATTAGTGATGCTAAAACAGTTGTGAACATTCCAAAGAAATTAATAACATATGATAACAAAACCTTACATACTAGGAAAATATACTATGATTCTATCTCCAAATTATTTCATTAAACCTCTTAATTTTTGTCATCAAGCAACCATCAAAATGAAATGTGGCCCTCATTATATATTTATAACATGTAAGATACATATACCAATTAAAATACCAAGTGAGGTGATGCAGAGCAAGGAATAAGAACATCAATTTGTAATTTTTTTCAAATGAAGTTCATTGTAACTTGTAAAGGATTATTTATCTTGCATAAATAGATAATTAGGAATAGCGTTACAAAGGATGTGCTTCCTTTATTTAACTATGTTCTTGTTTATAAATTAGACTATTTTGTTAATAGTAAGATTTTATTTGCTGGGTTAAGTTTTACTGTTTTAGGGTTTAAATTCTCATTTATAAGGAGAGGAAGTCATTACTCATCGGAAGACTTTGATATATTATTGAGTTGAGAGTATTCTCTTGGTTAAGCTTTGGATCCAAACAGATTTCCATTCTGCGGTAGAGAACTATCAAGGGTACTGGTTCTTCTGCGTTTACATTCCATTAGGCCTTGTTAGTTTTACAAGGTTAATCCACTTGCACTTATCTTTCTGTTGTTTTCCATGACAATTCATTTCCTGCTTTTATGTGGTCCACTGACCCACTTGACCTGCACGCTCCATCACTTGTAGATAGGAGGGTGCCCCTTTAATTTATTTACTATAGCTGATGTAGCATGTGGAACATGCATAAAAATAGAATGCTGAGAGGTTCTTTTTTGATTGGACACCTATGTAATATAACAAAGGTGGTAAACCAGTGCACCCTCAGCTTGCTACAGACACAAAACAGCCTTCCTTTATCTTTCAAAGGTGCTAAAAAAAATTAGGAAGAGTTAGCAATGCACTCGAACAATACTCCTGAATAATCAACCTGTCAGCATATACTATGTGGAGGTCTTAAGGAACATGTGACAATAAATATATGCTTCTTTAAAGACTACATGTGCACAGGATAATTATCTCTCTTGTTTGACATGAACCTTGGTGATCATCCTAATTACTCTTTTTTTCCTAAAGAGTCCAATTTTACGTTATTATTTTATTTTCCGAAGCAAGAATCAATGCTGAGATTGTAAACTCAGATAGAAGTTGATCATAGGTTTTAACTGGGAAACTATGGGGAAGATAAAGCAAAGTTAGTCTAACAAGAAGAATAATGCATTGCAATATTGTGCAGTTGCAGAATGAGAGAATCAAATCACAGAATTTCTTTTGTGCAAGGGGGAAGAAGTCGTCCTGAATCTATATATAAAACCTACAGAAGGTGGTAAACAAACAAGAACTCTTCTATATGAAACAGATACAGGCTCACTGAGTTATAAGGATTTGGGAGCACAACAGAAGGTAACTCTTCATACGTTTCACGCCCCAGGAACAGATATAGACAGCATTCTTCAATATATCACTAGATATAGCCAACATACTTCAACATATCACTCTTTAAGAATGACGAATATAATTATAAAATGAGAGGACTTTTAACTAGATTGGACATCACAAAATTAATGCTACTATTACATGCAAGTATGCAACAAATAAAACTTGTCTTAGATAGTGCGTAGAGCATCCACGATAAAATAGAAAACATCTAGACTAGATCCTATCATAACAGCAGATATACTTACAAGACTTGAAGATGGACGAGGTCATGAGGATATGTAACCTGGAAATAATAAACAAATTATTAATAAATTTCACAAGCAAAGATAAGACGCATTCTGATCAACTAAAAAATTGATGCAACACTAGATAAAGTAACTTACTGATAAAACTTCAGTTCGATACAGCAGTGTGGAACCTCCTCGAGTGACCTCATTCCCAGATGACCAAACCATGGATCAGATATAATGCAAAATTATTAGAATACAAACATTTGTGGAGATTTAAAATTTAAAGAACACAAAAAAGCAAGCAATGAAGCATATTTCTCACTGACATTAATTAACCCATCCAACAACACAGACACATGTACTGTTCATTAATTAGCACAGTACATATTATTGTTCAAGATTTCATTCATTGCATCAAATTTTTCAGAGTTATTACAGAGTATCATAACTAATGACTATTAAAACAATCGAAAAGTATAAGCAAAAGCAGAAGCAAAAATTTGTTCTTTAAATGTTCACCAGAAAAAGTCTCACTAAATTCAGCAAACTAGAAGTTAATAGGGTGGACATCAAATCAAAAAATGTCAAAAGTGCCAGAACAAATCCTCATAAACAATCAGGGTACCTTCTCCATACTGCCTTTTAAAGCAATCTATAGCACTGAATGTAGCTTCAAAGCTGTGTCATTTAGGGTCCTGAACGAAAAATTGAATTAGACTCTCCAGAATCCACATATCACGTGTATTAAATGAGCAATATGAAGAAAACAACCACATACAAAAGAAAGAAGAAAGTAAACCCATGAACCAGGCACATATCAACTCAAAAATGTAAGAACCAAATGGATCTAAAGGGGAGAACAGTGGGGATATAAGATTAAGAAAATACAATCATTTGCATCAACCTATCTCTCTTGTCCCCAAAACAAACAGAATTAAATACTTCTATCATACCAAATTTTCTACTGCAAATTACAAAACTAATATCCATAATACAACTTCAGTAATCACGAGGCCACAAAGAAAAAGTATATATAATTCTTAATGCTAACCACCAAGAATGAATACAAGAGAGAATCGCCTCTGGCGAGTTGTCTTACAATAGAAAAAATCCAATGAAAGAACCGCCAAGAATGTGGTCCCAACCAACAATAACTGTGCCGACTCCAATCAGAACGGGAAGTGTATCTAAAGCTTTTAGCCAGACAGAAGATGGGGACAGATAAAATTCCCAATGATTAGAGAACTACATAGAGATTAGACCATTATATACATTAATCGAGGGCAACAGGATTCTTGAAGTCAGAAATCAGCTTCAAGATTCACTTGCCCGTGATGAAGGGATGGCTAAGTGCCTGTGATACCGTAATCCTCTTGTCTGGATCCAGCACAAATATTTTTTCAAGAATATCCTTAAAGTTGGCCAACATCTTTGGATCTTCACCAGCAGAACCAGAAACTATAGTACTAATATCTTTCGGCTTGATATTAAGAATCAGCCTTTTTATAGCCTGCATGTATTAGTTAAATATTCAATGAACCAAAAGCACATTACAAAGTAATAATCATCAAGATGTAGGTTAAATTCTTTAAACAGGCAAGTGCAAACAATGATACGTACCTTCTTGGTAACAGGATCCTCCTCTGTGGCAAGAAAATTCATATCCTGGTCAAAGTGCTGATCTGTAAATGCTCCCTAGAACACAAGGGGGAGCTAAGTTAATTTATTTTGCACAAATCAAATACTGGATAATAAAGTAAAAAATGAGAAAGATCTTTACAGTGTAAGGATTTGAAGTAGTTATCTTTACAGTTCACTTGTCGGCTTTATTAAATACTACTAATACAAGTTTGTAAACCAAATTGGCCAACAAGTGTAACAATTAACAATTTCTACCTTCCGGATCATCTTTTTTGGAAAAGGACCCTTCAGTTCCATGTGAAGGCGAAGCATGTCATTGTTTGAAGGACCAGGGAAAAGAACTTTTCCGGTATAAAGCTCATATAAACAGCAGCCAACAGACCAAATATCCATTGGATGGTCATAAGGCAGGCCCAGAACTGCAGAGGAGAAAAATCAAATGGTTATTGGATTGGAGCAAGCAGAAAACGAGAAATCAGAAACATCAGCTAAGTACGATATATTTATGTGAAAACAATAAAATATCAATATTGTAGCTGATGCTTACTTATTTCAGGAGCACGATAAAAGCGGCTCACAAGGTATGGTGTTATTTCGTTTTTCCCAGCAAACATTGCATTACCAAAATCAGAAAGTTTCAGCACATTTTTCGCCTCATTTACCTGGAGGTGAGTAACAAACCAACTTAGATTCAGATATTTTCAAGTTGCTGAGCAAAAAGAGAAAAAGAAAAGGATGCATTACCAGCATGTTGTCTGGCTTAATGTCAGAATGAAGAACCCCACAATTCTTCAGATGCTTCAGCGCAATAAATAATTGTTTTGCATACGCTCTCACAGCTGTTAGTTTTAGTCCAATATTACGGCCAAACTTTTTTAGGACCTCACGAAGATTCATATGAAGAGATTCAAAAACCAGACAAAGATGATTTTTGTACTTGAAATTAGAAAGAAAACGAACGCAGTGTCTCCTGTCCTCCGGGTCAGCACCAACCAACTTCTTTAAAATAACCAATTCCTCAAGACCAGCTTTGTACCTAAAATCCAGCAAGTATGACATTAAACAGGCTATAACAAAGTCAAACAGAAAAACCAGAAAAACGATCCATATAAAATAATTGACTATTGGGGAAAAGGGGATACTGAGGGGTAGGGGAAATGAATCACCCACATTGTGTCATTACTGCGTATAATTTTAATTGCCACCTCTTCCGGATCGCCAGGTCCAGCCTTGAGATCCCTTGCACGAACAACATTTGAATATACACCTTTGCCATGAGCAGCAATAACTTCGTATCGGCCATCAAGCACTTCTCCAAAACGATAGCCTGCATACAAAAACCACAAGCTGTTAAAACCTGAAAATCTCTGTAATAGGCTCAGACACAGATATAATTTCATACTAGGACGGTGCATATATACTTACTATAATACCCCTCGGCATCGTCCCAATTATCATGAACGCTGCTCCTTTCAATTTTTAATCCATCTCCTTTGCCCTGCAGAAAGTACAAAAGGCGCACATACACCATTAGCCTTATAACCAACATACAGCCAATACACCTCAACAAACTCTGCAGTAAAAAATTATCATTAAATAACCTTTAAAGATGAAGCGGGCATACTAACTTCAGACGCTCAACTCCCCTATTCAAAATTATAAACCAACCCATGCATAAAATTTTAATGTATCAACTATAGCTGGGAGTCTTGGCAGATCACTAAGCATGTGGCTTATCTTTTAAGTACAAGGTAAATTTCTTCAAGATATTAAATATATATCAGAATACTCCTGGAACCTACCAAAGACAGTTCTCTCATTAATGCATTTTAAATATCTGGCATTAATGCCCAGCAAGTGTTTTATGCCATTATGCAAGCGCTCATAGACATTTTATACAACTCTGAACTCGTTAAATGAAGAATAAAGAACAATGTAAACAATAAAGGAGACAAATCTAACAATGAGGACAACCTGTTTGCGAACTCCAGCAGGAGAGTCTCCAAAAATATCATCACAAAACATGTCTTCTGATCTTTCGCCCTGCAAGTTTTTATCAATTGTAAATTATCAGACTACTAAATACCTCACTTTACAAGAAACAAACTTTAACAAAGGAAAAGGAGGCAACAATGTGGAGTCAGATAAATGATTATATAGTGAATTGATAATTGAACTCCATTTTATACAAATTAAGCTCCAATGTACTGCATCTTATGCAGAATGTACAACAGATGTACATCACTGTTTAGAGCTTAAATGGTAATAAAGTTTGGAGCTTTCTTTATCATTTATCTAAATAAAATAGAGTATCTTTATCATTCATTTTTTTACGAGTACATCAGTACATTACCAACTACCATCTTTTACAATCACAGAATCCAAGTGCAACTTTCCCATTAAGTCGTGTCTAGATAAACATGTATGTGTAATGAGTTTAACTTCCAATGGTTTTCTGGTCATATACCTATAATAATAGATTAACACAAAACATGTACAAAATTACACAATAATAGAAGTATGTGTCAATTTCTGAAATTGTCCCAATATGTTTGACTATCAAGAATGATTCGTTTTAACATTTTATATATGACTTTAATCTTTTATCACAAATGTCCCTTCTCTTGCAGAAAATAACTGGCAAATACATTAAAAATTAACACACACCTTTGGGGTACCCTCTCCTAGTGTCCCAGTTCCAGAAATCTTCAAGCCAGGAGGCTCCGCGTGTTCAGGAGACTTGCCCAGGGAAAATGATGCGTCATTAGGGAACATGTCTGCAGATTCATACTGACCACTATGACTTTCTGCCACTAATTTAGATGGCTGCTTAGGACTCTCCATAACTGTTTAATGCATCAACAAACAAATACATAATTAATGACATTCAATCCAGGAACATTAGGTGTTCAGTTACTTATAAGGGATTTTTGATCAGCTGGCAAATATTAGGGCCTGTTCACTTGATCCGTTTTCTGGAAAAAATTTAAGAAAATTGAAAAAATCAAAAACATGTTCAAAATGATTGTTTCCTAAAAACAAAAAAGTAGAAAACTGAAAAACAAGGTTTTCCATGTTATAACTACACTTTAGAAAATTTTGGAAAACTTTATACTGTTTTCTTGGTTTTCCATTCAAATTAGAGACTAGTTTTCAGCGTTCAGAAAACTTGAAAACACGGCACTTTTTCCAGCTGATAGTAAAAAGTTGAATACTAAAACATCCACAAATAACATATAACTTTTTTCAATTGTTATTAGATCTCAACTACTTATATATCAGAATAAATATTTTATAGAATATATAAATGCAATGATGTAGGACAGGGGTAAAGGGAAGGGAAACAGCAAGTAACAAACAAAATCCGCAGATTTAAATCATAATAATCATCTCTTATCAATAATGAAAGATTACAAGAGTTTTATAGATAATTCCATTAGTTGGGAGCCAAGTAATTTCCTAAGAAAATTAAATCCTTATAAATATCTACTAACATAATAAATTGAAGAAAACAAATCCTTCTATTATTTTAGAATAATCTAGAATCTTCATAATAAATATAACTAAACTACTGAATCAATTATAATCACTTTAAATCCAAATAATAATGTAAAATATATACAAACTAATTTAATTAGTCCTTGTTCCGCATCATGCACCTTATGATAATATATTTAACATATTGATTTTGGTAAATTATATTTTTAAATTAGTTCTACTATTTTACCTGTTGAATAATGAATCTGAAACAATCAGAGAAAAGAATATTTTGGAACAAATTTTTCATTTTTCTTTGCAGGAGAAGTATACAAGTTTTGAAACATCTTTCCGTAATATTCAATAGTTTTTATAGAAAAGGAAAATTCAGAAAATTTATGAAAATTTAAGAACAGAAAAGTGGAAAACTTTTCCACAAGTAAACAGGGCCTTAGGGTCGTGATCTTCTCATAAATCACATGCTAGAGTGTTAGATATGAAGATATAGATGATAAATTATAGCAGAAACGGAGAATCAGCACAAAAAGAGACTCAGAGAACTGAGAGATTTCTAAAGAGAACAGCAAAAATTAACAGATTTCTAGAGGGGAGGGTATTGGTAGTAAATCTCTTATGATTTGTACTTTTTTTGTAAATACTGGAATTCAAATAAATAATAACTAAAAGTACAAGTGCGGCTAATATTTATGATTAAACTGAACTTTATGATTAAACTGAACTAGCTGGCTTGGACTAATATCGACTTTATGACCTAATATCAACTAGCCAGTCCTTGTGACCAAGCAAGACTGTCAAGGCTAACCAGGGCTCAGGTCAAACAAATAATTTTCATCATCTTCTAGTGAATGAGGGCTGCAATTGATCTAGTATCTCACCCTTTTCCTAGGTATATTATATAACCATGGAAATGTACTAAAAACTAATCGAAATTCTTTAATGAGACACTTAAAAGCTATAGTCCAGGTAAAATATGAGCAAGTAGCCTAATTACCTGGGGACAATAAAAACGTTAGAAACTAAGACAGCCTTAAAGATGACAACAGGCACAGTTTTCAGGCTAAACATGTTACAAAAGAGGCTTACCAGTCTCCTGTGACTTCAACTCATCCTTCTGTTGTGACTGCTGTTGTGATTGCTGAGTTTTATATTTTTCAAGAATGGCTTGTCTCCGCCTTCTACTCTCCTCTTTAATTCTGTTAAGATCTTCTTCCTCCTGTTCGGCAGGTGGCATAACAACCGTTTCTTGATAATCTTCATCTTCAACATCATCTCTGCAGTAAAAAAATATGAATTATACACAGTTCTCGTGAAATTTCGACCATTATATTGACAAACACTAAGCTTTTTAGAAAATAACCTGTGGACTTTTTTAGTTTCCTTTGCTGAATGATCGGTATAGCTAAAAATCTGTTCTTCATTTTTTCTTACTCTATCACTATACTCTTTCTCATCTGACCTTTGACGCCTGTGATCACCATGCATTTCTTTATCATTAATATTATCAGCATCATGATATTTACCGTGGCGGATATCCTCTTCCTCCCTGGTTCTATTTCTTTCTCTGTCCCTCCTCTCTCCATCTCTCCCTCTCCTAAGCCTATCTCTCTCGCTGTCCCTCTCTCTTCCCCTCTCCGTACTCCTGTCCCTCTTCCGCTCCCTCTCTGTACTCCTGTCCCTCTTCCGCTCCCTCTCCGTACTCCTGTCCCTCTTCCAATCCCTCTCCGCACTCCTGTCCCTCTTCCGATCCCTCTCCCTCTCCGTACTCCTGTCCCTCTTCCGATCTCTCTCCCTCTCTCTATTTCTCTCCATCTCCCTTCTTCTGTTTTTCTCCCTCTCCCTGCTTCTCTCCCTCTCTCTACTTCTCTCCCTCTCTCTGTTTTTCTCCCTCTCCCTGTCTCTGTTTCTATTGATAATTTCTTGCTCATCCCAACT
This sequence comes from Saposhnikovia divaricata, assembly GCA_036435485.1. Lineage (NCBI taxonomy): Eukaryota > Viridiplantae > Streptophyta > Magnoliopsida > Apiales > Apiaceae > Saposhnikovia > Saposhnikovia divaricata. Next base: position 25,407,033 of record CM071600.1, read on the forward strand.
TTTATCTTTATTATAATCAGAAGTCTCTTGAATCCGGTCATCGACTCGTACACTATGTCTGCTACAATAACTTGAACTGCGCTCCCTTCTTTTATCCCTAATAGAGTCTTGGCTGCCAACTCGGCTATCCCTTTGGTGTTTACTTAGAGATTCATCATCAGAAACTATAGTTTGCTTCCCCTCTGTGTCATAAGCACCATCCTGATGATGTGACCTATCCCTGCCTCGATCACGAGATGCCGATCGATTAGTACTAAGATACTTTTCATTGCATCTTTCTTGCAACGGAGAATACTCGGAAGACTTATACCTCTCAATTGGAGTTGCTGACCGCGATGATTTGTTGTGACCGTTAAATTCATCTTCTTCATATCGTGAAGCTTCCAAAGATTTCTTACTCTTGTCTTTAACAATATTACCATTGACATGATTTATTACACTTGTATTTATTTGCAAGTCAACCCGATCACAAATCTCAGTATCCAAACTACTTTCTCCTTTACCAGTAGCTGTTACATTATCCTTATCACCACCATCGGTCTTTTCCTCTCCATAAACTACCGGAGCAATACCAACTTTCCCGTTCTGGTCCTCTACATTAAATCTATCACCATCAAGTGCCACCCCAACTCCCTCCTGATACACAATGCAATAAAATCAACTGATTAAACTAAACAAGTGAATAACACATATCAATCTAAGCAATCAGTCCACAAGTTTAAAAAAGTCAAAACAAAAAACACAAAAAACAAAAAAAAAACTCATAAACCAGTTCTTACAAATCACTGAAAGCCATCAACAAGTCTTCACGAAAGGCCTAGAGAAACTTTTCCTGGAAAAAGCACAACATAACAAGACGAAATTTCCGAAAAACCCTAGTTCCTTTCTTTCATTTTTGCCCCCACAAACCACATGGTTCTTAACTACACATCGCCTTCGCATACATCCAATCCAATTATTAATACAATTACAGCCAATTATAAACACAATTACTCGTAATTCCAAAAACAGTTTGTAATTCAAAAATTAAAAATTAAAAATCGAAACTTCGGAAACCGAAATGCAATCATACAAATTAAAAAAGAAAACAAAAGGCAAAAAAGTTGAAACACGCACCGTGAATTGAAGAGAAGAGTCCATCTTCTTGTCCGCATCGATACCGCAATCATCATCGACAATCTCACCTTCTTCCATATCATAATCCGGTTTCCAAATCCCATTAGATACAACAACAGCCGCGACAGCTTCAATTTGATTGTCGTGGTGTTTTTTGGAGCGGTGGTGGTGTTTGTGACGGCGGTGGTGACGGTGCTTGTGGCGCTTGGAGGTTTTTTCGGAATCGTCGTCGGAGTAACGGTGGTGTTTTGTGGTGGTGCGTGGAGGTTTTTGATCGGCGTCGATTGCCATGGGAATTTTGATTCACAAAGTCTAGGGTTTTGTCTTTTTAGGCGTCTTGTGATTGTCAGACCGATTACGAACGAACGTACATAAAACCACTACCACCTAACGCGCACCTATCTTTTATTTATACCAGCCAATAACGAGTGCTTTCTTAAAATTAAATAATTTTTTATTTATATTTAAATAATTATTTATCTTATACATATTACTTAATATAATATTGGCATAATATATATTATTAAATAATAATCATTTAACTATATGATATATTATTCGAATTATGACTATATTTTGTCATAATACTATAAATATAAATGAAAGTATCGTATATACTTACATTCAAATTTTTGTTGATATTATTATATTCAAATTATGATTCCATAACAATGCATAATGTAATACTTAGTATTTGTTTAAAATAGAATTTAATATTAATTTGTAATTGTGTGAAATTTATATTGTTTATTATATAGTTTTAGTTTGTTTTCACTTCGTTGATTTATAATTTGTTGTAAATTTGTTAATAAATATGTGATATTAAAATTATTAAAAATAATTTTGAAAATATTTGGTTTCCAAGTAATTAAAAGAGTCTAAAAAAGTTGGGTGTAGCTGAAGAATTTTAACTCAAATATAACCAAAAGAGTATGTAACTGAATATTAATTGGAGTGTATTAAAAGAGTTTGTTATTAAGTTAAATATGTGGTTTATCTTTTGTAAAATTACATTTTATATGTATTTTAATTTACTTTTTCATTTTTGGAAGATGTTAGCAAAAATTTTGGGAAGGTGTTAACCGACTGACCAACCAACCAATTATACCCTATTTCGCTTATTTTCGCTTATAATAGTATAGTATAGACTAGTTTATAACATGATGTTTTAATATTTTAATTTTAGTATTTAATATTTTTATCTTATTATTTATAAGTTTAATATTTGCTTTTTATTTAGTAAGAAAATATATTTTAGAAGATAATAAAATATAATAATAAGTATTTGATATTATTCTAAATGATAGTTTTTTTCTTGTATATTGAAAATAGATAAATAACTTTTTAAATTTAATATATTGTTGACGGGAATTAAATCTTGAAATTTTTGAAATAATTTATAATATAATAATATAATTTTTAAACTAAAATATGTTGTTGAGGGGAATCGGACCTTAAACTTCTAGGAGTAGTTTATAATATAATATTAATGTTTAATAATAATATGTTATCGACGGGATTCGAACTTTGAACCTATAAGAATATTTTATATATTATAAAAAGAATATTTTTTTAACATTACATCCAACGGTTCTCATTAATTACATCCAACGGTTCACATTAATCTGTCTCAAAATCCAACGGTTGTTATTGACTGTACCAAATAAAGTGACCAAACTACCAACCAACCAAATATACCCTTTTCCGCTTATAATAGTATAGTATAGACTTTTAAATATTTTTAAAATTATATAATTAAATAAAATAGAGTATAATAATTTATTATGAATATAATTTAATTTTGTAATATTAATTAATAAAATTAATAATAATAATAATAGTTATTTAATAAATGATATATATTGTTTAGAACTAATAATATAAAATATTAATGTAAATTTATTATTGACGGGATTCGAATCTTCGATATTTAGAAGAGTAATTTAAATATAGAATATTCTTTATTATTACTAGCCTATAACCCGTGCGATGCACGGATGATTTTGAATATTTTTATCTTAATATTTAATATTTTTATCTTGTTATTAATAATTTTAATATTTGATTTTAAATTAGTAAGAAAATAAATTATAGAAGATAATAAAATATAATAATAAGTATTTGATAGTATTTTAAATGATATTTTTTTGCTTGTATATTGACAATAGATAAATAGCTTTTTAAATTTAATATGTTTTTTACGGGAATTGAACCTTCAAATTCTTGGAGTAATTTATAATATAATACAAATGTTTAATAATAATATGGTGAAAATAAATAATATAAATTTTTAACTAAAATATGTTGTTGAGGGGAATCGAACATTGAACTTCTAGGAGTAGTTTATAAGACGATATAAATGTTTAATATTAATATGTTGTTGGCAGGGTTCGAATCTTTAACCTATAAGAGTATTTTATATATTATAAAAAGAATATTTTTTTAGCATTACATCCAACGGTTCTCATTAATCTGTCTCAAAATCCAACGGTTGCTATTGAGTGTACCAAAAAAGTGTACCAAAAAAAGAGTACCAAACCGACAACCAAATATCCCCTAGTTTGAAAATAAATTATAGAAGATAATAAAATATAATAATACGTATTTGATAGCATTTTAAATGATAGTTTTTTGCTTGTATATTGAAAATAGATAAATCACTTTTCAAATTTAATATGTTTTTGACGGGAATTGAACCTTCAAATTCTTGGAGTAATTTATAATATAATATAAATGTTTAATAATAATATGGTGAAAATAGATAATATAAATTTTTACCTAAAATATGTTGTTGAAGGGAATCGAACCTTTAACTTATAGGAGTAGTTTATAAAAAGATATAAATGTTTAATAATAATATGTTATTGGCGAGATTCGAACCTTGAACCTATAAGAGTATTTTATATATTATAAAAAGAATATTTTTTTAGCATTACATCCAACGATTCTCATTAATCTGCCTCAAAATCCAACGGTTGCTATTGAGTGTACCAAAAAAGTGTACCAAAAAAAAAAGTACCAAACCGACAACCAAATATCCCCTATTTCGCTTATAATAATATAGTATAGATATCTAACGGTTATCATCTATTTAATAAATATCTAACGGTCACTGTTCTTTTAAATGGTTGAACCAAACAACCAAACTAACAACAATTATACTTAAGCACATGTTACTTTTAAATATTTTTAAAATTATATGATTAAACAAAATAGAGTATAATAATTTATTATTGATATAATTTAACTTTGTAATATTAATTAATAAAATTATTATTATTAATAATAATAATAGTTATTTTTAATAAATGATATGTATTATTTAGAACTAATAATATAAAATCTTAATGTCAATTTGTTATTAACGGGATACGAACCTTGAATTTTTAGAATAGGGATTTAAATATAGAATATTCTTTATTATTAGATCTAACGGTTATCATCTATTTACTAAATATCTAACGGTCAATATTCTTTTAAATGGTTGAACCAAACTACCAAACTACCAACAATTATACCCTAGTTTGCTTATTATATACTAGCTTAAAATCCGTGCGATGCACAATTTTTTTTTTAATATTATATGATTTTCAATAATTAATGAATTTTTTATGATATGAATTTTGTAAGTTAAATTTTTAAATGATATGATTTTATAATTTTATATATATATATATATATATATATATATATATATATATATATTGGCCATATTATTTCTGAAAAAGGAAAAATTTAATTATAAGATACAGATAAAATGATACGTTTTAGCTGAAAAAGGTAATCAGACAATTATTAATTATTATCGTATTATTTTATTGAATACAATTATTAATTATTATAGTATTATTTTATTGAATATAATTATCCGTGATACCATTGGATAAGAAGAGGTTTTAGTAAGAGAAAGTATTAATGGTAACGTGTTTTAGTTGAAAATGTAATTTGTTAGTTATTAGTAATCATTATAATATTATTTTATTTCATAAAATATAATTGTTTGTAGTATTTTTAGAATATAAAAGATAACGTGTTTTACCTAAAAATGAAATTAGTTAGTTATTAAAAAATTAAAAATAGGTAACGTGTTTTAATTACTTGTGGACTTTTTTGATATTAGTACTAAAGGTATGCATTTTTGCCCCTACAAGGATAGAACTCTTACATTCTTGCAAAAAAACTGATTGAGAATGACATCTGATTGTAGGCTCTATTAATCATTGCATGGAGTGAGAATTCTTTTCAAAAGGATGTCTTTGTTAGGATGTTCGGCACACTCATCACTGTTGCTATTCTTTACTTCATACAAAGTTTGAACTGTTACTTACACTATTATACATCACTTACTCCATCTACTTGAAACATTTAATGTATTTGTTTGTTAAATTGTAGGCGTGCTGGACCTTCTACTCAATTTATCAGTAGTTCTTAAACAAACTTACTCTTATGTCTTGAGAATCTATTCTCAAGATTATTCTTACCTCGCATGGTGTCTTCTTCTCGTTTGGGTTTTTCACAAAAAAAAATGTTGCATATCTTTGCGTGGATAATATTTGGACTCTCTGTAGTACTTGCTGCGATTCCGTCAATCATACATCCGCATATCTAGTGGCTTCTGCATTGGTTGTCATATGTATTTATTTTAAAGTATACTCTAATTATAGAGGCATGAACATGTGGTTGTCATTTCTTATAAACTGTTTTTTTTTCTTGTAGCCACAAGTGTATGTTGGAAGAGGAATGCGTGAAAGTCCTTTTGCATTTGTAATGTGATCAAAAAGAACTTTCACGCATTCTTGAAGCTTTCACGCATTGTATGGTGGTATTTGAACTTAGCAATATATTTTTGTAAGGATTGGAGAAAATAGGAGTTCACATTTTATTTATTTTTGTACTTAGTGAAAGACCACCCTCATCCTATCCATGATACCTCGATTATTTTAGTGATTGTCCAATGCGTCGCTATTTTGTGATTGTCAAAGTATTTTTCCATATTTTGTTAAATATAATACCACTAGTCTTTTCTGTTTACCGTTTCATTTTTTTAATAAATGGCTTATAGATCGTGTGATTGATGGTTATGCAAGATTTCTTAAACAAAGAGGTCTGCGGGAGTATTCAAAGTTTCATATTTTCCCTAACACAATACATCAGGATGCGAGAAAATGGATATTTGAAGGAAACTTTACAAACTCCAACTATTCATCACTGGCCACTACGCGAGAGTTAGTGAGAGAAATGAATACTCCCTATTTGGAAGAGATGTTATATTTGGTTTTTCGGTCTGTGATCATAACCATTATATCCTTCTTATATTCAATATCAAGCAGTAGGAGCTCTTAATATTAGACTCCATAAATGAGTCGAGAAATTTCAGGGGTATGCATAAAAAAGTTGCCAAAGTCGCGGTACCCAAATCATTTCTTTATATACAATTGTGATTTATATATATGATTGTCTTCGAAACCAAATCCATATTATTATTAATGTCTTCTACTCGTTGCCTACTTACTAGATTAATATACTAGAAAACATTTTGCACATCAGATCATTTAAACTAGTGAAACGATCCCCGGTAAAGTGTTATGCACCCACCAACATTCCACAATAACCAATTGATGATGGGAATTGTGGAGTCTATATCTCCATGTTCCTTAGTGTTGAGAACCAATCCATCTAAAACCTTAAGGTGTTAGAGGAAGGCCCCAAATGGATCTTATGCTATATTTCAACACTCCCCCTTACTCGAAATCCCATTTTTTGGGTTGAATAGTGGATCACGGGGGCCCATCTTTTGGGACAATAATTACCTTCGTGTCCATAATAAATTGTAAGAATATTAGGAGTGGCAGGGAATCGAACTTGATACCCCTCCAAACCAGATTCTTAATACCATGTTGAGATCCAATCCATCTAAAACCTTATGGTGTTAGAGGAATGCCCCAAATGGATCTTATGCTATATTTCAACACTTAGTGGTTTTATATGGGGGCTTGATCTGACAAAGATAACATGAAGATCCTCTAACGCAGAAAATTTCAGAAAGAGAATGGTCATAGAATTGGTAAAATAATAGTTACATCTTGAAGTTACTTAATTTGAAGTTTTTTTCTGGGTTAGACATGGGGAAATCTCATGATCATTATATTTCTGTCTTAAATATGACTTGGTTCTACATAGTTACTTAGTTTGATAATTTTTTTTCTAGGTTTGACATGGGAAAATCTCATGATCATTGTATTTCTATCTTGAATATGACTTGGTTCTACATTTTTACTAAGACATTATTGCTAAAGATTTACATTCATTGTGTTCCAGAACTCTGAAAGAAAATAAGGGAATAAAATGTGATATAATATGAGAGGAAGGAAAAGAAATAGATTTACACAATCTTCTCTCTGGAGTTCCAGATACTCAATGAGAAAAAAAAAAAAAAAAGTACGAATATAATATTTCTTTCTTTTGTATCCTGGTAGTAGAGAAAATAAAAGAAATTTTGGCATTTTATAATTATATCCCTATCTTGCATAATAAACTAACGATTGATTGCAAGTGATTCTTTAAACATTTGTATCATATTTTTACTTCTTCTTTGTTTTTTTGCCGACTAAAATTTCTAGTAAATGGCATAAGTAACGATTTAGCATAGTATCAATGAGTATCTTCTTCCTGGATGTTCACATACTATCAAATTATTTATCTATTGTCACATTTTTGTGTAGTAATCGAGCTTCTGCCACAAAGAAGTCGAAGTCTCATCATTGTGTAAAAGTGTGGCAATCGGTTTAACCACCACCTTTTCTCAGACCGAATTTATGCATTTAGCTTGTTTGGTCATCAGGCAGAAAGCCTGGGACATTACAACTTGAACCTTTTAAGAAAATGGAACATGAAGATAATATATTGATTTATATCATAAAAACGAGAATAATGTGGGGGTGTGTTACATCTTTTTGTTTTAATTTTGTAGTTTCAAAGCTGTTTTCTAACTGCACGGGTTATATTTACGGATCTCATTATTCAAATTTAAATTTATTTCGGTATTAGTTTTGTTATATATAAAAAATATAATATATATCATATCTTAAAAAAAATATAATATAATAATAAATATTTGATGGACTTTCACTTTTGTTTATTCTTTAAAACTAATACTATAAATTATAATTTTAATATGTTGTTGAAATTTGAATCTTAATCAATGTATATAGTAATTTTTTTCTATTAAATCTGTCAGATTTCATCAATTTGATTGGAAATATCCATTGATTGTGAATTGAGTGACCAAACTACAAACGATTATACTACCAACCAAACTTTTAATTTTTTGTCTGTAATATAATAGTAGGATAATAAGGTAAAACGATTAAATAAGGTAAGTTCTGTACCGTATATAAAATATAATATATATCATATCTTAAAAAAATATAATAAAATAATATATATTTGATGGACTTTCACTTTTGTTTATTCTTTAAAACTAATACTATAAATTATAATTTTAAATCTTAATCAATGTATATAGTAATTTTTTTCTATTAAATTTGACAGATTTCATCAATTTGATTGGAAATATCCACCGATTGTGAATTGAGTGACCAAACTACAAACGATTATACTACCATCCAAACTTTTAATTTTTTGTCTTTAATAGAATAGTAGGGTAATAAGGTAAAACGATTAAATAAGGTAAGTACCGTACCGTATATAAAATATAATATATATCATATCTTAAAATAATATAATATAATAATATATACTAGCTTATAACCTGTGCGATGCACGGTCCTTTTTTAATACTTATAAATTTTTCAATTATATTATTAAACAAAGTCTTTTTAATATTAATTTTTTTTCAAAAATACCCAAGTTACATTTTTTTTTTTCAAAAATACGGTGTAATCCCATTTACAACCTCAACTGCAACTATTGCAATCTCAACTACAGTTATTGCAACCTGCTGCGCAACCACATATGCATCTTTTATCATATTTTTGCAAAAAAAAAATTAAAAAAAGGATATTTTCCTTTAATATTTATATTTGTTAAGATTTATATATATATATATATATATATATATATATATATATATATATATATATAATTTGATTTTAATCAAATAAATTTTAATATTTTATTGAAGAATGTTAGTCACAGAGGCATGCCTGAATACATCTAATAACAAGCCCAAGTGGTTCGTAATGCTATGCATTACCTACATGACCTCTTGACTGAGGAAACCTCTAGTTGTAGAGTTTCTACTTGTTTGCACTATGTAATAGGCATCAAATTCTATCTGTGTAACTGTACCTACTAAGTCAAGAATAAAGCTTGAAAGAAGTTCTAAGGTTCATGCCTCAAGCAAGGAAATGAAGACTGTCAAATAATCACAGTTGGGATTTGAAGAATTGAAGAAATGAAGAAATTGCCTAAGTACTAATTCGAGAAGTACATTTGTCTATTCGAGAAGTCTAGCATTCGAGAAGTCTGGAGTTCGATATCTCAGAAGACACTATTCGATATCTCTCAATATGCTATTCGATATCTCAGGGATTCGATATGTCAAAATGCTCTATTCGATATCTCAAGGAGTCCCAGAGAAAAGAGCTATTCGAGAAGTGATTCGATATGTCAAGATAACACTATTCGAGAACTCAGAGTTATCGATCAAGTCAACTCCAGTTCTCGAATCACTCACTTAGTCACTTCTCGAATACATTCTTGAGGACAAAATACTGAAGAATTGTACAAGTCAGAAACCTGCAACAAGCCAGGATACTTTATTTGACTCTGTCCTATAAAGCATGCTGGAAAGCCTACAAAGAAGCTTGGAGAGATAAGACAAGGGACAAGGAGCTGAAGAAGTGGATCTAAACAGGCTTTTCAAAGTCAAATCTGTAGCCGTTTGGACTCTTACTAAAATGAGATAGACAGACTGGAAAGTGCTTTTGTTTTACCTACCTCATTTGTAGTAAGTGGGTGTATCCATGTCTATAAGGATACAGCCTCACTTCCTTAGCTGTTAAGGTTTTGAAGTTTCTAAAAAATATCCAGAAAATATCTCTCTGAGAAAAACGAAGCTGAGAATACTATCATTTGTATTCACAGATTGTAGCAAAATCTTTATTTAATAAAATATTAGATTAAAGTGATATTGTGTTGTGTTTGTCTTTAATTATCCGCATCTTCATATCTCACACACTCATCACTTATCTTGCTGCAAAGATTCAAGAACGAAGAAAAATTCAAGAATCCATTCACCCCCCCTCTGTATTCTTTTACTGTATTCAATACTCAACAAGTGGTATCAAAGCAGGCTGTTTAATCTAAACAGAAAACGATCATGAGTTCGAAAACACCAAAGACTACAGGTACGGTAAAGGTCCCTAAGTTCGACAAAGAGAATTACAACCTCTGGAAAATAAAAATGCTGTTGTTCATCAAAGCTGCCAATCCTCTCTACCCTGACATTCTCAAGAATGGTCCATTCATACCACAACAAGAAGTTGCTGAATCCACAGTGGGCGCAGTAGTCATTCCTAGATCATACGTTCCAAAAGAGCCATCCAAATGGACGGACTCAGAGAAGGAAAAGATTGCCCTAGACAGCCACCTCATGTTGTTAATCATAGACTCCATGGATATGTCGATGTTTGCCAACATAGCATCATGCAGATCAGCCAAGGACATGTGGAATCACATCGAGGTGTTATGTGAAGGGACAGAGGAGGTAAGAGAAAATAAGAAACAGATACTGGTCACACAGTATGAGGCGTTCATGGCACAGCCCAAGGAAAGTATCACTGATATGTTTGAAAGATTTCACAAGCTGGTGACTGAGCTCCAAATGAATGGGAAGGTTTACAGCACTAAGGAATTAAATATGAAGTTTCTACTATCGTCACCAAACCATCTAGAGCAAAGGGTCATATCCCTAAGAGAAAGAGATTTGAACAAAGTCACGTATGATGTGCTCTATGGGGTTTTAAAGACACACGAGCTTGAGTTGCTTCAAAAGAGGGCTATCCAAGCTAATCAAGGCAGAATGATAAACACATCCTGTGCCTTGATTGTCAACAAATCTATTCAAGACCTGGAAGCATCTGCAAGTCAGCTGAGAATAGAAGAGATAGTAGATGATGAAGAAACTGAGGAAGTAGTGACTGAACCTGCTGATGACAAGGAAGAAGATGAGTTCTACACTCTTGAAGAGCTGGATGGCATGGAAAATACATCATATGCTTTTATGGCTAGAAAATTCCCAAACATCAGATTCAAGAGGAATCAGCCCTTCAAGCCTAGACCTCAAAATCATTCATTCAACAAGAGCAAGGCACCTATGAAAACAAACAAGAACAGATTCAAAACCAGCTATGTGGATAGGTCATCTGTAAGATGTTATAGATGCAATGACCTAGGGCATTTTGCCAGTGAATGCAAGAAGCCTAAAAAGAAGGATAAGGAGTTTCTTGAGCTTGAAGCTAAGTATGAGGCCCTTCTAAAGAAGCAGACACCAGGTAAGGCTTACATAGCTGAAGGGAAGTGTTGGGATGATTCTGACAGTGATGGGGAAGAACAAGAATTCTGCAACTATGCCTTGATGGCCAATTCCAAGGAAGAACCATCTGCATCAGACTCACAGGTACCATCTCTCACTACCATAGACATGTCTGTTTCTGAATATAAATCTTTGGTTGAACAACTATCCGTTGAGATGTTTAACATTCATACTAGTATGACTGCTGCTAATGAAGAGATTGCTAAACTGTCTACTAGGAATGAATTGTTAAATAAGAGAAATGAGGAACTAGAGCTAACTACTGTGCAAATAGAAAATCTTAAACAAGAGATTGAGTATCTAAAGAATAAAGTTCTATGTGCTAGTCAAGTTGAGAAAGCTCTTAGGGATGAATTAGCTGAAAATGAATTTAAGTTGAAGACATTTAAGAATTCCTCTAGTCTATTGCAGTCTTATCATGAGAAAAATCTAGCTAGACCTAAGGCTGCCATTGGACTTGATTATGACACTCTTAAACAGAGGAAAGGCTATGCAGTCATTGAAGATGACCTTGTTGTTCAAGAGGAGGTGCCTCAGGTTTTGAAAAAGACTGAGAATCCAATATTTAAATCACCAACACTTGAGATTGATGAGGATGCCTTACTCATCAAGCAAATGTTGGAGGATGAAGATGAGGCACAATCAAATGAACAACAAGCATCCTCTGAGAGTAAGAATGTCAAAACCAAAGCCAAGGAGCCAGTAGGAGGTAGACCTAGACTTGAGAAATCTGTAAATTTTGTTTCAGCTGGAAACTATGAGACTAAGAAGAAAGTGACTAATAAGAGACCAAACAGGAATGGCAAATTAGGGATTAACAAAGATAACAACTATGCTTATGTGCCAAATGCCCCTAGGAAAGTTTGTCAAAACTGTTTTAGCTCTAATCATTTGACTCATGCTTGCAAGAAACCATCTGGTAGTGTTGCTAAACCATTCTATGATTGCTCTGTGCCTTTAAGACATAGAGACTCTCCTTTCTGTGATAAACTTGATTGTATGCCATGTAACATGAATGTGATGACTAGTTGTTTTAATTTGAGAAGACAATTCATGGAGGGCTGTATCAATCATAATGTTCACACACACTACACAAGGACAAAGTCTTCAAGTCCTCCTAAAGTTAGGAAGGTACCTCTGTCACCTAAGTCTAAGAACCCTGATTCTAAGACTCCCAACAGTGACAAGAAGACCAACATCAAGAAAACTGATAAGCATGCTGATTTTGATAAAACTGTCACTAAGTCACATGGACCCAAACTCGTTTGGGTACCAAAGAAGAAGTAATACTTTTGTGTTTGCAGGGCAAAGAAAGTAAAAAGAAGGTCATGTGGATTTTGGACAGTGGATGCTCAAATCATATGACTGGTGATATGGCCCTGCTATCACAGTATGAGGAAAAGGCTGGCCCAATGGTTGCTTTTGGAGATGACAGCATTGGCAACACACTGGGATATGGCAAGTTGGAAATTGGAAATGTCATCATTGAGAATGTAGCACTGGTCAAGGGGCTCAAGCATAATCTACTGAGTGTTGGTCAATTCACTGACAGAGGCTTCAAAGTGAACTTTGACAAAGATGAATGTTTGATCACCCACAAGAAGACTGGTGATTTTGCTCTGTCTGGAGTAAGGAAGGGAAGCCTGTTTGTAGCCAATATGGACTCTGCAAGCAAGGACACAATTTGTTGCTTCTACTCAAAAGCATCAAATGAAGACAGTTGGCTGTGGCACAAGAAGCTATCACACCTGAACTTCAAAGCCATTAATTCCCTAGTCAAAAGGGAGTTAGTGAGAGGCATTCCCACACTTGAATTCTGTCAAGAAGGAGTGTGTGAGGCGTGTCAAAAGGGAAAAATGAAAAGATCAAGCCACAAGTCAAAAACAGTGACATCTATAACCAAGCCCCTGCAACTGATTCATATGGATTTGTTTGGGCCTGTCAATATTATGTCACTAGGAAGGAAGAAGTATGCTCTAGTGATGGTTGATGATTTTACAAGGTATACATGGGTAGAATTTCTGGCATCAAAGGATGAGGCTCCACAAGTAATCATTGAGCACATAAAGAAAGTTGACAAAGAAGCAAAGGCCATAAATGCAAGTGTGATTGCATTAAGAAGTGATAATGGGACAGAATTCAGAAATGCCATGCTTGGAGCATTCTGCAAAGAAAATGGTATTTCTCAACAATTCTCAGCTCCAAGGACCCCACAACAAAATGGAGTTGTTGAGAGAAAGAATAGGACTCTGATAGAGGCTGCTAGAACAATGCTACTTGATGCAAAGATGCCTACATGTTTTTGGGCTGAGGCTGTGAGCACTGCATGCTACATCCAAAACAGAACCCTCATCAACAAAAACACTGGAAAGACACCTTACAACTTGATGACTGGAAAGAAGCCTACTCTAAAGTATGTTCATACTTTTGGAAGCAAGTGCTTTGTGCTAAAAGATAATTCAGAATATGTTGGAAAGTTTGATGCAAAGGCATTTGAAGGAATCTTTCTTGGCTATTCTATGGAAAGAATTGCATACAAAGTTTATGTCATTTGTCAAAAGAAAGTAATGGAGAGCACAGATGTAACATTTGATGACAGCAAACTACCTGGATTAGAAGAAGCCAATGATGAAGATAAAGATCCCTTGAAGTTTGACAATCTAGATGATTCTGATGAGGAGATTGAAAGTGAATCTGAACTCATAATCCAACAAACTCAAGTGAATGAAGAACCTGTGTCAACCAACAATGAAGAAACAAGCATCCAAGATACACCTGTGAGGAGTGACAACTTCACAGGGGGAGGAAATGTAGATGATCATGATCTAAATGATGAAGCAACATCAAGGATGAGAAATCAATCTGAACATACAAGGAAGTGGGATAGATCACACACTGCAGATCAGATAATTGGAAATCCAAATGCAGGAGTAAGGACAAGGAGAGCAACTATAAATGAATGTCTCTATGGCTGCTTTCTATCCCAAGTTGAGCCTAAGAAACTTGATGATGCATTGTTGGATCCTGACTGGATAATTGCTATGCAAGAGGAGCTAAATCAATTTGAAAGGAGCAAAGTATGGGAACTAGTGCCTGCACCAAAGGATAGAACCGTTGTTGGAACTAAATGGGTTCTAAGGAATAAGATGGATGAAAATGGTGTAGTCATAAGGAACAAAGCAAGGTTGGTTGCAAAAGGATACTCTCAACAGGAAGGTATTGACTATGATGAGACCTTTGCCCTTGTTGCTAGACTAGAAGCCATCAGAATTTTCTTGGCATTTGCTGCACATTCTAATTTCAAGGTCTATCAAATGGATGTCAAGAGTGCATTCCTGAATGGGGAGTTGGAAGAAGAAGTATATGTGCAACAACCACCTGGCTTTGAGGATCCATAGTTTCCCCACTTTGTCTACAGATTACTTAAAGCATTGTATGGACTCAAGCAAGCTCCTAGGGCATGGTATGACACACTATCACAATTTCTACTGGAGAATCAATTCACTAGAGGCACACTGGACAAGACACTGTTCTACAAGAAACATGGTGATGATATTATCCTAGTTCAAATCTATGTGGATGATATCATATTTGGCTCTACAAATGAGAAGCTGTGTGAAAAATTCTCTAAGCTCATGCAAAGCAGATATGAGATGAGTATGATGGGAGAATTAACATTCTTTCTTGGACTGCAAGTTAGTCAAAGAAAGGATGGCATTTTTATAAGTCAAACCAAATACATTAAAGATTTACTGAAGAAATTTGATTTGGAAGAATGTTCACCTGCGAAGACACCCATGGCCACTGCCACCAAGTTAGATGATGACGCTAATGGCAAAAAGGTAGATATCTCAATCTACAGAGGCATGGTTGGTTCTCTACTCTACCTCACTGCTAGTAGGCCAGATATCATGTTTGCTACATGCTTATGTGCAAGGTTTCAATCAAACCCAAAGGAATCACACATGATAGCAATAAAAAGGATCTTCAAATATCTGAAAGGCACACCAAACTTGGGGTTATGGTATCCTAAGGACACAGGGTTCAATCTGGTTGGTTATTCTGATGCTGATTATGCTGGATGCAGAGTGGATAGGAAAAGCACATCAGGTAGCTGCCAGTTTCTTGGACAAAGGTTAGTCTCTTGGTACAGCAAGAAACAACAATCTGTGTCAACTTCCACAGCTGAAGCTGAATACATAGCTGCTGGAAGTTGCTGTGCTCAAGTGCTTTGGATTAGAAACCAACTTAGAGATTATGGACTTGTGTTGGAAAGAATTCCTATCATGTGTGACAACACAAGTGCAATCTCTATAGTTGCCAATCCTGTCAATCATTCTAGGACAAAGCACATTGACATCAGATATCATTTCATTAGAGAACATGCAACTAATGGAACCATTGAGTTGCATTATGTTTCTACAGAAAAACAACTAGCTGACATATTCACTAAGCCATTAGATGAAGCCACCTTCACTAGGCTGGTCAGTGAGATTGGAATGCTGAATTCTTCGAATTCTGGCTAAGTGAATATATCAACTAGATTGTTGCAGCAGTAAATACTTACTTTATCAAATGCCTAATATTTCTGAAGTAAGTATTGGCTGGAGTATGATGTATAAATATTCCAATGCTGCACATGTTGAAAATCATACATATGTAGCTTGAAATTTCTGTAAAAAATTTTGAGTAAACCACTATTTAATTTGGTAGAATATTCGTCAATGAATATTTCTAGTAAATTTTAAAGGATAGTGGAAATTGAATTTTATGAGTGAAAAGTACAGTTCGATAAGTCAGACTTCTCGAATGGTTCATTGTTATGTCTTGGCTCGAGTTCTCGAATAGGCCTATCTAGAACCCTCTTGAGTTCTCGAATAGTGTCTTTTAGAGAAATCGAATAGCACACTTTGAGTTCTCGAATAGAGTATTTTAGTTCTCTAATGATAGAGTTCTCGAATACTGCATTTGAGTTATCGAATCATTTGAAAAGGCTGATTTTTCGCTGACACTTAATCGCTTTTTGGATTTATATTCAAACCTTCATTTCACTCATAAAAATATATATTCTTAACTTTGAATTATTTTCTGAGTTAAATCACTGCCAGCTGTGAGTTAAAAACTGCCTGAGATATCGAATAAGCCTTTCTTGACTTCTCGAATAGTTGTTTCATACTTCTCGAATGACTTGTCGCTACAGAACACTTATCTATCGACAACTCAAGACATTCATATATATATATACAACTTCACAACTATTCAATTCATTTCGTTCGATTTCTCAAGCATCTCAACTCCTGAAACCTCTGAAAAACCCTAACTGCGAATTTCTTCTTCAATCCTAATTCTCTTTTCTTCTCTACCCAAATGGCAAACACTCAACTCACCATACCATCCCAAACTAATTTCATCGCAATCACCAGTGATGTGGAAGCACCGAATGCCAATTTCAAGTGCTTTGTTCGGTGGTTGTCTGAATCATACATCAAGAGTGCGCTCTCAGCCAACCCAACTCTGTACATAGATCTATTGGAACAATTCTGGAGGACTGCTACTGTGGAGGTCATCGCTCTTGAGAATGCTATCACCTCTTATATTGTTCACTGCAAGATTCAAGGAGAGGATATCACTATCACCACTGCAGACATGAATCAAGCCTTGAATATGCAGCAAGAGACGTATGATGCTCTGGCCTCCAATGATGAGTTGGAAGGATTCTTTGACTTCATCAACTACTCTGATACTATCAAGCTGGGAAAGTTGAATAGGAAGTTCTTGAGGAAAGAATGGAGCTTTGTATTTGCTACACTCCTTCAAGTATTCACTGCACGGAAATCAAGCTTTGATCAGATTAGTACACCCGTGCAGCAGCTTGCCTATGCCTTGGCTCATGGGAGAAAGATAGATGTTGGACTTCTCATCCTACAGGAACTCTATGGGAGACTTGGTCAGACCACAGCCAAGAGAGGTAATGAAATTTTCTTTCCTCGCTTTATTCAATCAGTGCTTAACTTTAAAAATGCTTCTTTGATTGAATTGCCTGGAGTAGATAAGAGTAAAATAGGCTATCCTAGGTCCATGACCAAACTCATTTTTGGTAATTTGGAGACTAGGAATGATGTGGATGTAAGACTTAGCATAACTCCCCACATGGAGGGTTTGTTTAGGTCTTACCCCCACAACATGCCAATATTTGATTCAAAATCACAGTTAGCACAGCCTAAGCAAGGAGAACAGAGTGCTAACCCAAGGCCTGCTAACCAACCCCCTCAGCCAAACACTCTATCCAGCAAAGAGCCAACTGCATCATCCTCTCAAAAGGGTGATGTTAGTAAAAAGAAGAGAAAACAGGCTGCTTCTGAACCTTTAGAAATCTTAACTGAAGCAGCCTTGGCTGTAGAACTAGGGTTAGAAAGTGAGAAACCTGAGTCACCTATCATAAGCCTAAAGAAGAAGAAGAAGTCTAAAACCACCTCTTCAGTCACTCAAATGGCTGAAGTTGTAAAATCAGGGGCACACAGCTCACTAGATGTATCCTCTCAACAGGATGCATCTATAGAATCAAGCATCCTCCCCAATGCACCTATCTGTAAAGAGTCAGCACAAGGGAGTGATAAGGCTGGCACAACACTGAGTGGAGAGCACATCATAACTGAAACTCCCTCTATTTCTCAGGGGGAGTTGCCAAAATCTTGTCTACAACACACTTCTCTTTCAGAATCTACCACTCATATTTCTTTGAAGCCTGCAACTCAAGCAATTGAGGAGCAAGGCATTGATCATCAAGAATTCTTTTCCTTTGATGAGCCAATGAATTCAAGTGACTTGGTGCATGACACCTTGCTCACCACCCAGGTACCACATTTGGATGGTCAGGGAATGCATGCTGGGGCATATCCTAATGACACCATCACAAACACAGAGGATTCACTAGTTCTTACTAGAGACTCTGTGCCTGTGTCAACTACTGTTGTAACTCATCCCACTTCTGTGGAGACAGCAGTAGTAGAGTCTGTTCATCCGGTTGCAGAAGTTGCATCTGTAACTGAGGAGCCTAGCAAGCCTAGCTCTAGCTCTAACTTTTTGTCTCAATGGCTGAAGCCTGTGCAACATGACAGTGCTTCAGGATCAGGGTCTGTTCCACCACAATTGACGGTTGAAGCACTTCAAAGCTTAGTTGTGGATCAGATCCCTGAGTTCACAAAAATTGCTCAGCACCTTCTCACTGCAAACATGCCCAATCCAGACTATGAAGCTATTCTCCTATGTCACAAAGAGGATGTAGAGCTACAGAAGGAGAAGATCATAGATGAAACTGAGAGAGATGGGAATATCGATGCTTGGCTGCAAGGAACCAATTCAATCCCTCTCTCAGAAGGTCTCCAGTATCTCAGAGAAGAGTACATCACTTCACTAGGGTCCAATGCCAAATCTCTCAACCCTACTGATGTGTTTGAAGCAGTGAATGACAGCTATAAAGGCATTCTCAAGGCTGCACACTATCTTGGTAAAGGCTTAAAGACAGAAATTAATGAAGTGTGTTCAGCTACAACCAAGGAGGTGCATGAGATCAAGAGGACTTTTGATGCTAAATTCCCTCAATTGGAGACTGTTCTCAAGGACATTCGAACCTGCAATGCTACTTGCACCAGGATGGACAATGGTTTGGCTATTCTCAAGGATGCTGTCACAGGTCTGGGGCACAAATTTCAATCCTTATCAGATCAGACAACTGATGCCAATGCCATGCTCAGGACCCTCTTTGCAAATCAATATGGAGACAAGCTGGTCACTGAGGTTCCTGTGCATGAGATGTCAAGGTTCGAAGTGCAGAGACTGAAGGATCAATCCCTATCTGGTTTTAAGGCCAATGAACTCTTCATTAAAGTGGATACTCTTGAAAAGGAGGTAGTCTCTCTCCACAAGTCCAATGCTCATCTTACAGACACTGTGACAACTCTGACTGAGCAGTTGAACACTCAAGCCACCACCACAGCTGATGTTCTTCTGCATCAACAATCAATGTTGTCTGCAATGATGAAGCACATGGGTCTCCCTCTACCTGATGAATCTTCAACTCCAAAGGTGCCTCCTACAGTCCCTGTGTCTGTCAACAAGCCTAAGGGGGAGAAGAGGATATCAAAGAACTCAAATCCAAAGGGGGAGAGACCACTAGAAAAGGGCATCAAGATCACTGAGGGTGGCCATCAGAGAACTTTGAAATCTACTACTCATGTGCCTGGAAAAGGAAAGGAAAAAGTTGATGAGCCTCCCACTTCTCTGCCAGTTGTCACTCTACCAACTGTGCATATCACTACTCCTGATGGTCAAAGGCAGTCTATTACAACCACAGTGGTTGCAGGGAGTATGCCATCTGACAAGCCTCAAATCTCAATATCTAAGAGTGCCAAGCCAGTAGAAGTGAAGGTGGTCACTGAGGCCAAGCTACAAGAAATTGCAAACTCAAATGTCTATCATGATAATGCATTCTTGGAGTTTCTGAAAGTCTCTAGAGAACAGGCTGGTGATGCTCTGCTATATCATGAGAGTTTGAAGAGTCAGATTGACTGTCTCACTGTAGTACCAAGGAGGCTTAATGATCTATGGCTCAAGGAGATATTGATGGTAGGAAAGAACAAGATATGGCACTTAACCATCAATACTCTACAGAGTCTAAAGCACTCAGAAGTGAATGTGCTCCTTGGACTAATTGAGAAGGGAAATGAGAACAACAAGAGTCTTCATGATGAATTGAGGAATGGTCAACCTTCAAGGCTACCTGAAGTTTTCACAGATCCTAGAACTATTATCTACCAGGCTGGAACAAGAATTGAAGATATCAAGCAGCTGGTCATTCCTAAGCATCTAACTCCTCAAAATAAAAATCTCATCATAGCCATCATTGAGAAACTGATCAAGAAGAAGGGATCAAGAACAGCAGAAGAATTAGAAGCTATATCTTATCTCAGGTCATATATTGCAACTGGCATTGTATCTGAGACTGCTAAGTTCAACCCAAGCAAAGATCAAGACAAGGATGAAGATAAAAGTGACGGAAGGAGAAGACATCACAGGAGTAATAAGGGTGATGAAGACAAGAAGAAGAAGAAGGATGATGAGAAGAGGAAGAATGATGATGATCAAGGTAAAGGCTCTGAGAGGAAAAGTGGAAGACAGCAAGCCTCAGGCATTGCTGACAGTAACCTCACCACAACACAAGACTCTAAGTCTAGGGTGAATGCTGCCAGTAGTGACCTTTCAAAATTTGCATCTATGGCTTCTGCAACTGTCTTGCCACCTCAAGAAGAGAAGAAGATTCAAGTCAAGAAACCATCTGTATGTTTCAAAAAGCAAACTGCTAATGGAATACTACAATGGTCTACAAACAAAGGTCACATACTGCTGCCAAGTAATCATGTAAGAAGAATCAAGTTCAAGCAAGCTGCAAGGAAATCAAAGCCAACCACATCAAAAACCCTGACAATCTATCCAGGCCTAAAACTCCAACCACTAGATGAAGATTATGATGTAGACCAACTGCAATTTTTGCAAGCTCAAAGAATCTATCATGTTGCCATTGTTGATAATTGCCTTGAGATTAAATATTCTGATGGAAGGGAGGAGAAATTCAAACAAGGAGGATGTCAACACTGGGGCAAACTATATGACATAGAGAGAATCATTGCACTGTTGAGCTCAGAAGATAAAGTGGAGAGAGTATGGAAACTGGAGCTAATTGATTTTGTGAAAATGAAGAGAGATCATGAGGAAAAAGTCAGAAAAGAGTGTTTTGAGAAATGGCTGGCAAGGGAGAGAGAAATTGAGAGACTGGAAAGTGAAGCAGAAAAGCTGAGGAAAAAGGGTTTGTGTAGAGTTCAGTTCAACCCTACATGGTAAAGTATAGGAGGAGGAATGGAAATCAAGTCAACATCAGAATGAATCTACTCAACCACTATCCTGCAAATATTCTGGAACCAGTACTTGAAGATTTCAAAGACTCAATTTTGCTTGAAGAATTGGATGCTATGGCAGAAATAATAAAAGCTATGGATGAGAATACAAGGAAGGAGAAAGAAAGAAGAGAGAAAGAATATGATGAATTTCAAGCCAAAGCTATGGAAAGGGAATCAAAAGACAATGGCTAGTTCTTCATCATAGGCTGTAAGATTACTCACTCTGTAGTTCTATCCAAATTGCTAATGGAAATTCATACCTGTACTGTCAAGTTTTATCTTTATGTATGATAGGCTTGTTATCAGACATGAAATTGTGACTAAGGGTCTTACTCACAATTTGGGGGAGATTGTTAGTCACAGAGGCATGCCTGAATACATCTAATAACAAGCCCAAGTGGTTCGTAATGCTATGCATTACCTACATGACCTCTTGACTGAGGAAACCTCTAGTTGTAGAGTTTCTACTTGTTTGCACTATGTAATAGGCATCAAATTCTATCTGTGTAACTGTACCTACTAAGTCAAGAATAAAGCTTGAAAGAAGTTCTAAGGTTCATGCCTCAAGCAAGGAAATGAAGACTGTCAAATAATCACAGTTGGGATTTGAAGAATTGAAGAAATGAAGAAATTGCCTAAGTACTAATTCGAGAAGTACATTTGTCTATTCGAGAAGTCTAGCATTCGAGAAGTCTGGAGTTCGATATCTCAGAAGACACTATTCGATATCTCTCAATATGCTATTCGATATCTCAGGGATTCGATATGTCAAAATGCTCTATTCGATATCTCAAGGAGTCCCAGAGAAAAGAGCTATTCGAGAAGTGATTCGATATGTCAAGATAACACTATTCGAGAACTCAGAGTTATCGATCAAGTCAACTCCAGTTCTCGAATCACTCACTTAGTCACTTCTCGAATACATTCTTGAGGACAAAATACTGAAGAATTGTACAAGTCAGAAACCTGCAACAAGCCAGGATACTTTATTTGACTCTGTCCTATAAAGCATGCTGGAAAGCCTACAAAGAAGCTTGGAGAGATAAGACAAGGGACAAGGAGCTGAAGAAGTGGATCTAAACAGGCTTTTCAAAGTCAAATCTGTAGTCGTTTGGACTCTTACTAAAATGAGATAGACAGACTGGAAAGTGTTTTTGTTTTACCTACCTCATTTGTAGTAAGTGGGTGTATCCATGTCTATAAGGATACAGCCTCACTTCCTTAGCTGTTAAGGTTTTGAAGTTTCTCAAAAATATCCAGAAAATATCTCTCTGAGAAAAACGAAGCTGAGAATACTATCATTTGTATTCACAGATTGTAGCAAAATCTTTATCTAATAAAATATTAGATTAAAGTGATATTGTGTTGTGTTTGTCTTTAATTATCCGCATCTTCATATCTCACACACTCATCACTTATCTTGCTGCAAAGATTCAAGAACGAAGAAAAATTCAAGAATCCATTCACCCCCCCCCCTCTGTATTCTTTTACTGTATTCAATACTCAACAAAGAAAATAAAAATTCTTACATTTTACTTAGAAAAAATAATCAAATTTGAGCATAGATATAAAAAGAAATTCTTAGTTATTACACTTCACAGTTTAATATTTTTGCTCTATCTTGTATTCTAAAAATCAGATTTAGACGATTTTACAGGTCACGCAAAACTCAGGAAATCATCTCTAATTTAGTAATGGTTAATAATTATTATTCAACTGAAACTACTCGAAAATTGAAGAGAAACAAAAGTTACGAATTTTTATATTGAAAATTCTATTCAATTTAGAAAACCTACCTATATTTGGTTTAGATTATTAAAATTTATTTTTTCATATTTGAAAATAATTTTATTATCAATCAAAAAAACTTACTTTTTAACATTAAATCTAATTCTATTCAATTTAGAAGATCTAATTATATTTGATTTAGATCATTATTTTTTTAGTATTTGAATATAACCATATTATCAATCAATTAAAGTTTTTAATATTAGATCTAACAGTTCACATGAATCTACTTTAAGATCCAACGCTCTGTAATATTATGGTTGAATACAAAAATTTTAGATAAGATCCCCTCACACTTATTATATATAAGGATATAGTATAGTTATGTAGATTAATTATGTTGTTATATTAATTAGGGTTATGATACTTAAGTTTTAATATTAAGGCTTTTTCTTAAATTATAATCTATTATTTGTATTAAAATTTGACTTAAAATACAATAACTTATATTTGTATTCGAATTTTAGCATATATAACTATATATATAATTATTAAAATATAATAAAATTAATAAATTTTCTTGACAGATTTCGAGTAACCATGGATCCGGTAGTAAAGCAAATTTACGAACCTCAAATTCGTATTCATATTTGACTCGTATATAAATGGAATCAAATTCGAATTGAATTTTTTTCGAATCGAACATCAAACTATTCATGAGTATATCAACTCATTCACAGTCATAATCGAATCTACACCAATGTAATGTTCTCTTAACAGTGATTTTTGGTAAACCGTTGGAAAAAGAAGGTGTCAGCATTTTTTTTTAAATTTCTTACCTTTCTATTATATATCCTCATAAAACATGCTTAAAATTCCAACATCTTTTTTTTTACCAAGCTATTGTGGGAGGAATTTGTCACAACAAATTAGGAGGCCTTTGCTGGAATAGCGCCAATGAATACGGAATCGTCTAACTGCCCATAAAGGCTCACAGCTATAGATTAGAGACTAGCCACCCAGAAAGGCTCACGATTAGGGGTTACCAAGGAACACGGGAGGTGGTTCCTCGGAGGATCGGACTGGATTCACGGGAATTAGAGCTCAATGACCGAATGATGGACTGCCAAGAACCATAATTATGAAGTGTCACACAACAGTATACATGCTCAATGCTTACTCAAGGTGTAAAATGTGTCTAAGAAGTCCCGTAAACTGCCTACCTACCCCTATTTATAGAGGATCAAGCTCGAAGGTAGTTCTGAATGATATATTCGATTATTTATGATGAATTATCCCATCTATGAAGGGATTATGACTGATATTTCTGATATAAATCGTGTATGACGTATATAATATGGTTTCCTAGTTGTTTTAGGATTGTAGGATGTGTATCCCTTGCAATTATCTTGATTTAATGTGATTTAATCAAGTATATATGACATATATCCTCTAACAACTGTATATTTATCTGATTAGAAGTGGAAATTGACTGTAAAGACGTGTTCCTAAAAAGTAGGAGGTCTGCCTTATCCAAATTGGTGGCCTAATCAGGCTTTCGGCGGAAGCTGGGGGTACCGCCTGGTAGCCTGGCTCCGGTAGCCCCTCCGGTAGCCCAAGTATGGAAGATATTCCGGAAGCCCTATCCGATGGCTGTTGTAGGTTGTAGGTTATCCACAAGGGGGTGCCCTTGGGACCCTAAGCCTTATATTCGTTTAACGTGATCACATGGTAGCCCTTGGGGCTGCCACGGGCCTTCGGAAGCCCTCTAAATCACTCATTTTCTTCATGAACCTGGACCCTAATCCTCTAGTGGGCCTAAAGACCCAAGCAAGATTTTGGTCATAACACAAGCAAAAGATGGAACCAATATGTAAGTTACTTTAATGTTGTTCCCTCTATATACAGTAAAATCTCTATAAATTAATATAGTCGGGACAGGAGAATTCTATTAATTTAGAGAGATATTAATTAATTGATAAATTAATATTTATTAATTTATAGAAAATTTTTGACATCAAAGAAAATTAATTTTTAATTATATACATTTAAATAAAATGAATTGTACAATTTATGTTTTATACCTAATTCAATTAATTCAATATACATTGTTTTACAAATTCAATGAATAATAGCGAGATTCAAAGTAAAGATTCATGTATAATTAGATGATATCAAAGATAAAATAACATTTTTGGATTTTTTCCACGTAAAGAATTACTCAAGACATAAAAAACATTAATTAATAACTTTTTAATGCTTTATGAAAACATCGCATTCGAACTTTGGGATGCAACAAAGAGGGTTAAGGATGAGTTTCATATTCATTCAAATTTTAAGAACCCTATAATCATATTTTATAAAAGGATAATACATATATTTTTACGATTATAAAGGATTTATTAATTTATACTATTATTGAGACCATATATTTATATAGGGTTTTTCAAAAAAAATTATTATTTTATTATCTTATCGAAATTGATCATTTTTTGAACTGAACCAAATTGGGACCGGAGAAAATTATTTAGAGAGATTATTAATTTATCGAGTATTAATTTAAAGAGGTTTTACTGTAGTACTTCACGCAAAGAAATTTATTTTTGACTTTGAAAGAACTAATAAAAGTTAAAAATCCTCATGAACATACTTTTTATAGCAATTTTGTTTATACACAATTTGTAATTGTTTAGCCTGATTATTGTTTGAGAAAAAGGCAATTTGGTTGACTATCTTTTTTGTTTTTGGCACTTGGATGGCTGAAAATATTTTTTGACATTTTGTCTGGCTATAATAAAATTTTTAAGCACTTGAGGGGCTGCCGTCAAGCACCGTTAGGATTTAACCCCAAAATGCAGAAACCGGCCAAGATTTTCCGTCGAGCTTCTTCGATTTTTCCGGCGAACCTAAATCCAACACCAAACTACGAGTTCTATATATCAAAACGAAGCTTATGACTTCCACAATCTATTCCAAGCATCAATAACAACAACCAATTAACCAAGAACCCATAAATTCGAAATCAAAGTTCACCCCCACCAAAACTCGTTTTTCATATTTAGTACACGAAAAATCAATTAAAAATCATCATAAAATTCCTGAGATCATAAACAATGTATAGACACTAACCACATAAACAACAAATCATCATAAAAGCAACACCAAATTCAAGAAATTCGAATTAATATCCGAAAATTATGAAATCACGAACAAAGCATATTCGAATATATACACACACATAAACATGTAGTACAGATCATGAGATTCGATTTGATTACTCATATGAAGGATTTGAATTTCAGAATCACCTTCAAAAGGCTGTTTGATCTTCAAGAATGCTCAAGAACAAACATGCTGAAAAGTCACATTTACCCCTGACGTTTAACGGCGTTACTAGCGTTTTGACGGAAGCCCCTCAAGTTCTTAAAAATTTTATTATAGCCAGATAAAATGACAAAAAATATTCTTAGCCATCCAAGTGCCAAAAACAAAAAAGATAGGCAGCCAAATTGCCTTTTTCTCTTATTGTTTGCATGAATTTCTTGATTAGTTGTTAAAAAGTTTAGATTATGCAGATTATTGTTAGCAGGCAAGCTTACTCATATAACATTATAACTACATCTGTCTGCAGGTTCCAGCTCTTACCTATTCCTATTTACAATTTCAAGTCGCAACTACAATTAAAAGTATTGAATCTAGTCTAGAATTAACACAAGCTGACAAGCAACTTCCAACTTAAAAACGCATGTGCGTTTTGTATTTTTTGTGTTTCTCGATAAATTTATGTGCGTATTTCCATCTTCTTTCTGTATTTTTGGAATTGGACATTGCCGAATCAATTCGATGTTATGATAAGATGGGTAGAACTCACAAAAAATTCCACAATAATATATTTAAAATACATGTATATCCGATTCTTGTATAATAGTCAAAGATTTTCTTCTCAGAACGGCGTGGATTAGAAGCAAGTTATGAATGGAGATGTGACGAAAATATACATATACATCCCTTCACATGTATACGTTTAGAGGGGTGTATTCAATCCGGATTTTGAAGGATTTTTTGGATTTCTAAAATCCTGCGATATTCAATTTAGATTTTAAAAAGTCCTTTGAAATCTGGTGGTATTCAATAAGGATTTCAAAAAATCCATTAAAATCTGGGTGTATTCATTTAAGATTTTAAAAAGTCCATTAAAATCTGGGTGTATTCGTTTTAGATTTTAAAAAATCCTTTAAAATCTGATGGTATTCAAAATTCCATGGATTTTTTTGTATTTGATAAAATGATGGATTTTGAAGGATTTGCCAGTATATTTTATATCATTTGAAATCTCACAAAAATCCATGAGATTTTGAAGAATTTATCAAGAACTCTAGTTAAATCAGCAAGACTCTACAAAATTTTTCATCAACTCTACCAAAATCAACGGAGAATTGAAATCAACAAAAATCTTCTGAAATTCATGAACTATTATAAATCCATTAAAATCTAAATTGAATACACCCCTCTTAATTTTTTGAAATTTAGATATAAATAAACAGTTGCTATTATGCGATGGTGATTCGATACTTGTTGTCGTGTAACTGAGTTAAGGTGCATGGATCAGAATCTTATATTTTAATAGAGTTTGTTTAAGTAAATGTTATTATCTGAAATCATATAAAAAAAATTATTGATTTGTTATTATTATTTAGGGTAATACTATTGTAAATTTAGTTTAATATTATGTAGTTGTTGAGATTTGATCCTAGACCTGTTGTTACACTTATTATATAATAGGATATAATTTGATGGACTTTCACTTTTGTTTATTCTTTAAAACTTAATACTATAAATTATAATTTTAATATGTTGAAATTTGAATCTTAATCAATGTATAAAGTAATTGTTTTCTATTAAATCTGACAGATTTCATCAATTTGATAGGAAATATCCATTGATTGTGAATTGAGTGACCAAACTATATACGATTATACTACCAACCAAAATTTTAATTTTTTGTCTTTAATATAATAGTAGGGTAATAAGGTAAAACGATTAAATAAGATAAGTACCGTACCGTACCAAAAAATAGGATCCAAAACTTTTAATGTTTCATCTTTTTTAATATAGTATAGATTAGTATAGATGCAAACTACTTACTCAGTTTTTTTTGTTGAAATAAACATTTTTTTTGTTTTATTATTATTTTTTGTTTTATTACTCTCATTTCTTTACGGTTTGATAATCCGATGTTCGGGCCAGCTTTCATGCACCTCGACTAATCCGGAGGATTGTTAGCACACTCGTACCCACCGAACATGGCAGTCTACTTACTTTCATGCCTCCCACTGAGATTGAACCTATGAACTTGGGATGGTAAGCCCTAAGTCACGTTACCAACCAATTTGAGACAACCGTGGTGGGAGTGCATAACAATTATTCTGCATATTTTTCACATTTTCATTGTTGTATTATTAGGTGTAGAATAGAGTTTTCACTGTTCTCATACTAACATGTGTTCTTAGCAAAACGTGATCCTATATATAAAATATACTTCCGTAACTTATTTTTAAAATTTTATTTTTTTGAATAAAAATTTAAATATTAAACTTCTATTCAAAAAAAATTAAAAAAATTTATGGAACTATACTTTATATAAGTTTTAAAATGCCTGCTCTATCACAAATATAAAGAATTCTAGTGGGACTGAAGGAGTATTACTTTTGATGTGCCTGAATTTAAATATCAATTTTGGTCAAAAAGAATTTAATATCAATTCAAAATTTAACTGTAGAATGTTATATGGTTGTAGAATACAAAAATTGAATTTGATTCAACTTTAAAATATTTAAACAAGAATGTCTCGAATTCTTTTTAATTAATTTCAGATTTTACATCGTTTGTGGTGATGAGAGATTATCTATAATTTGTTACAAACATTTTTTTCACTTGTGGTGGATCTTAGAATGATTGATGCGAGTTTACATTGTTCCATGCTATGGTGAAATGATTCATGTCATGGTGTTGAAATTCTATGGAAGGTACTGATTGGCCGGTGCTCCTTAATAAACAAAACTCGACGAAAACCCAATAGTGTGCAGTGTGAATTGGATAATTTATTCCTGTTCTGATTTCGCAACTTTGTATCTGATCTTGGGATAAATTCCCATTCAGGCATTCTAGCTTCTAGGGGTGCATCAGGCACTCGACTTGTTCAACATTGTAGGCTTTTCTTTCATCCAAATGACAATTTCCAGAACTAATGATAGTTTAAAGTTTAAACTGAAAATCCAACTATCGACCCTACGTTCTCATGATTAAAAGGGCAGGAGTGTACATATAATGAAAAACTGAATTTGCAACCTCTTGCTATCAACAAGACTGAAGAAGACTAAGGATGAATATGCTACACTTTGAAGTCTATATACTTTGAAGGTGCAACTGTACATTACTACAAAGCAAGATATGTTGTTGGAGAACGCCTAGCAAGTGTTTAGGTACTAGAGGAGCGGAATAGGCGCTTGATCAAACTCGACTTGTTTACAGGGCTTTTGTGAATTCTAGCAACTTGTGTTGGATTCTTATCACTTGTAGGATATATGCATGTCAGAGTCACCTTCTTCTCCGAAATGCTCACCTCAATGGACACTGTTTTGCCTATAAAGTAAAAAGTGATGAAACAGCATTGTAAGTTTGCAACTAATGGGAAAAACTAAACCAAACATATGCCCAGATCAAAGGTTTCGCTCGCAGAAAACAAGCAAGATGTACATGGAAAAGATATTGGAAAGTTTCAGAAAATCTTGAATTTGCAACTAGTGGAATAATGGGGGTAAATCTGCATTCTGCACTATAACTAATACTATTATTTTTCTACTTAAAAGCACTAAAAAGCCATTATAAGCTACGTAATTAATTGCTGGTGAGTGGCCCAACTTGTGGGGTGCTCCAAATTGTTTTTGTTTTATTATGCGGCTCTTTATGAAGGAGAATCCAATATGATACTTTAAGTCTGTAACCACCAATATCTAACTGCATCTATCGTTCAAGAGCCATCCGTGCGACAGTTTTGAAAGCAGGCTGAGCAAAAACAGACTTGAGTTCATTAACCAAAAGCTCAGAATCAAATCATTTAGCAAAATTTTAGATGAACGCAATTAGCTTTTAGCGTGCATATAGGTTCTTCTGTTGATATAATTTCTTTTCATCAGTACTGCAGAGAATTTCAAGAACATGATGGGAAAATATAACTCACCATTCATCCGAGACATCATGGTGGCAACCTTTTCTTGACACCCTTTGCATCCGAAATCCGCTAAAAGAACAATTTCCTGCACCTATTCTCACACATGCAATTCTATGAATCCAAACTCCAGACAACACAAACAACAACAGAAAAAACAAATAATGTAATAGGTAGACAGACTTACAAGAGGCAAAGTTAAGGACTCAACAGATGCAAGAGTGATCCGAGGAGTTGGACCGTTCTTGTAATCTTCTACGCCAATTTTAGTAGTCTCTGTATTGCCATCTTCATCCAAAATGGCCATGCTTTGTCCTCTGAATGCCGGCACAAAAACTTAGCTTTCATATAAATAGAACAACTCTCAACTTGTGTAACAAGCTGAACCTTTGTGTCACCCGTGCAAGGAAAATGAAAAGGATGTACAAACAGAAAAGCAGAAAAGAAAGAGCAATCTCAACTCTCTCGGAGATCGAGATTAAAAATCTGTTGAGATGGGACAATTTTTGTATCTTGATAAAATTGGAAAGGGTCGTGAATTAACAAAGTTGCTTCATTCTCATAGACAGCGCAGCCTCCATATTCCCCACCTAATCTTGTTTAAGACTTTTCTTTGCACCAAACTTCTCTTTCTCTAGAGATACTTTGTTATATGTAGTTATAAGCATGATAAAATATAGTAACAAGCAAGACAAAAAGGCTCATCTCTGTGACTACCTAACATATATCCTTATGGCAATAATTTAATACTGTAATTTAAACAATTGTTGAATGCCAAAAACTTCTATAATAATCTTGAGACTAAACTTAAAAGTCAAAACTTCCATGACATCAAGAGATATACTTAACCAAAATCAAGGCAATCAATACATTACATTCAATATTGTGAGAATGCAATGAATTTGTAATATTTTACAGAGAATATCATATCTACAGATGAATGTTTATTTTGAGTCTCGCTTAAATTCTTCACAGATCTTATATGTCTTCATCTTAACCTTCTAATGTTCTTGGCAGTTTTTATTTTATTCTTTTCCAACCAATCAGATTAGTTTTATTGAGATGCCAACTGTGACAACCAAATTGTGCTTTGGGTCAGCATTATGTGTGATGATCTTAGGTTCTTCCTGAGGTTAAAAGATTTTCAATATAAATTTAAGGATGTTTAGGTAAATTTACTGTGAAAAAATTTAAATTTACAAAAATGCCCTGCGGGACCACTTAATTTATAGACTATTTATATTATAACCTCATGAGAAATCCCTTATGTGTAAATCTAGCCACTTGACACAATCACACAAGGCTTTCCTTTACCTAATAAAAGGACACTTGCATACATATAATTTAACCAATTAGTATCAAGTTTTAACAATTCTGACAACAAATTATTACCAACCATATTATGTTGCATCAACCTTCTGAATATACAACCAATTAATAAATGTTGTGATGGTACTTTTGTTCTTAAAAGCACCTCAATATGATTTCTTGACAAGGAAAGCTACATTTTTGAGGAAAATTTGCAGGCAGTTGCAAAAACTGAAGAAATTCAAAACTGGTAACGTTTGAAGTGTCAATACCAAAACCATGTGATTGAGGGACAACTGGACAATAACTTACTATGCAGAATTGCAAATGCAAAACAGTAGGTTTAGTATGAAACACCTCCCCAGCATCAGGCAATTAGTTGCAAGTTTTTGCATTTGACCAAAAACCATAACTTCGCGACTTCGAGGCATAACTTGTTGCACCGTCGGTATGCTAACCATCACTGCAAAAATGTGAACAAGGAGTTAAGCGACTTGCAAACTATACCAAAAACATCTATGGACAAAAAGCAGTCAATACTCCAATCCATCATCGTGGCAAAACCATGTTTGATAGAGG
The DNA here is from genome assembly GCA_036435485.1 of Saposhnikovia divaricata. NCBI lineage: Eukaryota > Viridiplantae > Streptophyta > Magnoliopsida > Apiales > Apiaceae > Saposhnikovia > Saposhnikovia divaricata. Next base: position 25,439,503 of record CM071600.1, read on the forward strand.
AGACACAATTGAAGAATTAAAGGCAGATTCCCTGGTGTACTTGCAATTCTCTTGATGAAATGCAAAACTTTTCCTAGGTGCGAGGTCCAAAAGATCTGATGCTACTTTGATTTTTAGTCCCACTTTGACATAGCTTCTCAGAAGAAATTCTACTGTGTTTTCTCTTCCTTGAAGACTTTCGCTTTAAATTGGCCAGTAAATCATTTCTTACAATGCCTCGTACTACAAATTTATCATTCCCTTTATAACTGTGTGTAGGGAAATGTCAGGTCCGGAATCTGTAGTATGTAGCCACCCTGTTTCGATTTCAGATTCACAGATGCTTGATTTGGAAGGGCTTGTGGAAACTAGATTACTGTTACTCACATTAAAACCAAGTCAACGGATGAACTGGATTGTCTTTGCTATAGTCCATCGTTTAAACTCTAAGTAATTACGCTCTACAAGAAATGTTAAATTTAAATATTAGGAAAAAAGTGCAGGTTTCTAAATCTTTGTCGTTGTGACGGTTGCAATAGAGATACTAATGCGATCCGTCACTGATTGAAGTGCAGCAAATTGCTACCAAACTCAAGTTTTTTTTTGTAAAGAATTTGTGCCAACCTACAAGTTATTCATCAACAACAGCATATAGTTTAAGCTGGTTTGACTCATTGACTGGACTGGAATCAGGATTTTGGTTAAATGCAGCATGTTTCATCAGGCCATTAGTTGCAAAGCTTTTACATATTGACCAAAAAGAATAGGCACTTAAGAGACTTCGGGGCATTATTAGTTGCACCCTCAGCAAGCTAACCATCACGGCAAAAATGTGTACAACGAGTAAACTACCAAAAACTAGACAGTATAAGAACAGTGTCTCAAGTCAACTAACCTACGCCTATAGGCTACAGCAGAACCCGGAGATGTACATCTATGGACAAAAAGCAGCGCAATCCATCATCGTCACATCACTCACAAAACCATGTTTGATAGAGGAGACACAACTGAAGAACTATAGGCAGATTCCCTGGTGTACTTACGATTCTCTTGATCTACTTTAATCGATGATGAAACGTAAAATTTCTCCCAGGTGCGAGTTCCAAAAGCTCTGATGCTACTTTTATTCTTAGTCCCACTCTGACATAGCTTCTCAGAAAAAATCCTACTGTGATTTCTCTTCCTTGTAGACTTCCATTTTAAATTGCCCAGTAAATCATCTTTTACAATGTCCCGCACTTCAAGTTTATCATCCACTTTATAGCTGTTCAATAAAGTATCTTCCTGATCAAGACCAAACTGCACTTTGTCATCACATGCTACGGATTCACAAGGTGGAGATGCCCCGTCACGGGACTTAACAGTATCTACCTTCCTGCAGAGGCTGGACAAAACTGAAGTCACAAGATCTGGCCTGTCTTTTATCTGTTTCCATCCAATTCCTAACCATTCTTGAGAAGGTCTGAGATCATTCTGAGTGAATACTGAATCCCGCTTTTCCGCTGCAACAGGTAAACAGATTATTCAAAATTAAAGTTGCATAAGTTCATAACAATGTTTAAAGCAGGTACAATATAACTTCCATACTTTGATACTCGATTAAATACTACTTTCTCCTGGTCCCAGTTAAAATAGACTAAATGAAATAAACTCTTTACTCGCTAAAAGTGTCAACAGATCACCAACCAATGAAGATATTATATTTTGTTTTAAAGTACACGAGCTACTAATTTAAGGATACTGAATAAATAGATAGATGCATTACAAACCTGGGAAATAAACAAGGAAATTATCCTCAGACTCTTTCCGAATTATGATGCCTTCCCACCAACCATCATGCCACCACACATCAACAACATTTCCTTGTTTTACAACTAATGCGTCACAGGCTTTATTAAACACCGGTGCAGGCCTGACAGTTGTCCGCCCATTAATCCGCAGACACCATTCATCAGGTAGTGCAACCCTTGATGATAAAATCCATTCCTTCACAATAAATGAAGTTTTTAAAAAAATGATTATAATGTGACTTGATTGAAAGAACAAAAACTTCTTGATATGACTTCTCAAGATTGAACATTTACCTCTAAATTAAGGACTTCGTCTGCAGCATCCTTGATATCTAGATACCTTACCTTCACTTTGTCTTTGTTTTTCTTAATAATCAATGCCCTAAACCAGCATCCTCTAACACCACTATCCTGACAAAGCACTTCAACTTCAGCACCGGCGGTTAAAGCATGTGATTTCTTCATAACCACGTCTTTGGTGGCTAAAGAGACAGCAGATATGGACTCTTTTAACTGGTAGATTCGACGTCCACCTTTATAATTAATTGACCCGTCAGTCAATTTCGGAACTGTGAGAGTTGTGTGTGGTGCCTGCGCATCGTTGCCCGGCTGTATAAACTTGGCAGAGTTATAGGATATCCGAAGCCTTTTCTTAGGTTTAATATTAAGAGCATTGCCACACTCTACATCCGCCTTCAGACCATCTTTGGCAGGATAATGATTCTTGACATTCTTTGATGCAGATGAAGTGAACATGTATTTAAATATTTTTTGCTCGCTGTAGCCTTTAACAAGAGTGATATCGAATGGTTTGACATCATCATTGTCAACTTGCTTCTGACAAACGAAGGGTTTGAACTGAGCGTGCCTGGCCTCTCTGAAAAATATCTGGTAGTGCTGGGGACTGAGAACGGATGCCAATCCATCTATGCACTCAATATTGAGGTCTTGAAAACAAAGAGAAAAGAAAATCTCCCTGTCATTGTAAGTCTCAGGCAAAGCAATACAAACCTCATCAATTCTGTGAAACCATCGTACCACAACCATTTTTTTCCCTCTGCAGTCCTCATACATATCATCCAAGTAGGCAACACGTGGTTTATTCTCTTCAGCAAATACATACACAAAGTCATGAATCTGCCAGGGAAAGCAACCACGTGACTTTCAATAGAACAGTAGAACTAATATATATCATAGAGAACAACTAAACACATTTGAGTTTACATTTTTAAAAATTACCGAAATTTTAACGCAGCCATGTTGAAATGATTGATAATGCTTCCTGTTTTTCTTGCAAGTTGATGGAGAACCTATCCATAAAGACTCAGCAGTATGCTTGCCCAGCTTCCACAATTGACCATCCTGAAGAGGAAAAAAATATGTTTTTAATTTAAATATCCAACTCACAGCCATGAGTCTAATTAAGATGGATGAATTTGAGAAAAATGAGAGTTTAGACATACCTTTATTGTTTCCGAACTCAACTGGCAATCATTGTCGACCTTCAATAAACCACAACCAGATTGTGGTGGCTGAAGATGATGTGAGGATGCACCTGAAGCCACAAATAAACCAATAATCAGTATAGGCATATAAGTAGCAAAACCGAAACAGAATTTATTTATGTAAACATTACACAAGTGCATAGGCAATGTAGCTACATAGACGTGCAGACAATCAGAAAACCAAAACTACAATCGATCTTCCGATGAGAAGAATCAAAGACATAGAAACCAGATTACTAGAGTAACATAGCCATAAATTTACGACAAAGTACAAACAGGGCAAGAATCAGCTAAACCGTGTCAAATATGCAAAAAATACACTTGTGTTGATACATGTCACATGGAAAAGTAAAATAGTCAATACTGAGAAACTTGTGGAAGAACCAAGCAAATTTCCCTAGAGAGAAAATTGCAGATCTTAACCTACATTAAGTGCATAGGAAATCCGAGGCTCTCACCAAACACTTGGAATTTGATTATAGAATCCTGCAGCCCATATCATTGTTAGTTACAATAACAAAAGTACTAGAAACATCAAAGCTGTTGACTTTAACTCGGAAATGGCATGTCTTCAATTCGGATGGAAGATGAAGTGAAATCTGAAGGACCTTTAAAGTCGTGGGAAATATGTTTCATCCAGGCTTCAAATTCACATTGTACAGTTACGGGGTAGCATTAAAATTCTTCTTTGAGGCTTCCCAAATTAAAACATCCGCCTGGACAATGCTGAAAACATGATTTTTCATCTTATCATACATCAGAAGAATCTCTAGTTCCACTAACAACTTGAAGGAACATAGACAATATAGTCCAACGAAAAGCACAAACAATATGTTCAGTATGCCCATAATCTGACCCTGCAAATTCTCTGTTTTCAAGCCTAAAATATGTTTCTTGCAGCATTATAAGGAGTATACAACAAAAGAAACCACTAAACTATATTCCAAGAAACCCAATCTTAAAGAGCATCAAAACATCTATAAAAAAAAAGTCAAAAACACCCCATCCCAAGTGAACTAGAAAATTAAAAAACCAAATTAAAAACCGCCAAGATACAATCTTTACACCACAAGAACAGTCAAAATTAAAACCACATAAACAAAACAAAAACAAAAAAAAACAACACAAATGTACATAAAAATAAACAAAAAAACATTAAACAAATAAAGAAAAATACCTGAAACAATAGAATCCAACCAATGAACAACTTGGGTACGAGACTTGAGGTTCATATTAAAAGAAGGTTTATTATTATCTACAGCCAACAAATCTTTATTACAAACATTGTAAGTGTAGGGCAAAGGAACCAAACTCTGTTTCATAGTACCCACAACAGCAAGATCTAAGCTCCCATCTTTACGTTTCAAGTAATAACGCACTTGTTTTGTCCTTCTTTCACTTAAAACAAACGCCTCTTTCCATTTTACATACGCCGGCGCTTCCATTAAACCCAAACCCTAGTTTGCAGTGTATCTATCTGTGTGTATATATATGTAGAGCAGCCAGAGGGATAGAGGTTAACTTTGTTTGTCAAGTGTAGCGAGGGAACACACAAAATGAAGGAAACATTTAAAAATACGAGGTAAATTTGATTTACATAATCGTACGAGAAATATTGGTTTACTTTATTTGATACTACGAGATTAACGGTGGGGATTGCTTTGTGAGGATCAGCGTTACATGTCACACGCGTCTCGATTGTCAACTTTGCTTTTATAATCATTTTCTTTATTTTTTTCATTCTCACAACATGCGTTTTAAGGATAGTTTTATAGGGAGTAAATTTTTTTTTAAAAATATATATATATAAATTTAATCCTTAAAATGCATATTGGACACCTCTTTTTTCAAATGTTAAGAATAAATGTGGACAGAGGGAGTAATATATTTAATGTAATTTATATTTACAATACCCTTTCTTTCAAACAAAAATTGTTTCAATAATCGAACTTCTTTCATAGATTACTAATTTATAAGAGCATTTTCAATTAAATTAACTAAAATGATATAAGTTAAAGATTATGCAAAATTTGTTGGACCGGTTGTATTTCAATGAAATTTATATATATTATAATATTTGGAGATCGGAAATGTAACAGAAGCATTAATGAAAATTTATAAGTATCCTTCCGTCGATTGCATTGATGTGATGTTACTTGAGTTCTAATGAAAATGCTTATTTTTAGGGATGACAACGGATCGGGTTTTGGCAAAATCCAAAGTTTTCAGATCGGTTTGGGTTTGGATTCGAGTTTGAAAATCAAAATCCAAATCCAAACCATCGGATTTCGGTTCGGATTCGGGTTTAAATCGGGTTTTTAGTTCAAAATTGAAAAATTAAAATAATCACATTAAGCGAAACATAAGAGTACAAATATTTGAAATTTAAAATATAAAAATATTTTAGTTGCATAAAAAAATATAGAATATTATAAATAAAATTTAGAAACTATAAGAAAAATAAAATAATATTTATATTTATATAAACATATATATGGGTGATCATTTTGTTTATTTGCTTGATATGTCATATGTATCCTAAATAAATAAATAAATATATATATATATATATAATGAAATATAAAATTATTAAGATTAAAATATTATTATTATATACATTTATATAATACCATATATATATATATACACATATATAATATATGTCGGGTTTGGATCGGGTTTCGGGTTTTCGGATCTGGTTCGGTTCGGTACACGTAAAATCCAAATCCAAAATCTTTCGGGTTTAAAAATTAAATCAAAATCCAAAATATCGGGTTCAGTAAAATCCAATCGAATCGGTATGGATCGGGTATTCATCGGATCGGGTTTTTTTGCCAACCCTACTTTTTTTCCTGGCAAAAAAAAGAAGAAAATTTATAAACAGCACGAAGCACGGATAAATTGCTCCTAACTAATGATTGGTTATATTTTAAAATAATTATTTTATTAATATCTCATATTATCATAAATAGATTATAATATTTTAATTTGACAACAAACGTGAAATTTGTTATAGGACCCTAGATATTCAATAAATATAATCAATATTGATTGACTAAAATCTATGTAAAGGGTATGTCCAATTGGAAAGTTAAATTTTTTACAACTTATATTAGTTTTATTTTTAGAATGTCACATGGATATTTCAATATAAGTTTTAAGTTACAATTTAACTTAAATTTTGATGTAAATAATATATAATAATTCAAGTAGATAATTAACACGGAAATTAATTGTCATATAATTATAATCTTAATATATAATAATTCAAGTAGATAATATTTGATTGATGTAATTTGAACTTTATATCTTCATTTATATGATTTTATCATTTATATCATCTAATTCAAAATCGAAATGTTTTCTTAAACCGAATTATGATAATAAAAATATCAAATTTAAGTAAAACTCTTTCTTGTACAATGAGCTATATTTATTTTGAAAGAAGTCATATATTGTACTAGACATCAGTTTGCAAGTCCTAAACACAAAATTTAAATTAGAATGTAAGGTATTATAATTATGAAGTGTATTCCGGCAAAAATATTTATAAATCATGACATCATGTTTGCAAAGATATTTAAAAATTTGAAGCAAAATGTTTAATAAATTTACGACATGGTATTGCAAAGAGTATGCTTAAGTCTAGAGATGTCAAATGTCACCAGCATGAAATTTTAACTGATTTTTTTGTTAGAATTGTAGTATTCGGCACCTCTAAAAAGGTGCCAAAACTACCTTCTTTTTTTTTTTTTTTTGACAAAAAGAGGTGCCAAAACTTGAAACATGTGTAAAATATTTTAGTTTGCAAATAGCGAAAGTTAACGCACTTAAAGGGTTCAAGTTGTGATAGGCCATAAACAGCCAAGGCCCAACAAGGAGCCCAAAACAATGAGTAAATCATCTCATGAGAATAAGAGCGGCCCAGCCCAGAGTAGTGTACCCCGGGCCCGGGGCCACTACCACGTGGCGTGGTCTCCACCCCGGACTAGGAGACCCCAGATGGGTGACACTCGACACACGTGGCACCCCACCTCAGCTGACATTCCGACATATGGCGCTGACCAACACTAAAAGACAAGGGAAGGCACGTGCCAAATCATTTCTGCAACAACATGGCCACACTCCAGTCAACGGTCACCCCAGACTGGTCCACGTGTCCTACATCCCGAATATTCAGCGGTTTGTCCCCCAGATCCGACGGTCGGGGGTGAAGGTAACCTACCCCTAAACCCTAGGCCTAGGGCTATAAATACCCCTAGTAAATAGGGTTTAGGGGTTGAACACTATTACACATCCACACACTCTTACTACTTTGTGATACTCTACTTGATTATTACCTTCCAGAGCCAACTCTTATTCTCACGCCGGAGGCACCTCGGGGCCAAACCCCCCCTCCGGTGTTGTTTTGCAGACACCCCACAGCAGCTACACTACTTCCGAGACAGGAGTTGGCGAGGAAGGACCCGATCAAGATTTGGAGTTATCATTGGCGCTAGAAGGAGGGCGAACCTCCGAACTCCAGAACCCCGAACCAACAGCCAAACTGAAGCAACCCGAACTACCTAAAACCGCGAACCATGCCCCGAAGAACCACCTCTGCCCAGCGCCAAGCACCCAGCGCAACTAGAGACGAACCCCTGATAACTATCCCGGAACAAGTCCCACCTGTCCAGATCCCAATCCAAGAAAGGCTCGGAATTGGGCCAAACGACGCTCGGGTAACCGTTGAGGTGAACCGGTACAAGTATACAGATGTGCCCCTGGACTCCGCTCAAATGGAAAACCTGACACCCGAGGAGCTAGCCCAGGCAATCCGAAATTATAGGAACCGTCCCCTCCCGGAACCTGAACCTGTGCAAGCGGAAAATTCCGGGGAATCAGCCAACTCCCATCATTCCCGGGCCTCGGTCTTTGACCGCCTTGGAAACCGGGGCAAGGGAAACAGAAAGGACCAGGAGGTTCGGAGTAGGGACAAAAATGATGAAGCCGATAAAATCAAGAGACTAGAAATGCTCCGGGAAAGAATAAGGCAGGAGGAACAGGCCAAGTTGGAGCTCAGAATCCAGAAGAGGCTCCAAGAGGAAGAAGAAAGAATGAGGAAATCCAAATCCAAAAGAACCCGGAGGGAGGTAAGCCCGGAGATTATCTCAGATGATGAAGAAAATCCAAACCACCTGGTGCAAATGATCCATGAGCTACAGAGGAAAGTCAATAGTGACTCCGGGTTCGAGATCCAGGACACACTCACCCCTTTCAGCCATTCCCTTGAAGCCATACCCCGGCAAAAGAACCTCAAGCACTACAACTTTGATTCCTTTAATGGGCTAGAGGACCCAGAAGAACACCTCAACTACTTTGAGCAAATAGCCCAGATATACTTCTACAACGACCTAACCAAGTGTAGGTTCTTCGCTTCCACCCTAAAGGGAGCAGCTCAGAGATGGTTCAGCCGGATCCCTTCCCGGAGCATACACAGCTGGAAGGAGTTCCGGGAAGCCTTTCTCCGAAGATTCCGAGCCAACAAACCCCCGGAATATCACATGTGCCACCTTGAAACAATAAGGCAACATGACAACGAGACGCTTGCCGCATTTATGAAACGGTTCCAAGAAGCCATAAACCAAGTCACCAACCTAGACGAAAGAGAAGCCTTGAGCATATTCCGGAAGAACCTAGACCCGGAGCGTAGTGAGCGCTATGTTATTGAATTGGTAAACAAAGAGCCCCAAAGTCTAGCTGCAGCCTACTCTATGGCTGCCAAGTTCATCAAAGAAACTGATGTCCTACAAGCAATGAGAATGACCCGGCAGGGCACCTCCTCGGGAAGAGGTAAAGACGATCGCTCTAGAAATGATCACAACTCGGATAAGAAGTTTAAGCCCAACAAACAGTACAACTATATCCCGAGTCATCAACTGACGGTCCCGGACAAAGGCCACTCCTCCAGGGCCAAGTCTGAAGCCAGACCCCCGAGACCGGGGAGGGCCGAACCAAGGCCGGAGCCAGAATGGACACCTTTGAATCGGCCACGCGCCGATATATTAAAATTATTAAGATTAAAATATTATTATTATATACATTTATATAATACCATATATATATATATACACATATATAATATATGTCGGGTTTGGATCGGGTTTCGGGTTTTCGGATCTGGTTCGGTTCGGTACACGTAAAATCCAAATCCAAAATCTTTCGGGTTTAAAAATTAAATCAAAATCCAAAATATCGGGTTCAGTAAAATCCAATCGAATCGGTATGGATCGGGTATTCATCGGATCGGGTTTTTTTGCCAACCCTACTTTTTTTCCTGGCAAAAAAAAGAAGAAAATTTATAAACAGCACGAAGCACGGATAAATTGCTCCTAACTAATGATTGGTTATATTTTAAAATAATTATTTTATTAATATCTCATATTATCATAAATAGATTATAATATTTTAATTTGACAACAAACGTGAAATTTGTTATAGGACCCTAGATATTCAATAAATATAATCAATATTGATTGACTAAAATCTATGTAAAGGGTATGTCCAATTGGAAAGTTAAATTTTTTACAACTTATATTAGTTTTATTTTTAGAATGTCACATGGATATTTCAATATAAGTTTTAAGTTACAATTTAACTTAAATTTTGATGTAAATAATATATAATAATTCAAGTAGATAATTAACACGGAAATTAATTGTCATATAATTATAATCTTAATATATAATAATTCAAGTAGATAATATTTGATTGATGTAATTTGAACTTTATATCTTCATTTATATGATTTTATCATTTATATCATCTAATTCAAAATCGAAATGTTTTCTTAAACCGAATTATGATAATAAAAATATCAAATTTAAGTAAAACTCTTTCTTGTACAATGAGCTATATTTATTTTGAAAGAAGTCATATATTGTACTAGACATCAGTTTGCAAGTCCTAAACACAAAATTTAAATTAGAATGTAAGGTATTATAATTATGAAGTGTATTCCGGCAAAAATATTTATAAATCATGACATCATGTTTGCAAAGATATTTAAAAATTTGAAGCAAAATGTTTAATAAATTTACGACATGGTATTGCAAAGAGTATGCTTAAGTCTAGAGATGTCAAATGTCACCAGCATGAAATTTTAACTGATTTTTTTGTTAGAATTGTAGTATTCGGCACCTCTAAAAAGGTGCCAAAACTACCTTCTTTTTTTTTTTTTTTGACAAAAAGAGGTGCCAAAACTTGAAACATGTGTAAAATATTTTAGTTTGCAAATAGCGAAAGTTAACGCACTTAAAGGGTTCAAGTTGCATTGGACGCAGCTGGTACTTGGAGTCGGGATGTCCTATAAATTTACTTGGCGTCTGTTTTCCTGTTTTAATTTGCTGAAAATCCAGTTTAAAATTCATCATCGATGTTTCAATTGGTTGATACCGTGATTTAGGGATTTATCATTCCATGATCATAAATTTGATCCCATTAAAACACACGAAAGTAAATGGACTGTCATGCTTAGTGGGTGGATACGAGTATGCTAGCAATCCTCCAAATTAGTCGAGGTGCGCGAAAATTAACCCGATAATCAATTTTTTATTCGAAGAGGTCCATTTTTTGTTCGAATAATGGATCACGAACGTTTATTTTTTCTTTATTTTTTGGGCATTAATTTGCCTTCTTGTCCATAATAAACTATGAAAATATTGTAGGGCATAGAGTCGAACCTGAGATTCCCGCCGAACACGTTCACTCATTTTTTGGCCATTAATTTACCTTCATTTTCATAATAAATTATAAGAATATTGGGAATGGCAGACAGTCGAAGACCCCCATTAAGCAAAATTCTAATATCATGTTAAGTAATCAGGTCATCTGAAATCTTAAGTTGTCAAGAAGGTCCAACTGAAACTTTATCTATACTCACTCCGTCCCTTAAAACTTTTCTTGTTTGTTTTTGATACGTTTGTCAACGCACACTTTTAATCGTTAATATCTTTAATTTCGTATTAGTATTAAATATAAAAACTTCACTGTATTAAAGTACTTACAAATACGAATCAAACAAAATAACTCATGACTATATTTTATCTTATAAATTATGCGTAAATTATTAGTCAACCGCTTATAATGAACATTGTAAAAAGTCAAAACGAGCAATGTTTTTCGGGACATATGGAGTACTTATTATTATAAGCAAACTAGCCTCTACTTGGTTAGTGTAATATCCCGTTATTTTAGAATAATAATAATAATAATAATAATAATAATAATAATAATAATAATAATAATAATAATAATAATAATAATAATAATAATAATGAAAGAATAATAGAAAAAAATGAATAAAAAATTACTAAAAAGTCAGGTATTAAAATTGAATTTGAAGATATTAGTCTAAAATATAGATGAGATTCTAAAACTAGGATAATTAGTAAAATTGGAATTAGAGTTTTAAAAATATACTAGATTAATTCTTATTTAGAGCATTAATTTCTTTTTGTACAAGTTAGTTAATCAAAGATAAGATTTGTTATTATGGGAAAGAAGCGTGAGAAAATTTTAGAAGATTGATATCATAAATATTTTATGATATTTTATTTTAAGAATTACTAGGGGAGGTTGTAAAATTATTAGGATCAATATTTAGAATTACCTTATTTAATTAGGTTTTGTAAGACATTATAAATACATCACATTCTCCTTCTCCATCTTTTATAACAAAATTCGTAGGTCTCCTTCACACATAATTCAGCAATTTTGTAAAATTCGTAGAAAATTCATCGTACGTCGGAATTCACTGATTCTGGACTTTTCGGAAAGATATTTTCATGCTCTAGAACTTTCGTGTTTTGAGTTTTCCAAGAAAACATCGTTTAGAAGGTCAAAAAGGCTAAATACAGATCTGATCAGAATTGTAATCATGGAGTCTTTCAAGATTTTAGATGTTTTGCTTCTGAGGGGTTGCTACATGTGTTCTTATGTGATTATGTGAATTCTTGATTTGCGTAATTGAGGTAAGTAACTATTCGTTACTCTGTATATTATAAGTATTTATACGTTGCTCCGTATTGATGTGAAACGTGCTCTGTGTTTATTGATTATATGTTATCAAGTATTTGTGTAACTAACTTTTCGTACCTTTGCTCCGTATTAATGTGGAACGTACTTTGTATTGTTTGATTACATGTTCTCGAATATGTGTTTAAGTTATCGTAAGAATGATTTTGACATGTGATTAATAAGATATTAATTTTTCAAAAATCCCCAATCTAAGTCATGTATAAGAATAATATTCCGATCACTGGATAGTGTGATACATAGAACTAGTTTGCGCACGTTCCGGAACACATCGATACCTTGTCAAGATTCGGTTTCACTTGACGAGGGACGTAAACTAGCCCCCATCGAATAAGAATAAGATCCCGGTCACTTTGGGAAAGTGTGGCATAAAGTATAAGATGCCGGTCACTGGCAAAGTGTGGCGTAAGGTGTGATTTAGGACTGTGGGAATTAAAAGTAAAAGATATAAGATTAAAACTTATTTGTTCGATTCATAATTTAGATTATGTGAGTTATTGAAAATATTGTGTACATTGATTCGATATTTGTTATAGAATATATTGTGTTGAGTATGTTGTCTGAAACCATGTGATAGATGTTATGTGCTACATGTGAAAATCGTGTTTTTGAAAATTATAAAAATATTATTTTGAGCCGTCGGACGGTAGTTGCTTACTGGGCTTCGTAGCTCATTCTTTTAATATTTCAGGTTCGGTGTACGATCGATTTGCTAGCGTCGGTGTTCGAGGACCTTAGAATTGGGCTAGATTGACTTTTCGATATATGTTAGTTGCGCTTTTGTCATAAGAACCTTTGTAATGGATTTTTGGATTAATAAAATCTGTTTTATTTTAGTTTTCGATTTAGAATTAATAGTCCGAAAAGTCGGGCTGTTGCAGTTAGTAACTTTGTTATACATTTTTTTGGTACACTCAATAGCAACAGTTGGATTTTGAGACAGATTAATAAGAATAATTGGATGTAACGTTAAAAGAATATATATTTTTAATATTTAAAATACTTCCATTGGTATTTTCAATAAAAAATATACTTACATTGGTTCAAGGTTAGAATCTCGTCATCAACATATTATTATTAAACATTTATATTTGGCTTGTTTGGCAACAACTTATTTTAAGTCTTTATGGACTTATTTTTGGGTAAAAATTTCATATTTTGATAAAAAAATTTATACGATTATTTAATGTAGGTTTGAGACTCCATAAGTTGCAAAAAAAAAATTAACTTTTTCAGAAAAAAGTTAGGAATATCTAACTTTGTCTTAAAATAATTTGACTTATTCTGGAAAATAAGTTTCCCCAAATACCCCCATTATCTTATAAACTACTCCCGAAAGTTCAAGGTTCGATTCCCGTCAATAACATATTACAATTTGAATTTTATATTATCTATTTTCATAATATTATTATTAAATATCTATATTATCTTATAAATTACTCTCATTAATGTAACAAAAATCGAGTATCAGACAAGATTGATAAAAGGATCTTGTAAGGATTAATCATTAAATCGGGGATTAATCAAAACGAAAATAGGATTTATTTTAATATTATAATATTATTTAGTATATTATTCTGATTCTTTAGTTATTTATTACGTAATATGTATTTATCATATCACGAAGTATAAAATAATTCATATTTGATTAATATACAATTTTAATTTTAACAATTTATTATAAAAACTCCGATCAACAAGTACTCGTAAAGATTAATCGGAATTTTAAAGTCCAATCAAATGGACACCTTATAGAGAATTAATCGGAGATTAATCGGCTGAATCAAGGATTTTTAGAACAGTACTCTCATAAGTTAAAAAATATAAAAAAAATTACGATGCACGGACTATAAATTAATATTATATCATAACAGGATCCCCGGTATCTAAAACTTAAACATAATATTTTTTACATACTGATAAAGAGAAGTTACCTGACACGGTAAAAAAATTATCTACCTATGCGATTTAAAATTATGCATTTATCATTTTTTTTGTAAATCTAGCCGTACCGATGAAAATTTTATGCAAAAATAAGATGGTGTACAAAATTTTATAAATTTTATCCTTTAATAATGCATTTAATTTAACATATTATTTTATATATGATTTACAATATGGATGTAACGGCTCATATTTTATATCACTTTTTGATTAAAAATTGCATCATATACAAAATCAATTTCTGTGTACTTTTGCGTACCCACTCATTTTTGCATAATTTTTTAATCTGTACGGATAGATTTTCGTAAAAACTATTGAAAATATGAATTTTAAATCGCATAGGTAGATAATTTATCTACCATGTCAAATTGATTATCTTTACCCCATACATAAACTAACTACATGTACTACGGTCGACAAAGGGCGTTCCAGTTGAGATTTGCCAAACAAGAGGTCACTTAGCAAAATAACATAATTCTAATCAAATTACATATCGACTATTAATAAACGTGACCATGGCTGATATTAAGGGCCCTTTATATAAACCTGAAAAATCGACTTATGCAACCCCACCGATAACCTCCAGTATCTCCTAGAAAAATCACTTGTATGTTTTATGCGCATATACAAGCAACCTCTTTGTTCTCTCAATTGCCTAGAAACTATGCCTAGCTCCTCCTGCTGTCCATTTGAAGCATGCTATGAAAGCCATGTCAAAGCAGCAAGACGAGAGTGATGTCCATAACGACGACGAGCTGCCAAAGTAAGGGCTCGCGCATAAATGGATATCTTACCCGCAAAAATTGGTCACCAATCCAAGCTAATTTTCCTTTTTATGTATAAATTATCAATATATTGTATGATTGGCGCAGCTGCTGTTATATACCTTCTCATTTCTATCTCTGCAGTCTCTTCTGCAATAAGAAGGGAACATAATGAGAACAGAGAGACAAATAGTTTGAACTGAAAAAGGGAAAATAAAATTAACTGGAAGAACCTCCACCAACCAATATTATATACCTACAATGCCACAAATAAACGAACCTGTTTCATTTAGCTTTAGCAGAAGTTGTTGTCTTGTTGGAAGCGCACACATGCCAGCATAAACAGCTGTCCTGACTGCCCAAGTGTGATAAGGTGCACACACATTTCCATAAGCTGTTGTAGCCGCTTCTTTTAAAGAACGATCGCTGAAGTATAAACAGTGTCATATGTATAGCTGATAAATAGGAGAGTAATAATACAGTATCAATGTATCATAATTGTGGAGATGGAGGAAAGAAGCACAAAGACCAGGATAACTTGCCCTAGTTGGGGAACTATATGCTTGTTTCATATATAATTTGGTGAAAGGCATCATGCTTTTTCATCATAGATAGGCCATATATACAAAAATTTACTGATATCAATATTATTTAATCTCAAACAAAGAAACCAGCCTTGCAATTCAATTTATTTTTTGTTTTGGAAAATTGATCTTTTATGAAAATAGTGTAACAAAAAGTGACAAATTTGAACCAGCCAGAGTGACATTCTTAATCAAAAAGACCCTTTCTTCTTGGTCCAAAATACTGCAGTAAGCACCTAAATGACTAGATCAACTACAAGAAGTTATCAACTTCTGTTCTCTTTGGTTCAATGGAATTAGATGAGAATAGCATGAAATTTTTAGTATTATGTGTGCATATAGTTATATATTAATCCTCTTCTCCACTACATTTAAACAACTCTACAGTAGATCTTATCATAGCTATAATACCATTCTAGCAATAAGTTCTCATTTCTTCCTCCTGCTTGTATCCTTCCAAAACCTTACCCGAGAACATTTGCATCCTCTCACTTTTGTTTCTCTTTCCTCTTTCGTTTTCCTCTTCTACCATGAATTTCAGTTATATTTTTTTCATATATTTCTTACTCCATTCTATTTGTCTCAGCTAAACAGAGTGAGCCTTAATGTCCTAGTTCTTATAATTAATAACTTTAGCTATGCAAACTTTTTAGACCACAAAAGTATGCGACTGCCTGACTGGCATGTGTGAAAGTTCATATCATTTTAGTTAAACAAAAGGAACTATTTTTTTATAGATATGTGTGTCAGGAAATTAACCCCTGGAGTATGTATAGCTCGCACTCATTTCAACATACTGAATGCTTTATAATAGACGGTTGGACCAACTTGGGAGGGGATTATTATTTCCCACACTCTATCCCAAAGTATTTACTAATTCCATACAAATTCCCTAAAATGAATGAAATTGAGTTTATGGGATATATAAGCATTAATTATAGTGTAAATTTAAAACAAATTGTAAACAAACTCACATCTTAGATCACAAAAGTTTTCCTCCCTCCTATTTTCACTGTTGCAGACACTTCGAATATTTTGGGGAAAATTAACTTTGAACTTTCGGTGGATATTTGTTACAAACAAACTAAATTTATGAGTAAAAGCTAGACTGGCGTAATATTCTCTTTTTTTGGTTGAAGTTTTAGCCTATGAAACAAAGGTAACCATGTGCGAATTCTAACTAAACCATCCCTATGATTAGGGTCGTAATTCAATTCGAGCTGGTTCCAAGAACTCGAATTCAATTAGCTAAGATCGACAAGCCTCAAACTCACTAACATTTAGACCTTGAACAAAATTTATAAACCAATTATCATTTTAGGCTTGACTCAAACCTAACAAATCTTTGCTTGACTTTGTAAAACTGACCAGCTTAAATGAAATACATGTCAAAATCAAACAAGATGTAACTCATTTAATAAGGATCCAAGTTCAGACACACACACACACAAAAGATATTCCTTCAAGTTATTAGCTCCACTCGAACTCAGTCAATATAAATTCAACTCAAACTTAATCATCAAAAAGTTGGAGTCTCATGATAATATATCTTAACGAGTTAACGTCAAATAATAAAAACCCAGATATAGAGGAGACATACCCTGATGACAAAAAGTTGAGAAATAAAGCTCTAATGAGATCAAGGCCCTGCCGAACTCTGCGTAGATTACGTGATAGGCTTCCCGGTGATTTTACAGTGTCGTTTTTCATATCATAGTCAAGTATTCTATTTAAAGTTTCATACTTGCCTGCTGCTTCCGTAAGACCACGAACCTGCAAGTGTCAAGCAGTTGTGTCAGGATGAGTTACAATAAAGCAGGTTTGTATATATACACAGATCATGAAAGAGTTATTCTTATTTACATTATACAATGACTTCTTATGGAGATTGTTAAATATAAACAAGTACTTCATCATGCAAATGTGTAGATATCTATTTGACTTGCCAAATAAATAATAATCTAAACTGTTGGAGTTATACAGACTATCATATTGCACGTAGCAATGAATGCCCCCACAAGTTTATTTCTTTTCAAAAGAATGGTCGTATTTTAAAGCCATCGGTTGTGTATAACAATAAATAGCTTGTATGTTCATCTGAGATTGCACTCATCGAAAGTTTAAATAAAGACAACATAACATGCAATTTAAATAATGATTTAATTAAAAACAGGGTTTTAATTTTAATGAACACGACCTATTGACAAATTATTTGCTGCATCATACCTTTCACTCAAGAAAGAATCTACTAATGTCATCAAAATTCTTTATTTTCCGTTATTAAACAAATGATATGATCAGGCTAGGTGTTGGAGAATGATGGAGCCTAAAAGATTTAAAGGACCATCAATACACAAAGAATCTAGTGCCATTTACATTTACCCTGTTCCTTGACTTTTCTCAACTTAATGGTAGATTGTTGTAACATGGAACTCTGGAAGTGTATCGAGAACTTAAAACTAGTATGATGCTATAGTTATATACCGAATCCAGTCCATTCACAATGCTTCGTCTACAATCTCTAGTTTCTAAGTTAGGCTTTACAATTATACATGTAAGATCAGGTTATGGTAAACTTTTGAAAAATTAGAGAACATATTACAGTAGGTTAAATTCAACATAATCAACCCTTTTATAAAGAGATACGTACTCACCTAACTAATGTGAGATAGAAAGGATTTCTATTGTGAGCACATAGGTGTATTTTGTAATTACAAATGACGAAATAATTACAAGTACGCCGTTAAAATATAATATGTACTTAGGTAAGTCCCATAAGTACGTACTTGGGGACATTTTTCTCTTTTACGAATATGACGAAATCTAACTTGGTTAGGAACAGTAAAGAGTCAAGGTAATGAATGAAGTGAAATTGCGGAGAATAGGAACTATACCCTAAGATGAGATAGGTAAACCATCAGGCCTTAACGAGGACTACAACAACGACGAAAGCCTTAGCGATTCTCATGTTTCCACCTAATATATTATTCGAAACTTTTTGCAGTTTGGTGGAACATTGATCTTGATATTAATTAACAGTAATAGAAAAGAAAAATTCATATAGATCAACAAAATAATAAAAGTTATCGATCTAAAAAAAAATAAAATCATAGAGATACGAAAGGAAAGAAGAAAAGACCTTAGCGGTATACTCCATCTCAGCGAATTTAAAAGCGATACCAAGACAACCAAAGAGAACAGAAACAAGTGTGCAAGCTTCACAAAAAGGTTTTAAGCGGAGATCGTAATCAGAATCAGAATCTAAACTAGACTTAAGAATCTCCGACAACTCTTCGAAAGAACCGGCGATCTTCGACAAAGGTGTTCCAGTACCGGCGTCGTCGAATGGCTCGTCTTCACTCATGGCGGGGAACAAGATGCTTTACAATAATTAACAACAACATGTTAGGATCATATTGAGCAAACAATCAAACAGCATGAAATTATTATTAATAAAAAAATTCTAAAAAAAAGAAGAAGAAGAAGAAGAAGAAAAGAAAACAAGGTAATGATGGAGGTGTTGAAGGGCCATACTTTTCTCGGAATTGTTGGTTAGCTTTGTTAAGGAGGGAACGGAAGGCCATTGTTGTTGTTGTTTGTGTTTTGCTATTCTTTCGGAGATTTTCTTCAACTAATATTTTAGTAAACAACTTTTTTTTTTTTGACAAGATTTTAGTAAACAACTTAACATATGCAAATATGCCAACATTACCATGTAAGTTTTAATGTATAAGCGTGTGCACTGACCGACCTTTTTCATTAACAAATTGCGTATCTGTTTTGTCTTTCCAGACTAGTAAAGCAGAAGAATCTTGCCGTGTTCACGTGACTCGTTGACAGACACACACGGGGTCCCCGTCAAATATGTATGTTCCTTTTCGTTGTATTTACTTTTTTATTATAAGATGACGTGCGAACACCGGTTGTCCAAATAATTTATTTAAATTAATTATCAAATTAATATTGAAAAATTACTATATATATATATAAATATATATTATTTTTATTGAGAAAACTGGATCAGAGAACAATCGTTCTTACAGATCCCTATTCCCTTCTAAGGTTATAACAGATAGAGTAAGAGTGGTGTATTCAACTGGGATTTTGAAGGATTTTAAAAATTTAGGAGTATTCAATTTGGATTTTTTTAAATCCATATTGAGGTATTCAATTTGGATTTCAAATGTCATTTAAAATTCGAGGGTATTCAATTAAGATTTCAAAAAGTCTTTTAAAATCTGGGTGTATTCAATCTGGATTTAAAACAATCCATTTAAATCTGATGGTATTCAAAAATCCATGGATTTTTTAGATTTATTAAAATCCATGGATTTTAATGGATTTGCTAGTTGTTTTTATAAGTTTTGAAATCTTGCAAAAATCAATGAGATTTTGATGAATTTCTAAAAAAAATATTTCAAATCTCAATGACTCTATATCAATTTTACAAGATTCTTTGTAGAGTCTTTGTATAATTTAAACAATCCATGGATTTAAAAAATTCATTAAAATCCATAGATTATTAAAAATCCTTCAAAATCCCAGTTGAATACACCCTCCTAATGTTAGGAAACCAAAAAATTATTCCCAAAAAATTCTCCAAAATGAAGTAGCAAATACATAGTGGGTTTTAATTGGATGACTAATGTGAATGCTGGGATTCATTTACATTATTATCTTCATAACCAATTATAGAAAGACATGTCATTTTGGTAACTTTTTTAAGAACAATTTTTGGTTCCTAAATATTTCTCTAACAGATATGTACCTATTAAGTAAGGGGCCCGTAGGGGCATTTTTGTAAAATTAATTTTTTTTCAGTGATTTATATAAATACCCTTAAATTTGTATTGAAATTGTTTTAACCTCAGGTAGAATCTTGAGATCACCCTCAGGCACATCAAACCCTATTTTTACTAACTTATAACTCGTGCGTTGCACGGCTCCTTTTAATATTTATAATTATATTATTTTTTTAATTTTATATGTTATTAATTTCCATATTAAATTAATGTTAAAAATTGATATATATATATATATATATATATATATATATATATATATATAAGATTTTACACGTTCGATTTAATATTTGTATTCTATCTTGAATTCTTAAAATTTGATTTGGACGATTTTACAGCCTACGTGAAATTAACAAGATAATCTTTAATTTAGTGATGGTTTAACAATTATTTTTCAATTAAATCTACGGAAAAATTGACGATTTTTTACGTTAAAAATTTCTGTTTGATTTTTGAATTCTACTTATAATTTGTTTCATTATCAAAATACCATTGTAATTATTAGAAAATAGTTTTACTAACAACCAAATACAATTATATCCTTATATATAATAATCATAAGAGGGATCCTATCTGTAACTATGGTCATTTATTTATTTTAAGATCTAACGATTCTTATTTATTTTGTCGTAATGAGGCAGACTACCGATTACAAAAATTTTGGACAAAAATCCTCTTACACTTATTATTAAAACTATATTTGGTTGTTAGTGGAATTATCTTCAAATAATTTTAAATAAGGATGTTTTGAAAATCAAAATGAAATATAAATAGATTCAATAAATTTAAGAGAATTTTCAACGTAAAAAATCTCAATTTCTTCTCTCTTATGTTTATGCGTAGTTCTAATTGGAAAATAATTAGTAAACCATCACTAATTAAAGATTATTTTTTTTAATTTCAGGTGGGCTATAATATCGTTCAAATCAAATTTTAAAAATTGAAGATAGAACACTAATATTAAATTAAAAGTGTAAAATCTTATATGTATCAGTTTTTTAACAACAATTTGATATGTAAATGAATAACATATAAATATTAAAAATATTAATATTAAAAAAGGAGATGTGCGTTGCACGGGTTATAAACTAGTTTTAATAATAAGTGTAAGAGGGATTGTGTCAAAAATTTTAATAATCAGTAGTGTGGTCCTCCGTACGACAAATATCTAGATGAAAACCGTTGGATTTAGCATAAAAAAATATTTTATATTTTAATATGTTATAAACTAAAAAGTATATTTATATTGAAATATGAAAATGTATATGTCAGTGATTTAAATCATATATATTTTGGTTTTCTACATTGAATAGCATTATTAATGTATGACTACTATATTGAATAGGATTAATGTAAAAATTCGTAATTATATTTTCTCTTGATATTCGGAGTTTTTTCATTTGAATAATAATTATTAAAGCATCACTAAATAAAATATAATTTTATGAGATTTGCGTGGATTGTAAAATCATCAAAATCTGATTTCTAGATCTCAAGATAGAGCCCAAGTAATAAATATGAATTTTTTAATACTAATGATAACTAAGTAAAATTCAATTCTAATACAACTTTTTTAATTATATCCTTTTTAAATTATAATTTTCTTTTTAAAATTCAATTGTGATAAAATCTTTTTTAATTATATCCTTTTTAGATGATAATTTTCTTTTTAAATATGATATAATCTTGATCGTCTATTTTTAAAAATATTTGATTCGACTGTTAAGATTATTTTGGTAGTGCAGTGACCAAACCAAAATTATGGATAAGATCACTATTACGCTTATTATATATAAGGATATAATACCATCTTATAATCCGTGCAACACACTGCTCCTTTTCTAATATCTATAATTATATTAACTTTTTTATATTTATATTCATACTATATTATAATAAGCGAAATGAGGTATAATTTGTAGTTTGGTTAACGCCTATTTTTGGTTATCCCTCATTTTTGGTTATTCCTCATTCATAACCGTTAGATCTTTCAACTCAAATAGATCATGATCGTTAGATTTAACAATACTAAAAATTGGTATATACAAAGATCTAAGGTTCGATTCCCTCCAACAACATATTAATTCATATTTAATACTAAAAATTATTATATACAAAGATATAAGGTTTAAATGCTTTTCAATAACATAATAAAATTAATATTTATAAACAAATTATAAAAAAATTAAAAATAACCCTTGCTTTGCACGGGCTATAAGCTAGTATTATTAATTTACATATCAAATTATTGTTAAAATGTTCATATATATATATATATATATATAGAGAGAGAGAGAGAGAGAGAGACACACACACTAGCTTATAATCCGTGCAAATACTTATAGTATAGTATATATAATATACACGGGTACTTATAATTTTTTTTGATTTACTTATAGTATAGTATATATAATATTATAAATATTATTTTTAAATATTGTTGAAAGGAACACTAGACCTTTGTGTATAAAAACTTATAGTATTAAATTTAAATTAATATGTTGTTGGCGGGAATCGAACCTTCAACCTTTCTTTATAACCTATTTTAGTATACGTCGTTGACGAAATTCGAATCTTGAATGTTTTGTAAAGTAACTTAATCATACAATATATTTAATCATCTGATCTAACGATTCTGATTTTTTTGCTAAACATCTAACGGTAACTATTCGTGTATACGGATTTCTATTATATATTTTTATTAATGATTGAAAGATATGGTGTGATATATTTGGGTATATATCAATAATTGCAAGATTATATTTTAAATTAAAGGTAACATGTTTTAATTAGAAAAAAAATATTAATGATTGGAAGATTATGATTGCAAAATTATGTTTTAAATTAAAAGGTAACGTGTTTTAATTAGAAAAGAAATATTAATGATTGGAAGATACAATATTTTAGTTATGTATAAAGGGTAACATGTTCAATTAAACGTAAACGTCTTTTAAATTGATTGAAAGATACGATATTTTAGATATTTATTAAAATTTATTTAATATTATAATTATGTTCTTATACAATTATTATTTAAAAAAATTAATTTAATTTAATATAATTTAATATACTCATATTTACGGATTATACTAATGTTTCTTTATTATAAACAACGTATAAGGATTTTTAATATATTTTATTAATAATTGAAAATGTGGTCTGATATTTTTGGATATATATTAATGATTGCAAGACTAGTTTTAAATAAAAAAAGGTAACGTATTTTAATTAGAAATGAAGTATTAATGATTTCAAAATATGGTACGTTTGATGTTTTTATAAAAGGTAAATGTGAAAATGGCAATGGCTAATTACCATTAATTATATTTTGTCATTATTTATTTTAATAATTAGGAAAATCAAACCGACAAACTTTAAATTTTTCGGCTTTAATATAATAGTATAGATATAATTTTACACGTTCATTTAATATATTGTGCTCTATCTTGAATTCTTAAAATTTTAATTTGGACGATTTTACAGCCCGCTTGAAGTTAACAAAATAATCTCTTATTATTTGAATACAGTTCTACTAACAACCAAATATATTTTTAATAATAAGTGTAAGAGTGATTTTGTCCAAAATATTGGTAGTCGGTAGTCCGGTCTTCAGTACGACAAAATAAATAAGAACCGTTAGATCATAAAATAAATAGATGAAAAATGATGGATTTAGCATAAAAAATATTTTATTTTTTAACATGTAAACTAAAAAGTATATTTATATTGAAATATGAAAAAGTGTATGTCAATAATTAAATCATATAAATTAGTTTTCTACATTGAATATGATTTTCAATGTAGGTCTTCTTTACTAATTAGGATTAATGTAAAAATGCGTAATTATATTTACTCTTGAGATTCTGGGTGTTTCTATTTCGATAATAATTGTTTTTTTTTAAACTAATTTTGATAATAATTGTTAAGTCATCACTAAATTAAAGATAATTTTGTGAGCTTTTCGTTAGCCGTACAATCATCCAAACATCCAAATCTGATTTCTATATCTCATGATAGAACCCAAATAGTAAATATGAATTTTTTTAAATATTTATAAAATAAATAAATAAAATGCAGTTGTATCCTATTTTAATTATATCCTTTTGACATTATAATTTTCTTCTTAAAATTCAATTATAATACAAAATTTTTTAATTATATCCCATTTAGATTAAAATTTTTGTAAAATTTAGTAATTATATTTCTTTTTGAGATTATGAGTGTTTCCATTTCGATAATAATTGTTAAATCATCAATAAATTAAAGATAATTTTGTGAGGTTCACATGGGCCATAAAATATTCCAAATCTGATTTCTATATTTCAAGATGAAGCTCAAATAGTAAATATGAACCTTTTTTAATATTAATAAAAAATAAAAAAAATTCAATATATATATATATATATATATATATATATATATATATATATATATATATATATATATATATATATAAGATTACACATCAATTTAATATTCGTGCTCTATCTTAAATTCTTAAAATTTGATTTAGACGTTTTTACAGCTCACGCGAATGTAAATAAAATAATTTTAATTTAGTCATGGTTTAACAATTATTTTCCAATTAAAACTACGCACAAACAAAAGAGAGAAGAAATTGATGATTTTTACGTTGAAAATTCTATTCAATTTATGAAATCTACTTATATTTCGTTTTGATTATCAAAATACCCTTTTTAGTATTTGAAGATAGTTCTACTAACAAACAATTGTTAAACCAAATTTGTTGATTTTATACGAATATGATTAATGTAAAAATTCGTAATTATATTTTCTCTTGAGATTCTGAATGTTTTCATTTTGAAAATAATTATTAAATCATCACTAAATTAAAAATAATTTTACGAGTTTCCCGTGGGTTGTAAAATCATCCAAATTTGATTTCTAGATCTCGGGATAGAGCCCAAATAGTAAATATTAACTTTTTGTAATATTAATAAAAAAAATCAGTTGTATACTTTTTTAATTATATCATTTTCCTATTATAATTTTTCTTTTTAAAATTCAATTCTAATACAAACTTTTTTGACTCTATCCTTTTTATATTATAATTTTCTTTTTAATATGATATAATCTTGATCGTCTATTTTTAAAAATATTAGATTCAACGGTTGAGATTATTTTGGCGGTACAATGACCAAATTAAAGTGACCAAACCAAAATTAAGGATAAGATCCCTCTTGCGCTTATTATATATAAGGATATAACTAGCTTATAACCCGTGCAACGCATGACTCCTTTTTTAACATTTATAATTATATCAATACTTTTAATAAATATATGTTATTAATTTACACAGCAATTTGTTGTTAAAAATTGATATATATAAGATTTTACATTTTTAATTTAATATTTGTGTTCTATCTTGAATTCTTAAAATTTGATTTGAACGATATTACAACCCACATGAAATTAATAAAATAAGTTTTAATTTAGTGATGGTTTAATAATTATTTTCCTATTAGAACTACGCAAAACAAAAGAGAGAAGAAATTGACGATTTTTTACGTTAAAAATTCTATTCAATTTATGAAATATACTTATATTTCGTTTTGATTTTCAAAACACCCTTCTTTAAAATTATATGACGATAGTTCCACTAACAACAAAATACAATTTTAATCGGTAGTCTGTCTCAGTACGATAAAATATATAATAACCGTTAGATTAAAAAAAAATTGAAAACCATTGGATCTAACCTAAAAAATATATTATATTTTAATATATAAACTAAAAAGGGTACGTTTTTCTTTGAGAAGCAAGAAAATAAATAGATTAAAGGGCCTAGCCCAAGCATTACATCACCCCAATCAAAAGATTAGATCCCTAGACATACCCATTTTACTTTAAGTAACCAGCCCAACCCACTAGAAACCCAATAACTTAAACAGCATAAAGAAAACAGAACATAAAAACATAGAATTTAATCGATTCATCTTCTAGACTTTAAAACATCTCATCCAAAGCTTCCATGTCTTCTTCTTCTACTGCCACCTCTGCTTGAAGGTCACCTTCCCGATTAAAAAGGGTATGTAAACTGAAATATGAAAAGTGTATGTCAATGATTCAAATCATATTAGGTTTAGGTTTTCTTAATTGAATAGAAATATCAGTGTAGATCTTCTAAATTGAACAAGATTAATGCAAAAATTTGTTATTGTCTTGAGATTTTGAGTGTTTTCATTTAGATAATCTATACTATTATATAAATTCCGAAACATTGAAAATTTTGGTACCTGTTTTTTGGTACTAAGTGAATTTACTTATTTACCCTTCATTATAAAGAAAAATAAATACACCTAAAATAAATAGTAATATAATATAATTAATGGTAATTAATCGATTGTCTTTTTCACATTTACTTTTAGTTGAAGATACACAATTAATAGTAATTAGTCGATTGATTTTTTCACATTTACTTTTAGTTGAAGATATTACCTTTTATAAACACCTAAAAACATTAATCGTATCATTTCTTCAGATCATTAATATTTTATTTCGAATTAAAACATGTTACCTTTTTAATTTAAAACAAAACTTACAATCATTAATATATATACTTTATACTATTATATAAAAACCGAAACATTAAAAGTTTTGCTACCTGTTTTTTGGTATTAAGTGAATTTACTTATGTACCCTTCATTATAAAGAAAAATAAATACACCTAAAATAAATAATAATATAATATAATTAATTGTAATTAGTCGATTGCCTTTTTCACATTTACTTTTAGTTGAAGATACACAATTAATGGTAATTAGTCGATTGACTTTTTCACATTTACTTTTAGTTGAAGATATTACCTTTTATAAACACCTAAAAACATTAATCGTATCATATCTTCAGATCATTAATATTTTATTTCGAATTAAAACACGTTACCTTTTTAATTTAAAACAAATCTTACAATCATTAATATATATCCGAAAATATCACACCAGAATTTTCAAGAAAAATATAACACCATAAAATAAATAATAACAAAATATAATTAATGTTAATTAGTCGATTATCTTTTTGACATTCACATAATAAAATTAAAGGTAATTAGTCAATTGTCTTTTTCACATTTAATTTTAGTTGAAGATATTACCTTTTATAAATACCTAAAAACAGATCATTAATATTTCCTTTCGAATTAAAACACGTTACCTTTCTTATTTAAAATAAATCTTACTATCATTAATGTTAGGTCCAAATGTGTTGTAGAGGGGGGGTGAATACAACTTTTCGAATATGAGAAGCAATAAATACGATGCAATAAATGAACACACAGATTCAAGGAATATATGTCTTATATATAACTTGAAAGGGTTGCTACAACATTCATTACAAAGTGTAACAGAAGTTGAGAGAGAAGTGAATGATACTAAGCTCTGTGAATGCACTCTCTCTTTTTCTCTTGTGTTTTTCTCTAGAATTGCTCACTAACTAAAAACATTACACAAGTACTTCTATTTATACTACATGTAATCTATGTCCTGTAGTCTTCAAAGACTAAGATGTACGTGGCCCAATGATGTCCACATAAATCTTGCCTTATCTTGAAAGCTTGGAAATCTGCCAATCAGAAGATGCCATGTGTCATGTTGAAGCTGCACTCTAAGTAGAACTTCTACTTGAGAATTTCTACTTAGCCATCTCGAAGTTCTAAGTAGAACTTCTACTTAGAAACTTCTACTTGGCCATCTAGAATATTTAGTACTTAGAAAATATTCTGGTCTTCAACTTGAAACTTCAATGCACATCTTGAACTTGTGATATCTTCATGTCTTCTTTATTCTTCACCAAGCTCTTGAATATGGATCTTTATTACTGACATAAACTTGCTATCAATATCCTGACACTTGATGCAACGGTCTGGTTCATAAGTGACTAGTCTTGATAGGGTTTTTGCTTCTTGAATAAATTACCATATCCAATTAGAAATGCGGCTTTCCAATATTTGCTTTCCTTCTTGTTCACTTGAAATCAATTGGTCTTATTGATACTGATGGTTATGATCTTGATCTTTGGCTTTTCAAATCACTGAGGCATGAACAACTTTGACTTGAACTTCTTTCAATGATTTCTTCTTTGATTGATCATAGTTAACATGTTGAATTGTATCAATTACCTTGTCTTCATTTAGTGTTGATTTCTTGTGACTTCTTGTTCTTGATTGTCTTCTGGTTAAGTATCTTTTCCTTTAGTTTGAGTTACATTAGTTATAGTGTTACAAGTTTACACACTCTGCCTTTTAATCTCCCCCAATTTGATTGTCTAACAATGACATTCAAATTAATGAAGGATAACTCAACTAAACAATGAGACGAGAAAAGATAATTAACATTACAGTCTTGAATAATTTACAATTGAAATTTACATGAAAACAATACAAAGAACTTAAACTAGAAACAGAATTCAAACTTCGAATTAAAGATCATTTGAGTGATTCCTATCACCTGGATTATTTCATACCTTTTAGTCAAACTTGTATCACCTTATTGGATTCACTCTAAGGTGAATTTTCCTCAAGTGAGTTAAAGCAACCGAAAGACATGAAGTTTTTCCAACTTCAAGTTCACACCACTCTGACCTTTAACCCTAATTCCGTTTCCTCTTTCTAGCTTCAGCAGCTTGGTCTCTCTCTTCTTTCTGCCTTTTGAGCTTCTCCTTCTGCTGCTTTTCTTTCTTGTATACTGGATCTTTAAGCTGCTTCCACCTAGCATTCAACAGACTCACAGCTTCCATTTCTAGAGGGTTCTTGGGCTCTGGATAAGGATGTTTGAAAAGCCTTCTGAGTTTGTCCACCTCCTGAGTAGTTCTGATCTTTGGAATATCCTCGAAGTTCTTCATGATGAGCTGAGGTTTCCAGTGAGATTTATCAGATTTGAACTGACAATAGATCATCTTGGGGTAGCCCTTGACACGGTCAGTATTGTGGACACTGGCCGCATCTCGCTCCATTCTCTTCTTTTCCACCACTACTTCAGACAGGTAACTCATGAGTCTCTGCTTTTCTTCAACAAACTTATCTTCCACTTCGCCCCATTTGAATACATATAATACTCTCTCCAGAAATGCAGCATCTTGAGTCCGTAGCAGCCATTGTCTACTCATATGCAAGATTGTTTGATTCTGGTCTGCATCTATGAATACTAAGGCATCAGCTGTATCTTCAACATAAGCATGTATCCAGTATACACTTTCACTTCCTGGAACACCAATAGCCTCCCTTATTTCTCCTTGTTTTAGTGCTCCAGAAGGAAGAGTCAGAGCTTCATCTACATTCTTCATGGCTTGAAGAATATTCCATTTCTTCTCTATCAGCTCCGGCTCAATCTTCACGTCATCAAGAGGGTTTGGAGCAATGACATCACACTTCCACACCTCATTGCTCTTCTTGAATATAACTCTTTCAATGATCTTCACGGATTTATCTTTAAGCTCAGAAGCGAATCCCTTGCTCATCATTTGTCTACAGACAGCTTTGAGAGATTCTACTGAAAGCTCCATTAGATCATTTTCCTCCATGCTAACCCTCTTCATCTTTCCATCAACTACCATCCGGATAAAATTTGGATATGCTGAGAATTCTGGACCCTTGTCCTCTGCTAGCTGCATTAACTGATCCCTGTACAGAATGCTTAGCTCCTCAGATTGAGAGTACTGAATTTTAGTCGCTAGCAAGAACAACTCTGACGCAGATCTTCTCATTATGAATTGGTCATCCACATATAGGAAAGATGTTGGGACTCCTTCTACCAAAGACAAGATAACCTGCCACTCCTTAAGATTTGCATTGTATCCAACCCTGACTTTAGAAATTAATCTCTTCAAAGCATTTATATAGTCCCCAGTCATTGGATTCTGCAAATTCAAGTTGTAGAACAGATCATCTGCATCCTTGTTATGAACTCCTTTTGCACAGGGTCCCATCATTATCTTCCTTGCTTCATCCCATTTCTGCCCTATCCTTCGTTTGTCCAGATCAACTTGAGGATTAGCTAGCCTTGCAAGCTCATACTCATACTGCTTCCCTTGTAGCTCCACCTTCTGTTCTAGGAACGCAGCATGTTCTTGCATCATTTTCATTTTATGGAACTGAGCTTGTTCCAAGGCTAACTGTTGAGCTTTAAGGGTTTCCTCATCAACAGGAAATTCTTCAGGCAGTCCGGAAGACATCCCAGCACCTCCACCTTGTTCCTTCAAAGATCTTTTTATAGCGTGTGCCAACGGTACGTCTTCCATGTCAGAATCTGAGTCAAGTACCTCCTGTACTGTTTCCTGATGACTCAGATCAACAAATGGTTCATCAACCATTACTGCCTTACCCTTTCTCATCCTCAGAGCCTCTTCATCAACAGACGGCTCAACTTCTGGTTCCTTGACAAGATCAGTGGGTTCTTCAATTTCTTCGATGTGAACTGCCTGCTGTCTCGTCTCCTTTCCACTCTCCCCCTTAGGTGAGTTATCCTGAGCTCCACCATGGTCTTCAGATCCACCAGCTGCATAGGAACCTCCAAAACCAGAACCAGAGGCTCCCGCTCCACTAGCACCACCTGCACCACCTGCACCAGCATCGGGGGGAGGTTGTTGCGACTCGAAGCACTCCGGGGGCACAAAACTCCTGACTGCGAACATCAATCTACTGATTTCCACAGCCATTGTATGCATTGTAGACTCCAATGCCCCCATCCTCTCATTGAGAGTGCTTCCCAAGACACCACCAGCATGGCCCAAGTCATTGACCTTATTTGTCAAATCATCAAAAGCTGTAGCTTGACTTGCCATTCTTGCTGCGTAGTCGTCTAGAGCCCTTTGGTTGTTTCCAATGTTAATCCCGAACTGCTCCATCGTCTGCCCGAACTGCCTCATCTGATTTTCCATTGAAGTCATACGCGTATCAAGATTTTCAGTGTTAAGGGACGGTGTTTGGTTTAGGTGACCTCGCTCTAATACTCGTTCTGTTGGTATTTGACGCTCGGTTTCGGGCCTTGAAAATGAAGGTCCCTCTCTCCCTAACCTCTCACACACACTCCCTGTCTCACGCTCGTGTATGTCTTCAATGATTGATCCAAATAGTGAAGCAGTACCTGCAGAAAATTGATAAGAAATGTTGTTGACAGTTATGGGATCAAATTCTGTTTGTTCCTGAGTTGGAATCTCAGGCTGAGAGGCTGCAAAGTGTCCTTGTACGACATCAGAACCGATCCTCTTTGCAGCATCAGTACGTACCGGTGAAGGTACGGCTGAAGTTCTTAAGACTTCATGTCCTCTTGAAGCAACAGTATCTTCAAGAGGTACATCATCCTCACCAAAATCAAAATTCCTATGTGCAGATTGTTCAAGGGGTGAACCACTCGCGTGAGGTGGAGTGGTTGCGTGTGACACTCTAGGGTTTGACTGTGGTTGTGAAGTAGCAGTGTGGAAAAGTTTGGCTTTCTTTCGAATAAGTTGCTGCTCTTCGGGTTCATTCTCCTCATCATCTTCTACATATACACGTGCTGGCTTTCTGACTTCCGTTAACAAGGGTGATAGAGAATAGGAATGTGTATCAGACTGAGAGTCAGAAATATGGCTCTTACCCTGGGATAGATCCTGCGGGTTAGCAGTCTCTTGGGTCGCGGAATCAGAAACATAGGAGGAGGAATGAATAGTGTGCAGGGAGAGATTACCTGATTGATTACCTTGTGCATCATCGCTTTCCTCATCAGGGATCTCATCAAATGCCTCAGCATGAACAGATGGATTTTGAGCATGTGATGAAACTTGTGATGATGCCTCCAAATTGGTAACTCTTGCATCATATCTAAGCCACATTTGAATATTTTCAGGAGTAGACATTGGTTTACCTTGATGTTTATCCTGATTAGCAATGGTTGCAAGTGACTTAGTGCCCATCCCTAGCGATTCAGATGTGGGGCTTCTGGCAAATCCCTGTCTAATAGCAAGAGCATCCTTCGGTATTAAGTCATTGATTAGCATTTGAAGAAACCGAGGAAACCAGCAGACAACATCATTTGTAGTGAGGTCTCTGCTTGCAAGGGATCCCATTGAGGCCACTATCTCAGAGAGAACTATGCGTCCATAGTTTATATCCAGTTCTCTTGCTAGGGCAACTGCAAAGGTTTGCATTGGAATTGGAATTTGATGAAAGTCTTTTTCGCGTGCCCGAAAACATCTTGTGATGGCCTCGAAAAAGTAATTCCATTCCGCATGGAAGAATTGCTTTTGGATATTTCCCGTGATTGGGCCTTTTGGAGGATAACATCCAATTTCTTCAAAGAATCTGAGGCGTTCTGTAGCAGTAGGTTCTGGATCATAGGCATCTTTAATTGGAAATCCCAGAACTCTGTTGACAATTTGTTCAGTCACCTCATATTCCTGACCCGCTAAGGTAAACCTGAAACCGTAGGGGGTTGATTTACTCCCAAAAGTAACCGCACTAGTCCATAATTGCTGTAAAGCATCATGTACTAGTGTAGGTTTAGCAGTAAAAGCATGGCTAGCTTTGGAATACAAATTGAGAAATCGTATCCAAAACTTAAACCGCGGGAGTTGATCACCAATTTCCGTAGAAATATTATAAAAATTGTTTTTAGCAAGGGAAAATTGGTGAGCCATTTTGATTAAATGTTTTTCTTTAAAAAGATGTGATTTTTTGTTTAATTTTGAAAAACAAATAATTTACGAATTAAATGATGTATCCCTTTTAATTTATCAAAAAGAACAAAAGTCCCTTAGAGAAAATTAAACTACGGGATTAACAATCAAAAACCAATGACCAAATCTGAATATTCAAAGAAGATGAATATTCGTGTGTACCAGTGAAATCGTGTGTGTTTATGAATGGTGAATATGGAATTGCGTTTTATGAACAGTACACAAACAGTTATATGTTCGTGTGTATGTATATGCGCGTGTATATTGATGAACACAAAACACACCCACACAAAGATTAAGGATAACACAGTGAATCTCAGTCAAAAATTTGGCAGTAATTCGTGATTAGTACGAGTTTAATCACAAAACACAGATTAAAGGTATGAAGTTATGAAATCGCCTTGTTTTGTGAAGAGGCTGCTGTGAAAATTAGAATTAGGTAAAGTGAATTAGGCATCGGGTTAAAGATGTATATATAGAAGATTGTAAAATGACAAAAATGTCCCTGTTAAAAAATGTGAAAAGTACTAAGTCCATACAGGGGACATCTAAGTCGAACTCTATCTCGAACTTTTCTATCTCGAACATCTCTATCTCGAACATCAAGTCGAACTTCGAGATAAAGTTCGAGATAGAGGTTAACTCGAACAATCATGCACAAATAAGCACTTTAACCAATTATACAGCAGAAACTATAGAGAAATCCTATCTTGAACATTATTGATTTGTAGTAAACTTGGAAAAAGGAAATTCAAGATACTTTTCAAGTTAGAAGTCTATCTCGAACATCAAGTCGAAATTCGAGTTGAGTTTCGAGATAGACTAAGAGCTCTATCTCGAACATCAAGTCGAAATTCGAGTTGAGTTTCGAGATAGACTAACTCGAAGTTAATCTTAATTTCTTTCCAAAATACCCCCAAAAAGTACAGGGTAATTCAAGATATGTTTCGAGTTAAGAGTGTAACTCGAAAAATTCCCTTTAGCTTAACTGAGAACTCTATCTCGAACACCAAGTCGAAATTCGAGTTGAGTTTCGAGATAGACTAAGAACTCTATCTCGAACATCAAGTCGAACTTCGAGATAAATTTCGAGATAGACTAACTCGAAGTTAATTCTCAGTTCTTTTCAAAATATTCCCTTAATGGAAATCTCATCTCAACCTTTGAGATAAAATTCGAGATAGACTTTATCTTGAATATTTTGAAGATAGAACTAGGCACACTGGTAACTCGAACTCGAACTCTAAGTCGAATTTCGAGATGAATTTCGAGATAGCCAACTCGAAATTCTTCCCAGACTTAGAATTTTTCAAAAACTTCACTCTGACAGCTTAAGTCGAAATTCAAGTCGAATTTCTAGATGAGTTTCGAGATAGAACCTAACTCGAAATTTTGAAGTTTTTCAATTCTAAGGCCTCTAATTACATGAAACTCATAGGTAAATTCATCTAAAAACCATGCAATATTTAGAATATTATGAATTTAACTCCCCCTATGATCATGCAATCTAACAAGCATAAATTCACAGATTTGTGCTATAAAAGACACTTAAAACACAAGGAATTTATGCAAAATCACACTATATGCAAACTATAACAATCATTAATTAGGCATTTTAAAGTCTAAGCACATAATGATTGATTAGCTTGCACATACAAACATAAACATGGATTTTACAGATAGAAGGCTTTACTAACTTGTGTTAAGCATTCCCAATTCACCAACCAACCTATTGAATGTTACTTCATCAAAAGGTTTGGTGAATATATCTGCAATTTGTTGCATTGTGGGCACAAAATGCAGCTCCACAGTCCCCTCCTCGACATGTTCTCTTATGAAATGATACCTGATGTCGATGTGCTTAGTTCTTGAGTGATCTACAGGATTGTTGGTTATGGCAATGGCACTTGTGTTGTCACACGTGATTGGAATTTTCTTGTGCTCCATGCCATAATCCTTCAATTGGTTCCTCATCCACAGTATTTGAGCTACACAGCTTCCAGCAGCAATGTACTCAGCTTCAGCAGTAGAAGTAGATACTGTATGTTGCTTTTTACTTTGCCAGGACACCAATCTTCTGCCAATAAATTGGCAAGCACCAGATGTGCTTTTCCTATCAATCCTGCAACCTGCATAGTCTGAATCCGAATAGCCAATAAGATTAAAACCTGTATCTCTTGGGTACCAAATCCCTAGATTTGGTGTGCCCTTGAGATACCTAAAAATTCTTTTGACGGCTACGAGATGTGATTCTCTAGGATCCGCTTGGAACCTTGCACATAAACAAGTTGCGAACATTATATCTGGTCTACTTGCAGTTAAATAGAGGAGTGAGCCAATCATACCTCGATAGCTTGTGATGTCAACTGATTTACCTGATTTGTCTTCATCAAGCTTCGTGGCTGTTGCCATGGGAGTCTTAGCTGCTGATGCATCTTCTAGATTATACTTCTTGAGTAAATCTCTGACGTACTTGGATTGACAGATAAAGATACCATCTTTTCTCTGACTGATCTGTAATCCAAGGAAGAAGGACAGCTCTCCCATCATGCTCATCTCATATTTTTCCTGCATTAGCTTGGCAAATTTCTCGCACAAGCGCTCATTTGATGACCCAAAAATAATATCGTCCACATATACTTGAACAAGTATTAAGTCATTTCTCACAACTTTATAGAACAATGTTTTATCAATTACTCCCCTAACAAAACCATTTTCAATTAAGAATAAGGATAGGGTTTCATACCATCGCCTTGGGGATTACCTGAGGCCATAGACAGATTTGAAGAGTAGATATACAAAATCTGCATGTTCTGGATCAACGAAGCCAGGCGGCTGTTACAGATACACTTCTTCTTCTAACTATCCGTTCAGGAAGGCACTTTTCACGTCCATCTGGAAAACTTTGAAGTTCTTATGTGCTGCAAATGCCAAGAACATCCTGACTGCCTCAAGTCTTGCAACTGGTGCATAGGTTTCATCATAATCAATTCCTTCTCGCTGAGAATAACCTTTTGCAACCAAACGAGCCTTGTTTCGTGTTACAAGTCCGTTTTCATCCAGTTTATTTCTGAATACCCACCTAGCTCCAATTACGGATTTGTTCTTTGGTCGGGGTACCAGTTTCCAAACTTTCTGCCTTTCAAACTGATTGAGTTCCTCTTGCATTGCAATCACCCAATCAGCATCGCCAAGAGCTTCTTCTATTTCTTTAGGTTCAAGCTTGGATAAGAACCCAGAATATAAGGAGATATTAGCCATGTCAGCTCTTGCAGTTCTTCTAGTAGTCACACCAGCATCTGGATCACCAATAATTAACTCAAACGGATGGTCTCTATTCCATACTCGTTCACCTGGAAATTGTCTTGATGATTCAGCTTGACTTTCTGAGTTGGGGTGCTGACTACTTTGATTATTTTCACTAACTCCCCCTGAGTTAGTGCCAGCTCCTACAGAACTAGAGTCAACTCGACTCGAGCCTTGAACAGTAGTCCTTGAGCTGCTATTTACTCCCCCTGAGTTGTTGCCGGTTGGTACTGAAGAAGTCTCTCCTGATCTTGTAGAATTAGCTTGTTCACTAGACTCAGGTTCTTCATGTACGCTTGGAACATTTAATGGAACAACCAACTCAGGTTCATCTTCAAGATCTTCTAAGTCCAAATTCTGAAATTTTAGGGACTCAGGTTCACTAGAATCTCTTGAAATTGATGAGAGTTTGGTATCGTCGAATCTGACGTTGTAACTTTCAGTCACTTTTCGATCATTCACCAAGAACACTCTATAAGCTGCCACCACGTCTGTAGAGTAACCAACAAAGATTCCTTCACGAGCTTTTGCTGCAAACTTGCCTAGATTTTCATCATCTATAAGCACATAGCATTTTGCTCCGAAGACATGAAAGTATTTGATTGTTGGTCTTCTGTTGTTCATTAGCTCACATGGTGTCTTTTCTTTATCTTTTATGATCAAGGTTCTATTTTGAGTGTAACAAGCGGTACTCACTGCTTCGGCCCAGAAATACAAAGGAAGTTTTGAATCATACAACAAAGTTCTTGCTGCTTCAACCAGAGTTCTATTCTTCCTTTCAACTACTCCATTTTGCTGTGGAGTTCTCGGGGCTGAATACTGACGACGTATTCCTTTAGATACACAGAAGTCATTTAGCACTGCGTTTTTGAATTCAGTGCCATTGTCTGATCTAATCGTCTTCACAGTAAGTGTTGAAACATTCTCAATTTGAGTGATGTGATCAATGATTAAGAAAGGTACTTCGTCTTTCGTCATTGCGAACAATACCCATGTATACTTGGAGAAGTCATCCACGATTACTAAAGCATATCTTTTCCTAGACAAAGATAGGACATTCACTGGGCCAAACAAATCCATATGAAGAAGTTGCAGAGGCTCAGTAATACTAGAAATTTCTTTGCTTTTATGCGATGCTCGCTTCGACTTTCCCATTTCACAAGCTTCACAGAGTCCTTTCGGAGCGAACTCCATTTGAGGTAGATCTCTCACCAATTCTCGCCTCGCGAGAGCATTCATCGTTTTGAAGTTTAAGTGAGATAGCTTTTTGTGCCATAACCAGCTTTCATCATCCGAGGCTTTGCTGTAGAAACAGGTGACCTCATCCTGATTTGCTGAATCCATATCTGCAACAAAAAGATCTTCCTTTCGAACTCCTCTCAAAGCTAGTGAGCCTTCCTTGATGTGAGTGATTGAGACACCTTTCTTGTTGAAGACAATTTCGTAACCTTTGTCACAGAATTGACTTATACTCAACAGATTGTGCTTTAGTCCCTCAACATAGGAAATATCTTCAATGATGACATTGCCAGTTTTCAGTTTGCCATATCCCTTAGTCACACCTATGCTGTCATCTCCAAAGGTAACATAAGGGCCAGCCTTCATAACCAACTCTGTAAGCAGGGACTTGTTTCCAGTCATATGCCTTGATGCTCCACTGTCTAGCACCCATATAACTTTATTTCTATTCTGCTTAATGCCCTGCAATGACAGATTGGTTAGACATTCTTCGGAACCCAACTTTGATTGGGCCCGGCTTTTCGGTAAGATCGAGAATCAACAGATTTAACAACAGGAGATGCACTTTTCTTCACATTACTAGAGCTTTCGACTATCTCCTTTCCTTTCTCAGACTTGACAGATTTGTCAGTCTTAGGAGAAGGTTTGTCACTCCTAACTTTAGGAGGACTGACAGTCTTGGCTCTACCATACTTTTTCTTGATATTTGAACTAGCAACAGTATTTGAGCATGACTGGCTAGATGCATTCATTAAATGCACAAAAGTTTGCATGATGTTAAAAGTGCATGGCATACAGTTAGGTTGACCACACTGTGCATGATTCTGATGCAGATTATTCATTGTATGTGTGGTAGGCATGGCATGTGCAGCAGGAACATTCATGTTAGCTTTGCATGCATAAGAAAGATGTTCAGTAGATTTACAATGATAACATGCTTTCTTTATTCGTTCAGCCTTAACCTCTTTTATGCCTTTTTCTTTCTTTCCTTGTTGTTTAACAGCCTTAGCTCCTAATCCCAGTCTAGATTCATCTCTAGGGAAATTGATTTTAACTTGTTTGATAGGAGTTACAGGTTGTTCTTTCTGGAGATCTTCCATCTCAATCTCATATCTAGCTATCAATTCAGTCTCTTCTTCTTCTATTCTAGGAACAAGATGTTTGTAGATAGGTTTGACAGCCGATTTAAGAATACTAGGTGTTTCCTTTTTAAGGTCACTGGAACTAGGGTCAACAGGTTTCTTTCCTTCTTTCTTAGGAAGGTCAGAATAATCAAGTCCTATACCTACTCCAGTTATTTTCTTAAATGTGTCATTATCTACATACACTTTACTAGCCGCTAGTTTGTAAGCTTCGCATTTTGTTTCTAACTCAGCTAGATTGTTCCTAAGACATGCTTCTACTTCTTCCTTAAGGACGAGCTTGTGTTCCAGAGATTTAATAAAGTCTCTTAGAGAAGTATCTACAGTGCAAGCAGCCTCTAGCTCTTCCACTTTTGCCTCAAGCATTCTACATTTGGCAACAAGTGTTTTCTGTTCCTTTTGAGAAGAGTCTAGGCTTTTTCACAACATATAGATCTCTTCACTAAGAGCCCCGTTCTGTTCTTTATAATCATCAATAGACATTTCTACTTTAAGAGTCAGAACTGGTACCTCTGGTTCCTCTGATGTCTCAGCCATGAGGGCAAAGTTTGCTACATGAGTAACATCTTCCTCATCTGAATCATCCCAAGCTCTTCCTTCTGTCACCAATAAAGCTCGTTTTCCATGTCTTTCCTTCAACAGTGCTTCATAGTTGCTTTTGAGAGCTTCAAATGTTTCTTTTGGATAAGTCTGTTTAGGCTTTTTGCAGTCCGAGGCAAAGTGTCCAGCTTCACCACAATTATAGCATTTGAACTTCATTTTGAAATCCAAAGGAGATTTGTAGCTGGTATTCTTGCCTTTTCCTTTGTAGCCTGACGAACTACCACCACCCTTAGCAGCCCGATAATAAGATGAAGATTTTCTCTGTGGTCGGTTGCTCTTTCTAAATCTCATGTTGCTGAACTTCCTTGCCATGTATGCCACGACACTATCGTCCATGTTGTCCAGCTTTTCTTGGGTGTAGTAGTCATCATCACTGTCAGATGCGCCCTCGTCATCATTATCAACTTGATGTGGTGCAAGTGATGATTTAGGCTTTGCTGCAACCATTGCCTTCTTAGACTCTTCCTCATCAGCAACTAATCCTGATGCACTTTCTTTTCCCTTTGAATCATTGTCCCATGCTTGATCTTGAAGAGTTTCCAGCTCATAGGTCTTTAATATTCCATAATATTCTTCCAGAGAAGTTGTATGCAAATCTATGGTTTCTCTTATTGCGTAGCCCCTATGTTCAATGCTTTTTGGCTGGTTCCTCAGATATCTCGTATTAGTCTCAACCATGGGGAGAGTTACACCTCTCAGATTCAAATCCAATACCAACTGACTGAATCGTAGGTAGACATCTGTTATGCCTTCTCCTTTCCTTATTCTAAAGGTGTCATACTCCATCTTGAGTATGAGTGTTTTGTTGCTTCTGACCTCTGCAGATCCTTCCATGACAACTTCTATCTTGTCCCAAATCTTCTTCGCTGTAGTCAGACCTTTGACTATGTTGAACATTTCATGATCAAGAGATTCCATCAAGGTTTGTCGAACGGCAGTATCACAAGCTATTTGTTCCTTGTCAGCATCCGAAAACTCCGAGACCTTTTTAGGCTCAGACCGAGGTGGTATAACTACTCCTCCTTCCGTATGTGAAGGAATAACTACCATTGGGACAAATTTACCCTTGTCAAGGACTTCCAGATATTCAGGGTTAACAGTCTCTAGATATAGTCTCATTCTGAAAACCCATTCTTCATAGTGATCTTTGTTGAACATTGGGATCTTGAATGCATTTTTAGGAGCCATCTCAATTCTGGTCACTAAAAGTTTCTAAGTACCCAAGACTAGGCTATGTAGAATATTTATGTAGAACTTTTGCCTAAGTCGAAATTTCTCTAAGTAGAAATTTTGCTCAATTCGAAATCACCAAGTAGAAATTGTCCAAGTCGAAATTCTATGTAGAAATTCTCAAGTAGAAATTCTATGTAGAAATTTTGCCTTAGAATAATTTTTCTGCAGATTACTTTAATATTGAATAAACAATATTATCTCTTTAACACCTTTTGACTTTGAATGCTTTACTCACCTAACCCACGTGCTAGGCAATGAATATGTCTTGTTCACTTTCGGCCGTGAATAATGCAAAATACAAAGTCCAAAAACACCTTTTTATTCTTTTACTATTTTTTTCTGTTTGAAAAGGAGATAAAAAAGTTGTTGGGTTGTCTTCTTTGATAAGAACAGATGATGAACACTCAAGAACACCAAATATGAAAGTACCCAGATTAATTCACAAAAATTAATTAAAATACATCCAAGCTAAATAATCACACCTGGAGTATTTAAATAATTTTTCAGATGAGTTTTTCACCACAAACGAATTAAAGCTCACTTTTCGAGAAAATGAAAAGTAGATCTAGAAAATGAAAAACTCACGATTCTTCTACTCAACACAAGGATCTATGTTTTGTATGTTAAACATATAGCTCTGATACCAATTGTTAGGTCCAAATGTGTTGTAGAGGGGGGGTGAATACAACTTTTCGAATATGAGAAGCAATAAATACGATGCAATAAATGAACACACAGATTCAAGGAATATATGTCTTATATATAACTTGAAAGGGTTGCTACAACATTCATTACAAAGTATAACAGAAGTTGAGAGAGAAGTGAATGATACTAAGCTCTGTGAATGCACTCTCTCTTTTTCT
Organism: Saposhnikovia divaricata; assembly: GCA_036435485.1. Lineage (NCBI taxonomy): Eukaryota > Viridiplantae > Streptophyta > Magnoliopsida > Apiales > Apiaceae > Saposhnikovia > Saposhnikovia divaricata. Next base: position 25,481,004 of record CM071600.1, read on the forward strand.
CTTGTGTTTTTCTCTAGAATTGCTCACTAACTAAAAACATTACACAAGTACTTCTATTTATACTACATGTAATCTATGTCCTGTAGTCTTCAAAGACTAAGATGTACGTGGCCCAATGATGTCCACATAAATCTTGCCTTATCTTGAAAGCTTGGAAATCTGCCAATCAGAAGATGCCATGTGTCATGTTGAAGCTGCACTCTAAGTAGAACTTCTACTTGAGAATTTCTACTTAGCCATCTCGAAGTTCTAAGTAGAACTTCTACTTAGAAACTTCTACTTAGAAACTTCTACTTGGTCATCTAGAATATTTAGTACTTAGAAAATATTCTGGTCTTCAACTTGAAACTTCAATGCACATCTTGAACTTGTGATATCTTCATGTCTTCTTTATTCTTCACCAAGCTCTTGAATATGGATCTTTATTACTGACATAAACTTGCTATCAATGTCCTGACACTTGATGCAACGGTCTGGTTCATAAGTGACTAGTCTTGATAGGGTTTTTGCTTCTTGAATAAATTACCATATCCAATTAGAAATGTGGCTTTCCAATATTTGCTTTCCTTCTTGTTCACTTGAAATCAATTGGTCTTATTGATACTGATGGTTATGATCTTGATATTTGGCTTTTCAAATCACTGAGGCATGAACAACTTTGACTTGAACTTCTTTCAATGATTTCTTCTTTGATTGATCATAGTTAACATGTTGAATTGTATCAATTACCTTGTCTTCATTTAGTGTTGATTTCTTGTGACTTCTTGTTCTTGATTGTCTTCTGGTTAAGTATCTTTTCCTTTAGTTTGAGTTACATTAGTTATAGTGTTACAAGTTTACACACTCTGCCTTTCAATTAATATATACCCAAAAATATCACACCATAATTTTCAAGAAAACTATAGCCCGAAAATATCAAACCATATTTTTCAATTATTAATAAAATATATTAAAAAGCATATACGTTGTTTATAATAAAGAAACATTAATATAATCCGTAAACATGAGTATGTTAAATTATATCAAATTAAAATGAAAAAAAATTATTAAAATAATTATTATATAAAAAACTAATTTTAATATTAAATAAAATTTATAACATAATACAAAAAACCCGTGCATTGCACGGGTTATAAGCTAGTAATTATTAAAGAATCAATAAACTAAAGATAATTTTATGAGGTTCGCGTGGGCTATAAAATCATTTAAATATAATTTCTACATCTGAAGATAGAGCTCAAATGGTAAATAAATTTTTTCTTTAATATTGATAAATAAATAAATAAATAAAATTCAATTTTAATATAACATTTTTTAAATTACATCTTTTTTAAATTATAATTTTCTTTTTAGATTATAATTCTCTTTTTAAAATTCAATTCCAATACAATCTTTTTAAATTATATCCATTTTAGATTAAAATTTTCTTTTTAACATGATATAATCTTGATAATTTGTTTTTAAAATTATTATATTCGACGGTTGAGATTATTTTAGTGGTACAGTAACCAACCTAAAATTAATTATTTTTAATATTTATATGTTATTAATTTACATATCAAACTGTTGTTAAAAAATTGATATATATATATATATATATATATGTATATAAAATCTTACACGTTCAATTTAATATTTATGCTCTATCTTGAATTCTTAAAATTTGATTTGGACGATTTTACAACCCACATAAAATTAACAAAATAAACAATTATTTTTCAATTAAAATTAAGCATAAACAAAATAGAGAAGAAATTGACGATTTTTTACGTTAAAATTCTGTTTGATTTATGATATTTACTTATATTTCGTTTTGATTATCAAAATACCATTCTTGTTATTTGAAGATAGTTCTACTAATAATCAAATATAGTTTTAATAATGAGTGTAAGAGTGATTTTGTCCAAAGTTTGGTAGTCTGGTCTTCTGTACGACAAAATAAATAAGAATCGTTAGATCATAAAATAAATAGATGAAAAACGATGGATTTAGGATAAAAAAATATTTTATTTTTAACATGTAAACTGTTAAGTGTATTTATATTGAAATACAAAAAAGTGTATGTCAATGATTTAAATCATATAATTTGGTTTTCTACATTGAATAAGATTATCAATGTAGGTCTTCTACACTGAATAGGATTAATGTAAAAATTCGTAATTTGGTTTTCTACAATGAATAGGATTATGAATGTAGGTCATCTGCACTGAATATGATTAGTGTAAAAATTTGTAATTATATTTTCTCTTGATATTATGAGTGTTTGCATTTGGATAATAATTGTTAAATCATCCCTAAATTAACGATAATTTTGTGAGTTTCGCGTGGGCAGTAAAATCATCCAAATCTAATTTTTTGATCTCAAGATAGAGCCCAAATAATAAATATGAACTTTTTTCATATTAATAAAAAAAATTCAATTGTATCCTTTTTTAATTATATCATTTTCATATTATAATTTTCTTTTTAAAATTCAATTATAATACAAACTTTTTTAATTATATCCTTTTTAGATTAAAAATAATATCATATAATCTTGATCGTCTATTTTTGTAACCTCAACTGCAGCTATTCTAACCTCAACTGCAATTATTACAACCTGCGCAACTACATATGCAACTTTTATCATATTTTGACAATAAATTTGCAAAATGGGTATTTTTTTTTATCATTTCCCTTTAATATTTATATTTGTAAACATATATATATATTGAATTTGATTTGTATCAAATAAATTTTAATATTTTATTAAATAAAATAAAAAACTCTTACATTTGAAAGACTTAGAAAAAAATAACCAAATTTGAGTATAAATATATAAAAAAAATTATTATTTATTAGACTTCACACGATCAGTTTACTATTTTGTTCTATCTCTTGTTCCAAAAATCAGATTTAGATTTTTACAGGTCACGCAAAACTCAAAAAATTATCTATATGGTTTAACAATTATTATCAAATGAAACTACTCGAAAATTGAAGAAAAAAACAAAAGTTACGATTTTTATATTGAGAATTATTTTCAATGTAGAAAACCTACCTACATTTGGTCTAGATTATTAAATTTATTTTTTCATATTTAAATATAATTCTATTATCAATCAAATAAACTTACTTTTTAATATTAGATCTAATTCTATTCAATTTAGAAAACCTATTTATATAATAACTTATATTTAGATATAGGGTAATCCTATTGTAAATTGAATTTAATATTTTATAGTTGTGCAAATTCGATGAAGGATAGAATAAGGATATAATTCTCCCAACGTATCATCATTATAAATTCTATATATACTATTCTATTCTTGTTGAATTGAATTGAATACCCCAATTATACACTAATATACACACAACGACAAGGGTAATTGATTGATTTGGGGAGGAATGGGAGTTCCGGCGTTCTACCGGTGGTTAGCGGAGAAGTATCCGATGGTAGTTGTAGATGTAATTGAAGAAGAAGCTGTTGAAATTGAAGGTGTTAAGATTCCTGTTGACACTTCTAAACCTAATCCTAATCAACTTGAATATGATAATCTTTATCTCGATATGAATGGTATTATTCATCCTTGTTTTCACCCCGAGGATCGTCCTTGTCCAACCTCCTTCACTGAGGTGTTTGAGTGTATGTTTGATTACATTGATAGGCTTTTTGTGATGGTGCGTCCTCGAAAGCTCCTTTACATGGCTATAGATGGTGTTGCCCCAAGGGCGAAAATGAACCAGCAACGATCTAGGCGTTTTAGAGCAGCAAAAGATGCAGCAGATGCGGCAGCTGAAGAGGAAAGATTGCGTGAGGAATTTGAGAAGGAAGGCAGAAAGCTTCCCCCAAGATTGCGTGAGTCTCAAGTTTGTGATTCTAATGTTATAACTCCTGGAACTGAGTTTATGGCAGTTTTGTCAGTTGCTCTACAGTATTATATCCATCTTAGAATTAACAATGACCCTGGATGGAAATCTGTAAAGGTTATACTTTCTGATGCAAATGTTCCTGGCGAAGGGGAACACAAAATTATGTCCTACATTCGTCTTCAAAGAAACCTTCCTGGTTTTGATCCAAACACACGCCACTGCCTGTATGGTTTGGACGCCGATCTCATCATGTTGGCTCTGGCTACCCATGAGATTCATTTTTCAATTCTCAGAGAGGTTGTATTCACTCCAGGACAGCAAAACAAGTGTTTTCTTTGTGGTCAAATGGGCCACATGGCCGCAGAATGTGAAGGAAAGGCTAAAAGGAAGAACGGGGAGTTTGATGAGAAAGCTGGTGAAACAACTGTTCCCAAAAAGCCATACCAGTTTCTCCACATTTGGACTCTCAGGGAGTATTTGGAACTTGAGATGAGGATTCCTAATATTCCTTTCAAGATTGATTTTGAGCGCATCGTTGATGATTTCATCTTCATGTGTTTCTTCGTTGGCAATGACTTTTTACCACATATGCCTACGTTGGAGATCCGCGAGGGTGCCATTAATCTGCTTTTGGCTGTTTACAAGAAGGAATTCCGGGCATTAGGTGGTTATGTGACTGATGGGAGCAAGCCAAACTTGAGCAGGGTGGAGCATTTCATTCAAGCAGTGGGATCATATGAGGACAAAATCTTTAGTAAAAGAGCTCGGTTGCATCAGCGTCAAGCTGAGAGAGTCAAGCGTGATAAAGCTCAAGTGAAAAGAGGAGATGATGTCGAGCCACAGATCGCACCTGATTTGGTTCCAGTTGCCAGGTTTCATGGTTCTCGTCTTGCCTCAGCTCAGGCACCTTCACCATATCAGCATGCACAATCCAGCAACCAGCGAGCCCCAAAAGTTGCACGGCTGTCTTCTGAGGCCACTATTGGTGCTGCTCTTGTCGAAGCTGAGAATAATCTTGAAAAAGAGGCATCTGAAAACAAAGAGGAACTGAAAACAAAGTTGAAGGGGGTACTTCGTGAGAAATCTGATGCTTTCAACTCTGAGAATCCTGAGGAAGACAAGGTAAAACTGGGAGAGCCTGCAGGTTGGAAGGAGAGGTATTATGAAGAAAAGTTTTCTGCAAACACTCCAGAGGAACTTGATAGGGTTCGCAAAGATGTTGTAAAGAGTTATGCAGAAGGTTTGTGTTGGGTTATGCATTATTACTACGAAGGAGTTTGTTCATGGCAATGGTTTTATCCTTATCATTATGCTCCATTTGCTTCTGATCTTAAAGATCTTGGACAGTTGAATATAAGCTTTGAACTAGGTTCTCCATTTAAACCATTTAATCAGCTGTTGGGAGTATTTCCTGCAGCCAGCTCCCATGCACTTCCTCAGCAATATAGGAAACTGATGACTGATCCAAATTCGCCTATCATTGATTTTTATCCAGCTGATTTTGAAGTGGATATGAATGGGAAGAGATTTGCTTGGCAGGGTATTGCCAAATTGCCTTTCATTGACGAAGCCCGTCTTCTTGCCGAGGTTGCAAAAATTGAGTATACTTTAACGGAAGAAGAAGTTCGAAGAAACACTACAATGTATGACATGTTTTTTGTGGCAGTATCTCACCCTCTATCTCCATACATATTTTCTCTTAATGATCGCTATAAGCAGTTGGATGAAAAAGAACGAACTCAAACGAAGGAGCAACTTGATCCAGTGGCCAGCGGCGGGATGAATGGTTATATATCTCTTTGCTCTGGAGATCCGTGCCCACAAATATTCAGATCACCGGTTGAGGGGATGGAAGATATTATTGACAACAATGTAATATGTGCTATTTACAAACTTCCAGATGCTCATAATCATATTGCGCATCCTCCTCCAGGAGTTAATCTCCCTAAAAAGACCGTCTCAGTTGGGGATCTAACACCAGAGCCTGTTCTGTGGCATGAAGATTCTGGAAGGAAGCCCTGGGAAAATAAAAGGAATAACATGCAGCTAGGTGATGCTGCTCATCGGCTTGTAGCAAATAGCTTACAGATAAAGAAAGATAGATATGTTGATGGAGATTATAATGGCAATCCTCCGTATGCCACTGCAAATGACCCAGCATTTCATTTGAACCAAAGTTATAGACACCAGGGTCAGGGACGGTACAGATCGGTACCACCCAATTCAGCTTATCCCCAAGGTCACCACATGTTACCATATTCTGTTCCTGGTCAGAGTCAATACGATCGTTCTTATAACCAACCCTGTGCTTCGTCATCAACACGACATCCTGACAATCGGCCATTGAATCAGAGTAGGGATTATCCTCTGCAAGTACATTACTCCCAAGGATTGCAGCAAAATAGACATGATGTATATCAACCACGCGGGCCTCTTCATGCAGTCCAAGCACTACCTCCAATTGCAGCTGGTGTTCCGTTTTATCAACAGGTTGGATATCAAACATACGGTGGTGCCAATTATCATCACCAGAACGGTGGCCTGCCCAGAGTAAACTCAAGAGTACGTAGAGATTATGATGTATCTCAGCATCAGACATCATTGGAGAGGAGGTCGAAGACCACCACCACCACCTGGTCACCGCCGTTAACATGGGTGCTGAGCAAGAGCCAGCCGTATATGGATTGTTGAAACATTAAATTAGTTATGCCATATTTATTTACAGATTAAAGTATTCAATTGTAATATTTCACCTTGCTGATATTAATTCTTGGGAAGCATAATTGTTGTAACTTGTAATATAATCTTGTTGAGAAAAAGGACCTGAGATATATTTCAGGAAACTTTTTCTAAGATATATGCAAAATATCCTTTAAATTTTGCTGGGCCCGTAGGGCTAATTAAAAATATCTGAATTTACTAAAATACCCATCCTATTTTTACATACAAATCCCATATATCTCAGGTAATTTACCTGAGATACATCTCAGGTTCCCAATCCTCAATCTTGTTTGATATGCAAAAAAAAAAAAAAAATTCAGAAAAGCAATAAACAAAGTTACCAATTTAAATATTTTTGTAAAAAAATAAGAGTTATTTATGAAAAAAACCAATCAACTTTCAGATTTTTTGTAATTTAACCATTTCAACTTTTTTTCCTTGAAACAACCAAACAAACTTTTATCAAATATGAAAACATTAATCATGGTTAGTAAGTAAAAGCTGTTTTGTTTTTTTATATTTCCACCTTGATTTGGGTGACATGTGGTGCCACATTACCACGAAAATATTTTTAAACCAAATGGTTTATTACTGCCTAACAAAAAAAAGGTTTTTTTTTAAATATTTTTATATTTCAGCATTTTAAATTAATTGTAGACCAACCTAAAGTCCTAAACCTATACTAATTTTATATTTCTTCCATCTTGCTAACTTGCCGCATGTATACATATGATATACAAAGAAGTCAAGGTATGATCCATGTTTTATATATTCCTTTGCTAAAGTTTGTTTGTGATAATGAGTATTTTATACACGTTTTGTCTTTTATTCTCTTGCATTTTTGTTCGTTTCGAATGTAGTTTTATCGATATTAATTATGTTTTTCATCTTTCAGTGCCTCATGCTTAATTGTTGAAAAGATGGCTTATTTCGGGCATGAAAGCAAAGATTATTCAAGAGTGAAGTTAGAAGATGCAAGCTCGCGTTTTTAGGAGGTTTTTATTGCATAATCTTGAAGATTTTGTCTCGCACGGGCTACTGCACGGTCGTGCAACAGGCTGTGCAGAGTGTTACAAGTAGTGCAGAATGAGCAGAATTTCTCACGGGCTACTGCACGGCCGTGCAGCAGGCCGTGCAACCCCTGCTGTGTACTAAAAGAAGCCAAAACCAACTTCTAACACATCTAACTTCATCTAACATCTTGGCCTCTTGAAGAACATAAACTAGGGTTAGTAGAGTAGAGAGAGATACATCAATTACTCATAATCTAGCATTGATTATGAGTAACTAACTCCATATATTTGGCTCAAGGAGGATCTCTTGTATCAAAACCCATTTCATTTTAAGTAAGATCTATTTCACTCTATCTTGAATTCTTGAGTTGTATTGTTTATGATTTTGCTTGGAGAAATGTAAGTTGCTTCAATTTGCTTCTCTTGTGAATTTAATTGCTAATTGTTTGTGCTAATCCGTAATTGTTAGTACATTCATTATAGTAGCACAAGTTTAGTGTACCTAAATTCTCAAAATTCAAGTGCAAATACCTAGGTTGAGCTCCTCATCCTTGGGTTTGTCTTAGCCTCTCTTTGTTTGATTCCTTGATTTGGTTAAACTGGTAGTGCTTCATTATTGGTTGCTATAATCAAGAGAACTAATTTATGTGCTTCACTAAATTAGTGTTTATAGAAGAGAATTAAGTGATTGTGTGCTTCACCAATTATCTTGGTTAGGTAGAGTTGATTATTTCTTGCTTATATGTATGTGGGTGAAGAGCTTGAATATCCATAATCCTTGGGTCAAATATCTATTGTCTTGTTAATTTGCTCATTGTGTTGTTGTTTTGGCAAATTTGGATATTAGCCACTAACTTAGTTGTGTTTTTGTAGCAATTTATTTATCATAGGCAAGGTGTTTGTTAAAACACCTTAACCAAACTTAAAACCCCCCATTTACACACTTCTAGATTGTAAGGGATAATATACTCGAAATCAATATTGATAGTCCTTCCCTGTGAACGAACTACGAAAAACACTACCTTCAAATTGGCGCCGCTGCCGGGGAAGGCAACAATATTAATTTTGAGTTAATTGTTTCTTATATTTTAGATTTAATCTTTGTATATAATTTTTTTTCTTTCTTTCTTTGTTGTTTTTATTGGTGTGTCTTCATGTTTATTGGATATAGACATGAACTAACTCTTTCAGGAGACGATGGATAACTATTTTGGTTGGAATAACGCTCAAGATTTCACCTATGATCAAGAACGATATCAAGATTTTAATTCTTTTCAGAATTTTAATGCGTATCAGGTGAATTCTTTATATTCTACGAACTCATGCTATGCTCCTTACCCTCCTAGCATCGATTATTCATATGCTTGTGAAAATCAATGTTATGATCCGCAATATAATTCCCAAGACCTTCAAGGGTCTTTTTCATCTTCCTTATCATCATTAGAGGAGATGATAAACCAAATGGCTTCAAACAACCTCCAACTTGCTTTTGAAAATCGATGCTATGATCCGCAATATAATTCCCAAGACCATCAAGGGTCTTCTTCATCTACATTGTCATCACTTGAAGAAATGATGAAGCAAATGGCGGCAAACAACCTCCAATTTCAAAACACCACTTCTCAAACCATATCCAACTTGGAAGAGCAAATGAGTCAACTAGCCGAAACCGTGAGTCGATTAGAGGATGTCAATTCTCCTACTAATCATGATTCTTGTTTTGTAATTGATGAAAATGTTGTGCATGATGAATTTGCTTGTTTAGTTGACGATTGTCCTAAGCTTGACAATGATAAATTGGATGTAGTTGAGGATCTACCAAACATAGAAAATACTTTTGTGCTTAATGAATTGGTATATGAGATAAAAATTGATGAATGTTCAATTAAAATTGAGAAGGAATTTGAGCTTAAGATTGATGAGGTTGAAATTTTTGCTTGGGTATATAAGGATCCAATTTGGGAAGAGTTTTTGAGTCGTAGTTATAATAATTATTCTGATGATTTTTCTAACTACTTTTCTTTTTCAAAGTCTCTTGAAGATGTGAAGATCATAAAAATATTTTTATATTTTTATGGATCGAAAGTATATTTGCACACCTTATTTTTATTATTGATTCGTAGGTATGTGCATTTATTTGCTTTTTCACCTCATTAATTATGGTACTTGTATAAATAAGTCGAGCCAACGACAATAAACAAAGCGCTGTTTGGGAGGCAACCCAAGATACACCTGTATATATATATATATATATATATATATATATATATATATATATATATATATATATATATATTTTTATGCGTGTGTTAGATTTTGTTCCTCGCTTGCATTTATGTAGGGTGTTATGCACATTGTGGGCTTGAGGATTGATCTAAATATTAGTGAGTGAGGATTCCATTTTTCATCTATTTTAATTCTAAGAAAATAACCCAAAAAAAAAATTATGTATTTTTGTGGTGTGATTAATGAATTTTATAATAGATTTTCAAAAAAAAAATTGTAATAATAATTCCCCGCTCAATAATATTTAGTATTGTTAATTTTAATTTTTATAATTTTTTGTGTTATTCCACACTTGCCTTGATGTGTTTGTTCATGTTTTCAGGATTTAATATTTTATACAAGCATTCAAGGATTTGTGTGCAATTTTTTTTCTAAAAAAAAATTTAATTTACTGCAATTTTGGAACTGCACGGGCGTTCAAGGAACCGTGCAGCAGGCCGTGAGATTAGAGTGTCATTCTGCATAAAATTGCACCTCTCCCATTTTCCCTGTACATAGTTGCACGGACCGTGCATAAAAAAAACAAAAAAACAGTTCAGAACAAAAAGAATCCTGGACCTTTCTCTTCTCCCCTTCAACCTCCCAAATCCCCTGCCTTTTCTTTCACCACCACGATAGCAGCCCTTTCTCTAGTTTCATTTTTCTTTTTCTTTTTGTTTTATTTTTATTTTGTTTTTGTTTTACTTTTTTTTATTCATTTCTTTCATGTTGATTTTGATTTTGATTTTGATTTTTTTTTAATTTTCTAAACTAAACCATTTATATAAATTTAAGAATCAATTTAAATTCACTTTGAATTTGAATTTTGAATTTTTGAATTTATTATAAATTGGTTAGTTCTTTTTGTTTTGTTTTGTTTTCTTTTATTTTATTTATTTTCATTCACTACTTCTTTCATTTTAATTTTGATTTTAATTTTTTAATTTTCTAAACTAAACAAATTTTATAAATTCAGAAATGAACTTAAATTCACTTTGAATTTGATTTTTGAATTTTAATTTTATTATTAATTAGTTAGTGAGTTATTTTTTTATTTTTTTTTAAAAAAAAACCAAAATTTATTTTTTTTAAATTTTGATTTTAGTTTTTCATTTTCTAAAACTAATTAATGTATATAAATTCAAGAATCAATTTTATTTCACTTTAGAATATGATTTTTCATTTTATTATTAATTGGTTAATTAATTTATTTTTTAAAAAAACAAAAACAAATATTTTTATTATTTCTATTCCCTTAATTAGTGTATTGCAGGGTTTTGAGGGGTGTGGATGTTGGCTTGTCGGTTATTTTTGTTGGGTTGATTGTGGTATGTGGCGTTAATTCAATTCGTGGCTTCCTGCGAAGTTGGATTTTGGCAAATATGATGGTGCTCCCGATCCTCGTTGCTTATTTTTAGGGGAGTTTTCTTTCACTTTGTTTCTCCCTCATTCTTATTTGTCATGCATGAGGACATGCCATGTTTTAAGTGGGGGAAGGATTGTTCATTTTGATGTTCGTTTTGTTGTCCGTTTTGTTTGCATTTGGGAAATAAGTTTAGTCACGAGCGTGTTTACTTATTTGTGAAATTTTGTGAGCTTGTAGCCTTGTTTTCTCCTATTTCTTGCCTAGCAATACCAATTTGATACGAATCTATAAGTTTGATGCACCTTATTGCACGCACACACACTTAAAATGACATGAAAAGTGTAGATTGTTGTAATTAAATTGTGAAGTTGACGATTATCTCTTAGCATGCATGGAATCAAATCGAGAAGATGTTATTACAACTTAAACCTTGTGAGGCCTTGAACGATGATTCTTTTGCTTGTGTGTTGCTCCCTCTTTATGTGTGTTTGTTGCTCTAGGGCTTGCATTAAACCTTCATTCATGGGTGCACCATAATAAGGAAATTCTATTTAGGATAACCTTTTTGACCTTTTTAGCTTGTGAACCATGAAAATAATCCCTAGTTACCCCTTTGAAGCTTATATCCATATTTTTCTTCGTCACTCTCCCCTTTTATACATGAGTCATAGCCAAATACTTCACTCTCGACCTAGTTGAGCTAGTTGAGTCTTGGAAAGAATTGATTGATGAGTATGTGAATTTGGAGTAGTTGTGAAGAGCAAGAATTCTATTTATTGTAAGCGGGAACTAGTTCGATGTGTATAACTAGATGTGGTTCAAGGTTCATTGTAATATTTATATTTAATGCATCCCCTTTGCTAAAAAAAAAAGCAATAAGAAAGGGGTATGTTTAAAAAAAAAGAAAAAGAAAGAAAAAAAAAGAGCAATAAATTTTTGTACATTATTTTGTTTCAATTTTCTTGGTAAATGTGGTTGTGTTTTGTAATTGTAAATGAGTGAAGACATTCTTTAGTTTGAGAATTTGGTGGATGAAGCGAGCAAGCGTCATTTTGACTCAACTAGCGAGACTTTTACACCTTGAACTTAAATTTTCGCACCTTCACCCTAGCCTCATTACAACCCATTTTATGAATTCCTTGTTTTTGGTGCAATCCGGAATTTAGGTGAACATGCAAGGTCAAGTAGAGCGCATGCATTTAGACTTGGAGTTGAGTGAAATCTCTAGCCTATACTTGTGTGATGCATAATTGAGAGATGTGAGATTTTTCACCATACAATTTCATCTTCTTAATGCGAAGCCGTGTATGCTTTGTGATCATCTTGTCTAGTGTTCACGATTGAAGTGCATTCATTCTATCTTTAATGTCATGGTTACACATCTTGCACAAGGTGTGTTATCTTGATTCTTGAATTGGTTGTTAGCTCGTTATAGTGGATGACAAGGTGAATAGCTCTATATGTTTGATTTTATTTACAAGTAGACGACTCGGGCATGTGAATGTAGTAGTTAGTTTAATTAATAGGTATTGTTAGTTTCTTATTTGTTAGTGGCTTTTGTGATTTTGTGGGTACATCATCTATAAACCCTCACGAGACCTCACTCGTCCACTAGGGCTACCTAGGGGTTCCAAGGGCTTGTTGCATATGCCAAATGCAACCGTGATCACCTACGGAAGTGGTACTAGTTATGAGTATATGGTTATGTTAATTTTAGTTTGCTCGGGACTAGCAAAGTTTAAGTGGGGGAAGATTTGATAATGAGTATTTTATACACGTTTTGTCTTTTATTCTCTTGCATTTTTGTTCGTTTCGAATGTAGTTTTATCGATATTAATTATGTTTTTCATCTTTCAGTGCCTCATGCTTAATTGTTGAAAAGATGGCTTATTTCGGGCATGAAAGCAAAGATTATTCAAGAGTGAAGTTAGAAGATGCAAGCTCGCGTTTTTGGGAGGTTTTTATTGTATAATCTTGAAGATTTTGTCTCGCACGGGCTACTGCACGGTCGTGCAACAGGCTGTGCAGAGTGTTACAAGTAGTGCAGAATGGGCAGAATTTCTCACGGGCTACTGCACGGCCGTGCAGCAGGCCGTGCAACCCCTGCTGTGTACTAAAAGAAGCCAAAACCAACTTCTAACACATCTAACTTCATCTAACATCTTGGCCTCTTGAAGAACATAAACTAGGGTTAGTAGAGTAGAGAGAGATACATCAATTACTCATAATCTAGCATTGATTATGAGTAACTAACTCCATATATTTGGCTCAAGGAGGATCTCTTGTATCAAAACCCATTTCATTTTAAGTAAGATCTATTTCACTCTATCTTGAATTCTTGAGTTGTATTGTTTATGATTTTTCTTGGAGAAATGTAAGTTGCTTCAATTTGCTTCTCTTCTGAATTTAATTGCTAATTGTTTGTGCTAATCCGTAATTGTTAGTACATTCATTATAGTAGCACAAGTTTAGTGTACCTAAATTCTCAAAATTCAAGTGCAAATACCTAGGTTGAGCTCCTCATCCTTGGGTTTGTCCTAGCCTCTCTTTGATTGATTCCTTGATTTGGTTAAATTGGTAGTGCTTCACTATTGGTTGCTAGTATCAAGAGAACTAATTTATGTGCTTCACTAAATTAGTGTTTATAATAGAAGAGAAATAAGTGATTGTGTGCTTCACCAATTATCTTGGTTAGGTAGAGTTGGATATATTTGCTTGTTGTTGGGTTGAAATGCTTGAATATCCATAATCCTTGGGTCAAATATCTCTTGTCTTGTTAATTTGCTCATTGTGTTGTTGTTTTGGCAAATTTGGATATTAACCACTAACTTAGTTGTGTTTTTGTAGCAATTTATTTATCATAGGCAAGGTGTTTGTTAAAACACCTTAACCAAACTTAAAACCCCCCATTTACACACTTCTAGATTGTAAGGGATAATATACTCGAAATCAATATTGATAGTCCTTCCCTGTGAACGAACTACGAAAAACACTACCTTCAGTTTGTACGTTACAATAGATTTTATATCTGTACATGTGTTTAATTTGACAAACCATGTTTTGATATTAAGTCGACTACTATATTATTGTTAGAGAAAAATGTTTCTACAGTTAACTGTAGGAGAATTTCCTATAGTTAACCTTTAAAATCATGTGATTATTACCTTTTATTTATAAGGGCCCCGCAGGGGCATTAATGATGTATCTTTTTATTTAGGAAACTATGTGATGTGTCGTGATTTCAATGGTTAACTGTAGGAACTTTACTTATAGTTAACTATAGGATCATTAAGCCCTTATTGTTATGTGTATAACATGTTTGATGAAAAGTCATAAAGAAACTAGTATGCAAACATAAAAAAAAAATTACTATTTGTTAAGTTATAAGTTATAAATGGAAATATGAATAACATTAAAATAACAATTCGAAAAATACTATTTTTTTTTACCTATAATGTTTGATTAATCAGAGTACCTACCACATCAATGGTTTGATACGTAAGCCTAATCTAACTAGATTTAATAGTATTCTTATATTTTTCGTGATAAACTTAAATATAGTTGGTTTATTCTGTGAATAAATTCTCATAATGGTTAAAGTTAAAAAAAATCAAAAGTTGATTGGTTTTTTTCATAAATAACTTAAAAAATAAATATATATTTGATTGCTTCAAATTGCAGCCCATATTTTCATCGTCAATTTTTTTAAAAAAAATACAGTAATATAATTACAGATGCATTTAAAAAAAATATTTTTAACAATTTCTCTAAAAAATAAACCTAGACCATTACTATTACATAATAATTACTAAATTTGATTTCATGTTCTGTAATTAGAGATAAGGCTCAGATCTAGAAAGAATCAGGCAAAACAGAGGGCAACACTGTCATGGCTGCAACAAATTGCCCCGCCAAGATACAGGTCACTTTCACTCGGTGCCCAATTTAAACTCAGAAAAATATGGATACATGGGTACGGAGGGAGGAATGTGTAATTGTACAGGTACGAGATCTACAGTATCTTTGTTGTTGGTGTTGCAAGAAAAAGAGTGAAGAAGCAAAAGAATACGGGGATGTTTAGGGGAACTTTTTTCAGAATAAGTCAACTTATTTTAAGATAAAGTGTCTGTTTGGGAAAACTTTTTTTATGGACTTATTGACTTATTTTCGGGTAAAACTTTTATATTTTTAATAATTTTTTTTATACAAGTATTTAATGTATGTTAGATATTCAATAAGTTGCAAAAATAAGTTGGAAAGTTAGTAATCTCTAACTTTGTATTAAAATAAGTTGACTTATTCTAGAAAAAAGTTCCCCCAAACACCCCAAAAGTTAGAAATTCCTAACTTTCCAACTTATTTTCCAACTTAGTTTTGCAACTTATTGAATCTCAAACATACATTAAATACTTGTATAAAAAAAATTATCAAAATATTAAATTTTTATCCGAAAATAAATCCATAAATCAATAAGAAAAGTTGTGCCAAACAGGCACTACATAAAGTAGATGCTCCATAAACAGACACAACAAGGGGATTGTTGATTATAAGAGGATATGGAAATCACAGGATCAAGAAGAGGGGCAACTACCCCCCTGCAAAACTCAAAACTCCCTTTTCTCTTTGAACCTCTTTCCTTTTTCTGAGTTTTTTCATTTTCCCTTTTTTAGCTTTTAAGTTTTACCCCTAACTTGTACTTTTATACTCCTCGTCCCTTTCTCTTAGGTCCCGTTCGAGTTAGAATTTAGGGAAAAGAGAAGAGAACGGAAGAAAAATTTTAAAATTTTCTTTCAAAAGTGTGCTTCCAAGTTTTGTGGGAATATTATTCTTTAAAATTTTTAATCCATTTCATAGATTCAAAATTTAATAGTAAAATTTAATTATATCTTTTAACATAAATAAATTTTAATTCGAAATGTTTTTTAGAATATGTAATTGAATTTAAAATATATATCATATATTAAGATTTAACAAATTAATTTTATTAAAAATTTATTAGAAAATGTATAAAATTTATTTTTTTAAAAATATTAAAAACCCCGTTCGGAACGGGGATCGGGGAGCAAAATATTCCCCGTTCGGGAATCGGGACGGGTTCGGGGAGCGGGTATGGGTTCGGAGATCGGGGCAGGAATTGCACTCCCCAATCCCGAAGTGACCCGACGCCAATCCCTAAAGAAGAGAAAATTTTCAAAAATTTCTCTCCAAAAATTTCTTCCCAAAAATGGGATGATTGTGAGAGAAACTCTCACATACATTTACAAAAATTTTCCTGTAACTCAGTTTTTTCAAAATTTTCTCTCATGATTCACATAAAATTTACAGAGTATATTAAAGAATTTTTTTTACTTCTTTTCTTTCCCAATCTATTCTCTTCTTTAACAAAAACTTGGGAGCACAACACAAGTCTTTTAAATAAAAGGAACGAGTTTAATTTACATTCATTTCTATTTACTAATTCCATCTCTATTTAAAATTCAAAGTGTAAATACGAATGAAAATGAAATTATTTTATTTAAATTTCAATAACTTCCTATCCTATTTTTTTTTTTTTTGAATAACAAGTGTATTGAATCAATAAATCAAAGCCATACGGCATCTACAATTCATATCGAGTAGAACAAACATAATTGAATCGCCGGACATCCAAAGGAGACCAAAAGCGAATTTTGACGGAGATATATACAATCGTATCCCCAACACCCGTCTGAGCTTATCGACCATGAATGCAGAACCAAAACAGCTCGAATCATTAAATTCAAATCCACGCTCCCACAAACCGGAGAGAAAATCAAACTCCCACAAACCGGAGAGAAAATCAAACTCCCACAAAACGGAGAGAAAATCCAAACAACTCAACATTACAATCGAGAAAACCAAACAACTAAGCATTACAAGATGAAAATCAAAGACTTAAAAATTATAATAAAAATACCAAAACCGAAGAAGCAAGAAAAAATACAACAGCTCCAAACTTAGATCTGAAAAATCGAATCCCCGATAAACAAGATGAACCACTCACAGATCCCGGTGGCTAGTCGGAAATGGAGAAAAAGTCGGAGCTCCAAAGTTTAAGAAACTAAGAATAGAGGCAGATCGGAAAAAGGCTTTTAATCCTTGGATCCGATAGATTTAATCCGAAAAAAACAAACCAAATCTTACCTAAAAAAAGAGATTTTTAGGAAAATCCAAGCTTTAAACAAGAAAAAACGAAAGAAAATAACAAGATTTATTGAAAAGAGGAAGAAAATACAAAGAAAATGAAGAGTGTTGGGGCTTTCCACCGGAGATCCGGTGGAAGCCCCGGCCGGCGGCTACGAAAAGAAGAGGAAGGCGAGTTGGGGGAGAGAGGCAGCTGGGGAGAGAGAGGTTGAAAGTAATCTTTTATTACGTTCTACTTCCTATCCTATTTAAAATTTGGGAACAAAACCTTATTTTTACTTTTCTTTCCTCTTTTGGCCTTCGTGGTAAATAAAAAATGTGAAGCTATAGTGGGACTTTTGTCATTTAATCCTGGACTGGAACTCTGTAGACTGTCTTGGCAAGTGTGTAGTCTCTACTCTCTAGTGCCTGTCCAAGCAAAAGCTAACATCCTGTTCCCTAGTTTTTTTTTAGGGAAGAAAGCAAGTGATTGGAGATGAAAGTTTTATAAGTTTTCTTCCCAAAACTTTCACTCCATTTTTGGGATGCAAGTGAATTAAAAACAATTGATATTACAAATATACCCTTATCAATTAAATGAAAATATTTTATATCTAAGGATTGAATTGTAACTTGACAATCATTTACATGCTTTCCTTCCAACTCGGAAGCATGTTAATAAAATCAATTTCGCTCTACAATTTTTCAAATTCGGGAGCAAGTGAACGAAACATATTACTTCCCTTTTCACTTATTTCCCCTTGCATTCATTTACTTTCGCTCCTTAAAAAACTTCGGAGCAATGCATAAGTCAAAAAATAAAAAATCTTAGCTTGCTTGGAACTTGGTAGTAGTATAGCAGTGGTGGTAATAAACGTAGTCGAACATTTTTTTTTAATTATTAAAAAAAATCAACTTTTCAAAATTTTAAGATAAAGAACTTTTAAACTCTTAACAGAACATTTTAAATCAAAATTAAGGGGAAAAAAACTTTAACAGGGTATTTATACTTGTATTCCACCGGTCAAAATATTACAACGCCGGTAAAGTTTTAGAATGCAGTAAGATATCAGACGACCCGAAACCCGTATCCGAAAAATCAAACAACCCGTCAACCGTTACAACCTCCCCACCGTTATTACAATTATAATAATCATATATAACGTCACCAAAACCTAGATCAAACGAGTCATAACCACAAACTCCCTCTTCAAACCCCCACAACTCACCGAGTTCGAACGAGTCAGACGTGACAGGAGCCACCTCATTTTCCAATGAGGATGTAGGTGGAGGAAGACCTAGTTCATCATCAGAAGCTTCTAGAAGGAACCCTAGCTCCGACTGTGACTCACAAGAATGTGAGGATACATCAACGGCTGAGATCTCATCATCGAAAGTCTTTAGGAAGTAGTCGAGATCAGAGTCGTTGTGTTGAATGTTGAGAAGATCTTCTTTTAGTTTTTTTACGTCGGGGAGAGACGTGATTGACTCGCCTGAGTCGTGTCGGACTCGTTTCTTGCAACTCAGTGCTTCCATGACAGAACTTTATGTAAATGGCGGGAAAATATGTTGATGTAATGATGGAGGTCAGTTTGTTGTTGGGATATTATGAGGTGTTGTGAACACACGAGAGAGAGTGTTATATATAGTAGAGGTCGTGGCTTATTCGGCGTACTTGTAACTTTAATTTGGTTCTCGAAAAAAAATTACTTTGCAGAATATTTGCAAAAAAAATCTTTCGTGTTTACTTATCTACTGGAGTTTCATTTTTTAGACCCTGATTAGTTGAGTTCCCTCGTCATGAGAAAAAATGAACCTTGTTTAATTTTATTATTCAAAAGATTAAAACGATAATATTAACCATTTCTTTCATGAACAATGAAGGTCAAGAACACTTAGCAGTAGTTATTTGCTAAAAATTGTTTAATTCTCACCTAAACAGCAGTACTTAAAGATATCCTCAATTATTAAGTCACTAATGGTGATAGTGGGACAAAATCAGTCGGCTGTAATAAAATACTGTAGCATTCGTTCCAATTGTCGCATTCATGAGGAGACATCGCCCTGGAAAAGCGAATAACGAAGGTAAAGTTCAAGCCTAATGCAGAATCATGGACTATCACGTTTATTTTGTGTGTTTCACGGTGTTCCAAACCAGCCCTGCCGCCTTGGTCATTAGGTTGATATTTATATCTGAATCTATATACTGGGCTACAGTTTTTTTGCTGGTCAAAATTTAAAATTTATTGTTCTCACAACTTTCGTAAAATGTCTGATGTGTGCGTAAATAATCTGATTTAAATGAAAAACTATTACTTAAATTAATTATCATTTTCTTAAAAAATACAATAATGTTGCAAATTTAAAAAAAGTTAATTTTTCGAAGAAGCTTTGCTTGTTGGTGTATCCCGTACACTTATAATTAGTTTTTACTAAAATGTTTTTTTTTTCCAAAAACATAAAAATATAATGTTTATAATAATTTGTGTATTTAAATATAAGTAGTTTTATAGTACGGGCATGCGTTAGATGGTGTAAATTGTTGAATTCAGTTATTTGTAGTATCTTTTCCAAAAACCATACCTTGCATCAACCTGCACTTTAAATCATATTTGATTGTGTTTGTATTGATATAATAATTATTATAACATTCTAAAATGCCAAAGCACAGGCTCCCTAAAAGAGAAAGTATCCGATAAGAAAGAAAAACATTTGTAACGTAACGACTAAACATTTATACATTACGCACTTGTATGTGCTCATGCAGTACACATACATGAAGTCTTAAAGAGTGCGAGTACTCTGTCTCTTTTCTAGTTTTGCTGAAAATGCTTTCAGTGAGGCAAGAACTGTAATTACAACTACAATTCTAACGAGTTCCTTCACAACATCCCAATTATCTTTCCAGCAAATTTGTATTGCATAAAGATTTTCTTATTACCATGCCTGCAAAAAAAAAATACTGGTAGAGCAGAGAAAAGAAAGCTGAATGAGCAAGGACAAACATTGCAAATATAGATTGGTTTGTCGTGATTCGGTAAACTAATCTCCTATACATTAAATTACTGGCATGGTGTTGTGCAAATTTCTTGATAGACCCAGATTTGATCCTCCCTAACAACTTTTTTAAGAAAAATAAAAAGTATAAGAGTAAATTAGTAATTTCATGTTGAATAAATTGTCTCACCAAATCCCTTGTTGGACTATTAATAATGTAATATATATATTTTAAAGTATTTTAACAAAATTATTAAGTTTACTCTTGTTTTAATGAATTATATGATTATCATTAATCTATTTTCTTAAAATCTGTACTTTAACATTATTCATATTAATATTAAATTAGTCTGCAATATTGTTAACAATCCAATCATTTAAGACATGGGAAATGAGAGAAGCAAGAAGGAGGGAATTTATATAATAAACACTGTATGTTATATATGGAATATATATGATGCTATTTTCGATTTCCACATGGCAGGGATGTTGGAACAGTTGGGCGCATAGATTGGAGGTGGTAAAATATGTGGAAATAGAAGAAATGAAGAATGGTTTTAATCTAACTGTGAAATATGTCGGCAGGTTTATTTTCCTGTTAACTGTGCTTGTATTAATAACTGAGAAATGATAAAAAGAAAAACAAAAACCTTTTAACTTTTACATACAAAAGTAACAAAACTTTTTACGGGTGTCTTGTATTTCAGTAAAAAAAAAGTCGGTTATAATTTTTTTTTTTATACTTAAAAAAAAATAAGTAACACATTGTTTTGTCTAATTAGATAACGTTCCTTGGTTCAAAAAAAAATTAAAAAAACTAACTTTCCTTCTTCCTTTTTTAAAGTTAATTACAGCATCTTTAGTGGGGAATGATAACCAAAGGGGCCAATTTTATCAACTCGTAAAAAATACTCATAAATTATATTCTCTCTCTTGAATAGTTTTTTTACCTTTATTATCAAAATTTACTATCTTTATTATCAAAATTTATTACAATAATTGGCACTTAAAATTATCAATAAACACAAATGTTATAATCAAAATTTGATATGAAAGTGTATATCTTTAATGATGGGGTATATTTTCTATTTTAAGAATGTGCCAAAATTAGAGAAAGAGTGTCAAAAATTGGTGCAGAGATTATTAAACAAGTTTATAGTTAGGTTTAAAATATTAATAAATTATAAGTTAGAATTCAAAACAAAGAGTATTATTAGAATTGACACGAAAATCTATATATGTAATAACTTACTAAAATCCATGTAATTTATGTTATATTTATAAGTCAACTAAGAAATCATTTAACATCTCCTCTACAAGCTGCCGCCCCCTTCTTCTTTTCTTCTTCTTCTTCTTCACAGCTTTGCTGGAGTTTTATCTCCGATGAGAGTCGATTAAGCTTTCACCCTTCTTGAATAAAAGGGCACTCTTTTTCCTCAATAGGTTTTCAATAAGGCCCTCCAAATAAATCTTCAGTTTTTTCCTTCTTCCTCTTGAGTTTTTCTTCTCGTTTTTTTTACTTTTATCCCACTGGATCTAAGGTTTCTAAACCTTTTCCGATTTGCCTCTGTTCTTAGTTTCTTAAACTTCGGAGCTCCGGCTATTTCTCCTTTTTTCCGGCCTCTCCCCGAACTTGTGAGTGGTTTCACCTTGTATTATTGGAGTTTCGATTTTTCAGATCTAAGTTTGGAGCTGTTTGTAGTTTTTCTCTTGTTTCTTCAGTTTATGTTTTTTAGTTATAAACTTTTAAGATCTTAATCTTCAGTTTGTAATACTTAATTGTTTGGTTTTCTCTCCGTTTTGTGGGAGTTTGATTTTCTCTCCGGTTTGTGGGAGCGTGGATTTGGATTTAGTGATTCGAGCTGTTTTGGTTCTGCACTCATGGTCGATAAGCTCAAACGGATATTGGGGATATAGATGTATATATCTTCTTCAAAATTTCACTTTTGGTCTCTTCTGGATGTCCGGCGATACAATCTGTTTTATGTTTGTTCTACTCGATATGATTTGTAGATGTCGTATGGCTTTGTTTTATTGAATTTAAAACACTTGTTATTCAAAAAAAAAAAATCATTTAAGATCTTATTACTCCGATAGAGAGCCAATAAAATTAACATGCCACATTACATTACATGACATGTTAACTAGGGGTGTAATTGGAGTCGAGTCGAATTTGTACTTATCAAATTTGAGTTCGAGTTTTTTTTCCCCGAGTCGAGCCTAAAATTTATCGAGTCTGAAATTTGTGTTCGAACTCGACTCATTTACTACGAGTCGAGTTCGAGTTGTTATCGAGCTTATCGAGTTTTTAAACGAGTTTCCGACATTTATCAAGTTTTTTAACTTATCAAATTTTTACCGAGTTTTCGAGTTTGTCGGGTTATTGTCGAGTTTTCGAGTTTTGACTTAAGTTCCATGAAAGCTGTTTGTTTATATTATTTTCTTTTAAAGTTTAACCTAAATTTTTTCCCCTATTTCAAATGACAATAAACTTCCAAAATTTTACATTTTATGATTTCGATAATCAACGTTTCGAATCAATTAAGTAATCTTTTAGTTTATTCTATTCATATATAATTACAGATAAATTTTATATTTATTACGGATAATGCATCTAACTATCTAAGCATCTTAAGTAGTAAACGATGATAATAAGAATGAAGAAACATTTTTTGATTGTGAGCTCATGTGTGTTTTATTTTTTTTAAATAGGCAAATAGGTACTTTACATCGAAAGTCATTAGTAGTTTATTAATACAATTAGGTGTCATTTGTTTTCTCCTTAACCCCTCTTAATCCTTCTTAATGGGCCTTTCTTAACGCTTAAGATTGTTTGGGCTTATTTTTTTTAATCTTAATGATTAAAAATCTTCTAAATCGTTAATAAAAAAACTAGTCGCTGAAGCGCTAAGATACGTGACACCTAGGGTTTTATATAGTCTCTTCTACAGATTACGTACACACATACACCTTGATAGACGTGACAAAAAACTACAGCACAGGTACAATTCTTCACATCTCGACTCGTACAATCCATCAACATTTTTTATGATACTTTATAATGTAACGATGCATGCATTCTTGATCTGCAAATTTAAGTGTGATGGATGTATGGTCGTTAATTCATCTACCTCTGTTATGTTGCATCAATATTGTACTCTGTTCACTCTAGTTTATTAACTATTCTAACGTACAGGTTATTTTTACATATAGTTGGTATATGTTAGAAACAAAGATTGATATATATATATATATATATATATATATATATTTGTTCATGCGTATAAACATGTTATTGGCCCCGTAATTGTTGCTAACTGTTGCTTCTAATATCCATACATATATTGCTAGCTAGTTTATTTTCATAAAGCCTGACTCCCATGCCAAAGGTAAGGTTTCTCTGTTTCTGGAAGAAGGTGCTGCAGATAGATACTATACATAGCAAACAAGCTGTGTTTTCGTTAGTAAAGAATAAGAATATCACCGTAAATGTACCAATTTGAGGTTCACTATTGCTGTCAATTACTAGTGCAAAATTTCTTTAACTTAAAAATTACCAAAAACAACTTTCACCTTCAATTATGTATGAGTTATACTATTAGTGTTGTGATAAGCAAGCCCCACATTATGTGTGCTATTTATATCACTTTTGAAATTTGATGTTTCAGACAAAGTTTTTCTATTTTGGGTAAACACCCTAATTTTTAATACATGTTGTATATAGTATCATAGAAGTGTAGCTAACACTTTTTGTGTGCCGACTAGCTATAGCTTTGCAAGTCACTAAATATATCACTTTATTCAGAAATATGTAAAAACAAATTGACATGAAGACAACTTGTAAGTGTGAAATGCAGGCATGTATAGATACATGTAGACTTGGTTATCATCCAAATTTTGCTTGTAAATTTCATCATGCATTTATTCTTCTGGTATATCCTATTTTTATTTAGGCATGGAGCAATCTGTTGACATTGAAACTGAAATTGATAAAACTCAAACTCAATCTGCTGAAACTCAAACTCAGAAAAAAAAATAGAACATCTTGGAAAGATGAATCTTTAAACAAAACTTTTCTTGAAGCCTGTATTCATGAAGTAGCAGTCAATGGTAGACAAGGTACTAGCCTGCAGCCACAATCATGGATCAAAGTGGGAGAAATTCTTAAAAATAAACATAAATTTGAAGTTACTGCTAAGCAAATGAGAAATAGATACGATTACATAAAATTCAGATATGGTGCCTCGTGTCTACTCAAATCAAAAACAGGAAATCATTATGATCCCACAACTAACACATTCAAGTTTAGTGATGCGGAATGGACACAACATTCTCAGGTTATCTCGATATACTAAATCAACTACAAATTTTATGTTACTATAAGAGTACTTAATATGGTATTTAATATCATGTGCAGGCTAATTCATATGTGAGCACTTTAAAGAATGCACCATTGTTATACCCAGACTTGTGCAAAAATCTTTATGATGGAGCTACTGCTACGGGTGTTAGTGGATGGGGACCAAGCTCTAAGAAGAGCAGGACTATTGATTTATCTGATGATCTAGAGACTCTTGAGGCCGAGGATATTCCCAATCAACCTCACACTAATTCACCTCCAACTGAAATTTTAGGCTCACACTCTACTGCTTCAAACACATCTGATAAAGGAGAAAGGCCAACGAAAAAAATTAAAACTTCATCCAAAATTGCTAAAAATTCGCAACTTGAAGATAAGATTATGAGTGCACTAGATCTTATGGTTCAAAGTAATAGCGGTCCGTCACTTCAATAGTGCAAAGAAAAGTTGAACAAACTTGGTTGGGGACCAACAAATTCTTTGCACCATATGGATTTGGGAATATTTTGTGAAAGTGCAACTTATATGAGACAATGGATGCCATACCGGGCATACCATACATCCACAACTTCAACAAACAACATTTATATATCTCTAAAGTCAGTGGTGTGGCTACAATCCAACACCCATCATTTTTCATATTTTACAAAGTTACATAATCACCAAAACACTTGAAAATGGACTCTTATGCATGTAACATTCTCATTTTGTATTATCTTTTTCAGCTATTACCTTCTCCACATTTTCTAGCTTTTCTAATTAAAATATCTTCTTTTCAAAAATATGATCGTTTTAATTAATGAAATAAAATAATAATATTATAATTATTAATAACTAACAGATTATCTTTTCCGACTTGGTAATATCGTTTCTTTCTTTCCTAACTAAAAGATCTCAATTTCTCCTAAATAATAACTAACCAATAAGCTTTTTCAGCTATTACCTTTCTTAACTTTTTTTTACTAAAATCTCTTATTTCCAAAAATATGGTCATTCTAATTAATGAAATAAACTAATAATATTATAATTATTAATAACTAACTGATTAGATTTCAAACTAAAAGCTAATATCTTTTTTATATTTTCTAACAAAAATATCTCATTTTCAAACTTTATTTTTTTACTTAATTATCCGTACTTAAATATTTATTATTGGTAGAAACATGTATTTCTATTTTATAAAATCAAATAATGATATTATAGTTTCTAATAACTAACCAATTACCTTTTTCAACTAAAACACATTATCTTTTGTAACTTTTTTACTATAACCTCTCATTTCCATAAATATCACGGGTTAAAATTATAATTACTAATAACTAATTAATTACATTTTTCCAGCTAAAATGTAATATATTTTCTATATTTTCTAACTAAAATATCTTATTTTCAAACTTTCTTCTCTTACTTAATTATCCTTACTTGAATATTTATTATTGGTAAAAACATTTTACCTTCCTATTTTCAAATAAATAATTGATTTCATTTTTATATTCTACAAATACTACGGGCAACTATATTTAATAAAATAATATTATTATGATTACTAAAAGTAATAACTAACAAATTACATTTTCATCTAAAAACAAGTTACATTTTATATTTTCTCTTACTAAAACCTCTTTCTTTCCAATAGTATCACGGATAATTGTATTCAATAAAATAATACCATAATAATTATTATTGACTAATTACCTTTTTAAGCTAAAACGTACTATTTTATCTATATCTTATAACTAAATTTTTCCTTTTTTAAAAAGAAGAAACATTAAAAGTTTTGGTACGGTACGGTATAGTACTTACCTTATCTATCTATAGTATTATATTATTAAAATAAATTATAATATAATATAATTAATGGTAATTAGTCGATTGCCTTTTTCACATTTACTTTTAGTTGAATATATTACCTGTACGGTACTTACCTCATCTATCTATACTATTATATTATCAAAATAAATAATAATATAATTAATGGTAATTAGTCGATTGCTTTTATTACGTTTACTTTTAGTTGAAAATATTACCTTTTTATAAATACCTAAAAACATCAATCGTACCATATTTTTCAATCATTAATATTTTTCTTCTAATTAAAACACGTTACTTTTTTGATTTAAAAATAATTTTACAATCATTAATATATATATATACCTGGAATTATCACACCATATTTTTCGATTATTAATAAAATATATTAAAAATCTGTATACACTGTTTGTAATAAGGAAACATTAGTATAATTTGTATCATTAGTATATTTAATTTATAATATTAAGTAAAATTTATTGTATAAAAAAAATCCGTGCATCGTACGGGCAATGAAAATTTGTCGGTTCGGTTAATTCCCTTTTCGTGGGAAGATGAGGAGAGCGTTTGAAGAGAGAGGAGAGAGAGGTTTGAATTTTCAAAATTCAAACTTAGCCAAAGGGCACTCAGGTTCTGATGAAGGATGGTTTGTGGTCGGAAGAGATCAAAGAGGAAGGAGGTCTTACATAGCATCCCAAGAAGACCACACGGCTATGGGGAGACCTTCCTTGGACGTAAACACTAAATGGAAAACTTACGCAGAGGTAGTGAAACGCAACACCAATCCGATTCTCAGAGAAACGGAAAAAAGGACCTCTACCACACAAGCCTACAGAGGGCAACCAAAATCAAGTGGTGTTGAGCTAGAGACTCTGTTTGTTCTAAACATTCCACCACAAGCACCAACAAAGGATATCTGGCATTACTTTGGAGAATATTATGACATTAAGGACATAATACTACCTAGGAAAAGGTATGTAAACGGGAATAGGTATGGATTTATCAAAACCCAAAGAAGAGATACAGCGATTAAGGTGGTAAATCATTTTAATGGCAGAATGTTTATGGGTAGAAGACTACTGGTCAAACACAATGAGGCCATGAGGAGAGCTCCAAGACATGAACCTCAAGATAGTCCTCTTCACAAGGAGATGAACACTAAGTCGCAGAAGGACATGCTACCCCCTCAAACTCAGACATCGCAGATGGACAAGATGCCTCTTCAAAAACAGCCACTGCATAGGACTATTTCCTTAGAAATAGACACCAAAGAGGTAGAAGAATTAGAAAGAAGTGTCATAGGAATAACAGAGGGGAGGAATGGGGGGACGTGTTACAAGAAAAAATTGGATTACAAAGTTTTACCCCAGTAAAGATCAAAGGAATTTCTCACAGAAAATTCTTAATCACGTTCTCATCATTGGAAGATAAAGAGGAGCAAACACTGGTCATGCTGAAAAACTGGTTCATAGAGATAAAGCCGGTATCACATCTTGATTTAATACAGCCACGAAGAGCTTGGATCTACTGTGATGGACTGCCGACTTCCGCATGGAACCAAAAAAACTGGGAAAAAATAGTGGGAGATTGGGGTCATGTTGTTTCAAAAAATTTCAAGTTGACAAACTGTGGCATGATACAGAACCCAAAAATCTGTATCGAAACACATAAGGTGCTAGATATTGAAGAAACTATTAAAGTGACCATCCAACAGAAGAGTTTCTGGATCAAGATCAAAGAAGCAAAGACTTGCTTTGACAATAAAGATTTTCTATCTCCTTTGAGAGATTCAATGGCCCCAGAGGATAGTGATATTAACTCTTCTTGTGAAGAAAAGTCTGACTGGCAAGAGGAGGAAAGGCAAAATTCTTCACCTCATACTGATGGTCCCAAAGATGGAGAATCCCCAAGACAAACACAAAGCCAAGGGGAATTCTTACCCACTAGGGAAGAAGGCTTTCAGAATCACGAAGATGATGAAGATAATCATGCAAGCGAGTCAGACATGGATGGCACACTCCCCTATGGAAAATGGAAGTATAGAAAAGATTCGTCTTCCTCATCGGATAATACAAGCACAAGTAGGAGGGGGACTGACCTGGAAGGGATGCAACCACTAGCCATGGAAACAATAGATGAAGAAAGTGGCTCTGAACAGCTAGAGGAAGAGTTGGGAGAAGGATGCTCTCGTCATTCTCTAAACTCAGATCTTAAGAGGTTGACGATGGGAAAGAAGATGGGTAGACCAAGAAAATCGCCAAAACTTACTCACTTCTTTGATTACAAATGCAAGGCTAATAGGAGGAAAAGGGAGACTAGAGTCAAAGAAAAGAAGGGCAGAAAGCTGAGGAAGAGGGAGAATCAAGATCCAAAAGTTACTCACTCAGAATCTGCTGCAAAGGCTCCAGAGGTAAAAGATTTAGCTTCAGAAATTTTAGATGCTACTGAATTAATGGGATTGTCTGTAAACCTTGATAGAGATAAGGCATTAAGCATCATCAAGGTGAACCTAGGACTAGAGAGAGATATTTAGAATATTAATGCTAAATGACTGCAAAAAATATAAAAGAAAATATCTCGATACTAAGTTGGAACATTAGAGGTATCAACAATCCGGTTGCAAAAATAAATCTGAGAAGCTTCATTGCAAATAACAACCCAACTATGATTTTTATTCAAGAATCTAAAAGTTCACTACTGTCAGAGATGTCAAAAGATGCGATATGGGACAGTACATCTCATGATTGGGTAGAATCTCCTGCAATAGGACTATCAGGAGGGTTGATTACTACTTGGGATAATAGGATAATTAGGGTGACAAATAGTAGGGTAAAAATCAACTGGATTTGGGTTAGAGGACACGTCAAAGGAAATACAAGTGACAACGATCAATCTCATGATGTGAAAAACTTTGTAAATGTGTATGCACCGCTGCTTCACTCACAAAAGGAAGAAGTATGGAATGATATCCAAGCAATCATAGATGAATTTGCAGAAGAAGCTTTTATTTTAATGGGAGATTTTAACAGCATCAGAAATGCATCTGAATGTCTAAATTGTGGTTACAGGAAAATAGACTCTGATTTGATAAACCAGAAGATTGTAGACAATAACTTATGGGAAGTGCTGATCATAAATTATACCTATACATGGTTTGGCCCAAATAACAAGTGCAGCAAACTGGATAGGGCTCTAATATCGAATGGGGGAGGCACAGTCCAGTCTTGGTTTCTCAAAGGTCTAGGAAGAAAATCATCAGACCACGTTTGTCTTTTATTGCATGAAAAGGAGCAGTTGAACTGGGGGCCAAAACCGATTAAACCCTTCAACATTTGGCTATCAAACAAGGACTTCGTGGATTTTTTACACGAAAAATTGGCATTCCACAGCAACAAATCCTCGCCCAATCTCAGCATTCTAAAACTCCTGAGAAAAGACATTCAAGATTGGAACATCAATATCAGTGGTAAGTGTGATGAGAACATCAAATTGTTGGAGCTTGAATTTCAAGAATGTGACCAAGGCAATTCAGTGAAAGATGCAAAAACTGTGGAAAATAAGCTAAGAAATGAATATCTGGTGAGAGAATCCATTCTCAGACAGAAATCAAGAGAGAAATGGATCAGTGAAGGCGATATGAATACGAAATATTTTCATGCACAAGTACGGAGAAGAATCAACACAAACCAAATTAATGGTTTATGGCATGAAAATAGTTGGGTTACAGAACCTTATGAAATAAAGGAGCTCTTTGCAAACCACTTCGAGAAGCGATTCAGACGGAACAATCACGAAGGATGCTTTGGACTGGGATCACTGTAGTTGGCATCAATCTCGCTAGAAGAAGCAATTAGAATTCAAGATTCTTTTGAAAAACAGGAAATCTTATTGGCACTAGATCATATGGCACCTGGTAAAGCACCAGGCCGGATGGATTTAATGCAAAATACATAAAAGTTATATGGGGAGCAATAGAACAAGACATGCTCTCAATCTTCAAAGAATTCCACAGCTCATCTCAACTCCCACAAGGCATTAATTCTTCTTTTATGGCATTAGTCCCTAAGGTTCTGCATCCAGTGCTGATTGAAGATTTCAGACCAATAAGTTTAATCAACTGCACGATGAAGATATTGCTTAAGGTGTTGGCAAATAGATTGAAATTCTCCTTACCTAAATTGATAGCAGAAGAACAATCAGCATTCATTAAAGATAGGCAAATATCTGATACCATTTTAATTACAAATGAGGTGGTACACAACATCCAAAAGGGGAAATACAGAGGCATGATTCTCAAGATAGATTTCGAAAAAGCCTTTGGCACTATAGACTGGGATTACTTGTTGCACACAATGCAGAAAATGGGGTTCAAATCTAAATGGAGGTCATGGATTCTCTCAATAGTCTCTTCAGCAAAACCGTCTATTCTTGTAAATGGAAGCCCTTCAAAGGAATTCTACATGAACCGTGGTTTACGACAAGGAGACCCAATTTCTCCAATGTTGTTCATTTTGGTAACCCAAACATTGCATGCCTTACTGGAGAAAGCAAAGCAAGTAGGAATAATAAAGGGAGTGAGATTAGGAAATGAATTGACATTGTCACATCAACAATTCGCAGACGATACAATCATATTCCTAGAAGATTCATGGGCGGAGATTAGAGGAATTAAGATAGTATTATCAATTTTCGAAATACTATCGGGCCTCAAAATAAACTTTGCAAAAAGTCATCTTTATGCGCCAAATGTTGACAACAGTGTAGCTGGTGAATGGTCAAGTTGGTGAGGATGTGGTCTAGGTACCCTACCATTTAATTATCTATGAGCCACCATAGGAAGCTCACCAAAGAGAAAAGCATTTTCGGCGCCTATCGTGAAAAAGGTCAAAACGAAATTTGGCCAATGGAAATGCAAATCGCTTTCCAAACCAGGGAGATTGACCTTAATAAACGCAGTGCTTGATGCATTACCTGTTTACTGGTTGGCATTATTTAGAATGCCTAAAGGGATAGTTTCAAAATTGGAACAGACAAACCGTAGATTTTATTGGGGAGAGATAAATGATACATCAACAATCTCCAAAAAACTACATCTGGTGAATTGGGAGCTGTTGTGTACTAGCAAACAAAAAGGTGGCATGGGTATCAAAAAATTGGAGCAAAAAAACATTTCCCTTCTTGCAAAGTGGTGGTGGCGAGCTCAACGGAATCGAACAGCCTCTGGTGCAGAGTACTTAAAAGCAAATATGGGCAAGAGTTTCTTTCCTCCCCCAAGGCGCATAAAAATTTGATTTCCCCCATCATGAAAGGTATCTCAGAAATCGGTAGAATAAAGGATTTGAAAATATCTGAAACAAAGGATTTCTATTGGAAATTAGGTGATGGGAAATGCATACAATTCTGGAACTTCTGTTGGTAACAAAAAGTGATTCTCAAACACAAATTCCCTCGATTATATAATCTATTCCTGGATAAGGAAATCACGGTTGCTACGATGACACAACAATGGTCTCAACCACAACAGAATCAAAAATGGCGAAGAGAGCTGAGGGATTGGGAAATTCATGAAGCCTCACAACTGGGAAATATTATTTGGACAATTCCTAGCCTTATGTCAACCAAAAATGACATAGTTCATTGGGAATTAATGCAGGGCCCTTACACCACATCTCAAGGATACAAAGTGCTGGACAAAAAAGAATCAATTCCAGGTCCATGGACACTATTGTGGAATCAGAAAGCGCCTCCAAAGGTTAAAAACTTCATGTGGCTTGGTATGCATGGTGCGCTTCCTACGCTTAGTTTCTTAAAAGATAGAGGAATTATCAACAACAATGTCTGCAAATGGTGCAAATCGGATGTTGAAGACATAAATCATCTGTTCTAGAATTGCACACTTGCAAAAACGAGTTGGAGAATTCTACTCACATGGCTTGGTCTAAGTCAAATCACAGTGCTACACAGAGATCTTAAATCATGTCTACAATTTTTTAGCTCCAAAGCTTCATCTCAGGGAGGAGGGACTTGTGTTCTAGCAATGTTATGGACAATTTGGCTAACAAGAAACGAATGCACTTTCTCAGCTATAAAGATCAAGGAAAATTCTGTAGAAACTCTGATCAAGACTAGAGCATGGGAATGGAGCCAGGCGGGTGGAATTATTACTGCTGAATTCAAAAATCAGTGGTTAATAAACCCATTACAAACATACAAGCTAAATGCAACCTGGACCTTCAGGAGATTGATGGATAAGTGGTTTGAGATGGGTCAATATGTGGGCTTCATAAATGGATCGTGGAAAAGAATCTCAAATGGATCTACTGCATCAGGAATAGGTGGAATACTATGCAAAGGTTTGGGCTCAATAAACTACATTTTCTCGGGCCCATGTCCAAATTATTTCGGATGGGAAGTAGAACTTCATGCTCTGTTATTTCTAATTGAGGCAATAAAAAGCAAAGGGATTCTAGAAGAAGTCTGCACCATTGCAACAGACTCTTCAAGGTAGGTCGACTACGTAATTCAATGCAGGGCTTATTTAAACCCAGATGCTAAAGATATGCCTGGCTGCAAAATCTTAAAAGCAATGCAGAACATCAGGGTAGTGCTTATTAGTAGGCTGCAGAATAGGGAAGCAGATAGACTAGCGAAGGAAGGAAGGGATAGAACAAAATTGGTGGGTGCTTGGGTTAATTAGTCGACGGAGTGATTAATAAACTCAGTTTCAAAAGTCAAATATTTGCAGATAGTTACCTCCATACTTCAGTTAGGCTATTAAAGATGCCTGTGAATTTTCAATAATGATCAAGTAGTAGGGGAAACCTCTAATAGCTTGTAGATTAGAATTTAATGCTCATCTTAGATATATACTCGTACAATTATTAGTGTTAATAAGAGGGGAGACAATGCCGCCAGACACAATATATATATACTCTGTCTAAGATTTGCTCTGACTGAAGATTATTCGGAGTATATATGCAAAAGAGTAACTGCACTAGAGTTTAACTCAGAGTATTAATTTCTATAGCCATTATGTAGTAAAGTAATGAGGAGGGATGAGCATTCATTAATAATAGTTAGTTGAGGGGCACTTATGAGACTTTCTCCCCCCTATATAATTTGCAATTTAGGGTATCTCAAACCACACAAACCTCAGTTCATTCAAAACTAATCACTCTCATCGATCATCTTCGATGAGATCATCTTCTCATGGCTTATCACTGGATCCCCCACCTCCAGACGTCCTTAAGATCAACGTACATGGTACGTCTTCCAGGAACCCTTCTCCCAATGGCTTTCATTCTGGTATAGGTGCGGTTTATCGCAACTCGGAGGGTGAACTAAAACACTTAACCATTGGAGTCATACCTGAATTGACACCATTAGGTAACCAGCTATGGGCGATGTTTATCCCTCTCAAGAGAGCTTTTAAGCTAGGTTATCGTGAAGTTATCCTTGAAACAGATAATCTTGAGGCTTTTTTGGTCATGAAGAACTTCCATATTGGTGCACCTGCTGGCGTGTTTGACATAGCAACTCAACTCCACATTCGTATAAAAGATTCTCGTTGGTGCTGCATGGTGTCGTATATCTACCCAGCAAGAAACAGACCAGCCCGTTTCCTAGCAAAACTAGGGAAAAGGGTATGCTCAGAACTTTATACGCTCAACAGGGCTGTTGGGGGTGTTGAGGAGCTGCTGGATTGGGACTTAGGCTATGGTATTGATGATCCTAGCTACCAGGATGTGATGATTCCGAACGAGGCACCAGACCCGGAGAACTTTGATGAAGGAGTGCTGTTATCAAATCAAACAAGCTCCCTAGGGTTGGGGCAGACTAATGGGCCAACAACAGTTGATCTTGACATAGAAATGGATGCAGAGAACAACCTTGAGGAAATCATGATGGAAGAAGCCTTCCAGGGAGGCATAGCAGCGGTGGATGCTTATGTTTTTGCAGGCGACGTGCTCCCGGTTGAGGTGGCTTGAGAAGCCCAGTTTAGTTATAGGCCAGCTTTCTCATGTATGTATGTATGTATCTATGGAATATTTTCAAAGTCATGTTCCATAGTCGGATAGTATTTTAAGAAGGTGGTAGGTTTGTGGGTAGGTTTATGGTTTTTTGAGTTGATGTAGTATGTGCTAATGAGCATGTGTGCTCTTACTGTACCTTGTATGGCTTGGCCTTATTTTCTAATATATTTCTGTTTATCAAAAAAAAAGGGTCATTCTAATTATTAAAATAAATAAAAAATAACATAATGGTAATAAGTAAAAACAGTTATTGGGAGAGATTTTATTTAAGTAATTAAGTAAAAACAACAGGTACCTTATCGTACGACCGACCAACAATGTTTATATATATATATATATATATATATATATATATAAAATTATTATCAAATCATCTTATTTAAAATTTTAAAAAAGTCATATTATTATCAAATCATATTATTTAAGCATACAAAATTCATGTCTAAAAATTTTTTTAATTCAAATTTAAAAAAGTTTATATAATTATAAAAAATATCCATGCATCGCACGGGTTTTAAGCTAGTACCTTATAATAACCGAATTTAAGATCTTTTGTAGTTTGGTTTTTTGTAATCACCAGAATTTGGTTATCCCAATACAAATAAAAATATAAAATATATATACTAAATCTTATATTTAACTTCAAACTCTCAATCAGTTCAATTAATAGGACTATAAAACATAATCTCAAGTTATCATAATAGCCGGGACTCTAAATTTATTACTTTAATATACATCTATAATCCATATTATAATATATATACTATACTATAATAAGCGAAATGGGGTATAATTTGTAGTTTGGTTAACCCTTTTTTGGTTATCCCTCATTTTTGGTTATCCATCATCCACAACCGTTAGATCATCAACTCAAATGGATTATGACCATTAGATATAATAATACTAAAAGTTGTTATATAAAGAGGTCCAAGGCTCGATTCCCGCCAACAACATATTAATTTATATTTAATACTAAAAATTATTATATACAAAGATGTAAGTTTCGAATTCTTCCAATAACATATTAAAATTAATATTTATAATATTATATTACAGTATAAACAAATTTTAAAAAATTAAAAGTAACTTGTACTTTGCACGGGTTATAAGATAATATCTTATAATAACCGGACTTTAAGATCTTTTGTAGTTGGTTTTTTGTAATCACCAAAATTTGGTTATCCCAGTACAATTAAAAATATAAAATATATATACTAAATCTTATATTTAACTTCAAACTCTCAATCATTTCACTTAATAGGACTCTAAAACATAATCTAAAGTTATCATAATAACCAGAACTCTAAATTTATTACTTTAATATACATCTATAATCCATATTAAATTTTATACTACAATATAAACTTCTAAATTTAATCACCATTCAAATTATTTAAAATATATTAAAATAAATTAAAAGGAACCCCTGCATCGCATGGATTATAGGCTAGTGTATTATAATAAAAGATATTTAACTAAAAATGTAAAAAGTCCCAAAAATAAATTTTTTTTTTTCATAACATTTTAAAGCCTCGGGGCGTAGTCCGGCTAAACAAGTACTAGTTTATTTAATGAATTACTAGCTTATAACCCGTGCAATGCATGGTTCCTTTTCTAATATTTATAATTATATTAATTTTTTTAATATTTACATATGTTTAATTTACATATCAAATTGTTGATAAAAAATTGATACATATAAAATTTTACACGTTCAATTCAATATTTATGCTATATCTAGAATTCTTAAAATTTGATTTGGATGATTTTATAGCCCACACGAAATTAACAAAATAATCTTTATTTTAGTGAAGGTTTAACAATGATTTTCCAATATAAACTACGCAGAAATAAAAGAGAGAAGAAATTGACGATTCTTTACGTTGGAAATTCTATTAGATTTATGAAATCTACTTATATTTCGTTTTTATTATCAAAAAACTTTTCTTATTATTTGAAGATAGTTCTACTAACAAACAAATACAATTTTAATAATAAGTGTAATAGTGATTTTGTTCAAAACTATGGTAGTCGCCTAGTCGGTAGTCATGTTTTGAATTTCAGTACGACAAAATAAATAAGAACTGTTAGATCATAAAATACATAGATGAAAAACATTGGATCTAACATAAAAAATATTTTACTTTTTAACATATAAACCAAAAATTGTATTTATATTAATATACGAAAAAGTGAATGTTGATTATTTAAATCATATATATAATTTGATTTTCTACATTGATTAGAATTATCGATGTAGGTCATTTACACTGAATAAGATTAATGTAAAAATTCATAATTATATTTTCTTTAGAAATTCTTAGTGTTTTCATTTCGATAATAATTGTTAAATCATCATTAAATTAAAGATAATTTTATTAACTTTGCGTGGGCCGTAAAATCATCTAAATCTGATTTCTAGATCTCGAGATAGAACCCAAATAGTAAACATGAACTTTTTTTAATATTAATAAAAAAAATCAATTCTAATATTTTGATAGTACAATGACCAAAATTATGGATAAGATCCCCATTACTCTTCTTATGTCATAGATAGAATATGATTAGAAGATGACTAAGGCATAAACAAATCAAAAGTGTAAACTCAATCCGCTTATTAATTAATCTTTGTATTAGTGACTTTAGATTTAATTTATAAAATACATGTTGTTAGGAGTCGAACCCTTGACCTATGGTACTCGTTTATTATCCCTCTTACTCTTATTATATAATACTAGCTTATAACCCGTGCAACGCACGACTTTTTTTTAATATTTATAATTATATTAATTTTTAAAATTTTATATGTTATTAATTTGTATATCCAATTGCTGTTAAAAAATTGATATATATAAGATTTTACATGTTCGATTTAATATTAGTATTCTATCTTCAATTCTTAAATTTTGATTTGGACAGTTTTACAGTCCACACGAAATTAACAAAATAAACTTTAATTTATTTATGGTTAGATTATTTTCCAATCAAATCAACACAGAAACAATAGAGAGAATAAATTGACGATTTTTTACGTTGAAAATTCTATTAAATTTATGAATTCTACTTATAATTCGTTTTGATTATCAAAATACCCTTGTTATTATTTGAAGATAGTTCTACTAACAACCAAATACAATTTTAACAATAAGTGTAAGAGAAATTTTGTCCAAAACTTTGATAATCGGTAGTCTGGTCCTCCGTACGACAAAATTAATAAGAACCGTTAGATCTTAAAATAAATAGATAAAAATCGTTAAATCTAGCACAAAAGAATATTTTATATTTTAATATGTTGTTATAAACTAAAAAGTGTGTTTATATTGAAATACGAAAAGGTGTATGTCAATGATTTAAATCATATATAATTAGGTTTTCTACATTAAATATCATTATCAATGTAGGACTTCTACATTGAATAGGATTAATGTAAAAATTCGTAATTATATTTTTTTCTTAAGATTCTGAGTGATTCCATTTGAATAATAATTATTAATTCATCACCAAATTAAGGATAATTTTATGAGGTTTGCGTGGATTGTAAAATCATCCAAATCTAATTTCTATATCTCAAGATAGAGCCCAAATAGTAAATATGAATTTTTTTTATACTAATGAAAAATAAATAAAATTCAATTCTAATACAATCTTTTTTAATTATATCCTTTTCAGATTATAATTTTCTTTTTACAATTCAATTCTAATTCAACCTTTTTTAATTATATCATTTTTAAATTATAATTTTATTTTTAAAATTCACTTCTAATGCTACATTTTCTAATTATATCCTTTTATATTATAATTTTTTTTAATTTGATGTTATCTTGTCGTCTGTTATTAAAAATTATAGATTCGATGGTTGAGATTATTTTGACGGTACAGTGACCAAAATTATGGATAAAATCTCTTTTACGTTTATTGTATATAAGGATATAATTATTGACTAACATGTAATTTTATATTATAAATTATTTTGTAAAAAATTTATATATGTAACTAATAATAAGTTGTTGTTTTGACTTTTTTGTTACTTTTTATTATTACTTGATTTTTTTTCAAATTATCGTAAATTATATGCACATATGAAGTACAGAAGACAAACATGAATTTTTGTTTTGAACCGGAACTATTTAGTAGTTAAAGTCATGTTTGATTTGGATTGTTTCCCGAAAGCTAGGGATAGTAGTTTTCTATAGAATAGATGAGGGCTGCTTTGTACTTATGCACTCGCAATTACCAAACATATTATATTTTAAAAAAAATATAATGTGTTTATACATTATTATTGTTCATGTTACACAATGGTTTTTCCAATTTTAATGTCACTTCTAATAAAAAAAAGTGACATTAAAATTGGGAAAAAAAAAGATTATATCAATGACTATGATTTCATGATGATGCAAGTCAACTGCTGCAAGCATCAGAAGTCTCATAATAAGCATCAGGAAAAACAGAGAGATTACTTCTTATGTATCTAACTTCAGGAGGGATGGTGGCCAAGTAATTATCTTGGCCAGAACCCAGAGATATATAGGACCATACAGCATATGAATAAATGACATACCTGCATACATAGCTATACTAGGAGAACAGATCTTGTTATAATCCATAACACTGGCAAAAGTAATTGATCAAAATTATCTTCAATAGACCAAGTTAAGAGCATCTCCAATGGGCTTCCCTATTTTGGATCCCTAAAATATAGTAAACTAATGATTACCTAAAATATAGGGAACCAAAAAGCTATTTTACTCCAATGGCAATCCCTATATTGATTCCCTATATTTTCAAAAGTAGTATTTAATTAGTATTTTGAAATATGAAATGCCAACGACTATATTTTAAACGGATATAATTTAACGGCCATATTCCAACAGCCATACTCCTTATTAAAATATTAAATTTTAAATAATTAACTTATTAAAATAAAAGCGAAAATCAAATATGAAATAAAAAAGAAAACAAAATAAACACACACATTTGACATGAATCCAACACATGCTATTACAAAATAAGTAGTGTTCATCAAATTTTTAACAGACTTAACATAACTAAATCCTCTTTTTTAAAATGTGCTTTGAGAGATTTATAATACTCCGCTAAGAGTGCCTCCATGGTACTAGTATCAGTGCCCAAGATGGACATTTCATACATTCGATTTTCTCGTTCCTCCTTTGCTCTCTCTCGTTCCTCCCATGCTTTCTCTCGTTCCTCCGCTGCCTTAAACCTTTCCTTTTCAAGATCAATCATCTGCTGAATTTTTTCATATCTAGCTTCAGACAACTTACTCACAGTATCTTTCACTTTGGTTAAAGCCGTAATGAATTCAACCCCTTTTGTATCATGTTCAGCAATTTTTAAACGTTTAGCAGCTTTTTTACCCATTGGTCTTTCCATTTTTTCTTCACTTTCTGCGACAGGAGTGCTAATAAACTGACTTTGAGCACTTGTAGAAGATACAGGGCTTTCAAGCGGAGATTTCCTTGTTTTTTTTCCCAAAGTTGAACTGAATTTTGGACAGTTCCGCAATTCTGTCCAACAATGTATCAACTGGAAGGTTTTCTTTTGCAAGGTTGAATACATTGTCATTGCGTTGCGTACCTATGCAATGGTGCAGAAAAAAGAAAAAAAAAACTTAGAATTTATAACAGGGAAGATAATTCAATAAACAGAATGTTGAGAACAGAATATGTGATAGTGCCAAAAATTAGAACAGAATGTTAATAACAGAGTACTACAGCAAGATAATAACAGAAAGTAGAAGATAAAAACATTTTATTGTCTTCTGGTCTCTCCTGAGTTTCTACAATATCTTACTATTAGTTTGTTGTAGAAGCAATAGCTAAGATGAGTGGAGTTACAGAAGGTGAAGGAAGTGTGTCACTAATATCTATTAAGTGTGATTATTATGCTGCTGTGAGGGCTTACCTTTCTAGGGGACTGGAAGATTACTGGATATCATTGAATCCAGCTACAATAATCTCACTGAACCCTTTGCAGTTTTCAGTATTTCAGTAGTATCTACTGAATTCTGGTTACCCAATTGCCTCAAGTTTTTTCCGATTTACATAGGAGTACAAGTGGTGTTTAAAAATGCTTCCAAGTCGGAGTGCCAGTTACACAGTTGTGTTGTGCAGAGAACCAAAACCTTTTACAAGATGAGATGATATATACTGTATAATTTAACAAATCCATTTATTGTTTCTGTATATGTACAATTCTAATTGCTAGCAAATTAAATAGAAATTGCAATATTCAATGGGTTGTCATACTCTTCTGGAACTTCAACATCTATCCAAACTTCCACCGTGAAATATGAAATAACAACATACATTTGAGTGGAGTTACAGAAGGTGAAGCAATAGCTATTAAGTGAAAAAGTCTAACTAATATCTCACAAACCTAATAATAAAAGTATAGTAGCAGTTTACTTGATTCCTCAGTCATGTTCTATGCTGGATCTAAGGAAACAAACAGTGACTACAGATTAAAGGTCCAACAATGCAATCTGGGTTGTGAAAACCAAACCAAACCAAACATACCCAGTAAATCCCGCTCAGAGCAGGGTCTGGGGAGGGTAGGTTGTACGCAGACCATACCCCCACTTTTAGAAGCGGGGAGGCTGTTTCCGTGAAGACCCTCGGCTGAGTGCACGACGAACACAGAGTGTGGAAAATACAACGCAAATGATACGGAAATGGACAAAGACATACCTGAGGCCCATGGCGTTCTCCACATGGGGCATACCTACCTGTGAGGATTTATGATACTCCTAGCTTGATGCGCTCCCACCACACGGAAAGTCCTGCACATATATAACACCGAGCCAAGCTCCCTGCAACTGCAAAACCAGAGAACAGAAGACACTAAAAACGAAAAGTGAGAATGCTAAAGCCGAACTTCACAATCTGGGTTGTGAAGTAATACCAAAATCCAAATAAAATGTAAACAAGATTCACAGAGTCATGAGTCACCATAGAACGACAATAGAACACTATAGTATCCTGCTACACACATCTAAAAATAAAGCTGTTCAAACTTCTTACCTTTTTATAGGAGTAGAGGCAGAGACCTCCATACTCAAAGAGTAAAGGAGCCTTCAAGTTTTAGAACAGAATTAGACAGAATCTCGTACTACTAAATTAGAAGGAATGTACCTTGTCTTGTTCACTAAGTCCACTTTGATTTTTTTCTTGCACTTGATTGTAATACCCGACAAATTTGGATACCGAAGAATTTATAACGGACCACCGATGAGACAATGAATTAGCTGTCCGGTCACTCGAAAATGTTTTGTTCTCATCATAAAAGGCTGCAATTCTTTCCCAATAAGTTTGATGTGTTTGAT
Organism: Saposhnikovia divaricata; assembly: GCA_036435485.1. Lineage (NCBI taxonomy): Eukaryota > Viridiplantae > Streptophyta > Magnoliopsida > Apiales > Apiaceae > Saposhnikovia > Saposhnikovia divaricata. Next base: position 25,522,906 of record CM071600.1, read on the forward strand.
TACTTCCTTGTATTGGATCCATGCTTATATTTCGCCAAGCGGAAACAAGTAACATATCCTCCTCGGTAGAAAAATTAGTAGCTCGACCCCTTTTTTGTTGAGTACATTCTTGTGTACGAAATGTAGGTATTTGGGAGGGTATTTGAGTTGAATCAATATCCTCAACTTCGTAAACGTTTCCATTCAACAACGATGTAAAATAGGACATTATTCACTAACCTGTAAAACCAAAAAAATTGAGTTTATGGCAGTGAAAATAGCAATAACATCATATTCATTGATAATTTCTCTTAAATCCAAAAAAAAGTTTTCGAACACAAACATAATTTCTCTTAAATCCAAAAACTGGAAAATCAAAACAACATCATATTCATTCATGTATAATTTCATAATTAAACAAACAACAAGGACAAAAAACATAGAACAGAAAGAACTACATAGAACAGAAACAAAGTAAACAAGAAATAATAGACAAAAAGAAGAAGATAGTGAGTTGTAAACAAGAATCAATAGTGGGTTTACCTTAAATAGACAACTCTTGAATCGATAAGATAATTGATAAGTTCTGAATTGATGAAGGAGAAGAAGAGAGGAATCAGCGGGAAAGAGGAATTAGCGGGAGATGAGCTGGAGAATTATCGGGTGCCAATTTTGATCCCCAAAATTAGGGGTTCAATCTTCTCTCTCCTAAAAATAATAGGGGATGCCGGGATGGGGAGCAGCGTTGGAGGAATATTTTTCAACAAAAACCCTTATACATGTCCACATAAGCCCAATATAGGTAAGGAATGAAGCCCATTGGAGATGCTCTAAGAAACACATCCTCAGTAGTCAGTACATGGCAATTAGCAATGCTGCTGGAAATATTTCACTGCACAAATTGGTTCACTTTTTTTTTTGCTAATATAAAAGCTATACTTATGTACATGTCTGCATTTACAAAATTGAATCACCAGGGTTTTTGAAGAAAGTCTCTAACCACTTTTTTGGAGCAGCAGGGTGCATGCGATAAATTTGGGCAATAAAACGTTTCTCACTAAAGGATATTATGCTCCCAAAAGCATACTTCTTTCTACACAAATTATTTTCAATAAGCCACATATGGAATCTGTATCTAGGTTTGATTCGCTTATCCAAATCATAATACAAAAGGGCTGGGAACTCATCAAGTGACTGCAAAGAATAACCCATGTCCTCGCAAAAGTATTTCACTTTCTGGTCTAATAATTCTATCTTTTGGTCTAGAATCTTCGGTGACCGGAAAATCATTTTACAGAGGTTTGGAAATGGAATCCCACAGCTAAGAAGAAAATTAAACCGATCCTGCACCTCAGCACTAGAACTATGCATGTTAGTTAATATTTTAGCGGTTAGCTTAGTTTCTCCGAACCCAATACCATGCAGGAAATTCAACTTACAAAGTGCGTGAGCTGAAGACTCGATTTTTATTAAGTATTCAGTATAACATTTATCCAAATCTTCATCAGGACTGCCAATAACATACGTACCCAATAGATTATGGTCTCCATTTCTCATCCTATGAAAGAACCATTCGTTAAGATCCAATAATCTCACAACATGAGGCAAATTGGCTAGTTTGTTTCTACCCATAACATAAGGGTAATTTTTCATTAAAGATCTTAATTTCTCTATTTCCAGACCAAAATACTTCAAAATTCCAACTACTGAAAAGCAGCGACTCTCAAGATCAAATTCAAATATATCCGTTTTCGACAAAAGAAAAGGTCCTATTTCCTCGGGAACATCTAGCTTCCTAAAGAACTCAACCTTTTTAACCAACATCTCTTCAGGGCACTCTAGCAAAACATTCTTGCTTCTACCCAGCAATTCACCCATATTGCCATTTGCACAACCCAAATCATAAAAAACCCGAATTTTCCTACAAACATCAAACCAAGCATCCACATTACCATCAACAAACTTAACCAATTCATAATCCCAAAAAACAGCTCTCAAAACACCAAATAACGCATCAACTTCACCGCACAATACACTATTCCTACTAAGCACAAAAGGGAAAGCCAAACATACACCAATAATCATAATCCCATCAAACCCATACTCCTTAAACCCCGAAAGACACTCATTCACTTCACTCACACTTCTCATAAAAACATAATCATTTTCTTTACACAACACTCCCAACTTATTCCAAGGAAAACCCAAATTCCCAAAGTGCACAAGCAACACTATAACCCCTAGAATCTTCATCAATGGAAAATTTGCCACGTGGCAAAAACCCATTAATCTCATCATAACAAATACCAATACTTTCATAAAAAAAAACTCAAATTCATTAATAGGGTAGTACCTTAAATACCTCTGCAAATTACTCGAAAAACGAATACTCCACTTTCCCCATCAATTCAGAGAGTGTAAAGAGTGAGTTTTTGGGCTAGTTGGATTGCTCTGGATCGATATTTGTATGGAATCTTGGTGATTTTCTTGAGTTTTGGAAGTTGGGTAGTGATGGAAGTGGAAAAGTGGCGGGAAATCGAAGCAAAAAAGCCAAATCGCATGATGGTGTTTTGGGTTTTAGGGTTTATGATTTGGGGGTTTTAGGAATTTGGGGTTTTATGAATCATGAGGAAAATCCCCCACAATTCATTTTGTTTTAGCTTCATATGTTAAAAAAACAAATTTTGACATATTTTGTGTGCAAGGTTCAACTAAATAAATAAAAAAAAATCTAGAGGTTTTTCGAAAAGTGCCGTGTTTTTTTGCTTTTTAGTAAAAAGATGTTTTTTTACATATTTATTCTGGTAAATTTAATATTTTATATAATTATACAAAAATACGATATTTCAAATGGATGGAACCGATGAAATCAAAATGAATGTTAAATGTGTACAAAAATAATTTCATTTTATTTCAAAAAAACGTTAAAATAAATTGCATTTGCTTCCTTTTGATTGCAAACCATACTTTTGTAAATATTCTCCAAAAACCAAAACCTGACCGATATGTGCTGATGAGTTAATATTAACTGTACAAGTTTTAATGATTTTTTTTGGTTAATTTTAATTTAGTTAAATTTTAATATATAAAAATATAATTTACCTAGTAAGATAATATAAATTAAAAAAAACCATTGTGTAACATTAACAGATCTAAAATATAATTTAAATTTTATTATTTTTTTCTGTTATTTTTGATAAGTAAATGTGAAAAAGACAATCGACTAATTACCATTAATCATTTTATATTATTATTTATTTTAATAATATAATAGTACAGAGAGATAAGGTAAGTATCGACTAATTATCATTAATTATATGATGTTATTATTTATTTTCATAATACAATAGATAAATAAGGTAAGTACCTTACCGTACCAAAACTTTTAATGTTTCGTCATACGAAACATTAAAAACGAAACATTAAAAGTTTTGGTACGGTAAGGTACGAACGAAACATTAAAAGTTTTGGTACGGTACGGTACGATACTTACCATATTTAATTATTTTACTTTATTACTCTTAATTATTTTACTTAATTATGAAAAAACAAAACATAATCTTTTCTCAAAATATTACACCCAGCTCTTCCAATAATTTTCCTAAATAATACTCCATTTGTCCCATTCATTTCTACCCACTTACTATTTTGGGGTGTCCCATCATTTCTACCCATTCCAAAAATAGTAAAGTTTTAATAATAAAAAACACTATTACACCCACTAACTTCCTCCACTATATTTTTATTTAATAATAAAAAACACTATTACACCCACTACTTTCCTCCACTATCTCAAATCTATTATTAAATATTGATACGTTCCACCACTTTATCCACTTTTCATCAAACTTTACTCATTTTTGATACAATTTCTTGGTCTCCGTGTCGAAACCCAGTGGGTAGTTTCCACCGGGACAGAGGGAGTAACTAACTAATTACCTTTTTCAGCTAATAACTTTTTTAACTTTTCCAATTAAAATCTATTTTTTTCCAAAAATATGATTGTTCTAAATAATGAAATAAACTAATAATATTATAATTACTAATAATTAACTGATTCTTTGTAAAAATATGGTTGTTCTAATTATGAAATAAACTAATAATATTATAATTACTAATAACTAACTGATTACCTTTTACAGCTAAAAGGTAATATATTTTCTATTTTTTCTCACTAAAATATCTCATTTTCAAACTCTTAATTATCTTACTTAATTATAAAAAAACAAAACATAATCTTTACTCAAAATATTACACGCAGCTTTTCCCAGCAATTTTCCTAAATAATAACTAACCAATTATTACCTTTTTCAGCAATTAAATTTTCTAACTAAAATATGTTCTTTCCAAAAACATGATCGTTCTAATTAATTAAATTAATTAATAATATTATAATTACTAATAACTAACTGATTACCTTTTACATCTAAAAGGTAATCCCTTTTCTATATTTTCATATAAAATATATGGATATTTACAAAAAATACATATGTTTTTAACTTTCTTTTATAATTTTACTGTTACTTAATTTCTGTTTTAATTTTACATTACCATTTTTCAAATAATACCATTGCCTTCAGCTTTTACTTTCTATTATTTTAAAAATACGGTCCTCATTTCATCCCCCTCTTCATCATCATCATCGACTCCGAGCCCACCGTCTTGATCATCATCGACTCCGACCATCGTTCTCTACCTCCGACTCCAACCCGACCTCCACCACCATCTCCGTCGTACATGCACCGACGGAGCATCTCCGTCGTATCTCTCTGCCTCTCTTCTTCTCTTCTCTACGGCCCCGCGGGGGCACATCTCCGTCACCATCACCGGAGAAGCTTCGAGCTCGGCGGAGAAGACGAAGGTGTTCTCTCTCTCACGTGTCTCTTTGTGCATGTTTATTAACTTTGACAAATTGTAGATAAATGTATGTGTAATTATGTAGTTTTGTGATTCTTGATTATTTGAAGTTTCACTAATTGTAATTATTATGAATCTAATTATATGTGTTGTGTAATTAGATTATATACATTTGAGTTGGGGCATTAGGATTTTTTTAAGTTGGTCAGTGTTTGTGTGATTGATTGACTCAATGTTTAGATTCGGATTTTTTTTAGTTGGTCAGAGAAGCCATAGGTTCTGGAAATTTCACAACATAATATTTGATTCAGATATGTAAACATGCTGGTTATGGTAAATGTAATCAATCGTCTTAGGATTTATGCTTATGGAATTAATATGAACTTTAATGATTGTAGAGTTAGTTTTGAGTTGAACCCGGAGCAGTTGGACAAACCACTGATTTTAAGGAGTCAAATAAGAGACTAGAATGGAATCTAAAGAAGGTAATGCTGATATTTTTCTAATGCTCCATTGCCTACAATTGTTTAGTTCTCCAAGCATTTGGATGTGATACATAAATCATTTTTATTTATGACCTTCACCATACCAATGTACAATGCTTCAAAGCATCAGGTAAATCACTATGACACATGATTTAGTTGGGAATTTAAATGTTGTACTTTTACTTTGATTAAGTATGCTTGGTAGTGTTCCGTGGTAGTATGCATAGTATTTTATTAATTCAAGAGGAAGGGGAACTGATAATTCAAAATACCTTGTCATTTTTTGGAATGAGGATGGATGAGACAAGCCTTTTTCTACTAGGCTAGGCTCAGGTTATGTCAATTCTATTTTCACGATGATAGATAAGTAGGCAAAATTATGTAATAGTCATTCAATTTTTAAAAAACACATTGTAGGCTTAGAGCTGCGATTTTTAGTTCTGTGATATCATTTGAATACCAGACTAATGTTCATTATATATTGTGATTTTTAGTTCTGTGATGTCGTGTTCTTGCTCGTTCATTTCATTCTGTACTTCAAGTTGGATATGAGATGATTGAAAAAGCAATAGAAATCAAAAATGTGCATAAAGCTGAATCTAAGCCTAAGATGACTTGGAATCATATGGAGTTGTCTATGATGTTAGAGCACATTCAGGCTCATGTTGCTTTTACTGATGTTGATCCAGAGGTTGGTGTTCCGAGACTGTGAAGCTCAACGATGGGGTTCCAGTTAAATTTGATGGTTATATGAGGGCATCCGTTGATACAAAATTTTTCTTCAGAGGCAAAAGACAGATTGAGATTTTTAAAGACATTCTCATAGACCGCAAGGATGGTGTGAACACTTGCAGTTCTGCCAGCTAAAACCTTTATGCTGCTAGATATGGGACTCTTCATGTGTATCAGTGAGCGTTGCTTCTGTAATTCTTATGGTAGCTTATTTAATGCATGTTCTTGGGATCTTGTACTTTGAATAATGCACTATTTGGTGTGTTTTTTTTTTTTTTTTGCATTCTTTAATCAAATTTGTGCATGTTCTATCATTGTGCTTATAGTTTGAAGTATTGAGTGATCACACTTATTTCTTGAGACTAATTATTACTGATACCATATTACAGAATCTGTGTATGAATTTCTTGTGTCAATGACTCATTGTGCTTCTTTTTCAATTCTACCTTTTTTGATGGGACTAGAGGTCACCCCGTCAAGACATTTTTTAGCCCATCCATCGAGTAAATTAGGAGATTAGTTACATCTTATGACTAAAGAAACTGATATCATATACCATTGTCAAAATTTGACAAAAATGACCCAATAAGGTTTAAAAATTATTGTCAAAGTTAGCTATTTGTATCGGTTGTAACTTTTGCAACCTAGTTTGCAACCATTTGCAACCAACCATGGTTCCTTATTTTGTACTTGTACATCTTTTAATAGGCCCCGCTAGGGGCACTAATATTTTAATTAAGGGGACAACTCCACATCTAAAAATAAAAGAAATAAGTACTTTGCAGCAGTAGCTATCTCAAGTTTCCAATATGAGTACGCACTTTACCTGTAATGTCTAATATTACTTTGTCTAACAAAAAATAATAGCAAATTCATGTATTCCTACTATCTTGCTTTTAAAAGAAAACGGTGCCAATATTACTGATATAAATTATGCACTCTTAATTTGATCTAATATGGTCCCTTTAGATCCATTTGACATTGATGTTTGGCCCGTGTATTTGCGGTTGATATGATATAATGAGAGGATACTAGGTCCCGAAGTATCGTAGAAGGGGGGGTTGAATACGATATTACCAAAATATTTCGATTTTCAAGATTTTTGCGGATAACAATTTTTCGGATCTTGAAATAAAAAATAACGTAACACAATTTCAGGAATATATCTTTACTGATAATAAACCCGAAGGGGTGTTACAACTTCTAATCCAATGGATTAGCTTCAAAACCAGAACACTCCTAAGGATAGTTTAGGCACGAGGACCTTCTACCCGACACTTCCTGAAAGCGGGCTAAGCCGGCTTTCCTACTAGATGGACTGTCTAGCAGCTTACACAAAGAAGATATAAGAGAGAGAAGAGAGAGTTGGGTGTTGAGGTGTGTTTTGAAATGAAATACAACAGGCCTATTTATAGACTTTAGAAAGTTACTATGCAGCTAAATTAACGTAACTGCTGACGTTTTTCTGCTTCCGCCGCCTGCTGATTCTTCAAACAACTCTGCTTACAAAATTCAACAAAAAAAAACATTCCGACAAAAACTTTGAATTTTATATTTGTGTGGGCCCCACTTGATTGAATAGTACTTTTGGGTACTATTCATAAATAGTAATTTCGATTACTATTCATATGACTTGTACTATTCATGTGAATAGTGATTTCGGTCAATATTCATGTGGATAGTGATTTCGGTTACTATTCATATGAATGGTGATTTTGGATACTATTCATTTTCCTCTTAATTTGACATCCTTAAATATGCAGCTTCCAAAATGGAGGATATCAATACTGCTCTAAACTCAATCATACCTCTTAACAATTTTTCTGAGTTAGATACTTCGATTCCTTTGTGAAGTGTTGACGTCTAGTGCAACTGGTCTGGTTCACAGACGACTAACATTCACTCATGGTCTTCGTATCATGTCTTTAAGAACACTGCTAAGAATTGTGCAACCATAAAAACTTTATCTCTGGAATCTTTTAGCCCTTCAACTGAATCATCTGTACATCTTATTTTGTCACTGAGGCTTGATCATGTTAATGAACTTCTTTCAGCAACTTGATCCTTGTTGATGCCTGTTCTTCAAATTTCACGATCCCTGTATAGAGTTAATATTATTTATCTTTTATCCTAGTTGAGTTATATATGTCCTCTATTACATATGACATTACATTATGCTTTACAATCTCCCCCTATTTGATTGTTAGGGTTTGACAAGCAAATTCCTAGAGGATAACTCAACTGATACAACAAAGAATGAAATACAAAGATAAATAATATTAAAGCGCATTTTGGATAATATATACATTTTCCAGATTTCTAAAATTTGAACAAGTGCAAGATAAATTGTTCCTCTAGACTGAACATATCTTCAATTTTGCCTTGCTTTCTTTCCACTAATACTCCCACAAGCTTTTCCTTTCCCAAAATAAAGTTAATTCCGTGTCAACAACCTTTTTCTTGCCCATATGCCTAGTTGATTTTTCTTGATCGTCCAATTTCTGCTCCTCAGTTGGGTTATCCTCCAGAGTAGTAGGATGTGCAGTTGGTAAATTAGACGAAGATGGTTTTGCCAAGGAATTAATTGCATGACTAAACTGAGATGCCATGGAAATTAACTGAACCTGGAATGCATCATGTTGAATAAGTTGCAAATTTTTTATTTCTGCAATGGACTTACAGATATTTGACAACTCTTTCTCCATTGTTTGGACCCGTGTAAGGAGTCTGCTGTATTCCTTTCTGGTTACAGGTGCATGTGGTTGAGTAGGTTGCTCACTCATACGTTCTGCAGGTGTTTCACTCAACACTCTATATTCACTCGGTTTAGTGGTTTGGGTTACACTTACATGTTCTATTCGTGTTTCTCTCCACTCTCCTCCAGAGCTTCCACCGATATGTGTACCTGCAAATGAAATCATCCTAGCCCCTTTTTCAGAGGTCACGGATGGTGCAATGAAAGTTCGTGAGCTTCCATCCTCGCGTGAAGCGAGTTGCCGACCACTAGTAAAGAGTGGTAAATCTCGAAAGAGATCCAGAGATTTTCCCTCTGGGAGGTTAAACTTGAATCGATTAAATGGCACAAAACCCAAGTTTCCCTCGTACGTCTGTGAAGACACTTGGTTCATAAAAGAACCCCCTACCGATGGATCTTTCCGTAAAATGGAAGATTCACCAGCAGTTATTGAGGTAGGTAATTCCACCTCGGATGCCTGTGAAGGCATTTGATCTTTAGAAAGATCATCAACCACTCTTATGTTCCGTGAAATGGAACTCAAGATAGTTGCTCCCGTCAATTCAGCCTTATTTACATTTTCACTCATTGGATAAGAAAGAATTGTTTCACTAACAGTTGCCGTTACCTCGGGTTCATTGGGTTTACTCCGTTTAGAATGAGGTAGAGCGGCTGATGTAACTAACTCCTTATGTGGTGCTGCTGAGGCACTATCTCCCTCAATAATGTGGATGACTGGTCGTTTAAATGACAATTGAGGTGTAGGAGTTTGTTCTGTTTGTGTTTGTATTTGTAGAATGGGCTCTTCGACCTGTGTTAGAGTCGGTGGGAATTCCTGCTCTTGGTCGGGTAAGATGGGCACTAGGGGCTGTAGGAACTGTATTTCCTGTGATACAATAGGGAATACAGAAGTTGGGATAGCAGGGATTGAAATATTACCTTGTCGTATACCTGCTCTCACTGGTCTTGGTAACAACGGAAGTAGGACAGTCTTTAGATATTCAGATAGGACTGTAGGCACATCCGTATAGTTCTTTTTGCTTATGTAATAAATTACATTCGTCTTCATGTAAGAACATTTCACCTTTCGACCATTTTCCGAGTGTACCCTGTCTTCATCATTCAAAAAATCATTTAATATTAGCTGTAGAAACCTTGGATATAGACATTTGACGTTTTGAGTCTGAAAATCTCTTGTTCCCAAGTGTTTCATCTTTAAAATGATTTGACCAAGCACTATTTTTCCAAAATTAATCCTCAAATTATTGGCGATCGCATACCCTATTTTTTGAATAAATTCAGGTATCCGATCTAGATTCGTTCTATCTGAGGAAAAAACATGGCCAAGAATGTGAAAGTAGAAATTCCAGTACTGGGTTAGAAATGTTCTAGAGATATTACTAGTATTGAAATTGCCATCTTGGTACCTTATAAAATGAAATAACATTTCAATCTGCTCAGGTGTAGGATCAGAAACGAGATTTTCCATAGGAAAATGAAGAATTCGATTAACATCTCGTTCAGTGACCCTAATCGACCTACCAAACAGTCGATATGTGAATGCACACCCGTCCTGTCCAGAAGTGTTAACCGCACTGCAATATAGTTCACGTAATGCATCATGGTTAAGCTGCACTGGTGTAACTAAAGCATAGCGAATTATTGAATGTTCATTCAGAAATTGTGCCCAAGCCCGAAATTGCTTATCATAGATGGTTTCGATTTGCTGAATGGAAGTAGGATTAGCTTTAGCAATTAAAAAACTTCCATGCAATGCCATTTTCAAAACTTTGAGGAAATTCAAAAACAAGGGTTAGTTTTTATAAAGGATGGTGTATAAAGCAAGAATATGAAATCCGATATAAAAACCACCAGCTAGATTGAGAGATCTTTCCGATCAAAGCTCGAAATATTCAGCAATTGTGTGTATATGCTCTGTATATTTGAAAAATTATGATGTTAAACACAAACAAAAACTCATCATTTATAAGGTTTCAAGGTTCAGTGGGTTAGGTGAAATAGTGACAGGTTTTGTTTAAAGAATTCAAACTCTCTACAACAAGTGGTAAATTGTCAACCATGTTAGGTAGCCACATTTCATGAATTCAACAATGGAGGCTAACATCACCGAAACCTGTCAGCCGACCTATCAGCCTATACACATATTTAATACTTCTAATTATTATGGATTTAAATATAATCACGTAGTAAATTAAGAATTAATCCATAATAATAAACCTACAAATAAATAGACATAAAATTAACAAAATATCATTAATTGATATATGTCAATAAAATATATATTTAATTATGCTACAGTGATATCTCCAGAATAATCCTGCAGATAATCAAATAAAACAAACAAAATCCAGAGAATGAAATTCACTGGCTGCAACAAATTGAACAGACATTTTAAAAGATCATGTGAAATTTAACATACCAAGCTCACTTACCAACCTTGAAAAGGTTGCTTCATCCAAAGTTTTAGTAAAAATGTCTGCCAACTGTTTTTCACTAGGAACAAAATGCAGTTCCACAGTGCCTTCCATCACATGCTCCCTGATGAAATGGTATCTGATGTCTATGTGCTTGGTTCTAGAATGTTGCACTGGATTCTGTGATATTGCAATTGCACTCGTGTTGTCACAGAAAATTGGGATCTTTTTAACTTTAACTCCATAGTCAAGTAGTTGATTTCTCATCCATAGAATCTGTGAACAACAACTCCCAGCTGCTATGTATTCAGCCTCTGCAGTTGAGGTAGATACTGAGTTCTGCTTCTTACTGAACCATGAGACCAGCTTGTTTCCCAAGAATTGACAGGTTCCTGTGGTACTTTTTCTATCCATTTTGCAACCTGCATAATCTACATCTGAGTAACCAATTAGATCAAAACCAGAATCTCTAGGGTACCAAATGCCAAGGTTTGGTGTTCCCTTGAGATATCTGAAAATTCTCTTAATAGCTACCAAGTGATATTCCCTGGGATCAGCTTGAAATCTAGCACATAAACATGTAGCAAACATAATATCAGGTCTACTAGCTGTTAAGTATAAAAGAGATCCAACCATGTCCCTATAGCTTGTCATGTCCACCTTCTTTTCCTTAGTATTCAGTTCAAACTTAGTGGCAGTGGCCATGGGTGTTTTTGCAGAAGAGCAATCTGCTAAATCAAACCTTTAAAAGATCATAAATGTATTTTGTTTTACTTATAAAAATTCCCTCATTCACTTGTTTAACTTGTAAACCAATAAAATAAGTTAATTCATCCATTATACTCATTTCATATCTACTTTGCATGAGTTTGGCAAACCTCTTGCAAAGTTTCTCATCTGTAGACCCAAATATTATATCATTTACATAAATTTGGACAAGTATCATAGAGCCATTGACATTTCTATAAAAGAGAGTTTTATCAATAGTACCTCGTATGAAGTGATTCTCTATAAGGAACTGTGAAAGTGTGTCATACCAGGCTCTAGGTGCTTGCTTCAGGCCATAGAGTGCTTTGAGTAGAAAGAACACATATTCTGGAAAGTCTGGATCTTCAAAACCAGGCGGTTGACTAACATATACCTCCTCCTCCAGAATTCCATTCAGAAATGCACTCTTGACATCCATTTGATAGACTTTGAAATTTGCATGCGCTGCATAGGCCACGAAGATCCTTATTGCTTCTAACCTTTCCACTGGTGCAAAGGTTTCTTCAAAATCAATTCCTTCCTCTTGACAGTAGCCTTTAGCAACTAATTTAGCTTTATTCCTTGTGACTATGCCATTCTCATCCATCTTGTTCTTAAATACCCACTTGGTGCCAATCACTGATTTGTCTTTAGGTTTGGGTACAAGTTTCCATACTTCATTTCTTTCAAACTGGTTTAACTCTTCTTGCATTGCTAAAACCCAGTCTGGATCCAGAAGAGCATGTTCAACTTTCTTAGGTTCCTCTTTGGATAGAAAACTGCTATATAAGCATTCTTCTTGAGTTGTTCTTCTGGTTTGGACCTTTGCATTAGGATCTCCAATGATAAGCTCAAATGGATGATCCCTGGTCCACTTTCTTTGTGGTGGTAAGTTTGACCTTGATGAAGTGGCTTCCTTTTCTCTGTGTTGATCATTGTGGTTTGTTGTTGAGTTTTGACTGTGAGAAACTCCCCCTGAGTGTATGGCCCTCGAGATTGATGGAGTTCTTGCAGATTCATCAACAGATGCTTCTCTTTGATTTCCAACTGATGGTGTAAGTTGCTCTTCAACAGGTGGTTCATTCTGCACTTCAACTGATGATCCTTGTCTGTTTCTCACACCATTTGATCTCCATTCTTCATCATCATCTTCACTTTCTTCACCACTTCTCTCATTCTCAAATGAGAGAGACTCATGAAAACCTTCATCTACTAGACCAGATATTTTCTTGTCATCAAAGACAACATGTATGGACTCCATTACAATGTTTAGTCTTAGGTTGTAGACTCTGTAGGATTTTCCAGCTGAGTATCCAACAAAGATAGCTTCATCTGCCTTTGAATCAAATTTTCCAAGATACTCACCATGATTTTTCAGTACAAAGCATTTGCATCCAAAGACATGCAGAAAGTTGATTGTTGGTTTCTTGCCTTTGAAAAGTTGATAAGGTGTCATGCCTTTTGCTTGATTGACCAAAGAAATATTCTGAGTGTAGCATGCAGTTTTATAGCTTCTGCCCAGAAGTATGTTAGTAGCTTAGATTCTTCAAGCATTGTCCTTGCAGCTTCAATTAGAGTTCTGTTCTTTCTTTCCACTACACCATTTTGTTGAGGAGTTCTTGGTGCAGAGAATTCTTGGATAATTCCTTCTTCTTCACAAAACTCTCTTATTACAGAATTCTTGAACTCAGTTCCATTGTCACTTCTGATTTTCCTTACTTTGAGTAAAGGATTGTTGTTGACTATCTTGATGTGATTTATAATGACTTCACCTGCCTTATCCTTAGAGTACGGAAAGAATGTCCAAGAGAATTTTGAGATATCATCAATAATCACAAGACAATATTTCTTCTTTGAGATTGACAACACATTGACTGGTCCAAAGATATCCATGTGAAGTAGTTGCAAGGGTTGATCAATTGATGACATTGACTTTGATTTGAAAGAGGCCTTCTTCTGCTTCCCTTTCTGGCATGCATCACACAATCCATCCTTGGAGTAATCCAATTTTGGAGTACCTCTAACCAAATCCTTCTTTACCAACTAATTCATTGCTTTAAAACTCAAGTGTGACAATCTTTTGCGCCAAAGTCAACCTTCATCTACACTTGCCTTGCTGAGAAGACATGTAGTCTGTTTGCATTTGTTGAATTGAAGTCAGCAATGTACACATTTCCTCTTCTATCTCCTGTCAACACTACCTTGTTGTCACTTTTCTTAAAAATGACACAAGCTTCAGATGTGAACCAGACACAGTTGACTGACACTTAGCAAGTTATGCTTAAGTCCATCAACCAGTGCTACTTCTTCAATGACAACATTCCCTTGTGAAATCAAGCCATATCCTCTAGTATATCCTTTGCTGTTGTCTCCAAAGGTAATGCTAGGGCCAGCTCTCTCCTCAAGCTTAGTGAGCAGGGTAGAATCTCCAGTCATATGCCTAGAACAACCATTGTTCAGATACCAAAGATTCTTTCTGTTTCCCTGCACACATCAAAACAAAATCAAGTTGATTTTGGTACCCAAGTTTTCTTGGGTCCTGCCTTGTTATCCTTTTTCTTATTTTTCAAGCCCTTACTACCCAGGGATCTGATTGAGTTAAATCAACCTTAACTCTTGGTGTAGGTTTCTGAAAAATAGGTTATTTCACTTGCTCACTTGCATTAAAACTAGATGTATAATTTGGCATAGTCTGTGCAAACATGTTATTCATCATCCATGGCAACTGAGGCATATTAAAAGCATTGTAATATGGATTATACATGAATGGCATGTTAGCATAATGACTAGATGCATGAGCAGGCTGGAGAAGCATGTTTGGCATAACATTCATAGCAGGTGTAAGAACCCAGATTTTGGGTGGGATTAAAACTTTTATGTATTTAATGATGTAAGAATGAATAGTGGTTATGACTGCGATGTAACGAAGATCTATTAAATAAATGGAACGGATTTGAATTCAATTACTTATATGTCATGCAGAATACTTTTGGTTGACGGCATAGATAAGAATGATCTATCTCCTAAGAATATATGTATATTGCTTCAAGTAAGATTATTCTTATGTCATCCAAATCAATATCTATTATAAGTCCAGCGGTTCCGTAAAAAGGTTAAGAAGCACTCGAGAGTGAACCAGGTTCATTTTCCTAATTATAGGAATTAAATAAAAATAAGTGATGAATAGTGATTTTGGTGGAATTTGGAATATTATTATAATAATGATATACCCGGTATTCGGAACGGATTTCTGAGTTCGTATTAGTGATCCAGGAGGAAAATAAGTGTATGTAAAAGCTGTCGGATTCAGAAAAAGAGCACTTTTATTTTCTCCGAGAGTTCCCTGGACACTGATAGCCTTAAGTAATTAACGAATGGATTAAAGGAATATAAAATGGAAAGTTAGAATGAAAGATGGAGAATGAAAGTATTAATATTAAAGAGGATTCCCGGTAAACCCTAACTAGAAACGAAAGAGTTATTCTTACGAACGATCAATCGAATCGAGCAATAACCGGACAAAAGAGCAAGCAGAGACTAAGATGCATGCATGTGCTATGTATAAAATATCTACTAACCAAACTAGAATCAAGAAACTAGAACCATTAGAGATCAACTAGTACTTAGAAAATCAAATCACTTGGTTAAGCCTTAAACCACCCAATCTTCAACACTTGTCCTCACAAATACATCATTCTATACATCACCACTTTATTAAAGTGACAAGGATGAGATATTATCTAAAACAAGTCACTTTATGCATTATTTTCAAGCAACCAAGCAAGAACTCATCTTCCTCTCCCAAGAAACAAGCATTCGGCCTTCTTGGAAATTCCAAATTCAAAAACCAACTTCCAACCATTTGTTGATCTTGAAACTTTTATGGTGAGACTTACATTTCATATAAATGATCTCCTCAAAATCCTAGCTTCAATCTCTTCTTTTTCCATTTTCAAAAAAATGATTTAAGAGGAGGGTGAATAGTGTTTTCATGAACTAATCTTGTTTTTCCTTGATTTCTTTGGTTGATTTAGCAAGCTTAAGCACTTCTAAGGATCATACCAAGCATAGTGAGGCTAGATCATACTCCAAGGAAGGTATAACAACTTTAAACCCTAGGCTTTACCTTGAGATTTTGCATGCTCTTGATGGGTTTTAGTATAAGATGTGATATTAGCATGATTATAAGCATGTATATGATGTAGTTTTGATAAATGTTAAAAATAGTTTAGATGAACGGAAAGGCATTGCTTGGCCTCAGTTCATGTATATAAGTCATGTATATGTTGTTTGGGTTAGATGCTATGTGTAAGGGAAGATTCAAAATTGATAGATATTCGATTTACAGCAGTTATAATGCCCGATTTTACAATACCATGTTTTGTATGCCATTTTCCATGTTGAACCCCTACTGTCCAGAGACCTTATCTGCCATGATAGGATAGGTAATGTTCTAAGCTTTGTTTTGATATAAAGATCACGTGAAACGGACTTACGGTTTAGGATTTATGACCAAATTACTAAAAGAAGTTCGAATCCGTAGACGAAAGTTCGTAATTGAAATTGAACCCTCGTAAGCTATGTAACGTCATGGCGAATCTTGGTAAATAAATACTAGGGGTAAGAAGGAAGGTGTGAAAGAAAATCGTATGTCAAAAAGAGCATTTTTCGATTTATTAAAAATGTTCGAGTAAAGGTTAAACGCGAACGAACCCCTAAAAGACGACTCTTTTGTAACTTTGGTAAAACACTTAGAAAACGGGCGATAAAACTCGGAGTAAAATATTGGTTCGTAACGATCAACCTTAGAACTCATATGGCTTAAGTATGTCCCAAGTATAAGTGCAGTGACATGTCGTATTAACGAACGAATGTCGGGTCGGATCAGTGATATTAAGTAATCCACTAATAGGGGTATAACGAGATAACTCGGGGACGTGTTTCGATTTAAGTATAACTTAAACTTTTAATATGTTAAGTGATTAATCCCGAATGCCTTGGCTATTTATAGATCACCAGGCTGAACCGGGACCCGCTACCACTACCCCTTACCGTACTCGACTACCAGGCAAGTTTCAATTCCCTTCTTTTAGGCTGTTGTTGTGATTGAATAAATATATATATATATGATTGCTGATATACATATGCCATTGCATGCATGCCTACTTTCAAGTTGAATTGATATACTTGTTCCCTGAATGTTATTGTTGGCTTATAAACTAGATAGTTATATATCAGTTATAAGCCGGTTATTATAAGACCCTCATAGAAGGGCGTATACATCTTTATTCATCAAATATAGACCGGGAGTCAATATTTCTTGATATATCGAGATTACCTCGGGAGAAAATATTTAAGTAAATATTTTCTATTATTTGAATATTATTTGAATATTCGTTCGGGACTAATTATTTTAACGATCCTTACTTCAAATAATTATTTGAATTTAACTATTCAACGAATAATACTTCTCAATATTCATTCAGAGTCGAATTGATTATCGACTATTATTTCGAATATTCTTCTAAAGATGAGACTGTTAGATGAATATTATTTGGATATTCTTTTAGATTATTATTTCATTAAATAAATATTACTTTCGAATATTCATTTAAGATATTAAATACTTGATGAATATTATTTTAATATTCATCTGAAGCTTGATTTAATTATCGAATATTATCACGAGTATTCCTTAAGGCTTGGATTACTAAATGAATATTACTTGATATTCATTTAGGATATTATTCATTCAATGAATATTACTTTTGAATATTCATTTAAATTTCCTAATTAGTTATGATTATTACCTTAAATATTCTTTTCAGGTCTTATTAATTAATGAATATTGTTTTGAATATTCATTTAAATATTTATTTATTCAATAAATATTCCCCTGATATCTCTTCAGGGATTACTTTGAGAAATACTCTGATTAAAGATATTCTTTCATATTCCCAAATATTCTGTAAAATATTTTAATTCAATAAATATTCTCTGAATATTTATTCCATACTTAAAATAACCTCGATAAGGTTTACCTTCTTCGATTATTACAGAAAATATTTCGAAGTCATATTATTATTAATCTTATATCAAGAAAGGTTCCCAGACATCATTCATCTTTGAGTCTATCTTCTTAATAATAAGGGAACCTTACTTGGAAAAATGTTATTTATCTTGTCGACTTCCCGGTCATAAAGTATTCCCTTCACCCGCAACTCGGGTGCTGTTGACTTATTAAAGTCGTTGTTTACCTTCTCATCTTTCGAGGGGTAAGATTACTGGAACAAGTTGATATCCGTTACCAAGTAATAGCTTGGGAGATATTGGTAAATTTTCCTTTCCAACTAGATACGACTACTTTGTGGAGTCTTATCAACAAGTCTTATACTTGGGGAAAGGGGGACGAACGTTACATTCAGAATCATGAATTCTATTTGAACTAGGAGTCGTGTAAGAGGCCGAGTAGCGCCGGTCCATCCCCTTGGCCCAACCGTTGGCCGGGGAGAGCTAGCAAGGCGGTATACAAGTAAAGCCGTCAGTTCTTCCTTCTACCGGTAGTAAATCTAAATTGAGCTGTACGATCTCGACTGATCATCAAGATTGGAACAGCGGGCGCGGTGAATACTCCATCATTGGTTCATCATCCAAATTCATTTATTTCCTGCAACATGATTACTGTTGGCAGAGTTGGAAAAGAGTCATAACTGGAATTGCAACCCTTTCTTGCAAGTTCCTCTTCTTAATAACGATAATAATATCTCGCTTACTTTGATGTAGCAGATATTTCTTCAAACAAATACTTTAAGTTACCTTGTAACTTCATCGTTCATATTATACTGGCATCATTTCCGTAAATGCATGGCATAAGGTTTAAAAGATAGCTTTGAACTGTTTTAAATTATCGTTCAGTTATATATTTGTTGGTGGGCTTTCGCTCACCCTTGCTTTGTTTATGTTATGTCACAACAACAGCTAGGACAGATGGCTCGCGTCAGGCGCACTCGGCGCAAGCAGGTTACCCGACCCACCGGACTACCCGCTGAGATGCTAGCCGCCATTGCTGAGGTAGCATAGTTAGACAGCTTTTGTTTCCTGTTTAACTATATGTATAATTAATGTAATCAACGGCAAAACTTTTAAACCTATGATGTTATCCTTTTGGGATTGTAATAACTTTTATTCGTGAACCCTTTAATGTAAGACTTATTTCAATTTCATCTCTGGGACTATAACTGTTGTGTGTGTGAGTGGTAATTATTGTGGGGTCACAGCATGTGATTTATTTATTATGGACTCAAGTCAAGTATTATGAATGGATGTAAGACCGTAACCACCAGATCCCTGACCCCGGATCTGGGGGTGTTACAGAGATGGTATCAGAGCGAGAGTTATATATCCCAAGAGATGATACGACGTTATATAATAACAAATTCAATAATATAATAAGAACCCTTGCCAGGTTCACCTAAAACCCTTACGGGAACTTTTTAAGTATCATGATAGTAACATAGTTCGTCTTGTGTAGGCGAGCGACTTGTCGGCCCAGGAGGCAGCTGCGAGACAGCATGATGAGGACATGTTCCAGACTAGGGACCCATACTATGAGCACCTGCCTGAGGATGATACTGAGCCTGAGGAGGAGGACGCTGAGGAGGTCCAGGTTGAGGCTGATACTGATGTGATCGAGTCTGAGGAGGAGGACCCTGAGGAGGTCCAGGATGATGCTGACACAGATGTTGTTGAGACTGAGGGGGAGGAGGACCCGGAGGGGGTCCAGACAGGACAGGACGCTGAGTTAGTGGTTGAGGATGATGATTATTGGGTTATGACTAAGTTCAGGACTATGGGAGATGACACTGACATGGCCACGGATCAGGTGGTGCCGGTGGATGAGGGTGTTGAGGGAGATATAGATGAGCCAGTAGTTGGTGCTGTAGGGAGTTCTGGACTTTTTGTGCCACTCCTCCCTGTTGAGAGAGCCCCTACCCCACCACCACTACCTGTGAGCCCCTACCCCGACGAGTTTGAGGAGCTTACCCCAGAGCCCCAGCAGACAGAGATTGCCGCTCCAGCTGAGCCATCCACCCCACCTCACGCCTCGATAGGAGGAGTCCCAGTATGTGTTCACAACTTGATTGTGAACGGGCTTTATAGAGAGTTGTCTGTGGCAGATGCCAGGTTGGCAGAGTCTAGGAGTGAGTTAGCAGCAGAGAGAGCCGCCCGGATGAGGGTGCAGGGCAGGAGGACTATAAGTGACAGAGTTGGGTATAGGGCTGTGACCCGCATCGAGCTGAGGGCTCGGGTGAGGGTGCGACAGTTGCCTACTGATGGGCATGGTAGGGTAGACAGAGCAGCGGCTGAGGAGGTTTTCCGCATCGCCATGGGGAGGGTTCGGAGGATGTTTCGTCGTGGCGGCTGATTTCAGATGTAGTGATGCAGTGGTCTAGTTGTCTAGTCATGTACGGACATAGTAGTGCCGGCTTTTGTAGGGATGGTTTTCTTGTACTTGTTTTCCCTTTTTGCAGACTAGACAGATAGACAGCATATTTCACTTTTGACTTGTTGTTGTTGTTAGGATGGTTGTACTTTAAACTATCGTTGTAACTCGGATGTTGTACCTTTTCGGTACCTGGTATATATTTGTTTCCATTTCAGTCATTACAATTTTGTTGGGTTGTGATCACGAGTTCATTAGCATATGTATTACTTTTCGATTAAGTTGCCATGAGATATAAAACTGTGGGATTTTAAACCCAATCATGTAAAGAAGTGTGCAAGGAAAAATCCTTTAAAACCGGTAAGTGAACCTAACGTATAATTTTCCAAATTTTTCAGTAAAATGCCTCCAAGACGGATGGGCACTAGGGCTAACCCCCGCGAATCTACTGACCAAGAGAGTCACAACCAACACGAGGAAAACCGTGGAAGTAGTGAAGAACAAGATCAGGACTATAATGAGCAAGAAGATTCCCAGTATGGAGCAGAGGATGAACCCCTGTACTCTGAAGAATTTGAAAGGGAAATAGAGGGTGGAGAAACTGAAGTAGAACAGGAAGGGGAGAACCAGGG
Organism: Saposhnikovia divaricata; assembly: GCA_036435485.1. Lineage (NCBI taxonomy): Eukaryota > Viridiplantae > Streptophyta > Magnoliopsida > Apiales > Apiaceae > Saposhnikovia > Saposhnikovia divaricata. The sequence continues at coordinate 25,543,950 of CM071600.1, forward strand.
TGGAAACCCCATGGGCCAGTTTATGGATCTACTTAGGCAGAATTTGAACCAATACCCCCAACCACCACCAAGCAACAACACTTCAGTGGCAAATTCCTTTAGGGCCTTTAAGTCCCTTAAGCCCCCAGAGTTCCACGGATCGGCTGATCCCGTTGAGGCGAGGGCCTGGGTCAATGAAATGGAAAAGTCTTTTGAGATTCTGAGTATCAATGAGGCTCAGAAGACTGTTTTTGCTACTTACCTACTAAAGGGAGAGGCCAATTATTGGTGGGAAGCCAAGAAAAACATGGAGACTGATGCTGTCATAGCCTGGGAAAGGTTCAAACAATTATTCCTGGAGAAGTACTTTCCGAAGTTCATGAAAACCCAGATGGAACTTAAGTTTTTGGAACTGAAACAGAACAATATGTCTGTGGCGGACTATGAGGCCAAATTTACTGAGCTATCAAGATTTGTGCCAGAGTTTGTAGACACAGAAGAGAAGAAAGCTAACAGGTTTCAACAAGGGCTGAAACAGTGGATCCAGAATAGGGTGGCTGTTTTAGAGATTACAGATTATGCCACCTTGGTGCAGAAGGCAACCATTGTGGAGGCTGGTAGTGATCAGATGCAGAGAGAGAGAGAGAAAGGGGGGATAAAGAGAAAGCATGTTAGTATGGGCGGAAGACCCGCTGGAGGAAAACCCCCAACCAAGTTTAATCGAGGAGCAGTTTCCCTACCAGGGAGGAGTGTAGGGTTTAAACCATCTGCGAGTGTGAGTGTGAGCCAGGGCGGCCACCAATCAGGAATGTCCCGTTCCAACCCTTCTCGACCTCCATTGCCATTGTGTGCTACTTGTGGGAAGAGGCACTCCGGGGTGTGCAACCTGAAGCAGATAAACTGTTATAAGTGTGGGCGAGCTGGGCATTATGCTACCTCTTGCACCACGGTCATCCCTAACAGCACAACTTGTTTCCAGTGTGGACAGCGAGGGCACATGAGGAAGGATTGCCCAAAGAGCAAACCAGCAGCATCAGGAGCAAGCAAGGTTGCCTCAAATAGGCCACCAACTGCTAGGACTTTCAATATGTCAGTACAAGATGCCGTGAGGGACACAGATGTGATAGCAGGTACTTTTTCTCTTAATTCAGTCAGTGCAAATGTCTTATTTGATTCAGGAGCAACTAAGTCTTTTATATCTAGAGATTTTGCGCATAAGTTGAAACTTAAAACCCAGCAACTAAGAGATTCCTTACAAGTAGAAATAGCTAATCAGGAAATCGTACTGGTTAATCAAATTCACCCCGATTGTAAGCTAGAAATAGGAGGACGATCCTTCTATGTCGATTTAATTCCTTTTAAGCTAGGGGAATTCGATGTCATTTTGGGTATGGATTGGTTGTCTCGCAATGATGCGCAGATAGATTGTAAAGGGAAAAAGGTTAAGTTGAAAACCCCAGGGAAGAAAGAAATAGTGTTTAAGGGGATGCGACAGACCCAGAAAATTCTGACCATGGCGCAAACCAAGAGATTGTTACGAAAAGGGAACGAGGCTTATTTAGCCTACGTTATAGATACTCAGAAGGAAGTGCCAAGATTACAAGACATTCTGGTAGTTAATGAGTTCGAGGACGTGTTCCCACAAGATCTTCCCGGACTACCACCTGATAGGGTAATTGAGTTTGCCATCGAATTAGCCCCGGGGACGGCGCCGGTTTCGAAGGCCCCGTACTGACTAGCCCCAGTAGAAATGAAAGAGCTAGCTAAACAATTACAGGAATTGTTGGATAAGGGCATGATAAGGCCCAGTGTATCGCCTTGGGGCGCACCAGTGTTGTTTGTTAAGAAAAAGGATGGAAGTATGAGGTTATGCATCGACTACAGAGAATTGAACAAGCTAACCATAAAGAATAAGTATCCATTGCCCAGGATAGACGATTTGTTTGACCAGCTAAGAGGAGCTGAATACTTCTCTAAGATTGATTTGAGAACAGGATATCACCAACTGAAGATCAAACCTGAAGATATCCCGAAGACTGCATTCCGCACCAGATACGGACATTATGAGTTCTTAGTGATGTCATTTGGATTGACCAACGCCCCAGCAGCCTTCATGGACCTAATGAATAGAGTGTTCAAGGAATATTTGGACCAATTCGTGATAGTTTTCATTGATGATATTCTCATCTACTCAAAGACAGAGGCAAAACACGCTGAACATTTAAGGATAACCTTAGGAATACTCAGGAAAGAGCAGTTATATGCCAAGTTCTCCAAGTGTGAGTTTTGGAAAAATGAGGTACAATTCTTAGGGCACGTGATCAATAGAGAAGGAGTGTTGGTTGACCCCTCCAAGATAGAAGCAGTTTCAAACTGGGAACGGCCAACTACTCCAACCGAGGTGAGGAGTTTCATTGGACTGGCCGGATATTATAGGAGATTTGTCCAAGACTTTGCGAAACTCGCGGCTCCATTAACTCGACTTACCCGTAAAACCGAGAAATTTGAATGGACTGAGAAATGCGAGAAGAGTTTCCAAGAGTTAAAGAAGAGGCTGGTGACAGCCCCAGTGCTGGCATTACCTGATGGAAAAGGAGATTTCGTGATTTACAGTGATGCTTCGCATAAAGGACTGGGATGCGTGCTTATGCAGCACGGCAAGGTAATAGCATATGCGTCTAGGCAATTGAAGGATTATGAAGTCAGATATCCCACGCATGATCTAGAACTAGCAGCCATAGTCTTCGCTTTAAAGATGTGGAGACACTACCTGTATGGGGAAAAATGCGAGATTTACACAGATCATAAGAGCCTCAAATACATTTTCACTCAGAAAGAGCTTAACATGCGCCAGAGGAGGTGGTTAGAGTTAATCAAGGATTACGACTGTGAAATTCGATACCACCCGGGCAAAGCCAATGTGGTGGCTGACGCCCTTAGTCGGAAAGAGAAACTCAAGATGATAACTTCAGAGAAAGAGCTAGTGAAGGATTTTGAGAAGTTGGAAATCGAGGTTAAGTTACCTGGAGAGGGCCAAGAAAAGTTGATGGAAATTAGAATCCAACCTCCATTGCTAGAAAAGATTAGACTGTGCCAGGAACGGATGATGGAGGAAGAAAAGAACTCCACAGAAGAGTTAATGACCGGGGAGGAAATTAAGTGCGAAAGAGACAAGGAAGGGATCATGAGGTACACGTACAGGATATGGATCCCAAATGTTCAGGAGCTCAAGGATGAGATTTTAAATGAGGCACACAACTCAAGATACTCAGTGCACCCCGGTAGCACTAAAATGTATAGGGATTTGAAGGAGTATTACTGGTGGCCCAATATGAAAAAGGACGTAGCAGAGTGGGTAAGCAGATGCTTGACCTGCCAACGAGTGAAGGCAGAGCACCAGAGACCCAGCGGACTTCTACATCCCTTAGAGATTCCAGAATGGAAATGGGAACATATAGCCATGGATTTCGTAGTAGGTTTACCCAGGACCAAGGCTAATCATGATACCATATGGGTAATTGTAGATCGACTGACGAAATCGGCTCACTTTCTCCCGATCAACGAAAGGTACACGGTCGATAGACTAGTGGACATCTACTTAAAAGAGATAGTGGCGCGACATGGAGTCCCAGTCGCAATAGTATCCGATCGAGATCCTAGATTTAACTCCAGGTTTTGGAGAAGTTTTCAAGAATGTGTAGGGACCCGGCTGAACATGAGCACAGCCTACCACCCCCAGACAGATGGGCAAAGTGAAAGGACCATCCAAACGCTAGAGGATATGTTGAGAGTCTGCGCGATAGACTTCAAGGGGAGTTGGGATGATCACTTGCCATTGGTTGAGTTCTCCTATAATAACAGTTATCATTCAAGCATTGGGATGCCACCTTATGAGGCCCTTTATGGAAGAAAATGTCGATCTCCCTTGTATTGGGATGAAGTTGGAGAGCGGAAGATGCTCGGGCCCGAAGTGGTCCAACGAACTAAAGATGCAGTAGATCTAATCAGAGGACGGTTGGTAGCAGCCCAGGATCGACAAAAGAAATATGCCGACTTAGCTCGGAAAGGCAAGGAATACGAGGTAGGGGACCTAGTGTTCTTGAAAGTGTCACCTTGGAAAGGTTTAATGAGATTTGGGAAGAAAGGAAAGCTGAGTCCCAGATACATCGGACCATTTGAGATCTTGAGACGAATTGGGGAACTAGCTTATGAACTCGCATTACCCCCGAATCTACAGCAGGTGCACAATGTGTTCCATGTTTCGATGCTAAGGAAGTATAATCCGGATGCTAAGCATATTGTAGAGTATGAGCAAGTGGACATGCAACCAGACCTGACCTATGTGGAGCAACCTGTGGAAATCATAGACCGGAAGGAACAAGTGCTCCGAAACAAGGTCATTCAGCTAGTCAGAGTTTTGTGGCAGAACCACAATGTAGAAGAATCCACCTGGGAACTTGAAAGCGCAATGCAAGAGAAGTACCCCCACTTGTTTTCAAACTGATTCCGGGACGGAATCCTTTTAAGGAGGGGAGACTGTAAGAACCCAGATTTTGGGTGGGATTAAAACTTTTATGTATTTAATGATGTAAGAATGAATAGTGGTTATGACTGCGATGTAACGAAGATCTATTAAATAAATGGAACGGATTTGAATTCAATTACTTATATGTCATGCAGAATACTTTTGGTTGACGGCATAGATAAGAATGATCTATCTCCTAAGAATATATGTATATTGCTTCAAGTAAGATTATTCTTATGTCATCCAAATCAATATCTATTATAAGTCCAGCGGTTCCGTAAAAAGGTTAAGAAGCACTCGAGAGTGAACCAGGTTCATTTTCCTAATTATAGGAATTAAATAAAAATAAGTGATGAATAGTGATTTTGGTGGAATTTGGAATATTATTATAATAATGATATACCCGGTATTCGGAACGGATTTCTGAGTTCGTATTAGTGATCCAGGAGGAAAATAAGTGTATGTAAAAGCTGTCGGATTCAGAAAAAGAGCACTTTTATTTTCTCCGAGAGTTCCCTGGACACTGATAGCCTTAAGTAATTAACGAATGGATTAAAGGAATATAAAATGGAAAGTTAGAATGAAAGATGGAGAATGAAAGTATTAATATTAAAGAGGATTCCCGGTAAACCCTAACTAGAAACGAAAGAGTTATTCTTACGAACGATCAATCGAATCGAGCAATAACCGGACAAAAGAGCAAGCAGAGACTAAGATGCATGCATGTGCTATGTATAAAATATCTACTAACCAAACTAGAATCAAGAAACTAGAACCATTAGAGATCAACTAGTACTTAGAAAATCAAATCACTTGGTTAAGCCTTAAACCACCCAATCTTCAACACTTGTCCTCACAAATACATCATTCTATACATCACCACTTTATTAAAGTGACAAGGATGAGATATTATCTAAAACAAGTCACTTTATGCATTATTTTCAAGCAACCAAGCAAGAACTCATCTTCCTCTCCCAAGAAACAAGCATTCGGCCTTCTTGGAAATTCCAAATTCAAAAACCAACTTCCAACCATTTGTTGATCTTGAAACTTTTATGGTGAGACTTACATTTCATATAAATGATCTCCTCAAAATCCTAGCTTCAATCTCTTCTTTTTCCATTTTCAAAAAAATGATTTAAGAGGAGGGTGAATAGTGTTTTCATGAACTAATCTTGTTTTTCCTTGATTTCTTTGGTTGATTTAGCAAGCTTAAGCACTTCTAAGGATCATACCAAGCATAGTGAGGCTAGATCATACTCCAAGGAAGGTATAACAACTTTAAACCCTAGGCTTTACCTTGAGATTTTGCATGCTCTTGATGGGTTTTAGTATAAGATGTGATATTAGCATGATTATAAGCATGTATATGATGTAGTTTTGATAAATGTTAAAAATAGTTTAGATGAACGGAAAGGCATTGCTTGGCCTCAGTTCATGTATATAAGTCATGTATATGTTGTTTGGGTTGGATGCTATGTGTAAGGGAAGATTCAAAATTGATAGATATTCGATTTACAGCCGTTATAATGCCCGATTTTACAATACCATGTTTTGTATGCCATTTTCCATGTTGAACCCCTACTGTCCAGAGACCTTATCTGCCATGATAGGATAGGTAATGTTCTAAGCTTTGTTTTGATATAAAGATCACGTGAAACGGACTTACGGTTTAGGATTTATGACCAAATTACTAAAAGAAGTTCGAATCCGTAGACGAAAGTTCGTAATTGAAATTGAACCCTCGTAAGCTATGTAACGTCATGGCGAATCTTGGTAAATAAATACTAGGGGTAAGAAGGAAGGTGTGAAAGAAAACCGTATGTCAAAAAGAGCATTTTTCGATTTATTAAAAATGTTCGAGTAAAGGTTAAACGCGAACGAACCCCTAAAAGACGACTCTTTTGTAACTTTGGTAAAACACTTAGAAAACGGGCGATAAAACTCGGAGTAAAATATTGGTTCGTAACGATCAACCTTAGAACTCATATGGCTTAAGTATGTCCCAAGTATAAGTGCAGTGACATGTCGTATTAACGAACGAATGTCGGGTCGGATCAGTGATATTAAGTAATCCACTAATAGGGGTATAACGAGATAACTCGGGGACGTGTTTCGATTTAAGTATAACTTAAACTTTTAATATGTTAAGTGATTAATCCCGAATGCCTTGGCTATTTATAGATCACCAGGCTGAACCGGGACCCGCTACCACTACCCCTTACCGTACTCGACTACCAGGCAAGTTTCAATTCCCTTCTTTTAGGCTGTTGTTGTGATTGAATAAATATATATATATATATGATTGCTGATATACATATGCCATTGCATGCATGCCTACTTTCAAGTTGAATTGATATACTTGTTCCCTGAATGTTATTGTTGGCTTATAAACTAGATAGTTATATATCAGTTATAAGCCGGTTATTATAAGACCCTCATAGAAGGGCGTATACATCTTTATTCATCAAATATAGACCGGGAGTCAATATTTCTTGATATATCGAGATTACCTCGGGAGAAAATATTTAAGTAAATATTTTCTATTATTTGAATATTATTTGAATATTCGTTCGGGACTAATTATTTTAACGATCCTTACTTCAAATAATTATTTGAATTTAACTATTCAACGAATAATACTTCTCAATATTCATTCAGAGTCGAATTGATTATCGACTATTATTTCGAATATTCTTCTAAAGATGAGACTGTTAGATGAATATTATTTGGATATTCTTTTAGATTATTATTTCATTAAATAAATATTACTTTCGAATATTCATTTAAGATATTAAATACTTGATGAATATTATTTTAATATTCATCTGAAGCTTGATTTAATTATCGAATATTATCACGAGTATTCCTTAAGGCTTGGATTACTAAATGAATATTACTTGATATTCATTTAGGATATTATTCATTCAATGAATATTACTTTTGAATATTCATTTAAATTTCCTAATTAGTTATGATTATTACCTTAAATATTCTTTTCAGGTCTTATTAATTAATGAATATTGTTTTGAATATTCATTTAAATATTTATTTATTCAATAAATATTCCCCTGATATCTCTTCAGGGATTACTTTGAGAAATACTCTGATTAAAGATATTCTTTCATATTCCCAAATATTCTGTAAAATATTTTAATTCAATAAATATTCTCTGAATATTTATTCCATACTTAAAATAACCTCGATAAGGTTTACCTTCTTCGATTATTACAGAAAATATTTCGAAGTCATATTATTATTAATCTTATATCAAGAAAGGTTCCCAGACATCATTCATCTTTGAGTCTATCTTCTTAATAATAAGGGAACCTTACTTGGAAAAATGTTATTTATCTTGTCGACTTCCCGGTCATAAAGTATTCCCTTCACCCGCAACTCGGGTGCTGTTGACTTATTAAAGTCGTTGTTTACCTTCTCATCTTTCGAGGGGTAAGATTACTGGAACAAGTTGATATCCGTTACCAAGTAATAGCTTGGGAGATATTGGTAAATTTTCCTTTCCAACTAGATACGACTACTTTGTGGAGTCTTATCAACAAGTCTTATACTTGGGGAAAGGGGGACGAACGTTACATTCAGAATCATGAATTCTATTTGAACTAGGAGTCGTGTAAGAGGCCGAGTAGCGCCGGTCCATCCCCTTGGCCCAACCGTTGGCCGGGGAGAGCTAGCAAGGCGGTATACAAGTAAAGCCGTCAGTTCTTCCTTCTACCGGTAGTAAATCTAAATTGAGCTGTACGATCTCGACTGATCATCAAGATTGGAACAGCGGGCGCGGTGAATACTCCATCATTGGTTCATCATCCAAATTCATTTATTTCCTGCAACATGATTACTGTTGGCAGAGTTGGAAAAGAGTCATAACTGGAATTGCAACCCTTTCTTGCAAGTTCCTCTTCTTAATAACGATAATAATATCTCGCTTACTTTGATGTAGCAGATATTTCTTCAAACAAATACTTTAAGTTACCTTGTAACTTCATCGTTCATATTATACTGGCATCATTTCCGTAAATGCATGGCATAAGGTTTAAAAGATAGTTTTGAACTGTTTTAAATTATCGTTCAGTTATATATTTGTTGGTGGGCTTTCGCTCACCCTTGCTTTGTTTATGTTATGTCACAACAACAGCTAGGACAGATGGCTCGCGTCAGGCGCACTCGGCGCAAGCAGGTTACCCGACCCACCGGACTACCCGCTGAGATGCTAGCCGCCATTGCTGAGGTAGCATAGTTAGACAGCTTTTGTTTCCTGTTTAACTATATGTATAATTAATGTAATCAACGGCAAAACTTTTAAACCTATGATGTTATCCTTTTGGGATTGTAATAACTTTTATTCGTGAACCCTTTAATGTAAGACTTATTTCAATTTCATCTCTGGGACTATAACTGTTGTGTGTGTGAGTGGTAATTATTGTGGGGTCACAGCATGTGATTTATTTATTATGGACTCAAGTCAAGTATTATGAATGGATGTAAGACCGTAACCACCAGATCCCTGACCCCGGATCTGGGGGTGTTACAGCAGGCATAGGTACTGACTTAGGCATACTAGGCACAGAAGCATTCTTAACAGATTTACAGTTGACAAATAAATGATTAACACTACCACAGTTCACACATTCCTTTCGAGGAGCATATTTATCAGGTGTGTAATTACTATGTTTGTTAATTCCTACCTTGCCATTTCTATTCTTCTTATTAGCCTTAGCCTTAGGTTCAGTCTTTTCTAACTTATCCTTCAATTTCTTGATTGACAAGTTGCCTATGTTTCCTTGTTCAACTGACTTGGTTTTGCTACACTCTCCATTAACAAAGTTCTTATTGACATGCCCGTACTTTTTATTCAATTTAGTTAAAGTTGCTTTGCTAACAGGCTTAAGTCTCAAAGAACATTCTTTTTCACTGTCTGAAGCAACTTCCCTATCAACATCTAACTTAACTTCTGCTAATTTGTGAAAAGAATCAACTCCTTGTTTACTATAAATTTCTTTAGTTTTAGCCTTTGATCCCTTCCACTTAGCAATTAAGTCTTGTTCCTCTTTTAACTGTTTTATTAAACACTCTTCTCTTTTCAGAGCCTCAAGTAACTCATTCTTAGCATCCTGGAAATTTCTTTTCATTGTTTCAAAATCAATTAGTTGAGTTTCTAACAGAGTATTCCTATCACCTATCTTAGCATTAAGATCTTTAATCTTTTTGTTCTCCTTGTTAAGCGATTTTAATGTGACATGCATGTTATACAATTCATTAGACATTTCATTAACAACATTATCACATTCATCTTTGGAAAGTTCAGTTAGGTTTGTAGAGTATACCTGGTTGCTTGCTGAACTAGCTTCTTCATCAGTTTCGTTTGCCATGAGTGCAAGATTGACAAACTCCTCTTCTGCATCTGAGTCATCTCCAGCAGCCCAGTCACTTTCTTTTGACACGAATGCTCTCCCTTGTTGCTTGAGAAGATCAAAATATTTCTTCTTGTAATCAACAGCTTCAAACTGCTTCTTTTCTTTCTCAGCTTGGGATTTCCTGCATTCATTGGCAAAGTGACCAGCAATTCCACAGCTATAGCATTTGATCTTTGATCTTTCAACCACATCCTTGTTCGGTTGATAGCTTTTCTTGAATTGCCCGGTTCCTGCTGGATTCTTCTTGAATCTTAGCTTCGAAAATCTCTTTGATAGAAATGCCAAATACTCATCTAGATCTTCAGCTTCATCCTCACATAATGCATCAGGTTCTTCAATCATCTTGCTTTTACCTTTGCTAGTTTCAGCTTCACCTTCACAAGTTTTTGAACCTAGTGTGGCTTCTACACTCTTCATTCTTCCACCACCTTGGATTGTTGGAATATTGGCCACCAAGGCAACAAATCCACCTCTCTTCTGGATTTTCTCCACATCCTCATCTTGCTACATTTCAAGCTCATAGGTCTTCAGGATGCCATACAGTCTCTCAAGTGTAAGATCTTTGTAGTCCTGAGAGTTCCTCAACGAGACTGTCACTGGCTTCCATTCCTTAGGAAGAGATCTCAGAAACTTTAGGTTGGAGTCCTTGGTTTCATATTTTCTCCCATACAACTTTAGACCATTCAGTAACTTTTGAAATCTACTGAATATGTCTGTTAGATTTTCACCAGAGGAGTAGTGAAAATGCTCATATTGTTGTATTAGGAGCTGCATTTTATTTTCTCTGACTTGCTCAGTTCCTTCACAGATTGTTTGAATAGTGTCCCACACTTGCTTGGCAGTGGTGCAGTTTATAACACAATCAAACATATCTTGGTCGATGCCATTGAATAGGATGTTCGTAGCCTTCTTATCTTTGTGAATCTCCTCCAAGTCTTCATCTGTGTACTCAGCTTGATTATTTGGAATAGGCCTTCCAGCAGCTACAGTGGCAGCATCTTGACCAATCCCAGAGTTGGCCTTCATTAGAACATGAGGTCCTTTCTCTATGCAATCTACATAGCCTTCATCAATGGCTGAGAGATGAAGGTGCATCTTTACTTTCCAGTGAAAGTAATTATCTTTGTCAAGCATTGGAATCTTCACACCTGTATCCTTCCTTCCCATGGTTTTTTTTTGTCAAATTCCTTCCCATGGTTTGATCTTTAGATTTCTTGTATGTTAGAAGCTTGCTCTGATACCAATTGTTAGGTCCCAAAGTATCGTAGAAGGGGGGGTTGAATACGATACTACCAAAATATTTCGATTTTCAAGATTTTTGCGGATAACAATTTTTCGGATCTTGAAATAAAAAAATAACGAAACACAATTTCAGGAATATATCTTTATTGATAATAAACCCGAAGGGGTGTTACAACTTCTAATCCAATGGATTAGCTTCAAAACCAAAACACTCCTAAGGATAGTTTAGGCACGAGGACCTTCTACCCGACACTTCCTGAAAGCGAGCTAAGCCGGCTTTCCTACTAGATGGACTGTCTAGCAGCTTACACAAAGAAGATATAAGAGAGAGAAGAGAGAGTTGGGTGTTGAGGTGTGTTTTGAAATGAAATACAACAGGCCTATTTATAGACTTTAGAAAGTTACTATGCAGCTAAATTAACGTAACTGCTGACGTTTTTCTGCTTCCGCCGCCTGCTGATTCTTCAAACAACTCTGCTTACAAAATTCAACAAAAAAAAACATTCCGACAAAAACTTTGAATTTTATATTTGTGTGGGCCCCACCTGATTGAATAGTACTTTTGGGTACTATTCATAAATAGTAATTTCGATTACTATTCATATGACTATTACTATTCATATGAATAGTGATTTCGGTTACTATTCATGTGAATAGTGATTTTGGATACTATTCATTTTCCTCTTAATTTGACATCCTTAAATATGCAGCTTCCAAAATGGAGGATATCAATACTGCTCTAAACTCAATCATACCTCTTAACAATTTTTCTGAGTTAGATACTTCGATTCCTTTGTAAAGTGTTGACGCCTAGTGCAACTGGTCTGGTTCACAGACGACTAACATTCACTCATGGTCTTCTTCTCATGTCTTTAAGAACACTGCTAAGAATTGTGCAACCATAAAAACTTTATCTCTGGAATCATTTGGCCCTTCAACTGAATCATCTGTACATCTTATTTTGTCACTGAGGCTTGATCATGTTAATGAACTTCTTTCAGCAACTTGATCGTTGTTGATGCATGTTCTTCAAATTTCACGATCCCTGTATATAGAGTTAATATTATATATCTTTTATCCTAGTTGAGTTATATATGTCCTCTATTACATATTACATTACATTATGCTTTACAGAGGAATATTCCAACATTTTTTTCTGAAGTCACTGTTATTTCTTGTTTAGAGTGTAAAACAGCATCACCATTGCCTACTCTTTTCGGACAAACTTCACTCAAAGCAGATAGCAGTTACATGGTACTACAAAATAAAAGTTGCAAACATGGTTGCAATTAGGGTTACAGAAGTTGCAAACATGTTTGCAACTTAGTTGTATCAGTTACAACTTATGAAAATTCATATTAGACATATTTCGAGAGTCAGAGTTAACTGTTTGTATCAGTTGCAACCTTCGCAACCATGTTTTTTTTTATCAATTGAGGATTAGAATATTTTTTCTGCATTTTGTACTTGTACATATTATCACTTTTGCAACTGCAACGTCAGTTGCAACCTTTGCAACTGAAGTTGCAACCATTGCAACGTCAGCTGCAACCTTTACAACGTCAGCTGCAACCTTTTACACATTCAATAATTAATTAAATCCAATTACTTGTTAATTAATGTGTTCCACCTACTTGTTAATTTCAGCAATGCAAATTTATGCTTTTGCAGAGAGACAAACCTTTTCCTACAGGTATAATCATTCAGTAAACTATTTGTTGGAAATCATGAAAATAATTATAGTCAAGGGTCATATCCAATGCATGTAGAGCATTAAACTCTACAATTTAAATCGTGCCTCTTCATTTACCTTTGATCTGCCTGTAGAACTACTAGGCCTGAAAAGAAAATCTCATCACATTATCTCAAGAATTATAGTTTATACACAATCTCAAAATAATCCTTTAACCAAAATGTCATGCAACATGAGAGTTAGTGCTGAGGAGGAAAAGAATCTGCCATGGTATGAAATTGTTAGCCTCCACTGGCAACGAGTGGAGCAAGAGACTGAGATAGATCAAGAGATTGCTGAAGAGTGGGCAATCATGAATGAACATATTCGCAAGGATCCCGAAGAAGAAGAGAGAAAGACTGTTGCTGCTAAGATACAAGCAGAAGTAGACAAAGCGAGGAAGGAAGGAAATGAGATCTACCTTCTTATGTAATTTTCTCCTTTCTTATGTAATTTTCCTTTTCTTATGTAATGATATGATTAATGAAGTATTTTCCTTTTCTTCAATATGTATCTTCTTCCCTGTCATATTTTGAAACTACTACAGAAAAACACATGAACATGTTAAGTCATGCAAAGGTTGCAACTCCTGCAACCTTGTTTGCAAAGGTTGCAACTTTTGCAACCTTGGTTGTAAAAGGTTGCAATTTGCAACCTTGGTTGCAAAAGTTGCAACCTTGGTTGCAACCTTTTACAAATATGCAAGAAAATAGAAAATTGTTTTAGATTTAACTATTTGTATCAGTTGCAACCTTGTTTACAACTTCAGCAACAATATTTGCAAAGGTTGCAACTGATAGAGACAAGAGCGATACTTTTTTGCAACCACGAAGCATTATGTGGAAAATAAATGAAAATAATTGTAAATTTTGGCAAATGAAGTTGCATCATTTGTTATACATGGATCAAAATTTGTATCATACAAAATATTTACAAACAGAGATGAGAAGACTCCTCTCAAGAAAAAAGCGGAACAAACCGCATCAAAACACAACTTTCGCTTGGAACAACCTCCAAACAAAAATAAACAAAACCACACAAAATACTATCACTAACAAAAAACCATAAAAATCAAATAAAAAATTTAACTAAAGGCATCCGCTTTCCGCAAAAAGACCACCTGCAAACTCGAGACGATCTTCATCCCAACCCCGCACAACGAGCCCTAAATCACACTAAACTCATTGCCCCCAACCAACATCAACCAATCAATCCCCTCAAACGAAATAATTCTGACCCCTCGCAATAACAAGCCACGGATTGTGAGTTTCTGTAGCAATAAGAGCAGCCTCGGTGCCTGATCCATCATTCGAACTTGAGCATCTTTCGTTTCATATGAAGAGGGAGATGTCCAATTGCAAAGCTTCCCCTGCGGGGCTGTATCAACCAGGAACATAATGTAAAAAGTGGCAACCTTTACCAAATTGGCAGCCAGAAGTACTGCAAGAAAAAGACATGTGAGACAATTGAATGAGTAATAATTAACCAGTGCCTAAGAGAAACCCAAGTGACTAGAATGGAGAAACTATTTCGCAACCATTTTTCATAGATGGTGCTGAAACAATTTAACAGAAAATTTTTTAGTAGATGCACCCAATCAACCTCCATTCTCCAGCAAGAGCCTGCAAAAGACATTGTATACCAACTTCTAGCAGAGCAATTTAACCCATATTATCCCAAACAAAAATCACTTAAAATACTAATGAACACAATTAAATCTCATAAAAACTAGATCTAAGCAAAAAAAACACGCCAAATATTCATATTCAAAAATATATTGTTCACAGGAGGGAGGGAGAGAGAGAGAGAGTACAAATTGAGAATAATAGAATAACTTGCAGAAACCCGCCATCGAAATAAATAAATTAGTTACTTACAAATTAAGTTGCAAATACTTTTACAAATATTGTTGCAAAAACTGAATTGCTTAGTTCATACTTATTGTTGGTACTGAGCTTGGCTAACTTGTGATCTTTACCTAGAATACTATAATTCATCCCCTTATGCATGACATGTATGAGCAATTTGTGAGTTGCAACCTTGTTTGAAATCTTTTCAAGCATGTTTGCAGAAGTTACAAACATGGTTGCAACATTTGCAACCATGCTTGCAACCTTTGTAACCATGCTTGCAACCTTTGCAGTTGCAAAGGTTTCAACTGATAGAAATACAAAGTTAAGATGAGTGCCCCTGCGGGGCCTGTACTTATAACATAAATAAGAAGAAATTATACCATTCACCAATATTCTACCATAAATAAGAAAGGGTTAAAGTTTTGCTTTTGAGCTAAAACCAGCTTGTCTGAATCAGGACAGTGGTTTAGATTTTTCGAAGGTGTCAATCGGGAAAATTCATAGATGAGATTTTCATACGTGGTAAAGAAGAATAAATATACAAATCTATGAAATGATGCTACATATACATTGAAGTATTGAACTAAACTGCCAGTAGAGTGTAGGATACATTCTTAGTTTCCTAACTCCAAATTTAAAATTTGTCTGGTAGATGTTGCTAAGATATAGGTACATTTGACATAACATTGTACTTTAACCAACCAGTTATTAGTATCTTACCCCAACAAGGGCAATAATAGAAATTCCTTTTTATGTATATGAATTACAATCGATGCAATTTCACACGATTGTTAAGGTGATCTATCATAGAAAATCCACAGATTGAGCAAAAAGAAAATTATACAAGCATCTAACAAGGTAGATACATACACCAAGACCAACATAGTATAATGTCAACAAGTAAAAATATTTAGCAAATTAGTTCACCAGTATTTGAACAAGCCATCCCAGCCACCAAACATCCACCAAGTAACGACCCAAACACCACCAACATCTTCCCGTCGCCACTGCATCTCCGCCTTCCTCAACAATCAGCCGCCATTGACGACCACATGTATCCAAGGCGTCGCCACTGCTATTACACCCACTGCAACCCGCTTTACATCCACAACACCACTTAACACAACCGAAACAAATCCAACCATCCTCTATTTAACCCCCAATTAGGGATGGCAATCGGGTCGGTCGAAACGGGTTTTGCCAAACCCAAACCCGAACCCGAATTTTTTGACCGAACCCGAAAAAACCCGAAACTATAAACCCGAACCCGTTGGATACTAACGGGTTTCGGGACCCGAAACCCGACCCGAAACCCAAAAAAAATAAATAAAAATTAAATATTTTTATATTAAAAATAATATAAAATATTAATATATAAAATATTTTAATTTTTATTACATATTAAATGTTAAATATAAATAATAATAGATAATATATATTAAATGTTAAATATTATGTATAAAATAATAGAAATAATAACATATATTAATTCGGGTTTCGGGTCAGATCGGGTTTGATACGGGTTTCGGGTTTTCGGGTCGGGTTCGGGTCGGTATTGCCAAAACCCAAACCCGACCCAAAATTGATTCGGGTTTAAAAATCAAACCCAAACCCGAAATTTTCGGGTTCGGTTGGACCCATTCGGGTCGAAACGGATCGGGTATCCATCGGGTCGGTACAAATTGCCATCCCTACCCCCAATTGATTTTCCCCAATTTTTGAAACCCTACTTGACATACGAAAAATCGTCGCTCCGATTGAAGCTAAAGTCGTCGTGAATTTGCCCCTGCGGGGCCAGCTAACTGAAGGAAAAGATGTAAGAGACACTGAATTGAAGCTTCAAGATGCGTGAGGAGTGAAAACAGAGGTGTTGTTATAACTGAAACAACGTATATTTGAAATAAATAAAAGTATGGTAGTAGCGCCCGAATTTTATAAAGTTTGGCTGTGTATTTTTAAAAGTGCAAAACTTAAGATGGGTAGTTTTAAAAGAAGCCCTAAAATATATTATTTTCAAACATGATTTTTTACTTAATTATCCAAAAAACACAATCTTTTCTCAAGATATTATACGCAGCTCTTCTCAACACTTCTCCTAAATAATAATTAATCAACCTTTTCTAACTTTTCTAACTAAAACCCCTTCTTTCCAAAAATATGGTCGTTCTTATTAATGAAACAAAGTAATAATATTATAATTATAATAACTAAATGATTACCTTATATACATAAATATATTTAATTATTATCAAATTATTTCATTTAAAAATTTAACTTGCAAAATTCATATCATAAAAAACTCATTCAAATTATTGAAAAAAATTATATAATATTAAAGAAAAACCGTGCATCGCACTGGTTTTAAACTAGTTATTATTTAATAAAAGCTAAAGTAATAAATTGATTATATCTTATATATAATAAGAATAAGGGGGTTTATTTAAAATTATTATCATAGGTCACAAGATCGATTCTTATGTCATATATTTTATTTTAAGTTAAAAGATGAAATATAAAAAGTACTCAAATAATTTAAATTGTATCTAAGTAGGTCTACTAACTTTACTAAACTGAATAGAATTCTCAAATTAAAATTTGTAACTATTTTCTCTCCCCAATTTTCAAGCAGTGTCTTTTAGAATATAATTGTTGAATCATGACTACATTAAAAATTATTTTATAAATTTTGCATGCACTGTAAAATCATTAAAATCTTAATTTTAGAATTCAAAATAAGGCCTAAATAATAAAAGAGGCACTATAACCCAATAAAAATAATGAAGAATATGTATACAAATAGAAATAATGCCCAAAATATTCATTTTGGGATGTGTATTTGCCCAAAATACCTATTTTCAGAAATAATCGTCCAAAATGCCTTCATATGTCAGATACTCCTTATCAAGTGGAGTATCAGGTGTGATACTCCTTACCCAGTGGAGTATCACAGGAGATACTCCTTACCCAGTAGAGAGTATCAGGTGTGATACTCCTTACCCAGTGGAGTATCTGAAGGAATTTCTACACATGCGGAAGTAATTATAACATTTATTTGCATAGAAATCCTAATTGGTCATGCATATATTTCCAGAAAATAAGAAAATTACCTTGAGAGCTTCAAAATTGGCAAGACCAGTTCTTGTTCTTCACCTTGCAATCACTCCTCGGTGTGTGGAGTGCTCTAATGGTATCCACCAAGAGAATTGAATGAAGAAGAGAAATGGAGAGAATTTGCCTAATCTTTTTTTTACAAGATTCTAAATCTTGTAAATAGTTTTTGGTACGTCTTGCCCTCTTCAAAGGCTCCATTCTTATAGCCACATTTCAGCTGAGAATATGCTATCAAAGGTGCTTGTCATGATGAGCTTTAATTAATTAATCTTTATTAATTAATCATTTAATGATTAAAACATCTTTTAATCATTAATCCATTTTTAAACTCTTTAAAAATTATTCTCTCTATGTATTTAATTTCTCAAACTAAATATATAATTTATAATATTAAGAACTCCTTCTTAATATATATATATATATATATATATATATATATAAAGAATTAAATCATATTTAATTAATTATAAAATTATTTATTTATTTATTTCTTAAATAAATAATCATTAACCAATATAAATAATTTCCTTCATCTTCAAACTTAATCTCTTTAAAGGTGTGACCCTTTAGGTTCAATATTAAGCCGGTAGTAGAAATAAATAATAATAAACTATTTATTATTATTTATACGAATTACTTTTAATTCGTTAAATAAATATCTCAATAATTAAATTCATTCTACATCGTGAGTGATACTACTCAATATATCGCGACTATTCGGATAATATGAATTCATTGCTAGGATTGCTAGGAATACATAAAACCTATTCAGTGAATGGTTACCCTACAATCAATTCCTTCCATCCTTACAATATTCCGATTAAATACAAGGCATAGATCTCGTGTCAAGCCTATCTAATTTAATCATATGATTTCTTATTCCTTATGCATAGTTCATGTTAATGCAAATTAGAAACTACTTTCTAATTTCATTCACTCTGGCCAGAGATTCCTGAACTACTATATTAAGAATAGCATAGGATATTCACTTCCTTTATTAGAAGGGGTAGATCCTTTATCGATCGTTAACTATCTCCATATATAAATTCCAATGTCCAGAATAGAACTTATTAATTGTCCTTGAGACTAAGGACTAAACCAAAGCATTGTTCATTATATATAAGATGACTCTAACGATCTCAAGTCTAAGGATATTTGTACAACCATCACTATATAAACAATTAGTGACACGTGAGTAAACTCCATTAATTGTTCAAGTGATCGAGTCATGTTCAGTGAACTCATTCCCCAATGAGCACCTACATACTAACTATAGTGTCACCACACAAATGCCTATGAGAACAGACATCCTTCATAGGAAGCAAGTATAATATGTACCGATCTTTACGGATTGACCAACTTCCAATTAGTTATCCTATGATCAGGAACAGTTTAAGTTTAGTGTTATCATCTTCTAGATCTCACTGTTATAATATCATTATAATTCTAGAAGATTTACTCTAAACTATGGAACATCTTATTTAAAACACTTTAAATAGATAAAGCCCGTAATAAAAACAAACAAGTCTTTTATTAATATAAACAAACTCAAATAAGATTATATGAAAGTTCTTCCTAACTCATCATATATGATTGGATTTAGGACAAAACCTTTCAGTATCAAGGGTGATACTCCTCCAAGTAAGGAGTATCATTCCTGATATTCCTATAATATTGGCGTATCATCCTGATACTCCTCTGATAGTGGAGTATCTGGTGGGTATTTTTGGCACTTTTTATTCAATATGGATATTTGGTTAAATGTTATTGAAAAATGGGTACTTTGGGCACCCACACTATGGACCAAATATAAGCTAGTCTATACTATTATATAATAAGAAAACATGGGTATAATTTTGTTGTTTGGTTCAACCATTTAAAAGAATAATGACCATTAGATATTTAGTAAATAGATGATAGCCGTTAGATCTAATAATAAGGAATATTCTCTATTTAAATCCCACTTCTAAAGATATAAGGTTCGAATCCCGTCAACAATAAATTTATATTAAGATTTTATATTATTAGTAAATCAATACATATCATTTATTAAATAACTGTTATTATTACTAATAATTTTATTAATTAATATTACAAAGTTAAATTATATCCATAATAAATTATTATACTCTATTTTATTTAATCATATAATTTTAAAAGTATTTAAAAGTAACTCGTGCTTTCTTTGCACGGGCTTTAAGCTAGTATTTATAATTCATATACATATATAATTCTATTCCATGCAAAAACTATGTTCAAAATTTTAACTCATCAACTAAAAAAAATTATAATAATTCGCTATAAATAAATATAATAAAATATAAAACATATAAATCTATTTATTTAATAAATATAATTTAATTGCACAACTAATCCTACAAAACACCCGCGCCAACAATTAACAAGCACAGCAAGCTGGACCACCATTTTCTTCATTTAAATCATTATTCTCATCGGTCCTATTCTATTAGAGGATGGCTGACAGACAATTACTTCCAAAGGAGATTTTTTTAGTGTCAAATCAATTGATCATAAACGAGATCTGGTGTTAATTCCTGTACAATTTACTACTCCCTCCTTCTCATAAAACTCTTCTCACTTTTCTTTTCGGGACATTCAAAATACTCTTCCCCTTTCTATTTTAGGCCATAAAATAACTATATTCTATACTCACTACTCCTTAAAATAATATAAAATACCCATTATTCCACCCACTAACCCTTAAAAACAATATTCAATACCCACTACTCTTTAAAAACCATTTTTTCTTAAAAACCGTATTTTTCCCCAAATGAGAAGAGCTTTGCGAGACGGAGCGAGTACTATAATTAACACAATGGAGTAACAAATATTTTTGCCATAATTTTGGTACGCAGAACTGCAGAAGAACGAGGTTCAACCTAGCTTTGCCAAAATTTATGTACTCGTTGATTATGGGGGTTCGTGAATATTAATGGCGAACAAAGATATCAATCACAGATATTGTATTGTAGTGTGGCATGTGCCGGGATTGGATTTTTAATATAATCTACCTGCGTCTTGACGGTGACATGTTTTTAGAATCAGTGAGTTATTACTCCCTGCGTCTCACAATTCTTTTCTCGTTTAATATGTCGGAACTGTTCATTAGACAAATTACTAATTTACCTCTAATCTATAAGTCCAAATATAGTCATGAGTGATCTTGTTGGATTCGTATTTATGAGTACTTTAATACAGTGAAGTTTTTATATTTAAAACTAATACTAAATTAAAGATATTAACAATCAAAAGTGTGCGTTGGCAAACGTGATAAAGGTAAACAGGAAAAATTTTAAGAGACAGAGGGAGTATTATGTTAATAATATGCGATTATGCACTATGAAGAAAACATGATTCACTTAATATAATTATAGAATATTAGTGCGTGTCTCACGTAGAATCGGATCTCGGAGAATGTACAATATGTAAAATATCATATTATATGATTCTTGCTATCGTAATTTAGTAACAAGGACCTTAATAGATTAACGATGTATATGTGGCAAGCCTAGTTAAATCCCGAGATTTTTTTTGAAAATGGGATCAAGTTCCGATTTCGAATCCGAATTAAATCAAAGTAAACTGGCCAAATGCAATCAATTTGGGTAATCCACCCACAAACCCACCACATATCCTCAAAAGATATCCACAAGCCCACCACATACCCCCAAAAGATCATGATTTGTTGGTGCACTTAGTAGTATTCCTTTGTCTTATAAACTGAACTAAAGTCCTAAATCTCCTCGATGTGGGACTGGGGTGTTACAAATTCCCCCATTTAAAATCCTCACGTCCTTGTAAGGTGGAACGGATATCCCATACCCTAGCCATTGTGGGATAATACCAGCTGGCTTCGTATCCAACTCCGGACCTCTGTCCATTGTGGGATAATACCACCAGCCTTCGTGTACCCACCTCCGGCAACTTGACGAATCGAGCTTTCGAGAGTCGGCTCTGATACCATATGTGACAACCCGGGTCAAATTCCGAGTCTTTTTTCAAAAATCGGGTCAAGTCCTGATTCCGAATCTGAAATAAGCCAAAGTAAACTAGCCCAAATGCAACCAACTTGGGTAATCCACAAGCCCACTACATGCCCCCAAAAGATCATGATTTTTTGGTGCACTTAGTAGTATTTCTTTGTCTTATAAATTTAACTGAAGCCCCAAATTTTCTCGATGTCGGACTGGGGTGTTACAGTATATATCTGTGTTGTTACATGAGATATCGCTGATATATAAGTTAGCAATGAAGATCACAATTTTAAGAGGATGTATATAAAAAATGAAAATGAAGTAAAAAGTAAAAAGTAAGTGAAGTAATGAGACTTTATTATATCATTATATTGATATATTCTGGTATGAGAGTGTATAATTGTATATCCACGTCTGTTATGAAGTGTCCGTTCCAAAATAGTTAATCAAAGAATAGTGTTACGTGTCCCGAAAAGTATTCTAAAAAAAAAACCTAAATGCCACTTGGTATGGTTTTATTCGTGGAATTCATATTAATACACGAGAGGTCCATCTCATTAATGAAAAGATAATCAATCAGAGAATGACAACTCAGCATTCGGAAACGCTTTCGAGAACTCTAGCATTTCTCTTAATCAAATACGTAAAAAATTACAAATTAAAGCCGAAGTACTATCTTCTAATGAAATATGTTAAGGCCGTAAATTATGAGCTTCTAATAAGATCTGCTAATTTCTCAATGAGCAATGCTACGTATTTCGAAACGGATCTCGATTTTGTTCCCAAATGACACATGACTTAATTTTATTTGTGAATTTGATAAAGTATATTTTTATATATATTTTAGATGATTTTATTCTCATATTTATTATGTTTTGCATTGATTTGGATTTTTATTTAATAGATTTTATTGTTTTATTGTAGGAAATAAAGAATTCATAACTTGGAAGGATTTGGAGCAAAAAGAGCTATTTTGGAGATAAAATAGGAGAAAATTCGTATTATTGGGCTGCACGGGCTGCCTGCACTGTTTGGGCCATATCTTGAGTTCCAGAAGTCAGAATTTGACGATCTTACTGTCCACGCGAAGCTTGTGGAATTATCTTTAATTCAGAGGTGGTCCAGTAAGCAAAATCCAACTGGAAGAGCCCAGAAACAGAGGAGTAAATAAAGTGACGAATTTTAATTAAGGAATCCTATTCAGTTATGGAATCCTACTTGTAATTGATTTAGAGTATTAAAATACTTTTATTGGGCAAGACTTTTAGAGCCTATATAAACACATCTAGGGTATGATGAAAAAAGATTAGGAGGTAATATTAGATCAGATAATATAGTTTAGAGTAGATTAGTATTATTAGTTGGAGATGTAGAGAAACACCATGACTCTTCTTTTGGGTGACAACATTGAAGTTTGAAGGTTTTGTTCTCTTAATCTTTTCTTTGTTCTTATTAGTTTAATTATGTTTTCTTGTTTTACTAGTTGTTTTACTTGTTTAATTATTAACGAGTAGTTATTTCTAGGGCTTAAAGGGAAGCCATGTTTGCACTAATATTGGCATGATTTTCATAGTGGTTTGATTGGTTATGGTTAATTCTGATTGATATGTTTTAATCATTAATTTGTGTAATCGGCCGATATCATGGATTAATTATATGCAAATAGGGGTATGGATCGAGAGATTTACTTACTAGAGGCACACATACGATTAGCAGAATTGACTTTGAGTGCGGAAGCATCATTGGATTTCTGAGAGCGTTAATGCTTGGAAGAGATTAACTTGACTCTAATTACCTGATTGATTGAATTACTAAAAGTGGTTAATTGTGTTGAATGTTTCGAGAGTGTTAATGCTTGAAAGAGATTAACATACTCTAGTTATAGGATCACATTGATTGCTTTAGCTTAAGAGCCAATTGTGTAAGCATGGTGGACCTGATTGCCCTAGGTTTTAAATAATTTGTTTATCATCTGTTTAATTAGTGTTAATCTTGTTTAATTAGTTAATTAATATTCTCCAATATTCGTCTGACCCTTGAAACAATTAACGATAACTGAAAAGGAATTAGTAGAACCTGTCTCCTTGTGGATTCGACCCGCTTGCCATCTGTACTAGCAATAGACACCGTGCGCTTGCGGTTAGGTATAATTTGACACATCAAGTTTTTGGTACATTCACTATAAACCCTCACGAGACAACACTCGTCCTACTAGGGCTGCCTAGGGGTTTAACGGCTTGTTGCATATGCTTAATGCAATCGTGTCATCTACGAAAGTGATGTTTGTTAGGACTTAGTTTTTATTTCACTTATTTGCCCGAGGACGTGCAAATGCTTAGTGTTGGGATGTTTGATAAAGTATATTTTTATATATATTTTAGATGATTTTATTCTCATATTTATTATGTTTTGCATTGATTTGGATTTTTATTTAATAGATTTTATTGTTTTATTGTAGGAAATAAAGAATTCATAACTTGGAAGGATTTGGAGCAAAAAGAGCTATTTTGGAGATAAAATAGGAGAAAATTCGTATTATTGGGCTGCACGGGCTGCCTGCACTGTTTGGGCCATATCTTGAGTTCCAGAAGTCAGAATTTGACGATCTTACTGTCCACGCGAAGCTTGTGGAATTATCTTTAATTCAGAGGTGGTCCAGTAAGCAAAATCCAACTGGAAGAGCCCAGAAACAGAGGAGTAAATAAAGTGACGAATTTTAATTAAGGAATCCTATTCAGTTATGGAATCCTACTTGTAATTGATTTAGAGTATTAAAATACTTTTATTGGGCAAGACTTTTAGAGCCTATATAAACACATCTAGGGTATGATGAAAAAGGATTAGGAGGTAATATTAGATCAGATAATATAGTTTAGAGTAGATTAGTATTATTAGTTGGAGATGTAGAGAAACACCATGACTCTTCTTTTGGGTGACAACATTGAAGTTTGAAGGTTTTGTTCTCTTAATCTTTTCTTTGTTCTTATTAGTTTAATTATTTTTTCTTGTTTTACTAGTTGTTTTACTTATTTAATTATTAACGAGTAGTTATTTCTAGGGCTTAAAGGGAAGCCATGTTTGCACTAATATTGGCATGATTTTCATAGTGGTTTGATTGGTTATGGTTAATTCTAATTGATATGTTTTAATCATTAATTTGTGTAATCGGCCGATATCATGGATTAATTATATGCAAATAGGGGTATGGATCGAGAGATTTACTTACTAGAGGCACACATACGATTAGCAGAATTGAATTTGAGTGCGGAAGCATCATTGGATTTCTGAGAGCGTTAATGTTTGGAAGAGATTAACTTGACTCTAATTACCTGATTGATTGAATTACTAAAAGTGGTTAATTGTGTTGAATGTTTCGAGAGTGTTAATGCTTGAAAGAGATTAACATACTCTAGTTATAGGATCACATTGATTGCTTTAGCTTAAGAACCAATTGTGTAAGCATGGTGGACCTGATTGCCCTAGGTTTTAAATAATTTGTTTATCATCTGTTTAATTAGTGTTAATCTTGTTTAATTAGTTAATTAATATTCTCCAATATTCGTCTGACCCTTGAAACAATTAACGATAACTGAAAAGGAATTAGTAGAACCTGTCTCCTTGTGGATTCGACCCGCTTGCCATCTGTACTAGCAATAGACACCGTGCGCTTGCGGTTAGGTATAATTTGACACATCAAGTTTTTGGCGCCGCTGCCGGGGAGACAGCGAGTTTCTGTTAATTTTAATTTAGTTGTTTAGATTGTTTCCATTGTCTCGTTGGAACCTTTGTTCCAATTGAGGCAAATTTTACTTCGTTTTCTTGGCTTTGTTGAGTGTCTACAGGTTTGCAATGGGTGAAGTTGATACTTTTGCATTCTTATCTTCCCTAGTAGAGGCACATACTCGAGAGATTGCCATGTCAAAGACTACAGAGCCCACTATGCGTCCAATGAGTATCAATGAGATGTCACAAGTGGCCCCTAAAACTTACAATTTTTGTCCAATTTGTGGTGTCCAGGGTCACTATGGTTTTGAATGCTCTTACAATGTCTATAATTCTCAGAGTGCTCAGTTGGGACAAATGAATTCTTTTGAAGAAGGATATGGGTACAATCAGTATTCAAACACTTTTGATCAAGAATACGTGAATCAACCAGATTTCTACTACCAGGACAATGGTGCTCAAAATTTTTCATATCGTAATCAGCAACAGTTTGAGCAACAATATTACCAGTCATATGAGCAGCCGCCACAACAAGAATATCAATATCCTCCTCTACAAGAAGATCTACATGTTTCTCAATCCAACGTAGATGTGCAAGCTGATCAAACAAATGAGATGTGGGATATCTTGAATAAACTGCTAAAGCGTTCTGAAGAATTAGAAACTCAAAGTTTGGCGATTGAATCTCAAATTGCAAAGTTGGCTAACTCTTCTACTATAGGGCATCTCGACTATTTACCATCATCATCTATCCGATCCGAAGAGGACCTGACTGCTATCAATCTCACAAGTGATCAGGAATATGATAGTTTCTCTATGTATGTTGATGATGAGGCCATTGATAAAGAGAAGGAGCATGCCACCGATGATGAGATCAATGATGTTGCTGCTACCGAGAACAATGTGACTGATGATGAGGCTACAAAGGAAAGCAATACAGAGATGGTTGTTGTTTCTCTTCCACAATCTGTGCCTAAGCTACCATGTATTGATAAATTTGCTCTCGATCTAGCCTCTACTTACAAGGCTTATTTCAAGGTTGATGTGATAACAAATATTGTCCAAGATGATATTTCTCAAATTCTGGTTGAGGATCCATACAAAGTGGCTCATACGTTTCAAGCCAAAGACGGGGGAGAAGATGAAAGTGTCTTATTAGCCAATGATGTGATAAGCCAAGATGTCCGAATGGCTCCAATGAAAGTGAGGAGTGAAGAAAAGCCACCACCAGAACCTCCACCTTATGTCAAGGGAGTTCAATATTTTCGTGGTGTCGAATTTTATCGCTGTTTTATCACAAAGTTTTCCAAAACTGCACAAGCACTCTCTCTATTGCTTATTAATGACATATTTTATTTTACTGATGCTTGTTTGGAGACTTTCTGCAGGATAAAGACAACCACTAACACTCTTGATACTTTTTGTGGTGACGAGTTTATGATCGAGAAATTGGATATTCCGTTTCCATCAGAGTATTTTTTAGGAGGTCAAGCTAATGACTCTAAAAAAAAGCGCTTCTTGGGAGGCAACCCATGGATCATGCTTCTGCAAAGGGGAGTTTTTCTTTCCTTCTATTTTATATATTGTAGATTTCTTTGTTTAGTTAATGAGTCATTGAGGACATTGACTCGCTTAAGTGTGGGGATGAGTTCTCAATGATAAAAAATCCAAAAAACAATTATATCTTATAAAATTCAAAAAAAATTAAAAAAAATTGAAAAATACCAAAAATAATTCTAGCCATGCAATTTGATTAGTTGTTGTATTTTGCTTGATACACCCATGCATGCGTAGGAATCTTGTGTTCTTGACGTTTTTGTATGAGAAGTGACGTGCTTTGTTCTTGTGCACACACTTTCACTAGCAAGTTGAAACTGGTAGACTTAATTGAATGTAGTAAGTGATTAGAATGACATGAATATGTGCAAGATGACTTGGTTTCCATGCTTTGAGTACAAGTAGGTGCGTTAGAGAGTCTTGTTACTTGGGATTGATTATGTTTTGTCACACCAAGCGAGTTTTGAGCCTATATGCATATATTTTGCATGATTTTTCGTTTGCTTGAGTGTCCACATGTTGTTTGCATTGCTAGCACTTACTTGAGATCTTTCTTGAAATGCATGACATTACTTGATGATGAGATGTTAAAGGCACTTAGGTTTAACCTCGTATTTCCCATATTTCCACACCTTTTAAACATGATCCATTAGTTAACCCTTTGAGCCTAATCTTATTCTTTCGGTGACACACCACATTACTTGCCATTATCCTTTTTATTCTATTAGCCTTACATTGAATTTGAACCTAAATTGTCAAAGGCTAGTATTGTGCTTAAGGGAGTAATAAGGTGATCATAAAAGGGGGGTTATTGATGATCATACCATTGGGGAATATTGATTTTGGTTGATGCTTGTTAGTCGAAATTCATAAAAATATCTATGGATCATTGTGCTTATTCCTTAGCTCTCAAAGAAAAAAAACAGAAAAAAAGAAAAAAAAGAAAAAAAAAGAAAAAAAAAGAAAAAAATAAATAAATTTGAGAGCATTCTTATGTTTGTATGATCCTTCTTCATTCGACTAGTCAAGTTATTATGTAAGGGTTATTGAAAAATCCAAGTGTGGGGAAGTATTTGTGGTTTTAATAGAAAGGGAATTGAATAATGATTATTGTTGGGTACTAGCTTTTGACATTTAACCTGTTTTAGCTTTACTTGACATACCTGGTCCCTAGCCCACGTTACAACCTGAATAAAGACCTTTTGATTGTCATCAGTGATGTATGTTGTGTTGAAAGTGAGATTGATTGCGAGTGTCAAGTTGTGTTTATGATTTTGTTGGAATTGAGTGATACACTTAACCTTGTTCTTGAGTGAATATTCGTTTTTGAGTGAAAGGTGAGTTATTACTTGTTTTGGCATAGAAGATCCCAGGTTTAGACTTAAAGATGTGTTTCTTGTGGGCTTAGCATGATTACCAACGATTTTTACACTTGACATGAATTTTTATGACCTTCTGCATGTTGGTTGAGTAGACTACGTGAATACTTGCACTTTTGACACCAAGACATCGTATGTTTGCTTTGATTCTTAAGTTGATGTGGCATGAGAGGACTTGTGTGTGTGGTGTTGTGTTAGCATTGATCTTTTGCATGGTTAGATGAATTTTGTGGGTACATTCACTATAAACCCTCACGAGACAACACTCGTCCTACTAGGGCTGCCTAGGGGTTTAACGGCTTGTTGCATATGCTCAATGCAATCGTGTCATCTACGAAAGTGATGTTTGTTAGGACTTAGTTTTTATTTCACTTATTTGCCCGAGGACGTGCAAATGCTTAGTGTGGGGATGTTTGATAAAGTATATTTTTATATATATTTTAGATGATTTTATTCTCATATTTATTATGTTTTGCATTGATTTGGATTTTTATTTAATAGATTTTATTGTTTTATTGTAGGAAATAAAGAATTCATAACTTGGAAGGATTTGGAGCAAAAAGAGCTATTTTGGAGATAAAATAGGAGAAAATTCGTATTATTGGGCTGCACGGGCTGCCTGCACTGTTTGGGCCATATCTTGAGTTCCAGAAGTCAGAATTTGACGATCTTACTGTCCACGCGAAGCTTGTGGAATTATCTTTAATTCAGAGGTGGTCCAGTAAGCAAAATCCAACTGGAAGAGCCCAGAAACAGAGGAGTAAATAAAGTGACGAATTTTAATTAAGGAATCCTATTCAGTTATGGAATCCTACTTGTAATTGATTTAGAGTATTAAAATACTTTTATTGGGCAAGACTTTTAGAGCCTATATAAACACATCTAGGGTATGATGAAAAAGGATTAGGAGGTAATATTAGATCAGATAATATAGTTTAGAGTAGATTAGTATTATTAGTTGGAGATGTAGAGAAACACCATGACTCTTCTTTTGGGTGACAACATTGAAGTTTGAAGGTTTTGTTCTCTTAATCTTTTCTTTGTTCTTATTAGTTTAATTATTTTTTCTTGTTTTACTAGTTGTTTTACTTATTTAATTATTAACGAGTAGTTATTTCTAGGGCTTAAAGGGAAGCCATGTTTGCACTAATATTGGCATGATTTTCATAGTGGTTTGATTGGTTATGGTTAATTCTAATTGATATGTTTTAATCATTAATTTGTGTAATCGGCCGATATCATGGATTAATTATATGCAAATAGGGGTATGGATCGAGAGATTTACTTACTAGAGGCACACATACGATTAGCAGAATTGAATTTGAGTGCGGAAGCATCATTGGATTTCTGAGAGCGTTAATGTTTGGAAGAGATTAACTTGACTCTAATTACCTGATTGATTGAATTACTAAAAGTGGTTAATTGTGTTGAATGTTTCGAGAGTGTTAATGCTTGAAAGAGATTAACATACTCTAGTTATAGGATCACATTGATTGCTTTAGCTTAAGAACCAATTGTGTAAGCATGGTGGACCTGATTGCCCTAGGTTTTAAATAATTTGTTTATCATCTGTTTAATTAGTGTTAATCTTGTTTAATTAGTTAATTAATATTCTCCAATATTCGTCTGACCCTTGAAACAATTAACGATAACTGAAAAGGAATTAGTAGAACCTGTCTCCTTGTGGATTCGACCCGCTTGCCATCTGTACTAGCAATAGACACCGTGCGCTTGCGGTTAGGTATAATTTGACACATCAGAATTTATATGTATACATGATGGACTCATCTCATTAATGTAAAGAACAACCAATAGTATAATGACAACTCATCATTTGAGAATGGTCATCAGAGCATTTTTGGGAACTCTAGCATTTTTCTTTGTCAATTTTGATATAGTATGAGGAGGTGAAGTATAAATTCCAATAACATGTTTGCTTAACGAGATATCACCTTTAAGAGGTAAACAATAATCAATTGCATTACTTTATTTAGGTGAAAATTTGGGATCGAATTCTGAAACGAAAAGTATGATCATGCCAAAGATCGCATGATCATGCCAAAATAAGAAGATACATTAATAGATATTATGCATACTCATGCTGCTAAACTGTTTGATCATGCCAAAATTGAAATATACAATAATGGCCTTTGTAGAATAAGATGAGAGAGCTACATGTTAATGCTCAATTCTACATGATCATGCTACTTTATAATAAATGTTTAATTCTAATTAGGTTTTGTTTTTAATTTGTTTTAGGATTAGTATCCCTATATAAATAACATTACAATATAACATATTAAAATTTTTTGTTGAAATAAAATTTTAAAGGTTTTTATCTTCTTTCTTGTGAAATTAAGAAAACGATCTTCTTATAAATTAAGGATTTTTTTTATTTCCGCGCCGAGTCAACATTTGAGCTGAATTGAATCTACCCAAATCTGACTACTTAGATAGTAGTACTAATCTAAACTAGGATTTTTTACCCGCTACGCATGGTGCGCTTTAACATTTGTTTTAAAAAAATAATTATATTTTATTTTTGCTAAATAAGAAAATATATTTTTGATAAGGCAAAAATGTGTTTAGTGCTGATGGGCCAAGAGACGGGCCGAAAAACCATATAATTGAAGTTAGACTACATTTTGATCCATTTGTAAAGGAATTGACTTTAACTAATTCAGAATGAAAAATATTAGACGGGTTGAAAGTATAAATATTAAACAAAATATTGAAAAAGGAAATTAAATGCTTGCTGTCAGTTACGGTTGAAAACGCTATAATTAGGGAATATAAGTTACGGTTGGGAGTTATGTAAATGCTGTTGTTTCAATTATAAACTCAGTTTTTACAAAATTGCCTCTCTCCCTCTTTCGGTGGAAAAGTAAAACTTTTCTCTCCCTCTTCTCTTCGTCGTCATCGTCAGCTCCTCCTCCGGCGGTGGTTTATCCACCGACCGAAGACCCATTTTCTTGTCTAGTTTTTGATTTATTTCAATAATCATCCTCCTCCTGTGAGAATCGTGAGTGTTTGGCTTGCCTATCCATTTATTGGGTTTATTTATTTCTCCTTGTGAGAGTTTATTTGTCTCTCCTTGTGAAAGTTTTATTTTTGGTTTTTATGATCTACAACAGATCATATCTGCTGAGAATAATTTTTCTGATGTTTTGGGGGATCCGGAAAGTCCGCATCGAAGCTAGGAAACTAACGATTATTGCAAGAGCTCACCACTCACAACCAAAGATTGTTCTGTTGGGGGTTTTCACTTTCGGCATGTCTATAGCTGCATGTAGATAGTTGGGGTATTGCTCATACTTTGGGGGTTCCCATTTTCGAAATGTCTATAGCTGGTATCTGGCATGTAGATAGTTGGAGTGTCGTTCCTCTAACCTTAGTTTATGGAACTCAGGCTTCCGAATACTAGGGTATCAAAGGTTTTTATGTGATGTGGTCAATTGTAATACTTCTATTTTCAGAGATGTTGGAGGAGTTTGGATCATTTCGGATGTCTTCGAATTTGTTTTTAGCTTCAAGAATTTTTAAGTTCAGTTTGTTAAACGATCAGGAAACAATTTATTTGTTTTCCAACCTAGTTGTATTGACAGTAGGGAGTTTGTTCCGCTGTTTTATTGATTTGTTTCAGTAATATAATCTTCTGCATTTCGTAAAAAAAAAAAAAATTATAAACTCAATTTATAAACTTAGTCTTTAACTATTTGTAGAAGCAGAGAAGGTTGTTATCGAACACAGCTGGAGAAATAGATATGGATTCCACTCGTAGGAAGATTCCCAAATTTGTGAAAATTCTAAATTCTGAAGAATGTCGGATGAATGAAATGGTCAGTATCTAGGCTATCTGCGATTTTCAGTATTTGCATGTAACCCTCTTTGAATGTTCTTATATTTCTTATTTGTGCTATTTGTGATAAATTTTTAAAGGTTTTTATCTTCTTTCTTGTGAAATTAAGAAAAGGATCTCCTTATAAATTAAGAATTTTTTTTAATTTCCGCGCTGAGTCAACATTTGAGCTGAATTGAATCTATCCAAATCTGACTACTTAGATAGTAGTATTAATCTAAATAAATCGGCCACCTAAGAAGAGGGTCTTAGTTTGGTTGCGCTCGAGATAATCATCAATTAGACAATAGTGATGCAAATCTGATTTTTGTACCCAATTTCAACTCGAAATAATTTTGTGCCCATCCGAAACTTCACCATTGATCATAAATGAGAAACAATTACGTAACATTTCAAGCATCATGCATGTCAAATATCTCCGTATACATCCCGCCTAGAGCTGTACCGCTCGGCTCGAACTCGTTTAACTGGGCTCGACTCGGCTCGTTTAGTTAAACGAGCCGAGCTTGGATAGAGGTTCCGGCTCGTTTAATTAAACGAGCCGGCTCGGCTCGACTCGTCAAATTAAACGAGCCGAGTTCGGGTAGAGTTTTAGGCTCGATTAAGTGTAAAATTAAACGAGCGGCTCGCCCGACACGTTAAAACCGGCTCATTTAGCTAAACGAGCCGGCTCGACTTGACTCGTTAAATAAACGAGTCGAGTTCGGGCAGAGATTTAGGCTCGATTAATTAAACGAGCTGGCTCGACTCAACTCGATTAACCTCGGCTCGATTAACCTCGGCTCGATTAACGTCCGGCTCGAAACTCGGCTCGCCCGGCCCTAATCCCGCCATCGCACCACGATTTAGGACCCCTAGTATTTTGGACTCATTAACTATGAGTACAAAATTTTATAATTGCACCATTATTGCTTAACTAATGGACATTCCGTGACTCCGTGAGAGCAAAATCATATGGCCCAAAAAGGAAGAAGAAATTGCATAGGTTCTTATCGTACTATATGGTTCATACATACCAGTACCACTATACCAGCAGACCGCAAACAAAGGCAGTGATGGGCAAGGGACCCCTGCCTCCGGGGAACATTACGATCATTTTGTCACATGGACTCCGACTTATATTAGCTCAGTTTCCGGACTCATGCCACACATGTTCTCAACTGATTGTCTGATTCCTTGTACTATTCCTGCCTTTTACCAAATTTTCAAGTGCTATATACTTTTAAAAACATATATTAATGCTTTTTAGATAAATTTTACTATAGAATTTGTTATCAAGAAATAAGGGATACCTGGTACGGTAACTTCTGGTAATTTTTCATTACTCCACTTCTAATAGTAGATTCATCTAGCATTGTTAAACATTCTATCTAAAAATGAATTACGGGCATCAAATTCGAAGGATTTAGAATTGTTAAAAGTTTTGGGTTCTTTGACTATCTAAAACTTACTCCCTCTGTCCCATTCATTTTTATACACTTCCTATTTTGGGGTGTCCCATCATTTCTATACATTCCAAAAGTAGTAAAGTTTTAATAATAAAAAACACTATTACACCCACTAACTTTCCTCCATTATCTCAAATCTATAATATAAAATACTATTACACCCACTACTTTCCTTCACTATCTCAAATTTATTATTAAATATTTATAGGTCTCACCACTTTACCCACTTTTCATCCAACTTTACTCATTATTTATACATTTTCTTGGTTTCCGTGTCCAAACCTAATGTATATTATTGATCGGGACCGAGGGAGTACATCTTCTTTCTTTAAATTGCGAATTTTTAATAATAATCACTTTTTTGCTCTTTCTTTACGACTTTAGGTAAACATGGCTTTCATCCTGAATGCACCTAATAATATGCTTTCCAGAAACAAGATAAAGCGGTTGTCTTTTCTCCGTTAGAGCATCTTCAAGAGGCTCTTTATTTAACCTCTTAAATGAAATATAAAGAGGATGACTTAAAATGATTCTCCAAAAGATTCTTTAAAAAGTTAAGAGATTCTTCTTTTCTCTATTTTAGGAGCAACTAATAGCTCTTAACTTAATATTTTATTAGTAAAATAGTGGTTCTTTTCTCTCATCTATTGATTGTTTGTCCAAGTGGAATTGAAATATGAATAAAATATAAAATAAAGAGCCATAATAGAGAGCATTGTTGGAGTTGACACACAAATCAATGTAATAACTTGCTAAGAGCTTAATTGTTTATAATATATTTAGGAGTGAGCTAAGAGACTGTTGGAGATGCTCTTATATAGTGCAAATAATCTCACTCCCCAAATAGTCACTCCCTTTGAATTCTCACTCTCTTCACACTCACCTCCCTCATTCTTTAACCATGTTCTCTTTTCCACCATCACTATCTTCTTCTACTCTCCTAAAAACTCTATTTCTTCTAGCAGCATTGTTTGTATATTGCACAAATGGCTCTGCTTCAACCCCCACCGCCCCACCCAAGATTGGTAAAGGCTACCGTCTCATCTCCGTCGCAGAATCCCCTGATGGTGGCCTTATTGGCCACCTCCAAGTCAAGCAGAAGAACAATATCTATGGCCCTGATATTCCCCTCTTACAGCTCTACGTTAAGTAAGCTTTCTTGCACCTCCATTACATATTATGTAGATAGTGACATGTTCCGCTACAAACTTTAGCTGTGTTACAAATTATCTTGTCTTAATATCATAACTTATATAGCATTACTACAAATCACCGATTACGATAATACAAATTATCGTCAAAGTAATGTGAGTCACATGTTTGTTATTTAAACGATAAATTAGTTTGTATTTTAACGAACATCGAAATATTTGTTACCTAGTCCATTGTGACTA
Source organism: Saposhnikovia divaricata (assembly GCA_036435485.1). Taxonomy (NCBI): domain Eukaryota; kingdom Viridiplantae; phylum Streptophyta; class Magnoliopsida; order Apiales; family Apiaceae; genus Saposhnikovia; species Saposhnikovia divaricata. The sequence goes on from CM071600.1 coordinate 25,579,179, forward strand.
TACAAAATGATATATGATTTTTTTTTTCAGGCATGAAACTGATGGGCGTTTGAGGGTCCATATAACTGATGCAGAAAAACAGAGATGGGAAATTCCATACAATCTTATACCAAGAAACCAACCACCCACATTAAAACAAAGCATTACTAGTAGTAATTCAAGAAATGACCCCATAACAGTTTCAGAATACTCAAACAGTGAGTTGATATTTAGTTACACTGCAGACCCGTTTGGTTTCGCTGTGAAAAGAAAGTCAAACGGTCAAACCCTTTTTAACTCAACATCCGATCCATCCGACCCGTTTGGCAATCTGGTTTTTAAGGACCAGTACCTAGAAATATCAACCAAATTACCAAAAGATGCTTCACTCTATGGACTAGGAGAAAACACACAGCCCTACGGTATTAAACTCTACCCAAACGACCCCTACACTCTATACACAACGGACATATCGGCTATTAATTTGAATGCTGACTTGTATGGGTCACACCCGGTGTACATGGACCTAAGAAATGTGGGAGGTGACGTAAATGCCCATGCAGTGTTGTTGCTGAATAGTAATGGGATGGATGTGGTTTATAGGGAAACTTCATTGACGTATAAAGTGATTGGGGGTGTTTTGGACTTTTACTTTTTTTCCGGACCCACACCACTTGCTGTTGTTGATCAGTATACTGAGTTTGTAGGACGCCCTGCCCCCATGCCCTACTGGTCGCTAGGTAACATTTACATCTCATATTCCTATTTATATTTTGTTCGCACATTATTGTTATACTAAGGGTAAATTTGAGTTTGAAGAAAGTGCATACATATTCGTTTCACTTTCACCTAACCTTATTAAATTTTTTGATGGTACAAAGTGTTGTTCAAGTCCAATGTCGGTTTGGTGGTTGTTTCTGCAAGTAACATTTATGTGTGTTGTTCCTGTGGTGTGTGTCAGTGTAGTAAAATTTTGTGCTGTCATGATACGAAATGCTAGTGATGTTAAAGAAAGTTAGAAATCACAACTTAGATGTATTGTTAAGAAATGCTCTTGATAGTTTGCAAAACAAACCAAATCACAACTTTAGATTAATGGAGTATATTGGTAATTTGGTATGTCCCTGTCCCGGTGCCAACAAAATGCACCAAGACATTATTACTTCTATTCCGAATAGTTTTCAAGGTTCTTTCTATAGAAAGAGTAAAGACCCCGGTTGGACTATAGAAGATCTTTTGTTATTTTGTAAAAACTTGTAAACATAAGAGTTCTGATTTCTTGACAAATCTACCTCACACGTTTCTTTGACAATCTGCAACAACTGTTGTACCAAAGATCCCTGTGTGTTTTCACTTCATTTTTTAATGTTCAAAACGATCTTCTAAGGACAACAGTAAAGATGTTTTTATAACTCCTTTGTCCAGTAATCTTTTTCCAATCAACAACATTGAAAAGCCAAAGATATCAATCAATCTATTGATACTTTCTAGGGGAAGAAGTGGGCCCTTTGACTCCAGGAAATGTGGAAAAGATAAAGAAAGGAAACATGGGGTTGTCAAAGAATCCACCCGCCCTGACAAGAAATAATAATGGACTATTTTTAAACTCTATATGTGAACACATACTTTGCATGAAATGCTCTGGTTGTGTCATTGCCAGATTACTACTCATACAACCCATCTGTCACATAACCCAATCTTCTGGTGAATTTACTGGTTATATATTTGTCAATCCAAAGGAGTGTTGGACCCAAATTTTGGTAAATTTAAATTTAAACAATACATTGAATCGTAGGCTTATGTAGAATATTGTAGTGGCTTTGTACACATATGTATATATAGTAGGGTACTTAAATGCGGTGAGGTCCAGTGTAATTGTCCCTAGCAAACGTATGTTGTGGTATACCGTATACCATACCATACCGTTTATAACAGTTGTTTTTCAGTGTGAATAACGGGTCATTTGTTACCATACAGCGGCTGTTGTGGATCTGAGTATTTGACCCATTTTAATACAAACTAATATATGCTATAAATTATGAAACATGTAAATCTTATCTGTGTTTTTCTGGAAAATATATTTGCGTTTTTAAATTTATTTTTAAATGTATGTGTAATTTAATTAGTGAAGCTTTCCTAGTTTTGAGTTTGTCGTTTAAGATGGCATGGTAAACTTGACTTTCCCACCCAGTCGCTCTCTCTATATATCATATATGAACACATATTTGTAGTCTCTCTCTATACATGAACACATATTTGTAGTTTGCTCTGCCATATGATCATATGAGTGATTAGTTTAGGTTTGTGGGTGAGTTTCGCCCGCCATGTGTAGGTTTTGCTATCCTTTCCCTTGGAACATAAAACACTTCCTACCAGTAATGTGGATCTTATATAGTGTTGTTTGTCTAAAAAAGGTGCATTAATTCCTGTTGTTAGAACTAAAATGTTCATGTCAATATGGAGACCTCCATGCCTAAAAAATCAGCAGAGATTAATATCTTTTCTTAACAAGATATGTATAACTCATAACTGTATTAGAATTGGCATCAGCTATGCACATCATTTTGTTAAAAATTTGAGACAATTTTATGAATAGTTACAGAAATATGTTTTCTTAATGATATTTTTATCCTCGATCTTTATTCCCAAAGTCCAGTTTGCTATTTGAAAATGGTTTGGATGTCCTAGATTTTCTGGATGCACATTTAACTATAAATTTCAGCCTATCAGGTGGTAAAACTTTAATGAACTTAGTCTTCTGGTTTCCATTTCTTCTTGAATGTGTCGTAATGGTGGCACTGCATCTTTCTTTGGGCTTTGCTAGAACTGCAATGAGATCAGGCAATAACGAAGATATCAACCTAAAGTATAGCACTAACTAAAACAATTATGGAATTGATATTCGCATTATATTCTCGTTTGTTAAAATCTAATATCACATACTGTTATACTAATGAACCCTAAAACAATTTGAAAATTGACTCAAGCCTCTTTCGCTCCTCTATTCTACAGGATTCCACCAATGCAGATGGGGATACCACAACTTGTCTGTAGTTGAAGACGTTGTTGAGAGCTACAAGAAGGCCAAGATCCCTCTTGACGTCATCTGGAATGATGACGATCATATGGATGGGCACAAGGACTTCACCCTAAACGCTAAGAACTATCCTCGTCCAAAGCTGTTGGCATTTCTTGATAAAATTCATAAACAAGGGATGAAGTATATTGTTATCATAGATCCTGGTATTGGTGTAAATTCTAGTTATGGTGTCTACCAAAGAGGTCTAGCTAATGACGTCTTCATCAAATATCATGGCAAACCTTTCCTAGCTCAAGTTTGGCCTGGAGCTGTAAACTTTCCTGATTTTTTAAACCCGAAAACTGTTTCATGGTGGGCTGATGAAGTTAAACGGTTTCATGAACTTGTACCAGTTGATGGCTTGTGGATTGACATGAATGAACCTTCAAATTTCTGTAATGGTTTGTGCACCCTACCAGTGGGAAGAATATGTCCCAATGGGACTGGACCTGGTTGGATCTGCTGCTTGGACTGCAAGAACATCACAAGCACAAAATGGGATGATCCCCCTTACAAAATTAATGCTTCTGGATTGCAGGTTCCAGTAGGTTTCAAGACCATAGCAACCAGTGCAACTCACTACAATGGAGTCTTGGAGTATGATGCTCATAGTTTATATGGTTTCTCTCAGTCTGTTGCAACTCAGAAGGCACTTCAAGGACTTCAGGGAAAGCGTCCATTTATATTATCACGCTCCACTTTTGTTGGTTCAGGCAAGTATGCTGCTCATTGGACTGGTGATAACAAGGGCACTTGGAATGACCTCAAGTACTCAATTTCTACCATGTTGAATTTTGGCATCTTCGGGGTTCCAATGGTTGGCTCTGATATATGTGGATTCTATCCAGCTCCCACTGAAGAGCTCTGCAACCGTTGGATTGAACTTGGTGCTTTCTATCCTTTCTCTAGAGATCATGCAAATTTCTATTCCCCAAGACAGGAGCTTTATCAGTGGAAGTCTGTGGCCATTTCTGCTCGAAATGCTTTGGGAATGAGGTATAAGCTCCTTCCATATTTATACACATTAGCGTATGAAGCACATATCAGTGGTGCTCCAATTGCTAGGCCTCTATTCTTCTCTTTTCCCAATTTTACAAAGTCATATGGCTTGAGCACACAGTTCTTGTTAGGAAAGGGTCTAATGGTATCTCCGGTTCTAGACAAGGCCAAGACAAAGGTTCATGCTCTTTTTCCTCCAGGTACTTGGTATAGTTTGTTTGACATGACCCAAGCAATTGTAGTTAAAGAAGGCCATTATCGCGCACTTGATGCTCCCTTGCATGTAATCAATGTTCATCTGTATCAGAACACTATTCTGCCAATGCAGCAAGGCGGACTAATATCTAAAGAAGCTAGAATGACACCTTTTAGCCTGGTAGTGACCTTTCCTTTAGGTGCTAGTGATGGAGAAGCCAAAGGAAACTTGTACCTTGACGATGATGAGCTTCCTGAGATGAAACTTGGAAATGGTTATTCTACGTATGTTGATTTCTACGCAAGTGTAAGCAAAGGAAAGGTGAAGGTGTGGTCAGGTGTTCAGGAGAGCAAGTTTGCATTGGAGAAGGGCTGGTTTGTTGAGAAAGTCACAGTCTTGGGATTAAATGGCATCGGAAGTGCACTTGAGCTCGAAGTCGATGGAAATGCAGCTGTCGATGCTTCCAATGTGGAGTTCATTGCAACAGAACATAAGTTTCCTGATATAGTAGAAGAAGATGTGAATGATGAGATGAAGAAGAGTATGATGCTTGAAGTTAGAGGGTTGAAATTGCCAGTTGGGAAAAAGTTTGCCATGTCATGGAGCATGGGAATCAAAGGCTGATCCTTATTATCCCTATTTTTTTGTTTGTTGTATAATGTCTCATCAAGGTGTCTATGGAGAGGAGATAGGCTAAAGTTGTGCACATCCTTCTTTAATTTTCATTCTCAAAAATCAGAAGAGCTTTAAGATTAAGAATACTATCATTTACTTCTGACTCATTTTTACAATGTACAATTTTTCCTGTAATGTAAGAACATGGGCCTCTTATTAAGCTGATATAAGAGTTTTTTAAGCCTCTAAACAAACAGGAATTGATCCAGTTATTGCTTTACTGCTTAGCACAGATGAGGCTTGTGGAATGGTTATGGTGTGAACATGTTACTGAACTTGAAAACATGAGGTTCTAATGTAGGTCCATCATGAATGAAATGGTTTAGTTGAAGCCCATGTTCTTTGGTTTGAAAAGTCTTTGGTCCATATTTGATGTCTGATAATACTAGTATAACATTCTGTAGCAGTGGGAGCAGATATTGAAATATATGAACTTTTCATTATTTTTTGTCAGGTAACTACAGACCAATGCCCATATCTTTAATTTCACCGACTTAATTTAATAGTAGTAATTTGAGTTTTTGTTAGCATGGAGAATATTGAAAATAAATTACTGTATGTGATCTTGTAAATTCTCATTCTTGCCTTAGGAGAAAAAAGGAAGTGTCTACGTCTGTGTCTGTCTGTTTGAAATAATCAAACACATAACAGAATAAGTGTACATTCATTACAATGACGGATCCAGAATTCACATAGAAGAGGAGCTTAAAGAAAAATCTTGAATCTCAGTTAAGTGATGAAATGGGTAAATTAGAGAAAATGGGGAAAAAATAGATCAGCAAATCACGCAGATGATTCGTACCATGGCCAAGATTTGACCTTGAGTCGAATCCAAAGTGTATGCTGTGAGCTGAGTCAACGAATAAGTTACTTGTTCAGATCACAGGTTATTACTCTGATTGACTCCCCATCTTCATTTCATCAAGAGCAGTGGAATACATTTGGAATTAGATCCCAAATATGTTTATTGAATATGTATTTTAAAAATAAAAAAATCCTTCATGTATTCATATGAGTTCCACTAATTAAAAAATGTCATTTGGCATTCGGGATCCCTAGTATTATTCTTCCGTATAAATGTTTCTTTATGAATGTGTCATGTTTTTCTATTCATGAACAACACCTCATCATTCGAAATCGTTTTGAAAATAATTTTGGGAACTATAGCATTTCTCTTTCAACATCTATTAGACTATTATCATGGTTATAAAAATCGGTAATCGTCATAAATCGGTTGAGGTACCGATTTAAGATTAATCGGGTAATCGGAGTATTAATCGGATATTATAATAATATTTAATTTATTAGTCTAATTTACAATTAAACATATCATTTTGAATAAATTCATAGGATTAATCGAATTTAAAAATCGAATCGATTTGTTACCTTACAAAGGATTAATCGGGATTAATCGACTAAATCGGGAATTTTTATAACCTTGGCTATTACTAGTATCATAGTATTAGGCTATTAGACTATTTTAGCAACAAGAAAGCGTGTGGAGAGGATCTGACAAAAATGTTTATTTTAACTTGAAAAGATATATATTTAATAATTATCAATTCAAAGATAAGATACTCCGTCCTACCACACTAATACGGTATTGCATTCATGCACTGTTGCACTTGTATTTGTATGTTAGTTTATTAACCCACAATCATGCTACTACTCTGATTGCAAATAAATTTTGCAACCAAAATATTGGCTTCTAGTTTTCGAGGCACGTGACTAAGAAAACACAATACGATTGCTCACACCTGTTTTGACAATTCGTGTACAATAAGTGTAACGTTATTTAATTTAAAAAAAAAAAAAGAATACGTCAATTTCTTGTTCAACCACAAAACTGCAAATGTGTACATATACATGGCCAAACCGGAACCGGAACCGGAAAACCAGACCGGACCGGGTCAAAACCGGCCCGAACCGGAACCGGCCCTAAACCGCCGGTTTATTTATTTTAAAGGTTCAGGTTCAGGTTTGTGTATATTGAAACCGGTGAACCGGTGAACCGGCGATTCGAACCGACGGCTTAAATCGGCAGTTCGAACCGGTGGTTAACCGTTACTAATGACTGGTTATGTATTAATGTAGTATAGATAATAAAAATTATTGTAATAAATTTTATTGTTTGTTGTATTTTTGTAAAACATTTAAAATTTATTGTAATATATTTACTAATTTTTTAATTAAAAAAAAGTACTGAATTTAATATTAAATTATTTTCGAAAAAAAAAACGTATCAAGTATAATGTATATATAAGGTTCAATCCGGAACCGGGTCTTGAACAGGGTCAAAACCGGGTCAAACCCTGAACCTGAACCGTCTGAACCGGAATCGGCGGTTTATATCCTGTTAAGGTTTAGGTTCCGGTTCAAGATTTTTACAAACCGGAACCGGCGGTTCACGAGCTGTGGCCATGTATATGTGTACATTAAGCTCATGCTGACTGTGTAGCTATCGGACTGACACTGAAAAGGTACGGGCTTCACCGAAGATACACGTCAGTTTAATTTTATTTATGTTTTATTTGATTGGGGTGAATGGAATAGAATGAAATGTAATAAATAAAATCAAAGGAAAATAATAGAGGTTGGAAGTAAGATTTGTAAAAAAAATGATATAATGTAGAATTGTTAAGATAAGAATTGTGAACGAAATGAAAGAAGTAAGGAATGAAGCAATTCCTCTCAAATTTGGATTTTAAATTATAATGTAGAAGGCTTGGAATGGAATTGATCATTGAATGAAAATTTTCATTTTTTATTCATTTTATACTACAAATCTCATTTCATTCCATTTCATTTCAATCACCCCAATCAAACACAACTTATGGCCTTTTTGACAAATCTTAACTTAAGTCCTTATGGACTTATTTTCGGGTAAAAATTTCATATTTTGATAAAAAAAAATTATGAGTGTATTTAATGTATGTTTGAGATTTTGTAAGTTGCAAAAAAAAGTTAAATTTTCTCAGGAAAAAATTAATAATCTCTAACTTTGTCTTAAAATAAGTTGATTTATTCTGAAAAAAATTTCCCCCAAACACCCCTTATTGTTCTCACTCTAATTTCATTGAGATACGGTAACCCAAAACTAAAATACTACTATTTTATGCACTATTTTTATAGTTATAGAATTGTACATGGAAATGCACAATAAAATGGGGACACTAAAAATAAACGTAGTACACTGTATTGTAACCGATTATGTAGGAAAATCCACAGATGTGACATGATCATTCATACTCCATTAGTGATGATATTGTTCCAATTAGTAGTTGGCGCGTGACGTGTTTTACCACGTGTCAGCCACCACATCCACAGCAGTAGTAGTGTGTTTGGCGGGAAGATAAGGCGGGTAGAAAAGGCGGGAGGCCCGGCGAAGTAGGGTCCACGTAGGCGGCTGGCTATTGCGAGAAATAGAAGCGATGTAGTAGAAAAATAAATGAATCTGTGATTATTAATTATGGACCACTCATTTCTCAACTTGCGTACCGCACTTGTCCTCCTTTGTTTATTCTTCTTCACACTCTCCCCACTCCATTTAAGTCAACATTGCATTGTTTTTAATCTATCCCTTTTATATGTATATATATGCGCCATGTAAGAATTAATAATGGTCATGACTGCATGGCATGTGGTACTACAGTATATATGTTTTTTATTGTACATACATGCACGGGGGAGGTCACGTGACTATGCTCAGATCCTAGATACAGTAGGAGTAGCAGCCTGTAGGTAGTAGGTGTAGGTATGCTTTTGCCGATTAAAGAATCTGATGTATAGCTATGTAGGAATAGTGTATACAGTACTCCCTTTGTGTCACGATTATCTTTTCCTCGGCCCTGTTCATAACATGAGACAAATTATTAATTTATGCATAATCTATAAGACCAAATATAGTCATGAATGATCTTGTTTGATTCGTATTTATGAGTACTTTAATACAGTGAAGTTTTTATATTTAATACTAATACGAAATTAAACATATTAACGATCAAAAGTGTGCGTTGACAAACATGTTTTTTAAAATAGGAAGAGTTTTTTGAAACGATGGAAGTAGTAAAGAAATGGTGTACGGATTAGATTAAGGTCTAAGGAGAGATACAGTCAACAAGGGAAACAGGTCTGCTACTGGATTCAGTTCTTTATTTTTCTTGTTTTACACGCCTGTTGGAGCTCACCTCACTACCCTGTCTTTGGTTTCAGCTTTAGTTTTTCTTTTCTATTCGGGATCCTTTTAAAAAAAAATTACTATCTCATTTTACATGTTTTTCTCTTATTTCAATACAAATTTAACGATCATTCCCTAAAATTCTCCTTATATTCATTGTCTTTAAAATTTGAACATTTTCAAATTTAACATTATTCTCATTTTTTAATGTATTTATTAAGGATATGAGTTGGAAAAGTTTATTCAAATAATATTTGCCTTAAAATGTGTACTCCTTCCATCCAAAAATACATTTCCTTTTTAAAAAATGAATTTGTCCCGTATTGCATGTCCCTTTTTTCGTTTCAATACAAATTTAAGGATAGTTTTCCAAAACTATTTCTACATTTATTGTATCCAAAATTTGATTTTTTTTCAAACTTAATACAATTCTCATTTTTCAATGTATTAGTTAAAGATATTTGTTGAAAATTTCTATACAACAAACCTTTCTCTTAAAATGTGTGTTTATTGTAAAATATACATGTAAAGTGGGACGAAGGAAATAATTTACATAAAAAAACATATAAAATGAAACGCAAGGAATATATTGTTAACATGTGACTATGTGAGACGTTCATAAACTTATATTGTTAACATGTGACTATGTGAAACGTTCATAAACTTTAGCCTATGTAATAACCCGGATTTTCGGAGCATTATTTTATTATTATTTTTATATAATAATAATAATGATTTTCCTAAAATGAGGAGGATTTTTTTTATTTTTATTAGTTATTTATTATTATTATTATTATTATTATTATTGTATTTTGTTATTTATTTATTTTTGGTTCAGTGGAACCGGGTCCTTTTTAAAATGACTGATCGAGTATATATCTCGAGTCGATAGTTTATTTGGGCCAAGGGTTTAATTTTCAAAGTGTGGAATTATTCAGTAAATATTTTTGTTTTAAATTACTGAATAATTTGGTGATTTTAAAATCCTTGGAAAAATAATTATTTTAATTATTTAAGGATTTATAGAAATTACTCGATTAATTTATAAATATCGAGAATTCGAGATTTTACTAAAACAATAATATTTTTGGTATTTTATAAAGCTCTGTAAATTGTGATTTATGAATCACAATTATTATTTTTATGAATTGTTTTTATAAATCGTTAATATTTGTAAAATACGTATCAATTTAGAAAAATTAGATTTAATTCTAGTTCTTTCTCCAAAAATCTTTAAAAATATTATAGTATTTAATTATGCTAGAAATTTTATTTTTACAAATTAGAGTTATTAGTTTAAAATATTATTTGGGTGTGTAGTAATTAGTAGTAATATATGGAATAGTATTAGGCCAAGCCCATTAGGGTTAAAAGAACACATCACACAGCATAGTATATACATAGATATACATACACGCAGCCGCAGGAGGAAATAAACGGGGAAAGGGGAGAGACATTGAGGGAGAAAGGAGAGAAATTGGGAGAGGATGAAATTGGGGGCTGTTAAATTAGAGAGTGTGTGATGTGTTGGTGTTGGATGAAGAAGGAACTGAGGGGGAAGTCGTGCAGCAGTGCGGGTGGCCTGGTGGTGGCGTCGGGCGGCGCCGTTGGTAGTAGAGGAAGGCAGCAACTGGGCGAAGAAAGGAGGGAGCCAGAGAGATGGCGTAGAGAGATTGGGTAGAGAGAGAGTGGTGAGATTTTGGGGGAGAATTCTTTTCCGGCGAGTCAGGTCCCACCGAAAATGGTATCCGTTTCGGAGACATTTTTATCGAATACATTTATGTGTATATTTTAATTTCTTTATTTGATTGTCGTAATTTAATTAGATTTAACTTGTGAGTTTAATATGTTAATTGTCGTAATTAGCTTAGTGTTGTAAATTATGATTATTGTTTTATTTTCGTGAATTAATTCGGAGAGTATAGTTAAGTATAATTGTTGGGCTTAATTGTGAGTCCGATTAAATGTTCGGGTTAGTAGTTGTTAATTGTTAATTGGTAATTGTTAATTGTTAATTGCTAATTGTAATTGTCGGTATTATTTGTGGTCTCGCTAATATACGGGTTTAATGACTGTGAGTTGTTAATTATGATTTTGGTATTAATTGAGGTCGATACTATAATCGGGCTAAGTGGTCGTTAGTGGGTAATTATTAATTGTCGTATAATATGCGGGGTTTATGTGGCTTTACTTGTTATAATTGGTTCCGGTAAGGTTTATGTGCTAAGTGCTATAAGTGGAGTCGTAATTGTGGGATGTCATATTTGTCAACTACTTGTGTTGGGAGTATTTGTGGTTAAATGATTATTGGTCATGTATATGGGTTTAAATTTGGTAAGTCAAATTATAAATATTGGTGGATGTCGAAGTTGTCAGAGTATTGTATAGTTTAAACTTTATTTGTTGTATAAATGATGAGTGGTGGTTGTTGAACCTTACCACTGGCCTTAGAGGTCTTGACAGAGTTAAATGAAGGACGATGATGTATGAGTTATTTTCAAATGGTTTTGATTATAATTGAGGGGCTGTGACCCTGGGATAGTTCAATTTGCAAAAAGGTTATTTCAATAGTTTTTCTTATAATATGAATTTAATTCCTGGTTGTACGGTTTTCAAATGTTATATAGCAAGGATAAACTGTTATTTATTTTCCTTACATGTTGAGGTGCCGCATGTCTGGGCGGATCATTTTCTTATGTGTTTAGGTGCCGCATGTCTGGGCGGGTACTTTTTTTACTTGTTTACTTTTATGTTGCTGCAAATTGAGGCAGCTTGATTTTCCTTGGTAATTACACAGTTGGATTGTTGAAATGAAAAACAGGGGAATAGTCCTATTTACGAATACTTCATGCCGAAATTTTATAAAAATCCCCTGCATTTTAATTTATTTAACTTATTTGATTTCAACGATCTAGAGGCATGCTTTGGATATTAATTGTTTGTGTATATATGTGTTAAGTTGTTGTCTCGAGGATTTATGTGCTAAGTCGAAGGTTAATTGTGTCTTGGGGATTAATTGTTTATTTATGCGCTAATTCGAGGATTTATGTGCTAAGTTGAGGGTTAATTGTGTTTTAAGGATTATCTATTAATTAAGTTGTGTCATAGAATGTCAATGGTATTATAGTTGTATATGTTAAGTGAAGTTGATTAAGTTGTAGTGTTATAATGTGTTTAGTACCAGGAATGTCCACTTTATAAAAGGGGGACTTTTCCATTTCATTTTCTTTACTAAATGCGTTATGTGCATTAAGTGGTCATAGAGTAGTCAGCTATATGGAGTACACCTATAGGTTGACTTTACGTGGCTTAGTGATAATTCTGAGTTGTCTACTCAAGATACGAGGTTGGACTGACACGTACTCGTAACCATTACAGTACCATCAGGGCGTAATCAAGTTGGAGCGACGTGCATCAAAAAGGAAGGATCGAGGCATCGTATGAAGAAAGGTAAATTACCTCCGTGGTATTGCTCGGACGAGGTGCGAAGGATTTATCTGCGGTTTTCTGTTCTTTGCTAAGGACCAGAGGCAAGTTTATTTATGTATACTCTATCGTTCAGAGTAGCTGTATTTTGAAATATATGAAATGTGTGGGTTACATTTAAATCCTTAATTGCAAGTTCTCCCCCCATGTGTTTCCTCATCAAAACTAGTATATTTTTGGCTTTGCTAATGATATTAAATTCTGCTTATGCAAATGATCAAAACCCCAGGACTTATAATACTGTTGATGGGTCATGACGTTCTTATGATTCTACATCTCGATATATATATATATATATATATATATATATATATATATATATATATATATATATATATATATATGAACCATCGTAATTTGGAATTGGCCTATATGTTATGAGGTGGCAGATATAAGCCGGTGTGTATTAAGGCTCTGGTAGTAGAGCATGTGTTATGTTAGGAATAATTCATAAGTTGTGATGTTGAGAATAGAATTTTGCTTATATTTCTTGTAAATCCTGATCTTATAAAGGATTTAGCACTTTTTATAGGATATATGTGCTAGACAGTAATCTGTAGACTTTAGTCAGGAACAGCAGTGCATCAAGAACTACATGTCAGGAACTGAGATCAAATCCTGATACGCCAAGTCAAATACTGATGGATGTCAATCCTGATGCATGGTGGAATCCTGATATCAGTCGTGTTACTGATGATGTCATTATGGATGCTACAGAAACTAGCAAGTGCTATAAAACAGGATCGTTGTTTTGAAGAACAAGCAAGAAGATATCATGAAGGAAAGAATTTTCTATTGATGGAAACTATCAACTGGACGGCAGAACATTGTCATGTATAGATCTTTACTTTCTGTTATTAGTTGATAGGTAGCATTATAAAGACTCTCTCTATATCATTGTAAAAGAGTGAATTTTTGAGTGCATATCGTGTGAAGCTCTGTATAAGGTTTGTATTCGAGAGTTCGAAACAAACAGAGAGAGAGAGAGAGAGATTTGTATTGTCAGCAGCTACTAAAGGTATTGTACACCTTTGGTAGAGTTTGTATTTGATTCATTTAATATAAACAAAATTTGATTCATTCGTTTGTTCTTGTTCATCTAATCAAGCAAAAATCAGGCACGATTATATAACTTGTATTCAACCCCCCCCCTTCTACAAGTTATTCGAGTTAACAATTGGTATCAGAGCATGTTGATTTCGAATAATCATAAAGATCTGCAATCATGTCTGGTTATAAGGATGGTAATACTAAGATCCCTATGCTCAAGAGAAACGAATATACTCTATGGGAAGTGAAGATGTTGCATCACCTGGAAGCAACATATCCTGATTATCTTGACAGAATCAGAGATGGGCCTTTTGTTCCAACAAGGCTTGTTCCTCAAGAAACTGTCGAAGGAAAAGTTATTCCAGAACATACAGCAGAGAAGCCTAAATCTGAATGGACAGATAAGGAAAAGGAGAACGTTCTTAAGGATGCTAAAGTGAGAAACATACCATTCAACAGTCTTGCTTCTGTTCTCACTAACTATGTTCTCTCTTGTAAAACTGCTAAGGAGATATGGGACAATCTAAAGGTTCACTGTGAAGGAACAAAACCTGTCAGGAAGAATATGAGGACACTTCTCATACAACAGTATGAGTACTTTGAATCCAAGTCTAGTGAGTCGCTTACTCACACCTTTGATAGGTTTACTAAACTCTTCAATGAGATGGCCATGCATGGTAAATATTATGACTTGGAGGATATGAATACTAAGTTCATGAAATCTCTTCCTGATTTCTACAATGAGAAGATATCTGCAATTGAGGAAGCTAATGATCTGGATGAAATATCATTAGAAGTAGTTTATGGAAAATTGAGAGCTTATGAACTTGACAGGCAGCAGAAAAAGAGCAAGAGTGAAGGAAAGTTGAAGACTGTTGCACTCACTGCTCAATCTGAATCAAAGAAGCTTTCAGAAGAAAAGTCTGAATCTACTGAAAGAGACTTGAGGAAGAAGAAGAGCAAAGAAAAATCTGAGTCAGAGACTGCAGATATAGACTCTGAAGACAATGATTCTGAATCAGAGATGCAAGAACTATTTGTTATGTTTGCTAAAGCTTTCCAGAAAGGAAGATTCAACAGGAGAAGATTTAGAAAAGGATCTTTTCAGAAGAAAGAGGAGAAGAAGAGTGACAAAGGCAAGAGTACAATTATCAAGTTTGATAAGGCCAAAATCAAGTGCTTTAACTGCAGTGAGCTTGGACACTTTGCTAGTGAGTGCAAGAAGCCTAGGAATTCAGGGAAGGGTAATGCACTCATGGTCACACAGAAGGATTGGGCAGACTCCAGTGATTCTGAAGATGAATTGGATTATGACAACATTGCATTGATGGCAAGTGCTTCAGACAAGCCTGGATCTCCAAAGAAAAATTCTTCATCTTCTGTTAAGGTATCACTTCACTCTCTTGATTCATTTGATAGCTTAGATTCTGATGATATTAGATCTATTCATGTTGAGTTTAAGAATCTTATGACTAATTTCAAAATTCTTGCTAGTGAAAAAGATGAACTTAAGGCTAAGAATGATGAATTAGTTAGTAGAAATAATTTTCTTGAATTTGAGTTAATTCAAATGGAAGAATATAGGTTAAGTTCTGATAAAGCTAAGCATGATTATGGTGTTATCCTTGAGGCTTATGACTATGTCAGAAAAGAAGTAGAGGAAGAGAGAGATATGATGAAAACCATTAACACTTCTGGTAAAAAGACTCAAGAAATCATTGACAATCAAATTCTTGGTAAAGTCTATGGCTTAGGTTTTGGAAAGAATAAAAGTGAAAATTCTGTAGCTATTGTCTTGGATGATAGGAAAGAAGAAGCTAGCATATCCAAATCTGAAGGTAAGAAGATAGTTTCTGAACCTAAACATGTTAAATTTGTTGATTCTAAAGGTACCCCAGTTGTGCACAAAAGAATTAACAATAGCAATTCAGATGAGAGAGTGTTAGAAAAACCTAAGAATGTCAACATAGGTTTTCTGTCTAAGTCTCTGTTGAAACAGAGACTAGAAGGTATTTCTGAGTCTAGCAAGATCAGAAGAAATAGGAATGGAAAAGAAGGTATTAACAAAGAGAATAATTACAAGAATGTACCTGATGCACCTAGGAAGAAATGCTATAAATATGGAAATCATAATCATTTGGCCCTAGACTACAATCAAAAACCTTCTTGGAAAACTGAGTCCAGATTCCCCAAGACTCAGAGAATTCAATACCAACCACAAGAACCCTGTTATCATTGTGGTAGTTTACTTCATTCCATTTATATGTGTAAGGAATATCATGAACTGTATTATGACTACTATTCTCTGAAATCTGAAACTCCTAGTCACAAACAGTTTGTGAAATAAAAGTCTAAGGTTGACTCTGCAACAGGTAAATCAAAAGCAAAATCTTCAAAGCCTGTTGGTTCAAAAGTTAGTAAGAAAGGATCCAATCAAAGTTGGGTCCTAAAAAATTCTAACTAGCTACTTTTTGTTTGCAGGGCACTGGAAAGAAGCATTCAATTATCTTGGACAGTGGATGCTCTGGACATATGACTGGAAAGAAGTCCCTGCTTACAAAGTTTGAGAGGAAAGCTGGCCCAGTAATATCCTTTGGAGATGGCAACAAAAGAGAAACTTTGGGATATGGCTCAATTATTTTGGGGAATGTCATCATAGAAAACGTAGCACTGGTTGAAGGTTTGAAACACACACTTTTAAGCATAAGTCAACTATGTGATAAGGGTTACCAATCAATCTTTGATAGTGAAGGATGCAAAATCTTGAATATGAAGAATGGAGACATTGTTCTGACTGGTCAGAGACATGGTAACATATATGAAGCTAGCTTGAGTGACACATCTAAAGGAACTGTCAGATGTCTTTACAGCAAGGCATCAAATGATGAAAGCTGGAACTGGTACAAGAAGCTCTCACATCTCAATTTCAAGAAGCTTAATCAACTTGTTAAGCACCATCTGGTGAGAGGCCTACCACATGCAAATTATGTGCAAGATGGACTTTGTGATGCTTGTCAGCTTGGAAAACAAATAAGAACCACTTTCAAGAGCAAGACAGAAAATTCAATTACTGAACCATTTCACATGCTGCATCTTGATTTATTTGGTCCAGTAAACATTATGTCTATCAGCAAGAAAAGATATGCTCTAGTTATAGTGGATGATTACACAAGGTTCACATGGGTAATCTTTCTACACAAAAAGGATGAAGTTCCTCAATAAATCATTGAACTTGTCAAGAATATTCAGAATAGCTCTGAGTACAAGGTCAAAGTGCTTAGGAGTGACAATGGTACAGAATTTAAGAATTCTACAATGGAGGAGTATTGTGCAGACAATGGAATTAATCAACAGTTTTCTGCACCTGGAACACCTCAGCAGAATGGTGTAGTAGAAAGAAAGAACAGAACTCTCATAGAGGCAGCAAGAGCCATGCTTGCAGATGCAAAGCTTCCAACCTATTTTTGGGCAAAAGCTATCAACACTGCATGTTTCACTCAAAATTGTACCTTGGTAAATGCTCATGGTAAGACTCCCTATGAGATGATCAAAGGAAAGAAACCAAGTGTGAAATACTTTCACATCTTTGGATGCAAATGCTATGTCCTGAAAGTTCATCCAGAACAACTTGGAAAATTTGAAGCCAAATCGGATGAAGCAATCTTTCTAGGATATTCAGCATCAAAGGCCTTCAAAGTATACAATCTTAGAACTCAGATTGTTATGGAATCAATTCATGTTGCATTTGATGATAAGAAGTTTGGAATTTTGCAAACTGATGAAAGCCATGACAATCTGGAATTTGAAAATCTTAAGTATTCTGAGATTTTCTCGAGTGATGATGAAGGTTCTCCTGAGGAAATCTCTATTGCTTCTCAAAGGAATGCTACTGTTGAGAGGGAGCAATTCAATTAAGGAGAACACAGTACTGGTCAGGATCAGACTAGTCTTTCAGGGTCTACTTCATCAGGAACTGATCCTTCAAAGTCTAATGAAGGAAGATCAGAATCTAGTAGCAGTATGGAATCTACTGATTCTACTGATCAAGGTGGAGCTTTAAAGGCAGTGAAAGTTCTTCTACAAGAGATACCACTAACTTAGGGGGAGAGTCTAGCAGGAGAAATCTACCACCTGTTAGAAAATGGACAAGGGATCATACTGAGGATTTGATAATTGGTGATCTAAATAGTGGTGTTCGAACTAGAAGATCAATTCGAAATGAATGCTTGTACAGTTGTTTTCTCTCAAAGAATGAACCTAAGAAGGTTGAAGAAGCCTTACAGGATCCTGATTGGGTAATAGCAATGCAGGAAGAATTGAATGAGTTTGAGAGGAACAAAGTTTGGAAACTGGTACCAAGACCTAAAGATAGATCTATTGTTGGTGCTAAATGGGTTTTCAGAAACAAGCTATATGAATCTGGTATGATTGTAAGAAACAAAGCAAGACTGGTGGCCAAGGGTTATTCTCAGGAAGAAGGAATTGACTATGATGAAACCTTTGCACCTGTAGCAAGATTGGAAGCAATCAGAATGTTTCTTGCATTTGCAGCTCATTCAAGATTTAAGGTATACCAGATGGATGTAAAGAGTGCTTTTCTTAATGGCAAGCTTGACGAGGAAGTGTATGTGGAGCAACCACCTGGTTTTGTTGATCCAAGGTTTCCAAATCATGTCCACAAACTTGACAAGACACTCTATGGACTAAAGCAGGCACCAAGAGCATGGTATGAGACTTTGTCTAAATTTCTTCTTGAAAATGGCTTCACAAGAGGTACAATTGACAAAACTCTATTCTTTAGAAAGATAAAAGGTGATTTGCTTTTAGTTCAAGTTTATGTTGATGATATTATATTTGGTTCTACTAATGAAAAGTTATGTGCTAAGTTTAGCAAGCTTATGCAGTCTAAGTATCAGATGAGCATGATGGGTGAACTAAATTACTTTTTAGGCTTGCAGGTCAAACAGACCGAGACTGGTATTTTCATTAATCAGTCAAAGTATATCAAAGATCTTTTAAAAAGGTTTGACTTTCAAGATTGTGCAGTTGCAAAGACACCCATGGCAACAGCCACTAAGCTAGACTCTGATCCTAAGGGAAAGAGTGTTGATAACACTAGCTATAGAGGCATGATAGGTTCACTGTTATATCTAACTGCAAGTAGACCAGATATAATGTTTTCTACCTGTTTATGTGCTAGATTCCAAAGTGATTGATGTGCTAAAAATATGACAATTTAAATATCGCAAGCGCACGATCATCGTTTTAGTATTTATGATTCGATCCACAGGGAATAATATTTTCGCAAAACCTAAATTTCTAACTTAGGCGAATTAGGGCAATTTGGATTTTTGAGAATTTGGTATTTTACTAATTAATTCCTAAAGAAAATTTACACTATTTTTGAAGGAAAATTAATTTAATCTATTTTAAACTAAAAACTGAATTTTGCATTGTTACTAGTTAAATCTAAATTGATTTTTATTAAAAATAAAATTAATCTAGTTTTCTATTTCTAAATTAATGTAATTAAAAGAGAAGAAAAACTAATCACTCAAAAAAAAAAATTCTAAAATCGCATTAAAATTAAATTTTGAAAAAGTAAAATTTTATACTATTTAATTCCTAAAAGAAAATTAGTCTATTTTTAAATTATTCTAATTAAGCTAAAAATTGAATTGTTGAATTTCACTCTTTGAATTTACAAAAAAAATTTGTTCACAGACAATTCACAACACCAACTTCAATAACTCATTACAAACTGACACAAAACCACAGGCTGCGATGAAAACAGAACAACTCGACTTCACATAACATCAAAACTGGACTCACGACTCTAACAAAACTCAGAAAATAGCAACTCAGAATAACGCGTAAACTCAGAACAACAACTCGAAACGCAGCAACGAGAGAATCTTCAAACAAATTAAAACCCAACAAATATTCAGATTCAAACATCAATCAGCAGCGCATTGAACTCAATCGAAAACTCATCTCAAAACTAATTCGGAAGAAAAAAAACGCAAACAACTCTAACAAAACAAACTCAAACAAACTCTAAGGACACAATACTCCATAATATCAACTGTCCTACAACAAAACTGACTTAGCAATTCGCAACAACTGGACTCGATAACACAGCCGCAAGCCACAAATCCAAACAGAAATCAAACGAATTCAGAAATTAACAGTAACAAAACCAGATTCTATCACTAAAACTCAAACCGTAAAAATTACAAAACGCACAAGCAGTTATACACAAACAACGCATGAAACTAAGCATAAATTACCCTCAAAACTCGGTAAACAACTCCACGAACTCGACTAAAACTGAAACAAATTCAATTCAAACAGCGCGCAAATCTGGTAACCCAAACAGAAACAGCGAGAGACAAAACAAATTCTTATGCAAAAGACTGAAATCGGAATTTGTAGACAAAAGAAACATAAAAACGCAAAACTCGAAACTCGGCCAAGCAGCAACGAATACAGATTCGACATAAAACTACGATCCCAGTGAAACAACAGTAATTAGACTTGGTACTCGGCACCAATCAAACCCAAACAAAACAAACAACACTCAATTACTCGCGAACTCAGTTTCGGCAAAAACAAGCAACTCGGCCAGGACTCGCAGCAAAACAAAACTACAAATGTAAATAATCATTACAACTCGGTAATACAAACTCATAACACAAATTTAGCTATCAAAACTCAAACTAAAACTGAGTACTACGACTACACAACAACGACACACGTAGAAGATACAACCAAGAAAATGCAGTGAAGAAATACAAAACCCGGATATTTAACTCAGAATTACACTCGCAAATCAGAAAAATTCGAAAGGAAAAATTGATTAAAAAGAAGAGGGGATTAGTGTAAAGTGGTTCGGATCTTGTTTAGGGAGTAAGGAGAGGCTGGGTCCTGTGATTGTTCGATTATAAAATCAGGGGAGAGAAAGGAAAATGGAGAAAGAGCAGGAGAGGTTGGGTCTTGTGATAGTGATTTAATCGGAGAAAAATGAAAAGAAGAAGGGAAGGGGAAAGATGTTTTTGGTTTGTAAAATGAAGAAGAAGAAACAAATGAGAGATATTTAACTGGGCAAGAAAAAAACAGGGGAGATTTTAATCAAAAAGAAAGAGAAACAAGTAGCCTAGCTTCGAATTAATACAATAAAATCGAAATGATATGAACTGAAAAATAAGAAAAATACGTATAAAAATAAATTGTTTACAAGAATTACAAACAAAATTTACAACTACTAATTTTGGGAGTGTTCTACTACTACTCCTAATTCTAAGTGATTTTTACAAGAGAAAATGAATGCTATTTATAGGAAATTATTTGGGATTTTGGTTGGTGTGGATTAATCCCCACCATTCATTTTTGTTTGGTGTGGTTTAATCATGGCCATCCATTTCTAAAAATTCAGTTTTGCATCAAACCCCCTTCTCTTTCCTTTTCTTCTATTTTGGTCCTTCTTCTTCTTCTTTTTCTCTTCTTTGACATTTATTTATTTATTTTGCCATTTCTTCATTTTTTTTCTCGAATTTCCTGAAATGTAACAAAATAATTTATTAAAATACGAATTCAAACAATAAATAGGTAATAAAATTATGCAAAATTATGCACTTATCAGTGACCTAAGGAATCTCATTTAATTGCTGTGAAAAGAATTTTTAGATATCTCAAGGGAACTCCAAATCTTGGTTTGTGGTACCCAAGAGAATCTGATTTCTCCTTAATTGGCTATTCAGACTCTGATTATGCAGGGTGTAAAATAGACAGAAAAAGCACTACAGGTACATGTCAATTCTTGGGAAACAGATTGATTTCTCGGGCAAGCAAGAAGCAGCAATCAGTTTCAACCTCAACTGAAGAAGCTGAATACATTGCAGCAGGCAGTTGTTGTGCTCAACTCCTTTGGATAAGAAATCAGTTGATGTATTATGGTATGACACTTAGTAATATTCCTATGTTTTGTGATAATACTAGTGCTATCAAAATTGCAGAAAATCCAGTTCAACATTCAAGGACTAAGCACATTGATGTCAGGTATCATTTTATTAGAGAACATATTGAAAATGGTACTGTGGAACTTCATTTTGTTCCTACTAACAAACAACTTGCAGATATTCTAACTAAACCACTTGATGAGGCTACATTCATTAGATTGGTTAGTGAGTTAGGAATGTTAAATTTTTAGATCTTTAACATCTGCACAAGTAGCAAGGTATGTTGTTTCAGTTTATAGACTTGATATTTTTGTCAGGATCTATACTTGATTGTTAAATGCTTAAGCTGTAACATTTTATCTTGATAAATTTCAGTATGATAGACTTATTAATAAACATCAGGATCAGGATTACTATCAGTATGCTGACGTCATCAGTATTGACATCAGGATTGTATCGTCAGTATCAGGATTGTGAAATTTATGTGTCTTACTGTTTCAGATTCTGAAGTTCATGTTATTTAGTGGTTCAATTCTGAGTTTTGTTAAAGTCTATGTTAGCAAGTTTTACCACATGCATACTGATAATTTATATCATTTTTCAGATCAGTCAATAAACAACAATAGACAAGTATATAATAAGAAAACTTGTATTTTCATTAATCAAAAGCATTACATATATGGAAATGAAATACAATTCTTCTTTTTGTCTAACTACTACTAATAATTCTATTCTTGTCTAAAGTTGTTGCTGCTTCAATCCTCAACGATCGACTTCAAGACAAGGAGCATCTCAAGATTAGATTCCTTGTCTGGGCGACTTGAATGGGAGCAGCTGACTCATCTTCATGCTTATTGAAGAAAACGAATAGCATCTCCATCAAGATCAACCTCATACTCTTCGCCAAATTCTTCATCCTCAAGGCGTGAATAGATTAGAGGAGAATTGTATCCAACTTGTAGATGTTTTAGAGGAGACTCGTGGAAATCATCTGAGTTAAGACCAACCATATCTGACTCGATGAGAAAAGTCATCTCTTCTAAGAGATAGTTTACTTGCTCCTGATCATCAAGAGTAAAGAACTTCTTAGTGGTAATGAACCAAAAGCTGGGGTTCATATGAAGATTTGGGTTGAAAGCCATGTTGAAAAATAAAAAATAAAAAAAATGAAAAGGTTTTGGAGAATGGCATAAGACATTAGTTTCTTTTATAGAAAGACGTGGAAAGCTGAACAGTCGTCTGGGGGATATCAATGCAGTCAGTCATAATTATGTGTGACTGTATTTCTTGTATTTTCAAGAAATATTGAACGAATCTAACCAATTGATTTTGTTCAGATTTTATTTATTTCTTTTACAGGTAAAAGAAAATGCCACGTGGAAACTCCATTTAGCCTCTGGAATCAGGATGATATTGATCAGGAATACAAGTGTGTTCACATCAGGATTAGTAATTCTTTCTATTCAGAAATCAAATTGAATATCTTGATGAGAAGATCACATCAGGAAAGGGAAGCTGATTAATATTGATTTTTTTCTTGATTTTACCTTGATTTAATTTACTTGAAATTAATTTTGGATTTTATTTTCCAAAAGTCGTGGGTAACTGTATTTTTCAGGGACTGACACCTGTCAACCTACGTGTCAATGTGGGATAATGGGTCTGAAGGATTTTTGAAATATAATTATTTTGGCACTCTAATCGTGTAATTGCTTTCTCTAATTTCATTTTCTAAAGCAAAAACACTCTTGAGTTTTCAAAATCACTAATCAATTTCAAAGATTTCTTAAGTTCTTTTAGATCAAAATGGCAACTCAAAGAAGACTACCCAAATCAGTAGCTTTCAAGTTTGGTGACTTTGATTTTATGATGAACAATCATGTTGCAGCTATCACCAATAAGGAAGGGGTGTGAACTGATTTTCACTCAATTATGGACTTTATGGCGAAAGGACCATTAAGCTATGCCTTGACAACATCTCCACAAATTAATCAAGTAGCTGTTTCACAAGCTTGGGAGAATGCTGAGGTAATTGATTCTACTCAGAGTCAATCAGGTAAGATTGTTCTACACTTAGGACAAGACTCATTTGATATTACTGAATCGGTTGTTAATTCAGTACTTCACTTACTTGTTAGTACGAATTTTGAGAATGTACCATCTGATGATGATGTTAGAACTATGTTATCTGAGTTAGGGTATAATAGACCTCTAGATAACATGAGCCAGTTAAATAGATCCTTTCTTAGGAAAGAATGGTCTTTCTTTTTTGATCAAATTGCTAAATATTTTACTGGTAAATGTAGTTCTTTTCAACAAATTACTGTTGTTACATCACATATTGCATATGGCTTGCTTTATAACAGAGTAATTAATTTTGGTCACATTATCTTTAGTCAGATGTGTATTAAACTTGGGTCAAGAGATCATGACAGGAATATGGTTTATTATCACAGATTCATGCAACTGTTTATTAACCATTTCATTCCTGATGTTGAAGCTAGATTTGGTAGAGAATATTGTGTTTCTTCTTATGTACAGCAAAAGAGAGTTTTCTCTGACATTACAAAGAAGGACAGTGAAAAGAATCTAGGTGAAATACCTGCATTACACTATCCAAATCATGTTCAGGTACTTCTAAGAACTCATCTTCCTACTATCTATAATTCTTCTTTCTTTGGTGGTGAAATGACTCAGGAATCTCAATTGGAGAAGAACCCCCTTGTGTCTACCCAAGTAGCCAAAAACATTACTGTAACAGCCCGACTTTTCGGACTATTAATTTCTAATTGAAAACTAAAATAAAATGAATTTCTTTACTCAATAAATCCCAAATTCCACAAAACTCAAATCTAAAGTCAACTTAATAAAAGTAAACAATAAATTTCAAGGCGCAACTTTACAAATTCAATAATCAACATCTTGCAACTAACAAAATTTGTCTAACAACATAATAAATTTTATCCAATAAATTACACCAAATCACGTAGCACGAAATTCAAAAGTTCACATCCACATTCTCAATAAGCTTCCACAATGTACAAACCTGAAATATCAGAAAAGAGTGAGCTACACAGCTCAGCAAGTAACAGATTGACTTACAAATATCCTCAAAATCAGTGGGCGTTTTAATAAAACAATTTTCAAAATCAAATATAAGTTTGCAAAACATTTACGAAAACAATTCCAACCCAAAGTTTTATAATTTAAAAAAAAAATACAGAATTTAAAACAGAAGTAGAAACAGAAACAATACGAAATCAAAAATACCACAGTCTTGCTCTACGGTCACACTTTGCCAGTGACCGGCATCTTATTCTTATTCTTATTCTTTTGCCACACTTTGCTAGTGACCGGCATCTAAAGTTCAATAATTACGCACCCTTAATAGGTATCTAAAATTGCACACTTGTGCGCCTACTAAGGGTATCTAAGGCTAGTTCCGGAACTATAGCGTAAATTACGAACGGGTTCGAAACGTAGAGACTGTGTTCTAAAATCAAATACTTATATCTTATACAGTTCGAAACAGAATTCTTATATCTTATACAAAAATCTGAAAATCACAATATAATTATCTTTTCGGAAAATAAAAGTAAGTCAAAAAGTACTTACCTCAGAGTCGACTGAACACACCAAAAATAATTGCACGAATAAATCCTAAATATTAAACAATAAATAATTAATGAACCGAGACATAACTATTAAAACTAAACAGAATAAACACCAGGCTAATTGTACACCGGCTAGAATGTTATTCAGTTCAAATAATCGCATGCCATAATTCATGTACTAGATTGGACAATTAATTCAAATAAACAACTCGGATAAAGACTGTGACCTCGGAATTTATGAGAACAACAGGATCAGAAGCATTAAACAAAAAAAAGTTTAATAACAGAAAATCTAATGGGCTTTAAGGCCTAGTGACCTACACAGACTAGTCCAGTAAACACTTAAAAATACAAACTAGTCTTCATTCTTTTATCTTGGATCTTTACTTTTTTTTACAAACATGCATATGTCCATTGTTCACTTCATTTAACTACTCAGTGCACTTAATCAATACATTTAAACAACTTTAATATATTAAATCAATATTTGCACCAACAGACATGATGTAAAAGCATTTATTTCACCAAATAAGTACATGCAAGAATTAACATGGAGTAATATATAGCTAGACACCGGATATGGACTTAACATCAAATCAAAATGCATACAAACCAATGTTAACTATTAAAACTTAATTGCCAAATAAAAGTTTTCAATTTTAAAATAAAAAGCAATAAAATTATATATAATACACACTTATATTTTATATCGTGCTAGGAGAAATCATAATAAAAATTAAGAACACATTCGGATGTTTACATTTTTTTATTAACCAAATCCAGTAAATAATGACCCGCATAATTAAATCAAATAGTTCAAGAGGCATAATCAGAAAAAATTTGAGGACCACACACATATGATTATACACTTATATAGAGATAAAGCATGGTACACTTCCCAACAAATATATAACTCTAAATTTAAGACCCTAAAATGATAATAGATCCCAGTATAACATCATGCACCTCGCATGGTTTAATAAACAAATAATATGTTCATGAAGTAAGAGACAATTCTTGATTCACACAAGGACTTTATGCTCTGACTATAATTATACAAGCAACATAAAAGTCAATTAGCATTCAAGCGAATAATAAAAATAAATAAAGAAGAGAACATACCTCTGCGCGGTGAATTAAGATCTGTACGAGTCTCAAACTATTGTATGGGGTTTCTTATATAGGCTTCTAAAACCCTAAATTAATTTAGGTAATTCTAAAATTTTCGTACAATCTCTCCAAGTAATACGTAAATTAAAATATTCTAATTGACACAAATATCTTAAATCAAATGATACGGATTCTCTAAAATCTTTTCACACTTCTTTCCTCAAATAAAAATATCATCCTTATTCAAAATATCTTGCACAAAAAGAATTCTAAAAATTACTAATTAACATAATTATCTAAATAAATTAAAATGACTTAAAAATCTAATATCTAATAATAAAATAAAATAAAAGTTAACGGGGTTTTACAATTACAGTCTCTGAAACAATTCTAGAAACAAATTTTGATCCACAGCCTATTTTTTCAAAGAAACCAACCTCTGGTGTTTTTCAAAAGACATCAGTTGTAAAGAAGAGAAGATTTGTTGTTTCTAGTAGTAGTTCTAGTAAAGATGATGATAACATATCTCTTGCTGAGAGAGCAGAATTGAAGGCTGCAATTCTAGGACAAAGAGATAGAACACATAGTCACAGCCAGGCTGCAGTCTCCAAAAAGGCTGCAGTTCTTAAAAAAGGAAAACAGTTACTGGATACTGTCTCTCAAAAGACCGTGTCTATTGAAAAAGGATCTCATCCCAAGATCACTTCTGTGTCTACACCTCTTGAGTCTTCTCAAGATAAATCTGTTGCTCACTATACTAGGAGAACAAGGAGAAAAATTCATTTGTCACCTACACACACAGTGTCTAGTCCAACTAACATTATGCAGGTCTCTACAAATAAGGCTATATCCACGTCAGTATCTGACAAGAGAGATCTTGATCTTGATTCTTCATGGGAAACTACATTGACATACAGACTGACTATGGAACTTATTTCTCTAAAAGTGAAGCTTTCCAGGCCTGTTCTAGATTTCCTGATTGAAAAAGTTCCCAAACTTTCATTTCCTGGAGAATATGGACTGTTACATCAAAGACTTGATTTAATGAAGATGTACTTCTTTGTATCAGTAAGAAAGGAATTGCACAAGAAATTTGGACTTCCTAAGCATGTTGCACTTCAATCACTTCATGCATATTTATTTGACAAGGATGTCATTGTTGAAGATGCTTCAGCTCAAGGTGAACAAGAGGAGGTAGTTGATAGAGGGAAGCAGTCAACAGAAGATACTATTGCACCAGTGGTGAATAGTAGGATAGATCAGATCATAGTCACTACAACACAAGAACCATCTAGTCAGAGGTTGGAAGACTCAGGAACTGTGATTGATGATGCTGAAGGTCTTCTGTGGTGACTGAAATTGAAAGTGAGAAACCCTATGATATGGGAGGAATGAATTTGATTGATTTTCCTGAAGATCAAACCAATATTGTTCTTTCAGAGTCTATCCACCTTGAGGGTGAGTCTCAACAACCAACACTTAAAGACGGTGACATACTAGCTATGGTGTCTAATGAAGTATTACTGAAGACATCAGAGTCTAGTGTAGATCCTGAAAGTGATATACTGGAGCCTGTAGTTTCTGGAAAGAAAGTAGATGTTTGTAAGGGTTTAGAGACTATAACCGCTCACTCCTTGGAGAAAACCTCAAGCCCCATGCCATATGAGGAACCCTCTCTCCATGTGAGTTCAGGTATAAAAACTTCTTCTAACCCCTATTTTTCTGTAGGTCATGAGAGCACTTATCCAAATTTGAGTGATACACTTGAAAAGATGGACATAGATCCACACACAGAGAGGCTGGCTCCTGACCAGGCAAAAGGAGAGGTAGAAAGAGTGTTGACTTTAGATATTCAAAGTGAGAATGCGGGTATGGATGATCAACTCCATAGTGAGGGAGAGAAAATTAGGAAACCACCATCGTTTGATTTCTGGGATCAGGTTTTTCCTGAATCCTGGTCTGAAAATCTTAGTATGGATGCTGGTACTTATTCTTTTATCAAGATGTATGAGAAGAATGACTTAGCACATCACAATGCAAAGCCAGAAGTTAAAGCTCAGAAACAGAAAGAAAGGCTTGCAGGAATCATCAACATAAGAGGTGAAAGGCTAAGACAAACTTCTACTCAACCAGTACCAGAAGATATTCCTAATTATCCTAGTATTCCTTTGTATGTACTTCCAATATCAGCTAGAATTGAGACATCAACAGTATCTGATCAATCTAAGGAGGAGTCAGGATTTGTAGATGTTAGTACACAGAATACTGGTAAAGGACAGGATGATCATACTTCAGCTTCAGCTCAGAAAGATGAAAATGTTTGTACTTCTACTCAAGTATTATTACTTGAATATCATTCTATACAGGCAACTTTTTCTACAAGACTTGAAGATAAGGTTCTTTCTGCATCTGAATCTGAAGATACAACAAGCACTTCCAACATTGAAGTCAATTCTGAAATTCTACGGAACATTCAGAAATCTCAAAGTGATATTCAATCGAGCCTTCAAATTCTTGAAGATAACCAAGTCACTATTATGGATAATCAAGCAGTTCTGATGAATCTCATTTGTTCTGTTACTGAATCTCTTGGAATTAATGTTGCTGATGTCAAAAAGGGGGAGATAAAGACAATTCAGAGACAACAACAACAACAAACTAGGGGAGATAAACATACTGGGAGAAGAACTAAGGGTGACAGAGGTGGTAAATTTCATCATGGAAGTGGTAAAGGAAAAGAAGCATCAAATAGTTGAATTCTTTCTTCTAAAGTACTGAATACTATGTCTACATCTGAAGAAGGAGGTACTTAACTTCATGATATTAAATTCATAAATTTCTATTCTGGTTGTATTGTTATATGTTTTGACATCTACAACTTAGATTTATGCTTCAGATTCTAAAGCATAAATAGGGGGAGATTGTTAGGAATAATTCATAAGTTGTGATGTTGAGAATAGAATTTTGCTTATATTTCTTGTAAATCCTGATTTTATAAAGGATTTAGCACTTTTTATAGGATATATGTGTTAGACAGTAATCTGTAGAGTTTAGTCAGGAACAACAGTGCATCAAGGACTACATGTCAGGAACTGAGATCAAATCCTGATACGCCAAGTCAAATACTGATGGATGTCAAATCCTTATGCAAGGTGGAATCCTGATATCAGTCGTGTTACTGATGATGTCATTATGGATGCTACAGAAACTAGCAAGTGCTATAAAACAGGATCGTTGTTTTGAAGAACAAGCAAGAAGATATCATGAAGGAAATAATTTTCTATTGATGGAAACTATCAACTGGACGGCAGAACATTGTCATGTATAGATCATTACTTTCTGTTATTAGTTGATAGGTAGCATTATAAATACTCTCTCTATATCATTATAAAAGAGTGAATTTTTGAGTGCATATCGTGTGAAGCTCTGTATAAGGTTTGTATTCGAGAGTTCGAAACAAACAGAGAGAGAGAGAGAGATTTGTATTGTCAGCAGCTACTAAAGGTATTGTACACCTTTGGTAGAGTTTGTATTTGATTCATTTAATATAAACAAAATTTGATTCATTCGTTTGTTCTTGTTCATCTAATCAAGCAAAAATCAGGCACGATTATATAACTTGTATTCAACCCCCCCCCTTCTACAAGTTATTCGAGTTAACATGTTATGTTTTCGAAATTAGCCCGCGAGTCGGAATTATTTTATAAAGTATGTTTACGAAAACCCGGAGGATTACTGGAGGCGAAGTATTTGAATGATGATTAAAAATACTCAAAATATGTTATACTTTGGATATTTTGGAGGTATAAATATTATCTAGAATATTTTTTTAATTTAATATATATTAATTTGATTACTCATTTAAAAAGGATTATTGGTGTCTTAATATTTGTTTGATGAACACTGTCGGAAACCCGGGATATTGCCGGAGATAAATTATTTTCGAATGCGGAGTAATGATATTCCAATGGTTATAAATTGGATATTTTCGGTTAAGAATATCTAGTATAATATTGATATATGTTATTTAAGTGGTTATTTAATTCAATGAGTATTAATTATAATATTCATTCAAAAAGGATTTTCATTCGTAGTATTATTTCTTATTTAACTGGGAGTCGGTATTTTGTCGTGTAAATCAGAAGGGATTCCAGCGATAGAGTACTATTTGAGGAATATTATTTGAATATTATCTCATTCGAGAATATTATGGAATATGATATCATTCGAGGACTGTCATTTGAATATGATTTAAAAATATTCCAATTATTTACAATTTGGAGATATCTTGGTTTATAAAATATGTTATATTTTAGTAATAAATATTCTTTGAATATTTATTAGCAAAACGTATATTTGTTTGTATATTCGTTTAAGAATATTTTATTAAGGATTTATTTCTTAATAAATATTATTTAATCATTTATTAAATATTCCAAAATTACTAAAAACCCTATTTATTCTTTAAAAATTGATTCAAAGGTTTAAAAGTTATTTTAAATATTTTTTGGCTTTCAGAAAAATATTTAAAAATAGTGGGGGTTCTCAAATATTTTTATAATTACATATAATTCTTAATTACCACCCCAACGGCTTGCGAACTCATCAAAACTTGAGAACCCAAAGGTTTGGGAGCGATTAAAAATGTTTTCTCCCTTCGCTACAAACTGAAGCGTGATCATTATAGTGACCCTGCCTCATCAAGGAGGGTCAGGTTTAAAAGTTTTTAAGAAAAACTCCGAATAACTCCCACACTGATTTGAAAAGAATTCCCTGAGTAGAGAGAATCAGTTGACGAGGGTCAACTTTTGAAATGAATATGCTTCCATGTTTTCTTTCGGAAGTGACGATTTGAAAAAGATTTCAAAGCTGGTTTAATGAATCTGGGACTGGAGAGTGTTTAGGTGTAAGAGGCTTGCAGGTAGGCAGGTCCATCCAATTATACATATTTCGAAGTGTAAGAGGCCCGTAGGTAGGCGAGCCCATCAAGATATATGTACAAGTGTAAGAGGCTCGCAAGTAGGCGAGTCCATCATAAGACCCACAGATGGTCGGGCCCCGGCCTCCTTAGTAGGTACGTCACCCGTCTACTAGTAGCGAAGTATTGTTTTATGCGGTACAATGGCTGATCACCTTGTATCGTGGTGCTCCGGTATAGTCCCCTCTTTCCAATTGGAATTGTGCTGCTACACTATACTGAAGGCCCAGGTGCGCCAGTACCGATAGTGTTGTCAGTGTTGAACTCATCAATAAAAGATTTTTGAAACCAGAACGCTCTTGTTTTAAATTAACTCGGGGAAGTTTATGCTGTTAAAAGCTGAATTTATCATATGTGACTCCATTTTCAAACGGGGTGAAAGTATTCTTGTAATACTGTTATTATATGGCTGAAGTATCTGTCGA
Organism: Saposhnikovia divaricata; assembly: GCA_036435485.1. Taxonomy (NCBI): domain Eukaryota; kingdom Viridiplantae; phylum Streptophyta; class Magnoliopsida; order Apiales; family Apiaceae; genus Saposhnikovia; species Saposhnikovia divaricata. The sequence continues at coordinate 25,610,905 of CM071600.1, forward strand.
GTGTTTTAATGAAAATGATATACATATATGTATACATTCTCAAACTTGAATAGTATTGAATTGGAACCTTATAAATGGTTCAGTTTTCGTATGATGAAAGGCAACTATCGTAGCAGCATATTGAACTGCGTATTTTGAAAAGTTTTCTAGAACATTAGCAAACCTATAGTGTATACTATTTTGCTAAGGTATGAAAATTATTCCTGTTATTATGAACTTAATTTGTTCATTTGATGCTATTTCAATCGTCATACTTCCCTTATTGAAGTTTTATAGTTATAAATGTTTCAGAGGTGATATTAAGTATGGTTGGATTTTGAAAACCCCATGCGTATGATGGGATATTTTGTTAAACTCTAGTAATAACTTGCTGAGCAATTCTTTCGCTCATACTTGCTTGTTTCAAATATTAACCTTTCATAGGAAGGTAGACGAATGAGGCTTAAATGCATAGCTCGGAAGAAGCAGGCAGTATGCCTTATGAAGATGATATGGTCCCGAGAACCTATGACTGGGCTGGAGTAAGTTATGTACATGTATGGATGTGTAATATATATTACCTTGTACAGAGTAGTACTAGTTGCTGGTGTACTTCTCAACGAAGCTACACTAGTAGTATGTTAAATATAATTGATGTGTTTTGATCAGTGTTTAAGTGTTACAGGGGTTATCAGAGTTTAGCTGGAAGCAGTCAGAGTTTGTGTAAACTTTGACAGTTGGAAGCTCGACAGAGTTTGTTAAACTCTGTCTGGAGGAAGCGCGTCTACTGTTCAACAGTGATTAAAGATTAATTATGGAAGCGATATCTTTGAAGATTGGATAGCTATCAAAGAGATTGAGTTGACATAGGAGACGTGTGACAATCTGTAATTGATATCATTGTATAGCTGATTATTAGGAATATCAATTAGAGATTGTATCGTAGCTGTATGTTATATAAATACAGATAGGTTAACCCTAGAAGGGTATCGATAACGAATTATCATTATTGTAACCTAGCAGCTCTTTGTGATATTTTACATCACGAAGAGGGTTTGAAATACCAGAAGTTTTTTAAGTGCATAAACGCTTTTACTTGTTAATCTCTCATACAAAGTTGATTATTATTTGTGTATTCGGCCTAACAAGTGGTATCAGAGCCAATCTGTTACTTTATTACAGGTTAAGATCCAAACACAACAATAATCATGTCAGAAATTCCTCCACCAACACCTACTATTTCTGAAAAGGCTCCTACTACTGTGAGTCGTTATGAACCAATCAGGGTTCCTATTCTGAGGCCATTAGAGTATGCTACGTGGAAGGTCAAGATGACTATGTTTCTGGAGGCTACAGATCCAGAATATCTTGACAGGATTTATGAAGGTCCTCACAATCCTACAAAGCTATCTGTTGCAGTTGCTGGTGAAGCAGCAAAAATGGTTCCAAAGGAAAAGAAGGACATGACTCCTGAAGATCTATCATCAATTGCTAAGGATGCAAAAGTTAGGCATTTACTTCATAGTGCCTTAGACAATGTCATGTCTAACAAAGTCATTAACTGCACCACTGCAAAAGAGATATGGGATGCACTTGAAGTTAGGTGTCAAGGAACTGCAGCTATTAAGAAGAATAGGAGAAACATACTCACACAAGAGTATGAGCATTTTGAGGCTAAACCTGAAGAGACCATGACAGAAACATTTGATAGATTCTGTAAACTGATTAATGATCTGTCATTGGTCAACAAAGAGTATGATCTAGAAGACTCGAATCTCAAGTTTCTTCTTTCTCTACCTGAAAAGTGGGATGTGAAAACAACCACTATTAGAGACAACTATGATCTTGCTGAAACTGAGATTGATGAAATTTATGGACTGCTCAAAACTTATGAATTGGAAATGGAGCAGAGAAACAGGAGATCAAGTAGAAAAGGAAAGTCAGTTGCTCTTAATGTTGAAGAGAAGCCTCAGAAGAAAGAGGCATCAAGAAGGAAAATGAAGGGAAAAGCTTTGGTCATACATTCAGAAAGTGATTCACCAAACTCTGATTATGATTCAAACTCTTCTGAATCATCTGACTCTGAGGATGATGAAGAAGAAATGAGAAAAATGGCTGTGCTGATGGTGAAAACTTTCAAGAAAATGGGCTTCAAGAATTTCAAGAAAGGAAAAAGGTTTTCTAGGGATTCAAATGAAGACAGGAAAAGCTACAGGAAGTCTGATAAGAGAGATTCTAAAGGGAAGAAGGATAAGTCTGAAATTCAATGCTACAAGTGTAAGGAGATGGGTCACTATGCTCCTGAGTGCAAGAAGGGTAAAACTGGAAAGGTACTCTACACTAAAGGCAGAGATTGGGCAGATACTTCAGATTCTGATGAAGAAGTGAACTATGCTCTCATGGCTACTACTGAATCAGAATCCTCTGAAAATCAGGTACCTCCAACTACCTATGCTTATAATATTGATGACATTGCTCAATTAAGAATTTTTCTTAAGTCATTGCATATAAGTTATAGGGATCAGACTTTAGAAAATGAGAGGATAAAAGCTGAAAATTCTGAACTTAAAGAGAGAAATAAACTTGTTGAAGAGAAACTTGAAAACATGCAACAAGTTCAGAAAGAGAGAGATGATGCTGTTTGCAAAGAACAGATTTTGCTTCAGAAATATAAACAACTAGAATCTGAGTTGGAGGAAGCAAATAAGAAAATTAGGACTTGGACTAATTCTGGAAAGGACACTCAACAGATTTTTCAAACAGACACTGTTGGTCTAGGATATAATGAGGAAGATGAACTTAGATTTCAAAATCAAGTTAAAGTCAGAACTAAATTTGTTCATGGAACCAGTAAATTTTTGTCTGAGAATGAAAAAGAAGCTGTCAATAGAAAACCAGTAAAAACTAGTGTTAATCAGGTTAATATTGGTTCAATGACAGATAAACAACTCAAACATAAACTGAAGGAGTTAAAATCTGTTGAGAAAAAGAAAGTGTCAAACAAGAACAGAAATGGAAAAGTAGGCATCACTTCAGGAAATAAACCAATGCTTGCTAGTTATGCTCCAAGAAAGACATGTCATAACTGTGGTAGTACTAAGCATCTTGCAAACTTCTGCAAGAAAAATAAAAACATAAATTCTTTACCTACAAAGTCTGAGGTAAAGAAGGATTCTGCTAGAACTAAGCCACAGACTCTATGCACACACTGTGGAAGCACTTGGCATTCCATCTATACTTGCAGAAAATATCATGCTATCTATCATAATTATTATGAACTGAAACCCAATCTAAAATGGGTTAAAGTTGATACTGCAAGTGCAAACACTGATACTGTTAGCTCAAACTCTGATAATGTTAATTCCGCTGCAAAAGCTAACAAAGTTAAGAATGCCAAAGGATCCAAGCAAGTCTGGATCCTTAAAACTAATCCTCAGTAATTGGTTGTGATTGCAGGGTAACAGGGAGGCAACCCTAGTCGTGGACAGTGGATGTTCAGGACACATGACTGGAAATAAAGCCCTGCTATCAGAATATGAGGAGAAGGCTGGCCCAAAAGTTTCCTATGGTGATGGCAATATAGGAAGAACATTGGGATATGGCAATATCAATCTTGGAAATGTCATCATCAACAATGTAGCTCATGTCCCAGGACTCAAGCATGACCTGCTATCTGTGAGTCAAATCTGTGACAAGGGATATCATGTAGATTTCCAACCTGAATATTGTGAAGTTATCAGCAAATCTACAGGAAAGGTTGTTCTAGTTGGTCACAGGCAAAACAACATTTATGAAATCAAGCTTTTGATAGACTCTGTTGGAAAAGCTGTTTGCCTGTCTACAAGAATGTCTAGTGAAGAGAGTTGGAAGTGGCACAAGAAACTCTCACATTTGAACTTGAACAACATCAATGAACTGATCAGAAAGGATCTTGTAAGAGGACTCCCAAAGACCCTGTTAAATGTTGATGGCCTATGTGACTCATGTCAGAAGGCTAAACAAAGGAAGTCATCTTTCAAGAGCAAAACAGAATCTTCTATCACTGATCCTCATCATCTTCTTCATGTTGATCTATTTGGTCCAGTAAATGTTATGTCTATTGCAAGGAAGAAATATGCTTTAGTCATTGTTGATGAATACACTAGATTCACCTGGGTGTATTTTCTAGCAAAGAAGGATGAAACTGCATCAACTCTGATGGAGCATGTGAAGCTTCTGGACAAAGGATCAAGCAACAAAGTGAGAATCATCAGAAGTGATAATGGAACTGAGTTCAGAAATGCAACAATGGAAGAATTCTGCAAGGACAATGGAGTGAAACAAGAATTTTCAGCACCTGGTACACCACAACAAAATGGTGTAGTTGAAAGGAAAAATAGAACATTAATTGAAGCTGCCAGAACTATGCTTGATGAAGCAAAATTGCCAACTTATTTCTGGGCAGAAGCTGTTCAAACTGCTTGTTTTACTCAAAATGCAACACTGATCAACAAGCATGGAAAGACACCATATGAGATGGTGAAGAAAAAGAAGCCTAACCTGAAATACTTTCATATTTTCGGGTGCAAATGTTTCGTTTTGAAGACTCATCCAGAACAGTTGACCAAGTTTGAGTTAAAGGCAGATGAAGGAATTTTTGTTGGCTATCCACTGTCAACAAAGGCATTCAGAGTTTACAATCTGAGAACTAAAGTGATCATGGAATCAATACATGTTTCTTTTGATGATAAGAAGATAACTGGACTTGAAGACAAAGACGAATATGATCAACTGAACTTTGAAAATGAAGTTTTAAACTCTGATGAAGGAAACACTGATGAAACAATTCTGACGGACTCTGTTGAAACAAACTTTGAACCTCTACTGGTAAATTCTGGAGAAACTTCTCAGTCACAACAAAGAGGAGAACCAGTTGAGGGGGAGCATGATCAAAATGAAGACTCAAACACTGATACTGAGTCAACTGAAAAATCTGGATCAAACTCTGATGCTTCAAACTCTGAAAATTCAAATTCTGACTCTGGACAGTCAAGTTCAGGGGGAGTCTCAGAAAACGAAAATAGATCACAACAGAATCAGGAGAGCATGGATCAAGGGGGAGGATCACATGTTGATAGAAGTCATTTGCCTTCTGCTAGGAAATGGACTAAATCACATACACCTGATTTGATAATTGGTGATCCAGATGCAAAAGTGAAGACAAGAAGTGCTACTGCTAGTGAATGTTTATTTCATGCATTCTTGTCTAAAAATGAACCAAAGAAAGTGGAAGAAGCTCTTCAAGATGCAGACTGGATAACAGCAATGCAGGAAGAGTTAAATGAATTTGAAAGAAATGAAGTTTGGACCCTTGTACCAAGGCCAAAGAACAGATCTATTGTTGGTACTAAATGGGTTTTCAGAAACAAGACTGACAGTGAAGGTGTTATCACAAGGAACAAGGCTAGACTGGTAGCAAAAGGTTATTCACAGCAGGAAGGAATAGATTATGATGAAACATTTGCTCCAGTAGCAAGATTGGAGGCAATCAGAATTTTTCTAGCATATGCCTCTCACAAGAAATTCAAAGTGTTCCAGATGGATGTGAAAAGTGCTTTTCTGAATGGAAAGCTTGAAGAAGAAGTGTTTGTTGAACAACCACCAGGATTTGTGGACCCCAAATATCCAGATTATGTCTACAGGCTAGATAAGGCACTATATGGACTTAAGCAGGCACCAAGAGCATGGTATGAGACACTTGCTCAGTTTCTTCTAGAAAGTGGATTCAACAGAGGTACAATTGACAAAACTCTGTTTTATTTCAACCAAGGAAGTGACCTCCTTTTAGTTCAAATTTATGTTGATGACATCATCTTTGGGTCTACTAATGATAAACTCTGTAAGAAGTTTGCCAAGCTCATGCAGTCCAGATATCAAATGAGCATGATGGGAGAGCTTAGTTACTTTCTAGGCCTACAGGTGAAACAAACAGAAGATGGAATTTTCATTAATCAAGAAAAATACACCAGAAATCTTCTCAAGAAATTTGGTATGCTTGACTGTTCATCTGCATCAACTCCCATGGCAACAGCAACTAAACTGGACAAAGACACAGGAGTTTCAGTGGATATGACAAACTTCAGGGGCATGATAGGATCTCTTCTATACTTGACAGCTAGTAGGCCTGACATCATGTATGCAACCTGTCTTTGTGCAAGGTTTCAGGCAGATCCTAGAGAGCCACATCTGACAGCTGTGAAAAGAATCTTCAAGTATCTCAAGGGCACCATATCATTTGGTCTGTGGTACCCCAGAGAATCAGATTTTAAGCTACTTGGGTATTCCGATGCAGACTTTGCAGGCTGTAAGGTAGACAGAAAGAGCACTAGTGGAAGTTGTCAATTTCTTGGTGACAGACTTGTTTCCTGGTACAGCAAGAAACAGAAATCAATCTCCACATCTACAGCTGAAGCAGAGTATATTGCAGCTGGTAGCTGTTGTGCACAGATCTTATGGATGAAGAATCAATTGCTGGATTATGGTTTGAGGTACAGTAATATACCTATTTACTGTGATAACCAAAGTGCTATTGCTATGACAGGTAATCCAGTACAGCATTCAATGACCAAGCACATCAGCATAAGGTACCACTTCATCAGAGAACATGTAGAAGAAGGAAATATTGAACTACATTTTGTCTCTACAGAACAACAGCTTGCAGATATCTTCACTAAACCATTGAGTGAAGTTACATTTACAAGGCTGGTTAATGAACTAGGAATGATCTCTGGTTCTGACTAGAAATGTTGGTTAGATTCAAACTTTACTTATGTGATGTATTAATCATATTTCCTGATTGGTTAAATACTAAGTGAACTCTGTTGATTAAACTCTGTTATGCATACTCTGTTAAACTCTGTCATATTTTGTCCTCAAGAATGTATTCGAGAAGTGACTAAGTGAGTGATTCGAGAACTGGAGTTGACTTGATCGATAACTCTGAGTTCTCGAATAGTGTTATCTTGACATATCGAATCACTTCTCGAATAGCTCTTTTCTCTGGGACTCCTTGAGATATCGAATAGAGCATTTTGACATATCGAATCCTTGAGATATCGAATATAGCATATTGAGTCTTTGAGATATCGAATGTATATATGTCATACACTGTTAATAAGTTTGATAAACTCTGTGAACTTTGAGTTGATTTTTGTCTGAATGAAAACACCAATGAAGAAATATGTATGAAGCATGATTCTCAGCAATTAATCATGAATCTTTCTGAGTTATTGAGATCTAATCTTAGATTGTGCAGAAAGTTAACACAGCATGATACTGGCTCATATTTATAGCATCTCTTAGTTTATTTTGTCCTAAACTCTGAGTCTATAAATACTGTGTGCATTACCTTTCATGAAGAACTACTGATGTTGATGAACTCTAAACTCTGTTAGTTATACTCTGATAAAATAAAATGTTTACTGCAATACCCCAAAGAAAGTGTATATAGATTGTTATACTCCTTTGAGATTATGTTGGATACTAGGATGACCCAGGAACTTATTGGTATATAATATGTGCTAAAATTCTCTGATTTTTGGTGACTAGTTAAATACTAGGATGACCCAGGAACTTATCAAAATGATAAGGGCTAAAATTTTTGAATTTTTGGTGACTGGTTCCAACCTCTGATTACTGGAATGAAAAAAAAAAATAATAATAATAATAATAATAATAATAAAAAAATGAAAAAAAATGAAAAAATGTGTATATAAAGAGGGTATAAAATAAAAAAAATTTTACTGTATAAAGTTCGAATACTTCAGAGTTTAGCTTTCATCATACAGTCAGTGTTTACTATGACAGTTTGTGCATCCAGTGTTTATTGATTTACTTTATGGATGTTATGAAAAATTAGATGCTCTAAAGATTGACTTAGTAAACTCTGCTTCACACACACACATATTCACAACTGTGCAATTTATGAAAAGGTTTCGATGATAAATTTTGGAGAATTGACAAACGCTGTTGATTCGTGATTTGTACTCTAAGGTAAATTTTCACTTGGACAATTTGAAAGTCTTGGAGTAAGTAGGGTTTTTTTTTTGACAACTGTTAATCAGTGGATAGTTGATGAATGTGTTCTTTATATGATTACTTTAATTAGTTTTCATATTCTTTTCCTGATGCATGTTCTTGAAGAACAGTTCATATAACTCAAATAACAGTTGCAGGACACAATGAATATGAATAGAAAAGCAAAATTTTCATTGATAATAAGAAAGAGATTACAAGCAAATATTACATATTTTTGTTCTCTCTATCTGCTAATCTATTCAACAGGAAAGTAAAAGGTCCGTCCACACCACTCCATTGTTAGCAAAAACTCCCAGATCCCATCTTTGCCACTTTATTTGGGTGGAAGTTGAAGGGATAAGGTTATTTTTGCTGACATATTCATTAACAATGGTTGGTGGTGGTGGATGAGGATGCCTTCGAGGAGAGCCATGCCAATGTTGCTTGGAGGGCAGCATCGATGTCGATCACCCTTGCAGGTTTCTCTTTCTCGAGCTCTTCCAGACCAGCATCCATTTGCAGCCACAGCGTCTCAAGCTGCCTTTCCCACTCAAACGCTTCAAACTCTTCACGAGTATAGCTGAAGATGTCTCTGTTTTCGACAAGATGAAGGTTTTTCTCCTTGATGGTAAGGTTAGCCATTGTTTTTCAAGAGTATTTGGTTTGAAAGGTTTGTGATTTTACAGGGGAGACTGAAAGGTTAAAGGTTTAATGAAATAATCTGATCAAGTCTCTAGGCTTTAAATAGAGATGGGTAAGAACGAAGTCCTTAATCGCTTCGTATTCTGGTTATTAAAGGCAACAGGTAAACGTTTCAAATTCTGATTTTACTTGGGTCCAGATATTTTTAAAAGAGTATTATTTGATTTTTGTTAAAATCAAATATTTTAATGTTTTAATTTTTAATGTACTCTTTTTAAAAATAGGCGCACATGACCCACTCGCCTTTAATGTGTCCCACTTACCTATTATCGTGTCCCACTACACATTAATCAAGGAACTGATTAAGTGTTTGTTACATAAGAGATTGAGTTTTTATTAATTTAATCACTTTTGTGTCCAAACGAGTTTGCTTTATTCTTACTCTCACAGTTTTCTTATTTTTCTCTTGGGCACTCACGCAAACACCTTTTCTACATTCATATCTTTTGGAAATTCTTGGGAATTCTTAACTCAATGGCATCTAAAGCATTCACTGCTCTTGGCTTACGGTTTGTTCCTAATAACTATGAAGCTCCACTCTATCATGAACGCGTTCCAGAATCGTTTCATCTCATGCAGAACTTTTTGAGGGATTCAGAGATTGGACAAGCTCTGACTGGACCTGCTACTCTTTCTGCGTCTCAAATTGCTTCATTCTGGCAGAACTCAGTTTATGTGGATGGAGGAGAAAGTGGAACTCCTACCATTATCTTCACCTATGACGACCAAGACCATGTGATTACTCCACAGACTGTACGAGATACGATGGGTTTTGACACACATACTTCTTATACTCTGGTTAATGAAAGTCATCTAAGAGATATGCTACAAGAGATAGGTTACATGGAATCTCTTGACAAGCTTGGCAGTATAAAGCGACCAAATCTAAGAAAGGAATGGAATTTCTTCTTTGATTGCATAACAAGAACATTTCAGAAGAAAGTCACAAACTGGGATGCCATTCCAATGGATAGTCTTCATATCGGGTATTCTTTGCTCTATGGTATTAATTTTGATTTTGGTCGATATGTTTTGATGAACTTGGGTGATAAATTGTCAGAGTCTACCACTGTATACTATGCTCGTTTTTGTCAAATGTTGTTCAATGCATGTGTACCTGGTCTTGACATTGATGAAACTGATAAAGTTGATCCTTTTAGAGTCAATAAGCGCATATTCTCTGATATGACTAACAAGGATGTTGGTAAAGAAAATCTTCCTGAGTTTATCATGCCTCTTGCTCTACGAAATTTTCTAAATCAACCACAAGAACCACAACAAGACCAACAGGAACCACAACACGATGCACCAAACCAAGATGAACCTGAACAAGAACCACAACAACCTGAACCACACCCTGAACCTCAAACAGAACCAAACACTGACTCATCTGCAAAGCAATCTTCACCCACTTCAAACTCAAACTCTGATTTTCCATTAACATCAAAGTCTAAATCTCAAGGTGTTAAGAAAGCACTTGCTGCAAGACGTGCAAGTCTAAGACAGGCGGACGAGACAAAGAAGCAATCAAAACGAAAATCTCCTGAAGCTGTTTACACTAGAAAAGGGAAGAGATTGAAAGCTCGAGCAAACATGCCTAAGTCACCACCTTGTGAAGAGGATTCAGATAATGTACCTCTAGCAAAACGAAGAAGAGTGATATTCTCTGATTCTGTGGATGAAGATATTGAAGCTCCAGAGGTTGTTTCACAGCAAATACCTTCTGTTGAGGCTGAGAAAGTTGCACTACCTGCAGAGGATGTAATGCCTGCAGAGGATAAAATTCCTGCAGAAGAGGATGCAAGAGATGGCGTTTCTACAATAAATGATGTTCCTGATTCATTTATGCCATTTTCTGATCCTATCTCTCATGTTGATGTAGTTGATCAACTTACATCTGTACCTTCTGAGGTTGTGGCATCTCATACTGAGATAATATGTGATGCTCACCACACTGTTGAAGAAGGTGAAGAAATTGATCAGGCAACCAAAGTATCTTCTCAGTCAATGCCTGTTGCTGAGCCTGAGCAACATGAAGAAAATCCTCAAAAGCCTACAGAAGATATTGCTAAATCTATGGCTGAAGATGAACCAGTTAAAGTTACAAGTGTTGAAGCTGAAGGTGACAGTAGTGCAAACTCTGATACTTCTCTGAGTGCACCAGTACAAACTGATGATAAACATACACCTTTTTCTCAACCTTGTTCTTCTCATGAAGTTGAAAGAGCACAATTTGCCAAGAATGCTGCTGAATGGTACAAAGAAGATTGTATTTTTCCATCAAGAAGAGCAACTACGTTTGTTAAGCAAAGTGCTGATACTATCTCTAATCCAGAGATTCTTTCTTGCTTGAAAGCAACTATAGTTCAAGTTAAAACTCTGGATAGACGATTCGATGATACTAATTTGGCAATCACTTCTTTGCGAAATGAGGTTGTAGCTAGAGAGATGAAAATGGAAACACATTCAAAACTAGTGACTACAAAATTCTCTAAAGCTCAAGACAATATTCTTGCCAGACTGAGTAAAGTTGAAGAGAATCAGTCTGATTTATCTGCTAAAATTGATTCTATTGCTACCTCTCTGGAGTTAATTACTTCTATCCTTATGCCTGATGATGTCAAAAAGGGGGAGAGAGTTGTCAGAAGGGATAGTTCTGGAGATGGAGGGGCAGGTAACAAAGACAAAGGAAAGAAAAAGGCTGAGGAGGTTCAAACTCTGAGAACTAGTAAGTCATCCAAATCACAGTCTGTTGGGAGAAATACTGATACTCAAGGAACTTCAAGGACCAAGAGTTTACTGTTATTTTCAAATCCACAAACTGATGAAGAGTTGGCTGCTAAGTTATTCATTGAAGAGAATGAGGAAGGAGTAACGATTGAAGACATTGAAGCTGAGGAACAGAGTTTACATGAAGAACATCTTAAAGCTTTAAAGTCTGATAAGGTACAAAAAGAAAAAGCTCCTAGGCCTGTTCTTAAAGGCGTTGTGATCAAGGAAAATGTTGATGCTGATCAAAGATCACATTTATCTAGGAAATCAACAGAAGCTGAAACTAAACACAAGCTGAAAGGCATTGCTATGGAAGGAGAAGATTCAAAGAAGAAAGATACAACCTCTGTTGCTACACAAGTTGTGTTTAAACCTCTATCTTCTCAGTTGAAATCTGTTTTTGGCAAAGGAACAATTTCTGATCCAAATGAGTTATCTGGAGTCTCAATGAATATTTCTGATGGAAAAGCTTTATCTGGTAAGATTGGAAATAATAAGGCTGGATTAGGCTCATCTAGAGACAGAAGGCAATATACTGGTCCTAGGGATCCTTCTTCACTGGCTGTTCCAGGTCGTGGTGTACCTCAAGAGAGTCTGGATAGACTGGAATCAGTGTAGTTGGTTCATCAGAAGAGTTTAGATAAAGATTTTCTTCTTTACTTCATGGCTGATGGGACAGTATTCAAAGTTGGTGAGAATGATATCAGATTGAAATATTGGGAAGAACTAGAGTATGTTCTATATCTTCTCAAGGTGAATAGTCGAAGGACTCAATCTGTTGCTAATGTTCTAAGACAGAAGATGACTCAGAATCTGGCTATTAGAGGACAGAAATATAACAGTAGATACATTCCTAAGTAAAGGGATTATCAAGGCAATCTCATTGAAATGAAGAAAGGTACTGCAAAATTAAAAACTGATTTGGGAATCACAGTACTTGACTTCAATACTCAGGCAGAAAAAGACAGATTTATCAGACTGGGTAATGAAATGAGAAGAAACAAGATTTATGATCTTAGGGCTGCTATTTATCAAACAGATGAAAGTGATCCTCAACTCAGAGAAATCAAAGAAGCAATGATGACTGAACTTGAAAATGCAGAAAGAAGATTGCTGATTGATTATCTCAGAACCATGCCAGATCTTGAAATGATTAGAGATTAAAGTTCTGTAAGAATTTTCTTATTCTTTATAGTCTTTAAGCTTAAACTCTGAGTCTTTATAAACACTGTATTTATCATTTGTTTTGACATCATCAATTATTGTCATTAACTTGTACATTTTTTATAATGAACAAGTTGGGGGAGATTGTTAAATATAATTGATGTATTTTGATCAGTGTTTAAGTGTTACAGGGGTTATCAGAGTTTAGCTGGAAGCAGTCAGAGTTTGTGTAAACTTTGACAGTTGGAAGCTCGACAGAGTTTGTTAAACTCTGTCTGGAGGAAGCGCGTCTACTGTTCAACAGTGATTAAAGATTAATTATGGAAGCGATATCTTTGAAGATTGGATAGCTATCAAAGAGATTGAGTTGACATAGGAGACGTGTGACAATCTGTAATTGATATCATTGTATAGCTGATTATTAGGAATATCAATTAGAGATTGTATCGTAGCTGTATGTTATATAAATACAGATAGGTTAACCCTAGAAGGGTATCGATAACGAATTATCATTATTGTAACCTAGCAGCTCTTTGTGATATTTTACATCACGAAGAGGGTTTGAAATACCAGAAGTTTTTTAAGTGCATAAACGCTTTTACTTGTTAATCTCTCATACAAAGTTGATTATTATTTGTGTATTCGGCCTAACATAGTAAGTTTTGTAAGACACAATGCGATGTAATTGAATGGATGTAATGAGAAATGTAAGTATTTGAGTTCTTGTTTCTTGCCCTATAACCTGAAAGATGCTTGGTGGTTGGGGTCTCAAATGTTGTAATTCAGTTATTAAGTGACTACAGGTGATTTGATATTGAGGATTTCCGCGTGACGACCAAATCCTTGACCTCGGATTTGGGGGCGTTACAGCCTATTTTCAATTGATTACTTCATTCCTCCTATAGAAGTAATTACTAATTTTTTTGTCAACTTTATTTTGGATATTTACCAAAATTAGTATTCTTTCTAATTCTTTTACTCCCTCCGTCCCACCAGGATTTTTATATCGTTGGTGGGCACGGAGACCAATATATATATATATATATATATATATATATATATATATATATATATATATGCCGTTACACCATATAGAACACCCTTATATAACAAATAATAAAGAACACCTTAGATCTCATAGATCCAATGGCCCCGCCAGGGGCACCCAATACAAAAAGTTGTTATTTTTTTACCCTCTATCTATCCAGCAAAAAATAATAAAAAAAAACTACAAAAAAAAATTACTGTTCATGATGACGTCATGCTGACATCATCAGTGACGTCATCATGAACAGTAAATTTTTTAAAATTTTTTTATTATTTTTTTTTTCTAGATGGATAGAGGGTAAAAAAATAACAACTTTTTGTATTGGGTGACATGACTGAACTCTTATATTAAATTAGATATGGGGTGTTTGTTATGGAGTGCAACTCAATATATATATATATATATATATATATATATATATATATATATATATATATATATGAGAGTAGAGAGCCTGAGATATATCTCTGGTAAGTTCTCTGAGATACCTGCTTTTTATATATAAAAATGGGGTGGGTATTTTAGTAATTTCAGAGATTTTTAATTAGCGCGGCGGGCCCAGTAAGATTTAAATATTATTTTATATGTATCTTAGGAAAAGTTCCCTGAGATATATCTCAGGGTCCGTTTTTTTCTCTCTCTCTCTCTCTGTGTATATAATCTATACTATTATATAAATTCCGAAACATTGAAAGTTTTGGTACCTGTTTTTTGGTACTTAGTGAATTTACTTATATACCCTTCATTATAAAGAAACATAAATACACCTAAAATAAATAATAACATAATATAATTAATGGTAATTAGTACCTGTTTTTTGGTACTTAGTGAATTTACTTATATACCCTTCATTATAAAAAAACATAAATACACCTAAAATAAATAATAACATAATATAATTAATGGTAATTAGTCGAGATATTACATTTTATAAACACCTAAAAAAATCAATCGTATCATATCTTTCCATCATTAATATTTTCTTTCCAATTAAAACACGTTATAATTAATGATAATTAGTCGATTAAGATAATAAAATTAATGGTAATTAGTCGATTGCCTTTTTCAAATTAATATAATAAAATTAATGTTAATTAGTGAATGCCTTTTTCATATTTACTTTTAGTTGAACATGTTACCATTTATAAACACCTAAAAACATCAATTTTATCATATCTTTCAATCATTAACATTATTACGTTACCTTTTTAATTTACAATAAATCTTACAATCATTAATATACATGAAAATATCACATCATATTTCTTAATTATTAATAAAATATATTAAAAATCATATACATTGTTTATAATAATGAAACATGAATATAATCTGTAAACATGAGTATATTAAATTATATTAAATAAAAATTTAAAAAATTATTAAAAATAATCAATCGTATCATATCTTTCCATCATTAATATTTTCTTTCCAATTAAAACACGTTATAATTAATGATAATTAGTCGATTAAGATAATAAAATTAATGGTAATTAGTCGATTGCCTTTTTCAAATTAATATAATAAAATTAATGGTAATTATTGATTGCCTTTTTCACATTTAATTTTAGTTGAACATATTACCATTTATAAACACCTAAAAACATCAATTTTATCATATCTTTCAATCATTAATATTATTACGTTACCTTTTTAATTTACAATAAATCTTACAATCATTAATATATACATGAAAATATCACATCATATTTCTTAATTATTAATAAAATATATTAAAAATCGTATACATTGTGTATAATAATGAAACATGAATATAATCTTTAAACATGAGTATATTAAATTATACTAAATAAAAATTTAAAACATTATTAAAAATAATCAATCGTATCATAATCTGTAAACATGTAGTATTGGAGTACTACATCTTAACCGTTAATTTGTTTTGTATCCTGTGCTTCACGTTTTATTACTGATTTGTTTATAATTTAAATCATAAGGGTAGTTTTGTATTTTCACGTATGACAAAAGATAATACAGTTTTATAAATCGTATGGATTAATTATGTGAAGGCTGGTGTTCCTTTTTTTAAGGGTTGCTCAACGGACTATAGGCTTTGTCAAATATTGCGGTTTCTGGAAATTATACATTACTTGTTATTGCCGGACTGTTTTTGTTGAGTATTGAATACGGTAAAAGAATACAGAGGGGGGGTGAATGGATTCTTGAACTTTTCTTTGTTCTTGAATCTTTGCAGCAAGATATGTGTTGAATGTGTGAGATATGTAAGTACAGATAACAAAGACAAACACAACACAATATCACTTTAATCTAATATTTTATTAGATAAAGATTTTGCTACAATCTGTGAATACAAATGGTAGTATTCTCAGCTTCGTTTTTCTTAGAGAGATATTTCTTGAGATGTATATTGAAAAACTTATCACACTCTCTCTCTACTAGCTAAGGAAGAGAGGTTGTATCCTTATAGACATGGATACACCTACTTACTACAAATAAGGTAGGTAAACAAAATACTTTCCAGTCTATCTATCTTATTTGAGTAAGAGTCCAAACGGCTACAGATTTGACTTTGCAAATCCTGTTCAGATCCACTTCTTTAGCTCCTTGTCCCTTTGTCTTATCTCTCCAAGCTTCTTTGTAGGCTTTCCAAACTGCTTTATAGTACATAGTGAAATAAAGCGTCTTGACTTGTTGCAGGTTTCTGACTTGTACAATTCTTCAGTATTTTGTCTCCAAGAATGTGGCGCCCCCGACCCCGATTTGATTTCCTCTGGAGAGAAACCGGCCCGAGGGTCCGCCAAAACTACATCACAGCCTGTTTAATCTGCTAATATTTTATTTTTTTTGTAAATTTCGGCATGAAGTATTCGTAAATAGGACTATCCACCTATTTTTCAATTCAACAATTCAACTCAACAACAAAAGTCTACTTTCACCAAAAATTGTGCCACACACAATGCATCTCAACTATTATCTACCATGTACTGTAATCTGTACAACTACAAGCCAACTCTATCCTGACTTACCTCGCATCAACAGACGACCAAAACCCACAACCAGCGCTTCAATCTTAAGTCAACCTACGACTTCAGTACGTGAAGTACGACTACTAAATCCAATACCAGCTCTGCTGGTCCATCACTTCTTTCTACTTTCCCACGAATCCTTCTGAAATCTTCGATATTTCCTTTGATAATTTATAAAAATAGAAGAATGAGCAATAAAGCTCAGCAAGTATATTTTGTAGTGATCAACTGAAGTTTTATAAAATAATTTAGTTTGGAAATCATTATCACTACACAGTTTATAATAAAACATAACTCACACCAAAACCAGAGTCCTGCCAATATGTCAGCACAACACAGTTTATAATAAAATATAAACTCAAACCGAGATCAGAGTTCTGCCAAAGTATTCATCTTTTTAAAACTAAGAATTTATTTCATTAATAGTTTGATTTCACAATAATCCGAAACTCAGCATAATTTCATAATAAACTGAATCTTAAAACATTCTCACAATATGCATATAAGCAATCAAGATCATTTCACAATTCACAATTTATAATAAAAATATAACTTCACAATTACGTTGGAAAAACTGAGCATTCTACACATAACAAGTTCATCGGCCTTTACTTCCTATTTCGGGAAGTTCACAAAATTCCATTTCTGGAATTTCTTCAATTTCTGGAAGTTCTACTGGTCTCCATTTCTGGAGGTTCACAAAATTCCATTTCTGGAATTACTTCCATTTCTGGAAGTTCTACTAATATCCATTTCTGGAGGTTCATTCTGTCTCCATTTCTGGAGGTTCATACTTCTCCATTTCTGGAGGTTCATATTGTCTCCATTTCTGGAGTTTCACAAAATTCCATTTCTGGAATTGCTTCCATTTCTGGAAGTTCTACTGGTCTCCATTTCTGGAGTGATTCACTGTCAATGCCAGTCTGCTCAGTTTTCCTCAAAATCACATTTCAACATATACCAGTTAAAAACAGTTTAACAAGTATTCATATATAATAATATAAAAATCACACTTTAAACACCTCGATTTAAAAGATATATTTCTTTTAAAATCCATAAATCCACATTTCTACTTGAGAAATATATTTCTTCCCAAAATCCACAAATACACATTTCTACTTTTCCAGTTCAAAATCAAAATTTCTTCTAAACTCCACGAATACACAGTTCTACTTAAAAATTATCTTTCTTCTAAAACCCTCAATTACACATTTCTACTTGAAAAATATATTCTTCTAAGATCCACAAATTCACATTTATACACGCATGAAACAAATACGCTTAGGGTTCAAAACACAATAATTAAGTTAACAGAAATATAACGCATTATTTTCAATTTATCACAGCAAGATATACTTACAACCACCGCTACCAAGCAGTCCAACCGTTTCTCAATCCATTTTTCCAATAACCTGGACAAGCATCAATAAACTCTTCAATCGTATATTCTCAATAATAAATATACTCGTATCTTCACAAAGCAACCCGACCTTAGAATGATCAAATTCTACAACTTAGTTCATTTCTAAAATTATTTACTAAAATCAATCACGCATTCTTAGGTCTAAGTGAATGTCTTTCCTACAGAAAATTGGACATGACCTTCTCGTAAAATGGACATTCCCCGGTGTAAAAACACCTCAAATCAATCCAAAGACATTCACAACACTAATCAATACCCAACTCCATCTCCATCTCCAAACACAATTCATCAATCATTTTCAACTATTACTCCTTAGAAATTATAAATCAAACATTAACCACCATTTAAATATATACCGTACTTTACAAACAATTAGATAAGACCAAAACTAACAAATTCCATTCTTTGACCAACATCAAATAAGGTCATTAACCCTTTCAAAACAACTCCCCAAAACAGGGAAGACAAATTGGAAAACAAAAATGCAACTGTGCACTCTTTACTCTAACATTTTTCATAAATCGAAAAATAATCATTTTAATACCAAATTTTCCAGATTTCATATTTGATATCATTTCAATCTCCCATAAAAATTTCATCTCAGAATTAATCGTATAACCAAGCAAACCATTTGCTCAAACTTGCAACAGAACACAGAAATTTCTGCGATGTGCTACCTTTACCAAAACATTCATAACTCCTTACTCGTATACTCAAATGACTTGAAATTTGCGCATAAATAAACTAGAAACCATATAGAACAACTGCATCACCGAGTTACTGCCCACGACAGCTTCTAACAAACCCAGAATAGCTCAACAGTAGCAATACATAACAGGGCAGTTTCATAACTACTATAATCAGCCTTGTTCCAACAGCTATATCTCAATTTTTACAACATACCATCTTTGGCAACCACAAAGACAAGACATAAACCTACAACTTTCATTCTTTGACCATTATCAAGTAAGGCATTTAACCTCTTCAAAACCCCTTCCCAAAGTAGTACATTAATCCTGGACCTTTTAAAAGTTACCGCGCACGGTTTACTCAACCATTTTTAATAATTTCAAAAATCAATATTTCTGTGCAAATCTTCCTCTGAAATCTTTATAGTTCCTTCCTCTTTCTTCAATAAAAATTTCAACACAGAATTTAAAGTTTAACTAGGTGAAACAAAATTCTAAAATTAGAATCCCGTGACCTTGCTCTGTTCTGCGCAAATTTTACTAAAACATCATTTTCTCCTAGCTCGTTAACTTAAACGACGCACCGTTTTCTTCTACACAAAATAAACTCCAAGATGAACAACTTTCATCAAAAGACTACTACCCAGAACGGATCATAACCGTCTTGAATTAACAGAACAAAACAGGGGCAGAAGCTGAAACTTTTCAGGACAAGCTAATTACATCAATACTACTAAGCAATAATCAATTTATTTGCAATAATTTTCAAGGGATTGAACCATACCTTAGCTTGCCTTCAATGACCCAAGAGTTTGAGCTATTAACCATGATTTATGAGTAAGAAAATGAGGAGTTTGATGGAGCTTTCTTACTCCTCTTTCTCTCCTCTCCCTCTTTCTCTCTTCTCCTTTTCTTTTCTCTTCTCTCTTTTTCTCTTGGCTGATTTTATTTGATGAAATGGGGGAGATGATGATTATCCTCTTTCTAAATATCTAGCTAGCAAAAAGACCAAAATGCCCTTCTTTCTACTACTTATCCATATTTCCATAATTTCATCTCTTTATTCCACTTATAATTGTTTTATCAAAACAATTATCCACTTACTTATCAAAATAAATTCTAACTCTTTAAATTTATAAAATAAAGTCATCAAATCTCCAAAATCTCGTATTTTAAATAATTACGAGTCCACTTGCAAATTTCTCGAAAATAAATCCTAAAAATCATCCACCATCAAATAATTAATATTTGACATAATAATTCCATCCTTAACCAATAAAAGAAATTATTCTTCAAAATCCACCATTTATTGTCTCAATCTCTAATTTCTTCATTATCAGCCAAATGGTTCAAAATTTAATCGCAATAAATCTTATTCCCAATAAAATAATCAAAACTAATATTTTCGGGATCGGGATGTTACATCCTCCCCCCCTTAGAAAAATTTCGTCCTCGAAATTGAGTGCACCTGGTCTCTTCAAAACAACGTGGAATACTCCCCCCTTAGACTGTCTTCTGGTCTCTAAGTTCTTCTTTAACATCATGATTCTATCACATAATATTCATCAAAGGTATTACCTTTATTCTTAACATATGCTCCTGTCAATCATAGTCTCTACGGGGTTCTCTCAAATTTTAAATTCTCTTGAACATCTATCGGTTCATATTCCAATTCCTGGTTGACTCTCCAACCTAAAAGTTGCTCAGCAGCCCTACTCACGAATGCTATCTCTTCACATGATTTCAATTTTCAGCAATAGATCATAATCTTCTTCTAGAATAATTAGATGAATTTTCAAAAGAATACCATCAATAATTTATCACAGTCATCACACAAGGATTAAGAAAATGAGTATTCAGACATGATAGGTTCACAAGTTCTACTAATGGAGTTCCCGACCAGCTAACCAACTGGTTTAGCTTTACTTCCAACAAGGAAGCATCATCAATTCACAATATCAATGTAAGAATACTCAATTCCCATCCAAAAATTATCAATCGAAAATCAAATCATCGATCAAAATCAACAGTAAATCGGTACCATATGCACTTACTCATCATCATTTGTAGGTATCTCCCATTTGAGAATACATATCTACTTTATCATCATAATCATCATCCTTCCTTTGCAATTTAAAATCATCTCAAATATTTATAATATGGCCTTTCATCAGTCATTAATACGCAACTCTACAGTCATCCACATGTCGCGTTCTACATGTTCTCTTTGTACAATACCCAAAGTCTCTAACAATAACCACAACAGAAGAAATCATCATTACGGTCATTAGCATCCTCCTCTCGTAGTTCTTAAAATTATCAACAAAATTGCATCATCAAATTTTTTTAAACATCAACCTTATCCATTTATGGAATCCTGCCATCAGTTCTCATCGTTCTTACTCTCTAAGTTGAATCATCTCATCCTGACAAAAGAAGCATACTCATGACGCTATTTATCAAATATCTCAACTTTTACTACTCGCTTCCAATATATCGAAATCTCTCGATGCATCAAAATTTTCCGAACGGTGCAACAGTTACTATCTGAGGTGGAACCGCAGTCTCTACGAAATCGAAACTAGCGAACAAAACAACGTCAACAGCTATCTAAATAATTGATCAACATCAATGGCGAAAGGAAGTCTAAGCGACTCGGACGCACATACACTATCACATCCTCGAGTAACAAGGTACTAAATCCTCAAATACTTAAATTCTCAAGAATCCCAAAATTTCCTTAATTCTACTAATATCATCATCGATCAACAATCTACATCCACAAATTCTCGTATCAGTAACTAGTACAGTAAAACCTCAAACAACAATTTATTCTCTCTAGTTGCTAACATCATCATCATTATAACATATCTAAATTTCATACTGTATATATTCCCAAAAATTAACAATCACTGTTATTCTCAATAAGTATCTTTAGAATCTAATCACAAGATTATAAATTAAGCCGCAAATTCTCAAATGTCGTCATATTCCAAAATCATCATATAACATCTTATCACTTCCTCTTTCCTTCTCTTTTTCTTCTTTCCAAACTATGTCCCACTTGTGACGCCTCCGGTCTAAACTTAATAACCCTTCTCCTTCATATACGCTGACAATAATTTCTTAACTTAATAATATATTCTCAATTTCCTATACGTCCCAAAATTCTTATATCAACCTCAATCCATGTCACAAAATCAATCTTAAAGAAATCTAAACATCGTCATCTGGAGTACTTAATTTCGACTCCATCATATACGTCTTAATGATTTTCCCAAAAGTTCATTGTACCAATGCAATCCATCAAATTCCTATTACTAATAACAATTAAAACCTCATATACGGAGAATCTTAAATCCCAACATCGTCTACGATCTCAAAAGAATGCTCTTAAAATTAATAACCACATAATCCTCAAATATTAAAATAAATATTAGTCTACGTCTACAATAACAAATCTCGCTTCTCGAATACAAATATCCATTTGTAGCTACTAAAATCACGTCATCAAACAACATTCTAATTCCCAAAATTTCTTACATTCAGGGTTACACGTTTATCCCCGAACAAAAATTAAATCCTCAAACAATAGTGAGCACTATCACATAATTACATATCCTCAACCAATTTTGCACATCCCAAAATCCCATGTATCGCTAAATGATCTCCATCATTCCTCAAAAGTATTTCAATAACCTATATCCTCAAAATTGATTAATACTCTAAAATCCTTAATTTCTTAACAAATATCCTTGATAAGTATACTTACTGTCTAACTCCTTGGTACTATATATAGTAATCCACTATAAACTCCACACGAGCCGTCATGCTCTTCAACATTCACGTAGGATCTTACTAACTCAAGACCCTAAAACTTAACCTCTCTTTCCATACGAGAAACCTTTGCTCTGACAATCATATTACTCGACAACTTCAATTCTACACATCCCTTTTACAAATCCTCAGTTCCTTGACAATTTCAGTCATACAACACTTTATCTTTGTACATATCTCACTCTTCTACTCCATAGCTCTGATACCACCTGTGGCGCCCCCGACCCCGATTTGATTTCCTCTGGAGAGAAACCGGCCCGAGGGTCCGCCAAAACTACATCACAACCTGTTTAATCTGCTAATATTTTATTTTTTTTGTAAATTTCGGCATGAAGTATTCGTAAATAGGACTATCCACCTATTTTTCAATTCAACAATTCAACTCAACAACAAAAGTCTACTTTCACCAAAAATTGTGCCACACACAATGCATCTCAACTATTATCTACCATGTACTGTAATCTGTACAACTACAAGCCAACTCTATCCTGACTTACCTCGCATCAACAGACGACCAAAGCCCACAACCAGCGCTTCAATCTTAAGTCAACCTACGACTTCAGTACGTGAAGTACGACTACTAAATCCAATACCAGCTCTGCTGGTCCATCACTTCTTTCTACTTTCCCACGAATCCTTCTAAAATCTACGAAATTTCCTGTGATAATTTATAAAAATAGAAGAATGAGCTATAAAGCTCAGCAAGTATATTTTGTAGTGATCAACTGAAGTTTTATAAAATAATTTAGTTTGGAAATCATTATCACTACACAGTTTATAATAAAACATAACTCACACCAAAACCAGAGTCCTGCCAATATGTCAGCACAACACAGTTTATAATAAAATATAAACTCAAACCGAGATCAGAGTTCTGCCAAAGTATTCATCTTTTTAAAACTAAGAATTTATTTCATTAATAGTTTGATTTCACAATAATCCGAAACTCAGCATAATTTCATAATAAACTGAATCTTAAAACATTCTCACAATATGCATATAAGCAATCAAGATCATTTCACAATTCACAATTTATAATAAAAATATAACTTCACAATTACGTTGGAAAAACTGAGCATTCTACACATAACAAGTTCATCGGCCTTTACTTCCTATTTCGGGAAGTTCACAAAATTCCATTTCTGGAATTTCTTCAATTTCTGGAAGTTCTACTGGTCTCCATTTCTGGAGGTTCACAAAATTCCATTTCTGGAATTACTTCCATTTCTGGAAGTTCTACTGATATCCATTTCTGGAGGTTCATTCTGTCTCCATTTCTGGAGGTTCATACTTCTCCATTTCTGGAGGTTCATACTGTCTCCATTTCTGGAGTTTCACAAAATTCCATTTCTGGAATTGCTTCCATTTCTGGAAGTTCTACTAGTCTCCATTTCTGGAGTGATTCACTGTCAATGCCAGTCTGCTCAGTTTTCCTCAAAATCACATTTCAACATATACCAGTTAAAAACAGTTTAACAAGTATTCATATATAATAATATAAAAATCACACTTTAAACACCTCGATTTAAAAGATATATTTCTTTTAAAATCCATAAATCCACATTTCTACTTGAGAAATATATTTCTTCCCAAAATCCACAAATACACATTTCTACTTTTCCAGTTCAAAATCAAAATTTCTTCTAAACTCCACGAATACACAGTTCTACTTAAAAATTATCTTTCTTCTAAAACCCTCAATTACACATTTCTACTTGAAAAATATATTCTTCTAAGATCCACAAATTCACATTTATACACGCATGAAACAAATACGCTTAGGGTTCAAAACACAATAATTAAGTTAACAGAAATATAACGCATTATTTTCAATTTATCACAGCAAGATATACTTACAACCACCGCTACCAAGCAGTCCAACCGTTTCTCAATCCATTTTTCCAATAACCTGGACAAGCATCAATAAACTCTTCAATCGTATATTCTCAATAATAAATATACTCGTATCTTCACAAAGCAACCCGACCTTAGAATGATCAAATTCTACAACTTAGTTCATTTCTAAAATTATTTACTAAAATCAATCACGCATTCTTAGGTCTAAGTGAATGTCTTTCCTACAGAAAATTGGACATGACCTTCTCGTAAAATGGACATTCCCCGGTGTAAAAACACCTCAAATCAATCCAAAGACATCCACAACACTAATCAATACCCAACTCCATCTCCATCTCCAAACACAATTCATCAATCATTTTCAACTATTACTCCTTAGAAATTATAAATCAAACATTAACCACCATTTAAATATATACCGTACTTTACAAACAATTAGATAAGACCAAAACTAACAAATTCCATTCTTTGACCAACATCAAATAAGGTCATTAACCCTTTCAAAACAACTCCCCAAAACAGGGAAGACAAACTGGAAAACAAAAATGCAACTGTGCACTCTTTACTCTAACATTTTTCATAAATCGAAAAATAATCATTTTAATACCAAATTTTCCAGATTTCATATTTGATATCATTTCAATCTCCCATAAAAATTTCATCTCAGAATTAATCGTATAACCAAGCAAACCATTTGCTCAAACTTGCAACAGAACACAGAAATTTCTGCGATGTGCTACCTTTACCAAAACATTCATAACTCATTACTCGTATACTCAAATGACTTGAAATTTGCGCATAAATAAACTAGAAACCATATAGAACAACTGCATCACCGAGTTACTGCCCAGGACAGCTTCTAACAAACCCAGAATAGCTCAACAGTAGCAATACATAACAGGGCAGTTTCATAACTACTATAATCAGCCTTGTTCCAACAACTATATCTCAATTTTTACAAGTATGGTACATACCATCTTTGGCAACCACAAAGACAAGACATAAACCTACAACTTTCATTCTTTGACCATTATCAAGTAAGGCATTTAACCTCTTCAAAACCCCTTCCCAAAGTAGTACATTAATCCTGGACCTTTTAAAAGTTACTGCGCACGGTTTACTCAACCATTTTTAATAATTTCAAAAATCAATATTTCTGTGCAAATCTTCCTCTGAAATCTTTATAGTTCCTTCCTCTTTCTTCAATAAAAATTTCAACACAGAATTTAAAGTTTAACTAGGTGAAACAAAATTCTAAAATTAGAATCCCGTGACCTTGCTCTGTTCTGCGCAGATTTTACTAAAACATCATTTTCTCCTAGCTCGTTAACTTAAACGACGCACCGTTTTCTTCTACACAAAATAAACTCCAAGATGAACAACTTTCATCAAAAGACTACTACCCAGAACGGATAATAACTGTCTTGAATTAACAGAACAAAACAGGGGCAGAAGCTGAAACTTTTCAGGACAAGCTAATTACATCAATACTACTAAGCAATAATCAATTTATTTGCAATAATTTTCAAGGGATTGAACCATACCTTAGCTTGCCTTCAATGACCCAAGAGTTTGAGCTATTAACCATGATTTATGAGTAAGAAAATGAGGAGTTTGATGGAGCTTTCTTACTCCTCTTTCTCTCCTCTCCCTCTTTCTCTCTTCTCCTTTTCTTTTCTCTTCTCTCTTTTTCTCTTGGCTGATTTTATTTGATGAAATGGGGGAGATGATGATTATCCTCTTTCTAAATATCTAGCTAGCAAAAAGACCAAAATGCCCTTCTTTCTACTACTTATCCATATTTCCATAATTTCATCTCTTTATTCCACTTATAATTGTTTTATCAAAACAATTATCCACTTACTTATCAAAATAAATTCTAACTCTTTAAATTTATAAAATAAAGTCATCAAATCTCCAAAATCTCGTATTTTAAATAATTACGAGTCCACTTGCAAATTTCTCGAAAATAAATCCTAAAAATCATCCACCATCAAATAATTAATATTTGACATAATAATTCCATCCTTAACCAATAAAAGAAATTATTCTTCAAAATCCACCATTTATTGTCTCAATCTCTAATTTCTTCATTATCAGCCAAATGGTTCAAAATTTAATCGCAATAAATCTTATTCCCAATAAAATAATCAAAACTAATATTTTCGGGATCGGGATGTTACAAAGAATGTATTCGAGAAGTGGCTAAGTGATTGATTCGAGAACTCGAATTGACTTAATCGATAACTCTGAGTTCTCGAATAGTGTTATATTGACATATCGAATCACTTCTCGAATAGCTCTTTTCTCTGGGGCTCCTTGAGATATCGAATAAAGCATTTTGACACATCGAATCCCTGAGATGTCGAATAGCTTCTTTAGTCCTTGAGATATCGAATAGATCATTGACTTGTTGACTCTTAGAGAACTCGAATGATACTTTGACTTGTTGACTCCATGAGTTCTCGAATAGAATGATAGACATATCGAATCTCTGAGATATCGAACAGTGTATTCAGAGATATCGAATAGTGTCTTCTGAGATATCGAATCTCTGACTTCTCGAATGCTAGACTTCTCGAATAGACAAATGTACTTCTCGAATTGGTACTTAGGCAAATTCTTCTTTTCTTCAAATCCCAACTGTGATTATTTGGCAGTCTTTATCTCCTTGCTTGAGGCATGAACCTTGGAACTTCTTTCAAGCATTATTCTTGACTTTATAGTTACAGTAACACAACTAGAATTTGATGCCTATTACAAGTACAGAACAAATAGAAACTCTACAACTAGAGGTTCCCTCAGTTAAGAGGTCATGTAGGTAATGCATAGCATTACACATACTTAGGCTTGTTATTAGATGTATTCAGGCATGCCTCTGTGACTAACAATCTCCCCCAAATTGTGAGTAAGACCCTTAGTCACAATTTCATGTCTGATAACAAGCCTAACATACATAAAGATAAAACTTGACAGTACATGTATGAATTTTGATCAGCAATGTGAATAGAACTACAGGGTGAGTAATCTTACAGCCTATAATGAAGTACTAGCCATTGTCATTAGTTTCCCTTTCCATAGCTTTGGCTTGCAAATCATCATATGCTTTCTGTCTTCTTTCTTTCTCCTTCCTTGTATTCTCATCCATAGCTTTTATTATTTCTGCCATAGCATCCAATTCATCAAGCAAAATTGAGTCTTTGAAATCTTCAAGTACTGAATTCAGAATGCTTGTAGGATAGTGGTTGAGTAGATTCATTCTGATGTGGATCTGATTCCCATTTCTCCTCCTATACTTCACCACATAGGGGTTAAACTGAACTCAACACAATCCCTTTGCCCTTAGCTTTTCTGCTTCAATCTCCAGTCTCTCAATTTCTTTCTCCCTTGCTAGCCATTTCTCAAGACACTCTTTTCTGATTTTCTCCTTATGATCTCTCTTCATCTTCACAAAATCAATTAGCTCCAGCTTCCATACTCTTTCCACTTTATCTTCTGAGCTCAACAATGCAATGATTCTTTCTATGTCATGTAGTTTGCCCCAGTGTTGACATCCTCCTTGTTTGAATTTCTCCTCCCTTCCATCAGTATATTTGATCTCAAGGCAGTTATCAATAATGGCAACATGATAGATTCTTTGAGCTTGTAAGAATTGCAGTTGGTCTTCATCAAAATCTTCATCTAGTGGTTGGAGTTTTAAGCCTGGATAGATTGTCAGAGTCCTTGACTTGGATAGCTTTGGTTTCCTTGCAGCTTGTTTGAATTTGATCCTTTTGACATGGTTGCCTGGCAGTAGCATGTGACCTTTGTTTGTGGACCATTGTAGTATTCCATTAGCAGTATGCTTTTTGAAATGTACAGATGGTTTCTTGACTTGAATCTTCTTCTCTTCTTGAGGTGGTAAAACAGTTGCAGAAGCCATGGGATTAGATTTTGGTAGGTCATTACTAACAGCATTCACCCTAGACTTAGAGTCTTGTGTTGTGGTGAGATTACTGCTAGCAATGCCTAAGGCTTGCTGTTTTCCATTCTTCCTCTCATAGACTTTGCCTTGGTCATCATCCTTCTTATCCTTGCTGTCTTTCTTCTTCTTCTTGTCCTCATCCCCCTTATCATTCCTGTGATGACTTCTCCTCCCATCACTCTTGTCTTCATCTTCATCATCCTTATTCCTCTTTGGCTTGGCCATTTCTGGAATTACACCAGTTGCAATGTATGATCTGAGAATGTGTAGTGCCTCTATCTCTTCAGCAGTACTTGTCCCCTTCTTCTTTTGTAGTAGATCAATGATGGCAATAATGAGTCTGTGATTTCGAGAAGTGAGATCATTGGGAGTGACCAATTGTTTAATCTCTTCAATTCTGGTGCCAGACTGATAGATAATGGTCCATGGCTTCTTAATCACTTCTGTCAGCCTTGAAGGTTGGCCATTCCTCAAGTCATCATACAGAATCTTATTGTTTTCATTTACATTCCTCTTCTCTATGAGCTCTATCAGTGCATCTATCTCTGAATGTTTCAGGGCATGTAGAGTTTTGTAGGTTAGATGCCAGATTCTGGATTTTGCTACCATCATTACTTCCTTGAGCCATGAGCTATTAACTTTTCTAGGTACCACAGTGAAGTAATCGATCTGATCCTTCAAGATCCTTAGATACAATTGAGTGTCACCAGCCTGTTCTCTTGAGACTTTCAGAAACTCCAAAAATGCATCATCATGATAAACATTTGAGTTTGCAATTTCTTGTAGCTTGGCCTCAGTGACCACCTTCACTTCTACAGGCTTGGCACTTTTAGATATGGAGAGTGAAGGTTTATCAGATGACATACTCCCTGCAACCACTGTGGTTGTGATAGTTTGCTTTTGACCATTGGAAGTAGTGATGTGCACAGTTGGTAGAGTGACAACTGGCAGAGAAGTAGGAGGCTCATCAATTTTGTCTTTTCCTTTGCCAGGCACATGAATTAGAGATTTTGAAGTTCTTTGATGAGCACCTTCAGTGATTTTGATGCCCTTTACTGGTGGTTTCTCCCCCTTTGCTGGTGGTTTCTCCCCCTTTGTATTTGAGTTCCTTGATGTCCTCTTCTCCCCCTTAGGCTTGTTGTCAGGCACAGAAGCTGTAGTATTGACCTTTGAGGTTGAAGATTCTTCAGGTAGAGAGAGACCCATGTGCTTCATCATTGCAGACAACATTGATTGTTGATGCAGAAGAACATCAGCTGTGGTGGTGGCTTGAGTGTTCAGCTGCTCAGTGAGAGTCTGTACCTTGTCTGTAAGATGAGCATTGGACTGAGTGAGAGTAGCTACCTCCTTTTCAAGTGCATCTACCTTATTGAATAATGCAGTAGATTTGAAGCCAGACAGGGATTGTTCTTTAAGTCTCTGCATTTCAAATCTAGACAGCTCATGCACAGGAACCTCAGTTACCAGCTTGTCTCCATATTGATTTGCAAAGAGTATCCTAAGCATGGCATTGGCATCTGTAGTCTGATCAGATAGAATTTGAAATTTGCTTCCTAGACCTGTGACTGTATCTTTAAGGAGAGCTAGACCATTATCCATCTTGGTGCAGGTGGTGTTGGAGTGTCTGATATCTTTGACCACACTGTCTAGTTGAGGAAATTTGGCATCAAAGGCCCTCTTTATCTCTTCTACTGAAGTGGCTATCTTGTCACTCACCTTGTTGACTTCAGTTTTGACTCCCTTGCCAATATAGTGTGCAGCCTTGAGGAAACCCTTGTAAGAATCATTGACAGCTTCATACACTTCACTAGGGGACAGGGATTTTGCATTTGAACCCAGTGAAGTGATGTATTCCTCTCTAAGATATTGAAGTGCTTCACTGAGAGTTACATCATACTTTCCTTGCATCCAAGCATCTACATTGCCATCTCTCTCAGCATCATCAATAATCTTGGCCTTCTGCATCTCCACATCATCCCTATGACATAGTAGGATTGCTTCATAATCTGGATTTGAGATGTTGGAGGTGACAAGGTTCTGGGCTATTTTGACAAACTCAGGAATCTGATCCACAACATAGCTTTGGGGAGCGTCAATGGACATTTGTGGTGGAACAGACCCTGATCCTGAAGCACTGTCATGTTGCACAGGCTTCAGCCATTGAGACAAAAAGTGAGAGCTAGAGCTAGGCAAGCTAGACTCCTCAGTTATAGATGCAACTTCTGCAACCGGATGAAAAGACTCTGCTACTGTTATCTCCACAGAAGTGGGATGAGTTACAACAGTAGTTGACACAGGCACAGAGTCTCTAGTTAAAACTAGTGAATCCTCTGTGTTTGTGATGGTGTCATTAGGAGATGCCCCAGCATGCATTCCCTGACCATCTAAATGTGGTACCTGGGTGGTGAGCAAGGTGTCATGCACCAAGTCACTTGAATCCATTGGCTCATCAAGAGAAAATAATTCTTGATGATCAATGCCTTGCTCCTCAATTGCTTGAGTTGCAGGCTCCAAAGAAATATGAGTGGTAGATTCTGGAAGAGAAGTGTGTTGTAGATTAGATTTTGGCAACTCCCCCAGAGAGATAGAGGGAGTTTCAATTGTGATGTGCTCTCCACTCAGTGTTGTACCAGCCTTATCACTCCCATGTGCTGACTCTGTACAAGTAGGTGCATTGGGGAGAATGCTTGATTCTATAGATGCACCCTGTTAAGAGGATACACCTAGTGAGCTGTTTGCCCCTGATTTTACAACTTCAGCCATTTGGGTGACTGAAGAGGTGGTTTTAGACTTCTTCTTCTTCTTTGGCCTTAGTAAGGGTGACTCAGGTTCCTCACTTGCTATGCCTAATTCTACAGCCAAGGCTGCTTTAGTTAAGATTTTTAGAGGTTCAGAAGCAACCTGTTTTCTCTTCTTTTCACTAACATCATCCTTTTGAGATGATGATGCAGTTGTCTCTGTGTTTGGTAAAGTGTTTGGCTGAGAGGGTTGGTTAGTAGGCCCTGGGTTAGCATTTTGCTCTACTTGCTTGGGCCTAGCTAACTCAGATTTTGAGGCACATATTGGCATGTTGTGGGGGTAAGTCCTAAATAAACTCTCCATAAGGGGAGTTATTTTGAGCCTTACATCCACATCATTCCTAGTCTCCAAGCTACCAAAAATGAGTTTGGTCATGGATTTCGGATAGCCTATTCTATTTTTGTCTAACCCAGGCAATTCAATCAATTTAACATCTATGAAATTAAGTACAGATTGAATAAAGCGAGGGAAGAAAATTTCATTACCTTTCTTGGCTGAGTTCTTACCAAGTCTCCCATACAATTCTTGCATTATGATCAAACCAACATCAATCTTTCTCCCATGTGCAAGAGCATATCCTATTTGTTGAACAGGTGTGCTGATTTGATCAAAGCTAGACTTCCTTGCTGTGAAGACTTGAAGAAGAGTGGCAAAGACATAGCTCCATTCCTTCCTCAAGTACTTCCTATTCAAATTTCCAAGCTTGATTCTATCTGAGTAGTTGATAAAATCAAAGAAATCTTCCAATTCCTGATCAGTTGCTTGACTGTCATACGTTCCTTGTTGTAACCCTAGTGCTTGATTCATATTTTCAGTAGTGATGGTGATTTCCTTGTCCTGAATCTTGCAATAGATTACGTATGAAGTTATTGCATTCTCTAGGGCCACGACCTCCACAGTAGCAGTTCTCCAAAACTGTTCTAGTAAATCTAGATACAGAGTTGGGTTAGCTGAGAGTGCATCCTTGATGTATGATTCAGCAATCCATCGAACGAAGCACTTAAAGTTTGCATTGGGTGCTTCAACATCGTTGGTTATTGCTATGAAATTGGTGTGTTTAGGAATTGTGAGTTGGGTATTTGCCATTCTTACACAGAGAGATTAGAAGAGAATGAAGGTTGAAGAAGAAATTTAGCTTTTGGCGTTAGGGTTTACAGAGGTTTTGGAACTTTGGCTGCCTGAGAAATCGAATGAAATGATTTGAACAGTTGTGGAATTGTATATATATGAGTGACTTGAGTTGTCGATTAGATATAAGTTTTGTATCGACAGGTCAGTCATTCGAGAAGTATAAAACAACTATTCGATAAGTCAAGAAAGGCTTATTCGATATCTCAAGCAGTTTGTAACTCACAGCTGGCAGTTATTTAACTCAGAAAATAATTCTAAGCTAAATAAAATATGTTTTTATGAGCGAAATAAAATTTTGAATATAAATTCAAAAAGCGATTAAGTGTCAGCGAGAAATCAGCCTGTTCAAATGATTCGATAACTCAAATACAGTATTCGAGAACTCCATCATTAGAGAACTAAAATACTCTATTCGAGAACTCAAAGTGTGCTATTCGATTTCTCAAAAGACACTATTCGAGAACTCAGAAGGGTTCTTGATAGGCCTATTCGAGAACTCGAGCCATGACAAAACAATGAACCATTGGAGAAGTCTGACTTATCGAACTATACACTCATAAAATTCAATTTTCACTATCTTTTAAAATTTACCAGAAATATTCATTGAAGAATATTCTACTAAATTAAATAGTGATTTTCTCAAAATTTCACAGAAATTTCAAGCTAAAGATGTATGATTTTCAACATATGCAGCATTGTGGAATATTTATAAAT
The DNA here is from genome assembly GCA_036435485.1 of Saposhnikovia divaricata. Classification (NCBI taxonomy): domain Eukaryota; kingdom Viridiplantae; phylum Streptophyta; class Magnoliopsida; order Apiales; family Apiaceae; genus Saposhnikovia; species Saposhnikovia divaricata. The sequence continues at coordinate 25,644,047 of CM071600.1, forward strand.
AATAATCCAGCCAATACTAACTTTAGAAATATTGAGCATTTGATAAAGTAAGTATTTACTGCTGCAACAATCTAGTTGATATATTCACTCAGCCAGAATTTGAAGAATTCAGCATTCTAATCTCACTAACCAACCTTGTGAAGGTGGCTTCATCTAATGGCTTAGTGAATATGTCAGCTAGTTGTTTCTCTGTGGGAACATAATGTAACTCAATGGTTCCATTAGTTGCATGCTCCCTTATGAAGTGATATCTGATGTCAATGTGCTTTGTCCTAGAATGATTGACAGGATTGGAAACTATAGAGATTGCACTTGTGTTGTCACACATGATTGGAATTCTTTCCAACACAAGTCCATAATCTCTAAGTTGGTTTCTGATCCAAAGCACTTGAGCACAGCAACTTCCAGCAGCTATGTACTCAGCTTCAGCTGTGGAAGTTGACACAGATTGTTGTTTCTTGCTGTACCAAGAGACTAACCTTTGTCCAAGAAACTGGCAGCTACCTGAGGTGCTTTTCCTATCCACTCTGCATCCAGCATAATCAGCATCAGAATAACCAACCAGATTGAACCCTGTGTCCTTAGGATACCATAACCCCAAGTTTGGTGTGCCCTTCAGATATCTGAAAATCCTCTTTATTGCTATCATATGTGGTTCCTTTGGATTTGATTGAAACCTTGCACACAAGCATGTTGCAAACATGATGTCTGGCCTACTGGCAGTGAGGTAGAGTAGAGAACCAACCATGCCTCTGTAGATTGAGATATCTACCTTCTTGCCCTTACTGTCTTCATCTAACTTGGTGGCAGTGGCCATGGGTGTCTTTGAAGGTGAGCATTCTTCTAAGTCAAATTTCTTCAATAGATCCTTGATGTATTTGGTTTGGCTTATAAAAATGCCATCCTTCCTTTGACTCACTTGCAGCCCAAGAAAGAATGTTAATTCTCCCATCATACCCATCTCATATCTGCTCTGCATGAACTTAGAGAATTTCTCACACAGCTTCTCATTTGTAGAGCCAAATATGATATCATCCACATAGATTTGAACTAAGATAATATCATCACCATGTTTCTTGTAAAACAGTGTCTTGTCTAGTGCGCCTCTAGAGAATTGATTCTCAAGTAGAAATTGTGACAATGTGTCATACCATGCCCTAGGAGCTTGCTTAAGTCCATACAATGCTTTAAGCAATCTGTAGACAAAGTGAGGGAATTGTGGATCCTCAAAGCCAGGTGGCTGTTGCACATATACTTCTTCTTCCAACTCCCCATTCAGAAATGCACTCTTGACATCCATTTGATAGACCTTGAAATTAGAATGTGCAACAAATGCCAAGAAAATTCTGATGGCCTCTAGTCTGGAAACAGGGGCAAAAGTCTCATCATAGTCAATGCCCTCCTGTTGAGAGTATCCTTTTGCAACCAACCTTGCTTTGTTTCTTATGACTACACCATTTTCATCCATCTTATTCCTTAGAACCCATTTTGTTCCAACAATGGTTCTATACTTTGGTGCAGGCACAAGTTCCCATACTTTGCTTCTTTCAAATTGGTTTAGCTCCTCTTGCATAGCAATTATCCAATCAGGATCCAACAATGCATCTTCAAGTTCCTGAGGCTCAACTTGGGATAGAAAGCAACCATAGAGACATTCATTTAGAGTTGTTCTCCTTGTTCTCACTCCTGTATTTGGATCTCCAATTATCTGATCTGCAGTATGTGATCTATCCCATTTCCTTGTATGTTCAGATTGATTTCTCAGCCTTGATGTTGCTTTATCATCCAGATCATGATCATTTACATTTCCTCCCCCTGTGAAGTTTCCACTAATCACAAGTGTGTCTTGGATGCTTGTTTCTTCATTGTTGGTTGACACAGGTTCTTCATTCACTTGAGTTTGTTGAATTGTGGGCTCAAATTCAGTTTCAATCTCCTCATCAGAATCATCTAGATTGCCAAACTTCAAAGGATCTTTATCTTCATCATTGGCTTCTTCTAATCCAGGTAGTTTGCTGTCATCAAATGTCACATCTGTGCTTTCCATAACTTTCTTTTGAGTGATGACATAAACTTTGTATGCAATTCTTTCCATAGAGTAGCCAAGAAAAATTCCTTCAAATGCTTTTGCATCAAACTTTCCAACATATTCTGAGTTGTCTTTTAACACAAAGCATTTGCTTCCAAAAGTATGAACATACTTTAGGGTGGGATTCTTTCCAGTCATCAAGTTGCAAGGTGTCTTTCCAGTGTTTTTGTTGATGAGGGTTCTGTTTTGGATATAGCATGCAGTGCTCACAGCCTCAGCCCAAAAACATATAGGCATCTTTGCATCAAGTAACATTGTTCTAGCAGCCTCAATCAGAGTTCTATTCTTTCTTTCAACAACTCCATTTTGTTGTGGAGTCCTTGGAGCTGAGAATTGTTGAGAAATACCATTTTCTTTGCAGAATGCTTCAAGCATGGCATTTCTGAACTCTGTTCCATTATCACTCCTTAATGCAATCACACTTGCATTGTTGGCCTTTGCTTCCTTGTCAATTTTCTTTATATGCTCAATGATTACTTGGGGAGCCTCATCTTTTGATGCCAGAAATTCTACCCATGTATACCTTGTGAAATCATCAACCATCACCAGAGCATACTTTTTCCCTCCTAGTGACATAATATTGACAGGCCCAAACAAGTCCATATGAATTAGTTGTAGGGGCTTGGTTATTGATGTCACTGTTTTTGACTTGTGGCTTGATCTTTTCATTTTTCCCTTTTGACAAGCCTCACACACTCCTTCTTGACAGAATTCAAGTGTGGGCATGCCTCTTACTAACTCTCTTTTGACTAGAGAATTAATGCCTTTGAAGTTCAAGTGTGATAGCTTCTTATGCCACAGCCAACTATCTTCATTTGATGCTTTTGAGTAAAAGCAACAAATTTTGTCCTTGTTTGCAGAGTTCATATTGGCTACAAACAGGCTTCCTTTCCTTACTCCAGATAGAGCAAAGTCACCAGTCTTTTTGTAGGTGATCAAACATTCATCTTTGTCAAAATTCACTTTGAAGCCTCAGTCAGTAAATTGACCAACACTCAGTAGATTGTGCTTGAGTCCCTTGACCATTGCTACATTCTCAATGATGACATTTCCAATTTCCAACTTGCCATATCTCAGTGTGTTGCCAATGCTGTCATCTCCAAAAGCGACCATTGGGCCAGCCTTCTCCTCATACTGTGATAGCAGGGCCATATCACCAGTCATATGGTTTGAACATCCACTGTCCAAAATCCACATGACCTTTCTTTCACTTTCTTTGCCCTGCAAACACAAAGGTATTACTTCTCCTTTGGTACCCAAACAAGTTTGGGTCCATGTGGCTTAGCAACAGTCTTATCATAAACAGCATGCTTATCAATTTTCTTGATGTTAGTCTTCTTGTCACTGTTAGAAGTCTTAGAATCAGGGTTCTTAGACTTAGGTGACAGAGGCACCTTCCTAACTTTAGGAGGACTTGAAGACTTTGTTCTTGTGTAGTGTGTGTGAACATTGTGACTGATGCATCCTTCCATGAATTGTCTTCTCAAATTAAAGCAACTAGTCATTACATTCATGTTACATGGCATACAATCAAATTTATCACAGAAGGGAGAGTCTCTATGTCTTAAAGGCACAGAGCAATCATAGAACGGTTTAGCAACACTACCAGATGGTTTCTTACATGCATGAGTTAAATGATTAGTGCTAAAACAATTTTGACAAACTTTCCTAGGGGCATTGGGCATATAAGCATAGTTGTTGTCCTTGTTAATCCCTAATTTGCCATTCCTGTTTTGTTTCTTTTTAGCCACTTTCTTCTCAACCTCATTATTCCCAGCTGAAACAAACTTCACAAATTTCTCAAGTCTAGGTTTACCTCCTACTGACTCCTTGGCTTTGGTTTTGACATTCTCTCTCTTAGAGGATGCTTGTTGTTCATTTGATTGTGCCTTATCTTCATCATCCAACATTTGCTTAATGAGTAAGGCATCCTCATCAATCTCAAGTGTTGGTGTTTTAAATATTGGGGTCTCAGCCTTTTTCAAAACCTGAGGCACTTCCTCTTGAACAACAATGTCATCTTCAATGACTGCATAGCCTTTCCTCTGCTTGAGAGTGTCATAATCAAGTCCAATAGCAGCCTTAGGTCTAGCTAGATTCTTTTCATGGTAGGACTGCAATAGACTAGAGGAATTCTTGAATGTTTTCAATTTAAATTCATTTTCAGCTAGTTCATCCCTAAGAGCTTTCTCAACTTGACTAGCACATAGAACCTTATTCTTTAGATATTCGATTTCATGTTTAAGGTTTTCTATTTGCATAGCAGTTAGTTCTAGTTCCTCATTTCTTTTGTTTAACAGTTCATTCCTAGTAGACAGTTTAGCAATCTCTTCATTAGCAGCAGTCATACTAGTATGAATATTAAACATCTCAACAGATAGTTGTTCAACCATAGATTTGTATTCAGAAACAGACATGTCTATAGTAGTGAGGGATGGTACCTGAGAGTCTGATTCAGATGGTTCTTCCTTGGAGTTGGCCATCAAGGCATATTTGCAAAATTCTTGTTCTTCTCCATCACTATCAGAATCATCCCAACACTTCCCTTCAGCTATGTAGGCCTTACCTGGTGCATGCTTCTTTAGCAGAGCCTCATACTTAGCTTCAAGCTCAAGAAACTCCTTATCCTTCTTCTTAGGCTTCTTGCATTCACTGGCAAAATGCCCTAGGTCATTGCATCTATAACATCTCACAGATGACCTATCCACATAGCTAGTTTTGAATTTGTTTTTGTTTGCTTTCACAGGTGCCTTGCTCTTGTTGAATGAATGATTTTGAGATCTAGATTTGAAGGGCTGATTCCTCTTAAATCTGATGTTTGGGAATTTTCTAGCCATAAAAGCATATGAATTGTTTTCCATGGCATCCAACTCTTCAAGAGTATAGAACTCATCTTTTTCCTTTTCATCAACAGGTTCAGTCACTTCTTCTTCAGTCTCTTCATCATCTACTATCTCTTCTATTCTCAGTTGACTTGTAGATGCTTCCAGGTCTTGAACGGATTTGTTGACAATCAAGGCACAGGATGTGTTTATCATTCTGCCTTGGTTGGCTTGGATAGCCCTCTTCTGAAGCAACTCAAGCTCATGAGTTTTTAAAACCCCATAGAGCACATCATATGTGACTTTGTTCAAATCTCTTTCTCTTAGAGATATGACCCTTTGCTCTAGATGGTTTGGTGCAGATAGTAGAAACTTCATGTTTAATTCCTTAGTGCTGTAAACCTTCCCATTCATTTGAAGCTCAGTCACCAGCTTGTGAAATCTTTCAAACATATCAGTAATACTTTCTTTGGACTGTGCCATGAAAGCTTCATACTGTGTGACCAGTATCTGTTTCCTATTTTCTCTTACCTCCTCTGTCCCTTCACATAACACCTCGATGTGGTTCCACATGTCCTTGGCTGATGTGCATGATGCTATATTAGCAAACATAGACATATCCATGGAGTCTATGATCAGCAACATGAGATGACTGTCTAGGGCAACCTTCTCCTTCTCTGAGTCCGTCCATTTGGATGGCTCTTTTGCAACATATGATCTAGGAATGACTATTGTGCCCACTGTAGATTCAGCAATTTCTTGTTGTGGTACAAATGGACCATTCTTGAGGATGTCGGGGTAGAGAGGATTGACAGCTTTGATGAACAACATCATTTTTATTTTCCAGAGGTTGTAATTCTCTTTGTCGAACTTAGGGACCTTCACCGTACCTGTAGTCTTTGGTGTATTCGAACTCATGATCGTTTTCTGTTTAGGTTAAACAGCCGGCTCTGATACCACTTGTTGAGTATTGAATACGGTAAAAGAATACAGAGGGGGGGTGAATGGATTCTTGAACTTTTCTTTGTTCTTGAATCTTTGCAGCAAGATATGTGTTGAATGTGTGAGATATGTAAGTACAGATAACAAAGACAAACACAACACAATATCATTTTAATCTAATATTTTATTAGATAAAGATTTTGCTACAATCTGTGAATACAAATGGTAGTATTCTCAGCTTCGTTTTTCTTAGAGAGATATTTCTTGAGATGTATATTGAAAAACTTATCACACTCTCTCTCTACTAGCTAAGGAAGTGAGGCTGTATCCTTATAGACATGGATACACCTACTTACTACAAATAAGGTAGGTAAACAAAATACTTTACAGTCTGTCTATCTTATTTGAGTAAGAGTCCAAACGGCTACAGATTTGACTTTGCAAAGCCTGTTCAGATCCACTTCTTTAGCTCCTTGTCCCTTTGTCTTATCTCTCCAAGCTTCTTTGTAGGCTTTCCAAACTGCTTTATAGTACATAGTCAAATAAAGCGTCTTGGCTTGTTGCAGGTTTCTGACTTGTACAATTCTTCAGTATTTTGTCTCCAAGAATGTATTCGAGAAGTGGCTAAGTGATTGATTCGAGAACTCGAATTGACTTAATCGATAACTCTGAGTTCTCGAATAGTGTTATATTGACATATCGAATTACTTCTCGAATAGCTCTTTTCTCTGGGGCTCCTTGAGATATCGAATAAAGCATTTTGACACATCGAATCCCTGAGATGTCGAATAGCTTCTTCAGTCCTTGAGATATCGAATAGATAATTGACTTGTTGACTCTTAGAGAACTCGAATGATACTTTGACTTGTTGACTCCATGAGTTCTCGAATAGAGTGATAGACATATCGAATCTCTGAGATATCGAATGAGATATCGAACAGTGTATTCAGAGATATCGAATAGTGTCTTCTGAGATATCGAATCTCTGACTTCTCGAATGCTAGACTTCTCGAATAGACAAATGTACTTCTCGAATTGGTACTTAGGCAAATTCTTCTTTTCTTCAAATCCCAACTGTGATTATTTGGCAGTCTTTATCTCCTTGCTTGAGGCATGAACCTTGGAACTTCTTTCAAGCATTATTCTTGACTTTATAGTTACAGTAACACAACTAGAATTTGATGCCTATTACAAGTACAGAACAAATAGAAACTCTACAACTAGAGGTTCCCTCAGTTAAGAGGCCATGTAGGTAATGCATAGCATTACACATACTTAGACTTATTATTAGATGTATTCAGGCATGCCTATGTGACTAACAGTTTTTAACATTTGGTTTAGTATTTGTTCTGCACTAATATGACTATTGGCGAAGGGGATTCAGGTATTATTATTATTTCTGGTTTTATGTCCTGCAGTTATAGTTTGGTGTGTCATTGTATTTTATGTCCTGCAGTTATAGTTTGAAAGATCAACGCCCCAGTTTTCAAGAACATGGCCGGAAAATATTTACACGGTCCCCGGAAAATTTCCCGGCAACTAACCAAAAATTCCGGCGACACAAAAACATTCCAAAAATCATCTTCTTTTCGACCTGTACAACCCCTCAACAATTAACAACACAACTACAACTAAAATCAATCATAACCATTCGATTATAATAAAAAATAAACTGATTCAACCTAAACACATGATCTTCTAACTAACATCATGACGTTTGTATCATAGTTCCCAAACTATTTTCACGGTCACTTCCTTTTAGATCACTATCAACTAACTATCACAAAATTAATACATAACACAAACTTTCATATTGTGTTATGTATTTATAAATTTTATCCTTAAAATTTTTTTGTTCAGAAATGGGTATTTTTTGAGTTCTGTATTTTACACAGAAAGTTTATAAATATTTTTAATGATAACAATTTTTTCAAATATAGAACATTTGTATTTTTTTTTATCAAAAACACATTATTTTGCTCCAAAACGAAATTTTACATGTCAAATTAATAGAAAAAATCGTGTTCTATATGTTCGATGTATACGTTCTGTATTTTTATTTTGTGTTTATATATTCTTTATTTTTATTTCATATGTATTTGTTCGGTATTTTTATTTTATATTAATATGTTCTGTACTTTTAATTTGTATATATATGTTTAGTATTTTAATTTTGTATTAATATGTTCTATATATTTATTTTGTATACATGTTCTGTATTTAATTTTGTATTTTAATATTTGTGTTACATTTGATTGTTTTTTATTTAATTTATTTATTATAATATTTTCCATATTCTTTTAAAAGTTGTTGTCCAAAACACATAAATTGAGAAATGCAATATAAAATAAAAAATAGTGACGGTGATTATTAAAAAAAAAGACCATTGACAATTGAATTAAGAAGTCTAGGATACACACATAAATACTTCAAAAAATTATAAATGAAAATACAGGACATTTACAATTTTTATTATTCTTTATATCTTATCTTTTTATTTTAATTACATACTTTTGTATATCTTTTGTGTTACAAGAAATTCTTGAAAGATAAGAATAATAAAAAATTTATATTGAATGCAGATTTTTGGTCCCAACATAACAGCGACAATATAAATTGTACCTCGATTAATTAATAATTTCGATAAATTAATAAAATTTGCCGATCCCAACGATATTAATTTATAGAGGTTTTAATGTAGAACAAGTGCGGAACATTCCTAAAGAAGGAGGCAACTAAAACATAAATACTGTGACCTATGTTTTATGCTGATGAACATAATTGGATCCCCGGACATCTCCAACAAAAAAATGATTATTTTTTACTATATATTTTTTTAAAAATTAAAAAGATTGTAAAAGGAAATTAATGAAAAATATTCATATTATATAATATTAAAAAAAATCCGTGCATCGCACTGGTTTTAAACTAGTAACTAGTAAATCGCAAATTGCATTTAAATGAGAGTTAACCCCTTCATCTTCATAGCTGCAGTCCCTTCCTTTTCCGGCAGTCTGCCTTCTTCTTCTCCGTTTAAAGCTTCCTTTCTCCTTTCTAATTCTGTTTCAGCCCTCCATCCATTCTTCTAACTGTTTTTTTAAGTTTCAATAAAATCGAGCCTTATGTCAGGTTTTTTAAAATCTGTTTTAAGTTTCAACAAAATCGAGTCTTATGTTAGGTTTTTGTTTATTTTAAATCAGTACCTTTTTTAGCTTGTTCCCAATTTATTTGGGGTTTTTTATTTTCTCCTTATGAGAGCTTTGTGTGTTTTTGGTGTGTTTTGTAGTGATTTAGTGTCCGGATTGTTAGATCTACGAGATTTTCAAGATTTTGATTTAGTAATAGAAATCTCTATGAGATTGTATTTATGGTCGATAGACCATGTGGGTACATGTACATATCAATTTCAACAAATCTCTTGATGGTATATCCAAGTGGTATAAGAAGACTAGATTAATATGCGAATGTATCTTTTTACAGTTTGTTCGACTTGATTGTTCTTGTAGATGCAATATGATTTTTTATTAACGAATTAAATCCTTTGTTAAAAAAAAAAGAATGTCCTTATTTTACGTAATTCTATAATATTAAATATTATCTTTGTTATATGGTGTAAATTACAGCAATATGGATAATTATGAATTTGATTCAAATATTTATAACAAATATATATATATTTTTTATTATCAAATTATTTGAATTTTTTTTAAAATGAATAAATACAAGAAGATAAAATTTAGACCAATATTTGTTCAAAATGTCAAATGAAAATCAGTTTCGTCTGAATTTAAAAAATTATATATATATATATATATAGTTTTAAAAATCGGATCGTTTTCATTAATGTTCGTTTCATTCATCATCCTGACACCGTACATATCAAGCAAAAATTTGGAACAAGTAAAAGAATCATAAATACTTTTTCCACCTGAACTTTCTGTCATGAAATCAAATGTTGAATGATTTGAAATAGTAATGCAATTTCCTTTGCTGGCAAAAAAAAAAATTCATAAATACTTTTTTCATATGAGAAAAAAAAAACGATGAAGAAAAGGTAAATGCATAGAATAATGAATGATAATCTTTTTTTCTATTTTCAAATCTTATTAAAGATATCTCCTTTTTGTAGTCATTCTAAATTATTTATTCCCAAGATTTGTTAAAAATCTAATTGTGCTCTTAAATTTGTTTAACATAGGAAGAACATTAAAAAATCCAAATCCCATATGACACAAGTGCTAAAATGGTAAGTCTGGAATGGATACAGATATTTTCTTTGGCATGATACATAACATCATAAAAACATATTTTTTTTTATAATTTATGAGGGAAGTAAAGAAATATTTTTTTGAATTAAATAAATGTTAATTTTAATTTCGATAACTGTAACTGAGATAAATGCGGGTGGCATTTACGAAGATTAGAAAAATCCGGAGTCCAAAACCGCCTTTACAAAATATCCAGCTGTCCTCCACATACCAAAATATCTACGTCAGTACGTTGGCGAGTCGCTGCAAATGATACACCACCTTTCTCACGTGACCTCCCAGCGCGTGCTCCCCACTCTCCTCCCACTTTAAGATAAAATCAAACCCAAGTATTTCACGCGCGTCAAAAGTGCTATTCTCTCGGTATATGAAATTGGCATGATATGCATGAAAAAAAGAGATACAAATGCTCATGCCATCTAGATGCACATAACATACACACACACACATCCAAATATACTTTTGTTAGTCCTTGACAGCTAATCACCAGTATATTTTATTTTCGATAAATTTCAAAAAGTCACACATATGCATATATTGTAAGAGTAATGCTATAATACCCGAAACCGTTTTCAAAAAAATTCCCAAATACTGAATTGTCACAATATTATTGATTATTTCTCATAAATGAGATGGATCCCTCGTTCATACTTCATACATATGAATCCTACAAATAACATCACGTGTTATTCGAAACCATTTCGGACTATGTAGCACTACTCATGCTTTAATTTAATTAATTCGGGTCAGAAAAAATTTGTTTTATTTTCGTAAAGTTCCGAATATTTAATTTTCCTAAACAAAAAGAATGATTTTATTTTCATTTATAAATGGTGGTATTTTCATTTCTACACAACTATGTATACAATACACATATACACACACGGGGTGTATATAATAACCACCCAATGCGTTTTGACTGCTTGGAAAAAGGAGAGTTTAGTCTAGAGACAGAGAGAGAGAGAAACAAAGAAGAGAGAGAGTGGGGACAAGTACTGAGGTATGAAGGAACCATCTTAGTTTAACAATTTTATGTTTTTTAATGATGTTTTTTTTAATTGTTGTTTGTTAGGTTGTTCTATAGAGATCTGCGTTGATTCTGTCTTAACATCTTTGAATGGTTTTTTTTTTTAATTCTTTGATATATACTTACAGATTCTTGTATCTATCTATATATTTTTACACTATATGCAACTAGTAGCAGTCATAACTGATATTATTTACAGTGAAATATCAACCATTGATTTCTGATCTGTTATATCCTTAGAGGGTTTTGTGGGTTTTTGATATATAAATAAAGGGTCGTGCGTATATTTTGGTTTTGTTCTGATAAAATCTTGTTTTTTGTTGGTGAAGGAGAGTGAGGGTTTTAGAGGAAGGAGTGTGAAAGATTTATGTCGGCAGGGTCTAAATCGGGTGCGATTGGGGCTCAGTTGAAGCTCTGTATTTCATTCTCTTGTGTGTTTTTCTCTCTGTGTATGCTACAACAACTCTGCTGCCTTTTCCAGCAGTGGATCCACTTGTTTTTCCCTACTGTTTCGATGCGTTTGAGGCCCAAAAGGTACCATCTTTCCCCCTTTTCTTCATTTTCTTGGTTTTGTATGTGTTTGTGTGTGTGTTTTTGGGCTAATCTTGATATGGGGGCTAATCTTGATATGGGGTTTATGGTGTTTGATTGCAGGACTTGTTCTGGAATAGAATTTTTTGGGGGTTTTCATATAAAGAAATTTTGTTATCTTTTGTTGTTCTTAAGAGGGCCTCATACTTGAGTTGACTGTGATTTTTGTTTTTCTTGTTGAGTGTTCTGTTTCTTTACTGCCTTTTGTTTTAGTTTACAACAATTGTTAATCTTGGTGGGCTTATTGGTTGAGAGGGGTTTAAGGGGTGTTGAAAATGCCGGAGTTTCATAGACAAACTCACAACTCTGGCAAGAAATCGAGGAGCAAGCAGGTTTGTGTTGAGGAATCTAAGATGATGATGAGGAAAGTGAGGATTATCTGTCATGATCCTGATATGACTGATGATTCTGATGATGAGGGATGCAATAATGTGAAGAATAGTCGTTATGGGCCTAAGAGGATAGTGAGGGAGGTCACGATTCCGATGGTTAATCAGGCTGATTGTTATCAACCGGTTGAGGAGAGTTCTTGTCAAGGTAGCAATAATGGCGAGAAAGCTGCTAATAAGAAGAAAAGGGTTGTGATTAGAGCCCCAAGTCAAGCCCGAGCTTGCTCTAAGTTCAGGGGGGTTAGACAACGAAAATGGGGTAAATGGGCTGCTGAAATCCGAGATCCATTTCAGTTGAAAAGGATTTGGCTGGGTACTTACAACACTGCTGAAGAAGCTGCCCGGGCTTATGACTTGAAGAAGATAGAGTTTGATGCTATGCTTGCAGCAGCCTCCTCGGGGAAGACTTCTGGAAACTCCAACTCACTTGCTTTGCAGCAGACTAAAAATCAACCTGCTGCCTCTGAGGAATCTGGGAGCGTGATGTCTCGCGCGTCCCCATCCTCTGTCCTCGAGTTGGAATCGTCATCTTCAGTTAAGGAAATAATTGGAGGCATTAATAACAACAATATCTGCCCTGCTAGTGAGACTTTATCTTTGGCTGAAATCGGGAAAGGACTGGACTTGGGATTGGAGCTTGGTAGTTCTCAAATGGAGCAAGGACTGGACATTGAAATGGAGTTTGTTCCTCAGATTGAGCATGTACCTGATACTGGAATGGAGGTTGTTCCTCAGGCCACATGTGCTGCGGTACACGCTGGGGTGGAGCTTGACTCTCAAATTGCCCAAGGACTGAAGCTTGAAGCAGAGTTTGGGCAAGAACTGGACTTTGGATTGGATCTTGATGCCTTTTTCGTAGATGATTTTGTCCAGCCCCTTGAGTTTGGTGATCTCGATGATATCCAGATATTTGGACTTGATGGTTCTGATCCAAGCGAACTGCCTGACTGTGATTTCGATGAGTTTGAAAGTGATGAACTGGCTTGGCTAAATGAGATCCTGGACGTCAAACCTACTATGAATGAAGCACCCCTTATGAATGAAAATTCGAGAATGAACGAACAACAATCTTTCAATATAGCATGCCTATAAGTTTTGCAGCTGGTAGGATTTTAAGTATTACTAAAGTTTTATATGTAGCGAGAGTTTAAGCTCTCAAGAGCGAGCATCTTGGTGTTCTTGAGAAAAAGGTTTTGCGAGTGGTTTAGTTTTATTATATTATTTATTTATTTGTCTAAAAGACTACCTCAGAGTATTTCATGTTTAAGAAGTTGGATAATCCTTCGGGTTTTCTGTGAGCTATTAGAGCCTTTCCAAGGGGTTTAAATCTTCTCCTTTGTGGGGAAAACAGCTTTGGGTGTTTTGATGTTTATGGAGTCTTTAAACTCTTTTTTAAAGTTCATGAAATTTACTATGTTCTTGTTAGTGGTCAACTCTTTATACTTTTATCCATTTACAGTCGCACATATTTCTATCTCCACGATTTTACATGTACAGAACTCATGGCAAAATTAGAAACTCAAAACATATTTTTAGTATATTTGATTTTATGTAAGCAAGATTCGGAACTCGAAAATTATTCTGCAGTAGCAAATTAACGTTTTAGGAATTTACATTTCAGTATATATATTCGATTTTACGTAGGCATGATTCGAAACTCAAAAATTATTCTGGTATATAAGGTTTTACTGGTGGTTGCTTTTATATCGTTGATGCATTTGATCATTTACGGTATATGTTCTGGGGAGAAATATTAATGTTGTGTTTGATTGACATGAATGAAATGAGATGGAATGGAATGAAATTTGAACTATAAAATAGGTAAAAGTTTAAACTTTTCATTCCTTCCTCCATTTTCAAGCACCTACACTAAAGTTCAAACCCACCATTTAATGTCCCATTCTCCATCATACTCATTTTATTCTCAAATCTTATCACAAGAAACTTGCGCTCACTCATTTTTTTACAAAAACTTCTCTCTTATTTTTATTATTTTCTTGTAATTTTGTTCATTCCAATCCAATCTCCCCAACCAAACACAAGATAAGGGAATTTATGAAGTTATCTAACAAGGCCACCTGTGACAACCACCTCTACTTGTTACACTTGCGGGATTAAATTTATGGAATTAAAAACCCAATTTTTGTAAAGACAAGTAGTGGACACTATCCATGTGCCTGAATTTCCAACCGTTCTTTCCAATGGAAATTAAGATATGTGGGAAAATACATGCATGAATAGGCAGGCTTCTGGTGGAAATTTCAAGCGCTCGTGGCTTTGTGACTTGCTCTCCTTCACACTTGGCCATTTTTAAGTTTCAAGGTTGTTTGTAATTTACGCCATATTGCTTCCATTTCTTATTTCTCGCTTTCTTTTAAGTATATTATTACGAGAAAAATGTTTCTACATTAATTTTAAGAAATTAACCTTATAGGGGGCATTAATGATATGTCTTTTTATTTAGAAAATTATGTGATGTGTCTTGATTTCACCGGTAAACTTTAGGAAATTCTCCTACGGTTAACTATAGAATCATTAAGTCCATTATTATTAGATTGATATTTAAAAAGTCTATATAAGTGTTACAGATATGCGGATAACATATAAGTATATCGAGATAGATGGGTAATAATTCGCGTCATAATATTTCGTTAAATAACAAAAAATTTACATTATTTGAGTTGCCAACAAAATTGGGATTTATTAATAAGAAAGGGAAACTGAAAGAAAAGAAAAGGAAAAATAAAATAATCTTATAAATGACCTAAGAACTCAATAAACTAAACCAAAAGTTTGATATCAATAACTACAAATCCATTTGGACAGATAAACTGACTGATTTTGTTTAATATCATGTTTTCTTTTACCAAAATAGCAAGAGGTTGAAAAAAATTAGATTAGAAAACTAAATTTATAATTGAACAAAATTTTTAAGAACACAAAAGTATATGTCAAAGTTGGGACACAGTATTTAGAATTTGTTATCTATGTGAGAGCATCTTCAATGGGAGAGATCTCTTAGGTAAAATTTGAAATTAATTACCATAAATAAAAATTATAAAGAATGTGTAAAAAAAATTGCATTCCAATGGGACAAAACAGTTGTCTATAATTATAGATAATTTTTTGATGTTGGCTATATTTGTCGAACCATTAGAGACCTGTAGTGAATTGCCACATCACTTATTTCTATATTAAAATTATATATTCCATTAATAACAACTTGAAACATTAATAACATACAATTTTTAAAATATAGCCAATCATTATAGCCAATACCATCGGAACACAATGTCTTACAGGTTCGATAAATTTTACATAATTAATATTTTATGTAATTTAATCAATCATTTTTAAATAACGCCATTGGAGATGCTCTCGTACAATTATAAAAACATTATAAGATTAAAGGTGTAGAAAAAAGGAAACACAGTTTCATTTTTTGACCCCAGTGGCCACTAGAGGTGGCCATTAGGGCGGTCCGGGCCGGTCCGGGCCGGGCTTCCCCCGGGCCGTGCCAAAAAAAGACAACACTGAACCGGCACGAATATTTATCCGGGCCGTGCCGTGCCGGTTACGAATCTGAAAATTTAAACCCGTGACCGGATTCGTGGGTTAGTTCGGGCCGGGCCGGTTATTCGTTATTTTAGAAAATTAATTTATTTCTTTATAGATCCGCTTTATTAATGGATTTTGAAAATTAACTTCTAGATGATGTAGTTAAAAGAGGACGGTACCTCATATAAATTTTATTAAATAAAAATATTTTACAAATGATTTGAGAGGACTCATCTCTAAAAAAACGGAACAAACCGCATTAACATACAATAATACAATACAAATAAAAAAAACTATCCACTATTTATAAAAATTAAATAAACTATCCACTATAATTGTTGTTCACTTGTTGAGGCGCCTGATCCGCAATAATTCGTTTTTGTAAGATATAGTCACTATCAATCCAATGAGCCGTAATACAAATATAAGGTTCACCTTGACTCGAACTCCAACAATCACTAGTTAAAGAAACCATACCATCAAAATTACCTAAATATTCAATTAGTTCGATTCGTTGACTATAATATTGTTTTTGTATGTGACGTTTAAGTGTGTTTCTAGGAATTCTTTTAAAGGCCGGATTTATTGAATTCTTTATCATATGCTCTAAATTTGGACTCTCACCGTGGGAGAAAGGTAATTCATCTAAGGTAACATATCTAGAAAAATCATCAATCATTCTATCTCTACTATAAGCAAAAGGCATACCTCCACCGGCCGACGATGTCATAAAACCACTAAGTTGTGTTTGTTGTGGACCTCGTCGTGCTTCTCCACTTTCATGATTCGCCTTCGTAAGTTGGTGAATATTTTCCAAGTGTCGACTAAGTGTGCCCGTACCTTGTCCCCTAGTCCACGTAAACGGTGCTTGTTGTCGACCAATTTGTATACAAATCAAACAATGAACTTTAAATTTTGGTGGATCATCGGATATTTGAACTCTATCATAGTATGTCCAAACATGTGATGATTGTCTCGAACTTGAACCTACAAAAAATTACAAAACGAATAAATTAAAAATGAAATACAAAATTTGAACCATATGTAAATTAAATACAAAATTCGAACCATATACAAATTAAATACAAAATTCGAACTTGAACCATATGTGAATAAATTAGAAATTCGAAGCATATATACATTTTAAAAAAATAAATAATTCGTAGCATATATAAATGTATATAAAATATAAAAACTGAACAAAATTTAAAAAATTAATTATACCTTCTTCGTGTGTCTGTGTGGCCGGAGATGCCGGAGATCGAGGTGGTAGCATCCCAGTCACCGGAGTTGAATCTTGAGATGAAATAGTGCCACTACCCCTTCCTTGTTCCATTTCTTTGGTCGAGATTTGAGAGATAACAATTACAAATTAGTACTAAAAACAGAACCGGAGATAATTCAGAGATAGAGAGAGAATTAGATAGAGAAAGAAATGGTGTGGGAAAAATTAGAGATAGAGAGAAGTATTTATAGGGGTTGGGGGAAGAAAGAGCCGTTGGGAGACAACGGCAACACGGTAGGCTCACAGCAACGGTCACAAAGCAACGGTCGGCTGGAAGAAAGAGAGGCGCGTGTTGTGGAATCGCGGGCCGGTCCGTGCCGGGCCGTGCCGTGCGGGCCGGTTCACCCCGGTTCGTTCGGTCCCGGGCCGGGCCGGTCCGGTTCGCGGGTTTGGACTTCCTGAACCGTGTTCGGACCGGGTTTTTTGACGGGTTCGTGCCGGTTCGGGCCGGTTCACCGCGTGCCGAATTAAACCGGTTAAAAAACCGGGCCGGTCCCGAGCGGGCCGGTTCAACCCGCACCTTTGGCCGGCTCTAGTGGCCACAACTCCACATTATATTAGCACCTAATTCAGCATGGGACTTTTGAGACATGTGTCCCCTATCATAATTAAAAGAGAAATGGTTCCTGGCAAAATAAAAAAATAAAAAAAAAGGAGAAATGGTCCAATATTTTAATACAAGTAATAAAAGATAAATGAGTCATCGGAACCCATCATCATCCTCGACCTAACCAATGCCTGCCGATCGGGCATGTTGGACTTTTTCCAATATTACTATTAAACATCATTTTCGACTTGTTGCTTTGTGTAATTATATTAAATTTATTCTTTTGCATTATTTTTAACTTCTTGGATCATGATTATATGTATGAGAAAAAAAGAACATGAGATATCTCAGGTAACTTTACTGAGATACTATCCTATTTTTAAACATTTTCAAAGAAAACGACTTAATTTTGGTTATGCAGGAGTAGACCCGTAGGGACACCAAGATTTATTATTTGATTCTACTCAATATCTCAGGGAGATTATCTGAGATGTATCTCAGATTCCCCATTCTCTATATCTATAATGTTAAAATGTGCGGATTTTCTTATGTTTATTGAAATTGAAGACAGGAATTTACCGTCGGTTATTAGTATCAACGAAAACAAAGAAGATTGGCTTTATTAAATATTAATTATAAAATGCCGTGTCGCAACAAACAGTACGCAAGTTGTATGCACTATTTAGGCCACTTTATATAGTAGTGTTAATATCAGCTCTCAACCAACTTCATTGTGGTTAAATACTTAAATCACTGACATGACAAAGTAATAACAACTGCTACAATTACTAAGAAGATTGATCGGTTTATTGGTTATCCATAAATTTCACAAATGGCATATACTGTATTATTTTTTTTCCTCCATGAAAAAACCACAAATTTACGTTGTTGAGCGTGGCTCAGTTTTCTTTTTTCCTTGTCAAAGTATATGTTTATTTTAAAAAATGTATATTTGTCTAATAAGTCAGAAAATGATTTAAATTTTAAAAAAATAACTTAAAGCTAGAAGTTGGCATGAGTTACTTTTTTCAATGATTTATTTTATTTTCATCAGTTAAATTGATTATTTATCAAATTTATTTTTAAATTTTTAAAAATTTATAAGTTACCCATTATAAAACTTATCCAAATAGGTATTGATTTAAAATTTTTCTTTTTCATTTATTAATTTAAATAATTTTAAATTATAAATAATAATTTTAAGCCAAGTAAAACGGTCCCTAATTTGGAATTTATTAATGGATTACTGTGGGCGGCCAAGATTCGCAGAGATTAACAGAAAGAAAAAACAAAAATAAGGGAAAGAAGCAAGTGAACCGACTATAATTCATAAAATCAAATGAATAGTGACTTGTGGGCCTTTGAGGATGTTGTGGGCCTTTGAGGATGTTGTGGGCTCTTTGAATAATATTCCAAGGAAGCTTATATTTGAAGAAAAGTAAGAGAATCAAGATTTGTGTTTGGACCATAATTATTCAATCCATATAACAAATACTCCTAGAAGAAAAACAAGAATAAAACAGCCACTGTTTGTCCACACAATTGTGATGTTCTGTCCTAATCTTCATGTTCAAAACTTTGCTTAGTCAACTATAAAATTATTATTTCTATATCTAAATTATTAGACAAGTGCTTGGATTTAACTATATACTACTACTGTGCAGTGGTCCTCAAGAGATTTGAGGTATTCTGTTCTTAAATATATCAGAAAAGTAGAATCAATTGGATCTCAGATATCTAAAAATCATTTCAACTTTTCTCTTTAATTCATGAATGAATGCTGTATAGATTGACAATACAGAATTTAAAGTAGACAGACGGATACGACCGCCCTCTAACTTAATACATAGTGATGTTGATAATTGTTGTATTTGACTTTGTTTTGTCAAATGAAATAAATGAGAAATAAATATTTAATACATGGGAGTTACAAAATACATGTGTTAACTATGAAATTGTGAGTTACATATTCTTAAAGTAATGTATGGATATGTAATTAATTGGGTTGTTACAATATTTAGGGGGGAGGAAGTAAATGAATAGCCTATATATAGTGGTTTATTCCAAGAAGAAAAAAACACTTAGAAAAGAAAAAGCTTTGCTCAATTTACTATCCGGAACCCCAAACAAATATTTTGATCTTTTATTCTTTTTCTTTCATTGGTATGAGCCCAAGGATTTGATTGTTTATTAGCCGCTATCTTTGTCCCGTTGTTTGGCGTTTTTTAGGACCTTGCATCTTAACCTTGCTATTTTCAGTGGCCTCAACTCGTGATTTCCTGACGGTCTTTTTCATGGTTATATGATGGTGGATCTTGATTACAATATATCCTTTTCTTTTGTTCTTGCTACTTTATGGTCCATGTGTGGTTTATTCTTTTCGTTCTTAATTTGTTCTAATATCTATGGTGGCCGATATTTGCTTGCTTGATCTTTCAACTTATTTGCTCTCGTTTTAAATTTTTTTTTTTTGACCTTGTTTTTGTCTATCTTATTTGAGGATGTATCCTAATTGTTTAATCACTCCCGTTTAGAAAAAAAAAGATGGTATGTTGACCATATAGATTCTTGTTCAGCCTGTTTTTTTTCGTTTTTTTTGTCACCCATGTGCACTAGTCATATGCTTACAATTTTATATGTATGATGTAATTGGGATTTAGCTTTATGGCTTATTTGCTTGTGATGAGTTTTTTATTACTTGTTTGATTGGCCACCACTAGTCCATGATTGTTTTATATTTGGTTATGCTTTTGTTTATTTTTAATTGGTTCATCATGCGTTGTCAAATTGTGATGATATGTTTTTCTCGGTTATATATGGGATTATTAATATCCTTGTGCTTGTCTTTTCTAATGCTTTATCTACCCTGTTGGAAATATTTTTTTTAAGCCCTTCGTGTATTCTTTGTGTGTCAACTTCATTTTAGTTTATTTTATCAATTGTGAATATATGTTGTTCGTTGAGTGATTTTGGTTTTTGTTACGATTTGAAAATTTTAAATATTATTTTGTGTTTAAATGATTCTTGAAAATGAAGAATTTATTTTTTTTTAAAAGGAAAATGAATTGTCATAGGACAATTTAGAAGTTTTCGTTGAAATAGATGAGTGATGGATTGTGAATTGGAAATTGTGGTTTAAATAAATGAAATTGGACTAGAGGATATTTCTATTTGGCTTAGAAAAAGGGCACGAAAAATGTGAAAATATTTTAAGTGGTGGACAAGTTGATTGTATTGAAATTGAAATATAGATTGTGTCCAATATTATTTTCGAAAATTGAGATGGCTCTAATTATATTGAGTGGAACAAAAGAATAAGAAATAAATTGTTTATGTACAATTTGAAATTTATCATTGAATAAACGTTGTTTTTTGAGAAAATTTTTGTGGCTCTCAGAATATAGAGCAGAAAAGATAAGAAAATTGGGACAAGTGTCCGGAATCAAATAAACAAGATAATTTTGAATTTGTCATAAAAAAATATTGAGTTTTTATTTGAACAGAAATGCTCAGAATATAGAGCACGTAAAAAAAAGTTATTTTTGTCGCTCGTAATGGAGAGCACGAAAATTAACTATTTTTTTAAACGAGTACTTTATGACGTGTTTAGCAAGATCGATCAAGAATAATGAATCGGATCTGAATATTGATAATGAAGCATTTTATTGAATATAAAATGTTTAAAAATCCAATTGAGTGGATGAACTATTATGTATATAATGGTGAAATATATTTTATTTTGTAGGGAGGGAATGAATCGTTCTCACGCATTGAAGTTACTCTACCACTGATAAGTTATTTTTGATAATCGAGAAATCGAAATAATTTTATTTCATGGAATTGAAATAAAAGTGGGAGTTGAATGAACCACCGTAATATAGAAAATTCGTTGGTTGTAAATGAATTTTGAAAAGGAAAATAAAGTTGGTGGTGTGTTTATAAATTTGAGGCATGATCGGTGAATTTTTTTTATGAAAAATTGGGAATTTTATATCGATAAAGAATTAGACAATTGTGTCTGTATTTTTTAAAGTGGGAGTTCGTTTACGATTATTTCGTATATTTTGATGATAAGCTGTTAGCGAAAAATGAGAAGGAAATGTTAAATTGTGGGGTCTCATTTAGAAATCTGGGATGAAAGATATTGGAGAAATTTCATATGTTCCAAGAATCCGGTTTGTAAGGGATAAAAAGGAACACTGAGTTTGAATTGAAAAGTTGGGGTTGCAACTGTGAATTAAAAGGGTTATATTTTGAATGTTGAGTTTGAACCAGAAAAGGTGTTTGAGTAAATAGCTTAATCGTTTGAGGAAGTCCGACGATTAAGAATGAGGGAGAAACGGTTAATGCGGAAAAGACACTTGATGTATCATATGCGCAAGTAGTCGGAAGTTCGATGTTGTGTAACCGATTGACTTGACTTGGCATATTTAATTGGTCTAATGAATGGATACGAAGGAAATCCTAATCAAGCCTAGTGAGAGGTTGTGAAGAGGATAATGAAGTACTTGAAGTGTACATTGCACCACTAACTGGTTATGAGGCAGACGTGCCTGAATTTATTAATTGTTCTGGTGCAGATTTCGAAGGTGATAAAATAATGAAAATTCAACTTCGGAAGACCTATTGATTTATGGTGGATTCGAAGTTGGGAAAGTAAGAAACATGAACGTGTTGCAAGAAGTGAAAGTGACAATGTTTAATTAGAGATTGTGAATTTTTAACAGAAGGTATTTCTGTGAAAATATTTAAATAATTTTGATTTATATAAACCTTTGAAAAGATGGAAGTCACGGATAACATTTGACAAAAAATGTCAAAGTGGGAGATGTTGTATTTGACTATGTTTTGTCAAATGAAATAAATGGGAAATAAATATTTAATACATGGGAATTACAAAATACATGTGTTAAGTATGAAATTTGGAGTTACATATTCTTAAAGTAATGCATTGATATGTAATTAATTGGGCTGTTACAATATTTGGGGTGGAGGAAGTAAATGAATAGCCTATATATAGTGGTTTATTCCAAGAAGAAAAAAGCACTTAGAAAGAAAAGAAAAAGCTTTGCTCAATTTACTATCCGGAATCCCAAACAAATATTTTGATCTTTTATGCTTTTTCTTTCAATAATCAGTTGATCAGGTCCAAAATTTGGGTCTGGGTTGGAACCTAAAAACAACTTAGGAGTTAGGACCACAGACCACTTAACCATTAAATTCAGTTCCTCACTTGCATTCACTCGGTCAAAACTCTTCAAGTGCTCGGTGACTATCCCTTCATTTCACCCAATTTTTTATATTGTTATTGTACAAAAGTTAAAAAAGTGTATAAAATAAAAAGAAAAATTAAGAAAAGTGATCAAAATGATGAGATCAGTTAATATTTAATACATAATTAGCATGATAGCCCGTGTAAGGCACGGGCCACATTCTAATTTATATAATATCTTTCAAATTTTGTGATATAGTCCGTTCGATCCTCTTCTCAGTCTGTTTTTCCTTTCACGTGTAACGATTTATCAAAATTCAACAATTAATAACCGTTCTAAATTCAAATTATTAGCACAATATTTATTTTGAGGATCATATTTATAGTGGTGCTTGTTCAATATGAGAAGGATCACCGACAAAAATGGTATATAAGAATTAATAGTCAATTATCAAATATTACCACGATAATAGTGTCATTTAGTTCGTTTTCGGTAGAAATCCTAAAAGAATCATCACGACAACAAGTTTTTAACTATTTTTAATATTAGTCACAACATATTTTAAATATCTATTTTCTCTTCTACCCTTATGCTTACCTCGTATCTCCTCCAATTTATTACTGATCAAGTATTTTCTCACTTCAGTCTCTTTTCGACCACTACCGAGTCACCTCACTGTATTTCTCAGATCCGTTCCTTCCTCCAACCACATCATATTTGCACATTCATTTTGTTCCACCATCTCTCTTTCGTCTTTAACAACCTCAAGCTTGTTCATCCTTCATCTCTCCGATCATCTCTCATTAATACTTGACAACCTTTCATAGGTATCATGATAATAAATTATTTAAACTTTGAATATTATTTTGGTAACACTATTTTTTTTAATTACAATTAAAATCATCTAGTATTTGTCAATAAATTGGATTAACATATTATTTGTCAACTATATAGTTGTATTACCATTTGTTTTTAAGTCGTTACAAAAATTGATGTACTTATTCTTTTACTGATATTTAGTTGAGTGTATTTCGTATCTAGTTGTCTAAATTTGCCACTAAATGAATTAATCTTGTTTGGGGATGTGCATCAGGTCAATTCCGGGAGGGAGTGTTATACCCATCCTGATCCCCGAATTCGAATATAATCGTTGAACCCATTCTGGTTCCTGATGAGGATTATATTGCTCCCGATACCCCAAAAGGGAAATCGGGACCCCTGCGAGAAATTGTAGATTTTAATTTTTTAAATTAAAAATTTAAACCTAAATATTGAATCAAAATTTCGAACATAATCGTTGAAACCGTATCGATCCAAGAAAGGCGATTATTTTCCTCATTGATTCCTAGGACATCCGCAAAAGATTGGGGATTCTTATTTTTTTAGTTAAAATTTATATATTCTCTAATATATTGGATAATAAATTTGATTTGATAAATTTTTTATTATATTATAAATACTGATTTGAATTAAAATTTTACAATAAAAGATGAAAAATATAATTAAAATTATTAAAATCAAAGTTTATTTTGTTACATTTTATTTATGGAATTTTAAATTATAAATTTTTTGAATATTTGAATTATATTTATTTTTATTAATCTAGTAAATATATTTTAAAATTATATTCGTTAAATATGATATGCTATTTAGTTTGTTTCCATTAGCAATAGTAAACCAGCAAGAGGAGATAGATGGATCTTTACATATGTGGTAGGAGATGTATTATGGCAGCAACATCACAAACTTTTTTAATATTAGGAGAAATCAATTAAAATGTATGATGTATCCATACAATCTAATATGCGTTACAGTAGTACATGTAATGTTGTTTATAGTACTACAAATCTCGGGACTGAGCGAGAGTCGAACCCAGGACCCGGGACAACAAGAGATAAGCCCTTACCACTTGAGCTATCTCATCGTCCTCATTTATTTATTAAGCGATAACTCATATAGAGAGCAAATCTAACATATTAGCTAATTCTAATTTTTTTATATAGATATATATTGTACATAATATCAATCATATTAGTGGTCTATTTGGTATTGATGTTGTTGACCATAACAACAGTTTTTTTGCAGAAAACTTGGTTCAAAACAGCTTAGTAGATCTAAAAGCAATTTTTCAACAACATTTTTTATATAAAAAAACTTCTTTAGGATAAACATTAATTTTTCACAATAGCAACTTTTGTAGACAACAATTCTAGGTAAAAGTATCAAACCCCAACAATCACATATTAAATAAATTTAATATAAGTTAATATAAAGTATGATATAAACAAAAACTAAAAAAAACATAATCTATTCGGTGGTTATGAATTTAACTCCATTTGTATTTAGAGGTCATAAATTCA
This sequence comes from Saposhnikovia divaricata, assembly GCA_036435485.1. Classification (NCBI taxonomy): domain Eukaryota; kingdom Viridiplantae; phylum Streptophyta; class Magnoliopsida; order Apiales; family Apiaceae; genus Saposhnikovia; species Saposhnikovia divaricata. The sequence goes on from CM071600.1 coordinate 25,669,138, forward strand.
ATTCCCTTGATAAGACCAAAAAATTATCAAGTCGTGTTTCCGTATAATATATATCATATGTCCTAATTCGATGGTTGAAAAAAATCACGTTGTCTTGTGTACCACGTGAATGCATATCTTGTTTTTATGGCATATTCATAATATAGATAAAACTATTATTGTATTATAATTTCATAAAACTATCATTCTAATTTCAGAACAATTTTTTTTTTGATAATTATATCTTAAATTTTTAAAAGTGAAATTATTTTGATAGCCTGACAGTCCTGTAATGTTTGACCTGCATTTAAACTACGATAATTTTACATACACATATTCTGCTGAAATTAGCAGTATTATGATTATGAGCTAATTAGGTATAAGTATCTTTAATTGTCATATCTCTCGTACAATAATCTTATACATATATTTTGAATGTCATTGTGTCAATACTATTTTTTTTAATATTTTAATTATAACTTACGCAATATTTGTCAACGAATTGGATTAACATAGTATTGTCAAACTATGTACCAAGATTTGTTTTATTTGATTGAAAATTGATTTACCCATTTTTAATATATTTTATTAATAGTTGGAATATATGGTGTGATTGCAAAATTTATTTTAAATTAAAAGGTAATGTGTTTTAATGAAAAAGGAAATATTAATGATTGGAACATATGATACAAATGATTGTTTCAGGTATTTATAAAAGATAATATCTTCAACTAAAAGTAAACGTGAAAAGGCAATTAGTTAATTATCATTAATTACATTACATTATTATTTGTTTTAATAATTAGGATAACCGTACAGAAAACCAAACCACCAAAACTTTCTATGTCTCGATTTTGATATAATAGTATAGATGCGTAGTGATCATCTTATGTTAAATAACATTACATATTATTATATAATATTACATATCATTAAAATGGTATGTATGAAGTGAGTAGTTTAGAGATTTACTAAATAACATGAAAATCCATAACAAATTATAATTTTTACAAAAGTTGAAATTTTGATAATTTTAACTTAAGTAAATCTAAAAAAATATTAAAATATTATAGGGAAGCGGTTTTTTTTTTGCATGTGATCGATGATTTTCAAAAAGCTACCAAGAAATTGATATGGCGTAGTGGTTGTGTATGTGAACATAAGCTACTTGTATCTTGAAAGTCATGAGTTCAATTTAACTTAAGTAAATCTCAAAAAAAATATTTAAAAATTATAGGAAGCAGGGTTTGTATATACAAACTCCGCTTCCTATAAATTGAAAAAGGTACCAAAAAATTGATGCGGTGTAGTGGTTGTGTATGTGAACATAACCCACTTGTATTTTGAAGGTCAGGATTTCAATTCCCAAGGAAAACATTTTTTTTTATATTTTAATATAGTAAAGGAGGAAGTGGGTTTTTATGTACATATGATAGATGATTTTGAAAAAGGTACCAAAAAATTGATGTGGTGTAGTGGTTGTGTATGAGAACATAAGTCATTTCTATCTTCAAGGTCATGAGTTCAATTCTCAAGGAAAACATTTTTTAATATTTTAATATAGTCAAGGATATAATTGTAATTTACTAAATAGGCTTGAAACACCTTGTTAGCCTATTATAGATATAATGGATGGAAGTGAGTACAGCGGAATAAAGTGATTGATGTACTTATTTTTATATTATAAAATTTTACCATTTTTGTTATAAAGAATTGAGATAGACATTCAGAAAAGAAAAGTGTAAAGAAATGGTTGGGATGGAGGGAGTACAATATTTTTTATAATGACATGTGGTGAACATTTTATTATTGTGTTTCGAAAATAAGGTATGCAGATGCGTGTGAAGGAAAAAGTGTGTGCGTATGAATAATAATTTACATGTATGACTAGGCGATCCTAAGATTATCGATGCCAATGTTTTCCGGGGCCTAATGCATTGTTTATGCTAAATATTCATTACTTTTTTATATAATAATATATAAATTTTTGGATTTTTAAATTTGGGGATCCTCATGCGCAAGTTTACTCGTCTATAGTCAAGATTACCCGTGATTTAAGACTACTAGCTACATGTGAATTGTCGAAATCTCATATCTGATATAGAATTATTTATAATGGTTGGTTCTCGTAAAGAGATCACATCAAATTTAAACTTTAGAATTTCAAATAGAATATTAAAATTATATTGAAATATTTTTTCTGACATTCTGTAGATAATACTGTATATAATTTGTGGTTAAATATACGAAATATATCAAATACGTTTTGTGCTTAATTATAAAATATATTTTTAAAGTATTTTATGAATGTCACTATCAAGTACTATTTAAATTATGCTGAATATAGTACAAGTGATATATAATCATGAATTTTTTTATTAATCTATATTCATAATTTTAGATGATAATCTCAAATGAGAAATTTGTAGTGTAATACAACTGAAACATATAGCAAATGAATGTTGGTAACTTAAGAGTCTTCATAATGAAGAAAGTGATATCTTGTCAAGTTAAGTTGTATTGAATGAGCCTTACATTTATAATACCATCGACAAGATGGACGGTGTATGAAAAATAATAAAAGAGTACAAAGAAATGGATCCACATCCATAACACATCATAAGTATATAACCATGACCAGTTACGATGAGAATATGTAAATATCAAAGAAAACCTTTAGCTTGAAAGCTTGTGATGCAGTCATCAAACATTTGTTCAAGAGTTTTTAGTGGAGGGAGTCCCAGTTGTACAATTTTACTACAATCCATGCTATGCGGGTTGTTATCTCCAACACTACTGCTACACCTATCATAAAAAATATATAATCAGTGTCTAGAAATGATATCATGATCACTTATTACTTATCTTTGATATAAAATAGTTAAATAACAATTCATATATTTGACATACTTTTTAGAATATGGGTAGGATGGATACTTGGTTTTGAGCATCTGAATGATATCAGACCAGTGAGCTACTGATGTAGAACATATCAACCTTCCTGATGCTTTTGTTTCCTCCATTGCTAATATATGTGCAGCAATAACATCATTTATATGGACGAACCCTACTGTTGTATTTGGGTATTCTTCCATTTCACCTAATAAAAAATTATAGATTAAGAAATGTAGTTCAACCAAGACTTACTAAGTATCTTTTTCATCCATATTTTACGACACGCTTACTCTTTTTTAAAATGTTAATTTTTTTTTTTATTTGTAGACGTTATACTTATTTTTATCAAGAATATAAGAATTGAGTAAAAAAATAACTTCATAATTAGGTTATCAGTTATTGTTATATAACTAGCTTTATACCTGTGCGATGCACGGGTAGCTTTATAGATATGATTTATAAATTATTTTCAAATTTTGTTTGAAAAACTGTAAAATAATGTCTATAAACTGTATTAAAGATGATATTTATTTTATGGCTTTTTCCAAAATACTTGCAAAACGTTTTTTTTTTAAAAATACGGTGTTTGCAACCTGAAATGCTTCCAACTTGCTTTACAACTTTCTATCCAACTTTTACAGTATTTTTAAAAAAAAATTGAAAACATCGATATTTTTGATGATTTTCTTGTATTTTATTAACATTATTTTGTATTATTTTAGTTGTTATTATATTTTTTACCTGAAATTCAAGTTTTTATAAATTTTACATTATTAAATGTTAATATTTTCTTCACTCAATAACTTTATTATACTTTATATAATTAATTTTAATTTTTTCCCAAAAAATTCCAAAATAATACCTGTAAATTCCATATTTTGAAATAAGGTGTATAATTTAACAAAACTTTTAATTATTACTTAAATAATATTTAAAAATACAATTATTATTAATATTTCTACACATCTGTCTTGGCGATCAAATCACATTAAACTGCCTTACACTAATTATATAATGTCTAAAAACCTTATTCATAATTTTTTTAAATAAGATGTACTATTTAATAATATAATTATAAAGTTCTATTTAAATAGTATTTTTGAAATGACACACGACCAAACCACATGAAATCCTTTCCATCAATTATATAATTTTTGAAAAAATGTGTACTTTTTAATAATATTTTAATTTTTATTTAACCTTATTTAAGTATATAAAGAATATTATTTTGAAATGACAATTATATCCTGACGACCAAACCAACCACATGAACTACTTTACACCAATTATATATAGGATATAATATCTAATAGTGTTACCATCTGTCTATCTTTTAGTAGTTTCAATATTTAGGATATACGTATCAGTGTAGACACCATGTGTAGAATATGCTAATTTAATACTGTTATGTCATATTTTTTTCATAAGTTTAGTATGTTATTTTGTGTAATTGGCCAAAATATTTTTTTTAGGCAATTTTTTTTGAAAGCAAGTATTTGAATGTGTTAAATTTATCCACATAAATATTGTAATAACTAAAAAATTAATCATTTTACCTTTGATAATACTCAATATCACGTGGAGTGTACTGGTTGGCTTAGGAGAAAGTAATGGACCAACTACAAATGAGGGATTGACAACTACTAAGTCAATGCCACTTTCCTCCGCCATCCTCCATGCATCTTTCTCCGCTATAGTCTTAGCATATGCGTACCATAACTGCAGAAAAATTAAATTTAGAATAACGATACAAAGTTAAGTTATAATTGAACGCCTTTTATATATTTATGTAATATAGCGTGAAGATAATTACATTATGACGTTTACAGTAATCTGTATCACTCCAATGTGATTCATTTAAAGAAAAAATTTGATGTACATCATCGCGATATCGGATGGAAGAGCATGAAGAGGTGAGAACAACCCTTCTCACAGTGCTTGAATTTTTGCATGACCTTAGTAAATTTGTGGTTCCTTTTATGCATGGATCTATGAGAGTTGCCTGTAATTTCGACAAAAGATAATTCATACATTATAAAGATATCGTCAGTATAGGCTACTATTTATACATGATTCAATGAAATGTATCGAATAATGTTAGAACTCTGTTTAAGATGATAAATTTTGTATCATGACATTGAAATTAACAATTATTCACACATCAGATAGAAAGACAAAATAAGAAATGAAGGATTATAGTATGACTCTCTTCAAAGGAATAAAAAATCATACCATGACATTAAAAATAACATTTATTTATGCATCTTATATAAAGGTAAAATAAAAGGATTCACATGTAAGCGTACATGCATATGCTTGGGTAGTTAATATTTTTATTTTCACTTCTACTTCATGAGCGTGATTGAGAACTTTCAATAATAAAGTGTGAAACGTAACCTTATACCTTTGTTATCTATAATCATAAGATTTGGAAATACTGTAGGTCAAAATCAATAAAGTAAAATGATCGATTATTCTGATTTGGTGAAGTATTACGATATATAATTAATATGCATCTTAAATATAAACATTATTATTGACTTTACTTGTTGCTCTATAATTAATTTGTAAAGTTTTTTTTTTTGAAAAAAATTAATTTGTAAAGTTCTTTTTTATATATGATGTGATCCAATAAATTTACCTGTATGTTATTGTCATACGGAACGAGTACGGGAGATGCGGTGTGAAAGACTCCATCGACTCCATTTACAGACTGATCAAAACTTCCTTCCACCATCAAATCGGCTTTCATAATTTTTAATCTTTCTTTGGCTCCAGCAAACTCCCAAAGGTAGCCCACCTTTTTAGTATCATCTATTAAGAAGAAGAACGTAGAATATCATTTTTGATGAAAAATATTTTATATCAAGACCAATCTTATAGCTATAGTTTCATAATATTTTTGAAATACCAATCAACGATGTATAGTAGTAACAATAGAGGACTAAAAATCTCCAAGAAGAAGTAGAAAATATTAATTAAATATCTATGATAGTTAGTCAAGAAAGGGATAAAATATGTAATTAAATTATTTATTTATTTTTTTAAATTTTGTAGAATATACATTTAAGATAATCCTTTTTAACATTTTATTTAATTCTCTCAATCCCGATCATAAATAATAATTTAAATTTATTTTGACTAGTTTAAGTTTTTTTTTTCTAAATATGTTTTGCATCGTAAATATATATAATGTAAATAATTTGAAAAAAGAGATGAAAAATTACAATATACCATATATTTAGAGGCAAATATTTTAAACCACTTAACTGTTAGATTTCTTAGATTAAATCTTTGCTTTTTATTCATTTACAATCCAATTGTCATATCTATTTAAATTTTGTTAAATAAAAAATGCACATATATTTAGTACATCGCTAACATCAACTACGTATATTTAGTATATTTATACTTTATCAGTTAAAATATTATATAATTAATTGTTCTTAATTATATTTTTTTAAGTTGGACCGCAATACATATTTTGTATATAAACTGAGATTTTTTTTCAATTATAATGTATTTTATATTTTATATTTTATAATATAATGTATTTTTATAATTTTTTTTCTTGTAAAAACAACAACTCTATTTTCAATGGATTTAGACTAACTCAATGATAGAACTATGCGTTCATCATCGTCCCCAAGATCTTGGTTTCGATTCTCACCTATATCAATATATAATATATATTGAACATATACTAATGAGTAACCTTAATAAAAAAAACAACTCTATATTCAGAATATAAATTGCTCATTTTTCCCAAAAATGAAAAACCGGAAGATGGGCTGACTTTTTAGTCCGGAAACAAAGGCCCATAGTAGGCCCATGTGATGAATACCTTCTCTGTTCCTCGTTCTCTAAATTTTTATATTAAGTGTACGGATCGCATGTTCTTCGACGGACCAATTTAGGAGACCTCGGAGCTACTTACGTGAACAAAGACAGATTGTATAACATGTAGTACCAAAATTATCATTAATCATCAGCTGAAAGCTGTAATAAGGGTGGGCAAGAAAAGACATCCAAGTAACATTAGAGGCAAGCAAGTTTTAAAGAGATTTGTGCACGTAAAGTTTTAAGGTTCAACTGAATTTCAGAGGAAGATTGGTGATACCTGGATCTCTTACGGTAGTTCTTACCACGTGACCCTTCTCCAGCAACGATTTTACGAGGTAAGCTGCTATGAATCCAGTCCCTCCTGTTACACAGTACTCTGGCATTTTTATTTTTCTCTAGCTTCCTCTGTATGTTTATCTATACTTGCTTTATTTATAGCGAGGCACATTTTTATATTCTTTTAGGTAGAAGATAATTAGGTCATGCAGCTTATACTACTTTTTTAAATAAGATAAAGAACTTGGGTTGGAAAGAGTTTGGTTTAATTTAGATGAGCCTAATTGAAAAGTACTGGTGTTATCTGCATTGCATTTTAGGTGTCGAATCATGTGATTAGTGAGTAGTTTGGTTTGGAATTTGTTGTGATATAATATAAGGATTTTGGTGATATTTGTTGTGTTGTAGAAATTTGCATTTTAGGGAATTTCTTGTTTGGTATTTCTTGTGGTGTACTTGCAAATTAAGGGGGAAAAAAATGACTAAATCGAATTGTAATGTGTTAGAATCAACAATCAGATAACAATAAAAAAAAAAAAAATAAGATTCAAATAAAAAACAAGAATTAAGTAAATTACAAATAATGCCAGTATCAAACTACCTAATAGCTGAGCCCCAACAAGTTGGAACTCCCACACCATGCCATATCAAAAACTTCGTGTACCAAATAGCTCCCAGACCTGACAGATAATTAAGGCACGAAAGCAAAGCTCAATAAGTTACTCGGCCAGCGTTAAAAGCTATGCATAATGGTAATATTTTTCTTAAAGTAAGAGATGAGACAATATAAAAATAATAAGTTTCTTCAATCTCTGAGCAGCTCATATGCTCTCCAGTCCTCACTTACCTTGCACATGTATTAGGCAGATGCATCATGCATATGTATAAAATTGTTTGTGTTTAATTACCTAAAGCGGAATCTTAGAGTGACTATAAATTTATAAACAAAGTGACTACACATTCTAATTTGAAGACAAATTAAGAATGAAGGTGAGGTGACTGTATTAAGAAGTATCTAGTGAGTGAACGACTCTATATTCAGTGTAATGTACTTTGGTGTTTTATCAACGCCAATTAAATGTGGAAATGGACGTAAAGTTGTGTTTACCTACCAAAGTCCTTGCTCATTACTTCATTGTCCAATAGGTAGTCTATATATCCCTGCCTCTTCCCATATTACAGTTGACATCTTAATTGTCTTAATCTATCTTGCAGTTTAGATTTTATACACAAAGACGTATCCAAAACCAAAATGCCTGATTTCTTAAGTTCTGTAATGCTCAAGTACCTAAAACTAGGTTCCCAGCTTCTTGTGAAACACTATGTTGCGTTGGTCCTTACATTAATCTTGGTTATTTCATTTAGTAAAGTACTTAAATTAAGTCCTCATGAGATAGTGGCCATTTGGAATTGTCTTCGCTTTGATCTCGTACAGCTATTTTGGTCTGCAGTTCTTGTTATCTTCATATCAACCCTCTACAATATTTCCAAGCCTCAAAAAGTATACCTAGTCGATTTTGCTTGTTACAAGGCTCCCGCCGAGTTATGTTTTAGGATGAGAGCTTACGTTGAACGTATGAAATTCATATCAGGGTCAGACAACCAAAGTCTTGATTTTCTACTAAGAAGCGAATTGGGATTGGTGAACGCACTTGTATGCCACCTGCTGTACATTTAAACCCACCAAAGCCCACAATGAAAGCTTTAAGGGAAGAAGCTGAGATCGTAATTCTCCGCAATGGACTCATTATTCCAAAAGTCTGGACTCAATCCCAGAGACATAGATATACTAGTAGCTAAGAAGCAAGGACACGGGTGCGGGAGTGCGGGTGCGTAGTTCACGGACACGCGGATTCGGCAAATTTTAAAATATGGGGATACGGGTGCGGGGGGACACGTCATGTATAAGTTAAAAATTTCAAATATATTTCATGTTACAGTTATTAAAATCATTTGATGGAACCAAAAACTGTATGCAAACTGAATGGAATACAAAATTTGTTTATCCTAAACATAGAATTATAAGTGTAATCGTTTCATTTATGCAAAAATGAACATGATTATCAATACTTTTGTAGTTGCTATAGGCATTGATACCTGATTTTGTGAAAATAGTTAGTTAACACAATTTTTGACTATTATTGATGAAAATAAAATTTGAAATGAGGATCCTGGAAGAATCCGTGTGTCCGATACGGGGACACGCGTGTCGAAGAATCCGACACGAGGATTCGACGGGTCACCCAAGTGTCCCTGCTTCCTAGACTAGTAGTGAATTGCAGCATTTTCTTTTCAACTCCTTCACTGTCTGCTATGGTGATTAACAAGTACAAAATAAATGCAAGCATAAAGAGCTTCAATATATTGGGAATGGGCTGCAGTGGTAGTCTGATATCAATAGATTGAGTCCGTCAGCTCCTGCATGCTCATCCGAGTTACAATGCCGTTGTTGTGAGTGCAGAACTCATGACAACAATATTTTACACAGGAAAAGAGAGATCAATGCTTGTTCCCAATTCTCTGTTTCGAATGGGTGGTGCAGCTATTATTTTATCAACTAGAAACTCTTTCGGCAATATCAGGGCCAAGTATCGTCTTTTCCACCTAGTTAGAACCCACACAGCTGGTGATGATAAGGCCCATAATTGTGTTTATGTGAAAGAAGATCCAGAGGGATTTTTAGGGATATGGGTGGCGAAAGACCTAATGTCCGTTACTGGAGAGGCCTTAAAATTGAATTTGACAGCCCTTGGTCCTCTTGTGCTTCCAGTCTCTGAAAATTTCTTTATTTACTGAACTTCATTACTCCAAGGATATGTAGCTTAAGGTGGAAGCCTTATGTCCCAGACTTTAAACAGGCATTCAAGCACTTCTGTATCCACGCAGGAGGACCTGCTGTGATTGACGGGGTACAGGATAGCCTTCAGCTATCAATGGAGCAAGTGGAGGGCTCAAGGTCCGCGTTTCACCGGTTTGGAAATACGTCATCGTCATCATTGTGGTATGAGATGAGCTACATAGAGGCTAAGGGAAGGATGAATAAAGGTGAAAACAAATATAAACTAAATTGAAAGTTTAACAAACTGCTCTCTCTTATTCATTTTCTTGATAATGTTTCTTACAAAAGACCAAATCCTCTTTTATAGAAGAGGTGGTTTTAACCAAAGCTGGACCACAGGTCCCGATACTGCCAAGTAGAGACAAATGGAAATTAACCACCTAACAGACTACTCGAACTAGACAAAAGCAACAAAAGACAAATAAACAGCTACTTAAACCCCATATCAGCTTGGGATCATGTGCACCTCATTGGGCCTATAGAGACAGCTAGCACTTGGGTTGATTACTGGGCCTTCAACACTCCCCCTCAAGCTAAGTGTGTAGGACTCTGAACACCTAGCTTGTGAAGAAGAAACTGGTGCTGATCTGTAGTAAGCACCTTAGTAAAAACATCAGCTACTTGCTTTGTGGTGGAGATATATGTTGGATTAATTAGACCTGCAGCAGCCTTCTCCCTTATAAAATGACAATCTATCTCCACATGCTTAGTCTTTTCATGATGAACCGGATTAGCTGCAATAGCTAAGGCAGCCTTGTTATCACAGAACATTGTGGTGGCTCCCAGATGTGTAAGCCCCAGATCCTTGAGAAGTTGTTTTACCCATGGCACTTCACAGACTGCCATTACCAAGGATCTATATTCTGCTTCAGCTGTTGATCTAGCCACAACAGATTGTTTTTTAGATTTCCATGCTATTGGAGAGCTTCCAAGGAGAAGACAAAAACCTGAAGTTGATCTTCTAGAGTTTGGGCATCCTGCCTAATCACTATCACAGTAGGCCTGTAATTCAGCTGCAGAATTAGATGCAAGAAGGATGCCTTGATCTTTAGAGCCAGCTAGATATTTGAGTACTCTTTTAGCAGCTTGGAAATGAACAGAGGTAGGGCAGTGCATAAACTGACTTAGTACATGCACAGTGAATGCAATGTCTGGCCTAGTTATTGTGAGATAAATCAACTTTCCAATGAGTTTCTGATAGACATCTGGATTAGTGAGTGGTTCACTTCCAGTAGAGAGAAGTTTAACATGTGGATCCATGGGTAATTTTAAGGACTTGCATTTTGACATCTTGAACTCCTCAAGAATGTCCCCAACATATTTCTTTTGTGACAGAAAAATACCTTGATCAGTTCTGTCTACTTCAATCCCTAGGAAGTATCTAAGCTCTCCCAAGTCTTTCATCTTGAACTGAGAACTTAAAAATTACTTTGTTTCCTCAATGTGAGCCATACTATTACCTATCACAATTAAGTCATCCACATAAGCTAGGACAGCTGTGAAGTCCTCATTTTTCTGCTTTGTGAAGAGAGTACTATCTACCTTTGATTGAGAGAATCCATCCTCCTTGAGTGCTGCACTTAATTCGTCAAACCACAATCTCGGTGACTGCTTGAGGCCATAGAGAGTATTAAGTAACCTGCAAACCTTAGTAGGTTGTGTAGAATACTGCCCATATTTTTCTGGGGATGTGATTGAAAGTATTTTGTCCTAAATCCAATCATGTATGATGAGTTAGGAAGTACTTTCATGTAATCTTATTTGATTTTGTTTATATTAATAAAAGACTTGTTGTTTTTATTACGGGCTTTATCTATTTAAAGTGTATTAAATAAGATGTTCCATAGTTTAGAGTAAAGCTTCTAGAATTATAATGAGATTATAATAGTGAGATCTAGAAGATGATAACACTAAACTTAAACTGTTCCTGATCATAGGATAACTAATTGGGAGTTAGTCAATCCGGAAAGATCGGTACATACTATACTTGCTTCTTACGAAGGATGTTTGTTCTCATAGGCATTTGTGTGGTGACACTATAGTTAGTATGTAGGTGCTCATTGTGGAATGAGTTCACTGAACATGACTCGATCACTTGAACAATTAATAGAGTTTACTCACGTGTCAGTAATTGTTCATATAGTGATGGTTGTACAAGTATCCTTAGACTTGAGATTGTTAGAGTCATCTTGTATATAATGAACAATGCTTTGGTTTAGTCCTTAGTCTCAAGGGCAATTAATAAGTTCTATTCTGGGCATTGGAATTTATATATGGAGATAGTTAACGATCAATAAAGGATCTGCCCCTTCCAGTAAAGGAAGTGAATATCCTATGCTATTCTTAATATGGTAGTTCAGGAATCTCTGGCCAGAGTGAATGAAATTAGAAATTAATTTCTAATTTGCATTAACATGAACTATACATAAGGAATAAGAAATCATATGATTAAATTAGATAGGTTTGACACGAGATCTATGCCTTGTATTTAATCGGGATATTGTTAGGGCAGAAGGAATTTATTGTACGGTAACCAGTCACTGAATATGTTCTATATTCCTAGCGATGAATTCATGTTATTCGGATAGTCGCGATATACCTTCAAAAGTATCACTCACGATGTAGAATGTATTTAATTATAACGATAATTAATTTTAACGAATTAATTGTAATTCGTATAAATAATAATAAATAGTTTATTATTATTTATTTCTACTACCGACATAATTATGAACCTAAAGGGTCACACCATAAAAGGAAATATTGTTGAAGATGAAGAAAAATTATTTTGGCTAATAATTATTTATTTTAGAAATAAATAATTAAATAATTAATTAAATATGATTTAATTAATTATAAATATTAAGAAAAGTTCTTAATATAATAATTATATATTTAATCTGAGATATTAAATATATAGAGAGAATTGTTTTAAAGAGTTTAAATGAAATCAATGATGAACATGTTTTAATTATTAAAAGAGTTTTAATGATTAATGGATTAATTAATAAAGATTAATTAAACCAAACAATGTTTATAGTCAAGAATGATGAGCTGAAATTTCTCTATAAATAGGACGCTCATCAGATTTCAGAATGACAACACAAGATCATTTGCAAAAGAGTTTCTTGCATTTAATCAATATTAGCCAAATTATTCTCTCTTTTCTTCCTTTATCAAATTTCTTGGTGGATACCATTAGAGCACTCCACATACTGAGGGGTGATTGCAAGGAGAAGAACAAGGGCTAATTTTGAAGTTCATAGCTGTTGCCGGAAAGCATTTAAGGTAATTCTCTTATTTTTCTTGAAATATATGCATGATTAATTAGGATTTCTATGCAAATAAATGTTATAAATACTTCCGCATGCGTAGAAATTCCTTCAATGGTATCAGAGCATAGGTTGTATGCATATAGATTCCCAGAAAAAATTTGAGAATTTTTAGAGCTTGTATGGATTTATTATGAATTTTTGAAGTTCATGGCAGCTATAATCAAATTAATTATGAATTAATTCGAAATTAATTTTTTGAAATAAAATGACTCTGGATTTAGATTGTACAAGTGTTGTTGAGAATCAGGATATTTTTATTATATTTTTTATGTTAACAGATTATTAATTATGAATTTTTAAAGAAGTTTGGATTTATAAATGAATAATCTGTTATTAAATAATATTATAAAAACATGCTGGTGGGCTTGCATTATGAATGGCGGGCTAGAATTTTCACTTGGGCCTACTACAAGTGGGCTGCTGATTTTTATATTTAAATCAACTGTCGGCTGGTACAAGAACGTGGGGGCCGCACCAGAACCAACCTGTAACGCATTAGGGAAATGCGTTACATCTGTGTCACGCATAACCTTAATGCGCAACAGGTTAGTTACGCGTATCCGGAATGCGCAACAGGGCGTCATCAGCGAGTGAACTTTCGGAAGGCGCGTGCGGGCGCGTGGCTGCTCCATTCGGGGCGTGGTTGGTGGCGTTGGATTCGTATTGACGCCGCGGTTCTAATGAATGGGTCTAATATTTTTATAAAAGTAATTTTGAAACGATTATAGCTTCCGGAAGTGTTTTTAAGACCAGTTTTGACTGTTTAACGACTTTTAAACACAACCAATGATCCATACATAAGTTCAAAACAGTAATACATGATCTAACATGCCTACCTATGTTTTATTGAATGAATATATAGATGATATATGTCTAGGTTGAACATGAGATGCTAGATTTAGGCTGATTCCTTAAACGTACTAAACATGTTAGACATCTAGGTTATAACGAAAATGTTTCGTAACCTTAATATGATTAAAACCCCTCTTTTAAATATCAAGTTAATAAATGGTCAAAGACACAACGGGCTTGTGTCGGTCATAGCCTTCCAACATGGTAGAAAGTAATTCTTAAATTTTGGGCATTGTCGTTTCGTGCTACAGCCGAGGGCTTCGTTTCGAAAAATAGGAATTACTTGTCTATTACATTAGATGCGCATAATTAATTAGAATTCAATTGTCGTTACGTGCTACAGCCGTGGGCTATTGAATCTTATTAATTTTACGAGATGTTGGGTCTGACTTGACTTAGAATATTGAATTTAGACGTGCTACAGCCGTGATTCAATGATTCAAGAGGCTAAATGAAATAAGGGAATAACATGAGATGTAATTGATGAAGAGTTATCTGCCTATGGAATATTATATAATGTTTCGTGCTACAGCCGAGGTTATATAATAGAAAGTAGGATCCCTATTCTCACTTGCATTGAGAATGCTTAGTTATACATTTAGAGGGTTGTATAAAATCTGTGGGAGCCACCTATGAATAAAGACCCGATTCAAAAGGTGTAAATAATAAAATTTAATATCTACTAATGTTGTTATGTGTTTATAAATTTCAGATTTATATATATATCATGTCTTCTGCAATATCACTCCGTTGCATACTTGACAATAACAAATTGACTGGTCCCAACTACGCTGATTGGCTCCGAAACCTGAGAATCGTTCTCAGGGCTGAGAAAAAGGACCATGTGCTGGATTCACCATTACCTGAAGCCCTTCCTGAAGATGCAACTCATTATGATCGACAAGAACATGATGAATGGATGGATGCTGCAAGAGTCGCTCAGTGTATCATGCTAGCAAGCATGACACCTGACTTGCAGAAACAACATCAGCATATGGATGCTCATACTATCTTGGTTTATCTACAGGAGTTGTACGACGTTCAGGGGAGAACCGCTCGATATGAAATATCGAAACAGCTATTCCAATGTAGAATGGCTGAAGGGTCATCTGTGAATGACCATGTACTTAAGATGATCAATCTAATTGAACATCTAGAGCAACTTGGTTTTATCATGGACGGGGAGTTAAGCCAAGATTTAGTCTTACAGTCACTCCCAGATTCGTTCTCGCAGTTTGTTATGAACTTTCACATGAACAAGCTGGATGTTAGCTTGCCTGAACTCCACAACATGCTGAAGACTGCAGAGGCGAATTTTCCCTCCAAGAAAGGTTCTGTTCTTATGATTGGTGCTAGTACCTCTACTAAGAGGAAGAGGAACTGGAGACCAAAGAATAAGAAATCAGGTGAGAAGCGACCTGTCCAACAAAAGGTTAAGGATGACCCCAAAAGCAAAGGACCTTGCTTCCACTGTAACAAGATGGGTCACTGGAAGAGGAACTGCAAGGATTACCTCGCAGAGATAAAGAAGAAGAAGGGTAGTGAGACTACCGCTTCTGATTCAGGTATGTTCATGATTGAAGTTAATATGTCTTTAAGTCAAATATCTACTTGGGTATTAGATACCACTTGTGGTTCTCACATTTGCAATTCGTTGCAGGGACTAAAGAGAAGTAGACCTCTTGGTGAAGATGAAGTGATTCTATTAATGGGCAATGGAGCAAGAGTTGCTGCTATAGCTGTAGGATCATTTCCATTACATATGCCTACGGGCAAAACTATTGTGTTAAATAATTGTTATTATGTACCTTCAATTGTAAGAAATATTGTTTCTATTCCTTTACTGGACTCTGAGGGTTTTTCATTCATTATTGAGAATAATAAATGTTTAATCAAAAGAAACAACGTTCTTTATGGAAATGGTACATTACATAATGGTTTGTATATATGTGACTTAGAACATAATTT
Organism: Saposhnikovia divaricata; assembly: GCA_036435485.1. Lineage (NCBI taxonomy): Eukaryota > Viridiplantae > Streptophyta > Magnoliopsida > Apiales > Apiaceae > Saposhnikovia > Saposhnikovia divaricata. Next base: position 25,685,125 of record CM071600.1, read on the forward strand.
GTTTCAAATTGAACAACAAGATAATAAAAGAAAACGAGATAATAAAAATCCAACTTATTTATGGCACTGCAGACTAGGTCATATTAGTGAACACAGACTTTGCACATTACATAAGGATAAGTTACTAGAACATTTTGATTTTGAATCATATCCTACATGCGAGTCTTGTCTCATGGGTAAAATGACTAAATCTCCATTTACTGGACATGGTGAGAGAGCTGCGGGGTTGTTAGACTTGGTACACACAGATGTGTGTGGACCAATGTCAACAAGTGCTAGAGGAGGATTTTCATACTTCATTACTTTTACGGATGATCGATCCAGATTTGGATATGTATACCTGATGAAATACAAATCTGAAGCTTTTGAAAAGTTCAAAGAATACAGAAATGAAGTAGAAAAACAAACCGCATGTAGTATTAAGGTTCTTCGTTCAGACCGAGGAGGTGAGTACTTAAGCGGGGAGTTTTTGGATTATCTTAAAGAAAATGGTATAGTTTCTCAATGGACCCCTCCCTATACTCCACAATTAAATGGAGTATCTGAGAGAAGGAATCATACTCTATTAGATATGGTAAGGTCCATGATGAGCTTTACTGATCTTCCAGTATCACTTTGGGGTTATGCTTTAGAGACGTCAGCGTACATACTGAATAAGGTACCTTCTAAATCGGTTCAAATGACTCCACCTGAGATGTGGAAACGGAAGAAACCAATTCTTAAACATGTTAAGGTTTGGGGGTGTCCAGCTTATGTCAAGAAAGTTGAACATGATAAGTTGGAATCTAGATCCGTGAAATGTAGTTTTGTGGGATATCCTAAAGAAGGTCATGGATATTACTTCTATACACCTTCTGATCATAGGATATTTATTTCTAGACATGCACACTTCTTAGAGGAACAATTCCTCCTTGATAGAAATAGTGGGAGAAACATTGAACTTGATGAAGTTCAAGAACCACAAAATACAACGATTATAGAAGAAATACTTGTTCAGATAGAACTACCTTCTGTAGAACAACTTTTACGTAGGTCAGAGAGAGTGTCCCGCCCAATCGAAAGGTATTACAGGCTTGTCATTGAAAATGAGAATGATTTGTCATTTGTCGATGATGAGGATCCTATGACTTATGAAGAGGCTATGAGTTGTGACGACTCAGAGAAATGGCAGGATGCCATGAAATCCGAAATGGACTCTATGTATACAAACCAAGTGTGGACTTTGGTTGAAGCACCTGAAGGGATTAAACCCATTGAGTGCAAATGGGTATACAAACGAAAACTTGGAGCAGATGGCCAGGTGGAGACCTATAAGGCCAGGCTTGTGGCAAAAGGATTCAAGCAAAGACAAGGAATTGACTTTGATGAAACTTTTTCGCCTGTATCCTTGCTCAAATCCATTCGGATTTTGCTTGCGATTGCAGCCTACTATGATTACGAGATCTGGCAAATGGACGTAAAGACGGCCTTCCTCAATGGGAAACTAGATGAGGAAGTGTATATGACACAGCCAGAGGGGTTTGTTTCCAAGGGAAACGAACATCTAATATGTAGACTACTACGAACCATATATGGTTTGAAGCAAGCTTCTCGTAAATGGAACATCCGTTTTGATGAGACAATCAAAGAGTTTAATTTCATCAAAAACTTAGATGAACCATGTGTTTACAAGAAGGTTAGTGGGAGCGCGATAACATTTCTTATATTGTATGTGGATGACATACTTATCATAGGAAATGATATACCAATGTTACAATCAGTCAAGGTCTGGCTATCAAAGAACTTCACTATGAAGGACTTGGGAGAGGCATCCTATATTTTAGGGATGAAGATCTAATATTTTAAGTATTTTGTCCTAAATCCAATCATGTATGATGAGTTAGGAAGTACTTTCATGTAATCTTATTTGATTTTGTTTATATTAATAAAAGACTTGTTGTTTTTATTACGGGCTTTATCTATTTAAAGTGTATTAAATAAGATGTTCCATAGTTTAGAGTAAAGCTTCTAGAATTATAATGAGATTATAATAGTGAGATCTAGAAGATGATAACACTAAACTTAAACTGTTCCTGATCATAGGATAACTAATTGGGAGTTAGTCAATCCGGAAAGATCGGTACATACTATACTTGCTTCTTACGAAGGATGTTTGTTCTCATAGGCATTTGTGTGGTGACACTATAGTTAGTATGTAGGTGCTCATTGTGGAATGAGTTCACTGAACATGACTCGATCACTTGAACAATTAATAGAGTTTACTCACGTGTCAGTAATTGTTCATATAGTGATGGTTGTACAAGTATCCTTAGACTTGAGATTGTTAGAGTCATCTTGTATATAATGAACAATGCTTTGGTTTAGTCCTTAGTCTCAAGGGCAATTAATAAGTTCTATTCTGGGCATTGGAATTTATATATGGAGATAGTTAACGATCAATAAAGGATCTGCCCCTTCCAGTAAAGGAAGTGAATATCCTATGCTATTCTTAATATGGTAGTTCAGGAATCTCTGGCCACACTGAATGAAATTAGAAATTAATTTCTAATTTGCATTAACATGAACTATACATAAGAAATAAGAAATCATATGATTAAATTAGATAGGCTTGACACGAGATCTATGCCTTGTATTTAATCGGGATATTGTTAGGGCAGAAGGAATTTATTGTACGGTAACCAGTCACTGAATATGTTCTATATTCCTAGCGATGAATTCATGTTATTCGGATAGTCGCGATATACCTTCAAAAGTATCACTCACGATGTAGAATGTATTTAATTATAACGATAATTAATTTTAACGAATTAATTGTAATTCGTATAAATAATAATAAATAGTTTATTATTATTTATTTCTACTACCGACATAATTATGAACCTAAAGGGTCACACCATAAAAGGAAATATTGTTGAAGATGAAGAAAAATTATTTTGGCTAATAATTATTTATTTTAGAAATAAATAATTAAATAATTAATTATATGATTTAATTAATTATAAATATTAAGAAAAGTTCTTAATATAATAATTATATATTTAATCTGAGATATTAAATATATAGAGAGAATTGTTTTAAAGAGTTTAAATGAAATCAATGATGAACATGTTTTAATTATTAAAAGAGTTTTAATGATTAATGGATTAATTAATAAAGATTAATTAAACCAAACAATGTTTATAGTCAAGAATGATGAGCTGAAATTTCTCTATAAATAGGATGCTCATCAAATTTCAGAATGACAACACAAGATCATTTGCAAAAGAGTTTCTTGCATTTAATCAATATTAGCCAAATTATTCTCTCTTTTCTTCCTTTATCAAATTTCTTGGTGGATACCATTAGAGCACTCCACATACTGAGGGGTGATTGCAAGGAGAAGAACAAGGGCTAATTTTGAAGTTCATAGCTGTTGCCGGAAAGCATTTAAGGTAATTCTCTTATTTTTCTTGAAATATATGCATGATTAATTAGGATTTCTATGCAAATAAATGTTATAAATACTTCCGCATGCGTAGAAATTCCTTCAGTGATGTCAAACCTAAATCCAGAACCTTCATATCCTGGTGGAAACTTCATATACACAACTTCTTGCAAATTTCCATGTAAAAAGGCGTTCTTCACGTCCATTTGGTGAGTGAACCAACCTTGTATGGCAGCCACTACTAGCAGTAATCTCACTGTAGTTAACTTTGCTACAGGAGCAAAGGTTTGATCGTAATCAATCCCATACCTTTGCTTGTTCCCCAACACTACTAATCTAGATTTGTATCTGGTGCTTTGTCTTTGAGGATCAAACTTGGTTGTATATACCCATTTGCATCCTATAGCAGTCTTGCCAGCAGGTAAATTAGTGATTTCCCAAGTTTGATTACTCTCTAGAGCCTCAAGCTCTTCATTCATGGCTTGAAGCCAATGACTGTGCTTAGCAACCTCCTTGAAATGTTTAGGATCAGGTACCTTAGAAATTGTATTCATAAAACAAGAGAACTGAGAACTAACAGGTGTCTCACTTACCTTCCTAACACAGTTTGCACTTATATGATAATCATTTTGCCAACTGGGAGTTTTGTGCTCTCTGTTGGATCTCCTAATAATTGGTTGTTCTTCATTAGAACTCTCATGTGCAGTTTTTGACTCATCTTGGCTTCCACCAGCTGGATCCTCATATTCATAATCATCCTATGTAACTTGAGTATCCCTGGTTTCCATCTGCTTTGCTCTAGAGTTGTTGACTGTAGTGGATTGGAAAACATGATAGGGGTATATAGATTCATAGAATCTTACATCCCTGGAAACAAAAGTTACACCAGTGAGTAAGTTATGCAATCTATACCCTTTTTGTGATGGTGAGTATCCTATAAAAACACAAGGCACTCCTCTTTCTTGAAACTTGTCTTTCTTTCTGCAAGGGTTAGAGGCAAAAGTAAGGCAGCCAATTGATCTCAGATGTCCATATCTTGGTGGTTTCCCATACAATAGCTCATATGGAGTTTTTCCTTCCAAAATTTCACTAGGAAGTCTATTAGTAATGTGTGTTGCAGCAAGCATACAGTCTCCCCAGAATTGGAGTGGTAAAGCACCCTGAAATCTCAATGCTCTTGCCATCTCAAGAATGTTTCTGTGCTTTCTCTCTGCCCTTCCATTCTGTTGTGGTCTATCAGCACATGATGTCTGATGAATAATTCCCAATTTCTCAAAGAAAGCTTTACACTTGTAGTCATCAAATTCCAATGCATTATCAGACCTTATGGTCTTCACTTTCTTTCCAAACTGATTTCTTACCATCCTTACAAAACTAACAATTGCATTATAAGCATCAGACTTGTGTTTAAGCAGCTGCACCCAGGTTACCCTGGAACAATCATCAATAAATGTGAGAAAATAGCTGAATCTCCCTCTATAGAGGACTCTATATGGTCCCCATGTGTCATTGTGCACCAATTCAAACACTCTTCTTGCTTTCGATTGACTCTTAGTGAAAGGAAGTTTAGTAAATTTTGCTAGGGGACAGGCTAGGCAGACATCCTTACTGGTCTCTTTAATGTCAAGTTTATCAATCATTAGCATTCTCTTCATAGGAATGTGTCCTAGTCTTTGATGCCATACTGTTTCCTTACTCAATTTAGGAACATCTTTAACTACAGTAGGGAGATTCTCAACAATTTTGACAGACATAGTGTTCGCTAAAATCACTACGCAAGTATACGCAGTCCAAAAGCAATAAAGGGAAATAAGGATCGTTCCCACGAAGACTCGGTGATTTAAGTATAAGTGTCTATTCAACAATGTTCGGCTAATTATAGAAGCTTGAACGAGTGATAAAGTTCGGTTTGTTTGAATTAACAATTAACTAATGAAATATCAACTAACGTGTTTTTAAAATAATATGATAAGGGCATGGGGTTCTAAGTTCATGAATGCTTCATCTTGGTTTACTATCAAGATTCAATAAGTTGCAATTGTTAAAGAAGCTAGCGGGAACACTTAGCTAATATGAGCCATCTTTCAATTAACTCATACCAATCCAAATAAACATCCACAAAAGAGATAGAAGTTATAAGGGCATCAATTATATCCAAACACTATATGTCTATGTGAATGGGTGATACAATCGATTTACAAAACAAGTTCCGCAATTAACTACATAGGGGAATAATGTTCTATCGAAACTATATTCCAACACGCGGAGAAGCCGACGAAACCTATGCTAGCATGGTGAGTCCTAATCTCTAAATCCACTTTCGCATTCATTAGAGATTTGACAAAATAGATGTTAGCTACTCATCTATATGCAATTAACACAACCACATTAGGCATTCTTATAAGAAAATCACAAACTCAAATAATCTATCAAGCCAACCATAAAAATCCACAATTCACTACATTAGAACCCCATGAAAGTGTTTAGTTCATAATTAAACTTAACACCTTCATGGGTTCTATGGATAACATAATTAAACAAAATGAAAATTAAGATTAATAATTAAAATTGAATTAGACAAAAGTACTAGAAAAGAAATCACTAATAAACAAGTTAAGAGTTGAGAAAAACTGAAAATTGAAGTAGAGAAATCCTGGAAATGGGTTTGAACTTGAGTGATTCTTCCTTGCTATCACCTAGGATTGATGATTCTCTTGTTCTTGCCTCTTCTCCAATGTTCCCAGCTGCTAGTTAGGTTTACAAGTGATGTAAGTTCGTTTTTATACAACCCTAGAAAAAGCCCATATGCTGAAAATGGCCCAACAGCAAAACAATTCGTTGAGCAGAATTTTTGGCTTCCAGGCTGCAGCCTGGAATCCCGAGCGGCCGCCCGGAGCTCAAAATTGCTGGAAATTTTCTGCCTTGGCTTATTTTCTGATTTTTGGCTTGCTCTTTCCTTTGCACCTTCTTGCACTTTAATAGCAATTCATCCCTTGCATTCTCTAGCCTTCCAAGATGGTGCAACAACACCACAACTCTTCCGAGACGATGCAAACAAGCAATTCCAAGATCACCAACATAGCACGATCTTTGCACCAAATCCACCGACTCTCGACCTTTTGTGTTATTCCATGCAACCTACAAAACTAAACCAAAACACATCAAATGATGCTTGTAAACTTGAGAACGAACAACGATTCTAGCCATTTAGAAGCCTTAAAAGTGGATATAAAATCCACTTAACAAACCCCCAAACTTGAATCATTGCTTGTCCTCAAGCAAAGAAAAATGCAACCACTTAACACATGGGAAATGCATGAATGATATGAACTCAATAACCTAACTACTAAATGCATGATGCATGAAATGCAATATCCCCTCGCAACACAACATTCGTTTCAACAATCCCCTCCAAGAATGCAACAACTAATGACAAGAACCGATTACATTCCAATATATACATAGGTATAAACAAGTGCAAAGCGTGATTGTGTGCTAGCTTCAAAAGAATACTCACTAATGGATCCGAACAAGACAAAACATGCTTTTAAGGGAAATTTACGAGTTTAAAAACAGAATAGAGTCTATACTCTCGACAACCTAGAACAGCTCCATATTCGATCAAGGTCACAATGAATTTATTATGTTCTAAACCTCTAAATACGCTTATTTGACCGTGCAATGGTTGAGGTCCCTAAAGACTTATGCACTAGCACCCTTGTAACGAGCTTTAGGTTAGCGGATCCCAGACTATAAAAGCCTTAGGTCACTAGGCACAAAGTCCCCTAGAACTTACTTGCTCGAGTACCAATGAGCCCAACCGTGGTCAATTATGCCTTATACACATTCAACTTTTTTTTTTTCTTATCTTTTGAGAATGGGAATGAGTGCGTTTCGCTCCATCTCATTCCACCCCTAGACTACTCATATAAATATGAGCTGGCTACTAGCCAATTGACACCTAGCCATTACTTATCATTATTATATATATTTTTTTTTTTTTTTAGCACGCATACCCAATGCTTCCCCCAAACTTATACTTTACTGCCCTAGAGTCATAAAGAGAATAGGTAAAATTCTATCGTTAAACAAGCGACTATTCCCCCATAAGCATGTAATCCTAGAACAAAATCCAAAAGCATTGAGTAACTATGAATGGTGTAAAAATATTTTAGCTACTGCACTAGTATAGCCTATTTCAACTGAGCATGAAATTGAATTCCTGTTTTCATTATCACACTCTCTTCAAAGACTACTAATTCGAACTTGTTAATGCTAAGGGATCATGGAATGTTATGATATGCAATTATATGAACATAACAATTAAATTAATCTACATGTCGTGCGACTTAAAACTACATGACATGAATGTACTAGCTAGATGCAAATATGACCTTAACCCCACACCCCCAAACTTGAACAATTCAATGTCCTCATTGAAAGTAAAGGGAAAAGGGAAGAAAACGCCCCTAATCGTCTGAGTCGTCACCCTCTTCGGGCTGTGAATCTGGTGGAGTATCTGGAGGAGGATAGGGCTGATGAGTGCCATAAACCGGCCATTCCACCTGAATGCCATCTCGCTCAAAAACTCTATCAAGTGACACTGTCATATCCTGTGCAAAACGGCGATTTATATCATGCATGGCGTCCATACGCCGAAGCAACCGCCTATACTGGGTATCACTGAATCCTGCCTGTGGACCCTGGCGACCTGCGCCTCTCTCAGCCCGATCTGCTCTAACTCTCTGCGGAGGTGGCACAATTCTCTCCACCCCACCTACAATGAACCCATGACCTCGTGGGTGAGGGACGCCGCCCGGCCAATCCTCCAAACGAGCAATTATAGCACTAGCAATGTCGGCACTCTGCTGCTGAAGCTGTTCCTCGGCACCCCAATTAACACCGGCATTCATACACAACCGGGTGATAAGATAAGCATGGGGAATAGCTCCTGTAGTGCGGCTAGTCATAAAGCGGCACATACCCTGATAAATCAGATATGCTGGATCAATGTAATGGCCTCCCAAAATTCCATATAACAAAATGGCTCTCTCCACTGTAACGTCATGAGCGTGCGAAGAAGGCATCAATCGTGCACATATGAACATGTTCCATGCGCGAGCATACCTATTCAGGGCAGAAGCAGGGAAGTTTAAATGCTCATTAGATCCCGGCTTATACCTCCACTCAGTGCCTGGCGCACACAAATCAACCACAAGTCTATCTAAATCCACTTCTGCGCGTGACTTGATCGTCCAATCCTCGGCCCCCCGAGGTTGAGGTGGAAGCCTTAACACGTTCGAAATGGTTGCACGCCGGTAATCTACCGTTACACCACGTACCCATGAATAACCATTAGCCGATTCCTTGGCATTTGCATAGAATTCTCGGACAACACCTAGGGGAACTTCCAAAGGAGTGTCACACAACACACTCCATCCCCTAACATTAATCATGCCAAGCAATTCGCCATCGGTGGCGGAAGGCTTGAATCCTCGTTCTTTAGCCACCGCCCTAGTCCGCAATCGATTATACTCATTGTGAGCAATTAATGAAACAAATCGCGATTCATCAAGTGCCTCATCAATATTCGGTTGAGCACTACTACTACCCACAATTCTTGTTCTTTTTGGAGCCATAATTCTCACAGACAAATTAACAAACACCTTATGTGCAAGTCTCCTTATTAACCAATCACACAATATCCAACGAAATTAAACCAAGCAATTGCTTACAACCCACAACAAGATAAACCCTTGAAATCCTTATCCAATCCTTGTTTTTCAATTTTTTAGGTATTATGAGATGCTAGAGAATGAGTAAATTGGATATATGTGGATGTATGTATAATTGGGTGTGTAATTGTGGGGATAGTGGGTTATGGTTTGATATAGGGATATGGATGTGGGATTAGTATATATGAATTTGGGGTTGAAAATGGGATGAGATTTATGGGGTTGAGTAGGGAGAAGTAAGTGGATTTGGAGGTTTTATAAACCTATAAGAACTGCCTAAATATTCAACCACTGCATGCCTTGTTTTTAAGTTCGTTCGGCAGAGTTTTAGAGCGTGTGTGCTCCATGTTGTAGAAAGTACGTGCCCCAGTTGTAGAAATTACGTGCCCCAGGCAGGTTGAATGTACGTGCTCCATGTTGATGAATATTCGTGCCCCAGTTGTAGAAATTACGTGCCCCAGGCAGGTTGAATGTACGTGCTCCATGTTGATGAATATTCGTGCCCCAGTTGTAGAAATTACGTGCCCGCGGTCGCCCTGAGTCCTTATTTTGTGCCAGACACCCATTTTCAAACACACATATTTTCCATCTCCTTTCCTTTTCTTTCTCACTTTTTTTTTTTTTTATAATGCTTTTTCAAAACAAATAATACTCCAAAATGCATGGGTTGCCTCCCACGAAGCGCTTGTTTTAAATGTCACTAGCTTGACATTTTCTTCGAATTTCAATCGGTAGTACCAAGAACCGCGGATTCCGCTTCGCGATTCACACATTCACCAAAGTATGGTTTCAACCTCTGTCCATTTACTTTGAACGACTCATCAGGTGATTTATCAAAAATTTCCACTGCTCCATGTGGAAACACCGTTTTAACATAAAATGGCCCTGACCATCTCGACTTAAGCTTTCCTGGAAACAATCGAAGACGAGAGTTAAATAATAAAACGGATTGACCAGGAACAAATACCTTGTTTACCAGACGACGATCATGCCATCGCTTCACTTTCTCCTTATAAAGCTTGTTATTCTCGTATGCTTGCAAGCGAAACTCGTCTATCTCGTTGAGTTGCACCATTCGCTTCTCACCCGCAGCCTTAAGATCAAAATTTAGCTTTTTCAAAGCCCAGTACGCCTTGTGCTCCAATTCGGCTGGCAAATGACAAGCCTTTCCATACACAAGTTGATATGGGGACATCCCCAACGGTGTTTTATAGGCTGTTCGATAAGCCCATGCCGCTTCATCAAGTTTCATTGACCAATCTTTCCTTGAAGGACTCACTACTTTTTCTAGAATGCGCTTGATTTCACGGTTAGACACCTCGGCTTGGCCATTGGTTTGAGGGTGGTATGCTGTAGCTACACGATGGTTGATGTTGTACTTAGCCATGAGGTTAGTAAACTTGCGATTGCAAAAGTGAGTACCTTCATCACTAATGATAACTCGAGGAGTGCCGAATCTTGTAAAGATGTTCTTGTGAAGGAAATTTATCACTACATTTGCATCATTGGTTGGAAGTGCCTTGACCTCAACCCATTTGGAAACATAGTCCACGGCTAACAAGATGTATTGGTTGTTGCATGAAGAAATGAATGGTCCCATGAAGTCGATCCCCCAAACGTCGAAGATTTCCACTTCCAGCATCACATTAAGGGGCATTTCATTTCTCCTTGAGATGTTTCCAACTCGTTGGCAACGATCACACCTCAATACAAATTGATGAGCATCCTTAAAAAGGGAAGGCCAATAGAATCCTGCTTGAAGAATACGAGTCGCGGTCTTTTCACCTCCATAGTGGCCTCCATATGTTGTGGCATGATAGTCCTTCAGAATAGCCTCTGTCTCACTGTGAGGTACACACCTCCTGATAACCTGATCCGCTCCTTGTCTGAACAAGTATGGTTCATCCCAACAATACCATTTAACTTCATGCATGAACTTCTTCTTTTGTGCATATGAGAGTTCGGGAGGAATCACTCTACTAACAAGAAAGTTCACAATGTCTGCGAACCAAGGTTCTTCTTCTTGTATTCCAAACAGTTGTTCATCAGGGAAGAATTCATTAATGACCGTGCTGTCTTGGGATGACTTCCCAAGATCTTCCAAACGAGAAAGGTGATCGGCTACTTGGTTTTCTATTCCTTTTCTGTCCTTTATTTCCAAATCGAATTCTTGCAATAGAAGTACCCAACGAATCAAACGAGGTTTGGAGTCCTTCTTTGTCATCAAATATTTTATAGCCGCATGATCTGTGTAAACAATTACCTTCGTGCCAAGCAAGTAGGCTCGAAATTTCTCAAAAGCATAGACAACAGCCAAGAGCTCCTTTTCCGTGGTGGTGTAGTTCAACTGTGCATCATTAAGGGTTTTACTAGCATAGTAAACCACATGAAAAATTCTCTCTTTCCGTTGACCAAGAACAGCACCAACTGCATAGTCACTAGCATCACACATTAGCTCAAAAGGCTCACTCCAATTAGGTGCAGTAATAACAGGTGCAGTAGTTAACTTCTTCTTCAAGAGCTCGAAGGCAACAAGACAAGCTTCGTCAAATTTGAAGGGAATGTCCTTCTCAAGTAGATTACACAACGGTTTAGAAATTTTCGAGAAATCCTTTATGAAACGCCGATAAAAACCCGCGTGCCCAAGAAAGCTACGAATCCCCTTGACTGAAATTGGAGGAGGAAGATTTGAGATTGTTTCCAATTTAGCTTTATCTACCTCAAGACCTTGATTAGAAACCTTGTGCCCGAGAATTATTCCTTCTTGTACCATGAAATGGCACTTTTCCCAATTGAGAACCAAATTGGTTTCAACGCACCTTTTAAGCACTAAGGTCAAATTCGCAAGAGTCTCATCATAAGAGGTACCAAATACTGAAAAATCATCCATAAAAACCTCTACATTAATACCAATCATGTCCGAGAATATGGCCATCATGCATCTCTGAAAAGTTGCTGGGGCACCACAAAGACCAAAGGAAACCCGACGAAAGGCAAAAGTGCCAAACGGGCAAGTAAATGTGGTCTTTTCCTGATCTTCAGGAGCAATGCAAATCTGATTATACCCCGAATATCCATCAAGAAGACAATAATATTCATGACCGGCCAATCTATCCAACATCTGATCAATGAAGGGAAGTGGGAAATGATCTTTCCTGGTGGCCTTATTGAGCTTCCGATAGTCCATGCACACTCGCCATCCTGTGACCGTTCGAGTAGGAATGAGTTCATTTTTTTCGTTTGCCACCACGGTCATGCCTCCTTTCTTAGGCACACACTGCACTGGACTGACCCATGAACTGTCTGAAATGGGATAGATTATCCCTGCATCTAGCCACTTGAGGATTTCTTTCTTTACCACCTCTTTCATGATAGGATTTAGCCGCCTTTGGTGCTCTACTGTTGGCTTACTCCCTTCTTCCAATAGAATTTTATGTTGGCAATACGAGGGACTGATTCCTTTTAGATCCGCCACAGACCAACCTATGGCTGATTTGAATTCTCGAAGAACCCTCAAGAGTTTGTCCTCCTCAGCATCTGAAAGGTTAGCGGCAATAATCACTGGCAAAGTAGATGATTCTCCAAGAGAGGCATACCGTAAATGCTCTGGTAGTGGTTTGAGTTCTAGAGTTGGAGCTTCCTCGATAGATGGTTTCAATTGCTGATGCGATCCCTTTAATTCTGGTAGACCCAACGATTCTACCGGTCTCTCCAATTTTCTTTGCCAAGGCATAGCATCCAGATATTGCAGTTGTTCATCTATATCATCTTCATCTAATGAATACTCTCCACTGAGTGCCTTTTCCAAAGTGTCATTCATGAACATGTGATCCAACTTTTCTTGTACCGTAGACTCAATCAAGTCTATCTTTAGACACTGTTCTTCTTCTGTAGGAAATTTCATAGCTGTGAAAACATTGAAAGTGACATTTTGATCGTGCACCCTCATCGTAAGTTCTCCCTTTTGGACATCAATCAATGTTTGCCCCGTCGCCAAGAATGGTCGACCAAGTATGATAGGAATCTTCTTATCTTCTTCAAAATCCAGTATGACAAAATCAGCTGGAAAAATTAGTTTGTCCACCTTTACTAGGACATCTTCAACAACTCCTCGGGGATATGTGATTGAGCGATCCGCTAACTGAAGTGACATGCTCGTCGGTTTTGGCTCGGGAAGGCCAAGTTGCAAGAAAACCGAGTATGGCATGAGATTGATACTTGCTCCCAAATCACATAAACATTTGTCAAAAGACAATTTTCCAATGGTGCATGGAATGGTGAAACTACCAGGGTCCTTTAGTTTAGGCGGTAACTTTTGTTGCAATACCGCACTACACTCTTCCGTCAAAGCAACGGTCTCTAACTCCTCCAGTTTCACTTTTCTCGAAAGAATGCCTTTCATGAACTTTGCATAGCTTGGCATTTGTTCTAGAGCTTCGGCAAAGGGAATGTTGATGTGTAATTTCTTAAAGACTTCAAGAAATTTTCCAAATTGCTTGTCCAGTTTCTGTTTCTGCAGTCGTCGAGGAAATGGTGGAGGTGGATAGACATGCTCTCCTACTTCTTTAAGGACTGATTGTTTAGGAGGTGATGTATTTTTTTCTTCCTCCTGGGTTGAAATTGAAGCTTTACCCTTGTCTTCGGTGTCTCCCAAGTCCACTTTTTCTGTTTCCTCAATGGGCAGAATTCTTTCTGCTCTTGTCATTTCAGCACCTTCTGTGACTTTCCCGGACCTTAGAGTGATGGCCTTGATGTGCTCTTGGTTGTCCTTTCTCCCTGGATTAGCTTCGGTATCACTGGGAAGTGTTCCTTGTGGTCGGCTCATCATGAAACTAGCAAGTTGTCCCATTTGAGTTTCCAGATTTTTAATTGAAGCTGCTTGGCTTTTCCAGGCTAATCTGAGCTCATCTAACTCTGTCTTTTCACTCGAAGATGATTGCCCGGAATGTCCATAAGATTGTTGTGGTTGATGAAATCCCGGGGGCTGAAATTGTCTAGGGGCATATGGTTGTTGAAATTGATGCCCCTGCTGTTGGTGAAATCCAGATGGATTAGATTGCTTGTTTCCAAATTGCTGATTCTGAGAATTATGAAAGGGCTGATTATTTTGCTGAGAACCTCCTTGGTTGTTGCTCCAACTGAAATTTAGGTGATTTCGATTGCTTGGATGATAATTGTTAGGCGCTGGTTGTTGTTGCCTCTGAAAGTTGCTTACAAATTGCACCGATTCACTAGAAATGGCACATTGGTTGGTTTCATGTGCACCCGCACATAACTCACATATGCTAGCCACTTGCTGAAAACCTTGTGATGCCATAGAATCCACCTTCAAGCTTAGTGCTTCTAATTGAGCTGCCAAAGATGTAGCTTTGTCGACATCTAGAATTCCCGCCACCTTTTGCTGTGACATTCTATGAGTCGGATTCTGATATTCGTTCGCCGCCATCATCTCAATTAAATCATATGCTTCTTCATAACTTTTAGCCCATAAGGCTCCACCTGAAGCAGCATCAACCATTTGCCTAGATTGACCTCCAAGCCCATTATAGAAACAGTTGATCATCATCCAATCAGGCATGCCATGATGAGGGCATTTTCTCAACATTTCTTTATACCTTTCCCAAGCTTCGCATAAGGTTTCACCTGATTGCTGCGAAAACTGAGTGAGAGCATTCCGAAATGCAGCGGTTTTAGCCATAGGAAAGAATTTGGTGAGAAATTTCTGCGCCAAATCTGCCCAAGTTGTGATGGAGCCTGATGGAAGTGAATGTAGCCAACCTTTGGCTTTGTCTCGTAGAGAAAATGGAAAGAGCCTCAACTTGACAGCATCCTCTGACACATTATTGAATCTGAATGTGTCGCATATCTCGATAAAATTCCGAATGTGCAAGTTAGGATCTTCAGTAGCAGTTCCCCCATATTGTACCTGATTCTGCACCATCTGAATAGTGCTAGGTTTAATTTCGAAAGTAGGAGCAGCAATTGCTGGCCGAATGATACTTGACTGGATGTCATCAATTTTTGGTTGAGAGTAATCCATGAGAGCCCTTGCTGCTGCAGGAGCAACTACTTCTCCTTCTCCGTTCATCTTTTCAGAATTTGTTAGTTCAAGAGCTTGTTTAGCTTTAAATGCTTTAGAACGGGTTAGCATAAAAGGTTCAAGTTCCTGACAGACAAGTAGTCACCACACAAAAAAATTGTAAGATAGAATGTTCAAGTCAAACAAAATTAACTTCTATTGTAGTAAAACACATAAACAAAAATTAACACCGTAGTCCCCGGCAGCGGCGCCAAAAACTTGTTCGCTAAAATCACTACGCAAGTATACGCAGTCCAAAAGCAATAAAGGGAAATAAGGATCGTTCCCACGAAGACTCGGTGATTTAAGTATAAGTGTCTATTCAACAATGTTCGGCTAATTATAGAAGCTTGAACGAGTGATAAAGTTCGGTTTGTTTGAATTAACAATTAACTAATGAAATATCAACTAACGTGTTTTTAAAATAATATGATAAGGGCATGGGGTTCTAAGTTCATGAATGCTTCATCTTGGTTTACTATCAAGATTCAATAAGTTGCAATTGTTAAAGAAGCTAGCGGGAACACTTAGCTAATATGAGCCATCTTTCAATTAACTCATACCAATCCAAATAAACATCCACAAAAGAGATAGAAGTTATAAGGGCATCAATTATATCCAAACACTATATGTCTATGTGAATGGGTGATACAATCGATTTACAAAACAAGTTCCGCAATTAACTACATAGGGGAATAATGTTCTATCGAAACTATATTCCAACACGCGGAGAAGCCGACGAAACCTATGCTAGCATGGTGAGTCCTAATCTCTAAATCCACTTTCGCATTCATTAGAGATTTGACAAAATAGATGTTAGCTACTCATCTATATGCAATTAACACAACCACATTAGGCATTCTTATAAGAAAATCACAAACTCAAATAATCTATCAAGCCAACCATAAAAATCCACAATTCACTACATTAGAACCCCATGAAAGTGTTTAGTTCATAATTAAACTTAACACCTTCATGGGTTCTATGGATAACATAATTAAACAAAATGAAAATTAAGATTAATAATTAAAATTGAATTAGACAAAAGTACTAGAAAAGAAATCACTAATAAACAAGTTAAGAGTTGAGAAAAACTGAAAATTGAAGTAGAGAAATCCTGGAAATGGGTTTGAACTTGAGTGATTCTTCCTTGCTATCACCTAGGATTGATGATTCTCTTGTTCTTGCCTCTTCTCCAATGTTCCCAGCTGCTAGTTAGGTTTACAAGTGATGTAAGTTCGTTTTTATACAACCCTAGAAAAAGCCCATATGCTGAAAATGGCCCAACAGCAAAACAATTCGTTGAGCAGAATTTTTGGCTTCCAGGATGCAGCCTGGAATCCCGAGCGGCCGCCCGGAGCTCAAAATTGCTGGAAATTTTCTGCCTTGGCTTATTTTCTGATTTTTGGCTTGCTCTTTCCTTTGCACCTTCTTGCACTTTAATAGCAATTCATCCCTTGCATTCTCTAGCCTTCCAAGATGGTGCAACAACACCACAACTCTTCCGAGACGATGCAAACAAGCAATTCCAAGATCACCAACATAGCACGATCTTTGCACCAAATCCACCGACTCTCGACCTTTTGTGTTATTCCATGCAACCTACAAAACTAAACCAAAACACATCAAATGATGCTTGTAAACTTGAGAACGAACAACGATTCTAGCCATTTAGAAGCCTTAAAAGTGGATATAAAATCCACTTAACACATAGTTATCTTATCATCATCACAGACCTTAGCTTTATTACCTATATCAATAGTCTGAGCCTTAATATTCCTCAAAGTCTTCTGTAGTGGCTCATTGATTAAGTAGTAAAGCCCATTTTCTCCCTTCCCAATACCTTTAACTTCATTAGTCTTATTGTCTTGAATAATACAGTAACTATCATGGAAAACTACAGTGCAATTTTCATCATGACATAGCTTGTTTACAGACAATAGATTGTGTTTGGGTTTTATATCAAACGGGCCACTGATCTCATTAAAAAGTATCAAGTAGCTCCCCAGTTTCCACGGGGACTCATTTAAGCCACTAAACTAAGAAATATATCATTTGCCCCCCTGCATTCACAAAAATAATACAATTTATGGTGGCCTAAGTGTCTTGGATAAAATTTATGGTGGCCAAAAAAAGTTCAATCTTGGATAGATTGTATTATTCTCACTTAGGCCACCATAAATTGTATTATTTTTGTGAATGCAGAGGGGGGCAATGATATATTTCTTAGTTTAGTGGCTTAAATGAGTCTCCGTGGACACTGGGGAGCTACTTGATACTTTTTAATGAGATCAGTGGCCCGTTTGATATAAAACCCGATTGTGTTTAAAGGCAGGAATATAAAGTACATTTTTCAGCTCTATATTATTCTTTAAACTCACACTTCCACTATGTGTAATCTGGGATGTTTCACCGGTAGGCAAGTTAATTTGTGAATGCTTTTGGCACATAACAGCAGTACTTAAAGCATTAATTATACCAGTCATATGATCTGAAGCCCCTGAATCTATAATCCACTCAGCATTTTTAGTTGTATCAGCAAAATAGCATGAAACCATACCTGCATATGCACCTTCTAATTCATCATCAGTATCTCCCCCTTTCGAAGAGCCTGGTAACATCCTTAATAATTGCTCCAGCTGCTGAGAAGTGATAGTAGCAGTGCTGCTAGACACTGACCTAGTATCTTGAGATGACCCTTGTGCATTTGCAGCAATTCTGGCACCAGGATGTGGCCTACCCTTGTTCCACCTTTTGCTGGTTGTTGTTGCCATTACCTCGACCTTTAGCCCTCTGTGGTGGTTGAACTTGTGGTTTGGCTTTAGCATGCCAACTGGGGTATCCCACAATAGTCCAGCACTTATCTGAGCTATGGCCACTCTTTCCACAAGCACCACACTGTGTGGAAGTTTGAACATGAGCTGAGATCCCCATGGTGCCTTTACTATACATCACCAATCCTTCAGACTCTTCTTTAGTGTGGCCTAGGACCTCTCTCTGAGCCTCTTCTTGCTCAATGTAGCTACATGCTGTTTCAACCGAGGGAAGTGTGGGCATTATAAGCATCTGGCTTCTTTGAGCCCCATATGTATCATTAAGACCATTTAAGAACTGGAACAATTTCTGTTCATCTCTGTGTTGAGTAAGAGCAGCAACAAAGGCTTTAATGTCTGTTGTATTCGCAGTAAGGGTAGGAAGAGTGGTCATAGATTCCAACACCTCCCACAAAGATCTCATCTGAGTATAGTACTCACTCACTGGCCTTCCTCCCTGTTTGGTTTCATAAAGCTCTTTGTTAATTTTGTACTTTCGAGAGCCATTTGTGAGAGCAAAACGCTGCTCAAGATGCTTCCAAATATGATGAGCATTGCTCACAAACATTATAGACTTTTTGATGGAGTCTGATACTGACCCCAAAATCCTGGAGATGACCATGTTATTACAGGTGTCCCAAGCATCTTTCTTAAGATTGTCAGAGGCATCTCTAACCAAGGTACCTTAACAAAGCCTAGCTTTCGTTTTGAAGACAAGGCAATC
The DNA here is from genome assembly GCA_036435485.1 of Saposhnikovia divaricata. Lineage (NCBI taxonomy): Eukaryota > Viridiplantae > Streptophyta > Magnoliopsida > Apiales > Apiaceae > Saposhnikovia > Saposhnikovia divaricata. The sequence goes on from CM071600.1 coordinate 25,703,900, forward strand.
TCCATCGATCTTTTCCATGACCTATAGTTAATGGAGCCTTCAAGCTTATCTATGGTCATGAAATTGTTGCCATCAGATGGATGGAGATATAGGGGACTTGACACATCAATGGTTGTTGTTGTGTTTGGAACCATGAAGGAAAAGAGAGAGATTTGTAAACTGAATAAATTGTTAAACTAACAAACACATGTAGATTGCTATGATACGATCCATAGCTCTGATACCATGAAAACAAATATAAACTAAATTGAAAGTTTAACAAACTGCTCTCTCTTATTCATTTTCTTGATAATGTTTCTTACAAAAGACCAAATCCTCTTTTATAGAAGAGGTGGTTTTAACCAAAGCTGGACCACAAGTCCTGATACTGCCAAGTAGAGACAAATGGAAATTAACCACCTAACAGACTACTCGAACTAGACAAAAGCAACAAAAGACAAATAAACAGCTACTTAACCCCATATCGGCTTGGGATCATGTGCACCTCATTGGGCCTATAGAGAGAGCTAGCACTTGGGTTGATTACTGGGCCTTCAACAAAAGGTGATAGGATCTTGCAAATAGCATTTGGGAGCGGGTGCAAGTGTTTTAGCGCTGTTTGGGAATGCACTGAAACTGTCAGAATTCCAGCAAGTGGACCATGGATTGATTGTATTGATAACTACCCGACATGTATTCCTGGAGTGGTAAAATAGTAAGCCTTTGTTAACATAGTTTCGGTTGGGATTACCGGTCCAGAGGGGAGCGGTAGCTAGCTAATTCGGCGTTCTAGATTAATATAATTACGTTTATAAAAGGAGCGTCTAATATGACACATAAATAATTGTAACAATAAAATGTTTCTGTTAGCTGAACATGATGTGCCATTCATGATGGCTTGTACTATAACTATAAGTAAACATTGATACATGATTCTGTTGGGTACTAAATGAACTGTTCCAAAATCTACTTTGCAACGGACGAAACGCTACTGTTATTAACATATGCTCGGACCCTCTAATAATTTTCAACCTAGACACAACCTACTGAAGTAGCTTCACCTTAGTCGTTAAGATGCAAAATTTGCAACCTAATTTTTCTGTTCTATTTTCTGCATACCGTGCATGTACTCTAGTCTGTAGCAATTCCTTTTAGTTCATGCTCAATAACTTCATGTTTCCAGAGTCCAGACTCTTACACATATTATCTGCCAGTTTTTTTTTTTCATGGCCATCTAGAATGGTAAAGCGAGTGCAATATTAACTTATATCAAGTGTAGCATAGATTTATAAGTAATCTTTGGTAAATGCTAAGACTTTCGTTCCACAAGAATAACACAGATAATAAGGTATATAACCTAAATAAATGGAAAATGTAGTTAACATGTAATCATATTTTTATCCTTCTCTTTATTCTTCTCTCTCACCTCCACTTTCCCTCGTATTTTTATCAATCCTTCCTCTACACGGAGCATTAGCCATTTAAAAAAGTGCTGCTCCCTCTGGTCCATTATGTAAGACATTTGACTTTTTTGCACGTAATTTTGTGTGCTTTGACCTCGTGGTTAAAATTAATATTTTTCAATATACTTTTATTCAGAAAAAATATTAAAAAAAAGTAATTTTAACTATGTGGTCAAAATACTTAAAATTAAGTGCAAAAAAAAAAAATTTAAATGTCTTACATAATGGACTAGAGGGAGTATTATTTTAGAGAGTCTTGTATGTATTAATTCTCGGGATGGAGGGAGTTTAGGTGTTTGACAGGCCAAGTCCTCTCTCTAGCCACGGAAACCAAAGTAGCTAGAGCTAAGGGATTAGTCTATCACTTCCGGAGGCTGTCCGATGCCTCATCAGTTTGTTTCAAGTACTTATATATTTTGAAGTTGTTGTGTGTGATATCACATGTAAATAATGTGTTTCTATAACCATCCTGTTTCTTGCCTCTTATATATAGATGGTATGGTGATAGATACAAAATATCTAAATACTTATCCAGCAACATTTACATTTTACAATTTTGAAAGGCAATCAGATAAACATTACTTAGCTGTCGTTTTTAAACCTTACCTCTTCCCCCCATTTAACGGCCATTAATTGCTAACTCAGTGGCAGTGCATAATTATAAAGGATAACATTAGGTAAGCAGTTACTACATCTCATCTACTATATGTTGCTTTGATGTCACCATCAATTGAAGAGACGAAGAGAAAACATCTGATACGCTGCTTTCTAGTAGGATTTTGTGAAACAGTTGAAATTAGTTTACACTTGCCAGGACAAAAAGTAGTTCAACCTTAATGTGTCATAGGTCCGTATTATTCACATGTTGTAGGGTGTACTGGACTGGACCAGAATTGCGGACCATTATGATTGTCCAAGTACTAGGTGTGCATTGAGGGAAGCATGGAAATTTTCTGTTGGTTCATGCAGAGTTCTCTTCAATTTAATCTATCAAGTAACATGTCCTTCTTCCTTCCCTGCTTCTCATCATCTTCATATCGACCCTTTTTTTTATATCCGAGTCCTGGACAGTATACCTAGTCGATATTGCCTGATATAAGCCGCTTGCCCAGTGTCTTTGTTAGTTTTCCAATATATTGTCTGTGTTAGTCAACGTTATTTGTGTTAGTATTGCATCTTTAATTTAGTGTCTGCGTTAGTTGTGCAGCTTTTAAAATCAATTTTAAATTAAGAATTAAGGTGAGGTGATTGTATTAAGGAGTATCCAGTGAGTGAACGACACTATATTCACTGTCATGTACTTTTGTGTTTGCTTTTGTGTTTCATCAACTCCAATTATTTGTGGAAATGGACGTAATGTTGTGTTTACCTACCAAAGTTAGTGTTGTAAAAAGCGGGAATCGGAATTAATGAGTGGAGGCACCATCCAGGGATTAATCGAAATTAATTTAATAATATTTTTTTATATATAACCATTTTATAATTTTAGTTATAAATATATAATTATCACATATTTATATAAATATATTTAAAAATATTGTACGATTGGAATAAATAAAACTTACACTTTTGAATTAGGGGTCAATTTGGGAGGAAAAATTTAGAGAGTTTGTGATTTAATAGTCTAAAATAGTAATTATATATACGAGAAAAATAGCTTTGCTTAATTTTACTCAAGTTTCTATCTTTTTAATTTTTATCAATTAGGCTGATTTTGACCGATTGGACCGATTTTTACCAATTATTGACCATTTTTACAAAAAACATTTTTGACCCGATTTTTGCATAATCGAATCGATTAGTCACCATCTAGTGATTAATCCTGATTAATTGCCGACTTTTAAAACCGAGACCAAAGTCCTTACTCGTTACTTTATTGTCCAAGTAGTCTATAAATCTCTGCCTCTTTCCATTACAGTTGACATCTCAATTCTCTTAATCTATCTCGCGTTTAGATTTTATACACCAAGACACATCTACAACAAAAATGCCTGATTTCTTAAGTTCTGTAATGCTCAAGTACCTAAAACTAGGTTCCCAGCTTCTTGTGAACCACTATGTTGCATGGGTCCTTGCATCAATCTTGCTTATTTCATCTTGTGAAGTACTTAAATTAAGTCCTCATGAGACAGTGGCCATTTGGAATTGTCTTCGCTTTGATCTCGTACCGATATTTCGGTCTGCATTTCTTGTTATCTTCATCTCAACCCTCTACAATATTTCCAAGCCTCAAAAAGTATACCTAGTCGATTTCGCCTGTTACAAGGCTCCCGCCGAGTTATGTTTTAGTATAAGAGCTTACGTTGAACGTATGAAATTCATATCAGGGTCAGACAACCAAAGTCTTGATTTTCAACTAAAAATTTCAGAGCGAATTGGGCTCGGTGAACGCACTTGTATGCCACCTGCTATACATTTAAACCCTCCAAACCCCACATTGAAAGCTTTAAGAGAAGAAGCTGAGATGGTAATTTTCTCCGCATTGGACTCGTTATTCCTAAAGTCTGGACTCAATCCCAGAGACATAGATATACTAGTAGTGAATTGCAGCATTTGCTTTTCAACTCCATCACTGTCTGCTATGGTGATTAACAAGTACAAAATGAATGCGAACATAAAGAGCTTCAATGTATTGGGGATGGGCTGCAGTGGTAGTCTGATATCAATAGATTTAGTCCGTCAGCTCCTGCACGCTCATCCGAGTTACAACGCTGTTGTTGTGAGTGCAGAACTCATGACAACAATTTTTTACAGAGGAAAAGAGAGATCAATGCTTGTTCCCAATTCTTTGTTTCGAATGGGTGGTGCAGCTATATTTTTATCAACTAGAAACTCTTTCCGCGATATCAGAGCCAAGTATCGTCTTCTCCACCTAGTTCGAACCCACACAGCTGGCGATGATAAGTCCTATAATTGTGTTTATGTGAAAGAAGATCCAGAGGGAATTTTGGGGTTGTGGCTTTCAAAAGACCTAATGGCTGTAGCTGGAGAGGCCTTAAAATTGAATTTGACAGTCCTTGGACCTCTTGTGCTTCCTGTATCTGAAAGATTTTTTTATTCATTGAATTACATTGCTCGAAGCATATTTAGGCTTAGGTGGAAGCCTTATATCCCAGACTTTAAACAGTCTTTCAAGCACTTCTGTATCCATGCAGGAGGACCTGCTGTGATTGACGGGGTGCAGGATAGCCTTCAGCTATCAATGGAGCAAGTGGAGGCCTCAAGGTCCGCGTTCCACCGGTTTGGGAATACGTCATCATCATCATTGTGGTACGAGATGAGCTATATAGAGGCTAAGGGAAGGATGAATAAAGGTGATAGGATCTTGCAAATAGCATTTGGGAGTGGGTACAAGTGTTTTAGCGCTGTTTGGGAATGCACTGAAACTGTCAAAATTCCAGCAAGTGGACCATGGATTGATTGCATTGATAACTACCCGACATGTATTCCTGGAGTGTTAAAATAGTAAACCTTTGTTAACATAGTTTGGGTTGGGATTACCGGTCCATAAGGGAGCGGTAGCTTGCTAATTTGGCGTTTTAGATTAATATTATTAAGTTAATTATGGAGTGTCTAATATGACACATAAATAATTGTAACAATAAAGAGTATCTCTTAGCTGAACATGATGTGCCGTATGTGATGGCATGTACACATTGATAATTCTAATTTGTTAATTCTGTTGGGTGCTAAATGATGTGTTCCTAAATCTACATGAATACACATTGATACTATATATTTGACACTCATTCAATATTTGGATAAAATATCAAATTTAATATATACACATTGCATAATTCAGGGAAAAGTATAATGAACATAAATGAGAATCTCCAGTGAATTAGATATCTTACAGGAAAAAAAATATTATTACTCTAGTCTCAGTAAAAGTAATTATCACATATTCAGATTTCAAGCTGAAGTGTAAGCCCTATGCCCTTGCATGTTTTCGATGTCTGCTAGTAACAGATGGCTTATATATTATATATCTACAGAAATAACGCACCGGAGCTTTCTTTTAAGTACTTCAAGTACCCCCATGCAATTTAAGAGTGCAACAAACCGTGTCATGCTCCTGCTCCAGGTCAGTGATGCAACGGAAGAAATGCTACGTACTGCAAATTAACATATGCTTGGAGCCTCTAATAATTCTCAACCTAGACACAACCTACTGAAGTAGCTTCAGCTTAGTCGTTAAGATGCAAAATATAGCAAACCAACACAACACATCCACAAGAGTCGGGCTTTTTTTTTGGGTATGCTTGAAAAATCTTAAATCGCGAACCTAGTTTTTCTAATATGCTTAATTGTATGGTTCTTGTACTTCTACCTCTAATCATACTGGTATAATATTAAACAAAATAATAACGAAGAAATTTGATTACTGTAGTTTGAAACTGATAATAGTTGTAATATCCTAGCATGTACAGGAAAAACGGAGAAACAGAGATTCACAGAGATTCAGATAAAGATTTCACATAGTCATATACATGTCTGTATACAAACACACAAACACTAAATAGAGAATAAAGTTGAGGAACATAGATTCCTGCTACACATTATCAGGGTCGGATGCAGCCTAACATGTCAAGGGGGGCAGAATGAATTTTCTAATTGTTTTTGTAACCTTGACTCTCGAAGCTAGAAACACTACAGACGAAACTACTATGAAGTCTATGATCCTGGCAACTTCTGGTCTTAGTGTAGGTCCGCCCCTGCACATATATGCATATTACGATCAACCTACAACGTCAAATTTTGGTGTTGAAAGACAACAATCTTCGAAAAATTATGTTCATGGTCGACGAAATCTCCTTAGCCTTTTTAATTACTACAATACCGCCATGAGCACCACCGGAGTCTTTCTTGTTTGGTGCACGCATAGACACACTTCTTCTAATCCGAGAAGCACAGTTTTTAACCTTTTGAGGCATACTTTCTTTTCTCGTAAACGAGTAGCTTCGCAAGTAAACTTGCCTGCATGACAAACCATCTACAACTCTAGGCTGGTTGGCTCCATCAAAACGACCAGATAATGACCTTGTTAATCGTGGTCCGGATGGATCAGTGTCCTTCCCGCGGCCATTAAAACTAACTGATCTTATGAATTTTGCGTCGGATTCTGGACCCTTGTACAAGTTTTGGTAGGTAGCTCGAACAGGGACAGGAATACAGCTATCATCGTGACACTTTGGGATGTCTGTTGCTGTCATGTTTTTTTATACAAGAGATCCCAATCTTAAATTTTTTAAATGTAATCAAGCAAATACCCTCCTTCTTCTGTATGTATAACACAACTCTTTAACTTTTACAATATCTAAAAAAAACTTGGCAGATGAGTTTATTTATAGGCAAAACAATTACATATTACAATCATATTCTATTTCAAATTGAAAATAAATATTGCACTATCTAAAACCTAGACAAATAATAAGATTTATAAGCAATTTTTTTCCCAATCCCAATCTACTTTGAATACGCATATATTAAACAAATCCTTTACAATTATTATTTCAACCAAAATAAGATTACATTATTTATTATAAACCTACTCAAATCAGGATTAATTACTAAATTAGTTAGGATTTCAAGTAGACCCAATACAATTCGCACAAGTCAGATTAAAATTAATTTTGATTAAAAACTGCAAATGTAGCTATCTCTTTCTTCTTTGAAAAAGTGTCTATATTAAAAAAACAAGTTACGTAATAGGCCACAAGGATCTAAAAATGTGAGTAGTTTCTTTTAAAATCGATTTCAAGCTAAGAATCTAAAATAGTCTACTTGCTATCGCCTAGCTGTTTCTGTACAGTTACGTTAATGAATAATTTATGTACCTTGTAGGCCTGCATTGCTTTCGCTAGCTGCTGATGTACACGGACTCTTCCTTCCCATACAGGTTAATTTATTTCTTAAATATATTTAATTATAACAATCATTGAAGGTGATAGAAAATAATATTGATCTTCATTCCAAAAAGAAGAAAAAATAATCTGTACATCAAACAAAACAAAATACTTATAATGGCATGATGAAAACTCCTCCTGATTGATTGTCTGCTATTGTTAATTGCATCTTCTCTTCCTCTAATATTATCAATATACAAAATTAACCAAAACCCCCGAACTATGTAGGTGTATGCTACTTGATATTATAATAAATTATACATGTGTAAACTGTACAAAAAAACATAATCGTTCTCGGAAACGGCATCTGATGGCCATGGTAACGTGTGCTAAGTTATGGGTATATCTTACCCTCCAAATACCCTACTTCTGCATGGAACTTACCAAGTAGAGGGCATTTGTGGAAGAACTCATGGGAATGGTAAGATTAGTGTACATCTCAACTTTTCGATCAACACCCTACTTCCAGATGAGACATAAGAGTTAATACAGGTTTGGTTTTATGTGTGTCTTGCACAGATCGAAAGAAAATATTTAAAAAACAATGATAAATAAGGAGAGGGAAGTAACTTTGATCTACTTGTTGTGAAGAGGATCTGGGCAGCTAGGTACCCTTCTTTTGTTGTGTTGGAGACCTCTGTTGTGATCATAGACTCTATGAAAGAATTGAGATTTATTATACTGAACCTTGTGTATATTCTGGCTCTCTTCTTCTTGTTCTTCCACTGCCTTCAGTATCCGCGTTGCACTCACTTTGTAGTCACTAATATACAGGGATGAGATAATTAACACCACCACTAGATAGGAGGAGTACGTATTTCTCTTTCGGCCTGAATGTGACATTTGGACCAGACTGGACAGTTTTTGTGTCTTGTGTGAGAGCGGTGGTGTTACCTTGATCTACCTGCTCCCAAGTCCCAATTGAAAAATAATATTACTTAACTAGCTCTCAACAAATGTAACGTTTCATATTTGTAGAGGAGACATTGAATTGTTCTTTTTGTTTGTATATGTATCTTAATATATCTTTTGTAAGTCAGTGAACTTGAATTGAACTAATTGTTAGTTAATTGTGGTTTGGACAGGGAGAGAGAAGGACTTGTCATGCTAGAATGCGGCCATGTGATGATCAAACAAACGAACACATGCTGGTAGAAGTTTAATCTCTCTGTTTTGTTCAGTTCTGAGAAAGGTAATCCACATTCAGAATTGTGACAAAAATTTCAAAACCAGATGCTAGTTAAATGTAAATAAATCTAGGCTAACAATTTTAAGGAATTAGATTTATGATTCATGTACATCGTATCGTTTCGTACTTAACTGACTGGCAATTACATGAGGTCGATTATAGCGTAGTGGATAGTTTTAAGCTTAACACGTACACCAGTGCCTTTTTGAAGGTTTTAATACTTGGAAGGGACAGATGATGTAAATTTTCCAAGAAATGGCAGATGTTTCTCACAAACAAGAGAGCTGAGACGCGGAAATGTAAGAAAGAGAGGGGAGTACCCTCAAGAGTTGATGATTTATTGGTGTGAGAATTCGTATATCATGATTTATTGATGTCAGAAGTCTAGTTTTTGCAACTCTTAACATGAAGATGTCACTTAACATATAAATATGCAAATGACGGAAATATATAAATCTTTTATTCCCGATGCCATATGGGGATGAAATATCAAATGTTCACCTCAACCAGCTTATTCTAATCTTGTTAATACTGGTTATCTACAGAGAAGAATCAATATTCCTTGTACTCGATTTGTTCTCAGCGCATTATTCCAAAAGCAAAGTTGAAGAAATATTAAGATTCTTTTGGCATTGTTCCTGAACAGTAAAGAGGAATGAAGATATGTTTTGTGATCGGATCTAATATATTTTACTAGAAGATCCAAAATATTGGTTGGCATCATGCCACTGAGGTACTGACCTTCACAAACTTTAGTAGTATGCTGCTCCTGCCAATCTTCACTACATCAAGCCTAATACGACACAGGATAAAATTCAAAATGTTATCTATTACATGCATAATACTATGGATAACCAGCTAACCCAATGGTTGAACTTGTACGATTTGTTTTACGAGCCCCCTGGTTTGTTGCCTTGGTGAAATACACGTAGTAATATACATTAAGAACCATTGTCGCAACAACGAATATTGCTCCTGCAACAAAAACCCCCTTCCTCAGTGTTTCACAAGATATGTTTTGCGCATAAATCATATCCCTGTACTTCGTATGGTAAGCATTCTGCTTTGCTCCTGCAACTAAACATGCTTCTGCTACCAAAAAAGTCATCCTGCAAGCGCACATGCCGATTACATAATTATTTTAGCATTAAAGTTTATATCTCACCAAAATATACAGATTTAGCTCACTATCTACTGTCGCATCAAACTTAAATGTTTAAAGATCACTGTTAATATCATGATCTGAACTACAGGTTGATAATCACTGACCATGAACCAATATCATATCTTAAGCAGAAATCAGGTAATAAGATTCAATACCTGATTCCTACCTAATATACGATACAATGGTTTATTGTTATTTACAGACGAATAAATGGTTTGTGGTTTCCAGTAACTTTAAACCATAAACCGTGCAGAGTGTTATAGCAATTAAATAGCAGAGAGAGGATGCAGTTCTGTGAGTCGTATACAAAAGTAATTTACTCATTCAACTTTGACTAACAAAAAACTATGTTAACATAACAAATTTTGTTGGACACAAGACGCGGAGTACGGCATAGCAAAAACAATTGTAATGTACATGTGATAGCAGTGAAGGTATGCAAAGGCCATTATTGGTCTTACCATGATGAGATAAAATAGATGATCGTCCATGCACGATCACTTCCAGGTGTTAAAGGTATTCCAAAACACATGCATTTGGTAACTCCCATAAGCAAAGATTCGCCTGAAAGTAAAAACAGGAATGCTCCTACTCCATATCCTGTTGCAACATCTGAGCTGTAAACACAATATGTGGCATTCGTATGTTCATCTTTATGTACGGTGCCCTGTAATATGAAAAAGGTACATGAGGTATTGTACTATATAATATCAACATAAAAGAGTCACACTTATCTAGCAAGAAAAGAAAAGGTGTTGGTTGGATAACTACAGAAATAAAATGGCAAAATTGATTTAGACGCAGACAAGCAAAAACTACAGCAAGGAGTAATAAAGCCATCAGTGTTCGATATAGAATGCATGGATGTTGATTTTCACCTAAACGCCAATGCGCATACGTGGACAAAGCAAGGACATATAGAGGAGGGCACAAGATGACATTTACAGTAGCATAATATTTTGAAAAATATAGTTGTAAAACAAATGACAACAATAACAAATGTAAAAAGTAAGTTCTACTCGTACCTAGACAAGCTAGTAGTTACTACCACTATGGTTTTTCTTACATGAATAACAAATATAACAATAAATTAAAAAAGTTCATTATTGCCGTGATGTCTACTTATGTCTATATGCATATTCGCTTGTATCACTACTAGAACTTTCATGTCCAACAATTTAAAAGCAAATACTCTGTAATAGACACGAATATCTGCTTGCTTAGAGCCTCGACATCTCAGATGATAATAAGACTTCAAAAGACTTGATTTACTTATACTCCATCTGGTTGGAAGCAATGGACTGTAGCAACATGAACAAAATCAAAGGTAAATGAGAATGTATACAAGAGCGAAGAGCAATGAATAATTAGGGAGTAAAATATTTTATGATGAGTTTCATGAAGGAAATGGGTAAAAGTTGGAATGTTCATTCATCCCTGGATTGGTAAATTTAAGTTATAGTTTTTATCTGTAAGCATGGAATCGAAGAAAGAATGGAAATTTTGAGTATTCATCACAAATTAGTACAAATTTTCATTTCATTTTCCCCTAATTTTAATTATAAAAACCAATTGGAGCATTAGAGAAAGGTAAAAATGCGGAGATTAAAGATTTACAGCTACAAAAGAACTGGAGGTTTTTGCTAAAGAAAAATTCGTAGCAGAACACATACACAATATGTATGTAGCATATTAGAATCCATTTATCATTGAATTATACGACTGACATGGACTGACATGGACAACATGTGACATGTCAAAATATAAAAACTTCGGAACACCAATATGTTATGCACTGGCCCAACACAACTGGACTATAAACTTATATTAACAAACAGCCCAAGACAGGCCCACGGGTAGAAAGTCCAAGGGCAAGCAAATAGGGATATAAGCAAGAAGAAGGCAGAGGAGGGGTTATGAATGAATTGTGTTATGTTAAGATAGGCTACTTGGGAGAGAGCTGAACCTCTCGAAAGTTCAGTATTTATCCTTCATTGTCTGTACTCATTATCATCACAGTCTCATCATTTATTATCCTGTAAACATTATCCAGAAAATACAAATACAAGCTTGTTATCTCAGTCCTTCTTATCAGTTTATTCAGTATTGCTTGCTTAGTGTTTGGATCCTATCTTAATTCATAACAAGTGGTATCAGAGCAGTGACGATTCCATGGCATCCACAATTCCAACGGTGACTCAGCGGGTCGATGACGACAAAGAGACGATGGCAGATTTCGAGAAAAAGCTGAAGGAGATGATTGATAAGGCATTCGACAAGATCAAGCAGAATGGGCACCAATCACTGGAAGAGTGGGATACGGAGCGGCATATCAAGGCGGCAAAACAGCGGGGTGACAAGGAAAAAGTGCAGGATGTTGATGCTGTGTGTCAAATGGGGTATGCAGGGAAGGTGTTTGATGGAAGTCCTGAGAGAGTTTTGGAGGAAGGTAGTTCTGATTTTAACAAAAGTGTGGATATTCGGAAGGGAGATTTGATAGGAGAAAGGGGCAGTCGGCCGGGAATAGCTCCATTTCAGTTGCTTACACCAACAGGTACACATCCAGAATTTTCTTCTCATATAACTCCTCATTTTAATTGTTATGATGAATTCGGGAAGGGGACTGATGTGGGAGGTTATGGAGAAGTGGGTACAGATTTTTGGGGTAGTTATAAGGATGGTGGGTCGGGCGGAGGACCGGGGCATGGGTGTGTTCGAACACTCGAAATACCGAGGTTTGATGGGAATGATCCGGATTGGTGGGTTATGAGAGTTGAAAGTGTTTTTTCGTCCTATTGTATGTCCGAAGAAGAGATGCTAGAGGCTGTAGTGATGGTGTTAGGCGGGGACGCCTTACGATTGTATCAATGGGAGAATAACCGGCGTCCTTTTCGTTGTTGGAATGATTTAAAGGGGGTTCTCTTGAGGCAGTTCCGGTCAGCTAACTACCACACTTTCAGTAATAGATATGGGGGTCAGGGTGGGTATGTCGGAGAAAATGAGTTTAGTGATTGGAAGGTGGATTATGCCAATAAGTTTGGGGATAATGTGGGGTGAATAAATCTGTGTATTATGCTTTACCTTCTTGTCTTGAGGAGTATACTACGGAAGGTTGTCTTAAAAAAAATGATGATGGGGTTGGAGTCAAGGAGGGCGTGGCTGAAAAGGAGTGTACTGAGCCAGTTATTCAATCAATTGATTCCACCGTATGGGGTGGAACTCACAGGTTAAACAATGTGTGGGAATTCAACATCCCAAATGCCACTGATCCTCCATCAATTCAGTGTGAAACTTGTATGGATCTTCAGCTAGATACAGGGCAAAAGGGTAGTGGCAGCAGTTTGTCTTATGCCCAAAGTACAGTGACAAAATTAGGTGAAGGGATGATAGGAGATGATAGCTGGGCAGATACTTATGTTGAGTACTTAAATGAACAAGCCACTGTCAAGCAGCAATCAGCAACTTCAAAAGGTGTCTATGTGTTTTCTGAGTTGAATCCTTATGTTGGTCACCCCAATCCTTTTCAAGAAGGTCAGGAACTGTTCCACAAGGGTTTATTAGGTGGGGCAGTGCTAGCAGTGGAGGCCGAAGTGCTTAAGAATTCTGATAATTCTGAAGGCTGGAGGTTTCTTGGGTTAGCCCATGCTGAGAATGATGATGATCAACAGGCTATTACAGCTATGATGTGTGCACAAGTAGCGGAACCAACTAATCTGGAAGTGCTTCTTGCTCTTGGTGTGAGCCATACAAATGAGTTGGAACAAGCAGCTGCATTGAAGTATTTATATAGTTGGCTGCGTCATCATCCAAAATATGGGACAGTTGCTCCTTCAGAATTATCTAATTCCTTAAATCATTCTGATGTTGCTAGATATTTTAGTGATGTTGCTAAAATGTCACCTGAAGATGCTGATTTACACATAGTACTCGATGTCTTATATAATTTATCAAGAGACACTATTCAAAGACTGATGGCTGATTGCATCATTCAAAGGATAAAAGCGAAAGATGGAAACAACAAGTCGGGATATCGAGGCGTTCCTTTTAGTTTTACTGCCCCTGTTGCTGATGAATTAGAACCGAGGGTTGGAAGGACACTTGACAATGTAAAACAGGGGGTATTATATCTTGCAAATGTGCATTTGAAAACTGAAAACATTGAGTATGCTCGAGTTCCCAGTTTAGGGGCAAGCACGACTGGATTTTCCTTTCAGGAAGTTTATGGTGGGTTCAAACAGACTTGTAGTGATGTAGACGTAACTGAGGTAGGAGCAATCTGTACCACACAGAAGAAAACAGTCTTTCAAATCTTGGAATCAGCTGATGGAATGGTCGATGCTCGAGTTGGGAAGTATATGGTGTGGGTATTTGATCCAGGAGACGAAAACTGGTTTGATATGACTAGTTATACCCCTAAGAATATCCTTATAACTGGAGCTGCTGGCTTCATTGCATCCCATGTCGCCAACCGTCTTGTTCGGAGCTACCCCGATTACAAGATCGTTGTGCTTGATAAGCTTGATTACTGCTCCAATCTGAAGAATCTTAATCCCTCTCGGTCAGCTCCAAACTTTAAATTTGTCAAGGGTGATATCGGCAGTGCTGATCTTGTTAACTACCTTCTCACCATGGAGTCCATTGATACTATTATGCATTTTGCTGCCCAGACCCACGTTGATAATTCTTTTGGTAACAGCTTTGAGTTTACCAAGAACAACAATTATGGCACTCACATGCTTTTAGAGGCCTGCAAAGTGACTGGACAAATCAGAAGGTTCATTCATGTAAGTACAGATGAGGTCTACGGGGAGACAGAAGAGGATGCTGTTGTGGGTAATCATGAAGCTTCATAACTCCTGCCTACTAATCCATATTCGGCCACAAAAGCTGGGGCGGAAATGCTTGGTAATCATGAAGCTTCACAACTCCTGCCTACTAATCCATATTCGGCCACAAAAGCTGGGGCGGAAATGCTTGTAATGGCTTATGGCAGGTCATACGGCCTACTTGTTATAACAACCCGAGGAAATAATGTGTATGGTCCTAATCAGTTTCCTGAAAAATTAATTCCAAAGTTCATCCTGTTAGCCATGAGGGGAATGCAACTTCCTATTCACGGTGATGGTGCCAATGTGAGGAGTTATCTCTATTGTGAGGATGTTGCTCAGGCCTTTGAGGTCGTCCTTCACAAGGGAGAAGTTGGATAATGTTTACAATATTATCACTCCCACCTTGAGGACAAGGTGGTTCTTGGGGGGCGGGGTAATGTTATGCACTGGCCCAACACAACTGGACTATAAACTTATATTAACAAACAGCCCAAGACAGGCCCACGGGTAGAAAGTCCAAGGGCAAGCAAATAGGGATATAAGCAAGAAGAAGGCAGAGGAGGGGTTATGAATGAATTGTGTTATGTTAAGATAGGCTACTTGGGAGAGAGCTGAACCTCTCGAAAGTTCAGTATTTATCCTTCATTGTCTGTACTCATTATCATCACAGTCTCATCATTTATTATCCTGTAAACATTATCCAGAAAATACAAATACAAGCTTGTTATCTCAGTCCTTCTTATCAGTTTATTCAGTATTGCTTGCTTAGTGTTTGGATCCTATCTTAATTCATAACACAATACTATCAATATAACTTGATAACTTGATAACATCCAAACTCGGTAACAATTTTAGTGGTTAACAAATAAAATTGAGAAACGAATGAACAGTAGTATGCAAAATCAGATATCAAGAGTCACACTCTAGCATTCAGGTTATATGTAGAGTTGTGTGGTTATGAGCAGCATAAATCCCTGCTCTGTTTCTTATTTTAACAAGGGAACTCAAGTCATATTCATCCTATTCATAAATTGACATTTAAAAGCCTAAACAAATTGTACAATTAGAAGTGAGAACTCTAATCAGAAATAATGGGTGAACTATACGAGAAATACAGCGGAAATCAAACACTTTCAGAATGACCTCAAGTTAAAAATTGAGATACAAGTAACAGAAAAACAAATATACATATATGATATAAATAATTCACAGATTAAAACCCTAGACAACAACAAAGCTAGTTGAACTTTAAATAAAGATAAAGTAGTAAAAAAGGTAGTAACACTAGAAGCAGCAAAAAACACATTTATTGAACAAGTAGAAAGAAACAAATCAGATATCTAAAGCTTGATCTAGTTATAAACATCAACTTACAAATGCCAACAATATTAATGTGAGAGAGAGAGAGAGAGAGAGCGAGAGAGAGAGGAGGGAGGTTACAGTGCTACGACGGCGTTCAGCAGCGATGGAGAAGCCAAAAGCAACCAAGCAAAGTACTATTACAAGTAGATGAACAAGAGATGAGCCTTTCCCTGCCCCCATTATTTCTTTCCTAGTTCTCTACTTGCTTTATCTTCCTCAAATCTTAACACTCTCCCTTGTTTGTGTAAGAAAGTTCATCTAAGTGAAAAAACTCAAAAAGCAGCGAGCTCAAGTAAATATGCTTCCCACGCGAACTAAGCAGAGCGTGGAGGTGACTCGCGACCACACTTTCACAGTTCAGTCAACTTCAGAATGTTTGCTTTGCACAAATATTTTATTGTTTCCACCTTATATATTATTCCATCCGTTCTTTTTTAATTGTCGTTTTGACGTTTTGTACATATTTTAAGGTAAAAAAAAATTGTATTATTTTTGAAAATTTCTTTTTTTAGTAAAAGTTTAACATTTAAATTTTTATTCAAAAAAAAAAAATTTAAAAATAATATATAGAAGTACGATTTTTTTGTACCTTAAAATACGTGTAAAAAGTCAAAGCGATTATTAAAAAGGAATAAAGGGAGTATTTAGTATAAATTAAATTTTTTTTGATATTTATAAAGTAATGGAAAATATTAAAATCCTTTCTCTCTCACGTTAAAAGAAAAAAAAATGAAATTTTACAGGTGCTTACAGATTTAATGGTGTGGTTTAGAAATTTGGGTGAGTAGTAAAAGTAGTCATGTACTGATTTTTTAACCTACTACTACTAGTATCGAAACTGTTTACACATGGGTTGGTTTGTACTCTGTTGTTGCTCACAGCTCATATAACATACATTCATACTCACCCGTTTTACATGTGACTTCCCTTTATATCGTCTTTTGACTACGCTGCATTTTTGCATTACCAAAGACAAACACTTTTTACATATATAGTAGCAAACGCTCCGAACGCTCCGTTGCATGATGTCTTAAGTTTAAATATAAGGAATATGATGCAAAATAATACTTCAACAGTGTTCTAGCAATTCCTTAAATCACTATAATAAATCACTAGAACATCTATTCTATACTTTATTTTTAGGAAATCACTAGCCATTCTTATAAGTATCATTTTTATCAATATAATTCCATTTTTCTTTCTTCTTTTCTCTCTCTTCATTACACTTTTTGTCTTTTATTTCCAAATTTATTATTATTATAATAATAAGGAATGAGTATAAGGATTATTGTTGAAGTTCAAATACAAAAAAATGTCCTAAATCACTAAAATTTATTATTTACAATATTTATAAGGAACGTATTAGGATACTGTTGAATTTGCTCTAATAATTGAAATTGGGGAGCCAGTTTTTCCAATTTAAAAATGAAACGAACCAAAAATGTGATGATTTTCACTTAAATATGTTTCTTAACCAACATCACTTTGATTTTCGCTTCCCCAAATATTTCCTAAGCCCATCTACTTAGTTTTCTACTGAACCCAACCCCTAGTCCACACATATTTGGGCCACACGCTAATCATCCAAACTTTGAACAAATTCAGAGTCCAGATGTGCAGGCTTCAACATTTCTTACTGTGGAGTCCACTTGAAGGAGGTTTAGAGCCTGTTTGGCAACACCGCTTTAAGCAAAAAATTGCTTAAAGTCGTTTTTGATGTGTTTGGCTAAGTGGGTTTTAAACCCGCTTTAAGTTAAAAAACTGCTTTAACTCATAAGTTCCATTTAGGTACTTTTTACTTATGACTTATGACTTATGGAGTTTTTTTTTTTTTTTCAAAAAACTTCCAGAACTCTTGCAAAGTTTAAATATTATGAATTTAAAATTTTTTTAAGTAAAATTTCATTTTAAGTCAAAATTATTAAATCCCCATTTAACTTTAAGTAAAATTACCCAAACACATTCATTCAACTTAAATCAAACAACTTTACTTTCTCCTTTAAGTTAAAAATACCTCCATTAAGTCAAAAGTAACTTATTTTAAGCAACCCCAAACATCCTCTTACTGCGTTTTATTGTTCATCATAACTTATCTCGTTTAAAAAAGAAAAGAAAAAAGTTTGGTATCAAAAGAAAAGAAAAAAGTGCAAATTCAAAGTTTAGAATCATTCAACAAAACTAAATGTGCATGAACATCATCGAAAAAAAAATTGTACTTTTTTATCTAATTTTAAATATACTTATTTGACTTAGTTTATAAAATAATCAAATTTTATGATAATTTTGAGTGCTTTTTTTTTTTTGGCTAAATATCATTGAAACAAATTTAGTGATGAAGGTGCTAAAAATATAATTGAAGAAAAAGAAGATAATATATTTGTTAATATTTTTGATGAATTGTCAATATTAACACTTTTATTTGATACCCATTGAAGATGCTATAAAGTATGAATTCAATTATTGACGGGGCAAATCTAGCATAACAAATACTCCTGTAGTTCTTTAAAAAGTAAGGGACCCGGTTGGAGCTATGAAAATATCAGTACTTAACAATTATTTAAAGAAATTCATAAAATCAAACACATGTATTCCGGTGTAAATGCCAATGACAGTCTGTGTATATATTGGGGGTCTTTGGGGAACTTTTTTCCAGAATAAGTAACTTATCTTAAGATAAAATTAGAGATTCCTAATTTTTTTCTGAAAAAAGTTAACTTTTTTTTTCAACTTATAGAATCTTAAACATACATTAAATACTTATATAAAAAAATTATCAAAATATGAAATTTTTACCCGAAAATAAGTCCATAAGAACTTAAAAAAAAGTGAGCCAAATATAGAGAATAGAGAAGAAAGTGATACTTTACATTGATAACATGTCATGAATATATAGTGTTACAGTTCTAATATTACATGGCTAAAATCAAGTGATGTAAATATTACAAGGCTATGATCAGTGAAAGCATTAAGGAGAATCAAAAAGATATCAGTGATCATTATTGTATAGTTATCTACTGGAGGGAATAAAGGAATCAGCAAGATATTAGCTTGGGGTTGACAATGACTAGATTAGTCCTTATTATGCCCCCCCAAAACGGTCGGGCAAGAAGAAAGACCGATTTTGCGAACCATGGAGGAATACGTGGAGCGTGGAAGTGGCTTTGTCAGAGCATCTGCCAACTGGTCATGGGTAGATATATATGACACTCGTAGATTACCTTGCTGAACATTTTCACGAACAAAATGATAGTCTAGTGCAAGATGCTTCATCTTTGAATGAAACACTGGGTTTGCACTTACGTAAATAGCTCCAGCATTGTCACAGTAGATAACAGGGACCGAGGAAAGATTTAGCCCAAGTTCCTGGAAAAGATTACGTAACCAGAGTACTTCAGCTGTTGTACTAGCTACAGCTCGATATTCCGCCTCTGTGGAGGAGCGAGCACGTGTCCGTTGTTTCCTTGATGTCCATGATATGGGATTTTTACCTAGATATAATATGTAGGCAGATGTTGATTTGTAGTCATCTTTATCTCGTGCCCAATCTGCATCAGAGAAAGCATGAAGTGTGTACGGAGAATTTTTTTTGAATAATCAACCCCATATTTATCGTTCCACTTAAGTATCGAAGAAGCCTTTTTAATGCTAGTCAGTGATCCTCTGTTGGACGTTGCATATATTGAGCAAGTTTGTTGACCGCGAAGGCTACATCAGGTCGTGTGAGACTAAGATATTGGAGGCTACCGATCAGAGAACGATACTGTGAAGGATCTGGAACTAGATTTCCAGCCAACGTTAATGGAGGATGGGTTGCAAGAGGTGTGGTAACTGGTTTCACATCATCCATGTTCGCCTTGCATAAAATATCAGAAATGTATTTCTTTTGGTTCAAGAATAATCCATCAGGATGAGGAATAACCTCAACTCCTAAGAAATATGATAATTCACTCAAGTCTTTGAGAGAGAATCGTTTTGAAAGTTTTGTGATGAAATCTTCAAGAAAATGCCGTGAATTGCTAGTGACAATAATGTCATCCACATAGACCAACAAATAAATTATTGATTTATTTGAACGTAAAGTAAATAAGGAAGAGTCTGAAATTGAATTCTTGAATCCAGAAGGAAGAAGAAATTGTTGAAGTTCTTTGTACCACTCCCTTGGGGATTGCTTGAGTCCGTACAATGGCTTCTTTAATCTGCATACATAATTCGGATATAGAACATCATTATAACCTGGAGGTTGAATTGTATAAACTTCATCTATAAGAGTTCCTTGTAAAAAAGCATTATTTATGTCAAGTTGGCGTAAACACTAGCCTTGACTAACTGCAAGAGATAATATAAGACGGATAGTGGCCGGTTTAATGACAGGGCTGAAAGTTTCATTGTAATCCAAGCCCGGTAGTTAATGAAAACCCTTTGCCACAAGACGTGCTTTGTATTGTTTGATGGAACCATCAGGATGTCGTTTTATACGAAATACCCATCTACACCCAATCACATTTTTAGAGTTAGATGGTGGAACCAGATCCCATGTTTTGTTTCGAGTAAGAGAAGCAAATTCTTCATCCATAGCTTTTCTCCAAATAGGACTCTTAAGTGCTTGAGCAAGTGTTTTGGGTTCAGTTTCATTCAAAGATATGGACACACTTTCACTCATAGTAGCCAGCTGATTAAGTTTATTAATAGGCTTTCTAATATTGTTTTGAAGCCTAGTGGTCATGGTATGAGGTGGAGGCGGTGGTGGGGTAGGTGTACTAGATGATATGCTAGTGGATGTAGAGGGGTTGTTAGATGTTGTGTGTAAAGGTGATGATGAGGGAGATGGTGCGGAAGAAGCAGAAGAATCGTCGGTATTAAAGCCAATAGAAAATGTAGGGGTTGAAGAATTTACATCAGATGTTGGAGCAGGTTGTGAAGATAACGGAACAGACATAGGGCACCACTCATCAATCAAGGTTTGTAGAGAGTATTTTGGTGTGATAAGATTTGAATATGGAAATTTATTTTCGACAAAGTGGACATGCCTTGAGGTGTAAATTTTGTGTGTTTTAGGTTCTAAACAATAATATGCACTTTGAGTAGAAGAGTAACCCAAAAAAACACACGGAGTAGATTTTGGCTCAAGCTTATGCTTAGTATATGACTTTAACCATGGATAGCATAGACATCCGAAACTTCGTAATTTTTTATAGTTGGGCAATATTTTAAAAAGCTTGAGATATGGAGAAGCATTTTTTAAAGTTGGTGTGGGAAGACGATTGATAAGATAAACTGCGATAGAACATGCATTAGTCTAATATTCTAGAGGCATAGAAGCATGATTAAGAAGAGACAGACATGTTTCAACAATGTGTCTATGGCGTCTTTCCGAAAGACCATTATGTTGAGGAGTATGAGGAGGTGTTGTAAGATGTGATACACCATTAATTGATAAATATTTTTTAAGTGTCTCATATTCACCACCATTATCCGAGTATAAGGTAACAAGAGGTAGTTGGAAATATTTTTCAACCAAGGCTTTGTATCGAATAAAGATTTCTTTTGTGTCTGACTTTAATTTGAGAGGATAAAACCATATGTACTTGGTGTAGTGATCAACAAAGATTAGATAATATTTATATCCATCGTGAGAACATAAGGGAGCAGTCCAAATATCTGTATATATGTATTGTAAAGGTGTTGTAGAAGAGATAGATGAAATAGAGAAAGGAAGTTTATGACTTTTATTTCAAGCACACGAATTACAATCTAAAGTTAAGATGTTGGAAACATTAAGATTATTTGTAGAAACAAGCTGTCTAAAAACATTAAAAGACGAATTGCGTAATCTGTGATGCCATTCAAGAGAGTTGGAGATGGTGCTTGCGAAGACGCGAGGTATGGAGGAATGAATTTCATAAATCCCTGATCTACCCGGACCCTGGAAGAGAGAGGCCCCCGTTTTGAGATCCTTCACATGAAAGAAATTGGGTAAGAATTCAATTGAAGTATTGTTATCAAGACAGAATTGAGAAATAGAAATGATATTACGAGACATAGATGGTACACACAAAACATTATTTAAAATAAGAGGTGGGGAGGATTGGGTAAGAGTAATAGTGCCAATGTGAGATATATATAAACTTGTACCGTCACCAATGATGAGCTCCTCGGTGCCATCATAAGGAGCATGGAAAGAAAGATTTTGCAGATCATTTGTGACATGATGTGAAGCGCCACTATCTAGCAGCCAAGTTGACGATGAGGAAGAGTTGGGTATGGTAACAGTATGAGCTTGTGGTGCATTATTCTTTTGGTGGGAAAATGAGACCCTGGGAGAGTAGGATTGACGAGGCGGGACTGTATTAGGGAAGCGTTGAGTGAAATGAGGACATTGTGAAACAACATGCCCTTGCTCTCGGCACCACTAACATTTTCCAAGAAAAGGACGAAACTGTTTATTAGTATTAGTAACATGAGTAGGCAGAATTCCTGGACCACCAGCAGTTCGACCATAGTTGCGATTTTGTGAACGGGTTGAAACTGCAAAGGCTGTTTCAGGAAAGGATGAGTCTTGCTGACTTTGTTGGATGGTAAGTTCCCGATTTATCAGCTTCTCGTGCAACTCTTCAAATGAGATTGGTTTATCTCTGCTATTGACAGATTCAATGATTGAATTGTAAGGAGTGTCAAGGCCGAGAAGTACACGATCAATGAGATCTTCGTGCTCAACGGATTTTCCTAATGCTGCAAGCTGGTCTGCACATGCTTTTATAGTTTGCATATATTCAGTGATGGTTCGATTTCCCTTTGAGATATGATTGAACTGATCCTTCAATTGCTTAATATGTCCACGACTTGGCTTTGCATAAGTTTTTGCAAGAATATCCCATATATCATTGGTAGTTTTTGCTTGAGAAACAAGTGGAATGAGTGATTGAGAGAGGGTACCAACTAGAGCACCAAACATAAGTTTATCCTGCCTGGTCCAGAACAAATATGCCGGATTGGGATTGATGACATTGTTAGTATTAATGGTTGGAACAGGTGATGGAAGGGATCCATCAACATATTGGAATAGGTCATGATCAACAAGAATGGCTTCCACTTACATTTTCCATGATAGATAGTCGGTGGTGTTTAGTTTGATGGTGTTTTGGATGTTGATAAAGGTAAAAGGTTTGGTTGGATCATCACCATTTGGGATCTGATAAGAAGGAGAAGAGTTTGCCATGTGTTTTGATGAAAGAAAAAAAAGCTGGGAGAGAAATTGTTTGGATTAAGGCTCTGATACCATATAGAGAATAGAGAAGAAGTGATACTTTACCTTGATAACATGTCAAGAATATATAGTGTTACAGTTCTAATATTACATGGCTAAAATCAAGTGATGTAAATATTACAAGGCTATGATCAGTGAGAGCATTAAGTGTTAGGTAGCCTTACAATTGTTAAGTAGTCTACCAATCTTATTTCCAATTCACACCTACCTACCACCACCTACCACATCTTATATCACCTATAAATACCCATCTTCTCCTTCATTATCAAACACACCATAATTCTCTCTTCTCTCTACATAGCTGCTAGATAGTCCATCTAGTAGGGGAGTCGGTTTAGCCCGCTTTCAGGAAGTGTCGGGATAGAAGGTCCTCGTGCCTAAACTATTCCTTAGGGTACTAGGATCTGACTACAGCCATCGGAGGTGGTCCAGCTGCAGGGGTCTTTCTATCAGGTTGTGTGGCACTGTCCGAGTTGGGAGAGGGAGATAAGGAAAGGTTGTCGGGAAACAATGATAGGGGGTGGTTTTGAGATAAACACTTCAGTGAGTTGGGGATATACATAATAGGTATTGTATGGCTGAATTTGTGTATAAAATTCAGGGGCCGGATACCTGGATATTGTAATCTCTTTTATCTAATGTGAAGTTGTTGCTCTTATGGATGTAGGTTGGGCCGAACCACGTTAATCTCTTATCTCTTTTACTGTATTGTTGGTTTATTGCTTCATTATTATCACGTATATTTGTGGGATCTAAGCACACATATTTACCAAATCGCTTCCGCATTCATCGGAAATCGGGCAGATTCCTAACAGTTGGCATCAGAGCTAGTTTTGTCTAAATTATTGGTGCCGAAGGAAAGTCGTTAAGAAAAGTGGTTGTCTAATAAGGCACCGTTTTGACAGAAGTGCTCCCATTATTTCTTACACTTACCTGGCCAGTTGATTTAATTGTTTGGATTGGTTTGTGTGTATAAACCGAGATTATGGCAAGTATTGGAGGATTCAAGGTGACCCCATATGATGGTAAAGGAAGTTTTACTCTTTGGCAGAGAATGGTAAAGGATATCCTAACCCAAGAGAAGCTAGCAAGGGCTTTGAAGGGGAAGGAGGGAAAACCAACAAAGATGAGCGATGAAGATTGGGAGGATGTTG
Source organism: Saposhnikovia divaricata (assembly GCA_036435485.1). Taxonomy (NCBI): domain Eukaryota; kingdom Viridiplantae; phylum Streptophyta; class Magnoliopsida; order Apiales; family Apiaceae; genus Saposhnikovia; species Saposhnikovia divaricata. The sequence continues at coordinate 25,728,211 of CM071600.1, forward strand.
AGTCGCAATGCATGAGTACCATCAGACTATGCATTGCTAATAACATTATCAATAATGTTGTTGACGAAAGCACGCCGAAGGAATTATGGTCAAAGTTGGAGACATTGTATCTAGGGAAGAACTTGACTACAAAGTTAAAACTGAAGCGCGAGTTATACAAGCTGAAGATGGCAGCTCAAGGCAATGTTATTGAGCACATAAATGTGTTTAATGGTATTGTTGATCAACTTGAAAAGGTTGATGTAAAATTGAAGGAAGAAGATAAGGCCCTTATTCTTCTTACTTCGCTTCCGGAGTCATTCGATCATTTGGTCACAACCATTTTGTATGGAAAGAACACGTTAAAAATGGAGGAGGTCCAGTCAGCACTTTTGTCAATGGAAGGAAGAACTAGGATGGTGACAAGGACGGAATGACAGTTTTGGCTTTGCGTAGTCAAAATAATAGAGGAAGGGGTGCTGTGAGAGGATCTACCAATAGCAGGGGTAAATCCAGATACATTGAAAAGGGCATGCAGTGCTTTCGTTGCAAGGAGTGGGGTCATATTAGGCCGAATTTTCTGCTTAATAAGAAGGATCCAGATGCATCATTGGCTGTGGTTACTCTCGATTGTGAAGATGTTTGTACCGTCTTCAATCGAGGCACTAATTCTCCAGGAGAATGGATATTAGACTCAAGGTCATCTTACCATGTATGTTCCGAGAGGGGGCATTTTGACAAATTCCAAAATACAAAGAATGAAACAGTTTCTTTGGCTGATGGATCTTCTTGTGAGATGAAGGGGATTGGAATTGTGAAAATCAAAATGTTCGATGGAATAGTTCGCAGCTTGAATGGGGTAAGATATGTGCCTAAGCTGAGGAAGAATCTAATATCTATCGATCGGTTAGCTTCAGAAGGCTACAGATGCTCTGTAGTAGGGGGAGCTATGAATATCAAAAGAGGCCGTGTGGTTCGAATGAGGGGAGAGCTACGTGGGGGAATATATCGTCTGATTAGTACGTGGCCAGAACGTACTGGAACTTCGAAAATCTGGTTATCTCGTGCACGAGGGAAGAGTGACTTGAAGGATACTGTTGCGGTTGTATTGCCTTCCAGTCTAGACGATGGTGCAAAGACTGCTGGGATGGATGCTTGGTCGAAGGGCTTCCACGACATGAACGAGTAGTTGGTGTGTTGCAGCTGCATATGGGCATCGATCAACATGAATCAAGTGAGCAGTGAACCATGCAACAGATTGATTTGTTTAATATGCAGTTGGGGAGTAAATGAAAGATCGATAGTCACACTTGTGTGTGTGATGGTCACACTTGCGTGTGTGATGGACTACATATGGGATTGGCCGACGTGAATCAAGTTAGTATGTGTGTATACAACAGATTACTTCACATGAATGTAGTTGGACAAATAGAGGTCAAAGGTACACTTGTGCGTATAGCAAGTGGGCATTCGAGAATGAAAGTGCAAACTAGGGTATAGTTTGGAGTTTTGGACTCGGGGGAGTTTTGTCGTAAGGAATGATACGGATCGAGGAAAAGTTGGAGTTGTGCCAACAGGGCGCAGGTATGGAGTGCAAGTGAAAAGTTGTGAGTTTGGAAATAAGGGGAGATTGTTAGGTAGCCTTACAATTGTTAGGTAGTCTACCAATCTTATTTCCAATTCACACCTACCTACCACCACCTACCACATCTTATATCACCTATAAATACCCCTCTCCTCCTACATTATCAAACACACCATAATTCTCTCTTCTCTCTATATAGCTGCTAGATAGTCCGTTTAGTAGGGGAGTCGGTTTATCCCGCTTTCAGGAAGTGTCGGGATAGAAGGTCCTCGTGCCTAAACTATTCCTTAGGGTACTTGGGTCTGACTGTAGGCAACGGAGGTGGTCCCGCTGCAGGGGTCTTTCTATCAGGTTATGTGGCACTGTCCCGGTTGGGAGAGGGAGAGAAGGAAAGGTTGTCGGGAAACAGTGATAGGGGGAGGTTTTGAGATAAACACTTCAGTGAGTTGGGGATATACATAATAGGTATTGTATGGCTGAATTTGTGTATAAAATTCAGGGGCCGGATACCCGGATATTGTAATCTCTTTTATCTAGTGTGAAGTTGTTGCTCTTGTGGATGTAGGTTGGGCCGAACCACGTTAAATCTCTTGTCTCTTTTACTGTATTGTTGGTTTGTTGCTTCATTACTATCACGTATATTTGTGGGATCTAAGCACACATATTTACCAAATCGCTTCTGCATTTGCCGGGAATCGAACAGATTCCTAACATTAAGGAGAATAAGCAAGATATCAGTGATCATTATTGTATAGTTATCTACATGAGGGAAAAAGGAATCAGCAAGATATTAGCTTGGGATTGACAATGACTAGATTAGTCCTTATTACCAAACACCCCCACTGTATGCTCGGGTAACAGTAGACACTATTTGAACTATGTCATACGGACTCTTCCCTAATATGTACTACTACTTTAAAGTTTAAACTCTGCATGGACTCTCTGTACAACTGCTGCAGCAAATATCTTGGCAGTTTGAGGTTAATAATGGAGCAAAGGTCCTTCGACAAGGACCAAAAAAAAACCCCAATGTAATCCATCCATACATTACATAAACTATTCAAGGGAAAGAACAATCCATAGAATTAATTTCTTAACATGAGAGTAATGTTTAGCATCGGGTCATTCAAAATACTTTTAAGACCGATGATGCTAAAAACCTTCCAACCTCTTATCATCGAAAACTTTAATAAATGACAGTATGCTGTATACATCCAGCTAAGAAAACGTTAATCCTTGATTCATTTACTTAATAACAAGTGAGATTGACATTTTGATTACTAATCTAATACATGCTATCTTTTCTTGAAACTCATACAAAAACTTCCATGCAGTTCTGTAACTTGTAAGTTTGAGGAAAGTGAAATTGATAGTGAAAATGATGCAACTGCAATCGTAGAAGTTATTAGTCAGTGGTTTACATTTCAAAGTGTGAAGTCTAAATAAGCATTTCCCCAATAGCTAAGTAATGAAAGGCCAAGAAATGACTAGCTACTACTAAAGAAAGCAAGTCCTCATTCCTTGATCAGAAGAGATAAGGCAATGCTTTCATGCCACGTGTCATCTCAATAAGAGTGTTTAATGATAAGGCAACCAATCCAAATTGCTCACACTATGTGGCTACCAAGTTGTAGTGTCGACCTCATTGTAATTCAATGGTCACAAAATTTCCAAATTTCAGTAGATGAATTTGTAACCATTGGATCAACAAGGTAAACAATGTAGTGAAATGATCTGCCTATATATGCTAGAGGTGAAGAACCAGAGGCAAGCCTCTCAAAACACAAGAGAAGAAAGTAGAACAAGAAGAGAGTATTAGTACTCATGGCTTCTTCAATGATCGCATCAGTAGCACCGGTCACCCGTGCCTCCCCTGCTCAGGCTAACATGGTTGCACCTTTCACAGGCCTCAAGTCTATCGCATCATTCCCCGTCACCCGCAAGCTCGAAAATGACATTACCTCAGTAGCCAGCAACGGTGGAAGAGTTCAGTGCATGAAGGTATGCATCACAATATACTCAAATCTAAAGTATTATTTTGAGTGCGGATCCAATAGTTACATGTAGTATTGTAGTTCCCTTTTTAATTAACTATTGCCCTCAAAGTAGCACAGTTTAAGTAGGTAGATAGAGTAGCCAAGGTACCTATATAAACGCTCTTGTTAGGTTAAGCATAAATCTTGAATTTTCCTTGAAAATGTAACAAATTGCAAAGGAAACAAAAAGTGCGTAAACACTCTGGTTTTGCTTTTTATTTCGAACTGATCTGATCAGAGTACATTCTCTCACAACTAAACAATAAGACTACTTTAAGTTAAGAGAAATTATACCATCTCTAGCATTGCAGCGTGGTGAATGTCCTATATTTTTACTTTAGTAAGAAGAGATTGAGAGTTGGTCCAAGACTCGATCAAAACATGTTTGTGTGAAACAGCGCAAGTACCCCTGAGCTCTTCTCAAAACCCTGTTGTGCATAAAAGAAGAAGAAGAAGACACTTGAAAGTGGAACTCAATTCAGAGTTGATGTTGAAATACCCTGTCTAAAAAAGTAGTCATTTTGTTTGTTTTCAACCTGAGCTCGCTCTCAATAACCCTTCCCAGTTGTCAATAAATTGTGGAAAACTCAAATTTTAGTAAAGAGATGATTGTGAGTATCTAAAACTTTGCAATCCAGCACTGTTTTTTTCAAAAAATATTAGTTTTAATGGTTTGTATTGTACGAATACGACGACATTTACAACATAAATCAAGGAAAACACAACTTGGTTTTCAAAGTGAAGCAGAATGATGTTAGCTAAAAAGATGTGAATTGCACAAATGCAGGTATGGCCACCAATTAACATGAAGAAGTTTGAGACCCTCTCATACCTTCCTCCTTTGACTCTCGAGCAATTGGCAAAGGAAGTTGACTACCTTCTCCGCTCCGGATGGGTTCCCTGTTTGGAATTCGAGTTGGAGGTATAATTTTACTTATCTTCCTAAAATTTTCACATGTCCATTGTTTCTTACATAGTAAATTACATGTTTGTTAAACTGCTACTAACAAATTGTGTGCAAATGAAAATGTAGCACGGTTTCGTCTACCGTGAGCACAACAAATCCCCGGGATACTATGACGGACGATACTGGGTGATGTGGAAGCTTCCTATGTTTGGATGCACCGACTCATCGCAGGTGTTGAAGGAGCTTGATGAGTGCATCAAGGAGTACCCCTCAGCTTACGTCCGTATCATCGGATTCGACAACGTTCGCCAAGTCCAGTGCATCAGTTTCATTGCTCACCAGCCAGAATAAGAAGATCAATCTGTCTGTTGATTTTATATATCTTATCTATCCTTGTTATATAAACCTCTTGCATTTTCATTTCATTCCTTTCAAGTGTCTGTCTGTTACATTGTTTTAAGTTTCTTACTTGTATCTCCAACACAGGGAAATTGGAACTATAGAGGATTAATATGTAGCGATTGTTGGTGATAATATAATATATCTACTTGTTTGTATTCCCTACTCCATCTATATATTTGCATTTTGCATCATATTAAGTTCTAGGGTGACAATTCGAAGTTTCTGGGTAGTTAACGTGTCATTTTCGTGTCATATTAAACATATCCTATCCTAGTGTATCTCTAATCCTCCATGCAGTAATTAAGCTACTAGCTAGCACTCCATAAAACAACAAGAAAATATCTACTAGGAACTTCAGGTGATGACAAAAGATTCTTTCTCAACTGAGACTTACAAAAACATATAATAGTACTATGATAGTTGCCGCAGCCCGCAAATGATCTGGATTCCAACAAAAACTGATAAGCTTCACAAAATTGCAACAGCAGCTACTGCTGCAAGAAACTTATACAGAGTAATGGAATCCAAATCTTAAAGACCTATTAGTAGTCAGTACTATATTAGCTAGCTCTTGATCTTCTTATAGATTGATAAGTTTAGTTGGGAATGTGGCTAATGCGTTTTAAATCCCAAATATCATCATCCCAAACAACATCATTGTGCAAATCCTCATAAGCATTGTGATTGCCCATCAACTCAACATCCCAAAGACAAAGAGGACACCAACACAAATGCTCATCCCCAACCATCCATGACCATGAGCTGCTGCTGCTGCACCACTCCTCCCACTCCGTTAAAACTACGTCCATCGCTGCCACCGCCGTGTAATCCATCACTTCCCCACCCACCCCTACTGCAACCTCTTCTTTTGTCATCTTTTTAGCCTTCTTCTTGGCTGTCGGAGCCTCACTTGCACTCACATTCCTCTGCCTCTTCATAACACAACACTCTTGATATAAGTTTAGTTAATGTAGTGTGGGGGTGCGAATACAGAGGAAAGCAGAGTAGGGAGAGCATATATAAAGGCCTAAAGGGAGATGATGAGGTTTTAAATTGGACTGGCAAGGGCGGTCTGGGGACTTGTTCTGCATGGTGATGTGTGAAGTTTACAAATTTCAATGACCACGTCTTCACGTGACACTGCTTTGGCTTTTTCTAATTCTAGAATTTTCAAAGCCCCGTAGACCAAACAGCTGAGTCATGAATGTGTACATACTCAATCCTCCAGGGATTTACACCTCCAGCTTACAAGTGTCTGTTTGACTCAGCTTATTTTAAGGATTTATGTCGGGTAAAAATTTTATATTTTGAAATTTTGTTTTTATACAAGTATTTAATGTATGTTTGAGATTAAATAAGTTGGAAAATAAGTTGGAAAGTTAGGAATCTCTAACTTTATCTTAAAATAATAAATTGACTTATTCTTAAAAAAAAGTTTCCGAAACACCTCCTTTATATGCGTCACACTCTTGCTATTATTTGAACCTGACGGCCAAACAAATGAGGCACGTATGAGATAGGTCAAATATATGATATATCAAAGTAATACGTTGAAACTTGAAATGGTCTAATCAATTGATTCATTGAAATAAAATTAGTCTCATAAGCTCAACGCCTCAACCAATTTATAGTACTAAATTTTACGTTGAATATTAATTTTATTCAGCTACCATGCGAATAAAGTTCAATCTGGCCTTCTAGATATTGGGCAAGCTCGCATTTGGTTCAGTAGAATTGAGAAAAAAAACTGTGAATAAGTTATCGGTGTAACAAGAAATAGTGATAAATTGCTGCTGTTGGTAAATATTTTACAAAATCGGTTTAGCTACAGATGAAAGATTTGAAACTTCGAGCATCAATCATCATAGTGTTTTGACTTTTGAGAAACAGGTTTTTGCGAACGTGATTTGAAAATTATTCATATATTCATATATTCAAAAGTTTATCGGGTAAATGAGCAAAATTGTTATTTCGAAAATTTTCACTTGGACCATGTCCGAAAAAACTTTATTTCTACCGTTAGTTCCATTAAAGGTTGCTGAAGTGGTACAACGAAATAAGGTTTAATAGCTAATTAATCAATTAATTTTGTATCAATTTTTAATTAGGTCATCGGTTAATTTTAAATTTAAATTTATAATTTCCAAAATTATAATTTTCATTTTAAATTTCCTATTTTAAATTATAATTTCCAAAATTTCCATTTTCCAAAATTTTAAATTTTAAAATATCCAAAATTTCCATTTTTAATAACTTTCAAATTTAACTAATAATTAATCTTATAAAATATAATGTTAGAAGATAATTAAAATTAACAAATTCTTTTAAATAAATATTTATAAAATGTGTATGTATATGTGTTTGATCTTGAAGATCAAATCGATTTTTGAAGGTGTTATTGATTTCCTTTTAATTATAATGAGTAACCAAATCGTTCGTTTTTCAATTCTCTACATGACTATGCTTTCAAAACAACGGCCCCATGTGTGTATCAAAAATTTTGATTTTATCAAATTTGGGCATATTTATTTTTAATTCGTTTTTTTATGTATTGATTGTTTGATGTTTTTGGGTTAGTAGTTAGTTAGATCGTTTGATTGTGAGCATTTTGGTGGGTAGAATGTTGATGGAGGACTCAATTTGAGTCTCATCCGTTAAACCACTGTCGTCGGCGATGATTTCGAGCCGGTAGGGTTATTTCTTGTTCATTTCTTGATTTTGATGGCTGGTTTAATTAGTAATTCATGTATGGATGCTTATATGATAGTTTAAATGAGTGAACGAAGTCGTATGAGTGATATCGGAGTTTTTGTTTTCGCCGAATTTTTTGATTTGGTTCGAATTGGTTATTTTCGAGTTTGTTCATTAGTTTTGATTGTATGATTGTGATGTGCTCGTTGTGCTGAGCATTTTGGTACCAAAAACTATTTGTTCTGGTACGTTTTGGGATCGGTGGAGTTCGGTCGACGGTGACCGGATTCTAGGCTATCCAGATTCCGATGACTGTGTGACATGACGTTGATAAGGCAGAGATATGGCAACCAGTTAACAATATTTAACGTCCCTCCGTTAAATCAACTAAGATTTTCGTTAAGTCAATTAAGATTTAACGAACGTGAAATATTTTCAATAAACAATGATTCAATTGAAAATTATATTAAATTTAGTAATTTGATTTGAAAACTTTTTTAAATTAATGATCCACAAAACTTTTGAATAACACAACGATGATTTTGCCTATTTACCTCTGAAAATCTGTACAAAATATAATTGTCATTTGACAAGAGTTTACATACTTTTGTTTTTAGGGAAGAGTTTACATACTTAAAACAGGACAAACCCATTGAGCAGCGAATCTCTTTGTTCTGGTGCGCTCTTCAAGATAAAGATTTTTTCGAATAGTGGGTCGTATATTAATATAAAATAAAACAAATTTGAGTATCCATTTCACCCTTAAAAGAATGAATGTCATGATGCTCTGATAAAGATTAAAGAAACGGCGACAGACTTCAATTTATGAAGTGTGGGACTGGGATCTGAAGGATTTGTTTGGATTTTAGAGATTTATGGGTATTTAGATTTTAATTTTTTTAAAAAAACTTTATGATATTTAATTTGAATTCTAAATTGTTTTCTAAAAATGTGATGATATTTAATCAAAATTAAAAAAATTCATTAAAATATGATGTTATTCTAAAATTCATAAACTTTTTTGGATTTAATAAAATGGTGATTTTGAGGAATTTGTTAGTATAGTTTATATACTTAAAAGTCCGATCAAATTTATAAAATTTTGATGAATTTATCAAAAATGTTTCGAAATCTATTAACTTTGCAAAATTTTACATCAATTTTACAAGATTTTACATCAATTCTCCAACAATTCTGATATGAATTGAATGAGAATTTACTAAAAATACCGCCTTATCTTTCTTTTTTTGCAGATATACGGTTCTCTAGTTTTTCTTGCATTTTTAATGTTTTTTAAAACCAATGATTCCAAATTTGCAAATATACGGCCCATTCTTTCTCTCAATACACCGCCTCTGACTCACACGCGAAACAATCACACACAGCATCTTCTTGACAGCTCGTGATGAATTCTTTTGTACGCTGTTGTTGACTTGTTGCCATAGATAATCTATCTCATATACGAAGTATAATTATACACACATAAATCTCTCTCATATATAATTATGCATACATCTCCCTCTCTCTCTTCATCACCGCTGCTGTTGTCTTCTCCGACGAGCTTCGAAGGAAATCCGACGACCTTCAAAATCTCCGATCCATTATCTTCTCAGTCCTCTTCTCCGATTTATTGGAAGTCGGGGCCGCAGACCAGGGAGATAAAGATTCCGGCGAGTTTCGAAGAAATCCCGACGAGCTTCAATGATTCCGGCGACCTTCAAATTCTCCGATCTATTTTCTTTTCAGTAGTCTTCTCCGGGGAGAGAATGATTCCGGCGAGTATCGAAGAAATTCCGGCGAGCTTCAAAGAAATTCCGGCGAGCTTCGAAGATTCCGACGAGCCTTCTTCATCGATCTGTTGCTGCACAGGAAGAACGTATTTTTGCAATTTTATTTTAAAATAATAGTATTTTTGTAATAAAGATTGTAATTTTACAAAAGTATTTTTAAAGTTATCGTATTTTTGCAAAAATTTCAAACCCAATAGATATTTTTCAAAAAAGCTCTTTGAATGTACCCCTTCAGTCTTCAATGTTATTAAAAGCTGAAGATAGAGTTAGAGTTAAGGGATTAATGAAATAATTGAAAATTAATTTAAATGATTAATCAAGTTATTAATTAAATATATCTAAAAATATATAATAATATTTAATTTATTAAGTTTGATAAATTAGTTTAATAAAAATATATAAAGATAAATCGATTTCTCAAATGGGGAGAGCATATTGTAATAATTAACCCCCGAATTAATAAAAAAAATGGATAATTTTTAGAACCATCTGAAATGAATAAAATGAGAAAATAAGCTGTTATACCTTCCTGTTGTAAGTGATTAATTACAATTCTGTTTCCTAAATTACGATTTCGTATCCTTTATATTTTAAAAATCATTGAGCAGGTACCTACTTTAGTGTTCTTTTTGCTAAAGATACTATTTTGTACATAAATTGTATTAAGATACAAAATTTAGAAAATGAATTATTTCATTTCAAACAAATTTATCATCTAATCAAAAGGTAGTACACATCTTTCGAAGTTTAGATAATAAAATTTTAATGATTGGAAAAAATAACATCTAATATATGGTTGCACCTGAAATCATCAAAGTGAAAGGAACGAAATTAGTCTCATGATAGTTATTATATTATTTTTTACATAATATAAAAATAATAAATATAAATCTAAACAAAGGAAGTCTCTTTGATTAGATACCTAGCTAATTTTATATAATATAGTAAAATATAATAACTAGAAACGATAGTTATTCATATCTTATGTATATATTTGAATACCAAAAATTCTTAACATCCAACATAAATACATATAATTAATTTTAAACCAAAAGTGCAAGATATTAAAGTCAAAAGCCATCAACTCAAAATTATAATAAGTCAACTATCCTTCAAATAATAAGACATTGTTTGTTTTATTTAAAATAGGTAGCTTATGGCTTATAAATCCATGGAGTATTTCTACGTTGATAAGTCGAATCTTAACTAGTACTTTATGTAAACTTTATAAATTTAGATAATAGCAGCCCGCAAACTTATTTAAAATTATTTCTCTATTTTCAATATGACACCTTGATAATAGGAAATAGAGAAATCCATTTATATCTATTATAGGAAACATGGGTTTTCAAGCCTATTTAATAAATTACTAACACGCCCCTCTACTATATTATGGATAAAAAAAATTGTTCTGGAGTTGAACCTATAATCACTGTATTTGACAAATAACTAATGTGTCATTTACAACCACTATAGCATTACAACCATTTGATACCAATTTAAAAATCATTCACTCCATTCACTAAAAAAATCACTTGGTATATTCTTTTTTATGTATTTATTTAAAATTCAACTAGAATTAAACTATCAACATATTTATCCCTTTCTAATTATTAAATGCAATATATTTTTAATGATTAATGATGTATATTAAGGGGACGTGAATTTTCATGTTATTTAGTAGATGTCTAAAATATTTTGTTTATGTATATGTTTTTAAGACATTTATGGAATATTATTTTATATTCTTTGACTCTACCGCTATATCATCTATGTTTTTCTACATGAAAAACATAGTATTTGGATAAATAACGATCATTAAATCATTTCAGACCGGGGAATGTTAACTCCGCTCCTATTCCTCGAACCCGTCCTGATCCCTGAACAAGGAACGAACGAGAATCCTCGCTGGGAATTGGTGATTATATTATTTTTTTCAAACAAAAAATCTATATTTTACAATAAATTTTTTTATTAAATTAATTTGATAAATTATTATATGTAATATATGCTTTAAATTTAATATTATTTCTATACCAATTCAAATCAATATATATTTATTATAATAAAATAATATAATTAAATTAAATTATTCAATTTTTTTAAAATTAAGATACAGTGACAACAGAGTTACCTGGAAGGCTGGAAGAGTGTGATACTAGCGTAACTAGCCGTTAGGGGTATTCATGGATTTGATTAGCCGGGTTGGAGACATTTTTGCAAAACGATCTAATTAAATTAGTTTAATTTTTTTTTTAACCCAGCTCACAAAAAATAAATTTGTAATCCAACCATACCAAACATACATCATAAATCAAAACTATATAAAACCATTTATTTCGAAAATGTAAATAAAATTAAAATACGTATAAATTACAATTTTAGTGTTAGTATTTAGTTTTGATTAATATTATAATTTTATTGATGTAAATTATATTAAGTCATATACATATGTATGAAATATAATCATACATCTATAAATTAAACTATCAAATTATAATATACGTACGAAATATAATCATACACCTATAAATTAAATTATAGTCTATAATGTATGATTGTATATAATATATAAATAAATATTTAAATTATCAAATAAGGTTTGTAACTAAAATCGATATGGGTTGGGTTGGCCGAAAAACATAGAATCTGTACACAATCCATTTAATTTGATTTTTTTTTTTTAACTTAATCAAGTATCGGATTTTTTTAATCGGGTCAATTGACCGAAAAGAAGGTCGAGTTGGGTCTGTTTCATCCAATTTATGAACCCATGAACACCTCTACTAGCCATGAACCAAATCAATTGTCAGAGATCATTCAGTTAAACATAATATAATCAATTAGTAGGGAATGTATATTGTGAATTTGGACAACTGATGAGATATATATGGTCATTAATAAATATAAATATTGAATGCAAGTAAAAGAAAGTAGTAAAAACTATGTGTATATTGTAAATTTATTATTATTATGAAATATGGTACGATGCAGTCTTTACCGCATTAATAAAATTCAAAATTACATCTCACACCACACCGTACAGTTTGGATAAAATTAAATTCATAATAGCATCACGAATACAGTTTGGATAAAATTAAATGCACAATAGCATCACGAAAATTAAAAATCGTATTTGGCAATGTTAGCAATTTTTGAGATTTGAGCGATTTGATAAACACAATTATACTTTAATTAAATCGGTTAGTATAACAGGTATCGATTATTATATTTAGCTAGACTAAACAACATGAGTGTTACGGGTTGTAAGTAAAGAAACTTGCTCCTCTCTCTGCTTCTGCTTGTCTCTTCTCCGTGAGCTCCTCTCCTCCGGCGGTGGTTTATCCACCGGCCGGAGGCCTTTTCCTGTCTAATTTTCGATTCCTTTCAATAATAATCCTCCTTTGGTGAGGATTGCGAGTGTTTTTTTGGGTTTTTCTCTCCTCTTGTGGGAGCTTGTAATAACCCGAATTTTAGGTAGAATTAAAACTTTTCTTATTGTGGTTAAAGAGCACTAATGATAGAGGGAGCGAAATGCCCGTTTGCATGATAGAGGGATTTTTGGACCGGGAAAATTATTAGAGGGAATTTTGTTAGATGTTAAATCTAAGTTAGCTAGCTCTAACTGGTTCAAACAATTTTCTTGTAAAGATAGGTATAGGTGGACATTGTTATGATGTGGGGTTAAGCCACTTTCTTTTGTTACTTTCTATTTGCAATCTCCTTCTTGGCAGATTGTTTGTAGATAGTCCTCTCTATGGTTTGTCATAGAGCAGGGGTAAAACCCTTTTTTTCTTTTTTCAATATATATTAAAGTTAGAAAAAAAAAAGAGCACTAATGAATGGTGGTTTCAAAGAACAATGATTGTAATGAATGGATATTGCTTTGGACAATGATCCTGATGCATTGGTATATTGTCAGAATAGAGTAATTCGATGGTTGAGGACCTAGATAAGAATAATCTACCATCCAGGAAGGAGCTAATGGATCCTTGAAGGGAAATGAGTACGTGCATAGTGTTTCCCATACGTGCATAGTGTTTCCCGTACGTGCATAGTGTTTCCCATACGTGCATAGTATTTCCCGTACGTGCATAGTGTTTCCCGTACGTGCATAGTGTTTCCCTGTACGTGCATATTAATTTGGTGGATGAATAGTGATTTTGTAAGTTGGAAAACTTTTCACGCCACCCTATGTACGGGACGTGATATGGATGTTTTGAAGTCATATTAGTAATACGCGGAGGAAATAAGTGAATGCAGAGACGATCGGAATTCAGAAATTCCAAATTCTTTTTCGGTATAATATTTGACCAGACAGTGGATTATATATTATTATAATCCAAGAATTGAGATATTAACTTTGAGGATTTGATATTTTGGGATGTTATTATATTTGATTTAAGAATGAAGGTAGGAAACCACTGAGGCAGTGAAACAAGCGTTCTAGAAACCGCTAAAACGTTACAACGAGATTAAGCAATTAAGCGAACAAATCAGGGATTTAGGATCAAGATTGTGACAAGATTAAATATCCTATATGATCATCAAGAGAATTATATCAAGTGGATTAAATTATTTAATCAAGGATTAAATCAAAACAATTTAGGAGTTAAGTGATTTAAATCACTTAAATCAAACAAGAAACAAAACAAATATCTATCAAAACTTATCAAAGACTCTTGACTCTTACCCCAATGCTATCAATCTCATCCTACCAGCTGATAATATCTAGTTATATGAGCAAAAAGTAGATGATCAAGTGGGAGAAAAGAGAGAAAAGCAAAAGAAAACATAGAACATACAAACTGTCCAGCAGAAACATAACACAAAGAAAAATTCATATCTCCACTTCTATCCATCCTTAAATCACCAAATTTTAATCATAGCTTCTCCACTCCATGGGCAAGATTCTTTCCAAATTTCATGGAAATCCAAGTAGTATAGCCTAGTCAAATCCATGCTTAAAGTTGGAGGACCAAAACTGTCCGGGTTCTGATCAGAAGAAAGATGGGGCTCAAAACCCTAGCTCCCATGGTTGGATTCTTGTGTTCTATATCTCAAAAGAAATCCCTTGAAGAGTAGAAGGTGTGGTAAAAATTTTAGAACCAAACTCTTAGTTTTTGATTTTATATGATTTTTACAAGATTGACGATGAATAGTGGATCTTAGAAACTAACTTGTTTTCATGATTTCTTTGGATGATCTAAGGTTTGATTAAGCTAGACAAGGACCATACCAAGCTTATTAAGGTTATATCATACTCCAAGGAAGGTAGATCTCTTGAAACCCTAGCATTTGATTTGAGATTTATGAATGTTTTTGATGGATTTAGCTTGGTATGATTATAGTGATAATTATAAGCATGATTATGTAATTAGTTATATGATTTAAGATGCATGATGATTTTGATGCTAAGATCAGTAGCTTCTGGACTTGTGAGATGATTATTATGTGTATAAGTTGTATTGATGCCCGGTGTGGCTTGGGTTGTTGATTGCGATTTTTGGAACGTTCGTATTATAGCCGTTATAATGCCGAAATTTCGTTAATCATTGAAAACCGTGCATCACAGTAGGTCTAATGGCTGAAAATGGATAAGTATCTAACATGCCCTTGTAGATCTTGAGTCGTAGATCATTTTGGAAAAAGAATCGAATCAAACAGACTTACGGTTTAGGATTTATGACCGATTTACTAAAAGTAGTTCGAATCCGTAAACGAAAGTTCGTAACTGAAATTGAACCCTCGTAAAATATGTAAAGTCATGACGAATCTTGGTAAATAAATACTAGAGGTAAAAATAAAGGTGTGAAAGAAAACCGTATGTCAAAAGGATCATTTTTCGATTTATTAAAAATATTCGAGTCGAGGTTAAACGCGAACGAACCCCTAAAAGACGACTCTATTATAACTTCGGTAAAACACTTAGAAAACGGGCGATAAAACTCGGAGTATAATATTGGTTCGTAACGATCGATTTTAGAACTTGTATGACTTAAGTATGTCCCAAGTGTAAGTACAGTGACATGTCGTATTAACGAACGAATGTCGGGTCGGATCAATGATAAAAGGAATCCACAAAAAGGGGTATAACGAGATAACTCGAGAACGTGTTTTGATTTAAGTATAACTTAACTTTTAAGATGTTAAGTGATTAATCCCGAATGCCTTGGTTATTTATAGATCACCAAGCTGACCCGGGACCCGCTACCACCACCCCTTACCGTACTCGACTATCAGGCAAGTTTCAATTCCCTTCTTTTAGGTTGTTGTTGTTGTGATTGAATATATATATATATATATATATATATATATATATATATATATACATATATATATATATATATATATATATGTTTTCTGTTATACATATGCCATAGCATGCATGCCTACTTTCAAGTTATATCATTATGCTTGTTCCCTGATTGTTTATTGGCTTATAAATTAGATAACTAACGTATCAATTATAAGCCGGTTATTGTAAGACCCTCATAGAAGGGCGTATACATCTTATTCGTCAAATATAGACAGTGAGTCAATATTTCTTGATATATCGAGATTACCTCGGAAGAAAATATTTAAGTAAATATTTTCCATTATTTGGGCGACGAATATTATTTGAATATTCATTCGAGATTATTTATTTAACGATCCTTACATCAAATAATTATGTGAACGTAACCATTCGACGAATAATATTTTTCAATACTCATTCAAAGTCGAATAGAATATCGATTATTATTCCGAATATTCTTCTAAAGATTGGACTACTAAATGAATATTATTTGAATATCCATTTAGACTATTATTTTATTAAATGAATATTACTTTTGAATATTCATTTAAGATATTAATTACTTGATGAATATTATTCTAATATTCATCTGAAGCTTGATTTATTTATCGAATATCATCTCGAATATTCCTTTAAAGTTTGGATTACTAAATGAATATTACTTGATATTCATTTAGAATATTATTCATTAAATGAATATTACTTTTTGAATATTCATTTAAATTCCTTATTAATTAATGAATATTATTTTGAATATTCATTTAAATATTTATTTATTCAATATATATTCTTTTGATGTTTCTTCAAGGATTATTTGGAGAAATACTCTGATTAATGATATTCTTTCATATTCCTAAATATTCTTTAAATATTTTAATTCAATAAATATTCTCTGAATATTTATTCCATACTTAGAATAACCTCAATAAGGTTTATCTTCTTCGATTATTACGGAAAATATCTCGGAGTCATATTATTATTAATCTTATATCAAGAAAGGTTCTCAGACATCATTTTTCTTGAGTCTATCTCCCTAAAAATAAGGGAACCTTACTTGGAAAATGTTATTTATCTTGTCGACTTCCCGGTCATAACGTATTCTCTTCACTCGCAACTCGGGTGCTATGGACTTATTAAGTCGTTGTTTACCTTATCATCTTTCGAGGGGTAAGATTGTTGGAATGTAAGAACCCAAATTTTCGGTAGAATTAAAACTTTTTATTAAGTTTTGAGAAAAGAAGGAACAATGATTCCGACTCCAAGGTAGTAACAGTTCTAATGAATGAGTGTTGCATGGATATAGATTCCAAGGTTTATATGTTAGGAAGAATGCAACGGGTTGACAACCTAGATTAGAATAATCTATCTCCTAGAAAGATAAGATATGAAAATTCCAAGTAGAGGAAATATTCTCATGTCATCCAAATCAATATCTGTTAGTAGTCCAGTGGTTCAGTGAAAGGGTTAAGGAACGCCCGAAGGAGAACAAGGACATTTTTAAAAAGGTAAGGAATAAAGATGGAATAAAGAATGAATAGTGTTTTGGTTAAAATGATAATATTATTAGACGACGCTATATAGAAGTATTCAGAACGGATTTCTGAGTTCGTATTAGTGATCAAGGGGGAAAATAAGTGTATGTAAAAGCTGTCGGATTCTGAAAAACAGCACTTTTATTTTCTCCGAGATTTCCCTGGACACCGAAAGACTTAATAATTTATTAAGAGGATTTAAGGAATTTAAATTCAAAGATTATGAAGGAGGAATGAGAATGGTAGTATAAATATTAAGGAGGTTTCCGGTAAAACCCTAACTAGAAATCCTTGAGATATTCCTTCGAACGATCAATCAAATTGAGCAATAACCGGACAAAGAAACAAGCAAGGATCAAGATGCATGCATGAGCAAGTGGATAATATCAAGTAACCAAGTTAGTTACAAGAGGAACTAGCAATATTAGAATCAAACCAAGTACTTAGCTTCATTTCATCATCCTACCACAAGATCAAGACATTTGTCCATCCAAATACATCATGCATGACATACCACCTTTATTAAAGCTACTTTATGCCAAGATATTATCATAATAAATCACTTTATGCTAGATTAGTGCAAGAGAAGCCAAAGCAAACTCCATTCTCTCCATTTCTTCAAAACTGCCCAGCAGAAACACTCTCAAGAAAAAAATTCATATCTCCATTTCTATCCATTCTAAAATCACCAAATTTTAACCATAGCTTCTCCACTCCATGGTCAAGGTTCGTTCCAAATTTCATGGCAATATAATGAGTATAGCCTAGTCAAATTGCCTCCCCAAGTTGAAGAAACCAACCTGCCTGTTCTGGACAGTTTCTGACCAACGGAAAAAGGGGGCTCAAAACCCTAGCTAGGAAGCTTCAAATTTGATGAACTAGGACTCAAAACAAAGCCTGTGAAGAGGCCAAGATGTGGTAAAAATTTGAGCATCAAACTCTCATTTTTCGAATTATTATGAATTTTACAAGATTAATGATGAATAGTAAATCCAAGAAACTAACTTTGAGTTCTTGTTTTCTTTTGATGATCTAAGCCATATTAAGGTGTTCTAAGGACTAGATCAAGGATTTTTAGACTCACATACACCCCAAGGAAGGTATAACACTCTTGAAATCCTAGGCTTGATTTTAAGTATATGCTTGTTCTTGATGATTGTTAGTTTAGTATGATTTTGGTGATGTTTTAAGCATGATTAAGTAATTGATTTTTGTGATTTAAAGAGGTATGATGGACTTGATATATAATCAGTAGCCTTGAATTAGGAGATGAGTTTTTGATGAATAATGAATGGTATGCCCGGTGTGGCTTGGTATCGACGTGATGATTTTTGAAACGTTTGATTTATAGCAGTCGTAATGCCCGAATTTCGTTAAACCTTTAGAAACCAAAATTGACAGTAGGGTTAAATGTCTGACCTTGTTGCTAATTAACATGTCCTTATAGTTCTCGAGCCATAGATCGTTTTGGCGCAAGAATTGAGGCATTCTGACTTACGGTTTAGGAGATATGCCTGAATTCATAAAAGTGGTTCGTAACCGTAATCGAAAGTTTGTAATGGAAATTGAACCCTCCTAATACGGGTAATTCGGTGGTAAATCTTGGTAATTAAATAATAGAGATAAAAAGGAAGGTGTGAGTGAAAACCACATGTCGATCGGATCATTTTTCGATTTTATAAAAATGTTCGAATCAAGGTTAAACGCGAACGAACCCCTTAAAAGTACACTTGGTGATAACTTTCATAAATCACTCAGAAAACGGGCGATAAACTCAAGGTATAATCTTGATTCGTAAACGACCGACCTTAGCACTTTTGTGGCATAAGTACCTACCTAGTGTAAGTGTCGTGGCATGCCGTAATAACGAACAAGTATCGGATCGTGTCGATAGTAAAAAGAGTTACACTAAAGGGTGTATAACAAGATAATTCGAAAACGTGCGTCGACTTAAGTTAAGTTTATACTTAGCCTTTCGAAATATTAAGTGATTAACCTCGGATATTGTGACAATTGATAGATCACCGGATCGACCCGAGGCACACTACCCCTACAGGATTACCAGGCAAGTTCCCAATACTTTGGAACTGTTGTTGTGATAATATTATATATATGATTGCTGATATACATATGCCATTGCATGCATGCCTACTTTCAAGTTGAATTGATATACTTGTTCCCTGAATGTTATTGTTGGCTTATAAGCTAGATAGTTATATATCAGTTATAAGCCGGATATTGCTAAGACCCTTAAAGAAGGGCATTCGATTCTTATTCGTTGAATATAGACCGGGAGTCAGTACTTCTTGTTATATCGTAATTACTTTCGAGGGAAAATATTTAAGTAAATATTTTCCATTATTTGGTTGACGAATATTATTTTGAATATTCGCCCGAGATTATTTATTTAACAATCATTACTTCAAATAATTATTTGAATGTTATCTCTATTCAATGAATATTGTTTTTCAATATTCATTTAAAGTCGATTCATTTATCGAATATTATTTCGATATTCCTTTAAAGCTTGGATTACTAAACGAATATTATTTTGATATTCATTTAAAATATTATTCATTAAATGAATATTGCTTTTTGAATATTCATTTAAGTTCATATTTATTGATGAATATTATTTTAAATATTCATCTAAAGTTCTATTTGCCTAACTAATATTAGTTCAAATATTCCTTTCAAGTATTATTGATTAACTGAATATTATTTTGAATATTCATTTAAATATTTATTTATTCGATAAATATTTTCTCCATATTCATTCAAGAATTATTCTGAGAAATACTTCGATCTAAATATTTGTTCATAGTTATAAGTATCCTGTAACCATTTCAGATTCAATAAATATTCTCTGAATATTTATCAATACTCTGAAATAACTTCAAATATTGTCTTCGACCTTCGGTTATTATGTAAATTATTTCAGAGTCATATTATCATTAATATTTATATCAAGAAAGGTTCTCAAAATTCCATTCTTCATTCAGATATACCATTCATATTATAAGGGAACCTTACTTGAGAAATGTTATTTATCTTGTGACTTCCCGGTCATAAATCTTTTGAAACTATTCCTTTCACTCTCAACTTGGTTGAGTGGTTATCAATTGAATCGTTGTGTTACCTTCTCATTATTCGAGGGGTAAGATTATTGGAACAAGTTGATATCCGTTAACAAGCAATAGCTTGGGAAGATATTTGGTGAATTCTCCTTTCCAACTAGATACGACTACTTCGTGGAGTCTTATTAACAAGTGTTATACTTGGGGAAAGGGGGAAGGACTTTACGTCCAGGATCATGGATTCTATTTGAACTAGGAGTTGTGTAAGAGGCCGAGTCGCGCCGGTCCATCCCATTTGGCCCAACCGTTGGCCGGGGAGATCTAACAGGGCGGTTGACAAGTAAATCCGTCAGCTCTTCCTTCTACCGGTAGTAAATCTAATTTGAGCTGTACGATTTCGACTGATCATCGAGATTGGAACAGCGGGCGCGGTGAATACTCCAGCATTAGTTCATCATTCAAATTCATTATTTTCTGCAACATGTTTATTGTTGGCAGAGTTGGAAAAAGCGTTCATAACTGGAATTGCAATGTTCTTCCTGCAAGTTCCTCTTTTGTTATAAATGATAATATCTTGCGCATCTTTAGCAGATATTTCCATTGAATATATTTTGAGTTACCTTGTAACTTCATCTTTCAAGTTATACTGGCATCATTTCCGTAAATGCATGGCATATGGTTTCAAAGATATTGTGAACTGTTATATATTATCACTGTTCAGTTATATTCTGTTTGGTGGGCTATTGCTCACCCTTGCATTATTATTATATCACAACAACAGCTAGATCTGATGGCCAGCACAAGGAGTACTCGGTGCAACCAGGGACAAAAGTCATAGGGTTGCCCACTGATGTCATGTTGGCATTGCTGAGGTAGGAGCAACCAATAGGCTAGAGTGCCAGCTTTTAAGTTCATCAGACTTATATTATATGTATGACATATGCAAATGGAAGGCAAAGAGTGTGTAGATTTCTTATTGTAATTCTTTGGTTTGTAAGAACTCAATTTTGTGATTAATAAAATATGGTTACTCTGATTTCATCTCTGGGACTATAACGGGTGTGTTGTTGTTATTATTGGGTCACAAGGTTGTAATTTAATTTATGATGGTTTTGTGGATAGAAATTGAGACCGTAACGACCAGATCCCTGACCCCGGATCTGGGGGTGTTACAGAAATGGTATCAGAGCGTACGTTATAAACCCCAGAGATGATGCGACGTTAAAACAATAAATTCACTAGGATAATAAGAACTCTTGCCAAGTTCATAGTCGGACTACTTAAAGTAGTACTGACATATAAAACCCTTATGGGAACTCATAAGTATCATGATAGTAACTTAGTTCGTTCTCGTATCGACTAGTACGACGACAGACCTTGAGGCGTACGAGCAGCAACGCGATGATGCTTTATTATATTTTGACGATCGGATGGTTGATTCGATAGATTACCCTACTGAGGACCCAGAAGAAGGTTCCAGTAGAGGAGGAGAATCATATTAAAGGTAAGGAAGTTACCTTTGGGGAAATGAGTGTTGCAGCTAGAGAGACTGTAAGAGTTAAGGTATAGTGCTCAGAGACGTGAACATAAAGGACTGAGACATTGGCAAGAGAACTGAGGATGCATGTTGGATTCGTAGCCGGACTACTGGATGTAGTACCAGCAAGTAAAATGGATTGGAAGGATTACTTGAGATCTTATATTAGGATAGATAAGAATCCCTAGAGGTTTCAGATTAATGAGAAAAGAGTTAGAAGGATGTATGATTATCAAAGACATCGATACAGGACGGGGAGCAGAGTCCCCCAGAAGCAGTTAAGAGGGAGGCAGTAAGTGCCGTATCATTTGATAGATGAATTAGTGTGAATATTGTCAATGATAATTCGCCATGAGAAGGCAGATGTCATAGGTTATAATTTATGAAGTAAAATTGAGATTAATGAGGTGGTTTTATTCAGGGAAATGTTCATTTTATGAATGGATCATCTTGGAAAGTAAAGATAGTGGGAAGTGATGGTATAATTGGATAAAGTTATATAAGAAAGTACTAAGTGAGACGATGGTCTCAGAACCTACGAGAGGAAAAGACTAGGGAGTCAATGATGAACTCGTAATAAGACTGCTATTAGAGACTAAGTGTAGGTTGTTTTAATTCAGTAAAAGGATGAACCAGAAACATTAGATGCATGTAATTCAGAGGAATATTAAATTCTTTCTTTTCCTTGAATGGATTATAGTAGCT
Source organism: Saposhnikovia divaricata (assembly GCA_036435485.1). Classification (NCBI taxonomy): domain Eukaryota; kingdom Viridiplantae; phylum Streptophyta; class Magnoliopsida; order Apiales; family Apiaceae; genus Saposhnikovia; species Saposhnikovia divaricata. Next base: position 25,750,750 of record CM071600.1, read on the forward strand.
ACATTAAGGTTACTCCGACGCTGGATCATAAATGGATCAAGTAATACGATCAGTAGTAAAAAAAAATGTGAGAAAATCTTCCTAGAGCTAAAAGATGAAATTGGTAATGACCCAGAGTTGGCATTGCTTAATGGAAAAAAGGAGACTTTGTGCTTCCAACGATGCTTCGCATAAAGGATTAGGATGTGCGCTTATGCAGCACGACAAAGTGATTGCGGATGCATTCGGATAGCATGGTTTTCCAGATTCGAATGGCCTTGATAGTGCCAATTTTGTGGAATGACCAACTCCGACGGTAGTGTTCCTTCTGGGACTAGTGGTTAGGTAGACTGACATTGAGTAATATCGACTATCAGGACGTGTATGTATCAGGGAGATGTGGCATGTTTCAGTTCGAAACTTTTGTTTTCCCTTCTAAGGGATGTATATAATTGGTTCCTCTCCAGTGGTTAAACTTCCAACCTTATGACGATTATCTCGTTATTATGACTGCTTATGGTTCTACCTGCTTGGAGGTTCATAGAACTATTCTTCAAGTTCCAAAATAAATCTTCTTGGGGTTACCAGTGGGTGAATAGATTGACCATAATTTCCCTGATACTGGAAAGAAATTCAACAAAATTTGGCAAACCTTGTCTTTCTGATTATCAGAGGACGTCACTAAAAGAGAGTGAAAAATGTAGTGAACCCGATGGATTGGGTAAGGTTTCCGCCATATGGGTTAGTAGACGGACTCTGAGTATTACAATCGATTGTAGAGATAAAATGATGAAGCGGAGATTGGACGGATAAAGGGAAATGTAATTAAGAAACAAGCCGGACTGAGAAATTCCGGGATTGACTTAAATGAAAAGGCTGTTATGCCAGAAGTGTTAAGCTTATGTGGCACGTGGAATTGATAAGAGTAGTTGAAAAAAAAAAATAAAGGACAGGTGACCGGAGACGGTACCTAAGATTTGCTGTGAAAAGGAAAGCATTGAACAAATACCAAAACAATAAGTTTAATAGCACGCAAAAAAGTATATTGATAAGCGTAACCTATCACAGAAGAATTATCTTCGCGACGGACGAAGGAGGCACTATGCCGATAATTTCTAGAAAAGTAATACCATTAGCTAACCCTAAACTCACGTGTAGTAGCGCGACCATTTGGAGCCAAGTCACAAAGAATTATAAAGTAACTAGACCAGCGATATAAGGACAAAGCGGGGTTTCTTCTAACCAAGCGCCAACCGCGAGAACTTTTGATATAAAGTGAAGTGATTCAGGTGTATACGATTGACCAACTTATGAACTAGAAAGAGAAGTAAGGTGAATTAAGATACATGATGATGGGATTATTACAAATACCATGGGTGTACTATGGTTGAGGATCGTGCTTAATGAAGGTTTATGAGGATTGTTAAAGATGGTGCAGTATGAGGCATAGAGGTTATCTGAAACTTAGTATCTTTAAACAGAGTGATAAGTACTAAGAGATTCACGTCGAACGCGACCAATATCTTCCAGAACATCCTTGCTACCATTACCAAGTTATGTAAAAAGAGCAGATAGACATATGTTGTCTCTTGGAAGGACATGTAGACTGACAACCATTTGAAAGAAGAGGTTAGCATTAAGCTACCTATTGATTGTCAAATGAGAATGATGGAAAGAGGTCCTTATCAAGGGTATACGATTTAATTATCAACTAAAGGATGTAAGTATTTCCTAGAAATAGAATTGAGGATAGAATATCCATAAATTAAGACAAACCCTGGGGAATGCACAAGGGATGGCATTAACCCTAATAAAGACATTGTGAATTCAGATGATATGAGTTGGATTTGCTAAGGCAACAATGACCTGTAAGGATTTATTAAACAGAGTTTTGGAAAGAACATAGATAGAATTATTAGAGTATTGATTAATGACATTTTGATATACCCTGTACCCAGAAAATACAAGAGGAATGATGAGGACGACCTAAGAAGCCTTTCAAGGAAAAAGGTAATATTTCGAATTTCAAAATGGAATTTTCGTAGGGAATGTATGACATAATGATAATACTGCCAGATGAGGCGTATGCGAAACCATGAGGATGTATGGATTGAACCAATGAAGGTTGAGATTATCCTAAGACAAGAAAGAATTAAGAGAAGAAATATTTTATATATGATTAAGAGTAACCGTGACAAAGTTTACACGGAAAGCTGGAAGCAATGAATAATGGAAAAGATTGATATATATTTTACCCCTTCAGTAGAGTTAAGGGAGAATGCTTTCGTCCAACAGTGATGAGAATGAGGCAGAGGAATTTGAGGTGGAATAGATCCAGGAAACATTGATTGTAAGAGATAATTATTATCAAGAAAGGCCAAAAAGGTGGCCGACACTATAAATATTCAAAGATAATTATAAATACTCGTACCAAAGGAGCAAAGTGATAAAAGGAAGGACCGTGAAGGTCATAAAAGGTGGAGGGAATTCACATTCCTTCTAATAACGGTGCAATACTCAAACCATAATAGTAGTTTAAGTAAAGATTCGATTCCTGATATCGTCTATAACATATTATGTATCGAGAAAGGTCCTATCCTGAGATGGACCAAGACCCTGATATCAAAGGAATGATTAAATGAATCTTTGAGCTTCAAGTCTCTTGTTGAGGACAATTGATTGATTAATTGAACAACTGGTCCGCGTTACTTTGGTTGAAACTCTTCTGCAATTTTATCTACTTCATGTTATATCTACATCAAGTTCAGGAAGTATTCCCTTATGGTCAAGGAATATTGATTATTTTGTCTTCCTAGAAGATTTTAGTTTGACGATTACGAAACCCATATGGTTAGCCGTTAAGGCACTGCGTAAACCACAAACGATGGTGAATCGAACGACTGTGGAAATATCAGAATGACGAACCGAAAATAGATTGCATTGAATCCAAGTTAGAGAATCATCAAGGATAGTTCGGATGAATTAATTTTCGAATGACGTGATGTTTGAAAGAGATAATAATGCCATGATGGCCCATAAAGAGATTATAGTTGAAATAGAAACAAGACGGCTGATATAAAAGAAATAGAGTTGAGGATAAATAGGGGAGTTAGGCATGCGAACTCCTAAGGATCCTTGGCAAGGCAGATAGAGAAAGTAGTAAATTATCATGGTGAGTGTTGTTAGTCACAACGATTTGAAAACATAAGCGGTATATAGATTAAATTTCCTTTAAGGAGAAGGAATTCGAAGAAAATTTGGAATGGATAATTGGATTAATAATGATAGAAGGGGGAGGTGAGAAAGCAAGAATCTAGATTGCTAAACCAAGGGGAATTTGAAACCCTAGGAAGTGATGCCTATTGAGCATATGTGACGAGATACCAATGGGGAAATATCAAGTACACATAATATCCCCGTAATGAGATGACGGTCGAGATAAGTAAAGGAAATATTTGTGTATTGAGTAATAAGAAGGATATAATTGACGTGGAAGGATTATGAAGGTAACTATGAAGCGTACAGCAAGGAATGTTATGAACAGATTATAGAGGTATTTCTAACGATCTCCCAGGGTTAAAACCGGATAGGGTACTATTATGTATACGACGGAAATCGTGGTAAGACGAGGAATTCCAATAACAATGGGGTCAAGTGAGGAACCCAGGATTAAATTCTAAAGATTGGAAAAGATTTCAAAAGAGAATATTAATGAGAATGAACAAGATCATGGGTCCATAGAATGATTGACAAAACGGTAAGAATATGCCGACACGTGAAATTTCGATAACGTGATATTAGATACGGATATAATTATTTTCTTCTCTAATGAACCTCTATAGTTCAGAGGTAAATTCTAAGTATGATATTTTACAATCATGAAAATTTTCTATGATTCCTGGAAATTCTTTCCTTTTTTTTCTCTTTTATTTATCTTCTTCTAAATTGAGAAGAACAACCCTTTAAGGAGGGGAGGTACTGCTACGTGACTACCTGTCTATGTGATAGGAGTCTAAGTGGAATACCATAACTTGTCTAAATTGCTTGTCAAGTACTAAAGGTTGGCCACCTTCTGTACTAACTATGCAATAGGACGAATGTTCATTGATCATAGTGATCTCTCAATAAATTCCTCTAATTCTATATATTGATCGAGATTGCGAAGATTAAAGCGATTAGGAATGCGTAATTACGAGTGAGGTTATCTCTGAATTCGCAGCGCGATAGTGATACCAAAGTCACTACCGATACCAATAAGGAAAATAGCATATGACTGGGAAAGAGCATAAACCAGATAGTGTATTGTACGAAAAGTAGCGAAGATTAATGAAAAAGGATAAAGAATGTATTGTAGCACTAGTAAGATGTGCTGAAAAAGGATTGTGATTGATTAAGGATTGACTAGGGAACTGGAAAGTGAAATAACCAACAAGTACTCAATTGTCTTCTACCTAATTCCGGGACGGAATCCTTTTAAGGAGGGGAGACTGTAAGAACCCAAATTTTCGGTAGAATTAAAACTTTTTATTAAGTTTTGAGAAAAGAAGGAACAATGATTCCGACTCCAAGGTAGTAACAGTTCTAATGAATGAGTGTTGCATGGATATAGATTCCAAGGTTTATATGTTAGGAAGAATGCAACGGGTTGACAACCTAGATTAGAATAATCTATCTCCTAGAAAGATAAGATATGAAAATTCCAAGTAGAGGAAATATTCTCATGTCATCCAAATCAATATCTGTTAGTAGTCCAGTGGTTCAGTGAAAGGGTTAAGGAACGCCCGAAGGAGAACAAGGACATTTTTAAAAAGGTAAGGAATAAAGATGGAATAAAGAATGAATAGTGTTTTGGTTAAAATGATAATATTATTAGACGACGCTATATAGAAGTATTCAGAACGGATTTCTGAGTTCGTATTAGTGATCAAGGGGGAAAATAAGTGTATGTAAAAGCTGTCGGATTCTGAAAAACAGCACTTTTATTTTCTCCGAGATTTCCCTGGACACCGAAAGACTTAATAATTTATTAAGAGGATTTAAGGAATTTAAATTCAAAGATTATGAAGGAGGAATGAGAATGGTAGTATAAATATTAAGGAGGTTTCCGGTAAAACCCTAACTAGAAATCCTTGAGATATTCCTTCGAACGATCAATCAAATTGAGCAATAACCGGACAAAGAAACAAGCAAGGATCAAGATGCATGCATGAGCAAGTGGATAATATCAAGTAACCAAGTTAGTTACAAGAGGAACTAGCAATATTAGAATCAAACCAAGTACTTAGCTTCATTTCATCATCCTACCACAAGATCAAGACATTTGTCCATCCAAATACATCATGCATGACATACCACCTTTATTAAAGCTACTTTATGCCAAGATATTATCATAATAAATCACTTTATGCTAGATTAGTGCAAGAGAAGCCAAAGCAAACTCCATTCTCTCCATTTCTTCAAAACTGCCCAGCAGAAACACTCTCAAGAAAAAAATTCATATCTCCATTTCTATCCATTCTAAAATCACCAAATTTTAACCATAGCTTCTCCACTCCATGGTCAAGGTTCGTTCCAAATTTCATGGCAATATAATGAGTATAGCCTAGTCAAATTGCCTCCCCAAGTTGAAGAAACCAACCTGCCTGTTCTGGACAGTTTCTGACCAACGGAAAAAGGGGGCTCAAAACCCTAGCTAGGAAGCTTCAAATTTGATGAACTAGGACTCAAAACAAAGCCTGTGAAGAGGCCAAGATGTGGTAAAAATTTGAGCATCAAACTCTCATTTTTCGAATTATTATGAATTTTACAAGATTAATGATGAATAGTAAATCCAAGAAACTAACTTTGAGTTCTTGTTTTCTTTTGATGATCTAAGCCATATTAAGGTGTTCTAAGGACTAGATCAAGGATTTTTAGACTCACATACACCCCAAGGAAGGTATAACACTCTTGAAATCCTAGGCTTGATTTTAAGTATATGCTTGTTCTTGATGATTGTTAGTTTAGTATGATTTTGGTGATGTTTTAAGCATGATTAAGTAATTGATTTTTGTGATTTAAAGAGGTATGATGGACTTGATATATAATCAGTAGCCTTGAATTAGGAGATGAGTTTTTGATGAATAATGAATGGTATGCCCGGTGTGGCTTGGTATCGACGTGATGATTTTTGAAACGTTTGATTTATAGCAGTCGTAATGCCCGAATTTCGTTAAACCTTTAGAAACCAAAATTGACAGTAGGGTTAAATGTCTGACCTTGTTGCTAATTAACATGTCCTTATAGTTCTCGAGCCATAGATCGTTTTGGCGCAAGAATTGAGGCATTCTGACTTACGGTTTAGGAGATATGCCTGAATTCATAAAAGTGGTTCGTAACCGTAATCGAAAGTTTGTAATGGAAATTGAACCCTCCTAATACGGGTAATTCGGTGGTAAATCTTGGTAATTAAATAATAGAGATAAAAAGGAAGGTGTGAGTGAAAACCACATGTCGATCGGATCATTTTTCGATTTTATAAAAATGTTCGAATCAAGGTTAAACGCGAACGAACCCCTTAAAAGTACACTTGGTGATAACTTTCATAAATCACTCAGAAAACGGGCGATAAACTCAAGGTATAATCTTGATTCGTAAACGACCGACCTTAGCACTTTTGTGGCATAAGTACCTACCTAGTGTAAGTGTCGTGGCATGCCGTAATAACGAACAAGTATCGGATCGTGTCGATAGTAAAAAGAGTTACACTAAAGGGTGTATAACAAGATAATTCGAAAACGTGCGTCGACTTAAGTTAAGTTTATACTTAGCCTTTCGAAATATTAAGTGATTAACCTCGGATATTGTGACAATTGATAGATCACCGGATCGACCCGAGGCACACTACCCCTACAGGATTACCAGGCAAGTTCCCAATACTTTGGAACTGTTGTTGTGATAATATTATATATATGATTGCTGATATACATATGCCATTGCATGCATGCCTACTTTCAAGTTGAATTGATATACTTGTTCCCTGAATGTTATTGTTGGCTTATAAGCTAGATAGTTATATATCAGTTATAAGCCGGATATTGCTAAGACCCTTAAAGAAGGGCATTCGATTCTTATTCGTTGAATATAGACCGGGAGTCAGTACTTCTTGTTATATCGTAATTACTTTCGAGGGAAAATATTTAAGTAAATATTTTCCATTATTTGGTTGACGAATATTATTTTGAATATTCGCCCGAGATTATTTATTTAACAATCATTACTTCAAATAATTATTTGAATGTTATCTATTCAATGAATATTGTTTTTCAATATTCATTTAAAGTCGATTCATTTATCGAATATTATTTCGATATTCCTTTAAAGCTTGGATTACTAAACGAATATTATTTTGATATTCATTTAAAATATTATTCATTAAATGAATATTGCTTTTTGAATATTCATTTAAGTTCATATTTATTGATGAATATTATTTTAAATATTCATCTAAAGTTCTATTTGCCTAACTAATATTAGTTCAAATATTCCTTTCAAGTATTATTGATTAACTGAATATTATTTTGAATATTCATTTAAATATTTATTTATTCGATAAATATTTTCTCCATATTCATTCAAGAATTATTCTGAGAAATACTTCGATCTAAATATTTGTTCATAGTTATAAGTATCCTGTAACCATTTCAGATTCAATAAATATTCTCTGAATATTTATCAATACTCTGAAATAACTTCAAATATTGTCTTCGACCTTCGGTTATTATGTAAATTATTTCAGAGTCATATTATCATTAATATTTATATCAAGAAAGGTTCTCAAAATTCCATTCTTCATTCAGATATACCATTCATATTATAAGGGAACCTTACTTGAGAAATGTTATTTATCTTGTGACTTCCCGGTCATAAATCTTTTGAAACTATTCCTTTCACTCTCAACTTGGTTGAGTGGTTATCAATTGAATCGTTGTGTTACCTTCTCATTATTCGAGGGGTAAGATTATTGGAACAAGTTGATATCCGTTAACAAGCAATAGCTTGGGAAGATATTTGGTGAATTCTCCTTTCCAACTAGATACGACTACTTCGTGGAGTCTTATTAACAAGTGTTATACTTGGGGAAAGGGGGAAGGACTTTACGTCCAGGATCATGGATTCTATTTGAACTAGGAGTTGTGTAAGAGGCCGAGTCGCGCCGGTCCATCCCATTTGGCCCAACCGTTGGCCGGGGAGATCTAACAGGGCGGTTGACAAGTAAATCCGTCAGCTCTTCCTTCTACCGGTAGTAAATCTAATTTGAGCTGTACGATTTCGACTGATCATCGAGATTGGAACAGCGGGCGCGGTGAATACTCCAGCATTAGTTCATCATTCAAATTCATTATTTTCTGCAACATGTTTATTGTTGGCAGAGTTGGAAAAAGCGTTCATAACTGGAATTGCAATGTTCTTCCTGCAAGTTCCTCTTTTGTTATAAATGATAATATCTTGCGCATCTTTAGCAGATATTTCCATTGAATATATTTTGAGTTACCTTGTAACTTCATCTTTCAAGTTATACTGGCATCATTTCCGTAAATGCATGGCATATGGTTTCAAAGATATTGTGAACTGTTATATATTATCACTGTTCAGTTATATTCTGTTTGGTGGGCTATTGCTCACCCTTGCATTATTATTATATCACAACAACAGCTAGATCTGATGGCCAGCACAAGGAGTACTCGGTGCAACCAGGGACAAAAGTCATAGGGTTGCCCACTGATGTCATGTTGGCATTGCTGAGGTAGGAGCAACCAATAGGCTAGAGTGCCAGCTTTTAAGTTCATCAGACTTATATTATATGTATGACATATGCAAATGGAAGGCAAAGAGTGTGTAGATTTCTTATTGTAATTCTTTGGTTTGTAAGAACTCAATTTTGTGATTAATAAAATATGGTTACTCTGATTTCATCTCTGGGACTATAACGGGTGTGTTGTTGTTATTATTGGGTCACAAGGTTGTAATTTAATTTATGATGGTTTTGTGGATAGAAATTGAGACCGTAACGACCAGATCCCTGACCCCGGATCTGGGGGTGTTACATGGAACAAGTTGATATTCGTTACCAAGCAATAGCTTGGAAGTTATTGGTGAATTTTCCTTTCCAACTAGATACGACTACTTTGTAGAGTCTTATCAACAAGTATTATACTTGGGGAAAGGGGGACGAACGTTACATTCAGAATCATGAATTCTATTTGAACTAGGAGTCGTGTAAGAGGCCGAGTAGCGCCGGTCCATCCCCTTTGGCCCAACCGTTGGCCGGGGAGAGCTAGTAAGGCGGTATACAAGTAAAGCCGTCAATTCTTCCTTCTACCGGTAGTAAATCTAATTTGAGCTGTACGATCTCGACTGATCATCAAGATTGGAACAGCGGGCGCGGTGAATACTCCATCATTGGTTCATCATCCAAACTTAATTATTTCCTGCAACATGATTACTGTTGGCAGAGCTGGAAAAGTGTTCATAACTGGAATTGCAATCTTTTCATGCAAGTTCCTCTTTTTAATGAAATGAGAATATCTCGCTTACTTTTGATGTAGCAGATATTTCTACAAACAAATACTTTAAGTTACCTTGTAACTTCATCGTTCATATTATACTGGCATCATTTCCGTAAATGCATGGCATATGGTTTGAAAGATACTTTTGAACTGTTATATATTATCGTTCAGTTATATATCATTGTTGGTGGGCTATTGCTCACCCTTGCTTTATTATTATATCACAACAACAGCTAAACCAGATGACTCGCACAAGGCGCACTCGACGCGGGCGAGAACGATGAGACTACCAGAGCCGAAGAAGAAGCTATTGGTAGGATATATTTATTCTTTCAGTACCAAGTATATGGTCTAGTATGACTTATGTAAATGGATGGCAAAGAGTATGTATTTATATTGAAATTCTTTTGGATTGTAAGAACTCATAATGTGATTAATAAAAATTTGATTGTTACTCTGATTTCATCTCTGGGACTATAACGGGTGTGTTTTACATTGTTGTGTTGGGTCATAGAGATGTAATTTATTTTATGTTAAGGAAAGTTCAAGTGTTGTGGATAGAATTGGAAACCGTAACGACCGGATCCCGGACCCCGGATCTGGGGGTGTTACAGAGCTTGTTCTTCTCTCCTTGTGAGAGCTTGTTTTTCTCTCCTTGTGAGAGCGTGTTTGGTTGGTTAGATCTGCTAAGAATGACTTTGATGATGCTTTGGGGGATCTGGAATGTCCGCATAAAAGCTGGGAAGTTGACGATTATTGCAAAAGCTCACCACTTACAACCAAAGATTGTTCATCATCTATTGGGGGTTTTTACTTTCGGCATGTCTATAGCTGTTAATCGGCATGTAGATAGCTGGGGTATTACCCATCCTTGGGAGGTTCCTATTTTCGGCATGTCTATAGCTGGTATCCGGCATGTAGATAGTTGGAGTGGAATTCCAACTGAGGTTTCTGAACACTGGGGTATCAACGGATCTTACGTGACGTGGTCAATTGTAACACCGCTGCTCTCAGGGATGTTGGCACAGTTTGGATCATTTCGGATGTCTTCGAATTCATTTTTAGATTCAAGAACTTTTAAGTTCAATTTGTTAAACGATGAGAAAACAATTTATTTGTTTTTCAACCTCGTCGTATCGACAGTCGGGGGTTTGTCCCACTGTTTTATGTTATATTGGTTTGATTTATGAATATATCCTCATGCATTTCGTCAAAAAAAAAACATGAGTGTTTTATCATTTACAATGTGTATAGGGTAAATTTATTGCTAAAATTAGAAAACAATATAAATTTTTAAGAAAAATTAAAATTAATTAACAAAATTGAACATTATATCCATAGTGTTTAAATTAAAGTATACTGTATCGATCATATATAAATTTCATGTTATTATTAGCTGTGCAAAAATATATTTTGTCAGGTATATCAAGAACATAAAATATTTCCAAAATTACGAATGAATTATGCGAATTTTAATGGATCCCATACTTTGCACAGGCTATAGACTCTCATGCGTGAAGAACTTTCGGCATGAACAACATGAGGACAAGACAAGTTAGGAATAACGAACAACACATAGCCATTTCTCCTTTTCTTTGTCTTACCACTTTGCAATCAGCATTTTCACTTTGTGTATCAGAACCACTACAAGAACAAACTTTTCATTCTTAAATTTATGATCTCAAAACCATACCTTCATCTCAATTTAGATTTAATTACTCAGATTTAAATACTTAATTTACGCATAATTGTCTTGCTGATTTAAACTTATCATTACATATGTTTCCCGTTACAAGCTATCAGTCATAGTTCAACCTGCGTGTCATATGTTTTAACAAATTTAGATTTAAATACTTAATTTACACGCAATTCTCTTACCAATTTCGGCTTATCATTACATACATTATTATCTTTGCATACTATCTGCCATAGTTTAACCAGCGATTCATATATTTTGGCATTTGATCCCTGCTTTGTACGGACTTTCATGCTAGTAATTTTAAATTGCTAATTGGGTTATATATTTACAATTTCTACCCCTCAGCAGCGTTTTTACTACTTAACCAACAATTTATACATTCTCTGTCTTGCTCGTCATTTTCATATATAGAAGCAAAACATAAAATTTAATATCCTACGATCCTTTCAATCTTAGGAAACAGTGTTTAAATAATACTAGTTTATAACTTGTGTGATGCACAAGTTTCTTTTAATATGTCATAAATTTTATTTTATGCTATAGTTATGTTTTTATATAATTACTATTTTGTAAAATTATTTTAATATTATTTTCATATAATTTAATATAAATTTAGTTAATGATATGCATGATTTAAAATTTATATTATAAAATTTTAAGTAAAATATATCGTTTACGGGATTCGAAACTTGAATTTTTAGTAAAGTATTTTAATCATAAAATATACCTTACAATTACATCTAATGGTTCTGATTAATTACTAAAAATTTAACAGCAAAATGGTGTAATATTTTTGGGTATACATTAATGATTGCAAAATTATGTGGTTTAAAACTTATATTATAAAATTTTTAAAAGAATATGTCGTTGACAGAATTCGAACCTTGAAATTTTAGTAAATTAATTTAAACATATAATATATCTAATCATTAGATCTAACGAATTGAAAGATATGATACGATTGATTTTTTAGGTGTTTATAAAAGGCAATATATTCAACTAAAAGTAAATGTGAAACATGCAATCAGTTAATTACCATTAGTTATATTATGTTATTATTTATTTTAATAAATAGGATAACCAAACCGAAACCAAAACTTTCATTTTAATCAATAGGTTAACCAAACCGAAAACCAAAACTTACAATATTTAGGCTTTAATATAATAGTACTAGCTTATAACCCGTGCATTCTGTTAATATATTATAAATTTTATTTTATGCTATAATTATGTTTTTATATAATCATTATTTTGTAAAAATTATTTTAATATTATTTTAATATAATTTAATATAAATTTAGTTAATGATATGCATGATTTAAAATTTATATTATAAAATTTTAAGTTCAATATGTCGTTGACGGGATTCGAAACTTGAATTTATTGTAAAGTACTTTAATCATAAAATATAACTTATAATTACATCTAACGGTTCTTATTAATTACTAAAAATCTAACAGCAAAACGGTGTAATATTTTTGGATATACATTAATGATTGCAAAATTATGTGGTTTAAAACTTATATTATAAAATTAAAAAAAAAAATTAAGTCGTTGACAGAATTCGAGCCTTGAAATTTGCAAAATTATGTGGTTTAAAACTTATATTATAAAATTTTAAAAAAAATATGTCGTTGACAGAATTCGAACCTTGAAATTTTAGTAAATTAATTTAAACATATAATATATCTAATCATTAGATCTAATGGTTCTGAATTTTTACTAAAAATCTAACGATCATTATTCTTTGTATACAGATTTCTATTATATTTTGTTAGTAATTAGACGATATAGTGTTATATTTTTGGGTATATATTAATTATTGTAATATTATATTTTAAATTAAAAGTTAACATGTTTTATTTAGAAAGAAATATTATTAATTGGAAGATACGATATTTTAGGTATTTATAAAAGGTAATATCATCAATCAGTTAAAAGTAAACCTATTTTAATTAATGAAAGGTAATCGGCTAATTATCACTAATTATATTATTTTACTATTTATTTTAATAATTAGGATGACAGTATTGAAAATCGAACCGACAAACTTTCAATGCCCGTTCGATGCACGGGTTTTGTTAGCTCCCGATAGAGGGCTATACAGTAAAACCTCTATAAATTAATATTGTTGGGACCCGAGAATTCTATTAATTTAGAGAGGTATTAGTTAATAGATAAATTAATAATTATTAATTTATAGAGAATTTTTGACATCAAAGAAAATTATTTTCCAATTATATACATTTAAATAGAATGAATTGTACAATTAATGTTTTATACTTAATTCAATTAATTCAATGTATATTGTTTTACAAATTCAATTAGTATTTGCGAGATTCAAAGTAAAGATTCATGTATATTTAGATGATATCAAAGATAAAATAACATTTTTTGAACCTTTTTCACGTAAAGAAGTTCCCAAGACATCAAAAACATTGATTAATAACTTTTTAATGCTTTACGAAAATACCAAATTCGAACTTTTGGATGCCGCAATGAGGGTTAAGAATGAGTTTCATATAGATTCAAATACATATATTTTTATGATTATAAAGGACTTATTAATTAATAATATTATTGGGACCATATATTTTTATAGGATTTTTCAAAAAAATTATTATCTTATTATCTTATCAAAATTGATTATTTTTTGAACTGACCCAAGTTGGGACCGGAAGAAATTATTAACTTAGAGAGATTATTAATTTATCGAGTATTAATTTAACGAGGTTTTACTATATTAAGCTAGAAGGGGGGTTGAATAGATTAATTACTGATTTAAAAATTATTATGGCGTTTTAAAATATTTTTAACCCTTTTAAAAATATTACCGAGTCATTAGCCGTTTATCAGTGCGGAAATAAAAGACAAGGGAAGAAAATACCACGCAGGAAATTTCTATCCTGGTTCGCAATGGCGCAACCCTAATGGATTCGCTCACCCCTTGTCCAGTCCCCGAGCTCCTCTCCGGACTCGAGATTTCCTTATAAAATAAACTCGCTCCTTTAGTAGGCGGAGAAGCCTTTACAACCTTACAAATATTTGTCTTGGTGCGTAACTACCCGTTACCACCTCAAAATAAATGTAAATACCTACACAACTTATCTTAGACAATAACTCCCCGCTATTTCTTCAAAGTTGATGTAAAACCCTTGGTGTAGACTATTGATTCTTGGCTTTTGTCGGTCTTGGATCTTAGATTAAAGGTCTTGGGTATTTCCTTTTTTTCGCGGTGCGAAGACTACTAACTCCCCGTTAGTACGTCTAGGACTTGGGTCTTAGAACGAGAATCACCTCACTTCTTCTTCACCTCACTACAAAAGTTAGAAACACAATATCTACGAAACAAATATGATTACCGATATAAAAGTTTGGACTAGTAGTTACGGTACTAGATCCAAAAGGTAACTTTAATATTCGTAAACGAATATTAAGTTATATTGTATTTTTAAGTATACTTTCTTTGATATTAGATTATAATCAAAGTATACTTTTGATTACTCCAAATAAATATAAATATGGGTGGAGTAATATTAGAAGACCTTGTTAAAAACTATAGTGCTTTAAGGCTTCAAGATATATACTTCCTTTTGACTAATATAGTGTCAAGGTATACGTATAACTTCTTGCACGAGCCACGATAAATATAAAACGTAAGGGCAATAAAACAAGTGGCTAAGCTTGTGCTTATTAGAAGTTTATGTTGTACGAAGTATTTCTTTAAAAAATATCCCATGGAACACTAAAGATGTTAGTTGGGAATCTGTAAAAATACTTAATCGTAACAACTTTGACTAATTGTCAAATATGTTTATATTAATACTCCGTTAAGAAGAGATTAAATGTAGATCTCGAAGGTTGTTGATATTTAAAGTCCGTTAAGCTACTAGGCTTAAGGCTTTTAAGATGTATACTTGCTTTTGACTAAAGTCAATGTCAAAGTATACTCTTCTTTTTTACTTCTTGCACAGTTGCACTAGATTAGTTATAGCCACGATAAAAATAAAAAATAAGTGCGATAAACAAGTGGCTAAACTTGTGCTATGAGAAGTATATGTTGAACGAAGTATTCCTTTAAAGAATATCCCACGGAACACTTGAGGTGCTAGTTGGGAATCCGTAAAAATACTTAATCGTTTCAACTTTTGACCTATGTCAAAATTAATTTCTTTCTCTTTTATAAAGAGACTTTGGAATCTTATAGATCTAATAATAAAGATTAAAATGAAGTATAGAAGTTAAGAACAAATCTCAAATATAAATATGGTCAGTTAAGACTCGAACATGAAGCTAAAGTATTACCACTTTTTGGATATCGTCGGAAAAGTTCGCCGGAGATTTGGCCGAATTTTTGCACTTGTTTGAACTTTGGGCAGCCTTTCGGAAGGCCGGAGAGTGGTAGTAGATGAGCTAACTTGGTGGGATAAAGCTTGGATGGGTAGATCTAAGCTTGTTGAATAAAAAACCTTGTATATATAGATATATATTGAAGAGATAGAATGTTTTTGAGATGAAGTAGATGAAGAGAGTATTTGAATATATTGAAAGTGTGTTTACTTCAAAAATCCCAGCAATTCTTTGGCTCTTAGCTTGTATTTTTTTTTGATGAAAAGTGATAATTCAATACATAAAACCCATACGGCATCTACAAGAATGAACGAATCGATCAAACATAGAATAGGATGACACGCTCGTCTTCATAATCAAAATGAGACAAATAAGCAGTGTGAAAAAAGTGATATATCTATAGATACTTGCTCTACGCTCAATATCTTCGCCAAAATCCGTTTGAGCTACCGACCACAAATGCAAATCCGAACAAGCTCTTACCGTTGAACCCGAACCAACTCTCACAAAAGAAGGAGAGAAATCCACACCTCTCACCAAGGAGAGAAATAAAACTGCAATTACAACTAAAAAACCAAACTGCAATTCCAAATAAAACTTAGATCTGCAAAAACGAAACCACAACAAGAGATAATCGGTCCACACACAGATCCAAAACCCGATTGAATAGAAGAAGAACGAAAATCCGGAGCTTCGATGATATAGATCTAGAAAACGAAACCAAACACCCTAAATGGGTATAAACCTTAACCCAAAATAGGAGATTATTGAAGAAAACAGAAACAAAACAAATAAACTAAAGGATTTGGGGCTTTCCACCGGAAAAATCAATGGAAGCCCCGCCAATTTGATGAGGACGGTTGGAAGATGGATTGAAGGGAGAGAGATGAGAGATTTTTATTTGGTGAATTTTTTTTGGCTCTTAGCTTGTATTGAAATGGGTGTGTGGAGTGGGGTATTTATAGAAGGAGTTGGGTGGAAGGAAAGGTGGAGATTGAATTAAAAGGAGTGGTTGGGATTAAAATGGTGTGGATTGATGACATGTAAAGTAGGTTGTGTTTCTTTTGCAATTGGATACTAGCAAACAAAATAAGATCCCAGCATATTTGAATCTATAATATAATAATAGATTCGTTCCGATTATTAATAAATACGAACCACGTATCGTTAATTAAATACCCGATATCTTTGAAAATATCTAATAAATAAACCTAAAAATAAGGATCACTTAGATATATTATAAAATGAAATTTTGGAAAGTTTGCTCAATTTTGGTCAAGGTTGACTTGGTCAAACGTGGTCAACTATTGACCAACTGTCTCGATTTTCGTGCCTGGACCAAACTTTTCGAAAAATTCCGAAACTTTAACCATGCATAGAAAATAGTATTTAAGTGATCAATCTCATGTTTCAAGTCATTCTAGCAAGTAGAAGTATTTTATTTGGATTTAAAATGATTAAATCAGCTTTCGGTTCCGAATAAAATACAATTGGTCTTTTCTTGAAATAGATAAATCTTTTGACCAATGTTTTGACTAGAATTAATACTTAGAATATATTTCCTAATGTATAAAATATTTTGAGAGTGTAAGAAATATTTTTGAATGAATAAAGTAATTTTCTCCGAAATATAATATATTTGGGAAGCGGGAGAAAAAATTACTTTAAATATTTTTGGCAAGAGAGAAAATATTCTTGAGGATAAAAGTCTTTTCTATGATGAGAGAAATATTTTGAGTGTGAAGACAGAATAATTTTCGAATAAAAACTGATCGTTTTTTAATTTAGCACGAGTTCTTTAAAGAATACCAAATCTCGAATATTCTTTGTTTGAGCTTGTCACCTTATTAATATTGCAACGGAGATTTAAATCTCGAAGATATCCTTTTAGGTTTCTTTTATTATGTAATAAATTTTATTTAATATTACAATTATGTTTTAATATAATCATTATTTTTAATATTTTTTAATTTTAATTTAATATAATTTAAAATACTCATGTTTACGGATTATACTAAAGTTTCCCTATTATAAACAATGTATATGGATTTTTAATATATTTTATTAATAATTAAAAAATATGGTGTGATATTTTCGGGTATATATATTAATTATTATATAATTAGTTTTAAATCAAAATGGTAACTTGTTTTAATTAGAAAGAATGTATTAATAATTGTAAGATATGATACGATCGATTTTTTAGGTTTTTATAAAAGACAATATATTCAACAAAAAGTAAATGTGAAAAGGATAATCGGTTAATTACCATTAGTTATATTATATTATTATTTATTTTAATAAATAGGATAACTAAACTGAAAACCAAAACTTTTATTTTAATAAATTGGATAACCAAACCGAAAACCAAAATTTTCAATGTTTCGGCTTTAATATAGTCGTTTTAAATCAAAATGATAACATGTTTTAATTAGAAAGAAAATATTAATGATTGAAAGATATGATACGATTGATTTTTTAGGTATTTATAAAAGTCAATATATTCAACTAAAAGTACATGTGAAAAGGGCAATAAATAGGATAACCAAACCGAAAATCAAAACTTTCAATGTGTAGGCTTTAATATAATAGTATAAATAGATAGATGTGTTGTAGCATAATCTCTACTTGGCTACATTAAGATATATAAATAAACTTAAATTATACCGTAATGTGTAATTACAAGGTGATGATTACAAAAGTTTACACCAGACCCCGACTTCATCCTCTACAAACTTTCTTCAGAATGCTGGGAAGTACAATTTCAACTCCCCAGAAGGATATGAACTGGAAAATTCCCCTCTACTCATACTTACATTACATGAGGGTTACCCTTAGAACTCCCAAACAAAAGCAAGCACCTAAAGACCTCTTTAAATATTTTGGTTAATAACTCTCTAATTCCTTACAACAAATTTACATACAGACAATTATAAACATATTTACACTGCCAAAAGGATATTAATTCTCCCGGACTCCTGAAAATGCGATGTTTGAAGATCTCTCTTGCTATTCAAATTTACTTCTGTTCTGAATCTCAATTTACTATGTACTCTTTTAGATGTACAGATTTGAGGAGTTTAAGCCATTGTAGGGATGCGGCAATTTCGCCTATCCCTGTCCAGGCAATCAAACCCCTCAATTCTCACAGCTGGTTTGTTACCAAAATTTTCCCTAGCGCATGCTACTTTCCTTGCAGATGATGATGGGGAGGATGACATACCAGAAGGTATGGGGATTGATCTAGGGGAGAGAGGGGTCACCTTTGCGTCCCCAAAATGAGCATCTTGAATTAGTGGGTTAGAAACTCTGCTCGGCGGCGACCCGCAAAAAAAAGGGGGTGGCGAGGCAGCTTGAGTGCACGTTTGTTCCACAGCATATGCACCCTGCAAAGTGAGGTCATACTGAAACTTAAACTAGAGTAATATATCATGGCAAAACAAAGAAAAACTTGACTTGTCTTCATCTATGTACATAAAGTAAATCAATGACAAGATCATATGCGAACAAGTAGAAGCCATCAAAGCTTTAACCAAGTGCAAGATTCTATCCTGCTAATCAAGGGCACCCTACATACATGGATGTCGCAAATTCTAGACAGGCGCCATTTTCTATAATACGTAGAAATATAAACAGGTTGATCACAAGTGTCTGCGTGGACATGTGCGGCTGGTTGCGAGAGTTTGTGTGCATGTGTGCATTTCTTATGTGAGCGAAACTGGGGAATTATATCATACTTTGTCATCACATGAAAGTATTTAATACGTGATATAAAATCAAAGATTACTGTCGGCAGCAGATACATGTCAGATTCTAAACCTATCAACCCTCTCTATTGCTATTAGCTATGGCAATAAATCTTCAAAAAATATTAAATAAAACAGGACATCATAATCATGAACACAAAACATAACTCAATATAGAACAAGATCCGCATGATTATAACCAGGAAGGAGGATAAACTTACCTTAGACAAGACGATGTCTAAGAGTTCCGATCCTGCTTTTGAATCACATAGCTCTGACTGATAGCTGTAAAGGGAACAAAATTTTAACTTTAACAACTCACTTAGATCAAGTAAACAAACTTATATGTATACTTAGCAATATATACCTCATATTCCATCTCCGAGGTCTGATCTGCTCGTTTGCTAAGGTGTTAAAGAGACCAAGCCGCCTCGGTTTAGGACACACCAAAGTATCTCTCTTATCCGAAATGGAAACAGAAACAGTAACAGAGCTCCTCATTTCTTCACGAGCAGCAAACGAGTTTTGTTGGACGGCGCAGTGATTCATAATATCGTAAGCCTAAAAACGAAATTTGAACGATGCCTGTTCAAGTTCAAAAAACCGAAAGAGAATATTAGACACAAGCTCCTCACCAACACCAAATCTTAATAACTCCAACTAAACAACAAAAACAGAAGTTAATTTCGAATACTTAATATACAATTTTTGTTTTACTTAAGCGGGATCTGATATCCCTAGAGCTGATTCTATCACGATCAGGTCAAACAAAAGATAAAAAAATGAAGCCTTCAACTTGCAGGCCTGAGGCTAATAAAATTATCATATAATTTTTGACTTGTTAGATAAAATTAAAACACAATTGTTGGCTTGTGAATATGACCTAACAACAGCAGCTTAGGCATATATGTCTAAAATTCGCTAAATACAAAAATGGACTGCAACAAAATTATACAGATCTGCTGTAAAAACACATGTTTTTCTATTCCTGTCCTATAAAAATGATCACTAACAACAAATATGTATATCTAAAAAATAATCATAATTTTAACACACCAAAATGAAAATTACAAAAAAAAAAAAAACTAAATCAATTTTAAAACTAACCGAGTTTCTAGAACTGATCCAACATAATTAAGCTGAAATTAGCAATTTCTAAGCACAAAAAATCAAATTAAGTCTATCTTAAGACAAAAAAAAGCTGTATTACTTGTCAGATCTAAGACAGTAGCATATGAATTCACATAGAAAACAGACCAGAAACTCTTGAAATATATTCAAGGATCTAAACTTAGTTTAAAACTATAACTGAAAGTTTTTTAAAAAACTAGGTTGAAAATGAAAATGATTATGCAAGCAAAAAAAAAGACAGAAGCTTACCTATGCGAGCTGTACAGCGGAGTAAAGCTCCGGTGAAAAATAATGTCAATATATGTATGAAAGGAGGAAAAAAAGGGAGAAAAAATGGTCAGAGGGGATAGACAAGGAAGGAAAGAAAACAATAAAGCAGGTGGTAATACATATATAGAGGAGAGAAGACAGGGAACATAAAGTGGTACAAGGCTGCTAAAATAAGAGCTACTCGCCTACTCGTCTTGTAAACTTAGGAGTCGAACCCCTGACCTCATTTAAAATGGCAAGTGACTCAACCACTTCACCATCTTACTGTGTAAGAATATTACTCCTATATTAAAATATCTCACGCTGACGGTGCTTCTTCTTCTTGCCAGAAATCTCGTTGGTTTCCGCACCCCACTAATTTTAATTCGATTTTTCTAACGTGTGTTCCTAATTTTAATTTTGTTTTTTTAATATGTGTCTCTAATTTTAATTCGATTTTTTTAATATGTGTTCAATGTTACATAATAAGAATTTAGTTGGTATTTTTGAATATTTTATTTTCATTAATAATAATGGATTCCTACATATATAAAAATTTTAATCAATTAAAATTAACCAAACTTATTAAAAAATATTTGTTATAATATATCTTTAGATACACACTAAAAAGATCCTTTTAGATTTTAAGTTTCAATATAATCATGAATCCTAATAATTTAGGAATTAGAGCAACTTCAACAATATTCTAACATATTGCTTAAAAATATTACATAATAATAAATAATTTAGGAACTTGATTTTATATATCAACTTTAATAATATTACCTATGCTCTTTCCTTATTATTAGTATAATAATAAATTTGAAAGGATAGAGAAAAGAAGTAGTGAAAAAGAGAGAAATGAATTCTTTTTTCGTACATATAAAATAGGTAATGACCAATGATTACTTATAAATAGGTAATGGATTGAATGTCTTACTAATTAATTACTATGATATTTGTTAGAGTGTCATTTTTTCACTAAATTCCTTATATTTGGACTTGGGACATGATATAAATAAGCTTCGACTTCATGATTTTTTATTCATAAAAATATATAAATAAGTCTTATTGAATGCTTTAGTGATTTAAGTAACAATTAGAACATTATTGAAGTGTCATTTTTATTAAATTATTTATATTTTAAGTTAGGACATTATATAGACTCGCTCTAATTATCCAACTCTCCCCCTCCTTTTTTTCTTCCTTAATTATTTGTATAATCAATTATAATTAATCTCTTTTTTTGGTATCTAATTATATAATTAACCTTGATGGTAATAATATGTTACTTGAAAAATATAATTGTTCGATAATATAAAAATTTATCATGAGATAAATGAAATGTTAACATTACTTGAATATTGGGTTTTATATTCACGTAATCACTGTTCTATCAGAATTTAGATTATTCGATCTCCACGAAAACTCATTTAAATTACTCGAATCATTATATATATCATTCCATTAGTTCTTAATAATAAAATAACGAAAAAGATAACAAATTGATGACGTGTTTCTTCGCCTTTAACCTAATTTCATTATCTGTCAAATTCATTCAATATCAAACAAAAAATTCCCGAATTAATTATTGGATTTCACTCTAATTGTGTAAAAAAGATTAATTTTTCAATCAATAATCTTGTTTTAATTATCCAATTAGTGATTAATCCTTCGCTTCACTGCCAATTTATTACATCTTTATAATAATAGTTATTCATCATGTACACATCTATACACACATTTGTTTAATTTTAGTGTGTATGTATTTATTATTAATCTACGTGACACATACATTAACATCTGTTGATTAGATATTTCATTAACTTCTCCGTTATTTTTTTAAATTTAACGAAGTGATATATACAATGATTCTAATGGTATAAAGAAATTTCCGTAATGATCAGAAAATCACTTGATAATTTTTGGGCAAAACGGTGGACACTTCGATATAAAATTCTTTAACTATTTGGTCAATACTTAAACTTTTAAGCTAGTTTTTTTTTTTTGACAAATTGCACTTGCATTAAATTAATTCTCCTCAACCAAAAGATTACATAGAATAAAATCTGGAGCATTATGTAACCACTCCATCGGACCTGACATAGAATACGCGGCCTGAGCTAACAAATGTGCCACGTTATTCGCAGATCGGTGTTGAAACACGACTAACACTTCTTGAAAGTGTTTAATTATATCGACACATTCGTCAATAATGGTGTGAAAATTTGAATTACCACACGCACCATATATTGCCTCCACCACCAGCTTGGCATCCATCTCGAAAATACACTTCTCTGTTCTCCAATTTCGTACCCACAGTAGTGCTTGCTTAAGACTCAATGCTTCAGCTTCACGGGGTTGCCATTCCCCTCGAATTGTTGCACATTTTGCACGAATAAAACGACCCCTGTCATCACGCACCACACAACCAACTCCTATACTCCCCAGTTGATTGTGACACGCAGCATCAACGTTTACTTTGATCCACCCATTCTGAGGTTTCTCCCACTGCTTTGCTAGACGCTGCAAACCTGCTCTATGGCCGTGACCCTGATTATTCTGACAATGGTTCCATTCATGTAGCAGACTTAATGCCATAGCCTGCACACCAAACACAAAGACATTTTTCTTTTGCCAAACCAAAGAATTCCTTCTCCACCATAAACCCCAACAGTATAGACCAATTAATACCGTTTGCTCTTGATTACGATCTCTAAAGGCATCTTTTAGCACCTGTAGTACTGCAATACCATCATCCTCCGGAATAATCTCCTGCAACCCTACACTCTGCCATAAATCTCGAGCAAACTGGCAAGTGAACATCACATGAGTTGCTGTTTCTGCATTAACGTGACAACTCTTGCACCTTACATCAATCTCTACGCGCCTTTTACCCAGCTCAGATGCCGTAGGTAGAACCCCCTTGCAAGCTCTCCATAAACAGTTTACAATCTTACCAGGCAGCTTCAGCTGCCATAACTTCTTCCAGAACACATCTTCAATACTCGTACTCTCTCCACAAATGCTTCTATAACAACTTCTCACAGTGAAATTTCCATGATTTTCTAACAACCAATACCATGAGTCAGGTTTACTACGACTGGGTATAGGTACTTGTTCTATCAACCTCTGATCTCTCTCGTTGCATAAATCTCTCAGAATCTCCTCATCCCACTCCCTTGCCTCCTGTTTCATGAAGTTATGCACCAATGCCCCTTGTAATTCCCTATGACACTCACTAGTTAGATAGCCATTCTCCTTGCATGGCAGCCACGGTACATGCCACACTCTCGTTGATCTCCCATCACCTATTTTCCTCCTACAGCCTTGCTTCATCGCCTCCTGACTTGCAAATATACTACGCCACATATACGACGGATTAGCACCCAATTCCGCCTCCAAAAAACTAGTGTTCGGATAGTATCTTGCCTTCATTACCTCAGTCACCAACTTGTTCGCATTATTAACCAACCTCCACGATTGCTTAGCAAGCATAGCAACATTAAACTCCCTAAGCTTACGAAAGCCCATGCCTCCCACCCCCTTAACCTCACAGATCCTCTCCCATCTCATCCACTTTATACCTCCTGGTTTGCCTCCTCCACCCCACCAATAAGCATTCATCTTTTTCTCGATTTTATCACATATCTCTACTGGTACCAACAACAAATTCATCCAAAAGTTAGGGATAGATTGTGCCGCGGTTTTTAACAAAGTTACTTTGCCAGCCTTTGATATGTTCTGTGAACTCCAAGCCTGCAATTTCTGGTCCACTCTGTCAACCAAACAGTTAAGCGTTGCTGTTTTATTACTTCCTATCCGCATGGGTAGTCCCAGATACTTCCCCGGATCCGATTTCTCTTGCACACCAAGCTGCTCACACACATCAACACGATCTTGCATCCCCGTATTTACTGAAAACGTAATGGCTGATTTAGTATAGTTTATGTGTTGGCCCGAGATATTTGCATACCTCTGCAATATCAATTTCATCGAATTTGCCTCCGTCTTAGTAGCCTGAAAAAACAGGTAGCAATCATCCGCAAAAAGTAGATGTGAAATTCTTGGCGCCCCTTTAGCAATCCTACAACCACGTATCAATCCCACCTCTTCATTCCGTCTAATAATTGCACTAAGCCCCTCCGCACACATAATGTATATATATGGCGAAATCGGGTCCCCTTGCCGAATTCCACGTCCCGGGTTAACACTCCCAAACACCTCGTCCTCATGAATGAAACTGTATTTTACAGAAGTAATAAAATACATCAACCTGTCAATCCACATACTACTAAATCCATATTTGATCATCATGTTCTTAATAAATCCCCACTCCAATCTGTCGTACGCCTTCGACACATCTAACTTCAACCCTGCACACCCCTTCTTTCCTTGAGTCTTCCGTTTCATGTAGTGATTGATTTCAAAAGCAATAAGTGCATTGTCTGTTAAAAGTCTACCTTCGACGAACGCACTTTGTTTGTCAGATATAATTCGCCCCAAGCACTTTTTCAACCTATTTGCTAACACCTTTGATAATATCCGTACGAGAACATTACATAATGAAATGGGCCGCAGATCCCCCATTGTCTGAGGAGATTTGATTTTTGGAATCAAACACACTAAAGCTTCATTCACCCCTGTTGGCAAAATACCCTGCCGCATAAACTCCCTACAAAATTTCACAACATCATCCTGCTCAATATCCCAAAATGCTTGATAAAAACCTGGATTAAATCCATCTGGTCCACTCGATTTATCAGGATGCATCGAGAACACCGCATCTTTCACCTCTGCACCAGTAATATCAGCTGTCAAACTAGCGTTATCTTCTTGCGAAATCTGTTGCACTACCTCCTGGTCTGACAGTTTCCCATCTGTATTTACCGCCTTGAATAGCTCCCCAAAATAATCTTCAATGACCTTTCTCACTCCCTCCATATTCACCTGCCATTCCCCTTCTGCGTTCTTAATCTTCTCCACCCTGTTGATTTTCTTTCTCGTTGATGCATACTGATGGAAAAATCGAGTATTACGATCCCCCTATTTTAGCCAGTGTTGTTTCGCCCTCTGACGCCAGTAAATCTCCTGTTTGTCAAGCAGTTGTAAATACTCCCATCTCACCTGGTTATATCTCGAAATACCATTAGCATCTCTTCTAGTTCTAAGCCTTCTAAGCCAATACCTACTCTCCTGCAACTGGTGTTTAAATTTCTTTCTTAAGGTCTCCCCCCACTCCTGTAGTTTATCACCACATTTCCAGATTTTGTCTACAATACCAAAGCCTTCAGCCTTCTCCCACTCTTGGCTAATAATATTCTTACAATCCTGTTCTCGAATCCAGCTGTTCTCGAACTTAAACCTACGCCCACGAGGCATATAAACTTTTCTCTGAAGTTCCAAATGTATCGGCAAGTGGTCCAATGTTGTAACGTCCAAAACACAGACCTCGGCCATCAGAAAGAACTCCCTCCAATCCTGATTTGCAACCACCCTGTCCAATCTTTCTTGCACCCAATTATGTTTACCTCTAGATTTTTCCCAAGTGAACTTTTCCCCAACGAACCCGAGATCATAAAGTCCACAGTCTTGCAATGTTTCTGTGAATCCACTTAGTAAATTAACCGGATGATTTGTCCCCCCTTGCTTCTCATGGGCATACATCATGTCATTAAAATCTCCAAACACACACCATGGTGCTCTTGATCGGTCAGCCAGATCCCTTAGCAGATTCCACGATTCCCTTCGACGACTACGTTCTGGACAACCGTAAAACCCCGTATAGAGCCATCGGCCTATACAACCGTTCTCAACCTCAAAGTCAATGAAATTTCTATTTGTCTCCACCACCTTACATCCCCCCTCATTCTTCCATAACAATGCTAACCCTCCACTATGTCCTTGAACGTCTACAGCCACATACTCCGCAAAATGAATACTACGGCATAAGTCTTTTATTTTATTTTGTTTCACTAAAGTTTCAGAAAGGAAAATAATATTTGGGTTTTTTTGTTGGATAATTTCTTTTAGAAAACGAATTGCACGAGGCTTACCCAAACCACGACAATTCCAAGCCAAGACACTCATTGAGTTAGGCGGGCCTGGAGTCCAGGTCCCGCCTCTAATCCGTTTTTTGACCCATTAACATCTTCTATTGTATTTTCCATTATTATGTCTTCTGTATCTTTAACCACAGCCGTCCCACTTTGCACACTTTCCTCCACTCTGCGCCTTTTAGGGTCAAAGACAATCATTCCTTGTATCTTAGATTCCTTATTATTATTTCCCTTCAAAAAATTTTCTGATTTTTTGCCAGCTGGCATAATATTGACAGACAGGGCGACATCATTTCCTCCACAATTTTTGCTCCTATTATCTACTTTGTCTACATCTGCCTTATCTCTCCTATTCCCTGATCTCATGGGCATATGTTTATCCCCACTCCGAATAATCATTCTGAAATCCTGGAGCCCTTTTTCCGTTGTTTCCGCATTGACTGCGTGACCCAAGTCTCCTTCCTCTCTGTTGACCCCCACTGTTGATTGGACCAGTCTCTTTCCGTCAGTGTTTCTCAGCCATTGATTCTTCCCTGCACCAGTATGATTTCTCATCGCAGCTCTAAGGGTAGCATCATATTTCCTGACTCCGATATTGGTCGTATCGTCATATATCGATTCACAGAATTTTTCCGAATGGCCAATGATTCCACAATGAAAACAAAACGACGGTAGACGCTCATATTTGAACTTTATCCACATCCATTCACCCCCTGCTTTCTTCAACCTCATTTGACTCTTTAAAGGTTGGTTGATATTGATGGCCACTTTGATACGTAAATACTGCCGCCAGATACTTTGGAAATTCTTAGTGTCTGCCATTAAGAATCTACCAATGTAGTTTCCTATCGACTTCAATATGGCCTCCGAATTGAACCCAACAGGAAGATCATACACCTGAATCCACATGTATAGCTTGTTTAAACTGATATCAGTTAATTGTTCACCCATCTCTAATCTTCTTATCATCAAGACTTGGTTGTTAAACGTCCATGGCCCATCGTCCAAGACCCTTTGCACGTCCAGCTCATGAAAAAACTTGAATAAGAAGAGGTTAGGAGTGTTTGTTTCCTCCATAAATACACCCTTAACTGGTCGTCATATACTAGCTAGGGTGTCCTGCATTGCCGAAAAGTTGACCTTTCTGTTAGTTAAAAAACTTCCGACCAGACATAATGCCAAGTCCATTGGTTGTATTTCATCGTTATCCTCTTCCAATATGAGGCCTTCGTCTGGATCATCATCATTGATTGAAAGGTTTGCATATCTCTGTTCAAACTGCTGCTTTGATGAGCTTGCCATTGAAATGGAAGATTAGACTGGATTAGGACAAAACTAATAGATAAGAAAAACACAGGCAAGATGATTTAGGAAGAGACAAGATGGCAAGAAGAGTTAAGGATTGGATTAGGAGGGAGCTAGAAAACAAGAAACTAGATATCACACGTCAATAGACGAGACCAATCTCATAACACGTCAATAGACGAGACACGTTAATAAAAAATATATTAATATGTAGTTAGTTAAGCTTTTGCTTACCAACACTTGTTCCTCGTCTTCTTTTATTAACTTTTAAGCTAGTTATTTATAATCAATTAGTTAAAATTTTTGGACACCTTAATCTTATACATGCACATCTTTTATTAGCTAAGTGACATTTTGCCTTCTGCCCTTCATTCATAAAAACATAATATTAACTTTTATTTCAATTCTATGTTTATTTATATGTTTCATATATTTAATCTAAGTTTTTAATTAAAGTTTTTGAAATAAAAAAAAGAACTATGTATCATAATTTATTCGACATTAGTCAAAAGATGACTTATAAAAAAATTGTTTAAATGTTTGAAGTAATTAAAAATATAGCATGCAGTCATTTTAATTTTTAGTTGTAAAAGTTTGGACCAGATAAAAAGTCAAAAATATTGAAAATGTGGAAGGAGCTATAAAACCATAATGAAATCTTTACATTTATTTTTTAAAATTACTATAATACTCCCTCTAAAGTTTATCATTTTTTGGAATTTGATTTTATAATAATATCAATCCTCTTAATTAACTCATCAGTAAAGAAATGCTATTATACCGGTTTTTCTTTCTTTTATTTTTCACAAAAATATGTTGGAAGTAAAAGGATTTTATTTAAATTAATTAAATTCATATGAACATTGAAAAAATACATGTAATTAAAATTACTAACTTTATTTATAAAATTTATTCTTTTGAAAGGTAATTTAGATCTTTTATTAATAAATTGGGATGTACACATGATATTAATTCCCAATTTTTTTTATCTCATCCTATTTAATCCTATGGTCCAATGTCCATGGACCATGCTCCATCTTTCAAATCATATTAATTACTGGGTGAGGTTCCTCTGTCCCCTTCTCCATGTCCCCTTTTGTGTACCCTATACAAAATGGGTGCCCCTGGCGGGGCCCATTATAAGGAAAATGGAAATAAAAATATTTTATTTCAATTTTCCTTACAATGGGCCCCGCCAGGGACACCCATTTTATATAGGGGACACAAAAGGGGACATGGAGAAGGGGACAGAAGATCCGGGCTCTTAATTACTGAGAATCACCCCGTTAATATCTCGAATTTGTCATCACTGAACTAACTAGCCAGCCATGCCTGACCTCAATTCTGCTTAATTTTTTTTGTTAGGGTATATATTTCATATATAATTGTAATTATAATATAATTTAAAAATGGAATTTCTTTATTAAATAAGCGTACATCATCTAACTGAAATGTACGCAAATTATTCCCGACAATAATATCATCATTCTGAAAAGATGAACCCCACAAAAAAGAATCTCATTAAAACCCCATAAGAACAAAAACCTATGAAAAAAATATATTAATACATCGTTATACTAAGTGGCTACTTCTTGTTATTTTATGAGTCCCATTGTCATCAGTTATTACCAAAGACTTGTCTTTTCTTTTTCAATTGAAAAACTGATTTTTTTTTTTAAAATTCTTTGTTACTATTAAAACTGCAAGTTACCAAAACAAACCCGTCAAGAAAAAAATCAAAGGTTACAGTATATAAGATGAAATATATTAAAACTATTTTGAATTTTGACAAAATAAATGCTCACTTCCAACCAAATGAGACACCTTTGGTTAAACATCTAACATAATAATCGAATGTTTTTAAAAATTCATATATTATATATAATAACCAAAAAAACATGGTATTAAATAACCTTTTAAAAGACACAAATAAAACACCACCATGCCCCCATCATAGGTTAAAAGCCATCATAGGTTAAAAGCCATCATACATGGCACCACCGCATATAGATACAAAGAAAAGTCAAACATACTTACTACTCCTTCCGGTCAAAAGTTACGTGCAGAAAAGTCAAATGCCTTATAATAGACCGGAGGAAATATCATTTTAAACACCTTAAATATTGATAAAGAATACCTATTGTAAGATCCCAGATTATTTTAGGATTTATTATTATTATTATTTTAATTATGTTAATTAGTATTTAAAGGATGGAATTGGATTTGAGAATATCGTTGTGGGATTCAACGATATTTAGTATTGAGTTTATATGAGTATATATTGAGTTATATGGATTTATGTGTGCCCCAGTATTTTTAATTGTATTTTTAGTGATTTGAAAGTATTTAAAACAAGTATTATTGATCTTCAAAAATCTTTATTTATTTATCGGAGTTGGATCAAATCATGAAATCTTTTGTAAAATTATCTTTATATATTTATTGAGTTTTTAAAAGTGTTGGGTGGATTAATTTGGGTGTTTTAGTATTTTAAAATGATTTTAAGAGTTTTATTGTATTTAAAGGATCAAAACTTTGAAAATTCATATTTAATTCATTTTTGATCCGAAAAATATTTCGAAAATATGTACGTGCTTGTAATTTTATATTCTTTATTTTAAAAAAAATGAGAAGTTTAATTTTCCGAATATTTTAGTTAATTTCGATTTATAATAGTTGTTTATTGGATTAAAAGCGAATCAGTAGTGTTTTAAATTGCGCCGGGATAAGAGTAGTAATAATAAGGAGTTGGGCCAAGCCCATTTAAAAAACAAAAACGCAGAACAGATCAGTCGGGAAGCTTCGGGAGAGATCGGGATGAAAAAAAAAAAGAAAGAAAAGGGGGGAAGAGATTAAGTGAGATTGGGAGAGGATATACATACATACATATACTCGTGTGTGTGTGTATAGATGTGTTTGAATATGTGCATCGGAGGAATGTAGCTGCGTAGGGGAGAGGGGGGGTCGCGCTGCTGCAGGAGAGATCGCCGGAGAGGACCTGGTGGCGGCGGAGCGGCGCCGGCAGCGAAGGAAGAAGAAGGAGCTCGTGACTGAGTGATGGTGGTGATGGAGGCTGCTCGGCAAGAGAGAGAGAGAGAGAGAGAGAGAGAGAGAGAGAGAGAGAGAGAGAGAGAGAGAGAAGGAAGATTGGTGGAGGTTGATTTCCGATGGTTGATTATCGGGCGCGTCGAATCCAAAACGAAAATGGTATATTTTCATATCTTAATTAGTTGTGAAATTGCAGGTATCGTTTTATTTTTGTAAGCTAATTAGATTTAAATTATGAGTTTAATGTGATAATTTTCGTAATTAGCTTAGTATTGTAAATTATGAATATTGTTTTAATTTCGTGGTTTAACTCGGAGAGCATAATTGTTAATTATAATTGTTGGTGGCTAAATGATTGTTAGTATTGATTATTATTTGTCGTATAATGATGGAGTTTATATGACCTTGCTAATGGTAAATGGTTCATATGTGCTAAATGTAGTAGTCGAGTCATATTATCTGTTAAATGCTATACCTGTCAAATTCTTGGTGGTTAATTATTATGAATCCGATTAAGTATTCGGATTTAGTAATTATTAATTTTGAATTATTAGTCGTTGATTTTAAATCGTTAGTTGTTAAGTGTAATTATTATTGGTTGTATAATGTTTGAAGTTTATATGGCTTTACTAGTTATAAATGTTTATGTTCTAAAGGTGATAAGTCGAGTTATAGTATTTGTTGGATATTATATTTGTCGAGTATTTCATAGTAAATTATATGTGGTGGTGAGCTAATAGTATGGTTTTAAAATGTGATTTATATCAAGGATTAATTGTTAGATTTTATTTGATTATGTGATTATCTGCGAGGAGTTGTAATGAGATCGCAAGTCCTAAATGTCAATATTTAAGGACTTGTGTAATTCTCTTCAACTAGTTCCTCGGGCTTACGAACATCCATGATTAACTATCACGAGTATAATTAATATACTTAAGTGATGTGATCATTGATATAGCGTAAGTAATAGTTAGTGCTAGGGGTTGTTCCCTAGGGCTTACGAACATTAATGATTGATTGTCACGTGTATCATTAAAATGCGTGAGAAATACGATCATTGGTGTAGCGTAAGTAGTAGTGTAATGTAAATCATTATGTGCTAGGTGCCGCATGTCTGGGCGGGTACTTTTCTTATTTGTTTACTTTTATGTTGCTGCAAGTTGAGGCAGCTTTATTTTAATAAAAACAGGGTTGAATTGTTGTTGAATTGCTTTGGAGGGGCTGTGCCCATAGTCCGATAAACGAATACTACATGCCGAAATTTTCTAAAAATCCCCTGCGTTTTAAAGTTATTTAAATTATCTGATTTAAAGATTTGAAGGCATATATGTGTATAAGTGTTTAAGTACATATGTGATGATTAATGAGGTGTGGATATATATATTTATGTATGTATTGCTTTGTGAGTTATAAGTAATTAGTTATCGAAATATTTAGCTTACTGAAATATTAGATTTAAAAACAGCAAGGGTGAGCGAAAGAAATGCTCAGCAAGTTATAAAATAATAGCACTGAATAATTAAATGCAATAACTGTAATTCAAGAAGGATTAACTTAAAAAGGAAAAAAAATGAACAATAGATGTGAGCTAATGAATGCTCACCAATTTATAATCAATACTATATCGAAATCTGGATTTAATAACTGAGAAGGTTCGTAATACTAGATTAAATACTTTTAATACTGCAAAATACTTTAACTACCTCTTTAACAAAACTCCAAGAAATTCTCACTTATTCAAATCTCATTCATGTCAACTAAGCGTTTGCATACCTAGCTGCCTAACCGGCCTGACAATCATGAGTTTAAATAAATAAGAAGATCTCAATTCATTCTCGATTCTCATCGTCACTCCGCAACGAATGCCACAGCAACAATAATAACCGTGAATTAGTTTTCACCGTTCAAAATACTAAAATAAATAACTTTCCACTTTTTTTTATACTAGTAGTACTTATTAACTCAAATCATACTTTATATCCATCATACTTGGAAATGAAAGTGTACTTTAACTTAAACATTCTATCATGAGAATATACTTGCATAAAACAACGTTCAATAGAATTGGAGTTTTAATCATACTCTGGACATTACGGGTGATCAGCCACGTAAAGTCTAGCCAAAAACAATACTCTGGGATCCCCTCACTAGGCACTTATTGACATTGGCCTTTACTACTCTGACCATGAAGCTGGTCCACATTTTATAAAATTCTTCCAATTCCATTAAACTACTTTACTATTAACTAATCTCAGTGAAACTATAAACATTAAGAACATTGTACTAAAACAATAATAAGAATACAATACCTGCAATAAAACTTTAACAGAATATTACTATCAACATTTGAGAAAGAATAATACTGGAAATAGAACTTTGAGATACTATATAAACATGATACTTGAATAAAACATTTTCTTAACAGTAATCCGAAGGAACATGGCAAAAGAAATAAAAATTTGAAGGGAATACTTATACTGAGTAAACACAAATTTATCTCGCTTGAACGATAAGTGAGGGTTAGTACACTTGCCTCGTTCCACGCGTCAATTCGCTACTTACTTAACCTCGGTCCTTATTCGATCACGCATGCATCTTTTTCAATAATCCGTCAACATGTGCACTGGCTCTATATCGAATCCCTAATCATACTTGAAATAATAGTAAAGTACTATTTAGTACATAAACAATCCAATCGATAACTAATTACTTATAACTCACAAAGCAATACATACATAAATATATATATCCACACCTCATTAATCATCACATATGTACTTAAACACTTATACACATATATGCCTTCAAATCTTTAAATCAGATAATTTAAATAACTTTAAAACGCAGGGGATTTTTAGAAAATTTTGGCATGTAGTATTCGTTTATCGGACTATGGGCACAGCCCCTCCAAAGCAATTCAACAACAATTCAACCCTGTTTTTATTAAAATAAAGCTGCCTCAACTTGCAGCAACATAAAAGTAAACAAATAAGAAAAGTACCCGCCCAGACATGCGGCACCTAGCACATAATGATTTACATTACACTACTACTTGCGCTACACCAATGATCGTATTTCTCACGCATTTTAATGATACACGTGACAATCAATCATTAATGTTCGTAAGCCCTAGGGAACAACCCCTAGCACTAACTATTACTTACGCTATATCAATGATCACATCACTTAAGTATATTAATTATACTCGTGATAGTTAATCATGGATGTTCGTAAGCCCGAGGAACTAGTTGAAGAGAATTACACAAGTCCTTAAATATTGACATTTAGGACTTGCGATCTCATTACAACTCCTCGCAGATAATCACATAATCAAATAAAATCTAACAATTAATCCTTGATATAAATCACATTTTAAAACCATACTATTAGCTCACCACCACATATAATTTACTATCCAATACTCGACAAATATAATATCCAACAAATACTATAACTCGACTTACCACCTTTAGTACATAAACATTTATAACTAGTAAAGCCATATAAACTTCAAACATTATACAACCAATAATAATTACACTTAACAACTAACGATTTAAAATCAACGACTAATAATTCAAAATTAATAATTACTAAATCCGAATACTTAATCGGATTCATAATAATTAACCACCAAGAATTTGACAGGTATAGCATTTAACAGATTATATGACTCGACTACTACATTTAGCACATATGAACCATTTACCATTAGCAAGGTCATATAAACTCCATCATTATACGACAAATAATAATCAATACTAACAATCATTTAGCCACCAACAATTATAATTAACAATTATGCTCTCCGAGTTAAACCACGAAATTAAAACAATATTCATAATTTACAATACTAAGCTAATTACGAAAATTATCACATTAAACTCATAATTTAAATCTAATTAGCTTACAAAAATAAAACGATACCTGCAATTTCACAACTAATTAAATCAGCAACAACATATACACAATCTCATCACTAATTAAATCACAACAATACTAATTAAATAATTAAATTACTACCATCAATAATATACTCACAATTAACTCGAATTAAATGACAACAATTACATAATTAAGATACGAAAATATACCATTTTCGTTTTGGATTCGACGCGCCCGATAATCAACCATCGGAAATCAACCTCCACCAATCCTCCTCTCTCTCTCTCTCTCTCTCTCTCTCTCTCTCTCTCTCTCTCTCTCTCTCTCTCTCTCTCTCTTTCCGAGCAGCCTCCATCACCACCATCACTCAGCCACGAGCTCCTTCTTCTTCCTCCGCTGCCGGTGCTGCCCCGCCGCCACCAGGTCCTCTCCGACGATCTCTCCTACAGCAGCGCGACCCCCCCTCTCCCCTACGCAGCTACATTCCTCCGCTGCACATATTCAAACACATCTATACACACACACACACACACGAGTATATGTTTGTATGTATGTACATCCTCTCCCAATCTCTCTTAATCTCTTCCCCCCTTTTCTTTCTTTTCTTCTTTTTTTTTTCTTCCCGATCTCTCCCGAAGCTTCCCGACTGATCTGTTCTGCGTTTTTGTTTTTTAAATGGGCTTGGCCCAACTCCTTATTATTACTACTCTTATCCCGGCCCAATTTAAAACACTACTGATTCGCTTTTAATCCAATAAACAACTGTTATAAATCGAAATTAACTAAAATATTCGGAAAATTAAACTTCACATTTTTTTTAAAATAAAGAATATAAAATTACAAGCACGTACATATTTTCGAAATATTTTTCGGATCAAAAATGAATTAAATATGAATTTTCAAAGTTTTGATCCTTTAAATACAATAAAACTCTTAAAATCATTTTAAAATACTAAAACACCCAAATTAATCCACCCAACACTTTTAAAAACTCAATAAATATATAAAGATAATTTTACAAAAGATTTCATGATTTGATCCAACTCCGATAAATAAATAAAGATTTTTGAAAATCAATAATACTTGTTTTAAATACTTTTAAATCACTAAAAATACATTTAAAAATACTGGGGCACACATAAATCAATATAACTCAATATATACTCATATAAACTCAATACTAAATATCGTTGAATCCCACAACGATATTCTCAAATCCAATTCCATCCTTTAAATACTAATTAACATAATTAAAATAATAATAATAATATAATAATAATAAATCCTAAAATAATCTGGGATCTTACACCTATGAAACAAACATTAAGAACAAAAATTTTCACCGAACGGTAAAATTAATTAATTGATTAATATAAATATTTTATTTAAATTATTATTTAGGAAAAAAGATAATTTCATGAGAATGCAATTAATTTAAGTATAGAATTACTTATTCATCATTTAATACCATTTGCAATAATATTAATATTATCAAACAATTATCATAACATCCACATTAAACCCCTCTTTATTGTTTTTTCTTAATTTTATTTTTTATTTGATTTTTCTCATTTTTCAGAATCTTCCTGCCAAGTTTATAAGTTTTTTACCCATATTTTAAATTTTATTCTTTTGGAAATTTGATATATTTAAATATGCAGTACTGTGTGTTTCTACAATTTATATCATATTAATTCAATACAAAAATTTGTATGGATTGCTATCAACTTTTCGAATACATATCGAAAATTCATAAGCACTTATTTCTCACGACTGTTATAAATCATTATGTTGTCTCTCAAAAAAGGTTGAATGTTTCAGCAATGTGAGAAAGAATCTATACTGTGTAAGATCCATTAAACGAACGTAGTTATGACAAAGGAAACTTTCTTCAAATCTAGTTTCATATGTGTTTGTTCAATATCATTTTTACAAATTGTATGTTCGTTTATTAGTAAATTGATTTACTATAGAAAAATAGACATTATCAATCAACCAAACATATCCAATATATCCCGTTCTTAGAGTAAGATATGACTGTTATAGTTTACGGTGATTGTCCTCAACTTGTTTTTAATGACAACTTAAAATGTGTATATTCACTTTGGGAGTTTGAAGGTTGATTTTTTTTATTTTTTTCTATTTTAATATTGTATACTAAATATTAGTTTTCTTTTATTTATAAATAGTGGTGGAAAATTAGTTCGATCTAAATATGGTACCCGATCCAAAACCTGAATTTTTTTTTTTTTTTACTAATTAGTATTTGTATATTAAAAAACCAAAACAGGGGTTAACCCTTGCTCTATGACATGCCATAGAGAGGACTATCTACTAACAATCTTTCACCGAGAAGATTGTAAATAGAAAGCTACAAAATGTTTCCAACAAGCTCATAATAAGGTCCACCTATATCTATCTTTACAAGAAAATTTTTGAAACCACTTAGAACTAGCTAACTTGGACTTTAATTCTAACAAAATGCCCTGCAACAATATGTTTGGGCCAAAATTTCCTTTATCATGCAGACGGGCGTTCCGTTCCCTCCAGATATGATAACAAAAAATCTGTGCAGTGAGAAGAGCAAGTGACCGATCCACAGTGTCTGAAATAGCAGCCCAAGAGTGTGTGAGATCCTGCCAAGAGTCGTCCAGTAGAGGGCAATGCAATAGGCTGGCTAGCTGTTGAAGGATGAACCGGCTGTAGTTACAAGTAACAAACAAGTGGTTTGACGTTTCTGAGCTTCCAACACACAGGAGACAGTGTTGTGGTAAAATAAGACCAAATGCAGCCAAGCGATCAAAAGTAGGCAATCTGCCATGACTTAAGATCCATTGATGATGTGCATAGCGTAAAACACGAAGCTTATGCCAAACAAAAGAGTGCCAATGCACCTCCGGTAATCGCCTTCGAACAGAATTCCAGATGTGCCATACTTTTACCTTCAAAACCGGAGTATCCCCCCAGTAAATAATATCAGATTTCTGCAGATCAAATTCTGGGGTATCAAAACCCACGAGCCAAGAATGAAGG
This sequence comes from Saposhnikovia divaricata, assembly GCA_036435485.1. Lineage (NCBI taxonomy): Eukaryota > Viridiplantae > Streptophyta > Magnoliopsida > Apiales > Apiaceae > Saposhnikovia > Saposhnikovia divaricata. The sequence continues at coordinate 25,788,782 of CM071600.1, forward strand.
CCCTGGTGCAGGTGATGGATTCGAGTATGAGGGACCGGCAAAACCCAGGTACCTGTTGATATGAGTTCATGAACCGTGGAGTCCACACTAGACCTTGCTGGAGAAATAATGTGGTTAGATGGTGAAGTTGCGAGACACCTCGAGTGCCACCATGGGTCGAACCACAAAGAAGTGTTTGTACCATCCCCCAATTTAAATAGTAAAAACTGTTGTGCTATTTGACGAATTTTAAGAACACTCCTCCATATCCAGGAGCAATCAGTCGGGATCGCCATACACCAGAACTTATGACGCTTAAGAACAGTCATATTTACCCAAGAAGCCCAGAGAGAAGGGTGCTTACCAACAATTCTGCACAAAAGATGTAAATGTTGTGCAAGGTTCCATTCCTTAGTATTTTTGAAACCAAGCCCCCCTCCTCAAGAGGAAGACAGACATTATCCCAACAAATCTTTGCTCCCCCTTTAATGTTTACATTCCCCCTCCACAGAAACCTTGAAAAAATTCGTTGCAAACGTTTATGAACAGCTACAGGCAAAACAAAATGCTTGGACCAATACGATTGGATAGAGAAAGAGACAGCCTTCAACAATTGAGCTCGGCCAGCTAAAGATAGAAGAAGTGTAGTCCAACTTGTGATTCTACTGGTAATTCTCTCAATGAGGGGAATACAGTCATTAAAAGACAACTGAGAAGAAATTAGAGGGAGACCCAGAAATTTCATATCCAAAACCTGAAATTTTGGATATGCCGAACTTGAATTTTTGAATTCAGGTTTGGAATTAAATTTTAAACCCGAAATAGTTTCGATTTGGATTTGGATTTCAATTGTACCGAACTGATATCCGATCCGAAAACCAATCCAAAATGGAAACCTGATACATTAGTTTTGTTTAGACAAAACAAAACTAATAAATATCTTTGTTTGTTTAGAATCTATCTACCAAGTTATTAATTTTTTGTACCAAGTTATATATCAAAGCTGTCCTTCCTCGGATGTGATGGCTGCGTCTCCGTGCTCCTGCGGTTGTCAAACACCAAGTCTCCAATCTCCGGTTAGTAACCCTTATAATTACTATCCGGTCGAGTATAAACCACCTGAACCACCACCACTATCAGTTTGTCAATACACTACTGAATTTTGTGCACCTTATACGTTTATTGACAGTCCTAATGAAGTCAAAACCCCTGTGTCAAACCATAGTCATTCTTATGATGTCACACTTAATTCCTATTTTTATCCTCCCTCATTTACATGTGTTGATACACCTCCGATTTATTTTTATTCCTCCCCTCATTCATAGAAAACACCTCCAAACACATCACAAAATGCCACATCCAACATGTCACAAAGTCCTAGTGCTGGTATTAGCCTCAATTCACCAGATGTAGTTCGACATGTAATTGAGTCCAAACTGTTTGATGAATTTCCTGAGAGAAAATTTGATTCCCTTGATGAAAGAGTGAGTGGAGATACTGTGATTTTTGCGAGTGCACTAGGTTTTAACGATGATGGGGTGGGCGTTGTGTCTGTTTTAGGTAATGTTGGGGAAGCCAATAAATGGGTAGAAAAGGTTGTTGAAATGCAGCAGGTTTTGGTTCTAGAGGAAGTAGTAGTCGAGGATCAGGTGGTTGATGAAAGTCCTAGCAGAGAATTTATACGAAAAACTCGAGTCCCAGGTGCCATTGTTTGTAATGTTTCTGCTAATCTCAATTCCACTCCTGGTGTTTTACAAGGCTCTGAAACAAGTTTCGAAGCACCTGATTCACAATGTTTTGATGGATTTAGTCTTAGTAATGATGGAATTAAATTACTGGAGACGGTTGTTGAAGTCCCGAATGAAGTGGGTGTAGATGAAGGAGAAGTTGAGCCTCACGTGTATGATAAAAATCCTGTGAGAATATCGGAGTTGGTTGTTGGAACTGTGAGCAAGGAGGATTTACGTAATGCTTGTAATGTCAATCATGATGAAGGACGTTCAGCTGCTGTGATTGGGAGTAAAATGAGCTGCAACACATTAGCAAATGGTTATGATGATTTCTTTGTGATGGCTAACTTGATAACACGTCAAAATTCCAGTTCGGTTACAGAGTATGTAAAGGATTTTATGCACATTAAATCCTGAGCTGAGTTCATTTTTAAGTGCGATTTTGAGGATCCTCTTCTCGCATATTGTTTCGTTGAGGGATTGGATAATGAAATTCGAGAGATCTTGGAATTATGGGTACCTCAAAATCTACAAGAAGCTATTTACCTGGCTACATTTCAGGCTTCAATGATTGAAGAGCGTTTACTAGTTGAGGTTATGGATGTTGATAACGAAGGTAGGAGGCAGCTTGCCAACGATGTTTCGGTGAAAACCTTTGGTTGTAAGGAAAATGGAAACGATACAATCATGAAGTCAGGGCCCTTGGAAGTTGTAGGTGGTGAAAATCTCATTGCTCTGTCGAAACTACTTGTTGCTGAAAAAATGCCTTGGATAATTTTTACCAAGATGGAAGAAAGTGTGCTGGCTTTCATTGACATTCCTGCTTGTGTTATTGATTCACAGAAGCAAATGACAAGAGATGTTGCTATCATGGATAGCAATTTTATAATGCTTATAAATGAGCCTACATCAACCAAAAATACTTATGGTTTAGAGAAGAAGCCTAAGAATATTGCTGATGAGGAGGTTATGCTAATCTTTGATCCAGGCGGTGGTATGCAAAATGGTCAGGGAGTATGCATCATTAAGTTTTTTAAAGAAATGATTAAAAATGAGGACATGAAACTAGATGAAATTACTATGTTGAGTGTTGCTTCATCTTCTGATAACCATGGGGAATTCAAGCAGGCACATGATAGCATTAAAACTCTATTTTTTATGCGAATCAACCCTGGAAATGTGGAGCTATCCTTTACAGTTTTGGGCCACTTACATCTATCGATCCACATAGTGTATGATAAGCTTGATGTCCAACTTCTTGTAGCTGCCTTGCTTTGGGTGTCAAACAATTGGCATTTGAATTGCATAGCTTCGTCAAATGGACCTGGTGTCAAGTATATGTTAGAGCATGAAGGAATAACTTATTTTGGTGTGACTGTCCCTCAAAGTGTTACTTCATCTCTTAGTGCGCCTCCTTTGAGCCACTTGGCAGCTGGAATTGCACTTGAGTGCAGAGCTTGTTTGACCAAACATTTGCTAGAAAATTACACGAGGAAGTGGTTGCGTAGTGTATTAGATGATTTTTTGACAAATCGAATACCTCGAAATGCTACCTGGAAATTGACCTTGTTCTATGCCATGGATCACAAATGCAACAGAGTCTCATTTTCCATTCAAGGTGACATTGTACTTAACTTCTTCACATCTGTTGTTTCTCCATGTTGCTTGAATTCTAGTGATTCTTTTGAGCTACATATAGATCTTGCTTTGTTTTACACACATAGTCACAAGCTCTTGGCTGGTGTGTTCTATAATTTCAATATGTCACGTTTGAAAGATGTTAGTGACTTGACTAGAAATAATGACATTGAGAAACAACTTGAGTATGCGGAAGAATGGCCAGCTTTTATACCAGATAATCAGTCACTTTTGGATCAGTTTCAAGAATTTAACATCTGCTCAAAAGAGATCATTCATGAATTATACATTGCTGGCCAGCTGATGGGGTTATTAAGGTGGATTCCTGGACACCAAAGTGAAGGAAATTCATTTCTTTGTGGTGTTACTTTAGTAATGCTTGTTGCTGTCACAAAGGAGCAGGGTAAAATAATTGACTATGGCGATGGTGCTCCACTTAAATTGCTAAGGTATGTGCTACTGGATAGACTTGTTGTGCAACATGATTCTAATTATCCTTCCTGGAGCTTGGAGAAAAAGTGGAAGAATCATACTCCTAAGACATTGTCTTATTAGACTCAAAATCGGAATGACTTAGTTTCAATTAATGTTAAGAGGCTAGCAACTGCGTGGTTTTGGAGTGTTACTACATTAGTATTTGATCCTGGAAATTTCTGTTGCTACCAATGTATTCTTCGAAATTCAACTATCCTTGAGGACAAGGATAATTTTAAGGGGAAGGAATTGTAACCAGCTGGAGATATGTGGGCCAGATGGACTAGCATTATGATCAAATGGGCCATCGGCTAATCTAAAATTACAAGCCCAAATCAAGTGAAGCCAACAGAGCCTAACTATATATACTGATCTAGTCCTCCTGAGCACTTATCGAAGAAGAGAACATTTATTTTGTATTGCTTTCAGTTACAGCTTTACATTCATGTACCTTCTTTTGATCATTTCAATTCTGTAATTTACTTTGAGTACTTGTAATTCCTTTTCCAGTTCTTCAATACAGTTTATTTTCAGTTTATCAATTTATTTCAATGGCTTTTCCTTTTCATTACCCGGTTGTTCCAAGTCCTTGTGTTAACAGTCCTGTTTTGAGCAATAATAACGTAACAGATGGTTACAGATCCTTTGGTAAAATTGTAGAAGGGATTTATCCATAACATATATGTTGATAAATAGGGATGACAAAAAAAATCGATCCGACGGATACCCGATCCAATTCGATCCAATTGGATCTACCGAACCCGATTTTTTGGATTTGGATTTGGATTTGATTTTTAAACCCGAAAGAGTTTGGATTTGGATTTGGATATTAGCCAAATCCAACCCGATCCAAACCCGAAATCCAAAACCCGATCCAAACCCGATCCAAACCCGAAACCCGAAAAAAAACCCGATATATATATTATAATTTATTCCTTATATATATATATTATAATTTATTCCTTATATATGTATATATTATAATTTATTTGCAATTGTAATTTTAATTTTTATGAAATTTAGCTTAAAAAATATTACTATTTATTTACAAGAATTCAAAAATTCGGGTTTGGATAAACCCGAACCCGATCCAAACCCGATGGATCGGGTTTGGATTTTGAATTTCCAAATTCAATTGGATTTGGATCGGATTTGGATTTGGATTGAAGATTCGGATTTGGATATCACAGATATCCAACCCGATCCAACCCGTTGTCATCCCTATTGATAAATTGTACGTGGGTTAGGGGATTTTTCCTGTTTTGCAGTTCCTTTTCCTATTTTTAGTTTCGAATTTTACTTTTTTATATTAGATATATTGGTTATTTAACATTATTTTATATTGCTTACCAAATCAATAGATTACAAGTTAGCTGTTGTTTAATGTTCACACTTTAACAAAACTAGGTAACAAAGCCGCGCTACGCGCGGCACGAAAATATTTTAAAAATTGTATATTTAACATCATTATCCGTTAAGTTTTATTATTTGAAAGTTGATATGATGAATTGAAACTTGTATAAAATGTAATTAAATTTAATTGTTTAAGAATTATAGAGAAAAAGAAAAACATGTTTAAGTTAATTTCTTAAATAATAATAATAATATTTTAGAAAATATTGATGACACCTATTCTTTTGCATAACAAATGTTTTTGAAATCAATAATCATTTGTAAAATTTGACGATGGATAAGCAAAAGTAACATTTTTGAATCATTTTTGTTGTCGACGGCATAGTGAGAAACGTGATTGTTTAGTTTATTGATAAATTTTTTGTACTATGAAAAAAAACAGAATATAAATGTAATAATAGGTGTGATTGACTTAACTTATCTATAAATTTGATTGTATAACAAATAAAACATAATTCAAATATATTTTGTAAGTCATGCTTCATAACAATTTACATGAATTATTAGTTGGAAAATATTACATTATATATCTAAAATATTGATAATCTTTAAAATATCATAAACATATAAAAATAAAAATTACAATACGAACGTAATCTTTACGATCAAAAGTTACAAATATTGAATATAACTTAATAACGTTTTTTAAAGCCGACACCCCTCTCATAAGATACATGTTCAATAATAGTGTTAAAAAATTAATTTGAATATTAATTTATTTTGACAAAATATAATGAAACAACGGGTGTATAAATTTTTTATCGATTTAATCTTCCCATAAAATGGTTGGGTTTGTTTAATTTAATTAGTTTGGTCATAACACATGTGTAATTTATTCATGTGTAAAAGTAAAAATCTTTCTGTATTATTTGTATACAAATTTCAGATATTAAGTAAAAATCTGTGAGCTTTCATAATTTATTACGAATTCCACAATCGTTGATAATAAAGATTGCTTGAGAAGTTATGGTTAATAAAGTTTTTAAAGCCGAAACCCCTCTCATAATATACATATTCAATAATAGTGTAAGTATTTATTTAATTGGAATATTAATTTATTTCGACGCAATATATTGAAACAATGGGTGTATAGCTTTTTTATCGATTTTATCTTCCGATAAAATGATTGGGTTTGTTAAATTTAATCGATTTGATCATAACACATGTGTGATAAATTAATGTGCAAATTAAAAATCTGTTTGTATTGTTTTATTTGTATACAAATTCCAAATATTAAGTAAAGATCTTGTACTTCCATAATTTATTACGACTTTCACGATCATTGATAATAAAAATTGTTTGAGAAGTTAAAGTCGTCTGCCCTATAGTCATCCGAAACAAAATTACAGTGATCTTGAACAGGGTATAAAAAAATGCAATGCAAACAATTTTTAGTCATTATTTTACATAAAAATAAACTTAATTATTTTCAAAAAAATTAAATAGTGTAAACTTAATATATGTTTAATAGGTGTAATTAATGACTAATTAAAATGCCATTAATAGCTATTTAATGCAAGAAAAGAATTTTAGTAAAAAAATATACAAAAACGAAAATTCAAGAAAAATAACTTAAACTCTTCTGGTGCATTTCCGATCTCCAATCATTATAATATACTAGCAAATTTATCCGCGCTTCGCGCGGTTTATAAATTTCTATTTAAAAATACTGAAAATAGATAAATTAATTTTTATTTTTCTTAAAAATTGATTGGTCTCTTATGAATTTTCTGAAAAATTAATTTACAGGAATTATTAATTGAAAAAAATACCCTCAATTATATATCTAAAGTATTGTTAATTTTAAAAATATCACAAACATTTAAAAATAAATATTACAATATGAACGTAATTTTTATGATCAAAAGTTACAAATATTGAATATGAATTAATAACGTTTTTTAAAGATGACACCCCTTTCATAATAAACATGTTCAATAATAGTGTAAAAATTTATTTAATTTGAATGTTAATTTATTTTGACACAATATAATGAAACAACAGGTGTATAAATTTTTTTATCGATTTAATCTTCCGATAAAATGGTTCAGTTTGATCAATTTAATTAGATTTGTCATAACTCATGTGTAATTTATTCACGTGCAAAAGTAAAAATCTCTTTGTATTATTTGTATACAAATTTCAGATATTAAGTAAAGATCTGTGTACTTCCATAATTTATTAAGACTCCTAGTAAAGATTGATCGAGAAGTTAAGGTTAATAACTTTTTTTAAAGCCGACACCCCTTTCATAATATACATATTCAATAATAGTGTAAGAATTTGTTTAATTAGAATATAAATTTATTTCAACACAATATAATGAAACAATGGGTGTATAGTTTTTTTTATCGATTTTATCTTCCGATAAATGGCTGGGTTTGTTAAATTTAATCGATTTGAACATAACCCATGTATAATTTATTCATGTGCAAAATTAAAAATATGTCTATATTGTTTGTATACAATTTCAGATATTAAGTAAAGATCTTGTACTTCCATATTTTATTACGATTTTCACAATCATTGATAATAAAAATTGCTTGAGAAGTATAAGTCGTCTACTCTATAATCATCCGAAAAGAAATTATAGTGATCTTGAATAGAGAATAAAAAAAACGTAATATAAACAATTGTTAGTCGTCATTTTACCTAAAAATAAACTTAAGTATATATAATTAATATTTAATACTAAAATAATAACTATAATGTTCAAATAAAATTTGATAATTTTTAAACAAATTAAATAGAGTAAATTTAATGTATATTTAATAGGTGTAAATGAATTTTAATATTTTTATTAGGTATAATTAATGACTAATTAATATGTCATTAAGAGTTATTTAATGTAAGAAAACAATTTTAATAAAAAAATTCAAAAATACGAAAATTCAATAAAACTATCTTGAATGCTTTTGATAGTTTTTCGATCTCCTGGCATTATAATATATATAGATACTTTAATAGCATTTACCTTACTTAAATGACATTTACCTTCATTTATTATTTAATAAATTAAGGTAAAATCAAATAAAAATATACTTTAATGGCATTCACCATACTTAAATGGCATTTACCTTCCTTTAATAAATCATTTAATAAATTAAGGTAAGATCAAATAAAAAATTGTTAAAATTAAAAAATGACTATTTTTAAGATTGCAAGAAAACTATTTTAAAGAAACCTGGACACTTTCTGATCTCCTGGCATTATAATATATATATAGATAACTGAGAAGAAGAATCTGTAGCCATTGAAATTGAGTTAGTAATTTATATATCAATACTTTTGTATATTTTGTTTTGTAATTTATTTATTTATTTATATGCTAAGCATTTTTTTGTAATTTTAAATAAAGTTTTAGAATAGAAATTTAAGTAGTTTTTTTTTAAAAAATTAACTTATAAATTATAATTTACTAAACACATCATAAGTAAAATTATCCAAATACTTAAATGACTTATAATTAATAAATTACTTTTCAGTTATATGATATATTTATCCACTTAAAGTTGTTTTAAGATACCCAATCGATCCTTATTTAGTGTGCTCTCCTCTACTTTGCCAAGAGAATTCTTGTGTCACTCTTTACTTTCTCCTTTAGTTACAAGAATGTAACGTATAGATGAACTTGTAATCAGTGTTGAAAGTGTAAATTAAGATTAAGACTTATGAGTGATTTCTTTGTTGTATTAAAGTTTGACCAAAAGCAAGCATTTGATACTCTTTTATCCAGTGAATTTGTACTAAATTAGTAGTTGCAAACTTGCAATGTCACACGTACACATACATGCCAAAGAAACAAAGCACTATGAGCGAATTGGAATCCAGGTACGAGACCAACCACAATAAATTCCATTCCCATTAGCTCAAAATTAAAGGTTTTGGTTCTTTACGACTTTTTCCATTTTGGCAACAACAGAATTGTGTGGTTTATGCCAATTGTTATCCTGGAATTGAGATTCACATCCCGTTATAAACACGGCTATGTAATATACACATCCACATCTTTGATATTGGACAAGGACATTAATTAACAACCAAAACCTTTATTTCTCTTTTTTTTTTTTGCCAAATTAAATGCAGATTTCATTAATAACTTGAAAAAGATTCAGTTGAGACAACTCCCAACTGACCGTACAACCAGGTTGAAAAACAAAAGAACGAGCTAAAATATTAGTCGCTTTGTTTCCGGATTGTTTAAACATCTGAATACAAATATTCTTAAAATTAAATATGACTTCCATGGCCGTCCGAGCAATCCAGCCTGCATCATTCCTGAAACCAGTAGCTTCACAATTGACCCTCACAATAATTCCGTGGATATAGCAGTGTTCAGATAGAAGTAGCAAAAGCCTCATATTATGAACGAACTTTTGTTGTGAAAGGTGAGAACGTGCGATTTTCACCACCGTCCCAACCGTACCCCAGCTATCTACATGCCGGAAACCAGCTATAGACATGCCGAAAGAATCAACGATGCGGTAAATCCAGATTTTCCAATAAACCATATAATTCATTTTCAATAACGTAGCAAAGGGAGCACTCGCACAGAGCGATACATCTAACAATAAAACAGATAACACACGACGCATAATACGTGACAAAACGATACAAATTCAAAAAGTCAAAGATCTCGGATTTACACCAAATTTTGATATGATGTTAAACAAGAGATTTTGATATGATTTCTCTAGTTTATATGATTTGTCCATTTGCAGGTAGGAAAAGTAAACACTTTGCTCGCGGAAAATATAAATGACTTATAATCATGGCTGTAAAAATTGGTTGTAATTAATCGGTTGAGGTACCGATTTAAAATTAATCGGGTAATCGGGGATTAATCAGATAATCGGGGATTAATTACCTTACAGAGAATTAATCGAGGATTAATCGGTTAAATCGGGGATTTTTAAAACCATGCTTATAACTTGTTATAATATGTGATACTCAACAACAAGCTGAGCTGGCATCCACATCAGCCTCCACAAGCGACAAGTAGCTGTCAAGTCTGTTAGTGACAGCCTGGAGTTCGTTAGAGTTTAGAGACTTATTAGAGGCTTGTATATAACTTGTTTCTTTCCTTTTCTTTGTAAGCAAGTTAATTACATTGGATTCTCTTTCTTCTACAATGTAAAAACACTGTTTCTTCTAGTTATTGATTGAGCATTAATGGAGTTCAGATGCAAGATTCAACTTTGTGACATGGTATCAGAGCAGGGAGACGATCATCTATGCTTCTTCATCTATATATTCTCTTGAATCTTCATCGTCTTCGTCGGCGTCCGTACGTTCTTCGTTTACATTTCATTTCTCTGTTTTACATGATATGAATTGCATCTGTTACTGATATGTGTATCATCGTTTTCGATTTATTTATCATCGTCTTCGATTTGTTTATCATCGTCTTCAATTTGATTCTCATATTGCCATTGATTTGATTCTCAAACGTTTATCATCTTTGTTAGACTTGTTACTGTGAAATTTTTACGATCTGTTCTGTTTTTCACCTTGATCTGTAGATCATCTTCATAATCTGTGATCTGATTTGAAGATTCTGTGATCTATTGAGTGTTATATGCCTAGACAAACATATTCCGCTGCTGTTTCTTCACCACAAAATCTTAATACAAGTCAATCGATGGCGTCCCAACCTCAAAACACAAACACTACAAACACTAATACCACTGCTAATATCAATTCCTCAATCATTGATGCTTTTCATCCATATTTTCTACAAAGTTCTGATAATCCTGGAATTGCTCTTATTACTCAACCTCTAACTACTCAAAATTACCAACACTGGAGTCGTTCTATCAAACTAGCTTTATCTGCAAAGAACAAAATAGGCATGATTGATGGAACATTGATTAAACCTGAGGCTTCTTCACCTCTATATGCTTTTTGGCATCGATGCAACGACATGGTGCTCTCCTGGTTACTGAATTCCATCTCAAGTGACATAAGAGATAGTGTTGTTTACTTTAGCACAGCTAGAGAAATTTGGGAAGATCTGGCAGTTAGATTTACACAAAGCAATGTACTTCGAATATTTCAGTTGAAGAAAGATCTGACTGCTCTTAACCAGGGATCCATGTCTGTTACATTTTATTTCACCAAAATAAGAACTCTTACTGATGAGCTCAATGCTTTAGCCCCAATCCCTAAGTGTGTGTGTGCAGAACTCTTGTACTTGTGAGGTAAGTGCCAAACTGGAGGCATATGAGCAAATTAACAGTTTGAGCCAATTTGTGATGGGACTTAATGACACATTTACTACCATTCGAGGTCAAATGTTAATGATGAAGCCATTACCTTCAATAAGTCAAGCATACTCCTTACTACTACAAGAAGAGAACCAAAGGTCTACACCTTTGAGTACTGTAACTGAGAATGTGGCTATGAATGTCAAGTTTGTTGGCTCAAAGACAAAGTCAAATTTCAACTCTCATAAGAAGTCAAATTCAGCTGATGAGATCTATGAGTATTGTCATAATGCAGGGCACTTGCAAGATAAATGTTTCTTTCTACATGGCTATCCAGATTGGCATCGACTTCATGGCAAACCAAAACCCAAGCTTAGGTCTACTGGTAATTCAGTGAAAAAGGTTGCTCAAGTCACACTTACATCTATTGACAGTGCAAATCTCTCTTGCAATGATTCTTCTAAGAATGAATTTTCAGAAGCGCAGTGTGAACAGTTGACTCGTATGATTCAGAACAGTATGAAGAATCTCAATCCTTGGAACTCTACTTCTCAATTGTCAGGTAAAATCTGTAGTGTCTCTTTTCCTCACACTGCCTATACAGTTCAGACCAAAACTAATCAACTGTGGGTTCTAGACTCAGGAGCAACAGATCCTATAGTGTCTGATGTTTCTTTCTTGTCTAATGCTAAACCTCTCAATGGTGCTTTGCACTTACCAAATGGTACAACTGCACCTATAACTCATATTGGTGATGTTAAATTTACATGATCTCTGGTGCTGACAGAAGTCCTTTATGTACCATCTTTTAACTGCAATCTGGTGTCTATTTCAAAACTAACTGCAGACTCTTCTGCTACTGTGCTCTTTTCCAAATCTACTTGTTTGTTTCAGGACCCTTCCCTGAAGCAGATGTTCGAGATTGGTAAAGTTGAAGCTGGTTTGTACACTCACAGTGTTATCTCTATACATTCTCTATCTCAGAGTCGTTAATGCACCAGAGTTCATCATACTCCTTCTCTTGAAGCTCAAATTTGGCATGCTAGATTAGGTCATCCTGCAGCTAGCATTTTGAACAAATTATCTGTAATTCCCTCTATAGATCCTTCTTTGTTTACTACTTGTGACACTTATCTTAGAGCTAAACAACATAGGTCCTCATTTCCTCAACATAGCTCTTCTCAATATAAGCTGTTTGATCTCATACATTATGACTTGTGGGGACCTTACAAGCTTTGTACTCATGGCAAGTGTAATCGATTTCTTACTATTGTTGAAGAATATTCAAAATGTACTTGGGTTTATTTGTTGACTGATAAAACATAAGTACCATCTTTAGTTCAGAATTTTATTCATTTAATCAAGACTCAATTCAATGCCACCATTAAGACTGTTAGGTCAGATAATGGCACTGAATTTCTTAACAAAGAACTGTAGTCTTTCTTTGCTTCCTCTGGTATTATACATCAAACCTCCTGCCCTTACACACCCCAAAAAAATGGGGTGGTTGAACTGAAACATCAACATATTCTTAATGTTGCTAGATCTTTACTAATGCAAGCTTCTGTTCCAAAGACTATATGGGGAGATTGTATTTTTACAGCAGTCCATTTGATCAATCTCCTTCCTATTCCTCAGCTTGACTACAATTTTCCATATGAAATTTTATTCAACAAGACACCTGATTATCAACACTTGAAGGTATTTGGTTGTCTCTGTTATATTGCAAACATCTCTAATGCTCCAGACAAGCTTGATTCTAGAGGTTTAAAACGTGTATTTCTTGGACATCCCTATGGTCAAAAGGGTTATCGAGTTATGGACCTTGATACAAGGAAGTGCTATACTTCAAGAGATGTGATTTTTGTTGAAAACATATATCCTTTTTGCTCTATTAATCCAGTGTCTGAAGCCTCATTGTTTCCTGATGAAACCTCTGTTTCTTTAGATTCTCCTTTATATTTTTTGAGTGCATCTGATGGTGATATTTCTATTGCTCAGACAGCAGATTCTACTAATAATAGTGAATTACCTATCATTGACCCTGTGCCTAGTCCACCTCACTTACTCACTACTGATCAAAATCCTTCCATCAACTCTAACATTGATAGTCAGCCATTGTCTAAAACTATCAGACCCTATCTGTAAGAACCCAGATTTTTGGTAGAATTAAAACTTTTATTATGTAATGAAGTATGAATGAATAGTGGTTATGACTACAATGTATCGATAATTTAACGAATGAATATTTAATGGATTTGGATTCAAATGTTTATATGCCATGAACAATGCAATTGGTTGTCAACTTAGATTAGAATAATCTATCTCCTAGAAAGTAAGATAAGGTATTCCAAAGAGGAAGGAAATATTCTTATGTCATCCAAATCGATATCTGGTAGCTCATGTCATCCAAATCGATATCTAAGTATAAGTCCAGTGATTCCGTAAAAGAGATAGGGAACGTTCAAGGAAGCGCGAGAACATCTTTTTAAATATAAGAAATAAAGAAAGAATAAGTGATGAATAGTGTTTTTGGTGGAAATTGGAATATTATTAGACGACGCTATATAGAAGTATTCAGAATGGATTTCTGAGTTCGTATCGATGATCTATAGGCAAAATAAGTGTATGTAAACGATATCAGATTCAGAAAAATAGCACTTTTATTTTATCCGAGATTTCCCTAGACACTGAAGGATTTAAAGATTTAATAAAGAGATTTGAAGAATTTAAATCCAAGAATTATAAAGGAGGATTAAAGATGTTAGCAAAAATATCGAGAAGGTTTCGTGTAAAATCCTAACAACAAATACTTGAGATATTTCTCCGAACGATCAATGAAATGGATTAATAACCGAACAAAGAAAGAAGAAGAGAGCCAAGATACAAGCATGTGCAAGTGGATAAGAGCAAGTAACTAAGTTGGTTATCAAAGGAACTAGAACAATTAGAAACCAAACCAAGTACTTAGCTTAATCTTATCATCAAACCATAAAAACTCAATACATGGCTCAAGATGATGCAAGGAATGACCTAATCACTTTATTAAAGTCACTTTATACTAGATCTTATCATCAATAATTTACTTTATCACTAACCAAGCAAGAGACCAAGTCAAGCAACTCCAAACTCTCTCTTATTGCTCCATTCGGCTTCTTCAAAATTCAAGGGGAGAAATCCAAGTTCCAACCATTCAACAATTACAAGATTAAAAAGGTGAGTTCTATAATTCATAATTAAGATCTCCTAGGAATCTTGGCCTCAAATTCCATTCCATTCTTGAGTTATAAAATCATGAAGTTGATGATGAATAGTAACTTTCTAGAAACTAACTTTGATTTCTTGGTTTCTTTGGATGATATAAGCCATGTCAAGGCTATACACGAGCTATTCAAGGCTTACTAAGGTCCTTACACACTCCAAGGAAGATATAAACTTCAAGAACCCTAGTCTTTGTTTTAAGTTTTAATGGAGTTTGGATGAGTTTTGGTGATGATGTTGTTAGGAACATGTTTATATGATTATGTAGTTATTATTAGTAGTTATTAAGTCATGATTCAAGTTCTTGATGAGTTGAGATGTTCTTGGACTTGTTAAGATGTATGGTATGCCCGGTGTGGCTTGGTTGATGTTTGGATGATTAGTTTAGTATAGATAAATTTTGGGAATCGTTAGTTTATAGCCGTTATAATTTCCAATTTTACAATGCCCTGTTTGTGTGTAACTTTCGGACAGTAAACCCCACTGGTTAGCTTCAAGTTTTGCCATGATAAGTTAGTTTGCGTTTTAAGCTTCGTTTTGATATAAAGATCATGTGAATCAGATATACGGTTTAGGAGATATGGCCGGTTTAATAAAAGTTGTTCGGAACAGTAGGTGCGAGTTCGTAACTTCAATCAAATCCCCTTAACCTGATAAATTTAGTTGCGAATCTTGATTATTAAATATTAGTGATCATAAGGAAGGTGTGAAAGAAAACCTCATGTCAAACGGGTCATTTTTCGATTTTATAAAATTGTTCGAATCGAGTTTAAGTGCGAATGAAACCCTTTGAGGAACACTTTGTTATAACTTTGGAAAACCACTTAGAAAACGATCAATAAATCTCGAGGTATAATCTTTGCTAATAAACGACCTACCTTAGAACTTATACGACTTAAGTACCTACCAAGTGTAAGTGTAATGACATGCCTTAATAACGAACAAGTGTCGGATCATAACGGTGTTAATAAGAGTACACTAAAGGGTGCATAACGAGATAACTTGAAAACGTGATTTAACCTAAGTAAAGCATCTACTTAGCCTTTGAAAAGCGTTAAGTGATTAATCTCGAATATTTTGATTGTTTATAGATCACGGGACTGACCCAAGACACACTACCCCCACAAGAGTACCAGGCAAGTTTCCAAACATTTTGGAACTGTTGTTATGATAATATATATGGTTTGATTTTGTCATGCATATGCCATAGCCTGCATGCCTGCTTTCAGATTATATTGTGATACTTGTTTCATGATTGAAATTGGTTTATCAGCTAGATATGAGATATATTAGTTATAAGCCGGATATTGCTAAGACCCTTTGTGAAGGGCATATGATCTCATTCTTCAAATATAGACCGGGAATCAGTATTTCTTGATATATTGTGATTATTTTCTGAGGAAAATATTTAAATAAATATTTTTCCATTATTCATTTAATGAATATTATTTTGAATATTCATTTTTATTTTTAATTATTTATTGAATATCATTGTGAATATTCATTTGAGTTTATTTATTTAATGAATATTATTTTGAATATTCATTTAAGGTCTTATTTATTTATCGGACATTATTTTGAATATTTATTCAAGAAATTATTTATTTAATGAATATTTTATATATATTTATTCGAGGGTTAGTCATGAGCAATATTTTATATTAAGAATATTCTGGAAATATTTATGATGTAATAAATATTCTTCGAATATTTATTTTTTTCTTTTAACTAGTTCTTAAAATAATTTATTTTATTCAAAAATTATCTTTGATCTCCAAATACTACGTAAATTATTTCTGAATCTTATTATTATTATTTTTATGAAGGAAAGTTCTCAAAAACACCATTCTTCATTCGAATCTATCTTCCAAATTATAAGGCAACCTTACCTGAGAGCTGTTACTTATTTTGTTTGACTTTCCGGTCATAAATCTTTTAAAACTATTATTTGCACTCGCAACTTGGTTGCTATTTATTAATTGAATCTTTTATTACTTCCTAATCATTCGAAGGGTAAGATTGATGGAATAAGTTAATATCCATTAACAAGCAACAGCTTGGGAAATATTGGTAAATTTTCCTTTCCAATTAGATACGACTACTTTGTGGAGTCTTATCAACAAGTATTATACTTGGGGAAAGGAGGATGAGTTTTACGTTTCAGAGTAATGGATTCTGTTCGAACTAGGAGTCATGTAAGAGGCCGAGTAGCGCCGGTCCATCCCAAAGGCCCAACCATTGGCCAGGGAGATCTAAAAGGGCGGTAGACAAGTAAATCCGTCAGTTCTTCCTTCTACTGGTAGTAAAACTAATTTGAGCTGTACAATCTGCGACTGATCATCGTAAGGGTTGGAACAGCGGGCGCGGTGAATACTCCAGTACTAGTTCATCATCCAAGTCTATCTATTTTCTGTAACATGTATTAAAGAAAAGTACCACTCATGTTGGCAGGGTTTGAATAATGTTAAAACTAAAAGTTACATTTTGAGTTACCTTGTAAATTCATCGTTTACATTCTACTGGAAATATGTTCGTTAATGCATGGCATATGGTTTCATTGATATTTTAGAACTGCTATATATTATTTCTCTTCAGTTACATATTATTTTGGTGGGCTATTGCTCACCCTTGCTTTATTTACTATATCACAACAACAGCTAGGTCTGATGGCCCGCGTAAGGCGCACTCGGCGCAAGCAGGTGACTCCAGTCGTAGGACTGCCCGCTAATATTGTTGCTACCATTGCTGAGGTAGTAGCAAACCAGTAGTCTAGACTGGCAGCTTTTGTTTTCAGCCTTAATTATATATATGATTAATGTTAATCAACGGCAAGAAACTTTTAAATTATGCTGTAATCATTTTGGGTTGTAATAAACATTACTGGTGGATCTTATAAGTAGAGTCTTATTTCAGTTTCATCTCTGGGACTATAACTGGTTGTGTGTGATGTGGTATTATTGTGGGGTCATAGCATGCTATTTATTTTGGATTCAAGTGCAAGTATTGTTTATGGAATATGAGACCGTAACGACCAGGTCCCCGACCCCGGATCTGGGGCTGTTACAGAAAGGGTATCAGTGCGAGAGTTATATATCCGAGAGATGAGGCGACGTTACAACAATAAATTCACTAAGATAATAAGAACTCTTGCCAAGTTCACCTAAAACCCTTATGGGAACTCTTAAGTATCATAATAGTAACTTAGCTCGATATTGTGATACTTGTTTCATGATTGAAATTGGCTTATCAGCTAGATATGAGATATATTAGTTATAAGCCGGATATTGCTAAGACCCTTTGTGAAGGGCATATGATCTCATTCTTCAAATATAGACCGGGAGTCAGTATTTCTTGATATATTGTGGTTATTTTCTGAGGAAAATATTTAAATAAATATTTTTCCATTATTCATTTAATGAATATTATTTTGAATATTCATTTTTATTTTTAATTATTTATTGAATATCATTGTGAATATTCATTTGAGTTTATTTATTTAATGAATATTATTTTGAATATTCATTTAAGGTCTTATTTATTTATCGGACATTATTTTGAATATTTATTCAAGAAATTATTTATTTAATGAATATTTTATATATATTTATTCGAGGGTTAGTCATGAGCAATATTTTATATTAAGAATATTCTGGAAATATTTATGATGTAATAAATATTTCTTTTAACTAGTTCTTAAAATAATTTATTTTATTCAAAAATTATCTTTGATCTCCAAATACTACGTAAATTATTTCTGAATCTTATTATTATTATTATTTTTTATGAAGGAAAGTTCTCAAAAACACCATTCTTCATTCGAATCTATCTTCCAAATTATAAGGGAACCTTACCTGAGAGCTGTTACTTATTTTGTTTGACTTTCCGGTCATAAATCTTTTAAAACTATTATTTGCACTCGCAACTTGGTTGCTATTTATCAATTGAATCTTTTATTACTTCCTAATCATTCGAAGGGTAAGATTGATGGAATAAGTTAATATCCATTAACAAACAACAGCTTGGGAAATATTGGTAAATTTTCCTTTCCAATTAGATACGACTACTTTGTGGAGTCTTATCAACAAGTATTATACTTGGGGAAAGGAGGATGAGTTTTACGTTTCAGAGTCATGGATTCTGTTCGAACTAGGAGTCATGTAAGATGCCGAGTAGCACCGGTCCATCCCAAAGGCCCAACCATTGGCCAGGGAGATCTAAAAGGGCGGTAGACAAGTAAATCCGTCAGTTCTTCCTTCTACCGGTAGTAAAACTAATTTGAGCTGTACAGTCTGCGACTGATCATCGTAAGGGTTGGAACAGCTGGCGCGGTGAATACTCCAGTACTAGTTTATCATCCAAGTCTATCTATTTTCTGTAACATGTATTAAAGAAAAGTACCACTCATGTTGGCAGGGTTTGAATAATGTTAAAACTAAAAGTTACATTTTGAGTTACCTTGTAAATTCATCATTTACATTCTACTGGCAATATGTTCGTTAATGCATGGCATATGGTTTCATTGATATTTTAGAACTGCTATATATTATTTCTCTTCAGTTACATATTATTTTGGTGGGCTATTGCTCACCCTTGCTTTATTTACTATATCACAACAACAGCTAGGGCTGATGGCCCGCGTAAGGCGCACTCGGCGCAAGCAGGTGACTCCAGTCGTAGGACTACCCGCTAATATTGTTGCTACCATTGCTGAGGTAGTAGCAAACCAGTAGTCTAGACTGGCAGCTTTTGTTTTCAGCCTTAATTATATGTATGATTAATGTTAATCAATGGCAAGAAACTTTTTAATTATGCTGTAATCATTTTGGGTTGTAATAAACATTACTGGTGGATCTTATAAGTAGAGACTTATTTCAGTTTCATCTCTGGGACTATAACTGGTTGTGTGTGATGTGGTATTATTGTGGGGTCATAGCATGCTATTTATTTTGGATTCAAGTGCAAGTATTGTTTATAGAATATGAGACCGTAACGACCAGGTCCCCGACCCCGGATCTGGGGCTGTTACAGAAAGGGTATCAGTGCGAGAGTTATATATCCCAGAGATGAGGCGACGTTACAACAATAAATTCACTAATATAATAAGAACTCTTGCCAGGTTCACCTAAAACCTTTATGGGAACTCTTAAGTATAATAATAGTAACTTAGCTCGATATTGTATCGACGAGCATAGCGACAGACTTGAGGCTTACGAGCAGTAGCACGATGATGCTTTATTATATGACCGACGATCGGCTTGTAGATTCGATAGAGTACCCTACTGAGAACCCGGAGGAGGTTCCAGCTAAGGAAGTGAATCCTGTGAAGGATAAGGAGTTTACCCTTGAGGAAATAAGGGCTACAGCCAGAACGACTGTCAGGGCTAAGGTTATGGTGCTAAGAGACGTGAGCGTAAAGAACTGAGATATTATTAAGAAAAATAAAATTTTATATGGGATTAATAGCCGGACTACCAGAGGTAGTACCAGCAATTATGACGGATGGGAAGGATTACTTGAAGTCTTACATTAGGATAGATAAGAATCCTTAGAGGCTTTCAGATTAATGAGAAAAGGGTTAGAATGATGCATGATTATTAAAGACATCGATATAGGACGGGGAGCAGAGTCTCCAGGAGCAGTTGAGATAGAGGCAGCAAGTGCCATATCATTTGATAAATGGATTAGTATGAATATTGTCAATGGTAATTCGCCATGAGAAGGCAGATTTCATAGATTAAAATTTATGAAGTCAAATTGAGATGGAGGAGGTGGTTTTATCCAGGAAATGTTCATTTTATGAATAGATCAGCTTAGGAAGTAAAAACATTGGGGAGTGATGGTATGATTGGACAAAGTTATATTAGGAAGTAGTAAGCAAGACAATGATCTCATGACGTACAAGAGGAAAAGACCATTGAGTCTATGTAAAACTCATAATAAGACTACTGTCAGGGACTAAGTATAGGTTTATTTCAACTCGGTGAGATGATAAACCAGAAACATTAGATGCATGTGATTCAGAGGAATATTACATTCTTTCTTTTCCTTGAATGGATTATAGTAGTTACATTAAGTTTACTCCAACGCTGAATCATAAATGGATCAAGTAATACGATCAGTGGTTAAAAGGTAATGGAGAATGTTTTAAGATGAAACCTGAAAGAGCAAGTGTATGCCAAGTTCTCGAAGTATGAATTCTGATAAAATGAAGTTCAGTTATTAGGACATGCGATCAATAGTGAGTATTGTTGGTTGACCCCGCCGAGTTAAAGACAGTTTCAATTGGGAAAGGCCAACCACACCAGCAAAGGTGAGAAATTTCATAAGATTCACAAGGTAGTATCAAAGACTTGTACAGGACTTTACAAAGATTGCAGTCCCGTAACCCGACTTATTTGTAAGACTAAGAAGTTTGAATGAACAAGAAAAATGTGAGAAAATCTTCCTAGAGCTAAAATGGAAATTGGAGGCGACCCAGCGTTGGCGTTGCCTAATGGAAGAAGGAAGACTTTGCGATATATTATGATGCACCTCATATAGGTTTAGGTGGTGTGCTTATGCAGCACAATAGAGTAATTGCGGAAGCATTCAAACAACACGGTTCACCAGATTCGGATGGCCTTGATAGTGCCAATTTTGTGGAATGACTAACTCCGACGGTAGTGTCCCTTCTGAAACTAGTGGTGACATTTGGTAGTATCGACTATTAGGACGTAAATGTATCGGGAAGATGTTGCATGTTTCAGTTTGAAACTTTTGATTTCCCTTCTATGGGATGTATATATTTGGTTCTTTCCAGTGGTTAAACTTTCGACTTTATGTCAACCATTCTGTTATTATAACTGCTTACGATTCCACCTGCTTGGATGTTCATAGAACTTTTCTTTAGGTTTCGAAATGGATCTTCTTAGTATTACCAGTGGGTGGATAGATTAACCAAAATTTTCCTGATTCTGGAAAGAAATCCAACAAGTTTTGGCAAACCTTGTCTTTCTGATTATCAGAGAACCTCATTGAAGAGAGTAGAAACTGGAGCGAACCCTGTGGATTGGGTAAGGTAACCGCTATATGGGTTGGTGGACAGACCCTGATTATTACAACTGATTGAAGAGATAAAAGAATGAAGTTGAGTTTGGACGATAAAAGGGAAATGTATTTAAGGACCAAAACGGACTGAGAAATTCTGGGATTGACTTAAATGAAAAGGCTATTATGCCAAAAGTGTTAAGCTTATGTAGCACGTGGGATTGATAAGAGAAGTTGAAAAGATAAAAATAAAGGAAAGGTGACCGGAGACAGTACCGAGAAGTCGATTGAGACTTATATGGAGTAAAATTTTGAAAAGATCAGAAGGTATCGAGGAAGAGGGTTGAACGAAGAGTGGCAGTGCTCAAGTTGAGTGACTATGCTACTCTGGTACCTAAGATTTGCTGTGTAAAGAAAAGCAGTGAACAAATACAAAAAAAAAAGAAGTTTAAGAGTACGTGGGAAAAAGCATATTGATAAGCGTAACCTACCCTAGATAAGTTATCTTCACTATGGATGAAGGAGGCGCTATGCCGGAAATTGCTAGAAAAGTAATGCCATTAGATAACCCTAAACTCAAATACTGTAGCACGACCATTTGGGGCCAGGTGATAAAGAACTATAAAGTGACTAGACCAGCAATGTAAGGACAAAGCGGGGTTGCTTCTAACCAAGTGCCAACCGTGAAAACTTTTTGATATAAAGTGAAGCGATCAGGTGTATAGGATTGATCCACTTATGAACTAGAAAGAGAAGTAAAGTGAATTGAGATACATGATGTTAGGATTTTATAAATATAAGGGATGTATTATGACTAAGGCAAACGATCAATCTAAGCTTACAAAAATGGTCATAGATCGTTAAATAAGATGCAGAAATATTGTCGGAAGCTAGTATTCTTGAGGAAAGCAATAAGTACTAAGAGATTTATGTTGAACACGACCAATATCTTCCAGAACATCCTTGCTACCATTACCAAGTTCTGTAAGAAGAGCAGATAGACATATGTTGTCTTTTGGAAGGTCATGTAGACTGACGTCAATTTGAAAGAAAAAAGTTGGCATTAGGCTACCAATAGATTATCAAGATGAGAATTATTGAAAAGAGACCCTTATTAAGGATATATGATTTGATTGTCAATTACAGGATATAAGTATTTCTTGAAAATAGAATGGAGGATAGAATATCCATAGACTAAGATGAACCATGGGGATGCACAAAGGATGGCATTACCCCTTAGAAAGACATATTGAATTCAAATGATATAAGTTGGATTGACCAAGGCAACAATAACCTTTAAGAATTTATTGAAAGGAGTTTCGGAAAGTACATAGACAGAATTGTTATAGGATCGATTAATGATATTTTGATATACCCTGTACCCAGAAAATACAAGAGGAATGATGAGGACGACCTAAGAAACCTTACAAGGGAAAAGGTAATATTCTGAGTTTAGAAATGGAAGTTTGGTAGGGAATGTATGACATAATAATAATAATGCCAGATGAGGCATGCGTGAAACCATGAGGAAGTATGGATTGAACCAATGAAGGTTGAGATTATCCTAAAACAAGAAAGAACTAAGACCAGAAATATCCTAGGTATGATGGGGAGGAACTGTGATAAAGTTCACACAGAAAGGTGGAAGCAATGACTTACGAAAAAAGACTGATATATTTTTCTCCTTCAGCAGAGCTTAAGGGAGAATGCTTTCACCCAACAGTGATGGGAATGAGGTAGAAAAATTGGAGTTGAAATAGATCCAGAAAACATTGATTGCAAGAAATTATTATTATCAGGAAAGGCCAATGAGGTGGCCAACACTGTAAGTATAGAGGAGTAATTATAAATGCTCATACTAAAGAAACAGAATGATATTGAGAAGAACCTTGGAGGTCATAATGTGGTGGAGGAATTTATATTCCCTCTGATGAGTGTGAAAGAATTAACCATAAGAATAGTTTAAGTAAAGATTCGATTCCTGACATCGTCTTAAGTATATTACATACTTTAGAAGGTCCTATTTTGAGGTAAACCCGGACCATGATACAAAATTGGCTAAGTAAACCGTTAAGTTTCCAGTCTTCTACTGAAGATATATGATTAATAATTTCATTAACCTGTCATAGCTGTGATGCTTGAAGCTCTTCTGCAATTTTTTTCGCTTCATGTAATATCTACATCAAGTTCAGGAAGTATTCCTTATGGATAAGAAATGGTGATTATTTTGTCTTCCTAGAGGATTTTGATTTGAAAACTTTGAAACCCGTATGTTTAGCTAATTAAGCACTATGTAAACGACTAACGATGGTGATTCAACAATAGACCACAACAATGTAGTGGTGATTCTTCTGAGAAATTAAGTGATAACGATTGTGGAGATGTCGGAATGAAAAACAGAAATAGATTGTATTGGATCCAAGTTAGAGAAATTATCAAGGTTTATTTAGGATGGTTTAATTTCGGAAAGACGTGATGTTTGAGATAAATGAAAATGCTATGATGGTTCATAAAGAGATTATAGCCGAAATAGAAATAAGATGATTGATGAAGGAAATATAGAGTTGAGGATCAATAAGGGAGTTAGGTGCGCGAACTCCTAAGGAGCCTTAGCAAGAAGGATAGAAAAGTATGAAATTATCATGGGGTATGTTGTTAGTCACAACGGAAAGTTGGAAATTGAAAGAGTAAGTGACATACAGAGTCACTCCCTTTAAGTTGGGAGAATTCGAGGAAATTTGGAATAGATTGATTGAGTAATAAGGAGACTCATGGAATGAGAAATTGAGAATTTAGATGGTTAAACAAAGGAAAGTTTGATCCCAAGAATGTGATGCTTATTGAGTACATGTGACGGGATACCAATAAGGAAATACCAAGAACAAAGGATATCTCAATAATGAGATGACGGTGGAGATAAATAACAGAAGTAAAGAAAAATCAGATAATAAGAAGGATGTGATTGATAAAGAAAAGATTGGAAAAGTAATTATGGAATGGGAAGCATGGAATGTATTATTAGATTGACGAATGGGCGTTCTAATAAACTCTCGGGATGACAACCTTATAGTGTTAGTATTATGGATATGAAAGAGCTATTAGTGTGGCGTGGAATGTCAGTAGGAATGATGACAAGCAAGAAATCTAAGATTTAACCTGAGAGGTTGAAGAATTTCCAAAAATGGATGTTGCTAAGATTGAACAAGAATATAGGTCCATATAATGATGGACAGAGCCGCGAGGATATGTTGACCCGTGAGATTTTGATACAGTAGTATCTGATATGATTACGACTATTTTCTTCTCTGATAAACCTCTATAGTTCAGAGGTAAATTCTAAGTATGATATTTTGCAAACATGAAAATTTCTATAATTCTTTGAAATTCTTTTCTTTTCTTCTCTCTTATTCATCTTCTTTTTGAATTGAGAAGAACAACCCTTTAAGGAGGGGAGGTACTGCTACATGACTATCTGTATGTGTGATAGAAGTCTAAGTGGAATACCATTTATTGTTTAATTGCTTGTCAAGTACTAAAGGCTGGCCTCCTTCTGTACTAACTACGCAATATAACAAATGTTCATTGATCATAGTGATCTCTCAATAAATTCTTCCACTTCTATATATTGATCGAGATTGTGAAGATAAAAGCGATCAGGAACATAGTACGAGTGAGGTTATCTTTAAGTTTGCAGCGCAGTGGTGATACCAAGGTCACTACAAATATTAATAAGAGTAATAGTACGCGACTAAGTAAGAGCATAACCCGGATAGTGTGTTGTACGAAAAGTAGCAAAGTTTATGGGAAAAGGATAAAGTGTGTATGGTAGCACTAGTAAGATGTGCTGAGAAAGGATTAGATGGTTTAAGGATCAACCGGGGAACTGTAAAGCGAAATGACAAACAAGTACCCAATTGTTTCCTAAATTTTTGGAGGGGAAACTGTAAGAACCCAAATTTTTGGTAGAATTAAAAATTTTATTATGTATGAAGTATGAATGAATAGTGGTTACGACTATAATGTATCAGTGGTTTAATGAATGAATATTTAATGGATTTGGATTCAAATGTTTATATGCCATGAACAATGTATTTGGTTGTCAATTTAGATTAGAATAATCTATCTCCTAGAAAGTAAGATAGGGTATTCCAAAGAGGAAGGAAATATTCTCATGTCATCCAAATCGATATCTGGTAGCTCATGATATCTGGTAGCTCATGTCATCCAAATCGATATCTAGTATAAGTCCAGTGATTCCGTAAAAGAGATAGAGAACGCTCAAGGAAGCGCGAGAACATCTTTTTAAATATAAGAAATAAAGAAAGAATAAGTGATGAATAGTGTTTTTGGTGGAAATTGGAATATTATTAGACGACGCTATATAGAAGTATTCAGAATGGATTTCTGAGTTCGTATCGATGATCTATAGGCAAAATAATTGTATGTAAACGATATCAGATTCAGAAAAATAGCACTTTTATTTTCTCCGAGATTTCCCTAGACACTGAAGGATTTAAGGATTTAATAAAGAGATTTGAAGAATTTAAATCCAAGAATTATAAAGGAGGATTAAAGATGTTAGCAAAAATATCGAGAAGGTTTCGTGTAAAATCCTAACAACAAATACTTGAGATATTTCTCCGAACGATCAATGAAATGGATTAATAACCGAACAAAGAAACAAGAAGAGAGCCAAGATACAAGCATGTGCAAGTGGATAAGAGCAAGTAACTAAGTTGGTTATCAAAGGAACTAGAACAATTAGAAACCAAACCAAGTACTTAGCTTAATCTTATCATCAAACCACAAAAACTCAACACATGGCTCAAGATGATGCAAGGAATGACCTAATCACTTAATTAAAGTCACTTTATACTAGATCTTATCATCAATAATTCACTTTATCACTAACCAAGCAAGAAACCAAGTCAAGCAACTCCAAACTCTCTTTTATTGCTCCATTCGGCTTCTTCAGAATTCAAGGGGAGAAATCCAAGTTCCAACCATTCAACAATTACAAGATTAAAAAGGTGAGTTCTATAATTCATAATTAAGATCTCCTA
Organism: Saposhnikovia divaricata; assembly: GCA_036435485.1. Lineage (NCBI taxonomy): Eukaryota > Viridiplantae > Streptophyta > Magnoliopsida > Apiales > Apiaceae > Saposhnikovia > Saposhnikovia divaricata. The sequence continues at coordinate 25,815,572 of CM071600.1, forward strand.
GGAATCTTGGCCTCAAATTTCATTCTATTCTTGAGTTATAAAATCATGAAGTTGATGATGAATAGTAACTTTCTAGAAACTAAATTTGATTTCTTTGGATGATCTAAGCTATGTCAAGGTTATACAAGAGCTATCCAAGGCATACTAAGGTCCTTACACACTCTAAGGAAGGTATAAACTTCAAGAACCCTAGTCTTTGTTTTGAGTTTAATGGAGTTTTGGTGAGTTTTGGTGATGATGTTGTTAGGAGCATGTTTATATGATTATGTAGTTATTATTAGTAGTTATTAAGTCATGATTCAAGTTTTTGATGAGTTGAGATGTTCTTGGACTTGTTAAGATGTATGGTATGCCCGTTGTGGCTTGGTTGATGTTTGGATGATTAGTTTAGTATAGATAAATTTTGGGAATCGTTAGTTTATAGCCGTTTATAATGCCCGATTTTACAATGCCCTATTTGTGTGTAACTTTCGGACAGTAAACCCCACTGGTTAGCTTCAAGTTTTGCCATGATAAGTTAGTTTGCATTTTAAGCTTCGTTTTGATATAAAGATCATGTGAATCGGATATACGGTTTAGGAGATATGGCCGGTTTAATAAAAGTTGTTCGGAACAGTAGGTGCGAGTTCGTAACTTCAATCGAATCCCCTTAACCTGATAAAGTCAGTTACGAATCTTGATTATTAAATATTAGAGATAATATCAAACGGATCGTTTTTCGATTTTATAATATTGTTCGAATCGAGGTTAAGTGCGAATGAACCCCTTTGAGGAACACTTGGTTGTAACTTTGGAAAACCATTTAGAAAACTATCAATAAATCTCGAGGTATAATCTTTGCTTATTAACGACCGACCTTAGAACTTATACGACTTAAGTACCTACCAAGTGTAAGTGTAATGACATGCCTTAATAACGAACAAGTGTTGGATCATAACGGTGTTAATAAGAGTACACTTAAGGGTGCATAACGAGATAACTTGAAAACGTGATTTAACCTAAGTAAAGCATCTACTTAGCCTTTCAAAAGCGTTTAGTGATTAATCTCGAATATTTTGATTGTTTATAGATCACAGGACTGACCCAGGACACACTACCCCCACTAGAGTACCAGGTAAGTTTCCAAACATTCTGGAACTCTTGTTGTGATAATATATGTGGTTGATTTTGTTATACATATGCCATAGTCTGCATGCCTGCTTTCAGATTATATTGTGATACTTGTTTCATGATTGAAATTGGCTTATAAGCTAGATATGAGATATATTAGTTATAAGCCGGATATTGCTAAGACCCTTAGTGAAGGGCATATGATCTCATTCTTCAAATATAGACCGGGAGTCAGTATTTCTTGATATATTGTGATTATTTTTTGAGGAAAATATTTAAATAAATATTTTTCCGTTATTCATTTAATGAATATTATTTTGAATATTCATTTTGATTTTTATTCATTTAATGAATATTATTGTGAATATTCATTTGAGTTTATTTATTTAATGAATATTATTTTGAATATTCATTTAAGGTCTTATTTATTTATCGGACATTATTTTGAATATTTATTCAAGGAATTATTTATTTAATGAATATTTTATATATATATTTGTTCGAGGGTTAGTCATGAGCAATATTTTATATTAAGAATATTCTGAAAATATTTATGATGTAATAAATATTCTTTGAATATTTATTTATTTCTTTTAACTAGTTCTTAAAATAATTTATTTTATTCAAAAATTATCTTTGATCTCCAAATACTACGTAAATTATTTCTGAGTCTTATTATTATTATTTTTATCAAGGAAGGTTCTCAAAAACTCTATTTTTCATTCGAATCTATCTTCCAAATTATAAGGGAACCTTACCTGAGGGCTGTTACTTATTTTGTTTGACTTCCCTGTCATAAATCTTTTAAAACTATTCTTTGCACTCGCAACTTGGTTGCTATTTATCAATTGAATCTTTTATTACTTCCTCATCATTCGAGGGGTAAGATTGATGGAATAAGTTAATATCCATTAACAAGCAACAACTTGGGAAATATTGGTAAATTTTCTTTTCCAATTAGATACGACTATTTTGTGGAGTCTTATCAACAAGTATTATACTTGGGGAAAGGAGGATGAGCTTTACGTTTCAGAGTCATGGATTCTATTTGAACTAGGAGTCGTGTAAGAGGCCGAGTAGTGCCGGTCCATCCCAAAGGCCCAACCGTTGGCCAGGGAGATCTAAAAGGGCGGTAGACAAGTAAATCCATCAGTTCTTCCTTCTACCGGTAGTAAAACTAATTAATTTGAGCTGTACAATCTGCGACTGATCATCGTAACGGTTGGAACAGCGGGCGCGGTGAATACTCCAGTACTAGTTCATCATCCAAGTCTATCTATTTTCTGCAACATGTATTAAAGAGAAGTACCACTCATATTGGCAGGGTTTGAATAATGTTAAAACTAAAAGTTACATTTTGAGTTACCCTGTAAATTTATCGTTTACATTCTACTTGCAATATGTTCGTTAATGCATGACATATGGTTTCATTGATATTTTAGAACTGCTATATATTATTGCTGTTCTGTTACATATTATTCTGGTGGGCTATTGCTCACCCTTGCTTTATTTATTGTATCACAACAACATCTAGGTCTGATGGCCCGCGTAAGGCGCACTCGGCGCAAGCAGGTGACTCCAGTCGTAGGACTTCCCGTTGATATTGTTTGTGCCATTGCTGAGGTAGTAGCAAACCAGTAGTCTAGACTGACAGCTTTTGTTTTCAGCCTTAATTATATGTATGCCTAATATTAATCAACGACAAGAAACTTTTAAATTATGCTGTAATCATTTTGGGTTGTAATAACTATTACTGGTGGATCTTATAAGTAGAGACTTATTTCAATTTCATCTCTGGGACTATAACTGGTTGTGTGTGATGTGGTATTATTGCGGGGTCATAGCATGCTATTTATTTATTTTGGATTCAAGTGCAAGTATTGTTTATGGAATATGAGACCGTAACGACCAGGTCCCCGACCCCGGATCTGGGGCTGTTACACTCTCGAACTAAAATTCTTCCAGCCAAATACAAGGACTACACATGCATACCTGAGGTAGTTTCCACAACAGATCCTACCTTAAACTCTAGTGCTCTATGCACTTATCCATTACATAAATACATCTCTTATCAGGTTTTTCGACCTCCTCGCCTTCAGTTCTTGTCTAATGTATCCAAGATTTCAGTTCCCTATACCTACATGCAAGCTGTTATTCATGATCATTGGCGTAATGGTATGCTTGCTGAAGTACAGGCCCTTGAGGACAATCAAACATGGGATATAGTTCCTTGACCCCTGATAAGAACATTGTTGAGTGTAAATGGCTTTTCAAGGTCAAATACACTGCAGAAGGTACTGTTGGCAAGTACAAAGCTCGACTTGTTGCAAAGGGATTCACTCAGACAATTGGAGTGGACTACTTTGAAACATATGCCCCTGTGGCTAAGATGGCTACTGTTCGTGTTGTTCTAGTTGTTACTGCTAAGTTCAACTAGCATATACATCAAATGGATGTAAATAACGCCTTTTTTCATGGGGTTCTGATTGAAGAAATTTACATGAAATTATCACCTAGTTTTCAGTATCTTTCTTCTGTTTCTCACAAGTTTCCACCTGGTGTTGAATTGGTTTGCAGACTCAAAAAGTCCATTTACGGCCTGAAACAGGCACCCAGGGTTTGGAATAATAAATTAACCACTTCTCTTGTCCAGTTTGGTTTTACTCAAGTTTCCTGTGATCACAGTCTTTTCACTCTATAACAAGGGTCTGACTTCGTAGTGGCTATTGTATACGTTGATGATATTCTTCTTACAGGAAACTCTATGCATCTGATCAACACGATTAAATCGTTTCTTCATTCTCAATTCAAAATTAAGGATTTAGGTCCAATGAAATACTTTCTTGGTCTTGAACTTGCTAGATCTTCGAGTGGGATCTTTCTCAATCAGAGAAAATATGCTCTTGACATTCTCAATGATATTGGTATGGCTGGAGTTAAGCCATCTCTTATTCCAATTGAACAAAACCACAAGCTGGTTAACAATACCTCAGATTTCCTATCATTTGAAGATATTGCAGTGTATCGTAGGTTAGTTGGTCGTTTATTGTATCTCACTATAACTCGACCTGATTTGTCATATAGAGTTCATATTCTCTCTCAATTCATTTCCACTCATAGAGTGGATCATTTAACAGCCGCCTACAAAATGGTTAAGTATATCGAAGGTACTATTGGTCAAGGATTATTCTTTGCTCATGATTCTTCTTTGCAACTGAAGGCATTCAGTGATTCAGACCGGGGAGGTTGTGCTGAATCTCGTCGCTCTCTAACTAGGTATTGTGTCATGCTGGGTAACTCTCTCATTACGTGGAAGTGTAAGAAACAACCTATTGTTTCTCGTTCCTCTACTGAGTCTGAGTATCGATTTATGGCAGATGCCAGCTGTGAAGTCATGTGGCTTGTTTATCTTCTACAAGCTCTTCACACTCCTACTCCATTACCCATTCCACTATTTTGTGACAATAATTCAGCTTTGCACATTGCTTCTAACCCAGTATTTCATGAACGCACCAAACACATCGAAATCGATTGTCATTTTGTGCGTGACAAACTCAAGGCAGGTTACATCTCTCCTACTCACATTCCAACTTCTCTTCAGCCAGCTGACATGTTCACTAAGGTTTTGTCATTGTCTCAGCTGTCATTTCTGCAGTCCAAGCTAGGTGTTACAAACATGTTTGCCACTCCTACCTTGACGGGGGATGTTATAATATGTGATACTCAACAACAAGCTGAGCTGGCATCCACATCAGCCTCCACAAGCGACAAGTAGCTGTCAAGTCTGTTAGTGACAGCCTGGAGTTCGTTAGAGTTTAAAGACTTATTAGAGGCTTGTATATGTACTTGTTTCTTTCCTTTTCTTTGTAAGCAAGTTAATTACATTGGCTTCTCTTTCTTTTACAATGTAAAAACACTGTTTCTTGTGGTTATTTATTGACCGTTAATGAAGTTCAGATGCAAGATTCAACTTTGTGACATAACTGATAATTTTTTTATCACTTATATGATATTTATCAATTTTAAATTATAAGTTACTTGTTTTAAGGTAATAATGAAAATTTAAATTTACGTTTAAAAAAAAAACACACATTATCGATTGCGGTTTGCCCAAAAAGAAATCCATTATACCATTACAAGCAAACTAGCTATTGATCCATGAATCATGATTGGGCCAACAGTTAAACGAATGGCAGTGAATTCAACTACTTGGGCTTAAGTCGTCAGCCCAACTTTCTATGACTTCACATTTAGCTGTATATTATTACTGTCAGGATAAAAAATTATTTTCAGTGTACATAATACCTTTTTAAGCAGTAGAGACAAGAAATTTACACGGAGTATTAAACGTTAATAAAAATTTATATACTTGTGTATTATATAGATTTTTTAATTTACAAAATTTGGAATAAAAATGTTGACCATTTTTATTACTGAATAGTCCATAAATTTAAGCCTTATATAAAAGATAGATGGGTGACTAACATGCAGTTGATTTCCTTAATGCTGCAATTCAAAGTACACATCTGACAGTCACGTATCTATATACTCCAATGTGGTGTTGGAGTAATATTCTAAGCCCAATGAGATTTTGACCGAAGAAAACAGATCTTGCTCTATTCTCCGGAAGCCTAATGATCACACAAAATGAATACAAAAGATCAGTACCACCATTTCATTACTGGATTTCGACCAGGTAAAAGTAAGCTCGAAATGTTAATAAATAATAACTAACATATTATATCAGATCAGCTGATCGATTAGCTAATAGATTGGGAAATTTACAATTAAAAGACAAAAAAAACCCAATAAATCAGAGGGAGCTGGGTAGTAAAGAGCAGAAGCTAGACATTTACAAAAGGGATTGATAAAAGTAGTAGATCACACATAGGTCACAGCAACACTTCATTCACGCATGGCATTCACACATGTCTTTGTAACACGCCAGTCCCAACACGCCAGTCCCAACACCCCAGTTCCACAGGAAATTTGGGACTTCAGTTCACCAAAGTACATAGTACTACTAAATGCAGATTTTTTTCGGAGTCTATGGTGACTTGTGGACAACCCAAATTGGTTGTATTTTGGCCAATATGCTTCGGCTTAACCCAGCTTTAGAAAGAGGTTCGGGATTTGACCCGGATCATCACATACTTAGTTGGGTACTGTAATTGTACACCAGCAAAGGAGAGAAGCTAGTCTCCATTTCATTTCATGTATCATTATTTCTTTCATACCCTACTTCTAGCTTGATATCATTATATTTGTAAACACGTACATGCACATACACCCTCACACATATTTCACATATGCACGATTTTTAGTATGACTACTGGGACAACATGTGCCTGTATATCGTGGCTACATTTTGTCCGACTACCTTGTCGTCGGAATATTTTGTTTTCTGTTGCATAAATTGGAAATTGTTTCTACGTATATGCAAGTCTGTATCTGTATGAAAGGTCATATCTGTTAGTGGCGCCTAAAATGGATCTACCAAAAAACATGAAGGGAGATATTTCACAACAAGACTGTGATAGGTAAGTAATCGCAATGCTTGATAAGCAGGAATTGTACATTCATATTAAAAAATTTATATTTAATCAATTAACACAATATTTGTTTTGCTAAATAATTAACACAATATTTGATTATATTGTTGGCACCGTCCCGAATTCCTAATTATGTTAAGAATCCTATAATGAGCAGAATTCTAATTTGTGATAATTGAGTTAGTTCTTATTTTGATAGAAATATTAAGAGGTTTTCGCACTTTGCACCTCTTATCTTTGGGTGTTTTTTCGTTTTGGTACAATACTTTAATTTGTTACACTTTACACTTAAAACTTTAATTATCCTCACACTTTGCACCCTTTTGACTGCCATCCGTCAAGTCAAGCCATTAACGTTAAATACTGAGGGTAAATTAGTCTTTTTACGTACAATTACACGGCACTTTGCACCCATTGTCTTTGGGTGTTTTTTCGTTTTGGCCTCATACTTTAATTCGTTACACTTTACATTTAAAACTTTAATTATTCTAACACTTTGCACCCTGTTGACAGACTTCTGTTAAATCAAGCAGTGAACATTAAGTGGCAGGGGTAGGAGGAGCTCTAGAACAGTCAAAAATTGATTTCTACCCTTATATATACCCTCACCTATACATACTAATTTGTGTGGAATATATTCATCTAAACAAATATATATATATATATATATATATATAAAACCTATTTGCTAATAAACTGAAATAATTCTTATTTCACACAATTAATTATTTGTTTGTTTATTATTCATTTAGAATTATACTAATCAAGATAAGTTTTTTAAAATTATATGTAATTTTGTAAACAAAAATGAAATAACAAAATTTAATTTAAAACCACCTCACTCTTCTTAGATATCAATTTCATTCTTATGCATTAGAAATATAAATTTCAATTTTGAAACTAATCGCAAATATTATACTTAATATTAAATTAGCCGAACCATGCTGCAACAAAAAAAATGATCTTTCTTATGAATTTGGCAATCATACTGGCTTTTTTTATTCAAGAATTGACAAGAACCTCCTATCATTTTCCTAGACTATTGTTTTAGTGGAATTTCTAATTAATAAATGTGCCTTCCATAAAAGACTATTATTTTCAAAAATGTTAGTTTTTATTAAATATTATAAAAAAATACTTCCTAATTCCTATTAATAGAATTACTTCCTAATTCCTATAAATACCATCTTTTCTCTATAGGTTTTGGTATTTGTCACTATTAATATGATAATTAACAGGAAGATGGTAACTCACAACATCCATGTCAAAACTAAGAAAAACAAAGCTTTGCTACAATACTTCTTCTCAAGTACTTTTCCAATAGTAAAATGCACATCTGTTGTTGCTGTTGTGACACTTCCATCACGTTCAAAATACCTTGTTGAACTTTAAGTATATTTTTCCTCCTTATCAAGCCTGGTATTATTACTCGAGCTCTATCACAAAATGGTGGTTCTAACCACACAAAAAAGTTGCAGACTCGATCAGGGCATGCCACAAATCGCCTACCCGCGTTTGTAGAGGTCCACACAGTCTGGACTACATAATACTTCCTGCATCTGAAAAGATAAGCCATGAATATACAAGATTTAGATGAAGACACAAATTAGTATGCATAGGTGAGGGTATATATAAGGGTAGAAATCAATTTTTGACCGTTCCAGAACTCCTCCTACCCCTGCCACTTAACGTTCACTACTTAATTTAACAGAAGTTTGTCAAAAGGGTGAAATGTGTTAGGATAATTAAAGTTTTAAGTGTAAAGTGTAACGAATTAAAGTACGAGACCAAAATGAAAAACACTCAAAGATAATGGGTGCAAAGTGTTGTGTAATTGTACGTAAAAAGACTAATTTACGCTTCTTATTTAATGTTAACGGCTTGACTTGACGGTAGGCAGTCAAAAGGGTGCAAAGTGTGAGGATAATTAAAGTTTTAAATGTAAAGCATAACGAATTAAATTATGAGACAAAAAAAACCCAAAGATAAGGGGTGCAAAGTGTGAAAACCTCAAATATTAATTGTGAAAGGATTTCTATCCAATATAGGAAACAGTGGTAATTGTCACAAATAGAATTTGAAACAGAAAAGGATTATAATATTTGTGGTGCCTATAAATATAGATATTTGTAGGAATTTTGATGCATTGCAAAAGTTAGAGAGTTGTGTGCGATACACAAGTGAGAACTTTTGTGTCAAGGTAAGGTGATTGTATTCAAGAGTGTTGAGTGAGGGAGCGACTTCAATCTTGTAATACATTCATATTTAGTGAATTTATGGCTTTACCCTTCCTTGAGGGGTTTTCACATTAATTTGTTGTGTTCTTTACTTTCGTGTTTGTTATTGTGTTTCATTAACGTTGATCTATAGTGGATACGATCCTAATAAACTGATATCAAGAGCTTGGGTTCGAGAATTAGATTCAGCATTAAAGAGAAGGCAAACACGAAGTAATTGCGAAAATTTGTAGGAATTTTCTAGTCTGTGTAGCTGTTGAAGAATTGACAATTGGGGGGTAATCCGTGATCAGATCGTCATAATTTTTGGACCGTAGCTTCGTTACATCAATATCTAAAATCTGAACAGTGGAGATAAGATTTTGGGTTTGGAAAGGTGTGATTTCTAGTGTCTAAAGTAGGCTATTTGCGCTTTGTTAGTTGGTTTTGAATTGATTCTCTTGGATTGATTGAGGATCTAAAGTCGCTGAGGATGATACCCAAGTATGATGGGAAGATGGATTTTACAATGTGGCAGTTAACCTTCAAGGATGTGTTAATTCAACAAGGACTTGATGATGCCTTGTAGAAGGAGAAGCCAAAAGAGATGAGTGATGCTGATTGGGCAAAAATCCAGAAAAGAGCGGCTACAATCAGGATGGCACTTGCACCCGAGGTGAGGTATAACGTGTTGAAGGAATCAACACCGAAGGAGATATGGGACAAGTTAGCAAGCATCTATGTTTCGAAATCGTTGACCAACCGACTTAATTTGAAGATGGAGTTGTATTCTTTAAAACTGGATGAGGAAGGTAATCTCCATGATCACATTAGTTGTTTTAATCAGCTAGTATGTCATCTGGCTAATGTTGATGAGCCGATGAAAGACGAGGAACAAGCGCTGTTGCTGTTGTCATTATTACCGAAGTCCTTCAAGTATTTTAAGCAGAAGTTGTTAGTAGGGAGGACACTCTTACGCTTGATGATGTGTTAAAGGCGTTAAGAGATAATGAGAGGATGACAAAGGATGCTATTTCTCAAAGTGACGAGACAGTTTTAGCTATCCAAAGTGCTGAAAGGGGGATGAGTCGAAACCGCAATGACCTGCAAGGAAGAAGTAAATCTCGGTCGAGTAAGAAGGATATTAGCACTATTGAGTGCTATTATTGTGGTGAAACAGGTCATATGGAAATGTTCTATCCAAGATTTAAAGAAGATCTGAAGTCCTTTAAGCAGATGAAGGGTAAGAATAAAGATGATGATGCAGCCTCTACACATGTGATCGAGGAAGGAGAATTTTTTATGGTGAGTGTAGATACCGTTCCTGGTTCGGTGATGAATAAATCAGAATGGGTGATGGATTCTGCTGCTTCCATGCATATATGTAAAGATCGAGCGATGTTTGAGACTTTATACACTGATGAAAATCTTAGTAATATCATTGTGGGGAATGATGAGAAGATGAAGGTTCAAAGAGTTGGAACTGTTCTTCTTAAACTCCATGATGGTACAATCAACAAAGCTCTCAATATGAGATACGTACCAGATGTGTCAAAGAATGTGTTGTCTTTGAGTGTATTGGCATCACGTGGGTACAGATTCGATGGCGAGGGCGAAGTTGCAAAGTGTATAATGGAAAGAGCTTGATTCAACAAGGGATGATGAATAAGAAGAACATCTTTTGTTTAGATGAGGAAACAACAACGATGAAGACCGAGAAAAAGGTAAGATTCTCGGAATCGATTGAGGTATTAGGGAATTCGAGCTGAGGGAGGATTTGTTGGGGTCCGTCCCGAATTCCTAAGTAAGGTAAGAAACCTATAATGAGTAGAATTCTAATTATATCCTATATATAATTGGCGTAAGGAAGTTCTCGTGGTCGTCTGGTCGTCATGGGTAATATAGTAAATTCAAGTTATAGAAAGTAGATAAGTCACAAATTAAAATAGCAAAAACCATAAATAAAAATAAGTCACAAATTCATTATTTATATATAATAAATAAGTGAACAAAGTATACCAACAGATTTCAATTCAAAACATAATTTTTCAAAAAACAAGAATTTACATTTAATTACAAAACAATTTTTTTTAAAGAAAATATATGGCAAAATAAAATATTTTAAAAGTAATAAAAAAACATGTCATAATTGGAAATAACACCAAAATTCAACAAAATATAAATTAAAAAATACACGTTAATTCAAAAAAAATTTAAATTTAAAAAACTAAAATCAACAATTAACTTTAATATAATGCACTTAAAACAAATAAAAACCAATACAAAAATATAAAAGATAATACAAACTTTCTTTAAAAAAAATAAGTACAAACAACAAATAAGTAAATTCTTAATTTGCAAAGAAAAAATTTAAATTAAAAAAAAGTAAACACAAATTAATAAATGAACATATTTTAAATTAAAAAACAATCCAAACCCCATAAAATAAATTTATATTAATATCTAAATATAATAAAACAAGAAAATCCCTAAGATTACTCCAAACAAAAACACATAATAAATACCACAGATGGCAAAAATATAAAATTAACATGAAAAAAATAATCAATATACAAGTAAAATAAAAAAGTTTAATACCACGCAAATTTCCAAAAAAGTTAAAAAAATACCTTTAAAAATTAAAAAAGCTATAACAAAAGATCTAAAAATTTTAAGATAACCATTAAATTACATAATCACAAAGATAAAAAAAATAATAAATTATTACACGAATATAGTATCAATATGTTTCAATTATATCATACTTAATCTAATAAAATAAAAAAAAATCAAATATAATTATGAAATACTAACAAATATGTTTGTCTAAATTTGAAGTGTAAATTATAAAAAAAACCATTTACAAGAAAAAAACAAATATATATTACAACCATATGTATACTACAAACCATATACTGTAACTTATGTATTATTATTATTAAAAGTAAAAATAAATTATCCAAAATGCTATAAAAGTAATTTTACAAGAAAAATATTATAATAAAAAATATACTACAAAATATTAATAAAATTGCCCGTGCATCGCACGGGTATAAAGCTAGTTTGTGATAATTGAGGTAATTCTTATTTTGGTAGAAATATTAATTGTGAAATGTATCTAATATAGGAAAAGATGGTAATTATCATAAATAGAATTTAAAATAAAATAGGATTAGAATATTTATGGTGCCTATAAATATAGATATTTCTAGGATTTTTGATGCATTGCAAAAGTTTTTGTGATCAAGATGAGGTGATTGTATTCATGAGTGTTGGGTAAGAGATAGACTCCAATCTTGTAATACATTCATATTTAGTGGATTTGTGGTTTTACCCTCCGAGAGATTTTTACATTAATTTGTTGTGTTCTTTATGTGTTTATTATTGTGTTTGATTAACGTTATGCGATCCTAACATATATGATAACGAGTAAGATCAAATATAAATTTTTATAAGCTAGAAACTAACAAACTTATGTTTAAACAAATATGTAACTTGGGTTTAACGTTATTTATAATATAATATATAAAACTTTATTTAATGCACATAATTTCTTTTTTTTGATATTTTTGGGTCCACTAATATAACAATATGAAATTTTATTTATTTAATATAGTGATGTGTTGCATTTTAGTTTTAGTTCAATTAATTTTATAGAATTTCGACTATCTTTTGGTACACCAATGCTAAGCTAGGACATAGAAATATGAAATGTTATTAGTTTAATATAGTATTCTTGATTGTAAAATTATTTTATATATTTGAATTTTACTCAAGTTTACCTATTAATATTCAATTATTGATGTTGAACTCAAGTTATATATTTGTTGAACACTCGTTATAAAAAAATTTCATTTTTTCATAATAAATATTACAAATATGTTTTTAGTAAATTACAAAATGTTAGTCATATGTTTTCGTTATGAATTATGTGTCTTCAATAAAATTTTAAATTAATATTTAATAAATAGTGTTAAGCTCAAGTTTTTATATATATATATATATTGAATAAAAAGTTTGTAATTATAAGAATTTTTTTTCCGAAACTCAGCCTATATAATAATCTATAATAAAATATTAAAAGCGATATCTTTGATTTCTCAATATCTATTGGTATATGATATAGTTGTCGGATAACCACAGTTAAACTTTTTGGAGTTAATAAATGAGAATATCTTTTAATTTCCAAATTGTCGCAAAAATTCGAAATATTGAAATTGAACATTTATATACTTGATTATTATAAATCATGCAAAATACTAATTGGAGAGAATTTATTTAAATTGATCACTAATTTAAAATTACATTAACATCATTATATAATATAAAATTTTAGAAGATTGCAAATATTTTATAAAATTATAGTTATAAAATTATAAAACAAACTACGTCATATAAAAGATTTAAACGGTCAATAAAAGATATTACATTGTCTAGAAAAGTGTATAAACAAGTTCTTATTGATAAATCTTTTGAAAAATTGATCGTAGTACTTTTTGATTTTAAGTTGTAATAAAAAAATTTCAAATAAAAAAATTGAGGTTGCAAAAGTTTTACATTGTCTAGAAAAGTGTATATATATATTTCAAAAAACTGGTCGAAAATGACATCTGAAACCTGAAACTTGTAATCAGAAATTTGTAGCATCGAAGTTACAAATGAAGTTGCAAAATTTGCAACTGAGGAAGGTAGTATTTTTGGAATATTGAAAATAAGATCGGTATTTTTAGAATTTTAGAAAGGTTGGTAGTATATATTTAAAAATCCAATAGTTAACTAGTTTTGAAACTATCCCAAAGAAATTTTGCTTATACCTATTTTTTCAATTTTTTTTACAAAAATACTGTAAAAATTGCATGTTGACCAGTTGCATTTTGTAACAGTTACATTTGGGTTGCACCGTATTTGAAAAAAAATCTGCAAATTGAATATTTTTGAATAAATTCTTGTATTATATTGTCTTGTACAGTATTTCAATTAGAAATTCGTTATTTTATAATTAATTAATCTATTTATGTAAATATAATTATTAGATAGGTAATTTTATTATATTCTTATTCATTCAGTTATTAAAATGTAATTATATCCTATTATTTAATAATAGCTTGTAACTCGTGCAATACAAGTGTTTATTTTGATAAATTGTAATTTTCTTATGTTATAAATATGTTTTTAGAAAATTACTTTTTTAATAGTTATTAATTTTAATTTATTGTTAATTTAGTTAATAACATGCATGATATAAAACTAAATAAATTTTTAATTTAAATATATTATTATTCCAAGTTTGGGTCTTTAATAGCTAGACAAGTTTATCGTTGAACTAAAATACAAATTATTATAATCATGTTTGCTTATATAAACATACATTTTTTTTGTATATTTTATTAATGATTTGAATATATGATGTGATATTTTTGGGTATATATTAATGGTTGAAAGATAATATTAATATTATTAAACAATTATCATAACATTCACATCCTCGCTCAAACATACTAAGCCGCTCTTTATTATTTTTTCTTAATATTATTTTTCACTTGATTTCTCTCATTTTTTAGAATCTTTCAACCAAGTTCATAAGTTTTTTACCCATATTTTAATTTTTGTTGTTTGAAAAATTTGGTATATTTAAATGTGCAGTACAGTGTGTTTCTATATTTTTATTATATTAATATATTCAAAATATTTGCATGGGCCCCGATCAATTTTTTGAATATATATTAAAAATTCATGAACACTTATTTCTAACGACCGTTATAAATTATTAGATTGTCTCTCAGCGATATGAGAAAGGACCACTACTGTGCAAATCCATTAAACGAACGTAGTTATGATAAAGAAAAACTTTCATCTAATCTAGTTTTCTATGTGTTTGTTCAATATCATTTTTACAAATTTTATGTTCTTTTATTAGTGAAGTGATTTACTATAGTAAAATAAACATTATCAATTAACCAAACAAATCCAATATATCTCGTTCTTTGAGTAAGATATGACTGTTAGAGTTTATGGTTATAATTTGAAATTATTTTACCGTAATATTTTTGATGTAAGACATATAATTTATTTATTTTTATTCAAATAATTTATTAGAAATAATCAATACTAATTTAATAATTAGAAGTTCTATTTCTCAATCTCAAATTTTATTGATATATTTAATATATGATTTTCTTTACTTTACATAGATTTTTCATTTATGTTGTATACAAAGAAATATTTTTTTTAACATATATTAAATTTTACTTAGTATGTTAAATAGCATAATATGTTAGATTTGACTACTTAATTTAATTATTTTAATTTTTAATTATTGTATATATAAAATTAATATTGTTTGCATGTAGCAATTATTTTAATTTTGGCTACATTATTGATAATTTTGGATACAAAAAAAAACCCAGATCTAATCCGTAATCCGACGAATTTGGTTTTGGATATTGAGATTTGGATTTAGAATTATTTTTAAAACCCAAAAATATTTGGAATGGGTTTGGACTTTACAAAATTCGGATCAAACCCAACCCATTGTCATCCCTATGCGTAAAATAAGATATTTGAAAATGAGTATCACATATCTTTTTTCTATTTGACTAATATGTCAAAATAGAAAACTGTACATGAAACTAAAATCAAATTTGTAATATATATACACGTAATCACATTATTATATATATGTCCTTTAATTTAATTATCGGGTTAAAAAACATGAAATTCATTTTTGTTTAACAGTGAGTATATATTTTCGACATATATTAAAAGAAAGTATTTACATTCATGCCATCTGACTTTGGAATCTTGCATGAAAATGACATGAAATTATTTTGTGTACCCAAAATTCGAACACAAAATGCTACTAAATTACACAATTTTTTTTGATACACGAAACGAAAATAATACGCGAAAAGAAAAAATATGACAATTACATGTAATGTCACTATTTGCCAAAGTTATCTAAGTATTTTACTATGTAACTGAAAACAACATTGAGATGCTACAAAATAAAACAAAGAGTAGAGTACATAAAAATGAAGCCCTCCTGTTTTTTTTTAAATTTGTTTATTGTTAAATATATATATATATATATATATATATATATATATATATATATATATATATATATATATATATATATATATATCTGTTTGTTTAGAATCTATCTACCAACTTATTAATTTTTTTACCTATATTTAAGATTATGTTGATATTTAAAATAAATATTATTAACCAACCAAGCAAATTAGATATGTCTGCTCTTAGGTTAAGATATGAGAATTGAATACCATTACTTGAATTCAAAAATACAAAATTAAAATGGGCACCTTTTATTGGAAACTATATATAATTAATATGTATCGACCCATCTAGTTATCAATAATAATGATTTTCAAACGATTGCTATAGCCGTTTGTTTCTCTCCTCCTCTCCCAAAAATACTAAAATAAGTTTAGGGGCTAACATCTGCATTTTGGTTGATAGTAAGCCCCTTTTTATTTTTTTTCCTAATTTTACTTTGTCTTTCAATAATTATCTCTCTTTATTGAGAGTCTAGTACCACGTTAGTGGGTTTTATCTACTGATATATTGGATTTTGTACTATCTCCTTGTGAATGATAACTCCCATTTCTTTTCCTTGATTTTACTTTGTTTTTTAATAAATATATATCTTTCTTGAGGATCTAGTACCCCGTTAGTGGATTTCGTCTATCCATATATTGGATTTTGTTATTTCTCTTTGTGAGAGTAGGTTCCTTTATTTTGGCATCCGGGATCTTAGATCTACAGGATTTTGTTATATTAGTTCATTGATTTGGATAGTATAGAATCGCAGTTATGCTCTGTTGTTCGAATACGTTCTCATAAATCACGTATGTGTTTCCCTCACGATTATAATAAATTGTTGGATTATCTCGCCAGAAAGGCAATAAATTTCAATGATATAAGCGAGGGATGCACCACAATTTAAGATCTGATTTTAGTTTAGATTAAGGAAACCTTGTTACCTTGATATGATCTATTTAAATATGTGTTTGTCCAATTTTGATTATT
The DNA here is from genome assembly GCA_036435485.1 of Saposhnikovia divaricata. Taxonomy (NCBI): domain Eukaryota; kingdom Viridiplantae; phylum Streptophyta; class Magnoliopsida; order Apiales; family Apiaceae; genus Saposhnikovia; species Saposhnikovia divaricata. The sequence continues at coordinate 25,832,502 of CM071600.1, forward strand.
TTTGCAGATGTATTATTTACCTATAAAATAATGACTTAAAAAAAATTTGAATGATTATTTGTGTAGTATGCCCTTTTTTTGATAAATTAATTATCTATAAAAAAATACTGATTTGTTAGAATTTTTGCGCTGAAATGACCAATTTGCTATGAAAATATCAACTAACAATACTTTTATTGACTCTGTTGTTAAGTATTGAACACACAAAAGAATATAGGGGGTGAATGGATTCTTGAACTTTTCTTGTTCTTGAATCTGTTTGGTGTATGTAGCAAGATATGTGTTATGTGTGTGCAGAAATATAAGTGTAGATAATGAACAACACAAGACACGATATCACTTTAATCTAATATTTTATTAGATAAAGATTTGATACAACCTGTGAATACAAATGATAGTATTCTCAGCTTCGTTTTTCTCAGAGAAATGTAAGTTCTTGAATGTGTCTCTCTAAAACTTCTCTATAACTAAAGAAGTGAGGTTGTATTCTTATAGAACATGAATACAACCTACTTACTACAAATAAGGTTACAGGATAAATTACTTTCTAGTATGTCTATCCTATTTGAGTAAGCATCTAAACGGCTACAGGTTTGACTTCTTGAAGTTCTGCTCAGATCCACTTCTTTAGCTCTTTGTCTCTTGTACATCTCTCTAAGCTTCTTTATAGGCTTTCCAAAGTACCTTACAGTTTGTGGTCCATAAAGTTCTTTGGCTTGTTACAGGTTTCTGACTTGTATAATTTCTCCAGTATTTTGTCTCCAAGATTGTATTCGAGAAGTAACTTAGTGATTGATTCGAGAACTAGAATTGACTTGATAGATAACTCCGAGTTCTCGAATACTGCAAAGCTGACATATCGAAACACTTCTCGAATAGCTCTTTTCTTCAGGAATCCTTGAGTTGTCGAATATAGCATTTAACTTATCGAATCCCTGAGATATCGAATAGCTTTCTGAGTCTTTGAGATATCGAATACAACTTTGACTTGTTGACTCTTTGAGAACTCGAATACCACTTTGACTTGTTGACTTCTTGAGTTCTCGAATAGAGTATTAGACATGTCAAATCTCTGAGTTGTCGAATGAGGCTTTGACTAGTTGACTTCCAGAGATATCGAACAGTGTCCCTTGTAGATATCGAATCCTTGACTTGTCGAATGCTAGACTTCTCGAATAGATCAAAACACTTCTCGAATTGGTACTTAGGCAAATCTTCATTCTCCAAATTCAAACTGTGTTTATTTTGACAGTCTTGGTCTTCAAGCTTGAGGCATGATCCTTGGAACTACTTTCAAGCATTATTCTCTGACTTTAATTACAGTTACATAGACAGAATTTGATGCCTGTTATAAGTACTACAACAAGTAGAAACTCTACAACTAGAGGTTCCCTCAGTTAAAAGGTCATGTAAGTAATGCAAAGCATTACAAACAATTAGGCTTGTTATTAGATGTACTCAGGCATGCCTCTGTGACTAACATCTGTAATGATTTTCATTTTTTGAATTGATAATTTATACACCAAATAATGTCTAATACTATTTGGGAGTCTATTTAGTATCTTGAATAATTCAAATATATTGTCAAGTCAATTTATTTGTCTCATTAATTCTTGCATAACTAAAAAATATTGATAAGTAAATGTTAATGAAAATTGGTTTAAAATTCATTTTTTAATATTTTAATTGGTTGAATTTTTTTTTTTTAAATAATTGATTAATTTAGAAGTTTATATAACTTAAATTTTGATTGTGTATTTGGAATAGTGTATTATTTTTTTTAATTTTTAAAATATTTAATACACTATTCCAAATACACAATATAGAATAAATTTATTCAAATTTGTTTGCACCTTATGATTGTAGATCGAGTGCTTGAGATATTAAAATATTATATTTTATGATATAGATAAAATAGACCCATGCATAAAATTAATATATTTCTATTAATATCAATTAATAAATACGCAATTTTGGAAAATGGCTCTAAGAGAGGGGCGCAAAGAACAGATGTGCTAGAATAATAATAATTTTGATTGATTTTAAATTAAAAGTTGTGATTGATTAGTTAATAAGTATTTATGAAAATTAATCAGTAATACATGACTATATATTGTAGCATGATTGTAGTTGATATTTATGAAAATAGCTCGTAATATAGAATAGTATAATTGTGATTGACTTTAAATTAAAACATTGATAAGTTAGTAAATATTTTATCACTTAAAAAAAATATAATTTATGCATGTACTATATAAAATAAATTTCGTATTTCAAAAAAATTGTTAAGTAATCACGATAAGTAAATTAGGATGAGAATGATATTGTAACATCCCTGTCCTCGCATGCATGTTTTATTTTATTTTAATAAACAAAATTGTTTATTACTAATACAACTCTTAGAACATAAGATTCGTTAACATATTTATGGATGAATAGTGATTTTTGAGGACTGAGAAATTTTTCATGTCACCCTATGTATGGGATAGGAAATGGATATTTCGAAGTTATATTAGTAATCTACGAGGTAAATAAGTGTATGTAAACGCGATCGGAATTCAGAAAATATAAAGTTTATTTTTATGAAATATTTGACCGGGCAGTGATGAGCATTTCAATGCGACCAAGACAAGATTTTTATTTAATTTGAGGATTTTATATTTTATTATTTTATTAAAGGTGATTTAAGGATTTAGAACGAAAACCCCTGAGTTAGTGCAACGAACGTTCTAGGAATCGCTAGAACTTTACAACAAGATTAAGCGATAAAGCTAATGAATTATGGATTATGGATTGAACACATGAAAAGATTAAATACCATGCATGATCATCAAGTGCATCATATCAAATGGATTGGTGGAAAAGAAATCAAGAAAAGAAATCAAAAACAAGAACAAGTGATGTGTTCATCACGGAGCAAGCCAACAATGCTAATTTCCTTTCAACCACACAATCTTGCCAAGTGTTTCAGGGGTGACATAGGCTTATTTAACATCTGATTATATATCACAAATATCACAAAAACACTTTTCTACCAACTAGTCAAGAGAAAAAGGAGAGAGAAACCAAGAACACCACCTAAAACAAATCTGGACAGTTTCTGCCCAGCAGAAAGAAGAGGCCAAAAAGGAAGCTTCAAATTTGATGATCTAGGAATCAAAAGAAAGCCCTTGAAGAGTAGAAGGTACTGTAAAAATTTCAGCTCCAAACATGGAGTGTAAGGTATTCAAAAGTTCTTCCAAAGTTGATGATGAATAGTGATGAATAGTAACTTAACTTGTTTTTCTTGTTTTGTTCTTAAGGATCAAGCTTTGTAAGGACTATCTAAGGCTTGTTTAGTGATTGTAAGCACTTGTTAGTGTTGCTAGAGCATCAAGGAAGGTATAAACCCTAACCTTACCTTTTATTTTTATGAGTTTTGTGGTTAGTTTTGAGATGGGTTCATGAATGGTTCATGTTAAGGGATTTAGTGGTTGTTTGGCTTTGTAATGATATGTAAAATGTTGAGTGGTGGTTTTGAACCTTACCACTGGCCTTAGAGGTCTTTGATGAATGTTAGTTGATGTTGAGGATGAATGGTTTGCCTTGTATGGCTTGTTTGAGGTGTAACAAAAATGGAAATGCTTGATTTAGAGCCGTCGTAATGCCGAAATTTTTAGTACCGCCTTAGCAGTTGAAACCCGAGACCATGACTTTGTTTTTAAAATGACCACTGCATCTGGTTGTGTAGATATTGTTGTCTATTTTGCCTCAAGAATCATGTCAAAGGACTTTACTGTTTAGGAGATATGACCATTTTAGTGAAAGTTGTTCGAGGAATGGAACTGCAGAAATGTACAAACTTTGAGGTTATAATTGAGACTCTTAATAGTGGTTATAAAATGTGAAATTTTGAGGATAAATACTAATGTCAGTTAGCAAGGTATGTGCGGAGGTTTCGAGTCCAAATGATTATTTTCCGATTTTATAAAAATGCGTAAGCCGAGGTTGCCCAAGGGGAAAAGCCCTTTTAGGAGATGATACTATTCATTGCAAAACCCTTGCCCTGTTTTGTAAAATACGAAAAATGAGTCCTCTGACCAGAGACAAATCTTTAGTTAGTTACCTTCTAGACATTTTCTAGATCGTGCACGCGAAAACGGTGCGTCATTTGAGTTAACGGTTATCGAGTTATGAACATTTTAGTGAAAGTGGTGCAAATAGTAAAAATCCGCAGTTGACTCAACTTTGAAAATACATTTCACCTATATAGACCCGTGTTTTCGAATCCAAAGGTGATTTTAGAAGTGGTTTCGTATTTTATTATGTTTACAGTGATTTACTAAAAGTGTTGGAGTGCAAGTCGCGGAATAGTAATTCTCAATAAAGTCAACTCTAGAGGTACTATTTTGACCGTCCGTTTTGGCTAAGTTAAAAGAGGAGTATCAAGTCGATTAGAACACAAAACTTGTTAAGAATTATCATGACTACATGTTGGTGTAAAGAACTTGATTAAAAATCTTTGACAAGATAGCTTTACGCATAACTAAAGTAGGCCCGAGAAGGTGAAGTGTTGGGTAGAAAATTAGTATAAAGATATGAAAATAGATTTAACTAAGTGCACGCATAAGTATAATAAAGATTGGTTCTTATGTGTGTATAACCAAGACGTGGAAGGAGCTTGGATAGCATGTCACCAAGAATCCTTAAAAGAAGTGCAGAGGCCAAGGTGAGAATAAATCTGAATCGGTTTAATTATGAATATAAACTGGAATTATATTCATGTATGTTATGTGCTCCATATATAAGTACATAAATTGATTTAAAGAATTATATGAATATTTGGTGACTACATGGACTTATATGATTAGTTACGTAGTTGCGATAATTATTCGAAAGAGTTAAGGACTTTACTTGAAATTAAGTAAAATAGGAAAGTTGTTAGTGTGTGCATTGGCAAATTGTCTACCAAGGATGGTATGACTATGATTAATGGGTAATGTTGCGACTTAAAATTTATAAGAATTGATAGTGGAAAATGGTAGATGAAATATGGATTAATATTGTGAATAATATGGGATTGTATTGAGGTGTTGTTACACCGGGGTAACGTCCATGTTATAGAAAGGACATTTCCAAGTATTTTCGTTGAAAAGACATTCCCTTAAGATTAATAAACGGGTAGAATGAACGAGCCTTGTAAATGGAGAGATAAGTGAATATTAATCTATGTTTGCTTTACATGCTATTATGCGCTTCAAATGAAAGTAGTGATTGCTATTTGAATAAATTCTCTCAAGTATGATCTTCCGTGATATCTGTTATCTACTAAATGTGATAAGTGCTATTTGAATGAGTTATTTGAAATGTGCATATATTTGATATATGAGAAAGGTGAATATATGATCATTATGATGTAGGAGCAATGTGAATACATGATGATAGTATTATTGACATGAAAGGGGTATTATGTGATCGATGTGGATTACATGAAAGGAAAATGTCAACATGAATAGGTACATGGAAAGGAAGAAATTATACGGGATATATGATGTGCATATTGTTTCAATTGAGTCCCACTAAATAAAGGCGTTGTGACTGTCAATCACTTTAGGGAATTATTGGCCTAGCTAGCCAGGGAAAAGAAATATAAGGATCCCGGGAAATAAAGTCGACTATAAATAACAAGAGCCCTTGAGGCCGGAAAAATAATGTAAGTCCTTGAGACTATAAATATGGGATCCCGGGAAAAGATAAAAGTTATTGAGAAATATGGGGTCCAACATTGGATGCCGGGAAAAGATAAAGTTAAATTGATCAGTCACAACAAAATACAGAAAATGGAGTCACATGCATATGTTGCATACATTCACAGTAAATGATTACTTGGATTTATTGAATGATGACTTGGAATTATTTGCGTGACTACGTGTTGACAAGCTGCACAAATATGTTTAGTGAAAATATATGATGATATTATGAATTTTTCCCATACGTGCTGGTTGTTTATGAGTATATATATATATATATATATATATATATATATATATATATATATATATATATATACATAGTTCATTACAAGATAAGATTACAGAGTGATGAAGAATCAGACTGATTCCTAAATAGGAAATGAAATACAAAGAACAGGTATATGCTATCATGGAATTACTACAGGAATATCTGATTTATGTGATGATGCTAAATTACTGCTGGTTAAATAAAATGTTATATGTATTAATACCAAAAAGAAATGGTTTATGTTCACTGAGTTGCGACTCATAAAAATCGCTCAAATTTTCTGGAAAAGTTGCAAGTCGGCCAGATGATGCTCAAGAAATCCCTACTCCTCTACATTGTAATACAGACATTTATAAGTTATGTTTATATCACTACAAGAAATTTGGTTTTTACCTACCAATAACTTACCTACTATTAGATATTAGTAAGTAAAAATCACTTTTTACTTACTATTAGCCATATGTGTAAACCATAGGTATAAACATCAAAAGTTCTACGGTAATTATACAAAAGTTCATCAGCTTGGACCCACATTTATAGCACCGATATCTTTTAGTTTAGGGAGCTGAATTTCCCTCCATATCAGTTTAGAAGTTAACCCATCATTGTTATCTACGTGTGAGCGACGTGTTAAAAATATTATTTAAATACTATCACTACTAAACTTACCAATATCTTGACTATTGCCAGATCATCTAAACACCAAAACTGTCCTTTTTGTGGAAAAAAGAAATCATATTATATACAAACACTTTCTTCCTCCGAGCATGTTAATTTATTGCCATTTTTGTGAGTTTTTTCGCAATGATATTATAAAATAAAAAAAAAATTAAATATTAAAATTGTTTTGAGCCCTATAGTAATTATATATGAGTACATTAAAATTAAATTATGACTATTGTAGGTTTAAGTTCGAAGGCTGACCGAAGACGGGGATAGACCTAAAAATATTCTCCCTTTTTCTTCTACCGGAAAACACCATCTTTCTCACCGTTGACCTTTCTTTCTGTCACCATTTCCTCTCCAATCTTCTCACGCTCCTCATGTTCTTACTCTCCTATCTTTCCTCTTCCATTGCACAACATCACCATCCTCGATCTGCAATCCTTTAGATGGGTTCTCAGAATTCGGAACACTCTGGTTCTATGAATTCAGACGAATTTGTTGCCTTTATTCATCATAACCATATCGTCCCGGCACCTCTCCAGATGCGCATTGAAGCTGATGAGGTCATGGGTGAACCTCTTTCTCTAGGAGCTCAAGCTCGTATGAGAGAGCATATCGATTTGATTCTTAATGAAGGATCTGTCCAGCCTGTTACTGGTCCTTTAATTGATGCTTCATCTAAAGCATCTCTCGGTGGCACAGTCGATAAAGTTTCATCACCACCTGAAGTGAACTCTTCGATTCAAAATGTGCCTGATCCTAACAATCGTGGTAACATCTCTCAACTAAATGTTTATAATACATTACAGCAGCCTAATGATATCCATAAGAAAACTGCCTCCTGGAGCTCTATTGTCTCAAAAAATGTTATCGAGTCAACTCCATGTGCTGATGTAAATGGCGAAGCGGATATTACTTATAATGAGGATGGTTCTGCTTCGGTTAAATTTTCTAAAGAATATTTAGTTCGTGCTCAAAAATAGTGGGAAACTAGCATAATTGGTCACTTTATAGGGGGGAGGTTTGCCTTTAAATTTGTTAAAGAACAAGCTCAAAAAATCTGGCAAAACAAGGGCTTAACAGGTGTATACTATAGTTCGAAAGGATACTATACTTTCCGTTTTGGCACGTTGGAAGAAAGGAATATGGCCTTGTGCTTGAATACCGTCCAAATTGGTGGCAAAACGTTATATTTGATGCCATGGATGAAGGGATCGAAATTTAAGCGAAACATGATCCAGAAAGTTCCTTGCTGGATTCGTCTTGTTGATGTCCCATATTCTCTTTGGTCTAAGGATAGCCTTTCCTCGATTGCAAGGGCTGTGGGTAAACCTCTTAAATTTGATGTGGCCACATCTAAATTTGAGCCTCTTAAATATGCTAATGTCCAAGTAGAATTGGCTTACTCTGCACCTAGGCCAGATTTTGTTTGGGTAAATGTCTTGAACGTCGAGGGTGTGGAAGAGAAAGAAAAGGTTGAAATTGAATATCCGCAACTGCCTTATTCTTGTAGTTTATGCAAAGCGTTTGGGCACTCTATCACTCGTTGTATAAACAATCTGGAAAGAGTTAACAAGAAGCCTAGAATGGATCAACATGGTAAGAGTGGAAATGCCTCTACTTCGAACCCTGTATCAACTGACACCGAATCATTTTCAAAGGCAGAGTATATGAAAAACATGGAGATGGTACCCTATGTAGTTTGGGAATTATGTGGTTGTAAGGTTGTTATGGATGAGGATGATATTCTGAATGAGCTTCAAAAGGAACAAGAAATCCTCGAAGAATTTGACAGGACCCAAACAACCACAACAACACCAAATGAAAATGCTATCTCGACTCATTTGTATGAGAACCCTGGGATTGAAGACGTAATACCGATTGCTTCTGAAAATGGGTTTGCAGCTCTTGAAGAAAGTACAGAGGAACAGATCATAGAATATAATGGTCTATCTCCAGGCCAGAAGAGAAAGAAGGATAAGAATCATGACAAAAATCAACATCATCATTCAAAGATCATCACTCATTCTATAGTCATTGACCTTAATTGCCAGAAAGGTCCTAGTATACATAAGCCCCCCAAGCCAAAGAGTAAGGCTGTTGTGGTTGATGATGATTGTTTCACTATGGTCTCGATCAGGAAAAGCCCCAGGTTGGCAGGTGTGTCAACACTTAATTGCTCTAAATGAACTTTGCAGTCTGGAACATTAGAGGCCTGAACAAAGGCACTCATCAACGTGAACTCATGAACTTCATTTCGGTAAATTCTCTTTCTCTTATCGGTGTTACGGAATCTAGAGTCAAAGAAGGACACTCTTTGCGTATTTCAAGGAAGATTAATAGATCCTGGAACTGGTTATTTAATTATGAAACTCATTACAACGGTCGTATTTGGGTGGGATGGAATCCCTCTATTTGGCGTGTTTCTCTTCACTCCAAGTCAGCTCAGCATATTACTTGCACGGTCACTTTTCTTGAGAAGAATCTTACATTCTTAGCAACGTTTGTTTATGCATCAAATGAAGTTCACGATCGTGCTATGTTATGGAATGATCTTAGCGCCCTTAGCAGTACCAACCTTACCTGGTGCTGTCTAAGGGATTTCAACTGTATTCTTAACCTAAATGAAGTGTGGGGGTAGAGAGGTTTGGACCATGCAAGCTTTCAAAGATTGTCTATCAAGTGCAGGTCTTGATTCTCTACGGACAGTTGGTGATCCCTTTACTTGGACTAACAAGCGGACCCTTGATCCTATTTACAAACGACTTGATAGAGTTGTGGGTAATGGCTCTTGGTTTAACACTTGCACTGAGGCCTACGTAGTGGTGAAAAATAGAGGCATCATGGACCACAATCCCCTTCTTTTAACTGTTCCTATGCACTTGGAACGTTTCAGTAAACCTTTTCAGTTCTACAATTACATGCTTGAAATCCCTGATTTCATGTCAACTGTATCAAATGTTTGGACCTCTACTATTCTTTTTGGAGAACCTATGGCCATTCTATGCAGGAAATTCAAAGCTGTAAAGATTGCCCTAGTCGAGCTCAACAAAAAGCATGGAAATTTGCATTCTAATGTCCAGATAACTCGAGAGGCCCTAGCAGACACGTAAAGTACTCTCCTATCTGCACCGTCTCCAGACCTCATTAATAAAGAAAATGATCTGATCCAAAAACTTAACAAGGCCTTGATAGAAGAGGAATCTCTCTTACTTCAAAAATCCAGGGTGAAATGGCTCTCAATGGGAGATGGAAACAATAAGTTCTTTCACAATAAATGCAAATCCAACTGGAACCACAATAAAGTCTTAGCTCTTCTTGATTAAAATGGAAGTTTAGTCCATGGTCAAAGACAGTGTGTTAGAGTTGCTGTGGACTACTACACGGATTTTCTGGGCAGCCCTGTGTCCCACTCTGACATTGATGGAATGGTTGAGGATATTAATTGTCTGTCTATCTCTGAAACTCAAGCATCTATTCTGGAAGCTCCGGTCTCCACTGACCTTATTTATGCTATCTTAAGTAATATGAAAATGAACAAAGCCCCAGGGCCAGATGGGCTTTCAGTCAAGTTTTTCTTGGCAACCTGGAGCATCGTTGGAGAATGCTTCTGCGAGGCTGTTCTTTCGCTGTTTAATAACTTTAACATGCACACAGGTATAAATTCTACCTACATTGCTCTTATTCCCAAGGTAAACACTCCTACTCATATGCGTGATTTTCGACCTATCTCCCTTTGCACTATTGCTTACAAATGTATATCAAGAATCATAGCTTCAAGGCTTAAGTCTGTGTTGCCTGGTGTTATTGATGTTGCTCAGTCGGCCTTCGTTCCGGGCAGGCAGATTTCAAACAACATATTATTATCTCAAGAATTATTTCGGGACTTTGATAGGGAAACAGGGGCTTCGAGGTGTGCTCTCAAACTTGACCTACACAAAGCTTTTGACTCGGTTAGGTGGGATTTCATGCTAGCCGTGCTTCATAAAATGAACTTCCCTCCTCGTTTTGTGCATTGGATTCAGCTATGCATATGTGGAGTCAAATATTCTATCAAGCTCAATGGTATAGTGCATAATTATTTTAATGGTGCAAAAGGAATTCGCCAAGGTGACCCTATGTCAAACTATATCTTTGTTTTATGTATGAATGTTCTCTCTCAAATGTTGACGAACAAGCCTACAGGATTACAGCATCACTGGAGGTGCAAGGACCTCGATATCACACACCTTTTCTTTGTAGATGATGTGCTATTTTTTAGCCATGGAGATCAGACGTCCATTACTCACATCATGGACTCTGTGCGAGCTTTTTCTGAGATCAGTGGTCTTGTTCCTAGCGTCCATAAGAGCACTAGCTTCTTTTGTAATTGTTACCCCTTCTATCACAGATTGGTTTGATGCTTCTTATGGTATTCCTCGAGGAAGCCTTCCAGTGCGGTTTTTAGGGGTGCCCCTAATTTCTTCTCAACTTTGTATGAATGACTGCATGCCTTTAGTTCAGAAACTCACTCCAAGAATCGGTACTTGGACTTCTTTGCTTCTCTCATTTGCGGGACGGGTGCAATTGGTTAGAGCCGTTCTTTTTGCAATCCAAGCTTTTTGGTCCAACCATTTTCTTCTTCCAAATGCCCACTAGTACAGAATACACCTATAGCGTCGCCACCTATAGCGTCGGTTGTTGACCTATAGCGTCGCCAGTTTACCTATTGCGTCGGTTGTTTGCACTAACCGACGCCTTAGGTCATCTGCCAGAAGCTATTGCGTCGGTTGTTTGCATTAACCGACGCTATAGGTATAGCCTATAGCGTCGCCTTTTTAAGGGGCGACGCTATAGGCTATACCCAGAAGCTATTGCGTCGGTTGTTTGCATTAACCGACGCTATAGGTATAGCCTATAGCGTCGCCCTTTTAAGGGGCGACGCTATAGGCTCTACCTATAGCGTCGCCGCCTAAAATGCCGACGCTATAGGTTAATGTTTTTTTTAAAAAAGAGCCTATAACGTCGCCCATTCAAATGACCGACGCTATAGGTCAATTTTTTTTAAAAAAATAATTATTTCAAAAGTGGAATTTCACCATTATATAATCCAAGAACACCAAACAAGTCTAAACACAATTTTAATCCCATTACAAAATAAACCATTCAATACAACCAAAATATTAACTAGTTTTACTCGTTAATGTACCTACTTTCAATAATTTTCTATTTTTTTTTGTATTTTTCCCCATTTTTAAACTAGTTTGTCAAAGAAATCAAAAAATTAAATAAAAATAGGAAAAATGCCAATTTTTGAAAATAAATTCATACACAACAAATTAGTGATACTGACAATTGTATGATTAATTTTACCCTACTTTCCCTAATTTTCCATTTTTTTATTTTTTCCCTATTTTTAACTAGTTTGTAAAAGAAATAAAAAAAATTAATTAAAAATAAGAAAAATGCCACTTTTTAAAAATGAATTCATACACACCGAAGTAGTCATACTCACTATTTGTGTGATGAATGTTACCCTACTTTCCTTAATTTTCCATTTTTTTCCCCATTTTTAACTAGTTTTTCAAATAAATCAAAAAATTAAATAAAAATAGGAAAAATTCCAATTTTTGAAAATAAATTCATACACACCAAATTAGTCATACTCACTATTTGTGTGATGAATGTTACCCAACTTTCACTGATTTTTCAATTTTTTTATTTTTCCACCATTTTTAACTAGTTTGTCAAATAAATCAAAAAATTAAATAAAAATAGGAAAAATGACAATTTTTGAAAATAAATTCATACATACCAAAGTAGTCATACTCACTATTTGTGTGATGAATGTTACCTTAATTACACTAATTTTCAATTTTTTTATTTTTTCCCATTTTTAACTAGTTTGTAAAATAAATTATAAAATTAAATAAAAATAGGAAAAATGACAATTTTTGAAAATAAATTCATACACATCAAAGTAGTCATACTCACTATTTGTGTGATGAATGTTACCTTAATTTCACTAATTTTCCTACATTTTAAAAATAATATCGAAATTTTTCCTCAATGTTTCGACTTTAATATAATAGTATAGATATCGAGATTTTTCCACAGCTTTATATATTTATTTTATAATTTATAAAAGTTTTATATCATATAATTATACTCTATCCGAAAATTAGTGTGAATAATCGACTCAATTACGCAAAAATTGAATAAATAATCGAATAATCGACTAATAATGATTCAAAAAAGCCAAATTATATACAAATTATACGTTATTTTATATTATACAATTCTATTCCATTTTTTATTTAAATGATCGATTAATTAAATAATACTAAAATTAAGAATCTATAGTATTATTGGGCCAAATTATTGGCGGGCTCCCAAAAATAAAGCGGGCTTTCAAAATATTGTACAAAACAAGCGGGACTACTAAAACATAAACATAAACTTATTCATTAGCCGCCGATTCAAACTCTCTCTCAACTCTCTCGAAAAACCTTAGCCGCCGCTCCGTGGTTTCTCGTCATCTCCGGTGACTTTCCGTTCAAACTGACCTTTGATTCTTACTCCCCATGGTCGATTACATCTCTTACCATCAAAAGCCCTTTGATTCTAATGCCAGATTTTTCAATTGCTCGAAATTTTAGATTTCGTTCAATCAGTTCCTTGTGGTGAATGATTGTCTGCATAGGTACAGGTTTATGGCTAAGTGGATGTTTTTCTTTGAGGTGGATGAGTTATTACTACTAATCTTTCAATCCAGAGCTAAACTGGATTGTGTTATTTTGTTTTAGTGTTTTGGTACAAGCTTGAAAGTATGTAAGCAGCTGCCCATTGTGGAAGATACTGGATAAAAATGATCTGAGGATGTGATATCAACATATTTTGGAGCTATTCCTTCCCCCACCCCCACCATCCCCCTGTCCCAGTAGAGTTTGTACAGCATAGTACTTTAGTAATGCATTACCATCCATCTCTGTCTTGACACTGCTAATTTTGGTTTATTTAGGCAAGGAGCAGGACTTAAGGGCCATAAGGTGGACCGGGAAATGAGAGGATCGAGAGAGTCTCCGGCTATTCCAGCCCCTGATGCCAATGCCGAGTTAGCCACGTCATTGCAGGTACATAAAGCACGGGTTGAAGTTTTTTTTTCTTCATATGTATGCACATATTTGTATTTAGCATTTTGTGAGATGTAGTAAAAGTTGGAGGAACATACATTGTAAATTTGAAAATTTTGGGTGTGGAAGCTTAATGTATCTAGGGGGCCTTCAGGCTTCCGCTGAAACATGGTAAATGTCCTGTATAAGGGACTTCAGTTATCCATCCAACAGATTAAGAGACCAGGCTTCAAGTCTGGGCTAAAAATATAAAAGCAACTTGCACATTTTATTAATAGCATTTCACATCCATTATTTCTCCTTTTGGTATATATATTTTTCTTTTATATGGCAATACCTTAGCTAATTTCTAATCTTCTGAACACAACAGAAAAGAGGACGTTCAAATCCAAAGACCCGAAGTGAGCAATTCAACCGCCACAAGGATGAAGTTGCTTCTGGTTTTCCTATTGATCCACCTAGACTAACTCAAGCTTTAAAAGAAGTTAGAAAAGAACAGATGGAACAACCTCCAAATAGAGTTTCATATTCAGGTCCATTGGTTCCTGGTGTTGGATGGACAAAGTCTGCAAAGAAATATTGTTGTGAGTTATTACTACTAATCTTTCAATCCGGAGCTAATCTGGCATGTTCTACAATTATCCCTTGTCCAGTTTATTGATTGTAATTGGTTTTTATCTGCAGAAAATACAGAAACAGAATGCTACTGCTGATCTTCGTAGTTGCAACAACATAGTGCCAATGACTCAGGTAAATGCTTTTCTACTGCTCTCTTTCCAGTGTTCATGTATGCCTTTCTAACAATCATTACAACTCAGCCATTTCATTCGAAAATACCTGCATTCATTGGGGATGGAAAAATTAACTTGTCATGGAAAGAAGCTGCTAAACCTTCATACCGATCATGGTTTTCAGAATGATGAAGGGAAAACAAAGCAATTAAATCTGACAGTTAAACTATTTACATATCTGCTACGTTTGATGACAGTGGGGGTGTGCAATAATGCTGTTAATCGGACCAAGTTGCATGCCGTTATTTCATCCCGGACTTTCTATGATCTTCTATCGGAGTCTGGATTAATTTCTGTTGAGTGTGAGAGGCTAGTAATACAGTTGTTATTTGAACTTGCTCTTGAAGTGGTTATTCCTCCATTCTTGATATCAGAAAGTGCTGCATCTTCTGAAACTATTGAGAACGGTTCTGCTAGTTTTCATCTAGTTACTCCGTCAGGCACTTTTTCCCCCAGTAAGGAACGTGTTTATAATGCTGGTGCAATTAGGGTGGTCTTACGTTCACTGCTGCTCTTTACTCCAAAAGTGCAGCTAGAAGTTCTTGATCTTATGCGGAAGCTGGCTTGTGCTGGCCCTTATAATCAGGAAAACCTTACATCTGCAGGTGCAAATTAGGTTGCAAGCATTTCCTTTAGTTCTTATTTTCCGATAATATTCTTATATATTCACACTGATTTGTGGATAGGCTGCGTGGAACTTTTGCTGGAGATCATATATCCATTCCTTACTGTATCCTCACCATTACTTTCCTATACTCTCAAGATTGTTGAGGTTCTTTGAGCATATAGGTAGCACATGTATACTTTTCTATAAATATATTTACTATAACAAGTATTTTGGCTTCCAATCATGTGGCTTAATTTGGTTTCAGGTTGTCAACATCAGAATTTCGAGTGCTTATTAGATACATCCTGCAGACAAGGCTGATGAATTCAGGCCAAGTTCTTGTTGCCATGATGGAACGGTTAGTTCTTATGGAAGATATTGCTTCAGAAAATGTGTCTCTTGCTCCGTTTATGCAGATGGACATGAGCAAGATTGGCCATGCTTCAATTCAAGTGTCTATGGGTGAAAGATCTTGGCCTCCTGCTGCTGGTTATTCTTTTGTTTGCTGGTTTCAATACCGTAATCTCTTAAAATCACATGCAAAGGAAAGTGATATGTCCCAGGCCAGGTTTTCTAAAAAGCAAAACCAAAATATTAGCCAGCACAATGGGCCAAATGTACTTCGCATATTTTCTGTTGGTGCAGCAGACAGCGGTAATACGTTTTATGCAGAACTTTGTCTTCAAGAGGATGGTAGTTTGACCCTTGCAACGAGCAACTTAGGTTCAATGCTAAAAATTCTTCCAGATTTTGTTTTCTGCTATCTACCAGAGCTGGGGGTTTGGGGATAAATCTGGCAACTGCTGATACGGTCATTATATATGACAGGTAAGTTTATGACACAATGGCTATATCTTATTTCTCCTGAAATAGAAGTTCAGATCCAATTATGGCAGGAAGTGGCTCTTATAGGTGTAGACAACCTCGTTTTTGACTTGAGAGTTTGCTGCGGAACACAAGTTCAAGTCAGGATACCTTCTTATTTTTCTCTTGTCATTAGGAGGTAGTCATCTTCTTCTAGGAGTGGGAAAGACATTTTAGTTTACACCAAAGTTGATTGTCTTTAGGTTGTAACTATATATATGTATAGAAAAATTGTAATATATAGACATTTTTTTAGTTCATATAGACATTTTTTTTTGTAGTTGAAGTTTGTAATATATATGTACGGAAAAATTGTGTTTAGACTTGTTTGGTGTTCTTGGATTATATTTTGTAATGGTGAAATTCCAATTTTGAAATTATTTTTTTTTTAAAAAAAATTGACCTATAGCGTCGGTCATTTGAAAGGGCGACGCTATAGGCTTTTTTTTTAAAAAAAAAATTTAACCTATAGCGTCGGTCATTTAAAAGGGCGACGCTATAGGTTATACCTATAGCGTCGGCATTTTAAGGGGCGACGCTATAGGCTATACCTATAGCGTCGGCATTTTAAGGGGCGACGCTATAAGCTCTACCTATAGCGTCGGCATTTTAAGGGGCGACGCTTTAAGCTATACCTATAGCGTCGGCATTTTAAGGGGGCGACGCTATAAGCTATACCTATAGCGTCGGTCATTTAAATGACCGACGCCTAAAGTGGACTTTAGCGTCGCCATTTTAACCGACGCTATAGGCCTATACCTATAGCGTCCCCTGCATATACTACGCCAAACAACGGACGCTATAGGCCTATATAGGCGACGCTATAGGTCCAATCTGTAGTAGTGGCCATCCATGATAGAATTCAATCCATGCTTACCAAATTCATTTGGAAAGGCAATATAAACGATAAAGGAGGAGCAAAGATCAGCTGGCAGACTATATGTTTACCTAAAGCAGAAGGCGGTCTAGGGTTGAAGAATTCTTCTGACTGGAACAAAGCCCAAATCATTTGTCACTTGCTTAAAATCATAAAAAAAGCCCCCTCTCTATGGGCCTCCTGGATCAATCACACAATTCTAAAACGCAAGCATTTCTGGACTATAGAGATTCCATCAGACTGCTCTTGGATTTGGAAGAAGGTTTTAATGCTTCGTAATCTTGCACTTCGTTTCATCTCTTATTCGATAGGAGATGGCTCCACTATTTCTTTGTGGTTTGATCCTTGGTGGAATGGTGCTTGTCTTGCCAACTCTCTAACGGCCCCTATTATTTCTCAATGTGGTATGACCAAAGAAGCTAAGGTGCATAACATTATTAACTCAGGACAGTGGTGCTTACCTCGGGCAAACAAGAGACTACATCACATGGATCATACTTTGTCCCACTGGATCTCCTCTTTTAACTATCCTTGTTTTAACCTAGCTAATCGTGATGCTATATTGTGGGATGGCCTGAATATTAGTAAGGTAAAAACTTGGCATGTTTGGGACTCACTTAGATCTCGTGGTCATCAAGTGCAGTGGGTTCAATCGGTTTGGCATCAACTTAAAGTGGAGAGATATGCTCACCACCATTGGTTACTAAGTCATGGGCGTCTCAACACCCTGGCTCGTCTTGCTAGATTCGGTATTCAGCTTGATCAACATTGCTTCTTGTGTGTGGGAGGCCGTGAGACTGACAACCACCTCTTCCTGCATTGCTCTTTCAGTAGATATGTGCTATCTTCATCTCTTTCACAGTTTAATGTAGGAATTAATGGACACAACTGGCCAAAATTTCAACAAAATATCTTGCACATTTCAGACGGTAACAAGAGGAAAGTAATCTTGCTTCTGATTCAAGTTTACACGTATTTCATTTGGCGCGAAAGAAATTCTAGAATGCACAATAGAGAGAGTCTTCACCCAAAGATTGTTCTGGAATGTATTCTTGCTGACACTCGAGCCAAGCTTGCTACTTCATCCTGGTTTTCAAAGATAGTTTGTAGTAGGAATGATCTAATCTTTTAACCTGTTTTTTGTCGTGCTTTCTATTTACAATCTGCTTATAAGATTGTCTATAGACAGTTCTGTCTATGTCTTTCATAGATCATGGGTTAAGCCCTTTGTAATTTTTCTCCCTTTCTAATATATATTAATTTAGCAAAATAAAAATAAAAATTATGACTATTGTATTTCACAAAAAAAAAATATGACTATTGCCAATTTAATCACGAATTTATTACTAAAGAGTTAGAAACTACTTTCATTATGTCTTGTTTTTTTTTTGAAGAACAATCATTATCTCTTGTTTAATTACTTTAGTTGATAGCACAGTCTAATATTTGTAAGCCTGAAGGTAGTTGGCATTCCCATCTTGTTGTGCAGCATATTGAACACTTTACACTACATCAAACACCCAGATTTCTTTCCATCCAACCAATGGCTACTATAGAATGAATCAAAAAATGATATTTAATTAAGATTAAAAGGATAGGAGAGAGGGGTGATATTTATAGGAGGGGAGATCGACCCGTTTGAGATTTGAGAGCTAGCCGTTGGAGAAGATGAACGTTGAGAAAACAGAGTGACTGTAGGATAGCCGTTGGCGCGTGCAGGTACGCGTATGCAGGCATGCCGGTTGGCGGGCCGGTTCCGCGTGCCGGGCCGGTTCCGCGAGTCACAGTTTTTTTTTCTGTTTGCAATTGTTTTGTTTATATTTTATTATTTCTAAACAGTACACCCTATTTAAAAGATTTAAATGTCGATTTTGTTACAACTAAAATGTAATTGTTTGTAATTTTTATTATACTTTTATTTTTTGTCGTATTTTTAATTTTTTGTCCAAAACATGAATGATTTTTTATAATTTTACTAAATGCTGTAAAAGCTTAATTTTATTGTAAATGACTATAGAAAATTTATTTGTAAATGAATATAGAATTTTTTTTATATTTATATCGAAAAATAAGGTGAATATATATAACTAATAAATCAATTTATTGAATTAATTAACACATGCGTAATTAGCAAAATTTTAAAAAAAACAAAAAATAGGCGTGCAGGGCGGTTCAGTGCCGTGCCGGGCCGAGTTACTATACGCATGACAACAATGCGTATCATAGGCGTGCCGGGCGGGCCGTGCCGTGCCGAGTCCTTTTTTTTATTCTTTTTTATTTTTACATTTTTGTATGCAATTGTTTTGTTTTTACAACTATTTAATTCTATAACTATTTAAAAGATTTTTTCATTTAACCATTATCAAAAATATTTTTTTAAAATTTACTATTTTAAAAATCCAAAAATCGAATATCATTTAAAATATTTATAAAAATCAATGAACAGATTTTGTTTCACTTTTTTATTTAAAAATCATTTTTGTAAATGGAACAAACAGCATCAAAAATAACTTAAAAATTACATATCAAAAATTCTAAAAATACAAAATAAATAAAAATTTATACACACTATTTAATTTAAAAAATTGCTTGTTTATTGTTCAATTATATATAATTATATATAAGGTTGTACTTACCAGGCCGAACGTGCCGAGACGAGCCATGCCGAACCGATTCATGGTGTTTTTTTAATCGATCCAACGGCAGGAAACTGAAGTCAGTAAGATAAATCCAGGACCCTTGATATTTAACCCAAAGAGAGTTTAATTAAACTAAAAATCATTTTCATTTTCTTCCTCAATCATTTGTTTCGCGCTTGTGTTTGGCGCTTTGTGAAAAATTCAAGTACATGAAAATTTAATGATATCTCGGTTAAAATATAATTTTTTTTTGATTTAGGTGTATATGAGCGGATGAGGTGGAAAAGTTGAAACAGACTAATGATAACTCGTGTGCTGGTTTTCCTTTAGTAATGCTTTTGCTTTTTGTTTTTGCTTTTCCTTTTCCCGGCTCTGAATAATAGTTTTTTAATGCTCTTGAACATTAAGTATCTTGAACATTAAGTAGCATGGTAACTGGATTTATGTGTCTACGAAAAAAAGACAGTTTTTAAAAATTTTAATATTATCCACACGGTGATGTGAATAATTTAACTAACAAATAGATAAAAAAAATTAAAATTTTATAAATACAAATGTTTAATTTTATTTTTTAATTACTCACTTTTTCTTAAAAAATTTAATACGGATCCCGATTTACTATCCTGATAGGACTTTTTATTAGTTTCAGGATATTATTTGATTAAAATGAAAACTAGGAGGGAACTTTTTTGGTTTGGCGCTCGGCTTTCCCCCAACTTTTTTATATTTTAAAAAAGGTGTGAATACTTATATCAATTAAAACCTCCGCCCCTCTTCATCAAATACATATTTCACTGGTAGTAATCGCTAACATACCTTCATCAAGTTATCAAAAACTTATTGGTAACTGTCCCATTTTGTATGTGTATTTGATTATTATAATAATCATATCCGTAAACAAGATTAAATAGGGAAAGTTCCTAATTCAATATATGTTAATACCCTTTTTTTGCAGGTTTGTGCATCATGGCACCTGGACGGCGGACAACAGAACGCATCACTAGTTCTGGTCCTAAAGTTCCCCAAGTTGTTCAACGCACCACTGCTATTCAGGGCCAGCAAGTTGGATCCACCACACAATTTGTTATACAAGGTCAAAAGAGTAGACCCAGCACACCTTTTGGTGAACGGATTGAACAAATTCAACCTTCTGTTGTGCTGAGTGGACAACACAATGACACTCATTTTTCTAAAACACGATCTGGTAATTTGTAGTATAATTTACATCTCTACTTATAATATTTTGTTGCTTACTATTGAATATCTTTGTAGATCGAAATGTTACCTACAGACCACGTAAAGCCATTCGTTGCATAGCTCCTTCTAAGATTGCCAGGGCAGCTTCAACAGGAAAATTGTCCGTAACTTTTGATGCGGATTGTCGTCAACCGATATGTATTAATGCTGAGAGATTTAATAATGAGATCGGATTTATCGTTCGTAATCATGGTACATTTTGTTATAAGGACTGGAGACTTGTTCCTGAGGAGATCAGAGCACCACTACGAATTTATCTTTTGGTAAAATTTCATATTTTATTAATTTTAATTGTTTTTTGAGTTGCCTCCTCCTTTTTAGGCAGTGGTGTATTTTATGTTTAAGTGTTTCTTGTTTTAACATTCTTAGGAAAATTTTGACATCGACTTGCGGGATAAAACAACAATACTGTGTATTGATGATCAAATGAAAAAAACATGGAAAACGCACAAGTACAAGTTACACTCGTACTTTAAACGCATTGGAGGTATAAAAGATGTTGAGATGGCGAAGAAAAAACGATATCCAGACTTGAATGAGGACCAACAGAAAGATTGGGAGTTCTTATGTGATCAATGGTGTTCAAACCAGTTTATGGTAACCTAGTTTGTATAATCACTTTTGTTATTTTCTTGATATTTATGATCTACCCTATCTATTTAGGAAAGAGCTGCTAAAAATACCATTAATCGGTCCAAAAGACCTTGGGAGTCTAAAAATGGATCAGTGTCAACAGTACGACATCATATTCGACGTGGAATAGAATTAACTTCTTCAACAAGACAAACATGGCGTTTAAAGCATTTTGATGAAAATGGATGGACTGGGCCAGGCCTTCAAAATTTATATGTGAGTAATAAATATCTCTCTATTTTTGACTCACAATATATTATAGTTACTTTCATTCGAGATACTTATTATCAATATTGTGTAACTAGGATAAAATGATGGATATAAGAGAAATTTATTCTCCAGAGGAAATGTCAGATAAAGAAATCTTGGAAGCAGTGCTAGGTCGTCATTCAGTATACTTGCGAGGATGGGGACGATCTAGTGGCACAACCAACAATAATAAAGCTCATGGTACTACTATCGAGTCTGATCAACCGAGTTATCAAGAGTTAGTTCATCGACTTAATGAAGCCAATAACCGTCTTGATGAAGTTGTTAACATCCTGTGCCAAAACAATCTTATGCTGCAACCAAAGATTTCTCCAACAAATGAAGATTTAGATGCAAATTTAGATAATTTAGAATGATTTATTTTAAGCCTTTTTTTTGTAATTGTTGGAACTTTAAATTCTATGTAATTCATTTGACACTTTAGTTTCTATGTTATTTTTTATTGAATAGAAAGTATGTAATTTACGAATTGTTTTTTAAATAAAATAAATTTATTTACAGGAAATTATATATGTTCTCTTGTATGATAAATTTCAACCATTGAGAAATTGCCATATGTCAATTATATAGGCCTCCATGTGCCACCCTTTGGAGGTGCCACATGTCACATTTCTGAAGCACCACTTGGCACGATTTGTAATGCGCCACATGGCACAACATTAATGTTCCAAGTGGCATGACAATGAGGCGCCACGTATCCATGCAATCAGATGACACGTCGACATGCCACGTAAGCCAATGACATGTCATCTGATGACTTTTATTATTGTGGGGTCCACAAATTTTATTACCTACCAATATATAGATGTGTAGGTAATGAGTCTTTCTCCACCAACTTTTACATACCAATCTTGACCAATGCTGTATTGGTAGGAAATTCTCTTTACTTACCAATAACAAAGTTTTACCTACATTTACAATTGGTAGGTAAAAACCAAATTTCTTGTAGTGTATGATTTTATTTTCTAGAACTATATATGTAAATGACGTCATAAATGTACAAGAAAGGGCGAGGGTGTGAGAGATATAATTAATTTAATTATAGTGGTAATTTCTAATTCGCTTTTATATATATTTATGAAAATTAATTCGTAATATATAATAATGCAATTATGATAAATTGTAAATCAAAAGTATTTCGAAAATCGCTTAATATTATATATTTGTATAATCTTGATTGATTTTAATTTAAAACATTAATTTATTATAAATATTTTTTGACATTAAAAAAATATTTAATATATGGATATGTTCAATTAAGTAATTACTATATTTAAATTAGAATTGTTAACTAACCATGGTTAGTATAATAGGATAAGAATGGTAAATAAGGAAAACTTTTATTATAACATGAATGGTTTAAAATTTAGGAATGACCTCTGATTGATCCTAAAATAATTCATAATTTTCTAATTGGTTAACTGCATCTAACTATATATCTCGTTAGACTCTGGTATTATAATAAAGGATATTGGTACCTTGCCACTTTCTATGTTAATGTTTCCGTGTTAGTTGAGTTATTACCATAAATAGCGTAATTCCGTAAATATATATTTGTTATTTAATAAAAGTGAAAATAAATTATATGAGAAATTTATTATCGAATATTTTTTGATTAAAATTATATATAATATATAAGCATGTTAAATTAAATAGTTATTATATTTTAATTAGAATTTTTAACTAACTACAATTAGTAAAGTGGGTATAAAAAGATAAATAAAGAAAACTTTTAATATGATATGATTGGTCTAAAATTTATGAATTGAATATGATTGGTCCTAAAATAATTCCTCGTTTTTGATTGGTTAACCGCATGGTGTGGTAGACTCAGGTATTATAATAAAGGATTAAAAATTCGTACACAACGAACAATAATCATTAGATTTTGAGTAATAAGAATCGTTAGATAAATAATTTATAGGATATTTATAAAAAATACCATTTTTTTTTTTTTTGCAATTTTGCCATCTTCACAAAATATTTGTAAACATACATTTTCAAAAAGAACATTTTGCAAAATACAATCTACACCAGTTGCATAGAGTTGCATTTAGTTACACCTAGTTTTTTTTGAAAAGCAGGGAAATATATTAAAGGACTGAGCCAAAAACAAACGAATCCAACAACAACCAAATTGGGTCCACAACAGCCCACATACGGCCCAACTAGAATAATCGGACAGACTCGAGTTAACAGACAATGAGATAAAATTAGAACTACTACAGCAAAAGCCCAAAACATATAACTTCATCTGCTGACTGCAAGAAACTACCAGTTTTCCATACCTACGAAGACGTTACCAGCATGAATTTCTTCTCCAATGTTAACAAAACCTTCCTGGATCTTCAAAAGCTCATCTCCGCGGAGGATTCTCTACTTCTGCTTCCATGGCTTGCATATTCACATCTTCCTCATGAATTCTATGAAACTCAGGACCAATCCTTCCTAACCTCATGTCTAGACTCCATAACTCGAACAGACGCCCAAAAGGCCTTTCAATGACCACCATTTGTTTCCAATTAGCTGCACCATGTTGATCTAGATACACGGCCAACACATTATCAGCAGCATCCGTGAGACGGATCTCTAAGTTGAAATTCCTGTCAGCTTTCCTAGTATTCAGTTACTGAATGATGAAAGCATTAGCTGGATTTGCCCCTACATCAATAGAGTCCTTCCACTCCCAATAGGCTGCAGCATGGTCTATTTCAAGAATAGCTTTAGGATAATCATCGTCAAAGATCAGCTTCAACCCTTCCATAAACGCATGCAGTTCATTGCTCCTTCGATTTTCAATACCCAGAGAACCAGCTAGCATCCTAATGATCTTGCCCCTGCTATCGCGAACAACCACTCCAATTCCAGAGATGTTCCCATTCTGAAGTCTTTGGTCTTCAAAACGCCCATGCACATTAACTTTAACCACACCTCTGTGAGGCATTTCCCAGTCCGGATTTACATTCAACATAGCCATGTTTTGCTTGAGAAGTTTGATAGTATTTGGAAGAGAAAATGGATGTTAAAAAAGAGAGGCAAAAGAGTCTCTATATAGGCTGTATAATGATGGCATTGCATGGCTTTATAAAAACTTAAATTCCCAATATCGTCTGCACAGTTTCCCAAGGCAATAATTTACTCCATTTCGCAGCTGAAAGAAAACATTGACGTTTCACATTTCCTATTTGGGCCTTAATAAGACGAGGTGGGCTTAGCAATAGTCATACAAAAATACCCACACTATAGCCAAGACTCTCCTTTTGCTTCTTTGATTGGCCCAACAACATAAATAATCTTGATCACAATCTCACCACATTTTATCCCTTAGCACCAAGCAAAATGCATTTTATTTCTTAGTAGACCTTGCTTTGCTAGATTATCAGCTTCTTGATTTAGCACTCTATCCACCTTCTTGAACATTATCTTTGTGTTTACTAGGAAATTCTCAACATCCTTGTCAAACTGATGGACTAAACTTACTCTAGATCTCTGAATTCTTTTAATCAACTCTGCCGAATCAGAGTAGATTATACTACGACAATTGCTCCATTTGCTAGAAGCTAATTTTCTGATAACAAACAAAAAGGCTTCACATTCACATAGAAATGCTGTATTAGCTTTCACTGGATCAGAAAAGATTAAAATCAGATTTCCCTCAGAGTCCTTAACATACCCTCCTATACCTGCTCGAATCACAGAGTTATTTTCCATCTTCCAAGCCCCATCTATAAAACCAGTTAAAGTTACCTACTTGCTCATCAAAAACTCTTTTTTCCGTAGACTAGATTTAAGAACTAGCCCTGATGGATTTGAGTTCCACAGATGAGACTTATCAATAAGATTGACCGCTTGACACCACATTTGAGATCTATGTACTATAAGAAACAGAAATTCTGACTTTTTTGTTTTCAAACCTTTAAAAACAGCCTGATTTCTACATAACCAAATGGTCCATAACGTTGCAGCCCATGTTATTTGCCATGCAGTTCTAATACTTGGATTGTAGAAAAAAGCATCAGAGAAAACATCGTAACATTCCTGTATTCTAACACTCCACCAGTTTGAAACAAAATCCCAGGCCCAACTTGCTAACTCACATTTCCAGAAAATGTGAGACTGAGATTCTTCTTCATTATTACACCATTTACAGATTCTTGAAATATGAGAACATGCACTAATTCTGGACGCTAAGAAACCACAAGTAGGTAGAATATTGTGAAAATAGTTCCAGAGAAAAATACTAACCTTTGGAGGGATTTTGAATTTCCACATAGACCTCCATCTAACCTCATTTTCTGCTATATCCTTATCCATTAAGGCATAACTCCTAGCTGCTGAAAACTCCTCATTCACCGGAGTCCAAATCAACCTATCTACCCCATCCTTAAGATGTACTTGATCGAAGAGATTCATTAATTTATCTACTAGTTCCATCTCCCAGGCTCTTAGAATTCTACTCCAAAAAACCTCCATCTTAATAGGATAACAATCCACCAAGTCCTTAAAAGATCTAACATTGACATGTTTAAGATTTGAAATATTGTACAATTTTGGAAAAAGATCCATTAGTGGTCCTTTCGAACACCAGTTATCTTCCCAGAAAAGTGTTGTTTCACCATCATTAATTTTCCACAAGAACTTGTTCCTATCTAATTCTCCCTTCAAAATTGAATTACCTGCAACCTCCACTATACCTTGAATGCATTCTGAGACCTTAGTTGCTTTGAGAATCTTATCCGTTGTGTCTCCTTTCGAACAATCATACTTTGCTCTTACCCATTTGTTCCAAAGATTATCCCTATCCCTATGCCACTTCCAGTGCCATTTTCCTAATAAAGATGAGTTTTTTATACTAATATTTGAAAGTCCAAGACCTCCCAATCTTTTTGGTTGAGTGATCTTTTTCCACCTGAGATAATGCATTTTTTTATTCCCATCCGAGTGACCCCAGAAGAAATTTCTTCTAAGCTTTTCAATTTCTGCATATACTCCCTTAGGAACCTTGAAGATGTTAAACCAATAGACTGGTAAACTGTCTAGTGAGGATTTTAGCAAAACAAGTCTACCAGCCTTATTTAGGGAAGAACATCTCCAATTTGCTAGTTTATTTTCAATTCTTTTGATGAGAGGGTTCCAAAAAATTTTCCTCCTTATCGAAACACCTAATGGAGCTCCAAGATAGATGAGAGGCCAAACACCTGCCTTGCAACCCAACAGTTTGGCTCCTGATTCCACTAAATCTCTGTTTTTTCCACAAGTAAACAAACTACTTTTAGAGAAGTTAATCTTCAGTCCAGTAAGTAGCTGGACACACTGAAGAACACGTTTGATGACCTTTATATACTCCAAAGATCCTTCTAAGAAAATCAAGGTGCCATCTGCGAACTGGAGGTGAGTCAACTGATCAGAATCTTCTTTCAAAATAAAACCCCTAAACATTCCTATCGATCTTGCTTTGCCAATCAAAAGATTTAACACTTCAGCCACGACACTGTACAAAAGAGGTGAAAGAGGGTCACCTTGTCTGAGGACCTTTTTTGGAGAGAACTCCTTAGAAGGTGATTCATTAACAAAAACAGAGACTTTCATCGAGTCAAGATAAGCGCTGATCCAGGAAATCCATCTACTTCCAAAACCCATTGCTTCCAACAATCGAAAGAGAAAATTCCAATTGACCGAATCAAAAGCTTTTTCAAAATCAAGCTTCAGGATCAGATCATTGCTATTCGACTTTTTCATTGAGTGTATTGCTTCGTTTGCAATTAGTATACTCTCCGAAGCTTGTCTTCCTTTAATGAATGCGAATTGATTCATACCTACAATCTTTCCTATGACCTCACTCAACCTGTGAGCTAAAACCTTTGTAAATAGTTTAGCAATACTATTTATAAGGCTTATATGTCTAAAATCTGAGACCAGTTCCGGATTTTGTTTTTTGGGAATGAGTGTTATGAAAGAATAGTTGAAGCCTGCAGGGGCAGAAAGAGAGTTTTGCAAATAAGTTCGTAGTTTCACAAATTATATATTTAAAAAAAAATATTTTTGCAAAAAAATTTCTGAACTTGCACGTTTAAGAAAAAGCCCATTTTATATGATTAAATTACTTTATTAAATATTCAATTATTGAATTCACATGTTTAATTTAAAATTTCATAATATAAATTTTAAATAATGCATGTCTATAATTAAATTTATATAAATTATTTAATTTTAAATTAAAATAATTATTAAAAATCATGATTATAGAAAGAAAGAATTTTAACATAAAATCAAATTTATTACATATCAAAAAAGCCATACATCACACGGGTTATAAGTTAGTATATATATAATAAATGTAAAAAGAAATTTATCCAAAAGTTTGCTCTTTAACGACCAAATTAATAATGATTGTTGGGGTCTTAAATTATTTTTAAAAATAAATAGATTTAGGATCTACAAATTCTCTCTTTTTCCCCAGTAGCCACACCTTTCCTCTTCTCCGAAATTTGTCGGGGGCTTCCAACCAGTTTTCACCGGTGGAAAGCCCCAAATCTTTTAATTTCCTTTGTTTGTTCTTATTTTCTTCAATAATCTCCCTTCTTGGTAAGAAATTTCCCGATTTCCTGTTTGGTTTTGCTTCTGTCCTTGTTAGAGTTTGTTTGATTTCTCTCTTTGTGAGAGGTTTGTTATTCGCTTTTTAATTGTGGGCGGGGGTCTTGATTTAATGATGAAATTTTGTATGGGATTGTAGTTGTGGTCGATAACTTAAACGATTGCTCCATTTGAGCATGATGAAGAGGGTACCAGTAATCCAACGAGGATGCATAAAGTGGGTACTTGTACTTGTATATGCATTATCTTCAAAATATCGTTTAACTGTCTCTTCATGAGAACAGGCGATTGTAATTTACTATTTGTTCGACTCGATCAATGGTGTAGATGACGTAAGACTTTTATTATTGAATTAACATCTTTGTTCTTCAAAAAAAAAAGATTTAAAATTGAAAATTTTATTTGATATTTGCATAAATAAGCTCAAATACTGAAAATTGTATTTAATAATATAAATCAAATAGACTTAGATTTTTTTAAGTAAATGAAATTTTCAATTCAAGATCCGTAACTTTTGATTTTCTTTCTCGGGTAGCTAGTTGAATAATTTGTACTATCTAATACTATTATGTTCTAATATATAATAAATTTAAAATTGATTTTTTCCATAATTTTTGGTCCATGTACCGTGAAAACAATAAAAACCGCTATATATTAAATAGATAGACAGAGAGAGCCATTGGATTAAATATTAAAAAATATATTTAATTGTTATTAGAATTATATTAAAATACTAAAAAGTGAATTTTAATAATATATACAAAATATATGTAGATTTCCCAAATTTAGTAGAATTCTTTATCTGAAAATTTCAACCTTTTTTTTTATAGTTTCAAGATAATTTCAGTTGGATAATAATTGTTAAACTATCATTTAATTAAAAATTATTTTGTAAGTTTCGCTTGGACTACAAAATTGTTCACATATAATTTTAAGAACTCAAGAAAGATTCCAAATAATAAAAGTAAGCGTCTATAACTTATTAATACGAAGTATCAATTTTTTATTTATTTGAACTCAAATTTGATTGTTTTCTTATTAGAAAGGAATATTATGTTTTTAATAGCTAAATTAAACTTCTGAAACAATAAAACCTTTTGTCCAATATATTAAAATAAAATTTTACATTGTTAGAATAAAAGTTATAAAAAAAATTCACAATTAAAAGTTGTGAATATAAAAAATTGTGAATATAAAAAATTGTAAATTAATATAATTATTAATATTAATAAATTCGTGCATCGTACAGGTTTTGGTTTAAATTTTCAAAAATATCTCTTTTAGTGTTTGAATAGAGTTCTCCAAACAACCAAATATAATTTTAAATATTAGATCCCGCAATTTTTTTTTCTATCTATTTAAAATCTATCGATTCGTATTATTTCAATATATAATATAAATTAAATGTAATTTCTATGTTTATTAAACGGGTCTCCTTTTTAAATATAGCTACTAAAAAAGAGCAAAAATGTAAAATGAAAATCGAATAAATATTTATTAAAAAAGTAATTTTTTTAAAAAAAGAAACTTGCATCTAACTGGATATAAGTAATTATATCATTATATATAATAAGCGTAAGAAGGATCTTGTCCATAATTTTTGTTTGGTCACTTTGGTTTGGTCACTATACTGTCAAAATAATCTCAACCGTCGAATATAATATTTTTAAAAATAGACGATCAAGATTATATCATATTTAAAAGAAAATTATAATCAAAAAAGGATATAATTAAAAAGATTGTATTAGAATTGACTTTTAAAAAGAAGTTATAATCTGAAAAGGATTGAAAAGATTGTATTAGAACTGAATTTTATTTATTTATTTATTAATATTAAAAAAGGTTCATATTTACTATTTAGGCTCTATCTCGAGATATAAAAATCAGATTTGGATGATTTTACATTACACGCAAAACTCATAAAATTATCTTTAATTTAGTGATGATTTAACAATTATTATCCAAATGAAAACATTCAGAATCTCAAGAGAAAATATAATTACGAATTCTTAAGAATACCTACATTAATAATCATATTCAATATAGAAAACTTAATTATATATGATTTAAATCATTGATAAGCACTTTTTTGTATTTCAATATAAATACACTTTTTAGTTTACATGTTAAAATATTAAATATTTTTTATGCTAGATCCAACATTTTATCTATTTATTTTAAGATTTAACAATTTTTTTTTTTGAGAAGCAAATACTTATATTCATAATCGGACAAAAGACCGGAACAAAAGATGATACTGGCCATTATATAAAATGCACCAGACTATTAGAAGCCCATATATAACCAACACCCACTAGAAACCCAGCCAAACATTACCACAAGCAAAACAGAACATTAGACAAACTAAATGAAAGCAACCTTAAAACTAATAATAACTTAAACAACATAACCCATTAACTAATGAAATCTTTGACATCATGCGTATTCAAACCATCTCCTGCATCAATCTCCGCTTCAAGATCCAACTCATGAATAGCCATGAACTGATCACTAATGGGACCAAGCCCCATATCACTACACCAAAGCTCAAAAAATACGACCAAAAGGACCTGTTAAAATGATCATTCTGCTCCAGTTGAGAGCACCATGATGAGCGATATATGTAACGAGCAATAGCGTTTGCACCAGGGTTTATGGGCCTAACGTCAAGAGTGAAGTTTGTGTCCGCCCTCCTTTGAGTAAGTTGCTGAACGACATAACGATGCTCCGGGATAGTTCCATGAGTTTCAGCATTCCTCCATTCCCAGTACGCTTCTTCATCGCCTGTCTCAAGTTCAATGTCAAAGCGATCACCAAGATATGCACGCTTTTACCGTTCCAGTAAAGCATAAGATCTAACAGTTCTTATTTTATCGAGGACCAGACTATCAACTATCAAGATTTTGGACAAAATCCCTCATACCCTTATTATTAAAACTGTATTTAATTGGTTGTAAGTATAACTATCTTCAAATAATAAAAAAAGTTATTTTGATAAGCAAAATAAAATATAAGTAGATTTTCTAAATAGAATAGTTTCAATATAAAAAATCGTCAATTTCATCTCTCTTCTGTTTCTTGGTAATTTTAATTGGAGAAAATTGTTAAATCAACACTAAATTAAATAATATTTTGTTAATTTCACGTAGGCTGTAAAATCATCCAAATCAAGTTTTAAGAATTCAAGATAAAACACACAATAAATTAAACGTGTAAAACTATATATATATATATATCAATTTCATAAAAATAATTTGATATGTAAACTAATAACAAATAAATAATAAAAAAATAATATTATAAATATTAGAAAAAGAGTCACAATTTGAAGACAAGTAAAGATGTCACTACAAGAAATATTATCTTTACCTACCAATATTTTAGCTACTAATAAATAATGGTAAGTAAAAATTACTTTTATCTACGATTTGATAATCATAAAAAATAAATGTAGGTAAACATAGAAAGTGAAGGGAGCTGTACAATAGTTTTTTCCTGGACCCACTCATATCCTTGAAAAGCTTCATTTATTTAGGCGATTTGTTTCCCGCTTCATGTTTGTATGTTTGGTTGGCTGACATGTCAAAAAATTCTTTAAAATATTAATATTATAAATTACTACCGTGTAACCAATGAATGAAGTGGCTACACTCTTTTTTTTCTTCCGAAAGCTTTCCTTCCAATTGTATTTTTGCCTAATTTCTTCCTACAATTTAAGTTTTCATGTTTAATTTAATAATTATTTAGTGTCAATAATTTTATAATAATATTAAAAAGTTAGTACTTTCACTTAATATATAGATAGATTTTTATAATATTAAAAATAGATAAACTTATATTTAGAGATTAAAATATTTCTTACCATTACGCTAGTAAATTTTATTCTTAATAATACAGAATAAAAATTTCCACTTTTTTGATTCATTTTATAATGAAATTTGAGTTTTGAAAACTTAATTTATAGTTATTTATTGCATTTCCCGCTTTCATTTAGTAAAAAAAAATGGTTGGGGCGGGCGGGCCAAGGCGGGCCGATTAGTGCCGGGTTCCATTTTTTGTTTGCCTTCTTTGCTGCTTTCGTTTTTCCTTTTTGTTTTTTCCTTATTTTTTATTTTTTGTTTTAGTTGTTCTCCTGAAAACAAATAAAAACAAATATTTAAGTTACAAATATTTAGTTGTTCTCTTGAAAACAAATATGTTTAAATATTTAAGTTGTTCTCAATATTTTTTGTTTTTTTGGATGCTCTCAGATTTTTTTTTTGCCTAAACATATAAATTATACAAATTAAAATAAAAATAGACTAAAGTTAATGCTAATTGTATTTCTGCATCGTGTGCTAATGCTTTTCCTTTTTGTTAATGCTTTTTCTTTTTGCTTTTTCCTTTTCCTTTTCCCAGCTTTACTTTGAATGACAGTTTTAATATTATCCTACATTTGATACTAAACTCCGGCCGTGATATAAGCATTCAGTGGATTTTCTATTCATCCTCAAAAAGAAAAAATATCAAATATTTATGATTCTACCACACGGTGATGTGAATAATTTAACTAACAAATAGATAAAAAAAATCAAGTTCTTGTAACAAGTACAAGTAGACACTATATATAATGCTACCTTTTGATCGGTTGTTTAACTTCTTTTTTTTCCTTGTCAACTTTTAAACAACTAGGTGGATCATGGATCGATCATGGATAGACATACCAGATAAGTTATCTCCAGAATATGCTAAAGGTATCACCGAATTCATATCTGTTGCAAGGAAGTGTATGGACTCCATGGGGATGGTGTTATGTCCTTGTTGTCTATGTTTGAATAATAAATCAAAAAGCATCAACGTGATTAAGGTACACTTGCTTAATAATAGTTTTCTGAGTACTTACAAGAAATGGTATTATCATGGGGAAGAAATTGATCAAATAGAAGATGAAACGTTTCTTGATAATGAGGATGAATATGTAGACGATGAACTTAATGATTTGATTGCGGGTATTAACGATGCCATTGGAAGTAGGTATTTTAACATAGGTCCTAACAGTGATTTTGATGAATCTCCATTCGATGTAGGCGACAAGTACGATACCTTGTTTAAAGCTCTACATAAGCCTTTATGAAAATTGTAAAGATTTTTCTGTCTTAAGTACAGTGGTTAAGTTGATGAATATAAAATTGTTTAATAAATTAACAGATAAGGCATTTGATGATATTCTAAAAATTTTCAAAGAAATATTGCCTGAAGGTAATAATTGTCCAGAAAGTTATCAGCAAACAAGAAAACTTCTTTGTGAAGTGGGCTTAGGGTATGAGCAGATTGACGTTTGTCAGTATGATTGTGTTATATTTTATGGTGAGAATGCAAATGCCTTGGCATGTCCAGTGTGCAAGTCTAGTCGTTATGTTCGAAATAAAATACCACATAAACGACTTATATGGTTCCCTATTAAGGACCGATTAAAGAGGTTGTTTAGTTCTAAGCATACTTCTAAAGATATCCGATGGCATAAAGAAGTACGTAAAAGTGAAGATGGGATACTACGTCATCCTGCTGATGGAAATGCTTGGAAACATTTTGACAATGTGTACCCTGATTTTGCATTAGATTCCAGGAGTGTGCGAATGGGGTTAGCTTCAGATGGGTTTAACCCTTTTTCTAACATGACATCAACCTATAGTTTGTGGCCTGTGATATTAATACATTATAACATGCCGCCTTGGGCTTCTCCAAACGGGACAAACTACCTCATGTCTTTATTAATTCCGGGGCCAAAATCTCCTAGAAAAGACTATGATGTGTTCTTGAAGCCACTAATTGATGAACTTAAAGATCTTTGGAATGGTATCGATGCATATGATTCATTTAGTAAGTGCAAGTTTAAACTTAGAGCTGTAGTATTGTGGACCATTAATGATTTTCCAGCTTATGCATATTTATCTGGGTGGAGCACTGCTGGAAAATTAGCATGTCCTGTGTGTTTGGAAGATACAAGATCTAAAAGAATAACTGACAAGCAATGCTTTACAGGTCATCGATGTTATTTGAGTACCAATCATTCTTGGCGAAGGAGCAAAGAATATGATGGATCTAGCGAGTTACGTGGGCCTCCTCGTACTTTTAGCGGTGAAGACATTTTAAAACAGTTGCATGATGTTCTGATTTAAACAACTGGTAAGACACCAACTAATGTTTCTAGAAAACGAAAGCGTGGGGGAAACGAATTAAATTGGAGTAAAAAGAGTATTCTATTTGACTTGCCATATTGGTCATCGCTCTTGTTGCGTCACAATCTAGATGTGATGCATATAGAGAAAAATGTTTGTGATAACATTATAGGTACACTTTTAGATATTGAAGGTTAATCAAAAGATAATTTGAAAGCTCATAAAGATTTACAAGATTTAAATATTCGTGAAGAGCTTTGGTTGAAAAAGTCCACCAATGATAAATTTGAAAAACCCCATGCCAGTTATACTTTGACAAAAGAAGAATGCAAAAGTTTTTGTAGATTCATTCGAAGTGTGAGATTACTAGATGGATATGCTTCAAATATAAGTCGATGTGTAACAGATAATGACAAGCTAAGAGGTATAAAAACTCATGACTGTCATGTTTTACTTCATAAGATATTGCCAGTTGCCATACAATCCTTTCTTATAAAGAATATTCGTGGCACTTTGATTGAGTTATGTCAATTTTTTCAAAATATTTGTGCCAAAACTGTACGAGTTTCTAATATTGAAGAACTGAAGGAAGGAATTGTAATAATTTTGTGCAAATTGGAGAAGATATTTCCCCCAGCATTTTTTACCATAATGGTACACCTTTGCGTGCACTTACCAGATCAGGTTTTGCTAGGTGGTCCTGTTGCTACGAGATGGATGTTTGGTACAGAATGTCACATGGGTTTGTACAAGCGGTATGTAAGAAATATGGCTCGACCAGATGGCTCAATTGTCGAAACTTTTGTTGTAGATGAAGCTGTAAGCTTTTTGTCCAGATATATTTCAAACATAGAGACGAGATTCAATAAACCTGAGCGTAATTGGGATCTACCTTCTCCAAATTATAGTATAGACATTTTCAAATCTAATGTTCGTCCAATCGGGGCACCATCTATTCAGTTGCTACATAATTGGAAAAATGTGATTCAATGGTATATCTTAAATAATTCTACAGATGATATCCAGGATTGCCTTGAGTAAGTTCTGAATCTTTTATTTAATTGCAAAAATATATGTAGTTATGTCACTTGTTGATGTTTAACATATTTATGATTCTTTCATTTTCTGTCGTGATCACAAAAAAATATTGGAAGAAAGAGGACTTTCCGGTTTAGATGTTATCACTAAGCAAAGAGAGGAATTCCCATCATGGTTCAGAAAGAAGGTAAGAGTTTTTTATCGATTATTTCAAAGTTAGCTATAGAATACTTAATAATATATATTTTCCTCTTGTGTTATAGATATCTCAGATGAAAGTAGAAAAATCGGATGTTGTAAATGACGATTTATACTCTTTATCTCAAGGTCCATTGGAACGATATAGTAGTTATCAAAGTTGTGTTGCAAATGGAGTACGATTTCGTTGTAGAAATTATGATGATACTCTTCGGACACAATGTTCTGGAGTTTGCACAGAAGGTGATCATGATGAGAACAACATTATTTATTACGGGGTTTTGGTTGAGATCTTGGAGTTGTCATTCCTTTTTGAACGAAAAGTTTTCTTATTTCGTTGCAAGTGGTATAACTCTGATCCAAAAGGTAGATCAGTCTTTGTGGAAAATAATTTGACATCAATATATACATCAAACAATTGGTATCCTGATGACCCATTTATATTGGCAAGTCAAGCTCAACAAGTTTTCTATTTATTTGATATGAAGCGAGGTTCTAGTTGGAGGATTGTTCAAAAAGTTAATCATTGGTCCATATATGACATTCCTGAAGTCTGCCATGCATCAGTGACTCAATGAATAATGATGTATTTCAGGAAGAGGAATCATTTCAGCTGCCACCTCTTCAACCAATTGAGGATGTGATTGAAAGTTCTTCTTTAGTTCGACAGGATGTTGCATCATTAACTTTTTCAAGCCAAACTGTTGCTGATTTATTTTCTAATTGTCAAAATCCACCTACTTGTGAGGAGGCTCATCTAAATGAAGATGACTTCAATGAATTTCATGATGATGATGGGAATCTGTTCCTAAATGAAGAACTACTCAACTCAAGTGATGATGACAGTGAAATTGACTCATATGCGGAATCAGAATCTGATAAATGAAAATTACTCAAACTTGCATTTTTTCTTTTTCAGGATGTTGTTCTAGAATTACATGAGAATGTACTAGATGATTTGATTGCACTGCTGTCTACTTATGATCTCTTATAAATGTAGTCTATATAATAAAATCATTAACTTTAACCATCTTTTATATTGTTCGATATTAATAAAATAAGCAAACAAATCTAGATCACAACAATATAAATATTAGAAAGAATTGAATAATCAAATTGAAATTATGCATACAAAATCAAATTATTTTATTATAACATTTAAGAATGATAGATCGGAATTTAAAAATAAAAGCTAGACATCATTTTAAATCTAGAACAGTAAATTTTTAATATATTGATTTTAAATCACCATATTCTTCTTCTTCTTCATTTTCTTCACATTCTTCTTCTTAAACAATCATTAGCATCATAATACACCAGACACATGACCAAATAATCGCCTTATACAAGTAGTTCTGAACCCATTGTTGGATTTCGAGGCAGTAAATCACAGCGTAAACAATGATAATTATAAAAAAATTGAAAACCAAAACCATGGATCCATGTATGTACAGTGAATAGGAGAATCTGCGGTGGTTTTACAGTTGAGAAAGGAGAGGGAGATGGCGGTGAAGAGAGAGAGAGATAGAAGAAAAGGGAGAGAGGGGAGAGACAAAAGGGAGACGAGAGACAGGGGTAAGATAAAATGAAGGGTTTGATAAGGATAAAATACGGATAGTTGGATGTCTGTTTCTTTGTTTTAATAAACGCTGTAGATTGATTGAAGAAACACAATCTGTGTGCTATGCTATCAACCAATAACACATTGACACGTGTCATCAAAAAGAATTTTTAATTTTCCATTTCTTAATATAGAGTAAAATAAATACCCGGAAATCAAAAATGCTCTAAAAAATATGAAACACTTTGAAATATTAAGAAAATTGTCCCTGGTCAAATTTCATTAGGATATAATAAAAATAGATTTGTAATATTTTGAACACAAATTATACAATTTTTTTTTGATTAAAAGAGGACGGTACCTCATATAAATTTTATTAATTAAAATTGTTTTTTACAAATGGTGTGAGAGGACTCCTCTTTAAAAAAATAGAACAAACCTTATTAAACATATTTAAAAAATTACAAAGCAAACAAATCCTAAAATACAAAATTTATACACTATTTAATTTATGATTCTTCTTTGACCCGATTCCGATGAAGTATCCATTGTCATCCATGGATCGTCTTCTCCATCCGAGTCATCTTCTTTTTTTCCTTGTTGTCTTTTTTCAGCTTGATCCCAATCCTTTTTGCAAACAAAAATTTTTACGACGTCTGGTGCAAGACTTGATCTCTTCTCGTCTAACACACTTCTACCTGCACTAAAAGCGGACTCAGACGCAAGGGTAGAAGCGGGCACTACTAAAATGTCCTTGGCAATTTTTGCTAAAACCGGAAATTGTAACTCATGATTCTTCCACCATGTTAGTATTTCAAAATCCTCATTTAATTCATAACTATAAGAAAAAAATTTCCTAATCATACCAAAAGAAGACATTCAATAATAACTTGATGTACATTTGGTTCATAAACATAAGAAAAAACGTTAGTAGCATGTGAAAAACAATCAAGAATATCACGTACCGTAGATGCCATCTCCCACTCCATTTCGGTAATAACTGCTTCTTCGCGTTGGTGATTTGGATCCGCATTATATAATACAGTGATAATATCCTTATATTTAATTGCATCATTTAATAATTTATGAGTCGAATCCCATCTAGTAGGACAATCGATACCCCATTTTTTCGGCCTTAATCCATTATCTCTACATAATTTCTTGTACCTAGACCTATATGTACCCGGTAAACGTAGATATTTAATTACTTTCCTAATAGGTTCTAATAATGTAGTTAAATGTTTAATTCCCACTTGTGCAGTCAAGCTAATAATGTGAGCACAACATCTAATGTGTAAAAATGCTCCATCTAAAACTAAAGGAATATCGGTCGTAATGTCATCCATATATCCAGCATTATCTAGAGATATTGTAAATACCTTTTTATACAAATTAAATTCTTTTATTGTGTCTAAAATTCTTTGTTTTATATTATAACCGGAGTGTGACTCGTCCATAGTATCAAAAGCAATAATTCGTTTTTGTAAAAAATAATCAACATCAATCCAATGAACTGTAACACAAATATAAGGCTCGCCTTGAGTTGAACTCCAACAATCACAAGTTAACGAAACCATACCATCAAATTTTTCGAAATATTCAATTAATTGTGCTCGTTGACTATAATATTGTTTTTGTGTGTGACGTTTAAGTATATTTCTAGGAATTTTCATAAATGCCGGGTTTAGTGAATTCTTAATCATGTGTTCTAAATTTGGACTCTCACCGTGGGAGAAAGGTAAATCGTCTAATGTAACATAACTAGAAAAATCTTCGATCATTCTATTTCTATTATAGACGAAAGGCATACCACCACCGGGAGACGAAGTCATGAAACCCTGTATTTGTTGTGAACCTCCTTGTGCCGCTCCACTTTCGTGATTTTGCTTCGTTATTCCATGATGTTTAACCAAGTGCCGATCAAGTGTACCCGTACCACTCCCCTTACAGTGAACAAAAGGGGTTTGTTATCGACCATTTTGAATACAAAGCAAACAAAACGCCTTAAATTTGTTCGGCTCATCCGTTGGTTGTCTCGAAAAATAAGTCCAAACATGTGAATTATGTCGAGAAGAAGCACCTATAAAAAAAAAATAAATCGATTAAATTTAAAAAGAGTAAATTTAAAAAGAGTTAATTTAGAACGAGTTAATTTAAAAATCGAATACTTTTAAAACTAGGAAACTACAATTTTTTTTAAAAAAACGAAGTTTCATTCAATCAAATACTATAAAAAACGAAATTAAAACGAGTA
This sequence comes from Saposhnikovia divaricata, assembly GCA_036435485.1. Classification (NCBI taxonomy): domain Eukaryota; kingdom Viridiplantae; phylum Streptophyta; class Magnoliopsida; order Apiales; family Apiaceae; genus Saposhnikovia; species Saposhnikovia divaricata. The sequence goes on from CM071600.1 coordinate 25,872,021, forward strand.
AATTACTGGCTTCGGTTGGTGGTGGCATCGAGGAGGAGGGTGCTTGGCTTGAATCTTGAGATGATATAGTGCCCCTTCCTTCCATTATATTTTTTCGATCTGCAATTAAAAAAACCAAAAAATTAATCAGCAAATTTGATAAAATTACATATGATTTAATAAACAACATAAAATAATTTAGTCTTAAATTAAATACACACAAAACTATTTGAGATTTGAGAACGCAGCCTGCCAGAAACAGAAACAGAGTCGAGACTTGGTTTAACACTTGAAATTTAATTACAAAACTAGGGGAGAGAGAGAGGGAGAGAGAAAGGAAAGTCGAGAGAGAGTAGAGTGGTGTGAGAAAGGAGAGGAGAGAGGGGTGATATTTATAGGAGGGGAGAACGTTAGAAATTTAGCCGTTCATTTCCGAACGTTATATGTTGCAGAGATGTTGCAGAGAGATACCTGGTAGAAAGCTGTAGACTAGCCGTTGGCGCGTGCAGTTACGTGCATGCAGGCGTGCCGGTTGGCGGGCCGGTTCCGCGTGCCGGACCGGTTCCGCGATTTTTTTTTTCCTAAGTTTTTTTTGTTCATTTCTACTTTCCAATTGTTTTGTTCGTATTTTATTATTTCTACACAGTACAACCTATTTATAAGATTTAAATGTCGATTTTGTTACAACTAAAATGTAATTGTTTTTAATTTTTATCGTATTTTTAATTTTTTTTGTCGAAAACATGAATGATTTATTATAATTTTACTAAATACTGTAAAAGCTTTATTTTATTGTAAATTACTATAGAAAATTTATTTGTAAATGATTATAGAAAATTTATTTTATTTATATTTATATCGAAAAATAAAGCGAGTTTATATAACTAATAAATCAATATATTGAATTATTTAACACGCATAAAAAAAAGGCGTGCCGGGCCGAGTCCTGGTTTTTTTATTTTTTTATACTATACGCATGACAACAATGCGTATCAGAGACGTGCCGGGCCGAGCCCTTGTTTTTTTGTTTTTTTATACTATACGCATGACAACAATGCGTATCACAGACGTGCCGTGCGGTTCAAGACGTGCCGTGCCGGATCCTTTCTTTTTTTTTCTTTTTTTTTATATTTTTGTATACAATTCTTTTGTTTTTACAACTATTTAATTCTACAACTATTTAACAGATGTTTTCATTTAACCATTATAAAAAATATTTTTTTAAAATATACTATTTTTTGGGATGAGTTTAATCCAAAAATCGAATATCATTTAAAATATTTATAAAAATAAATGAACAGATTTTGTTTCACTTTTTTAAAAAAAAAATCATTTCTGTAAATGGAAAAAATGGCATCAAAATATTTTAAAAATTACAAAACAAACAATTCTAAAAATACAAAAAAAATAAAAAAAAAATTATACACACTATTTAATTTAAAAACTTGCTTGTTTATTGTTCAATTATTTTTTTTTTTGACGAAATTTATTGTTCAATTATAAACTGATGTCAGTCGGATAAATCCATGACCCCTGATATTTAACCCAAAGAGTTGGAGTTTTAATTTAACGTAAAAATGATTTTCATTTTCTTCCTCAATCATTTGTTTGGCGCTTTGTGAAAAAATTAAGTGCATGAAAATTTAATGATATAAGTTAATGATAACTCGTGTGCTGGTTTTCTTTTGCTTTTTGCTTTTTGCTTTTCTTTTTCCCGGTTTTGAATGATAGTTTTTTAATGCTCTTTGAACATTAATTAGTAGCATAGGCAGTTTTTTAAAATTTTAATATTTGATTAAAATGAAAACTGGGAGGGAATTTTTTTGGTTTGGCGCTTGGATTTCCCCCAACTTTTTTATTTTTTTAAAAAAGGTGTGAGTACTTATCAGTTAAAACCTCTACCCCTCTTCATCAAATACATATTTCACTGGTACTAATCGCCAACATACCTTCATCAAGTTACCATAAACTTATTGGTAATTGTCCCATTTTGTATGTGTATTTGATTATTATGATAATCATATCCGTAAACAAGATTAAATAGGGAAAGTTCCTAATTCAATATATGTTAATACTTTTTTTTTTGCAGGTTTGTGCATCATGGCACCTGGACGGCGGATAAAAGAACGCATCACTAGTTCTGGTCCTAAAGTTCCCCAAGTTGTTCAATGCACCACTGCTATTCAGGGCCAACAAGTTGGATCCACCACACAATTTGTTATACAAGGTGAAAAGAGTAGACCCAGCACACCTTTTGGTGAACGGATTGAACAAATTCAACCTTCTGTTGTGCTGAGTGGACAACACAATGACACTCATTTTTCTAAAACACGATCTAGTAATTTGTAGTATAATTTACATCTCTATTTATAATATTTTGTTGCTTACTATTGAATATCTTTGTAGATCGAAATGTTACCTACAGACCACGTAAAGCCACTCGTGGCATAGCTCCTTCTAAGATTGCTAGGGCAGCTTCAACAGGAAAATTGTCCGTAACTTTTGATGCGGATTGTCGTCAACCGATAAGTATTAATGCTGAGAGATTTAATAATGAGATCGGATTTATCGTTCGTAATCATGGTACATTTTGTTATAAGGACTGGAGACTTGTTCCTGAGGAGATCAGAGCACCACTACGAATTTATCTTTTGGTAAAATTTCATATTTTATTAATTTTAATTGTTTTTTGAGTTGCCTGTATACATTCTTTACGATTCGTCCTTATTAGGCAGTGGTGTATTTTATGCTTAAGTGTTTCTTGTTTTAATATTCTTAGGAAAATTTTGACATCGACTTGTGGGATAAAACAACTATATTGTGTATTGATGATCAAATGAAAAAAACATGGAAAATGCACAAGTACAAGTTACACTCGTACTTTAAACGCATTGGAGGTATAAAAGATGTTGAGATAGCGAAGAAAAAACGATATCCAGACTTGAATGAGGACCAACAAAAAGATTGGGAGTTCTTATGTGATCAATGGTGTTCAAACCAGTTTAAGGTAACCTAGTTTGTATAATCACTTTTGTTATTTTCTTCATATTTATGATCTACCTTATCTGTTTAGGAAAGAGCTGCTAAAAATATCATTAATCGGTCCAAAAGACCTTGGGAGTCTAAAAATGGATCAGTGTCAACAATAAGACATCATATTCGACGTGGAATGCCTAAGGCTTGCTGTTTTCCATTCTTCCTCTCATAGACTTTGCCTTGGTCATCATCCTTCTTATCCTTGCTGTCTTTCTTCTTCTTCTTATCCTCATCCCCCTTATCACTCCTGTGATGACTTCTCCTTCCATCACTCTTATCTTCATCTTCATCATCCTTATTCCTCCTTGGCTTGGCCATTTCTGGAATTACACCAGTTGCAATGTATGATCTGAGAATGTGCAGTGCCTCTATCTCTTCAGCAGTACTTGTCCCCTTTTTCTTTTGCAGTAGATCAATGATGGCAATAATGAGTCTGTGATTTCGAGAAGTGAGATCATTGGGAATGACCAATTGTTTAATCTCTTCAATTCTGGTGCCAGACTGATAGATGATGGTCCATGGCTTCTTAATCACTTCTGGCAGCCTTGAAGGTTGGCCATTTCTCAAGTCATCATACAAACTCTTATTGTTTTCATTTACATTCCTCTTCTCTATGAGCTCTATCAGTGCATCCATCTCTGAATGTTTCAAGGCATGTAGAGTTTTGTAGGTTAGATGCCAGATTCTGGATTTTGCTACCATCATTACTTCCTTGAGCCATGAGCTATTAACTTTTCTAGGTACCACAGTGAAGTAATCGATCTGATCCTTCAAGCTCCTTAGATACAATTGAGTGTCACCAGCCTGTTCTCTTGAGACTTTCAGAAACTCCAAGAATGCATCAGCATGATAAACATTTGAGTTTGCAATTTCTTGTAGCTTGGCCTCAGTGACCACCTTCACTTCTACAGGCTTGGCACTTTTAGATATGGAGAGTGAAGGTTTATCAGATGGCATACTCCCTGCAACCACTGTGGTTGTGATAGTTTGCTTTTGACCACTGGAAGTAGTGATGTGCACAGTTGGTAGAGTGACAACTAGCAGAGAAGTAGGAGGCTCATCAATTTTGTCTTTTCCTTTGCCAGGCACATGAATTAGAGATTTTGAAGTTCTTTGATGAGCACCTTCAGTGATTTTGATGCCCTTTACTGGTGGTTTCTCCCCCTTTGTATTTGAGTTCCTTGATGTCCTCTTCTCCCCCTTAGGCTTGTTGTCAGGCACAGAGGCTGTAGTGTTGACCTTTGGAGTTGAAGATTCTTCAGGTAGAGGGAGACCCATGTGCTTCATCATTGCAGACAACATTGATTGTTGATGCAGAAGAACATCAGCTGTGGTGGTGGCTTGAGTGTTCAACTGCTCAGTGAGAGTCTGTACCTTGTCTGTAAGATGAGCATTGGACTGAGTGAGAGTAGCTACCTCCTTTTCAAGTGCATCTACCTTACTGAATAATGCAGTAGATTTGAAGCCAGACAGGGATTGTTCTTTAAGTCTCTGCACTTCAAATCTAGACAGCTCATGCACAGGAACCTCAGTTACCAGCTTGTCTCCATATTGATTTGCAAAGAGTGTCCTAAGCATGGCATTGGCATCTGTAGTCTGATCAGATAGAATTTGAAATTTGCTTCCTAGACCTGTGACTGTATCTTTAAGGAGAGCTAGACCATTATCCATCTTGGTGCAGGTGGTGTTGAAGTGTCTGATATCTTTGACCACACTGTCTAGTTGAGGAAATTTGGCATCAAAGGCCCTCTTTATCTCTTCTACTGAAGTGGCTGTCTTGTCACTCACCTTGTTGACTTCAGTTTTGACTCCCTTGCCAAGATAGTGTGCAGCCTTGAGGAAGCCCTTGTAAGAATCATTGACATCTTCATACACTTCACTAGGGGACAGGGATTTTGCATTTGAACCCAGTGAAGTGATGTATTCCTCTCGAAGATATTGAAGTGCTTCACTGAGAGTTACATCATACTTTCCTTGCATCCAGGCATCTACATTGCCATCTCTCTCAGCATCATCAATAATCTTGGCCTTCTGCATCTCCACATCATCCCTATGACATAGTAGGATGGCTTCATAATCTGAATTTGAGATGTTGTACGTGACAAGGTTCTGAGTTTTTTTGACAAACTCAGGAATCTGATCCACAACATAGCTTTGGAGAGCGTCAATGGACATTTGTGGTGGAACAGACCCTGATCCTGAAGCACTGTCATGTTGCACAGGCTTCAGCTATTGAGACAAAAAGTGAGAGCTAGAGCTAGGCAAGCTAGACTCCTCAGTTACAGATGCAACTTCTGTAACCGGATGAAAAGACTTTGATACTGTTGTCTCCACAGAAGTGGGATGAGTTACAATAGTAGTTGACACAGGCACAGAGTCTCTAGTTAAAACTAGTGAATCCTCTGTGTTTGTGATGGTGTCATTAGGAGATGACCCAGCATGCATTCCCTGACCATCTAAATGTGGTACCTGGGTGGTGAGCAAGGTGTCATGCACCAAGTCACTTGAATCCATTGGCTCATCAAGAGAAAAGAATTCTTGATGATCAATGCCTTGCTCCTCAATTGCTTGAGTTGCAGGCTCCAAAGAAATATGAGTGGTAGAGTCTGGAAGAGAAGTGTGTTGTAGATTAGATTTTGGCAACTCCCCCTGAGAGATAGAGGGAGTTTCAATTGTGATGTGCTCTCCACTCAGTGTTGTGCCAGCCTTATCACTCCCATGTGCTGACTCTGTACAAGTAGGTGCATTGGGGAGAATGCTTGATTCTATAGATGCACCCTGTTGAGAGGATACACCTAGTGAGCTGTTTGCCCCTGATTTTACAACTTCAGCCATTTGGGTGACTGAAGAGGTGGTTTTAGACTTCTTCTTCTTTGGCCTTAGTAAGGGTGACTCAGGTTCCTCACTTGCTATGCCTAATTCTACAGCCAAGGCTGCTTCAGTTAAGATTTTTAGAGGTTCAGAAGCAACATGTTTTCTCTTCCTTTTACTAACATCATCCTTTTGAGAGGATGATGCAGTTCTCTCTGTGTTTGGTAAAGTGTTTGGCTGAGAGGGTTGGTTAGTAGGCCCTGGGTTAGCATTTTGCTCTACTTGCTTTGGCCTAGCTAACTCAGATTTTGAGGCACATGTTGGCATGTTGTGGGGGTAAGTCCTAAATAAACTCTCCATAAGGGGAGTTATTTTGAGCCTTACATCCACATCATTCCTAGTCTCCAAGCTACCAAAAATGAGTTTGGTCATGGATTTCGGATAGCCTATTCTATTTTTGTCTAACCCAGGCAATTCAATCAATTTAACATCTATGAAATTAAGTACAGATTGAATAAAGCGAGGGAAGAAAATTTCATTACCTCTCTTGGCTGAGTTCTTACCAAGTCTCCCATACAATTCTTGCATTATGATCAAACCAACATCAATCTTTCTCCCATATGCTAGAGCATATCCTATTTGTTGAACAGGTGTGCTGATTTGATCAAAGCTGGACTTCCTTGCTGTGAAGACTTGAAGAAGAGTGCCAAAGACATAGCTCCATTCCTTCCTCAAGTACTTCCTATTCAAATTTCCAAACTTGATTTTATCTGAGTAGTTGATAAAATCAAAGAAATCTTCCAATTCCTGATCAGTTGCTTGACTGTCATACACTCCTTGTTGTAACCCCAGTGCTTGATTCATATTTTCAGTAGTGATGGTGATTTCCTTGTCTTGAATCTTGCAATAGATTACGTATGAAGTTATTGCATTCTCTAGGGCCACGACCTCCACAGTAGCAGTTCTCCAAAACTGTTCCAGTAAATCTAGATACAGAGTTGGGTTAGCTGAGAGTGCATCCTTGATGTATGATTCAGCCATCCATCGAACGAAGCACTTAAAGTTTGCATTGGGTGCTTCAACATCGTTGGTTATTGCTATGAAATTGATGTGTTTAGGAATTGTGAGTTGGGTATTTGCCATTGTTACACAGAGAGATGAGAAGAGAATGAAGGTTGAAGAAGAAATTTAGCTTTTGACGTTAGGGTTTACAGAGGTTTTGGAACTTTAGCTGCCTGAGAAATCGAATGAAATGATTTGAACAGTTGTGGAATTGTATATATGTGAGTGACTTGAGTTGTCGATTAGATATAGGTTTTGTATCGACAATTCAGTCATTCGAGAAGTATAAAACAACTATTCGATAAGTCAAGAAAGGCTTATTCGATATCTCAAGCAGTTTGTAACTCACAGCTGGCAGTTATTTAACTCAGAAAATAATTCTAAGCTAAATAAAATATGTTTTTATGAGCGAAATGAAATTTTGAATATAAATCCAAAAAGCGATTAAGTGTCAGCGAGAAATCAGCCATTTCAAATGATTCGATAACTCAAATACAGTATTCGAGAACTCCATCATTAGAGAACTAAAATACTCTATTCGAGAACTCAAAGTGTGCTAATCGATTTCTCAAAAGACACTATTCGAGAACTCAGGAGGGTTCTTGATAGGCCTATTCGAGAACTCGAGCCATGACAAAACAATGAACCATTCGAGAAGTCTGACTTGTCGAACTATACTTTTCACTCATAAAATTGAATTTTCACTATCTTTTAAAATTTACCAGAAATATTCATTGAAGAATATTCTACTAAATTAAATAGTGATTTTCTCAAAATTTCACAGAAATTTCAAGCTAAAGATGTATGATTTTCAACATATGCAGCATTGTGGAATATTTATAAATCATAATCCAGCCAATACTTACTTTAGAAATATTGAGCATTTGATAAGGTAAGTATTTACTGCTGCAACAATCTAGTTGATATATTCACTCAGCCAGAATTTGAAGAATTCAGCATTCCAATCTCACTAACCAACCTTGTGAAGGTGGCTTCATCTAATGGCTTAGTGAATATGTCAGCTAGTTGTTTCTCTGTGGGAACATAATGTAACTCAATGGTTCCATTAGTTGCATGCTCCCTTATGAAGTGATATCTGATGTCAATGTGCTTTGTCCTAGAATGATTGACAGGATTGGAAACTATAGAGATTGCACTTGTGTTGTCACACATGATTGGAATTCTTTCCAACACAAGTCCATAATCTCTAAGTTGGTTTCTGATCCAAAGCACTTGAGCACAGCAACTTCCAGCAGCTATGTACTCAGCTTCAGCTGTGGAGGTTGACACAGATTGTTGTTTCTTGCTGTACCAAGAGACTAACCTTTGTCCAAGAAACTGGCAGCTACCTGAGGTGCTTTTCCTATCCACTCTGCATCCAGCATAATCAGCATCAGAATAACCAACCAGATTGAACCCTGTGTCCTTAGGATACCATAACCCCATGTTTGGTGTGCCCTTCAGATATCTGAAAATCCTCTTTATTGCTATCATATGTGATTCCTTTGGATTTGATTGAAACCTTGCACATAAGCATGTTGCAAACATGATGTCTGGCCTACTGGCAGTGAGGTAGAGTAGAGAACCAACCATGCCTCTGTAGATTGAGATATCTACCTTCTTGCCCTTACTGTCTTCATCTAACTTGGTGGCAGTGGCCATGGGTGTCTTTGCAGGTGAGCATTCTTCTAAGTTAAATTTCTTCAATAGATCCTTGATGTATTTGGTTTGGCTTATAAAAGTGCCATCCTTCCTTTGACTCACTTGCAGCCCAAGAAAGAATGTTAATTCTCCTATCATACTCATCTCATATCTGCTCTGCATGAGCTTAGAGAATTTCTCACACAGCTTCTCATTTGTAGAGCCAAATATGATATCATCCACATAGATTTGAACTAAGATAATATCATCACCATGTTTCTTGTAAAACAGTGTCTTGTCTAGTGTGCCTCTAGTGAATTGATTCTCAAGTAGAAATTGTGACAATGTGTCATACCATGCCCTAGGCGCTTGCTTAAGTCCATACAATGCTTTAAGCAATCTGTAGACAAACTGAGGGAATTGTGGATCCTCAAAGCCAGGTGGCTGTTGCACATATACTTCTTCTTACAACTCCCCATTCAGAAATGCACTCTTGACATCCATTTGATAGACCTTGAAATTAGAATGTGCAGCAAATGCCAAGAAAATTCTGATGGCCTCTAGTCTGACAACAGGGGCAAAAGTCTCATCATAGTCAATGCCCTCCTGTTGAGAGTATCCTTTTGCAACCAACCTTGCTTTGTTTCTTATGACTACACCATTTTCATCCATCTTATTCATTAGAACCCATTTTGTTCCAACAATGGTTCTATCCTTTGGTGCAGGCACAAGTTCCCATACTTTGCTTCTTTCAAATTGGTTTAGCTCCTCTTGCATAGTAATTATCCAATCAGGATCCAACAATGCATCTTCAAGTTTCTTAGGCTCAACTTGGGATAGAAAGCAACCGTAGAGACATTCATTTAGAGTTGCTCTCCTTGTCCTCACTCTTGTATTTGGATCTTCAATTATCTGATCTGCAGTATGTGATCTATCCCATTTCCTTGTATGTTTAGATTAATTTCTCAGCCTTGATGTTGCTTCATCATCCAGATCATGATCATTTACATTTCCTCCCCCTGTGAAGTTTCCACTAATCACAGGTGTGTCTTGGATGCTTGTTTCTTCAATGTTGGTTGACACAAGTTCTTCATTCACTTGAGTTTGTTGAATTGTGGGCTCAAATTCAGTTTCAATCTCCTCATCAGAATCATCTAGATTATCAAACTTCAAAGGATCTTTATCTTCATCATTGGCTTCTTCTAATCCAGGTAGTTTGCTGTCATCAAATGTCACATCTGTGCTTTCCATAACTTTCTTTTAAGTGATGACATAAACTTTGTATGCAATTCTTTCCATAGAGTAGCCAAGAAAAATTCCTTCAAATGCTTTTGCATCAAACTTTCTAACATATTCCGAGTTGTCTTTTAACACAAAGCATTTGCTTCCAAAAGTATGAACATACTTTAGGGTGGGCTTCTTTCCAGTCATCAAGTTGTAAGGTGTCTTTCCAGTGTTTTTGTTGATGAGGGTTCTATTTTGGATATAGCATGCAGTGCTCACAGCCTCAGCCCAAAAACATGTAGGCATCTTTGCATCAAGTAACATTGTTCTAGCAGCCTCAATCAGAGTTCTATTCTTTCTTTCAACAACTCCATTTTGTTGTGGAGTCCTTGGAGCTGAGAATTGTTGAGAAATACCATTTTCTTTACAGAATGCTTCAAGCATGGCATTTCTGAACTCTGTTCCATTATCACTCCTTAATTCAATCACACTTGCATTGTTGGCCTTTGCTTCCTTGTCAATTTTCTTTATATGCTTAATGATTACTTGGGGAGCCTCATCATTTGATGCCAGAAATTCTACCCATGTATACCTTGTGAAATCATCAACCATCACCAGAGCATACTTTTTCCTTCCTAGTGACATAATATTGACAGGCCCAAACAAGTCCATATGAATTAGTTGTAGGGGCTTGGTTATTGATGTCACTGTCTTTGACTTGTGGCTTGATCTTTTCATTTTTCCCTTTTGACAAGCCTCACACACTCCTTCTTGACAGAATTCAAGTGTGGGCATGCCTCTTACTAACTCTCTTTTGACTAGAGAATTAATGCCTTTGAAGTTCAAGTGTGATAGCTTCTTATGCCACAGCCAACTGTCTTCATTTGATGCTTTTGAGTAAAAGCAACAAATGTTGTCCTTGTATGAAGAGTTCATATTGGCTACAAACAGGCTTCCTTTCCTTACTCCAGATAGAGCAAAGTCACTAGTCTTTTTGTGGGTGATCAAACATTCATCTTTGTCAAAATTCACTTTGAAGCCTCTGTCAGTAAATTGACCAACACTCAGTAGATTGTGCTTGAGTCCCTTGACCAGTGCTACAGTCGTATCATAAACAGCATGCTTATCAATTTTCTTGATGTTAGTCTTCTTGTCACTGTTAGAAGTCTTAGAATCAGGGTTCTTAGACTTAGGTGACAAAGGCACCTTCCTAACTTTAGGAGGACTTGAAGACTTTGTTCTAGTGTATTGTGTGTGAACATTGTGACTGATGCATCCTTCCATGAATTGTCTTCTCAAATTAAAGCAACTAGTCATTACATTCATGTTACATGGCATACAATCAAATTTATCACAGAAGGGAGAGTCTCTATGTCTTAAAGGCACAGAGCAATCATAGAACGGTTTAGCAACACTACCAGATGGTTTCTTACAAGCATTAGTTAAATGATTATTGCTAAAACAATTTTGACAAACTTTCCTAGGGGCATTGGGCACATAAGCATAGTTGTTGTCCTTGTTAATCCCTAATTTGCCATTCCTGTTTTGTTTCTTTTTAGCCACTTTCTTCTCAACCTCATTATTCCCAGCTGAAACAAACTTCACAAATTTCTCAAGTCTAGGTTTGCCTCCTACTGACTCCTTGGCTTTGGTTTTGACATTCTCTCTCTTAGAGGATGCTTGTTGTTCACTTGATTGTGCCTTATCTTCATCATCCAACATTTGCTTAATGAGCAAGGCATCCTCATCAATCTCAAGTGTTGGTGTTTTAAATATTGGGGTCTCAGCCTTTTTCAAAACCTGAGGCACTTCCTCTTGAACAACAATGTCATCTTCAATGACTGCATAGCCTTTCCTCTGCTTGAGAGTGTCATAATCAAGTCCAATGGCAGCCTTAGGTCTAGCTAGATTTTTCTCATGGTAGGACTGCAATAGACTAGAGGAATTCTTGAATGTTTTCAATTTAAATTCATTTTCAGCTAGTTCATCCCTAAGAGATTTCTCAACTTGACTAGCACATAGAACCTTATTCTTTAGATAATCAATTTCTTGTTTAAGGTTTTCTATTTGCATAGCAGTTAGTTCTAGTTCCTCATTTCTTTTGTTTAACAGTTCATTCCTAGTGGACAGTTTAGCAATCTCTTCATTAGCAGCAGTCATACTAGTATGAATATTAAACATCTCAACAGATAGTTGTTCAACCATAGATTTGTATTCAGAAACAGACATGTCTATAGTAGTGAGGGATGGTACCTGAGAGTCTGATTCAGATGGTTCTTCCTTGGAGTTGGCCATCAAGGCATAGTTGCAGAATTCTTGTTCTTCTCCATCACTATCAGAATCATCCCAACACTTCCCTTCAGCTATGTAGGCCTTACCTGGTCCATGCTTCTTTAGCAGAGCCTCATACTTAGCTTCAAGCTCAAGAAACTCCTTATCCTTCTTCTTAGGCTTCTTGCATTCACTGGCAAAATGCCCTAGGTTATTGCGTCTATAACATCTCACAGATGACCTATCCACATAGCTGGTTGTGAATTTGTTTTTGTTTGCTTTCACAGGTGCCTTGCTCTTGTTGAATGAATGATTTTGAGATCTAGACTTGAAGGGCTGATTCCTCTTAAATCTGATGTTTGGGAATTTTCTAGCCATAAAAGCATATGAAGTGTTTTCCATGGCATCCAACTCTTCAAGAGTGTAGAACTCATCTTCTTCCTTTTCATCAACAGGTTCAGTCACTTCTTCTTCAGTCTCTTCATCATCTACTATCTCTTCTATTCACAGTTGACTTGTAGATTCTTCCAGGTCTTGAACGGATTTGTTGACAATCAAGGCACAGGATGTGTTTATCATTCTGCCTTGGTTGGCTTGGATAGCCCTCTTCTGAAGCAACTCAAGCTCATGAGTTTTTAAAACCCCATAGAGCACATCATATGTGACTTTGTTCAAATCTCTTTCTCTTAGAGATATGACCCTTTGCTCTAGATGGTTTGGTGCAGATAGTAGAAACTTCATGTTCAATTCCTTAGTGCTGTAAACCTTCCCATTCATTTGAAGCTCAGTCACCAGCTTGTGAAATCTTTCAAACATATCAGTAATACTTTCTTTGGACTGTGCCATGAAAGCTTCATACTGTGTGACCAGTATCTGTTTCCTATTTTCTCTTACCTCCTCTGTCCCTTCACATAACACCTCGATGTGGTTCCACATGTCCTTGGCTGATGTGCATGATGCTATATTAGCAAACATCGACATATCCATGGAGTCTATGATCAGCAACATGAGATGACTGTCTAGGGCAACCTTCTCCTTCTCTGAGTCCGTCCATTTGGATGGCTCTTTTGCAACATATGATCTAGGAATGACTATTGTGCCCACTGTAGATTCAGCAATTTCTTGTTGTGGTACAAATAGACCATTCTTGAGGATGTCGGGGTAGAGATGATTGGCAGCTTTGATGAACAACAGCATTTTTATTTTCCAGAGGTTGTAATTCTCTTTGTCGAACTTAGAGACCTTCACCGTACCTGTAGTCTTTGGTGTATTCGAACTCATGATCGTTTCCTGTTTAGATTAAACAGCCTGCTCTGATACCACTTGTTGAGTATTGAATACAGTAAGAGAATACAGAGGGGGGGTGAATGGATTCTTGAACTTTTCTTTGTTCTTGAATCTTTGCAGCAAGATATGTGTTGAATGTGTGAGATATGTAAGTACAGATAACAAAGACAAACACAACACAATATCACTTTAATCTAATATTTTATTAGATAAAGATTTTGCTACAATCTGTGAATACAAATGGTAGTATTCTCAGCTTCGTTTTTCTTAGAGAGATATTTCTTGAGATGTATATTGAAAAACTTATCACCCTCTGGCTAAGGAAGTGAGGCTGTATCCTTATAGACATGGATACACCTACTTACTACAAATAAGGTAGGTGAACAAAATACTTTCCAGTCTGTCTATCTTATTTGAGTAAGAGTCCAAACGGCTACAGATTTGACTTTGCAAAGCCTGTTCAGATCCACTTCTTTAGCTCCTTGTCCCTTTGTCTTATCTCTCCAAGCTTCTTTGTAGGCTTTCCAATATGCTTTATAGTACATAGTCAAATAAAGCGTCTTGGCTTGTTGCAGGTTTCTGACTTGTACAATTCTTCAGTATTTTTTCTCCAAGAATGTATTCGAGAAGTGGCTAAGTGATTGATTCGAGAACTCGAATTGACTTAATCGATAACTCTGAGTTCTCGAATAGTGTTATATTGACATATCGAATCACTTCTCGAATAGCTCTTTTCTCTGGGACTCCTTGAGATATCGAATAGAGCATTTTGACATATCGAATCCCTGAGATGTCGAATAGCTTCTTTAGTCCTTGAGATATCGAATAGATCATTGACTTGTTGACTCTTAGAGAACTCGAATGATGCTTTGACTTGTTGACTCCATCAGTTCTCGAATAGAGTAATAGAAATATCGAATCTCTGAGATATCGAATGAGATATCGAACAGTGTATTCAGAGATATCGAATAGTGTCTTATGAGATATCGAATCTCTGACTTCTCGAACGCTAGACTTCTCGAATAGACAAATGTACTTCTCGAATCGGTACTTAGGCACATTCTTCATTTCTTCAAATCCCAACTGTGATTATTTGGCAGTCTTTATCTCCTTGCTTGAGGCATGAACCTTGGAACTTCTTTCAAGCATTATTCTTGACTTTATAAATACAGTAACACAACTAGAATTTGATGCCTATTACAAGTACAGAACAAATAGAAACTCTACAACTAGAGGTTCCCTCAGTTAAGAGGTCATGTAGGTAATGCATAGCATTACACACACTTAGGCTTGTTATTAGATGTATTCAGGCATGCCTCTGTGACTAACAATTCCCTTTCGTTATACATAATCGTTTACGACAAGGTGTGCCTTGTGTTTCACTATATTCCCTTCCCGATTCTTTTTCGATTTAAATACCCACTTCAGTCCAATTAGTCTATGTCCAGGTGGCAAGTCTATAAGAATCCAAGTGTTGTTTCTCTCAATTGTATCAAACTCCTGTTTCACTGCGTCCTGCCATTCCTTCTCTTCAGTTGCTTCTTTAAAAGATGTTAGCCCTTCTACCTTCAATAACATCAGCTCACCGATCATATCGATATCTCCGTCTCGTTGTAAATTTCACCCAAAGGTCTGTAGCGTCTAGGCTCGCTACTTTCTGTAGAGGACACATATGTTGTCCCTACCGTTGAATTAATTGTAGCAGCTGATGATTGCAAAGATGGTGTCTGTGATTGTGATGACTGCAGAGGTGTCATTGGCTCATATTCTGCTTCAATGATATCTCCTATATCAATGGAGCTGCTCATCTCAATGTACTGACTAGGGAAGCTCACCTCGTTCATTTCATCTTGTTCCCATGGCCAGAATTTGTCTTCTTGAATCACCACATCTCTACTTACGTGCACCGACCCTGTTTTTAGATCATATAATCTATTCCCCTTCGTTCCTGGTTCATTACCGAGATACACAACTAACTTGCCACGATCGTCTAACTTCTTCGTATGTATCGTTGGAACCTTCATAACGGCTGTACATCCAAAAATTCTCACATATGACAGAGCTGGCTTTTCACCATTCCACGCTTCGTATGGAGTTCTATCTTTCAATACACGAGTTGGTAGGCGATTCAACAAATAAATCGAATGTCGCACCGCCTCCCCCCATATAAACGCTGGCAGACCCGATTCCTTCTGAAAGCTTCTAGCCATAGCAACAACTGTTCTATTTCTGCGTTCAACCACCCCGTTTTATTGAGGGGTGTAGGGCGCTGTGTAGTGCCTCTGAATATCAACTCTTTCGCAATATAATGTGAATTCCTTTTAAGCAGAATCCCCACCTCGATCCTTCCTCGGTATTTTAATACTTCTTTCAGTTCCATTTTCAACCAGGGCCTTGAACTTTTTAAACATCTCGAATGCACTACTCTTCTCTTTCAGCAATATACCCACATATTTCTGCTATAATCATCGACGAATAACAAAAAATCACGATTACCTCCGGGTGTCATTGGCGAGATGGGTCCACAAATATCAGCGTGCACTATCTCCAGTGTCTTCCTCGAGCTAAAAGTCGCTTGGGACGTGAATGGTTTCCTAGACTGCTTTGACATCAAGCATCCTTCGCACTTCTTCAATGGTTGAATCATCTCTGGAATTCCATGTGCCATTTTCTCTTTTGACATAAGCTCCAATGCTCGAAAATTGGCATGCCCAAGTCGAGCTTGCCACAGCCATGTATTCTCTTCCAACTTCGTGAGTAAACATGATGGTTTGCTTTCCTCAAGGCTAATTTTATATAATCAATTTTCGGTTCTTTTCACTTTCATCAGCAATTTACCATCGCCTTCGTAAACCCACAGATAATCTCCCTCACGTATTACTCTATTCCCAGCCTCCGATAGTTGGCCCAAACTTATGATGTTATTACACAAATTTGGAATGAAATATACCTCCCGTAGGATTCTTTCCTAGCCACTTTTACACTGGAATGCAACTGACCCCTTTCCTTCAATGTTTACAGTAGATCCGTCTCCAAACTTCACCTTCCCGGTCACACTCTCATCCAGCTCCTTGAACTTTCCGCATTGTCCAGTCATATGATTACTTGCCCCGTTGTCGAGGTACCACACTTGCGACTCTCTTTGTTCCTCGACATTTGTACGAAATTTTGGAATGACTGAGTGTTCCTTTAACGGCATCGACTTTGATTTTATTTCAACCACCTCAGTAATTAACAAAGCTGGCTCATCCTCAAGAATTTGCGAAAGGTTTGCCTCCTTTTGCTCCTCTGTTTCTCTGCGAGGCTTACGACACTCCACAACAAAATGTCCGTATGCTTGACAATTAAAGCATCTCACTCTGCTCTTGTCCCTTACTCCACGAACTTCATCTTTCGCACGATTCTCTGCACCACTTCGAGTCCCATTTCTGTTGGTCTTCTTTAGCCATTCCTCGCGAGTCAGAAGTAATTGTCCCTCGTTGTTCTCTTGTTTCCTCCATTCTTCCTCTATCAGTAGGAGTTGTCCTTGGCTTGTTTTTGTCGTTCAATTCCTTTTAATCTCTCCTTGTGGGCCTTGAGTGAGCCAACGACCTCTTTAACTGACATCTCTTCCACCTTACCGAACTATTCAATCGCAGATGCGATTTGCAGGAATTTGGAGGGAATTGCTCTGAGCAATTATTTGACAAAATAGACTTCTTCTAATGTTGGTCACCAAGCTATTTAATTTCAGGTAGAACTCGTCCAGCTGTTCATTTTCTTTCATATACATAGCTTCGAACTCGCACTTGAGGGTCTCTGCCTTTGCCACTTTCACCTTGTCAGCTCCCAACGACATTGTTTTGACTGCGTTCCAGGCTTCTTTCGATGTCTTCTTTTTTTGCGATGGATAATAGTATGCCTTCGGGGACTCCTTGGTAAATAACAGCTAAAACACGTTTGTCCATCTTATCTTCAACCGCAACCTTGGGGTCCTTAGGTTCAATAGCCTCCCACAAGCCATGTGCCTGCATAAACACTCTCAAAAATCATTTTGAGAACCCAAACTGTATAGTTTGTCTTTGTTAACAACGGATAGCTCAAGCCGATCGAGTTCTTTTTTGCTTTGTTTACATCTTGACGCGAATCTGAACTCAGTCTGATACCAGGTATTAGAAAAACACAATACACGCGCACACACTCTTATATGTATATAAATTGGGAAGAATAAACTGGCTTATTATTGAATGAAAGCAACTTACAGAATTATAAAGAGAATAAAAAAGTAGTAGCTACAAAATAGGAACTACTCAAAACAAATTCCTACCACAACTGTACTATTATTTAGCTCCTGTAACTACGATAATGCAAATGACTATTTCCACACCAACAGCCACATTATTTGAATATGTTTAGATTAAAAAAAAAATCCAACATAGTCGACCGGCGTTGCAACTTTATCTAGCTACGTTAGTCTTCCGGTAGTAGATCTAGGTAGCATGCATGAGCCAGGTATCATATATGTATATATACTACATATATAAAGATTAAATTTGTTGTTGAAAGAAATGTTCCTAGCTTCTATCATCATCGAACTCTCCTTCACCTATTTGAGAACATGACCGCACTGCCATTTCTACCCCTGTCCAATTATTTTTTCATTCCCCTCAAAGTCTCAAACAAAACCTTTGCTCTCTCTCTCTCTGAGTCTCTCTCTCTCTCTCTCTCTCTCAATATATTTTTTTGAAAACAGTTAGAGAAAGAGAGTAGTAATTATAAAGAGGCTGAGAGAGATGTCCCAAGTGGAGGTGGCAGAAAGACTGATAAAAACTTTCAAGCACCTCCTTTCTTCACCATCTCTTAACTACTTCATCTCACAAACTCAAGTCTCATACTCATATACCTAGACCATCTGAAAGAATTCTTCTTTGTCATTTCAATCCTCATATCTTTTATTTTTTTGCTGTCTCTCCCCTCTCTTTCTGTACCATGTAGGTCTCACCCCCCACTCATAAACTTTCAATTTACCTACCGATCTTCTTGTTCTCCTATCTCTTCATTTAATTTTAACTCTATTTGATTTTGCTTTCTTCTATTTACCTGCTAACCTCTTTATTTTTTTTTTTTTCGATATTGTATTTTTTCCAGGAGACCAGAAGAAGGAAACCCATTGGACCTTAACAACTTGCCTGGGGAGGACTATTCTGGTAATTAAACAGATTCTTGGAAAACACCTCTTCATCTCCTTTAAAGACTTTGCTTAGTGTTAAAAACACTGTTATTTTAATAGTGGTTGAAGTAAAAGTAACTGATTTCTACTTTAGATACAAAACCCTAAAAAGTAGTAAAACTTCATTTTTGGTAAATTTTGACTTGTATATTTGTCAAGTCAATTCTTT
The DNA here is from genome assembly GCA_036435485.1 of Saposhnikovia divaricata. Classification (NCBI taxonomy): domain Eukaryota; kingdom Viridiplantae; phylum Streptophyta; class Magnoliopsida; order Apiales; family Apiaceae; genus Saposhnikovia; species Saposhnikovia divaricata. The sequence goes on from CM071600.1 coordinate 25,890,710, forward strand.
GAATTTTGGGTATATATATCAAAAAATATATGTAAGCATTTGTGGATCTGAAGGAGCACCAGGAGGAGCTGGGCAGAGGAAGAAAAAAAACGGAATGGAGAATGATGAAAGTGGGAAGGTATACGAGTGTAGATTTTGCTCCCTCAAGTTTGGCAAATCTCAAGCTCTTGGGGGACACATGAACCGCCACCGACAAGGCAAGCCTACTAGCTATTCTCTATTTCTCTATTTCTTTTTTTTTTTTTTTTTTAATTTCCCTGGCTTCCTATGACAATTCCTTTGTAACTGCAGCTACCTAGCTAGCTAGCTACAATATTTATATATAGCTAGTGTGTGTGATTCGTGTTAATGAAACATAAGCCGTAAATTATAACCTAGGTAGCTAAAATTATGCTAGATTTGTCATGTCAAATTTTGGTTTCCTGGATGCCGAACACAGTGATTTTGAATTCTTTAATTCGAATCCCTGAAATCCTGGCTTGTTAGATTTTTTATTTTTGAGGGATCCTGGCTTGTTAGATACTACTACTAGCTAGTATCATTTTTCCTGTACACAAACTTTCTAGTTACCTAATTATTAAGTTCTGGTTTGAAATCTTGGGGGGAGTTTGATTGTGTGTTCTGGTGGAGTCCAGAAAGGGAGACAGAAACACTGAACAAGGCTCGTCAACTGGTCTTCAGTAATGATAACCTAATGCAACCCACGCCGTCTCCTCATAACATGCTAGGGTATGTTCCTTCTCTTCTTTTTTAAATTTTTAGTTTTATAGTGTACTGAACCAATGCACAAAAGTGATTAATTTTTTTTTTTTTTAAAAATACTCAACTACTTGTGAACATTTTATATATAAAAATGTGATCAGCAGTGGACAACTACCAATCTCACATGGAGGGTATCATCATCAGCAGACAAGTGATCCACTGAGAGCTACTGCAAGATACTATGGTGGCTCTTCATCATCCGCTAACGTACCACCGCCGGACTCATATATGCCACCGCCGCTCCTTGTTCCGTACCATCCATCACATTATCCACCCGTGAATGACTACTTTGTAGGCCATGCGGTGCACTCAACCACTCAGCTACCAAGCTACACCACACATGAAACGGCAGTAAATAATTACACATACATCGGTGCTCCGGTTGGACGGGGATTTGTTCATGGAAACGGTGAGGGTAGCGACACGTCACCTGTCCCGAATAATAATATTAATTATTTTAAATGTACTACTAGCAACAATAATAGTAATAATAATGTGGAGGAGGAAGAAGGGGACGAAGATGAGGAAGGTAGCTAGGGAGCTAATGGTAATTATTCATCCTTGATCAATCGGTATCAAGATGGATTGTAATTGATTATGTAGAATCATGTGTTACTCGAAACGTATTAAGAATATTTTCTGAAGTTGATCGTAGCTAGGATTAGATTTCTTGGAATCCTAATCGTACAAAGGTGGGGTCATGGCAATGCAAAAATATGAGTGAGATGGTTTTGGTTTTACTGTAGTAGAATTTGGTTTTGGCGACAGCTTTTTTGTGTGTATACACCAACTCACACTCAGCTGCCACCATCAGGTTTGGCTTTAACTCATGCAGTACACCCTAGGGCTTATGAGTGTTGACCCTATCTCATCATCAACTTCCTTGTTTTCTATCGCAACCTTGCAATAACTCCAACCTAAAGCTATTCACTTGTCCCTTTTCATTTTATATGATTCTTTGATTTTTTTATACCTACGTTAATACATTCTATTGAAATATATGTGAATAATATTTTTTCAATTTTTTATTTTTTATAAAGATATAAGATCTATATTTTCATACAAAATAAAAAAATTCTATTGAGATATTTGTGAATAATATTTTTTCATTTTTTTTGTTTCTTTATAAAAATATAAGATCTATATCATTATACAAAATCAAACAATCGAAAAAATATTATTTACAAGTAATTCAATCGAGTGCATTAACATGCATAAAAAAGTTATAAGATTATATAAAATGGAACGAAGGGAGTAATTGACTAAATAAATTAGAATAAAATATTAATCTTCAAATTTTATCTAGTCAAGATTGTGTTTTACTTCAAGGATACCGGCTGTATTGACCACTATTCTATTAATATATCACAAATATACCGAATAACCGTGAAAAAAGCAATAGAAAAGAGTTAGAAAGAGAGAAAAAATATTGTAGAAAAATAGATATATGGCTACGAAATCTTGGCTATATAAAATTTGCTGAGGCACGTGGACCCTTTGGAAAACAAAACTAGCTACTTCACACGCTATTTTAACTAATTAAGTTGATGAATAAAGAGTCCTGTTGAAGTTGATCTTAATGTATATATATTTCATTTCTAGTATTGATATGGGCTGAAAATAAGCCCTAAAAGATACATTTAATGTGGCATTAATTAGAGCAAGAATGGTCCAAATGTGGGGCCCGCCAGATGGACCCAAAATCCCAATTATAATATTAATTTCGTAATTAATATTGGGGAAATAAACAGCTCAGCAATAAGAGTTGGATAAGGATATTATCTCTGTCAAACTTAGCCACCAAGGCAACCAATTCAATACGGAAACTGATTCCTACAAGGAATAGATCTAGAACCTTCCTCAAGGAGGTGACTTGCCCACCAAGTCTCTGACTCCTACCATAATTAAAAGGCTTCTCAGCCTATATAAAGGGCCAGACCCCTCAACCTAGAACTACGTTTTTTGACTTGATCTTTGATATTCATCAAAGTACGTAGGCATCTTGTGAAGGCAGATTCAGCCACGAGCACAAGAGCAGCCATTAAAGCACGAAGCTCACACACCTTAACATTAAATACACAAACCCTAGCCGCAATACTCGTAACCTAGTTTTTATTCCACAACATTTGACGCCGTCTGTGGGAAGACAACATCAACCATGGTTCAAACACGGAGAACAACATCAACTGAGGCCGTACCCCTTAACTCTTCTCCACCAGCCACTTCTGATCCGCTTATCGCTACTGAGGAAGGACAGATACTCCCATCAATAGGGGCGATCATTGAACCTCAGCTCACTCAGCCCCCAGGGACGACTCCCCAAGTAGAGGGGACCCTCCCGGTGATTGTCCATCAAAGCCAAGAAACTAACCCTCTCCAGATGGTGGTTTCTCCTCTTAGTAACATTGATCGCACGCTACCCCCGGGGGTACAGATCCATACTACGGATCTCCCCTTGAATACCAACCCGATGTATGGGCTGCCTAATTATCCCCCCCGACGAAGGAAACCTGGACCAAGCGGTCACGCCTTACAGATCCGGGATCGAGAATATGATGACTACTCTGGTCCCTATACTGATGATTCATCATCATCTGAGGATGATGATCGAGATGAAGCCCCGAGGAGGCGACGTGCTAGCAAAGAACCTCTAAGAAGGACACGAAGAATCCATGACGGACTCCCCTTGACAACTGCTGAGAAAATCAAGGATTATGAGGCTGAGATCTTAAAATTGAAAGACGATATTGCAAGAGAACAAGATAGATTGAATCAAACTCAGCCTCCTCCAACTGCAGAGAGGATTCCCATTATAAATTTGGAGAGGCCTTCAAGGAGGCAAAGGAGGGCTGATACCCGAACCGAAAAATCGACAAGGATAGAGACCCCTAGAAGTAACCCCAAAGATCTAATGCCACTTGGGGACCCTGATGACCCCACACCTCCGTTTACTGAGGAGGTGATGAATGCCCATATCTCAAGGAAATTTAAGATGCCGACTATTAAGGCCTATGATGGAACGGGCGATCCCGCAAACCATGTCAGGACATTCTCAAACGCACTGCTGCTGCAGCCTACTAGTGACGCCTTAAATTGTAGGGCGTTCCCTCAAACTCTGTCGGGCATGGCTCAAAGATGGTATAGCCGCCTACCTGCAAACTCAATTGGCTCTTTTAAGGAGTTGAGCGCTGCCTTTATCAGCCAATTCATTAGTGGGAGAATTCATGAGAAATGCATCCCTTATGTATGTGGTGCAGGGAAAGAATGAGAACTTGAGGGATTATCTCAAGCGATTCACCAAAGAGACGTTGAATATCACTGATCTGGAAAATAAGGTGGCCATGGTAGCCCTGGAACATGGAACCACTAACCTCTTCTTTAAAAGGTCCTTGGCAAAACACCCTCCTGAAAACATGGCCGAGCTCCAGAGAAGAGCCGATAAATATATCAAGGCTGAGGACAGTATAAAAAAGGAAACCACGGGAGGCAATGGCAAGGGTTCTAATGACTCAAAGAAATGAAAGCCAGAGCAAGAGTACGACGCTAGGGACAAGTATCCCCGGGCTGGCAAGGACTCCGAGTCATCACTAAAGATGGGTTTTGGACCGAGATTTTCTGATTATGCAAGGCTGAACGCTCCTAGGAGTCAAATTTTGTTAGATATTGAGAAGGATAAAGACTTTCGGTGGCCTAAGCCACTCAGGGGTGACCCCGAAAAGAGAAACAAAGATCTGTATTGTAGATTCCACAGGGATGTGGGACATGATATGGATGACTGCAGACAATTAAAGGATGAAATTGAATTTTTAATCCGGAAGGGAAAGTTAAACAAGTTCACCAAGGGTGAAGATCGTGGAACCCAGAAAAGGGATTATGATAGAAGAGACAATGATAGGAGGGATAACGATCGTGATCGTAACCCACAGCCTCGAGGGCCAGTAATCAATATGATTTGGGGAGGACCAACAGCGGCCGGCACTACCCGAAACTCTCGAAAGGCCTATGCCAGAGAAGTGATGCACATCGTAGGAGAAGCCCCGAAGCGTACTAAGACCGAGATAGTAGTTGGTTTTGATGATTCGGACCTTGAAGGGGTGAAATTCCCCCATGACGACCCGTTGGTCATAACTCATGTAATTGAAAACTCAGAAGTGAAGCGGGTCCTGATAGACAATGGAGCTTCTGTTGATATCTTGTTTCATGACGCTTTTGTGAAAATGGGGTACACTGACTCTCAATTGACCCCGACTAAAATGCCTATCTACGGGTTTAACGGAGTTGAGTCCAAGGTCGAAGGGACCATTCAGCTGCCCGTGACAATAGGGCAAGAGCCTAAGGAAGCCACCCAGATGTTGAATTTTCTAGTGATTAAGGCTACCTCGACGTACAATGCAATCTTGGGGAGGACCGGACTTCATGCGTTCAAGGCTGTTGCTTCTACCTATCACATGAAGGTGAAGTTTCCAACCAGGAATGGTGTTGGAGAACAAAAGGGTGATCAGAAAATGGCCAGGAGTTGCTATGTGGCTGCTTTGAGAGCTGATGGAACCGGGGGGCAGGTACTCCCGATCGAAGACATGGATGTCCGTGGTGATGATGAACACCGAGGAAGGCCAGCAGAGGACTTGGTTCCCATACCTCTAGAGTTAGGCGACCCTGGAAAAGTTACTTATGTGGGAGCTTCTCTGAAGGAACCCTTGAAGGGCAAATTGATAACATTCTTACAAGAAAACAGTGATATGTTTGCTTGGACAGCGGCTGATATGCCAGGGATTGATCCCCGACTTATATCTCATAAATTGAATGTTGATCCCAAGCGAAAGACCATAAAGCAGAAGAAGAGGAATTTTGCTCCAGAAAGGCAAGAGGCCATTAAGCAAGAGGTGGACAAACTCTTGGAAGCTGGGTTTATTGAAGAGATTCAGTTTCCAGAATGGTTGGCTAACCCTGTGATGGTCAAGAAAGCCAACGGTAAGTGGAGGATGTGCATTGACTTCCCCGACTTGAATGACGCATGCCCTAAGGATTGCTTCCCTTTACCAAGGATAGACATGTTAATAGATGCCACAACAGGACATGAGATGTTGAGCTTCATGGATGGGTTCAGCGGCTACAATCAGATTAAGATGCACAAGGATGACATCCCTAAGGTATCTTTCATAACTGACTTTGGTGTTTTCTGCAATCTTGTTATGGCATTTGGTCTAAAGAATGCAGTAGCTACTTACCAACGACTGGTGAATAAGATATTCGCCCATCTGATTGGAAAAACCATGGAGGTCTATGTTGATGACATGCTAGTCAAGAGCCTGTTCAAGGCAGACCACATTAAGCACCTCAGAGAGGCATTCGAAGTGCTGAGGCACCACAAAATGATGTTGAATCCAGCCAAGTGTGCCTTTGGCGTTGGATCAGGCAAATTTTTGGGTCTGATGGTTTTCAAGAGAGGCATAGAGGCCAACCCTGACAAGATCAAGGCGATCTTAGATATGGAACCCCCACGCTCTATAAGAGATGTGCAGAAGTTGACAGGCCGGGTAGCGGCTTTAGGAAGATTCATCTCCAAGTCTGGTTACAAATGCTTGCCTTTCTTTCAAGCATTGAAGAATGTGAAAAATTTTGAGTGGACACCTGAGAGCCAAGAGGCCTTTGAGCAACTGAAGAAGTACATAGTTGAAGCCCCGTTATTGACCAAACCAAGCCCTGGGGAGACTCTTTGTCTATACCTAGCGGTATCTGAACAAGCCCTGAGTGTCGTACTCATTCGGGAAGAAGAGAAAGTCCAGAAACCTATCTACTATGTGAGCAAAGTGTTGCATGGGGCTGAGTTGAATTACTCACCCATAGAGAAGTTTGCTTTGGCATTAGTAACTGCATCGAGGAAGTTGCGGCCTTACTTTCAGGCACACAAGATTCAAGTTCTGACAAACCAGCAGTTGAGAAACATATTGCATAGCCCTAAAGCCAGTGGAAGGCTAATCAAGTGGGCGATTGAGTTAGGAGAGTTTGATATCACATATAAGCCTCGGACAGCCATTAAGGCTCAGGCATTGACTGACATCGTGGTTGAATGCACTATTAACAACCAAGAAGTCGGGGGGCAAGAGGTAGTGACTACCCCTGGGCAAGAGAAAAAAGAAGAGGAACTTACATCTGATTTGAAGGAATATTGGGTGCTCTATTTTGATGGAGCATCAAAAACAAAATCTAGTGATGCAGGTTTGGTTCTGCAAAGCCCTGATGGGTTCACAGTTGAGTATGCTTTAAAGTTGGATTTTCCTACTACCAACAATGAGGCGGAGTATGAAGCATTAATAGCTGGTTTGGGTTTGGCTAGAATCATGAGGGTCAAAAATCTCAAAGTTTGTGGAGATTCCAGGCTTGTGGTATCACAAGTAAATGGTGAATTCGAAGCTAAGGACGAGACTATGGCGAAATACCTGAGAGTAGTAAAGGCTGTTATGGCTCAGTTTGAGGAGTGCTATGTTGAGCACATTCCGAGAGAAGAAAACATTAAGGCCGATGCCCTGTCTAAGTTCGCTTCTTCCGAGATAAAAAATGATGTTAGGAGTGTCTACTTTCAGGTCTTGAAGGCCCCGACCGTTAACTCAAAATTAGTGGCACCAATTGATATAGGGGGCTCTTGGATAGATCCTATCAAGGCACACCTTGAGACCGGGTGGCTCCCAGACAACGCCTTGGAGGCACGAAAACTTTCAGTAAGAGCATTGAGATACACTTTGATTGAGGGCATTCTGTACAAAAGGTCGTTCGTCATCCCATACTTGAAGTGTTTAAGGCCTCAGGAGGCAAGAGAAGCATTGGAAGAAGTTCATGAAGGGATCTGTGGGCAACACTTGGGGGGCAGAGCCCTAGCTCACAAGATCATTCGTTTAGGATTCTATTGGCCGGAGATGTTGGCTGATGCACAAGACTATGTCAAGAGGTGTGAAAGATGCCAAAAGCATGCTCCGATTGTCAGGCAGCCGCCTGAGATGTTAACTTCAATTAAATCTCCCATTCCGTTTGCGATGTAGGGGATGGATATACTTGGTCCTTTTCCCATGGCTTCAACACAAAGGATGTTCTTGATAGTGGCCATTGATTACTTCACTAAGTGGATTGAGGCTAAACCTCTGGCCAAGATAACCACCAAACAAGTTTCCCAGTTCTTTTGGGAGAACATAATCTGCAGGTATGGAATCCCACGAATCCTCGTAACAGACAATGGGACACAGTTCAATAACGAAGAGTTCAAGAAGTATTGTGAAGAGAATGCGATTGAGCTCCGTTTTACCTCAGTGGCACATCCACAAGCCAATGGGCAAGATGGGGTAGCTAATCGAATTATCCTTGATGGACTGAAAAAGAGGGTTGAACGCTCTAGGAACACTTGGGTAGATGAATTACTGCCCATACTTTGGGCATATCGTACCACTTGTAAGGTGACAACTGGAGCAACCCCATTTTTGCTGGCCTATGGAGCTGAGGCAGTTGTGCCTTTAGAGATCATGCAAGCGTCACCTCGAGTTGAGGCATATGAACCAGAAACTAATGAAGAAGGGATGAGACTTGCCCTTGGCTTAATTGACGAGGTTAGAGATGAAGCTAATGCTAGGAACACTGAATATCAGAAGAGAGCCTCTTTTCACTACAACCAGAGAGTTAAGGAAAGATTCTTTCGACAAGGCGACAAGGTTCTAAGGAAGATTGAAGCCTCAGGAGTTGGCCAGAAAGGAAAGTTAGCACCAAATTGGGAAGGACCGTATCTAGTCAGAAAGGTGTTAGGACGAGGATCCTACAAGTTAGAAACCTTGGATGGGGTTGAGGTGCCCCGAACTTGGCATGCTGTGAACCTCAAAGTTTATTATGTTTAAGTTCTTTTGACAAAGGCTTGGACTTTTATCTATTTATTAGGAATAAGGTTCGAATGAAACCATTATAGAGCATGTTGCTCCCAGTAGGAGATAGAGTATCTATGTAAGGGTTGACCCATTTTATTCTTTGACAGCACAATGGAATCTATTCTGTTTTCTCTACGAGTTATTCTTCCTTGTTAAAATAAACACGAAAGACAAATGTTGAACTAACTTGTGAGTCTAGTTCCAGCCAGGGGGCCAAGTACTCGAAAAAGTATAAAGTTTACTAAACTATGAGCAAAGGCAAGAAAAATGAACACAATGGAAACTAATTGCATCAATAGATAAATTAAAAGTTACACTAATAAAGGCCCGAAGGCTATCAAGTCAAATGGCAGAAACCAAGAGTTCAGATAAACAAAAGATAAATAAATAAAGCTTAAGGGGCCTTAGGGGCCTCCTTAGAAGGAGAATCATCCTCAGAGCTAGTGTCTATAGTGGATCCATCCTCAGCAGAATTAGCAGCACCATACCGAACTAGAGGAAGCTTAGGATCCAAGGATGAAGTGGTAGCGGTAGCATGCTCTTTGACCAAAGCATCACCCTTCCCGAATAACTCTTCGCTGGATCCAGGCTCGTTAACTAATAATGGGGCAGGAAGATGAGGGCTCACGAAGTCTGAAGGCTGGAATAAGCCAGGATGGCTCCTCAGAACTGCCTCAATGGCCTTGTTCCAACCCTCAGAAAACTGGCCAGGAAATAACAGCTCATCATGCTGATCCATGAGGGACTTGTACTCATCAGAATCCAGATAGTCATCGATGATCTTCTCCCTGTCATCTTTCAAAGCTACCAACTCTGCCCGAGCACTGGCCAGCTCCTCATCCTTATCCTTGAGCTTCTCCGCTAGATGGTTGATAGTGAGGCTTTTCTTCTGAGATTCAGACTCATACCCCTTGGCCTTCTCCTTCCAAGCTTTGGCGTGGTAGAGAGAACTCTGGAAGTGAACGTTGGCCTGTGCACAGAAACAATAATTATGTTGGAGTAAAGTAAATAAGTACGAAATTTAAAGAATGCGAGGTTTGAGTCTTACCACAGCTAAGGCTTGAGAACCAAGTGCCTCTGATTCCCCAATGCCTCCATTGACAACCAAGTCTTTGTAGTCAGGAGGGGTGATCGAGTTAAGAGACCAGTCCATGGCGTGCTTAGTCGAACCCACAACGGAGTCCCGCTTCCTAAAGCCCCAGGATGGCCTAAAAACAGAAGATTGGACGTTCACCTGAGAGCTCCCCTCCAAGTCTGCTATATCCACAAATTTAAGGTCCACCTTTTGGACCTTATGGGCACGCAAGAAGCCAGGCTTAGTTCCTTTCTCTCGAGGATCAGCATTTTGCTTTGCCTGGGCCATCCTCGAGGTTTCATCGTCTAGATCCGGGGAAGCTTCCACAAGCATCTTAGCAACTGAAATGACATAAATGGAAACACAAATGAATAAGTCAAGTATGAAAATAAAAAAAAACAAAGTCAAGAAAGGAAGTTACCCCGTTGTGAAACTTGTGAGAGGCCTACTACCCTCAGAGATTCTTCATTTATGAGGCTTTGGCAGGTTATAGACATACCATCACCTTTGGTTAAAGTGTCAAAAGCAGCCTGATCCTCGGTGCTAAGGGTGATTCCCTTAGCGTTTCCATCTGAAACCCTCGAAAAGGTTTTTCTAAAGAGGGTACCCCAATCACCACCCTCCCATTCAAGATAGGCAAATTCTTTCTTCAAACCAGGGTTGTTGTCTGGTACTGATTTACCATTAAAGATAGGAGGGACCTTGGGGCGATGTTTGATATATACCCAGCCAGAATACGAAGCAGGGCTGTTGTAAATTTGGAAAATTTTGCGAAAAAGGGCAACAGATAGAGGAAGGTTTTGCCTTAGACACAAAACCATAAAACAAATAATTGTTCTCCATGCGTTTGGGGGCAATTGGCAAGGGTTACACTGAATGTTAGCTAAAAGACGGGGGATAAACTCATGAAAAGGGAAACGGAGGCCCGCTACTAAACATTCCCTGTAGATACACAAGGCATTGGGCCTCCAATGACAAGGCCTGTCACCTGGCCCAGCTGGAACGAGTTTATAAGGTTTTTTAATTTTATACAACTTGTTATATCTACCAATTTCATCTGTATCGTGATATGTATTACAGCAATCATACGCATCTAACTCGGCTAAGGAAGGATAGTCATCTGCTCTTTCATTTAACATATCTAAAAGAGAGGTGTAAGGAGAGCGAATTTGGATGGTACCTTTAGAAGATGCTGAGTTCATTTTCAGAAGGCGAGCTTGAGCTTTGTCCGCCATTGATGACAGCTTGAGATCTTGACTTAAAACGAAGAAGATGACCGGAGACGAATGCCGGAGTTAGCCGAGAAAAACTCCGAACGGAATTTGAGAGAGAGATTTCTTAGCTAAAAGTTGAGAGCTCAAAGATAAAAAAGTGAAGTGAAAAGTGAGAGTGTGAAAAATGAGTCCTCAACTCTCACTCTTATATAGGAATGAGCAACCGGTTGAAATACTCTCAAACGGTCAGAAAACCTACAGTGACCGGTCAGAATTCCAAAATTGACCTACCAAAGGCCCATGAAACCGGCCCAAATTGAAGCCCAATTCTGGAACATTCCTAAAAAAAATATATTGAAGAAATATCTAAGATATTTTGAAGAAATGTTTTAAGATATTTTGAAAAAATATCTAAGATATTTTGAAGAAATATCAAACCCAAACCCTAACAAAAGATTCGGAATTTGAACAGGCCCATTATGGCCATAGGGTCAGGCCCAAAGAAAGAAGGTATTTTTATAAAAATACACACTTTAAACATGTAAAGCCTCGAAGGCCAAAAAGTAGAAAGGCCCATCAAGAAAAACCCGAAAATTTTGAGGACTTTATTTCGATCATGATTCTGGTTGAAACGACCAGGAATCTTGGTCGAAAAAGTGTTCGACAAGAAGAAATTTAGACGCTTAATTCGACCAGAATCCTGGTCGAAATGACTAGGAATCTTGGTCGAAAAAGTGTTCGACAAGGAGAAATTTGGACGCTTAATTCGACCAGAATCCTGGTCGAAATGACTAGGAATCTTGGTCGAAAAAGTGTTCGACGAGAAGAAATTTAGACGCTTAATTCAACCAGAATCCTGGTCGAAATGACTAGGAATCTTGGTCAAAAAAGTGTTCGACAAGAGGAAATTTGGATGCTTAATTCGACCAGAATCCTGGTCGAAATGATCAGGAATCCTGGTCGAAAAAGCTGTCGACCAAGAAAAGATTGAACGCTTAATTCGACCAGAATCCTGGTCGAAACGACTAGGAACCCTGGTCGAAAATGTGTTCGAGCAGAGAAGAATGGAACGCTTACTTCGACCAGAATCCTGGTCGAAACGACCAGGAATCCTGGTCGAAAATCCCTTCGATCAGGATTTGTTGAAGCCCATATTTCGACCATAATTTTGATCGAATTCCTGGTCGAAATTCCTGGTCGAAAAACTTCAGTTTTGTTCGAAAATTGCTCTGAAAAATTGATTTTTGGACATCGAATCTTCGTGGACATGGAATTTTTAAGAGAGAAATACCTGTGGGTACTATATAACTCTAAAATATATTTACGATACGAGAAGTACTACGGATGATTCCTTCATATTGAATAAACAAAAATCCAGTAACAGAAGTTACTTGGAAATAATTGTTTAGCCTCGAATAAGGCAAATCGTCGTAAACGTGTAGGTCGCTCCACTCTTTACATTAAGACGATACTTGTGAAACACTAGTGTACAATTATGAACCCTGACCCAAGTCTCGGAAATGACTATTAAAACTTCAAGGAAAATCTGATCAGTTTTCCTAGAAGTTGGGGGGCAAATGATATGGGCTGAAAATAAGCCCTAAAAGACACATTTAATGTGGCATTAATTAGACCAAGAATGGTCCAAATGTGGGGCCCGCCAGATGGACCCAAAATCCCAATTATAATATTAATTTCGTAATTAATATTGGGGTAAATAAACAGCTCAGCAATAAGAGTTGGATAAGGATATTATCTCTGTCAGACTTAGCCACCAAGGCAACCAATTCAATACGGAAACTGATTCCTACAAGGAATAGATCTAGAACCTTCCTCAAGGAGGTGACTTGCCCACCAAGTCTCTGACTCCTACCATAATTCTAAGGCTTCTCAGCCTATATAAAGGGCCAGACCCCTCTACCTAGAACTACGTTTTTTGGCTTGATCTTTGATATTCATCAAAGTACGTAGGCATCTTGTGAAGGCAGATTCAGCCACGAGCACAAGAGCAGTCATTAAAGCACGAAGCTCACACACCTTAACATTAAATACACAAATCCTAGCCGCAATACTCGTAACCTAGTTTTTATTCCACAACAAGTACAAAATTTGAATGATATATTTAAAATTTTAAAATTATTTTTTTGATTTTTCATAAATATCTATATATTTGTATTAACTTTTTTTTAAAAAAAAAAACTTATACTAGCGTGAGTACAACCTAAGGCATCAAGACGTGTTTGTATGTATATGTGTACTGGCTAGCAAAGTAATTCATGTGTAATGCTCATGGACAAAGACATGAATTTCAAACTGCGACTTCTCAATCCCCTTTTGCATGTGTGGACCTAATGGATCCATCAGTTTTCGATCTGTTTCACCACAATTTTAAAACGCTTCTGACCACTAACTAGGACCAAAATATGCGATTTTTTAATAAAATGTTATTCAAATATCAATATCTAGTGAAAATGAAATAATATATCCATCTAATATTTCACTGACAATGTAGTTTCAGAATGACATGTCACTTTCTAGGAGAGATTCATCGAAACAATTCGTTATTGGTAGAGCCGTAGAGCAAATTCGTTATTGGTAGAGCATCGCAGTAAACATTATATTTATATTTATATCAAATTATTATATATATGTTAGCGATTTTCCAACCTCAAATATAAATGCACATACCATAATAAGTAGTATATAATTCGTTTTCACAAGAACTAAATCTAAATTGTTAAATAATATACACTATCTTTTTTCTAATTCAAATTGAAATAAAAAGTGATTGAAAACATAAACTAATTAACACTAGATACTATACTAACAAACATTATATACCAATATTAATAAAACTAGGCTGTTAACTTTATCTCGTATTTTTTCAATAAATTACTCAAATATTTCTATTATAATGCTCCAATTGCTAATTTAAGACTTGTAAGTAATCATAAGATCTTCCTAATCTCAAGTGACCCTAATATGAATATCTAAGGTGATTGGATATAATCCTACCAAACCACAAATTCGTATACTACTAATCCCAGTTATAATGATTATGTCTTAATTTAGATTTTCTTCTCCAAGTCAACCTAAATTACCAATTCAACTCCTTGATCATTCCTTCAAAAGCATTACATATAAATCACCATAAACAATTGTAATAAAACCAACAGAAATGTAATCTATATAAAAATACAAGAATCTATTACGCTTAGAACGAAAATTAGTTCAACATCACGTAAAAGAGTACTGTACACAAGTGTAAGAACATGGAAACAAAGTTACAATAAATAAAAGCAAGGAGAAAAAGAAAAACTTTAAAATTGATCTTCTCCAATGGTTTTTTCTCTCTTGATGCTTGTCTTTTTTTTTTTCTCTCATGTTTTTTTTCTCAGGTGTATGTAGTTCACCAAATGTTACATATGTGTCTATTTTTTTCTACTTTTTAAATGATAGTTTTTTGTTTGTATATTGAAAATAGATAAATAACTTTTTAAATTTAATATGTTATTGACGGGAATTGAATCTTGAAATTCTTCAAATAGTTTATAATATAATATAATTGTTTAATAATAATATGGTGAAAATAGATAATATAAAATTTTAATTAAAATATGTTGTTGACCGGAATTGAACCTTGAACTTCTACAAGTAGTTTATAAGATGATATAAATGGTTAATAATAATATGTTGTTGACCGGATTCGAACCTTAAACCTATAAGAGTATTTTAAATATTTTAAAAGGAATATTATTTTAGCATTAGATCCAACTGTTTACATTAATTTGTCTCACAATTGAACGTTTGCTATTGAATGTACCAAAAAAAATGTACCAAGCTACCAACCAAATATTCGCTTATAATAGTATAGTATAGATATATGTCAACTATATCTAATAATAATACAATATAATTATTTAATAATAAAATAAAAGAGTTTCCTTAATAGGGTAGGATTTTCATATTGAAAATCCGACCTGTTTCATTCTGGCAACCCTCCGGATAGTTTCGTGACCATACTTGAATTAAAGGTCTTCTCGTAAACTTTCCAATGACTCCTTAATCACCTCAATCCGACATCAGGAATTCTCGTAATAGCCAAAACAGTGAACATTCGAATTTTGATAAAATTATTTCAATTTTTTGCAATTTTAACCATAATTCTTCTATTATAAGAAAATTTTTTTCCTATAACTAAACATGAAAATTAGTTAAATAAAAAATTCAAAAATACAAATTAAGATCATAACGAAATATAAATCAATATACAGAGTTTGAATAATTAAATTTATATATAACAAATAAAAATATATTCAGACAAATTTACGAAAATAATCTATATGGAACAACAAAAGGAGTTATACCAATGCCGTCTTCCTTCATTATCGCTTATGAAAATTTTGTCAATTGCCTATTTTAATATGTTGAATTTATATATAATCTCTTTCTAACTTTTTATTACATTCATTTTATTCAAACAATTTGTGATATTGTTATTTTTTAGAATATATATGTTTTTGCATATAATATTGTTAAATAGAATTCCATTATAATATGCAGATTTATATAAAAAACTAATTTTTATTTTCTCAAAAAACACAAATATGAAGATATAGTCATCTTTATTTTATGTACTTTCGTATTATATAGTATTTTCAAAAATACACATTAATACAAATTATCGATTTACTTTTAAGTTATAGCGCATGAAATTTCAAAGTCAAATAAAAAGAATAATATTATTAACACACATCAAATAATGTGTTTTATTCATTTTCTGAAAATAAATCAAAGTGATGAAAATTTTACATCTAGATAACTTTGTATAAAAGTTTCTATAATTAGATTTAAAATAGTTGTCCACAATTTTTATTAATTTTTACTTCACTAATATTTTTATGACATGAATCCTTAATTTATAATAATTTTGTATAAATTTATTTCTCAAGCCGATAGATATATTAGTAAATTTGGATGATATTCATCCGCTCAGTTAGATTATTTAAATAGTAATTATTTTTAATATTTTAATATAAACATGAATGTTTTTATTGTATGTCTTGAGGAACTGAGCATATTTACAATATTTTTAGATAGGGTAGCATATGATGTATATATAACAAATAAGCTAATCACGGTCTCATTTTAGGTTTGATTTTTGTTCGTGAAATAGTTTGGTATATAGTATTTGGTTAAATATAAAAAACAAACACTACAATAAAAAGGGTCAAAACCTACTACATAAAACATACAAAAAAAAATTGGTAGGAAATGAGTGAGAACGTTCGAGTTGGTAGGAAATGATATCTGTGGGGCCCAAATTTAAATTTTGTACATGCAAACAGTAATTTCTACCAAATTTTGGTAGGAAAACAAAACTTACTAACTTTGGTCGGTTTTGGTCACATTTTGACTGAAAAATGGTCCCACCTTCCACATCATCATCCCTCACATATTTTAAATTAATAAACAATTTCTGAAAATAAATAATAATGTAATTTTGTCAGGCCCATTTCCTACCAATATTTGGTAGCAAATCAAAACCTACCAACACTGGTAGGTTTTGACTATGATGGTACCCCATCCACGTAAGTAGCCACGTAAGTTTTCGCCAAAAATTTCGTGAAAAAGTTGAATTTCCCGCGCACATCAAAACCTAACAATATTGGTAGGTTTTGGCAGCATTTTGTACCAATTAGGACCCACCTTCCATATCATCATCCTTCACATTTTTCAAATTAATAAACAATTTCTTAAAAATAAAAATAAATGTCATTTCCCAGGGTCATTTCCCACCAATAATGGTAGGAAATAGCCTTATCACGAAAAATAATATATTGTGGGAATATCCTTATATATAATTTGTATGCATATAATCGGATTGAATCCCGGCACAGTGGTAAGATATTAGTACATTGTGGGAGTCGTTGAAGGTTCGAATCCTAGCGATCAATTTTTTTTTTTTCCTCCGGGGCTATTTCCTACCAATATTAGTGGGAAATAGCCTTATCACGAAAATAATAATTTTCTTCATTTTCAAATTAGTTTGTTTATTTCTTGATTTAAAATGAAAATTTTTCAAATTTTTTTCTTATATATTAAATACATACAATTCATTGTTTTGTGTAAAATGACATTTTTTAATATATTTATAATTATTAGTATTAATTAGGAAAAATATAAAAGTCCTTATGATTATAAAAATAGATGTTGTGTAGAATATATACGTGATTTGTAAGCTTAAACATCAAAATCGTGCTGATTCACTGGTAAAAGTCTAGTTCATTGTGGGAGAGAGGTCTAAAGCTCGAATCCGTTCAACCCTTTTTTTTTTGACAATTTTTGCCAAAATTTTCACGAAAAAAATTAAATTTACCGCCAACATCAAAACCTGCCAATATTGGTAGGTTTTAATCAGTTAGCTTCCGCCAAAAATTTCATCCTTTCCAATGTCAAGATCCATCCTTTCTAATGTTATTTCCAAAATTTCAAAAATAAAAAAATTATTTGATTCGATAATTTAATGGTCAACTAGTAGTTTGACTCGAACCACAAAAACTGGGTTTCGGCCAGGTTTCGTGTTTCAATTTTTTAAAAATTATTTCTTGACGACCCAACCATACGGAGGTCAAGATCCATCATTCCTAATGTTATTGCCAAAATTTCAAAAAATATTTGATTTGGTAATTTAACGATCAATTAGTAGTTTGACTCGAACCCTAAACTGGGTTTCGTCTAGGTTTAGTGTTTTTATTTTTTAAAAATTATTTCTTGACGACCCAACCATACGGAGGTCAAGATCCATCATTTCTAATGATATTGCCAAAATTTAAAAAAATAATAAATTTATTTGATTTGGTAATTTAACGGTCAACTAGTAGTTTGACTCGAACCTCTAAACAGGGTTTCATCCGGATTTCGTATTTCGATTTTTTAAAAATTATTTCTCGATGACCCAACCACA
The DNA here is from genome assembly GCA_036435485.1 of Saposhnikovia divaricata. NCBI lineage: Eukaryota > Viridiplantae > Streptophyta > Magnoliopsida > Apiales > Apiaceae > Saposhnikovia > Saposhnikovia divaricata. Next base: position 25,908,632 of record CM071600.1, read on the forward strand.
CAGAAGTCAAGATCCATCATTTCTAATGTTTTTGTCAAAATTTCAAAAAATAAAAAAATTATTTGATTTGATAATTTAACGGTCAACTAGTAGTTTGACTCGAACAACTAAATAGGGTTTCGTCCAGGTTTCGTGTTTCTATTTTTTTAAAATTATTTCTTGACGACCCAACCATATGGAGGTCAAGATCCATCATTTCTAATGTTATTGCCAAAATTTCAAAAAATAAAAAAATTATTTGATTTGGTAATTTAACGGTCAACTAGTAGTTTGACTCAAACCCCTAAACTAGGTTTCGTCCAGGTTTTGTTTTTCAATTTTTTAAAAATTATTTCTTGACGACCCAACCATACGGAGGTCAATATTCATCATTTCTAATGTTATTGACAAAATTTCAAAAAATAAAAAAATTACGTAATTTGGTAATTTAACGATCAACTAGTAGTTTGATTTGAACCACCCTAAACAGGGTTTCGTCCGGGTTTCGTGTTTCAATTTTTTAAAAATTATTTCTTGACGACCCAACCATACAGAGGTCAAGATCCATCATTTCTAATGTTATTGCCAAAATTTCAAAAAATAAAAAAATTATTTGATTTGGTAATTTAAGGGTCAACTAATAGTTTGACTCGAACCCTTAAACAGGGTTTCGCCCAGGTTTCGTGTTGCGATTTTTTTAAAATTATTTCTTGACAACCCAACTATACGGAGGTCAAGATCCATCATTTCTATTGTTATTGCCAAAATTTCAAAAAATAAAAAAATTATTTGATTTGATAATTTTGCGGTCAACTAGTAGTTTTACTCGAACCCCTAAACAGGGTTTCCTATTTCGATTTTTTAAAAATTATTTCTCGATGACCCAACCATACGGAGGTCAAGATCCATCATTTCTAATGTTATTGCCAAAATTTCACCATCCGGGCCCCACGACACGTGGACTGCCATTTCACCATTCGGGACCGCATTTTAGGTGACGTGGCCAATGACGTGTCCGGGTCCATCGCCATGTGGCTGCCCATGTGGCTCTTTTGAAAAAAACCCTCATTTCCGAGTGTAGCAATCCTCACCAACGTAGTTGGTAGAAATTGACTCCATTTCCTACCAATTTATGGCCATTTCCTACCAATCGCGTGGTAGGAAATGACCATTTTTGTTGTAGTGAAAATTTATAATGTACCAAATATAGTGTTAAAATATTAAAATAATATAATTTATTCAAATAAATATAAATATAGTTATTTTTAATGGAATTATATTTATCAATTATCAAAAATTGTATGCAGAGAAAAATAACGGTAATTGAAAGGGTGAGGTACTTGAAATTTAGTTAAATTTGTAAGCAAAAGAGTTGTGTATTTGAAACTTAGTTAAATTCGAAAATATTGAAAATATTGTGCTATATTACCACCAAAAATCATTTTTTTGCAATATTTAAGTACAACTTTTAAAAACTTCTATAACTTATGCGTCTGTTAACAAAAAAGTCTTAGTTGACCGCCCTTCAATAGCAACCTCCAAGAGTACCTCATGTTATGTAAGATTTTTACAAAACATTACAAAACATGATTCATGGTTTATATTTGTAAGACAATAAATTAGTTAGCAAAAAATTGATTTTCCAATCAATTCCTAGCAATCCATTATATAATATATACTAAATTTTTAAGTTAGCTAATAAAATGTGCTATCATAAAATTCAAAAAAATTTAAATAATACATATTTTGTAATATTTTAATTAATTAAAATATCTAGCATCCTTGGAGATGCACTAACATGCCAATACACATACTGTACACTTTCGGGCAGCTTTTATTTAAATTTTGAACTTTTATGACAATATGAAGTGGAGTAAAATAATTTCAAAAAGGAGACCTATAAGTCTATAACTAGGAAGGGATGATATAATCGATTTTTTTCATTACATATATATGCCTGGTAGAGTAGGAGTTGTTCTTGATCATAATGTGTTCATATATGAGCGCGAACTGTAGTTGCTGAAAGTGAAACTATTCGCTTTTATATTCCATAAATTCTCTCCTGTTTTTTACTGTAGTTGTCTTCATTAAAAAGTGCAACGTGGATATAAAGGGGTGTTTGAAGGAACTTATTTTATATAATATGTAAGTCAACTTATTTTAAGATAAAGTTAAAGATTCCTAACTTTTTTCTGAAAAAAGTAACTTTTTTGCAACTTATGAAATCTCAAACATACATTAAATATTTGTATAAATTTTTTTTATTAAAATATGAAATTTTTACCCGAAAATAAGTTCATAAACAATTATTTTAAGCGCCCAAAATTGTTCTCCAATTGATGTTGCTTAATTTCAGGTATATATGTAACTGTACTCAACATTTTCTTGGAACTAAATCCTATTCATATTAATTATTACCAATCATGCATCAAGTTGGACCACTATTTATGGACCACTTATAACATTAAATTATTATAATAATTAAATTTGTCAAAAGAAGTACATACAAGAAACATGAAACACTTGCCACACAAGTAGCAACTAGTGCTTTAATTAGAAATTTAACATCTATAACATACATACGAACAAACCTAAATTGAATTAGTTTTTCTGCCTATGTAATTCTAAATGAGATGATAGTGTTTCTTAGACCTGTGCAGCTGAAATCCATCAGCAGAATTATTGAGCAAAGGTAAAAATCCCCAACGGTTTTAACATATTGTCTCAAACATTACCTTATCTTTAACGGTCTAATCTATTGTACGTAAATTTATTTTATACACTAACATAAACCTGACCAATGAGATTTATATAATTGACCGACAAGTTATTTTTGACGAATTAATCTGTGTTTTTTCTGTTAACTGTATCGTCAATTACCATACAACGATCACAGCAATGCTCGCTCAATTTTTAAGTACTATGGAACCCAACGGCAACAAGATTTTGTTTGTTGATCCAGCTCCGGCAATTCGATTTTCTAATGACTTCTATATTGTTTTCTGGTGACAATCTGGTAAGTCCTATGTCCATTTCCCTCTTTTCTTTGGTTGATCATGCGGCATTTTGTATAACAATAATTGAAACAAGTTTTCATTGGTGTTATTTGAAATTAACATTTTCCTATTTTCCTACTACATGGCTTGTAATTCTACGGTGTCCTTTAAGCAATATATAGTTCACTGGAAGGCCAGGTTTTTATTTCTATATTCGTAATAAATCAGTTCCCTAAAAAAAATATTAATATAAGAAGCTTATTCCTAATTAATAAAGTTGAGGACAGAAAACATGTAAATAAGAATTTTTTTGATAATTAAATAATAATTACTGTTGTAGACAGATCAGTGCATGTTTACCCATCTAGTGAGGAGTTTGCGTACTGGTTCAAAAATGCTCTGTAGATCTTGGACAATGCTATAAGACCCTAGCTAGTTAAAAGAAGGAAAGAAAATGCTAGCTTTTGGAATAAAGGAAGTATATACAGCAACAGATCGAGATAAGTGGTACACTTTTATTCAACAATTTAATTGCATAATTTCAAAAGCAACACTTGGACTAGAAACCAAGGTTTAACAAGACAACACTGACTATATATGCAATTCTGGCAGAAATCAATGTGATGAATATATAGGAATCGATATTACAGCTCGAAAAGCTATATATATAATCTGTTTCTCAATTAGCTAAAATCTAGCAGTATATTTTTACACTAAAACACACAGCCCACACAATACTGGATATATATATCTATAAGGAGAGAGAGAAATGAAGCTAAAAATAACCCTAACCCTACAAATATAGCCTTAGCAGGTACAGACAACGAAGAACATAGGTTAAGTTGGACTATTCAAGCCTAATAGCTATAAATACAGACATCAGAAAACTTCTCCCAGGTTTATCACATTTCACTATTATGTGAGTCCCCACTCTCGACGTCCTATTCCGCCACTGTCCTTCCCACAGCCTCACCATATATTTCTGTTCAAAATCTGATAACATATTACATGTATATGCTATGATGAAAGTATACTTGTGAAATTCGATTGAAAATGATGGAATCTGAGTTAGACCTAATTAACAACACTAAAGTTATCCACATTATAATGTCAATATAGAAATGGAAGCCCTCTAGAAGTTTTTTTTAGTAAATTAATTCATGTGTTCTATTAATTTATTAAATCACGGAGACAATCTCAAAACTTTTATTTCTAAAAGAATCTCACTCTTCTTCCAAAGTTGCTCCAGCTTATATTTTATTAATATTATAAATATTCACTTTCTTACTATATTGCATGTTATACTTTCAATGATGTAAAATATTTTTAATAATAAAATATTAAATGCATGGGAACTGAGGAAAGGCCATTGAAAGTTGTGTTCAACCTCAAAAGCCAAATATTACTATACAATTTCAACCATCCTTAATCACAAATATCTCTATATTACTCTAGTACTAATTAACTACTATTTTGACGAATCATATTACTAATTAATTTAATTTTAACAAATAATTATCTCGAATTTGACAGTTACCGAATTTCACCATCAAGAATAATTATTAATTATTAATTTATAAAAAATTTACGATAGCAAATAACTTTCATCCAATTTAAATGAATATACACCTCTTGAATAAGACATTCAGGAACTTGAGGTGATGTCAATAGCTTATATTAGATTATGCAAGTAAAAATGAATCATATTGAAAGATCTTGAATATACAAACATTGCAAATACCATCTTTAAAAGTAAAGATGAAGATGTTATCCTTTATATATATTATACGCCAACAAGGCCTTTCAAGCCAATTTAGTAATTTACTAATTTGCCCTACCATCATATAAATATTAAAAAAAAAAGATGTTTATCATTAGAATTGAACCCATGACCTTTATGTAAAGAATGGATTATTTTCACATCTCCAACCACTACACCAAAGAAGCTTTTAGAAGCCTTTTATAACTCATTAAATACATACTCCAAGAACTCATTTGTTATTATGTCCAATATTTCTATTAATTCATATATTTTATAGTCAAAACCGAGCCGAATTGTTCATCGGACTAATCGGAGTTTTAGCGAGCAAAGTTCAAGTTTTAAATTACTCGATTCTTGAGGTTCGCGAGACTAATCGGACTTTTAATATTTAAAATTTTTAAATATTATAAATATCTTTTAATGTAAATATTCAATATTTTATAATATTCATATATTTTATCAAGTTATACCCGTATTGAACATTAGTCGAACCATTTATATTCAAACTTTTTTCACAATAGGTTTTATGAGTCAAGTTTCGAGGTTAAAATTAAAGGACCAATTGAACTTGAGCTCGAGTTCAAGCTCGACGGAACTTTTTAGCCGAGTTTGAGCTCGAGTGTGGCAATGTTCGACTTGACTCGATTACACCCCACTTTCATTGCTATTGGACAAAATATTTTGATAGACTAGAAAAAAATAATTTAAGAAAAACAAAACAAAAATTATTACAGATGAGATTTGAAATTCATATTATATATTAGATAAATATTTAGATAAAACACATAGTTGGGTCAAAATTATTTATTAAAAAATATATTATAGATATTCTTTTAAAAATAATATATTTAAAATGTCAAACTGTATTATTGAAATATGATACTTAGTAGATAATATATAACAATATACATGAATACAAACCAAAATTTTAGTTAATTTTAATATAAATTACAATAACATTAAATCACTATCACATGACCACTTCCATGCCACCACGACCACGACATGTACCACTACCAAAATTACCATAATTTTATCTGTAACAACATGAACACCACCACTTACACCACCAAAATCACCAATATGAAAGCAAAATTACTAGGAATTCAACTAAAGTTACCAAAACTTAAACGTTAATCACTAAAAAATTTGAACGCAAATTACATTAATATTCCAGATTTAGAATTGTGAAAATATTCGAAGTTGTTGGTAATGGTGTTGACGGTAGTAAATTGAGTAAAAATGTCATCGATCGACGTTACCAACTTAGATCTACTCAGAGAATGATGAATGAATTAGTGGAGGTGTGGTCGGGAATGTGAGTGGAATTCATGACAAACATGTTCATCAGTTACTTTCGAAGTGGTGGTGGATTTGGTGACAACAAAATATCACAGAGTGATGATGGTATACACACACACTCCCCCTCTCACACCCATTCACACACATTACACATATGTGTGTGTATATCATGAACGATGATGACAAATGGAATGAGGTGATGATAACTGCAGTGTAAAGCAAGTGATGGTATCTAAGGTCGCCAAAAATGGAAGGGGCATAGGAGTGGATGTTGGTGGAGGTTGAGATGTAAACTAGATTTGAATGTGTGGTTATGATTAGTTTTTTATTCTCATATCTATAAAAATCTTATTTAGCACTTACATATATATAAACACGTGAGTCTACTGACTCGTGATTAGATTTTTAAATTACGTAGTGTTTAATCATTCCAAGTTATGTTTTTTAAATTGTTAGATGTGATTGTATTGTTATAATCGTATATGAACTTTAGGTAAGAAATTCGAGTTATTACTAATATCCATAAAAAATACCACATTAATGATGTATAGTGTTTCAAAAATTAGAAATTGTCTATTTAAAAAAATTAAAACAACAACATTTAATGAATTTAAATGGTGCTCGTGCTTTGCACGGGCTTTCATGCTAGTTGTAAATGATATTATGATACAACATCTTTGAAGTGTAAAGAAACAATACTCTAGTCATAAAAAACATTTAATAAATACTCCGAATTTTATGGATGCAATAAGGAAAATTAGGGATAAGTTTCAAGTAGTTTTAAATTTAAGAAAAATAGAGACGTCGCTAGAATCATATTTTACAAAGATGTAATAAATATATTTTTATAATTATAAATTAATTTATAATATTACCGGAACTAATGATTGCTTGACTAAAATTTAAGACAATTTATCGAAATTTTAATGTAATAAAACTAGTGATTATTGAGAAAGCAATATGGGAGATTGATGAACTAGAAGATTTGTGATAACCCGGGTCAAATCCCGAGCCTTTTTCGAAAATCGGGTCGAGTTCCAATTCCGAATCCAAAATAAGCCAAAGTAAACTGGCCCAAATGCAACCAACTTGGGTAGTCCAAAAGCCCACCACAGACCCCCAAAAGATCATGATTTGTTGGTGCAATTAGTAGTAGTACTTTGCCTTATAAACTGAATAGAAATCCCAAATCTCCTCGATGTGGGACTGGGGTGTTACAAACTCCCCCACTTAAACTCCTAACGTCCTCGTCAGGCCTGAACGGATATCCCATAGGTCCAAGATCGTTCCTCTCTAGCCATTGTGGGATAATACCAGCTGGCTTCGTGTCCCCACCTCCGGATCTCTGTCCATTGTGGGATAATACCACCAGCCTTTGTGTCCACACCTCCGGCAACTTGACGGATCAAGCTTTCGAGAGTCGGCTCTGATATGGATGACCGCATTTATTTGATCCAGGTACGAGTTTTAGTTTCGTTTGATTCCGGGGACGGAATCCTTTTTTAGGGGGTATATATGTAATATATAGCAAATTTAGAGATTTAATAATAATGATGATGATGATAATAATGATAATAATGATAATAATAATTATTATTATTATTATTATTATTATTATTATTATATTTATAATAATAATAATAATAATAATAACAATAATAATAAATTATAATTTGATGATGAGTAGAATATGGGTTAGGTTATGGGCTAGCTTAGAATAATAATAGAAGTTGGACATAAAGAACTTTATTAGGATTATGACTAGGGTTTTAAATATATTTATTCATAATTCTTTTAGGCCATCAATATCAAGTTCATTCGATAAATCTTACCAAGGTATGGACCTCTCTTCATCTTATTCCTCGTATTTATCATTCAAATTCGAAATATTTGTGTTACATGATTCTGTCATCTTCTAAAATCCGTATTTAATTCATTATGAGTCGGAATTTAATGATTCTGGACATTCTGGAAAGATCTTTTCGTTTTCTACAACTTGTATTTCATGTACTTTTATCAAATTCATTGCCAAAATATGTCAAAAATTGAGTTTTCTATAAGTAGTTTTTACAATGACGGGATTTGATAACTGCAACTTCAAAAATTTCTATAAAATTCAATTTGTGTCCGTTTTGGATGATCTTTAATGATCCAAAAAGATCTTTAAATTTTCTAAAACATTTATTCTTTGTGTTTTATGAGATTATGTCTCAAACTATTATCAAAAGTCTAAAACATAATCAGACCTCGTTTTCACAATTGAAATCTGATTCAGTATACGTTTTATTTGATTCCCAATTCGTTATAAATCCATTTTTGATGATTCTTACCTCTCTGGAACGGGTTTTTCGTCCTCTACAACTTTCTTGTTTTGAGTTTTTCCAGAAAACATCATCTAAAGGGTCAAAATAGTAAATCACAGAACCAATTAAGATTAGTAATTTAAATCATTTCGCGTAATGAGAAATTTGTTGTATAAGGATCTAGGATTTGAGAACTAATATTATTATTATGTAATTAGATCGGGAGCTTAAAGTTTAGTGATATGCTTGTGAATATTGTTAGTGTTCATGATCATTACTTTTCGTGGTACGGATTCTTTCTCCTTTTATTCAGCGCTACTCTTAATTAGGAATATTTGTAGTTGATTCGTTTTGTCTCAAATCTGTTTGTTTTGTTTTATCCCAATTTGATTGTTTTGACTTGTAAATGTATCTTTTTAAATCTCTTCCGAAATATTCAAATATTTGTTTTGTCGTTTTCTAAAATTATGTATTCATTTGTCTTGAAAAATATTCAAATATCTGTTTCTGGGGTTTTCTAAAATTTATGAATTTAAATATCTTTGGAAATATTTGGAATATCTTTTTTATGTGATTTATAAAGATTTGCGAAAATACTTTATTTGAACCCTTAGCAATATAGGGTATGCCGAGTTAACCAGCTGTAGGGGTACTACAGCCATGTCATTGCGGCACCAGTGACATGTCACTTTCGTGGCAGTGTGATTGGTCACGGCGTATCCTTCTGATAGCTCAGGTGGCGAGCTTTTGCACATTTTGATATTTGTTTCAGGATACGTGGGTGCACCCGGATTTTGTGATTTGTGATCTGATTTGACGGTGACGTTGTATATGCCGTACACATTATCCGATTTGTTGCACGCATTAGGTACCCAATGATGTGTGTATTTGTATCTGTTCTGATCTCGGTATGAAATATCCTAACCCCTCGTTGCTTCTGCCATGCTTATTTTTGAAATAAATGTTTTATTATAAAATGTCAAATATGCATAACTGTTTTCTATTTTATAAACTGTACTCCAAATCCGTACTGAGCGATTGGCTCATGCTATATTCTTTTTCTAGCAAGTGCTTAGGGGGATCCGGGATTGTGTGATGGAGAGCTACCCTTATTCCATTGATTAAGACTTATGGACTTCTAGTATTATTTAGACTTAATCATTTATTTAGAGATTATTTTAGTGATCTGTTGCAGGTTATGGATTTTAAGTAATATCTCTTCCCATTTTAGGAAGGGGGTGTTACAAGATCATACATATGTTGGTTGACCGATAGATAACACTGACCTACTTCCTTAACCAGTGGAGGACTAAAAATAGGGGACTCGAATAATTAAAAAGAATAACATATTAGAATAATATAAATATACAAAATTCAAAATAATATAATTTTCTTATAATTAATTATTGTTGGACTGTTTTACTTGAAAAAGTAATGAATAATAATTGAATTATACAATTGGCGTATTTTCTTCAGTTAATAATTCATTTTTCTGGATAAATTTCTTTTTTAATTTCTCTGACAAAATTTCTGAAACACTAACATCTACAATTTAATAGGGCATAAAAGAAAGATACTATTTTTTTAAAAAAATCAGGGGGATTTCAAGATTTCTCCAGCACTCCTCTAGTTCTGCCAGTGTCCACAACACTGAACACTGGTGTTTGCATTGAATTGAAGTTTACAGTAAGCAGTACATTGTTGGGTAGAGTCATCAGTCATCCATGTATAGAACTAGAAGGTCGTGAGACAATTTAAGATTTAGAATTAGAGATAATTTAAGATATCTGTTATGTCCAAATCTTGGCATGAGCCCTAAGCAGGCCTAATAGGCTGAAATAGTGGTCCACAACTCATAATGGGCCTAGAGATGAAGATTGGGTCACTAAAACCCACCACCGGGAGTCAGTCCAATATACTATCAAGCACAATATGGAAGTTTGCGACCCCAAGCTGTGGGTCGAGTTCGCCAGCAGTCCCTAGTATGGGATAGCATCTATCACATCTCTCTGCAAGGTCCAGCGAGGCCTAGAATACTATTATGAAGGCTAGAGGTCCAGCGAGGCCTAGAATACTCTTATGAAGGCTCATAGCTAAGACCAGCGAGGTCGCATGAGTAGATATGAAGGCTCATAGCTAAGCCCAGCGAGGTCGCATGAGTAGATATAGTTAAGCCCAGCGAGGTCGCATGAGTAGTATTATCTCCATATTGTGGGACCACCTCGCATGATTAAGCCCAGTGAGGTCGCATACGAGGCCACGTAGCTTCTCCATTAGCCTCGCCAGTGAGGCCATGTTATTCTAGCATCATGTTAGCCATGGTTAACCTTTATTGGGCAATGGGTCATGAGAAGGATTAATGGATAAATTATATCAGCCCATAGACGTCTAGTGGATTTGGGCCAAGACGAGCCCACAAAAACCCTAGCCCGTCTGGGTAACTTCTTCTTCAAGAACTACGTATGGCTTGATCCCTATAAATAGGGTACGTAGGCACCTTGTAATGGATGATTGACAGTTGGCAGCAAGAGAGAATAAGCAGTTATTCTCTGACATTCAACGAATCAACAAACAAGATCAGCCACAAAAAATATCCATTCTCCCTCCGTGTTCTTCGTGTTCTTAGCAAAATATTCGTATTTTGCTCCACGATTCCAGCAAACCTCCAAAATATTGTTATACAATATTCTCCCTATAACATTTAGCGCTAGAAGGAGGGCAAGTCATCATATTGGGAGAAAGATGACTAAGTCGAACAAGAAGATAAACGGAGGGCACAACAATGGGGAGACCCTGGGGTCGCACAAGATACCCAAAGGCGATCCCTTTAATAGCGAGGATGGGCCCGAGAAGGTGTCAGCAATGCAAGAAAGGATGACTAGATTGAAGATGCGGTATAGCTCAAGGGGCGCGAAGAGGAATGCTAGGAAGGGGAGGTCAGTTAGTGTCTTTGATAGTCTTGGAAAGAAGTTAGCTGAGCATGATCTCCGGCTCAAGCTCGAAAAACTTACAGCTGACAAGAAGTATAAGCGATCCCAGGCTTGGAGCCAAGGTTCGAAACGACCCCCCTCTCCTCATCGAGAGCGTGAGCGGTCCCATAAGTACAAACCTGACCCCCTAAATCGCAAGAAGGATCTAGAGGAGTCTAGTGCTCCCAAGAAGACCCAATCCCACCATGACAGCACGGGAAAGGGAAAGAAAAAAGTTGAGGATATGAAGACCAAGGTTGGAGACTACAAGCTAGAGGAGCTAAAGAAGGCCTTGGATAAGAGGAATGCAGATAAAGGGATCCTTAACCCAATGGGTCCGACCTTGCCTTTCACTCAAGAGATCAGGACCACTTCACTCCCACTATATTCCGGAGTATTAACCCAGACATGACTTATAACGGGGACATAGACCCTGCAGAGTTTGTTATTCGATTCAACAATGATATGGATGTGTACCGGGTCTCGCTATTGGCTAGGTGCAGGTTATTTGCGGCCTTGTTGAGTGGTAGTGCCCAGCAGTAGTTCTCTAAGCTAGGGGCTCACATCACTATAGACTCCTAGGAGCAGTTCGTGGACATTTTCATTAAGCATTTTCAGTCCTCCAAGCTCTATGCACCTCCTGTATCCACCATGGTGAACATAAAGCAGAAAGAGGGTGAGACCCTACAGGACTACTTCAAGAGGTTTAACGCTGAGGACCCTATGGTGCGATGAGCAAATGACGAGGCCATTAAAAATTTTCTTATTGCTGGGCAGAGAGAGGGCATCAAGTTCTGGAAGAAGTTACAGGCACAGACACCTAGTACTCTCTTTGAGTTCTACAAGGAGGCAGGGCCTTACAAATGGATTGAAAAGTCGATGAAGTACCTCAAGAAGAATAATGAGGCTAGTAGCAATGGAAGTAAGGGCAAGGGAGTAAAGAGGAAGGACTTTCGAAGCCCTAGGTGAAGACGGGGTCGCAGTGAGAGCCCAAAGAGGAGAGGTCGTGATCTGTCAAGGAGGTCACCACCTCTTTGGGCAAAGTGGAAGGAATGAGGGTCAGTCCACGCCTTTAGTGGCCTCCATTAATCACATCTATTCAATTAATGCTGACAAGGGGATGTTTAAGAAGCCCCCACCTATGAATAGCCGAGCAACCAAGGATACTCGTAAATATTATGCCTTTCGTGAACAGACAGGGCATGATACTACGGATTGTTGGGAACTCAAGGAGCAAATTGAGGAGCTAATTCATAATGGGCAGTTAACTGAGTGGGTAGTTTGATAGGTGAAGAAGCACAGTGCTGAGTCAGGCCTTGGATATAATGATCTGCCACCAGTTGGGCAAAAGGAAGAACCTCACAAAGAAAGAGAAGAGCGTGTTGGTAGTATCCATGTGATTATTGGAGGACCCCATATTTGGGGTGATAGAAACAAGGCCAGGGAGAGGTATGCTCGCGAGGCCAAAGAGTGACCCCTCACTAATGTTCATCATCTGCAAGAGAGACCCCTGAAGCACTTCAAGGGGGAGGACACTAACATTATGTTTACTGAGGAGGATGCGAAGTGGGTTCATCATCCCCACTTAGATGCCCTAGTGGTTCGAGTTCGCATTGGGTCCCAAAATGTCTACAAGGTCCCCGTGGATAATGATAGTGCAATTAACGTCTTTACATATGAGGTTTACAAGAAAAAGGGGTTTGTGGACAAAGATCTTATCCTATAGTGGGGCATCTCTATGGGTTCACCGGAGCTTCAATTAGTATGAAAGGCCTCGTCATGGCAGGGAGGCTCATTCTCAAGGAAATGCGGGTAGTGACCTCTATCGACCACCTCTCTATTAAGTTTCCTACCACACAGGTAGTTGGATGTGTTAAAGGAATTTAATATAAATCTCAAGAATGTTATAACAAGGCCCTACGCTCCGCAGATATGGGGGAACAAGCCCGTGCCTATTGGGATGGATTTGGAAGAAAAGGATAGAGTTCGCAAAGGAGATACGAAGCCTTCAACAGCTTGTAACATGATATCCATTGGGGAACTCCTAGATTATTACTTTGACAACTTGGCTATTAAGGTGGAGCCAGTCCCTGGGGCCCTTATGATGGGGACCTATCACCTCACAGGCATGGATAACAAGCTTATAACACGAGTTTGGAATGTAGAGCACTTGAGGGAGGCCTATCAGTAAAGGCATTGGTCCTGGTAAATTTATGTATCTATACATTAAGTACGAATAAATTCATCCTCAGTCTAGGGGGTAGTGATATCATATAGACACCTCTCATACCTGATGTAATGACTTTGGGCTTTGCTTCTTCTTGGTGAAATACCTCTACGTCGAGGAGAGGGGGGACGCCCCCGACCCTTGCCAAGGAGAGGGGGAACGCCCCCGACCCTTGGCGACAATGTGGAGGTCCTCGACTACCTTAAGACACTGTAAGGAGCAAGCAACAAATAAAGAGGCTGAGTATGAGGCTCTCATCATTGGCCTCAAGCTCGCACTAGAGATAAAGTGAGAGAAGCCAAAGTATTTTAAAATCAAAATGAGCTCAAGACCTCGATATCTACATTTTTGTTCAACATAGGGAAGCCTATTATGACATTGAAGAAGCTAAGTGTTCTCACTTAGCGTGGGAGAGTCAAAATGCCTTGGTACAACAGTGAAGAGGTTGAGTGCCCCGGGATAGCGTTGAAGAGGTCAAGTCTGCTTATAGCGGGATCACATCAAATTCTTTTCATTACTCCAGATAATAAAAGAGGATTACTGAAACACTTTGATTCCTCATCACATCTACAATGATAATGAGGACTCGGGGGGTAGTGGCATTACATGAACACCACTTCTATCAGGACATTTGAAAAATTACAAAACAAGGCCAGCACCTAGTGTTGCGAGGCCGTACCTAGCGTTGCAAGGCCGCAAGCCCGATATCTTACGATGCGAGACCACTTAACCTCATTGGCGATGATGGGTTAGTCCGTAAGTCTATACAGTGTGGAGCTATCTCTAGGCATGTGTTAAAATCGGTCTATAAGAAAATTGGAGCATATGAAGACTCAATCAGGTATCCCAAAGCACTTCGAAAAATTCAAAATTATAAGTTTTCAAAGATGCATGGCCCACCAGCTAGCATATGCGAGCCGAGCTAGAGCCCAGCAACATGATGAATGTAGTCTGTCTACAAGGCTATAAAATAAAGTGGAATACGAGACCACAGATTCAAGGATCAAAAGGAAGTTAAAAAGCGGGGCAGCATGATCAACTAAAATAAAAAAGACGAACAGGGGTCCGCGTGTGGACTAACAGGAGCACATGTGGCTTATTAAAAAAAACAAGGTGTCCTCGCATATACATGTATAGAGGAGTCCTCTCATTATATCAGCAGGAGGAGGCCTCTCCACATAGGAGGCTACGAGGAGTCCTCCTATTCTATCAGCGAGAAGGCCTTTCCACATAGGAGGCCACGAGGAGTCCTCTTATTATATCAGCAAGAGTTAATAAAAATAGAAGGAAGCAGCGAAAGGCGAGGAGATCTCAGCAAAAGTGAAAAGAGAAAATATTTATAAAAAAAAAAGAAAAAAAAAGTCAGCGAGGTTAAAGTACAAATACGAGGACCACGACTCCACAAGGCTGTAAAGAAAAACAAGGCGAGAAGAGACGCAAGAAGGTTGCGTACGCGAAGAAAAAAAATGTATCAAGGTGGCCTCAATGAGGAGACATGGGCTCGCATTAAAATTAAAAAAAGTCGAAAGTTGTCAAGTAAGGAGGCTCTCCAAAAAATCAAATACTTATTTAATTTTTATTTTTGGAGGAGTTCAGAATAATTTTGAAGAAATTTTGAAGACCAGAAAAAAAGCCTCTTATGAAGGCTCATAGCTAAGCCCAGCGAGGTCACATGAGTAGATATGAAGGCTCATAGCTAAGCCCAGCGAGGTCGCATGAGTATATATGAAGGCTCATAGCTAAGCCCAACGAGGTCGCATGAGTAGATATAGTTAAGCCCAACGAGGTCGCTTGAGTAGTATTATCTCCATAGCGTGGGACCACCTCGCATGATTAAGCCCAGTGAGGTCGCATGCGAGGTCACGTAGCTTCTCCATTAGCCTCGCCAGTGAGGCCATGTTATTCTATCATCATGTTAGCCATAGGTAACCTTTATTGGGCCATGGGTCATGAGCAGGATTAATGGATAAATTATATCAGCCCATAGACTTCTAGTGGATTTGGGCCAAGACGAGCCCACAGAAATCCTAGCCCGTCTGGGTAACTTCTTCTTCAAGAACTACGTATGGCTTGATCCCTATAAATAGGGTACGTAGGCACCTTGTTATGGATG
Source organism: Saposhnikovia divaricata (assembly GCA_036435485.1). Taxonomy (NCBI): domain Eukaryota; kingdom Viridiplantae; phylum Streptophyta; class Magnoliopsida; order Apiales; family Apiaceae; genus Saposhnikovia; species Saposhnikovia divaricata. Next base: position 25,924,283 of record CM071600.1, read on the forward strand.
ATTGACAGTTGGCAGCAAGAGAAAATAAGCAGTTTTTCTCTGACATCAACGAATCAACAAACAAGATCAGCCACAAAAAATCTCCAATCTCCCTCTGTGTTTTCGTGTTCTTAGCAAAATATTCGTATTTTGCTCCACGATTACAGCAAACCTCCAAAATATTTTTATACAATATTCTCCTTATAACAATATCCATACCTAGAAGGGCATGAGATAATTTAAGATTTTCTTAACTGGAATTAGAGATAATTTAAGACTTTCAAGATTATCTCAATTATATAAATGTAATTAATAAAATAATATTTTGGTAGATGTATATTTTTTTCTAGAGATATTTGAGTTACTTGTTTTCTGAAAATTGGATGTCAAACATGCATCCTCTTAAGCTTATTAAACCTTTTAAAAAATGTTCGAAAATGAAATCATGTGATATTAACGTTAAGATTTATTTACGACCCAACAAATGTTAAACTCTCACCCATCGACAGCACGTCTACTGATGAATAAATTTAATTCTACAGACTTTGTTTTTCTCTACATCGTGCCACTGCGCCCAAGCAAATTAAATTAGCTAATCACAGTAACATTTTCCTCGATCAATTGCACATTGCATGCTTTACTATCATTTTCAAAGTAAGTACTATAGTGCCTATACACAAAGCATGTACTTGCTATTGCTTGTGGTCTTCATAATCCCTGTAGATCGATCAGACCCGCCCCCAGCTAGCCAGCCCTTGATATGAAATACTGTATGCAACTGGAGAGTGTTGAAATTAAACAAATAATTGAATCATAATAACAAGAACAATAATGAAATAAGCAAGAGGAAAACTGATATGTACAAGACCCAAATACTCTAAAGACTACATTGTATTATGCTTCTGCCTTAATGATACATTGAATGAAAAATGATTACATTGTTTAAATAGAAACAAAACTAATCATTACAAACTAAGGATAAGAACGATGATTTGATATCATCTTATCTTATTCTTATTCTTATCTTACCTCTTATCATCTTATCTCTTATCTCTTAATTATGATTGACCAAATCATGTTGACATATCAACACTTTATTTCCATAACCGAACTTGTTTCCTGATTTTCCTCCACGTTAATCTACAAGTTTAAATTAATTTTCCAACAATCTCTCCCTTAATCTAAACTTGTCTCGTGCAATCCTTCTAGTCCGTATGGCTTTTAAACTGAGCCCGTATGGCTATTGAACTGAGCCCGTATACTATTAAACTTCTCTACCCATCTGGCACATCAACTTGTTTGCCCGTCTGGCACTTTTCGTTTTTGCCCATCTGGCAATCAACTTTGCCCATCTGGCAATCAGCCCGTATGGCTTTCGTCATCTTTCGTCTTGTCCGTCTGACATTACTAACTTGCCCGTATGGCACAACTTATTCACCAGCCCGTTTGGCTACTACTGTGCCCATCTCGTTCTACATGGTTTTCTGCCACTCTATCTCGTTTTCTGCCTTCAGTAAGCTTCTTCGGCATCGCCTCGTCTTTCTCGGCAGCCTCGTCCTACACATGCATCCCATACTACACATGCAGCTTTGCCACCATCCTTCTGCAACGCCTACCTGAAACTACCTCCTTCCAACAATCTGCACACCATCTGCTGCAACAAAAAAAACGAGTTCCTCTTCTTCAATAACAAAATCATTCTTCTTCCTCCTCCTCTTGCTGAGGAATCCGCCTGTGGCCTCCTGAAGCTTCTTGTTTGAAATCATTTGCTACATCCCAAGGAACGCCCGCTGTGATACCATGTTGAAATTAAACAAATAATTGAATCATAATAACAAGAACAATAATGAAATAAGCAAGAGGAAAACTGATATGTACAAGACCCAAATACTCTAAAGACTACATTGTATTATGCTTCTGCCTTAATGATACATTGAATGAAAAATGATTACATTGTTTAAATAGAAACAAAACTAATCATTACAAACTAAGGATAAGAACGATGATTTGATATCATCTTATCTTATTCTTATTCTTATCTTACCTCTTATCATCTTATCTCTTATCTCTTAATTATGATTGACCAAATCATGTTGACATATCAACACTTTATTTCCATAACCGAACTTGTTTCCTGATTTTCCTCCACGTTAATCTACAAGTTTAAATTAATTTTCCAACAGAGAGTACTGATTTTCCACTTCACTTAGTTGCTTTCAATGTAAAATCACTGTTTGTGGAATTAAATCAATTAAATTCTTGAATCTGTATTCATATGTGTCCTTGGGACACCCGGACCCGCGCGTCCTTTCTGTTTTCAACAGTATTATACTGCGAACAATAGTGGATTACTTGGTACTATGAGTAATCAACTGTGTCACGCATGCATCTAGCTTTGTTTGTGTGTGTGACAGGTTTATACTAGCTATATAAACTCATAGTACATATATGTCAATTGATGATTGATTGATAACAGCACAAAAATTTACTGTATTTAACTTGCAATTAATTTGTAGCCAATTTGTATTGGTGTAATGAACGTATATTGCAATTTTGTCTGACACTGTTTAAGGAATTCGAGCTTTCATACTTTTTGTTCGAAACTAGATTAATATTTTTATAATTAGTAGTTCTGTTTGATTAACCTCAACATATTTTCTAGCTCCTCCAACTGTTGCAACTGCGCACTTCAATTCAAAATTAACAGTATTTTTTTTATTGTAACCACGATATCTTTTCTAACTTTGATCAATTTCAGACTTACATATATATTCATAAATGCGATGCTTATATACTTTACCATAAGTTCAGGACACAACCTGCGATGTTCATTGATTCATTTTGATGTTAAATTTATGGATTAAGTTAATATGCGATAGCTCTTTGGTTCTTAGCATTAGGGCTGTTAACGAAACGAATTCGAAACGAATACTTTAATTTTCATATTTGTATTCGTTTTAAATATATATATTCGGATTCGTATTCGTTTATTACCCGAATAATTATTTGTATTCGTATTCGAATTCGGTTAAATTCACGAACTATTCATATTTGTTTAAGGTACTCATTTAAAAAGAAAATGAAACTAAATAACTAAACTGCTGGCCCGTGACAAAAGTTATGAACTCCCATAGTCCCATACTTCACCAGTTCAAGCAAATTATAAAGTACTAATATTACAGTCATCCAACTCAAAGAAAATAAAATTCAAATTACAACCAAAATGTAAAAGTTTAATATGCCTTAATTAATTTCAAGCTCATGCAACAAAACCTTCACTGGCTCTTCATCCTCCTAGAAAAAACATTATGACAAGTGAGAATTTTTGTTATTAAATTCTCTGCTTTATTTCGTATATCTTCATTAAATTCTTCACCTTTTAACTCAATAACATCATTCAATGCAAACGAAGAAGAAGGGCAAGTCATTTGAAAAAAAAAACTTGAGTTAAGAATTAGGGATATAGAGAACAGAGTGAGAGGAGGCGACTTGACGAGAGAGGGTTGTGAAACAATTAGGGATTTAGGGTTGTATTTTACTGAATTCTAAATTTTAGTATATGGACTGGACTGGGCTGGTTTGATTTTAATATATGGTCCCAAAAGAGAATATGGACAAAGTGTTAAGTGCCTACTGCCTATGTTTATACAACTCGTAATCCATAATCCTATTAAATAAAAAATATAATATTTTTCTATATAATATAAAATTATATATATATAATATTTAATTTCCGAATAATTAAGCGAATAGCGAATACGAATACTTATCTATTCGAATTTGTATTTGTTAACAAACCGAATATTTTTTAAGATTTGAATTCGTATTTGTATTTATTAATAAACGAACATGAATAATGTTAAACGAATTCGAATACCGAATATTTCATTAAATATTCGTTTCGTTAACAGCCCTACTTAGCATAAACATTTAACCTTGTTTGGTATGTAAACCGTTGAAAAAATTGAAGAGAACTTTGAGAGCATATATATGGAAGCAGACAACATATATGCACTTTCTAGCATCTGATCAGTTGTTAAGAATTGGAATCGGAGGAAGCATTGATTGTAAGCCAAACCGATGATAAATAAGATTCGGAGGAAGCACTGAGTTGTAGCAAGTCAAACACTAATACATCTTCTCTCTCTCGATGCAAAACCCTCCAAGGAGAAACGCCTCTTTCTGCAATGAATTTTACCACTACTTTACTTGCATATAAAATAATGAATAATTTGCATTTCATGTACATGCGGTTGGGACATCAGACCACTTGCAATATTACATTTTTAGAAAATATCATATGCAATAATGAAATTTATGAAATATCACTACAACAAATTAGACCATTTGTGATAGAAATTTTACACTAAAATCGTCACAATTGGTCCAATTTCGATGGAAAATTTCGTCACTTTTGTTCAAGTCTTAAGTTCGAATTTTCGTCACAAGTAGAAATTTTCGTCACCAGTATAAATTTCGTCATAAGTTCCTGATTTCATCGTAAATTCACGTTTCCGTCGTAAGTTCACGTTTCCGTCGTAAGTTTACACCTGTGGGACCCACATTAATATTAAAATAATAGATAAAATTGTGAGTCGTAAGTTTAATGCCAGGATTTAAAAAAAAATAGCAGAAGATATCTCCATCAGTCCATTTAATCAATTTATCTACATAAATCTATTATTCCCAAATATTACTCTTTTCTTCCATTTTTTCCCCAATTAATAATATTTTGGTTCACCTGCATACTGCGTATATACCAAGTACATGACCACCTGCATATATAACAGGTACATGACCACCGGAACCAAAATCCGGCTACCTCCAATGAGCCCAGAAAAATTTGACAATAAAATATGTGTCATAAAAACTCGTGATTTAAATATTCACCAAAACAAAATTTACAAACGACTATTAAAACGTAGATTCAGATCGATCAAACATTTTCTGACGAGTAAAAAAAAATTTGAAAAAAATCTCAATTTAATATATGTATACGAGCATACGACGATGTTTACAATAGTCAAAATAGAAAATTGAAAATAAATTATAATAGCCGATTCCAGCAACCTTAAAAGTTTTTTGGCGAAATAAAAAGTGCCCAGAAAATTATGAAATTAATATCTAAGCATAAACAAGCATCGATATACAACCGTGCAGGCTCAAAATCATCAAAAATTCCAGCAAACCTTCAAATTAAATTAAACTCCAAATATTGCCCATAAATATATATGTTCGAATCAGAAAATATTTATATCAATGTATAGAGCTCGATTTGTCGAACACATACATATATATATATATATATATATATATATATATATATGCTCCCTCAGTCCCAGCCAATTGTTTATGTTTCTGAGAGAGTGTTCGGTACGCATTTTAAGATGCATATAAAGTATAGTTCTATAAATTATTTTTAAATTTTTCTTTTTTTTGAATAAAAACATAAACATTCTACTTTTATCAAATTCATAAAATTGTAAAAATAAGTTACGGAACTATATTTTATATGCACCTTAAAATGTGTGTCACACATTCTTTCAGAAATGTAAACAAATAGGTGGGACGGAGGGAGTAAATCATTAATTATGGATGAGTAGATTGAGAGATGAATTTTTGAAGATTAAATTTATATGTATATGTGGGGGAATAGTGGTAGGGTAGTTAAGTTATGTATGTGTATATGTATATATCATATATGTGTGTTTTTTAATTGAATGGCTAGGATTCATATTTGTTTTTTAAGGGCTCAGATTAACTAATAATTTGACTCATCAATCCATGTGACACTAAATGGACCAATGAGAGATAGCCATGCAGACGCTGACTGAGAAATTCAATTATAATCTTAGAAACATTTTCCGAATCATATTTAGAATATAATTAAAAATTCTTAAAAACTATATAAAATAATATAAAATTCCCAGAAAATTCTCAAATATTCAGAAATTCTCAAAAACTATATAAACTCATATTGTTTAAAAATGAAAAATATAATAAATTGAGAATTTTTAAAGGTTAAAGAATTCGTAAATAAATTTAGATTATTTAAAATTCAAAAATCTCAAAACTGAAAATTTTGAAAGTTAAAGAATCCAAAAATAAATTCAAATTGTTTAAAGTTCAAAAATTTCAAGAATTGAATTTTTGAAAGTTAAAAAATTTGAAAATAAGAGGAGTTGACTTTTTGGTCTAATACCGGATTTGATTTCTGTGTGGGTCAACAAACTCGAAAACCAATTGGAGGATCACAAAAATAAGGATCTTGATTTATTTGTCAATCAAAAGGCTTTGATACCAATTGTTAGGTCCAAAATAGTTTGTAAAAGGGGCGTTGAATACAAACTATGTCGTTTAATCGAATTTGCTCTTTTCTTAAAATATTAAATCAAGAACAAATTAATGCGGAATAAACAAAGCCAATATTTCAAGTTAAATATAAAATTATATAAAACTTGATGGGGTGTGTCTAAATACACGGTACAAATTACAAGGTTTGATGACCAAACTAATTATTACAAATTCTATAGAAAATTCGACATGAACTTTTCTATATTTGTAATAAAAATATCGAATGCTAAAAAGCAATTCGAGAGATAAGTTCTAGGAGTAAAAACTCGCTAGATAGTTCCAACAATACAAGTAAACTATTTTTATCGGTTTAGATTTAACAATAGAGCTCAGAAATAATTTACAGGAATTAATTTAAAGAACAGAAACTATTTCTCTTAGTCTCTTTCTCTCTCGGCTCAGTCTGTGTGTTTGGAGAGAAGTGAAGATTGTATGTTGTTATGTCTGGCTGCCTGTGTTGATCTTTATAAAAGCTTCTACCTCTTTTTCTTGATAACTTGCCTCGAACTACCTTTGAAAATGACTTGGTACTACCTTTCTGAAAAGGCTACTACCTTCGGTTTGTATTAGTACTACCTTCGGTACTACCTTTTTGAAAAGGCTACTACCATTGTTTTTGGTCGATACTACCTTCTGGATTACACTAGTACTACCTTCAGTAAAAAGGCAACTACATTCTGTTGAGCCTCTACTACTTTCGGTACTACCTTTCTGTAAAGGTAGTACCAGTACAATTTTCAGCTTTAATCAATTAAATGATTTTCTGATAATCATTTAATTAATTTTCTTTTACATAAAATTCTGATTTAATTAATTAAGTAATTATTTTAATGAATAAATTAATTCTTGTAGAATTAATTTATTAATTAAATTAATCACATAGTATAATCAATTAAAGCAGAATTAATATGAATCCTTTAATAGCCAAATCTTTTCTAACTAAGTGAGGCTCCGTAGAAATGCTTTTTAACGCGCACAGCTTATAATCTTTAATTAATTAATAATCAATTTGATTCAGAAATTATAAAAATAAATATCTAATATCATTAGATATTTATAAATATAATTTTCTAAATAAATAAAATATTTATTAATATAAATAAATCCTTACGGTCTAAGCTGCGGTCTCCTGAGGGTCTGGAACCAGAATCCTTTTGCTTATCAAAATATACAACAATTCCAACCGGGATTCCAGCATTAAGAATATATCACTTAGTATTTCTTTGTGATGATTCTTTTTCCTCTTAGCCAGTCCACTTGATAGTAAAATCCTTGTGGTTAATTAATTTAGCATTTCTATTACTTGCACAATGATTTTCCTTATACCAGTCTTGATAGCTTGAAACACTGAAGTTAATGATGAACAACCACTGTTAAATGTTGACACTCGATGCACGGTCTGGTTCATGAGTGACTAACTGCAATGATTGTTCTTCATATATTGACTTTAAAATTGTGGTTCTTGTCTTCCTTTTCTTCACTCTTTTTCAAACCTTTTCATCTGTATTCTGCCACTGTAGGAACCTCTTGTCACTATAAATTGAACCCACTGTCTTGATTACTCCATGGATGATTGATCAACAGAATGAACTTCTTTAAGTGTAGTATACCTCAAAACGGTAGATTATCTTTGTCATCTTTCTCTTGACAGTTATGCATTTAAGATCCCTATGACATTACATATACTATTTAGTATTACATTCTTGTTTGAGTTGAGTTGAATCCTCGATGTTTATAAATAGGGTAAACATATGACTTTCATTCTTCAAACTTAAATTTGCACACATATAGTGTTGGGATTTATGGGTGATAGCTTAAAGATAACTTATCTAGATTTTATTACACTTAGTTTATTGTATAGGCTAAGTAGAACATACTGTCACAGCCAGAGTGTGTTCTTGTAACCAAATAAGTTACTGTCATGTAACAAATGTATATCTTGGAAGAAGTTCATTTAATTGTTCAAGCCTCAAGGAATACATCAGGTTGACAGCAAGGTTGCAAGAAGATAACATGTTGGAAGTCATTACAGTAGATTCTCTCTGACAGCAACATTGGCGGAAGCATGAGACAGTAACATTCTCATAGCTTGACAACAAGTCTGGAATTCCTGACAGCAACATTAGCGGGGTTTCATACTGTCATCCAAGGAATACTCTCTTCACAGCAGACTTGGCGGTTAAGGTTACTGTCTCAATGGAATATTTGAATTGGGGATTTATCTTAGTCAAACCCGTGACAGTGTAGATGTTCAAGAAACAAATTTGCTGCAACACTTTAAAGATTGTAGCAGACCTGCAAGACTACGATAGAAGCTTGAGAGATCACTAGACAAAGCTCGTCAATTCAAGAGTATGATAAATCTACACCTACTAGAATTATGTTAGCTTAATTTAGAAAGTATCCAAATTGTTGTATGTATAATGATAACTCTGTGTAGCAATTTGGGAAAGTCACATGGGTATGCAAATTGTAAGGAGCTGCCACTTGAAAATGCAGCAGCTCCACAACCCATATGACAGAGATGTTAGAGCAGATTATGTTGAGTATGGAATACACACGCAAGAAAATACAGGGGGGTGAATCTACGTTCTTGTTTTTGTAGCTGAGTGTATGTTTATGTTTAACAAAATATATTCGTGCAGAAGTAAAACTCAAGACACAAGCACTCACTTTAATATAACGTTGTATTAGATCAAGATTTTTGCTACAACCTGTGAATACAGAAATTAGTATTCTCAGCTTCTCTTTTTCTCAAAGAGTTGTTCTTAAAAATTATATCTCTGTATTGTGATTCTCTCTCTATTCTTTCTGCTAGAGAAGTGAAGGTCGTACACTTATAGAACATGCGTACACCCTACTTACTACAAAAGATAGAACAGACAAATCTACTTTCCAACTTATATATCCCTATTTTGGAATACGTCCAGGCGGCAACGTGTAATTTGACTTTCTTTAACCTACCCAGATCCACTTCTTTAGCAACTTGTCTCCAGTAACAACTCTCTAAGCTTCTTTGTAGACTGTCCACGAACACTTTACAGTACAATGGTCTTGACAGTGTCTTGGCTTGTTACAGGTTTCTGACTTATAAAATTTTTAGTATTTTGTCTTCAAGAATCCATTCGAGAAGTGACTGAGTGATTGATTCGAGAACTAGAATCGACTTAATAGATAACTCTCAGTTCTCGAATACTGTAAAATTGATATATCGAACCACTTCTCGAAATAGTCTTTTCTTTAAGAATCCTTGAGTTGTCGAATAGAGCAATTGACTTATCGAATCCCTGAGATATCGAATGGCTTCCTGAGTCCTTGAGATATCGAATGCCTGACTTCTCGAAACCTTGACTTCTCTAATAGACCAAAGTACTTCTCGAATTGGTACTTAGAAAAATCTTCATTCTTCAAATTCCAACTGTGTTTATTTTGACAGCCTTGTTCTTCAAGCTTGAGGCATGATCTCTGGATCTTCTTTCAAGCATTATTTTATGAATTAATTTACAGTTACACCGATAGAATTTTTATGCCTATTACAAGTAATAAATACAAGTAGAAACTCTACGACCAGAGGTTCCTCCAGTTAAGGAGTCATGTAAGTAATGCACAGCATTACAAACAATTAGGCTTGTTATTAGATGTATACAGGCATGCCTCTATGACTAACAGATTAGTCTTAATAGAGATTCATCTCTCATTCTTTCTGTATCACTCAAGAAAATGAAGCTGGATAAAACACTTTTTCTCTAGGTTGTAGCAATACTTTGCAAAATAAATAAAATATTTATTTTGTGAGAAACATCTTGAGTAATCACTTGTGTTTGCATTTTCTTCTACTGATAGATTAAAATCTTTATTACTGTTGTTGAAGTAGAGATTTGAATTTATCAATATTGCATTCAACCCCCCTTCTGCAATAATCAGGGACCAACATATAGATATTATTTATCTACAAGACAGTTCCTAATGAAATCCATTTTTACGTCACCTTTTTATGTGACGTAAAAGATCCCATACTTTATATGTCATCCCTCCATACATCGCCATTTAACCGACGTATATAATATATTTAACCAATGTAAATGGTCATTTTTGTACTAGTGACTACATAATACTAATAATAAATATATACATGTGTGTATATATAATAAAGTGGGAAAATTGGGTTTTATAAATTAATATATCTTCTATCCTGATTGATGTTATAGTGCTTTCCACGAATCACGAGTCATTCACTTTGGATATTTTTTGATTTGTAGAACTGGTATGTACATAAATGTATTTTATAAGAATAGGTAATAATATTTTCAATAGAAGAATGGGTGTCAATCATGTTCAACATATCATAAATAATATATTTTAAATTTTTTATCCATTTATGTTGTTAAATATAATTGATGTGTTTTAATCAGTGTTTAAGTGTTACAGTGAATTATCAGAGTTTAGCTGGAAGCAGTCAGAGTTTAGTGTAAACTCTGACAGATGGAAGCTCGACAGAGTTTGTCAAACTCTGTCTGGAGGAAGCGTCTACTGGTCAACATTGATTGAAGATTTATTATGGAAGCGATATCTTTGAAGATTGGATAGCTATCAAAGAGATCGAGTTGACTTAGGAGACGTGTGACAATCTGTAATTGATATCATTGTATAGCTGATTATTAGGAATATCAATTAGAGATTGTATCGTAGCTGTATGTTATATAAATACAGTTAGGTTAACCCTAGAAGGGTATCGTACAACGAATTATCTTTATTGTAACCTAGCAGCTCTTTGTGATATTTTACATCACGAAGAGGGTTCTTAATACAAGAAGTTTTTAAGTGCATAAACGTGTTACTTGTTAAACTCTCATACGAACTTGATTATTAATTGTGTATCCGGCCTAACAAGTGGTATCAGAGCCAATCTGTTACTTTATTACAGGTTAAAGATCCAAACATAACAATAATCATGTCAGCAATTCCTCCACCAACACCTACTGTTTCTGAAAAGGCTCCTACTACTGTGAGTCGTTATGAACCAATCAGGGTTCCTATTCTGAGGCCATTAGAGTATGCTATGTGGAAGGTCAAGATGACTATGTTTCTGGAGGCTACAGATCCAGAATATCTTGACAGGATTTATGAAGGCCCTCACAATCCTACAAAGCTATCTGTTGCAACTGCTGGTGAAGAAGCTAAAATAGTTCCAAAGGAAAAGAAGGATATGACTCCTGAGGATCTATCATCAATTGCTAAGGATGCAAAGGTTAGGCATTTACTGCATAGTGCTTTAGACAATGTTATGTCTAACAAAGTCATTAACTGCACCACTGCAAAAGAGATATGGGATGCTATTGAAGTCAGGTGTCAAGGAACTGCGGCTATTAAGAAGAATAGGAGAAACATACTCACACAAGAGTATAAGCATTTTGAGGCTAAACCCGAAGAGACCATGACAGAAACATTTGATAGATTCTGTAAACTGCTCAATGATCTGTCATTGGTCAACAAAGAGAAAAGTTCATGTCGAATTTTCTAATTAGTTATTAACATCTTGATAAGTTGTCATACTGATTTTGTAACACCACATCAAGTTAATATATAGTTATATTCAACTTGAAAAATTGTGTTAAATAATTCCGCAGATAAATTTGTCTTTATCAAATTTAATTTAAAGGACAAATTTCGGTAAAAAGGTAAAGATTGTATTCAACCCCCCCTTCTACAATCTTATCGGACCTAACAATTGGTATCAGAGCCGATTGATTGATACACAAATCAAAGATCCTATTTTACTCGATTAAAAATCATCCCCAAATTTTTTAACTCTCTTAAAAAATTCATCATGTCTTCTAAAGTTGGAACTGTGAAAATTCCCATATATGACAAAAATAGTTATGATATGTGGAAGAACAAAATGTTAATGTTCCTCGAGGTTGCAAATCCTAAATACATGAAAGTCTTATCAGAAGGACCAATAATACCTTTTGGAGTAATTCCTGAAGTTGTTACTGATGGAAAAGTTATTTCCCCTGCAAGGTATGTACACAAAGACTCTTCTGATTACACTCTTGCTGAAAGAGAGGAAGCTGGACTTGACATTAATTTGAGACTGATCTTAATAGACTCTCTAGACTCTGTAATGTACAGTCATGTGATTAACTGCAAAACTGCAAAGCAAATATGGGAAACCATTGAAACTGTGAATGAAGGAACAGGGGAAGTTAGGGAGAATCGACTAGAAATTCTGACATCTGAGTATGAACACTTTCGATCAGCATACAATGAAAGTATTCAAGATGTGTTTGAAAGATATAACAAACTTGTCAACAATTTACAGATGCATGGCAAGTACTACACTCAGAAAGAGATCAACAGAAAATTTCTACTGTCAATGCCTGTTCATCTAGAACATAGAATTACAGCTATCAGAGAGTCAAGGAATCTAAGTGAAATAACTGTAGAAAGACTCTTTGGTGTTTTAAAAACCTATGAACTGGAACAATCTCAACAAAAGGAGATTTATGGAAAAGTAAGAGTTGCTAATACTTCTACAGCTCTTATTGTTGAGAACAAACAGGAAGTAGAAGATAAGGTTATTCAACCTTGTAATGTTGACAGTGGTAAGCTTCAAGTTGAAGTTGGTCAAACGAATGCTAGTCCAGATGAAGGTGACTTCTATTCATTAGAAGAACTAGATCAGTTGGAAGATGAGTCCATGGCTTTGTTGGTAAGGAAATTCAGCAACTTCAGATTCAGGAAGAATCCCAAGTTCAGGTACAAATCTAACTATAACAGGTTCCAGAGAGGAGGTTCTTCATCCTCAAGTAACAGAGGAGGTTACAAAACTGGAACAGTTGAAAGAAGTAAAATTTATGCTACAACTGTAATGAACTTGGACATTTCGCTACTGAATGTCAGAAGCCAAAACAAAACCAAAGAAAAGACTTTGGATCTGAGAAGAAGAAGACAGGTAGAGCCTATGTGGCTGCTGGAAAGAGTTGGGATGATACAGACTCTGAAGATGAAGAGTATGGCAATCTTGCCCTGATGGCAAAATCTGATAACTCCAGTGGTACTTCATCTGAGGTATCATGTACTGATAGTCAATATATCTATCAACTTAGTGATACACTAGGTAATGCTAATAGAGAGATTGAAAGACTAAATTTGGTAATTACAGATCTTAGTAATCAATTATCAGAATTACATGATGTACAAAATTGCCATGATAAACAAAAATCAGAAATAAGAATTCTAAAAGAACTTGAGAGGTATCTAGCGTTGATAGTGGCTCAACAACGTGAAACAATAGCTGAGCTAGAAATAAGGGCTAATGATACTTCTAATTCATGTAAAGTAGCTAAAGAGTTGTTTAACCAACAAACTATTAATCAAACCGTAGGAATTGGGTTTGACTATAATGAGGCTGTTGGTCGAAAAAGCATTATTACCCCTAATCGTGTCAGTGCTGTAGATAGGGGTATACCATTAGTGCTTAAGAGTGTTAGTAATCCACTCTTTAAGACATCCATAGCAGAACCTTTGGATACAACATCTTTAATCATTAAGGAAGAGATGCGCATTGAGGATGTAGCTAATGGCGTAGTCTTAGAAAGTAATCAAGTTGTTAAAAATGATAAAGATAGAAAGACTGTGTTTGTAAAAGCAGAAAGAGTTGGTGAGTCTACTAGTTCATTGAAAACTGGTAGCAGAAGTAACAACATGAATAAATGCAACAACAAATCTACCATGCATGCTATTCCTGTTATTGATACTGCTCATAAGAAATGCGATGCTGTTAATTGTATGTCTTGTGCTTTTAATATAATGTCTGCTTACTTTAAAGGTAATCATGCATGTGTTAATAAGAATGCTCCTAGACAGCAGATGAGCAGAAATAAACATGTTAGATCCAGGACTGTAACACCATCTAATTCTAAGATTAAGACTTCAAGTCCTTCTCAGGATATGGTGAAGACATGGTTACCCAAGCTGAAACCAAAACAAGTTAAAGCTGTTTACAGGGTTAAATGTCCAGTACCTGAAGAAAATGTTGTTAAGATAAAAAGTGTTGCTTTACCTGATAAAGGTCAATTCTTTAAGTACTCCGGACCCAATCAAATTTGGGTTCCGAAGAAAGTCTAACCAATTTGTCATTACAGGGTTTGAAACAGGTTGAACGAGTCATGTGAATTCTGGACAGTGGATGTTCAAGGCATATGACCAGAGATAAAGCCCTGTTGACAAATGTGGTGGAGAAGGTCGGCCCAGTCGTTACCTTTGGAGATAACAGCAAAGGTAAAACTGATGGATATGGCAGATTAGAAGCTGGAAATGTTATCGTTGAAGATGTCTCTTTTGTGAACGGCCTTGAGCACAATTTGCTCAGTATTAGTCAATTCTGTGACAAAGGTTATTAAGTTCATTTCAATAAGAAGAATTTTCTAATATCACACAAGAGAAATGAAAGGCCGCAGTTGACTGGAGTAAGAAAAGGAAACTTGTACATAGCCAATATGAACTCTGGAAGCACAGAAGAAATTAGATGTTTTTATTCAAAGGCATCCACTGATGAAAGTTGGTTATGGCACAAGAAACTTTCTCACCTAAACTTTAAAACAATGAATTCTCTAGTGAAAAGAGAGTTGGTGAGAGGTTTACCTTCAATTGAATTTACTCAGGAAGGTCTATGTGATGCTTGTCAAAAAGGGAAGTTAAAAAGGGCAACTCACAGGAGCACTAACATATCATCAATAACTGAACCATTACAACTTCTCCATATGGATTTGTTTGGTCCAGTTAGTGTGATGTCTATGTCAAGGAAAAGATATGCTCTAATGATTGTTGATGATTTCTCAAAATTCACATGGGTACTATTTCTGAACTCAAAAGATGAAACTCCACAACTGGTAGTTGATCACATTAAGTTAATTGAGCTGGATTCTAATCGTCCAGTAAGAGCTATAAGGTCAGACAACGGAACTGAGTTCAAGAATGCAGTTCTGAATGACTTGTGCACTGAAAAGGGTATAACTAGACAGTACTCGGCTCCCAGAACTCCTCAACAAAATGGGGTAGTTGAAAGAAAGAATAGAACCTTGATTGAAGCTGCACGTACAATGCTAAGTGAATCAAGGCTTCCATTGAGCTTTTGGGCTGAAGCTGTCAACACTGCATGCTATACCCAGAATCGAACACTTATCAATAAAGACTTAATGAAGACACCATATGAAGCTCTACATGACAAGAAACCAACTCTCAAGTACTTCCATGTATTTGGGACAAAATGCTTTGTGCTGAAAGAAGGAGATGATTAGGGTGGTAAATTTGAAGAAAAAGCACATGAAGCAATATTTATTGGTTATACTAGAAGAGCCTACAAGGTGTATCTTATTGATCAACAGAAAACCTTAGAAAGTGTCAATGTTACATTTGATGACACAAAACTCCCAAATATCCAAAATGAAGATCCATCTGAAAAGCTTAAGTTTGATGATATGTCAGACTCAGATTCAGATGATGACAATCAACCTGACGTTGTTACTGATAATAATAATCCAAATGTTGGTGGTAATGATCAAGGTGATGCTGGTGAAAACAATGATAATTTTCCAGACACCACTGATAATCTTGAACCATCAATAAGTCAAACTCGCAACAACTCAGGGGGAGATAATGAAGGGTCAACAAGTCATACTCAACATCATACTGAAGATCAAGGCGAATCATCAAGATCAATTCTTCCCAGACAAACTGTTTGGAATAGAGCTCATCCTTTTGAGCTGATTCTTGGTGATCCAGATGTTGGTGTGAAAACAAGAAGAGCTTATCAGAATCAATGTAATTATTCAGGGTTCCTTTCTGTCATGGAACCTAAGAAAGTAGAAGAAGCTCTATCTGATCCTGATTGGGTGATTGCTATGCAAGATGAACTCAATCAATTTAAGCAACTAGAAGTATGGAAGCTGGTACAAAGACCTAAAAATAGAAAAGTGGTGGACACAAGATGGGTATTCAGAAACAAACTAGATGAAGATGGCACGGTAATAAGAAACAAAGCAAGACTGGTAGCTAAAGGTTATTCTCAAGCTGAATGCATTGATTATGACGAGACCTATGCTCCAGTGGCAAGACTTGAGGCCATCAGAATATTCTTGGCATATGCATCCTATTCAAGATTCAAAGTTTATCAAATGGATGTCAAGAGTGCCTTTCTGAATGGTAAGCTAGATGAAGAAGTGTATGTAGAACAGCCTCCTGGTTTTGAAGATCGAGATCATCTGGACTATGTCTACTTTCTTTACAAAGCTATCTATGGTCTTAAGCAAGCCCCAAGAAAATGGTATGACACTCTTTCTGAATTTCTATTAGAAAATGGTTTTATAAGAGGTGTCATAGACAAAACGATCTTCACTAAAAGACATAAGAATGATATAATACTAGTCCAAGTCTATGTGGACGATATTATATTTGGGTCTACTAATGAGCTTCTGTGCAAGAAGTTTTCTAAGTTAATGCAGGGTAGGTTTGAAATGAGCATGATGGGAGAACTGAAATTCTTTCTTGGATTACAAATAAGTCAGAGACAAGATGGAATATTTATTTGTCAATCTAAGTACATCAAGGAGCTCCTCAAGAAATATCACATGGAGGAGTGCTCATCAGCAAAGACACCATCAACTATAGCTGTCAAAATTGGTTTATGTGAAAGTTTTGCCAAGGTAGATATCACAGGCTATAGAGGTATGATTGGCTCATTGCTTTACCTAACTGCTAGTAGACCAGATATAATGTTTGCCACATGCTTGTGTGCAAGGTTCCAAGCGAACCCTAAAGAAATCCATCTCACTGCTGTCAAAAGAATCT
Organism: Saposhnikovia divaricata; assembly: GCA_036435485.1. Lineage (NCBI taxonomy): Eukaryota > Viridiplantae > Streptophyta > Magnoliopsida > Apiales > Apiaceae > Saposhnikovia > Saposhnikovia divaricata. The sequence goes on from CM071600.1 coordinate 25,941,467, forward strand.
TAAGATATCTAAAGGGTACGCCTAATTTAGGCATCTTGTACCCTAATGAATCTGGTTTTACTTTAATTGGATATACAGATTCTGACTATGCAGGAAGTGTTGTAGACAGGAAAAGTACATCTGGGAGTTGTCAATACCTAGGTGGAAGATTGGTATCCTGGTTCAGTAAGAAACAGCATACAGTTTCCAACTCTACAGCCGAAGCTGAATATATAGCTGCTGGAAGCTGTTGTGCTCAGATCTTATGGATAAGGAATCAATTAATGGACTATGGCATTGTATTGGAAAATATTCCTATTTTATGTGATAATAAAAGTGCCATAGCAATCGCAAGCAATCCTGTGCAGCACTCAAGGACAAAGCACATTGACATAAGGTATCATTTTATAAGAGAGCATGTAATGAATGGTACAGTGGAACTACTATTTGTAGGCTCTGGAGATCAAACTGCAGATATTTTTACTAAGTCGCTTAATGAATCTTCATTCACTAGAATTGTTAGTGAATTGGGTATGTTAAACAGTCCTAGCAATTAATACTGTTAATATCTGAAATTTGACCTTTAATAATTTTGCAAGTGATTATTCTGTGAATATTTGTTGTTTGAAATCACTTGTATTATTATTTTACCATTTGATTTTCTTGTTTGTTTAGTTATTTTTCACTTTGTTTATTCATATTATTTAATACTTCATACTTCTGTATTTTTAGAATATTTGTAGATATTTATTTCTATTTGATTAATTAATTTATCATATGTTTTGTAATGTTTGTCCTGTTAATATTGCTTTGTTTTCGTTAATAGGTTAGCATATGGTATGTATAATTATTTTTATTATTTTTATTATTTGTTTAATTTTAAATAATATTTTTATTATTTTTGTAAGTTAATTATATATTTTATAGTATTTTTAATGTTTATTTAAAGTTAATATGACTTAAAATTAGGAAAAACAGTTAATATGACTTAATTTAAAATCGGTATGACTTAAACAGGTTAAGTCTTACCGAGTTTTAAATCTAAGTCATATTCGCAGGTCTGTATATTAATTAAGTCTTATTCTTCTAGTTTTAGATTAAGTCCTATTCAAGTTAAGTCTTGTTAATATTAAGTCATAAACTTGTCTTTTTAAGTCATATTCAATGTTCATATCAGTTATGTCTTATTTTAGTTAAGTCTTAATAGTTATTTTGTCTAAGTCCTAATCGAGTTTCTGTATAGATTAAGTCATATTCATGAGTTTGTAATTAAGTCTTACTGATTTCTTTAGTTTAGTCTTATTCGAGTTTTTAGTTTAAGTCTTATCGGTAATTTTTTAAGTTAAGTCTTAATCATAACAGTTTATTATGTCTTGTTTATGTTAAGTCTTAATCGAGTCTTAGTTAAGTCATATCAGTTATGTCTTAATAAATGTTTAAGTCTTATTCATCTACTAGTATATATATATAGCAGTTAGAATGTTTAAGTCTTAATTTCATTATAAGTATTTCTATCAAGTTAAGTCTTATAGAACAATATCGATACATACGATACACACACATACTAAGTCGAATTCATGCCAAATTTTCGACCGAAATCACTCATCTTTTTCACGATTTAACCACATATCTGGACTCCTTGCTTGATTATCTTCATTTTGATTGGTTAAATTCGAGTTTTGGTTCGATTTCTTAAGAGTTTTATTTTCGAAAAACGGTTTTTAGATCTGTTTTTTTTTGGAAATCTGGGCTTGATTTTTGCAAAACTAAAAATACACGTGTGTTTGTGTGTATACAAGGATCATTGTGTGAATTTTTCAGAATTTTTGAAGAACTTTTAATTATTTCGAATTTTTAATTAATTATTAATTCGAAAAATTAATTTTTAAATTAAAAATTTGTAAAATCTGAAATTTTCAAGGAAATTAAATCTTGATTAAAATGGCTGATCGATTTGAAATTATTAAACATAATTTAATCGGTTATTTTGATCCAGAAAAATGTTCAGTTGAACGTTTTCGACCGTGGATTCGGTTTTTAAATGAAAATTCACTGGTTCGCAATGCTTTGAGATTGGATGCTCCTCTGAAGATTGAACCTTTGCGAATCATGTGTACTACTGCTGTCATTTCTAATGATAACAGATCTTTTGTCTTCTCTGTAGGAGACAATCAGTACACAGTGAATGAAAATACAATAAATACGGTCTTAAATTTTCCAACTGATAATTTCGAAGAATTACCATCAGATCAAGAAATGATAAATTTTTTAAATGGTGTATTCTATCAAGACAGTCCTGATCAAACTATCTGGAATAAAAAGAACTTCGTTCAGGAATGGGATTATCTGTTTGACACACTAGGTAGAGTCTTTTCCAATACTACTAAAGGGAACTTCGGGGTATTACCATCTTTCTTGCAGCATATTGGATATGCAGTTGCATACAACCGAAGAATTAATATTGGCAGACTACTGTGTGTTCCGATGGTTAGAAGAATCATTAATGCAAAGAAGAATTTTGATAATGGACATAAAGTTTCATGTTATTATCCAAGATTCTTATCATTGATTTTTAATCATCTTGTGGAACTAGAAAACCAAGCCCAATTCCTGAATGGAGAGTCACTGACGTCAGGTAAACCTACTACCAGATTGTTCACTGAGTACAGCAACAAGCCAAAATTCTCAAACGTACCTGTAGTTGTCACCCAATACATGTCAAACTATATACAACTACCTCTTATTGAACCTGTACCAGAACCTGAACAACCAGAACAAAACCCTGAACCACCAGTGGAAAACATACTTGTTGATAATGAAAATCAAGGCAATCAACAAGTTGAACCTGCTCAGCAAATTGTTCCTCAGCCAGCTGCTCTTGCTGTTGAACATCCAGTGCAAGAAACTGCATCTGTCCTTGAACCTGAATCAGATCAACCCATCTTATCAGAGACTGTTGCGGAATCAGCTGACCAGGTATTGCCTTCTGTTCCTCAAACTACTGCTTCTCAATCTATTTCTGGAACCCAAGTGGTTGGTAGGTCGGACCAAGGGGTTGTAGTACCACAACCTCTAACCAAGGTCGTAGAGCCAAACACTCAACCAACAAAACTCATATCTTTTCACTCCAGAAAGAAATTGCAAGTTAAAAGAAGTCGTATCAGTAGTGGTAGTATGAGTGAACCCACAGCTCTGCCTCTAGAAAAGAAAAGTAGAACTCAAACTGAGGCAACTGTAAGCCCGTCTGTATCCTCCCAACAGGATATGGAAATTGATATGGCCGTTACACAGTTACTAGAATCATCTTCTCAACGGGATGATTCTATTGAAATTCGCCATAGGGCCGTGGCACCTGGTAGTGAGTCAAGCACACCTCCCCTATTACTCACAATGGGGGAAGACATACCTTTAGATGAGTCTCAGGACACACTGCAAGGAGAGCACGTAGAAAAAGTGACAGTGCCTACCATAGTTACGGTAGAAGAGTCTTCACAGGCTTTAGAGGGAAATCTTGGTTCTCAGCCAACTTTAATAGAACCATCATCTCCCCTCCCAGGACAAACACTCCTGGCTCCCTCAAGGGATTTTCCACTCGCAGTTTCGACTGGAGAAGGTGGAAGGCAACTTGATCAATCTACTACTGAAGCAATTCAGTCAACAATTTCAAATGTTCAAGTAGATTTGATTAAGGACAGGGATTTGCGAACTCCCATTGCACCACCACTGACCTTCCCAGAGGAGGCTAGGGTGATTTTACATGCAGGTACAAATCTGGAAGCAGCTAAGAAATCTGAGAGGAGTGATGTGAGGAATACCATAAAATTGAGTGAAACACAAGCACTTCAGGTGAGTGAATCTCAAAGTGAACGTCAGGTGAGCGCACACACTGACACATACACTCTCTCATTATTAGAAAAGATAACTGCTTTAGAGAAAGAACTTGCAGTCAGCAAGGCTGAAACAGAAATCCTTAGAGCACAAGTGGGTGAGCGATCTTCTACATCCACCTCTGTCAACAGTCAGCTTGCTGTAATGAAGAAGGACATAAACTACTTAAAGACATCTTTCACCAAGAAGATAGAATCTCTCGAACTCTCTCATGAAAAGGCACTTGATGACTCTGGAGATATTACTGTTGCTCAAGACATGTTAATTTCTGAGATTTCCTTGAAAGTTGATAATCTACAGTCAGAGGTACAGCACAATCAAGAATCTACTGATTCTCGTCTGGACCAGATCGAAAAGCAAAATGCACACCAGGCTAAAGGGTTAAGACATTTGTTTAATCTTGTAAGTCAAAGTCGCAAACCTACAAATGAAGAAATTGAATTCTTTACAAGTAAGGGTGGTGATGATGATGAACAGGATCCTGAAGCTGGGACAACTGATAAATCTGTAGAGGATTCCTCAACTAAGGGGGAGAAATCAAAGGGGTCACAAGATAAAACTACTAAAGAAAGAGAGGGAGGAGAAGGAAAATCTGGTAAATCTGACCAAGGTGAAGATAAGAGGAAGAAAGTAGTTGAAGAAACTGAAGAAGAAATTCAAGACAAGAACACAGGTTATTATTACACGGGTGAACCGGATAACTTCGATGTTTTTGCTGATCTTGAATTCCCTGATCAAGGTGAAGAAATTCCTGAACCTGATCTTAGTCACTGGGAAGATGAAGGACCAGTGATATCTGAATTTGAAGCTCAACAAGCTGAGAAAGAATCTGAAGAATTATTTGCTCAAAGGGAAGCCAATTTGCAAATGAGAGAAGAAAAACTTAAAAAATCATTAGAGCAAATTGCACGAAATGAAGAACTTCAGAAAGCTGAACAGCAAGCATTACAACGACTACATGCTATAAATGTTGAGAAAAGAAAAACATATATCAGACTAAAGAGCGGTGACAAATGGGAACGTGCTCAAAGAGCAATTGATTCACCTCAGAGTTCTGATTATGAAGATCGTCGTCTTGGACAAATTCTCGAGGAATTCAAACTGGCAAATCCAATTCATGAAATGTATATAAAGGCCTTACAGGTAGAAGTCATCAGGATAACTACTGCATTTGAACCCAAATCTGATGAGCTAGTAATTTTTGTAGATTATCATAAAGTTGGAACTTTCAGAGTATCTATTCAGTTCTTTTATGACAGATCACTGACAGAGATATGGGTACTTAGGCCTAAGGTAAGAACATCTTCTGAGCTAGGTGTATTGTTACATGAAAAGTTCAAAGAATTTGCTGAAAGAGCTGGACCAGAAGTGATTAAGGAACCTCAACAAGTAAAATTTCTTAAGGGAGAGGTACTTCACTCAATCAATCTTCAAACAGATGAGTTATACGAACATCATGCAAAGCACTTGGTATATGCTGAATATGCTCTCAGAAATCATGGATACTTGACTGAAGAAAAGGTAATAGCTGCAGATCACATTCGTTCCTATGCACAAACGAACATAAAAGATTACAAGAAATTTCAAGGTGAACTGAGAAAGAAGCTTGGATTTCCTTTAGTCTTACCTCAAGGATTGCCATCAAGAAGAGAACGTCTTGTTGATTCTGATCTACATATGAAACTTCAAGTCACAGATGAGCCAGAAGAAGGAGAATTCAGAAGGGAAGACAATTGAAGATAAAGAATTGCTCTACATGTTATATCTTTAGAGCCTAGATAAATCTTGATAGGAATTTATATCATATGATCAGTCTAGAGGATCATCTATCTTGTATTTATCTTTCATGTTTGAATCTGGCAAATGTTAAATATAAACCAGAACTTTTTTTTTCATATTTACTTAGTATTTAAAGTTTTATCTTTCATTTGGTTAAGTTGGATTAGTTGAGGTATCCTCTAGGAATTTGCTTGTTATTATCTAACAAACAAATAGGGGGAGATTGAAAGGCATATGACTCAGCCTATTTGTAGTTAGAGGATCCTAATCAACTTAAACCAAATTGTAATAAGTAAATATACATATGAACTGTCACAGGAATCTCAAGAAGTATTATCTGTCAGAAGAAAGAAGAAAAGTCAATCTATAGTTTTGATGTCATACACTGGAAGACGATTCAGTTATCTGATCAAGCCCCAGTACAGCATTGAAGTTAATGGATTCATTTGAACAGTGACAGAGATTTTTCGAGTGATAGTTTGAAGATCAGTTACAGTACAAGAGAATTGAGAGAAGAAACAAACCACAACCTAAAGTCAAAAGTGAAGAAGCATCATTGAAGTTAGTCGTTCATGAACCAGACAGTACATCGAACGTCAACACAAATTAGTGGTAATTCTTTACTACCTTTAGTGGTTTGTAAGAATTAAATTAATTATTTATTGATTTAATTAAATTCATTTATAATTGATATAAATTAATTTAGTTGATTTAATTAAATGAATTAATTCTGGAAGAATTAATTTATTAATTAAATTAATTATTGTATCAATTAAATATGAATTAGTTAATCATTAATTAATTAAATGGATCAATATGACTTAAAGAAATAAGATTGGATTAAGTCTTGGAGGAGAAAAAATTCGGTATGACTTATTTTAAGTCTTACCGACAGAAGCTTTTTCAGGATTAAGTCTTACCGACCTAATTTATATCTTACCGACCTCTGCCAGCTGTTGTAAGTCTTACCGAACTTCTGTTAAGTCTTACCGACACATTTTATGTCTTAATGGAGGTTTGTGTAAATCTTAATGAAGGAAAATCAAGTCTTGGAAGCAGTTTAAGTCATGCTGGAGCAGTTAAATATCCTACAGAAAGCCAGCAAGACCTGTTACTGATATAAAAAAACAGAACACACCAGATTAAGTCATAACGGAGAAAACACAGCAGAAACATTTCATCAAGACCAGAATTCTCTCTCTCAAGAACACCAAAGCTTAAACAATTCCCAGAAATTCAAGTTCTTCATCTTTGTGATATTCTATCCGATAGAACTTGTTTATTTGTGATTCTTGTACTACTAGCGAATTAAGTTTCCTAGTTCTTATCTTGATTATTATTAACTAAATTAGAAAAGTTCATGTCGAATTTTCTAATTAGTTATTAACATCTTGATAAGTTGTTATACTGATTTTGTAACACCACATCAAGTTAATATACAGTTATATTCAACTTGAAAAATTGTGTTAAATAATTCCGCAGATAAATTTGTCTTTATCAAATTTAATTTAAAGGACAAATTTCGATAAAAAGGTCAAGATTGTATTCAACCCCCCCTTCTACAATCTTATCGGACCTAACATTGGATTATGACAACATTGCATTGATGGCAAGTGCTTCAGACAAGCCTGGATCTTCAAAGAAAACTTCTTCATCTTCTGTTAAGGTATCACTTCACTCTCTTGATTCATTTAATAGCTTAGATTCTGATGATATTAGATCTATTCATGTTGAGTTTAAAAATCTTATGACTAATTTCAAAATTCTTGCTAGTGAAAAAGATGAACTTAAGGTTAAGAATGATGAATTAGTTAGTAGAAATAATTTTCTTGAATCTGAGTTAATTCAAATGGAAGAATATAGGTTAAGTTCTAATAAAACTAAGCATGATTATGGTGTTATTCTTGAGGCTTATGACTATGTCAGAAAAGAACTAGAGGAAGAGAGAGATGTGATTAAAACCATTAACAATTCTTGTAAAAAGACTCAAGAAATCATTGAAAATCAAATTCTTGGTAAAGTTAATGGTTTAGGTTTTATAAGGCTAGGCAAGAAGATACTGTATCTATTGTCAATGATGATAGTAAAATTGAAGCTAGCACATCTAAGTCTGAAGGTAAGAAGATAGTTTCTGAACCTAAACATGTTAAATTTGTTGATTCTAAAGGTACCCCAGTTGTGCACAAAAGAATTAACAACAGCAATTCAGATGAGAGAGTGTTAGAAAAACCTAAGAATGTCAACATAGGTTTTTTGTCTAAGTCTCAGTTGAAACAGAGACTGGAAAGTATTTCAGAGTCTAGCAAGATCAGAAGAAATAGGAATGGAAAAGAAGGTATTAACAAAGAGAATAATTACAAGAATGTACCTGATGCACCTAGGAAGAAATGCTATAAATGTGGAAATCATAATCATTTGGCCCTAGACTACAATCAAAAACCTTCTTGGAAAACTGAGTCCAGATTCCCCAAGACTCAGAGAATTAAATACCAACCACAAGAACCCTGTTATCATTGTGGAAGTTTACTTCATTCCATTTATATGTGTAAGGAATATCATGAACTGTATTATGACTATTATTCTCTAAAATCTGAAACTCCTAGTCACAAACAGTTTGTGAAATCAAAGTCTAAGGTTGACTCTGCAACAGGTAAACTAAAAGAAAAATCTTCAAAGCCTGTTGGTTCAAAAGTTAGTAAGAAAGGATCCAATCAAAGTTGGGTCCTAAAAAATTCTAACTAGCTACTTTTTGTTTGCAGGGCACTGGAAAGAAGCATTCAATTATCTTGGACAGTGGATGCTTTGGACATATGACTGGAAAGAAGTCCCTGCTTACTAAGTTTGAGAGGAAAGCTGGCCCAGTAATATCCTTTGGAGATGGCAACAAAGGAGAAACTCTGGGATATGGCTCAATTATTTTGGGAAATGTCATCATAGAAAACGTAGCACTAGTTTAAGGCTTGAAACACACACTTTTAAGCATAAGTCAACTGGGTGATAAGGGTTACCAATCAATCTTTGACAGTAAAGGATGCAAAATCTTGAATATGAAGAATGGAGACATTGTTTTGACTGGTCAGAGACATGGTAACATATATGAAGCCAGCTTGAGTGACACATCTAAAGGAACTGTCAGATGTCTTTATAGCAAGGCATCAAATGATGAAATCTGGAACTGGCACAAGAAGCTCTCACATCTCAACTTCAAGAAGCTTAATCAACTTGTTAAGCACCATCTGGTGAGAGGCCTACCTCAGGCAAATTATGTGCAAGATGGACTTTGTGATGCTTGTCAGCTTGGAAAACAAAGAAGAACCAATTTCAAGAGCAAGACAGAAAATTCAATTACTGAACCATTTCACATGCTGCATCTTGATTTATTTGGTCCAGTAAACATTATGTCTATCAACAAGAAAATATATGCTCTAGTTATAGTGGATGATTACACAAGGTTCACATGGGTATTATTTTTACACAACAAGGATGAAGCTCCTCAGCAAATCATTGAACTTGTCAAGAATATTCAAAATAGCTCTGAGTACAAGGTCAAAGTGCTCAGAAGTGACAATGGTACAGAATTTAAGAATTCTACAATGGAGGAGTATTGTACAGACAATGGAATTACTCAACAGTTTTTTGCACCTGGAACACCTCAGCAGAATGGTGTAGTAGAAAGAAAGAACAGAACTCTCATAGAGGCAGCAAGAACCATGATTGCAGATGCAAAGCTTCCAACCTATTCTGGGCAGAAGCTATCAACACTGCATGTTTCACTCAAAACTGTACCTTGGTAAATGCTCATGGTAAGACTCCCTATGAGATGATCAAAGGAAAGAAACCAAGTGTGAAATACTTTCACATCTTTGGATGCAAATGCTATGTCCTGAAAGTTCATCCAGAACAACTTGGGAAATTTGAAGCCAAATCGGATGAAGAAATCTTTCTAAGATATTCAGCATCAAAGGCCTTCAAAGTATACAATCTCAGAACTCACATTGTTATGGAATCAATTCATGTTGTATTTGATGATAAGAAGTTTGGAATTTTGCAAACTGATGAAAGCCATGACAATCTGGAATTTGAAAATCTTAAGTATTCTGAGATTCTCCCCAGTGATGATGAAGGTTCTCCAGAGGAAATCTCTATTGCTTCTCAAAGGAATGCTACTGTTGAGGGGGAGCAATTCAATCAAGGAGAACACAGTACTGGTCAGGATCAGACTAGTCTTTCAGATTCTACTTCATCAGGAACTGATCCTTTAGAGTCTAATGAAGGAAGATCAGAAACTAGCAGCAGTATTGAATCCACTGATTCTACTGATCAAGGGGGAGCTTTTGAAGGAAATGGACACTCCTCTACAAGAAATACCACTAACTTAGGGGGAGAGTCTAGCAGGAGCAATCTACCACCTGTTAGAAAATGGACAAGGGATCATACTGAGGATTTGATAATTGGTGATCCAAATAGCGGTGTTCGAACTAGAAGATCAATTCAAAATGAATGCTTGTATAGTTGTTTTCTCTCAAAGAATGAACCTAAGAAGGTTGAAGAAACCTTACAAGATCCTGATTGGGTAATAGCAATGCAGGAAGAATTGAATGAGTTTGAGAGGAACAAAGTTTGGAAACTGGTACCAAGACCTAAAGATAGATCTATTGTTGGTGCTAAATGGGTTTTCAGAAACAAGCTAGATGAATCTGGTATGATTGTAAGAAACAAAGCAAGATTGGTGGCCAAGGGTTATTCTCAAGAAGAAGGAATTGACTATGATGAAACCTTTGCACCTGTAGCAAGATTGGAAGCAATCAGAATGTTTCTTGCATTTGCAGCTCATTCAAAATTCAAGGTATACCAGATGGATGTAAAGAGTGCTTTTCTTAATGGCAAGCTTGGTGGAACAACCACCTGGTTTTGTTGATCCAAATTTTCCAAATCATGTCTACAAACTTGACAAGGCACTCTATGGACTAAAGCAGGCACCAAGAGCATGGTATGAGACTTTGTCTAAATTTCTTCTTGAAAATGGCTTCACAAGAGGTACAATTGACAAAACTCTATTCTTTAGAAAGATAAAAGGTGATTTGCTTTTAGTTCAAGTTTATGTTGATGATATTATATTTGGTTCTACTAATGAAAAGCTATGTGCTAAGTTTAGCAAGCTTATGCAGTCTAAGTATCAGATGAGCATGATGGGTGAACTAAATTACTTTTTAGGCTTGCAGGTCAAACAGACTGAGACTGGTATTTTCATTAATCAGTCAAAGTATATCAAAGATCTTTTAAAAGGGTTTGACTTTCAAAATTGTGCAATTGCAAAGACACCCATGGCAACAGCCACTAAGCTAGACTCTGATCCTAAGGGAAAGAGTGTTGATAACACTAGCTATAGAGGCATGATAGGTTCACTGTTATATCTAACTGCAAGTAGACCAGATATAATATTCTCTACCTGTTTATGTGCTAGATTCCAAAGTGATCCTAAGGAATCTCATTTAATTGCTGTGAAGTGAATTTTTAGATATCTCAAGGGAACTCCAAATCTTGGTTTGTGGTATCCAAGAGAATCTGATTTCTCTCTAATTGGATATTCAGACTCTGATTATGCAGGGTGTAAAATAGACAGGAAAAGCACTACAGGTACATGTCAATTCTTGGGAAAAAGATTGATTTCTTAGGCAAGCAAGAAGCAGCAATCAGTTTCAACTTCAACTGCAGAAGCTGAATACATTGCAGCAGGCAGTTGTTGTGCTCAACTCCTTTGGATAAGAAATCATTTGATGGATTATGGTATGACACTTAGTAATATTCCTATCTTTTATGATAATACTAGTGCTATCAAAATTGCAGAAAATCCAGTTCAACACTCAAGGACTAAGCACATTGATGTCAGGTATCATTTTATTAGAGAACATATTGAAAATGGTACTGTGGAACTTCATTTTGTTCCTACTGACAAATAGCTTGCTGATATTCTAACTAAACCACTTGATGAGGCTACATTCATTAGATTGGTTAGTGAGTTAGGAATGTTAAATTTTTAGATCTTTAACATCTGCACAAGTAGCAAGGTATGTTGTTTCAAGCTTATAGACTTGATATTTTTGTCAGGATCTATACTTGATTGTTAAATGCTTAAGCTGTAACACTTTACTTTGATAAATTACAGTATGATAGACTTGTTAATAAACATCAGGATTGCTATCAGTATGTTGACATCATCAGTATTGACATCAGGATTGTATCGTCAGTATCAGGATTGTGAAATTTGTGTGTCTTACTGTTTCGAATTCTAAAGTTCATGCTATTTAGTGGTTCAATTCTGAGTTTTGTTAAAGTCTATGTTAGCAAGTTTTATTACATGCATACTGATAATTTATATCATTATTCATGTCAGTCAATAAACAACGATAGACAAGTAGATATTAAGAAAACTTGTATTTTCATTAATCAAAAGCATTACATACATGGAAATGAAATACAATTCTTCTTTTTGTCTAACTACTTCTGATAATTCTATTCTTGTCTAAAGTTGTTGCTGCTTCAATCCTCAATGATCGACTTCAGGACAAGGAGCATCTCAAGATTGGATTCCTTGTTTGGGCGACTTGAATGAGAGCAGCTGACTCATCTTCATGCTTATTGAAGAAAATGAATAGCATCTCCATCAAGATCAACCTCAGACTCTTCGCCAAATTCTTCATCCTCAAGGTGTGAAGAGATTACAGGAGGATTGTATTTAACTGGTAGATGTTTTAGAGGAGATTCGTGGAAATTATCTGGGTTAAGACCAACCATATCTGACTCAATAAGAAAAGTCATCTTTTCTAAGAGATAGTTTACTTGCTCCTGATCATCAAGAGTAAAGAACGTCTCAGTGGTAATGAACCAAAAGCTAGGGTTCATATGAAGATTTGGGTTGGAAGTCATGATTGAAAGAGAAAAGAATGAAAAGGTTTTGGAGAATGGCATAAGACGTCGGTGTCTTTTATAGAAAGACGTGGGAACCTGAACAGTCATTTGGGAGATATCAATGCAGTCAGTCATAATTAGGTGTGTCTGTATTTCTTGTATTTTCAAGAAATATTGAACGAATTTAACAAATTGATTTTGTTCAGATTTTATTTATTTCTTTTACATGTAAAAGAAAATGCCATGTGGAAACTTCATTTAGTCTCTGGAATCAGGATGATATTGATCAGGAATACAAGTGTGTTCACATCAGGATTAGTAATTCTTTTTATTCAGAAATCACATTGAATTGTGTGATTATCCTGATGAGAAGATCACATCAGGAAAAGGAAGCTGATCAGTATTGATTTTTATCTTGATTTTACCTTGACTTATTTACTTGAAATTATTTTTGGATTTTATTTTCCAAAAGTCATAGGTAACTGCATTTTTCAGGGACTGACACCTTTCAACCTACGTATCAACGTGGGATAATGGGTCTGAAGGATTTTTGAAATATAATTATTTTGACACTCTAATCGTGTAATTGCTTTCTCTAATTTCATTCTCTAAAGCAAAAACACTCTCGAGTTCTCAAAATCACTAATCAATTTCAAAGATTTCTTAAGTTCTTTTCAGATCAAAATGGCAACTCAAAGAAGACTACCCAAATCAATAGCTTTCAAGTTTGGTGACTTTGATTTTATGATGAACAATCATGTTGCAGCTATCACCAACAAGGAAGGGGTGTCAACTGATTTTCACCCAATTATGGACTTTATGGCGAAAGGATTGTTTGCCGGTTAGTTAAATCTATCTATGGGCTTAAACAAGCCTCTCGTAAGTGGTTTGCCAAGCTTGTCCTTGAATTGGTGTCTCAAGGATATGTTCAATCTAAAAATGACTACAGCCTCTTTGTAAAGCGTTCTAACTCCAAAATCACAATAATGGCTGTTTATGTCGATGACATAATTGTTACAGGTGATGATATAGATTCTATTACTCGTACTCCTCATCTTGCTGCCTTATTACATACCTTGAAGTATATTGATTCTTCTCCTAATAATGGCATTTTACTTCAAGCTACTGATTCTTTAACACTCCAAGCCTATTCAGACTCCGACTGGGTTGTTTGTCCAACTTCACGACGATCTATCACTGGGTATCTTCTTTTGTTTTGTAATTCTCCAGTTGCTTGGAAATCTAAAAAACAACCTACGATTTCTCGTTCTTCCTCTGAATCAGAATACCGTGCTATGGCTTCTGCTGCGGCTGAAGTAACCTGGACAGTTTGACTTCTTGAAGAACTCGGTATTACTTGACTTAAACCGGTTACTCTTCATTGTGACAACTAATCCGCTCTTCATATTGCTAAGAACCCTGTCTTCCATGAGCGTACTAAGCATATTGACATCGATTGTCATTTTACACGAGACAAGGTTCTTGTTAAATATAATTGATATGGTTAATATCACTGTTTAAGTTTTGCAGGGAAAAACAGAGTTTAAACAGGAAGCAATCAGAGTTTAGTTAAACTCTGACAGTTAGAAGCTAAACAGAGTTTGCTATACGCTGACTGTTGGAAGCTCGACAGAGTTTGTTAAACTCTGTCTGGAGGCAGCGTCTACTGGTCAACAGTGATTGAAGAGTTATTATGGAAGCAATATCTTTGAATATTGGATAGCTGTCAAAGAGATTGAGTTGACTAAGGAGACGAGTAGCAATCGTAATTGATATCAATTGTATAGCTAATTTATAGGAGTATCAATTATCGATTGTATAGCAGCTGTATACTTTATAAATATAGTTAGGTTAACCCTAGAAGGGTATCGATCGTGTAATATCATATTATTCATTGTAACCTAAGCAGCCCTCTGTGATAATTTACATCACTGAGAGAGAAGTTAATTTCAAACAGTTTTTAAAGCTTTTAAAGAACTTATTGTTATTCTCTCATACTTAGTTGATTATAAGTGTGTATTCGGCCTAACAATTGGTATCAGAGCTTGATCTGTTAATTTAATACAGTTTAAGATCCACACACACACACAACTATAATCAATGGCAGAAATTCCTCCTCCTACATCAGGCTCTAGTGCTGAGAAGGCTCAACCTGCAACTGTGAGTCGATATGAAACAATCAGGGTTCCTATTCTTAAGCCGGCAGAATACTCAACCTGGAAGGTGAAAATGGCTATGTTTCTGGAAGCTACAAATCCAGAATATCTTGACAGAATTTATGAAGGCCCTCATAAGCCTACAAAATTATCTGTTGTTGCTGCTGGACAGGAAGCTAAATCTATTCCAAAGGAGAAGAAAGATTTGACTCCTGAGGATATTTCATCCATTGGAAAGGATGCAAAGGTTAGACATCTTCTTCATAGTTCTTTGGATAATGTTATGTCTAACAAAGTAATCAATTGTAAAACTGCAAAAGAGATTTGGGATGCTCTAGAGGTTAGATGTCAGGGAACTGCTGCAATTAAGAAGAATAGAAGGAACATACTCACACAGGAGTATGAACACTTTGAGGCTAAATCTGAAGAATCAATGACAGAAACCTTTGACAGATTCTGTAAGCTACTTAATGATCTGTCACTGGTTAATAAAGAATATGATCTAGAAGATTCAAATCTCAAGTTTCTTCTTTCTCTACCTGAAAAGTGGGATGTCAAAACAACCACTATTAGAGACAATTATGATCTGGCTGATACTGATATTGATGAGATCTATGGGCTGCTCAAAACTCATGAACTAGAAATGGAACAGAGAAGCAGAAGATCAGGTAGAAAGTCAAAATCTGTTGCTCTAAGAGTTGAAGAAAGACCCTCAAAGAAGGAAGCATTCAGGAAGAAGGCAAAAGGAAAAGCCTTGGTCATTCATTCTGAAAGTGAGTCATCAAACTCTGATGTTGACTCAAATGCAG
Source organism: Saposhnikovia divaricata (assembly GCA_036435485.1). Taxonomy (NCBI): domain Eukaryota; kingdom Viridiplantae; phylum Streptophyta; class Magnoliopsida; order Apiales; family Apiaceae; genus Saposhnikovia; species Saposhnikovia divaricata. Next base: position 25,956,987 of record CM071600.1, read on the forward strand.
ATGAATCATCTGATTCTGAAGATGATGAGGAAATGATGGAAATGGCTACTTTGGTGGTAAAGACTTTCAAGAAGATGGGTTTCAAGAACTTCAAGAAAGGAAAGAAATTTTCCAAGAATGATTCAAAGTTTGACAAGAAGAATTTCAGAAAATCTGAGAGAAAGGATACCAAATCTGGGAAAAGAGACAAGTCTGAGATTCAATGCTACAAGTGTAAGGAGATGGGTCATTATGCTCCTGAGTGCAAGAAGGGTAAAACCGAGAAGGCACTCTTCACTAAAGGCAGAGATTGGGCAGATACCTCTGACTCAGATGAGGATGTAAACTATGCTCTCATGGCCACTACTGTTGATGAAGCTGTAGATTCTGAAAACAAGGTACCTCTAACTACCTATGCTTATAACATTGATGATATAACTGAATTAAGAATTTATCTTAAGTCCTTGCATATCAGTTATAGGGATCAGACTTTAGAGAATGAGAGAATCAAAACTCAGAATTCTGAACTCAAAGAGAGAAATAAGGTTGTAGAAGAGAAACTTGTTAAGATGCAGCAAGTTCAAAAGGAGAGAGATGATGCTGTCTATCTTGAACAAGAGTTGTTAAGTCAGTATAAACAACTAGAATCTGAGTTGGAAAAGGCAAATCACATTATTAAAACTTGGACTCACTCAGGAAAAGACACTCAAGAAGTTTTTCAATCTGACACTGTAGGTCTAGGTTATTCTGAGAAAGATGAACTTAGATTTCAGAATACAGTTAAGATTAGATCACCTCTTCCACCTAAGAAATTTGGAACATTTGTTAATGGAATAAATGAACCTAGATTTGAAGGTGGAAAAGAAGCTGTTAAGAATGAACCAGTAAAAACTAATGTTAAACAGGTTAATATTGGTTTAATGACAGATAAACAACTTAAGCATAAGCTAAGGAGTTAAAATCTGTTAAGAAACAGAAAGTGTCTACAAAGAACAGAAATGGTAAAGTAGGCATTACTCAAGGCAACTATCCAATGCTTGCTACTTTAGTTCCAAGAAAGACATGTCATAACTGTGGTAGTACTAACCATCTTGCTAGATTTTGTAGGAAGAACAAAGACATTAATTCTTTACCTTCCAAGTCTGAAGTAAAGAAAGATAATGTTAGAACTAAACCACAGACTTTATGCAAACACTGTGGAAGCACTTGGCATTCTATTTATACTTGCAGAAATTATCATGTTATTTATCATAATTACTATGAACTTAAACCTAATCTGAAATGGATTATAGTTAATTCTGTAAGTGTAAACTCTGATAAAGTTAGCTTAAACTCTGATAATGAAAATTCCGCTGCTAAAGCTAACAGAATTAAGAAAGCCAAAGGATCCAAGCAAGTCTGGATCCTTAAATCTAATCCTCAGTAATTGTTTGTGATTGCAGGGCATCAGGGAAGGCATCCTAGTAGTGGACAGTGGATGTTCAGGACACATGACTGGAAATAAAGCCCTGCTATCAGAGTATGTGGAGAAGATTGCCCAAAAGTTTCCTATGGAGATGGCAACATAGAACATACTCTGGGATATGGCAATATTAATCTTGGAAGTGTCATCATCACAAATGTAGCTCTGGTTCCAGGACTCAAGCATGATCTGCTATCTGTGAGTAAAATCTGTGACAGAGGTTTTCATGTAGATTTTCAACCTGAATACTGTGAGGTTATCAGCAAAACCACAGGGGAAGTTGTTTTAGTTGGACAAAGGCGCAACAATATCTATGAAGCAAGCTTGTTGACAAACTCTGATGGAAAAACAATGTGTCTGTCAACAAGAATGTCCAATGAGGAGAGTTGGAAGTGTCATAAGAAACTTTCTCATTTGAATCTGAACAACATCAATAAGCTGATAAGAAAGGATCTTGTTAGAGGACTTCCAAAGTCTTTACTAAATGTCGATGGTCTGTGTGATTCATGTCAAAAGGCCAAACAGAGGAAGACCTCTTTCAAGAGCAAGTCTGAATCTTCAACTGTTGATCCATATCATCTGTTACATGTAGATCTTTTTGGACCAGTAAATGTCTTGTCAATTGGAAGAAAGAAATATGCGCTAGTTATTGTTGATGAATATACCAGATACACTTGGGTGTATTTTCTAGCAAAGAAGGATGAAACTGCATTAACACTGATGGAGCATGTAAAGCTACTGGACAAAGGATCAAAACACAAAGTCAAAATAGTCAGAAGTAATAATGGAACTGAATTCAGAAATACAACAATGGAAGAATTCTGCAAGAACAGAGGAGTTAAGCAAGAATTTTCAGCACCTGGTACACCACAACAAAATGGTGTAGTTGAGAGGAAGAACAGAACCTTGATAGAAGCTGCAAGAACTATGCTTGATGAAGCAAAATTGCCAACCTATTTCTGGGCAGAAGCAGTTCAAACTGCTTGTTTTACTCAAAATGCAACACTGATCAACAAGCATGGAAAAACACCATATGAGATGGTGAGGGAAAAGAAGCCAAACCTGAAATATTTTCATATTTTTGGGTGCAAATGCTTTGTGCTAAAAACTCATCCTGAACAGTTGACCAAATTTGAGTTGAAAGCAGATGAAGGAATTTTTGTTGGCTATCCAGTGTCAACCAAGGCATTCAGAGTTTACAATCTGAGAACAAGGGTTGTTATGGAATCTATTCATGTGTCATTTGATGACAGAAAAATCACTGGACTTAAATATGTTGATGAACATGATCAATTGCATTTCGAAAATGAAGATTTAATCTCTGATGAAATAAACTCTGATGACACTAGTCCAACAAACTCTATTGCTGCAAACTCTGAACCTCTACTGGTACACACAGAAGAAATAGTACAGTCTGAACAAAGAGGAGAACCAGTTGAGGGGGAGCATGATCATAGTGATGACTCAAATTCTGATAGTGAGTCAACTGAAAATTCTGGATCAAACTCAAACTCTGATGACTCAAACTCTGAAAGTCCAAATTCTGACAGTTCAAACTCTGAGAGATCAAATTCAGGGGGAGCCTCATCGAATGAAGAAGAGCATCAAGATAATCAGGAAAGCATTGATCAAGGGGGAGGATCAACTATTGATAGAAGTCATTTAGCTACAGCTAGGAAATGGACAAAATCACATACACCTGATTTAATCATTGGAGATCCAGATGCAAAAGTTAGGACAAGAAGTGCTACAACAAATGAATGTCTGTTCCATGCATTTCTGTCCAAATCTGAACCAAAGAAAGTGGAAGAAGCTCTTCAAGATGCTGACTGGATAACAGCAATGCAGGAGGAGTTAAATGAATTTGAGAGAAATGAAGTATGGACCCTTGTACCTAGACCAAAGAATAGATATGTTGTTGGTACTAGATGGGTTTTCAGAAACGAAACTGACAGTGATGGGGTTGTTACAAGAAACAAAGCCAGACTTGTGGCCAAAGGCTATTCACAGCAAGAAGGAATAGACTATGATGAAACTTTTGCTCCAGTTGCAAGATTGGAGGCAATAAGAATCTTTCTAGCATATGCTTCTCACAAGAAATTCAAGGTTTTTCAGATGGATGTGAAGAGTGCTTTTCTGAATGGAAAACTTGAAGAAGAAGTGTTTGTTGAACAACCACAAGGATTTGTAGATCCCAAGTATCCAGATTATGTCTACAGGCTTAACAAGGCACTCTATGGACTTAAACAGGCACCAAGAGCATGGTATGAAACTCTAGCTCAATTTCTTTTAGAAAGTGGGTTCCACAGAGGTACAATTGATAAAACCTTGTTCTATTTCAATCTTGGTAGTGATCTGTTATTAGTTCAAATATATGTTGATGACATAATCTTTGGATCTACTAATGATAAACTCTGTAAGAAGTTTGCCAAGCTCATGCAGTCTAGGTATCAAATGAGCATGATGGGGGAGCTTAGTTATTTTCTAGGGCTACAAGTGAAGCAAACAGATGATGGAATTTTTATCAATCAAGCAAAATATACCAAAAATCTTCTAAAGAAATTTGGCATGCTTGACTGCTCATCTGCCACAACTCCTATGGCAACAGCAACAAAGTTGGATAGAGATACAGGCTCATCAGTGGATATGACAAACTATAGAGGAATGATTGGGTCACTTCTTTATCTAACAGCTAGCAGACCTGACATCATGTATGCAACATGTCTTTGTGCAAGATTTTAGGCAGATCCAAGAGAACCACATCTAACAGCTGTGAAGAGAATCTTCAAATATGTTAAGGGAATCATAACATTAGGCTTGTGGTATCCAAGAGAATCAGACTTCCAGCTTCTTGGTTACTCTGATGCAGACTTTGCAGGCTGTAAGATAGACAGAAAAAGTACTAGTGGAAGTTGTCAATTTCTTGGTGATAGAATTGTTTCTTGGTACAGCAAGAAACAGAAATCAATCTCTACATCTACAGCTGAAGCAGAGTATATTGCTGCTGGTAGCTGTTGTGCACAGATTCTGTGGATGAAGAATCAATTATTGGATTATGGATTGAGGTACAGTAAAATACCTATTTACTGTGATAATCAAAGTGCTATTGCTATGACAGGTAATCCAGTACAGCATTCAATGACCAAGCACATCAGCATAAGGTACCATTTTATCAGAGAACATGTAGAAGAAGGAAACATTGAGCTTCATTTTGTGTCTACAGAACAACAACTTGCAGATATCTTCACCAGCCCATTGAGTGAAGCAGTATTTACAAGGCTGGTAAATGAACTAGGAATGGTCTCTAGTTTTGACTAGAGATATTGGTTAGACTCAAAACTCTACTTATGTACTGTGTTGCTCATATTTCTGTGGTATGTTAATCTCAGATATGCAAACTCTGCTCAATGAATGTTAAACTCTGGTAGCATGCTTTTAAGTCATACACTGTCAACTGTTGAATAAACTCTGAGAAACTCTGATAATGTTTCTTTCTGAACATAAACACCGATGAAGATACATGTATGAAATATTATTCTCAGTAATTAGTCATGAATCTTTCTAAGTTATCTGTGATCTAATCTTAAACTGTGCAGAAAGTTAACACAGCATGATACTGTTCTATATTTATAGCATCTCTTACTTTATTTATCCTAAACTTTGAGTCTGTAAATACTGTGTGCATTACCTCTCATAAATAATTTCTGATATTGATGAGCTCTAAACTCTGTTCGTTTCTGATATTAAATTTAATTCTGTTATTAGAATAACCCCAAAGCTAAACTATATAGATTTTTAGAACTCCTTTGAGATCATGTTTGTAACTAGGACGATCCAGGAACTTACTTGTACATAGTAAGGGCTAAAATTCTCTAATTTTTGGTGACTAGTCGAAAGCTAGGAAGACCCAAGAACTTATCAAATTGATAAGGGCTAAAATTATAGGATTTTTGGTGACTACTTTCAACCTCTGATTACTGGAGAAAGTAAAAAAAAATTGGGGGTTATAGGTTAATTATTACTGTATATAAACTATTTAATACAGAGTTTAGCATTCATCATATATTCAGTGTTTACTATGAGAGTTTGTACATCCAGTGTTTATTGATTTATTTTATGGATTTTATGAAATACTAGATGCTCTAAATACTGATCTAGTAAACTCTGCTCTACACACACGTATATTCACAACTGTGCAGTGTTTGAAAGGATAACGGTAATTAAGTTGGAGAATTGATAAACACTGATGGATTTTGTTGAGTACTCTAAGGTAATATTTTATTTCAGACAGAATATTTACTTGGAGTATACAAAGAGTTTTTGACATTTGCATGTAATATTTGCCAGTTGTTTAATTGTGTCAGACAGTTAAAGCTTATTGGAAATAGGAGAGAGAACGGCAGTAATAATAGGCATTATTACTGCGCGTGTAAATAACTGTTCCACTGTTTATGTGACACTTGTCCCATTCACACACTTAACAAGAAATTGGTTGCGTGTTTAATGTCTAAAACGATTGGGTTTTGTTTTTCAATTACAGATCTAATCAAAATCATTTCATTATTCACTTTTTCATCTTTACAACCACAAACACACAACATCACACACAATTTCTCTGTTACTTTCACTTAAACATTTTCACAAACACTTTTCCATATACTCTCTTCTGTCTTATACTGTTCTAATGGCAACCAAGAACTTTGTGGCTCAGGGATTAACTTTTGTTACCAACAATTATGCTGCAATTCTAGACACTGCTAAAGCTCCAGCATCATTTCATCTGATCCAAAACTTTTTAAGAGACTCTGAGATTGGTAAGGCTCTCGTTCAACCAGAGACACTCTCAGCCACACAAATCTCAATCTTCTGGAAAAACTCTGTTTATGATGATGGTGGAGAGAATGGGACTCCATCAATTGTGTTTACCTATGAAGACCAAGAGTTTGTCATAACTCCTGCAACTGTTTGTGAGGTTTTGGATTTTGACACTCACACTTCATACTCTGTGGCTGTTGTGGGTCAATTGAAAGAAATGTTACAACAAATACGGTTTTCTGGTTCATTGGATAAGATTGGGGATGTCAAACGGCCAGGGCTCAGGAAGGAGTGGAGCTTCTTCTTTGATTGCATTACTCGTGCATTTGGCAAGAAGGTCACCAACTGGGATGCAATTCCTGGTGAAAGTCTTCAAATCGGTTATTCTCTTCTTAATGGGAGTAACTTTGATTTTGGTCGTCTTGTACTTATGAATTTAGGTGAAAAACTTGCAGAGTCTAGTACAACTGTTTACTTCTCACGTTTTTGTCAGTCTTTATTCTCTGCTTGTTTACCAAATTTGACAATTGTTGTTGAGGATGTTATCCAACCTTTCCAATGTCATAAGAGAATGTTCTCTGATCTGACAAATAAGGATGCTAACAAAGAGCACCTACCAGAGTTTATCTATCCTCTGGCTCTCAGAAACTTCCTCAGCCAACCACAAGAACAACAAAATGAACCAATCATTGAACCTCCACAGTCACCACCTCAACCCAAAAACACTGACCCACCTCAAACCATAAACACTGAGCCAATCACTACAACTACATCTCCACAACCACAATCTTCATCACACCCTCAACCTCAACCACAATCCAAACCTAAGAAGCCAAAGAAAAGCAAGGCTATAAGGCCATCAAGAAAACAGAGGATGGCTGAAGCTTCTAAGCCAAAGAAGTATAAGGAACGGGAAAACAAACCTAAATCTCCTTCTATACCTGATGATTCTGTTTCAGCAGAAGAGAGAGCAGAAGTGAATCCTCCAGCTAAGAGAAGGAGATTAATTCTTGATGAATCTGATGAAGATGTTAATTTTGAAGCTCCAGAGGTGATTTCCAAGGATATACCTACTGTTGAGACATATACTGAAGCAGACGCTGTCAAAACACCTGTCAATGTACAAATGGATGAGGACAACAGAGAAGGTTTTACTGCTACGGATGATTTTGTTGAAACATTGTTACCATTCTATGATCACAATATTGTTCCTCTTTCACCTGTCCTTGCAAATTCTGAAGAAACTAGTGCAGCTGATCAGCCAACTGTAGTACTTGATGAAACAGTGGCATCACACACTGAGTTATTCTCTGATGCTCACCAGGTTCTTGAACAAGGTGAAGAGGTTGAACAAGTTGAAGTTCAAAAGTCTGTTGAGGCTAGAGACACAACTGCAGTGAATGTTACTGAAACTGCAGAGATTGTTGAAGAAAATGTTGCAGTGCATACTGATCAAGTTGAAAATGCAGCTGTTGATGTTGAAGACGATGAAGCAAGTGCAGAGTCAAACTCTTCTCAGAGTATACCGGTTCAAACTGATGCTAAGCACACACCTTTCTCTAAACCTTCAGATCAACATAACGTTGAAGCTGAGCACTTTGCCAAGAATTCAAGGGATTGGTATAAGTCAGACTGTATTTTTCCTGTTGAAAGAGCAGCTAAATTTGTTCATCAATCTGCCACGAAGATCTCAAATCCTGATATTATCTCAAGTTTGCAAGCAACCATTGTTCAAGTCAAAACTCTGAATGGAAGATTTGATGAGATATGACTATGCAGAGGGATAATCAGACAAAGTTTAAGACCATTTCTAAAGCTCAAGAAACTCTGTTTCAGAGGCTGGGTCAAGTTGAACAAAATCAGAATATATTGTCTGGGAAAATTGATTCCATTGCTACCTCCTTGGAGCTGATCACTTCTATCTTGATTCCTGGTGATGTCAAAAAGGGGGAGAGAGTTGCTAAAGACAAATGCAAGCAATCTCAAACTCTGATCAGAAAGGATAATGCTGGAGATGGAGGAGCAAGTAGTAAAGGAAAGGGCAAAACTGAAGAATTTCAAACTCTGAAAACTAGCAAGTCCTCTAAATCATAGTTTGTTGGGATAAACACTGATACTCAAGGTACTTCAAAGACCAAGAGTTTGCTATTATCTTCTACTCCACAGACTGATGAAGAATTGGCTGCTAAGTTGTTTATTGAAGAGAATGAGGAAGGAGTTACAATTGAGGACATTAAAGCTGAAGAAAAGAGTTTACAAGAAGAACACCTCAAGGCTTTAAAATCTGGTAAGTTAAAGAAAGGAAAAGCTCCTAGGCCTGTTCTTAAAGGCATTGTGATCAAGGAAAGTGCTGATGTTAGTCAAAAATCACAGTTATCAAAGGAAACAATGGCAGCAGAAGCTAAACTCAAGCTGAAAGGCATTGAAAGAGAAAGTTCACAGAAGAAAGTTACAACCTCTGTTTCTACACAAGTTGTACAGAAGAAAGAAAACACAACCTCTGTTGCTACACAAGTTGTGTCTAGACCTTTATCATCTCATTTGCAATCAGTTTTTGGGAAAGGAACACTTCATGATCCAAATCTATTATCTGGAGTTTCTATGGATTTTTCTGATGGAAGAGCCTTGTCTGGTAAGGTTGGAAACAATAAGGGTGGTCTAGGCTCACACAAGGACAAAAGGCAATATAATGGTCCTAGAGATCCTTCTTCACTGGCTGTTCCAGGTCGTGGTGTCACTCAGGAGAGTTTGGACAGACTGGAATCAGTATAGTTAGTTTATCAGAAGAGTTTAAAGAAGGACTTTCTCTTGTACTTCATGGCTGATGGGACAGTATTTAGAATTGGTGAGAATGATATTGGCTTGAAATATTTGGAAGAATTAGAATATGTTCTATATCTTTTCAAGGTGAATAGTCAAAGGACTCAATCAGTTGCAAATGTGCTCAGAAAGAAAATTCTCCAGAATTTGGCAATCAGAGGGATGAAGTGCAATAGCAGATATGTTCCTAAGTACAGGGATTGGAATGGAAATCTTATTGAAATGAAGAAGGGTACTGCGAAATTAAAGACTAATTTGGGAATCACAGTCCTTGACTTCAATTCACAGTCAGAAGAAGTCAAATTTATTAGACTGGGAAATGAGATGAGAAGAAACAAAATCTATGATCTTAGATCTGCTATCTATCAGACAGATGAGAGTGATCCTCAGCTAAGAGAGATTAAAGAAGCTATGGAGATTGAGCTTAAAATGCAGAAAGAAGATTACTCATAGATTATCTCAGAACAATGCCAGATCTTGAAGAGATTAGAGATTAAAGTCTGTAAGAATTTTCTTGTTATTTGTAGACTTTTGTTAAGTCAAGTTTAAACTCTGCTTATTTTAATAAACACTGTGTTTGTATGAAATTGTTTTGACATCATCAATTATTGTTAACTTGTGCATTTTTACTAATGAACAAGTTGGGGGAGATTGTTAAATATAATTGATATGGTTTATATCAGTGTTTAAGTTTTGCAGGGAAAAACAGAGTTTAAACATGAAGCAGTCAGAGTTTAGTTAAACTCTGACAGTTAGAAGCTAAACAGAGTTTGCTATACGCTGACTGTTGGAAGCTCGACAGAGTTTGTTAAACCCTGTCTGGAGGCAGCGTCTACTGGTCAACAGTGATTGAAGAGTTATTATGGAAGCAATATCTTTGAAGATTGGATAGCTGTCAAAGAGATTGAGTTGACTAAGGAGACGAGTAGCAATCGTAATTGATATCAATTGTATAGCTAATTTATAGGAGTATCAATTATCGATTGTATAGCAGCTATATACTTTATAAATACAGTTAGGTTAACCCTAGAAGGGTATCGATCGTGTAATATCATATTATTCATTGTAACCTAAGCAGCTCTCTGTGATAATTTACATCACTGAGATAGAAGTTAATTTCAAACAGTTTTTAAAGCTTTTAAAGAACTTATTGTTATTCTCTCATACTTAGTTGATTATAAGTGTGTATTCGGCCTAACAGTTCTGGAAGGTCTTATTCAACTCACATATTTACCTACACACAATCAATTAGCAGATGCTTTTACTAAGATACTTCCTTCTGCTCATTTCCAGCAGTTGCTTTCCAAGTTAGGCATGTTTTCAACACTCCCTAACTTAAGGGGGTATTGAGACTAATACATCTAATACATCTGGCACACTTACTAATACGGGTAAGGCAACTACTATGGGAACTGCATTGCATTCTATTTTTAGTAATTCGTCTAAGTTAAGTATTAGGAAACCATGTGCTGACAATTGTAAAATAGGTTGTATATAAACAGATGCTAGGAGTTAGTTACAACCACCTGTAAATTCATCTTCTTCCCATTCTCTCTGTAATTCTCTCTACAACATAATGTAAATATTGTCTTCTTTCTCTTTGTACAAACAGTTTACTTTTCTGCTAGTCTACATTTACATATACCTATATCAGAAAATAACAAGTTACCTGCAAGCATATATGTTTAAGCAGTTCAGGCGGTTAATTAACAAACCTCATGAGATTTAAAGATACAGACATTAACCAGTATCAAAAGGAGTATTGGTTAATCTTCCTTTTCTTTATAATTTTTTTATATAATTATGTAATTTAATTATATATTTAGCAGCGAGAACTTTTTTTTTTTAAGGAATTTTGCTGCAAAACTAGGTTCCAAGACATTACTAATAATTTCTTAATCCAATATTGATTTTTTGGTTGCTTATGTTTACAAATTTATTATGTTTTAGTTTTACTGGATTGTAAATGCTTACTTTTACAACAAGGATTGAACTAATTAGGTTTCAAACGATAAATAAAAAAGGATTGAGCTAATTAGGTTTCAAACGATAAAAAAACAACAAACTCCTTACGTTTCCTTTATTTCAAATCTCAACTTTTCTCTGATACATGTATGTAGGGGCGTACACAAGTCGGTTCGACTCGGTTCTTAGATAAAACCGTTACCATTCCATGTACGTCGGTTCGGTTCGGTTTCTACCTTACAACCGTAACCAAACCAGGGTGATTGATTCTATGAATCCACAATCAGTACAACATGATTCTGTGAAACTGCAATAGTGTTAATTAATAAAGGAATTCATTGTGAATAAGGAATGATATGAGATAGCAACTTCTATGTTTATCATGATTATATTATCTCTGGTCAGGCTCTCTGAAAGTAAACAATTTTTCTCATAATTTAGTATATATAATATTATAAAAAAATTAATATGGACGGTTAGGTTTTTTTGTTCGGTTATAAGGGTAAAACTGAAACCGTTATAAAACTGTTCTATCGTTTTGGTTCGTTTACGGTTTTTTTATTTTAGTCGATTTCGGTTTTTTTCAATTTAGTTTTTCGGTTTTTTGGCACGGTTTCAGTTTTTCAGTTTTTTTTACTCACCCCTACATATATGTATGATGAATGGCACTGACATGCCAATATGAATCATTTGACACATATTAACCAAATAAATACCAAAATCCAAAATCTAAATATTCATGCAACAATTTTTCTCTTAATTCTTCATAAAATGATATAGCAATTAGGCATATTTTTCGATAAAAATATACTCATGAGCATGTCACTCAAATCCTCGTACCGCCGTGCCAATGTATTGATAACTCCAGATTTTGAGTGGGCTCTTTCTCGTCATTCCCACGCTCGAATGTGGTGTAATTGCTGGTGGGTGACTGCAAAACACCACCAGAAGGGGGATTTGGACCCGTGGTGCCTCCGACGTGAGAATAAGAGAAGCTTTTGAAAGATCTAATCAAGGAGTTGGAGTATCGAAAATGTAAAGGGTGTGTGTATATGAATGTGTGTAGAGAGAATCTAATCCCGTTATTTCAGACAAAGGATTAGGATTTGGGGTTTGTACATGCAATCATGAGCGTTGAATTTTAGGTAGAAAGAATACATGTGTCTCGTAAATGAATGACATGTGTTCATGTTAAAATTGTGGAAAAGTGTGTCAGTCAAGAATGTGACTTCCTCATTCTTAGATTATGCTTATTATTGGCTCTTGACTTCCTCATTCTTAGATTATGCTTATTATTGGCATTCATTAATTGTCATTATCGGATAATAACTAAGCTTCGAGATGTTACGTATGTTGTCACAATACTTTAGTAAGGTGCCTGAAATCCGGGCTCATAAACAAAATGTGCCCCGAAACCAACAAATGACGGGATCCGAACCGCTCAAGAATGTAACTTATCATGTACCATAATAGTTACAAGTTTTACTTTTTTTTGTAGGAAGTCCATATCCAAGGAGAAAGATCAAATTTTAAAAAAAAACATAGTCTGCAGTTGGATAATACTTTTATATACATAGAGAGCATGTTTGTCTCGCAGGAGCATGGTTGTAAAAATCGATAATCGGTATAATCGGTCAAGGTACCGATTTAAGATTAATCGGATAATCGGGGATTAATTGGAAGGATTAATCGGAATATTAATCGAATATTATAATAATATTTAATATATTAGTCTAATTTATAATTAAATATATCATTTTAAATAAATTTATAAGATTAATTGGATTTCAAAAATCGAATCGATTGATTACCATACAGAGGATTAATCGGAAATTAATCGGCTAAATCGGAGATTTTTATAACCACGCGGAGGAGAATTAAGGATTCATTTTCATATATTTTGAACCTCAAGATTGTGGTGATGTTTTTGTTATTTTATATTTTTATTTATTATTTATAATTATATTCAAACTCTCAAACTAGTGTTTTAAGGATTGGTTTGGACGTCGATCAAAATAATCGGCCATAATTTTTATTTCTGATTAAACTGGTTTCTGAATCCTGAGTCTCTTACATACATATACAAAACCCTCGAAAATCAGAACACGCTGTTTATTTTTTTTAGTTAAGAAACAAGCATTGTCAAAATTATTTTCCCAAATATAGCCCCAAAGCCATCTCTACGTCTTATTGAAGACAAGTTTTTCACATTCTTACAGTCATGTAAGAACCTTAACCAGCTCAGACGAGTCCAGGCCCAATTAGTCACCCAGGGCATACAATTCAATGACTACATTGTACCAAAATTCATTGGTAAATGCTCTGAACTGGGGATTATGTCTTGTGCACGCCAACTGTTTGATCAAATGCCTGACCCAAGTTCAGCGCTTTGGAACACAATGTTTAAAGGGTATGTGCAGAATGAGATGTATGGGCAAGTTATGGGTTTGTTTAATCAAATGAATAAGATGAATGCTAGGCACAATTGTTTTACATTTCCGATGGTTTTGAAATCTTGTACTAAGTTGTTAGCTTTACGAGAAGGCGGGCAAGTGCATTGTTTAGTATTGAAGGTTGGGTTTGGGGTGAATTCATATGTGGGGACTACATTGATTGATATGTATTCTAATGGGGGTGAGATTGATTTAGCTTATAAAGCATTTAGTGAAATGGTTGGGAGGAATGTTGTTGCTTGGACTTCTATGGTTAATGCGTTTCTTTTGTATGGTAATGTAGTTTCTGCGAGGCGTCTGTTTGATTTGGCACCTGATCGGGATATTGTTTTGTGGAACATTATGGTTTCGGGGTATATTAAATGTGGTGACATGGTAACTGCTAGGGAGCTTTTTGATGTTATGCCTAAGAAGGATTTGATGTCTTGGAATACTTTATTAAATGGCTATGGGAACAATGCGGATGTAGAGGGAATTGAAAGGTTTTTTGAGGAAATGCCTGAGAAAAATGTATTCTCTTGGAATGGATTGATTGGTGGTTATGCTCATAATAAATGTTTCGCTGAAGTTATTAGTGCCTTTAAAAGAATGATGAAAGAGTCTCGTGTGAGCCCTAATGATGCGACTTTTATGATTGTGTTGTCTGCTTGTTCGAGATTAGGAGCTCTTGATATGGGCAAGTGGGTGCATGCATATGTGGAAAGCAGTGAGTATAAGGAGAATGTACATGTTGGGAATGGTCTGATTGACATGTATGCAAAATGTGGAATGATAGAGAATGCAGTTGATGTGTTCCGAGAAATGAGTACAAAAGATTTAGTATCTTATAATACGCTGATTAATGGATTAGCAGTGCACGGTCATGGGTCCGATGCATTGGGATATTTTGAAGAGATGGAGAATGCGGGAATAAGACCAGATGGAATCACTTTCATAGGCATTTTGTGTGCTTGTTCTCATATGGGTGAAGTTGAGAATGGGCTTCTATATTACCATTTGATGATTAATAAATACTTAGTTTCACCTCAGATTGAGCACTGTGGTTGTATGGTTGATCTTTTGGGCCGAGCTGGTCTTCTAGAGCAGGCTGTGAATTTCATAATTAATATGCCACTTCAAGCAGACAGTGTTGTCTGGACTGCCTTACTTGGGGCTTGTCGGATCTACAAAAACGTCGAATTGGCTGAGTTGGCACTTGAACAGTTAATTGAGCTTGAACCAGAAAACCCAGCAAACTATGTAATGCTTGCAAATGTATATAGTGATGCTCGGAGATGGGACGATGTGGCAAGGTCAAAAATTGCAATGAGGAATACCAAGCACAAAAAAGTGCCAGGATGCAGCTTGGTAGAGCTTGATCAAGAAGTGGTTGAGTTCTACTCCTATGATGAGAGGCATCCAAAGACAGAAGAACTATACTTAGCCCTGAGAGGATTGACGAAACAGCTAAAGTCTTGTGGTTATGTTCCAAAAGATAAAACATATGGCGAAGAACCCAGTGAAGGAAGGATGCTCTCAATAACATGAAAAATTAGTACCCAGTTTTTCTTATTGTTTTGATATAGATGGAATGCCTGCATAACTGAACTATGAAAGGGAAAAATATGTAGAGAGAGAAAGACATGTGCAACAGTTCCAGCAAAATTCACCTCCTCTTTACATTTTGTAGAGTGGGATTTTTTCATGTGGAACAGCGATTTACGCATTTGGAAACTTGGAGCTGCATCAAACACTGCTCTATGGATGATAATATATTAGTAGTGATAGGTCTCTAATCTTATTGACTATCTTCTAATCTTTTATGAAATGCATTAAGTTGCTAATATTGTAGAGTCAGATACTCTCTACTCAAAAGCACTCCTAAGTTTAGAAATTCAATGATTAGCGTAATAATATTGGCGTTTTAAGTTCCATATATGCATTTAGGTCTTCACTGTAGTCTATGGCCTTCTGTCTTATGCAAATTACTAAAGGGGATGATTTTCATTTTTTCAGTAGTCTTCGACGCATAAATGCCAGTAAGGATGATTAGTATTGGTTTATGTTAGGGAAAGACTGTTCTTTCGTTAATTTCTTGTTTTTCCTTATAGACAGAGTGTTGTGACTTGTGACGGGAATCCCACCTGGCCGCATAAACAATACAGATTAAGTTACCACGTGTCTTGAGACATTGTGTTACAGAGACAATTATCATCAGTTAAACTAACTAACGATTATAGCCACGACTGTCACAACGCTTTACAGATAATTGATGCTGAGTACATTTAACCGTGAGGGTATGCAAAAACATGGCGAAACAGTGATGATCTTATACTGACAGAAAATTGTAGCAATACAGTTGCTATAAGCCTACAACCCTCAACTGCGAAAAATAGCACAGCCACAGCAGTGAAAAATGAGTGGCCAGCTCCAACATTTGAACACTATACTAGCTATGAGTGGTGTGGACATTTGAGTTTGCATTGCATTGCATTTAACTAGCTCATGAATCCGTAGAATGCTATTAGATTCATGGTTAAGAAAAGGTAGATTAGAATTAGAAACAAACAAGACAACTTCAGCAAGACAATACTCCATATCTTATAGTAATACTGGTTTGTATCCTACCTTGACAAAGTCAAGGTCCACTTAATTCAGATTGCAGTATCTTTGAACTTTAAGAAATTCATGCAGGTTACGATTCAAAGAACTAAACTACATTTGGGCTAATTCCCTCTTGGTCCTTCGCTAATGAAGCGGAAGAAGTTGGATCTTGCCTCGGCTGGAATGCGGATGGGACGGTTTTTTGTGTCGAGCCAAACCCCAGTTGTCTTTTGCTCGGCAACCGGTTGCAGCTGCACAATCATACAAATAAATCAAGCACCTGTATTAGCACATACCTTTTATCTTTAACTTGTTTTGTGTTCGATTCAAATTAAAAATTGAGAAATAGTAACAAACCCCGTTATCAGTTATCTTGTAAACGAAGTGCTCAAAAAATACTCGAACAGCTGTATACTTGGACACCCGAACTTTCACCACAAATTTGTCTCCACTCTGCTTCCACAATCACAAGTTACTTGTAGTAGAATACGGGTAATTAACAATGTGGATAATCAGAACAGTGTAAGAAACATACTCGTAAGGGCGCGAGAAATTTCAAAGAAACTTCAGAGAGTGTGCATGATCCAAGACCACTTCTTGCAACCTCATCAGCATTTACACCCATCGCTGCCAGAAGCTCATGACGAGCTGCATTTTGCGATGTGTTAAAAAATGTAGTTGCTATAAGTAAATCCAAACAAGATCAACAGCTAATAATAATAGAGAACGTAATCAAGAATTTGAGAACATAAAACACTAGTAAGCTCCTACAAATGCTCACTGTATCAATTATCCACTCACCAACCTGGTCCGTTCCAAAAGTTCAAAGATAAACCAATACACCATTTTGCAACCATAATCCTTCGATAATGAGTTTTTTATGTATTGAAAATCGCCAATTGCATAAATTTAAATACTCGCAGTTAACAACTTATCACTATACCGAAGTTTTAAACCAAAATTGGAAGAAAGTGTACCCACTAGATTACAAGATGTTGGATGATTGTGAGCTTTTTTTCGTTATCAGGCATGGCATGTATAGAGTTAACATATACAATGACAAGAGTTACTCGGTTCGATAATGAATATCCGGGATCGTATCAACAATTGTTTCCCATGCTTGAAATTTGAAAGGTATCATGCATTCACAAAATATGTAGGAAAAAAAGTATCACCTTAACATGAATAAAGAGTTATGAATATATTGTGCACAAAATGGTGTCTATAGATAATTTCTTTGATAATTTCTTGCTAACATTTTACCATGGAAGTGATTACCAAGATACTCACCGTGTTGGCAATAACAAGCAAAAATGGAATGGTGTACAACTCCATACTGGTCCAACTCGTAGTCTCGAACCTTCAGTTGAGTCTCGTAGAACCAATTCATTCTGCCAAGCCCATCCAATTTATCAATTCGGTTATTTCAGAGTACATTTAAGATATACTGGATAGACCAAGGTTTAAATGTAAACACTGAACAAGATTTGTGAGAATCAAATATCTGCATAACAAACTTGTACAAAATTCTTGTAATGCCAAGAAATTCAGACAACCTTGGTGCTAAGCTAATCTACTGGACAACCGGTTGAATTAAATTTGTCTCTGATACATTCAGTGATGTCCCACACAATAGGAAGGCAAAACATATGTCTAATTTCGAGAATAATTCCTATTATAACTTGGGCTATCCAATTTTTTATCTGCTTGGTTCTATTGTCAGCTTCATTTTGTTGCATTTTTTAGTTCCAAAAATTGGCAGTAGGCTGGGACGATCCGGGAGTAAGTGGGCTACCATGTTTGGGGGTATGAGTGTGCTAGTAGCCCTCCGGATTAGTCGAGATGCGCGCAAGCTGGCCCGGACACCGAATTATAAAAAAAAAAAAAAAAAAAACATGGAGTCTCTTTGAAAAAAAGGCTTCTCAAAGTATAAAACAGTATATATGATGACCCGAGATATCTAATTTCACATATCTAAAATTAAAATCTAGATTGTACTACTAAAGATACAAAATATAAAATATTGGGTCCCACATAAGATTAAATTGCACTCCTCCAAAAGTAGTAATGAGCTCAAAATTGGTTGGCACACTTGAGCAACAGTCCAACAGAAATGCGATACAGAAAATGTAACTGATATAGAGATGAACAAAGAACCGAAATCCGGTGACCAACACATATGTACCAAATTGATAAAAAAAAAAATAATAATAAATTAATTAAAAAAAATAAAACCATACCCATTGTTGTCCTGATCTTTAACATGATGAAATGCAACGGCAACACCATCAGCTTGGTGTGTCTGAGACCGGAGTGACCAGACACGTGGCTGTGTCACCACTGAAGGTAGAAGGTGTTGTCGAATAACCGGTAACTTGGAACATGAATAATAACCTGAAGCGCCAGAAATAACAGCACAGTTGATTTTGATAGGCGATCCACAGATCAGGGCTTGGACTAATTGTGACATTGTTTTTCAACTGCTTCGTCAATGATAGAGAAATGAACTACTGCAGTCGGTGCTTTTGTGTTTTTACGGTGTGCTCGTATATATATTTTCTTGGGCGTTACGGTCTAGGCCAAATATTTGTGTGCATGCCAGCTGATATGGGCTGAAAATAAGCCCTAAAGACACATTTAATGTGGCATTAATTGAGCCGAGAATAGTCCAAACGTGGGGCCCACCAGCTGGGCCCAAAACCCTAAATATAATATTAATTTCGTAATTAATATTAAGGGTAATAAACAGCTCAGCAAATAAGAGTTGGATAAGGATAATATCCCTTTCAAACTAATCCGATAAGGCATCCAATTCAATATGGAAACTGATTCCTACAAGGAATAGATCTAGAACATTCCTCAAAGACTTGCCCACCAAGTCTCCAAATCCTACCATAATTCTAAGGCTTCTCAGCCTATATAAAGGGCCTGACCCCTCATTCTCAGAACTACGTTTTCTTGGCTTGATTCTCTAATTTACAGAGATACGTAGGCATTCTGTGAGGACCGTTTAAGTCTCGAACGCAGAAGCAGCCATTAAAGCACGAAGCTCACGAACCCTAGCATTAAATATACAAACCCTAGCCGCAATATTTTCAACCTAGTTTTTATTCCACAACATTTGGCGCCGTCTGTGGGAAGAAGACATCAACCATGGTTACCACTCGAAGAACAACACCGATCTCAACCGAGGCTACCTCCGGAACCATCGTTCCACCAATCACTGCTCCTCCTGTTGGTACAGGGCCAGGGTCTGTACCCCCATTGACGGAAACAAACCCTCGTAGTCAGGCCTCTCAACCACAAGGGACGGATCCCCCCGCTGAAAGACCTCAACCTGAAATCGTCCCTCTAGGACAGGAAACTAACCCGCTCCAGATGGTGGTCTCTCCTCTCCCTCTGAGTAGCCGCCCGCCGCTTCACAGTCTCTCCACTTCTTCGCTCCCTGTCAACACTAACCCAATGTATGGGCTACCTAATTACCCCCAAGATCCAAGGGATCCAGGACCAAGCGGTCATGCTCGGTTGATCCATGGGCAACAACAATCCCCTTATCTTAGAGGCCTGGCTCCTCCTGAACCAGGATACTATGATTACTCTGGTCCTTATACCGGAGACTCGTCGTCTGAAGACGATGATCGAGACGAAGCCCCAAGGAGGCGACGCGCTAGTAAGGAGCCTCTAGGGAGGAATCCATCGAACCGAGATGGTCCTTTAACAATCGCAGAGAAAATTAAGGCTTATGAAGCCGAGATTCAGAAGCTGAAGGACGACCAAGCAAGGGAACTAGAGAGACAGAACCCTAATCAGACTCGACCTCCTCCGACTTCAGGAGGGATTCCCTTCATAGATCTGGAGAGGTCTTCAAGGAGACACCGAAGGGCTGAAGTCCCAACCAGAGGAACTACCAGGGTGGAACCCCCCAAGAATAATCCTAGAGATTTGATGCTACAAGGAGATCTGGATGATCCGACCCCTCCATTCACTGAGGAGGTAATGAATGCACATATTTCCCGAAAGTTTAAGATGCCCACGATCAAAGCTTACGATGGAACGGGGGATCCCGCAACTCATGTGAGAACGTTTACGAGCGCCTTGTTACTGCAGCCTGCCAACGATGCCCTTAAGTGTAGGGCGTTTCCCCAAACCCTGTCGGGCATGGCGCAACGTTGGTATAGTCGTTTACCTCCAAACTCTATTAGCTCTTTCAAGGAGTTGAGTACCGCTTTTGTCAGTCAATTCATTAGCGGAAGAATTCATGAGAAAAGCTCCGCATCCCTTATGTATGTGACACAGGGAAAGAATGAGAACTTAAGAGATTACATCAAGCGATTCACTAAGGAAACTCTGAACATAACCGATTTGGAAAATAAGGTGGCCATGGTAGCCTTGCAGCATGGAACCACGGATCTCTTTTTTAAGAGGTCGTTGGCAAAACACCCCCCTGAAAGCATGGATGAACTTCAACGAAGGGCGGACAAGTATATAAAAGCTGAGGACAGCATCAAGAAAGAAGCCACGTTGGGCAATGGAGGGAACAAGCGGAAGCAAGAACAAGAGTACGATGCTAGGGACAAGTATCCCCGAGCTAGCAGAGACTCTGAATCTGCTCCAAAAAAGAACTCTGGTCCAAGGTTTTCAGAGTATGCCAGACTTAACGCTCCAAGAAGCCAGATCCTGTTGGACATTGAAAAGGAAAAGGATTTCCGATGGCCGAAGCCACTTAGAGGAGACCCAGCTAAGCGAAATAAGGAGCAATACTGCAGGTTCCACAAAGATGTGGGACATGACACCGACGATTGTAGGCAACTCAAGGATGAGATTGAGTTCTTGATACGAAGAGGGAAACTAAGTCAGTTCACCAAGGGTGATGACCGTGGGAACCAGAGAAGGGACAATGACAGAAGAGACAATGAAAGGAGAGATAATAATAGGAGGGATGACAACCATGATCGCAATCCCCAGCCCCGAAGAGCAGTTATCAATATGATCTGGGGAGGCCCGACAGCAGCCGGCACGACTAGGAATTCTCGGAAAGCTTATGCTAGAGAAGTAATGCACATTGTGGGAGAAGCCCCGAAGCGTGCTAAAACCGAGATGGTAATTGGTTTCGATGATTCAGACTTGGAAGGGGTGAAATTCCCCCATGACGACCCGCTGGTCATAACTCCCGTGATTGGAAACTCCGAAGTAAAACGAGTCTTGATAGACAATGGGGCTTCTGTGGATATTTTATTTCATGATGCATTTGTAAAGATGGGTTACAACGACTCTCAACTGACTCCTACAAACATGCCTATATAT
Source organism: Saposhnikovia divaricata (assembly GCA_036435485.1). NCBI lineage: Eukaryota > Viridiplantae > Streptophyta > Magnoliopsida > Apiales > Apiaceae > Saposhnikovia > Saposhnikovia divaricata. Next base: position 25,978,368 of record CM071600.1, read on the forward strand.
GGGTTTAACGGAGTGGAGTCCAACGTTGAAGGGACTATTCAGCTACCCGTGACTATTGGGCAGGAGCCTAAAGAGGCGACTCAGATGTTGAATTTCTTGGTGATCAAGGCAGCATCAACATACAACGCAATCCTTGGAAGGACTGGACTTCATGCGTTTAAGGCTGTGGCCTCTTCCTATCATATGAAAATTAAGTTTCCGACACGGAATGGTGTCGGAGAACAAAAGGGTGATCAGAAGATGGCAAGAAGTTGCTATGTGGCCGCACTGAGGGCCGATGGAGCCGGGGGGCAGGTCCTTCCGATTGAAGACATGGATGTCCGTGATGATGAAGAGCATAGAGGGAAGCCAGCAGAGGATTTGATTCCCATACCTCTAGAACCTAATGATCCTGAAAAAGTTACTTATGTTGGAGCATCTTTGAAAGAACCCATGAAGGGCAAGTTAATAGAATTCTTACAGAAGAATAGCGATGTGTTCGCTTGGACAGCAGCTGATATGCCAGGGATTGACCCCCAACTCATAACTCATAGGTTAAATGTTGATCCCAAAAGAAAGACAATAAAGCAGAAGAAGAGGAACTTTGCTCCGGAGAGGCAAGAGGCCATTAGGCAAGAAGTGAATAAGCTCTTGGAAGCTGGTTTTATTGAAGAGATTCAGTTTCCTGAATGGTTAGCGAACCCAGTCATGGTCAAGAAAGCAAATGGGAAGTGGAGAATGTGTATAGACTTCACTGACCTGAATGATGCATGCCCAAAAGATTGTTTTCCCCTGCCGAGGATTGATATGTTGATCGATGCTACAGCTGGACATGAGATGTTAAGCTTCATGGATGGATTCAGCGGCTATAATCAGATTAAGATGCACAAGGATGACATACCTAAGGTATCTTTCATAACTGATTTTGGTGTCTTTTGTTATCTTGTCATGGCTTTTGGTCTAAAGAATGCAGGAGCTACTTACCAACGATTGGTGAATAAGATATTCGCCCATCTGATTGGAAGAACCATGGAGGTATATGTTGATGACATGTTAGTCAAGAGCCTACTTAAGGCTGATCATATCAAGCACCTCGGAGAGGCATTTGAAGTGCTGAGGCACCACAAGATGATGTTGAATCCCGCCAAGTGTGCTTTTGGCGTTGGATCGGGGAAGTTTTTAGGGCTGATGGTTTCGAAAAGAGGCATTGAGGCCAATCCTGACAAGATCAAGGCGATTTTAGACATGGAGCCTCCACGCTCTATAAGAGATGTGCAAAGGTTGACAGGTCGAGTTGCAGCCTTAGGAAGATTCATCTCCAAGTCTGGAGACAAATGCTTGCCGTTCTTCCAAGCGTTAAAAAAGGTGAAAAATTTTGAATGGACACCTGAAAGCCAAGAGGCCTTTGAGCAACTGAAGAAGTACATGGTTGAAGCCCCGTTGTTGACTAAACCAAGTCCTGGGGAGATTCTTAATTTATACCTGGCGGTATCCGAACAAGCCCTGAGTGCCGTCCTTATTCGGGAGGAGGAGAAGGTCCAGAAACCTATCTACTATGTGAGTAAAGTGTTGCATGGGGCCGAGTTAAATTACTCGCCCATAGAAAAGTTTGCTTTGGCATTAGTAACTGCCTCAAGAAAGCTGCGGCCTTACTTTCAGGCACATAAGATTCAAGTTCTGACAAACCAGCAATTGAGGAACATATTGCATAGCCCTAAGGCCAGTGGAAGGCTAATCAAATGGGCGATTGAGTTAGGAGAGTTTGACATCACATACAAGCCTCGGACAGCTATCAAAGCTCAGGCATTAGCTGACTTCGTGGTTGAATGTACTATTAACAACCAAGAAGTCGGGGGGCAAGAGATAATGACTACCCCTGGGCAAGAGGATAAAGAAGAGAAACTCACACCCGATCTGAAGGAATATTGGGTGCTCTATTTTGATGGAGCATCAAAAACAAAATCTAGTGGTGCAGGTTTGGTTTTGCAAAGCCCCGATGGGTTTACAGTTGAGTACGCTTTAAAGTTGGATTTCCCTACTACCAACAACGAGGCAGAATATGAGGCATTGATAGCTGGTTTGGGCTTGGCCAGAATTATGAGGGTCAAGAATCTCAAAGTTTGTGGAGATTCAAGGCTTGTGGTAGCACAAGTAAATGGTGAATTCGAGGCTAAGGATGAGACTATGGCAAAATACTTGAGAGTAGTAAAGGCTGTTATGTCCCAGTTTGAGGAGTGCTATGTTGAGCACATTCCAAGAGAGGAAAACATTAAGGCCGATGCCCTATCTAAATTTGCTTCTTCCGAGATAGAGAATTATGCTGGGAGTGTCTATTTTCAGGTCTTGAAGGCCCCGACCGTTAATTCAAAGTTATTGGCACCAATCGATATAGGAGGCTCTTGGATAGACCCTATCAAGGCACACCTTGAGACCGGATGGCTCCCAGACAATGCCTTGGAGGCACGAAAACTTTCAGTAAGAGCATTAAGATACACTTTGATCGAAGGCATCTTGTATAAGAGGTCGTTTGTCATTCCATACTTGAAATGTTTAAGGCCTCAAGAGGCAAAAGAAGCATTGGAAGAAGTTCATGAAGGGATCTGTGGGCAACACTTGGGGGGCAGAGCCCTAGCTCACAAGATAATTCGTTTAGGGTTTTATTGGCCGGAGATGTTGGCTGATGCACAAAACTATGTTAAGAGATGTGAGAGATGCCAGAGGCATGCCCCAATTGTGAGGCAACCGCCTGAGATGTTGACCTCGATTAACTCTCCCATTCCATTTGCAATGTGGGGGATGGATATACTTGGACCCTTTCCCATGGCTTCAGCACAGAGGAAATTCCTAATAGTAGCAATTGATTATTTCACTAAGTGGATTGAGGCTAAACCCCTGGCCAAGATAACCACCAAGCAAGTTTCCCAGTTCTTTTGGGAGAACATCATCTGCAGATACGGAATCCCACGAATCCTTGTGACAGACAATGGGACACAATTCAACAATGAGGAGTTTAAGAAGTATTGTGAAGAGAATGCAATTGAGCTCCGTTTTACCTCGGTGGCACACCCTCAGGCCAATGGGCAAGCTGAGGTAGCTAATCGAATTATCCTTGATGGACTGAAAAAGAGGGTCGAACGCTCTAGGAATACATGGGTAGATGAGTTGTTGCCCATACTTTGGGCATATCGTACCACTTGTAAGGTAACGACTGGAGCAACCCCATTTTTGCTGGCTTACGGAGCCGAGGCAGTTGTGCCTTTAGAAATCATGCAAGCATCACCTCGAGTTGAGGCATATGAGCCAGAAACTAATGACGAAGGAATGAGACTCGCCCTTGACTTAATTGATGAGGTTAGAGATGGAGCTAATGCGAAGAATGCTGAATATCAGAAGAGAGCATCTTTTCACTACAACCAGAGAGTTAAAGAAAGATTCTTTCGACAAGGTGACATGGTTTTAAGGAAGATTGAAGCCTCAGGAGTTGGCCAGAAAGGAAAGTTAGCACCAAACTGGGAAGGACCATATCTAGTCAGAAAGGTGTTAGGGCAAGGATCCTACAAGTTAGAAACCTTGGATGGGATTGAGGTGCCCCGAACTTGGCATGCTGTGAACCTCAAAGTTTATTATATCTAAGTTCTTTTGACAAAGGCTTGGACTTTTATCTATTTATTAGGAATAAGGTTCGAATGAAACCATTTTAGAGCATGTTGCTCCCAATAGAAGATAGAGTATTTATGTAAGGGTTGAACCCATTCTATTGATATCCATTGACAGCATAATGGAATTTACATTGTTTTCTTTATGAGTTACTTCTCTTTGTTAAAATAAACACGAAAGGCAAACGTTGAACTAACTTGTGAGTTTAGTACCAGCCAGGAGGCCAAGTACTTGAGAAATTCTAGAGTTTAACGAGCAATAAGCAAAAAATAAGAACATGGAAACAAAAGGAACTACTGCATAAATAGAGTTAAGTCATAAGCCCCGAAGGGCAAAAGTTCAGAATAAATAAAGATAAACAGAAATAAGCCACGCAGGGCCATCTACTCCTCTAAATCCTCAATAACTACATCTCCCTGAGTGGAAGAAGGATCTGCTGTCTCTACCCCAGGAGAAGAAGGTGGATCCTGAGTGGGCTGAGAGTCCCCATCCACTGCTGTCTCTGTAGCAATCTCCAAAGCATCTGTCAATCCAGGGATAGCAGGGACTGGGAACTTCTCCAGGGATACCCCCTCGATCTTCCCACTCAGCTCCTCGATGATCCCTTCCCAACACTCCTTGAAGGTGCCAGGAAAGTTTGCATCATACTCAGCATTCAGGACATCTTGAAAGTCCTTAGAAGCCTTGTAGTCAGCAATAATGTGTTCCCTGTTCTGCTGCACCTCCAGCTGAAGCTTCCTGTTCTTCTCCTTCTCAGCAGCCAGCTCCTTCTCCACCTCCCTAAAACGAGCAAAGTTTGCCTCGGAGGCATCAAAGTATCTGTCTCTATCCCTCTCAGCTATGGTCTTTTCAGCACGCACCTCCTTCAGGTTATGAACAGCGGCCTGAAGGTAGGCGTTCATCTGCAAAGGAAACAAGTAAATAAGGGAAAAGTAAATGCAATTAAATTAAAGAAGTTGAATAAGAAATTACCGAAGCAACAGCTTGAGCCCCGAGAAGCTCAATCTGCAAGTCATCAGAGGACTCCACAATGTGGACCCTGTCCCGTGGAGTAACCACGCTCCTGGACCACTCAGCTGCAGCCCTGGAGTCACCTACAGCTGTGTCCCTGTTGCATAAACCCCATCCCACTGTAAAGGGAGTGAGGTCTTCCTCAATAGGAACTGGTTTTTCTTGAAGAAAACCAGGAACACGCTCCACCGTGGGAGTAGCCTCATCTGTCCTGGCCCTTTTGGCCCTAGGGTTCTCTGTTACCACCCTAGCAGTGGCAGCAGTCTCCCTCTGCTTAAAAATTGCTCCCAGAGCAGTTTTGGCTGCAAAATGATTACAAGAGAGTTAGATAATTATATCTAGCATGAAATATTAACAAAGCAAGAGGTGAGAATTACCCTCAGGGCCCAAATCGCTTAGCCCATAGGCCTGCAACGAATCTTCAGAAATCAAATTTGCACATTGATGCAAATTATCCGATGTTAATAAATTTATGGCGGCCTCTTCTTCCACGCCCAATTTTAAACTCCTAACAGGCCCATCAACGGCTCTGCAGAAGGTGGGCCGAAAATAGTTGTCCCAGTCATCCCCATCCAAAAAGATATAAAACCATTCCCTTTTCCAATTAGGAAGGGAATCAGGAGCGGAATCCGAAACAAAACAAGAACGGGCCAAGGAACGGTGTTGGATTTTGACCCAGCCCGAATTATCAGAAGAATTAACAAATTTGAATAGATATCGAAAAACAGAGATGCTGGGCTCAAGCCCATGTTTCTTACATTGGACCAAGAAACAGTAGATAAAACGCCATGCATTTGGCATAAGTTGGGTTGGACAAACCCGGGCTTCGGCCAAAAGGCGATAAACAAAAGGAGGAGGAGGTAGGCGAAAACCAGCATAAAAAGTTTCTTTGTAAATCCTAATGGCCCCAGGCTTTGGGTGACAAGCCCTTTCGTTTGAGGCCGGAGCAACGGCCCTATAAGGCCCATTAATATGAAAAAGTTGGGCTAAAATGTCTACCCTATGTTGTTTATATTTCGATTTATATTCATAAGCATCTGAATGAAGCATGTTTGGAAAAGCTTGGCCAAATTCATTTAAAAGATCCCTAAGGGAAAAAACACTGGCATGGACAAGAGATGTTTTAGGGTTCTTACCCCTTGAAAGCCGTGGAGCGGTGGTGGAAGTGTTAGCGAGCTGTGACTGGCCTGAAGAGCTAGAATCCTCCATTAGTATGCTTCCCTTGAAGGCTTGAAACCCAGAAAAGTTGAAAAAAGAGGTTGAAGAAGATGAAGATTCAACGATCTTCAAACGGAAACTGGAAAGTAGGGCGGAGTAAAAACGCCGGAAATCGCCTCACGACAGAACCCTAGCAGAGCTTTTTTGAAAAATATTTGTGATAAGGGAATGATAGTTTTTGCTGAATAGTGAAATGAGAAATGAGGGATGCACACTACTCTTTTATAGAGTTCATGGTTGGTCATTCAACCGGTTATATCCAGTAAATGGGCTGCCAACAGGTGACTGGGCCTTTGAATAGGCGGGAAGCCCATGAAATTCAAATTTTGAAATAATTCTAGAATGTTCTACGACATTTTTAGAAAATAGGATAAAATCCCGTTAGAATTTAAAGGCAGGAAGCCCAATTAAAAGGGTATACCCACGCCCAGGAGACCAAACCTCCTAGGCGTGCCTAAGGAAGGTGTCTCCTTGGCGGGGGTACCCACGCCTAGCTTGATTTTCTCTAAAGAAGGGTATACCCACGCCCAGGAGACCAAACCTCCTAGGCGTGCCTAAGGAAGGTGTCTCCTTGGCGGGGGTACCCACGCCTAGCTTGATTTTCTCTAAAGAAGGGTATACCCACGCCCAGGAGACCAAACCTCCTAGGCGTGCCTAAGGAAGGTGTCTCCTTGGCGGGGGTACCCACGCCTAGCTCGTTTTTCTCTAAAGGAGGCTGTACCCACGCCCAGGAGACCAAACCCCCTAGGCGTGCCTAAGGAGGGTGTCTCCTTGGCGGGGGTACCCACGCCCAGGAAGCATTTCCAGGGACAAAGGTCACCCACGCCCAGGAGACCAAACCCCCTAGGCGTGCCTAAGGAGGGTGTCTCCTTGGCGGGGGTACCCACGCCCAGGAAGCATTTCCAGGGACAAAGGTCACCCACGCCCAGGAGACCAAACCCCCTAGGCGTGCCTAAAGAGGGTGTCTCCTTGGCGGGGGTACCCACGCCCAGGAGGCATTTCTTGCCAAGGTGACTTTTTTAAAAGTTAATACTTTAAAAATTTTTAAATAATGTTGGGAAATTAAAAAATAATTCCCAAAAAATACCTGTTGGTACATGAAAATTCCTAAATTATTAGGAAAAATTACAAAAAATACCTGTTGGTACATAAAAATTCCTAAATTATTAGGAAAAATTACAAAAAATACCTGTTGGTACATAAAAATTCCTAAATTATTAGGAAAAAATACAAAAAATACCTGTTGGTACATGAAAATTCCTAAATTATTAGGAAAAATTACAAAAAATACCTGTTGGTACATAAAAATTCCTAAATTATTAGGAAAAATTACAAAAAATACCTGTTGGTACATAAAAATTCCTAAATTATTAGGAAAAAATACAAAAAATACCTGTTGGTACATAAAAATTCCTAAAATATTAGGAAAAGTACAGAAAAATACGAGGAAAATTATAGAAATATTTTCTTGACAAGTTGAGCAATAATATATGCTAATAATGTATAAAAACTCTATGAAAGTGCCGAAATTGCTAAAAGCAAGCACAAATTAAAGCCTCGAATAAGGCAAATCGTCGTAAATGTGTAGGTCGCTCCACACTTTACAAGCAAGACGATACTCGTGAAACACTAGTGTAAACCAAAACTCCCATATAAGGGTAGGAAAATTAAGAAGTCCCAGGTAAGGGATAAAAACGACCCCGAGTCTCGATTAAGGCAAATATAACTTCTACGAAAACCTGATCAGTTTTCCTAAGAAGTTGGGGGGCAAATGATATGGGCTGAAAATAAGCCCTAAAGACACATTTAATGTGGCATTAATTGAGCCGAGAATAGTCCAAACGTGGGGCCCACCAGCTGGGCCCAAAACCCTAAATATAATATTAATTTCGTAATTAATATTAAGGGTAATAAACAGCTCAGCAAATAAGAGTTGGATAAGGATAATATCCCTTTCAAACTAATCCGATAAGGCATCCAATTCAATATGGAAACTGATTCCTACAAGGAATAGATCTAGAACATTCCTCAAAGACTTGCCCACCAAGTCTCCAAATCCTACCATAATTCTAAGGCTTCTCAGCCTATATAAAGGGCCTGACCCCTCATTCTCAGAACTACGTTTTCTTGGCTTGATTCTCTAATTTACAGAGATACGTAGGCATTCTGTGAGGACCGTTTAAGTCTCGAACGCAGAAGCAGCCATTAAAGCACGAAGCTCACGAACCCTAGCATTAAATATACAAACCCTAGCCGCAATATTTTCAACCTAGTTTTTATTCCACAACATGTAAGTGTAACATTTTCATTCTTATTTTTTTGTCTCTATATGTTTTCGCGGACCTTCCATACGCTCCACACGTTTCAAGTACAAACAGGGTTCTAAAATCAGTCACCAACTAGGCAACTCCAAGACGTGGAGGTGGGATTAGGCGGGAATTTAGGTATTTTATTTGTGTAAATCGGTCAAAAAATGACTAAAATCAATCTAAACGATCAAAAAGCGATTTAGGTGATCAAAAATCAATTAAAGTGGTCAAAAATCGGCAAAAATCGGCTCAGCAAAAAACATTGAAAAATTTTAAAATCGAAAAAATATTTGGCTTAATAAATAAAAATATTAAAAATAATATTTAAAAACCGATTAATGTTCCAATTAATCCGTCCGATTAATCTCAGCCTATCCAATGAGACTCTAGGCAATATCCGACCGTCATGGACCGTCTAACAATTTCAGAAACACTGACTATGACACTATTTTTTATAATGCTATTTTTAAAATAATTATATATTTTATGTCAGAGGAAGACAATAATATACTACTCGTTTTCCTGTGTAAAATATTTATGCACAAATATTTTTCATCATCAAAGAAAATATCTTTCAATAATTTGCAACAGCTAAAAGAAACATATTCAATGCTAAACGTATTTATATTTAACTGAAATATGTAAATTATAGTGAAATGAACTGCATTTTGCTACAGATCTTCGTCCCAAATTAACATCACTTATAAATTTCCTAAGTTCCACATTTCCCGTAATCAAAAAATTTTGATGAAAAATAATAAATATAATATAACTCGAAAAATTTAAAAGCTGTGTTATTAAAAAGTAAATATATAATCTAATTTAAAATGCATTTTAAATTTCTTAAAATTATAAAGAAATTCTTTTAATTATAAGTCAAAAATCAATCAATTTGACCACAAAAAAATCAATTCCGAAAGACACAAAAGATAATTAGTCATCTCTTGTAATATGTAGACTCTGACCATACATATATTCACTTAATTCTCTAGAAAAAAATACACATAAAAACAAATCTTTTGATATGAATTCCCGAGCCCCGAGGCCACGATATATAAAACCTAAAATACCATATGAAACGAGAGCTACATCCAACTCCAGTGATTAAAATTCAGACACGACCAACGGAAGTCATGCTGTGTTCTGCCAAAACCCAAGTGAAACAAGTAGTATTTTCTTTGGTTTTTCATCTATAACAAGGAGTAAACTACAGTTTAGACAACTAAAATGAACACTTCCTATTCAGTATAAGTATGCAGAAGCCGGTAATTGTTTTTCTTCCTGCTTGCCAGTCCCAATCACTGTTTTCAAGCAAATCACCTTCCACCCTTGCCGTAACTATCACGCAATGTGACAGTTCGATTGAAAACCATCTTGTCAGAAGATGTATCCTTATCAACAGTAAAATAACCTGTAGCAAGGTATCACAAAGCATAAAAGTCATAGGGATTGTGAGTGATAACTGTATAAGAATCAGGGATCAACACAATGATATGGTGCAAGTTCCTTGGTATATACTAAAGAAAATTAATACTCAGAGCAGATTTCCTACTATAACACAACACCTTCACTTGTTTCAACAAATCTAGAATATGCAACTCAGTTTATGATTAATTTAGAGTTTACTAGTTTACTATTTACAGTCCTCTGAAGTTAAAACTGAAGTCAAATTCATCATGCATCTGAAAGCTGAAGCACAGAAAATATAGTTACGATGTAAAAAGTTCATGCATCAGAATAAATCAAACTCACTAAGAAGCCGTTTAATTAATTACATTATTCTTCATCAACATCCTAGAAAAATGAACATCTATCACCAACAATGTTCTTATCCTTTTTACAGAGCTTTAAAGACTCAAGCATGCTTTAAGAGAAAAAATTCTATAGTTCATGGGTTTTTACAAAACTTAAAACATCTTGCAACTCTTCCAATGAACTCTCCTAAATTCTAGATAGAGGGGAGGGGTTTAGTAGGCAGTACCTATTTATATGCAAGCTTCATTATAATATCAATATGTCAATACCAAATTCTTCTTTTCAACTAAAGATCACACTTTCACAACTAGGATTTTATTGACAATTACCTAGCCTTTCAAACTGAAAGCTGTCTCCAACTGTAGCATTGCGAAGTGTAGGTACAGCATATGCACAAGGCATAACCACTTTAGACTGGGGGTTCAAATCACCAAGCCAGTCTTCAAGCTCAGAAGGATTCTGGAGGCAATGATTGAACGGTCAGATACGTTTAACAATTAGAAAAATGAAGTTCTAAGAAGGAACAAAGACCAACCTCAGAAAGAAACAATTTGTCGAACAATCGGACTTCCACCTTCAGTGGCTCAACTCCAGGTGAAGGTTGGCCAACCCAGTGAAGAACTCCCTGCAATAGAAAAGAAAATATCTAGTCAGGACAAATAAACAGTGAGTTATTGCATATTTAAAAGGTATTTAAACAACTAAGGAGAGATGGTAACTAATCAGATCAAACAAAAAGCTTTTGTGATTGTGACCAGCGACTGACCTTTGGCTTTGTCTTCTTCATGGGATCATATTCCGCACGAATCTCAAGAACAGTCTCGTTGTCATCTCCAAATATTACATCTGTGCACTTTATAGGAAACGCGTACCTGGTCACAAAACATGATTACAGTATTCAACTTGTATCTTGCGTAGTTGCATTACGACTGCATATAATAAAACCAGAAACTGGACCTTAGCAGAACCGTTTTCCCCGGAGCAAGACCGTAGTAGTCCTTCGAATCTTTAACTCGAAAATCGGTGTGCTCAATGTAGACAACATTCGAAAAAGGAACCTACATCGGGGACAATAATGCACACTTGATTAAACAAAATGACATATGAAACTTCCTGCAATATTAATATTGCCGAACCAAAACTCAGAAGTAGTAAAAGATATAATTCACTACTGTCAATCAAGTAGTAAACACACTCAAAAGATAAGTTAATCCAATGTTCTCATGTTCTGCAAGAAAGATAAAAAAAAGTTCTATGTTCTGCAAAAAAGAAAATCTATCTCACTGCAAGTTCCTACATATTAACAATTCTTTAGTACTGTACCATGTTTACCAGGGAAAGAAGTATTCAACAGCTGGCATCAAGAAAAATGTTACAATATCAAGTAAAGATGAAATGTCATGTGATAGTACCATCAACCTCAAATGGACTCATGTGAATTAACAAACTAACTATATACGTTACTACTGCGGTAGTATTATTATGACTACGTGTATTATAATTCAGAATTCAGATGAATGTGGATAGTGACTGAAGTTCAAAGAAGCATGCTCACTTTGTAAAAAGAAGACGGGTCATCTGTTTGAGCATCCGGCCATTTCTTTGCATCAAGATCCATCAATGTGCCTCCTTCCATGTTGGTGATTACAACCTAAAATTAGTGAAACCAACGGAAGTAAAAAATTGGGTGTATACCACAGCAAAATCAAATACACACTTTACCAAAATGAACAATTATATGTTCATATAAATTATACCTTGAGTGGATTGATCACTACCATTTTACGGGGTGCTGATTTGTTTAGTTCTTCCCTAATATGGTGCTCAAGACGGTCTAAACGAATTATACTACAGTCACTGCAGTACAGAATGACATTAGAAGAATGATGATGATCAAGGAAAATCATATTACTTATTGCATGACAAATACTGAAACTAAAAAATCAACCTTCTTGTTATTCCAATTCCTCGAACAAAAGCATTAATGGAACTAGAGGTAACCCCTCTACGCCGTAATCCAGATAATGTCATTAACCGAGGATCATCCCAACCATCCACCCACTTTTCTGTCACGAGACGATTCAACTGAAAAGACAATGGACACTATTATAAGGTATCAATGAAGACAAGAAGCATAAATTAAAAGACATTTGAACATGTAAGCACCTCAACTTACCTTGCGTTTAGACATCACTGTATTGGTGATATTCAAACGTGAGTACTCCCATACAAAAGGTTGGTAAAGATCAAGGGCATCCAATAACCAATAATATGAAGCACGGCGTGTCTCAAATTCAAGTGTGCACAGCTGAATCAAACAAATGCAGTGTAATATTGGAAGGTAAGTAAAACAGGACAAGAAAAACCAAATCCATAGAAGAAGTAGAAGAAGATCCAAGTAATATTGGAAGGTAAGTAAAAACAGGACAAGAAAAACCAAATCCATAGAAGAAGTAGAAGAAGATCCAAGCCAACTAACATTTTAACCGGGGGGGGGGGGGGGGGTATATACAATATATACCAAAGGCAACGAAAACATGAATGTGCTTTACTCTACCAGGTGTGCATGCGTCTTGCTCTTGATAGGTCAATTAAAAGATCAAGCAAACTTTACTTTAACGTAAATTCTTGAAAAAAAACATCTAAGGTGCATGACAGTGATGTGACTAAGTAGTGTAACAGAAAGTCCACTCAATATTATTACATACCGAATGCGTGATATTTTCAAGAGAATCCACAATGCAGTGAGCATAGTCATAACTTGGATAGATACACCACTTGTCTCCTGCATGCGGATGAGGAGTAAACTAAAAAACACCAAAAACACATATTAGGTAATCCATTGCATCAAGAACATATAAATTATCTTGACGAGCTTCAACTTACCTTGATGCGATATGCAATGAGGTCATACATATTAAAGTTGTTGCTTTGCATGTCCTGTTTCATCCGAAGAGTTGCTTTCCCTTCCTCAATCATGCCTCGTTTCATATCATCAAACAATTTCAAAGAATGTTCGATTGGCCTATCTCTCCAAGGACTGTTCTTCTTCTGTTCCCTGTACTCTTTTATCTCATCAGCTGTCTGAATTAAATAACAGAATGTGTGTTAAATTCAAATAGACAATTAATATGGCAAATACATCATAGCACAATAGAGTCTTCAAACACTATAGACATGGTGCAGAACCAAATACAAATGAGCACAGAGAAAGCATCCATGCAATTACCATTCAATTTTTAAAGAGTATACAAACAGAAAAGGGGATGGCCTTGAAAAAAATTGGATGAGTATCCGAAACAAATTATCAGAGACGGAAATTGGAAATTTAGGTTCACATTATATATAACAATCTTCAGGTAACAACTGCCATATATGTTTATATCAAAGAGTAACCTGATGATCAACATATGCATGACCCCTCCGTATTAGCTCCACAGCTAAATTATAAAGCTCTTGAAAGTAATCACTGGTGTATGTTATCTGCAAAAATTCTAACAAGTATCAGATGCTGCCAATATAGAAGAACCCCATCTCTCATAAAGATGAATTGTACCTTGAACGGTTCCCATCCCATCCACTTCACAATTTCTTCAATGTGATCAATGTACTCTTTCTTCTCAGCTTCAGGGTTAGTATCGTCATACCTACAGTATCAATGACAATGTTAACTTTGTTCAGAGATATCTCTGCTCTTCTAAGTCAAAAATGAGTTGAATATTATGCATACTCGTCTAAAAATTTTCCAAATTTCCAAATAAGATAGTATCACCTTAAATAGCAGCCTCCATTTCTTTCCTTCGCCAGACCAAAGTCGACAAACATAGCCTGGAAACTCGTTTATCAGATGAAAGCAAAAACCAGAAATATACCAAGTAAAATGAGCAACAAGAGAGAAGCTAAAATTGTAAGAAAAGATAGTACAAGCGCTTATTTGACATAGTACCTTGGCGTGACCTATATGCAGATAACCATTAGGTTCCGGTGGAAAGCGCGTCAAAACTTTTCCACCTGTTTCATGTAAATGCTTTTCAAGTATTTTCTTTGAATTGCAAGCTCTAAGCACAGGTCGGTCATCGCTGAAAAAAACTTCAGTATGCACCTACGGCAAGAAAGTTATATTACAAACCAATTGATGTAAAATAAATAAATAGGAAGATTCATAAGGATGTAATTACATATGCCATCACATGGATTCATCAAGAGAACGTAAACCCGGTGAAAATAGAGCATAAGAAATTATTTATGTACTCGTAAGTATAAAAATCTTAGACTTTAATATGATAAGAAAGGTAAGCACGTTCTACTAATTAAGTGTGAGGCTTAAGTCAGAAAGAGTCTACAGACAGTATGTTCTCTTATTCAGATTTGTTCATCACTTAAAACAATTAGAAAGGTAACAAACCAACGATCATGTTAGTTGGTTCATATTCCCAATCAAAAGCAGAGATAGAAAGATCACCACTTACAGGAAACCGGAAGTCGACAAAATATGTACAGAGAGCTCCAACAAACAAAGTCTTACCATAATATATCTACCTCGGATGATTTCACATTCACCCATATTGATTCTAAAGTGGCATGTAAACTGATACAAGTTGAAAATGACTACTGTATGATGCAGATGCTATTGACAGAATAGGCTACCTTAAAATTTTCTTCTGGTTGAGGGAATACTGCATATGGATTGATATCTTCTTCTGATGGCTTTGGTGCAGGACTTTCTTCAACGGCTTTTTTCTCCTACATAATGCAACCAGAATCACTAGCATAATACTTCATATAAGTAGCAAATGGGGTTAAATATCAAATTGGTCACTGAAGTGGAGGTCATATATCACTTTACTCACTGATTTCAACGGGGTCTCATTTGAATCACTTAAGTCATAATAAATATCAAACAGATACATGTAAATATGTGATTGAGAATTAAAATAATTTTTTGTTAAGTTCAATACATTTTTCTTCAATGCCACCATAACCAAATGAAAAGTCATGGGTTCTAATATTTTAGATAATATATTTAAATTTTTTAAAATTTATTTACTATTTATATATAATTTTCTAGTTATTTTCTTTGATTTAATTAAAAATAAATAGTAAATAGATTTTAAAAAATTTAAATATATTATCTAAAATATTAGAACCCATGACTTTTCATTTGGTTATGGTGGCATTGAACAAAAATGTATAGAACTTAACAAAAATTTATTTTAATTCTCGATCACATATTTATATGAATCTGTTTGATATTTATTATGACTTAAGTGATTCAATTGAGATCCCGTTGAAATCAATGAGTAAAGTGATATATGGCCACCACTTCAGTGACCAATTTGATATTTAACCCGTAGCAAATGTAGATAAAGTAACTGACAGTCAAAAGATATGCAGCCGCACTGACCTCTACTTTGACAGGCTTTTCTTTTTTCTTTTTAACAGGCTTCTCATTATCTGCAGCAGTCCTTTCACCAAGTAATGCATACAACTTTGTGTCTATAAGTTGCTGTTACATACAAAAAACATCGACCAAAATGGTTAAGATTTTTATCTTGCACTAAACAAGGTGAGGGGGATGAGATCCAGAGTTAAAAGGTGGTTTGACCTTAACAACTTTCGGATCTGCCCATGGTTGCCTCTTCCGAACATGACCAAAAAGTTCACCAACTAGAAATAAAAAAGAGTTGCAAATATTAAGTGTGAAACACATCTAAAGCTTTACAAAAAGCTAAACTGAGCACAAACTATCCAAAAAATACAGACATCTAATGGCTCTTTAGAAAACTAAACATTGCAACTCAAGTTAATTACATACATACATGTAATATATGTAATAGCTACTCAACTGAGCATGTTGTTACATATGCCTTTAAGAGAAAAATTCTGACTAGATTAATTTTTGTGGTAGCAAGCCAAATTTCCTTACTAATAAGAATATATAAATAAACATAAGAATTTGGTTAGCTTATAGATCATACAGACAGTTGTCCAAGGACAATTTATATATATATATAAGATGCTACAAAACAAAAATGCATACCATTTGTTCGATATCGTTGCTCTACTATAGTATTCTTCTGCTCTTCAAAGATGTCATTTACTGTTTTCTCCATGTCCCCCAAAGACACCTCTATTCCTGAAATCAAAACAAAGAGTTTCAGCCCCTAGCATTACCGAACAATGGTTCAACAATCTGAAATTCTTTTAGAACACAAAGTATTAGTGATGCACAATAATAGAATTGTACCAAGGTCTCTGCGAAACTAGATCAATATGGGTTCAAACATGAGGTTCACTTTGTCATTAGGCCACTAGACTTCACTACAGAATTATGTCTACGATAACAAACGCAGTGAACATACAACATAAAATATCTACGAGAAAAACAGAGATAATGCCTCGTTCTGAACTCTATCTCAAAATGGCAACAGTTCATCTCATTTAAAAGGGGAGGGGGGCAAAATCTTCAAATCAAAAGTTCATGACATCCTAAAAGCTTTGGTACAACAAACGAGGAATGATAAGAAGTAAAAATATCATACAGACGTCGTTCATTCAAGAGTACAAGGGAATTTCACACTCAAAACTAGTCTCATCTAGTACTAAATTTGTTAAATACATCAAGAAAAGATCTCCTTAAACACACTGTTTCTATTACTTAAATTGGGCAACTTTTTCATCGTAGGTACTATGCATGTCTACTATCATTATAGTCAGGTGATGTTTAAGTAGGTTTGCCCTATGTTACTCAGACACTCGGACATTGACACTAGGACTTGGACACTTATTTTAAGCCAAAAACATGTACATTTTTCAAAATGTTGCCGAGTCTGATACTTGGACACGTACCCATGTCGGACACTTATAGCCGAGTCCGAGTAACATAGGGTTTGCCCGAAATTATACCCGCACTGAAAATTTCAGCAAGGTGACTAATAAACTAATACAGCAATCAAAACATGATTAGACACTACTACTTTGACAACAAACACAAACAAGCTCAGTATGTTGCCTGAATGGGAACAGAAGTGATCCTAAAGGAGAATTTTAATATATGTCATTAGAGCAACTCCAAGAGATCCCTTATAAGACCTCCCAACTCAAATTATAAGGAATTGTGTTTAAAATTGTACTCCAACAGGCTCTTAACTTTTCCTTAAAAAGTTAAGAGCATCATGTCATTCCTTATCTTTAAGGGCTCCCTTATTTCATTTTTATTAATAAAATATTATTTTCCCTCCTCTTTCCAATTGTTTCCCTCTTTTTTTGTTCTTGCTTCCTTCCTTTTATTTATTATTTAATAATTATAAGGATCAATATAAGGAAGCTTGTTGGAGTTGGCATACCTTATAATATCCTAAATCACTAAGAGCCTAATATTTTATAATATTTATAAGGAAAACACAAGGAGACTGTTGGAGTTGCTCTTAATAAGTTCATGTAGAGGGAAAGAAAAACAGTTCATATGTGGGGCTAAGAGTTCACAAAATATGCAGATTTTTATTAAAGCCCACTCCAGCCATTATGTTATGTTATTACATTTTCTATTTATTATAGTTTATATATGTGGTGTAATCCCCACATTATCGTAGACTTGATTATTAAAATGTTGAATTTTGTCTCCCTTCTTTCGGGTAGTGAATTTTTCAAGGTTTATCCACCCAGATAACTTCTTATAGTTCAAATAATATCAATCTTGTTTTTCTTTTTTTTTTTCTTGCATCACGGCCAATAACATTGATTGATTTTTCAAGTGTACTAAGTAAGCCAATACGTTGAATGACAAACATACCAACTCCACAAGCTTCATCAAACTTATCCACTTTCAAAGTCTCGGAAGCAGTATCTGATAGAAAAGCAAAGGCAGCTTCCAATTGGGCCGGGGTTTTAATCTAGCAACATCAAAGCCAAAATAAATACTACATAACAGTTCATATATCATCTACATAAAAAAAAACTTAAACCTATCTTATCCACTTCCAAATTCAACATCATCATCAGGGCAGAGCTATCGTAATTTGTAAATAGAAAGTACATAAAACCTTTGAGGTAACGATATACTGAAGCAGCATTGGTCGATGCACAAGAGCATTTGCCGGAAACTTAGTAGCAACCTATAATCGAAAACAAAATTACATAAACCCAAAACTCCCCCAATTCACAACCATTAACAACCTCGAAAAATAAACAGAAACAATACCGTGTAAATAAGATTCCCAACAGCCCTTTCACATCCTTGAGCCACACCAGCCTACAAAACACACTCACAAATATCACAAACGCTACATAACTAAACCTACTATCAAAAACACAATACATATTTACACAAAAAAACCCATCAATTGAAAAAATCAAACATCAAAATAAAAGCAAAAACCCTAATTAGAAGTAAGGGGAAAAAAGGGTACCTCGTGAATTACAGCAAGGAGATTATTAGTGACTTTGTTATTAGCCACTGTGTTCTTGGCCGTTTTTTCATCTAAACCAATTTTGAGAAATATTTGCACTGCTTTTTCACTCGCCGCCGCCATATTTGCACCCCCAAAACAAAATAGAACCACCCTAGTGTTTTAGAGAGGAGAGTAAATATATAGAACCCTTGCTGGTAATAAAGGGGAATGCTTACACCCCGGGTTCATAAAACCGACCAATTCGATCCAAACCGACACTATTTTTTTAAATCGATATATAATTGGATTGAAAAAATGTTAATCCAATTTAAATAGGTTGGGTACGGGTTTGAATCTTTTTTACCCGAACCAATCCAACCCGATTAAAAAATAAATTAATTTAATAAAATATTTTTTATATCCATGATCCATTATTACGTTGACTCATTTACATTAATCCAGTTAAGTTAACATACAAATTAGTAGTAAAAAACCCAGACTAGTAGGATATAGACTGCAATTTGAAATGATTGTGAATTTGATTATAATTTTATTTTTTTGTATTGGGATCGTCTGAGAATGTGGTACTTCCTTTTCAAAGTAAAAGAGAAGGTTGCATATTGCATACTCCTTCTGTCCCAGTGGGATCTTTACATCCTAGCTGAGCACGGAGGACAAGACAATCCTATAATAGTGGGTATAAAGTGGGTGTAATATTGTTAAAATAAATGAAGTAGTGGATGTAATAGTGATTTTATTGTTAAAATAAGTGAAGTAGTGGGTGTAATAATGATTTTATTGTTAAAATAAGTGAAGTAGTTGGTGTAATAATGTAAAGTATTGTTAAAATAAGTGAAGTAGTGGGTGTAATAGTGTTAAAACTTACTATTTTGGGAATGTAAAGAAATGGATGGGACGGCCCAAAATAGTAACTGTAAAGAATCCGCTGGGACGGAGGGAGTACATAATTGCATATCCATGTTGTAGTCTCAGTGCAATTGAGAGTGGCTCTTCAAAGCAAACTTAGCCAGAGAAGTCTGTTTTTCGATGTTTTAAGACTTAAGTAATATTTTATGCAGTTTTTTTTTATATTTATTCATAACCCGTTCAAACCGATCAAAACCGATTGGATTGGATTGGATTGGATTATTAATTTAATTTTAATGGATTGGGTTGAAAATTTTCCAAACCGATTAAATTGGGTTGGGTCAAAAAAATCTTCCAACCCGCGCCAACCAGAACCGTGTACACCCCTAGCAGAAATCAAATAATAAGTTAGATTGGGATTATTTTACAATCTCACAAAATTTTGAAATTTTTTATTAATTTTGTAATTACTATTCAAATTAAATATTTTATTCAAATTAGCAAATTTATACTCAATTAAAATTTTTGTAACATATTTTTGAAATATTTGACTCGGTCTGAGTAGTCAAAAAAAAAACTAAAACTTAGCTTACTCAGTTATAATACCAGGGTACCATGCCCCTATACAATAGGGAGGCTGTTTCCGAAGGACCCCCGGCCATTACAAATACACAAATACAGAAAGGAAACCTAATACAACTAAGAAACTCACGCACACGCAGGAGTCGAACCCCTGACCTCCTTCAAAGGAGGCCAGTGGCTCAACCACTGCACCAACATGTTGTTGGCGGTCTAAGTAGTCAAATACACTTTATTATTCAATCTGCGTAGGTCAACATGATCAACGGACAGTAATGTTGTAGTAAAAGCATTGGGCTGGATTCAACCCATATTTACTTTATCGTCATTTATAAACCCGTGTTATTAAGAGGGCTCCTACCTGTAGGCTGTAGCTCAGTCCCGGCCCACGTACCGCTTAGATGTTAGGTTCAACAAATTGGGCCAGATTTTAGTTTAAAACCTATAATAAAGTGGAGTAGTTTTTTTTTTTTTAAATAAATAAAGTGGAGTATTTTTTTTCTTTTTTTTTGTCAGGATAAAGTGGAGTAGTTTTTTTTTTTAATAATAAAGTGCTTATAAACTTATGAATGAATATATGTTCTAATAATTTCCGAGGATAAGCGAGGATCGAACCCATGACCTGGACGTGCTCAAAGTGGAGTAGTTGATTACCTTGAAGGCTTGAACAATCAGAAGATGCCGAGGTCTGACTCGATAATTATGATTTAGATTTAGCAATATCTTTGGATGTTCATAGAATTTCATAGCCAACATTATTCTAAAATTTATAGAAAATTGCTAGGTTTCCTGAATTGGATTCCAAATTTTTTTTAAAATTACATGTGTCACTCCCTTATTGGCTATAACTTTAATGAACTAGCCAGAGTCATACCAATCTCACCAATTAAAAATTATTCATATTGCCAATTCATTCATGCCATATCATTTGGAATTTTGGAATTTTTTTTTTTTTTACCAATCCAGGGTAATAGAACCCCAAATCCGTTTTACCCAAATTATAACCAATCAACTTGTTGAGATAACTTTATCAGCTAAGTGAACTGTGTTTATATCTGCTATCATTGAAATGAAGAATTAGAAGTGATCGTCTTGCAGCTTTCATCCCATCAATACTTGTGGCAATTATTAAAAAAGTAATCGAATAAGCTAGCTGTTGGCGAATGGCATATGAAACAGGGATGAGGGGTCAGACTCAGAAGTGGCCATATCCCCTTAGGTTGTCAAATAATGGTACTGTATATTAAAATTTTAATTAAATTTATAATTATATATATATATTTATGTAAATATAATTTTTGGCCCTTATAAAATAGAATTATTGGCCCCTATAGAATTAATAATTTGGGTTAATAGAATAAAATTGTTTGTCGATTAAACTTCCACTATTATTATATTACTACATGATAACCCAAAGCACGTGATAATTTATTTAAATTGTTTATTAATGCATTATTTTTATTAATTCTAGAATTTATATTATTTCATATTATAATAATAAGATTATTATTAAAAACTTTGGCTTATTTTTGTTACAATTATAACATTTTTTTGTAATTAATAATTAAATTTTATTAAAGTATTTCACTCAGTGAAATATTACCAGTGTTATCCAATAAAATATGAAAATGGTTTTTTTTAAAAATAATGAAACAATTATCTCAACATCATTATATTAATATAAAAATTAAAATTTAGAATATAATCAATACTTGTAAAATTAAATAAATTATGTTATTTGTGCAACTAGTAAGTTCTAATAAAAAAATTGTACTTAGAACAGAATTTAAAATGTGGATGAAATTAAATATCATTAAAATAGAAATTTTCATTTATTAATAAAGATTCTTTTTTTATTATTAAGCTTGTTTTTTTTTAAAAAAAAACACAACTTACACTTCCTAAAAAATTGATAGAGAATAAATACAGAAAATATATTGTGGAATTAGACTGTCCAGTGCATGTAAACAAGATCTCATTATTCTCGTTGACAAAAATTTCGAAAGATTGATGGTAGTTTATTTTAATTCTAAATTGTAATCAAAAAAATTGCAAATAAAAGGATTATGATTTTAATATAATTTTTTTTTAATTTTTTTCTTAAGAAAAATAGCTTAGAATTATAAGTGAGATATGATTCTAGGATGAAATCAAAGGTTGGTGAGAATCAAAATTTGGTATAAAATATTAGAAAGAAGTTTTTCTTTCTGATTGGCTATTCAGACGGTGATTATGCATGGTGTAAAATAGACAGTAAAAGCAGGTACATGTCAATTGGGAAACAGATTGATTTCTTGGGCAAACAAGAAGCAACAATCTGTCTCAACCTCAACTACAGAAGTTGAGTATATTGTAGCAGGAAATTGCTGTGCACATCAGCTGATGGATTATGGTATGACATTTAGTAATATTTCTATGTTTTGTGATTGATATATAGATTAGATACATAACTATTTGATGAAAAATAAATTTATTCCCTTATCAATGTTTGATGGCTTCCGGTTGTTGGACATTTTTGACTTTGAGTTTCACATTGCAACTACCCAATGACAAAACTTACGATACAATGCACTGAAAATTGTACCAGCTCTTACAATTTTTGTCATCATTACCAGTGTCGGAAACTCGAAACGAAATGCACCTGAAGTGATAATGACTATGCTCGAACTTGAGGGACCTGAAGTAGGGATGTCTTCATCAATGGTAGTTTTAGTAGCCATGAAGCATGTCACATGGGTTAGGTTTCAAGTACTGGAATTTGAGTGCACTACGTGTGGGACTTTATGATTCCTTAAAATGGTACGATGGAAAAAAGAGAGACTTGTCATTGTTTTGGTTAACAATGGGCTTGTTGATTATACTTGCGAGGAAATGCAACCACATGTACTATTGACTCTCTTACAGATTAGGTAATTGATTGGACACTTCGCAATCAAACCAGTGCTGCCCAGCTTGTAATCTATAGCTAGCCCAATGGCGGGGCCTTGTTATGCTTCTTCCTTCTTACTATGAAAGTGCCATGTAGATTTCCGGATTCATAATTTCTTATAATTATATCGATGTACAGAACTAGTGTATTATCCAAGGCCAAGAGAGTTATATGCAGGTTCATGCGTAAATATATATAGATAAAAAGGACCCTGAGATTAACCTCAGGGAAGTTTCCTAATCCTTAAAAATATAAGTTTTAAATTTATTAGACCCGTAGAATTAATCAATAAAATTTTAAATGAATCATGATTTTACAAAAATGCCCCCCATTTTTGCATACAAAATTTGTATATCCCATGGAACTTATCTGAAATGTATCTCAGACTCCCTACTCTCATATATATATTAAAAAACATAACGTTGAAAATTCTAATATATTTTAATAATTAACTTTTGACGATAAATGGATCCTAAAAGAGATTTATATTAATGAGTGCAAGAAGGTAATTCGAATCATAATAAATTTTTTATTATCCCAAATTTTGGATTTGATTCTCATTCATTTTAAAATTAATTTGTCTAAACAAATTTCTATATTTATGAGAAAATTTTCACGTTCCAACTCCGTCCGCAACCAGAAAGAATCTAAAGTCTTAAAAAGTTTTTGGTTCATGTAATACACAAACAAACAAGATTCTCAAAATGATCATAAACTAGCAATCACATGAACTGTTTTTTCTTTGCACCGGATACGTGATTAATTTATTGTAAGGAACTAATTAGTGACTTACTCAAGTACTAATATTAACAACCGTTGAAAATTTCTGTGACTTATAGTACAAGTCACTAAACAGGTCCCATGAAAATTTTTCTCTATCGCGGTCGGGACAAAGGGTGTGTGTATGGTTCTCCATATACGTGTACATGATTGGTCCCAGGCACTTGAGGTAAGTGGAGAGAGTATTAAATATAGTTTGCTTAGTTTTATTTTTTATGTACAAACATATTATAATAAGCAATTAATATATAATTAAGTTAATCAGCATTTGCTTTGTTTCTTTCGGCAAAGTTGTGGGAACAGGGGATGTGCTTAGATTCGCCAATCAGCTTAACTTTGGTTCATAATATACACTTAAAATATACATTTCCAATACACATTACAATTTACAAGTATGTATATACATGGGTATGTGTCAGAAAAGCAACAACCATTATAAAAAAACAATCAACTACTCCGCACAAGCACAAGTCTGTTATATAAGATCCAGCACGGGTATGTTGGACCATGATTTTACAGACTTATCACTCCAAGATCATAAGTTCAATTTCTGGGAGTCACGGAAGTAAGTGGATTATCATGCTCGGTGGGTATGAGTGTGCTAGCAATCCTTCAGATTAGTCGAAATGAGTGAAAACAGACCCGAACACCGAATTTTAAAAAAAAAAAAAAAGTCTGTTGTATAAGAATTAAGGATTATGTTTAATTAAACACAAACCGCTTCTTTTATTACTTATGGTGCGTGCGCCGACCATAAACTTGTATTAATTAACATATGATCTACTCACTCCGATAACTATTTTGACCACTTTTAAGTTGCTTCCTATACTCATTCCCATGGGTTTTAATCAATACTCCACTACGTTTGTACATCAGTATCACTGTCCATGTTATTGCATTCAACTAGGCGAATTCCCAAATCCCAATGAGAGAGCTAAACGTATAATCTACGAGCAGTAGATGTGTAAAAGTAGCAGGGAGGATTACAGACATAACATGTATCCTCTCGGGTGCGAAATTTTTCGAACATTATTGATGCGAGAACTTTATTAACTAATATCGTAATTTTATTATTAATAAAAATTTAGTTGACATTTCCTGATTAATTTTATTTTTATTAATAATAATGAATCTTATACGAAAATTTCATTTCATTTTTATTTTTATTAAGGCAATAAGCCTAATTATTCAAAAAAAAACTCATGGAAAAATAATTGTTAAAATTGTCCATGAAAATACACTAAAAAAAACCCTTCATTTAAATCAAAACTCGAGTAAGTAGATTAATGGGTTATAAAACTGTGCGCAACTTTAATCATCGTCGACTAATCCTGATCTGCAATTACTTTATAAGATCAAGTCAAGATTATACACCTATCAAGACAGTAAACTATTACAACAACATTAACTTTACTGGCAATATTAAACTACAAAAAGTTAAATCTGACACCCGATTAAAGTCACAATCATTTACCTTAAATACGAAATGCTAAACCTACAATATTGTTTGATTAGTACTAATCACAACTGGCGACAAGTTGCATTCTAGCTAGATTCTAGCCTAGCCTAGCCCAGCCTAGCTGGTTTCATTCACCACCTCATGTTAAAATTAAAATATAAGACATGGTGGTAAGTGCATTTAGAAAAATACCTTTGAAAAATTCTCTAATCCAACTCTCATTAAGAATTACTCTTCCCAAACTGGTAGCACATACCTAGTTTCATACATGATCTTAGTAGATATCCACTACTAAAAACAAACAAGAAATGATTAAAGGAAAATGTTAGGTATCCCAAATTGGTACCCAAAATAATTTTAAATGTCAAGTGTCTTATTTTAATTAGTCATAATAAAATAAACCTCCCTGCATTCACACCAACCTCCCCAATCAAAATTTTCTAATCTGCCACGTCATCGAAGCCACATCATTTGAGAACAATTTTTGGGTACCAATTTGGGGTACCTAGCACTACTCATGATTAAAAGACCTTAATCCACTTATTTAGTTACTAATCTCCTTGATATAGCCCAAATTTTAGTTTAATGGTCAGGAAATGTATGTGGAGGAATTGACCTGACCCCTAATTTTTAAAGGGTTCACGTCCCTCGTAATTAATTGTTAGAGACCAATTAACTAATAATTGGTTTCCTGATCGTTGGATCAACGATTCAATGATTAGGGTTTAAAAAAATTACAATCCGTATAAATTTTTCGCGAAATGGTAGGCCTCCGCGTTCTTTTTTCGCAAAGCATTAAAATCCCAAAAGTAAATTCGCGTTTAAAAACCGCAAAGCGTATGGAAAAGGTAATATACATAATTTAACCCGAAATCAACCCATATAACCTGTTTTCAAACCCTAAATCTATGTGTGCGCGAAAAAAGGTGCGTTTGAAGGTGTGATATTGCTGGTTCACCTTGTTTTCTACCATTCTGTAATACAATTCGAACAATGGAGGGTGGAATGAAGGATTACGAACAAAGGTTTGTACAATTTAGGTTTTGAAATGTTGAATTCGAACAAATTAGGGCTTTGGGGTTAGGGTTCATCCAGAATGTGTTAATTAGGGCTTTATATCTATCGATTTGGTTGATTTCGGGTCTTGTATGTATGAATTTAGATTTGTATGTATTGATTTGTGTTTGTATGTATGGATTCGGTTTGGATTCGAATGCATTAGTTTATTAGGGTTTGAATACAATGTAGAGGTTAATTCGAATACAATCTGGATGTCCTTTGTATGTATAAATTAATTCGAATAAATTGCTTGAATTCGGTTTGAATTTGATTTGGCTTGTTCGAATTATTTTAGGTTTTTTCGTAACAGTTAATTGCATATTAATGTATATAACTAGTTGCAGATCGATTAGTTGATTGTTCGAATTAATTTGGCTTGTTATGCAGATTAATTGCAGATTAAAGTAAGTACGTACATTCAGCAAGCATTAAACATGACTTATCTTAATAACATGATATCTGGCTCGTCCGATATTCATAACCTGTTTCTTTTTTACTTGTCTTTAGATTTATGTTTGTTCTTGAATAACCTTTATACTTGTGTTTGTTCTTGTAAAATTTTTTAATTTATAATTCATGCATATTTTTTTTGTGATAGAGTTTGTACTACTTGAAACTGCTTTTCCTATTTTTATTGTGGGCATGGCTATAGTTAACCTATTATTTTAATTGTGAATATTTTTGGCTAAAGGACGTATTGCTAGCCCTTTTAGTCAGACGGTTATAATCGACAATGCCTATCATGTGAGTCGGGATGTTTGGCAGGGTGTTAATATAGGGGTAACTTGCAGTGTTTTTGTGGTAATAGATCAAATGGGCTTTAAACGATGCTCAGAAGGAGCTATTGCACATGACTGGATTTGGCTTGTTTGTGAACACCGATGTGATGCTTCAGAATGATACCGCGCTTATCACATCATCAGCGGAGCGATGGTATCCCGAGACTAATACTTTCTTCATGAGATAGGGTGAGATTGTTCAGCCTCAATGGGATTGCCTACTATTGGTCATCCATTGGTTTGGCGTGCAATCAAAAATCCTCTAGCATATTTCGCTAGGAATTGGTTTGAGGAGTTTTCAGAAGCGGAGATCCAGAAGGCACTTGATAGATGAGGCATAATGAACACCTTCTTAAGTTATTTTTGTGCCAACTTCACTCCTTACATGTTCAAATCCATCAACTCCCATATTTTCAATAATTTCAATTTCTTGATTAATGATCGAAACGGCGTACTCATAATGTCCCTTCGATGCCATGCTACTACGACAAAAATTCATAGTAAATAAAGTCATGTTGTTGAATCTTTTGGTAGGAGTCAAATTATGGGATGATGCTTCTTCTCCGGTCAAATGGTAGGGCAACACACCATCAATTATATTAGCATCCTTAGTCCATCGTCTTCTCAAAAAGGCCTTGGTTATTTCGAAAACACATCTCTTTGTCAACACGACAATAATATGTCGACACGAAATCCCCATATATTCATACATTCTACATTTGCAACTACCTCTTAGAGCCACTTTGTTGAATGTAA
The DNA here is from genome assembly GCA_036435485.1 of Saposhnikovia divaricata. Taxonomy (NCBI): domain Eukaryota; kingdom Viridiplantae; phylum Streptophyta; class Magnoliopsida; order Apiales; family Apiaceae; genus Saposhnikovia; species Saposhnikovia divaricata. The sequence goes on from CM071600.1 coordinate 26,005,895, forward strand.
TAAGATAAATAGTTCTTTTCTCGGGATCCACCAATTGCCTATAACATTTGTAGTATGTATTTTCATCTTTTTCCAATGAACGAAATCTATCTTTCTTCAAAAAGTATGTTGTAGCTTCCACCAATTGCTCTTGAAGTTTTCTAAACATTGTTTTGGTACACAGTGTTGCTCCAAAGCGGTATTCATTTTAATTTCACGAAAAGTTTTACGAGTCTTAAAATCCTTTCATTTCTCCCGCATAAATTAGCTTTCCAAAGTTTTTTGAGCATTTTCAACAAATTCTTTCAAACCCGTGAAAGAACTAACATAACTATCAAAAAATGCATTCATTCCTTCCCTCCTTGAAGTTGAGGTTTGACCCACGAAAAATGAGTTTTGTTAGGATTTATGGGTGATAACGTAGAGACAACTTAACTAGTACCTAGTTTATTTGTATAGGCTAAGAAGAACATACTATCACAGCCAGAATGTGTTCTTATAATCAAATAATTGTTGAAATGTAATAAGTATATATCTTGGAAGAAGTTCATTGATATGTTCAAGCCTCAAGATAATACATCAGTTCGACAGCAATAATAAAGTTATTGTCAATACATTGATGGTAACGTTACAAGAAGACTGCATGTTGCAAGGTCACGACAACAAGTCTCATTTGACAGCAACATTGGCTGAAGCATGGGACAACAACATTCTCACACTTGACAGCAAGTTTGGAGTTCCGACAGCAACATTGGCGGGAGCTCATACTGTCAACTACTGAATATTCCTATGACAGCAAACTTGGCGGCAAAGGTTACTGTCTCACTGAATTATTTGATTTGGAGATTTTATCTCAGTCAAACCCCCGTGACAGTTTAGATGTTCGAGAAATAGATTTGCTGCAATTCGTCAAAGATTGTAGCAGACCTGTGAGACTACGATAGAAGCTTGAGAGATCACAAGACAAGGCTCGACAATTCAAGAGTATGACAAGTCTGCATCTACTAGAATTGTTATAGCTAATTTTAGAAAGAACCCAGAATGCTTTATTCTTAATGATAACTCTGTTTGTATAGCATTTTAGGAAAGATCACATAGGTGGGCAATTTGTGAGGAGCTGCCACTTGAAAACGACAACAGCTCCGCGACCCATATGATTGAGATGTTAGAGAAAGATTAGTCTATATAGAGACACATCTCTCATTCTTTCTGTAGTGATTTCTTTCAAGAAGTCGAAGCTTGAGAAAACCATTTTTCTCGAGGTTGTAGCAACACATTAAAAAATAAATAAAATATATATTTTGTGAGAATATCTTGAATTACTACTTGTGTTTGCAATTCTTTTATAGATAGTTTATAATCTTTATCGTTGTTGTTGAGCTAAAGATTTTGAATTATCAATATTGCATTCAAACCCCCTGTTGTGGAATAAAAACTAGGTTGAAAATATTGCGGCTAGGGTTTGTATATTTAATGCTAGGGTTCGTGAGCTTCGTGCTTTAATGGCTGCTTCTGCGTTCGAGACTTAAACGGTCCTCACAGAATGCCTACGTATCTCTGTAAATTAGAGAATCAAGCCAATAAAACGTAGTTCTAGGAATGAGGGGTCAAGCCCTTTATATAGGCTGAGAAGCCTTAGAATTATGGTAGGATTTGGAGACTTGATGGACAAGTCTTTGAGGAATGTTCTAGATCTATTCCTTGTGGGAATCAGTTTCCATATTGAATTGGATACCTTATTGGATAAGTTTGAAAGGGATATTATCCTTATCCAACTCTTATTTGCTGAGCTGTTTATTACCCTTAATATTAATTACGAAATTAATGTTATATTTAGGGTTTTGGGCCCAGCTGGTGGGCCCCACGTTTGGACTATTCTCGGCCTAGTTAATGCCACATTAAATATGTCTTTAGGGCTTATTTTCAGCCCATATCATTTGCCCCCCAACTTCTTAGGAAAACTGATCAGGTTTTCGTAGAAGTTATATTTGCCTTAATCGAGACTCGGGGTCGTTTTTATCCCTTACCTGGGACTTCTTAATTTTCCTACCCTTATATGGGAGTTTTGGTTTACACTAGTGTTTCACGAGTATCGTCTTGATTGTAAAGTGTGGAGCGACCTACACATTTACGACGATTTGCCTTATTCGAGGCTTTAATTTGTGCTTGCTTTTAGCAATTTCGGCACTTTCATAGAGTTTTTATGCATTATTAGCATAAATTATTGCTCAACTTGTCAAGAAAATATTTCTATAATTTTCCCCGTATTTTTCTGTACTTTTCCTAGTATTTTAGGAATTTTTTATATACCAACAGGTATTTTTCGTAATTTTTCCTAATAATTTAGGAATTTTTATATACCAACAGGTATTTTTATTATTTTTTGGGAATTATTTTTCAATTTCCCAACATTATTTTAAAATTTTTAAAGGAAAAAGTCATCCTGGCAAGAAATGCCTCCTGGGCGTGGGTACCCCCGCCTAGGAGACACCCTCCTTAGGCACGCCTAGGGGGTTTGGTCTCCTGGGCGTGGGTGATCTTTCTCCCTGGAAATGCTTCCTGGGCGTGGGTACCCCCGCCTAGGAGACACCTTCCTTAGGCACGCCTAGGGGGTTTGGTCTCCTGGGCGTGGGTATGCCCTTCGTTCCTTGAAATGCTTTCTGGGCGTGGGTACCCCGCCAAGGAGACACTTTCCTTAGGCACGCCGAGGAAGTTTGGTCTCCTGGGCGTGGGTATACCCTTCGTTCCTTGAAATGCTTTCTGGGCGTGGGTACCCCCGCCAAGGAGACACTTTCCTTAGGCACGCCTAGGAAGTTTGGTCTCCTGGGCGTGGGTATACCCTTCTTTAAAGAAAATCGAGCTGGGCGTGGGTACCCCCGCCAAGGAGACACCTTCCTTAGGCACGCCTAGGAGGTTTGGTCTCCTGGGCGTGGGTATATCCTTCTTTAAGGAAAGTCGAGCTTGGCGTGGGTACCCCCGCCAAGGAGACACCTTCCTTAGGCACGCCTAGGAGGTTTGGTCTCCTGGGCGTGGGTGTAGCCTTTTAATTGGGCTTCCTGCCTTTAAATTCTAACGGAATTTTATCCTATTTTCTAAAAATGTCGTAGAACATTCTAGAATTATTTTAAAATTTGAATTTCATGGGCTTCCCGCCTATTCAAAGGCCCAGTCACCTGTTGATAGCCCATTTACTGGATATAACCGGTTGAGCGACCAACCGTGAACTCTATAAAAGAGTAGTGTGCATCCCTCTTTTCTCATTTCACTATTCAGCAAAAATTATCTCTCCCTTATCACAAATACTTTTCAAAAAAGCTCTGCTAGGGTTCTGTCGTGAGGCGATTTCCGGCGTCTTTTCTCCGCCCTATTTTCCAGTTTCTGTTTGAAGATCGTTGAATCTTCATCTTCTTCAACCTCTTTTTTCAACTTTTCTGGGTTTCAAGACTTCAAGGGAAGCATATCAATGGAGGATTCTAGCTCTTCGGGCCAGTCACAACTCGCTAACACTTCCACCACCGCTCCACGGCTTTCAAGGGGTAAGAACCCTAAAACATCTCTTGTGCATGCCAGTGTTTTTTCCCTTAGAGATCTTTTAAATGAGTTTGGTCAAGCTTTTCCAAACATGCTTCATTTAGATGCTTATAAATATAAATCGAAATATAAACAACATAGGGTAGACATTCTAGCCCAACTTTTTCATATTAATGGGCCTTATAGGGCCGTTGCTCCGGCCTCAAACGAAAGGGCTTGTCACCCAAAGCCTGGGGCCATTAGGATTTATAAAGAAACTTTTTATGCTGGTTTTCGCCTTCCTCCACCTCCTTTTGTTTACCGTCTTTTGGCCGAAGCCCGGGTTTGTCCAACCCAACTTATGCCAAATGCATGGCATTTTATCTATTGTTTCTTGGTCCAATGTAAGAAACATGGGCTTGAGCCCAGTATCTCTGTTTTTCGATATCTATTCAAATTTGTCAATTCTTCTGATAATTCGGGCTGGGTCAAAATCCAACACCGTTCCTTGGCCCGTTCTTGTTTTGTTTCGGATTCCGCTCCTGATTCCCTTCCTAATTGGAAAAGGGAATGGTTTTATATCTTTTTGGATGGGGATGACTGGGACAACTATTTTCGGCCCAACTTCTGCAGAGCCGTTGATGGGCCTGTTAGGAGTTTAAAATTGGGTGTGGAAGAAGAGGCCGCCATAACTTTGTTAACATCGGATAATTTGCATCAATGTGCAAATTTGATTTCTGAAGATTCGTTGCAGGCCCATGGGCTAAGCGATTTGGGCCCTGAGGGTAATTCTCACCTCTTGCTTTGTTAACATTTTATGCTAGATATAATTTTCTAACTTTCTTGTAATCATTTTGCAGCCAAAACTGCTCTGGGAGCAATTTTTAAGCAGAGGGAGACTGCTGCCACTGCTAGGGTGGTAACAGAGAACCCTAGGGCCAAAAGGGCCAGGACAGATGAGGCTTCTGCCGCGGTGGAGCGTGTTCCTGCTTTTCTTCAAGAAAAGCCTGTTCCTATTGAGGAAGACCTTACTCCCTTTACAGTGGGATGGGGTTTATGCAATAGGGACACAGCTGTTGGTGATTCCAGGGCTGCGGCTGAGTGGTCCAGGAGCGTGGTTACTCCACGGGACAGGGTCCACATTGTGGAGTCCTCTGATGACTTGCAGATTGAGCTTCTCGGGGCTCAAGCTGTTGCTTCGGTAATTTCTTATTCAACTTCTTTAATTTAATTGCATTTTCCCTTATTTACTTGTTTCCTTTGCAGATGAACGCCTACCTTCAGGCCGCTGTTCATAACCTGAAGGAGGTGCGTGCTGAAAAGACCATTGCTGAGAGGGATAGAGACAGATACTTTGATGCCTCCGAGGCAAACTTTGCTCGTTTTAGGGAGGTGGAGAAGGAGCTGGCTGCTGAGAAGGAGAAGAACAAGAAGCTTCAGCTGGAGGTGCAGCAGAACAGGGAACACATCATTGCTGATTACAAGGCTTCTAAGGACTTTCAAGATGTCCTGAATGCCGAGTATGATGCAAACTTTCCTGGCACCTTCAAGGAGTGTTGGGAGGGGATCATCGAGGAGCTGAGTGGGAAGATCGAGGGGGTATCCTTGGAGAAGTTCCCGGTACCTGCTATCCCTGGATTGACAGATACTTTGGAGATTGCTACAGAGACAGCAGTGGATGGGGACTCTCAGCCCACTCAGGATCCACCTTCTTCTCCTGGGGTAGAGACAGCAGATCCTTCTTCTACTCGGGGAGATGTAGTTATTGAGGACTTAGATGAGTAGATGGCCCTGCGTGGCTTATTTCTGTTTGTCTTTATTTATTCTGAACTTTTGCCCTTCGGGGCTTATGACTTTACTTATTTATGCAGTAGTTCCTTTTGTTTCCATGTTCTCATTTTTTGCTTATAGTTCGTTAAACTTTAGAATTTCTCAAGTACTTGGCCTCCTGGCTGGTACTAAACTCACAAGTTAGTTCAACGTTTGCCTTTCGTGTTTATTTTAACAAAGAGAAATAACTCATAAAGAAAACAGTATAAATTCCATTATGCTGTCAATGGATATCAATAGAATGGGTTCAACCCTACATAAATATTCTATCTTCTACTGGGAGCAACATGCTCTAAAATGGTTTCATTCGAACCTTATTCCTAATAAGTAGATAAAAGTCCAAGCCTTTGTCAAAAGAACTTAGATATAATAAACTTTGAGGTTCACAGCATGCCAAGTTCGGGGCACCTCAACCCCGTCCAAGGTTTCTAACTTGTAGGATCCTTGCCCTAACACCTTTCTGACTAGATATGGTCCTTCCCAGTTTGGTGCTAACTTTCCTTTCTGGCCAACTCCTGAGGCTTCAATCTTCCTTAAAACCATGTCACCTTGTCGAAAGAATCTTTCTTTAACTCTCTGGTTGTAGTGAAAAGATGCTCTCTTCTGATATTCAGCATTCTTCGCATTAGCTCCATCTCTAACCTCATCAATTAAGTCAAGGGCAAGTCTCATTCCTTCGTCATTAGTTTCTGGCTCATATGCCTCAACTCGAGGTGATGCTTGCATGATCTCTAAAGGCACAACTGCCTCGGCTCCATAAGCCAGTAAAAATGGGGTTGCTCCAGTCGTTACCTTACAAGTGGTACGATATGCCCAAAGTATGGGCAACAATTCATCTACCCAAATGTTCCTAGAGCGTTCGACCCTCTTCTTCAGTCCATCAAGGATAATTCGATTAGCTACCTCAGCTTGCCCATTGGCTTGTGGATGTGCCACTGAGGTAAAACGGAGCTCAATCGCATTCTCTTCACAATACTTCTTAAACTCCTCATTATTGAATTGTGTCCCATTGTCTGTCACAAGGATTCGTGGGATTCCGTATCTGCAGATGATGTTCTCCCAAAAGAACTGGGAAACTTGCTTGGTGGTTATCTTGGCCAGGGGTTTAGCCTCAATCCACTTAGTGAAGTAATCAATTGCCACTATCAGGAATTTCCTCTGTGCTGAAGCCATGGGAAAGGGTCCAAGTATATCCATCCCCCACATTGCAAATGGAATGGGAGAGTTAATCGAGGTCAACATCTCAGGCGGTTGCCTCACAATTGGGGCATGCTTCTGGCATCTCTCACATCTCTTGACATAGTTTTGTGCATCAGCCAACATCTCTGGCCAATAAAACCCTAAACGAATTATCTTGTGAGCTAGGGCTCTGCCCCCCAAGTGTTGCCCACAGATCCCTTCATGAACTTCCTCCAATGCTTCCCTTGCCTCTATAGGCCTTAGACACTTCAAGTACGGGATAACAAACGACCTTTTGTACAGAATACCCTCAATCAAAGTATATCTCAACGCTCTTACTGAGAGTTTTCGTGCCTCTATAGCGTTGTCTGGGAGCCAACCGGTCTCCAGGTGTGCCTTGATAGGATCTATCCAAGAGCCTCCTATATCAATTGGTGCCACTAACTTTGCATTAACGGTCGGGGCCTTCAAGACCTGAAAGTAGACACTCCCAGCATAATTTTCTATTTCAGAAGAAGCAAACTTAGATAGGGCATCGGCCTTAATGTTTTCCTCTCTTCGAATGTGCTCAACGTAGCACTCCTCAAACTGGGACATAACAGCTTTTACTACTCTCAAGTATTTTGCCATAGTCTCATCCTTAGCCTCGAATTCACCATTTACTTGTGATACCACAAGCCTTGAATCTCCACAAACTTTGAGATTCTTGACCCTCATGATTCTGGCCAAGCCCAAACCAGCTATCAATGCCTCATACTCCGCCTCGTTGTTGGTAGTAGGGAAATCCAACTTTAAAGCGTACTCAACTGTGAACCCATCGGGGCTTTGCAAAACCAAACCTGCACCACTAGATTTTGTTTTTGATGCTCCATCAAAATAGAGCACCCAATATTCCTTCAGATCGGGCGTAAGTTTTTCTTCTTTTTCCTCTTGCCCAGGGGTAGTCGTTATCTGTTGCCCCCCGACTTCTTGGTTGTTAATAGTGCATTCAACCACGAAGTCAGCTAATGCCTGAGCTTTGATAGCTGTCCGAGGCTTGTATGTGATGTCAAACTCTCCTAACTCAATCGCCCATTTGATTAGCCTTCCACTGGCCTTTGGGCTATGCAATATGTTCCTCAACTGCTGGTTTGTCAGAACTTGAATCTTATGTGCCTGAAAGTAAGGTCGCAGCTTTCTCGAGGCAGTTACTAATGCCAAAGCAAACTTTTCTATGGGTGAGTAATTCAACTCAGCCCCATGCAACACTTTGCTCACATAGTAGATAGGTTTCTGGACCTTCTCCTCTTCCCGAATAAGGACAGCACTCAGGGCTTGTTCGGATACCGCCAGGTATAAACTAAGAATCTCCTCAGGACTTGGTTTAGTCAACAACGGGGCTTCAACCATGTACTTCTTCAGTTGCTCAAAGGCCTCTTGGCTTTCAGGTGTCCACTCAAAATTTTTCACCTTTTTTAACGCTTGGAAGAAAGGCAAGCATTTGTCTCCAGACTTGGAGATGAATCTTCCTAAGGCTGCAACTCGACCTGTCAACCTCTGCACATCTCTTATAGAGCGTGGTGGCTCCATGTCTAAAATCGCCTTGATCTTGTCAGGATTGGCCTCAATGCCTCTTTTTGAAACCATCAGCCCTAAAAACTTCCCCGATCCAACGCCAAAAGCACACTTGGCGGGATTCAACATCATCTTGTGGTGCCTCAGCACTTCAAATGCCTCTCCGAGGTGCTTGATATGATCAGCCTTAAGTAGGCTCTTGACTGACATGTCATCAACATATACCTCCATGGTTCTTCCAATCAGATGGGCGAATATCTTATTCACCAATCGTTGGTAAGTAGCTCCTGCATTCTTTAGACCAAAAGCCATGACAATATAACAGAAGACACCAAAGTCAGTTATGAAAGATACCTTAGGTATGTCATCCTTGTGCATCTTAATCTGATTATAGCCGCTGAATCCATCCATGAAGATTAACATCTCATGTCCAGCTGTAGCATCTATCAACATATCAATCCTCGGCAGGGGAAAACAATCTTTTGGGCATGCATCATTCAGGTCAGTGAAGTCTATACACATTCTCCACTTCCCATTTGCTTTCTTGACCATGACTGGGTTCGCTAACCATTCAGGAAACTGGATCTCTTCAATAAAACCAGCTTCCAAGAGCTTATTCACTTCTTGCCTAATGGCCTCTTGCCTCTCCGGAGCAAAGTTTCTCTTCTTCTGCTTTATTGTCTTCCTTTTGGGATCAACATTTAACCTATGAGTTATGAGTTGGGGGTCAATCCCTGGCATATCAGCTGCTGTCCAAGCGAACACGTCGCTATTCTTCTGTAAGAATTCTATTAACTTGCCCTTCAGGGGTTCTTTCAGAGATGCTCCAACATAAGTAACTTTTTCAGGGTCATTAGGTTCTAGAGGTACGGGAATCAAATCCTCTGCTGGCTTCCCTCTATGCTCTTCATCATCGCGGACATCCATGTCTTCAATCGAAAGGACCTGCCCCCCGACTCCATCGGCCCTCAGTGCGGCCACATAGCAACTTCTTGCCATCTTCTGATCACCCTTTTGTTCTCCGACACCATTCCATGTCGGAAACTTAATTTTCATATGATAGGAAGAGGCCACAGCCTTAAACGCATGAAGTCCAGTCCTTCCAAGGATTGCGTTGTATGTTGATGCTGCCTTGATCACCAAGAAATTCAACATCTGAGTCGCCTCTTTAGGCTCCTGCCCAATAGTCACGGGTAGCTGAATAATCCCTTCAACGTTGGACTCCACTCCGTTAAACCCGTATATAGGCATGTTTGTAGGGGTCAGTTGTGAGTCGTTGTAACCCATCTTTACAAATGCATCATAAAATAAAATATCCACAGAAGCCCCATTGTCTATCAAGACTCGTTTTACTTCTGAGTTTCCAATCACGGGAGTTATGACCAGCGGGTCGTCATGGGGGAATTTCACCCCTTCCAAGTCTGAATCATCGAAACCAATTACCATCTCGGTTTTAGCACGCTTCGGGGCTTCTCCCACAATGTGCATTACTTCTCTAGCATAAGCCTTTCGAGAATTCTTAGTCGTGCCAGCTGCTGTCGGGCCTCCCCAGATCATATTGATAACTGCCCTTCGGGGCTGTGGATTGCGATCATGGTTGTCATCCCTCCTATTATTATCTCTCCTTTCATTGTCCCTTCTGTCATTGTCCCTTCTCTGGTTCCCACGGTCATCACCCTTGGTGAACTGACTTAGTTTTCCTCTTCGTATCAAGAACTCAATCTCATCCTTGAGTTGCCTACAATCGTCGGTGTCATGTCCCACATCTTTGTGGAACCTGCAGTATTGCTCCTTATTTCGCTTAGCTGGGTCTCCTCTAAGTGGCTTCGGCCATCGGAAATCCTTTTCCTTTTCAATGTCCAACAGGATCTGGCTTCTTGGAGCATTAAGTCTGGCATACTCTGAAAACCTTGGACCCGAGTTCTTTTTTGGAGCAGATTCAGAGTCTCTGCTAGCTCGGGGATACTTGTCCCTAGCATCGTACTCTTGTTCTTGCTTCCGCTTGTTCCCTCCATTGCCCAACGTGGCTTCTTTCTTGATGCTGTCCTCGGCTTTTATATACTTGTCCGCCCTTCGTTGAAGTTCATCCATGCTTTCAGGGGGGTGTTTTGCCAACGACCTCTTAAAGAAGAGATCCGTGGTTCCATGCTGCAAGGCTACCATGGCCACCTTATTTTCCAAATCGGTTATATTCAGAGTTTCCTTAGTGAATCGCTTGATGTAATCTCTTAAGTTCTCATTCTTTCCCTGTGTCACATACATAAGGGATGCAGAGCTTTTCTCATGAATTCTTCCGCTAATGAATTGACTGACAAAAGCGGTACTCAACTCCTTGAAAGAGCTAATAGAGTTTGGAGGTAAACGACTATACCAACGTTGCGCCATGCCCGACAGGGTTTGGGGAAACGCCCTACACTTAAGGGCATCGTTGGCAGGCTGCAGTAACAAGGCGCTTGTAAACGTTCTCACATGAGTTGCGGGATCCCCCGTTCCATCGTAAGCTTTGATCGTGGGCATCTTAAACTTTCGGGAGATATGTGCATTCATCACCTCCTCAGTGAATGGAGGGGTCGGATCATCCAGATCTCCTTGTAGCATCAAATCTCTAGGATTATTCTTGGGGAGTTCCACCCTGGTAGTTCCTCTGGTTGGGGCTTCAGCCCTTCGGTGTCTCCTTGAAGACCTCTCCAGATCTATGAAGGGAATCCCTCCTGAAGTCGGAGGAGGTCGAGTCTGATTAGGGTTCTGTCTCTCTAGTTCCCTTGCTTGGTCGTCCTTCAGCTTCTGAATCTCGGCTTCATAAGCCTTAATTTTCTCTGCGATTGTTAAAGGACCATCTCGGTTCGATGGATTCCTCCCTAAAGGCTCCTTACTAGCGCGTCGCCTCCTTGGGGCTTCGTCTCGATCATCGTCTTCAGATGACGAGTCTCCGGTATAAGGACCAGAGTAATCATAGTATCCTGGTTCAGGAGGAGCCGGGCCTCTAAGATAAGGGGATTGTTGTTGCCCATGGATCAACCGAGCATGACCGCTTGGTCCTGGATCCCTTGGATCTTGGGGGTAATTAGGTAGCCCATACATTGGGTTAGTGTTGACAGGGAGCGAAGAAGTGGAGAGACTGTGAAGCGGCGGGCGGCTACTCAGAGGGAGAGGAGAGACCACCATTTGGAGCGGGTTAGTCTCCTGTCCTAGAGGGACGATTACAGGTTGAGATCTTTCAGCGGGGGGATCCGTCCCTTGTGGTTGAGAGGCCTGATTGCGAGGGTTTGTTTCCGTCAATGGGGGTACAGACCCTGGCCCTGTACCAACAGGAGGAGCAGTGATTGGTGGAACGATGGTTCCGGAGGTAGCCTCGGTTGAGACCGGTGTTGTTCTTCGAGTGGTAACCATGGTTGATGTCTTCTTCCCACAGACGGCGCCAAATGTTGTGGAATAAAAACTAGGTTGAAAATATTGCGGCTAGGGTTTGTATATTTAATGCTAGGGTTCGTGAGCTTCGTGCTTTAATGGCTGCTTCTGCGTTCGAGACTTAAACGGTCCTCACAGAATGCCTACGTATCTCTGTAAATTAGAGAATCAAGCCAATAAAACGTAGTTCTAGGAATGAGGGGTCAAGCCCTTTATATAGGCTGAGAAGCCTTAGAATTATGGTAGGATTTGGAGACTTGATGGACAAGTCTTTGAGGAATGTTCTAGATCTATTCCTTGTGGGAATCAGTTTCCATATTGAATTGGATACCTTATTGGATAAGTTTGAAAGGGATATTATCCTTATCCAACTCTTATTTGCTGAGCTGTTTATTACCCTTAATATTAATTACGAAATTAATGTTATATTTAGGGTTTTGGGCCCAGCTGGTGGGCCCCACGTTTGGACTATTCTCGGCCTAGTTAATGCCACATTAAATATGTCTTTAGGGCTTATTTTCAGCCCATATCACCCCCCCTTCTGCAATATACTCCGGGACCAACAACTGGTATCAGAAGATCATGACGAGTGTTCAGAAGTCAAGTGGTATCAAGATTCCAGTCTTTGATAAAGAGAACTACAATTTCTGGAAAAGAAAGATCTTGTTATTTATCAAAGCTGCCCATCCACTATACATGGGAATCCTTGAGAACGGCCCCTTCATTCCTCAAAAGGAAGTAGCTGCTGCAACTGTAAATGACGAAGTCATTCCAGCCCATTGGGTTGCCAAGAGGCCTTCAGAATACACAGAGACCGAAAAGGAGAAAGTAGCCTTGGATGACTACTTACAACTTATCTTGCTCGACTCTCTCACTTTAGACAATCAAAGGCAAGTGAAGAGGTCTGAGAAAATCAAAGGCAAATCCACCATCTGCAAAAGAGATGTGGAGTAAGATAGAGCTGCTGTGTGAAGGAAGTGAAGAGGTCTGAGAAAATCAAAGGCAAATCCTTGTATCACAATCTGAAGCCTTCATGGCCAAGCCAAGCGAAGAACTCACACACATGTTTGAAAGGTTCAGTAAGCTAATAGCTGAGTTACAAATTCATGGGAAGTTCTATGATAGAAAGGAGATCAACATAAAATTTCTGGTCACTCTCCCTGAGCATCTTGAGCACAAAGTCACAGCCATAAGAGAAGGAAGAAACTTGAACGATGTCTCTCTAGAAACTCTCTATGGTGTGCTCAAATCATACGAACTCAAACTCTTTCAAAAGAGAGCTTTTCAAACTGGAACCAAAGGAAAGTTGGCAAACATGTCTGGAGCCCTTGTAGCTCATGAACCACAAGTAGCTTGTCCAAATGAATCCTCACAAAGTTCACAACCAACACAAGTACCACCATTGAAGATTGAAGGGATGTTGGATGACGAGGAGAAGGTGGTTCTGCAGCTCAAAGATGTTGAAGATGAAGACTTCTACACAATAGAAGAGATTGAAAGCATGGATAATCCAACCATGGCTTATATGGATAAGAGATTCAAGAACATCAAGTTCAGAAGGGACAAGTCATACAAGCCACAGGGTCAAACATCTAAGTTCAACAAGGGGAGTTTTTCAAAAGCTGCTGGTGGTGCCACGAGAGGTGGATACAAGACCGGGATGGTGGATAGGTCGAAGTTCAGGTGTTACAACTGTAATGAGCTAGGTCATTTTGCTACTGAATGCAGAAGACCAAAACAGAATCAATGAAAAGGATCTGGAAATCAGTTTAAGAAGAATCAAGGTAAAGCCTATGTGGCTGAAGGAAAATGCTTGGATGATTTTGAAGATGAGGAAGAAGAAGAGTTTGTAAACTTGGCCTTCATGGCTAAATCTGATGATGAAGCTTCTAGTTCCTCAACTCAGGTACCATCTCTAGACTTACTTGATATGTCTAAAACTGAATACAAGCATACCATTGAAGATTTAAGTGCTGAGATGTTTAACATTCATGTTAGTTTATCTGCTGCTCACGAAGAAATTGCTAAGTTAACTAAACAAAATGAAACTCTCAAATCTGAAAATGAAATGTTATTGCTTAGAACCAGTCCTCTAGATTCGTTAGCTCAAGAGAATACAAGATTGAAAAATGATATTATCCGTGCTAAGGAAATAGAAGAATTTCTCAGGAATCAAATTGCACAAAATGAGTTTAAACTCAAAGCATTTAGAAACTCTTCTAAGTTAGTCCAGGAATATCATAATAATCACACTGAGAATCAAAGATAGGTATAGGCTTCGAGTATGGTAGGAGGCATGGAAAGGCAATTGCTCTTGTTGCTAGTGATGCTGTCAAACCTCATATTCTCAAAAGACTTTAAAAACCGATTTTCAAAAATCTTCAAGCTGAATTTGATGAAACCTCCCTGTTCATCAAACAAGAGCTTCTTGATGAGGATGAGTGCGTTGACAGCACACTACATGAAGGGAAAGATACTGTCAAGTCTCCCGTGACAGAAACTTTGCCAAGCAATCAGACAGAATGTTCTAAAGTAGCTGTCAACAAGGTTATGACAGAAACTTCAAAAATACTGTCAAGAGAGAACCCAAGACAGCAACTTTCAAGCCTGCTGTCAAGACAGAGGGAAAGAAAGGTACTGTCAAAGGTAGCTCGACAGCAACTTCAGAACATACTGTCAAGGCAAATGCCTACAAGCCTAAGAATAGGAATGGCAAGTTAGGAATTGACAAGAAGAATGGCTATGCTCATGTTAAAGACGCTCCTAGGAAGCTTTGCAATAATTATGGCTCATCTCAACATTTAACATTTGTTTGTAAGAAACCCAACAAGAACAGGGTTAATGTAATTAATGTTAGTGGTAACTTAAATAGAACCCCCATCATGCAAAGAGAAGTGGACGTCTGTAATAATATTGACTATATGCCATGCAAGATTGTTGTATGAGTACTTGTTTCAATTTGCCTATTCTGTCAACTGAAAAATGTTCCTATATGCAAACTACTGAGACTTCTAAGCCTGACTATGTTGGTAAAAAGGCAACATCCACCAAGAGAAAGACCAAGTCTAACTCTAAGCCTAAGTGGACTGTGAAACAAGTCAAACAGGAGGATTCTAGTGTTGATACAAATGTGAAACAGAATGATATGAATAATGATGCTGTAACTGCAGGACCCAACAGAGTTTGGGTACCAGATGCAAATTAAAATCATCTATTTTGTAGGGCAAAAGCAGAAGCAAGTCATGTGGATCATCGATAGTGGATGTTCCAGACAGATGACAGGTGATATAGCCCTGCTATCACATTTTGTGGAGAAAGCCGGCCCAATCATAACTTTTGGAGACAACAGCAAAGGTTACACTGTGGGATATGGCTGTTTGGAAATTGGAAATGTTGTCATTGAAGACATTGCTCTTGTAGATGGATTGAAGCATAACCTACTCAATGTCAGCCAGTTCAGTGACAGGGGATTCAAGGTTGACTTTGATATGATGGTTTACAATATATATCACAAGAAGGATGGAAGCCTCTCCTTGAAAGGAGTCAGGAAAGGAAGCTTGTTTGTTACAGACTTAAATTCTGTGAAGAAAGACAAGGCTTACTGTTTTTACAGTAAAGCATCAGTTGGTGAAAGCATGCTTTGGCACAAGAATCTCTCCCATCTCAATTTCAAGAATATGAATATTCTTATGAAGAAGGATTTGGTGAGAGGACTACCTCAACAGGAATTCTGTCAAGAAGGATTGTGCGAGGATTGTCAAATGGGTAAATTGAAAAGATCAGTGCACAAGTCAAAGCAAGTGAATACCAACACTTAGCCTCTCAAATTAATTTATATGGATTTGTTTAGTCCAGTAAATGTTCAATCTCTTGCAAGAAAGAGATATGCCCTAGTAATGGTGGACGATTACTCGAGGTACACTTGGGTGAAGTTTTTAGAGACAAAGGACGAAGCTGCTCAAGAAATCATTGATCACATAAGAGTTCTTGATAGAACCCCGAATGCAAAAATTCAATATCTGAGAAGTGACAATGGTACTGAGTTCAGAAATGCCACATTGGGAAACTTCTACAAGGAAGAAGGCATTGTCCAACAATTCTCCACTGCTAGGACACCACAACAAAATGGAGTTGTAGAAAGGAAGAATAGAACTCTCATTGAAGCTGCGAGAACTATGTTGAATGATTGTAAATTACCAACATATTTCTGGGCAGAAGCTATTAATACAGCTTGCTACACACAGAACAGAACCTTGATCAACAAAACTCATGGAAACACTCCTTACTATCTGTTAACAGGAAAGAAACCAACTGTCAAATATTTTCATGTATTTTGGAGTAAGTGTTTCATGATGATTGACAACCATGAAAGGAAATGAAAGTTTGATGCTAAAGCTTATGAAGGCATTTTCATGGGATATGAATTGGAAAGGACTGCGTACAGAGTCTATGTCATTGATCACAAAGTCATTGAAGAAAGTGTGAATGTCACATTTGATGAAACCAAGTTCCCTGGATTACAAGAGGATGGTCAAATGGAGCCTCTTAGATTTGAAAATCAAGGTTACTTGGAGGAAGAAGTTGTTGCTAATGAACCTACTTGCACTCAGACCATTGAATTTGAAAGAGATGCTGTCAAAACCAATGATGTTACTCAAAGTCCAGCTCAGTCTCAAACAATAACTCCCAATTATCAGAATGAGAATGAGTTTGGAGATGTTGAAGAACATGAAGGAGAAACCATCAATGGTGGAGAATCAACTCCTCAAAGAGAAATTGATCAAGCAGATCAAGAAAGAAGCTTGCCTAGAACCACTAAGTGGAACATAGATCACACCAGCAATCTAATCATTGGTGATCCCACTACTGGTATAAGGACAAGGAGAAATGTTTCTGTTGAGAGCATGTTCTCTTGCTTTCTATCTCAAACTTAGCCAAAGTCAATTGATGAAGCATTGTTGGATTCAGATTGGGTGATAGCCATGCAAGAAGAGTTCAACCAATTTGAGAGAAACAATGTATGGAAGCTAGTCCCTAGACCTAAAGGGAAATCAGTTGTTGACACAAAGTGGGTCTTCAGAAACAAACTGGATGAAGGTGGAAACGTGACAAGGAACAAAGCAAGACTAGTGGCCAAAGGATACTGTCAACAGGAAGGAATAGACTATGATGAAACATTTGCACCTGTTACCAGAATTGAAGCCATAAGAATTTTCTTAGCCTATGCTGCACACTGTAACTTCAAAGTGTTCCAAATGGATGTCAAAAGTGCTTTTCTCAATGGAGAGCTAGAGGAGGAATTGTATGTTGAACAGCCACCTGGATTTGAAGATGCTGAATTGTATGACTTTGTCTACAAACTGTTCAAGGCACTTTATGGATTGAAGCAAGCCCCTAGAGCTTGGTATGATATTCTCTCTACCTTTCTGATGGAGAATCAATTTGTAAGAGGTGTTGTGGATAAGACATTGTTCTACAAGCATCATGGCAAAGACATCATTCTGGTGCAGATCTATGTTGATGACATAATCTTTGGTTCTACAAATGAGAAGCTGTGTGAAAAGTTTTCATCTCTTATGAGGAACAAATATGAGATGAGTGTGATGGGAGAACTGTCATTTTTCCTAGGTTTACAAATTCATCAAAAGGATGATGGCATCTTCATTTGCCAAGAAAAATATGTCAAGAAACTTCTCAAAAAGTTCAACTTGGAAGATGCATCACCTACCAAGACACCTATCTCTACTGCAACCAAACTGGATTTGGATCCTAAAGGAAAGAAAGTGTATTCTAGTACCTACAGGGGCATGGTGGGATCATTGCTGTATCTAACTGCTAGCAGACCAGATATTATGTTTGCTACATGTCTCTGTGCAAGGTTTCAAGCTGATCCAAAAGAGTCACACTTGGTAGCAATCGAGAGGATCTTTAGATATCTCAAAGGTACTCCAAATTTAGGCCTTTGGTATCCTAAAGATTCTGGATTTGATTTGATAGGATACTCGGATTCAGACTATGCTGGATGCAAAATTGACAGAAAAAGTACAACAGGAAGCTGTCAATTTCTTGGTGGAAGATTAGTGTCATGGTTTAGCAAGAAGCAGCATTCTGTGTCTACCTCAACTACGAAAGCTGAATACATTGCAGCTGGAAGTTGTTGTGCTCAAATTCTTTGGATGAAAAATCAGCTAATGGATTATGGTTTAGAGTTGTCCAATATTCCTATTTATTGTGATAACACCAGTGCCATAGCCATCTCAGGTAATCCAGTTCAACACTCCAGGACGAAGCACATTGATATTAGATATCATTTCATCAGAGAGCATGTTGAAAAGGGAACTGTGAATCTAGTTTATGTTCCAACAGAAAAGCAACTTGCAGACATCTTCACGAAGCCACTAGATGAAGCAACCTTCAACAGGTTGGTAAGTGAATTGGGAATGCTAAATCTGGTATGTTAACTTACTAGTTTTTACATTTTCAAAGTGGTTAAATCGCACCTTGTGACCGTAGCTTTCAATGTTACTGTCATGAGAAGTCACTGTCGTATGTGCTACTTGTTTAATTGACAGTATGTTTGCTATGACTATGCTAAATTCAAATTACATGCGTGTTTTAACTTATGTAATGAGTAGTCACGTGACATTAACTTAAACCATACGCGTGCCAGTGACAACTAGTCGTGTCATTTCAAATGAGCTCGGGCATTAGTCAGTCTTTTTATTTTAAAGTTTAATACTTTATTAAAAAGAAGCGTATGGGAAGTTGTAGCGTCACTTAATGTGTTATAAATAGAACGGAGGCCAAACCGTTATTCTTCATTACACACTTAAGAAACTCTAGAGACTATGAGCAAGAGGAAGGCGTCAAATATGTCAACTTTGGAGGGCTCAAACTCCAAAGCTGAACAAGTGCCAAAGAAGTAGGAAGAGATCATTGCTGAGCACCCCCTTGATCCATTCTTCGATAAGCTTCAAGCTTATCTGGACAAGAAGGGAATCACGGAGGAGAAGGAGATAGAGAAGATCGTCGAGCAGCTGCTGGTAGAGGCTCTTGCGGAGCTTAATAGGAAATAATGATCAGTTCTTAAGAACTATTTTGTATTGTTTTAAGTTTTTTTTTAAAAAAAGAAAAAAAAAGAGGGCTTATCGTTTCATCTTCTCAGCATTGCATGTCTATCTTATTATCTTCTCATCCTATCTATTGTTGTATGCATGTATGTTTGTGTGTGTGGATGTATGTGGTTGTGTGCTTGCTTAACAAATATGTGCTTAAATCGATTAAAATGCTAATTGGTAATTTTACTCTTAAGCAATGGACGAAGTCGATTAAAATTCATTACACAAATTATTTCCGCACAAGTTGCTGTCAATAAGTGAAGATGTTGTCACGATGTACCTTGACAGCAAGTTCCTTATCAGCAACGAAAAAAGTTTCTGTCATGAAATTTAAAGGAAATTGTATAAATTGCTTAATGGTGACAGCATGTTCTTGCGCCGATGTTACTATCAAGCAAAACTTGTTGTCATCCTCCCAAATTACTAATGAATTTGTTACAGCGCACAGGTTACTGTCAAGATTAGTGGACCGATTTAATTGGGATTTTACCTCCACGATTTATAGCCACTAAAAAGTAACTACCCACAACACCACGTGACTGATTAATGGGCTAAGACATTGCTACTTTCCCTTCTTCAGTAAAACACTTGCTATTTTCATGTAAGCAACTGTCAAACACACAAACACTCAACATAACCTCTCTCTCTCTCTCAAAAGCAAAAATCTCTCTCTCCCAAAACTCAAAGCAAAAAATGGCACCCAAACAATCCTTTTCTCAAACAAACTTTGCTGGTATTCTCTCTCCTGGAGATGCTGGTGAAGGTTTCAAAGGACTCGTATCCTTCTTAAACAAGTCCTATCTAGGTCATGCTATAACCTCTACTCCATCTTTGGACCTAGAAAGACTTGAAAGATTCTGGAAATCTGCCTTTGTTCCAGAAGGTGTAGGTAAAGACACCATAAACTGCAAAATCAAAGAGGTTACCTGCTTCCTCACAATAAAAGGTATCAACGAAGCTTTGGGAACTGGATTGCAAGCTAAAGAATCATACAAGGAACTTGCAAGTGATGAAACCCTAAAGAAGTTTTTCTTGAAAATTGGGTATTCTGGTCCTGTCCTTGAAGAGAGTACATCAAATTGGTACTCAACTGGTGAAATGGATAGAAAGCATTTGAGAAAAGAATGGAGCATGATTTTTGATGTCATGGTGAAGGTTTTCTCAACCAAAACCACTGGCTGGAATGGAATTTCCTCCTACATCAAGAAGCTCACTCACTCTCTAGTCCATGGTTACAAAGTGGATGTTGGAAAGCTGCTTATGAGTCAACTCAAGTCAACTCTGAGCAGAAAGGTACATGTCTATCCTCGCTTTCTTACAATGTGTTTAAATTCATTGTGCGGTACTGATGATAATGCATCTCTAACTATGGAGTGCAATGTTTTGAAAAGAAATACACACACATCACTCAATTCACAAAATTTGAATGCACATATTCCACTCTGTTTCACCAAGCACATGGCTGATCAAGAGCCTAATCTTGATTTTGAACTACCTTCTGGGTATGTAAATTTCTCCGTTGAGAATGAAGCTGAATTAGACCCAAATTCAGTTAACCCACATTCTACACCATTCGTTCCAATCAGACCTTCCAGACAAACAAAAGCCACAAAAATAGCAATAAAAGACCCTTGGAAACTGGAGTTTGTGGTAGTTCTGAGAATGTTGAGGGAGAAACTACACCTGATGCAGCAAATAAAGATGTTAGTAAAAGTGAACCCATAGTGGTTCCTCTTGAGTCTAAGAAGAAGAGAGCTAAGAGGGACAAAACCACTGTCAGCCACCCCTCAGTCTCACAAAAGGCTGTGGAGGATAAAAGGGAATCAAACACATCCCTAGGTGCTTCTTCTCAATAAGAAGTATCTATTGAAACTGGCCTGTCTCCCAAGGCATCCTGTAAAGAGTCTGCACAACCTCATGTACTCACTCATGAGGAGCCAAAACTTGCAGAAATGCACACGGAGTTAGGGCACAATGAGGGTCATGAAACATCTACTCTTGATATTCCACAAGTTATCTCTGTGGAACAGCCAGAAATCTCTTATATACCATCACCTTCCTTATTCTCTAATCCGTCAATTGTTTCTTCTCAATAACCTAGAGAGGGGGACAGTCCCAACCCTTCAGGTTTTGATCATCCATCTCAAGTCATGGATGAGCCCCCATCAAGTGATCCACAAGAACCCATTTCTCAAAGTGAAATGGATACCACTCCCTCAAACACTGAGCTAGATCAAGATGGCAATCTGCCAGAAAATGAAACAGCCAACATCTTGGTCGACCTCCAAAAAGCAACCGACCTTCAGGAAGTTGCTGTCACAGCCTCAGTTGCTATCAAAGACACCGCAAAATTTGCTGTCAGCCCACCTGTGGACAGTAACATTTTGGGCAAAGATGCTATCACCTTTTCACAGTTTGATCAAGATTCAGTAATTATTGAAGATGCTTCTGATAATGATCATGTGCCAATCTCTACTTTCAGAAAGGTAAAATCTAAACCTTCTCTTTCAATGCATGTAAGTACTGCTTATACCCATGCATCTAAGATGAGTGAGGGAGTGCAAAAGAAAAGAGAGATAAAAGAAAAAAGAGGTGAGCATAAAAATGAGAGGCAGCCAAATGAGCTGGCAAAAAGAGAGGGACTTGAGCACGTCCAGAGTGAATTTGAGGGAACCCCACACAAAAAGGCACTAGGCCTTGAGAGTCATTCTGTGAGGAGTGATGAGATCACTCAGAAAAACAATGAGAGTGTGAGACACCCCATAGCCTCCTTGCCTCAGTCTTTTCCTTTCTCATAAAAAAGGTTAAGGTCTGATGGTCCTTCTAAACAAGCTGAATCAAGGTTAAAATCCCTTGAGGGCAGATGTGCATCCATGGAAGCTAAACTTGATGCTCTGTCCACCATGGTAACTACTGGCTTTGCTGAGATTCAATAAAATCTGTTATCGTTTTATGCTACCCTTAGTGCTGTCAACTTAACTAAGGGGGAGACAGTGGTAGATCAAAATAAAGTGCAAAATCAGAATACTGTAAGTCCAGTAGAGAAGGTGACACAAGGTGGAGCAACAAGCAAGGGGGAGTCTAGTAGAGAGGGGGAGCAAATGGAAGAAGATGGAGATGGAAGTAAGGGGGAGAAAAATGCAAATGAAGATAGAATCTTTGGTGAAGAGTTGGGAGCTAGTGAAATTGGTGAATCTGTTGAAGTAGATGGTGAGCCAATGTTGGTGACTAAAGAAATATTGGAGCAATTACAAGGGGCTCAAACACCAACATTGTCTCCTCTGCAAAAACATTGGAGAGAAATGGAAGAGTCCAACAGACTCGGCAAAGGCAAAGACAAAATGCCTGAAAAGGTAAATCCTACAACAAGATACATTTGGTCTGATGGAAGTGGATATAGTCCAGAAGAGGCAGAAACGATGATGGTTAGTTACATGGAGAGTACTTCGCAGAACAAAGATGAAGAATTCAGTGCATTGGTGAATAGTGCCATAAAAGAGGCAGGAGGAGTATATACAAAACTGTCACCAATACTGAAGGACAAAATAACAAGTATCTATGTGAAGGTGAATCTGGAGAAAAGATGGGCAGTTGATGTTTATCTGAAAACTGGAATCTCTGTATTCATTACAATGCAACTACTGCAAAGTCTGCAAGCTAGAGTGCTGAATGCCGTGGGAACGAAAGTGAAAGCCAATTCTACAATCTTCAATAATGATCTGCTAGCACAAATTAAAGGTCTTGTTGAAGAAAAGCTACCAGAAGTGATTGAAGAATGATAAATGGATTTTATATCCATTTAGAGCATTTCAAATCGGCTTAAATTGATTGTTTTGGCCTCAAGTTTGTCGTAGTTTTGATGTGTTTTGTGTAATTGTGCAGGGTTGAAGAAATGTCGATTAAGAGTGAAGTTTCCGTCATTTTGGAGTTGATTTATGTTATGGAATGAAGAATGGAGGCTATTGTCAGCTACCAAGAAGTATGCAAGTCAAGGAGGATTAAAGACGGAAGCTCATGCAAAAGGAACGGGAAGAAAAGGCTGAAAAATGAAGAAATCATGCAGGAAAAAATCCATCAGAATGTTGCTGGGCAGTCTGCACCAAAAACTGAGTAGACTGTGCCAGAAATGTACTTGTAGGCAGAATGACTTGGCGCAGACTGGTCCAATTTCGTGCAGGGTGCGCCAGGTTGCGGCCAGAGTTGCAGAAAAATGACTCTTTTGCCCCTGTTCGAGTTCTGATTGAATTTTTAAGTAGTTTCTTCTAATTCTAATTGTAATTTAGGATATTTTCTTGCTGGGCATGACTTGGAGTGCCTATATAAACACATCCAACCCTTGTAAAAATAGAGAATTGCTTAGAATTAATTAGCTTTGCAAGGGATCATATCATTGTAACACAGTAGGGAGGTCAAGAACAAGAGGGGAAACAACTTCCAAGGTGACGGCAAGGAAGAATCACACTCAAGTTCAAGATCTAGGGTTTTCTATATTGTTTATTTTCTGAATCTTCAACTTAATACTTTGTTATCTATTGGATTTTTATCAAGTATTCTATTCTCAATCATTAATTGTTTTCAGTTCTTTGTTTTAATTATGTTATTAATTGAACCCATGATGGTGCTAAGTTCAATCATGAACTAAACACTTTCATGGGGTTCTAATGGAGTGTTTTGTGGATTCTAGTAGTTGATAGTTTTGACAACATATGCTTGTGATTGAAAATATGGTTGCCTGACGTGGTTGTGTTAATTTATATAGATGCGTAGCTAACATCTATTTTGTCAATCTCTAATGAATGCGAAAGTGGATTTAGAGATTAGGGATTGCCATGTTAGCATAGGCTTATGACGGCTTCTCCGCATATCGGTAGTATAGATTCGAAAGAACATTACTCCCCTATGTAGTTGATAGTGGAACTTATGATTAAATTGATTATGCCACCCAATCTCATAGACATATAGTGATTTGGATGTAATTGATGCCCGTAAAACTTTTATCTTAATTGTAGATGATTTTATGGATTGGTGTGAGTTTATTGAAAGATAGCTTGTACTTCCTTTGTGTTCCCACTAGCTACCTTAATAATCACAGTGCATTGAGTCTTGACAGTTAATCTAGATGAAACAACTCATGAAGTTGGAACCCTGTGTTTCTCTCATATAAGTAAAATCTCCTTAGTAAGTTTTTAGTAGTATAATCTAGTTAAAACAACACAAAAATTGTTACTACACCAAGCAATTGTAATTTAGCCATACATTGTTGAATAGGCACATTTACATAATTCACCGAGTCTTCGTGGGAACGATCCCTATTTATCCGTATTAATTTTGATTGCGTATACTTGCGTAGAAAATTGTGAACAAGTTTTTGGCGCCGCTGCCGGGGACTTCGGTGTTATTTTAGTTTATGTGTTTGACATCAGTGGTAGTTAAGTTTTATTGACTTGGATAATCTTTCTCATCTATTCGAGTGGCTTGATTGTGTGTTTCAGGTACCTGATTAGTTTATGCTAACACGTTCTAAAGCTAAACAAGCAAAAGAGCAAGCAGAAGCTTTAAGTATGGGAGACGCACCAGCACCACCAACAGTACCAAGGGCTTTAATGGACTAATCTCAGCCAAAAATTGATGATATTCAGTCGAGCATCATCAGGCCATCCATTGCAGCCAATACTTTCGAGATCAAACCGGGCACAATTCAAATGATACAGAACTCAGTGCAGTTTGGGGGAGCTCCAACTGAAGATCCCAACATGCACATTAGGAATTTCATTGAGATTTGCGACACCTTCAGATTTAACAATGTGTCAGAGGATGCTATTAAGTTGAGGCTCTTCCCATTTTCTCTCAGGGACAAAGCCAAGGGTTAGCTGCACTCTCTACCAGCAGGCTCTATCACTACTTGGGCTGATCTTGCTCAAAAGTTTCTCACCAAGTTCTTTCCCATGGCTAAAACTGCAGCAATCAGGAATGCTTTAACTCAATTCTCTCAGCATTCCGGTGAATCTTTGTGTGAAGCTTGGGAGAGGTACAAGGAGATGCTGAGAAAATGTCCTCATCATGGTATGCCTGACTGGATGGTAATTAATTGTTTCTACAATGGGCTTGGATGGCAATCTAGATCGAATGTGGACACAGCTTCTGGTGGAGCTCTGTGGGCTAAGAGCTATGAGGCCGCTTATGAACTGATTGAGATGTGGCAGCGAATGAGTATCAGAATCCTACTCAGAGAATGCCACAGCAAAAGGTGGCAGGAATTCTGGATGTCGATAAGGCCACTTCTTTGGCTGCTCAGCTAGAAGCACTGAACTTGAAGGTAGACTCTTTGGCGAACCAAGGGGTGCATCAAATTGCAAGTGTCTGTGAACTTTGTGCGGGCGCACATGAGACCAACCAATGTGCAATTTCTAATGAGTCGGTTCAATTTGTGAGAAATTTCCAAAGACAGCAACAACCAGCTCCTAACACTTACCATCCCAGCAATCGGAACCATCCAAATTTCAGCTGGAACAACAACCAAGGTGGTTTACAGCAGTCAAATCAGCCGTATCAACAGTCTCAGAATCAGCAGTTGGGTGTTAGGCCATTTAATCCTTCTGGGTTTCAACAGCAGCAAGGGCAACAGTTTCAACAGCAGTATGCCCCGAGGCAATTTCAACCACCGGGATTTCTGCAGCAACCTTATGGGAATTCTTGGCAATCTTCTAATGAAAAATCAGAACTAGAAGAATTGAGATTGATGTGCAAGAGCCAGGCCATTTCTATTAAGACTTTAGAAAATCAGATGGGGCAACTTGCAAATGCTTTGTTGAGCAGACCACAGGGAACTCTTCCCAGTGATACGGAAGCAAACCCAGGGCGGAAAGACAGCAAGGAACAGATTAAAGCCATAACTCTATGGTCCGGTAAGGTCACGGAAAGCACTACACTTGAGAAAGAAGAAAAAAATCTGCCAGAAAAGGAAGAAGAGAAAGAGGATTTGGGAGGTTCAGTTGACAAGGGTAAAAATTCAGATTCAAGCAATGGAGAAGAGGAAAGCGTACTGACTCCTAAAAAATCAGCCCCAGAGACAAAGGATGTGAAGAATCAGGTCTTCCCACCTCCACCATATCCTCAGAGATTGCAGAAACAGAGGCTGGACAAGCAATTCGGTAAATTTCTTGAGGTATTTAAAAAGCTGCATATTAACATACCTTTTGCAGAAGCTCTGGAGTAGATGCCGAGTTATGCTAAGTTCATGAAGGGTATTCTATCGAGGAAGCTGAAATTGGAGGAGTATGAAATCGTTGCTTTGACGGAGGAATGCAGTGCTGTTCTACAACAGAAATTGCCTCCGAAACTGAAGGACCCTGGAAGCTTCACTTTACCATGTACTATTAGTAATCTGTCATTCGACAAATGTTTATGTGACTTGGGAGGAAGCATAAATTTGATGCCTCTATCTGTTTTTGTTCGACTTGGTCTTCCGGAGCCGAGACCGACCAACATCTCTTTACAGCTAGCAGATCGTTTGATCACTTACCCGAGGGGCATAGTCGAAGATGTCTTGGTAAAGGTGGACAAACTTATCTTTCCGGCTGATTTTGTCATCTTGGACTTCGAGGAAGATAAGAAAATTCCAATAATCTTGGGAAGGCCCTTTCTAGCCACGGGCCGAACACTGATCGATGTTCAGAAAGGAGAGCTTACTATGCAAGTGAATGAGCACAATGTTACTTTTAACGTGTTCAAGGCAATGAACTTTCCAACAGAAGAAGAGGAGTGCTTCCGAGTTAACATGGTTGAAACGTCTATAAAAAGAGAAATAGAGCATCTGCTAATTTTCGACCCCTTGCAACGGGTTTTGAATGGGGATTTTGACAAGGAAAATGGGGAAGAAGTAGAGCAAATTCTGACGTTGAATTCAGCTCCTTGGAAGAGGAGGACGGAGGTACCAATTGAGTCTCTGGGGTTAGAAGCTCTTAAAAAGCCATCCATTGAGGAAGCTCCTTCTCTTGAGCTAAAGCCACTGCCAGACCATTTAAGGTATGCATATTTAGGTGCTTTATCTACTTTGGCTGTTATTATTGCAGCTAACCTGACAGGTAGTGAAGAAGAGAAATTGTTGCGGATTCTAAGGGAGTTCAAATCAGCTATTGGATGGACTATTGCAGATATTAAGGGAATCAACCCTTCCTTCTGCATGCACAAGATTCTTCTTGAGGAAGGCAGCAAACCATCTGTTGAGCAACAAAGAAGACTCAATCCCATCATGAAAGAAGTGGTCAAGAAGGAGATTCTTAAATGGTTAGATGCAGGGATTATCTACCCTATTACAGATAGCTCTTGGGTGAGTCCTGTGTAATGTGTACCTAAGAAAGGAGGCATGACAGTGGTAGCAAATGAAAAGAATGAACTCATTCCTACTCGGACAGTCACGGGGTGGCGAGTGTGCATGGATTATCGGAAGCTCAATAAGGCCACTAGGAAAGATCACTTCCCTCTTCCCTCATTGATTAGATGTTGGATAGATTGGCCGGTCATGAGTATTATTGTCTTCTTGACGGGTATTCGGGCTATAATCAGATTTGCATTGCCCCGGAAGATCAGGAAAAGACCACTTTCACTTGCTCATTTGGCAATTTTGCTTTTCGACGGGTTTCTTTTGGTCTGTGTGGCGCACCGGCCACTTTTCAGAGATGCATGATGGCCATATTCTCGGACATGATCGGGACTAATGTGGAGGTATTCATGGACGACTTCTCAGTGTTTGGTACTTCTTATGACGAGGCTCTATCTAATTTGAGTCTAGTGCTGAAAAGATGCGTTGAGACCAATCTGGTTCTCAACTGGGAAAAGTGCCATTTCATGGTACAAGAAGGGATCATTCTCGGGCATAAAGTGTCTAAGCGAGGTCTTGAAGTGGATAGGGCTAAATTGGAGACAATTGAGAATCTTCCTCCCCCGATCTCAGTTAGAGGAGTTCGCTGTTTTCTGGGACATGCTGGCTTCTGTAGGCGGTTCATAAAAGATTTCTCAAAAATCTCAAAACCATTGTGCAATTTACTGGAAAAAGACATTCCCTTCAAATTCGATGAGGAGTGTTTGGCTGCGTTCGAAATCTTGAAAAAGAAGTTGACAACCGCTCCGGTCATTATGCCGTGGGGGCAGCTCTAGGCCAACGGAAGGTGAATGTATTTCATGTGGTTTACTATGCTAGTAAAACCCTGAATGATGCGCAGCTGAACTACAAAACCACAGAGAAGGAATTTTTGGCAGTGGTCTATGGTTTTGAGAAGTTCTGATCTTACTTGCTTGGCACCAAGGTGATGGTCTATACTGATCATGCAGCCATCAGATATCTACTTGCAAAGAAAGATGCAAAGCCTAGGCTGATTCGTTGGGTGTTATTGTTGCAAGAGTTCGATGTGGAAATCAAGGATAGGAAGGGCACGGAAAATCAAGTGGACGATCATCTATCTCGGCTAGAGGATCATGGTAAGGATGCCAGGGATAAGTCTCTCATCAATGAGTCCTTCCCAGATGAGCAATTGTTTGCAGTGCAAGGTGAAGTGCCATGGTTTTCCGATTATGTGAATTATCTGGTGAGCAACATCATTCCATCAGAATTCACCTATGCACAAAAGAAGAAATTTCTCCATGATGTGAAGTGGTATCACTGGAATGAGCCATTCTTATTTAGACAAGGAGTGGATCGAATGATCAGGAGATGCATTCCGTACAGCGAAACAGAGGGAGTGTTGAGAGATTGTCATTCCACTACTTATGGTGGTCATTATGGAGGTGAGAAAACAACAGCTCGAGTACTTCAAGCCGGATTCTTTTGGCCTACTCTATTTAAAGATGCTTATCAGTTTGTGTTAAGATGTGATCGATGTCAACGTGTGGGTAATATCTCTAAGAGGAATGAAATGCCTCTTAATATGCTACTTGAAGTGGAGATCTTTGACGTGTGGGGAATAGACTTCATGGGACCTTTCATCTCGTCGTGCAATAATCAATACGTTCTGTTAGCAGTGGATTATGTGTCCAAATGGGTCGAGGTAAAGGCATTACCGACCAACGATGCTAAAGTGGTACTCAATTTTTTGCATAAGCACATATTCACACGCTTTGGAACTCCGAGAGCCATAATCAGTGATGAGGGAACGCACTTTTGCAATCGTCAATTCACTAATCTGATGGCGAAGTATAATGTGACACATCGGGTGGCTACCGCTTACCACCACCAAACCAATGGGCAGGCAGAGGTCTCGAATAGAGAAATCAATCGAATTTTAGAGAAAGTGGTGAATCCATCGAGGAAGGATTAGTCAGTGAAGCTGGATGAGGCCGTGTGGGCCTATAGAACCGCGTACAAGACACCCTTGGGAATGTCGCCCTTTCAGTTGGTGTATGGTAAGGCGTGCCATTTGCCTGCCGAGCTAGAGCACAAGGCATTTTGGGCCTTACAGAAATTGAACTTCGATATGAAAGCTGCGGCTGAAAAATGTCTACTTCAACTTAATGAACTTGAGGAGTTCCATGCACAAGCTTACGAGAATAACAAAATGTACAAGGAGAAGGTCAAGAGGTGGCATAACAGAAGGTTGGTGCACAAGACCTTTGTACTAGGTGAATCAGTTCTATTGTTCAATTCTCGTCTTAAACTCTTTCCAGGGAAGCTCAAGTCAAGATGGTCGGGACCATTTGTAGTGAAGACAGTGTTCCCGTATGGCGCGATTGAGGTTTATGAAAAGTCACCTGATCAATCTTTTAAGGTTAACGGACAGAGGTTAAAACACTACTTTGGTGGAACGGTGAACCGTGAAGCGATCGTCACCGCCCTCGCCACTACGTAATTTTTCGGAAGAAGTCAAGATATCCATTTATCACATTTCAAATCGGCTTAAATTGATTGTTTTGGCCTCAAGTTTGTCGTAGTTTTGATGTGTTTTGTGTAATTGTGCAGGGTTGAAGAAATGTCGATTAAGAGTGAAGTTTCCGTCATTTTGGAATTGATTTATGTTATGGAATGAAGAATGGAGGCTATTGTCAGCTACCAAGAAGTATGCAAGTCAAGGAGGATTAAAGACGGAAGCTCATGCAAAAGGAACGGGAAGAAAAGGCTGAAAATAAGGTTGCCTGACGTGGTTGTGTTAAGATGCGTAGCTAACATCTATTTTGTCAATCTCTAATGAATGCGAAAGTGAATTTAGAGATTAGGGCTTGCCATGTTAGCATAGGCTTATGACGGCTTCTCCGCATATCGGTAGTATAGATTCGAAAGAACATTACTCCCCTATGTAGTTGATAGTGGAACTTATGATTAAATTGATTATGTCACCCAATCTCAGACATATAGTGATTTGGATGTAATTGATGCCCGTAAAACTTCTATCTTAATTGTAGATGATTTTATGGATTGGTGTGAGTTTATTAAAAGATAGCTTGTACTTCCTTCGTATTCCCACTAGCTAACTTAATAATCACAGTGCATTGAGTCTTGACAGTTAATCTAGATGAAACAACTCATGAAGTTGGAACCCAGTGTTTCTCTCATATAAGTAAAATCTCCTTAGTAAGTTTTTAGTAGTATAATCTAATTAAAACAACACAAAAATTGTTACTACACCAAGCAATTGTAATGTAGCCATACATTGTTGAATAGGCACATTTATATAATTCACCGAGTCTTCATGGGAACGATCCCTATTTATCCGTATTACTTTTGACTGCGTATACTTGCGTAGAAAATTGTGAACAAAGAACCCTATGGTATTTGCTACAGAACAACCACAAGCACAGGAGCTAAAAGGATTGGATTTCTGATCCTAAGTGAAGAACCCAGATTGAATTCTAACACAATTATGGGAGTGCTGAAACAAATCCTCAAATCTAAGATAAACAGAGACAAAGTCAAGGCTGTCAAAGATATTCACAAACTGCTGGCAAAGAGATATGAAAGTCTTAGCTCTCAAGTGAAGAAATTGATTTCTGATGCTAATGCCAAAAGAAGTGAAAGTGGTGGAAGCTGCACATATGATGACACCCTTGATAATGATGATCTTGATGGAACTGGAGGATCTGGTACAACTGGAAGTGGTCAAGAAACTGCTGAGATTACTGGAAGTCAGACTCAGGAGGAAACAAAAGAAGAAGCTCCCAAGGATGATAAGAAAGATGCTGAAGCTAAAGATGAGGGAGAGACAGACATTCTTGACACATTGGAAGGAAGTATCTTAAGATTTGTTATGGATTGTTTTGATGCTGAAAAAGATACTGTCAACAAGGAAGCTGTCAAGAATGGTGAAGTTAGTGTCGAAGAAGCTGCTGTCAAAGAAGACACTGTCATGAAAGACATTGTCAAGAGCTTGAATGAAGAAGCTGTCACAGGCAAAACTGTCAAGACATCCAAGTCTAAAAAGACAAAACAAAGAGCAAAAGCCTGGCGTACAGTTCCAAGAAAGGGCAAGACAAAGGCTGCAGCAAGGAAAAAGAAGCATGGAGTGGTGATTCGTAAGAAGCCTATTGGAAGAAGAGAAACAAATAGCTTCGAAATCCAGAAGGAAGCTGTGACAAGGGCTATCACTTCAGTCAAATTGGAGCTGGATAACTCTAAGGAATATGCATCCAGATACATTCTTTGGAAAGATAAAGCAAAAGTCATGTTTGTTGAGAAGGATTTCACTATGGTGAAGACGTCAACAATAATAGACAGATACACTCTCAAACAAACATCACAAGAAGTAAAGCGTAGAGTTGATTACTTCGTGCTGGAAAGAATGGTGGAGCTTATGGGGACGTATAAAAATGTTCCTAAGAAAGCCATGGAACACATCCAAAAGTACTATGCTGAAAGATATGCTGAACTTTATGAGAAATATGGTGACTGTAGAGATATCGATGATGCGAATGAGGATGTGAGTATAGATGAGAAAGAACTTGTGTCTAATTATGATTGGACAGAGAGGATGCCCTCCTATACACCTGAAGCAATGGCTGCCTATGAAGCCGAATTAGCTGCTGAAAATGCTAGGAGAAAAGCTAATATTGGTAAACGGACTGCTGAGGTATTGGAAGCTGAGTTGAAATAAAAATGCAAGAAAGTCAACAAGATGAACAATGAAGCTCCAAACTATCAACCATGTGCACTGGAAAATCCTCTTAGGATCATAGATAGAAGAAATCTATGCAGATAGTTTTCACAAGCTGAGGACCAGTGTACTGAAAGGTCTATACTGGAAAGTTGTTGGATCATCTCACAAACTGGAAATGCTGTGTGCATGGGAATTGGAAGTTATTTTTGATAGTAGAAGAGATGAAGATCCAAAACTTGACAGAAACAGAAGAGTGACCTTGAATTCTTTTCCTGGCAGAAGATTCAAGATTGAGAACAACATCTTGAAATTCAAAACTTACACCTATGATTTTGAATCATGGTTTGATCTGAAAGATGTTCAGAATGTCTCTTCTAAACAAATCCAATAGTACATTGATGAGATTGAAGATGATGTTGTATCTGCTGATGAAAAGAAGCTAGTGCAAGATCTCAGAAAGTACTTGGAAAAAGCTCTCCACAGAAAGAGAGAGAACAGACAGAACAGGAAAGCTTAATAACAAGATAAGTAAATCTCATATCTACTCAACCTCGAGGAGTACTTGTTTTGCTTTAGATCATTGTCCTATGTAATGCTAAATGCTTGGAAATGTTCTAGAATCCTATTCTGATTTATGTTAGTTAAGTTGTCAGCATGCTTGTATTAAGAATTTGTTGTTATTGTCCATAAAAACAAATTGGGGGAGATTGTTAGGATTTATGGGTGATAGCGTAGAGACAACTTAACTAGTACTTAGTTTATTTGTATAGGCTAAGTAGAACATACTGTCACAGCCAGAATGTGTTCTTGTAATCAAATAATTGCTGAAATGTAATAAGTATGTATCTTGGAAGAAGTTCATTGATATGTTCAAGCCTCAAGAGAATACATCAGTTCGACAGCAATAATAAAGTTACTGTCAATACATTGATGGTAACGTTACAAGAAGACTGCATGTTGCAAGGTCACGACAGCAAGTCTCATTTGACAGCAACATTGGCTGAAGCATGGGACAGCAACATTCTTACACTTGACAGCAAGTTTGGAGTTCCGACAGCAACATTGGCGGGAGCTCATACTGTCAACTACTGAATATTCCTATGACAGCAAACTTGGCGGCAAAGGTTACTGTCTCACTGAATTATTTTATTTGGAGATTTTATCTCAGTCAAACCCCCGTGACAGTTTAGATGTTCGAGAAACAGATTTGCTGCAATTCATCAAAGATTGTAGCAGACCTGCGAGACTACGACAGAAGCTTGAGAGATCACAAGACGATGCTCGACAATTCAAGAGTATGACAAGTCTGCATCTACTAGAATTGTTATAGCTAATTTTAGAATGAACCCAGAATGCCTTATGCTTAATAAAACTCAACTCAACTCAACGTACTCAGTATATCCCGCATGAGCAGGGTCTGAGGGGGGGTAGGTTGTACGCAGCCATGCCTCTACCCAAGGGTAGAGAGGCTGTTTCCGGTTTTTTTTGACCCCCGGCAGGAGTCGAACCCATGACCTCTCGGTTCATGGATTGGGCACTTAACCACTGTGCCAACTCAACCCCTTAGAATGCCTTATGCTTAATGATAACTCTATTTGTATAGCATTTTAGGAAAGGTCATATGGGTGGGCAACTTGTGAGGAGCTGCCACTTGAAAACGACAACAGCTCCGTGACCAATGTGACTGAGATGTTAGAGAAAGATTAGTCTATATAGAGACACATCTCTCATTCTTTCTGTAGTGATTTCTTTCAAAAAGTCGAAGCTTGAGAAAACCATTTTTCTCGAGGTTGTAGCAACACATTACAAAATAAATAAAATATTTATTTTGTGAGAATATCTTGAATTACTACTTGTGTTTGCAATTCTTGTATAGATAGTTTACAATCTTTATCGTTGTTGTTGAGCTAAAGATTTGAAATTATCTATATTGCATTCAACCAACCCCTTCTGCAATATACTCCGGGACCAACAAGTTTCGAGTGAAGGCCTTGATCCATTTATGCTTCAAACCGTACAATCTTTGTAGCCATGTATTGTCTTCCAATTTGTACCTCAAAACTAATGCAATCTATCAATCCTCAAACACATCTTCTGTCAATGAGTTATATATGCAATTATCGAAATCGATTTTGAAACTTTCCGGATGCTTGGAGTAGTAACTTGCAAGTTTTTCGAGGAATTAGTTACTAATGTACCAAGTACAAAAAAAGTGGGTGGAGTTCGGTAGTTCTGATGCAATAGCCCTGTTCTGATGCAATAGCCCCGACCATGAGTTGATCTTGATCGGTAATGATAATCAAAGGATGTTCATTTTTGAAAGCCTCAAGTCAACTACCTAATACCCTTTCAAAACTTGTTTTGATTTCGTCCCTCATTAGTGCAAATCCAAAAATAACCGATTGATAGTGATGATTTACCCCGGTGATAGGAACAAATGGCATCGCATACCTGTTGGGTCGGTGAGTCGCATCAAATGCAACAACATCACCAAAATTTTGGTATGTCATCAAAGAATGGTGATCAACCCATACTAGACATTTCAACCTTTGCTCTTCATCATGTAATGTTCTAATGTAAAATTTGCCACAACTTTCTTCTTTCAACTGATTCAACAACTCTAAACCCGCTTGAGCATCATTAACATCTAAATTTTTCTTCCTAAACTCACGTACCACATTCCTTACGTGTTGTCCATCAAAACCAACATGCATGTTGTTATCCACCTTTTAAATTGCTAAAAATTGATATTTTTGTCTAGGAGGAACACCCGACATATGTAGTATTTTCATGATATTCATTGTGCCGCGATTACATGTCTCTCCCTTCATTAGTGCAAATCCAAAAATAACCGATTGATAGTGATGATTTAACCCGGTGAAAGGAACAAATGGCATCGCATACCTATTGGGTCGGTAAGTCGCATCAAATGCAACATCACCAAAATTTTGGTATGTCATCAAAGAATGGTGATCAACCCATACTAGACATTTCAACCTTTGCTCTTCATCAAGTAGTTCTAATGTAAAATTTGCCATAACTTTCTTCTTTCAACTGATTCAACAACTCTAAACCCGCTTGAGCATCATTAACATCTTAATTTTTCTTCCTAAACTCACGTACCACATTCCTTACGTGTTGTCCATCAAAACCAACATGCATGTTGTGCTCTACCTTTTAAATTGCTAAAAATTGATATTTGTTGTCTAGGAGGAACACCCGACATATGTAGTATTTTCATGATATTCAATGTGTCGCGATTACATGTCTCTCCCTTCGAATCAAATTCATTTGAGAAGGTCTCATAATCTCGTGATTATGCTCTAACTCTAATGCGGTTATCTTCCAATGAGTTATTTTCTTTTTATTCACGACATGCATTCTAACCTTATAACCACATCTAGAAGAACAACTCGACGATGTTTACCTTTAGTACTATCCATAAAATATTCATCGTCATTAACACTACTTTTATTCTTTTTTTTACCTGCTAACTTACAAGCAAAAAATCGAGCAAATATTTCTTTATTAACACGTTTTTGTGTTCTTGAACCTTAGTTG
This sequence comes from Saposhnikovia divaricata, assembly GCA_036435485.1. Classification (NCBI taxonomy): domain Eukaryota; kingdom Viridiplantae; phylum Streptophyta; class Magnoliopsida; order Apiales; family Apiaceae; genus Saposhnikovia; species Saposhnikovia divaricata. Next base: position 26,041,113 of record CM071600.1, read on the forward strand.
CAAATCCATTTTTCAAGACATAAGCTCTAAACAAATTTTTCGATGCTTGTATATTATCAAACCTTTGATACAATAAAGAACAACATTATTAACATCTTTATCACCATTTGGCAAATTTGTTTCATGCAAAATATCATCTTCACCACAATGCTCATCAACAAAAAATGATTCATCATCAACAATATTAACATATTCAACATCACCACTAACATTAACAGCAACATCATCTAAACCCTTAAAAAACATCATTAACTTCAATATTTTTGGATTTTTTTTCTTGGTATAAACTTAGCAAACGTCTTATCCGCCATAATTATCAAAAAATAACAACAATAAACACTTACCCAATTCAAGGAATAAACACAATCTCTTCAAACTCTCCAATCTCCCCCCCCTCTTCAACCAAAATGAGCAATGTGGCTAAAGTGATCATAATTATGCTTTTAGGAGAGGGGCATTTTAGTCAATTTATCGGCCGTAAAATTTTTCGCGAAAAGGTAGAGCAATCCCAGAGAAAAAAAAGCGTGGAAGATTAGCATTGCGCGGAAATTTATCACGAACTGATCTATACATTTTTTAAAATCTTAACCATTGAATCAACGATCCAACAATCAGAAAACAAATTTTTGGATAATTGGTACCTCATAATTGATTATCAGGGACCTGAATCCCTTATACTTGTCAGGGACCTAGACCCCTTATACAAACTTCTTTTGTCAAGTACTGATTACAGTAAGTTAGAATAAAATGGTTAAGTCGCTATATTTTTAGTTTGTAAGAGCAACTCCAACAGCCTCCTTGTGCTTTTCTTATAAATATTATAAAATATTAGGCTTTTAGTGATTTAGGATATTATAAGGTATGACAACTCCAACAAGCTTCCTTATAATTGATCCTTATAATTATTAAATAATAAATAAAAGGAAGGAAGCAAGAACAAAAAAAGAGGGAAACAATTGGAAAGAGAAGGAAAAATGGTATTTTATTGATAAAAGTGAAATAAGGGAGCTCTTAAAGATAAGGGATGACATGATGCTCTTAACTTTTTAAGAAAAAGTTAAGATTCTGTTAGAGCACAATTTTAAATATGATTCCTCATAATTTGAGTTAGGAGCTCATATAAGGGATTTCTTGGAGTTCTCTAATGGTTGTTTCTGGAATACGATGATATAATTCAAGTTGTAAGGATTTTTTTATATTATCTCAGATCTTGAATTAAATTCTCATTTATTTCAAGATTTATTAGAACATATATCGGATCATTAATAATCTACGTAGTTTAAAATGAATAATGTGTGAGTTATTAGAGATCTGACTGAAAAAAAATAAATTAAATTAAAAAGATGAAAATGTACACAGATGGTCGGATTTAGTGAGAAATAAACATGAGCTTCCCACCAGCTGAAACTAAGAGAGCGACAAGCCACAAAGCCGACTACTACAAATTTCAGAATTTTTGAACTAAACGCACTAGATCCTAGTCATGGAGCGGCTGGAGCCAAGCTCAAATGCAAATCCAAGCCGAAAGTATCATCAAAGCTAGGCCCACCATCTCCTCTAGAAAACCTACTCAACGAAGGCACATCATGATGGGCTCGTCCTTGCTGAGGCCCAATACTAGTCAATGTAGACTCCGCTACACCGCCAGCATACGATAACGTCCCTGCACCTCTCCCAACTGATGATGACGTGGACGTGGAAGGAAAAACACTCCCATGCGAAACCTGAAAAGGTTGTGCGGCGCGTGGCATGTACATCCACGACGGTGGTACGGTAGACGATGGCAAAATCATCGGCATCGACGGTGCTAGTAGGTGAGGAGGTGGAGCAAAAGCTGATACCATAGGGTTCCTCATGTATGAAACGGCAGCGTTTCGAGAAGCTTGCATTTGAGCTCGTTTAAGTTGTTGTCGCTCTTTTTTGTGAGCGTTTTGATGGCCGCCTAATGCTTGTGAGTTGGCAAATTCACGACAACAGTATTGACACTCGTATTTCCGGCCGTCGGTGGGAGGAAAACCGCCGGATTCTGATGAACCGGACGGGGTTTTGGTGGAGTCTACTTCTTCATCTTCTTCTATGACGTTAAAACCAAAGAGTTTTAGACGTCCGGCAGCAGGTGTGGTGTTATTGTTTAGTTGTGTTTGAAACTGTAGTTCTTCCATATTGTGGGTGTATATGGAGAGTGAACAAGTTTATTTATAGAGAAGAGAACAACGAAAGGAGGATTTATATATAGAAGGTAAAGGGTTAAGTAGAGACTTAAAAAGAGTTGTTGAACGAGTGGGGTTTTGATACTAGTAGGAAAAGGGGTTTTAACTTTGTGGGCATTAATATTTTAAACATGTGGGGAGAGAAATAGAGAGATAGAGAGAGGGAGAGAGAGAGAGAGAGGATGGTTAGATGGTTTCGGACATCCCAAGGTGTAGAAGGTAGAAGTGGCATATATGGAACACGACCCAAGAACTGCAGGGTCGCCAGCTGGCCTAATGGATAGCATGCCCTAAAGACGGATTTTAATAAAGGCATTAGGGGTCAATCGATTTCCCTTAATTTTTTTTCAAGGTCATATATATTTTGGTGGGATGTAAAAATTTAAATTGATTGCCTTAAAATTTATTTTTTGAATATCAAATACGGTCCTTCTTAATTTCCAAGTTGAATTTGCCACTGGCAGCGCACTGTTACTTGTTAGTATTCTGGTTGCAAAGAGCATCAATGAATCCCCATGATCCATCCACGTACGTGGTAATATTACTAAAATATGAATGTATCTAACTATCTATGTTTTATAACTACAACAATAGATTTGGATGTTAGATATAATATAAAGATCCAGTTGAACCATTTTCTAGGTATGCAAAGGTTTCATGTTTGATTCTCTACGATTCCCAATATTTTCAGTATTATTATGGACACGAAAGGCAAATTAATATCCCAAATATGGGTGTCCGTGATCCACTCTCAGCCCATAAATGAGCTTTCGAGTGATAGAGAGTGTTAGATATAATATAAAGATTCAGTTGGGCCTTCATGAACGCTCATATTTAGGACATTAATTTGCCTTTTATATTCATAATTATATTGAGAATATTGTGAATTGCAAAGAATCGAACCTAAAATCTCAATGTACTAAAATCTTATAATGTACTCTAAGAGGGGACAAATAATTAAAAGTAGTAAAACAAAAAGACTAATTTGGCAGCGGGCTAGTCCTTAGGTGGTGCTATAGGGTACTTTGAATAGTTAAATCTAAGTAGAGAAGTGTCATCTCATTTTGCTTGCTTTTTGTTTTATTGGTTGTACTCACTCTACTATTACTATTGAGTTTGTTTAAAGAATATACAAGAATGTGATGCATGTGACATGTAGGGTTACTGAACCAGGTTATACATGTTAAGTTTTGTCCATTGTTCTAAAAATCAGTGTTTGAAATTTTTTTCGTTTTTAGAGTATTATTCGTTCGATTCGAATTATATCAATTTAGGTCAAAATTCAATTTTTATATAAATTGGTTAATATTCAATTAAATTTTGAGTACTTGGAGATAAACTCGATTTTGAATTATTTAAATTTTTTATTATTATTGTAAGTGATATAGCAAAATACATGTATTTAATCATTATAATTGGTTTTTAGTTGCATTGATAAAATTAATCAAAAAAAGATATTAATATTTTAACATTATTGTTGGTAATACATTATTACAAAAATTACTAAATATAAATTTAATATTTATATTAGATTAGTAGTGTAAATAATAAAAAATTTATGTCTTTTAACATTAGTAGACTAAATAATAACATGTGAATTTAATATTTTTAGTAATTATAAAAGTAATATCCAATTAGTTATCCGAATACTTATTTCGAGAACTCTCCTACTTAATAATCATTTTTTCGGAATTAAACCGAGTTGAAGATTTCCAATTTTTACAACCTTGATTTTATCCATTTGACGCTCATCACGCTCGGATTCAAGTTGGGAATCCTAATACTAGATGTGTTACCCTTCTTCAGGATTAATTGAAGTACGTGTAAGTTAATTCGGACATGATTAACCAAAAAAGATTTGTTCATTCACTTATCACTACCTAAAGTTGTCCGAACAAAGCATGTTAGATCAGTCTTTCGAATATTCTACTTTATTTCCGTGAATAATTTTGAAATCTTGACATATAGATATGGATCACATGGTAATAAGACAAAATGCAAAGTATTGCTAACTCGATCAATCACTAATAACGAAAATTACTGGTACGAATCATGAATGAGATAAAGGAAATTTTGAAATTGACCGTCTATATAACTAGGTGATTACTGATTAGTATGGTGGCTTCCAGAGATTAGTTCATTCAAATAGTAATTATGTGGTGTCTTAGTTTAATTACACGAGGTTAAAAATTAAATATTCCAAAGGTTCATCATGTATACATGTCCACTAAATATATGGAGTATTTATATATTTTATATATGGCCCTTGGGGGTACTTGTTGCTACTGTCGGAAAATAGAAGTATATGCTTATATGGTCCAATTACAAGTCGACAAATGTTATGATATTATAAACTGCCACTTAGTACGAAGATTATCATCAAATACTAAAACAAACACACAGAAATAGTATATTTAGTTGTAAGTACATAGTTTGAATTCTGATGAAAGTAGGCACAAGGAGCTGGGAATTTTAAATTCGATGTAGTACATAAAATATATATAATTTAGAGATAGTGTATGCTTATGGAACGAGCCCCAATGATCATAAGTTATAACCGTGATTCGGGAAGCCCATCTCTCTGTTCACTGCCTTGTTCTGCATTTGCCATTTGATGTTACCAGAGCTGCTTCAAAATGTCTCTTATTAACTTAAGTGTTCATCTCTCTCTCACTCTCTCTACATATATATAAACTCTTTTAATTACAATGATACATCTCTGAGACTCTGACCTCTTGCTTATTGGTTTCTATCTCAGGAGCCGACACTACCACTACCAGCACCAGTCCAATTAATTATTCATGTTACTGAAAATGATACGCAAATATATTAAACAAAGTCAAATAGTGATCCACACTAGAAGATGTGCATCGTCAATTTTTAAGAGTCGGTCAGAACTTAAATAACTATTAATTATTATTTAAAATTTAAAATCAAGGTTTGCATTTTTATGTATTAACTAATTTCTGTAATCCAACCGAAACTGTACGTAATTTTTACTACCAGAAACACCAATATTATTGTTATATCAAATCATTAAAGTCTAGCTAGAAGAAAAGTTCTATGTGTTCAAACTGTAATTTTCTAATGTGTTCAATTACACCTTCTAACAATTACGTTTTGATGAGTTAGTTAATTTTAATTAATTAAAATTTTTGTATAGATAGGGAGTTCATTCTTGTTGATAAAAACAAATTAATCAAAAAATATTGATTAAATTTTTACTATATGTTCTTGAGTACACATTAAAATCTGATAAACAATGTAATAATTACATAATCAAGCGTATAATATGCACAGTTCATTGTTTATCCATTCAACTAAGTTCTGTGTTACTCCAACTAACAAGGATACCAACTAACAGGATGCTTGTTATGTGCGAAAATGATTGTCCTAAAATTGATTGTTTCATTTTTCAAAACTATGAATAACCGGACCAGTGTTATAAACCCAAAAGTAAAGTGCGTTTAACGTCTAGAAAAGTCGATTTATCATTTTCAGACATACGTGTTTAATTTGATTTATTCTTCTTAATTTTGCAGCTGAGATTATTGATCATCGTAATCTGTAGATTAAGGAAGGTTGGGGTCCCATTTTGTTGTTAGAAAAGTTACCAATAACTGGATCCCATATATTATCAAAATTTGTACAAAGGATCCATTTTATTAAGAGTAATGTTACGTATCCCAACAACGTTTCCAAATAAAGTTCTGAATAACGTATCATGACCGACTTGACTTTTTGATAGATTTTAATTGGTGAAATTTATGTGAATGTAGAAGGTTCACCATAATTAATTGAATTAGAAGCAATAAGATTCTGAAACGTGGGAACGAATTTGAGGATTCTAGCATTTTCCTTTTATTAAAAAAAATGTTCAATATATAAGATATTGATGTCTCATTATTCGGGAACGATTTTAATTTTTTTAGCATTTTTCATATTATTAACACATTTTAAGTGTTATTGTATTTGTCGACAACAACCTAATATAATACAGTATTGATTTAAAATTTTGTGGTAACTATCATTGGAAAAAGAAAACAGCTGTAATACAAAATTAGCAGAATGTTCATCAGGTGTTACAAGTTAGAAAAAGACCAATGCCCATGCATTAGGGCCACCATTACGTGTTGCGCGCGGTGTTGATGATGGATCAATGTCTGGATGTTTGCGTGATTGACGTTGATCTAGTTCTACTTAATTATTTATCTATGTAGTACATAAATACAGCTTTACATTTTATAAGGTTTCTGTCAATCGGAAGCGATCTCTCGAAATCTTACTAACTACTCCAACTAATTACTTACAAAACTGTTAATATATGTTAGTTTGTTGATACTACCATTTAATTTATGTCAAATAATTAATTAATCAGTCTCATGCCAAGTCAATAATTTAACTAAGAAGTGCGTTTATAAATAGCATTTGATTTAGTAAAAGAATGTATGAGATTACGTTTAAATCTATCCATATCAGAAGCACTTCACAAGTCTTCACCGCAACTTCGATATGTCCCACTATGTCTCCTCTTTCTTGTGTAGAGTTCCTTCGTTTCTTTCATGTACGCAGCTTAGGATCGCTCTCGTTCTCACCCTAAGTCAATATAAACTTCTTAATTACAATAGAGACGTCTAATCCCTCGATCTTTAGCGGCAAGTTGATGCATATCTAATATCTCCTTAAATTTTATCATCGGATCGGATTTTCTTACGATTGGGATTAATCATAATTTTTTTGCTTATCGGCCAGATTAATCATAGTTTAAATTTTTATTAATTTAATTCTGTTAATAATGTGCTTCTCTATCTTTGTTGTCCGAATCCTATTTGGATTTTTGCTCCTATTGATTTTTTTATAATAAATATTCATTTATAAGACATATTATAAGTATAATTATTAAAAATATAATGAAATTATTTATGATTACACAGTGATTGGACAATCCCCTTATTTGGACTTAAATTGCTTTTGAAGAGTGTTTTGGTCTTATATAATTGTATTATGTAATAAATAGCATAAAAATCCGTGCAAGGTACGGGTTGCTATGTTAAATTATGTTTTTAAATTATATTGTGTATAATCAATGTTACTTGAAGTATAAAATTAATTTTTGTAAAGTTTTGCTTGTAATGGTATATGTGGCTATTGTGTACGTATTTAAATATGTTCAAGTTTGTAATTTGGAAACTAATATAAGAAGTACTAATAGAAGTCATGTCAGTTTCTAATTTTATTGTGGGTCATTGAATAGAATTTAAGTGTTCAATAGGTGTTGTCTAATTAATATGGTTTTTCAAAACATTTACGATACTAAATTTTTTTCCCAATTCTTCAAAAATGATGCCTTCAAGATGTTGCATTCTAAAAGTGTGGGTGTGGGTTTTAGTCATGATTTTAATAAATAAAAAACTTATTAAATCTTCTAATACGCTATTCAGACCTTACGCTTTCACTTCTTAAAACTATCTTTCTAACTATTTCATTTCTTTTCTTCTAAACTCTTGATTTTAAGTTTTTTTTTTTTGCCTTGGTTTCTCTTCCTATTTTTGTCCGACTTTCAAAACAACAGATAATTCAGTCCTCAACTGAGTGAATCTACCTTGTGTAACGGGCTTATAACATTTTTGTTTACCAAACTTGAGAATTTATCATTTATTATTTTATTATCATAAGTTGAAATTGATCATATGACTTTTGTCCGTACTTTGATAATGAATTAATCCTTTATTTTTTCAAACACAACTTCTTCCAAAGAAGTATTTTTACAAATTGTAACGAATAGAAAGACCTATATATTCAATGAATTTGTTGTTTCTCCTTGTGAGTTTTGTATATTCAAGCTTTGTTGTGAAAGTCTTCTTTAATTATTAATAGAGGTCAATTTTAAATCATCAATTAAATTATATATTATAATTTAATAATTTTAGTATGCACTATATATGCTTTTATTTTGAATATTTCATTTTATCGCCAACGTTAATTTTGTACATATATTTTAAAAAAATTCACATATAATATAAAAAATTATTGTTTATGCTACTAAAATTATGAAATAGAATTAATTATTTTTAAATAACATGGATTTGACTGATCGATGATAATATGAATTTTCATAAAATATCATTGATTATCATAACTTAAAGTCTCTTATTTTGTTACACGAACCTTTGTAGATACAAATTTTATATAATCATTGTCTTCTATGTGTTAACATATATAATAATAATATTATTATTGGATAATTCCAATATTGTAATAGTTTCTTTTAAATATCATTTCTTTTATTATTATTTCTTCCAATACATTAAAAAGTCTCACGAATTTATCTTTTGTTGGTGTAGTACCTAAGTTTAAAGTTTAATTTAGTTTCATAGTTACTTAAAGTTTAATTTAGCTCCAAAGTTATTTACATATGTATTATTGTTAAGACATCCACATATTACGTGTATGATTTATAAACACATGTGACATTGTGGCGTAGTGGTAAGAGCATGCATAAATTACTTGATAGACTCAAGTTTGATTCCAATGAACAACACTTTTTATAATAAAAAAGTGTTGATGTTTTACCTAAGTTTAATTTAGCTTCATAGTTATTTACAAATGTATTACTCTTAAACAACATTCACTTATTACGTGTATGGTTTGAAGACACATGTGACATTGTGGCGTAGTGGTAAGAGCATGCATAAGTTAATTGATAGACTAAAGTTCGATTCCCATGAACAATACTTTTTTTAATAAATATTAAACATGGGGGCAAATTGGTCTTTTCATGTACATTAAAAAATCTCACAATTTTTTTTTGTGTTGGCCTATTATATATATAATAGATTAAGCACGATTGAAACAACATATGACCTGTTTGGCTTATCATATTTCAAGAAACTTAAGGCTTATAAGTTCATAAGAGCTTACGAGGGGTGTTTATCTACCCAACTTATTAGCTCAACTTATAACTTATATGTTGATAAGTTGAATGTTGAGTATACTTAACATTAAACTTTCACCTTATTCTTATTTCTTCAAATCTTCAAAATTATATATATTTTGATCCGTTCATTAGAAAATTGATATGTATATATCAAATTTCTCTACTCATCGAGATCTATCCATTGATATCCATTGATATATATTAAAAAATAAATATTTTGAAAATAATAAAAAAAAGTTAACTTATAAGTTCTGATTTACCAAACACTCTACTGATTTACCAAACACTCTACTGATTTGTAAGTTCTGATTTACCAAACATTCTACTGACTACTCTACTGACTTATAAGCTCTGATCTACTTATCACATTTATGCTTTTAAGCCATAAGCTACTCATTTTAGATACCCCAAACACCCACATAATCACATTATGGGCTTGTTTGGGATTTCTTATTTCCAAGAAATAAGTTACTTATTTCTAAAAAAATACGTAATTGTGTACTTTTTTCTGAAAATAAGTGACTTATTTTTGCAAATAAAGAATGTTAAACATTTTTTACATACTAAATTTTAAAAATATTACGTAAATAATGAAAAAAAATTCGAAATAAATATTTATTTATAATTTATAAGATTTGACAAACATGCACTATATTAATGATGAATGTTGGTTTCAAAAAAGAAAAAAATGATGAATGTTGTGTGGCGAATATGTTATTTGGCTTTGGTATCAGGTAGAGTTGCTTTAAGAAGAAAATTAATCGCTTAATCGTAAGAAAAGTCAACAAGATCTAATCATAGTGATTTTATATAATTGTGCCAAAATCTTTTCAACTAGCACTTCATATATGTACGTATCATAAGAGATGGGATGGTTTTAAGCAGCCATTCATGAATCCTGATCGTACGTGAACCAAACTAATTGCTCATTGTGGATGTTTGGTCCTAATTAGCTCACTAATTACATGACTGCTAGCTTATATATATGAGTAATGCTAGGGAACCAAAAAACTTCTCCAAAATGATGTGGCAGGTGATGAGTTGGCAAATTGGAGAGTTTTAATTGGGGATTTATATAAATGCACGTGGGGTCCATTATATTAGTTATTTTATTAACCAATGGTAAAAACACATGTGGCGTTTGGAAAAGTTTTTGGGAACATTTTTTTGGTTCCTTAGCATTTTTCTATATATATGAGTAAAAAATATTTCTTAGGTTGACCAACTTAATTTAATATTAGTTTTAATGGTACGCAATAGTACCAAAGTACCAAAATACCAAATTTGGTTATCACTAAATTCAGAGTTCGATTCTTATAAATACATAATTATACAAGAATTATTTACTTTAATTTTTTTTAGCTTCACCTCGGGTTCTATTCCTTACAACTAGATAGTCATAAGGATTTATTTACTTTAATTATTTTAGTTTTATTTCGAATTCAATTCTCTATAACTATATAATTAAATAGTACATTAATATCTATACTATTTATTACTGTAGAAAACCATGTTTTAATGGTACGTAATAGTACCAAAATACCAAATTTGGTTATCACTAAATTCGGGGTTCGTTTCCTTACAAGTACATAATTATGCAAGAATTATCTACTTTAATTTTTTTTTTTTTTAACTTCACATCGAGTTCGATTCCTTACAACTACATAATCATATGGATTTATTTACTTTAATTGTTTTATTTTTATCTCGAATTCAATTATCTATAACCAATATAATTAAATAGTACATTAATATTAAAATTTTAATCTCGGCTCGTGTTTCGCCTCGGGTTCGATTCCTTACAACTACATAATCATAAGGATTTATTTACTTTAATTGTTTTATTTTTATCTCGAATTCAATTCTCTATAACTATATAATTAATTAATATATTAATATTAATATTTTAATTTCGGCTCGTGTTCAATATGCTCATGCTTCGCATGAGTAATAACGAGCTAGTATATACATAAATATCGCCAAAAAGGAAAATTGTTTTAAAATTCTTACTCTACATAATCAATCACCATTAGCACTAGGGTTTGGCCACCATCAGATCATAGGGGATCGATCAGTGATCTTGTTGAAGCGACAACACTGCCCAATAATTACCGTGGGTTACTTGTTAGTAGTATTCATCAAACTAATTTAAATTTAGCCATTCTGAAAGATACGTTATTATTAAGTTTTTTTTAATGAAACTACCAAATTTTTATTACGTTTTTTACAAAAAAAAAAACAAATTTAATCGGACTCTAAACAATACTGCAGTCTCGAATTCATTTATTTTTTAACTGCATCAATCGATGTACTGTAGATAAAAAATAAAGAAGATTATCAAGACACGATCTTCATCGGCAGTCGGTGGTTTTTTATGGAGAATTGTCATTTATTACTGATACAAATGAATTCTTAGATCTTTCATCGCAAGAATTTGACAGTGGTGAATCATATTACGACTCACGTGTCAAGACTTTAGTCGCTGCATGCATGCGGGTCAAATTTAGGTTTGAAATTTGTGTTAACCTGGTAGTCTGGTACACTTATCGAATCACTAGAGACGAGGCTCCAGAAAATGTCTGGGCCGCAACTTGGTCAAGTTCTTGTCTGGTTACATGTATCATGCATGTATGGAGTCACTTGGAGCAAAGTGATTTTTTTTTAAAAAAAATATATTGAATCAGTCATTTCCTATACAGTCAAATATAATATAAATAAATGGTTAAATTTAACCAAAAAATGGCTACACCCCATGTAATATTCATATTCTTGGAGTACAGTTTCAAAATATTGTAATCATACCGACAATCTCGGGTCAATGACTTAACCGTCACGCTTCGAGAAAATAGTTGGGCTTCAAGGCCCATGACGATTCCACTAAAGGCGGTGGCGTTGGTCCAGTGGGTTCCCTAAACAATGAATCCAAGAACTACGTTTGGCTTAATCCCTATAAATAGGGTACGTAGGCACATTGTATGGCACGATGCAACCCTTGCGAAAAAGAGAGAATTTGATATTCGATCTTAATTGCAATAACATCTCACATACAATCTCAGTCATCCCCAAATCACCAAAGCCTAACCCTAACCTCCTATGCCGTTTGCCGTCATCAACCACCACCACAGTTCCAGCAACCCTCCCCGAATTTGTTTTCACAAAATTCCTCCGTTAACAACTGGCGCAAGAAGAAAAGGGCTTTGACATCCCTGGAGGAAGGATGTCGCAATCAAATCAAGAACGTATTGATGACCACCCTGTGGAGGAAGTTACGAATACGGATAACCTAACCCTGCCGCCCCCAAGGAATTCGGATTTGAGGATAGCCGCACCTGAAAATTCAGATCTGAGGACTACCGCACCTGAAAATCCAAACTTGAGGAATTCAATACCGAGGAATCCAGATCCTCCACTCCCAAGAAATTCGAATTTGAGATCTACTCTACCAAGGAACCCTGATCGACGGACTACCGCCCCAAGAAGGAATATTCCCCGGATAAGAGGAGATCCCCCTATCTTGATAAGTAACGCTGAGCTTTGAATCAAATCACTTACATGAGGAATCCATGAATCGTATGGCTGCTCGGATGGCTACAATGGAGAGGGAAAAATAGTTTCTTGCAGGGTCTCGTTTGAATTCAGATGGACGTCGACCGCCAGAGAGAGAAGGATATCCAGGTTCGTGGCAGTCGATATCATCCAAACGAAATCCGGAGGGGGGATCGTCATGATTTGGATATGCACTATCTGACACCTGAGGAGTGCTATTCACTTTAGCTTTCACGATACGAATAATGATGCTGAATATGAAGCTTTGATATCGGCTTTGAAACTTGCTGTCGAGATGAAGGTAGAGAATATAAATATCATGAGTGATTCCATGTTAGTTGTGTACCAGGTAAACGGGGGGTTTCAAGCTCGTGGCCCTCGCACTGAGTTATATATGAGATGCACACAGTGGTTGATGGTTTTGTTTTGGGAGGCCAAGTTGGAGCAACTGCCTAGGGATAGTAATGCGGAGGCTAATTCCTTGGCTAAGTTGGGATCTCGGAAGGAAGCTACTCTTTTAGGGGCTATCCCTTTGGAAATTCAAAAGCAACCTATGCAAGTTGATATTCCTATGCCAGATATATGGATGACTCCGATTTGGAGATATTTGAAGAAGGGCATTCTTTCAGAGGATAAAATGGCTAAATTACAAGGCAGCTATCTATGTGGATTATGGGGGATCTCTGTATCGAAGGGGTTTTAATCAGCCACTCTTGAAGCGCATAGATGGAGAGGAATGCACTTATGTTCTGCGGGAAATTCATGAAGGTATTTGTGGCAATCACTCGGGGGTAGATCACTTGCTCAGAAAGTACTTTGACAAGGGTACTACTCGCCTACACTTCGGAAAGATGCACTTTATTTTGCCAGAGCTTATGATAAATGTCAGCGATATGCTAATTTTGTGAATAGCCCAGCTGCTCCTCTTACTTCTCTGCTCCTCTTACTTCTTAAAAAGTCCTTGGCCTTTCGCCATGTGGGGGCTTAACTTGATTGGGGAACTCCTAATGGGAAAGGAGGTGTGAAATATGCAGTAGTTGCGGTGAATTATTTAACTAAATGGGCAGAGTCTGAGTCTTTAGCTACAATCACTGCAAAGAAACTGGTGGATTTCATGTACCATTCTATTGTTTGCATTTTGGGATATCGTACAAGCTTATATCTGACAATGGGAAGCAGTATGATAGTGAAGAGATGCGGAAGTTATGTGACAACTTTGAAATTAAAAAGGATTTTTCTACCGTTAGCCATCCTCAAATAAATGGACAAACAGAGGATGTGAATAAAATCATCAAGCATACTCTGAAGGCAAAGTTGGATGAAAGTAAAGGGAATTGGCCGGAGGAGTTGCCTAACGTCTTGTGGAGTTACAATACAAACCTAAGACTACTATTCAGGAAACCCCTTTGGCTTTGACATATCGGTGTGAGGCTTTGGTTCCCGTTGAGTTAGGGGCAGGGTATTTTAGGAGAGATCATTATCAGCCGGAGGTAAATGAGGTTAATCACCATATTTATCTTGATATGGTGGAGGAATTCAGAACTACTTCTCAAACAAGGTTGGCATCTTACCAGCAGAGGGTAGCACGATACTATAATAGCAAAGTGAGGGCGAGGCCTCTCAAGGTAGGTGATTATATTCTTCACCGAGTTATGCCTAACACAAAAGTTCAAAAACATGAAGTCTTTAGCGCAAATTGGGAAGGACCATATAAGGTTATAGAGCGACTTTATGGGAAGGAACTTATTATTTGGCTGACATGGAAGGAAAATCAATTCCTCGAGCTTGGAACATGGAGCATTTGAAGAAGTATTACCAGTAATATATGCAGTTAGTATTTATCATAATGACTTTCTCTTAATTTATTGTCGAAAAAGTCTAGGGGGTAGTGCATGTATTCCTCCTTAGCCAGGAGTTATATTATGAATAAAACATGCTTTTTTCTTTCTTCAAAATTCAAGTATGCTTTTTGGATTTATGGTGGATGTCCTCCTCGGAAGGAGGGTCTTCTGATAACGTGTATTTTATACACGTTTTGTCATTTATTCTCTTGCATTTTTGTTAGTTTCGAATGTTGTTTTATTAATATTTGTTATGTTTTTCATCTTTCAGTGCCTCACGCTTAATTGTTGAAAAGATGGCTTAATTTGGGCATGAAAGCGAAGATTATTCAAGAGGGTGGTTAGAAGATGCAATCTTGCGATGCCGGGAGGTTTTTAATGTGTTATCTTGAAGATTTTATCTCGCACGACCGCTCCGCAAGCCGTTCGCTAGGCCGTTCAAAGAGTTTAAATGATGCAGATTTTTGCACGGGCTACTGCACGGCCGTGCAACAGGCCGTGCAAAAATGTGCTGTGTATTAAAAGAGAAGGGCTCAAAACATATCATCTAACCTCATAACCTAATATTCTCTCTTAACATCTAACTTCATCTAACATCTTGGCCTCTTGAAGAACATAAACTAGGGTTAGTAGAGTAGAGAGAGATACATCAATTACTCATAATCTAGCATTGATTATGAGTAACTAACTCCATATATTTGGCTCAAGGAGGATCTCTTGTATCAAAACCCATTTCATTTTAAGTAAGATCTATTTCACTCTATCTTGAATTCTTGAGTTGTATTGTTTATGATTTTGCTTGGAGAATTGTAAGTTGCTTCAATTTACTTCTCTTGTGAATTCAATTGCTAATTGTTTGTGCTAATCCGTAATTGTTAGTACATTCATTATAGTAGCACAAGTTTAGTGTACCTAAATTCTCAAAATTCAAGTGCAAATACCTAGGTTGAGCTCCTCATCCTTGGGTTTGTCCTAGCCTCTCTTTGATTGATTCCTTGATTTGGTTAAATTGGTAGTGCTTCACTATTGGTTGCTAGTATCAAGAGAACTAATTTATGTGCTTCACTAAATTAGTGTTTATAATAGAAGAGAAATAAGTGATTGTGTGCTTCACCAATTATCTTGGTTAGGTAGAGTTGGATATATTTGCTTGTTGTTGGGTTGAAGTGCTTGAATATCCATAATCCTTGGGTCAAATATCTCTTGTCTTGTTAATTTGCTCATTGTGTTGTTGTGTTGGCAAATTTGGATATTAGCCATTAACTTAGTTGTGTTTTTGTAGCAATTTATTTATCGTAGGCAAGGTGTTTGTTAACACACCTTAACCAAACTCAAAACCCCCCATTTACACACTTCTAGATTGTAAGAGATAATATACTCGAAATCAATATTGATAGTCCTTCCCTGTGAACGAACTACGAAAAATACTACCTTCATCTTCTTTATTTATTTTTGGTAGATGTCCTTCTCGGAAGGAGGGTCTTCTTTATATCTTTTGGTAGATGTCCTCCACAGAAGGAGGGTCTTCTTTATTTCTTTTTGGTACATGTCCTCCTCGGAAGGAGGGTATTCCTTATCTTTATTTGGTAGATGTACTCCTCGGAAGGAGGGTCTTCCTTATTTCCATATGGTAGATGACCTCCTTTAAGTAGGGTCTTCGTGGATTATTGAAAAGATAATTTCCTTTGAGGAGAGTCTTACTAAAAATGCCTTAAAAACGTACTTTCGAGGGGTAATCCATACTTTCGGAGCCTCATCAAGAAGATTTTTAGGAATATGTCCTCCTCGGAAGGAGGGTATTCCTGGAAATATTTTAAGATGTTTAGGAATATGTCATCCTCGGAAGGAGGGTATTCCTGAAAATATTTCAAGATTCTTATGAATATGTCATCCTCGGAAGGAGGGTATTCCTGAAGATATTTCAAAATTATTTTGAATATGTCCTCCACGGAAGGAGTGTATTCCTGAAGATATTTCAACATTCTTAGGAATATGTCCTCCTCGAAATGAGGGTATTTCGGAAAATATTTTAAGATTCTTAGGAATATACGTCCTCCTCGGAAGGGGGGTATTCCTCATGATATTTCTAGATTCTTAGGAATATGTCCTCCTCGAATGGAGGGTATTCCTGATGATGTTTCAAGATTCTTAGGCATATGTCTTCCTCGAAAGGTGGGTATATATTTCTAGTGCATTTAAAAAAATTTGGGAATAATTGAATTTGGAACCAAGTTGAGTGAAGACCCCTAAACTGGAAGGCGAAGCCTATACGAAGGGCGACCCTTAGTGAAAAATTTTAATATAGAGTGACAGTTAGTTAAGAAATTAGAAACCCGAAAAAGAAAGGGACATCATGGTTGTAAGGGCGGAGACACATTTGTCAAGACAAGCAAATAACCAGGTAAATTGAGGACATTGTAAATACCCAAACATTAAGAAATAAAATAAGTTATTACAAAGGCGAAACCATTTAAAGGCGGAGGGCACACACTCCCACATAAGTTAGAACTAGAACAGTTGAAAACCAAGATTAACAAAGACAATGGGTGATGGCGTTAACGGAGGGCCCGTACTCCGATAGTGTTTGCAATGATAAATAAATCATGTACTCAGGAAGCAATGGTGTAACTGGTGTTTGAAGGAGAGGCTCTATCACCATGCTCGCCCTCACGATTCTTTTGCTCAGCGGCTTCTTTCTTCTTAACCTCCTCAACAGCACCTAACTCCAATTCCTTTTTGATTTTCTTTTGAAGGACCTCGTTTGCCTTCTATATCAGCTGGGCATTGTCCTTCTTAAACTTAACCATGAAAGCAGTGGTGGAAGGAGCAAAGTGCGTCGCCCAATCGTAATCACGGTCGCCCGCAAGAAAGTTACGCAAGTAAGCAAAAAATCCTTCAGAATAGGCTTTGCTTTGATACTTCTTCTTGTTGAGGTTTAGCTCAGCCATCTCCACCTCTAACTTCCCAATCTCTATAATATGGGACTCCTGCTGCTTCTTCAGATTCTCGCCCGCCTCATCTAAAAAGTATTGAAGGCACCTTATATCAGCTTTATGAGCCTCGCCTAAATCAAACAGCTTTTTCTCAGATTCATTTAGCTGTCCCTTATAGTATGAAGCAGAGCTTTTGACATTGCTGTAAGATTTGTCCAACTTAATGACATCGCGCTCAAGACTGTTGACATAGTTCAAGCCATGAAGAAAGGACTTGCCCAGAGCTTGTTTGAAACAAAAGCTGGCTTCAGCTCGGTCTCGACTGCACCATGCCTTGACTGTCTCCTTTGTAAAGTTTTTGGCTGCAATCTCACCAAAAAGGCCAGCAACGCCTGTAGAGGATTCTTATAATGTATGTTTTCCCTTTTTTGAAACCTCGCCCTTACTTCCTTCCAGGTCAATGGCACCGCCTCCCCTTTTCCTTGCATTATTTTCTTTTTCTCTATGAGTGGGGATAGCCTGATTGGGAATTGTGGATGGCATCAGCTGAAATTGGGAAGGAACAGTTTTCTCTGTAACTTTCTCCTCTGCAAAAGGATTTTCTCCTAAAGGGAGTTCCGCCATTTTACCTGAAACGAAAAATGTTAGGCAAAGCTATATCAGAAAATGAGTAGACGAATAAAAAATAAGTTGAAAATTATTGGATGCCTAAAAAAGAGGCGAGGCTATACCCTTGCCAGTAAAACCTTTTGCTTTATTTTTAAGAGTTTTCCTAGACATGTTTCTTTTGAATTTCACGTAGGGAACTTTCCCAAATCCTTCGTTATAAAAATGATGGGCGTGTAAATTTTCTGGAGTTACTAGAAAATTAAAATCTTTTTTCAACCTTGGTAAGTCAGAGATATGATTCGCCCTCTATAAGGCCTCGCCTTTTAACTTGGATTGAGGAGGTTTATCTAAAAATAGAAATGTTTTAGGTAACGGATTAAAAAAGGAGAAGGATCGAGAATAGAATAGAGAAAAGACTTAATTGGTTCCAGGTTAAATTGAGGATTGATCCTAAGAACATCATAAAAGTAGAATTACTCATTCTTCCACAACTTCATGTTGCTTGGGTTACCTTCAACGAAACCCTTTTTATTTTGCTTAGGCCAGAAGGCGAGGTAGAAAAAGCCTAACTTAGTTCCACATCGCCTGATGTCAAGAAAGTATGAAAGTTCCTCCACTGTGGGTGCTTCGTAACCACAATTTATGTACATCATGTAAGGCCCAATCGCCAATCTATAACTATTTGACGAGAGCAGTATGGGGGCGATTCTGTAAAGGTTGACAATCTGGAGGAGAAAGTGATGGATCGGCCACCCAAAGCCGAGTTCTACTACTGAGGGGTTAACACCATTCGAGGAGTGGGAAGGTCGTTGATGTCAAAAAGATGCATCCTCATGAAGGATCGAGGGCGATACCATTTACCTTTAAGGTTGTAGTATTCAATCATCCACATTATATTCTCCGAGGAAATCTCAGAGGCGAGCCCAGCGCAGGAAATGATCCCTTTAGCTTTCCTCATCTCAACCTTCTCTTCATCAGTAACCTCTTCATCAAAATCTAAATCCACTTCGTGAATATAGACTTCAGGAATAAAAGGTTTTCTTCATTCTCTTGATTTCCTAGGTCTTGGGCATGATACGTGCTAGAAAGATCCTCGACTTCTCCAAGAAGGCGAGGACTAAGGCTCGAAGAAAGGTCGACAAGGATATGCAAATTGGTAGATTTCTTATTTGAATTGACGGTATTTTTATGGGCTCTAAACCACCCAGGATCAAGAAGTTTCTGAAGGGGATCATCCCGTGAGGGATGAGAAAAGGAAGCTCCTGAAGGCGATGCCATTTTGCCTTCCGGAGGAGAATTCTTGCTTGAAATCTGAAACAAAGGGCGAGGACTTTGTTAAGGAAAAAGGGGATCGTAGAATGAAAAGATAAAAGGAGGGTCAAAGGAAAAAGTCCTCGCCCTTGAAATAGAGGGACGCCCTATTACTATCAAGGTGGATGACCTATTACCATCTATCCACTAATTACCGAATTGTAAACAAGTAGAACCAAGGCCTCACCCACAGAAAGGCGATGCTTTAGTTAAGATTATAGTTACAGAAATAATTACAAAGCATGGAAATAGAATAAGTATGGAGCATACCTTGTATAAAAGGAAGACATTGGTAGTGGAAATTGAGAACTCGCCCGTGAAAATAATCAGCCTTGCCTACTTGTCAGAGGGAAGTTTTGCAGCACTACAACACGATTTTGAAATTAAGGTTAAATGAAGAGAAAAATTTAGGACTTTTATAGTATATGAGAAGAGTGGGAAAAATGAGCCATGTGGCAGTATTTAATTGGGTGTTTGATTCAAAAAATGAGGCTCGGCGTTTCAGTTAACAGACATTGGGAAATGTGAAAGGCAGTTGACAATTCTGACTATATAAATTTCAGGGACTCGCCTTCTTTGTAAACAATTTTTATGCAGGTAGTTTCTTTTGCAATTATTATTATTTCAAGAAACTGGAGGGTAGTTGTTACGCCCCATAATCAGTCTCGCCCTAATCTGAGGAAACGCCCTTATATATATGGGCTAGAGAAGGACATTTCGATCCATAAAATTATAACAAAAGATGATCAATTCTATTGGGCTAGGCCCATATTCACTTGAGGCGTGACCCCAATCTAGGGGAACGCTCTAGAACAGCAAAAAACTTTTGTTCTACAGAGGGCTCGCCCCCTTTTGGGGCCTCGCCCGTTGGCTTTGAAGAAAAGGAATCTCCCCTAAGTAACAATATGGGAAACGCGGAAGATAATGGGCCATAACCCAAAACATATACTACAACAATTATGAAAAGGACTAGCCCCATCCAGGCTAGCAGGCGTCGCCCTGCTAACGAGGTCGAAGGGCGTCGCCCATTATTGATCTCAAGGCCAACCCTATGTCTAGTTATTCCTTCTATGTGGTTCAAGGTGGGCGTTGACTCCGACAATCTCGAGTCAATGACTTAACCGCCACGCTTCGAAAAAATAGTTGGGCTTCAAGGCCCATGACGATTCCACTAAAGGCGCCGGCCCCGGTCCAGTGGGCTCCCTAAATAAGGAAAACCAAGCCCATTTAGATTACTTGCTCTCCAAGAACTACGTTTGGTTTGATTCCTATAAATAGGGTTTGTAGGCATATTGTATGGCACGATGCAACTCTTGTGAAAAAGAGAGAATTTGATATTCGATCTTAATTTCAATAACATCTCACATACAATCTCTGTCGTCCCCAAATCACCAAACCCTAATCCTAACGTCATACGCCGTTTGCCGTCATCAACCACCAAAACAATTATAGCAACCCTTCCTGAATTTGTTTTTACCAAATTTCTCCATTAACAAATACGTTGAAGTCTCAATTAAATATGTAATCAAAACAATTTTATTCAAATCGTATTTGCTTTAATAAAAATGTTGAAGTCTCAATTAAGAACCTCCTCGAATCCCTAATAATAACGATAGATGACTAGAGGTTATGCTTAGAAAAACTTGTTAACTTTGTAGTATATATTTGAAGATCGTTAATCTATAACATGCTATGGTTGATATATTGTTTGTTTGTTTATCCAAAAAAAATATGAATTATGGATAAAGTAACGTGACCTTCCTATGTTTACATCAATTTTTCATGCATGTTGGGAAAAAAAATTCGGGAACAGATTGTTACACTATCACTGGATAGCGATGATGGTCCATATTTTGAACCCTACAATAGTCTATATTCTATTGGGAAACATGAAACAACCAAAACTAAATTCCTTGCCATTTATAAACTGAAACATGCTAGGCTCGGAAGTGGCATACTGCATGCAGCATTGCTGTCTGGCTAGCCCAAAAGCCATTTTACTATACATATATGTACTATTACACACACAAAGATAAAGATCCATACACACAACATAGTTCTGTCGTAAAGCACATGGTCACCCCACTGATGAAGCTGGGAAACATGTGAAGGTGCAACTGTGCAAAGTAAATAATGTTTCTGGGGCCACGAGTGCTTAATTTGTGCTCAAGGTCTCACAAGTAAGAAGTAAACTATCTAATTATCTTTTTATTTCTTAATTGCTAAAGTTAAATAGCTAGGAAGTTTAATTGTTAGTATAGCTACAAGCCAGCCAGCTAGCTGATGGAGATTAGTGATTAACAATGTCTTAATCCAACTTTCCCAAACATGTTCATTGACTAACAAGTGTCTATAAACAATACATATAGAGTGTGAGTAATGGTTTCCACCATGCATTACCATAGTTAATATATCAAATTTAGTCACTTTTCATGGGACAATAATCATGCTTTGTATTAGTTTAATATTGATTTATAGATGATGCCCATATTATCATTTTAAGATCTTGCAAATCCTAGCTAAGGCCCACCAAGTTGTGGTTATCAAGGACAATTCAACCAATGAAACAAAAGCTTAACTACATGATCATCCTTTCGTAATACGACTCCCCATTTACTTTCTAATCACCTTTTTATTTAAATTTTTTTGCTTTTGGAAGGTTACCAAAAAAGAATAATATAATAAAAGCCCTAAGTGTATGCACTAGTTCAAGTTGAAACCCCCTTTTTAAGATATATACATTTCAAGTATTTTTAATATTCCAAACAATGTGGGTGTGACTCAAATAAGTCCCTCCATATATTTCAAGTGACACAACCTAACCTACTCCTACTACTTTAAATATACAAAGTTTGTATTTGGTGGAGTTAGCTTTAGGTCATGTGAATTAGATTTCAAACTCCTCTTCCTCTCTCCTCAATTAGATTATATATATATATATATATATATAGTCCTACTCAGCTACAAACCAAAATTAAATACAAACTATAAACAGGTAGCCTAGCCAAACAGAAATCACTAAATTACACAACTGAAATCATTAATTTTATTTTTAACAAAAGATATTAAAAATACCCCACCCCACCCCACCCCACCCCACCCCACCTGACCTGAAATCAGTAAAATACACCCCCAAAATCACTAAAATACAAACACCCACCACCACCACCACCACCCCACCTGAAATCAGTAAAATACACCCCCAAAATCACTAAAATACAAACACCCCCGCCCCGCCCCGCCCCGCCCCGCCTCGCCTCACCTCACCTGAAATCAGTAAAATACACCCCCAAAATCACAAAAATACAAACACCCCCATCCCACCCCACCTGAAATCAGTAAAATACACCCCTAAAATCACTAAAATACAAACACCCCCCACCACCACCCCCCCGACTGCCATTGATATCACCACCAACACCACAAGATCTACAAACACAAATCGTCACAAACAAAAAATCACAAGTCATCAAACACAAATCGTCACAGAGGTCCGAACAGATTGTAAAGAGGAGCCAGGTGTTGAAGGACTGGCAGCAGATCGGAGTGGAGGGCGTCTTCATTTCGGTTGTGTAATTATCGTAATAATAAAATTAATGATTTCGTCGGCGTCGGGCGGCGTGGCTTGAGCCGGAGCTCAGGTCTGTGATGGCTGTTGAAGAAACGGCCGATGAAGATGATCGGAAGACGACCGGAGAAGATGGTGGGGGGTGGGTGGTGATGGCAGTTCGCTCCGATGTCTTTAGATCTGGTGTGGTGGTTGAGGACTGGTAGTGATGATGGAGAACTGGTGGTGGTCGGATCTGGAGCTTGACGGAGCTGGCCGGAACTGGAAGGTGGTTCCGAGGGCCGAGGGGGGTGGGGGGCATGATGTCATATTAAAGGTGGGTGATGTGGGGTGGAGATAGTAAAATATGGTGTGGAGATAGTAAAATAGGGTGTGAAGATAGTGATTTTTAGTTTGTATTTAAGGGTTAGTTTGTATTTGAGCAAAAACATATATATATATATATATATATATATATATATATATATATATATATATATATATATATATATATATATATATAAGGGTTAGTTTGTATTTGAGCAAAAACACATATATATATATATATATATATATATATATATATATATATATATGTATGCTTATGATATGATATATTAATTAACACTAATATTCTACTAATCCATTACTAAATAAACTAGTGCATGTCTCTTTTGGTTGCAAAATCAAAACATGTTAATGAATTTTAATTAGGTTTAGAGTTTAATAAGTGGCATGCAGTAATAGTAATCCCGTGATTTGAGATAATTATGGGAGGTGACTTGGTCAATCAATAGGACAAATTCAATGTGCATATTTTTGTTACCCATTTTATTTAGGCGATGCAGCTGATTATAATAAAACAAATTAAAAAGTATAGTGTTGAGCGGCTATATAAACACCACAGAACATGTATGCAAGCACGCTCCGCACATGACTACCTAGGATTAACAATAGTATAGTGTTATGGCTACCACTTAGCAATAGTATATGTATTTCAGCAGGAAACCTTGGATGCTTATATATACATACACCATATATACATACACCGATACTGCGATTGTGTTAAATTGAGTTAATTTGCGTTTCATGATGCTGTCTATGTTAAAATCATTTTTAAAATTCAGATCATCTTCGATAAAAGAAATCCTTTGTAAAAAAGAATCTACGTCACTAATATTATACAAAATTTGTATAGATCGTGAAATTCTTCTAATCATGCAAAATCGTCAGCTAAATTTATAACTCACCTCCTCAAATTGAATAAATTTGTCAAATTTTTAAAGAGTTAAAAATTCAAATTGTATAATTTTTAGCCACGTTTATACTCTTTATTAATAAGCAGAACACTTTTTTATTAAAATTAGTTGATAACCCGTGCTTTGCACGGGTACAAGATAATAAATTTAGATGAATTCCCGTCGATTTGATTTGATACTTCGATTGTATCATTTATACTATTATATTAAAGTCAAAATATTGAAAGTTTTGATTTTTATGATTTTCTATTTTTTATTTTATTTAATAAATAATAAAATAATATTATTAATGTCAATTAGTCAGTTGTTTTTTTCTAATTAAAACACATTAATTTTTAATTAAAGATTTTACATTTTATAAACATCTAAAAACATCAATTATGCCATATTTTTCAATCATTAATAATTATATTCTAATTAAAACATGCTGTCATTTAAATTAAAACATAATTTTGCAATCATTAATAAATACTTAAAAATATCACACATTATCTTGCAATTATTAGTAAAATATATTCAAAATTTGTACATTTATAGTAAACCAACATGAGTATAATTGTTTGTTTTTTGGTTCAGTATACAACAATACAACGAATAATGATAGTTAGATTTTTAGTAAATAATTAAGAATTGTTAAATCTAATAAATAGAGTATTATTTTTTAATTACTCTACTAAAAATCTAGTATTCAAATCCTATCAACAACATATTTGAATTAAACATTAATATAAGTTTTTAAAATATTAAATTATATTAAAATTAAAATAGCCAATGAAAATAGTGATTATATAAAAATATAATTCCCCTAAAAAAAAAATATAATTATAACATAAAATAAAATTTATAACATATTAAAAAAGCCCGGTGCATCGCACGGGTTATAATCTAGTAAGATTTATAGTAAAAGTAGGTGTTTGTAATGTGTTTTATTGTAGAAATATGTATCTTCCATTGGGTATAATTATATATTTACATTAATAAAATAAATAAAAAAATATACCGGTAACCACATTTTGGTACCAATACGCTCCAACGAAAAGGGATTTCGCTTATTAATAAAGAGTATTAATTTGAAACGCAATAGTACCAAACTTTCGTTATCAATATATTTATTTATTTTGTTATTATATTAATTTACTTATAAATATATAATCATATTTATAAATGTATATAATAATGAAACATACCTACTTCTATTATAAGTCTTATTACATACACCTATTTCTATTATAAGGCATACAACGAAGCCTCTTTTTGTTAAAACGCAATAATACCAAATTTTTGTTATTATTACATTTATTTATATTATTATATGTATTTATTTATTTATAAATAAACAATCATAATGGAAACTACCTGACTTCTACTAAAAATCTTATTACACACACTTACTTCTAGTAGAAGTCTTAACTTTTATTATGAAAGAATATAATAATACCAAACAAGTAAACTTGATTATTTTAATTAATAATTTATATGTCAATTCAACAGAATATGTTAAACATTACCATAATATGTTAATTTAAATTTAACTATCGTGTAGTAAATTTGATTACAAAGAAAATATAAATACCCACGAATTATAATTACATAATAACTTTTTTACAATAATAATAAAATCATTGTAGTCCCATTATAGTTCCAAGTTTTATATTATAATCATAGGAAATTGCACTTCTATAACTTTCAATAATAAGCGATACTTCTATTCTATAGTTCGTACCAAACTCGATTTCATGTTTCATCCCTAAAATTCTATTTTGTTACAATTTTATATCAAATCTAAACAGTTATTTTATTTATAAATTTTGGTAATAAAGTTTGGGCCCTATTTTGATTTCATTATCCCTACATTTTTTATACTGGTTTTCAATTAAAAATGGAATTGTCGAAATTGTCAACAATTATAATTCTATAATTATTACCATATTCGGTTGCATAAAATAAATTATTTATTTGATCATCTTAATTTTGATTTTATATATTAAACAATGTTGTCAATATATTTGTTTCATTATGTTGTAAATAAATAATATATAGTATTTTCATATCATTAGATAATACTAATCATGTTTAATTGAGTTAGATATTTGAAAAAAGAAACGTAATGTAACTACAATTAAAAAATCAGAATTTTCAATATGATAATATAAGAAAATTTAAAAATCAATGAAAATAACAAATTATTAATTATTTTAAATAAATTATCTTGGGTCTGTAATTTGCACGGTTTACTAACTACTTAAAATTAAAGAAATAATCAATTAAATGTAAGCAAAATGATAAAAAAAAAATGTGTTAATTATATTATATCCTTATATATAATAAGCGTAACGGAAATCTTATCCCGTTCTTTTGTTGTAAATTTGGAACATTGGATCTTAAATAGCTAGATAGATGTGATTCGTTAGATCTAACATTAAAAAGTTTATTAGATTTATAGTAGGATTATAATCAAAACAAGAAAAAATTAATAATCTAAACCAAATATAAGTAGATTTTCTAAATTGAATATAGTTCTCAATGTAAAAATTTGTAACTCTCTTTTATTTTCAATTTTCGAATTATTTCAGTTGAATAATAATTATTAAACCATCACCAAATTAAAAATAATTTTTTTGCTTTGTTAGACCTGTAAAATCATCTAAATCTAATTTTTAGAATTATAATAAATATTAAATTGATAAGTTTAAAAAATAATATTTTTTTTATATATTATACTCCAATTTGATTATTTTTCCTATAAGTCTTTCAAATTTAAATCTTTTTTATTTTCTTCAATAAAAGATTAAAATTTGTTTGACAAAAATCAAATTCAGTATAAATAAATTTAAATAAAAATAAAATATCAAGAAATTTTCATATGATAATATTATGAGGTTTTTTGATAAATAAATTGTTAAAAGTAAATTTTTGCAATTTTACTTTTTTTAAGAAGAGCTATTTGCAAATTTACCATCTTAATTTCAGTTATACCAATTTTTTTTTAAAAATTGCAAAAATACTATGTTCGATCAACTTGCACCATTTTAATCAATTTGTACGAACTCTATTATCTCTCTTTTTTATCTCTGGCATCTCTCTCTTCTCACCCCTTGCGTATCTCACCTCTCTCCCATGCCACAGCAACGTAATTGAAGCCTCAATTCTTCTTTGTTCGAACTTCAACTGAGAAAGACACAGATACACACACAGAGACAACGAATTGAGAAGAGACAACGAATTGAGAAGGTGGAGGATCGAATTGATTCCCGACGTCGACGTTGATCGGAGAAGGTGGTAATGGTTGCGAAAGGGAGGGAGATGGGAGGTTGAAGGTCGCCGGAGGAGGTGGGATGTCGCCGGGTATTGGTATGGCAGAGGTGAAGTTAATGGATTGTACAATTCTTATGTTTCATCGGAGTTTCGCCTGCGGCGCCGGAATTGCCATGGTTGGTCGGAGAAGATGATGGGGGAGGTCGGGCTCGGGGTTGATGTGGTGGAGTTTCGCCTGCGGCGCCGGAGTTGCCAGTTGGTCGGAGAAGGGAGGTCGAGGTCAGTGGCGAAGAAGATGGAGAAGTACTATAATTGCAAAGAAGATAGAAAACAATGTATAATTGCAAAGATTTCAGGAGTATAGCATTTTTGCAAACAGAAGTACAAATAACCGTATATTTAATAAATTCTCTAATATAATTTATATAATTATAAATATTAAAAAAAATGCACGTATTGCAATTTAGCATGTTTGATACATGGTGCTTTTGCACTTATCTATAAAACTAGTCGATAAAACCGTCCTTCGCGGCGGCATTACAATTTTTTTAAAAAATTCAATACATATTTAGGTTATATTATATTATCCATATTAAATTTTAATAGTTACATAATCTTTTAATGAACCAATTTTTTCTTAAACACGATTTTTTAGATTGAGTCACTCTCTTGTTAAAACTGAAATCCCAACTTTAACATATATTACAAAAATTTATATAATGATTTTTATCCATAAAAACCGATCCCTAATAATAAAAGAAAATTATGACATGAGTATCAAATTCTAATAGCTAATACAATTTTTTTTAGTGAGCCGTCTTCCTGTTAAAACATGTTTTGGGTCGTTCTTATTTAGAACTGAAATTCTAACTTCATTACATATTATTGATGACACTTATCTTATGAAATAACTTTTTTTCTTAAAAATTAAAACCTCAAAAGAGATTAAATTCCAATTTTTACATTATTTAAACTTTCTAGTATTTATGGAGTTTTAAAAGATGAAAATACATCTTATATTTTCTGTATATTATAGATATTCCTGTATTAATTTACAGCTTCCGTACGGAAATGCTTTTCTGTTATGTTAACACATCAATTTTTTTAAATGCGAAGACATTTCAATACCGGGATAATATTGAATTTATAGACATATTTTTCAAATGCAAGTATAATTAACATGTTTAAAAAAGTCTCCAACCTTTCTAATGAAAATTTTAATTAAAAAAAACTTATATAAAAAAGTTAAAATAAACGATTTCCAGGAAAAAATATTTAAAGTTTTAAAACATCGTATAAGACGTTTCCACTGTTCTCGTATTCTACTTCCAATCAAACATTTTATTATATGTATTATTTATATATTCAAACATCTTTTCTACCTCCAATTAATTTTTTAATTATATGTATTTTCTATACATACTCTTCTTATTTATTAATTAGAACTCCTATATATTTTACTTACAATAAAACTCTTAATTATATGTCTTACAAACATCTATTCTACTTCCAATAAGACTTTTAATTGTGTGTCTCTCCAATAAATTCAAACTCTTATTCTCAATTATATCTTTATCTATGCTATACTATTATAATCGAAACAGGGCAGCAACTGTTAGATTTTCAGATAGATTAATGAGAACCGTTGGATTTAATACTAAAAGAATATTACTTTTCTAATATTTAAAATATTCTCATTGGTTAAGTTCGAATCCCACCAACAACATAACTTTATTAAACATATATATTATTTTATAAACTATTCTTAAGAGTTTAAGATTCTATTCCCGTCAATATCATATTATAATCAAAAAAAATTATTATCTTTTTCTATCAAAGTATTATATACATTTATATTATCTTATAAGCTATTCCCAAAAAATTTCGTCAATAACATATTATAATTAAAAATGAAAAAACTATCGTTTAAAATACTATCAAAAATGTATTATGCTATTTTATTATCATAAATAATTTTTTTCCTATTGATTAAAAATATATATATATGAAAATATGGGTAATAAGATACAAAAATATTAAAAAAAAACATCTGTGTATCACACGAGTTATAAGTTATATAGTTAAAAATTAAATAAAACCTGTAAAACACTTACAATATAAATTTTTTGTATAAAAATCAAAGAATGGTCTACATGATTAGATAAATTTCACTTTTTCTACTAAATAAAAATTTAAAAAAAATTACTTTTACATAATATTTTTATACATAAATATGTATTTTAAAGTTATAAGTAAAGTACATAATTAGAACAATATTTATATTCATGAGATTTATAAAAAATAAAAAAATTATATTAATAATTAAAACATTTATACAACTTAAAATTTTAACAATGAAATATAATTAAACAGTTTACAAGCAACCGTGCATCGCACGGTTTATAAGCTAGTATATAATAAATATAGAGGGATCTTATTCATAATTTTGATCTCTGTATCGTCAAAATAATCTAAACCATCGAATCTAATATTTTTAAAAATAGACGATCAACATTATATCATAGTAAAAAGAAAATTATAATTTAAAAAGGATATAATTAGAAAATGATGCATTAGAAGTGATTTTTAGAAAGAAAATTATAATCTAAAAAGGATACAATTTAAAAAGTTGGTATTATAATTAAATTTAAAAAAAAATTATAATTTGAAAAAGATATAATGAAAAAAAAATTGTATTTGAATTTAACTTTACTTATTTTTTTATAAGTATTAAAAATTTTATATTTACTATTTGATCTCTATCTTGAAATCTAGAAATCATATTTGGATAATTTTACAATTCCACGCAAAACTCCTAAAATTATCTTTCATTTAGTGATGATCTAATAATTATTATTCAAATGAAAACACTTAGAATCTCAAGAGAAAATATAATTACCAATTTTTATATTAATCCTATTAAATGTACAAGTCCTACATTGATAACGATATTCAATGTAGAAAAACTAATTCTATTCAATGTAAAAATCCTACATTGATAATGCTAATCAATGTAGAAAACTAATTCTATTCAATGTAGAATTCCTACATTAATAATGATATTCATTGTAAAAAAAAATTATTTATATATTATTTAAATTATTGGCATACATTTTTTCAACTAATTCTATTCGATGTAGAAGTACAATCATCCTAAAAATCCTAACTTCATTACATATTACTTATATAATAATATTTATCCATAAAAATCGAATCCTAAAAATGAAATAAAATTTATAACATCAATATCAAATTCTAATAGCTGATACAATCTTTTCTAGTGAGCCGTCTTCCCGTTAAACACGTTTCGAGCCGCTATATCGTTTGGGATCGAAATTCCAACTTCATTACATATTATTGATGATACTTATCTTATACAACTTTTTTTCCTTAAAATCAAAATCTAAAAATAGAGTGTATTCCAATTTTTATTTTCTCCAAATTTATGGAGTTTTAAAAAATTAAAAAAAATCATATTTTCTCTTTATATTATAGATATTCCTGTATTTATTTAGGGTCCCCGCATAAGAATGTTCTTTTATTATGTTAACACATGAGTTCTTTTATTTTTAAATACAAAGACTTTTTTATGAGATTAGTATTGGATTTATGAAAAAATTTCCTAATAGAAGTATAAATAACTTGTATAAATATATATAATTTTAGAATATCGTAAAAGATGTCACCACCGTCCTTTTATTATACTTAAAATAAAATTTTTAATTATACGTCTTGACACCTATTCTACTTCCAATAGAACTTATAATTATATGTTTCTTCTATAAATTCGAACTTTTATTCTTTATAAATTCGAACTCCTATTCTACTTCCAATAGAACTTTTAATCATATGCTTTATAAATACCTATTTTACTTCGAATAGAACTTCTAACTATATGTCTTTCTTATAAATTCGAACTCTTCTCATCTGTAAATTCGAACACATATTCTACTTCTAATATGTAAAAGGATTTTTTTTATATTTATCAGTGTTTATTCAAACTTCTATTATACTTCCAATAGAACTTTAATCATATGTCTTATAATTAAATAACTATTCTACTTCCAATAGGATTTCTAATTATATGTCTTCCCTATAAATTCGAACTCTTCTCATCTTTGAATTCGAACACCTATTCTACTTCAAATATGTTAGAAGATATTTTTATATTCATTAGTGTTTAAAATCCTAAAATTCTATAAAATTAGAAAAATAGATTGAGACGATCTTAGAGCGACACTAAACTCACGCGTATCCTCCTTTATATATATATATATATATATATATATATATATATATATATATATATATATATATATATATATATTGACTATTCGACTAAGTTGCGCTTCGCGACGACCTTGTAATAGTTTTTTCTAAAAATCAAAATATAAATTTAAGAGAGAAATCGAAAAAAAATATCTATAAATAAATTAATGAACACAATATTGTACAAATTATATATATATATATATATATATATATATATATATATATATATATATATATATATAGAGAGAGAGAGAGAGAGAGAGAGAGAGAGAGGGAACTAAATAAACTATATACTTATTTTTTTATGTCGATTTTGTATCACATTTTCTTAGGCCGACAGCCATTGTAATAAATACATATAAGTCGCGTTTCGCGGTTGCCTTGTAATATTTTTTAAAGTTTTTCAAAATATAGACTATTTAAGAAAGAAATCAAACTGAAAATATTTCTAAATAAATTATTGAACACAATATTGTACAAATATATATATATATATATATATATATAATGAAATAAACTATATACTTATTTTTTACGTCGATTTTGTGTCACGTTTTCTTAGGCCAACACTCGTTGTAATAAATACATATAGATAAAAAAAAAATATTTGATTGAATTAATTAAAGAAGACGTTAAAATATTATGATAAGAACAATGAGAAGATGATAACGATAAATTAACAATGAATAGTAAGTAAATAAAAAGGGAATGATAAAAGTTTAAATATTTTGTGCCAAATTTCTCAAGTACTTTTACTTCTCATACAGTGAAAGATCTTCAAATTCTTGTTCACACGATCAAGTGTTTCTGTATCGAGATCACTAACAACAAAAACACAAAAGTCAAAGCAAAGAACAACCAATGGTACTAATAATCAATATTTATAACTAAAATCATAACAAATCATAAATTGGAAAAAAAACGAAGAAAGTAACTATTAAATCAGTAAATTCAAACCTTAAAAACTAATCCAAAAAAAAAAAAGCAAATTGAAATACAATAAACATAAGCCATGTATGATGAGAATTAAATAAAATAAAAATGAATAAAAAAACTGAAAGAAAGTAGATGAAGACAAAAGTAAAAAGAAGCAAAAAAAGGTTTACAAACAAGGTGATAAAGAGCCCGTTTGGGAGTGTTTAAAATAAGTTATTTTTGACTTAAAGTACTTTATTTTAACTATAAGTTAAAAGTAAAGTTTTTTACTTAAAGTTAAATGAATGTGTTTGGGTAATTTTACTTAAAGTTAAATGGGTGTTTGATAATTTTGACTTAAAGTAAAATTGGACTTAAAAAAAAATTAATTCATATTATTTAAACTTTACAAGAGCCCTGGAAGAAGAAGAAACAAAAGGAAAAAAAGAAGAAGCTAAAAGTCATAAGGCAACTTTTGGCTTAATGAAACAAAATGATTGAAAGCCGGCTTAAAGCATAGGTTGTCAAGCGGGTCAAAAATTACTATAAGCTATTTTTAACTTAAAGCGGGTGCACCCAAACACCCTCAAAATTTGATCGTTGGAAGAAGTGATTGTAGAAGTGACTGTAAATAAACAAAAATATAAAAAAAAATCTATTTCGAATATGTAAATTTGAATTATTTTTCCCTACAATTCAAAACCTTTTTCTATTTCGAAGATGTTAATGTTAAAAAAAAAGTTTTAATTTTTTTATAAAAAAATAGGAACTAAAGAAGGAAATTTTGATTTTAATTATTTAAAATAAAGGAGCTCTGTTGAAATATAGCATAAGATCCATTTGGGGCTTTTAATGTTAAAAAAAGAAGTTTTAATTTTTTTTTTAAAAAAATAGGAACTAAAGAAGGAAATTTTGATTTTAATTATTTAAAATAAAGGAGCTCTGTTGAAATATAGCATAAGATCCGTTTGAGGCTTTTCTCTAACACATTAAGGTTTAGATGTACTGGTACTGTTACTCAACAAGCTCTAAAAAATAGATAAATATTCGAACAATTTTAGAATTTTTGGGGTTTTCTAAAGATAAAGATATTGATTAACCAATCGTTTTCCCTAACCATACATGTATTTAATCTCTACGAAACAAGATTTAATAATGCTACTGTAATTGTGACAAGCACAAGAAATCGGGCGATTTCTTGTTCGCTTAACAAATACTTGAGATTAAAGCTCTATAAAATATTTATAGAGGTTGATGTTTGCTAAGTATAAAATATCATACAACACATGTGGAAACATGTCAGAAATATATAAAACTCTATTAATTGTGGTTAGCTTATACTAACGTATTCTTCAGAACAATGATATAAACGAGGTAGAAAAAAGAAAATACTATGTTCCATCCTTTAAATTCAATAACTGTCTGTTGGATATTTTGCTATCTTATTTTGTTCTTACATAAGTAATAGTTCTGGGTACAAATCAGGCATGAGGGTATGTGGGACTTATCAAAAAATTAATCACTGTTAACCAAAGGTTATACCACCGCTAATTAACTAATGACGAGGCTCCAAGGCCTAAGAGCATCTCCAAGAGACACTCTATTGTAGCTCTTAACTCAAAAATTGAGGAGAGAGAATAAAAATCAAGCTCCAAGAGACTCTTAGAGGCTCTCTAAAAAGTTAAGAGCTTCTTCTCTCTCCTCTATTTTAGGAGCAACTAGTAGCTCTTAACTTAATATTTTATTAGTAAAATAGTGGTTCTTCTCTCTCATCTATTGATTGTTTGTCCAAATGGAATTGAAATATGAATAAAATATAAAATAAAGAGGCATAATAGAGAGCATTGTTGGAGTTGACACACAAATCAATGTAATAACTTGCTAAGAGCTTAATTGTTTATAATATATTTAGGAGTGAGCTAAGAGACTCTTGGAGATGCTCTAAATATACAATGTTTAGTTGGATATATTTGTCCTTGGACAGTTCAGTAGAAGTCAAGACGAAGCCTAAAGGAATAATATATAAATGTTGGTTCTAATTTACACATTGGGGTCATCCTATAATAATGATTAGTGGACACTTGTGGATCCATGTGTATTTGTATACACATGCACAATCCTAAAAACCGGGTCTCCAAGCAGATAACCTAAGTTGGCGCTTTCTTATGTAATTGTTTAACCTATTTTGACAAGTTAAATTAGCGTTCGTTGATATGCATGTCAATAGCTTCTCCCTAGATTAAGGTTATGTTCTAGCAAACTCCCTATAGGTATCATTTAGAATGTCTTCTTGAGCAAACTCCCTTCTCTACCTGATTGTTCCTATATCGATAGATGCTATGATGATTTACCTGAATTGAGGCTAAACATCTTGTCAGTAAACTGATATAATTTATATATAACAATGAAGTTTTCTCTTTTTCTATTACTGGAAAATATTAAAAACAAACATTCAAGGTACACTAAATTCTGTATTCTATAATCTGACAATAAACCTGAGAACCGACAATACAAATACAAATATAAATGTAACTGCTATATTTTGAATTAAAGGATTGGATGGGAAGTAGTGAACGTGACTACAAATGGCAGATAAAAATCCACAAGTTCAGGCAATCAGGCAGTAAGCATAAGCCAGATGTTTTTAAGTGCAAGGCAAAGATCTGAAAAGAGCAATTATCAACTCATATTCAGCCACCCTTTTTATCTGATCCTTTCAAACCTCCAAGGTTGAACCATTTCTTTTTGCTGGACTTATCTTTCCCATCAGAGCACCCATCTTCCCCGGGGCTCTCAGCCCTATAATCTTCACCAGGTGCATTGCTACTACTACCGTTGCTAACACTAGAACTACTCTGAACAACAGTTTTGTTCACTGTGAATGTGGAATGTATATTGTCTCGTTCTTTAAGTAGCTCATCAACCTGTTTTAATTAGCACAAAATGGAGACAAAATTTATCACACATGTCATTATTAGCACCAATTTGTGTTAAAATCACACACGTCGTAACTAATTCACAGGTAACCACATTTTTACCCAACATAAAACAGGAGAATATTCTCCTGAACAATATTAATTCTTGAACTTCAAAGAAACTTATTGGATATAAATAAAATGAAATCTACGTGAATCTTACATGCGGTAAGATAAACTCAAGTATAATTGGCTGAATGAACAGTAAAAAAAGGAACCTCGCTGGTATTCAAGATGGCAAAAATAATTTTAGTTAGGTCTGCCATAAGGCACAAGCACCACTGACATGCAATTAGAAAACAACATATGTGAGGTATTGTTTTTTATTCAAGTAAAAGAATACTAGGTGATTGTAGTATAAGGAAGATCGATTGGTAACTTGAAAGCAAAGCATAAACAGCGAAAATATTCATCGTTTTTGAGTTGTGAAGAACATCTCTGCATCGTTTACTTGATGTTCCACTTTGAGCTATTTCAAGTTTCAACGTATTATTACTTTTAATGTAGCTTCATATCCATATTTGTTAGAATATAATATAAGATCCATATAAGGCCTCCCTCCAACACCTTAAGGTTTTAGATGAGTTGGTTACTTAACATGGTATCAGAGCTCAGGCACCTAGATGAGTTGGTTACTTAACAACATTATTGAAAACATAGTATGAACTACAAACATGCACAAGGGCTATGAAAGAGAACTTACAGACTGCTTTTCTTGGCTATATCTGTTAGTCACTTCTTGGTAGCGTGCCAATGCCTACAAATGTCAAATGCATGAGCAAGCTTTATACAGCTACACATATAATACAATGGACAGATTAATTATGTTGTTACCTTTCTGTACTCCGTTTCAAATTGGCGAAGCTCATTTCTCTTTCTCAGGATTTGAGCCTCAATGTCCTTGAGCTTCTCTGTTGTATCCTCGTATGACTTGGTACAAAGAGCTTCAATTGTATAACTAGCTGTTTTAAAAAAGTTGTCACCTGCATAGGTCAGGACCAAATTTTAGTACTAATCAACTCCACTCTTCCTGGGTTACTGATATCGTATACAAAAAGGATAGAATTGGAGAAACAAAAGGGAAAGAAAAGAACTTACGCACCATAGACAGCAAATATGTGAGTGCCAGCTTTTAATTCTGAGACTTCACAAGGTTGTAGGCCTTCCAATCTTTTAAAGAAAGCTGCCTCGGGGTCCTTGGCCATTGCTAACTGCACCGCAATAAAATATTAAACTAATTGATTCAAGATGAATTGTGAAAAAACTGTTTGTAGAAGAAGTAAAAGGGCAACTGAACTTGCATACCGCATTTACGGTTGAATCCATTCTGTAAACTTGAAAATGTAAAAAGTACATCCCTGCAGCTGTAACCTTGCCAGCTTTCTCACTGTCTTCCTGTGCACCAAAAATAAGAAAACCACCATTAGTCTCTTTTAATCATTTTTAGTGTTGACTGATTAAATATGCATCAGAAATATCATTGCTCAGCCCATAAAACACCCTGAGGCCTTAACAAGATTGCTCGGCATCGCATAGCCATATTTCAACTTTCAAATCTGACTACAAAATTATATTTCCTGTAACTAGGTAAAATTATTCTCAAATGTTTCAACAAAAGTAAGACAATCCAGTATAACTGAATTACTGAAAACTTATCTAAATTGATGCACGTCATTTGTTTGCAATCCATTCTTTGTTGTGTAGCAATAGCATGAATCTAGGATAATTTTTAACTTGCAGATTAGCATAGCTTGTTCTAATGGTTTATTAGGATCCATGACCTGAGTAAGTAAAATTATGGCCAAGGTATTAACGATTAAAGTAGCAAATGAATTCATTTAAAAAACACTCAAATTAAATAAGAACAATATGTATAGACAATACCCAGTCACGGCTGTTGATCTGACATTACTTAGGAGTTAGGCTATTATGAACCATAACAAAGATTTCCAAGTTTTCCAAACTCTGAACATAATCTTCTCCAAATTCTAGTTAGCCCAACAGACAAAATAGTATAATTACCTAAGGTTAGTACTTGGCATATGAGTACCATATAAGAATATTCACACCCAGTGGAGTCCAGTTAACAGGCCAGCAAAACTAGATGACTACTTGACGAATACCCTGATCAGTCATCCATAAATCAACAAGTTGAACATAACATATTTATAGTAATCATCCAGTCATCTATATATACTCAACATGTAATACAAAAATGATACACTATGGCGATACCAAGTTAAAATTGTGGCATGATGACTGAAAAAAAGTACATGCATTTTACATCCAATGTTTTTTTATGAGCTGGCAGAATTTTGCTAATTTGGGATTTCAGTATCATTGTATCATAATCAAAATAATAAAATACACAGCAATAAATCACACCTTTCATGGTAATAACAAGATCAAAGATATTGTAAACTGAATGAACTCTGAATTAGCACAAATAACAAAAGATGCAACTAAAATAAATAGTACCTGTAAAGCCAAACCATAGCCTCCATTGGCATCGTGTTCGAAGTATAGCAACTGCAAAACAACATGCACATGCATGCATAAATATGCCGTTGGGTAAAATCTAGGGCTCTTTTTTTCAAAAAGAAATGGTAAGGAGATGTAGCAGTGTCAAATAACTTTATTAAGCATTGAAAATACCTTGAACTTGCTTTGTGCAGCTGAAGTAACTCTAATGACTAACCCTGCCTCAGCTTGTTCCTCACTTATAGTGACGCCAAAAAAGTGTGCACATTGCTTTTCTACCTGTTAGAAGAGCTTAGAGATAACAAATACATTTGAAAATCATGAATCTATAAAACTATGAAAATATTCACCTTTCCGCTAACTGATGATCCGACTGGAAGGGGCCTGACTGTCACGGTTCCATTCATTGCTTCTTCAAGGACATTAGCAGAGATAGTAGTTTTGATAGGAACGCCCAGCTTGCTAATAGCAAAAAAAATTATTGGCAAACATTTATGTAATAAATGACCCCACAAATTTAAGGTAGAAATCTACCTGAATAATGCAGCAAACACAGTGTTGACAGTTCCAAGATTAGATAAATCAATTTCCATATCCATGCCATCGGCATCAATAGCCTATAGAAAACAACCAACAGCCAGCGTTATCAGAACAGAAGACAATTAGCAAATAGCAACAGTTGGTTTGAATCTATACTATACTTTACAGATAAAGTCAAAACATTACAAATTCGTAATCAGTCAGTCGGTCATACGAGTTAAAATGACGACAATATGGATTGTTTGATCTTTAATATTATAATATTCTATATACGTCAACTTGTATATAAGATATACTTCCAATCCTAATACAATTCTAATTATGTTTAATTTTTATATAAGATTACTCATAACCCATAATATACTACACTAGCCAAAATAACAAAAACATCAACTTAAAACATCATATTATAACATTCTAGACATGTTCAATCCAATTTGAAGATTTAAATACAGTCATATATTCTGCAGAGCACCGTTCTTGCCTACACTATTAAAGCCAAAATAACAAAAACACAACTTTTTAACATCATATTATAACATTCTACACATGTTCAATCTAATTTAACATTTACTTTTTAATTGTGTTTATGTCAAGTTTTATGTAATATTTACTTATGTAGTAATAATATGGAGTCTCGTGTTTCACACGGGCTCTTTGTGATGCTAATACAAGATTATTAGTATACAGTAATTTATGAAGTGCAAAAATATAAAGAGTGAAGTAACACACAACAGAACACATAGTATCTTTCAAAATCACCGAAACGACGACTTCCACTGGACAGAGATCGACTAATCTACCACTAGTAGAGAAAATGCATGATATAAAGATCCATATTTTAATGTGCATATAGCACTTCATGCTTTCTAAGCTCCGAATATGGCTACAAGTCCCATAAAGAAATACATTCAACCCCGGGGATGTCTAAAGAGCACAAAGTGAAGTATCTAACGAAGAGGTGAACAATTAGAAACTATTGCTATCATTTGGTCAGTTACATGCTATAACAAAATCAACTTTAAAGGAAGTCGAACTACAGAAGTATATTAAGTAGTTGAAATTGGCTTTGTCAAACGGACTGCAAGCTTGGTCTAGAAATCAAGCCTGCTTGCATAGTCTCAGCTAAAATGAGGAAGATATTATAAATTTTTTATTTAAGTCACAGGAAAACCCTAAATCTCTTTTTGTATACACTGCAGAGTGAATACTGAATGCATATGGCAATCATCAATCCACTACCTAGGACATGATCTTCGCACAAGAAATCACTATCATATCATGTCACGAGTACATCACAGAATTATGACAGACAAAGACAGTAAATCATGTGCATGAGGAGTACGTTTCCCTACCTATCAACATGAAGAAACTAACTACAAAAACCAGGCTTTTTGCTTACATTCAAAACTTAAAATTTCTCCAACTTCAGTTTACACTTGAATTTGTTGAAAGAGGTATACAGATAGTCTTACCAATTTGAGCACCAACTGCACTACTGCAGGGTTCGATATCTGGGGCGTAAGCAATTACACACTTATAGCCTATAGGTAACTTAATGGCGTAGAGAATCACCTAATATATAATGTTCTTAAACTTATATACACTTCGAGCCCAGTGGTTTGTTATATATGTTACTTGCACAGTGTGGGAAATGAATGTACAATATGTAGTTTTACAAGCAATACATAGTGTTAAAAGGTCTAACAAATAAATAGATCGAGTATATCAGAACAACTATTTAGTATTTGTAGAAGGGGAATCAGACAGCGTCTTAAATTTGATTACTATTTTGTTGTCCCTTTTAAAGTTTATCTTGATGAAGTGGTTTTCTTGACACAATTAGGATGACGTAACATTTACAAGATGGATGACAGCTAATTGATCACTCTGCAGGTCTAAGATTCAAAAAGGCTACTTTAAAAACAATGCAACATCTATCACCCTTGAAGGCTTGAACCACTGATATATTAAATAAATCCTGTGTTTAATTAATAAGAAAAAAACATTCATTCTCTAAAGTGTGTTGAATGCATAAAGAATTATCTGCGAACAGCAAGAGTCTGGAACTACAATGTATTTATATGTTAGAAATAGTAGTTTACCCTCAAAAGCATACCAGGTGGCATTAAGTAGTTATTATAAGTACAGTAATATCAATGCATGAATGTTTAGTCCGGTGCAGCACCATAGGAGTCCCTGTGTACTACTACCCTAAGTTCATATTCTTAATTTGCAAAATTAGTTCGATACTAGGTCAGAGATTAGCACTAGCGATCTTGTTGCTGTTTCTCAAGGTCTCCAAGATCTCCACGCATTTGAGGTAGGATACACATAAGCGAGAGATTCCTATAAGTGCAACTATCATAGCTTTGAATCTCCCTAAGAAGTTCATGTATGAGAAAGGTATAAAAAAAGTACCTCGAACCCAGAATTGTCATATTGCCTTCTTTTCTCTGGATCAGACAATATACTATAAGAATATGCAACCTCTTTGAAAAGTTCCGAAGCTTCAGGATTGTTGACATTTTTATCAGGATGATACCTGTTCAACATTTACTAGTCAAAGCTAAAAAATAGTTGCAAATATCATTCAGAATTTGTTTTGAGTCATCTGAAACGTTCTGTATCGATCAATAAACCAACCTCCGTTTTCATCTTTGACCATATACAAAAAAGCATAATTCAACAGTCTACCATCATTTTTCCCATAACATTGTTGCAGTAAAGTTATTTTCAAATTAGGAGATAGATCACCCTTTGTGAAATACAAATATACGTAGCACTAAAAGAAATTTTTTGCCTTTTCAATTGCCCCATTTTCCCGAAAGATCACTGCAAAACTATACCTAAATATTGACAAACATATCCAAAGACACCCCAAGAAACTATAAACTATGGGCAAAAACATAAAAATAATAGGAGGGAATCAGAGAGATTACTTGAGAGCAAGCTTCCTGTAAGCAGTTTTAATCTCCTGATCAGAAGAATCCCTAGGGATGTTCAATACCTCATACGGATCTCTCCGAAGAACAGGGGCAGAAGACCCCTCCACTTTCGAACCACTCATCTCTCCACTTTGTCTGTGCCTTACTCTCTAATCTAATATAACTTTTCAAACTAACTTAACCTAATAGAATTACAACCTCAATTCAAACAATGAATGCACCTCTTTATTCGCCAAATCTACAATCAAAGATTCAAGAATTTAGATAATTTATACACATACATGTGTCAGAAAAATGATGTTCATTAATCTAATGAAGACATATACACAAAAGTATTGGATCACTGTCTAGATTCTTGGAAAATACAAAACGCAAGAAACAATAAACAGAAATCAAGGGCATGAAAACTAAAAGATCTATGTAATTATTTGGGGAAAAGGGAAGATTTTATTTACCTCACTGTAATAAAATTACAAATCCCAGACAGATAAGAATGATGGGTGAAACTAAACCTGTAGCTGTTCGTACAAAAGACCAGCTTGGTCTTTTGTAAAGAATATACCTGTACTGCAACTACGTATAATATAATGTATTACTGTATGTGCTACTGTCCTTGTTCAGACACAAAACAGGATCTATCTCCAGATGGATGGAAGGGTTGTTGAGTCTATTGGGGGCTAAAGTTATTGGATATGTTTTTTTTTTTTTTTTTTGGTCAAAGGAAACTTCACATTAATAAATTGTACCAAAATACGGAAAAAAAAAGTTTATTTCATTCTAAAAAATTTATCATCTAATCGAAAAATACGCATGTTTGCTCCGGACATTTAAACAATAATATCTTCAAGTCTGAGAAATAACCCCACAAAGAAAGACCTCGTTAAAACCTCACAAGAGTAAAACCCTATGGAAAAAGGGGGAAAAAGAGTGCCTCGAAGTATAAACACATTGTTCTACAAAGTGAATATTAAATAAAACTAGAACTTCTTGTAGCTTTTGAGTGTCTCCATTGCCATCACTTGTACCCACAAATTTGTCTTCTCTTTCACTCTACACCCCAGCTTCACAATTACTTCCTTTGAAAATTAAAACTGAGACTTTT
Organism: Saposhnikovia divaricata; assembly: GCA_036435485.1. NCBI lineage: Eukaryota > Viridiplantae > Streptophyta > Magnoliopsida > Apiales > Apiaceae > Saposhnikovia > Saposhnikovia divaricata. Next base: position 26,083,794 of record CM071600.1, read on the forward strand.
TCCTATTAACCTGTAAGTCACCAAAACAAACTTAGACAATAAAAAATAATTAAAAAATCACTTAAGAATTATACTAATAACTATATTAAAATTTATTGGAATTTTGACAAAATAGATGCTTACTTCTAACCAAACGGGATCTCTTTGATTAGACATTTAAAACAATAATTTATAAATTTATCAAATATGAAAATTGTTTATTAATCTCTATATCTACCTCTGAGATTTCCTGTGGACAGGAACAGAGAATAATAAATTGATACAGGGAAATGCACAAAATAATGAGTGATTAAGGCCTTGGGAAGCTAGATGACTTTTACCGGAATCCTCTGCTTCAAATAGTTACCAAGTCTTGCTAAAATTAAAGACCGTTCATGCCAAAACCGGCCCTTGAGACTAATCTTTACATACGGACCGTCCACTTCAGCTAATTCTGCCACTCCTGAAGTTCAATTTTCTTTTTTAACACTGATCACTAGAAACAGAAAACAGCATATACCTTAGTGTACAACAAGAATCTGATACTCCTTAGATTTTGATGATCACACTCAGCAAGCCAATTGGCTTGATAGTAGATATAAAACAACATGCTATTTGTATATGTACTAACTTGGTTTTGCAGGGCAAAATAGTTTTCTGATTATATAATCAGTATGTCAAAAACAGCAAGCCAAAGTTGAAGTACAGTGACAATTGGCAAGCCATTTGGACAGAGTCAGATCACAAACAGCAAGCTTTTTATCAACAGTCCAGAAAGATGAGGAATGCGAAATTGAATGAGATTTTATAGGAATGGACTCTATAATAGTTGTAAGGGTTGTTTAAATAAGGAATACGTATTTATATATGTATGAGCTTATTTTATTCAAAATAGATTTCCTAAATTATAGGAGTTAGTTTTCAACTAAAATTCTTATCCTTGCTTTTATAAAACCTCCTATACGTTTTTACATCTGAAGAACTGGTCTTACACGATTTATTCCTTCTTCTTCTTCTTTCTAATGTTAATATTAACGTTGTAAACAAGTTTAACAAATTAAACGATTGAATTGGATTCAAACGTTGGAGAATTTGTTGGATTGGTTTATGACCGTTTGTGTTAAGAATTTAAACACTTGTTCTTGGTTCGTTTTTTTGAGGTTGCTGAAAATACAAGAACCTCAAGAACAAACACAACTCTGATTTACTTTGAAAAATCCTTTTTCTTGATTCTCACGAGCTCATATTTATATATCTATTGTATTGCTTACTTAGAGAATCTATAGATTGAGTTGTACTAATCATTATTTATATTGTTCGGTTGTAATTGTTAGTTGTTGGATACTTGGCTTGGAATAGTAGGGATTCGAGGTTGTTGCTAGAGAAGTATACTAGGGTAGTATAGCTTAGAGAGCATCATCTGTTTCAGGTCTATTCAGCAAGCCATTTGTATCAATAGCTGGGTATAAGGGAGATATATTGTTGTATATTGTAATTGGATTATTTTTGATCAATAATATATTCTCTTACCAAGTTGGTAAGGGACCAGGACGTAGACCATAGGGGATTAGGGGTCGAACCTGGCTAAAAGTTTTAGGTGTACTTTATTTTTCCTGCACTTTACTTACTGTTGTGCATTCAGCTTACCATTTACATTCAGCGTACTATTTGCATCTGCATAAATTGAAATCAGTAAGCTGTTTCTAGTAAATATTAAAATTGGACATAGTTGAACATAGTTAGTCATTAACACCTATTCCCCCCTCTAGGTGTGCATTTTCAAAATCACCTGTCATGCCAACTGAAGTGTCAAAGATATGCGAAAATTGCATTCAAAAGGAAAAAGAAGCGTTGTTAAGATTATATCAGATACATACAGAATACCAGATAAGAATAGAGTCAAAATCTCACATCCTCTAGCATGTTACATTTTATTTTACAATGCTTACTTTTAATAATTAAATAATATATATAATTTTTAATTATGGTTTTCACAATAGCATCTTGATTTAATATAATAAATTGCTATCTTCAATTTTTTTAAAGCTTCCTTACATAATTTAAAAATTGATATACTTATTCACAAATATTTTATGACAAAAGTTTATATTTTAATATCATAATACATCACTAACATAGTACTATTTCATTAAATTTGAAGTATATAGAGAACAAAAGAAGAACCGATAAAAAACTAGATAAAAAATCACAATTCAGAAATTTAACATTTTGTTACTTTATCCATACTACTTTGTATTATGATTATATTCTAACTATGAAGAATATCTTCTAGATAATAACATTGTTATTGAGGATATACCAGCTCTAGAAACGGGGTTGGGGGCCTAATTCTCATAAATTATGTATGAATTGTTAACCTGAAGGCTGCATTATGAATTGTTATCCACAGAAGGTTGGCTTAGGTGCTGTAATTTTCGCAGCAGATAAAAAGGTACAGGCGATTCTATCATAACCGCTAGATGGTACCCTATCAGTTTTCCATGCAGAAGCGCTAGCACTATTAGTGGGTTTACACTGGACACAAACCATTGGCCTACCTATCTTAAGGATTTTAAGTGATTCCTTGTCGCTGATCCAAGCTCTAAAAAACAAAACTTCATACCAAAATGAAATGGGTATCCTTCTCTCAGATATTAAAATGTTATTATCAAATTTTCCTGAGGCATCTGTACATCATGTGAGACATAAGTTTAATTTCGTGGTGCATAATTTAGCTAAACAGACCCTTCATTTAGATGACGAATCGTTATGGATGGAAGACATTCCACATCATGTTGAGAATTATATTTAGAAATATTTTAAGATTAAATTTTAAGGTGAACAAAGTGTTAAGTTCTTTGTGCTTTCTTTTAGCTATTACTCATCTATATATGAGTTCTGAGTGATATAATAATGTATCTTTTAATTATAGATTAAGTTTTATCTCAAGATTTGTTCTGATGATTTTATGTTATTTGTGAGTTAATTTTTTCTATTCTTCTGATAAGTAAGAATAACATGAAGAAAAATTTGATCCTGAAAACAAAAGGGGGTGTACTATGATCAATCGTATGGTGTTGAACTTGGTCTTTGATGGATCTTTTCCAAGAACTTGTGGAAAAAGAAGAATGATCAATTGTACAAGGTAGGGTCTCTGCAATAATTGCTATCAAATATTTATCTAGATTGGGGATATAATAGTTTGAGTGACTTAGAATTCCACCCTAGTTGTTACACTTAATGTGATAATATCCTCTGGGAATGAGGTTTTGTAAAGTTTCAGGTTTTAAAATCAATTGCACCAAGAATTAACCACGAGGATTTAGTGTAGCACTCCTGGATCATTGGTAGAGCTCAGGGCTCTATCCTTTTAGTGTTTTGTTTCAATATTGTGTATGAGCATGATGGAACTTCTTTCAAGATTATGTTAATCATGTTTTTGTCAAATAGACTAATATATCACAGGAATCAATGTGAAGTAGAGGTAAAATTTAAAACGAAGTGTAACCATCTTTGTCAAGTTACTAGGGCATTTTGCCCGCGCTTCGCGTGCGATTAAAAAATGTTAAATTTAATTATAATTAATAATTAATATGATTAAAAGTTATAAGAATATATGATTTTAATATTACAATTTTATTTTTGTCCGGGGTGTGTTTTTTTATAGAAAATGTATGAATAACACAAAATTTTTCACACATATAAATATTTCATCAGAAAACGTTTTTATATAATCAGTCATTGCACCTCACGTCACCAACAGAATTGAACAAAAATTAGTCTCATCAGCATAATGAATATATTATTCTTTATGTAATGTAAAATAACCAATATAGAATGTAATCGAAAGGAATTCGATTGGTTAAATACATAATGTTTTAAAAATTTAAAAACATATATATGAATAACATTTATAAATTTAGTATCAAAATGGTAATCATTAATTTTCAGACAATCCCAATAACATTTCTAAATTTAGTATCAAAATGGTAATCATTTTATTCTTAATGTTATATGAAATAACCAATAAAAATCTAATTCTAAAATCAAATTCTATTATAAAAAATTTAAAAAAAGTCACATAAAAAATGTTTTGTTAACCTGAAAATGAAATAAAAGACCCAAAAAACAAATTTATTAAAATAATATTTATTATTTTTATTATTATTTTTATTAAAATACTATAAAATTTATTATTCTTCTTAATATGTTTAATAATAATTAATTACATAAAAAAATTAAATTAGAATGTAACGAAAACAAAATGTTTTGCATCTCAATCAAATCATAAAATGACTACTCCCTCTGTCCCTCTCATTTCTTTACAGTTTCTATTTTGGGACGTCCCTCTCATTTCTTTACATACTACAAATAGTAACTTTTAACAATAAAATACATTATTACATCCACTACTTCACTCCGCTTTTTCAACACTTTACATTATTACACCTACTACTTCACTTATTTTAACAATAAAATCATTATTACATCCACTACTTCACTTATTTTAACAATAAAATTACTATTACACCAACTACTTCACTTATTTTAATTATAATTCTTGGTCTCCGTGAAAAAATCCAATGTAAACAATCATGGGGGACGGAGGGAGTAATATTTAACATTTATAAATCATAATTAATTCAAACCTTATTCAGCATCCTCCACTTTTTGTAAAATGACTAATATTTAACATTTATAAAAAAAAATTAGTTTAATTATATTATAAAAATCAAATTCAATTATAAAAAATTTAAAAAAAGTCACATAAAAAATGTTTTGTTAACCTGAAAATGAAATAAAAGACCCAAAAAACAAAAAACCCCCAAAACCTCATAACATAAGCCATATATATACATTTATATGTACGGAAGAATGCAGTATAGCTGGGTTTTCTGGGTTTTCTTCGTTAAGATCGATCGAGCATAGATCTTTGATCGAGCTCAAGGAAAGACGGAAAAGCAACGATTGAGGTAACTTTAATTGCATCAATTGAGGTAACTTCATGCCTTGAATACATCATATATCATGCCTTGAATCGTTGCTTTCCTTTAATTGATTTCTGTATACATCCTTTCCTCCTTAATCTTTGATCGAGCAGGGCAAAACGATCGAGCAAAGATCTTTGATCGAGCAGGGAAAGACGGAAAGCATCGATTGAGGTAACTTTAATTGAATCGATTGAGGTAACTTCATGCATTGAATACATCATATATTATGTATGTAATGCTTTGATTTTGATTACCAAAGTTATCTCTATTGACCGATGTATGTTAGATTTGTGCTTTTCATTGTGCGTGACAATTACAAAATATGGAATACATAGAGTTATGTATTGTTATGGATCAAACAAAAAATTGGGGGTTTTGTATATTTGGATGTGTTATGGACTCTAAGTCATATGTACAAACATGTTCTTCTGATTGTTAGACAATCATGTAGAAATTATTAGATTTTCATGAACTATGTTTCACAATGTGACTGCGCTCTTTGTTTTGGAACAATGAGTGATATATTTTTTATTTAGGCAAAAATAGGTTACATACCTTTGAAATGTTTTCTTATGAACCGATATTGGTTGCTTTATATTCCTGACCATATAAGAGAACATATAGATTCTTACATTTAAATATTCTTTTCTTGCAATCAAAAGAGTATTCCTGGAATCATGGTTACGCCGGATGGAAGAATTCCTAAACTCTTGAGATACGTACATTTGGACGAAATTGAAAACAATATCATGGTATGATAACAACTTGGATTTTTAAGTATCTATAACCTATTTGATTGTTTTCTAGCATTATCATCTTACTACGTTTATCTGTTTTAGAGAGTCGAAAAGGATTATGACAATCAATATGGAAAAGAGCTGAATTCGGTTGTCAAAATCCATACACCATATGGACAACAGTTTCATGTGCAATACAGTAAAAAAGAGCTCTGTTTTACAAACTTTGGCAAGATTTACAATGATTTTGATATTAGGGAAAGAGGGGTCATTGTACTATGTTATATAGGTGGTGGAAATTTCTTAATACACGTTTTCAATGAATCCTATACGGAGTACGACTATAACTCTTTAAGACAAAGACCACGTGATATGGTGACCTTAAAAGGTATGTTTTATATGAAATTTTATCTGTTATAGAAATTTTCATTTGGTGCAACTTACTGATACTTTTGGAATTCTCATTTCATACCAGAAAGGAAAACAGGAGTAGGTTGGAACTTTCTATCATTAAGCATTGGTCTCATGCAGACACATGGTGGAGCAGTAAGAAATTCTAAATGCAATCCTATAAACTCATTAACCAATTTCACATTTGCTTAATATCGAATGTTTAACAACTGATAACAGGTCATTCCAGAAACATTCCAACAAATGTTTTGTAGAAAAATGCCAAAGGATGTTTCTATTATACTGAACAATGGAGACGTCTTAGCTGGAAAAATATCTTTGGTGGACAAAAAAATATATGGTCTTGCACCATTATATATGAAACAATTTGTCAAAATGTTTGATGTATTAATGTTCACATATTGTGGCAATGGTCGTTTTGAGCTAAGTGTGTTTGATAAATCAAAAGTGGAACGATTATTCGAGCTGCCTGAAATCATTTATGGTAATCTTAAAAATCCATCTTCTTCTGATATAGTAATATTTAAGTTCAAAAAAATCATTAACCAAGTTGTTGTATGATTTTTAAATACTCTGCAGTTTCCGAAAATGAAAGCGAAAGTGATGAAGAAATCGATGACCTGGCAGAAGATGAACTGGAACATGATAATAATGTCAATGGTGCTGGTTTTCAAGTTGTTATGACTACTTCAAATGTGAACAATACATGTCATGGTGTGGTAAGGCTGAAATCTCAACATTTTGGAATATCCTCAAACTTTGTTCTACTGCATTGTAAACATTAACTAAACAAACTTTTATCTAATCTCTTACAGTACATTCCAAGAAATATAACTCCAAGCAACCGTAATTGGATGAAAGGAGATGAAATTATCTTGCAAACTGAAAGAGGAAGTTGGAGAGTTGGTTTGGTCTTGTCTAATGAATCACCAAGAATTTCTGCCGGATGGAATAAGTTCATTAGAGATAATGAAATAGAATTGAACAACAGACTTCGTTTCACTCTGTTGGGGAATATCCAAGGAATTTGGACATTTACTGTTCAGATTCAGTAACACTATAATGCTTTTGCTTGTATTTTTCGATTTTGGAAAGTAAATCTGTATTAACATGGCGTATTCATGGTATGAATTTTGAAGGCAATGTACAGTAATCTCTTTGTTTAGTTTTCTCAACCTTTATTATGATGAACATTATTCCTTCTATTGTACAAATGTCCAACTAATATTTGACGTACTTTAGTTTTTAAAGATTACATTGGGAAGTTTGGACAATTTAAAGCACTACGTAACGTATCCAAAAATTAACGTACTTTTGTTATTGTTCTGAATATGATAATGTTTGAATAATGTAGTTTGATTGTGATTAAATGACTTTGGGAATAATTAAACCATGTGCACTAAGAATGACTTTTATAGTAGTTTATGCAAAAACTTTCTGATTGGCATCTAAGGTTTATATATAGGTATTGGATTGATGTTACCATATTTTTTAGACAGTGAAGTGAAATGAGATGATGCCTTTAAATGATTTATTATGAGTATGGCCAAATGAATTGTAAGGAAATTGTCTAAACTTCATTGTATAAACGATATCTCAACTTCACTATGATAGAAGAAGTAATTAAATAATATAATGTATAAACAATATCTCAACTTCAATGTGATAAAAGAAGTAATTAAAAACACAATGATTAAAAATCAATACCAAGCGGAAACAAAATGCATAAACTTTTATTCAAACCATTTGTAAAATGATGGACAAAAATCAATAATCAAAACAATCCAACCAAATCCAAATTTGATAAAACTCAAAATCAAAACTATTAAGATCATAATCTCCACAAATTTTTATTGAAAGGAAAAACTGGGCAAGCAAGTCATATTGAGAGATCTGAAAGTAGAAGATCAGTTCTCCAATGAGTAGTAGTTACTTCTTCTGCAAATTGATCAAAACATAAAGCAACTCAGATTTAGAAAAATAGAAAAATTGTTGCTCCATGATTATAAACGAAAAAACGGGAATGTAATAGAAAGTATCAAGTGTACCATCTTTATCTTCTTATTCACTGACATAGCAGATCCAGGAGTCCTGGCTGTATCATTTCGATCCAATGACTACAATAAGAACAATTCCAATATCAGAAATGCAAAAATTGGGAATTGGAACTATTAAAATTTAAAATGTGTAAGGCATAATGAATATATTATTCTTCATGTAATTTAAAATAACCAATATAGAATGTAATCGAAAGGAATTCGATTGGTTAAATACATAATGTTTTAAAAATTTAAAAACATATATATGAATAACATTTATAAATTTAGTATCAAAATGGTAATCATTAATTTTCAGACAATCCCAATAACATTTCTAAATTTAGTATCAAAATGGTAATCATTTTATTCTTAATGTTATATGAAATAACCAATAAAAATCTAATAAAATAGAGTCCATTTGATAAAATAACAAATATTATTAAATATAACAAATTAAAATTAAAACTTTTTATGAATTTATTTTAATTATTATATTAAAAAATAAGATTGAAATTGCTTATGCATAATTTATACTATTATATAATAGCCGAAACATTAAAAGTTTGGTTGGTTGGTTGGTCGATCGGTCGATCGGTACGGTACCAGTTACCACATATAACATTAATATTAACATTATTATATTAAACATTAATAATTAACCGATTACCTTTTTCAATTAAAACCTATCATGTTTTCTATATTTTCTAACTAAAATCCCTCTTTTTATAAAATATCACATATAACATTTATATAATTATTATCAAATCATCTCATATAAAAATTTAAGCCTCCAGAATCCATGTTTTAAAAATATTAATTTAAACTAATAATTTTTTTATATAATATTAAAAAAATCCGTGCATCGCAAAGAGTTACTAATTAAAATCCGTGCATCGCAAAGAGTTACTAATTAAAAATCCGTACATTTTAAGCTAGTATTAATAATTTGTATTTTGGAAAAAAGCTTTTGATTAAAATAATAAAGAAATATATTCCACTACAACTACAAACTTAATTTTTTTAAAAAAAATATTTGATTTATTACATATTCATAGGAAGTTGTACAATAATTTAATTTATGTCATGTTAGATATAGAAAACATTAAATTGACAAAAATATTGGACATATTTTATATCGAAAACGGGAACGGAACGGAGAATCCCCTTTACATTGAAAACGGGTAAACCCCCAAAAGAGTCCGTTCATGCAGGGGTATTCAACAGTGCACAAATTCTCAATTGAAAGATAGAGTTCAATATTCATACTGTAGACTTCAATCTCGTTCTTAATCAAGCCTAACAACAATGGAGGTATGAGATCTTGCTTATATTCATTTACCAGAATATATATGATTGATTGTTCATATAGTAATTTGTTCAATCGGAATCTGTCATAAGACTTCTTGATGAATTTAGGATATTGTCACAGCTTGATTCTTTGATGCTTGATTAAAGTCTCTAAAGTGTTTGATTGTGTAACAATAGAACTTCTTCTTTGTTTTAATTAATGTTGTCTCCAAAGAATGATGTTGATCTTCACATGTTCTTTCTACTTAGTCATATTAATGTTTACTTTGAGTTTGGAAGTTTGGTACTTCTCTGAATCGAAAATGGATTATGCATGCCTGCTTTGTCGGTATAAGATCAGTACATGTGAAGTAGTTGTTTTTTTGTTTAATTGGGACAATTTGTATGACTAACAGTTCAGGGTATAGGTATTGTCTAACCATTAATACCTGAATGCTGGCTTGTTCCTATTTATAGTATTAAATAGTTTTAATTTGATGAATCCACTTTTATCATACACCTATTGACTGTTGTGAATCCAAATCATTTTCATTTTATTGCTGATAAGGGTGTTCTGGATAATGGAGCTCAGATTCCCAATTTCAGTCGTTTCATCACTGTCATTGATCCAGATTTATGCCAAAACAAAGTTGTGGTAAAGGATGTTATTTTTTAAGTATTTATAAAGTTTATGTAGTTAATGTACTATTGATTCCAACTAGAATGTAATTTACACAGGTTTTACCAAAGGAAATCATAACCAAAAGTGGGGGATTCATGCCTTTCGAAGTCCAGTTGGTGCTTCCTACTGGACAACAGATTAATGCTCATTACAATAAGAACAGTCAAAGTATCACACATCTTGGAGAGTTAATCCAGGAATGCAAAAAAACATCTGGTTCTTTTGTTTTGTTCTCCTACAATGGACGTGGAAAGTATTTGGTTAACATCTTCAATTATTGTTAGGAATATGTTGTACTTGATGATAACTTCACAATCAATCAAATTGTTTAAGGTTTTGTAGCTGTCAACGGATGAGGATTTATAACTCTATCCGTTGACAGGTAGCTCATCAACGGATGAGGTTTTGTAGCACACTGCAGTATCTCTATGTTATCAGTTGATAGTGTTTTTATCCACAGTCATGTTGACTATCAACGGATAGGCAGAATAGGGTAGCCAATTGTAAATAAGCTATGCTATGTAATTCTGTCTAAGTGAAAGTGTATCAACGGATGAAGACTAAACTCTATCAACGGATACAACTCAAATCCACTCTATCAACGGATACAGCTCAAGTCCCAATATCAACGGATACTGCTCTATACATCATCAACGGATGTCAGTATACATCATCAACGGATAATCATTGACACTGTTTTCTATGATTAGCTGGAGATTAGCAGTTGATAAGGACATGTTTGACTGACAGATCACATGAGTTTATAGTAGATACAAAAAGCAGTATGGCAGCCATACTTTGGAAACACAGAAGAAAGAAGCATTCCATTTACACTATGAATACAAGAAAGGTGCAGGAGACATGTCTGAACACAAGGACAACCTTTCGGCTACATGTGTATTTGGAGTGTAGTAGCAAGTCAACTAGAATTAGATTAGTATTATCTTATTCCAGTAGTACTTGTAAAACTTGGGATATATAACCAAGTGTAACAACTCTTTGTAGGTTAAGAAAACAGACATATTTGCTTAGGGTTTCTTGAATATCCTTAGAAGCAAAGAGTTGTAAAACGGCAGCTGTGTACATTTTGTATCACAGAGTTTTCTTCAAATAAAAGCTTCAGGTGGTGCATATTAACCACCTGATTTTATATGTGTTTGTGTTTAAATCTTACATTGCAATTATCTCTTCATAAGTTTCTGAAGTTCTTATCAGAAATTTATAAATATCAAGAATTGTATTCAACCCCCCCTTCTACAATTATACAAGTGTGTAATCTGGGAATAACAATTGGTATCAGAGCAAGCTTCTAACATATTTGAAGTTTAAAGATCAACACACTTCCAACATGTCTAAGAAGGATTATGGAGTGAAGATTCCAGTTCTTGATAGAGAAAATTACTTTCACTGGAAAGTAAAAATGCGTCTACATCTCTCGTCTATTGATGAGGGTTTTGTGGATTGCATTGACAAGGGTCCTCACGTTCCAATGAAGACAGCAACAAAAGTTGGCCTGGCTGATGATGTGCCTGACACTTTCATTCCCAAACCTGTTTCTGAGTGGAGTCTTGAAGATATTGCAGAAGTCCACAAAGACAAAAAGGCCATGAATATTTTGTTCAATGGTCTAGAAACAGACATGGTTGACAATGTTATTAACTGCACTACCGCCAAGGAAGTATGGGACATTGTTCAAACCCTGTGTGAAGGAACAGAACAGGTAAGGGAAAACAAGATGCAACTACTAATCCAACAGTATGAACATTTTCACTTTAAGAGTGGAGAAACATTGAATGATACATTTAGTAGATTTCAAAAGCTACTAAATGGTTTGAAACTGTATGGAAGAGTCTATCAAGTTAAAGACTCTAATCTCAAATTTCTGAGATCACTGCCCAAGGAATGGAAGCCAATGACTGTTTCTCTAAGAAACACTCAAGAGTACAAGACATTTACTCTTGAAAGGCTCTATGGAACTTTAAAGACCTATGAGCTGGAAATGGAGCAGGATGAAGAGATTGAGAAGTCTCAAAAGAAAAGTGGGTCAGTTGCACTTGTTGCCAATTTGGAGCAAAAGGAGGAAAGGACAGAAACTGCTAGTTCTACACCAAACAGGGAGGTTGGTAAAGGTAGAGCAGAATCAAGCAGGAGCAAGGAAAAGGTGTCTGAGGAATTGAATGCCCTTCAGCAGGATGAATTGGATGAGATAAATGAGCACTTAGCTTTTCTATCTAGGAGATTCTCTAAGATGAAATTCAAGAGAAACTCTGGGATGGCCAAGCCATTTAACAAGGATTTTTCCACAAACAACTATGTGGATAAATCCAAAATTAAATGCTACAATTGTGGGATTGCTGGTCATATGATAAGTGAATGCAGGAAACCTAGATCTGAGAACAAGGGAAAGCCAACTGAGGTTGTTGACTATAAGAAGAAATATTTTGATCTTCTCAGGCAGAAAGGAAAGGCATTCTTGACCCAAGAGTATGACTGGGCTGTTGATGACAATCATTCTGATGATGATGCTGAGTTAGTCAACCTTGCTTTAATGGCTGATTCTGGAGAGCAGGAAGCAAGTTCAGCTAGCAATCAGGTATTTTCTACTAATCTCTCTGAGCTCACTAAAGAGGAATGCAATAGTGTTATAGATGAAATGTCTACTGAACTATATCACTTAAGTGTTACTCTTAAATCACTTACTAAAGAGAACAATAGAATTAAAGAGTCTAATCTGTTTTTAAGTGATAGAAATGCTGCTCTAGAATCTCAATTTCTAGAATTTGAGAAAATGAGAGTTGATTGCAATAATGCTAAAAGTGAACTTGAAGCTGTGTTAAAAAGAGAACTGATTTTAAAAGACCAGCTTGAAAAAGAACAAGGGATAATTGCTAAATTTCAAAGTTGTAGGAATATTTCTCAAAACATAATAGAAGTTCAGGGAATAGAATCATTTGTGAAGGATACCTGGACTCAAAGGAAAAAGGAGCTAGAACCTGGCCTTGAGGATCTAGAGACTATTTGTGAATCAACGGATAGTGATCATCCGTTGACAGATGAACCGTCAACGGATGAGAGGTATCCGTCGACTAACAAAAAGTCTGTTAGTAAGAAGGAACTTAGGAAACTGGATATCAAGTATGGTCCAGTAAACAAGAATTTTGTTAGTGGTGAGTGCAGCAAAACCAAATCCAGTGGGAAGGCTAAGACAGGTGATTTACACAACAAAAAGGCTGTTGGTAAATCAGACAATGAAAAGGTAGAAATTGAGGGCAAAAAGAAAAAGAACAGAAATGGTAAGATAGGCATCAACAAGAAAAACAATTACTCTCCTGACAAGTTTGCTCCTAGGAAAACTTGTAGTAATTGTAATAGTGTCAATCATTTATCTTCTAATTGCAAGATTGTCAACAAGGCTCCTGTTCATGTACCTCAACCAATGCCATGTATGCCTGCAATGCCTGGTTTGTATCAAAATGCTAGTTTTTCAAATCCATATGTGAACATGCCATATGTGTCTAATCCATACTTTCAATCTATGAATGTGCCACAAATGTCATGGAACCTACCTAACATGAATAATATGTATGCCAATTTTCCACACATGCATGCATCCAATATTCATGCAAATGAGCATTTGTCAAACCCCATTACTCAAGCATCTACACCTAAGATGAAGAATGCTAAGAGTGCAAAGTCAAAGGCTAACAAGAAAGGACCCAAGGAAGCCTGGGTACCAAAATCAACTTGATTTGTTTTTGAAATGTGTGCAGGGAAACAGAAGGAATCTATGGTACCTAGACAGTGGATGTTCTAGGCACATGACAGGAGATTCAACCCTGCTCACAGAGTTCAAGGAAGGAGCTGGCCCTAGAATTACCTTTGGAGATGACAGCAAAGGATATACTAAGGGATATGGCCTGATTTCAAAAGACAATGTCATCATTGAAGAAGTGGCTTTAGTTGAAGGTTTAAAGCACAATTTGCTGAGCATCAGTCAGATTTGTGACAAAGACTATGAAGTAAAGTTCACAAAAGAAGCCTGTGTTGTTTCTGCCAAGGAAGACAACAATGTGGTATTGACAGGCTTTAGAAAAGGAAATGTTTACATAGCTGACTTCAATTCAGCATGCTCAGAATCCATTACTTGTCTCTTCAGCAAAGCAAGTAAGGATGAGAGTTGGCTATGGCATAAGAAGCTGTCACATTTGAATTTTAAAGTTATGAATGATTTGGTAAGAAAGGATCTTGCTAGAGGAATCCCTCATTTGGAGTTTGTCAAAGATGGGCTATGTGATGCCTGCCAATTAGGGAAACAAAAGAAATCATCTTTCAAAAGCAAGACAGAGTCATCCATTGTTAAGCCTCTTCAATTGCTGCATATGGATTTATTTGGTCCAGTAAATGTCATGTCTATTTCAAAGAAGAAATACTGTCTGGTGATTGTAGATGATTTTTCTAAGTTCACATGGACTTTCTTCCTGCACTCCAAGGATTGTGCAAGTGAAATCATTATCAATCACCTCAGAATGCTAAACAATGGTTCTAAAGACAGAGTACAAAGGATCAGGAGTGACAATGGTACTGAATTCAAGAATTCCACAATGAAGATTTTCTGTGAAGAGAATGGAATTGTCCATGAGTTTTCTGCTGCCAGAACACCTCAACAAAATGGGGTTGTTGAAAGGAAAAACAGAACTCTCATTGAAGCAGCTAGAACAATGTTAAGTGAATCAAGATTACCAACATATTTCTGGGCTGAAGCTGTCAACACTGCATGCTTTACTCAGAATATTTCCTTGGTCAATCAAGCTAGAGGAATGACTCCTTATCAGTTATTAACCAACAAGAAACCAACTTTAGCTTTTCTACATGTCTTTGGATGTAAGTGTTTTGTGCTAAGGAATCATGGAGATAATTTAGGCAAATTTGAAGCAAAGGCAGATGAAGCTATTTTCGTTGGATATGCAGCAGGGAAAGCCTACAAGGTCTACAATCTAAGAACCAACATTGTTATGGAATCTGTACATGTTGTGTTTGATGATCAAAAGATTCTAGGCCTAAATGATGAAGGTTACCATGAAAAGTTGGAATTTGAGAATGAAGGTGAAGGAAGAATGTACTGTGATGATGATGAGGAGAATGAAGATCATGACCACAGAGATCCACCTAGAGCTGTTATACCAACTAGAAGTGATGCTTACACTGAAAATGAAGCATCCGTTGATAGTCATTCTGGAACATCCGTTGACAGTCATTCTGCAACATCCGTTGACACTTTTAGAGATGCATCCGTTGACAGAAATTCTCAAGCATCCGTCGACAGGCAAAATGATGCATCCATTGACAGTCAACTTCATAACTCAGCAAGGACAACAAACTCAGGGGGAGTTTCTCAAGGTCAAAATTCAATGCTAAATCAACATGATCATGGAAATGAAGCAACCTCATCAAGATCAAATCTTCCACCTGCAAGAAAATGGACTAGAAATCATCCATTTGAGTTAATCATTGGTGAATCAAATTCAAGAGTCCAAACTAGAAGGGCCACTCAAGCAGAATGTCTATACAGTAGCTTCCTGTCTCAAGAGGAACCTAAGAAAGTGGAAGATGCCCTTCTAGATCCAGATTGGGTGTTAGCAATGCAAGAAGAGCTAAACCAATTTGAAAGAAATAAAGTATGGAAACTTGTGCCCAAACCTGATGATAGAAGTGTCATAGGTACTAAATGGGTTCTCAAGAATAAGACAGATGAAAATGGCATAATTGTGAGGAATAAAGCTAGATTAGTGGCAAAGGGCTACTCTCAAGAAGAAGGAATAGATTTTGATGAAACTTTTGCTCCAGTAGCAAGACTTGAGGCAATAAGAATCTTTCTAGCCTATGCAGCACATGCCAATTTCAAAGTCTATCAGATGGATGTCAAAAGTGCCTTTCTAAATGGGGAACTGGAAGAAGAGGTCTATGTCCATCAACCTCCTGGTTTTGAGGATCCAGAATTTCCAGAATATGTATATCTTCTCATGAAAGCACTTTATGGTTTGAAGCAAGCACCAAGAGCCTGGTATGACACTTTATCTCAATTTCTTTTGGAGAACCACTTCACTAGAGGTACAGTAGATAAAACCTTATTTCATAGGGATATTAATGGCTCTTCAATACTTGTTCAAATCTATGTAGATGATATTATTTTTGGGTCTACAGATGAGAAGCTTTGCAAAAAGTTTGCCAAACTTATGCAAAGTAGGTATGAAATGAGTATGATGGGTGAATTAACTTACTTTCTTGGCCTACAAGTAAAGCAAGTTAATGAGGGCATTTTCATAAGTCAAACAAAATATATTTATGATCTCTTAAAGAAATTTGACTTAATGGATTGTACATCTGCTAAAACACCTATGGCCACTGCAACTAAGCTTGAGTTGAATACTAAGGAAAAGTCTGTGGACATCTCAAGTTATAGAGGCATGGTAGGTTCACTTTTATACCTAACAGCTAGTAGACCTGATATAATGTTTTCTACTTGTCTTTGTGCTAGATTTCAAGCTGATCCTAGAGAGTCTCACTTAATAGCTATTAAAAGAATTTTCAGGTATCTCAAGGGAACACCAAACCTTGGCATTTGGTACCCAAGAGAATCTGGTTTTGATCTAACTGGCTATTCAGATGCAGATTATGCAGGTTGCAGAGTTGATAGGAAAAGTACTACAGGTTCCTGTCAATTTCTAGGAAACAGGCTTGTGTCATGGTTCAGTAAGAAACAAAACTCAGTCTCCACTTCTACAGCTGAAGCTGAGTACATTGCGGCTGGAAGCTGTTGTGCACAGATTCTATGGATGAGAAACCAACTCATTGACTATGGTCTAAAAGTTGAGAAGATTCCAATTTTCTGTGACAACACAAGTGCTATTGCCATCACAGGGAATCCAGTGCAACATTCGAGAACCAAGCACATTGACATCAAATACCACTTCATTAGAGAACATGTGATGAATGGTACAGTAGAAATGCACTTTGTGCCAAGTGAAATGCAGCTTGCAGATATCTTCACCAAGCCTCTTGATGAATCCACATTCACAAGATTGGTAGGTGAGCTAGGTATGCTTAACTTGTCATCATTTCTAGTGATATTTGATTTCAATGAATTGAAGCTGGAAATGTGTTTTGATTTACTTGAAAGTTAAAACTTTCAGAAAAATTTTCTGCAGAAATTTTGCGTAAGGCAAAATTAGCTTATCAACGGATATCCTTTTATCCGTTGATAGTATAAACACATTACTAGATTTTTGCATGTCAACGGGTAACAGACTATCCACGTCATCAACGGATAAACTGTATCTCAACCGTTCATTCTATATCCGTTGATATACATTTTTTTTAACCGTTGGTAACCGTGTATATCTAATCATGGCTGTACTTATTCTCTTTTTATTTATTATCTGACAGTTACTTTTGACCAATGGAGTAATTACTTTTAATTATTTCATTTTTAATTCTTGAAAAATATAAAAGGCGGACTTGTACTCTCACATCTCACTTTTATTCATTTTCAAGCATATCAAAAGTTAACTGCATCTTCTTCCCTAAAACTCTTTGTAACCAAAGTTCAATCACTTCAATGGCGCCTATTGTTAAGATGATGTCCACCACTGGGTTTACCTATGAGAAGAACAATTTCGCGGCCTTTGTTGACACAGTGAATGCTCCAGAAGCTTACCACACTTTGATGAGTTTCGTGAAGAAATGCAAACTGTCATATGCTATGACGGCTACCACTCCCTTAATCCACGAGGTAATTGAAGAAATGTGGACATCTGCTGAGTACAATGGCACAGACGGTACAATTGCTTTTTCTTTAAAGGGTAAAAACTATGTGGTTAATTCTGATGTAATAACTGCTTGTTTAAAATTGCCTGAGAATAACTGTCTGAAAGTACCTACTGATGCTGAAATTGTTGCCATGCTTAATTCTATTAATTATGCCCTTAGTACTGAAAACTTAGGGAAAATTGCTAGAAAAGGAATGGTTAAAGAATGGAGCTACTTCTGTGATGCCTTCATTAAAAATTTTTCAGGAAAAATTAGTAATTTTGATGCTGTTACCCAGTCCATGCTAACAATGATGTGTATGCTTTTAAATAATAAATTCTATAATTTTGGCACATTAGTTATGTATGAGATAGCTGCAAAGTTGGGTAAAAAGGAAACTAGGAGCAAGAATATCTACTTTGCTAGATTTTTAATGCTCTTAGCACTGCATGTGTCTGAGAATAAGCTATCCATTGCTAACCCGGATAGCAAGTTCCAATGTTTTGTTCAGGAGAAGAGAGTCTTAAGTGACCTGATTCGAATGAACCTCAATGCAGGAGTACAGTTGGTATATCTACCAATTGTTCAGGTAACTATCTCTAACTCTGAAACCCCTATCTCCAACCCCCAAATTTCTTTGCCTTCTAGTGTCACAATGGAGTCTGTAGTTGTGACCAAACAGGCTCCTACCAAAGTGACCAAATCCAGAGTTCCAAAACCACATTCTAAAAGGCAAACCTCAAGTGTCTCTCAAAAGACACCTGTTGTAAAATCTACCAAACCTCTTGAGGGGAGTGTGAAGGTGGTAGTGAGTGGTGAGGGACAGGGTGAACATCAAAGAAGCCCTAAGGATAAGGAAGGAGAGATGAGTGCAACCACCATTTCAGTCTCTCAAAAGACTGCTAATGTAACTACAGGCCAAATTCTAGTTACACTCTCCCAAAAGAGTGTGACTACTGAATCAAGTTCCCCACAAGGAACACTGCAAAAGAGGGTTAGGGACACATATAGCCCAATCTCAAAAACCTATGGAAGAAGAGTGAAATCTAAAACCACAGGGGAATCACAGGGTGCACACACTGTACAGGAAACTGTACCTTCTCAAACTCAGTTTGATGTGGCTTCAATAAATGTGGAGTCACAGCCCCTTGATCTTAATCTTCAAATCGACACACATTACAATCCACCATCACCAACTCCTTCTCTGGATGTGGATATGATATCTACATCAATTCCTGATTCTCCATCTTTAAGATTCTTGGAGAGGCCCCACTCTGTAATTGGTGGTCATCATCTTTTAGATGATTTGTTGGACCATCAATCTTCCCTTCCAGAATTCTCAACACAGACTGTGGCCTCGAACTTAAAATCAATCTCCACAGATTCAGTGTTGGTTTTCTCTTCAACGGATATAATTATTCCTTCCTCAACAGATATCCTTCATCCGTTGACAAGTGTTTCTCCATCAACGGATGCGCCTCTATCTAGCCATCCGTTGACAGCTATAACTACTCCATCAACGGATATTCCTTATCCGTTGATAACTCACTCTACCACTGCTATATCTGACATTCCAGTGTCAAGTGTAGAGGAGTTCTAAGTAGTTGAAACACTTTTAGGTTTGAGGGAAGGGAGTGAGAGGCTGCCTTGTGAGCAGGCAAAAGGAGAGATAAATAATGAGAGGCTGGCCATTTCTTCCGGTCAGGCAAAAGGAGAGTTTGAGAGTTCCACCTTAGTAGGTGAAGGTGAGGGTGTGAGAGGTGTGAGCCAAGGGAAGCCCTTGATGCAAGAAAAGAGAGATGAGGGGAGAGAAGGGACTACAGGAGAGATAAGGATGGAAGAAGCAGCCATTGCTAGTGAGTCAATGAGGGTTGAGGATGCATCCAAGGAAATGGAATTTCAAAGAGAATATCAGTCCATGATTGACTCCATTTCTTTGGATGCTGAAACCTTTACTCACCCTGTTCCTGCCTATCAAATTTTGGCACAACAGGGCAATGTGGAAGCAGAGGAGGCAATGCACCTAGTGCACACCTCACAATCTCTACTTAGAGCTAAGGAATCTATAGCAGCTCTGCCAACCACTGCTGAGAGTGATGAATTTGACAATTCTGAAGATGAAGACAGCCAGAGCTCTGAAGATGAAGGTGGTAGCAGTATTCATGATTTTGCATTTGCTCAAAACTACACCTATCATCAACTTGATATGGAAATCATAAGGCAATATAAATCTGCCCTGGCTGAGCACCCAGAAGCAGATCCACAGAGAAAGGTTGTTCTTCAACAGGCAATTGACTCCCTAAAGTTACAAAAGATGCAAATGGTGATTCAGAGATCCAATTTAGAGGAGGTCAAACAAGAAATCAAGGATGTGAAGATCTCTGTGGATTCCAAGCTAGAGCAACTAGCTCCTACAGCCACTCAGAGGGTGTTGCAACAAAGGTTTCTCAAAGAAGACAACCTGGCTAAATCTGTGCAACTTCTCACTTCAAGAGTGGAAAAGATGGAATCCCAGATGGAGCAATTTCTTCAACATCAGAAACTGCAAACCCAACTGCTAGAAAAGTTAGTTGCAGCCCCATATTCTAGTCAAACCCTTGATGCTAACAAAAAGGGGGAGAAAGTGGAAGAGGCTGTGGCAACTACAAGTCAAATCTTAATTTCTGAAAGAAGGGAAGCAGCAAGTGAGGGGGAGCAGCAGCCTACCATAGTGGTCAATCCACAAGAATTCATTGTCACAGCTTCCCCCAGCAAATCCAAACCTCTATCTGAAGAGTTTGATCTTTCAAACTTGACAGAAGAAGAAAAGCTAGCCAAAATTGAAGCTCTCCAAAAGATGAAAGAAGAAAACTATGAAAGGATAATGAGGACAGAAAGATTGATCAATCAATCTATTGCATCAACTCTGTTCTCTAGCCAAACCTCAGCTCCAACAATATCTACAACAATTCTGAAGGTGCTCACTCCAGCAATTGTGGCTCCTACATTCTATGATGCTGAGCCTTCTCATGTTAAGGAATTTGAACCCTACATCAAATCAAGACCCTTCTCACCACCAAAAGCAAATGGGAAGAACAAGTTACAACTGGACTTTCCATTTCCCAAGGATGATGAAGAGAAGTTGATGGGTAAGGCAATCAAGGAATTCAAGGAGAAGACTAACAGTTGTGTAAGAGAATGGATGGCTGTAATCATAAGGAATGGAAAAGTTCTAAACATATCCAACAACCATCCTAGATTTGTTGAAGCCAAGAGAGAAGAGACTTCAAGGCTGCTAAGAGAATCTCAACCAAGCACTGAATATCAATATGAAAACTCAGAAGAGAAGCAAGCAAGGCTGGCTCAAGAGTTATTGGATGAGGTAGAGGATGAATTGAGGGAACCTGAGGAAGTCCCCAAATTCAAAAAGAAAGGGAAATCAGTCCCCAAATCCAAGAGATTAAAATCACATGCAAGGAGGCCTGTCTCTCCAGAAACTGAAAACAAAGAGACAGTTGGTTCATCACAACCTATTGATGTAAAAGTATTCAACCCAGATGTAAATTTCCATGGTGAGCCTATAGTACCTAAAGAGGAACCAATGAATCTTGACTCCATTGAGGTTCCTTCATTCTTGCTGAAGCCTCAACAGAAGCCTACACAGAAGAAAAGGAAACCAAGGAAGCAACCTTCAAAGGAACCAATTCAAGTTGCTAGGGTACCTGCAATTGTCAGGCAGCCAATCTTGGAAAACAAGGATGATTTTATCTATCAGGCAGATATTGAAGAATACTCTGACATGAATCTTTATCTGGATGAATTGTCAGAAGTAAGAGGAATTGACAAATATAGACATTTGCCTGAAAGATTGGTCTTTGTATACAAGGGAGGAACGGAAAGGACATGGCCACTACAAAGGGTTCTTGGAGAAAATTATCATACCTTAACCAAAGTGTTCTCTGCAATCAAGAGATACACAGGGTTCTCCAAGATAGCAAAAGGGGAGATACTGGACAAAATAGAACAAATAAGGAGGGATTGGAACTCACCATCAAGTCTACCAAGGAAAATGAAGATCCCATACAATGGACAGAAAATCCACCTCCAACCTTTCTGGATGATGGAGTTCAGGGATGAAGATGGTAACAGGAGATTCTTCAGGTTAGAAGACCAACTACCAAAGGCTAGTTCTCAATACCTGAGATGGCTACAACAGAAGCTAAATCCAAAGGTAGATGAAGAAGATGCCTTCTATAGGCAACTCCAAATACAGATTGAGTCCAACTCTGCCAAGGAAGGAAAATCAAGGGTAATGCCAACAAGAGGAAAGAAACAGTCCTAATCTGCTCAGTCTAGAGGAGCACTTCTCTGTAAATTTCTCAAACTTTCAGTTTTTAATTATTGTAGCTTAATACAATTTATGTATTGTTCTTTATATATCTTTAGGAATGTTTTGTTATCATCAAGGTCCTGAATTTATGCTTTATTGCCATCAAGTATAAATTGGGGGAGATTGTTAGGAATATGTTGTACTTGATGATAACTTCACAATCAATCAAATTGTTTAAGGTTTTGTAGCTGTCAACGGATGAGGATTTATAACTCTATCCGTTGACAGGTAGCTCATCAACGGATGAGGTTTTGTAGCACACTGCAGTATCTCTATGTTATCAGTTGATAGTGTTTTTATCCACAGTCATGTTGACTATCAACGGATAGGCAGAATAGGGTAGCCAATTGTAAATAAGCTATGCTATGTAATTCTGTCTAAGTGAAAGTGTATCAACGGATGAAGACTAAACTCTATCAACGGATACAACTCAAATCCACTCTATCAACGGATACAGCTCAAGTCCCAATATCAACGGATACTGCTCTATACATCATCAACGGATGTCAGTATACATCATCAACGGATAATCATTGACACTGTTTTCTATGATTAGCTGGAGATTAGCAGTTGATAAGGACATGTTTGACTGACAGATCACATGAGTTTATAGTAGATACAAAAAGCAGTATGGCAGCCATACTTTGGAAACACAGAAGAAAGAAGCATTCCATTTACACTATGAATACAAGAAAGGTGCAGGAGACATGTCTGAACACAAGGACAACCTTTCGGCTACATGTGTATTTGGAGTGTAGTAGCAAGTCAACTAGAATTAGATTAGTATTATCTTATTCCAGTAGTACTTGTAAAACTTGGGATATATAACCAAGTGTAGCAACTCTTTGTAGGTTAAGAAAACAGACATATTTGCTTAGGGTTTCTTGAATATCCTTAGAAGCAAAGAGTTGTAAAACGGCAGCTGTGTACATTTTGTATCACAGAGTTTTCTTCAAATAAAAGCTTCAGGTGGTGCATATTAACCACCTGATTTTATATGTGTTTGTGTTTAAATCTTACATTGCAATTATCTCTTCATAAGTTTCTGAAGTTCTTATCAGAAATTTATAAATATCAAGAATTGTATTCAACCCCCCCCCCCTTCTACAATTATACAAGTGTGTAATCTGGGAATAACAATTATCATGGATCAGAAGTAGAGTACATCATTCCAAAACATCATGATTTGGATTACTTCTGCCATCAAGGTAATTCTATAGTACCCAAATCTATAGCCTATACTAACATGTTAGTGTAATTTATTCATTTCATAATGTACTATTGATTGACATAAAGTTATCTGTCAGATAAAATTGAAGGCATAGGATGGAAATTTATCTTCGTTGCTGATGAAAATCTTTTTTATGACGGTCAACTTGTAAGTTATAATCCTGTATTAGATGTGTAATGCTTTTTACATTGTTTGGTTTTTATGAAACATATGGAAAATTTAAGATCAATTAGTAATGTGGTTTTTTTTAATTGTTTTTTCAGGAAATTCCAACACCATATTTTAAAATGTTTCGAAAAGTTATTCCTCCATACGTCCTTTATGCTTTGCCAGATGCAAAACTTTTCGAAGGTCGATACTCAAAATATGATAGAAAGTTCTATGATTTATTGGGAATTGTCCTTTACACTAACATCAAAGTAGGCGATGTTTTAATGTTCACAAATTGTGGATTTGGACAATTTGATGTCGTTGTTTTTAATGAGTCAAGAGTGGAGAAGACCATTGAGAAGGTTGCAGTTAAGACTGGTAAGAAGTTTAAATTCTGGAGTATAGCAGTGTAAAGCATGTTCACATTAGAATGATAAATCATTTATGAACACATTGTTATAGTTGCAAAGGATACTGACAATGCATTGTTTTAATTACATGTAGAAGCAGATGTCGAAAACTTGGCTGAAAATGTAGGCACCTTAGTCATGAACAACAATCCTCCTGATCATGAAATGGATGCTATTCCTATGCTCTTCTCTGTAGTCATGACTAAATCAAACGTTGACAGTTCATCACATGGAGTGGTATGATTTAGATAGTGCTAATATGATTTAAATTTGCATCTTTCTAATTTAGACTAATGCTAAATATGATTGAATCCTTTAGTTTTAACCAAGTCAATACTGATGCTTTTAATTTTTTGTCATTTTAGTATATTCCAAAGGAAATCACTCCTAATGATAGGCAATGGAAAGCAAATGAGAGGGTGACATTAAGGACTGAGAATGGTGAATGGTCAGTTGGCTTATCCATTTGTAAGGGAACTGCAAGATGCTCGGCTGGATGGAATAATTTTGCAGATAAGAACAAATTGAAATACAAACAAACACTGGTCTTTACTCTGCTAAATGATGAGGAAAATGGAGCTGTTTTTGAAGTACAACTACATTAGCATTTTTTGGATTGAACATTTTAGCTCTGTGATGTTGAATTTTGGAATTTATTAATGTCTAGTGATGGATGGGCGTTATCATGTTTGCGATATTATTAAATTGTATTTTAAGAATTTTGATAACTTTGTGATGGTTTAGTTTTGCAAATACAATGGTATCTTTGGCTGAATAAGTATATATGGTGATGTAAGTATAATTAAAATGCACTTTAGCATCATACTACATGACAAATTCTTAAAAATAAATAAGCAACAGTAGACATAAAATTTAAGTACACTCTCATCAAGAAATATGTGATTGAATTTTTGGAAACCATGAATTGTAGGAGGAGTTCTTATTCTTGTTGTACAAACCTTGATTCATCACTTATCACCTGTAGTAGTAGGACATATACTTGGAAAATGAGAGGGTGACATTAAGGACTAAGAATGGATAATGGTCAATTGGTTTAAACATTCCAAAGGGTATTGGCAATTAATATAATCAAATAATGGATTGGTGGTAAACTGTTTGCAATAGTTTTGAAGTGTATTGTATGCACTTTTATAACTTTGTGATGGAATTTTTATATAAGTACATTAGTATCTTTGGCTAAATGACTATATATGATAATGTAAAAATGAGTAGAATGCATTGTAGACTCTTTTTTCAAATAAAGAGTCTACACTAAACATATATATTTCGTTAAATTCCAATGAAAAAGTATTAGATTGAATTCTTGGAAATCATGACCTGCAGAAGGAGTCCGTATTATTCTGACATGAACCACATGAACTTTGGTTCCATAGTTACAATAAGAAATAATGGAAACACAAACAATACTGAGTACATAAATATATTTTGGAATCCATAAAATAGAAAGGTGACAAATTGAGAGTAAAATTGAATCAATTCCATCTCTCTTTATTAAGTGATTCTATGCAATAGATGACTTGATCAGATTTCAAAGAGCATGAAATTAAGGCTGCATTCCTTGCTGAATCAACCTATAAAACAAAATAGTTCAGGATCAATTACTAAGACTTACAATAAATCTAGAAATATCAAGAATCATATAATTTAGAAAGGAAAGTAAGACTACAATATACCTATTCCTCATCATGAAAACATCCCCATGTGGAAGATTAATATAAATCTTTGAAGAAGGCAAGCTACAAATATGAACTCCACCTGCTTTGGTTTAAAAAAATAAGGAACATGTATCAAGAAAAAATTATAGATTTTAAAAATCATGTATTAGACAGGAATACCTTTGTAAGCCGAGATCTTGATACTTGCCAGAATTACAATTACTGGAGACATTTCGTTATTTGCATACAAAGGCTCAGTATTTGCATTCAATGGTCCCCAAAAAGAAACGCGAATAGAAACACTGACAAAAATATATTTAGTGGTGTGCATCTTCAACATTTATTTGCAAATCTAAAAAATTTTAAAAACAATAAACAGTATCTTCATTATTGTTCAAAGTTGAGTACCTTCCATCATTTATTCTAAAGCGCACAATTTGTCTTTCTCCAAAATGGGTGTGGATTGTTTGCAATGGTTCAAGATCTTCCAACATTCCAATCACATCTAATAATAGAAAATGAAAATAGTACTAAAATTTTAAATCATAATGGAGTTATGGAAATATATAATAAAAATTAAAAAAA
Organism: Saposhnikovia divaricata; assembly: GCA_036435485.1. Lineage (NCBI taxonomy): Eukaryota > Viridiplantae > Streptophyta > Magnoliopsida > Apiales > Apiaceae > Saposhnikovia > Saposhnikovia divaricata. Next base: position 26,110,147 of record CM071600.1, read on the forward strand.
TTACCTGTGGAATAGCTAGGTACCGTATAAGGTTCATATGAACATACAATATCGTAAAGATCTCTGAGAGGTTTTAACTCAAATTTGTGCATTGGAATTACAAAATCATCATGAGGATATGGATCTATCATAGTTGAAGGAACAAAGGTCAAGCATTTATCTGTGCTAACAGGCCTGTAAAAACCAAATGCTTGATGAACACGAACATTGATAATCAGGTATAATCTTCCTTCCACTATAGGGTTGTCAAAGTTATTCCATATAGCAGGATCGACCATTGCATGCATATGAGTGTTCTGATTATAAAAAAGATAATGAGATACAAAATTAAAGTAGATAAAAAAAATTATAAAAAGTATTCTTACCAAACAATCTAAAAGAAGCATATTGTGAGAAATGATGGCACCAGTATTGGAGATTGTTTCCCAAATCCTTGTAACACGGACCTTCAAACACCATCTGAACGTAGTATCATTCAGTGTAGAAAGATGATCGTGCATTTCCATAACTGTTTTCAACATTGTGTACATGAAACGATTAGAAACATTGGAATGAAGCCTAATTTGAAAAAAAATTCTGAGTTTTTAAGATCAAGTAATTGAGACAAAAAAACAAAGGTTTAAACAATACAATACATACTACAAACTTCTAAAAATGATTGATAAGTAATACAAAGACAAAGAATAGGACCTCTGTAGATTATTAAACCTTAACCTTTAGAGGTTTTAAGATGTCACTTGTGAGATAATGGGATAATTTAAAGGAGAATTTAGGTTTATGGAGTCTATCAGTTTGTTACGAAACCAAATATTTTGATTATGAGGATGAGGATGAGGATATTCTCCTTAATTGAAAATGATTTATCAAAAATCAAACATATTAAAAAAAATGTAGCAATCAATATCTTTCTACCTAAAATCAATGATATGATTGTTGAACAATGATTGATGATTGATACAGGATTTTCAATCACAACAATCCCAATATCAACAAAATAAATAATTTGTACTATTATTTGTTTGTATGAAATAATAGAAATTAAGAAAATATACCAATAATATATCTGTAGCTACAATAATTGATATGATTGATGATTGATACAGGATTTTGAATCATTACAATCCCGATATCAATAAATCAACAAAATGAATAATTTGTAGTATTATTTTAAAGTAAAATTCATAAATCCATAAGATTTTAAGAGAAATAATTAAATTACTCTTTTTCCAATAATTTGTTTTTATGAAAAAATAAAAAAACATAGGAATATTAAAATTTATAAAAATTTAAAACATATATGATATTGAAATTTAATAAGTTGATTGCAAAAAACTACCATAAGTAAATTATCATTAAAAAATTTGCCCAAAACGTGAAGCATATGACTGACTAATAAAATTTATTTCTTAATTAAATTAAATTAAATTTTAATTAATTTCTAAATGTAATTATATTTTTAAAAAAATAAAAATATTGATATCATATACATTGTAACTGATCAAGACAACTAAAAAAGAAGTTTTTTTTACGTGGTACGTTGTAGGGTAGTTTTTAAACCACCATGGAAGTTTTTATGCCAACACCTACTGTAAAACCGTTCAAAAAGGCCTATAAATATGTAATTTGGTATTCCAAAACTAACTTACATTAACAATTTTAACAATAACAATTTCTTTCTTGTGCAATGAGTTCGAGATCATCAAAGCGGCGAAGATACTCAAGCATCAAAAATATGTTGGTGAATGACCTTAACAACCTCAACATGACGTCGGCAGACTTGAATGAAAATATTCGTATAGCAAATGAAGATTTTAGATTGTTTTTCAAAAGCATATTTGACAGACAATCTTTGCTATTTGCTCGCACCATTGGGCTAGAGGAAAAATACGGGTACGTAATATTGTTCTTTCTATACTTTTTGCACTTACATTATAAGGATACAATTACTAAATTTCAAATGTAGAAACATTATCGAGGTGTTGGAAGGTAACGGTCCTGGAAGTGTTGGAGAATCTTCCCAGCAAAGTGTTCTCGTTAACACTGCATACTCAGAGAATGAAAGAAAATTTGTGGAAGATACAAATACATCAATTGTTGGCCATGTAAATCTGTTGCAGGAACGTTTGGATGAAATGTTAACAGCATTTCAGACTTTTCAAGTAGAATGGACTGAAAAGATAAATGATTGGAAAGCAAAGTCTGTCGAATTGGAGGAGCAAAGACTAAAAATGGGTGGCCAACTTGTGCATTTCATCCGTAATATATAGTTCATTATGTGGATTTCATTCAGTAACATATAGTTCAGTATGGCGAACTATGTAAAAGTCTGGCTATGTTTCAGTATAGGATCTTGTCAGTTGCTAATGATGTAATTATATTATGATCATGTTGATGTAAACAACTTCTGTAATGGTTTCACATGTCTACAAATCTGTGTATTTCGATAGCAATAAGTTTTTCAATGTTTAAGATTCATAAATCTGTGTAAGCACTAAGAAATTAAAGTTTACAGACAATATTAGAAGGCAAATTAATATGATATACATTCAACAAAGTATGTTAACGAAAGGCTGGAAATGCATTAGGTGTAATCAAATTAGACAGACATTGACAAAAACAAACTCCATGTTATAAACAATCCATGTCCAGAAACAGAACAATGTCATAATCCAACAACCAAACTTAACATATAAAACATAAAGTTTGAAGATCAAAAGTTACAGAAATACATAAGATCTTAGGGTTGAACGGAACATAGTAGGACCCTGAATAGAATGATCCGGCCCTTGCTCTTTAAACTCTGAATATAAATCAGTTGTTAAGTCTCTTAACAACTTAATGACAAAATAACGTAAAACTTAATGACATTAGGGAAATCTCCTGTACATTTGAATCATATGTTGGTCACTTTAACACGGCAAAACAGAGATGGATTCTGGTATCTATAATGAATGTAACACATTCTGTATACTAAACCTCCAAAATAGGAAAACTTATAACTTGATGACATGAGAACATAACTAAGAAATTGAAGAACATTTCACATACAATTATGGATACTATTATGACATTCTATATATGTTTCAGTGTTTGATTTAGTTATATTCAATGAAATTAGGATCATGTTACGTACTAATTTTGTAATTAGATTGCGTCAATGTAAATATAAATGACTTGTGAAATTATTTCACATGTTTAAAGTTTATGTACTAATCTTGAACATGACAGAACTGTTGTTAAAATCAACAATGATTATTGCATTGTTGCTAATCCTAAAAAATGCATCAGATGTCATCAAATCAGATAAAGATTAACAAAAACAATCGTAGTGTCGGTACACAATCCATCTCCAAAAACATAAAATGTTATAATCCAACAACAAAAGTTTACATATAAAACATAAAGTTTAAAGAACAAAAGTTAAAAAATACAAAAAATCTTAAGGATGAACAGAACACAGGAGAACTTTGAAGAGAATGATCTGGACCTTGCAGTGAATACACTCAGTGTCCCACATTTGCTTCATAGTAATGGATTTTCCCCACGGATGGCAATCATCAATGTAGTTATCTTCAACAGTTCTTGGACAAAGTGATAACCATATTTCTACTCCGAGAGGAGGTCCATCAACACTATATATTGGGTCAGGATTCCTTGCATGTGGGCAAAATTTAAAAACAGGCAAAAGATAATCTATTTCGGACATTGGAAAATACAAATCTTGAAGAAAATCCATTTGTTCAATTATCCTACTCCTCAAATAAGTTATATTTAGCAAGTTACTCATCTCCTCAGTGGTTTCAGATCTTTCAAAGGTTCTATAAATTGCTTTAAAAAACAAATATGAGAACCTTGAAGGGAAGTGGTTACCTGACAGAGCAGCTAAAACAGATAGATGGTGCTGAACATCCTGTCTCCGAAAGAGGTTCCGAGTTGAATTAAAAAACTTAGCTTGCTCAACATCGTACCTAACAGCAAATTGAATGAACCCATAAAAAATATCACGACTAACTTCAATAGGCTCATTATGAAACTGGTACAATGCATCCCAGTTTAACCTCTCCAAGACATCCTTGATCCTTTGCCTGGATTGACCTATTGACCATACGATCAGCAACTTTGAAAAACCTGATAAGTTGTTGTCCTCCAATATGATGAAGTTAAAGATTTGGCTGAGAACATCAGCTCGTAGGTTGTGAAAGTTGTTAGCATCCATGTCTTTGTTTAAATGTTTTTAATTGCTGTGATATAATGAAGATTGAAATGTAATGGAAGAGAAAAGCTGTAGTATTTATGTCTAAACTCTTGGAGAATGTGAAAAGATGTACTTAATGTTATACAGAATTGTACTCAACAGTTTGCATGCATATATGTATCAACGATTCACCTTCTCTGCATTTAAATTTTGTTTTTAACCTTGAATACATGTATTTTATTAGAAAATGTGTAAATATAGTTAGCTTGTAAATTACAACAAAATCATTACGCTAAAAGTCTGCATTATGTAAGAAATCAACTCATAATGAATAAAATATATTTAACAATTTATATTTTGCAAAGTATTTGAGATGTCATCAAAATGATTAAATGAAATGTCAGCATTATGTTACAAATCTCTCAAAATATATAAATTTTATTATATTACCTTTACAAACATATAATACTTTTATAATGAAAATTTTATATAATACTTTCTTAATACTTTTATGAAAAATAATTAATATTATTTGCCAAACATTTACGAAATTAACACTAACACAAATGTACTATATACAAAATAATACTCTCTTTGTCCTTTTGATTTGTTATCATTTCAAATTAGGGTGTGTGTCAGGCATTATAATTAGATTTTAAAGATACTTCCATAATTTATTTTTGAATTTTCGTATTTTTTATAAAAATAAAAGAATAAAAATGTATTCAAAAAGATTAATTTTACAACACAATTATTTTTTATAATTAATTTCTTTAGCATTGATTTTATAATTAAAAATAGAAAATAAGAATCCTAAGTTAAAGTACTAAATATATTTTATTAAATTGTACTACAATGCTGCTAACTGGAATATTTTAAGATTATAATTTAAATGGTTTATATATAAACTATGAGAGAACTCAATTGTATTTTAAGTGTTAGTTAATTTGTTTTGTAATTATTTTGTTTGTTTAAAAATCTGGAATATAGTTGTGATGGAATCCACTATCTCCATTAACTAACACTTGAAGTAAATAAAAAATTACAATATTAAGTACTATAGCATATATCAGAAGTACACTATCTAGTCCATTCAATGCTGTAATACTCGAACAACCGTCTTGGGAATCAAATAGAACTCCGATTACAAACTGCTGCTTGACGACTTCTTCTACTGTATAAGAAAATATTCGATTAATGGAGGTATGTGATTAATTAATTGAAGATCCAATATTGCATTAGATAGTGTTTGTATTTCATGCTATTCTTGAAATTTGACTCTTTTTAGACTTGGTATATCAAGTATATATAATATAATGGACTATTTTTTGGTAATTTTGTACGTACTTGATTCATGATTTCCCAATACAATTCCTACATAAAGTTCGAATACCTAATATGCATCATCAATGTGCTACAGGTGTTGGACAATTCATATTGGGAACAAAAGTGGAAAACTACCTCTACTAACGGTATATATGTTTAGGAAATTGATTATTTTTTACTATTTAAGTAGATACAATAATATTGTACCTAATTCATTCACATATTTGTAGGTAGAAGATCTCTTATATCGAGTTTTGTTTCGGCTAATAATACATTTAGGCCTTTTGGAACATTGGTAAGTGGTCTAATTTTGATATAATTTAATTTTACGATCAAATCTGAACAACTTAGTTTTTAAATTGGTTTTTTCATTCTTTTAATCATTTACAGTGTGTTCCCAAGAAATTTCACACAGTTCATGGATTTAAGCTTCCTTCTCATATAATTATCAAGTGCAACCAAAATTTTTGGAAGGGGAAATACAATGCAGAAGAATTAACAATATCTGGTCTTCAAAAATTTATGATTTTCTACGGTGTCAAATTGTTCAACATTGTACAATTTGATTACTATGGCGACAACATTTTCGTTGCCACAATATTCAAGGAAAATGGAATTGAATCTAAGTACCCAGTCACTGATCCTAAAAAGTACTTTCTAACTGAAGAATCGAGAAGATGGAAGAAGGAAGATTTCATAATTCAACAGGGTACAGTGCAGTATGAACAGAATGCCGCTTTGTTCTGTTTTAATGGTTTGATGAATGTGACTGAATATTATGATATTCAGATTACAAATTCAGACATTGATCAGAAATTTGCGCACATGGTTAGTAACTTATATATATAGCTATTTATAGGCCTTAATGTACACATACTTCTCCAACTAATTTTTTATACTCTTAATAAAATATTCCTGAATGTAGAAATTGGGGAAAGAATTAGAAACCTTATACAAAAATTGGAAGTGTGGTTCAGAAGTTTTTTTTACATTTTGTAAAAGATCTTGGAAGATTGAAATAGAATGGTTAGGAGGAATATGTACATTTGGAAAGGGCTGGTATGAATTTGCCAAGGAATTGGAGTTGGCAAAAGGAGACGTATTGGTTATGTACAATGATTCAGTGTGTGGTGATCAGAATTTGAAGATATGTCTTTTCAAGGCCAATGACTTTATTGGTGAGAAAAGTCTTAAAATCACTTAACATTGTATAAGTTTAAATCTTAATCTATATTTGCAATGACTATATTTAAAACCTTACCATTGTGTAGGAACTGGGGGTTGCAGAGTTTCTTTTTTCAAAATCTTAACAGATTATTCAATAGGAGGTGATTCATTGGTAAGTTGTTATACGATGGACTTGCATATGTTTAACATGATTAATTTTGCTTTATGCTTTATATATCATATCATTTCATTTTATGAATTAAACATTTCACTAATCTGTATCAGATGATTGCGAAAACTGTCAAAGACTTCTACAAACCAATACTTGAGAGCATAAGAATACTTAAAGTCAATGGATATAGTTTTTTCATAAACTACGATTCAAGTGATGGATTCCTGTTGAATCTTGGAGATATGTTTAATTACTTTCATTTGAGGGAGAATGAGATGATAATATTTACAATGGAAGAAGACAACATTTACATGTATGCAAGAGTCTACCAACAGGATGGATTGGAGATAGATTATTACAATAGAACCCTGAACAATGCTAGATATCCATCATCTGAATGTTTTTGGAAATTTAATTGGAGTACTGGAATAGGTATGACATTTAAACTATCACTTTGTTTTTCATCTTTATGCCTATATTGATAAGTTCATCTATATTAACAATATGTTTTTTTTAATGACAGAAGAAGAACATGATCAGTACAATGTCGAGTGTGGCAAAGAGGAGGATGTATAATATATATACTCACACATATTATGCTAATATAATTATTTGTCCATAATATGATTTCCATGGACAATAAAAATATAATTGTTTATAATGGTACTAATTATATATTTTTTTGTTTTATACAGATGGATGTTGAAAGCTCAAAGTTCACACGTTTTGTCATTAAACTTGATTCCGTATCTAACCGAAATGATGTACTGGTAAAGAAACACTTACTTAGTATAAATTTAAGTCCTATTCAATTGATAATAGGGAAAAAAAATTAATATATTCATTTCCCATGCAGATTATACCTACTCAAATTGTTTCCGATATAGGGAATGACATTCCTTTTAATGCTAAGATTTGGCTTCCAAGTGGTCGTAAACTCAATGTTCAATTTGACCAACAAAACCTAACTCTAACTCATCTTGCATCCCTATTTAAGGAATGCCAAGAAACTTCTGGTTCTATTCTTGTGGTTTCATATAAAGGTGCTGGGATTTTTTTGGTTTATATATTAAATGATGATGGAACAGAAATTAAGTACATCTTACCGGAAAAATCTTCTTCTGATACTGTATGTCATCAAGGTATTAAAATTATATATTTGTTCCATTACAGACTAACATGATTTTTGACTTTGTTTTACTCAGACTAATCATGCATGTATCTACTTTAATAACAGATACAACTGATGGAGTCGGATGGAAATTTCTATCAGTACTTGATAACTTAACAATTGATTCTGGTGAACTTGTAAGTACTATGAGCATATTACATTACCATGCTTGCCGGATTGCTATTACAATATTGGATCTACCATCTTATAAATATAATAAAATGATCATATTCCTTTATAAATTTCCAATCATAATCCGTAATATTTTGAATATTATTTAGCAAATTCCTGGTTCATTCCTTGGTCTTTTTCGGAAAAGAATACCACCAGTTGTTCAATATGCTCTTCCTAATGGGAAATTAGTCCATGGTCAATACTCACAATATGACGGCAAGTTGTATGGTCTAATGGAGATTGTTACATACGCAAATATCAAAGTAGATGATATATTGATGTTTACTCATTGGGGTAACGGGCAATTCAATATTGTCGTTTTTGATCAATCAAGAGTTGAGAAGTGCATTTATGAGAATCAACCTGATATTGGTAAGCTAAACAATCAATTTCTTCACCAAGTATGTTCGCTTTAACCGTACAATGTTGTTAGTTTATTAATATCAATTTGATCTAAGTATGTTTCATATTTGTAGTAAAAGAAGCTGTGAAGGATTCTTCACCAATTGTTACTGAAACTATTACTGCAACTGAGACTGTTGACGCTGAGATGAATGATGCTGCTTTGCATAGTATCAATGCAGATGCAATAGTGGATATTGAAATGAATGAGCCACCAATCACATTTTCTTCGACGATGACTTGGTCAAATGTTAATAATTCTTCACATGGAGTGGTATAATTTTATATTTTATTTGGTAAAACTGAATTTCTTATATGTAACTGTTTGTAATTGATAACACTTGAAAGTTTAACACATGATTGTCTGCTGCAGTACATACCTGGCTATGTAAAACCTCGGGATAGAAAATTCAAATCTGGTGAACGTGTGACATTAAGAACTGAGAATGGAAATTGGGAAGTGGGAATAGTCTCCTCTAATGGAAATGCAAGGTTTTCCGCTGGTTGGAATAAATTTGCCGAGAAAAATGAACTGAAGATGAGCGAAACTTTGGAATTCAATTTGATGGAAAATGAAGTTGGATTATTATTTGAAATCGGTTTTCCAGGACGTAGTTAACTTAGTTTGTCTTTCAACATGTAAACTCAACTACTTTTTTAAGTAGTACACATAACTTCTATCATACATTTCCTAAATCCTTTTGTTTAAGAACATTTCTATTGATTTGGCGTATTAAAATACTTATATATTTCCGAATATTTATTATCTATTTTCTAGATTTTTGGACATGGTCAACAACATTGGATTTGTCAAATAAAACACAAACTCTTACAAAAAAAAAATTAATCAACTTTACGATTAAAAAAATGTGTTCTTCCCATACACTAACTTTAAGCAATCAGCTGTTTCGGCTACTATTACAATTTGTAATTTTAAAAATTTGAAAATAAAAAAGATAATTGCACCACAAAGCGAAATCATACTCATTCTGAATAATGAAACTTTAAAAATTACATATTTGTTGAAATTAAATTACATTGACAACTGAAGAATAAAAATAACCAATAACAGTGATACACGTCTAAAAAGACATAAATACTTATTGAATACGATGTACATAGATAAAAACAGAGAACACCTACAAATGGAAGACTAACGTAAATGTAGTTCATAAGTTCTGGTTCTTTTGCAATGTAGGACTGAAAGTGTCCTGTATATGCCATTTATATAGTTGTATATGTAGATAACAGTGTTAAGCAAATAAGTTAGAGATATTGATGTATATGATTGATATGATTTATACTAATCAACAACTTTGTAACAATAATGGAGATTTGGTAGTTATGTAGATAATAATTTAATTGGTATAACGGCCTATAAATTAGAGATATTGATGTCTATGACAGCAATGGAGATTTGGTTGTTTATAGATATTTATGTCTATGATTTATATAATTGATACTAATCAACAACTTTGTAACAGCAATGGAGATTCGGTCGTTGGGATACTGTGATTAATATATCTTAAACAGTATACATTCAAGATCATAGAAATCAATATCTATAACAAATTTCTTTATAACATAATTTACAAATGAATTACACGTTTTTAATATGTTGATTTATTTTCAAATTTTCAAATGAATTAACTTATATTTAATTTACGAAAAAATATGTGAAAAAATGTAAGATTGATAAGATTGATTTAATTTAATTTTTTTAAAATATAAGTTTCCTTATTTTTATAAAAAAATATGACATAAGATCAAAATCAATCTGAATATACAACATAAATATGGTTGGAGAATACCAAATTAATAAAAATGAATAATGCAAACACAAAATTAACTGTATCAAATAAGAATAGAAATGTTGAACAGTACCAAAACCAACAATAAGGAATTGTCTTACACCATGGTAAAGTTATAAAACTTTTAAATCAACATGGGAACTTATTAAACTCAGAAAATAAACTTGCATACTTAAATTAAATGAAAAAATCTTCGGTGAAGAGCGATTCCATGAGCGAATCCAAACATCCATAATGCAATCCACCTCTTACTTTTCCTGAAATTACAAAATTTTTTGTATAACTTAGAAATGAAAGATATGAGATGCAGTTCTTAAATATGTGATATATAATGACATTGTGTAAAATACGCAAGTGGATAATTGAGTTTATTTGGTTTTTGTTACCATTTTAATTTTTTTGTTTACCGAAGCGGCAGATCCAGGAGTCTTATTACTGTCTGCGTTTTCATCAAATGACTGCAATAAGAAATAAGCGCTTTAATTACAAAATTCAGTTTATAAAGAAAAAATAATTACTAACAAAAATGGAAAGATACTAACTTCTGAAAGATCAATAGCTGGGAAATCAATCTGATTTGAAAATTGAGAAGTTGAAGAACTTGGCTTAGCAGATTCATATATATCATCAGCTGTAATGAGGAATTTAGCCTCCTCATTATTTCCTTTAATTACCTCAATAGTAGCAGAAATTTCTTTCCCAACCACAGTATGAAGCACTGCTGGTAAGACTTTTGAAAGTCTGTCATCCTATATGTTAAAATGTACAAATTGGTGAATTTATGTAGTGCTAAAATGTGTTGTCTTTTAAGACCTATGGATCCTCTAAAGAAATAAAAAAATTCATTTAAAAATGACAAAATATACTTACTTTAGACTGTGATTGGTATAAGTTGGAAGCACTGCTGCTAGTAAGACGTTTGACAACACGATCCATCAGGAAAACACTGCAAGAAAATGATGCATCTACTGCAATGACACTGATCCGAAATCTGAAACATAACCAATTAGTAAATGCTGTCAGAAAATGGAGTATAAGAATTAACCGAAAAAAAACAATAATCTAATCTTAATTGCATACCTTTTTTCTGCAACAGGCATGTTGCGAGTACACCTATCACATTTGAATCTGTTTCCAATGTCTACAACTTCAAGATGACACTTACTGCATGAATTAAAGTACCAAGCAGTTCCTACTTCTAATTTAGAAACAGTAAAACAGCAGAACAACTTCTTCTGCAAATAAAATCTATTGATTAGGAATGTATAATAATATGGATTACTACTTGGTGAAGGAATTAACAATGATGTAGAGGACTAATAGACAGAACCTCAAATTTCACAGCAATGTTGTCATTCAAATCCTTGAGCGAAATATTCTCATAAGGTGAAACTGTTATCAGCGCACCACTGTTATCAACAACATGTTGACTGGATTTATATCCTTCTTCTTCCAAACTGAAAATACAGTGTAGAAATGCATCAAATAAGCAAGTTATTGTATATGTGTATCAACCTGGATTAGAACAAATAGATAATTAAATACCGCTGTCTCATCTCAGTAACAGTCTCATCATTGAGGTTGAAGTAAACTTTTGAAGATGGCAATGTACTTATTTGAACAGAATCTGTAAACATGTTTGGCGAATGTGATTAAACATTGCAAAAATTAAATATCCAAAACATAGTAAACAAACTTGGAATTTAAAATTGCAAATTTCAAAAATGGAAAAGAATGGGACATACTTTTATATGTAGCCATCTTTGTACTTGACAGAATTGCAATAACAATTTTGTCCTCCTCGACTTTAAAATAGTCCCCATTCACCGAATTGGCAAGTTCTCCCCATACACCAACTCTGTGACGATTACTATGTATGTGCAAACATATAACAGTAAAAAATTAGACAGCCAAAGATAAAAATGTAATAATAATAACATGTATGTAATTCCAAAAAATTAGACAATTCAGCAAAAGACATTAACCTTCCATCACATAGTCGGAATCTAACAATATCTTTATCTCCAAACTTGGTAGGAATTTTCCTTACTTGTTCAAATTCCTCAACAACTCCAATTACATCTAAAGTAAAAAAAAAATAGGTAAGCAAGAGATAACATAATTAAAAAATTAGTTAAAAAAACTATGGCCAACCTATTGCAAATTCTGGATTTTCATTAGGCTCCAAGCGGCTTGCTTCATTGAAGCAATCACCTAAATCCATGAACTCAAACTTGTGCCTTGGAATCATGAGATCATCCTCACATTTCTCAAAAGTTGTTGCAGCTGTAAATCTTAAGCTATAATCTGTTGAAACTGGCTTCAAATTTCCAACTGCATCCCTCACGATGAAAGTCTGAACGACATAAACATTTCCTTCAACAACATCAATGCCAATGGATCTCCATACATCAGCATAAGTGAATCCATGAACATGGGTATTCTAAATGCATTAAAATCAAAAGTAAGAGATATGTATTCACAGTAGTTCAAAGGAGAAAAGAGAAACATAAAACATATGTTGTACATCATCATCCAAAAGAATAATATTGAACCCTTTGACGGTGCCGCTTTCAGGTGACACAGTAGGCCACATTCTCGTAACTCTCGCTTTTATCTTCCAGTCAGTCCTAGACTTTTCAATACCACCAATACGATCAAAATAAAGGCCTTCCATTGCTGCAAAAAACTTCTTCTTTAGTTTTGAAATGAAAATTATGTCAAAAAATAAAGATAATGACGAAGTTTTCATGCATTTGAATGATGTAAAATGTAAAATGCAAAACCTAATTTGTTAATCGTACGAAAAATAATATGTTGTGCATTAGAGAACTTACAGAGTAATAAGGATGAAACTTCTGAAGAAAATGGCTTGAATATTGTAGGACTATACTATGACTTTCTTTACTATGTATTTATATAGACTTATTGTGATATGTATTGTTACATGATTGATGCTTATCTGACTATCAAATCAATTGCTGATAACGCAAAAGATACCTCATTATTACAAATCCTAACAGAATTGATAGTGATTTTAAATTAAAGTTATATATTTAACACCCATTAAAGATAGTGGGAGTAAATCTCGAAAATCGTGCATCTGTTAAAACTAACTATATATACATAGATGCATCCTTAAGTACATGTTGTGCAAATATGTTTGTCAAAATGTAATTGGAAATTGAAAATTATAATTAAGTTCAGCGTAAAATAACTCAAACTATTATTCAGTAACTTTTAAAATATAAGTTATAAATTTTTTATTTTTTATACTGAAAGTTTTTTCATAATTTTTATAATTATAATAAGACATGTATCAATTTATTACGTTAAATCAAAAATTAGAAGAATGGAATAACACTAATATTTTTAAATAAAGTTTAACATGATAACAAATTTATTATTTTTGATTAGTTCTATTATTTATAATTTAATTATTAATTTTAAATATATACATATATCAATTGCAAAAATATTTATAACCATTTATTTTGAATATAAATTCGTAGCTATGAGACAAAATTATAGGCTCAGTTGGTATGAAAATATCTAATTAGTGATTTTGTTTTTATTCATATCTCAATTGCAAAATATTAAAAACAAATTATTTTGAAGAATTTGAAAAATTATCAAATACAAAGTAGTAGGCTCAGTTGGTATGAAAATATCTAATTAGTGATTTTGTTTTTATTCATATCTCAATTGCAAAATATTTAAACCAAACTATTTTGTAGAATTTGAAGAATTATTTTTACAAAATTACTTTTTAAAAATTGGATAATATAATATCTTTCAATTTATAGTAATTATTTAATTGCTAATAATGTAATTATTGATTTTAAAATTATACGTATCTCTACTGCAAAAGATTACCAAACAATTACATTTTGAAATTTTTTAAACATTTTACATACAAAATAATAACCTCAGTTGGTATGAATAAATATAAATCATTATGATTATAATATCAATTAGTGTTAATGTGTTTATGTAGTCTAAATTTAAGTATAATGTATAATAATATATAATTATCCATTAATCCATTAATAAAAAAACACTATAATAATAAAAAAATTTGGTACTAAGGTAGCATTATTGAAAAGTCGAGTAACTATATTAAATGGCAAGGTCGAAGATTATAAAAACGTCTATAACAAAAAAAATAAAAATATGCTTTCGACTATCTAAATTTTGGTTGATAAATACTTTGTTGTATTTTATTAGATATGTTTATAATGATTCTTTTTTTTATTTGGACTTGGAGAAGTGAAATATCGGTGCATTTCATTTTTATCTATAAATTTGGTATTTATTTCAATTCAGCACAAACTAATAACATAGATAAAAGTGGTATCCCACAATTTTATAATTACATTAAATGTACCAAAAAAAACCACTTTGCAAATTATTACACAATACTTGGCAAATTATAAAAGACCTCCTCAAATACAACATTAGATGTAATATTAAAGCTACCACCATTTTTAACGTCAATCAGAATGTGAAGTCCTTCAGGAGAAGTAACGCGAGAGATGGCCACATAAAGCTGTCCATGGCAGAATACAGATCGAGGTAGGTATAAGCCAACAGTATCCAACGATTGGCCTTGACTTTTGTTGATAGTCATGGCAAAACATAGTTGAATAGGAAACTGAGTTCTTTTAAATTCAAACGGCCATTTAGTATCACTTGGAACCATGTCAATCCGTGGAATAAGGTGCCTAGTGCCTACCTGAGATCCACACAAAATTTCACACTCAATGCTATTCTTCTTACATGCTGTAACAATCATACGTGTCCCGTTACATAATCCCATGATCTGGTTTAAATTTCTCATCAACATAACAACTGTGCCGACTTTGATTTTCAATTCATGTCGAGGAAGACATGGCATATTAATTGAATTCAAATATTCAACTGGAAAAGCAGCATCAAAATCATTATCTTCACCACCATTATCATCGATGGAATCCTGACTAAGATAGGTATGAACAATACCTGGTAGTTTTTCAAGGATTTGGGAATTAATATCATCAACCACAACATTGGTTGGTGTTAGAATTGCTCTTGATCTTAGATATTCATGAGACCGAAAATTTTTCAAGAAATCTGGATAGATTATGTCAATAAGAGTGTGAATGGGATCATTAGCAGAACTTTTGACAACATACTTATCTGGAACGACAAACTGAGTATCAATCATATCATTGCCATATTCAATACATTCCACTTTGCCATCTCCGATATCAAGTTGCCATTTACTGAATTCGGATATAATCCTATTTTGTACATCTGAATTACCTGAATGTAAACGCATATTCTGTCGAAGAAGGAAAACTTTGCAGTAATCCCATAGCTTTGATTTATTCAACGATGCACCAACAATATCAGCTCTGTTACCCTTAGGTAAAACAGGTAAAATTTGCCGAAAATCTCCACCAAATACCACAGTAATGCCACCAAAAGGTTTTCGACCTCTTTCAGGATCAACAGCCGACATTATATCACGTAAACTTCGATCAACAGCTTCAAAAGCATGACGATGTGTCATAGGAGCTTCATCCCAGATTATTAGGCTTGTTTGTTGCATTAATTCAGCCATATCTGTTCCATGCTTTATTCCTGCAGTTGAGTACTGGTCCAACTTAAGAGGAATATGAAATCTAGAATGAGCAGTACGACCTCCTGGTAGTAGTGTAGCTGCAATCCCAGATCCAGCAACAGGAAGTACAATTTTCCCCTCAGAACGTAAACGGCAACAAAGTGTTTTCCACAAAAATGTTTTCCCACAACCACCACTGCCATAAACAAAAAAAATGCCACCTTTACTCTGATGTACATTTCCAACGACAACATCATATACCTCTCTCTGTTCTGTATTAAGACTTTTATGAAGATTGTCATGCTGAGCTTTCATTTGGACTTTGTCATACCCAGTTTCTTCAACAATAAGACGGTTGACATTGTTACCAAAATATATATCTCCAGGAAATGGCAACATTGGAAAGTCCCTCAAGCTCTTGCCAACATCATTCAATAATTTTTCAATTTCTGAGAAAATATGGAAAGTAAGATTAGTAAAGCTTTCAAACCATATCAAATTAAAATTGTAGAAAAAAAACGTGTATGCATACTAATTGAGTCATTTCAACAAACCTGCCAAGGCATAATTTTTTATCTCGGAATCAGAAAGAGATATATGCATATTTCCAGTTAGTTTCTTCCGGTTGTAAACAATGTCATCCGACAAAATCTGCCAGTGTGAATCCCAAAGAGCAAATGGATCAGAAACAGAACAATAAACCAATATATTAACAAACATTGCACGCAGTTTTTGAGGCATATTGGTTTGTTCATTTTCAGACAATGCTTCATGCCACTGATTGTCATTGTGCAAGAGTCCAAGAGCTCCACATGCTTCTTTAAATGTCGGGTAAACAGTACCTTCCACAGACCTTAGTTCCCTAAATGATAAAACTCCTTTTCTTCTTAACAAAAGCATACGCAAATATAATAAATCACCACTTGTTGCATGAACTTCTGTTAACCTGCCAACTACATCACCTCTTTGCCTGACTTTCCATTTGCCTTCTTTGGGAACCCAAGTGAACTTGCCGGGAAACTCAGAGTATGTAAAATTGCGGGCTTGTGGTAATTCTTTATTAGCAATGAACCAAGCTTCCAATTTACTAATTTTTGACTTTGCCTTTTCACAAATTGTTTGCAAATCAGCTGTACTTTGGAAGTTTATATATTTCTGATCAGGAAGATGTAGTGGTAATCGATCAACACTTGGCCAACGGTGGTGAATATCAAAACCAAAAATCCTCCAAGAAGCTTCAGATGCACAAACATATCGTCCATCCAAAAAACTTTTAATTTCATCCAAACTTTTAGCTTTGCCTTTGGAAATATTATTGGTAGAATTTGCGGCTTTCTTCCTAATCAACATCGTAGCTGTATCATGTCCCTTTAGACAGTACTTGAAAAGGTACTTCAATGATCTTGAACTGTTACATATTTCTAAATTTATATGACACTGAAACCGGATAAGAAGATCTCGATTATATGGGACAACAAACTGATTATCAAGGAGGACCCCATTTTTTTTAACAAATCTGCCAGTTTTGCGTCTACGATATACAGGAAAGCCGCTATCATCGAAAAATGTATGACTATTGTATCTGAAAATATAAACAACAAATTGATTAACATATAATTATTTATTATACATATGTTGGATTAAAAGAATGATAGACTTGGATATGCGTACCTCTTGGGGAAATGTCTATGACATTTCCCTTTAACCATGCATGGAGAGTATGTGCGATCCTTACCACATGGACCATGTACCATGTAATTCTGAACTGCATGATATCCTACTGGATCAGTTTTTTGGTCTGGAATTTCAGCTGAGACCAACCGATCAATTTTCATAATTGTATCTGGTCTATCGTCTGGATGTAACCATATTAACATATGTACATGTGGAAGACCACGCTTTTGAAACTCAATAACATGCATCACTGTTACCAAATAATTCAGAAAAATGTTTTAATAAAAACAATCATTATGAACTTTCCATTTTACTATGATTTAAAATTCATATTTATTAAGAAATACCTCCAATACATCTGCCAAAATAATGCTTCTTCTTGATCAAGTCAATTAGCTGGTCAAGTTTTAGCTTAAACACTCTAGAGACTATATCGGGAGCATCAACAGCATCAACATTGGGCAACAACTCCAGCATGCTCTTAATTTCAGGCCACTTAGTATTACACGTCATAGTGAGAAATAGGGATGGATGTCCAATTGCACGACATATTGCCAAAGAGTCTTTGAAGTACTGTGACATGTAGCGTTGAGATCCAGTAAATGAAGCAGGAAGAATTACCGCCTTACCAACATGAGTAGGATCATTATCTCCTTTCCGTAAAGCATCGCGCACAGAATGGTAAAGATCAGCTCGAATAGTAGTCTGGTGATTTGCAACCCAATCCAAGCGATACTGTTCAATAGCAGTAAAAGCATCGACCAAAAACTGTTGCCACAAACGGCCAGCCAAGTGTAAAGTCAGAGCTGCAATATCAAGTATAGATTGTTATGTATAAACTGGTAATTTATAAAAGATTGATGAGAGAATAAAATACTTTAATTGTGTTTAGTGCATTACCTTCAGAAGTGCGTATCATGACCTTATAACAATAATATTCTCTCATAGAAACTGTTTGACGTTCTTTTGAATCAGGATCCAAGTCTTCAACATCTTCAGATAATTCTTCACGTTTCTTAACATTCTTCAAAGGTATGTGTAAGTGAAATCCTTCATTTCCAGATGGAAATAGTAAAGGATACTGAAATTGCATGTAATGCGGATCTGTCTCATAAATTCTCTGCAAGCCATCCTGTTTTGAGTTGACAACTGTATCTCTAAAACCACCAGTATCTGTATTATCACTAACAATAAATGCTGCAACCTCATTTGATGGAGTAATGTGATTAGGTCTGCCACTTGCAGAATTGGAAGAGATTAATACCAATTTAAACTCATCAAGATCACGATTTTCAAAACGGTCTCTAGCCATTCGAAAAGCACGGACCAATTTATTATTTTTGTCTAACATGGCCAAAAGTGCTTCAACAATGTCAGGATCAACAGTGTCGGTATTACCTCCCAAAGCATTAATTCTGTTTTCAACCTCATTTTCCGTGTCATAAATATATAATTGACAAAATTTTGGAGAATCTCCATCCGTTGGAACCAAGCTTCCCAACAAATGATAATTCACGCCAAGCATTTTGAAACAATATGGAACTCTGCCTTTGTTGATTCTATTATCTACCTTGCCACCGGAAGAAGTAAAAGAAAACATGCAATTGTACACCCTTATATGCTGTTTAAAATGTTTAGATTTCTCACCACCAGACAACAATGAAGCAAGTGGCTCTGGAGGCTGGGGTTCTTTGTCAAGTTCAACTTTACCATTTCTACAACATAAGGAGAATGTTGGATACTGTTTCTTTGCCGTTTTGTTGTTACGCTCCTCATTCCACATATGTGCATGACATTTTGTACACTCTTTATTAGGCGCGCCAAAATCCATGTATCCAGACCAAAGATTTAGTTGACCATTATTTCTTTGTTCATAAATATAATCCATGGCATCATCATCTGCTCCAAAATGCTGATCATAATACTCTGTGTGATTTTAAAAAGTAAGATTAGTATGGTGGTGTTTTAGGATTACTAAAAAATTATCCGTATTACCTTCGGCATCACTGTCACTATCCAAGTCAGAATCTTCATCAGCTGCTTCATTAAATTCTAAATACAAATTCTTTGACCCATTAGATGATTCAGCATAATTAGAATTCCTCCAATCAGTATTATCATGAACAGAAGATGAGTCTGTTAAACGATGAATTTCTGAAGAATTCATAAACATTCCATGTTGGAATATTTTAGATCCAGAGGCATCTGACTGGTAATTATTCAGTTTCTTAACATCAGATGTAGGCAACTGAAAACTAATTGTAGAACGCGTAGTAGAATCAAGTTTTCTTCGACCATTATAATCCACTGTTCAAAAAAGAAAATGTATTATCAATATGAATTAAAGTTAAAAAGTTCAAACAGAATAAATATTCCAACAGTATTGATATAGAACTAACTCTGTAAATTAAAATAATATATTGTGAAAGACGAAAGTACCTTCTGCACTAACTGAACGTGGAGTTCTGAAAATCGTGTTTTCCTGAGATCCTTTCCCATGGGTACTTTTATTTGCCTTAGAATAACCTATATCAATTGTTAGAAATTATATTATTATATCAATGTGATATCACATGTCAAGTTATAAGCAATACCTGTAGAATTTAAAGTATTCTGCTGAATCGTGTTCAAATTTAACGATCCCAAAGGAGTTCTACTTCCAACTACATAAAACAACATTACATCATAAACCTGAACAAATGTATCCAATTCTTTTATTTAACTATGCCCAAGAAAATGCTGAATTATCAGCAATTGTCAAGTAATATAAACCTGGTGAATTCTCAGCAATACGATTAAGCGCGTTTGAAGTTAATGTGTATAGAGCTGATCTACTTCCAACTGCAAAGAAAAATATTTAATCACCGACAAAATAAGGTAACATATAATGCAATGGAAAATGGAAAATGTTTTACGCATTGAGGACGATGCAGGAATGGAAGTCTTATTCACATTGGGTCCGCGAATTCTTTGCTTCATAGCTGCATAAAGAAGAAAATTAATCTTTCTTACTTTGTTTCTATACAAAACAAACAGATCAACATAATCTCTATATTGTTGATTGAAGATCTTTAATTATAACCTGATGATCCGACGGTGGCAGACATGGAATTTGAGTGTTTATTTGTTTGATGTACGTTTCCATCAACAACATTGGTAGCCTTAGTACTTGCTGCATCTAGGATAATATTAAAAGAGTATAGAGAATATTAAACAGCAACATGTGTGGCATTAGATGGTTTCCAAGTTAAAAATGAATAAATCAAGAAGATTGCAACACAAATTCAGAAAAGGTAAAGTAACAAAAACCTGTACAATTCTCAACATTAAGAATAACATGGTTTGAAGGTAATGATCCTAGAGGTATTCTACTTCCAACTGCAAAGAAGAAAACATAATCAGTAGTGAATAAAATGGAATTAAATGGAAAACGAAAAATGTTTACCCATTGAGGACAATGCAGGACTGGCAGATTTATTCACATTTGGTCCCCGATTTCTTTGCTTCGTAGCTGCATCACGAAACAATTCTGTTACTCTGTTTCTATACAAAACAAAAAAATCAACATTGATTTGAGTTTATAACCTGATGATCCGATGGCAGACATCGAGGTTGAGTTTATATTTGTTTTATGTCCGCTTTCATTAACAACATTGGCGGATTTAGTTCTTGCTGCATTTGTTATAAACTAAAAATTATATATTACGAATAATGTCATTAAAACTCTAAAATCATTAAAAAATTGCTACTACCTTCAATTTTATCAACGTTAGGTCCTCGTACTCTTCGCTTCACAGCTAACAAAAGAATTAATATTCATGATTATGGGGTAATATATGTGCAAAATTTTAAAGTACTGAGATCAAATCAAATCATTACCACCGGTTGAGGAAGCAGATGCATTAGAATTACTCATGCCAGTAGTTGAAAGCGGAGTACCAGCAACAACTACATCAGATGATTATATAAGGTACATGGAAGAATTAAAATTACACTGCGTATAATTAACAAACGTGATATATGCGCTTACCTGGTTTAATTTTAGAAAAAGGAGATTCAGCTATGTTTGTACTAAGTGATGAGTTTGAGACATTGGGATCAACATTTTCACCAAATTGAACATGCACACGATTATTAGTTTCACCATTGTTTGATGTGTTCCTTATACCTAAGATTGTCTGAACATTCTGACCACGAACCCTACGTTTAACACCTGTTACAAAATCACATATAAAATATCAAAATATTGAATATAGATAGATAAAACTGTAAACATTGATTCAGCAATCATGGGAAAGAACCTGATTTCGCATTTTCCGATACTTTTTTGCTTGAAGGAGGATCCATGATAGATTCAAATCGATTTAATCACCACAAACTCAAAGTCGACATGTTCTTCTTCAACAGATGTTTAAAGATAATTCATAGTCTCTGTGTATACATGAAGGGATTACGATAATTAATCAAGGAAAGAAAAAATAGATATTGAGTAAATTTCCATAACTCAGTGTGATACACGTCTATCATTAATTCAAAATTCAAAAAATGCTGTAATTAAGGAAAACGTGTGATCTGATTATGATTCTGTTATATGGCTAAATGGATCATTAGATGGGTAATATTTTTACCTAATGGGTAAATTAGTTGGATTATCCATGGGTCATTAAAAAAAGGCTTGAGAGTAGTACATTTTAGAGGAGTTCGGTAAATTTTTTTACCCAGTGGGTAAATTTCTAAATGGGTGACTTGATGCATTAAGAATATGTTGATTGGATATGTGTGTGTATACTCAAATTGTTTAGTTTAAAAATTAATTTTATTTTAAAAATTTTAATTATATTTGAGATATTTTTTAAAAATATTTTTTCATATTAATTTTTATATATTTAAGAAATTTTTTTAACTCATGTTATATTTTTTGTATATATTTATATTTATATTTTGTATTATATTTAAAAAATATAAATTTTTATTTTTTTAGTCAATTTTTTTAAAATATATTTACTTTAAGTAAAATTAGCCAAACAGATATAGTTAACTTAAATTTAAAATTACCACTTTTCACTTAAAGCGAATAAGTTGTATTTTAAGTTAAAGTAACATTTTTTAATTTAACCTAAATCCAAATCAAGACTAAAAGCATTTTTATGCACTTTGCATTCCATAATTTTAAATTTTCTCGTATTTTTATTGCTTTGATGATTTTCCGTTAAATTTGACCGTTATTGTGAGTTAAAATAAGGGCATTTTATCATTTTTTTATTATATCATACAAAAAGTTTTTAAAAAAGAAAAAAATTTATAAATTGGGAAAAAAATAAGAAAATACGAAACTAATTTTTAAAGATATTTAAAATTTGTAATATAATTTATAATAAATACTTTAAAATTGGTAATAATAATAATAATAATTAATATTTCAAATGATAGTTTACAAAAATTTAGTAATATATATTAATTTTTTCTTAAAAAATCTGAAATTTATTAATTATACTTTGAAAAATCTATAAATTAAAGACATAACTTTTATAAATTTAAAAATCTTAAATAGTAATAATAATTCAAATTGTTAATTTTTCAAAATTGTAATAGAATAATAACCAAAATATCCACAATTTAATTAAATGTAATAGTTAAATTTAACTGAAAAAGCGTTGAAGGTATGAAAACTGTAATAAGATTTAAAGTATGGGATTATAAATTGATTTAGATTAAAAAATTTAACCCAATATGCTATAAGTCAAGGATATAATGGGGGTGTTTGGGGTAACTTTTTTTGAGAATAAGTAACTTATTTTAAGGCAAAGTTAGATATTTCTAACTTTTTTCTGAAAAAGTTAACTTTTTTTTGCAACTTATAGAATCTCAAACATACATTAAATACTTGTACAAATAAATTATCAAAATATAAAATTTTTACCCGAAAATATGTTCATAAGGACCTATAATAAGTCTGGCCAACAGGCCAAATATGTAATTAAGTACCAGATCAATTGTATAGTAAATCATCAATGTACTAAGCCGTTGACTGTGCAATTTCACTGTGATTATGTATTTATGTGATGTCATTTCAAACATTGGAGTGGAGTTACTTAGAGTGATTTAAAATAAATTAATAATTACGGAATTTGAAAATTCGTAATTAATACTTGTGATTTTAGATTTTACGTACACTTGATATAAGTGTGCGTTTAGATTTTTTGGATTTTCAGTTTTTAATTTAATTTAAATAATTTATTAAAAAGTTGAGGTATTTTAAAAAGATTTTAAAAAGTGTTCGAATAGAAGTTTCCAACAGTTTGGGTGTCCAATCCACAATTTAAAAATTGTTCTAAATATTGGTGTATTCAATATGTATTAAAAATGATTGTATGAATTTGGTATTAATTAAAATTAACTTTTAACTCGTGCATTGCACGAGATTTTTTTAATAAATTATAATTCTTTTTATGTTATAAATACGTATTTATATAATTATATTTTTTATAGTTATTAATTTTAATTTAATAAATTTAATTATTGATACGAATGGTTTAAAACTAAATAAATTTTTATTTTAAATATGTTATTATTCAAATTTTGGTTTTTTTTAAAGAAGTAGCCTTATTTGCCTTACAATAAATATATATTCTCAATAAATCTCGAGTTGAGCGAGAATAGTATATGTTCTCAACAAATCTCGGGATGAACAAGAATTGGGACGATAAGAAATTTGGATATTTAATAGAGTAAAGTAGTTTAAATATATTGGGCTTGTTTGACTACCACAATATAAGTCAACTTATGACTTATAAGCCTATTTCAACTTATGATGGGTGGTTGTCTATCCAATTTATTAGCTCAACTTACAACTTATATGTTCATAAGTTCAAAGTAAGTAACGTCGTACTTTTTTCCAACTTATTTTTTTATTACTTGTTTAATTATTTTATATTTTTACATTTGTATTTATAAACATCATATGCATGTATTGAGATTATAATATTAAAAAATTAATATTTTTAATTTAATTTAATAAATATTTCACCAGCTTATAAGTAAATTTATCCAAATACTTATCACTTATAAGAATTTTTCTACTTATCACTTATATGACGCTTATTCATTTAAATTATAAATTACATATTTTAAGATACGTCAAACATCCACATAATTTTCCTTAGCATTTGATGTAACGATTCTTGTTTATTTACTAAAAATTTAACGGTTATTATTCGTTGTATGGTTGAATCGTTGAACTAAATTATAAATAATCTATAAATAATGATACTCGTGTTGCTTATTATAAACGTACGATTTTTTTGTATGTTTTTATTAATTATTGCTATATATGATGTGATATTTTTGGTTATGTATTAGTGATTAGAAGATAATAATATAATTAATATCTTTATGTGAATTTATAAAAATTAATATGTTTAAAATTAAAAGGTAACGTGTTTAAATAATAATAGACAAATGATTGGAAGATATAGTAAAATTGGTATTTTTAAGTGTTTATAAAAGGCAATATCTTTTAATTAAAAGGTAACATGTTTTAAGTAAAAAAGACAATCGTCTATTTACTATTAATTATATTAATTTTTTAATTAAAAAAATCGAAATCAAAAATCAAAACTTTCATTATTTCGGCTTTAATATAATAGTACTAGCTTATAACCCATGTGATGCATGAATTTTTTTTGATATGTTATAAATTGTATATTATCTTACAAATATGTTTTTGTATAGTCATTATTTTCAATAGTTATTTTAATTTTAATTTCATACAAATTTATTTAATGACATTTATGATTTCAAACTTATATTATAAATTTTAAATTAAATATGTTATAGACGGGATTCGAACTTTGAATTTTTAGTAGAATAATTTAAATATATAGTATATCTTATTATTAAATTTAACGGTTCTTATTTATTTACTAATAATTTAATGATCATTATTTGTTGTATGGTTGAATCAAAATACAAACAATTATATACATGTTTCCTTATTATAAACGTATTATAGGATTTTAATCTATTTTATTAATGATTTTAAGATATGATATGATTTTTTTAGTATATAATAATTATTGAAAAGTTATGTTTTAATTAAAGGTAACTTGTTTTAATTAGAAAATAAATATTAATGATTGAAAAATACAGTATAATTGATATTTTTAGGTGTTTATAAAATGTAATATTTTTTAATTAAAAACAATGTATTTTAATTAGAAAAGACAATCAACTATTTACCGTTAATTATATGATTTTCTTATTTAGTAGTTAGGTTAACTTTACCAAAATTTTCAATGTTTCAGCTTTAATTTAATAGCATAGATAGATTTATTAATGACTGAAAAATATGACATTATATTTTTGGGGTGAAAGCCCTCAATAACCAAAATTTAAAGTGGAGTGCCCAAAATGACCATCGGCGGAAATGGTGCCCAAAATAACCAGGGAGCTACGCATTTGTGTTGTGCGTACAGGGTATATGCATTTTGAAAATGCGTATAGGTAATATACGCATATTGGTTGTGTGTGGACTTTGTTAAATTCACTTATGCACTTGTGAACAGTGTCCTGGGATACGCATGTTGAGGTATTACTCAGTATATGCATGTCCAACATGCGTATGCGAAGGCACTGTGCATCGTCCTCCCCCAGTCGTCGGCGTCGTTTTTCTACTAAAAACTTTGACACAATCGTTCACTCCCTACAGGCATCGAGCAGTAGCATACGATATACCAAACTGCTCGTCTTTTCCTCCTCTACAAGCCTATATCCATTGTTTTTCGTTGGTTTTACCGGATTGAAAAGCCCCAATTCGAGCTCCATTTTCCGATTTCATTTTTCGACTTGTTCGTGCACGCTTCTGCGGGGCCAAAAATCAACAAACGAATATGGCAAAGTGCAGAGGCAGGCCTGAGCATCATTTTGATGTCCTTAATTTTTGTGGAGGTGGCTGAAATGTAATAGACTGGTTGAGGCGATTTCTTAGGCGATTTTCAAGTTCAGAATACGTCGGAACTGTTTTGAAGATAATGACGTCATCACGCATCTGGGAGATGTGTGACCCCAGATGCGCATGTTCAACATGCGTATCCCAGGCTACGCAGACCGCAAATGCGTACTCCGTGGTTATTTTGGGCAGTTGGGTTGTATTTTGTGTTATTTTGGTCATTTTCTCATATTTTTGGGTATATATTAATAATTGTAAGATTATGTTTAAAATTAAAAGATTACTTATTTTAATTAAAAATAAATAAATTAATGATCGAAAGATATGATACAGTTGATTTTTTTAAGTTTTTATGAAATGTAATATCTTTTAATTTAAGAAAAGGTCTTTTAATTAGAAAAACAATCGTCTACTTACCCATTAATTTTATTATTTTCTTATTTATTATTTAGACTGTACTAAATACCAAATCGAACAAAAATTTTAACATTTCAACTTTAATATCGAGAATTTAAATAGATAGATAGATTTTTTAACATCAATAATATCGAGAATTTAAATCAACTACAATTTTTGTTAATAATTTTTCAATATTGAACATAATACACCCTCCTAGTCCTGCGTTTGTGCAAAGTTTGCAGTGGCATAGAGTTTATGAAATTTATTAGAATCTCAAAATTTTGTCAGATTTTAAAGAGAGTGGGGAGCCTAAGATATATATCAGGTAAATTCCCTGAGATACATAGATTTTATATGTAAATATGGACGGGCATTTTTGTAAAATCAAGATTTATTTAAAATTTTATTAATTAACCCTGCGGGTCCAATAAATTTTAAAGAGGATCTTAGGAAACTTTCTTGAGATTAATCTCAGGATCCTTTTTCTCGATTTTAAAATTATATAAATTTAAATGTATGTTTAATCTGCCTGGTAATCTACCATCAATTTCTTTTCAGTCATAATGAATCATGAACCGTATACTAGCCAAATGAATTGAGCTGAAATTTAATCAAAAAATCGACTTAGAATTCCAATTTAGTGCTAATCAATTAATTCCATTTCACAAGTATAGGTTGACTCAAAATATAGCCCTAACTACAATATTTACAAATCTAAATATCATTGCTACTACCACCGAATCTATCTTGTAAATTATTCTGTCCATTTTCAGAAGTAAAATTCATGAATTCTCTAACCTGAAAATATCACTCAGAAGTCAAAATAACTTTTGACGTGCAACGTTTCCAAGGATTGCATCATCTTGAATGGCAATATTTAAACGTGTATGTTAGTCTCCAAATAAGATTGCAATTTGGAAGAAACTAGCAAATATTGAAACTTGAAAGTGCAGGACACCTTTAAATCCATTTCCAGTAAGGCAAAACTATTGCACTCTTTACATGAGATACAAGATTTACGAGCTTATCTAGATTCAGTACAAAAGAAATACATACATCCAGCATAAATTTCAGAGAATACGGAAGAAATTTGGCATATTCTTTTACAAAGAAGAGACTTGGTACAGAATATAAACGAAAGAATAGAATTAGTAAAAAAAAAAGGGTACCAAACGTGTAAGTGACCAAGTGTGATGGTCAGTGTAATCCTGCGTAATATTTTGCCGTAAGAATTTATAAGATACCTTGCTCTGTTAGAAGAAAAATCTAAGATATTAACGAGAAAAAAACAATCTTATTAGGGTGCAACCATGCAATTGCCTGCCTTATAGTGGCTTCTTTCCCAACACATAACCTGTCTTCACGGCTCTCACTAAGCACTGTCAGATGAAATAAAGACCAGATAAGCACGGACATAACCCCCAACTTTTAAGTACTTGTGCTTGCTTAGACTTCTGTATCATAATGACTAGAAATTAAACTGACAGGCCATAAAACTTTTTACAAGGCTACTTCTGCAATATCACGATACAAGCCTCAAACACTATTGTGAGCAAGTTCCCTATATTACCTACTTAGTTCACACAATCTGGGTTTCTGTCAACCTTGATGACTCTGGTATTGTATGATCCACAGAACCCACACTTGTGATATAGCCAGTGAAAAGCGGCACTTCCTTTTTTGTCACAGTCATTGCACAATATATCCTGGATATTCAGAAGCAGAGTGTAAATTCTGTTACTTCAAAGACTGCATTATACGAATTATACTAAAGATCTAGGAAGCACGGACACGGCAAAACAGATGCCGTGTCGGACACGGCACCGACACGCGACACGGCACCGACACGGCGACACGCCAACATATACATACCTCTCTCCATATATATATATAACACGCTAAATCAATATATATACATAATCCAATTCCAATATATAACTACATACATCTATAAATATATACTCATTGTAAAAGAAACTTTATTATTATTATGAATGAAGTTGTTCAATATTTGACATATAAAAATCATATATTTTTATTATTATAATTTTTTTTTGCCGTGTCCCGTATCCAGGACTCTTTGATGATTGGCGAATCCCCGTGTCCCGTGTCCCGTATCCCGTGTCGCCGCACCCGAGTCGGTGCTTCCTAGCTAAAGATACTGTACCTGGCAGCGGTCTCGGTATTCCTCTGGCAGCACTTCAGAAGCCATTAAAGCATCAAGCATGCCAAAGTAGACCTAGCAAGTGGGAAGGAAAACGAACTTTAATACAGAGATTTTTTTTTTTTGTCGACAATGATGACTATTCAAAGAGATCATACATATTTCTTTTTTGTTCCCCTGACATTATTCTTAACTTTTAAGTGATTTCCATCCACAAACTAACTCTGTATGTAGATAAGTTAATCTGAAAAAGCTTTTCTAAACCAACTTAAAACCTCCATCAGATTTTTCTTGATCCACGAGATTTACTTGAGCGAGGGGCAACCGTCCCATCTTTTTTTATTGACATAACTGTCCCTTGTTTATTGATGCTATTTAGCAGTATCAGAAATAGATAGAAGAGTGTTGGCTGCTGAATTATGAAGTGTAATTAATATCTGTGCTAATAACATGATAGGTATTGAGAAGCTTTCGTCTCATCGTCTGTACTCTGCAGTCCTTACACAGTGGCACGGTATTTGAACAAAGAGTTCAGAGAATGTTAATAAAAACCAGTTCTTACGCAGTTGCTGCTGTCACAAAACTAAAATGTTTTCAGTCAAACATTCACACTCACATCGACCAAATGAGTAAACCAACTGTGGAATCACATTAAAAAGGCTGAAAATTATGAAAGAGATTATCAACAATTTATTCTACAGCCAAGATCAAGAAAGACAAGAATTTCCTTACAGACATATCTCCCATTGATTTGCTGCATATTGGACAGATGTAGTGAGTGTGTGCATACGCCTGTAGATAGGAAACCACAGATCAAAATTTTACCAAAACCAAAAGGGTAACAAGAAATGATGTCTAAACTCACACAAGAAACATTGCAATAGAACAGATTATCTAACCTGAAAGCAAGCTGAATGCATATAATGGCCACAAGGAAGTGCTCTGACACTTTCGCTTGATGTGAACATAAAATCACAGCATATAGGGCAGTTTGTTTCTAGACTTTTCTCCCTGCACTTGTGGTCCAATAATTTTATTCCCAGACAACAATTGCATGTCATACAATGAAAGAAGTCGACGCCAAGCCCTTTTCCCAGCCGGCACAAATTGCAAAACGGGCAGTGATAAACTGTCCTGAAGAAAGAAGATAAAAAGGGAGATGTCACAAATCCGATTCAAAAAAAAAATTTCATGTAACATATTCAATTTTATAACCCATTCCTATGATGACATTGTCCATCATTTCCAAATATTCAAATTGACAATTACTAGTCGTTCGTTTTACAAGGTCAGTGAAAGCTTTGCTAACAAATTACTGGGACAAAGATCAGATCATACCCTTCCTTCAGTCATGCTGAACAGAAATGACGGGTATCTCCAATGTGTTGGATTTTACATTTTTACAACACTAATAGTCACAATAGCAGTTTTAATCCAGGTGCTACCATGTTCATCTTATAAAGTAAATTACTAAACAGAAAGATTGTATATAAACACCCATAAACCACATGGTTCCTTTCCAAGGTGCCACAAGCTACTCTTTATATTGTTATCTGTGTTAAGCATCAGTGTCATCAACAATATTGTTTCACCGCAGATCTCTAAGCTTTCCAAAATTTGTAATTCAGACAACTATCCTTTTCTCTGCAGAGTTGACCTTTATCATAATGAGTCAACAATTTGTAAAATTTTAAAATCTATAATTTTGTACATCGTCTAACACAAGTGTCGTGCTAGGATGGGATCCCCTTCATTCTCTTCAGAACTGAATTGATTTTATCTTATGGAAAGACAAATATACAAATAGATCGTCATCTCAATTGTTACTCAAGCAAGTGTGGTCAGAGAAACACCTTTATGGCAAGATATCATTAACAGTGCAACCATAATTAATGAGTTACTAAAACTTAAAACAACAATAAAACACATAAAAACAGATTTAAAAAGTATAGATCTATTTATTTGCCGCATCATTTAGAGCATTTAATTAAGTTATGACCAAGAAAATAAGATTTTAATGGGATAAATCTATAACCTTTCATCATCAAAAAATTTGCAGTAGCTACAATAGTACTTTGCCATCGAGAGTCCATTGCAAGATGGTGTTACACAAACTGGCCCAACTGGCTGAATTTGTAAGCACCTCATGCACATCATCTCTGAAGTAGCCTTTCTGTAAATGAAACAGAAACTACACATGTAACATACTTTTTCTGGGAAGGGTAAAAGGAAGTTAAAAGAAACGGTACCAAAAAAAATACCTATCCATAGAGTGGTCGCTGACTTTGTCATGGCAGAATCTGCATGTATATAATTTGCCGCAACAAGCAGCACGAACCTTGCAGTTTCGTTTGTAATGCTCGCACCCAAAAATTTGTCTCTCCGGATCACGATATGATGGAGAGCATCCAAGTACATCCTCACCTTCACCGGTTCTTGCCTGAGGTAACTTTTGTTGAGCGGCTATCCAGCGACTGAACCATAACAAAAACAAATATGAGGCTGCAAGACAAACTTTTAAATATAACTGGAAACTTATCATGTATATAACAAAGGCAGACCTAGTCATAAGATTTTGGATGAGATAATCCTTCCTTCTCGGGTCAAGAGTTATATCCCGAGAAACCTTTCTTATCTCTGACTCAAGTTCATTTTGATTCATCCGAAATATATCTTTCCACCCAGGCTTAAAGGTATTATCACTTTGGTCCAGGGCTTCATGGACATCAGTACCTGAAAATTAAAAAAAATAATAATAATAAGTTCATGTCATGTGCAGTTGACCCAGTTGTCCATCAAGGTGGAAGACCTTCGCAAGTACAGATGCAAGAATCAAAAAGATTATACAGTAAACAAAACAAGGATGCGCTAATGTAAAAAGTAGTACAAAGGAACCTTCTGAAATAGCATCATTTGATGTTGAAGCTGATGCCTGTGAAGCTGTGGAAGGATTTCCTTCCCACCATTCGTCAAGCCATTCACTAAACATAGTGTTCTTAGTCGCTTGCTTCCATGTGTCCATCATTTTATTTTGCTCCTCCTGAGTAAGAGCAGAAGTTACCCATGGCAACATAGACTGTAGCACTTCTGCACCTGTAGTACCAATTATACGACCAACAAGTTTATCTTGCTCCTCCAAAGAAACATGTCTGTCAAATAAAGGCCAAAGTTCGAGTTCTTCACGTAAAATATGCTGATCTAGAGTAACTTTGATGGACTTGCACATTCCCTGAACCCTTGTCACCAGTTCGTTGTATCTTTGCAAATTATCGTTGTGATCAGAAGAAACAGAGTTATGTCTACTTAAACCTACACTCACTATGTTTCGATGAAGTTCTGAAAGCTCCGCAAGTGTAGAAGAAATATTCTCAAACAGTTCCTCTTCCTGTTTGTGGTCTAACGTATAAGAGTGACTAACATTGTGAAGGGTCTCTCTTGATTCTAGTGCAGGGAACACAATATCATCTTCTGCGTTACTGTGAGCTCTATATAAGCCCCACAACAAACGAAACCTACCATTGAACTCCCTGAGAATAGCCTCACTACAATCATTAAGTTTTCCAGATTCAACATCCAGAAATTCTAGATCTTTGCTAATGGCCTTATGAAACTTAAATATGTTGTCAATGGGTCTTGTCACATGCCCAGTGGTTGTCAAGCTCACGTCTGTCTCCCAATTAAAGAGACTGGAATTAAGGGAAGGAGCACTGGGACTAATTGATAACGAACGTAGGGATTTAGCTGTAACAAGTGAATTATTACTACTGACTCCTAGTCCAGGCACGCAACACGACTGACCACTAAAAGAAACTTTTGATATGTTTGTGTATTCTGAATGATCTCTAGCATTCCTTTCGTCCCTTTGCTGCGATGAGTTTCCACACCTGACTTGCCTCTCAAGGTCATCTTTCAGGCCTACAGAAACACTTTGGACAGGCGTGAATGAGGTACAAGCACATGCTTTAGCAGACCCTTCTTTGTTTCCTGTCAGCAATTTGGCAGGACAACAGCCAATTGCAGTTGAGGACAAACAAACATTACTTGGACGACCTTTACATGCCCAGCCAGAAAAAAGAGTGACCAGAGCAATGTCTGATGCTGGGGCTGCATTGGTAAGTACAAGTTTTTTAAAAAAATTATAGTGAAACAAATAAATTTCCACAAAACTATCTACTATACACAAGTAACAAAAGGCATTAGCAAAAGAGGTTTACTGATGTTGAACCTGCCATATGCATATTATATAGAAATGACCTCGCTTCCTCTTCACTTAGTGAACCTACCAACCATGGTAAGACGCACTCGATCAGTCTCAAGGGCATCACACACAAGCTCTGATACAGAAGTTCTCGCTGTTTTCTAGGACTAAAATGCTGCCGCGCAAGTGGAAGAACCTAGAAATGCCACATATACATTAGAGGTCATTAGAAAGATATACAATATAATACACACCCATACACATACAAAATTTCCAGCAAGCATGAACAGGAGAGCGCAGAAAAATGATTTGCAACCTGATGTATCATGTTCTCTTATAAAAGGATAAAGGGCTTAAGAGATATTGTTGAAATACGACAGACATAAAACTACTCACCTGAACTTCCTCATTATGAAAATGCTTCTCTATAGTACCCATTATATGATCAGCATGTGAACACAGCTTTGAATAAAATTCCGCAGAAGATGAGTTGGCTCCAGCACTTTCTATACTTTCAATCAAGCATCTAAACTTGTCAAACTCACTTTCTTCTTCTGCATGCTCCTGGGCAAAAGAAAGTTCTGCATCTACAGCCGGAAATATAACTTTGTCCTCAGCAATGCTGCACTCAATGTGACAATAAACTAGTAAATGAGGATGGTGTATAATCATAACCGTAGCAACTACAAACATGAAATGTAAGACATGCAATCCAGGAGATAAATGTTACTATTACAAAAAGCTGCTTCGGAAATATGCCAAGCAGGTATGAAGCATATTAAGTTTCAAAACAATATTACTTTGTAAAGGACTGAGATAAAGTTCCTACAATATGCAAGGTACTTGAGTACAAATTTCTTGAAAAAACACTCTTGAGTTCACATTATTTTAGATGTTTACATTTCTTTTAAGGTTTTAGAAAAGATACAATTTAAAAGAAACCTGAAATGCTGCAGAGAGGAACATCCTGACCAAGATGTTGTACACCCATGATTTGAGATGTTAACAGTTAACATATCTTAAGATTTTAAAAACCATATAATTAAAAAGAAACGCGAAAATGCTACATAGCAGTACATGCTGACCGAGACATGGCATACAGTCAGCAAGTTGCATACATTCATATAGGGATAGCATCTTGTAAAGAACGTACTACAAGTGGAACATCGTTAAGCTAGCTGTCTACAGTACCAACTACCATCCAAGCACGAAAACTTTATTAGAGCACAAGGATGCTCAAAAAAACAAATAAACAGCAGTCAGCTCCAACAGCATTTGGTTCCGAGTATGATTCCTTATCCATTTTTAAAAATAAAAATTACAAGATTGTATAAAAGATACTAAAAAGGAAGATACTTAGGCATACCTGTGGAAAATACAAACTTCAGCAATGAATTGCAGCCTCTTATTAAATGTGGATAGATCAGAAAAATCTCCAGATAGCTGTATCGTTCTAGCTGCTTCAGCTATATCATTCAATTCCCTTTTTATTGCCTTGTGCCAATGCAATATTTCATCTACTGGTCGGTCCAGAGTGGAATTTGCAGGGCAGCAGTCTGGCAACAGAACCTCTCTTTTTCCGGTGTTTGAAGATTCACAAGCACACTGGCCTTTATCAATCGAACGTATTGAGGTGCTAGCCTCGGAATCTGTAGGACTTTTGAGCTCGGGATGATCTATACAACTTTTACGCTTCTTATTAATCTTTTCCCCATCCATCCAAGTGAAAATAATCTTCATTTAAGAAGAAAAGTCAAGGAGGATACATGGTGAGGCAAAGATTATAAAATCCACAATTTACAGTCTAGTGATGTCACCTGTTGAAGCAGTTCCTCTTTTGGGATCACTCTGCGAAACCACTTGCGCATATCCTGGCGTTCATCAGAGGATATAGAGGAAGAAAGCCAAGGAAGAAATTCTGCCATCATGTTCACAGGAATGCTGCACAAAAATTGCCATACCAACGAAGCTTGCTCTTCAAATGAAAACTTTTCAGTAAGCAGTGGGAAAACCTACCAGAAGCAAAGTAAACCTATTTATCTGAGATGTTCAAATGACATAGCTTCCAACATTGTGAACAAGTTGTTGGCACCAATTGACTACTCTTTAAACCCATAATTTTGTGGTAAAAATGAAAATAGGCTTTTAGAAAGGATTGTCAGATCTAGTTAGAAGTTACATGCTTTGCAAAAAGTCTTTTCTAGTTTACTAATCAATGTTTACTGGAACAATCCAGTAGTCGAATCATATTCAGTTTATCAATAGATCAATAAAAAATCAAATAATGTGCAAATTTTGACAGTTTCAAGTTCGAATTCAGATTAATAAAGAGTCTCAGAGCGACACAATTTGCAATAATAGACATGTATTATTAAAAAAAATTCCAACAAGAATTTGGATTCCTTGGACGCCGACACTTAAAAAAAAAATTCCTAGAAATGGACAAAAGAACAAACTTTCATATTTTTAAATCTCACATAATTTAAAGCTAGAAAGATGGTGGAGCATTTTAAATTTAGATAAAGCATAAACCGAGTCTAAGCTAGCACGACATACCTTCGAATTACACTCAGCATAGAAGATCTAACAAAACTACCGAGACTTGTAACTGAACCACAAATTTCCATATTTCGCGGATCCAATATGTTTGTAACATTTTAGATTACTTAAAACTACTTCTACGTATGTGAGCATAGAAAGGCCAAAAATAATTAAAGTTTATATACCTGCTCTTCTTCCTTGAACATGTGCTGGCTAATTGATGTTTCTAGAGCTCCTGTACATGACGCTAGTTCCCTCCTGCAACTTTCTTCATTGTGCATATTTGGATCGAGCAGCGTAGAGAGTTGATCGAAAAGGAAACTTTCTCCCTCATGTTCGAGGGAGTAAGTTCGCGCCACGTTTTTCACACGGATATCAAGAGCTGGAAATATGACCTGGCATTTTAAAAGTCATACTCATGATGATTCCTTTGCATTGCTGTAATTTATAATTGATTTCAGAACTCTATATTCAGGTTTCCAGAAGGAATGGCAAAATGCCAAAATATATAGGTTTAGATTTGTAAGGTTCCGTGACACACACAACACTAGCAATATAAATCCTGGGGATATATAACATAATACAGGTTATTATTAAAAATTAAGGAAAAAGGTATGAATCGGCATAACTTGTTGCAAAAAAAAAAACATAAACCACCAACCACTAAATCATTTTGACAAATTAAACCGACTATTAATTTATTCGGTACTAATGACATTAAGGCTGGTATCTGCATATTTATAATCTCAAGCTGCCTCCTGAAATATCTGAACATAATTAAGACCGGTTGATAGATTTTCTGAGTATTTATTAGGAAAAAAAAATTATACGATAAATCATGATCTGAATTAAACAATTGAAATGGAGATGCATGTGGCAGGAAATTAATGTTCAACAGAGGACCTACTATCAATTAATAAAAGCCACATACATATATGCGACCAATCATGATGTAGTATATAGTCAGAATGAAAGAAAGGTGGTAGAATAAAAATGTGTGTGTGTAGACATCGTACATGAGTACATGACAAAACATTATCTTCCCGAAATTGGGTAAAACATTCCAACTAATATGCAAAACAATGACGTCAAATCATATCATGTTTAAATTTTCTAGTTTTTTGTAAATTGATTGTATGGATATTATACAAGAATATTTAATCACAGAAAGAACATAAACATATCCGTTAAGCAAATAGTAAAGAGTGTCAAAATTTCTTTTGCGTCACATGGAATCTATGGGACCAATATTCATATGGATGGGAAAAAAATGATTCAAAGCAAACAAACAACCCGTCATATGAGTCAAAAGAACATTACTTCTTTCTGGAAACAATCCCACATCTGAAACATGTTCAGTAAATAAGCAAGAGTATTACTACCAATTGCACCAACAAATCGTGATCTTTTGGGGACTTGTAGATCGCCCAAGTTATTGCATTTGGGCTAGTATACTTTGGCTTATTTCTGATTCGAAATCGGGATAGGCCCAACTATTTGAACAAAACTCTGGATTTGACCAAGTTATCACACATGATATTCTACATATGGTATTCAAAGCCAACTATCAAAAACCTGATACGTCCAGATGGTGGGTATAAGGCTGGTGGTATTATCACACAATGGCAAGTCCAGGGGCAGGGAAGCCAGCCGGGATTGTCTCATAATGGCTAGACAGGCATACTTACGGAGCTAGACAAGACGTGTCAAAGACTACACTACTCAATGAGAGCAGACAAAAATTAACTTGAGAACATCTTACTTTAGGAAAAACAGAAACCTGTAAACTACCAAAACACGTGTTGCAACATATAACTATATAATATCGTCCTCAATAGGCAACTCCATGAATGTCTGCAAAACCTGATACTAATACTAGCAACGTTTGCAACAATACTACTGCAGATACAAAAACAATTATAATTAATTCCTGGCAACAAA
This sequence comes from Saposhnikovia divaricata, assembly GCA_036435485.1. Lineage (NCBI taxonomy): Eukaryota > Viridiplantae > Streptophyta > Magnoliopsida > Apiales > Apiaceae > Saposhnikovia > Saposhnikovia divaricata. The sequence continues at coordinate 26,148,034 of CM071600.1, forward strand.
CTTACAAGTATTTCTAGTTTAAACTTCAATTAAATGGTGATCATCACCACAAATTCAATCATTTCATAAAACCTAAAATCGAAACAAAATCTTCAAGCACACACACCACTTCCATCACAAAAAACAAATAATATACATCTCTGCAATTCATTCCACACCGTAACACAAACAAATCAAATAGACAAAAGCGAAACAGTTTTAACACGAACCTCATCCTCGGCATTGCAGTGATGCTTATAAATGGATCGAAGAAAGTGATACCTCTCCAACAAAGGCTTAATATCACTATTAGGATCACTAGCGAACGCCATAGCAGCTCGGTGCAGCGCATCTAGCTCAGACCTAATAGCTTTATGAAAGAACAAAAATATCCTAATTGGCGACGCCGAGCTCTTCGAACAGCTCCGCTTGTTCGACAATTCGAGCTGGCTCGTCCCACCTGCCATTACTGCTACGCCTCCTCCGTGTTGAATCCCTGACAATGGCGTCGCCATATCGCTATTTATCCACAATTATATATGTAGACGCAGGGGAGAGAGAGAGAGAGAGAGAGAGAGAGAGAGAGAGAGAGAGAGAGAGAGAGAGAGAGAGAGAGAGAGAGATTGTGTATTGGTGATTCAGATTACATAAACCCTAGGGTGTTTGTGATTCCATTGTCGCCAAAATTCATCTTTTTCCCAATTGTGTGTATATTTATAATTCTTGTGTGTATATATTTTGAAGAAGAAAAGTAATCCGGATTAGTTTGTTTTCTCTCTCTAAAACGGAAAGGGGGAGCAGAAGAAATGCGTGAATAAAGGTTAATACGATGGATAATAATAAGGCAGGCTTTTAAATTATTCAAGCTGAATATAGATTGTTCTTTGGGACACGTGGAAATGAAAATGCCAGGTGGATATTATAAAAATGTTGCATGAACAACACTGTGCTCGCGCGCGCTAGCGTTTAACGATACAGTGCGTGTGAGAAGAGTTGTTGCAAGTGTGTTGGAACGGTACGGAACATTGATGTACCCCGTTTGGCTCGTTGACTCGTGAGTTATCTCGCCCGGATGAAACAGAACTTTGGTACGAAAAAGACAATTACTCACTCGAGAAAATGAACGTATCGTTAGAATTTTTATGTGAGAATTAAACAAAATTTAGTATACAACTTTTTAAGAGTAAAAGTTGACGAGCTGCATTTACTTTTGGAAGAAACAGTATAAAATATAAATATAGGAAGTAATTTGTAATAGTACCAAGTACCAACCATATAATCTATATTAGCAAAGACCAAAAATGTCTTATCATAAAAAGTATGGATAAGTAGTGGCAAAGGTGACACTGAAAAGTGTATTTTCGAATTAGTAATTTAAAAATCTATATTCATATTTGCAGGCTTAGCTCCATCCATACAAGCATCTCCAACCATGTAGAATCCTTAGATAAAAGTAATTAAAATATACTATAAATAAAAATTATAGAGATTATGTAAAAAAAAATAAAATCAACTCCAATGGATCATTTCACTTGTCTATATTTTTAGCCAACCTCCAAATGTTGCCTATATTTGTCGATCCTCTAGAGACATGTAAGAAGATTCCACATCATCTCTTACCATATTCAAATGATATATTCTGTTTATAGTAACTTAAAATAATAATAACATACTATTTTTAAAATAGAGCCAATCAATATAGTCAGTACCATCGAACTACAATGCCTTACAGGTTCAGTAAATTTTACATAATCAATAATTTCTATCATTTTAAACAATCATTTTAATCAACCCCATTGGAGATGCTCCAAGACCAAAATCTATTAATTAAGTAATTAAAAGGGCGTGGTGATAGCTGGTAACTGGCGTTTACATCTTTTTTGGTTGTTACTTGTTGATTCGATTATCAAACTATAAAATAAAATTTGACGATCAATATGATAAAATTTATCAAAATAACAAAAATAAAAAAATTATTATATTCAATTCAAATTAATAATCCACTTTCAAAAAATTACGCATATTAATAAATTCAAACATTGATTAATTAATTTCATATGTATCCATATTTATTGCAATGGTTAGAAAAATAAGTACATAAAGTTAAAGAGTAATACGGGAAATTTAAGTAAAAAATTAATTTAAAAATAAAAGTGAAATAATTATTTTGAAACAAATTTTTTTTAAGGTAGATTACTATTATTTTTATTACTAATTTTTTTTTGAAAAATAAGTACATAAAGTGTAATTTTTTTCAATGATGTTTTTTATTTCTCCCTCTATGTGAGTTAAATACATCTCAAGATATAATAAAAGCTCATTATCTAACCGAAAGATATGCTTATCCAATCCATGGATCTTAGGATCCATAGGAAAGAGATTTTCCCGGAAGCTTTAGATAATACAAAACCTTTATATCAATCAAATAAGACATCGTTAAAACCCCACAAGAGAAACTCTACGGGAGAAAACCTCGGGGGGGGAAAAGAGTGCACTACTAAAGATTGAGAACATAAATTTGCCTAAATCCTAATAAGCAAAATACTAGAAATTTCTTATTGCTCCAGTTCCCGCTTTCATCAACATCAACATCATCTAATTACGCGTCCTTTTCTTCTTCCACATAAATTTATGGATAATTTTCTGAAACTATCCTCACATTTATTATTTCCAATATTTTACTTCTTCAAAATTTAATTTAATTTTCACTATTCAATACATTAAATTTTTTTTTTTTTGACAAACAAAAGATTTTATTAACAAAAATCCGCAATAAGAGCTACATCCACTGCAATAGGAACAGAAGTCCTATCGAAAAATCGATCTGGGAAAGAATATGATGCTCGAGCTAACTCGTGTGCAACCATATTAGCAGACCGCTTAAGAAATAACAACGACACTGTGTTTTGTTCATCCAACATTCTCCGACATTCCTCAACTACGTGACCAAAGGGAGATAGCATTTTTACTTTGCTACGAATTGATTGTACAGCCACTAAACAATCTGATTCAATAGTAATGTGCTGCCAGTTTTGATGTTTAGTCCATGTAAGAGCTTCCTTAATAGCCATAACTTCAGCCATTTCCGGATCCAAGGTCTCCTTGAGGCATACTGTTTTCGCCATAACCATTCTTCCTGTTGATTCACGAGCTACTAATCCCAGACCAGATGCGTTAAACTCGGAAAAAATTGCAGCATCAACCGACACCTTGATTTCGAACTCCTGTGGTCGAGCCCAAGTTACACCCTCATCCCCCTCCATTAACTGAGGGAACGAGGAAAACGGAACCTTTCTTTGGGCGTTTCTCCATTGCTCAAGATATTGTTTTGCGCCTGCAATTATAACATAGAGTTTGGTGAACTTCTTATTCCACACGACCTCGTTTCTGGCTTTCCATAGTGACCAGCAAACCGAAGCCACCTCTGCCCTCTTGTTGTTATCACAATTCTGCAGAATATACTCCCACCATTGCGTTAAATTCACTCCTTGGTTCTGCACGCTCGGGATAATTTTTTGCCAGCATTGAACCACAACTGGACAGTGTAGAAAAACATGATCAATTGTTTCTGGTTCCCTCCTACACCCCGGGCACATATGATCCACAACCACCGTGGGTAAGCAGTTAGCCAACGACCTCCATACTAGATTTAGAATCTTTGCTGAGGCCTTGATGCGCCAAATTTTTCTCCAATAGCTATGGTTATCAGATGGGTTCCAGTATGATTTCTGTGCTTGCAACCACCTATATGCGCTTCGGACAGAATAGTTCCCATGCTTCTCAAGGCTCCAGTAAATCACATCCCTTTCCATATGCCCTCCTATCTTAGTTTTGCGAATGCACTCCTGATCTCTCGCATTGAACAGGTCATTGATGATTTCTTCGTCCCAACTATTGTGATTCATTGACATGAGAGATACCACTTTATTGTTATCGAAAGAAGGTGAAACTGTTTCAATATAAGGCCTCACATCCTCAAGCCATGGCTGCCCAACGATGCCAATATTCTCACCCGTACCTACTCTCCACCTAGCACCTCTACTAACCAGCTCCTTTGCTTCGAAGATACTGCGCCATATGAAACTAGGATTATATCCAATCTTTGCATCAAGAAAATTGGCGTTTGGGAAGTAGCGAGCTTTATAAACCCGGCTAACCAAACTTGACGGGTTGGACAATAATCTCCACCCTTGTTTTCCCAATAATGCTAGATTAAAATCTTTAAAGTTCCGAAATCCCATCCCTCCTACTGATTTATGCCTACTTAATCTATCCCAGCTCATCTAATGGATACCCTTCTTATCTCCTGACTTCGAGTTCCACCAATATTTAGAGATTGTCCTTTCTATGTCACGATGGATTTCCCCTGGAAGCATGAATACGCTCATTGCGTATGTTGGCAATGTCTGAGCCACAGATTTCACCAAAACCTCCTTACCCCCTTGAGATATTAAAGTCCCATCCCAAGATAATACACGCTTCTTAACTTTGCCTCTCAAATAGCCCAGTGTAGCCACCTTACTTCGCTGCATCATGTTCGGTAGCCCCAAGTACTTTCTATTTGCATCTGCTTCCTTCATATTAAGTCTTTGACACAGCTCTACTCTGCTTCCTTCGTTAACATTCGAGCTAAAGAACACCACTGATTTTTCCAGGTTTACCCTTTGACCCGAAGCACCTTCAAAAATCTGCAACACCTTCAACATATGATCAACATCTGTCTCATTAGCTTTGCAGTATATATAACTATCATCTGCATAAAGCATATGAGTAATACTAGGGGCTGCTTTGCAAACTTTGACTCCCTGAATCAACTTCTCCTGCTCGTACTGATGGAGTAAAGCTGACATGCCTTGAGCACAAATGATGAACAAGTATGGGGACAACGGGTCTCCCTGGCGGAGACCACGACTCGGAAAAATCGGGCCAATATCCTCACTTTCATGTGTCACTTTGTACGACACCGTGCTCACACAAGTTAGGATGAGGTGAACCCACCATTCGTTATATCCCATTTTGATCAACATTGCCCTCAAGAAACTCCATTCAATTCTGTCATACGCTTTACTCATGTCTAGTTTAATAGCCATATGACCTTCTTTGCCTCTTCTTTTCCGCTTCAAGAAATGCATGACTTCATAAGATACCATGACATTATCTGTGATTAACCTTCCCGACATAAAGGCGCTTTGATTTTCAGATATAACCGACTCCAATGTCCTTTTTAGTCGATTTGCAGCCACCTTCGTTATTATCTTTACTAACACATTGCATAAGGATATTGGCCTTAAATCACTAATAAGCACTGGACATTTCTTTTTCGGAATCAAAACAATGTTAGTGCTGTTCAAATTAGGATTTAAAGTACCTGTCATGAAGAAGTCTTGTACTAGCTTCACTACATCCATCCCAACAATTTTCCAGTGCCATTGGAAAAATGTCGGAGTCATACCGTCGGGGCCCGGGGCTTTGTCCGGATTCATTTGAAACGACGCCGTTTTGACTTCCTCCTCCAGGACTGGGCTAAGTAGCTCATCATTTTGACCCTCCGTTATTGTCTTTGGAGCACAATCCACTACACCTTGCCAGTCAGCCTCAGTTGCTTGAAATAAGTTGTTGAAGTAACTCGAAATTAAGCCTGACAAACCATGATCCCAATCCAGCCAATTTCCATTACCATCCTGCAACTTCTGGATATGATTATTTCTCCTGCGACCACTAGCTGTTTTGTGAAAATATTTAGAGTTTTTATCCCCTGCTTGTAGCCATAGCTGCTTCGACCTCTGTCTCCAGAAAATCTCCCTCTGATTGAAAATATTATCCAACTTTTCTTTTGCTATCCTGTACCTTTCCTTAGACTCTGCGTCCCTTCCTTTCTTGTACAACCTCAACTTTGCTTTACATTCTTTAATTCTACCAGCAAAATTCCCCGTAATCTCTTTCCCCCACGTTGCCAAGTTGTCACTACACCTCTTAATTTTCTCCTGAATATTATTGTCTTGACTATGCAACCAGCTCTCCCTTACTAGCTGTTCACACATCGGTTCCGTGGTCCACGCATTCTCGAACCTAAACCGGTACACCCTTGGCCTTCGATTTAGAATTTGAGGAACTAACAAAATAGCGCTATGGTCAGATGGAACTCCTTCCAGGTTGTACAACTTCGCCAATGGAAAATAGTTTAACCAGCTCTCATTTGTAAGTGCTCTGTCTAATCTAATTTCCATCCAATCATCTGTATCTCTCCCCCGTTCCCAAGTAAATTGGTTCCCAGTTAACTCCAAATCAGCCAAATTTGTATCCCGAATAACTTCGTTGAACCCCTCTATCAACCAATCTGGGTACGGTTCTCCTCCCTTCTTGTCATTAGCAGATACAATATTATTTAGGTCACCAACTACGCACCACAGTAGGTTCGCATCCCGTGCCAAGTTCCGAAGAAGATCCCAGGTAATTCTTCTTTTACTCCTATCTGGCTCACCATAGAACCCCGTTAAGTACCATTCTTGCATGTCAGGCAATCTCACTTTAACTTCAATGTGATATTTAGACATACCTATCAGCTCGGCTTGATCACTTTCTTTCCACATCAACGCGAGCCCCCCTGTAATAACCCTAACTTCAGTAATGCTACAGTGGTCACATGAATAGTAAATTTCGGGGATTTAGAGAAATGGTATATAGGTACCCTATAATGGAAACATAAAATGAATAAACAGAAACCATATTAGTGTTGTACAATGGAAATAAGTGACTCGAAATGACGTTAGATTTCAGAAATTCCTGAAGCATGGATTTTGAGGATTTTGATTTCGAATAAGCTTCTATTGGATATTAAGGAGCATGGAAACATTATAAGAATTATATATTGAGGAATTAGTGAATTTAGATTTAACCTAGGGATTATTAAGTTAAGAAAATACCAAAGGAAATTGGATTGTTAAATGGTTTCAAAACCACTGAGATAATGAGGTACATTCGAAACGAACCACAATTAGACGAGTATGGAGATTAAACAACCAAGATTATAACATAACAAGGATATATACCACATTATTATTACCAAGAATGCTAGTAAATTACTTAGGAAAATCAAGAAAAAGATTTAAAGATGCATTGAATGACATCATGAGTGACATCATCATCCACTAACTTGTTTTAAGGGGTAGATTAGTCCTTAAACCTTGTAAAATTCCACAAGCTTCTACAAGACACTAGATTAAACAAGATTAAGATGAGATAAGAGCAAAAACCAAGAAAAAAATCTCTTCCCCAACCTCCTCATTACATTCGGCCATTGAAGAAAAAAAGGAGAAAATAGAAATTCAAAACCCTAGCAAAAATCAACAAGAAAGCAAGAGAAAAATCATGGAGCTTCTTGGGGGATAAATTAAGACTAGCACAAAGTTTTAAAGCTAACCAACATCATCTAGCAAGGTAATAAATTCATTGAAGGTGATGATGAATAGTGCATGAATAGTAACTTTAAGAAACTAACTTGTTTTTCATGGCTCCTTTAGTTAATCCAAGCTAATTCAAGGTTGTTCAAGGTGTGTCCAAGGATTGTTAAGGATTATTAAGTGTTCTTCAAGCTTCAAAGAGGTATAACAACCCTTGCCCTTTTGTATTTATGGTAGATATTGAAGTGATTAGTAGTTAAGTGTTATTAATGTAAAGGTTATAATGAGTATGTGTTATAAGTGGTTTGTTTTGATGTGGAATTTGTGTGTTGTGGGCTTGTAACCATGGCTGGTGAAGAATACCACATGGTGTAGGTGATGATTTTGTTGTTTGATAATTGATTTGGAGGAGTTGGATTTATGGAAAGTGCGAAATTATAGCCGTTATAATGCCCGATTTTCGTTAGGATATAAATTGCTCTATTTTGGACCCCCTGCATCCGTATGGTACCCTACTGTCCAGGTCCCTAATTAACTATGAAATGATAGAGCTTAGTTCATAGATCGTTTTGATATAAGGTGCGTTAAAATCTGATGAACGGTTTAGGAGAAAAGTCAGTTTTAGTGAAAGCGGTTCAGAAACCGAGAAACTGTAAATGTATCAAACTTGAGGTTACAATTACCATACTTTAACATTGTTAAAAGTCACGAAATTTTGGGATATGGTAGTAGTGTGGTCAAAGAACTATTTCCAGTTGACCTTACGTTAAAATTCGAAATCCATATTTTCTGAGAATTTTTACAGTTAAGTGTGGTCGTTAAGGAAAATGGTGAAAACCCCTGAAACTTCGATTTAGGTTATAAACGGTTAAGTTCTTGAACCTTTGGGGTAATAAGAATACTTTAAACATATATTAAAGTTTCAAAAGGTAATGTTATACAAGAGTGTAGTGAGTAAGAGATGTGGTTCTAACGACGGTCCTTTTGTGTTTATAGAAACTCCGGAAGAGGGACGAGCCATACCGTCAGGATATCGAAACCGAGGCAAGATTTCTTCTATCCCTATTTGTAAAACTACTTATCTTCACAAAGAAACTTGATTTTGTGAAATATATATGTGATGCTATTATTACTATATTGTGAAGAAATTGTCTTCCTTGAGTATTAATATTGAAAAGAAAGATATCTGAAGATGTATATGAATATGGATATGAGTATAAGATGTATATGAATATGAATGAGAGTATGAGATGGATATGTATAAAGATGATTATGCATGAATTGAACATGCCTTATGATTAAGAGAATAAGAGAGAATGGTATCAGTTGTTATCGAGGGTTATATGGTTATAATATTATATTAAAAATGTTCTTATTGAGTATCAGTGGTTTAATAAACATTATTTGATTAACATGCATCACTCTTAAAATAGATGGAATATTTTACGAATATAAAAGTATATTTGATTTCTGAATTTGAAAGAGAGGTCTGAATCATAATCAAAGCCTTATGATATATATATATTTTATAGAAGTAATGCGCAAGAATGGAAATGATATGAGAGAATGATATGTGAAAATGAAAGTGAGAAAATGGAAATGTGGAATGATATTTTAAAAAGAGAATAATGATGTGATAAAGAGGGGGATTGCAACAGACTTGCGTAAGTGGCTGTGTCAGGGCTGTGTGCGACACAGTCCAGCATTTATTACTTTTATTACGGCACGAAGATGCCAAGGGAGGATGTTAGCAGGTGGCCTTCCTCCAGGGATGATTTCCATTCCTTCTACCGGTAGTAAAAAGAGAGCAGATACGATTAGGCGACTGATCATCGTCCTAACGTATCAGGCGACAGCAGATATCCCCAATGTTTTTGAAAAGAAAGTGTAGACAATGGTTTTCAGATTTCTATACTGAAAACAGAATAATGATATGAGATGATGGAATGATAGTTACAGATGAAGAAAAACTGATATTATATTATTTCAGATTTCTGTACTGAAAACAGAGTAATGATATGAGATGATGGTATTATGGATACAGATGAAGAAAAACTGATATTATATTAATATAGATTACTTTCTTATAATAGTGAGTGGATGATGTATTATTAAATAAGAGCTTTACTCTTCCTTAAGGATTTTATTTGTTTCCTGCTATTACATATGCCTATACATATATGTATACTTGTTCACATTCTAAATTTTAGTTACAGAATGATCTTGCTGAGCTATTATAGCTCACTCTTGCTATTTATGTATATAGCAGCTAGGTCCCATGCCGATACTACGTACCACACCCCGCAAGAGGGTAAGGGAAAGGCGACCTTTTGAGCGAGTGCTGGCGACCATCCCCGAGGTAGTGACAAGCGAAGGGGCTTAGTATACTTATGTAAATTAAGTGTGTAAGTTGTAATAAACTTTAGTTGTTGAAGTGCTTCCTGTAGAAGCTTTGTTCAACAATGTACTTGGTAAATTCTGGGCTTGAAATAACTGTTAACTTTAAAACTTTTAAATATTGTGGTTGTTGTTCTATGAGCATATGACTGGTGTGTGTGTGTGTATTAGTGTGGGGTCAACTGCCTATTTATTTATTTATTTATTTAAAAAAAAAAAAAAGATTTCAGAGATATTAATATTGATCGGAAATTGGACTTTGACGGCCCGGATCCTTGACCCCGGATCCCGGGGCGTCACAGATGGTATCAGAGCTAAGAGTCATATGCTCATAAACAAAAGTGATAATAATAAATGTATCAGTTATAATATAAAATGTGAACTTCCATCAAGTTCAGGGGTGGTATATCGCAGGTAGTATTTACTTTAAGCATATATTATAATTTATTAGACTGTTACTAATAGAATTTTATGTTTTATTATAGGGAGCGGAGATGGGTGAGCCGAATCAGGACCCCCAGTGGCTAGGGAGGTCAGAGCAGGAGCTATTAGATCTTCAGCTGGCCGGGGTAGAGGTCCCCGAGTATGCAGTTGAGGACCTCAGGGAGAGACGCCGGGCGGCGGCTAGAGAGCGATTAGAGAGAGATGAGGCAGAGGAGCAGAGACGGAGAGATGCTGTGGCCCTAGTGCCATATATGAGTAGACCTTCTACAGGATCTGACGAGGCAGGTCCTTCCAGAGTTAGATCGGAGATTCCTGAGGAGGAGAGGCCACTGCGTAAGAGGCCTAGGTTGTCAGTTATACCTGAGGAGCCGATTGAGTGGAGGGATATTCAGATGATTCCCACTCCTGTCCGACCCATCCCGGTGCCGTCACCAGTTCCATCCCCTCTACCTAGTCCTGACCCTATAGATGATCCTTTTGAGCAGTTTACCCCTCCAGGGCATTTTGGTTTCTTTGAGGAGGAGGAGGATCCTTCAGAGGATGCTGAGACAGAGTCGGTTCCTCCATCCCCACCCTTTGCACCACCACCTCCACCTGTGGATGCACCTCCCCTAGCTGTACCCCCTCAGGAGGCACCCTTACCGGCGGGTGACTCACTTTCAGCTACCTTATTGACCGAGTACTTTGCTCTTCAGGGACAGTTGGAGGAGTCCCGCAGGACTATAGACACCCTTCTACAGAGGTTAGAGAGAGGGAGAGGAGGGGTTATCCCGGATGGGATATCTCTGGGGATGATCAGTATTGAGCTACGAGCATTAGGAGATATTAGGAGGTTGTTGGGTGATAGGGGAGACCCGGCATGGAGGGCCCAGATAGTTGATACGGTTACTACCATGGTGGTCCAGATACGGGATGTTGTCAGGGCAGGGGTGTGAGCCGGGATAGTAGTTCGTCACTAATCAGACTAGTCATCTTGCTGATGTCATTTTGGGGATTAGTTTAGTTGTCCACTGTTTTAATCCCAGTCTGATTAGAGGACAGTTAGTAGTACTTTTGGTGATATCGGATTAGTATGTACGGCTATGTTTTGGGTTTCGAACCTTGTATTAGATGATGTATATTATTAGCAGTAAAAGATGTTGTACCCAAATTGTAAAATATTTATGTACATTAATGAAGTTTGTGCATTTCTATCTAAATTTTTGCTGCATATTTTTGTATAATAAATGTTGAGGCTCAGAAATATTGATGTATAAAAGGTGATTGACTTAATGAAAAGGCTATCGTGTTAAGGGCGATACACTTACCTACTAAAGTTATGGTATAACTAGATGTAAATCGCATGATAAAGATATTGTGATATGCAAATGAGCTAATTAATGATATAATTGTGTATATAGAAATGATGTATATGGTAACCCAAATTCGGGTAATTAATAAGGACTATTGTTATGTACAGAACTATGCCGCCTAGACGTGACAGTAGAGCGAATGCAAGGGAAAATGAGAGAGACGAAAGAAGTCGAAATATCGAAGGTACTAGACTGAACGAAAATGCTCATAATGAAGAAAATCATGAAGAAGGAGAAGAGGAATCAACTGGCCAACAAAGGAATCCGGGAGGTGATCCCTTTGCCCAATTCATGGACTTATTAAGGCAGAATTTAGCAAATCCACAGAACCCTCAACCACCACCTGTTCTCCCCAACCAGGCAGCTAGTTCCTTTCGTGCCTTTAAGTCATTAAAGCCCCCAGAATTCGAGGGAACCACTAACCCAGTAGTAGCCAGGGCATGGCTAAAAGAAATGGAGAAAGCTTTCGAAATACTGAGGATAGAGGAAGATCAGAAAACAGTTTTTGCAGCCTATCTCCTAAAGGGAGAGGCAAATTACTGGTAGGAAGCTAGGAAGAACCTAGAGGAAGCGGGAGTGATAACCTGGGAGCGTTTCACTAGGGTGTTCCTAGAAAAGTATTCTCCTAGGTATCTAGAAAACCAAATGGAATTAAAGTTTCTGGAGTTAAAACAGGATAACCTAACAGTGGCAGAGTATGAAAATAAATTCTCAGAACTGTCGAGGTTTGTTCCCGAGTTTGTGCGTACTGAAGAACAACGTGCAAAAAGGTTTCAACAAGGGTTAAAACCCTGGTTACGAACGAGAGTGGCCCCATTTGAGTTAACTGATTATGCTGCAGTGGTTCAAAAGGCATCAATTATAGAGGCCGAGAGTGAGCAGGCTCAAATAGGTCGAGAGAATAAGAAAAGAAGATTTGAGGGCCCAAAAGGAGGTTCCAGTGAGGGAAGCTACTTTAACAAAGGAGGTAAAGGACAAAAATCTCAATTTGTGGGAAAGTCGGGGGGTAACAAGACTATTAGTGAGACGGTGAGTCAGGGTGGAAAATCTTCGGGAACATTTCAGTCCAATCAATCACGACCACCATTACCAGATTGTGAGACGTGTGGTAAGAAGCATATAGGAGTCTGTAGAGTGCTGGGAGTAACTTGTTTTAAGTGTGGACAAAAAGGACACTACTTTAACCAGTGCCCATCAACTGATGCAAACCCTAAAAGAGATGTTAAGTGTTACCAGTGTGGGAAACTAGGACACTTTGCTAGAGATTGCCGTTCAGGTGGGTCATACGCGTCAGGACAGAGTGGGGCTGCTTCAAATAGGCCTACTGCTAGAGTGTACAACATGACCTTAGGGGAAGCGTTGACAAAACCAGATGCGGATACAGGTACTTGTTTTTTTTCGATTTAAATTTTGTGTGTAAGTCTTTGGTTAAGGATCGACTTAAACAATTAATGGAATAAATAAGTTAATAAAATAGATAAGGAAAATCAGTATCTGTTAAGGGCTAGGAAACGTTATGAAAAGAAAAGTAGGAGTGTTTTGGAAAAACACAAGCTCGTGGAGACGAACAGGAAATATATATTATAGGTAGTATTTTCTTACAATTGTTTTAAAGAATATTATTAGAGCTTATTTTCTGGAAAATTTTACAGAGAGGAGCTATAGGAATATTGAGGAATTAATATTTATGTCATGATAGAGATCAGAAGATGGTCAAACCATAAGTGAGATACACTACCATTCAGAAAAGGTCAATATAGTGGCGGATATTTTCGTCAAAAGAGGAAGGAGAGACGAGATAACCTGGAATGACTTGAAACAGGAGGAGATTTGTGAGGAAAAGACAGTAAAAGGACTGCTATTGATAAACTAAATGGCATGTTGATAAATGACAAGGAAGTTATGTTAGTATATTTCTGCGCAACCAAGATAGATATATTATAGAAGGAAAAAGGATAAAGGAAGTAGTGTGGAAGTTAGAAGATGTGAATGAGAAAGATACTTATGGACATTTCCAACATGATTCCGGGACGGAATCCTTTTAAGGGGGGAAGGATGTAATAACCCTAACTTCAGTAATGCTACAGTGGTCACATGAATAGTAAATTTCGGGGATTTAGAGAAATGGTATATAGGTACCCTATAATGGAAACATAAAATGAATAAACAGAAACCATATTAGTGTTGTACAATGGAAATAAGTGACTCGAAATGACGTTAGATTTCAGAAATTCCTGAAGCATGGATTTTGAGGATTTTGATTTCGAATAAGCTTCTATTGGATATTAAGGAGCATGGAAACATTATAAGAATTATATATTGAGGAATTAGTGAATTTAGATTTAACCTATGGATTATTAAGTTAAGAAAATACCAAAGGAAATTGGATTGTTAAATGGTTTCAAAACCACTGAGATAATGAGGTACATTCGAAACGAACCACAATTAGACGAGTATGGAGATTAAACAACCAAGATTATAACATAACAAGGATATATACCACATTATTATTACCAAGAATGCTAGTAAATTACTTAGGAAAATCAAGAAAAAGATTTAAAGATGCATTGAATGACATCATGAGTGACATCATCATCCACTAACTTGTTTTAAGGGGTAGATTAGTCCTTAAACCTTGTAAAATTCCACAAGCTTCTACAAGACACTAGATTAAACAAGATTAAGATGAGATAAGAGCAAAAACCAAGAAAAAAATCTCTTCCCCAACCTCCTCATTACATTCGGCCATTGAAGAAAAAAAGGAGAAAATAGAAATTCAAAACCCTAGCAAAAATCAACAAGAAAGCAAGAGAAAAATCATGGAGCTTCTTGGGGGATAAATTAAGACTAGCACAAAGTTTTAAAGCTAACCAACATCATCTAGCAAGGTAATAAATTCATTGAAGGTGATGATGAATAGTGCATGAATAGTAACTTTAAGAAACTAACTTGTTTTTCATGGCTCCTTTAGTTAATCCAAGCTAATTCAAGGTTGTTCAAGGTGTGTCCAAGGATTGTTAAGGATTATTAAGTGTTCTTCAAGCTTCAAAGAGGTATAACAACCCTTGCCCTTTTGTATTTATGGTAGATATTGAAGTGATTAGTAGTTAAGTGTTATTAATGTAAAGGTTATAATGAGTATGTGTTATAAGTGGTTTGTTTTGATGTGGAATTTGTGTGTTGTGGGCTTGTAACCATGGCTGGTGAAGAATACCACATGGTGTAGGTGATGATTTTGTTGTTTGATAATTGATTTGGAGGAGTTGGATTTATGGAAAGTGCGAAATTATAGCCGTTATAATGCCCGATTTTCGTTAGGATATAAATTGCTCTATTTTGGACCCCCTGCATCCGTATGGTACCCTACTGTCCAGGTCCCTAATTAACTATGAAATGATAGAGCTTAGTTCATAGATCGTTTTGATATAAGGTGCGTTAAAATCTGATGAACGGTTTAGGAGAAAAGTCAGTTTTAGTGAAAGCGGTTCAGAAACCGAGAAACTGTAAATGTATCAAACTTGAGGTTACAATTACCATACTTTAACATTGTTAAAAGTCACGAAATTTTGGGATATGGTAGTAGTGTGGTCAAAGAACTATTTCCAGTTGACCTTACGTTAAAATTCGAAATCCATATTTTCTGAGAATTTTTACAGTTAAGTGTGGTCGTTAAGGAAAATGGTGAAAACCCCTGAAACTTCGATTTAGGTTATAAACGGTTAAGTTCTTGAACCTTTGGGGTAATAAGAATACTTTAAACATATATTAAAGTTTCAAAAGGTAATGTTAGACAAGAGTGTAGTGAGTAAGAGATGTGGTTCTAACGACGGTCCTTTTGTGTTTATAGAAACTCCGGAAGAGGGACGAGCCATACCGTCAGGATATCGAAACCGAGGCAAGATTTCTTCTATCCCTATTTGTAAAACTACTTATCTTCACAAAGAAACTTGATTTTGTGAAATATATATGTGATGCTATTATTACTATATTGTGAAGAAATTGTCTTCCTTGAGTATTAATATTGAAAAGAAAGATATCTGAAGATGTATATGAATATGGATATGAGTATAAGATGTATATGAATATGAATGAGAGTATGAGATGGATATGTATAAAGATGATTATGCATGAATTGAACATGCCTTATGATTAAGAGAATAAGAGAGAATGGTATCAGTTGTTATCGAGGGTTATATGGTTATAATATTATATTAAAAATGTTCTTATTGAGTATCAGTGGTTTAATAAACATTATTTGATTAACATGCATCACTCTTAAAATAGATGGAATATTTTACGAATATAAAAGTATATTTGATTTCTGAATTTGAAAGAGAGGTCTGAATCATAATCAAAGCCTTATGATATATATATATTTTATAGAAGTAATGCGCAAGAATGGAAATGATATGAGAGAATGATATGTGAAAATGAAAGTGAGAAAATGGAAATGTGGAATGATATTTTAAAAAGAGAATAATGATGTGATAAAGAGGGGGATTGCAACAGACTTGCGTAAGTGGCCGTGTCAGGGCTGTGTGCGACACAGTCCAGCATTTATTACTTTTATTACGGCACGAAGATGCCAAGGGAGGATGTTAGCAGGTGGCCTTCCTCCAGGGATGATTTCCATTCCTTCTACCGGTAGTAAAAAGAGAGCAGATACGATTAGGCGACTGATCATCGTCCTAACGTATCAGGCGACAGCAGATATCCCCAATGTTTTTGAAAAGAAAGTGTAGACAATGGTTTTCAGATTTCTATACTGAAAACAGAATAATGATATGAGATGATGGAATGATAGTTACAGATGAAGAAAAACTGATATTATATTATTTCAGATTTCTGTACTGAAAACAGAGTAATGATATGAGATGATGGTATTATGGATACAGATGAAGAAAAACTGATATTATATTAATATAGATTACTTTCTTATAATAGTGAGTGGATGATGTATTATTAAATAAGAGCTTTACTCTTCCTTAAGGATTTTATTTGTTTCCTGCTATTACATATGCCTATACATATATGTATACTTGTTCACATTCTAAATTTTAGTTACAGAATGATCTTGCTGAGCTATTATAGCTCACTCTTGCTATTTATGTATATAGCAGCTAGGTCCCATGCCGATACTACGTACCACACCCCGCAAGAGGGTAAGGGAAAGGCGACCTTTTGAGCGAGTGCTGGCGACCATCCCCGAGGTAGTGACAAGCGAAGGGGCTTAGTATACTTATGTAAATTAAGTGTGTAAGTTGTAATAAACTTTAGTTGTTGAAGTGCTTCCTGTAGAAGCTTTGTTCAACAATGTACTTGGTAAATTCTGGGCTTGAAATAACTGTTAACTTTAAAACTTTTAAATATTGTGGTTGTTGTTCTATGAGCATATGACTGGTGTGTGTGTGTGTATTAGTGTGGGGTCAACTGCCTATTTATTTATTTAAAAAAAAAAAAAAAGATTTCAGAGATATTAATATTGATCGGAAATTGGACTTTGACGGCCCGGATCCTTGACCCCGGATCCCGGGGCGTCACACCCCCACTTTTACCAACTGGATCCACTGTTATTAGACCTTCAAACCCAAGCTTTTTCTTCACCCATTCCAACCTCGAACGTTTAGCCATAGTCTCACAAAGAAACAAGAAAGTGGGCTGTTCTTGACGCACCACGTCATAAAGGAACTGAACTTTCCGAGGAAGCCCCATGCCCCGGCAGTTCCAACTCAAAGTTGTCATAATAATAGGCGGGTCTGCAAAGCAGAACCCGCCCCCAGCAAGTTTTTTGAGTTCTCGTTTACAATTTTTTGACTGTCCACCATGTCTGTATCATTAGCTACGTTTTATCAAATGGGCTTTCCACATTTTTTGGGCTGTCCATATTAGATGCTTCCACTCTCCTTCTTTTCTGGTCCATGATAACGAGCCCATTTGTCTCATTTAATTCCATACTATTTTCCAAATACTTTGCGTTTCCCTCCATTTCACTTTCCAGATACTTTGAGTTTCCCTCCATTCCGCTTTTGACTCCATTATCTTCGTATATCCCCACCATGTCCTTGATTGCTTTTGCATTATCTGTATTTCCTAAAATACCAGAATTGCTGACCACCTTTCCGCGATTAATGGCATCTGATTTGTTACCGCCCTTCTCCTTCTCGTCCGTTGTTGTTCTTGTCGGAATTTTTACCCTCGGTTGCACCAGCCATTTTGCTCCTATTGTATGTGATCTGCGACGTGATTCTACCTTCATAAACGCACCATATGGCTTTTCAATTTCCTCTAATGGTGTATCAAATATTTTTTCACAAAATTTCTCTCCATGTCCAACCATTCCACAAATATAACAAAATGTGGGAATGTTCTCATACTTAAAATTCACCCAGCACCCTGCTTCATTTCTGCGATTTAGTTTCATCCTCCTCTTCAGGGGTTTAGTAAGATCAATAGCTACTCTAACTCGAAAGTAATCACGCCAGACTCCCATAAAGTTATTACTATCGGCTTGAATGAACTCCCCTACGTAATTCCCAATATCCGTGACTACCTTTTGAGACATGAAACCAGTTGTTATTCCATGTAGCTGAACCCATATATCCAGTTTATTGATGCTGACCGTTCTCGGGTCATCTCCTTGTTTGAGGCGTTCAAAGACCAACTGAAACCGCCCGAATGTCCAAGGGCTACCTTCAATGACCCTTGCGATATCAACTTCATGGTAGAACTGAAAAATGTAGCGATTTCTGTCCAACTCTTTCACGTACATTCCTCTCCCTGGCCGCCACAGTGATGCCATTTTGTTTTGCATCGCATGAAAATCAATTGTCGACTCCGTTAAGAACCTCCCTACCAAACACCAGCGTGTATCAATCTCAGACAAGTCTTCCTGATTGTCCTCATACATTAAGCCTCCGTCTTCTTCATCCTCCAATCTAATCTTTGTGAAATCGTTTTCCATTTCCTGTACTGGGTCACTACTACTTGCCATGATAGAACTTAACAAACAGATAACGAAAAACCGACTGAATTTGACTGTGACAAATAACTTTGCGATAGAAAAATCAACCAAAACTCATGTCATAAGACAAGACTTGAGAGAGAAACTCATGTCATAAGATAAGACTTTAAAGGCCTCATTCAATACATTAATTAAGTGTATTTGTTGAAAAAACTTTATTCAACTAACCTTTCTTTTAAATGCATAATTTCTTTAAAAAAAACTTATATAATGGGAAAGGAGTATTTTAACATATAAACTTTCTTGTTTGAATAAATATTTTATTTTGAATTAAATACTTGATTGCAGTTGTGGAATTAGTACTTCCCAACGGTGTAAATTTGTAAACGTAGTAACATATATAACAGAACTAAGTAGATAATATTCATGAATATGCACGATTTTAAAGATAATAGAAAAGATAAAAAAATATGAGTAAAATGATGAATCAAATAATATTGGGAAAAGTATTCAAAAAAATGTAAAGTGTGAAGGAATTAGGATAGATTGATTATAAGTTTGTAAGTAATATTTTTGAATATTATTTTGAAAAATTAATGTGTAATTATTATTATGTTTATTATTTTAATTTATATATTCATTGAATTTTTTTTCTTTTGTTAAATATATTCATTGAAATTTGAATTAGTTAGTTTTAAAGAAAAAATAATTGAATGACTACAAATTTTATTCATAATAATTAATTTTCATTTATAGTAGTTATATTATCGACCTTCTAGTAAAAATTAATTCAATTGATTGGATGTTATTTATTGGGTTAGGCAAAAAAATGTATTCTCATATATCATAACTTATATTTCTATAATTTAGTTACATATTATATTTTTAGAATGAAATATTAAGTCTTCATTGATTTATTTTATAAATATAGTATAAGCGAAAATAATAACTAAAAAAATATTTGTCTATAATCAAAACATTTCAACTTATACAAAAATAATAATTTTAGAGTATAACACATTAATTATTAGTGTAAACTGTTATATCGAAATAAACAATGATTAATTAATGATGATCGTCAAATATTATTTTTTCAAATGTTTCTATATGCAAAACCGTTGATATTAGTATTAACATCATTTAAAATCAATACATGTTTCTTACAAAATTATATCACATGTTTGAAGTTAAAATATTTGGAAACTCAAAAATCTCAATTACAAATATAAGATAATCATTTTAATAAACTTAAAATACTAACAATTCCCTTCCTGCACCACTCAAATAATGAATTTCTTCACTAATAGATATCATCTGAATGCCAGTTATTTTGGTTAGATTTTGTAAATTCAAAATATTCGAAAAATAGATGGCTCTCCACATATTATATTTTAGATAAAATAAATTTTTTATAATCTACATAAACAAAAATATTGATTATTTATATAAGAGCATCTCCGACCATTAAAAGTGATTAGGTAAAAGTGCAGATTACATGCCATATATAAAGATTTTAGAGAAAATGTAAAATAATTTAATCTACAACGGGATATTACTATTATCTAAAATTATAGTCAACCGGTTGGCTATATTTGTCGAACTACTAGAGACCTGTAAAAAAATTTCATATCATCTATTATCTTATCGAAATAATATATTCTATTTTTAACAACTTAAAATAACAATAACATATCATTTTTAAAATATAACCGATCAATATGCCAACTCCATTGGTGTACAATTCCTTACAAATTCATCAAATTTTACATAATCATTACTCCTTCTGTCTTTCTTTACAGATGGCTGGGACACGAAGACCAAGGAATATAATTTAAATAGTGGGTGTAATAGTGTAGTAGTGGGTGTAATAGTGATTTTATTGTTAAAATAAGTAAAGTAGTGGGTGTAATAGTGTAAAGTGTTGAAAAAGTAAAGTGAAGTAGTGGACTTAATAATGTATTTTATTGTTAAAAGTTACTATTTTTGGTAATGTAAAGAAATGGGTAGGACGTCCCAAAATAAATAGTAACTGTAAATAACTTGTTGGGACGAATGAAGTATTTTACATATTTTAGCCAACCATTTTGGTAAATATCATTGGAGATTCTCTAAAGATGCTATATATGATTTAAATAATTGTGACAAAAAATTGTCGTATGCTGAAAATTGTGTAGATATACAGTAAGAAGTATGAAATACAATTTAATGAGGATTAAATTTTATTCAGTTGGCAGTATTATAATAAAAATAATATGATAAAAATTTAAAAAAGGAGAATGAGGGAGGAAAGAAAAGTGAAGAATAAACTAATATTTCTGTATAAAGTGGGAGGAGAGATAATAGTAGAAAAATAAATATTTGAAGAAGTAGGAGGAGAAAGAAAAGGGAAATTTCGTAGGTAAGGATTTTATTTTAGTATAGAGGATATATATATTAGTCAATTATTATTTAAATTATTCTATATGTAAATATATGTTTTTAATAATTAGGATATTAGTTTAGAGATTATTAGTTAAGTGAAGAGTATAAAAAAGAGAAAAAAAAAAAAAAGAAGGGAAAAAGGGAAAATAAAAATAATTAGGGTTTTGTAAAAAAAAAACATTTGTTACTTTTATCAATCGTAATCAGAGACTAAGAAACTTGGAATCAAAAGGAAAGAAATTGAATTATTTGATCCCCTTTTAATGATACGTATGCATACATGTTACTAAATATTAAATTAATTTAATAATATTATATTTTAATTTAATTTATTACCATTATTTAATATTTAAAAGTATCCATAATAGATTAATAACAAATACAATTAATAATATAGCTAATACTCTTTATTAAAAGTAAAAACCCCTTCTTAATGGTACGCCAATATGGTATGTAATGCATACCGTGGTATGTATCTATAATAGATTAATAATATATGCAATTAATAATATAGTCTTATATTACCAGAGTGAAGTTATGTAAATTTAATTAATTAAGATAATAATATTAAATATTTATTTAATTTAATAGTGAAGCATTAAACTACGAGTCTATTAATTAACAATCAAAATAAAATTCGAGAACGTAGTTTTATATACAACTTGAGGCTCCATTAATTAATATTTAAAAAGTATCAATAATAGATTAATAATAAATACAATTAATAATATAGCTAATCAATACTCTTTATTAAAAGCAGAAACCCCCTCTTAATGGTATGTCATTATAGTATGCCACATACCGCGATATGCCTTAAATATTAAACTAATTTAATTAATTAATTTAACAATATTTTATATTAATTTAATTTAATAGTGAAGTTATATATTAGGAGACTATTAACTAAAAATCGAAATAAAAATCGAGAATATAGTATTATATACAACTTAGGAGTCCATTAATTAATATTTAAAAGGTATCTATAATGGATTAATAATAAATGTAATTAATAATATAGCAACTCTTATATTAACATATAGTGAAGTTATATAAATTCAATTAATTAAAATAAGAATATTAAATATCAATTTAATTTAATAATGAAGTTTTATACTACGAGTCTATTAACTAACAATCGAAATACAAGTCGAGAACACAGTATTATATGCAACTTCAGGCTCCATTAATTAATATTTAAAAAGTATCTATAATATATTAATAATAAATCCAATTGATAATATAGCTACCCTTATTTTACCGGACATCTATGCTTTTATGATAATTAACATATATTATAATGAATTATAAATATTGGGTCATGTTTTTTGGAGATTTCTTAAACGGAGAAACTAAGAACTCTTATATAAATTTCATAATAATATATATTATTATATAGAGATCAAGGATAAAGTTGTCGAAAAACACAAGACATATAATTTAGAGACAATTCATATCTGATTGACAATTATATTGATTTAGAAGTAATCTAATGACTAATAATGATTTTTCAGTTCTCTTTTAATGTTTGCTTCTCTCTTGATCCAGACCCTATAAATATTATTGATAATTAAATTATGATCAACTGAAACATTAGTTTTTTTAAAAAAAACTATAATTAATATCAAAGTAACTAATTGCCATTAAATTATTTAATCGAAAAAATATAATAAATTGTTTTTTAAAAAATTTCAAAAAATAAAAAATCAAGATAAATGATCACGAACGGTGTTTTGCATGAATTACCGGCTAGTAGTATAGTAGTAGTATGTAATTGAAGAAAGTGTTTGAAATAAATGAAATTTAATAAACGAGATGGAAGATGAACTTGCCAAACAAACAATCAAATCGTTAGGTTAAGGTCACCGCTGAGAAAACGAAACAAAGATGGTACTGCATCACGATATAAATGTGATGTGGGGTCGGTGTGGGGTCTGAACTTCCACATCATATAGCTAATAGAGGTCTTGCGATGCCACGGTTGTATCACATGTTTGCCACCTAGTGGCACGCCCCTTGCTCGTAGTGCTTTTTTATGTTGCTGACATGCATTTTACTCCTGCTTTCAACACCATCATTTATTTACTGCTCATTATTGGAGAAATGGCTGTTTTTATCACAATTTAAAAATAAAATATTCTAAATATTATAAACTGAAAAAATGATCCTTATTATCACAAATAAACAAAACTTAAACTGGCGTTAATAAGAAATGCAATGACGTTTCACGTTTCTTGATTTTTTTTTTGAAAAATAGAGTACAAACGCATGACAAAGTAGCGTTGCCTAAAAAAATGAATTATGAAGTTGCGTTTCTTGTTTAATTTTACACAATTTCGGGGTTAAATATTTTTATTTAGGGTTCAACGGATTCCATTTAGATTTTAGAAATATTTAATTTTTTTAATTTACCTGTATTCCCTTACGGATTCAATTTTTCCATTTTGGGTTCTAGAAATATCTAAAACGACGAATAAGCCGTATACGAACTTCCCTAAACCCCAGACCCTAAACCCTAACTTATCCTGATTTTTATAAAATCAGGCCGTCGGACTCAATTTTTTAATCAATTTTCTTAAATTTTATATGTATTCTTTTTGGATTTCAAAAGTTAATCTTTGGGGTTCAACAGTTTTATTTTGGATTTAGAAATATTAAGAACGATGAATAAACCGTATACGAACTTAGGGTTTAGGGTTTAGGGAGACTCTAAACCCTACCCCAATTTTTAAAAATCAGGTCGCCGGACTCAGTAGAAAAATACAAGTTACTTGATCATTTGGTTATAATTTTTTTAATAGTGTTTGAAAATACATATTTAGAAAAAAACAAACAAACTGGCGTTGCCACCTCTCCCTCCCCCTAAATAATGCCAATGTAACACCCGTTATTAACAAAGGCAAGATAGACTAGCGTTTTATTAAAAATTTGTTTTTTTTAAAACGTCACACGCAATTGCGTTTTAAAAAACAGAAGATAAAGTGGCGTTTTTTTGTGATATAAAGGACCATTTTTCAGAATAGTGATATGTAGGATAGTTTTAAATTGTGATAAAGAGGACCAATACACTCACTATTTCATCCGTCCCAAATTACATGTTTTTTTGAAAAAAGTTATATATATTAAAAAAAGATTGATTGGATAAATTTTTCAATAAATACATTTAAAAATGAAAATAAAGTTAAGTTTTAAAAACGTCAAATATTGGGAATATTTTCTTCATTCCAATTTACATATCCTTTTTAAAAAAATCATGCATATTAAGAAAAGGATTTGTTGGACAAAGTTTTTCAACAAATATCTTTTGATAAATACATTGAAAAATGAGAATAGTTAAATTTTAAAGAAATCAAATATTAAAAATAATAAATATGGGGTAATTTTAAAAAATTAAACTTAAATTTGTATGAAAAGAAGAGAGGGATGTATAATTTAGCACAATTTTTTTTCCCAATAAAAAAGTAAAAGACATGTAGTATATATAACACAACGGTGGAAGTATTAAAAGTAAACGATGTTTACTGCAAAAAGATAAAAACGATGTGACAAGATAGACAATGCAAATCTAGAAGGATACCCAGGAGTGTTGTTCACCATTAAGGGGGGCAAACTGTTTTAGGTGCAACCAAGTACTAGTGCCGAGCGTTGCTTAACAGGAGGGCGGTCTTGAGAATTAAGGGGTCCTAGATGAATCTAAATTATGAGGTTCAATTTTTTTTATAAACAAAATATACATTTAAAATTTACTAGTAAAACAGATGACGGCATAATATGTAAAATAATCTCAATTATTTATTTAAATATAATACGTCTTGCATTTTTAGATTCAGACGTATCAATCAAATTTACATAGTCTAGTTTATGAATTATGGACAACATAATTAAACCACTCAATCAATCTTGAGACATGGTTGAACGAAGGTAGGATTTAATCAGTTTTAATTTGAAAATCATTATTCCGCATAAACAACTATAACGAGTATCGTTAGAGGAATCCTATACGCAATCCAAGCATTTAGATAGCTACCTTTCATTTCTTTTATGTAGCTCTACACATCTATTGCCTTTCTAGTATCTTTTGGTAAATTTGGACTCAACATACACAAATCTTCATACAAATATATCTACAATACCTCTAAAATTTGGGGCCCTTGGATTTTGGGGGCCCTAGGCACGAGACTAATTCGCCTATAGCCAAGGCCACCCCTGCTTAACAGAAATGTTTGTTTGCAGTTGGCTATGTAAGAGCAAGTCCAATGCTTGATGCTAAATTGCTATTGTTATTGTTATAATATAGAACCAAAAAGTGAATTTTGGTGCTAAAATAAAACTCACCCTCCAAAGCTAGTTCTATAACTAGTTTCAAACTTAACCAACTATTTTAACTTTTATCTAACTCTTTTAACTTCTATTGAATATTCTCAACAAACTCATCTCATTCTAGTTAAATGATGATGTGGCATGGATGCATAAATGCATCATTGGTTTCAAATTTAGCACCAAGGATGCATAATATAACAATAGCATCAATGATGCATCCAACTATAGCACCCCTTTGGAGATGAGTTTTTTAGCACTTGATGCTATAATGTAGCAATAGCACCAAAGATAGCATTGCATTGGACTTGCTCTATAAGGTAATGTGTAACATGTCATTTCATAGGCTCATTATTTTTTTTTTATCATTTTTTAAAATAATTATGTTGATACAGGATATATTTAGCAAATTCTAATCACTTGAAATATATATTTCAAGTAAAGGCTTAAAAAAATATTAAAGATTATTGGGCTCAATAATATTGGTTGGATCGACGAATTACTATTACCGCTCAAACTGACTCGCAAGAAGTTAAATGATTCGTTCGTTAGCCCAACATCTTGATTCGGCCCAACAATATGTTCCACCGGCACAACTATTATTATGCAAGGAAACTTGTCAATCAGAGCATTACTTTCGCAAGAAGATTAATCTATTACTTGCGCGTGAAGAATAAGGTCGGTGGACGAACGAATCTTAGAACTACGTGGGCTTGATTTCCTATATAAAGGATACGTAGGCACCTTGAGAGGGCATTCAAAATTCCATACACTCAAATAATACCTCTCAAGCTCAGCCCCAAATTTATAAATCCTATTCTATACGTTCAACCCTAATTACAAATTCAATTTAGGGATTACGAAAATTAGCCTTAACATTTGGCACCGTCTGTGGGAAGGCATATAAAAATCTTAAATCTTTTCAGCAAACACAATTTTCAATTATGGTTCAACCAACCAAAACTCCAATCGTCTTGCCTTTCTCTACAAACTTCATCGAGGGGGAGACCTCCACACGTCTTCGCTCAACCATCACCCGGGGTGAAGCAGATGCTCAGAACCACCCGATCCATCTAAGTGCTCAGGCTGCTTTAAGTGACGATCGTCGTGAGGCATTGAACCGAACAGCCGCAAAGAATTCGCCGCGATCCAAGCCCTATTAGGGGTCGAAATTTGGAGAGAGACTTTGATAGAGCATGCGATAGAACTCCTAATGAAGATGAGGATCAACTCCAGGAACGGATGAGGGCGCTGGATTAGCAACAACGAGAAATTACTCGAGAGCGCGAACGCTTGGAACGAAGGTTAGTGCGAAGAGGCTCACCGCCCAGGGGATCTCCTCCGAGAGGTTCTCCAGAGAAGGTCCAGAGATAGATCGCCTAGAATGGGAGGAGGTGGAAGAGGAGGACGTTCGCCTACTCGTGACCGATCCCGACCTAATGATGATGGTCGAAGGGACAACGATGGTCATAGGAGAAGCGAACGAAGGGAGTAAGATGATCGAAGGTATGATGAGGATGGAAGACGTGATGATCGATACTATGAGCGCAGATATGACCGACACGCTGATGAGTCTACAATCCCGAGGGAGAAGTTAGAGAATATGGAGCGTGTTATGCTTGGAAGAGGCACGAGTCATTATTCGACTGAATCTCCCTTGATCAGATATGTTCGTGAATATGTGCCAACAATTGGACGAACTATCCCTAAGATGACATACTATAATGGTAAAGGAGATCCATACGAGCATGTGACCCAGTATGAGAGACAGATGAGGCTAGCTGGACATGATGAGGCTACCTTGTGCCAGATGTTTGAAGTCTACCTAAAGGATGGTGCTCAAGGGTGGTATCGCACTCTGTTGCCTAACTCTATTACATCGTATGAACAGATAATGAGCAGGTTCTTAAAGCACTTTGACTATAATAGGAGGACTGGACAGCTGACCGCTTCACTTTTTAATGTAAGGCAGAGGTCAGGTGAGTCATTGGTTGTGTACATGAAGCGCTTTAAACAAGAATGTGAGAAGGTGTCATCACTGGACGAATCACAAGAAATGGGTTTCTTCTACAGTGGATTAGACTGCATATAGAGTCGCAAACTACTTTCTTCCTTTTACAAGATTATTTCACATAGTCTTAATGATATGTACCAAAGGGCTGAAAAATATACGTCGAAAAGAGGAGGCTCTAGGCGTTCTTCCACATAGCCCGGAAAGGGAGACACATCACATCAAGAAGGACAAAGCAGTTGAATCAGTACTTTGATTCGGGCATGAAGAAGAGGCTATTCAGAGTTGGAGAGTTGGTTCTTCGTGAAGTAGCTGCTTCAAAGCCTACCCGGCAGGGCAAACTAATGCCAAATTGGGAAGGACCGTACAAAGTAATTGGGATGTCAATGGTAGGAACGTGCAAACTAGCTACCCTGGATGGCCAGCCGATTAGAAATACTTGGAATGCGTCCAGACTCAAGAAATACTACCAGTAGGTTGGTGACATTTATATTTATTTATCTATTTACTTATTGAAAAACATGTTATCATTAAAATAAAGAAATTTTGTTTTGGTGTACACGCAACATCGAACTCAGTTACATATTTCCTATTATTAATAAAATTT
The DNA here is from genome assembly GCA_036435485.1 of Saposhnikovia divaricata. Classification (NCBI taxonomy): domain Eukaryota; kingdom Viridiplantae; phylum Streptophyta; class Magnoliopsida; order Apiales; family Apiaceae; genus Saposhnikovia; species Saposhnikovia divaricata. The sequence continues at coordinate 26,175,920 of CM071600.1, forward strand.
TGAGGTTTTTCTTCATATGTTATTGTTATTACATGTGTTTTAGAACTACTTCTTAACCTTCCCTAGACTAGTGATCCTCTAGCAGTTTTAAGTAGAATGATCACTGGGGGGATAAGGTACGAACGATCATAAAATTGTTTAGATAAGCAACAAAACATTGTGCTAACACTCGAAAATGAGCACATATAGTAAAACAATGTTTTAATAGCTTAAAACAAAACAGTTCAAGTAGAATCAAGCATGACTTGGACCCAAATCGAATTGCTTGATGCTTGGAAACTAGGGCTCAATCATAAAACCTCTCACGGATGTTAATTTATGAAAAATGCTAACAGGGGAAATACCTTATATAGGTGTATTCTACCATCTATGTACGCAAAGTGATTAAGTGCTTGGTTATTAGGGATCTCCCCTGGAAATATTGAGAGAGTAAATCATGCATACAAAATAGAACAAAGTGCAAAGCTGAGATAATTTATGAAGGATAAAAATTCGAACGATGTTTGAAAGTTCTTAAATAAGTTAGGCCTGGATAGGCGAACAACTAAATAAAAGCTTGCAGACAAAATCCAGTTACATACGGCACATAAACTAGTAAGGGTTTAGCCCAATCGAACGAAAGTAAATACGGAGAGGCGACTATAACTCGTCCCCTTGCTCTTCGGGGACATCCTTAATAGGATCTACCTCGTTCTCAAAAAGGAAGTTCGTGTACTTGGCACCAACTGTTGATCGAACTCTGAGTAGGTGATCCTTCAACCCTTCGGCATAGCAGATTTCTTGGGCTTCCTCTTCGCCGATTGAAGCTATAAAATCGACCAGCATTACAAATTATGTCTTCGTTCCAAACTACGGGATGACTTGGTTCGCCTTCACAGATGACTGGGGTTGATACTAAGACCGTTAAGGGATTATCCTTCATCCGCTTGGAATTCATCTACAAGAAAGAGTCAAAGTGAGCCTGAGCGAAGTACAAAAATTATTGATAAAAAATATTTAAAGTAATCGCTCGAAGACTTGACACTTCACTTAAGGACAAGCTCAGAGTATTCCAAGACGAACGGACTAAAGGTTCGAACATTAAACTATTTGCTCTACGCATGAAAATCTACATTAGTGGGTGATAGGGGTGAACACGGGTCGGGTTGGGCGGGTTTTAGTCAAAAAACAACCCAACCCAATTAGTTCGGGTTTTTAAAAATTCAACCCATTAATAAAAAAAATTATGTAACCCAACCCCCACCCAACCCAATTAGTTCGGGTTGGGTTGGGTTGGTTCGGGTTAAACCCTCTTCTTCAAGCCACAAAGCTAGAAACAAGTCGAACATATATTTTTCGTCACACATCTCCAAATCATTCAAAATTTACATAAAAGATAATATAAAATATAAAGTAATTAACATGCGATGAAAACAGAAATTAAATTTCCCATGTTTTTTTCCTTTAGGTCTACTAAATATACTATTCTAAATATGGCACAGCCGTCGTATGACTTTTTTGTATAAAGTTGAATTCTTTAAGCAGCTCTTCCTATAACTAGCAGTGACTCATGCATCTGTTGTATAAATTAGCAGTGACTGGACTAATTAAATTAGGTAAATGTTATGCATCTACTGGACTAGACTACTAGATTGGGCTCATGGGTGGATTAAATGGGCCTTGTATCTAAACGGGTTGGGTTGGGTTGGGTCAGGGTTAAATTTTATTAAACTCTAACCCAACCCAACATATTCGGGTTTTTTAAAATTTAACTCATTTAACCTTCGGTTTTGGACGGTTCGGTTTGATCGGCCGAAATTATAGTTGGGTTGGGTTGGGTTGGGCGGGTTATGTTCACCCCTAGTGGGTGATAATTATATGGTACAATCGGGCAATCGCATGATAGTATTAAAACAAGTATGTTGCTTCTTCTATAGCCAAATGGACATATGAATATACTTTCTATTTTTATTGGATTCTAAACTCTGCAGTATGTGCGAAGCCTAAGCCTATACAAGTATCGAGCTCAAGTCGGGCGAGCGGATGTTCAAGCCGGGCGAGCGAACGATATTACGAATATATATATATATATATATATATATATATATATATATATATATATATATATATATAATATTGTCAAGACAAAGCCATGTTGCAGGAGAGGAGGTTGGAGTGCACGCGTGTGGGTTTCTGCGGCTTCTTTTGGGCGCGTGTTCAACACGCGCGTGGTGGACCGTGACAAGCTTGGACGACAAACCTCTAATACCACCTGTAACATGCCTAACTTTGTTTTATTTAATTGTTTTAATCTGTTTGTTTATTCAACAGTTTTCCACTTGATTTAACAACTTGATAAAGCAATTGGTTAACTAATATACAATATATTGAGACCAAAATGCATCAAGTTGTATGCTTGTTTACTCGGGTAGTCAGGTCAGGTGGTATGCATGCATGTATGTGTTTTGGTTCATTCGCCCGCCATGTACTTTATAAATCTTACGTCCGCCCGGCTGCCTGTTACCAATTGAAGGACGAGAGTATGTTGAAGCCAAGAGAAATAAAAGCGAGACAAATATAAAATTGAAAAGAAGTAATTTAAATTTACTTCAAACAAATTTTATAGTCTCACAAATTATTTTGGTTTTTTCTAGAACCAATTCTAAAAAAAACCGGGGACTTGTTGATACAGGATATATTTAGCAAATTTTAAGTCACTTGAAATATATATTTCAAGTAAAGGCTTAAAAAAATATTAAAGGTTATTGGGCTCAATAATATTGGTTAGATCGACGAATTACTATTACCGCTCAAACTGACTCGCAAGAAGTTAAATGATTCGCTCGTTAGCCTAACATCTTGATTCGGCCCAACAATATGTTCCACCGACACAACTATTATTATGTAAGGAAACTTGTCAATCAGAGCATTACTTGCGCAGGAAGATTAATCTATTACTTGCGCGTGAAGAATAAGGTCGGTGGACGAACGAATCCTAAAACTACGTGGGCTTGATTTCCTATATAAAGGATACGTAGGCACCTTGAGAGGGCATTCAAAATTCCATACACTCGAATAATACCTCTCAAGCTCAACCCCAAATTTATAAACCCTATTCTATACGTTCAACCCTAATTACAAATTCAATTTAGGGCTTACGAAAATTAGCCTTAACAAATTAATTAGGTTTATATAATTTACAAAGATGAGGGGCGAGAATCGAATCAAGAATCCGATATGATAAGAAATAAATTATTAATATTTAGCTCTTTCATCGTGCTCATATGGAACAACTTGTAGAATGGGTGTCAACCCAAGTCCCACATGTAGAGTGGGTGTCAACCTAAGTTCCACATCGATAAGATAAAGAAGAATTATCTTGAATATAAGTAGCCAAACAACTCCATTATTATGAGGCCTTTTGAGAGGAGCCTAAAAACAAATCCGTGCGGGCTTGGCCACGGTCCAGAGCGGACAATATCATACTAATGTGGAGTTAATGGGTGTTGCGCGGCCCAACAAGTGATATCAGAGCTGATGGTTAAGAAGTTGATCCTGGGGTTGCGGGCTGCAAGTTATGTGGTGTGGGAGGCTCTCCAGAACTGCGGTTGGAGATCTTGGACGGCTTGTGTCGAAAGTCTTCCTGACATTGAGGTGGTCGGGCGGCATGTCCCGCAAGATGAAGAGCCACAGATGAATAGCGGCGGTATAAGGGTCACAAGATTGGTGGTTCTTGGATTGAGGGGAGATTGTAGAGTGGGTGTCAACCCAAGTCCCCCATCTATAAGATAAAGATGAATTATCTTGAATATTAGCAGCCAAACAACTCCATTAGTATGAGGCCTATTGGGAGGAGGCCAAAAACAAATCCGTGCGGGCTTGGCCACGACCCAAAGCGGACAATATCATAATAATGTGGAGTTAATGGGTGTTGCGCGGCCCAACACCACATCGATAAGATAAAGAAGAATTATCTTAAATATAAGCAGCCAAATAACTCCATTAGTATGAGGCCTTTTGGGAGGAGCCCAAAAACAAATCCGCGCGGGCTTGGCCATGACCCAGAGCGGACAATATCATACTAATGTGAAGTTAATGGGTGTTGCGCGGCCCAACAAGTGGTATCAGAGCCGATGGTTAAGAAGTTAATCCTGGGGTTGCGGGCTGCAAGTTGTGTGGTGTGGAAGGCTGTCCAGAACTACGATTGGAGATCTTGGATGGCTTGTGTCGAAAGTCTTCCTGACACTGGGGTGGTCGGGCGGCATGTCCCGTAAGATGAGAAGGCACAGATGAATAGCGGCGATATAAGGGTCACAAGATTGGTGGTTCTTGAATTGAGGGGAGATTGTAGAGTGGGTGTCAACCCAAGTCCCACATCGATAAGATAAAGAAGAATTATATTGAATATAAGTAGTCAAACAACTCCATTAGTATGAGGCCTTTTGGGAGGAGCCCAAAAACAAATCCGTGCGGGCTTGGCCACGGCCCAGAGCGGACAATATCATACTAATGTGGAGTTAATGTGTGTTGCGCGACCTAACACAACTTTGATTCAAATGTGTAACATGTCATTTTCTTATTATTTCCTATCATTTTTTATTGAATAATTAAATTTTATATGACTTATAATGACGAATGAGCGAGTATCGAAATAAGAATTTAAAACGACAAAATAGTAACTCTTACCACTTGATATATCTCATCGCGCGGAACAACTTGACTAAGTTTTTCCACTTGACTAAGGAGCGAACACTATCTTTAAACTAGCTAAAGCTAGGGAGAGAGGGCGGCGAGACCTAGGCTCCGTTAAGTTTGTTAAAGATGATTCAGGCCGAGTGTTAGTGAATGAAGATGCTATTAAGGAGAGATATAGTTCGTATTTTCATAATCTTTTCAATGAGGCTAGGAGGAGTGGTACCGGCGCGGAACAAGAGGTTTCTCTTCCGTCCGTGCTCTCTTTCGGTTCCTGTGAGCGTATCAACAAGGATGAAGTCAAGGGTGCCCTTCAAAAGATGGCCAGAGGGAAGGCGGTTGGTCCGGATCAGATCCCAATCGAGGTGTGGCTTTGTCTTGGTGAGGTTGGCGTTCAATGGCTAGCAGATCTGTTCAATGTTCTCCTCCTAGGTGCTAAGATGCCAGCTGAATGGAGACGTAGTTTTGTGGTACCTTTTTTCAAGAACAAAGGCGATGCCCAGAGTTGTAGTAACTATCGGGGTATTAAATTACTCAGTCATACTATGAAACTTTGGGATAGAGTGGTTGAATGTCGGATTAGAAGAGAAGTTGAAATCTTAGAGAATCAATTTGGTTTTATGCCTGGGAGATCGACGACCAAGGCCATTCATCTCGTTAGACGCCTTATGGAGAAGTTCAGGGATCATCGCAAAGACCTTCATATGGTGTTCATTGATCTTGAGAAGGCTTATGATAGCATCCCCCGAGAAGCTATTTGGAAGAGCCTTGAGGAGAGGAGAGTGTCGTCATCGTACGTTAGGGCGATTCAAGACATGTACTCCGAAGCTAGTTCCTGCGTCCGGACCCCAGTTGGTGACTCCCGTTTCTTCCCTGTTGAGATTGGGCTACACCAGGGGTCGGCCCTAAGTCCTCTTCTTTTCGCCCTTATCCTAGATGTCATGTCGCGAGAGATCCAAGATGTCGTCCCTTGGTGCATGCTCTTTGCTGATGATATCGTGTTAATGGCGGAGTCGAGGGGGGAGGTAAACGATAAGTTGGAGTTATGGAGATCTACTTTGGAGCCTCAAGGCTTGCGCGTGAGCCGATCTAAAACCGAGTATCTTTGGTGTAACTTCAGCGGTGAAGCCAACGAGGAAGGGGTGGAGGTTAAGATTGAAGATCAGATCGTCCCTCGCACGGATAAGTTCAAGTACTTGGGTTCGATCATCCAGCAGGAAGGTAAGATTGCAGATGATGTCACGCATCGTATCAAGGCTGGGTGGCTAAGGTGGAGGGCAGCGTCAGGGGTGATGTGCGACAAGAAAGTCCCGTTAAAGTTGAAAGGAAAACTCTATAGAGCGGCTATCCGTCCTGCGATGTTATATGGTTCAGAGTGTTGGGCAGCGAAGAAGGCCCTCGAGAGCAAGTTGGAAGTGGCTGAGATGAGGATGTTGCGGTGGTCTTGTGGGCGCACGATGTTGGATAGAATACGGAATGTGATTTTTAGGAGTGAGCTTGAGGTGGTGCCTTTTTCTGCGAAAGTTAGGGATGGGAGGTTGAGATGGTTCGGCCACGTGCGTAGGAGGCTAGTTGAAGCCCCAGTGAGGAGGGTCGAGAGTCTTTCGGTGATTGGGGTGAGGAGGAGAGGCAGACCGAGGAGGTCGTGGGAAGAGCAACTTAGGTTGGATTTGAAGGCCTTAAACTTAACTGAGACCATGATCACTGATAGGTGTTCTTGGAGGCGTCAGATCAGAGTGGTGGATTCTCTTTTAGGGAGCGGCTCTGTTATTGAGAGACTCAGAGTTGGGTTGTCTCGGTTAGCTTTATCCTAGAAGTTCGGCTTTTTCGTGCTCTCTTTCCGCTTTATATTGTCTTCTGTTTTCTGGTTTTGCAGTTACAGGGAGCTTGGCCAGGTGTCTTCTTAGATCTGAGTGCTTTTTAGAGCGGAGTAGTCAATCTTCTGGTAGGTAAGCCCCATGTGTACAAAGCCATGGGCTCAAGTATAGCTGCGATCTTATCCAAAATTTTTGAAGCCTTTGTAAATATCACGCACTATTTTTCTGTTGTGCACTAAGCTGGGGGTCTTCACGGAAACAGCCTCCCTACCGTAAAAGGTAGGGGCATGGTCTGCGTACATCTCACCCTCCCCAGACCCTGACCCTGCTCTGTGCGGGATATACTAGATATATTTGGTTTGCTTTGGTTTTAATTAGCCTCTTCACGGCCCAATAACAAGTGGGTTTCAGGCACATTTCTTGGGATAGTTCGCCCCATTCGTATTTGGATGCCTAACAAATGATCCAATGGTTCTACAATTTTCAAGTTCATTGACATGCTTGCTAGTTCTGCGATCCAAAATAGGTTTTGAGCCCGTTTGACAACGAGCTTAAAACGGGACTTAAAGTTATTTTTTATTTTAAGTTAAAAAATATTTGTTTATGTAATAAGTTAAAAATTGATTTAAAGTTAAAAAAACAGCTTAAAGTCAAAAATTGGCATGAGGTTCTTTTTTGAATGACTTATTTTGTTTTGAAACTTTTTTTGATTAAATTTAATATCATCATTCAAATAGATAGTTTATCAAATTTATTTTTATGTTTACATTTTTAATAATTTATAAGTCACTCATAATAATATAAAATTATCCAAACAGATATTGACTTAAAATTTTTAATTTTCACTTATCACTTTAATTAACTTTAAATCATAAGTAATAATTTTAAAGTTAGTCAAACAACCTTTTTGTCTTAATTGTCAGGGAAAATGTGTTAAAAATTAGTTGAAGGATGAAATCAAATCTTGAGCAAATAATAAACTGCTAAATTGATTTTTAATGGGGCAATATCGTCAAGAGGTATAATATATCAGACATTTTCCACAAGAAATTCAATTTCGGACGTAATAAACTTGAAACGCCTTGATGAGAAAATATATTTGAACTACGAACATTTTAAATAAATTTATGAGGTTCGAATGAAAGAAATTGATGACGAATTGGACTGCACTTGTACTTTTTGTTGACACTTTTACAGCGATTAATCCACTTTTCTTAACATAAATCTACAGTGTACAACCAATTGGCCCTGAATTCAGTTAACAAACTTGTCAACTACCGATTTACCTAATTACTTGGATAATCAAGTGCGAGGTTGTATCTTCGAACTCCTGATAATTCCGGTACTTGATCACTCAGGCTCCTAAATGGCGGCTTCTTACAAGCTAGCTGTGATCATCACAAACCCCTTAAACGACGACGAATTTATCCTAGTAAAGCAAGTCCCACCACCCAAATTCAACGACGAAGAATACGATTCTTATGTTGATTCTAATCTATGGGATTTGCCTTCAGCTCAATTACCATTACAACAAGGAGGACAATCCAATTCTAGTGTTTTTATTCAAGACCAGGATTTGTGTTCACACAAGATTGACTTAACTACCCTCGATTTTGCTCTTGCTCTCCACCAGGTTTACAACTCTCTCTCTCTCTCTCTCTCTCTCTCTCTCTCTCTCTCTCTCTCTCACACACACACACACACACACACATTATATTGTATATAAGTTGGATAACAACTCTTGTAAGGTTGATCAGGTGCAGTTTGTTTTGACCTCTTATGTGAAATTTATTGTTGCATACTTATGATATACTAAAAGAGAAAAAAATGAAGTGATGAAACTAATTCTCTGTTAGGTTTAAATAAACAGAGTTTGATGTGTTATTTTGAATGTGATTTTATGCATTATTGGACAAGGTAATGTGGTTTGAATTTCAACTTTTGTAAATTATAGGTGTTGGCACAAATTGGTTTCGGGGAAGCAAGTGGGACACAATGGAAGTTCTGGAAGTTTGTTGAGGAACCTGACTTTGGCCCGGGAATTCCAATACATACAGTGTATATTACTGGCAAACTAGGACCTGATGATGGGGTTTTAAAAGGTTTGTGTTGGTCAACAATAATTAATTCAATTATAGTCATGATCTGGAATCGTATTATAAAAGCAATACCTAGTTACATATAAATTGGGGTTCAGGGAATTGTGGATTGATAGATCAGATGCTTGCAATCTCTAAATATCCAGACTTAGTAGTGTAGTTTAGGATTTTGGTAGGTTGGCAGTTAGTATTATTGAACTTGGCACCGTGTAGGAGTGACTTAGGAGAACATTTCAGCTTAAAGGAAAGTCATAAACTCAGGTAGAATTATCACACTGGACAGTATTGTTTGAACTTTGTTAGATTGTCATATCTTTAGAGAAGTGGCAGCATACATTTAAACTGTAATTAATATTAATATTAATATTTTTGTTGAAACTTGAAAGATCTGTTTGTGCACGATTTATAATGCCAGTTAGGCTGTAAATCTAAGGCTCTCAAATAAAAAATGAGATACATTAGTCATGTTTAGTGTTTCATGTCAAGTCTCATACATATAGCATCTCTAAGGCATATGAACGTAAAATTTCAATTTAAATTCCAAGGCACCTGAATCTTAAGAGTTGATGATGAGAAGCAAGGCAGAAAAAAAATGACTAGGAAAGTGAAATGACAATCAAAGGAGAAGGAGAACAAATAGGCAAAGCTTATATCTTATATTTCATGAATCTGTATCACAAATCTGCCCTAAAAACATTCAGGTTCTATTTATAGGGCAGATTTCAGAAGATGATTAGATATGTATTAAATGCAAGTACATGATTTAATATAGATACAATTAATAGATGCATAAACTGCCCAAAGAAGCCAAAAAGCCATCCACTGAATCTGATTCCAAAGAAAGTTCTGGAAGTTGATTTAATTTAACGGTTTTTCTAGTGTGTGCCCAAGGGCACATGCTAAGAATCCGTGCTTGCTTAGTTGTCAAATTTTGATTGGTGGAGATTTCATTAATAATGATGGACCCCCCTGCATACACAAAAATCTCCACAAATCAAAATTTTTCAACTCATCAAACACGGATTCTTAGCATGTGCCCTTGGGCACACACTAGACAAACCCTTAATTTAAATCATTCTAGAGTGTTCTAGAGTATTGATGTTCTGCACTTCATCAGTTGATGACTTGAAGTGAGAGCACACATGATGTCTGATGTGCTAATGCTTAAACAACAACATTGAAGAGGTCGGGGCATTTGATAAGATGTATTAAATAGCTTATCAAGCATCCATGTTTTGCAAGATGGATAGAGAGCGCATATTGTTTAAGGCATAACCCAGCATCCCCCACACTACAATAAAATAGTTACAATAGTAATAACAATAATAATTATAATAATTGTGAAGATCCGTCGATGAATTGATTAGAGCTACTATCTATTATGGAATATGGGCTTCATAATATGCACACCTAGACGGAAGTAGGGAACGCTAATATACTGGTTACTTTTGTTTGTGACCTTTTGATATACAAGTATTAATATTAGAAGTTATCTCATCTGATGAATGTCAAGAACAATTAACTGTTCTCATATGTTCTTAAATTGTTGTTTTGGAATACTGATTATATAATGCAGAACATTGTAAGTGGATGTCTGACCAGAGTTGCCGGAAGTGCCTTCTCGATGTGAAGCCTAGCATTGATCGTATAGGGCCTTTGGCTGTTCTTGGTCCTCTTGTAAATTCAGTGGACTCTGATAAGTGGACTAGTCCACCCAACCTGAAATCTCAGGTTTGTTGCTGTCTGCTTCTGTAGCTAGGCAATAAGATAAAACCGAAAAGGTAAGGAAGTATGGGTAGTTTTAATGGTAACCATATATTTAATTCTCAGTATATTACCTTTTAAAAGCATTTTTTTGCAGAAGATAGTAAGAAAAAAATTAATGTAGAGTCACATAGCCCATGTCGCGTATTCTTAATTTCTTATATTAATCATGTGGTTATGTATTATGAAGATATTTTTGTCAATTTGTGTATAATCTTTTATTATGGCTTAGTTGCATATGACTATATGAGTATTAAACTATGAAATCCGGTGTTTCTGATTTTCTAGGAGTATCCTCCCGGGATTATAATTATTCCAATGGGAAGCAGAACGGGGAAACCATATCGGACTACGAATTTGGTTGTATTTGCATCTGAGAGTAGTCATGACAACTGTGGTGATCATAGTTTCGTTGCTCATGGAGATGCATTGATAATAGATCCTGGTTGCCGTTCTGAACTCCATGAAGAGGTATTGTGTGTAATATCCATCAATTTGAGTTGTGAATTTGATGGTCTTCTCCGGAACTATCCATCTCTTGCTTGGTATGCAGTGCATCTCCAAGCAGTATATTATATGTGTGAGAATCATGTTTCAAAACATCATTTCAATTTGCAACTTAGCACATGTCACTTGAGTAGAATTCAGTAACTTCATGTGCTCGAGGTTTCAATAAACTGATTTAATTTTATTAAGTCTCACATTTGCCATCATCATCTGACGTATATGTATTGATTTTTGAACAATCAGCTTAGGGATGTTGTTGCTGCTTTGCCGAGAAAGTTAGTCGTGTTTGTTACTCATCATCATAATGACCATGTTGATGGTAAGTAACGGGAGAAAGTAGCAAGATTAATACCAAGATACTTTGCTCATTTTGATGTCATAAACACATGTTAGTGTAATTTATTGTAAGTTGTTTGCAGGCCATTTGACGAAAGCTACTGGAAAAAAAGTATATAAAATCCAACCATTGTGTAATCTTAAAAAATAGCTAGACATATTTTGAACAAAAATTCAAATTTTTTTTATTCAAAGATGTTGTGCAAAATGTCAAAGCGCAGTTATTACAGTGTATATTTTGATTTAAAGTCTAAGTTGTTGTTAGACTATTGCACAAGTACAGCAGTTTGCTTCAGAGCCTAACCATCATTATGTCTTTAGATCCTATTATCTGGTCTTATATGATACTGTCTGAATAATTTTCTGCAACTACTAGCTGATGTTACATTCTGATATTAATTTGATGGTTTTGGAACTAGGAATAAGATACTTCCCCTGAAGTATGAATAAGGAGTAGTCAAGGCTTCGTATAGAGTCTTCACTGTTACTTGTGTGTTTCTTTATGCTTCCACTAGTGCATTCAGGTTGTTTCAGTAATTTTACCCTTGCTGTCAGTTGTTTAAAGCAAGTTACACTTATTTCAATTATATGAATTATATCTTGGTTCAGGTCTTTCAGCTGTCCAGAAGAGCAATCCCGATGCTTCTCTTTTGGCCCATGATAATACTATGCGTCGAATTCGAAAAGGTTTCAAGCTTTGTTCCCTTTTAAAAGCTGATAATTGTAATTGGTTAGTCACATTAATTCTCCATGCAATGATACAAATTATTGAATTGGTTGGAACTCTTATTGAACTTATTATAAAACTGGTTACTCAGTCGAAAAAGTACTTTCTAAAAAATAATCTAACATCTGTTCTTTTCTAAAGGTCAAATGCGGCACTGTAGTCCTTTGAAGTAATTAAATATAAATAATTGTTGATCAGAATGTAAGAGTGTTGTTTCTGGATTTATGAATCTCATTTATGTCCTTTACAGACGGTTTGTCTCTTAGCTATACCCCAGTTTCTGGAGCTGAAGAGATTTGCATTGGTGGCCAACGATTGAGAGTTATTTATGCGCCAGTAATGTCATATACACGTCTCTTCCTTTATTTTGCGTTCTCAAATTCTTTTCACCTGAGTAATGGGCTTGGTTTGCTTTGATTTTACTCCCTCCATTATCCATGTTGAAGAAGCAAAGCGTGGAACATAGAAAGGCCTATTTGCTTATAAAACTCGTTCCACAGAAGAGCATTAACATTGATGAATTTCTGCAAGGCTTCAACTAAGCGATAGTTCATTCCTGAGAAACTTAAAAACAAACTGTACTCTACAGTCGGCAAGTTACCATGTGCATTAACAACCATAAGCCATTGACAATTTGATAGTGCTTCTAGGTGTTTGAAAAGAAACAATGAGATATCTTGTTATCTGAAAGGTGCACCGAATCAGGCATCATTTTATTTTGTTGTTTGTTCACTAATTATAGTATCTTTAGCAGCTACAGGTAAGTGCGTCTTTTCAAAAGTTATAGTAAGCATGGGTAAGGTGTGCAAAATCTTATTCAAGAATTTGAATTCTAGGTTACCAATCCTATACAAAAATGTTAGATGTCCAAGGCACCAGAGGTTCAAAGCTCTCTGTTTTTGGCTTTGTTTAGCTGGAGCTGAAGTTCTCCAGTATTGCATGCTAGTTTACTAATTTTAAAGATGTTGGGGGTTCAGGAATCAAATTTCAAAACCCTAAAATGTTCTGCTAAATGCTATTGATGATGTTAATCCTTCTCATTCTTCATTTTCTTTAATTACGAAGAAACCGCAAGTATATATTAGCTGTACATCTTGAAATGGCTGGGGCGTTTACGAGGAAGGGTACCTCGGCAAATGAAACTTGTGAATTTATGTGCTACTAAATTTGTTTTCGTCTTACTTTGATTGTTCCCTTGTTCTAATTAGGGTCACACTGACGGCCACTTGGCGTTGCTTCATCTCAGTACTCATTCATTGATTGTTGGCGATCATTGTGTAGGGTAAGAATTAATTGAGGAGACATTACATCATTTTAAAAACCGTGTTGAGGAAATAAGCTATCCAGTTTCTTTTTTTAGTTATGCTTGCTTTTTAATTAATTTTTCAGTTTCTTTTAATTCCTCGATACAAAGTTGTGCATCCGTAATATTAAACTTTAATCTTGATTTTTCTTAGTGTAGGCCTTTAATCTAACGTTCTGTTTCCTCTGTATACCTTTTATGTTTTGTTTTTTAGGCATCTTCCTTCTTTTTCTTTTCTTATTTATTCTGGCATCCTTTACTTTCTTCAGCCAAGGAAGTGCTGTATTGGATTTTCGCTCTGGTGGAAACATGAATGTGAGTTAACTTCATTCCCTCAATCCTGTTTCTCTTATTTTATTGGTAATGGTGTTGCCAAGATACTATTTACTATCACTATCATTCTTTTCCATTTTATCATAATCCAGTACAGAAAATTGCATATAATAATTTTCCATGGTGCCTCTAAGAGCAATTGTCACTGCTTGTTCATGTGACCTCTGTCCCTCATTTACCTATTTATTTGATGTTAATATGACTAGATACTCATGCAGTGATCATATTTTCGCTACAACCCGGTGACTCGATCCTTATTCTTATTTTCGCAAACCATGGCATAGATCAGAGTTCCAAGACTATTGCTTACACATAACACATATACAGTAAGACATATCACTTCAAAAAAAAATCATCACTTAGCCCAAGTTTATATAATCAAATATACGCACATAACACATAATTTTGAAAACATATCAATCAGAAACTTACCCCGACACAGAAAATCAAGAACTCAAATCATCCTAGACCATGTATCCAATCCTGAACAGATCTGTATTTTGCCTTTTTGACCCTCTAAAAGATGTTTTATTCAAAAACTCAAACCATGAAAGTTGTAGAGAACGAAAAGATCTTTCCGAAAAGTCCAGAATCAACGAATCCCGACTAACGATGAATTTACTACGAATTTTACAAGATAGCTGATTTCTATGGACAAAATTCTAAAGAATTTTAATGTTAAAGACGAGGAAGGAGAATATGATTTATATATAGTGTCTTACAACCCTAATTCCAGACCTAATAGTTATCTATATTCAAATCTGATTCATATTTTAGGCCCATTATTATATTCTGATTTTTCCCAATATTTATCAAATTTTACTCCTTTTTTTCTATTATTCTTTTATTCTTATTATTCTAATAAGTTACGGGATATTACACCATGTGTTCCATAATAATTGTTTGTTGCCTTTTAAAAAGGCATGATAATAATTTACAAAGTTTTATAAATGTTAAATATATTTTAAAAATGCATAAATAATAAAAATATATCGTGCAAGTAGAACAATTTTAGCGTGTGAACAATCGTTCGGCACCTTAAAGGCTCGTGCTGAAGTAAGAACACCTCTCATGTAAGGACAATTGTTTTGCACTTCAAAATCATTGCTGAACTATTTATAAAAATGTGAAACATGTGCAAAACAATGCTTCTCACGTCAAAGTGTTCTCCGTAGAGCGTCACCCTTATAAATACGGTCCAATTATATGTATGTTAGTATGTATATTGTAGTAGACAGAACAATTGTTTTGCCCATGCTCTGCATTTCATATATATTAGTTTTAAAAGTGCAAAAATATTGTTCTTTTGTGAGCACCGTTCTTACTTGAGCTCATAGTGTATATAAAAAAAAATAAGCTTTTGTTCTAATGAGAAAAAAAAATGTTGTTTTAAAGAAAATTTGCATAACAGAAGGTTGTACATAACAAAGTTTACATATCCACTGTACAAAAATAAGTGCAAAAGTCTGCCTGTGGTTCCCCAATGAATCTAAATCTACAAATATATATATGTAATATCTAATATATATTTCAACTGACAGATATAAAATATATATACTGTGTATTGGGATGTCTTCTTTCAGATGTTTCATTGTACTGAAAATATCTTACAGATTTGCCACAAATTAATTTTTTTTGCAGGATTACTTCCAAACAACATACAGATTTATGGAGCTTTCACCACATACTTTAATACCCATGCATGGGAGGATGAACTTGTGGCCTAAGCACCTTCTCTGTGAATATCTCAAGTATGAAGAATTTATATATGTTTCTGTTCTTGTTGTTAGATGACCATTTGGGTAGAATCCTGCTACATAGAAAGAGTTAACAATGATAAACTTTACATTTCCATATTCTGGTAGTCGTAGACTGGTCCCTAATGTATCGACTTTTTAGTAAGTAATCGAAATTTTGCTTGATCTTTCATTGTTTAGACGGTTTATGCTTAAGCGCAGGGCTGCACATTCTACACCATTTACGTCGTGATGCTATAGCCTTTTTGGATGTAAATGGCTAACTCATAACTACTTTATGTTCAGGAACCGCAGAAATAGAGAATCTTCAGTTTTGAAGTCCATAGAAGATGGAGCCGAAACATTGTTTGATATTGTAGCAAATGTATATTCCAGTGTTGACCGAAGTCTCTGGTTTCATGCAGCATCAAATGTGAGGCTTCATGTTGATGATCTTGCCCGTCAGGATAAATTGCCAAAGGTATATACCAAATCTTTCCTGCTACCCTTGCCAAGCATGCTCTTACTGCACTATTCACTATGGTTAAGTGGATCTAGATTTTTTGTGATTTATTTCTTTTAGTAATTTGTGTAATTTTTTTTGGATGTCGTACAAACAGTGAAATAGTAAACCTTTCTTAGATTTGGGAATAGTTGTTAATCACTTTTCTTTACAACTCAATAATTCCACCATAACCTTCTTCCCCCTGAAATAAAAATTCTGGAAAACTGTGACATCTATCAACAGTGATTCCACATTTTCACTTATATATGCTCAAGATGTAAATCCAGAAAACTCCTTTATGAATTTGCAGAGTTTTTCTTCAAAAAATTTCAATTGCAGTTGTGATGTGTTTGCTGGAAACATTGGTAAATTGTGAACCATACCGAAGAAACTGCTGAATTAGGTCTTTTTAACAGCCACTGTAACTTAGGTTGGACCTCTTCTATTAAGCAACTGGTCACTAATTTATACATATGTAACAAGTGATATGTAGATGCGAGCCAGATGAAGAAGTATAAAATTGTATGTCACGAAAATATATTAGTTGATGTGAATAGATGTACAAAATTTCCTGGTGTCTCTAACAATGGCTTTGGTTTTCATGTGTATACATACTATCTGATTCACACTTTGGTTGTTTATGTGTACAGGAATTTCCTCTTCAAAAGTATCAGAAAACTTGCGGAGTGCAATTTCTGTCAAGATGGCTGTTGGCATGTGCAAGTAGTGGTTTTGCAGCAAAGTATAATAAGCTAGGTAAAGCTAAACTGCCTTGTGCTGTGGCATTGGTAGCGACTGGCTTAGCTGTAATCTACTCTGTCAGAAGCAAGGCTTAGGCTCTGTTTGGGATTAATGTTGAAAAAGTGTTAGTGTGCAAGTAGGTGTTTTGCAGCAAAGTTTAATAAGCTAGGTAAAGCTAAACTGCCTTGTGCTGGTGGCATTGGTAGTGACTGGCTTAGCTGTAATCTACTCTGTTAGAAACAAGGCTTAGATTCTGTTTGGGATTGTTGTTGAAAAAGTATTGTTGCGAAATCAGATAACTTTTGGTATTATTTTTAATATAAGTACGTTTTGAGATACAATTTCTCAAAAACAATGTTTTTGGTAAAGTTTGATGTTAAAATCAGTAGTTGCTTCTCGCAAAATTGAAAAACAATTTTTTTTTCAAAAAGATGGAGGTATGCTTTCTTTAAATTTAGCTGCGGCCTTAGCTCTAAATAAAAGAAACAAGCAGCAAACTATACTAATGTATACTAATGAGAAAATATAAAACATGTGATAGTAAGATGTAAGAGGTTCTAAAATATTTATCACCCGAATGAAAATGAACATATTATTAATTGTCATCATGTCAATGATAAAAATGATAAATAGTCACCTGGTAATTATTCAGTAAACTACTATTTGATAAATTAATTGTTTTGTTTGCTTTTTGGCTGCGCATATCTATTTATTAATTTATGGTAAATGGTAACCGATAAAAACCATCTACTAAGAGCATTTCCACCCATAGAAACCCCTTAGCTAAAAATTAATGAAGGAAGGGAAAAGAAGTTACGCACTATGAAATTGGACATGAGTAAAGCCTATGATAGGGTGGAGTGGATCTTCATAGAAAAAATGCTAATTAAGATTGGTTTTTCGCAACGGTGGGTGAATAAAGTTATGAGGTGTGTTATTTCAGTGCGCTATTCTTTTCAATTTAATGGCACGATCCATGGGGAAGTAATTCCATCAAGGGGGTTGCGTCAAGGGGATCCCCTCTCGCCATATTTATTTCTGATATGTGCGGAAGGTTTTTCAGCACTGTTACGGCAAGCAGAAGATAGAAGGGATATTCTGGGGCTGAAAATAGCAAGGAGTGCACCATCCATCAGCCATCTATTTTTCGCTGATTGATAACGTGTATTTTATACACGTTTTGTCTTTTATTCTTCTGCATTTTGGTTAGTTTCGAATGTTGTTTTATTAATATTTGTTATGTTTTTCATCTTTTAGTGCCTCGTGCTTAATTGTTGAAAAGATGGCTTAATTTGGGCATGAAAGCGAAGATTATTCAAGAGGGAAGTTAGAAGATGAAAGCTCGCGATGTCGGGAGGTGTTTAATGTATTATCTTGAAGATTTTATCTCGTACGGGCTACTGTACGGCCGTTCGACAGGCCGTTCAAAGGAGCAGATTTCTGTAAGGGCAGCTGTACGGCCGTTCGACAGGCCGTACGACCCCTGCTGTGTGTTAAAATAAATATAGCCAAACACATCTCATCTTCATATCTTAACCTATATCACAACTTATAACCTACCTCTTATCTTCATCAAAACCTAACCTTAACTTGTAGTCTCATCTTGTAAATATAATTAGAGTAGGAGGAAGAACATTGGTTACTTGTAATCTAGCATTGATTATGAGTAACTAACTTCATTTATTTGGCTCAAGGAAGGATTTCTTGTACAAAACCAATTTCAATTTAAGTAAGATCTATTTCACTCTATCTTGAATTCTTGAGTTGTATTGTTTATGATTTTGCTTGGAGAATTGTAAGTTGCTTCAATTTGCTATTCTTGTAATATCAATTGCTAATTGTTTGTGCTAATCCGTAATTGTTAGTACATTCATTATAGTAGCACAAGTTTAGTGTACCTAAATTCTCAAGATTCAAGTGCAAATACCTAGGTTGAGCTTCTCATCCTTGGGTTTGTCCTAGCCTCTCTTTGTTTAATTCCTTGACTTGGTTAAATTGGTAGTGCTTCATTATTGGTTGCTAGTGTCAAGAGAACTAATTTATGTGCTTCACTAAATTAGTGTTTATAATAGAAGAGAAATAAGTGATTGTGTGCTTCACCAATTATCTTGGTTAGGTAGAGTTGGATATATTTGCTTGTTGTTGGGTTGAAGTGCTTGATTTTCCATAATCCTTGGGTCAAATGCCTCTTATCTTGTTAATTTACTCATTGTGTTGTTGTGTTGGCAAATTTGGATTTTAGCCATTAACTTAGTTGTATTTTTGTAGCAATTTAGTTATTGCATGCAAGGTGTTTGATAAAACACCTTAACCAAACTCAAAACCCCCTTGGTTCATACTTCTAAATTGTAAGAGGCAATCTACTCGAAATCGATATTGAGAGTCCTTCCCTGTGAACGAACTTCGAAAAACACTACCTTCAAATTGGCGCCGCTGCCGGGGAAGGCAACAATGTTAATTTTGAGTTAATTGTTTCTTATAGTTTAGATTTTATCTTTGTATATAATTTTTTCTTTCTTTCTTTGTTGTTTTTATTGGTGTGTCTTCATGTTTATTGTATATAGACATGAACTAACTCTTTCAGGAGACGATGGATAATTATCGTGGTTGGAATAATGCTCAAGATTTCACCTATGATCAAGAACGATATCAAGATTTTAATTCTTTTCAGAATTTTAATGCGTATCAGGTGAATTCTTTATATTCTACAAACTCATGCTATGCTCCTTACCCTCCTAGCATCGATTATTCATATGCATTTGAAAATCAATGTTATGATCCGCATTATAATTCCCATGACCATCAAGGGTCTTCTTCATCTTCCTTATCATCATTAGAGGAGATGATGAAACAAATGGCGGCAAACAACCTCCAATTCCAAAGCACCACTTTTCAAAGTATATCCAACTTGGAAAAGATCACTTCTCAAATGGAAAAGAACACTTCTCAAAGCATATCCAATTTGGAAAAGCAAATGAGCCAACTAGCCGAAACCGTGAATCGATTAGCGGAGGTCAATTCTCCTACTGATCATGATTCTTGTTTTGTTATTGATGAAAATGTTGTGCATGATGAATTTGCTTGTTTAGTTGACGAGTGCCCTAAGCTTGACAATGATAAATTGGATGTAGTTGAGGATCTACCAAATTTAGAAAATACTTTTGTGCTTAATGAATTGGTAGATGAGATAAAAATTGATGAATGTCCAATTGAAATTGAGAAGGAATTTGAGTTTAAGATTGATGAGATTGAAATTTTTGCTTGGGTATATAAGGATCCAATTTGGGAAGAGTTTTTGAGTCGTACTTATAATGATTATTCTGACAATTTTTCTAACTACTTTTCTTTTTCAAAGTCTCTTGAAGATGTGAAGATCCTAAAAATATTTTTATATTTTTATGGATCAAAGGTATATTTGCACAGCTTATTTTTATTATTGATTCGTAGGTATGTGCATTTATTTGCTTTTTCACCTCATTAGTTATAATACTTTTATAAATAAGTCGAGCCAACGACAATAAACAAAGCGCTTTTTGGGAGGCAACCCAAGGTACGCATGTATTTTTATATTTTTATGTGTGTGTTAGATTTTGTTCCTCGCTTGCATTTATGTAGGGTGTTATGCTATTGTGAATTTGAAGTTTGATATAAATATTAGTGAGTGGGAATTCCATTTTTCATCTATTTTAATTCTAAGAAAATAACAAAAAAAAAATGATGTATTTTTGTGGTGTGATTACTGGATTTTATAATAGATTTTCAAAAACAAAAAAAAATTGTAATAATAATGCCCCGCTCAATAATATTTAGTATCGTTAATTTTAATTTTTATGATTTTTATATTTGTTCCACTCGTACCTTGATATGTTTGTTTCATGTTTTCAGGAATTTACATTTTATTCAAGCATTCAAGGATTTGTGGAAATTTTCTTAAAAAAAAAAAGAAAAAAAAATAGTTTTTGTAAAATTTTGGGGTTGTACGGGCTATCGTACGGGCTACAGACCGTGCAGCAAGCCGTGCAGCAGACCGTGCAAATTTTCTCAGCTTCTGTCCAAGTTGTAGTTCAAAATGAGTGAAAATTTTCAGCCCCTACCCACTTGTTTGTACAGCCGTGCTACTCTTAAAAAAAAAAAGAAAAGGGGAATCAACATCGCATTCCTTTCTCCTCTCCATTCCCTTCCTCTTCACCCCACTTCATTCTTATTCTCCATCCATTAAATCGCCACCTTCACCTCTACATCACCACCAGCTCCACAACCTGCAAGATGCCGACCACCGCAGTCGTTTTCTCCTCTCCGTCACCACCGAACTCCTGCAAACCACCAAGCCCCCTATTCCGCCATTCACAAATCTCCCAACCTGCACAACACATTGCAGCTCCATTCCCTCCCGTCATCACCGATTCCTCACCTGCCCATCTTCTTCCCTCAACCTTCGTTTTCCTCTTTCAATTCGAAGCCACCCACTGCCAACACCCCACCGTACGCAGCCTCCAACACCTTCTTTTTGACTACACCACCGGTCCACCCATCTCCCTTATCTCCTCCACTCCTTTTTTCCTTCACCACACCCATTTCTACAAATCTCTACTCCCCTCCTTCTCCCTATTTCTTCACCATCTTCACCCACCTCATCCACTCATTTCATCCCGCCTACACCACTATTCTCCTCCAATCCATCTCACTGCACCCTTCCATTTTTTTTTTCCTCCTGCCACCGTATTTCCCCAACCCCCAGCCCAGACCCCACTCCACCATTTTTTTTCCCCTCTCCCCCCCCCGACTTTCACCTCAACCACGTACCTTGTTTTTCTTTTTTAGTTTAGTTTAGTTTTTTTGTTTTTTTTTGTTTTGTATTTTTTGTATTTTTTTTTGTTTTATTTCTTTTTATTAATTTTTTATTAATTTTGATTTTGATTTTCAATTTTCATTTTCTAAACTTAATTTTTTTTTTATAAATTCAGAAATCAATTTAAATGTACTTTATTTTGATTTTTGATTTTATTTTTAATTAGTTAATTCTTTTTGTTTTATTTATTTTATTTTCTTTAAAAAAAAAATCAAAAAGCAAATTTAAATTGATTTTTTTATTTTTTATTTTTTTATTATTTTTTTTAATTTAATTATAATTCATTTTAAAATTTATTTTTGATTTTATTATTAAATACTTAGTTATTTTATTTTAGTTTAAAAATTTGATTTTGATTTGTTATTAATTTGTTAGTTTATTATTATTATTATTATTATTATTATTATTATTATTATTATTATTATTCTTATTGTATTTTTTTTTTTAAATTTTTTTTTTATTTCATTTTTTTTTATTTTATTTTAAAAAAAAACAAAATTTAATTCTTTTTAATTTTTATTTTTGTTTTCCATTTTCTAACACTAAGTAAGTTATATAAATTCAAGAATAAATTTTATTTCGCTTTAGAATTTGATTTTAATTTTATTATTAATTTGTTAGTGATTTTTTTTAATTTATCTTTTCTTTTCTTTTTTTTAAAGAAAAAAATCAAAAACCAAAGTTTAATTCTTTTTAATTTTGATTTTAGTTTTTAGTTTTATAAAACTAGGTAATTATTTTATTTTATTTTAGTTTTAAATTTGATTTTTTATTTTTATTTTAATTCATTTTAAAATTTTTTTTTGATTTTATTATTAATTTGTTAGTTATTTTATTTTATTTTAATTCTCAATTTGATTTTTTTTTCTTTTCTTTTCTTTTTTTTATTTTTATTTTGGTTATTAGTTTTAAATTTGATTTTTGCTTTTATTATTATTTCAGTTTTAAAATTGATTTGATTTTTTTTTATTTTATTATTAATTGGTTAGTGAGTTATTTTATTTTATTTAAATTTTTTTTATATATCCTTAATTACTGTTGAAGTGGCTTTGTAGGGTGTGGATTTGGCTTGTCGGTTATTTTTGTGGTGCGTGGCAATCGTTCAATTCTTGGCTTGCAATTTCGGAGTTGGATTATGGCAAGAGTATGCGTGGTGCTCCCGGGTCTTGTTATTTATTTTCAGGGGAGTTCTCTTTCTCTTTTATCTCTACTCCGTTTTTATTTGTCATGCATGAGGACATGCCATGTTTTAAGTGGGGGAAGGATTGCTTTTGTTCGGTTTTGTTGTGTAGTACGTAACTAATATTATTACTATCTTTTGTTTCATTTGATGTCTGTCTTGTCTAATTTAGAAATAAGTTTAGTCATGAGCGTTTTTACTTGTTGTGAAATTTATGACATTGTGAGCTTGTAGCCTTGTTTTCTCCTATTTCGTGCCTAGCATTACCAATTTGATGTGAATCTATAAGTTTGATGCACCTCTTTTGCACACGCGCACACCTGAAATGGCATGAAGAGTTTAGATGTTTGTAATTAAATTGTGAGCATGACGATTATCTCTTAGCATACATGGAATCAATTCGAGAAGATGTTATTAAAACTTAAACCTTGTGAGGCCTTGAACAATGATTCTTTTGCTTGTGTGTTTCTCCGTCTTTATGTATGTTTGTTGCTCTAGGGCTTGCATTAAACCTTTATTCATGGATGCACCATAATAAGGAAATTCTTTTTAGGATAACCATTTTGGCCTTTTTAGCTTATGAACCATGAAAATTGTTCGGTTTTGTTGTGTAGTACGTAACTAATATTATTACTATCTTTTGTTTCATTTGATGTCTGTCTTGTCTAATTTAGAAATAAGTTTAGTCATGAGCGTTTTTACTTGTTGTGAAATTTATGACATTGTGAGCTTGTAGCCTTGTTTTCTCCTATTTCGTGCCTAGCATTACCAATTTGATGTGAATCTATAAGTTTGATGCACCTCTTTTGCACACGCGCACACCTGAAATGGCATGAAGAGTTTAGATGTTTGTAATTAAATTGTGAGCATGACGATTATCTCTTAGCATACATGGAATCAATTCGAGAAGATGTTATTAAAACTTAAACCTTGTGAGGCCTTGAACAATGATTCTTTTGCTTGTGTGTTTCTCCGTCTTTATGTATGTTTGTTGCTCTAGGGCTTGCATTAAACCTTTATTCATGGATGCACCATAATAAGGAAATTCTTTTTAGGATAACCATTTTGGCCTTTTTAGCTTATGAACCATGAAATAATCCCTAGTTACCCCCTTTGAAGCTTATATCCATATTTTTCTTCGTCACTCTCCCCTTTTATACATGAGTCATAGCCAAATACTTCACTCTCGACCCAGTTGAGCTAGTTGAGTCTTGGAAAGAATTGATTGTTGAGCATGAGAATTTGGAGAAATCGTGAAGAAGAAGAATTCTATTTATTGTAAGTGGGAACTAGTTTGATGTGTATATCTAGATGTGGTTCAAAGTTCTTTGTAGTATTTTTTTTATGTTATGCATTCCATTTGCTAAAAAATAATAATAAAGGGGATGTAAAAAAAATAGAAAAAAAAGAGAAAAAGAAAAATAGAAAAAAAAGCAATAAATCTTTGTACTTTATTTTGTTTCAATTTTCTTGGTAAATGTGGTTGTGTTTTGTAATTGTAAATGAGTGAAGACATTCTTTAGTTTGAGAATTTGGTGGATGAAGCGAGCAAGCGTCATTTTGACTCAACTAGCGAGACTTTTACACCTTCCTTGAACTTAAATTTTCACACCTTCACCCAAGCCTCATTACAACCCATTTTATGAATTCCTTGTTTTTGGTGCAATCCGGAATTTAGGTGAACATGCAAGGTCAAGTAGAGCGCATGCATTTAGACTTGGAGTTGAGTGAAATCTCTAGCCCATACTTGTGTGATGCATAATTGAGAGATGTGAGAGTTTTCACCATATAATTTCATCTTCTTAATGCGAAGCCGTGTATGCTTTGTGATCATCTTGTCTAGTGTTCACGATTGAGGTGCATTCATTCTAGCTTTAATGTCATGGTTACATTTTGCACAAGGTGTGTTATCTTGATTCTTGAATTGGTTGTTAGCTCGTTTTAGTGGATGACAAGGTGAATAGCTCTATATGTTTGATTTTAGTCACAAGTAGACGGCTCGGACATGTGAGTGTAGTAGTTAGCTTAATTAGTAGGTATTGTTAGTTTTTTGTTTATTGGTGATTTTGTGGGTATATCATCTATAAACCCTCACGAGACCTCACTCGTCCACTAGGGCTACCTAGGGGTTCCAAGGGCTTGTTGCATATGCCAAATGCAACCGTGATCACCTACGGAAGTGGTACTAGTTAGGAGTATATGGTTATGTTAATTTTAGTTTGCTCGGGACTAGCAAAGTTTAAGTGGGGGAAGATTTGATAACGTGTATTTTATACACGTTTTGTCTTTTATTCTTCTGCATTTTTGTTAGTTTCGAATGTTGTTTTATTAATATTTGTTATGTTTTTCATCTTTTAGTGCCTCGTGCTTAATTGTTGAAAAGATGGCTTAATTTGGGCATGAAAGCGAAGATTATTCAAGAGGGAAGTTAGAAGATGAAAGCTCGCGATGTCGGGAGGTGTTTAATGTATTATCTTGAAGATTTTATCTCGTACGGGCTACTGTACGGCCGTTCGACAGGCCGTTCAAAGGAGCAGATTTCTGTAAGGGCAGCTGTACGGCCGTTCGACAGGCCGTACGACCCCTGCTGTGTGTTAAAATAAATATAGCCAAACACATCTCATCTTCATATCTTAACCTATATCACAACTTATAACCTACCTCTTATCTTCATCAAAACCTAACCTTAACTTGTAGTCTCATCTTGTAAATATAATTAGAGTAGGAGGAAGAACATTGGTTACTTGTAATCTAGCATTGATTATGAGTAACTAACTTCATTTATTTGGCTCAAGGAAGGATTTCTTGTACAAAACCAATTTCAATTTAAGTAAGATCTATTTCACTCTATCTTGAATTCTTGAGTTGTATTGTTTATGATTTTGCTTGGAGAATTGTAAGTTGCTTCAATTTGCTATTCTTGTAATATCAATTGCTAATTGTTTGTGCTAATCCGTAATTGTTAGTACATTCATTATAGTAGCACAAGTTTAGTGTACCTAAATTCTCAAGATTCAAGTGCAAATACCTAGGTTGAGCTTCTCATCCTTGGGTTTGTCCTAGCCTCTCTTTGTTTAATTCCTTGACTTGGTTAAATTGGTAGTGCTTCATTATTGGTTGCTAGTGTCAAGAGAACTAATTTATGTGCTTCACTAAATTAGTGTTTATAATAGAAGAGAAATAAGTGATTGTGTGCTTCACCAATTATCTTGGTTAGGTAGAGTTGGATATATTTGCTTGTTGTTGGGTTGAAGTGCTTGATTTTCCATAATCCTTGGGTCAAATGCCTCTTATCTTGTTAATTTACTCATTGTGTTGTTGTGTTGGCAAATTTGGATTTTAGCCATTAACTTAGTTGTATTTTTGTAGCAATTTAGTTATTGCATGCAAGGTGTTTGATAAAACACCTTAACCAAACTCAAAACCCCCTTGGTTCATACTTCTAAATTGTAAGAGGCAATCTACTCGAAATCGATATTGAGAGTCCTTCCCTGTGAACGAACTTCGAAAAACACTACCTTCACTGATGATAACCTACTTTTTCTCAAAGCATCAACAAGATCATTACATACTATTCAGAATATATTTTCTTTATATTTAGAATGCTCTGGTAAGGTAAATAAGTCATATGAATATAGATAAATGTTCTATGCATATACTTTTAGTTTTATATGTTTATAAGAAGGAAAATATAGGTTTTTATGAAGTTTAATAGCATTAATGCTGGTGGTTTTTACTTTCATCTTATGTACAGATGATCAATTTTAACAAGTCCTTATTGTTCTTCTCCCCTAATACTACGGAGGACGTACGAACTGAATTTAAAACTGGCCTGAATATGCAAACTACTGTGGCTATTGAAACTTATCTAGGACTTCCAATGCTGGGGGGGGGGAATAAGAAAGTATTGTTCAAATCAATAAAGGATAGAATATGGGAAAAGTTACATTCGTGGAAACCTAATATATTTTCACAAGCAGGAAAGAAGATCCTTTTAAAAGCTGTCATCCAGGTCATGCCTACTTATTTTATGTCCTATTTTAGGATACCTGAAGGGCAAAGCCAAGAAATTGAAAAACTAATGACACGGTATTGGTGGGGGTCTCTTCAAGCTAAGCGAAAAATACATTGGAGAGAGTAGAGGAAGATATGTGTCCCAAGAAGCAAGGGGGGTCTCGGTTTTAGGAATTTTGTTAAATATAACCAAGCTCTATTGGCAAACCAGGCATGGAGAATACTAAAAAATCCTACATCCCTTGTCGCACAAGTGTTACAAGCTAAATATTTCACAAACTTAAACTTTCTGGAAGCTAAGGAAGGAAACTGTCCTTCACTGACGTGGAGGGGTATTTCTTGGGGAAAGAGTTTACTAATTAAGGGTCTAAGAAGGCGTATAGGAAACGGACGAAGTACAAAGGCTTTTAAAGATCCTTGGATTCCCAGACCACCATCATTCCTACCTATATCTCAATGCTTAAATGAAAATACATTGGTTTCTGATCTGATTGAGGTCCCTGGAAAGTGGAATATTGAACAAATCCAACAAAATTTTCTGACGCCGGATACTGAGCTTATTTTAGCATTGCCTCTTAGTCCCTTCAACCATAATGACTCATGGCTTTGGCATTATAATAGGAATGGAAGTTATTCTGTTAGAAGTGGCTATAATTTGGCTGTAGACATTGATAATGCTGATCCATCTTCATCATCTGAAGTGCTTTCATCATGGTGGAAAGCATATTGGGCTGCTAAAATTCCACGTAAAATCTTAATTTTTGGGTGGAGAGGGTTTCATGAAATTCTGCCAACAAAGAAAGGTTTATACATAAGGAATATATCGATAAATAGCAATTGCCCTTTGTGTGGTTTTGGTGATGATTCAAATGCACATGCGATCTTCTGGTGCCCTGCCTCACAAGAAGTTTGGGTACAATTAGAATATTCATTCCTAGTAGGTCAAAAAGAAGATATTTCATTCAAAGGTGTGTTGATGTGGCTTCTGATCTTCTAGGAAAAAATGATTTCGCTAAAATGGTGGTTATGGCATGGGGAATTTGGACTGAGAGAAATAGAAGAACACATGGACAACTACAAAGAACTCCTCAACAATTAAAAATCTGGTTATCCACTTATTATGAGGAGGTTAAAAATACACAGGTACCGGGAAGTGGAGCAATTTATAATAAGGATTCAGTTAATGCAGGCCCAGAGGAAATTGAAATTCAGGATCTTGCACTTTCCGTTGACGCATCAGTTTCTACCACTTTACGGAAGGTAGGCTTAGGAGCTGCTATATTCACAGCGAATAAGAGGATGCAGGCGACTCTGTCTAAGCCTTTAGAAGGCACTCTATCGGTATTCCACGCAGAGACCCTAGCTTTGTTATTGGGTTTACGGTGGGCACAAACTATAGGATTACCGATTAAAAGTATTTTAAGTGATTCATTATCTCTGGTCCTAGTTTTGAATAATGCGACTGAATACCAGAATGCAGTTGGTACCCTCCTGACCGACATTCGGATGTTGCTAGAAAATTTTCCGGAGGCTTCTATTTGTCATGTCAGACGTAACTTTAATGTTGTGGCACATAATCTAGCTAAACAGGCGCTTCAAAGAGAGGATGAATCTATTTGGTTGGAAGAAATCTCTGACTAAACTGGTATATGATATGAAAGAATGAAGGTACAAACTGTTCAGGTAAGTCCAGATGTCAATTTTGAACATAGTTTATTTTTTCATCATAGTTCATTAATAAGATTGTTGATAGTATGCCGAACTTATGGGTCCAACAAAAGGCCATGTTTCTTAGGAATAAAAGTAGTGGATTCACTATTATGTTATCCCGGGTGAATTTTAATTTAGTATTTTCTTATTTTCTGAACAGCAAGTGTGGATTAAAATATAAACGTGGTTCTTAGGAATGCTCTTCTTTGTTTTTTGGAAAGATTTTGAACATAGTTCTCTTAATCTACCAGTAATGTGCATTGTTTTGTTTTGTCCTGAAGACAAGGCTACTAGAGAAACTGAATATTAATTGTATATTTGTTTGGAGCATAATGTATAGGAATATGGTTTCACATCATCAATGCTAACGTTCACCCAATCCTGAGAAAACCACACAAAGCTAGTTACTACAAAATATTAGTAGGAATGAACATTGTCGTGTTACAGAAACCACTCATTTATCATCACCTGACTACATCTGACATTGCAAGTTTTAATTTGATTAATACGAGCTTACAACCAGTTTTTTCATAATAGAACTTTGTCCTTGCCCCAGCATTAAGTGACAACCAATGTCTCAAGAATATTAACAGCCTTCTTATGAAATTCAATGTTGTGACTCTGCAAGTTTTATTAGGCC
Source organism: Saposhnikovia divaricata (assembly GCA_036435485.1). Classification (NCBI taxonomy): domain Eukaryota; kingdom Viridiplantae; phylum Streptophyta; class Magnoliopsida; order Apiales; family Apiaceae; genus Saposhnikovia; species Saposhnikovia divaricata. The sequence goes on from CM071600.1 coordinate 26,204,852, forward strand.
TCATTGAGTAGGCGAGCATAGTAGATAACAACTTAGATTCAGGGCAGCCTAGTAAATCATTCAAAGGTTGAAACTATAATCAACATTTTTATTTTGGACCAGTAGCAATTAGATTATATAGTTTTTGACTCTTAGGTTTTGCATTATCTTACTTAGTTGCCTATGATTATATACAGCTATAGGAGGTTATCTACTGATCCATATCATTATTCATTAGCCAAGTGATCTGGCTCTGCTAACTGTACTGGTGTCTTTTCTTGTTTTTCAACAATTTTGTATTGACCGAGTGTTCTTAATTAGTTGGCAATGTAGTGCTGCAACTGGCAGTGATCATACATGGTGGAGGTTGGAGGTTTTCGAAATAGATATCTTCAACGAATCAGACTTCTAGAGAGTCCCAATTAAGGACTGCAAACTTAAGTCTTGATCAAACTCTTGTTTTGATTTAGCTCTATATAAACCGAACTGACTGAGGTAGCTTGAAGTCGTTGTCTTCAATTTGTTTCTGTTTCTTGCAACATCATATCAATTTAAGGAGTAGAGACAGTTAGTATAGAGATTTTTATATTGAAGGTGCTGAAAGTTTAGTTAGCATTTGGATTTCAGAAGTAGTGTTAAGTTCAATTATCTATATTAGTATTTATGAGTATAAGTTAGAGAAACTTGAGGTCTATACAATTTTCCTTCTGTAAAGGATCAAAATAATATAATAAATATGTTTGTGGGTAAAAAGCTCGGGATAATTGGTAATGATGATTTGTTGAATGGTGTTAATGGTGGTATCATGCAAATTATGTTACTTAAAATAATTTGACTTTATGTCTTTGCAATTTATTCTTATTTCCTGTTCTGAAATGGCTACTGGACAACTTTTTGGGCTATAAATTATGTAGTAGTATTAGTCTATTGGAGTAGGAACATTTCTTCAGCTAGGTAGCAGTAGAATATGAGACATTAAGAAACTCACTGTACGTACTTGAATACATGTTTTTTTCATGGGTTTATAACTCTGAAGAAAATTATGGTCAGACTAGTCTTCTGTGTTTAAGTGATTGAAGCACCACAACTAATTATTCCACATCGTTTAATTTATTTGAGTTGAATTTTTCGAGAACAATCTCGGTTTCTTAGTTGCATGCAATCGATACTTATGTAAGTACTTTCTTGCTAAGATAACTGGATACTCAGGGAAAAGTCTTCTGTAACTCTTTTTCTTCCCACCTTAATAGCTGCTCTAGTACAGGGAAAGCTGATATTTCTAGAAATCTGTAAATATTAGTCTTATAGTGAATAGATTGCCTGGATGCCATGATAACAAAATAATATCAGGACAATATGTCCTCCAAGAAGCACAGTAGTTTTTTTGTTGTTTTATATATTTATAGTATTGGGCTGACATTATATGCATTTTAGGATCATTATAGAACCACTTAAGTTGAGGGCTAAAAGAGCGAAGGCCAGCAGAGCATGAGACAAGATTGGAGCAAAAGGAGAATGGAGATTTTGCCATTTTCAATTTTAAATTTGTAATCCCTGAATGTTCCATTATTTTGTTTCCTTAAATCTGAATGTAAACAAAAATCCCTGGCTTTATAGTTGTAAGTTGTATGCACTGATTACTGACTGGTGGGGGTGGATTTGTGATAACATATAAATATGAATGTGTTTTCTATTTTTCTGCAATTTCCATTAGCTTTTAAAGTTCATTATTAATTTCGGTTTTTTCAGTTAAAATTTTATAGGTGTATTTTAGAGTTAATGAAGCTATATATTCATTTGTTTTCTCATTTTTAAAGGAATTTATTAATTAGTTGTCTGTCTAACCAAAGGTATTCCCTTTGGTTGAGACTTTAGAATAGGGTTGAGTTATATGCGGAACTCTAATTAAAGGTGTATAAATTAGAGTTTGAGTTTTGTTTTGTAATTTATTTTTTTGGTTTGTATTTGTGCTAGGTGGATGGAGAATGGACACAACTCCTGTTTTTGAAGCAAGGTTGTTGGCAAGAAGATTTTGAGTTAGCTGAAGATCGGATTGAAATTGCTCTCAAGTAGTGCTGGAATCACTTTGTTTCGGGCACTATTTTGTTGACATTTTTAAGTGTACTTTATTTGTCCGTCTCGGGTGATTTTCTTTACGGACATAAAGGTTCTATTGTCTAAACATCCGGGGGCAACATGCGTGCCTTTCGGTTAGATAATAAATTTTTTTGAATGAAAGAAATCCCTTCTTTTTTACGAATATTGTATTGGATACATTTCATCTATGAAATAGATACCCCTGACAAAAAAAAAAAATTGTGTCAAAAATGCCTTAAATAAAAATTATAGATATTGTATAAAAAAGAATCATCTCCAACGGGACATTACTGTTATCTAAAATTTTAGATAATCCTCTAAAATCCTATCATATTGGCTATATTTGTCGAATATCTAGAGACCTGTAGTAAAACTCCACATCATCAATATTACCATATTAAAAATAATACATTCTATTTTTAACAATTTGAAATAATAATAACTTGCTATTTTTAAAACATGACTAGTCATTATAATTGGAGTACAACATCTTACAGATTCAATAAATTTTACATAATCACTATTTTATATCATTTTAATCACCCATTTTAATCAATACCATGGAGATATGCTCTAAGAAATTATTGGAATCATTGGCATCTACAGTCTACACCGCTATGTCTACAGGAGGGTTCACATTTGTGTCCGGTTTCCAAAATAATATGATGGTATAACTTGTAAGGATATTATAATCAAATGCATTCGACCAGCACTGCAGGATGAATATGAATCTCATTCTTTTTTCCCCACTTAACTTTCTGGAAAGAAAAATAATAATTAGTACTCCCACTATTTCAATATAATTTTCTCGTTTGAAATGTCAGTTTTGTTCATTACATGAGATAAAATATTAATTTACATCTAATCTATAAGACCATATATAATCATGAGTGATTTTGTTGGATCCGTATTTCTTAGTATATTAATACAGTGAAATTTTTATATTTAATGCTAATACAAAATTAAAGATATTAACCATTAAAAGTGTGCATCGGCAAACATGTCCAACTAAGTGAGAAAAGTATTTAGAGACGGAGTGATAGTACTGATTTAATAATCGTAAATACTACTCCTTCTCTCCCATATTGTATGAACCACTTTGACCTTCACGGAGATTAAGAAATTGTAGTAGAAAAAGAGTAAAGTTAATTGAAAATTGAGTAAAGTGGTGGGACCTATCAATATTTAATAATAGATTTTAGATAGTGGAGGAAAGTAGTGGATGTAATAGTGTTTATTTAATAAAAAAGTGTAGAAGTAGTGGGTGTAATAGTGAAAATTAGTGTTAAAAAATAGTAAGTATATTATGTTCATTCTTTTTGGGACGTACCAAAAAGGAAAGAGGTTCACATAAAATGGGACGGAGGGAGTAGTAAATTGGGATATTTTACTAATTAAAAAAAATCTACGAAATTCACTTACCTTTTTTTCATTGGAGAAACGTACGTCAGCTTCTTGGTACAGCTAGCTACCAGTCGTAATTACCAACATTTATGTTCCTAGGGGAACATTAATTTTATTTTTACCAACAATATACTAAAAATAGAAATGTTAAAGCGATTGTGTCATCATACAATGGTTATTTTTCCATAAATAAAATGAATCTCTCATGCATTAATATGAATTTAATGAACAAAATAATATATAATATTTAGAACAATTTCACGAATCCCGTTATAGGTTGTAAAAAATTATGTTCCACAGGATGCATGTGTTAGTGTAGTGGTTTGAGATTTTTTTTAAGAAAGGTCGAGGTTCGAATTTTGAGATGTGCATGTGTTGTAACTATAAAAAAAAATGTCCCACATATTGGTAGTAGAAAAATATGTCCCACCGTATTGGTATTACTAACAAACTTAACTAATTGTACACGTTGGACAAAAGTTTCAGATTTTATTTTAAAGGCACGGAAGTTTCCTTATCAATGTGTGTAGGAAAATTCAAAATTGTGTTACATCAAACGTCATATTATTAGACCGACGAAAACAGGGAAAGGGAAGTTGTAAAATTAAGCAGCGGTTAACGTTTACACGTCTTTGAAGAGTCAAGCCAACAAGGAAAAATCAAACAAAATTAATCAAGTTAATTGAATTTGAATCCCATAAAATTGCTCTAATTGTACAAGTGGCCTGTCCCTATTCGATACAACCAAGATGTTTCCAGAATATAATAAACTCATATTAAATGACCCTTTACATAATTACACAACATAACACAAAATGTCGAATTATTTTACTACATAGTATCTGACGCCATAAATTCTCGAATAATCTTTCTTCTCTCGTAGCTTAGCTACTTTACTAATCTCTTCACGCGGCCTTCCTCTCCTTAATATTGCCCTGCTAGTGCTAGCTCATAAATGATCCTCGTATGCAGCTAGCTTTTGTATTCTATTGGCTCTAATTTGTCTGTATAAACTCCAAATAGTAAAACATTGCATCACTTTGTTTTACAACTATAAATAAATCTTATACATTTGTGTTCTTTTACGGAAACAATTTCTCTACTCTTTTCGAGATTGTTTTCGGTGATCTTGTAGGTATTATCTGCACATATATTTTTTTAAATTCTGTTTCAGAACATCTTAGATCCATGAAGAATTCAAATCAAGTTTCTACAACTAAATATGCATTTGGTTCCCAAGGTCAAGGATTTGTAAATGTTCTGTATTACATTCTTTTCTTTGCTTTCGGTTTAACTTTCGGGATCATCATTACTTTCTACTCGAAAAACTTCTCATTCAATCTACAATTTACAAATATCTCTCTCTCAACTTCATCATATTCACTGTCACCACCATCATCTAGCAGTGGTAGTGTTAGTAAAACTGTCAAGAGTCGTACCGGATTACAAGAATATGTGAAGCCACCTAATGTTATGCATGACATGACTGATGAAGAATTGTTATGGAGGGCTTCCATGGTTCCGAAAAGAAGTGAGTTTCCAGGTGTTGAACCTGCGCCCAAGGTTGCTTTTATGTTTTTGATAAAACAGGCGGTGTCATTTGCACCTTTGTGGGAGATGTTTTTCAAAGGGAATCAAGGACTTTACTCAATTTATGTGCATCCTGATCCATCATTCAATCAGTCGGAGAATGAAACTGCTATGTTTCGTGATCGGAGAATTCCTAGCAAGGTACATATTGGAATCATAACTTGTTTTTACGATGTTGCTGAATTCGTATTTTACAATATGTAACTTTACTCATTTCTTCCAAAACCCCTCTTTATAACTTGCTTTCTTGTTAGTTATCGTTTTAACACACTTTTTTCCCCCTTTTGGATTTGCTAAAATTTGAATGTTCGTACATGCTTATCGAGACCTGCATTCTCCCCAATTTAGATAAGCTATGTAAAGAAGAGAGGGGGTATTCATCAGATTATACATCTTAATGACTTAATCTATTAGTCATCTAAACATTTGTCTAGTAACTGTTATACAGATGAATCTCACTTAGAATGACCATTTGTTGAATTGTTTGGTCTCTAAAACCCCTGTTTGCCAGCAGTAATAAACTAACCACCTATACTGAATAAACTTCCAACGGATTCTAGGCCACCTAACTCTGTCTTGTGGTTTTCGCAACACAAAATTTTACCAGAAAATAAATAAATTATGCATTGTCATTCGAGACGTCATAATTTAATAATTTGTATTGGTTTGTCTGGAGGTTTGATCTACTTTAAACTTTGTATTCTGTATTGGTTTTTCCGGAGATTGGATCTGTTTATTTAATAATCTGCTCTGTAAACTTTAATGAAAAATGGTTAAATCAGAAACTTAGGGAATCTTTATGGGCGTTTACCTTGTGGAAGATAGCAGCTGTCAGTGCATAATATGCTTTTGTAATCTCAAATAAATTACTCCATTACTAACATATGTTGACAGGGTAACATATGGACCTTTATAGTTTGTTATCATAGTTATTATTTAAACCAAGGTCTCCTAAGAACATTATGTGTTAAGACAAATATATACAAATGTAAAGAGGCGACATAAGTTATGGGAGTCCTTGTTGTAATTCGGTGAACCCAAAGTTAACAAACAAGTCATGTTGTATGTCCAGTGGGAAAAATTCACATGGTAGCTAAGCTAGCTACTGGTTGGCAACTAACCATAGTTTCACCAACCTACATTCACAAAATTTTTACTCTTCAGTACCTCCTTTTGGAAATGACCGGGGTAGACAAGTTGTATGTAATTAACAATAGAAGAAGATAGTAGAAAACTTGTAATTACGATAGAAGAAGAAGACCGTTTGCTATTGATGAAACTTGTAATTACGATAGAAGAAGAAGACCGTTTCGCTATTGATGCTGAAGCTTTCTGCATTGTGTACTTGATTTACCATGACCATGATATATAACTTTTGGGTTACTTTGTACTATCATCGAATAATACCGCCTTGGAAATTTAATAATTCTATATATTCTAGTATTATGTATACGTTTGTTAAAATTCTCAATATGCAGGTTGTAGAATGGGGAAACGCTAACATGATTGAAGCTGAACGCCGTTTGCTGGCCAATGCACTTCTTGATTTCTCAAACCAACGTTTTGTTCTGCTCTCGGAATCATGCATTCCTCTATACAATTTCTCCACCATTTATTCTTATCTTATGAACTCCTCAGAAAACTTTGTGGAGGCATATGATTTACCTGGCCCTGTGGGACGTGGTCGCTATAGCCTACAAATGTACCCAACTATAAAACTTGATCAATGGAGGAAAGGTTCTCAGTGGTTTCAAATTGACCGTGAATTAGCCATAGAAGTAATCTCCGACACTACATATTTCCCTGTATTCCAAAAATATTGCAAGGGCGCATGTTATTCTGATGAGCACTACCTGCCGACAATGGTGAGCACAAATCATTGGGAGAGGAATTCGAACAGGACGTTAACTTGGGTTGATTGGTCGAGAGGTGGCCCCCACCCATCAAAGTACTCAGGATCAGATGCCACTAAAGAGTTTTTGGAGAGGATGAGAACTGGAAAGCAATGCAAGTACAATGGTTATAAAACCAATGTTTGTTACATGTTTGCAAGGAAGTTTTTGCCAGGTGCTTTGGATAGTTTGTTGAGACTCGCACCTAAAGTTCTGCATATAAACTCGTGATCATGACTTTAATTTCCATCTTTAAATGACTAGGGACTATAATTTTGTAATTTATACTTCCTTTTAATGTCCTTCCTGCATTTGAAACAGCAGTTCAAGTTTAGTGAAGGTACCAAGGCAGCCATTTGTAGAAGCAATTGGTATACTATTTGTAAATGAATTAAAGCTATGTGGAACTTAATAGAATTGCATTCAGCAACAGTGTAAGTTCTCAGAGCTCATATATACAATGATCAGATTAGAGAGGTTCATCAACTATTATGATATCAACAATTGGTGAAAGAATACAGATGAATGCTGCTAGGACTGGTTACATTTGTTGCAAAAAATCTAAGATGAGTATATAAAATATTAGACTGGTGACATTGTTTTTTGTTGTTGTTGAAAATGATCGAACAAATTATGGAAAATAGTAGTTTGCAAAATTTATATAATCTACGGAACAAATCTAACACCATAAAACCGGAAATGGCTCATGACTAGGTGTTATATTTCGAATAACTTTCCTGAAGAATTTGCTAAGGCATTAACTTTGTACTTACAAAGGCCTCAAGGACATACATTGTTTATAACATAAAACTGTATCCAGGTTCAAGTGGAAGAACACTAAGACAGAAACCAATTATCCAAAAAAGCATTATATAAAGCTGACATCGATTGATATTTTTTAAACATCCGAAGAAGACATTACATATCCTCCACAGCCAAACGTTTGTACAACTGACTTGGCAACCTTGGTGTTGGAACAGCTTGCAGGGGCGTTCTCATGTAAGTCACCATTCCAGGGCTCTCTGACATGTCAATCTCATCTGAGCTCAAGCCACTAGGTGGTGCCCATGAGTAGTGGTGCAGGAGATGCCCCAACATTGATGTCACCAAGTTGATTCCTAATTGTGCCCCAGGGCAAACTCTTCTTCCAGCTCCGAATGGCAGTAGACGAAAATCATGCCCTTTCATGTCAACATCCTCCTCTAAGAACCGTTCAGGCCTGAATTCCAATGGATTTTTCCAAACAGCAGGGTCACGAGCCACAGCCCATACGTTTACATGCACATTTGAACCCTTAGGAATGTCATAGCCACCTATTTTGACATTGGCATTGGCACGGTGTGGGAGCATGAGGGGAGTTGGGGGATGTAGTCGTAGAGCCTCTTTCGCGACACATTGAAGGTAGGGGAGATTCGAGAAATCCAATTCAGTTAAAACACGCTCATATCCTATCACACGGTCAAGCTCCTCTTGGGCTTTTTCTTGCACCCTTGGGTTCTTAATAAGTTCTGCCATGCCCCATTCTACTACAATTGCAGTTGTGTCCGCTCCTGCTGTAATCATATCCTGGCAGAAAAACAATGATACCCTTTTAGCATTCACCCAAATGTGTGTGTGTGGGTGTGACATTTCTTAGAGCACTTGTCAATTTTTCATACTAAGAAGTGAAATACAGGGGACTTTGCCATTTGATATACTGGACTAAATTTATCAGGAACAAGAGGCAAAGTAACGGATCAGAAAATACCATTTGCTAATTTAAATAAACAAGATCAGAAAATACCATTTGCTAATTTAAATAAACAATCCCTTTTAAATTGAATGTAAAACGATAAGTAATTTATTTAGTAAAAAAACGATAAGTAATTTAACATTTTCAAACCATACCAGTAACCAAATGCCCACTAAAAGGCGATTCTATACTGAAAGTAAGGGCTCACATCGATCATACAAAATTAATTTGAAATCCAGAGTGTCTAGTGTTCGAGCATGTAACATCATCAGGTATTAATTTTTTTAAAAACTATAAAGAAAGAAACTTAAATAGAAATTAATAGGGTGATGAAGAAAGGAGAGCCAGAAATATACCCAAAGTAGACCAATAATGGTGTCCTCACTAAGGTCATACTTAGATTGAAGAGTGAGCAATGCATCAACAAAATGTTGTTTAGTCCCACCGGATTTTTCACGAGCAAGAGTGTGTTCTTCCATGATGGCACGAGTTAGATTATCCCTGCGTGCTCCATGTTTTGCAAATGCTTCCTCTTCCAGTGGAAACAACCATCGGAGCCATTGAATGTGCTCAGCTGTTGCAAGAGAGGCACCAAGTTTTAAACCATTAGCAATAATAGCCTTGAACTCCTTGCCTTGCTCATCCATCACTCCCTCCGAGTTGACGAATCGTTTTCCAAAAGCAAGCCTGGTGATGTTGTTAAATGCTACGCCTCCGAGATACTGCCTCACTAGCAAACTTTTCCCTATGGTATCTGCATTTCAACATCTCCGTGTCATGTCCTGACTCAACAATATTACTCGATATGTAAACATAAACAGCCAATACCAAATACAGAGGAACCTAACATATACATAATACAATTGTACTTTGTCAAGTACTTTCATGAAGAGGAACTTTTTTTCTACATAAATTACAAAAGACAGTTATTTCATTTGATTTATGTGAAATATATTCGATAACTTTGATTACTACCTCTATATATGATGGATTATCAATGTTATTGTTCCATAGAGTGTTACTAAGGTAATAAGGTTTATCAGTTTATGACACAAAACAGGGGATAAACCTTGAATATCTTATATTATCTTATGTTGTAGAGAGGCATGTGGATCATAGCAAAAAAGTGACTAAAATTCGCATGAATATGAACTCTAGTCGATGTTGTTTTCCTAGTTCATTCTGCTTGTATTTGTTAAAACTTAAAAAAAGAAAATACCTGTGTTAGTGCAATCTTTATAAATGGATTCCACCATAGCTGTAACTTCATCTTCTCTAACAGGCCTTATAGCTTCAAGTCTCTTAGGAGTAAACAACTCAAGTGTACAAACTTTTCTAACTTTAACATAATGAGGTCCATAATCAGCCCATATTAAATCCTTCCCATCTCTGCTAAACTTAGCTGCTGATCGGCTTCGATGCCGATCAGCCAACTGTTGATCCTTCTCTTTCAACACTTCTTTAGCTAGCTCAGAGTTATTGACTATAACATTGAGAGTTGATCCAAACCAAACTGATATGATAGGACCATAAGTTTTCGACCAATCATCAAAGCACCGGAACCTAACCGGTTCGATGTCGTAAAGATTGCCTACGATAGGCCATGGACGAGGGCCAGGTGGGAGCTTGAATCTTAGTTTGTAGTAGAGCTGGTGTAGGAGAATTATGGCGCAAGGTATGATCAAGTATAGGAAGAGAGCCATGAAACAAGACTTGGGATTATGGTAAAGGTTGAGAGGTTGTATAAAAGATGGTAGGAGTTGGTAAAAGGGTGTTTTTGTAATTATAGTTTGAAAAAAAAGACTTTTTTTGCAAGTCGTTTACTAGTTCACTAGTCATTGTCAAAACAAGAAACAATTAGATGATGTGGTTTTGTAAATTATTAAAAGAAAATTTCAAAAAAATGCTGGAAAAAAATATGAGTAAATGTTTTATATGTTTCGTGCACAAAACGATATAAAAACTTTAAATAAAAATAAACAAAGTATGGGTACAAACTGTAGTTGGGTGGGTGAGGGGCTCAGAAGGAAATGGGGGGTCAAAGTTGCTGGCGAAATAGTTGGTGGCGGGTGGGACAGGTTAAAGTTGGTAAGGGTTGGTGAGACGCACCGAATTGTAATGGATTACACGGGCTGTAAATTGATACTACTATTAACTCAATCCGTTTAATTGTTGATCTATTAAATTTTTACATTAATCTAACCAGGTAACAAAGCCGCGCTATGCACTGCACGAAAACATTTTTAAATATTGTATACACAATATCATTGTTCGTGGAGTTTTATTATTTGAAAATTGATATAATTAATTAAAACTTGTGTGTAATGTAATTAAATTTGAATGTTTAATAGAGAAAAAAATTAGCAAAAAAAGATATGTTTCAATTAAATTCTTAAGTATTAATAATAATATTTTTGAAAATATTGACCACATCTATTTTGTCGCATAAAAAATGCTTTTGAAATCCAATATTGATAAACATTTGCAAAGTTTGACACTGGATAAGTAAAAGTAACATTTTTGAATCTTTTTAATTGTCGATGGCATTATGAGAGACGTGATTGCTTAATTTGTTAATAAATTTAATTGTATGATTATAAGAAATAGAATGTAAATATGAGGAGATGTGTGATTGAATTAACTTGTCGAAAAATTTGGTTATTTGACAAACAAAACAGAATTCAAATGCATTTTTCAAGTCATGCTTCATATTTTTTAGAGTAATCCGACACCCATATCTCTTCATTTGATTAATGTTTTTGAGCATTTTTAAGAAATTTTTTGTATGTAATATTAAATTTAAATTGTTGGATACATTTTCAAAATGGTACTCACATATTCTAATACTCTAATATTAAATCTTATAATAAATATGTACATGCAATTATTTTCTATCTCCAATTTAATAATAAATAAAAATGAATTAAAAATCATTGGAATCTAAATAAACAATAAGTCGCTTAAAAATAATTATATAAACAAAATGAAGATCCTCTAACATATTATCAAATCATCAACTTCATAAAGGCCTTTTACCTTTTTTTATACCAAATTACAATGTCAACACAATTTTAATAATAAAAATTAATAAATATTAAATATAACTAATTAACGTTCTTAAAAGCCGACGCTCGTCTCATAACATACATACATGATTAATTAGTAATAATATAATAATGTGTTTAGTTAGAATACTAATTAATTCCAACACAATATAATGGAACAACGAATGTATAATTTTTTTATTGATTTAATCTGTGAATATATGGGTTGGGCTTGTTCAATTTAATCGAGTTGGTCACAACCTGCGTGTAATTTGTTCATGTGTAAAATTAAATTCTACAAATATTACTTGTATTTAAATTGTGAATGTTAATTGAAAAATTTATATGTACTTCCATATTATATGTAATGCCCCCAAATCCCCTATAGGAATCCAGGTCGTCACATCTATTGCGGAATATTCGATCACCTGCTCACAATTTAATCTACAACAATATTCATACTAAACTCCATAATTTACTCCACGGGTTATAGTCTTAGAACAAGTACTCCATAATTCAAAAGTTATTACAACACAAGTTCACTTCCCAGAATCTCTGAAATACTATTACAACTTCAAAGTACTAGATAATAAGGCATTAAACAATCTTCTTTCCAGCTTGCACCCTCCTCAGATACTATTAGGCTAATACGCTGAATCAGTCACCTTTCCCCTTTCCTTTATCCCGGTTCGCCACTCTAGTGCCAGCTCCGGACGCCGCTGTTTTAGAATATTTAAAATAGCAAGAATGAGCCAAAAATGCCCAGCAAGTTTTATATAAACACCATAACTAACAATAACAACTCACTCAAAATATATGATTTTACCACTCTGTAATATCTCCTCTACATTTTAAAAATACCCTTTTTTGAAAAGAAATTAACTCGAAAGTTCTCACCAACCTCTGTATACTACTCGTATAAGAAAAATAAATATCCCTCAATAACTCCTCGATACTCCTCGAATATAATACAATAACTTCTCGATACTCCTCGAATATAATACACTAACTCCTCGATACTCCTCGAATATAATACAATAACTCCTCGATACTCCTCGAATATAATACAATAACTCTTCGATACTCCTCGAATATAATACAATAACTCATCGATACTCCTCGAATATAATATAATAACTCCTCGATATTCCTCGAATATAATACTTGTCACACCTCGTTTTCTATCCGTAAAGGATGATCAGTCCTATTACAACTGCTGTTTGCTACCGGTAGAGGATGAGTACGCCTCCTCACCCTAAGTGCTACTGGTAGGGGATGAGTACACCTCTTCACCCTAAGATATACTGATAGAGGATGAGTACGCCTCCTCACCCTAGAATATACTGATTGAGGATGGGTACGCCTCCTCACCCTAGGATATACTGATAAAGGATGAGTACGCCTCCTCACCTTACGATATACTGATAGAGGATGAGTATGCCTCCTCACCCTAAGATATACTGATATAAGAATAGTTGACCACCTTTAATACTTCTCATCTTGATGTCACATATAAATGCAACGTGCACCTCAATTCAATACGATATACCACTATCATCTATATTATCCGGATGAACAGTTCGAACAATAAATGAAATACATGCGTTTGATTTCACCAATATCAGGAATTTATCAACTAGACAGAATACTTGCAATTATGGATCGAAAATTTAATCAATATATTTCCTGCATTTCAATATATATATATATATATATATATATATATATATATATATATATATATATATATATATATATACTCTGAATGATAGAGTATGCATAAGTAAACTTGCCTGGTAATCCGGATGTAGCAGGGGCCCGTAACGGAATCCGTCAATCTTTCTTGAAGCTCTAACAACACTATCAAAGCTTGATACACCTTAGATTAGTCTTGGGTAGCCTTAATAAAGCCTTACCCCTGGAGTGGAGAAGCTATGGTTAAAATTTGGTGATTTTTAGAGCTCTGGATCTGGAGATATGAATTTTTCTTTCATAGTTGCTCATGCTGGGCAATTTGGAGAGAAATGGGTTTAGCTTGCTTTCTACTTGATTATACATGTACTTCTATCTAATTTCAATCCTCATCTCTTTTAATACAAGTGTTGGCAATCTATTGGGCCAAGTGTTGATGATCTAATACATTTCCATTTTTTTGTGGTGAATTACAAAGACATCACCAAGCTTGTCTCTTGTTTGCTCCCCCTCCACTTTGGTTTCTAACTCTTACACCAATTGGATTCCTTAATTCTAATTTAATAAAATCAATTGTTACAACTTATATGTTGCACTCCAAGGTAATAGTGTGGCACAATTCCTCAATTTATGGTTGTGCCCAATTTCCTTTGCATTTTCTTTTTATCTCGGAAAACATTCTCCCGATTTCTCAAGCATTCTCTACTATGTTTGCACTTAACTACAAATGTAGCAAATGTGGTAAGTAGGGATCGAACCCAAGGGAATAGCGTTCAATACTGAAGTAATGTAAAATGGTGGGGGGGGGGTTTGAGTTGGTTGTGGTATTTTATCAAACACCTTGAATACAAGAAATAATGTGCTAGAGAAATATAACTAAGTAAATTTTCTATCAACCAATTTTACCAATACAACAAACACAATGAGTAATTTAGCAAGAATAAGAGTTATTTGACCCAAGGATTAATGCAAATCAAGCACTTCAACCCAACAAACAAGCAAAATATATCCAACTCTACCTAACCAAGATAATTGGTGAAGCACACAATTACTTATTTCTCTTCTAAAAATACTAATTTAGTGAAGCACATAAATTAGCTCTCTTGACACTAGCAACCAATAATGAAGCACTATCAATTTAACCAAGTCAAGGAATTAAACAAAGAGAGGCTAGGACAAACCCAAGGATGAGAAGCTCAACCTAGGTATTTGCACTTGAATTTTGTGGATTTAGGTACACTAAATCTTGTGTTACTATAATGAATGAACTAAAGATTACGTATTAGAACAAACAATTAGCAATTGAAGATACAAGAAGAGTAAGGTGAAGCAACTTACAAATCTTCAAGCAAAATCATAAGCAATACAACACAAATATTCAAGATAGAGTGAAATAGATCTTACTTAAAATGGAGTGGGTTTAGTACAAGAATTGCTTCCTTGAACCAAATATATAGAGTTAGTTACTCATAATCAATGCTATATTATGAGTAATTGATGTTTCTCTCTCAATTCTACTAACCCTAATTGTGATCTTGAAGAGGAAGAAAATGAAGATGAAGTTAGATGTAGGTTAAGATGTAGGGTTTGGCTTCTTTTAATACACAGCAGGGGTTGCACGGCCTGCTGCACGGCCGTGCAGTAGCCCATGAAAAAGACTGCCCAATCTGCACTACTTAGAACACTCTGCACAGCCTGTTGCACGACCGTGCAGTAGCCCGTGCGAGACAAAATCTTCAAGATTATACAATAAAAACCTCCCGGAAACGTGAGCTTGCATCTTCTAACTTCCCTCTTGAATAATCTTTGCTTTCAAGCCCAAAATAATCCATCTTTTCAACCATTAAGCATGAGGCACTGAAAGATGAAAAACATAATTAATATCGATAAAACAACATTCGGAACTAACAAAAATGCAAGAGAATAAATGACAAAACGTGTATAAAATACACGTTATCAAATCTTCCCCCACTTGAACTTTGCTAGTTCCGAGCAAACTACTCTTAACAACGAGATAATTAAACTAAATTTATTATTCCAATTGAGAAAATGGTTGAACAAAAGCATTCAAACCATCGTTTAAACCCCCAAGTAGCCTTGGAGGACGAGTTTCGTCTCGTGAGGATTTATAGACGATGTACCCACAGAATCACAAAAGTCACTAACAAACAAGATATTAACAATACCTACTAATTAAGCTAACTATTACACTCACATATCCGAGTCGTCTACTTGTAACTAAAATCAAACATATAGAGTTATTCACCTTGAATTCCTTGTTGGTTGATAAACTTCGCAAATCCACCGCTCCATGAGGGTAGATTTTCACAACAACAAATGGACCTAACCAACGAGATCGAAGCTTCCCGGGCATTAACTTGAGACGAGAGTTGTATAGGAGAACCTTTTGCCCAACATTAAATGATTTAGGAACGAGCGAACTATCATGAAAGTCTTTCACTCTAGCCTTATATGATTGAGCATTCTCATAGGCATTGTTACGAATTTCCTCCATTTCAAGCAAGTTAAGTTTTTGCTCAGCCCCGGCAACATTAAGATCCATATTGCAAGCTTTGATTGCCCAATAAGCTTTATGCTCTAACTCAACGGGAAGATGGAAAGATTTACCAAAAACCAACTTGTAAGGAGACATGCCAATAGGAGTTTTGAATGTCGTTCTATAGGCCCATAAAGCATCTTCAAGACGAACACACCAATCTTTCCTAGAGGGTTTCACCACCTTCTCAAGAATAGACTTAATCTCCCGATTAGAAACTTCGGCTTGACCATTAGATTGAGGATGATAAGCCGTGGCCATTCGATGATATACCTCATAGGATTTAAGAAGATTCCCCACCAATTTGTTACAAAAGTGGGTACCTTGATCACTTATGATAGCTTTGGGAACACCAAATCGGTTGAAAATTCGAGACTTGAGAAATGCAACAACCGCCTTACCATCATCCGATTTTGTTGCCTTGGCCTCCACCCACTTACAGACATAATCAACGGCCAAGATAATATAGAGATTTCCATTAGAAGAAGATGGAAATGGCCCCATAAAATCAATTCCCCAAACATCAAAGATTTCTACCACAATAATTGGAGTTTGGGGCATTTCATTCCTTTTTGCAATATTTCCGGTTCTTTGACAAGGTTCACATTGCTTACAAAAACCGTGAGAGTCATGAAAAAGAGTTGGCCATGTAAATCCACATTCAAGCACCTTCCTTGCAGTTCGATCCTTCCCAAAATGACCTCCACAAGCATAAGAATGACAAAATTAAAAAATTGAAGCAATTTCTGATTCGGGAACACACCTTCTCAAGACTTGATCCGCAAAATGTTTCCAAAGATAAGGATCATCCCATATGTAGTGCTTGGCTTCACTCCTTAATTTCTCCCTTTGATACTTAGGCATGCCATTAGGAAAAGTTTTACACACGATATAGTTCACAAGATCCGCATACCATGGCACCTCGGTTTGAATTCCAAATAAGTGCTCATCCGGAAATAATTCTTGAAGAGGAGAAACATCTTCCTCCCTCACAAGTCGACTCAAGTGGTCCGCCACTAAGTTCTCGGCACCTATTTTATCTTTGATTTTTAAGACAAATTCTTGAAGGAGAAGAATCCACCGAATCAGCCTAGGCTTTGACTCTTTCTTCGCCAAGAAATGTCTTAAGGCGGCATGATCCGTGTACACAATGACTTTGTAACCAAGGAGATATGAACAAAACTTGTCAAGAGCAAAGACAATAGCAAGCAATTCTTTCTCGGTGGTGGTATAGTTCACTTGGGCGGGATTAAGTGTGCGTGAGGCATAATAAATCACATGAGAGCGTTTGTCAACTTTTTGCCCTAACACCGCACCAACCGCATAATTGCTAGCATCACACATAATCTCAAAAGGAAGAGACCAATCCAGAGCTTTAATGATAGGAGCCAAAGTTAAAGCCTCCTTGAGATGATCAAAAGCCACCTTGCATTTTTCATCAATTTTAAACTCCACATCTTTTTGTAGTAGAGATGATAGGGGGAGAGCAACTTTGGAGAAATCTTTGATAAATCTCCTACAGAATCCGGCATGACCAAGAAAAGATCGCACATCCTTGACATTTGAAGGGTATGGAAGACTTGCAATAATATCAACTGTTGCCTTGTCCACCTCAGTGCCCTTCCGAGACACAATATGCCCCAATACAATACCTTCTTGGACCATGAAATGACATTTTTCATAATTGAGCACTAGATTAGTCTCCAAGCATCGATCCAAAGCATGTGTAAGAATTTGAAGACATTCATCAAAAGAATCACCCGAAATAGAGAAATCATCCAAAAAGACTTCAATTCCATTCTCTATCATATCGGAGAAAATACTCACCATACACCTTTGAAAAGTTACGGGAGCACCACATAAGCCAAATGAGAGTTTATGAAATGCAAATGTACCAAAAGGAAAAGTGAATGTGGTTTTGTCTTGATCTTTGGGAGCAATGACAATTTGATGATATCCACTAAATCCATCTAGAAGGCAATAGAATTCATTCCCGGCTAACCTCTTTAGCATTTGATCAATGAAAGGAAGAGGAAAATGGTCTTTTCAAGTTACCGCATTCAACTTGCGATAATCTATGCACATTCGCCACCCATTTTGGACTCGGGTAGATACAAGCTTACCTTTAAAATTCTCCTCAAGAGTGATACCCACCTTTTTAGGAACACAATGTACCGGACTCACCCATTCTCTATCCGAGATTGGAAAAATGATACCCATATCAAGTAGCTTGAGAATCTCTTTTTTAACAACTTCCATCATTGCCGGGTTAAGTCTCCTTTGAGGGTCTCTAGTAGGTTTAGCTCCGTCTTCGAAGAGTATACGATGCATGCAAGTGGAGGGACTAATACCCTTAATATCGGCAATGGTCCACCCAATAGCACTTTTATGATCCTTAAGAACCCGCAAGAGGCGTTCTTCTTGTACATTACTCAAATTAGAAGCTATGATTACGGGAAGAGTCTCATTGTCCCCAAGATAAGCATATTTGAGATGATTAGGCAATACTTTCAATTCCAAAGTAGGAGGATTCTCAATAGAAGGGAGTAATTTGGAATAAGACAAGGGAAGATCAATTTTTGAAAGTTCACACCTTTGAGGTAAAGGTTGCAATGCATTGAGCTCCATAATTGCCTCATTGGCCTCTTCCGAAATAGGGAATCCATCATCTTCAATTGCACATCCCTCAATAACCACTTGGAGAGCTTCTTTATTGCCCATGTCAAAAGCTTGTTGGGCCAAATCATCAATGACATCAATGGAGCAAAGTGAGTGTGACTCACTAGGAAATTTCATGGCATCATAGATATTGAACTTGACAACTTCATCGCCAAACTCCATAGTGAGAGAACCGTCATCCATATTAATCTTGGTCTTCGCCGTTTTCAAGAATGGACGCCCAAAGAGAATTGGTGCGGACTTGATGTTTGATGGACCATCTTCCATTTTCAAGATGTAAAAGTCGGCGGGGAAAACCATTTGATCAACATGAACAAGCACATCTTCAATTACCCATTCGGGATAGGCATTAGATCTATCCGCAAGTTGAATGATCACATTCGTATTCTCAAGTGCCCCTAAATTTAAAGTTTGTAATATGGAAAGGGGCATCACATTGATCGAGGCACCTAAATCAAGCATAGCTCTTTCAAAGAAATTACCTCCAATCTTGCAAGGAATAGTGAATGTGCACGGATCCGAACATTTTTTAGGTAACCTCATTTGAATCACGGTTGAGACATTCTCATCCACCACTATAGTTTCATCACCTCTTAACTTCCTTTTGTTAGTACACAAATTTTTGAGAAACTTTGCATACCATGGAACTTGGTTTATGGAATCTAGTAACGGGAGAGTGATTTCCACTTTTCGGAATGTCTCAAGCATTTCCTTGTCAACAATGTCTTTCTTTGGTTTAGAAAATTTGGAAGGGAATGGAGGTCGAATAACCACATCATCAATAAACTTTGGCTTCTTTTCTTGTGGAACGTCCTCTTGAACACTTTCCTTTTTACCCACATCAACTTTCTCTTCCTCAATTTCCATATCATCTTCAAGGTTTTCATCCTTAGCCTCCAAGATGTCATCATTTTCAACCTTTCCACCTTCATTATCATTCACCATCTTACCCTTGGCCTTAGCATGAAGGTCCTCCAATTCTTTCCTACACCTTAAGGTCATGGCACTAGCATTTTCTTTGGGGTTCACCTCCGCTTGAGAAGGAAGTTGCCTAGAACCTTGGCTTTGCAATCGATTCACGGTTGTGGCTAGTTGGCTCATTTGCTTTTCCAAATTGGATATACTTTGAGAAGTATTATTTTGTAATTGGGAAGTATTCTTTTCCAAGTTGGATATACTTTGAGAAGTGATGCTTTGAAATTGGAGGTTGTTTGTTGCCATTTGCTTCATCATTTTTTCAAGTGATGACAATGTAGATGAAGAAGACCCTTGATGGTCTTGGGAATTGTATGGAGGTGGTGGTGGGAGTGCTTGGAAATTTTGATTGGGACGTTTTTATGAGTATGGAGGAGGGTTTTGTTGATGTTGGGTGTTGTAAGTGTTTGGATTTTGGTATTGGTTAGAGTTTGGTGCATTGGGATTTCCATATCGAAAATTAGGGTGGCCTCTCCAACCGGGATTGTAGGTGTTACTATAGGGGTCATACTTCCTTTGAGGTGGTTGTCCTGAAAAACCTCCAATAGCATTAATTTGCTCTTCGGGTTGTTGGAATGATAAGCATTGGTTAGTAGCATGATCCGACATATTGCAAACACCACAATATTTTTTTTGTTGAAGATTCCCAATGGATAATTGACGAACCAATGATGTAAGGTCCGAGATTTGGCCCTCTAACTTTTGAGTTGCCACTTCATTCACGGAAGGGTTCTTGACATGCACTTGACGATCCCCAAATTGGCGAGAATTCTCGGCAATCTTGGTTATCAACTTCCTAGCCTCCTCCGGCGTTTTATCCACAAGAACTCCACCACTTGAAGCATCAAGGTGCAATTTAGCACTATATTCCAAGCCTCTATAGTAGTAGTGAATGAGCAACCATTCTGATATCAAGTGTGGAGGACAACTTTGACAAAGCTTTTGAAACCTTTCCCAATACTCATACAATGTTTCTCCGAAGTATTGCCGAATGCCACAAATTTCTTTGGAGATGCCCGTAGCCTTTGAGGTAGGGAAGAATTTCCCCAAGAAAGCACTTTGCATTTGCTCCCATGTAGTGATTGAGTTTGGAAGAAGGTAAAATAGCCATGCCTTGGCATTGTCTCTCAATGAAAATGGAAATGCTTTCATCTTCACTTGTTCTTCCGTAGCATTGTTTGGTCTCATTGAAGAACATACCATTTCAAATTCTTGAAGATGCTGTTGTGGAATAAAAACTAGGTTGAAATTATTACGGCTAGGGTTTGTGTATTTAATGCTAGGGTTCGTGAGCTTCGTGCTTTAATGGCTGCTTCTGCGTTCGAGACTAAGCGGTCCTCACAGAATGCCTACGTATCTCTGTATTAGAGAATCAAGTCAAGAAAACGTAGTTCTGAGAATGAGGGGTCAGGCCCTTTATATAGGCTGAGAAGCCTTAGAATTATGGTAGGATTTGGAGACTTGGTGGACAAGTCTTTGAGGAAGGTTCTAGATCTATTCCTTATAGGAATCAGTTTCCATATCGAATTGGATGCCTTGGTTGCTAAGTCTGATGGAGATAATATCCTTATCCAACTCTTATTGATGAGCTGTTTTTCACATCTAATATTAATTACGAAATTAATATTTAAAATAGGGTTTTGGACCCTGTTGGTGGGCCCCACGTTTGGACCATACCGGGTCTAATTAGTGCAACATTAAATGTGTCTTTAGGGCTTATTTTTAGCCCATATCATTTGCCCCCCAACTTCTAGGAAAACTGATCAGGTTTTCGTAGAAGTTAGATTTGCCTTAATCGAGACTCAGGGTCGTTTTTATCCCTTACCTGGGACTTCTTAATTTTCCTACCCTTATATGGGAATTTTGGTTTACACTAGTGTTTCACGAGTATCGTCTTGATTGTAAAGTGTGGAGCGACCTACACATTTACGACGATTTGCCTTATTCGAGGCTTTAATTTGTGCTTGCTTTTAGCAATTTCGGCACTTTCATAGAGCTTTTATGCATTATTAGCATAAATTATTGCTCAATTTGTTAAGAAGATATTTCTATAATTTTCCTCGTATTTTTCTGTACTTTTCCTAATAATTTAGGAATTTTTAATGTACCCACATGTATTTTTCTTAATTTTTCCTAAAAATTTAGGAATTTTTATGTACCCACGGGTATTTTCCGTAATTATTCCTAATAATTTAGGAATTTTTATGTACCAACAGGTATTTTTCTTAATTTTTCTTAATAATTTAGGAATTTTTATGTACCCACGGGTATTTTTCGTAATTATTCCTAATAATTTAGGAATTTTTATGTACCCACGGGTATTTCTCGTAATTATTCCTAATAATTTAGGAATTTTTATGTACCCACAGGTATTTTCCGTAATTATTCCTAATAATTTAGGAATTTTTTATGTACCCACAGGTATTTTTCGTAATTATTCCTAAAATTTAGGAATTTTTATGTACCCACAGGTATTTTCCGTAATTATTCCTAATAATTTAGGAATTTTTATGTACCCACAGGTATTTTTCTTAATTTTTCCTAATAATTTAGGAATTTTTATGTACCCACAGGTATTTTTCTTAATTTTTCCTATTAATTTAGGAATTTTTATGTACCAACAGGTATTTTCCTTAATTATTCCTAATAATTTAGGAATTTTTATGTACCAACAGGTATTTTTCGTAATTTTTCCTAATAATTTAGGAATTTTTATGTACCAACAGGTATTTTCCTTAATTATTCCTAAAAATTTAGGAATTTTTATGTACCTACAGGTATTTTTCTAAATTATTCCTAATAATTTAGGAATTTTTATGTACCAACAGGTATTTTCCTTAATTATTCCTAATAATTTAGGAATTTTTAGGTACCCACAGGTATTTTCCTTTATTATTCCTAATAATTTAGGAATTTTTATGTACCCACAGGTATTTTTCTTAATTTTTCCTATTAATTTAGGAATTTTTATGTACCAACAGGTATTTTCCTTAATTATTCCTAATAATTTAGGAATTTTTATGTACCAACAGGTATTTTTCGTAATTTTTCCTAATAATTTAGGAATTTTTATGTACCAACAGGTATTTTCCTTAATTATTCCTAATAATTTAGGAATTTTTATGTACCTACAGGTATTTTTCTAAATTATTCCTAATAATTTAGGAATTTTTATGTACCAACAGGTATTTTCCTTAATTATTCCTAATAATTTAGGAATTTTTATGTACCAACAGGTATTTTTCGTAATTTTTCCTAATAATTTAGGAATTTTTATGTACCAACAGGTATTTTCCTTAATTATTCCTAATAATTTAGGAATTTTTATGTACCTACAGGTATTTTTCTAAATTATTCCTAATAATTTAGGAATTTTTATGTACCAACAGGTATTTTTTTATCAAAGTGTAAAGTGTAGGGACCTTTCTATAAAATTATAAAGTATAGGAGCCATTTTGTAATTTTATAAACTACAATGGCCTTTTCATAGAATAAGCAGAACCTGGGGTACTAAACTGCAATTTGGCCATTTAACATGTAAGTAGAAGCTAGGCGGGGGTGTACCCGCGTACCAGACATATTCCTACTCCACGCCCAGGAGGAGTTGCCTGGGAGGCGTGGGTGGTTTTGGTGGTTTTTTTTTTTTTTTTTTTAACCATCAGGTTTTATACATTTTATTTTCGATAATTTTTACCAAAAATAAAATGTTGGGCCTCATGCCTTAGAAATAATTTTATAAATTATTCAAACATTTTTTGATTTAATAGGTATTTTTACCCATTTTATCATCACTTCTAGCCTATTTTCATTATTTTTAAGGATTTTATTCCTTTTTTAATTTCTGAAAAATGGCTTGTCGTTCGAAGAGGAGCCCTGGGCGTGGGTACCCCCGCCAAGGAGACCTTCTCCTTAGGCACGCCAAGGAAGTTGGTCTCCTGGGCGTGGGTATTTCATGCCTTCAATTTTCAAAATTTATTCTGGGCGTGGGTACCCCCGCCAAGGAGACCTTCTCCTTAGGCACGCCAAGGAAGTTGGTCTCCTGGGCGTGGGTATTTCATGCCTTCAATTTTCAAAATTTATTCTGGGCGTGGGTACCCCCGCCAAGGAGACCTTCTCCTTAGGCACGCCAAGGAAGTTGGTCTCCTGGGCGTGGGTATTTCATGCCTTCAATTTTCAAAATTTATTCTGGGCGTGGGTACCCCCGCCAAGGAGACCTTCTCCTTAGGCACGCCAAGGAAGTTGGTCTCCTGGGCGTGGGTATTTCATGCCTTCAATTTTCAAAATTTATTCTGGGCGTGGGTACCCCCGCCAAGGAGACCTTCTCCTTAGGCACGCCAAGGAAGTTGGTCTCCTGGGCGTGGGTATTTCATGCCTTCATTTGTACAACCACTCTAGGTGTGGGTATCCCCGCCTAGGAGATGTTTTTGCCAACCACGTTTAGGAGATATGGCTTCCTGACCGTGGGTATTTTTTCACCCTCAATTCGTACAACCTTGGCGTGGGTACCCCCGCCAAGGAGGCACTTTGTGATACCTTGTCTTATGATTTTAAGTCTTCTTGGCGTGGGTACTTTAATACCCTTCATTTGTTACTCCAGCCTTGGCGTGGGTATCCCCGCCAAGGAGGTTTTATTTGATCCAACGCCTAAGAGATTTAGCTTCTTGGGCGTTGGTGTTCTAGGCTCCTATCCTTTGGGCCAATTTTTATTTGTGGACCGTTTCTTTGGTTTTTGTCGGGCTCTCAGCCTTATTATTTTCGAATTTTTGAGATTCCTGCAGAACCTTGAAATGACCCGTTTCTTAGCTTTCGTGACCTTCAGGGCCTTAATTCGTTTGTTGAGTCCTTGATTCGAAAACGAGAATTCATTCGTGGTTGTTGGTTATCATCAACCATTCAACCTTTAACTCTCATTCTTAGATGTTGAAATGATGGAGTCCCTTAGTTTTTGCCCTCTTGCTTCATATAGTGGGGGTCTTGCTTCTCGGTTGATCGTTCAAGAAGTTCACTTGCCACTGAGCACTTGACTTCAAGTCTGGTGTGCCTTGGCTGGTTGTCAACCCTCTATCTTACTTCTAGGTTTCCAACCTTCTTCTTATACTTGTAGAACCTTGGCTAGGTTTTAAGTAGCCTGATGCCTCTTGTCAGGTTCGTTTGGAGGCAGACAACCTTGTTGGCCATCAAGGCTTGAATTTTGAGATCTAAAGTTCAAGACCTCAAGTGTGGAATTGTAAAGGACTTCTTATCTCAACACTCTCATTAACAGTTTCTGTACCTTCAAGGCATTATCAAGGGGCCAACCAGTCTCAAGATGAGCTTTAGGGTCTATCCTTCAGCTTACATCAACTGGTGCTACCAATTTCAAATTGATGGTGGGGGTCTTCAGGACTTGGAAGTAGACGCTCCCAGAATGGGTCTCGACCCTTGAATTGAGATAAGGCATCGACCTTTGTATTCTCCTCCCTTGGGATATACCTGGCACTCATCTAACTGGGCTATCGCAGCTTTCACAATCCTCAAGTATTTGGGCATATTCTTTTCTCTAACCTCAAACTCTCCATTGACTTGTGAGACTACCAACTTTGAGTCTCCACAGACTTTCAGGTTCTTGACCCTCAGGGCTCTTGTCAGTCTAAGGTCGGCTATCAGAGCTTCATACTCCGCCTCGTTGTAGGTTGTTTGGAACTCCAACTTCAAGGCATACTCGAGTGTGAACCCATCGGGGCTTTGCAGAACTTAACCTGCACCACTGGTTTTTGTTTTTGATGCCCCATGAAAATAGAGCTTTTTGTTTTTGATGCCCCATCAAAATAGAGCATCCAATATTCCTTCTTCTCTTCCAGGGGTTTCTCACCTTGCTGACCTTCCTGGTCTATTACCTCCTGCTCCCCGACTTCTTGGTTGTCAATGGTATATTCAACCACGAAGTCAGCTAGAGCCTGAGCTTTGATGGCCGTACAAGGCTTAACATCGAATTCTTTTAGTTAGATTGCCCACTTGATGAGCCTTCCATTGGCTTTCATGCTATGCAATATGTTTCTTCAGCGGGTGTTCCATCAGGACTTCAACGTTTGTCTTTATCCAGGGTCCTTCAAGGACTTAAACTCTTATCTGCTATAACCTAACTCTACCATTCGGGGTATGCACTCGTTTGTTTTCATTCGTGTACTCTTTTATTTTCGGTACTTGTCTTCTTTGACTCATACATCAGGTGCTCGGCACATAAATAAAATCACAATCAATGAATGGAAAACAAACTTGCATTAATAACTTAAAATGGGTTCAACCCTTACATGGAATACTACTATCCTACTGGAGCAACATGCTCTGCAATGGTTTCAACGAACCTTATCTCCACTTCTACTAGATAAATTATGAAGCTAAGTCCTACTAGGATAACTTGAGCCCATCGGGGCTTTGAAAGACTAGGCATGCACCACTTGATTTTGTTTTTGATGCTCCATCAAAATAGAGCACCCGCCACTCCTTCTGGTCTCCTCATTCTTATTCTGCAGTTCACTTCCTGCTCGGGGTACTACCTCCTGCCCCCCAACTTCTTGGTTGCCAATGGTACACTCAACCACAAAGTCAGTTAACGCCTTAGCCTCAATGGCTGTCCGAGGCTTCTGTGTGATGTCCTCTGCTGACCTTTCTTTGTGTTCCTTACCACTGTGGACATACATGTCTTCAATCGGAAGGACCTGCCCCCCGACTCCGTCAGGCCTTAACGAGGCTACATAACAGCTTCGTGCCATCTTCTGATCACCTTTATGTTCTCCAACACCATTCCTGGTAGGGAACTTGATCTTCACATGATAGGTTGAGGCAACAGCCTTGAATGCATGAAGTCCAGTCCTTCCAAGGATAGCGTTGTACGTTGAAGCCGCCTTGATTACCCGGAAGTTCAACATCTGAGTGGCCTCCTTGGGCTCTTGCCCGATAGTTACAGGCAGCTGAATAGTCCCTTCAACTTTGGATTCTACTCCATTGAATCCATATATAGGCATGTTATTGGGGGTCAACTGAGAATCATTGTATCCCATCTTCACAAACGCATCATGAAACAGAATGTCAACGGAAGCTCCATTGTCTATCAAGACTCGCTTCACCTCCGAGTTTCCAATCACAGGAGTTATGACCAATGGGTCGTCATGGGGGAACTTCACCCCTTCCAAGTCTGAGTCATCAAAACTAACTGCTACCTCTGTTTTTGCACGCTTCGGGGCCTCTCCCACGATGTGCAACACCTCTCGGGCATAAGCCTTTCGAGAGTTCCTAGTTGTCCCGGCCGCAGTCGGGCCTCCTGAGATCATGTTGATTACTGGCCCTCGGGGCTGTGGGTTGCAATCTTGATCGTCATCCCTTCTATTATAGTCTCTTCTCTGATTATCACGGTCTTCACCCTTAGTGAAGTGTCTCAGCTTCCCTCTACGGATCAAAAACTCGCTCTCATCTTTGAGTTGCTTGCAATCGTCAGTGTCATGCCCCACGTCTCTATGGAATCTGCAATACTGATTCTGGTTTCTCTTTGCGGGATCACCCCTGAGTGGCTTCGGCCATCTGAAATCCTTATCATTCTCAATGTCCAACAAGATTCGACTCCTAGGAGTATTCAACCTTGTATACTCAGTGAACCTTGACCCTTGGTTCTTCTTAGGGGCAGAGCCGTAGTCCTCGCTAGTTCGGGGATACTTGTCCCTAACATCATACTCTTGATCATCATAGTCTTGGTCTTGCTTTCGCTTCTTGGAGTCATTGTTACCTCCTCCTCCACCTACGGTGGTTTTTTTCTTCAAGCTATCCTCAGCTTTAATATACTTATCAGCCCTTCGTTGGAGCTCAGCCATATTTTCTGGGGGATGCTTCGCTAATGACCTTTTAAAGAAGAGGTCAGTGGTTCCGTGCTCCAGGGCTACCATGGCCACCTTATTCTCCAAGTCAGTGATATTTAGAGTCTCCTTAGTGAATCGCTTAAGGTAATCCCTTAGATTTTCATTCTTTCCTTGTACCACATACATAAGAGATGCAGAGCTCTTCTCATGAACTCTTCCACTAATGAATTGGCTGATAAAAGCAGTGCTCAATTCCTTAAAAGATCCAATCGAATTTGCAGGCAAACGGCTGTACCACCTTTGAGCCATACCCGACAGGGTTTGAGGGAACGCCCTACACTTGAGAGCGTCACTAGCAGGCTGCAACAGCAGTGCGTTCAAGAATGTTCTCACATGGTTTGCGGGATCACCCGCTCCATCATAAGCCTTTATTGTAGGCATCTTAAACTTCCTAGAGATGTGAGCATTCATCACTTCCTCGGTGAACGGGGGTGTTGGATCATCAGGATCTCCGAGAGGCATCAGATCTTTGGGGTTTCCCTTGGGAATTTCCATCCTTGTGGTTGTTCTTCCGAATGAGGCATCAGCCCTTCTTTGTCTCCTTGAAGACCTCTCCAAATCAATGATGGGAATCCTTCCTGCAGTTGGAGGAGGCTGAGTTTGATTTAGCCTAGCTTGTTCTCTTGCCATATCTTCCTTCAATTTTAAGATCTCGGCCTCATAAGCCTTGATCCTTTCAGCAGTTGTCAAAGATTGTCCATCACGGATGTCTTGAGTCCTCCTTCGAGGTTCTCTACTAGCACGTCGCCTCCTCGGGGCTTCATCACGGTCATCATCCTCATCGTCGGAGGAGGTTTCATCAGTATAAGGACCCGAATAATCGTGATACTCTCGATCTCGGATCTGCAAAGCGTGACCACTTGGGCCTGTCCCTTGGATAGGAGGATAATTAGGCAGCCCGTATGTCGGGTTAGTACTCACGGGGAGATCTGTAGTGTGGATCTGGACCCCATGCAATGGGTTGTTCGGATCAATAAGAGGAGAGACCACCATCTGAAGAGGATTGGTTTCTCGTCTTGTACGGGTAATCGGAGGTAATGTACTCTCAACGTGGGGGATCGCCCCTGATTGTTGAGAAACTTGAGATTGGGTGATCGCCCCTGATGTTGGCGGAGCTTGTTGGGAAATCGCCCCTGATGCTGGGGGAACCTGTTCGGTGATGGGTGGAGCAGATCTGAGAGGTATGGCCTCAGTTGCAACTGGTGTTGTTCTTCGTGTTTGAACCATGGTTGATGTTGTCGTCCCACAGACGGCGCCAAATGTTGTGGAATAAAAACTAGGTTGAAATTATTACGGCTAGTGAAAGGCATATGACTCAGCCTATTTGTAGTTAGAGGATCCTAATCCAATTAAAGTAGTTTGTAATAAGTAAATAATATCAACTGTCACAGGAATCTCATAAGGTGACAACTGTCAGAAGAAAAATCAACAAGTCAATCTATAGTTTTGATGTTTCACACTGAAGAAGATTCAGTTGCCTGATCAAGCGTCAGTGTAGCATTAAAATACATGGATTTATTTCAAGGACAGAGGTTTCTATAAGTGATAAGAAACAATATCAGTTCAGAATGATCGGAGAGAGTGAAGAAAAGAAAAAGACCACAATTTAATGTCAAGATGAAGAACAGAGATTGGAGTTAGTCGTTCATGAACCAGACAGTACATCGAGCGTCAACAAAAATCCAGTGTATGTTCGTTATTATAATTACGTGGTCCACAGTGAAGTTTTGACTATTAAAAGGAGTTGTATTAATTCTATTTTAATTAATTAAATCAAATAGTTAATTTAATTAAATAAATTAATTCTATCAGAATTAATATATTTGTTAAAGTAATTATTAGATTAATTAAATAAGAATTAATCTGAAAAAGAAATAATTAATTAAGTGATTTATATAAATCATTTAGTTAATTATAATCTGAAAATATATAACAATATAACTATCTAAGGATAGTTATACCGATTGTTATATATAGTTCAAAAGGATAGTCATACAAAGGGAATGGTTTGGACAGTCATATTAAGTTCAAATAATAGTCATACCGAAAGTCATATACAAAGGAAATGATTATTGGACAGTCATATTCAGTTCAAAAGGAGATAGTTATACCGAAAGGTATATTCAAGTCAAGTGGCTATTGGACAGTCATATTCAGTTCAGTGGATAGTCATACCGAAAGTTATATTTAATGGGACAGTCATATTTCTTTCAGTGGATAGTCATACCGAATGTTATATATGTGTTAATTGATTGTTATATCAATTAAAACAACACAATATGACTATGGACGGAATATAAAGATCAGAAGCAGCAAAGAGGCAGAAGACAATTCACTTACAACTTCTGAAAAATCCCAGCAGCTCATATCTCTCTCTCTCAAGCTCAAGAACACTTACAAACATAATTCTGGAAATTCAAGTTCATCTCTTTTGTAATATTCTATCCGTTGGAACTTGTTTATGTGTGGTTCTTGTAATACTAGCGAATTAAGTTTCCTAGTTCACAACTTGATATCTTGATTTTAATTAACTAAATTAGAAAAGTTCATGTCGAATTTTCTAATTAGTTATTAATTACTTGATAATCATTTGGATTGATTTTGTAACACACATCAAGTTAATATATTGTTATATTCAACTTGAAATTTGTGTTGTATTATTCCGCTCAAATTTGTTTAAGTTAAATTTTATTTAAAGAACAAATTTCGATAAAATGGTATAGATTGTATTCAACCCCCCTTCTACAATCGTATCGGACCTAACAATTGGTATCAGAGCTTATTGATTGATATACAAATCAAGATCCTAATTTTATTCCGCCAAAAATCAATCTTGAATTTTTAACTCTCTTAAAAATTCGTCATGTCTTCAAAAAGTATTGTTAAGATTCCTATGTTTAATAAGGACAATTATTCAATGTGGAAAAATAAGATGGAGTTGTTCCTTGATGTCGCAAATTCCAAATATATGGGTGTTCTACAGAATGGACCTATAATTCCAATTCAACATACAACTGAATCAATAGTTGGAGGAGTTGTTGTAACACCTGCATCAACTAGTCCAAAGCCTGCTTCTTCTTTTACTCCGGATGAAAAGGAGGATGCTGGACTAGATAAGAATTTGAGACTTATTCTGATAGATTCCCTAGATGCTGTTATGTACAGTCATGTCATAAATTGTAAAACTGCAAAGCACATGTGGGAAACCATTGAGACTATTAATGAAGGGACAGATGAGGTTAGGGAGAACAGACTTCAAATTTTGACTTCTGAATATGAACATTTTAGAGCTGGTCCTAATGAGGGCATTCAGGAAGTGTTCGAAAGGTATAACAAAATAATCAACAACTTGCAAGTTCATGGCAAGCAATATACACAGAAGGAGATTAATATGAAGTTTTTGTTGACAATGCCCACTCATCTTGAACACAGGATAACGGCCATCAGAGAATCGAGAGATCTGAATAAGATTGCTCTTGAAAGGTTGTTTGGTGTTCTGAAAACCTATGAACTGGAACAAGTACAGCAGAGGGAGGTCACTGGAAAAGGAAGGGTGCCTAGTTCATCTACAGCTCTTGTAGTTGAAGCACCAAAGGAAGTGGAAGCTAAGGTTGTTCTACCTTACAGCTCAGACAAGGAACAAACTGAAGTTGAACAGGGTCAAACACCACCTATTCAGGATGGTGGAGACTTTTACTCACTTGAAGAGCTAGATCAACTTGAAGATGAATCCATGGCATTAATGGTAAGGCAATTTGGCAATTTTAGATTCAGAAGAAATCCAAAGTACAGGTTCAAGTCAAATAACAGATTCCAGAGAGGAGGCTCTTCTTCCTCTAGTAACAGGGGAGGATACAAAACTGGATCTGTTGACAGAAGCAAATTTCGTTGCTTCAATTGTAATGAATTGGGGCACTTTGCCACTGAATGCCAGAAACCCAAGCAAACTCAAAGAAGAGACTTTGCTGCTGAGAAGAAGAAACCTGGGAAAGCTTATGTTGCAGCCGGTAAGAGTTGGGATGACACGGATAGCGAAGATGAAGAATATGGAAATCTTGCGCTAATGGCAATTGGTGAATCATCTGATCATCAGAACGGACAGGTAACTCTTACTGACACTGAATTAATTCGTAGTCTATATAATTCCTTAGGTAATGCACAAACTGGATATAATAGACTAGATCTACTAAGCACTAAACTTGGAAATGAAGTGTTAGAATTGAAAAAGATTCACATTAATCAAGATCACCAAAGAGATGAAATAACAATGCTTCTCACCAAGGAGAAATCTATTCTAGAAGTTGTTGGCAAACAAATGGCTAGAATTACTGAACTTGAAACGCAGGTCAGGGCTTGTTATAATTCTGTTAAAATTTCCAAGGAGTTCTTTAACAAACAAGCTGTTGAACAAACAGTAGGGATAGGGTATGGCTACAACGAAGCTGTTGGATTGTTGGGCATAAATTCCCCTAACCTTGTTAGTGCTGAAGAAAGAGGGATACCGCATGTTCTTAAGAAAGTTAAAGATCCCCTCTTTAAGAAATCTGATGCTGGACCACCAGATATTCTTTCTATGGTCATCCAGGAAGAAATAAGAAATGAGGACAGTGCTAATGGCATTGTTCTTGAAAATGTCAAAACTACTAAGAAACCAGTTAAGTATGTTGAGTTAACTAGTTCGTCTAAAAGTAGTTTAAGTGACGAGCAGTTGAAAAAGAAAAATACCATGTCTGATATGCACACCATGCCTATTAATGATCCATCTCATAAATCATGTGGTATTATTAATTGTATAACTTGTGCTTTTAATAGTATGCGAGCATATTTTAATGGTAGCTATGCATGTGATAAACAGACTGCTCCGCGACAGCATATGAACAGGAACAATAATGTTCGGTCAAAGACTGTTATTCCTTCTCAAGTTAGGAGAAAGACATTTGAACCTAAGAACAAACAAAGGGTTACGAAGAATGTTTACCAGGTCAAGTGTCCAGTCAATGACACAAGTGTCCGTGCTGTTAAAGAAACATGGATACCTAAAATAAAACAAAAGATTTTCAAATCTGTTTATAAGGTTAAATGTTTATTGGTTAAAGATGTTAAAATTAAAAGTGTTGCTTTGCCTGATAAAGGCCAATATTTTAAAACCGCAGGACCCAATCAAATTTGGGTTCCGAAGAAGGTTTAATCCGTTTGTCATTGCAGGGTGTTGAGCAGGTTGAACGTGTAACCTGGATCTTGGATAGTGGATGTTCAAGGCATATGACTGGAGATAGAACCCTGCTAACAAACGTGGTGGAAAAGGCCGGCCCAGTAGTTACCTTTGGAGATAACAGCAAAGGTAGAACTGATGGATATGGTAGACTTGAAGCTGGAAATGTTATCATAGAAGAAGTGTCCTTTGTAAAAGGACTTGAGCATAATTTGCTCAGTATCAGTCAATTCTGCGACAAAGGATTTGATGTCCATTTTAACAAAAAGAATTGTCTGATTTCTCACAAAAGAAGTGAACAACCATCGCTGACTGGAGTCAGAAAAGGAAACTTGTATGTAGCTAACTTGAATACGGGAAGCACTGAAGAATTCAATTGCTTCTATTCTAAAGCGTCCACAGATGAAAGTTGGCTATGGCACAAGAAACTCTCTCACCTGAATTTCAAAACAATGAACTCTCTTGTTAAAAGAGAATTAGTGAGAGGTTTGCCTTCTATGGAATTTACACAAGAACGACTATGTGACGCATGCCAAAAAGGGAAGATAAAAAGGGCAACTCACAGGAGCACTAATACATCATCAATAACTGAACCATTACAATTACTTCATATGGATTTGTTTGGTCCAGTTAATGTGATGTCAATGTCAAAGAAAAGATATGCTCTAGTGATTGTTGACGATTTCTCTAAATTCACATGGGTTTTGTTCTTACATTCCAAAGATGAAACTCCACAGTTAGTGATTGATCATATCAAGTTGATTGAGCTTGATTCAATGTATCCAGTAAGAGCGATAAGGTCAGATAATGGAACTGAATTCAGGAATGCAGTTCTAAATGAATTCTGTACTGAGAAAGGTATAACAAGACAGTTCTCGGCTCCAAGAACTCCTCAGCAAAATGGGGTAGTTGAAAGAAAGAATAGAACCTTGGTTGAAGCTGCTCGTACTATGCTAAGTGAATCAAGGCTTCCATTAAGCTTTTGGGCTGAAGCTGTCAATACTGCATGCTATACCCAGAATCGAACGCTGATCAACAAAGACTTAATGAAGACACCTTATGAAGCGTTAACAGAAAAGAAACCAACACTCAAGTACTTTCATGTATTTGGAACAAAATGCTTTGTGCTAAAAGAAGGAGACGATCAAGGTGGTAAATTTGAAGAAAAAGCACATGAAGCAATTTTTGTGGGTTATACAAGAAGAGCATATAAGGTGTATCTAATTGATCAACAGAAAACAATGGAAAGTGTCAACGTTACATTTGATGACACAAAACTTCCTAATATCCAAACTGAAGATTCATCTGAAAAGCTGTCTTTTGAAGATATGACAGATCTAGAATCAGATGATGATAGTCCACCTGATGTGTTTGCTGATGCTAATGACAACAATGTCAATGATGAGACTAATCAGAATAATGGTGATGAAAATCATGATAATGTTGAAAGTGTCACTAATAATTCTGAACAATCGTCTAATCAGCCTGGCAACAACTCAGGGGGAGTTAATGAAGGATCTACTAGTCATATTCAACATCATAATGAAGATCAAGGCGAATCATCAAGATTAAATCTTCCAAGACAGACTGTCTGGAATAGAGCTCATCCTTTTGAGCTAATCGTTGGTGATCCAGATGTTGGTGTAAAGACTAGAAGAGCTTTTCAAAATCAATGTAATTATTCAGGGTTTCTATCTGAAATGGAACCTAAGAAAACTAAAGAAGCTCTTTCAGATCCTGATTGGGTGATTGCTATGCAAGATGAACTCAATCAATTTAAACAACAAGAAGTGTGGAAGCTGGTGCCCAGACCTACAAATAAAACAGTGGTTGGTACAAGGTGGGTATTCAGAAACAAACTTGATGAAGATGGAACAGTAACAAGAAATAAAGCAAGACTGGTAGCAAAAGGTTACTCACAATCTGAAGGCATTGACTATGATGAAACCTATGCTCCAGTGGCTAGACTTGAGGCCATAAGGATATTCTTGGCATTCGCAGCATTTTCAAACTTTAATGTTTATCAAATGGATGTCAAGAGTGCCTTTCTGAATGGAAAACTGGATGAAGAGGTATATGTAGAACAGCCACCTGGTTTTGAAGATCCAGATTTATTGGGGTATGTTTACTTTCTCTTTAAAGCTATATATGGTCTTAAGCAAGCACCAAGAAAATGGTATGACATACTCTCTGAATTTCTACTTGAAAATGAATTTACAAGAGGTGTCATAGACAAAACTCTCTTCACAAAGAAACATAAGAAAGATACAATATTAGTCCAAATCTATGTGGATGATATAATATTCGGGTCTACTAATGATATTCTTTGCAAGAAATTTGCTAAGTTAATGCAGGGTAAGTTTGAAATGAGCATGATGGGTGAGCTGAAGTTCTTTCTTGGATTGCAAGTAAGTCAAAGGACAGATGGAATATTTATCTGTCAATCCAAGTATGTCAAAGAGCTTCTCAAGAAATGTCAAATGGAGGACTCATCTTCAGCAAGAACACCATCATCGACAGCGGTCAAATTTGGAGCATGTGAAAATTCTATCAAGGTAGATATCACAAGCTACAGAGGTATGATAGGCTCATTACTTTACCTTACTGCAAGTAGACCTGATATTATGCATGCTACGTGCTTGTGTGCAAGGTTCCAATCAGATCCTAGAGATGTTCATCTTATTGCTGTTAAACGAATCCTGAGATATCTTAAGGGTACGCCTAATTTAGGCATCTGGTACCCTAAAGATTCTGGTTTTAATCTTGTTGGATATACAGACTCAGATTATGCAGGAAGTGTTGTGGATAGAAAAAGCACCTCTGGGAGTTGTCAATTCCTAGGTGGTAGACTGGTTTCCTGGTACAGCAAGAAACAACAAACAGTTTCCAACTCAACAGCTGAAGCTGAATATATAGCTGCTGGAAGCTGTTGCGCACAGATTTTGTGGATCAGGAATCAGCTGAGAGACTATGGTTTTGTACTAGATAAAATTCCTATTTTATGTGACAATACAAGTGCCATAGCTATCTCTAACAATCCTGTGCAGCACACAAGGACAAAGCATATTGACATCAGGTATCATTTTATTCGAGAGCATGTCATGAATGGTACCGTGGAGTTACTTTTTGTACCTACGGAAGAACAAACAGCAGATATTTTTACTAAGTCTCTTGACGAATCCACATTCACCAGACTTGTTGGTGAATTGGGTATGTTAAATAGTCCTAGTAATTAAACTAGTTAATATCTGAGGTTTGATCTTTAATAATTTTCAAAGTGATTATTGTGTACAATATTTGTTATTTGAAATCACTTGTATAATTATTTTATCAACTTATAATGTTGCTTGTTTCTTCTTAAAGTTTTATCACTATCTTCGTTATACATCTCTAAATACTTCTTGTAATTTTAGAGTGATTCATTTTCCTTAAAAAAAAATATTTTTCTCGAATTTTACTAGCTGTAGTTTATGAGAAATCTATTTTTCTTGAAAATGTTATTATTTTAAAATCAGTTTAATTATTTTTTATGTTTAATAAATTATATTTTTTTCTTGAATAATTTTCTATATGGAAATTATTTTATTAGAAAATTGATATTTATTAATTCACCAGAAATAATTTTGTATATATTCAATATTTTATTTATTTTGATTTGTAATGTTTGTCCTTTTGTTATTAATGTTTGATCTCGTAAAAAGGACTACCTATGATCGTTTGTTTAATTTTTATTAGGTTTGCTGATTTTAGTGTAAGTTATTTTACTAATTTTTGGCTTGGTTTTTGATAGAAATTAAATTGCTTCAGTTTTAGAATTTGCTAGTTCTAAATATCCTGTTAATATTTAGATTTTAGGATAGTTATATTTGTTGTTTTGTTTATATTACAATAGATATAACAATTAATCTGATTGTTATATTTGTATTTTAGGGTAAATATAACTCTAATTAGTATATAGTTATATTTTTGTTTTGTTTGAAATATAACTGTCGAAAATTCAATTTTGCATTGTCATACTCTTTGTTTTTCGATAGTCATATTAGTGTTATCTTGTTAATAAAACTGTTATATAACTATGTAATTAGGATAGTCATATTACGTTTATACGTAATATAACTATCGGTATGACTATCAACCGATAGTCATATCTTGTGTGTGTTAGATAGTCGTGTAAGTTAATTAAACTAGTATATAACTATTAATATAGGATAGTTATATTTTGTTTAACACGTAATATAACTATCGGTATGACTATCAACCGATAGTCATATCTGAGCTGAATTATATATAAATCGTTAGTAATATTGATAGTTATATTCAGTTATATTATCTTTTCAGCGTGTTAATTCACCTGAGACACTATTTCGAACGATACATACATATACACGGTGTATAACTATCGAATTGCTGCCGAATTACTGTCTCAATCACACTCGAATCACAGTTCTAAGAACAAAATTCGATTACCCATTCAATTATCTTCAAAACCGTTGCTTAAATGTAAGATTTGGTTGTGTTTTGAAGATTTTTTTGTTAAAAAACTTCGGATTTTCGATTTGAAATTCAAGAACATTGGTTGTGATTATTCAAAAACTAAAAATAGACGTGTGTTTGTGATGTTATGGAGATCATTGCCTCAAATTTTCAAAATTTTTGGTGACGAATTCGATTATTCGAATTTTTATTTATTTATTTATTCGAATTTTGTGTATTAATTAGTTTAATTGCTGAATTTTGCAGATTCTCTAAGGTTAAAATTTGATTTGGAATGGCTGACACTTATAATAATTTTGAGATTGTTAATCACAACTTTATTGGATATTTTAATCCCGAGGATTGCTCGGTGGATCGTTTCAAACCGTGGTTATCTTTTCTGAACGATCATAATATCTGTAGTCATGCTATAACTGCAAATGTTCCCATGAAATTTGGTCCGCTTAAACTAATGTGTACTACAGCTATGGTGGCCTCAGACAACAGATCATTTTCTTTCAACTTCAGCAATAAGACATATACAGTGGATGAATCTGTCTTCAATGCTGCTCTGAGACTGCCTACTGAACAATTTAATGAGTCTCCTTCAATTGATGAGTTGACACATTTCTTCACACATCTGAATTATCAAGGTCAATTGGATCTTAAGCGTCCCCTGAAAAGTAACCTGGTTCAAGAATGGAACATATTCTTCGAAATCATTGCAAAGGTCTTTGCTAATTCTACCAAGAGTAACAACACTGTCATCACGGGAATGTTGCAGTCTATTGGTTACTCAATTGCTTACAACAGAAGAGTCAATTTTGGTAACTTGTTCTGGCCTATTTTGATAAATCGTGTGAAGAAAGCTAGGAAGAACTTTGGGAAAGGTAAACTGGTTAAATGTCATTATCCTCGATTTTTGACATTAATTTTTAATCATCTTATGCCTACGGATCAGCCTACTCCTTTTCCAAATGACCGAGTTCAATGGTCTGGTAAACCAAATAAGAAGTTCTACACAAGGTTGGATACTTCTGGTACTCTGGCGCATGTTCCAGTAGTCATAACACCATATATGTCTACGTTCATAAATTTGCCAAATGTTATGGCTCAACCAGTTGCTGAGCTACTTGCAATTGAACAAGCTCCAGAACCTGAAGCAGAACACACAGCTACTGAACATCAACCAGAACCTGAACCGTTAATTGATCCTGAACCTCACTATCAAGTGGATCAACCCATTCAGACTGAAGATGTTGGAAATGTAAATGATCAGGTATTTGACTCAACTTCTACTCAATCTCAATGTCTTTCTGATAGTCAAACAAGTGCGAGAAATGACCAAGGGGCTGTACAACCACAACCTCTAACCCAGGTCAATACACCAAATACTAAATCCAAATTCTCCAAACACTATCAAAGAAAGAAATTGTCAGTCAAATGATACAATCCGAGTAGTGATATTCTGAGTGAAACTACAGTTCTGCCTTTACAAAAGAAAAGTAAAACTACATCTGAGTCGACTGTAAACCCTTTCATTTCATCAACCACTCCCTTGTTACTTACAATGGGGGAAGACATTTTCTCAAATGAAGCTGAAAACACTCTCATGCAAGTTGACCAAGTTACAGTGCCTGCCATTGTTACGGCAGAAGAACTCTCACAGGTTGATAGGGATTTGCGAACTCCCATTGCACCACCACTGACCTTCCAAGAGGAGGCTAGGGTGATTTCTCCTGCAGGTACAATGGATGCAGCTATGGATTATGAGAGGAGTGATGTGAGAATTACTTCAAATCTGAGTGAAACACTAGCACGTGAGGTGAGTGATACTCAGAGAGCTATTGAAGTGAGAGCACACACTGACACAAACACTCTGTCTCTTATGGAACAACTTGCTCAAATGAAAGAAAATCTTGCTCAAGCTGAAGAGGATAACAAGAACTTAAGATTTGATATGGATAACATGAGAACTATCCTCAACAACAAGATCAGTGCACTCAAGCTAACTCAACAACAAGCAATTGAAGACTCTGGAGATGTCACAGTGGCTCAAGATCTCATTATATCTTCAATGTCAAATCAGATTGAAGATATTCAGAATAACATGAATGAACATCACTTGTCCACTGAACATCGATTTAGTCAGATTGAAAGGCAGAATGCACTCCAAGCAAAAGGGTTGACTCACTTGTATAACATCATTACTAGAACTATCACTCCAACAGAAGAAGAAAGAAAGTTCTTTGAAGGTCAAGATGGAGGAGGTGATGGTGATGAACGTGACCCGAAGCCTGCTGATTTTGTTCCCTCTGTAGAGGATTCATCAACTAAGGAGGAGAAGTCAAGACATGGAGGAAGTTCAAGTAAATCTAAATCTGATCAAGGAGCTGATCAAGGTGATAGGAGAGATAAGGGGAAGAGGAAAGAAATTGGAAGTTCTGACATGCATGAAGAACCTGAAGATATTGAAGGTTACTACTACACAGGTGAACCAGATAGTATTGACATGTTTGCTGATTTAAAGTTCACAGATGTGGGAGAAGTATTACCTGAACCAGATCTCAGGGACTGGGAAGATGAAATGCCCATAGACTCAGAAGCTGAAGCTGAACAGATACGTCTAGATTTTGAAGCTGAAGCAGAAATTGACAGACAAGAAGCTCAACTAAAATTGAGA
Source organism: Saposhnikovia divaricata (assembly GCA_036435485.1). Classification (NCBI taxonomy): domain Eukaryota; kingdom Viridiplantae; phylum Streptophyta; class Magnoliopsida; order Apiales; family Apiaceae; genus Saposhnikovia; species Saposhnikovia divaricata. Next base: position 26,244,750 of record CM071600.1, read on the forward strand.
GATGATAGGCTTAAAAAGACATTGGACTTGATTGCTCATAAAGAAAAACTTCAAAAAGAGGAAGCTGCAGCAATGCAACGCCAACATGCACTTAAGGTACAAGCTAGGAGAACATACATCAGATTAAAAAGTGGTGACAAGTGGGAACGAGCTCAAAAAGCTATAGACTCACCACAAACGTCTGAATATGATGATCGTCGGCTAAGTGCTATTCTTGATGAATTTAAGAATTCAAATCCAATACATGAAGGGTATGTGAAAGCCTTACAAACAGAAGTCGTCAGGATATCTTCTGCTTTTGAACCAAGAACCGATGAGTTAGTAATTTTCGTTGAATGTCATAATGTTGGAACATTCAGAGTGTCCCTTCAATTCTTTTATGACAGATCTTTGACAGAACTCTGGGCTCTTAGACCAAAGGTAAGAACATCCTCTGAGTTGGGAATACTACTTCATGAAAAGTTCAAAGAGTTTGCTGAAAGAGCTGGACCGGAAGTGATAGAAGAGCCTAAGCAAGTGAAGTTTCTTAAGGGTGAAGTGATACATACAGTCAAACTTCAGACGAAAGATTTGTATGAGCACTCTGCTAAACACTTGGTATTTGTGGAGTACATTCTTAGAAATCATGGATTTACTTCTCAACTTAAACGGGAAACTGCAGATCATATCAAATCTTATGCTCAAACCAATGTGAAAGACTATGTAAAATTCAAAGGTGAGTTGAGGAAATCACTTGGAATTCCATTGGTACTTCCTACAAGGCTATCATCAAGGAAAGAAATGTTAGTTGATGTTGAGCTACATAAAAGCCTACCAGTCCTGAATGAAGAAGAAGAAGAAGAAGGAGAGTTCAGACCTGGAGGAAGTGAAAACTGAAGAACCGCTCTACTTGTGATATTTTTAGAGCTTAGATAGAACAAGATAGCATAATTGTACTATGTGATCAGTCTAGAGGATCATCTATCTTGTATTTATCTTTTCTGTTTGAATCTGGATAATGTTATATATGAACCAGAACTTTTTCATTATTTACTTAGCATTTAAAGTTTTATTCTTTACTTATTTAATTGGGATTAGTTGAAGAATCCTCTAGGTATTTGCTTGTTACTGTCTAACAAACAAATAGGGGGAGATTGAAAGGCATATGACTCAGCCTATTTGTAGTTAGAGGATCCTAATCCAATTAAAGTAGTTTGTAATAAGTAAATAATATCAACTGTCACAGGAATCTCATAAGGTGACAACTGTCAGAAGAAAAATCAACAAGTCAATCTATAGTTTTGATGTTTCACACTGAAGAAGATTCAGTTGCCTGATCAAGCGTCAGTGTAGCATTAAAATACATGGATTTATTTCAAGGACAGAGGTTTCTATAAGTGATAAGAAACAATATCAGTTCAGAATGATCGGAGAGAGTGAAGAAAAGAAAAAGACCACAGTTTAATGTCAAGATGAAGAACAGAGATTGGAGTTAGTCGTTCATGAACCAGACAGTACATCGAGCGTCAACAAAAATCCAGTGTATGTTCGTTATTATAATTACGTGGTCCACAGTGAAGTTTTGACTATTAAAAGGAGTTGTATTAATTCTATTTTAATTAATTAAATCAAATAGTTAATTTAATTAAATAAATTAATTCTATCAGAATTAATATATTTGTTAAAGTAATTATTAGATTAATTAAATAAGAATTAATCTGAAAAAGAAATAATTAATTAAGTGATTTATATAAATCATTTAGTTAATTATAATCTGAAAATATATAACAATATAACTATCTAAGGATAGTTATACCGATTGTTATATATAGTTCAAAAGGATAGTCATACAAAGGGAATGGTTTGGACAGTCATATTAAGTTCAAATAATAGTCATACCGAAAGTCATATACAAAGGAAATGATTATTGGACAGTCATATTCAGTTCAAAAGGAGATAGTTATACCGAAAGGTATATTCAAGTCAAGTGGCTATTGGACAGTCATATTCAGTTCAGTGGATAGTCATACCGAAAGTTATATTTAATGGGACAGTCATATTTCTTTCAGTGGATAGTCATACCGAATGTTATATATGTGTTAATTGATTGTTATATCAATTAAAACAACACAATATGACTATGGACGGAATATAAAGATCAGAAGCAGCAAAGAGGCAGAAGACAATTCACTTACAACTTCTGAAAAATCCCAGCAGCTCATATCTCTCTCTCTCAAGCTCAAGAACACTTACAAACATAATTCTGGAAATTCAAGTTCATCTCTTTTGTAATATTCTATCCGTTGGAACTTGTTTATGTGTGGTTCTTGTAATACTAGCGAATTAAGTTTCCTAGTTCACAACTTGATATCTTGATTTTAATTAACTAAATTAGAAAAGTTCATGTCGAATTTTCTAATTAGTTATTAATTACTTGATAATCATTTGGATTGATTTTGTAACACACATCAAGTTAATATATTGTTATATTCAACTTGAAATTTGTGTTGTATTATTCCGCTCAAATTTGTTTAAGTTAAATTTTATTTAAAGAACAAATTTCGATAAAATGGTATAGATTGTATTCAACCCCCCCTTCTACAATCGTATCGGACCTAACAGCTAGGGTTTGTGTATTTAATGCTAGGGTTCGTGAGCTTCGTGCTTTAATGGCTGCTTCTGCGTTCGAGACTAAGCGGTCCTCGCAGAATGCCTACGTATCTCTGTATTAGAGAATCAAGCCAAGAAAACGTAGTTCTGAGAATGAGGGGTCAGGCCCTTTATATAGGCTGAGAAGCCTTAGAATTATGGTAGGATTTGGAGACTTGGTGGACAAGTCTTTGAGGAAGGTTCTAGATCTATTCCTTATAGGAATCAGTTTCCATATCGAATTGGATGCCTTGGTTGCTAAGTCTGATGGAGATAATATCCTTATCCAACTCTTATTGATGAGCTGTTTTTCACATCTAATATTAATTACGAAATTAATATTTAAAATAGGGTTTTGGACCCTGTTGGTGGGCCCCACGTTTGGACCATACCGGGTCTAATTAGTGCAACATTAAATGTGTCTTTAGGGCTTATTTTTAGCCCATATCAGATGCCTAAAAGGATCTTCCGTGCCTTCACCTCCAAACTTGGGAAGGAGGGCAATAAGACCACCCTTTAGCTCAAATGGTTGTCCTCCCGGAAATACAATGCACAATGGTAGTTGAACGGAGCTAGGAGAAGCAATCTACTTGAGTGTGCGTTGATTAGGATTTTCCATGACTTGATCAATAGCTTCGTCCGGTGATGAGATATGAATAACAAGGGGAGGACCCTCGTTCAACTCATCTTCCTCTTCCGAAGGTGAACTAGAAATAAATTGACTTGATGAATCTATATTGGCACTTGAATTCCTTTGATTCCTTCGCAAGAGTCTCTCGGGATTCGATGAATATGCAAGATCACCTAAAGAAGAGGATCGAGTCATGCATAGCAAAAATTTCTTAAAATAAAGGGAAAAAGATAAATATGCACAATGAAACTAAAAATATTCACAATTTTATACGCGCACTAATATTGCACTAAAACTAGTTCCCCGGCAGCGGCGCCAAAATTTGGCCACGCCCGTCGTCGACGCGCCAAATTGATAATAAATGTTTATGCTCTACTATGTTCGCACTTAACTACAAATGTAGCAAATGTGGTAAGTAGGGATCGAACCCAAGGGAATAGCGTTCAATACTAAAGTAGTGTAAAATGGTGGGGGGGTTTTGAGTTGGTTGTGATATTTTATCAAACACCTTGAAGACAAGAAATAATGTGCTAGAGAAATATAACTAAGTAAATTTGCTATCAACCAATTTTACCAATACAACAAACACAATGAGTAATTTAGCAAGAATAAGAGTTATTTGACCCAAGGATTAATGCAAATCAAGCACTTCAACCCAACAAACAAGCAAAATATATCCAACTCTACCTAACCAAGATAATTGGTGAAGCACACAATTACTTATTTCTCTTCTAAAAACACTAATTTAGTGAAGCACATAAATTAACTCTCTTGACACTAGCAACCAATAATGAAGCACTATCAATTTAACCAAGTCAAGGAATTAAACAAAGAGAGGCTAGGACAAACCCAAGGATGAGAAGCGCAACCTAGGTATTTGCACTTGAATTTTGTGGATTTAGGTACACTAAATCTTGTGCTACTATAATGAATGAACTAACGATTACGTATTAGAACAAACAATTAGCAATTGAAAATACAAGAAGAGTAAGGTGAAGCAACTTACAAATCTTCAAGCAAAATCATAAGCAATACAACACAAATATTCAAGATAGAGTGAAATAGATCTTACTTAAAATGGAGTGGGTTTAGTACAAGAATTGCTTCCTTGAGCCAAATATATAGAGTTAGTTACTCATAATCAATGCTAGATTATGAGTAATTGATGTTTCTCTTTGAATTCTACTAACCCTAATAGTGTTCTTGAAGAGGAAGAAAATGAAGATGAAGTTAGATGTAGGTTAAGATGTAGGGTTTGGCTTCTTTTAATACACATCAGGGGTTGCACGGCCTGCTGCACGGCCGTGCAGTAGCCCGTGAAAAAGACTGCCCAATCTGCACTACTTAGAACACTCTGCACAGCCTGTTGCACGGCCGTGCAGTAGCCTGTGCGAGACAAAATCTTCAAGATTATACAATAAAAACCTCCCGGAAACGCGAGCTTGCATCTTCTAACTCCCTCTTGAATAATCTTTGCTTTCAAGCCCAAAATAATCCATCTTTTCAACCATTAAGCATGACGCACTGAAAGATGAAAAACATAATTAATATCGATAAAATAACATTCGGAACTAACAAAAATGCAAGAGAATAAATGACAAAACGTGTATAAAATACACGTTATCAGATTTCTAATATTCCATATCCTCAATTAATAATCCAATTATTATATTTCGGACGCCTCTGTCAAAGTTGGAATAAAATAAAGTTTCGATTCTCTGAATTCTGTCCTCGTTTACATACACTTATTCTCTCTGTACTTCCCTAGTTCATACTTGGTTTTCCCATTACTCAACTCCTCTATAGTGTACTCTAACTCACTTCACAACTTCTCTACAGGGTATTCTAACTCTTTTATCAATTGACCGATTCTCTATTTACCTCAATCGTTGCACTCAGGTTTGCACTATTCACAGAAGATCACTATACCTCGAAATACCTACTCACTGAAACATTACTCATCGAAGTCACTATAGGTCAAAATCACTATTCACTGATGCACTATTCATAATAAGAGAAGTTTTAATTCTACCGGAAATTTGGGTTATTACATTATATGATTCTTACGATCACTGATTACGAATTTATCGAAAAGTTAAAATCGTCTATTTATTGTTGTTGAAAAAATTGCAGTGATTTTGAATAAGGATCAGAAATGGACGATACAAATAATTTAATTTTATCGTTTTAACTTGAAATAATTGTACTTTTATATAGATAATTAATATTTTATATTAATATAATAATTATAATGTTCTAATAATGATTGCTAAAATTTTATATTGAATATAAAAAAGTATATTTAATATATATTTAATATGTACAATTAATGACTAATTAAAATGCTGTTAAATGCAAGGAAATTATTTTTATAAAAAAATCAAAAATGTGAAAAATCAAGAAAAATATATTGAAACTTTTGACTGAAAACCTCTCCGATCTCCTGCTATTATAATATATATATATAGATATAGATATATAGATATAATCTGCGCTTCACACGGTTTATAAATTTTATTTTAAAGTATTGAAAGTAGATGAATTAATTTTTATTATTTTTAAAAATTGATTGGTCTCATACGAATTTCCTTAAAAAATTGATTTAAAAATAATTTACATATTAGTTGGAAAATACTCACATTATATATCTAAAATATTGATAATCTTAAAAATATCACAAACATATAAAAATAAAAATTACAATACGAACGTAATCTTTACGATCAAATGTTACCAATATTGAATATAACTTAATAATGTTTTTTAAAGACGACACCCCTCTCATAATATACATATTTAATAATACTCTAAGCAAAATTAATTAGAATACTAATTTATTTTGAAAAAATATAATAAAACAACGGGTGTATAAATTTTTTATAGATTTAATCTTCAGATAAAATGGTTGGGTTTGTTCAATTTAATTAGTTTGGTCATAACACATGTGCAATTTATTCATGTGTAAAAGTAAAAATCTGTGTGTATTATTTGTATACAAATTTCAAATATTAAGTAAAATCTTTGTACTTCTATAATTATTACGAATTCCACGATCACTGATAATAAAGATTGCTTGAAAAGTTATGGTTATAACGTTTTTAAAGCCGACACCCCTCTCATAATATACATATTTAATAACAGTGTAAGAATTTATTTGATTAGAATATTAATTTATTTCGACACAATATAATGAAACAATAGGTGTATAGCTTTTTTATTGATTTTATCTTCTGATAAAATGGTTGGGTTTGTTAAATTTAATCGATTTGATCATAACACGTGTGTAATTTATTCATGTGCAAAATTAAAAATCTGTTCGTATAGTTTGTATACAAATTCCAAATATTAAGTAAAGATCTTGTACTTCCATAAGTTGTTAAGATTTTCACGATCATTGATAATAAAAATTGCTTGAGAATTTAAAGTCGTTTGCCCTACAGTCATCAGAAACGAAATTACAGTGATCTTGAATAGAGAATAAAAAAACGCAATGTAAACAATTTTTAGTCATCATTTTACCTAAATAAAAACCTAACTATATATATTTAATATTTAATATTGAAATAATAACTATAACGTTCCAATAAAGTTTACTAATTTTTAAACAAAATTAAATAGAGTAAATTTAATATGTTTTTAATAGGTGTAATTAATGACTAATTAATATGCCATTAATAGTTATTTAATGCTAAAAATAATTTTAATAAAAAAACGAAATTCAAGAAAAATACCTTAAACTCTTATGGTGCATTTTCGATCTCTAGACATTATAATATACTAGCTTATAGTCCGAGAAAAGCATGGGTTTCTTTTAAATACTTTTAAAATTATATAATTAAATAAAATAGAGTATAATAATTTATTATGGATATAATTTAACTTTGTAATTAATTAATAAAATTATTAGTAATAATAATAGTTATTTAATAAATGATATGTATTGATTAGAACTAATAATATAAAATCTTAATATAAATTTGTTGTTGACAGGAATCAAACCTTGGATCTTTAGAAGAGGGATTTAAATATAGAATATTCCTTATTATTTGATCTAACGGCTATTATCTATTTACTAAATATCTAACGGTCACTATTTTTTTAGATGGTTGAACCAAGTTGAACCAAACAACCAAATTATACCCCTGTCTGCTTATTATATAATAGTATAGATATGGATTCGCTTATTAACGGTTACATGATTCGATCTTTTATCTATTAATCATACTAGCATGTACCCCGTTAAATACTTTTATCTTAACATTTAATATTTTTATCTTATTATTCATAATATTAATATTTGTTTTTTAATTAGTAAGAAAATAAATTATAGAAGATAATAAAATATAATAATACGTATTTGATATTCTACATAATAGTTTTTTACTTTAATATTGAAAATAGTTAAATAATTTTTTAAATTTAATACGTTGACTGAAATTCTTGGAGTAGTTTATAATATATTTCCTCTGTCCCCTATTTTGACTTTTTAGAATCAAACTGATCGAGTTTTGACTAATGATCAATAAATATTGATAAATGTATAAATTACAAAAAAACGATCATAAAAAAATTTATGTGAAGTATTATCAAAATTGATTTCAAAATTTATAAAAATATAAAACAATAAATTATAATTTACAATCAAATTTCGATTAATTGACTTTGAAAAGTCAAAAATTGACATAATAAGTGGGACGAAGATAGTAATATAATTGTTTAATAACAATATGGTGAAAATAGATAATATAAATTTTTAAATAAAATATGTTGTTGAGGGGAATCGAACATTGAATTTGTAGGAGTAGTTTATAAGATGATATAAATGTTTAATAATAATATGTTGGTGACGGGATTCGAACCTTAAACCTAGGAGTATTTTATATATTATAAAAAAATATTCTTATAGCATTACTTCCAACGGTTCTCATTAATCTTTCTCAAAATCCAACAGTTGCTGTTGATTGTATCAAAAAAGTGTATCAAACTAACAACCAAATATACCATATATTTCGCTTATAATAGTATAGTATAGATAGATAGTACTCATTTACATTATACGACAAATTTAATTGTATATCGTATTTATTAAATTATTATATTTACCTTTTTTATTATATAATCTATTGCACCAACTAAATATTTAAGTTTTAAATTACTAAATTAATGTAATAAAATTTAATACAACTTACTAATTGACTATCAAAATATATTAAAATTTATGCAAAATATAAATATATAATTCAAAAAAAAGTTTAAACCATTTTATATTCGTTATCAAACGATCTAACATATTAATATATTAATTAAAAAAAATTATAATAGCAGTTGTACGAATTACGCGGGCCGAGTTCGGATAAACAAATTGATCCGCAACCCATTATTTTTATGCGAGTTAACTTCGGTTTCGACCTATTTCAACCCAACTCATTTAATAACAACCTTAACCCATGAAATTCGTATGTGTTCGGTCTTGACAGGCTATGGATTAGTGATGTCAAATTAGAAATTACAATGGACTAGACAAATTAGCCGCGCTTCGCGCAGTTAACAAATTTTTATTTTTGAATTATAAAATTAGATAAATTAATATCTGTAAAATCATAAAAAATTGATAGGTATTTTAAAAAATTCCTAAAAAATTGATTTAAAACAATTTACATGAATTATTAGTTGAAAAAAAACTCTTATTATAAATTTAGATTTATAATCTTAAAAATATCAAAAACATGAAAAATAGCATTCACAATACGAACGTAATCTTTACGATAAAAAATTATAGATACTGAATATAACTAAATAACGTTTTTTAAAGCCGACACCCCTCTCATAACATACATGTTCAATAATAGTGTAAGAATTTATTAAATTAGAATATTATTTTATTTCGAACAACAAAATGAAATAACGTGATAATTTTTTTATCGATTTATCGATTGATAAAATAGTTGGATTTATTCAATTTAATAGATTTGGTCATGTAATTTGTTATGTGCAAAAGTAAAAAATTGTCGATATTATTTATATACAAATTCTAGATGTTAACCGAAAGATGTATATACTTCCATAGTTAGATATATGGATACCGCAGTTTCATCAGAAATCTTGGAGACCTTCTGCGAGTAAAACATTGAAAACTGTGTTATTTTAAGAAACATGTTCTACGAATATTAGTAGTTCACTGAAAATCTTGTAAATCTTGAATGTTTTGTTAGAAAATTATAGCAAAATGAATTGTTCTGCAAAATACGTTCTATTTGCAGAATTTGCTTGCGAAACATACATGATTTTGAAGATGTCAACAAAATACTCTATCCGTTCATTTTTAATTGGCACATTTGCAAAAAAAATCAGTCCCTAAATAGTTGTCACATTCCTTGTTCCAATACATATTTTTACCAATTTTTCCATATATACCCCTTTATTTCTAATACTAATGTTTGACTTTATATTTAATATACACACTCATAACTCATCATTTAATGTGAAGATTAAGGGTAAACATGGAAACAAATTACATAATTAAATCTTTTTTAATATGTGTGTTTTTTGCGAATGTGCTAACTAAAAAGGGACGGAGGAAGTAGTGATCTTCATACAAAATGTTTTGCAAGATAATATTTTTGCATTGTTTTGAATGCAAAACGTATATAGTCTTCAAGGTCTCCATAGAACTTATCTCTACTTCGATAACTTATAATGATTTCCACAATCACTGTTAAAAAAGATTGATGAAGATCTATTATAGAATGATCTGAAGATAAATTACGGTGATCTTGAATATTGAATAGAAAATGATGCAATGTAATTTTAAATCGTAATTTCATCAAAAATAATCTTAATTATATATATAAGTAATATATTATTATTACATAATAATTATAGTGCGCAAATGAAGTTTGTTAATCTTTCGAATATATAAAATAAAATATATTTTATATCTTGTTTCTTGACAAAAAAATGATATAAATTTATTAAATATTTAATAGGTGTAATTAATGACAGATTAATACGTCATTTAGATGTTATTTAATATTGTTAATTAATGCAAGAAAAGAAATTTAATAAAAAAATCAAAAAACAAAAAATTCAAGAAAAATATCATGAACGCTTAATTTATATATAGATACCATTTTCTAATGCCGTTCCGATCTCCAGGCATTATAATTTATATAGATACCATTTTTTAATGCTGACACCCCTCTCAAAACATACATGCTCAGTAATAATATAAGCATTTATTTAATTAGAACATTAATTTATTTTGACCCAATATATCAAACAACATGTGTATAACTTTTTATCAATTTAATCGATTGATAAAATAATTAGATTTATTTTGTGCCAAAGTAAAAACTTATCAGTATTATTTGTATACAAATTCTAGATTTTAACCAAAAGATTTATATGCTTATAGAACTTATAAAGAAGAAAAGTGAAGGTCGTATGTCCCACAATCGTCAGAAAAGAAATGACAACGATCTTGAGTATGGAATAGAAAATTATCCATTGTTAATAATTTTAAATTGTCAATTTACCTAAAAATAATCTTAATTATATATATTTGATATTTTACAATTGAAATAATAATTGTGATGCTCAAATAAAATTTGCTAAGCTTTTGCATAAATAAATAAAGTAAATTTTATATAAATTTAACATGTGTAATTAATGACTAATTAATATATCATTAACATGCTACTTAATGCAATAAATTTTTTTTAATAAAAAAAATCAAAAAAGAGAAATTTCAAGAAAAATATCTTAAAATCTTCTGGTGCGTTTCCAGTCTTCGGACATTATAATATATATAGATAGGTTTTCTTCATGTATATTTCATTTTTAGCGTATTCCATTTTTTTTATTACGGAGTCTTGATGTTAAATATTGTACACATTTGAAAATGGTGAAAAATATGATATTTAGTTAGTTCAATGAAAATATGCATATACGCTATTTTCACTTTAAATTAAAATGCAAAAAATTAATAAATATAATTAATAATACAAAATATTTCTAAAAACGCCATAATGTTAAATACAATTGTAAAGATTGTTCGAGAATAAAATTAAAAATAACTACGGAAAAAATACTAAAAATACAAATCTATCAATCTATACTTCTATAATTAAAGTCGAAACATTGAAAGTTTTGGTTTTCGGTTTGGTTATCTTATTTATTAAAATAAAAGTTTTGGTTTTCGGTTTGGTTATCCTATTTGTTAAAATAAATAATAACGTAATATAAATTAATGGTAATTAATCGATTGCCTTTTTCACATTTACTTTTAGTTGAATATTTTGTTTTTTATCAACACCTAAAAAATCAATCATATCATATCTTTCAAACATTAATATTTTTTTTCTAATTAAAACATGTTACCATTTTGATTAAAAACTAATCTTATAATCATTAATATCACACCATATTTTTCAATTATTAATAAAATATATCAGAAATCCGTATACATTGTTTATAATAGGGAAACATTAGTTTAATTCGTAAACATGAGTATATTAAATTATATTAAATTAAAATTAAAATAACATTTAAAATAATGATTATATAAAAACATAATTGTAATATTAAATAAAATTTATAACATAATAAAAGAAACCCGTGCAACATAATTAGTGATAATTAGTCGAATGCCTTTTTTAAATTAAAGCACGGTCATCCTAATTATTAAAATAAATAGTAAAATAATATAATTAGTTATAGTTAGCCGATTGCCTTTTTTTAATTAAAAGAGGTTTACTTTTAATTGATTGATGATATTACCTTTTATAAACACCTAAAATATCGTATCTTCAAATCAATAATATTTCTTTCTAAATAAAATATATTAGTTGTGGAATAAAAACTAGGGCGTAATTAATTCGTGTATTGAATCCTAGGGTTTGCATGTATTTAATGCTAAGGGGTTGGTGAGCTTCGAGCTTTAATGGCTGCTCTCGTGTTCGTGGCTGAATCTGCCTTCACAAGATGCCTACGTACTTTGATGAACATCAAAGATCAAGCCAAAAACGTAGTTCTGGGTGATGGTGCCCTCGGGGCTATGGTGGCAAGGGCTCACCTAGGACGCAGTGGCTCGTATGTCCTTATTCGAGGATTAAGCCTAAAACGTAAGTGACGTATTGAGCTCTGCCCGAAAACGTTGTGAATGAGAATGAGGGATCAGGCCCTTATATAGGCTGAGAAGCCTTAGAATCGTAGTAGGGTTAGGTGACTTGGTGGGCAAGTCAGCCTTGAGGAAGGTTCTAGGCTCCTACCTTGTAGGAGTCTGTTTCCTTGTATGACTGTGTGCCTTGGAGGCTACTCCTTGAAGAGATAAGGTCCTTATCTAACTCTTATTTGCAAGCTGTTAATTAGCCCATAATATTAATTACGAAATTAATATAAAATTAGGGTTTCGGGCCTCATTAATGGGCTTTATCTTTGGACCAGGCTAGTTCTAATTAATGCAACATTAATGATGTCTTTAGGGCTTACATTTAGCCCATATCATTTGCCCCCAACTTCTAGGAAAACTGATCAGGTTTTCCTTGAAGTTTTAACTGCCTTTCTCGAGACTTGGATCAGGGTTTATAATTGTACACTAGTGTTTCACGAATATCGCTTTGTTGTAAAGTGTGGAGCGACCTACACATTTACGACGATTGGCCTTATTCGAGGCTTTAACTTGTGCTTGCTTTTAGCAATTTCGGCACTTTTATAGAGCTTTTATGCATTATTAGCATGAGTTATCTCTCAATTTGTCAAGAAAATATTTCTATAATTTTCCTCATATTTTTCTGTACTTTTCCTAATATTTGAGGAATTTCCATGTACCCACAGGTATTTATTTCAATTATTCCTAATATTTTAGGAATTTTTGTGTACCCACAGGTATTTTTCTTAATTTTTCCTAATAATTTAGGAATTTTTATGTACCCACAGGTATTTTTCATAATTATTCCTAATAATTTAGGAATTTTCTATGTACCAACAGGTATTTTTCATAATTTTCCTGATCATTTAGGAATTTTTATGTACCCACAGGTATTTTTGTAATTTTTCCTAATAATTTAGGAATTTTTATGTACCCACAGGTATTTTTCGTAATTTTTCCTAATAATTTAGGAATTTTTATGTACCCACATGTATTTTCCTTACGTTTTCCTAATAATTTAGGAATTTTTATGTACCCGCAAGTATTTTTTGTAATTTTTCCTAATAATTTAGGAATTTTTATGTACCTACAGGTATTTTTCGTAATTTTTCCTAATAATTTAGGAATTTTTATGTACCCACAGGTATTTTTCGTAATTTTTCCTAATAATTTAGGAATTTTCTTGTCAACTTATAAAGTTCAGGGGTCTGTTTGTAATTTACAAACTACAGTGGCCTTTTTCTCAATATGTAATCTGCAGGGGCCAACTTGTTGACTCAGCATAACTTGGGGTACCAAACTGCAATTTTGCCAAGAATATTAACCTGGTCTAATTCGACCAAGTTTGTGGTCGAATTAAGGGCCTATTTTTATCCTTGTCGAAGCATTTCTCGAGTAGAATTCCTGCTCGATTCGAGCAGAATCGTGATCGAACCTCTTTTTTTTTTTTTTTTTGAAAAATTATTACTCAGTAATAATATTTCTTTTGTCCGATTCTCGGATAATTTCGATCCCCAAATCGAAGGTGCCCCACTCGAATAAAATTTTACTCGAATAAAGTCCAACCCGGATTTTATTATTATTATTTTTAATAATAATAATAATATTTTTTGTAATTTTAGAGGGGTCCTCAGCCCTAATATTTTCGTAATTCAATATCGTATTTTTGGCCTCATTGGCTCGAAATTTTTCCTAAATTGAGGTCATTCATGACTCTAGACTTATATAAATTTTCATTAAATACCTCTCTTTTTTGTAATCGGGCCTAAATTGAGCCCTTTTTTTTTGTACCTGAATTTCGATCAGGATTCAGACCAGGATTTTGGTCGAAAGAAGGCGCAAGGCAGCACTCTAGTCGAAAGGATTTTCGATCAGAAATCCTGACTCCTAGGTCAGGATTTTCGATCAGGAATCCTGACTCCTAGGTCAGGGTTTTCGATCAGGAATCCTGACTCCTAGGTCAGGGTTCTGGTCGAAATAAGGGCTTTCCCAGCTTCTTGGTCGAAAGGATTTTCGATCAGGAATCCTGACTCCTAGGTCAGGGATTTCGATCAGGAATCCTGACTCCTAGGTCAGGGTTCTGGTCGAAATAATGGCCTTCCCAGCTTCTTGGTCGAAAGAATTTTCGATCAGGAATCCTGACTCATAGGTCAGGGTTTTCGATCAAGAATCCTGGCTCCTAGGTCAGGATTCTGGTCGAAATAAGGGCCTTAAAATGCCTTGATCGAACGTATTTTTGACTAGGATTCCTGGTCATTTCGACCAGGATCTTGGTCGAAATAAGGGCCTTCATTTAGATGGAACGTGGCCTCTTTGAGCCTTTAGCTCCTTACAGCTAGCTTCCGTGCCTCCGTGGCATCGTTTGGCAACCAACCATTCTCAAGGTGTGCTTTGATAGGATCTATCCATCATCCTCCTATCCCGATAGGAGGAATAAGCTTAGAATTTAATTGTAGAGGTTCTCAGAACTTTGAAGTAGACGCTTCCAGAATGGGTCTCGACCTTTGAAGAAGCATACTGAGAGGAGGCATCGGCCTTTGTATTTTCCTCCCTTGGGATATACTCAACGTGACACTCGTCGAACTGGGCTATCGCAGCTTTCACAATCCTCAAATACTTGGCCATATTCTTTTCTCTAGCCTCAAACTCTCCATTGACTTGTGAGACTACCAGCTTTGAGTCTCCACAGACTTTCAGGTTCTTGACCCTCAGGGCTCTTGTCAATCCAAGGCCGGCTATCAAAACCTCATACTCTGCCTCGTTGTAGGTAGTTTGGAAGTCCAACTTCAAGTCATACTCAACTATAAACCCATCAGGGCTTTGCAAAACTAAACCTGCACCACTGGTTTTTGTTTTTGACGTCCCATCAAAATAGAGCATCCAATACTTTTTCTTATCTTCCAGGGGCTTTTCACCTTGCTGACCTTCCTGGTCTATTACCTCCTGCCCCCGACTTCTTTGTTGTCAATGGTATATTCAACCATGAAGTTAGCTAGAGCCTGAGCTTTGATGGCCGTCCTAGGCTTTGTACTTAACATCGAATTCTCCTAGTTCAATTGCCCACTTGATCAGCCTTCCACTGGCCTTCGGGCTGTGCAAAATATTTCTCAACTACTGGTCCATCAGGACTTCAATCTTGTATGACTATGGACGCAGCTTCCTTGCAGCTTCCTAGTTTTCTTGGACTCCTTTGCCTTGATCAAGGATGCTCTTGGATTTCCTGATTCTCGGTTGAGATTCAAGGTTTGTTGTTAGCCTTTCATGGCTTAAGTGGCCACATGTGGCTTAATTGCTCATCTTATCTTACATCCAAGGTCCTTTATGGACTTTAAACACTTATTTGGTTGTGCTGTAACATAACTCTCGACCCTTCGGGGCTTCACAAGACTAGGCCTGCACCTCTTGAAATTGTTTTTGATGCTCCATCAGAATAGAGCTCTGTTCAGATATAGGCTCGTCATTCTTGTTCTGAAACTTACTTTTTTCTCGAGGTACTATCTTCTGCCCCATCACACACCTCGGTAGTGGGTGTCTTGAATTTCCTTGAGATATGAGCATTCATTGTCTCGTTAGTGAAGGACAAGATTGGATCGTCACGATCTCCTAGAGGAATCGAGCCATCGGGATCAGCCTTTTTTGAATCAACCCTTCTCCTCTTAGGGGCATCACTCAAATTAATAACATGGGGGATCCTAGCCCTTGGGGGCTGCCTAGCCTATTGTGCTTCTAGATCTTTCTTTAATTTTTGAATATGCGTTTTATGAGCGATTATCCTTACTCCTGAGGCCTTGGGAGCCAGTCCTTTGGATCCTCGGGGCTGATAAGGCCCTGACCCTCCTTTGAGTTCCTTGACTGGTTCTCCATCTGAGATTGTTATCTTCATTAGTGGATGATGAATCATCAACAATATAGGGTCCAGAAAAATCATGACTCCTTCATTGGTGTTCTAGGCCTTGCATACTCAGTGAACCTGGGTCCTTGGTTGTTCGTAGGGGGAGAGTCAGAGTCTTTGCTAGTTCGGGAATACTTGTCCCTAACATCATACTCTTGCTCCCCTTCTCTTCTTAGAGTTATCATTGTTCCAATTGCTAGTAACAGAAGTATTTTTCCTCATGTTGTCGATCTTCATCCTTAATATACTTGCTTGCTCTCGGCTGGAGCTCAGTTATGTCCTCTGGGGGATGCTTGGCTACCGACATCTTAAAATAGACGTTGGTCGTTCTATGCTGTAAGGCCACCATGGCTATCTTGTTCTCACGTGACTAGCGGGATCACCCGTTCCATCTTAAGCCTTAATGGTAGGCATCTTAAATTTACTTATTGTTAGTCACAGAGGCATGCCTGAATACATCTAATAACAAGCCTAAGTATGTGTAATGCTATGCATTACCTACATGACCTCTTAACTGAGGGAACCTCTAGTTGTAGAGTTTCTACTTGTTTGTACTATGTAATAGGCATCAAATTCTATCTGTGTAACTGTACCTACTAAGTCAAGAATAAAGCTTGAAAGAAGTTCTAATGTTCATGCCTCAAGCAAGGAAATGAAGACTGTCAAATAATCACAGTTGGGATTTGAAGAATTGAAGAAATGAAGAAATTGCCTAAGTACTAATTCGAGAAGTACATTTGTCTATTCGAGAAGTCTAACATTCGAGAAGTCTGGAGTTCGATATCTCAGAAGACACTATTCGATATCTCTCAATATGCTATTCGATATCTCAGGGATTCGATATGTCAAAATGCTCTATTCGATATCTCAAGGAGTCCCAGAGAAAAGAGCTATTCGAGAAGTGATTCGATATGTCAAGATAACACTATTCGAGAACTCAGAGTTATCGATCAAGTCAACTCCAGTTCTCGAATCACTCACTTAGTCACTTCTCGAATACATTCTTGAGGACAAAATACTGAAGAATTGTACAAGTCAGAAACCTGCAACAAGCCAGGATACTTTATTTGACTCTGTCCTATAAAGTATGCTGGAAAGCCTACAAAGAAGCTTGGAGAGATAAGACAAGGGACAAGGAGCTGAAGAAGTGGATCTAAACAGGCTTTTCAAAGTCAAATCTGTAGCCGTTTGGACTCTTACTAAAATGAGATAGACAGACTGGAAAGTGCTTTTGTTTTACCTACCTCATTTGTAGTAAGTGGGTGTATCCATGTCTATAAGGATACAGCCTCACTTCCTTAGCTGTAAAAGGTTTTGAAGTTTCTCAAAAATATCCAGAAAATATCTCTCTGAGAAAAACGAAGCTGAGAATACTATCATTTGTATTCACAGATTGTAGCAAAATCTTTATCTAATAAAATATTAGATTAAAGTGATATTGTGTTGTGTTTGTCTTTAATTATCCGCATCTTCATATCTCACACACTCATCACTTATCTTGTTACAAAGATTCAAGAACGAAGAAAAATTCAAGAATCCATTCACCCCCCCCCTCTGTATTCTTTTACTGTATTCAATACTCAACAAGTGGTATCAGAGCAGGCTGTTTAATCTAAACAGAAAACGATCATGAGTTCGAATACACCAAAGACTACAGGTACGGTAAAGGTCCCTAAGTTCGACAAAGAGAATTACAACCTCTGGAAAATAAAAATGCTGTTGTTCATCAAAGCTGCCAATCCTCTCTACCCTGACATTCTCAAGAATGGTCCATTCATACCACAACAAGAAGTTGCTGAATCCACAGTGGGCGCAGTAGTCATTCCTAGATCATACGTTCCAAAAGAGCCATCCAAATGGACGGACTCAGAGAAGGAAAAGATTGCCCTAGACAGCCACCTCATGTTGTTAATCATAGACTCCTTGGATATGTCGATGTTTGCCAACGTAGCATCATGCAGATCAGCCAAGGACATGTGGAATCACATCGAGGTGTTATGTGAAGGGACAGAGGAGGTAAGAGAAAATAAGAAACAGATACTGGTCACACAGTATGAGGCGTTCATGGCACAGCCCAAGGAAAGTATCACTGATATGTTTGAAAGATTTCACAAGCTGGTGACTGAGCTCCAAATGAATGGGAAGGTTTACAGCACTAAGGAATTAAATATGAAGTTTCTACTATCGTCACCAAACCATCTAGAGCAAAGGGTCATATCCCTAAGAGAAAGAGATTTGAACAAAGTCACGTATGATGTGCTCTATGGGGTTTTAAAGACACACGAGCTTGAGTTGCTTCAAAAGAGGGCTATCCAAGCTAACCAAGGCAGAATGATAAACACATCCTGTGCCTTGATTGTCAACAAATCTATTCAAGACCTGGAAGCATCTGCAAGTCAGCTGAGAATAGAAGAGATAGTAGATGATGAAGAAACTGAGGAAGTAGTGACTGAACCTGCTGATGACAAGGAAGAAGATGAGTTCTACACTCTTGAAGAGCTGGATGGCATGGAAAATACATCATATGCTTTTATGGCTAGAAAATTTCCAAACATCAGATTCAAGAGGAATCAGCCCTTCAAGCCTAGACCTCAAAATCATTCATTCAACAAGGGCAAGGCACCTATGAAAACAAACAAGAACAGATTCAAAACCAGCTATGTGGATAGGTCATCTGTAAGATGTTACAGATGCAATGACCTAGGGCATTTTGCCAGTGAATGCAAGAAGCCTAAAAAGAAGGATAAGGAGTTTCTTGAGCTTGAAGCTAAGTATGAGGCCCTTCTAAAGAAGCAGACACCAGGTAAAGCTTACATAGCTGAAGGGAAGTGTTGGGATGATTCTGACAGTGATGGGGAAGAACAAGAATTCTGCAACTATGCCTTGATGGCCAATTCCAAGGAAGAACCATCTGCATCAGACTCACAGGTACCATCTCTCACTACCATAGACATGTCTGTTTCTGAATATAAATCTTTGGTTGAACAACTATCCGTTGAGATGTTTAACATTCATACTAGTATGACTGCTGCTAATGAAGAGATTGCTAAACTGTCTACTAGGAATGAACTGTTAAATAAGAGAAATGAGGAACTAGAGCTAACTACTGTGCAAATAGAAAATCTTAAACAAGAGATTGAGTATCTAAAGAACAAAGTTCTATGTGCTAGTCAAGTTGAGAAAGCTCTTAGGGATGAATTAGCTGAAAATGAATTTAAGTTGAAGACATTTAAGAATTCCTCTAGTCTATTGCAGTCTTATCATGAGAAAAATCTAGCTAGACCTAAGGCTGCCATTGGACTTGATTATGACACTCTTAAACAGAGGAAAGGCTATGCAGTCATTGAAGATGACATTGTTGTTCAAGAGGAGGTGCCTCAGGTTTTGAAAAAGACTGAGAATCCAATATTTAAAACACCAACACTTGAGATTGATGAGGATGCCTTACTCATCAAGCAAATGTTGGAGGATGAAGATGAGGCACAATCAAATGAACAACAAGCATCCTCTGAGAGTAAGAATGTCAAAACCAAAGCCAAGGAGCCAGTAGGAGGTAGACCTAGACTTGAGAAATCTGTAAATTTTGTTTCAGCTGGAAATTATGAGACTAAGAAGAAAGTGACTAATAAGAGACCAAACAGGAATGGCAAATTAGGGATTAACAAAGATAACAACTATGCTTATGTGCCAAATGCCCCCAGGAAAGTTTGTCAAAACTGTTTTAGCTCTAATCATTTGACTCATGCTTGCAAGAAACCATCTGGTAGTGTTGCTAAACCATTCTATGATTGCTCTGTGCCTTTAAGACATAGAGACTCTCCTTTCTGTGATAAACTTGATTGTATGCCATGTAACATGAATGTGATGACTAGTTGTTTTAATTTAAGAAGACAATTCATGGAGGGCTGTATCAATCATAATGTTCACACACACTACACAAGGACAAAGTCTTCAAGTCCTCCTAAAGTTAGGAAGGTACCTCTGTCACCTAAGTCTAAGAACCCTGATTCTAAGACTCCCAACAGTGACAAGAAGACCAACATCAAGAAAACTGATAAGCATGCTGATTTTGATAAAACTGTCACTAAGTCACATGGACCCAAACTCGTTTGGGTACCAAAGGAGAAGTAATACTTTTGTGTTTGCAGGGCAAAGAAAGTAAAAAGAAGGTCATGTGGATTTTGGACAGTGGATGCTCAAATCATATGACTGGTGATATGGCCCTGCTATCACAGTATGAGGAAAAGGCTGGCCCAATGGTTGCTTTTGGAGATGACAGCATTGGCAACACACTGGGATATGGCAAGTTGGAAATTGGAAATGTCATCATTGAGAATGTAGCACTGGTCAAGGGGCTCAAGCATAATCTACTGAGTGTTGGTCAATTCACTGACAGAGGCTTCAAAGTGAACTTTGACAAAGATGAATGTTTGATCACCCACAAGAAGACTGGTGATTTTGCTCTGTCTGGAGTAAGGAAAGGAAGCCTGTTTGTAGCCAATATGGACTCTGCAAGCAAGGACACAATTTGTTGCTTCTACTCAAAAGCATCAAATGAAGACAGTTGGCTGTGGCACAAGAAGCTATCACACCTGAACTTCAAAGCCATTAATTCCCTAGTCAAAAGGGAGTTAGTGAGAGGCATTCCCACACTTGAATTCTGTCAAGAAGGAGTGTGTGAGGCGTGTCAAAAGGGAAAAATGAAAAGATCAAGCCACAAGTCAAAAACAGTGACATCTATAACCAAGCCCCTGCAACTGATTCATATGGATTTGTTTGGGCCTGTCAATATTATGTCACTAGGAAGGAAGAAGTATGCTCTAGTGATGGTTGATGATTTTACAAGGTATACATGGGTAGAATTTCTGGCATCAAAGGATGAGGCTCCACAAGTAATCGTTGAGCACATAAAGAAAGTTGACAAAGAAGCAAAGGCCATAAATGCAAGTGTGATTGCATTAAGAAGTGATAATGGGACAGAATTCAGAAATGCCATGCTTGGAGCATTCTGCAAAGAAAATGGTATTTCTCAACAATTCTCAGCTCCAAGGACTCCACAACAAAATGGAGTTGTTGAGAGAAAGAATAGGACTCTGATAGAGGCTGCTAGAACAATGCTACTTGATGCAAGAATGCCTACATGTTTTTGGGCTGAGGCTGTGAGCACTGCATGCTACATCCAAAACAGAACCCTCATCAACAAAAACACTGGAAAGACACCTTACAACTTGATGACTGGAAAGAAGCCTACTCTAAAGTATGTTCATACTTTTGGAAGCAAGTGCTTTGTGCTAAAAGATAATTCAGAATATGTTGGAAAGTTTGATGCAAAGGCATTTGAAGGAATCTTTCTTGGCTATTCTATGGAAAGAATTGCATACAAAGTTTATGTCATTTGTCAAAAGAAAGTAATGGAGAGCACAGATGTAACATTTGATGACAGCAAACTACCTGGATTAGAAGAAGCCAATGATGAAGATAAAGATCCCTTGAAGTTTGACAATCTAGATGATTCTGATGAGGAGATTGAAAGTGAATCTGAACTCATAATCCAACAAACTCAAGTGAATGAAGAACCTGTGTCAACCAACAATGAAGAAACAAGCATCCAAGATACACCTGTGAGGAGTGACGACTTCACAGGGGGAGGAAATGTAGATGATCATGATCTAAATGATGAAGCAACATCAAGGATGAGAAATCAATCTGAACATACAAGGAAATGGGATAGATCACACACTGCAGATCAGATAATTGGAAATCCAAATGCAGGAGTAAGGACAAGGAGAGCAACTATAAATGAATGTCTCTATGGCTGCTTTCTATCCCAAGTTGAGCCTAAGAAACTTGATGATGCATTGTTGGATCCTGACTGGATAATTGCTATGCAAGAGGAGCTAAATCAATTTGAAAGGAGCAAAGTATGGGAACTAGTGCCTGCACCAAAGGATAGAACCGTTGTTGGAACTAAATGGGTTCTAAGGAATAAGATGGATGAAAATGGTGTAGTCATAAGGAACAAAGCAAGGTTGGTTGCAAAAGGATACTCTCAACAGGAAGGTATTGACTATGATGAGACCTTTGCCCCTGTTGCTAGACTAGAAGCCATCAGAATTTTCTTGGCATTTGCTGCACATTCTAATTTCAAGGTCTATCAAATGGATGTCAAGAGTGCATTCCTGAATGGGGAGTTGGAAGAAGAAGTATATGTGCAACAACCACCTGGCTTTGAGGATCCACAGTTTCCCCACTTTGTCTACAGATTACTTAAAGCATTGTATGGACTCAAGCAAGCTCCCAGGGCATGGTATGACACTCTATCACAATTTCTACTGGAGAATCAATTCACTAGAGGCACACTGGACAAGACACTGTTCTACAAGAAACATGATGATGATATTATCCTAGTTCAAATCTATGTGGATGATATCATATTTGGCTCTACAAATGAGAAGCTGTGTGAAAAATTCTCTAAGCTCATGCAAAGCAGATATGAGATGAGTATGATGGGAGAATTAACATTCTTTCTTGGACTGCAAGTTAGTCAAAGGAAGGATGGCATTTTTATAAGTCAAACCAAATACATTAAAGATTTACCGAAGAAATTTGATTTGGAAGAATGTTCACCTGCAAAGACACCCATGGCCACTGCCACCAAGTTAGATGATGACGCTAAGGGCAAAAAGGTAGATATCTCAATCTACAGAGGCATGGTTGGTTCTCTACTCTACCTCACTGCTAGTAGGCCAGATATCATGTTTGCTACATGCTTATGTGCAAGGTTTCAATCAAACCCAAAGGAATCACACATGATAGCAATAAAAAGGATCTTCAAATATCTGAAAGGCACACCAAACTTGGGGTTATGGTATCCTAAGGACACAGGGTTCAATCTGGTTGGTTATTCTGATGCTGATTATGCTGGATGCAGAGTGGATAGGAAAAGCACATCAGGTAGCTGCCAGTTTCTTGGACAAAGGTTAGTCTCTTGGTACAGCAAGAAACAACAATCTGTGTCAACTTCCACAGCTGAAGCTGAATACATAGCTGCTGGAAGTTGCTGTGCTCAAGTGCTTTGGATTAGAAACCAACTTAGAGATTATGGACTTGTGTTGGAAAGAATTCCTATCATGTGTGACAACACAAGTGCAATCTCTATAGTTGCCAATCCTGTCAATCATTCTAGGACAAAGCACATTGACATCAGATATCATTTCATTAGAGAACATGCAACTAATGGAACCATTGAGTTGCATTATGTTCCCACAGAGAAACAACTAGCTGACATATTCACTAAGCCATTAGATGAAGCCACCTTCACAAGGTTGGTTAGTGAGATTGGAATGCTGAATTCTTCAAATTCTGGCTGAGTGAATATATCAACTAGATTGTTGTAGCAGTAAATACTTACCTTATCAAATGCTCAATATTTTTAAAGTAAGTATTGGCTGGATTATGATTTATAAATATTCCACAATGCTGCATATGTTGAAAATCATACATCTTTAGCTTGAAATTTCTGTGAAATTTTGAGAAAATCACTATTTAATTTAGTAGAATATTCTTCAGTGAATATTTCTGGTAAATTTTAAAAGATAGTGAAAATTGAATTTTATGAGTGAAAAGTATAGTTCGATAAGTCAGACTTCTCGAATGGTTCATTGTTTTGTCATGGGTCGAGTTCTCGAATAGGCCTATCAAGAACCCTCCTGAGTTCTCGAATAGTGTCTTTTAGAGAAATCGAATAGCACACTTTGAGTTCTCGAATAGAGTATTTTAGTTCTCTAATGATAGAGTTCTCGAATACTGCATTTGAGTTATCGAATCATTTGAAAAGGCTGATTTTTCGCTGACACTTAATCGCTTTTTGGATTTATATTCAAACCTTCATTTCACTCATAAAAATATATTCTTAACTTTGAATTATTTTCTGAGTTAAATCACTGCCAGCTGTGAGTTAAAAACTGCCTGAGATATCGAATAAGCCTTTCTTGACATCTCGAATAGTTGTTTCATACTTCTCGAATGACTTGTCGCTACAGAACACTTATCTATCGACAACTCAAGACATTCATATATACATATACAACTTCACAACTATTCAATTCATTTCGTTCGATTTCTCAAGCATCTCAACTCCTGAAACCTCTGAAAAACCCTAACTGCGAATTTCTTCTTCAATCCTAATTCTCTTTTCTTCTCTACCCAAATGGCAAACACTCAACTCACCATACCATCCCAAACTAATTTCATCGCAATCTCCAGTGATGTGGAAGCACCGAATGCCAATTTCAAGTGCTTTGTTCGGTGGTTGTCTGAATCATACATCAAGAGTGCGCTCTCAGCCAACCCAACTCTGTACATAGATCTATTGGAACAATTCTGGAGGACTGCTACTGTGGAGGTCATCGCTCTTGAGAATGCTATCACTTCTTATATTGTTCACTGCAAGATTCAAGGAGAGGATATCACTATCACCACTGCAGACATGAATCAAGCCTTGGATATGCAGCAAGGGACGTATGATGCTCTGGCCTCCAATGATGAGTTGGAAGAATTCTTTGACTTCATCAACTACTCTGATACTATCAAGCTGGGAAAGTTGAATAGGAAGTTCTTGAGGAAAGAATGGAGCTTTGTATTTGCTACACTCCTTCATGTATTCACTGCACGGAAATCAAGCTTTGATCAGATTAGTACACCCGTGCAGCAGCTTGCCTATGCCTTGGCTCATGGGAGAAAGATAGATGTTGGACTTCTCATCCTACAGGAACTCTATTGTAACACCCCCAGATCCGGGGTCAGGGATCTGGTGGTTACGGTCTTACATCCATTCATAATACTTGACTTGAGTCCACAATAAATAAATCACATGCTGTGACCCCACAATAATTACCACTCACACACACAACAGTTATAGTCCCAGAGATGAAATTGAAATAAGTCTTACATTAAAGGGTTACGAATAAAAGTTATTACAATCCCAAAAGGATAACATCATAGGTTTAAAAGTTTTGCCGTTGATTACATTAATTATACATATAGTTAAACAGGAAACAAAAGCTGTCTAGCTATGCTACCTCAGCAATGGCGGCTAGCATCTCAGCGGGTAGTCCGGTGGGTCGGGTAACCTGCTTGCGCCGAGTGCGCCTGACGCGAGCCATCTGTCCTAGCTGTTGTTGTGACATAACATAAACAAAGCAAGGGTGAGCGAAAGGCCACCAACAAATATATAACTGAACGATAATTTAAAACAGTTCAAAGCTATCTTTTAAACCTTATGCCATGCATTTACGGAAATGATGCCAGTATAATATGAACGATGAAGTTACAAGGTAACTTAAAGTATTTGTTTGAAGAAATATCTGCTACATCAAAGTAAGCGAGATATTATTATCGTTATTAAGAAGAGGAACTTGCAAGAAAGGGTTGCAATTCCAGTTATGACTCTTTTCCAACTCTGCCAACAGTAATCATGTTGCAGGAAATAAATGAATTTGGATGATGAACCAATGATGGAGTATTCACCGCGCCCGCTGTTCCAATCTTGATGATCAGTCGAGATCGTACAGCTCAATTTAGATTTACTACCGGTAGAAGGAAGAACTGACGGCTTTACTTGTATACCGCCTTGCTAGCTCTCCCCGGCCAACGGTTGGGCCAAGGGGATGGACCGGCGCTACTCGGCCTCTTACACGACTCCTAGTTCAAATAGAATTCATGATTCTGAATGTAACGTTCGTCCCCCTTTCCCCAAGTATAAGACTTGTTGATAAGACTCCACAAAGTAGTCGTATCTAGTTGGAAAGGAAAATTTACCAATATCTCCCAAGCTATTACTTGGTAACGGATATCAACTTGTTCCAGTAATCTTACCCCTCGAAAGATGAGAAGGTAAACAACGACTTTAATAAGTCAACAGCACCCGAGTTGCGGGTGAAGGGAATACTTTATGACCGGGAAGTCGACAAGATAAATAACATTTTTCCAAGTAAGGTTCCCTTATTATTAAGAAGATAGACTCAAAGATGAATGATGTCTGGGAACCTTTCTTGATATAAGATTAATAATAATATGACTTCAAAATATTTTCTGTAATAATCGAAGAAGGTAAACCTTATCGAGGTTATTTTAAGTATGGAATAAATATTCAGAGAATATTTATTGAATTAAAATATTTTACAGAATATTTGGGAATATGAAAGAATATCTTTAATCAGAGTATTTCTCAAAGTAATCCCTGAAGAGATATCAGGGGAATATTTATTGAATAAATAAATATTTAAATGAATATTCAAAACAATATTCATTAATTAATAAGACCTGAAAAGAATATTTAAGGTAATAATCATAACTAATTAGGAAATTTAAATGAATATTCAAAAGTAATATTCATTGAATGAATAATATCCTAAATGAATATCAAGTAATATTCATTTAGTAATCCAAGCCTTAAGGAATACTCGAGATAATATTCGATAATTAAATCAAGCTTCAGATGAATATTAAAATAATATTCATCAAGTATTTAATATCTTAAATGAATATTCGAAAGTAATATTTATTTAATGAAATAATAATCTAAAAGAATATCCAAATAATATTCATCTAACAGTCTCATCTTTAGAAGAATATTCGAAATAATAGTCGATAATCAATTCGACTCTGAATGAATATTGAGAAGTATTATTCGTTGAATAGTTAAATTCAAATAATTATTTGAAGTAAGGATCGTTAAAATAATTAGTCCCGAACGAATATTCAAATAATATTCGTCGCCCAAATAATAGAAAATATTTACTTAAATATTTTCTCCCGAGGTAATCTCGATATATCAAGAAATATTGACTCCCGGTCTATATTTGATGAATAAAGATGTATACGCCCTTCTATGAGGGTCTTATAATAACCGGCTTATAACTGATATATAACTATCTAGTTTATAAGCCAACAATAACATTCAGGGAACAAGTATATCAATTCAACTTGAAAGTAGGCATGCATGCAATGGCATATGTATATCAGCAATCATATATATATATTTATTCAATCACAACAACAGCCTAAAAGAAGGGAATTGAAACTTGCCTGGTAGTCGAGTACGGTAAGGGGTAGTGGTAGCGGGTCCCGGTTCAGCCTGGTGATCTATAAATAGCCAAGGCATTCGGGATTAATCACTTAACATATTAAAAGTTTAAGTTATACTTAAATCGAAACACGTCCCCGAGTTATCTCGTTATACCCCTATTAGTGGATTACTTATTATCACTGATCCGACCCGACATTCGTTCGTTAATACGACATGTCACTGCACTTATACTTGGGACATACTTAAGCCATATGAGTTCTAAGGTTGATCGTTACGAACCAATATTTTACTCCGAGTTTTATCGCCCGTTTTCTAAGTGTTTTACCAAAGTTACAAAAGAGTCGTCTTTTAGGGGTTCGTTCGCGTTTAACCTTTACTCGAACATTTTTAATAAATCGAAAAATGCTCTTTTTGACATACGGTTTTCTTTCACACCTTCCTTCTTACCCCTAGTATTTATTTACCAAGATTCGCCATGACGTTACATAGCTTACGAGGGTTCAATTTCAATTACGAACTTTCGTTTACGGATTCGAACTTCTTTTAGTAATTTGGTCATAAATCCTAAACCGTAAGTCCGTTTCACGTGATCTTTATATCAAAACAAAGCTTAGAACATTACCTATCCTATCATGGCAGATAAGGTCTCTGTACAGTAGGGGTTCAACATGGAAAATGGCATACAAAACATGGTATTGTAAAATCGGGCATTATAACGGCTGTAAATCGAATATCTATCAATTTCGAATCTTCCCTTACACATAGCATCCAACCCAAACAACATATACATGACTTATATACATGAACTGAGGCCAAGCAATGCCTTTCCGTTCATCTAAACTATTTTTAACATTTATCAAAACTACATCATATACATGCTTATAATCATGCTAATATCACATCTTATACTAAAACCCATCAAGAGCATGCAAAATCTCAAGGTAAAGCCTAGGGTTTAAAGTTGTTATACCTTCCTTGGAGTATGATCTAGCCTCACTATGCTTGGTATGATCCTTAGAAGTGCTTAAGCTTGCTAAATCAACCAAAGAAATCAAGGAAAAACAAGATTAGTTCATGAAAACACTATTCACCCTCCTCTTAAATCATTTTTTTGAAAATGGAAAAAGAAGAGATTGAAGCTAGGATTTTGAGGAGATCATTTATATGAAATGTAAGTCTCGCCATAAAAGTTTCAAGATCAACAAATGGTTGGAAGTTGGTTTTTGAATTTGGAATTTCCAAGAAGGCCGAATGCTTGTTTCTTGGGAGAGGAAGATGAGTTCTTGCTTGGTTGCTTGAAAATAATGCATAAAGTGACTTGTTTTAGATAATATCTCATCCTTGTCACTTTAATAAAGTGGTGATGTATAGAATGATGTATTTGTGAGGACAAGTGTTGAAGATTGGGTGGTTTAAGGCTTAACCAAGTGATTTGATTTTCTAAGTACTAGTTGATCTCTAATGGTTCTAGTTTCTTGATTCTAGTTTGGTTAGTAGATATTTTATACATAGCACATGCATGCATCTTAGTCTCTGCTTGCTCTTTTGTCCGGTTATTGCTCGATTCGATTGATCGTTCGTAAGAATAACTCTTTCGTTTCTAGTTAGGGTTTACCGGGAATCCTCTTTAACATTAATACTTTCATTCTTCATCTTTCATTCTAACTTTCCATTTTATATTCCTTTAATCCATTCGTTAATTACTTAAGGCTATCAGTGTCCAGGGAACTCTCGGAGAAAATAAAAGTGCTCTTTTTCTGAATCCGACAGCTTTTACATACACTTATTTTCCTCCTGGATCACTAATACGAACTCAGAAATCCGTTCCGAATACCGGGTATATCATTATTATAATAATATTCCAAATTCCACCAAAATCACTATTCATCACTTATTTTTATTTAATTCCTATAATTAGGAAAATGAACCTGGTTCACTCTCGAGTGCTTCTTAACCTTTTTACGGAACCGCTGGACTTATAATAGATATTGATTTGGATGACATAAGAATAATCTTACTTGAAGCAATATACATATATTCTTAGGAGATAGATCATTCTTATCTATGCCGTCAACCAAAAGTATTCTGCATGACATATAAGTAATTGAATTCAAATCCGTTCCATTTATTTAATAGATCTTCGTTACATCGCGGTCATAACCACTATTCATTCTTACATCATTAAATACATAAAAGTTTTAATCCCACCCAAAATCTGGGTTCTTACAGTCTCCCCTCCTTAAAAGGATTCCGTCCCGGAATCAGTTTGAAAACAAGTGGGGGTACTTTTCTTGCATTGCGCTTTCAAGTTCCCAGGTGGATTCTTCTACATTGTGGTTCTGCCACAAAACTCTGACTAGCTGAATGACCTTGTTTCGGAGCACTTGCTCTTTCCGGTCTATGATTTCCACAGGTTGCTCCACATAGGTCAGGTCTGGTTGCATATCCACTTGCTCATACTCTACAATATGCTTTGCATCCGGATTATACTTCCTCAGCATCGAAACATGAAACACATTGTGCACCTGCTGTAGATTCGGGGGCAATGCGAGTTCATAAGCTAGTTCCCCAATCCGTCTCAAGATCTCAAATGGTCCAATGTATCTGGGACTCAGCTTTCCTTTCTTCCCAAATCTCATTAAACCTTTCCAAGGTGACACTTTCAAGAACACTAGGTCCCCTACCTCGTATTCCTTGCCTTTCCGAGCTAAGTCGGCATATTTCTTTTGTCGATCCTGGGCTGCTACCAACCGTCCTCTGATTAGATCTACTGCATCTTTAGTTCGTTGGACCACTTCGGGCCCGAGCATCTTCCGCTCTCCAACTTCATCCCAATACAAGGGAGATCGACATTTTCTTCCATAAAGGGCCTCATAAGGTGGCATCCCAATGCTTGAATGATAACTGTTATTATAGGAGAACTCAACCAATGGCAAGTGATCATCCCAACTCCCCTTGAAGTCTATCGCGCAGACTCTCAACATATCCTCTAGCGTTTGGATGGTCCTTTCACTTTGCCCATCTGTCTGGGGGTGGTAGGCTGTGCTCATGTTCAGCCGGGTCCCTACACATTCTTGAAAACTTCTCCAAAACCTGGAGTTAAATCTAGGATCTCGATCGGATACTATTGCGACTGGGACTCCATGTCGCGCCACTATCTCTTTTAAGTAGATGTCCACTAGTCTATCGACCGTGTACCTTTCGTTGATCGGGAGAAAGTGAGCCGATTTCGTCAGTCGATCTACAATTACCCATATGGTATCATGATTAGCCTTGGTCCTGGGTAAACCTACTACGAAATCCATGGCTATATGTTCCCATTTCCATTCTGGAATCTCTAAGGGATGTAGAAGTCCGCTGGGTCTCTGGTGCTCTGCCTTCACTCGTTGGCAGGTCAAGCATCTGCTTACCCACTCTGCTACGTCCTTTTTCATATTGGGCCACCAGTAATACTCCTTCAAATCCCTATACATTTTAGTGCTACCGGGGTGCACTGAGTATCTTGAGTTGTGTGCCTCATTTAAAATCTCATCCTTGAGCTCCTGAACATTTGGGATTCATATCCTGTACGTGTACCTCATGATCCCTTCCTTGTCTCTTTCGCACTTAATTTCCTCCCCGGTCATTAGCTCTTCTGTGGAGTTCTTTTCTTCCTCCATCATCCGTTCCTGGCACAGTCTAATCTTTTCTAGCAATGGAGGTTGGATTCTAATTTCCATCAACTTTTCTTGGCCCTCTCCAGGTAACTTAACCTCGATTTCCAACTTCTCAAAATCCTTCACTAGCTCTTTCTCTGAAGTTATCATCTTGAGTTTCTCTTTCCGACTAAGGGCGTCAGCCACCACATTGGCTTTGCCCGGGTGGTATCGAATTTCACAGTCGTAATCCTTGATTAACTCTAACCACCTCCTCTGGCGCATGTTAAGCTCTTTCTGAGTGAAAATGTATTTGAGGCTCTTATGATCTGTGTAAATCTCGCATTTTTCCCCATACAGGTAGTGTCTCCACACCTTTAAAGCGAAGACTATGGCTGCTAGTTCTAGATCATGCGTGGGATATCTGACTTCATAATCCTTCAATTGCCTAGACGCATATGCTATTACCTTGCCGTGCTGCATAAGCACGCATCCCAGTCCTTTATGCGAAGCATCACTGTAAATCACGAAATCTCCTTTTCCATCAGGTAATGCCAGCACTGGGGCTGTCACCAGCCTCTTCTTTAACTCTTGGAAACTCTTCTCGCATTTCTCAGTCCATTCAAATTTCTCGGTTTTACGGGTAAGTCGAGTTAATGGAGCCGCGAGTTTCGCAAAGTCTTGGACAAATCTCCTGTAATATCCGGCCAGTCCAATGAAACTCCTCACCTCGGTTGGAGTAGTTGGCCGTTCCCAGTTTGAAACTGCTTCTATCTTGGAGGGGTCAACCAACACTCCTTCTCTATTGATCACGTGCCCTAAGAATTGTACCTCATTTTTCCAAAACTCACACTTGGAGAACTTGGCATATAACTGCTCTTTCCTGAGTATTCCTAAGGTTATCCTTAAATGTTCAGCGTGTTCTGCCTCTGTCTTTGAGTAGATGAGAATATCATCAATGAAAACTATCACGAATTTGTCCAAATATTCCTTGAACACTCTATTCATTAGGTCCATGAAGGCTGCTGGGGCGTTGGTCAATCCAAATGACATCACTAAGAACTCATAATGTCCGTATCTGGTGCGGAATGCAGTCTTCGGGATATCTTCAGGTTTGATCTTCAGTTGGTGATATCCTGTTCTCAAATCAATCTTAGAGAAGTATTCAGCTCCTCTTAGCTGGTCAAACAAATCGTCTATCCTGGGCAATGGATACTTATTCTTTATGGTTAGCTTGTTCAATTCTCTGTAGTCGATGCATAACCTCATACTTCCATCCTTTTTCTTAACAAACAACACTGGTGCGCCCCAAGACGATACACTGGGCCTTATCATGCCCTTATCCAACAATTCCTGTAATTGTTTAGCTAGCTCTTTCATTTCTACTGGGGCTAGTCGGTACGGGGCCTTCGAAACTGGCGCCGTCCCCGGGGCTAATTCGATGGCAAACTCAATTACCCTATCAGGTGGTAGTCCGGGAAGATCTTGTGGGAACACGTCCTCGAACTCATTAACTACCAGAATGTCTTGTAATCTTGGCACTTCCTTCTGAGTATCTATAACGTAGGCTAAATAAGCCTCGTTCCCTTTTCGTAACAATCTCTTGGTTTGCGCCATGGTCAGAATTTTCTGGGTCTGTCGCATCCCCTTAAACACTATTTCTTTCTTCCCTGGGGTTTTCAACTTAACCTTTTTCCCTTTACAATCTATCTGCGCATCATTGCGAGACAACCAATCCATACCCAAAATGACATCGAATTCCCCTAGCTTAAAAGGAATTAAATCGACATAGAAGGATCGTCCTCCTATTTCTAGCTTACAATGGGGGTGAATTTGATTAACCAGTACGATTTCCTGATTAGCTATTTCTACTTGTAAGGAATCTCTTAGTTTCTGGGTTTTAAGTTTCAACTTATGCGCAAAATCTCTAGATATAAAAGACTTAGTTGCTCCTGAATCAAATAAGACATTTGCACTGACTGAATTAAGAGAAAAAGTACCTGCTATCACATCTGTGTCCCTCACGGCATCTTGTACTGACATATTGAAAGTCCTAGCAGTTGGTGGCCTATTTGAGGCAACCTTGCTTGCTCCTGATGCTGCTGGTTTGCTCTTTGGGCAATCCTTCCTCATGTGCCCTCGCTGTCCACACTGGAAACAGGTTGTGCTGTTAGGGATGACCGTGGTGCAAGAGGTAGCATAATGCCCAGCTCGCCCACACTTATAACAGTTTATCTGCTTCAGGTTGCACACCCCGGAGTGCCTCTTCCCACAAGTAGCACACAATGGCAATGGAGGTCGAGAAGGGTTGGAACGGGACATTCCTGATTGGTGGCCGCCCTGGCTCACACTCACACTCGCAGATGGTTTAAACCCTACACTCCTCCCTGGTAGGGAAACCGCTCCTCGATTAAACTTGGTTGGGGGTTTTCCTCCAGCGGGTCTTCCGCCCATACTTACATGCTTTCTCTTTATCCCCCCTTTCTCTCTCTCTCTCTGCATCTGATCACTACCAGCCTCCACAATGGTTGCCTTCTGCACCAAGGTGGCATAATCTGTAATCTCTAAAACAGCCACCCTATTCTGGATCCACTGTTTCAGCCCTTGTTGAAACCTGTTAGCTTTCTTCTCTTCTGTGTCTACAAACTCTGGCACAAATCTTGATAGCTCAGTAAATTTGGCCTCATAGTCCGCCACGGACATATTGTTCTGTTTCAGTTCCAAAAACTTAAGTTCCATCTGGGTTTTCATGAACTTCGGAAAGTACTTCTCCAGGAATAATTGTTTGAACCTTTCCCAGGCTATGACAGCATCAGTCTCCATGTTTTTCTTGGCTTCCCACCAATAATTGGCCTCTCCCTTTAGTAGGTAAGTAGCAAAAACAGTCTTCTGAGCCTCATTGATACTCAGAATCTCAAAAGACTTTTCCATTTCTTTGACCCAGGCCCTCGCCTCAACGGGATCAGCCGATCCGTGGAACTCTGGGGGCTTAAGGGACTTAAAGGCCCTAAAGGAATTTGCCACTGAAGTGTTGTTGCTTGGTGGTGGTTGGGGGTATTGGTTCAAATTCTGCCTAAGTAGATCCATAAACTGGCCCATGGGGTTTCCGCCCTGGTTCTCCCCTTCCTGTTCTACTTCAGTTTCTCCACCCTCTATTTCCCTTTCAAATTCTTCAGAGTACAGGGGTTCATCCTCTGCTCCATACTGGGAATCTTCTTGCTCATTATAGTCCTGATCTTGTTCTTCACTACTTCCACGGTTTTCCTCGTGTTGGTTGTGACTCTCTTGGTCAGTAGATTCGCGGGGGTTAGCCCTAGTGCCCATCCGTCTTGGAGGCATTTTACTGAAAAATTTGGAAAATTATACGTTAGGTTCACTTACCGGTTTTAAAGGATTTTTCCTTGCACATTTCTTTACATGATTGGGTTTAAAATCCCACAGTTTTATATCTCATGGCAACTTAATCGAAAAGTAATACATATGCTAATGAACTCGTGATCACAACCCAACAAAATTGTAATGACTGAAATGGAAACAAATATATACCAGGTACCGAAAAGGTACAACATCCGAGTTACAACGATAGTTTAAAGTACAACCATCCTAACAACAACAACAAGTCAAAAGTGAAATATGCTGTCTATCTGTCTAGTCTGCAAAAAGGGAAAACAAGTACAAGAAAACCATCCCTACAAAAGCCGGCACTACTATGTCCGTACATGACTAGACAACTAGACCACTGCATCACTACATCTGAAATCAGCCGCCACGACGAAACATCCTCCGAACCCTCCCCATGGCGATGCGGAAAACCTCCTCAGCCGCTGCTCTGTCTACCCTACCATGCCCATCAGTAGGCAACTGTCGCACCCTCACCCGAGCCCTCAGCTCGATGCGGGTCACAGCCCTATACCCAACTCTGTCACTGATAGTCCTCCTGCCCTGCACCCTCATCCGGGCGGCTCTCTCTGCTGCTAACTCACTCCTAGACTCTGCCAACCTGGCATCTGCCACAGACAACTCTCTATAAAGCCCGTTCACAATCAAGTTGTGAACACATACTGGGACTCCTCCTATCGGGGCGTGAGGTGGGGTGGATGGCTCAGCTGGAGCGGCAATCTCTGTCTGCTGGGGCTCTGGGGTAAGCTCCTCAAACTCGTCGGGGTAGGGGCTCACAGGTAGTGGTGGTGGGGTAGGGGCTCTCTCAACAGGGAGGAGTGGCACAAAAAGTCCAGAACTCCCTACAGCACCAACTACTGGCTCATCTATATCTCCCTCAACACCCTCATCCACCGGCACCACCTGATCCGTGGCCATGTCAGTGTCATCTCCCATAGTCCTGAACTCAGTCATAACCCAATAATCATCATCCTCAACCACTAACTCAGCGTCCTGTCCTGTCTGGACCCCCTCCGGGTCCTCCTCCCCCTCAGTCTCAACAACATCTGTGTCAGCATCATCCTGGACCTCCTCAGGGTCCTCCTCCTCAGACTCGATCACATCAGTATCAGCCTCAACCTGGACCTCCTCAGCGTCCTCCTCCTCAGGCTCAGTATCATCCTCAGGCAGGTGCTCATAGTATGGGTCCCTAGTCTGGAACATGTCCTCATCATGCTGTCTCGCAGCTGCCTCCTGGGCCGACAAGTCGCTCGCCTACACAAGACGAACTATGTTACTATCATGATACTTAAAAAGTTCCCGTAAGGGTTTTAGGTGAACCTGGCAAGGGTTCTTATTATATTATTGAATTTATTATTATATAACGTCGTATCATCTCTTGGGATATATAACTCTCGCTCTGATACCATCTCTGTAACACCCCCAGATCCGGGGTCAGGGATCTGGTGGTTACGGTCTTACATCCATTCATAATACTTGACTTGAGTCCACAATAAATAAATCACATGCTGTGACCCCACAATAATTACCACTCACACACACAACAGTTATAGTCCCAGAGATGAAATTGAAATAAGTCTTACATTAAAGGGTTACGAATAAAAGTTATTACAATCCCAAAAGGATAACATCATAGGTTTAAAAGTTTTGCCGTTGATTACATTAATTATACATATAGTTAAACAGGAAACAAAAGCTGTCTAGCTATGCTACCTCAGCAATGGCGGCTAGCATCTCAGCGGGTAGTCCGGTGGGTCGGGTAACCTGCTTGCGCCGAGTGCGCCTGACGCGAGCCATCTGTCCTAGCTGTTGTTGTGACATAACATAAACAAAGCAAGGGTGAGCGAAAGGCCACCAACAAATATATAACTGAACGATAATTTAAAACAGTTCAAAGCTATCTTTTAAACCTTATGCCATGCATTTACGGAAATGATGCCAGTATAATATGAACGATGAAGTTACAAGGTAACTTAAAGTATTTGTTTGAAGAAATATCTGCTACATCAAAGTAAGCGAGATATTATTATCGTTATTAAGAAGAGGAACTTGCAAGAAAGGGTTGCAATTCCAGTTATGACTCTTTTCCAACTCTGCCAACAGTAATCATGTTGCAGGAAATAAATGAATTTGGATGATGAACCAATGATGGAGTATTCACCGCGCCCGCTGTTCCAATCTTGATGATCAGTCGAGATCGTACAGCTCAATTTAGATTTACTACCGGTAGAAGGAAGAACTGACGGCTTTACTTGTATACCGCCTTGCTAGCTCTCCCCGGCCAACGGTTGGGCCAAGGGGATGGACCGGCGCTACTCGGCCTCTTACACGACTCCTAGTTCAAATAGAATTCATGATTCTGAATGTAACGTTCGTCCCCCTTTCCCCAAGTATAAGACTTGTTGATAAGACTCCACAAAGTAGTCGTATCTAGTTGGAAAGGAAAATTTACCAATATCTCCCAAGCTATTACTTGGTAACGGATATCAACTTGTTCCAGTAATCTTACCCCTCGAAAGATGAGAAGGTAAACAACGACTTTAATAAGTCAACAGCACCCGAGTTGCGGGTGAAGGGAATACTTTATGACCGGGAAGTCGACAAGATAAATAACATTTTTCCAAGTAAGGTTCCCTTATTATTAAGAAGATAGACTCAAAGATGAATGATGTCTGGGAACCTTTCTTGATATAAGATTAATAATAATATGACTTCGAAATATTTTCTGTAATAATCGAAGAAGGTAAACCTTATCGAGGTTATTTTAAGTATGGAATAAATATTCAGAGAATATTTATTGAATTAAAATATTTTACAGAATATTTGGGAATATGAAAGAATATCTTTAATCAGAGTATTTCTCAAAGTAATCCCTGAAGAGATATCAGGGGAATATTTATTGAATAAATAAATATTTAAATGAATATTCAAAACAATATTCATTAATTAATAAGACCTGAAAAGAATATTTAAGGTAATAATCATAACTAATTAGGAAATTTAAATGAATATTCAAAAGTAATATTCATTGAATGAATAATATCCTAAATGAATATCAAGTAATATTCATTTAGTAATCCAAGCCTTAAGGAATACTCGAGATAATATTCGATAATTAAATCAAGCTTCAGATGAATATTAAAATAATATTCATCAAGTATTTAATATCTTAAATGAATATTCGAAAGTAATATTTATTTAATGAAATAATAATCTAAAAGAATATCCAAATAATATTCATCTAACAGTCTCATCTTTAGAAGAATATTCGAAATAATAGTCGATAATCAATTCGACTCTGAATGAATATTGAGAAGTATTATTCGTTGAATAGTTAAATTCAAATAATTATTTGAAGTAAGGATCGTTAAAATAATTAGTCCCGAACGAATATTCAAATAATATTCGTCGCCCAAATAATAGAAAATATTTACTTAAATATTTTCTCCCGAGGTAATCTCGATATATCAAGAAATATTGACTCCCGGTCTATATTTGATGAATAAAGATGTATACGCCCTTCTATGAGGGTCTTATAATAACCGGCTTATAACTGATATATAACTATCTAGTTTATAAGCCAACAATAACATTCAGGGAACAAGTATATCAATTCAACTTGAAAGTAGGCATGCATGCAATGGCATATGTATATCAGCAATCATATATATATATTTATTCAATCACAACAACAGCCTAAAAGAAGGGAATTGAAACTTGCCTGGTAGTCGAGTACGGTAAGGGGTAGTGGTAGCGGGTCCCGGTTCAGCCTGGTGATCTATAAATAGCCAAGGCATTCGGGATTAATCACTTAACATATTAAAAGTTTAAGTTATACTTAAATCGAAACACGTCCCCGAGTTATCTCGTTATACCCCTATTAGTGGATTACTTATTATCACTGATCCGACCCGACATTCGTTCGTTAATACGACATGTCACTGCACTTATACTTGGGACATACTTAAGCCATATGAGTTCTAAGGTTGATCGTTACGAACCAATATTTTACTCCGAGTTTTATCGCCCGTTTTCTAAGTGTTTTACCAAAGTTACAAAAGAGTCGTCTTTTAGGGGTTCGTTCGCGTTTAACCTTTACTCGAACATTTTTAATAAATCGAAAAATGCTCTTTTTGACATACGGTTTTCTTTCACACCTTCCTTCTTACCACTAGTATTTATTTACCAAGATTCGCCATGACGTTACATAGCTTACGAGGGTTCAATTTCAATTACGAACTTTCGTTTACGGATTCGAACTTCTTTTAGTAATTTGGTCATAAATCCTAAACCGTAAGTCCGTTTCACGTGATCTTTATATCAAAACAAAGCTTAGAACATTACCTATCCTATCATGGCAGATAAGGTCTCTGGACAGTAGGGGTTCAACATGGAAAATGGCATACAAAACATGGTATTGTAAAATCGGGCATTATAACGGCTGTAAATCGAATATCTATCAATTTCGAATCTTCCCTTACACATAGCATCCAACCCAAACAACATATACATGACTTATATACATGAACTGAGGCCAAGCAATGCCTTTCCGTTCATCTAAACTATTTTTAACATTTATCAAAACTACATCATATACATGCTTATAATCATGCTAATATCACATCTTATACTAAAACCCATCAAGAGCATGCAAAATCTCAAGGTAAAGCCTAGGGTTTAAAGTTGTTATACCTTCCTTGGAGTATGATCTAGCCTCACTATGCTTGGTATGATCCTTAGAAGTGCTTAAGCTTGCTAAATCAACCAAAGAAATCAAGGAAAAACAAGATTAGTTCATGAAAACACTATCCACCCTCCTCTTAAATCATTTTTTTGAAAATGGAAAAAGAAGAGATTGAAGCTAGGATTTTGAGGAGATCATTTATATGAAATGTAAGTCTCACCATAAAAGTTTCAAGATCAACAAATGGTTGGAAGTTGGTTTTTGAATTTGGAATTTCCAAGAAGGCCGAATGCTTGTTTCTTGGGAGAGGAAGATGAGTTCTTGCTTGGTTGCTTGAAAATAATGCATAAAGTGACTTGTTTTAGATAATATCTCATCCTTGTCACTTTAATAAAGTGGTGATGTATAGAATGATGTATTTGTGAGGACAAGTGTTGAAGATTGGGTGGTTTAAGGCTTAACCAAGTGATTTGATTTTCTAAGTACTAGTTGATCTCTAATGGTTCTAGTTTCTTGATTCTAGTTTGGTTAGTAGATATTTTATACATAGCACATGCATGCATCTTAGTCTCTGCTTGCTCTTTTGTCCGGTTATTGCTCGATTCGATTGATCGTTCGTAAGAATAACTCTTTCGTTTCTAGTTAGGGTTTACCGGGAATCCTCTTTAATATTAATACTTTCATTCTCCATCTTTCATTCTAACTTTCCATTTTATATTCCTTTAATCCATTCGTTAATTACTTAAGGCTATCAGTGTCCAGGGAACTCTCGGAGAAAATAAAAGTGCTCTTTTTCTGAATCCGACAGCTTTTACATACACTTATTTTCATCCTGGATCACTAATACGAACTCAGAAATCCGTTCCGAATACCGGGTATATCATTATTATAATAATATTCCAAATTCCACCAAAATCACTATTCATCACTTATTTTTATTTAATTCCTATAATTAGGAAAAT
The DNA here is from genome assembly GCA_036435485.1 of Saposhnikovia divaricata. NCBI lineage: Eukaryota > Viridiplantae > Streptophyta > Magnoliopsida > Apiales > Apiaceae > Saposhnikovia > Saposhnikovia divaricata. The sequence goes on from CM071600.1 coordinate 26,284,818, forward strand.
GAACCTGGTTCACTCTCGAGTGCTTCTTAACCTTTTTACGGAACCGCTGGACTTATAATAGATATTGATTTGGATGACATAAGAATAATCTTACTTGAAGCAATATACATATATTCTTAGGAGATAGATCATTCTTATCTATGCCGTCAACCAAAAGTATTCTGCATGACATATAAGTAATTGAATTCAAATCCGTTCCATTTATTTAATAGATCTTCGTTACATCGCGGTCATAACCACTATTCATTCTTACATCATTAAATACATAAAAGTTTTAATCCCACCCAAAATCTGGGTTCTTACATCTATGGGAGACTTGGTCAGACCACAGCCAAGAGAGGTAATGAAATTTTCTTTCCTCGCTTTATTCAATCAGTGCTTAACTTTAAAAATGCTTCATTGATTGAATTGCCTGGAGTAGATAAGAGTAAAATAGGCTATCCTAGGTCCATGACCAAACTCATTTTTGGTAATTTGGAGACTAGGAATGATGTGGATGTAAGACTTAGCATAACTCCCCACATGGAGGGTTTGTTTAGGTCTTACCCCCACAACATGCCAATATTTGATTCAAAATCACAGTTAGCACAGCCTAAGCAAGGAGAACAAAGTGCTAACCCAAGGCCTGCTAACCAACCCCCTCAGCCAAACACTCTATCCAGCAAAGAGCCAACTGCATCATCCTCTCAAAAGGGTGATGTTAGTAAAAAGAAGAGAAAACAGGCTGCTTCTGAACCTTTAGAAATCTTAACTGAAGCAGCCTTGGCTGTAGAACTAGGGTTAGAAAGTGAGACACCTGAGTTACCTATCATAAGCCTAAAGAAGAAGAAGAAGTCTAAAACCACCTCTTCAGTCACTCAAATGGCTGAAGTTGTAAAATCAGGGGCACACAGCTCACTAGATGTATCCTCTCAACAGGATGCATCTATAGAATCAAGCATCCTCCCCAATGCTCCTATCTGTAAAGAGTCAGCACAAGGGAGTGATAAGGCTGGCACAACACTGAGTGGAGAGCACATCATAACTGAAACTCCCTCTATTTCTCAGGGGGAGTTGCCAAAATCTTGTCTACAACACACTTCTCTTTCAGAATCTACCACTCATATTTCTTTGAAGCCTGCAACTCAAGCAATTGAGGAGCAAGGCATTGATCATCAAGAATTCTTTTCCTTTGATGAGCCAATGAATTCAAGTGACTTGGTGCATGACACCTTGCTCACCACCCAGGTACCACATTTGGATGGTCAGGGAATGCATGCTGGGGCATATCCTAATGACACCATCACAAACACAGAGGATTCACTAGTTCTTACTAGAGACTCTGTGCCTGTGTCAACTACTGTTGTAACTCATCCCACTTCTGTGGAGACAACAGTAGTAGAGTCTGTTCATCCGGTTGCAGAAGTTGCATCTGTAACTGAGGAGCCTAGCAAGCCTAGCTCTAGCTCTAACTTTATGTCTCAATGGCTGAAGCCTGTGCAACATGACAGTGCTTCAGGATCAGGGTCTGTTCCACCACAATTGACGGTTGAAGCACTTCAAAACTTAGTTGTGGATCAGATCCCTGAGTTCACAAAAATTGCTCAGCACCTTCTCACTGCAAACATGACCAATCCAGACTATGAAGCTATTCTCCTATGTCACAAAGAGGATGTAGAGCTACAGAAGGAGAAGATCATAGATGAAACTGAGAGAGATGGAAATATCGATGCTTGGCTGCAAGGAACCAATTCAATCCCTCTCTCAGAAGGTCTCCAGTACCTCAGAGAAGAGTACATCACTTCACTAGGGTCCAATGCCAAATCTCTCAACCCTACTGATGTGTTTGAAGCAGTGAATGATAGCTATAAAGGCATTCTCAAGGCTGCACACTATCTTGGTAAAGGCTTAAAGACAGAAATTGATGTAGTGTGTTCAGCTACAACCAAGGAGGTGCATGAGATCAAGAGGACTTTTGATGCTAAATTCCCTCAATTGGAGACTGTTCTCAAGGACATTCGAACCTGCAATGCTACTTGCACCAGGATGGACAATGGTTTGGCTATTCTCAAGGATGCTGTCACAGGTCTGGGGCACAAATTTCAATCCTTATCAGATCAGACAACTGATGCCAATGCCATGCTCAGGACCCTCTTTGCAAATCAATATGGAGACAAGCTGGTCACTGAGGTTCCTGTGCATGAGATGTCAAGGTTCGAAGTGCAGAGACTGAAGGATCAATCCCTATCTGGTTTTAAGGCCACTGAACTCTTCATTAAAGTGGATACTCTTGAAAAGGAGGTAGTCTCTCTCCACAAGTCCAATGCTCATCTTACAGACACTGTGACAACTCTGACTGAGCAGTTGAACACTCAAGCCACCACCACAGCTGATGTTCTTCTGCATCAACAATCAATGTTGTCTGCAATAATGAAGCACATGGGTCTCCCTCTACCTGATGAATCTTCAACTCCAAAGGTGTCTCCTACAGTCCCTGTGTCTGTCAACAAGCCTAAGGGGGAGAAGAGGATATCAAAGAACTCAAATCCAAAGGGGGAGAGACCACTAGAAAAGGGCATCAAGATCACTGAGGGTGGCCATCAGAGAACTTTGAAATCTACTACTCATGTGCCTGGAAAAGGAAAGGACAAAGTTGATGAGCCTCCCACTTCTCTGCCAGTTGTCACTCTACCAACTGTGCACATCACTACCCCTGATGGTCAAAGGCAGTCTATCACAACCACAGTGGTTGCAGGGAGTATGCCATCTGACAAGCCTCGAATCACAATATCTAAGAGTGCCAAGCCAGTAGAAGTGAAGGTGGTCACTGAGGCCAAGCTACAAGAAATTGCAAACTCAAATGTCTATCATGATGATGCATTCTTGGAGCTTCTGAAAGTCTCTAGAGAACAGGCTGGTGATGCTCTGCTATATCATGAGAGTTTGAAGAGTCAGATTGACTGTCTCACTGTAGTACCAAGGAGGCTTAATGATCTATGGCTCAAGGAGATATTGATGGTAGGAAAGAACAAGATATGGCACTTAACCATCAATACTCTACAGAGTCTAAAGCACTCAGAAGTGAATGTGCTCCTTGGACTAATTGAGAAGGGAAATGAGAACAACAAGAGTCTTCATGATGAATTGAGGAATGGTCAACCTTCAAGGCTACCTGAAGTTTTCACAGATCCTAGAACTATTATCTACCAGGCTGGAACAAGAATTGAAGATATCAAGCAGCTGGTCATTCCTAAGCATCTAACTCCTCAAAATAAAAATCTCATCATAGCCATCATTGAGAAACTGATCAAGAAGAAGGGATCAAGAACAGCAGAAGAATTAGAAGCTATATCTTATCTCAGGTCATATATTGCAACTGGCATTGTATCTGAGACTGCTAAGTTCAACCCAAGCAAAGATCAAGACAAGGATGAAGATAAAAGTGACGGAAGGAGAAGACATCACAGGAGTAATAAGGGTGATGAAGACAAGAAGAAGAAGAAGGATGATGAGAAGAGGAAGAATGATGATGATCAAGGTAAAGGCTCTGAGAGGAAAAGTGGAAGGCAGCAAGCCTCAGGCATTGCTGACAGTAACCTCACCACAACACAAGACTCTAAGTCTAGGGTGAATGCTGCCAGTAGTGACCTTTCAAAATTTGCATCTATGGCTTCTGCAACTGTCTTGCCACCTCAAGAAGAGAAGAAGATTCAAGTCAAGAAACCATCTGTATGTTTCAAAAAGCAAACTGCTAATGGAATACTACAATGGTCTACAAACAAAGGTCACATACTGCTGCCAAGTAATCATGTAAAAAGAATCAAGTTCAAGCAAGCTGCAAGGAAATCAAAGCCAACCACATCAAAAACCCTGACAATCTATCCAGGCCTAAAACTCCAACCACTAGATGAAGATTATGATGTAGACCAACTGCAATTTTTGCAAGCTCAAAGAATCTATCATGTTGCCATTGTTGATAATTGCCTTGAGATTAAATATTCTGATGGAAGGGAGGAGAAATTCAAACAAGGAGGATGTCAACACTGGGGCAAGCTATATGACATAGAGAGAATCATTGCACTGTTGAGCTCAGAAGATAAAGTGGAGAGAGTATGGAAACTGGAGCTAATTGATTTTGTGAAAATGAAGAGAGATCATGAAGAAAAAGTCAGAAAAGAGTGTTTTGAGAAATGGCTGGCAAGGGAGAGAGAAATTGAGAGACTGGAAAGTGAAGCAGAAAAGCTGAGGAAAAAGGGTTTGTGTAGAGTTCAGTTCAACCCCTACATGGTAAAGTATAGGAGGAGGAATGGAAATCAAGTCAACATCAGAATGAATCTACTCAACCACTATCCTGCAAATATTCTGGAACCAGTACTTGAAGATTTCAAAGACTCAATTTTGCTTGAAGAATTGGATGCTATGGCAGAAATAATAAAAGCTATGGATGAGAATACAAGGAAGGAGAAAGAAAGAAGAGAGAAAGAATATGATGAATTTCAAGCCAAAGCTATGGAAAGGGAATCAAAAGACAATGGCTAGTTCTTCATCATAGGCTGTAAGATTACTCACTCTGTAGTTCTATCCAAATTGCTAATGGAAATTCATACCTGTACTGTCAAGTTTTATCTTTATGTATGATAGGCTTGTTATCAGACATGAAATTGTGACTAAGGGTCTTACTCACAATTTGGGGGAGATTGTTAGTCACAGAGGCATGCCTGAATACATCTAATAACAAGCCTAAGTATGTGTAATGCTATGCATTACCTACATGACCTCTTAATTGAGGGAACCTCTAGTTGTAGAGTTTCTACTTGTTTGTACTATGTAATAGGCATCAAATTCTATCTGTGTAACTGTACCTACTAAGTCAAGAATAAAGCTTGAAAGAAGTTCTAATGTTCATGCCTCAAGCAAGGAAATGAAGACTGTCAAATAATCACAGTTGGGATTTGAAGAATTGAAGAAATGAAGAAATTGCCTAAGTACTAATTCGAGAAGTACATTTGTCTATTCGAGAAGTCTAACATTCGAGAAGTCTGGAGTTCGATATCTCAGAAGACACTATTCGATATCTCTCAATATGCTATTCGATATCTCAGGGATTCGATATGTCAAAATGCTCTATTCGATATCTCAAGGAGTCCCAGAGAAAAGAGCTATTCGAGAAGTGATTCGATATGTCAAGATAACACTATTCGAGAACTCAGAGTTATCGATCAAGTCAACTCCAGTTCTCGAATCACTCACTTAGTCACTTCTCGAATACATTCTTGAGGACAAAATACTGAAGAATTGTACAAGTCAGAAACCTGCAACAAGCCAGGATACTTTATTTGACTCTGTCCTATAAAGCATGCTGGAAAGCCTACAAAGAAGCTTGGAGAGATAAGACAAGGGACAAGGAGCTGAAGAAGTGGATCTAAACAGGCTTTTCAAAGTCAAATCTGTAGCCGTTTGGACTCTTACTAAAATGAGATAGACAGACTGGAAAGTGCTTTTGTTTTACCTACCTCATTTGTAGTAAGTGGGTGTATCCATGTCTATAAGGATACAGCCTCACTTCCTTAGCTGTAAAAGGTTTTGAAGTTTCTCAAAAATATCCAGAAAATATCTCTCTGAGAAAAACGAAGCTGAGAATACTATCATTTGTATTCACAGATTGTAGCAAAATCTTTATCTAATAAAATATTAGATTAAAGTGATATTGTGTTGTGTTTGTCTTTAATTATCCGCATCTTCATATCTCACACACTCATCACTTATCTTGTTACAAAGATTCAAGAACGAAGAAAAATTCAAGAATCCATTCACCCCCCCTCTGTATTCTTTTACTGTATTCAATACTCAACACTTAAGATGTGAGCTCTCATCACCTCCTCAGTAAACAGGGGTATAGGATTGTTAGGTTTTCCGAGCAACACCAAGTCTGCAGCCCTTGGCCTAGGGGCAGCCATCCTTGGTGCTTCAGTTAGAGGGACCTCTGCCCTCCTATCCCTCCTCGGGGTTTCATCCAACTTCACCACAGGGATTCTCTCCTTTGTCTGTGGGCGTCCTGGCCTCTGCTATTCTCTTACGATGTCTTCCTTCAGCCTTTGAATCTTAGCCTCAAAGGTTTGGATTCTTTCCAAGGCAGTGGTTGAGGGTCCATCGTGGATTCTTTGAGAACGCCTATGGGGTTATCGGCTTGCTCAGTACCTCCTCGGGGCTTCATCTCGATTTCTTTCTTCAGAGGAAGAATCAGAGTACGGTCCGGAGTAATCTCTAAACCTTTGGTTGTGCCAAGAGCCTCCCACATAAGGGGGGTCCTATGGCTCGTGAGCATGAAGTGGGGGCAGTTAGGTAGCCCAAACATAGGATTAGTATTCAAGGGAAGCGCAGTAGTTAAGATCTGGGTTCCATGGGATAACGGGCGACCGCTTAGAGGGGCAATCACCATATGAAGGGAGTTCGCTCCTTGTTCATGAGGGTTCACCACTGAAGGCAGTGACCCTCGAGTTTGAGTTCATGTCCCCTGAAGATTCATCTCTTTGGGCTAAATAGGAGGGATTTACGAACCTTCTCCTTGGGGTATCGACCCTTGTCCAGTGGTTGGTGGCATAGCGGTGCTAGCGTTAACCTTAGTGACCGTTTGTATTGATCTCCGTGTGCTAACCCTCGGGGGGCAGGAATCCTGACCTCATGGTTGAATCAAATCATTGGACTTAGCCATAAGGATCTCTGTCCTTGGGACCCCAGTCCTTCTATGCATCTTTGAAGGTCTCTCCAAATTGACAAAGGGAATCTCTCCTATTCTCAACGTAGGAGGGCAATTTTACCTATGTTGTTCCTTCTCCAAGTCTTGTTTCAACCTTTGGATCTCGGCCTTATGAGCCTTAACCTTATCTTAAGTCGTTCTTGGCACTCTGCCCGAAGTTTCTCGAATACGCCCAACAGTGGGTTCCTTGTCTGCACGCCTCTTCCTCGGGGCTCGATCTCGATCATCCTTAGATAATGAATCCTCGGTATAGGGTTTAGAATAATCCTCGTACCCTCCTTCATAGACAGGGCCTAGGCCTGTGATGCATGGGGGTTTATATGGCTTGTGCACTCGATATGCATGACCACTTCCTCTAATGCCTCCTGCGTTTGAGGGGTGGATGGGTAGCCCGTAGGCTATATTCGTTCTTGAGAGAGTCACAGTGGTGGAGGTATGTGCTTCATGGGAGTAGGCTGTATCCCAGAAGGGAAACAACCATTGAAAGGGATTCATCTCTTGGCCTTGGGGATTCATCCATATGGGCTGCGATCCCTCGACATGTGTTTCAGTAATTTTGGAGATTCATCCTTGGGGTTAAGAACCCGAAATCTGGGTATTTGTTTAAGGGGTACAGACCCTTGTTCCGTAGTCACGGGTAGAGAAGTAACAGAAGTGCTAGTGGTGGTGATGCTTTGGAGCGGTGAGCGACTATCCAAAGGAAGTGGAGAGACCACCATCCAAAGCGGGTTTGTCTCCTGCCTTGGGAGGACGGCCACTGGCAAAGCCCTCTCGGTGGGGGGATTCGTGCCTATTGGTTGAGAGACTTGAGTCGGGGTGATCGTCCCTGTTGTTGGGGGGACGGCCCCTTGTTCAGTGACGGGTGGTACGGAGGCTGCAGTGATGGCCTCGGATGTTGTTTTCCGTGTTTGAATCATGGTTGATGTTGTCTTCCCACAGACGGCGCCAAATGTTGTGGAATAAAAACTAGGGCTTAATTAATTCGTGTATTGAATGCTAGGGTTTGCATGTATTTAATGCTAAGGGGTTGGTGAGCTTCGAGCTTTAATGGCTGCTCTCGTGTTCGTGGCTGAATCTGCCTTCACAAGATGCCTACGTACTTTGATGAACATCAAAGATCAAGCCAAAAACGTAGTTCTAGGTGATGGTGTCCTCGGGGCTATGGCGGCAAGGGCTCACCTAGGACGCAGTGGCTTGTATGTCCTTATTCGTGGATTAAGCCTAAAACGTAAGTGACGTATTGAGCTCTGCCCGAAAACGTTGTGAATGAGAATGAGGAGTTAGGCCCTTATATAGGCTGAGAAGCCTTAGAATCGTAGTAGGGTTAGGTGACTTGGTGGGCAAGTCAGCCTTGAGGAAGGTTCTAGACTCCTACCTTGTAGGAGTCTGTTTCCTTGTATGACTGTGTGCCTTGGAGGCTACTCCTTGAAGAGATAAGGTCCTTATCTAACTCTTATTTGCAAGCTGTTAATTAGCCCATAATATTAATTACGAAATTAATATAAAATTAGGATTTCGGGCCTCATTAATGGGCTTTATCTTTGGACCAGGCTAGTTCTAATTAATGCAACATTAATGATGTCTTTAGGGCTTACATTTATCCCATATCAATATTAAATTTTAATTTAAAATATAATCTTTTAATAATTAATATATACCCAAATATATAACACTATATCGTCTAATCAGTAACAAAATATAATAGAAATCTTTATACACCGAATAATGACCGTAAGATTTATAGTAAAAAATCAGAACCGTTAGATCTAATGATTAGATATATTATATGTTTAAATTAATTTACTAAAATTTCAAGGTTCGAATTCTGCCAACGACATATTTTTAAAAAAAATTTATAATAAAAGTTTTAAACCACATAATTTTGCAAATTTCAAGGTTCGAATTCTGTCAACGACATTTTTTTTAAAAAATTTATAATATAAGTTTTAAATCACATAATTTTGCAATCATTAATGTACACCCAAAAAATTTACACCATTTTGCTGTTATATTTTTGGTAATTAATAAGAATCGTTAGATGTAGTTATACATACTCTTATCCTAATTATTAAAATAAATAATAACATAATAGAATTAATGATAATTAGCGGATTGCCCTTTTCACATTTACTTTTAGTAGAACATATTAACTTTTATAAACACCTTAAAACATCAATCATATCATATCTTCCAATCATTAATATTTTCTTTCTAATTAAATTCCAGTCATTAATATTTCCTTTCTAATTAAAACACGTTACCTTTTTGATTTAAATCTTACAATCTATACTATTATATTAAAATAGAAACATTGAAAGTTTATCGATTTGGTTTTCCATATAATTATCCTAATTATTAAAATAGATAATAAAATAATATAATTAATGGTAATTAGTTTATTGCCTTTTCACGTTTACCTTTATTTGAAGATATAAACTCTTATAAACACCTAAAAACATCAGTTGAACCATATATTTTGATCATTAATATTTTTTTCTAATTAAAACACATTACCTTTTGATTTAAAACTATTATTGTAATAATTAATATATACCCAAAATATCACACCATATCTTATCGTCATTATTTTTAGTAATAATTTTTTCTAATTAAAACATGTTACGTTTTAATTTAAAACTTATCTTACAATCATTAATATATACCCAAAAATCTCACACCATATCTTCTAATCATTATTTTTAGTAATAAATAAGAATCGTTATATCTAATAATAAGGTATATTATATGAATAAATTAATTTACTGAAAATTCAAGGTTTGAACTCGTCAACGACATTTTTAATTTAAAATTTTACAATATAAATTTTAAATCATGCATATCATCAATTAAATTTATATTAAATTAAAATTTAAAAATTATTGAAAGTAATAATTATATCAAAACATAATTGTAATGTTAAATAAAATTTATAACATATCAAAAGAAATCCGTGCATAGCACGGGTTATAAGCCAGTAATAAATTAATAAATGAAGTTAAAAACAAAAACACATAGACATAACGTTTTACTTATTAAAATTTGTATTTATTAATCATGTGACCATGTAAGTATATCGCCTCCTACTTTAGTCTCCCTTTTAAAAATTAATATTTAAATTCTTGAAAATTGGTTGAATTAGTTTTTAGAAACTAGTAAAAAAAGAAGTTTATAGTCAACTGACCTTAAACAAAATTGATAGAAGTTTTGCTTTAAACCCCAAATTTGGCTAGTTTCAAAAAAAAAAAAAAAGCCCCCAAATTTGGCACCAAGCATGATTATTAAGAAGACAGGTTGAAATGAAGGTACCCGCTGAAACAAATTATTTGGTGACTATCCATGGCTCCGAGCAATACAAATTTTTGTCTTTGTTCACTCTTATCCGTGAATACAAATACTAAACTCATGAATTATCACTTAAATGATGAATTATCATTAGTAGTTCAGATTTAAGTAATTAACTCTCCTATATTTTGGCTTTAAAACAACTCAAATCATTATAACCGAATCACTCTGCATTCTCAAATTTGGTTCGCTCACTTGGATTTGGCTAAATCTTTGCTAAGAGATTGCAAATGAACTTGTACAGTCGCAGCCACTACATATTCTAACATTGTCCAACAATATATAAACATATGTATTGCAAAACCTATTACAAATTTAATACTTTCCTGGGCTAAGAAACTTGGGACTTTAGAAGAATGAATATAAGAGAAGCAAGCACAAGTTTCATATAGTGGGGGTTATACCACCTTAACTCCACTTGGTATTTTTCCTTCCATGGCATCCTTCTTGTTACGACAATCGGCACATAAGAAAGGACCTTGCCAAGGTTTTGAACTGGTGGAAAATATGGAACCGGCATGGACAGATATGCCCTCACTTGCAGCAAGGTCAGTTTGACAAATGGCACACATAAAAAGACCGGATGTTGACTGATTGCAGGTGTCATCATTTCCTAATCTATGTAGTACAACGAGAAAAGAATGTGTGTTAAAACAGAAGGGTATATATCAAGTGAAGCTTGTAAACTTGCATAGGTACTGTCGAACTGCACACAATTGTAGCATAGAGACTAAATGCACAATAGCACAAGATGATATTAATATGATGCAAGAAATAGGCAAATAGCCAAATAAGTCACTGTGACTCGTTGCCAAATAAACAGTTCTAGAAGGCTCGAAATGCTAAAGTTTCCGCTGTTTTCAGTAATATACTAAAGTACACCATGATTGATGATGCTTGACAAATCCCAAATAGAATACTCTTATTCTGATATACACAGATATGTGAGAAATCAAAATATCTTGGTAGCCACCACTGGAATGCACAAAATTAAGGCACCGTGAGTCCGTGACTTTTATCTTCTCCATGCTACTGACCATTGATATATTTAAGATATGCCAGAAGGATGGACTCTAAAATATAACTTAGAAATAGGACTCTTTATGCCTAGTCCTCCAATGTAATTTTCAGCTATGTGAAGTATATAAAGAGGTCAGCTGCTAAATATATACTTCATTTCTTAAGAGATATAAGACAGCTAGGTAGCCATATTATACAGAAGCCTTCCTGCATTGAGGTGGTGGCCTTAATTAATCCAACTCAACTTAGCCAAACCTCATGAGTAGAAAACATCACTCCATGTCTCTCAGATAAAAACCTCTCCCAACATACTTCCAAGTTCCGAGTTTAATCGTGTAAGATGCATCATGCAAAGTTTATTAAATGAAATCTTAAATTACACTTTATGAGAGAATAGAGGTCAAAGTTAAAGTGATTTCAGATGTGCTGGTTTAGGTTTAATAAAGGAGGGAAAACAATTATATTAATCCAGGAACGAATCTAACACCAAGGATGTATGATAGAAGTCATAGAACGCACATGTACTTGTAGGCATCAAGACGCTAAAGGCATCAATAAGTTTCTAACCTAACACATTTTAAATTAGTTCCAAACCTAATTACCAATGTTCAGGTTAGTTCGCAGAAAGAAAAAGATATCTAAGCCAATAGGTTATTTCTATGCTGGCTCTGACAACTATCCTGATATTTTTAGTATCAAATTAGATCCCAAAATAGTAAAACTGCATACTACTGTTTTGAAAATCTCATGAGAGTAATAAAACTTCACCTATCTGCTTTATTTTGAAAACTAAAGAGCTGCTTATTTGTCTACATTTGAATGAGTTTAGGGTATAGCCACAGTTACCGATAGATCATGCAAGAAGTCAGCATGTCTGACCAAGAAGCAAATCAATAAGACAGCTTAATGCTGCTAAGGATAGATAGTTAACTTTTCCAAAAAAGAGATGACAATAGATAAAGATGAAGGGATAATCCTATAGGAAATAGACCAAAGGGCTCTTGATCTAGTGGTTTTACCCTCACCCCTTTAGGGAGGTTGAGAATTTAAGCCTTGTCAAGTTGCAAAAGACAGAAGTGGGTGTGAGAATGTGTTCTATCTAGTCATCTACTGAAAATGAAAGAATGAGAGCATTATTTTCCAAACTAGAAAGAAGTGAATTACGACAAGTATCAAACCTTTCAGCGAGCATTGCCGAGCCCTCTTCAAAAAGCTCTTCTACAATACCAACAGCTGATAGCTTCCTCGACAGTTTGCTGGCAGAATCATTGGACCTCTTTCTGAACAATAGAGCTCTAAATCTGTTCTGTTTTTTTGGGGGCGGGGATGGTGGTGCAGAATTATCAGGAGGAATCACGTCTACAACGATACAGGTTGTGTCATCCTTCAGCCCCCTTGTCCTCAATGCTTCCTAATGTCCAGTAAAATGCAATGTGAAAGTTCAGTTTTTGGCTTGATAAGTCAACGAATGTTATATGAAGAATACATGAATATTTTGCTTATGCATGCAGGGGTAACATTACACAAAAATGAGCTTATCACCTTAACTACTTGTCTAGCAGCAAGTTCAGCAGGCAATCCACGACACGATTTGGCAGCCATATCCGAAGATAACGCATCCCAGATACCATCAGATGCTATAATAAGCCGCCCTCCTGCTGTTGATAACTTTTATAATGATAAAACCATGTCAGGCCACAAGCCAGTAGCAGACTTTCAATGCAGGCATAGACTTTTTAGTGTATGAAGCGAAAAACATAGATTGATATAGTGAAGAAAATTCTAACAAGTAAATTACAATTGTGGAAATTGAGTACTCACTTTCACTTGTTTAACATATGGTATTGGCACAATGAATTCTCCAACATCCATGTCCCCAATTGATCTGGAAAGGCATAAGCCCCCTGGCCAGCAACGGAGGGGACCAATCTGTGAAAATAGCAATATAAGTAGACAGTACAAATAAACCAAAACAAGTAAATTTTATTTATAACTATAAATGGAAGCAATTTATGATGTCTTGATGTACAATATGAAATTTTAAGAACTAAAGAAAGTACTTGCCTCTGCACCGCCAAAGATACTAAGCCTTCCAACTTCACCTCCACTTGCTGTTACACGTTCTCTTCTGAAATGACAATGGAGTTAACATCTGCAGTACGAGATGAGAAAATCAAAACACTAAAGTCAGTTACTCACTCATCAACGTTATCTTCAAGTCTATGATCTACAGTCAGTTCGGAAACAGATCCTCCTTGGGTATCTAAAATGCAACGGGAATCTCCAACAGATGCAACAGTAACTGTCCATCGATCTATTATAACAAATGTAACTGTGGTTCCAGAAGTTAATCCTGAGAGACAAAAAGTAAGAGTATGATTAGTTATATAATGAATAAGTAATTCACAGCATATGGAGTAAGATTTATAGGAAAGGAAATATTAGAAATTGCAAAACTCATGCCTCGACTCTGGAATTCCTTGTCAGTTTTTACAAATCCTGCAACTAATGCCCTAGGTAAAGCTTGAAGCCACTCATCTCGTCCAAGTCCTTGAGGAATAGCATTTAAAACATGATTTAATAAATGATCCCTTGAATATATTGCTGCAGCACTTCCATTGTGCCCATCAAATATCTGAAATTGGAAACAACATCATATATAGCAGAAGAAATCATTCATTCATTCTGCAGACAAATGAAGCAATAGGAAAATCATATCATTAAAAATTTCAATTATTTATAAATCAAAATCACACAAAAGAATTAAACAAGAAAATTATTTGGTCCATTTTATATTGCTTCTAATCATAAGCAATTGAGCAATAAGAATAAGAGCTTCACATAGAATGCAAGACAAAGTAATAGCAGAAAGACTGCATACCGCGAAAACTGAGAAAACGGATGAGGGATTTCCCGAAACTCGCTGACAATCAGTCTTCATAAGAAAGAAATCCTCCCCTTTCCTAGACTGAGCTGCATATCCATATCTAACACTAGGCTTCTCCATTTTCTCATTCCTCATCTCTCTACTAAGTAGTGCAGCTAAAGGCACAAGATCATGATGCTGATGCCTTTCCACCTTAGACCCCATCCTAATAATCTTGTACACAAATCCCAGTTATAACTTTCTAAAACTCACTAAATCACAAAAAAATATGATCCCCAAAAAACCCACCTGCAAAGATCACTTTTTTTTCACCTGGGCAGCTCAAATTTTCACTACAATCACTAAATTCAAGAACCTTTTAACTAAAACCCCACCTGCCAAGATCACTTTTTTTCACCTGGGGAGCTCAAATCTTTACTAAAATTCAAGAACTTTCCAACTAAACCCCTTAAAAATCAAAACTTTAAACGTGCAAGTACCAAGAAAGCTACAAAACCAAAAAATACCACTGTCTTAACAATATAAAATCAAAGAATCAAATAAATTTGGAACAACTAAACAATGGTTGTCAAATAAGCACAAAGATATGTTTGTACGGATTATGTTTGTGAGTGAAAGACAAATGTAGATCTGATTGTAAGCCAAGAAAACAAGAAAATAGTAGTAAGTAAAATGACTAATTAGCAGATTAATAAAGTACAATTAAGTTTAAAGTAAAATAAAAGGGGGAAAGAAAATCAACACGGAGGATCAAAAAACGCGGATTGGTGATGAGAAATGAACTGTAATGTTGCAATCATACATTACCAAGAACCTGAATAATACAAACATTCTTAAAGAGAAAGACAAGCAACATGTATTTATAATTATTATGTCAAGTAGACTTACAATTATAATATCAAGACTGTGTGTATTTTATGCTCATGTCTGCAGTACTTCCACTTGACAAAAAGGCAGAGATTTTTATTTTCTACAGCTGGAAATTGAATAAAAAATTCAGTGGTTTTTTTATTTTTATGTTAAATAGTAAAAATAGGATCTTTTCTTATTCTTCTTACTTTTCTTTTATATGATGGGAATAAAGATGTGGTTAAGGAAAATTTGGAGGCTTTTTAAAATAATAAAAAATTGCCTAAAAAGTTTTACTTTTATTCCAGAGAAAAATGGAAATTAAAGAAAATGAAAAGTGGGTGGACCCACCACAAAGTGGTTGCGGCGAGGCAAAATCTGACGCGTGGTGAGTGAGTTACAGCTTGCATTTGTTTCTGTGTTAGAAGTGGGTTGCAGCTTGCCTAAATTTCTGTGTAATTTCTTCTTTTCTCTCTCTTTTTGCTTAGTGTTTTCTGTTTTATTCCTTCTATATTGAAATGTATTGTATATTTGTATGTATTAATACTTCTATTGTTAAAACTATAGAAGTTGTCTTAATAATAAAAAAATTTAAAAATTAAAATACCGAATATGATGGGCATAAATACTAGTCAATAATAATATATAGAAGTTAGAGTTATAAAAAATGTTTTTGCGTATTTTGTTTCTTATTTTCAGTCAGGAGTAAATAAAAACTGTAGGCAGCTTCCGAGCAGACTACATAATTGTAAAGATTGTGATTTTGTTCTTATTTTTAACTAACTTATAGCCCGTGCAAAGCACGGGTTATTTTTATTTTTTTTAAATTTGTTTATAGTTTAGTATATATAATATTTTGAACATTATTTTTAGTTTAGTATTAAATCCAATTTTAAATCCTCGAATTTAAATCCAATTTTCGTTTTTGGTCCGATCTTTGTTGGGATCCTCGCAAGATATCAGGGAATTTTATTTTAAACCAAAAATAATATTCAATAATTTTAAACATTAAGTAATGACGTTCGAAATAATTTTTTCTTGCGATATAAAATTAGCACTACAGTTAGATTAGATGTTAAGTTACAACGTTTTTTCATTACCATTAATCTAATAAAAAGTACATCTTTAGCTTCACATACATATATGTTAACTTTTAAAATTTTATTTTGAAATTTAAAAATTACCTGTTTTCAATAGCTCATATGCACTAAATTAAGATTAAAAAAATAATACTTAATTTAAATTATATGAAAAAAATGTTATTTAATTACTAAAAAGACAAATATGTAAGACTAAAGCATTATTTTGTTTCTAATATAAAATATTTGAAGTTCATATATATTAATATATGATTTTAATATATAAATATATAGGCCATTATTCATTTAGGAACTAAAAAAAATTGAATAACAACTAAATATAAGTCCTTAGATATAAAGAATTGGACGCTAGATGGAGTCAAGAAGAAACCCACAGTCCTAGTCAGTTTTTTTTTTTGACACAACCACGTCCTATTCATTTATGTGAACTGTTTTGCCTTACTAAATTTTCAATTAATGCTTCTTTTTGTTTTTATATTTTATATTATTTTTATACTTAATTATTGTGTTTATATTTTATACATAAAAAGTAACTTGATAAAAATTTCCAGAAAATAATGTAAAACGCAAAGAAAAAATTACTAGGACAAAACAAAATTTAAAAATACATAATACAAACTACAAAATACGAAACAAATAAAACCTAACACAATAAAAATGCAGAACAAGAATAAAAACAGAAAAAATTTAAATAAACACAAAATTAGCAGAACAAAAAAATACAGAACATGAAAAAATAGAATATAAAAATACTGAACATAGAACAAAAATTATTATGTAATGAAAATACAAAACATAAAAATAAAAAGTACTAAAAGTACTAAATAGGTAAAAATACAGAACAGGAAATACAAAATATAGAAATATAGAACACGAAATACAAAATAATTAATTATTTTTATTTTGTATGTATTTTGTTAAGGTATGTATTGGGTAACCGTTGTCGTAGCAATTAGTTTAGTTTTTAAGTTACTTAAAAATAGTGATTTTCCATGGGTCCATAAAAATCGGGCCGGATGCAGAAAATCGGGACAGGGATTGGAATGAGAAGACATAGAATTCCGGTCCAATCCGCTCCTCAATTTTTATTGAAAATTATCCCCATTTTTCGGAATATACCCAAAAAAATTCCCAAAATTCCTATCTTGTTCCCATGCGAAGGGCGGATCGGAACAGACAGGAATGAATGTCCATCCATAAATGGTTGTCTGGTCACTTTATGCCGGAAAATGTTTCCAACTCCGAACACAAAAGTTATTTTCACATTTGTTCCCATTTTTGAATGAGATTCATTACGCTTCATAATTCCGTTTCGGTATGTTCTGTACTCTTGTCGGTGGTTGGGAATTTATTATTCTTTATTTTTTAAATTTTTTAATTTATATATTAAATTGTTGTTAAAAAATTGATATATATATGATTTTACACATTTATACTATTATTATATTGTTATTATATAAATGCTGAAACATTAAAAGTTTGGTTAATCGGTCGGAAGTTTGGTTAATCGGTCGGTCGGTTGGTTGGTCGGTTTTATATTTTATTTAACTAAAATTTCTACTTTATTAATCAATTTCCTTTTTCAGGTTAGACATATTACTTTTTCTACTAATAACTAATCAATTTCCTTCTTGAGGTTAAACATATTATCTTTTCTTTTTTTCAAAAACTAAATAATTTTCTTTTTCTGATAAAATATAATATTCCTTTATATTTTATCTAACTAACTAATTTCCTAAAATACAATATCCTTTTATATTTTATCTAACTAAAATTTAAATAACTAATTTTCTAAAATACAATATCCTTTTATATTTTATCTAACTAAAATTTCTTCTTTATTAATCAATTTCCTTTTACAGGTTAGACATATTACCTTTTCTACTAACTAATAAATTTCCTTCTTGAGGTTAAACATATTATCTTTTCTCTTTTTCAAAAACTAAATAATTTCCTTTTTTTGATAAAATATAATATCCCTTTATATTTTATCTAACTAAAATTTCTCCTTTATTTATCAGTTTCCTTTTTCAAGTTAGACATATTATTTTTTCTATTTTTCAATAACTAAACAATTTCCTTTTTCAAGTAAAATAGAATATATTTCACATTTTATATAACTAAAATATCTCTTTTCTTAAAAATAGTACGAGCAGTTTTGTTTAATAAAATAACATAATTATATTATAATTACTATTAACTAATCAATTACCTTTTTCACCCAAAACACGTTACCTTTTCTTTTTTCTATAATTAACATCTCTCTTTTTCCAGTTATATCATGAACGGTTACCTTTTCAGCCAAAACACGGTACCTTTTTTCTTTTCTCTTATTAAAATCTCTCTTTTTCCAATTATATCACAGATGTTTCTATTTAACTAATAATTAATCGATTACCTTTTCAACTAAAATGTATCAACTTTTTTATTTTTTCTAATTAAACTCCCTTTTTTTTATAAATATCACGGGCAACATTAATTTCTCATTTTCTAAAAACCATGAGCAATTTTATTTAGTAAAATGACATAATTAAATTATAATTATATAAGCTAATCAATTACCTTTTTCACATAAATCATGTCATTTTTTTAATTTTCACGTTACATTTCTATTTTTTCTAACTAAAATCTCTGTTTTTCCAATTATATTAAGGGAGGTTTTATTTAATAAAATAAACTAATAATATTTTAATATTAATAATTAACCGATTACCTTTTTCAACTAAAACGTATCATCTTTTCTATATTTTTTTAACTAAAATCATTCTTTTAACAGAAATATCACGGACAATATTAATTTCTCCTTTTCTAAAAATATTCCGTGCAATTGTATTTAGTAAATAAGGTAATTAAATTATAATTGTTATAAACTAATCAATTATATTTTTCACCTATAACATGTTTCCTTTTTAATTTTTTCTAATTAAATCCTATCTTTTTCTAATCATATCACATGCATTCTATTTAATAAAAATAATAATTTTATAATTACCAATAATTAATCGATTACCTTTTTCAACTAAAACCTATCATCTTTTCTATATTTTCTAACTAAAATCCTTCCATTTCTAGAAATATCACGAATAACATTTGTATAATTATTATCAAATCATCTCATATAATAATGTAAGCCTCCAAAATTTATTTTTAAAAAAATTAATTTAAATAAATGAAAAAATTTATATAATATTAAAATAAAAAAAATCCGTATATCGTACGAGTTTTAAGCTAGTTTAATTTAATATCTGTACTCTTATTTTAAATCCTTAAAATTTGATTTGGACGATTTTACAGCCCACGGGAAATTAACAAAATAATAAGTTGAATAGAGATTTTTTCCAAAATTTTGATAATCGGTAGTCTGGTCCTCCGTACGACAGAGATCTTAAAATAAATAGATGAAAACCGTTGTATCTAGCATAAAAAATGTTTTATATTTTAATATGTTATAAACTAAACAGTATATTTACATTGAAATACCAAAATGTATATGTCAATGATTTAAATTATATATAATTAGGTTTTCTACAGTGGATAGCATTATCAATGTAGTACTTCTACATTGAATAGGATTAATGTAAAAATTCGTAATTATATTTTCTCTTAAGTTTCTGAGTGTTTCCATTTGAATAATAATTATTAAAGTATCATTAAATTAAAGATAATTTTATGAGGTTCGCGCTGATTGTAAAATCGTGTAAATCAGATTTCTAGATCCCAAGATATAGCCCAAATAGTAAATATGAATTTCTTTTTAATACTAATAAAAAAAATTCAATTCTAATACAACCTTTTTTAATTATATCTTTTACAAATTATAATTTCTATTTAAAATTCAATTATAATACAAACTTTTACAATTATATCCTTTAAAATACAACATTTATAATTTTCTTTTTAAAATTCACTTTTAATACAACATTTTCTAATTATATCCTTTTTAGATTATAATTTTCTTTTTAATGTGATGATCGTCTATTTTTAACCTAAGAGATCATATGATTTTGATAGTACAGTGACCAGACCAAAAATTTGGATAAAATTCCTCTTTATGCTTATTATATACTAGCTTATAACCCGTGCAATGCATGACTTCTTTTTTTAATATCTATAATCATACTCCCTCTGTCCCTATTGATTCTTAACGTTTCAAAATAGAGTTTCTGACACGCATTTTAAGGTGAATTTTAAGGATAGTTCCATAACTTATTTTTGAAATTTTCTTTTTTTGTATAAAAATAGAACAATCCTATTTTTATACTAAAAAAAAATTAAAAAAAAGTTATGAAACTATCCTTAAAATTCACCTTAAATTGCGGGCCGAAAGTAACAAAAAAGTGTTAAGAATTGTATGGGACGGAGGGAGCATCAATTTTTTAAATTTTATATGTTAAAAAAAAAAATTACATTTCATTTTTTTATTAAAAATTGATATATATAAGATTTTACACATTCAAAAAAAAAATTTTCTGGATAAGCCAAGACTTTACATTAATTTAAAAATAATACGGGCCATGCTGCCCCCTATGTATTAAGGTTGACAGGATAGTAGAGATACAACCGAAAGTAGAAAAACAGACAAGGCATCACGATGCCAACTTACACATTCCACGTTGAAAGATTTTACGGTTCACGTGAAATTAATAAAATAATCTTTAATTTTGTAATGATTTAATAATTATTTTCCAATTAAAGCTATACAGAAACAAAAGATAGAAGAAATTTACGATTTTTTACGTTGAAAATTCAATTTGATTTATGAATTTTACTTTCAATTCATTTTGATTATCAAAATACAATTGTTATTATTTGAAGATGGTTTTACTAACAACCAAATACAATTATATCTTTGTATATAATAAGGATAAGATAAATTTTATCCATAATTTTGATCACTGTACTACCAAAATAATTTTAAATGTCGAATCTAATATTTTTACGCTTATTATATATAAGCATATAATAGTGATCGATTTAATAATTAATCCTTTTATTTTTGAATTTTAAACTAATAAATGACAATATTTTTTTTAAGACCTTGTACAATGAAATTTAAGTGATTTGATTTGTTGTGAAGTATATCCATTGCCAACGACATGTTGGTGCAGTGGGTTGATCGACCCCTGGGTGTGTGTGAGTTTAGTTTGTATTAGTTTTCTTTCTTTGTATTTGTATTTGGCCGGGGGTCCTTGTGAGTTTAGTTTGTATTAGTTTCCTTTCCCTATTGTATAGGGGCATGGTCTGGGTACATCTACCCTACTCAAACACCACTTTGAGTGGTATTATAACTAAGTAAAGTTTGGTTTTTTTATAATAATATCCATTCCCACCAAAGAAAGGTGCGAGTCATGTTCGAGTCCAACCTGTTGAACTCAGAATAGACTTTACACCTGGACAGTTACTACCGATCAAAGCTCTGAACTGAGCTAGCTTTACACATCCTAACTTCAGTTGCGATTCTCAATTATATATTTATATCTTTCTTAATTATATTGAAATTAATTCAATTATTAAGTTACACACCTCATAATGCGTAATGTTTATTCAATTCTTTTTCATAATAATTGGATTCCATGCGTAGTTTCAGAGACATCTTCTGCGATGCTGCTGCTGGTGCCTCTGCAGGTATATCATTCTCTTGTATATACATCATTGGCTTGCACAAATTGGGTTTTTATAACTTGAACTAGTTTTGACATTCATTTGATCATGATTTGAATAAGTTTATTTGGATTAGATATACTCATGACAAAAAAGTTTTTAGTTTACTTGCTTAATCTTGGAAATTAAATCAAGGTAACAAATACAAGGTGTTTTTTTTAATCATGATTGTTATGGTGTTTTAAGTTATTTGGTATGCAGAAGTTTAGTGATACTTAGTGGTTGGAATTTGTATATATTTTCGATTAGAGTTTGTACCTTTAAGTTGTGGCTTTGAACTAATTGTTCTTTTTTTGTTGCAGGTGCCTTGGCAGCTACTGTTGTGTGCCCTTTGGATGTTATAAAAACAAGACTGCAAGTCCATGGATTGCCTGATGTATCACATTCTGGTCGTAAAGGTATGCTGCATATCTTGCATTACTAGTTGACACTTGCAGTTGCTATATCCTTGATTGCATTATAGTCTTGACAACCATGAGTGGATTTTGGTTTACTTTGTGTAATAATGTTCCCTGCTTATCTGATATAGTGTTTTATCTCCGTTTTTTGTTGTTTTGATGACAATTAGGCGGTGTCATCATTATAAGCCTACAAAACATAATACGATCTGAGGGGGTGAAGGGATTGTCCGTGGCCTTTTGCCCACATTGGCTGCATTGCTACCAAACTGGACAGTGAGTATTATATTTTCTAGCATTTAAACTTTGATTATTACTGTGTTTCCATGTAGCAATAAAAATAAAGTTTTTAATATAGAACAAGCTCTTTGAACTGAACCTGCCACCAACTTATGGTTTTGCTTTACTTCTTTCATCCAAGTTGTTAGGAATTCCCGTTTCCTGTCTTTGCGTAAATTAAATACGGAGATTATAACAGTCAATAATAAAGACAGATGAACACCAAGATTTATACGTGGAAAACCCCCTTAAAGTAAAGAGGTAAAAACCACGGGACCAGCTCCGAATGTTTCCACTATAATGATAACAATTGTTACAATATTCTCTCTCAAGTTTACGAAGTAACACTTGAGGCACAACTGAATAGAAATACAACGATTCCCTACTCCTTCGGTACTTGACCGGATAACCTGGATGAACTCCCTTTGTAGCAACTACAACAGCTGGACGAACTCCTAATGCTGCAGCGGGACAGATTCCGATGGCTGCAGCCTGACACTCACACAAACTCCCTCGAAACGAAAGAATAGAGTAGCACGAGGGCCCCCTATCCTGACCTGCTTGAAACTACCACAAGGTAAGTTTCCTACTAGACGGACTATCTAGCAGCTATATATATACTGAGAATTAAGAGAGGAAGAAGAGATTTTGGTGTTTGGTGTGTTAACTAATGAAGGGGGAGGGGGGTATTTATAGGAGGGGGGAGGGGTAGTAGGTGGGGGGGGTAGGTGGTGAGTTTGAAAATAATAAATAGTTAGGCAGCCTGCCTAACAATCTCCCCCTCTTTCCAAACTCAAAGTTAATCACTTGCACTCCATACCTGCACCCCGCTTGCACAGCTCCAACTTTTCCCGTGGAACGACCTTCGTCATCATATCAGCCGGATTCTTATCCGTGTGTATCTTCTTTATCTGTATCACCCCATCTTCAACTTGTTCCCGTAGCCAATGGTAACGTACATTAATATGCTTAGTACGACTGTGACAAGTAGCATTCTTGCTCAAGTCAATAGCACTCTGGCTATCACAATACAACTCAAAGTTGTCTTGCTTCTGACCCAATTCTTGGAGAAACCGCTTTAACCAAACCAGCTCCTTGCCTGCTTCACAAGCAGCAATATACTCTGATTCGGTTGTTGACAACGCAACACACTTTTGTAACTTGGACTGCCATGCTACAGCTCCCCCCGCAAAAGTGAAAAGCATCCCTGACGTGGATTTCATCCCATCTGGATGTCCTGCCATGTCAGCATCTGTAAATCCTTCCAAGACTGGTTCACCGTGTCCATACTTCAAGCATAACCCGGAAGTGCCCTTGAGATATCTGAGAATCCATTTAACTGCTTCCCAGTGCTTTCTTCCTGGATTTGACAGATATCTACTCACAACTCCAACAGCATGAGCAATATCTGGTCTTGTACAAACCAATGCATACATAAGACTCCCCACTGCGGATGAGTAGGGAACTTCCTCCATATCCTCCTTCTCCTTGTCTGTTGACGGACACATTTTCTTGTCCAGTTTAAAATGTCCCGCCAATGGTATGCTAACAGGTTTAGCATCATCCATATTGAACCTTTTCAATACCCGTTCAATATATCCCTGTTGTGAAAGCCACAACCTCCGAGTTGTTCTGTCACGAACAATCTTCATCCCTAGGATTTGTTTTGCTGGACCCAAGTCTTTCATATCAAAGAACTTGGACAAATCTTCTTTCAGCTTGCGGATCATGTTAGCATCTTGGCCGACCACTAACATATCATCAACATAAAGCAACAAGATAATGAAGTTACCGTTAGGAAACCTTTGCACATAAGCACAGTGATCGGACGTAGTTCTCTTGAACTTATGATTCCTCATGAATGAATCAAACTTTTTGTACCACTGTCTTGGCGCTTGCTTAAGCCCGTATAAACTCTTCTTGAGTTTACAAACCATGTGCTCCTTCCCTTTCACTTCAAATCCTTCTGGCCGGTGCATGTAGATCTCTTCCTTCAAATCTCCATGAAGGAATGCAGTTTTCACATCTAACTGCTCAAGCTCAAGATCCAGGCTAGCCACTAATCCAAGAACTGTTCGGATTGATGTCATCTTTACAACCGGAGAAAAGATTTCATCGAAATCAATGCCTTCCTTCTGTGCAAAGCCTTTAACCACCAAGCGTGCTTTATACTTTACAAGATTTTCATCATCCCTTTTTACTTTGAAGACCCATTTGTTCCTCAAAGCCTTCCGTCCTTTCGGAAGTGTAGTCAACTCATAAGTTTCATTCTTGTTTAAAGAATCCATCTCCTCTTGCATTGCTTTCAACCAGCAACTGCTTTCTTTATGAGTCTTGACTTCCTCGAAGGTCTCGGGCTCCCCCTCATCAGCAATTAAGATATACTCGGATGAAAGATATCTTCCTGATGGTCTCCGTTCTCTCGTAGAACGCCGTGGCTGAGTTTCTTCAGCTTCAGGCTGAGGGCCTTCCGTCCTTTCGGAAGTGTAGTCAACTCATAAGTTTCATTCTTGTTTAAAGAATCCATCTCCTCTTGCATTGCTTTCAACCAGCAACTGCTTTCTTTATGAGTCTTGACTTCCTCGAAGGTCTCGGGCTCCCCCTCATCAGCAATTAAGATATACTCGGATGAAAGATATCTTCCTGATGGTCTCCGTTCTCTCGTAGAACGCCGTGGCTGAGTTTCTTCAGCTTCAGGCTGAGGCGGTAGCTCCCCCTGCTCAGCAGCCTCATCATCTGCCATATCATCTCCCTCATCTTCTACTGTATCTGGATTTCTAGCTTTCCTTGGTCGTTGAGTGCTCCCAAAATTCTCATAATTTTGAGACTCGTGAAAAACCACATCTCTGCTCCTGAATATCTTCTTTGATTCAGGATTCCACAACCGATATCCAAACTCTGGATCTCCGTAGCCAACGAGAATACACGGAGTTGTTTTATCTTCAAGCTTTGTTCTATGCTCCTTTGGGATGTGTGCAAAAGCCTTGCATCCAAACACCCGCAAGTAGGAATAGGAAACATCCTTTCCTAACCAGATCTTCTCTGGAATCTCAAAATTCAGAGGTGCCGATGGAGATCGATTGATCAAGTAGCAAGCTGTTCTTACAGCTTCTCCCCAAAATGACTTCGGCAATTTAGCCATTTTCAACATGCATCTGACTCGCTCTGAAATGGTGCGGTTCATTCTTTCCGCAACGCCATTCTGTTGTGGGGTGCCAGGAACTGTTCTTTCATGCCGGATACCATGCTTTGTAAGGTACTTTTGAAACTCTTTTGAAGTGTACTCCCCCCCGTTGTCACTACGAAGGCACTTCAGTTGTTTCCCTGTTGATCTTTCAACCATGGCATGAAACTTCTGGAAGTACTCAAACACTTGATCTTTGGATTTGAGTATCTCAACCCACACCTTTCGAGATGCTTCATCAATGAAGGTAACAAAGTACCTATTTCCGCCTAAGGACTCCACCTCAAACGGACCACATACATCAGAATAAACTCTTTCTAACAGCCCCGACTTTTTCTTCAGTGGACTGCTAAAAGATACTCTATGTTGTTTCCCGAATAAACAATATTCGCACAGCTGCAATGCAGTTCCTTTAGCAAATGGAATGAGGGATTTCTTTGCTAGAATCTGCAACCCTTTCTCGCTCATGTGGCCGAGCCTTTTGTGCCATAATTTTGTCGAGTCTTCATCTTCAACTGTATTCAAAGCATTTGAACACATCTTCACTTGTGTCTTGTACAAAGAGCCACAAGTGGATCCTCTTGCAACCACCAATGAACCCGTAGTAAGCTTCCACCTTCCACCACCGAAGGTATTTACGTACCCCTGCTTATCTAGCGCCATGCCAGAAATCAAGTTGAGCCGTAAGTCCGGAACATGCCTGACATCTTTCAAAGTCATTGAACAACCCGTGTTTGTCTCAATACAGATGTCACCAATGCCTGCGATCTTTGATTGATCTGAGTTACCCATTCTTACAGTACCAAAGTCCCCTGACTTGTACGTCGTAAAGAATTCCTGAGTGGGTGTTGCATGATACGTTGCTCCAGTATCTATCACCCATTCGACCTTCTGATCATCAACATGTAAGCATTCTTCTTCCCCAAAAGAAAGGATCACAACATCTTCTGTCATAGCAGCTGTTGTACTTTTCTCGGCATGTTTCCCTTGCTGACCATTGTTCTGTTGCTTGAGCCAGGCCCTACAATCCCTTTTGTAATGACCCTTCTTCTTACAATAGTAGCATTCAACATTGACATTTGATTTGCCACCGGAATTACCAAAATTCCTACTTTTACTACGTCCTCGGTTTGTCTCCCTGTAGTTGCTTCTGCCCCTGTTCTCAGTAACAAGAGCCTGGGAATCGTGGTTGACTCCTTGTACCTTTCTTCTCATGGATTCACTAAGGATACTCTGCTTAATTGATCGCAACGTTAGTTGCTCAGTTGGTACAGCATTAGTTACTGTCACCACTAACGTATCCCAGCTGGATGGTAAAGTGTTGAGAAGAAATATTGCTTGGAATTTCTGCTCAAACTCCATCTTCATATTTGATAGTTGATTTAACAACCCTTGGAATTCGCTCATATGCTCTGACATGTTGTTCCCATCCTGGTACCTCATGTTCACCAACTGACGAACTAGAAAAGTTACGTTTTGTGAACTTTTCTCTTGGAACGTAGACTCTAATGTCGTCCAAAGCGTATAAGCGTCTTCTTCTTCAGAGACATGATGATACTCCGAATTATCAATCCATCGACGAATGAGACTGATAGTTTTCATGTTCATCTTCTTCCAGTTAGCATCAGACTTTGCTGCAGGTTTAACTCCTTTCAGCTCCACCGGATCAAACAAGTCCTTACTATAAAGCAAATCCTTTATTCTGCTTTTCCACATCGGATAATTTGAAGCTGTTAGGCTTACCATTACACTGGAAGAATCATCCATTTTAATTTACCAAAGATTATGGGAATCTCACTTAGAACCACACAAGTTGGCCAGGAAAGTGGATGTGTTTGGGGAGCCTTCCGTATTAGTACGGCGCGTTATCAAGTAACCACTGCGCACAAAGCACTTTCCTCGACACCAACAATGTGGGCCCCAGCTTTGATACCACTTGTTAGGAATTCCCGTTTCCTGTCTTTGCGTAAATTAAATACGGAGATTATAACAGTCAATAATAAAGACAGATGAACACCAAGATTTATACGTGGAAAACCCCCTTAAAGTAAAGAGGTAAAAACCACGGGACCAGCTCCGAATGTTTCCACTATAATGATAACAATGGTTACAATATTCTCTCTCAAGTTTACGAAGTAACACTTGAGGCACAACTGAATAGAAATACAACGATTCCCTACTCCTTCGGTACTTGACCGGATAACCTGGATGAACTCCCTTTGTAGCAACTACAACAGCTGGACGAACTCCTAATGCTGCAGCGGGACAGATTCCGATGGCTGCAGCCTGACACTCACACAAACTCCCTCGAAACGAAAGAATAGAGTAGCACGAGGGCCCCCTATCCTGACCTGCTTGAAACTACCACAAGGTAAGTTTCCTACTAGACGGACTATCTAGCAGCTATATATATACTGAGAATTAAGAGAGAAAGAAGAGATTTTGGTGTTTGGTGTGTTAACTAATGAAGGGGGAGGGGGGTATTTATAGGAGGGGGGAGGGGTAGTAGGTGGGGGGGTAGGTGGTGAGTTTGAAAATAATAAATAGTTAGGCAGCCTGCCTAACACAAGTGTTGGGTAGATTATTAGCTGCTCTTATTTATTAAGAAATGGAAAGTTGAATTTCTTAATTTTATAAAACTAAGATATTTGTCTAACACCATATCAACAACAAAAGTTATCAATAATCTATAACAGGCTAGTGGGTTGCCACCCTTGGTGCAACTTC
Organism: Saposhnikovia divaricata; assembly: GCA_036435485.1. Lineage (NCBI taxonomy): Eukaryota > Viridiplantae > Streptophyta > Magnoliopsida > Apiales > Apiaceae > Saposhnikovia > Saposhnikovia divaricata. The sequence continues at coordinate 26,313,001 of CM071600.1, forward strand.
TGCAATTATGTGTTAAGGACCTCTTAGCAATAACAATTTTACCGTTTTTGTTCAATAAGATGCCAAAGTCACTTACTTTTCAATCCTCACTGCAGACTCTCCGCTAACTGTACAGGTATTGTTAAGGCTATTTTGTCTCTTGTTTATATCTTTGCAATCACTATATATGTTCTATTAGGAGTTAAACTCTTGATTCTGTGATTATATTGTTAGATTATATTTTATAATCTAATAATAATTATGGGCTTACAAATTAAAGACAATTATATTTAATGTTTATTCTATATTTGGACTAATTAAGTGTTCTTAAATAAAGAGTCCAATAACATCTTATTCGGTATGGGCTTTGTAATGTGTAATACCCAATAGTAATCTAATTAGGGTTAATGGGGTCTAATTAGAGTACTATATAAAGAACATAATAGGGTCTTGGTCCCCAAGACTAATTCACAACCTCTACTCCTCTATTCCCATCAGTCAGAGAGAGATACGGCTAGAGGCGAATCAAGTCTGTGGAAGATCAAGTCCCATAATCCGTATTCATATCTACGGTCATGGAATCAGGTACGCTTTCGTACTACAGTTATATCGTGTAACCTTGATAATATCGCATAAGATGATCCGTGGTTATTTATTTAGATCTAACAATTGGTATATTAGGGTTGATCATATATATTATATGATTTTTTTTCCCGTATCGATTAATATTTTGATATGAATTTTTTTTTTATAATCAAGAAGACTGTAACGATTTTATGAAATCATTGAACCATGCTTTCGTACCAGTTTTTTTTGTTTGCCGATTAATTCAAAGTCCATATATGTACGTGTATGTGTTCCTGGTTAAAAGACATGTTAAACTATTTTATTTAATATTTGAGTGCCAGATGAAACATACATGATCATGATACTTTCATGAATTAAATTCAAACTGATATGCCATGATTTTATCACATGTTCACTTTCTTGATTATTATACACTCAATTTTTTGATTGCCTGGAATCAGGTAATTGCCTTGCAATTTCTTTTAGTTTGGCTAATTGCATGAATCAGGAGATGGTATGATTTTTTGGGATCATGCGGCAATACATCCTAATTTTTTTTGTTTATGAGTTAGGAACGATTAAGTTTCTTGGTTCAATTTTGGAATCATGTTAATTTGTTTATAGTCTGTGTTAAATGCATGTACTGTTAATGGATGGAATTCGTAGGTTTTGTACGAAATTATGTTAAGTTATTTTCATATGTAATTAATATGATACGATTGTAAATAGAATTAGTTCCCCATAATGTTTCGGATTTTGGATAAGTTTTAGATTTTATTTACAATAATACGGATTTGGGCACATTTATTTTAAAGAAAGAATTTTTTTTCTTGTCCTTTTATTTCGTGAATAAGTAAGTTGAAGCAAAATATTGCCAAAGTGATATTTATGTGTAGATTTATTTATTTTGAAATATTAGGATGTGTATGTTTATTATTTATGCGTTATAATAATCGGCCCAAAGGAAGATTATTTAATGGCCAAATAATAAATGTACGTGCAGGAATAAATATGTAATAATTATAATTTTTTTCATGTGAGTAACAAACCGGCCCAAAGGAAGGTTGTTGCTTGACCGAATTTATTATTAATATTTGATTTCTGCGTGGAGAGTACCACTTGCAAGTTAATATTTCAGTCCAAAGACTAAATATTAATGTTGTGCTAGGTATCTTGTTTAAATGGGCCCACACACTATAGTATTTAAATTCATGTATTTTTTTTGTGTGCTATTATGTATGTATATGACATGAATTTCCATTATGCGAGCTTATATGTATTTTGTTCTAAATTGCTAGTTAATGTATCTGCTGCTAATATAACTGCCAACATGAACTCCATTACCATGCTTAACGGCACAAACTTTAAGAGCTGGAAAGAGAACGTTCTGTTAGTCCTCGGCTGCATGGATTTAGACTATGCTATAAGGAAAGAACAACCTGCTTCTCTTACGGATGAAAGTTCTAATACTGATAATTGAACTTTGAGAAGTGGGAGCGTTCGAATCGCTTAAGTCTAATGATGATAAATTGCAGCATTCCTGAAGCATTCAGGGGCGGTATGTAAATACTCCGATGAGGTATCTGTTAAAGATTTCCTTGATGAACTTGAAAAGCATCTTGCTCTAGATTTCTTGAGGATGTTGAGTTTGAGTGGGAAGATAAAATCAGGGATGTTGTCTTTGAGGAAGAATCAGTTTCTTTGCCTCATGTAGTTCACGATAACAATGTGGATATACCTGCATAGTTTCCTACTCAAAATCAAGATGATGCTCAAGAAGAGCAAATTCAACAAACTCAAGAGGAAGTGCCACTTAGTAGATCCACTAGAGACAATAATGGCACTTGTGGCTATATCATAAGTTTCAGTGGGAGTAAAGTATTCATATTACTAAAGGAGATAAGTTTAGTCTCAAACAGTGCCCTAAGAATGATCTTGAAGGAAAGGAGATGCAGAACATTCCCTATACTTCGGCTATTGGGAGTCTTATGTATGGTCAAGTTTAGTACCCAACTAGATTTGGCATTCATTATGGGTATGTTAAGCAGATATTCAAGTAAATCTGGAATGGATCATTGGATTGTAATTAAATGGGTTATAAGGTACTTGCAAGGAACAAAATATTACATGCTCGTTTATCAGAATTCGGAAAATTTGGAGATCATTATGTATTCCAATTCTGATTTTGTTGGTTGTGTAGATACAATAAAATCTACTTCTAGTTAAGTTTTTTTTTTGTTATGTCTAAACAGATAGACATTAAATATCAAGTTATTGTAGAGAGAATGCAATATCAATTAGTGTCTATTGAGTATATAAGAACAAATTCTATGCTAGCAGACCCACTTACTTACTAAAGTTTTTGACACCATAAAGTTTTTTTTTGGGCATACTGCTCATATGGGTGTTGTCTCATTGGAGAATATTCAGTTTTAGTGGGAGTTTTTTTTTTTGTTTTGTTCTTATATTAGGTACTCAGTTTTTATTGACACTATGGTGATATTTGTGTTTTTGAGTATTCTGCAGAATAAAGTTATTTTATTTATATCTCTCTATTGCTCTATATGAGCTATCTCTTTCAATTGTGGTTTTGACATAAAGTTTGAAAGAATAAAGATTGATCTCACTAAGGTATTAAGGACCAATTGGAAATAGGCATGATTAAGATCACATTGCATGTAATTTCCAGTTACACATCCATACTTGATCTATGTCCTTGAATATATTTATGTGGTGATCATTGAGGATCCAGTTACGACAATGTGACGAAGGTCGCTTTGGTTCCATGTTTATATATGAGATGGACCAGATTGACTAAGGAAGATATTTTCTAAAGAATAAACAATTTTGTGCGCACTTATGGTTATTGAATGTAATTGTTGTTTGGAACAATTTGTAGCCCAAGTGGGAGATTGTTAGATTATATTTTATAATCTAATAATAATTATGGGCTTACAAATTAAAGACAATTATATTTAATGTTTATTCTATATTTGGACTAATTAAGTGGTCTTAAATAAAGAGTCCAATAACATCTTATTCGGTATGGGCTTTGTGTAATACCCAATAGTAATCTAATTAGGGTTAATGGGGTCTAATTAGAGTACTATATAAAGAACATAATAGGGTCTTGGTCCCCAAGGCTAATTCACAACCTCTACTCCTCTATTCCCATCAGTCAGAGAGAGATACGGCTAGAGGCGAATCAAGTCTGTGGAAGATCAAGTCCCATAATCCGTATTCATATCTACGGTCATGGAATCAGGTACGCTTTCGTACTACAGTTATATCGTGTAACCTTGATAATATCGCATAAGATGATCCGTGGTTATTTATTTAGATCTAACATATATATCATATACTAGAATAGTGAATGTCATATTCAACTTTGTCAATTGATCTGACAAACAAAAATAACACTTCATCATGCCAGTTGAAACTTAAAAAATAATGCAATTAACATAATACTCATCTCATTTGTAGATATACTTTGCAGTTTATGGGAGTCTCAAAAGCCTACTCCATTCGCATGGTTGGTGTTTGAGCTGTTATGGAATAATCAACTTCTGCTGATTTGTTAAATTTGACTAAACCAAGTTGTTCTTTATCATCATTTTTATTTATCCATGAGTGCTCAGATGTTCACATTGTCATTTTAATTGTTTTCCTGTATGATTGAATAAAATTTGATATTGGTGTGATGTAGCGGATGACAATGGACAACTTACAATTGGTGCAAATGTGGTTGCTGCCTCAGGAGCCGGTGCAGCGACAGCAGTAACGACAAATCCTTTATGGTTGTTAAAACCCGGCTTCAAGTAAGTTGTTTCATGGAAGGTACTCCGCTCCCATCAGCTTTCTGAAAAGAAAATATAAAAGATTAGAAAACAAGTGAAAATATGAGTGCTTTGCAATAACTTGTAATAGTGCCTACATGTTCGTTAATTATCATCTTATCATTTACTCTATAATTCATTTGTCATACTAAGTTGGGTTTCCTTTGTTTAGACACAAGCCATGCGACCAGGAGTTGTTCCTTATAAAAGCATGCTTTCTGCCTTTAGACGGATTGCACATGAGGAAGGGATTCAAGGATGGTACAGGTCAGTGCTTCATGATCTGCTTAAGCAATTTACGTACATTATGTGAACTTAACATTGGGGTTGCACCTAGTATTTGGTATTTTAGACTTTTAGTGATCAATTTATTTGACTTCCTCCGTGAAGTGCATAAATTTAATACCTAATTGGTTTAAAGTTAATGCTCTAGCAGCTTAAGAATATTAACATCAAGGTGTATATTCATTCAGTACATTTGGTATGGTCGCTTTTATCTTTTCTCTTGTTATTTATTTTTATTTTTTTGCAAAAAAAAATCTTTGATTTTATGTACAGTGGCCTTTTGCCTTCACTGCTTAGTATTAGTCACGTGGCAATTCAGTTTCCTGCATATGAAAGAATCAAATCCTACTTGGCCACAAAGGGTACTCCTTTCTGTTTTAGAACTCCCTTTTTATTTTATTAGACAGTCAGTAAGTCATCACTTTAGTTTGATTAATTGAGAGGGATCATGTTTAAATTTCTCAGATAATACTACCACCACTGAACTAAGCCCTGGGAAAGTTGCAGTTGCATCTTCACTGTCGAAAATAAGTGCATCTGTCGCGACTTATCTACATGAGGTGTGTCTTCTTTTGATATGCTCCTTGTGAAGTTTCTTTTCAGATCACTTAACAGAGAATGTTAGACAACACTCTACTACAGTTATTTCTAAGGACAGATTTTAGCTGTGATGCTTATGATGCCATGTATAATAGGTGATCCGTTCTAGGCTGCAAGAACAAGGGCAGGTCATAAATTCAGAAATGCAATGCGAGGGTGTTATTGATAGCATTAAGAAAGTGCTGCAAAGGGAAGGTCTTCCTTGATTCTATAGGGGATGTGCTACAAATTTTATGAGAACTACTCCATCTGTTGTCATCACGTTTACAACATATGAGATGATAAAAAGATTTTTGGAGCGAACTTTACCTTTCAGCGAGAAGCATCACTCTTAACCTTCAGATCTCACTTGGCAAAAAATGAGATCTCAGTTGTGGTACTGGAGAGGGGTAGGGCCCTGTTTTTTTTTTTTTTTTTTTTGCTTTCTGCAAAAAAAAATAAAAAAAATAAAAAATCTTAAGGTGGAATTTTTGAATTTTGACTAGTATGAATAAACATAGGTGGTTTTTTCCCATATGCTTGTGTTCTTATGCTCGAAACTTTTTTTCTCTTTACTTACGACTTTACACACATGTGATTCTCGTTGCAGGTGCAAAATGAAAACTCGAAATAATTGTCTGTTAACGTATCAACTGCCCATCATCAGAGGGGTGCCTTCTTTTATTATTGATTTTCTTTACAAATGGGGTATTATATCTGATGCAAAATAATCTATTGTAAGATAATGCAAAAATCTCCCATTGCTTTAGAGGACTTGATAATGTATGGATTTTCTGTGCAAACACTTAAGGCTCCCAAGGCATAGTTTCCTCCAGCGGAATTGACACAATTTCTAGTTATGTGTTTTTGTTGTTTACGAGGTTCAAAATTGTCTTAAGATGCACTCGCGCGTCTTTCTTAAGTCATCTTAATGGTAGTTACAGAATCTCCCGAATAGCATATAAATAGCAACTGTAGCCTGTACACTCCTACTAGTACTAACTTTTTAAGGACAATTAAGCACTTCCAGTTCCGAGCCAGATGAAGATAAAGCATCATTTTGGAGATTTGACATTATCAAATATTAGAACTAGTACTTGGTGTGGTAGATCTACTGCTCGTCCAGTTTTCCATAACCGTCACTGGGGAAGCTGGAAATGTTTTGTTCTTCAACAATACTACATTTTCGGACTCCGGTGATGGCTTTGCATTTTTTGATTCATCAATAGCCTGGATTTGCAACAGACACTCATAGACTTCATCCATTGTAGGTCTTAACTCCTTCTCTAGTTGCAAACACCGAAAAGCTAGTTCCGCCACTGAAGTAGTCATCCTTCCAATAGTAGGATCTGATTTGTATCCAAGACGTGGGTCAATCAATTCATCAAGTGCGCATTTTTGAATCCTGTTAATAGCTAGATTAGCCAAATTAATCTCATTTCTACTCCTACTAATATCAACTGCGGGCATCGATGATATGAGCTCAATAAGAACAACCCCGAAACTATAAACATCACTCTTGTCAGTTAACTGGTAGCACTGGTGATACTCTGGATCGACATAACCTGGAGTGCCTTGTGGAGCTGTTGATACATGAGTAGCAGCAGTTGGGAAAAGCCTTGAGAGCCCAAAATCTGCAACTTTGACAGTAAAATTGTTGTCTAGAAGTATGTTGTTCGTCTTGACATCCCGATGTATAATATCTGATTTATGAAGATATGCCAAGGCGCTAGCAGTTTCCATGGCAATGTGCATTCTGACATGCCATGTAAGTGGTTCATTTTCGGCTCTATCACCATGTAGATGATCAGCGACCGTACCATTGGAAATGTACTCGTAAACAAGTAGAAGTTCATGACTGCGGTGAGAGGTGCAACCGTATAGTAAAACAAGATTGCGATGGCGCAAGCGTGTGAGAATTTCAATCTCATTCATGAACTGTTCCTGTCTCTTAAAGTTGTTCTCGTAAAGCCTCTTTACTGCAACTTCTCTGCCATCTTTTAGTTTGCCTAATTAAACAACACCTAAATCATGTTATCTTGCAGTTTGCATACAACGTGAAAAGAAAGACTGATGGCTAGGAACTCGAACAAATATAATCATGTACTGTATATTGGGTTTATATTTACCATAATAAACCGTTCCATAGCCTCCATCCCCAAGTTCTTTGGATGGATCAAACTTATGAGTAGCCTCTTCAAGATCTTTATAGGAGAAGACAGGCACCCCAAAATATGAAACATTGTCGTCACTGTCCGAGGATGTTTTCTTTGAGAGGAAAGTAGTGAAAAGATTACCGCATGCCTTATACGCGCAGATCATGGTGACCAAGCAGATCAGAAGGACAAAGGAAGCTCCCACTATGGCTAAAGAAAGGGAAACATAGTTGTCAAGTTCTGATATATACAATCGACATATGGGCTGATTTGTTTATATAATTTTTCATGTATGGTACCTGTTGCTAGGATCGGTTTTGATACTTTTTTAACAGCAGCCTCTGTTTCAAAACATCAGAGTAAGCCAGTTCAAAGTCAGTTCAGATATACATCATATATAGAGCTTATAGACTGAATCATTTCGAACTATAGAAATAGTTGTATACTATATATTGTTCATTGCTCTGATTCAAAGCAATGAATCTTTGATCGGATTATAAGTGAAGGATTCATGAGTAAAGACTATTTGGTGGGTGGGGTGGAAACAACAAAACTTTGCAATCAAACACAGGAAAAGAAAGAGAAGATAATATTTTTTACTGTAATAATATTTAAACGGCAAGTTGAACCATAAATGTCTACGAAAGATTGAAAGGGACTGGCTGCGACTGTGGTGGTATTTTGTACAAGGGGAGGACTAAAGATGTGGCATGTTTCATGTCTCACACGGTCACGATATACTTTTATCTTCTTTCAAAGGTTGATAGAGTTTATTTTACCATATTTACCAAATTCTTAACCTCTAATAATGGCAACAACAAAAAACAGCTGATTATGTGCACCTCGCATTACTCGATTTTTAAACTTCCATTTTTTTTGTTGTAGATAGAAACTGAGAAGAGTAGTTACCTTGCCCTACTTCTACTGTAAAATCCATATCGCACCAAAGTACAATTTTTTGCAATACATGGACAGGTCTACTTGTCTAGTACTTAAACAAACACAAACCAATCCAACACAGGGCAAACTGCAAACATCAGCACACCCTTCTTTAAACTAGTAAACAAGTGGGCATGCAGACGCGTGATCACATTGAATTCCAAACAACTGAATCTAAAACTGTACTATTGTAGCATGGGGCATTGTTGACCAAATTTAAGTATACCTACTTATAATTAATTTCCCTGGACTCTTATTAACTGTCTAAGCAACTTTCTAACCATATGCAGCCCCAACTTTTAAGGAAATACTACACCAGGGAATGAAGAACAGACAATCGAGATGTGTTCAAGGTCGGTCCAACGATTAGATTGAGCGGTAACTAAATGAAAATAACTGAGCGAATCATTACTACAATTTGTACAAAACAAATTGATTGATGTAGATGTAGAGTTTGAGAGAGAAAAAAAAAATCGAAGAAATTAGTAAGAACTTACTTGTGGTTCTTGTGGTGCTTGTGGTGCAATTCCTATAATGAGGCCTATCTTGACAGTAACACTGAAACTGAAAATCATCTAGCTGCATACCACAACGCCCACCGGTTGCCTTGCATTCTTTGCAATCAGTGGCTATCCATTTCAAGAAAAATCCTCTTCTCATCACTGTCAAATAATTCAAACTGGTAATCACTTGATCATTTTGCGTTATAAGCGCCTCAGCCCTCGACGTACACAATTTGTTTGCAGCGTCCAAGTTTGTATCGTTCCCATTCATTACTAGATACCTTGTATTATTACAATCAACTTGGTAACTATCCAACCTTGCATCCGTAGAACAATTCCTTAACAACACAAGTCTTGCATCATTGATGAGCTGAAACCGATCACCGCGCACAGTCAAGTTACGAGAAATCTGTCTGACAGCACCACAGTTCCCATCATTTGATCTAAGGTCAGCGTTTGAAACACGAAAAGTGCGATTTTCGTGGAATATTTCTTCTACCAATAAGGTTTGATTGTCTTCAGGCATGTGAAGTAACGGATATTTTTTGTCTAGGCAAGTAATATTAAAACCGAGGGATCCGCAGTAAGGTGGTTGCTCGCCTGCTATAAAGAATGGGAAGCTTATGCTCTGGTTTCCACAATTTCTTGGAGCACAATCTATATATTTCTGATCTACACAAGAACATTTCTCTAATAACAGGATGCTGATGATGATGAATAAACAGACATGTATGCTAATATAATAAACCTCTCCCATTTTGTTTTTTTGTAAGGGATCTTGATCAGTTTAAATTATGAAAGGATAATAAAATGGTTGAGAAAATGATATAGGCAGGAATGAAAGAAAGCAGAGAAGATTGAAGAAAGGATGAGTTTGACTTTGTTTATCGTGGTGGTAGTCTATGGCAGCCGCAAATCTTGATTTTTTGACTTTTTCTTATTTATGTTGTAGTAACTGTATCTGTCAATCCATTAATCAATTTAGATGATTTTTTCATTAAGCAACGCTAGTCATCCAATTTGTTCTTCAAATTTTTATTTTACGCGCAATTCTATTTTATAGTTAGTAAAGTTACCAATTATAACCATGATATATAAACATTTGAAAAAAAAAATTGAGATTTTTTATTGAGATTTTTTATTGGAATATCTAGTATTTTCCTTTTTCCTTTCAGCTAGCAATTCATTTAAGATGATTTTTAGTAATTGCATATCTTTAGGTAATGTTTAATGAAAATCATGTAGATTGACTTCTATCTATTAAATATACTAGATTATAGCAGTGCAAAACACGGGTTATTTTTAATTTTTTAACATTTATTTTTAATTTAGTATAATAATATTATAAATATTAATTTTAATATATTATTGAAAGAATTCGAACCTTACATATTTGTATATAACAATTTTTAGTATTAATTATAAATTACTATGTTGTTGGCGGGAATCGAACCTTAGATCTCTGTATATAACAACTTTTAATTTTATTATATCTAACAGTCATGATCTATTTGGGTTGAAGATTTAACGATTGTGAATGGAGGATAACCAAAAATGAGGGGATAACAAAAAATAGTGGGCTAATCAAACTATAAATTATACCTCATTTCACTATTATAGTATATAGTATAGATAGTATAGATATACAGTAAATGACATACGAATGATTATCCCGTGTAATAATTAGATAGAAAGAAAAAGAAAAATGCTAGAGATTTCATTTAAGTTTCCAATTTTCCCGTGTTAACCTTGTTTTATCTTCCAATTGATTATATATTTATAGTGCAAAGATTGATGCATGGGAATTACATATTCATTAATTTACGAAAGAATTTTGAGCTTTTTTGAAAAATACCAAATTTTTTAAATTTTTTGCAAAAGTATTAATATTTTAAAGAAAAAATTACAAAAATACGGTCAATGTTGCAAAAATACGATCTTTTTGAAAAAATTCGTAAAAATACGAAATGCAATCAAATTCAACCTTTTCATAATTTAGTTATTATGAAATCAACCCAAAACAACTTATTACAACTTCATTTTATCAACACAAATTCATCGAAATCGACCATGTACACCTCAAATCGACATTACTTTTTTCACGATGGGAATAGATCGGAACTTTCATTTCTTCCTCTTCCTGCTTGTTTTATTTTTGCCGTTGTATATCTACAAGCCTGCGGCCCCGATCCGAAGGAGGTAATGGTCAACGATGATGCGGTGGTGATGGTGGTATTCATCAAAGATGACGTCGGAGAAGGAGGTGGAGGTCGGGAGGTCGGGATCGGAGGTTGGGGAGTTAAAGGTCAGTCGAGGATTGGGGTGGCGGAGGGCGGATATGGGGTGACGGGAAGGAAGGGAGAAAAAAGAAGAAGGAAGATGAGAAGTCTAGTATATTTGTAATTAAGATAGTATATTTGCAATGAATTTGAAAAGATAGTATATTTGCAAAACAAACTAAAAAATACAATATTTTTGATAAATAATCAAGAATTTTTAATATATTCTTCAAAAAAAAGAATTTTTAATATAAACATGTAGGATGTATTTTTGTAATTACAATAGTTGATCAATTAATTACCCATTTAAATGTACTACCTAAGAGCATCTCCAACGGTGTTTTGTAAAATGGTTGACAAAATATTGATTATGTAAAATTTGTTGAACCGGTAAAGAATTATACTCCAATGGAGTTGGCTATATTGGTTAGTTATAATTTAAAAATAGCATGTTATTATTATTTTAAGTTATTATAAATACAGTATATTATTTTAGTATGGTAATAGATGACGTGTAATTTTGCTACAGATCTCTGGAGGTTCAGCATATATGGCCAAATTGTAATATCACGTAAGTTTAAGATTAGTAATAATAAAAGAATAATAGAAAAATAGGATTAAAATTAGATATTAAATATGATTTAAAATTGAAAATAGATTAATGGGCCTAATATATGGATCATAATTGAATACGGATAATTAGTGGGGCTTAAAGTTAGAATTTTTTAACACTATATAAACAGCTTATTTTTCTTTCTCGTCTTTGTTATCAATTCGTAGGGTTTTTATACACACAAATCAGCTGTCTTGAAAAATTCGTAGAAAATTCATCGTAAGTCAGAATTTGTTGATTCTAGACTTGTCGGAAAGATCTTTTCGTTCTCTACGACTTTCGTATTTTAAGTTTTTCAAGAAAACATCGTTTATAGGGTCAAAAAGGTTAAATACAAATCTGGTCAGGAGTGGTTACATGTTTTGGATTCTTGAGTTTCCTCGTAGAGGTAAGTTTCTAATTGATCTTGCTAGTGTTTTCCAAATTACGTGTTATGTGTATATTTGTTTATCAAAACTTGGGATAAGTGATGATATATTTTGAGGTTATACGTATTAGTGTATTTATGTGTTATGTGTAAGCAATAGTCTTGGAACTCTGATTTATGCCATGGTTTGAGAAAATAAAGACTTAGGACCGAGTCATCGGGTTGTAGTGACAATTTTCTAAAATTTAGGACCGTTATCACCGGGTGTAGTGGTCGTGGTATGAATTGTGAGTTTCAAGTTATTGTTGTTATTTGGTATCGTATCGTATCGAATAAGAATATGTGTATCGAAAGTGATTTTTCCGTGTATCGTATTATATCATATTAATTGTCTTGTATAATACGTGTATACATGTTACTTGGGCATACTAGTTAGATCAATTGATTACTTGCTGGGCTTCGTAACTCATTCTTTTAATATTTCAGGTTCGGTGTACGATCGAGTTTGGTAGCATTGGAGTTCAAGAAGATTAGAATTGGATTAGTTCGCTTTTTGGATTGTCATCGATAGCTGCACTTTTGTAATAAGTACCTTTGTAATAGACTTTTGAATTAATAAAATACGTTTTATTTTAGTTTTCAATTCAGAATTAAAAGTCCGAAAAGTCGGGCTGTTACAAATATGATAAGCTTGGCTATATTTTTAGCTAAGGGTAACGTTCCACTGGAATGACAAAATTTTTAGATGCTCTCTATAATTTCTATTTAAGGCACGTAAATTTTTAGCCAATGGCTTGTGATGTTTGGAGATACTTTAAGTAGGAATGGGTATTCACTCTAACCCGCCCGATCCCAGCCATGAACAGGACGGGGATTCGAGGATTTTTTCGGGTATGGTCCGGTGAATGGGGACAATTTTAAAAAAAATTGGTGAGCGGGCCTGGGCCGAATTTTATGTCTGCCCGATCCGATCCCCGATCCCCGCCTCAATTTTTCCCACCCGTCCCGATTCTCAATCCCCGACTCAATTTCACCACATTAAAATACATAATTATATATATATTAATAATCTTATAAATATATACGAATTTCCAATACTTTATATTGGAAACAAAATGATGCTTTTATCTTACATATTTATCTTTCTAGTAGTTAAACAACTTCATTTTCATTTTATTTGAAATTGTTTCTTTAAGTAATATTTTCTTTATCTTGATTTAGTGCATACGAGCACTGAAAATAGGTAATTTTTAGATTTCAAAATGAAATTTTAAGAGTTAACTTATATGCATGTGAAATCCAAGGATGTACTTCTTATTATATTAATGTTTATGAAAAGACGTCATAGCTTAACATCTAATCTAGCTAATCTAACTGTAATTGCTAATTTCGCTATATATCGCAAGAATAAACTATTTCAAAACTCAATAATTAGCGTTTAAAATTATTTAATATTATTTTTTGTTTAAAATAAAATTTTCCAATTTCTCGTAGGAATCCCCATTACCCCTTTAGACCGGGGACGGGGAATGAAAAATGACTCCCAACAAAAATCGGGTCGGAGACAAAGATCGATTTTGAATTCGGGGAACGGGGATAACACTCCCTAACACCGAAGTACCCGTTATCCCCGACTCCGAAGTGTCCCAATGTCCATTCCTAACTCAAAATTTTCTAAATACGTATTTAGGGATATTTTTCTCTATATTGTATTACAATTAATGAATTAGATTTAATTGCATGAATTCACAACACCAATTACTTCATCAACAATTGATAATTTTATGGTACCCAATTTGAAATATTTTTTTTCCGTTTAAACAGATATCTCTACTTGAAAAAAAAATATCTTTTTCCTTTTATGCTACCAATTACTTGATATCTTTTTAATTGATTTCATTTCAATTTGATGTTCAGATTTTTATGGTATCGGCGGAGAATATAAGAGCAACTCCAACCATAGCTCCTCTTAACTAAAATACATGACATGGCAGCAAACAATAATCAATTTGGCTAACAAGTCTTATTTTTTCCAACTCCAACCGTGTTAGTTGTTAGCTAAAATTTTAGAAAACCAAGTTAAGGATCGCCAGATTTGGAAGATGGACCTCAACTGTTAGTAAAATATTAGAAACCCAAATTATCTCATGTGCAATAGCAATAATAAATATTAAAAATTTAAAAAAAATAAAATTACAGTATCAAAAATTTTAAAAAACAAATTATAATATTAAAACTTTAAAACTTTAAATTTTTTGACAAACATAAATAAATTTATAATATTTAAAAATAATAATAAAATACTGTTTTTGAAATATAGCTAACCATTACCATTGGTGTAAACATCTTAGAGATTCAACAATTTTTAGATAATGATTACTTTATATTATTTTAACTAACCATTTTAACTATCCTCATTCGAGATACTCTAACAAATTTAAGGCCGACGAGCAAAACAAAAATCAAAATCTAATGTAGACGACCTAAATTAAGTCGATGTGGAAAAGTTGACAAGCTAAGAGAGTACAGCGAATTGAAAGAAATGACGAGAAATATGGACCATGTATATATTGATAACAATAACATGGGATAGCTTAAAACTATCCCACTCCACTTTAAGTTAATTGATGTATTTTTATGATTAAATTTTTTTTATTTAAATTTAATTTTAGTTCATAAATTTAAGTATTTTTGAGTTATTTTTTTCTCATATCAATTTTTATATATTTAAATCACCTTTTAACTCGTATTATATTATTTATATATATATATATATATATATATATATTTGTATTATATTTTCATATTATATTTAAAAAAATATAAATTTCTATTTTTTCAATCAAAATAGATTTAATTTAAGTAAAATTAGTCAAACAAATTAAATGAATAAATTACACTTTAAATTATAAATAATACTTTTTAAGTTATCAATGCAGAGAGGCTCCAAGTCATTGTTAAAATTGCCACTTGCTAATCGACTTGCGGTGCTCCATTCTTCTCCTGTCATAATTTTATAACCCAGTGCCTTCAACTACTTTGTTTTTATATATTGACTTGAGCCTGCTATACTACTTATTAAATACCTTAAATCTCTTGCTAAATTTTTGTCAAGCAGCTTCTGTTTTCCTTTAATTACTAAGTTCTTTCTTTCATTTCTTCTTCTTTAATAATGAAAGGTTAAATTTTTGACTCTTCGTAAAAGCATTAATTAAACTGACTGAATAAAATTCTTAACAAACTGACTGAATAAAATTCTTAACAAATTCTTAAAATTGCCACTTGCTAAAAGCATTTATCTCTTGTCGATCAGATGGCTCAAATGATATGAACTTATTTTTTGTCGTTCCAGATCCTGATTCGATTTTGTGTTATTGAGAAGTGTTGAACCCTGTGAGCTGTCCACATAAATATTTGTGGCAGACTGAACCAATCCACTATACACAACAATGGTAGGTATCCACTTTATACTTTTTGTAAGAGATAAACTTATATGGAGTACCAAAAAGCAAGGTTGTAAAAATCGGAACTCGGTTCGATTCGGTGTTGTTTCGGAAAAATAAGTACTCGGAAATTCGGAGAGTACTCGGAATGAGTATTTGGAGAACAAATCGGATATTTTTTTAAATTTTTTTCTCGTATAGTAAATCCATTCATTCATATTTTAATGTAAATGTGTTAAAATTTAGAATTTAACTAGTTGATAAAGCCGCGCTGCGCAGCGGCGTTACAATTTTTATTTTTAAAAAAATTCAGTACATTTACGTTATATTATAATATTAATATTAAATATTAATAATTAAATAATCTTCTCTAATGAATCAAATTCTTGTTAAATACGATTCTTTCGATTGAGCCGCTCTCTCGTTAAAACCGAAATCCCAACTTTTTAACATATATTATAAAGACTTATATAATATTTTTTATCCATAAAATTGAACCGTAAAAATAAAAAAAAATTATGACTACAGTATCAAATTCTAACAGCTAATACAATCTTTTCTAGCGAGCCGTCTTCCCGTTAAATACGTTTCGAGCCGCTCTTATTTGAAACCGAAATTCTAACTTCACTATATAAAGAGAGTAAATTCCAATTTTTATATTCTTTAAACTTTCAAATATTTATGGAGTTTTAAAAGATGAAAATACATCTTATATTTTCTGTATATTATAGATAAACTTGTATAAAAAAGTTAAAATAAATGCTTTTTAGGAAAAAAGATGTATAGTTTTAAAAAAATCGTATATGACGTCTCCACCGTCCTCGTATTCTACTTCCAATAAAATATTTTATTTTATGTATTATATATTTAAACACTTTTTATATAATCTTATTTAATGAACCGCTTTCTTGTTAAACACGGTTATTACTATTGATCCGTTCTCTCGTTAAGACCAAAAACCTAACTTTTACATATATTACTTGTATGATAATGTTTATCCATAAAAATCAAATCATAAAAATAAAATAAAATTTATAACATCAATATGGTATTTTAATAGCTAGTACAATCTTTTATAGTGAGCCGTCTTCCTGTTAAACATATTTTGAGCGGCTCTCATTTGGGATCGAAATTCCAACTTCATTACATATTATTGATGATATTTATCTTACACAACAATTTTTTTTCTTAAAATCAAAACCTAAAAAATAGAGTAAATTCCAATTTATACTTTCTCTAGACTTTCTAAAAATTTTGGAGTTTTAGAAAATGAAAACACATCTTATTTTCTCTTTATATTATAGATACTCCCGTATATATTTAGGATTCTTGCATGAGATTGTTCTTTTATTATGTTAACACATCAATTCTTTTTAAATACGGTGACTTTTTTTTATGACAATTGTATTGGATTTATGAATAAATTTTCCTAATACAAGTATAATTAACTTATATAAAAAATATATAATTTAAGAAGATCGTACTTTCTATAAAATATTTAATTATATGTCTGCTCTATATATTCAAACACCTATTCTACTTCTAGTAGAACGTTTATTTATATATATTTTTTTATAAATTCGAACTCCTATTCTACTTCCAATAGAACTTTTAATCATATGTGTTATAAATACTTATTCTGCTTCCAATAGAACTTCTAATTATACGTATTCCCTATAAATTCAAACTCTTCTCCTCTATAAATTCGAACATCTATTCTACTTCTAATATGTTAAATGATATTTTTACATTTATTAGTGTTTAAAATTGTAAAATTCTAGAAAATTAGAAAAATAGATTGAGACGATTTTAGAGCGCCACCTAAGCTCCCGCATATCCTCCTTTATATACTTTTAATTTAATAGAACTTTTATTTATATGTTTTTTCTATAAATTCGAATTCTTATTCTCTATAAATTCGAATCCATATTCTACTTCCAATAGAACTTTTAATCATACGCGTTATAAATACTTATTCTACTTCCAATAGAACTTCTAATCATATGTCTTTCCTATAAATTTGAACTCTTCTCCTCTATAAATTCGAACACTTATTCTATTTCTAATATGTTAAATGATATTTTTCTACTTCTAATAGAACTTTTATTTATATGTTTTTTCTATAAATTCGAACTCTTATTCTCTATAAATTCGAACTCCTATTTTACTTCCAATAGAACTTTTATTCATATGCATTATAAATACTTATTCTACTTCCAATAGAACTTCTAATCACATGTCTTCCCTATAAATTCGAACTCTTCTCCTCTATAAATTCGAACATCTATCCTACTTCTAATATGTTAAATGATATTATTACATTTATTAGTGTTTAAAATTCTAAAATTCTAGAAAATTAGAAAAATAGATTGAGACGATCTTAGAGCGCCACCTAAACTCCCGCTATCCTCCTTTATATATATATATTGAATATTGATGGTAATATTATATATATATATATATATATATATATACTAATAATAATTATTTAATAATATTAAAACCAATAGATAAACATTAAAAATACGAGTAAGTGTAATTCGATTTGACTCCGTAACTCGGAACTCGGATCGGATGAAGGGTTAAAAACGAGTACCCGGCTGACTCGGCGATTTTTAGAACCCTGCCAAAAAGTAGTCAAGAAATCATTTGAGTACAGTCCATGCGGAACAAATAAGGCTTTGCCATCTTGAGTTACCCAGCTTTCAATTTCTTCACTTGTCCATTATTCCACTGGACTACACCTACTTTATTATGGGCCACCATCACCTTCCTCAAAATTTTATTCGTAATCCTTACCGTATAAATTTACTTTTCAATGTCATCTTTTAGGTTCCTCTAATGGCCCGTTAATTTCGCTTTGAACCTGGTACTTGTTATGACGCTTCGTAGTGTCTTTTATGGGCCTATAAATTCTTTGGGCCACTTTTATTTTCATCTTTTTATTTATCTCTCTCTGATATAAAGACCTTTTTTTTTTTTCTTAAGAGCATCTCCAATGGTATTGGCTAAAATGGTTGGCTAAAATGATATAAAATAGTGATTATGTAAAATTTATTGCTGGAAGGTGATGTACTTCAATGGAGTTGGCTATAATGATTAGTCATATTTTAAAAATAGCAAGTTATTATTATTTCAAATTGTTAAAAATAGAATGTATTATTTTAATATGGTAATATTGATGATGTGGAGTTTTACTACAGGTCTCTAGAGGTTCGACAAATATAGCCAATATGATAGGATTTTAGAGGATTATCTAAAATTTTAGATAACAGTAATGTTTCGTTGGAGATGATTTTTTTACACAATATCTGTAATTTTTAATTAAGGCATGTTTGACACACTTTTAGCTAGGAGGTTTCCATGGTTGGATATGCTCTAACCCAACCATTCTTGACTCAGCCATCATCATGAAATTTCATAATTTCCCGATTAATTATTATAAACAAGTAAAAGATAATTCAAAACTGAATAAAGAATTAAGTAAAAATTATTACTAGTTTATAACCCGTGTAATGCACGGTTCCTTTTTTAATGTTTATAATTATACTAATTTTTTTAATATTTATATGTTATTAATTTACATATCAAATTGTTGATAAAAATTGATGTATATAAATTTTTACACGTTCAATTCAATATTTATGCTCTATCTTGAATTCTTAAAATTTGATTTGGACGATTTTACAGACCACGCGAAATTAATAAAATAATCTTTATTTTAGTGATGGTTTAACAATTATTTTCCAATTAAAAGTACGCAGAAACAAAAGAGATAATAAATTGACAAATTTTTACGTTGAAAATTCTATTCAATTTATGATATATACTAATATTTCGTTTTGATTATCAAAATATCTTTCTTATTATTTGAAGATAGTTCTACTAACAACCAAATGCGATTTTAATAATAATAAGTGTAAGAGTGATTTTATCCAAAACTATGGTAGTCGGTAGTCTGGTTTTGGTTTTCGATACGATAAAATAAATAAGAAACGTTAGATCATAAAATAAATAGATGAAAAACGTTAGATCTGGCATAAAAATATTTTTTTAATATGTAATCTAAAATGTGTATTTATATTTGAACGAAAAAATGTATATTGATGTTTTAAATCATATATAATTTGGTATTCTACGTTGAATAGAATTATCACCGTAGGTCTTGTACACTGAATAAGATTAATATAAAATTCGTAATTATATTTTTTTCTTGAGATTCTAAGTCTTTCCATTTCGATAATAATTGTTAAATCAGCATAAAATTAAAGATAATTTTATGAGCTTTGTGTGTGCTATAAAATCATTCAAATTTGATTTTTAGATCTCAAGATAGAGCCTAAATAGTAAATATGAACTTTTTTTAATATTAATAAAAAAAATTCAACTCAAATACAACCATTTTTCTTCTTTTTAATATAATATAATCTTGATCATCTATTTTTAATATATTAGATTCGACGTTTGAGATTTTTTTGATAGTACACTGACCAAAATTATGAATAAGATTCCCTTTACGCTTATTATATATAAGGATATAATTCTCTTAATATAATTATATAACGTAATTATTTACAAAAGCAAGCATAGATAGAATATGATTAGATAATTTTTAGGCCGAGGCATAAACAAATTAAAAGTGTAAACTCGGTACGCTTATTAATTAAGCTTTGTATTAGTGACTTTAAATTTAATTTATAAAATATATGTTGTTGTTAGGAGTCGAACCCCTTGACCTATGGTAGTACAAGTACTCGTTTATTATCCCTCTTACTCTTATTATATAATAAGATATAATAATAATAATAATTATTATTATTAAGTAAAATAATAATTATTAATTATTATTTTCAAGTAAATTTTATAATAATAATAATAATAGAATAATAGAAAAAGCGGTTAAAATTATAGAATTATTAGGAACTAAAAATTGGTTTAGCTTAATTGAGCCTAAAATATGGATTAGATTTTAATACAGATAGTTAGTAGGTTTGGGTTTAGGGTTTTGTACCGCTATATAAACATCATATTCTCCTTCCTCATCTTTATTAATAAAATTCGTAGGGCCTTTTCACACACAAAATCAGTAGTCTTCTAAAATTCGTAGTAAATTCATCGTAAGTCATAATTTATTGATTCTAGACTTTTTAGAAAGACATTTTTGTGCTCTACAACTATTATTCTTGGAGGTTTTAAAGAAAACATCGTTTAGAGGGTCAAAAAGGATAAATACAGATCTGGTCAGGAGTGGTTACATAATTTGATTCTTGAGTTTCCGTGTCGAGGTAAGTTTCTGATTGATCTTTTTAGTGTTTTCCAAATTATGTGTTATGTATATGTATATGTTTCTTTGGAGGACGAAGAAGAGGGAGAGTTAACGTTGAATGAGGCGGAGGAAACACAGGGGATTGATTCGTTTTCGGCTTTAATCCAAAACTGTGTCTAGTAGGTAAGTTTATTACGGAAGGTGTTGTTGATTTCCCAGCTATGCAGCAGACTTTGGCATCATTATGGAGGCCTGGGAAAGGGGTTTACATTAAAGAATTGGATGCGAATTTGTTTTTGTTTCAATTTTACCATGATTTGGATGTACGCAGAGTGATAGATGGAAGTCCATGGTCGTTTAATAGAAAAGCAATCATCATAAAGAGAATGGAGGGCAATAATCCTAGATGTATGAAGTTGGACTCTTTGGATTTATGGGTGCAAATACATGATTTGCCGATAGGTTTTTTGTCAGAAAGAATTATTAAGGAGGTTCGAAACTTCATAGGAACGTATGTCTAATCATGTTCAAAACATTTTATGGGAGGATGGAAGGGGTACATGAGAGTGCGTGTAAGGATTGATCTGGCAAAACCTTTGAAGAGAGGAATGAAGATAAGGAAAAGTGGGAATGAATGGTAGTGGATTGTGTTCAAATATGAAAATGTCCCTACGTTTTGCTTTATTTGTGGATTATTAGGGCATTCAGACAAGTTTTGTGGCCGACTGTTCGACACACCAGAGAATGAGATAGTGAAACTCTATAGAGCATGGATGAGAGCTCCATTCAAAAGACAAACTAAGTTGATCGGTGAAAAATGGTTGCAAACCGGAAATGAAGATATTGATCGGAAGGGGGTGACGAAAATGGAGGAAAATTAGTTGGATGCAGGAGTGAAATTAGGAGAGAGATTCGGGCCAAAAAATTAGGAGAATAATGTGAAAGGATATGGCAGTGGAGTAACAAATTTTCAAACTGTAGTCCAAGGCGTGAATGTTGGGAATTCAAAACAAACAGATTTTGGAGATTTGGGTAATAATGCAACGACCAAGAAAAAAGGTATATCTGTTGCTGAGAATAAAAAGCGGAGAACTGACAGTAATGGGCTTGGTGAAGATATTGATATGGGGTTAATACTGAATTGCACATGGATTCGGATGGGGAGGAAATAAATATAGAATTAGGCCCAACAACAACAAATATGGTGGGTCCAAAAAACGGGTTGAGGGTGGGTTCCGAAAACGGGACTCGCCTAGAATTATAAGTTGTGTAAGTTGGAATTGTCGGGGGCTTGGGACCCCATGGGCCGTTCAATTCCTTAAGGAGATGGTTCTCCACAAGAAACCCAGTTTCATATTTTTATGTGAATTTTTATGTAAAAAGGATAAGGTCGAAAGTGTGAGGAGTTTGCTAGGTTTTGAAGGTGTTTTTACGGTGGAGTCACAGGGACATAGCGGAGGAATTGCTTTTTTGTGGAGGAATAAGGATGAAGCTTCACTAAAGTCTTTCAGTAAAAACCATATTGATCTTGATATTACAGTCCAAGGTTGGAATAAGTTCAGGTTGACAGGTGTCTATAGTGAACCAGACCGGGCAAAAAGGAGAGATACATGGTAACTCATTCGTAATTTGTCAATGGCATCTGATTTACCTTGCGTGTTGATTGGGGATATGAATAACGTGTTAAGCCAAACAGATAAAAAAAGGTGGAAATTTGTACCCGAGATGGCTTATTCAGGGTTTTAAAGAAGTGCTAGATGAGTGTAACCTGGTGGATTTGGATATGTCGGGGTATCCTTATTATAACGCCCTAGAAAATTTCGTATTTATAAATGTTTATTTAATATTAAATGTGGATTATATTATGTGAATATTGTTGAGAAGGTTAATTATATGTGAAATCGTGGTTACATGTTTATATGATGAATTATATGTGAAAAGTGAGTCCGTGTTTTTTTTATTGTATTTTTTAGGATTAAAATCTATTTAAATTGTGTATTATCGATCTTTTGAAAATTTTATAAAAACATCGGAGTGATTAAAAATCATGAAATCTTTTGCAATATCATATTTGTATATTTAGGTAGTTTTTTAAAATTATTGGGTGAATTATTTTGAGAGTTTAAGCATTTTAACATGATTTTAAGACTATTATGGTATTTAAAGGATCACAACTTCCAAAATTCATATTTTTATCCTTTTCATCCTAAAAATATTTTAAAATATGGGTGTGTCCATAATTTTATACTCTTTGTTTTAAAAATTAAAAGTTTAACTTTTTCACAAAAGTTTTATCTAAATTTGATTTTTTTTTTAAAAAAACTATTTATCTTATTTTTAAAATGTCTTCAGCAATGTGAAATGGAAATTTTTGCACCTGCCTTTCTTAATCATAAAACCCAGTTCCCCAATTTAGTTGTGGAGCTCTGTTTTCTTTTTTCTTTCGACATATCTCTGAGTTTCTCTCGAACTTTCTCAACTTCTCTCTCTCTCATTTCTCTCTCACTCTCTCTATTTTCACCACTGCCCCTCTTTGTTTTCTTTTCTCCGTTCGCCACCTATTTCACCACCATAAACTACCTCGCTTTGAAGCCCAATCATAAAGAACATAACCACCTCACCTTCGTTCTTCACTAAATCGCCAAAAAGGGGTAATCGGTAATCCATTTTTTTCGAATTGGGGTTACTTCTTTATGTCGTTTTGTCGAAGCCTAGTGTTGAATCGTGATTGTTTAATTAACTGAAGTCGAGTTTTAGCAGAAACTTCAATTTGGGTCGAATTCTAATTTGTTAAATATGTGTATATTGATTGTTGGTGGAAAACGATATTATACCTGTGTAGTTTGTTAAATTTTCTGGCAGATTTTGGTTTTTGTTTGAAGCTGATATGGTGGCCGGAATTTCTTGGTTATCCGATTTAATTTTGTTGAGCTGTTAACAGTAAAAATGGTGAGGTGGGTTGTATCCAGTGGGTGAATTGTGTGTGTGCTAAGAGAGATGGTAGGAGGGAGAGAGACTGAGCGGGAGATGGCGAATGAGAGAGAGATTGACAAAAGGGAAGTGAACTTGTGGGTGTTTGTAGTGGCCAGGAGTGAGTGCGTTTTGAGTCCCTGTGTATGTGTGTGTTTCATGATGGTAAAGAGATGGAAAGGGAAGAGAGAAGCAGGAGATTGAGAGAAGAAAGGAAGGAGTGGCATGTGGGTGTGTATGGGGTAGCTGTGGTGTAATTGTTGTACGTGGGTGGTGCAAGAAAAGAGCAAGGGAATCAAGGAAAAAAAAAAGAAGAAAAAAGAATGAGGGTGGTATGCATATGTGAGTGTATGTTTTGTGAGTGCCAAGAGATTGGTGTGAGGTTTTGGGAGCTGAGTTGTATTCTATATTCGTGTGTTAATTACAGCTACTTTATGTGTCAATTGCTGGTAAAACAGATTTCATGGGCTAACTTTGTACTTTTAGTTCGAATTTTGGAATTAGTAATTAGTATTAGATTATGTGAACTCGAGATATATAGATGGTTAATAGTTTATGATTGTGTTTTGATGACTGCAGATTATTTATTATTGTAATAATGAAATGTACGTGTATTTATATAATTTTAGTTGGGTTTTTCAGATTTTAAGAGTATATTTAATATACATGAATTATGATTTTGAATTATTATGTTTTAATGATTGTTAGGTGTTGATTGTTGGGGAAATAATTCGTATCTGTAAACTAGTATGTCAAATTGATTTTTTTCAGATTTGTATTTGGTTTTATTTGGTTCGCACCCGAATGATAAATGAGTTTATACGTGAAAATAGGTCGACGTCTATATGTTAAAGATTGTTGGTTTCTCTGATAGCGAGTTATGGTAAAGCAGTGAATCGTTAATCTTAAGTATATTTTGGAAATTGAAGTTGATTATAGTAGCTTGATTGTTGATTTGGGTCGGTTCTGTTCTGACAGGTTATGTGATATTAAAGAAGATGCTGTCGAATTCTTGTTAAGATTATTTTATGATTCTTGTAATATTTCAATAAGAATTATCTGTATATCCATATTATATGCATATTGTAAATCATAAGTGTTAAATGGCAATACGTGTTATGTGTCTACTTGGAATATCTGGTTATGCTAAAAATATTTTATGAGTATAACCTAACGTGTTATATTTGTTATATTTGTAAAGCGTTATATGACGCGTTTGGGTAGAACAAAGTTAGACAATAAAGGTTATAAGCGTACTGAAGTAGTACTTTACCTGTATATAGGTATGAATAGGAGGGCAGCTAAGAGCCAGTGCACGTATAGATGGAATGCAGAGGAGGAAGATAATTATCGGGACTGACAAGTGATGAAGGAGAGACGAATGTACAACCAAGTAAAGGCCAGCGTATAACGAAGTAGAGATTGATGTAAAGTGAATAATGAATCAATGTGATGGAAATGGAAATTTCATATATTGAGGCAAGTTTACTATTCCTCACTTATTGTTCGAGTGATGTGAAACCTTTTGTATTATTTATTGTTCTTTCGAAATTCCTTCTTGCAAGCAGTTTTATTTTTCATTTTTACTCTGAATAACGTGAAACTGTCCTGTTAAATATACGATAATCCTTTCAAATCATTTTGGTAGTGCCTATACTTTTCATTTTTATTCCCGATGACATTTTCTTCTGTTAAATTACAAATATTTATTCTCAAATTATTTTGTCATTGTTTATTTTCCTCACCTATTTTTCAGGTGTTGATTTATCTAAAATTATTTTATAACAATTTTTCCCGTCTTTATTAATATTCTTTAAAGAAAGTTTTTCTTCAAATTCGAGGTTTAGATTGTCGTTGAAGCATGTGTTACTCAGTGACGATTTAAATCGAGAATGAATTAAGATCTTCTTATTTATTCAAACTCATTATTGTCTTGTCGGTTCTGGCAGCTAAAGTCTATGAGTGCTTAGCCGACAAGAGTGAGATTTGAGTAATTGAGAATTTCTTAAATCTTTATTTTAAACTATTCAAATCTTTTATATAAGTTCGAATTCTGCCATGAAAATTATATCAATTGGTAACCTTTTAAATGAATGGTCATACCTTGTGCAGTTACTCTAATTTACGGTTGAACTTCAGATTCCTTTATTTCATAATTTTCCTTATAAATTGTTGTTCAATTCTAGAACCTGAATAATTGCACTGTTCCTTAATTGATTATTGTTTCCTTGTGCATATATGATTCTGTTTTACTGTACTATACCGTGCTCTGTTCAATTCTTAATGCTTTGTTGTTTATAACTCCTTACATCAATTGCTTCCCTGACCCTCAGTCTTTAATAATTGATATTGAAAATAGCTTAATTAAATAAAGATGTTTTTTTTATTCTTTATACTGGGCTGATCTGTTATCAGTGAGTTTAAGGACTGAAAAGTGAAATGTTTTAAATCATTAAAAATAAATTTGTTTATAAATTGGAAAAAACGTAAGAGGCTAGGGTGGTCCTAGTCCAGCACTTTTATAAAGCGTAAGAGGCTAGGGTGGTCCTAGTCCAGCACTAAAGGCCAATGTGTTGCCTAATTGAGAACCCAATTTCAAAGGAAAGGGGATTTTACGTGGCTGATCACCCGTATTGTCCGTTGTCGTGAAAAAAAGAAACTCCAATCAACATAAATGTTTTTTTAAAAGGTTTTATGAAAAGTATATTTTAATGATGGTATGGTTTTAAAGAAAGGAATGTTCTGGATAGTATATATATATGTTTCAAGGTAATTTGTTTCTAGTTTCGAAATTGTGGATATCAGAGTTAGTTGTTTTCTACATGATAAAATTTGGAAACTCAGTAAAACAATGAGATTAAGGATGGATAGAAGTTTCCCAAATTATCCCCTTCGCGAGTAACATTGTACGTTGAAAGTGGAGTAAGAATGATTTGGGGGTTTCTTGATATTCTTTTTCTCAAAGTTTTATCCGAGGCAGTGATGGTTGTAGAAAATGGAAAAGTTTTACTTTATGATTGAAATTGAATGATCTCTTGAGATAAAGTATTCATTGATATTGTTCATCAATGAATTATCGTAATATAGTTATTTCACTATATTATTAACTTGCTGAGCGTTCTTTGGCTCACTCTTGCTTTGTTTTACCCAACCCTTTGCAGTTAGGATTAAGGATGATCTACTACATTTATCCCTGTGAATGAGAGCGATGAGGCATTTTATACAGGATAGATTTCGGAGCTAGAGCGGGTAAGCACAGGTTGGGATTGCGCTACAAATTAGATGGTATAGTAATTTTGTATTCGGAGCAGAAATAGAAGTTGTAATAATTTGTATAATTTAGATTCATGTTTCATACCATAACCTGAAATCGATCTTCGGTGAGGAATCGTTGGCGTATTAAGTTTTATTTGAGATTGTGAATTGGAATTTGGTTTGGGTTGTAACACAAGTGGATAGTCCGATTTACGAATACTTCATGCCAAAAATTTCTAAAATTTCCCTGTATCAAAGTCTATTTTATTATAAAATGTATATTTTCAGTATTAGGAAGTTGGGGTGTTACACTTATACTTGGGAACGTGGTCGTGGTACTGACAGTTGGGTAGAAATACAACTGGATAGAGCTTTGGTTAGTACAAGTTTCTTGAATCAGTTCCAGGAGGCCAAACTAACGAATATGGAGGTAAAAACGTCTGATCATTGCCCTTTATTGTTTGAACCAGTCATTAGTACGAAGTTAATCAATATTGTTAAACGGTTCAGATTTGAAAATGCTTGGTTAAGGGAGCCTATGTGTGGTATCATTGTTGAGGATACATGGAGAAATAATCAAGATAAAACCTGGATGGAGAAGCTTAACATTTGCTCTGAGTTATTAGGAAGGTGGGGTCAAGAAATTACGGGCTGTTTCAGAGACCGTATTAATCATAGTAAGAAGGTGATCAGAACTGTGAAAGGTAGGAGAGATGCGAATTCTGTCCAGAGGTACTAGGATGAATGTAAGAATTTGAATTAGATTTATGTGCAGCAGGAAATATTCTGGAAACAAAGGTGTAAACAACTTTGGCTTCGGAAAGGTTATCAGAATAGTAAATATTTCCATGCAGCAACGAAAGTGAAGAGGAGAAATAATCAGAGCACTCAATTGAAGAATGGGGATGGCATAACAGTGGAGTGGGGTTCAGGTATGGAGGAAACAATGATTGAGTATTTTTCAACTCTGTTCAAAGCTTCTGAAACGGAATGGCAAGAGGTGATTAATTGTGTCCAAAGTAAGATTACAATGGAACAAAATGAAGTACTGTTGCAGACAGTGGAGGCTGAGGAAGTTAAGAGTGCGCTATTTCACATGCACCCAGATAAGTCGCCTGGACCGGATGGAATGAGTCCAGGGTTCTACCAAAAATACTGGAATATTGTAGGCACACATATTATTCAAATGACGCGTAATTTTTTCGAGACTAGTATTTTTGAGGAGCATATGACGGATACTAATATAGTCCTAATTCCTAAGAAGGAATGCCCAATGTTCATGACTGATCTACGTCCGATATCTCTTTGCAATGTGGTGTACAAGATTATTTCTAAGGTGCTTGCAAATAGGCTTAAGGCAGTAATTGACAGAGTGATTTCAAAAACTCAAAGCGCTTTCATTCCGGGGAGATTAATAACAAATAACATCATGATTGCATATGAGGTTATGCACTACATGAAGAGGAAAAATAAAGGAAAGAAGGGGTGGATGGCCTTAAAACTCGATATGAGCAAGGCTTATGATCGAGTAGAATGGAATTTTCTCAGAGCTATGTTGATAAGATTGGGGTTCGATGATAAAATTGTCAACCTATTCATGGCCTGTGTTGTGTCTGCTCGATATCAGATTACGCATGCTGGTAAACAATTTTGTGCGATCGTTCCAGGGAGAGGTATTAGACAGGGTGATCCCTTGTCATCATATTTATTCCTTATATGCACTGAGGGATTTACTTCTTTAATTCAGGAATATGAGAGACGCGGTTTAATTCAGGGGGTTAAATTGGCAAGAGGGGCTTCTTTATTGTCCCACCTATTCTTTGCGGATGACAGTTACATTTTCTGTCAAGCAAATAGGGCGAATGCTGAACAAGTGTTAAATATGTTAGGTTGTTTCGAAAAAGCATCAGGATAGAAGGTAAATATAGCGAAGTCATCTATTTTTTCAGCAATAATATGAAGGTGGAGGAGAAACAGGAAGTTTGCGATGTGTTGAGATTTACAGAGGTTGATGATGGAAGCATGTATTTGGGCTTGCCAAACATCATGGGGAGGAAGAAGAATGCGATTATGGGTTACTTGAAGGACATACCTGAGAATAGAGTGCAAGGATGGGATAAAAAGCTTCTATCTAAAGGAGGAAAGGAAATTTTGTTAAAAACGGTTGGCCAAGCTATTCCAACATACGTAATGGGAGTCTTTCTGTTGCCTATGGAGTTATGCAGAGAATTGGAAAGAATTATGTGCCGCTTCTGGTGGAAAACTGGTTCAGAGAAAGAACGTGGAATTCATTGGTTAAGCTGGGAAAGATTATCTAAAAGGAAGTCAGATGGTGGTATGAGATTTCGGAATATTCACGACTTTAATTTGGCAATGGTTGGTAAGCAAGGATTGGGGTTAATGTTGAACCAGGATAGTCTAGTGGCCAGAGTGTATAAAGCCAGATATTATCTGTCTGGGTCATTTTTAACAGCCAAGTTGGGAGGGAATCCGAGTTTCATTTGGAGGAGTGTTCTTGCAGCTCAAGAGAATTTGAAAAAAGGTGCATCTAGAATTATTGGTAATGGACATTCAGTATATATATTAGGTGAACCATGGCTTCCAGACAATTATGATCCGTTCATTCATACGGAAAACGAAGGGTTAAGAGGTAAAATGGTATCTTCTTTGTTTGATCTTACTGTAAATTACTGGGATGTTGACCTGTTACACGACATGTTTGAACCTAGAGATGTACATTTGATTGAGTCCATTCCTATCCGGTGTCAATAAGAAGATAGTTGGTATTGGAAGTATGAGAAAATGGGACAATATTCAGTGAAAAGCGCGTATTTGTTGATTCAAGAAGATAAAGGCAACAGCCATACCAGAAACAACTCAGGCTTTTGGCGAAAGCTATGGAATTTAAAAGTCCCATCGTAGGTTAAAAACTTTTTGTGGAGAGCTGCTATAGGTTGTTTACCAACTAAGGATCGTTTGAGAGCCAAAAGAGTTAATATTGACATTACGTGCCCAAGCTGTAATGTTTCCGCAGAATCTGTAATACATACGATGGTAAATTGTTCCTTGGCAAGAGCTTGTTGGGATAAAATAGGCTTGAATGTACAGGTAGATTCGGACACAAATTTTGCAGATTGGTTGGATGCAGTATTGAATTTGTATAATGCGAATGATGCTAGAATTAGAGTGATGGTTTGTTGGGCTTTGTGGAAAGCTAGAAACGAACTAATTTGGAACCAAAAGGGTAGGGATTTTATGGAGATTATAACATCAGCTAAATCTGTTCTTAATCAATGGAGTAGTGCTCAAGATAAGAGTTATGATCGTTTTCTGGGTCTTATGGCAAAGGAAGACGGTGAAGAGCATTGGACTTTACCAGTGATGGATACGATTAAGATTAATACTGATGGTGCAATCTTTGAAACACCCAGCTCATATAGTTACTCATTAGTTGTTCGTAATCACAAAGGAGAAGTAGTAGATGCTGCAGTTAAGTGTAGTCCAGGGAACATTGCTCCAGAAATGGCAGAAGTTATGGGTATTAGAGAGGCTTTGAGCTGGGTCAAAACACACTCAGGGAGAAGCTTCGTGATCGAAACAGATAGTTTGGGGGCAGTGCAATCAATACGCAGTTCGTCAATCAAGTTGTCTTACTTGGGAAGAGTTATTGAGGAATGCAAAAATCTGTTAGAAGAGTTGAAAGATCGAGAGGTATCTTTGAGATTTGTTAAGCGATCCGCGAACAAGGTTGCTCACTTTATAGCGAGGAATGCTAGTTCTGTAGCTGATCGTAGGTGGAGAGGGGATGTTACCCACTCGGATTTTATTCATGTACTTCAGAATGATTTGAAAGTTTAATGAAATTTCTTTTTCTTGGCAAAAAAAAAAGAAGAAGAAGAAATTGGACTAGAAACTTCATAAATGAAACAGAGTAAAGCCTTATAATACTATACTTCTGCGGTAGTCCAAGGGTTGTGAATTGATCTGATTATCCGATATTTTGATTTATATTCGGCTCGAAAATATGATATATATTTCAGATTCATTTTATAAATGATCCAAATTTAGCGGAAGAATTGAATTTGGATAAAATATGATCCCGTATATGAGCATCTATATACCCGTCTAGATTAAGTCTCATACTTCCTCCATCCCACTTATTTGTCATTTTGACCAAATTTTAGTCAATTTGACCAATTTTATAATGAGAATTACTTATATAATATGACAATTATAATTTTTTTTAAAATTATTATAACAAATTACACTTATCATATTACAATTTCCAACTTTTAAATTTATAAAAGCATAAATAATTACATTATTATCTAAGGTCCAAATTTTATCAATTTGACCTAGAAAGTCAAATGAGGACAAAATAAGTGGGACGAAGAGAGTAATATTTTTAATAAAATGATCCTACCCGAATATGATCAATATCTGTACTCGATTGAAACTCAAATATGAATTATAACGTTAGTTCATTACATTTCTAATTAAATAACATATTATAATTTTTAATGTCATTTATAAATTTATATGAGTTATCCACCTAATTAATTATCATCATATACTTAATATATTATTTATTTAAGTTTTTAATTCATGATTATTATATTTTTATAATATTACATTTATTTTAGAATAAATGAATATGTATATAGTTCAAACAAAAATGATATCCAATCTTAGTGGATCATATTTGACTCGTATTTGAAGGATCACAAATTATTCGATTAGAAAAAAATAATATAATATTGGCTCATATTCGGTTTAGATCCGAACCTCAATATCCTTAGATCCGAATAAAGTAATCTCAATCCCAACTTAAGACAAAATAAAAATAAAATAATTCGATACTTGAACAAATAGATGTGCGCTTCTAGCCATATCATTTTACACCCTTAGTAGTCCCTCAGATCTTGCGTTCTGCTTAGAGCATCTCCAACGGGAGTAGCTAAAATGGTTAGCTAAAATATAAAATAATGATTATGTAAAATTTGTTGAATCTGTAAGAGATTATATTCCAATGAAATTAGCTATAATAATTAGCTAAATTTCAAAAGCAGTATTATATTATAATGTATAAACCTCAAATACATAAATTGTAAAATTCTTGCTACTCCAATTGTGTTTATGTATCTTGGTTATGTTAAATTAGAGACAGAGATGACGTGTCACAAGAATATAAGATATTTAAATTTTTTAGAGGATTTTTAAATATAAAGGATTTATATCTTGTTTTCTAAAATTTTGTCAGCATATTAGGTAAAACTTTTTTTCTAATGTGTGCCCAAGGACACATGCTAAGAATCCGATCTCGCTTAGTTATCAAATTTTGATTGATAAAAATTTCATTAATAATGATGAACCTTTCTACATGTGAAAGTTAAATTTATGGCTAAGGGGTGGGGGTGCGGAGATGCTCTTACTGGTGCGCAGCCGGGACACTAGAGCTTGCGTGGATTGCAAGGTGTTCAGGAGTGAGGCGTGTGCTTCCCAGCACAGGCTGTTGGCCATGGATCTGTCCATGGAGGGTCGAGTTGTCCGCAGGAAGAGAGAGTTTAGACCTAGAATCCGTTGGAAAGACTTGAAGGGCGAGAAGGCGGCGGAATTCAGGGAGGCCTTGATCAACGAAGGTTGTTTTGCGAGTGGGGGAGATGCTAGTTGCAGGTGGACCAAGATGGCTAAGGCCATCCGGAGTGTGGGCGAGAAGGTGGTGGGGGTTTCCTCAGGTAGGTGCAGCGGCCATAAGGAGTCGTGGTGGTGGAACGAGGAGGTTCAAAAGAAAGTTAAGGCTAAACTTGCGCTCTTTAAAGAGCTTCTATCGACTTGCGCAGGGCCAGAGAGGATTTTGAAGCTGGAAGAATACAAGGTGGCTAGACGAGAGGCAAAAAAGGCAGTGGCGAAAGCTAAAGAGGAGGCTTATGAAGGGCTGTACAAGCGCCTAGATTCCAAGGAAGGAGCGAATGCCATCTTTAAGCTAGCTAAAGCTAGGGAGAGAGGGCGGCGCGACCTGGGATCTGTTAAGTTTATTAAGGATGATTCAGGCCAAGTGTTAATGAATGAAGATGCTATTAAGGAGAGGTGGAGTTCGTATTTTCATAACCTTTTCAACGAAGCTAGGAGGAGTGGTGCCGGGGTGGAGCGTGAGGTCTTTCTTTCGCCTGGGCTTTCTATCGATTCCGGTGAGCGCTTCAGCAAAGATGAAGTCAAGGGTGCCCTGCAGAAGATGGCTAGAGGGAAGGCGGTTGGCCCGGATCTTATCCCGATCGAGATTTGGCTTTGTCTTGGCGAGGTTGGCATTCAATGGTTAACAGATCTGTTCAATGTTCTACTCTTGGGTGATAAGATGCCAGATGATTGGAGGCGTAGTGTCGTGGTCCCTTTTTTCAAGAATAAAGGCGATGCTCAGAGCTGTAATAACTACCGGGGAATTAAATTACTCAGTCATACTATGAAACTTTGGGAGAGAGTGGTCGATAGTCGGATCAGAAGAGTAGTTGATATCTCAGAGAATCAATTTGGATTTATGCCTGGGAGATCGACGACAGAGGCTATCCATCTCGTTAGACGCCTTATGGAGAAGTTCAGGGATCGTCGCAAAGATCTTCATATGGTGTTCATTGATCTTGAGAAGGCGTATGATAGCATCCCCCGTGAAGCTATCTGGAAGAGTCTTCTAGAGAGGGGAGTGCCGTCGGCGTACGTTAGGGTGATACAAGACATGTATTCCCAAGCTAGCTCTTGCGTTCGGACCCCAATGGGGGACTCCCGCTTCTTCCCTGTGGAGATGGGGCTCCATCAAGGGTCGGCCCTTAGTCCTTTTCTTTTCGCCCTTATCCTTGATGTCATGTCGCGAGGGATTCAAGATGCTGTCCCTTGGTGCATGCTCTTCGCGGACGATATCGTGCTAGTGGCGGAATCGAGGGGGGGTGAATGAGAAATTGGAGCTTTGGAGATCTACCTTGGAGTCACAAGGGTTACGTATGAGCCGTTCTAAAACCGAGTATCTCTGGTGTAACTTCAGTGGTGAGGCCAGCAAAGAAAGGGTGGAGGTTAGGATTGAAGACCAGATCGTCGCGCAGACGGACAAGTTCAAGTATTTAGGTTCGATCATCCAGAAGGAAGGTGAGATTGAAGCCGATGTCACGCATAGTATCAAGGCAGGGTGGTTAAGGTGGAGGGCAGCGTCAGGGGTGATGTGCGATAAGAAAGTCCCTTTAAAGTTGAAAGGGAAATTCTATAGAGCGGCTATCCGTCCTGTGATGTTATATGGTTCGGAGTGTTGGGCGGAGAAGAAGGCCCTCGTAAACAAGTTGGAAGCGGCGGAAATGAGGATGTTGCGGTGGTCTTGTGGGCGCACGATGTTGGACAGAATCCCAAATTCGGTGTTTAGGAGTGAACTTGAAGTGGCGCCTTTTTCTGCGAAACTCAGGGAAGGAAGGTTGAGATGGTTCGGCCACGTTCGTAGGAAACTGGTTGGAGCCCCAGTGAGGAGAGTCGAGAGTCTTTCGGTTGGTGGGGCGAGGAGGAGAGGCAGACCGAGGAGGTCGTGGGAAGAGCAGCTCAGGCTGGATTTGAAGGCTTTAGACTTAAATGAGACCTTGTTAGCAGATAGGTCTGCTTGGAGGCGGCGTATCAGAGTGGTGGATTCTCTTTTAGGGTGCGGATCGGTTGTCGAGAACCTCAGAATTGGGTTGTCTCGGTTAGCGATTTTGTAGTAGTTCGGCTGTTGCTTTCTCACTTTGCGCTTTTAGTGTCTGCTGTTTTCTGGTTTTGCAGTCGCAGGGATCCTGGCTCGGTACTGTCTTTGTGCAGGATTTTCGGGTGCTTGGAGCACTTCAAGGTATGAGTATCATAAATCATCACAGACAGGTATGCCCCATGTGGAGAATGCCATGGGCTCAGGTATGGCTTTGATCATTTCCGTATCAGTTGATTTCCTTTGTATTCACCACACTCTTTGTATGTCGAGCACTTAGCCGAGGGTCTTCACGGAAACAGCCTCCCCGCTCTAAAAGTGGGGATATGGTCTGCGTACATCCTACCCTCCCCAAACTCTGCTCTGAGCGGGATATACTGGATATGTTTGGTTTGGTTTGGTTTGGTTTACATACACACCCAGCCGGGCCAGCCCACCCCATATCATGACTCCACATATTGGTCTCGATAGTCGGGACAGACCGAATGGACAATCAAGATTCAAGATAAGAAAGGGACACTCCCTCTCATCACAACCCTTCACGTGTTGATGGCACGTGTAACAACTCGACAAATGTGGACGACATCCCTGCTCCACTTGTTATTACTCAGAATTACTACTACTGGTATTAAAGTACAGTTTTATTAGTCAGAACGCAGATAATATTTAATATAAATTGGTCGGTCATTCTTTTTTTTTTTTTTTTTGTAAACCAACTCCATTTAATTTTTTTTTTCAGACTTTACTTTTTTGTAATGACTTGGTTTAAACTCCCTCTTTTTACTTTTACATAACATTTTAATTTTTGCACGATTTCAATGTGTTTTGATTGTGTGGTTAAAAATATTATTTTTAATTCTTTACTTTTCTGAATTGTAACATTTGTTGTCTATTTTTATTCACAAATAGAAAAAAAATAAAATTATATATTTAACTACACAATTAAAATAAATTGAAATATATACAAAAGTTAAAGTATCATGGAAAAGTAAAGAAATAAATATTAAGTAATCAACCCATACAAATCTTAAATTGTTAGAGAAAGATCCAATATATCATTTTGGCATAAACTCATCTAAAATTTAAGGTATTCTAGGAAGATTCAATTAATAAAAAGTAATCCTATTTGTTAGAAAAAATAATAGGAAAATTGTATTACCGTTAAAAATAAACTTTTTTAAAGTTATAAACTATGTCAAATATTTTGATTGTGAAATATATAAATGTGTTAGATGATTAAGGTTGTTGAAAATGTAAAAAAAATTGAATAAATGAATGAATAAAATTATTTATTAAATTTTAACATATATAATCTTGATAAATATCATGTCAATAGTATGTGTGATTAAAGTATTTCGATTTAGAATTAAAAAAGACACAATTTAAATATATCACTTCCTTTTTTTGTCCTTCTGCCTACAAAATTATTTTTACAATTGTGACGATTAAAGTTTTAAAAAATATTGATCGTTATGGTGGTTTGAAATTTTTAGGAAAGAAAAGAAGAAAATGAAATAATTTAATTTTTTTGGACAATAAAAAGAAAATTATAAATAAAGTATTTAAGCTATGGACAAAGTTTTTTGGTTCTGATTAGATTGGTCGATTCTTACTTATTTTGAAATTTATAAGAATATATTGTTATTGTAAGACATTAGCTTATAATATGTGCAAAACATAAATTATTTTTAATTTTTTATAATTTGTTTATAGTATAATATGATATTATAAATATAAATTTTTGTTATTGGAAGAATTCGAATCTTAAATTTTTGTACATAATAATTTTTATTATCAAATATAAATTAATATATTATTGGTAGGAATAAAGTTTAAATCTCCGTATATAACGATTTTTAGTATTGCTATATTTAATGATCGAATTAGGGAATGACCAAATTACAAATTACCTATTTTGCTTATTAAAGTATAATATAGATACAGATATGGATATTCAGATTTGAACATATGTTTATAGTAAAATGTGAATCCAGTTATTCGAAAAGAAAGTTTTTTTTTTTTGAAAGTAATTCGAAAAGAAAGTTATGTGCAAAGTCTTATTAAGCAATATAAGTAGGTTATTTTAACTATTTTTCTAATTGTTTAGTTTTTTCTAGAATCACCATTGATCTATTTTTGTTAATCATTTTTTGATCTATGGTAGAATAATTCTACCATGTCCAGGACCTTTTCCAATTTTTCTTTTAAAGATGAGTTATTATATTTTTATTGATTCTTTTCTGATAATCAGAATGCAGAATCGAGTATTCTTCCTTCTCTCTCACGAAACGTCCATTTCTATCACTTTCTGTTTCTTCCTTGTTTCATTTCGACATTACTTACTGTAAATATATAAACACATATTTGTGTGTACTTTTAGGTTTTTTACTGTTTGTATTATTGTCTTATTAATACCTTTATCCAAAACTATCGAATGTACTCTTTTAAGTCACTCACAAAAACAAATCAGAATTGATAAAATCACGTAGTTTTTATTGTCGATTGGGGAAGGAAGCGTCGATTGTCAAGTTTGATGGGAGTGGGGAGAGGTTTTTTATGGTTATGGATGAGAAGTTTCGATTTATATGTCGGAGGATGCTATATTGGTTTTGGAATTGGAGGGGCAGAAACAATGATTTGATTTTCGTTTCGGTGTTCGTTGTTATATGTAAGATCAGGTTTGCATTATGGATCATAGTAGGGATTTTGTTCATCGTTGTGTTAGCGGTTTTAGGAGTTCAGATGAAAGGTCGTTACGGAGGCACGGGGTACGAATGACTACTTTGAATTTCTGGTTGATGTACTACGGAAAAAGAAAATAGATGTTGCTTGTATTCAATTCGAGATAAGTCCTGTGTGTATCATGCCATCGACTAAGGTATTGTCCAAAACATCATTCATTTTTAATGCACTATGCATTAAGCCGGGGATCTGCACTAAAACAGCCTCCCTACTTTCAGGATAAGGGCAGGATTTGCGTACAATCTACCCTCCCCACTCCCCAGACCGTGTTATAGTGGGTATGTTTGATTTGGTTTATTTTTTAATTGACAAATTATGAATTTTTTCAAGTTAAGTTTTGACTAAAAGTCTAAAGATTACCCTCCTATATAACCACCCACAAAATCAAATGTGCATACACCTATACATACAATTACAAGAAACTTTTGTGTTTGATCTGGTCCAACATTTGTGTTATTAGGGTTTATTAAGATTCATCACATCCCCTTGAATTCGTCTTCAATCATCCTCCATTTTCCTCAATCGATACACACATCTATACATACAAACACACCGATCTATTCAAATCATCTTGTTGACTTCCTAATTTCAAATCTAAAAATCATAAAAAAAAACACATATTTGTATCTATATTCAACTCTTTATCATTCTATATTCTGTATCTATATTTCTAGGGTTTATAGGATGTTAGGCGCTGGATTGCAGTTTGGGCGAAGCCGCGGCGAAGATCGATTTTACAATCCGGCCAAAGCTCGGTCGTCTCGGAGAGGTCAATTGAATCAGGATCATCTGAGGAGAGCTCTTAGTGATGTTACTGCTAGTCAATCTAAAGCTGCGGCGAGTAATAGAGAGGCGGAGATTAAAAAGGCTGCACCTTTACCACCGCCGCCGGTGATTCAGCCGGTGACGTCTCCGTTGTGTAATTTAGAACGGTTTTTAGAGTCGGTTATTCCTTCTGTTCCTTCTCAGTATCCATCTAAGGTAATTTTTTGTTTGTATTTTTAGGGTAAAGATTGTATCTTTTTAGTGATTTTAGTGTAAAATTGCAATATTTTTTAGTGATTTTTGTGTTTATTAGTGTAAAGTTTGTGTTTTTTAGGGATCATTATGTTTTATTGTAAAGATTGGAGTAGTTTTTAGGGATTTTTGTGTTTTTTGGTGTAAAGATTGTATTTCTTTAGGGATTTTATGTTTTGAGTGTAAAGATTGTGTTTTGTGAAGGTTTTGTATATGAGGTGATTGATTTGTGTTTGATGAAGCAGAGAAATGCGAAGTTTCGGAGGAGTTCTGGAGGGGAATTACGGCCGTATTTCTTGCTTAGTGATCTGTGGGAGTCTTTCAAGGAGTGGAGTGCTTATGGTGCTGGTGTTCCTTTGTTACTTAATGATACTGAGTCGGTGGTTCAGTATTATGTTCCGTATTTATCTGGAATGCAGTTGTATGTTGATCGATCAAAGCCTTCAGCGGGTGCAAGGTATTTTTTTTGTGAAAATACTTTGATGTTTTGTATTGGCTTTTGAGTTTTGATGATCAAGATTGTAGCTTATTGCTTTCATTGTATTGGAGTGTTATTAACTGATGGGAACTTTTATCATGATTGTTTATTTACATGTTTAATGTAATAACCAAAATTTTAGTAGTTATGTATAAAGAATGGTGTGAGTTAGAAATCTAAGGTTTGGAGATGAATTGTGCTAAATAATGTACTATATATTCTAACAGTTAGGTCACATCTTTATCTTTGTAGCGAATATATAGCAATCCAATGGATGAAATCATTTGATATTGTTTGTATTAGCTTAGATTGAACTTCCAGTATCTTGAGGCGTGCCTTATGTTTGTGTACCAAAGGACAATTTTATATGCAGTTCCGACAAACACCCACACACGTGCACGTCGTGCACGTGCACGCTCATATGCTTGTTATGTATCATCATATTTCATGTACCGCAGATGCTAGTGTCTTTACAGATCTTAAAATATGGCCTTTTAGTTTTCGTAGTGTGTAACTACACATTTGGTTCTTGCCTTGCTGCTGTATGCATGCAACTTTCTTGGCGACATTTGGATCTTGCTTTGTTCTGATGTCATTAAATTCCCCTAGAAATTTCATGTAGAACCATTATATCTCTTCTTCTGTTGTATGTTTGCCCAAATATCTCATTTTCAAATTCTCTACAGAAATTTATATAGAACCACTATATCTCTTCTCCTCTCACAAACTAAGTACAGGAGTTTTAAAGTTATCTTTCTCTTCATCATCTTAGTGTATACTATGCTCCATGTTTCTATTTGGTTGTGTTTGGTTTTGTTGCCTCTCCTTTATACTTCTCCTCTCATAAAGCTCAGTAAAAGAGCTTTAATGTTATCTAGCTACTTCATCATATTAGTGCATACTACACCTCTCTATGACTGCTCCACGTTTTTCTGTGGTATTTTACTTTGCCATACTATTAATTTGTTGGCAGAAAAAAATTCTCGTATGTCTGATTTAGGAGTTTATCCTCTTGGTTTACATTGAATAGTATCGAGCAAAGCATCTGGATGGTGCATTGACTACATTTAGAAAAATTGTCTCCCAGCTTGATGTATGACTTGTTGTTTACTTGAATGTTATCTCGCTTTTCTGCATTTTCACCTTATAACATTAAGGGTGATTTGTCATTTCGAGCGTACTTTCCCCATCTGTTTTCTTATATATCAATGTTTGAAAGTGATGTACGCAATAGAATAAAAGTTCTGATGTTCCAGACTTTGGTAACTAGTTGTTATCATCTTATTAGTTAAACGTTCTAATTTTTGCAAGTCTGACTTTTCTTTGGGGGAGCAGGCGGCCTGGTGAGTACAGTGATGTGGATTTTCGGGATTCTAGTAGTGATGGGAGCAGTGATTATGAACAACATGATAGAAATTGCACAGGGTACTCAAGGGAACAGCGAAGTTATAACCATCCAACAGGCGAGGTACTTCAGAGAGTGGAGCGATTGTCTCTGCGTGACCAAAATATTGCACTCCAAGAAGAATTCTCTAGCGACGAGGGTGAATCTGGCAAAGCTCAGGACTTTTTGTTATTTGAGTATCTTGAACGGGATCCGCCTTTTGGTAGAGAACCTTTAGCCAACAAGGTAGGCACTGCTCCCCGCTTACAAACTGATTTCTGATATCCTTCTGTTTTAAGTACCTTTACTTCTTGCATGCCTCTGGCTTGCTTTGTCTGTCTGTGGGATAATGTGGTTTTTTTTAATTATAACAGATCTTAGATCTTGCTCTTCGGTTTCCTGAACTTAAATCATTGAGGAGCTGCGATTTGAGACCTTCCAGTTGGATATCAGTGTCCTGGTAAGACTGTTTTAATTTGCATTTGTTTAGCACAAGCATGTCTATACATGTGACTTACTGGTGTTTAAATATTACAGGTATCCAATATATAGGATCCCGATGGGACCGACACTAAAGGATCTGGATGCCTGCTTCCTGACATTTCATCCTCTTTCTACCTCTGTGGCAGGTAACTGAAGCTTTTTGGTATATTGCTTTTATATATATGAACCACTTATCTCTGTCAATGTTTCTTTGTCTCTTGTTATAAACTCCGATCCTTGGGGGTTGTTTTCAGCCTCCCCCTGTACAACATGTTTGTCTTGGCTGTTTTGTTTTTCTTTTTTTTTTTGGGGGGGGGGGTAACTTGAGGCAGCTTATATGCGGTATATATAATAGTTTTGAGCTTGTGGATCAGAGATGAGTCTCCTGCATTTCACAATTAAATTTTGGTATTGTCTTTAATATTGCATTCTCACATCTTGCAGAAGGTAGTGCTCATGCTCCAGTTGTGGCATATCCGAGTGAGATTGATGGAGTTCCAAGGATGTCATTACCTGTTTTTGGGTTTGCTTCATACAAGTTCAAGTTGTCACTTTGGACAGAGAATGACCAATTAGTGAGTTCGCTCTTGCAGGCTGCTGAAGAGTGGCTGACTTTGCGCAAGGTTTATCACCCTGATTTTCGTTTCTTCTGCCGTAGATGATAATTGGAGATGACGTCTGTCACCTAACCATCCTGTCAATTGAGGGAAAAGCAAACTTGTTTGTTTGATAAAGCGAGTAAAATCTGAAAAAAAAATATATGTAAAACTGTGGCGATGAAAGAAAGATGAGCGCACTATGCAATGTAAGAAGATCAATGGCAGAATAAATTAGACTACAAAATATAGTAGTACCATGGATGCAG
Source organism: Saposhnikovia divaricata (assembly GCA_036435485.1). Classification (NCBI taxonomy): domain Eukaryota; kingdom Viridiplantae; phylum Streptophyta; class Magnoliopsida; order Apiales; family Apiaceae; genus Saposhnikovia; species Saposhnikovia divaricata. Next base: position 26,354,712 of record CM071600.1, read on the forward strand.
AAGGGCTGAACCAAATCCCCTAGACCATCTCTGCTTGCTAGTCAGTAGAGAATGTTTGATCTAGTTCATATCTTTTTTTGGGTGTTAGAACAGGCTTATTTTTTCTGTCCTGATGTGTTTTAAGTATAACGTTATTAGCTATTGAGGGGATTTTGATAGGTATAATAGATCTGGATGTGGTAGCCCGTGTATTGTAATGTTTTCGAGACTAATTATTTTGTGTTAAGAATCAAAAAAAAAGAAAAAAGAAAAGAAGTTTAGGGTATGGTGGTTTTGTATTGTTTCTGTATATCAGTATTAATTGTTACATTAGGAATCAAGTTTTTAGTTGCTCCTGTATAAGTTATCTATTTCTCCTGCTCTTAGCTCCTAATATTATATTCTGTTTGACATATACTTAGAATACTGAATAGCTACATTATAATTGTATTGCTATATATGCTTATTCTATGTAACACCAGTTAGTGAAAAAAGTGCCATATAACTGTACAAGGGTTGTATTACAAATAATACGAAATCTGAACTACATGAAATATATGCCTACGCATGTTCCTAAAATTAGATGATTGAATCGGAGCAAATCTGAATTGCATGAAAATATCATGTGATGTACCAAATGTGTGATGGCTTTAACACTCTGAACTCTCAAGCAAGTAAGCGACTACATTATTTAATTTGGGCTTCTACAGAAAATGTTCTAGTTACTCCACCCGACTCAAATTAAATGCCGAAAGGCACGAGATTATACTTGCCCTGCTGTCCAGAGTTGAACTTAATCAAATATCATCATCCAAAACAGGAAAATGCTAGAGTCCCTAAATTCGTTCCCAAATGTCACGCGTTAGAATCTTGTTGGTACTAATTCAATTAATTATGATGGATTTCTATGCATTCACATGAATTTCACAAATTAAAACATTTCAAAATGTCATGTCAGTTATGTCACGTCATTCGAGAACTTTAGTTGAGAACGCTTTTGGGATACGTGGCATCACTCTTCAAAAAATTGACCAATGTGGATACAGGTTTTGAAAAAAGGAAAATGCTAGAGTCCCTAAATTCGTTCCCAAATGTCACGTATTAGAATCTTGTTGGTACTAATTCAATTAATTATGATGAATTTCTATGCATTCACATAAATTTCACAAATTAAAACATTTCAAAATGTCACGTCAGTTATGTCACGTCATTCGGAAACTTTAGTTGAGAACGCTTTTGGAATACGTGGCATCACTCTTCAAAAAATTGACCAATGTGGATGAAGGTTTGGAAATGTAAACTAGTCATTTCATTTTTTTGCAACTTTTGTAAGCTACTCTCAGCATTACTATTTCGGGTTATCCAACCACATTACATGTAGGGAGGCTGTTTCCGAAGGACCCCCGGCCATTACAAATACAGAAATACAAATATAGAAAGGAAACCTAATACAAACTAAGAAACTCACGCACACGCAGGAGTCGAACCCCTGACCTCCTTCAAAGGAGACCAATGGCTCAACCACTGCACCAACATGTTGTTGGCCCACATTACATGTTACTGTGTTACCAAAATGCCCTGCTTTTTTCATTTGCCCATATATATAGACAAATTGTATGGCTTCACATTTTAATAAAGGCCATCTGAAATTAAAGGCTTCAACACAAAATCACGTTGGCAGCCGTTACTATGGCTTCCAACAACAATGCAAGCACAAAAAAGTCCCTCGTGGTGGCAGCCCTGGTGTTATTAATGGCGATGCCATCGCATGCAGAGAACTTGTCTTTGATGGACCGGTGGACAGCAAGAATTAGCAGAAGCTTGTTCCCTAGGGTAGAGGTAACTTTGTTCAACGAATCAGAGGACAAGGTTCTGTATATGTGTAGCTTTGGCCGTGAAGACAAAAGATCATTACAGGTGTTGGAGGCAGGGCAACAAAATAGCTGGAATTTCACGCAATTTGCCTTCCCTTTGCATTGGTGTTACCTGTATGTAAACGAGAAAAGACATGGTTTCTTTTGGGCGTATGGTGTTAGATCAAGATGTATCAAGTGTTTCTGGAAAGTTGGAAGGTATCCCTTTCTTTATAGGAGTGATCGGAATAGATGGGAGCGCCAACAATTATTTCCTCCGCAGAATCTAAAATTTAACCTCACTTTGCCCGGTGGATCTTCTTCTTGAATCAAGTTCAAGAAGAATGTAGCCATGAATATGCATCAAGGAGGGATGTGGAAGCCTTTAATTCTTACGTCGTAGATGGATTTTTTTGGGTGCAATTGTGAATAATAATAATAATATTCCTTTTGCACATTTTTTTTTTCTTCATGAATTCGTTAATTCCAGGATCTTACTGTTATCACATGGATCATTGTTATAATGAATTTTTTCTTGCACATCCTGTTTAGACTTTGAATTTGTTGTGATTGCATGGATGATTATAAAGTGAATTTCCGATGATGCACACGGGCACACAATTGTTTCTGTGGAGGGAAGAAGAAAAGAATGCAGTGAACATATTATATTTACATATATGTGTGATCTGATCGAAGCAATTATAAATCTTGTAAGCCATCCTAAAGTCATTCGTTTCTTGACCCTCGTGTATAGTTAACAGTTATCTTGGTTAATAATCTTAGAACAAGGCAAAACTCCACCTGTTATATAAACTTGATATAGTGCATTAGACCATAATAGATACTTACATATCCCTCTGTTATTAACATAAATTTTATATACAATCATGCCGATCTATGCCTCTGATTCTGATGATCAACCTGCAACAACGACAAGATTGTTCAGACGTGAAAGACCTATGCATGCTATTCTCGGTGGAGGAAAAGGTAAAACTTTTCTAGAAATCATGAACCTAAATTACCTTTGTGTAACATGTAGCCAAATGTTTTTTGATCGGAAAACTAGCTGCATTGGTGAAATATTAAATTTAATATCTCAGTAAATGTTATGTAAACCAAGATCAAATGGAGAACGCGAAATTTCCATTTTTATTGACATGTTAAGATTGATTGGATTGCAGTTGCTGACATACTGTTGTGGAAGAACAAGAACATATCAGCTGCTTTGCTGATTGTGTTCACGCTCATTTGGTTTTTATTCGAAGTCGTTGAGTATAACTTTGTTTCACTTGTATGTCACATCTCCATTATCCTTATGATCATTCTCTTCATCTGGTATACTGGGGCAGGATTTGCCAACTGGTGACTATTTCTTCTATCCCTCGAATTCGTAATAGATTTATACGCATTTTGCATTCCGTTTATGCTTAAGTATCTGTGTGTGAGTGTTGGTGTATATCTGTGTACATGAATGACTTAACTGACTTGATCTCCTATTTGCTTTTAATCTTTGACTAGGAATCCTCCAAATGTCCGTGATTTCACAATACCAGAGTCTTCAGTTAGATGGTTATTTGCAAAAATCAACACATTCTTGTTAAGATTCTATGATATATCAACCGGAAAAGATTTCTCAAAGTTTTTTCTGGTATTAGAAACATATTCTTATGCCCAGACTTCGGTTTATTTCACTGGGGGATAAATTTCTTATATTTAGTTTAATTGGTTATTCACATGCAGGTCATTGCCTTACTGTGGGTACTCTCAGTTATTGGAAATTATTTCAGTTCTATAAACCTATTATATCTTGGTAAGTTCACAAACTAACGCAAACACTGATTGTAAAATGCAATCGTGGTATCTAACTATGTCCTGTTATTTATTATGATGAAGGCTTTCTCGGACTGGAAACTTTACCGTTTTTGTATGAGAAGTATGAGAGCGAGGTGGATTATCTTGCAAGCAAAGGGAATCGAGATGCCAAGAAACTCTACAAGAAATTTGATGCAAAGGTTTTAAACAAGATTCCTCGAGGGCCAGTGAAGGAAAAGAAGTTCAGATAAATCAAGCATAGACTGGGAATTCAAGAATTCTGGATTACTACATAGTAATTTATATGTTCATTTGGTAATTGGTGTATAAATAATCATCAGTCTAGATGCTACGCTCCATAAGAATGTACACTGGTGAAAGTTCAACGGAACAATGAAAATTAATTAAGATACGTGACATAACATTACATACAGTACAATCTCGCTAAATTAATACTTGATATAAATTAATAACGGGTTATATGGTAGTTAGGTTACTCAGTTGAAAAGAGACGGAAAGATGACTCAGCATGCTGACATGGCACCTTTTATTCGATTGGGTAACTTTCAATCAGGTTACATAACTGATAAAAGTTTTTAATCAGGTCACATAACTGATAAAAGCTTTCAATCAGGTCACATAACTGATAAAAACTTTCAATCAGGTCACTAGGGTTTTACGGACCTAATTCATGTTGAGTCATCTTTCCGTCTCATTTTTAACGTCCGTAAACTTCAGTGACCTGATTGAAAGTTTTTATCAATTATGTGACTTGATTGAAAGTTTTTTGAGTTGGATGACCCAACAGAAAGTTTTCGGTCAGTTGAGTGACCTAACTGTCATTTAATAATTTCCTCTAGTCCCAACTTAAACCAGTTCAAAAAATGGTCAATTTCGATAAGATAATAATTTTTTGAAAAATTCTATATAAATATTTGATCCTAATAATATTACTATAAATTAATAATTCCTTTAATAATGAAAACATATGTCTTACACTTTTGTAAAATATGATTCTAGGATTTTTAAAAATTTAAATCTACATAAAAATCATCCATAAGAGCATCTCCAAGTGTCTCTTAGCTCACTCCTAAATATATTATAAATAATTAAGCTCTTAGCAAGTTATTACATTGATTTGTGTGTCAACTCCAACAATGCTCTCTATTATGGCTCTTTATTTTATATTTTATTCATATTTCAATTCCACTTGGACAAACAATCAATAGATGAGAAAGAAGAACCACTATTTTACTAATAAAATATTAAGTTAAGAGCTACTAGTTGCTCCTAAAATAGAGGAGAGAGAAGAATCTCTTAACTTTTTAAAGAGCCTCTAAGAGTCTCTTGGAGCTTGATTTTTATTCTCTCTCCTCATTTTTTTGACTTAAGAGCTACAATAGAGAGCCTCTTGGAGATGCTCTAACCTTCTTTGTTGCATCTAAACTTTGAATGTCACGATTTCGTAAAGCATCACAAAGTTATTAATCAGTATTTTAAATGTTTTGATTGATTATTTTTTACGTGCAACAGACACCAAAAATGTTATACAGTCTTTGATATCATACAAATATACATAAATCTTTACGTTGAATCTCGCTAATACCTATTGAATTTGTAAACTATCGTACATTAAATTAAATATAAACATAAATTGTTCAATTGATTCTTTTTAAATTTTATATAATTAAAAGTTAATTTTGTTTGATGTCGAAATTTTTTTATAAATTAATAATTATTAATTTATCAAGACAAAATGACAGTTTGTAACCCCTATGTATATGAGTTTTGTCAAATTGGTCCAGATTTTACGTTTTTTAGCACTTTGCAACCCCTATCTTCAAATCTCGCTTCATATTACAACCCCTCCCGTCTAATTGACCTATTTTACAAGCAAAAATGAGTCAAAAACCTCTATACATAAGGGGTACAAACTGTCATTTTTGAAAATGGGGGTTATAATATAAAGTGAGATTTAAAGATAGGGATTGCAAAGTACTAAAAAACGTAAATCTGGACCAATTTGACAAAACCCATATACATAGGGGTTACAAACTGACATTTTAATTAACAAAATGGACAAATTTTAATGGACAGATTAACTTTTAATTATATAAATTTAAAGGAAGTCATAAACTTTTAATTATGTTGACATAAATTGAGGATGTCATAAATTGAGGACAAATTTAATTATTTTAATTTTATATAATTAAATATAATTAATATCTTTCTAAATTTAAAGGATTTTCCGATCTCGACTGTATTAATTTATAGAGGTTTTACTTTATGTACAACGGAAGGGAGAAAAGGAAGAATGAAACCCCCCTTCATCTTATACAAATGTTTTACTGATTTGGTACTAACAAATTTAACCAAAGAACTCCGTCCATCAGGTCCTACTGTTCTAGTGCTGTAATTTCTCAAGAATTAGCAGCGTGGGAAAAGAGCATTATCAAAGAGATGTTAAACTAGAATAAAATTAGAATGCAAAAATGTTTACACGACGCTGTACCTTTACACAAGCAAAAGGTAAAACACGCCCTAGATGAGTATACAGCACCCTTATCAATTACACATGATCCCTTATCAAGTTCAACAATTGCATCACAGGAACAATGACATGTTCTTGTGTATATGTTTCCATACAGTTGGTCTTTTTCAAAAGTTGAAAGATAACTCAATCTCAATGTGAGCATCTTTCCTATTATATTGCAGTAGTAATTATTTCACATTCCTCTGCTTTTCCTGATCTCAGATGATGATATATCCATTCTGAACTTTTCAGCAGGTATTGATATAAACATATCTTTCAACTGCTCCGGAATGTCAATATCTTCAAGAGCCTACAGGCATTTTACAAATTATGAAATACTACATATGCTACTCTGCAGGCAGTCACAAGAGACTGAACCAAAAGCAAGCATAACACCAATTTTTTAACTTCAGTATAGGAGCCTAACCTTAAAAGCACCATCCACATTCCGACCACCAACAAGGAAAGTAGATCCTGTGTTTTTGCAGCCAAGCAGAATTTCTAACATTTTGCCATAATCACCACCATAGTACTTGGGCTGCATAGACATCAATAATAAATTTTACTTTGTTTTACAAAGATTTCATTTTTGTCCGAAGAGATTAGATGCCTTCAAAAGACTTGAAAATTGTGCGTAGTTAAATTATAGCCAATAATGCATCCCTTTCAAAATACAGCAGCAGACACCGTCCTATTCTTATAGTTATATATTCATAATGCTTGCATCCAGCCTTTAAAGGACCTCCATCTTTATCAATGCCTTCTCTGTCCTATTTACTCAAACCTCTGATTGCAAATAACATATAAATGGTCCAAAAAAAGATGATCTGAACACATGCTTCACAATGACATCCTCAATTTATGTCAACAATCAACATAATTAAAATGGACAGATTTTATTTATTTATTTTAATATCAGCTAGTGGTAGAGTGTAAACTAGTGCATCTTTATGTAGAACAGGCATAAAATTTAAGATAGGTGTTTGTAAGGAAGTCAGGTATGTGGGTTCACCTACAGTTACATTTTCGTGTAAGGTACATTGTATTGAAAGATTATTGTAACAAGGGCCAATATATTAAAATTGCTTACACCTCGAAAGCCTATATATGCAGTAACAGGCAGCAACCAGTTGGTAAATAAACAGAAAGTTCATTCAACTGAGGTTGCATGACACAAATTGGAATATGCTTCAACAGAAAACCATCGAAAACTTGATAATCCTTACATTAACAAGCCTCACTGCTGTATCTGCCCCAATCACAAAAGCACTGCCAGGAAAAAGTTCTGCTTTCTTATAGAAGTAAGGCTGAGTGGAAATAATCACAGTCTTTCCTGCATTTCCATGTTAAGAAGCCCCATTATCAACTTGATTTAGATCATAATAACAGATGGATAACCAGCTAGGTCTAAGAACTTTATTGTACGCAGAAACCCAATGACAATCGCAAGAGCAAAAATAAATTAATTTTGATTACTTGCATAACACCGTTAAAGAGAACGTTATCTTTAAAAGAACATTCTAACATCATATACCCAAGAAATAATATTGACAAACTCTAATTAAAAGAATAATCAAGCAGAGAGGACAACCTATGAAAATGCCTAGGATTATAGCCCTCTGGTCATCCACGCAGATATGCAAGCTCCAGAGAAAAAAAAAAGGCTTGTTTTTTCCCCGATTCGTTCTTCCATGAATTGCTAAATGAATTATATCCTTATATATAATAAGCCTAAGAGGCATCTTATCCAAAACTTTGGTAACCGTTGGATCTTATATTTTTAAAATAGACGATCAAGATTATATCATGTAAAAAAGAAATTATTTTCTAAAGAGGATATAAATTAAAGAAGTTGTATTAAAATTTAATTTTTAAATATTAAAAAATGTATTTGATTGTTAGTAGAATTATATTAAAATACTAAAAAGGGTGTATAGATAGATTTCCTGAATCGAATAGAATTCTTAATGTAAAAATTCGTCACTTTCTTCTCTTTTCAGTTTCAAATAAATATTAATATTTAAGTGTATAAAAAGGGTATTTTTATATTAATATTAATAAATAATTAAAGAAAATGACAAAAATACCTTCCGATGAATATCAATGACCCAGAATACCCTTTGGCGGGATGGTGGCCCTAAATATCCATTGTCTACGCATCATCTTCATGTGTGTAGTATAAAAATTATAAAATCACGGTTGTTATGCTTGCACCAGTGACTGAATTTGTTTTTATTAATCATTGCTTGTTAGCGGGCCATGCACACATTGGAAAGCTGCTCACACCACGCATAGTAAAAGGTGGAGTTGATTTTAATATATGCTGTCCACGAATACATGTGTTGTGTGTGCTTCTTCTGAATACGCATTCCACCAATGCATATATATTAAAAGAAATTAGGAGACGGAACTATTTTAACGAGATGTTTATGTAGTGAATGCGTATTCGGACCAGGCATGTTCCACATGCGTAGTTGGTAGGCATTTAGGGCCAACATTCGCGTGGGTAGGTATTTTGGTACTTTTTTCCCCCCAGAAAATGGTATTTAGGGCCTTCACCCTATTTTCCTAATTCAAAAGATTATTTTATATTAAGTGTGTAGAACCTAATAAATTTTTTTAAATTTTTAACTATAATTTGATCATGTTTTCTTTGTTTTTTTCCAATTTAGAATTTTTTTATTTCCTCTAATAAAATATTCAAATTTATTTATTAAAAAACCATTATAACACAAAATGTGATTAATATGAGAATTAAATCATATAAAAAACAAATAAGTATACATTCTCTTATTACTTATGAAAAATATTCAACGTAATTTTTTTTATTAAATAATAACTTCTCCGCTAAATATGAAGAAATTTAATCGAAGAAGAATTCTGCTACGAAAATAAAGACCTAATTTTTTTGAACAAATATATATAATGTTAACAAAAACTAAATAGATAAAATTAACTAATTTTCAAATAAATAAATCAAAATAGGTATAAAATTTGCTCACTATTCTTTAAATTTTAACGTAAACTCGATTATTTATCAATGGGCATCGTTATTATTTTTGTATAACAAAAATGACACATATTGAAGTAAATATATTATATAAAAAATGAAGGATGAAATAGTTGGTTCAACGATGACAACAATATATGTGCATTGCACAGGTATCGGTCACAAGTATCTTATATTTTATTCGAAATTTTGGTCATCAAGGTACAATATTATATATATAAAAGAATAGTTATTTCTTAAAATAAATAGATGAAAATTGTAAGATCTAATGAAATATACTATGTTTTAATAGATAAATTACTTTTTCATAGATTTAAAATTTGAACTCCATCAAAAATATATAAAGAATAAATTTGTATCATTTGCCTTAAAAATATTAACAAAGTTTAAATACTAACAACATATAAGTATTTTAAAAAATTGTAAAATATCTAAAAATGAACCGTGCGTTGCACATGTTATAAACTAGTATTAACAATACTAAAGTGTGTATTGAACCGTCATCGTTTTCATTATATATAGAAGGATAAGCTCACCAACTTTTTGGAATTGCTCAACACGGTTTTTTATTTGAGATACAGTCAGAGGAGGTTTGTCTGCATTTATAGCTGATATTTCAAAGCACGGATATCCACCACCACAGATGCTGCATATTTGAAAACATATAGTAAGATCTTGAGAAGCATATTCTATAGGTTACATGACAATTGTACCAAATCTTGTTTCTAGTTCTGGTGTTGTGGTGCACAATATGAATCATTTAAACAAATTAATGTTTAATGCAAAATTTACATCATATAAACATTGTACTTTTGAGTAGATATTTTGGAACATAAAAAGAATCTTCCTTTTATGATATTTATATGAACCAGTTCCATTAGCTCTTCCTATATTCAATTCTTTCTCGCAATTAAAACAATTTAGTGGAATGGCTGGGAGATGCTTTGCTTAGGATATTATGTAAAATTGCCTCAACGAACATGGCAATGCCTATTTCAAGAAATTGATCTACAAATATATTGCTTTGTTTGTTCCCACACTACATCTAAAGGTGATCTAGAAGTTCCTTGAAGTAAGAGGCATAGTAAGAGGCATAGAATGCCATTTTTTTTCTTTTGCTAATTCATAGTTCATACAATGCCATTGTCATCTACATATCAATAATTAAAAAAAGTTGCCAACTCATATCAAACAAATTTTAAAACAAAAATCATTTAAGTAATGAACTGATTGTAGCTGAAAAGTTTATTAAAAAATTTATCAGTCGTGGAAGAAAGGAAACAATCAAACAACCTATTTGCGAAGCACACGGTACGGTTGATGTTGCATCCGTGGAAACCTTCCCCAGACCACTGACGTGGGAGCCTTTTTCACTAGGTATCCTCTTTTTGGGTTCTGTTAGCTTACTATATTGGATGTTTTTAACATAACATTTGATTATATTTGTGAGCTGCAAAATGCACGTTCACTGGTATTACTAAACTACACCATCGAGCCAACAAAGAACAATATGAATTGATCAGCAGTGATGAGATCCCATCCAGTATTAATGAGAATTAGTAATTAACCTATAACTATAAAACGAGTTAAATAATTAATCAGAACCTAGAAACTACGATCAATCACATTTTTTTTGTATGGGAGCACTAATTGTTCAAGAAGTATCATATCACAATTAGGTGACTACTATGCATGTATAAGTATTAACAAGTACTCTTAAATGCCACTGAACCTGTAAAAGGATTAATCACCAACGCAAAAAGGTATGGGAAACTATAAATGGTTGGGATATTCCTAATAGTACCATTGTGGTTTTGACTTTTCCCATTGGTACCAAATTCCCATGGTATTGGTGTTTCCAAATGGTACCAGTTGTACCGTTGACAATCCTCTAATTGCAGATTAACATTAGAAAATAAATAGTGAAAAAAATGGTCAGAGAAAAGATAATGAAGATTAAATGACTGGAGATGAATATTAAATAGCTTGTTGCTTGAGGAGAGGAAAAACATCAAACTGAATTTATCTTCATATTTTTTTTAAAAATATTGTATTATAATTCAGGAGTTTCTACAAGTTATTAGAGTATAAGAATAACAAGTTGAAAGTTTAGGTGCACCATGAATAAGTCAAAAATACAAGATGGTACCACCGGAAAAAGTCAATACCACGATGATACCCTTGAGAATATACCTAAATGGTTTAACTGTCTTATCTCAGCCGACAGCCGAAAAGGAGTAGGGAGTATTTTACTCCATCTGCTCCGAATTCTAAGAACACTTATGTCAGGAATAGCATTAACAGAACATATCAGGAATAGCATTCACAGAACATATCAGTAGTACTAGTGATACAGAGTATTGTGATAGTATTGTGATGCAGAGTATTAGTATAACTAGTAGTATAGTAGTATAAGGGGTATTGTAGTCAATTCTCAGTTAGTTACTGATAGTACCAAACTGTGGTCTATAAATAGGAGTTGTAATGCTACATTTCAGATTATGATTTGAAATATGAAAATGGAATTACATTCCACCACTTCTCTCTCTCTTCTAACTAACTTTCTCTCTCTAGGGTTTCTCTCTCTCTAGAAAACCTAGCGTCTTCTGCAAGTTCTTCACAGAATTCTGCAAATTCTCCCCTTTCTTCTCTCAATCTCCCTATCTCTGTCTCTATCTCTCTGTTCTCAGCTATCTCTAGCTGTTTATCTTACTTAAAAACCTAGAAAACACATAAAAATACATAAAAACATCAGGAATCATTAAATTCCTGACAACTTAGCCATGTATGTCATTTACAAAAAAAAGTGAACACATATTTTTGGAAAGAAGGTAGTCTACTCCTGCAAATCAGATTAAACTTGTACTTATGAAAGAAGAATAGCCATCGGCTTTGCACATTATCGCTTCTATTCACTTTGACATGAGTTAGAGCATGCGATTATCGTTTTTAGGAATAAACTACATACCTGGTAGCTACTTCAAGGAGTTTTAGGTGACCATCATGCAAGGGATTAAATGAACCAGGTAGAATAATTCTTCTTTCTACGTTGGAAGCATCTTTCTCTGCAAAATATTTCCTTCACATTTAAGCGTAAATAAATTACATATTTCTTAAAATATGGTACCCTGCTTATTGCTACACCATACCACTGGAAAATGGATAAACCTTGAAGCATATTTGCCCATCTATAAGCTGTTGTAATTCGTCATCCTCCTGAAATTGCTTCTCAAATTCGTCAGGGACTTCGGAATCAGTCAACTCAGAACTACTTGGTATCGGAATTTTGCAAGCTTTTCCAATTGCCTGACACCATAGATGCTCATTAATAGAACTGTAGCAACAGTGAAAGAATCAAGATGCATCTATTGATAGATTTCACAATTTATGACGGCCTGGACCAGGTCATTAAAGTGGATCATTTTATTATAGTAATGACTCAACTTGTCAACAAGTGAGTTTGTTGTACACTTGTACTATATGAAGGCTCTCACTTGAGCACGTGCATGCTAATATATCTACCACGTATTTATAAAATGTTTCAATTCATTTAAATTTAAATGCATGAACACAAGATCAAGTATGATTTTCCCCATTTGTAAATACATTTCCTAACCATTCGTGCCATCGTATTTCTGGATACCAAGAAAAAAGATTTTTAGCATAGCTAAGAAAGCAACCAAATATGAAGCTCAATCAGCTATGGACTAGCAGAGCTAAGAAAGCAACAAATATGAAGCTCAATCAGCTATGGACGAAGAAAGAAATATCATGATGCATTAGGCTAATAATGACTCAGTATTGTAAATAAACTAAGATAGGTGTTAATTTTGTAATTAATCAACATTAAAGGCACAAAAAGGAAAATCACATATTCAATCGAATGAAGCAAAAGAAAACCGACACAATCACATATGATCTTGATGTGATAGTTTCTACATCCATTTACACTCCTAAGAAGTTGTATACACTAAACTTTGCCAAAGAAAGAGATCAAAGTTTAACTAGGGTAGATATAATGCAAAGCATTATGATTAAGAAGAAGAAAGAAGTACAGCATTAAATAATCAAAGATGTTCTAACACCCAAAATAAGGGTGTACTAATCGAGTATGGATCCCAGTTTCTACAACTACAACAGACCTGGAGTAAAACCTGGCTTGAAACTCTTTCTTCTTGTTCTCGAGTTCGCAAACCCTAAACAACATATAAGGGAGCTTTTTTTAATATCTGAATTGCTTGACTGAAATCTAATTAAGTGTTACTACTTGGGAAGAAAAAAGTTATGGGGATAGTAATACCTTTGACAATGTAACTGAAGATGCCCAAAGCCGGCTAGCAGTCCGTGTCGACAAGTGAAACCTGTTGATATAGTAAAAAAAATATTTTTGAGAGAACGGAAAGAACCTTACTACCTTTTGTAAATACTTTCAAAATTTATCACTTTCGGTATTCATAATTTATATCTCAACAAATATATTCCAAAAGAATTACTATTCCATCCTTCGATGTACGAAATTGCTTTCATGATGATAAAGGGAATTTTTTTTTTAAAACCTGTGATCACCAAGCTTTGGACGTGTGCTAGCCAATGAACCAGTAAACCCAACACCAAGAACTGGACAACCTAATCAAAAAATGTAAGAGTAACATTAAAAAGGGAAAACAAGATTAATCGACTATAAACAAGTGGTGATTTGCAGATTAAAAATCAGGGTTTTAGTGTTAGAGTTGTCATTTTTGTTTTGTAGCTGTAACAGAGGTTAAACTTTTGGATATGGTCACAAGTAGAACAATGACAAAACAAAGTTTTAAGGTGGTCTAATACGTAACATAAAACATAGGATCCTACCTCCGAGGTTACACTATAGTTTATCATATTGCAAATCGGAACCTTAACATGTCAGATTGACAATTGCCAAGGAGTTGTTTAATTAATGTTGGAAGGCAAATAAGGAAGCAGATGATAAAACAGATATGAGTCCATCAACACTGTAATACTTCAAAAAACAACACAGTTGTCCATAATGCGCCTTTGAATATCATTGACTCCAACTCATGTTAGTAAGCAAACTTTATTGTCACTAACGAAAGAAATTAATCTAGTACAATTTTTTTCGAACATCTTGTAACTGACTTGTAACACAATCCATATCAGAAATTTAAATAGAACAAATATAAAGACACGACAAAAATCATAAATGAAACAGTCAACTGAGTGGGAAAACCTGGTTTAGAGAGCTTAAGAGCGCGATTATAAGCCAATAAAGCCATTTGCTCAGCAGTTTCCCGACTACTGAACTGTCTAGGAACCTATAAACATTAATTAAGGCACAAAAAATGATGATACATCAGAACATACATATCAACGAAAACCAGGAGGGAGGAGAGGGGAACGGACCTTGCCGAGCAATTGAATCATCGACATTCTGGAATAAGGAACGGTGACTTCGAGTACAGTATTCGAAGCCCCGGGGACGGACATCAACCAGCCCACCGCCTAGGCAAATGTGAACAATGTAAAGTTCGATAACTCAACTCTAGTCCATATAGTAAATTCTGTTAATTAGTTAGTTGCATAACAGAAATTTCCCGCCTAGAATCAGTTAAAAATGAGAGCTCATTTTATATGTTGTAATTGTAATACACATTCAACCAAAATTAGATTCAGTTTATCCATGAATAGGATAGGATAGAGATATAAATAAGAGGCAAAATGAGAGTTATGCCCGGTAGGTACGAGCGTGATAGCAGTCCTTCGAATTATAAAAAAAAGAAAAGAAAAGAGGAGAATGAGAATAAGTACCTGAGAAGCACCGCCGGAAAAGTAAACAACGGCCTGAGTAGGAGTGGCGTGGATAGCTTCCACCACTGCTTTTATAGCCACGTCCATAATCCCCACTTCGATCTCAATTTTAATCGCCCCAAATTCGTTTACATCAATTAAATTAATGTCTAAAACAACCAGATTTGAATTATTTTACGCCGGCTTTTCTACGCTACTTGATAATTTAATTTAATACTACTTATTATAAAAATAACGTTTGGTGTTTTCAATAAAAGGCACAGTTTTAATGTATGTACTTTTTATTTTATTTAAAGAGGAATATCATTCATAGTATTTTACTATTTTTCTTTTCATTTATACTCTCTCCGTCCCAAATTGTTTGAACCTCTTTGATTAAAAAGCACATTCTAATATTATTTTAATTTTATTATTTGTTATAAAAATAATATGTTAGTGTGTATTCTTAAACAATAAAAAATGAATTACAAACGTACATAAGTGAATTATAATTATTTTTTTATATATTTTGGGGTGCTTGAAAGTTAGAAATTTGAGAAAATGTTAGAAATTTTAGACAAATTAGAGTTTATCATTTGAAACATCTAATATTAGTGTTTTGTAGTTAGCGAATTGAAATAGTTTTTTGGATTTAAAAAACTAATTTTCAAAAAATTATTTGAAGGAACTTTTCATTTAGATGTTTGCTATAAACCAAACCAAACCAAACATACCCAGTATATCCCGCTCAGGGCAGGGTCTGGGGAGGGTAGGATGTACGCAGACCATACCCCCACCTCTAGAATGGGGAGGCTGTTTCCGTGAAGACCCTCGGCTTTGTGCGTGAAACGATCTGAATGATACCTGAGCCCATGGCGTCGTACACATGGGATAAACATAACTGCGAGTGTTTGCTCTCCGTTGTGTGATGATACCTCCGCTCCAAAAAATCCTGCACGACATAAAAACAACATAATTAAAACAACAGATATTAAACAACATATATAAGACCAGAAAATAGGGGATCGCTGGAAACAGCGACTGCGCGCGAGACGGCCGAACTTCTAAAATAGTGTTAACCGGGACAACCCAACTCTGAGGCTCTCAACTATTGAGCCGCTCCCTAGAAGAGAATCCACCACTCTGATGTGACGTCTCCAAGTGCGCCTATCGTCGGTCATGGTCGCGTCTAGGTTCAGGGCCTTCATATCCATCCTAAGCTGCTCGTCCCACGACCTCTTCGGTCTGCCTCTCCTCCTCACCCCAGTGACCGAGATGTTTTCAACCCTCCTCACCGGTGCTTCAGCCCTCCTCTTGCGGACGTGACCGAACCATCTTAACCTCACTTCCCTTACTTTCGCTGACAAAGGCGCCACCTCGAGCTCGCTCCTAAACACAGCATTCGGAATTTTAATTTGGATGTTTGCTATGTATGTAGTTAATAGGAGTATATAAAAAACTAACTAAAACAACTAATTATTAAACAATTTAATGTAAAATAACTAATTTAATCGGTCAAATAAAATATAATTAAAATATAGTTAACTCAATCCGATAATACCTTAACCAGATCTTAACAATTAATTGCCAAACAGACCTTTGTGTCTGAACTTGATTGGTTCAAATTTTAGAGTGGTTGATTGGCGTTAAGTGGGAAAAAAAAAAATGAAACCCATTTACACCAGTGGCAGTAATATATTATTCATGTATGTATCATCCCAAGTTCCAGTGAGTACTTCAGTTTCCTGTCAAAAGTGTAAACCATCTTTACTCTTTCTACATACACTTACTAGTGTTCTCTCTTTCCATCACATGCTCTCTCCTCTCTACACTCTGTTAATTCTCAAAACTTCACAACTTCTTCATCTTCAACACTCCATACCTTCATCTTGCAAACTTAGATCACTTGCTTTATCTTTGAGTTAAAAGGTCAGCTTTTTCTTAAGTCCTTCCATTTTTCCTATTCACAACGGTCATATTTCTTGCTCTCTTATTCTAAAGATGCTAGCTTTGTTCTTGTTCATTTCACTTGTGTTCAACTCACAAAACCTAGTAAATTGTATGAATGATGAAGGGTATGCACTACTATCATTTAAACAGGCCATTAATGATGACCCAGAAGGGTCACTTACAAATTGGAACACTTCTGATGAAACCCCTTGTTCTTGGAGTGGTGTTACATGTAAACAACAAAAAGTTGTTTCCTTAAGTATACCAAAAAAGAAACTTAATGGCTTTATTTCACCTTCTTTAGGCTCTCTTTCTCAGCTTAGGCATGTTAATTTGAGGAACAATAAGTTGTTTGGGAGCTTACCTTTTCAGCTTTTTAGAGCTCAAGGGCTTCAAAGTTTGGTGCTTTATGGTAATTCTTTATCTGGGTCTTTACCATTTGATATTGGTAAGCTTAGTTACCTTCAGACTTTAGATTTATCACAGAATTTTTTTAATGGGTCATTACCAACTTCAGTAGTCCAGTGCAAGAGACTGAGAACTCTTGTTCTTAGTCAAAACAACTTTACTGGTTCTTTGCCTGATGGGTTTGGGACTAGTTTAGTTGCTCTTGAAAAACTCGATATTTCTGCCAATAGGTTTAGTGGTAATGTTCCTAGTGATTTAGGAAATTTGTCGAATTTGCAAGGAACTGTTGATCTTTCTCGTAATTTGTTTAGTGGCTCAATCCCAGCTAGTCTTGGTAACCTTCCTGAGAAGGTTTATATTGATCTTACTTATAACAATCTTACTGGTCCAATACCGCAAACTGGTGCTCTAATTAATAGAGGACCTACGGCTTTTATTGGAAATCCTGGGCTTTGTGGACCTCCACTGAAAAATCAGTGTGATACAGTTGCAAGTCCACCTTCGTCGATTCCATATTTTCCAAGTAACTTTCCGCCTCAAGATGCTGCTGGAAGGGGTGCAAAAAGAAGAGGTTTGAGTAAAGGATCTATAATTGCTATTGTTGTGAGTGATGTCATTGGAATTTGCCTGGTTGGTTTACTATTCTCCTACTGTTATTCAAGGGTCTGTGGCATGAGAAAAGGTGAAAATGGTTATGGTTCTGATAAGAAAAGGAAGGAAAGAAGGGAATGTTTGTGCTTCCGGAAGGATGATTCAGAGACCTTATCGGAAAATGTGGAGCAATGTGATCTTGTGCCATTGGATACGCAGTTAGGATTTGACCTAGACGAGCTTCTTAAGGCTTCCGCATTTGTACTGGGGAAGAGTGGGATTGGAATCGTGTACAAAGTTGTGCTTGAAGATGGGAGAATCTTGGCTGTAAGAAGGTTAGGCGAAGGAGGCTCTCAAAGGTTTAAGGAATTTCAAACAGAAGTTGAAGCAATTGGGAAGCTTAGGCATTCTAATATAGTAAGGCTTAGAGCCTACTATTGGTCTGTCGACGAGAAGCTGCTTATATATGATTACATTCAAAATGGTAACCTTGCCACAGCAATTCATGGTGAGTCTTCATGAATTTATATCCAAAATGAAGATTTATAATGCTCACTGCACATTTTATTCATTTCAGTCTCTTGTTATATGTCTGCTGATTTTATTAATTTATTTTGTTCTTCAAAATGTCCTCAGCTAAGCCAGGACTGGTTTCTTTTACACCTCTCTCATGGTCTGCACGATTGAAGATAATGAAAGGAGTCGCAAAAGGCTTGGTTTATCTGCATGAATACAGCCCTAAAAAGTATGTGCATGGAGACCTGAAGCCGTCTAACATATTGCTTGGACAGAACATGGAAGCCCTCATTTCTGACTTCGGACTTGGACGTCTTGCAAATATAGCTGGAGGAACCCCTACTTTTGAATCCAACCGAATGCCAGCTGAGAAACTTCAGAAAAAGCAGCAAGACAATGCACCTCTGGAAGCCGTCAAAGCAAGCTCTCCTGCGAATATTGGTTCTTGTTATCAAGCTCCAGAGGCTTTGAAAATGATCAAGCCATCACAGAAGTGGGATGTTTATTCATTTGGGGTTATCCTACTAGAACTAATTACTGGAAGACCACCTATTGTTCAAGTGGGCACCACAGAATTGGATATTATTCGTTGGATTAAGCTTTGCATTGAGGAGAAGACCCCGTTTATAGAAGTTTTAGACCCATTTTTAACGCAAGATGGCGATAGAGAAGAAGAAATAATTGCCGTTTTAAAAATTGCAATGGCATGCATCCAGAGTAGCCCCGAGAAAAGACCGGCAATGAGGCACGTCTCGGATGCTTTGGAAAGAATAGATGTTTCATCTGTATAAACTGTTTTTGCACGGCACGAGAATCACTTGAAGCTGATCAATCAAGCGTGGGTAAGATAAACTATTATGCACTTGTGGAGTCAATTGATCACAGAATTGTAGCATTGAAAGAAGATTAGATGATGGACTTGTGAAGTGAGAGGATGATGGTAAAGTGTAGCATAGGGACATATGGTAGTAGGTCCTCAGGTTTCGTGAGCTTGTTACCGGAGTCTTGTGACTATACTTTTCATGAGTTTGTTTTACTGTAAAAATTGTCTTCATGTTGCTCTTTTTACATTACAGGCCTTTTTGTGTATGTTGTTTACATTGATTTATGTATCAACTGGTTCTTCTTGGTTTTTGTGTACTTCTGTAATGCAACAAACACTTTAGTACATAGAAATTTGAAATAAGACGATAGACAAATGTGAAACACATATATTTAGGTGTCTTGATGCTGATCACATACACTCTGGAATCGAATCTGGAGTGGTGATTCTGATTTCTATGTACAATGAGATTATTTGGGATGGCCTGAAACACCATAATGAGCAAAACTATAGTAGTATTACATTTAAAATCAATTAAAGGTGTACCCCGTGAAGTGTTCGCACAAATCACCCTAAAATATTTGTGGGGCTCTCCTAAAGGTGGTTAAGCTAAATAATGTCACTAGCCGTTGCTAACCTCAAATATCTACCTATCAATAATCATGCATATGACCAGAGGTGGCCAGTCTTGCGTGGCGTGCCGGGCTGGCCACGTACCGTACTGAGAAAGGTTGGGCACAGGCACGCACGCATGTTTGGGATGTGCCGTGCCGTGCCGGTTCTTCAAGTTTTCAGCCCGTGAACGGCACGCGGGTTTGTGCAGGTTGGCATGTTTTTTTTTTTTTTTTTTGGAAAATTCTGAAAAATTGTACAAAAATTTGAATTTTTTTTTGTAATAATATACTTTTAAATATTCTCAAAATATGAAGCGTTTCGAATTAAAATGTTTCGAATTTGTAACTTTTTTCATCTAATTTTATTTCATATTAAAATCTTTCGAATTTTTAAGAAAATACGATTATATTGAAATAAAAAGAGGGAAAGAGGACGGTACCTCTATTAAATTTTATTAGTTAAAAAATATTTTACAAATGGTGTGAGAGGACTCCTCTCTAAAAAAACGGAACAAACCGCATTTAACATTAATTACAAACAAATAAATTCTAAAATACAAGATAATACAAATTCTACACACTAGTAGTCTTCTTGTTCAGCCCCCGATTCCGATGAAGTATCCATTATCATCCACGGATCGTCTTCTCCATCCGAATCATCCGCTTTTTTTCCTTGTTGTCTTTTTTCGGCTTGATCCCAATCTTTTTTGCAAACACATATTTTTATTGAATCGGGTGCAAGACTTGATCTCTTCTCGTCTAACACTCTTCTACCCGCACTAAAAGCGGATTCGGATGCAATTGTAGAAGCGGGGACTACTAAAATATCTTTTGCAATTTTTGCTAAAACCGGAAATTGTGACTCATGATTTTTCCACCATGTTAATATATCGAACTCATCATTTAACTCATAATGATACGAAAAAAATTCATGCAACATAGTAAAAGCAGTAGTGGGAGTACTATTACTAGATTCGGAAATCAAAATTTTTGGTTTTTTGTTAGTTAATATCGATGCAATTGTTTTATTAAATCTACTACCACCACTACTACTACTTTTAGGTGGCATAGAAATTTGAGTTTTAGCACTATATATATCAATAAGACGATACAAATAATTTAAACAATTTAGAACATATAATTCCCAATTACTTGAAACATTTAACGTTTCGTAATAATGTTTTAACAAGACTTCTAAACCATCCTTTCTAACACCCGGATCAAGAAGACATGCAATACCATAAACAAAAGGAAATTCATCTAAATATTCGATCCACTTTTTCTTCATTTCCTCTATAATAAAACTAAAATGAGGATCTTCTTCATAATTAGCTAAAGTGTTAACAATATTAATACATTCAATAATAACGTGATGTGCATTTGGTTCATAAACATAAGAAAAAACCTTAGTAGCATGTGAATAACAATCAAGTATATCACGAACGGTAGATGCCAATTCCCAATCATGTTCGGTAATATGTGAATCTTCATTTTGGTTCGGCGTGCCGGGCCGGTTCGCGTCCCTTTTTATTTTTTTTTTATTTTTTTTTTCATTTCATTTCTCCAAACAATTGTTTTGTTTTACTTTATTATTTCTACATAGTACACAATTTGAAAGATTTAAATGTCGATATTGTTAAAATTAAAATGTAATTGTTTTTAATTTTTATCGTATTTTAAATTAGTAAAAAAAAAATTATCGTATTTTTAAATTTTTCCTCGAAAACATGAATGGTTTCTGGAAATGGAGGCACCATTTTTATTTTAAAACATTTATCCCACAAAAACACAACTTGAAAAAGAATATTTGTATTTGTGAACAAAGCTATGTTTCTTAGAAGGAAGATATATAAACATTTAAAATTAATGTATATAGCAGTACAGATGACGTGCCGTGCCGTGCTGAACGTGCCGTGCCGTGTCTTTTACTTATAAACGTTCTTCCACGTGCCGTGCCGAACGTGTCGCGGTTCACAGAAAATGAATTCGTGCACGGCACATCTATTGGAACGTGCTGAACGGGCTGTGCCGGTCTTTTACTGTAGACGGGCTGAACGTGCTTTTCTACGAATAATTCACGGGCATGCCGTGCCTAACCGCCGGTTTGGCCGGCTCTACATATGACTGTATGCATAGTATATAATTTGCAAGATGTATATGGGATGATTTGTCGTCTGTGCTGGTGTTGAGAATTTCAGATACATCAAAAGGACATGCAGCACAAGCACAACAGGTTTGTTGACCTGTAAACAGGGTAGACATGTTGAGAAATAAGTACGCAATGTACATCTTCATCATCATGCTCTCTAGTGCTCATATGTACTCTAAATATAATCCATGCCCATACTTTAACAAAGTGTGTTTTACAAATTATCCACTACATACTGAAATACATTATTTTTATTCCACCTGATTTCTTGGCCCGTGATCACTTTTTCGCTGTCCCAAAGCTTGTTCATGTAATGTGATTAATTACCTTCCTAAAAATTCTGGATTATTTAATATATAATATAATTCCTTGGATACTAATACTAGTCACAAGGCTAGCCATATTGTCGAAGGTTAATTTGTTACTCAAGAGATCATATCGTGCCATACTTTCGTTTCGTTTGTAGTCTAATGGATACTCCTCTTACGCTCTTAGTAAGTTGATATTCATACACGCAAGAGTCGAACCCCTGACCTCCTTCAAAGAAGGCCAATGGCTCAACCACTGCACCAACATATTGTTGCCTACAATATTGTTATGAATCTTTCTTGTATATACTGAATTCCATATGTAAGCAATAAAGATGGTTCACATGCGGACCTTATTATTATTAGTGCTAAAGCGAACCAAGGTGCATTATGAAGTTGACACAAAAGCACGCTGCTAACCCCACATTGAGAAAAATGATCCCCAAGTAGTATGGAATTAGCTAGCTGGGATTGTTGCCTTGTGGATCTTCAAAAGTAGCTACTGCTAAAAACTTACTAATGGGGGGGCCTTGAAGAACCTCGTTTTCTCTATGAGGGTCGATTGGCAATTAATTTGTTATTTGTTTGTCAATAAAAGATGGGTAGTTTAATTTGTCTGTTTGCAGCTAGTATTTGACTATCAATGGTGCTAGCTAGCTACTATATTCATTGGAATGTTGTATAGAATGTCAAATTTCATCCAGCAAGTGATGGATGTGGTTAGGCAGTAGTTGCAGGAGGGATTGTGGTTCTAATTGTAACGTCAATCATGCCTAAACAAACACCGGAGTGAACAAGAGTCTATGCACAAGTTTATTACACAGAAAAGACTTCTGTACTCGAATCATGCATGAGAATATGACCAAAATTTGTAGGTATACTATCAACTTCTAATGTTTGAATTTATGAAAATTTTGGAAAAATGTAATAAACCAAAGATCGAGTTTTCTAATTTGAAATGTTATTACTCAAAAATAAACTCATGTAAGAAATACTACAGAAATTTTACCGAAAGAATAAAAATATAAACCCACATTTAAAAAAATAAACCCATATAAAATTATCAATGCTATAGAGGGTTGCCGTGTTGGGTTTTCAAATCACTTTTATCATTTGAAATTTTAAAATGGTAAATATACGGACAGAAACTTCTATTACAATTATTTTTTGAATTATAAATTCTTCTATCCGAAATGCATAGCAATATTTTTCTATCGTCTAAGAAATTTAATAATGTCAAGGCAAAAATTTGAATGTACCAAACTTGTACATGAAATTCTTATATTTTTGTGTTATCTTGATAGTTTTTTCTAAGAAATTGCTCGATAAATAATTTCTTTTATCCCACATTATATAATACCTAAAAAGAATACATTCTTATTATTAGAAAAAAGAGAAAAATAATGCTCAAAAATTATAAATAAAGCAGTTTTTTGGCATGATTTACTCTAGTCATCAAGGACCCATAACTTAAAAATCGTTATGAACTTTATACACTCCTAGTGTAAACACTGAATGTGTGTATACAAAACCTACAGGCTACGGTTACCAATAACAAATATAAAATGAATAAAAATAAAGACAATAAATTTGTAAAAGTAGGTATAAGAATGATCAAATTAGAGTAGCACATGATTTTGGTAGAAGACAAAGACAAAAAAGACATAGTACTAACTACAAATTAATTAAACATTCAAAAGTGGCAATCCAAAATTAAAATATAGGTTAAAACACATAATAAATCAAATTATAACCTAACATATTTCAAATAAAAAAATTAAAATTTATAATAAAAATTCAAAAACCGAAATGAAAATTTTAACAAATATGTTATATCAAAATTTTACCACATGTCAATTTAGAAAAATACATTCTTTTCCAAAAACTAACAAAAATCAGTTTTTATTTTCTTTTGGCTCAAATTTTGCTTAATGAAATTTTTACAAAGAGGCAATATTTTGAACCAATTGAAGACTAAACATGGACCCCGCACATAATTAAAATTAAAAGACGTTAGTAGCAAAAAGATTTAATGAAGCTAAACTTTTCAAATATATTTGGTCGTTAGGATAATTTTGTTTTTTAAAGTATTATTAGTAATTTTTTTTAAATGATATTGAATAGATATTAAAAAAATAAAGTTAAATTGTAAACCATTTTTTAAATTATGATGGGGTTTATACATATTATTTTATACTTTTTTCAAAAAGAAACAAAAAATTATTTTATATAGTATTATTAATGGGTATTTTAAAAGTATCCAAGTTGCAAAAATTCAACCTCATTTGCAATCTGAATTGCATTATGCAATTTTGATCGTATTTTTGGAAAAAATATTGAAAACATGAGTATTTTTTAAAATTTTCTAAATGAAAAACTATAAATGTAATGATTTTTAAAATAGAAAACATGAAAATTCAAAAAAAGAACTACAAAAATAAAATTATAAAGATTATTTTTAATGAAATTTAATATCATGGACTTATTTTATAAATTACAATTTTTAAAAATTTAATTAATTATTTAATTTAATATCTGAAATTCATAAAACTATTTATAAAACATCATGGGTAGTGCATCGTGCTCCTGTTTACTAGGCCGCCTGATAAGCACATACTGGGCTTGGATAATTAAAATCAAGTACGGTGTCATAGGCTGGACCATATAGTCTATCATTTCTAGCAACAAATTAAAATGGGCCGACCCGCCCATCTAACCAATTTTTCAACTCATCACTTTCCCTAACCCATCCTTCTGTTCTTTATTCTTGTCGTCGCCTGAATCGTTGCCTGAATTGAAACACACTTGTTCACCATTACAAATCATCACCAAAGCCCTCCCCTTGCTTAAATCTTTATACTTTATACTATATCGTATTTACAGAAAGAGCTAAAGAAGTGTAAGGTGGTGGGAGAGATGTCTAGTTGTGAAGTGGAAGGTGTGTTCATCGGAGCTGGTTGTAACAGAATAGTTAATAATGTTTCATGGGGTGCTTGTAATTTGGTCTCTTTCGGTGCCCAGAATGCTGTTGCTATTTTTTGCCCCAAGGTACCCCCACCCCTTTGAATCATACATAGCAGTACTAATTATATGTGTTTGTGTGTTTTGTTGTATTTATGTGTGCTTATGTGGTTTAATGTTATGTTTTTTATATGCAGAGTGCACAAATATTAACAACACTCCCAGGTCACAAGGCTTCAGTTAACTGCACTCATTGGCTTCCCTCCACCAAATTTGCTTTTAAAGGTTCTTGTTAAAACAATCGAGTTTTCGGGTTTTTATACTCCTAAAGTTCATTACTTTGTCATATTCACTTGTACCTTATATTCAAGTAACTCGACCTGTATTTTGACCTTTATATTGTGATCAAGGATAAATTGTTGCGAAAACATTACAACTGCATGATACTGCAAATTTAGTTATTTCTATTGCTAAATTAGTAACTTCCCTTTTAGGAAATGCAGTGTGGTCTAACCGTAAGAATCAGGCTATTGAATAGTATTCTTGTGTTTGCAGCAAAACATTTGGAGCGGCATTTTCTTCTGTCTGGGGATGCTGAAGGTGCCATCATACTCTGGGAGTTGACTCTCACGGGAACGAAGGTGCACGTTTTAATAATAACATCCAGAATTTGCATAAGAGTTCATTTCTGAAAATCTGTTGGAGTGTTCTGACTTCTGATGTAATTTTATAGTCGGAAATGTTAAATTATTGTACAATTATATTATGAGATTTAACTAGTTTTGTCTAAATCATATTACATAACCATGAAATATTGAGAGGTTCTAGTGTCTTATATGATAATCCGTGTAAGAATTTAATATAGCAATGGAGATACATGGTTACACTTGCGTCTGCTCCTGGTCGTAAAGTAAAGGGATAAAACATCATTTAAGAGATTTACAAGAGGGTAGTGGATCCGATTCGAGGGGAAACCTGTATTTGCTGTTACGGAGCTCTTTCGAATGGGGACCTTGAAGGAGACAATAAACTAAGGAGCCTCGGTTTCCTTTTGTTTTGAATCTTAGGGAGACTGAGGTGTCATGAAAGGACAGTTAATTCGTAACAGAATAAATAGGGTGTGAAGTGGAATATTGGCCTATGAGCTATCAGAGTTACATAAAAGAGAAGAGTGTAGAATGTCGGATATCAGTTAGAATCAGTGGTTAAGGATTGCTCGTTGCTTACCTGGCCTATCTTACTTGCAGAATAGTGGTAGGAGCTTTTGCCTTTTGACTGTTAGGACTATAAGGAAAAGTCAGTGGAGATAAAATGTTAGTCTTGTACTCTTGTTTAATGTGGAACACTGAGGAGGTAGAAAAAATTAATGTGGAATATTGAGGAGGTAAAAATAGCGAGTATGAGGATACGAAGACTACATCAGAATGAGGAGCAATGTTTTCTATATTGTCTTTTTACATGGGACTTTCATGATGGGTGTCGCCAAAGACCATGTACTTCATTGTTGTGCTACTGTCACCTTTTAGATTTGTGGAAAACCATTTGAAGCTTAATGTCCTATGAATACTGTCTGTTTATCCTTCTTTGCCAGCGTAACTCGTTAGTCTTTACTCTAGGAGTCTAGGTAGGTATTACCTTCTTTACAAAGAAACCTGTATAAATGGTAGCTAGAATGTGCAATTCAACAGTAAAAGGAGTTTATGTATTATTGTTCTTCAATTCTTGTAGTTAGCAGCAATTTCTGTGTGTGTTAGTTGAGATATTGCATCACCCACTTGCTCCATAATTGAAGTTGAAGATTCCCTGGTTACTACTTACGCGCTGCTATTTATGTAGTACATTTAACTCTTTTCAGCGATGCACTAATCAAACCCATCTGATAAACTTGGTATTATATTGAGAAGATTTCGACTGAACAATTTCCTCTTTTTTTCTGGTATTTAGTTTGACTGGATCAGTGACTGATCAGAAAAAAGCTTTATATTCTTTACTGCAGTGTGCAAACTGTATCTCTTAGATAAGCGATTTGAAAAACATTTTAACGTGGTATTCCTACCAGTAGAACACTACCATATGTATTTGCTGGGTTTTGTTATAATTTCTTTTCAATGATAAATATCTTTTACCCTATGTCAGCACCCTTAACTTCCCTTTTGTGATGTAGTGGAGGCTTGTTTCACAAATACCGTCACACAGGAAAGGAGTCACTTGTATTACAGCATATCTGATTTCTGATATTGTTGCTGTATTTGCTTCCACCTCCTCAGATGGTAAAGTTAACGTGTGGGAGGTGGTCCTTCCATCTGTAGAAGGAGGTGGGTAATATGTTCGGACAGTTCTAGTTTCATGCTTATCATAATTATTTTTGAAATTTTTATTAATTCAGCTTCTATTAACATAATCTCATCACTGGAATCATAGTAATCAATATATTTTTGGTATTTTAAACTTTGTAATAGTAGAAGCTGGAACCATAGGAGTCAAATAAAAATTTCTTTCTTCAATTTATAAGTTGGAATATCATTATTTTCATATGAAGCTGAAGGATAAATTATTAACTATCATAGGTTGTACCGACTGAATGCCCTTTTTTTCATTTGGTTTATACATATTTTTATTTTATTTGCAAATATCTTTTTGTTTTAGGTGAATGTAAGATTTCCTGCTTGGATTCCCTTCATGTTGGTTCCAAATCTATGGTTACTCTTTCTCTAGCAGAATTGCCCGGAAACACAGGTCACCTAGTTCTGGCAATGGGGGGATTAGATAACAAAATTCATCTCTACTGTGGTACAAAGACAGGAAATGTATGTGACCTCGGACATTATTAATTGCATTTATTATTTTTTCATGTCATCTTTCCTTAGTTTAAACATTTGTCATCTTGTTTATTCATTCAGTTTCTTCATGCCTGTGAGCTGAAAGACCATACTGATTGGATTAGAAGTTTGGATTTTTCTTTACCTGTGTGCACAAATGGTGAAGCCAATACTCTTCTACTAGTTAGTTCATCCCAAGATAAAGGCATACGCATCTGGAAGATGGTTTTACATAATTCTTTGAGCAAGCAAGAAGGAACAACTCTGGCTTCTTACATAAAGGGTCCAATTTTCGTAGCTGGCTCATTCTCTTATCAGATATCATTGGAATCTCTTCTCATTGGGCATGAAGATTGGGTGTATTCAGTGGAGTGGCAACCCCCCTTTTCCATTGAGGGAAACACATGTTATCAATCTGAGAGCATATTATCTGCATCCATGGACAAGACGATGATGATCTGGCAACCTGAGAGGACTACAGGTATCTGGACGAATGTGGTAACTGTTGGAGAGTTGAGTCATTGTGCGCTAGGCTTTTATGGTGGACATTGGAGCCCAAATGGAGATTCAATTTTAGCACATGGCTATGGTGGATCTTTCCATTTGTGGAGAAATGTTGGCGTTGACTTTGATAATTGGCAACCACAAAAAGTTCCTTCTGGGCACTTTGCAGCAGTGACTGATATTTCATGGGGTGGTGATTACATGTTGTCTGTCAGTCATGATCAGGTGATTTCTGGTCTAGTACACCAATATTGTTCTATTTTAAAGTAACTAGCTTATAGCCCGTGCAAAGCACGGGTTACTTTTAAATACTTTTAAAATTATATGATTAAATAAAATAGAGTATAATAATTTATTATGGATATAATTTAACTTTGTAATTAATTAATAAAATTATTAGTAATAATAATAGTTATTTAATAAATGATATGTATTGATTAGAACTAATAATATAAAATCTTAATGTAAATTTGTTGTTGACGGGATTCGAACTTGGATCTTTAGAGAGGGATTTAAATATAGAATATTCCTTATTATTAGATCTAACGGCTATTATCTATTTACTAAATATCTAACGGTCACTATTCTTTTAGATGGTTGAATCAAACAACCAAATTATACCCCTGTTTGCTTATTACATAATAGTATAGATTAGGGATGTATGTTCAAACTATTATGATGTAAAGATATTTTATATAGCGATAAACTTATGATTTTATATTTCTGCAGACAACAAGAATCTTTGCGCCATGGCTCAAGGACCCAGATTTGGAGGAAGGAGATGCCTGGCATGAAATCGCTCGCCCTCAAGTTCATGGTCACGATATAAACTGTACAACAATTATTCGTGGGAAAGGTAACCACAGGTTTGTGTGTGGAGCTGAGGAGAAAGTTGCCAGAGTTTTTGAAGCTCCTCTTTCATTTTTGAAAACATTGAACCATGCTACCTTGGGAGGAACTGCTAATTTTCAAGATACGCAAGTAGATATGCAGGTTTTAGGTGCTAATATGTCTGCTCTTGGGTTATCACAGAAACCTATCTATATTCAAAGTAAGCTTGACTCTTTTTAACAGTCGACACTGTATGGATTGTCTGTACTCTTGTTAAATGTTTACATATAACAAAATGCATCGGCAGTTCCTTGTAATTTGATAAACTGATAAAGTTATTGTTTTTACTGTTTAGATAATAGAGTGTTGACATGGACCAAAATACTTATGCGAAGTTGCTATGTTGAATTTAATTGGATTACGTGGCTAATTAAAAAAAAAAAGGGTTTAATGGTCTACCAACATAAAGACAGCTATATACGTCCACCTGGTATCCAGAGTCGAAAGTTATTTTTCAGTATTAGTACTCGGGGTTTATAAAATAATTCCTTCCATTTCCTTTGGTAGAAATTTAGTAAGTCAAGGTAATTGTTTACAATCAGGATGAAGGTCAACTAAGACCCTCTCTAAATACCAGTTGTTCCTCTTGTAATGAGCATGTTTAGTATTTGAAAAGGGAATATCTTTTCTATGAAGTCCCTCTCTCTAAGTGCTTTTTCTTCTGTGTAATCATCTCTCAACTCTTTTCTGTCTTTGAAGCTCTCTGCAAATCTTTCTCTAACTGTGTTTTTTATACACAGTAACACTAGTTCCTGACGAACTCAATGCTCTAACTAATACAAGTGGATACCGTTTGGCCATGCTTGTAAGAATTAACATTCTAAGGTGAAAAAAATGTAGTTGAAGGATATGGCTGATGGAAGGAAAATGAGATTAATGTTCAACCTGTTGAGATCTATCTTCTAGCTTGATGTTAATTATGGTCATATGAATGGATAACATGACTTATTTTGTTCTGCAGCTTCACACGAGACCCCGAACAGAAATGGTAGCGAAGTTCTCGACACTCTTGAAACTATTCCAGATGCAGTTCCCGTTGTGTTGACTGAACCACCCATTGAAGAACAACTAGCATGGCATACGTTATGGCCTGAGACCCACAAACTTTATGGTCATGGAAATGAGCTTTTTTCTTTGTGTTGTGACAATGAAGGCAAACTTGTTGCTTCTTCATGTAAGGTATGTAAGGGTTCTTTTTTCTCTTTGGATCATATAATAAATTCGTCTATGATGTGACTTTATCAAATATTTATTTGTATTGCATTTCTGATACTAGAATTGCAACAAAGAGCATTCTTTGATTATATGGTTGGAATCAAGTGTTGTTGCCAATGGGCGTGGAGAGTGTTCATTAGCATTTTAACAATAAAATTTTTCTATTTACTCAAAAAAAACAATTTTTCTTTATATAATTTCCACCTACATTCTGGGGAACTGAAGCCCGGGGCATGAGTTGCAGACTGAGTATGACACTAACCACTATGTTGTAGTTTAGTAATGGTATATGAGGATTGAGCCAGGGTATTTTCTTCGAAAACAATTTGTAGTAATAACAGGTTCTGTCCGGTCTGCATGATTTTTGACATTGAAGAATATGGATGGATTGTATGGCCTAGTAGATTTTCCCCTCTAATAGCAGTAGTATGTGTCTTCTATCTGAATAGTATCGCCAGTATTGCCTACTTATAGACTGTATTCTCTTGCAGGCCCAGTCAGTAGCAGTTGCAGAAATATGGCTATGGCAAGTGGGTTCGTGGAAACAAGTCGGTCGTCTACAGTCTCACAGCTTAACAGTAACACGGATGGAGTTCTCCCATGATGACAATTTTCTTTTGGCTGTCTCGAGGGATCGCCATTTCTCCATTTTCTCCTCCTTTAAGCAAACAGGTCACTACACTTTTCTTCTCCTCTTACCTGTACCCTAGGTCTGTCATAGTGAACTGTTCTGCCAATAAGCATCACAGACTTTTGGGTTGCCTACATCCAGGGAACAAATAACAAAAAAAATATTGGTAATTACACATATCTCATGTTTTACTAGCATACAATTAACTTGCTTTTGTATTGTAGGAAAAAAAACCATGCTCACCAAATTTAGCAGTATTACCTTCCCCACTATACTGTGTTTTGTTCAAGTTTCAATATTGAGACTGCTGTTATTCTATAAGAAAATTTTCTCTTTGGAAAAAAAAAAGAAGCAAGAACTTTAGGGGTAAGCAATGCGCTTGTATTTTTCCCGGCTGGTACAAAATAGTAGTTAAACGATATGCCTGCGTCACAAATTATCTTGCTATTTATACAAAGTGGGAATTTATACACAAGTTATGTCAAGGGGGGTCTCTAGAACCTAAAGATAGTTGGGTGGAGATTTATGGTTAACAAGTCCCTTAACGACTCCTTTGTTTTCTAGGCACAGATGAGACCACTTACCAGCTGTTAACCAGGCAAGAGGCACACAAGAGAATAGTATGGGCATGTTCTTGGAATCCATTTGGTCACGAATTTTGCACAGGCTCAAGGGACAAGACTGTGAAGATATGGGCCATAGAGAAAGGATCTTCAGTCAAGCTTCTCATGACTCTACCATCGTTCAGAAGTAGTGTAACTGCCCTATCTTGGGTTGGTCTTGATCGGCAGCGCAATTATGGATTTCTTGCTGTAGGAATGGAAAATGGTCTCATTGAATTATGGAGTATTTCTGTTCAAAGAAATGAAGATGGTATTGCTTTAGCGCCAACTGTTACACGCATAATACAGTTTGATCCATTAATATGCCATGTTTCGTCTGTCAATCGTTTAGCATGGAGAAATGCCGAGATGAGGGAAGATTGTAGAAACATACAGCTTGCTTCTTGTGGTGCTGATCATTGTGTAAGAGTTTTTAGCATAAATGTAGTATGAGTTTAAGCGAGATTTTTTTTTTGTATCATGAATTTGGAAAAAACAGTGCCTTTTTTATGTAGGTTTTTCTGTTTAATGCATATTTTGATATTCACCTGCAATGTTAGGCAATTTGCTTACATATACTGACTTGGTAATCTAGCAGCATAATCAATGGAATCAGGTCATAAGAATATATCAGTTGTCATCTTGACTTATTTTTTGTTAAATTGCCATCTCGTCTTGATTTGCAGTAACATGTATGAATAGACGGAATTGTATAATGTATGTGTAGCGAGTTGTATAATAGTGTTTTTTTTAATTGTTTGCTTATTCGTTCAGATTATTATCGATGTATTGTTAACTCATCCGAGAAAATCTTGAAACACTGTCGATATAGCTGCGGCCTGCTTTCTACTACTCTCGTGTTCTCTCTCTCTTGATTGCCTGATTCAGTGATTTCCTTGGTTTCTCTTAGTTATGGAATAGCAGATGAACACAAAGATGAAAGAACATCAACAATACAAGTCTATATATATTAGTTTAATATTCAAACTTCAACCATACATTCATACAAGTCTAGTCATGGTACTATAAAAAACAAGTCTAGTCATGGCCTCATGGGGGTATCGGCATTCGGCACGGCTTTTTGGCTGCCTTATTCGGATTCTTTTATAGTACTGTATTTGAAATAAGAATTATAAACAAATATGTTATTGTTGGAGGCCCATCGGTCCAATAGGCTATATTAAGCCCATCACTGTACACCTAAGTTAAGTATCCAAGACATAGAGATCCGAATCCAAGACATAGAGATCCCTTGGATGCTTCGGTCCAGTCAACAAGTGACACCTCAGAATGTGGGGTACGGCTGTTCTCTCCTCATCATCTTCTAGGACCCATATCCGAAGGCTATAAATAGAAGAGAGTAAGCAACAACAAGGGACAACTCATTATCACTACTCAAGTATTCTCTTTCACAATTTCTTTACGTTTTACCCTATCATTTAAACAACCAGAAAACTTACTCTTACGCCGGAGGTGAATCGAGGGTCAACACCCTCGCATTCTTTTGTCTTGCAGGTTGACCGAAGGCCCTACTCGAAAATATCTGGTTCCAACATTTGGC
Source organism: Saposhnikovia divaricata (assembly GCA_036435485.1). Taxonomy (NCBI): domain Eukaryota; kingdom Viridiplantae; phylum Streptophyta; class Magnoliopsida; order Apiales; family Apiaceae; genus Saposhnikovia; species Saposhnikovia divaricata. The sequence continues at coordinate 26,388,226 of CM071600.1, forward strand.
GCCGTCTGTGGGAACGTAGAGAAACAATTGTGTTCGAGTTTATCAAAAATTATGGCAGCTGAAGACACGCCCTTACCAGACACCAGCACCGTAGCTGGAGACAGTCCCATCACCCCTACCATCCAAAGAGTCGCCCCCATGTCCCAGGAAAATCCTTCTGTTGCCCGAAGGATATTGAATTTCGATGAGGAAGGAGACATGCCCACTCCCGAAGAGCAACAAGAAATGCTAATGAAATGGAGAGAGCAGCAGAGGACCAACGGAAAGCAGAAGGAAGTAAACGATAAGGAAGCCGAAAGACTAGCTAAGAAAAAGGCGGCTGACCGATTGAAATTAGAAGCCCTCAAGCTCCAAAGAGAAGAGATCGAGCTACAAGAAAAACTGCTTCGTGAGGCCCTAGAGGCCGAAAATCCAAAAGCCGAAGATGAAAGAGAGAAGAGAACTAGAGATGACGAAGACGAATCTTGGAATTCGGAATCGCAATCTAAGAGAGCAAGATCCAAAAACAATTATTCCTCGGATTCTGAAGAAGAAGGTCCTCGCACGGATGACCGAATCCGAAGGCTAGAAAAGGTGATGTTCGGCGAAAGAAAGATGAGCCATGAGCCTGTGGTGACCATAGACGTGGAACAATACCGACCTCCGCCAGGGAGACAATTTCCGAAGATGAACGAATTTAACGGAAAATGGGATCCCGAAGATCATTGCGAGAAATATGAATCGCTCATGACCGGTATGGGACACTGTGATGTCATGCTGTGCAAAATGTTTAAGACATATCTGAAAGGATCAGCGTCAATGTGGTATCGTTCGTTAAGACCCAGGTCTATTGGTTCATACGTACAAATCAAAAGGAAATTCATAAGGCACTACTCCCACATGTGCCGAAGAGAAAAAGATACAGAGGCCCTGATCCATTGCAGACAAAGACCGAACGAAGAGTTGGGGGAATACCTGGCCCGATTCAAAGACGAAGCAGGGACGGTAACAAACTTGGACAAAGTCAAGGCCGCCGGGTTCCTCTCGGCCGGACTCGATCCCATTAAAGGAAGAAAGCTTCGATCCTCCCTGTATGATGCACCCCCAAAATCCTTGAACGATATATATTTACGAGGAGAAGCTATCCGAAGAAAGTTGGAATCCATCAACGGATACAAAGATAAGAAAAATGATAAAAGTGATAGAAGAGACGACAGAAGGGACGACCGAAGAGATCGTGGGGATACCAGAAACAGGCCAAATGACGCAAGGCCCAATAAAGGAACCGAACGAAGAAGAGATAGAGAGAACGCTGTGTTTACACCTCTCAACACTCCAATCTCAAAAATCCTTCATGAAATTAAAGGAAGGCCTGGATTCACTCGACCACCCAAGATGCGAGCTCCCGAACACCGAAGAAACGAAAATAAGTTCTGCGACTACCATCATGATAAGGGTCATAACACCAACGATTGTTACCATCTAAAGAATCTGATAGAAAGAATGATCAGGGAGGGAGACCTAGCCCAATTCATCGGAGATATGAGGGAGAAGCTGGACAACAAAGAAAAGAAAGAAGCCGAAGTATCGGAAAAATACCGAGGAGAGGTGAAAACCATTTCCGGAGGCACGATTCTCGATCGGAACAGTAAAACCGCCCGAAAGAAGTATGCCAGACAAATCTACAACCTCTGTCAATCAAACATCGCGAAGCAGCCTTTACCCATATCTTTCACCGAAGACGATTACGAGGACGTAATATGGCCGCATGAAGACCCACTTGTCATAAACCCGGTCATCGGCGAAAATAAAATTTGGAGAGTGCTAATTGACGAAGGCAGCTCGGTAAACATTTTATACCACCGAACATATTGCAAAATGAATCTTGGAGGAGAAGAATTGGAACCCTGCCATGAAGCACCATTGTACGGTTTCGGAAATCAGCCCATACCGATTGAAGGAACAATCACTCTCTCCGTCCTGTTAGGAAAAGCACCTTACACTGTAACGAAGGAAGCAAAATTCTACGTGGTTCGAGTCGACAGTCCATACAATGGAATCCTCGGGAGGCCAGCTTTATCTTCATTTCAAGCCGTCTCTTCCATACCGCATCTAAAGTTAAAGTTTCCAACCGAGAACGGAGTCGGAGAAATGAGAGGAGATCAGAAAGTCGCACGGATCATAATTTTGGAGGACCTAGAGAAAGACAAGGACATAGAGATGACCGAAGCAGGGAAGAGAAAGAGGATCAACGAGGACACCGGAAGCAGCCATCAATTGCTGAATATTGAGCTAGAGAAATTCGGAGTCGATTTATCTAGTCCGATTGCCGAACCGGCAACTGAGACCGAGGAGGTTGAGCTATACGCAGGCCAGTCAGGCAAAATGATCCAGATAGGCAAGGATCTAGATCCCGAACTAAAAGCGAGAGTCATCAAAGTCATTCGAGAATTTCACGACGTATTCGCCTGGAATCCCGAAGACATGCCAGGTTTAGACCCATCGGTCGCCAAACATTGCCTCAACGTGAAACCCGATGCCCAACCGGTGAAGCAGAAGAAGCGAAATTTCGCTATGGAAAGACAAAAGGTCATCCAAGCCGAAGTCGAAAAACTTCTAGAAGCCAAATTCATTGAAGAAATAGATTACCCCGATTGGTTGGCAAACGTGGTAGTAGTCAAAAAGTCAAACGGAAAGTGGAGAATGTGTGTCGATTACACCGACCTGAACAAGCATTGCCCGAAGGACCATTACCCTTTACCGAACATCGATCAATTGATAGATGCCACTTCAGGCCATCAAATACTCAGCTTCTTGGATGCGTTCTCCGGATACCATCAGATCGCCATGAACGCCGAAGACATTCCCAAAACAGCATTCATCACACCGAATGGCACCTATGCCTACATCAAAATGCCTTTCGGACTAAAGAACGCAGGGGCAACGTTTCAAAAGATGATCAACAAAGTCTTCAAAGCCCAAATAGGCCGAAACATGGAATGCTACGTGGATGACATGATTGTCAAATCCTTGTTTAGAAATCATGCCGAAGATTTGAAAGAATGCTTCGAAGCACTAAGGAAAAACAACATGAGGATTAACCCGAACAAATGCACGTTCGGAGTTAATAGTGGAAAATTTTTAGGATATATGGTCAGCGCCCGAGGAATTGAGGCGAATCCTGAAAAAATTAAAGCAGTCATCGACATGGAAGCACCGAGGACAATCAGGGATATTCAGAAATTGACCGGACGAATGGCAGCCTTGAGAAGGTTCATCTCTCGATCAGCTGAAAAGCCCTGCCATTTTTTGAGGTGCTTCGGGGAACAAAAAACTTCGAATGGGGACCGAGTTGTCAAAAGGCTTTTGAGGAACTGAAAGAATACCTGGTAAACACCCCACTCTTAATGAGACCGAGCCCGAATGAAACTCTTCAGCTATACCTGGCTGTGAACGACCGAACACTCGGGGCGGTACTGATTAAACAGCACGAAGGGAACCAACATCCTGTGTTCTACGTCTCTCACATCCTAAAAGATGCAGAAACAAGATATCCCAATGCCGAAAAGTTTGCTTACGGGCTAGTGATGGCCTCAAGAAAGTTACGGCACTACTTCCAAGGCCGAACAATCCAAGTAGTAACCGATCAACCCCTAAAGAAGATCATGCGAAGACCAGAAGCTTCGGGCCGAGTGGTTGCTTGGTCGGTCGAATTAGGAGAATACGACCTGGAATTTGTTCCCCGAACAGCAATCAAAGCTCAAACCCTTGCTGACTTCATAACGGAATGCTCTTTCTCTGGTCCAAAGGATTTGGCTCCTGAAGAACAATTAATACATTCACCAGGAAAGTGGAAACATTTTGTAGATGGTTCGGTAGCAGGATCGAAGTGTGGTGCAGGCCTCATACTAACCAGTCCTGAAGGCTTCGAGATATGTCAAGCGATCAGATTCGCTTTTTCCTTAACCAATAACGAGGCCGAATATGAAGCGGTATTAGCAGGTCTAGATTTGGCAAAAAGTTTGGAGGTAAAACACCTAAGAGTTTTCAGCGATTCTATGCTAGTTGTCAAACAGTTTTCAGGAGAATACGGACAAAGAGACCCCCGAACAAAAGCCTATGCCACGAAGGTGCGCGAAAATTCATCATTGTTCGAATCATTCGAATTAAGCCAAGTAGCCAGGGAGAACAACAGCCGAGCCGATGCGTTATCAAGGTTAGCTTCGGCGGAAACTCAGAATCTCACAGGTTCAATTTATCTGACCGAAGTCAAGGCACCATCGATAGACAAAAAACAATGCCTGGAAATACATCAAGGAATTAACTGGATGACGCCAATCAGAGCTTTCTTAGAAAAAGACACCCTTCCCCTTGATAAAAAACAGGCCCATAAAATCAGATACCGATCGGCCAGTTACTCCATCATTGAAGGCAGATTATTTAGGAGATCAGCCACTCAACCCTTGCTCCGATGCCTGGACCCCGACGAGCAAAAGATGGCATTAGAAAGTATTCATGAAGGCATCTGTGGTGAACACCTCGCAGGACGGTCACTTGCCTTCAAAATTTTAAGGCAAGGTTTCTATTGGCCAACGATAAGGGAAGACGCTTCGGAATACGCAAAGAAATGCAAACAGTGTCAATTATTCAGTAACGTTCCGAAGCAACCACCCGAAGAAATGACCTCGGTACTCAACCCGATTCCTTTTGCTATGTGGGCGGTAGATATTGTGGGCATTCTGCCAACTAGTACTAAACAGGCCAAATATTGCATTGTGGTCATTGATTACATGACCAAATGGGTAGAAGCAAGACCCCTCTCAGCCATCACTGAAGAAGCCGCGAAAAAGTTCGTGCTAGAACAAATTATTCTAAGGTTCGGAATCCCGATGATATGTGTGTCGGACAATGGGACACAATTCATTGGAAGCAAATTTAGGAAATTCCTATTTGAATTCGGAATTCAGCAAAGATTCAGTTCGATCGGCCATCCTCAAGGAAATGGAGCAATCGAAGCAGCTAACAAGATCATTTTCGACGGGATAAAGAAAAGGCTAGGAGATTCAAAAGGACTTTGGGCCGAAGAATTGCCGTATGTCTTGTGGGCCTACCGAACAACTCCGAGATCATCGACCGGAGAAACTCCATTCAAACTCGCCTTCGGCACCGACGCTTTGATGCCAACTGAGGTCGGCCTAGAATCCTATCGGACACAGGTATTCAACGTGGAAACAAATGAATTCGGACTCCGAGCAAATGCGGATCTGCTTGAAGAAGAAAGGGAAGCAGCCTATCAGAGAAATTTAAGATACCAACTTCAGGCAGCCCAATATTACGATTCAGGAATAAAGAAAAGATCATTCCACGTGGGAGATTTGGTCCTCCGAGAATTAGCCACTTCGATGCCGACCAGACAAGGTAAACTCATGCCGAATTGGGAAGGTCCCTACGTAGTGATAGAGGTAGTTCGTCCAGGCACATACAAGCTAGCTCATTCGGACGGGAATCCTATCAAAAATACATGGCATGCATCCCGCCTTCGTCGTTTTTACCAGTAAGACCTTTTCATCTTATTGTAAATAAAGTAAATATAAAGAACCCATGTTTGGGGCAGACCGAATAAAACATGTGTTCTTATTTCTGGTTTAGTATTTATGATATTTTGACATAATTAAGGCAGGGAGGAAATATTTTTCATTAACCGAAGAAAGCCTTAATTATTTACAAATCCCTTAAATACTTGGGGACATAACAGCTAGGCTCCGGCCGAAGATGCAATATTGTCCGAAAACGCATAAAAATGAAAATTATGCCAAGGACAAATAAAGAGCTAGGCTCCGGCCGAAGATGCAATATTGTCTGAAGACGCATAAAAATGAAAATTATGCCAAGGACAAATAAAGAGCTAGGCTCCGGCCGAAGATGCAATATTGTCCGAAGACGCATAAAAATGAAAATTATGCCAAGGACAAATAAAGAGCTAGGCTCCGGCCGAAGATGCAATATTGTCCGAAGACGCATAAAAATGAAAATTATGCCAAGGACATGAAAGGCATATGACATAGCCTATTTGTAGTTCGATGACTCAACTCAACTTAAACTTAGTTTGTAATAAGTAAATAACTTTAACTGTCACAGGAATCTCAGGAGGTACTATCTGTCAGAAGGAAAACCCTAAAGCCAATCTATAGTTTTGATGTTTTACACTGAAAGAAGTTCAGATTGCTGATCAAGCCTCAGTATAGCATCAAAGAAGTGGATTTATTTCTAAGACAGAGATTTCTACAGTGACAGGTTCAGACAGTATACAGTGAAGTACAAGAAGGAGAAAGAGATGAGAAGAAAAATGAATCACATTTTTAATGAGAAAATTAAAGGACAGTCATTGAGGTTAGTCGTTCATGAACCAGACAGTACATGGAACGTCAACAAAATATTCAGTGGTATTCCTTTATTACTTTCAGTGATTCAGAAAAGAATTAAGACAATCCAAGGATATATAATTATTCTTGTTTAATTAATTTAAATCAAGTAGTCAATTTAATTAATTAATTAATTCATATTGAATTAATTCTTTAATTAAATTAATTATTAGATTAATTAAATCAGATTAATTATTTAAGTAAGAATAAATTAAAATGATTATTTATTAATCATTTTTAATTTAATTCTGAAAAATGAACTAGCAAGACAATCCCTGATTGTCTTGCCGATTGTCTTGAAGGGTTAAATCAGAACAGCAAGACAATTGGAGATTGTCTTGCCGATTGTATTGGAGAAGAAATCAATAAAGCAAGACAATTCCTGATTGTCTTGCCGATTGTCTTGATAATGATAATGTCTGAATAGCTTTTAAAAAGTAGAATAAAAATCTAATTTGATTGTCTTGACGATTGTCTTGGCAGTTCAATTTGATTGTCTTGATAATGATCAAAAAGAAAAAGCTTCAGACAGAATGATAAATTTGATAAAGCAAGACAAAGATATCTGAATTTGATTGTCTTGCCGATTGTCTTGGAAGAACCTGATTGTCTTGACGATTGTATTGCCTATTGTCTTGGCAGTACAAAACTGGTTGTCTTGGAAGAAGAAATTGTATTGAAGATTGTCTTGACAGTTATAATTGAAGATAAAGATGCAGGGATTAATATATATCAAGACATCTCGACAGAAGCAATAAGCAAGAAAAGAACACAGAAAATATTACATTCAAGAACTGAATTCTCTCTTCTCTCTCATCAAGAACACAGCACAAGAAGCAGAAAATTATTTAGAAAATCAAGTTCATCTTATTTTTAATATCTGATCCGATAGAACTGATTTCCTTGATACTCTTGTACTATTAGCGAGTTTTTACTCCTAATCTATATCTTGATTTTTATTAACAAATCTAGAAAAATTCATGTCGAATTTTCTAATTTGTTTTTATTAACTAGATATAAATTCTGTACTGTATTTGTAACAAACCCCTCAAGTTAATATAATTTTATATTCAACTTGAATTTTGTTTCATTTAATTCCGCTCAAATTTGTCAAAATATAAATTAAATTATCCGGACAAATTTCGATAAAACAGTACTGTTTGTATTCAACCCCCCCTTCTACAAACATATTGGACCTAACAATTGGTATCCGAGCCGATTGATTGATACACAAATCAACGATCCCATTTTACTCGTTTAAAAATCATCCCCGAATTTTTTAACTCTCTTAAAAAATTCATCATGTCTTCTAAAGTCGGAACTGTGAAAATTCCCATATATGACAAAAACAGTTATGATATGTGGAAGAACAAAATGTTAATGTTCCTCGAGGTTGCAAATCCTAAATACATGAAAGTCTTATCAGAAGGACCAATAATACCTTTTGGACTAACTCCTGAAGTTGTTATTGATGGAAAAGTTGTTACCCCTGCAAAGCTTGTACAAAAAGATTCTTCTGAATTCACTCTTGCTGAAAGAGAGGAAGCTGGACTTGACATTAATTTAAGACTGATTTTAATAGATTCTCTAGACTCTGTGATGTACAGTCATGTGATTAACTGCAAGACAGCAAAGCACATGTGGGAAACCATTGAAGCTGTGAATGAAGGAACAGAGGAAGTTAGGGAGAATCGTCTAGAAATTCTGACATCTGAGTATGAACACTTTCGATCAGCATACAATGAAAGTATTCAAGATGTGTTTGAAAGATATAACAAACTTGTCAACAATTTACAGATGCATGGCAAGTACTACACTCAGAAAGAGATCAACAGAAAATTTCTACTGTCAATGCCTGTTCATCTAGAACATAGAATTACAGCTATCAGAGAGTCGAGGAATCTAAGTGAAATTACTGTAGAAAGACTCTTTGGTGTTTTAAAAACCTATGAACTGGAACAATCTCAACAAAAGGAGATTTATGGAAAAGGAAGAGTTGTTAATACTTCTACAGCTCTTATTGTTGAGAATAAACAGGAAGTGGAAGATAAGGTTATTCAACCTTGTAGTGTTGACAGTGGCAATCTGGAAGTTGAAGTTGGTCAAACGAATGCTAGTCCAGATGAAGGTGACTTCTATTCATTAGAAGAACTAGATCAGTTGGAAGATGAGTCCATGGCTTTGTTGGTAAGGAAATTCAGCAACTTCAGATTCAGGAAGAATCCCAAGTTCAGATACAAATCTAACTATAACAGGTTCCAGAGAGGAGGTTCTTCATCCTCAAGTAACAGAGGAGGTTACAAAACTGGAACAGTTGAAAGAAGTAAAATTAGATGCTACAACTGTAATGAACTTGGACATTTCGCTACTGAATGTCAGAAGCCAAAACAAAACCAAAGAAAAGACTTTGGATCTGAGAAGAAGAAGACAGGTAGAGCCTATGTGGCTGCTGGAAAGAGTTGGGATGATACAGACTCTGAAGATGAAGAGTATGGCAATCTTGCCCTGATGGCAAAATCTGATAACTCCAGTGGTACATCATCTGAGGTATCATGTACTGAAAGTCAATATATTTATCAACTTACTGATACACTGGGTAATGCTAATAGAGAGATTGAAAGGATCAATTTGTTAAATACAGATCTTAGAAATCAATTATCAGAATTACATGATGTACAAAATTGCCATGTTATACAAAAATCAGAAATAAGAATGCTAAAAGAACTTGAGAGGTCTCTAGCAGAGATAGTGGTTCAACAACGTGAAACAATAGCTGAACTAGAAATAAGGGTTAGTGCTACTTCTAATTCTTGTAAAGTGGCTAAAGAGTTGTTTAACCAACAATCAATTAATCAAACTGTAGGAATTGGGTTTGATTATAATGAAGCTATTGGACGGAAAAGCATTAATACCCCTAATCGTGTCAGTGCTGTAGATAGGGGTATACCATTAGTGCTTAAGGGTATTAGTAACCCACTCTTTAAGAAATCCATAGCAGAACCTTTGGATACAACATCTTTAATCATTAAGGAAGAGATGCGCATTGAGGACGTAGCTAATGGCGTAGTCTTAGAAAGTAATCAAGTTGTTAAAAAAGATAAAGATAGAAAGACTGTGTTTGTAAAAGCAGAAAGAGTTGATGAGTCTACTAGTTCATTGAAAACTAGTAGCAGAAGTAACAACATGAATAAATGCAACAACAAATCTACCATGCATGCTATTCCTGTTATTGATACTGCTCATAAGAAATGCGATGCTGTTAATTGCATGTCTTGTGCTTTTAATATAATGTCTGCGTACTTTAACGGTAATCATGCATGTGTTGATAAGAATGCTCCTAGACAACAAATGAGCAGAAATAAACATGTAAGATCCAGGACTGAAAAATCACCTAATTCTAAGATTAGGACCCCAAGTCCTTCTCAGGATATGGTGAAGACATGGTTACCCAAGCTGAAACCAAAACAAGTTAAAGCTGTTTACAGGGTTAAATGTCCAGTACCTAAAGAAAATGTTGTTAAAATAAAAAGTGTTGCTTTGCCTGATAAAAGTCAATTCTTTAAGTACTCCGGACCCAATCAAATTTGGGTTCCGAAGAAAGTCTAACCAATTTGTCATTGCAGGGTTTGAAACAGGTTGAACGAGTCATGTGGATTCTGGACAGTGGATGTTCAAGGCATATGACCGGAGATAAAGCCCTGCTGACAAATGTGGTGGAGAAGGCTGGCCCAGTCGTTACCTTTGGAGATAACAGCAAAGGTAAAACTGATGGATATGGCAGATTAGAAGCTGGAAATGTTATCGTTGAAGATGTCTCTTTTGTGAACGGCCTTGAGCACAATTTGCTCATTATTAGTCAATTCTGTGACAGAGGTTATGAAGTTCATTTCAACAAGAAGAATTGTCTAATATCACACAAGAGAAATGAAAGGCCGCAGTTGACTGGAGTAAGAAAAGGAAACTTGTACATAGCCAATATGAACTCTGGAAGCATAGAAGAAATTAGATGTTTTTATTCAAAGGCTTCTACTGATGAAAGTTGGTTATAGCACAAGAAACTTTCTCACCTAAACTTCAAAACAATGAATTCTCTAGTGAAAAGAGAGTTGGTGAGAGGTTTACCTTCGATTGAATTTACTCAGGAAGGTCTATGTGATGCTTGTCAAAAAGGGAAGTTAAAAAGGGCAACTCACAGGAGCACTAACATATCATCAATAACTGAACCATTACAACTTCTCCATATGGATTTGTTTGGTCCAGTTAGTGTGATGTCTATGTCAAGGAAAAGATATGTTCTTGTGATTGTTGATGATTTCTCAAAATTCACATGGGTACTATTTCTGAACTCAAAAGATGAAACTCCACAACTGGTAGTTGATCACATTAAGTTAATTGAGCTGGACTCTAATCGTCCAGTAAGAGCTATAAGGTCAGACAACGGAACTGAATTCAAGAATGCAGTTCTGAATGACTTTTGCACTGAAAAGGGTATAACTAGACAGTACTCGGCTCCCAGAACTCCTCAGCAAAATGGGGTAGTTGAAAGAAAGAATAGAACCTTGATTGAAGCTGCACGTACTATGCTAAGTGAATCAAGGCTTCCATTGAGCTTTTGGGCTGAAGCTGTCAACACTGCATGCTATACCCAGAATCGTACACTTATCAATAAAGACTTAATGAAGACACCATATGAAGCTCTACATGACAAGAAACCAACTCTCAAGTACTTCCATGTATTTGGGACAAAATGCTTTGTGTTGAAAGAAGGAGAAGATCAAGGTGGTAAATTTGAAGAAAAAGCACATGAAGCAATATTTGTTGGTTATACTAGAAGAGCCTACAAGGTGTATCTTATTGATCAACAGAAAACTATGGAAAGTGTCAATGTTACATTTGATGACACAAAACTCCCATGTATCCAAAATGAAGATCCATCTGAAAAGCTTAAGTTTGATGACATGTCAGACTCAGATTCAGATGATGACAATCAACCTGAAGTTATTCCTGATAATAATAATCCAAATGTTGGTGGTAATGATCAAGGTGATGCTGGTGAAAACAATGATAACTTTCAAGACACCACTGATACTCTTGAACCATCAACAAGTCAAACTGGCAACAACTCAGGGGGAGATAATGAAGGGTCAACAAGTCATACTCAACATCATACTGAAGAACAAGGCGAATCGTCAAGATCAATTCTTCCCAGACAAACTGTTTGGAATAGAGCTCATCCTTTTGAGCTAATTCTTGGTGATCCAGATGTTGGTGTGAAAACAAGAAGAGCTTATCAGAATCAATGTAACTATTCTGGGTTCCTGTTTGTCATGGAACCTAAGAAAGTAGAAGAAGCTCTATCTGATCCTGATTGGGTGATTGCTATGCAAGATGAACTCAATTAATTTAAGCAACTAGAAGTATGGAAGCTGGTACCCAGACCTAAAGATAGAAAAGTGGTGGACACAAGATGGGTATTCAGAAACAAACTAGATGAAGATGGCACTGTGATAAGAAACAAAGCAAGACTGGTAGCTAAAGGTTATTCTCAAGCTGAAGGCATTGATTATGACGAGACCTATGCTCCAGTGGCAAGACTTGAGGCCATCAGAATATTCTTGGCATATGCATCCTATTCAAGATTCAAAGTTTATCAAATGGATGTCAAGAGTGCCTTTCTGAATGGTAAGCTAGATGAAGAAGTGTATGTAGAACAGCCTCCTGGTTTTGAAGATCAAGATCATCTGGACTATGTTTACTTTCTTTACAAAGCTATCTATGGTCTTAAGCAAGCCCCAAGAAAATGGTATGACACTCTTTCTGAATTTCTAATAGAAAATGGTTTTATAAGAGGTGTCATAGACAAAACTCTCTTCACTAAAAGACATAAGAATGATATAATACTAGTCCAAGTCTATGTGGACGATATTATATTTGGGTCTACTAATGAGCTTCTATGCAAGAAGTTTTCTAAGTTAATGCAGGGTAGGTTTGAAATGAGCATGATGGGAGAACTGAAATTCTTTCTTGGATTACAAATAAGTCAGAGACAAGATGGAATATTTATTTGTCAATCCAAGTACATCAAGGAGCTCCTCAAGAAATATCACATGGAGGAGTGCTCATCAGCAAAGACACCATCAACTATAGCTGTCAAAATTGGTTTATGTGAAAGTTCTGCCAAGGTAGATATCACAGGCTATAGAGGTATGATTGGCTCATTACTTTACCTAACTGCTAGTAGACCAGATATAATGTTTGCCACATGCTTGTGTGCAAGGTTCCAAGCGAACCCTAAAGAAATACATCTCACTGCTGTCAAAAGAATCTTAAGATATCTAAAGGGTACGCCTAATTTAGGCATCTGGTACCCTAATGAATCTGGTTTTACTTTAATTGGATATACAGATTCTGACTATGCAGGAAGTGTTGTAGACAGGAAAAGTACATCTGGGAGTTGCCAATACCTAGGTGGAAGACTGGTATCTTGGTTCAGTAAGAAACAGCAAACAGTTTCCAACTCTACAGCCGAAGCTGAATATATAGCTGCTGGAAGCTGTTGTGCTCAGATCTTATGGATTAGGAATCAATTAATGGACTATGGCATTGTATTGGAAAATATCCCTATTTTATGTGATAATACAAGTGCCATAGCAATCGCCAGCAATCCTGTGCAGCACTCAAGGATAAAGCACATTGACATAAGGTATCATTTTATAAGAGAGCATGTAATGAATGGTACAGTGGAACTACTATTTGTAGGCTCTGGAGATCAAACTGCAGATATTTTTACTAAGTCGCTTAATGAATCCTCATTCACTAGAATTGTTAGTGAATTGGGTATGTTAAACATTCCTAGTAATTAATACTGTTAATATCTGAAATTTGATCTTTAATAATTTTGCAAGTGATTATTCTGTGAATATTTGTTGTTTGAAATCACTTGTATAATTATTTTACCAACTAATTTTCTTGTTTGTTTGGTTATTTTTCACTCTGTTTATTCATATTATTTAATACTCCATATTTCTGTATTTTTAGAATATTTGTAGATATTTATTTCAATTTTAATAATTATTTTATTAAATGTTTTGTAATGTTTGTCCTTTTGTTATTTATATTTGTTTTCGTAAAAAGATTAATCCATGTTTCTGTAAAATATTTATTTTTAGTATTTTTAATAATATATTAGAGTGTATTTTAATTGGATTAATTATGCACATTTATTTGTATTTTATTAGCATTTTATTAGCAGTTTAATTAATTGTTATGATTGTGATTATCATATCAAGACAATCGCCAAGACAATCCACAGATTGTCTTGGAAGGTTATTTTGTTGATAATAAAACATTTTTCAGATTTTTATTCTGTTTTCATTTTATTTTACTCAAAACAAACGATTGTCTTGATAGTTTTGAACTACCAAGACAATCGGCAAGACAATCAACTGATTGTCTTGGAGTATTTTTCTTTATTTTCAAAATTAAAAAAATGTGTGTTAATTTGTTGATTATTCAGTTAAATAATTGATTGTCTTGATAGTATTTATACTAACAAGACAATCGGCAAGACAATCAAACCGATTGTCTTGTAGTGTTAGTTTGTGTTTTAATAAAATTAAAAAAATATATTTTCGTTTTCATTTTATTTTATTCAGAATTGTAAACGATTGTCTTGATAGTATTTATACTACCAAGACAATCGGCAAGACAATCAAACCGATTGTCTTGTAATGTAGTTTTGTACTTAAAAAAACAAAAACAGAAAAACAGAACAGGCAATACAATTATCTCTCTCTCGTGTCTTTACACAGAGCTCGCGACATATATACATACAATACACACAGTTTTGGACTGAATTGCTGCTCAATTTTTCTCAACAAAACTGAAAACCAAGACCAGATTCAAGTAGATCGTGAAATTTCCTTTCTTTTGAACCAATTATCTTCGTGTTTGGTTAAGGTTTTGAAAATCAAAATTTTCAAAAGTTGAATCGGGTTTTAGGTGTTTTAAAAGTTCTAAATTTTTTCTGAGAAATCTAAAAATAGATTGAGACTCCCAGTGATCAAGAGAACATCATATAAATTTTTGGGATTTTTCTGACAACTTTGAATTAATTCGAATTTTTAATTAATTTTAATTAATTATTAATTCTGAAAATTTTCGAATTGTTTTAATTTTTTTAAAATTAAAGTGTGTTTTTGTATTTAAAAATGGCTGATAATTTTGAGATAAGAAACATAATTTGGTTTTCTATTTTAATCCGAACGATTGTCCCTACGATCGATTTAGGCCTTGGATACGATTTTTGAATGACGATTCAATTATCCGAACTGTCATTTCGATTGAAGCCCCAATTAAGATAGGACCACTGAGATTGATTTGCACAGAATCTGTGGTGTCTGAAGACTTGACCTCATTTTCTTTTGATTTTGATGGTACACACCACGTCGTGACAGAATCAACCCTAACTACTGTTTTGGGTCTTCCGACGGATAATTTTGATCCATTTCCAACCAGTGAACAACTCTATCAATTCTTCATTGATATTAATTATCATGGAGCAATTGATATGAACAACCTGAGCAAAAGGAATCTGGTTCAACCATGGGATGCATTCTTCGACACGATCTCCAAGGTATTTGCTAATTCAGCCAGAGGTAATTTTCACTTACTCACCTCTATGTTACAAACTATTGGTTATGCTGTTGCTAACAACCGTAGAATCAATATTGGTAATCTACTTTGGAGTACTATTATTAACAGGATTGTTAAGGCCAGAAAGGATTTTGATGAGGGTAAGAAAGTTCTATGTTATTATCCTAGATTTTTAACTCTGTTATTTAATCATCTTGTTCCTGTTGGTCAACAAACAGTGTTTAGAAATGACAACCCTATGGTATCAGGCAGGCAAACCAAGAAAATATTCACTAGCCTTGATACACATAGAAAGTTGATAAATGTGCCAGTGTATATTACACCATATTTGTCTAACTTCATAAATCTACCTGTCATTCCTCGACTTTTGAATGCACCTGAACCTGAACCTCAAGATGTACCTGTCCCTGAACATCAACATCAAATGGAACAATCTATTCCTTCAGGTACAGCTACTGCATCAATGGAGCAGGTATTGCCTTCTATCTCTCAAACTGTTTCTGGAGCCCAAGTGGCTGATAGGTCAGACCAAGAGGTTGTAGAACCACAGTCTCTATCCCAGGTCTTAGAGCCAAACACTGTGTCTAACCAAATCTCTAAACCTAAAGCCAGAAGCAAGTTGTTGACAAAAAGAGCTGATAGAAGAAGTGATAATGTGAGTGATCCCACAGCTCTGCCTCCACCAAAGAAGAGAAGAAACCTACTACTTGAGGCATCTGTTAGCCCATCCATTTCCTCCCAACAGGACTTGGACATTGAAATGGCCGATGAACTGTTACTAATTTCATCCTCTCAACAGGATGCAATTATTGAAATTCGCCAAAGGGCCGTGGCACCTTGTACAGAGTCAAGCACACCTCTATTACTCACAATGGGGGAAAACATTAACTTAGAATCTGATGTTGCTAAGGACACTGAGCAAGGAGTGCACGATAGGATTGTTACTGTGCCTACCATTGTTACGGTAGAAGAGCCTTCACAGGCTTCAGAGGGAAATCTTGACTCTCTGCCAGTTATAATAGAGTCATCATCTCCCCTCCCAGGAGGAACATTCCTGGCTCCCTCAAGGGATTCTTCACTCGCAGATTTATCTGGTGAAAGTGAAAGGCAACTTGGTCATCCTATCACTGAAGAAATTCAGTTATCAAATCCAAATGAATTGATAGAAATGACTGAGGATTGGGAATTGCAAACTCCCATTGCACCACCACTGACCTCTCCAGAAGAGGCTAGGGTGATTTCTTATGCAGGTACAGCTCAAGGAAAGGAGCTAGTGTTGAGTGATGTGAGGACCACCTTAAATATGAGTGAAACACATGCACGAAAGGAGAGTGACATATCCTTGAGTGAACATCAGGTGAGCGCACACACTGACACAAACACTTTGTCTCTTATGGCTCAAATCAAAGATCTGCAAAAGAAATTGATGGAAACTGAGGCTGAAAAACAAGTTTTAAAAGCACAAGTGGATGAACGGTCTTCTTCTTCCACCTCTGTCAACAATCAGCTCATGATCATTCGTGATGATGTCCACAATATAAAGACTACACTCACTCCAGCAATCAATACATTGATACAATCCAACTCCCAGGCATCTACAGAAAGAACAGACATTCTAAATGCTATTGACAGACTCTCTAATAGGGTGGATGAACTTCAAGTGGAAATGCATGAATCTGCTCAATCATATTCTACAACTTTTGCGAAGCTTGAAGAAAAGTATGATTACATGTTTGAAGGACTTGATCATCTATATAACATTGTTAAACCGACTCATAATATCACACTAGAACAAAGAGCATACTTTGAAGACTATGATGATGATAATGAGGGGGATAATGATGCAAATAGGGAGCTTGACAGTCAACGGAAGTCTGTAGAGGATTCCTCAACTAAGGGGGAGAAGTCTGGAGATGGAGCAGGTAAGTCTGGAGAAGCAGGAGGTAGTAAGTCAGGAGGACAAGGGAGGCATAAGGAGAAGTCTGATAAGTCTACCAAGGGAAAAGAAAAAGCTGCTCAAGCTGCTCATGATCAGGATGCATTTGAGTTTGATTTTGATCTCAGGAATAGTAAGTTTGAAGTACAACAATTAAATGATATCGAAGAAGATCTTTCAAACTGGCAAGATGATCCTGTGTTTGAGAAGGAACTGCAAGAGGAGAAAGCTGATCGTCTGATGAGACAAGCTAAGCTTGAAAAGACCAGACAGGTAGTGAATGAAAGATTGAAGCTGAAGTAAGCTGAAGATGCAGAGAAACAAAAGCTACATGCAATCAGTGTACAGGAAAGGAAAAGAGATATTCAGTTGAAGATTGGTCCAAAGTGGGATAGAGCAATAATGATGATGAACGTTTTCTCCAACTACTTCAACAGTTTCAAGAGACCAATCCAGATTACTTGCAATATATGGATGCACTGATGCTGGAAATTTCAAGGATAGTAGCTGGATTTGATAGATGTGCAGATCAACTGATAATTCAGATTGACTCTCGTACAATGGGTTCTCTCTATGTGTCACTTCAAATCTTTCAACAGAGAAGCTTGATGGAACTGTGGATTATGTCTATAAAGGTAAAAAGGTTTTCTGAACTGAATATTTTACTTCATGAAAGACTTTTGGAGTTTGCTCAAAGGAATAGTCCACAAGTTATTCAAACTCCACATCATGTTAAGTTTCTCAAGGGTAATACACTACACTCTTGTTTCCTTGATTCTAAGTCGATGAAGTTATACACTGCATCTCATCTAGTATGGTTAGAACATATGCTGAGGACTACAGGATTCGAAGATAAAGAAAGTATCTTTGTTGCTGACATTATTCGATCATATGCTTTAACTGGATTTGAAAAGAAATATTACATTCTTCGGAATCGGCTTTGGGGTAACCTTGGAATCTTGCCTAAGAAACCTAAAGGTCTTGTGTCAGATTATGAACGTGTACTTGACAAGGATTTGATCAAAACCTTGGATGATCAAGAACGATTTGACACAGAGAATATCAGAAGATTCCTAGAGAAAGAAGATGAAGTTGAACCTGGAGAGATAAGGGATGAAGAAACTTCAAAGTGAAGATCAGCTCTACATGTGATATCTTTAGAGCTTAGATAGGTCAAGATAGAAAATTGTATTATATGATCAGTCTAGAGGATCATCTATCTTGTATTTATCTTTTATGTTTGAATCTGGAAAATGTTAAATATAAACCAGAACTTTTCGTTTATTTACTTTGTGTTTAAAGTTTTATCTTTTACTAAGTTAAGTTGAGTTAGTTGAGTAATCCTCTAGGAATTTGCTTGTTATCGTCTAACAAACAAATAGGGGAGATTGAAAGGCATATGACATAGCCTATTTGTAGTTCGAGGACTCAACTCAACTTAAACTTAGTTTGTAATAAGTAAATAACTTTAACTGTCACAGGAATCTCAGGAGGTACTATCTGTCAGAAGGAAAACCCTAAAGTCAATCTATAGTTTTGATGTTTTACACTGAAAGAAGTTCAGATTGCTGATCAAGCCTCGGTATAGCATCAAAGAAGTGGATTTATTTCTAAGACAGAGATTTCTACAGTGACAGGTTCAGACAGTATACAGTGAAGTACAAGAAGGAGAAAGAGATGAGAAGAAAAATGAATCACATTTTTAATGAGAAAATTAAAGGACAGTCATTGAGGTTAGTCGTTCATGAACCAGACAGTACATGGAACGTCAACAAAATATTCAGTGGTATTCCTTTATTACTTTCAGTGATTCAGAAAAGAATTAAGACAATCCAAGGATATATAATTATTCTTGTTTAATTAATTTAAATCAAGTAGTCAATTTAATTAATTAATTAATTCATATTGAATTAATTCTTTAATTAAATTAATTATTAGATTAATTAAATCAGATTAATTATTTAAGTAAGAATAAATTAAAATGATTATTTATTAATCATTTTTAATTTAATTCTGAAAAATGAACTAGCAAGACAATCCCTGATTGTCTTGCCGATTGTCTTGAAGGGTTAAATCAGAACAGCAAGACAATTGGAGATTGTCTTGTCGATTGTATTGGAGAAGAAATCAATAAAGCAAGACAATTCCTGATTGTCTTGCCGATTGTCTTGATAATGATAATGTCTGAATAGCTTTTAAAAAGTAGAATAAAAATCTAATTTGATTGTCTTGACGATTGTCTTGGCAGTTCAATTTGATTGTCTTGATAATGATCAAAAAGAAAAAGCTTCAGACAGAATGATAAATTTGATAAACCAAGACAAAGATATCTGAATTTGATTGTCTTGTCGATTGTCTTGGAAGAACCTGATTGTCTTGACGATTGTATTGCCTATTGTCTTGGCAGTACAAAACTGGTTGTCTTGGAAGAAGAAATTGTATTGAAGATTGTCTTGACAGTTATAATTGAAGATAAAGATGCAGGGATTAATATATATCAAGACATCTCGACAGAAGCAATAAGCAAGAAAAGAACACAGAAAATATTACATTCAAGAACTGAATTCTCTCTTATCTCTCATCAAGAACACAGCACAAGAAGGAGAAAATTATTTAGAAAATCAAGTTCATCTTATTTTTAATATCTGATCCGATAGAACTGATTTCCTTGATACTCTTGTACTATTAGCGAGTTTTTACTCCTAATCTGTATCTTGATTTTTATTAACAAATCTAGAAAAATTCATGTCGAATTTTCTAATTTGTTTTTATTAACTAGATATAAATCTGTACTTTATTTGTAACAAACCCCTCAAGTTAATATAATTTTATATTCAACTTGAATTTTGTTTCATTTAATTCCGCTCAAATTTGTCAAAATATAAATTAAATTATCCGGACAAATTTCGATAAAACAGTACTGTTTGTATTCAACCCCCCCTTTTACAAACATATTGGACCTAACAGGACAAATAAAGAGCTAGGCTCCGGCCGAAGATGCAATATTGTCCGAAGACGCATAAAAAATTATGCCAAGCACAAATAAAGAGCTAGGCTCCGGCCGAAGATGCAATATTGTCCGAAGACGCATAAAAATGAAAATTATGTCAAGGACAAATAAAGAGCTAGGCTCCGGTCGAAGATGCAATATTGTCCGAAGACGCATAAAAATGAAAATTATGCCAAGGACAAATAAAGAGCTAGGCTCCGGCCGAAGACGCATTAAAACGAAAATTATGCTAAGGACAAATAAATTATGCTAAGGGCATAAAATGAAAATAGCCGAAGATACAAAATAGTCCGAAGACGCATATGCTAAGGACAATATCAATTGAAAAACAAGCGACATATATATTTCAAAAGGTCAGAGTTATGCCCGAAGGCTTACATCATTCCGAATAAAAAGTTACGCCCGAAGGCTTACATTATGTGATCGAAAACAAAAGAAGAAAACTCAATCAGAAAGTTCAGGCTCGGAGCCCGAACTGACCTCAAGAGGTAGATCGGGTTCTGGGGGACGAGTAACGGGATCTTCAAACATGCCCAGGATCTGCTTGTAGTCCCAACCCTTCTCATGAGCCCGAACCACCGCCTCATCAAAGCCAGCCGCGTAACTCCTGTCTTCGCACTGGATCATCTTCTTCTCAGACTTCTTCAGCAACCGCCGACTCCGCTTGGCTTGCTCGGTCCTCCTCGCCGCAAGCCTCGTCTGAGCATCCCTCTCCAGCTCCAGAGACTTGCGTTCGATCGCCAAATTCTCAACACGAGTCTGGAGTTCGGCATTCTGCTTCCGAAGAGACCCTACCTCCTTCAGCTGCTTGGACATATCCTTTACCTTGTCCTGAACGGCCGCAGCCCAAGGAGCAGTCTGAAATAAACAAAAAAGCAAACATGAAACGAATGAAAAAACGTGCAAAAAATACAAGTATAAAGTAACAAGGAATATACCATGGTAAGGTGCCCCAACAGCTCGGCACAAGCCGACACAGGATCAGCAGATTCATAAACAGATCGGTCGGCAGGAAGAATCATGGCGTGGAGGAAGTCGTCGGCAACCTGCTTCGCTTCCGCAGGAGCAGGGGCGGCAAACTTATCCGTGGACATGATCGACCAAGAAGGTCGATAGGACTGAATAACCTCTTCGATATTCCGAAGCCTCTTGTTCACATTATCAGCAGTTCCGCCAGACGAAGAACCAGCTGGATGACCGGACTCAGAAACTGTTTTAGGATCGCTCTGATCGGCCTCGGTTCCGTCGGTTATTAAACGTTGATCCTCGGCCTTCTTCCTGGCCTCCTCTTCAGCCCACCGAAGCAGTCTAGCTTCCTCTTCGGCCTTCTTCTTGGCCGCTTTCTCGGCTTGCCTCCGAGCCAAATCCTGTTTAGAAGACACTACAACAGCAAAGCACAAAATCAGCAAGTTATCATTTTTTAACAAAAATTCACCGAAGAAAGAAAAAATATGTTACCACCACGCCAATGGATAGCGTCAAGATAACCCTTGTCTCGGCTCATAGCTAGGGGAATCTTATCCGGAACCATCGATCGGCTAATTTTGTAATAATCATCTTTATCTTGATCAGACATGTCAGGTGCCAGTACGTTCCGAGGCTCTATCTCTCGCCACACTCGGTAATTATTTAATCTCGGACCACTAATGAAAAACCACTTGGTGTGCGTGTTATGATTACTAGAGTTGGTGGCAGCCCAATCTGCCCGACCAGGCCTTCGGGCTATTGTGTAGAAGCCCGCCGACTTAGGGTTCCTCCTTATGTCATAATGATGAAGAAAGAGGACCAATCGGGGTTCGACCTCGGCCTTTATGCATCTAGTTTGAAAGGCATTGAAATGAATGAAACTGTTCGGGTCCAGCTGACCTAAAGCTACCCTCGTATGAATCAAAAACCTCCTAATGATGGGAAGAAGAGGGAGTCTAAGGCCGCAATGGAAGGCTCGTTTAGAGATGCCTATTTTAAAACTTCCATGAGGACAAGGGGAAACAGGGGTATGGTAGACGAGGTCATATTCCTCGGCCTGGTAGGCCTCATATTGTTCGGGGAAGTCATATCTACTATGCATGTGTAAAACTTCTTCTTCGGACATATCCGAAAGAAGATTGGCTGCTGGAAATTTTGACTCATCGCCAAAATGCGCCATCGCCGAATACGGAGGAACCGCACCTGATTGAGCCATCCCCTGCGTTCGGAAACAGAGGAGTCAGCCATGTACTCGGAAAATAAGAAAAAATTTTGAGAAAAAAACTTATTCGGTCAGTAACCGAGTACAGAGGGCTTGGATCAATCGGCCGAATAAAACCCAGATTCATGCGAACCGAAGAGTGTTCTTAAGTATTGGGGACACCGAGGAAAGTTCTTACCCCAAAAATTCCCAAAAACAAAAATGAAAACCTACAAAAACTAGTGAACTCCCAAAACGATTCAAGCCCATATCCCCAGAAACCTCTTATCGTCAAAAAAAAAAAAAAAACCAGACTACATTTACATATACACATACAAACATACATGCATTTGCATAAAATAAAAACGCGAATCTTCATACTAACAGATATCTTGAAAGAAAGAAGAAGAACTTACTTATTGTCCAGTAGGAGATGAGGTCGAGTTCCTGGGGGTAGTTTGTTTGAAGATGAACCGCAACAGGAGTTGGAGCAGCGATGTCGTTCGAACCTGCGTTCCCAATCGTTAAATTTAGAGGAGAGGTTGAGAAGAGATTTTTTACCAATAAGCCGATGTGAAAAGAGAAAAGTAAAAGAGCCAAACGGGTTTTTGAGGTTTTAATAGACACGACCCTTGAAAATAGAGGACGTTACAAATTCAACGGCTACGATTTAAGCACAGATCTTAAGACAGGAGTAACAGTCATCATTAATGGACGCGACTCCCCACGCGACTCCTTCTCATCAATAGCTGTCATCCACGTCCGAAAAAGGGTAGCCGAAAAGGTAATCCGAAGATGGGCTATTGGTTTCGGCCTTCAGTCCGAGGATACCTCTTATTGAAGCCCTGGGACATGTTGGAGGCCCATCGGCCCAATAGGCTATATTAAGCCCATCACTGTACACCTAAGTTAAGTATCCAAGACATGGAGATCCGAATCCAAGACATAGAGATCCCTTGGATGCTTCGGTCCAGTCAACAAGTGACACCTCAGAATGTGGGGTACGGCTGTTCTCTCCTCATCATCTCCTAGGACCCATATCCGAAGGCTATAAATAGAAGAGAGTAAGCAACAACAAGGGACAACTCATTATCACTACTCAAGTATTCTCTTTCACAATTTCTTTACGTTTTACCCTATCATTTAAACAACCAGAAAACTTACTCTTACGCCGGAGGTGAATCGAGGGTCAACACCCTCGCATTCTTTTGTCTTGCAGGTTGACCGAAGGCCCTACTCGGAAATATCTGGTTCCAACAGTTATATTTTATGTTATAAGTTATGTTTAACTCTAATGGTTGACGTGGATTTACAATAAAATTGAAACTCGTACGAAGTTTTAACTTATATAAGTAAACTGAAAAATGGAAAATGCTGCAGCTCCCGAAACCGTTCCCGAAACGGTTCCCGAATGAGTTATCGTTACATGATTGGTTAGTTTTTATAAATGAGATGGATCCCTCGTGCATTAACATAAATTTTACAAATGAAATGAAGTCATGTGTCATTCGAGAACACTTTTGGGAATTTTTTCGGGGTACGTAGCATTACTCCTAAAAAACAGTACATATAAAAGAAAAGAAATAGTGCTGACTAGATGCCACGTTTGTCGATCTTACATTTCACTACAATCAGTTGTAACTTTTTGTCTTGGTTAGTAAGAGCATCTCCAATAGGAGTTGCTAACCAAGTTGCCAACTTTGCCAAATCATCAAAAAAAATTAATTTTTAATTGATCTTCAATTTGGCAACTTTGAATAGAAAAATGATCCAATGGTTGGCAACTCTAAAAGTTGTATAAATGATCCCCATATGAATAATTAAATAATGTAAATTTGAAGGAAGACATGTAAAATAGGTATATTAGTATATTTCTTTTAAACAAAAATATGCACTTTAACCATTTAAGGAAGTTGCCAACTTTTGGCAACAATTGTTGGCAACCTTGACTCTACAATAGGAAGACAACCAAGATTGCTTGCCACATAGATGTTGGCAATCTTCTTGGCAATTCCTATTGGAGATGCTCTAATTTATCTTGTTAAAAAAGACTTGTGCTCGTACCAAGCAATGATAATATTCCTTAATATTTTTTGACGATTTTTTTTAAATAAAAATAATACAAAAATATTTTTATTCAAAAAAAGAATCAAAAGAAAATATAAAATAAAACTTATTAAATGCGTGAGTGTTTTACATACTATGGATCAGAGGAAGTACCTTTTTTTCTTTTATCCCTTCCTCTTTTTGTCAATCAATCAAAAGACTACAAATTATTAATTTGCTAGAGTAAAGTGCGAGTATTACGTTCTCTTTTGTTAACCTATGCGAGTATTACATTTCAAGTAGCTAGAATATAACATTTACACTTGAATTTCTATATAGAGGCTTGGATTGAAGAGGTTTTACGTTTTTAAAATTTGTAAAATTACTTATTGCCGGACACCTTTTTCTCAGTTATTAGTTACATATAAAAATTCTGAGAAATTTTAAGAGTCCGTAAAAAGGGTGACATGAATAACTTAATTAATTATCATGACATGTGATTAACATGGTTAAATCCGTTTTGAGTAATAAAATGACCTGAAACAACAAATATAAAACAGTTATTGAGTACTCATCTATCTATTAGCATATATGTAATATAGCAACAGGGGATTTGTTGAGCAGGATTTGTTGAGCAATTTAATTCTTTTGAACCATTTTACCCTCCTTTTTATTATATCTGTTAAGGATTATTTTGGTTTTTTAATACATTTTATTAAATGTTATAAAATTAATAATCATATTTATACATATATGCATACATAGATACATACATATATATACATACATCAATATCTATACTATTATATAAAAATCGAAACATTAAAAGTTTGGTCGATCGGTCGGTCGGTATGGTACCAGTTGATTTTACTTATTTACCCTTACATAATTACATATAAAATCCATCATATTAACTAATCAATTTTCTTTTTCACATTAAACATATTATCTTTTCTATTTTTCAATAACTAAATAATTTCATTTTTCAGGTAAAATATAATATCTTTTATATTTTATCTAACTAAAATTTCTTCCTTACTAATCAATTTCATTTTTCAGATTAAACATATTACCTTTTCTATTTTTCAATAACTAAATAATTTTTATTTTAGGTAAAATACAATATCTTTTATATTTTATCTAACTAAAATTTTTCCTTTTTTAAAAACACTATGAGCAATTTTGTTTAATAAAATAATATAATTATATTATAATTACTATTAACTAATCAATTACCTTTTTAAGTCAAAACACGTTACATTTTCTCTTTTCTTTAACTAAAATCTCTCCTTTTCCAATTCACCAAATTTACTATTAGGAATACCGAATACATAGCCACACTCACTACAATGAGAACAAGTAACAGATGTTTTAAATATTATTTTTAATCATGATGGCACCTGGCCATAAAATGTACCAATTAAAAGGAAATTATTTAAAAAATCCTTCAATAACTAAATAATTTCTTTTTTCAGGTATAATATAAATCTTTTATATTTTATCTAACTAAAATTTCTTCCTTACTAATCAATTCCCTTTTTCAGGTTAAACATATTACCTTTTCTATTTTTCAATAATTAAATAATTTCTTTTTTAGATAAAATACAATATCTTTTATATTTAATCTAACTAAAATTTTTCATTTTTTAAAAACACTACGAGCAATTTTGTTTAATAAAATAACATAATTATATTATAATTACTATTAACTAATCAATTACCTTTGTGAGTCAAAACACGTTACCTTTTCTCTTTCTTTAACT
Organism: Saposhnikovia divaricata; assembly: GCA_036435485.1. Classification (NCBI taxonomy): domain Eukaryota; kingdom Viridiplantae; phylum Streptophyta; class Magnoliopsida; order Apiales; family Apiaceae; genus Saposhnikovia; species Saposhnikovia divaricata. Next base: position 26,414,204 of record CM071600.1, read on the forward strand.
AAATTCTCTCATTTTCCAATTATATTACAGACAGTTATCTTTTTCAGCCAAACTATGTTACCATTTCTCTTTTTTATAACTAAAATATATCTTTTTCCAATTATATCACGGACGGTTCTATTTAACAAAAATAATAATAATATTATAATACTAATAATTAACCGATTGCTTTTTTAGCTAAATCGCATCATTTTTTCTAATTAAATTCCCTTTTTATATAAATATCACGGGTAACATTAATTTTTCATTTTCTAAAATCACTACGAGCAATTTCATTTAATAAAATAACAGAATTAAATTATAATTACTATAAACTAATCAATTATTTTTTTCACCTAAAACATATAACCTTTTTAATTTTTACGTTACCTTTTTTATTTTCTCTAACTAAAATCTCTCTTTTTCCAATTATATCACGGACAATTCTATTTAATAAAATAAAAAAATAATATTATAATGCTAATAATTAACCAATTACATTTTTCAGCTAAAATATATCATCTTTTCTATATTTTCTGACTAAAATCCCTCTTTTTCTAGAAATATCAAGTGCAACATTAATTTCTCATTTTCTAAAAACATTACGAGCAATTTTATTTAGTAAAATAACATAAATAAATTATAATTACTATAAATTAAACAATTACATTTTTCACCTAAAACATGTTACCTTTTTAATTTTCTCTAACTAAAATATCTCTTTTTCCAGTTATATCATGGGCATTCTATTTGATAAAATAAAATAATAAATTTATAATTACTAATAATTAACCGATTACCTTTTTCAACTAAAACCTATCACCTTTTCTATATTTTCTAACTAAAATCCCTCATTTTCTAAAGATATCAGATAACATTTATATAATTATTATCAAATCATCTCATTTAAAAATTTAAGCCTCCACAATTCATGTTTTAAAAAAAATAATTCAAATTAATGAAAAAATTCATATAATATTAAAAAAATTCGTGCATCGCACGGGTTTTAAACTAGTATTATTAAATGCTACAAAATTAATATGTATACTTATACATACATACATACATATATACACACATCAATACATACATACATGCATGCATTTATGTGAATATATGATAATATTTCATTAAACGATTTTAATTTTTTGGTTGCATACTCGTACAGATATATGTACATACATACACATATGCATAGATTTATATAAATGCATGATGATAATATATGATCATATACGCTAACATATACCATATGTCATTATATTATTATTTAGATTTATTGTAAATTTTTATGAATAAAATATTGTAAAAAAGTATAATTTTAGTAAAGTAATTATCATTATATATAAAACAGATCGAATTTTTGCATCTTATGTATGCATAAATCAAAATTTATAATTATTTAATGCAATAATACAATAACTACAATGCACATTATTATACTATTATTAAAAAATAAAAATCATTAATATTTATTTATGATAATATGTATATCATATTTATTTATACCAATATCTAAATATACATATCATATACCATGAAATATATGATATTAATTATAAAAAAAATGTTTCTAGTGAGAATTGAACCCTTGACCTTTAACTTATAAGTTGGAATATTTACCACTATGCTAGACATGAGTTTTAAATATATTAAAAAACTCATTATTGATATATCATGAGACAATCCTCATATATTATATTAACTAGCGTTCTACCCGTGCTATGCACCAAACGATAAAATTTATTAATTAATTAATATAAACATGTTATTTTAATCATTATTTAGAAAAAAATGATAATTTAATTAGAATGTAATTAATTTAAGTACAAAATTACTTATTCGTCAATTTATAGCAATTGCGTTAATATTCATATTATCGAACAATTATCATAACATTTACATGGGTAAACACAAAACCGACATTAAATCTCGGTCGTGTACTTTCGTGTTTGTGTACCAAAAGTGCAAACACAAATACTAAATTTTCGTGTCGTGTGGTAAATTGTCGGGTCTAGTACTGTTGTATACTAAGAATTATTTTTTAACATATTTTAAATTTTACTTAATATGTCAATTTAATTTGTACATGTTACATTTAACTACTTACTTAATTTAATCATTTTAAACTTTAAGAAAATAAATATAATAACTTATATGATATAAAATATAACTAACATTTTGAAATTGAAATTTATGTAATGAATAACTACTCCTAAAGTTTTTCAAAATTATCATTATGTTCATCACAATATACACGTCACCATGAATTATACAACATTTACATTATGCTACTATAAATACTATTAAATACCTCATACTTATTCAAACACTATATATTTATTTATATAATATTTATGCTACTATATAGTAGCATATGGAGTGCTCTATATAGTGGCATATGAATATATGGTAACATAATATATATATATATATATATATATATATATATATATATATATATAGGGAGCAGGTCCGCAACCACGGGTGGACAGCCACCAGGAGCAATGTTACATTGCGTCAGGCGCAATGTTACATTGCGCCAAGGAGAGCTGAAAAATTACCTGGGGCATTGTTACATTGCGCCACGGGTGGCTCCGAAAGGCCAACCACCAGGCGCATTGAATGTTACATTGCCCCAGGTCGCAATGTTTCATTGTCCCAGGCGCAACGTAACATTGCCCATGGTTTATTATTATTATTTTAATTCAATATAATTTAAAATAATGAATAATTCTATTGGATATGATTTCAAACTAATCTAAGTAATTGCGACTAATTATGAAATTACAAATAAGTTTATATAATTTTTTAAAAAATTGAAACATTAAACCCTGACGAAACCCTGTTTAAGGGTTCTATTCAAATTACTAGTTGATCGTTAAATTACCAAACCAAATAAATTTATTTTTTTCAGAATTTTTGACAATAACATTAAAAAGGATGGATCATGACCTCCGTACGGTTGGGTCGTTGAGAAATATTTTTAAAAAAATCGAAACACTAAACCATATCGAAACCCTGTTTATGGTATCTAGTTAAATTACTAGTTGATCATTAAATTACCAAACTAAATAAATTTACTTTTTTCTGAAATTTTGGTAATAACATTAAAAAGGATAGATCTTGACCTCCGTATAGTTGGGTTGTCGAGAATTATTTTTAAAAAAACCGAAACACTAAACCCTGACGAAACCCTGTTTATGGTATCTAATCAAATTACTAGTTGACCATTAAATTACCAAACTAAATATATTTATTTTTTTCTGAAATTTTGGAAATAACATTAAAAAGGATGGATCATGACCTCCGTACAGTTGGGTCGTCGAGAATTATTTTTAAAAAAATCGAAACACTAAACCCTGACGAAACCCTTTTATTTGATCTCCGATGCTATTTATAACATCGTCATTGTTTAAATTTAAATTTGTCATCTCCATTACTATTTTCGTCTGTTTTTCAACAAGTGGGTACCTCTAATTTGTACATATCAATTTATGATTACTTAAGTTGAACATACAAAATACTCAAATTAAGTTAATTGAATTTACGATTATTACAAACAAAAATCACAACTAAATATTCAAATTAAGTGAATTGAATTTTTATTCAAATAATTGTTTCACACATTTTGAGTATTTTTTGATTTAATTGCTCAAAATTTAAAGTCCATAAGAAATGAAAAGTATTTATAATGCAATGTTAATGATATTTTCAATTTTCAATGAATAAATATTCATTTCTAGGTAAAACAAAAAAAACGTGTAGCAATGAATCATTGCGACAAGAGCAATGAAACAATGCCCGAGATGGAACTGACGCAATGAAACATTGCGCTAGAAAAAAAATTTAACTTGCAATAACTAAAATGGGTGGCGGTGGGTGGTTATTTAATGCCCACCTGGGGCAATGTTTCATTGCTCCAGGCGCAATGAAACATTGCTCCAGCCAGGAATAAGAAACACAATTTCAATTTTACCGTACTTTCACTAATTTTCAATTACTTTACTTTTAAATTATATAAACATATTTGTAATTTAGTAATTAGTTGCAATTACTTAGATTAGTTTGAAATCATATCCAATAGAATTATTCATTATTTTAAATTATATTAAATTATATTAAATTTTAATAAACTAGGGGCATTGTTACATTGCACCTGGAGCAATGAAACATTGCGATCTGGGGCAATGTAACATTGCTCCAGGCGCAATGTAACAATGCGCCTGGTGGTTGGCCTTTCGGAGCCACCCGTGGTTGTGGAAGGGCTCCTATATATATATATATATATATATATATATATATATATATATATATATATATATATATATATAGTAGCATATGGAGTGCTCTATATATTTATGTAATAAACATATAGGTAATATTTATGTAATTAAGAGATTACATATTTATAGTAAGTTTAATGTGCATCTTTCATATGTACACTTTTATGCACTATTTTTATAATAGATTACAAATAATGAAATATTAATAGATTATACAACATAAATGTATGTATGTATGTATGTATATATGTATGTATGCAAGCATGTATGTATGTATGTTTGCAAGCATGTATGTATGTATGTATGTATGTATGTATGCATGTATAATTATCTACAAATATTGTGACGCCTCGCAGATCCGGGATACAGATCCGGGCTCACAACTCACTTAAACAATACAAACCTGTAAATGCGGAACAATAATAATACAATCCCTCATCCAAGATACGAGCACAGGCTAAAGTATGAAACAAACACTGCTAATTACTATTACAAACCTCAAATATAATTTAATACAATCTGATAGATCTTAAATGTCTAGTCTATCCAATCCATTTATTACAACAATACACGAAATTAAACCAGCTGCACTCTCAATCATCAAACCTCACTCCCCTGGCTGCCGAGCCACTAGGTCTAAACATCCTCGATCTTAACTGGAAAAGAAACATTACATTGCAAGGTGAGCCAGAAAGCTCAACAAGAATATCCTTCAATGTATAAATAAATAATAAACTTTTAATCGTTCCAGGTATTAACTACAAGCCATACTGGAATATCTGAAAGGTGAATCAAGTTCAGTGATATGAACAGATAAATTCGGATAAGTTCCGACAATCAATAATGCCATAAGAAAGTGGCTCAACATCAACTAGAGTCAATTACTCAGAATGTTAGAACTGGTCCATCTCATAATTTTAAAAACAAAGTTAGGCATGCTGATCAGTCACGCTCTAACCCGGACAGTGCACAAAGCAAAGTCCTCATCGGATCCAAGGCACTGAAAGGCCTTACACATCGACCAATATATGGTCATACCAATTAAGGTCAAGTTTTATACAAATCCACCAATTCTAACCTTACGTTCAGGTGTCGGTACAATTGACAACCTTTAAATCATAATTGACAACCTCGATCACAACAATCACTGGAAGTTCACGTTCCAGGAAAACAACTCAAAGTGAATGTATGATAACAAATGGTACAACATCTAGTATCAATGAGTTCGATACAACAATGGGGTGATAATGAAGAATCAACAATAATAACAACATGTGTCGTCCAGATCGATACAATAAATGGGTAAATCGAATGCAACGATATTATAGGCGTCGACGAAGTCGAACGCCACAATCTGGGTAATAATAATTAATCAAGAGTAATAAGGCATCGACTAGAGCGAATGCCTAAAAAGGTTGAAATGAATCGTCAATGATAATTTAAATGAATCTCGTCAAAGTTGATAAGAATAATTCAATGGATTCATGCTGTGAATAATTTAAGAATGATTTCTTGAACAATAATTTAAAGGAATACATGGCATAGCATTTGTATATTGAATAGGATAACAAGTGATAGAAAAATACTTGCCTGATAATAAGGTCAAGTCCGTCTAAATATTCTCGTAACCTTCTGCTTTAGCTTTTCCATTGCTCCTCTGACTCGACTCTATAATAAACGTCTCGAATCAAATACTAATACATCTCACTATTCACTCCACGTATTTCATATAATTCACATAATTTACATAATTCATTTAGCACGTAACATTTATATTGCCCTAGCGGACACATTCAGATCACGTAATCAATTAATGGAACTCTACAATTATTTTTAACATATGTCCAAACCTCGTCATAAATTAAATCTCGCTTCGAAATATTTTTAAAACAATTTTCATAATTTTTGGGATTTTTCTAATATTTTTAAAGCATTTAAAACTCAAAACGGGCTAATTTGGAATTAAATATCCTCAATTATATCAATTAAATAAATTAATAATTAATTAATAAAATTATTTAATAAATAAAATCATTTATTAAATAATTAAATCAATTAAATATTATTTAAAATGAATTAACATAATTAAAAGTAATTAATTCTAATTAAAACAATTTAAGAAATGTTTTGTAATATCATTAATTAAATAAAATAATAAAAACAAAATCCAAATTTAAAATAAAACATTTCGGGAAATATTATTCTGAAATTTAGAAAAAAAAAATTAAATCATTTTTCGAATTTATAAATAATTTTTCAAATTAAAAATCATTTATAAAAAATGATTTTCGGATTTAATTTATTTGAAAACAGATTTTCAAAAATGAGGGACCAAAGTGTGAATCTTGAAACTACAGTATTCCAACTTCATCATCTTCAATAGTGTAGGTATCAATCGGTAAAAAGCTCGGTGACCAGCTTTAATGGAGGTTCGCCGGAAATCTGAAAATTTTTCCGGTGACCGCCAAATCTTCCGGCGACCATAACATACACATAACTTAACCAAGTCAAGCGTGTAATATATGCATTTTGAGCAAAATTTCAAGACGAACCCAACCGTGCCAACGAAAACAGCAAAAACACAACCAAAATCCGGCAAGGTGGTCGGAAAATTCGGCAGATTTCTTTACAAATTCATATAAAATTGAAAATTGATCATTTGATGAAATGGATTGCATATTAGGAAACTAGATGATGTGAGCTTCGATTCGACTGTAAGATCGTCGAAATCGGACTCCGATAACACCTCCAATTGTTGGTTTGATTCTCAAGAACACGAAGAACACGAAGAACACGAAGAACACAACAATCAAACCTCGATTTCTACTTGATATGGAACTCAAAAATCAACATATGATATACCAAACTGACCAGGAGAAAATTATCTACAACATGGAATCATCAAATCACATAAAAAATCAAGTTTACGAAAAATCATAATTTTGAATCTTTAAATTCGAATTTTGTAAAAATCATATAAAATCAAATAATGATCCCCCGCGAATTCTGGGCACATAATTAGAAACTAGATTTTGATACCTTCGTTTTGACTACTAGAACGCTTGATTTCGATTCCGGGAAGGCCTCCAAATTGAAGATTGAATTGATGAATGTTTATGTTGAATTATTTTTGGAGAGCATTTTGAATTTTTAAGATAAAAATGATATGATTGATCAGATGGTGTGCTGAGACAAATCTGGAAAAGCTGGAGGAAATAAGGGAAAAGCAAACTTTAACTTTTTGGAATAGTGATTCTTGTCTGGCGTGCTGTCTGCTCCGTTAATTGTCGAATAACAACTATTCTGTACGTCGAACGAATGACGAGTTTTGCTCCAAACGAAACGATTCGAATTCGAGCGATTTCAAAACTCTGGAAATAAATTATAATTTAAATAACAAGTCAATTGAAACTTGTTCGAACGAATTTGAAGTTACGGAGTTCTAAACAAACGCAGAAAATAGGGTTTCGGGCCTGCGGCCCGCCGAAAAACGTTTTCACCACTGTATTTTTCGAAAAAGCGAAACGATCGTTTTAAAACAACACATAATACATCTAAAGCATATAAAAGACTCTTTTAACCAATTAACACGTATATCCACTTATCAATAAATTTAAGTAATATAACAGCTCAAAGTACGAGAACGTTTAATTCTTCTCGTAAATCCACTTAACGGCAAATATAAAAATATCAACTCGTCTTATAAATCCACGATTAAACATATATTACCACAAATAAAAATACAGGTTCTTACAAATATGTTTGTACATTTGTATGTATTTATGTATAAATATGCATAATAATTATACAACAATTAATATATTACAAATTATGAAATATAAATAGATTATACAACATAAATGTATGTATGTATGTATGTATGTATGTATGTATGTATGTATGTATTTATGTATGTATTTATGTATGTTTGTATGTATGTATGTTTGTACATATGCATGTATAATTAATAATTATACATTAATGTATAATTATCTAAAAATATACATTATAATTAATAATTATACATTATCTGAGGTGAGCCAAATGAGATTTATCTACAAATATATATAAACAAAAAAATATTTATGTATGTAGTTAATGATTTTTAATATAAACTCAAATTCTCACACACAGCTCCACTGGTTATGGTGTTGAATTTAATTTTGCAAGGTCATGAGTTCAAACCTTTTGAATAACAATATTTTTAGAAATATTTAGAGTTTAGGTTCGTAAGACTGGATCGATAAGGAATTAGGTTTGGAGTATGGAGGAATAATTTACTCATAAATTTGGAGGTTCGGAGGGACCGAGCCTATGATATAATTTGCTCGAGAATGTTAATGGAATTTAGGGCTTGAATTTAAATTAATTTCGATTAGTAGCTTAGGTGCATGTATTTCGATTTCGAGGTGACGAATTATACTGGTAATGAAGTATTTAGTTTTATTTGGGTCACCTATATACATGATTGTTTAATTAAGTTCTCTCAGCTGTCCTCAGTATAAGAATTTTTTGCAGCAATACACCCGAACGGAAGGACTCCCTTTACCGGTGGATCAGAATGCTTTCGATGGAGCATTGCACTCCCCGCTGTTTTGGTCCACGGTGGTGGTTAATGGTGCATCCTATGCATCATCTAAGGTCTTTCCAACTAGGAAAGCTGCTGAGATGGATGCTGCCAGAATAGCATTGCTTAGTGTGCTACCACAACAACAGGAAGATGATTGTTCGATAGAACATGAGATAATTGCATTGGACTTCACTTGTCTAATATATTTCTATATTCTATTGATATTTAATGGGTTTGAACCCATGACCTTGCAAAATTAAATTCAACACCATAACCAGTGGAGCTGTGTGAGCATTTGGGTTTATTTTAAAAACCATTAACTACATACATAAATATTTTTTTTGTTTATATATATTTACTAGTATTTTTGCTCGCTTCGCTATGCCTTTACCAAAATTTTATTTTTTTATGAATGTTAATAATTTACTTTCTTAATTACATTTACTCCAAAATTTTTAGTTTTAGTGACAGTCAATTCATTAAAAAAATATGCTACTAAATTAGTTGGGGTTATATATTAAATGAAGATGATTGTAACCAAATGTTTTTCCAACTTTTTAACATATTTTTATTAAAACATAGATTATATATGTTTATACCAAAGAAAAAAATATTTATGAATACCTGAACCGAGCACATTGAAATATATAAATATAATAAAATAACATAATTGGATTGATACATTGAAATTTGATTCCAAAAATTGGATCAAAAAATTGGACACATCCTTGATGTGATTATATCAATTTAAAATAAGGAGAAATTTTAGTTAAAATTTGAAAATGAAATATTAAGTTAGTTGGGGGTTATACATTAAATGTAAAATGTGTATTGAAGTTTTTTTTTTTTTTTTTTTTGTAACTTGTGTAACGTTGTTTATAATATAATAAAAAGAATTTAGGTCTCAACTACTACATTTATTTTGTTCATACGCCCAAATTACTCTCTCCTTTCTTACCCAAATTTGCAGACTGCTGTTGTTACACTTTCTTACCCAAATCTCAGTTGCTATCGCCGGGTAATCCATTCAATCAATTGAATTGTTTTTACTTGTGTTTAAATTTGTGTTTATATCACCAAGTTTTTTGCTCTGTTTTGTAAGTATTGTGTTTTTATTTTTGTTTAACTTTACTGTCTTAGGAACTTTTGTTATGGATTTGGAAGAAATGGAGAACAGTTTCATTTGTATGAACTCTTCTTTTGATCATAAAGAAGGCAAATTAGTATGAATTTATTTTCTGTAATTTTGTTCAAATATATTTGGGTTTTTTTTTGAATTATTACTAATGTACAAATTCAAATGTAGAAACTTGCATTGCCGTTCTATTGTGAGTATGGAGATGATTTACCTCAGAAATTGTTCCGTTAAACAGGATTGTGCACACAGGTCACTTGTAATGTTCGATACGTTAGATAAACGTGTTGTTGTACAGACGGATCTAGTTTTAGCCTCCAAACCTGTTGCACATATATATTAAAAAACAATAAACCTGTGAAATAATATGCAATTATGCCATAATGTAGAAAAACACCTCTTTCTTTGCCACGACTTGTTTTACCATTTAATTCATTTGTTTTTATTCCTGAGTTTCGAAAGAAGACAAAAATAGTTAGATTATGTCTGAAAATAGATCATGTTTCCAAATTATTCAAACATATACCTGATCCCAAACAGAAAGTATTGGATATGTTGGAAAGTGGGAGTCTATGACTCTTTTCTGCAACAGTTGGAGTGGTAAAATTATTGGAATTACATTTGCTTGGAGTTAAATCTCTCATTCCACAGTTACTTCTCCCAGGTTGATTATTGGAACCAAGTACAGCTGAACATAAATGATAGTTGGAATAAAAATATGGTATGTCATTAATAATTGAACGAAATAGAATGACTGTTGCAAACAGATTTATAACATAGTAGTTTACTGAGACATTTATTATATGTAAAGTGGTCCTAAAAGAACATGCAATAAATGCATCCATGTAGGTATAAAAACATACACATACAAATTTAAGATGTCTGAGAATATTAAACATGTAAATCTGAGATAAGAGTTAAACATACACATATTAGACTTGCCTCCAGATGTCTGAGAATACTGTTCAGAGCATTAGACGGACAATAGTTCCCTTGTTAAACATGTAATCTTTAGTTCTTGTCTTTTTCTTCCTGGAATTGGCCCCTACAACAGTGAAAACATAGTTGAAACAACATTAAAAGCAAACATAAATCGAAATCCATGACGAAGGCTACCGTATTTACCAAAATCAGAACGGAAGGAAAGAAAATTAACAAGTTTAAGATGGTTGTAATTAGCCTACAAGAATGAAAAATATCAAAATTGATACAAAAAATGAAACAAAACATCACTTATAGATTTCAACGAAGAGACAGTGAGAGCATAACCTCCTTCATTTCTTGAAATTCTCGGATTTCGATTAGAAGAACGATGAAGGATGCTTGTGAAGGACAGTTTGTTTAATTAGATTAGATTAATTTGAAAAGTAAGTAGATATTACTTTAAAGTAAAAAGAGAAGGATGGGTCTTGCACGATTAAAGAGGCATAGTACAATGTTTTAAAATTTGAGTGTTCAAAATTATGATGTAAGAGGATGAGGTTGTGTTAGAACGGTGGCATTGGTTGTAATTATATGTGAACTTTTGGGGGTAGGGGATGTAAAAGTGCATGATTTGGATCAAGGAATTATAATATAAACTAGCGTAAAAGTCCGTGCAAGGCACGGGTCTGTTAATAAGTCGTTAAATTAAATTTTCTATTAGTTATATTATTTATTTTAAATAATTTTATTATTTGTTTTTAAAAATTGTAGTTTTAAACTCATTTATACATTTTGATAAAAATATTTATTGACCGATATAAATTCCTTATTGAGTATAAAAAAATAAATATAATATTTAAAAGATAATTAATAAATTACATGTATATTATGAACTTATATCTATGATTATTATATATTTTAATTTATGACTAAATTATATTCGTTTATAACAATTTATTGTAAAAAGTTCTATTTTACAATCTTTTAATTTTTTACACAAATTTACTACTCCAATCTAATTTCTTATTATTAAATATATTTTTTTCAAACCCATCTATTTAATTGTATATATTATAATTGATTGATTATTATATTTTGTATAATTACATATTACGATCTCACGTTAATATTTTATTTTTCTCGCAACCACAAATTTTGCGGGTACCCACGACCTCTCGTGAATAGCCACTTTTACTCATACTCGCAATCTATAAATGTGATTATATATCATGAGAATACTGGTTCGATATCCAACGATGACATAAATTCGTTATTATCTTATATAGTATTAATATTGCAATTAATTATAACTCAATTGCATATTTTATTTAAATATTTAACATATTTCAAATCTAAATTTGTTATATATTATTTTGTTTTTTTAAAAAATTTGTACTAACAAAAATTTTGAATTCAACTTTATGAACTTCATTTCTCATATTTAATTTAAAAAATTATTAATAAATAACTCACATATGATGGTGTGACAAAAAAACTCATACATAATGCATTTATAACATGAAAAGTAAATATATGACAAAATGGGTGATGGTTTGTGTATTATGATTTTTAAAAGGAAGATAAAAATCTAAGTAGATCAAGTGGTCATAACAATAAACTATGTATCACGAGGTTTCAGGTTCGATACCTAAAGAAAACAAAAAAAAAAAATCTTTTTTTGGCAAAACTTTCTAATTATACAAAGTAGAAGGGTATAAAAGTCATTTCACAGTCATTAAAATGGCAAACTTTGCCCTTGTGTTCTCCTATTATATATAGTAATAGATAGATAGATAAATCTCAGTTGGCTTACCTCAAATATTGTAAAGTAATTATTAATTATAATGCATATTTGTAGATAATTATACATTAATGTATAATTATTAATTACACATGCATACGTACATACATACATACATACATACATACATACAAACATACATAAATACATACATACATACATACATATATACATTTATGTTGTATAATCTATTAATATTTCATTATTTGTAATCTATTAATTGTTGTATTATTAATATGCATATTTATACATACATACATACATACATATATACATACATACATACATACATACATACATACATACATACATACATACATACATACATACATATTTGTTGATAATTATACATTAATGTATATTTATTAATTATACATGCATACGTATAAACATACATACATACATACATACAAATATACATACATACATATATACATACATTTATGTTGTATTTGTATAATCTATTAATATTTCATTATTTTTAATCTATTAACTAGCGTTCTACGTACCCGTGCTACGCACCGAACGATAAAATTTATTAATTAATTAATACTCCCTCTGTCCCTCTCATTTCTTTACATTTTTTTTCACTGCTTGACACGCATTTTAAGGCTTCTAAAAAGTATAGTTCCATAACTTATTTTTAAAATATTTTTTTTGTATAAAAATAGAACAACTCTATTTTTATACAAAAAAGAAATTTTTAAAAATAAGTTATGAAACTATCCGCAAAATGCACCTTAAAATCCGTGCCAGAATTACGTCCCCCAAGGTAAAGAACCAAGGGGGACGGAGGGAGTATAAACATATTATTTTAATCATTATTTAGAGAGAAGGATAATTTCATTAAAATTTAAGTAAAAAATTATCGTCAATTTATACCAATTGCATTAATATCAATATTATCAAACAATTATCATAATATTCACATCCCTACTCAAACATTTTAAGCCCCTCTTTAATATTTTTTCTTAGTTTTAATTTTTATTTAATTTCTCTCATTTTTTAAAATCTTTCAACCAAGTTCATAAGTTTTTTACCCATATTTTAAGTTTTGTTCTTTTGGAAATTTGTTATATTTAAAAGTGCGTGATTTTTATAATTTTTATTATATTAATACATTCAAAATATTTTCATGGGTCGCGATCATTTTTTGGAATACATATTAAAAATTCATAAACACTTATTTCTAACGACCGTGATAAATCATTAGATTGTCTCTAAAAAAAAGGTTGCATGTTTCAGCGATATGAGAAATGATTACTATTGTGCAAGATCCATTAAACGAACGTAATTATGATAAAGGAAAACTTTCATCTAATCTAGTCTCCTATGTGTTTGTCCAATATCATTTTTACAAATTTTATGTTATTTTATTAATGAATTGTACAGAAAAATATACATTATCAATCAACCAAACAATTCCAATATATTCCGTTTTTAGAATAAGATATGACTGTTAGAGTTTATGGTGATCGCCTTCAGCTTGTTTTTAATGACAACTTAAAATGTGTATATTCTGTTTGGGAGTTTATATGCTGAATATTTTATTCTTTTCTATTATAATATGGTATATTAAATATTAGTTTTCTTTTACCCATAAATAAGGAAGGAAAATTAATTCGATCTAATGGTACCCGATCCGAAATCCGAAATTTTGGATACACCGAACTCGAATTTTTGGATTTAGGTTTGGATATAAATTTTAAACCCAAAATACTTTCGATATGAATTTGGATTTAAGTTGTGCCGAACTAATATCCGATCCGAAACCCGATCCACTATCGAAACCCGATACATAAATAATATAATATTATAATTTGAAATTATATTATGTAATATTTTAGATGTAAGAAATGTAATTTATTTATTTTTATTCAAATATTTTATTAGAAATAGTCAATACATATTCAGTAATTAGAACCTCTATTTCTCAATCTCAAATTTTATTGATATATTTAAGATGTAATTTTCTTTATTTTACATAAATTTTTCAGTTGTGTTGTATGCAAAGAATTATTTTTGTAACATATTTTAAATTTTACTTTGTATGTCAATTCGTATAATATGTTACATTTGACTACCTAATTTAATCATTTTAATTTTTTGATTATTATATAAATACAATTATTATCGTTTGTGTGTAACAATTATTTTAATTTTGACTACATTATTACTAATTTTGGATACAAAAAAAAAACAGATCTAATCCGAAATCCGACGAATTTGGTTTTGGATATTGAGTTTTGAATTTGGATTTACTTTTAAAATCCAAAAATATTTGGATATAGGTTTGGATTTTACGAAATTTGGATCAAACCCAGCCCATTGTCATCCCTACGCGTAATATAGAACATTTGAAAATGTTTATCACCTATCTTTTTTCTATTTGACTAACATTCTAAAATAAAAATTGTACATGAAACTAAAATCAAATGTGTAATATATAAACATGTAATCACATTATTATACATGTGTCCTTGTAATTTAATTATGGGGTTAAAACACATGAAATTCATTTTCCTTTAATAGTGAGTATGTTTTTCCGACATATATTAGAAGAAAGCACTTACGTAGACCTGGAAAATCGTTTGTGTTGTGTACATTCATGCCATGTGTCTTTTGGGTCTTGCATAAAATTGACATGAAATTATTTTGTGTGCTCAAAATTCGAACACAAAATGCCACTAAACTACACATTTTATTTTTGTGCATGAAACAAAAATAATACTCGAAAAGAAAAATATGACAATTACATGTAATGTTAGTTTCTACCCAAGTTTTCTAAGTATGTTACTATATAATTGAAAACAACATTGAGATGGTACAAAATAAAACTAAGTGTAGAGTACATAAAAAAGAAGCCCTCCTAAATTTTTTTTATTTTTGTTTATTGTTAATAAATATCTATGTTTGTTTAGAATCTATCTACCAAGTTATTAAATTTTTTTACATATATTTAAGATTTTGTTGAAATTTAAAATAAAAATTATTAACTAATCAAACAAATCTGATATGTCTACTATTACATTAGAATATAGGATTGAATACTATCACTTGAATTCAAGAATACAAAATTAAAATGGGTACCTTTTATTAGAAACAATATAAAATTTTATATTTGTCGACCTATCTAGTTATCAATAATAGTGATTTTTAAACGATTGCTATAGTCGTTTCTCTCTCTCTCCTCCCCTCTAAAAACTACTAAACTAAAGTTTAGGCTGACATCTGCATTTTGGTTGATGATAAGCCCCTTTTTTTATTGTTTTTCTTGATTCTGGTTTGTTTTTCAATAAATATCTCTCTTTATTGAGAGTCTAGTACCACGTTAGTGGGTTTTATCTACTGATATATTGGATTCTGTACTTTCTCCTTGTGAATGATAACTCTCATTTCTTTTCCTTGATTTTACTTTATTTTTCAGTAAATATATATCTTTATTGAGAGTCTAGTACCCCGTTAGTGGATTTATGCATGTACTAAATAAAATAAATTTTGTATTTCAAAAAAATGGTTAAATAACCACGATAAGTAAATTAAGATGAGAATGATATGATTAATTTAATTTTAGTGGTAAATTTTAATCGACTCTTATAGATATTTATGAAAATTAATTCGTATTATATAATAGTGCAATTATGATTAATTGTAAACCAAAAGAGTGAAAAACATGCTTAATTATTAATAAGTATTTATGAAAAAATAATCAATAATATCTAACTATATTTTATAGTTTGATTGTAGTTAATATTTATGAAATTTATCTCGTAATATATAATATAATTGTGATTGATTTTAAATTAAAATATTGATAAATTAGTATATTTTATCACTTTAAAAAAACATGTAATTTATGCATGTACTAAATAAAATAAATTTTTTATTTCAAAAAAATTGTTAAATAACCACGATAAGTAAATTAGGATGAGAGCGATATGATTAATTTAATGTTAGTGGTAAATTCTAATCGGCTCTTATATATATTTGTGAAAATTAATTCGTAATATATAATAATGCAATTATAATTAATTGTAAATCAAAAGAGTGAAAAATTAATATTGCAAAAATCGCGTGATATTATATATTTGCGAAAGTATTAATTTATTATAAATATGTTTTGACATTAAAAAATATGTAATTTATGGATATGTTAAATCAAGTCATTATTATATTTAAATTAGAATTGTTAACTAACCATGATTAGTATAATAAAATGAGAATGGTAAATAAGGAATTTTTTTAATATAATATGATTGTTCTAAAATTTAGGAATGACCTCTGATTGGTCCTAAAATAATTCATAATTTTTTGATTGGTTAACTGCATCTAACTATATACTTGGGTAGACTCAGGTATTATAATATAGGATTGTTGTATAATTAATATGAATATTTATACATACATAGATATGTACAAACATAAATACATACATATACAATTTTTTGTGGATATATAATAATATACTATAATATTCACTTAGATATACCATATCTCGTTAACTATTTTAGATCTACCGTAAATCTGTACGAATTAAATACTATAAAAAATATTTATAGATATGTATAAAATATTAATTTTTATATATGTTTTTAGGGTTATATTGATATTTCAACATTAACATATTTAGTGCATTATTCATTAATGTATAATATTAATTATACATACATACATTTATGTTGTATAATCTATTAATTTTTTACTAATTTTAATCTATTAATTATTTTATAATTAATACGCATATTTGTACATACATACATATATGTATACATATATACATTTATGTGGATATATAATAATATATCATAATATTCACACGTACCATATTTCATCATACTATTATTTAGACCTTATGTAAATATTTATGATTTAAAAATTATAAAAAATGTCATATGAAAAAAAATCTATATTGGAGTATCAAACATGTATGTGCAATGTAATAATTCATACCTACAATACAGAAATGTATATTATGTTTACATGACACAAATAAATTTAAATCAATATAAAAAGGAACATTCATATGTATATAAGTATAATACAAACTTGTATTAACATTAACAATCGTAAAACTCATCAATTACATCTTTAATACGCAAATGCATAAAATAATTAAACAAACATCGAATCTTAAGATATACTAGCATTTTGCCCGTACTTCGTACACGGCATCTTATTTAATTTAATGTGACAATACCAAAAATTTAACAAATTTGATTGATTTCTTAAAAAGATATTGTATGCAATTATATAAATAATCAATTTTTAGAAAGATATTCTATATAGTTATATAAGTATTTAATAAAATAATGATATGCTAAAATTTATATAAAAAAGTAGCATACAATTTTATTTTAACAATGTTGAAAATTTATTTAATCCATCAAAATCTGCAATAAAAGTAATAAATATTTTTATAAATATTGTTCTCTAATGGAAAACAATAATAAATTGTCTTCATTATTCAAATGCTGAAATAATAATCCCTTCACCCCCAATGACTCCAAAACATTAAACCTCATATAATATCAAGAACATATTATATTAACTATGAGACCTCATAGTTAATATAATATGTAAATGTTGGAGAACAATGAGACCACATTTCAAGCAATTTTTAAATTTTTTTGTTAATTTTTTTATGAATGGATAGAGGGTAGAATTATAAGACTTTTTTGTGAAGATGCCCCTAGCGGGGCCCTTTAAAATAGCTTGAAATGTAGTGAATATGTGTGTTCTCACTATTCTCATTTTATTTTTTTTTTGTTAATTTTTTTTATGAATGGATAGAGGGTATAATTATAATACTTTTTTTGTGAAGATACCCCTAGCGGGGCCCTTTAAAATAGCTTGAAATGTAGTGAATATGTGTGTTCTCACTGTTCTCATTCTCACCAGAGCGTGACCATTAAACTGTATTAGTAAATTCATGTATGAAAATACAGTGTATATATATTATTAATATAGATTCTTTTATTAAAAATAAGTAAATTATACAATTAAATAAGCAAGTCAAAATATCAGATAAATATTCTAGTAGATTTATAGTTTACATTCAAATTAAGGTCTTTCACCACGGCTCTCGCTTTCTGAAATTGTTGAATTTTTATTTTATTGACTTTATTATGTTAAAAGTATGTTCTTATTGAAACGAATATAATAATTTGAATTTGAATATATTTTTAAATTACTTATTTTGATGGGTTGTTAATTTTTTTGTGATCAACTTAGAGGGGTGACCAAAAATAAAATTAATGGGAATACATAAACCCATTACCCACGTTATGATAAACAGTACCTATAAAATGGAAGTTGCTGCTATGGTTCAGGCTTGTTAATTACTTCAATACTTTATTAGCTTGATCATCATGTAGACCATCTTTCTTTTTATCAGTTATGTTGCTGCTATGTAGTCTATCTGTAACTAACATATTTCTTTTTATCACTTATATTGTGGCCAGACCGAGGAGGTCATGGGAAGAGCAGCTTAGGTTGGATTTGAAGGCTATGAACCTAAGTGAGACCATGACCGCGGATAGGTGTTCGTGGAGGCGGCAGATCAGAGTGGTGGACTCTCTTCTAGGGGACGGCTCTGTAGTGGAGAACCTCAGAGTTGGGTTGTCTCGGATGGCCTTATCTTAGGAGTTCGGCTTTTTCCATTATCTTTTCCCTTTTTCATTCTGTATTTTTATTATCATTTGTTTCCCGATTGTGCAGGTGCAGGGAGCTTCGCTTGGTGGTATTTGGAGGCATGGTAGGTAAGTCCCGTGTGGAGAAAGCCATGGGCTCAGGTATTGCTGTGATTTTTGTAGCGTATCTTTTAGATTTCTTTGTGTATATCACACACCGTATATGTCGTGCACATAGCCGAGGGTCTTCACGGAAACAGCCTCCCCACCCTAAAAAGTGGGGGCATGGTCTGCGTACAACCTACCCTCCCCAGACCCTGCTCTGAGCGGGACTTACTCGGTATGTTTGGTTTGGTTTGGTTTACTTATATTGTGGCTATGTAGTCTATCTGCAACTAAACATCTCTCTCTGCTTGTAATCTATATTTATAAATGCAAACTTCTTCTTCTTGTATTTTATTTTGTTTTCAATATTTAAAATTATGTAGCTGGAGGAGAAGAGAAATGTTGAAGGTGTAATCGTAATACTACAACATTACTGAAAATAAGTACAATATCATAATAGAATTTTTTGTTTCAATCTAAATTGGGTTGCTCCAAATGCCGTGGAATGACAAAAAGGGGCATTAAAGAAATAAAGAAGACTAAAAAAATGAAGGATAATACTGTTTACCAAAAACACAGGTCTCCGCAAGAAGCTCACTTATTCACTTTTATCTTCAAATAATGTATGATTACAAATTATAACAATCACATTTTCCACTACCTATTCTCTCTCAAAAAGCCAACTAAACTGAAAAAGGGAAAAGTTAGTGCTTTTATATTTTAATGTGAAGCTCAAGTGAAAGTGCTAAATATGAGATCATATATGAAGTGAAATTGAACGCGAGTAAAGAAGATATTTAGAGCATAAATAAGAGCAATGTTGCCTGACTCAGAGGGCGAGGCTTGTGCCGTGGGTCTGAGCTTTTAAGTATGCTATTCCATAGTCCCTTCGGAGACATCCGATAAAAAGTATGTTATTCCATAAGACCTTCTGGTACGTAGCATGTCTACCCCATGAACCTTAAGTTGAAAAATTCCATAAAGAACATAAACTTGCTTGAAAACAAAATAATGTCTATAATGCTAGAGTATCAAATTGAGTCCCAAGATTATTTACAAATAACATGGTGCAAGTAACGTGACATCATGATTGGTTGTAACTGATTGTCTACATATTTTTATTTAAATTTAAATATGAAGTGGTTCATTACATTTAATTAAAATACATAACCAATTAAAATGTCACATGACATGTGGGATTCCGCCATTTAAATAAATTATTTGATCGATTTCTAGTATGCCCTTCATCCTTGCTACCTCTTGTATCGGTACTGTGCCAATGTTATTAACTGGTAATCTTTTCAACTACCTTTCTTATTATGACATGTAAATTCGAAAATTGAAAGGCCAAGCAAATATTTTAAAGGTACCTTTGTAGTGTCCTGTATATTATTATAACATCGGGTAATTCATTAAAACTTTAATTCTTAAATGCCAAATCAAAATCAAAACCAAACAAATATTATCCTGTCTAATTTTTAATATTGTGAAATCAATAAAAACTTAACTTTTAAGGCCAAATTAAAAACTGGAACCAAACATACATGACTCGTCCCTACTTCAGGGGGTTGAGATGTTAATTTGGTGAAAAACTCAGCTTTCAAATCTGAAAAGTGCAAACATGCGTCAAAATCCAGCAGTGTGAAGATTTGAGCGGCTTGGACTTGAAGGTGAAAAATGACAGAGATAGATTTGGGTAATAACAAAAAGGAGCATCAAAGAAATAAAGAAAGATAAAAAAATAAAGGATAATAGTAGAGATTTAGATTTGGGTCGATCCAATTGGGTTACTCCAAATGTTGTGTAATGACAAAAAATAGTATATGTTTAGATTTGGGTCGATCCAATCTATATTGGGTCGCTCCAAATGCTGTGTAATGGTAAAAAGGGCCATCAAAGAAATAAAGAAGATTAAGAAAATGAAGGATAATAGTATCGCTGACGGAATTCGAACCTTGAAATTTTAGTAAATAAATTTAATCATATAATATATTTAATCATTAGATCTAACAGTTCTAATTTTTAACTAAAAATCTAACGGATATTATTCGTTGTATACGAATTTTATTATATTTTGTTAGTGGTTAGAGGATATGATGTCATATTTTTGGGTATGTATTTAGTAAATAAATTTAATCATGTAATATATTTAATCATTAGATTTAACGGTTCTAATTTTTAACTAAAAATTTAACGGATATTATTCGTTGTATACGAATTTTTATTATATTTTGTTAGTGGTTAAAAGATATGATGTCATATTTTTGGGTATGTATTAATTATTGCAATATTATGTTTTAAATTAAAAGTCAAAGTGTTTTAATTAGAGTAGAAAAAAATTACTGATTGAAATATATGATATTTTAGGTATTTATAAAAATTCGAACCTTGAAATTTTAGTAAATAAATTTAATCAGGTAATATATTAATCATTAGATCTAACAGTTCTAATTTTTAACTAAAAATCTAACGGATATTATTCGTTGTATACAAATTTTTATTATATTTTTTTAGTGGTTAGAATATATGATGTCATATTTTTGGGTATGTATTTTGTAAATAAATTTAATCATGTAATATATTTAATCATTAGATATAACAGTTCTAATTTTTAACTAAAAATCTAACGGATATTATTCGTTGTATACGAATTTTTATTATATTTTGTTAGTGGTTAGAAGATATGATGTCATATTTTAGTGTATGTATTAATTATTACAATATTATGTTTTAAATTAAAAGTCAACGTGTTGTAATTAGAGAGAAAAAAAATTATTGATTGGAAGATATGATATTTTAGGTATTTATAAAAATTCGAACCTTCGAATTTTAGTAAATAAATTTAATCATGTAATATATTTAATCATTTGATCTAATAGTTCTAATTTTTAACTTAAAATCTAACGGATATTATTCGTTGTATACGAATTTTTATTATATTTTGTTAATAATTAGAATATATGAAGTCATATTTTTGGGTATGTATTTAGTAAATAAATTTAATCATGTAATATATTTAATCATTAGATCTAACAGTTCTAATTTTTAACTAAAAATCTAGCGGATATTATTCGTTGTATACGAATTTTTATTATATTTTGTTAGTGGTTAGAAGATATGATGTTATATTTTTGGGTATGTATTAATTATTGCAATATTATGTTTTAAATTAAAAGTCAACGTGTTTTAATTAGAGAAAAAAAATTATTGATTGGAAGATATGATATTTTATGTATTTATAAAAGGTAATATCATCAATTATAACTACACATCTTTTAATTGAAAAAGGCAATCGGCTAATTATCATTAATTATATTATTAATAGAAAAATGAAGGATAATAGTAGAGGTTTAGATTTGGGTCGCTCCAAATGCTGATTAGAGAGGAAAAAAATTATTGATTGGAAGATATGATATTTTAAGTATTTATAATAGGTAATATCATATCATTTATAAGTAAACATCTTTTAATTGAAAAAGGCACTCGGCTGATTATCATTAATTATATTATTAATAAAAAATGAAGGATAATAGTAGAGGTTTAGATTTGGGTCGATCCAATTGGGTCCCTCCAAATGCTGTGTAATGATAAAAAATAGTATAGATTTAGATTTGGGTCGATGCATCTAAATTGTGTCGCTCCAAATGCTGTGTAATGACAAAAAGGGACATCAAAGAAATAAAGAAGATTAAAAAAATGAAGGATAAAAGCAGTAATTTTCATGTGTAATGACAAAAAAGGGCATCAAAGAAATAAAGAAGATTAAAAAAATGAAGGATAAAAACAATAATTTTCGAAATGCAATACTAGCAGACATTAGGAATATATTGATAAAAAATTATACTTAAATTAGCCTGTACTGGATCATTAGTCTCACAGCAGAAAATCAACAATCATATAACTCATTTATCGTATCTATAGATGCATCATATATTTTAAAAAAAATAACAATTTATTCGTATTTAGAACTTGTCCATGCTTTGCACCAACTAAAGAACTAGTTACTCAATTAGACTATAAACACTACTATACTTGAGCAAGGAAAAAAGAACAGAGACATGTAAAACTAAAAGGGACTGAATACAGTGATATTCCAAGCTATCAATAGAATCAAGTTATCTTTTGCTGAAAATCTTCTTATTCGTGTGAAATGATCTCAAAAAATTTGGTGGCGTCGCATCAAAAATGACCCCACTAAATTTTTAGTTTTGATAGGCCAATAGATATAAAAACAGTACCCAAATCAAAGTTGAAGACATAAAATCAAGTGCCAAAATCAAACTTGACATAGTTGAGCAACCGGGAAAGGTTTTTTTTTTTTTTTTTTTTTTTTTTTATGCTCGCTATAGCATATTTCAAATTTAACATAACAATATTCCTTCTGAGCAGCTACTTATTTTTTAGAGTACTATTTTTTATAGTATTTTATTTTTTTAATTTAATGTTATAGCATTTAAATTTGGTGTTGAACCATAATATTACAGTTCTTAGATATTTTTAGCATTTTAATGTAATAGGAGTACCTGTCTTCGCACAATGGTCCATGCGATACTCCGTGAGCACTTTTTATATGCTAGTGAAATAGCAACTTGTCCAAAAAATCATACTGAAAAAACAAAACATTCTTCTTTCATAAAAAAGAACTAAAATATGGAGGACCTGCTGCTTTTTCCGAACTCATTCTTGTATTGCAGGATTTTTGTTTCACCCGGAGTGTACATTCTTATGATGTGAGAATTTTGTGCACTAACAATAACTTTTTGAACAAAAATTTCATCTACCAATGCAATGACATATACCGAGAGAGCAAAATACATGAATAGATATTTCAAGTGGATAGATTTTGAAAGGCAAGAAGATAGTGGCAGGGTGTGTATTTGTGGGCATACAGACACAAGACCTGAAAAGCAGGGGTGGGAGAGGAGTGATGCTGGAATTATGCAAATAGAGCAAAACATAGCATATCTAGTTGTAGTGGTGCTGGAATTATGCATATACAGCAAAACATAGCATATCTAGTTGTAGTAAAACAGTAATGAAATAAACAAAAAATAGCAATAAATTTATACTTAATTTGGGATCTTGAACCTAATGGCTCAAACACACACAATCTGGATCATGACTCCAAAGAGACACTTCCCATAAACAAATGCATCGGGAATAACTGCTGTTACCATAAAATCTGTTAGAGCACCAAACTACCTACCAAATGTAGAAAAATGTGGTTCTGTCTTTGTGGTACATGCTTCACCACGTAAAACTAAACAAAAGCTTCTACAATAGTAAGGCCACACCGAAAATTTGATGCATTTATTTTCATGATTGATGTCCATAAACCTGAACCGGAAATATATAACATATGTTTGAGTTTGAAATTTTACAGTATGACCACTGATCACAGAAACACTTGTATGTCCACAGACAATAAGACAAATATAACATACAATCCAAAGATGGAAACGAAAACCCAAGTTCACAGAAGCTATAACAGATACATAACACAAACCAATACCGGTAGCTAGAGATTGACGGTGTATAACATTAAATTAAGATGGCCAGACCCAATGCTGCAAAATTTGTTCTTCAAGACTTCCCCCTGCTAGGGCTATGAAGTTCTAGCTTGCTGCTTGTTGCTATCAGAGGGAAGAGGAGCAGCAGCATCAGGTGAATTCGACGTTGCACTTTGGTACTGAGCAGCCAACTGGGGTGCCATGGCCTGAGTATAATACATGTGGGCTTGTGAAGGATCAGCAAATTGATACGCATAATTGGCAGTAGTCGCCAAAGCTGGAGCATTTGACTGAGAAGGATGATGAAGCTGTGAAAAACCAGCATACTGTTGTGGCTGGTGTTGATTGGCAGGAACCTGAACAAATGATGGATTTGTTGTAGTCTCTGTTCGGTACACGCCTGCAGCCATTTCAGATTTAGGAACAGGAGCATTTCTAGTTGCACTGTATGCTGCTGCAGCAGGAGGGGTTTGTGGGCCGCTAGATTGTGTAGATTGTGTGGAAATGGCGGCTTCACTATAACTCTGCTGCTGCACAGGCATGTTATATGCTTGAGGCTGTCCAGCAGGAACATAGTAAACAGGGTATTGATGATCCATTGCAGGATGGTGTGATTGCTGGGAAGGGTACATGTGGTAGTAAGACCCCATTGGCACTGCCCCAGCAGGATGTTGTTGGATATACTGTCCACCAGCTTGAATAAATTGTGGTTGTTGCTGCAATTGTGGCTGTTGTTGCTGCAACTGTGGATGTTGCAGCATTTGTGGATGTTGCTGCATTTGTGGATGCTGCTGCTGCTGCATTTGTGGATGCTGCTGCTGCTGCTGCATTTGTGGCTGCTGCTGTTGCTGTTGCAGCTGTGGTTGTTGCTGTTGCAGTTGTGGATGTTGCTGTGCTGGCAAAACATACCCAGAATCTTGAAATTGCTGTTGCATCTGAACTCTTGAATTTGATTCAGCGATCTTTTGTTCAGGATTGGACGAAACCCTAATCTGCCCAGATTGAATTTGGACGTTCGGATCTTGATTATAGATCAAAGGTTTTTGGCGGGACAATGGATTTATTACACCACCATCACTGTACAAACAATCAACTTAATTCAGAGTGACTTTAGCAGATATGCAGATATGCTAACACTTTGTCATACTAACTGATTAGCACACTGACCTAAAACTAATATCACTCCAAGTAACTCTATTCAAACAATTCAACCATGACAAACAATTATGTAGGGGTGTATGCAGTTCGGATTGGTGCAGTTTTAGGGTAAAAGCCAAACCGAACTGCATATATCGGTTTTGTAAAATCCCCGACCCAGCACTAATTTCAACCACAAAGTTGTGGTTACTGCAGTTCGGTTTGCGATATTACCGCTTATTAAAAAGATACGATAAATTAGTTCAGGCAACATTCCAATTTAGAATATAAAATTGGTTTTGATTATCTTTGCTAAAAGTTAATTAAATTAATCTTTCAGACTAGTCACAACTAGTCATTACTTTAGTATATTAATTTGTGAAACCCAAAATTGCACATATTAAAGAGTATTGTAGATGGCCAGATGTAAATGGGTGTGAGTTCTACATACAAGAGAGACAGAGAAAATGAGCGGCTGAGGAAAGCAAAAGTGAATGACAGGATTCAGCTTGGAGAGTTAAAACAAAGATTTTAATTTTTTACACTACAAATGGCGTATTATATCTCGAAATGGGTTGAGTTGTATGAAGACCACTTTTAAATTGGAGATCATAGAGATTATATATCTTCTGTTGTTACTGGTAGTACATTGCAAACAAATTGTCAGTGAAACATGCTCCACCACGTTCCGCCCATTCCCATGTTTTGCTTGCAGAAAATATATGGTCTCCAGATTCTCCAATTACATAATGGTCATCATAGAGATTTTCTAAACATACATAATAAAAAAAAATCACCTTTTTATACATATAGGATTTGTAATAAATATATGTGTGTATATGTATCTCGGTTTGCGGTTTGTGGTTGCGCTTTGATTGGAACCACATATAAGCGGTTATCAAAATTTCAATCCGCAACCACCCGCGCAACTACCCGCGCTTTTTGCAATCATCCACCAAATACGCTTCGATTGAGAGCCGTTGATACCCGCCACCTAACTACCCGCGCTTTTTGCAATCGTCCGCAAAATACGATGCGGTTATGAGCGGTTGATATGCACCTAACATTATGTCACTAACTAACCATCAAACGAAATCTAGGGTTGTCGTGTAGAATTCAAATACATACATGCAAACCTAGGTTAATCTATACACATACATGAGATCATATAGTACAAACATGGAACCAATAAGGGAACTTCGGTAGGTATAAAGATCATCTACGTATAAGCTCATACATGAGATCACATAGCATAAACATGAAACCAATAAGGGAACTTCGGCAGGTATAAAGATCATCTACGTATAAGCACATACATGAGATCACATAGCATAAACATGAAACCAATAAGGGAACTTCGGTAGGTACAAAGATCATCTACGTATAAGCACATATATGAGAGCATATAGTATAAACATGAAACCAATAAGGGAACTTTGGTAGGCACAAAGATCACATACATATACTTCACATCTTGAATTGGCAACAACAAAACAATCATCTTAACAATTAAGCACACACTATATAAAAAAATAAAGGACTATTTAAAGAAACTTCGGCATACCTGGAAACCGAATCAGGAGAAGCCAAATCAAAACCACCACCACCACCAGCAGCTGGCTTGCTTGAAATCGCTGATTGTGCCTGTTGTTGCAATAGCTGCTGCTGCTTCCTGTATCCCATAGACACACCTCCCTGATCCGATCTCTCGGATCTCTCATCATCCGAAACAATCCGGTTCGAATAATCCCCAACCACCACAGGCGGCAACACAGACACCACTGGCTGAGCAAACTGCTCCTCAATTCCAACCACCTTCCGCTGATCCTCCACCACATGTACTCTAATCGGAGGCAAATTAGCCAAAGAAGGCGATGAAGAAGCGGAACCAAACGACGACGTCGTATCGAGCATCGGAGAATCAGGCACCGAATGAACATCCGGATGAGTCTTGCTCACAACATTTCCACTCAATTTAATTAAATTCTCATTATTATTTCCATTATTATTATTCGTCTCAACCGCTTCATCAAGTCCTAACAAACAATTAACCGAATTCGAATCCGACATCTGTCCGGTACTCGTTCCATTCAAAGCATTCAAAAACCAGTCCTCCGACTTAGTCGAGTTCTCTAACAACGATCCAATCGACGTCACCGACTCAGGCTTCGCCGGAAACAGAAACAACCTCAACCGACTCGATTTTCCGGCGCCGGAATTTCCACTCAGCCGATCATACTCATCGATCATATTCTCCAAATCTTCATCAGTCGTAACAGAGATCAACGAGTCCAAATCTTCGTTGGGAATTTGATACTTGAGAGTGAAATTCGATGTGTTATTGAAAAGTGTTTTTGAAAGGCGATTAATTAAATCGGGAAGTGAAGATTGACGATCGACGACGATGATGCGAGTATCGCCGCCGATATAACAGAGTGATTTGTCATGAGGACGTGGCACTATGTGACCACCAAAGCTACACATGAGTCTGAGTTTAGAACTGAGTTGGAACGAGTCGTTGTAGGAATCGGTTGTGTGTGAACGAGGTGATGAGTTGACTGAGTCGGTGGGAGCGAGTTGAGGAGGAGCTAACGGTTGCTCCATGGTGGTGAGGGGAGAGAGAGAGAGAGAGAAAGAGGGGAGAGAGGTGGTGTGAGTTGGAGGCGGATGTTCTTATAATGGCCCGCCTGTCCTTATTATTCTACCTTTTTATTATAACAATTAAAATGCAATTAAATTAAAGATATTTAAATTAAATTAAAAATGTTTAAAGATTATATTACGGATACCGGATAGATGTATGTTTATGTGAATAAAAACGATCTAGGAAAATCTTAAACTATATTTAAATTTTTCATAAATGAATTAGATTATTAGACGGAAAAATATTTATTTATCGAAATTTAATTGTATCGGATAAATGAAAGCTAAGTAGTGCCAGCGGAGGCAGGAATGGATTAAAATTTACTAAAATAGGGAGAGAAGGGGGGGGGGGGGGGGGGGTTGACATAATGTGCTGGTGCTGGAGGGTGGAAAATTGTTGTTTGACAGCTAAGTGACCGGCTGGCTACATGCGTCTATAACCCACGTTAAAACCTGACCTGACTGACTACTACAATTTGGGTAGATTTAGTACTATCATTGATGTAATTTTTTGGTGTCCTCGTACTCCAAAACTGCCCATAACAGAGTTTGCTAAGGTTAATACTCCTTCCGTCCCCAAATTCTTTTTTTATTTTGACTTTTTACACAATTTATTATAAACGATTTATTACTAATTTACACATAATTTATAAAATAAAATATAGTCATGAGTGATTTTGTTTGATTCGTATTTGCGAATATTTTAATACAATAAATTTTTTTATTTAATACTAATACGAAATTAAAAATATTAACGATAAAAAATGTGCGTTGTCAAACGTGTCCAACTCAAACAGGAAGGAACGGGGGAGTACATATTTTAACTAATCGTTTTGAATTTAGCATACTTTTCATTTCTTTAGAAAGCTATACTCCTTCGGTCCCAACCAATTGTTTACGTTTTTTAGAGAATGTCCGACACCCATTTTAAGATGCATATATAACTTATTTTTTAAATTTTCATTTTTCGTATAAAAATATAAACATTCTACTTTTATTCAAAATCATAAAATTGTAAAAATAAGTTACGGAACTATATTTTATATGCACCTAAAAATGCATGTCAGACACTCTTTCAGAAATGTAAACAAATGGATGGGACGGAGGGAGTAATTTTTTGTTGTCCGACATGTCACTTTTCATGATGGAACTTAACTTCTTCTCTTTTTTTTATAATTAAAATTTTCATAACTGCAGGTTGGTAATACTTCTAGGAAGACCTAGAAGCCCAGCCGACCCAAAAGGAGCTACAACAGAGCTAAACAGAGATCTGAGCATCGAAAAGGTTGCCTAGCGGCACCATAGAAACTACACCTAGAATACAACAAAGAAGACAACAAAGCAAAAGACTAGCAAGCACAAAAGGCTAGAGAAAGCTGTCGAGCTACTGTGACCCACCACCATTAACAGAGACTTGATCTTGTGCTGCTTCCTGTGAACGGGCATGTGGTTCGCCTGCTGGGAGGTAGCCTAGCACAAACCCATTTGCATCAGTGGGACTGGGAGAAGTCAAGAGTTGTGGGATTGGGGGACTGAAGCCTACATCCTAGTCCAGCTTCTCTTGCAGTCGACCAAATGGGACAGAGGTGTAGTACATAGTATCCCAGTTGTTGGGACCCACCACCGCGAGGTAATGTGCAGTACGATTATCAGTGTCCGCCACATATTGTATCGCGTTTTCCCATTCCAGGTTGTGTCCTAAGAGCTTCTTGATCTGTTCCACAATCCATAAGCATGTTCTACCTCCTCTCCCATCCTTTCTGGTGATCCAACTTAACTTAATACTAGTTGGGTATTTAATTTTGAGAAATATTACATGTGCCAAAATAAAATTCAAAAATGTTTTTAAATAATTTATGATGCATTTTTATTTGTGAAAGTTATTTATATATATATATATAATGGATTCATTTTATACTTGAGAGGATATTTAGTAATATATTAACAATTTATTAATTATTTGATTACGATTTTGAAAATTCCAACATTTTCTCAATCTAATTAGCCCTCACTATCTTACATAAGAAAGCAAAACTTGCGCGTTTTATTGTGTAAAAATTGCAATTTGATATTATTAGTAATTATGTTTCGTCAAAAAAAAAAGTAATTATGTTGTTCTTGATGATAATTTAAAAATAATTAAACGTATTTTGTATAAATCAATGTTTGTAATTGTTCAACAGATGACATGTGTTACAGCATCAACGGATAAGTTCATTGTGAAACATACAAATTATCAGTTGAAAGTTTAGTTGACAGATTTGAATAAGTCATGCTCACTATCAACGGATATACAAAATAGGTTGGCTAATTATAAATGACATGTGCTTTGTAATTATGCATAAGTGAAATGATATTTCAACAGATGATCAAACAACACCAACGGATAAAGGTTTCAACGGATTATAAGTGAAAAACAACACCTAGAGGGGGGTGAATAGGTGTTTATGGTTATTAATGTGAATTTATGAACTGTTTTGAAAATAACTGAAAACAGCTTGCTGTTTGTAATAACACAGTTCACAAACAGCACGCTGTTTGTATCTAAAATGCAATGCAGAAAGAATATAAACAGTAAGTAAAGGAGACACACAATCTTTTAGCCAGGTTCGACCCCTAATCCCCTATGGTCTACGTCCTGGTCCCTTACCAAACTTGGTAAGAGAATATATTATTGATCAACTATAATCCAATTACAAGATCCAACAATATATCTCCCTTACACCCTTGCTGCTTACAAATGGCTTGCTGTTTCCTGTGCTGAACTAGCTCTCTAAGCAATACTTCCCAAGTATCCTTCTCTAGCCTAGTTCGACCCACCCTAAACCTTAAGCCAACCTTGTACAGCAACAAATCAATTACAACTTGAACAATACAATGATTTGAATAAATACAACTCAACCTATGAACCCTCTGAATATATATATACTTGTATATAGGGGTTTGAAAGGTTTAGAAAGATTTTGCAATGTAAGCTTGGTGGTTGTGTATAGTTTCTTGTTTCTGCACTTGATAGATATTCAATGATGGATGATAAGAACTGAGAAAGACCAGCCCTTATATAGGTAAACAAGAATATTTAAAATCAAGCTTCAAGATGCTCCAACGGTATGAAAATAGAATGAGGCCGTTAGAGATGTTTTGATATCAAGAAGTGGAGGAGCTTGAATAATCTGCAAAATCAGAAGATATGGAGCGTGTATAGAGTCAAAAACATGGAGAGAATATTTGCTATGATGAGTCCCATGTGTTGTCTTTGAGTGGAGGTATGGTGGGTATTAAAATAATGAAAAGTAGATCTTACTTTTCTTATTTTAAGACAAGGAATAAATTTGTCTCCCAAAATGTTTGAAATATGAGAGCTGGCATATTTAGATTAATTCAGAGGACCCTTACAAAATATTCCTAACAATGTTTCCACTTGATGCTCTTTGAATTCTGAATTGATCTTTAATTCTGTCAGACACAATCAGCTTGCTGTTTGTGAAGCTGGCACGCTGTTTGTGAGACTGGTATGCTGATTGTCCATGCATTTGGCTTGCTGTTTGTGATATACTGATTATATAATCAGTAAGCTAATTTTTCCTGCAAAACCAAGTTAGTACAATACCGAAATAACATAGCAAGTTCATGTCAGCTTGCTGTTTTGGTTCTGGTGAGCTGAACGGATAGATGGCTTTATACTTTTGCATTTCCATATCATCAACCAAGTTTCCTGAGAACATAGATATGTTTGTTTGATCTTTATCTTCAGGAATTCTGAACAGTTGAAAATGGCTTGCTGTTTGTACAAATGGCTTGTTGTTTGTGACAAACTGAATATACAATCAGTAAGCTATTATACCCTGCAAAACCAAGTGAGTACATACACAACTAGCATGCTGTTTTATATCTACTAATAAGCCAAATGGCTTACTGTTTGTGATCATCAAAACTTATGAGTATCAATCTCCCCCTTTTTGATGATTACAACTAATTTAGGAGAATTAGAATAACTCCCCCTAAATCTCTGCATCTCAAAATTAGATATAAAACAATAATCTAACAAGATCAAATAGAAACATGAAACATCCAATAATACATTTTCATTAAGTATTCTCCTAAAGTTCTTCCCCTTAATCCATCAAAAATTAAAACACTTAAGATCAACAAATGATATGCAGAATATAATGCATTCAGTATACCAATTGTAACATGCGAATAGAACAAATGGTAAGCTAACAGCGATGACAAACAGTATGCTACTTGCAGTAGGTTACCTGCACAAACAGCTTGTTGTTTGTGGTATTTTACCTGCATAGATAGCTTGCTATTTGTTGAATGTTACCTGTACAAATGGTAAGCTAACATGTCATGCAAACAATCATTCAGCATGCTGTTTTAAATAGAACACATACCAAGTTGCATTCGAATGACTGAAAATCTTTCTTCAGCAAGAGGCTTTGTGAATATATCAACTAGTTGAAACTCTGTTGGAACAAAGACCAACTCTATCTTGCCTTTAGCAACATTATCTCTCAAGAAATGATGTCGAACATCAATATGCTTTGTTCTTGAGTGATTCACCGGATTCTTTGAAATATTAATGGTGCTAGTGTTGTCACAATTTATTGGAACCTTTTCACACTTGATATCAAAGTCCCTTAGTGTTTGAATCATCCATAGAAGTTGAGAACAACAACTCCCAGCTGCTAGATACTCCCCTTCTGCAGTGGATAAAGCAACCGAAGTTTGTTTCTTGCATTGCCAAGAAACTAGGCTTTGTCCAAGGAATGTACAAACGCCACTAGTACTTTTTCTATCAATTAGGCAACCTGCATAATCTGCATCACTATACCCAACAAGATCAAAAGTATTTGTGATAGGATAAAACAAACCAAGAGAAATGGTACCACTTAAATATCGAAATATTCTTTTAATGGCATTTAAGTGAGATTCTTTGGGATTTGATTGAAACCTTGCACAAACACATACACTATACATTATGTCAGGTCTAGAAGCAGTTAAATACAGTAGGCTTCCAATCATACCTCGATATCTTTTAATATCAACAGCCTTACCATTTTCATCTACAATCAGCTTGCTGTTTTGCACCATGGGAGTTGATTTTGGTTTTACATCTTCAAAACCGAATCTCTTCAATAGACTTTGTGTATATTTGGATTGGTGCACAAAAATTCCATCTTTAGATTGCTTGATTTGAAGACCCAAGAAGTAATTGAGTTCGCCCATCATGCTCATTTCGAACTCACTATGCATACACTTGGAAAACCACTTACACATAGATTCATTAGTAGCACCAAAAATAATATCATCCACATATATTTGTACAATCAAAATATCTTTACCATTTTGCATAATAAATAATGTGGGATCAATTTTACCTCGAGTGAATCCATTTTGGATTAGATACTTACTAAGCCTTTTGTACCAAGCTCTAGGGGCTTGCTTTAGACCATAAAGAGCCTTCTTTAGCTTGAATGCATAGTTTGGAAATTGATCATGCTCGAATCCAGGAGGTTGTTTAACATAGACTTCCTCTTCTAGCACACCATTTAGGAATGCACTCTTTACATCCATTTGATATAGCTTGATTTTCTTGAAACATGCATAAGCCAGAAGCATCCTTATTGATTCCAAACGAGCAACAGGAGCATAGGTTTGATCAAAATCAATGCCTTCTTGTTGGTTGTAGCCTTGAGCTACAAGTCTTGCTTTATTTCGAGTAATGGTGCCAAATTCATCAACTTTGTTTTTGAACACCCATTTAGTTCCTATAAGTGAGGCATCCTTTGGTGGCTTGACAAGTTCCCAAACATTACATCTTTCAAATTGATTTAATTCTTCTTGCATGGCCATGATCCAATTATCATCTTTTAATGCATCATCTATATTTTTAGGTTCTTCTTGAGCTAGGAAGGCTGCATGAGCACAATAATTTGCCTTCCCTCTTCTTGTAGTAATTCCATCAGTAATGTCACCAATGACTAACTCAGGTGGATGATTCTTGACCGTTCTTTTTGCCCTTGGTAAAGAATGTTGAGCTATTTCTTCATGAGTTGTCTTCCTTATCTTTGATGGTGGTGACTGTTCTTCTCCATCATATAGAGGCAATTTTGCAGTAGCCCTTGATCCTCTAGGACCTTCCAAAGTCATTTTTGCTATTTTTGAAATTGAGTCTTCCACTTCAGCTTGCTGTTTTAAACTTTCAGCTTGCTGATTGTCAGTGTCTGCATCCTCTTTGGCTTGCTGACTGTCAGTGTCACTTTCTTCTTCAGCTTGCTGACTTGAACTGCCATTTTGCTGATTTTCACTTCCAGCTTGCTGATTTGCACTTTCAGCTTGCTGATTTGTACTTCCAGCTTGCAGATTGTCAGTGACTTGAGGTTGCACAATTTCTTCTTCACCTGCAAATCCTTCCTCAACTCTTGGTAGATCATTGTTAGGTTCTTCAAAAGTAACATCAATAGATTCTTCAACAATATGCTTATTAATATTATAAATTCTATAAGCTCTACTTGTTAAAGAATAACCAAGAAATATGGCTTCATAGGATTTAGCATCAAATTTACCATCTTTATCAATTGTTTTGAGGACAAAACACTTTGAACCAAAAATCTTGAAGTAACTGATATTTGGCTTCTTGTTTCTCAACAATTGATAAGGAGTTTTGTCCAATAATGGCCTGATTATGATTCGATTCAACAAATAGCATGCTGTATTCACAGCTTCGGCCTAAAAACTTCTAGGTAGCTTGCTTTCTTGCAGTAGAGTCCTTGCTTTTCTTGAAGTGACCTATTCTTTCTTTCCACCACTCCATTTTGTTGTGGAGTCCTTGGAGCAGAAAATTCATGGGAGATTCCCTTTTGTTCACAATATGTGATAAATTTGTCATTGACAAATTCACCTCCTCTATCACTTCTTATACCTACAAGTCTTGTATCAAGCTTGTTTTCAAGTAGTTTGATCAGTTTCTCAAATTCATCAAAAGCACAATCTTTAGTACTAAGAAACAATACCCAAGTAAATCTAGAATAATCATCTACAATTACAAAACCATATTGTTTACCTCCAATACTTTTATAAGATTCTGGACCAAATAAATCTAAGTGCAGAAGCTCTAAGGGTTTAGAAGTAGATACCATTTTCTTAGCTTTGTGAGTACTTCGAATTTGTTTACCCAATTGGCATGCTGAACATACTTCGACCTTAGTATATTTCAGTTTTGGTAGCCCTCTGACCAGATTCTTACTTGAAAGTTTATTGATCAAGTCCATGTGTGCATGTCCCAACCTCCTATGCCATATATATGGATCATTGACGATTGCAGCCAAACAACATGCTGTTTCCTGCATTTCGAAGTCTAATACATATATATTTCCTTCCCTTCTAGCAACTAGTGGGATTTTGTTAGCACCAATAGTAATAATAGTTTTATCTATGCCAAACTGAACAAAATGTCCATCATCAAATAATTGAGTGACACTAAGTAAATTATATGAAAGACCCTTGACATATTGAACTTTATCGATTGAAATATTACTATTACCAATAGAACCAATACCAAGGATTCGAAGAGTTTTGCTATTGCCAATTGTAACCCTTCCTCCTTTCTTCATGTTGAGACTTATGAACTGAGACTTGTCTCCACACATATGTCTAGTGCAACCGCTATCCAAGATCCATTGTTTCGACTTTATTTTGGCGGCAAGACATATCTACAAAACAAACAAACACAAACTTAATGTTTTGGTAACCATATAGGTTTGGGTCCAAACTGGTTAGTAGCACGAATATATAACACATTTAATTCAGCTTTCTTGATCCATTTTTGGATCACTTTTGGTGACTGTTGGCGTGCTGTTTGTCTTCTGTCAGGAGCATTCTGGTATGCTGTTTGTCGCCTGACTGGTCCATTCTGGTAAGCTGTTTTCCCTTTACCATTGATTTGAGCCACACAATGAATTTCCAGATGGCCTTTTCCACCACATTTGTTGCATGTTTTCCAAGGCATGGCATAATCATAAGGTATGCCATTTTTACCATCATATTTGAGGACTCCAAGCTTCTTGTGTATGTCCATGCCAACTCCTTCTCTGACTACAAGGACTTTTGCCTTCTTCATCATTGTCTTTAAGGTGTCTTCTCCTTGAACAAACGTTTCCATCCCTTTCTCGAGATCATTGACCTCTTTTTCCAGGAGAGAGATCAGTTCAGCTTGCTGTTTGATAAGAATGGCATGCTGTTTGTCTACACATTCAGCTTGCTGTTTTCTTTTCTCCGCAGATTTTGAAGACTCGGCTTGGCTAGATTCCTTAATCTTGTATGATTCTATACACTCATCTCTAGCTTTAATCTTTGACCTCAAATCCCTGAGTTCTTTCATAAGAACCTCATTCCTTTGTATAATTAATTTATTAACTCCCTCGAATTGAATGAGTTTCTCCTTTAAATCAGCAATAAGATCATCATGGTTGATTTCAGGAGCCTTTTCAACCATTAAATCAGAAATGATTTTCTTAAAATGAGTATTCTTCTTTTCAAGCTCATTATTATTATTTTTCAATTCCATGAACTCAATGATAGATACATTACTTGGCATATGCATGGTTAGTTCATCTAGCATGGTAGAAGTAGAAGGTAAATCAGAGTTAATTGAGTTTACCTCACTTGCATCATCCGAATTTGAATAATCACTATCCACATTTTCTTCTCTTATGGATCCTTCATCATCAATACCAACAAAGGCTAGATTGTCCATCTCATCACTTGAGTCATCATTAGAAGCTGATTCCTCATCATCATTCCATGTTAGGAGTGGCACCTTAGATTTATCTGTGTCACATGAAACAGCTTGCTGTTTTGGATTGACGTCACATGAAACAGCTTGCTGTTTTGGATTGACACATCCTTCTTTTGTTGTAGCTTGATAATGTATTTCTAAGGTATCCCATATCTCCTTTGCTGTGATGCACGAACTGACCTTGGCAAAATTTGAATCTAAAAGACCACAAATCAGTGTGTACTTGGCATTTCCATTATAGCTTGCTTTTATCAATTCTTCCCCGGTAAGATCATCAACATCTTTTGGCTTGCCGTTTTCATCCAAAAAGGTAAATGGACCATCTTTAACAACCAACCATTCAAGTGGATTTCTGATTAGAATCATCTTCATCCTTAGTCTCCATAAATCATAATTTTCTGTACCAACGAGAAGTGGTGGCATGTTTGATGATTCTCCCTCTTCATAAATGTGTGCCATAGGATCTGTACTTTCCTGTTACAGAAATGTTAGTACACCAACGCTCTGATACCAATTGAAAAACAACACCTAGAGGGGGGTGAATAGGTGTTTATGGTTATTAATGTGAATTTATGAACTGTTTTGAAAATAACTGAAAACAGCTTGCTGTTTGTAATAACACAGTTCACAAACAGCACGTTGTTTGTATCTAAAATGCAATGCAGAAAGAATATAAACAGTAAGTAAAGGAGACACACAATCTTTTAGCCAGGTTCGACCCCTAATCCCCTATGGTCTACGTCCTGGTCCCTTACCAAACTTGGTAAGAGAATATATTATTGATCAACTATAATCCAATTACAAGATCCAACAATATATCTCCCTTACACCCTTGCTGCTTACAAATGGCTTGCTGTTTCCTGTGCTGAACTAGCTCTCTAAGCAATACTTCCCAAGTATCCTTCTCTAGCCTAGTTCGACCCACCCTAAACCTTAAGCCAACCTTGTACAGCAACAAATCAATTACAACTTGAACAATACAATGATTTGAATAAATACAACTCAACCTATGAACCCTCTGAATATATATATACTTGTATATAGGGGATTGAAAGGTTTAGAAAGATTTTGCAATGTAAGCTTGGTGGTTGTGTATAGTTTCTTGTTTCTGCACTTGATAGATATTCAATGATGGATGATAAGAACTGAGAAAGACCAGCCCTTATGTAGGTAAACAAGAATATTTAAAATCAAGCTTCAAGATACTCCAACGGTATGAAAATAGAATGAGGCCGTTAGAGATGTTTTGATATCAAGAAGTGGAGGAGCTTGAATAATCTGCAAAATCAGAAGATATGGAGCATGTATAGAGTCAAAAACATGGAGAGAATATTTGCTATGATGAGTCCCATGTGTTGTCTTTGAGTGGAGGTATGGTGGGTATTAAAATAATGAAAAGTAGATCTTACTTTTCTTATTTTAAGACAAGGAATAAATTTGTCTCCCAAAATGTTTGAAATATGAGAGCTGGCATATTTAGATTAATTCAGAGGACCCTTACAAAATATTCCTAACAATGTTTCCACTTGATGCTCTTTGAATTCTGAATTGATCTTTAATTCTGTCAGACACAATCAGCTTGCTGTTTGTGAAGCTGGCACGCTGTTTGTGAGACTGGTATGCTGATTGTCCATGCATTTGGCTTGCCGTTTGTGATATACTGATTATATAATCAGTAAGCTAATTTTTCCTGCAAAACCAAGTTAGTACAGTACCGAAATAACATAGCAAGTTCATGTCAGCTTGTTGTTTTGGTTCTGGTGAGCTGAACGGATAGATGGCTTTATACTTTTGCATTTCCATATCATCAACCAAGTTTCCTGAGAACATAGATATGTTTGTTTGATCTTTATCTTCAGGAATTCTGAACAGTTGAAAATGGCTTGCTGTTTGTACAAATGGCTTGTTGTTTGTGACAAACTGAATATACAATCAGTAAGCTATTATACCCTGCAAAACCAAGTGAGTACATACACAACTAGCATGCTGTTTTATATCTACTAATAAGCCAAATGGCTTACTGTTTGTGATCATCAAAACTTATGAGTATCAATAAGTCTA
This sequence comes from Saposhnikovia divaricata, assembly GCA_036435485.1. NCBI lineage: Eukaryota > Viridiplantae > Streptophyta > Magnoliopsida > Apiales > Apiaceae > Saposhnikovia > Saposhnikovia divaricata. The sequence continues at coordinate 26,453,787 of CM071600.1, forward strand.
TCAGTGCTCAACGAATTTCAAGATGCTACCTCAACGGATAACATCTTTATTCAAGCTTAGCAGCTGAAAGTGACTTGACAATTCTGACATATCACATGGGTTGATAGGATCTCAAAGTACATGAAAGCCAAGATTTTGAGATCTCGAAGAAAAAGAAACATTTCATTTCTATACAAGCAAATTGGATGGTTATTTCAAATCAAATTCTTTCAAAGAAAAACTGTTCAGTTGACTTACATGAAGACAAGGAATTCAGAAGTATGCTTACTGGACCCAGAATACTACTTTATTTTGTTTTCTAGTAGGCATTGTAAACGTGGATATATAACCAAGTGTAGCAGTAGTATGTAATATAAGAAACATGGTATCTTTACTTAGAATTGTTTGAGTTTCTTGTGAAGCAAAGTATTGAAACTGCAACTGTGTAATTGTAAATTATCACTGAGAAATTTTTCAATATATATCTCAAGTTGATCATACAAAGTCCATCTGAAATTTTAAAAGTGTTGAGTTCTCATTTTACATTACTTAAACTGCTTTAAATCTTGTATTCATCTTTCTGTTTTACAAAAGAATTTTAAAAAGAGTTCAAGATTGTATTTAACCCCAATTCTAAAATTTTGTGATTGTATTGTTGGGAAACAATAGATATAAAACGATATACCTCATGATTTGGGTAAGGGAACAAAATTATTAGTACAGAGACATATAATTATTAAAAATAATTTACTATATTTGCATTTATTTTATTGTGATTTCACAACAAGTTACATTTTTTTAAGAAGGACTCAATTTTTTATTAAAACATATAAATAATGCGCTACTATCCAAAAAATGAGATTCAACATAAAAAAGTTATACCTTAAGATCAAGTAATACGACAAAATTATTCGATCAAAGAAAAAGACATGCAATCGACAAAAAATAAAATCATGTATTTGTATTTATATCGTGACATTTTCGTTATTAACGCTTATTATCCTTAAAAAATATATACTAAAATATTTCGATTTCATCAACGAAACATATTTGTATTTATATTATCGTGACACCTTTTGTTACTAACCGCTTATTATCTAAAATATATATATATATTAATGTCTTTCGATTTTTTGACGATGGATACAATTTTTGAGTCAAATATATGAAGGACAAAATTATTTATATTTTAGAAAAGAGGTACTATGGATAACAAAAACATCCTATAATATTATTTCATGGATAATTTAGAAGATAGATACTATGGATAACAAAAATCATATAATATTATTTCATGGACAATTTAGAAGAGAGATACTATGGATAACAAAAATCCTATAATATTATCCTATCCCAAAGCATCCAGTTGATTCATAACATCATCATCGTGTTAGGATTTAATGTTTCTACAACAGCACTACTTTTCAAATCCTTTATCAAGCTTTGATTGTGAGGTATATAATCATTAAAATATAATTTACCATATTTGCATTTATTTTATCGTGATAATTTTCACAACAAGTTCTTAAGAAGGACTCAATTTTTGATTAAAACAAATAAATAATGCGCTACTTTCCAAAAAATGAGATTCAATATAAGAAAATTATACCTTAAGATCAAAGTAATACGACAAAATTATTCGATCAGAGACAAAGACATGCAATCGATAAAAAATAGAATCACGTATTTTTATTTATATTATCGTGACATTTTCGTTATTAACGCTTATTATCCTTAAAAAATATATACTAAAGTATTTCGATTTCATCAACGAAACATATACTCCCTCCGTCCCACTGGGATCTTTACATCTCAGCTGGGCACGGAGACCAAGGAATATAATTTAAATAGTGGGTGTAATAGTGTAGTAGTGGGTGTAATTGTAATTTTATTGTTAAAATAGGTAAAGTAGTGGGTGTAATAGTGTAAAGTGTTGAAAAAGTAGAGTGAAGTAGTGGGTGTAATAATGTATTTTATTGTTAAAAGTTACTATTTTTGGTAATGTAAAGAAATGGGTGGGACGTCCCAAATTATTAACTGTAAAGAATCTAGTGGGAAGGAGGGAGTATGTATTTATATTATCGTGACACTTTTTTATTATTAACCGCTTATTATCTAAAAAAGATATATATTAATGTCTTTCGATTTTTTGACGATGGATACAATTTTTGAGTCAAATGTATGAATGACAAATTATTCAAATTTTAGAAAATAGGTACTATGGATAACAAAAACATCCTATTGCATTATTTCATGGATAATTTAGAAGATAATTACCGTGGATAACAAAAATCATATAATATTATTTCATGGACAATTTAGAAGAGAGATACTATGGATAACAAAAATCCTATAATATTATCCTATCCCAAAGCAACCAGTTGATTCATAACATCATTCATCGTGTTAGGATTTAGTGTTTCTACAACCGCACTACTTTTCAAATCCTTTATCAAGCTTTGATTGTGAGATATCATATTACCAGTACCATTCTCCTCTTGAATGACAACTGAATTAGATGCTCGTTCTTTCTCTAAAAAAGTTTTGGCCTTAGATGAAGACAATCCTACTTTGTCACCATCCAGATCATTATTAACCTTTGGGGAGGAAGTTATGCTTTGCTTCTTTCCAATGGAAAAATCCAATCTTAAAGTATTGCCCTCATAGACTTTACCAGACGAACTATTATTTAGTATAGATGCTTCATGCTCAGACTGTAGTTTAACAAAACCAAATCACTTGTTGTACTTGTCCAATTTTTTCGGAAGAATAATATCTTCAACTCTACATATATTCCTAAAAAAAGATCAAATATCTTTTACCTGGGCATGCACTGGTCGATTTGAAACAAATATCGCATTACGCACTCTGTTTCTCTTATCCCTTTTGATAATTGGGGTTTCCACCTTAAGAGGTTCAGTAGTAGATTTCCCAAGAAGAACCTCTTTAAAAGTTTTACCTGAGTTATTGATGCCATTAAAAGATGGTGGTTTCATAGAACCTAAAGCATGAGTTAGAGTTTGAGTGCGAGCTAACGATCTAGAATGAATCTGTAAGAGAGCTCTATTGATATAGAAATCAACACCTTTAACAGCTTCTTCCAAAATCCATTCAGCCACCAAATGTCCATTACTTTTAATAAAATCCAACACTACTCGTACCTTTTTCGAAATCACATTATTACGATCTTTAGGTTATAGAGTAACATTATCATGTTGAGCATTTGGCACCTTTCTCCTGTCCTCCCTGCTTTTTGTGGAAACATGTGAGACCTGGTAGAATTTCTTCATTGAACTCCTACTCGCTACCTTTGTCCAGGTACTTTTCCGGTTTTTGAACTTTGTGATCTGTCCATTTTTTATCTTTCAAATCAAAATATGGATTTAAAGATTTTAAATCTCTGATCATTTTAAGAGAGCCATAGTGCATTTGATTGAGAGCCATCTGAATCCCCTCGTTGTCTCATCTATGAATCATCTTGATTACATTGGGATGTATCATATGCTCCTTAATTAAGATGAAACATACTAGATCATCTTCTTCTTCCTTCACACACTGCTCATGTTCTTCTCCGTAGTAATAGCCCATTGCTTTGAGATTTAAGCTCCTAGCTTTCTCCCACCAACTATGATTCATGAAGAACCATTGAATTTTACACAATCATTCTTCGTTCCTAAGAAGTCCTAGTTGAAGCATTTGAGGATCAACAACTTTTTTAAAAAGTTGATTCTTGCCCATGCTAAATCCAACAGATCAGTTATTCCCTTAGCTAACGTATTTGATAATTCCTTATCCAGAAGGAACCAGTACTTCAAAGCCTATTGAATTGATTTCCAATTACCATCTTCATCTTCAAACCTTGTATTTGAAGAGACCATTGAAAACTTGAAATTTAAAATTTAAAATTTTTCTTTCTCATGTGCTCTCTTATTCTTTTTGACATCCGAAAAAGTTTGGTTAAAAGTTAGTCCAACATAAGAAATTTATTTTAATTTTTGATTGTCAGGATGAATTTATCATATCATTAATGATTATATCATCTTTAGTGAAGTAACTACGTAGTAGATTAAAATTCAATATATAGCAAATAAAAGTTAACTTATAAATAAATCTATCTATTATATATCCAATACAGCAACATGGGGGTTTGCTGAACAATTTAATTCCTTTGTACCATTTTACCCTCCTTTCTACTTTATATTTTTAGGATTATTTTGATCTTTTAACATCAATATATTTAATACATATTATTAAATGCTACAAAATTAATATCCATACTTAGACATACATACATACATACACACATACATACTTACATCAATATATTTACTACATATTATTAAATGCTACAAAATTAATATGCATACTTATACATACATACATATATACACACTAGCACACATACACACATCGATACATACATACATGCATACATTTATGTGAATATATGATAATATTTCACTAAACGATTTTAATTTTTTTGTTGCATACTCGTACACACAGGGACAGAATTGGAGGGGGGCACGGGATGGCGGCCGTCCCCCCAAACTTATACATATTTCAGTTTTATACCTGTTGTTAGAGGAATTTCGTAACATCATCAAATTCATCCAAGAGTTTCTTGGTGGGACCCTTACTGCTCTCCTCTTGATAGGACTTGGGCCCCTTCCTAGCATTCCTCTTCGCGCCTCTTGAGCTATACCGCTTCTTCACTCTAGTCATCCTTTCTTGCACTGCTGACACCTTCTCGGGCCCATCCTCCTCTTCGCTCCTGGGGGGATCGTCTTTGGGTATCTTGTGCGATCCCGGGGTCTCCCCGTTGTTGTGCCCTCCGTTCATCTTCTTGTTCGACTTAGCCATCTTTCTCCCAATATGATGACTTCCCCTCCTTCTAGTGCCAAATGTTATAGGGATAAATTGGTATAATAGAATTTATGGATGTTGCTGGAATCAAGGAGTAAAATACGGATATTTTGCTAAGAACACGAAGAACACGGAAGGAGATTTGTGAATGTTTGTGGATGATCTTGCTTGTTGATTTGTTGAATGTCAGAGAAAACTGTTTATTCTCTTTTGCTGCCAACTGTCAATATTTGTCATTGTACTGAAGTAAGAAAATAAATATGCTCCCTTTCCTTTCTTTAAATGTTTGTGAAGTGTGATGAAACGAGGCCTTTTGTTGATATGATGAGATGAGTATTCTCCTCTCGCTTGGCTCCTTGCTAATATAATATTTTTTGTCTTCAAAATATTTTCGAAATCATTCTCAGGTCCTAGCTCGTGTGAATTATTGCCCGCTTGTAAATATTGTACCCTCAATTCAGTATATCTTTCTTTCTTTTTATGTCATCGCATTTGAGATTTTCCAAGACCCTTCATCGCTGTCATCGCCAATGGGGTCAAGTGGCCTCACATCGCAAGATATTGGGCTTGTGGCCTCGCAACGCTAGGCCTTGCAACGCTAGGTGTGGCCTCGCAACGATAGGTACTGGCCTTATCTTGCAATTTTTCAAATTTCTCACTAGAAGAGGTGTTTATGTAATGCTACTATAACAATACCAATATAATTATAAAAAAATGTCGTCCCCCAATTTTTAACATTTTTATAACAAAAACACTTAAAAAGGTTAAGTTGGATCCACAAAACTGTACATAACTTCTATTAGAAATCTTCTTTGCACACTAAAATCAACAATCTAAAGAGTTCATCAAAATGAAAAAAGAACAGGGTAGGAGGAGCAAACTCATTTCATCTCTCATTCTCCCTATAATACTTACTGGACTAAATGGAGGTATCATGTATACTAAGTGATATACTGTGCAACTTTCCAGAATATATTATGATGACAATGTTAAACATTTGCCCCCCCCGAATTATTTTTCTGGTTCTGTCCCTGCGTACACATACGTACATACATACATACACATATGCATAGATTTATATAAATGTATGATAATATATGATCATTTACGCTAACATATACCATATGTCATTATACTATTATTTAGATTTACTGTAAATTTTTTATGAATTAAATATTGTTAAAAAAATATTATTTGAGCAAACTTTATATATTAAGCATGTATGTGCATTATAGTTATTTATACTTCTAATAAATCAAACTATACATAATCTCTGACTTATTTTAAGTATTATATTTGTAAGGCACAAATACGTTCAAATGAACACAAGATAATAAATCAATAAATAAATAAAAAGAACTTTCATGCATATAAGTGTAATACATACTTGTACTAACTCAACTTGTCGCATAACTCATAAATTGTTACTCTAATACGCAAATGCACAAAAAAAATTTTAGAACAAACCAATAGTTTAATTATATCCTTTTGTTTAGTATATTTTTTAGGATTATTTGGTCTTTTAACAATACATATTTATTACATATTAATGTCTCATATTCATTGTTATGCAATTATTAATCAAACATACATGCATGCATTCATACATACATACATACATCCATAATACATACATAGAGTAGCACTCTATGGAGAACCACCTTACGTGGAGAACCGTGGAGAACCCTATGATTCTGTAGTAGAACCAATATTTTTTAATCTTTTTTCTGATTCTGTAGTAGACATGCCACGTCAGCTTTGCCCATAATTTTTTTTTGTAGAACCAATTTTTTTTTATAGAACAAAAAAAAAAAAAAAAAAATTGGTTCCGTAATAAAATAAAAAATTAGCATAGAATAATTGGTTCTCCATGGTTCTACACGTAAGATGGTTCTCCATAGAACAATGACCTACATACATACACACATACATATATTTATACATACCTACATGGGTGACACTCTAGAGAGAATCATCTTATATAGAGTGCAAGAGAGAACCACCACAATATATATATATATATATATATATATATATATATATATATATATATATATATATATTTGTATGGAATACAGTTATAAATCTTAATAAAAAAATTATAAATGAAATTACACAACTTTTCTTTTTGAAAAATCATTAAAAATTAATGAATTATTCCAAAGCAAGTCTGCTATAGAATCAAATTGATCCAAAATGATTCTACCGTAGAATCAAATTTAAATCAATCTTTTTGTTCAAATTTTATGTGTTATATATATATATATATATCATTTTTGTATGGAATATAATTATAAATCTTAATTAAAAAATTATAAATGAAATTACACAACTTTTCTTTTTGGAGAATAAACAAAAAGATTGATTTAAATTTGATTCTACGGTAGAATCATTTTTGAAATTACACAACTTTTCTTTTTGGAAAATCATTAAAAATTAATGAAATAATCCAAAGCAAGTCTGCCGTAGAATCAAATTGATCCAAAATGATTCTACAGTAGAATCAAGTTTAAATCAATCTTTTTGTTCAAATTTTATGTGTTAAATCATTTGCAAAGGTTGTAGGTTATTAGTATTATACATTAGAATCAAATTTTATATTTTTAAAAATTTTGTTTGTAATTTTTTGATGAAATTCTATAATGGAATCAATAATTCTCTCAGATACTCTATATATATAAGAAGATTCTATTTGGAATAATGACCTACATATATATTAGTTAACGAATTAATCAATCTTTCAATAATTATAATCTACTAGCTTATAACCCGTACGAAGCACGGGTTTCTTTTGATAGGTTATAAAATTTATTTAACATTATAATTATGTTTTTATATAATCCTTATTTTTAATAATTTTTTAATTTTAATTTAATATAAATTTATATAATGAAATGCATGGTTTAAATTTTATTTTGTAAAATTCTAAATTAAAAATGTCGTTGACGGGTTCGAACTTTGAATTTTTAATAAATTAATTTAATCATATAATATATCTTATTATTAGATCTAACGATTGTTATTTATTAATAAAAATAATGATTTGTATATATATTTTTGGGTGTATATTAGTGATCGCAAGATTAATTTAAATTAAAAAGTACTCCATGTTTTAATTACAAAAATTACTACTAAAAATAATTACGGAAAGATATGGTGTGATATTTTGGATATATATTAATTATTGTAATATTAGTTTTAAATTAAATGATAAAGTGTTTTAATTAGAAGTAAAATCTTTAGAAAAAATGAATAATTGAGTTGTTGGAGCAGAAAAAAGAGTCCAAGTAGAAGTGGATGACGGAATTTTAATCAGAATATAATTACGTTAACATTAGTAATTAGTTTTTTGAATTGTTTTTGTAATTTAATTATTTATTTTAATAATTAGGATAACCAAACCGAAAACCAAAACTTAGGATAACCAAACCGAAAACCAAAACTTTCAATGTTTCGACATTTACTTTTAATTCAAAATATTACCTTTTATAAAAACATTAATCGTACCTTATTTTCAAATCATTAATATTTTCTTTCTAATTAAAATACGTTACCTTTTTTATTTAAAACTAATCTTACAATCATTAATATATACTCAAAAATATCACACCATATTTCCAATTATTAATAAAATATATTAAAAAACCCTATACATTGTTTATAATAAGGAAATATTAGTATAATACGTAAATATGAGTATATTAAATTATGTTAAATTAAAATTTAAAAATTATTAAATTGATAATTATATAAAAACATAATTTTACTATTAACTACAATTTAATAAATACCTAAAATGTCTTATCTTTCAATCAATTTAAAATATGTTTACTTTTAATTGAACATATTACCTTTTATGTGTACCTAAAATATCGTAACTTCTAATCATTAATAATTCTCTCTAGAGGGTCAAAGGCCTTCGAAAGAAGGAGAAATCTTGCTTGCTAACAACCTATCAAAAACAATTTTAGTTAGAAAAAATATAAAAGATATTGTATTTTATCTAAGAAGAAATTATTTAGTTATTGAAAAATTGAAAAGGCAATATGTTTAACCTGAAAAGGAAAATTGATTAGTAAGGAAGAAATTTTAGTTAGATAAAATTTAAAAGATATTATTTTTTTACCTAAAAAAGGAAATTATTTAGTTATTGCAAAATAGAAAAGATAATATGTTTAACAAGAAAATGAAATTGATTAATCAGAATATAATTACGTTAACATGAGTAATTAGTTTTTTGAGTTGTTTTTTTATACTTACACTTTAATGATATATATGGTGTTGCAAAAGAAGAGAAATGCCCAAGAAACTTGGGGAATCGTCCATCTGAAGAGGGTTAGTTTCTCGGCTTTGAGGGATAGTCACAGGTAAAGTTCCCTCAACATGGGGAATCGTCCCTGAGGGTTGAGAGGTTAGAGGTTGAATGACCGTCCCTGTTGGTGGGGGTAATTGTCCTTCTTCAGCGATGATGAGCGGATCAGAGATGGCAGGCGGAGCAGAGCTAAGGGGTATGGCCTCAGTCGATGTTGCTCTTCGTGTTTGAACCATGGTTGATGTTGTCTTCCCACAGACGGCGCCAAATGTTGTGGATCAAAAACTAGATTACGATTTGTAATTAATGCTAGGGTGGTTGAGCTTCGAGCTTTAATGGCTGTTTCTGCGTTCGAGACTTTAATCGGTCCTCACAGAGTGCCTACGTATCTCGTATTGAGAATCAAGCCAACGTAGTTCTAGGTGATGGTGCCCTCGAGGCTATGGCGGCGAGAGCTCACCTAGGACGCAGTGGCTTCTATGTCCTTATTCGAGGATTAAGCCAAAACGTGGTGGGTAACGTATGGAGCTGTATCCAAAACGTATTCCTGAGGGTGAAGGAGCAGGTCCTTATATAGGCTGAGAAGCCTTAGAATTATGGTAGGAATAGGAGACTTGGTAGACAAGTCTTTGGGGAAGGTTCTAGATCTATTCCTTGTAGGAATCAATTTCCATATTGAATTGGATGCCTTGGTGGCTAAGTCTGGTGGGAATAATATCCTTATCCAACTCTTATTGCTGAGCTGTTTATTACCCCCAATATTAATTACGAAATTATTATTATAATTGGGGTTTTGGGCCCACCTGGTGGGCCCCGCGTTTGGACCATTCTTGGCCTAATTAATGCCACATTAAATGTGTCTTTAGGGCTTACTTTTTGCCCATATCATTTGCCCCCCAACTTCTAGGAAAACTGATCAGGTTTTCCTTGAAGTTTTAACGGTCCTTTCCAAGACTCGGGTTAGGGTTCATCTTTATACACTAGTGTTTCACGAGTATTGTCTTTATGTAAAGCGTGGAGCGACCGACGCGTTTACGACAATGTTAATTCGATGCTAATCGGCACTAATCAGCCTTAACGACATTTAAACAATGTTTAAACGACGTTGAACGGCATAAAACGGCACTAAACGGTACTAACTAGCCTTAAACGACACTTAAACAACGTTTAAGTGACGCCAACCGGCATTCAACGACACTGAACGGTGCTAGAAGACACTGTCGGTGCTAACGACTTTACTGGTGCTATCGGCACTAACGGTGCTTATCGGTACTTATTCGGTGCTTATCGACACTAACGGTGCTAATCGGCACTTAATCGGTGCTTATCGGCACTCACGGTGCTAATCGGTACTTGATCGGTGCTTATCGGCACTGACGGTGCTATCGGCACTAACGGTGCTAATCGGTACTTAATCGGTGCTTATCGGCACCGACGGTGCTATCGGCACTAACGGTGCTAATCGGTACTTAATCGGTGCTATCGGCACTAACGGTGCTAATCGGCACTAACGGTGCTATCGGCACTAAACGACGTTTAAACGATGTTAAACGGCGTTAAACGGCACTAAACGGCGCTTAACGGCGGAGATTCGGGACAATTGTAACCTCTTCCGGGCAGCGAGTCAGCCGACAAGGGTCCTGGCCAGCTGCCAGGTGCTCCTGGTCGGCTGCCAGGAGATCCTGGTCGGCTGCCAGGAGATCCTTGTCGGCTGCCAAGAGATCCTGGTCTGCCAGGGGGTGTTCCTTGTCGGATGAAACCTTCCAAGGTTGTAGAAAACTTTGTGACCTTCGCGTGGGCTGTAAGATCGCCCAAATCTGATACCCGGAGCTCAAGATATGGCCCAAACAGTGTGAGGTCGGCTGACAAGAGAGATTCTGGTCGGCCAGACCCCTTCCTGGGCAGATGGTCGGCTGCCAGGAGGTCCTGGTCGGCTGGGGACCTTCCAAGGTTGTATAAAACTCCAAGACCTTCGCGTGGACTGTAAGATCGTCCAAATCTGATACCCGGAGCTCAAGATATGGCCCAAACAGTGTGAGGTCGGCTGACAAGAGAGATTCTGGTCGGCCAGACCCCTTCCTGGGCAGCTGGTCGGCTGCCAGGAGGTCCTGGTCGGCTGGAGACCTTCCAAGGTTGTAGAAAACTCCAAGACCTTCGCGTGGACTGTAAGATCGTCCAAATCTGATACCCGGAGCTCAAGATATGGCCCAAACAGTGTGAGGTCGGCCGTGGCTCCTTGGCGCGCCTTGGTCGGCCGGTTCGTGATCGTCTAGCTCGTGGTCGGCCGAGGCATCCCAAAACTCCGTGGTCGGCTACGAGGTGGTCGGCTGTGGCTCCTTCAGGTGTCATGGTCGGCTGCTTCGTGGTTGGCGAAGAAACCCGGACCTGAAAACCTATTCATGGAAATTAAGGATCAAGAACCTCGATCTCGATCCTAGGGATCCAGAAGCTCGATCTTGATCTCTAATTTAGTATCTTGGTCACCCGTGACTTTCAAGGATCCAGAACCTCGATCTCGATCTCTAATTTAGTATCTTGGTCACCCGTGACTTTCAAGGATCCAGAACCTCGATCTCGATCTCTAATTTAGTATCTTGGTCACCCGTGACTTTCAAGGATCCAGAACCTCGATCTCGATCCTAGGGATCCAGAAGCTCGATCTTGATCTCTAATTTAGTATCTTGGTCACCCGTGACTTTCAAGGATCCAGAACCTCGATCTCGATCCTAGGGATCCAGAAGCTCGATCTTGATCTCTAATTTAGTATCTTGGTCACCCGTGACTTTCAAGGATCCAGAACCTCGATCTCGATCCTAGGGATCCAGAAGCTCGATCTTGATCTCAGGTCGTCAGTTTAGTCATTCGTGACTTCTATCGGTGTTATCGGCACTAACAGCACTAAACGGCGCTAAACGGCACTAAACGGAGGAGATTCAGGACAATTGTAACCTCTTCCGGGCAGCGAGTCAGCCGACAAGGGTCCTGGCCAGCTGCCAGGTGCTCCTGGTCGGCTGCCAGGAGATCCTGGTCGGCTGCCAGGAGATCCTGGTCGGCTGCCAGGAGATCCTGGTCGGCCAGACCCCCTTTGTGGCACCTGGTCGGCTGCCAGGAGATCCTGGTTGCCTGCCGGGTGCTTCTTGATCGCCTGACATGTGCTTCTTGATCGCCGGCAGATTGACGGGAGATCCAGGTTGACTTTAATGATGTCACACGATGCTTAAACGACGTTTCAATGTTTGTGTAAACGACGTTAAATGGCCTAAAATGGCACTATATGGTGCTAATTCGAAGGTCGATGTTTGTCACGGAAAGTGAGAAACCTTCAACAGAACCATCAAACGATGGGGGGTGCCAAGATGGGTACCGGGAAGTCAGCTGGAGCCTCTCCGTGGCTCCTGGTCGGCTGCCAGGTGCTCCTGGTCGGCTGCCAGGAGATCTTGGTCGGCTGCCAGGAGATCCTGGTCGGCCAGACCTTCTCTGTGGCACCTGGTCGGCTGCCAGGAGATCCTGGTTGCCTGCCAGGTGCTCCTTGTTCGCTTGCCAGGTGCTCCAAGTTGCCTGGAAGTGTTTAAACGACGTTTCAATCTATGTTAAACGACGTTGAATGGCATTAGACGGTACTACACGGTGCTAATCGATGCTTGAACGATGTCTAGTTGGAGGTCGGTGTTCGTTTTAGTAAGAAACCTTCGACAGAACCATCAAACGATCCGACCAACTGACGGGAGGTGCCAGGAGGTCGGGTGCCAGGTGATCCTGGTCGGCCAGACCCTCTCCATGGCACCTGGTCGGCTGCCAGGAGATCCTGGTCGGCCAGAGCTTCTTCATGGCACCTGGTCGGCTGCCAGGAGATCCTGGTTGCCTGACAGGTGCTCCACGGTTGCTTTGTCGTGCCTCTCGGAGCTTTTCGCAATGCCTGGAGTCTCGTTCTTGAATCACGTCCTTGACATTTGGATGTTGTATACATCCTTTCAAGGCATAATTAATCTCTCTTTCTTGTTCTAAGATGTGGAGCTTGTGATGAAGCTTTTTAGTTCTTGCCCCCCTTGTTTCATATGGTGGAGGTCTTGCTTCTCGTTTGATCGTTCAAGAAGTTTCTTTTCCACTGAGCACTTGACTTCAAGTCTGGTTTGCATTGTTATCTGGTTGTCAACCCTTTATCTTGATTCTAGGTTTCCAACCTTCCTTTGGTTTGAATTCGATTGACGGCTCTTGATTCAAGTCCTTAAACTCAAACGACGAACTCGATTGGAGGCAGACAACCTTTTTGGCCATCTCGATTGGAGACAGACAGCCTTTTTAGCCATCAAGGCTGAAATTTTGTGTCAGGATTTGAGATTCAAGATTTTGAGTATGGAGTGACAAAGGACCTTTATTCTTACTAACAGCTCCTGTGCCTTTAAGGCATTATCAGGGAGCCTACCAGTCTCAAGATGAGCTTTAAGAGGGTCTATCCTTCAGCTTACATCAACTGGTGCTACCAATTTCGAATTGATGGTGGGGTCTTCAGGACCTGGAGGTAAAAAGTCTTCACATAATTCTCTATTTCAGAAGAAGAAAACTTTGAGAGGGCATCGGCCTTAACGTTCTCTTCCCTAGGAATGTGCTCTACACAACACTCATCAAACTGAGTCATAACGGCCTTCACGACTCTCAAGTCCTTGGCCATAGTTTCATCCTTAGCTTCAAATTCACCATTCACTTGTGAGACTACCAGTCTTGAATATCCACAAACTTTGAGGTTCTTGACTCTCATGATTCTGGCCAAGCCCAATCCGGCTATCAAGGCTTTATACTCAGCTTCGTTGTTGATTATCGAAAAATCCAACTTCAAGGCATACTCAGCTGTGAACCCATCGGGGCTTTGCAAAACTAAACCTTTACCACTAGATTTTGTTTTTGATGCTCCATCAAAACAGAGCACCCAATATTTCTTCTGATCAGGTACAAGCTCCTCATCTTTATCCTCTCTTCCAGGGGTGGTTACTATCTCCTGCCCCCCCCCCCCCGACTTCTTGGTTGCGAATGGTACATTCAACCACGAAGTCAGCCAATGCTTGAGCCTTTATGGCTGTTCGAGGCTTATACGTGATGTCAAATTCTCCAAGTTCAATCGCCCACTTGATTAGCCTTCCACTAGCCTTCGGGCTATGCAATATGTTTCTCAACTGTTGGTCTGTTAGGACTTCAATCTTATGTGCCTGGAAGTACTGGCGTAACTTACTCGAGGCTGTTATCAATGCCAAGGCGAACTTCTCAATGTGAGAGTAATTTAACTCAGCTCCGTGGAGCACCTTGCTTACATAGTAGATGGCACTCAATGCTTGTTCAGACATTGCTAGATACAGATAAAGAGTCTCTCCGGGACTTGGCGTGGCCAACAACGGGGCTTCGGCCATGTACTTCTTCAACTGTTCAAAGGCCTCTTGGCTTGTATTAGTCTATTCAAAATTTTTCACCTTCTTCAATGCTTGAAAGAAAGGAAAGCATTTGTCACCAGACTTGGAGATGAATCTTCCTAAAGCCGCTACCCGGCCTGTCAACTTCTGCACATCTCTTATAGAGCGTGGTGGCTCCATGTCTAAGATCGCCTTGATCTTGTCAGGGTTGGTCTCTATGCCTCTCTTTGAAACCATCAGACCCAAAAATTTGCCTGATCCAACGCCAAAAGCGCACTTGGCTGGTTTCAACATCATCTTGTGGTGCCTCAGCACTTCGAATGCCTCTCTGAGGTGCTTAATGTGATCTGCCTTGAGTAGGCTCTTGACTAACATGTCATCAACATAGACCACCATGGTTTTTTCAATCAGATGGGCGAATATCTTATTCACCAATCGTTGGTAAGTAGCTCCTGCATTATTCAGACCAAAAGCCATAACAATATAGCAGAAAACACCAAAGTCAGTTATGAAAGATACCTTAGGGACGTCATCCTTGTGCATCTTAATCTGATTGTAGCCGCTGAAACCATCCATGAAGCTCAGCATCTCATGTCCTGCTATGGCATCTATTGTTAGGTCCAAATGTGTTGTAGAGGGGGGGGTGAATACAACTTTTCGAATATGAGAAGCAATAAATACGATGCAATAAATGAACACACGGATTCAAGGAATATATGTCTTATATATAACTTGAAAGGGTTGCTACAACATTCATTACAAAGTATAACAGAAGTTCAGAGAGAAGTGAATGATACTAAGCTCTGTGAATGCACTCTCTCTCTTTCTCTTGTGTTTTTCTTAAGAATTGCTCACTAACTAAAACATTACACAAGTACTTCTATTTATACTACATGTAATCTATGTCCTGTAGTCTTCAAAGACTAAGATGTACGTGGCCCAATGATGTCCACATAAATCTTGCCTTATCTTGAAAGCTTGGAAATCTGCCAATCAGAAGATGCCATGTGTCATGTTGAAGCTGCACTCTAAGTAGAACTTCTACTTGAGAATTTCTACTTAGCCATCTCGAAGTTCTAAGTAGAACTTCTACTTAGAAACTTCTACTTGGCCATCTAGAATATTTAGTACTTAGAAAATATTCTGGTCTTCAACTTGAAACTTCAATGAACATCTTGAACTTGTGATATCTTCATGTCTTCTTTATTCTTCACCAAGCTCTTGAATATGGATCTTTATTACTGACATAAACTTGCTATCAATGTCCTGACACTTGATGCAACGGTCTGGTTCATAAGTGACTAGTCTTGATAGGGTTTTTGCTTCTTCAATAAATTACCATATCCAATTAGAAATGTGGCTTTCCAATATTTGCTTTCCTTCTTGTTCACTTGAAATCAATTGGTCTTATTGATACTGATAGTTATGATCTTGATTCTTGGCTTTCCAAATCACTGAGGCATGAACAACTTTGACTTGAACTTCTCTCAATGATTTCTTCTTGGATTGATCATAGTTAACATGTTGAATTGTATCAATTACCTTGTCTTCATTTAGTGTTGATTTCTTGTGACTTCTTGTTCTTGATTGTCTTCTGGTTAAGTATCTTTTCCTTTAGTTTGAGTTACATTAGTTATAGTGTTACAAGTTTACACACTCTGCCTTTCAATCTCCCCCAATTTGATTGTCTAACAATGACATTCAAATTAATGAAGGATAACTCAACTAAACAATGAGACGAGAAAAGATAATTAACATTACAGTCTTGAATAATTTACAATTGAAATTTACATGAAAACAATACAAAGAACTTAAACTAGAAACAGAATTCGAACTTCGAATTAAAGATCATTTGAGTGATTCCTATCACCTGGATTATTTCATACCTTTTAGTCAAACTTGTATCACCTTATTGGATTCACTCTAAGGTGAATTTTCCTCAAGTGAGTTAAAGCAACCGAAAGACATGAAGTTTTTCCAACTTCAAGTTCACACCACTCTGACCTTTAACCCTAATTCCGTTTCCTCTTTCTAGCTTCAGCAGCTTGGTCTCTCTCTTCTTTCTGCCTTTTGCGCTTCTCCTTCTGCTGCTTTTCTTTCTTGTATACTGGATCTTTAAGCTGCTTCCACCTAGCATTCAACAGACTCACAGCTTCCATTTCTAGAGGGTTCTTGGGCTCTGGATAAGGATGTTTGAAAAGCCTTCTGAGTTTGTCCACCTCCTGAGTAGTCCTGATCTTTGGAATATCCTCAAAGTTCTTCATGATGAGCTGAGGTTTCCAGTGAGATTTATCAGATTTAAACTGACAATAGATCATCTTGGGGTAGCCCTTGACACGGTCAATATTGTGGACACTGGCCGCATCTCGCTCCATTCGCTTCTTTTCCACCACTACTTCAGACAGGTAACTCATGAGTCTCTGCTTTTCTTCAACAAACTTATCTTCCACTTCGCCCCATTTGAATACATATAATACTCTCTCCAGAAGTGCAGCATCTTGAGTCCGTAGCAGCCATTGTCTACTCATATGCAAGATTGTTTGATTCTGGTCTGCATCTATGAATACTAAGGCATCAGCTGTATCTTCAACATAAGCATGTATCCAGTATACACTATCACTTCCTGGAACACCAATAGCCTCCCTTATTTCTCCTTGTTCTAGTGCTCCAGAAGGAAGAGTCAGAGCTTCATCTACATTCTTCATGGCTTGAAAAATATTCCATTTCTTCTCTATCAGCTCCGGCTCAATCTTCACGTCATCAAGAGGGTTTGGAGCAATGACATCACATTTCCACACCTCATTGCTCTTCTTGAATATAGCTCTTTCAATGATCTTCACGGATTTATCTTTAAGCTCAGAGGCGAATCCCTTACTCATCATTTGTCTACAGACAGCTTTGAGAGATTCTACTGAAAGCTCCATTAGATCATTTTCCTCCATGCTAACCCTCTTCATCTTTCCGTCAACTACCATCCGGACAAAATTTGGATAAGCTGAGAATTCTGGACCCTTGTCCTCTGCTAGCTGCATTAACTGATCCCTGTACAGAATGCTTAGCTCCTCAGATTGAGAGTATTGAATTTTAGTCGCTAGCAAGAACAACTCTGACGCAGATCTTCTCATAATGAATTGGTCATCCACATATAAGAAAGATGTTGGGACTCCTTCTACCAAAGACAAGATAACCTGCCACTCCTTAAGATTTGCATTGTATCCAACCCTGACTTTAGAAATTAATCTCTTCAAAGCATTTATATAGTCCCCAGTCATTGGATTCTGCAAATTCAAGTTGTAGAACAGATCATCTGCATCCTTGTTATGAACTCCTTTCGCACAGGGTCCCATCATTATCTTCCTTGCTTCATCCCATTTCTGCCCTATCCTTCGTTTGTCCAGATCAACTTGAGGATCAGCTAGCCTTGCAAGCTCATACTCATACTGCTTCCCATGTAGCTCCCCCTTCTTTTCTAGGAATGCAGCATGTTCTTGCATCATCTTCATTTTATGGAACTGAGCTTGTTCCAAGGCTAACTGTTGAGCTTTAAGGGTTTTCTCATCAACAGGAAATTCTTCAGGCATTCCGGAAGACATCCCAGCACCTCCACCTTGTTCCTTCAAAGATCTTTTTATAGCGTGTGCCAACGGTACGTCTTCCATGTCAGAATCTGAGTCAAGTACCTCCTGTACTGTTTCCTGATGACTCAGGTCAATAAATGGTTCATCAACCATTACTGCCTTACCCTTCCTCATCCTCAGAGCCTCTTCATCAACAGACGGCTCAACTTCTGGTTCCTTGACAAGATCAGCGGGTTCTTCAATTTCTTCGATGTGAACTGCCTGCTGTCTCGTCTCCTTTCCACTCTCCCCCTTAGGTGAGTTATCCTGAGCTCCACCTTGGTCTTCAGATCCACCAGCTGCATAGGAACCTCCAAAACCAGAACCAGAGGCTCCCGCTCCACTAGCACCACCTGCACCAGCATCGGGGGGAGGTTGTTGTGACTCGAAGCACTCCGGGGGCACAAAACTCCTGACTGCGAACATCATTCTACTGATTTCCACAACCATTGTATGCATTGTAGACTCCAATGCCCCCATCCTCTCATTGAGAGTGCTTCCCAAGACACCACCAGCATGGCCCAAGTCATTGACCTTATTTGTCAAATCATCAAAAGCTGTAGCTTGACTTGCCATTCTTGCTGCGTAGTCGTCTAGAGCCCTTTGGTTGTTTCCAATGTTAATCCCGAACTGCCCCATCGTCTGCCCGAACTGCCTCATCTGATTTTCCATTGAAGTCATACGAGTATCAAAATTTTCAATATTAAGGGACGGTGTTTGGTTTAGGTGACCTCGCTCTAATACTCGTTCTGTTGGTATTTGGCGCTCGGTTTCGGGCCTTAAAAATGAAGGTCCCTCTCTCCCTAACCTCTCACACACACTCCCTGTCTCACGCTCGTGTATGTCTTCAATGATTGATCCAAATAATGAAGCAGTACCTGCAGAAAATTGATAAGAAATGTTGTTGACAGTTATGGGATCAAATTATGTTTGTTCCTGAGTTGGAATCTCAGGCTGAGCGGCTGCAAAGTGTTCTTGTACAACATCAGAACCGATCCTCTTTGCAGCATCAGTACGTACCGGTGAAGGTACGGCTGAAGTTCTTAAGACTTCATGTCCTCTTGAAGCAACAGTATCTTCAAGAGGTACATCATCCTCACCAAAATCAAAATCCCTATGTGCAGATTGTTCAAGGGGTGAACCACTCGCGTGAGGTGGAGTGGTTGCGTGTGACACGCTAGGGTTTGACTGTGGTTGTGAAGTAGCAGCGTGGAAAAGTTTGGCTTTCTTTCGAATAAGTTGCTGCTCTTCGGTTTCACTCTCCTCATCATCTTGTATATATACACATGCTGGTTTTCTGACTTCCGTTAACAGGGGTGATAGAGAATAGGAATGTGTATCAGACTCAGAGTCAGAAATATGGCTCTCACCCTGGGATAGATCCTGCGGGTTAGCAGTCTCTTGGGTCGCGGAATCAGATACATAGGAGGAGGAATGAATAGTATGCAGGGAGAGATTACCTGATTGATTACCTTGTGCATCATCGCTTTCCTCATCAGGAATCTCATCAAATGCCTTGGCATGAACAGATGGATTTTGAGCATGTGAGGAAACTTGTGATGATGCCTCCAAATTGGTAACTCCTGCATCATATCTAAGCCACATTTGAAGATTTTCAGGAGTAGACATTGGTTTACCTTGATGTTTATCCTGATTAGCAATGGTTGAAAGTGACTTAGTGCCCATCCCTAGCGATTCAGATGTGGGGCTTCTGGAAAATCCCTGTCTAACAGCAAGAGCATCCTTCGGTATTAAGTCATTGATCAGCATTTGAAGAAACCGAGGAAACCAGCAGACAACATCATTTGTAGTGAGGTCTCTGCTTGCAAGGGATCCCATTGAGGCCACTATCTCAGAGAGAACTATGCGTCCATAGTTTATATCCAGTTCTCTTGCTAGGGCAACTGCAAAGGTTTGCATTGGAATTGGAATTTGATGAAAGTCTTTTTCGCGTGCCCGAAAACATCTTGTGATGGCCTCGAAAAAGTAATTCCATTCCACATGGAAGAATTGTTTTTGGATATTTCCCGTGATTGGGCCTTTTGGGGGATAACATCCAATTTCTTCAAAGAATCTGAGGCGTTCTGCAGCAGTAGGTTCTGGATCATAGGCATCTTTAATTGGAAATCCCAGAACCCTGTTGACAATTTCTTCGGTCACCTCATATTCCTGACCCGCTAAGGTAAACTTGAAACCAAAGGGGGTTGATTTGCTCCCAAAAGTAACCGCACTAGTCCATAACTGCTGTAAAGCATCATGTACTAGTGTAGGTTTAGCAGTAAAAGCATGGCTAGCTTTGGAGTACAAATTGAGAAATCGTATCCAAAACTTAAACCGCGGGAGTTGATCACCAATTTCCGTAGAAATATTATAAAAATTGTTTTTAGCAAGTGAAAATTGGTGAGCCATTTTGATTAAATGTTTTTCTTTAAAAGATGTGAATTTTTTTTTAATTTTGAAAAACAAATAATTTACGAATTAAATGATGTATCCCTTTTAATTTATCAAAAAGAACAAAAGTCCCTTAGAGAAAATTAAACTACGAGATGAACAATCAAAAGCCAATTACTAAATCTGAATATTCAAAGAAGATGAATATTCGTGTGTACCAGTGAAATCGTGTGTGTTTATGAATGGTGAATATGAAATCGCGTTTTATGAACAGTACACAAACAATATATGTTCGTGTGTATGTATATGCGCGTGTATATGGATGAACACAAAACACTCCAACACAAAGATTAAGGATAACACAGTCAAGATTAGTCCAAAAATTGGCAGTAATTCGTGATTAGTATGAGTTTAATCACAAAACACAGATTAATGGTATAGAGTTATGAAATCGCCTTGTTTTGTGAAGAGGCTGCTGTGAAAATTAGAATTAGGTAAAGTGAATTAGGCATCGAGTTAGAGATGTATATATAGATGAATGTAAAATGACAAAAATGTCCCTGTTAAAAAATGTGAAAAGTACTAAGTCCATACAGGGGACATCTAAGTCGAACTCTATCTCGAACATTTCTATCTCGAACATCTCTATCTCGAACATCAAGTCGAACTTCGAGATAAAGTTCGAGATAGAGGTTAACTCGAACAATTATGCACAAATAAGCACTTTAACCAATATTACAGCAGAAACTATAGGGAAATCCTATCTTGAAGATTATTGATTTGTAGTAAACTTGGAAAAATCCCCTCTTGAAAAAATAGGGAAATTCAAGATACTTTTCGAGTTAGAAGTCTATCTCGAACATCAAGTCGAAATTCGAGTTGAGTTTCGAGATAGACTAAGAGCTCTATCTCGAACATCAAGTCGAAATTCGAGTTGAGTTTCGAGATAGACTAACTCGAAGTTAATCTCAAATTCTTTCCAAAATACCCCCTTGAACCAAAAAGTACAGGGTAATTCAAGATATGTTTCGAGTTAGGAGTGTAACTCGAAAAATTCCCTTTAGCTTAACTGAGAACTCTATCTCGAACACCAAGTCGAAATTCGAGTTGAGTTTCGAGATAGACTAAGACCTCTATCTCGAACATCAAGTCGAAATTCGAGTTGAGTTTCGAGATAGACTAACTCGAAGTTAATTCTCAGTTCTTTTCAAAATATTCCCTTAATGGAAATCTCATCTCATCCTTTGAGATAAAATTCGAGATAGACTTTATCTCGAATATTTTGAAGATAGAACTAGGCACACTGGTAACTCGAACTCGAACTCTAAGTCGAATTTCGAGATGAATTTCGAGATAGCCAACTCAAAATTCTTCCCAGACTTAGAATTTTCAAAACTTCACTCTGACAGCTTAAGTCGAAATTCAAGTCGAATTTCTAGATGAGTTTCGAGATAGAACCTAACTCGAAATTTTGAAGTTTTTCAATTCTAAGGCCTCTAATTACATGAAAATCAAAGGTAAATTCATCTAAAAATCATGCAATATTTAGAATATTATGAATTTAACTCCCCCTATGATCATGCAATCTAACAAGCATAAATTCACAGATTTGTGCTATAAAAGACACTTAAAACACAATGAATTCATGCAAAATCACACTATATGCAACCTATAACAATCATTAATTAGGCATATTAAAGTCTAAGCACATAATGATTGATTAGCTTGCACATACAAACATAAACATGGATTTTACAGATAGAAGGCTTTACTAACTTGTGTTAAGCATTCCCAATTCACCAACCAACCTATTGAATGTTACTTCATCAAGAGGTTTGGTGAATATATCTGCAATTTGTTGCATTGTGGGCACAAAATGTAGCTCCAAAGTCCCCTCCTCGACATGTTCTCTTATGAAATGATACCTGATGTCAATATGCTTGGTTCTTGAGTGATCTACAGGATTGTTGGTTATGGCAATGGCACTTGTGTTGTCACACATGATTGGAATTTTCTTGTGCTCCATGCCATAATCCTTCAATTGGTTCCTCATCCACAGTATTTGAGCTACACAACTTCCAGCAGCAATGTACTCAGTTTCAGCAGTAGAAGTAGATACTGTATGTTGCTTTTTACTTTGCCAGGACACCAATCTTCTGCCAAGAAATTGGCAAGCACCAGATGTGCTTTTCCTATCAATCCTGCAACCTGCATAGTCTGAATCCGAATAGCCAATAAGATTAAAACCTGTATCTCTTGGGTACCAAATCCCTAGATTTGGTGTGCCCTTGAGATACCTAAAAATTCTTTTGACGGCTACGAGATGTGATTCTCTAGGATCCGCTTGGAACCTTGCACATAAACAAGTTGCGAACATTATATCGGGTCTACTTGCAGTTAAATAGAGGAGTGAGCCAATCATACCTCGATAGCTTGTGATGTCAACTGATTTACCTGATTTGTCTTCATCAAGCTTCGTGGCTGTTGCCATGGGAGTCTTAGCTGCTGATGCATCTTCTAGATTATACTTCTTGAGTAAATCTCTGACGTACTTGGATTGACAGATAAAAATACCATCTTTTCTCTGACTGATCTGTAATCCAAGGAAGAAGGACAGCTCTCTCATCATGCTCATCTCATATTTTTCCTGCATTAGCTTGGCAAATTTCTCGCACAAGCGCTCATTTGATGACCCAAAAATAATATCGTCCACATATACTTGAACAAGTATTAAGTTATTTCTCACAACTTTATAGAACAATGTTTTATCAATTACTCCCCTAACAAAACCATTTTCAATTAAGAATAAGGATAGGGTTTCATACCATCGCCTTGGGGATTGCCTGAGGCCATAGACAGATTTGAAGAGTAGATACACAAAATCTGCATGTTCTGGATCAACGAAGCCAGGCGGCTGTTCCAGATACACTTCTTCTTCTAACTCTCCGTTCAGGAAGGCACTTTTCACATCCATCTGGAAAACCTTGAAGTTCTTATGTGCTGCAAATGCCAAGAACATCCTGACTGCCTCAAGTCTTGCAACTGGTGCATAGGTTTCATCATAATCAATTCCTTCTCGCTGAGAATAACCTTTTGCAACCAAACGAGCCTTGTTTCGTGTTACAAGTCCGTTTTCATCCAGTTTATTTCTGAATACCCACCTAGCTCCAATTACGGATATGTTCTTTGGTCGGGGTACCAGTTTCCAAACTTTCTGCCTTTCAAACTGATTGAGTTCCTCTTGCATTGCAATCACCCAATCAGCATCGCCAAGAGCTTCTTCTATTTCTTTAGGTTCAAGCTTGGATAAGAACCCAGAATATAAGGAGATATTAGCCATGTCAGCTATTGCAGTTCTTCTAGTAGTCACACCAGCATCTGGATCACCAATAATTAACTCAAACGGATGGTCTCTATTCCATACTCGTTCACCTGGAAATTGTCTTGATGATTCAGCTTGACTTTCTAAGTTGGGGTGCTGACTACTTTGATTATTTTCACTCACTCCCCCTGAGTTAGTGCCAGCTCCTACAGAACTAGAGTCAACTCGACTCGAGCCTTGAACAGTAGTCCTTGAGCTGCTATTTACTCCCCCTGAGTTGTTGTCGGTTCGTACTGAAGAAGTCTCTCCTGATCTTGTAGAATTAGCTTGTTCACTAGACTCAGGTTCTTCATGTACGCTTGGAACATTTAGTGGAACAACCAACTCAGGTTCATCTTCAAGATCTTCTAAGTCCAGATTCTGAAATTTTAGGGACTCAGGTTCACTAGAATCTCTTGAAATTGATGAGAGTTTGGTATCGTCGAATCTGACGTTGTAACTTTCAGTCACTTTTCGATCATTCACCAAGAACACTCTATAAGCTGCCACCACGTCTGTAGAGTAACCAACAAAGATTCCTTCACGAGCTTTTGCTGCAAACTTGCCTAGATTTTCATCATCTATAAGCACATAGCATTTTGCTCCGAAGACATGAAAGTATTTGTTGGTCTTCTGTTGTTCATTAGCTCACATGGTGTCTTTTCTTTATCTTTTATGATCAAGGTTCTATTTTGAGTGTAACAAGCGGTACTCACTGCTTCGGCCCAGAAATACAAAGGAAGTTTTGAATCATACAACAAAGTTCTTGCTGCTTCAACCAAAGTTCTATTCTTCCTTTCAACTACTCCATTTTGCTGTGGAGTTCTCGGGGCTGAATACTGACGACGTATTCTCTTAGATACACAGAAGTCATTCAGCACTGCATTTTTGAATTCAGTGCCATTGTCTGATCTAATCGTCTTCACAGTAAGTGTTGAAACATTCTCAATTTGAGTGATATGATCAATGATTAAGAAAGGTACTTCGTCTTTCGTCATTGCGAACAATACCCATGTATACTTGGAGAAGTCATCCACGATTACCAAAGCATATCTTTTCCTAGACAAAGATAGGACATTCACTGGGCCAAACAAATCCATATGAAGAAGTTGCAGAGGCTCAGTAATACTAGAAATTTCTTTGCTTTTATGCGATGCTCGCTTCGACTTTCCCATTTCACAAGCTTCACAGAGTCCTTTCGGAGCGAACTCCATTTGAGTTAGATCTCTCACCAATTCTCGCCTCGCGAGAGCATTCATCGTTTTGAAGTTTAAGTGAGATAACTTTTTGTGCCATAACCAGCTTTCATCATCCGAGGCTTTGCTGTAGAAACAGGTGACCTCATCCTGATTTGCTGAATCCATATCTGCAACAAAAAGATCTGCCTTTCGAACTCCTCTCAAAGCCAGTGAGCCTTCCTTAATGTGAGTGATTGATACACCTTTCTTGTTGAAGACAATTTCGTAACCTTTGTCACAGAATTGACTTATACTCAACAGATTGTGCTTTAGTCCCTCAACATAGGAAATATCTTCAATGATGACATTGCCAGTCTTCAGTTTGTCATATCCCTTAGTCACACCTATGCTGTCATCTCCAAAGGTAACATAAGGGCCAGCCTTCATAACCAACTCTGTAAGCAGGGACTTGTTTCCAGTCATATGCCTCGATGCTCCACTGTCTAGCACCCATATGACTTTATTTCTATTCTGCTTAATGCCCTGCAATGACAGATTGGTTAGACATTCTTCGGAACCCAACTTTGATTGGGCCCGGCTTTTCGATAAGATCGAGAATCAACAGATTTAACAACAGGAGATGCACTTTTCTTTACATTACTAGAGCTTTCGACTATCTCCTTTCCTTTCTCAGACTTGACAGATTTGTCAGTCTTAGGAGAAGGTTTGTCACTCCTAACTTTAGGAGGATTGACAGTCTTGGCTCTCCCATACTTTTTCTTGATATTTGAACTAGCAACAGTATTTGAGCATGACTGGCTAGATGCATTCATTAAATGCACAAAAGTTTGCATGATGTTAAAAGTGCATGGCATACAATTAGGTTGACCACACTGTGCATGATTCTGATGCAGATTATTCATTGTATGTGTGGTAGGCATGGCATGTGCAGCAGGAACATTCATGTTTGCTTTGCATGCATAAGAAAGATGTTCAGTAGATTTACAATGATAACATGCTTTCTTTATTCGTTCAGCATTAACCTCTTTTATGCCTTTTTCTTTCTTTCCTTGTTGTTTAACAGCCTTAGCTCCTAATCCCAGTCTAGATTCATCTCTAGGGAAATTGATTTTCACTTGTTTAATAGGAGTTATAGGTTGTTCTTTCTGGCGATCTTCCATCTCAATCTCATATCTAGCTATCAATTCAGTCTCTTCTTCTTCTATTCTAGGAACAAGATGTTTGTAGATAGGTTTGACAGCCGATTTAAGAATTCTAGGTGTTTCCTTTTTAAGGTCACTGGAACTAGGGTCAATAGGTCTCTTTCCTTATTTCTTAGGAAGGTCAGAATAATCAAGTCCTACACCTACTCCAGTTATCCTCTTAAATGTGTCATTATCTACATACACTTTACTAGCAGCTAGTTTGTAAGCTTCGCATTTAGTTTCTAACTCAGCTAGATTGTTCCTAAGACATGCTTCTACTTCTTCCTTAAGGACGAGCTTGTGTTCTAGAGATTTAATAAAGTCTCTTAGGGAAGTATCTACAGTGCAAGCAGCCTCTAGCTCTTCCACTTTTGCCTCGAGCATTCTGCATTTGGCAACAAGTGTTTTCTGTTCCTTTTGAGAAGAGTCTAGGCTTTTGCACAACATATAGATCTCTTCACTAAGAGCCCCGTTCTGTTCCTTATAATCATCAATAGACATTTCTACTTTAAGAGTCAGAACTGGTACCTCTGGTTCCTCTGATGTCTCAGCCATGAGGGCAAAGTTTGCTACATGAGTAACATCTTCCTCATCTGAATCATCCCAAGCTCTTCCTTCTGTCACTAATAAGGCTCGTTTTCCATGTCTTTACTTCAACAGTGCTTCATAGTTGCTTTTGAGAGCTTTAAATGTCTCTTTTGGATAAGTCTGTTTAGGCTTTTTGCAGTCCGAGGCAAAGTGTCCAGCTTCACCACAATTATAGCATTTGAACTTCATTTTGAAATCCAAGGGAGATTTGTAGCTGGTATTCTTGCCTTTTCCTTTGTAGCCTGACGAACTACCACCACCCCTAGCAGCCCGATAATAAGATGAAGATTTTCTCTGTGGTCGGTTGCTCTTTCTAAATCTCATGTTGCTGAACTTCCTTGCCATGTATGCCACGACACTATCGTCCATGTTGTCCAGCTCTTCTTGGGTGTAGTAGTCATCATCACTGTCAGATGCGCACTCGTCATCATTATCAACTTGATGTGGTGCAAGTGATGATTTAGGCTTTGCTGCAACCATTGCCTTCTTAGACTCTTCCTCATCAGCAACTAATCCTGATGCACTTTCTTTTCCCTTTGAATCATTGTCCCATGCTTGATCTTGAAGAGTTTCCAGCTCATAGGTCTTTAATATTCCATAATATTCTTCCAGAGAAGTTGTATGCAAATCTCTGGTTTCTCTTATTGCGTAGACCCTATGTTCAATGCTTTTTGGCTGGTTCCTCAGATATCTCGTATTAGTTTCAACCATGGGGAGAGTTACACCTCTCAGATTCAAATCCAATACCAACTGACTGAATCGTAGGTAGACATCTGTTATGCCTTCTCCTTTCCTTATTCTAAAGGTGTCATACTCCATCTTGAGTATGAGTGTCTTGTTGCTTCTGACCTCTGCAGATCCTTCCATGACAACTTCTATCTTGTCCCAAATCTTCTTCGCTGTAGTCAGACCTTTGACTATGTTGAACATTTCATGATCAAGAGATTCCATCAAGGTTTGTCGTATGGCAGTATCATAAGCTATTTGTTCCTTGTCGGCATCCGAAAACTCCGAGACCTTTTTAGGCTCAGACCGAGGTGGTATAACCACTCCTCCTTCCGTATGTGCAGGAATAACCACCATTGGGACAAATTTACCCTTGTCAAGGACTTCCAGATATTCAGGGTTAACAGTCTCTAGATATAGTCTCATTCTGAAAACCCATTCTTCATAGTGATCTTTGTTGAACATTGGGATCTTGAATGCATTTTTAGGAGCCATCTCAATTCTGGTCACTAAAAGTTTCTAAGTACCCAAGACTAGGCTATGTAGAATATTTATGTAGAACTTTTGCCTAAGTCGAAATTTCTCTAAGTAGAAATTTTGCTCAAGTCGAAATCACCAAGTAGAAATTGTCCAAGTCGAAATTCTATGTAGAAATTCTATGTAGAAATTCTCAAGTAGAAATTCTATGTAGAACTTTTGTCCTTAGAATAATTTTTTCTGCAGAATACTTTAATATTGAATAAACAATATTATCTCTTTAACACCTTTTGACTTTGAATGCTTTACTCACCTAACCCACCTAACCCACATGCTAGGTACTGAGTATGTCTGTATACTTTCGGCCGAATAAAGCAAATCAAAAAGTCCAAAACCACCTTTTTATTCTTTTACTTTTGAAAAGGAGATCAAAAAGTTGTTGGGTTGTATTCTTTGATAAGAACAGATGATGAACACTCAAGAACACCAAATATGAACGAACCCAGATAAATTCACAAAAATTAGTTAAAATACACCCAAGCTAAATAATCACACTTGGAGTATTTAAATAATTTTTCAGATGAGTTTTCACTACCAACGAATTAAAACACACTTTTCGAGAAAATGAAAAGTAGATCTAGAAAATGAAAACTCACGATTCTTCTACTCAACACAAGGATCTATGTTTTGTATGTTAAACATATAGCTCTGATACCAATTGTTAGGTCCAAATGTGTTGTAGAGGGGGGGGTGAATACAACTTTTCGAATATGAGAAGCAATAAATACGATGCAATAAATGAACACACGGATTCAAGGAATATATGTCTTATATATAACTTGAAAGGGTTGCTACAACATTCATTACAAAGTATAACAGAAGTTCAGAGAGAAGTGAATGATACTAAGCTCTGTGAATGCACTCTCTCTCTTTCTCTTGTGTTTTTCTTAAGAATTGCTCACTAACTAAAACATTACACAAGTACTTCTATTTATACTACATGTAATCTATGTCCTGTAGTCTTCAAAGACTAAGATGTACGTGGCCCAATGATGTCCACATAAATCTTGCCTTATCTTGAAAGCTTGGAAATCTGCCAATCAGAAGATGCCATGTGTCATGTTGAAGCTGCACTCTAAGTAGAACTTCTACTTGAGAATTTCTACTTAGCCATCTCGAAGTTCTAAGTAGAACTTCTACTTAGAAACTTCTACTTGGCCATCTAGAATATTTAGTACTTAGAAAATATTCTGGTCTTCAACTTGAAACTTCAATGCACATCTTGAACTTGTGATATCTTCATGTCTTCTTTATTCTTCACCAAGCTCTTGAATATGGATCTTTATTACTGACATAAACTTGCTATCAATGTCCTGACACTTGATGCACTGGTCTGGTTCATAAGTGACTAGTCTTGATAGTGTTTCTGCTTCTCGAATAAATTACCATATCCAATTAGTAACGTGGCTTTCCAATATTTGCTTTCCTTCTTGTTCACTTGAAATCAATTGGTCTTATTGATACTGATAGTTATGATCTTGATTCTTGGCTTTCCAAATCACTGAGGCATGAACAACTTTGACTTGAACTTCTCTCAATGATTTCTTCTTGGATTGATCATAGTTAACATGTTGAATTGTATCAATTACCTTGTCTTCATTTAGTGTTGATTTCTTGTGACTTCTTGTTCTTGATTGTCTTCTGGTTAAGTATCTTTTCCTTTAGTTTGAGTTACATTAGTTTTAGTGTTACAAGTTTACACACTCTGCCTTTCATCTATTAACATGTCTATCCTTGGTAAAGGGAAGCAATCCTTAGGGCATGCGTCATTCAAGTCGGTGAAGTCTATACACATCCTCCACTTACCGTTGGCTTTCTTGACCATCACAGGGTTAGCCAACCATTCTGGAAACTGAATCTCTTCAATAAACCCAGCTTCTAAAAGCTTTTCAACTTCTTGTTTGATGGGCCTCCTGCCTTTCAGGAGCAAAATTTCTCTTTTCTGTTTTATTATCTTCCGCCGCGGATCAACATTCAACTTGTGAGTTATGAGTTGGGGATCAATCCCTGGCATATCAGCTACAGTCCAAGCAAACACATCGCTATTTTCTTGCAAGAATGCTATCAACTTGCCCTTCAGGGGTTCTTTCAAAGATGCTCCCATATAAGTAACTTCTCAGTTCGCTTGGCCGTCATGGCTTCAATGTCTGTCTTGGTCTTGGGTGTCGAACGTCGATGTTCAAAGGTTGAACTCCAAAGTTTGAAATCAAGGGTTTTCAATCTCAATGGTGTTTTAAATCACCGAAATATCTATCAGAGCTGCTGGTCCAAGGCCAAGGGGTTTCTGGTTAGCCCCACGAGGTCTTGAACCTTCTCTAGGAGGTTTTCAAAATTACATATTGGTTTTCAAGTCAACATGAAGTTTCAACCTTTGGATCTTAATTGGAGGTTCATGACCCCCCTCAAGTTTGGCCTTCATAACTAACCTTGGCCTTCATGGCTAACAGCTTCTGTTCTTCAACCTAGGATTCGGGGTTAATTCCTCGATATAGATTTCGATAAATACAATCCCGTTTTAAACTTCTGAGACGAGAGCTTGCTTGAACTTCTTAATCCTTGCTTAAGGTTATCTATTGGCCTTCATCCTTGGATCCTTAATACAGGTCCTTAATAAGTATTGAAGAGTAGCTAGTCCTTAACATCCTCGACCTTTCATGGTTTTGACCCTTCGGGATCTTCACCTATGCATTTGTTTGTTTTCCATTCGTTATTCTTTTATTTTCGGTACTCGTTCATCCTTGACTTGCACTCATCGGGTGATAGAGTACTATTGTCCTACTCGGAGCAACATGCTCTGCAATGGTTTCCATGAACCTTATTTCTGCTTCTACTAGATGAAGCTAAGTCCTACTAGGATAACTTGAGCCCATCGGGGCATTGCAAGACTAGGCCTGCATCACTTGATTTTGTTTTTGATGCTCCATCAAAATAGAGCGTCCACCATTCCTTCTGGTATCCTCATTCTTATTCTGAAGTTCACTTCCTGCTTGGGGTACTACCTCCTGCCCCCCGACTTCTTGGTTGCCAATGGTACATTCAACCACGAAGTCAGTTAACGCCTTAGCCTCAATGGCTGTCCAAGGCTTCTGTGTGATGTCCTCTGCTGGCCTTTCTTGGTGTTCCTTACCTCTGCGGACATCCATGTCTTCAATTGGAGAGACTTGCCCCCCGACTCCATCAGGCCTTAACGAGGCTACATAACAGCTTCGTGCCATCTTTTGATCACCTTTATGTTCTCCAATTCCATTCCGGGTTGGAAACTTAATCTTCATGTGATAAGTAGACGCAACATCCTTGAACGCATGAAGTCCAGTCCTTCCCAGGATTGCGTTATAAGTCGAGGATGCTTTGATCACCAGAAAATTCAGCATCTGAGTAGCCTCTTTAGGTTCTTGCCCAATTGTCATGGGTAACTGAATAGTCCCTTCAACTTTGGACTCAATTCCATTAAATCCGTAAATTGGCATGTTATTGGGGGTCAACTGAGAATCAGTGTATCCCATCTTCACAAACGCATCATGAAACAGAATGTCAACGGAAGCTCCATTGTCTATCAAGACTCGCTTCACCTCCGAGTTTCCAATCACAGGAGTTATGACCAACGGGTCGTCGTGGGGGAACTTCACCCCTTCCAAGTCTGAGTCATCAAAACTAACCACTACCTCAGTTTTTGCACGCTTCGGGGCCTCTCCCACGATGTGCAACACCTCTCGGGCATAAGCCTTTCGAGAGTTCCTAGTTGTCCCGGCCGCAGTCGGGCCTCCTGAGATCATGTTGATTACTGGCCCTCGGGGCTGTGGGTTGCGATCTTGATCGTCATCCCTTCTATTATAGTCTCTTCTCTTATTACCACGGTCTTCACCCTTAGTGAAGTGCCTCAGCTTCCCTCTACGGATCAAAAACTCGATCTCATCTTTGAGTTGCTTGCAATCGTCAGTGTCATGCCCCACGTCTCTATGGAATCTACAATACTGATTCTGGTTTCTCTTTGCGGGATCACCCCTGAGTGGCTTCGACCATCTGAAATCCTTATCATTCTCAATGTCCAACAAGATTCGACTTCTAGGAGTATTCAACCTTGCATACTCAGTGAACCTCCGTCCTTGGTTCTTCTTAGGGGCATAGTCGGAGTCCTCGCTAGTTCGGGGATACTTGTCCCTAGCATCATTCTCGTGGTCATCATACTCATGGTCTTGCTTTCGCTTCTTTGTATCATTGTTACCCTTGCCATTGTTTATCACGACATCCTTTTTGGTACTATCCTCGGCCTTGATATACTTATCAGCCCTCCGTTGGAGTTCGGCCATATTCTCAGGTGGATGCTTTGCCAACGACCTTTTAAAGTATAGGTCAGTAGTGCCATGTTCCAGGGCTACCATGGCCACCTTGTTCTCTAAGTCGGTGAGGTTCAACGTCTTCTTGGTGAACCTCTTGAGATAATCTCTCAGATTCTCATTCTTCCCCTGTACCACATACATGAGGGATGCAGAACTTTTCTCATGAACTCTTCCGCTGATGAATTGACTCACAAAGGCAGCGCTTAACTCCTTGAAAGAGCCAATCGAGTTTGCAGGTAAGCGGCTGTACCATCTTTGAGCCATACCCGACAGGGTTTGAGGGAACGCCCTACACTTCAAGGCGTCACTTGCAGGTTGCAACAGCAGTGCGTTTGAAAACGTCCTAACGTGATTTGCGGGATCACCCGTTCCGTCATAAGCCTTAATAGTTGGCATCTTGAACTTTTTGGATATACGAGCATTCATTACCTCCTCAGTAAACGGGGGTGTGGGATCATCAGGATACCCAAGGGGCATCAGATCCCTAGGGTTACTTTTGGGGGTCTCCACCCTTGTCGATTTTTCAGTTGGGGCTTCGGCCCTTAGTTGTCTCCTTGAGGGCCTCTCCAGATTTATAATGGGAATCCTCCCTATAACTGGAGGAGGTTGAATCAGACTTCGCCTTGCTTGCTTTCTAGCAATATCATCCTTCAGCCTTTGGATCTCAGCCTCATGAGCCTTAATCCTTTCCTCAGCCGTTTGTGGGGGTCCATCATGGATTCTTTGGGACCTCCTTCGAGGTTCTCTACTAGCACGTCGCCTCCTCGGGGCTTCATCACGATCATCATCATCATCCGCAGATGTTGAATCATCAGTATAGGGACCAGAGTAATCATCGTACTCTCGATCTCGGATCTGTAAGGCATGACCGCTCGGTCCAGGTTCTCTGTGTTGAGGGGGATAATTATGCAGCCCATACATCGGGTTGGTATTCAAAGGGAGATCCGTGGTGTGGATCTGTACCCCCGGAGGTAGCGTACGACCAGCGCTATCAAGAGGAGAAACCACCATCTGAAGAGGGTTAGTTTCTCGGCTTTGAGGGATAGTCACAGGTAAAGTTCCCTCAACATGGGGAATCGTCCCTGAGGGTTGAGAGGTTAGAGGTTGAATGACCGTCCCTGTTGGTGGGGGTAATTGTCCTTCTTCAGCGATGATGAGCGGATCAGAGATGGCAGGCGGAGCAGAGCTAAGGGGTATGGCCTCAGTCGATGTTGCTCTTCGTGTTTGAACCATGGTTGATGTTGTCTTCCCACAGACGGCGCCAAATGTTGTGGATCAAAAACTAGATTACGATTTGTAATTAATGCTAGGGTGGTTGAGTTTCGAGCTTTAATGGCTGTTTCTGCGTTCGAGACTTTAATCGGTCCTCACAGAGTGCCTACGTATCTCGTATTGAGAATCAAGCCAACGTAGTTCTAGGTGATGGTGCCCTCGAGGCTATGGCGGCGAGAGCTCACCTAGGACGCAGTGGCTTCTATGTCCTTATTCGAGGATTAAGCCAAAACGTGGTGGGTAACGTATGGAGCTGTATCCAAAACGTATTCCTGAGGGTGAAGGAGCAGGTCCTTATATAGGTTGAGAAGCCTTAGAATTATGGTAGGAATAGGAGACTTGGTAGACAAGTCTTTGGGGAAGGTTCTAGATCTATTCCTTGTAGGAATCAGTTTCCATATTGAATTGGATGCCTTGGTGGCTAAGTCTGGTGGGAATAATATCCTTATCCAACTCTTATTGCTGAGCTGTTTATTACCCCCAATATTAATTACGAAATTAATATTATAATTGGGGTTTTGGGCCCACCTGGTGGGCCCCACGTTTGGACCATTCTTGGCCTAATTAATGCCACATTAAATGTGTCTTTAGGGCTTACTTTTTGCCCATATCAATAGATTAATTGTTGCATAATTAATTGAACAAACTCTAAACATACATAATTAAAAATAAACAAAATAAAAATACACGCATTACACAATCATAATAAACAAAATAAAAACACACGCATTACACAATCATAATTCATGTTCACCCCATCATTAAAAATCTCCAAATGAAAGCAAAGTGGATCGTGGGGTCCTTTGGGCCAGGTACATGGGAAAATCTGTGGGCCGGTGGAACCAGTATACCGGTTACGAGTAACATGATAAGAAACAGTTAAACTGGAACGTAACTACGACCTGTGGTGGGAGACCGTGTCAAAGTAACACTGAGTCACTGACAATTGATAGCGTGTCAATGATTTTTATTGAAGGAAAAATAATAATTAAAATTGTCCTTGCAATTTCATCTTCAATCTGACACAAATTTTTGCATATGTACAATTTATACTTAAAGTTGGTTATTTATAATTTTGTTCAGATATAAATTTTCTCGGTTTATAAAACCTTACATACTTGCCGAATTTATTAATGAAGACGACGAATGCATTAAAAGTATTTATAAAATTTATCAATTATGTTACTATAATAATAAATTTAATTTTATATTTATGCATAGAGCGTATTGCACTTTGTAACCTTTAAGTATTTGCCAAAGTCACATAGGTAACTTTATTTTTTTGGCACCTCTGGTACTTCCTTTTCTCTTTTACTTTGCAACCCCTGAACATGATTTCATCAAAATGTCATTATTTGTAAGGGGTATTTTAGTCTTTTATTAATAAATATATTTATTTTACATGAAATATATAATTTATTTTGCATACAAATATTATAATTTAATTTTATATTAATACATATAATCCTTTTTTATTTAAAAATATTTATGAACTATTTGATTTAATAGGATAATGCAATGATGCAATTGTAAACTATTTTTCTCTTAGAAATAGTATTATGCAGTTTAAGATTATTTTATTTAAAATTTTTATTGTGATGAAGAGAAATTCGTAAATTTTTTAAATAAAATAATCTTGAACTGCATTATATTATTTGTAAGAAAAAAATAGTTTACAATTGCATCATCGCATTATATATTCAATTAAATCAAATAATGCATAAATGCTTTTTAAATAAAAAGGATTATATTTATTAATATAAATTAAATTATAATACTTTTATGTAAAATAAATTATATATTTCATGTAAAATAAATATATTTATTAATAAAAGGACTAAAATACCCCTTATTACAAATAATGACATTTTGATGAAATTATGTTCAGGGGTTTCAAACTGAAAGAGAAAAGAAAGTACCGGAGGTGAAGTGCCAGCAAAATAAAATAAAGATATCTATGTGACTTTGGCAAATACTTAAGGGTTAAAACGTGCAATAAGCTCTTATGCAAATATTATATCAATATATTCCTAATGTCTGCTAGTATTGCATTTCGAAAATTATTGCTTTTATCCTTCATTTTTTTAATCTTCTTTATTTCTTTGATGCCCTTTTTTGTCATTACACAGGAAAATTACTGCTTTTATTCTTCATTTTTTTTAATCTTCTTTATTTCTTTGATGTCCCTTTTTGTCATTACACAGCATTTGGAGCGACCCAATTTAGATTGGATTGACCCAAATCTAAATCTATACTATTTTTTATCATTACACAGCATTTGGAGCGACCCAAATGGATCGACCCAAATTTAAAGCTCTACTATTATCCTTCATTTTTTTACTAATAATATAATTAATGATAATCAGCCGAGTGCCTTTTTCAATTAAAAATGTTTACTTATAAATGATATGATATTACCTATTATAAATACTTAAAATATCATATCTTCCAATCAATAATTTTTTTTCTTTCTAATCAACATTTGGAGCGACCCAAATCTAAGCCTCTACTATTATCCTTCATTTTTCTATTAATAATATAATTAATGATAATTAGCCGATTGCCTTTTTCAATTAAAAGATGTTTAGTTATAATTGATTATATTACCTTTTATAAATACATAAAATATAATATCTTCCAATAAATAATTTTTTTTCTCTCTAATTAAAACACGTTGACTTTTAATTTAAAACATAATATTGCAATAATTAATACATATCCAAAAATATGACATCATATCTTCTAACCACTAATAAAATATAATAAAAATTCGTATACAACGAATAATATCCGTTAGATTTTTAGTTAAAAATTAGAACTGTTAGATATAATGATTAAATATATTACATGATTAAATTTATTTACTAAATACATACCCAAAAATATGACTTCATATCTTCTAATCACTAACAAAATATAATAAAAATTCGTTTACAACGAATATTAGCAGTTAGATTTTTAGTTAAAAATTAGAACTGTTAGATCTAATGATTAAATATATTACATGATTAAATTTATTTACTAAAATTTCAAGGTTCGAATTTTTATAAATACCTAAAATATCATATCTTCCAATCAATAATTTTTTTCTCTCTAATTAAAACACGTTAACTTTTAATTTAAAATATAATATTGCAATAATTAATACATACACAAAAATATGACATCATATCTTCTAACCACTAACAAAATATAATAAAAATTCGTATACAACGAATAATATCAGTTAAATTTTTAGTTAAAAATTAGAACTGTTATATCTAATGATTAAATATATTACATGATTAAATTTATTTACAAAATACATACCCAAAAATATGACATCATATATTCTAACCACTAACAAAATATAATAAAAATTTATATACAACGAATAATATCCGTTAGATTTTTAGTTAAAAATTAGAACTGTTAGATCTAATGATTAATATATTACATGATTAAATTTATTTACTAAAATTTCAAGGTTCGAATTTTTATAAATACCTAAAATATCATATATTTCAATCAGTAATTTTTTTCTCTCTAATTAAAACACTTTGACTTTTAATTTGAAACATAATATTGCAATAATTAATACATACCCAAAAATATAACATCATATCTTCTAACCACTAACAAAATATAATAAAACTTCGTATACAACGAATAATATCCGTTAAATTTTTATTTAAAAATTAGAACCGTTAGATCTAATGATTAAATATATTACATGATTAAATTTATTTACTAAATACATACCCAAAAATATGACATCATATCTTTTAACCACTAACAAAATATAATAAAATTCGTATAAAACGAATAATATCCGTTAGATTTTTAGTTAAAAATTAGAACTATTAGATCTAATTATTAAATATATTACATGATTAAATTTATTTACTAAAATTTCAAGGTTCGAATTCCATCAGCGATACTATTATCCTTCATTTTCTTAATCTTCTTTATTTCTTTGATGTCCCTTTTTACCATTACACATCATTTGGAGCGACCCAATTTAGATTGGATCGACCCAAATCTAAACATATACTATTTTTTGTCATTACACAACATTTGGAGTAACCCAATTGGATCGACCCAAATCTAAATCTCTATTATTATCCTTTATTTTTTTATCTTTCTTTATTTCTTTGATGCTCCTTTTTGTCATTACCCAAATTTATCTCTGTCATTTTTCACCTTCAAGTCCAAGCCGCTCAAATCTTCATACTGCTGGATTTTGACGCATGTTTGCACTTTTCAGATTTGAAAGCTGGGTTTTTCACCAAATTAACATCTCAACCCCCTGAAGTAGGGACGGGTCATATATGTTTGGTTCCGGTTTTTAATTTGGCCTTAAAAGTTAAGTTTTTATTGATTTCACAATATTAAAAATTAGACAGGATAATATTTGTTTGGTTTTGATTGGGCATTTAAAAAGTAAATTTTAATGAATTACCCGATGTTATAATAATATACAGGACACCAGAAAGGTACCTTTAAAATATTTTCTTGGCCTTTCAATTTTCGAATTTACATGTCATAATAACAAAGGTAGTTGGAAAGATTACCAGTTAATAACATTGGCACAATACCGATACAAGAGGTAGCAAGGATGAAGGGCATACTAGAAATCAATCAAATAATTTATTTAAATGGCGGAATCCCACATGTCATGTGACATTTTAATTGGTTATGTATTTTAATTAAATGTAATGAACCACTTTATATTTAAATTTAAATAAAAATATGTAGACAATCAGTTACAACCAATCATGATGTCACGTTACTTGCACCATGTTATTTGTAAATAATCTTGAGGCTCAATTTGATACATCTAGCATTATAGACATTATTTTGTTTTCAAGCAAGTTTATGTTCTTTATGGATTTGTTCAACTTAAGGTTCATGGGGTAGACATGCTACGTACTAGAAGGTCTTATGGAATAACATACATTTTATCGGATGTCTCCGAAGGGACTATGGAATAGCATACTTAAAAGCTCAGACCCACGACACAAGCCTCGCCCTCTAGGTCAGGCAACATTGCTCTTATTTATGCTCTAAATATCTTCTTTACTCGCGTTCAATTTCACTTCATATATGATCTCATATTTAGCACTTTCACTTGAGCTCCACATTAAAATATAAAAGCACTAACTTTTCCCTTTTTCAGTTTAGTTGGCTTTTTGAGAGAGAATAGGTAGTGAAAAATGTGATTGTTATAATTTGTAATCATACATTATTTGAAGATAAAAGTGAATAAGTGAGCTTCTTGCGGAGACCTGTGTTTTTGGTAAACAGTATTATCATTCATTTTTTTAATCTTCTTTATTTCTTTAATGCCCTTTTTTGTAATTACACGGCATTTGGAGCGACCCAATTTAGATTGAAACAAAAAATTCTATTATGATATTGTACTTATTTTCAGTAATGCTGTAGTATTACGATTGCACCTCCAGCCTTTCTCTTCTCCTCCAGCTACATAATTTTAAATATTGAAAACAAAATACAATACAAGAAGAAGAAGTTTGCATTTATAAATATAGATTACAAGGAGAGAGATGTTTATTACAGATAAACTACATAGCCACAGCATAAGTGATAAAAAGAAAGATGTTAGTTACAGATAGACAACATAGTAGCAACATAAGTGATAAAAAGAAAGATGGTCTACATGATGATCAAGCTAATAAAGTATTGAAGTAATTAACAAGCCTGAACCACAGAAGCAACTTCCATTTTATAGGTACTGTTTATCATAACGTGGGTAATGGGTTTATGTATTCCCATTAATTTTATTTTAGTCACCCCTCTAAGTTGATCACAACAAAATTAACAATCCATCAAAATAAGTAGTTTAAAAATATATTCAAATTCAAATTATTATATTCGTTTCAATAAGAACATACTTTTAATATAATAAAGTCAATTAAATAAAAATTCAACAATTTCAGAAAGCGAGAGCCATGGTGAAAGATCTTAATTTGAATATAAACTATAAATCTACTAGAATATTTATCTGATATTTTGACTTGCTTATTTAATTGTATAATTTACTTATTTTTAATAAAAGAATCTATATTAATAATATATATACACTGTATTTTCATACATGAATTTACTAATACAGTTTAATGGTCACGCTCTGGTGAGAATAAGAACAGTGAGAACACACATATTCACTACATTTCAAGGTATTTTAAAGGGCCCCGCTAGGGGTATATTCACAAAAAAAGTCTTATAATTCTACCCTCTATCCATTCATAAAAAAAAAATAACAAAAATAAAATAAAATGAGAACAATGAGAACACACATGTTCTCTACATTTCAAGCTATTTTAAAGGGTCCCGCTAGGGGAATCTTCACAAAAAAGTCTTATAATTCTACCCTCTATCCATTCATAAAAAAATTAACAAAAAAAATTAAAAAATTGCTTGAAATGTGGTCTCATTGTTCTCCAACATTTACATATTATATTAACTATGAGGTCTCATAGTTAATATAATATGTTCTTGATATTATATGAGGTTTAATGTTTTGGAGTAACTGGGGGTGAAGGGATTATCATTTCCGCATTTAAATAATGAAGACAATTTATTATTGTTTTCCATTAGAGAACAATATTTGTAAAAATATTTGTTACTTTTATTGCAGATTTTGATGGATTAAATAAATTTTCAACATTGTTAAAATAAAATTGTATGCTACTTTTTTATATAAATTTTAGCATATCATTATTTTATTAAATACTTATATAACTATATAGAATATTTTTTTAAGAATTGATTATTTATATAATTGCATACAATATCTTTTTAAGAAATCAACCAAATTTGTTTTAGTATTGTCATTTTAAATTAAATAAGATGCCGTGTACGAAGTACGGGCAAAATGCTAGTCTTATTAAAAGCATAAAAATTCGAATTCTTTTATGTTTTTTTATTTGTAAGAAAACACCATAAAAGGATTCGAATTTTTCTAATTTTTTTTAAATCCATCGCCACTCCAGGGCTATCACAAGGAAGACTAAGGGCATGTTTGGCTCCACTTATAATTTGGACTTATGGACTTATTTTCGGGTAAAATTTTTATATTTTGATAATTTTTTTTATACAAGTATTTAATGTATGTTTGAGATTCAATAAGTTGCAAAAATAAGTTGGGAAATAAGTTAGAAAGTTAGGAATTTTAACTTTCAACTTAAAATAAGTTGACTTATTCTGGAAAATAAGTTTTCCCAAACACCCCCTAAATTATTGATTTTGTGCTGAAATGTGTCGCTACATCTTTATGATTAATTACGATTCTAATTCCGCTGTTCCATCGACACGAAAATCCTTTTGCATCCTAGATTCCTATTTCTTAGAGCATCTCCAAGAGCCTCTTCATCTTGGTTCTTGTTGGAAGCCATATACCCATGATGGGCCGAACCGAAGGCCCAACAAGAAGAAGCCCAAAATGGCTAACGGTCTCCTCTTTTCTTGAACGGTATTTATCTACTTTCGGTGGTGGAAAACACAATGATGCCCATGGGGCCCTTTTAAGGTAACGGACATAATTTCTAAGGTATAAATATAGATTGAATGCACAAGAGAAGACACATGCTCATAATTTACTAACACACACACACACTCTCTTTACGTTCAAAGTACTCTAAAAACGCGACTTACTTACTCTCACACCGGAGGTGAATCGGGGGGACAATCCCTCGCATTCTTCTCACTTTTCAGGGTCAACCCGAAGGCCGACCCGGTGGAAATCCAGTCGTAACATTTGGCGCCGTCTGTGGGAACGTAGAGATACAATCTGTGTTAAAATTTTGGCAAACTATGACAATCGAAGAAACACCCAGGAATAACGAAAGCACCGTGATCGGAGACAGTCCCGCCACGCAAAGGACGACTCCGGCCGCCCAAAGAATGCTCGATTTCAATGAAGACATGCCCTCCCCCGAAGAACAACAAGAAATGCTCGCGAAATGGAGAGAAGAGAAAGCCAAAGGAAAGGAAACAGAGAAGGCGAAAAGCCAGAACGAAGCAGCAAGGCAAGCCGAGCTAAGGGAAGCCGACCGAGTAAAGCTACAAACCTTGAAACTCCAAAGAGAGGAAATCGAACGACAGGAGAAGACATTGCGCGAAGCCCTGGAGGCCGAAGGCCGGACACCCAAAGATGACCGAAAAGATAAAAGGGTCACGGACGATGAAGATGAGTCATGGAACTCAGAATTACAATCTAAGAAAACCAAGTCGAAGGTTGTAGATTCCTCGGACTCGGAAGAAGAAGGTCCGCACACAGACGATCGTATTCGCAGACTGGAAAAGGTTATGTTCGGAGATAGGACAATTAGCCACGAGCCTGTCGTGACCGAAGAGATAGAACAATACCGACCACCACCAGGAAGGCAATTCCCGAAGATGCACGAGTTCAACGGAAAAGGCGATCCCGAAGACCATTGTGAGAAGTACGAATCCCTCATGACTGGTATGGGGCATTGCGACATCATGCTGTGCAAAATGTTCAAAACTTACCTAAAAGGGTCAGCATCCATGTGGTATCGTTCGCTAAGACCACGGTCGATTGATTCTTATGGACAAATTAAAAGGAAGTTCTTGAGAAATTACTCCCATTTATGCCGAAGAGAAAAAGACACTGAAGCCCTAATTCACTGCAGACAAAGACCGAACGAAGAATTAGGGGACTACCTAGCAAGATTCAAAGAGGAAGCCGGAATGGTCACAAGCCTCGATAAGATCAAAGCCGCTGGATTCCTTTCAGCAGGTCTCGACCCTGTGAAAGGTAAGAAGCTCCGGTCATCTCTCTATGACGTTCCCCCAAAATCACTAAACGACATATACGTTCGGGGAGAAGCAATACGAAGGAAGTTGGAAACAATTGGAGGGTACAAAGAAAGTCGAAGGAACGACAGAGACGATAGAAGAGGCGAGCGCAGGGACGACCGAAGGAATCATAGCAACACACGAGGAAGGATGAACGATCCAAAAACAACAGGATAAAGACAAGACAAAGATAGTACTGTGTTCACTCGCCTCAACACACCCATCTCCAAGATCCTCCATGAAATCAAAGGAAAACCAGGGTTCGTTCGACCACCTCGAATAAAAACCCCTGAGTCCAGAAGAAACGAAAACAAGTACTGCGAGTATCATCGGGATAAGGGCCACAACACAGATGAATGCTACCACCTAAAGAAGTTGATC
This sequence comes from Saposhnikovia divaricata, assembly GCA_036435485.1. Classification (NCBI taxonomy): domain Eukaryota; kingdom Viridiplantae; phylum Streptophyta; class Magnoliopsida; order Apiales; family Apiaceae; genus Saposhnikovia; species Saposhnikovia divaricata. The sequence goes on from CM071600.1 coordinate 26,496,756, forward strand.
GAAAAGATGATCAAAGGCGGGGGGTTATCCCAGTTCGTGGGCGACCTAAGAGAAAAGCTCGATGCGAAGGAAAGAAAAGATCCCGGAGAAACCGAAAGACCGGAAAAGTATAGAGGCGAGGTCCGAACCATCAAATGCTGAACATAGAGATCGAGAAGTTTGGGACCGATCTCTCCTGTCCAATTGCCGAACCGGCAGCCGAAATCGAAGAAATCGAATTATATGTGGGCCAATCCGGGAAAATGATCCAAATAGGCAAGGGGATGGAACCAGAGTTGAAGGAGAGGGTCATTGCCGTCATCAGGGAATTCCACGACGTATTCGCTTGGAATCCCGAAGACATGCCCGGATTAGATCCTTCAGTCGCGAAGCACTGTCTAAACGTCGAACCCGACGCCCAACCTGTAAAACAGAAGAAGAGAAATTTTGCCATAGAAAGACAAAGGGTTATCCAGACCGAAGTTGAGAAACTACTAGAGGCCAAATTTATCGAAGAAATTGATTACCCCGAATGGTTGGCGAACGTAGTTGTCGTCAAAAAGTCAAACGGCAAATGGAGAATGTGCGTCGATTACACTGACCTAAATAAACACTGTCCGAAAGACCACTATCCCCTACCCAACATCGATCAGCTAATAGACGCCACATCGGGACATCAGATTCTCAGTTTTTTGGACGCTTTTTCAGGATATCACCAAATCGCCATGAATGCCGAAGACATTCCGAAGACAGCATTCATCACCCCGAACGGCACTTACGCATACATAAAAATGCCCTTCGGGCTAAAGAACGCGGGGGCAACTTTCCAGAAAATGGTTAACAAGCTCTTCAAAAAGCAAATAGGACGAAGCATGGAATGTTACGTCGACGACATGATCGTAAAGTCACCCTTCCAGGATCATGCAAACGACCTGAAGGAATGCTTCGAAACGTTAAGGGAAAACAATATGAGAATCAACCCGAACAAATGCACGTTCGGGGTTAACAGCGGAAAATTCCTTGGATACATGGTGAGTGCCCGAGGGATTGAGGCAAACCCAGAGAAAATCAAGGCCGTCATGGATATGGAAGCACCCAAGACAATAAGAGACATTCAGAAATTAACTGGACGAATGGCAGCTCTCCGGAGATTCATTTCCAGGTCTGCTGAAAAAGCGTTACCATTCTTCGAGGTGCTTCGAGGAAAAAAAACTTTCGATTGGGGACCAAATTGTCAAAAGGCATTCGAAGAAATAAAGGAGTATCTGGTGAACACCCCTCTCTTGATGAGACCGAGACCAAACGAAACTCTATAGTTATACCTGGCTGTGAACGACCGAACGCTTGGAGCTATACTGGTCAAACAGTACGAAGGAAACCAACACCCGGTATTTTACGTATCTCACATACTGAAGGACGCCGAAACTAGATATCCAAATGCAGAAAAATTCACCTATGGGTTGGTAATGGCATCGAGAAAATTACGGCACTACTTCCAAGGCCGAACGATTCAGGTCGTAACCAACCAACCACTGAAGAAAATCATGCGCATGCCCGAGGCATCAACAAGGATAATCGCCTGGTCGGTCGAATTGGGAGAATACGATCTGGAGTTCATTCCCAGAACGGCAATTAAGGCACAAGCTTTAGCTGACTTCATGGTGGAATGCTCTTTCTCCAGTCCGAAGGATTTGGTCGCCGAAGAACAACAGATCCGTTCTCCAGGTAAATGGAAACTGTTTGTAGATGGTTCTGTGGCCGGATCCAAGTGCGGAGCAGGCCTGATTCTAACCAGCCCCGAAGGATTCGAAATATGTCAGGCAATTAGGTTCACCTTCTCCTTAACCAATAACGAGGCCGAATATGAGGCCCTGCTAGCAGGCCTAAACTTGGCAAGAAATTTGGAAGTGAAACACTTAAGAGCCTTCAGCGATTTAATGTTGGTCGTCAAACAGTTCTCCGGCGAATACGGACAGAAAGATCCGCGAACGAAGGCATACGCCACCAAGGTGCACAAGAATTCCGTGCTATTTGAGTCATTCGAGCTAAGCCAAGTAGCCAGGGAAGATAATAGCCGAGCCGACGCCCTGTCAAGGCTAGCTTCGGCAGAAACCCAAAACCTCACAGGTTCTATCTACTTGACCGAAGTAAAATCGCCTTCGATAGACAGAAAACACTGCCTGGAAATACACCAAGGAATCAATTGGATGACACCGATCAGAGCCTTCTTAGAAAAAGATACCCTACCACTCGACAAGAAACAAGCCCAGAAGATAAAATACCGATCCGCTAGTTACTCAATTATTGGAGGAAGGCTATATAGAAGGTCGGTCACCCAACCGATGCTGCGATGCTTGGACCCTGAAGAACAATTGATGGCATTGGAAAGCATTCACGAAGGTATCTGCGGGGAACATCTAGCCGGACGGTCACTTTCCTTCAAAATCCTTAGGCAAGGATTCTTCTGGCCAACATTAATGGAGGATGCTTTGAACTACGCGAAAAAATGCAAACAATGCCAGTTATTCAGCAACGTTCCGAAACAACCCCCAGAGGAAATGACATCGGTACTCAATCCCATTCCCTTCGCCATGTGGGCAGTAGATATTGTCGGCATCTTACCCACAAGCACTAAGCAGGCTAAATATTGCATCGTAGCCATCGACTACATGACTAAATGGGTAGAAGCCAGACCACTTTCCGCCATCACCGAAGATGCAGCTAAGAAGTTTGTGTTGGAACAAATAATATTAAGGTTCGGCATCCCGATGATATGTATCTCAGACAACGGAACCCAATTTATTGGAAGCAAATTTCGGAAATTCTTATTCGAGTTCGGAATACAACAAAAATTCAGCTCGGTCGGCCACCCACAGGCAAACGGGGCGATCGAAGCAGCCAACAAAATCATATTCGACGGAATTAAGAAAAGATTGGGAGATTCCAAGGGCCTTTGGGCCGAAGAGTTGCCATACGTCCTTTGGGCCTACCGAACGACACCGAGATCATTTACTGGCGAAACTCCTTTCAAGCTTGCCTTCGACACTGACGCCCTCATGCCGACCGAAGTGGGTCTAGAATCATACCGAACACAGGTGTTCAACATTGAAATGAATGAATACGGGCTTCGGGCAAATATAGATTTGGTTGAAGAAGAAAGAGAGGCTGCCCACCAAAGAAATTCGAGATATCAGCTTCGAGCAGCCCAATACTACGATTCTGGAATAAAGAAAAGATCTTTCCATGTAGGGGACCTAGTACTTCGTGAGTTAGCAACTTCAATGCCGACCAAACAAGGCAAACTTATGCCAAATTGGGAAGGTCCTTACGTGGTGGTTGAAGTGGTCCGTCCAGGAACATACAAGCTAGCTCATTCGGACGGGAGCCACATCAAGAACACATGGCATGCTTCACGCCTTCGCCGTTTTTATCAGTAAGCTTCCATATATGTATTTTCAATGTATACCCCACTATTTTTTACCCTTGAAATAAGCAGAATCGAGGACTCATGTTTTTAGCATTTAAGCTACTTTGACATAATTAAGGAGGGAGGATACATTTCCAACAAATCAAAGGACCTTAATTATTCACAAACTCCTTAAATACTGGGGAAATGCTAGGCCGAAGGCCAGAGATGCATAAAAACAAGAATTATGCTAGGCCGAAGGCCAGAGATGCATAAAAACAAGAATTATGCTAGGCCGAAGGCCAGAGATGCATAAAAAATAATTATGCTAGGCCGAAGGCCAGAGATGCATAAAAAAGAATTATGCTAGGCCGAAGGCCAGAGATGCATAAAAAAGAATTATGCCCAAAGGCCAAAGATGCATAAAAAAGAATTATGCTAGGCCGAAGGCCAAAAATGCATTATGCCAGGCCGAAAGGCCAAAGATGCATAAAAATAAAAAATTATGATGCTAGGCCGAAAGGCCGAAAATGCATAAACGTGAAAAATATGGCAAAAACAAAGCGCCGAAGATGCGTAAATATAAATTATGCTAAGGCAAAAACAAAAAGGCGAAGATACAAGACAGAATCAAACTGCAATATTTATACAATAAAAAGGCCCGAAGGCACAAATATCACGCCCGAAGGCAACATTAAATGTTACAGCAAAAGTTGCTAAAAGACAAACTACACTACTCATCAGAAAGCTCTTGATCTTCGCCCGAAGAAACATCCAGCGGCTGATCGGACTTCTCCCTGCCGACTGGATCAGTCATACCAAGCTCGGTATCAATCAGTTGGGTATGATCGAAGCCTAAGGCATTTGCCTTAATGACAGCATCATCATAACCCATCTGATAACACCGCTCTTCGGTACGCTCGAGTTTCTTTACCAACTTCCGAGAACCCTTTCTCGTGGTCTTCAGCTGCTTGTTTCTCCATTCCAGGCGCTTCTGCAAAACATCCAGCTTCTCCTGGAGCAGATCATTCGCCGTCTTCAAGGATTCCGACTGACCCGTAACTCTTTCGAGCTCGACCGTCGAATTCCGAAGGTCCTCCTCGGCCTTGACCGCCCTCGACTCCAGCTGGTCGACCCTTTTCAGCTTTTCCTGCATCGCTTCGACCCTCTCAGTCACCACGGCGGACCAAGAAGCACCCTGTAAATAAACAAAGGCAAAGATCAAAAGCTGAAGACAAAAAGACGAATGACGGACAAAATTTATATTACCATGGAGAGGAGGGCCATCATCTCAGTGCAAGCCTGAAGGTCAGTCGCCTAATCGTAAGTCGGTCTGTCGGCCGGAAGAACGAGGCCTCTGCACAGATCGGGGCCTATAATGGTCGAGGCCGGAGGAGCAGGGACAATAATCTTATCGGTCTCCAGGACGCCCCATTGGGGTGCATACACCTTCAAGACCGAATCTTCCGACCGAATCCTCTTCCTTGGTTCATTCGGAGTAGTAGGGTCAACATCATTCCCCAAATCCAAATTCTGAATCGGATTTGAGGTTGGATTAACCTTCACCAAAGCCCTATCTCCTTCATCACCGACCGAACCGCGCGTCTCTTCGGCCTCCTTATTCGCTTCGGCCGCCAGAGCTGCGGCTACAAGGTCGGCCGCCTTTCTACGCTTCCTCTCGATGATCTCATCATGGGAAGACACTGCACAAAACAAAGAGAAAGGTTAAGGCATAAATAACCGAACAAATACATAAAGATGTTTTGACGGAGTATGGACACAAGCATATCGCGAAAAACAAATACAAGACACAAAGAAAACGGAAAGACAAGAGAAAGTTACCACTACCCCAAAGACCGATCAACCAGTCGTTATCCCGACTGAGGGACAACGGGACTTTATCCATCTCTAGGCCACAGAGCAAGCGGTAATCATGCTTATCCGCCTCCGAAAGCGGGGTACGAAACTTCAACATCGAAGGATCGACATCCTTCCAGACACCAAACTTCTCCATCCTCGGGCCAGAGACGAAAGCCCACTTCAAATGAGTCTCTTTGTTGCTGGAATTCGTGAACGCCCAATCCGCCCTACCTACCCGGCGAGCGATTGTATAAAAACCATTACTCTTCGAATTCCGCCGAAATTCGAAATGATGCCAAAAAAGATTGGTCCTTGGTATCATCTTCACGGCCAAGCACCGAGCCTGGAAGACGTTAATCTGAATAAAGCTGTTCGGGTCCAACTGACCGATAGCTACCCCTGTCTGCTTGAGGATGCTCCTCAAGATGCACAACATCGGCAGGCGAAATCCACACTTGAAAGCAGCTTCAGAAATACCCGTAGCTAGACCTCCTCCGTACGCCGCCGGCACTTCGGGATTGTGCCAAATCCTGTCGTTCTTCCTTGGAGTATAAAAATACCAAACGTGCTTCTCCACGACATATTCCGAAGAAAATCTAGCGATTGTACTTTCGACCAATCTCGACCGATGGTTGGCTGCTGGAAACTCTTCGACGTTGCTGAAAGGGGACACTTCCGAAGGACCCGCACCTTTGGTCGATCGATCCATATCCCTGCATTCGGAAATGTAGAGATTAGCCGTGTACTCGGGCCGGAGTAAGAAAACATTTAACAAGAAAGAGAAAACCGAGTACAGTGGGCCAGGATCGATCGAGAATGTCCCATGCCCCGAAACAAAATTAGAAGACCAATCCCATACAATCCCCTAAAACTCATCCTAACCCTGAATGAAATCCTAATCAATCCCTTAAAATCCTATGGGAAGCTTTTCGAAGATCAACAAGATTCAAGACCCTTTCTTTTCGTCCAAGAAAAACGCCGAAAAAAGGAATATGGTCTAGAAATAGCATACGGCAATTTCAACATATTAAAAGATGCATACATATACATACAATCATACGTATATATACAGCGATTTTCACAAAAAAGGGGGCAAAGAAAAGCTTACTTATTCGAAGATTCTCGAGAAGATCGTATTCCTGAGGATAAAATGCTTGAACGTGGGACTCCAACGAAGTCGGAGAACTCAAGTTTTCCGGGGAAGAAGCGACGGTTCCAATTGTCGATATAGATTCTCTTTAAAGAAGGGTGTGTTTGAAACTTTTTGTGAGATGGTGTAAAATGAGAGGGATGTGGGTCGCGTAATTTTTTAAACAAAAGATATGTGACGCTTGGAGATCTTTCGAAATCCAACGGCCCAGATTGAGGCGCAAATCTCAAGATCAGACAGCTGTCCCTCATAAAGGAACACGACTCCCCAAGAGAAAACTCGACTCTTGTCCATCGCCGTGCAACCGAACGAATGATCAGATAAATTCGACAGACGCGACCGAACGGAACGTGTCAAATGAAAAATATGGGTTCTTTAGCCTTCGTCCTAAAAACATTACCGAACGAAGCCTAGGGACATGTTGGAAGCCATATACCCATGATGGGCCGAACCGAAGGCCCAACAAGAAGAAGCCCAAAATGGCTAACGGTCTCCTCTTTTCTTGAACGGTATTTATCTACTTTCGGTGGTGGAAAACACAATGATGCCCATGGGGCCCTTTTAAGGTAACGGACATAATTTCTAAGGTATAAATATAGATTGAATCCACAAGAGAAGACACATGCTCATAATTTACTAACACACACACTCTCTTTACGTTCAAAGTACTCTAAAAACGCGACTTACTTACTCTCACACCGGAGGTGAATCGGGGGGACAATCCCTCGCATTCTTCTCACTTTTCAGGGTCAACCCGAAGGCCGACCCGGTGGAAATCCAGTCGTAACAGTTCTTAAGTAAGATTTGAGAAGAGAGAAGAAAAAAATGTGTTCCAAGAGAATAAGAGATTCTTAGTCATTCCTAAATTTATTAAAAATGTAATCTCTCTTCTCAATTGTAAGAGTTCCTATCCACTGTAACTAATATTTTATACTAAATTCATAAGATACATTATCTCTCTCCCCCACTTTTCTTTTGTCTTTTTATGAATTCCACTTACTTTTAATAATATTAAATTAAATAAATAAGGAGTGGGTATAAGGAATATTATTGGAGATGAATGTACATTAAGTTACTAAGAGCCAATATTTTATATTATATTTAAGAGTGGGTTAAGACACTCTTGGAGTGCCTAGAGTCCTACACACTAAATTCCTCGTTGCCCATCAATCCATGTTCTCCAGGACCGTCGTGTTCTTCTATTCCATATTATTTTCTTTTGATTAGTTTGGGATTAAATTTAATTTTGATACCGAAAATATTTTCCTAAATCAAAAACCGTATTTATATCCAACATTATTCAAATTAGGTACTCTATCCAATACCTGGTTAAGATATACGTACAAGGGATACGAGGAAGTCGACCACAACTCCACAAGTTTTCTTTAGTAGCTAGCATGTGATTGTCAATTGTCATACGAGAAAGATCGTATAATTAGCACAAGAAACCAATATTCCAATTGCAATGTGAATAGAAATGGGACCAAGTTGAGAAAAAAGTGGAAGATTTGATGGAAATATAGAAAGAGTATCTTATATTATTATTATTATTATTATTATTATTATTATTATTATTATTATTATTATTATTATTATTATTATTATTATTTTTATAATTCGATGTTCGGGTCAACTTACGCGCATCTCGACAGAGAACTACTAGTACACTCGTAATCATAGCACACTCATAATCACTAAACATGACAATCCATTTACTTTCGTGCCCCCGAGGATCGAACCTTAAACACCCGTGGTGGGGAGTATCTTTTATTAGAGCATCTCCAACCCATGAAGCCCTTAGCTAAAATGTCCTACATGGCAGACAATATGCATAATCTGTATAAATGGTAACACTCCAACCGATCAAAGCCCTTGTCCAAATATATAGCCAAGCTGAGTTCATTGGCTATATATAGCCAATCTTTACAAACCTGTAGCAAAGCTGCAGGAATATAATTTTTTTTTTATTTTTTTTTCTAATTCAACAATATAATTTCATGTAAAATTATTAATTACTGTTAATATTAAGTAAATTTGAATTTAAAAAGTATTCAAAATAATAATAAAATATTACTTTCAAAATATAGCCAACCATTATAGCCAACCCCATTGGAGCACAACACCTTACAGATTCAACAAATTTTAACCAATCATTATTTTATATTATTTTAGCCAACCATTTTAGCCAATCCCATTGAAGATGCTACCACCCATGTAGGCGAAGAAGACATTTATGAGTTATGACCCACACTCTCTCCCTCCAAAGACTCTAAGCATGTTCTCAAATTATTCAATGCAGGTGGTGAGGAGAAAAGTTTAAATTTGAATTTAAAAATTAGAATAAATGGACTCGATTGTCCATTTTTACTGGATTCAATAAATTAAAAAATAGTAATTTTGAAAACAGTTTTTTTTTTTATCCTTGTTGAGTTTGAAAGATTTCCCTTATTTAGTTTTTTTGTTTACCTATACAGCTTTAAATACTCGTAAAAGGAGAAAATTATTTATTCAGATATTGTTTTTAAGAGAAAAAGATATACCACAATCAAAATTACACATCGATTGATCCTTGCACAGTGGTCTGATGACAGGCCTTACTTAAATTGTCCACCATTCGAATATGGACATGCACAAGCCGTTTTTGCTTGTAGTATTGGCTATTTGGATGTTTTTTTTTTTTTTTCTAAGCAATGGAAATTTAATTCAATAATAAAAAGCCATACGGCATTTACATAAACAGTCGCGTCGAACAAACAAAATACAGAAACAATCACTGATTAATCCTTGCTTGGAGATGGAATCACGCGATTTGTTGAAGATGATATTTACAGTACCCGCTTCGTCACTTCTGCCATAACTAGTTTGAGCTATCGACCGTAAATGCAAAACCCTAAGCACTTTCATCACTAAATCAAACGCCAAACTCACACAAATCGGTGAGAACCAACAAAACTCACACAAAAACGGTGAGACACCCAAATAAACCGATATTACAACTTCCAAAATAAAATTACGAATTACAAATTCAAACTGAGAAACAAAATACAAATTAAACTAAAATCGATCCGAGGCAAAATCGGAAAAGGCTTAAAGACCTTAGATCCGATGAAATAAGAAAAAGCAAAAACGATAAGAATGAAAAGAAATTATAGCTAAATTTTATTTGGAGGGCCTCATTAAAAACCTATTGAGGAAAAAGAATACCCTTTTATTCACGAAGATGATCTTTAACCGACTCTCATCAGGCTAATCGGACTTGGCAGGGGCTGCAGAAGAAAGCAGAAGAAGAAAACGAGGGGGAGGGGGAGGGGGAGAACTATTTGGATGTTATAAATGTTAATCTTAATCAGGACCGGCCCAGGAACAAGGAACACATAAATGTTGTATCATTAGCTCCTTGATTTAAAAAAAAAGGAAACTGCGCTTTACATGTTTTTTTTTTTGTTTTTTTATGAAAAACTAAGATTTTATTAACTGATCAAATCCAACTCGATACAATTTTCGATTTTAGTAAGAATAGAAATTCTATCAAACTACAACCTGGGTTCATATATGACTCCTTAGCAAGATTATGAACCATCACATAAATACAAAGAAACTTTGTTTAAATGAAGGATATGTCGACGACACTCCTCAAGTCCCAAATCGAGAATGCATTGGTGTTTTGTTTCTAATTATTTTTCACTTTTCGGTTCTCCTTAGCATAATCCTAATTTCAAAAAAAAAAAAAAGAAGTAATACATCATTGTTTCAAACTTCAAAAATATTTGAATTTTGTAACTTCTCGAAACTCTGTTCTTTGAATTTTAAATCTTCCTAATCCCTACATAATAGTATACTCCCTCCGTCCCATTTTACATGTACCTTTTGTAAAAAACACACATATTAAGACAAAAGTTAGTTGGATAAAAATTTTCAACTACAGTAAAACCTCGTTAAATTAATACTCGATATCACGATAAATTAATATTTTAAATGCAAATTTTTGGTCCCAACATAATAGCAATAGTATAAATTTTACCTCAATTAATTAATAATCTCTATAAATTAATAAAATTTTAGATACAATAAATGTAGGAATAGTTTTGTATACAATAATATCGTATACTATACACTTTCATGTGAGTTAATGAATTTTGTACTTTCTTTAAAAAAAAATATATGTTATACCGTAATAGTTTGCCGACAAATAATAAGTAGCACTATAGAAGATTTTTTTTTTTTTTTTGCTAAGTGAAATATACTTTGACTTGACACAATGTTAGGACAAGTGTATAGAAGTAACCGTCGGCACAGTTCAGTTGAAGAAACATAATGGTAGTTAACTTGACGTTCTTGCTAATCTGGTATTGCATTAAAGGAGTATAATTTATATGCAGACCTCTGGCACTAACCCTTTTAAGGATATCCTACCAACATTATCAGTGACAGACGTTGGGACCCGTTCCTTGTATATTTTCTGGTGGTTGTTTCATGTTACTCTTATCTACTACTTCCATTAACGTTAAATCCTCTCTTGCCTCAACTTTACTAATCACATGATTATTATTCTGTAAGTAGTGTTTTTCACTTTATTAATCAAGTTTAAGATTCTGTTTCTTTGCGTTAATCAGTTTTCAGTGTCACTCTCTTTTGCTTCTCAACTTTCCTGTTTCAAGTAAGAAAATTTACTATTTTAGTTCCAACATTTCTTCGCAGATTCCGGCGACTGGGTGTGCGATTTGTATGGTGATTAGAGATGGGGTGGAAGAGTGTTGTCTCCTTGTCTTATTTCTGGGGTGTCCTTGAGGTTTGATATTTTTTTTTTGCTAAATGAGGTTTGATATTATTGTTTTACTATATTTTACCTTAAATCTCAGTGTAGTTTGATTTGTTTGTATTAAGAACATGTTTGTTTCTCCTTCCAGTTCCAGCAATCATGGCAAGAAAATATTTGCTATTCTCAACTCTCAATCATTCAAATAGAAGAAGATATCAATGATATTATTTCCCATGTTTATCCTGAAATGGCTGTTTTAGTAAATTACTAGTGCTTGAATACTTGTTTTGGGAGATTTTTACAGATAAGTTGAGTGATTAATTTTCTCAAGTAAAAGACATATCTGTTAAGAATTCCCGTTTCCTGTCTTTGCGTAAATAGAACTTATAGAATTAATCAACACAGATGAACACCAAGATTTATACGTGGTTTTCACCTTTTTGGCTTAAGGGGGTTTTCCACGTATAAAGATAGGAAACGGGAATTTCTAACAGTTGGTATCAGAGCCGGGGCCCACGTTTTGGTGTCTAGGAAAGTGCTTTGTGCGCAGTGGTTACTTGATAACGCGCCGTACTAATACGGAAGGCTACCCAAACACATCCACTTTCCTGGCCAACTTGTGTGGTTCTAAGTGAGATTCCCATAGTCTTTGGTAAATTGAAATGGATGATTCTTCCAGTGTAATGGTAAGCCTAACAGCTTCAAATTATCCGATGTGGAAAAATAGAATAAAGGATTTGCTTTATAGTAAGGACTTGTTTGATCCGGTGGAGCTGAAAGGAGTCAAACAACATAGAGTATCTTTTAGCAGTCCATTGAAGAAAAAGTCGGAGCTGTTAGAAAGAGTTTATTCTGATGTATGTGGTCCGTTTGAGGTGGAGTCCTTAGGCGGAAATAGGTACTTTGTTACCTTCATTGATGAAGCATCTCGAAAGGTGTGGGTTGAGATACTCAAATCCAAAGATCAAGTGTTTGAGTACTTCCAGAAGTTTCATGCCATGGTTGAAAGATCAACAGGGAAACAACTGAAGTGCCTTCGTAGTGACAACGGGGGGGAGTACACTTCAAAAGAGTTTCAAGAGTACCTTACAAAGCATGGTATCCGGTATGAAAGAACAATTCCTGGACCCCACAACAGAATGGCGTTGCGGAAAGAATGAACCGCACCATTGCTGAACGAGTTAGATGCATGTTGAAAATGTCTAAATTGTTGAAGTCATTTTGGGGAGAAACTGTAAGAACAGCTTGCTACTTGATCAATCGATCTCCATCGGCACCTCTAAATTTTGAGATTCCAGAGAAGATCTGGTTAGGAAAGGATGTTTCCTATTCCTACTTGCGGGTGTTTGGATGCAAGGCTTTTGCACACATCCCAAAGGAGCATAGAACAAAGCTTGAAGATAAAGCAACTCCGTGTATTCTCGTTGGCTACGGGGATCCAGAGTTCGGGTATCGGTTGTGGAATCCTGAATCGAAGAAGATATTCAGGAGCAGAGATGTGGTTTTCCATGAGTCTCAAAATTATGGAAATTTTGGGAGAACTCAACAACCAAGGCAAGCTTGAAATCCAAATACATTAGAAGATGATGGAGATGATATGGCAGATGATGAGTCTGCTGAGCAGGGGGAGCTACCGCCTCAACCTGAAGCTGAAGAAACTCAGCCACGATGTTCTATGAGAGAACGGAGACCATCAGAAAGATATCTTTCATCCGAGTATATCTTAATTGCTGATGAGGGGGAGCCCGAGACCTTTGAGGAAGTCAAGACTCATAAAGAAAGCAATTTCTGGTTGAAAGCAATTCAAGAGGAGATGGATTCTTTAAATAAGAATGAAACTTATGAGTTGACTACACTTCCGAGAGGACGGAAGGCTTTGAGGAACAAATGGGGCTTCAAAGTAAAAAGGGATGATGAAAAGCTTGTAAAGTATAAAGCACGCTTGGTGGTTAAAGGCTTTGCATAGAAAGAAGGCATTGATTTCGATGAAATCTTTTCTCCGGTTGTAAAGATGACATCAATCCGAACAGTTCTCGGATTAGCGGCTAGCATGGATCTTGAGCTTGAGCAGTTAGATGTGAAAATTACATTCCTTCATGGAGATTTGGAGGAAGAGATCTACATGCACCAGCCAGAAGGATTTGAAGTGAAAGGGGAGGAGCACATGGTTTGTAAACTCAAGAAGAGTTTATACGGGCTTAAGCAAGCGCCAAGACAGTGGTACAAAAAGTTTGATTCATTCATGAGAAATTATAAGTTCAAGAGAACTGCATCCGATCACTGTGCTTATGTGCAAAGGTTTCCTAACAGTAACTTCATTATCCTGCTGCTTTATGTTGATGATATGTTAGTGGTCGGCCAAGATGCTAACATGATTCGCAAGCTGAAAAAAGATTTGTCCAAGTTCTTTGATATGAAAGACTTGGGTCCAGCAAAACAAATCCTAGGGATGAAGATTGTTCGTGATAGAACATCTCGGAAGTTGTGGTTGTCACGGCAAGGATATATTGAACGAGTATTGAAAAGGTTCAATATGGATGATGCTAAACCTGTTAGCATACCATTGGCGGGACATTTTAAACTGGACAAGAAAATGTGTCCGTCTACAGACAAAGAGAATGAGGATATGGAGGAAGTTCCCTACTCATCCGCAGTGGGGAGTCTTATGTATGCATTGGTTTGTACAAGACCAGATATTGCTCATGTTGTTTGAGTTGTGAGTAGATATCTGTCAAATCCAGGAAGAAAGCACTGGGAAGCTGTTAAGTGGATTCTTAGATATCTTAAGGGCACTTCAGGGTTATGCTTGAAGTATGGACACGGTGAACCACTCTTGGAAGATTTTACAGATGCTGACATGGCAGGACATCCAGATGGGATGAATTCCATGTCAGGGATGCTTTTCACTTTTGAGGGGGGAGCTGTAGCATGTAGTCCAAGTTGCAAAAGTGTGTTGCGTTGTCAACAACCGAATCAGAGTATATTGCTGCTTGTGAAGCAGGCAAGGAGCTGTTTTGGTTAAAGCGATTTCTCCAAGAATTCGGTCAGAAGTAAGACAACTTTGAGTTGTATTATGATAGCCAGAGTGCTATTTACTTGAGCAAGAATGTTACTTGTCACAGTCGTACTAAGCATATTAATGTACGTTACCATTGGCTACAGGAACAGGTTGAAGATGGGGTGATACAGATAGAGAAGATACACACGGATAAGAATCCGTCTGATATGATGACAAAGATGGTTTCGCGAGAAAAGTTGGAGTTGTGCAAACAGGGCGCAGGTATGGAGTGCAAGTGAAGAGCTGTGAGTTTGGAAAGAGGGGGAGATTGTTAGGCAGCCTACCAGCCTACCATTTCTTGCCAAACTCCACACTCCACCTACCACCACCTACTACACCTACTACCACCTACCACATCTTATATCACCTATATATACCCCCTCCCCCTTCATTAGAAAAACACACCAAAAATATCTTACTCTTTTCTCTCCATCATAGCTGCTAGATAGTCCGTGTAGTAGGAAACTTACCTTGCGGTAGTTTCAGGCAGGTCAGAATAGGGGGCCCTCGTGCTTCTCTCTTCTTTCATTTCGGGTGAGTTAGTGTGAGTGTTTGGTCGGGATGTAGCCATCTGGGTCTATAGCATTAGGAGTTCGTCCAGCCATTGCAGCCGCAACAAGGGGAGTCCTTCAGGTTATCCGGTCAAGTATCGAAGGGACAGTTTTGTCCAGGTTATCCGGTCCAGTACCGAAGGAATAGTTAATCGTTATATTACTATTCAGGTGTACCTCAAATGTTACTTCGTAAACTTGAGAGAGAATATTGTAACTATTATTATCATTATAGTGGAAACATTCGGAGTTGGTCCCGTGGTTTTTACCTCTAACCTGCCTGAAACTACCGCAAGGTAAGTTTCCTACTAGACGGACTATCTAGCAGCTATGATGGAGAGAAAAGAGTAAGATGTTTTTGGTGTGTTTTTCTAATGAAGGGGGAGGGGGTATATATAGGTGATATAAGATGTGGTAGGTGGTAGTAGGTGTAGTAGGTGGTGGTAGGTGGAATGTGGAGTTTGGCAAGAAATGGTAGGCTGCCTAACAATCTCCCCCTCTTTCCAAACTCACAGCTCTTCACTTGCACTCCATACCTGCGCCCTGTTTGCATAGCTCCAACTTTTCTCGCAGAACCACCTTTGTCATCATATCAGACGGATTCTTATCCGTGTGTATCTTCCGTATCTATATCACCCCATCTTCAATCTATTCCCGTAGCCAATGGTAACGTACATTAATATGCTTAGTACGACTGTGACAAGTAGCATTCTTGCTCAAGTCAGTAGCACTCTGGCTATCACAATACAACTCAAAGTTGTCTTGCTTTTGACCCAATTCTTGGAGAAACCGCTTTAACCAAAGCAGCTCCTTGCCTGCTTCACAAGCAGCAATATACTCTGATTCGGTTATTGACAACGCAACATACTTTGCACATTGGACTGCCATGCTACCGCTCCCCCCGTAAAAGTGAAAAGCATTCCTGACGTGGACTTCATCCCATCTGGATGTCCTGCCATGTCAGCATCTGTAAAACCTTCCAAGACTGGTTCACCGTGTCCATACTTCAAGCATAACCCGGAAATGCCCTTAAGATATCTGAGAATCCACTTAACAACTTCCCAGTGCTTTCTTCCTGGATTTGAAAGATATCTACTCACAACTCAAACAACATGAGCAATATCTGGTCTTGTATAAACCAATGCATACATAAGTCTCCCCACTGCGGATGAGTAGGGAACTTCCTCCATATCCTCCTTCTCTTTGTCCGTTGACGGACACATTTTCTTATCCAGTTTAAAATGTCCCGCCAATAGTATGCTAACAGGTTTAGCATCATCCATATTGAACCTTTTCAATACTCGTTCAATATATCCTTGTTGTGACAACCACAACTTCCGAGATGTTCTATCACGAACAATCTTCTTCCCTAGGATTTGTTTTGCTGGACCCAAGTCTTTCATATCAAAGAACTTGGACAAATCTTCTTTCAGCTTGCGGATCATGTTAGAATCTTGGCCGATCACTAACATATCATCAACATAAAGCAGCAGGATAATGAAATTACCGTTAGGAAACCTTTACACATAAGCACAGTGATCGGATGCAGTTCTCTTGAACTTATGATTCCTCAAGAATGAATCAAACTTTTTGTACCAATGTCTTGGCGCTTGCTTAAGCCCGTATAAACTCTTCTTGAGTTTACAAACCATGTGCTCCTCCCCTTTCACTTCAAATCCTTCTGGTTGGTGCTTGTAGATCTCTTCCTTCAAATCTCCATGAAGGAATGCAGTTTCACATCTAACTGCTCAAGCTCAAGATCCATGCTAGCCGCTAATCCGAGAACTGTTCGGATTGATGTCATCTTTACAACTGGAGAAAATATTTCATCGAAATCAATGCCTTCCTTCTATGCAAAGCCTTTAACCACCAAGCGTGCTTTATACTTTACAAGCTTTTCATCATCCCTTTTTACTTTGAAGACCCATTTGTTCCTCAAAGCCTTCCGTCATCTCAGAAGTGTAGTCAACTCATAAGTTTCATTCTTGTTTAAAGAATCCATCTCCTCTTGCATTGCTTTCAACCAGCAATTGCTTTCTTTATGAGTCTTGACTTCCTCAAAGGTCTCGGGCTCCCCCTCATCAACAATTAAGATATACTCGGATGAAAGATATCTTCCCGATGGTCTCCGTTCTCTCATAGAACGTCGTGGCTGAGTTTCTTCAGCTTCAGGCTGAGGCGGTAGCTCCCCCTGCTCAACAGCCTCATCATCTGCCATATCATCTCCATCATCTTCTAATGTATCTGGATTTCTAGCTTGCCTTGGTTGTTGAATGCTCCCAAAATTCTCGTAATTTTGAGACTCATGGAAAACCACATCTCTGCTCTTGAAAATCTTCTTCGATTCAAGATTCCACAACCGATACCCGAACTCTGGATTCCCGTTGCCAACGAGAATATACGGAGTTGCTTTATCTTCAAGCTCCTTTGGGATGAGTGCAAAAGCATTGCATCCACACACCCGCAAGTAGGAATAGAAAACATCCTTTCCTAACCAGATCTTCTTTGGAATCTCAAAATTCAGAGGTGCCGATGGAGAACGATTGATCAAGTAACAAGCTGTTCTTACAGCTTCTCCCCAAAATGACTTCGACAATTTAGACATT
This sequence comes from Saposhnikovia divaricata, assembly GCA_036435485.1. NCBI lineage: Eukaryota > Viridiplantae > Streptophyta > Magnoliopsida > Apiales > Apiaceae > Saposhnikovia > Saposhnikovia divaricata. Next base: position 26,514,125 of record CM071600.1, read on the forward strand.
TTCAACATGCATCTGACTCGTTCAGCAATGGTGCGGTTCATTCTTTCCGCAACGCCATTCTGTTGTGGGGTGCCATGAACTGTTCTTTCATGCCGGATACCATGCTTTGTAAGGTACTCTTGAAACTCAAGTGTACTCTTCCCCATTGTCACTAAGAAGGCACTTCAGTTGTTTTCCTCTTGATCTTTCAACCATGGCATGAAACTTCTGGAAGTACTCAAACACTTGATCTTTGGATTTGAGTATCTCAACCCACACCTTTCGAGATGCTTCATCGATGAAGGTAACAAAGTACCTATTTTCGCCTAAGGACTCCACCTCAAACGGACCACATACATCAGAATAAACTCTTTCTAACAGCTCCGACTTTTTCTTCAATGGACTACTAAAAGATACTCTATGTTGTTTCCCGAATAAACAATATTCGCACGGCTGCAATGCAGTTCCTTTAGCAAATGGAATGAAGGATTTCTTTGCTAGAATCTGCAGCCCTTTCTCGCTCATGTGACCAAGCCTCTTGTGCCAGAAACTTGCTGAAGCTTCATCTTCAACTGTATTCAACTCATTTGAACACATCGTCACTTGTGTCTTGTACAAAGACCCACAAGTGGAACCTCTTGCAACCACCAACGAACTCGTAGTAAGCTTCCACCTTCCACCACCGAAGGTATTTACGTACCCCTGCTTGTCTAGCGCCATGCCGGAAATCAAGTTGAGCCGTAAGTCCGGAACATGCCTGACATCTTTCAAAGTCATTGAACAACCTGTGTTTGTCTCAATACAGATGTCACCAATGCCTGCGATCTTTGATTGATCTGAGTTACCCATTCTTACAGTACCAAAGTCCCCTGACTTGTACGTCGTAAAGAATTCCTCAGTGGGTGTTGCATGATACGTTGCTCCGGTATCTATCACCCATTCGACCTTCTGATCATCAACATGTAAGCATTCTTCTTCCCTAAAAGAAAGGATCACAACATCTTCTGTCATAGCAGCTGTTGTACTTTTCTCGGCATGTTTCCCTTGCTGACCATTGTTCCGATCGCTGAGCCAGGCCCTACAATCCTTTTTGTAATGGTCCTTCTTCTTACAATAGTAGCATTCAACATTGGCTTTAGACTTGCCACTGGAATTACCAAAATTCCTACTTTTACTACGTCCTCGGTTTGTCTCCCTGTAGTTGCTTCTGCCCCTGTTCTCTGTAACAAGAGCTTGGGAATCGTGGTTGACTCCCTGTACTCTTCTTCTCATGGATTCACTAAGGATACTCTGCTTAATTGATTGCAACGTTAGTTGCTCAGTTGGTACAACATTAGTTACTTTCACCACTAGCGTATCCCAGCTGGATGGTAAAGTATTGAGAAGAAATATTGTTTGGAATTTCTGATCAAACTCCATCTTCATATTTGATAGTTGATTTAACAACCCTTGGAATTCGCTCATATGCTCTGACATGTTGTTCCCATTCTGGTTCCTTATGTTCACCAACTGACGAACTAGAAAAGTTACATTTTGTGAACTTTCTCTTGGAACGTAGACTCTAATGTCGTCCAAAGCGTATAAGCGTCTTCTTCTTCAGAGACATGATGATACTCCGAATTATCAATCCATCGACGAATGAGACTGATAGTTTTCATGTTCATCTTCTTCCAGTCAGCATCAGACTTTGCTGCAGGTTTGACTCCTTTCAGCTCCACCAGATCAAACAAGTCCTTACTATAAAGCAAATCCTTTATTCTGCTTTTCCACATCGGATAATTTGAAGCTGCTAGGCTTACCATTACACTGGAAGAATCATCCATTTCAATTTACCAAAGACTATGGGAATCTCACTTAGAACCACACAAGTTGGCCAGGAAAGTGGATGTGTTTGGGGAGCCTTCCGTATTAGTACGGCGCGTTATCAAGTAACCACTGCGCACAAAGTACTTTCCTATACACCAACAACGTGGGCCCCAGCTTTGATACCAACTGTTAGGAATTCCCATTTACTGTCTTTGCGTAAATAGAACTTATAGAATTATCACAGGCAATAGTAACAACAGATAATAATAATCAAGACAGATGAACACCAAGATTTATACGTGTAAAACCCTTTAAGCCAAAGAGGTAAAAACCACGGGATCAACTCCGAATGTTTCCACTATAATGATAATAATGGTTACAATATTCTCTCTCAAGTTTATGAAGTAACACTTGAGGTACACCTGGATAGTAATATAACGATTAACTATTCCTTCGGTACTGGACCGGATAACCTGGACAGAACTGTCCCTTCGGTACTTGACCGGATAACCTGGAGGACTCCCCTTGTTGCGGCTGCAATGGCTGGACAAACTCCTAATGCTGTAGACCCAGATGGCTACAGCCCAACCAAACACTCACACTAACTCACCCGAAACGAAAGAAGTCCTGCCTGAAACTACCGTAAGGTAAGTTTCCTACTAGACGGACTATCTAGCAGCTATGATGGAAAGAAAAGAGTAAGATGTTTTTGGTGTGTTTTTCTAATGAAGGGGGAGGGGGTATATATAGGTGATATAAGATGTGGTAGGTGGTAGTAGGTGTAGTAGGTGGTGGTAGGTGGAGTGTTGCTAGATAGTCCGTCTAGTAGGAAACTTACCTTGCGGTATGATGAAGAGAAGAAAGTAAGATGTTTTTGGTGTGTTTTTCTAATGAAGGGGGAGGGGGTATATATAGGTGATATAAGATGTGGTAGGTGATAGTAGGTGTAGTAGGTGGTGGTAGGTAGAGTGTGGAGTTTGGCAAGAAATTGTAGAGTGAGTGTCAACTCAAGTCCCACATCGATAAGATAAAGAAGAATTATCTTAAATATAAGCAGCCAAAACAACTCCATTAGTATGAGGCCTTTTGGGAGGAGCCCAAAAACAAATCCATGCGGGCATGACCACAGCCCAGAGCGGACAATATCATACTAATGTGGAGTTAATGGGTGTTGCGCGACCCAACAAGTGGTATCAGAGCCGATGGTTAAGAAGTTGATCCTGGGGTTGCGGGCTGCAAGTGGTGTGGTATGGGAGGCTCTCCAGAACCGCGATTGGAGATCTTGGACGGCTTGTGTCGAAAGTTTTCCTGACACTGAGGTGGTCGGGCGGCGTGTCCCACAAGATGAGGAGCCACAGATGAATAGCGGCGATATAAGAGTCACAAGATTGGTGGTTCTTGGATTGAGGGGAGATTGTAGAGTGGGTGTCAACCCAGTCCCACATCTATAAGATAAAGAAGAATTATCTTAAATATAAGCAGCCAAAACAACTCCATGAGACCTTTTAGGAAGAGCCCAAAAACAAATCTGTGCGGGCGTGGGCCACACATATCCTACTTGTGAGTGAGATAGACGAAATTACCGAATTAACCGAAATATATAATAAATAATAATATTTGCATTTTATATATATAATAATAATTTTTTATATATAAAATAATAATTTTTGATATGTAAAATAATAATATTTTATATCTAAAATAATAATATTTTATATCTAAAATAATAATATTTATATTTTATATGTAAAATAATAATTTTTTAAATGTAAAATAATATTTTTTATATTTTACATGTAAAATAATAATTTTTTATATGTCAAATAATAATTTTTATATGTAAAATAATAATATTTATATTTTACATGTAAAATAATAATTTTTTATATGTAAAATAATAATTTTTATATGTAAAATAATAATATTTATATTTTTATATTTAATATGTAAAATAAAATATATAAATATATATAATTCGGTTATTTCGGTAAAATAACCGAAATAAATATTTCGGTTCGGTTACCGAACCAAAATATTTCGGTTTGGTATTCGGTTATAATATTTGACCTTATTCGGTAATTCGGTAATTCGGTTCTGTTCGGTTATTTTACCGAATTACCGAATACTCACCTTAGGCGTGGCTACAACCCAGAGCGAACAATATCATACTAATGTGGAGTTAATGGGTGTTACACGGACCAACAAAAATGGTAGGCTGGCAGGCTACCTAACAATATCATGTTGAACTTACATTCCACAAAGAGAATCAGACTTTGTATTTCCAAAAAAAAAATCAAAATTAAAATATTTCACTTGCTTCAAAGATTTTTATCATATGATGAGGATATTTATGGAAACTGGCCATTTCAGCTCATATAAGTAGCCAAGTAGGTGTGAAGCTTAGGTGTGTCTCACCGTCCCCATATCCTACTTGTGAGTGAGACAGACTGAGTATGTTTGTTTTAGTTTTAAGAGTTGTTGGAGTTTGTATGGGGAACAACTTATAAGTAGATGAATATCGTAATTAATGATGTCATATATGCTCTTCTTTGTGTGCAAGACCTGGTTATGTATATTTACTATCCTGGAAGCTCAATTTTTGAATTATAGCAATTCTAAACTCTAAAGGTAGTTGTATAATCGCATTTTCCACTTTTAACAGGGCAGTGCAAGGGACGTCGAACTAGGCACGTATACTATCAAGTCTCATGGAGCGACACTTGCAAGGAATCATAGTAATGATTGGCTTGTCCTGCTCTTACTTGTTGTCATGGAGATCATCTTGTATATTATACACCCGTTCTATCGCTTTGTTGGGAAGGATATGATGGCAGATCTTAGATATCCAACGAAGGACAACACTGTGCCCATATGGGCTGTTCCAGTGAGTTTCTTATGGTTAAATAAGCTAATCGTATGCATAAGCTCATTGCAATATTTCCCCATTTAGTAATTGAGTGTTTATCTAGCTACCTTTTCTATCCCATTCAAGTATCTGAATTAGTAGAATCTGTGAGAGTTTTTTTTTTGAAATTCAGATGTATGCCGTGCTGTTGCCTATTGTTGTTTTCAATATTTTCTATATTCGGAGGAGAAATGTCTATGATCTGCACCACAGCATTTTAGGTAACATTATTATACTAGTTTATGCAATTATCTCCTGCAACAAGGTGTACAAATTATATAATGATTTGAACATATGCTTGTTTCAGGTCTGCTATTTGCTGTGCTGATAACTGCTGTTCTTACGGATTCAATAAGGAATGCAGTTGGAAGACCGCGGCCTGACTTCTTCTGGCGCTGCTTTCCTGATGGAAAAGATGTACAGAAGCCTAAACTCTGCATATTAACATTGTAGTAACAGATTAGTATTGCTTTTTTAGCAAAAAAAATATATATATCTGCTTGGTTTTACAAATACCATAACGGCCTTGTTCTTGTACGTCACCTATTTTCTTAAATTTAAACATCTCAGATTCTCAGAATGATATCATGATATTCCCTATCATAAATGGTAGCTATCTTTTTTTACCTGCTCACTGACTTTAAAATATTTTTTGCTACTTCTTTCTTAGGTATATGATATCTGGGGAAATGTTGTATGTCATGGTAAAGATAGTGTTATAAGAGAAGGACGTAAGAGTTTTCCGAGCGGTCATACTTCATGTAAGCTCTTCCGCTCTTATTGACTGTGATTTCAGTATAAAGCATTGAGTTATACTAGTGTAAACTGTATGACAGCCTTAAGTAGGGCACATAATTAAGATATATAAGACACAAATTGAGACATGGAGTACTATATCTGATTATTATGTAGACCGCTTGCGAATTATGAGGTGTACCATTTAAAAGAAAACCAATGTAATCTGAAATAGCTGGTGTCATTCATAATTTGTTTTCCAGATAATCACATGCCAAATTCATTCAGTTCCCAAATTTCTGAGTTACCAGTTTAAGTAAAGTTGGTGAATTTGCATACTTAGCTGGTAGTATGATGCTGTGCAAATTTCAGTGAATATGACCATTTGACATAGAAGTGATGATATTGCAGGGTCCTTTGCAGGTCTGGGGTTTCTCTCATTATACTTGTCAGGGAAAGTAAAAGCATTTGATTGCCGAGGGCACATTTCAAAATTATGCGTTGTTTTTCTTCCTCTCCTTGTTGCCTCTCTAGTTGGTGTTTCTCGTGTAGATGATTACTCGCACCATTGGCAGGATGTCTTTGCTGGGGGGTTTCTAGGTTTGTTTCTCCCCAAGTTCTATTTCCTTGCATCATCAGCTGTAGCTTACATCTTCTTGTCTAAGAGCATTCCTTTGCAGGACTTGTTGTCGCAACATTTTGCTATCTCCAATTCTTCCCTCCACCTTATAACACTAAAGGTAAACGTAAATCCTTTATAGTATTTATACTTTCGTTTATGGCAATAAAGTTTATATACTTACTGATGTATATGTGCATCAGGTTTAGAATATTTTGTTTTTAGTATCTACGGCCTACAAGTTTAATATCCGACCTGCATCGTGTTTATTTATTTCAGGGTGGAGCCCTTATGCACATTTTCGAGCATTAGAAGAGTTGCGCGCTAATTCACAGCAAGCCCCTCAAAGAGAAGTTGAAGCTGTGAGAAATAACAATAACCTTATGCTGCTTTCAGTAGGTCAGAATCTAAGCTCACCGCCGCAACTATATGATGTTGAATCTGGAAGACCATAAAACCTGCATGACATTGCTTAAGTTTGTTACCACTCACCAGTTGTTTTAGCTAGAATGGGCGGTTGTAAATGTTATGGTAAGTTAGCCGTTAATCAGCTCTAATATCTCGTCATGTATACTTTCTCATTAGCGCTTTAGCCCTTGGGTCTTTCACTTCTTGTCTTAGAAGGCATGTTGGTGTAAGATTTAGCATTGTACACTTGTTTTATAGTGGTAATTTGGTCCTGGTAGTTGCCGTCTTTCTGATTACATTGGATGATAATGATAATCCTTTTTTATTTTAGAATAAAATTTCTTACACTAATTGTGTATGATTATATGGGAAATACTACAATCGTAAAATGAATCCCAAAATTTATCTTAAATAATACATAACACATTTTGGTTTACGATATCTATATTAAGGAAAATGTTAGAGTTACAGAAAGTTTCACAAAATGATATGTGCCTCAATTTGATTGGTTACAATTCAATGATCCCTGCATTCACATCAATATCGACCAATAAAAATCCACATTAGTGGAATCCAACCAATAAAAATCCATATTAGTGGAATCCAATTCATTTTGTGTAAAAATTCTGTAACCAATTATGTAGCATTACTCCTATATTAATACATGTTGGGTCTATTATATTTTTAAGGTAGAAACCAATAAAAATTTCACAACTCAGTAACTGAAATTGTCTATATTTTGTTTAGTTGGGCTTAGCAAGGTTTGTGAGATCAGTACACAACTACACATCTCAAAAAAATAGAACTAAAAGTAAAATAGAAAATCAACATAATGAACACTTGAACACATTGTAGTAGTAATTTAATTTATTCACGTGTCTAGGAATATATTAACACGAACACGAGGCTTCTGTAAACGTAAACAACGTTTGAACCACCAACCGGTCAACAATTCACATTTGCCTTTCGTTGCTAGACAATCATTGACATTTCAAGGCACACGCAATTACGGTCTACGCTTGCAAATGATCGACTTTGGCTTGTTTTTTCTAGTTGTAAATTTTCAGTCTATGTTTCCTTCTGTCCCTCACACAGTCTCACCTCAATTTATAAATAAAAAGTAGTTTTAGAAACTGTAATTAGATGAATTCGGACAAAAAATAACGATTCTACTAAAAAATTATGATATGTACATACATTACACGAAATCTGGGCATTTACGACAGAAATTTTATATTGAAATTGTCGCAATTAATTCAATTACTACGGAAAAATTTCATCATTTTGCTCGAATCTTAAGTTCGAATTTTCGTCACAAGTATAAATTTTCGTTACAAATACAAATTTTCGTCATAAATTCTAACGAGGGACCCACTTCTTACAATAAAACAATAAACGAAATTAAGGCGGATTAAACTGTCATAAAATAGGAAAAATCTCGAAAGTTAAATAATGGGACCCATCTAGAATATAATAATAACAATACTTTCGATGACACTATCCATCGTACATTCATAATTTCCGACGATTTTTCCTATCATAAGTTGACTTACCACAATTAAATTTAGAAAAAAAATCAAAAAGAGTATAAAAGGATGTACAATTGTCGTAAATTGTCCATAAATTCGTCGTAAATTGCCCAGAAATTCATCGTAAATCACTCGTATCATGGTCTTCATCAGATTCAGTATCCTCATCACCAGGGTCGTCATCATCATCGGTCGGGCTTTTCACGACAATATACAGAATTATGGATGTCACATACATTCATACTAAATCAGTTAAATAAAGTTTTGGTTGGCTCAAATTTTTGCTTTAAGACCCGTTGGAGTGCCTACATTTTTACAAAATCTCTATATTTTTATTTAAGGTAAGCCATGTAGATTTTTAGCTAAGGGTTTATGATGATTGGAGATGTTCTTAGTGGGTAAGTTAGTGAGATGCAAAAAAATTTATATATAAATATGGAATGAGTATTTTTGTAAAATCAGGGTTCATTCAAATTTTAATTTAAATTTTAATGACATTCTATTATTTTATACTAAAATTTTAGAAAATTAGCTAGATGTATCTTAGGTTCTTTTTCTCTTTACATATTTCTTTATTATAATTCTCTTATCTAATCAATTTAGGGGTGATCATAAACCGCACCAAATTGCATCACACCGCCCGCACTGCACCAAACCGCACCACACCGCGCGGTTTTTATTTTCTATGTTGCGGTTTCAAATTTCATATTACAGTATTTGTATTTCATTAAGTCTGTAGAGATCACGGTCTGCATAAAAATTAAGAAATGTGGTTGAGTAAGAACTTAAAAAAATTAATTCCACATATATGAAAATTAATTATATTTCAAATTTATAATTATTTGTATCGAAGGGGTAAGCCACAATAAACCGCACCACATTTTCGTGGTGTAGTGCGATTTTAAAATTTCGCGGTGCGGTTGCCATTTGGAAATTTGACCAAACCACATACGTGAATTGGTCCACGAATTTGGAGAAAAATCACACCGCCCGCACCACGATCACCCCTACTAATCATGTTATTATTACTTTTATGAAAAGAAAAGAGCAATTTTTGAGGGTTTTAGCAAAAAAAAAAAAAAAAGCATTTCTAGGGGTCCAAAATGGATCCTAAATTCTTTTCAAGTGACATGTGATATATGGAAGGTGCATTTCATTTTTGAAGCAAAAGATAATACTAAATTGATAATTCAGCATTTGAAAATTAATTTTAAAAAAAGTTTTGGATATGAATGGCTGTCGGTCCTTTACGATTCGAATCAGTTTATGTATAATATTTGAACATAAATATATTTTTGAAATTTTTAACAAGTTATAAATTTATAATATAAAAATGAAGGTACAATTTGACGAACAATACCAAAAATTCAAGTAAATCTAAATGTTTTTTTTTTTAATATTCAATCTAAATGTTTTCTTTTCTAATAAAAAGTCTTATAAATTTTCAGGGAAAACGCCAAATGAAGCTCGCTATCTTTACAGGCGCCTCAACTCAACTTGCTTGTTTGACCACACTCTCAAATAAGAGTGTATTGAATTTTCCATCCATCATAAACAAATAGATACACTCTACATACAATCAATCCTAAGGGAATCTTCATTGCTTATTTTGACAAACAAGAATCACTGGAAAATTAAAAAAAAAAAAATTATAAATCAAGGATATACAGGATACGCAATATAACAGAGAACATAGAAAGAGAGTCAACTAACAAACACTCCGATAAAACAAACCATCCTTTCTTACAAATCTCGGAAATGGGTTGGGCCAACAACAAAGAAATGGCCCTTCCCGTCGCAAGCGGCAGCTCCGTTGATTCAGGCCATGCCCGTCTTAATGAGCTTGGTTACAAGCAAGAACTCAAGCGTGACCTCTCGTATACATTTTATCTCCCTACTCATTTTCTTTATGTTTTCTTGATTTTAATTTTGTTGTTAAATGTGATTTTGATTTGGGTTTGGATTGCAGGGTGTTATCAAATTTTGCATTTTCGTTTTCGATAATATCGGTTATTACTGGTATAACTACACTGTATAATACTGGACTTAAGTTTGGTGGACCTGTTGCTATAGTTTATGGTTGGATAGTTACTGGATGTTTTACTATGATTGTTGGTTTGTCCATGGCTGAGATTTGTTCTTCTTATCCTACTTCTGGTGGACTTTATTATTGGAGTGCTAAACTTGCTGGCCCAAATTGGGCTCCTTTTGCTTCTTGGATCACTGGATGGTAATCTTTATTCTCTCCCCCTCTCCCCTCTCCTATCTTTATTCAATTACTGTTTTGATATATCTGTCATAGTTGTTATATTTGTGATGTTGATGGAATGTTGCTATTTTGTTTGTTCAGTTTATACTAAAACCAGAAATGTGATGTTTTCGTCATTTAGAGTATTGTAATTGCTTGCTTGTTTTATGATTGTTTTTTTGGTAAAGGTTGGTTGCACAATTTGAAATTAAATAGTCACGCACCCATGCAGAGGCTTAAACCTTTGAGCTCTTTGTTACCAAGAGAGGATTAGTGTTTAATAGGCTACTAGGAATTGGATTAGCGATTTTTTCTGTGGCCATTGTAGATACGCAGAAGAAGTTTAATGATGATAGCAGCTTTTTTTTTTGGCAAGAGCAAATTACATCAGTTTGCGTTGTTTTCATGATCCATATGTATTTGTAATCTTATATACATGTGTTACATGATAAGCATATATTTTCAGAAACAATCCTATATGAACATAAATTCTAGCTCTGTTACAAGGCGAAGGTGGGGCTCACATCTCACAATGTGAAAGAGGTCCATGTGAATATGTGGTAAAAGATTATGCAATTTTTTTGTAGCATCACCCGGGTGAGCTCCTTATTGGTCCTAGCTTAAGAGGTTAAAACGATTGTCTCTGAGTATTTGCACTATTCCTTTGTGTTGCGTGTTTCTGATATTATTAGTTTCGTAATATCAGGGGTCTTCAACTGTGTGTAAAGTTGAGGCCTTCCTAACAAAATTGGGAACATAAAACATTACCAACACAAGGCCCTTGTTATTTATTGACAGGCGTATGCTGTTCACATTTTACGCCTAATGTTAAGGAAAATCTTACAAAACTAAAGAGCACTTGTAGGTACATATGCTGATCATGGTCTGTGGTATATGTGCATTATAGTGTCTGACTTCTGTAAATTTTCGCTTTTTATTTATGATGCAGGTTCAACATTGTTGGTCAGGTAATTCTGATTTATTTATTTTTTAAAAGGCAATAAAAAGCTGAAATGGTTTCGTTCCAGTATCATTATCTGTGACCTCTAGTCATTAGAAAAACCATCTCTGCAGTGGGCTGTCACAACAAGTGTGAATTATTCACTTGCAGAGCTGATTCAAGTAATCATTCTCCTTAGCACCGGAGGAAAGAATGGAGGTGGATACGAGGGTTCTAAATATGTAGTTATTGCCATCCATGGTGGCCTTCTTCTCGTACATGCTATCATAAACAGTCTTTCTATTTCCTGGTTATCATTTTTTGGACAGCTTGCTGCTGGATGGAACATTCTTGGTAGGAGGAATCATAAAAGTCAATTTTCTTTCAGTTGCATCTTTCCTTGCAATGTTCTTACTGGTGCTCGGATGATTGTAGGTGTCTTTGTTCTTATGATTCTTGTTCCATGTGTTGCAACGGAAAAGGCCAGTGCTGAGTTTGTTTTCACTCATTTTAATACTGAAAATACGGATGGAGTAAATGGTAGACTCTACATATTTTTGTTAGGGCTCCTCATGAGTCAATACACGTTAACAGGATATGATGCATCTGCCCATATGGTTAGTCCTGTTTTCTTTTTTATGGCCAACAAAAGTCCCCCCCCCCCCCCCCGCTCCCAGTTTTCAAATTAGATTCTCTAAAAAATTGTCTTCCATCTGCACTTCCCTGCGGTAAGAACTTTCTAAAATATATTTAAGTTGAGAATTATGATTTATACTTCTTCTATTATGAATATAATAACAGTTGAATGTAACATTATTATACCTATGCAGATTTAATGCAAACAATGCTATCTGTAATCCTTTACGGATCATAATGCCAATTCATGTAACTATATTTTTTTCAGTCGGAGGAAACAAGGAGTGCAGATATAAATGGGCCAAAAGGAATCATCAGTTCTATTGGCATATCAATTATTGTTGGATGGGGTTACCTACTTGGTATCACCTTTGCAGTTACCGATATTCCGTACCTTCTGGATGAGAATAATAATGCTGGTGGTTATGCCATCGCCGAGGTATTTTATCGAGCATTCAAGACTAGATATGGAAGTGGAGTTGGAGGAATCATTTGTCTAGGCGTGGTTGGTGTTGCTATATTCTTCTGTGCTATGAGTTCAGTTACAAGCAACTCCAGGTATATAAAATAAATTGTTTTTTATGGTGGATTACATTACAAACTACTCTTTGAGGCTCTCCTAATATGATCTATTTCCAGGATGGCTTATGCATTTTCAAGAGATGGAGCTATGCCATTATCTTCTTTATGGCATAAAGTAAACAGCCAAGAAGTCCCCCTGAATGCAGTTTGGCTTTCTGCTTTCATATCATTTTGCATGGCTCTGACGGTATTAACTTTTTTTGTTGTTTATCTTTTCTTTTTCTTTTTTTACAATTTATATTGTAAAGTCTGCTTTTGATAATAGGTAAGACGATTTCATGAGAAATTTTTCTGTAATTATAATTTTGTGGATTTGTTATTCTGGAGTCAGAATTACTTTTCCCATTAGAGAGTATGTTCAAAAAAAAAAAAAAACAAAATAGAGTAGAACTTTGGTGTTAAAAAATTTACTTGCATAGTTGCATTGTTTTAGCTATAGTGACTCCGAATACCTCCTTTTTCGTATTATTCTACACATACATAGGTTGGACTATGTTGCAAACCGAATCAAAGTTCACTACACAAATACAATATTATTATGTCAATAGTATATATTTGAGATGAAAAATCTTTAATGTAATTGTTTGATGTATAGACTGTGCTTCTTTTCCTGAGAATGTTGCATTTATTACAGTTCAAACAGTGGTTATGATTTTATTAATTAGATATTCACATTGTGTACATTTAGGGGCTAATTGTTACTTATATCTGAGTATTTGCAGTCGCTTGGGAGTGAAGTGGCATTTGAAGCAATGGTATCCATAGCAACTATCGGTCTTTACATTGCTTATGCAATACCCATATTCCTCAGAGTAACTTTGGCTCGAAGATCTTTCAAGGCAGGGCCTTTTAACCTAGGGCGTTACGGAGTTGTTGTTGGGTGGACTGCCGTCCTATGGGTCGCATTCATCTCTGTCCTCTTCTCCTTGCCTGTAGCCTACCCCATTACTCGAGAGAGGTTGAACTATACACCAGTTGCAGTTGGGGGTCTGCTCATTCTAACCATCTCCTATTGGATATTGAATGCTCGGCATTGGTTCAAAGGCCCTATTACAAATATAGATAGATGAATCAGACGACTAGTTTCTTCGCATCCTATTTATAGGAAAAGGTAGTTCATCATTTGTTATAGTGTCGACTGAGTTCCAGATTCAAGGAACGTGTAAAAAAAATTATGTGAACACCAATCACTGTATGCTTTCTCTATACAAGCTCTGAATGCAGATATTTAAATGAATTACACGCATAGCCAGTAAGAGATGAGTCTAGCACTAAAAATTGCACCATTGACATAAGAAAATATAAAATAAATACTAAAGTAAATAGAAGACTAATTGATTTTGAAGAGATATTTAGGTCATTGTTCTATAAATAATCATTTTATATGAAGAATCGGAGAAAATCACTAATTTTTGATTTTGTTATAAAATCAAAAAAAGTTAGATGATTTTGTTATAAAATCAAAAAAGAAAATTAGATGGTTCTTCCCGATTCTCTATATAAGATGATTTTCTCTGGAGTGCTACTCGAGATATCTATTTCTTAGATATAAAACGTGGTTAGAAATTAGATATGAATTGTTAAATTTCATAATGTGGAATATTTGGACCAGAAAAAAGGATTAAATGACATTTTCATCACTCAACTGATGTCTAACTTGTTGATGAATCATTAAATTTTAAAAAAAAAAATCAAATTCCTAACTCAACCAATTAAAGTTTGCAATCTAGTCATTCAACATAAAAAAAAAAACTTTTACGTTCGTTAAGTTGAGTTTGACGTAAAAGAAGTCCGTTAAATATCTTGTCACATGACTCACATCTTGTCACGTAGAAAATGATATATGTGTAAATTGAGATAAATAGTGAAAAAATCATTCAATTGATGGCGAATTTGCAAGTGCGTAATCGAACTCAAAAAAATTTGTAATTTAGTCATGGAATATAAAGTAGATATAAAAGCATTATATTAATTAATTATTTTAAAATTAAAAAATTAAAATTGTAACAAAATGATTATAAACAATAATTGCCTACGGGGTAATAATAATAGGGTTTGGTGCATGAGGTGTCCTCAGGGTTCTCCCATGAGCTTAAAAGATTTTCAGTATAAACAACTGGTGCATGCGGAGTCAGTTGTTTTATATGAACATAATCTTTTAACCTCGGGATTCTTCCCTGAGGACAACCTCAATTTTCTCATAATAATATTATTCTTTTTTATTATTTTACGGGGTAATAATAATATTATTCTTTTTTGACTTCACAATATTAATACTTATTTATTTATACTATACTATTATAAACAAACTATGGTATATTTGGTTGGTTGGTAGTTTGGTCATTTTATTTGGTACACTCAATAGTAGCCGTTAGATTGTAAGATAAATAAAAAAGAACCGTTGGATGTAATGGTAAAAGAATATTCTTTTATAATATATAAAATACTCTTATAGGTTCAAGATTCGAATCTCGTCAACAACATATTATTATTATTATTAAACATTTTGAAAGGCATATGATGTAGCTTATTTGTATTTCGAGGATACAACTCAACTTAAACAAGATGTAATAGTAAATAGTATATAGGCTGTCACAAGTAATCTCAGATAGTATTATCTGTCAGAAGAAAAAGATCAAGGTCAATCTACAGACTTGAAGAATTACTACATTGAAAGAAGTTCAAACATCTGATCAAGCCTAAATGAAGTATTCGTTAAAGAAGTGGATTCATTTGAAGTGACAGAGATTTCGATAGTGACAGAGACAGTACAGAAGAATTAATAGAGAGAGGAGAAAAGAAAAGGAACCAGATTTTAAAGTCAATATTTGAAGAACAGTCATTGCGGTTAGTCACTCATGAACCAGACAGTACATCGAGTGTCAACATTTAACAGTGGTTGTTCATCATTAACTTCAGTGGTTCAAGCTATCAAGACTGGTATGAGAGAAAATCATTGTGCAAGCAACAGAAGTGCTAAATTAATTAACCACAAGGATTTTATTATCAAGTGGACTGGCTACGAGGAAAAAGAATTATCATAAAGAAATTCTAAGTGATATATTCTTAATGCTGAAACTCCGGTTAGAATTGTTGTATTTTTTGCTAAGCAAAAGGAGTCCGGTTTCACATCCTCAAGAGACCGTAGCTTACACCTGGACGGGTTATGAGAAAATAGAATTATCACAATAATATGGAAAGTGATATATTCTTAAAGTTGGAACCCCGGTTGGAATTGATATATTATTTGTTAAGCAAAAGGAGTCCGGTTCTAGACGCTCAGGTAACCGCAGTTTAGAGTTTAAGTATAATTTTATATTAATAAATATTTTATTTATTTAGAAAATTATATTTATAAATATCTAATAATATTAGATATTTATTTTTATAATTTCTAGATTAAAATAATTATTTATTAATTAAAGGTTATAAGCTGTGCGGGTTAAAAAGCATTTCTACGGAGCTGTCTATAATAAGACGAAATAGGCCCCTTGATTTTGAAATAGAAATGGCAGGTCGTTTGTTTATTTAATAAACAAATAAATGAAAGGAATGATTTCAAAAGCAAGGTTGTGCGTTGAATTGAAAACAAGAAACAGAAGTTAGGCTAGTGTCACATGCAGCTGTCGGCTGGAGATTTCATTCGCCTATCCCGCGCGTGGCACGCACGCGCTCTAAAGACAGCTGAAAAAGCTGCGCGTACAGCTCACTCTGGCCTCCTGCGAGTGGTTCTTCGTTTACAGCAGAATATATTGTTTACAAACAATTATGACAGCCGAGTTTTTTATTTGTTAAAGACAATTTTGATTGTCTTGGTAAGCCTTGATTGTCTTGCCTATTGTCTTGGCAGTACAAGTTGATTATCTTGGTGGTTTTGGATTGTCTTACCGATTGTCTTGGCAGTACAAAACTGATTGTCTTGGAAGAGCAGATTGTCTTGCCGATTGTCTTGGCAGTACAAATAAAAAAAGAAAAGAGGCAGAAGACTATATTACATCAAGACAGACGGCCAGAACAAAACAACACACAGAATATATCATCTTCAAACAAGAACAGCTATTCTCTCTCATCAAGAACATAAACTGCAGGAGCTGAAAAAATTCATAGAAAATCAAGTTCATCTTATTTTTAATATCTGATCCGATAGAACTTGTTTACTTGAGTCTCTTGTACTATTAGCGAGTTTTTACTCCTAATCTATATCTCAATTTTTATTAACAAATCTAGAAAAATTCATGTCGAATTTTCTAATTTGTTTTTATTAACTAGATATAAATTCTGTACTGTATTTGTAACAAACCCCTCAAGTTAATATAATTTTATATTCAACTTTAATTTTGTTTCATTTAATTCCGCTCAAATTTGTCAAAATATAAATTAAATTTATCCGGACAAATTTCGATTAAACAGTACTGTTTGTATTCAACCCCCCCCATCTACAAACATATTGGACCTAACAATTGGTATCAGAGCCTATTGATTGATACACAAATCAAGATCCTATTTTTATTCAGTCAAAAATCCATTTCGAATTTTTAACTCACTTAAAAATTCATCATGTCTTCAAAATTCATTGTTAAGATTCCTATCTTTAATAAAGATAATTATGATATGTGGAAAAATAAAATGGAGCTGTTTCTTGATGTTAAAAATTCTAAATATTTGGGTGTTCAGAAAAATGGACCTAAAATTCCTATGGTCATTGAACAACAAGTTGTTACTGATGGAGTTGTTACAACACCTGCTAGAACCCATGAAAAGGACCCTGCGTCTTATACTCCTGATGAAAAAGAGGATGCAGGACTAGACAAGAATTTGAGACTCATACTATTAGATTCCCTAGATGCTGTGATGTACAGTCATGTGATGAATTGTAAAACTGCAAAGCATATGCGGGAAACTATTGAGACTATTAATGAAGGAACTGATGAAGTCAGGGAAAACAGACTTCAAATTTTAACCTCTGAGTATGAACACTTTAGAGCTGACCCTAATGAAGGCATTCAGGAAGTGTTTGAAAGGTATAACAAAATAATCAACAACTTGCAAATCCATGGCAAGCAATATACACAAAAGGAGATTAACATGAAGTTTCTACTGACCATTCCTACTCACCTAGAACATAGGATAACTGCCATTAGAGAAGCCAGAGACATGAATCAAATTACTCTTGAAAGGCTCTTCGGCATTTTGAAAACCTATGAGTTGGAACAAGTTCAACAGAAAGAAATTTATGGTGAAGGTAGGGTTCCAAGTTCTTCTACAGCTCTAGTGGCTGAGACTCCAAAGGAAGTGGAAGCTAAGGTTGTTCAACCTTGCAGCGCTGACAAGGAACAGGTTGAAGTTGAGATTGGTCATACACCTGTCAGTCAGGATGGTGGAGATTTCTACTCATTGGAAGAGCTGGATCAGTTGGAAGATGAGTCAATGGCTATGATGGTGAGGCAATTCAGTAACTTCAGATTTAGGAGGAATCCCAAGTTCAAGTTCAAATCTAACTACAATAGATTCCAGCGAGGAGGTTCTTCCTCAAGTAGCACAAGGGGTGGCTACCAAACTGGAATGGTAGACAGAAGCATGATTAGGTGCTTTAAATGTAATGAACTTGGACACTTTGCAACTGAGTGTCATCAACCTCAACAAGATGCAAGGAGAGAGTATGCATCTGGTAAAAAGAACACAGACACGGCCTATGTGGTACAAGGCAAAAGCTGGGATGACACTGACAGTGATGAAGAGGAGGTTGAGGATTTTGCGCTGGTGGTAAATGCTGATACATCAACTCTTTATAGTACTCCGGTAATTCCTGCTGACCCTGAGTTGATTCGTAGTCTTTATAATTCCTTAGATAATGCACAAACTGGATATAGAAGACTAGATCTGCTAAGCACTAAACTTGGAAATGAAGTGTTAGAATTGAAAAAGTTGCATATTAATCAAGATCAACAAAGAGATGAAATAACAATGCTTCATAAAAAGGAGAAAGCTATTCTAGAAGTTGTAGGCAAACAAATGGCTAGAATTACTGAACTTGAAACACAGGTCAGGGCTTGTTATAATTCTGTTAAAGTTTCCAAAGAGTTTTTTAACAATCAAGTTGTAGAACGAACAATAGGTATAGAGTATGGCTACAATGAAGCTGTTGGATCATTGGGCATAAATTCCCCTAACCTTGTTAGTGCTAAAGAAAGGGGAATACCACATGTGCTCAAGAATGTTAAAGAAACTCTATTTAAACAATCTGATGCTGGACCACCAGATATTCTTTCCATGGTTATCCAGGAAGAAATGAGAAATGAGGACAGTACAAATGGCACAGTCTGTGTTAAGGCTAAATCTGTTAAGGACACTAATCCAAAGAATGTTTCATCCAAGAAAGATGTCACAGTCTTTGTTAAGGCTAAATCTGTTGAGGACACTAATCCAGAAAATTTTTCATCCAAGAAAGATGTACCTAAAGTGCCAGTCAAGGTTGTTGAAACAACTAGTTCTTCTAAGACTGGATTAGGTGGTAACAAGTTGAAGCAGAACAATAACATGTCTAACATGAGTACCATGCCTATCATTGATTCTAATCATAAAGCATGTGGTGTTGTCAACTGTATGTCTTGTGCTTTTAATGTGATGTCTGCTTACTTTAATGGTAATCATGCATGTGATAATAAGACTACTCCTCGACAACATATGAACAGGAATAATGTTAGATCAAAGACTGCTAGTCCTCCTTATGTTAGGAGAGAGACACTTGTACCAAAGCCTAAACAAAGTTTTATAAAGGCTGTTTACAAAGTCAAATGTCCAGTCAATGATATTGTTACTAAACAAACATGGATACCTAAACTGAAACAAAAGATTGTCAAATCTGTTTATAGGGTAAAATGTTTATTGACTAATGGTAAAATTGGTGTCAAGGTTAAAAATGTTGTTTTGCCTGACAAAGGCCAATACTTTAAATACTCTGGACCCAATCACATTTGGGTTCCAAAGAAGGTTTAATCCGTTTGTCATTGCAGGGTATTGAACAGGTTGAACGAGTAACCTGGATCTTGGACAGTGGATGTTCAAGGCATATGACTGGAGACAGAACCCTGCTGACAAATGTGGTGGAGAAGGCCGGCCCAGTAGTTACCTTTGGAGATAACAGCAAAGGTAGAACTGATGGATATGGCAGACTTGAAGCTGGAAATGTTATCATTGAGAAAGTGTCCTTTGTAAAAGGACTTGAGCATAATTTGCTCAGTATCAGTCAGTTCTGTGATAAGGGATTTGAAGTCTACTTTAACAAGAAGAATTGTCTGATTTCACACAAGAGAAGTGAACAACCATCTCTTACAGGAGTCAGAAAAGGAAACTTGTACGTAGCCAATATGAACGCTGGAAGCACTGAAGAAATCAACTGCTTCTATTCTAAAGCATCCACAAATGAAAGTTGGCTATGGCAGAAGAAACTTTCTCACTTAAATTTCAAGACGATGAACTCTCTGGTCAAGAGAGAGTTGGTGAGAGGTTTACCTTCTATGGAATTTATACAGGAAGGACTATGTGATGCCTGTCAAAAAGGTAAGTTAAAAAGGACAACTCACAGGAGCACTGACACATCATCAATAACTGAACCTTTACAACTACTTCACATGGATTTGTTTGGTCCAGTTAATGTGATGTCAATGTCAAAGAAAAGATATGCTCTTGTGATTGTTGATGATTTTTCAAAATACACATGGGTCCTGTTCTTGAATTCTAAAGACGAGACTCCACAACTGGTGATTGTTCACATCAAGTTGGTTGAGCTGGATTCTAAGTATCCAGTGAGAGCTATAAGGTCAGATAATGGAACTGAATTCAAGAATGCAGTTCTGATTGATTTCTACACTGAGAAGGGTATAACCAGACAGTACACAGCTCCAAGAACTCCTCAACAAAATGGGGTAGTAGAAAGAAAGAATAGAACCTTGATTGAAGCTGCACGTACTATGTTAAGTGAATCAAGGCTTCCATTGTACTTTTGGGCTGAAGCTGTCAACACTGCTTGCTATACCCAGAATCGAACTCTTATCAATAAAGACTTGATGAAGACACCTTATGAAGCTATTACTGAAAAGAAACCAACACTCAAATACTTTCATGTATTTGGGGCGAAATGTTTTGTGCTTAAAGAAGGAGATGAACAAGGTGGAAAATTTGAGACCAAAGCACATGAAGCAATTTTTATTGGTTATACAAGAAGAGCTTACAGGGTGTACGTGATTGATCAACAGACTGTGATTGAAAGTATCAATGTAACATTTGATGACACTAATCTCCCTAGTATCCAAACTGAAGATTCATCTGAAAAGCTATCTTTTGAGGATATGACAGATCCAGATTCAGATGATGACAATCCACCTGATGTTTTTGCTGATGCTAATGACAACAATGATAATGATGAGGATGATCAGGGTAATGGTGGTGGAAACAATGATAATATTGAAGATACCACTGACACTCCTGAACATTCATCTAGTCAACCTGGCAACAACTCAGGGGGAGTTAATGAGGGATCAACTAGTCATACTCAACATCACAATGAAGAATAAGGTGAATCATCAAGATTAAATCTTCCCAGACAGACTGTTTGGAATAGAGCTCATCCTTTTGAGCTAATCATTGGTGATCCAGATGTTGGTGTAAAAACTAGAAGAGCTGTCCAAAATCAATGTAATTATTCAGGGTTTCTATCTGAAATGGAACCTAAGAAAACTGAAGAAGCTCTTTCTGATCCTGATTGGGTGATTGCGATGCAAGATGAACTCAATCAATTCAAACAACAAGAAGTATGGAAGCTGGTACCCAGACCTACAAACAGAACAGTAGTAGGCACTAGATGGGTATTCAGAAACAAATTTGATGAAGATGGCAAAGTGATGAAGAATAAGGCAAGACTGGTTGCTAAAGGTTATTATCAAGCTGAAGGAATTGATTATGATGAAACCTATGCACCAGTGACAAGACTTGAGGCCATCAGAATATTCTTGGCATTCGCAGCATTCTCAAACTTCAAAGTTTATCAAATGGATGTCAAGAGTGCTTTTCTGAATGGTAAGCTAGATGAAGAGGTGTATGTAGAACAACCCCTGGCTTTGAAGATCCAGATCTATTGGATTATGTCTACGTTCTCTTCAAGGCTATATATGGTCTTAAGCAAGAGCCAAGAATATGGTATGACACTCTCTCTGAATTTTTACTTGAAAATGGTTTCGTTAGAGGTGTCATAGACAAAACTCTCTTTTCAAAGAAACATAAGAATGATACAATATTAGTCCAAGTCTATGTGGACGATATAATATTCAGGTCTACTAATGATCTTTTGTGCAAGAAATTTGCTAAGCTAATGCAGGGTAAATTTGAGATGAGCATGATGGGTGAACTGAAGTTCTTTCTTGGATTACAAGTAAGTCAAAGGACATATGGAATATTTATTTATCAATCCAAGTATGTCAGAGAGCTCCTCAAGAAATATCAAATGGAGGACTCATCTTCAGCAAAGACACCATCATCTACAGTTGTCAAGTTTGGAGCATGTGAAAATTCTGCCAAGGTAGATGTCACAAGCTACAGAGGTATGATAGGCTCATTACTTTACCTTACTGCAAGTAGACCAGATATTATGTATACTACATGCTTGTGTGCAAGGTTCCAAGTGGATCCTAGAGATGTGCATCTCATTGCGGTTAAACGAATCTTGAGATATCTTAAGGGTACACCTAACTTAGGTATTTGGTACCCTAAAGTATCTGGTTTTAATCTTGTTGGATATACAGATTCAGATTATACAGGAAGTGTTGTAGACAGAAAAAGCACCTCCGGGAGTTGTCAATTCCTAGGTGACAGATTGGTTTCCTGGTACAGCAAGAAACAACAAACAGTTTCTAGCTCAACAGCCGAAGCTGAATATGTAGCTACTGGAAGCTGTTGTGCTCAAATCTTGTGGATTAGGAATCAGCTGAGAGACTATGGCTTTGTACTGGATAATATTCCTATATTATGTGATCATACAAGTGCCATAGTAATCTCCAACAATCCTGTGCAGCATATGAGAACCAAGCACATCGACATCAGGTATCATTTTATTAGAGAGCATGTCATGAATGGTATCGTGGAGTTACTTTCTGTACCCACGGAAGACCAAACAGCAGATATTTTTACTAAGTCTCTTGACGAATCCACATTCACAAGAATTGTTGATGAATTGGGTATGTTAAACAGTCCTAGTAATTAAACTAGTTAATATCTGAGGTTTGATCTTTAATAATTTACAAGTGATTATTTTGTGAATATTTGCTGATTTAAATCACTTGTATAATTATTTTATCAACTTATAATCTTGCTTGTTAATTCTTAAATCAGTGTCATTATCTTCTTAATATTTTCCTACTTACTTCTTTTAATTTTAGAATAATTTTATTTTCTCTAAAAAAATTTTTCTCAAATTTTACAAGTGGAAATTAGTGAGAAATCTATTTTTGTTGAAAATTCCTTATGAATATTTGTGATATTTTAATAAATCATATTTTCTTTCAAAATAATTTTCTGATAAGAAAGTTATTTTATTCGAAAATATATATAGATTTATTAATTTGCTACAAATGTTTATGTAAATAGTTAATATTTTATTCAATATTTTGTAGTGTTTGTTCTTCTGTTATTAATGTGTTAATTCCGACAAAAGGACAACCTATGGTATTTTTAGTATTTTATATTTTCTATTTAATTATTTTAAGTAGTTATATTGTTGTAGATATTTTTGTAAATTATTAATTTATGTATAGTTTTATTATTTTTATGTTAATTCAAATTTTTCTTCTTTGTTTAGTTTTATTTGAATTTTCTTTTCTTTTTAGATTTTATTTAATATTATTATTATGTATATTATTTCTTATTTTTGAATATTATTTTTCATGTGTATATAAATAGTTTGTATAGTTTTTACAGTTTAGTCACTATACTTTCAAAACTTACAAACAGGTCCCTGTACTTGGTTCTTTTGTTGTTCTTCTTCTTAACACACACATAACCTGCAGTTTAAGTATAAATCTTTGTTTTGTGATTGCTGTTAACAGATCTTCGTGTTAAGGACTTAACAATCGACCAATGTTGGTATCAAATTGGTATGTGTCTATACAATTGGTTAGGAACTAATGTTTGATTTTCAGGATCTAACAATTGGAAGACAAGACCTATCATGTACTTACAATTTCTAATATTTGGTATCTATCATGCAGGACCTAAAACATGATAAAATAGTTTTGTTTGTATTGGTTTAAACATTAACATACATTGATTCGATTAATATTTATTAATTGGATTTTTGCCTATGTTCTTGTTTAGTAAAACCGGCTCAGGATCTTTATCTTCCTAAATTCAAAATCTCTTTCTACAGCTGTGATTGCTTACATTGTAAATCTTTTGAAATCACAACTGTACATCATTTCTCTTAAGATAAATGCAATATTTTCTCAGAAAACTTTTCAATGTTAAAAATGCATTCTATCTCTATGTTGCTCATATTCTGTGATGCAGGTTCATCTACATGGAATTTTGTATTCTCACATGTTTAGTCATAAGGATGTAAACCCAACAACTTTTATCCCAGACTACAGTCAAACTCAAACACATTCTATTTTACCCCTAAATGGAAGTAACCTATCAGACTAGAGGTCACCAGAGAGTAACTGCACTTGATGCAGCAAACAAGGATGTGTGGGATATTCAGTTGGAGAGTCACTACCTTATACACTAACCAAAATATTTCATATGCACAAGTGAGATTGCACACACTAAGGATGAATTGACGAAAACCTGTAATCCAACCATTTTACGGTTAGGATTATAAGTTAAAGGTTCTTTAATGAACTAAGAGTCTTCACAGACCTCGAGAGAAGGTATTGATCTCAAATTCAAAATTCAACAAGATCATTATCTAACTCCCCAGATGGAACATATCTGGATCCTGCGGGTAACGGGTCCGACATAGGTGCGGATCTGCAACTTGTAGACTATGATTCAGATTTACCTGATGAGTTTAACAAGGTGATGTCTTCACACACATTTGAAGGGAACTTTGATCTCAATGCTAAATTTTATAGATCATTGTCTACCTTCTCAGAATTCAAATCTGAAAACCCTAAAAAGGGAAAATTAGCAACTTGTAGATTATGACTCAGATTTGTCTGAGGAGTCCAACGAGGATTTGGGATTTGCGAACTCCCATTGCACCACCACTGACCTCTCTTGAAGGGGCTAGGGTGATTTTTCTTTACAGGTACACTAAAGGATGTTGGAGCTATAAGTGATATGAGTGAAACACTAGTGAGCAAGAGTGTAAACACAAAGAAAAGCGAAACACTCAACCAAATGAGTGGAGACAAGAGTGTAAACACAGAGAGAAGTGAGACACTCAACACAAATGAGTGGAGAGAAGAGTGAAACACTTGTGAGGTACACTAAACACTATCACACACTCACAGTGAGAAAGAAAATGAAACTTCCTTTCTAACAAAACTTTATCAATTGAATTCAATGTACTCTAACGATTGGTATAAATTGGTAACAATTTAGTATCAACTACTTTGTCAATTAGTTGAATGGAGGATTCCTCAACTAAGGGGGAGAGATATATTGAAAAAGATATATTGAAGCTTAAAGCTTACCTTAGTAGGATATACTCAACTAAGGGGGAGAAGTATGGGGTACAAGTAAAAGAAGAGTGAGTTAGAAAGGGGGAGCAGTAAAGAATGTGCTTAGGATGAGAGGCAAGTCTATTTACTAAGGGGGAGCCTTAGATGAAGAAGCAAAAGAGCTTTCATTTTTTTATGAAAGTGGAGATATAAGGAGAATTACATCACAATACTATTATATTAGTCTTTCAAATGTACTATGTATAAAGGCTAAGTGGAAGAGTAGTAAATTCACCAGAAGTTATAAAAATGGTATTGATTCACCATTGTCTATATAGTAGGAACAACTGTTTTTCTTTAGTGAGAAAAGCTGTGTCATAAATGGGAAGTGATTGCAAATCAAGAACTGCTGATAATCACCAATGTAAGATGTAAAGGATTATCAGGCAGAGATATGAAGAATCAGAAATGAAGATGAGTTATCTATTGAAGATCAGTTCAGTGCTAGAGGAACAATCATCTATCATTTCATCAACTGAAGATTCTGGAATTGTTAAATCTAAACCAGAGAAATTTTTTTTGTATTATTTACTTAGTTCTTAAAAGTTTTATCTTTTTCTTGTTTAAGTGAGTTAGTTGAGTTATCCTCTTTGCTTGTTATTGTCTAACAAACAAATAGGGGGAGATTGAAAGGCATATAATGTAGCCTATTTGTATTTCAAGGATACAACTCAACTTAAACAAGATTGTAATAGTAAATAGTATATAGGCTGTCACAAGGAATCTCAGATAGTATTATCTGTCAGAAGAAAAAGATCAAGGTCAATCTACAGACTTGAAGAATTACTACATTGAAAGAAGTTCAGACATCTGATCAAGCCTCAATGAAGTATTCGTTAAAGAAGTGGATTCATTTGAAGTGACAGAGATTTCGACAGTGACAGAGACAGTACAGAAGAATTAATAGAGAGAGGAGAAAAGAAAAGGAACCAGATTTTAAAGTCAATATATGAAGAACAGTCATTGCGGTTAGTCACTCATGAACCGGACAGTACATCGAGTGTCAACATTTAACAGTGGTTGTTCATCATTAACTTCAGTGATTCAAGCTATCAAGACTGGTATGAGAGAAAATCATTGTGCAAGCAACGGAAGTGCTAAATTAATTAACCACAAGGATTTTATTATCAAGTGGACTGGCTACGAGGAAAAAGAATTATCATAAAGAAATTCTAAGTGATATATTCTTAATGCTGAAACTCCGGTTAGAATTGTTGTATTTTTTGCTAAGCAAAAGGAGTCCGGTTTCACATCCTCAAGAGACCGTAGCTTACACCTGGACGGGTTATGAGAAAATAGAATTATCACAAGAATATGGAAAGTGATATATTCTTAAAGTTGGAACCCCGGTTGGAATTGATATATTATTTGTTAAGCAAAAGGAGTCCGGTTCCAGACGCTCAGGTAACCGCAGTTTAGAGTTTAATTATAATTTTATATTAATAAATATTTTATTTATTTAGAAAATTATATTTATAAATATCTAATAATATTAGATATTTATTTTTATAATTTCTAGATTAAAATAATTATTTATTAATTAAAGGTTATAAGCTGTGCGGGTTAAAAAGCATTTCTACGGAGCTGTCTATAATAAGACGAAATAGGCCCCTTGATTTTGAAATAGAAATGGCAGGTCATTTGTTTATTTAATAAACAAATAAATGAAAGGAATGATTTCAAAATCAAGGTTGTGCGTTGAATTGAAAACAAGAAACAGAAGTTAGGCTAGTGTCACATGCAGCTGTCGGCTGGAGGTTTCATTCGCCTACCCCGCGCGTGGCACGCACGCGCTCTAAAGACAGCTGAAAAAGCCGCGCGTACAGCTCACTCTGGCCTCCTGCGAGTGGTTCTTCGTTTACAGCAGAATATATTGATTACAAACAATTATGACAGCCGAGTTTTTTATTTGTTAAAGACAATTTTGATTGTCTTACCGATTGTCTTGGTAAGCCTTGATTGTCTTGCCTATTGTCTTGGCAGTACAAGTTGATTATCTTGGTGGTTTTGGATTGTCTTACCGATTGTCTTGGCAGTACAAAACTGATTGTCTTGGAAGAGCAGATTGTCTTGCCGATTGTCTTGGCAGTACGAATAAAAAAAGAAAAGAGGCAGAAGACTATATTAAATCAAGACAGGCGGCCAGAACAAAACAACACACAGAATATATCATCTTCAAACAAGAACAGCTATTCTCTGTAACACCCCAAATCCCTTACAGAAATCCAGGTCATTACACCTCTTGCGGAAAATCGATCACCTACTCATAATATAATCTACAACAATATCCTTGACAACTCCATCTTTTATTCCACAGGTTATAGTCTTAGAACAAGCACTCAAAATATAAAAGTTATTACAATACAAACTCATCTCCCAGAATCTCTGAAGTATTATTACAACACACCAAACACACAATAATAAAGCATTAACAATTCCATTCCATCTTGCAACCTCCTTTGATACTATAAGGCTACTGGATTGAATTTAATAGCCCTTCCACTTCCCTTTGCCACAGTCAGCCATGCTAGAGTCGTCTTTAGATGCCGCTGACCAATGATATTTAAATAGCAAGAATGAGCCAAAGAATGCCCAGCAAGTATATACAGATATCATATAATACAACCACAACTCACTCAAAAATATATTTTTACTACTCTATACGACTTATAAAAATAATTACTTTTGAAAAGAGATCAACTCAGAAATTCTTATAAATCTCGAAATACGACTCCAATATATCTCAATAACTTCTCAAAATACTACTCGAAAATAAATCAAACACTTCTCAAAATACTGCTCGAAGATAAACCAAAAACTTCTCAAAATAATCCATTGATAATATAATATAACAACTGCTCAGCTCAACACCCTAGTTAACAGAACCACACAGGCATCGGTTAACCGATATGATGTCAATGATTAAATTTCTGCTCATAACGCCTACTCAAGTAATGGATGATCAATCCATTATCACTACTCGTTTTCTATCGATAGAAGGATGCACCGACGTCTCGAACACACCCTAAATACTCCTCAGTTGGGCCGGTGCGTTACTCCGGTCACTTTTGCTTTCATAAGCAATGAATAATAGACACCATTAATATAGTTTCCCTCTCGAATGAGTAGAGGAAAATATTATGAAAAACTGTTCTGATTATGGAGTCGAAATGAGGTGACCCATATCAGTATACATAACTTACTTTATATATATATCCCCACTCTTAAATATAAGCTCGAATGAAGTATCTCAATAAACGTACCAACAATATGTATCAACTCATGAAATAAGTTTAAACACCTCATGGTATAATATATCTGGATAACAGCTCAACAATAATATGTATGTAAATTGCATGAATAAAAATATGGTATAAATTACTCGGAAGAATACTTGAATTTGATAATCGAAAACTTAATCAGCATATTTATAAATTTTAAAAATATAAATACTCCGAACAATGGAGTACGAATTAGTAAACTTGCCTGTGCTCTGCGGTACGATAATTCACCTGGCTCCACGTCTCTGATTCTCTATAACCAAATAAAAAAACTCACTTTATTAGGCCCGACATTTCACCTTTTAAAAACCTGGTTCAGCTATTTCGTACTAATCTCAGTTTTTAATCTAAACTAATATAACTCAATCTACTTAATTAAAATAATCCAATAATAAATATCAGTCCCCTAAAATAATACCGCATTTAATTCTACTTATTCCCAATAATTCTCTCTTTTTATCAATGAATTAATAAATCCCTAATTTAATTAATATAAATCTCACAACCAAAATTATCCGAGAATCTATTTTTATTCAATATAATCCATAAATATTAATAAAAAATCCCACTAACTAATTTTCCTTTTAAATCTCGTAATAAAAAAATAATCCGTTTTTAGTCTCTAAATAAATCTGGTCTTATTTGATTAATAAAATAATTTGGAGATAAATAAATATAAAATCTTAAAAATATATCGCTCTTTAATCATATTATTCTAAATTAATCCTCTTTTTAATAATAAAACAATAAATCTCTAAATTATGGTAAATAATCACATAAAAATTTTAAATCAAAATCTAACTACAAATATATTCCAAATTAATAAATTAAACCCTCTTTTATACTCAAATTCATAAATCACTAATTTAGGTCACAAAATAATTTTATTAAGATAATAAAATAATCACCAATTTAATTAATTAAACTATTTAACAAAACTATTTTATTCCCTAACTATGCAATACACTCCAATTTAAATTATTAAAACCACATTTTAAAGAATATTCAACCTTTTATCTAAATTCTGTTTAAAACATAAAATCTGAAATCTTTATTGTTTCGTTATTATTCTACTAATATCATTTACAGGAATTTACCCGTGGGCCCCACCTCCCCCATGGTGGACCCCACGCCACCCCTCTGTGGGCCCCACCGTGGTCCTCTCTCCCCCTCCCCTGCAATTTCTCGAACCCTCCCTTCCCAACCTCTCTCTCTCTCTCTCTCTCTCTCTCTCTCTCCCTCTCTCGCATCTCTCTCTCTCTCTCTCTCTCTCTCTCTTTCTCGTCTCCCTCACAAAATTTAACAACACCAACCTCCTTATCTCTCCCTCCGCTCGTACAACACGGCAACAACCGCCACCACCATCGTTGGTTCCAACCGCAACCTCCACAATTCGAACCACAAGCAACTCCATCCTCCATTCCGATTTCAAACCACCTACACACACACACGACTACACCCACCTCATCTCTCTCCGTCGTCTCTCCTTGCCCAACACTCTCCCTTTTCGCCTCGAACACCAACCTCGACGATGCCACCACCGTCGTCTTCCTCTCCTCTCTTTCTTCGAACTCTCATCTCCCTCTTCCCCGTTAATCCGATTCAACCATAACACCCAAAACCCCCCATCTCTCTCTCTCTCGCCACTCAATCTCTCTTCCCGTCTCTTTTCCAACAACAACAACAATTTCCCCCCCCGAATCCTCTGCTATCAACCCTCCCCCTTCCCCCAAAATAAGTCGTGTGTTTGTGTCTTTATAAAAACTGATGATCTGATTCAATAATAACAAAACTAGCTTTTATTATAAAATTAAAAGTAGTTTAAAAAAAATGGGGGACAAAATAAAGTGGACTTATTTAGTGCTTTCATTAATAAATTAAAAAGAATTAAATGTGGGAGACATAAATTAATGCAGGAAATTAAAAATAAAAATAATGATTATGCTTATATTTAATGAAATTATTAGTGAAAAGATATCGTTTTTCCCCGTCTAATTGAAACGAAGTTCTAATTTCGTTTCTTAAAATAAATACGACTCAAAATTTAAAAAAAACTATTTTTCTCAAATTTTTAATAAATACTAACATTTAAATACAATTCAAATATATAAATTTTAAAAAAATATAAAACGTACTAATTAGAAATATATACTAGTGAATCGTTTCTAAAATATTTTTAAATAATAAAAAAAAAATATCGAGTAGATTCGAAAAAAAAAAAATATTACGGATATTACAGTCTTCCCTCCTTAAAAGGATTCCGTCCTCGGAATCAACGTAGGAAATAGCTAAGGCTGCTTATCTTATACTCTACTTTCCAATATCCCCTCATCCCTGTTTTATGCCCTTCCATTTCGATTGTAACTCTCATGCTATACTGTCGATCCCATCTAAGATCTCATTTTATCATACCTCTATTTTAATACCGGCTCATCATTTATATACGCATTTACGATATTTTAAATAACCGCGTACCTGCTATTTCGTCCATCTCTTTCATGCCATCGGCCAACGTCATGTTAAAAACCCTAGCGGTTGATTGGTTGCTAATAACTCCACTGCTTTGTCGTGATGTTGCGGGTCCCGTTGCTGACACTTTGCAATCTCTAGATATATGTCCCTCCTTTCCACATTGTAGCAGACTACTCCCTTCCTGGGACAATTCGCCCGAATATGCCCCTCTTGACCACAGTTATGACACCTACCTTCTGATTTTGCACATGCTCCTGGATGCTTCTTTCCACACACTTCACAATCTTGCAGTGGTGGTCTTGGTTGCCTAAACTGGCTCTCGTTTCCCTGCTGTCCTACTTGTACACTACCCGCACTTTCTGCTCGGTTGGATCCTCCAAATCTTGTAGACTGAAACCCGGGCCTTCTACCATTTTGGTTCTGAAATGTCCCACTAGTCGGATATCCTCCCCAACTCTCTGCTTTCCTTTTCTTTCCTTCATTTCCCTTCGGATCAAAATTACTTCCTGCTTCTATTACTTCCGCCTTATTCACTACTTTAACATACTCAGTAAGCTCAAAAGCGGCCACCCTAGTTTGTATCCATGGTTTCAGTCCATGTTGAAACCTCCTCGCCTTCTTCTTATCAGTATCTACGAAATGTGGTACAAACCTAGATAGTTCAGTAAACTCCTTCTCATACTCAGCAACAGTCCTATTATTCTGCCTTAGTTCCAAGAACTTTATCTCCATCTTACTCTCCATATGCTCCGGAAAATACTTCTCCAAAAACAACTCAGTAAACCTTTCCCAGGTTACTATTCCTGCAGGTTCCATTGCTTCCTTAGACTCCCACCAATAATTCGCCTCTTCTTTCAACAAGTAGGTGGCAAAGATCGTCTTCTGCCCCTCTTCTACTCCTATAATCTTAAATGATTTCTCCATCTCTTTCAGCCACGATCTAGCCTCGACTGGTTCCCCAAACCCTTTAAACTCAGGTGGATGGATTGACTTAAAAGCCTTAAAAGCTGCTGCGGTTTGGTTCCCTACATGGGGTATAGGATCCTGATGTCCACGGTCTAGGGTTTGCCTCAACAAATCTACGAGTTGGTTAAGTCCTTGATTGTTTTGGTTGTTATTCCCTCCGGTAGAAGCCTCATCTTCTCTGGAGTTAGCTCCATTTCTCCTTGGCGGCATTTTCTAAAAATAAAAAAAATTCATTTCGTTCAATAAAACTGCATATCCATGAGATGTTTATTATGAAAACAAAGCAGTATATATCGGTACACATGCGTATATATACATAGATATGTATGCATCCATATATATATATACTTACGTATACATACTTCTATATACTCATTATAAACCCAATAAATAAATCATGGAAATGCGCTTTTCTTGTTCCAAATGATTCTACTATCGGTATTGGCCGTCATGCCTCTACCCTAACTATTCCTTGAGATCCTACTATTTATATTCCTATCGATTCCTTGGCTTCTAAACTCTCTCTTATATAACTATAACTCCTCTCTATTCTCGTTCTAAGGTTTATAACCTACGGCTTTGATACCATTACTGTAACACCCCAAATCCCTTACAGAAATCCAGGTCATTACACCTCTTGCGGAAAATCGATCACCTACTCATAATATAATCTACAACAATATCCTTGACAACTCCATCTTTTATTCCACAGGTTATAGTCTTAGAACAAGCACTCAAAATATAAAAGTTATTACAATACAAACTCATCTCCCAGAATCTCTGAA
Source organism: Saposhnikovia divaricata (assembly GCA_036435485.1). Classification (NCBI taxonomy): domain Eukaryota; kingdom Viridiplantae; phylum Streptophyta; class Magnoliopsida; order Apiales; family Apiaceae; genus Saposhnikovia; species Saposhnikovia divaricata. The sequence continues at coordinate 26,546,729 of CM071600.1, forward strand.
GTATTATTACAACACACCAAACACACAATAATAAAGCATTAACAATTCCATTCCATCTTGCAACCTCCTTTGATACTATAAGGCTACTGGATTGAATTTAATAGCCCTTCCACTTCCCTTTGCCACAGTCAGCCATGCTAGAGTCGTCTTTAGATGCCGCTGACCAATGATATTTAAATAGCAAGAATGAGCCAAAGAATGCCCAGCAAGTATATACAGATATCATATAATACAACCACAACTCACTCAAAAATATATTTTTACTACTCTATACGACTTATAAAAATAATTACTTTTGAAAAGAGATCAACTCAGAAATTCTTATAAATCTCGAAATACGACTCCAATATATCTCAATAACTTCTCAAAATACTACTCGAAAATAAATCAAACACTTCTCAAAATACTGCTCGAAGATAAACCAAAAACTTCTCAAAATAATCCATTGATAATATAATATAACAACTGCTCAGCTCAACACCCTAGTTAACAGAACCACACAGGCATCGGTTAACCGATATGATGTCAATGATTAAATTTCTGCTCATAACGCCTACTCAAGTAATGGATGATCAATCCATTATCACTACTCGTTTTCTATCGATAGAAGGATGCACCGACGTCTCGAACACACCCTAAATACTCCTCAGTTGGGCCGGTGCGTTACTCCGGTCACTTTTGCTTTCATAAGCAATGAATAATAGACACCATTAATATAGTTTCCCTCTCGAATGAGTAGAGGAAAATATTATGAAAAACTGTTCTGATTATGGAGTCGAAATGAGGTGACCCATATCAGTATACATAACTTACTTTATATATATATCCCCACTCTTAAATATAAGCTCGAATGAAGTATCTCAATAAACGTACCAACAATATGTATCAACTCATGAAATAAGTTTAAACACCTCATGGTATAATATATCTGGATAACAGCTCAACAATAATATGTATGTAAATTGCATGAATAAAAATATGGTATAAATTACTCGGAAGAATACTTGAATTTGATAATCGAAAACTTAATCAGCATATTTATAAATTTTAAAAATATAAATACTCCGAACAATGGAGTACGAATTAGTAAACTTGCCTGTGCTCTGCGGTACGATAATTCACCTGGCTCCACGTCTCTGATTCTCTATAACCAAATAAAAAAACTCACTTTATTAGGCCCGACATTTCACCTTTTAAAAACCTGGTTCAGCTATTTCGTACTAATCTCAGTTTTTAATCTAAACTAATATAACTCAATCTACTTAATTAAAATAATCCAATAATAAATATCAGTCCCCTAAAATAATACCGCATTTAATTCTACTTATTCCCAATAATTCTCTCTTTTTATCAATGAATTAATAAATCCCTAATTTAATTAATATAAATCTCACAACCAAAATTATCCGAGAATCTATTTTTATTCAATATAATCCATAAATATTAATAAAAAATCCCACTAACTAATTTTCCTTTTAAATCTCGTAATAAAAAAAATAATCCGTTTTTAGTCTCTAAATAAATCTGGTCTTATTTGATTAATAAAATAATTTGGAGATAAATAAATATAAAATCTTAAAAATATATCGCTCTTTAATCCTATTATTCTAAATTAATCCTCTTTTTAATAATAAAACAATAAATCTCTAAATTATGGTAAATAATCACATAAAAATTTTAAATCAAAATCTAACTACAAATATATTCCAAATTAATAAATTAAACCCTCTTTTATACTCAAATTCATAAATCACTAATTTAGGTCACAAAATAATTTTATTAAGATAATAAAATAATCACCAATTTAATTAATTAAACTATTTAACAAAACTATTTTATTCCCTAACTATGCAATACACTCCAATTTAAATTATTACCACATTTTAAAGAATATTCAACCTTTTATCTAAATTCTGTTTAAAACATAAAATCTGAAATCTTTATTGTTTCGTTATTATTCTACTAATATCATTTACAGGAATTTACCCGTGGGCCCCACCTCCCCCATGGTGGACCCCACGCCACCCCTCTGTGGGCCCCACCGTGGTCCTCTCTCCCCCTCCCCTGCAATTTCTCGAACCCTCCCTTCCCAACCTCTCTCTCTCTCTCTCTCTCTCTCTCTCTCTCTCTCTCTCTCTCTCTCTCTCTCTTTCTCGTCTCCCTCACAAAATTTAACAACACCAACCTCCTTATCTCTCCCTCCGCTCGTACAACACGGCAACAACCGCTACCACCATCGTTGGTTCCAACCGCAACCTCCACAATTCGAACCACAAGCAACTCCATCCTCCATTCCGATTTCAAACCACCTACACACACACACGACTACACCCACCTCATCTCTCTCCGTCGTCTCTCCTTGCCCAACACTCTCCCTTTTCGCCTCGAACACCAACCTCGACGATGCCACCACCGTCGTCTTCCTCTCCTCTCTTTCTTCGAACTCTCATCTCCCTCTTCCCCGTTAATCCGATTCAACCATAACACCCAAAACCCCCCATCTCTCTCTCTCTCGCCACTCAATCTCTCTTCCCGTCTCTTTTCCAACAACAACAACAATTTCCCCCCCCGAATCCTCTGCTATCAACCCTCCCCCTTCCCCCAAAATAAGTCGTGTGTTTGTGTCTTTATAAAAACTGATGATCTGATTCAATAATAACAAAACTAGCTTTTATTATAAAATTAAAAGTAGTTTAAAAAAAAATGGGGGACAAAATAAAGTGGACTTATTTAGTGCTTTCATTAATAAATTAAAAAGAATTAAATGTGGGAGACATAAATTAATGCAGGAAATTAAAAATAAAAATAATGATTATGCTTATATTTAATGAAATTATTAGTGAAAAGATATCGTTTTTCCCCGTCTAATTGAAACGAAGTTCTAATTTCGTTTCTTAAAATAAATACGACTCAAAATTTAAAAAAAACTATTTTTCTCAAATTTTTAATAAATACTAACATTTAAATACAATTCAAATATATAAATTTTAAAAAAATATAAAACGTACTAATTAGAAATATATACTAGTGAATCGTTTCTAAAATATTTTTAAATAATAAAAAAAAATATCGAGTAGATTCGAAAAAAAAAAATATTACGGATATTACATTCTCTCTCATCAAGAACATAAACTGCAGGAGCTGGAAAAATTCATAGAAAATCAAGTTCATCTTATTTTTAATATCTGATCCGATAGAACTTGTTTACTTGAGTCTCTTGTACTATTAGCGAGTTTTTACTCCTAATCTATATCTCGATTTTTATTAACAAATCTAGAAAAATTCGTGTCGAATTTTCTAATTTGTTTTTTATTAACTAGTTATAAATTATGTACTGTATTTGTAACAAACCCCTCAAGTTAATATAATTTTATATTCAACTTGAATTTTGTTTCATTTAATTCCGCTCAAATTTGTCAAAATATAAATTAAATTTATCCGGAAAAATTTCGATTAAACAGTACTGTTTGTATTCAACCCCCCTTCTACCAACATATTGGACCTAACACATTTATATCATGTTATAAACTACTCATAAAAGTTCAAGGTTCGATTTCCGTCAACAACATATTTTAGTTAAAAATTTATATTATATATTTTTACCATATTATTATTGGTTGTTGGTTTGGTACACTAAATTTGGCACACTCAATAATAGCCGTCAGATTGTAAGATAAATAAAAAAGAACCGTTGGATGTAATGCTAAAAAAATATTATTTTTATAATTATATCCTTCTATACAATACTATTATAAGCGAAACAGGGTATATTTGGTTGTCGATTTGGTACATTTTTTTGGTACACTTTTTTTGGTACACTCAATAGCAACCGTTGGATTTTGAGACAGATTAGTGAAAACCGTTAGATCTAATACTAAAAGAATATTTCTTTTCTAATATTTAATATTCTCAATGATTAAGTTCGAATCCCACCAATAACATATCTTTATTAAACATATATATTATTTTATAAACTATTTTTAAGAGTTTAAGACTTTACTCCCGTCAATATCATATTATAATAAAAAAATTATTATCTTTTTTTAATAAAGTATTATTATACATTTATATTATTGTTTACACAAAATCACGCAAGCGTACGTGGTCACAAGTAAAATATGAATAAGTCGAGTTCGTTCCCACAGGGATCTGGTTTAGGTTTTAATTCAGTCAATGTAGGTACAATGTATGGTTATTACTCACTGTTAAGATAATTAACAAGATTGGGATTGATTAACTAAAATAATTATCAAATTAAAGATTAACTAACTAATGAGATTAAAATCGATTTACTAATATGTGAATAAAACATGGGATCCTAACTTCATTAAATACTTCCTTTAGAGATCATGCCTTTAATCAATATATGTGATGAGTTGATAACTAATCAGATAACACGAAATTAGTACACGCTATCTTTCGACATACGCATACCAAACTACACATCAACCACAAGATAGATAGAAGCTATGTAGACACCAATTATGCTTAGACCCTATATGTCTATAAGATTTGAAAACATAATGGTTAAAGAACAAGTTATCTATTAAGATTACATAAGGTAGTATGAGATAGTTCAAATCACACCACAATTATGAATATAATCCATAAACTTATGCTAGCATGACAATTTCTAAATCTCTAGATCCAATTTCGCATTCACTAGAAATTAACAAGGCAACTTAGATGTTCGCGACGCATCAAAGAAGAATAAGCGCAACCATACTAGGATATCAATAATTCATCACACACATATCAATAAGGCAATCAACTACTAAATTCCGTAAATAAATCCATTAGGACCCCATGACAACGATTAGTTCATAATTGAACCTTTCATCATCATGGGATCTGATGAAATCATGATAAAAACAAAGTATGAAAAGATACAAATAAATCTAAGTAATTGATATGTAATGATGTGTGTGTTTTTTCTGTCCCCCAAGATGTGTATTTATAGCCCCAAGTTGCCTCTTCATCAAGCAATTGCCATCTTTGAGTTGGAATAGAATTGTGGCAATTTCCGTTCTTGAATGAAAATAGAATTGCAAATTCCATGTATAGATCTGATTCTGGAAGTTTCTGGCCGTTCATGTGATTCCACAATGATTAGAATTAGAAAACAATGCAATTTCCTTGTCAGAATGGGTTTCCAACAGCTTCTGGCAGATTCTGGCGGTGCCAGGCGCGGCCGCGCGCACCACACATATATTTCAGGCGCGCCCGCGTGCGTAGGATTTCTGAAACACTTGCCAAGCGCGCCCACGCTCAGAATCAATACAAATCAGGCGCGCCCGCACCTGACTCTTTACTCAGCAGAAATTTCTTCTTGTTCTTGCTGATTTCTTTGCCGAATTCAAATGCAACTTCCAACACTTGTTTCTTTGACTTTAAAAACACCATATAATCCCTGAAAACTCCACACCTACATAGAAACAATGCCCTGCACAATCTCCACAAAAACACATTAAAACACACAAATACTTGAGGTCAAAGCGATCAATTCAAGCCAAAATGAAGCGATCCAAGTGGATATAATCCACTTATCAATTATCTTATAAACTACTCCCAAAAATTCCCGTCAATAACATATTATAGCTAAAAATAAAACACTATCGTTTAAAATACTATCAAAAATGTATTATGATATTTTATTAACATAAATAATTTTGTTTTCCTACTAATTAATATATATATATATATATATATATATATATATATATATGAAAATATGGGTAATAAGATTAAAAAATATTAAAAAAAACATTTGTGCATCACACGAGTTGTAAGTTATATAGTTAAAAATTACGTAAAATTTGGAAAACACTTACAATATAGAAAATTTTGTATAAAAATCGAAAAAATGTCAACATGATTAATAAATTTCACTCTTTCTACTAAATAAAAGTTTAAAAAAAACTACTTTTATGTAATATTTTTATATATACATATGTATTTTAAAGTAATAACTAAAATAAATAATTAGAATAATATTTATATTTATTAGATTTATAAAATTAAAAAATTATTTTAATAATAAAAATATATACATAACTTAATATATAATTAAACAGTTTACAAGCAACCGTGCATCGCACGGGTTATAGGCTAGTATATATAATAAGCATAAGAGGGATCTTTTCCAAATTTTTGGTCTGGTCTGGTCACTGTACTTCCAAAGTCATATGATTCGCTGGATTAAAAATAGACGATCAAGATTAGATCACACTAAAAAGAAAATTATAATATAAAAGGGATATAATTAGAAAGGGTTGCATTAGAAGTGAATTTTAAAAAGAAAATTATAATCTAAAAATGATATAATTAAAAAAGGTTGTATTAAAATTTAATTTTAAAAAGAGAATTATAATCTGAAAAGGATATATTTAAAAAATGTTGTATTAGAATTGAATTTTATTTATTATTTATTAGTATTTAAAAAAATTCATATTTACTATTTGGCCTTTATCTTGAGATCGAAATCAGATTTGGATGTTTTTACAATCCACGCGAACCTCATAAAATTATCTTTAATTTAGTGATGATTTAATAATTATTATTCAAATGAATACTCAGAATCTCAAGAGAAAATATAATTACGAATTTTTACATTAATCCTATTCAATGTAGAAGTCCTACATTGATAATTCTATTCAATGTAGAAATCCTAATTATATATAATTTAAATTATTGACATTTACATTTTCGTATTACAGTATAAATACACTTTTTAGTTTATAACATATTAAAATATAAAATATTTTTTTTGCTAGATCCGACGGTTTTCATCTATTTATTTATGATTTTTGTCGTAAGGAGGACCAGACTACCGATTATAAAAGTTTTGGACAAAATATCTGTTAGGTCCAAATGTGTTGTAGAGGGGGGGGTGAATACAATTTTTCGAATATGAGAAGCAATAAATACGATGCAATAAATGAACACACAGATTCAAGGAATATATGTCTTATATATAACTTGAAAGGGTTGCTACAACATTCATTACAAAGTATGACAGAAGTTCAGAGAGAAGTGAATGATACTAAGCTCTGTGAATGCACTCTCTCTCTTTTTCTTGTGTTTCTCTCAAATATTGCTCTCTAACTAAAACATTACACAAGTACTTCTATTTATACTACATGTAATCTATGTCCTGTAGTCTTCAAAGACTAAGGTATACGTGGCCCAATGATGTCCACATAAATCTTGCCTTATCTTGAAAGCTTGGAAATCTGCCAATCAGAAGATGCCATGTGTCATGTTGAAGCTGCACTCTAAGTAGAAATTCTAGAATTTCTACTTAGCCATCTCGAATTTCTAAGTAGAACTTCTACTTAGAAACTTCTACTTGGCCATCTAGAATATTTAGTACTTAGAAAATATTCTGGTCTTCAACTTGAAACTTCAATGCACATCTTGAACTTGTGATATCTTCATGTCTTCTTTATTCTTCACCAAGCTCTTGAATATGGATCTTTATTACTGACATAAACTTGCTATCAATGTCCTGACACTTGATGCACTGGTCTGGTTCATAAGTCACTAGTCTTGATAGTGTTTCTGCTTCTCGAATAAATTACCATATCCAATTAGTAACGTGGCTTTCCAATATTTGCTTTCCTTCTTGTTCACTTGAAATCAATTGGTCTTATTGATACTGATAGTTATGATCTTGATTCTTGGCTTTTCAAATCACTGAGGCATGAACAACTTTGACTTGAACTTCTCTCAATGATTTCTTCTTGGCTTGATCATAGTTAACATGTTGAATTGTATCAATTACCTTGTCTTCATTTAGTGTTGATTTCTTGTGACTTCTTGTTCTTGATTGTCTTCTGGTTAAGTATCTTTTCCTTTAGTTGAGTTACATTAGTTATGGTGTTACAAGTTTACACACTCTGCCTTTCAATCTCCCCCTATTTGATTGTCTAACAATGGCATTCAAATAAATGAAGGATAACTCAACTAAACAATGAGACGAGAAAAGATAATTAACATTACAGTCTTGAATAATATACAATTGAAAAGTACTTGAAAACAATACAAAGAACTTAAACTAGAAACAGAATTCGAACTTCGAATTAAAGATCATTTGAGTGATTCCTATCACCTGGATTATTTCATACCTTTTAGTCAAACTTGTATCACCTTATTGGATTCACTCTAAGGTGAATTTTCCTCAAGTGAGTTAAAGCAACCGAAAGACATGAAGTTTTTCCAACTTCAAGTTCACACCACTCTGACCTTTAACCCTAATTCCGTTTCCTCTTTCTAGCTTCAGCAGCTTGGTCTTTATCTTCTTTCTGCCTTTTGCGCTTCTCCTTCTGCTGCTGTTCTTTCTTGTACATTGGATCACGAAGCTGCTTCCACCTAGCATTCAACAGACTTATAGCTTCCATTTCTAGAGGATTCTTGGGCTCTGGATAAGGATGTTTGAAAAACCTTCTGAGTTTGTCCACCTCCTGAGTAGTTCTGATCTTTGGAATGTCCTCAAAGTTCTTCATTATGAGCTGAGGTTTCCAGTGAGATTTATCAGCTTTAAACTGACAATAGATCATCTTGGGGTAGCCCTTGACACGGTCAGTATTGTGGACACTGGCCACATCTCGCTCCATCCGCTTCTTTTCCAATACTACTTCAGACAGGTAACTCATGAGTCTCTGCTTTTCTTCCATAAACTTATCTTCCACTTCGCCCCATTTAAATACATATAATACTCTCTCCAGAAATGCAGCATCTTGAGTCCGTAGCAGCCATTTTCTACTCATATGCAAGATTGTTTGATTCTGGTCTGCATCTATGAATACTAAGGCATCAGCTGTATCTTCAACAGAAGCGTGTATCCAGTATACACTATCACTTCCTGGAACACCAATTGCCTCCCTTATCTCTCCTTGTTCCAGTGCTCCAGAAGGAAGAGTCAAGGCTTCATCTACATTCTTCATGGCTTGAAGAATATTTCATTTCTTCTCTATCAGCTCCGGCTCAATCTTCACGTCATCTAGAGGGTTTGGAGCAATGATATCACACTTCCACACCTCATTGCTCTTCTTGAATATGACTCTTTCAATGATCTTCACGGATTTTTCTTTAAGCTCAGAAGCGAATCCCTTACTCATCATTTATCTACAGACAGCTTTGAGAGATTCCACTGAAAGCTCCGTTAAGTTATTTTCCTCCATGCTAACCCTCTTCATCTTCCCGTCAACTACCATCCGGACAAAATTTGGATATGCTGAGAATTCTGGACCCTTGTCCTCTGCTAGCTGCATTAACTGATCCCTGTACAGAATGCTTAGCTCCTCAGATTGAGAGTATTGAATTTTAGTCGCTAGCAAGAACAACTCTGACGCAGATCTTCTCGTTATGAATTGGTCATCCACATATAGGAAAGATGTTGGGACTCCTTCTACCAAAGACAAAATAACCTGCCACTCCTTAAGGTTTGCATTGTATCCAACCCTGACTTTAGAAATTAATCTCTTCAAAGCATTTATATAGTCCACAGTCATTGGATTCTGCAAATTCAAGTTGTAGAACAGATCATCTGCCTTCTTGTTATGAACTCCTTTCGTACAGGATCCCATCAATATCTTCCTTGCTTCATCCCACTTCTGCCCTATCCTTCGTTTGTCCAGATCAACTTGAGGATCAGCTAGCCTTGCAAGCTCATGATCGTACTGCTTCCCTTGGAGCTCCACTTTCTTTTCTAGGAAGACAACACGTTCTTGCATCATTTTCATTTTATGGAACTGAGCTTGTTCCAAGGCTAACTGTTGAGCTTTAAGGGTTTCCTCATCAACAGGAATTTCTTCAGGCATTCCGGAAGACATCCCAGCACCTCCACCTTGTTCCTTCAAAGATCTTTTTATAGCATGTGCCAACGGTACGTCTTCCATATCAGAATCTGAGTCAAGTACCTCCTGTACTGTTTCCTGATGACTCAGGTCAACGAATGGTTCATCAACCATCATTGCCTTACCTTTTCTCCTCCTCAGAGCCTCTTCATCAACAGACGGCTCAATTTCTGGTTCCTTGACAAGATCAGCGGGTTCTTCAATTTCTTCGATGTGAACTGCCTGCTGTCTCGTCTCCTTTCCACTCTCCCCCTTAGGTGAGTTATCTTGAGCTCCACCTTGGTCTTCAGATCCACCAGCTGCATAAGAACCTCCAAAACCAGAACCAGAGGCTCCCGCTCCACTAGCACCACCTGCACCAGCATCGGGGGGAGGTTGTTGCGACTCGAAACACTCCGGAGGCACAAAACTCCTGACTGCGAACATCATTCTACTGATCTCCACAGCCATTGTATGCATTGTAGACTCCATTGCCCCCATCCTCTCATTGAGAGTGCTTCCCAAGACACCACTATCATGGCCCAAGTCATTGACCTTATTTGTCAAAGCATCAAAAGCTGTAGCTTGACTTGCCATTCTTGCTGCGTAGTCGTCTAGAGCCCTTTGATTGTTTCCAATGTTAATCCCGAACTGCCCCATCGTCTGCCCGAACTGCCTCATCTGATTTTCCATAGAAGTCATACGAGTATCAAAATTTTCAATATTAAGGGACAGTGTTTGGTTTAGGTGACCTCGCTCTAATACTCGTTCTGTTGGTATTTGGCGCTCGGTTTCGGGCCTTAAAAATGAAGGTCCCTCTCTCCCTAACCTCTCACACACACTCCCTGTCTCACGCTCGTGTATGTCTTCAATGATTGATCCAAAGTATGAAGCAGTACCTGCAGAAATTGGATAAGCAAAATAATTGGCAGTTATGGGATCAATTTTTGTTTGTTCCTGAGTTGGAATCTCAGGCTGAGAGGCTGCAAAGTGTCCTTGTACGACATCAGAACCGATCCTCTTTGCAGCATCAGTACGTACCGGTGAAGGTACGGCTGAAGTTGTTAAAACTCCATGTCCTTTTGAAGCAACAGGATCTTCAAAAGGTACATAATTGTCATCAAAATCCCTATGTGCAGATTGTTTAAGGGGAGAACCACTCTCGTGAGGTGGAGTGGTTGCGTGTGACACACTAGGGTTTGACTGGGGTTTTGAAGTAGCAGCATGAGAAATTTTGGCTTTCTTTCGAATAAGTTGCTGCTCTTCGGGTTCACTCTCCTCATCATCTCCTACATATACATGTGCTGGCTTTCTGACTTCCGTTAACAGGGGTGAAAGAGAATAAGAATGTGTATCAGGCTCAGAAATATAGCTCTCACCCTGGGATAGATTCTGCGGGTTAGCAGTCTCTTGGGTCTTGGAATCAGATACATAGGAGGAGGGATGAATAGTATGCAGGGAGAGATTACCTGATTCATTACCTTGTGCCTCATCGCTTTGCTCATCAGGAATCCCATCAAATGCCTCAGCATGAGCAGATGGATTCTGAGCATATGAAGAAACTTGCGATGATTCCTCCAAATTGGTAACTCCTGCATCATATCTAAGCCACATTTGAATGTTATCAGGAATTGACATTGGTTTACCTTGATGTTTATCCTGATTACCAATGGTTGAAAGTGACTTAGTGCCCATCCCTAGCGATGCAGATGTTGGGCTTCTGGCAAATCCCTATCTAACAGCAAGAGCATCCTTCGGTATTAAATCATTAATCAGCATTTGTAGGAACCGAGGAAACGAGCAGACAACATCAGTTGTAGTGATATCTCTGCTTGCAGGAGATCCCATTGAAGCCACTATCTCAGAGAGAACTATGCGTCCATAATTTATATCCAGTTCTCTTGCTAGGGCAACGGCAAAGGTTTGCATTGGAATTGGAATTTGATGAAAATCTTTTTCGCGTGCCCGAAAACATCTTGTGATGGCCTCGAAAAAGTAATTCCATTCCACATGGAAGAATTGTTTTTGGATGTTTCCAGTGATCCGGCCAGTCGGAGGAAAACATCCTATTTCTTCGAAGAATGTGAGGCGTTGTTCCGCTGTAGGTTCTGCATCATAAGCATCTTTGATTGAGAACCCCAGAACCCTGTTAACAATTTCTTCAGTCACCTCATATTCTTGACCCGCTAAGGTAAACCTGAAACCGAAGGGGGTTGTTTTGCTCCCAAAAGTAACCGCACTAGTCCATAATTGCTGTAAAGCATCATGTACTAGTGTAGGTTTAGCAGTAAAAGCATGGCTAGCTTTGGAGTACAAATTGAGAAATCGTATCCAAAACTTAAACCGCGGGAGTTGATCACCAATTTCCGTAGAAATATTATAAAAATTGTTTTTAGCAAGTGAAAATTGGTGAGCCATTTTAATTAAATGTTTTTCTTTAAAAGATGTGAAAATATTTTTTTTAAAATTTTGAAAAACAAATAATTTACGAATTAACAGTTTTATCCCTTTTAATTTTTCGAGAATATCAAAAGACAATCTGAAAAGTTAAACTACGGGATATGAACAGTTGCCAATTACTAAATCTGAATATTTAAAGAAGATGAATATTCGTGTGTATACCAGTGAAATCGTGTGTTTATATGGATGAAGAATGTGGAAATCGTGTTTTGAACAGTTACACAAACAATTGATGTTTGTGTGTATGTATATGCGCGTGTATATGCAGTTACAAAACACACCAACACAAAGATTAATGATAACACAGTGAATAGCAGTCAAAAATTTGGCAGTAATTCGTGATTAGTATGAGTTTAATCACAAAAACACGGATTAATGGTATGAAGTTTGTGAAATCGCCTTGCTTTTGTGAAACGGCTGCTGTAAAAATGGAATTAGGTAAAGTGAATGATGCATCGAGTTAGAGATGTATATATAGATGATTGTGAAATGACAAAAGTATCCCTGTTAAAAATAGTGTTAAAGTCTAAGTACATACAGGGAGGACTTAAGTCGAACTCTATCTCGAACATCTCTATCTCGAACATCAAGTCGAACTTCGAGATGAAGTTCGAGATAGAGGTTAACTCGAACAAATAAGCACAAGTAAGCACTTTAACCAATTTTACAGCAAAAACTATAGGGAAATCCTATCTCGAACTTTATTGACTTGTAGTAAACTTGGAAAATTCCCCTCAATACAGGGAAATTCGAGATACACTTCGAGTTAGAAGTTTAACTCTATCTCGAACATCAAGTCGAAATTCGAGTTGAGTTTCGAGATAGACTAAGAATTCTATCTCGAACATCAAGTCGAAATTCGAGTTGAGTTTCGAGATAGACTAACTCGAAGTTAATCTCAATTCTTTCCAAAATACCCCCTTGAAGCAAAAACTACAGGGTAATTCAAGATATGTTTCGAGTTAGGAGTGTAACTCGAAAAATTCCCTTTAGCTTAACTGAGAACTCTATCTCGAACATCAAGTCGAAATTCGAGTTGAGTTTCGAGATAGACTAAGAACTCTATCTCGAACATCAAGTCGAAATTCGAGTTGAGTTTCGAGATAGACTAACTCAAAGTTAATTCTCAGTTCTTTTCAAAATATTCCCTTAATGGAAATCTCATCTCAACCTTTGAGATAAAATTCGAGATAGACTTTATCTCGAATATTTTGAAGATAGAACTAGGCACACTGGTAACTCGAAGTCGAATTTCGAGATGAATTTCGAGATAGCCAACTCGAAATTCTTCCCAGACTTAGAGTTTTCAAAACTTCACTCTGACAGCTTAAAACGAAATTCAAGTCGAATTTCTAGATGAGTTTCGAGATAGAACCTAACTCGAAATTTTTGAAGTTTTTTAATTCTAAGGCCTCTAATTACATGAAAATCATAGGTAAATTCATCTAAAAATCATGCAATATTTAGAATATTATGAATTTAACTCCCCCTATGATCATGCAATCTAACAAGCTTAAATTCACAGATTTGTGCTATAAAAGACACTTAAAACACAATGAATTCATGCAAAATCACACTATATGCAACCTATAACAATCATTAATTAGGCATTTTAAAGTCTAAGCACATAATGATTGAGTAGCTTGCACATACAAACATAAACATGGATTTTACAGATAGAAGGCTTTACTAACTTGTGTTAAGCATTCCCAATTCACCAACCAATCTATTGAATGTTACTTCATCAAGAGGTTTGGTGAATATATCTGCAATTTGTTGCATTGTGGGCACAAAATGTAGCTCCACAATCCCCTCCTCGACATGTTCTCTTATGAAGTGATACCTGATGTCGATGTGCTTGGTTCTTGAGTGATCTACAGGATTGTTGGTTATGGCAATGGCACTTGTGTTGTCACACATAATTGGAATTTTCTTGTGCTCCATGCCATAATCCTTCAATTGGTTCCTCATCCACAGTATTTGAGCTACACAGCTTCCAGCAGCAATGTACTCAGCTTCAGCAGTAGAAGTAGATACTGTATGTTGCTTTTTACTTTGCCAGGACACCAATCTTCTGCCAAGAAATTGACAAGCACCAGATGTGCTTTTCCTATCAATCCTGCAACCTGCATAGTCTGAATCCGAATAGCCAATAAGATTAAAACCTTTATCTCTTGGGTACCAAATCCCTAGATTTGGTGTGCCCTTGAGATACCTAAAAATTCTTTTGACGGCTACGAGATGTGATTCTCTAGGATCCGCTTGGAACCTTGCACATAAACAAGTTGCGAACATTATATCGGGTCTACTTGCAGTTAAATAGAGGAGTGAGCCAATCATACCTCGATAGCTTGTGATGTCAACTGATTTACCTGATTTGTCTTCATCAAGCTTCGTGGCTGTTGCCATGGGAGTCTTAGCTGCTGATGCATCTTCTAGATTATACTTCTTGAGTAAATCTCTGACGTACTTGGATTGACAGATAAAGATACCATCTTTTCTCTGACTGATCTGTAATCCAAGGAAGAAGGACAGCTCTCCCATCATGCTCATCTCATATTTTTCCTGCATTAGCTTAGCAAATTTCTCGCACAAGCGCTCATTAGATGACCCAAAAATAATATCGTCCACATAGACTTGAACAAGTATTAAGTCATTTCTTACATTTTTATAGAATAATGTTTTATCAATTACTCCCCTAATAAAACCATTTTCAATTCAGAATAAAGATAGGGTTTCATACCATCGCCTTGGGGATTGCTTGAGGCCATAGACAGATTTGAAGAGAAGATACACAAAATCTACATGTTCTGGATCAATGAAGCCTGGCGGCTATTCCAGATACACTTCTTCTTCTAACTCTCCGTTCAGGAAGGCACTTTTCACATCCATCTGGAAAACCTTGAAGTTCTTATGTGCTGCAAATGCCAAGAACATTCTGACTGCCTCAAGTCTTGCAACCGGTGCATAGGTCTCATCATAATCAATTCCTTCTCGCTGAGAATAACCTTTTGCAACCAAACGAGCCTTGTTTCGTGTTACAAGTCCGTTTTCATCCAGTTTATTTCTGAATACCCACCTAGATCCAATTACGGATATGTTCTTTGGTCGGGGTACCAGTTTCCAAACTTTCTGCCTTTCAAACTGATTGAGTTCCTCTTGCATTGCAATCACCCAATCAGCATTACCAAGAGCTTCTTCTATTTCTTTAGGTTCAAGCTTGGATAAGAACCCAGAATATAAGGAAATATTAGCCATGTCAGCTCTTGCAGTTCTTCTAGTAGTCACACCAGCATCTGGATCACCAATAATTAACTCAAACGGATGGTCTCTATTCCATACCCGTTCACCTGGAAATTGTCTTGATGATTCAGCTTGACTTTCTGAGTTGTGGTGCTGACTACTTAGATTATTTTCACTAACTCCCCCTGAGTTAGTGCCAGCTCCTACAAAACTAGAGTCAACTCGACTCGAGCCTTGAACAGTAGTCCTTGAGCTGCTATTTACTCCCCCTGAGTTGTTGCCGGTTCGTACTGAAGAAGTCTCTCCTGATCTTGTAGAATTAGCTTGTTCACTAGACTCAGGTTCTTCATGTACACTTGGAACATTTAATGGAACAACCAACTCAGGTTCATCTTCAAGATCTTCTAAGTCCAGATTCTGAAATTTTAGGGACTCAGGTTCACTAGAATCTCTTGAAATTGATGAGAGTTTGGTATCGTCGAATCTGACGTTGTAGCTTTCAGTCACTTTTCGATCATTCACTAAGAACACTCTATAAGCTGCCACCACATCTGTAGAGTAAACAACAAAGATTCCTTCACGAGCTTTTGCTGCAAACTTGCCTAGATTTTCATCATCTATAAGCACATAGCATTTTGCTCCGAAGACATGAAAGTATTTGATTGTTGGTCTTCGGTTGTTCATTAATTCACATGGTGTCTTTTCTTTATCTTTTATGATCAAGGTTCTATTTTGAGTGTAACAAGCGGTACTCACTGCTTCGGCCCAGAAGTACAAAGGAAGTTTTGAATCATACAACAAAGTTCTTGCTGCTTCAACCAAAGTTCTATTCTTCCTTTCAAGTACTCCATTTTGCTGTGGAGTTCTCGGGGCTGAATACTGACGACGTATTCCCTTAGATACACAGAAGTCATTTAGCACTGCGTTTTTGAATTTAGTGCCATTGTCTGATCTAATCGTCTTCACAGTAAGTGTTGAAACATTCTCAATTTGAGTGATGTGATCAATGATTAAGAAAGGTACTTCGTCTTTCGTCATTGCGAACAATACCCATGTATACTTGGAGAAGTCATCCACGATTACCAATGCATATCTTTTCCTAGACAAAGATAGGACATTCACTGGGCCAAACAAATCCATATGAAGAAGTTGCAGAGGCTCAGTAATACTAGAAATTTCTTTGCTTTTATGCGATGCTCGCTTCGACTTTCCTATTTCACAAGCTTCATAGAGTCCTTTCGGAGCGAACTCCATTTGAGGTAGATCTCTCACCAATTCTCGCCTCGCGAGAGCATTCATCGTTTTGAAGTTTAAGTGAGATAGCTTTTTGTGCCATAACCAGCTTTCATCATCCGAGGCTTTGCTGTAGAAACAGGTTACCTCATTCTGATTTGCTGAATCCATGTCTGCAACAAAAAAATCTGCCTTTCGAACTCCTCTCAAAGCTAATGAGCCTTCCTTAATGTGAGTGATTGATACACCTTTCTTGTTGAAGACAATTTCGTAACCTTTGTCACAGAATTGTGCTTCAATCCCTCAACATAGGAAATATCTTCTATGATGACATTGCCAGTTTTCAGTTTGCCATATCCCTTTGTCACACCTATGCTGTCATCTCCAAAGGTAACATAAGGGCCAGCCTTCATAACCAACTCTGTAAGCAGGGACTTGTTTCTAGTCATATGCCTCGATGCTCCACTGTCTAGCACCCATATAACTTTATTTCTATTCTGCTTAACGCCCTGCAATGACAGATTGGTTAGACATTCTTCGGAACCCAACTTTGATTGGGCCCGGCTTTTCGATAAAATTGAGAATCAACAGATTTAACAACAGGAGATGCACTTTTCTTAACATTACTAGAGTTTTCGACTTTCTCCTTTCCTTTCTCAGACTTGACAGATTTGTCAGTCTTAGGAGAAGATTTATCACTCCTAACTTTAGGAGGACTGACAGTCTTGGCTCTCACATGCTTTTTCTTGATGTTTGAACTAGCAGAAGTATTTAAGCATGACTGGCTAGATGCATTCATTAAATGCACAAAAGTTTGCATGACGTTAAAAGTGCATGGCATACAATTAGGTTGACCACACTGTGCATGATTCTGATGCAGATTATTCATTGTATGTGTGATAGGCATGGCATGTGCAGCAGGAACATTTATGTTAGCTTTACATGCATAAGAAAGATGTTCAGTAGATTTACAGTGATAACATGCTTTCTTTATTCGTTCAGCCTTAACCTCTTTTATGCCTTTTTCCTTATTTCCTTGTTGTTTAACAGCCTTAGCTCCTAATCCTAGTCTAGATTCATCTCTAGGGAAATTGATTTTAACTTGTTTGATAGGAGTTATAGGTTGTTCTTTCTGGCGATCTTCCATCTCAATCTCATATCTAGCTATCAATTCAGTCTCTTCTTCTTCTATTCTAGGAACAAGATGTTTGTAGATAGGTTTGGCAGCCGATTTAAGAATTCTAGGTGTTTCCTTTTTAAGGTCACTGGAACTAGGGTCAATAGGTCTCTTTCCTTCTTTCTTAGGAAGGTCAGAATAATCAAGTCCTATACCTACTCCAGTTATCTTCTTAAATGTGTCATTATCTACATACACTTTACTAGCAGCTAGTTTGTAAGCTTCGCAATTAGTTTCTAACTCAGCTATTTTGTCCCTAAGACATGCTTCTACTTCTTCCTTAAGGACGAGCTTGTGTTCCAGAGATTTAATAAAGTCTCTTAGGGAAGTATCTACAGTGCAAGCAGCCTCTAACTCTTCCACTTTTGCCTCAAGCATTCTGTTTTTGGCAACAAGTGTTTTCTGTTCCTTTTGAGAAGAGTCTAGACTTTTGCACAACATATAGATCTCTTCACTGAGAGCCCCGTTCTGTTCCTTATAATCATCAATGGACATTTCTACTTTAAGGGTTAGAACGGGTACCTCTGATTCCTCTGATGTCTCAGCCATGAGGGCAAAGTTTGCTACATGAGTAACATCTTCCTCATCTGAATCATCCCAAGCACTTCCTTCTATCACCAATAAAGCTCGTTTTCCATGTCTTTCCTTCACCAGCGATTCATACTTGCTTTTGAGGGCTTCATATGTCTCTTTTGGATAAGTCTGTTTAGGCTTTTTGCAGTCCGAGGCAAAATGTCCAGCTTCACCACAATTATAGCATTTGAACTTCATTTTGAAATCCAAGGGAGATTTGTAGCTGGTATTCTTGCCTTTTCCTTTGTAGCCTGACGAACTACCACCACCCCTAGCAGCCCGATAGTAAGATGAAGAATTTCTTTGTGGTCGGTTGCTCTTTCTGAATCTCATGTTGCTGAACTTCCTTGCCATGTATGCCACGACACTATCGTCCATGTTGTCCAGCACTTCTTGGGTGTAGTAGTCATCATCACTGTTTGATGTGCACTCGTCATCATTATCAACTTGATGTGGTGCAAGTGATGATTTAGGCTTTGCTGCAACCATTGCCTTCTTAGACTCTTCCTCATCAGCAACTAATCCTGATGCAGTTTCTTTTCCCTTTGAATCATTGTCCCATGCTTGATCTTGAAGCGTTTCCAGCTCATAGGTCTTTAATATTCCATAATATTCTTCCAGAGAAGTTGTATGCAAATCTCTGGTTTCTCTGATTGCGTAGACCCTATGCTCAATGCTCTTTGGCTGGTTCCTCAGATATCTCGTATTGGTCTTAACCATGGGGAGAGTTACACCTCTCAGATTCAAATCCAATACCAACTGACTGAATCGTAGATAGACATCTGTTATGCCTTCTCCTTTCCTTATTCTAAAGGTGTCATACTCCATCTTGAGTATGAGTGTCTTGTTACTTCTAACCTCTGCAGATCCTTCCATGACAACTTCTATCTTGTCCCAAATCTTCTTCGCTGTAGTCAGACCTTTGACTATGTTGAACATTTCATGATCAAGAGATTCCATCAAGGTTTGTCGTATGGCAGTATCATAAGCTATTTGTTCCTTGTCAGCATCCGAAAACTTCGAGGCCTTTTTAGGCTCAGACCGAGGTGCTATAACCACCCCTCCTTCCGTATGCGCAGGAATAACCACCATTGGAACAAATTTACCCTTGTCAAGGACTTCCAGATATTCAGGGTTAACAGTCTCTAGATATAGTCTCATTCTGAAAACCCATTCTTCATAGTGATCTCGGTTGAACATTGGGATCTTGAATGCATTTTTAGGAGCCATTTCAATTCTGGTCACTAAAAGTTTCTAAGTACCCAAGACTAGGCTATGTAGAATATATATGTAGAACTTTTGCCTAAGTCGAAATTTCTCTAAGTCGAAATTTTGCTCAAGTCGAAATTCACCAAGTAGAAATTGTCCAAGTCAAAATTCTATGTAGAAATTCTATGTAGAAATTTTGTCCTTAGAATAATTTTTTTTTCTGCAGATTACTTTAATATTGAATAAACAATATTATCTCTTTAACACCTTTTGACTTTTGATGCTTTACTCACCTAACCCACCTAACACACGTGCTAGGTACTCAGTATGTCTTGTTTCACTTTCGGCCGTGAATAATGCAAATCACAAAGTCCAAAAACACCTTTTTATTCTTTTACTATTTTTATGTTTGAAAAGGAGATCAAAAAGTTGTTGGGTTGTCTTCTTTGATAAGAACGGATGATGAACACTCAAGAACACCAAATATGAAAGTACCCAGATTAATTCACAAAAAATTAATTAAAATACACCCAAGCTAAATAATCACACCTGGAGTATTTAAATAATTTTTCAGATGAGTTTTCACTACAAACGAATTAAAGCTCACTTTTCGAGAAAATGAAAAGTAGATCTAGAAAATGAAAACACACGATTCTTCTACTCAACACAAGGATCTATGTTTTGTATGTTAAACATATAGCTCTGATACCAATTGTTAGGTCCAAATGTGTTGTAGAGGGGGGGTGAATACAACTTTTCGAATATGAGAAGCAATAAATACGATGCAATAAATGAACACACAGATTCAAGGAATATATGTCTTATATATAACTTGAAAGGGTTGCTACAACATTCATTACAAAGTATGACAGAAGTTCAGAGAGAAGTGAATGATACTAAGCTCTGTGAATGCACTCTCTCTCTTTTTCTTGTGTTTCTCTCAAATATTGCTCTCTAACTAAAACATTACACAAGTACTTCTATTTATACTACATGTAATCTATGTCATGTAGTCTTCAAAGACTAAGGTATACATGGCCCAATGATGTCCACATAAATCTTGCCTTATCTTGAAAGCTTGGAAATCTGCCAATCAGAAGATGCCATGTGTCATGTTGAAGCTGCACTCTAAGTAGAACTTCTACTTGAGAATTTCTACTTAGCCATCTCGAATTTCTAAGTAGAACTTCTACTTAGAAACTTCTACTTGGCCATCTAGAATATTTAGTACTTAGAAAATATTCTGGTCTTCAACTTGAAACTTCAATGCACATCTTGAACTTGTGATATCTTCATGTCTTCTTTATTCTTCACCAAGCTCTTGAATATGGATCTTTATTACTGACATAAACTTGCTATCAATGTCCTGACACTTGATGCACTGGTCTGGTTCATAAGTGACTAGTCTTGATAGTGTTTCTGCTTCTTGAATAAATTACCATATCCAATTAGTAACGTGGCTTTCCAATATTTGCTTTCCTTCTTGTTCACTTGAAATCAATTGGTCTTATTGATACTGATAGTTATGATCTTGATTCTTGGCTTTTCAAATCACTGAGGCATGAACAACTTTGACTTGAACTTCTCTCAATGATTTCTTCTTGGCTTGATCATAGTTAACATGTTGAATTGTATCAATTACCTTGTCTTCATTTAGTGTTGATTTCTTGTGACTTCTTGTTCTTGATTGTCTTCTGGTTAAGTATCTTTTCCTTTAGTTGAGTTACATTAGTTATGGTGTTACAAGTTTACACACTCTGCCTTTCAATATCTCTTACACTTATTATTAAAATTGTATTTGGTTGTTAGTAGAACTATGTTAAAATAATTATAAGGGTATTTTGATAATCAAAACGAATTATAAGTGGAATTAATAAATCAAATAGAATTTTAGCGTAAAAAATCGTCAATTTCTTCTCTTCTTTATTCATGCGTAGATTTAATTAGAAAATCATCACTAAATTAAAGATTATTTTGTTAATTTCATGTGAGCTGTAATTTCCAAATCAAATTTTAAGAATTCAAGATAGAGTATAAATATTAAATCGAACGTGTAAAATCTTATATATATTAATTTTTTAATAACAATTTGATATGCAAATTAATATCATATAAAATTAAAAAAAATTGATATAAGTATAGATTTTAAAAAAGGAGTCGTGCGTTGCACGGATTATAAGCTAGTAATATTAACTCACAAGATTTAATTTTAAATACTTTGTAATATGTTATTATATTATAATTAACCATAAAATGTGCATCATCCATATTCCAAATAATTTACAATTCATTTTTTTTCCAAAATATAGTCTGGCTAAGAAGTTAAATCGATTTTTTATTTTTTTTAAATGAATGGTAAATCGATTTTAAATAAGCAATAAAAGTACAATAACTCTAGAACGCCACAATTTAGAGCATCTCCAATGGGAGAAACCCCTTAGGTAAATTTTAAATTTAATTACCATAAATAAGAATTATAAAGAATGTGTAAAAAATTTTACACTCCAATGGGACAAAACTGTTATCTATAATTATAGATAATCTCTTGATGTTGGCTATATTTGTCGAACCTCTAGAGACCTGTAGTGAATTGCCACATCACTTATTTCTATATTAAAATTATATATTCCATTAATAACAACTTGAAATATTAATAACATACCATTTTTAAAATATAGCCAATCATTATAACCAATACCTTACATAATCAATATTTTATGTAATATAGCCCATCATTTTTACAGTACGGTTCATGTAAGCTGCCAACAGTAACTTTGAAGCATCAGGCTGGCATATAAAGTTTCGGCGGGACAATAAAAAATAAAATCAATATCCCCATTCAGCTGCTAAACCCCAGTGTGTTATTCACAATACAAACCCCCAAATTTTGCTGATTATAATGGTGCGATTTCCCCCCTTTCCTCTTTATTTCAGTTTCTCTAGGGTTTCAATTTAATAACTTGTATCTAATCATGTATCTATTATAATCTCTCATCAATTTAATTTTACAGGACGATCCTAACGAAGAACTCGAACCTTTGTTCGATTATAGCCGCGTGCAGCCTCTCGATCTTGTTTCTTTAGACGGTTCGTTTCATCTCCTCTATCAATTCAACCTATACATATAATTATTTGTGTGTGTATTTATGTCATGTTTGAATTTGAATTTGAATTTGTAGATGATGATGATTCGTTTCCGATCCCTCCCAAAAAACAGAAGGTATCGGAGGGAGATAAGTCGTCGGATGTAAGTTTTGTCGTTTTTCGGTGTAGCTGAATGATGGTGTTATGTTAGCTTAGCTTAATTTAAGTTGTATTGATTGTTTTATATGGTGTTTTTAAATGTGTGTACATTTTTTTTATGTGAATTAGGTTGAAAATTCAGCGTCGAGTAAGAATGTGATAAAAATTGATGATGCCGAAGATGAGGAGGATTGGTTGCCTTCTCCGGTTAAAATTGATGCTCAAAAGCGGGAAGAGGATTCTATAATTAAGGCGATTAGGTATGTTTTTAAGTTGGTTGATGAATTATGTAATGGGGTAATCTGTTAAAGCGGTTACTTTTGTTATGTTGAATTGTTAATTTATTACATGGTGAAACGACATCGTTTAGGCAGATAAGAAGGAACTGAATCATTATTCAAAACGGTGTTGTTTTGATTGATGAGAAGTGGGGTCTATTTGCTTTATGGTACAGTGTCAAACTTGGGATCTTGACATTTAGTGGCAGGAGCTTTCGGCCGATAATTCGTAGCCTATTATTGAAGAAAGCTAACTTTGTTCATTTTTAGCTTCTATTGGATTTTCTTGTTTGGTTTTGAATCCTTTTTTGTTGCTTGTTAAATCTGTTGTATGGCTGCAAATTTGTAGATTAAGCTCGCGTTTATCACTATTAGTATTTTTAATACTTAAATTCTTTCTTCAAGGTCTGATAAATAGGGCTGCAATGAGTTGAGATTTTGTTAGAAGCAAGATTAGGTATAAGATAGTTACCTTTGGTTTGTAACATAAATAAGCTAGATACAGTACTGAGATGAGCACGAGCAAGGAAGAGTTTGGCTCTTTACAGTTAATCAGCTGCTCAAATATAAAGCATACTGGCAATTTTGTCAGTTATATATACATATTCATACGTGAATTCTAAATGATATATAATATGTTAAATAGAATTTTGTGTTTCATATATGTTAAATTTGACCGATATCTTTTTCTTTTTTTACTCTATTAAGATTTTTGATAAATGTTTAAGATCTTATTATACATATGAATTGTTATGATTGATAGAAGCTAGAGCTCAGTTCTAGTTTGAAGCCTTTTTTTTTCCCGAACAGGCAAGCTTGCATTCTGATTTAAAAGTTCGCCTTGAGTTTTAAAAAAATTTAAACAGATGAACTTGAGCACAAGGACATTTGTTTTGGGTTTGTTAATATTCAGTTCGGTGGTAAAGTGAATCTATAATGTGAACTCACTAGGTTTGTGTGCTCTATTTTAACTTTATTGTTATACAGTTGTTACCTGCTGTAGTAGTCCAGTATCTGCTAATTTTGTAAATTTTTCATATCATGTATACGTTAATACAGATATGCTGAAATTAGCTTGACCCTGTAAATTAGGGGTAAAGTCAGTGGTAAAGTTATACTATGATGTATATCAAAAATAATATGATAATCTATAATGTATTCATAAATCTTATGATATTATGGCTTTGTTAATTTTCAAATCCGTGTTAAAGTGAATCTATGATGGATACCATGAATGAGGTATTTTCTATTTCAAGTGAACTTCACCAAAGTTCTGTATCCCTGTAAAATGTATGTACATTATATTTCAAATATTTCCTGACTATATATTAATGTGGCATTCTCTGCATTCAGTAGGCATTATAATGACGAACTTGGGAGTCATGTGTTTGCAGTTTGCACGAACCTGGTTTAGATTCTGGATTTGACTAATTCTACTGTATTGTACTACTAATTCCTTTTCATTTCCTTATTGTAGCAGAACTACACTTTCCTTGTTACTTTGGTGACCGTCATATTTTTTACCTATGTTTTTTGTTACGTTCACTTGTGACCTAAAAGAGATTTCTTCTCCAGGTTTTTCTTACCCGAGTGTTTATGTTTATAGGTTGAAGAAGCAGGAGCTTTTGTCTTATGCTCAATCAGCTGAAGATATTCTGCAAAATGTTGATGAGCCTGTTAAAAAGGATTCAAACACTTCAGTGCAGTTCTCTTCAGAAAGTGCGGCAGAGCCCCCACCAAAGCCTTCTTGTGAAAGAGCTAAGATAGTAATCGGTATCCAGGACAAAGATGGAGTCAAGCACTTTAGGGTTTACATGGTACATATACATTTCCGAAAAAGACTTGCCTTCTTATAGTGACATGTCAGGATTGCATATATTAGTCAGTTGTTTCCATGTTTAGCTTGAAGGATTTGATTTGTCTGACATTGACTTGAAGTCTCCGAGTCTACAATTTCTGTGTACTGGAATGACCTATAGGTTTTGTAAGTAGAAAGCTCATGACATAATTTAGGTCGTAATTACAACAATGAAGACCACTATCTTTGTCGAGTCGTATGGATCTTCCTGAACAACAAATTGCTACTTCAACACATCTCTATCCTCAATGTGTTAGGAGCGGGACAAACACAGACTACTCAGTAGTGTTGTATAATCTCCATATATCTACTTATACTCATTGTTATGATAGCGGTGCCCAAGCGATGACATGGCCTCTTGGTGCTAAAAAAGAAGCACCTTGCCATTTTTGGATGCCATTTGATGCGGCCAGATCTATTTTATCCTGCCCTGATCTAATTTTGGACAAGTATATGTATTCCGGTTATATGCTATATAACGACATAACAATTATGTTTACATGATTAAACTGTTGGAAATGATATATATAGTAGGATATTTGGATTATGTGATATTAGCCACATATATGTGCGAAATACTAAAATTTTGATGAAACTAAACTATGCAATATTCCGGCACAGAATCATACATATTTTTGTATATATATGTTTGAGAATATTAATATAATGCATGTACAGTTTAGCCGTAGGTTGTCTTTTCGTCATGGCGTCGCAGCTCCTTAGAAAGGCAGTGGCGCCATGGCGCATGGCGTGGTGTGCCAATAATGCTTGTACTTGTCGGTTGTTAATTGTTATGTACACTATGTTCCGTTGCTACAGTAAATTGCAAGATATAATGCTTGCATTGTTGCAAATAATGTATCTATTAAAAATTTATAATTTGATTTTGTATCATGAATATACAGGATGATAAGTTTGAAAAACTTCGTAAGATGTATGCTGACAAAGTAAAGCTTGACGTACAAACAATAGCTTTCTCTTTCGATGGTGATAAAATTAGCCCAACAGCTACCCCTGCAGACCTTGAGATGGAGGACGAGGACGTCATCGAGGTGCATGTGAAGGCAAGCTGATCCAGGTAATGCTAACCGTGCCATATTCTGTTACATGTTATCCTTTACAGTTAGTTTTTTTTTTGGTTATATCTTCCCTGGTTGATCTTTTGAGACATATATGAGTGAAGGATCATTCAGTATTAGCCAAAAAGGCCTCAAGTCATATCCTGCGCACTGCATTTGTTTCAAGTGAAATCATGCAACTTTTCAATTTGTTGACGAGTTCAACACTTGTACAAGTATAGATACTTTTAACTAGTCCACATAAGTTGGTATCGAAGGCTTTTAATTTAATAATATATACCTTCTTATTTTATACAAGTCCAGTCTTGGTAACATCTGAATTCTCTGTTTCAGGATATCAGGATGAGTTGAAGGTGGAGCAAACTTGGTGTACTACCTCTCTATCCTTTTCTCCTCAGCAGTCTCTGTTGCTACTCTTTTCCAGACATCTATGTCTATCAGTTGCTCATTTTTGGTTTTCAATTGCACAGTGACAGTTTTATTAGTGAAGTGTACAAGGATAAAATCCATTACAATTAAAATACAAATTCAGGGACCAACGCTTTTGGTTTTTGACTTTTTTCTGTGGCATTATTTTACTAAAATTATTCTGGATTTAGCATTACTAATAAATTATGGTTAGTGATACTGTTTTAACCAGGTGATCTACGTTGTTGCTTTCATAATAGGACATGTGAAGGTGATGAATCAACTTATTAACTAACAAACATGAAATCATGAGCCAAGTGCTAACTACCACCAAACAAATTATAGCCTTAGAGGTATGTTTTTAGTGAAGATCCATACAAATGGTTAACTACTAAGTAGTAATACTGAAGCAAACCACATTCATGTTTTGCTTCTATATTACATTAGCTTGTACATAGCTAGATCTAGTAATTTTCTTTTTGTTTGACAATCAATGCTCCTCTGTTGTAATTATGGGAGTAAATAATAACTAAATATAATACATTTTAAGTTGTTAATTTGTAGAGTTAAGGATACAGAAATGGTTAGAGGATAATATTTATGGTTGGCTTTGAGGTTTATAAACTGAACTAGTCTTTGTCTAAATCCACCAAATAAAAAGCCCCTTCATGTTAACAGACAACATTAATAGGAGTGCAAAGTATTATTTATTTACTCCTTAATTATTTATTATTGTATAGTAGTCCTTCTTTTTTTGATTGATGCAATATATTTTTCGTATATTTTTATATAATTACTTAAATGATTATTTTTTGTTTATATGTTTTTAATTAAAGCCTAGACAAGCCTTGCCTAGCCTAGCTATGCTATGCATTTCCCGCCAAAACCCCAATACTCTACAAGAAAATCAAACGGACTAAAAAGCTTCAATAACGGGTCCCACAGTCCAATCAAACGCCCAGAAACCATCCTTTCGGAATTAGTTACATCCCCCAAACACTTGCAAAGCAACCAAATTTATCCAGACGAAATTGCCCTTATATATACAGAGCCAACCAGGACTACCAAATTAAATAGCGAGGGCATTTCCAGTAATTTTCCAGACCACTCCATTAACGCTCTGATAACGACATTCCGCTTCATTTATAGTTGCGCGTGTATCCATACATACATACACACACAGAAATGTACCGAGTGCTTGCAAGTATAAACCCTTGCCAGAAGCCTGTTTCCTGAACATTTCTTCCCCCACTTTCTCTCTCTAACTCTGTCTCCCTCACCTCAACTCACCTCAACTCTCTCTCTCTCTCTCTCTCTCTCTCTCTCTCTCTCTCTCTCTCTCTCTCTCTCTCTCTCTCTCTCTCTCTCTCTCTCTCTCTCTCTCTCTCTCTCTCTCTCTCTCTCTCTCTCTCTCTCTCTCTCCTTATACATAAAATTATATATATATTTACAAGCTAGGTTTTGAACATAGATACAACAGAGCGTCACCGACTTCAGGTAATCCGATCGAACTTAATCATTTATCTGCATAATTCTTCTCTGATTCCGCAATTTGATGATTAGCATTCATCTGATTGAGCTGTTTTCATTACGATTTAAGCTAATAATTAATCGATTTGATATAAGAGCTCTTTTCGTTCCTTATCTGTCTCGTTGTAATCTCTCCTGCGTAGAAATTTTGTCGTTTCGTCAACTGGATATTCAAGTATATGATCTAATTCGAACTTAATTTCTCCATCAATTTGTGTTTTATACACAAATTTCACTAGCCTACACACTCTTGAGTGTCATTATTGTTTGTGCATAAATTGACGTTCCTGTAATTTCGCTCAATCGTTACTTTTTCATCTCGGATAATTTGATTTACGCGTTAGTTATATGAATTTTGTACTAGTTGTAGAGACTTGATGAATAATGTAGTATATTTTTAATTTGATTTGTGAGACGGAGTATATACACACTTTACTGCTTGAGTTTTATTCTATTTGCAGTAATCTGCATGGTGTTTTTCTGATTAAGCAATTTGATGATTATTTTTCATCTGATCGAGCTTGTTTTCATACTTTTTAAGCTAAGAATGATCACTTTCATTTTGAAGTTCGATTTGTTCCTCATATCTGTTTCGCTGTTTTCTTTCCTGCGTAGCTTATTTGTTCTTTCGTCAACTTGATATTCAAGTATTAGGCCTAGTTTGAAGTTAATTTCTACATCAATTTGTGCTATAAACAAACAAATATCACCAATACTCACACACTTGAACAAATTTCGGTTGCTTGAGTTTCATACTAGTTGCAGAGATTCGATAAAAATTGTTTGTTGTTTGTGAATTGATTAGTGATATGTAGAGTACATGTGTGCTTAATTGCTTGAATTTTGTTCCAGTCGCAGAAATTGAGGAATAGTGTATGATGTTAATCATTATACTGTGATTTTCTGCAGAATCAAGATGCAGAAAGATAAGCCAGCAAGCCACTGCAGATTTCACAAGCATCCATCACTCTGTTCTCCGTACTTCTGTAAATCAGAGGGCTATGATTACGCCTCACTTTATCCGGATCTCAGTTCACCTGTTCAATTTTCACCGTACTCACCTGGTTCCGTTGATTACAGTTATCCATCACCATA
Organism: Saposhnikovia divaricata; assembly: GCA_036435485.1. Lineage (NCBI taxonomy): Eukaryota > Viridiplantae > Streptophyta > Magnoliopsida > Apiales > Apiaceae > Saposhnikovia > Saposhnikovia divaricata. The sequence continues at coordinate 26,575,951 of CM071600.1, forward strand.
CCTGTTCACAGATCAGCAGGAGGACTTAAAGGAGCAGAAGAGTTGGTGTCTCTCCCGCCTTCGTGAAACGACTAAAGAAGCAGAAGCTCTCCGTCAAGAGAACATCAATCTCCAAATTGCTAACAGTGAACTGAACAGGCAATATAACAATCTGTTAATGCTTCAGTCGTCTTCTACTCTCCAGAATTCCCGCGTCCCTCCTCTTCATGAGTATGTCACTGCGCCACCAACGCCTGCTGCTTTCTCCTCCAATTCACTTATTGATGGTTTTGGACGTATGCGTATAGGAGGTCCAGCTAAGAAGGAGGTGCTAAGGAATGAAAAGTCTAATGACAGTGAGAATCTGGATGTGAATAGAGTTTCGCTGCCAAAGAGCATTTCGGTGAGGTCTAATGGTTATTTGAAGACGGCGCAGGATGTTGGAAGTAGTAGCAGGGGAGGTGGTGGATTTCCTGTGACGAACCGGATTAAACCGGTGAAAGCAGCGGTAATAAATTTCTACATTTCTAATTTACCTATCCTAGAATTTAGATTATACACTTCACTATTAACAGAATCTGATTAGTTTTCGTTCTTGATGCAATACTACTACTTCTTACAATTTCTTGAGTTTGTGTAATTAATAACAATCTGAATAGATAACATAACACTGAGTTGTTATATGGTTTAGTTGTGATAAATTTTAGTTGCTGTAAGAAATTGCACAAGAGAGGCCTACTTGTTTTTGATATAGAACAAAATTGTGTTGGACAGAAAACATAGTTATAGGGATAGTTTTTTTCTGTATGGAACTTTTGATGGGATGCATTAGTAGGAATACAGTTACTCATAGGCACATTTTTAAAAAAAAAAAAAAAAATTTGATTATCTGATTTTAGGTTTCTCCCATCCGACAGTCTTACCATGTGAATTTTCCCCAAACAGAGACTGGTTATTTTTACTAATTACTTGAGCTATCACTATATCGTAATCATGAAGCAATTATTAATGCAGCGATTAGCAGTTTGCATAGGACAGGTTCTTTGTGATACTGAACAAGAATTTGTTGGATGAAAATAGCATAACTCATATAAATAGTTTCTTAGTTTCAAAGTAAAGATGCGACACACAAGTAGGAGGTAAAGTTGAGCTCATAGGTTTAATTCTAATAATCTGATTATAGGTTTAATTCACCCTACAGTTCAGCACTTATTGTAAATTAACCCCTTAACAGAGAATGTGTTGGTTATTACTAATTACATGAGTTATCACTGAATCGTAATTATGGTGTAATAATTGATTGACATGTGATGGATTCATGATAATGTAGCAAAGGGTGTATGTTCGTGGAGGGAAAAGAGAGGAGAAGCCACTTGAATTGCAAGTGTATGATCAAGGAGTGACTAAAACTGAGCTTTGTAACAAATGGCAGCAGACTGGAGCATGCCCTTACGGAAGTAACTGTCAGTTTGCTCACGGCATTGAGGAACTCCGTCCAGTCCTTCGCCATCCCCGTTACAAGACTGAAGTGTGCTTTATGGTCCTTAATGGTGAACCCTGCCCCTATGGCCATCGTTGCCACTTCCGCCATTCCCTTACTGACGAGGAGAAACTCATTGCGCATCAGTCTAAGGCTCTATATGGTCAGCAATGAGACTGAAATAAATGGTCCGGAAAATATAAGAATCTTATTATGTTGTGTTGCTCAGGCAAAAACGAACGAGAAAGGCTTTAATTTGCTGGAACAAAGAACTTGTTTATAATTCAGATTATCTCTGTCTCTTGTTTATACCAAGTGTGGAGCTTATAAGGTTGATATACATGTTTAAGTAACTACTGTAATTTCATTTCAAGTGTATAGCTAATGTGATATGATAAGAATTTCAGCTTTCAGGGGTCACTGTATATGTCCCGGATATGGATTAGTTGTAGCCATATGTTATACAAGTATATATAAAAGATGTGCAACTGTAGTCATGTTATTGCGTGGTTGGAAGTTGATGCATAACTCTTGATGTAATGATGGGCTTTGTCATTTAGTCATGCTATTTCCACATATTTAGTTATGCCATTGCTCCTAAAGGATTATAATTCAGTCCGTAACTATGATTGTAAGATCGTATCAAAAGGTTACTTGATCACAATTCTGATTGAACTGATGAAGAAAACTGAGATTGAATGGGAAGGAATGGAGCTAGACTTTGATATATTCAATTTTGATTTTTATGCATAATTGCAATTCGATTCTGAAGCAAATTCTTCAACATCATATGAAGAAAAACTTCATAAAGCTCAATGCATATATGTTCGTTGTACCTAAAAGTATCATATATTGTCTTATAACTTATTCCTGAATTAGCATTTGATTTATACATGTTAGCAGCTTACTAATACTGAGGTGCAATTTGTACAAAATAATACTTACTGGTTCAATTTGTAATTGATGCCAGATCTGAATATAAAACGCATAATTTAGAGTCTTGATAATTCTTTGCAATTGACCATGCCTGATAAATAGCAGTTTCCTAATTGCAATTCAGTTCAATAGAAATTGATCCATGTTTGTGACATATAGGTTCTTTTCATAAATAAGTTAAACTTATGCATGCCATACATCAGTTTGAACTCGTGAATATAATTAATAAGTTCGTATCAGAATAAGTAATTAAAATTTGGAGCCTGAAAGGAACATGTTGCCAATCTTTTTGGCACAACATGACGCTGAGCATTGGACTAGAATGGTGGTGATAAAGGAAGAACCATTTGATAGGGTAAATGAGATATGAAGTGAGGACATGGGGTTGGGCCATATGAAAATGAGCAGTTTGAAGAAATTTATAAGGATTTGGAAGCTGAACTGGAAGATGAGAAGGAAGTAATCCAACATGGTTTGGAAGAAGAAGACCAGGAGTAACAAAAGATGCCGAAGAGAGAATATTGGATTTTGAGTTTGTTTTAGTTGTCGGTTAAAATTTGATGTTTAACTAGTTTTGGGGCTGGTAAGCTTGATGATTTTGTTGAACATGTTAAATAAGTGCTAGTTGGGCTACGAAGGTAGTTCCTGTAAGGCCCAATGGCCATTTTGTAAGTTAAAAGAATAATTAAATATATTAAAACAAATTAAAAAGATAACTCCCATGGTCAAAGGAAAAAGATGTCAGGAACTCGGAAGTGTGCACTACCCTGTTTGAAAAATCTTATTTTTGTAAAAAATTACGTAAAGATGTATTTTTTCTAAAATAATTAAGTTATTTTTGTAAAATAACGAATATTAAACTCTTTATACACATTTTTCTTTAAAAAAAAAGGTATGCAAGTATAAATTTTTTTCCGAAATAAGTAACTTACAAGTTCGATTTAAAATTTATGAAATGAAACCTATAATTGAAAGTATAATAAGCTATTGCAAATTTATTTATCTATTTATTTAGTGGCTAAGAGCTACTGCAAAAATTATTGCTCATACAGGTGTCAACTTGTACTAGTATACTGTATATAATTGGTAGGTCAGTTTGGTATAACTTAACCTTCACCTACTACAAAAGGCCTTGGGCAGGCAAGATGAAATAGATCTGATATACTCTTTGCAAGACTCTCTTTATGTCATGCTTCGACCTCATATATGAGAGAGAGAGAGAGAGAGAGATAGAGAGAGATGAATAGGTGGGAAGAGGTAGATCTGGATGAAGTCAGTTGGATGGTGTGATAGGGAAAGAATAATCATGTAGTAATTTCTTTAGAGAAGAGAGATTACAAACATCATCATTTTCTTTCCTATTCCACCCATCCCATTGATTTCATCTGCTTCCTCCCCTTCCCTTTTTTTCCTATTATATGCAGCTCTCTGTTTTCTCCCAGATCCTTTGCTAGGCTCTTTCATTCTTATCTTTGTGGTTGGTTTATAAATACAGATCGAGGATCTGAGATCGACCTCACATAAATTACTGAGTTTGTGTTGAAATCTTATATTTAAACACTTGAACTGAAAACCATAGTAATACTACCGTAACGCTTAACTCTTGATGTGTGAAGTGTATGGGTTTGTGTGTCTTCTGTTCACCGGTTCCGATGAGTATTTGAAAAGAACCATGACTAAAACGAATTAAATTATTGCTAATCTTTGGATGTAGCCTGGTTAACAGAAAGAAATTAAAATCTCTATTAAAATTAATTTTTAAAAGAAATTTTTTTTTTTTTTTTAAATCCCTGTTAAAATTCCAGTTCCGGCTGGACGTCGGCCTTAATTCCGTCCATCCTGGGTTGTCATTTGTCAGAAAGCTTTAGGTTAAACCTTTTCTTCCGTTAGAAGGCCCAGTTGACGGCCCTTTCTATTCTTCACGTGATTTGATTAGGTGGGCTTGAATTGGCATGTAGGCCCATATACATATCAGTCCCGATCAGTAGTTCACTTAAAAAAAATGTGTTATAGAATGATTGATTCACTTCTACTTTCAAGACAACTAGTTGATAAAGCCGCGCTTTGCGGCGGCATTACAATATTTTTAAAAAACTTCAATACATTTACGTTATATTATAATATTAATATTAAATTTTAATAATTAAATAATCTTCTCTAATGAATCAATTTCTTGTTAAATACGATTCTTTCGATTGAGTCGCTCTCTCGTTAAAACCGAAATCCCAACTTTTTAACATATATTATAAAGACTTATATAATAATTTTTATCTATAAAATTGAACCGTAAAAATAAAAAAAAATTATGACTTCAGTATCAAATTCTAATATCTAATACAATCTTTTCTAGCGAGCCGTCTTCCCGTTAAATACGTTTTGAGCCGCTCTTATTTGAAACCGAAATTCTAACTTCATTATATAAAGTGAGTAAATTCAAAATTGTATATTCTTTAAACTTTCTAATATTTATGGAGTTTTAAAAGATGAAAATACATCTTATATTTTATGTATATTATAGATATTAATGTATTTATTTACAGTATCCGCATGGAAATGTCTTTCTGTTATGTTAACATATCAAAAAAAAATTAAAATACGAAGACTTTTCGTTACGGGAATAATATTACATTTATGGATATATTTTTGTAATGCAAGTACAATTAACTTGTATAAAAAAGTTAAAATAAAGGATTTCTAGGAAAAAAGATATATAGTTTTAAAAAATCGTATAAGACGTCTCCACCGCCCTCGTATTTTACTTCCAATAAAACAATTTATTATATGTATTAATTATATATTTAAACATCTTTTATACGATCTTATCTAATGAACCGCTTTCTTATTAAACACAGTTATTACTAAAAAGAAAGCTAGTACAATCCTAAAGATACAAAATAAAATCAAATCCTAAAAATAAAATAAAATTTATAACATCATATGATATTTTAATAGCTAGTACAATCTTTTATAGTGAGCCGTCTTCCCGTTAAACACGTTTCGAGCCGCTCTCGTTTGAGATTGAAATTCTAACTTCATTACATATTATTGATGTTACTTATCTTACACAACAATTTTTTTCCTTAAAATCAAAACCTAAAAAATAGAGTGAATTCCAATTTATACTTTCTCTAAATTTTCAAAAAGTTTTGGCATTTTAGAAAATGAAAACACATCTTATTTTCTCTTTATATTATAGATACTCCTGTATTTATTTAGGATTCCTGCATGAGATTGTTCTTTTACTCATTGTTCTTTTATTATGTTAACACATCAATTCTTTTCTTTTTAAATTCGGTGACTTTTTTCATGACAATAGTATTGGATTTATGAATAAATTTTCCTAATATAAGTATAATTAACTTATATAAAAAAATATATAATTTAAGAAGATCGTACTTTCTATAAAGTATTTAATTATATGTCTGTTCTATATATTCAAACACCTATTCTAGTTCTAGTAGAACTTTTATTTATATATTTTTTCTATAAATTCGAACTCCTATTCTACTTCCAATAGAACTTTTAATCGTATGCCTTATAAATATTAATTATACTTCCAATAGAACTTCTAATCATATGTCTTCCCTATAAATTCGAACTTCTTCTTTATAATTGATATTTTATATTTATTAGTGTTTAAAATTCTAGAAAATTAGAAAAATCGATTGAGACGATATTAGAGCGCCACCTAAACTCCCGCTATCCTACTTTATATATAAGTATAATTAACTTAAATAAATTTTCCTAATATAAGTATAATTAACTTATATAAAAAATATATAATTTAAGAAGATCGTACTTTCTATAAAGTATTTAATTATATGTCTGCTCTATATATTCAAACAGCTATTCTAGTTCTAGTAGATCTTTTATTTATATATTTTTCCTATAAATTCGAACTCCTATTCTACTTCCAATAGAACTTTTAATCGTATGCCTTATAAATACTAATTATACTTCCAATAGAACTTCTAATCATATGTCTTCCCTATAAATTCGAACTTCTTCTTTATAATTGATATTTTATATTTATTAGTGTTTAAAATTCTAGAAAATTAGAAAAATCGATTGAGACGATATTAGAGCGCCACCTAAACTCTCGCTATCCTCCTTTATATATATATATATATATATATATATATATATATATATATATATATATATATATATATATATATATATATATATATATATATTGATGATATTGATATATTGATGATTATTAGTGTTTAAAATTCTAGAAAATTAGAAAAATCGATTGAGACGATATTAAATAAATATATATATATATATATATATATATATATATATATATATATATTGATATTGATATATTGATGATTATTAGTGTTTAAAATTCTAGAAAATTAGAAAAATCGATTGAGACGATATTAGAGCGCCACCTAAACTCCCGCTATCCTCCTTTATATATATATATATATTGATGATTATATATTTAAACATCTTTTATACGGTCTTATCTAATGAACCGTTTTCTTGTTAAACACAGTTATTACTATTGATTCGCTCTCTCGTTAAGACCAAAAACCTAACTTTTACACATATTACTTGTATGATAATGTTTATCCATAAAAATCAAATCATAAAAATAAAATATAATTTATAACATCATATGATATTTTAATAGCTAGTACAATTTTTTATAGTGAGTCGTCTTCCCGTTAAACACGTTTCGAGCCGCTCTCGTTTGGGATCTAAATTCTAACTTCATTACATATTATTGATGATACTTATCTTACACAACAATTTTTTTCCTTGAAATCAAAACCTAAAAAATAGAGTGAATTCCAATTTATACTTTCTCTAGATTTTCTGAAATTTTTGGAGTTTTAGAAAATGAAAACACATTTTATTTTCTCTTTATTTTATAGATACTCCTGTATTTATTTAGGATTGCTGCATGAGATTGTTCTTTTACTCATTGTTCTTTTATTATGTTAACACATCAATTCTTTTCTTTTTAAATACGGTGACTTTTTTCATGACAATAGTATTGGATTTATGTATAATTTTTCCTAATATAAATATAATTAACTTATATAAAAAATATATTTTTAGAAGATCGTACTTTCTATAAAATATTTAATTATATGGCTGCTCTATATATTCAAACACCTATTCTAGTTCTAGTAGAACTTTTATTTATATATTTTTTCTATAAATTCGAACTCTTATTCTCTAAAAATTCGAACTCCTATTCTACTTCCAATAGAACTTTTAATCGTATGCCTTATAAATACTTATTATACTTCCAATAGAACTTGTAATCATATGTCTTTCCTATAAATTCGAACTCTTGTCCTTTATAAATTTGAACACCTATTAGTTCTAGTAGAACTTTTATTTATATATCTGTTCTTATTTGAACTCTTATTCTCTATAAATTCGAACTCCTATTCTACTTTCAATAGAATTTTTAATCGTATGCCTTATAAATACTTATACTTCCAATAAAACTTCTAATCATATGTCTTCCCTATAAATTCGAACTCTTCTCCTTTATAAATTCGAACACCTATTCTACTTCTAATATGCTAATTGATATTTTTATATTTATTAGTGTTTAAAATTCTAGAAAATTAAAAAAATCGATTGAGACGATATTAGAGCGCCACCTAAACTCCCGCCATCCTCATTTATATATATATATATATATATATTGATTTTTTACTTAAATTTTTCGTATTATCTTTAAATTTTATTTCCAAATTTAAATCTATGTACTTATTTTTTTAACTATTATAATAAATATGAATATATACGAAATTAGATAATTAATATTTAAATTTCTTAATATATGTAAATTTTTAAGAAAATATTACTAATTTAAAACGAAAGGAATATCATCTTAGGTGGAAAGCGAAAAGGCTTCTCAAGTCTCTTCCGAAGTCTCTTAGGCCATGTTTGTTTCATAGGATTAAGTAGGGGATAGGACTATAATCCATTAAAAATTTTAATTCCATGTTTGTTCGTAAAAAGTTTACTTGGGATTAGATTAAGGATTATAATCCCTTAAAACAACAATCTCATGTTTGTTTGGGTGGGATAAGAGGTGCGATAAAGAATAGGATTATAATACTCTCTAATACTTGGTACTTGGTTGGAGGAGGTATTATTTACTCCCATCCCACCAGGGACGGACCTAGCGCATGGCAGGGGGTGCGGTCGCGCACCCCCTCTTCAAACAACAGTTAAAATCGCGCACCCTGAATTATGAGATGGGGCGCAGATATATATAACCTATATATCTTCCTTGAGGAAGAAGATGAATACATACATCGCCATATATGTATATTGAATTGGGCTGTCTTTTTTTTTTTTTTTAAACTCTTGGGCCTATCTTGTTTTTTAACTTAATTATTGAATTGGGCTTCTCTTGTTTTTTAATTTTTTGGCCTTTTACTATATTCTCTTACAGTCTTACAAACAAAACAATTAAGTAATTAGGTAATTCAACTACATTTTCTTAATTTCTTTCGGTGCCTCTTCTGTCTCCCTCTCCCTGGGCGGTGGCTGCTCGGCTGCTCCATTGCTCTTCTATCTTCTTTCTACCAAATTAATCGTTTAAGGTATCACTTATTTAAACTCTAATTTTTTAATTGAGTATTTTTAATTTTTGTAGAATTGCTATGGATCGTTATTTTGCTAAAATACCTGGACCTAGTGTTGGTTCGATAACCACAAGTAGTGTGGCAATGAATGTGGTGAAAATGAGGTTGCGAAACAAAATGGGAGACGAATGAATGAATGATTGTTTAGTTGTCTATATCGAGAGAGAAGTTTTTATGGTTATTGATGATGAAACTATTTTGCAACGATTTCAGAATATGGAGAATCGGCGTTGTCAACTCTCGCGTGTTAATTAATAATTGTATTTGAGGATTGTATTAAACATTGATCATGTTATTTATTAAGTATCTTTATTGTGTATGAATTAAAAAATTTCTTCTATATAAATGTCGCTCCCCCTGTATTACATTTCTAGTTCCGTCCCTGCATCCCACATGTCATTTTTTTAATGGATTATTGTCATTTCACTATAATCCTTCCTAAAACAAACATAGGATTAGAAATTTTAATCCTAAAATAGTACAATCCATAGGTTATCCTTCAAAACAAACATTCAAAACAAACATGAGATAGGATAATTTAAAGGATTAATTTTTTTTTAAAGGATTATAGTTCAATCCTAAACTTAATACTTTAAAACAAACATAGAATAGAATAATTTAAAGAATTATAAATGATAAGATTATTATAGTAGAATTATTATCCCGAGATTATAATCTGACCAAACAGGCCTTACTCTCTTTGCATAGTTGATAGTTGCAACTTGCATGTCGTAAAAAGCTTACTTTTATATTGCCCCTGTTTGGCTCACCTTATAATCATGATTTATGGATTTATTTTCGGGTAAAAATTTTATATTTTAATAATTTTTTTATACAAGTATTTAATATATGTTTGAGATTCAATAAGTTACAAAAATAAATTGGAAATAAGTTGGAAAATTAGGAATCTTAACTTTCAACTTAAAATAAGTTGACTTATTCTGAAAAATAAGTTTTTCCAAACACCCTCATTGTTGGAACATGAGAAAAAGCTACCCTCATAGTGCTTAGAAATTAAAATGTCATTTTATATTGATTATTCGAATATATTATTGAACCAAATAAGTGATTATTAATATTTGATCTGGCGTGTAAATCTAAATGAGTTGAAATGAAATGAAGCCAAGCGGATCGAACTGTGTCTGGTTGTCTTAAATTCAAAATTGGACTTGGCAAAAATTAAATACATTCAAACTCGTCTCCAAAACTGGAATGACATTATACTAAATGTTAACAACCTCGATAATATTATCAAAAATTACGAAACAAGGGAATGTTTGTTTTCATGATTGATGAATCCAGTTAATGAAAATCGAAATTTTAAAAAATATTTAAATTAAAAATTTAATTGAATGGCATGTAAATACCAATATCCCGAGATAGGTAAATCAAATTCAACATATTTGTTAAATTTATGCTTCATTCTCATTATTATTATTAACTCGTTTCTCTCTATTTTCATTCCTGATTTTCATTCTCGTAATGAATTCAGGCCGGCCCTAGATAACATGTTAATGAACATTATAGGCCTCCATCAATATGTTACTTTTGAATATCAAATTGATCCATTCAAACTAGTACTCACTCACTCCGTAGGTGAACCTCTTTCCTTTTTGGTACGTTCCAAAAAGAATGCACAAAATATACTTACTATTTTTTAACACTATTTTTCATTATTACACCCACTATTTCTCCACTTTTTTATTAAATAAACACTATTACACCCACTATTTTTCTCCACTCTCTCAAATCTATTATTAAATATTGATAGGTCCCACCACTTTATCCACTTTTCAACTAAGTTTACTCTATTATACCATCTTTTCTTAATTTACGTGAAAATCAAACTAGTTCACATAATTTGGAACGGAGGGAGTAACAATCATTGAAGCAAAAATATGTTATTTACTCAGGTAATTTTATAAAACTAAAACTAGAGCTGTAATTTGTAAATATACAAACCAACCCTTTACTCTCGAGTAAAAATACGAAAGTAAAGGTTAAAAGCTACAACTATGCCAAACTTTACATGTACACTAGGAACCGGAAACAAAGACTTCAAGTAAACTCTACTCTAGGTCAACGCGAACCACGTGAAGAGATCGTCACTCACGCGCTGCTCTTTCGAACCCACGCGCTCATCGGAAACTTTTAACGGCGATCTACACAACGGACAGTTGAAGTTAAGATGATCCAACCACCCATCAAAGCACTCTTTATGGAACACGTGGCAGCATGCTAACTTGCGCACATGATCGCCTTTACTAAACCGGTTCAAACACACAACACAATCCGAACCGGACACACTTTCCTCTTTATTACCGCTATACGTGTAAGAAAAAAGGCGGTTTATGTTGAGTTGTTCGGTGAGGAATATTAGACCGGATAAGTTCGAACCGATGGAGTTGAGTGCATTATTGTTATCATGCACCGCCAACTCGTTGTCTGAATGAAAACGAGGAGGAGAAAAAGAGTGTAGGATAGTGAAGGAAAGGGAACGGAGATAACTTACGCAGTTGGCGATGAGGATAACTAGTAGGATCGGAAGTGATTCGGAAGAGACGTTGGTTAGCTCGTTTTGTAAACCCATCTTTCTAATTCCGGTTTCTTGGCCCTTATCTCAAGATTATTTCGTGTGTGCGCGCTTAAATACCCGAAGGGCGAGGAGGAAACAACATAGCATTTTTGTTTATAAAACAAAAATTAAATAAACAAGAGGGTATAAACAAGTCAGATTTTTTTTTTTAAATCTAAACAATCCTTCCGTTTTAGTTCATAAAATTACGAAAATTTTTAGTTAAGTTACAAATGAATTCAATCTTTTTAGAATAGTGTTACCGTCGACTGACAATTCATTAGTGTTATGTATTTTCGTGTTGTGTACCATCGTGTTTGGTATATTTGAACATTAAATTTAAATACAATTTATCTGTGTGTTTTAGTGTTTGTATACTTTTGTGTCTTGTTATTTTTGTGTCGTGTGTTCATGTGATTTTAAATAAAAATATAAATTAAAATAAATAAATAAAATATTTAAATACTAATATTTTCAGTGAAATTATTACAAATATATACTAAATATATATATTTACATATCATATTTACAGACAACATTATAAAATTATGTATAATACTATAAATAAATATTAATTTATTTAATATAAATACATATATATCTTGTATAAATATTATTATTTATATAAATATCGTTTTTAATTCGTGTCGTGTCGTGTATCCAATGAGTAAACACAGAACAGTCACTAAATCACGATCGTTTACTTTCATGTTTGTGTACTTTTGTATCGTGTACCAAAAATACAAGCACAAACACTAAATTTCGTCTCGCTTACTGTCGTGTTTCGTGTTATGGTAAATTATCGGGTCTGAATGCTAGGGATTTCAAATTAGATACAAAATAATGTGATACTAATCGTATGATATAATGTTTTTATTGAATAATAACGATGTTAATGCACGTAGATCCATTATATTTGATTTAATTATTACTTATCAAAATATATGGTACATGATATTTTATACCCAAATTTATACTTTTAATATTTTCGTCTTTTTATCATGACAACAGAAATACAAATATTTGTTTGTTAATTTATGTTGTTCGGTAAACAAAAGTTTACCAAACTCTAACCAAAATCATTACAACAGTTGCATATTTACAATTTTATGAACAAAAATATATTTTACAAAACTATTCTCCACTAAAAAAAGTTTAAAATATCACATGACGGCATTTATGCTTCAATTTCTCCTCTCTCTCCATAGGTAAGATTAAGACAACGCATAATTTTAATTAAAACGGATTGTACTAATTTTAGCACCCAAACAAAGAAATGTCGAGTTGAGAAGTGACCGCCAAGGGGTGCCTAAAATTATGTATTATATTAACATACTGAATTAGTACATACAAATATGTTCACACATGACTTAGGCACCGTTTGGCACCCTTAGAAATAACTTATAAGTTACTTAATTTTAAAAAAAAAATCAAATTTACATTCCTTTTTTTTAGAAAAAAAATGTGTATGAGGAGTTTAACAATCGTTATCTTACAAAAATAAGTTATTTATTTCAGAAAAAAGTATATATTTATGTACAATGTAACTTATTTCTGATAAATAAGATTTTCGAAACAGGATCTTAATAATACTTGATTTTTTTATTGTAACATAACAGTTGATAATTATTGATACGCAAATAAAAGACGCGTTTGGGCGGTGGAAGGTAGGCATAAAGGAGATTTGCCGTGATCTTCGGGGATTAAATATTTAAACTCCAATTAATAAACTACTAATGATCAAGGAAGTATAACAGATTAATTTTAATTGATATAAACCACGCCTAATTGTACTGGAGTAGAATTAGACGACATGAGAGGACAATTGAAAAAACAACACCGTTGACGAAGATTTGCATATCCACCGGCCACACTTGTTATGGTCAACAGAATCATTTAACACAACCCGTTAATTCTTAAACCACATTTTAATTAAACAAATAACTAATACAATCATTTCATTATACGAATTTTGAAAATAAGGCATAGGGATCCTTCCCTTCTCCTTCTGTGTCCCCTGCTCTTTTTAGTATTAAAAGAGTGCTCTTGGTATTGTTTGTTAGACGTTCTGCTAATACTGTTGCTCATTTCCTTGCTAGAGCATCTTACTATGTGGCTGATCGTAGTATTAAGGGTGAGGATATCTCCCCTGAACTATCTGATGTAATTTTTAAAGATTGCCTGTAATGAAAGCGCTTTGTTGTTTCAAAAAAAAAGAGTGCTCTTGACGGAACCCATTTTAATGAAAATAATGTTTTTATTTTTATTTTTATTTTTCTTAAAATGACCCTGCGAGGACAATTTTTTAGTACTTAAAAAGCAGGGACACAGAAAGGGAAATGGAAAAGGGAACAGGGGATCTGGGTTCAAAATCATAATCTCCTCCTAATTCTGCTCAGACATTAGTTTTGTTTTGTTTTTTTTTTTTGCTAAATAGTTTTGTTTTTTTAATTCCGGGTAATTAAATTTATAAACAAACCTAAGTTTGTTAGCTCGAATATAATTAATCTAGGCAATTCTCAAATTCTGTTAGAGCATCTTCAATGGGAGAGACCTCTTAGCTAAAATTTAAAATCATTTACCATAAATAATAATTATAAAGAATGTGTAAAAAAATTTGCACTCCAGCGGGAGAAAACCCTTGTCTATAATTATAGATAATCTCTTGATGTTGGCTATATTTGTCGAACCTATAGAGACCTGTAGTGAATTGCCACATCACTTATTTCTATATTAAAATTATATATTCCATTAATAACAACTTGAAATATTAATAACATACCATTTTTAAAATATAGTCAATCATTATAGACAATACCTTCGGAACACAATGTCTTACAGGTTCGACAAATTTTACATAATCAGTATTTTATGTAATTTAGCCAATCATTTTTAGCTAACGTCATTGGAGATGCTCTTAGGTCATGAAATTTGCTACCATCACAAAGTGAAAATAAATCCAATTTATTTGTACCTGCCGACCGAAACAATCCGCAAATTACAACGCACTTTCGACATTAGTAAAAAATATATATAAGTAACCCTACTACACTGAACGAGTTGCGTTCAAATGTATCAAGTAAGTCATTCATTGTAAAAATATTCAGATTAGCCATTAATTTAAAATTTTGTATCAAAAGGATCATATGGGAATGATTAAGTTGATAAAATATTTTAAGTTTTCAATTATCAAGTTGATACAAAATTTTAAATTAGTGACTAAATTGAATTATTTTTACGATGAGTGACTCATTTAATACATTTGAACGCAACGAGTGAACTACTTGATACTTAACCCGTTTTTAAATAAATAAATATGATATAATAATTGACAAAGGTGATGTGACTTGGTCCCTACTAGGCTAGTACAATTACTTGACGAACAACAGATTCATGCACCGTAAGAATGAGGACGTCGACCTACCTTATGTACTATATTGTTATAAAAATGTTTTCGTATTCATTACTCCCTCTGTCTCTTAAAACTTTTCCTGTTTACCTTTATCACGTTTGCCAACGCACACTTTTGATCGTTAATATCTTTAATTTCGTATTAGTTTTAAATATAAAAACTTCACTGTATTAAAGTACTCATAAATACGAATCCAACAAGATCACTCATGATTATATTTGGACTTGTAGATTAGACGTAAATTAGTAATTTGTCTCATGTTATGAACAGTCCCGACATATTAAACGAGAAAAGAATTGTGAGACGGAGGGAGTAACATTTAAGCGAACCTTCAGTTGTCCGTTTCACGGGAAATAGGCACCGGAAACAAAAAATAAATAAATTTGCACAGGGTATAAGATATCAAATATCCGACTTTAAACTAGGACTTTGCATTGTTTTTATTGTACTACACAACCCCATCCAACTTCTGCCATTTCAATGTGAGTTGTAAACTCACTATGAGAGGTACACTGAGAAAGTTACAAGTGAACAAGATAAACACGAACTAAAAGAATGCAAGTAAAAATAAAAGAACACTCAATGTTTACTAGTTAAAAAAGATATCCAAGGTTAGGTTTTTAATTCAGTTTTGCAGCCAAATGCATTTTCATACCATATAAATAAATCAGAAAGAGAATTAAATAACTGATTTATAACTTTCCATAAGTTTCTCATCGGAACTTGGGCATAATCTAACTCCAGTAAAGCTATTACCAGAAAAAATAAAGGGTATTTTTTTACTTGGGCTGAAGAAAACAATGGCAAACGAAAATATTCATGGACAACCACAAAAACAAGTTGCAATACAATTGTTCTAAACATAACAAGAGAAAATCCAATGTTAAAAATCACTATCTCTATAGTACCATGAAATGGTTTTTGTTGTTAAAACATAATTTAGACAGCACCGCACAACACCAATAACAACCGACATTTTGGTACTGGTTCCCGGTATAGACTCAATTACCCTCTTTGCACTTGTGCCACTTTTCACTTGCATTTGTCTATGCAATGGCAATTGGGCTCGCCATTTCTAAATCTGATTTCATATTTTAGCTATAGCACCACCACTGCATTGGGTTTGCTCCAACAAAGCAACTACAAGATTGAATGTACAGCAGTTGCACAAAAAAAACATGCGTGTTCCTTCAGTTTTGTAGTTTACATAAGTTTTAAGGATAAAGGGAGGGGAGGGGGGGGGGGGGGGGGTGAGGATTTGAACCCAGACAGAAACGATGGTATGTCCATAGACGAAGTCTGCTATATCAAGATTTTTATTTTCCCATGCGGAAAAAGAAGTCCAGCCTTTCAAGAAGCAGCTCCTCCTGCCTTTTTCTGTAGTTCCTGGATAAGAATGGGTAGAAACATACAAAAACATTAATTCAGGATCCTTACAGGACTTCTCAAGGTGCCTTCTAACTATTATACATGTAATACATACCAGATTAATGGCAGCAATAGAACGACGCTGCCTTTCTTTCTTTTCTCTCTGGCACTCGGCACACCAGCTTGGTGAGTGCTTTTCATACTTCCTCATCTCTCTAAAGACAGAGCTGGATTCCAAAATTGATAAAATCAGAGGACAAAATGCCACAAACAGTAGAGAATCATATTCATATAATGAAAAGGACAAATGTTTTTATAATTCTATTCTACACGAGTTATCCGTCCAGAAAAGCAAACAAAAGAGTCCTCTCATTGCATGGTGTTTGAACTAGCAACACCACTCAAAAACCTTAGCACACATCATTACAAATGCCCTGTTCCAGATTTCCACTAATATGTATACAAGGCTAATTAAAGCAAACAAACGAGTCCTCTCATTGCACGGTGTTTGAACTAGCAACACCACTCAAAAACCTTAGCACACATCATTACAAATGCCCTGTTCCAGATTTCCACTAATATGTATACAAGGCTAATTAAAAACTGAGACAAGTCCTATACTTGCTAAACCCTCTTCAGAGCACTGAGTCATGTTTAGGACATTCCATTATCACGTAATACAAAACGAGTCACGGACTTTTAAATATGTAAACTATAAACTTAGACCATGTTTGTTTCATAAGATTAAGTAGGGGATAGTACTATGGGCCTGTTTGGCTTACCTTAAAATAAGTAACTTATAACTTAGAGTGATAAGTATCATATAAGTGATAAGTAAATCAGAACTTATAAGTGAATAGAGTGTTTGGTAAATCAGAAATTATAAGTCAGTAGAGTGTTTGGTAAATCAGAACTTATAAGTTAACTTTTTTAAATATTTTCAAAATATTTGTTTTTTTAATATATATAAGTAGATATCAATGGATAGATCTCGATGAGTAGAGAAATTTGACATATACATATCAATTTTTTAATGAACGAATCAAAAGATATATGATTTTGAAGATTTAAAGGATATTATATATTACGTATATCGAGAAATAAGAATAAGTTGAAAGTTGAATGTTAGGATTTCTTAACATTCAACTTATCCCATATAAGTTCTAAAAACGGGCTTTTGCTTATTTTGCCAAACACTCTAAATAAGCTAGAAACGGGATTTCGCCATATAAGTCGACTTATATGGTTAGCCAAACATGCACTATAATCCATTAAAAATTTTAATCTCATGTTTGTTTATAAAAATTTACTTGGGATTAGATTAAGGATTATAGTCCTTTAAAATAACAATCCCATGTTTGTTTAGGTGGGATAAGGAATAGGATTATAATCCTCTCTAATACTTGGTTGGAGGAGGTATTATTTAATCTCATCCCACAAGTCATTTTTTTAAAGGATTATAGTCCTTTCACTATAATCCCTCCTAAAACATAAGATTAGAAATTTTTAAAGGACTATAGTCCAATCCATAGGTTATCCCTCAAAACAAACATGAGATAGGATAATTTAAAGGATTAAATTTTTTTAAAGGATTATAGTCCAATCCTAGACTTACCACTTCAAAACAAACATGAAATAGGATAATTTAAAGGATTATAATCCTAAGGATTATAAATGATGGGATTATTATAGTAGGATTATTATCCCGGGATTATAATCTCTCCAAACAAACATGGCATTAAAGAGAAGGGGGGTGAGGGTTTAATTTTTCAACCACGATCGCTGGTAGGTACATCTTTTACAACCCATTCATTTCAACAAACTAGTGGTGTGTTTAAGATCTGATTAGATGATACTTCAAAGTCTGCACATAAATGAGAAAAATGATGTTTTGAGGATGAGTTGTACACTTTCCCTTTCACAAAAAAAGGCTTACTTGAATATCAAGGAGAATCTTTCAACATAATTAGGATTAACAAATTATCAGAAAGAATTTTATTTTATGTATTACTAAAGTCTGTAGTATATTTCTTCATATAAGCATTCACTTATAGAAGTATTTTGCGGTAAATTTAAACAAGCGATAGAAGTCAAATGAGCTACTTTTGAGGATTTCGGTACCTTCTGCACCATACAAGCATGTTTACTCTGTGCCCAGAGGTAGTAGATCTAGCACCATGGCGATGACGACCACGGTGAATTACAGCTCGTCCAGGGACATGTGCATAATCGAAAATCTCCTATGAGAACAAAAAAATCATATGAACGTCGATTAGCAAAAACATTCCAAGGGAACTTCGTGTGCTTTAGTTCAACAGAGAAATCTAGAAGTTTTGACAGAATACTGTACACGTACCTCCGGTTTGCTTTCTACATTTACATGCTTATCACACCGCACACCACGAAAAAACAGCTCACCGCCGGAAAATTGCTCACCCAAGCAGACATTCAGAGTAACTTCAGAGTCATCCACATGAAAGCCTACATTGGATAGTTGAAATTTTTACAAATTCAAAGCTAAGCTATCATTTTTACAACACTATGCGAAGGGTAATTGAGTAATAAATTACTGTCTAAATTAAGTATAAGATTATCCACCAATGTAATAAGAAGTTTAAGAGTCACCTAGATCAGCATCTCTATCTGTTCCATACTCAACTACGAAACCATGATGCGAATCAAGTGTGGCTCCACCAACTTCAGGAAAGAAAACTGCACATATCGTAAACCGTATCATTAAAAAGAGTTCAGAGAGCAAATATTTCAGATTACTGACCAAATAGTGTTATTTTGCTTCAATTTAGTGGATATGAACCCAAACTTATTACTTTTAGACATGGGACGTATAAAATCTTCCATCAACTTGTCAAGCATTGTTTCCAGCCCAAAGTCATCCAGAACAGCACCGTATGCATTCATTGTGTTCGGTCGCATAATTCTGAATTTTGTATCACGGACCCAACGCTCAAAGTGTTCTACCTATGCAATCAGAACCTGATGAGAAAACATAGAAGCTAAACTACAAAGCAATTGGAGTAGATCAGAATTTGAACAACAGTAGATGGTACCTCATCTAGCAGCAATTGACAAAAACGCGGCTGCAGCATTTCGAATGTTAAAACCCCTGGAGAAGGTTCTGATATTATACTTCGATAAGCCTCCTCTGTGTTCTCACTGATTGCCTTGGTAAAAGAGGGTACGAAAAAGGCTGCGGGATTCATGTGATAAAGCTCGCGATGCATAGGCTGCCAAAGAAACAAGGTTACCACAAAAGGAACAGATATACTTGTGTGTAGACTGAATGATCTACGGACTACAGCTTTTCTAGCTTAAACTTTACGGTGTTAATGTTTGGCCGCGTGTTTATAGAGTAGTACAGTAGTGCTGCTTATTTAAATATTGCAATTATACTTCAAAAATATAAAATAACATATAAAACTTTATCCCCAGCACCTTCCAGAACTCTTCAGGACAAATTCAATACAACCCTTCCCCTTTCTTTCAATAATTTTGCACAGGGCTTCAACCGAAGTTTTTTAGGATTAAAGAGATATCAAATTGTAACAGGTTCACAGCAATAAAAAAAGTCCTGGCACGAGTAAAACTAATAAACTTTCTACTACGACACAAGTACTACTGTCTAACAGTACCCAGCAAAATATCAACATGAATCATACCTGATAGTTGGACATGATTTTATCCTTGTATTCCTTGTTCTTTTTGATCTGTTAAATAGCAATAGATGAACGTCAAACCTTAGTTGTTCAAAAGATGCAAGTATAAATATTTCTAACAGAAAATACAGCAAAACGAGGTGAAGGCAGTACTATTTTCATCAAACCACATATATTAGAAACTTAAGCACATACACCGCATATCAATAAACACCAAACATCTAACCTAGTAAATAACAAGTAAAACAAAATTCATGTGCCTCCTCATACGCCCCTCGCTACATTCCGCATTTCCACATAATTACGAGCTTAAAGCCATATACCCAAAGTCGAAATAAATTTGTACATTTTCATTTCATCAAAATGCAGCTAACAAAAACTGAAACCAGAAAGCACATAAACATAACTAAACACCTCCCAAAATTTCCGCTAATCGTCCACATCAAAAAACCTTCTTCGATTTCCAGCATTTACGAAAACCTAAACATCTACATAACAAACAATTCAAATTCCAAACCTACACACACACAAACAAAAAAAATAACAAACTTGATTAAAAAAAAGAAAAGAAATACTGACACGAGTGCGTTCGCCATCAGGAGCGTAACGCAGTAGCAGCTGGCGCATATAATAAGCCTTAGTAGCCCGATTAGCACCGAGCATTGTAGGTGGTAAATAACGCTCAAGAGAGCTATAAAGAAGAGGATTGAACTCCAATTCAAGCCCATCGTAGCGCTCTGGATTGTGCTCGGTGTTAGGGTTCAGACGAAGCCGGAGATTCGACGACGAGTTGGTCGGAACGGCGCCGTTCTGTTGGCTGTTACCTGCTGGTGAAGCCATGGATGAGTGATTGTCTTTTCTGGGGTCCACTGCACCGTTAGACATGGTAATGAAGAGAGCAGGTGTGATTGGGGAATTAGGGTTTCTGAAATTTTAGGGTGCAATGGTGTATTTTTGTTTTGTTGGGGAGGTTGGGAGTTTTTGTGGGGGGAGAGGAGCAGGACGGTGTCGTTTTAGAGCTTTACGTTAATTTTGAGGTTATTCACTTGGATTTTGAGTTAGGCTTAATGACCTTTTAGCTCTCAAAGTTTCCTACGAAATACCCACCGGCCATCCATGTTTCAAAATGTACCTTTTAGTCCCTGAAGTATCCGTAAAGGTCATATTACCCTTATATCGGTACAAAAATTGTAACGGTATATATCGGATGGGCAAAATAAACATTACATGTGTTCGTTACAATTTTTTTAAAATTTGTACATGTATAAGGGTTAATAGGACCTTTCCGGATACCTTAGGGGCTAAAAGGTATAACGTATTAAACTTTAAGGGTTAAAATGTGTAAAGCATAATGTAATGTAACAACAAAGCGCCAAGACTTGTTGCACATAGAATTCAATAATTCTATACGTTAGGATAGTTATCTCGATGTTTAGAATTTCATCTAAACATTTCAGATACGCTGTTTTGTGCTTCTATTTTACCACTAAATTATACAATTCATTTTTCTACAATGAGCCAACAGAGACGTAATTGAGATTCTATGGATGATATTGTTTTTCAGCGTGGTGATTAAAGAAAAGAAAAGTATTCAGCTGCAAATGTTTAAACCAATTCCGTGCAACTCCTTTCTCAGCAGAAAAATAGAGAACTTAAAAAGTATCAACATACAACTCAGACGCATGTAGGAATGTTTAACAATAAAAACAGAGACCTATTCATGTAAACACAACATGCTCTATCGAGAATGCATCTAGCATATGTAAAAACATACAAACTATTTTTTTCTGTTTATTTTTAATCTGGGTTCCCTCGGCTTCCATATTTTGATATCGGAAAACTTGTCTGAACTTTAACAATATGTTGAACTAAATGACCTACAATTACCAACTGAAAGGAATATGCTGCACCTTCATTGAACTGAGCACATTGAGTGGGTAGAGCTGGATAACTGGAAGTCCATTTTGCGCACAGTAAATGTCCCTCCACAGTATAGTTGCCCTAACAAACCCTCCCTGCTCTTGCAATTAGTTCAACTCAGGTACTTCACATACATCAAAAACCCTCACAAAGTCGCTGAAAAGCTTCCCATTTCAAAGGCTTCGACAACACATCAATAACTTGATCATGCACACTATAGCATATATTATCTTCACAGTACCTTTCTTGACAAAATCTCCAGGAAAATAAAGTATTACATATATATGCTTGTTGTTAAGACAAAGATAATTATTCTTCCTCCGTGTGCATCCACCGTTTCTCAAAGAATTTCCATCCATATAGCTGCTGCCATAAAGTCAGTTTCAAAAGAGTATGAACTTACAGTTGTTTTTTTTTTACCAAGCAAGCAACAGTTGCACGGTTCATAACAAGTACATACCGAGAAGTGCTTATTTCTTTTTGACATTGGAGCTTGCCATTGTTCTCGACCATCCTCTTGAGTCATTAAACCCAAGGAATTGTCAAATGTTTTATCCTGAACAAATTGCCATTGGTTAAGGACAGATAATGCCGTGACTAGCACCCAAAATTGTTAAATAGACCAAAATATCCTTATTTATCTTTTGTGTTTATTCCCTTTTTCACAATTACGTTCGACGTTTTATTAACTAGCTAAATCCTAATTCTTGTTTATACGAAACTTCAGCAAATGTAAGAGAACATCAACGAAGATTTACAAGATAATAATGTAGATGAGGAATTGCAAGAATGAGCAAAATTATCAATCTAGTTAATTCAAATAATTACTAAGAAATTTTTGAATATTTTCAATCACTTTAACTTTTGCAATTCTATTCATGGAAGTAATTTTTTGAATGATTTATTACTTTTCGTGATTTATGAATTTTGCATATATAGAACATGCCAATACCTTATAAATGACTAAGTGTTTTTTATAATCATTCTTGAGTTCTCCATATATAACTTAGTTTTAAGTCTTTTAAAGTCTATAATTTTTATTATGTACACATATCTTCAATTTATACTTAAAAATTCATCAAATATATTGGTATATAATTATAAATAAATAAAAGTTAATTAATTAATTTAATAATAGAAAACAAACTTGAAAAATAGAAGGTTATGGAAATGAAAAAAAAATATTAATTAAGCATAAGGATAATTTGGGACATTGACCTATAAGAATAGGGTGTGCACATATCAGCTCCCTAAATTTATATCAATAATAGTAATTACAAAATATTTTACTTTTTTTAAGAAAAACTATTTTCCATTTTGTTGAAATAAGTATTTGTTTCTGAAATTTTTTCCAAAATAGTACTTTTCTAGACTTCATAAATCAATATAGGTACTTTTTTTGAATATATAGGTCAATAAAATAAGCACTTGTATGTTACATATAAAAATGTACTAAATAAATCTAGTAAAACTTATTGTATTTTAAGCCTTTTAGGGCATCAACCGTTGAAATGCTAAAATGTAAAACTCCAAGTCTCCGATGACTTGGCACAATTTAAATTTCAACAAACCTATCCTATCTATACTATCCATACTATAGTATAATAAGCGAAAAGGGGTATAATTTGTAGTTTGGTTATCCCCTATTTTTGGTTATCCCTCCTTCATAACCGTTAAATCTTCAACTCAAATAGAGCATGATCGTTAAATACAACGATACTAAAAGTTGTTATATAAAGAGGTCTCAGGTTCGATTTGTTAGTCACAGAGGCATGCCTGTATACATCTAATAACAAGCCTAATTGTCTGTAATACTTTGCATTACCTACATGACCTCTTAACTGAGGGAATCTCTAGTTGTAGAGTTTCTACTTGTTGTAGTACTTATAACAAGCATCAAATTCTACCTGTGTAACTGTAATTAAAGTCAGAGAATAATGTTTGAAAGAAGTTCCAAGGATCATGCCTCAAGCTTGAAGACCAAGACTGTCAAAATAAACACAGTTGGAATTTGGAGAATGAAGATTTGCCTAAGTACCAATTCGAAAAGTGTTTTGATCTATTCGAGAAGTCTAGCATTCGATAAGTCAAAGATTCGATATCTATTAGGACACTGTTCGATATCTCTGGAAGTCAACTAGTCAAAGCCTCATTCGATAACTCAGAGATTCGACATGTCTGATAATCTATTCGAGAACTCAAGAAGTCAACAAGTCAAAGCATCATTCGAGTTCTCTAAGAGTCAACAAGTAAAAGTTGTATTCGATATCTCAAAGACTCAGAAAGCTATTCGATATCTCAGGGATTCGATAAGTTAAATGCTCTATTCAATAACTCAAGGATTCCTGAAGAAAAGATCTATTCGAGAAATGTTTCAATATGTCAGCTTTGCAGTATTCGAGAACTCAGAGTTATCTATCAAGTCAATTCTAGTTCTCGAATCAATCACTAAGTTACTTCTCGAATAAAATCTTGGAGACAAAATACTGGAGAAATTGAACAAGTCAGAAACCTGTAACAAGCCAAAGCACTTTATGGATCACAAACTGTAAGGTACTTTGGAAAGCCTACAAAGAAGCTTAGAGAGATGTACAAGAGACAAAGAGCTAAAGAAGTGGATCTGAACAGAACTTCAAGAAGTCAAACCTGTAGCCGTTTGGATGCTTACTCAAATAGGATAGACATATTAGAAAGTAATTTTGTATGTGACCCTATTTGTAGTAAGTAACTGTACTCATGTTCTATAAGAGTACAACTTCACTTCTCTAGTAGTTAAGCTTTTCAAGAACATTTAGATAGATACATCTCTCCGAGAAAAGTGAAGCTGAGAATACTAACAGTTGTATTCACAGTTTGTAGCAAATCTTTATCTAATACATTATTAGATTAAATTGAGTGATCATGTTCTTTTGTTTATATTCCGCATTTACATAATCTGTTAAACACAAAAACACACTTTGTTACACAACCAGATTCAAACCCTTCAAACAACCTTCACCTAAAACACTTATCACAAGAAAAGTTTGAGAATCCATTCACCCCCCTCTGTATTCTCTTCGGTATATTCAATACTCAACAAGTGGTATCAGAGCAGGCTGTTTATTTAAAAACAGAAAACGATCATGAATACACCAAAGACTACAGGAACAGTGAAGGTCCCTAAGTACGACAAAGAGAATTAAAACCTCTGAAAGATTAAAATGTTGTTGTTCATCAAAGCTGCTAACCCTCTGTATCATGAGATACTCAATAATGGTTCCTTTGTTCCACAACAGGAGATTCCTAAAAAGACTGTTGAAACTGTAACCATTCCAAGATCCTATGTGGCTAAAGAACCATCCAAATGGACAGAGACAGAAAAGGAGATGGTTGCTCTTGAAAGTCATCTCATGTTATTAATCATAGATTCTATGGAACTGTCAATATTTGCTAACATAGCCTCTTGCAAAACAGCAAAGGAGATGTGGGATCATATTGTGGTGTTATGTGAAGGAACAGAGGAGGTTAGAGAAAACAAGAAACAGATACTGGTCACACAGTATGAAGCTTTCATGGCTCGGACCAAAGAAAGCATTGCTGACATGTTTGAAAGGTTTCACAAGCTGGTGACTGAGCTACAGATGAATGGGAAGGTTTACAGCACCAAGGAGTTGAACATGAAGTTTCTATAGTCTTCACGAAACCATCAAGAGCAAAGGGTCATTTCTCTAAGAGAAAGAGATTTGAACAAAGTCACATATGATGTGCTCTATGGGGTTTTAAAGACTCATGAGCTTGAGTTGCTTCAGAAGAGGGCTATCCAAGCCAACCAAGGCAGAATGATAAACACATCATGTGCCTTGATTGTCAGCAAATTTGTTCAAGACCTAGAAGCATCTACAAGTCAGCTGAGGATAGAGGAGATAGTAGATGATGAAGAAAATGAAGGTGAAGTGACTGAACCTGTTGAAGAGAAGGAAGAAGAAGAGTTCTATACTCTTGAAGAGCTAGATGGCATGTAAAACACTTCATATGCTTTCATGGCCAAAAAATTTCCAAACACCAGATTCAAGAGAAACCAACCCTTCAAACCTAGACCCCAAAACCATTCATTCAACAAGAGCAAGACACCTGTGAAAGCAAACAAGAATAAATTCAAAACCAGCAATGTGGATAGGTCATCTGTAAGGTGTTATAGATGCAATGACCTAGGGCATTTTGCCAGTGAATGCAAGAAGCCTAAAAAGAAGGATAAGGAGTTTCTAGAGCTTGAAGCTAAGTATGAGGCCCTTCTGAAAAAAGCAAACACAAGGCAAGGCCTACATAGCTGAAGGGAAGTGTTGGGATGACTCTGATAGTGATGGAGAAGAGCAGGAATTCTGCAACTATGCCTTGATGGCTGATTCCAAGGATAAACAATCTCCATCTGGCTCTCAGGTACCATCTCTCACTACCATAGATATGTCTGTTTCTGAATATAAATGTATGGTTGAACAACTGTTTATTGAAATGTTTAATATTCATACTAATATGATTGTTGCTAATGAAGAGATTGCTAAACTGTCTACTAGAAATGAACTGTTAAACAAGAAAAATGAGGAACTTGAGCTAACTGCTATGCAAGTAGATAACCTTAAGAAAGAAGTTGAATATCTGCAGAATAAGGTTCTATGTGCTAGTCAGGTTGAGAAGGCTCTTAGGGATGAGCTAGCTGAAAATGAATTCAAACTAAAATCTTTTAAGAACTCATCTAGTCTATTGCAGTCCTACCATGTGAGAAACCAAGCTAAACCCAAGGCTACCATTGGACTTGACTATGACACTATTAAACAGAGAAAAGGCTATGCTGTCATTGAAGATGACATAGTTGTTCAGGAGGAAGTGCCTCACATTTTGAAAAAGACTGAGTCTCTAATTTTTAAAGAACCAACATTTGAAGTTGATGAGGATGCCTTACTCATTAAGCAAATGTTGAATGATGAGGATGAGGCACAGTCTAGTGAACAACCAGCATCCTCCAAGAGTGAAAGTGTCAAGGCAAAAGCCAAGAAGCCAGTAGGAGGTATACCTAGACCTGAGAAGTTTGTGAAGTTTGTTCCAGCTGGGAAAAATGAATCTGAGAAGAAAGTGGCTAATAAGAAACATAACAGGAATGGCAAGCTAGGGATAAACAAGGATAATAATTATGCTTATGTGCCTAATACCCCTAGGAAAACTTGTCAAAACTGTTTTAGTACTAATCACTTAACACATGCATGCAAGAAACCAACTGGTAGTGTAGCTAAACCATTCTATGATTGCTTTGTGCCTTTAAGATATAGAGATTCACCTTTTTGTGATAACTTGACTGTATGCCATGTAATATGAATGTTATGACTAGCTGTTTTAATTTGAGAAGACAATTCATGAATGGTTGCATCAGTCACAACATTCACACACACTATTCAAGGCCAGAGTCTTCAAGTCCTCCTAGAGCTAGGAAGGTACCTCTGTCACCTAAGTCTGAGAACTCAGTTTCTAAGACTTCTAGCAGTGACAAGAAGACTAGTCCTAAGAAAACTAATAAGCATGTTGTTTTTGATAAATCTGTTTCTAAGCCAAAGGACCCAAACTTGTTTAGGTACCAAAGGAGAAGTAATACCTTTGTGTTTGCAGGGCAAAGAACAAGAAAAGAAAGTCAT
The DNA here is from genome assembly GCA_036435485.1 of Saposhnikovia divaricata. Taxonomy (NCBI): domain Eukaryota; kingdom Viridiplantae; phylum Streptophyta; class Magnoliopsida; order Apiales; family Apiaceae; genus Saposhnikovia; species Saposhnikovia divaricata. The sequence goes on from CM071600.1 coordinate 26,603,587, forward strand.
GTGGATTTTGGACAGTGGATGCTCAAATCATATGACTGGTGATATGGCCCTGCTATCACAGTATAAGGAAAAGGCTGGTCCAATGGTTGCCTTTGGAGATGACAGCATGGGTAACACATTGGGATATGACAAGTTAAAAGTTGGAAATGTCATCATTGAAGATGTAGCACTAGTCAAGGGACTCAAGCATAATCTGCTAAGTGTTGGTCAGTTTACTGATAGAGGATTCAAGATAAATTTTGACAAAGATGAATGTTTGATCACCCACAAGAAGATTGGTGAGTTTGCTCTATCTGGAGTAAGGAAAGGAAGCCTGTTTGTAGCCAATATGGATTCTGCAAGCAAGGACAAAGTTTGTTGCTTCTACTCAAAAGCATCAAATGAAGATTGTTGGCTGTCGCACAAGAAGCTATCACACTTGAACTTTAAGGCCATTAATTCTCTTTTCAAAATAGAGTTAGTAAGAGGCATGCCCACACTTGAATTCTGTTAAGAAGGAGTGTGTGAGGCTTGTCAAAAGGGAAAAATCAATAACCAAGCCCCTGCAATTATTCATATGGATTTGTTTGGGCCTGTCAATATAATATCACTCTCAAGAAAGAAGTATGCCCTGGTGATGGTTGATGACTACACAAGGTATACATGGGTGGAATTTCTAGCATCAAAGGATGAGGCTCCACAAGTGATCATTGAGCACATAAATAAAATTGATAAGGAAGCAAAGGCCAGCAATGCAAGTGTGATTGCATTGAGAAATGATAATGGAACAGAGTTCAGAAATGCCTTACTTGAAGCATTTTTCAAAGAGAATAGCATTTCTCAACAATTCTCAGCTCCAAGGACTCCACAACAAAATGGAGTTGTTGAGAGAAAGAATAGAACTCTGATTGAGGCTGCTAGAACAATACTGCTTGATGCAAAGATGCCTACATGTTTTTGGGCTGAGGCTGTGAGCACTGCATGCTATATTCAGAACAGAACTCTCATCAACAAAAACACTGGAAAGACACCTTACAATTTGATGACTGGAAAGAAGCCTACTCTTAAGTATGTTCATAATTTTGGAAGAAAATGCTTTGTGTTGAAGGATAATTCAGAATATGTTGGAAAGTTTGATGCAAAGGCATTTGAAGGAATTTTTCTTGGCTATTCTATGGAGAGAATTGCATACAAAGTTTATGTCATCAGTCAAAAGAAAGTTATGGAAAGCACAGATGTGACATTTGATGACAGCAAACTACCTGGATTAGAAGAAGCCAATGATGAAGATAGAGATCCATTAAAGTTTGAAAATCTAGATGATTCTGATGAAGATATTGAAACTGAAGTTGAAACTGTAGTTCAACAAACTCAAGTGAATGATGAAGCAAGAGAAGAATTTATGCCAATCAACAGTGAAGAGATAAGCATCCAAGACACACCTGTGAATAGTGGCAACTTCACAGGGGGAGGAAATGAAAATGATCATGACTTGGATGATGAAGAAACATCAAGGTTGAGAAATCAAACTGAGAATTCAAGGAAATGGGATAGATCACACACTGCAGAGCAAATTATTGGAGATCCAAATGCAGGAGTGAGAACTAGGAGAGCAACTCAAAATGAGTGTCTCTATGGTTGCTTTCTATCTCAGATTAAGCCTAAGAAACTTGATGATGCACTGTTGGATCCAGATTGGATTGTTGCTATGCAAGAGGAGCTGAATCAATTTGAAAGAAACAAAGTATGGGAGCTTGTGCCTGCACCAGAGAACAGAACCATTGTTGGAACTAAATGGGTTTTGAAAAATAAGATGGATGAAGATGGTGTAATAGTAAGAAATAAAGCAAGGTTGGTTGCAAAAGGATACTCTCAACAGGAAGGCATTGATTATGATGAGACATTTGCCCCTGTTTCTAGATTGGAAGCCATGAGAATCTTCTTGGCATTTGCTGCTCATTCAAACTTTAAAGTCTATCAAATGGATGTCAAGAGTGCATTTTTGAATGGAGAGTTAGAAGAAGAAGTTTATGTGCAACAACCACCTGGCTTTGAGGATCCACATTTCCCAGAATTTGTCTACAGATTGTTTAAGGCATTGTATGGACTTAAGAAGGCTCCAAGGGCATGGTATGATACTTTATCACAATTTCTTCTTGAAAATCAATTCACTAGAGGCACATTGGACAAGACACTATTTTACAAGAAGCATGGTAATGATATTATCCTAGTTCAAATCTATATGGATGATATCATATTTGGCTCTACAAATGAGAAACTGTGTGAGAAATTTTTTAAGCTCATGCAGAGCAGATATGAGATTAGTATGATGGGAGAGTTAACATTTTTTTTTTGGATTGCAAGTTAGTCAGAGGAAGGATGGTATCTTCATCAGTTAAACCAAGTAAATCAAGGATTTATTAAAGAAGTTTGACTTAGAAGACTGTTCACCTGCAAAGACACCCATGTCCACTGCCACCAAATTGGATGAAGATGCTAAGGGCAAGAAGGTAGATATCTCAGTCTATAGAGGCATGGTTGGTTCTCTACTCTATCTCACTCCAAGTAGGTCAGACATCATGTTTACTACATGTCTGTGTGCAAGGTTTCAATCAAATCCAAAAGAGTCACATTTGATTGCTATAAAAAGGATTTTTAGATATCTGAAGGGCACTCCAAACTTGGGTTAATGGTATCCTAAGGACACAGGGTTCAATCTGGTTGGTTATTCTGATGCTGATTATGCTGGATGCAGAGTGGATAGGAAAGGCACCTCGGGTAGCTGCCAGTTCCTTGGACAAAGGTTAGTCTCTTGGTACAACAAGAAACAACAATCTGTGTCAACTTCCACACTGAGGCTGAATACATAGTTGTTGGAAGTTGCTGTGCTCAAGTGCTTTGGATTAGAAATCAACTTAGAGTTTATGGACTTGTATTGGACATTGGAAAGAATTCCAATCATGTGTGACAACACAAGTGCAATCTCTATAGTTGCAATCCTGTCAATCATTCTAGGACAAAGCACATTTACATCAGATATCATTTTATTAGGGAGCATGCAACTAATGGAACTATTGAGTTGCATTATGTCTCCACAGATAAACAATTAGCTGATATATTCACTAGCCATTGGATGAAGCCATCTTCACAAGGTTGGTTAGTGAGATTGGAATGCTGAATTTTTCAGAATCTGGATGAGTGAAAATATCAACTAGATTGTTGCAGCAGTAAACACTTACTTTATCTAAATGCTCAATATTTTTGAAGTAAGTGTTGGCTGGAATATGATTTATAAATATTTCAGATTTGTTGCACATGTTGAAAATCATATTCAGTTTGCTTGAAATTTCTATGAAATTTTAAGATAATCACTATTTAATTTGTTAGAATATTCTTCATTGAATATGTTTGGTAAATTTTAAAAGATAGTGAAAATTGAATTTTTATGAGTGAAAAGAACATTTCGATAAGTCAGACTTCTCTAATGATTCACTACTCGACTTTTCTAACAAGTCTCTTTGGGAACACTCTCGAGTTCTCGAAAAGAGCCTTTTAGAGATATCGAATAGAGGTATGATTGACTTCTCGAATATGGTAATTGAGTTCTCTAGTGACTGAGTTCTCGAATACTGTATTTGAGTTCTCGAATCATTTGAAAGGGCTGAATTCTCGCTGAATCTTAATCGTTTTTGGATTTTTATTCAGAATTTTAAATCACTCATAAAAACATATTTTATTTAATTTAGAATTATTTTTAAGTTAAATAACTGCTAGCTGTGAGTTACAAACTCCTTGAGATATCGATTAAGCCTTTCTTGACTTATCGAATAGTTGATTTCTACTTCTCGAATACTTGACTTGTCGATACGAAACATATAACTAATTGACAATTCAAGTACTTCATACTTATACAATTATACATCTATTCGATTCATTTCATTTGATTTCTCAAGCATCTAAAGTTCCAAAACCCCTGAAAACCATAACTTCAAAAGCTAAATTTCTTCTTCAACCTACATTCTCTTCTCTCTTTTCTCTGTATCAATGGCAACCGTGAAATTCAACACCAACTTCATCGCTCTCTCAAGTGATGTTGAAGCCCCAAATGCTAACTACAAGTGCTTTGTGAAATGGATGTCTGAATCATATATCAAAGGAGCACTTACGGCCAACCCGACTCTTTATCTAGACATTCTAGAACAGTTCTGGAGCACTGCAATTACTGAAACTGTTGCTCTTGAAGATGGCAGTCTGGGTTATGTCATGAACTGCAAAGTTCTGGGTAAAGAGTTTAACATCACCTCTGAGGACATGAGTAAAGCATTGCGTCTTCACCAGAATGAATACAACAAACTAGTAACAGATGATCAACTGGTGGAATTCTTTGAACTCATAAGGTACTCAGATACTATCAAGGTTGGGAAGCTGAATAGGAAGCATCCGAGAAAAGAGTGGAGCTATGTGTTTGCCACACTCCTGCAAGTATTCAGTGGAAGGAAATCCAGCTATGACCAATTAAGTGCACCTGTTCAACAGATAGGCTACTCACTTGCCCATGACAGAAAGATAGATGTTGGAAAGCTCATAATGCAGGAGCTCTATGGAAAACTTGGTAAGAACACAACCAAGAGAGGTAATGATATTTTCTTTCCCAGATTCATTCAGTCTGTACTTAATTATTTAGATAAGAATTTGGCTGATTTACCTGGTTTAGATAAAACTAGAATAGGCTACCCTAGGTCCATGACCAAACTCATTTTTGGTAATTTGGACACTAGGAATGATGTGGATGTGAGACTTGTAATAACCCCTCATATGCAGAGGCTATTTGAGTCTTACCCCCACAACATGCCAATATTTGCCTCCAAATCTGAGTTAGCACAGCCCAAGCAAGTAGAACAAAATGCTAACCCAGGGCTTGCTAAACCAACCCCCTCAAACAAACACTGTACCAAACACAGGGCCACCTGCATCATCCTCTCAACAGGATGGTGTTAGTAAAAAGGAGAAGAATAAGAGAAAACAGATTGAATCTGAACCCTTGAATATCTTGACAGAAGCAACATTGGCTGTAGAATTAGGTCTAGAAAGTGAGGAACCTGAGTCACCCTTACAGACCAAAGAAGAAGAAATCTAAAGCCACCTCTTCAGTCATACAAATGGCTGAAGTTGTAAAATCTGGGGCACACAGCTCACTAGATGTATCCTCTCAACAGGGTGCATCTATAGAATCAAGCATCCTCCCCTATGCACCTACTTGTAATGAGTCAACACCAGGGAGTGATAAGGCTGGCACAACATTGAGTGGAGAGCACATCACACTTGAAACTCCCTCTATTTCTCAGGGGGGGTTGCCAAAATCCATTCTTAAAGACACTTCTCTTCCAGAATCTAACACTAAAATTTCTTTTGAGCCTGCAACTCAATCAATTGAGGAGCAAGGCATTGATCACCACGAATTTTCTTCTCTTGGTGAGCCAATGGATTCAAGTGACTTAGTGCATGACATTTTGCTCACCACCCAGGAACCACGTTTAAATGGTGAGGGAATGCAAGCTGGGCATATCCTAATAACACCATCACAAACACAGAGGATTCACTAGTTTTCACTAGAGACTCTATGCCTGTGTCAACTACTGTTGTAACTCATCCCACTCCTGTGGAGACAACAGTAGTAGAGTCAATCCATCCGGTTGCAGAAGTTGCATTTGTAACTGAGGAGTCTAGCTTGCCTAGTGTTAGGTTCCGAGGCATAAAACGCAGCGGATATACGTAAATAAAACAAAATTTCGAAACCCAAACACAGGATCCATGTATAATTCTGAGCAGATTATGGAGATAATCATACCTATTAAGATCTTGAATTTCACGAACTCAACGGAGATCCTAGCTTTCACGATTTTTGTCTACCTCTCGGAAAACACCTCTATGGTATCCACACGAGCACCTTCAAGAACGTCTCACGAACTTGACTGCGGAATGGACGTACTAGCCCCCCTCTTGATGATTCGAGTTATATGTTTCTGCCTCTTTCGCTGCTACCTCCTCTAGGGTTTTTCTCAAAAACGTAATGACCTCTTAACCTATCATTATCTATTTATAATGACTGATTAATAGGCCCATAACAGCAAAAACCCAACCCTTGTAGGTATAGGATTAAATAATAAAATGAATTTCTATTATTTAATTAATAACAAGTCATACTTAATTATTATGGGCAAAAATACTCCTCTAATTCGAATTTATATTATCTCAATTAATTAAGTCTCACTTAATTAATATAATAAAATTCAAATAATCATCAATTAATTTAAATCCATAATTTAAATTAACTATTCCTTCAAGTGCTCAATGTGTGTGACCCTATAGACTATTATTTAATTGTTTATAATTTTATTCTCCAATAAAATTATAAACAATGAGCGGTATCTAGTAATACATCATTGCTACCCAATTAAACAATAATTAAATCGTGATTCGATAAAACCTTTCGTGATTAATGTTTCCGTGTAATATAATCCTTTTAACCATATATATTATAGATTAAACTCGAGGCATGTATTTAGTCATCCTCTTCAACATTTAATCCGGGTTTACTTGATCCATGAGTAGACTATTAAAAACAAATCATTATTTGAGCACGGCCATGCATTTTATAGTCTCACTCAATCAAGAGGTCAATAATATCTCTCATAATTATAGGAGGGTTAAATCCTTTATCTATCATTCATATTTCTCATACGACTCATGATATACCCGATGTCCACTTTTATCATCACCCGGTCAAAGGTAACTTTTAATGTAGTCAAAGTATATTAATCCTCGTATAGAAATATAATGATCTCAAGTCAAAGGATCATTACACCATTATCACTATGAGTCTTTCTTATGACTTTATTAAACATGAAGAATCTCACCGTGGGTCTGTCCAGTACCATGTACTCCTACATGTACCTATATATTGACTTTAGTATCTCCATACTCATAACCAATGAGATGTGGTTATCTGTCAAACAACATACTAGTCTATCTCTGTATTATTATTGTTCTATATAATAATACTCGACTAGGGACCTTTAAGAATATGATATATTATATAATCTCAAGTTCAAGTCATGTACTTAAACTATACAATGTGTATCATGATTCTAATGACATTTATTATGCTAACAAATATATCGCAATAATTAAAGTCATAATAAATACGTTTATTGAATGATTAAATGACATAAAGGTTTAATAAAAGAAACAATGTATTGCCTATATGGCACCTACACTAACAATCTCCCACTTGCACTAGAGCCAAATACCCATGTATCTAATACCCATGGAACTAGTGTGACCATCGTGCTTCTTCTGCGACAAGCCTTTGGTCAGTGGGTCTGCAATGTTATCATTTGTGTGCACTTTACATATGTGTATGTCACCCCTTTCATTAATCTCTCGAATAAGGTGAAATCTCCTGAGTATATGTTTGGATCGGGAGTGTGATCTAGGTTTTTTAGCCTGTGCAATGGCTCCATTATTATCGCAGTATAGATCAATGGGATCTGCGATCGATGGAACCACTCCCAAATCAGTAATGAATTTTCGAATCTAAACAGCCTCCTTAGCTGCTTCACAAGCTGCAATGTACTCAGCCTCCATTGTAGAATCAGTAACTATTTCTTGTTTTGAACTCTTCCAGCTTACAGCACCTCCGTTTAGACAAAACACAAAACCAGACTGTGATACAGTATCATCCCTGTCTGTTTGGAAACTTGCATCGGTGTAACCTTGTACAACCAGTTTCTCCTCTCCTCTATACACCAAGAATGAATCTTTAGTCCTTTTCAGGTACTTTAGAATATTCTTGATTGCCGTCCAGTGACCTTCACCTGGATTAGACTGGTATCTGCTCGTCATGCTCAAAGCATACGAAACATCTGGGCGAGTACATACCATTGCATACATGATAGATCCAATTATTGAGGCATATGGAACCTTACTCATGTGGTCCTTCTCATCCAATGATTTCGGACACTGGTCTTTAGAGATCGTTATCCCTTGAGACACGGGGACATATCCCCTTTTTGCATTTTCCATACCAAAACGATGCAAAACCTTATCAATGTACGTGCTCTGACTTAGACAAATCATCCTTCTAGATCTATCTCTATAGATCCTCATTCCTAGAATGTAGGTTGCCTCTCCTAAGTCTTTCATAGAGAAATTGCTCCCTAACCAAGTCTTAACAGCCTTTAGAGAAGGTATGTCATTCCCCATTAGTAGTATATCATCAACATATAGTACTATGAATGCCACATGCCTCCCACTAACCTTCTTGTAAACACAAGGTTCATCTTCGTTTTGAACAAAGCCATACTCTTTGACTATTTCATCAAAATGAATATTCCATCTCCTAGAAGCTTGCTTCAATCCATAAATGGATCGACATAATTTACATACCTTGCCAACATTCCTTGGATCGACAAAACCTTCAGGTTGTGTCATGTACACATCCTCTTCAAGGCTTCCATTAAGGAAGGATGTTTTGACATCCATTTGCCAGATTTCATAATCATGGAATGCTGCAATGGCAAGCAAAATCCTTATGGATTTGACCATAGCCACTGGTGAGAAAGTTTCATCATAGTCAATACCATGAATTTGTTTGAAACCTTTTGCAACCAGTCTTGCTTTATAGGTCTGAACATTTCCATCCATGTTAGTTTTCTTCCTGAAAACCCATTTGCACCCTACGGGTTTTACCCCTTCAGGTGGATCAACCAAAGTCCATACTTGGTTTTTGTACATGGAATCCATCTCGGATTTCATGGCTTCAAACCATCTCTTAGAGTCTGGACTGTTCATAGAATCTTGGTATGTGAGAGGCTCATCTTCATCTATGAGCATCAAATCACCACATTGAGTTAAGAGAAATCCATATCTCTCTGGCTCATGGCGAATTCTACCAGTTCTATGAACAACCTGTGTTTGTTGAGCATTATCATTATCCTGCTCTTGTTCCACTTCAGGTTCAATGCTATTTTGTGGTTCTCGATCTTCATCGAGTTCTATAGTTCTCCCACTGTTTCTTTTGGAAACAAAATCTCTTTCCATGAAGACATCATCTCGAGCAATAAACACTTTCTGCTCAGAAGGACTATAAAAATAATACGCCTTTGTTTCATTAGGGTATCCCACAAAATTGCACTCTTCAAATTTAGGTCCAAGCTTGTCAGATACTTGACGTTTCACAAACGCCTTGCATCCCCAAAATTTCATAAAGCTCATGCCTGACCGTTTCTCCTCCCATATCTCATATGGAGTCTTTTGAACCTTATTAGTAGGAACACGGTTAAGTATGAAAGCCGTTGTTTCTAGAGCGTAACCCCAGAAACTAATTGGAAGATCTGCATGACTCATCATCGATCGCATCATGTCCAACAAGTGCGATTTCTCCTCTCTGAAACTCCATTCCATTGAGGTTTACCTGGCGGAGTGAGTTATGATACAATACCACACTCTTTTAAATACTCTGTAAAGCATAATGTAATGTAATATGTAATAGAGGATATATATAACTCAACTAGGATAAAAGATAAATAATATTAAATGTAAACAGGGATTGTGAAATTTGAAGAACAGGCACCAACAAGGATCAAGTCGCTGAAAGAAGTTCAGTAACATGTTCAAGCCTCAGTGACAGAAAAAGATGTACAGATGATTCAGTTGAAGAGCCAAAAAGATTCCATGTATTTACATAATTTGAAGATTCTGCTAAAGGCTAATCAATTGGAATGTAACAAAGGTGTGGAGATCAAGATCGATGCTAGTCAATTGTGAACCAGACCAGCGCACTAAGTGTCAGCATATACGAGAAGGATCAACACATTAATTGACAGAAATAATTGCCAAAACCTATTGACGATCAAGGACCGACAAAATATTTCAAGAGATGAATTAAAACAGCAGAATAAAACAGAAGAAAGAAGCCCAAGAGATACAAAAATAGTATTACTATGCGTAGTTACTATGCAAAGTTACTATTTGGGGTTGGTGTAATAGTGCCCGGTTACTATTTGGGGTTGGTGAAATAGTGCCCGGTTACTATTTGGGGGTTGTTGGAATAGTGTCAAATAGTGACTTTCTATAATCTATAAATAGGCGTATTGTATTTCATTTCAAAATACACCTCAACACACAACTCTCTCTTCTCTCTCTTATATCTTCTCAGTGTAAGATGCTAGACAGTCCATCTAGTAGGAAAGTCGGCTTAGCCCGCTTTCAGGAAGTGTCGGGTAGAAGGTCCTCGTGCCTAAACTATCCTTAGGAGTGTAAGCTGCTAGACAGTCCATCTAGTAGGAAAACCGGCTTAGCCCGCTTTCAGGAAGTGTCGGGTAGAAGGTCCTCGTGCCTAAACTATCCTTAGGAGTGTTCAGGTTTTGAAGCTAATCCATTGGATTAGAAGTTGTAACACCCCTTCGAGTTTATTATCAATAAAGATATATTCTCAGAATTCATTTTTTTTGGTAGTATCGTATTCAACCCCCCTTCTACGATACTTCGGGACCTAACAATTGGTATTAGAGCCAGGTTCTAACATACAAGAAGTCTAAAGATCAAAACCATGGGAGGGAAGGATACATGTGTGAAGATTCCAAGGCTTGACAAAGATAATTACTTTCACTGGAAAGTAAAAATGCACCTTCATCTCTCAGCCATCGATGAAGGCTATGTAGATTGCATAAAGAAAGGACCTCATGTTCCAATGAAGGCCAACTCTGGGATTAGTCAAGATGCTGGTACTGTAGCTGCTGAAAGGCCTATTCCAAAGAATCAAGCTGAGTACACAGATGAAGACTTGGAGGAGATTAACAAAGATAGGAAGACCATGAACATTTTGTTCAATGGAATCGATCAAGATATGTTTGATAATGTCATTAACTGCACCACTGCTAAGCAAGTGTGGGACATTATCCAAACCATCTGTGAAGGAACTGAGCAGGTCAGAGAGAACAAGATGCAACTCCTCATACAACAGTATGAACACTTCCACCATAATTCTGGTGAAAATTTAACAGATATATTCAGTAGATTTTAGAAACTATTGAATGGCCTGAAGTTGTATGGGAGAACATATGAAGTCAAAGACTCCAACTTAAAATTTCTGAGATCTCTTCCTAAGGAATGGAAGCCAGGTACAGTCTCGTTGAGAAACTCCCAAGACTACAAAAGTTTTACACTTGAGAGACTGTATGGCATCCTAAAAACATATGAGATTGAAATGCAGCAAGATGAGGAAGTAGAAAAGAGCCAGAATAAGAGTGAGTTATAGCCTTGATGGCCAACAATCCAACAATCCAAGGTGGTGGAAGAATGAAGAGTGTGGAAGCCACACCAAGTCAAAGAACTTGTGAAGGTGGAGCTGCAACTAGCAAAGATAAAAGCAAGATGATTGAAGAACCTGATGCATTAAGTGAGGATGAAGCTGAAGATCTAGATGAGTATTTGGCATTTCTGTCAAAGAGATTTTTGAAGCTAAAATTCAAGAAGAATCCAGCAGGAGCCGGGAAATTCAAGAAAAGTTATCAACCGAACAAGGATGTGGTTGAAAGATCAAAGATCAAATGCTATAGCTGTGGAATTGCTGGTCACTTTGCCAATGAATGCAGAAAATCCAAAGCTGAGAAAGAGAAGAAACAGTTCGAGACTGTTGATTACAAAAAGAAATACTTTGATATTCTCAAGCAAAAGGAAAGAGCATTTGTATCTAGAGATGATGATTGGGCAGCTGGAGGAGACTCAGATGCAGAAGAGGAGTTTGTCAATCTTGCACTCAAGGCAAACGAAACTGATGAAGAGTCTAGTTCAGCAAGCAACCAGGGACACAGAAAGAATCTTTGGTACCTGGATAGTGGTTGTTCTAGGCACATGATTGGAGATTCTACCCTGCTCACTAAGTTCGAGGAGAGAGTTGGCCCTAGCATTACCTTTGGAGACAACAGCAAAGGATATACTAGAGGATATGGCTTGATTTCACAAGGGAATGTTGTCATTGAAGAAGTAGCACTGGTTGATGGACTTAAGCATAACTTGCTAAGTGTCAGCCAACTGTGTGATAAAGGCCAGAATGTCTGGTTCACATCTGAAGCTTGTGTCATTTTCAAGAAAAGTGACAACAAGGTAGTGTTGACAGGAGATAGAAGAGGAAATGTGTACATTGCTGATTTCAATTCAACAAATGCAAACATGACTACATGTCTTCTCAGCAAGGCAAGTGTAGATGAAGGTTGGCTTTGGCATAAAAGACTGTCACACTTGAGTTTTAAAGCAATGAATGAGTTGGTAAAGAAGGATTTGGTTAGAGGTATTCCAAAATTGGATTACTCCAAGGATGGATTGTGTGATGCATGCCAGAAAGGGAAGCAGAAGAAGGCCTCTTTCAAATCAAAGTCAATGTCATCAATTGATCAACCCTTGCAACTACTTCACATGGATCTCTTTGGACCAGTCAATGTGTTGTCAATCTCAAAGAAGAAATACTGTCTTGTGATTATTGATGATTTCTCAAAATTCTCTTGGACATTCTTTCTGCACTCTAAGGATAAGGCGGGTGAAGTCATTATAAATCACATCAAGATAGTCAACAACAATCCTCTACACAAAGTAAGGAGAATTAGAAGTGACAACGGAACTGAGTTCAAGAATTCTGTAATAAGAGAGTTTTGTGAAGAAGAAGGAATTATCCAAGAATTCTCTGCACCAAGAACTCCTCAACAAAATGGTGTAGTGGAAAGAAAGAACAGAACTCTAATTGAAGCTGCAAGAACAATGCTTGAAGAGTCTAAGCTACCAACATACTTTTGGGCAGAAGCTATAAACACTGCATGCTACACTCAGAATATTTCTTTGGTAAATCAAGCAAAAGGCATGACACCTTATCAACTTTTCAAAGGCAAGAAACCAACAATCAACTTTCTGCATGTCTTTGGATGCAAATGCTTTGTACTGAAAAATCATGGTGAACATCTTGGAAAATTTGATTCAAAGGCAGATGAATCTATCTTTGTTGGATACTCAGCTGGAAAATCATACAGAGTCTATAACCTAAGACTAAACATTGTAATGGAGTCCATACATGTTGTTTTTGATGACAAGAAAATATCTGGTCTAGTAGATGAAGGTTTTCATGAGTCTCTCTCATTTGAGAATGAGAGAAATGGTGAAGAAAGTGAAGATGATGATGAAGAATGGAGATCAAATGGTATGAGAAACAGACAAGGATCATCAGTTGAAGTGCAGAATGAACTACCTGTTGAAGAGCAACTTACACCATCAGTTGGAAACCAAAGAGAAGCATCTATTGATGAATCTGCAAGAACCCCATCAATCTCGAGGGCCATACACTCAGGGGGAGTTTCTCACAGTCAAAACTCAACAACAAGCCACAATGATCAACATAAAGAAAATGAAGCCACTTCATCAAGGTCAAACTTACCACCACAAAGAAAATGGACTAGGGATCATCCATTTGAGCTTATCATTGAAGATCCTAATGCAAAGGTCCAAACCAGAAGAGCAACTCAAGAAGAATGCTTGTATAGCAGTTTTCTATCCAAAGAGGAACCTAAGAGAGTTGAAGATGCTCTTCTGGATCTAGACTGGGTTTTAGCAATGCAAGAAGAGCTAAACCTGTTTAAAAGAATGAAGTATGGAAACTTGTACCCAAACCTAAAGACAAATCAGTGATTGGCACTAAGTGGGTATTCAAGAACAAGATGGATGAGAATGGCATGGTCACAAGGAATAAAGCTAGATTAGTGGATAAAGGCTACTGTCAAGAGGAAGGAATTGACTTTGAAGAAACCTTTGCACCAGTGGCAAGGTTAGAAGCAATAAGGATCTTCCTGGCCTATGCAGCGCATGCCAATTTTAAAGTCAATCAAATGGATGTCAAGATTGTATTTCTGAATTGTATTCTGGAGGAGGAGGTATATGTTAGTCAACCGCCTAGTTTTGAAGATCCAGACTTTCCAGAATATGTGTACTTTCTACTCAAAGCACTCTATGGCCTGAAGCAAGCACCTAGAGCCTAGTATGACACATTTTCACAGTTCCTTATAGAGAATCACTTCATTCGAGGTACTGTTGATAAAACTCTCTTTTATAGAAATGTCAATGGCTCTATGATACTTGTCCAAATTTATGTAGATGATATAATATTTGGGTCTACAGATGAGAAACTTTGCAAGAGGTTTGCCAAACTCATGCAAAATAGATATGAAATGAGTATGATGGGTGAATTAACTTATTTTCTTGGTTTACAAGTTAAACAAGTGAATGAGGGAATTTTTATAAGTCAAACAAATTACATTTATGATCTTTTAAAAAGGTTTGATTTAGCAGATTACTCTTCTACAAAAACACTCATGGCCACTACCACTAAGCTTGAACTGAATACTAAGGAAAAGAAGGTGGACATGACAAGCTATAGGGGCATGATTGGATCTCTTTTATACTTAACAGCTAGTAGACCTGATATTATGTTTGCTACATGTTTATGTGCTAGATTTCAAGCTGATCCTAGGGAATCTCACTAAGTAGCTATTAAAAGGATTTTCAGATATCTCAAGGGAACACCAAACCTTGGCATTTGGTACCCTAGAGATTCTGGTTTTGATCTAATTGGTTACTCAGATGCAGATTATGCAGGTTGCAAAATGGATAGAAAAAGTACCACAGGAACCTGTCAATTCTTGGGAAACAAGCTGGTCTCATGGTTCAGTAAGAAGCAGAACTCAGTATCTACCTCAACTGCAGAGGCTGAATACATAGCAGCTGGGAGTTGTTGTTCACAGATTCTATGGATGAGAAATCAACTACTTGACTATGGAGTTAAAGTTGAAAAGATCCCAATTTTCTGTGATAACACTAGTGCAATTGCAATATCACAGAATCCAGTGCAGCATTCTAAAACCAAGCACATAGACATCAGATACCATTTCATCAGGGAGCATGTGATGAAAGGTACTGTGAAACTGCATTTTGTTCCCAGTGAAAAATAGTTGGTAGACATTTTTACTAAAGCTTTGGATGAAGCAACCTTTTCAAGGCTGATAGGTTTCGGTGATAAGATGTTTTTCGGCTGACAGGTTTCAGTGATAAGATGTTTTTCGGCTAATTAGGTTGTTAGGTGAGAAATTATTGAACGGTGTTATTTTTTTTCAACGTAACCTGTCACTATCACACCTAACCCACTAAACCTTGAAACCTTATAAATGATGAGTTTTTGTTTGTGTTTAACATCATCATTTTTCAGATATACAGAGCATAAACACACGATTGCTGAATATTTCGAGCTCTGATCGGAAAGATCTCTCAAATCTAGCTGGTGGTTTTTAGATCGGATTTCATATTCTTGCTTTATACATCATCCTTTGTAAAAACTAACCCTTGTTTTTGAATTTCCTCAAAGTTTTGAAAATGGCATTGCAGGGAAGCTTTTTAATTGGTAAAGTTAATCATATTTCCATTCAGCAAATCGAAACCATTCTTGATGAGCAATTTCGGGCTTGGACACAATTTCTGAATGAACATTCATTAATTCGCTATGCTTTAGTTACACCAGTGCAGCTTAACCATGATGCATTGCGGTTAACACTTCTGGACAGGACGGGTGTGCAATCACATATCAACTGTTTGGTAGGTCGATTATGGTCACTGAATGAGATGTTAGTCGAATTCTTCATTTTCCTATGGAAAATCTTGTTTATGATCCTACACCTGAACAGATTGAAATGTTCTTTCGTTTTATAAGGTACCAAAATGGCAATTTCAATACTGGTAATCTTTCTAGAACGTTTCTAACCCAGTATTGGAATTTCTTCTTCCACACTCTTAACCATGTTTTTTCCTCAGATAGAACAAATCAAGATCGAATACCTGAATTTATTCAAAAAATAGGGTATGCGGTTGCCAATAATTTGAGGATTAATTTTGGAAAAATAATGCTTGGTCAAATCATTTTAAAGATGAAACACTTGGGAACAAGAGATGTTCGGACTCAAAATGTCAAATGTCTATATCCAAGGTTTCTACAGCTAATATTAAATGATTTTTTGAATGATGAAGACTGGGTACGCTCGGAAAATGGTCAAAAGGTGGAATGTTCTTACATGAAGACGAATGTAATTAATTACATAAGCAAAAAGAAATATACGGATGTGCCTACAGTCCTAACTGAATATCTAAAGACTGTCCCACTTCCGTTGTTACCAAGACCAGTGAGAGCAGGTATACGACAAGGTAATATTTCAATCCATGCTATTCCAACCTCTGTATTCCCTGTTGTGTCACAGTAAATACAGTTTCTACAGCCCCTAGTGGCCATCTTACCCGACCAAGAGCAGGAAATCCCACCGACTCTAACACAGGTCGAAGAGCCCATTCTACAAATGCAAACACAAACACAACAAACTCCTACACCTCAATTGTCACTTAAACGACCATCCATCAACACTTTTGAGGGAGATAGTGCCTCAGCAGCACCACATAAGGAGTTAGTTACATCAGCCGCTCTACCTCATTCTAAACGGAGTAAACCCAATGAACCTGAGGTAACGGAAACTGTTAGTGAAACAATTCTTCCTTATCCAGTGAGTGAAAATGTAAATGAGGTTGAATTGACAGGAGCAACTATCTTGAGTTCCATTTTACGGAACATAAGAGTGGTTGATGATCTTTCTAAAAATCAAATGCCTTCACAGGCACCCGAGGTGGAATTACCTACCTCAATAACTGCTGGTGAATCTTCCATTTTATGGAAAGATCCATCGGGTAGGTGGTTCTTTTATGAACCAAGTGTCTTCACAGACATACGAGGGAAACTTTGGTTTTGTGCTATTTAATCGATTCAAGTTTAACCTCCCAGAGGGAAAATCTATGGATCTCTTTCGAGATTTACCACTCTTTACCAGTGGTCGGCAACTCGCTTCACGCGAGGACGGAAGATCACGAACTTTCATTGCACCATCTGTGACCTCTGAAAAAAGGGATAGGATGATTTCATTTGCAGGTACACATCTCGGTGGAAGCTCTGGAAGAGAGTTGAGGGAAACACAAACAGAACATGTAAGTGTAACCCAAACCACTAAACCGAGTGAATATAAAGTGTTGAGTGAAACACCTGCAGAACGTATGAGTGAGCAACCTACTCAACCACATGCACCTGTAACCAGAAAGGAATACAACAGAATCCTTACACGGGTCCAAACAATGGAGAAAGAGTTGTCAAATATGTGTAAGTCCATTGTAGAAATCAAAAATTTGCAACTTATTCAACATGATGCATTCCAGGTTCAATTAAATTCCATGGCAGCCCAATTTAGTCATGCAATTAATTCCTTGGTGAAGACAGCTTCGTCCAATTTACCAACTCCGCATCCTACTATTCTGGAGGATAACCCAACTGAGGGGGAGAAGGTGGATGGGCAAGAAGCTACTAGGCGTAATAAGGGCAAGGAAAAGGTTGTTGACACGGAATTAACTTTATTTTGGGAAAAGAAAAGCTAATGGGAGTATTAGTGCTATGTGGAAAGAAATCAAAGGCAAACTTGAAGATATGTTCAGTCTAAAGGAACAATTGTCTTAAACTTGGTTTATTTTAGAAATCTGGAAAATGTATATATATGATCCAGAATTCGGTTTAATATTATTTATTTTTGTATTTTATTTTTGTTGTATCAGTTGAGTTATCCTCTAAGGATTTGCTTGTCAAACCCTAACAATCAAATAGGGGGAGATTGTAAAGCATAATGTAATGTAATATATAATGGAGGATATATATAACTCAACTAGGATAAACGATAAATAATATTAAATCTATACAGGAATTGTGAAATTTGAAGAACAGGCACCAATAAGGATCAAGTCGCTGAAAGAAGTTCATTAACATGTTCAAGCCTCAGTGATAGAATAAGATGTACAGATGATTCAGTTGAAGAGCCAAAAAGATTCCATGTATTTACATAATTTGAAGATGCTGCTACAGGCTAATCAATTGGAATGTAACAAAGGTGTGAAGATCAAGATCAGTGCTAGTCACTTGTGAACCAGACCAGCGCACTAAGTGTCAGCATATACGAGAAGGATCAACACATTAATTTACAGAAAGAATTTCCAAAGCCTATTAACGATCAAGGACCGACATAATATTTCAAGAGATGAATTAAAACAGCAGAATAAAACAGAAGCAAGAAGCCCAAGAGATACAAAAATAGTATTACTATGCACAGTTACTATGCAAAGTTACTATGCATGGTTACTATTTGGGGTTGGTGTAATAATGCCCGGTTACTATTTGGGGTTGGTGAAATAGTGTCCAGTTACTATTTGGGGGTTGTTGGAATAGTGCTCGATTACTATTTGGGGGTTGTTGGAATAGTGTCAAATAGTGACTTTCTATAATCTATAAATAGGCGTATTGTATTTCATTTCAAAATACACCTCAACACACAACTCTCTCTTCTCTCTCTTATATCTTCTCAGTGTAAGATGCTAGACAGTCCATCTAGTAGGAAAGTCGGCTTAGCCCGCTTTCAGGAAGTGTTGGGTAGAAGGTCCTCGTGCCTAAACTATCCTTAGGAGTGTAAGCTGCTAGACAGTCCATCTAGTAGGAAAGCCGGCTTAGCCCGCTTTCAGGAAGTGTCGGGTAGAAGGTCCTCGTGCCTAAATTATCCTTAGAAGTGTTCAGGTTTTATAGCTAATCCATTGGATTAGAAGTTGTAACACCCCTTCGAGTTTATTATCAATAAAGATATATTCTCGGAATTTATTTTTTTTTGGTAGTGTCGTATTCAACCCCCCCTTCTACGATACTTCTGGACCTAACATACTCTTTAAATTCGGTGCTTAAGTATTCACCCCCTCGATCAGATCGTAAGATCTTAATACTTGCACCTCCACCAATTTTCTTCTCTATTTCAGCCTTGTATTCTTTGAACTTTTCAAAAGAATCGGATTTATTCTTCATAAGATATACATATCCATATCTACTGAAATCATCAGTAAATGTTATGAAGTAGTAGTAGCCTCCTCTAGCCGTCACACACATTGGGCCACATACATCACTATGTATTAGCTCCAGACGTTCATTGGCCCTTTGACCCTTACCAGTGAAAGGGGCTTTATTCATCTTACCAAGCAAACAAGATTCGCATTCTTGGTATGATTCAAAATCAAACTTATCCAAGTATCCATCCTTATGTAATTAGGATATGCGTTTCTCATTTATATGGCCTATACGACAATGCCAGAGGTATATTTGATTTAAGTCATTGACTTTAAGTCGTTTGTTTTCTATATTACAGAGAGGATTATCTAAATCAAGAACATATAAACCATTAAACAAACGCGCAAAACCATAGGTCAAATCATTCAAAGCAAAAGAGCAACTGTTGTTCTTTATTGTAAACGAAAAACCTTTCTTGTCCAAACAAGAAACATAAATAATGTTTCTGCGAATTGCAGGCACGTAAAAACAGTCTTCTAGTTCTAAAACAAGCCCAGAGGGCAAAGATAAATAATAAGTCCCTACAGCAAAAGCAGCAACTTTTGCTCCATTGCCTACTCGTAGGTCCACTTCTCCCTTAGCCAAAGTCCTACTTCTCTGCATTTCCTGCACATTTATACAAATGTGAGAAGCACATCCAGTATCCAATACCTAAGATGTAGAAATAGACAGATTGACTTCTATAACATAAATACCTGATCCAGAAATCTGAACAGCCTTAATTTTCTTCAGATGCTCCAAGTAAACTGAACAGTTTCTCTTCCAGTGACCAATTTTCTTACAGTAGTGACATTCACCCTTAGCAACACCACCTTTAGGCTTTAAAGCCTGTCTGGGACCTGACTTTGGCTTGGGTGTAGAATCAGATCCAGTCTTCTTCTTACCCTTCCACTTGCCTTTCTCTTTGGCCTTACCTTTATTTCCCACCATCAGTATGGGAGCAGGTTCAGCTGTCTTCATGTTGGTCTCATATGTTCTCAACATATGCAACAATTCAGTAGGTGTTTTGTCAAATTCATTCATATTGTAGTTCATAACGAACTGAATGAATTTTTTGTTCAAAGAATTCATGATTAGGTCAATACCAGTTTCCGGACCGATCGGGAAACCCAAAGTTTCAAGGTACTCAATGTAACCAATCATCTTCAGAACATGTGGGCCAACTGGTTCACTTGCCCCTTGTTTGCAATTAAAGAGTGACTTACTCGTGTTGAACCTTTCTTGACGAGTTTGGCTTGCAAACATGCTTTGCAAGTGCTCATTGATAGTATATGCATCCATATGCACATGCTGTCTTTGAAGCTCAACACTCATAGTTTCCAATATAAGACATGCAACATTATTTGCATCATTCTCATCCCTTGTGTGGGCCGCTTGTTCCTCAACAGTAGCGCCCTCAGGAAGGGGACCTGGCGGAGGGATATCAATGACATGAAACTTGCGCTCCTGCCTGAGGACAATCCTCAAATTCCTCTGCAAGTCTAGGAAGTTGTTTCCTCCTGTCAGCTTGTCCTTCTCAAGGACTGATCGTACGGATAGTGTGTTTGTGTTGTTTGCCATTACTTAGTATCTACAATGATAAAAGCACAAAATAAACATTAGATTGTCTGAGTTATAAATTATTATATTCAAATGATTATGATATATTCATAATATATCTCCCACTATTTTTATCAAATTAATAGCCCTTACTATTAATTCGGAAAGAGTATCCCATAAATCTTTCTAGTGAGCCAAGATCCATATTCCGTCATGTCCTAAGTCAACCACTGGTATTCCTTAAAACATGATTATTTAGGTAGACAACAGTTGTCAATTATATCATATATAATTCTTGGATAGTTTGGTGAACAACGATTGATCTTATCTATCTAATAGATTTTTAACCAAACTCTATGCTTCTAAGTTCATAATAGTTGAATATAATCGTTTATTTTCACCTTATTATGACGACTCAGTTAAGTTAGACTCAATGATACAATGGCCGAATATAACCATTTATATTCCTCGCATCTCACCATGATAGACAGGAGTCCCCTGCCACTGACAGCCATTCCCCTTATCGATCGAGGATTCGATGAGTGTTCATTCATTGGAAAGCATCTGATTAAAACTTAATATTTTGTTAAGGGGTTTAGAAAATTTATAACGATCATGATCACATCATAAAGAGATCCTCAATTTTCCTTGAACCAAATATTTCAAATTGACATCTTAAATTGTTCATTTCCCAGGTAGATGGAGGATACCAATGGTCACACTTAATACCCATCAACCTTACGAATACCCATATCCGCTTTTGTTAGAAAATCCCAATTTTAGATATCAAAAATCCATATTTAATTCCGTGGTTTAAAAATCCATATTTCATAAACACAAGAATCTCATGATCGTTTCTTAATTTTAAAATCTTAAATCGTTACAGATTTTATCTTGTTTAGCATGGCAAGCATGGCATGGGTGACGTATCTAATACATGCATACATCATTAATCTAATTAAAGCATGCATCTTCTACTCTACTCATACATTCCATACATCATATGTAAAGGGCGTGAAAGTAAACGTGCAATGGTTATGGCCCAATCCTATGTGATCTTTTCAAGCTAATGAAAAGATCAAGGTCAATCTATGGGGTAAAAATAACTATTACATATGTCTTCTCTATTGTTTCCATTGACACCTTAGCCTCCATGGATTGCCTCCTTGTTCCCCTTGTCCTTCTTGGATGTTACATTAATAACTATACTAATGAACTTACAAAAGAATTCGAGTTATATTCGAGATAAACAATTACAAATAGAAAACGACATGCAAGTTGTATTTATTACAAACCAAAAGAATAAACCATTACAACTAGGGTTTAAATGCCATAACCATGCACCATGCTCAAGTAACCATTAAAGAAAATGTAAGATCATATATAAGAGTATGCCATATCATATATCTCATGATCCAATCATCAAACATCATATATGGCTAAATCATAAAAAATCAAAAAAATCAGAAAATTTCAGGAAAACAGTAAATCGCATTTTTGAAGGCTTCAACGATGTCAGAATGCGAAAACAAAATTTCCGACAAGGTCTAATGACGATGGGTCGAAAACGGACACCAAAAACACTTTCTGCTGTAGTTTCTTTTCTAGCTTTCACAGAATGATTCCAATCAAACTATTGCTACTGCCTGTCATATCATATACAATTAGACATTACATATACATATAAACTGATCATATAACAGTTATATAATCAATCCAAATCCAATTCAGATTCTGTTTATACAACATCATTAACCCACTGTTCTTCCAATTCCGATTCAATCTAAGCAGATTATAAACATGGCAGGCATGGTATCATCATATCATAATATTAACAGATTCATTATATCATTTATATAACATAACTGTATCATGGCATATTCATCAAACATGCAAACTCGTAAAAATACAGTAAACACGTAACCAAATCAACCCCTTATACACGTAGCTCTGATGCCATTGTTGGGTTCCGAGGCATAAAATGCATCGGATATACGTAAATAAAACAAAATTTTGAAACCCAAACATAGGTTCCATGTAGGGGTGAGCATGGTTTTCCAAAAATCGACCAACCCGACCAAACCAAACCGACCAAACCGAAAATTTAGGTTTTTTTCGGTTTGGTTTGGTTATGGTTTTATATTTTTAAAAACCGAAAATTTTGGTTTGGGTTTGGTTTCACTAGTTTACCCATCCGATTAAACCAACCCGACCATCAAGTCGTATAAAAATATTATATATATATATATATACATATTGTATTTTTCGTGTGATTATTTCTTCAACACACCTATCTTCAACACACTTATAGACTATAATATTATATGCCTTAACCATGCTTACGTGTGTGCGTGTGTGTTTTGTATTTAGTTAGATTTATAGTGGTTAACTTGTTTTATTTCATGTCAAAAACCAGTTAAAAGAAGAAAGTACCAGAAAGCTATATATAAGACTTTTGAGACTTATTTATGATTTAATGAAAATATTTGAGGAGTATAATTTATTTTATAACCATTTTTGATGATATTTTGTGCTACTATTTGTGCATTTATTTTGTTGGCTATTTTAAAATAAAATTGAATCTTGTATTTAGTGTTGGAGAAAATAAATAACATCAAGTATAAATATATATTTAATAACGGTTTTAAACCGAAACCGACCAAACCAAACCGTTATAATTTGGTTGGTTTTTTTAGAATGATATGGTTTTTGGTTTGGTTATGGTTTGAAAAATTAAAAACCCGAAATTTATGGTTTGGTTGGTTTGGTCGTCCCAAACCGCCCAAACCACCCGATGCACACCCCTAGTTCCATGTATAATTCTGGGCAGATTATGGAGATAACGAATCATACCTATTATGATCTTGACTTTCACGAACTCAACGGAGATCCTAGCTTTCACGATTTGTGTCTACCTCTCGGAAAACACCTCTATGGTATCCACACGAGCACCTTTAAGAACGTCTCACGAACTTGACTGCGGAATGGACGTACTAGCCTCCCTCTTGATGATTCGAATTATATGTTTCTGCCTCTTTCGCTGTTACCTCCTCTAGGGATTTTCTCAAAAACGTAATGACCTCTTAACCTATCATTATCTATTTATAATGACTGATTAATAGGCCCGTAACAGCAAAAACCCAACCCTTGTAGGTATAGGATTAAATAATAAAATGAATTTCTATTATTTAATTAATAACTAAGTCATACTTAATTATTATGGGCAGAAATACTCCTCTAATTCGAATTTATATTATCTCAATTAATTAAGTCTCACTTAATTAATATAATAAAATTCAAATAATCATCAATTAATTTAAATCCATAATTTAAATTAACTATTCCTTTAAGTGCTCAATGTGTGTGACCCTATAGGCTATTATTTAATTGGTAATAATTTTATTCTCCAATAAAATTATAAAAAATGAGTGGTATCTAGTAATACATCATTGTTACCCAATTAAACAATAATTAAATCGTGATTCGATAAAACCTTTCGTGATTAATGTTTCCGTGTAATATAATCCTTTTAACCATATATATTATAGATTAAACTCGAGGCATGTATTTAGTCATCCTCTTCAACATTTAATCCGGGTTTACTTGATCCATGAGTAGACTATTAAAAACAAATCATTATTTGAGCACGGCCATGCATTTTATAGTCTCACTCAATCAAGAGGCCAATAATATCTCTCATAATTATAGGAGGGTTAAATCCTTTATCTATCATTCATATTTCTCATACGACTCATGATATACCCGATGTCCACTTTTATCATCACCCGGTCAAAGGTAACTTTTAATGTAGTCAAAGTATATTAATCCTCGTATAGAAATATAATGATCTCAAGTCAAAGGATCATTACACCATTATCACTGTGAGTCTTTCTTATGACTTTATTAAACATGAATAATCTCACCGTGGGTCTGTCCAGTACCATGTACTCCTACATGTACCTATCTATTGACTTTAGTATCTCCATACTCATAACCAATGAGATGTGGTTATCTGTCAAACAACATACTAGTCTATCTATGTATTATTATTGTCCTATATAATAATACTCGACTAGGGACTTTTAAGAATATGATATATTATATAATCTCAAGTTCAAGTCATGTACTTAAACTATACAATGTGTATCATGATTCTAAGGACATTTATTATGCTAACAAAAATATATCGCAGTAATTAAGGTCATAATAAATACGTTTATTGAATGATTAAATGACATAAAGGTTTATTAAAAGAAACAATGTATT
Organism: Saposhnikovia divaricata; assembly: GCA_036435485.1. Lineage (NCBI taxonomy): Eukaryota > Viridiplantae > Streptophyta > Magnoliopsida > Apiales > Apiaceae > Saposhnikovia > Saposhnikovia divaricata. The sequence continues at coordinate 26,628,425 of CM071600.1, forward strand.
GCCTCTAGGGCACCTACACTAACACCTAGCTCTAACTTCATGTCCCAATGGCTGAAGCCTGTGTAACATGACAGTGCTTCAGGATCAGGGTCTGTTCCACAACAATTGACGGTTGAAGCTCTTCAAAACTTAATTGTGGATTAGATTCCTGAGTTCACAAAGATTGCTCAACACCTACTCACTGCAGACATGCCAAATCCAGACTATGAGGCTATTCTCCTATGTCATAAAGCAGATGTGGAGGATCAAAGGGAGAAAATAGCAAATGAAGCTGAGAGAGATGGTAATGTAGATGTCTGGCTGCAAGGAAAATATGACATTACTCTCAATGAAGCTCTTCAATACCTAAGAGAGGAATACATCACTTCACTGGGCTCTAATGCCAAATCTCTGACTCCTGGTGAAGTGTATGAGGCTATGAATGACTCTTACAAGGGATTCCTCAAGGCTGCTCACTATCTTGGGAAGGGAGTTCAAACAGAAGTCAATAAAGTATGTGATGCAACAGCCAAGGAAGTAAGTGAAATAAAAAGGGAATTTGCTGCCAAGTTTCCCACTCTAGATCCTGTCCTCAAAACTATATAAGACTGCAAATCTACCTGCACCAAGATGGACAATGGTTTGGCTTTGTTTCATGGAACTGTCAGTAATCTAGCAACTCAATTTCAAAATCTATCTGGTGAGATAACTGATGCCAATGCCATGCTGAGGACTCTTTTTGCAAATCAATATGGAGATAAGCTGGTGAGTGAAGTCCCTGTTCATGAAATGACCAAATTTGAGGTGTTGAAGCTCAAGGAACAATCACTGTCTGGTTTTAAATCTACTGAGTTATTCAACAAGGTGGATGCTCTGGAGAAAGAAGTGACCTCTCTCAAACAGTCAAATACTCATCTTACAGACACAGTTGCAACCCTCTCTGAGCAGTTGGACACTCAAGCAACCACTACAGCTAATGTTCTTCTTCACCAACAACAAATGCTGTCTGCTATGATGAAGCACATGGGGCTCTCTCTTCTTGATGAATCTGCCAATCCCACCTCTTCCAACCCAACGACCACTACTATAGCCTCTGTGCCTGACAACAAGCCTAAGGGGGAGAAGAGGACCTTAATGAACTCAAAACATAAGGGGGAGAAACCTAAAGAGGAGAGACCTAAGGAGAAAGGCATAATCATTTCTGAGGGTGGTCATCCAAGAACAAGATCTACACCTCAAGTTCAAGGAAAAGGCAAATCCAAGGTCAATGAGCCTATCACCTCTCTACCTATCACCTCTCTATCATCTGTCACCCTACCAACTATGCATATCACTACCCCAAGTGGTTTAAAGCAATAAATTACATCCACAATGGTGGCAGGTTCCATGCCAATTGATCAAACACAAGCCTCCAGATATCAAGATGATCAGCCAGTTGAAGTTAGTGTAGTTACAAAGGCCAAGCTGATAGAAGTAGCAAACTCAGAGATTTATCATGATGATGCCTTTTTGAAGTTTCTGCAAGTCTCTAAGGCAAAGGTTAGAGGAGACACACTGCTGTACATAAGAAGTCTTAAAGAACAAATCAAATATCTGACAGTGATACCAAGGAAGCTAAATCAAATTTATCTCAAGGAGATTATGATGGTGTCAAATGGCAAAATATGGCATCTATCTTATGACACCTTGAAGGTTCTAAAATTCACAGAGATTGATGCTATCTTGGAGCTGATTGAAAAGAAGGGAGAAAAACAACAAGAGCCTATACTCTGATCTTAGGAATGGTCAACAAGCTAGATTGCCTGAAGTATGCATTAATCCAAGAACCATTTTGTATCAGTCTGGTACAAAGATAGAAGATGTCAATCAGCTTGTCATTCCCAAGGATCTCACTACCAAAAATCACAGACTTATAATTGACATCATTGAACAACTGCAAAAGAAGAATGGGATAAGAACTGTTGAAGAGTTGGAAGCATTGAATATTCTCAGATCCTTCATAGCAACCGGCTCTATCCCAGAAATGGCTAAAGCAAGGAGGAATACGGATGACAAAGATGAGGATAAGAATGATAGGAGGAGGAGACATTATAGGAGTGATAAGGATGATGAAGACGAGAAGAAGAAGGACAACAAAGATAAGAAAGGTGATGATGACCAAGGCAAAGTCTATGAGAGGAAAAGTGAAAAATAGCAAGCCCTAGGCATTACTAACAGTAATCTCACCACAACACAAGACTCTAAGTCTAGGGTGAATACAGTTAGTAATGACCTACCAAAATCTACATCTATGGCTTCTGCAACTATTTTGCTACCTCAAGAAGAGAAGGACATTCAACTCAAGAAACCATCTGTATGTTTCCAAAAGCAAACTGATAACGGTGTACTACAATGGTCTACCAGCAAAGGTCACAAGTTTCTGCCAAGCAACCAAGTGAAAAATATCAAATTCAAACAAGTTGCAAGAAGAGTAAAGCCATCTAAATCAAGGGCCCTAACTATCATTCCAGTATTAAAACTCCAACCACTAGATGAAGACTTTGATGAAGACCAACTACATTTCCTATGGGCTCAAAGTATCTATCATGTTGCCATTGTTGATGACTGCCTTGAAATTAAATATACTGATGGAAGACAGAAGAAATTCAGGCAAGGGACATGTCAGCATTGGGGCAAGCTAGATGATATAGAAAGGATTATTGCTATGTTGGATTCTAAAGATAGAGTGGAAAGAGTATGGAAGCTAGAGTTGATTGACTTTGTCAAGATGAAGAGAGATCACCAGGCAGAACAGAAAAAGAATATTGAGGAGCTGTTAAAAAAAAGAGGGGAGGAGTTTATTGCTATGAAAGCTAAGACTGATGAGTTAAGAGCCATGGGTCTGTGTAGATACAAGTATAATCCTTACATTATTGAATACAAGAAATATATGGAAGAACTGTGAAGATTAGAATGGACTGCATCAGTTCCTACTCTGAGAAACAGCTGAATGACGTTCTTAAAGATCTATCAGGCTCTCCTCTAATTGAGGAACTCACTGCTATAGAAGACATTGTTCTTGCTATGGAAGAAAATGCAAAGAAGAAAGCTAAAGAAGCTGAAGAAAAGAAGAAAAATGAGAATCTGCAAGCCAAAGCTCAAGAGATGAATCCAAAAGGATATGACTAGTAATTCTTCATAACTTGTAAGGATGCCTCTTTGTATTTTCAATCAAATTACATACCTGTACTTTTCAAGTTTTATCTTTATGTATGTTAGGCTTGTTATCAGACATGAAATTGTGACTAAGGGTCTTACTCACAATTTGGGGGAGATTGTTAGTCATAGAGGCATGCATGTATACATCTAATAACAAGCCTAATTGTCTTTAATGCTTTGCATTACCTACATGACCTCTTAACTGAGGGAACCTCTAGTTGTAGAGTTTCTACTTGTTGTAGTACTTATAACATGCATCAAATTCTACCTGTGTAACTGTAATTAAAGTCAGAGAATAATGCTTGAAAGAAGTTCCAAGGATCATGCCTCAAGCTTGAAGATCAAGACTGTTAAAATAAACACAGTTGGAATTTGGAGAATGAAGATTTGCCTAAGTACCAATTCGAGAAGTGTTTTGATCTATTCAAAAAGTCTAGCATTCGACAAGTCAAGGATTCGATATCTACAAGAACACTGTTCGATATCTTTGGAAGTCAACTAGTCAAAGCCTCATTCGACAACTCAGAGATTCGACATGTCTAATACTCTATTCGAGAACTCAAGAAGTCAACAAGTCAAAGCATCATTCGAGTTCTCTAAGAGTCAACAAGTCAAAGTTGTATTCGATATCTCAAAGACACAGAAAGCTATTCGATATCTCAAGGATTCGATAAGTTAAATGCTCTATTCGACAACTCAAGGATTCCTGAAGAAAAGAGCTATTCGAGAAGTGTTTCGATATGTCAGCTTTGCAGTATTCGAGAACTCAGAGTTATCTATCAAGTCAATTCTAGTTCTCGAATCAATCACTAAGTTACTTCTCGATTACAATCTTGGAGACAAAATACTGGAGAAATTGTACAAGTCAGAAACCTACAACAAGCCAAAGCACTTATGGACCACAAACTGTAAGGTACTTTGGAAAGCCTACAAAGAAGTTAAGAGGGATGTACAAGAGACAAAGAGCTAAAGAAGTGGATCTGAACAGAACTTCAAAAGTCAAACCTGTAGCCGTTTGGATGCTTACTCAAATAGGATAGACATATTAGAAAGTAATTTTGTATGTCACCCTGTTTGTAGTAAGTAGCTGTACTTATGTTCAATAAGAGTACAACTTCACTTCTCTAGTAGTTAAACTTTTCAAGAACATTTAGATAGATACATCTCTTTGAGAAAAGTGAAGCTGAGAATACTAACATTTGTATTCACAGTTTGTAGCAGATCTTTATCTAATACATTATTATATTAAAGTGAGTGATCGTGTTCTTGTGTTTATATTCCGCACTTACATAATCCGTTAAACACAAACACACACTTTGTTACATAACCAGATTCAAACCCTTCAAAACAACCTTCACCTAAAACACTTATCACAAGAAAAGTTTGAGAATCCATTCACCCCCCTCTGTATTCTCTTCGGTATATTCAATACTCAACACGATTCCCGCCAACAACATAGTAATTTATATTTAATAGTAAAAATTATTATATACAAAGATGTAAGGTTCGAATTATTCCAGTAACATATTAAAATTAAAATTTATAATATTATATTATACTAAACTATAAATGAATTATAGAAAATTAAAAGTAACCCGTGCTTTGCACGGGTTATAAGCTAGTTTCAGTGGCGAATCCAGGATTAGAGGTGAGTGTGGGTGAAAATATACTACATCTTTTAACAAAGATATCATAAGAAATTCGATGTGAAAATTTTAATTCATGATGTTTTCCTTCCTTGATAATAAGCGGTTTTACCGCAAATCAGGTACCACCTTAGCTTTGGTTTTACATCACCTATATTAGAGACTAACCACCTATACAAAATCATATATATATTAATGGTCATCATCCACTCTCATCAATAATTGAACCTTCTGTCTCGTGTGAGGAGAGTTGAGATAATACCAATGGATCAATTGGTCCACTGCTAATTAAAGGTGTTATTAAGTATAAAAAGAATATTTTAAATGAAATAAATAAAATAATATGTAAATAAAAACACAGATTATACAATACAGAGAATCAAATAATTAAGTTAAGAAGTACATATTGAAAAAGAGAAAGTGAAAATAATGGGTACATATAATTAAGTTAACAAAGCTTAGCTTTTATTGTCCGTGATTCTGTATTTAGATCATCATTCAGCTTAACAAAGTTATACAACATTTTATGAGCATATCAGTAGTAGTAATATACAAAAATTCAGGGTACTTGACCGAGTACCCTCGGCACAATGTACATCCGCCACTGGCTAGTTTTGTTAAAGCCAGGTTAACTATTTTTGTTAGTTAAATGTGAAATAACCAATTAATTTCCAACAATGTCCTTTACTTAAAAATATTATATAGTAACGAGTTTTATTAATTTAGAGCATCTTCAATGAAAAAACTTTATCAAAAATAGGATATATATCCTTATATATAATAAGTGTAAAAGAGATTTTATTATAAGTTTGGTCCCTTAATTTAGATTACTGTATCGTCAAACTAATTTCAACCGTCGAATCTAATAATTTTAAAAATAGACAATTAAGATTATATCATATTAAAAGAAAATAATAATCATAAAAAAGATATAATTAATAAAAATTGTACTAGAATTGATTTTTTTTAAAAAAATTATAATTTGAAAAATGATATAATTAAAAAAATGCAGTATTAGAACTAGATTTTATTTAAAATTTTATTAATATTAAAAAAAAGTTTGTATTTATTTTTTGAGCTTTATCTTGGGATCTAGAAATCAGATTTAGATGATTTTATAGCCCACGCATAGCTCATAAAATTATCTTTAATTTAGTGATAATTTAACAATTATTATTCAGATGAAAACACTCAAAATCCCAATACTTTAATAATTACGAATTTTTGCATTAATCTTGGTTAGTGTAGAATACTTGGTAATCCTATTCAATGTAGAAAACTTAATTATATTTGATTTAAATCATTGACATCCACTTTTTCGTATTTTAATATGAATACACTTTTTACTTATATGTTAAAGTATCAAATATTTTTTTTATACTAGATCCAATGTTACTCATTTATTTATTTTAAAATCAAACGGTTCTTATTTATTTTATCGTACTGAGGAGCAGACTATCTGCTACCAAAGTTTTGTATAAAATCTCTCTTACATTTATTATTAAAACTGTATTTGGTTATTAGTACAATTATCTTCGAATAATAAGAATGTTATTTTTGATAATCAAAACGAAATATTAACAAATTTCCTAAATTCAATAGAATTTTAAACGTAAAAAATTGTCAATTTCTTATCTATTTTGTTACTTGGAAGTTTTAATTAAAAAATAATTGTTAAATCATCATTAAATTAAATATTATTTTGTTAATTTCATATGGGTTCTAAAATGGTCCAAATCAAGTTTTAATAATTTAAGATAAAATACATATTAAATTAAACGTGTAAAATTTTATATATATCAATTTTTTAATAACAATTTGATATGTAAACTAATAATAAATAGGGTGAGTGCTCTAAATATCCAGTTTTTATTTTTTCTTAACCAAAATGCCCACCACGCGCAAGCACCGCCCAAAATACCACAGGATACGCCTATGACAGTCCCGTGAGTTGGGATACGCCTATGGGGCCTGAGTATTTCAAGAGTTACGCCTATGAGCTCGGAGCAACACGTAGACACGCGAATGGGGAAGTAGTATCTGCACCCATGATACGCATTCACGTACGACGCATCCCATATCACGCATCTGTGACATGCGTGATGACGTCATCGTCACTTTTGATGAGAGGCGATTCTCATATCACGCATCCCATATCACGCTTCTCTCCAGCGGCGATTTTGAGGCGATTTTCGCTGGAAAAAGAAATCCATATGGCTCAGTTCTAGACATCTTCCCATAGCGTATTATGCACCAATCGAATCGTCTTTCGACGATCTACACAGCCATACCAGTTCCATACCATTTGTTTCGCCGGATTTGCAATGCCCAAATCGAACCCAACCCTCTCTCCTTAATTTTCCAACGAGCTCGAACAAGCCCATGTGGGGCCAGATTCCTCAAAGTCAATTGGGCAAAACGAAGATGAAAGTGTGTTGATTGTTTTGGTGCACTCAGAAGGGGTGGAGGTGGTCGGAGAGAGATGAAAGAGGCGGAGAGAGTTCGGAAAGATCTAGAGAGAGACGGCGGGGAGAGGGGGAGAGAGAGAGATTGCTGAGCGAAAATGAAATGAACGGCAACGGATTGCGCGAAAGGCGTGACCCGTAGGTATTTTAGACGGTGTTTTGAAAAACATGTTTTTCGGGTAATGGATAGGTAAAAAATGGGTATTTTGGACAATTTTTTTAATAAATATATATTTAAAAAATTAATATAATTATATATATATTAAAAAAAAAGTTGATGTGCGCGGGGGTCACATGCACAATCAGGTATATAGAGGTGGCCAGCCGTGCGTGCCGGGCTGGGCACGTGCCGTGTTGAGTAATGTCGGGCACGGGCATGCACGCATGTTTGGGACGTGCCGTGCCGTGCCGGTTCTTCAAGCTTTCAGCCCGTGAACGGCACGCGGGCTTGTGCGGGTTGGCGGGCTTTTTTTTTTTAAGGAAAATTCGAAGGTTACTGAAAAATTGTACAAAAAATTTGAAATTTTTTTTGTTAATTTAATATTTACTTTTAATATTCTAAAAATATGAAACGTTTCGAATTTGTAACTTTTTTCATCTAATTTTATTTCATGTTAAAATCTTTCGAATTTTTAAGAAAATACGAATCATACGATTATATTGAAATAAAAAGAGGGAAAGAGGACGGTACCTCTATTAAATTTTATTAATTAAAAAATATTTTACAAATGGTGTGAGAGGACTCCTCTCTAAAAAAACGGAACAAACCGCATTTAACATGTTTACAAAATTACAAACAAATAAATTCTAAAATAAATCTGAAAATACAAGATAATACAAATTCTACACACTAGTCTTCTTGTTCGGCCCCCGATTCCGATGAAGTATCCATTATCATCCACGGATCGTCTTCTCCATCCGAATCATCCGCTTTTTTTCCTTGTTGTCTTTTTTCGGCTTGATCCCAATCTTTTTTGCAAACACATATTTTTATTGAATCGGGTGCAAGACTTGATCTCTTCTCGTCTAACACTCTTCTACCCGCACTAAAAGCGGATTCGTATGCAATTGTAGAAGCGGGGACTACTAAAATATCTTTTGCAATTTTTGCTAAAATCGGAAATTGTGACTCATGATTTTTCCACCATGTTAATATATCGAACTCATCATTTAACTCATAATGATACGAAAAAAATTCATGCAACATAGTAAAAGCAGTAGTGGGAGTACTATTACTAGATTCGGAAATCAAAATTTTTGGTTTTTTGTTAGTTAATATCGATGCAATTGTTTTATTAAATCTACTACCACCACTACTACTACTTTTAGGTGGCATAGAAATTTGAGTTTTAGCACTATATATATCAATAAGACGATACAAATAATTTAAACAATTTAGAACATATAATTCCCAATTATTTGAAACATTTAACGTTTCGTAATAATGTTTTAACAAGACTTCTAAACCATCCTTTCTAACACCCGGATCAAGAAGACATGCAATACCATAAATAAAAGGAAATTCATCTAAATATTCGATCCACTTTTTCTTCATTTCCTCTATAATAAAACTAAAATGAGGATCTTCTTCATAATTAGCTAAAGTGTTAACAATATTAATACATTCAATAATAACGTGATGTGCATTTGGTTCATAAACATAAGAAAAAACCTTAGTAGCATGTGAATAACAGTCAAGTATATCACGTACGGTAGATGCCAATTCCCAATCATGTTCGGTAATATGTGAATCTTCATTTTGGTGATTTGGTTCGCTATTATATAATTGCGTGAAAATATCCTTATAAATAATTGCATCACTTACTAATTTATGAGTCGAATTCCATCTAGTCGGACAATCAATCCCCCATTTTTTCGCCTTTAATCCTCTATCTTTACACATTTTCTTGTATTTTCGTTTAACATGACCCGCATAACGTAACCACTTAACTACTTTTCTTATAGGTTCTAATAACGTAGTTAAATGTTTAATTCCAATTTGACAAGATAAATTAACTATGTGAGCACAACATCTAACATGTAAAAATATTCCATTACAAATTAAAGGAATATCACCCCTAATATAATCGATAGCTTTGTTATTAGCGGCGGCATTATCTAACGAAATTGAAAAAACCTTTTGATACAAATTAAATGCCCTAATTGTTTCTAAAATTCTTGTTTTTATGTTAAAACCGGTGTGTGACTCGTCCATAATATCAAAGGCAATAATTCGTTTTTGTATTAAGTAATCATTATCTATCCAATGAACCGTAACACAAATAAAAGGCTCACCTCCACTCGAACTCCAACAATCGCTAGTTAAGGAAACCATACCATCAAATGTAGCAAAATAATTAATTAAATCATTTCGTTGACTAGCATATTGATTTTGTGTGTGACGTTTAAGTGTGTTCCTAGGAATTCTTTTAAATTCCGGATTTACCGCGGTTTTCATCATATATTCTAAATTAGGACTCTCACCGTGGGAGAAAGACAACTCATCTAATATAGTATATCTAGCAAATTCATTAACCATACGTTCTCGATTATAGTGAAAAGGCATACCTCCACCGGGCGACGAAGTCATGAAACCACCGATTAATGTTTGTTGCTCCGTTGAAGTTCCGCGTGCCGTTTCACTTTCGTGACTTTCCATCGTAATATTATGTTTAGAGTGCAAATGTCGATCAAGTGTACCCGTACCGCTTCCCTTCCGATGTAAAAATGGCTTTTGTTGTCGATTAGTTTGTATACATAATAAACAATAGCATTTCGCTTCGGTGGGATCTTGTTCCGTCGGCGCCGGTACTCTATTAAAATAATTCCAAACATACGAATTTCTGCTCGTGGAAGAAGAACCTACAAAACAAAATAAAAAACGATTAATTTTCACAAAATAAAAATACGAATGTTTAAAACATACAAAATTTACCAAACCAAAAATACGGAACATAAATATAAACAAAACCAAAAATACAATTTTGAATTTTCGAATCAAAAAACAAAGTAAACAAGTTTTTTAAATATACGAATCACGAATTTTTTCAAACCAAAAATACGAATAAAAATCAATTTATAAACCGAAAATACGAATCAAAAATCAATTTATAAACTGAAAATACGAATCAAAAATAAACTTACTGGCTTCGACAGGTGGTGGTGGTGGCATAGAAGAAGTTGCTTGGCTTGAACCTTGCGAAGATAATGTCCCCCTTCCTTCTTCCATTTAAGCTCACCGGAAATTGTATAAAGCTCACCGGATATTGAAATTTGAAAATAACTGTAGAGAGTCGAGAGTCGAGATAGTAATTAATTTGTTTGTAACTAAGTAGTAAGTAAGCGGATTAAACAAAATCGAGAGAGAGAGAGTGTGAGAACAAAGAGAGAGTGAGAACAGAGAGACAGTGTGAGAACAGATTGCCGAGAGGTGTGAGAAAGAAGAGAAGAGAGCTGTGATATTTATAGGAGGGGATAGCCGTTTGAATCTTAGAGCCGTTGGAGAGAAGATGAACGTTGGAGATGAAGATGAACGTTGCTTGGAGCCGTTGGAGTGAAGAAGACTGCAGAAAACAAAACAGAGTATGTATATTTGTATCAATGTAGCCGTTGGCGCGTGCAGCGCGTGCGGCGTGCCTTTGGCGGGCCGGTTCCGCGTGCCACTTTTTTTTTTCCATTTCTGTAAGCAATTGTTTTGTTTTATTTTATTATTTCTACTTAGTACACACTATTTAAAAGATTTAAATGTCGATTTTGTTACAATTAAAATTTAATTGTTTTTATTTTTTATCGTATTTTTAAATTTTTTGTCAAAAACATGAATGATTTTTTATAATTTTACTAAATAAAGTTATATCCTACAAGATTATATGTAATTTTAATATTATTAGTTTTGTAATTCCAATCAAATTACATTTTACATTTTACATCATGTCTCTGTATATCTGAATTAAGTGTTGTACAAATGCTAAGTTTGACGTGCCGAACGAACGGGCCGTGCCGTGCTGTGCTTTTTATTTAAAAACGGTTCCCCACGTGTCGTGCCGTGCCGGTTACGGTTCACAGATCTTGGGCTCGCACACGGTACGTCAATTAGAGCAGGCCGAACGGGCTGCGTGTTTTTTATTCGCGTGCCGTGCTGAACGTGCTTTTTGACGAATAATCCACGAGCGTGCCGGGCTGAACCGCCCGTTTGACCGGCTCTACAGATATAGCCTGTAGGTTGAATCACAAGATTTTGATCGTTTGGTGAGAGACAACGAGAGCATGAGATACAAAGTATTTTGGACATACTTGAATCCAAAAACGAAACCAAAATTTATGTGATAAAAACATTACTAAAATGAAGTGATTTAACCATGCACAGTAGACATATTCCGACAGGCATGATTTAAGAGAGAACATTAACCGAAACAATCATTTTAAAATATGAATTTTAAATTCACAAAATTATAAATATTTTTATATTCCGATCGTGCTTCCAAAAAATTAATTATAAATAATAATTTATTTGTGAATTTAAAAAAAATATAATAAATTTCTAGAATCTGCTTTTGAATCTCATGAATTTTGTAAATTTGATTTTGAATCATAGTGAACTTTTTTGAAAATTATATATAAAACGTTTTCAATATTTAATTAATGATTCAAATATTGATATTAAAAATTATATAATGACGATTAAAATGTATGAATACAATTATTTCATAAAAATAAATTAAATAATATCTAGAATCTTGTTTTGAATATGAGATTCTCTAGTTCTCTTTTTTAAAAAAATTCTCTCCGGAACATTACGCTATTCCCATTTTTCAATTTCTTTTAAATATGGGTTCGTCTAGTGTGTGTCCAACGACACATGCTAAGAATTCATGTTTGATGAGTTGGAAAATTTGAGATTTTTGTGCATGCTAAGAATTTGTGTTTGATGAGTTAGAAAATTTGAGATTTTTATGCATATATGGATCGATTATTATTAATGAAATTTTTACCAATCAAAATTTGACAGCTAAGTGGGTACGAATTCTTAGCTTGGGCACACTATAAAAACCGTTTAAATAACAGCCCTGTTATCAGCGAAAGCTTTTTTCTCTCCCCAGCTTTCTCTCTCTCCCCAACTCGCCTTTCCTTTTCTTTTCTTAGCCGCCGGCCGGGGCTTCCACCGGATCTCCGGTGGAAAGCCCCAACACTCTTCATTTTCTTTGTATTTTCTTCCTCTTTTCAATAAACCTTACTATTTTCTTTCGTTTTTTCTTGTTTAAAGCTTGGATTTCCCTAAAAATCTTCTTTTTTAGAAAAGATTTGGTTTGTTTTTTCGGATTAAAGCTATCGGATCCAAGGGATTTAGCCTACAACTTCTTAGATCTCCTTCCCTAAGAATTTTTGCCCAGATCTAAAAAATTGTCTTGGTTTTCCGAGCTTTATTTTTCGTAGTTGTAATTTTCTAGTTTCGATTGTAGTTGTTTGGTAATTTTAAGACTTGTTTGTAAGTTTATTTTTTTGTAAGTTCAGTTTGATTTCTCTCCTTGGTGAGAGTTTTGGTGTTCTCTCCTGGGTGAGAGGTGTGATTTTCTCTCCTTGTGTGAGAGTTGGTTCGATTCAACGATAAGAGCTTGTGCGGAATTTCACTTGTGATCGTTAGCTCAAACGGATTTTGGAGAAGATATTGAGCGCAGAGCGAGTATTTATAGATATATCATTTTATTCAGACATATGCTTATTTGTCTCATTTTGATTATGAAGACGAGCTTGTCATCCTGTTCTATGTTTGATCGTTTCGATCACTCTTGTAGATGCTGTATGGTTTTTATGTATTGAATTATCGACTCTATTTCAAAAAAAAAAAAACGTTTAAATATACTATGGGAAAAGAGTATCTAAAGCACACAATAGAGAAGTTCTCTATTAGTGCGGCTTAAAATATGATAAATTAATTATTATTTGAACAATCCAACCATACGGATGTTAAATTTATATAAAAATATGTGAATGTACAAATTTTCGTGTAATTTAATTACTTGAAACTATAAATTTATAGCAATAAGCTTATGATAAATCTGTGTCGTTGAATATATATAGAAAATAGTATTATTATAAAAGTGATGCTCCACTATTTCAAATATAATAAAAATTTGTATACAACGTTATTTTGACATAAAATTTTCATCCGTACGGTTGGATTATCAAAAATAATAATAAAATACAAAATTTAAGATACATTAATAGAGAACTTCTCTATACTGTGCTTTAGAAACTCCATGCCCGTATACTATACTCTACCATAATATTAGTAAATTTATGAAGGGTGTAATTGTAATTTAGACGGTTGAGAATGAGGAGATCGGTAGTCCCTAGCGTGCTGCTTTTGTCTTTGATACGTATAAATAACTAGAGAAAGAGTTGGTAGAAGAAATGGTTGAGTTTACAAGGAGAAAAGATCGAAGGAGAAAACAACGTTTCTAATTTCATCACCCTCCTCACCTGTCTCTTCCACCCTTTTATAACCCACCCACACCCCCCCCCCTCTCCAGAGATTCATTTCCACTCAGTCTCTCTCTCTCTCTCTGCATATAAATTATGGCGGCTACGAGTTTTGTGAAGCTGAACGCCACGTCCTCCCAGTGGATCGCTCAACAACCTTTTAATCAACGCACCGGATCTGCTTCTTTTTCACCTGCTCGAAGGGTCTCTGTTGTTCGTGCTGGATCTTACTCTGATCAACTCGTCCAAACCGCTGTAAACTCTCTCTCTCTCTCTCTCTCTCTCTCTCCATCTCTCTGTATGTATATATATCGTATGTAAGTGTACACGTTTGTGCCTGGTGTAAATAAATGAATGTTTATATTTCATTTACTATCAATGGATTGGAACTATAACCTATTCGTGTTGTTTGATCTTTCATGTTTGATAATTTGTATTAGTTCAAATTCAATTCCCTGTGTCATTTTCTTGGTTTGTTAACACAACTTGCTTCAATTAACACCTCTACTATTGTTTGATGGCCTCCAAAAGAACAAAGTTGGCCCTTTTTTTTAAGTTACTTTTGTAAAAGCAACTATTCCTAAAATTGGTTTTTTTATCTTATTCTCCCCCCCCCTCCCTCTCTCACTATCTTCTGCAATTGCATGTTCAAATTCTCTAACAGTTATATGTTCGGTATTGTGCTTTTATCGAACACCTTCCCCAAGTCTTAAATGTTATGTACAGAGGATAGGGCTACTGCTTATATGCATAAAAACATCTCCCATATCTCTTCACACTTGCCTTTAATTGGCTATGAAGTTGGTGAAACTGAAACCTCCCTTTTTTTTTTTGCGAAATCCCGGTAAAACCTTTTACACAAGTGAAGACTATGCACTTGTTTGTTTTAATGCTAATAAGAAAACTTTGAATACTAACTACTAAGAGATGGACTCTTATGAATTATAGCATCGGAAATTTTGTTTTGTATCATAGTATATCTCCAGGTTTACGTTTACTCTAAATTTTATTGAGAATAAAGATCAGGTCTTGATTTTATATTTGAAGCAGAGGTGTTGATTTTCTTCAGAAGCTTTACCTTTTGCTTTCACAAAAATCATGCAGGGTTAAGTACGCCATACGCCCATGACAAGATCAATCATCATGATTGACATTATCAGTTTGATCTAATTAATCCTATTTTGTTTTTGTGATAGAAAACAATTGCGTCCCCTGGCCGTGGTATCCTCGCTATTGACGAGTCAAATGCAACATGTGGGAAGAGATTGGCCTCTATTGGATTAGACAATACAGAGGTTAACAGACAGGCTTATAGACAACTTTTGCTGACAACTCCTGGTCTAGGTGAATATATCTCTGGGGCCATTATGTTTGAAGAAACACTCTACCAGTCAACAACAGATGGAAAGAAGATGGTGGACTGCTTAATTGAACAGAATATTGTTCCTGGCATCAAAGTTGATAAGGTGTGTTTATCACTTGTCTTTATTACACTTCTTATCTGGAGCTAAACTTAATGAATATTGGTACATCATGTCTCCATCCATATTTATTTATTCAGGCAATTAATTTATATTTTATCTTCCACTTGTCTTCAGGGTTTGGTTCCTCTACCTGGTTCCAACAACGAGTCTTGGTGCCAAGGGTTGGATGGATTGGCTTCTAGATCAGCTGAATACTACAATCAAGGTGCCCGCTTTGCAAAGTGGTAAGTTTTCTCAGGTCGACATATATTAAAACACTTTAGATATTAGTAAAATAAAATGAACTTGTTTGGTATCCGTGCAAGCAGTATGTAACAGCATATCTAACTTCTAAGGTTTTATTTTTATTTTTATGAAACTAGGCGCACAGTTGTCAGCATTCCTTGTGGCCCATCTGCATTGGCCGTCAAAGAAGCTGCATGGGGACTTGCACGTTATGCTGCTATATCCCAGGTATCTCTTCATTCTGGATTGTGCAATCAGTTTTGAGTTCAATTATTTGGTCGAAAATAGAAAATAGAATATGAGATTGGATGATGTACAGTTGCTTGGCAAAGTTTATCTGGTTGAGGTTTTCACGGGGAAAAATCTTAAATTCAAATTAAATGGGGGTCAAGCTCTTCAAGACTTTAAGTTAAACTGCTATATATCAAGTAACTCGTCTTCAAGTTTTGTTCATGATATCTTGTGCAGGATAATGGTCTGGTGCCCATAGTGGAGCCTGAGATTCTTCTTGATGGGGATCACTCAATTGATAGGACACTGGAAGTTGCTGAGAAAGTATGGTCAGAGGTCTTCTATTACTTGGCACAAAACAGTGTGATGTTTGAGGGTATATTACTCAAACCAAGCATGGTAACTCCAGGGGCTGAGCACAAGGAGAAGGCTTCTCCAGAGACCATTGCAAAATATACCCTCACTATGCTTAAGAGAAGAGTACCTCCTGCAGTTCCAGGAATCATGGTATGTGGTTTCATTCATTTTTAATTCCTGACATTGCTTTTGTTTTTTATTATTTGAAATCAACCTATATGTATGGATATAATAAACTTATTAAAGAGTGACATTCTACTTGTTGATATTTGATAATGAGCTGCAATGACTTGAAATTGATAATCGATAAAACCAATTTTACTGGAGTCATTACTTGACCAAAACCATGAGTTTGATGCAACATCAACTCTTTTTATTTTGTATTAATATTATCTAGGTTTAGATCTGAGAACTTGAATCTCAGGTTTTAAATACTTTGGAATACTTGCGCACCTTGCTTCTGTTCTTTTAAACTCAATGTGTCAGCTTTCCTTTTGATATTATTTGTTTTCTTTAATATGATAAGAATTCAAGTGTGTGTAGAAAGTTCATTGATACTAGATATTCTGACCGAATACTTGGTTTTATTTATATAGTTTTTGTCTGGAGGACAATCTGAAATGGAAGCTACACTGAACCTAAATGCAATGAATCAGACACCCAACCCCTGGCACGTGTCTTTCTCCTATGCACGTGCTCTGCAGAACACAGTCCTGAAGACATGGCAAGGACTTCCTGAAAATGTTGATGCTGCCAAACAATCTCTTTTGGTGCGAGCAAAGGCCAACTCCCTGGCACAACTTGGCAAGTACACGGCTGAGGGTGAGAGTGACGATGCTAAGAAAGGGATGTTTGTGAAGGGATATACCTACTGAGTCCAAATATAGCACATGTACTATATCCTGTGGCTACTTGTTTTTGGTAGCTATGAGTGCTGAGATAAGACTTGCTATAGACAAGCTTGATTTTGTCTGACATAATTTCACTGTTTTAAATAAGGAATCTTTATGAAGAAAATTTGCAATGCATACCATTAACCATTACAGTTTTTTTTTTCATTTTGTTTTTCTTTGTAGTATCATAATATGTTGTGATTATTGTATTTTATTTCTTGGTCTTTATTTTGTAGGTGAATAAAGATATTTCTGATTTTGTATGAAATTCAACTAGCGGTACCTTAATATTTCAAGCTAAATGTGAATTGCATGATTCGAGAATTGAGATAGATGAAGTATATTTTACACTTGATCTATCGAGTTTATATTTATCTTTTATCGATAGCACATGTTGACAGTTTTAACAGTACATTCAATTTGCTATTATGTTTTGATAATTTATTTATTTTGACTATTATTAGCGTTCTGTCCGTGCTACGCACCAAATGGTAATATTAATTAATTAATTTATTAATAAAAACATATTATTTTAATCATAATTTAGGAAAAAAATAATTTCATTAAAATTTTAAGTATAAGATAATCTTCAATTTATTCCAGTTGCAGTAATATCAGTATTATCAAACAATTATCATAACATTCACATTCCACTCAAACATACTAAGCCTCTCTTTATTATTTTTTCTTAATATTATTTTTCATTTGATTTCTCTCATTTTTGAGAATCTTTCAACCAAATTCATAAGTTTTTTACCCATATTTTAAGTTTTGTTTTTTGGAAAATTTCGTATATTTAAATGTGCTGTACAGTGAGTTTCTATATTTTTATTATTGGGTTAAATCTCAAAGTGCTCATTGAAGTGGAGGACAGCGACAGGTATCAAATTGCTCACTCTAGTTATCGGCATCTCATTTGAATCATTAAAGTCATAATAAATATCAAATGGATACCTTTAAAATTTACTCGAAAAATAAAAATAATTTTTCATTGATTTCTACATATTTTTCTTGAATGATTCCATAACCAAACGAAAGGTTAATAATTATAGTATTTCTGATAATATATTTAGATTTTTAAAAATTCGCTTACTATTTATTTTTAATTTTATTGTCATTTTCCTTGTTTTAATTAAAAATAAATAGTAAAAAAACTTTTTAAATTCTAAATATATTATCAAAAATACTAAAATTATTAACCTTTCGTTTGGTTATGGAACCATTCAAGAAAAATGTGTAGAAATCAATGAAAAATTATTTTCATTTTTTGAGTATATTTTAAAGGTATCCATTTGATATTTATTATGACTTTAATGATTCAAATGAGATGCCGATAACTAGGGTGAGCAATTTGATACTAGCCCTCCACTTCAGTGAACACTTTGAGATTGATATGAGAAAGGATCACTACCGTGCAAATCCATTCAACGAACGCAGTTATGATAAAGAAAAACTTTCATCTAATATAGTTTCCTATGTGTTGGTTCAATATCATTTTTACAAATTTTATGTTCTTTTATTAGTGAAGTGATTTACTACAGAAAAATAAACATTATCAATTAACCAAACAAATCCAATATATCTCATTCTTTGAGTAAGATATGACACTTACAGTTTATGGTTATAATTTGAAATTATTTTATGTAATATTTTAGATGTAAGACATATAATTTATTTATTTTTATTCAAATATTTCATTAGAAATAATCAATACTAATTTAGTAATTAGAACTTCTATTTCTCAATCTCAAATTTTATTGATATATTTAAGATGTGATTTTCTTTACTTTACATAGATTTTTCATTTATGTTGTATACAAATAAATATTTTTTTAACATATATTAAAGTTTAATTAGTATGTTAAATCGAAAAATATGTTATATTTGACTACTTAATTTAATTATTTTAATTTTTAATTATTTTATAAATAAAATTAATATTATTTGCGTATAGAAAATTTTAATTTTGATTACATTATTACTAATTTTGGATACCAAAAAAAAAATCATATCTAATCCAAAATTCGACGAATTTGGTTTTGGATATTGAGTTTTGGATTTGGATTTATTTTTAAAACCCAAAAATATTTGGAATGGGTTTGGACTTTACAAAATTCGGATCAAATCCAACCTGTTGTCATCCCTATGCGTAAAATAAAAAATTTGAAAATGAGTATCACCTATCTTTTTTTCTATTTGACTAACATGTTAAAATGGAAAACTGTACATGAAACTAAAATCAAATGTGTAATATATAAATACGTAATCACATTATATATATATATATATATATATATATATATATATATATATATATATATCCTTGTAATTTAATTATCAGGTTAAAAAAACGTGAAATTCATTTTCGTTTGACAGTGAGTATATTTTTCGACATGTATTAAAAGAAAGTGCTTACGTAGATCTGGAAAATCGTTTATGTTGTGTACATTCATGCCATGTGTTTTTGAGATCCTGCATGAAAATGACCTAAAATTATTTTGTGTACCCAAAATTCGAACCCAAAATGCCATTAAATTACATAATTTTTTTTAGTACACGAAACGAAAATAATATGCGAAAAGAAAAAATATGACAATTACATTTAATGTCACTCTTTTCCAAAGTTATCTAAGTATTTTAATATGTAATTGAAAACAATATTGAGATGCTACAAAATAAAACAAAGAGTAAAGTACATAAAAATGAAGCCCTCCTGTTTTTTTTAATTTTATTTATTGTTAATATATATCTCTGTTTGTTTAGAATCTATCTACCAACTTATTAAATTTTTTACCTATATTTAAGATTTTGTTGATATTAAAAATAAATATTATTAACCAAGCAAATTAGATATGTCTGCTATTAGATTAGGATATGAGAATTGAATACCATTACTTGAATTCAAGAATACAAAATTAAAAATGGCACCTATTATTGGAAACTATATATAATTTATAGTGAAAAAAGAACCTGAGATATATCTCAGGTAACTTTCCTGAGATATGAATAAAAAAATTTAAAATTTATTGGGCCCGAAACAAATCTTGAATTTACAAAATTGTCCATCCCATATTTACATATAAAATACATATATCTCAGGGAACTTACCTAAGATGTATCATAGGTTCCCTACTCTCTAGTTTATATGTATCGACCTATCTAGTTATCAATAATAATGATTTTTAAACGATTGCTATATCCAATTCTTTCTCTTATCCTCTCCCAAAAATACTAATCTAAAGTTTGGGGTTGACATCTGTACTTTGGTTGATGGTAAGTCCCTTTTTATTTTTTTTTCTTGATTTTACTTTGTTTCCAATAAATATCTCTCTTAATTGAAAGTCTAGTACCACGTTAGTGGGTTTTATCTAATGATATATTGGATTTTGTACTTTCTCCTTATGAATGATAACTACCGTTTCTTTTCCTTGATTTTACTTTGTTTTTCAATAAATATATCTCTTTCTTGAGGGTTTGGTACCTCGTTAGTGGATTTTGTCTATCCATATATTGGGTTTTGTTCTTTCTCTTTGTGAGAGTATGTTCCTTTATCTTGGCATCCGGGATCTTAGATCTACAGGATTTTGCTATACTGGTTTATTGATTTGGATAGTATGGAATAACAGTTATGCTCAGTTGTTTGAATACGTTCTCACAAATCACATATGTATTTCCCTCACGATTATAACAAATTGTTGGATTATCTCGCCAGAAAGACTATATATTTCAATGATATAAGCGTTGGATGTACCACAATTTTAAGATCTGATCAACGATTTTAGTTTGAATTAAGGAAACCTTGTTACCTTGATATGATATATTTGAATATGTGTTTGTCTAATCTTGATTATTTTTGCAGATGTATTATTTACCTATAAAAAATAGTGATTTAAAAGAAAATCTGAATGATTATTTGTGTAGATGGCGTATGCCTTTTTTGATAAATTAATTATCTATAAAAAATAATGATTTATTAGAATTTTTGCGCTGAATTGACCAATTTGCTATGTAAATATCAACTAACAATACTTTTATTGACTCTGTAATAAATTTCAATTTGTAAATTGATAATTTATACACCAAATAATGTCTAATACTATTTGAGAGTCTATTTAGTATCTTGAATAATTCAAATATATTGTCAAGTAAATTTGTTTGTCCCATTAATTCATGCATAACTAAAAAATATTGATAAATAAATGTTAATGAAAATTGGTTTAAAAATCATTTTTAATATTTTAATTGGTTGAATTTAGTTTTTTTTAAATAATTGATTAATTTAAAAATTTATATAACTTGAATTTTGATTGTGTATTTGGAATAGTGTATTAAATATTTTTTAATTTTTATAATATTTAACTTAATAAGAATAGATTTATTCAAATTTGTTTGCACCTTATGATTGTAGATCGAGTGTTTGAGATATTAAAAATTTATATTTTATAATATAGATAAAATAGACCCATGCATAAAAATAATATATTTCTATTAATTTCAATTAATATATACGCAATTTTGGAAAATGGCTATATACATACAGAGGGGCGCAAAAAACAGATGTGCTAATATATAATAATATAATTTTCATTGATTTTAAATTAAAAATTGTGATTGATTAGTTAATAAGTATTTATGAAAATTAATCAGTAATACATGACTATATATTATAGTATGATTGTAGTTGATATTTATGAAAATTAGCTCGTAATATATAATAGTATATTTGTGATTGACTTTAAATTAAAACATTGATATGTTAGTAAATATTTTATCACTTTAAAAAATGTAATTTATGCACGTACTAAATAAAATAAATTTCGTATTTCAAAAAAATTGTTAATAATCACGATAAGTAAATTAGGATGAAAATGATACAATTAATTTAATTTTAATGATAAATTCTAATTCGCTTTTATATAAATTTATGAAAATTAATTCGTAATATATAATAATGCAATATGATTTATTGTAAATCAAAAGAGTTGAAAATTCATATTGCGAAATCGCTTTTAATATTATATATTTGTATAATCCTGATCGATTTTCATTTAAAACATTAATTTATTACAAATATTTTTAACATTAAAAAAATATGTAATATATTGATATGTTAAATCAAGTTATTAATATATTTAAATTAGAATTGTTAACTAACCATGGTTAGTATAATATGATAAGAATGGTAAATAAGGAAAACTTTTAATATAATATGATTGGTCTAAAATTTAGGAATGATCTCTGATTAATACTAAAATAATTCAAAATTTTCTAATTGGTTAATTGCATCTAAATATATATATGGGTAGACTCAGGTATTATAATAAAGGATATTGGTACCTTGCTACTTTCTATGCTAATGTTTCCATGTTGGTTGAGTTATTACTATAATTAGCGTAATTCCGTAAATATATAGTTGTTATTTAATAAAAGTGAAAATAAATTATATGAAAAATTTATTATCGAATATTTTTTAATTAAAAGTATATGTAATATATAATCATGTTAAATTAAATAGTTATTCTATTTTAATTAGAATTGTTAACTAACTACAGTTAGTAAAGTGGGTATAAAAAGATAAATAAGGAAAATATGATATGATTGGTCTAAAATTTAGGAATGGAATTTAAATTAGAATTGTTAACTAACCATGGTTAGTATAATAGGATAAGAATGGTAAATAAGGAAAACTTTTAATACAATATGATTGGTCTAAAATTTAGGAATGACCTCTGATTAATCCTAAAATAATTCAAAATTTTCTAATTGGTTAATTGCATCTAAATATATATGGGTAGACTCAGGTATTATAATAAAGGATATTGGTACCTTGCTACTTTCTATGCTAATGTTTCCATGTTGGTTGAGTTATTACTATAACTAGCATGAAAGCCCGTGCAAGGCACGGGCCATATTCTAATTTGCACAATTTCTTTCGTAAATCGTGTTTGAGTCGGTTATATCTTCTTTTCAATCTATTCCACGTGGTTCGTTTTATTTAAGGCAAACAATTGGTAATCGTTCAAATTTTGAAATAATAATGAATTTTAAATTTTGAGTACCATATAGTACAAAGCCAATTCTGAGATTTAAGCCGCTCATGCAATGGGGCGCCGAGAAGATGATGTTATTTAGGGGCACATCTTCTCTAATAACTAAAAAAAAATTAACAGTACGTAGAGGCACAAAAAATGATATTTGGGGCATATTTTTTTTAAGGTAGCACCAAAAATAGTTTAAGATATAAGGAGGGCCGAAAAATAAATCGCATGTATGTGATTTTTGATTTATAATTGAGTACAAAATTCAAATTCACTTGGAACTTTCAATTTCTCAGGACCGGCCTAGGTATCATATTTGTAGCAGTACTCGTTGAATGTAAGATGAATGACCGATAGTAATTATACACAAAAGTTACTCATTAGTGGCCAAATCCTATTGCAATAATAATGTGTCGTTTAGTCCATTTTCTAGCAGTAATTTTTGAAAGATTATCACGATAATGATATGCTTTTTAGTTTGTTTCCATTAGCAATAGTAAACCAGCAGAGGAGATAGGTGGAACAATACATATATGGTAGGAGATGTATTATGGTAGCAACAGCATAAACTATTTTAAATTAGGAAAAATCAACTAAAATGTATGATGTATCCATACACCCTAATATACGCTACAGTGAAAATATATATTTTTTATACAGTCTTTAAATATCACTAATCGATCATTATGTTATAGGTAGTCATATATAATTTTAACATCTTTGTTAGGTCTATATAATCTTTTTTATACTACAGTATAATTCAACTATGCATTTTATTCATTTATTTAATCGATAACTCATATAGAGTCCAAATCTAACATATAAGCTAATTCTGATTTTTTTTGTATAGATATATATTTTACCTAGTACCAATCATACTAAAGGTCTGTTTGGTATTGATGTTGTAGACCGTAACTATAGATTTTTTGTAGAACAATTGGTTCAAAACAGCTTAGGAAATCTAAAAGCAATTTTTCAACAACATTTTTATAAAAAAAAAATTGGTTAGGGAAAAACATTTTTTTTTCACAATAGCAAATTTTGTTGCCAATAATTTTAGGTAAGGCCATCGAATCCCAACAATCACATATTAAATAAATTTAATGAAAGTTAATATAAAATAGGATATAAACAAAACTAAAAAAACAAAATTTATTCAGTAGTTCTGAATTTAACTCCATTTGTATTTAGAGGTCATAAATTCAATTTCCTTGATAAGACCAAAAAATCATGTCGTGTTTCCGTATATTCTGTATCATATGTCCTAATTCGATGGTAGATAAACTCACACTGTCTTGTGTATTACGTGAATGCATATCTTGTTTTCATTGCATATTCATAATATAGATAAAAATATTATTGTATTATAATTTCATAAAACTATCATTCTAATTTCAGAACAAATTTTTTTATTCGATAATAATTTTCTTTTGTAGTTATTCAAACACTTCTATCTTAAAATTTTAAAAGTGAAATTATTGTGATAGCATGATAGTCGTATAATGCACGACCTGCATTTTAACTATTATAATTTTACATACACATATTCTTATGAAATTATCACTATTATGATTATGAGTTGATTAGGTATAAAAATCTTTAATTGTCATATCTCTCATACAATAATATTATACATATATTTTGAATGTCATTATGTCAACACTATATTTTTTTAAATTTTAATTATAACTTATATCCCGTGATCGCATTCTAATTCATATAATATCTTTTGAATTTTGTGATAGAGTCTTTTCTATTCTCCTATCAGTCTGCTTTACCTTTCATGTGCAACGGTCAATTGAAAGTCAACAATTAATAATTGTTATAAATTCAAATTATTAGCGTATTTTAAACTTCGAGAATCGTCTTTATAGTGGTGCTTATTTAATGTGAGAACGATAACCGATAAAAATGGTAAATAAGAATTAATCGTCACCTCAAATTTGTCCATTCTTTCCTTTTTTTTCCGATCATCTTTCATTAATCTTTGACAACCTCTCATCGACCTGCCTTTTCATATATATTTTAAATTATTATTGTGGTAGATACGAACTGAATAGGTATTATGATAATAAAATAGTTAACTGCATACATCTCTTCCACATTAAATATGTATACTTCTTTCGAATTTTTTCCTGCTAATATTATAATTTTTAAATTTTAATTGAACTCATCTAATATTTGTCAACAGGTTAGATTAAAATGTTATTATCAATTAATTGGTTCTGTTACCATTTGTTTTTACGTTGGCAAAAAAATTGATGTACCTATTCTTTTGTTATTTAATTAAGACATAAGTGTTTACAATAAGCATTTTTTATATAAAGATGTCCAAATTTGACAGTAAATGAATTCAAGTCATGTTGTGTACCTAGGAGTGGTATCAGGTCAATTTAGGATCGAAGAGTGATATACCCATGGCGATCCCCGACTTCGAACATAATCATTGAACCTGTCCCGGTTCCTGAACGAAGATTATTATTCATTCTCATTGTCATCCCCTGAATTTCTATTTTATAATATTCCCTACTTCCCATACTGAAACAGAAAAATTTCCTAAATCCCTAACCTAAATTGGAAGGGGATCGGATTGCGGTCGGACGGGATGGGTGAAATTCTCATCCATACGTGTACCAAGTGAACTTGTTTTGTGTTTGTCATGAGCGTAACAAATATGAATAAATATTATAATTTATAATTTCACAAAAACTACTATTACACATGTATCAAAAATCAAAAATTGAATTTAAATCATTCGTGTACAATGTGAATTTGTGTCGTATTTTCGTATCACATACATAATATAAAAAGAATACTTTATAGTTTTAAAATTTCATGAAAATATAATAATAACAATAATAACAATAATAATAATAATAATAATAATAATAATAATAATAATAATAATAATAATAATAATATGACATGGTAATATTTTTTTGATAATTTTATCATGCATAAATTTTAAAAAAATGTAGATATCAGAAATTGTTAAGATGTAGTGGTTGTGTGCATAAATTTAAGTTGTTTGTATAATAGGGGAGATTATAAAATCTATTCCTAATAAAAATATTTTTTTAACATTAACATAAAGAGGGGTATGTTGATAAATTATTAAATTGGGCTTGAAAGAGCATTGTGGTCTATAATATATATAATAATAAATGAAAAGAGACATTATTCTTTTATTTTCTTTGAAATTATTTCTAAAATAAATGTTAAATAAAATGTAGAATAGAACTATTTAAGAATCTAGTGGATGAGTTCCAAATTTTCATCAATGGGACTTCTAGCATGATGGTCATGGTGCGATCATAAAGTAGATTCTTAGCAAGAGGTCATGTGTTCAATCCATGTCAACAACAATATTTTTAATATATTTATAAAATCTTGGATTATTTTAGTAAATTACTAAGTGGCATGGAAAGCCATGTTGGCATATAATATATATAAAGGATTAGCGTGCTTCCATAAATATATAGTTGTTATTTAATAAAAGTGAAAATAAATTATATGAGATATTTATTATCGAATATTTTTTAATTAAAAGTATATGTAATATATAATCATGTTAAATTAAATAGTTATTATATTTTAATTAGAATTGTTAACTAACTACAGTTAGTAAAGTGGGTATAAAAAGATAAATAAGGAAAACATGATATGATTGGTCTAAAATTTAGGAATGGAATTTAAATTAGAATTGTTAACTAACCATGGTTAGTATAATAGGATAAGAATGCTAAATAAGGAAAACTTTTAATATAATATGATTGGTCTAAAATTTAAGAATGACCTTTGATTAATCCTAAAATAATTCAAAATTTTCTAATTGGTTAATTGCATCTAAATATATATATATATATATATATATATATATATATATATATATATATATATATATATATATATATATATATATATATATATATATATATATATATATGGGTAGACTCAGATATTATAACAAAGAATATTAGTACCTTGCTTCTTTTTATGCTAACGTTTCCATGTTGGTTGAGTTATTACTATAATTAACGTAATTCCGTAAATATATAGTTGTTATTTAATAAAAGTGAAAATAATTTATAAAAAAATTTTATTATCGAATATTTTTTAATTAAAGTATATGTAATATATAAGTATGTTAAATAAATATTTATTATATTTTAATTAGAATTGTTAACTAACTACACTTAGTAAAGTGGGTATATAATAAAGGATATTGGTACCTTGCTACTTTTTATGCTAAAGTTTCCATGTTGGTTGAGTTATTACTATAATTAGCGTAATTCCGTAAATATATAGTTGTTATTTAATAAAAGTGAAAATAATTTATATGAGAAATTTATTATCGAATATTTTTTAATTAAAAGTATATGTAATATATAAGCATGTTAAATTAAATAGTATTATATTTTAATTAGAATTGTTAACTAACTACAGTTAGTAAAGTGGGTATAGAAAGATAGATAAGGAAAACTTTTAATATGATATGATTGGTCTAAAATTTAGGAATTGAATTTAATTGGTCATAAAATAATTCCTCGTTTTTGATTGGTTGATTGGTTAATCGCGGGATGTGGTAGACTCAGGTATTATAATAAATTAGAGTTGTTCACGAACCGAGCTGTTCGCGAACAAGCTCGGCTCGGCTCGTTAAGGGCTCGGTTCGGCTCGAGCTCGAACAAGATTTTTTGTTCGTTAAGCTTAACGAGCTCGAGCCGAGCTTTACGGTGTTCGGTTCGTTAAAGCTCAAAAAAATTCAAAATTTTTAATTTTTATTTTTTTATCTCCAACCAAATTAATTTTTTATTTTTTGAAAATTTGGGAATATCACTAAATTAGATATATCTTGACATCCGTACGGTTGGATCGTCGAAAAATATTTTTTAAAAAATAGAAACAACAATTCGTGACAAAGCACTAGTTACTAGTACTAGTTAAATTAGGAGTGATCTACTGAGATCTCCAACCAATTAATTTTTTATTTTTTGAAAATTTGGGAATATCACTAAATTAGATATATGTTGACATCCGTAAGGTTGGATCGTCGAAAAATATTTTTAAAAAAATAGAAACAACAATTCGTGACAAAGCACTAGTTACTAGTACTAGTTAAATTAGTAGTGATCTACTAAGATCTCCAACCAAATTAATTTTTTATTTTTTGAAAATTTGAGAATATCACTAAATTAGATATATCTTGACATTCGTACGGTTGAATCGTCGAGAAATATTTTTTAAAAAATAGAAATAATAATTCGTGACAAAGCACTAGTTTACTAGTACTAGTGAAATTAGTAGTGATCTACTAAGTTCTCCAACCAAATTAATTTTTTATTTTTTGAAAATTTGGGAATATCACTAAATTAGATATATCTTGACATCCGTACGGTTAGATCATCGAAAAATATTTTTAAAAAAATAGAAACAACAATTTGTGACAAAGCACTAGTTACTAGTACTAGTTAAATTAGTAGTGATCTACTAAGATCTCCAACCAAATTAATTTTTTATTTTTTGAAAATTTGGGAATATCACTAAATTAGATATATCTTGACATGCATATGGTTGGATCGTCGAAAAATATTTTCAAAAAAATAGAAACAATAATTCTTGACAAAGCACTAGTTACTAGTACTAGTTAAATTAGTAGTGATCTACTAAGATCTCCAACCAAATTAATTTTTTATTTTTTGAAAATTTGGGAATATCATTAAATTAGATATATCTTGACATCCGTACGGTTGGATCGACGAGAAATATTTTTTAAAAAATAGAAACAACAATTCATGACTACTAGTTAGAATAGTAGTGATCTAATAAGATCTCCAACCAAATTAATTGTTCGCGAACAGCTCGAGCTCGGCTCGGCTCGAGGCTGTTCGTGAACAACTCGAGTTCGGCTCGGTTCGGTCAAAGCTCGGCTCGGTTCGTTAAAAAATCAGCTCGGTTCGTTAAGATCAAAGCTCGGCTCGGTTCGTTAAGGTCAAAGCTCGGCTCGTTTCGGTCAAAGCTCGGCTCGGCTCGGTATGTAATATATAAGCATGTTAAATTAAATAGTTATTATATTTTAATTAGAATTGTTAACTAACTACAGTTAGTAAAGTGGGTATAGAAAGATAAATAAGGAAAACTTTTAATATGATATGATTTGTCTAAAATTTAGGAACCGAGCTTTGATCTTAACGAACCGAGCTGATTTCTTAACGAACCGAGCCGAGTTTTGACCGAATCGAGCCAAATTTAACTAGTAGATACACTACTAATTTAACTAGTACTAGTAACTACGAATTATGTAAATTAATTTAGTGATATTCCCAAATTTTCAAAAAATAAAAAATTAATTTGGTTGGAGATCTTAGTAGATCACTACTAATTTAAGCAGTACTAATAACTAGTGCTTTGTCACGAATTGTTGTTTCTATTTTTTTTAAAATATTTTTCGACGATCCAACCATACGGATGTCAAAATATATCTAATTTAACGATATTCCCAAATTTTCAAAAAAAAAATTTAATTTGGTTTGAGATCTTAGTAGATCACTACTAATTTAACTAGTACTAGTAACTAGTGCTTTGTCACGAATTGTTGTTTCTATTTTTTTAAAAATATTTTTCGACGATCCAACCGTACGGATGCCAAGATATATCTAATTTAGTGATATTCCCAAATTTTCAAAAAATAAAAAATTAATTTGGTTGGAGAACTTAGTAGATCAGTACTAATTTCACTAGTACTAGTAACTAGTGCTTTGTCACGAATTATTGTTTCTATTTTTTAAAAAATATTTCTCGACGATCCAACCGTACGAATGTCAAGATATATCTAATTTAGTGATATTCCCAAATTTTCAAAAAATAAAAAATTAATTTGGTTGAAGATCTTAGTAGATCACTACTAATTTAACTAGTACTAGTAACTAGTGCTTTGTCACGAATTGTTGTTTCTATTTTTTTAAAAATATTTTTCGACGATCCAACCTTACGGATGTCAACATATATCTAATTTAGTGATATTCCCAAATTTTCAAAAAATAAAAAATTAATTTGGTTGGAGATAAAAAAATTAAAATTAAAAATTTTGATTTTTTTCGAGCTTTAACGAGCCGAGCTCGAACCGAACACCCTAAAGCTCGGCTCGAGCTCGTTAAGCTTAACGAACAAAAAATCTTGTTCGAGCTCGACTCGAGCTCTTAACGAGCTCGAGCCGAACCGAGCACTTAACGAGCCGAACCGAGCTTGTTCGCGAACAGCTCGGTTCGTGAACAGCTCTATTCATATGTTGTTTGGGACACATTTATATCTCCGAGGGAGCTTGAAACCCACAGGCCGCGACGGATGTGTACCAGGACCTCCATGACATCGCTGATTGACGTATACAATGATTTAAAGCATTAAAGTTGTTCTCAGCTTGTTTTTGTCTTTCTTGATGATGGTCTTGGCAAAATCAATGTACAATATTTTCTTCACTATTCTCTTAAGAAGTTGATGTTGAAGCGACTTTTCGATTACCCTCTACTCGAGCACCCATACCTGCGGGAAAAAAGTTCCAACTCTTGTATCCCTTGGTCCTCATGGGGAATTCACTGGACCATGCTGAGCTGAGGTCTTGACAGAATTCGGTGTTTTAGCATGCCCGTTCACGTGAAAAAAACTTGCAAATTTGAAGACAGAAAACATTAGTGACCTGAAGTTGGAGATGTTGTGAGGCCCAACCACTGTGTTCAAAAGACGAGATGGTTCCCACTTCCCAGGTTCTCTTTCTCACTTTGTGGGGTAAGAGAGTTGTGTTTTGTTCTGGGATGATCTCGAGGACCTAGTTTAGGAATACCAACAATTCGTGAGTACAACTGTGAACCTAGGGGATACGTAAACTATCTCATCCTCTCGCTGGGTCACAAATTCCACAATCACAACACAAATTTAATTTGGTCTACTAGTCTTGTCAAATATAATCATACATAAACTTGATTTTCAATAATTATTAGAAAAATGGTAAAAAGGGTGGAGAATTATGTTGGCTGTCTCTTGCACTCTGCATCATAGAGCTCCTTGTGTCTATCAAATTGGACATGGTATGCTATCTATTTGCTTGTTTAACATGTTTTTATGCCCTTTAATTCTCGATTTATCATAAACTTATGTTTCTTCTTTTGGCCTTATACCAGGGTTTTTCCCCAATCATATATGCCTAGGGGTTGGTACTTTATTGAATAGCTGCTGGTCTTAGCCTTGCACTGTTCTTGATCTTATGGCCGTGTGAATTTAAGCAGAGTTTGAGGAGAAAGCAACATTGAACTTGCGATCTGTCATTCTTTTGATCATTATGTCTTGCAGGTAAACATGCTGTACATTCAACATTGTTCGGGAGGAATATTTCGTTAATTTTTTAAAATCGTCTTGTTGCTTTAATAGAATTATGTATGAACATAGAATATTTGTAGAAACCAATGTTTGTAAGGGTCCTAAACAATCTTTGGTACCTCCGGTTATTACACATTACCATTAATATCCATCATCTCATATTTTATGTTGGGGACCAACCATTAGATGAACGTTGGCATAGGTATGGTTATTTGAATAATAAATGGCTTTTCTTGATTTAAGTATCTTTTTTGTTGTTTTCTGTTTTTCTGAAAGCTCGAGAAATGAAAACCTCAAATCCATCCGGGTAATTTTGGGTGAGCAGGCTGAATTCCTCAAGTTTATTGCGATTCATTAAGTTGGAAAGGGCTTTTTGCAAATCTTTTTCTTCCATATTGTCCTTCCTCTAACGATCTCTTCACTTTTAAGCTCTCCTTTTGTTTGGAGAAGATGTGTATACCTTAATTCCCTTCCTTCAAAGGATTTCAAGAGTCCGTTTCCCTTTAAAAGTTCTGAAGGTAGTGAGTATCCATTTATCAGACTGTCATTAGTAGTTTGATGAACCCCATTGAAAATTCCAACTTCATCAGGATCAGCCAGAGATTGAACTATATCTGAATTGCCACATTCTCTCCTGTACTCAAGAATAATACTAGTCAACTGGTTCTCCTCCATAAACTGCTCCGGGATTGTCTGGAGAAAAAACATTATAATTTTCAGGTTTTATTTTGAACTCAAATTGTAACCGAAATTATGTATTCATATTATTTCATTACCTCAAGCATCCATCCTACATACTTGACGTTGTTTACATGGTGATTCATGTCTAAGTCTCCCCTCTTGGCCTAGAATCAGAAAACAATATATTAGCTCACAAGTTGTGAACTGGCATGGTCTTCTTTCTTCCGAGCAATGTAAATTCTGTATGTGTACTAGGTGAGTACATATATGTGTGAATGCTACCCAAAATGGTTTACCTTCAAGTTTGAGGTAATGTATTTGGCATTATCATCTAATTTTTCAATCTTTTCTGTTGCATCTTCTTCGAATGCTCGCTTCTCAATAAACCATGGACCTATTTCAGCCCTCACCTCGTCTGGCATTTTCGAGAGGCGCCTGGTTTTCTGGTTCATCATTACCCATGTACTGTTTCATCTCTTAATCATTAGTCCTGTTGCAGTATGAACATAACCTCTTGTAATAGTGCCTTGAATAGGAACTCAGATCTCATGACATACCTTGTTGCCCGTGCATACACGAGGCCTGTGTTGTGAGATCTGAGCTGCCAATCACGTCGCATCCCATTTTTACCTGACGCCCCAACCCAGGTGTCGAGTTCCAATACTTCTCCCCTGCAGAAATCCGTTTAGTGTTTGGAACTTTAACTGCTGGTGATAATGGTTGTCAAATGATAGGGATTAGATTAGTTAATTACCATATTGGATAATGGTCTATTTGCAGATGCATTCTTGAGACAACCCATATGAGATCATTTCTTGTCATTCCATGCGTAGCACCAAATCCATCTCCAAGAAGTCCTGACATCCACACATGATTAAGTGCTGTTTCCTGCATGATTACTTGCACATTTTAATTCAGTATTATGCACTTACAGAACTGTTACACATTTACACAGGCAAACAAGTTTCACCTGGAGTAGATTAAGTATACTTCCTATAGTTGCAGTTTTGTCAGGGCCGACTTCATATGAACGAATGACAACCTTCTGTCTGTATCCGACATCCTCTTCGATCATTACTGCCTGGCGGTAAGGATCACTGAGTTGCTTTGTTGTTGGGATATTCTGGCGAATCTGTTCCATAGTAATGTGACCATTTTCACTGCTAGTCACAGATGAAGGGGTTACTGGTATGCTAGTAGAGCCATTTATTTTGACATGATCCATAGCCATCTTTTTCGAGCCCTGTACTTCTCTTGGTTTAGAACACCAGATACTGTAGCTAAAGAGATAGGACTGAGAAGCTGCCATATCTTGTATCTTGTTAAAGAGAGCTAAAGTTTGGAAAGGAGCTTGGAGAATTCATTGTTTAAATAGATCTAGAATACAACGTTATTTCCTAGAAAATCTTGCTTACATGACAAAAGAAGAGCTAGTATAAAAAACATTGTAATCCAACTAGACAATATCAATGTCCAAATTTTTGCCTTTTGTAAACTCAGGTGGGGGCTGCTGTAGTTCTAATCGATGCATGGGTGAGAAAAACAAAATGAGCATAATGTGCATAGCATCTTGAATCTTCTCTAGGTGGCGTAAGATTCATATATACTGCCTTGCTCCAAGAACTGTGCTGGCTTGTACTTTTGGTAGTGGCTGAAACTGAGGTCTCTGGTGGTTATGATAAAACATATTACCCCTATAATATTTTGTCTAGAATCCATTTTTATTTGTGTGTTTTTCTGGCTTTGTGCTGTTTTTAAGCTTTTGTAAATGTTTTAAAACAAGGGGTGTCTGGTGAAAGTTGCTTAGGTACGGGCATTTTCATCCGTCATCCCGATCCGATCCCGTTCTGTTCGGATCGAGGATTTGAAGAATTTTTCGGGTCCGGAACGGGGAGCGGGTGATATTTTAAAAAGAATTCAGGGATCGGGGATTAGGCCTTAGGAAATCTCCATACTGATTCCCGATTTTATTTTCTTAAAAAAATATATTTATATATATAAATAATTAAATTATTGTAAATAAATAAATAAATAAATATATATATATATATTATTAGTGTTTAAAATTTTTAATTCATTTCACATATTCAAAATTTTAATAGTAAAATTTAATTATATCTTTTAGTTTAAATAAATATTAATACGAAATATTTTTTAGAATAGGTTATTGAATTTAATATATATATATATATATATATATATATATATATATATATATATATATATATATATTATATGTCATAATTTAGCAAATTAATTTTATTATGAAATTTGTTAAAGAATGTATAAATTTATTTTTTAAAAAAGTAAAAATTTTCGATTTTTCGCGGGGATCCCTATTTCCCGGGACGGGAATCAGAGAACAAAATATTTCTCATTCGAAAATTTCCGTTCCCTATTCGGAACAGGGATCGGATTGCAAAATTTTAGTTGCTAAACATACTTAAAATGCGAACACAAATTTACTAATAAATATCCATAATTGTAAGAATTATTACATAAAGTAAAACATAAATAATGAACTAATTGACCATCTTCATGGCATATGATATGTAGTAATAACATATACTGTGTAGGCAGAAATTTTAGAAAAAAAAACTAAAATATTAATGCTAATTCACATCGGAACCACTGTGGAATAGAAAAAGGAGATAATAAGATGAATTTGTTCAATGAAATCGAACTCGAACTGAGACCCCTCCTAAACCGAAAGAAAAACTAAAAAATTAATGCTAATTTACATGCGAACCACTGCGGAATAGAAACAGAGATGAATATGTTCAATAAAATCGGACTCGAACCTGAGACCCTTCCTAAATCGAATTTGATACTATGTTAGGTAATTAACTCATCTAAAATCTTAAGGTATCAAAAAAAGGTCATAACAGAATCTTATGTTATAACATGTATTATTTAACAATATATATTATTTAACAAGAACAACCTTCTTATATCGATAATTCTCATTGAATTATATTCATCATATGATCTTTTATTTATATCACGATTAACAAATATATCGCTAATTTCATAAGCTCAACGAGCATTTTTACCTCCTAACATTTTTCTCTTCACAAATCGACTTTTACATTTCACAATTTGAGAACTTAACCAACTTTTATATTTAAATTGCTTTTACGAATTATTTGAGAAACAAAGTAACATTAACATACTAGCAAACAACTTGGAGATTTCCCGCAAATTCATAACACAGATACTTCATTCGACGGTCACTAATTTTTCTTTTCCGAATTCTCGATTGAACGACTTCATCTCATCAACCACATTCCACGCCGACATGACTTTGATGCTTATTAATGCTTTGATTTTGTTTATTGCTAAGTCACATTAAGTATAAACTATAATAAAAATTAGAAAGAATGTCCAAAATATCCATTTTTTTCCCTACTCACTATCCAAAATATCCGATTTCCAAAACTCCGCCCAGACTGTCCACGAGATATGCCGTTCCAATCGGCGTATCCAAAATACTGTAGCACGCCAGAAAAAAAACAGAACTCGCCAGAAAACGAGAGCTCTGTGTGGCCGACGACTTTGGGCGATTTGGCCGCCTCTCTCGATCTCTCTCTTAGGCAACTCTCCTTCCTCCTCCCTTGATCAGTTTCTCTTCGCCGACCCCGCAGAGGCGTGTACGAACGTCGGCGGAAAAAACGAATCGGAAAATGAGGTGAATTGGGTGTTTTTAATCTGGCAAAACAAATGTAATAAAATTGGTATGGATGTATAGAGAATCGAATTGCGATTCTATTGGTATATAGAATGTAATTGGAAAGTTTGTGGTATGGATGGATGAAGAGAAAGAAAATTAACGCCGGAATCGTCTTCGTCGCGAGCTCTGGAGACGACGAAGATGACGTCAGATACGTTGTTTCAAAATGCGTATCAGGAGATACGCCTGTTGCAGATGCGTATGCTGACGTCAGCTACGCCATTTCATAATGAGTATCTCCTGATACGCCTATTGCAAATGCGTATGCGGTAGAATTTTCATTGACTTAAGAGGTGTATTTTTTTGATACGTTGGTTGGGTAGGCGTGACAGCCTCTTACAGAGGCGTATGTGCTGGGCATTTTGGGCAGCCCTTCCGCGCGGTGGGTATTTTGGTTAGAGAAGATTAAAAAATGGATAAAAAGGGCAATCACCCATAAAATTATAAGTAAAATTGATTTCAAAAAATATTTTGAAATATTGTCATCAATAATATTATTACAATCAATATACTTAAATAAATTGTTTTATATAGATATAAGTATTAATTTATTCAATGTTTTTTGCGATATTGTTTATCCACAATATTGTTAAGTAATTTTAATTTTGAGAAACTCAACAATGATAATATATGTTATACTTGTATGAAAAGATAATATTTATATTTTTAATTTTTAGGAATTTCCTCCCGGCTTTCAAATAAATTTTGTTTAGAATTGTTGTAATTAAAAGTAATTTTTTGGTGGTTATTTAATTCTGATGGTGATCCATAAATAATATATGAGGACTTCTTAATTCCAGAATTAATAGATTTATATGATAAAAGATTTTATATATATATATAGTATTTTGGAAAATTATCTTTTTGGTTTGGTACTTTGATGATAAAATATATAAAAACACATGCTTAAAAAACAAAATGTTCCCCTCACACATGTAATAAGTCTTCATTTTATTTAGTAAAAAAATGAAAGAATGCCCAAAATACCTACTTTTTCCCTCCCCACTGCCCAAAATACCCGGATTTCAAAACAGCGCCTAAAATACCCCTCGGATACGCCGTTTGGAACGTCGCATCCCCCTTCTACTGTTCACTCCCCGTATCTGTCTCTCTCCCCGTATCTCTCTCGCTCCACATCTCTTCAAATCCATTTTTGGGCGTTTCAAATCAAGCGAACGATATGATTTTAAACTGGTATGGCTGTGTAGATGGTAGAAATGCGATTCCATTGATGTATCATACATGAACGGAGGTTTAATGGAGAGGGTGAACGAAGCTCATCGGAAAACTATGAATAAATCGGGAAAAAACAAACTAAGGTCGTGGGTGTTGAAAATCCGGCAAACCAAATGGATTGATATGGGTATGAATGTGTAGAGCATCGAAAGGCGATTCGATTGGTATATTACACGATATGGGAAGATGTCTGTAACGGAGCATCGCTGATTTTGTTGTGTTTTCCGGCGAAATCGCCAAAATCGCCATTCAACGAGAGCTCGCGTAAAATCTGAGGAAAACTGATGATGACGTCAGCTGACGTCATCGCGCATGTCAGAGATGCGTGTCAGCTGATGCGCCGGATCAAAATGCGTATCCTATAGACATACGGCTTTTTCATAGGCGTAACTGGCTCTTCACTCTTCTACATTAGGCGTATCCCACCCTTTACTCCTCTCACATAGGCGTATCCAAGGATACTCCTCTTGCATTGGCGTATTCAATGGGTATTTTGGGCGCGCAACGCGAATTTTGGGTATTTTGGTGAGAGAAACTTAAAAAGTGGGTAAAAAGGGCAATCACCCTAAAAAAATTATATAAGTTTGTTAATATTGTACACTAGCATTTTACCCGTGCTACGCATCGAAAGAATAATTGTAAAATTTTGAAATAGTTACAAAAATATATAGTGCATCACAAAATAAATTATTTTATTATATTTTGTTTTGAGAGTAACGAACCCGATATGCATCTCAAGTAACTTTTCTCAAATTATGTGTGATTGTATGGACACGTGTTAAAAGATTTTGAAAAATTGTGTATATAAAAAAAAGATTAATATCAAAACACATTCATTTGATATATGATAAAATTTACCTGAGATACATATCAATTTTTCTATTCCCTTTTATTTTTTTCCCAGGTAATTTAACGACATTTTATACTATTACAGAAAGTTCGTTTCAATATAATCATGTTTTGAGGATCAGGCATAGAGAACAATAAAAACATAATTATTAATAGAAAAATAAATATAATACATATTCTTCATTCTATAAATGCAAATAAAATAGGAAATGAGCAATTTTTTGGAGTAATTCTAAAGGTTCCAAAAAAATTTCCAAAAACTGAGTTGTCATATTTTGATTGGTTAGCGTTCTACCCTTGCTACGCACCAAATTATAAAATTTATTAATTTATTAATATAAACATATTATTTTCATCATTATTTATAAAAAAATTATTTTATTAAAATTTAAGTATAAAATTATTTTCAATTTATACCAATTACATTAATATCAATATTATCAAACAATTATCAAAATATTTACATCCCCGCTCAAACATTTTGAGCCCCTCTTTATTGTTTTTTCTTAATTTTATTTTTCATTTGATTTCTCTCATTTTTGAAAATCTTTCAACCAAGTTCATAAGTTTTTTATCCATATTTTGAGTTTTGTTATTTTGAAAATTTGGTATATTTAAATGTGCAGTACATTGGGTTTCTAAAGTTTTTATTATATTAATATTTAAAATATTTGCATAGGTTGCGATAAATTTTTCGAATAGATATTAAAAATTCATAAACACTTATTTCTAATGACCGTTATAAATCATTAGATTGTCTCTCAAAAATATGTTGTATGTTTTAGCGATATGAGAATGGATCACTATTGTGCAAGATCCATTAAACGAACATAATTATGATAAAGAAAACTTTCATCTAATCTAGCATCCTATGTGTTTGTTCTATATTATTTTTACAAATTTTATTTTTTTTTATTAGTGAATTGATTTACTGTAGAAAAATAAACATTATAAATTAATCAAAGAAATCCAATATATCCCATTTTTTGAGTAAGATTTGACTGTTAGAGTTTATGGTGATTGTCATCATCTTGTTTTAAATGACAACTTAAAATGTGTATATTCAGTTTGGGAGTTGATTTTTTTATTTTTTTTTTCTATCAGAATATGGTATATTAAATATTAGTTGTATTTTACCCATAAATAAGGAAGGAAAATTAATTCGATCTGATGTTACGAACCCCAAAATTTTGGATATACCAAACCCAAATTTTTGGATTTAGGTTTGGATATAAATTTTGAACACGTAATAGTTTCGATTTGCATTTGAATTTAAATTGTACCGAACCGATATCCTATCCAAAATCCGAAACCCGATCCACTATCGAAACCCGATACATAAATAACATAATATTATAATTTTAAATTATTTTATGTAATATTTTGGATGGAGACATATAATTTTATTTATTTTTATTCAAATATTTTATTAGAAATAGTCAATACTAATTTAGTAATTAGAACTTCTATTTCTCAATCTCAAATTTTATTGATATATTTAAGATGTAATTTTCTTTAATTTACATAAAATTTTCATTTCTGTGTATAAAAATAATTATTTTTTTAACATATTTTAAATTTTACTTAGTATATTAATTCGTATAATATGTTATATTTGACTACTTAAGTTAATCATTTTAATTTTTAATTTTTGTATAAATATAATTAATATTGTTTGCGTGTAACAATTATTTTAATTTTAACTACATTATTACTAATTTTGGATACCAAAAAAAACCAAATCTAATCTAAAATCCGACGAATTTTGTTTTGGATATTGAGTTTTGGATTTTGATTTATTTTTAAAACCCAAAAATATTTGAATGTGGGTTTGGATTTTACAAAATTTGGATCAAACCCAACTCGTTGTCATCCAAACGCGTAAAAGAAGACATTTGAAAATGAGTATAACTTATCTTTTTTGTATTTGACTAACATGTCAAAATAGAGAACTGTACATGAAACTAAAATCAAATGTGTAATATATAAACGCGTAATCACATTATTATATATGTGTCCTTGTAATTTAATTATCGGGTTAAAAAATATGAAATTCATTTTCATTTAAAAGTGAGTATATTTTTTCGACAAATATTAAAATAAAGCGCTTACGTAGATTTGGAAAATCGTTTGTGTTGTGTACATTCATGCCATGTGTCTTTGGGGTCTTGCATGAAAATTACATGAAATTATTTTGTGTACCTAAATTTCGAATACAAAATGCTACTAAACTACATAATTTTTTTTGTACACGAAACGAAAATAATACGTGAAAAGAAAAAATATGACAATTACATGTAATGTTACTCTCTACCCAAGTTATCTAAGTATGTTACTATATAATTGAAAACAACATTGAAATGCTACAAAATAAAATTAAGAGTAGAGTACATAAAAGTGAAGCCTTTTTTTTTAATTTTGTTTATTGTTAATAAATATCTCTGTTTGATTAGATTTTATCTACCAAGTTATTAAATTTTTTACTTATATTTAAGGTTCTGTTGATATTAAAAATAAATAATATTAATCAGCCAAGCAAATTCGATATGTCTGTTCTTAGATTAGGATATGAGAATTGAATACTATTACTTGAATTCAATAATACAAAATTAAAATGGGCACCTTTTATTAGAAACAATATATAATTTTATATGTATCGACCTATGTAGTTATCAATAATATTGATTTTTAAACGATTGCTAGCCATTTCTCTCTCTCCTCCTATCCTAAAAAATACTAAACTAAAGTTTAGGGGTTGGCATCAGCATTTTGGTTCATGATAAGCCCATTTTTATTGTTTTCCTTGATTTTGTTTTGTTTTACAATAAATATATCTCTTTATTGAGAGTCTAGTACCACGTTGGTGGGTTTTATCTACTGAAATGTTGGATTTTGTACTTTCTCCTTGTGAATGATAACTCCTGTTTCTTTTCCAATAAATATATCTCTTTATTGAGAGTCTAGTATCCCGTTAGTGGATTTTGTCTATCCATATACTGGGTTTTGTTCTTTCTCTTTTGAGAGTAGGTTTCTTTATTTTGGCATTCGGGATTTTAGATATACAGGATTTTGTTATATTGGTTCATTGATTTGGATTGTATAGAATCGCAGTTATGGTCAGTTATACGTTATTACAAATCACATATGTATTTTCCTCACGATTAGAATAAATTGTTGGATTATTTCGGCAGAAAGACTATATATTTCAATGATATATGCGAGTGATGTACTATAAATTTAAGATATGATCAACGATTGTAGTTTGAATTAAGGAAACCTTGTTACCTTGATATGATCTATTTTAATATGTGTTTGTCCAATCTTGATTATTTTTACATATGACATTTTATTGATAAACTAGCTTATAGCCCGTGCGACGCACGGGTTTCTTTTTATATGTTATAAATTTTATTTTATTTTATAATTATATTTTTATATAATCATTAAATTTAAAATTATTTTAATATTAATTTAATAAAATTTATAGTAAATTTAATAAATGATTTGCATGATTTAAAATTGGGATATTTACAAAAATATATATGTTTTTAACTTTCTTTTACATTTTTACTATCTATGGGTTGCAACCTGTGACAATCCAAATTTTCAAAATAATTTTTTTTTTTATGATTTGTGTTTATAAATTATTATTATTTGTAAAATGCATATTAAATTGGAAAACTGAGATTTAATTCTATTTCTTTCTCCGAATATCTTTAAAAATATTTTAGTATTTAATTATGCTAGAAATTTTTATTTTTACAAATTAGAGTTATTGGGTTAAAATATTATTTACGGGATGTAGTGATTAATTGTATTGTTTTATATTGTTATTGGGCCAAGCCCATTAGGGTTATAAACGCACAACATACACACACACGACCACAATCTTAAAACACGCCTTAAAACACGCTGTAGAAAAATAGGAGAAAAAGGGGGAAAAGAGAAGAAATAATTGGGGGTTTCTTCTTGCAATCTCAATTAGCTAATTATACACACACACACACACACACAGATATATATATAATCGAGTGTGTGTGAGCTAGCTGGGGTGTGAAAGATGGAGACTGTGCAGGGGGAAGGGGAACTCGCGATTGGTGTGTGTAGCGGAGGGAGGACGTGGTGCTATGTATGTGGGTGTATGTGATGTATGTTGTGGGTGTATGTATGTATAGGTGTGTGTTGTGTGTGTGATGGTATGTGTGTGGTGTGTGCGTGGGGAGGAGGCCACCACCGTGGTGGTGGTGTTGTGCGGTGGTGGTAGAGATTTCAGCAGGTAAAGAGAGAGAGGGAGAGAGAGATAGAGAGAGAAAGAAAGAGAGGGAGAGATGGAGGGATAGAAAACGCAGGAGAGAAAAGGCTGGAGAGATTATTGAATATTGGGAGAGATGAAGAGATATTTCAGAGGGAGCATCACGGAAGATAGAAGAAAAGATTTACACGGAGAGATGTCGGAGAGATGTAGGCAGGTAGGAGTGAAAAATCGGTGAAGAT
Source organism: Saposhnikovia divaricata (assembly GCA_036435485.1). Lineage (NCBI taxonomy): Eukaryota > Viridiplantae > Streptophyta > Magnoliopsida > Apiales > Apiaceae > Saposhnikovia > Saposhnikovia divaricata. The sequence goes on from CM071600.1 coordinate 26,670,781, forward strand.
GGAGAAAGAAAGAAGGAGAGAGGGAAAGAGAGAGAGATGGTGGAGATTTCGGATCGGAAACGAAAAGGGTATAATCTCGTGTTATTATTTATTTAATTTTCGTATTAAATTTGATGTAAATTGCTATATATTGTTTAATTGTAGTAATTTAATTAGTTAAGTGTTGTAATTTAATTAAATTTAAATTGTGAGTTTAATTTGTTAATTTTCCGAAAATTAATTCGGAGCGTATAGTTGCTAATTATAATTGATCACATATTTGGAATCCTTGCGAGAAAATACAGGGAATACACTCTTGAATCACGTAAATAGGATTAAAAATGAGTGAGTTGTAGCCGGTCAAAGTTAGGCCATTAGAGTTGATTTCGGGAATTTATAGTTAAATCTTAATTTTCGAAGTTGGATTCGAGTTTTTGTAAAATGTTAGTTATTATTTTTCGGGAGTCCAAATTGGGATTTTTGGAGAATATTAGAGTATTAATAATTTGGATTATTGTTGGGTTTAATTGTGAGTCCGATTAAATGTTCGTGTTTACTTATGATTAATTGTTAATTGTTAAGTGCTAGTTGTAATTGTTGGAAACATTTTGTGGTGTCGTTAATATTCAGGTTTAATGACTATTAGTGGTTAATCATGATGTTGGTATTATTTGTGGAGTTTATACGAGTTGACTAAATGGTAAATGCTTATGTGCTAAATGGTATAAAGCGAGTCGTAGTAATTGATGGCTTTACTAATTATGAATGTTATGTGTTATTTAGTTTAACTGCGAGGAGTCGTAAAGAGATTATAAGTTCTAAATGTCAATATTTAAGGACTTGTGTAATTCTCTTCGACTAGATCCTCGGGCTTACGAATATCAATGATTGATTGTCACCAGTATAATTAATATGCTCAAGTGATATGATCATTGATATAGCGTAAGTAATAGTTAATGCTAGGGGTTGTTCCCTAGGGCTTACGAATATCAATAATTGATTGTCACGTGTATCATTAAAATGCGTGAGTAATACGATTATTGATGTAGCGTAAGTAGTAGTTAATGCTAATATGAATTATCTATGTGCCGCATGTCAGGACGGGTAAATTTCTTTATGTGTTGTTGCTGCAAGTTGAGGTAGCTTTATTTTTTATAAAAACAGGGTTAAATTGTTTATGATTGATATTGAGGGGCTGTGCCCATAGTCCGATAAACGAATACCTCATGCCGAAATTTTCTGAAAATCTCCTGCATTTAAATTTATTTAACTTATTTGACTTCAATGGTCTAAAGGCATGTTTTGGGTGCTAACTGTTTATGTATATGTGTCAAGGAATTCATTTCGAGGATTAATTGTGTCTTGGAGATTAATTGTCTATGTATGTATTAATTTAAGGATAATTGTTGTCTCGAGGATTTATGTGCTCAGTTGAAGATTAATTGTGATTTGAGGATTATTTATTAATTAAGTTGTGTCACAGAATGTCAATGGCATTACAGTTGTATATGTTAAGTGAAGTTTGATTAAGTGTTATAATTGTGTAGCATTATGATGTGTTTAGCACCAGGAAATGTCCACTTTATAAAAGAGGGACTTTTCTATTTCATCTTCTTTACTAAATGTGTTATGTGCTTTAAGTGGTATCAGAATAGTCAACTATAGGGAGGACACCTATAGTTTGATTTTATGTGACTTAATGGTAATTCTGAGTTGTGCCTACTCGAGATACGAGGTTGGACTGACACTTACTCGTAACTATTTCAGTACCATTAGGGTATAATCAAGTTGGAGCAACGTGCATCGAAGAGGAAAGATCGGGGCGTCATATGAAGAAAGGTAAGTTACCTCCATGGAATTGCTTGGACAAGGTGCGAAGGATTTATTCGCAGGTTTCTGTTTTCTACTACCAAAGGCAAGTTTATTTATGCATAATCTATCGTTCAGAGTATCCGTATTTTGAAATATATGAAATGTGCGAACTAGATTTAAATCCATAATTGCAAGTTTATTTATGCATACTCTATTGTTCAGAGTATCCGTATTTTGAAATATATGAAATGTGCGAACTAGATTTAAATCCATAATTGCAAGTTTATTTAATTTATGCTCTATTGTTCAGAGTATATATTATATTTGAAAGTATGATGCATGTATTGCAAGTCTACTAACCGTTCTCTTTTGTTCAGAGTATGCATGTTTTTTAAAATATCTATGAAGAATGCTCTAGTATAATATTATGCTTTCTTAAAAATGAAAGTTCAGCAAATGCCTTATTTAAACTCTTAAATTCGTGAGAAATCGTTCAAGTCTTTCTAATCAGTTTTATAACTGTTTACAACTTATCCCAAACATGTAATTTTATCCATTGTGTTATAAAAGTTTACAATTGTTCTTTACCCCTATAAGAACTGTTTATATTCTGTCATGATTATGACACACTTCAATATCTGTTCGGAATGTGAATTCTTCTTTTTAAATATCCTTATCATATTGGAACGTACTTTTGACTGAGGCGCCAGTCACCAATTTCTATATTTACGTCATCGGTAGCAGTGACTCCTGATGATGTATAAGCATTGGCTTGGGATCCCCTTTCATTTGAGAACCCGTATTGAGTGTACAGGATTGGAGCTCTGTCATGGGCTGATCACCCATCTTAGCTCGTAGCGTCTTATCGTAGTTCCAATCTTTAAGGGTCATTCCTTCTGAAAAATCATATTTTTATTGTTGAGAATCAAGCGTCGAATCTTTTTGAATTGTTCTAAATTAATACGAGATTCAGATTGTCGTTGAAGTATTTGTTGCACAGTGACGGTTAAAAATCGAGAATGAATTGAGATTTTCTTATTTATTCATGAACTCATTAATGTCAGGCCGGTCTGGTAGCTAAGTATGCAAGTACTTAGTCGACAAGAGTGAGATTATGAATAATTGAGAATTTCTTGAATGTTTGTTTAATTGAGAGTTGATGTATCTTCGTGAATTTCTTAAATGTTGTCTCTTGGTAGCTGAAGCATCTGTTGCTCAGTTATTCAAAGTTTTTATCGGAAATCGCTATAAAAATTGTTGAGATAAATATCAAAATCGTTTATAAAGCTGTCGAGATGAATTTCTTGTTGAATTCTGTAAACCTCTTTCCTATTGAAAAATTATCGTTATGAATATTTCAAGAATGGCATCATCCTCAAGTTGTATTTTAAAACCTTCAAAGTTTTCCAAAAGTATTTTTTGTATACTCTATTATATACTTGCTGAGTGCCTCTTTCGCTCATTCTTGCTTTTGTTTAAATCTTATTTTACAGAGATAGATAGTGGATGCAGTTGACTTAGTTTAGCTCGAAGCAGGGCAAGTCATGGATCGAGTTGATGTTCGGCTCAGAGTGATTCTGTATTTTGAGTCTGTCTACAAGATGTTTAGTTAGACTGGTATGGTATTCATATTCCTGAGTTGTAATATTTGTTGTATTAGAATATTGTGGTTGTTGTATACATTATATCAAGGTGATACTAACAACATAAGATTGTATAAGAGATTGTTGTACCAAGAGTTCTAAGTTAATAAAAGAAGTTATTATAAGTGTTTTTGGATTTCTTGTTTCCAAGTCTATAACCTGAAAAGATTCTTAGTAGTTAGGGGTCGGATGTCATGTTTTAGATTAAATATTGGCAGTTGATTGTTTGGTTGTTAAAGGTTTTTCACGGTAGCGACCCATATCCCTGACCCCGGATTTGGGGGCGTTACACAACCTTTGCAACCTCATTTGTAACTTCAGGGCGGCGCTAGCCGTGTGAGTTTTCAGTTGTCATTTTCGACAAGTTTTTTGATATATATATATATATATAGGGGAGGGTTTTGTGAGGAACTCAATAATTTGGGTAACCTAGGAACTAAGTATTAACCTTTAGATTATATATTAAACTAACGATCTAGATTTTGTAGGAAGCCCACGTTCTGTCATTTTTATTTCAACAAAATTGTTATTCTTATTTCTTCTTTATACCCACGTTCACCTACCTGAATCACCATTCCCTTTTTTTTTTCTCATTACAAAACAAAACCCATGTCTTGTATTTTTGTTTAATTTATTATAAAACAAATATGTTCTGTATTTTCTATTTTCTAATAGTACAGTACATTTTGTATTCCATTAAATAATTTTTAAAAATCAATTTATTTGTTTAGTAATGTGCAAAATACAAATATGTTATATTCTGTATTTTGTGAAACTAAATAGCTAAGTTATGTAATTTTCAAATAATTTTTAAATATAAAACATAAATTTTATACAAATACATAACACAATTTTTGAATACAGAACATGGTAATTTTTTAATGAAGAACATGATTTTTGATTTGACTAAAATGAATAATTTTCAAGTTTATGTAAATATTGGAGTGTGAGAGTATTTTTGGTGTGTGCTATATTTTTTATACCGAACACATTTTATAGAATATATGTTCTGTATTTTTTTATTGTGATAAATTAAAATAAAAGATAATAATATTTATTTTTAGGTCACAATTTTTTAATACAGAACATAGTAATATTTTTTAATAGAGTGCATGATTTTTGATTTGACTAAAAAGAATAATTTTCAAGTTTATGTAAATATTAGAGTGTGTGATGTACTTTTGGTGTGTGGTATATTTTTAATACCGAACACATTTTATAGAATACATGTTATGTATTTTTTTATTGTGATATATTAGAATAAAAGATAACAATATTTATTTTTAGGTTTGATATTTTTGAGGGTTAATTTATATTTAAAAATTTATACTTTGGTGCCATAATTCATGGCATGTTCTATATTTTTTGTTAAAAATATGTATGAATAATAAAAATTTATTTACAAAATTGTATGTTCTCTATTTATTAATAATTTTCTTTGGAATGAAAATCTATAGCATTTAAGTTTAACTGTTGCCCTGGACGTGTTAAGGTCTTCAGTTGTCTTAGATAATCATGAACGTTCAAGTACTTGTAATCTAACGGATGTACTGAAGTTACTCAGTTACTAAAAAAATTTGGTTCCTAAATGAACCCAAGCCTATATATATATATATATATATATATATATATATATATATATATATATATATATTTTATAAAACTGGTCGAAAATGATAACTGAAAACTGGAAGTCAGTTTTCAGTTTTCGGTTGCATATTAGGTTGCATATGAGGTTGCATATGCAACTTCGAAGTTAGTTTTCAGTTTTCGGTTGCATATTAGGTTGCGTATGAGGTTGCTATGCAACCTCATATGCTTTCGATGCTATATAGGGGAGCAGACGAATTTCCGATTGCAAGTTTTCAGTTTTCAGTTTTTAACCATTGCAACCTCATTTATAACTTCAGGGCGGCGCCAGTCGTGTGAGTTTTCACTTGTCATTTTCGAAAATGACAACTGAAAACTGTAAGTTGCAACTTCCAGTTTTCAGTTTTCGGTTGCATATTGGGTTGCATATGAGGTTGCTTGCAACTTCCAGTTTTCAGTTTTCAGTTGCATATTAGGTTGCATATGAGGTTGCATAGCAACCTCATATGCAACCCAATATGCAACTTCGATGCTATATAGGGGAGCAGATGAATTTCCAGTTTTCAGTTGCAACTTTTGCAACCTCATTTGCAACTTCCAGTTTTTATTTGCAACCTCATTTGCAACTTCCAGTTTTCAGTTGCAACTTTTGCAACCTCATTTGCGACTTTTGCAACCTCATTTGCAACTTCCAATTTTCAGTTGCAACCTCATTTGCAACTTTCAGTTTTCAGTTGTAACCTCATTTGCAACTTCCAGTTTTCAGTTGCAACTTTTGCAACCTCATTTGCAACTCACATGGCTGGCGCCGCCCTGAAGTTGCAAATGAGATTTGCAAAGGTTGCAAAACGTATTTTTGAAAAAAGAATTTTAAAGAAAGGTATTTTTATAAATAGTATTAAAAGTGGTAGTATTTTTAAAAAAATAATTTGAAGGATGGGTAGTTTTGAGATTATCTCTTTAAAATTTATTTAATAAAATTTTAATTAAATATGTCGTTGACGGGATTCGAACTTGAATATTTAATAAAGTAATTTAGTCATTAAATATACTTTATAATTACATCTAACAGTTCTTATTAATTACTAAAAATCTAACGGTAATATGGTATCATATTTTTGTGTATACATTAATGATTGTAAATTTATGTTATAAATTAAAAGATAGGGTATTTAATTAGAAAAGAAATATTAATGATGAGAAGATTATGTTTGCAAACTTATGTTTTATATTAAAAGGTAAAATATTTCAATTATAAATAAATATTAATGATTGGAAGATATGATATTTTAGGTGTGTATAAAAGGTAATATGTTCAATTAAAAGTAAACGTCTTTTAAATTGATTGAAAGATAAGATATTTTAGGTATTTATTAAATTTTAGTTAATTGTACAATTATGTTTTTATATAATTATCATTTAATAATTTTTAAAATTTTAATTTAATATAATTTAATATACTCATATTTACGTATTATACTAATATTTTCTTATTATAAACAACATATAGGGATTTTTAATATATTTTATTAATAATTGAAAATATGGTGTGATATTTTTGGGTATATATTAATGATTGTAAGATTAGTTTTAAAAGAAAAAGGTAACGTTTTTTAATTAGAAATGAAATATTAATGATTTGAAGATATGGTACGATTGATATTTTTATAAAAGGTAATATCTTTAACTAAAAGTAAATGTGAAAATGGCAATTGCTAATTACCATTAATTATATTATGTCATTATTTATTTTAATAATTAGGATAACCAAACCGAAAACCAAACCGACCAAACTTTTAATCTTTTGGCTTTAATAAATTAGTATAGATTGTTTACCTATAAAAAATAGTGATTTAGAAGAATATTTGAATCATTATTTGTGTAGATGACATATGCCCTTTTGTTGATAAATTAAGTATCTATCAAAAAAATAGTGATTTATTGAAAATTTTGCGCTGAGTTGACCAATCCATCCATCCATTATATCTATTATATGTCAACATGTCATTTCCACCTATTTAGTAATTTACTAAAGTACCCCTTACATTATGTTAATGCTAAAAAAATAATGATTTTCAAGGATTTGAACCCATGACCTCCATGTATTAATGTTTTTATGTTTGCATGTATTACCACTACACTAGAACATTTGATGATACATCTTTTCAAATCAATGATTGCATACATATAAAATCCATTTGCTAATTTTTTTTAATATGACCTCCATGTACCAAAATTTTTGTGTTTGCATGTATTAGTACTACACTAGAACAATTAATTATACATTTCTTATAATCAATATAATTGCATGCATAGACAATTTACTTGCTAATTTTTTTTAATATTTATTTTCAAATTTATTCAATGATAAAATTAATTAAAATGATAAAACATGTAAACTATTTTTAATTGAATGAATAACAATGATTGAATGTACGTGTATTTACTATAAAATTTTAAATATATAATTCACATGGTACACGAAATAACATAAATTTTAATTTCTAATACATGTATATTAATATTTTTATGCAAACACCAATTATAATATTTATTTATGTTTGTTACGTGGTACACGTATGAATGAGCATTTCACCATATCTACCCGAACTCATTCCTTTCCCATTTGGATTGTGGATTAGGGAATTTTTTCGGGTCAACATGAAATATTATAGAATAAAAATTCGTACGAAGGGAATGGGCTCGGGGATTAAGGTATCCCGACACGATCCCCCGTTTCCGTTCCCCGACTGATTATCATATTTAGAAAAAAAAAATTAAACATATATTTACTGGATTATTAAAGAGATTGAAATTATGTGTATTTCATATAAAATTTTAAATATATAGGCCTCGGATTCACATGATATACGAAATAACATAAATTCAAATTTTAATTTATGGTACGTGTATATTAGTTTTATTTTGTAAAATTATAAATTATATTAGTTATCTATGTTTGTTATTCTCCTAACAAAATAAAACTAATTCACGTGAGACACGTAAGGATGAACATTTCATCATGTGACCTCGATCTAATCCGTTTCCCATTTTTTTTAGGTATTTGAAAAAATTTTCGGGACAACATGAAATATTCTAGAAAAAAAATTGGAGGAAGGGAACAACCTCAGAGATTAAGGTATCCCAGTCTGATCCCTGATTTCGTTCCCCAAATGATTATCATATTTATGAAGAATAATTTTTTAAAATATATGTTTACTAGATTATTAAAAATAATATATTTCAAAATTTCAAAATTTTTATAAACTTAGAATTTCTGATATAACGTGGCAAAAAAAAAAAAGAATTTCTGATATAAAATTTAACAAACTAAAATAGAATTTTAATACTATATTTCATCTTTTTTATTAAAAAATTAATTCAAATCTCTATTTATAATATAATAATAATTTTATCATGATTTATCAAATTAATTTTATTATCCGATATATTCGAGAATATATACATTTTAAATAAAAAAAATTAAGTATCTCCCATTTTTTGCGGGGATGCTCTTTCCCCGTTCGTGGTAAGAATCATGAAGTAAAATAATCTTCATTCGAGGATCGATACGGGTTCAAGTTCAAAATTTTAACTAAAACAAAATTAAACTCCACGATTTCTCGCGGGAATCCCTATTTCCCTTCGGGGTAGAAATCTAGGAACATAATGATCCTCGTTCGGAAATCGGGACGGGTTCAATGATTATGTTCGAATTTGGAGAGTGTGACGGGTATAACACTACCCGACCCTGAATTGATCGATCTGATGCCCATCCCCAAGTATACATACAGTATGAATTCATTTATTGTTAAATTTGGACACCTTGATACGAAATACACTCAACTAAATACCAGTAAAAGAATATGTACATCAATTTTTTTTATCTAACTTAAAAAAAACAATAATACAACTAAATAAGGTACAATAAAATGTTAATCTAATTTGTTGGCGAATATTAAAAGAGTTTAATTGAAGTTCAAAAAAATAATGTTACCAAAATAACATTCGAAAAACGTATACATGTTTAATGTGTGAGAGATATAACAATTAACTATTTTATTATAATAACACCTATTCAGCTCGTAAAGACAACAATAGTAATTTTATATAAACATGGAAACGCAGGTCGATGAGAGATTGTCAAATATGAATGCGAGATGATTGGAGAGAGAAAAGACGAACAAACTTAAGGTTGTTAAAGACAAAAGAAAGGTGGTGGGGCAATATAAATGTGCATATATGATGTGGTTGGAGGAAATGGAGGATCTTAGAGGTATAATGAGGTGGCTGAATAGTGATCGGAAAAGGGCCGAAGTGAGAGTGCACATGATCAGTAATAAATTGGAGTAGATATGAGGTAGACATATGAGTATAAGAGAAAATAGATATTCAAAAAATGTTGTGGCTAAGATTGAAAGTAGTTAAAAGATGGCTTAATGACCTTTTGGTCTTTTAAGTTTGCACAGTTATACCGTAAAGCTCTATAGTTTTAAAGCGTTCTTTTTCGTCTTTCCAACTTCAGAAATGTACCTTTTAGCCACAAAACCGTTGTCTTTTTGGCATAAAATCGTCGTCTTTTAGAACGAATAGACGAAAGTTTGTGGCAAAAATGTACATTCTAAAGTTGGAGGGATAAAAAGGAACGCTTTAAAAATAAAGGGCTTTATGGGTATAAATGTGCAAACTTGAAGGGCCAAAAGGTCATTAAGCCTTAAAAGAACTACTATCATGGTAATTCTTTTAGGATTTTACTGAAAAACAAACTAAAGGACACTATTATCATGGTAATACTTGATAGCTAACGATTAACTCTTCTTGTATACAACTTTTGTCTCCTTCTCACATTCAATAAGCATCACTATAAACATGATCCTCAAAATTTAGAGTGTGCTAATAATTTAAATTTAGAACGATTATTAACAATTGAATCTTAGTAAATCGTTGTACGTGAAAGGTAAAACACACTGACAAGAGGATATAACGAACTCCATCGCAAATTTGAAAAATATTATATGAATTAAAATGTGGCCCGTGCCTTGCACGGGCTATCATGCTAGTTTGCTATGAAATATCAAAAAAATAGTGATTTATTAGAATTTTTGCGCTGAGTTGACCAATATGCTATGAACATATTCCCTAACAGTATTTTTATTGACTCTGTAATGAATTTTATGTTTTGGATTGATAATTTATACACCAAATAATGTCTTATACTATTTGAGAGTCTATTCAGTATCTTTAATAATTCAAATATATCGTCAAGTCAATTTATTTGTCCCATTAATTCTTGCATAACTAAAAAATACTGATAAGTAAAATGTTAACGATAATTGGTTTAAAATTCATTTTTTAATATTTTAATTGTTTGAATTTAAATTTTTTTTTTATAATTGATCAATTTAAAGGTTTATATAACTTAAATTTTGAAGGTGTATTTAGAATAGTGTACTAAATATTTTTTAATTTTTAAAATATTTAATTGAATAAGAGTAGTTTAATTCAAATTTGATTGCACCTTATGATTGTAGATCGAGAGTTTGAGATATTAAAATATTATATTTTATAATATAGATAAAATAGACTCATGCATTAAAATAATATATTTGTATTAAAAATAATTAATAAATACGCAATTTTGGAAAATGGTTCTATACATACATAGAGAGTGGTGCAAAGAACAGATGTGCTAGTATATAATAATATATTTGTGATTGATTTTCATAATTAATTTAATTTCAGTAGTAAATTCTAATTGGCTATTATATATTATTATATATTATATATTCTAATTGGTTTTGTTCTTTCTCTTTTGAGAGTAGGTTTCTTTATTTTGGCATTCGGGATTTTAGATATACAGGATTTTGTTATATTGGTTCATTGATTTGGATAGTATAGAATCGCAGTTATGGTCAGTTATACGTTATTACAAATCACATATGTATTTTCCTCACAATTAGAATAAATTGTTGGATTATTTCGCCAGAAAGACTATATATTTCAATGATATATGCGAGTGATGTACTATAATTTAAGATCTGATCAACGATTATAGTTTGAATTAAGGAAACCTTGTTACCTTGATATGATCTATTTTAATATGTGTTTGTCCAATCTTGATTATTTTTGCACATGACATTTTATTGATAAATTGTTTACCTATAAAAAATAGTGATTTAGAAGAATATTTGAATCCTTATTTGTGTAGATGACATATGCCCTTTTGTTGATAAATTAATTATCTATCAAAAAAATAGTGATTTATTGAAAATTTTGCGTTGACTTGACCAATTTGCTATGAAATATCAAAAAAATAGTGATTTATTAGAATTTTTACACTGAGTTGACCAATTTGCTGTGAAAATATTCCCTAACAGTATTTTTATTGACTCTGTAATGAATTTTATGTTTTGGACTATTTGAGAGTCTATTCAGTATTTTGAATAATTCAAATATATCGTCAATTCAATTTATTTGTCCCATTAATTCTTGCATAACTAAAAAATACCGATAAGTAAAATGTTAACGATAATTGGTTTAAAATTCATTTTTTAATATTTTAATTGTTTGAATTTAGATTTTTTATAACTGATTAATTTAAAGGTTTATATAACTTAAATATTGAACGTGTATTTAGAATAGTGTAGTAAATATTTTTTAATTTTTAAAATATTTAATTGAATAAGAGTAGATTAATTCAAATTTGATTGTACCTTATGATTGTAGATCGAGAGTTTGAGATATTAAAATATTATATTTTATAATATAGAAAAAATCGACCCATGCATTAAAATAATATATTTGTATTAAAAATAATTAATAAATACGCAATTTTGGAAAATGGTTCTATACATAGAGAGTGGTGCAAAGAACAAATGTGCTAGTATATAATAATATATTTGTGATTGACTTTCATAATTAATTCAATTTCAGTAGTAAATTCTAATTGGTTCTTATATATAATTATGAAAATTAATTCGTAATATATAATAATGCAATTATGATTAATTGTAAATCAAAAGAGTGGAAAATTCATATTACGAAAATCGCTTAATATTATATATTTGTATAATCCTAATTGATTTTATTTAAATATTAATTTATTATAAATATTTTTTGACATTAAAAAAATATGTAATATATGGATATGTTAAATCAAGTCATTACCATATATATTTAAATTAGAATTGTTAACTAATCATGGTTAGTATAATAGGATGAGAATGACAAATAAGGAAATTTTTTAATATAATATGATTGGTCTAAAATTTAGAAATGACGTCTGATTAGTCCTAAAATAATTCTTCAAATCTGATTGGTTAACTGAATGATGTGATAGACTGAGATATTATAATAAATGATTGAGATCTTGCAATCAAAAGTGGGTGGAAGTCAAATGTTCTTCCACGAACCAAGTTTGGGTTCCACATTTTTGCTGGTTTGGAATTCGATGCTATAACTTAAATAATATAGATCATTTCTATTTTAACTATTTTTAGGTGACAAAGAAAATGTATTTTAGATAAAATTATGGAAGTTACAAATAATAAATATGAAATACAAAGATCAAATTAATAATCCAAACACACACACACAGACACTCAAAAATACGGTGTTAGGATTATCACGAATTTGAAGTTTGGATATTTGCTAATATATTTTTTAAAATGTGCCAAATACATATATAAGATAGAGTTTATAATATTTTTATATTAAATTTTCTACGGATAAGTGGTTAAGGATTCCCTACTTAGTACTGTATAAGCATAAATATGTATCTCAACTAATACGTAAATGTGATTTTTGAATGTTTTGCATAAATCTGTAATCAAATGTCATCGTCCCTGTTACTGTTGTTGTTCGATTCAACATCTCCGGTGACATTTCTCGACGAGTCTAGCCGGTTCCAGGTCTCCCTTAAGGTGGAAACTCTCAGAATGGTGGTGTTATCTCCAAACTCGGCAACTCAGACATCAACTCAGTGAGTCAACTCGGTCTTTAAATATGGGTTACAGCAGGTTCGTTTGATGCTGGAGATCTTAACAGCGTTGAAGCTGGTTGGATGAGAAATAAAGTATGTGACGCAGTTGTAAAGAAATGGCGATTTCAGTTTTCCGGTGATCATTCCGTTCAAGTCTCGACGATTCCAGGCCTTGCATAAAAAGAAGATCAAGACATGATGGTCCTCGAAGCCAAACTCGATGCTATTTCATGAGTCAACTCAGTATTTCCAAGCGAGTCAAGTCCTTTGGAACTCGAGTCAACTCATTCCTATGCAATTCTGCTATCAAGGTTTTAGGTAAGTCTGTGAGACTCAAGGCCACGGCTCAGGTATTTTCTTAATTCAGATGAATTAATTCACAGATATTTCTGTGATTAATTTGATAAAATTCATGGTATGCTTATTACTGATATTGTTTGGGATTGATTGCAGTCTTGATAGTGAAGTTGATTAGCAAATCTTATGAGTAGTTTTGATCTGATAATCATGCTACTTATAATATATTGTGATTATTAAATTTAGTGGTGAATTTTGTAAAGCATGAGTCTGTATTGCTTTACTTGGTACTATAATATAGTTGCAAATTGATCTTGTTCTATTAGGCTAAAATTCCTCTCTAAATAATCATATTGTGCTCTGTTCCTTGTGGTTTCATCAGTATTATCTTGTGGTCTACCTGTGAGATCTCAGTTCTTTATACCTGAGCAATTTTGTGATAAATATGCTATTTGTCTTAGTGATTACTTAGTGCTAAATTGCAATTGCTTGGTATGCTGTCTTAAGTGTTTTAACTACTTAACAAATGTTACTATTCCAACTCGCTTTATTGACCATAAAGTTGTGCATACCAAGTAAAAAATTTTCAATCAAAAAGAGTTCAGCGAGATGATGGATAGTGTATCAAGCAGTTGCTGCATGCGTATGAAATCTCCGCCTTCATCTCCTTCTTCTTTCCGTCTGTCAATCAAGTTACATGGCTATGAGGAAAAAGTAGTTTCGGGTGAGTAGCGGCGTTTCGATGGTGGCGCTGAATTTCAGTGAAATTTCTGGTGACAATTTCGGTATTTCCAGGGATCGACTGTAACTAATTTGGGAATTAGGGATTGTTTGTAATCGGGTCGGGTCGTGGGTACTAATTTAGGTTTTGTAATGAGGGCAGTAGGTAGAAATGGTAGTAGTTAATTATTAATAGTGACTTTTTTCTTTCAAAATTTGAGTTCAGACGAAGAGCTTATGTTTAGGATCAAAAAATTTCTTATCTTGGTTTTATTAAGGGTTAGTTTATTAGTTTTTTTGGCGGATTGATTACATGGATGATCTGTACCATGAGGATATTTGTTCATGGAGGCCATAGCAGATGGCATAAATTGTGCCTGTTAGAGGAAATATATTATCATGGATGATAGTTTGTGCCTGAAAGGGGTAAATTTGATTATGGTTTTTAACTTGTACCCTTTAGGGGTTTGTATCTTACTGTATCAAGAAGAAGTGGGATGTGTTCCAAGTGTAGTTTTGATCAAAAAGATTAGTCTATTTTATTCAGAGTGATGCCAGGGACAAAAGGGTAGTTAAGTTTTGATAAAAAAACAATATTTAAAAGTTTATAGCTTTATATTGGAATTATCATTAGTAAGATTTTGACGATACAAAATATAAGAATTGATAGAATTTTATCTAATAAGTTTTCAAGGATAATATATATTCCAATAAGGCTGAAATTTTGGATTAAATGTGTATACAGAATGTTTTGAGTGGAGATATATCCTGTTTAGCTCAAATTAGGGCTAAGATGTTATTAATTTAAAATTTGATATTAAAGTAGGGGTACTGTTTTTGACTTTTGGTTAATTAACTCTTAATTCCTTAACTGATTCATCATTAACTCTTTAAGAACATGTTGAATTTGAAATTTGGTAATTAAAAGAGTACAGGTTAGAATGATATAACTACGAAGCGTCTAAGGAGAATACTAAATAAAGTAAGGACATTAATGGTAAGTAAATAGGTTTTGATTATAAACCATAATTATGGGGTGATTGTTTGGAATAGATTGACAAATTTTAGGCAGTATTTACTAAAAAATATTTTAGTTTAAAGGGGAATTTGATGCCTTAATTTATGTACGGAAATTTAGGAAATTGAGTCAAATAAGTTTGAATCAAAATCCATCATTTATTTTGAAGAATTTTATTTTAATATAGATCGTACAGATAAATATGGGTCATGTTACTTTTATAGTTTTATAAAAATTGATTTGGAGTAGATTGACAAATTTTAGGCAGTATTTACTAAAGAATATTTTATTTTAAAGGGGAATCTGATGCCTTAATTTATGTACGGAAATTTAGGAAATTGAGTCAAATAAGTTTGGATCAAAATCCATCATTTATTTTTGAAGAATTTTAGTTTAATATAGATTATTCAGATAAGTAAGTATATGCTGTCATGTTACTTTGATAAAAATTGATTTGGTTATAATAAAATCTTGATAATTTTAGGATGGGAGATGTGTTTTTACCTAAAATCACGTCAAAATCAATGCTAATTAAGGTAGGAATTTATGATCTGATGAGGCTTTAGAGGACGGGTATATATATATATATATATATACATACTATAGGCTATAGGCTATAAAATATCCTTAAAGTAACATACTTTCTTCCTTTCAAAAAATACATACAACAATGGATCCTACTGATGAACTCACATCACAAGCTATACAATTAAATTCTCAGGAATTAGAGGTCATCTGTGATCCATCCCTAGTTTTTGAATCTGGAGTTGCTGAAACCCCCAATGTCGTTTATGGAAGATTGCTCACGGGTAAGGTTGTAAACAAAATAGGTCTGAAGAACCTATTTGATTCGTTGTGGCAAAACAAGTTAAGTGTGGTGATTGATGATTATGTTGATGGCATTATCACACTCACCTTTGAGGATGAAGCGGGGAAGAATAGAGTCCTGAAAGGACAACCCTGGCACTTTGCAGGAAGCTACCTTATTCTTGTTGAAGTGGATGCTACTACACAAATTACCCCGGAACTGTTCAAACAAATTCCTTTTTGGGTTCAAGTTCATGGGATACCCCCGGGTCACCTTATAAAACCACATGGGGAAAAGTTGGGAAGGGTGATTGCTAACTCCATAGGAGAATTTATGGAGTATGATCAGAATGAACGAAGCAATTTCATGCGATTCCAGGTTCGAATAGATTCCTCTCGACCTTTGTTTCGAGGAAAACTTCTAAATCTATACAAAAATAAGGATAACATATGGGTAAGATTTCGTTATGAGAGGCTCTCGAAGTATTGCTATTTTTGTGGTCTTTTAGACCACATTCAGAAGGGTTGTGTGAAGTTAGCTGAAGAAATTGAAAGTGGACGCAAACCAATTCTGCAATATGACGATTCCATTAAAACTACTGGTCTGGCATATGGAATATCTACTAATGCAATTTCCACATCAGCAGGGAAAAGGTTGAACACAAAGCCAATGTTTCAAATGGGCCTGGTAGGAGCTCGTAATCGATCAGATGAAACTTTAAATGACCATAATCAGAAAAGAGTGAGAACAGAAAATTTAAGTAAGTCATTTTTTTTCTTTCTTTCTTTCAGGTCGATTACCTTTCTATTTTATTCTAACAAGGTGAGATAAACAATTAGATTAAGTTTCTTCCCTAATGGACTTGGTGTAGGTTCAGGAAAAGCTATCATGACTTCAAACGGAGATGCTAAGGAGAAAATGGAAGGCGGTCAAACAATGAAACAGAAGGAGGAGGGGATCAATATGAGTCTCTCAAACGTGGTTAAATCCTATTCCAAAGGAGGAAAAGTGAACACTACTCAGAAAATGCAAAATGAGGGTCAAGATCAAGTAGCTAAAAAGTAGAAGGCAAAAGGCAATTTCACCCTGATAAGAATATCCAAGGAGATGAAGCAGAAGAAGAATAATGTTTTCTTATTTTCTAGTATTAAAAATAGTTGTTATGGCTTTGTCTACGGTTTTGTCTGCTAAGACTGAATAAAAGAATCCTTTGTAATCTAAGATCCTTTTAAGATCCAAGTGTATATTTGGTTTTACTTAATAATAATGTTTCTTTTCCATGATTTTGTATGGATAAGTGTAGTTTACCAAAGAAATATGTTAAAAAATTGAAAAAATATATATATAACAAGAAGATTAGGAGATAAGAATTAAACTCATAATAGTATAATTTAAACCTAGTAAGCAAGGTGGTTACATAAATTATACGCTAAGTATCTATGTAAAATTATACGTTTAGAAGGGGAATAGAAGAAAAACTAAAATAAGGAAGATATATACAATATACAGGGACAATAGACAGAAGGTAACTAGGTTATTAGTTGAAGCAACTTTCGGATTAAGATCTACATTTGGTGTTTAGATGAGCAAATTTATTTTTGGATTATATTCGTGTTTTACAAAGCAAGAATCTGAGTGGCCTGGAGAAAGGTTTAAATTTAAATCTTAGAAAGAAAATCATTGAGGACTGATACAGAATGAAATTAGAATTACAGAGGAAAGAGGTTTATAGAATCGCAGTAAATATAATAATAAAAAATGACTAATGATATGAAATAAAGTCGAAATGATATTCCTAGCAAAGAAAGCTGTTTACAGCTAAAAGAATTCCAAAAAGAAAATAAGATTCCAGTAAATATGAAACAATCAGGAGCAATAAAAGCATTTAGTAATAATAGCTATAAAAGTTGCTAAAGTTTTGGGATTATTTGAAAGGTAAGTATAATTTGAGAATAAGTTATTAATTTGAAAAGGAAAGCTAAGTTTAAGGGCTGAGTAATGGTCTGAGAAGGGAACTGAAGATAAAATATTAACATAATTAGGTAGAAGGAAAATAAAGGGCCTAAAGATAGAATGTAGTTTTTAAGTAGGTTACTATACTAATAGAAAATATAGTTTGAAATAAGAAGGGCTGTTATTTAGGATGAAAAAAGGAGGATTTTAGAAGAATAAATTAAGGAAACTTTAAAAATATGGATGTAAAGATGAAATAAATAACAGGGATATGATTTATAGATGATGAACTGATGATTGAAAAATAAATTGGAGAAATATTTAGTTCTTTGATTGGATACAATAAAGAGGACTTGGATAAGGTAACAAATATTTGGCAATATTTCAACAGTAAATTGGAATAAGGCTATATAAGTAGAAATAAAAAGATGAGGATTTTAAGGATGAGATACATAATAGATTAGATTCTGAAGACTCAAATTATGAAAAACTGATAAAAATTAGGGATCAAAGTAATGCAAGCAAAATTTGAAATTAGAAGGGCGATTTTCTTTTCTCAATAGGAAGAATGCATTTCTACTCCAAAAAATTAATTTCTATTTTTGAAGTAAGAAATTTACGTCAATGGCTATTGTGAGTTGGAATGTGAGAGGACTAAATAGGGAGGAAGCTATGAGGCAAGTGAAGCTCCTAGTAAAGTATCACAAGCCAGACTTACTTTTTCTAATGGAAACAAAGTTAGCAGAAGGTAAAATTAATCTTATGTGTAATAAACTTGGATTTGAATATGGGTTTGAGGTCCCTAGAGTTGGACTTGGTGGAGGGTTAATGATTTTATGGAAAGATAAGGTGGAAGTTACGTTACTTACATCATCTTCTAATCACTTTAGTTGTTTTTTAAAATTGGTTAATCAACAAAGGCCTTGGCATTTTTGTGGTTTTTACGGAGATCCGAAGGTAGCAAATAGACATAATACTTGGGAGTTGCTGCAAAAACTTAGGATCGTGACCAGCGGACCTTGGCTCGTCATGGGAGATTTCAATGAAATTTTGCGCCAAGAAGATAAAGATGGAGGGGGGGAGAAAAGTGAATCACAAATTGAAGCTTTCCGAATTACTTTGGAAGTTTGCGCATTACAGCCTTTGGATTATAGAGGTGACCATTTTACATGGATAAGAAATACGGCTGATGGTTGTATTAAAGAAAGGTTGGATTGGGCAATGGTAAATGAAGAATGGCTAGAATGCTTTCCAAATAATTATCTCTCTCATCTTGATTTTTTCCATTCAGATCATAGAGCTCTCTGTTTGTGTTTACAAAATTCTTCGGATCTGGTCGGGCAAAAGAACAGAAAACGACCCAGGTTCAGGTTTGAGAATATGTGGGTAAGAGAACCTGACTGTCGGGAGATTATAACATCTAGCTGGAAATCAACTAGTCAGTCTGCTTTGTTATCAATTATTGACAATATCCAACAGTGTTCCATTAATCTGACACACTGGAATCAATCCAAATTTGGCTCTCTAGCTAGAGAGATCAAAGAAACTCATCGGCAAATTATTCTTCTTCATAACGTACAAGATCGGTTGGACAACAACAGAGAGTTAAAGGAGAAGGAACTCAAGTTGAATGAGTTGCTATATAAAGAAGAAGTCTTTTGGAAACAGCGATCCAGAATATTATGGTCGGAAGCTGGGGATCAAAACACAAAATTTTTTCACCAAGGGCTAAAAAAAGAAACAAAATAAATGCTATAAAAGGTTAGTACTGGAGTTTTAGTCTTATATATTTGTATGTAAATCTAAATTTTGAGGTCTGAGTAGTGTGAATTAGAAGTTGATAGGCTTACATTACTTTTCTGCTGGTCTATGTATGTGGTCCTTCATTAGTAGCATGTAGATAAATACTGGAGTAAAGCTTTGATAGTGAAGACCCATTAAAAACTGATTATAATTATATGAAGTTAAATAGCAGATTAGATAGGAAAATTCGTTGTTTACAAAACCAATTGAGTATTAGGTACTGAAGGGAATAATATGTGCTAAAGTAGATAGTAGTCTTACTCTCATATGTTGAATAGTTAGGACGGTACTTTGGTTTCATGAGAATAGGGTATTTAGCTGGTATCAATTTTGATAAGAATATTATGTGCTATCGAAACAATTTATCTAATTAAGTGAAAGATAGAATTTAATTTTATTAAAGTATTAATAAATGAATTTCATCTAGATAGATTAAAAATATTCTTTGAAGTGATTGTTAGTTTTGATTTTCAGGTTAAAGTAAAGGAATAATAGATTATTCAGGTTAAAGTAAAGGAATATTAGATTATATTAAGAAGTGCCTATATGTGTACAAGTACAGTTGTGAAAGGATTATAATAAAATCCAAATAAACTATGTACGTAGTGAAATTTATTACTATTAAGATAAAAAAGAATGATATAGATGAAGGATAAATTTCATATATTACATACAATTGAATATTAATTCAGACATGTTAACAGGAATGGAGTTATTAAAGCTAGATTTTATATTATCTGGAATAATGTTATGAAGTAAGACTTTTTGTTATATGTTATTATAAATATCTGACAGGACTACTAATTGAGGAGAATGTGTGGTGCTCAGAGGAGACGGAGTATAGTGCGATAATTCAAAGGTTCTATCAAAATCTGTTTACTTCGACTTCTCCCAGTGTTGAAAAAATGGAAGAAGTGTTATCATCAGTTAAACCTTTAGTAACAGAAGAGATGAATACATCCCTGGGAAGAGGTTTTTCTATGAAAGAAGTTAAAAATGCTGTGTTCTCTATTTCTGCTGACAAAAGTCCGGGACACGATGGGATGAATGCTATGTTCTATCAGCAGCATTGGGACATTGTAGGACCATTGGTTTCGAAGGCAGTGTTAGACTGCTTAAATGAGAAGGCAGATTTGGACCAAATAAATACAACACTTGTCACTTTGATACCAAAAGTCAAGGAACCCTTGTCTATTGGGGATTTTCGTCCAATAAGCTTATGCAATGTGCTGTACAAAATAATCTCAAAGGTTTTAATAAACAGATTAAAACCAATTTTACCGCTGATTATTAGTGGTACACAAAGCGCTTTTGTTCCCGGTCGGCTCATAACAGACAACGCTTTAGTTGCTTATGAATGTCTGCATCACTTGAGAGCAATGAAGGATGGAAAAAGATGTTATGTAGCGATGAAACTAGATATGAGTAAAGCGTATGATAGGGTGGAGTGGATTTTCATAGAAAAGATGCTACTAAAAATGGGCTTCTCAATGCAGTGGGTATACAAAATAATGAGGTGTGTCAATTCTGTGCGCTACTCTTTCCAAATTAACGGACAGACTCATGGGGAGGTAATACCATCAAGAGGCTTACGTCAAGGAGATCCCCTTTCACCCTATTTATTCCTTATATGTGCGGAAGGTTTTTCCACTTTAATAGGGCAAGCAGAAAGCAGAAAAGACATCTTGGGACTGAAAATAGCAAGAACAGCACCTTCCATAAGTCATTTATTTTTTGCTGATGATAGCTTGCTCTTTCTTAAGGCCTCAACTAGATCTCTACAATCTATACAGAATATTTTCTCTCTTTATTCTCAATGCTCAGGCCAGGTATAATAAATACTGTTGTTATCCGGGGCATCAAAATATAAGTACATATATGTGTGTATATATATATATATATATATATATATATATATATATATATAAATATATTTTACCGCAAATAATAACTAAAATAATTGATGGGTCAGGTAACAAGTTTGTTGACAATTTTATTTTATGTGCAGATGATTAACTTCAATAAATCTATTTTATTTTTCTCCCCGAATACCACAGAAGACATTCGCTCTCTCTTCAAAACTTCTCTAAATATGCAAACAACTGATGTCATTGAAACATATCTGGGTTTACCAATGATGGGGGAAAAAATAAGAAAGTCATGTTTAGATCTATAAAGGATAGAATATGGACAAAGTTACATTCATGGCGAATTGATCTTTTCTCACAAGCAGGCAAGGAAATTCTTTTAAAATCGGTCATCCAAGCCATGCCAACATATTTTGTGTCTTGTTTTAGAATTCCAGAGGGGCAATGTGAAGAAATTGAGAAATTAATGGCACGTTATTGGTGGGGGTCTGTTCAATCAAAACAAAAAATCCATTGGAGAAAGTGGAAAGATATTTGTGTACCTAAAAGTGAGGGAGGATTGGGATTCAGGAAGTTTAGTCAATATAATCAAGCACTGCTAGCTAAGCAAGCATGGAGAATATTGATATATCCATCAGCTCTCCTCTCACAGGTTTTACAGGCTAGATATTTCACAAATTCCGGGTTTCTAGAAGCCAGGGAAGGTAGCTGCCCATCTTGGACTTGGAGAAGTATTCTCTGGGGAAGAAACTTACTAGTTACGGGATTAAGAAGGCGGATAGGAAACGGACAGAGTACAAATGCTTTTAAAGATCCTTGGATCCCAAGGCCACCATCCTTTTTACCGATAACAAATGGTTTAAATGATAACTTGAAGGTTTCTGATCTAATCCAGCCTCCAGGTAAGTGGAATAGGGAGCTAATTCATCAATGTTTTTTGGCTCCAGACTCTCAGCTTATCTCAACAATCCCACTTAGTCCTTTTGATCATCCAGATTCATGGCTTTGGCATTATAATAAAAATGGAAGTTATTCGGTAAGAAGTGGATATAATTTAGTTTTAAGAGTTGGTAAAGATAGTCCATCTTCGTCATCCGAAGTTCTTTCAGCATGGTGGAGAGCGTTTTGGTCAATTAAGATCCCACGAAAGGTACTAACTTTTGGGTGGAGAGGTTTTCAAGAAATTTTACCAACAATTAAAGGATTACACCGCAGAAATGTAGTTCCTCATAGTGGCTGCCCCTATGTGGATATGGGGAAGATTCTAATGCACATGCAGTGTTTTGGTGCCCTTTTGCACAGGAAGTATGGGTTCTCTTTGAATACCCATTTTTGGTGGGTCAGAAAGAAGACATCTCCTTTAAAGATGTGTTATTCTATGTTACAGAACTCCTAGAAAGAGATCAGTTTGAGAAGTTGATTATTGCATGGGGTATATGGGCAGAAAGGAATAGGAAGACTCATGGCCAGCAATCTAGATCACCACAACAAATAAAAATATGGCTAACTTCATACTATGAGGAAATAAAGGATGTGCGTGATAGAGATAGTGGTTACACATGTAGAGAGAATCGGTCAGATGGAGGTCAAATGGGAATAGATAGTCAGGATACTACACTTTTCGTGGATGCAGCAATATGTACCAATACACAGATGGTAGGATTAGGAGCTGTAATTGTTGCAGCTAACAATAAAGTTTTAGCAGCTCTTTCAAAACCCCTAAGAGGTTCACTATCAGTATTTCACGCAGAAGCATTGGCAATATTGGTTGGTCTACGTTGGACACAAGATGTTGGTCTACCAATAAAGCATATACGATCGGATTCGTTGTCTCTGGTCCAAGCTTTAAATAGCACAAAGGTGTATCATAATGAACTGGGCATCATTTTTGCTGACATTAGAATGCTATTGGTAGTTTATCCAGATGTATCGATCTCCCATGTTAGTCGTAATTTTAATGGTACGGCTCATAATTTGTCCAGACATGCGATTAAACTAGAGGAGGAACTATCATGGGTGGAAGAAATCCCTCGAGATGCTGAGAACTAGAATTAACTATTTCCTCAAAGATAAAAGGTTTCACTGTGAGCTTTTAATTTTAGTCTTATATGCCTGTTTTCAAAAGGTTGTTAAATGCTTAAACGAATGGTGAGGCCTGTTTCTTATTACAAAACTGTGAAGTTATACTTGCATAATAGTAGTATTTGTTTTCTTAAGATCAGTAAAGTTTAAGTCAAAAAGAAGAGGAATATCATGTTTAAGTTGTTTGCTGGAATTTAAGCCTTATATATCCATGTTTTTATGATATCTATTATATCCTGATTCCATAATAAAAACTAGTAAGGATGTTAAAATTAAGTACATAATATAGGTCGTTAACTAGTCAAATTGATGTTTTTCAGTTTTCTAGTGTTATTATACTGTAAAAAGCAAAGTAGAAAACATGTTTAGTAAGAAGTGATCTCTTACTGTAATATTTGCTAATGGTGACTTATTTTACATGATAATACAGTTAACCCCAGTGACCCTGGCTACCGGATTTTGCACATGCCTGCGTAGTGATGCAAAAATAACACACAGAGCACAGGGTATTACATGTCTTGCAGCAAAATGGAATGCATGTTCAACTATTAATTCGTTTGATGACATGGAGAATGAAACCCCAAGAGCTCAGGTTGCTGCACCCAGGGTGGACTTTATCGATGGCAACTCGGCATCCAACGACTAAGAAGGCGAGGAAGATGTTATAGATAATACAAATATGATGCCAATCTTTACGCATACAATGTCCTACCAGAAGAGACAAGCTCTTGGTAAGTTTGTGCAAACATTATAACTTATTTGTATTGACCTATTAGGCGTAATGGATTATGTATGTACTTTGTCTTTCAAAACGACCATGTGCATAAATAGATTAAATTTGTTACAGTGACATATTTTGAGAACAATAAAGCGGGGATTGCAGTGTTTGGATTCATGCTAGATCGGGCATCACTTCGGACCATTTTGGCAATTAAGTTGTCCCTTACTCTCTGGTTGCTGAGCAAGACTATTGGATATTCTCCTATCTTTAATACTAATTTAGAATGAGTAGTCCTTTGAAGACATTGTAGTAGTTAGGTTTATTCTGATTTTTCAGTTGCCAACATTCTCTTTAGAGAAGGTCCTACTGCTACTGCTAGGGGACTAATGAGTCATGTCTTTCTACTCCAGATAAACTTAATAATGTAAATGAACTCTAACCAGCGTATTACTGGACTGCAGTGGTAGAACTTTTTCATGTTAATAAAATGTTGTAAATATCTTTGTACAGTGTTTGTATTAGTTCTGCTTTATCTGTTTCCTGGTTCTACCTTAAGATTTACCTTAAAGAATGTTGAAGACATTTTACAATTGAATATTATATTCTGACTTTGGTTTTGTCAAAACCGGCTAAAGGGATTGGTATTGAACATCAGGTCCAGATTCCAAGTAATGTAGCATAGCCAAATTTGAATCACAAGCTGCAAACTCAAAGTTCGAATTTAATTAAAATAAAGTTGATACAATTTCTTTCACTTGGATAATAGAATGTACTCAATATGCCAGCATATATTAGAATACACTAATATGCTAGCTCTTTTAACATGTTTTGTTATCTAATTAAGGGTAATTAATACTTTTCAGCAAGTATTTTTAAAAAAAGTATCTAATCCTCGATGGTTATCTTTGATACAGTATAAGAAAGAAGTTATACTTTGATTGCAGATTGCTAGCTATCATCCAATCGTTTTAAAGTAGTACTTTGCATACAGAGTATTATATGATTGGATAATGTTTTATGGAAGGTGGTCCTGTCAAATAAATAAAAAGGACTTCACGGAATGCTGGTTGAATTCATGGATAAGCCGTTTGGAAATAATGTCCTGAAAACAATGAATGATTGAGTTCGCTATATTTGTTTTTCTTTTGATGGTGGTAGATATGCCCTGTCACTACCTTGCAGAAAAATTAGCTGGTTTTGAACACAAACTTGTTATACTTAAGAACATATCTATTGTTGGTTTTTGATTTTGACTATGGTGTGTAAGAATATTCTGAAGTAGCAATATATAGTGAGACTCAATTTTGTTATGCTATAGTGAGAACTCTTTTTGAATGCTGCAAGGTTTTACAGTTTGAGCTTCTATCCTGGTGTTTTTAGACATAATAATATAAAATCTAATCAAAGAAGTATCTAACCAAAGGGATCCCCTTTGGTTTAGATTCCTAAGTTTGTTGCTAAATTACAATTTTGGTCATATATTATGTTGATAATATTTATAAAACTGTTGATAAATAGATTTAGTGGACTAATATTTCGATTTTGTCGCTTTATTCACTGTTCGCAGGGGCGATTGGAATTTTGGCTGGGTAGAGTAGATTACAAAAACAGAGGTGACGACCTACAGTAATGGAGCAACCAAGATGAAGAGGAAAATAAAGCAATTATAACTGATGGCAATGGAGACATTCACAAAAGAATTTAGTAGTTATGAGTATTTTTTGGAAAATTTGTTAAATGATGTATTTTTATATCTTGAGGGCACTCTTTTTCCCCTTTGAGTTTTTTTCCCATAGGGTTTTGCTCTTGGGGGTTTTTTAACGAGGCCTTTCTTTTGTGGGGTTCTTCCTTTCAGACTTGAAGGTTTTATTGTCTAAACGTCCGGGAGCAACATGCGTGCTTTTCGGTTAGATGATAAATTTTCTAGAATGAAAAAATCCCCTTGTACGTTTTATTGTATTTCGATACAATTCATGAATGAGAAATTCACCTTTGACAAAAAAAAAAAAAAAAATGTCATCGTCCCTGTAATACATAAATTCTACGTTGAATTTAAATAAGACAAAATGACAGTTTGTAACCCCTATGTATATGGGTTTTGTCAAATTGGTCCAGATTTACGTTTTTTAGCACTTTGCAACCCCTATCTTCAAATCTCGTTTCATATTACAACCCCTATCTTCAAAAACGACAGTTTGTACCCCTTATGTATAGAGATTTTTGACTCATTTTTGCTTGTAAAATAGGTCAATTAGACGGGAGGGGTTGTAATATGAAGCGAGATTTGAAGATAGGGTTGCAAAGTGCTAAAAAACGTAAATTTGGACCAATTTGACAAAACCCATATACATAGGGGTTACAAACTGTCATTTTGTCTTTAAATAATTACCATCATCTTATTGTTGTATTCATTTACATCCAGCATACATTCGATCCGTTCCATTATTAAACGTGGCCCAATAACCAAGCAATCCAACCCAAACACCAATATCAACTGAGCCCAACTCTTGCTAACACGCGCGTCAAATTCTCATGATCTTTTTTGCTTCCTTTTTGTAAATTTCATCAACAGCCAAGTAGTTGTTGAATAAGGACCAGACATTGTTTTACTATACACACAAATTCTTTTTAGCATATACATACATGTTTTGAAGCAAGAAAAGTGTGGGGGAGATTAGTAGTAGATGGGTATGGGAACAATGGGTGCTCTAGCACTTAATTTACAACCCCTCAATCATTACTTAAAAAACCCACCTTTTTGTTTTAATAAATCAAATAAATATAACCCGCCTTCTTCTTGCCTTAATTTCAGCTCAAAGTTTAATAAATTTGGTATTTCAAGTAAAAAAGATGGTGGTTTCAAGAAAGTTGTTTGCTTTGCTGTTGAAGATGCCACTGAGACTACATCACAGCTTGAAGGTGTGATTTTTATTATGAGTTTGTTTCATTTCTTGATATGTTATGATGAGCTTATATTTAGTTGTGTTTTGTGCTACTTTGGTATAGGTTCTTGTCCACTCTTTTGATCAGTAAGTGTTTTTATTTTATTTTTTGTTTGGTGATTGTTAATGGGTTTTTATTTGCATTTCTTGGAGATTTTATCTTGTTAAATATTGTTAGGTTTTAGAATTTATTCTAGGATTTGATTGAAACATTATTTTGCGAATCATATCAACTAGCTGGATAAGGTCTATTGGAGTTCGGAATGGTAGGGGCAGAGTCTCAGGTTTACTAGTTATATACTTATATCTAATGCTTCGTTTTGGTGGAGAATATGTTGGAAGGAGGTATAGATTACAAAGAAATTAAAGTTGGAAAAGAATTATGGAACATGTGAGACCGAAGAAAATGATAAGAATTTGTGAGGATATCAGTGGAATGAAGGAAGAAGTATCATTTCCTAGTTTGGGAGCTATGAGCTCTTGTTTAAACTTGTGGATTGGAATGAAAGAAGGAATCATTTTTTATTACTTTATGTCCACAGAATGTTTTATTTCCATGCCGTGCCCACCTCCTTCTATAATTTCCATTCATCCAACCTAAAGCAGCACAAGCTGCCTGGTGGTAATTCTGTTAGTAGCTACAAGAGGTCATGTTAGTAGAGCAGTGTCATCTGGGGTGGATGATCTAGAGTGTATTTCAGTTTGTACTACTTTGTAGTGTACGAGTGTATCCTGGGGTTTATACCTATGCTTGTAATAGAAAATGTTATGCAAATTATTAATGAAGAAAATTTATTAATTAATTCTCCAAAGATATTTTCTCATCCTCTTCTTCTTCCCTCCTTATCATGTCCCTATATCTTTGTCATCTATTGAAATTTCTGGCTATAGTAGAAGAGTATTGGATATTATGACAGAATATGTGCAATGCCAATGGTTGTGCTAAAATAGATGGAGCTATTGCTCTAAATTTAACCTAACTTGTTTCAAATTTAACTAACTTGTCTCCAATAGCCAATAATATCCCTCCTTTATCTATTTCCCTCTCTTTTTTCACTTTTTTGATGTGGCAAAATAGCACCATATATATTTGTTCTATATATAGCACCAACTGACAACTATAAAATTGTGCTATTTTAGCCCAATGTTTGGCACAACATGGAATAGGTAAATTTTATTTTTTCGTGTGAAATTATATAACACCCTATTTGGCACACCATTGGACATGCTTTTAAAGATGAAATATTACCTCTGTGTTGCTATGTGTAATTAGGGCTGGCAATTTCGGGTTTCGGGTCGGGTTCGGGTCGGGTCAGCAGATTCGGGTCGTAAATTTGACCCAACCCGAACCCGACCCGAAAATTTAATGGGTACAAGTGCTCAACCCGAATCCGACACGAATGGGTTTCGGGTGGGTTTCGGGTAACCCGACCCGAAAATTTAATTTTTAAAATTTTAAAAATAATATATATATATAGGCTTTTGCTCAAATACAAACCAATCCTTAAATACTAACTACAAACTAACATTAGATTAATTATATTTCATTTATTCTAAGGTTCCCGCCAAGGGTACCTTCACAAAAAATGCTTAAAATAATTGGCTCTATCCAAAAAAAAAAAAAAAAAACTTGCCGTGGAAATGCGAAGCATTTAAGACAGTAAACGGATGAGTGAGGTAGTCATGAGGGCCTTCGACACACCCGTCAATCGTCTATTTCCTTTACCATTGATTGTCATTCCTTACAACTTTAGAATGATAAAGGCGCGAAGCACCGTTAATCAGTGAAATCCACTGCCACGTCATCACGTGAACAGTGAATTTTTTTTTTATTTTTTTTTTTGCTGAATGGAGCCAATTATTTTAAACACTTTTTGTATTGGGGTACCCCTATCGTTAGATTAGCATGAAATATTGAATTAGTGTTTAGTTTGTAGTTTGTAGTTAATTTTAGTTTGTAGTAGAGTAGAACCCTATGTATATATGTATATATTAATAATAATATATATATTAAAAATAATATAAATAATATATATATTAAAAATAATATAAATAATATATATATATATTAAAAATAATATAAATAATATATATATATATATTAAAAATAATTATATATATATATATATATTCGGGTCAGTTTCGGGTTACCCGAACCCGACCCGAACCCAACCCGATTTTTTTGGGTCAAGTTAGGGTCAACCCGAAACCGACCCGAACCCGAAAAATATAAACCCGAAACCGACCCATGCGGGTTGGGTTCGTGTCGGGTTCGTGTCGCGGGTCCAAAATTGCCAGCCCTATGTGTAATATGCAAATGTGAACCTTAATATCAGTACAATTAAAGTTCATTTGGAAATCGTTAAACTCTCATCCTTCTATATATATGTCTAAAAATTTCAATACTCTCCGAGTCTCAACGAGTGTCATGTTGAATAAGAGTAAAAAGACACTTGTGGACCAACACATCAGACATTTGATATACATGTTGTAGTGATTTAAAAATTTGTATGCAAGATGGTGTCCAATTGTAACCTTGAAAACTGAATATATCTTCTATGCTTACAAAGATTAAGAAAAGTTAAGAGATGCCTTGGTTTTTAGTAACTCAGTCAAATGTGACTTTGCTTTGGCACTTGGTACCGAGAAAGGACTACCCCTCACAAATTTCTTGACAAAAATTTTAGTTATGCCAAATAAATTGATTGCCTTCCACCTGCACCCTCATTTTTTCATGTATATAACTTGGGCCACGAATCCTTTGACGAAGCATCCACGTTTTTTCTTGTCTTGGAGGAGACCCCATATCACAGAAAGCGGGGCTGTCAGGGTTAATGAAACCTGCTCATTTTTTGTAATTCTGTCTTATTTATCCTCTCCTCTGACTTGTGTTTGCAGCTTATTAACTTTTCTACTCACATTTTGACATCAATTATTTATTTCTGATTTAGAGGTGCCTAATGGTACAAGCAATGATGCAGTACAGAATGGTGATTCAGAGAATGGAAGTGCCCTTTATAATTTTCTTTATCCCAGTAAAGAGCTCCTTCCAGAAGATAAAGAAATGACTATATATGATCACTTAGAGGAGCTGCGGGAGAGAATTTTTGTGTCAGTTTTGGCTGTTGGAGCTGCTATATTAGGTTGCTTTGCCTATTCAAAAGACCTTATCATGATTCTAGAAGCTCCTGTCAGATCAGAGGGTGTTAGGTTTCTTCAACTAGCTCCTGGAGAGTTTTTCTTCACAACTTTAAAGGTTTGAATTGTTTTGTATTCAATATGAAAACATGATATTAATCATGTATCCCATGAGCTAGTTTTGTTTTTGGCTAGTTGCTCTTCCTGCATCGTTACTTATGATTCATTCCTCTTTTCCCTTTATTTACCATCTAGTCAGCGATGCTAATTCTCCTGTTTCTTTCACGATAATCATACGTGCTTCTCTAAAAAAGCTAAAATGTTGATTTTAAGAACATACAAGGTGATGGATGATGTCACCATTAAAAACAAATTATTGTTAACTTGTATCCTGGCTCCCCTCCGGAAAAGAGAAATACTGTTTTTCTTAAAGTTGATATACATAGGGAGTGGGGGAGGTTAGAAGCTTTGCAACCACTCAAACACTCCTTAACTCTCTATATACTGAATTTTAAAAATAATGGATAATTAACAATGATTTCTAAATACCGAATATTTCACTAGTGAAGGTCCTAGTATATGACAATATGTAGACGCTGTTTCTCTTGGGTCTCTGAGAAGAAGATTTTAGAAAGTCTGAGAGGACAACAGGCCATTCTGGAGCTACTGATCTTTACGTCAGTAAGGACACCTTTGTATTTTTCCGTAACTAATTTTTCATCCATAGAAGTTAATTGTAATTTTTCGATTAAGTGTACTGTGTTATGACATACTGAAATATCTATGCAACCAGTGACAATCATTAAATAACATGAAAAGCTGTACAGTTAATTTTGGTAGCCTTGTGCTGATAGTAAATCACTTTGAAGTCTAAAAAACTGATCAATGTCCAATCAATTTTACAGACTGTCAGAAAAAATAACGGGTAAATACTGCAACATCAGTTTAAGAATCTGCTATGTACAAATTTTATGTTCTAAGTTCTTTATTGCCAAAATCCTAGCTAAAAGCCATTAGTTTCTGCCATAGTAACTTTCAGGTACATACCTCTTGAACAAATGAAGTAATGCACATTCATAAATGTACTGCAGGTATCGGGATATTGTGGACTTCTTTTAGGGAGCCCTGTGATTCTCTATGAGATCATAGCTTTTGTCTTGCCTGGTTTAACAATGTCAGAAAGAAGATTCCTGGGGCCAATTGTTTTTGGATCATCAGTACTTTTTTACGCAGGCGTTGTCTTCTCATACTTGGTTCTCACACCAGCAGCTTTAAACTTCTTTATTAATTATGCAGAAGGGGTTGTGGAATCGTTGTGGTCTATTGATCAGTATTTTGAATTTGTGCTTGTTCTCATGTTCAGCACAGGTTTATCGTTCCAGGTAATCATCATTCTTTTAACAATACAATACTCTTCTTTAAGGGGGCCTATGAGTTATTGAGTTGGTCCTTATTCTTATAAGAACTCAGCAACGGATCCGCATATGAATTTTGGCACTTCTGACTCTTTTTTTTTTTTTTTTAATTTCTCATAGAAAGTTCATTTTCTTACTTCCTCTAAATTGCTTGGCAGTTATCTCACTGGTCCATTTATAAGGGCAGAAAGCCCTCCACATTATGTGTCATCAATTTCACCTGTTCAACAATATGAATAATGTAGTATTTTCCGTCATTCTTCCACATGGATTAGATGGTGTTAGTAAGGAGCTGATATTTACTTGCCCATTAAAGGGAATATTCAGAATTTTTTTTGCTAAATTATTCAGGCTTGTGTGGTTTACTTGAGTTGGGAACAGAGGGCAAATATGAGAATTGATGAAATAAGACTGTTTTGTGGCGCTATATCCTAGCAAATTTCAATGCCACAACTTCTGTGTCACACAAGTTAAGAAGTCAAACTAACCTAATCTACTCTTAATTGTTTTTTCTAATATTATTTATGCATTTCCTTTCCAGGTTCCAGTAATACAACTCCTTCTGGGACAAGTTGGATTAGTGTCTGGAGATCAAATGTTATCAATTTGGAGATACGTTGTTGTCGGCGCCGTAGTTGCAGCTGCTATAGTCACACCATCGACAGATCCTCTTACGCAAATACTTCTTGCTGGACCACTTGTGGGTCTTTATTTTGGCGGTGCATGGACAGTGAAGCTTATAGGAAGGTGATATAATTAAAGATTATACTGTCACAAATTAGAGATACTTTGTTTTGGGATCCAGTTGTGTATAAATTGATAAATCGCCATCATTGTAAATGATATTCTTTTACCAGTATGCCATTGTGTTATTAAATTGTTACGGTCTCTTCCCAGTATATTAGGTTGCCTGTGGAATTGATGGTGTCACACAGAGAAAGAATTGAACAAACTAGTCAGATTCTCGATAGTATCTTATAAGATATTGACACTTGAAAGTACTGGAAATCTGCAAGCATTGATATGCTGTGTATGAAATCAAAATAAAAAGCAAAATGAACTTGGCCAAATAGAGGGGACACAGTGAAAATTTTACAATGATTTAAAGGCAAGAAAACATAACTAGTAATCTTCAACAGCTATCGTTTTAGGAATACTAGCAAACACCAGTAACAAAATTAAAGGATCATCACTTGGCGTTTAAATTTTGAGGTATAATTACGGTCATTTCAAAAAATACTTATCTTGCAGGTAAACTAGACTACACAATAATCAGGGCGGGTTGTCCCAATGGTTACCACTCCGCTCATGGTTACATGAGGTTGGGAGATCGATCCCGATGGAGGTTAAAATAGGTGTGTGTCTATTTAGCTAAACTAGCAAAAATAAGAAAACTAGACTACACAATACTGGTTCCAAATAAAGAAAAAAGACTAGGTTACAAATTATAAATTTAAAATTTTATATTATTGATGTTAGTGAAAAATTCAGTAAACAAATTGTACACTTCTTTCGTAATTTTTGGCACGCTTTAAAATACGTTTTGGTCACGTGTATCACAATTTTAAACTAAATGATCTCCCAAATATTACACCCTGGATTGTTGATCCTAAATATCACAGTAAAACATTACTTTGTTTAGTGTTTTAAGTAAAAAACGCTACATTACAATGTGTACCAACTGATTCGGGTAAAACGCTAGGCGAAAAAGCATTTACGTCTTAGCAAAATGCTAGTTTAATTGGTGTTTAGAGCTGAAAACGCTAAATAAAATTTAGTTGCCCCCAGAAAAATGCTTCGTTTTGCTTCTTTTTTTTTATTTCTTTGAAACGCTAATTGAAGTTTGGCCTGGGTTGAAAACGCTAATTAAAGTTTGATATGGGTCTTAAAACGTTACTTTATGATTTGTTTGTTGGAATAAATGGAACAAAACGCTACTTTATTCTGTGTTACCTATATTTTTCTAAATATGAAGTTACAAAAACTATTAAAAAATTATAATTAAATGGTCAATTCAAATTGCATTTCTTTACTGAGTCCGGCTACGTGATTTTTAAAAAATCAGGGTTGACCTCGATTTTTTAAAAATCAAGATAAGTTAGGGTTTAGGGTTTGTAAACAACCCAAAACCATAAGTTCGTATACGTTTTATTCCTGATTTAAAATATTTTTAAAACTCAAAATAGAAATGTTGAATCTCAAAAGTTAACTGTTGAACCCTGAGGGAATACAAATAAAATTAAAAAATTTAATTAAAAAATTGAATATTTCTAAATCTCAATTGTAACCCGTTGAACCCCAAATAAAAACTATTTAGGAAATATCCATACAATTTTAAAATATTAAAATAAAAAATAATATATTAAATTTTTATATTTAAATAATTTTAATATTATAATAATTTTAAATTTTAAATCTCTCTCTCTCCCTCCCTCAGTACCACCCCAAACACCCACCCCGCACTTTCCAATTTGCCAAATGCAATTTGCTAAACACTATATTAAGTTTAGTTTTTCCCGCTCCCAGACGCTAAACTAGAAAAGAAAAAAAAAAATATCTTCCCCAAAATGCTAAGCGATCTAGCGTTACTTAAAAGAAAAAAAAATCAAAAATGCTACACGATAGTATTTGTTAGTGCGATATTTGAGGCCAATGCATGATAGTATATATTAATACGATATTTATGATCAATATTTTGAATTATGATATTTTAGACCAGTTATTTTAGAATTGTGAGATACTGGAGGTTTCCCTAAAACCCCTAAAAACTTATTACTCCCAAAAACAACTCGGCAGTTGGCAAACCGCACCCATGTTAAGAATTTATGATTTACTTTTCAAATTTTATTTAAGGTTTACTTTTGAAATTTAAAATTATTTTGTCGTTAGTGTTTTTTCCCATTGACAGACAACAGTCATTATTTTATCGTTCATTAGTCAGGGCAATCGAAAACCTTTTCTCGTGATGGAAGCTAGTTAAACGTTGTAGTTTCTTTTTTCTGTTTTATTTGTACTAGTCGGTAACTCATACGAAACACGAATCATAATTAATTAATTTAAATTTCTAATTTTTAATCTTTTTAAATAAAATTATTTATCATATTATTTTGATTAAATAATTTATAAAAATTCATGATTCTGTTAACCATAATTTAATTATCAATAACATTTATAGTATCTAGAGAGAACCAAACACTAAGAGAGAACTGAAGAAACATTATTAGTCATTGGATTACTTCTACATAATACTATATTCTCAACTTTTATTTCGATTGTTAGTTAATAGATAGAAAATGACCAAAATGCCTATTTTTCACAAGGTTTTGCCCAAAATACTGATTTTGAAAAAAATGACCCGAAATACCGACGGGATACGGAGCATCGTCCTCCGTGTTAGCATGATGCGGAGCATCGTCCTCCGTATTACATAGATACAGAGCTGTGGCTTCCGTGTTATGCATAATACGGTGGACGGTGTTCCGTGTTAGGTGGGTGCGCAACACTGTCACGGAACACGGTACACCGTATCATGCATAACACGGAAGACACAACTCCGTAACATGCCCGAAGATCGTGCTCCGCAACACACCCCCTATCACTGTACACGATGTACCGTGTCCCGTCAGTAAAAAGGGCCAACCAGTTTCCCAAGTGATTATTTTGGGCTATCACCCGTTAATAGACTACTAATATATAATTTCAATAATAAATTAAATTATTATTTAATATTATTATTTTAATTAAACTTTTATTGCTTCATTCTAGTAATATTGATAATATAAGAGTAGTTATATTAATATAAGAGTAATTATATTATTAATTGTATTTATTATTAATCTATTATAATACTTTTTAATATTAATTAATGGAACCCTAAGTTCCAGATAATATTATATTCTCAACTTTTATTACAATTTTTAGTTAATAGATTCCTAGTATATAACTTCATTATTAAATTAAATTAATATTTAATATTACTATTTTAATTAATTAAATTAATTAATATTCAGTGACATACCGGGATATAGCATAACATTAAAAGGGGGTTTCTGTTTTTAATAAAGAGTATAGATGGAGCCATCGGGATATTATTTATCAATATCAATAACAAAAAATTATAAACCGGGATATAGGTGAAGTGACCTATCGAAAACATCAGTACAAATGTGAAACATACTTAGCAAAAAAAAAAAAAAAAATTGTGAAACAGGATATGATCCGGAAATTACACTCTCATATCCACCCCGAATGTAGTCTGGAATTGCTATTACCATCAAATAAATCATATACATAAAGCATCAACTATACTCCAAAATAAAAACCCCCGCATGACAAATTCACTTCTGACAAAAAAAAAACAAAAAACAGGAGTTTACAGTCTCAAAATTCAAGTAAAAGCAATGAGTTGGATTCAAATAACCGGCACTTGCCTTTCATGGAGGACTAAATTGATTTAAATATTTATAAACTTTTTCTTCGCAATGTGTATGCCTTAACATATTCACACTTGACGCATCCTATCTTTCATCAATCTGAGCAGCAAAACTCCCACAGAAGATATCCACACATTCCACTCAATCAACAAAATACTTTCACGGTTTATTCTGAGCAACAATTGAGTTCCGAATCGCATACTGAGCAGGCATGGTTTTCCCATTCACAAGCATTTGCTCTAAGAAATCCACACGTATTGATTTGAACTGGTAACACTGTATGTCCAGCATAGCAAATGATCAAAATGTGTTAATCTCGTAGCTGATTAACAAATGATTTAAATCGGTAACTTAATAGTTTTGTTCTTACACTTTTTCGTAAAAGCAGTCTACTCTCACTACTCCACAAAGGTAACATATTTTTCAGGTAATTGCATTTTGCACCCTCAAATTTTTATTCAGAAACAAAACTGTATAACAACTTTGTGAAAAACAGTTTGCTACCCATAACTTTCAAAACCGGATGCAACATGCACCCCTTTGACAATTTTCTGTCAAAAATGTCCGTCACCGTTAATATTTTGGAAGGCTAAAATTGGAAATAGAACATAACATTTAATTAGAAGGGTAAAATTGGAATTAGAACATAACATTTAATTAATATTAATAACCATTATATTAATAATATAAAGGGGTGTTAATTGAATTCACGGTTTAAAGTTATGAGCAGTGACTTGTTTTTCTATAAATGCTGGTACAATATCGTTTTTGAACGATAGTTTGAGGATGTAAAATGCAATTACCTCCATATTTTTAAAAAAGATTGTATTGACAATTTCTTTTAAAAAAAAAAACAGTACCCCATATATACTATATAGACATGTAAACAGGTACAAAATATGTCTGGGTACATCCATTCACATGACTGTATATTAGGTTCTCAACATGCCTTGATCCCTAGGATATAAAGTAAATTTTATTCTAAGCATATTGGAAGAATGAACTACGAGTGCAAACCTTTCCCTTCCAAGAAAAATCAACATAATGGTAACAAGGTTCCAATAAAGTGACCTGATCTCCTTCTTTAATCTGAGAGGAATACAAAATAGAATTCAATGCCAGGATTCTCATATAATAATATACGAAAAGATAAGAAGTCCAAGAAAGAAATAGTCTGCCGTTTAATAAATGTAAGACAACACCATAAACTAACTTACAGCATCATTGCGCATCCCATACACTGTGAGAATGAAGCACACTTGATCTGAATCACAGAGAAGAAAGTATCTGCAAAATCATTGCACCATTTATTTTCCCTTAACTAAACAAAGAGTAAAGATCCAAAAAAATATGTTAATGTTAGAGATCAGCCTGTAATGCAACTGAAGGATATTGCCAGTACAGAATACACTTCTACATTGAAATTTAAAGACATTAAGCTTGGGGAACTTACAATGGAGTGGCATTTTCATGCTTTATGAAGAAAATGACTTTTCCAAGAATGGCAACTGTTCTGTTCAGACCTTCCGATAGATGATCTATGGTCCCTCTTCTGTATGAAGAATTCACTGCAACATAATACAGATTAAGCATGAAACAAAATCTAAGTACAATCTGCCAACTGAAAGATATCAATGATTTATGTAACTTACAATTAACTGCAGCTAACGATGATGTCAAAGAAGCCAGACGTTTAGCATTGGTCTGTCCCTGAACACAAAGTGAGGTAATTTGTTTTACAGATTTTACAATAAGCAAACACATATTTGAGGCGTTTCAATATACAGATTTTACATATGTAAATTATCAGATAGTTGAAGTGATGCAAACTTTGTCAATAAGTATCCGCATGGTTTCGCCATCATCAAATGATTAGAGAACTGTGCTGAGCAAATATATATACTCCCTCAGTCACAACTACATTGGGTGTGTAACAATGGTGCAGATTGTAATACAGATTTAATAAGAAAAATTTACCACTTTCAAGTTTAACTTAACATCACCCCACCTACTCTAGAATTTAATATAAGTTATAACTTGTACATTATGTAGCAAAGTAGCAAACAAGGTCTTCAATATTCTATAAAGAAACGGGCGGTGTCTGCCTTGCGACTTTAGCAAATGATATTGACAAGGATGATTAATCGTGAACAAGGTCCTGACTAGTAGTTCCAGAATATCACGTATGGCTGGTTTTGACCCTATGGGACAATTCTTTGCCTCCTATAATAAGCTCTGATCCCATCGTATTCTTAACCTGCATATTTAACTACTTCAAACTATGTGAACCAGCTTACAATGCATTTTGCATTTTTTTAGAGGGGAAAGTAACTGATAAATATGTATTAGAAACATTCTTCCATCTTATTGTGCCTCATTAAGGCATAGTCCAGGAAACCAACCATCACCACATATTAAATGACTAATATAAGACCAGATTCAGATTTCATAAAGGCCACCTAAAACTATATCAATATGAAGTCCTCGAAATACTTGACAAAATTATGTTTTTGCAACTCACCCTTAAGAAGCTATCTAGTTTGTCAAGAAGAAAGATCATCTTCTCAGCCTCCTCAGCAGCATTGAGACCAGGATCCTTTGATGCAGCGGCTTCAAATCCACTAAGGGCCCTCTCATAGTTCTCTAAATATTTGTTTACCTGAATATATATATATATATATATATACACACACACACACACACACACACACACACATTATGAACAATGATGTAATAATGCCGGGGCTAAAGGACACTGTAAATAAGATCTTACTCCAGAATTAAAGGCGGATACAAAGGGAGATTAAAATTCCAGCACATATGTTATTAAGATTGTGGACAAAAGAAAAACCGCAGCCTGATTGACTAAGCAAACAACAACGAAAGCAGCCATAAATCTAGGTTACGAAAACAATGAAAACTAAATTAGTTTTGTTGGACCAAATTTTATTTTCCGTTTTATTTTATGCTCTTTTTGCTATAAATATAGTAAATACAATAAACAGAGTTACAAAGCTCCTGCCTGCTGCCCTCGTCATTTCTCTAGTTAGCCACTGATTCCTCTCTTGTAACATCATTAATTAGAGATATTAATTATAAAACTAGATAGAGAGATAGTAGAACTCTGAATTAAAAAAAGGTATACTATGAAAGATAGGAGAGAACATTTGAGAGAAAGAGAACAGGTAGCCGCAAAACCTGATTTTTATCCAGTTTTAAATCTATTGAAATATCCTTTACACTCTGGTACATCACTATGTTACGAGTTAGATAAAGGGGATATTGTACAGAGCCAAGGCTGATATATATATCATAGAGATAAATCCAAGGTAGGTACTATCTGAGTTGCTTTTGTTTCCCTTCCGCCAAAACTCGATTACAAGGCTAGAAATTTCCTTTATTTGCTTTTCTCCAGGAAGTATAATATCAGCAAGTGGTAACAATAATATGATAAACTCACAGAAAATTAACGCCAGAGTGAGTGAGAGAGAGGAGGGATGGAAAGTTACAGTAGCACAGTTGAAGTATAGATCTGGATTAGACTTCATTCCTTCATCTTTCTCCTGAAGTGCATCACGAATTACTAATCATCATAACAGAATTAAGATCGCTAGCAAAATAACTTTTATCCCACAATCACAGAAGCAGTGCACAACTTTCATTATGTACACACTTACAGCATTCTGATATGCTTTTAAAGATTGCAGAAGCTTGCTATGGTCCCATGCTCCAGTCACAAAAAAGCAAGTAAGGCATGCATTTCCTAAGTTGTCTGTTGGGTAGAGGGAAGTATAAAGTCAAGTCGGAGATAAGAAAAAAAATTAAACAATATTAGGGAAAGAATAACAATAATACAGATCTCTTTTAGCTATATCCTATCTAGATGACTAGATGTACTGAATATGCTTTAAGTATGTAATTAAGTATTTTAATTAAGTCATGCCAATTTTTACCATAGAAGTTTTAATCATCTTTGGCTAGACTGGTTACGAGTTATTACTTACACCAAGAATTCCCGTCCTTAACATCCAGAGCAATAGCTTCTTTTGCATGTTTAATGCTTTCTATTACAATTTCTTCCTGATTATCAGCACCTAGAAAATAGAATAAAATTATGTCAATGTAGAAGTATGAAAAGGCTATCATACTGAAATCTTGCTACCAACTAATTCATCTTAAACCAGATCGAACAACATAAACTATGCATGATCCAGAATCACTAAGCATTCAAAAAAAAAAAAATTAAATGCCATGATTCTAACTCTCAGTTGGCCTTCTACATGGTAGTACCAATAACCACACTGCAAAATGAGACATGCCTAGGTAATTATTTAGAAGCCTAATAAAGATACAATCTTACCTTGGGCCATTCTTCTTTCAAGCATTGATAATTGACAAAGTATTCTTTTGTTTGAACCCTGCATGACATAGAAATTAGTTTCTATCAAGTGATTGGCATTCGTGCACGAAGCCAGAGCTAAGTTATGCACTTATAACAGAATTGTTGTAATGTCATAAAAAACCTTGCTTAGTGCAAGAGTCAAGCAGTTCTTTGCTGAAGGTAGATCTCCTTTTTTCCAGATGCAGTTGCCTAAGCATAGCCAAGCATCTGCAAGCGATGGATTCAGCTTGACCTGAAAAATAAAAAGGCTGGCTTTTTTAAAAAAACTATAACCTATAAAGGCAGAAAAGCAAACTACAATGGTGACAATCTTTGCTTACAGCTTTCGAGAGATGATCTTCTGCTTCTTTTCTATAATCAGGAAATACATCCAAGATCTTTCCTTTCAAATATTCATGTGTTGCACGCGTCGCAGCTAATCTCCTATGTTCTGCAAAATATATATGTGGTGCTCAAGTGATACTGCCACTTATTTAGACAGTAGTGTCACAGAAAAATTTAATATGTAGTTGATGTGAACGAAAATGACTAAGAGTGCTTACTGATTAAATTTAGTGTCTCAATTAATTCTACCACTCTCTCAATATTGTCATTCCCTTAATGTAATAAACAGAAGTCCTATTCGACTATTTGGCTTAGCTTCAAGTACGTAAAGCTCACAGAAGTGCAGAGCTAGACAAGTAGACAACCATCATATTCACTGAATATCTCAACGGAATGTCTAATATGTTGAGGAAGGGGGAGACTATGGTGCTTGAATGGAGAAAGTAGGTTATACAAAAGCTCAATCAATACGATAATACGATCGACTTAGATAAACTAATACGTATTCAGGTTAGTTCTGTTTCAGCAGTCAAGCTACTATCAATGTGTATGTAAAAGTGAACTATTGAAAAATAATACGAATATACAATCAAACTTCAAAAACAAGGACTATAAACTTATCGAACATGTAGCCTAGGACTTCCGAGGCTAGTAAATAATTTAGTAACACAAAAATGCCGAAAACGATAATGCCTAGCCAAATGTAGGAGCAAATTAACAATTAGGACGTTGTATTTGAAGTTCATTTCTCAATCGATACAGAAAACCTAGCTTAACTAAAACACAGTATGAGTTTAATTGTCATTGAGCAAAGTGAAAACATTAAATATAAAAAAAATGAGAAAAAATGTAAAACTGACTGACCAGGAGGAATAGAGTCGAGAAGTTGAAGAGCGAGATGAGACCGAGACTGGAGAGCAATGATTTTATCGTTTGGATTAAGGGGAAAATAAGTGTCGCGGATTATGTAAAGCTCATCAGCAGCTTTTGCTGCTTTCTCCAGTATGTTCTCTGCTTCATCTTTTATGCTCATCGTCGATTGGAATCAACACCAATTCACTTGAAAATCTTCTTATTGCTAGTATAAGATCTGACACTTAACCCAATCACAAGGTCACGGTTCTAATTTGAATATTTGACCCCGAGTTTACCAGCTTCTTTTCAAACCCGGCCCAAATCGTTCTATATAGCTGCCTAGTGGGGTCACTTTAAAATTACATTTTTTTTTCAACTCATTAAAATATTAAGGTATTCAATTTGGATTTCAAAATGTCATTTAAAATTCGAGGATATTCGTTTAAGATTTCAAAAATTCTTTTAAAATATGGTTGTATTCAGTCTAGATTTAAAACAATCCATTTAAATCTGATGGTATTCAAAAATCAATGGATTTTTTGGATTTATTAAAATGATTGATTTTGCTGGATTTATTAGTTGTTTTAATAAGTTTTGAAATCTTGTAAAAATCATTGAAAGTTTGATGGATTTCTAAAAACATTTCAAATCTGAATGACTCCACATCAACTTTACAACAGGATTCGTTGCAGAGTTTTTGTAAAATTTAAACAATATGTGGATTTAAAAAATTCATTAAAATACATGAATTATCATAAATCCGTTAAAATCTCAGTTGAATACGCCTCCTACATATCAAACTCTTTTATTCCATAAAAAAATAAAAAAATATTTACTCTTCATTTTTAAATATTATTTAATTCTTTTTATAGATTTAAATAGACGAATATTTCTGAAGTCCCTCAACTTTCATTGATGAACTAATTGGCTCATTGCCCGTTTAAAGAAATTTGCGTGTTTAATTATTAAAAAAAACATTTCCTATTTGTCCATGTAAGAAGGGTATTGGTATCTGCCCATTTTTTCAAAGAAATTTGATTCTACTATAAAAATTTTGTAAATTTTTATAACTTATGTTTCATAAAATATATATTTTGATTTTAAGTTTAAGTAATAATGATATATAAAATTTATCAAAAAGTTAACATTTAGTTGGGCAAAAAAATAAAAGATTTGATTTATATGTAAAATCATCTTTGATGATTTTTTTTTTTTTTTTTTTTACCATGAATGTTTCATTTTAGTGTAGAATCACTTTGGACGTCGACAAGTAATTCCAATGATTTTCAGTAAAAATTGGCGTAACCGCGTAAGTAATACCGCTGTTGGTTTACTAATCTTTGTTTAGCTATAGTTTTTGCTTGTTGTTAGAATGGGCTTGGCCCAATTATGGTTTGGCATCATTGAATCTAGTTTTCTTGATTTAAGATTGTACTGGGCAAAGCCCAAGTTGGTTTGTTTGTAATAGGTTCAGCCCATTTTGATTATTAATATAAACTTTGAATTATTAAACAAAATTAAGATTATTCTTAAGTGAAAAAATAGAAATCAACTTAGGCACCCATGTTCTCCATTATAAAATATGGTATATGTATCATCATTCGTTAGTTATTACAAAACTTTTAAACATATACACGTTAAATCTATCAACTTAGGCAAGTATGGATGGAGAGTAAAAGAAGGAAAATTACTATCTTGACAAACAGAGTAATGTATGATCAGTTGAACGAGATTTCTGATTAAGATGACTAGGGGTCATTTACATTTGTCATGAGATGCAACAGTGATGTGGAACTTCTAAAAGTTGGTCGTGAAGAAGACAGTTTATGTATATATTAGTATATCATTTACATGGAGCAGGAGGAACATTGTCCTGATACTTAATATATTACGTATTCTGTAATAAAATAATAACCAGAAACAATCGTACGCATACCTCTAATATGATCCTCTACCTCGAGGACCTCGACTATGAACGTATGAGCCAATACGTGTTTGGGAACAAATCCTTATTAAATTATTATTATTATTATCAATATAGATTTCTAAATAAGCTCCGAATCTGCAGATGATTAAGACAAAAATATTGAAGATTATATTTGGATACGGAAGAACGAAATAATTAATCCATTCCTATATATTTTATCCTACATAACTTTCCTTTTCAGTATAATATAAAAACACTATTTTTTTTCAGTTTTGTACTATATAATTATGTATGTACACTCACACACGGATACAGGTAATTATCGTGTAAGAACAATTTAAATATTTTCAAT
The DNA here is from genome assembly GCA_036435485.1 of Saposhnikovia divaricata. Lineage (NCBI taxonomy): Eukaryota > Viridiplantae > Streptophyta > Magnoliopsida > Apiales > Apiaceae > Saposhnikovia > Saposhnikovia divaricata. The sequence goes on from CM071600.1 coordinate 26,714,844, forward strand.
GAGTTATAAAATTAATAAGCAAGTTCTTACAGACTGTGTTAAGAGTGTTGCCACTATTTTATTTACAACCTGCCTTGCCTACTCAACTTCCTTTCCTCTTCCCCTACCTTTCTCAAACTTGTTTTTCATCTGATCTCATAAACTAATCAACTGTGTAATTAACAATCTAATCACTAATTCAGTATTAATATATATATAATTTATTTAATAAACACTATTTCATCTCTATATAAACAAGTGCACTATATCAATGCCATCATACAAGAGAATACTACTACAGTAGTACAGTATTAAACCTTTTACAAAAACTATGGGAAACTATGCCTCTCTATGCAGTTCATCACTAATCCCCCCTGCAGCCAAAGCTTCTAAGGTCATCTTCCCTGGTGGCGAAGTACATCAGTTTCGTGGTCCCGTGAAGGTGGCTGAGCTCATGCTCGACTCCCCTAACTCTTTTCTAGTCAACACAAAGTCACTTAATATTGGTAAAAGATTTACACCTCTATCAGCTGATGGAGATTTGGAGTTTGGTAATGTTTATATTATGTTTCCAATGAGGAGGCTCAAGTCTGTGGCGACCGCGGATGATATGGCCAGGCTCTTCATGGTTGCTAATCCTACAGCAACTAACATTTCAGGGGCTAGCAATAACAAGGTCAGGGTTTTGCCAGAATCAGCATCTGTTGCATCGCGAGGAAGCGAGACTATAGGTTCAGGATTTAGCTTCGAAGAAATTGAGGGGTTCTACACGGGAGAGTTCAAGTATAGGTTATCCATGTCTAGGTCCAGAAAACCCTTGTTGGATACTATTACAGAAGAGCCAGTTCACGGTAGCAAACTTTCAGTTATTTCCCCCAGGGTGTAATTTTAGTCCATCCCCACTATTTATGTAAAAGAATTTAAATGACGCAAATCACAGATATTGTGTGATAATTGGTTTCATATACAACTAACTACAACAACAGCATCCAAATTGCTAACAGCATCGCCAGGAAGCGAGACTGAAGGTTCAGGATTTAGCTTCGAAGAAATTGAGGGGTTCTACACGGGAGAGTTCAAGTATAGGTTATCCATGTCTAGGTCCAGAATACTATTACAGAAGAGCCAGTGCGTTCACGGTAGCAAACTTTCAGTTGTTTCCCCCGGCCCAGGGTGTAATTTTAGTCCATCCAAACTATTTGTGTAAAAGAATTTAAATGTCGCAAATCTCAGATTTTGTGTGATAATTGGTTTCATAGACAACTAACTACAACAACAGCATCCATATTATCCGGTTAATTTTAAAAGGTGGGGGTGGGGGGTGTACAAGTTTACAGAGTATATTTGTTTAACAGCATGTATGTTTAAGGTATGTATTTAATCCTTTGTTAAATTCTATGATAAGCTTATCTTGCTTTGTCAAGTTGCTATCATTTTCTTCTTCATATAATCTGACAGCTAAGCTTGCGGTGAGACAGGTTGCTGTACTTCTCCTTTGTCTAAAAAATTGACAGTTTTGCTTGCACCGAGTCAAGTTACTGTGATTCCTTAATTCTCATCTCTAAATTCTTCTTCTTCAATTTTTTATTGGAAAAACTCAAAAAAGTGAACATTAATAAAAATATCTACAGTGGACTACAGAATGTAGGCAAGTACATAGTCATTCATGCAACTGCCCAGCAGAGAGATCATTTCCATAAGGGTCTATAAAATACTTCACTTTATTATAATGGAAGGAATTTGCTATGACAGAAAAGGTAGCACGGTAGATAAATCTTACAAGAATGTCTTGGCCAATCCAAGAATGTGATTCCTTCTGTGTTACGCACCAAGAAATGGCAATTGTGATGCTTACGCACCAAGTTGTACACTTGTATTGGCAGTGTGAACAAAATGAAGTCTCATATTTCTTAAAAAAGTTGATAACTTTGTGCGCTTACTTTTTGTGTGGTTCATTCAAGGATGAAGAATAAAAATAACAAATTTTTATATGATGGTGATAAGAATGAAAATTTTCGATAGGCATAGTTAAATATAACAGATTAAATATGTATTTTATATTGGGGTACTAAACAATACGCATTTGGTGATACTGTAACATGAAGTGAATCGGATGACATGCATTTATCGTTAAGGTATTATATAATAACTCTATTTTAAAAATAAGATACGCAATTATGAATTGAGTAACTACATGACACACATTTACTGTAATACCCCGATAATTTTAGAAGTGATTTTATATATTAGTTAAGCAATATTTTTTTTATTATTTATTGTTTGAAACCAAATTAAGTAGTTAAAGTTCATGATTGTATTTATTTTGTATTAAGTGCCTGTTTTTTGTGACGTGCTAGTTAAAGATATGTGTGTTTTTCAAATATCTGTTTAGATATCTGCTAAAATATGAAGAGTGTATATCTTATTTGTTAAGATAAATGTAAGTATTAAGTTGATATTTTATAATTGTAAAAAGATAAGAATATTAGTTTTTTAATACTAAACAAATACTTATCTTGAAATTGCTATAAATTGAATAAGAATGCCTTATTCATGAGTACTGGATACAGGTACGCTATCTACATTCTCTATTTTACTTTAATTATTTTTTTCACTTCTCTCTGCATGATTAGGTGAATGCATATGATTTAATAATTTATATTAATTGATATTGCCATGCATGCCTTGTACGTGAAATTGCATTGTTATTAGTTGCCATATTTTTAGTCCATCTAGTGATTGAGTTAGTAGTGAGATACTGAGATGAAGTGATGCCTTTCCACGACTTGACTTGATTGTTGAATAAATGTCATACGTCCATGTAAAGCATTCGAGAGTTTATTATTTTCTTTTATGTATTATAAAATCAATATTTTGTAAAGAAAGTAGTTTGGTATATATGTGTTTTTAATATCGTAGTTGTGTTTTGAATTTGTTTATATTTAAGGATTGTAGATTTTAGTCAAATTACAGTGTTAATGAAAATTATTTTCTTTTAAATCAAAAATATATAAATTAAGATACATCCATTTTTTTTCTTTATAAAAAGAAATATGATTCTTAAATGTGAGCATGATTGTTTTGACATGGGTAGCGATAACTTTAGTAACACGTAAGGTACAAGGATTGATTAGCTTGAATCTGATTATATATTCTTAATTCCTTTTAATGAAAATTAGGTGCATGTGTAATTTATTTAATATTAAAACAAAGTCCATGATTTTAGGTGATACTAATTAGCTTGTTAAATGTTAGTAATATAGTCATTGTTTACTAGCCATCTAGAAATCCGAGGAAATACTGATTCGGCTTTTACTTATGTTTTATATTTATTTAGGCTTAACGTGATTTTGTGCGGTACAACTTTAGAGGTAAGTTAACTTTTCGGGCTTTCCGATATATTTTAAAATGTTTTTATATTTGAAATGTTTTTAAATGTTTTATATTAAAATATTTTTGTTACGAAAATTTGGATCGATTAAAATTTTTAGATATAAGGATTCCCAGCTAGCTATGACTTATGAACCCGTTAGTAATTGCGTATAGTTCCGGAACTAGCCTATGATACCTTATTAGGGCGTGCTTTTAATTATGATGCCTTCGGGAGTGCACACTTTATGATACCTTAGTAAGGCGCATTATTGACACCTATGAACCTATGATACTGTGTCACCAGGTATTTGTGACCTTAGCGAACTATGGAATTTATTATACGTTTTTGGATTTTGATTCTGAAACTATGATTTACGAACTATGAGATTGTGAACTTTGATTTACGAAAATTTGTAAAATATTTTTATGAAACTTACTTGATCCATTGGTTAGTTCGATTAGTTTTCTTGCTGGGCTGTGTAGCTCATTATTTGTGAATTTTCAGGTACTAGCTGCGAGTATGGCATTTGGATTGGATTAGAGTCGAACCAGTGTCACTTAATAATGTTCTAGTTTCTAGTTGTTTTATTTGAGGAGTCGCGCCTCTATGAATTTTGGTTTTACATTTGATTATTTCATTTAGTATCATTTCCAGATTTTAGAATATTTTCACGTTATTTTGGGATTTTATTTTATGAGTTTATGGAATTTGAATTTTGTCATGATTGTTAGGTTAAGGGACTTACACAATCCGAGATTCACAATCACCAAAACAGAGCACACACATAACCAATCGATAAGTTGACAAGATCTACCAAAGCACAAAATAAGAACACACAAATACTTGACGTGGAAACACCCACGTCCCAAACTTGTATTATTAATCCAAACAATTATCCATAATACATCAAAACAATAACACCTTAAAGGTGTCCCAACCCGATACTTGAGCCAATAATGCTCAAGCATCCCCAAACAATACTTAAGACTACATCTCTTAAGCTTTCACCTCCCCACAAACAAATACGATATGACTATGTATATATAGCCATCACAAACTTAGCCACCAAGATATCATTTTCATACTTGGTTTCCAATTACAATCCTTATCATACTTGGTATCTAAATATACCATCTATAATAATTATCTAAACATATAATTATTACCCAATCCATATATGTTTTGGATCACCAAAACCCATACTATTGTATTGGGCTGAAAACCCAACAATCCTCCCCTTCAACCCAATACAATTTCATAACCGAATTAACGGTCACCATCAAGCCAACGACGTCCATCCGTCAATGCCTCCCCTTGAACCATAACCTCTCCTTATCTTGCTCCTCCAATCTTGAGTGTCGCTAAAACCCGTATAGTGACCCTCCAAACCATCCAAGCCATCGTTCTTCACCATAACGATGTATCCATCTGCAAAATCACGTGCATCAACCACCACGAATGCTCTTCCACATGTTGAGTCATCCGATCCTTGCTTTCACAATCCTTCGGTCTCCTGAAGAAAATCACTAGTATCATCCAAATAGTTCACCTGGTTGATCAAGCCATTGAAACAATTGGGATGACCTCTTCCATCTTCTTCCATCTCGAGTCCGCACAGGATTGATCCACGGTGCAAGCCAACCGTCAAACCGCACGTAACTTTGTCTCTACCCGCTTTAGTAGTCTCCTTGTCAGCAAATCCTTCATTGTACTCTGCCAGATCAATTGAACCTCGAACTTTCCCTTAACCTCATCCATCACGAACCCGAACCTTGGCTCTTGATACCACTTGTTAGGTTAAGGGACTTACACAATCCGAGATTCACAATCACCAAAACAGAGCACACACATAACCAATCGATAAGTTGACAAGATCTACCAAAGCACAAAATAAGAACACACAAATACTTGACGTGGAAACACCCACATCCCAAACTTGTATTATTAATCCAAACAATTATCAATAATACATCAAAACAATAACACCTTAAAGGTGTCCCAACCCGATACTTGAGCCAACAATGCTCAAGCATCCCCAAACAATACTTAAGACTACATCTCTTAAGCTTTCACCTCCCCACAGACAAATACGATATGACTATATATATATAGCCATCACAAACTTAGCCACCAAGATATCCTTTTCATACTTGGTTTCCAATTACAATCCTTATCATACTTGGTATCTAAATATACCATCTATAATAATTATCTAAACATATAATTATTACCCAATCCATATATGTTTTGGATCACCAAAACCCATACTATTGTATTGGGCTGAAAACCCAACAATGATTATTCGATCGAATGTTAATAGTCCGAAAAGTCGGGCTGCTACATTTACGGTTGGGGTATTGGCTACATACTCAATTCCAAGATACGTGTCAATCTTTAGAATTGACATACCCCACTCTAACTCACATGGTACCATTAAAGCTGATTTATGTATAGATATAGATATAGCTCACGCATCTCACACAATCAACTTAATACACATATATGCATCTTTTGTCGGGTTTTTTCCTTGCCAAAGTAATTAAATTGGTCATCAAATCATCGGGTTATGTTCTCGTATGCGGTATGTATACAAAAGGAAAGGGAAGGTGAAGATCGTGTGGCTGTTGCATGAAAGAAGTTGAAGAAGAAGAATAGTGGATTAGTGTTTAGTTAATACGCATTTCATGAAAGGTAATCAAATCGATAGAATTTGTCATCCCTTTTGAATATTTGTATTTTCATTGATGATGATAAAAAAAAAAACTTTTATTACAAGTAGTCTTGCATGATTACATCAAGGAATTCAAGAGAGATAACAAAGAATATGATGCTCTTGCAAGGAAATGAGAAACTCTATCAGCATAGCATTTAATAAAAATTAAAGAAACAATCATTAAAATAATTAAATAAATGTAGTGCTGGTTTATATACATATTTAAATAAATTTAATTTAGAAATTATGAATAAATGTGTATTTGAGCCTTTAAAAAATTTAGAATCTTTGAAGACATGGATTTTAACCAAGTTATTTAAAATTTGTTTTTTTTTCGGATTTCGACTTGAGTTAGAATATAATTGTTTAAAATTGATTATGATTTTGTAATATGTTATTAAAATCAATTTATGATGTATGATAATATGATTGTGATTGATTTTATATTTATAGTAAAAGGGTGATTAGTTCATGAATGTTTAAATTATAAAATTAATTTGAATTATATAATAGTATATCATGATGGATTTCAAATTAAATAGTAATTTTTTAGTAATTATTTTTTGATTTTAAAAAAATGTATTTTATGGATATGTTAAATAAAATCGATATTATATTTAATTTAGAATTGTTAACTAAACATAATGGGTAAGGTAAGAATGTTAAATAAGGAAATTTTTAATATAATATGATTGGTCTAAATCTTAGGAGTCAGCTTTGATTTGTCCTAAAATAATTCATAATTTTATGATTATCATATACTATAGTAGAACGAATAAATCTCAATCATTCATTACATAAAATCTATCGTATAAATTAGTCCAAGCTCTAATTTGAACCTAACCTATTAATCATCATCAATAATTAATTAAGAGGATTTTTTATAAATAAATTGTTAAAAGTATTTTTTTACAATTTTACCTTTTTCAAGAAAAATTATTTACAATTTTACCATCTTAATTGTAATTATACCAATTTTTTCAAAAAATTTGCAAAAATACTATCCCTCATTGACCTGCAAAGTACGAATTCGGGTTAGAATTTTTCGGATTCGGGTGGTTTCAGGTTGACCCAAAATTGACCCGAAAAAATCGGGTCATTTTCGGGTTACCCGAAACTAACTCGAAATTACCCGAATGTATGTATATATAGTATAAAATGTTATATATTATAAAAAATAGCAATAATAATTTTATTTATTTATTTTCTATTGTTTAAATTAATAAATATTTTATTTTAATATAATTATAAATTAATTTATAAGATTAAAATAGTATTTATTTATTCATTTACTATTTAAAATATATATTTATTAATGATGAATTATTATTATTTCGGGTCGGGTTCGAATTACCCATGAATAGTCCGGGTCGGATTCGAATTGAATATTCTGACCCATTAAAATTTCGGATCAGATTCGGATTGGATCAACTTTATGACCCGAACATATGAACCCGACCCGAATCCAACCCAAGAACCGAAATTGACAACCCTTTTACTAGGGCTGTAATTCGAGTCGAGCCGGGCGAGTTCGAACCGAGCTTTAAATCGAGTCGAGTTTTTTCTGACGAGTCGAGCCGAGCTCGTTTAACAAACGAGCCGAAAAATCCCGCCGAACCCGACTCGTTTATAATACGAGTCGGGTCGAGTTTTTCGCGAGCCTGTCACGAGCCGAGTCGGGACGAGTCGGGTCGAGTTTTTCGCGAGCCTGACACGAACCGAGTCGAGTATGTTGATAATGTGTATTTTATACACATTTTGCCCTTTTATTCTTCTGCATTTTTGTTAGTTTTGAATGTTGTTTTATTAATATTTGTTATGTTTTTCATCTTTCAGTGCCTCGTGCTTAATTGTTGAAAAGATGGCTTAATTTGGGCATGAAAGCGAAGATTATTCAAGAGGGAAGTTAGAAGATGAAAGCTCGCGATGTCGGGAGGTGTTTAATGTATTATCTTGAAGATTTTGTCTCGAACGGGCTACTGTACGGTCGTTCGACAGGCCGTTCAAAGGAGCAGATTTTCTGTACGGGCAGCTGTACGGCCGTTCGACAGGCCGTACGACCCCTGCTGTGTATTAAAAAGAAGCCAAACACATCCCATCTCTTATCTTAATAACTTAACCTACCTCTTATCTTCATAAAAACCTAACCTTATCTTGTAGTCTCATCTTGTAAATATAATTAGAGTAGGAGGAAGAACATTGGTTACTTGTAATCTAGCATTGATTATGAGTAACTAACTTCATTTATTTGGCTCAAGGAAGGATTTCTTGTACAAAACCCATTTCATTTTAAGTAAGATCTATTTCACTCTATCTTGAATACTTGTGATGTATTGTTTATGATTTTTCTTGGAGATTTGTAAGTTGCTTCATCTTGCTCTTCTTGTAATTTCAATTGCTAATTGTTTGTGCTAATCCGTAATTGTTAGTACATTCATTGTAGTAGCACAAGGTTTGGCGTGCCTAAACTTCAAGATTCAAGTACAAATACTTAGGTTGAGCTTCTCATCCTTGGGTTTGTCATAGCCTCTCTTTGTTTAATTCCTTGATTTGGTTATACTAGTAGTGCTTCATTATTGGTAGCTAGTATCAAGAGAGCTAATTTATGTGCTTCACTAAATTAGTGTTTTTAGAAGAGAAATAAGTGATTGTGTGCTTCACCAATTATCTTGGTTAGGTAGAGTTGGATATATTTTGCTTGTTGGGTTGAAGTGCTTGAGTTTCCATAATCCTTGGGTCAAATGCCTCTTATCTTGTTAATTTGCTCATTGTGTTGTTGTGTTGGCAAATTTGGATTTTAGCCATTAACTTAGTTGTATTTTTGTAGCAATTTAGTTATTGTATGCAAGGTGTTTGATAAAACACCTTAACCAAACTCAAAAACCCCCCATTTACACACTTCTAGATTGTAAGAGATAATCTACTCGGAATCAATATTGAGAGTCCTTCCCCTTGAACGAACTTCGAAAAACACTACCTTCAAATTGGCGCCGCTGCCGGGGAAGGCGACAATATTAATTTTGAGTTAATTGTCTCTTATATTTTAGATTTTATCTTTGTATATAGTTTTTTTTTTCTTTCCTTTTTTTTGGCGTGTCTTCATGTTTATTGGATATAGACATGAACTAACTCTTTCAGGAGACGATGGATAACTATTTTGGTTGGAATAACGCTCAAGATTTCACCTATGATCAAGAACGATATCAAGATTTTAATTCTTTTCAGAATTATAATGCGTATCAGGTGAATTCTTTATATTCTACAAACTCATGCTATGCTCCTTACCCTCCTAGCATCGATTATTCATATGCTTGTGAAAATCAATGTTATGATCCGCAATATAATTCCCAAGACCATCAAGGGTCTTCTTCATCTACATTGTCATCACTTGAAGAAATGATGAAGCAAATGGCGGCAAACAACCTCCAATTTCAAAACACCACTTTTCAAAGTATATCCAACTTGGAAAAGATCACTTCTCAAATGGAAAAGAACACTTCTCAAAGCATATCCAACTTTGAAAAGCAAATGAGTCAACTAGTCGAAACCGTGAGTCGATTAGAGGAGGTCAATTCTCCTACTAATTACGATTCTTGTTTTGTAATTAATGAAAATGTTGTGCATGATGAATTTGCTTGTTTAGTTGACGATTGCCCTAAGCTTGACAATGATAAATTGGATGTAGTTGAGGATATACCAAACATAGAAAATACTTTTGTGCTTAATGAAGTGGTAGATGAGATAAAAATTGACGAATGTCCAGTTGAAATTGAGAAGGAATTTGAGCTTAAGATTGATGAGGTTGAAATTTTTGCTTGGGTATATAGGGATCCAATTTGGGAGCAATTTTTGAGTCGTATTTATAATGATTATTCTGACGATTTTTCTAGCTACTTTGCTTTTTCAAAGTCTCTTGAAGATGTGAAGATCATAAAAATATTTTTATATTTTTATGGATCGAAGATATATTTGCACACCTTATTCTTATTATTGATTCGTAGGTATGTGCATTTATTTGCTTTTTCACCTCATTAGTCAGAATAGTTGTATAAATAAGTCGAGCCAACGACAATAAACAAAGCGCTTTTTGGGAGGCAACCCAAGGTACGCATGTATTTATATATTTTTATGCGTGTGTTAGATTTTGTTCCTCGCTTGCAAATATATATGGTGTTATGCATATTGTGGATTTGAGGATTGATCTAAATATTAATGAGTGGGGATTCCATTTTTCATCCATTTTAATTCTAAGAAAATAAACCAAAAAAAAATATTATGTATTTTTGTGGTGTGATTAATGAATTTTATAATAGTTTTTCAAAAAAAAATTAATAATAATTCCCCACTCAATAATATTTAGTATCGTTAATTCTAATTTTTATGATTTTTATATTTATTCCACACTTGCCTTGATGTGTTTGTTCATATTTTCAGGAATTAATATTTTATTCAAGCATTCAGGAATTTATGTGAATTTTGTTAAAAAAAATTTATTTTTATAAAATTTCAGGGCTGTACGGGCTGTTGTACGGGATGCAGACCGTGCAACAAACCGTGCACCAGGCCGTTCTTAGTTTTTCTAATCTTCTGTCCAGCTCTTAGTGCAAATTGAGGGAAATTTTCGACCCTCCACCCACTTGTTGAACAGGCCGTGCAGCTCATAAAAAAAAAGGCAGCAAAAACAGAGCACAAACAAATTCTTTCTCTCTCCCCTGTTGCTTCACAGCACTACCTCCCACCAATCTCTACTCTCCCTCCCGCCTGCCGTGTAACGCCCCCAAATCCGGGGTCAGAAGATTTGGTGGTCACGCGAAAATTCTCAAAATAAAACATCTGTTTAATAATAATCATTCACTTGCAGTTGTCCAACACTGGGAATATACATCTGTGACCCCAAACATACCAAGATCTTTTAAGGTTATAGGGCTAGAAACAAGAATCCAAATTCCATTAAGTAAAAAGTATTCATTCTTTACAACATTCTCTTTGATCAAATCTTAAATCACTGGTGTAACTTCGATAAGAAGTACGCCAGGCCAACTAGGCTAGTACATAATAATAAATATTAGAACTCAGTCATATAAAATAGATCTTACACTAAATCCAGACATCCTGAGCCAAGTCATCTTCGAAATAACATCACGCTTCTTCTCTTTCTGAACTGTGCGGATAAGTCTCGCCAAACTACCTTACTGAAATGTTAGAATTTACAACAGCAAGTATGAGCGAAAGAAATGCTCAGCAAGCGTATAAAAATTTTGATACAAAAACCAAGATAAGTGGGGCATAAAATCAACTGAAATGTAAAACAGTTTATAGAGAAAACTGAATCAACAACTGTGATATAATTCAACTGTAACTGAAATCATTTGGCATGTCATAAAAATGAATCATCTGCCAATTCACAATATATAATAGCCATTCGGGCGATATGGATTGGATACACTTTACTGAAACACCATTGCCCCCTGATCAGGTTCAAAAGCAATAGGACCCTTTATACTCCACTGGTACAGCTATACCCGTGTGTATAATCCGGATTTCATGAGGGTACCAAAATAGGCAAGTAATGTTAGCCTATAGGAAGATGGAATGGTTACCATATCCTCCTTAAATATTGCTGGACCATGACAGCTATCATGGCCTCCTACGCTTTACCATTTTCCAATCCAATAGAGCAATTTCCGAATTCAACAGGAAATGCTTAGTTTCACATACAGTTCACATCCCTATTATTTACTACGATAATAAGGATATGAAGAGTTTATCTTAAACAATTCCCCACATCAAGGGTACCAATATCAAGTAACTTTGTTCGCACAAAAATATTTAAGAATCACAAATAGCTCTGAATAATAACTATTTGTCATGATGTGAATCAATGAAACATAAAATAAAAGTGTTTAAGATGATCAAGAAAATACTTGCCTCTGGTCCTTAGCTATTACGTAGCGCCAAAGTAATACAACTATCTTTTTCTTCTATCTCACGTCATCATGTCCTCTGTTTTAATCATTCGTTGGCTTGACGCTCTTGCGATTGCCACGAGTCTGATCTGTCGACATCGAGCCCACGCGTCTACAAAATCTCTGTCGGGAGAAAATAATTGGAAATATCCCCTTTGAACATAGACATTTTCCCAGCGTTAAAACACCTCAGAAGTAACCCAGCAATTCCACCAACAATACTGCATTCAACTCCACCTTTTCATAACCCCCAAAGAATACCACATCTATCTCCAACCCTCTTCATTATATCTCCGCTGACAAACCTAAGTCAATACTTACAAATTAATCCTCGATAAAGAAAAAGAAATATAATTACAACGCCTAACCCTCGAAGTAAACACTTTGATAATTCACATCTCACGTAAAAAGACTAATAAGTAGATCACATAATCACATAGCACGTTGATCAGATCATAAAAAGATTTTATCCAATATTTTTAAAACAGAAAACTGGTCAAAACCCTAATTATCAGATATAACCGACTCAATAAAAAGGTTTGGTAAAAAAAGTCGATCCAAATTTAAAAGTTGAATTTTAAATTAAAATCAACTTTATAATAATCGGGTAATTTTTCTGATTCCAAAAATATTTGTCTCGTTTAAAACGGACGAATGGTTGAATTAATACGCAATTAATAAGAATAATTCAATTAATAATTAAATTAATTAAATATTCAAATTAATTATTTATTAATCAACTCATAAAAAATAAATCTAAGAATTTTAAAAAATATTTTTATCACTCCCGGATTATTTTTAGAATTTTAAAACAAATTTATTTAATTTTAAACAAATAAAGAAATAAATATTAAAGGTAAAATAATATTTATAATTATTTTATTTTCCAAAATAATTAAATTTGATTATTTTTCATCATATTTAAATAATAATTAATTAATTAATTAAATTAATTGATTATTATTAATTAACCAATCAATTTAAATTAATTAAGATATTAGCTAAATAGATTTAAAATAATCAAATCAAATAAATTTCGAATAAAAAAATAATTTATTAAAATTTTAAAACTATTTTTCGAAATTAAAAATAATTTTTCAAAATTTAAAAATGATTTTTCGAATTTTTAAAATTATTTTTCGAATTTCTGAAAATAAAATTCGAATTTATAATTAATTTTGAAAATAATTTTCCAAAATCATTTTTCAGAAATTGGTTTTCAGATTTTAAAGATCAAACGGTTACTGTTCATCACCACCTTCACTTGAATGCTCCAAGAACACCACCTCCATCAATGGAGGTTGCCCAGTTCCGGTCACCGGAAAATAATTCCGGCGAACTCCGACGACCTCAAAAACGTACCATTCGTTACGTTTTTAATACCAAACACACTCCAAATCAAATTCTAAACATAACTATACCATTCATTCATTCCCAGATTCGACCAAACTAAAAATCCGGCCAAAATCAAACTAAACTCCGGCCAAAAAACGTTTTTCTACAATTCGAAACCAAATTTTATGTTTAACATCACAAAATGAAGCTTATAACTCATATAATCTAACCCCTAACACCTTACATACAAACAATCAACACAAGCTTTGCAAGAATGATTTGAAAATTGGGCATAAACTAACAAACTTGAATATCACAATCCGGCAATAGAATGATACAATTAACTACATGAATCGACTCTAAATCATCATATAAAGCTATTGGAATCATCAAAACAACCGAAAAATCACTCAATCAAAAAGCCCCAAATTAGGCTCAAGAACCCTAATTTTCGAATTGATTAAACTAGCAATAGAACAATGAAATTGAACATATAATTGGACTCCTGGAATCAATATGAAGCTATACAAACAATCAATTAAACCGGAAAATCAAAGAATCGAAAAGCCCCAAATTTTTATGAAGAACCCTAATTTGCAGATTCAAAAGAAAATTGATATAAAATCGAAAATTTACCCTCTGATGAAATTGATTGTAGATTATGAAACTAGAGATCAAGAGCTTCGATTTGAGCATAAGAACACCAAAATCCGATATCAATAACACCTTCAAATTTGGATTTGATCCTCAAGAACAGGAGAGAGAAAATATATTCTTATATTTATTTATTTATATAAAATCTGATTTATATGAATTTTTAATAAATAAAAAAATCTGATTCCTATTTATATTAATCGAAAATTAATACCCCAAAACTATTTTTAACCCCTAATTAAAATTATTATGCCTAAAAAATAATTTTTGTGGGATAAAAATGTAAAATTTTTATTTTTAAACAAATATAATATAAATATCAAAATTTCCCAAAAATTATGAATTTTACAAAAATTACAAAATAATGCATTTTTAAATATCCTATCATTATATAAAAATAATTTTATCAAAAACAAGGCCTCGAATTCAATACAGGGGCTGGATCCGGAAATTAAAATGCGAAATAACTGTATTCTAAAAATATAAAATTTACAGAAAAATAGAATAAAATATTCTATGCTACACAGAAGTCACATAACACGTATGGGATAATTTGCCTATTTAATAAAAATTATAACGCGTTTAAATGCATTAAAAATAAATTAAAACACAATAAAATCAACTAAAAATATATTTTAATATAATAAAATACACGAAATTTTCCCTGATTGATCAAAAATATAAAATACAAAATTTTCAAATATTTTAATAATGCACCCAAATATTAATGGGGCACGGATAAGATACCGGGTAAAATTTTAGTACGAGAAAAATATAGTTTTGATCCTTAAAATTCTAAAATAATCTCAAGTTACCAAAAATGTGAAAATCCTAAATTTTAAACATTTTAATAATTTATACAAATAAAACTTTTGTACACGGGTAGAATATCGGGTATAATTTTTTTGTACCAATAAAATACCACTTGATCCATAAAATTTTAAAACAAACTCAATTAATCACTTTTGATAAAAATAAATTTTTTTAATAAAATAAATTTTTACTAACACAGACAGTACCAAATACAGTCTATCCGAATAACCTATTACCAATTAAACACGTAACTGCATTCAAATTAAAAGTAAATATTCACAATCTTTTATTCCTTTATGGAAAATCAATAAAATATTTAAATAATAATAATAATAATAATAAATTCGGAGAAAAAATCGGGGTTGTTACATGCTGCCTGCAAAACAGCCACTCCGCTGCGACAACAAATTCACACCACCTCCTGTGCCCTCCATTCTACATCGACACACCATTCTACCTCACCTCTCCCATTCCTCCTTTTTCACTCCAATCCATCACAACTCTTCCAATTCCACCTACACCTCTTCCTTTCATTCGACCTCATTCCCCCTTTTTTCTCCTCTCTACTTCTCCCCTCCGCCCCCTGCCTCCACTCCACCCCTCCATTACCCACCTGCACACACCCTATCTCCGCAAAACCATCCAACCACCATTTCACCCCCCTCCGTTCTTCTCCGTCACTCCTGCAACACACTCCCTCCATTTCCTTCCTTCCCCCCTCATTTCCATTTTCCTTCTTCTCTGCCATGACCCACTACTCCGTTCACTTTCCCCCCCTGTTTCCAATCAATACACGACCCCCTCCCATTTTAGTTTAGTTTAGTTTAGTTTTTTTTTTGTTTTGTTTTATTTCTCTTTTTATTCATTTATTTAAATTTGATTTTGATTTTTAATTTTTATTTTCTAAACTAAATAAATGTTATAAATTCAGAAATCAATTTAAATTTACTTTAAATTTGAATTTTAAATTTTATTATTAATTGCTTAGTTATTTTAATTTATTTTATTTAAATTTAATTTTAAAATTTGAATTTTGATTTTATTAATAATTAGTTATTTATTTTATTTTATTTTATTTTGATTTGTTCATTTTTTTTAGTATGTCTGATTTTATTATTAATTTATTTTATTTTATTCTAAACATATTTTATAAATTCAGAAATCAATTTAAATTCAATTTGAATTTGATTTTTGAAAGTTTTGACTTTATTATTAATTGGTTAGTTTTTTTTCTTTTCTTTTCTTTTCTTTTATTTATTTATTTTTATTCTCGACTTCTTTCATTTTAATTTTGATTTTAAGTTTTTAATTTTCTAAACTAAACATATTTTATAAATTCAAAAATCAATTTAAATTCACTTTGAATTTGATTTTTGAATTTTTTATTTTATTATTAATTTTTAGTTATTTGATTTTATTTTATTTTAGTTTTAAATTTGATTATTTTATTTTAATTTTATTTTAATTTTAATTCATTTTAAAATTTTATTTTTGATTTTATTATTAAATACTCGGTATTTTATTTTATTTTATTTTAGTTTTAAAATTTGATTTTGATTTATTATTAATTTGTTAGTTTATTATTATTATTATTATTATTATTTATTTTTTTTATTTCATTTTATTTTATTTTATTTTATTTAAAAAAAAGCCAAAAAAAAACAAAATTTAATTATTTTTATTTTTGAATTTAGTTTTAAATTTTCTAAAACTGGGTAATTATTTTATTTTATTTTAGTTTTAAATTTGATTTTTGATTTTATTATTATTTCGGTTTTAAATTTGATTATATTTTTATTTGATTTTATTTTTATTATTAATTGGTTAGTTATTTTATTTTATTTTAAAAAAAAACAAACATTTTTATTATTTATATATCCTTAATTAGTGTTGAAGTGGCTTTGTAGGGTGTAGATTTGGCTTGTTGATTATTTTCGTTGGGATGATTGTGATTGCTTGACATTGGCTCAATTCTTGGCGTGCAATTTCGGAGTTGGATTTTGGCAAATATGAGTGGTGTTCCCGGTCCTTGTTATTCATTTTAAGGGGAGTTCCTTACACTTTTGTTTTTACTTCGTTTTTTTTTTATTTGTCATGCATGAGGACATGCCATGTTTTAAGTGGGGGAAGGAGTGTTTATGTTCATCCTTGTATAATATGCGTAGCTAGTATTAGTAATCTTTTTTGTTTCATTTGATGTCCGTTTTGTTTGCAATTGAGAAATAAGTTTAGTCATGAGTTTGTTTACTTGTTTGTAAAATTTATGACATTGTGAGCTTGCAGCCTTGTTTTCTCCTATTACGTGTCTAGCATTATCAATTTGATGTGAATCTATAAGTTTGATGCACCTCTTTTGCACACGCACACACTTAAAATGGCATGAAAAGTCTAGATTGTTTGTAATTAAATTGTGAGCATGACGATTATCTCTTAGAATGCATGGAATCAAATCGAGAAGATGTTATTACAACTTAAACCTTGTGAGGCCTTGAACGATGATTCTTTTGCTTGTGTGTTGCTCCCTCTTTATGTGTGTTTGTTGCTCTAGGGCTTGCATTAAACCTTCATTCATGGATGCACCATAATAAGGAAATTCTATTTAAGATAACCTTTTTGGCCTTTTTAGCTTATGAACCATGAAATAATCCCTAGTTACCCTCTTTGAAGCTTATATCCATATTTTTCTTCGTCACTCTCCCCTTTTATACATGAGCCATAGCCAAATACTTCACTCTCGACCTAGTTGAGCTAGTTGAGTCTTGGAAAGAATTAATTGATGAGCATATGAATTTGGAGAAGTTGTGAAGAGGAAGGATTCTAATTATTGTAAGTGGGAACTAGTTTGATGTGTATATCTAGATGTGTGTCAAAGTTCATTGTAGTATTTATTTATGTTATGTATTCCCTTTGCTAAAAAAATAATAATAAAGGGGATGTAAAAAAAAAAGAGAAAAAGAAAAATAGAAAAAAAGCAATAAATCTTTGTACTTTATTTTGTTTCAATTTTCTTGGTAAATGTGGTTGTGTTTTGTAATTGTAAATGAGTGAAGACATTTTTTTAGTTTGAGAATTTGGTGGATGAAGCGAGCAAGCTTTATTTTGACTCAACTAGCGATACTTTTACACCTTCCTTGAACTTAAATTTTCACACCTTCACCCAAGCCTCGTTACAACCCATTTTATGAATTCCTTGTTTTTGGTGCAATCCGGAATTTAGGTGGACATGCAAGGTCAAGTAGAGCGCATGCATTTAGACTTGGAGTTGAGTGAAATCTCTAGCCCATACTTGTGTGATACATAATTGAGAGATGTGAGATTTTTCACCATACAATTTCATCTTCTTAATGCGAAGCCATGTATGCTTTGTGATCATCTTGTCTAGTGTTCACGATTGAAGTGCATTCATTCTATCTTTAATGTCTTGGTTACATATTGCACAAGGTGTGTTATCTTGATTCTTGAATTGGTTGTTAGCTCGTTTTAGTAGATGACAAGGTGAATAGCTCTATATGTTTGATTTTAGTTACAAGTAGACGACTCGGACATGTGAGTGTAGTAATTAGCTTAATTAGTAGGTATTGTTAGTTTTTTGTTTATTGGTGATTTTTGTGATTTTGTGGGTACATCATCTATAAACCCTCACGAGACCTCACTCGTCCACTAGGGCTACCTAGGGGTTCCAAGGGCTTGTTGCATATGCCAAATGCAACCGTGATCACCTACGGAAGTGGTACTAGTTAGGAGTATATGATTATGTTAATCTTAGTTTGCTCGGGACTAGCAAAGTTCAAGTGGGGGAAGATTTGATAATGTGTATTTTATACACATTTTGTCCTTTTATTCTTCTGCATTTTTGTTAGTTTCGAATGTTGTTTTATTAATATTTGTTATGTTTTTCATCTTTCAATGCCTCCTGCTTAATTGTTGAAAAGATGGCTTAATTTGGGCATGAAAGCGAAGATTATTCAAGAGGGAAGTTAGAAGATGAAAGCTCGCGATGTCGGGAGGTGTTTAATGTATTATCTTGAAGATTTTGTCTCGAACGGGCTACTGTACGGCCGTTCGACAGGCCGTTCAAAGGAGCAGATTTTCTGTACGGGCAGCTGTACGGCCGTTCGACAGGCCGTACGACCCCTGCTGTGTATTAAAAAGAAGCCAAACACATCCCGTCTCTTATCTTAATAACTTAACCTACCTCTTATCTTCATAAAAACCTAACCTTATCTTGTAGTCTCATCTTGTAAATATAATTAGAGTAGGAGGAAGAACATTGGTTACTTGTAATCTAGCATTTATTATGAGTAACTAACTTCATTTATTTGGCTCAAGGAAGGATTTCTTGTACAAAACCCATTTCATTTTAAGTAAGATCTATTTCACTCTATCTTGAATACTTGTGATGTATTGTTTATGATTTTTCTTGGAGATTTGTAAGTTGCTTCATCTTGCTCTTCTTGTAATTTCAATTGCTAATTGTTTGTGCTAATCCGTAATTGTTAGTACATTCATTGTAGTAGCACAAGGTTTGGCGTGCCTAAACTTCAAGATTCAAGTACAAATACTTAGGTTGAGCTTCTCATCCTTGGGTTTGTCATAGCCTCTCTTTGTTTAATTCCTTGATTTGGTTATACTAGTAGTGCTTCATTATTGGTAGCTAGTATCAAGAGAGCTAATTTATGTGCTTCACTAAATTAGTGTTTTTAGAAGAGAAATAAGTGATTGTGTGCTTCACCAATTATCTTGGTTAGGTAGAGTTGGATATATTTTGCTTGTTGGGTTGAAGTGCTTGAGTTTCCATAATCCTTGGGTCAAATGCCTCTTATCTTGTTAATTTGCTCATTGTGTTGTTGTGTTGGCAAATTTGGATTTTAGCCATTAACTTAGTTGTATTTTTGTAGCAATTTAGTTATTGTATGCAAGGTGTTTGATAAAACACCTTAACCAAACTCAAAAACCCCCCATTTACACACTTCTAGATTGTAAGAGATAATCTACTCGGAATCAATATTGAGAGTCCTTCCCCGTGAACGAACTTCGAAAAACACTACCTTCAAATTGGCGCCGCTGCCGGGGAAGGCGACAATATTAATTTTGAGTTAATTGTCTCTTATATTTTAGATTTTATCTTTGTATATAGTTTTTTTTTTCTTTCCTTTTTTTTTGGTGTGTCTTCATGTTTATTGGATATAGACATGAACTAACTCTTTCAGGAGACGATGGATAACTATTTTGGTTGGAATAACGCTCAAGATTTCACCTATGATCAAGAACGATATCAAGATTTTAATTCTTTTCAGAATTATAATGCGTATCAGGTGAATTCTTTATATTCTACAAACTCATGCTATGCTCCTTACCCTCCTAGCATCGATTATTCATATGCTTGTGAAAATCAATGTTATGATCCGCAATATAATTCCCAAGACCATCAAGGGTCTTCTTCATCTACATTGTCATCACTTGAAGAAATGATGAAGCAAATGGCGGCAAACAACCTCCAATTTCAAAACACCACTTTTCAAAGTATATCCAACTTGGAAAAGATCACTTCTCAAATGGAAAAGAACACTTCTCAAAGCATATCCAACTTTGAAAAGAAAATGAGTCAACTAGTCGAAACCGTGAGTCGATTAGAGGAGGTCAATTCTCCTACTAATTACGATTCTTGTTTTGTAATTAATGAAAATGTTGTGCATGATGAATTTGCTTGTTTAGTTGACGATTGCCCTAAGCTTGACAATGATAAATTGGATGTAGTTGAGGATATACCAAACATAGAAAATACTTTTGTGCTTAATGAAGTGGTAGATGAGATAAAAATTGACGAATGTCCAGTTGAAATTGAGAAGGAATTTGAGCTTAAGATTGATGAGGTTGAAATTTTTGCTTGGGTATATAGGGATCCAATTTGGGAGCAATTTTTGAGTCGTATTTATAATGATTATTCTGACGATTTTTCTAGCTACTTTGCTTTTTCAAAGTCTCTTGAAGATGTGAAGATCATAAAAATATTTTTATATTTTTATGGATCGAAGATATATTTGCACACCTTATTCTTATTATTGATTCGTAGGTATGTGCATTTATTTTCTTTTTCACCTCATTAGTCAGAATAGTTGTATAAATAAGTCGAGCCAACGACAATAAACAAAGCGCTTTTTGGGAGGCAACCCAAGGTACGCATGTATTTATATATTTTTATGCGTGTGTTAGATTTTGTTCCTCGCTTGCAAATATATATGGTGTTATGCATATTGTGGATTTGAGGATTGATCTAAATATTAATGAGTGGGGATTCCATTTTTCATCCATTTTAATTCTAAGAAAATAAACCAAAAAAAAAAAATATTATGTATTTTTGTGGTGTGATTAATGAATTTTATAATAGTTTTTCAAAAAAAAATTAATAATAATTCCCCACTCAATAATATTTAGTATCGTTAATTCTAATTTTTATGATTTTTATATTTATTCCACACTTGCCTTGATGTGTTTGTTCATATTTTCAGGAATTAATATTTTATTCAAGCATTCAGGAATTTATGTGAATTTTGTTAAAAAAAATTTATTTTTATAAAATTTCAGGGCTGTACGGGCTGTTGTACGGGATGCAGACCGTGCAACAAACCGTGCACCAGGCCGTTCTTAGTTTTTCTAATCTTCTGTCCAGCTCTTAGTGCAAATTGAGGGAAATTTTCGACCCTCCACCCACTTGTTGAACAGGCCGTGCAGCTCATAAAAAAAAAGGCAGCAAAAACAGAGCACAAACAAATTCTTTCTCTCTCCCCTGTTGCTTCACAGCACTACCTCCCACCAATCTCTACTCTCCCTCCCGCCTGCCGTGTAACGCCCCCAAATCCGGGGTCAGAAGATTTGGTGGTCACGCGAAAATTCTCAAAATAAAACATCTGTTTAATAATAATCATTCACTTGCAGTTGTCCAACACTGGGAATATACATCTGTGACCCCAAACATACCAAGATCTTTTAAGGTTATAGGGCTAGAAACAAGAATCCAAATTCCATTAAGTAAAAAGTATTCATTCTTTACAACATTCTCTTTGATCAAATCTTAAATCACTGGTGTAACTTCGATAAGAAGTACGCCAGGCCAACTAGGCTAGTACATAATAATAAATATTAGAACTCAGTCATATAAAATAGATCTTACACTAAATCCAGACATCCTGAGCCAAGTCATCTTCGAAATAGCATCACGCTTCTTCTCTTTCTGAACTGTGCGGATAAGTCTCGCCAAACTACCTTACTGAAATGTTAGAATTTACAACAGCAAGTATGAGCGAAAGAAATGCTCAGCAAGCGTATAAAAATTTTGATACAAAAACCAAGATAAGTGGGGCATAAAATCAACTGAAATGTAAAACAGTTTATAGAGAAAACTGAATCAACAACTGTGATATAATTCAACTGTAACTGAAATCATTTGGCATGTCATAAAAATGAATCATCTGCCAATTCACAATATATAATAGCCATTCGGTCACAATATATAACAACTAGTGTTCTATTAAGATCTCCAACCAAATTAATTTTTTATTTTTTGAAAATTTAGGAATATTATTAAATTAGATATATCTTGACATCCGTACGGTTGGATCATTGAGAAATGTTTTGAAAAAATATAAACAATAATCTGGGACGAAGCACTAGTTTTGAGCACAAGATAATATAGTAGTGTTCTATTAAGATCTCCAACCAAATTAATTTTTTATTTTTTGAAATTTTGTGAATATCATTTAATTAGTTATATCTTGACATTCGTTCGGTTGGATCGTCGAGAAATATTTTTTAAAAAATAGGAACAATAATTTGGGATGAAACACTAGTTACGAGTACAAGACAATATAGTAGTGTTCTGTTAAGATCTCAAACCAAATTAATTTTTTATTTTTTGAAAATTTGGGAATATTATTTAATTAAATATATCTTGCCATCCGTACGGTTGGATTATCATGAAACATTTTCAAAAAAATAGAAACAATAATCTGGGACGAAACACTAGTTACAAGTACAAGACAATATAATAGTGTTCTATTAAGATCTCCAACCAAATTAATTTTTTATTTTTTGAAAATTTGGGAATATTATTAAATTAGATATATCTTGACATCCGTACGGTTGGATTGTTGTGAAATATTTTTAAAAAAATAGAAATAATAAATCAATAATTGTACTATTAAAATATTACAATAATAAAAACAATGTTGTAGTACTATTAAAATATTAAATATGCCCTCAAAACAAAATTGTACTACTAAAATATCGTTGTACTATTATTTCGATAATATTTTAATAATAGAAACAATGTCGTAGTGTTATTATTTGCTAATATTATTTATCAATAATATTTTGAATATTATTTTGTTTTGTTTTGTAAATCTTTAGACTTTAATTACTAATACTAATATAGTAATATTATTCATCAGATTACTACATTAGTCATTAGTCTTAGACTCTTAGGGGTTAAATCTGAACAATATTTTTTGAATGAGTAAAATTCTGAATGAATCCTAAATCTGAATATAGAAGAATAATGTCGTTTGATGAATAAATTGTAAAACTTTTCTGAATGGTAAGACTTATAAATTTCTTAAAATTAATTGTATTCAATATTAATTATTTTAGTTGCACGTGGTCATGTTACTTTAAAAATTTGTGGAAAAAATTAGTTATAATTGCATATAAATTTAATAAATTATTGTGTTTGTCTATTTACAATAGGAATAAATTACTTTGATTTTAGTATATAATTTCTTATAATTTATAATTTATAATTTGAGTAGCTAACTTTTCTTATTTTATAGTAATATATTTGATTTGAGCAATAATTTCCATTCAAGCAATTGTTAATAAAAATAAGAAAAGAAATGGTAAGAGACAATTAATATACTATTTTTTTTAACATTTACAAAAAGGATTGCAAAAGTTGCGCCAGAAACAAGTAGTGTAGTCTGTAGTGTCTGGACGAGTGAGGCCAATATATTTGAATTGACTGGTTAAGAGAGTTTTAGGTGTCGTCCAGCTATAAAATTTTTTACCAAACAATCTTAACAACTGATTTAGTAGTCGTCCAGTTTATTTTGAACAGAACAGTCGTAGTCAAGTCTTCAACGGTTCAACCCTAATTCCCTAATTGAGTGGCGACGCCGCGACTGGCATCTGGCGACTTCCAAAGATCAAATTCAGTTATTCAAGTGAGTTTGTTACCCTAAATCCTAATTATTTAGTTCTTACTTCTCAATTTTGTTTTTGTATACAAGGTGTTTGTTTATATGGTCGTATACAAGGTGTTTGTTTATATTCCTGAAAGAGCTTGAGAGAGATATGAGACAATTATTTAGTTCTTACTTCTATGATTAAAACTACGCATGCTAGTTTAAAGAATAAACATTTACCCAATGTACAATTCTGAGATGAAGTCTGAACATTACGTGCTAATTGAGTCCAGGTCCAGCGGTGGTAAGACATGACATAAAAGGGGATAAAATTGACTACTCACCAGTTCAAGGGGCCACTTTCTTTTAACTATTCTACATGAAAATTATACTCCTATGTAAGGCTAGTAGAATATTTTGCGAGTTATAAGTTAAATTATTCGTTGTCGAAAGTAAAATAAAAAGACTAAAACAAGTCTTTGTACCAATAGAGTACAGAGGAGGCATGTCGTTGAGGCTTATCTAACTGCAAGAAATTTCATAAGCAAGTCGTAATCTACATTACATGTGGTTCTGTTTTCTTGTTTTGTTTTTAACTTTTTGTGAAGGTGGACTTATGATCTGCGGGTCTTGAGGGTTTTCTTTCAGTTGTGGAAAATCAAGGGCTGTTCATATATTTATCATTCATGGGCCTGTTGTTAGTTTGTATTTAATATCCGGTTATAGGACACATGAAAAAGTACCGAAAGATAACAACATGTCAATAATACTGAAAGATAACAACATGTCAATAATACTGAAAGGCTTTTACATACACGCACAAATACACCGTCTCAAATTAAAGTTACAGCAAGTTATCCATTTCTCCATCTCCGTCCAAGAAAACATCGGGAAGTGATCCATTTCTCCATCTCCGGCCGCCGGAATTTCAATATCCTCCAAACCCATAAAGAAATCTTCGCCTAAAGGCATAGCTGAAGCCCAGAGTTCCTCGTCTTCTTCTCCAATTTCAAACTTTTCCGGCGCTGGCGAGAGGCTCGCCGCCGGCGAAGGGAAATCCTAAGACGCTTAAGAAGATTGAGAAATCGAAACAGAGGAAGTTGCTTAAAGTGGTACCTGATCATTTAGTTAAAAAGTCTAATTGAATTTCACCTGTTATGTTGTTCATTTTAGAATTTATGTTTATTGTTTTGAATTTTATGAATGCCGTAACTTGTGTTTTCGGAGTATTTGTTAGGGTGAAATTTATACACTGTTATCGTTTGTGGTATTATATTTTTTCGGAGTCTACACTACAGTTCTTTGTTGATTTGAATTCATGTTTAGCACTAAATTATTATTATAGCTTTCTGGTTGCTTGTCTAGAAAGAACCTGTCAATTTGTTTGATTGGTGGAGAGGCCTGCGGCCCCGGAGTTTGGGGAAGGGGGCCGGCGGGGGTGGGCAGCCATTGGGCGTGGGTTATGGAAGTGGGGTTGGGGTTGGGGTGGAGAAGGAGGTGAGTTGAAGGAAGGGAGAAAAGAAAAAAAGGGAAATGGGGAGTATATTTGCAATTAATTTGAAAACATAGTATTTTTTTATAAATTCTCATTAATTAATTATAATTATTCTGGAACCATCAATTTTACAACCAACGACCACGATTTAATCATCACAACTTTGAATAGTTTTCTTCGTCTCACAACCCTCCCCGGCCCCCGCAATGCTACAACCCACTTCCCTCCGCTTTCTCTCTTTAAAACTATTTCCCCACTTTCTCTCTCTACCACTTCTCTCTCATAATCTCTCCAAAGCTTTCTCTCTATCTGCATCAGGTACTACTACACTCGCATATATACATGTATGTTTTTGCTTATGTATTCATGTGTTCAATTGAATTTTTCTCGCGATTTCATTTATGCTTGTATATATATGATTATATTCATCTGTTTGATTGAATTTACTTCTCGATTATTAAAGATTGAGCAATTTGATATTTACACTATTATTTGAATGTTTTCATTTGTTTCGAATGCTTCAATTATACATATGGCTGATCATTTATTTAATATGATGATTCATTTTAGCTATGGAATTGGAATCAAAATGTATTTTAGTACTAGCCGGAAAGTCAGCTACCGAAAAGGAACTGGCTAATTCTATGAAAGCTAGTAATATTCTGAAACTCCCTGACATTGAGGATGTTTCGGTCCTTTTGCACTCGGAGTCTCGAAATGATGAATCGTTTCGAGTAAATTCATATATGAACTCTCTTTCAACTAAATGTTTCGGACGGTTTTTTATTTGGTCTCCGCGGTTGCCTTCAACTCATGATGTAGTTTCAAAGTGAGTAATGATTTTATTGTATGATTTCAAGTTTGATTTTTGTTCTCGTGGCTATTGAATTCTTTGTTTTGAGCAGAAATTTCGGGGAGCTTCCTGTTGGCTCAGTATGTGTTGCTGATCTTCAATATAAAGGCCGAGGTGTGGAGTTAATAGCAATTACTTGAATTGGAGAAATGATTAGTGTGTTCGCTTACATGTATGCTTATTTTGCAGGTCGGTCGATGAATGTTTGGGAATCTCCAAAAGGTTGTCTTCTGTTTTCATTTACAATACAAATTGAAGATGGTAAAATTCTTCCACTTGTACAGTATGTTGTGAGTCTTGCTATGACAGAGGCTTTACATGATGTTTGCACTAAAGATGTAAGTTTTTAATTTTTAATTCATTTTTTATTAATAATTTTGTTTGAATTTATATGTTGCACTGATGAATTTGAGTGAAACATCCACTAGCTAATTGGCCCTCATTTTTTCTTATACCCTTTTTTCTCTATACATCATTACATTAAATAAGTAACTTCTGATGAGCAAAAAATGACATGCATCTATGCATGTAAATGTTTGACACTTTAGGAGGAATGCAGGAGAGGAAGCTTGCCAATTAATATTTGGTATCATTAATTTTTTTAAAACAAAGTGAATGTTGTGTCTACACGTGTGTATGTGTGTGTAAATTACTTGTTTAATCAACTTAACTTGTCCGAGCAATGCAAATTGTCAGAGTTCTTGTTACTCTTTTTCTTCACATGTGGTCATTTTTCGAGTCGAAGTGATTTGAATTTTGAAATTGTTGAGCATTAAAAACTATCACTTTGGATCTACTTCTGCGGTTGTACATTTAAGCCAACAAGATTGAACAAATTAATATTAAGTCCCTAATGCATGAGGCTAAAGGGATCAGAGCTTGAAAGGGAAAGTTTTAACTTAGTTGAAGAGTTGAGTTTATTAATAATACTGCACTGCCAAAGACCTCTTCTTCATTACTGTGTCAGTGAAACAGATCATCAAGTTGATGATGATGAGATTAGGGAAAAAAGTTATTATTTTAGAGATGTGGTGAATGTAGGACAAATTTTCAAGATACTGCATGAATTAAAAAAAACTTAAGCATGTGTAATCTACTATAAAACCTAGTACCCAATGATCTCTCGATTGCAACCACAAAAGCGGGACAAAATGTATTGATCACAAGTTTGCAACTAATACCAAATAGATTTTCAATTAGATAATTATGTAAGTTCTACTGAATATCTGGAGACTAATGTGTTTATACTATTTAAAGGGAAGGGCGTTTGGCTTCAGGGTAATCAACAAAGGGTGAGGAAATCAATTAAATTCATTTCCTTTGTTGTTTTTGTTTGTTTTATAAAAAATATCGTTTCCTTTCCTCTTTATTGGTCTTGGCTTTACTCAAAAGTGTTTGAATCCCATTCCCCACCTCCCGTAAGTATTTCCTTTTTTTTTTCTTTTTTTTTTCCGAAACACCATAATTTATAAATTGTAAAACTTATCTTTATTCTTATTGTTATTTTTTTAATCATAGTCATATTTTTATTTTATAGCATATTTACATACAATTGTTTAGGACACAGGTTAAATTGTCTTAATGTTGATTTTGTTAAAAAAATACTCCCTTGGTCCCATAATTCCCATTCATTTCTTTACACATTCCCTTTTTGGATGTCCCTACTCTTTACATTTCAAAAGTTTCCAAAAGTAGTAAAGTTTTATAATACAAAAATTAACTACATTCACTACTTTTCTCCACTATATTCACTTTATAAATTAAATATGGATTGGACCCACCACTTTACTCAATTTTCTTACTTTTATCTTCTAATTTGTACTTTTTCTTAACCTCCGTGCCCATCCCAAATGTAAACAATTGGGTGGGACAGAGGGAGTATTTTTTATTTTGGAATAAATAATAATGACATTTTAATTAAAAAATATCTACTAACAAATATAATATACGTACTTATAATTTATATGATATTATAAAAAAGTCATTTCTTACCAAATAGAAGCAAATGTAAATTGTTAATTGTTAATTCCTTTTACGGATCCAAACTAAAAAAAGAATACAATTCAGCTTCATTTATTTCCTTTCTCCTTCTTTTCCTTTTTGGAACTCCATTCCGTTCCTTAGTACGAACCAAACGCCCCCATGTAGTACTCATGGCCATGGAAATAGAAAAAATAACGCTGCTCCTATTTAATCTAATATTTTATAACCCTACTGATTCCACAAATGTTGACAATATATAACATATATAAACTGTATAACTGTGAATAGTATATGTCTTCATTCTTCAAATGCAATTCGTTCACATCAACTAATCTTTGTATATTTGTGGTAGTTACCTTTTAAATTTTCTTAATGTAAATTGTTTTATGTTATTCGTTTCAGAGGTGATGTCAAATTTTGATGGTTAAAAGAGATCTTTGAGTTATGATGAGAAGAGTAGGCAGATTATTATGATAAATATATATTTTGTTAGGTTTATCTTTTGTTTTGGTTACTTTGTTATTTGTTATCAGTAAATTAGAAAGGGTTATTTGGTTCAAAGTTGAAGCCAAAGTTCAGTGCTGATATTATATTTTTTTGGTAACATAACTTTCAGGGTGTCCCATATCTCGATGTTAAAATAAAGTGGCCTAACGATTTGTACATAGATGGCCTTAAAGTGGGAGGGATCCTGTGCACATCAACTTATAGATCAAAGACGTTTAATGTTAGTGCTGGTAAAGTATCTTCCATCTAAGTTATCTAATGTAGACAAACCAATGTTCGCATACTGGTTGGATTAAGTAAAAAGTGGAAACCGTAGATATAATGGCCCTTTTTCTTGGCGCCCTTGCCTTTCTTTCTTACTTCATAGAGGTTCAGAGTTTGAGTTTTTGATATTACTGATTAGTTGTGGAGAGCTTCAATTGCACTTACTAATATATCCTTCCATGTCTCACAGGATTAGGTTTGAATGTCGATAATGAGAAGCCCACCACATCCTTAAATGCCGTCCTTCGAAAGTTGACTTCAGATTCTTACCAATTGCAGCGAGAAGATATTATTTCTGCCTTCTTCAATAAGTTTGAGATTTTTTTTAATCTTTTTATGGATCAAGGTGAACATTTTTTAACACATTGGCTACATTTTTAAGATATCATTTTTGCCTTTTATTTCTCAAAATACATTGCAACATTCTCGTTTCAAGTGTTTCTTGTCCCCTTATTGGCTACCTTAACAATTTTGTCATTTTTTTCCCTAGAAGTTTAACATACTCTTTTAAATAAACTCTACTAATTGGTGTTTTCATGAAAGTCAGCTAAAAGCAGTAGCTCTTTGCTGTAGTTAATTTAAAAAAATTTACAGAACTGGAATGTTGATAGTGAATTTTATACTGAGAACCGATCATTTGTATCATCAAATGATGTGCTCATTTTAATGTATGTATAGACTTGTAGTAAGGTAATTAGGTAACTCAACTTGTAGTTAGGCTATAGGAAGGATTCTAGTAAAAAAGTGCTTTGTTAGAGATCTGACATAGTTGCATGACCTAAAATATGTATTATATTAGATTCATAGGTTCTTAGATAAACTGGTCTAATATTTTAACAGAGTTGATACGATTATATTGTTATGTAGCTTGATTTAGCTTATGGTTTTAAAAGTCTTAGAATTTGATTAGAACGCAAGGCTGGTGTGGGTGGCGCTTAGTATGAGTCTACCTTTAATGCTTGAGTCACTTTGTGATATAGCTAGTAGCTGCATATGTGTCCGAGAGTAGCGAACAATTCTGAAACTTGTATACAGTAATTAACATACATGAATGTTTCGCTTGCTATCTTCCAGGATTTAAACCTCTTGAAGAGCTATACTATAAGACATGGCTACACAGGTATAAACTAGTATACAATCTCTTGTTTAGTTCAGCATGGTGCTTGCATGATATAATTTTAGGTTTCTTTAGTTTCTAAAGAAGCAGACACACAATTCAGTTAAGAAGCAGACACACAATTCAGTTGTATATGTTATGTAAGTTTAGCATTTATGAGTCGTGAGTAGTCGTCAACAGCTCAACAGACAATTTAGTTATAAAATGCTAATACATTTTTTTAAATGGCATATCTTATTAGTTATTAGGAATGCAGAGGCTATGCTAGGTTAGGCAGTCTCCTTTATGGCCTCAAGTGATAGACATTTATGCATGATGCATTAAGTATTTATTCCACAGTAATTGAACATCGCGTGCTTTAATCACTTTCAAAAAGGGTTCAATATACATACAAATAAATCAAAATTGTAAGTTCCAACAATAACAGTGCTTGTTTTTAAATGTTTGATTGAGGTTCATGATAATACTTCAATGAATACATGCAGTGGTCAGAGGGTCATTGTAGAGGAAAAGAATGATGACAAGGACCAGGGAAGACAAAGTGTAGTTACAGTTCAGGTGAGTTATATGCATTTAATTAGGGATTGCTTGCCTGCAAATATATTAAATATATGTGATTATAATAGCATTGTTGAAATTAGGTTCTCTGAATGGCACAGAGAAATGTTTAATTGAACTTGGGAGTGCAATGCAATCTAATTTTCAGTTCCATGGTTTATTATGTCAGTTGAAATAGAATACTTCGCATCTTTAGGTGATGTAGAAAAGAAGATTTAGGAGAAAATGTTACCTTGCACAATATATTTGCACTAGAAAGTAACAGGAGCATGATTTGATTTGTGGGTTGATACTGGATGATAGACTTCTTCATGTTAACATGACATTATGCTGGTTTGGAATTTGACGACAAATACTGCATAATGATCTCTGACAACAAATTTGTAGTTGAGTTCTGTAATTTGTAATAGTGATTTCTTCCTTGATAGTAACAATCTTACAACGATTAAAAGTCCGCACTATAATTTGGACGAGTTTCCAGTTAGCTTTACCTAAAACTGAGGATATGTAGTGAGTGCAATAAGAATCTAAGTATTTCTTCCCTGTTTCAGGGTTTGACATCGTCAGGGTATTTATTAGCTGTTGGTGATGATAATCAAATGTGTGAGCTTCACCCAGACGGAAATAGGTATCATATTTTATTTCTGATAGAGACATGACTCGCCTAGAAGCCTGCATATTTGTGTTGCTAACTTAGTTATGCATCTTTTGTCAAAAAAAAAAAACTTAGTTATGCATCTGTGATGTTTACTTAATATTTACGATAATAGCTGTCTAAAGTGTCTCAATTATTATCAAATTCTTTTAGATAAATAAGCTATTGGTTTACTGCATGGGAAAGATAGTTTGAATGATACTGATGCCACTCATCAAGTGACACGCAGTTGGCAGTTCTGTTGTCAACTTCTATAAGCTCTCATTTCTTTTGTGCGTCTGGCTTCTAGTTTGTTGGCCTGTGTTGCAGTAGTTTGGCTTGTGTTGTAACTGTGATAAGTGAATTCGAAATGCATGTGCATGAACATGTATGGCCTTCTAGTTGCTTCAATTACGTGATGCAGCTTCCCTTTAATCTACTGCACAAGAATATTATATGGATTTATATAGTTCATACACGTATTGAAAATATACATTTAACTGCATGAGTTTTCCATCCTGCCTCTTCCATGATACATCTTCCAGGCTCCAGCAAGTTATAGTACAGTAATTTAATTTCTTGTCTTTAATACTAGATAACATATCGAAAGAAACTTTTACAATTAGCGTTAGTAGTTCTGGCCTCTCTAATTGAAATGTAAAAGCCAACTTGAAACATGTTCAATAAATTTGAAGTCTCACTTGTAAGTTGTAAGCAGTTGATTACTACTATATGTATGTCTCCATCTTCTTCACATCAGTCTGTCTAAGGAAGTAATTGAGTTTTACCATGTTTATACAGCTTTGACTTCTTCAAAGGCCTTATTAGAAGGAAACTGGCATAAGCAAGATTCCTTGGCATATTATTTCAGAGGAACCAACAACACTTCATTTTGTTTATTAGTAAGGATGTATACTATTCTTTATCTTGTTATTGTACATGGTTAATTTTATTCTGCTCTTAAGTATCTACCATCTTTCAGTGAGATCTGGTCAAGTACATCAATTTTACTTTTATAATTACATCAATTTCACTTTTATAATAATTAATTAATTTAAGTTTGTTCTTGTACAGCTGCAACTAAAGTTGTGTTTCTTCCATATATTATCTGATAGTGATACATGATTTCGTCAATCAGTTCCATGTGTGTTGTCTTAATCATTGCCAACTTGTAAAGAATGGTCTTTTCTTTTTTGTCTTTAGTTATTTCCTTGGATCGCAATGATTGATTTTGAATTCTTTGGTTTGGATGGTGTATCATGTGCGGATTGGCATGCTCAATAATACTCCCATATGGTGACCAAAGTGTTCTGGCTTATCATTGTGATACAATCATTGAAATGCGGCATTTGTTTTTGTTGATAGTTTAAAACATGTTTCAAGATTCTCTTTTCTTTCGATATGGGCACTAAGTGCAGAATGCTGTGCAAGATCCAAACACTAGCATGTGTTACACTGGCAGGGTGTGTGGGTAGGGAAATAAGACTCTTTTTTTTCTCTTTCTGCATGTGTACTGTGCTTCTGGTGGGAGGTGGGGAAAAGGTAAATCCTATATATACCATGACAAACAGGAAGAACAAAAAATCCACTAGGTAAAAGGACAAAGAAAGAAGTGCTTTACTACTTATAATAAAGGATCATAGCTCATGGGCAGGGTTTCATGAAATTGACTTTTGGGGCCTCTAATAATATTCAAAGTTGTTGTCTTGTGATAAATGAAACAGAATTCGAAAAAGAGGATAATGCCTTATTGATTACTTTCTTTTTTGCTTTTTCGCAAATCATAGTATGATTATTGAGTATGTGTTTGTGTTTCTAATAACCTGGTTTACCTACTCGCTGCTAAGTTATTGATCGAGATCATTCGTTCGTATATTCACACCCAAGAACAAAAATTGCCTGCAGCTCTTTTATCATTTATGTTTTTTGTGTTTGTGTGAGTTTGATATTAACAATTTTAAATTCAGGATTATATGCTTGCAATATCCGAAAATGGGAATCCACAATTGACTGGCAAATATGCTAATAATTTCTTTACCTCCTAGCTTGTAAAGGTTTAATAACAATAGAACTTGTTAATTGAAAACATAAGGCTTAATCTGGGATTAGATAGCTAAGAAGTGGCTGTGAAATATAATAATGAGGCTAACATATTGGTATGCTTTACGTATATATTCTTTTACCAATATGCTTGAGTTTTTTCAAAACTATGCAAGATGCTTATATTGGCACCTTTGACCAAGTACATGATTAAATTTTACGCCACATACATTTGTAATTTTTTTTAGGTTGATGTTTTTTTATTGCTGTGTAAAAGTAAATTTGCGTAATAATCTATGTAAATCTGTGTGTTAATCTCTGCGTTGTTCTTATTGTCAGGGTTGTAGTTCAATAGTATGGCAGATTTGAACATGGAAAATATTCCAGAAGATGAACACATGGATGTACACGAAGGACTTGAGGAGAATGATGAAAGTGCACCAAAGACAAGGAATGTGCCTTTTATCACGGTGCTGAATATTGTTTTTCTTGTTTCATATTTCTCATTGTCTCCCGATGAATGCTTAAGCTTGGAGGATACAGAAGAGATGTAAACCGCCACAACTTAAGAACCAGTATGAAAGTTCTTGTCTTGTTTGTTTCCCATTTTACGATGTTAAACTGAACCAGTCTATGGAGTGAAACACAAAATCCAATGTATTCGAACTCGTGTTCCGCACAATTAAGTATATTACTTGAATCTATTACTTTTTTTGTTGATAAATTACTTTTTACCTTCAAAGTAGCACGTCTACCTTTTTTTTTTCTCCCTATTTTTAAGAGTGTGAGAGCTGGCTCAGTGGAAACGAGGCCTAGCGTTGATCCAAAGGGTCACGGGTTCGAACCTCACCCGCCCCCTGCGTGTAGCCGTGTTGGAGAGACAGTGGAAACTTTGACCAAGACAAGGCGCGGTGTATCTTGCGATAGGGAAGTCCAACCACTGGGTCTTACCGCACGGTTAGCATGATTTACATGCCGGTGTTGACCATGGGGCTGGTCGGCCAGTCCTGGTATATAATCCAGGCAGGCTAGCGTGTCCTGAACAACACGTTTTGACCAAGATGTGGTGTAGAAGGCAGACTTTTTTTTTAAAAAAAGTTAACAGCCATTATGCTTCTCAACTGCCGTTTGCCTGCTGGATTATTTAGCTCAGATGTAATTTATGATTTCTTCTGTCATTTGTGCATCCCTGATTAATAAAATTTCTTAAATAATCAGGATTTTCTTCTCTCTGCCTTTTAAAAGTTTCCTCAAGCTTGGTTAATAGTTAATACACTGATATTAATCAATATGTGCAACACAGATCTGTATGTCGTGAACTGTGTGCAGTAGAAAGTTTATGAACTACATCTGTCACTCTGGGTCTGGGGATTTGATTACTTCTTTTATTCGAAATTAATGCAGTTCTGAGCCTATAATGTAAAATTTGCTTAGTTTATATATTATATAACTTAACAATAAACAATATACAAGAAAGGAAGGGAATATGATATTATATAGACAATTTTAAAAATATGAAAGAAATAGATGATGCATTGCATAGATAAAAGAGAGACAACATCAAAATGTGGAATCCTGTTACAACAACAATAACACTTCTAACTGTGTTAGATGTGTGTTTGACAAAACAATTTTTATCTTTTCCCTGGAACACAATAGATGCCGTTTATTATCTAATTCTATTTGTCACAAATAACAATAAAATCGTTAGTAGATCTTTCGTTTTTCAAAAATTCCCACACTGTAACACCTGAAGAATGCACTCAATCACGTGGTTTCCAGCTTCAATCCAACCACGCTTCATAGTCCCCCAATAGAAGCTCTATCATGTGTAAACTAAACCTGCTTACTTTTGGTATCAGATTTCTCTGTGGACTGTTATGTGTAAAAAGACCATAACAAAAGTCAGCAGCCTTTTGCCACCACTGCAAACACACTCCAGTTGCATAACTGAATCTGCCATTGCACCAGATGCAAGTAACATTAGAGAAAGTAAGCACTAAAGTTGAATTTTAAGACAATCTGTTCTAACCATATAATGTACAAGGAGGCTAGCAAAACACACAATAATAAGACATACATAATTAAATTAATTTTACATCTCAATCTTTGCTGAGGTAGAGAAATCTCTGGACAGAAAAACGTATGGTGGGATTTACCAAATACTAACGGACAAACCATTAATGCCACTAAAGTCAGATCAGAGTCTTACTGAAATACATATAACTAAAGCCAGAACATATTCATTGCAGACTTGTAGTAGGGCAGTGGAGCTAGGCTTCGGAAAGATACTCATCAAGTACACATTCATAGAAAAGCTTCAGCATATCCTTGAATTCATCTTTAAATCATATGAAACGAAAAAAATTAGAACAATTTTTCAATAAAATCAAAAGTAAGATAAACATAGAATAATAGAGTTACCTTTTCGGTATTATCATATTTTTTGTAGTCTGCTGGTGGTTCTTCTCAAAGATCAACAAAAGCTTCCACATTCCTTAACCAATCCTGAGTGCATATTAGATCTTTTGCCTTTCGAGATAGAACCGCATCTAAAAAGGTAGTGACAGGTGGACAGTAAGTACTCCTATCCATTACAGTCTGCAACTATTAGGTGTGGACTAGCCTTGCTCTCCGCACTTAATAGACACAATAGGGTTTTTCCTCCCAAATGTGGATGTATTTCTGTTGTGCAACTAATAGGGGGCGGAAGGTTTAATGAAAAACAAATAGACTTGACTTATAGTATAAGATTTGTGCAATGCAAAATCTGAGAAAAATCAAATAAAAAATTTTTAGAAAAAAATAACTCGCTAATTCTCTAAGGAACTAACTACTTCAGCTGATTGGCAGTAACTTAAAAATAGACAATTTTTTCTTTCTGCTAATTAAAAATAGACAATTTTATTAAACCTGGTCTCTTAGTTATTCCTATACCTCACCAATTCTATTAAAACATAAGATCAACGTTAGAATCAGCTTAAATTGAAATAGATCTTATGTCTCAATAGCATCAAATTCACTAAGCAATGGAACAGTGCACTCATTGTTAGAAATTATTTTTATTATCAGACCATAAATTTCCTTGAGATACATGAAACTCTTTACATAGGGAAGTTATCAAAAACAAAGATTCTTGCATCAGGCACCAAGTACAAAGAGTTACCATTAATCCTCTGTGCTGATTATATTTGATTTGCTCAGAGTAGGATATAACTATCAGGCAACTAAATCTTTATAGAGCTTCCGCTTGATTAGAACTTTATGCACCTGCATCATGTTCTCCCCTGCCTGTAAAGGTCTTGTTTAATTACAAGCTACTGCTTCAGTCTCGCGGTCATGTAAAGAACCATTATCCTGATTCAAATCAGGATTTTCTTGATGTCTAAACTGATTATTGAAACGCCTCCTTTTCAAGATAACTGTGGATTCTTTCATGAGACCAATATACCTTTTTCTGATTTTCGAAAGAGGATGTGCCTCTATAGATAACTTATCACAATATGGTTCTTTTAGAATCGTTGTGCAAGTCTTATTCATTAACGACAAATAAAATATATACGGATGTCTCTCAAATACCTTATGAAACTTCTGCGGCAAACCCATATACTTCTTCAAGCATAAAAGCTTCTTCCTCTCGGCAGCATGCTCAACAAACAAACCAAGCATTTCATGGAGCACGCCCACTACCCGTTTCTCCGCCACATCACTATCTGAATCCAACCCCCAATATTCCTCATACGGCGATACATATGGCACCTCTTGAAATTTATCAAACCAATCACCAATCTTCCTCTTCAACCTCATACCCTTTGAAGGAAAAAGCGGAAATTCAACCACTTCCATTGGTCCCCCATGACACCAACCACTCCTCATCGCATTCCGCTGAAGAAAAGACAAAACCTTGTCCTCACATTCCACAGCTAAACCCTTCAAGCCATCTTCCATATCCACAATCCTAAAACACCCATCAAGATGTTTTTCCGGATCGTCTAAATATTCATCCGGTAAACCTAAATACCACTGCATTCCCCTAACTATCTTCAACGGCAATCTCTTCTCACCACTCATAAGCACAAATTTCTTCAACCTACATTGTATATCATCCCTAAAATCCCTATAAATAGCTTTCTCTTCTTGATCTAACTTAATCGCTTTTTGGGTCAGCCTAAACCAAGGAAGATTGAAATTAGGACCAGTAAACTCCTCAAAAACAGAAGGGTATAATCTAAGAAACCTGGCAACTTTAAAAGGAACATCTAACTGAAGACCCCTTTTCGAAACATCTGAAATTGGGATACAACCATTTGGTGAACTTGCAATACAATTCTTGAGAGAAATCAAGGGTTTGAGCTCAATGGACTTGTTAATGGACTCAATTGTATCAAAATTTGTGTCTTTCTTCCATTTCATGTACACATTCACATAGCTATGTGCCTGTATGTATATACAATGAAGTGGGTGTTTGTGTATGAGGCCTAAATAAGGCCGAGGAGGATACAAGTAGTGGAGTTTCTTCAAGGTTTGGAATTTTGGGTGATTTTTTAACATAATTATATAGTAAGTGATTCCAAGATTTTAACAAAGGACTAGGGTAGGGTTCCTGAAACCAAAAATAATGTCCTCTCCTACTCACATGTTTATCTCATAAAAATGAAATAAACAATGATTAATAATTACTTATAAATTAGTATCACTAGAACATCATTAAAATATAATTTTTACTATATTCCTTCCATTTGAATACGATATTACATGTTTACTAGCACAAACAAGAATGATGAAAATGGATCGTGATTGCCAAAGTGTGGATGTTTTCGATGCTAAATTGAATGAAAACGGTGCTTGTATGCGATAAATAAAAAGTAATCATCACTTTAAGAAAACTGATTGGATGATCTCAGATTCCGTCGGAACCCGGTTGGAAGCAACCTTCACTTGGTGAACCCCGGTAATCCTCTTGAGCTAAGCATCAAGAGCCTAGTTGGCACCACTCCTTTTCATTTTTCCCACAAGTTTTAGTATATCGGCCATAACTCCTAAACCGTAAATCGGAATGTTTCGATTCTTGCGTCAAAATGATGTATGGCTCGAGATCTTGAATAAGATTAGAGTCACATGTTGAGATCAAAACATCAATCGAATCAATCCATTATAAAGCTAAACCATTAGAAAGAACGATCGGTATAGAAATGTTAATATAGAAAGAATGATCAATAAGTAGATATTTGCTATTAATTTATTCTTATATTTTAAATTATTTTATATGGAATTGAAATTTATTAATATTAGTAACATGGATTTTTTTTTTTAACATCATAATCTATATTATTTATGTACAAGATAAACGAGTAACAAGCGCAAGGCATGGGATTACCAACCATTGGGCCAAAGACCTTTGTTTATGTCTTTCCTGTTCTGGCTATGCAATTCATGGTTCTACTGATTTTAAGTTATACTCTTTGAGTCTGATGTTCGATCAGATAAATATTTTTTCCTGCTATTTCCAGTGAGATAAACACTTAATTGAGTTGTAAAAACAGCAGCAGTGCCGCACTTCTAGAATTTCAGACTTATTTAATTCTGCTTTTCACCAAAAACTTCATAAAAACTGGCAAGTGAAACTTTAACCATTAAAATTCTGGAAACCTTTTATGCCTGATAACTGTAAAAAGCACAAAACTGATTAATAATAAGACCAAATTATGCCTACCACCTTGGCACATCTGGTCTGGATTGCAACAAGTTTGTTGTATAGAAGCGTTGAGAATAAAACCGACATCTACAACTTGGTTTGCTACTTAACGATACTAGCTTGTGATATAATGCACTTCATCAGATATAAAGATCATCTCATGTGCAATTAACATTGCAAGATATGAGCCCGTACACAAAATTTCTTAGAGAAACATGAATAAAGAAGAAAAAAAAAAAATCTGTTCAAAACTTGACACCAATATATAAACCTGTACACTCCATCTTGTCTAGTAATGTAAAAGCCATAAATAGTAAAGAAGAGACCTCAAACTAGTCACGAACAAAGGGTTTGCCATTAGCTTAAGAAGGGGGGTATTTTCACTTGCTTTCCCACTAATTCTA
The DNA here is from genome assembly GCA_036435485.1 of Saposhnikovia divaricata. NCBI lineage: Eukaryota > Viridiplantae > Streptophyta > Magnoliopsida > Apiales > Apiaceae > Saposhnikovia > Saposhnikovia divaricata. Next base: position 26,754,403 of record CM071600.1, read on the forward strand.
GTTCATTGCAATTGCAATGTACAAGGTATTTCCATTTAATAATCTCAACTCCAGCTTTTCATTCGCTTGAAACCTACGCGGAAGAAAAACAAATAAGAATGCTATTATACCACCTTCTAGCAAAACTCCGACCCCCTTTCTTAGTAATCTCACGTCAATTTCACTCCCACTATATTTTTATCCCATTCTTTTTCCTCGTGAAAAAAGTTGGACAAAATATGTTTTCTTGTTCTACTCTTTTATAAGAGATTATGGCTCTCCTAACAATCATATATTCTTTAGAGAGTGTAGTTGGTAAAAGTATTTCCAATTCCTCTGTCTTGAACGCCATAAGCAAGCCAGTGCTCCAAATGTACAACTTGCTAAAGCAATTGCAAATGCAGCCCCCCAAGGAAATACTGCATCAGTTGAAGTGGCTAATTCTTCGACAACTGCCATGTTTCTTCCTGCACCATCAAGAAGCTCCCTGTCCTTGTACAGGAGTGTCTTCCCGTAATAGTTAACCAAGAATCTGAAAACCTCATCAAGGTCCCAGTCAATTTGACTGTCTGTGCCATTCTTGTGGCTCCGAACAAAATAGCAAGAAGGGCAAAGCTGTTTTGGAGGCCAAAGTATCTTTGGGAATTTAGGATCACCAGTTCCTAAAGAGGCTTCTTCTTTCATTAGTCTCTCGTTAACTTTGTTATGCGCAGTCCACAACCAGAGTGCGTAATCACGGGTTCTCTTGAAAGGACTAGAAACACTGCAATGGTATATAACAGTCAGACCATTTGAACATGAGTATATACTAAAATTTTCGTACTTGCAATATTACCTTGAACACATGTCATGGAAATGTTGGCGACACTCGTCACAGATGAAGAATTTGTGAATAAACTCACATGTAGTTGTAAATGCCCTCTGGCTCTCTCCATTCCCAATTCTAACAGAAAGTGAATGTAGTAAAACCCACAATCCACAACTGCAGAGAAACAAATATAGCCACTAAGAATTGGCTAAAGATGCAAATTCCATTACTTTTACTTTGGAACACCTTCAGACAATCAATCCGCACTGGCTGTAGAGTTCATTATGCGCTAACTCATAACCCAACTTACAGAATAATGAAAAATACCAAAAAAAGTTGCATTACTGTCATTTTAATTTAGTGATATTTATAAACAGATATTTTGTAGCGGTCAAAATTGCATGGTTATTTTAATTCTTGAACTATCACTGCAGTACATGCCAAGTACATCCACATCATGCACCTCCCAAGTCCCAAGTACCAATCATGTATTCCAGTTTAATATGTCATGTTCCATGCTCATGTCTAGGATGTAATTAGCAGATGCCAACTTGGATGGCTACCAGGGTCTTTGGCTCTATGAACTAGTAGTTAAATATATATATTTGGCTTTTCCCTCGAGATAAACAGTTTTATGTTTCTCATCATTACAGTTCTCTGTTGCAGCAATTGTACATTCCACTAACGAAATGCAACTTTTGAACACTCAATAGATAGTTTATAGAAATGCCAACAGTTTACGAATTTTTCACTACTGTTGTAACATCTATTGTGAAGTAAAATCACCTCTACTTTTACTGACAGCGGATATACATAAAATTAGAAGTAGTTATTTAAGGTCTAAGGCTATGTTTGGATGGGGAAAGCCAAAAGCAACAGGGTGAAGGATGGAATATTTGTGGTTCGATATAAAATCAAGCCATGCATTATCACTTCCAAATTGAGGTTCACCTCTTTTAACAAGGCAAACTATCCATGCCCATTCATGCAACTGATTCATCATCCATTTGAATAATATAATTGAAACTGATAAAGTACTTTATGAATCAAAGAGATAAGCTTATGTTGTTTACCTAAAGCCTCTGGTGTCATTCCTGCTACCGCGACAAAACTTCTGCAATGAAAATTTGCAGTTATTTTTATTGATTTCAAGAAAATTTTCAAAGTATATGCATGAATAGTTATAAGCAGATAAATAGTTGCAAATCAAGAGCAAAGATGAATGTACAGTTAATTGTAATAACCACTGGAGTTCTACTGGTTCAGTGATGGCCGATGGGAAGGTATGGAAGGAGTGAAGTACATTGACAATGACTGCATATTTTCTATATTGCACAGCCTTTAATGCTAAGCGATTTGGGGTCAGCTAAACTTGTGTATTATGCTGCTAAAAATTTTCTAATGAAGGTAATGTTGATTTCTTACATTATAATTGTGATATATTAAAAGCGATTAACCCAAATGATTATATCATTCTCTGATGCAAAACCAAAGTAGATAAGTTGCACTGAAAATCGGGAATAACACAAACAACTATTCCAGGAAAATTTCAACAAATATTTGCAGGGAAACTTATTAATTCATAATGATGTCGCACGAAGCAGTAATTAGACACAATTTGCATACTATACTTTACTAAACTTGACTTAGACCCACCCAATATCCATGAGGAACTTCGCTGCCACAAATTTGAAATTTACGCATGATGCTCTTTCCACTACTAGTCATACATTCTTGTTCCGTTCCTGACAAAATATCTGATGGGCACAAATCGTCAAAGTTTACAAGTATATCAGCGCTTCCTTTCCGACACCTGATACAAAAAATCCGGAGCCAAACAATTAAGGATAATGCAAAATGTTGCCACTTATTTATGGACACAACACGGGATGTACTAACCTTCTAGAAGGATGATGAGCTACAATAAGTTGAAGAAATTCTATAAAAGACGCTCGAGTCTTAGATTTTATCATCTGTACAAGTGCCCGAGTATAGTGAGTAACTGAACATGAAATATTAAGATAAAGGAAGCAGCAACAGTACACACCTTGTGTTCTAAGATCAAGTCAAAAGCCATGGATGTTGCTTCCTCAATATCATATGCAGCACGTGCAATCTTTTCCAAGGCAGGTGATTGAAAGTTAATATCCTCAGTACATAAAAAGGGGAAATGTAATGCATTAAAAGTATGAAGTCTTTAATTCTTAAGGACCTGTTTGGGATCCAAGGTATCTGACCGAACAAGCTCATTTCCATCTCTCTCATCATCTAAGCTGTATGAGCTGTCATTAAGAGACAAAAGATAAAACATTTGAGGTGCAATTAAAAACTGTATAAATTAACCTGCTTACCGATGGAAACTGCAGAATGGTGAAATAACTTTAAAAAAACCCCTTAGGTCTAAGAAACCTTGTTACTGTGATTCCACCCTTGCACTTTCAACATAACATGTTGGCAGTTCAATATCTAGTTGTCGATATTTAATTAACTCCAAATTCAAAAAAGAGACATTGTAAAGCTTAAATGTTTCATGTTCCCTCTAAATAGTAACGCGCACTTTTTATTTTCCCCACCATATACATCTTCACACCCTCCCTCACCCCCTCCTCTCTCTTAATCCCACTTATAGGTACTTAAAGTAGCCTCAGATCGCAACCCCCCCCCCCCCCCACCCTCTCTCTGAATCTCACTTATAGGTACTTAAAGTAGCTTTAGATCGCAGCATAAACTGTATATTCTCTGTACCATATTCATCTCACGCCCTCCCTCAAAACCCCCCTCCCCCCCCTCCCCCCTCAAATCCTACTTATAGATACTGAAAGTAGCCTCAGGTCAGGGTGTAAACTGTGTATTTTTAACTACCTTTTTTTTTTTTTTTTTTATCTTTGTTAAGTAAGCAGCTTAGAAGCAACTTGCATTTCATATGCATGCAATAGTGATGAGCAAAATTTTGCTTTCAGGACTAGTAATTTAATTGGAGTTATACAAATTTTCTTTCCTGTATAATCAACAATCCAGATTCCAACCTACTTGTATAATGGAAAATATGCAATAAAGTATGCGAAATAATATAGATGATTTCTTACCTGCCCATATGCTTATTAATCCAAAGTAGTACTCGATCTGCTGTCTTTCTATCATCAATAAAGAGTATTGTAGTATTCTCCTTTTTTGAGAACGAACCGAAGTGAGAAGGAGGGCCCCAAAAAAGCATGGGGAAACGATCAACAGAGAATTTATCGCAAAGATTGGTATTTATCTGTGCTGCCAAACATGTAGAAAGGGAGGACTGATCACTATTGTAGAAAATAATTTTGAGAAGTAATAGAACTCAAAAAAATCTACACTGAAAAGATGATGGATAGTTAAAGCACGGAACCAAAAAATCCATCAATAGGAACTCAGTGGGCATGTTTAAGTGTGAGGTATAGAAGGGAGGATTCCACCCTCCATCCCTAGCTATTTTATGGGTTAGGAATAGAGAAGGGAGAGCGGCATATAGATGAGGGAAACAGTAATTGAATTAAATCTATCATTTGCAATAAAAGAAAAAAAACTACAAAAGCCAAATCAGCATTTTCTGTTTTTTTTCCAGCACTAATCTTGTTGGCCAAATCAACTTTACTCCTAGTTATTTCAATGACTTTTCTTTAGATCTATGAATATACAGTTCGCACAGGCCAACTTGATTTTCGTTCTTGCTTGAGCAAAAAATTCCGCATGTTTATGTGTTACTCGTACTTGCCCTAATATTAAATAAAACATGGTGCCTTAAGAAAACAATTCATTTTGTGAAACATGCAGTTAGTTGCCATTATAGGCATAATTATCATAGAAAAGACCTAGTCTGAATAGGGATAGCAACGAATTTCATAACACTTAAGAAAATAAGATCTAAGAAAATTTAAGCAAAAGGTGTAAAACACAAGACATAGTAGGAAGCAATGTACCCGGCTATCTGTGCAAAAGAAACATTTATCTAATAATCTTTTAATTAATTTGTATAATCTTCTGTTAATTTGCAGATGCAGATGAAATTGAGGAAGCTTATCTCGTTTAAGGGGGAGAGGGGCAGGGGGTTAAAGGAATCAAATACATGATATTAGAGTTCTTCTTGAGGTATAACAGGTATTCCATAACACTTTAAATACTATTTTACAGCATCTAACTCAAAAGTCCTTGTTGGTTCTCTAATACCAGACAAGAAGATTACATTTAACATATCACACTTGAATAATAAGTCGGTTATATTTCGAGGAATTGGCCATTACCAACTACTGTAGTGGATGGTTCATATTAGAAATGAAATTGAACTTCGATCAGGACTTGGAGCAATAGAGTGAGCGCCATAAATCTTAAATACTATCTTATCATAAGTTTGTTGGATCCCCTTGAAGAAGAAATCAACTAAAAAAAACCTACCTCTCATTGATGCATCATTACATCTGTTTTTTCAAACTTGTATCATCAGGGAATAAAAATAAAAAATCTGTATCAGAAAAAATATGTGTGCCTAATGTTATCAACATCTCCTACTGATTAAATATCAGTTAGGATCACCACTTTTCAGTAAGAACCAATAGTGACGAAAAAGGGTATGTTGGCATACTCTTATGAATAAAAATCAATTAAAGAATTATAGCAATACCTTTTGCGCACAGTCAACCTTAGTCACCAATATTATCCCTGGATGCACTGCGTTTGGTCCATTGAAAAGCTTGGCAACTTTTTCATACTGGGGCTGAAAAAAATTAACAAGAACTATCAAAAAAATAGAAGCAGAAACAGAACTGCGTGGTATCAGTAAGAAAGATGCGCGCATATACATACTTTATAGTTCCTGCAAGCCGGACACCTGCAAAACAAATAACAACCTGTAATAAAATCAAAAGAAGGACCAGAACATATACTTAGAGATATTATCAGCATATTTGGAGGTTAACGACCAAAAGGTCAACTACAGTACAACAAACCTTAAATTTCTGATAACAACTTTGCATGGTTTGTATTCATATGTTGCTTAAGGAATTCAGCTACAGGCACTGAGCTATTCTATTCTCATCCAATGTTGTTTAAGGTAAAATTATATTCCCAGTACAATTCAATTTTTGAATAACATGTCCTTGCAATTGTTGTTCCAACAGATCCCCTATCCTCACTACTCTTGTCACAATCCCACTGTAAAATGACATTACTGTTGTGTTTGGTTGAAGTGAACGAAATTGGGGAGAATGAAATGAGATCTGTACCTATTATGGGTGAAGTTTCATGATATTCATTCCTGCCTCCATTGTATTCCCAGAAAATTAAACTAGAGCTCAAACCGTCTAATTCGACAAAGAAGCTCCATTCTTCATCTTACTCATTGTCTTCACAGATATATCATATAAAATTTGCCTCCCTCTTTTTTTTAATCTTCCCCTCTACCACCATTATAATTTCTTTATTTTATTAACAATTTCTCCTCCATTTTCCCGAACCAAACAGAGCATAATGGTTCCGAAACATTTTACATGTAGGCACAAATTTAATACTATCATTTTGCCCACTTTTGGCGCACCACTTGGTGAACTATAAGTTCCTTAACAATGCAGAAGACAGCACATTCCATAACTAACAATATATATGATCCACATTCAGAGGTAAAGTCCCAAACCAACAAAATAAAATAAATAACAAAGATAAGCAATTATTTCAAATGCATGCACAAAATAAAATAACTGAAAAGATCTGCACTAAGACACATATAACCTAAAAAACAGTAACAAACATTAAATAAATATGAAAAACATTTGATATAAAAGATAAATACCAGTGAGCAAAGAATTCGACAATGGCGAAATGGGCAGGTGTTTTTCGAAGAACAGCATCGAAATTGGTGGAGTTGAGATCAACAGCATAATCAAAATGAGGTTGATCTCCAACATTTGTAATATTTGTATTTGTGTGTTTATTTGTGTGTTTATTTGTATTTATAGCTCGAAGAAGTGATCGAGATCTAAATGAAACTGATGAAAATGATGAAGCTTCAAAGCTTAAAAGTAGCAGAAACAGAAACATCGTGAATGCATACATCGAAGAAGAATGATACGTATGCATAGATATGTAGATACGAGGATGCAAAAACTGTGTTCTTTCTGTTTTTGGTTTCTTTGAATCAGTTGGTGTGATTTGGTTTTTGGGTAGCTTATGCTTTCTTGAAAAACATACTTATTTTTTGTTTCTTAAAAATTAATTAATTAAAAGTAGGAGGGTGCGTATTACGTTTTCTGGAGTTTATTTTTAATAATGACAGATTGAGATTGACGCTTTTGAATATTTGACTTTAGTATTAAAAAAAATAAAAAATAATATGCACTATCTCATTCTGGATGCTGATATCTTTGTATATCTTTTAAGGATAGACTGTTTATCTCTAAACTGGGAGAAAGTCTTGGAAAAAATTGTTTTAAGATGAAATAATTCCAAAATTGTATTAAATATCAAACAATTTACAAATGATAAAAAAAAACTTTTGCAATTCATTTTTAAAGATAAGTAATTTTTACGATATATACTAGCGTTCTACCCGTGCTACGCATCGAATGGTAATATTGATTAATTAATTAATATAAACATATTATTTTAGTCATAATTTAGAAAAAAAAATAATTTCATTAAAATTTAAGTATAAAATAATCTTAAAAATTGCATTAATATCAATATTATCAAACAATTATCATAACATTCACATCCCCGCTTAAATATACTAAGCCCTTCTTTATTATTTTTTCTAAATATTATTTTTCATTTGATTTCTCTCATTTTTGAGAATCTTTCAACCAAGTTCATTAATTTTTTATCCATATTTTAAGTTTTGTTGTTTGGAAAATTTGGTATCTTTAAATGTGTAGTACAGTAGGTTTTTATATTATACATTCAAAATATTTGCATGGGTCCTGATCAATTTTTTGAATATATATTAAAAATTCATAAGCACTTATTTCTAACAACCATTATAAATTATTAGATTGTCTCTTAGCGATATGAGAAAGGATCACTACTATGCAAATCCATTAAACGAACGTAGTTATGATAAATAAAAACTTTCATCTAATCTAGTTTTTATGTGTTTGTTCAATATTATTTTTACAAATTTTATGTTCTTTTATTAGTGAAGTAATTTACTATAGAAAAATAAACATTATCAATTAACCAAACAAATTCAATATATCTCATTCTTTGAGTAAGATATGACTGTTAGAATTTATGGTTATAATTTAAAATTATTTTATGTAATATTTTAGATGTAAGACAAATCATTTATTTATTTTTATTCAAATATGTCATTAGAAATAATCAATGCTAATTTAGTAATTAGAACCTCTATTTCTCAATCTCAAATTTTATTGATATATTTAAGATGTGATTTTCTTTACTTTACATAGATTTTTCATTTATGTTGTATACAAAGAAATATTTTTTTTGAACATATATTAAATTTTACTTAGTATGTTAAATCGTATAATATGTTATATTTGACTACTTAATTTAATCATTTTAATTTTTAATTATTGTATAAATAAAATTTATTTTGTTTGTGTGTAGCAATTATTTTAATTTTGGCTACATTATTACTAATTTTGGATACCAAAAAAACCAGATCTAATCCGAAATCCGACGAATTTGGTTTTGGATATTGAGTTTTGGATTTTGATTTATTTTTAAAACCCAAAAATATTTTAACTGGGTTTGGACATTACAAAATTCGGATCAAACCCAACCTGTTGTCATCCCTATGCGTAAAATATGATATTTGAAAATGAGTATCACCTATCTTTTTTCTATTTGATTAAATGTTAAAATATGAAATTGTACATGAGGGATTCCTCTAGCAAGATCCTTTCTTACCAAATCATTCATAACTTTAAAATTCAAATGTGACAGCTTCTTATGCCATAGCCAAGTCTCATCCTTACTTGCTTTGCTGAAGAGACAAGTAATGGATTCTGAGCATGCTGAATTGAAGTCAGCTATGTAAACATTTCCTTTTCTAAAGCCTATCAATACCACATTGTTGTCTTCCTTGGCAGAAACAACACAGGCTTCTTTTGTGAACTTTACTTCATAGTCTTTGTCACAAATCTGACTGATACTCAGCAAGTTGTGCTTCAAACCTTCAACTAAAGCCACTTCTTCAATGATGACATTGTCTTTTGAAATCAGGCCATATCCCTTAGTATATCCTTTGCTGTCATCTCCAAAGGTAATTCTAGGGCCAGCTCCTTCCTTGAACTCTGTGAGCAGGGTTGAATCTCCTGTCATGTGCCTAGAGCATCCACTGTCTAGGTACCATAGATTCCTTCTGTTTCCCTGCACACATTTCAAAAACAAATCAAGTTGATTTTGGTACCCAAGCTTCCTTGGGTCCTTTCTTGTTAGCCTTTGACTTTGCACTCTTAGCATTCTTCAACTTAGGTGTAGATGCTTGAGTGATGGGGTTTGACAAATGCTCATTTGCATGAATATTGGATGCATGCATGTGTGGAAAATTGGCATACATATTATTCATGTTAGGTATGTTCCATGACATTTGTGGCACATTCATAGATTGAAAGTAAGGATTAGACATATATGGCATGTTCACATATGGATTTGAAAAACTAGCATTTTGATACAAACCAGGCATTGCAGGCATACATGGCATTGGTTGAGGTACATGAACAGGAGCCTTGTTGACAATCTTGCAATTAGATGATAGATGATTGACACTATTACAATTACTACAAGTTTTCCTAGGAGCAAACTTGTCAGGGGAGTAATTGTTTTTCTTGTTGATGCCTATCTTACCATTTCTGTTCTTTTTCTTTTTGCCCTCAATTTCTACCTTTTCATTGTCTGATTTACCAACAGCCTTTTTGTCGTGTAAATCACCTGTCTTAGCCTTCCCACTGGATTTGGTTTTGCTGCACTCACCACTAACAAAATTCTTGTTTACTGGACCATACTTGATATCCAGTTTCATAAGTTCCTTCTTACTAACAGACTTTTTGTTAGTCGACGGATACCTCTCATCCGTTGACGGTTCAACTGTCAACGGATGATCACTATCCGTTGATTCACAAATAGTCTCTAGATCCTCAAGGCCAGGTTCTAGCTCCTTTTTCTTTTGAGTCCAGGTATCCCTCACAAATGATTCTATTCCCTGAACTTCTATTATGTTTTGAGAAATATTCCTACAACTTTGAAATTTAGCAATTATCCCTTGTTCTTTTTCAAGCTGGTCTTTTAAAATCAGTTCTCTTTTTAACACAGCTTCAAGTTCACTTTTAGCATTATTGCAATCAACTCTCATTTTCTCAAATTCTAGAAATTGAGATTCTAGAGCAGCATTTCTATCACTTAAAAACAGATTAGACTCTTTAATTCTATTGTTCTCTTTAGTAAGTGATTTAAGAGTAACACTTAAGTGATATAGTTCAGTAGACATTTCATCTATAACACTATTGCATTCCTCTTTAGTGAGCTCAGAGAGATTAGTAGAAAATACCTGATTGCTAGCTGAACTTGCTTCGTGCTCTTCAGAATCAGCCATTAAAGCAAGGTTGACTAACTCAACATCATCATCAGAATGATTGTCATCAACAGCCCAGTCATACTCTTGGGTCAAGAATGCCTTTCCTTTCTGCCTGAGAAGATCAAAATATTTCTTCTTATAGTCAACAGCCTCAGTTGGCTTTCCCTTGTTCTCAGATCTAGGTTTCCTGCATTCACTTATCATATGACCAGCAATTCCACAATTGTAGCATTTAATTTTAGATTTATCCACATAGTTGCTTGTGGAAAAATCCTTGTTAAATGGCTTGGCCACCCCAGAGTTTCTCTTGAATTTCAGCTTAGAGAATCTCCTAGATAGAAAAGCTAAGTGCTCATCTATCTCATCCAATTCATCCTGCTGAAGAGCATTCAATTCCTCAGACACCTTTTCCTTGCTCCTGCTTGATTCTGTTCTACCTTTACAAACCTCCCTGTTTGGTGTAGAACTAGCAGTTTCCGTCCTTTCCTCCTTTTGCTCCAAGTTGGCAACAAGTGCAACTGACCCACTTTTCTTTTGAGACTTCTCAATCTCTTCATCCTGCTCCATTTCCAGCTCATAGGTCTTTAAAGTTCCATAGAGCCTTTCAAGAGTAAATGTCTTGTACTCTTGAGTGTTTCTTAGAGAGACAGTCATTGGCTTCCATTCCTTGGGCAGTGATCTCAGAAATTTGAGATTAGAATCTTTAACTTGATAGATTCTTCCATACAGTTTCAAACCATTCAGTAGCTTTTGAAATCTACTAAATGTATCATTCAATGTTTCTCCACTCTTAAAGTGAAAATGTTCATACTGTTGGATTAGTAGTTGCATCTTGTTTTCCCTTACCTGTTCTGTTCCTTCACACAGGGTTTGAACAATGTCCCATACTTCCTTGGCGGTAGTGCAGTTAATAACATTGTCAACCATGTCTGTTTCTAGACCATTGAACAGAATATTCATGGCCTTTTTGTCTATCCATATATTGAGTTTTGTTCTTTCTCTTTGTGAGAGTAGGTTCCTTTATTTTGGCATCCGGGATCTTAGATCTACAGGATTTTGATTATTGGTTTATTGATTTAATTGGATAGTATAGAATCACAGTTATGCTCAATTGTTCGAATACGTTCTCACAAATCACATATGTATTACTCTCACGATTAGAATAAATTGTTGGATTATCTCGCCAGAAAGGCTATATATTTCAATGATATAAGCGAGGGATGTACCACAATATCTGATCAACGATTTTAGTTTGGATTAAGGAAACCTTGTTACCTTGATATGATCTATTTTAATATGTGTTTGTCCAATCTTGATTATTTTTTCAGATGTATTATTTACATATAAAAAATAGTGATTTAAAAGAAAATTTGAACGATTATTTTTTTTGATAAATTAATTATCTATCAAAAAATAGTGACTTATTAGAAGTTTTGCGCTAAATTGACCAATTTGCTATGAAAATATCAACTAACAATACTTTTATTGACTTTGTAATGAATTTCATTTTTATTGATAATTTATACACCAAATAATGTCTAATATTATTTGAGAATCTATTTAGTATTTTGAATAATTAAAATATATTGTCAAGTCAATTTGTTTGTCCCATTAATTCTTGCATAACTAAAAAATACTGATAAGTAAATGTTAATAAAAATTGGTTTAAAATTCATTTTTTAATATTTTAATTGGTTGAATTTAGTTTTTTTAAAATAATTGATTAATTTAAAAATTTATATAACTCAAATTTTGATTGTGTATTTGGGATAGTGTATTAAATATTTTTTAATATTTAAAATATTTAATTTAATAAGAATAAATTTATTCACATTTGTTTGCACCTTATGATTGTAGATCAAGTGTTTGAGATATTAAAATATTATATTATATAATATAGATAAAATAGACCCATGCATAAAAAGAATATATTTCTATTAATATCAATTAATATATACGCAATTTTGGAAAATGGCTCTATACATAGAGAGGGACGCAAAGAACAGATGTGCTAGTATATAATAATATAATTTTAATTAATTATAAATTAAATATTGTGATTGATTAGTTAATAAGTATTTATGAAAATTAATCAGTAATACATGACTATATAATATAGTATGAATTTAGTTGATATTTATGAAAATTATCACATAATATATAACAGTATAATTGTGATTGACTTTAAATTAAAATATTGATAAATTAGTAAATATTTTATCACTTTAAAAAATGTAATTTATGCATATACTAAATAAAATAAATTTCCTATTTCAAAAAAATTGTTAGTAATTATGATAAGTAAATCAGGGTATAATTAAATAATTTTAGTGGTAAATTCTAATTCGCTCTATATATATATTTATGAAAATTAATTCGTAATATGTAGTAATGCAATTATGATTAATTGTAAATCAAAAGAGTGAAAAATTCATATTGCGAAAATCGCTTAATATTATATATTTGTGTAATCCTGATTGATTTTAATTTAAAACATTAATTTATTATAAATATTTTTTGACATTAAAAAAATATGTAATATATGGATATGTTAAATCAAGTTATTACTATATTTAAATTAGAATTATTAACTAATCATGATTAGTATAATAGGATAAGAATGGTAAATAAGGAAAACTTTTAAAATAACATGATTAATCTAAAATTTAGGAATGACCTTGATCATGAAATAATTCATAATTTTTTAATTGGTTAGCTGCATCTAACTATATAAATGGCAGACTCAGGTATTGTTATTCCCAGATTACACACTTGTATAATTGTAGAAGGGGGGGTTGAATACAATTCTTGATATTTATAAATTTCTGATAAGAACTCCAGAAATCTATGCAGAGATAATTGCAATGTAAGATTTAAACACAAACACATATAAAATCAGGTGGTTAATATGCACCACCTGAAGCTTTTATTTGAAGAAAACTCTGTGATACAAAATGTACACAGCTGCCGTTTTACAACTCTTTGCTTCTAAGAATATTCAAGAAACCCTAAGCAAATATGTCTGTTTTCTTAACCTACAAAGAGTTGCTACACTTGGTTATATATCCCAAGTTTTACAAGTACTACTGGAATAAGATAATACTAATCTAATTCTAGTTGACTTGCTACTACACTCCAAATACACATGTAGCCGAAAGGTTGTCCTTGTGTTCAGACATGTCTCCTGCACCTTTCTTGTATTCATAGTGTAAATGGAATGCTTCTTTCTTCTGTGTTTCCAAAGTATGGCTGCCATACTGCTTTTTGTATCTACTATCAACCCATGTGATCTGTCAGTCAAACATGTCCTTATCAACTGCTAATCCCCAGCTAATCATAGAAGACAGTGTCAATGATTATCCGTTGATGTTGTACCCTGACATCCGTTGATGATGTATTGAGCGATATCCGTTGATATTGAGACTTGAGCTGTATCCGTTGATAGAGTGGATTTGAGTTGCATCCGTTGATAGAGTTTTGTCTTTATCTGTTGATACACTTTCACTTAGACAGAATTACATAGCATAGCTTATTTACAATTGGCTACCCTATTCTGCCTATCCGTTGATGGTCAACATGACTGTGGATAAAAACACTATCAACTGATAACATAGAGATACTGCAGTATGCTACAAAACCTCATCCGTTGATGAGCTACCTGTCAACGGATAGAGTTATAAATCCTCATCCGTTGACAGCTACAAAACCTTAAACAATTTGATTGATTGTGAAGTTATCATCAAGTACAACATATTCCTAACAATCTCCCCCAATTTATACTTGATGGCAATAAAGTATAAATTCAGGACCTTGATGATAACAAAACATTCCTAAAGATATATAAAGAACAATGCAAAAATTGTATTAAGCTACAAAAATTAAGAAACTGAAAGTTTGAGAAATTTACAGAGAAGTGCTCCTCTAGACTGAGCAGATTAAGACTGTTTCTTTTCTCTTGTTGGCATCACCCTTGATTTTCCTTCTTTGGCAGAGTTGGACTCAATCTGTATTTGGAGTTGCCTATAGAAGGCATCTTCTTCATCTACCTTTGGATTTAGCTTTTGTTGTAACCATCTCAGGTATTGAGAACTAGCCTTTGGTAGTTGGTCTTCTAACCTGAAGAATCTCCTGTTACCATCTTCATCCCTGAACTCCATCATCCAGAAGGGTTGAAAGTGGATTTTCTGTCCATTGTATGGGATCTTCATTTTCCTTGGTAGACTTGATGGTGAGTTCCATTCCCTCCTTATTTGTTCTATTCTGTCCAGTATCTCCCCTTTTGCTATCTTGGAGAACCCTGTGTATCTCTTGATTGCAGAGAACACTTTGGTTAAGGTATGATAATTTTCTCCAAGAACCCTTTGTAGTGGCCATGTCCTTTCCATTCCTCCCTTGTATACAAAGACCAATCTTTCAGGCAAATGTTTATATTTGTCAATTCCTCTTACTTCTGACAATTCATCCAGATAAAGATTCATGCCAGAGTATTCTTCAATATCTGTCTGATAGATAAAATCATCCTTGTTTTCCAAGATTGGCTGCCTGACAATTGTAGGTACCCTAGCAACTTGAATTGGTTCCTTTGAAGGTTGCTTCCTTGGTTTCCTTTTCTTCTGTATAGGCTTCTGTTGAGGCTTCAGCAAGAATGAAGGAACCTCAATGGAGTCAAGATTCATTGGTTCCTCTTTAGGTACTATGGGATCACCATGAAAATTCACAGCAGGGTTGAATACTTTTACAGAAGTAGGTTGTGGTGAGCCAACTGTCTCCTTGTTTTCAATTTCTGGAGAGACAGGCCTCCTTGCCTTTGATTTTATTCTCTTAGATTTGGATTTGGGGACTGATTTCCCTTTCTTTTTGAATTTGGGAACTTCCTCAGGTTCCCTCAATTCATCCTCTACCGCATCCATTAACTCTTGAGCCAGCCTTGCTTGCTTCTCATCTGAGTTTTCATATTGATATTCAGTGCTTGGTTGAGATTCTCTTAGCAGCCTTGAAGTCTCTTCTCTTTTGGCTTCAACAAATCTAGGATGGCTGTTGGATATGTTTAGAACTTTTCCATTCCTTATGATTACAGCCATCCATTCTCTTACACAACTGTTAGCCTTCTCCTTGAATTCCTTAATTTGCTTACCCATCAGCTTCTCTTCATCATCCTTGGGAAATGGAAAGTCCAGTTGTAGCTTGTTCTTCCCATTTGCTTTTGGTGGTGAGTAGGGTCTTGTTTTGATGTAGGGTTCAAATTCTTTAACATGAGAAGGCTCAGCATCATAGAATGTAGGAGCCACAATTGCTGGAGTGAGCACCTTCAGAATTGTTGTAGATATTGTTGGAGCTGAGGTTTGGCTAGAGAACAGAGTTGATGCAATAGATTGATTGATCAATCTTTCTGTCCTTATTATCCTTTCATAGTTTTCCTCTTTCATCTTTTGTAGAGCTTCAATTTTGGCTAGCTTTTCCTCTTCTGTCAAGTTTGAGAAATCAAACTCTTCAGATAGAGCTACTTGTTCAGGTTTGGATTTGCTGGGGGAAGCTGTGACAATGAATTCCTGTGGATTGACCACTATGATAGGCTGCTGCTCCCCCTCACTTGCTGCTTCCCTGCTTTCAGAAATTAAGATTTGACTTGTAGTTGCCACAGCCTCTTCCACTTTCTCCCCCTTTTTGTTAGCATCAAGGGTTTGACTAGAAGTTGGGGCTGCAACTAACTTTTCTAGCAGTTGGGTTTGCAGTTTCTGATGTTGAAGAAATTGCTCCATCTGGGATTCCATCTTTTCCACTCTTGAGGTGAGGAGTTGCACAGACTTAGCCAGGTTGTCTTCTTTGATGAACCTTTGTTGCAACACCCTCTGAGTGGCTGTAGGAGCTAGTTGCTCTAACTTGGAATCCACGGAGATCTTCACATCCTTGATTTCTTGTTTGACCTCCTCTAAGTTGGATATCTGAATCACCATTTGCATCTTTTGTAACTTTAGGGAGTCAATTGCCTGTTGAAGAACAACCTTTCTCTGTGGATCTGCTTCTGGGTGCTCAGCCAGGGCAGATTTATATTGCCTTATGATTTCCATATCCAGTTGATGATAGGTGTAGTTGTGAGCAAATGCAAAATCATGAATACTGCTACCACTTTCATCTTCAGGGCTCTGGCTGTCTTCATCTTCAGAATCTTCAAATTCTTCA
Source organism: Saposhnikovia divaricata (assembly GCA_036435485.1). Classification (NCBI taxonomy): domain Eukaryota; kingdom Viridiplantae; phylum Streptophyta; class Magnoliopsida; order Apiales; family Apiaceae; genus Saposhnikovia; species Saposhnikovia divaricata. The sequence goes on from CM071600.1 coordinate 26,770,926, forward strand.
CTCTCAGCAGTGGTTGGCAGAGCTGCTATAGATTCCTTAGCTCTAAGTAGAGACTGTGAGGTGTGCATTAGGTGCATTGCCTCCTCTGCTTCCACATTGCCCTGTTGTGCCAGAATTTGATAGGCAGGAACAGGGTGAGTAAAGGTTTCAGCATCCAAAGAAATGGAGTCAATCATGGACTGATATTCTCTTTGATATTCCATTTCCTTGGCTGCATCCTCAACCTCCATTGACTCACTAGCAATGGCTGCTTCTTCCATCCTTATTTCTCCTGTAGTCCCTTCTCTCCCCTCATCTCTCTTTTCTTGCATCAAGGGCTCCCCTTGGCTCACACCTCTCACACCCTCACCTTCACCTACTAAGGTGGAACTCTCAAACTCTCCTTTTGCCTGACCGGAAGAAATGGCCAGCCTCTCATTATTTACCTCTCCTTTTGCCTGCTCACAAGGCAGCCTCTCACTCCCTTCCCTCAATCCTAAAAGTGTTTCAACTACTGAGAACTCCTCCACACTTGACACAGGAATGTCAGATATAACAGTGGTAGAGTGAGTTATCAACGGATAAGGAATATCCGTTGATGGAGTAGTTATAGCTGTCAACGGATGGCTAGTTAGAGGCGCATCCGTTGATGGAGAAACACTTGTCAACGGATGAAGGATATCCGTTGAGGAAGGAATAATTTTATCCGTTGAAGAGAAAACCAACACTGAATCTGTGGAAATTGATTTTAAGTTCGAGGCCACAGTCTGTGTTGAGAATTCTGGAAGGGAAGATTGATGGTCCAACAAATCATCTAAAAGATGATGACCACCAATTACAGAGTGGGGCTTCTCCAAGAATCTTATAGATGGAGAATCAGGAATTGATGTAGATATCATATCCACATCCAGAGATGGAGTTGGTGATGGTGGATTGTAATGTGTATCGATTTGGAGATTGAGATCAAGGGGCTGTGACTCCACATTTATTGAAGCCACATCAAACTAAGTTTGAGATGGTACAGTTTCCTGTACAGTGTGTGCACCCTGTGATTCCCATGTGGTTTTAGATTTCACTCTTCTTCCATAGGTTTTTGAGATTGGGCTATATGTGTCTCTAACCCTCTTGTGCAGTGTTCCTTGTGGGGAACTTGATTCAGTAGTCACACTCTGTTGAGAGAGTGTAACTGGAATTTGGCTTGAAGTTACATTAACAGTCTTTTGAGAGACTGAAATGGTGGTTGCACTCATCTCTCCTTCCTTATCCTTAGGGCTTCTTTGATGTTCACCCTGTCCCTCACCACTCACTACCACCTTCACACTCCCCTCAAGAGTTTTGGTAGATTTTACAACAGGTGTCTTTTGAGAGACACTTGAGGTTTGCTTTTTAGAATGTGGTTTTGGAACTCTGGATTTGGTCACTTTGGTAGGAGCCTGTTTGGTCACAACTACAGACTCCATTGTGACACTAGAAGGCAAAGAAATTTGGGGGTTGGAGATAGGAGTTTCAGAGTTAGAGATAGTTACCTGAACAATTGGTAAATATACCAATTGTACTCCTGCATTGAGGTTCATTCGAATTAGGTCACTTAAGACTCTCTTCTCCTGAACAAAACATTGAAACTTGCTATCCGGGTTAGCAATGGATAGCTTATTCTCAGATACATGCAGTGCTAAGAGCATTAAAAATCTAGCAAAGTAGATATTCTTGCTCCTAGTTTCCTTTTTACCCAACTTTGCAGCTATCTCATACATAACTAATGTGCCAAAATTATAGAATTTATCATTTAAGAGCATACACATCATAGTTAGCATGGACAGGGTAACAGCATCAAAATTACTAATTTTGCCTGAAAAAGTTTTAATGAAGGCATCACAGAAATAGCTCCATTCTTTAACCATTCCTTTCCTAACAATTTTCCCTAAGTTTTCAGTACTAAGGGCATAGTTAATAGAATTAAGCATGGCAACAATTTCAGCATCAGTGGGTACTTTCAGACAGTTATTCTCAGGCAATTTTAAACAAGCAGTTATTACATCAGAATTAACCACATAGTTTTTACCCTTTAAAGAAAAAGCAATTGTACCGTCTGTGCCATTGTACTCAGCAGATGTCCACATTTCTTCAATTACCTCGTGGATTAAGGGAGTGGTGGCAGTCATAGCATATGACAGTTTGCATTTCTTCACAAAACTCATCAAAGTGTGGTAGGCTTCAGGAGCATTCACTGTGTCAACAAAGGCCACGAAATTGTTCTTCTCATAGGTAAACCCAGTGGAGGACATCATCTTAACAATAGGCGCCATTGAAGTGTTTGAACTTTGGTTACAGAGAGTTTTAGAGAAGAAGATGCAGTTAACTTTTGATATGCTTGAGAATGAATAAAAGTGATATGTGAGAGTACAAGTCAGCCTTTTATATTTTTCAAGAATTAAAAAATAATAATTAAAAGTAATTACTCCATTGGTCAAAAGTAACTGTCAAATAAATGAAAAGAAAATAAGTACAGCCATGATTAGATATACACGGTTACCAACGGCTATATTAAAAAAAATATATATCAACGGATATAGAATGAACGGTTGAGATACAGTTTATCCATTGATGACGTGGATAGCCTGTTATCCGTTGACATACGAAAATCTAGTAATGTGTTTATACTATCAACGGATAAAAGGATATCCGTTGATAAGCTAATTTTGCCTTAGACAAATTCCTGGAGAAAATTTTTTTTCTGAAAGTTTTAACTTTCAAGTAAATCAAAACACATTTCTAGCTTCAATGCAGTGAAATCAAATATCACTAGGAATTATGACAAGTTAAGCATACCTAGCTCACCTACCAATCTTGTGAATGTGGATTCATCAAGAGGCTTGGTGAAGATATCTGCAAGCTGCATTTCACTTGGCACAAAGTGCATTTCTACTGTACCATTCATCACATGTTCTCTAATGAAGTGGTATTTGATGTCAATGTGCTTGGTTCTCGAATGTTGCACTGGATTCCCTGTGATGGCAATAGCACTTGTGTTGTCACAGAAAATTGGAATCTTCTCAACTTTTAGACCATAGTCAATGAGTTGGTTTCTCATCCATAGAATCTGTGCACAACAGCTTCCAGCAGCAATGTACTCAGCTTCAGCTGTTGAGGTGGAGACTGAGTTTTGTTTCTTACTGAACCATGAAACAAGCCTGTTTCCTAGAAATTGACAGGAACCTGTAGTACTTTTCCTGTCAACTCTGCAACCTGCATAATCTGCATCTGAATAGCCAGTTAGATCAAAACCAGATTCTCTTGGGTACCAAATGCCAAGGTTTGGTGTTCCCTTAAGATATCTGAAAATTCTTTTAATAGCTATTAAGTGAGACTCTCTAGGGTCAGCTTGAAATCTAGCACAAAGACAAGTAGAAAACATTATATCAGGTCTACTAGCTGTTAGGTATAGAAGTGAACCTACCATGCCTTCCACAGACTTTTCCTTAGTATTCAACTCAAGCTTAGTTGCAGTGGCCATAGGTGTTTTAGCAGATGTACAATCCATTAAGTCAAATTTCTTTAAGAGATCATAAATATATTTTGTTTGACTTATGAAAATGCCCTCATTAACTTGCTTTACTTGTAGGCCAAGAAAGTAAGTTAATTCACCCATCATGCTCATTTCATACCTACTTTGCATAAGTTTGGCAAACTTTTTGCAAAGCTTCTCATCTGTAGACCCAAAAATAATATCATCTACATAGATTTGAACAAGTATTGAAGAGCCATTAATATCCCTATGAAATAAGGTTTTATCTACTGTACCTCTAGTGAAGTGGTTCTCCAAAAGAAATTGAGATAAAGTGTCATACCAGACTCTTGGTGCTTGCTTCAAACCATAAAGTGCTTTCATGAGAAGATATACATATTCTGGAAATTCTGGATCCTCAAAACCAGGCGGTTGATGGACATAGACCTCTTCTTCCAGTTCCCCATTTAGAAAGGCACTTTTGACATCCATCTGATAGACTTTGAAATTGGCATGTGCTGCATAGGATAGAAAGATTCTTATTGCCTCAAGTCTTGCTACTGGAGCAAAAGTTTCATCAAAATCTATTCCTTCTTCTTGAGAATAGCCCTTTGCCACTAATCTAGCTTTATTCCTCACAATTATGCCATTTTCATCTGTCTTATTCTTGAGAACCCATTTAGTACCTATGACACTTCTATCATCAGGTTTGGGCACAAGTTTCCATACTTTATTTCTTTCAAATTGGTTTAGCTCTTCTTGCATTGCTAACACCCAATCTGGATCTAGAAGGGCATCTTCCACTTTCTTAGGTTCCTCTTGAGACAGGAAGCTACTGTATAGACATTCTGCTTGAGTGGCCCTTCTAGTTTGGACTCTTGAATTTGATTCACCAATGATTAAATCAAATGGATGATTTCTAGTCCATTTTCTTGCAGGTGGAAGGTTTGATCTTGATGAGGTTGCTTCATTTCCATGATCATGTTGATTTAGCATTGAATTTTGACCTTGAGAAACTCCCCCTGAGTTTGTTGTCCTTGCTGAGTTATGAAGTTGACTGTCAATGGATGCATCATTTTGCCTGTCGACGGATGCTTGAGAACATCTGTCAACGGATGCATCTCTAATAGTGTCAACGGATGTTGTAGAATGACTGTCAACGGATGCTTCATTTTCAGTGTAAGCATCACTTCTGATAGTATTTTGTCCTAAACCCAATCATGTGTGATGGGTTAGGAAATACTTTCATGTAATCTTATTTGATTTTATTTATATTAATAAAAGACTTGTTGTTTTTATTACGGGCTTTATCTATTTAAAGTGTTTAAATAAGAAGTTCCATAGTTTAGAGTAAAGCTTCTAGAATTATAATGAGATTATAATAATGAGATCTAGAAGATGATAACACTAAACTTAAATAGTTCCCGATCGTAGGATAACTAATTGGGAGTTAGTCAATCCGTAAAGATCGGTACATACTATGCTTGCTTCCTCGGAAGGATGTCTGTTCTCATAGACATTCGTGTGGTGACACTATAGCTAGTATGTAGGTGCTTATTGGAGAATAAGTTAACTGAACGTGACTTGATCAAATGAACGACTAATGGAGTTTACTCACGTGTTAATAGTTGTTCATAAGTTGATGGTGGTACAAGTGTCCTTAGACTTGAGACCGTTAAAGTAATCTTATATACAATGAACTATGTTTTGGTTTAGTTCTAAGTCCTCAACGGACAATCATTAGTTCTATTCCGGGTATAGGAATTTGTATATGAAGATAGTTAACGATCGATAAAGAATCTACCCCTTTCAGTAAAAGAAAGTGAATATCCTATGATGTTCTTACTATGTTAGTTCTGGAATCTCTGGCCAGAGTAATTGAAGTTAGAAAGAGTTTCTAATTCAAATGAACTAGACATAATGTATAAGAAATTATATGATTAAATTAAATAGGCTTGACACGCGATCCATGCCTTGTATTTAATCGGGATATTGTCGGGTAGAAGGAATTGATTGTACGGTAACCATTTGCTGAATAGGTTTTATATATTCTAAGCAATGAATTCATATTATCCGGATAGTCGCGATATATTCAAAAGTATCACTCACGATGTAGAATAAATATTAATTACTTATGTAATTATATTTAACGAATTAATTAGTAATTCGTATAAGTAATAATAAATAGTTTATTATTATTTATTTCTACTACCGGCTTAATATTGAACCTAAAGGGTCACACCATAAAAAGGTTAAATATTTATAGATGATGAGAATAATTAATAATGGCTATGAATTATTTATTTATTGAATAAATAATTAATTAGCAATTATTTATAATTTATTAAATGAGATTTAATAGATTATAAATAAATTAAGAAAAGTTCTTAATAATTATTAATTACAAAATTTAGTTTGAGAAATTAAATTTTATGAGAGAATTATTTTCAGAATGGGATTAATAATTAAAAGGGTTTTAATTATTAAATGATTATTTAATTAGATAAAGTAAAGACTTTATTTCTTTAAATATCAAACATATCCAAGAGTTGGAGGATATCACAAACACATAACACAAAACATCCCAGGAGGTTTAGAAGATCATGGAGAGCTTTTGAAGTTCATCAAAATCATTCCAAACCATTTAATTAATTTTCTCAATTGTTCTTAATCTACTATATGATATTTGATCTTGGTGGATACCATTAGAGCACTCCACACTTGAGGGGTGATTGCTGGAAATCATAGACACATTCATAACAATCCCAGGAAAGCTATCAAGGTATTTTTCTTGTGTTCATACAATTTTTAAATCTATATACATGATTAATTAGGTTTTTATGCAAGTAAATGTGATTTACACTTCCGCTACGGTCATAAATTCCTTCAATGGTATCAGAGCATAGGTTGCATGTATATAGATCCCAGAAAAAATTTCGGAATTTTTCAAGCTTGTATGAATTAGTTATGAATTTTTGAAGTTCTAGGAGGCTATAATCAAATTAATTACAAATTAATTAATAAATTATTTTTAAAATAATTTTGATCACTGATATATTTTCTACAAGTGTTGTAGAAGTCCCAGAAAAAGTTTCATAATTTTCCCATGGATAGATTATTTATTATTGATTTTTAAAGAGTTTAGAAATTAATAAATAATAATCTGTTTTATAAATATATATTATATTTATAAAATATCTTGATGGGCAGTTAAAGTATGGGGGCCCAAAATATGTATTATTGGGCTGGTGGGCTGGAAGGATAGAAATGGCCGACTGAAGTTTTTAATTATTAAAGATTTTAAAATATTCTGTCGACTGAAAATAAGACAGCACTGCGTGCGACTGTGATCCGCGCGTGGGCTTCACGCGCTAGAGGCTCACGCGCCGGGTCGGGTCGGTCCATGGTGGGTCGGGTCATGGGTCGGGTCACGGGTCGGTATGCTGACGTCAGCATGATGTCAGCATGACGTCATCCATGTGTAACGCGTCTGTTGAATGCGTTACACAGGAAAAATGTTATTTTTGGCCTGTAACGCATTCTGGTAATGCGTTACAGGGTCTGTATGTGACAGAAATGACCCTGATCCGTATTTTGACTTTTCCCGTTGATCCGTAACTCCGTTTGAGGCGTATAATATATCGTTGGATTCGTTTTTTCGAGACGGATCTAATGGAGTGGTCAAATAAATTTTAAAAATTAATTTTAAAATGGTTATAGCTTCCGGAAGTGTTTTAAAGCCCGTTTTAATTATGTTAAAATGCTTTAAAATACTAATATTGTTTCATATAGATGTTTAACAATGTTTAACATGATATAACATGTTTGCCTATATATATGTGTGCATAGAAATGCCATGAGATAATATATATAGTTTTATATATCGTATATAAAATGCATGTTTGACTTTAGGTTTTAACGAAAACGTTTCGCAACCTAAATAATATAAAATCCCTCGTTATTTAATATCAAGTAATAAAATGGCCAATGTCACAACGGGCTTGTGTCGGTCATAGCCTTCCAACATGGTAGAAAGTGATTCTTACTTTTGAGCTTTGTCGTTTCGTGCTACAGCCGAGGGCTTCGTTTTCAAAAATAGGAATTACTTGTGTATTACATGAGATGCGTATAATTAATTAGAATCCAATTGTCGTTACGTGCTACAGCCGTGGGCTATTGAGATCTTATTAATTTAACGAGATGTTGGGTCTCACTTGACTTAGAATATTGAATTTAGACGTGTTACAGCCGTGATTCAATGATTCAAGAGGCTAAATGGAATTAGGGAATAACATGAGATGTAATTGATAAAGAGTTATCTGCCTATGGAACATTACATAGCGTTTCGTGCTACAGCCGAGGTTATATAATGGAAAGTAGGATCCCTATTCTCACATGCATTGAGAATGCTTAAGTTATACATTTGAGGGTTGTATAATTTTAATAAAACTGTGGAAGCCACCTATGAATAAAGACCCGATTCATAAGGTGTTATAATAAAATTGGATATCTACTAATGTTGTTATGTGTTCACAAATTTCAGATTTATAGATCATGTCTTCTACTCTATCACTCCGTAGCATACTTGATGCGAACAAATTGACTGGTCCCAATTATGCTGATTGGCTTCGAAACCTGAGAATCGTTCTCAGGGCTGAGAAGAAGGATTATGTGCTTGACTCGCCTTTACCTGTACCTCCTTCTGATGATGCACTTTTCCATGAACGAGAAGTGTATAATGAATGGTTAGATGCTGCTAATGTTGCTCAATGTGTCATGCTAGCATCCATGACACCTGAGTTACAGAAGCAACATGAGAAAATGGATGCTCCTACCATTCTGATACATCTACAGGAGCTTTATGATGTACAAGGGAGAACCGCTCGATATGATATATCGAAAGAGCTATTCCAATGTAGAATGGCTGAAGGGTCGTCTGTGAATGACCATGTGCTTAAGATGATCAATCTGATTGAGCATCTAGGGCAGTTAGGTTTTGTCATGGATGGGGAGTTATGCCAAGATTTAGTCTTGCAGTCACTCTCGGATTCGTTCTCGCAGTTCGTTATGAACTTTCACATGAACAAGCTGGATGCCAGCTTAGCTGAGCTCCACAACATGCTGAAAACTGCTGAGGTGAATTTTCCCTCCAAAAGGGGTTCTGTTCTTATGATCGGTGCCAGTACCTCTACTAAGAGGAAGAGGAACTGGAAGCGGAAGAATAAGAAAAAGGGTGAGAATAAGCCTGTTCCACCAAAGGCTGACCCGAAAAGCAAAGCAGTTTGCTTCCACTGTAACAAGGTGGGACACTGGAAGAGGAACTGCAAGGTTTACCTTGCAGAGTTAAAGAATAAGAAGGGCAATGAGATTACTGCTTCAGATTCAGGTATGTTCATGATTGAACTAAATATGTCTTTAAGTCAGATTTCTACTTGGGTATTGGATACTGCTTGTGGGTCTCATATTTGCAATTCGTTGGAGGGACTAAAGCAAAGTAGACCTCTGGGGGAAGATGAAGTGATTCTATTGATGGGCAATGGAGCAAGAGTTGCTGCTGCAGCTGTAGGATCATTTCCTTTGCATATGCCTACGGGCAAAACTATCGTGTTGAATAAATGTTATTATGTACCATCTATTGTAAGAAATATTGTTTCTATTCCTGTACTTGATTCGGATGGTTTTACATTTATTATTGAGAATAATAAATGTTTAATTAAGAGAAATAATATTACTTATGGATACGGTACATTACATAATGGTTTGTATATATGTGACTTAGAACATAATTTGTTTCAAATTGAACAACCTAATAATAAAAGAAAAAGAGATAATAAAAATCCAACTTATTTATGGCACTGCAGACTAGGTCATATTAGTGAGAACAGACTTCGCACATTACATAAGGATAAGTTACTAGAACATTTTGATTTTGAATCATATCCTACATGCGAGTCTTGTCTCATGGGTAAAATGACTAAATCTCCATTTACTGGACATGGAGAGAGAGCTGCGGGGTTGTTAGACTTGGTACACACAGATGTATGTGGACCAATGTCAACAAGTGCTAGAGGAGGATTTTCATACTTCATTACTTTTACGGATGATCGATCCAGGTTAGGATATGTATATCTTATGAAATACAAATCCGAAGCTTTTGAAAAGTTCAAGGAATATAGAAATGAAGTAGAAAAACAAACCGCACGTAGTATAAAAGTTCTTCGATCAGATCGAGGAGGTGAGTACTTAAGCGGAGAGTTTTTAGGTTATCTTAAAGAAAATGGTATAGTTTCTCAATGGACCCCTCCCTATACTCCACAGTTAAATGGAGTATCTGAGAGAAGGAATCGTACTCTATTAGATATGGTGAGGTCCATGATGAGCTTTACTGATCTTCCAGTATCACTATGGGGTTATGCTTTAGAGACGTCAGCGTATTTACTGAACAAGGTGCCTTCTAAATCGGTTCTCACGACCCCACATGAGATGTGGAGTGGGAAGAAACCAGGTCTTAAACATGTTAAGGTTTGGGGGTGTCCAGCTTATGTCAAGAAAGTTGAACATGATAAGTTGGAACCTAGATCCGTGAAATGCAGTTTTGTGGGATATCCTAAAGAAGGTCATGGATATTATTTCTATGATCCTTCTGATCAAAGGATATTTGTTTCTAGACACGCACACTTCTTAGAGGAACAGTTCCTCCTTGATAGAAACAGTGGGAGAAATATTGAACTTGATGAAGTTCAAGAACCACAAAATGCAACGATTAGAGAAGAAGTACCTGTTCAGAAAAAACAACCTTCTGTAGAACAACCTTTACGTAAGTCAGGGAGAGTGTCCCGCCCAATCGAAAGATATTACGGGCTTGTCATTGAAAATGATGATGATTTGTCATTTGTTGATGATGAGGACCCTATGACTTATGAAGAGGCTGTGAGTTGTAATGACTCAGAGAAATGGCAGGATGCCATGAAATCCGAAATGGACTCGATGTATATAAACTAAGTGCGGACTTTGGTTGAGGCACCTGAAGGAGTTAAACCCATTGGGTGCAAATGGATATACAAACGAAAGTTAGGAGCAGATGGCCAGGTGGAGACCTATAAGGCCAGGCTTGTGGCAAAAGGATTCAAACAAAGACAAGGGATTGACTTTGATGAAACCTTTTCGCCTGTAGCCTTGCTCAAATCCATTAGGATTTTGCTTGCGATTGCAGCCTACTATGATTACGAGATCTGGCAAATGGACGTAAAGACGGCCTTCCTCAATGGGAAACTTGAAGAGGAAGTGTATATGACACAGCCAGAGGGTTTTGTTTCCAGTGGAAACGAAAATCTAATATGTAGACTGCTTCGATCCATATATGGTTTGAAGCAAGCTTCTCGAAGATGGAACATCCGTTTTGATGAGACAATCAAAGAGTTTGATTTTATCAAAAACTTAGATGAACCATGTGTTTACAAGAAGGTTAGTGGGAGCGCGGTAACATTTCTTATATTGTATGTGGATGACATACTTATAATAGGAAATGATATACCGATGTTACAATCAGTCAAGGTCTGGCTATCAAAGAACTTCACTATGAAGGACTTGGGAGAGGCATCCTATATTTTAGGGATGAAGATCTATAGAGATAGATCTAATCGAACGATTGGCCTATCCCAAGGTACATACATCGATAAAGTGCTAAAACGGTTTAGCATGGAGAACTCGAAAAGAGGTCTCATTCCTATTAGTCATGGGATTACTCTTTCCGAGAAGATGTCTCCAAAGACATATGAGGAAAGGGTGCGCATGAGTAGGATTCCTTATGCCTCGGCAATAGGATCCATCATGTATGCGATGTTATGTACTAGAGCTGATGTTGCTCATTCACTTAGTGTGACGAGCAGATATCAGTCTAACCCAGGTGAAGAACACTGGAAAGCAGTGAAGAACATATTGAAGTACTTGAGAAGGACTAAAGATGTTTTTCTTGTTTTTGGTGGATCTGAATTGAAAATTGAGGGTTATACTGACTCTAGTTTTCAATCAGAAGGCGATGGTAGCAGATCCCAGTCAGGGTATGTATTTACTCTAAATGGGGGAGCGATTAGTTGGAAGAGTTCCAAACAGCCTACAACGGCTGACTCCACAGCGGAAGCGGAATATATAGCTGCATGTGAAGCTGCAAAGGAACCTGTCTGGATGAGGAAATTTGTTTCTGATTTGGGAGTAGTTCCTAGCATTGAGGATCCTATAGTGTTGTGTTGTGATAACAACGCCGCGATAGCTCAAGCTAAGGAACCAAGATCCCATAAGAATTCCAAATACGTGTTGCGGCGCTTTCATCTGATTCGAGAGATCATAGAAAGAGGGGATGTCAACATCGTAAGAATTGACACACATAAAAACATAGCGGACCCATTTACTAAGGCATTGTCTCAGGCTCACTTTGATCGACATAGAGATAAGATGGGTATAAGATACCAGAGTGATTGGCTTTAGTACAAGTGGGAGTTTGATAGTATTTTGTCCTAAACCCAATCATGTGTGATGGGTTAGGAAATACTTTCATGTAATCTTATTTGATTTTATTTATATTAATAAAAGACTTGTTGTTTTTATTACGGGCTTTATCTATTTAAAGTGTTTAAATAAGAAGTTCCATATTTTAGAGTAAAGCTTCTAGAATTATAATGAGATTATAATAATGAGATCTAGAAGATGATAACACTAAACTTAAATAGTTCCCGATCGTAGGATAACTAATTGGGAGTTAGTCAATCCGTAAAGATCGGTACATACTATGCTTGCTTCCTCGGAAGGATGTCTGTTCTCATAGACATTCGTGTGGTGACACTATAGCTAGTATGTAGGTGCTTATTGGAGAATAAGTTAACTGAACGTGACTTGATCAAATGAACGACTAATGGAGTTTACTCACGTGTTAATAGTTGTTCATAAGTTGATGGTGGTACAAGTGTCCTTAGACTTGAGACCGTTAAAGTAATCTTATATACAATGAACTATGTTTTGGTTTAGTTCTAAGTCCTCAACGGACAATCATTAGTTCTATTCCGGGTATAGGAATTTGTATATGAAGATAGTTAACGATCGATAAAGAATCTACCCCTTTCAGTAAAAGAAAGTGAATATCCTATGATGTTCTTACTATGTTAGTTCTGGAATCTCTGGCCAGAGTAATTGAAGTTAGAAAGAGTTTCTAATTCAAATGAACTAGACATAATGTATAAGAAATTATATGATTAAATTAAATAGGCTTGACACGCGATCCATGCCTTGTATTTAATCGGGATATTGTCGGGTAGAAGGAATTGATTGTACGGTAACCATTTGCTGAATAGGTTTTATATATTCTAAGCAATGAATTCATATTATCCGGATAGTCGCGATATATTCAAAAGTATCACTCACGATGTAGAATAAATATTAATTACTTATGTAATTATATTTAACGAATTAATTAGTAATTCGTATAAGTAATAATAAATAGTTTATTATTATTTATTTCTACTACCGGTTTAATATTGAACCTAAAGGGTCACACCATAAAAAGGTTAAATATTTATAGATGATGAGAATAATTAATAATGGCTATGAATTATTTATTTATTGAATAAATAATTAATTAGCAATTATTTATAATTTATTAAATGAGATTTAATAGATTATAAATAAATTAAGAAAAGTTCTTAATAATTATTAATTACAAAATTTAGTTTGAGAAATTAAATTTTATGAGAGAATTATTTTCAGAATGGGATTAATAATTAAAAGGGTTTTAATTATTAAATGATTATTTAATTAGATAAAGTAAAGACTTTATTTCTTTAAATATCAAACATATCCAAGAGTTGGAGGATATCACAAACACATAACACAAAACATCCCAGGAGGTTTAGAAGATCATGGAGAGCTTTTGAAGTTCATCAAAATCATTCCAAACCATTTAATTAATTTTCTCAATTGTTGTTAATCTACTATATGATATTTGATCTTGGTGGATACCATTAGAGTACTCCACACTTGAGGGGTGATTGCTGGAAATCATAAACACATTCATAACAATCCCAGGAAAGCTATCAAGGTATTTTTCTTGTGTTCATACAATTTTTAAATCTATATACATGATTAATTAGGTTTTTATGCAAGTAAATGTGATTTACACTTCCGCTACTGTCATAAATTCCTTCAACTTCTAGTTGGTATAACAGCTCTAGGTGGATCTCTGTGGTCATGATCTTCATTTTCCTCATCATCATCATAGTACATTCTTCCTTCACCTTCATTCTCAAATTCCAACTTTTCATGGTAACCTTCATCATTTAGGCCTAGAATCTTTTGATCATCAAACACAACATGTACAGATTCCATAACAATGTTGGTTCTTAGATTGTAGACCTTGTAGGCTTTCCCTGCTGCATATCCAACGAAAATAGCTTCATCTGCCTTTGCTTCAAATTTGCCCAAGTTATCTCCATGATTCCTTAGCACAAAACACTTACATCCAAAGACATGTAGAAAAGCTAAAGTTGGTTTCTTGTTGGTTAATAACTGATAAGGAGTCATTCCTCTAGCTTGATTGACCAAGGAAATATTCTGAGTAAAGCATGCAGTGTTGACAGCTTCAGCCCAGAAATATGTTGGTAACCTTGATTCACTTAACATTGTTCTAGCTGCTTCAATGAGAGTTCTGTTTTTCCTTTCAACAACCCCATTTTGTTGAGGTGTTCTGGCAGCAGAAAACTCATGGACAATTCCATTCTCTTCACAGAAAATCTTCATTGTGGAATTCTTGAATTCAGTACCATTGTCACTCCTGATTCTTTGTACTCTGTCTTCAGAACCATTGTTTAGCATTCTGAGGTGATTGATGATGATTTCACTTGCACAATCCTTGGAATGCAGGAAGAAGGTCCATGTGAACTTAGAAAAATCATCTACAATCACCAGACAGTATTTCTTCTTTGAAATAGACATGACATTTACTGGACCAAATAAATCCATATGCAGCAATTGAAGAGGCTTAACAATGGATGACTCTGTCTTGCTTTTGAAGGATGATTTCTTTTGTTTCCCTAATTGGCAGGCATCACACAGCCCATCTCTGACAAACTCCAATTGAGGGATTCCTCTAGCAAGATCCTTTCTTACCAAATCATTCATAACTTTAAAATTCAAATGTGACAGCTTCTTATGCCATAGCCAACTCTCATCCTTACTTGCTTTGCTGAAGAGACAAGTAATGGATTCTGAGCATGCTGAATTGAAGTCAGCTATGTAAACATTTCCTTTTCTAAAGCCTGTCAATACCACATTGTTGTCTTCCTTGGCAGAAACAACACAGACTTCTTTTGTGAACTTTACTTCATAGTCTTTGTCACAAATCTGACTGATACTCAGCAAGTTGTGCTTCAAACCTTCAACTAAAGCCACTTCTTCAATGATGACATTGTCTTTTGAAATCAGGCCATATCCCTTAGTATATCCTTTGCTGTCATCTCCAAAGGTAATTCTAGGGCCAGCTCCTTCCTTGAACTCTGTGAGCAGGGTTGAATCTCCTGTCATGTGCCTAGAGCATCCACTGTCTAGGTACCATAGATTCCTTCTGTTTCCCTGCACACATTTCAAAAACAAATCAAGTTGATTTTGGTACCCAAGCTTCCTTGGGTCCTTTCTTGTTAGCCTTTGACTTTGCACTCTTAGCATTCTTCAACTTAGGTGCAGATGCTTGAGTGATGGGGTTTGACAAATGCTCATTTGCATGAATATTGGATGCATGCATGTGTGGAAAATTGGCATACATATTATTCATGTTAGGTATGTTCCATGACATTTGTGGCACATTCATAGATTGAAAGTAAGGATTAGACATATATGGCATGTTCACATATGGATTTGAAAAACTAGCATTTTGATACAAACCAGGCATTGCAGGCATACATGGCATTGGTTGAGGTACATGAACAGGAGCCTTGTTGACAATCTTGCAATTAGAAGATAGATGATTGACACTATTACAATTACTACAAGTTTTCCTAGGAGCAAACTTGTCAGGGGAGTAATTGTTTTTCTTGTTGATGCCTATCTTACCATTTCTGTTCTTTTTCTTTTTGCCCTCAATTTCTACCTTTTCATTGTCTGATTTACCAACAGCCTTTTTGTCGTGTAAATCACCTGTCTTAGCCTTCCCACTGGATTTGGTTTTGCTGCACTCACCACTAACAAAATTCTTGTTTACTGGACCATACTTGATATCCAGTTTCATAAGTTCCTTCTTACTAACAGACTTTTTGTTAGTCGACGGATACCTCTCATCCGTTGACGGTTCAACTGTCAACGGATGATCACTATCCGTTGATTCACAAATAGTCTCTAGATCCTCAAGGCCAGGTTCTAGCTCCTTTTTCTTTTGAGTCCAGGTATCCCTCACAAATGATTCTATTCCCTGAACTTCTATTATGTTTTGAGAAATATTCCTACAACTTTGAAATTTAGCAATTATCCCTTGTTCTTTTTCAAGCTGGTCTTTTAAAATCAGTTCTCTTTTTAACACAGCTTCAAGTTCACTTTTAGCATTATTGCAATCAACTCTCATTTTCTCAAATTCTAGAAATTGAGATTCTAGAGCAGCATTTCTATCACTTAAAAACAGATTAGACTCTTTAATTCTATTGTTCTCTTTAGTAAGTGATTTAAGAGTAACACTTAAGTGATATAGTTCAGTAGACATTTCATCTATAACACTATTGCATTCCTCTTTAGTGAGCTCAGAGAGATTAGTAGAAAATACCTGATTGCTAGCTGAACTTGCTTCGTGCTCTTCAGAATCAGCCATTAAAGCAAGGTTGACTAACTCAACATCATCATCAGAATGATTGTCATCAACAGCCCAGTCATACTCTTGGGTCAAGAATGCCTTTCCTTTCTGCCTGAGAAGATCAAAATATTTCTTCTTATAGTCAACAGCCTCAGTTGGCTTTCCCTTGTTCTCAGATCTAGGTTTCCTGCATTCACTTATCATATGACCAGCAATTCCACAATTGTAGCATTTAATTTTAGATTTATCCACATAGTTGCTTGTGGAAAAATCCTTGTTAAATGGCTTGGCCACCCCAGAGTTTCTCTTGAATTTCAGCTTAGAGAATCTCCTAGATAGAAAAGCTAAGTGCTCATCTATCTCATCCAATTCATCCTGCTGAAGAGCATTCAATTCCTCAGACACCTTTTCCTTGCTCCTGCTTGATTCTGTTCTACCTTTACAAACCTCCCTATTTGGTGTAGAACTAGCAGTTTCCGTCCTTTCCTCCTTTTGCTCCAAGTTGGCAACAAGTGCAACTGACCCACTTTTCTTTTGAGACTTCTCAATCTCTTCATCCTGCTCCATTTCCAGCTCATAGGTCTTTAAAGTTCCATAGAGCCTTTCAAGAGTAAATGTCTTGTACTCTTGAGTGTTTCTTAGAGAGACAGTCATTGGCTTCCATTCCTTGGGCAGTGATCTCAGAAATTTGAGATTAGAATCTTTAACTTGATAGATTCTTCCATACAGTTTCAAACCATTCAGTAGCTTTTGAAATCTACTAAATGTATCATTCAATGTTTCTCCACTCTTAAAGTGAAAATGTTCATACTGTTGGATTAGTAGTTGCATCTTGTTTTCCCTTACCTATTCTGTTCCTTCACACAGGGTTTGAACAATGTCCCATACTTCCTTGGCGGTAGTGCAGTTAATAACATTGTCAACCATGTCTGTTTCTAGACCATTGAACAGAATATTCATGGCCTTTTTGTCTATCCATATATTGAGTTTTGTTCTTTCTCTTTGTGAGAGTAGGTTCCTTTATTTTGGCATCCGGGATCTTAGATCTACAGGATTTTGATTATTGGTTTATTGATTTAATTGGATAGTATAGAATCACAGTTATGCTCAATTGTTCGAATACGTTCTCACAAATCACATATGTATTACTCTCACGATTAGAATAAATTGTTGGATTATCTCGCCAGAAAGGCTATATATTTCAATGATATAAGCGAGGGATGTACCACAATATCTGATCAACGATTTTAGTTTGGATTAAGGAAACCTTGTTACCTTGATATGATCTATTTTAATATGTGTTTGTCCAATCTTGATTATTTTTTCAGATGTATTATTTACATATAAAAAATAGTGATTTAAAAGAAAATTTGAACGATTATTTTTTTTGATAAATTAATTATCTATCAAAAAATAGTGACTTATTAGAAGTTTTGCGCTAAATTGACCAATTTGCTATGAAAATATCAACTAACAATACTTTTATTGACTTTGTAATGAATTTCATTTTTATTGATAATTTATACACCAAATAATGTCTAATATTATTTGAGAATCTATTTAGTATTTTGAATAATTAAAATATATTGTCAAGTCAATTTGTTTGTCCCATTAATTCTTGCATAACTAAAAAATACTGATAAGTAAATGTTAATAAAAATTGGTTTAAAATTCATTTTTTAATATTTTAATTGGTTGAATTTAGTTTTTTTAAAATAATTGATTAATTTAAAAATTTATATAACTCAAATTTTGATTGTGTATTTGGGATAGTGTATTAAATATTTTTTAATATTTAAAATATTTAATTTAATAAGAATAAATTTATTCACATTTGTTTGCACCTTATGATTGTAGATCAAGTGTTTGAGATATTAAAATATTATATTATATAATATAGATAAAATAGACCCATGCATAAAAAGAATATATTTCTATTAATATCAATTAATATATACGCAATTTTGGAAAATGGCTCTATACATAGAGAGGGACGCAAAGAACAGATGTGCTAGTATATAATAATATAATTTTAATTAATTATAAATTAAATATTGTGATTGATTAGTTAATAAGTATTTATGAAAATTAATCAGTAATACATGACTATATAATATAGTATGAATTTAGTTGATATTTATGAAAATTATCACATAATATATAACAGTATAATTGTGATTGACTTTAAATTAAAATATTGATAAATTAGTAAATATTTTATCACTTTAAAAAATGTAATTTATGCATATACTAAATAAAATAAATTTCCTATTTCAAAAAAATTGTTAGTAATTATGATAAGTAAATCAGGGTATAATTAAATAATTTTAGTGGTAAATTCTAATTCGCTCTATATATATTTATGAAAATTAATTCGTAATATGTAGTAATGCAATTATGATTAATTGTAAATCAAAAGAGTGAAAAATTCATATTGCGAAAATCGCTTAATATTATATATTTGTGTAATCCTGATTGATTTTAATTTAAAACATTAATTTATTATAAATATTTTTTGACATTAAAAAAATATGTAATATATGGATATGTTAAATCAAGTTATTACTATATTTAAATTAGAATTATTAACTAATCATGATTAGTATAATAGGATAAGAATGGTAAATAAGGAAAACTTTTAAAATAACATGATTAATCTAAAATTTAGGAATGACCTTGATCATGAAATAATTCATAATTTTTTAATTGGTTAGCTGCATCTAACTATATAAATGGCAGACTCAGGTATTGTTATTCCCAGATTACACACTTGTATAATTGTAGAAGGGGGGGGTTGAATACAATTCTTGATATTTATAAATTTCTGATAAGAACTCCAGAAATCTATGCAGAGATAATTGCAATGTAAGATTTAAACACAAACACATATAAAATCAGGTGGTTAATATGCACCACCTGAAGCTTTTATTTGAAGAAAACTCTGTGATACAAAATGTACACAGTTGCCGTTTTACAACTCTTTGCTTCTAAGAATATTCAAGAAACCCTAAGCAAATATGTCTGTTTTCTTAACCTACAAAGAGTTGCTACACTTGGTTATATATCCCAAGTTTTACAAGTACTACTGGAATAAGATAATACTAATCTAATTCTAGTTGACTTGCTACTACACTCCAAATACACATGTAGCCGAAAGGTTGTCCTTGTGTTCAGACATGTCTCCTGCACCTTTCTTGTATTCATAGTGTAAATGGAATGCTTCTTTCTTCTGTGTTTCCAAAGTATGGCTGCCATACTGCTTTTTGTATCTACTATCAACCCATGTGATCTGTCAGTCAAACATGTCCTTATCAACTGCTAATCCCCAGCTAATCATAGAAGACAGTGTCAATGATTATCCGTTGATGTTGTACCCTGACATCCGTTGATGATGTATTGAGCGATATCCGTTGATATTGAGACTTGAGCTGTATCCGTTGATAGAGTGGATTTGAGTTGCATCCGTTGATAGAGTTTTGTCTTTATCTGTTGATACACTTTCACTTAGACAGAATTACATAGCATAGCTTATTTACAATTGGCTACCCTATTCTGCCTATCCGTTGATGGTCAACATGACTATGGATAAAAACACTATCAACTGATAACATAGAGATACTGCAGTATGCTACAAAACCTCATCCGTTGATGAGCTACCTGTCAACGGATAGAGTTATAAATCCTCATCCGTTGACAGCTACAAAACCTTAAACAATTTGATTGATTGTGAAGTTATCATCAAGTACAACATATTCCTAACAGGTATCAATATCAATATCAATATATTCTTAATGATGCTTAGTGAAGGATTTAATCAAATTACACCGATTACCCTTTCAAACTCATATTAAGTAACATTATAAATAGGGTTTTATGTCTTTTTACTAATCAAATTACACCAATTACCCTTTCAAACTCATATTACGTAACATTATAAATAGGGTTTTATGTCTTTTTATCCTTTTACTATTTGGTCGGGTAATTTCATTCGTGAATAAAGTATTTCGGGTACCATATTTTTACACTGATGGAACCATAATTCAATTACCCTTTCAAACTCATATTACGTAACATTATAAATAGGGTTTTATGTCTTTATATCTTTTTACTATTTGGTCGGGTAATTTCATTCGTGAATAAAGTATTTCGGGTACTATATTTTTACACTGATGGAACCATAATTATAACACATAAAAACCCCATATCAATTTCACCCAAATTTGGCGATCACAAAAACCCCATTTTTCACACTTTCCTGTTCTCTTAAATCTCCACACACACACTGACATACATGCAACATTTACCTCTGAAGAATTGGGCAAAAAGGTAAGACCTTTCTGAATGAAACACAAGATTCTTGATTATTAAGTTATGTGTTTTGTTGGGTTTGATTTCTTTCTTATGGGGTTGATTACTATTTGTGTTTATTCTTCTATTCATATGTTATTCTAAGCTCCAATTGATTTATTGGAATGATAACTTTTGCAAAGTTGGTTTTTTTCCTTTAAATTTAATTTTTTGCCGTTTTAGATGTCTTTGTGATTATGTTATTATTTCAATAATCTGTTATGGCCTAGCATTACAGTCCCATTCCATTGATTAGGTTTCTCTCTCACCCTGACTGGCCCCGCAGGTCTGTGCAAAGGTTTATCCCCTAGGGACTTTTCGAACACTTACAGTCCTGGCACTGTATGTTTATCTTTTAATTGGATCATTGTATACCATTTTTACAGCTACTCATAATCTTCACAAGTCAGTGATATTTTGAACTTTCTGTTCCTCCTTTGATTTTCTATCATCACTTATTGAAGAGTACCCAATATTTCTGTTCAATTGTGTTGTTTGCAGGTTTACATTTATCCAATTCTACCTACAAATAGATTGATCAAGTTATATATTAATGCTATTGTTTTTTATCTATCTCCGAGTTTTGTTTTTTAATCCATATCTATTGAAGAATTTTTTTACAGATTGTAAGCGCCGCTGTCTTCGTTTCCAGTTTTTATCCTAATGGTACATTACTTTTGCCCTCTATACTATGTATGTTGTGTAGATATTCACGACTATATTTGCCTACTCCAAGTGTTGTATACCTTCTTATTGGGATGTTCTTATTATATTCATCTTAATTGTAATAGTTTATATCTACATTTTAGTTGATTTATGATACTTAAATGGATTACGGTTTGATGTTATGGCTGGTAGATTTTATTAATAATCTTTTAAGAACTTTTCACATGCAGATTAGGTGTTTGACATAATGCTCCAACCAAATTAGCGCACATGTTTGTTTTCTCCTACTTAGTTGCCCACTACATTTTTTATTTACACGATTGCTTATTCTTTATAACTTTGCGTGTATTTCTTATGCATTGTAGTTGTTCGTTTGTTCACATATTTCTCAAGGTTTAAACATAAGTTACATGTTTAATTTATTCAGATATTGATATGAGTTATAAATAGAGGTTTATTGGTTCATTTCCAATGTCATATAAATAGATATTGATATTGATATGAGTTATAAATAGATATTGATTGTAGTTGGATAATCAATGTTGAAGGCGGAAAAAGTGTAACCTTCAAGACATGTGATAATTTGGAAGTGGTTGCTGATAAAGCAAACAATAAAAAAAGTAAACTTGAAGCATGGTTTGTTGCAAACGAAACATTTCCAGAAGCTCGAGACATGGCAACCAGGTCCTGGAAAATGGAAGCGAAGGGAGCGTGGCAGTGTCATTGGTAGAATGATTGACATCCATACTTCCAGTGGAGACGTATTTTATCTTCGTATGATCTTGATGCGGAGTAAAGGTGCAACATCATTTAAAGACTTGCAAAGTATAGATGTACAGGTTTATGAATGTTACAAGGAAGCTTTCTTGGCACTTGGTCTACTTAAATACGACAATCAGTGGCACTTAGAACTTTAGGATAATTCATATTCAGCAATGCCACATCAGATCAGAGCTCTATTTGTACATATACTGAAAAATTGTCCAATTTCTGACCCCCTGACACTTTGGAAAAAACATTGGCAATGCATGTCTGAAGATATTATATATTTGAGACGTAAATTATCGGGAAATCAAAGTCTCCAGCTTTCTTCTTCTGGACTGGAGAATTACACCCTAGCAGGTAAATAAATATCATATATTTTAGGAACTTAAATATTCATTTTTATTGGTATACAACATTAGACGTACCTGTATCATCCTAAACTATAAGCATTTTTATTTTTTTCAAAGTTCAGTCATCATATCAGATTTCCCTTTCTTAAAGATTTACCCCCTGTTACTAAATGTTTTATAACTCCTACAGATTTTGTGTTTAAAGACGTTAATGTGTACGGACATGCTGCATTTCTTTATATTAGTGTATGGCATGGTACCTATATCAATTTATATTAAAGCGGTTTTTTCATGACAAACTGCAGCATTAAAACCCTGATAATAAACTTCTAACAGCAGATTGTCCTCCTGCTAATATAACTACATAGCTAATTGCAAAAAAGTAGAGTTCTTTATAAACATTGAAATTCAACAGCATAGAACAGGATCTTTATATTAGCAGATTCAATGTTTACATTATAGAACAGCATAGAACAGTAGTTCATTCTACTGGAGCATTGAACCTAGAACATGGAACCTTTAATAGGGCCCAGAATTTTACTTATACTAGAATTGAAAAAAGTTTAGTTTTCCAGAATTCTGACCCCCTACTTCTTTCACCAACACACTTGCAATGATTTAACATCCAATGAAATCTTTTGCCATGATTTAATGCTCTAATAAAGAACATAAGAACTCGGTTTGATTTATTTAAGTGTTTATTTACATTAAGAAGCATATCAAGATATGTCTTGCACTACAAATACATACTCTAATTAAGTATAAGATGCAAGTCCGAAAGATATTGAGAATGAAAAATTAAAAATAATAAAGTAAAACCTAAAATAAAGAAATATAGAAAGGAAAAACAGATGACACATTAGGTTAGAACCAATAGGTAAAAATGCTACAAGACTGACGTAAACTATAAAAAAACATGATCTTTGTATCCAATATTAAGAACACAAGAACTAATCAATCATTACAGTAAAGCACTGTAAGCATTCGTGTCATGTTTTGCATTTATATTGCTCGATGCGTTATTTTTCTAAATTGAGAAATTAATTTGCAAATTCTAAATGTATACTATCGTTTTATCTACGTAAATATCGACAATTTACCATTTTATCTTTTAAACCCGCTACAACAACAAAAATGCAAAAAAGAAAAGGGGGTACTCAGCTGGTATCTTGGGTTTCTTTATGGCTAATCCCCTGTCCTAAATGGTTCTTTCATAATATTAACCTGCTGTAAACTTAGAGACCCAAACTTATATAACTTAATGCATCATAGAGGACAAAGGACTTGAATTAAAAAACAACTACCCACAAATATTTTAAAATGTCCTATATTGAACATTTTGTCAAGATTCTGATTTCTGTGGCACTCTAGATTATGACAAACAAAAAAAACTCGGCCATAAATACCTTGAAAAAGGTTAGAGAACTTGGGCAGGATGTATAAACATCTGTGCTATATTATTTTATTATTAGGATTGACGATATGGTAAATCTTAATTAAGAGTAGAGTCCTGTATTTCCACATTGCTCTATGGAACAATGCCTACAACTTTCTCATTGAAACAGTTTATTCATCCAACTTAGTTCATTAACACACTGTAATTTTAATTTTATTTTTATTTTTATTTTTATTTTTATTGTCATTTTAAAATTTATTTCTCAATTTATTTACGTGTACTTCTAAATAATATAGAACATTAAGGGGGTGGTATTCTATTAAGACTTTTAAAGACTTTTAATGATTTTAAAAGTCATGGGGTATTCAATTCTAACTTTTAAAGAGTCTTTAAAAATATGATGTTATTCAATTAAGACTTTTAAGAAGTATTTAAAAGTAGGGCGGTATTGAATTTATACATTTATAGACTCTTTATAAGTATCGTGTTATTCAAAAAGTCAATGACTTTTAATGAGAATTACTTTTAATGACTTTTAACAAAAATTATAACTACATCCCTTGAAAAAAAAGTCACGAGCTTTTTGATAAGATTTGACATGACTTTTAATAATTATATAAAAATCATCTTGGATAAAATTATTTCATTTACTATCAATAAATTTTTTTAAATTTCCTGTCGCTTTTCTTCTCTTTCTTCCTCTTCTTCCTCTTCTTGGTTTTCAATTTTCATATTTATATTCATTTTAGTAAACAATATAATTGAGGATGCGATCTTTTGCAATTTTGAAAAACTAGATCATCTTTTGCAATTTTGTAAAACAAGATCATAACACACAAAGTAAAATATCCATCAAACAATATAGAAATTTATGGGCTTCTAAAAATATTGTGCTTGCAAAAATTCACATATAACACCAATAAAATAGCTTCACATCATAAAAATATTGTTGGCTAATGACATAGCTCTGCATCATCTTTAGCTATGAATAGTGACAAATATATAATTCTCAGATAAAAATATGCAATTAATACTCAATTTAACAAGAAATATACTTTGTACTCAATTTTTTGGTGGCCGAATTAATCAGAGAACACACGATCGAAATTGGATTGCAGTGAAAAAAGGTTAAAGGATTTCACACCATAGGCTAATATATGATTTTTAGTTAGTCTAGTAAACCACAAAATCTATCAAAAAGTCTATGAAAGTTTTTTAGAAGTCATTTCATTAGGAGTCATCAAAAGTATTTCGAAATTTTGGTGACTCAACAAGAATCATTAAGAGTCATTAAAAGTCTATAAAATCCATAAAAGTCATTACCCCAAGAATTGTCATTAAAAGTCATAAAACAATACCACCCCCTAAATCCAGAGAGAAATTAAATCTTACGAGTACTTTATATATTAACTAACTTATGTTATGTGCAGAGGTTGAAAAACTCTTTAACGAGGTTGGAAAAAGTCTCCAGTACCATTCAACTATGCCATATCATGAGGATATATACTTGCATATTCTCCGCAATCGTCTTATAGATGAAGAAACGGGATACGATAGAGATGATATGAAAGTCCAACATGATAGCTTATATTCAAATCTAAATGCAGATCAGTTGAAAGTGTATGACACAGTTGTTAGTAGCATCGAAAGTGAAAAAGGAGGTCTATTTTTTGTTTACGAGAGTGGTGGATGTGGCAAGACATTCCTATGGAAGACGCTTATTTGTCAATTACGTAGTAAAGGACAGATAGTGCCACTCGTTGCTTCTTCTGGTATCGCTGCAACATTGTTACCTGGAGGAAGAACGGCTCACTCACGATTTCACATTCCACTTAAGCTAGACCAGTATTCAGTTGCTGGCATTAAGCATGGTACTGATATTGAAGTAGCATGTAAGAACAATTTTATTCTTCTTTACTGCATGTCTCTTTCTTTTGTCATATTAGTTGTTATATGCAAATCTTGATATGCATATTTGATCATATATTTTAATGACGACTAAAAAATTCTAATATTAAAGTCTGAAGATCTTAATTCATGAGTGCTTCACTTTAAAAAAAAAATAGGCACACAGGTATTTCACATGTTTAAATTATGTAAAATCAAGGTGTACTAATTTAGATTTATTTCCATGGTTCGTAGGCAAAGATTGATATTG
Source organism: Saposhnikovia divaricata (assembly GCA_036435485.1). NCBI lineage: Eukaryota > Viridiplantae > Streptophyta > Magnoliopsida > Apiales > Apiaceae > Saposhnikovia > Saposhnikovia divaricata. The sequence goes on from CM071600.1 coordinate 26,796,912, forward strand.
CGTAGCAAAATGTTGATTCGGGAAGATTGTGTACTTTTGTGACATAAGGTATGTACTTCACTTATTAGCTTTCCTGACAAAAACCTGTGCATATTGGCATTCAAAATTTTGCTACAATCTTATATATTTTCACTTCCTAGGTAGTTCAAGTTCTTGGGCATTATAATGTCTAGCAATCAACCTCTAGGAAAACAATAAACATAAGACAAAAGAGTCCACCAAAAAATAAAATAATAATAATAATATGTTACTAATGATTCTATCAGATACAACAGTTAAATTCAATGTCTATGGTCATGCAGACTACTGTCAAAGCAATCCATATAAGCAGGGTTAATATCAAGATGTATACATAAAATTGCCAATAAATACTAGAGGAGAAGTTAACAGATAGACCATATTAGCAACTATAGCAAGTGAATATGTGGAGGAATTGTTAAAACCAACACTTACATGCAATAGTTAATACTAAAATGCAAATTACAACCTCACTGCCATAATAAAGGTTTTAGACAATTTAAGATGTTAATCGGGGAAAGGTTTTAGAAAATTTTCGGGTTATTTATTGATCTTTAGTTTTAACGTACACATTCCAGTTTAGTGTTTTTTACATGAGTTTAGTGGTGGTTACATAAAACTTTGGTATTTATTTGCTTTTACATATTAAGCATGGAAATCTGTCTCTTATTGTTTAGTTCCATACGAAATACCAAATTAATTTGTTCTATATTTCTCAGACAAATGAAAGCATACGATTCTCTGTCATATGGTTTGGCTCATCGACTAATGCATAGTCAGAACAACATGCACAGTACATAATTTATGTAGAAAACTGAGATATATATGGGTGGAAGTTTTAGCATAAAGATATTACTTTATAATTTGGAACTATAACTTCTCTCTACCTAATCGAACACTGATTCAGGCAAGTAGTTAATAGAAAATATGAAATAAGTTCTGAGAAATTTTGAAATATTTGTTCTATTCAGAAGATACCTTACCAGTTTCCACAGTTCCACTAGAGCAGCATAATACGTAGAAAAAAAATGGAGATATGGGATGTCTCAAACATTTTGAATGCAAACAGCCTCAAATATTTAGAATGCAAACGAACCAACAAAGAAAAGCTAAGAAAGCCAGCCATGAGGAAGATAGAAGGAAGGCAAGTGCTCTTCCAGGAGTGAGGAGGGCGATTATACATACCCCTTTGATTCAGATTCACTTGAAGAATTTGAGGAAAGAGAATCAGATGAGATGAAAGAGGATTCTACTGTTAGGAATTCGTTTAATTATGGCACATTGGCTTATGCAAATTGTGTAGGACAAACAATTTACTCAAGCACCAGGAGCAACTTTGAGGATGAGGCCTGGGTTTATTACAGCAACCGCCGATAGGATTAGCATGCGCAAACATTAGGGATTATGTTGCATCTGCCTCTGAGACTGTTGTGCACAATTCCAAGCGTAGCATACTTCCTTGGAGGAAGAGAAAGCTCAGTTTTTGGTCTCCCAAAGTCAAAAGTGAACCACTGCTGAAGAAGGATTATGGTGAGTAAGGTGGAGATGACATTGATTTTGATGGAAGGCAACTCAGTTCTGATGAATCTTTCTCGCTTAGGGTGAGGGTTTTGTTAATAACCTCAAGGAATTGAAATGCATTAGCAAGGTTTTCCTTCTAAATAGCATGGCGGCATTGAGGAATCATATTTTGTTTACCAGGCCTGTCTTCATTAACTATATGACGTTATAATATTAATGTGCTGCACACACTCACATAAGAGTCTTCATTTAGGCACTCGGCTGCTTGCAGTATAGTGTTACATATGATCAATTAAAGCCTAATGACCTTGACAGATATGACTGTGGCTAATCAGAATATGAAGCTCAATAGTTCAATAGGAACAGCTCCCCCTATCAGCACTCACATATGTAATAAATCTCTAAGGCAAAGTACAAAAATCTGTTTCCTTTCTCATGTTTCCTTTTTTTGTTTGAAAGAATAATTATACGTAAATGGTTGGGTTTGTTTCAACCAAGTCAATGCCAATTCCTATAAAAAGTCAATGTACACAAGCTGAGTTTGTGATATTATAGAATAGTGGAAGAGAATTGTGTGTTGTTCTCTATTAAGACCAGATACGCGATAATGAAAGTTCTATCAAATTATCTAGGCCAAAATGCTACGCTTTAAGTTTAAGTGATTACTAATGTTTACACCAACGTTTAGCACATTTATTAGACATAATCTAATACTCAAATTCTGATATCTTCTTTACATATTATAGGTAGAATATGAAGTTTTCTTTTAGGTGTGTAAGAGGTCTTCAAAATATTTTATAAATCATACACACACATTATAACATTTGCTCACACTGGGAATGTTACACACAGTAACGTAGCAATGAATTGTAATTGTTTTTGCTGTAAGGCATCCCAGGATGCAGTGCACCAGAACAGTAACTTGCAGCGGATGGTCTTTCTCGGCTCACCTGAGCCCTCCCGTAGCGCTCTTACCAAAATTTCCGATTCACCCGAGTCCTACCGTAGCGCTCTTACCAACATTTCCAGCTCACCCGAGTCCTATGAGTCTAACAAACATGTTTTTTCGACACTTCTAACGTACAGGTTGAGCCAAGCGAGGGAGAGTTTATCGACTCTGGGGCGACATTGAGACATGAATCTTTACAGCTTTAAGGCAGAGCATTACTATTTTGATCTAGCTTCTTATAAATCATACACACACATTATAACATTTATATAGCTTATGTATATTGAGAAATTATGTAGTATAAACTATAACGTAATTATTTCTTACAAATTATTTATAAATTATATATACACATTGATAAATTACAGTCGTACTTATGTGGTGGTGGTTTATTTCGGATAAAATTGAACATTATAGTGATTTAATGGACGAGAAGCATTTATCAAATGAATAATTTTGATCAATAAACATGTTCAATTCAAGACCAAACTCTTCCTCTTTGGAAGAAAAGTGATGACTTGAGCTGTAAAGTACATGTATAGTTTCTTTGATTATTAACTTTACATTGGTATTTTTTTGGCTGTATGAAAATGCTAGCAGTAGTTAGTGTTTGTTCAATTATGGACCTGCTCTCTGGCATATTTTTACTGGATGGCATGGTCAAAAATAAAAATGATATCTTACTTTGTATTTAATAGATTATATGTAAATCATTCAGAGGAGATTTGTTGCACCCTTTAATCTTTCATGGTTTTATATGAAATGCATTCAGATTAAACTAAAATATTTCTGCTTAAAAATAAAAGAATATCTAAGAAAATTTAAATAATTTTTGAGAACGTAGAGAAGATTCCTCTACACTAAAAATATTTCTAAATTTTTGTATAAATAATGCCATGTCACATAGACGAGTACAAGCCATCTGTCTCATGCCATATTTTCGTAACTTCGAGTATACCGAAAATAGTTTTTATGTTTCTTGGTCACAGGTTCGACTCCCATGGGAGGCGGATTTGTGATTATGCCATCTGGGGCAGAGCCTGTCGCACTTGTGCGGTTTGCCGTGGATCACGTGGTTTGCAGGCTATTGCGTGAGCCCATGGGTTTACCCAGAGCGCACCCGAAGGGTAGCGGCTGCGGGTTCCCATATTAAAAAATAAAATAAAATAAAATAATAATATGAAGATAAATTATTATAATTTTAATATGCTATTCTCCTAAAAAGGATTTGATTACTAAATCAAGTACACAAAATGTATATTTTAACTAATTATATGTAAATTATTAAAACAATGGATGCATTATTTAATGTTTTATGCTTGATAAATTATAATGTGGGTTTTATTTTTTCGATTTATTTAATTTTTTTCATAATTAAATTTTTCTATAATGACATTTTTTTTTCATATAATAAAATGTGAATGTATAGAGTACAATCGAATAAAAATCATATTTTGCAACGATTTTTCGAATCACATTTCATTCGGAAAATAATTAACTAAATAAACAGCGCTCAAATTTTTGTAAATATATTTATAGATTTTGTAAAGATTACTAAAAAAAGATGTGTGATTTCTCACTTGATGTTTTATAATTAATCAAATTTTAAACCCATTATTTCTTTCTAAATCTTATTTTCAGTAATGTTATTTTAACATGATTGTAATATTGCTCCAATAATTAAAATAATATTCATGCAATAATATGTAAAACACCGTGGTGAGATGACTTCGAATACCAATCAACAAGATTAAGTGAAAAATTACAAATCTCTATTGTACCTTTAATACTTAATACAAGAAAAGTAAACCTTGATTCAGAATCTCAATCTCTATCGCACGATCAATTTAGATGATGTATGTTACTCATACATAAACATAATGGAAAATATAATATATAATATTATCATTTAATTATCTTAATTATGTATTATTATTTTTTACAGGGATTCAACTTACAAGAGGGTAATGCTACCCCATCACTTTCAAAGTATTCGAGAAAAATGATTACTGACACACCGGGAATAGGGAAATCATCAAGTAATTGATCAGCAGGCAACCAAAGCAAAAAGCAAAAACAAGTTTAATTTAAATTTTTTGATAATTTCAATAAACTATTATTATTTTCTTCTTTTTTCACAATTTTTTTAAAAATTCCTATTTCAGGTTTAATAATTTGGAACCATTGCGGGTGAAAGGATTATCATTTACGAATTTTATAATGAAGACAATATATTATTGTTTTCAATTGGAGGACAATATTCGTAATAATATTTATTACTTTTATTGCAGAATTTGATGGATTAAATAAATTTTCAACATTGTCAAAATAGATTTGTATGCTACTCTTTTATATGAATTCTAGCATTTCACTATTTTATTAAATACTTATATAACTGTATAGAATAATTTTTTAAGAATTCATTATTCATTATTTATATAAATGCATAGAATATCTTTATAAGAAATCAATCAAATTTGTTAAATTATTGATAATATCATTTTAAATTAAATAAGATGCCGTGTACGAAGTACGGGCAAAATGCTAGTTATAATAAAGGATTACACATTGATTTTTAAGACTTTTTCGGAAAGGACTTCGAAAATAAAACAAAATTAATTCCCTCAGTTGTAATACTCTACCGCTCAACCCCTTCGGTGAATTACATGAATTCACCTAAGATATTCAAACGGTGCTTGGCGCCAGATTTAAACGGGCTAAAAAGGAAAAAAGACCTGAATTTGCACTCTCATGTTTCCACCTACAAGTAGAATTTGTCCTACACTGCAGTCTTCCTATAGCTGGTTCTTGATGCTATTATCAACTTTGTGAACATCTTTAGTACAACATCTACCTCTATTTCTAAAAAAATCTAGTCGACAACTAACTAAAAGGAGGTCAGCATATACCAAGCACTAGACTAAGCAAGACCCTCAAAGAGATCAGCGCAAAGCCTCCAATTTACAGTTTGGAGCAGATAAAGAGTAATGATCTGAGTTTGACATACCCGGCTGAAGCATTCAAAATATTACAGTAAATCTACAAAAGCACGTTGGTCACAATTGTGTCTGCGGTCTTCAGGCCTTCAAAATCACTGGAAAATGTTGGGCCTTGGCATTTAAAAGTTTGTAGGAGCAGTTCTTCACCCAAAATTCCAAACACATGCTATTTCCTAACACTTAATGAGTTTCTAAATACTGAAAAACAGAAAATTCTCAACTGTTATGTTATTTTAGTAACCCCAAATCCACAGGTATCCACTAAACGAGAGAAAAGAAATATGACGATGCACATATAATTTCGATACAATCTCCACAGGTACTTTTCTAGCTATTCAATCTGGACATGAAATACAGATTCAGCTTTATACTGAAAAATAAAAATAAGAATCGATTATATATTGATGATAAAAATCAATTCTCTAAAGTACAATCACAAGCATGTAAATGGTTCTTCTCGTAATTACGAGAAAAAATAATCTACCTACTAAAAAATTAAGATCAGGACAACTCAAAATTTGATGCAACAAGTAACTAAGCCAACAATTACGTTGATACAACATACTGGGCAAGCCATTATCAAAATTTAAAGCTAACCAACAAATACGTCGATGCAACATCCTCGGCATGCCATTATCAAAATTTAAAGCTAACTACGACTCCCCTCCCCCTCATTCCCTAAAACATTTTGATCTCCAGCACATAACGTAATCGTACATTAAAACTACCTCCATCCTTCACTGAACTACTTATTCCTCACTGTAACACCAAGCTTACCAGCCACAATCAATGTAGTAGCCATATCCAGAAACATTCCATGTTCCACAACACCAGCAAGCCTCAAAATTTCATCACTTGCAACTTTCAAGTCACCAATATCTTTCTTTAAATACAAATCAACAATATAATTTCCATTATCAGTAACATATACTTCACCATTTGCACCAACCTTTCTAAGTTTCGCCACACAACCCGCCTCTTCAAACATCAATTCAAGCCTTTGAGCAGTAAATTTCCAACAAAAAGGCACAATCTCAACCGGCATTGCCAATTTACTCTCCCCTAAATAATTAACCAATTTCGTTTCATCCACAATCACCACAAATTTCTTACAAGCACCTTCAACCATTTTTTCCCTCAACAGAGACCCACCTCTCCCTTTAACCAAATTCAAAAAGGGATCAACCTCATCCGCTCCATCGATAGCAAGATCGATAACCGGATACGAATCAAGATCGGACAAAGGAATACCAACCAAAACAGCTTGTTCATGGGTCTTTTTTGAAGTGGGAATTCCAATAATATTCTTGAGCTTGCCCTGTTGCAAAAGCTCCCCAATTTTAGCAACAGCATGACAAGCTGTTGACCCAGTACCCAACCCTAAAACCATACCCGATTCGACAAATTCTACAGCTTTGTAAGCTGCAATTTTCTTTAATTCATCTTGGGACAAATTAATTGGAGATTCTGAAGACACCATTATTGAAGAATCCACTTCTGACCCAATGAAATTAGGGTGAGCAAGAGCCATTCTAAGCTATAAAAATTGAATCTTTATATCAAGAAATGAAAATGAAAATTGGGGTGGGTTTAAGACAAGAATTGAATGGGAGATTAGGGTTGTGAGGTGCACAAAATTATAAATGCATTAAAGGGTATATAAAGATGAAAAAAATCAAATCTTTTTGGAAAAAATAACAAAAAAAAAAAAGACAAAAGATTATCTGAAAAAATGGGTGGACAAAGCTTTAATCAGAGGGTGTGGAGGGGAAAAAAGGCAAAATGTAGGGGTTTTAGAGGGAGATAGATTCGACCTTTTGGGAGCTTTTGCATTAGGGGTTTTAGAAAGCTATAGGTGGCTGTATGTATATATGTATGTATACAGGGACAAGGGTTTGTGGGAATCTCTGTAAAGGATTGGAGGAGAGGGGAGGAAAGAGACGTATGTGGGTTTTGGTGATTGGTGGTTGTGGGCGCGAGAATCCTCGAACTAATAAATTTAGAAACCCTATACACATTATTTTAGTCCCTAGGATAGTTGGGCCAACCCGATACGTGCCAAAATATATTGGGCTTCAACAATACTATACATTGTTTTAATCAAACTGTTTGGGCCATCAGTCGAAAAATTCGACCATAAAAAATTTTGTTCTTGATGTGGGATACGCAACCAAATATTTAAGGCATCAAGGTTCTGTTCGGAATTGTTGTAAAAATTGATTGAAAAAAGTGATGTTGCGAAAATCAGATAACTGTTTGGTAATATATTTTTTATATATGCATGTTCTGCATATTATTTTTTTTAAATTATGTTTTTGGTGAGTTTTGATGTTGATATTGTTGGTTTTATTATAAGCTTAGCACGTTATCTGCAGGTGGTAGTGCACGTTTGTGCATGTGATAACATTCTTGTGTGGTGTTGTTTATTAATAACTTGGATCTTGCATTAGTAAATGTAATGATCCAACTGTGTGGATTCTTTTCTGAGAGAGAGTGAGGTGCCCATGTGGCCAGGTGTGTGTGTGATGATGTTGTTTTAATTCCTTGTTGTTCTATTTATTTGATGTTGTAGTAACCATCGTGAGGTAGAATGAAACACATTGAGTTTTCTGGTTTCAATTCTCTGTTCTCAGTTTCGTAAGAAACACAGTTCATTGATTTTATTTACAACATTGTGGTATCAGAGCTAATATTCTGTTGATGCCCAAGTATATGCCAAAGAAGGTTCAATCAAAGGAAAGCATGGACACACAGAAGCAGAAGGAAGGATCCGTGGGCCTGAATTATCCTATGTTAGCGAAGAGCAACTACATGGCGTGGTCGTTAAAAATGAAAGTCTTCATGGAGGCACAAGGCGTCTGGGAGGCTGTCGAACCAACTGATCCAAAGGTTGCTGTGGACAAGAAGACAAACAAGGTGGCGTTGGCAGCCATCTACCAAAGTATATCGGAGGATATACATCTGTCAATTGCAGAGAGAAAAATCGCTAAGGAGGCATGGGATTCGCTCAAAGTCATGTGTATAGGAGCAGATCGGGTCCAAAAGGCAAAGGTGCAGACACTTAAGGCGGAGTTTGACTTGATGAACATGAAGGAGACGGACAATATGGATGAGTTTTGTTTAAAAATGTCTGTTATTGTTACTAACATCCGTCTCCTAGGAGAAAAGGTGGAGGAATCAAGCGTTGTAAAAAAACTCCTCAAGGTCGTTCCTACCAAATATCTTCAAATTGCTTCTACGATAGAACAATTTGGGAACATGGAAACAATGTCAGTAGAAGAGGTAGTGGGTCGATTGAAGGCTCATGAAGAACGTTTGCGAGGTCAATCAGAAAGTACTGGTGGACAACTTCTGCTGACACAGGAGGAATGGTTGAAACGAGCAGGAAGAGGGGTGAACGACAGAGGTAGAGGAGGTTCCAATTTTCGTGGCAGAGGAAGGAACAACTCAAGAAGTAGCTCTGGCAATAAATCTCGTCAAAATCAGGCGGAGGAAGGGAATAGAAATTCCAACCCATGTCATGATCGGAGTAAGGTGAAATGCTATAATTGCAGTGGGTATGGACACTATGCCTCTGAGTGTAGGAAACCCAAGCGTGAGAGAGACACGAGACGTGACAAGGAGCACAAACAAGAGGCAAACCTGACTGAGACAAATGACGATGAGCCAGCACTTTTGCTGTCTGAATGCGATAATACAGACAACATTGCACTCTTGTTGAATGAGGAAGGAGTCATTCCGAAGTTGAGTTCTAAGCCGGAGTGTGACAAAGCTTCGAATGTTTGGTACCTTGACAACGGGGCGAGCAACCATATGACTAACGTACAGTCAAAATTCAGCGATTTGAACGAAAATGTAACTGGAAAAGTGAGGTTTGGGGACGGCTCAACAGTAAATATTAAAGGGAAAGTCACCATTGCTTTCAGATGCAAGAATGGAGAAGAAAGGATACTTAAAGAGGCATATTTTATTCCAAACCTCTGCAATAACATTATTAGCTTGGGCCAGTTGTCCAAAGATGGAAATAAAGGTGTGATGCAAGGTGAATATCTTTGGGTGCGAGATAGGAGTGGACAACTCCTTATGAAAGTTAAGAAATCTGCAAACAGGCTTTACAAAATAGTCATTGAGCATAAAAATGAATTTTGCCTAATGTCAAAGGTAGAGGAGACAAGTTGGTTGTGGCATGCAAGGTTAGGGCTTGTAAAATTCCAGGCATTAAAACATATGTCCAAAAAGGAGATGGCTCACGGGTTGCCATTGTCGCCTCAACCTAAAGGAGTTTGTGAAGGGTGCCTTATGTCAAAGCAAGCCCGGAATTCATTTCTATCAAAGTCAAATTTCATAGCAAAGAAGTGTTTTGATCTAGTTCATGGGGATCTCTGTGGTCCCATCTCGCCACCAACGCCATCCGGGAACAAATATTTTCTCTTGTTAGTCGACGACTTCAGACGAGTTATGTGGGTGTATATGATCAAGAGCAAAGATGAAGCACTGGATGTCTTTAAAAAATTTAAGGCACTGGTTGAAAATGGAAAGGAGCGAAGTATAAAGGCTTTTAGAACAGACCGTGGAGGAGAGTTTTGCTCAACAAAGTTTCAAAATTTCTGTGATGATGCCGGTATTCAAAGACACTTCACATCTCCTTATTCACCACAACAAAACGAAGTTGTGGAACGACGCAATAGAACTGTTGTAGCAATGGCTAGAAGCCTGTTGAAAGAAAGAAATATGCCGTCAGTTTTCTGGGGAGAAGCTGTGCGTCATGCGATTTATATTTTGAATCGTGTGCCAACACGTGCACTATCTGGTGTAACTCCGTACGAAGCCTGGTCAGAAAATAAACCAAGTTTGGATTTCATCAAGGTTTTTGGTTATATTGGACACATGAAAATACCAAGTGTGCACGTGAAGAAAATGGATAACCGGAGTAAACGGGTTGTATACCTTGGGAAAGAACCAGGGACGAAAGCTTTTAGAGTATTTGATCCATGCCCAGGGTCTGTTCATGTCAGCAGAGATATGGTGTTCGAAGAGGGAAAAAGCTGGTTGTGGAATACTACAGAGACTGGCAAAGTGTATGACACAGGGTCGTTCGTACTAGTGAATATCGACTTTGGTAAGACTGTTGGTAATCACATACAGGAATATCCACCCTCGCTACCATCAATATCTATAAATTCGAATAGTGAACAATCATCTGTTAACCAGAGTTCAGAAAGTGACTCTGATTCTTCGAGTGGCAGTTCAGAACCCTGGAAGTTCAGGTTGTTGAGTGATATCTATAATAAGACTGAAGAAGTCGAACTAGAGGAAGAGATGGTCTTGTTAAGTGTTGATGAACCAGTTTGCTACAGCCAAGCAGTAGCGAAGAAAGAATGGAAGTCAACTATGCAACAAGATATAGATTCAATAGAGAAGAATGAAACTTGGAGACTCACAGACCTACCTGCAGGCCACAAGGCGATTGGACTAAAGTGGGTTTACAAGTTGAAGAAAGATACGAATGGAGATATTATAAAGCACAAAGCTCGACTCGTTGTGAAAGGCTATGTTCAGAAACAAGGAGTGGATTATGAATAGGTGTTTGCCCCGGTTACAAGGTTGGAAACTGTTAGATTGTTATTGGCATTAGCTGCGAAAAAAGGGTGGGAAGTACACCACCTAGATGTCAAATCAGCCTTCTTGAATGGTGTGCTGCAGGAGGAAGTATACATTTTGCAAACAGAGGGGTTTGAAAAGGAAGGTGAAGCACACAAGGTTTATAGGTTGTTAAAGGCTTTGTACGGACTCCGTCAAGCACCAAGAGCATGGTACTCACAATTAAACAAGTGCCTTATAAAGCTTGGATTTGTTAAGTGCCCGTATGAGCACGCTGTTTACTGTCGTCGAGAAGGCAATGAGTCCCTACTGGTTGGTGTTTATGTTGACGACCTTCTTGTCACGGGTTCAAAACTCTCAAACATAGAGGCGTTTAAAAGATAGATGGAAAAAGAGTTTGATATGAGTGATATGGGCAGACTTTCCTACTACCTTGGCATCGAAGTAGAACAGGGAAAGGGGTACATTGAATTGAAGCAAGTTTCTTATGCAAAAAAAATTCTTGAGAAGGCTGGTTTAGCTGAGTGTAAACCTGTAAAGTATCCTATGGAGTCGAAATTTATGCTGAACAAAGATGAACATGGGAAGCCAGTAAATGCAACAGATTTCAAGAGTCTTGTCGGAGGTTTAAGATATCTTGTCCATACACGCCCAGACATTGCGTATGCTGTGGGAGTAATTAGTAGGTACATGGAAAGACCTACTCAAATGCACCTGAACGCAGCAAAAAGGATATTAAGGTATGTACGAGGTACAATTAATTTTGGACTTGTCTATGCGAGAGGGCGAGGAGATTTTCTGCTGTCAGGTTTTTCAGACAGTGATTTGGGGGGAAATCTGGATGATAGGAAGAGCACAACGGGATTGGCATTCTACTTGAATGATAGCCTGGTAACCTGGGTTTCTCAAAAACAGCGGTGTGTAGCACTTTCGTCCTGCGAAGCTGAATTTATGGCATTGACAACAGCGTCATGCCAAGCTATTTGGTTAAAGAATGTACTGAATCAGATAAAAGATGAAGAAACAGGTCCAGTCATTATCTATGTTGATAATAAATCCGCCACAGATTTGGCGAAAAACCCGGTGTTTCACGGGCGCAGCAAACATATTGATATACGTTTCCATTTCATTCGTGAATACGTGGAACGTGGAGAGATTATTATCAAGTATGTGAGGACCGATCAACAAAAGGCTGATGTACTGACTAAGGCAATGTCTGCAGTCAAATTCGAAGGAATGAGGAAACTTTTGGGAGTAAAGAACCTGCAGAAATCGTTCTAGCTTAAGGGAGTGTTTGTTGGTTTTATTATAAGCTTAGCACGTTATCTTCAGGTGGTAGTGCACGTTTGTGCATGTGATAACATTATTGTGTGGTGTTGTTTATTAATAACTTGGATCTTGCATTAGTAAATGTAATGATCCAACTGTGTGGATTCTTTTCTGAGAGAGAGTGAGGTGCCCATGTGGCCAGGTGTGTGTGTGATGATGTTGTTTTAATTCCTTGTTGTTCTATTTATTTGATGTTGTAGTAACCATTGTGAGGTAGAATGAAACACATTGAGTTTTCTGGTTTCAATTCTCTGTTCTCAGTTTCGTAAGAAACATAGTTCATTGATTTTATTTACAACAGATATTAATTGCTTCCTGTAAAAGATGAAAATCAATTTGTTGACCAAAAACATTTTTCAAAAAAGGTGCTTTTAAAGTTTACCAAACAATATTTTTCGACTAAAAACATTTTTAAAAAAAGGTGCTTTTAAAGTTTACCAAACAACATTTTACTTGTTTTTCATAAATAAGCTGTTGTAATAGCAATACCAAACGGTAGGTCCAAGTTCAAATTACTGAATACCTCTAGAAACTGATGAAACAAAAGCTCTCAAGTCTCAATCTCATTTTCAACTCAGCTACTTGGATTGTATGTATAACTGTATATTATGATTGGTTAAAGTACCAATTAAAATTACAAACTTAAGAAATATACTATTGAGTATCTAAATAATCTATGCATCTATCAACTTGTCTTAGAATAAAACTACTAGATATGAATTCCAGCACTGACAAAGTCAAAAAAATGTGACATGAGCACAGCAGTAGATGTGGGCACGCTAAGAGCAACCAAAGCCATAATCCCAATAGCCAGACTTGGTCTTGTATTCATTAACTGAGACTGCAAGAACCCCATGGCTTCACAGATGTATGCATCATAACTTGCATAATATCTCTTCTCCCAGTCCATCCATTCAGCTGGTGGCTCGTAGTTTCTCTCTATGACCTTCATTTCGTGGATTCGCTTTCGTAACACGATTAAATTCTCGTCCACCATTCGATGTCCGCTGTATTTTTGGCTATCGTAGGCTCCCGAGGATGATCTTTTCAAACAAGAAATTTTTCCAAGTGCTGCTGGTGATCTTTTTCTAGAATTTAGACAAGGGGATGATGAAGATTGAGCAAGTGAAAATGCTGAAGTTGATGATGATAATGCCATTGTGATTGAAATAAGGGAGTTGTAATGGAATTGATTTTTCTTTTTTCTTTTTTGTCTAGTAGGTTTGTATCGGAAACAGAATTGATTTGGTTTGCAATGAAAAAAATGATTGCTGTCAAGTAGGTTATATAGGAACTTTTGAGGAAGGGGTGGGGGTAGGACCGTGGGTCCCATGCCATGTGGTGACCGACTATTTGTGAGTTTGGGAATACCGTGTTTTTAACGGCTAGTTTTGAGCGTTTAAGTCTCAGTTGTCAGATGACAGATGGTCCCAGGTAGAGAGAGAGATGATTACTAAAATAAAAATATTTTTAAACTTAATTTGTGTTGGATTAATCGAATTATATTCGATTTTTTATCCAAATGACCAAATATTACATATACCATTTATATTTAAAATAGTATAACAATTTTTGGTCCGAAGTGCATTGAATATTATGACTAATGTTTCGATTGGCTACTGGATGGTGTCTTCAACTTTCACCACCGTTGCTTAAGAAATGATCTAAATAATTAAGAAATGATTTAAAGTAGGCTAACTGATTGCACCTGACGGAACCTATTGGCAATTGCCACCACAGGGGATTACTTCCCCACAATTAATCTAGATGCTAATTAAAGTTGCACGACTGCTTGACGTGGCAATTTTAATTGGCTTGACTTTAATGAGGGCCGGTGCCTTATTATTGGAGATTTGTTTGACTTGATATATTCTATTACTACTTCTAGTATTATTGGAGTTTACTAACATTAGCAGCATTGATTAATTTAAGTTGAGTACTGCGGTTATTAATTACTCCAAGGTAAGACGATTTCTTATCCAAGTAGGCCAGCTTCTGGAAGCAGATGAGAAATTTCAACCATATGGTCACCAGCTAACCCCCTGATCGGTAGCTTCTTTACCCATCAAAGATACAGCAGGCACCTATTAATATATACTCTTGAAAATTGTCTTCTACTCGATTCATATGTAGCTTTCGGTTTGCTTTATTTTTTTATAACAGAAACAATAAGAAAACTGTCACCAGACACAAAAATATACTTAAACTTGAGGATTAATTAATGAAGCTAAAGAAATTGAAACTGATTGATGAATATACTCTAGTTAATAATGCTGGAAACACAACCAAGTGAAGACAAGTCTACTTTTGGAATCATCAACTTCAAATGGCTAATTTTTTTTAAGACCTTGTACTAGGTCATGGCAAGCCATCCACTACAAAGAAGGCTGAGGCAACCATGTTTACTAACACAACAATCATAAATACAACAGCCGTCATGATTTCTCACCTAACTAGCTCAATGACCATGACATGAGGCCTTCCTTCTATTGTATATGCATGTATCTCCTTTAGATGGCACCTGTATGGAATAAATAGATAAAAAGTGGATATCTCATTTAAACACCACCCAATTCCCCGTTAATCAAGTTAATCACAAACCGTCTAGCTCAAACAGATTAAGTTGTTCAGTAGGAGGTGATTCATACTCCTGGTTGGGTTTACCTTGCTCTAATGGAGATGACTCTGTTTGCTGGTCTTCTTCAACCTCGGGACTATTTTCAAGAGGCTCGAGCTCTGCTGATGCTTTTACTTGATCAAGTGATGGTGGTTCAAGCTTCTGATATTTAGGCTTATTTTTCTCGAGAAGAAGATAAGTTGTGCAATACCAAAATAACAGTATCTTACTTTGGGCCACTAATGTATCTTTTATATTACTGCCTCCAAATGATAGCCTCTCCAATTGCTGCACAATAATGAAAATTAAAGGATAATCTATGAACTACTATTTATGTACTTCAATACGTGCCAGGCTAATATCTGAAAGGTAACAAACAAAAATCGACAACCTAACTCAGCCTAGGGATGAAGAACATAAGGTAGATTCAACTCATTATAGGAATTCATTCTTGCTTACCTGCTCGCCAGATTGTATGTCAAACGAATGCTGACATTCAAATTCAAGGCCACTGAATTCGTTTATGCAAAGCCCTTGAAATGCCCTGAAGTAACAGCAAGTAAACATATTATATGAAGCCATAGAAGGATATTATTTCATCTTATTTCCTTGTGTAGATAGTGCATGATATTCAGAACTATTATTGTAGTTACCATCTTATCAATGAAGCACGGGGAATCCACCGAAAGATAATTGGCGTGTTCTCTGCATTGACATAATAACCTCCAAATACAATGAAAACCGTCATAAGAGAAGGTCCCAAGGCTAATGCTGCTTCTGTGGTCGGGACCATGGCCCCCACAGTCAGACCCATTGCAGATGCCGAAAAGGACTCCATGGTCACAATTCCACAGAACTTCCCAAATCTGGCATATCAAGAATTTGAAATGCTATTAAAAACAGGCTTTGTGTGTGAAGGTGCACAAATCCATAATTTAACCAGAGACTATTGTCCACTATCCCACTGTGTTGTCCGGCATACAGCTTAGGGTATCATGCCTCGAAATCTTTTTAACTACAATTTTTTTAGGAATGGTTGCATATATAATTAAGTTAGGGCAGTCATCATAATTATTAAAACTGTTTTTTGGCAGTAAGAAATCTGTTTAACACTTTTCTTTCAGATACACATAATCTATATAAAGAATTATCTAAATTTTATGATCTTGCACTTTCTAGTTTCTAGCATCATATCAGATTACTTTCAGATTACTTTACCACTGATACTTGACTAACAACACATATTGAAATCACACTCTGCTCTTCAAATTTTAAACGCTAACTGCTTGCACTTTTGATTTGAAAATGAACTAGCACTGTGCTTGAGATCAAAACACAAGATTACAACCCTCAAGCAAGTAAGAAGTACCTTGACAGAGAGGGATGGAGACGAGCCATGGGATACAGGATACTACCAAAAAGTAATGGAAACGCCGCCCCAATAGGGATCTCTGCTAGCAGCTTAGAAAACAAGTATGGTCCTAAAGCATACGACCCCTTTGTACGCTCCCTATCAACAATTGCACGTTCCTTGGGAAACACGCCAACAGTTTTCGTGAGTGCAGCCATTGCTGTGTTTATTGCAGCAACCTAAATGCAATAAAAAAATAACAAACCACAATGAAACTCCAATACTTGATAAAAACAATTAAGCTGACAGCCATCTACCATATGAAGGCCAATACATGTATAGCGACAACTCAACCTGAAGTAATCCCATTCTATCTTGTATTGATGTTTGTGACATTCCCATTCTCCAGAATACCGACCCAAATATCATAGCTGATGCAACTGACATTCTTGTTCGGACTTTATTAGTTGGCCCATCACGAGAAGCCTAGTCATCAAATTAAAGATAGATATTGATTAGTGCATACTGCATATATTAGATTAAAGGTACTCCAAACGTTTTGGCAAATAATCAATAAAAGATAGACACTGATTCCATTTTTATTTTTATACCTAAAAAATGTAGTGTTCTATTCAGCTTAATCATGTTATCTTATGTTATTCTGTACCAAATTCAACAATCAAACAGTCTACTGCTTTTGCTGAAAAAGATTATATGTATGTTACACCTGTATAAATATTTAAACCTTAGTATATAAGCGCCTTTGTGATTTAAACTCCTAGTTCCACTAGTAACTACAGACCTGTGGATAAGTACACAAGGAAAGCATCAACAGCAAAGGTGGAACGCCATTAACAGTGAAGGTGAATACCCAGAGTCTTGAAACATAACTCCTAAGTATTTCAAAAACAGTTGACAGATTTAATTTGAAGTACAGTAGATAGAAATTCGACCTAAATTTCCTCCCCAATGACGAGGTTTAGTACATAATTTCCTCATTCCAAATCTAAAAAAAGTACATATACAGTCTGTTGGGGCATTGACTTCTAAGTTGATGGAACCTTACAATACTGAATATCTGTGTAAAATGAGAATTACTGAGGCGAGAGGTGGTACCTGCATCCATGCACGTCTCAGGAGCAGCCAAAACTGCTTCCACCAGTTGCTTTTCCTTTTAACAACAATTTTTCTCCTTGCACCTGCACTCTTCTTAGAGGTGTCCGATACAATAATCGGAGTAGCATATAACATCAATGACGTATGTTGCGAGAATGCTTCCACTAGACCATCTATCCTTTTCTGGGAAGAGTAGACACTTTCAGCAGAACTATAGTCTACGGATATAAGATCAGCTACGAATTCAGCGGGGTTAACATGATCTGGGCAACTGTACCTGTTAATTCAAAGATGACCAAATCAATAGGTTACAAAACCAAGCCAGTCATGCTAGGCATATAACTATTAGGTGGAAATTGATTGCGCAAAGACAGTTTAAAGAATAAAACAAGTTTCTTTGCTTCTAAACCGGAACATTCACAAGGAAAGTGTCTCTCTAAGCAGCTCTTCAGAAACTTACAAAAAAATACGGGAAAGATAGAAATGTAATGAACAGCTAAATATAGTTAATCTGAATCAGAATCTTGCTGGTAGATATGTATATTCAACGAGCAAGAGAGGTAGATAGCATTCACAAGGGAGGACCATACTTGAAGCAAGCACGTGGGGGAATTTTTCGAACTCATGAAGATTTGTTCTTCATTTCTAGATTTAACTTTTGCAGTTAAAAACTTTAAAATGAACACTAAATTGTTCAGAAAATTTAAACAAATTTACTTGGAGTCTACCAGAAAAATGAAAAAGCAAGATTAAAAGATGAGCACATAGAAAGGTATCACACTTTTACATAATTATGTATATACAGCAGTTTAGATAATAACCCAAGTTTTGAGAAGTATGCTAGTGGTTCTTCACGTGCCGGACCAGCATACACTAATGTGCCATCTGTAAGCAACATAATGTCATCAAATTTCGCGTAAACTGAACCTCTCGGCTGGTGAATAGAGCAAATAACAGTGTGCCCCTCCTGTGCCAGCTGTCGGAGTGTTTCCATCACTTTCTCTGCTTGGAAAGCATCAAGACCTGAAAGCACAATCCACAAAATTTCTTTACATTTTTCGTTACTGTTTGTAGAAACAAATCAAATTCAAGCTTAGCCTTTCAACATTCAAAATTTTCATCAAGCCAGCCAACTTGATCATAGTCTGTTTAGCATTTTAAAAACTCTTTTTAAAAGGACACGAACTTCTGCACCTACAACTAAATGCTTGTTCACTGGCTATACAAAGTTATTAAGAATATATCACAAAAATATAGTTCATGTTTCAAGGTTATTTGTGGAATGCTGGTTCAGAAGGCCTACTCATATCTATTCTAGACCAAAATGTATTCTAATGAGTGCTGACCCAAATATGACGAGTTTGTCCAGATTTTATAATGTTTATATTCTTCCAAGAAGAATATGATACATTATGCCTACTTTCCATAATTTATAAAGAATTCTTTTACATGAGCCAGTTTAAACAGATATCAATACCTTTTACTTGGGATACTTAAAATAAATCAACCACAAGGTCCACAACACTATTATGAAAAGTGGAGTTAAGAAAGCACACAGACCTGTTGTAGGTTCATCTGCGAATATGACAGAAGGGCTAGCAATAAGCTCACATGCCATTGATAACCGTTTCTTCTCACCACCACTGATTCCACGAACTTTTGCATCCCCAACCCGGGAATCGGCACAACTGACCTTTAGGAAGTGCATAAAGTAGCACCAGAAGAAAAGAAACCATAGATTTTATTATTGTTACTAAAGAGGAAGAGCAGGTTTGGTGTAAACTTCTTATTACAAAGTTTGAAACAGTAATTTTATGATCATTTTAATTATTGAAGAACAAACGGTGAAGTAGAAGGTAATCAACCTACAATAGAGGTTTATGATAAAACAAAAGAATGTCTTGCTATGTGACGATGAAATTGTTAGATGAAACATATAGCACCAAAAAGTCAAATCAGCCTTACCAAACCTGTTTTGAATAAGAGATTGTTCACATATTCATCTCTATCTTCTACCGAAGAGATCTCCTGAAGCTGGAGCTCAGCTGCAAGAGACAACGTTTCTCGAACTGTCAACTGAGAGAAGAAGAGGTCCTCTTGTCTCACAAAAGCATATCTGCAAAAGCAAACACATCCTCCCATAAACAAAGATAGAAAAGAAGAATTTGAAACCGTAAACTAACAACAACTACAAATAAGTAACATGAATAACCACATACACAATGCTTATCCGAAACATACTTGTAAGCTTTGTTCGCCATAGGCCTTCCATTAACCTCTAAAAGGCCAGACAAATGTAACCGAGGCGAGGACGCTGTCTGACCTGCCAAAACATTGAGCAAGGTAGTCTTCCCCGACCCGGACGGACCCATAATCGCAAGCAATCTTCCAGGTTTTGCTTCTCCATTCACATTTTTAAGCAAGAATCTCACCTAAAAAATTCGAGACACATTAAATGAACTAGTCTGCATATTAACCAAACACTAATTACCTCATCCTTTAAAGCCAGACATTGTAATTCCCCTATAATTAGAGCTATAATTCAACAAAATTAGCATTATAGTTCCGTAATTACGTTATATATCTATTTTATCAATTCTCAATTTACAGTGCTACTGACTACATATACATTATCCATAAAAGGACACAATATGTGTGTAATTAGGAGAAGAGACTTACTGATTTAGCCGATTTATCAGAGAGAGAGCAAGTGACATTTTTCCACAAAATAGTCACCGGAGAGACCTTTCCAGGTACCGGAGCATCGCCGGAGTCTCCTTCTCCTCCGTCATCCACAGTCTCATCTTCCGGCAATAGCGCCGGTCCAGGACCGGAAAACAGACGGAGCAACAAAGCCGCCGCAACGGCCGTCAGAATCTGAGCTACGCCGCCTTTCCCGCCAATTCCAACCATACTTTCACTGCTATTACAACTACACTATATCAGTATCTCTATCTTTAATTACGCCAACAGAAATGGCCCAAAAGGAAGAGCTATTAGTAACAATCAAGGAAACGACACCGTTTAAACTACTAACGACGTAGTTTAGACCCTCTTTCTTAACTTTGACTGTACTAGCTAAAAAGTCAAACTCAAAAGAAAGTTGACACGTGTTCCCATTTTAGATAAGATAACGGTTCGGGTCAAACACAAAATCCATTTTGGTAGGATCCGATATCTAACTGACTTCCCGCCAAAAATAAATATTTAGGTAAATAGTTAGTTACTCCCCCATTTCTAAGCTACTCTGTATGAGAACCAGAGCAGCAATGGCGTCAAGAGCTTCAATACTACAACTCATCACTTTCTCTCTCGTAATTCTCTCTATCTTCTCTCTCTCCACATCTCTCCCAACCGAATCGATTCTGAATGCCGTCGAGACACTCTCGAACGCCGGCTATGTCGTGATGTCTCTCACTCTCCAAGTCACCTCCGAGGCCGTTTTAACATCTCAGTGCCGTTCCGCCACCGTGTTCGCACCTCCGGACAGCAGTTTCACCCGGTCCGGTCAGCCTTCTCTTTCTCTTCTCCGATTACATTTCTCTCCTCTCGCTTTATCTGTCGAAAGTCTCAAATCTCTCCCGTACGGCACCAAAGTTCCGACTCTATGCGCCGGAAAATCACTCACCGTCACTTCCTTCGCCTCCGATGATCGAATCTCGCTGAATGATGTTAAGCTTAGTGGATGGCCTATTTACGATGACGGATCGTTAGTGATTTTCGGAATTGAGAGTTTTTTTAATCCGGAGTTTACCAGTGCTGTTCAAATTAGAAACCCTAGCTTTGATGTAGGATGTGTGGTGGTGAATGATTTTCCGAAAACGACGTCGAAAGGCTTTATGTTTGGGGAGGCTTCGGAAACGCTGAGAGCTAGAGGCTATTCGGTGATGGCGTCGTTCCTAGATTTGCAATTGCTAGGGTTTATTGGTCAACCTAAATTGACTGTTTTCGCTCCGGTTGATGAAGTGATGGTTAATTTGGCTGGTGATATACCTGATTACTCTTCGTTGTTTTTGCGACATGTTGTTCCGTGTAAGCTGTCTTGGATTGATATGGTGAATGTGAATCAGGGAACGGTGTTACAGACTTACTTGGAGGGATTTGGTATGAATGTGACAAAGGCTAATGATCTTTTTGTTGTGAATGGAGTTCAAATTACGTTTCCGGATATGTATTACAGTGATTGGCTTGTTGTTCATGGTCTTCCTGAGATACTTCCACTGCCGAGAACTCCAGAGCATGATGGAAGTGATCCTGATGATGATAACGGCAATGAAAAATTCCCTAGGGTGTCTATTGCGTCGAGCAAACCTAAATCTTGATTTGTTCATGAGAAGTTTGTTTGTAGTTGCTATTATGATGATGAACATGTAGATTTGTTGGTTGTGATTGTACTTTTGTATGCTTAGGAGATGTATAGCTGCTTTGTTGTGTGAATTTTCTATGAAATCTGAAAATCTACTTTAGTACATCAACTTATTACATTTACTACACTACAAATCAAACATGTTTTGGATAATATAGTGTTCCTTTAATCTTAATTTCATATATTGATTCATTTTTCCTATAATTTATATACTTTTCCGGAGAGGGGTGAAGTGGGCACCCGGTCAATTTCATAATCAGGATCAGGGTCTGAAGACCGTGATTGTTATGAGGAAATCAACAGTTCTGCTACCTGGTAATGTAGTTCTGTTATTTGAGCGTGAAGAATTGTTTTATGCTCCATTGCATGTGCTAATTTGAATTATTTAATGGTGATGATCATGAAGAAGAGAGTGGCTTGGAGTTGAAGATGTTTTGTCATGTTCTTTTGATAGTAATTGCAATAGTGAGACAATGAAGCAGGCAAGGAAGAGGCTAACTGCAACAAAGTTATTCGGCTATCCAGAGGTTACACTTTTGTTTTGCCTTTTCCATTTGATAATCTCTGTAGTTTTTAGTGTGCGAATATTTAGGTTAAGGTGCCGGTTTTAATTAAATGGTGTTCTGATCTTTGACTTGATCATGAGTTTTTGATAGTTGATATATTAAGATTGCTTGGAGCCTGGTTTGTTAATCGATTACCCAAAAGACTTCGATACTTGTTTAACCAATCTAATGCAACTATAAGCCACTAATACATCTTAAGTTATATAAGTCTTCTACCTCACTCTCTCCACTGTTGGGCTATGCTAGCTATACTGAGTTCACATTTGACCGGTTACCATCACAATCTTCCACATTTGCCTGTATTCACAATATAGCTACCAACTGTTCTCCTCTAGGGCGTGACCATAAATTTCACCGTGCAGCCGTTTGCACAGTGGTCAGTGTATCATCCTGCACTTATATGAGCAATATGATCAAAGACATACAGGGATCATGAAAACTAAGTTAGGAAGTACTGTGATACCACTGAACGGGGAGGAATTGTTATATATTTCTGTGTTGAGTTTGTGTCCAGCAGGTATAGTAGATATCCTACTGTCTCTATTTTCAACTGGTTTCTTGTAATACATAGACATCATTGTGATCTTTTAAAGGTTGTTGAGTCTTTTGTTTCAAAAATGTGCAAGTCTCATGTGTCAATTTGTGAGCATTAAGACCTGTGATATGTGAACTCAAGGGGGAAACCAATATGCATTTGAACTTGATAGTTGGCATAGGAAAATAAGGTAGGGTATTAAGTAACATAACATATTCTTATACAGAATTATCTGGATTTTTTATAGTTTCATAAAACTGCAAGTACAGTAAACCAAATGAACAGACCCCTGTCTCGTGTGCTAGGTAAACTGAAGTACTGGTGCTTTTACACCTTATACTAGTGTGACGTACCGGAGCATACCATTTGTCGTTTAGGTTTACATTTTGAGTATGAAGGTACACTACACTAGTTGGTGTGCAGCTTTCTTTTTAGTAGAAGTTCCAACTTGAGTTATAACTTCATCAATTTCTTTTGAGGCGAAGTACGGGCTTGTGTAATGAGTTCAGTGGCATTGTTAGATTCCCCAACAAATTGACATAAAAGACAACATTATCTACGATACTAGTAGACTATTTATTAAATATATTAAGAAGTGTAAAGTTACTGGCATGTTGGGAGACGGTAACAGGAAAATGAAATCCCAGGAAGATACCAGTTAGGCTGTTCTTGATGATGCTTCTACTGCACGTTGGTCCTGTGAAGCCTATTAATCTTTAGCTTAAAAGATATGAACCACAATATCTACTAGTAGGGACTAGGGAAACACAATAGGCTCTCAAATTCAAACACTTGAAATAATGGTTAGTTAATTAACCTACGGGTGTTTTGTGTTTCACGAAAGGGAGTCACATGGAAGAGCTATATCTATATGAATGCAAGAATTGTTGCAGAAACTTAAATTGAGATTGTCATGCACAAAAGCAGAGTGCATAAACAAAATCAAAGAGTATCAGGATTTAGGGGTGAGCTGTTTGATGCAAGCCTATTGAGGTTACCGATTGCTTGGCTTTGTTCACATTGCGTGGTTAGGGGCTGATATCCAATTTACAGTTGCATTTATATGAAGCAATCCTTCCCTAATCTTTATAAGACTGGTCGAATTTCGAAAGTTCAAAGCTCCAATGTTATAAATATATGCAATGTATTGATGAAACATCACTGGTAGAATCATAATGCCTTCATACTGCAAAAAAATTTCCTGTGTAAATTGCTCATCTCTTTTAAATTAAAAAGCTGTAGTCGGAACTGAATATAGTTATGGGCTCAGAGGCCTATTAATTAGTGGAAACTGTAATGCATATCATTACTACATGTATCTGAAATTTTATACATGCAGACAATTTGCAGAGGGACTTAACAATCTGATGTCAACAACATAATTCTGAATTTGAAAAAAAAAAATGAACTACTAATGCCTCTGCACCGAGAAATGTAGGCAATTGATACAGGGAAAAGTGGGCAACAGTCATTTATACAGGGAAAATGTCCTAAAAATTCTACCTTTCGCCTCTACTTCAAGCTATCAATTTACGCTCTGCAGAGCTGTGGCCAAAATAGCACCTCACACAAAAATGGTGCCAATGACCAAAGGATGCATCTTAATCATGTATTTCTAATTACTAACAACAACAATATGGGCAGAACAGACATGGAACCCCAGACTGTTTTTCCTTGATTACACTGTCCTCATCTGCACTGATTGGACTGCGATTTCCAGTCAAGAAGTAGGTTGTTCATAGACTCTTTAAAGTTCTTCACATGGCGCCCTGGCTTCAAAACATTGACATCACCCCATTGTGAGCATGGATCCGTGAACCAGCTTTTCCGGCCACTGCACCATGCTCCTGGAACAGCTCTATGCCTACCACGCTTGAGAATCTTCTCATCAATCATGTCTAGCACTGCATCATTTTTACGAAACTGTCTTGCAAAAGCAGCTCCGCTCTGAATCATCTGTTCATAACCCGAAGTATTAAGGAAAAGAGGATCCATCTTTGGGGGATCATCCCATACCATATATCTCAAATCACCATTGACAGTTGTGTTTCTAAATTCGGGTGAATTGCAAATAACTGAATGAAAATACACTTCTTGGGCCAAAATTAAATTTGTACTATACATCAACAGAGTACGGGGAAGGTTATCCCAGCCAAGAACACAAAATTCAAGAAAAGATCTGCTTAAGGTGACCCATGGAGAACCTAAGAAGAAACAAATAAATAGGCAACAAAAAATTAGAGTATGGATGATGATTAAATCTTGTAACAGTTGGAGCTAATTAAATCTCAGTAAGTTAAGCATGAAGGTGCACTTTGCCTGTGAAAACTTTGAAGGCATCAGGCAGTGTTCTCTTTTGAGTGGCATGGAAAATTTGAACTCTTCTAGCTAAGTAAATGCCTGGATCAACAACAATTGGAAGGACCCTTTGACCCCTGAAAAAAATATAATCAACATCCACCTCATGCCGGTTTGCTACACAAACTATGAGCAAAATACAAATGGATTCATCAAATAACAAAGAAGGTAAAGCAGGTCATGAACAGCAAATATCTTTATGGAGGTGCTTACTCTTTCCATCCAAGATCACTGTTATGATCAATGAAATTGAGATCTCTTCTGACAGAGGAGAACACGTGGGATAAGTCTGAAAAAATAGACAATCAAATTTTAGCATTACTAACATTGTCAACATAAAATGCATCTCAACACAAGGCATTTGAGTGCAATATTAGCACCACGAATACTATTAAAAAAGTAACATACTAGACAATCCAGAAGAGCAACTAGCTTAAGGAATTTATCATAGAATTCATCTCACAGATAAGTAGAATCCAAGGAACTCCAGTTAGAAATGAACAGTAGAACTGTCAACATATAAACATATCCCAGCTACCATCTGGTTGGAAAAAAATATTGTGGAAATATATTTCTGGCATAATAATTAGCCCAGCAGTTTCTTTCTGCAGATGTACACCTTCGATGAATTATACAGATGCATGGCTCAGTCTCTAGCAATGGTTTTGCTGAATGCCCATAAAATTTGCAAGGCATCAGAATTCAGAACTATCAACTCTATGAACCAATACCATAGTCTAGTCATATTTCTAAAGTTTAAAGATAAGCTTCAAACTAAAATATAGCTCGAATTTAAATTATTAGCCCAACCTTAATCTAGCAAAATAAAGCCCCTTTGACCGCAACCAAGTACCTTCATAGCATGCTCTTCTCTAGATTGCTTTTATTATGATTTGCATGTCACAAATAATTATTCTGCAAGCAAATGCCTTCATAATGTGCTCTCCTCAAAGACTGGCTTTAATTATGATTTGCATGTCATAAATAAAAAATTTCACTAGAAACACTTGCTCTTCCTTACAAGGTAATCATAGTAAGACGTACTACTGGATTAGACCAATGGTCACAGAGGTATCGCTAATTTACTACAAGAGCTTAATTACTTATCTTGCTGAACAACATAAGCAATGTTGTGGAATAGAAACGAGGGTTTGTAAATTGCGGCTAGGGTTTGTGTGTATTAAATACAAGGGTTGATGAGCTTCAAGCTTTAATGGTTGTTTCTGCATTCGAGACTGATCGGTCCTCACAAAATGCCTACGTATATCGAAGTTGAGAAACAAGCCAAAGACGTAGTTCTGAGATGAGGGGTTTGGCCCTTTATATAGGCTTAAGAAGCCTTAGAATCGGAGTAGGGTTAGGTGACTTGGTGGGCAAGTCACCGCCTTGGAATCAATTCTAGAATGTTCCATATAGGAAACAGATTCCTAATGGACTTAGTTGTCTTGGAGGACAAGCCTCGTTCTTGGGTTTAAACAAGGATTTAAACAAGGAGTCGGTGCCATTCACGGCCTTGATTCTAAATCATCCTTTGTTCTATGGATCAGGCCAATATTAGAAAACAAGCTTATACCAGCCGTCCCCGATCTGAGCTGTTTCTTGGGCTTAATCATTAACTACGAATTTAATGCTCAACTAGGGTTTCAGGCCTCATTAATGGGCCAATAAACGCAACATTAAATATGTCTTTAGGGATTATTTTTCACCCACAGCAAGGAGAGCAGAGATAGGTATTGTTCCATCTCAATCTACTCTTCTTATTTAGAATGACGAGGCATTGATCTAATTTAGCAATAATATCGGTATCAAATGTACCATTTACGTGTATGAACAAACTTGGAAATACATGCTCATTAGTTTTTATTCCATTGCCACCGTCGATTTGACTGTTATGTGGAACATAAATGCTACTAACATTTAAGGCTTTTTTATCTCAATTTTAGGACAGATCTGTCCATAAATCCTAACATCCCAGCCTGGCTTATCCACAGCTTATCAAGTCTCAAAATTATGTCTAAGGCTAACATCTAATCCTTTTTTATAATTTTGAAGACAGATCTATCCTTACTTATTCACAACTTATAAAATCTCAAAAATTACTATCTTTATTCATAATCACAAACCACCAAAGTCAAATTACGCAACAAAACCACAGAAGAAGAAAGAAACCATACCATCCTGCGAAATCAACGGATAATCCAATGCACTCAAACAAACAAACCAATCCCACCCCTTATCCACCTTGAACAAAATCGAAGCAGCTCGTAAAACAGCAGCAACTCCACTCGAACCCATATAAGTATTAGGATCAGGCTTTCCCACCACATCAACATTCCTAAAATCTCTAATCACACTCACAGACTCAACCAACTTAACCAACTTTCTCCTCTCCTCATCTGACCCACCAGTCCCAATATGCAATAAATACCGGTTTCTTGGATGATACACAGCTAAAAGCAAGCGGTAAATCCGGTCAACATCACCTCTAGTTCCGGTAATATAATAGGCAAACGCTGGTGGGTAATTAACACCTCGCCGGAGCGTGGATTGAAAGGGTTTTTGAGAAGATGAGATCATGGAGAGAAATATAAGAAAGGATGTAAAGGCTGCAAAGAAGAGTGTGAAGAGCCATTTTAATTTTGTCAGCTGCCCTTGTGAGTTTGTGTGTTTTTTGAGCATGGGAAGATTGAGATTGAAGTTTGGTTTGGTGGGTTGAGTTGAGTTGAAAGAGTGTGTTTGGCTCAGATTGAATGTTTGTATGTATATGTCAGGTTCGAATAAACATAGAAAGATTTGATTTCTTGTGTTCTGTGCTAGTCCATCTTCATGTTTACACTATAGTTTCCTTTTTCATTTTTTTTTCTAGTTTCTTCTGACGACAACTTTGGCGGTTTGGCCTTGGAGCGCCTTGGAGCAACTGACCAAGTACATGCTAAGAATCCGTGCCTGATGAGTTGTCAAATGTTGATTGGTGGATATTTATGTGAATGCAGGGGCCATCATTATTAATGAAATCTCCACCAATCAAAATTTGACAACTAAGCTAGCACGGATTTTTAGCATATGCCCTTGGGCACACACTAGAAAAATCGATTTATAAATACTAGGCTGTTATAAAATTAATATTAAATGTGATTGTCTTTTAAGTCCAAATGGGCTAGCTATTAATGTCAAATATGACCAACTTCATTTTTGCTATAAATACCAATCTCTTGTAAACCAAACATTTACACCAAGTAATGTTAAAGAGGTAAGCTCCGTTACTCTCTCTATCTCTCTCTCTTTCACTCTTGATTTTATTAACCCTTGGCCATGATATATAAAATCATAATATAAAATCTTTTATAATACGTTATCAGCACGAAGCTCTGCCGGAACTGAGAAGTTATAATTTTATTTTAATATACATATTACATATATGGTCGGTTAATTCGCCTAATATTATGGATTTTTTAAATTTACATGGTCGGTTAATCCGCCTACTACACCGGATTTTTTTTAATTTACATGGTCGGTTAATCCGCCTACTACACCGGATTATTTATTTACATGGTCGGTTAATCCGCGTACTATACGAAAATCTTTCAAAAATAAACTCTACACTTAATTGCCTTAAAAAAGAAATGCCCATATCACTATCAAAATGTGCTTTATTATGCTGTTATTAATTATTATATATCGGAAAATAACTTTTGTACATAAGCTAACATATGCATGATATTCTAATTTAAGTTTATTTATTGATCGGAGATAACCTGTATACGCATACGTCTGCATGCGGGTGAAAATCCATTTGATATTAGATTTGTGATAACAATGATATACAGATTAATTATTGCATGGGATTTTATGTACATCAATCATTAAGATTTAATACTTTCTATGTTAAATTCAGATTTAGTATGACAAACCTTACAAGCTTATCGTTCGTTACATTGGATATTTCTGGAGATAATTATTTGTCGTGGGTACAAGATGTAAAATTGCATCTTGGTTCAAAGAAATTAATCGATACGATAAAAGCAGGAAATAAAGCTACGGCTGAAGAAAAATTTACCTCCATTATTTTTCTCCGACATCACATGCATGAAGATTTAAAATCTGAATACCTAGAAGTCGAGGATCCTTATATTTTATGGGAAAATTTAAGAGATGGGTTCGATCATCAGAAACTAGTTTATCTACCTGCAGCTGAAAATGATTGGGCTAATCTTCGACTTCAAGATTTCAAAAGTGTCCGGGATTATAGCTCTGCATTATTCAAAATAAGTTTTAAGCTCATTTTATGTGGTGAAAAAGTTACTGAGAAAAGAAAGATCGATAAAACCTTATCAACTTTTCATCCCAATAATATCAACTTAGCAGAGATGTATAGGGAGCGCAAATTCACCAAGTTCGGGGATCTTTTATCCACTCTCCTTGTTGCTGAGCAGAATCATGAACTGGTGATTAAGAATCATCAATCTCGTCCAACGGGATCTGCCCCTTTACCTGAAGTAAATAACATGTCATTCCAGCAGAATGTACGTGGAAGAGGGCATAGAGGTGGACGAGGCCAAGGACGATACCGTGGACGAGGTCGAGGTCGCGGAAATTTTCGTCCTCATAAAGGCTCTAGTCACCAGAAGTGGCAAGCTGAAAAACAGAACAAAGGAAAGGCACCACAAGGAGGGAAAACTGATAATATATGTTTTAAATGTGGAATGGAGGGACACTGGTCACGAAATTGTTATATTCCAGAACATCTTGTTAAACTATATCAAGCATCCATAAAATCAAAAGGGAAAATGGTGGAAACGAATTTCGCCAACAATGAACTAGATAATTCCCCAATAATCACATCTTGTGGAATAAGCACTAATGATCCAAATGAATATGAAACTCCCATGTGGGAAGCTGAAGATTAGTTTCATAAAATTACTATAATATTGTGTATTATATTGTTTTAAACTATGTAGTGTGTTATGTTTTCTATCGAATAAAAGTGTGTTTCTTAATTATGCACAGAATGATTTCTGAGGATATATGCATTGCTGATTGTGGCACAACTCATACGATTCTACAGAGCCGAAAATATTTTACCCTTCAAACCAAAACCAAAGCACAAGTTGGGACCATATCTGGTGTTTCCAATATAATTGAGGGTTTGGGAAAGGCTAGTTTTATCTTACCTAATGGCACACACTTACATGTTCCAAATGCATTATTTTCTAGTAAGTCCACTAGAAATCTTCTTAGTTTTAAGGATATCCGACTCAACGGTTTTCACATCGAAACCACTTCCGAGGCTGGTAAAGAATATCTTCTTATCACTTCAGCTAATTCTAGCAAAAAGAAAATCTTATAAAAGTTTCTCTCACTTTCTTCAGGATTATATATGATGAAAATTAGAGCCATTGAGTCACACAATGTCATTGCTTCGAAACTAGTAGACCCAAAATCATTTACACTTTGGCATGAAAGATTAGGTCACCCTGGTGTCTCTATGATGCGTCGCATTATAGAGAATTCTACTGGACATCCTCTAAGAGATCTTAAAGTACTTTCAAACAATGACCTTCCTTGCTTAGCATGCTCTTTAGGAAAACTGATTACTCGACCATCTCCTACTAAAGTTCAGCTTGAGAGTCCAAATTTTCTTGAAAGGATCTAAGGGGATATATGTGGGTCTATCCACCCATCTTCTGGTCCATTTAGGTACTTCATGGTATTAATTGATGCCTCAACTAGATGGTCTCATGTTTGTCTTCTCTCAACTCGTAATGATGCTTTTGCAAAATTACTTGCCCAGATAATCAAACTACGAGCTCAATTCCCAGATCATTGCATTAAGTCAATTCGATTAGATAATGCCGGCGAGTTCACATCTGTAACTTTTGTTGACTATTGCATGTCTGTAGGGATCTCAGTTGAACACCCAGTTCCTCATGTACATACACAAAATGGATTAGCCGAGTCCTTTATCAAAAGACTTCAACTTATTGCAAGACCACTATTGTTGAAAGCGAAATTACCTACATCCATTTGGGGTCATGCAATACTTCACGCGGCCAATATTATTAGGATTAGACCAACTGCCTACAACAAACATTCTCCACTACAATTGGTACTTGGTCAAATTCCTAATATCTCTCACTTCAAAATTTTTGGAAGTGCTGTATATGTGCCGATTGCTCCACCACAGAGATCGAAGATGGGAGCTCAAAGAAGAATAGGTATCTACGTTGGTTTTGATTCGACATCTATAATTAGATATCTTGAACCACTAACTGGAGATTTATTTACCGCGAGATATACAGATTGTCATTTTGACGAATTAATGTTTCCTCTTTTAGGGGGAGATAAATATTCGAATAAAGCTAATCCTGACATTACATGGAATGTGTAATAACCCTGATTTTGTACTACTGTAGAAAGGACCCGGATAAATAGTAACTCCGGTGTGTAAGAAAAACAAATCCTACCCAAGATTATGTAATGGAAATTTGAGGATTTTAAATCCATATTAATTTTATAAGTGAAATGAGTGTATGTAAAAGCCATCAGAAATCAGTAAATCACACTTCGTTAATAAATTACGATTTTCGAGAAAGCGATAAATACGAAAGCCGTGACACGGCCAAGGACCTTAAAACGTGAGAATATTATGGAATAAGTGCTAAGAAGGAATTTGGTGGAATGAAGAACACTTGAAGAGATTTTATTCGCTAAGAATATTTTACGGATT
The DNA here is from genome assembly GCA_036435485.1 of Saposhnikovia divaricata. Classification (NCBI taxonomy): domain Eukaryota; kingdom Viridiplantae; phylum Streptophyta; class Magnoliopsida; order Apiales; family Apiaceae; genus Saposhnikovia; species Saposhnikovia divaricata. The sequence goes on from CM071600.1 coordinate 26,828,965, forward strand.
AAAATTAGGTTGCATGGAAATTATGGAATAAAAACTAAAAAATAATTAGAATAACAAGTGTCATGCAAAACCTAGCTACATGCATGCAAGGTGGTAGACAAGATAGTAACCAAGTAGTTAGAGTAGTTGGAAACCAAACTAGAAAGTTAGAAAACTAAGTAATAGTTAGAAAACAAGATCCTTGAGTTAAGGACAAGGACAACAAAAATTCAAAAAGTAAAATAGTAACCTAGGGGCTAGCCTTGGACAATTTGAGGGCTGATATATCAGCCATATACACATGTAATACACATCATTTTATCACACAAAAAGTGGCCAAGGCAAAGCTTTTCTCTCCCCCATTTGAAGCACTCAGCTGAGCTAAAAAAAACAAGAAGGAGAGTTCGATTTTTCTCCTTGCCTTCCACTCACTCAATATTCATAAAAATTTAACCCAAGCCTCTTCAAGGTAATACTAAGGTATGATAAAAATTTCAGAATATTTCTTGAAGTTTAGCCTAGTCAAAAAAATTCTCAAAGTTCAAGGTTGAGTAGTAGCTTATGGTCAGAATTTTTTTTTTTTTTTTTGATCTTAAAGTTTAGTGTTTGTAAGAGATAACCAAGGTGTTTTTGGAGGATATCAAGCCTTGTTAAGGTCATCCAAGCTTCAAGAAGGTAAGAACATCTCATTCAAGCTAGTTATAATGCCGGATTTTCGATAACCTAGTTATGCAGAAAACTCACGGTTTGTTAAGATGTTATTTTTGGACCAAACTGCTTAGAAACATGTAGACGTGATCTTGAAGAGTATTTGAGAATTTGAATCGCATAAAACGGATTTATGGTGTAAGAGTTATGCTTGATTTAGTAAAATCGGTTTAAACGAACGCATTTGGTAGAACCACTGACTTTGAAGTGATTAACGGACCACTTAAAATTTGAGTTAAATTATGAAAACTTTTGTGAAGTTAGATTTTAAAGTGAGGAAGACATCACAGAAAGAATTGAGTTAAAAAGTGAATTTTTCGATTTTATAAAAATCGAAGAGTAGAAGCTGCGCAAGAAAATTTCCAGCAGAGTAGAACATTTTTAGGGCTTTAATTGAGGACCTTGTAAAAGATTATAAGTCATGAAAAATTGATAGAAAATACAAGGTACAATAAGGAAGGCCTGGGAAAAAGAATTTCATAAAAAGATTTATTTTTCGATTTGATAAAAATGTTCGAATCAAGGGTGCGCGAACGAAAACTACCGTTAGGGGACGAACGAATAAACTCAAACGGATTTGAAACACGACCCGAATAAATTGGTAATATTAATTCGGTCAAGGATCATTACCATAAGCTTATAAGTTCAACATTAATACTAGTAGTCCTCTCAGGGAATTACTTTCGTTATATAGGCGTTGATTAGATAGTTCGGGTACGAAACTAACCCTATCATTTCCTTGATTGATTATAGATCATTACCTTAAGAAGTACGAGTCTACTCCCCCGACACTACCAGGCAAGTTTTCCGTACCTAAACTTCAAGTATGATTTGAAAACTGTTGTTGTTGTGATATAAATGCATGTACTGTTTCAATTATCTTGCAATTAAATTTACAAACGTATGCATGATTTCCCTAAGTACTTGTGAAGTTTTTGTATATGAATGTATACACCCAATGGCTTACACGTATATACATACATGATGATGTTTAAGGCTCGGATAGAGCGTATGTACTTTCGGGTATGAATCGGGAGTCGGAGTATTTGGTGTAAAAAAAAAAAACCCCCGGTAACCCCGGAGACGGATATTTTCGATAATCGAATAGATTCCGATAATTTAAATATTTACGAATATCGGAATTATATAATATTTGAATATTTATTTATTAGATGAATATTAATATATATTCATTTAAAGTTGATTTATTTAATTATTTGATTAATGATTAATTATTTTAGTAACTATTAATTAATTATTAATTATTTGTTTACTAATTAAAAATGATTTAAATGTTCTAAAATTCCTTAAAAATTATATAAAAATCATTTGACCTATTTAAAAATTATTTTTGGCTTTTAAAAATTTATTTAAATATTTTCTGGCGTTCAGAAAAATATTTAAAAATAGTAAGGGTTCTCAAATATTTTTATAATTACCTACGCTTCGTAAATACTACCCCAACAGTTTACGAACTTATCAAAACTTGAGAGCCCAAGGTTTTGGGAGCAATTAAGAACGTTTTCTCCCTTCGCTATAAACTAAAGCAGTGACCCTACCTCATCCAGGAGGGTTAGATTTTAGAAAATCCTCAAGAAAACTCCGAATAACTCCCCGACAAAGTTCTAAAAGAATTTCCTGAGTAAAGAAAATAGTTGACGAAGATCAACTAGTGAGATGAACTTACTTCCTTATTTTCTTCCGGAAGTAAAGATTTTTAAAAAGGTATCAAGGCTGGTTTAAAACGACTCTGGGGACTGGAGGGTGTTTAAGTGTGAGAGGCCCGCAGGTAGGCGAGTCCATCAAGATGATGAAAGAGGCTTACAGGTGAGTAAGTCCACTATAAGACCCGAATGCGGTCAGGGCCACGACCTCCATAGTAGGTTCGTCTCCCGTCTACTAGTAGCAAAGTTTGTACGATACAATGGCTGATCACCTTGTATCGGGTGGTACTCCAGAATAGTCCCTTTCTTCCAATTGGAATTGTGCTGCAATACTGTACTGGGAGCCCAGGTGCTCTAGTACCGACAGTGTTGTCAGTGTTGAACTCATCAAGAAAAGATTTTGAAACTTGAATGGTCCTGTTTTGAAAATGACACCGTGTACGAAAGATTTATTAAAAGCTGAAAAGATATTACATTACTAAGTATCATATATGATAATGGTATTATTATAGTACTGTTACTACATTGCTGAGCAACGATGCTCACACTTGCTTTTCTATATATATCACAAACATCAACAGATAAGCATGGCAAGAACAAGACAGACCCCTCGCAAGCAGGTGCTTACCGGCCAGCAGTTTAGGAGGTTGTTTACTAGACAGGTGCGCAGGCCGCATCCAGTACCGTTACCACCGGTGAGCAAACTCAGTCGGATAGGGTTATAGCTTAGATTGGTTAGGTTTATTTACAAGCATGACTTGTGTAAGCTTTTGAAAACCCGGAAACTATCCCACATTTTTCATCACCTACGGTAGCAACTTTTGTGGATTTTAAACCTTTCTAGATTATAACTCATGGGTCTGTAATAACTTTACCTTTTGGATTGTATTTAGTACTTTAAGTAATGTCTTGCTTTCGCTCTGAGCTTATAACCTGTGATGGATGTTATTGATTTAGGGGTCACTGTCAACGGTAATATTAGTAGTTAGTAAAATGATTAATAATCAGGGACGGTAATTCGATAAAATTGGAATCTAGATCGGCGTAACAACCTGGATCGTTGACCCCCGATCTAGGGGTGTTACAGAAATGGTATCAGAGCCCTAGGTTATAGTCTCAGAGACGAAAGGAAGGTTAAGGATGTAAACCTTTACCAAGTTTATGGACGGGCTAGTAGACATAGCCCTACCGAACCTAAGTCATTTAAGATAATTATATATTGAAACTTTTGAGATAGTAACACTTTTCCCTTTCCTTTGTAGATTCCCGAGGAGCCCGTTATGGACCCAGTCGTTGATCCAGTGGTTGACCCAGTAGCAGACCCTATGGAGGACCCAGCTGAGGATGACCCAACAGAGGCTGACCCAGTTGACCCCATGCCTATGGATGAGCAGGAGAGTGACCATGATGAGGACCCTGAGGAGGACCCGGATGAGGATCCGGAGGAGGACCCTAGGGACGATGCCCCAGCTGACCCCACCGTAGGAGAGGACCCAGAGGATGACTCAGTAGCCTGGACAGACATCCCCATGTACTCCCCTAGGCCTCCCCGTAGGGAGCCATCACCGCCTGTCTCCCCACCACTGAGCCCACTCCCCGCAGAGGAGTCGGAGGAGTTGATTGCTTATGATGCTGACACTGAGATAGCTCCGCAGAGTGCGCCGTAGTCCCCACCTCCACCCCCAGTTCCTGTTGTTTTAGCTGCGGAGTATGATTGGGAGGTTGCCAGACTCACCGCTAGGTTAGTAGCTTCTGAGGCTCGGGCGGAGGAGCTGAGGTTTCAGTTGAGAGAGGAGAGGAGGCACCGTCACCACACTCGTCGGGAGAGATCAGATTCTATGGCAGAGAGTTGTGTTGGATGACATTCCGATTCGAGCGGAGGGCCATCTCTAGGCTCAGGGCATCATCCCGCTCGGACGGGAGTATCAGAGAGAGAGAGAGGCAGAGCGGATTCTGTCATCAGCTATGAGGAGGCTCAGGGACGAGACCCGCTTCCACCGTTACTGATGATATGTATGACTGTTAGCTTTCCAGTGCGGACCGTAGTTGATAGATGTACTTTTGGGGATAGTAGTAGCTAGTCCGACTGTAAAAGCTTATTATGTATCTTTTGGTAGGATTGATGTATCCAGATGATGTATTATGACTATTAGGTTTCCAGTAGGGACTAGATGTTAGTTGTACTTTTGGTATGGTAGTAGCAGGTAGCAGCTAGTCCGACTGAGAAAGCATGTGTTGTATCTTTTGGTAGGCCTTATGTATTCAGACGATGTATTATGTGACTTGTGACTTTTAGGGTAACCCTTTGATGGTACCCCTTATATATATATATATATATATATATATATATATATATATATATATATATATATATATATATATATATATATATATATGGTTGTTTGCCCCTTTTGGTACCAAGTTCTGTTAAAGTTCATTACGCACACTGCTTTATATATTAACTGTTTACAACAAGAAAGCACTTATATATCCGGAATGAACTACCCTTTTAGGTAACACTTACTTATGCAAGGTAACCCTAACAATTGTACATATATAAATGTATATGTTTCAGAAAGATGCCGCCCAGACGAAGAAACACAGTAGACCACAATGCTGAATCTGCCACTCATGGCAATGATCAGCGTAGAGAGGAAGAACACCAAAGTCAAGCCCGTGAGGAGGAAGGGCAAGACTTTAATGAACATGATAATGCAGATCAGGAGGAGGGAGAAGACGAAGCCACTCAAATTGAGGAAGGCAGAGATGAGAACCCTATGGAGCAATTTATGAATCTGCTCAGGCAAAACTTACAGCAACCACCCCCACCACCAAGGAACCTCAATACCACCAACGCTAACGCCTTTCGCGCCTTTAAATCCCTGAAACCCCCAGAATTTCAAGGCACTGCTGACCCTGTGGCAGCAAGATCTTGGTTGAAGGAGATGGAGAAATCCTTCGAGATTTTAGGTGTGGATGAAACCCAGAAGACGGTCTTTGCTGCTTACTTACTGAAAGGAGAGGCGAATTATTGGTGGGAAGCCAAGCGCAACCTGGAGCCCGTAGGCGTAGTGACTTGGGAAAGGTTCTGTAAATTGTTCTTGGATAAGTATTTTCCCAAGTATATGGAAACTCAGATGGAGCTGAAGTTCCTAGAGCTGAAACAGGAAAACATGACAGTGGCGGAGTACGAGGCCAAATTCACGGAACTATCAAGGTTTGTGCCCAACTTTGTGGATACTGAGGAGAAAAGAGCAAAAAGGTTTCAGCTAGGACTAAAACCTTGGATCCAAAACCGTGTCGCTATGTTGGAAATAACAGACTACGCTACCTTGGTACAAAAGGCCTCAATAGTGGAAGCTGGTAGTGAAATGAGCTTGAGGATGAAGGAGAACAAGAAAAGGATGGCTGTGAGTCTAGGAGGAGGATCTAGTAGCGGACGCCGCTTTAACAAATTCAACCGAGCAACTGCATCTCAGCCGACCGTTGGTCCAGCTACAAAAAGGGCTGGAAGCGAAAGTGTTAATCAGGGAGGTGGACAGTCCAGAGCGACCACCTTCACCCAATCACGCACCCCCATACCTGAATGCAAGACTTGTGGAAAGAAACATCTAGGCACGTGTCGGTCGTCAGTAACATGCTACAAGTGCGGGCGCACGGGACACTACTCCAATAGTTGCCCCCAACAAACTCAAGGCCTTAAGTGCTATCAATGCGGAGGAATGGGGCATATGAAGAAGGACTGCCCTAAGCTAAACCTATCTGGATCAAGAGTGAGTGGAGCAGCTTCCAATCGACCACCTACTGCCAGGACCTTTAACATGACCGTGCAGGATGCTGTCAGAGACTCAGATGTTATCGCAGGTACCCTAACCCTTAACTCGGTAAATGCAAATGTCTTATTTGATTCTGGAGCTACTCGATCTTTTATATCGTACGAATTCGCATGCAAATTAAATCTTAAGGCGGAGGCTCTGAAAGAGCAGCTAATGGTAGAAATAGCTAATCGTGAAGTGATTCCTGTGAGCCAATTCTACCCCGACTGCGATCTAGAAATAGGAGGTTGTCATTTTCAAGCCAACCTAATACCTTTTGTGTTGGGAGGATTCGATGTTATCTTAGGCATGGACTGGATGTCCAGTAATAACGCCCAGATCGACTGCAAGGGCAAGAAAGTCAAGATGATGGTGTCAGGAAAGAAAAGAGTAGTGTTTAAGGGGCAGCGACAAACTCGGAAATTTTTCACCGTCGCACAAGCCAGGAAGTTGGTACGTAAGGGGAACGAAGCCTTCCTGGCCTATGTTGTAGACACAGAACAGGAGGCCCCTAAATTGCAAGGTATCCCTGTCGTTAGAGAATTCGAAGATGTATTTCCCGAAGAACTACCAGGATTGCCACCCGATAGGGAGATCGAGTTCGCGATAGAATTGGCACCCGGGGCTGCACCTGTTTCTAAGGCCCCGATAGGATAGCTCCCGTGGAGATGAAAGAACTAGCGACACAGTTACAAGAGTTGTTGGACAAGGGGCTGATAAGGCCGAGTGTATCTCCATGGGGCGCTCCAGTACTGTTTGTGAAGAAGAAGGATGGTAGCATGAGATTATGCATCGATTATAGGGAGCTGAATAAACTAACCATCAAGAATAAATACCCTCTACCTAGGATCGACGACCTATTCGACCAGCTAAAAGGAGCAGTCTGCTTCTCAAAAATAGACTTGAGAACCGGATATCACCAATTAAAGATTAAGCCGGAGGATATACCCAAGACCGCATTTCGCACTCGGTACGAACATTATGAATTTCTGGTCATGTCCTTTGGATTAACCAATGCACCAGCAGCCTTTATGGACCTGATGAATCGCGTGTTTAAGCAATACCTAGACAAATGCGTCATAGTATTTATCGATGATATTCTGATTTATTCAAGGACTGAGGAAGAACACGCAGAACATTTGAGGATAGTCCTAGGAATTCTAAGAGCTGAGAAACTGTATGCCAAATTCTCTAAGTGTGAGTTTTGGCTTAGAGAAGTGCAATTTCTAGGCCACGTGGTAAGCAGTGAGGGAGTATTAGTTGACCCTGCCAAGATAGAGGCCATATCAAATTGGGAAAGACCGACCACCCCGACGGAAGTAAGAAGCTTCGTAGGATTGGCAGGCTATTATAGGCGATTCGTGAAAGACTTTGCCAAGCTAGCAGCCCCGCTTACCCGACTTACCAGAAAGACAGAGAAGTTCGTATGGATGGAGAAATGTGAAGACAGCTTCCAGGAGCTGAAGAAACGGTTAGTGACCGCCCCTGTGCTGGCGCTACCAGATGAAAGGGGAGACTTCGTGATTTATAGTGACGCATCCCACAAGGGATTAGGCTGTGTGCTCATGCAACATGAAAAGGTGATTGCGTATGCGTCCAGACAATTGAAGGAGTACGAAGTAAGATACCCTACTCATGACTTAGAGTTAGCCGCAATTGTATTCGCGCTAAAGATATGGAGGCACTATTTATACGGAGAGTAGTGCGAGATTTATACGGACCACAAGAGCCTTAAGTACATCTTCACTCAGAAAGAATTAAACATGAGGCAGAGGAGGTGGTTAGAGCTGATAAAGGATTATGATTGTGAGATTCGTTATCACCCAGGGAAGGCCAATGTGGTGGCCGATGCCCTTACTAGGAAGGAGAAACTCAAGATGCTGACCTCAGTGGAGGAGTTGGTGAGAGATTTTGAAAAACTAGAGATAGAAATCAAGAGACCAGCCGATGGTCAGGAGGTGCTGATGGAGATTCAGATCGAACCGCCGTTGCTAGAAAAGATTAGACGATGTCAGGAGCAAAAGATGGAGGAGGAAGCTAACTCGGAGGAGGAAATCATGACCGGAGAGGAAATCAAATGTGAAAGGGACAAAAATGGAATCATGTGATATGCCACAAGGATATGGGTCCCGAATGTTCAGGAATTGAACGACGAAATCTTATACGAAGGCCATAATGCCAGATATTCGGTACACCCCGGAAGCACCAAAATGTATAGAGACCTTAAAGAATACTATTGGTGGCCTAACATGAAAAAGGGTGTGACAGAGTGGGTGAATAGATGTTTGACCTGTCAATGAGTGAAAGCGGAACACCAAAGACCCAGTGGCCTGCTACAACCTTTAGAGATCCCGGAGTGGAAATGGGAGCATATAGCCATGGACTTCGTGGTAGGACTACCCAAGACTAGGACCAATCATGACGCGATATGGGTAATCATAGACAGATTAACCAAGTCTGCTCACTTCCTACCCATCAACGAAAAGTACACCGTCGACAGGTTAGTGGATATTTACATACGAGAGATAGTGGTACGACATGGAGTTCCAGTGACCATTGTGTCTGATTGGGATCCCAGGTTTAACTCTAGGTTTTGGAGAAGTTTCCAGGAGTGTGTAGGGACCAAGTTGAACATGAGTACCGCTTATCATCCACAGACAGACGGGCAGAGTGAAAGAACTATCCAAACCTTGGAAGATATGTTGAGGGTGTGTGTTATAGATTTCAAAGGGAGTTGGGAGGAACATTTACCCTTAATCGAGTTCGCATATAACAACAGCTACCATTCGAGCATAGGAATGCCCCCGTACGAAGCCCTCTATGGCCGGAAGTGTCGTTCCCCTTTATGTTGGGAAGAGGTCGGCGAACGGAAAATATTAGGACCTGACTTGGTACAGCAAACGAGGGATGTCATAGTATTAATTAGAGGAAGACTGGCAGCAGCTCAGGATAGACAGCGTAGGTATGCAGACCTAGCCCGAAAGGATAAGGAATATGAAGTAGGTGACATGGTGTTCTTGAAAGTATCCCCTTGGAAAGGATTGATGAGGTTCGGGAAGAAAGGAAAGTTGAGTCCGAGGTTTATTGGACCTTTTGAGATCTTACGGCGCATTGGACCAGTGGCTTATGAATTAGCCTTACCCCCAAACCTACGACAAGTGCACAATGTATTCCATGTGTCCATGCTAAGGAAGTACAACCCTGATGCCAAACATATAGTGGAGTACGAGCAAGTAGACCTGCAGCCAGATCTGTCCTACATAGAGAAACCAGTGGAAATCATGGATCGCAAAGAACAAGTGCTGAGGAACAAGGTTGTCAAGCTGGTCAGGGTTCTATGGCAAAACCACAATGTTGAAGAATCAACTTGGGAGCTGGAAAGCGAGATGCAGGAGAAATACCCCCAACTATTCACGGACTGATTCCGGGACGGAATCCTTTAAGAGGGGGAGATTGTAATAACCCTGATTTTGTACTACTGTGGAAAGGACCCGGATAAATAGTAACTCCGGTGTGTAAGAAAAACAAATCCTACCCAAGATTATGTAATGGAAATTTGAGGATTTTAAATCCATATTAATTTTATAAGTGAAATGAGTGTATGTAAAAGCCATCAGAAATCAGTAAATCACACTTCGTTAATAAATTACGATTTTCGAGAAAGCGATAAATACGAAAGCCGTGACACGGCCAAGGACCTTAAAACGTGAGAATATTATGGAATAAGTGCTAAGAAGGAATTTGGTGGAATGAAGAACACTTGAAGAGATTTTATTCGCTAAGAATATTTTACGGATTAAAATTAGGTTGCATGGAAATTATGGAATAAAAACTAGAAAATAATTAGAATAACAAGTGCCATGCAAAACCTAGCTACATGCATGCAAGGTGGTAGACAAGATAGTAACCAAGTAGTTAGAGTAGTTGGAAACCAAACTAGAAAGTTAGAAAACTAAGTAATAGTTAGAAAACAAGATCCTTGAGTTAAGGACAAGGACAACAAAAATTCAAAAAGTAAAATAGTAACCTAGGGGCTAGCCTTGGACAATTTGAGGGCTGATATATCAGCCATATACACATGTAATACACATCATTTTATCACACAAAAAGTGGCCAAGGCAAAGCTTTTCTCTCCCCCATTTGAAGCACTCAGCTGAGCTAAAAAAAACAAGAAGGAGAGTTCGATTTTTCTCCTTGCCTTCCACTCACTCAATATTCATAAAAATTTAACCCAAGCCTCTTCAAGGTAATACTAAGGTATGATAAAAATTTCAGAATATTTCTTGAAGTTTAGCCTAGTCAAAAAAATTCTCAAAGTTCAAGGTTGAGTAGTAGCTTATGGTCAGAATTTTTTTTTTTTTTTTGATCTTAAAGTTTAGTGTTTGTAAGAGATAACCAAAGTGTTTTTGGAGGATATCAAGCCTTGTTAAGGTCATCCAAGCTTCAAGAAGGTAAGAACATCTCATTCAAGCTTTTGGTTCTTTAAGATTTAAAGAGATTATATAGAGAATGTTATGTATGAGATGATTTAGTGGTTTTAGTGGTTAAAGATTTTATTTTTATGATAAATCTTGGATGTTGGTAAAATAATGCTACCACTGATTTTTTGTGACCTTTGAAGATGTTAAAATGATATGGAGGTTGTATGGTGGTCTTGGATGTGTGTTTGGATTGGATAAAAATGGAAAATCTTCGTGTTATAGCCGTTATAATGCCGGATTTTCGATAACCTAGTTATGCAGAAAACTCACGGTTTGTTAAGATGTTATTTTTGGACCAAACTGCTTAGAAACATGTAGACGTGATCTTGAAGAGTATTTGAGAATTTGAATCGCATAAAACGGATTTATGGTGTAAGAGTTATGCTTGATTTAGTAAAATCGGTTTAAACGAACGCATTTGGTAGAACCACTGACTTTGAAGTGATTAACGGACCACTTAAAATTTGAGTTAAATTATGAAAACTTTTGTGAAGTTAGATTTTAAAGTGAGGAAGACATCACAGAAAGAATTGAGTTAAAAAGTGAATTTTTCGATTTTATAAAAATCGAAGAGTAGAAGCTGCGCAAGAAAATTTCCAGCAGAGTAGAACATTTTTAGGGCTTTAATTGAGGACCTTGTAAAAGATTATAAGTCATGAAAAATTGATAGAAAATACAAGGTACAATAAGGAAGGCCTGGGAAAAAGAATTTCATAAAAAGATTTATTTTTCGATTTGATAAAAATGTTCGAATCAAGGGTGCGCGAACGAAAACTACCGTTAGGGGACGAACGAATAAACTCAAACGGATTTGAAACACGACCCGAATAAATTGGTAATATTAATTCGGTCAAGGATCATTACCATAAGCTTATAAGTTCAACATTAATACTAGTAGTCCTCTCAGGGAATTACTTTCGTTATATAGGCGTTGATTAGATAGTTCGGGTACGAAACTAACCCTATCATTTCCTTGATTGATTATAGATCATTACCTTAAGAAGTACGAGTCTACTCCCCCGACACTACCAGGCAAGTTTTCCGTACCTAAACTTCAAGTATGATTTGAAAACTGTTGTTGTTGTGATATAAATGCATGTACTGTTTCAATTATCTTGCAATTAAATTTACAAACGTATGCATGATTTCCCTAAGTACTTGTGAAGTTTTTGTATATGAATGTATACACCCAATGGCTTACACGTATATACATACATGATGATGTTTAAGGCTCGGATAGAGCGTATGTACTTTCGGGTATGAATCGGGAGTCGGAGTATTTGGTGTAAAAAAAAAAAAACCCCGGTAACCCCGGAGACGGATATTTTCGATAATCGAATAGATTCCGATAATTTAAATATTTACGAATATCGGAATTATATAATATTTGAATATTTATTTATTAGATGAATATTAATATATATTCATTTAAAGTTGATTTATTTAATTATTTGATTAATGATTAATTATTTTAGTAACTATTAATTAATTATTAATTATTTGTTTACTAATTAAAAATGATTTAAATATTCTAAAATTCCTTAAAAATTATTTAAAAATCATTTGACCTATTTAAAAATTATTTTTGGCTTTTAAAAATTTATTTAAATATTTTCTGGCGTTCAGAAAAATATTTAAAAATAGTAAGGGTTCTCAAATATTTTTATAATTACCTACGCTTCGTAAATACTACCCCAACAGTTTACGAATTTATCAAAACTTGAGAGCCCAAGGTTTTGGGAGCAATTAAGAACGTTTTCTCCCTTCGCTATAAACTAAAGCAGTGACCCTACCTCATCCAGGAGGGTTAGATTTTAGAAAATCCTCAAGAAAACTCCGAATAACTCCCCGACAAAGTTCGAAAATAATTTCCTGAGTAAAGAAAATAGTTGACGAAGATCAACTAGTGAGATGAACTTACTTCCTTATTTTCTTCCGGAAGTAAAGATTTTTAAAAAGGTATCAAGGCTGGTTTAAAACGACTCTGGGGATTGGAGGGTGTTTAAGTGTGAGAGGCCCGCAGGTAGGCGAGTCCATCAAGATGATGAAAGAGGCTTACAGGTGAGTAAGTCCACTATAAGACCCGAATGCGGTCAGGGCCACGACCTCCATAGTAGGTTCGTCTCCCGTCTACTAGTTGCAAAGTTTGTACGATACAATGGCTGATCACCTTGTATCGGGTGGTACTCCAGAATAGTCCCTTTCTTCCAATTGGAATTGTGCTGCAATACTGTACTGGGAGCCCAGGTGCTCTAGTACCGATAGTGTTGTCAGTGTTGAACTCATCAAGAAAAGATTTTGAAACTTGAATGGTCCTGTTTTGAAAATGACACCGTGTACGAAAGATTTATTAAAAGCTGAAAAGATATTACATTACTAAGTATCATATATGATAATGGTATTATTATAGTACTGTTACTACATTGCTGAGCAACGATGCTCACACTTGCTTTTCTATATATATCACAAACATCAACAGATAAGCATGGCAAGAACATGATAGACCCCTCGCAAGCAGGTGCTTACCGGCCAGCAGTTTAGGAGGTTGTTTACTAGACAGGTGCGCGGGCCGCATCCAGTACCGTTACCACCGGTGAGCAAACTCAGTCGGATAGGGTTATAGCTTAGATTGGTTAGGTTTGTTTACAAGCATGACTTGTGTAAGCTTTTGAAAACCCGGAAACTATCCCACATTTTTCATCACCTACGGTAGCAACTTTTGTGGATTTTAAACCTTTCTAGATTATAACTCATGGGTCTGTAATAACTTTACCTTTTAGATTGTATTTAGTACTTTAAGTAATGTCTTGCTTTCGCTCTGGGCTTATAACCTGTGATGGATGTTATTGATTTAGGGGTCACTGTCAACGGTAATATTAGTAGTTAGTAAAATGATTAATAATCAGGGACGGTAATTCGATAAAATTGGAATCTAGATCGGCGTAACAACCTGGATCGTTGACCCCCGATCTAGGGGTGTTACAGAATGCATCGGGATTACATTTTCTAGATCCACGTACCGGTCAATGTGAAATTGAAGTTAAAAGGATTATTCATATGCAAAATATCGCAAACCAAATGCCTGACGCATTTAACGATTCTAGAAAAATTATAAAATCTCATATACCTGCAGTAAATACTCCAGCTAGAATAGATGTACCAATTCAACAATTAAATACAAAAGAGTTGGTTATGGAATCAAATCCGCGCTTAAAGCGTGGTAGACCGGTCGGTGCAAAAGATGTTGCACCACGAAAACGAAAAACAAAGAAAAATGCCCCTGAAGTGGCACATGCTCCAGAAGTAGCAAATACCCCTGAAGTGGTATTATCTCCTGAAGAGATTCTAGTCCCTAAAGATGAGGGATTAAGTAATCAGGAAATTTCAATAAATTATGTGCATGACAGGAAATTATGGGATCGAAGTAAGACCATAATCGATGATGTGTTTGTGTATTCTGCGGCATTAGATGTCGACATAAATTCTGATCCTGAACCACAAAGTGTGGATGAATGCCGTTAAAGAAAGACTGGCTGAAATGGAAAGACGCAATTCAAATAGAATTAAATACATTGCGTAAAAGAGAAGTATTTGGACCTGTAGTCCAAACACCAATCGGTGTAAACCCAGTTGGAAATAAATGGGTATTCATAAGAAAACGAAATGAAAAGAATGAAATCATGAGATATAAAGCCCGGCTTGTAGCTCAAGGGTTTTCTCAAAGACCCGGTATTGATTATCAGGAGACATATTCTGCAGTAATGGATGGAATTACTTTTCGTTTTATATTAGGTATGGCATCTAAGGAAAAATTAGAAACACGTCTTATGGACGTCGTTACTGTATACCTGTATGGTTCACTTGATAGTGAAATCTATATGAAAATCCCAGAAGGATTGAACATGGATGAGTTTAAGAAACCTCGTCATATGTATTCCATTAAACTCCAGCGATCACTTTACGGATTAAAACAATCTGGTCGCATGTGGTATAACAGACTTAGTCGTTATTTACAAAAGAATGGATATATAAACAATGAGATTTCTCCATGTGTTTTTATAAAGAAATCACAAACAGGGTTTGTTGTTATTGCTGTATATGTGGATGATTTGAATCTGGTAGGAACATCTATAGATGTTGAAGATGCTGTCATATATCTTAAAACTGAATTTGAGATGAAAGATCTTGGAAGGACAAAATATTGCCTTGGTATGCAAGTAGAGCACTTGTCATCGGGCATTTTCCTCCACCAATCCACATATACCGAAAAAGTCTTGAAAAGATTTTACATGGATAAATCTCATCCTCTAACTACTCCAATGGTAGTTCGATCTTTGGAACCTGATAAAGATCCATTCGGACCACATGAAGATGGTGAAAAGATTTTGGGACCTAAAACTCCATATCTTGGCGCAATTGGTGCACTCATGTATCTTGCAAACAATACAAGACCGGACATTGCATTTGCTGTAAATTTATTGGCTAGATTCAGTTATGCTCCAATGGAAAGACATTGGAATGGGATCAAACACATATTCCGTTACCTTAAGGGAACAGTTGATTTTGGATTATTCTTTCCAAAAGACTCGACATCACAGTTGATCGGATATGCAGATGCTGGATATTTGTCAGATCCTCACGTTGGTAAATCACAAACTGGATATGTATTCACATACTGCGGAACAGGTATTTCTTGGAAATCTACAAAGCAAACTATAGTCGCAACTTCATCAAATTATTCAGAACTGATTGCAATTCATGAAGCCAGTAGGGAATGTGTTTGGTTGCGATCTGTTATCAAGAATATCCAAGAATCATGTGGATTATCAAACATCACGAAAGATCCTACTATTATGTTTGAAGATAACAATGCGTGTAGTGATGAACTCAAGGAAGGATATATCAAAGGAGACAGAACAAAGCACATATCACCAAAATTCTTTTACACCCATGAGCTTCAAAAGAATAGTGAAATTGATGTACAACAAATTCGGTCATGTGACAATCTTGCAGACTTATTGACGAAATCATTACCAAATTCAACATTTGGAAAACTACGACATAACATTGGGATGCGCCGACTCAAAGATATGTTGCGGCAAAGCTTCACTGAATGATTAGTTTTTCCAAGGGGAGATTGTACTCTTTTTCCTTCGTCAAAGTTTTTATCCCACTAGTGGGTTTTTCTTTGACAAGGTTTTAACGAGGCAATCTATGATCCATGTTAAATGACAATCAAAGGGGAGTGTTATAAAATTAATATTAAATGTGATTGTCATTTAAGTCCAAATGGGCTAGCTATTAATGTCAAATATGACCAACTTCATTTTTGCTATAAATGTCAATCTCTTGTAAACCAAACATTTACACCTAGTAATGTTAAAGAGGTAAGCTCCATTACTATCTCTATCTCTCTCTCTTTCACTCTTGATTTTATTAACCCTTGACCATGATATATAAAATCATAATATCAAATCTTTTATAATATAGGCTACTTTTATTTTGCTATATAATTTAAATATTTAATATTTTTATTTTGATTTAAAATTTTCAAGTTTTATTTATTTATTTATTTTTCAGAAATTATTTTTATTTAGTATATTGTGTTAATATATTTTTACATATTAATTTTATTAAAAAAATTACTTGCTTTTTATTTACATGCATATTATAAAATTTTAAAATATTATTTTTGAATTTTTTCTATTAGTATAATTTTTATTACAACATTTAAATTTTCTTTTATCATTATGACTTATATTTTTTATAATATTTTCTAATTATATTTAATATCATGTGCTGATATGTTATCATATTATATTTTTTTAAATAATTATTTTAAATTTTATTTAAATATTTTTAAATTTTAAGGATATTAAAATATTATTAGTAGTGTATATTACTATTTTTTTTCCTTAAACAGCTACCCGCAAACATTGTTCTTTCCTTAACCTATACTTTCGGTGTGAACCCCGATGACGATCAAATCAAACCACCAAAAGTTCTTATATAGTATATAATATATAATAATGAATTTTATTGATTTTTTTAAAATATTTTGACTTATAGCCTTTTACAATGAATATCTGTTCATTGACAAATCTCGTGGTAAGCGAGTATCGAACCAGAACCTCTGGGTCGACTAGAGGTAATGAATTTTATTACTTTAAGAACATAATTTTATATAAAATTTTGACAACAATATTTCCTTCTTATTTTTTAATATTTTTACAATAAATTAGAAAGGAAAGAGAATAAAGTGAAAAAAAAGATAGAAAAAATGAAAAAAATTAGGAAAGTAAATTTTATATTCATAAAAAAAACAAGTAATGGTAATTTAGCAAAAAAGAAAAAAGAATGGCTAATGGGATTAATGTTCTATTGACTAAAATTTAGTGAATCATTAGAAAACTATTGGAGCACTATTTTTTTTATTATATTCCTTATATTTGAACTAAGAAAATCATACAAGAGCAAGTTCAACAATTTTACATTTGAGTTTTTAAGTTGAATTTTTTTTTTTTTGAATAAATAGGTTTATATGCCTTGCAGTGAGTATTTGTTCTGAGTAAATCTTGGAATAAATAAGAGTCGAACCTACATACTAGGACGACAAGACATAAACTTTAACCATAAATTACTAAGTTGAAATTTAGGGAATTACTAAATTGAAATTCAGGAAATTTAGCATAAATTAATACTTATTATTGATTTCTTAAAATTCTAGAAAACTCTACCTATTCCCTGCTTCGGATAAATCTCTAACGATTTTTAATTTTGTTTTTATCAATTAAAAATTCAAATTCCTCATTCTTCAAACTTTTATTTTCTTTATTAGATTAAATATATGCTATTATAATAATAATAATAAATGAATATCGAAATGGTTGTTGAAATTGATATACAAATTAAAGGTTCTTTAAACACTAAAATTTTGTATTTTATTGTATTTATAGATATTAAATTACTGAAATGTTGAACTTGATAAGTTATTGGATTTGATGTAACAGCCCGATTTTTCGGACTATTAATTCTAAAGCAAAACTAAAAGGAAAATATTTCTTAATCCAAAAGTCTATTATAAAGGTAAGTATTACACAAACGCAGCTATCGATGACAATCTAAAAGACAATCTAATCCAATTCTAATCTCCTTGAACTCCAATGCTATCCACTCGATCTTATACGGAACTTGAAAATTTGAACTAATGAGCTATACAGCCCAGCAAGTAATCAATCGATCCAACTAGTAAGGCCAAGTAACACGTATAATATAAGATAATCGATATGATATAATACGATACACGAAACTGATAACTTCGATACACATATTCTTATTCTTATTTGGTACAATACAATATGACACCACATAACAACAATAACTTGAAATCCACAATTCATACCACGACCACTACAAACCGGTGATAACAGTCATAAATTTTAAAAAGCTGTCACTACGACCCGGTGACTCGGTCCTAAATCTTTATTTTCGCAAATCATAGCATAAATCAGAGTCTCAAGACTATTGTTTACACATAAAATATAAATACACTAATACATATAAACTCAAAATATATCATCACTTAGCCCAAGTTTTGATAAATAAATATACACATAACACGTAATTTGGAAAACACTAGCAAGATCAATTAGAACTTACCTCTACACAAAAATTCAAGAATCAAAGCATCCTATCCAATCTGACCAGATCTATATTTAGCCTTTTTAACCATCTAAACGATGTTTTCTTGAAAACTTAAACCATGAAAGTTGTAGAGCACAAAAAGGTATTTTCAAGAAGTCCAGAATCAACGAATTTCGGCTTAAGATGAATTAACTATGAATTTTATAAGACAACTGATTTTCCGTGGACAAAATCCTACGAATTTTAATAACTAAGACGAGAAAGAAGAATAAGATGTTTAAATATAGTTTCAAAACCCTTTGTCCAAACCTACAAGTTATCTGTATTCAAATCCGATCCATACTTTAAGCCCAATTAAGCTAAACCAATTTTAATTCCTAATAATTCCATAATTTTAATCCCATTTTATATTATTCTTTTATTATTATTATTAATCTAAAATTTACGGGATATTACATACTACCCTCCTTAAAAAGAATTTGGTCCCCAAATTCTCAAACTTCTATACTCCAAAAGTTCGTGACACATCTATTCTAAAATTCCAATCCTAACGACAGTCTAAATGATCGCATCCTAGATAATGTACTAGTCTCATACCTAATACACTCCAAAGGACAACCTGCTCTTATACCAACTGTAACAGTCCAACTTTTCGGACTATTAATTCTAAAGCAAAACTAAAAGGAAAATACAATTTCTTAATCCAAAAGTCTATTACAAAGGTAATTATTACATAAACGCAACTATCGATGACAATCCAAAAGGAAATCTAATCCAATTCAAATTTCCTTGAACTCAAATGTTATCCACCGATCTTGTACGGAACCTAAAAATTGTAAGTAATGAGTTATACAACCCAGTATATAACCAATCAATCCAACTAGTAAGGCCAAGTAACACGTATAATACAAAATACTTGATATGATATAATACGATACACGAAACTGATAACTTCGATACGCATATTCTTATTCTTATTTGGTACAATACAATATGACACCACATAACAACAATAACTTGAAACCCACAATTCATACCACGACCACTACAACCCGGTGATAACGGTCCTAAATTTTAGAAAACTGTCACTACAACCCGGTGACTCGGTTCTAAGTCTTTATTTTCGCAAACCATGGCATAAATCAGAGTACCAAGACTATTTCTTACCCATAACATATAAATACACTAATACATATAACCTCAAAATATATCATCACTTAACTCAAGTTATATACACATAACGTATAATTTGGAAAACACTAGCAAGATCAATTAGAACTTACCTCTACGTGGAAATTCAAGAATCAAATCATCCTATCGAATATTGACCAGATATATATTTAGCCTTTTTGACCCTCTAAATGATGTTTTCTTGAAAAAATTAAACCACGAAAGTTGTAGAGCACAAAAAGATCTTTTCAACAGGTCCAGAATCAACGAATTCCGACTTAAGATGAATTAACTATGAATTTTGAAGATTGCTGATTTTGTGTGGACAAAATCCTACAAATTTTAATAACTAAGATGAGAAAGAAGAAAAAGATGTTTATATAGAGTTTCAAAACCCTTTTTCCAAACCTTCAAGTTATCCGTATTCAAATCCGATCCATACTTTATGCCCAATTAAGTTAAACCAATCTTAATTCATAATAATTCCATAATTTTAATCCATTTTTTATTATTCTTTTATTATTATTATCATTCTAAAATTTACGGGATATTACACTTGCTCGCTGATATTGAGTCACATATCAAATGTAATAAAATTTTACAAGAAATATGTATTCTAAAATCAAATTATTTTTGATAAACAAACAAATTTTGAGGGTGAATAATAATCATGAAACTAATTAAATTAGTTATAATTCATATTACTCAATTATTTTATAATAGAGCATCATCTCATTAGTTCTCACAATATTATCTTTTAAAATTTATTCTTGCTATCCAATTTATTAGGAGTGAGCATAAAAATGAATTGAAAACGAATTAAAACCGGTAAAAATCGATAACAACCGAATCAATTAAAATTAAATCGAAAACGAAAATTGAAAACCGAATCGATATATGTATTTTGGTTTCGATTTTGGATTAAAACCGAATCAAAAAATAAATAAAATCGAACCGAGTATATTTATATAATATGTATCATATGATATATCATAAATTATTTATTTGTCTTAAACTAAATAAATTATATTATAAGAAATTAAGGCCTATCATTTTTTTCTACCAATAACTTCATTATGTGGGCCACTACATACCTGTTTTGATGAAGTTCACTAGAGCAAATTCAACATCTTATCTATATTGATTTCTAAGAGCATCTCCAATGTTATTTGTTAAGTTGATTGGCTAAAATAATATAAAATAACGAGTATGTAAAATTTGCTGAATCTGTAAGTAATTGTACTCCAATGAAGTTGGCTATATTAATCGGTTATATTTTAAAAATAGTATGTTATTGTTATTTTAAGTTGTTAAAAATGGAATACATTATTTCGATTTGGTAATAAATGATGTGGAGTTTTTTTTACAGGTCTCTAACGGTTCGACAAATATAGCTAATCTATAATTTTAGATAACAATAATATCCCATTGGAGATAAATTTATTTTACATATTTTCTAAAATTTTTACATATGGCATGTAATCCACACTTTTACCTAAAAGTTTTTAATGGTTGGAGATGCTCTAAGTCAAGATTTAGGGAACTTTATACAAAATACCACTTCAACAGTGTATTAGTGATTTCCTAAAACATTAAGGAACTCTAACCATTCGATGCTTTTGGGGAACCACTAGCCGTCGCTAATTCGATTTTTATCAATAAAAATTTCATTTTTCTCTATTTTTCAATATTTATTCATATCTTATTTTCTAATTAATTTCAAATTTATCATTATAATAATAATAATAAGGAATTAATATAAGAAATGTTGTTGAAGTTGATATACAAAACAAAGTTTCTAACTCACTAGGAATTATTATTTTATAATATATGTAGAGTTCAACTAAGGAGGTGTTTGACTTTCTCTTAGTTTGCAATCACCTAGTCCAAGTTACAACTCATTTTTTCAGGTCCTTCCTTTTTATAAACTTTAAACTTTTGCTTTACTGGTCTAGTTTATGATCAAAAATCATGTTTTTTGTTATAAATTACTAGCTATATTACTAATATTAACTGCTATATAGAGAAAGAGAGCAGAGGTGATAAAGAAGGCAATAGAAAGATTGCTAATTGTTTTGGTACATCTTTCACTTCTTCCGGATTGATCTATTTATAGCCAAGGTGAGAGACATGATGATTAATTACATGCCTAACTTTACTGTGCTACATTTGACAAAGAGTAACAATCAATGCCTAACTTTACTGTGCTACTTTTGACAAAGAGTAAAAATCAATTTACAACACTCCCCTTTGATTGTCATTTTAGTACGGATCATAGACTGCCTCGTTAAAACCTTGTCAAAGAAAAACCCAGTGGGATAAAAACTTTGATGAAGGAAAAAGAGTACAGTCTCCCCTTGAAAGAAACTAATCAGTCACTAGAGTTTTGTTGCAACAAGTCCTTGAGTCGTCGCATTCCAATATTATGTCATAGCTTCCTGAATGTTGAATTTGGTAATGATTTTGTGAATAAGTCTGCAAGGTTATCACATGATCAAATTTATTGTACATCAATTTCACCATTCTTTTGAAACTCATGAGTGTAGAAGAATTTTGGTGAAATGTGCTTCGTCCTGTCTCCCTTGATATATCCTTCCTTGAGTTGATCAATACATACAGTGTTATCTTCAAACATAACAGTGGGATTTCTCGTGATGTCCGGTAATACACATGATTCTTGAATATTCTTGATGATAGACCGCAACCAAACACATTCTCTACTGGCTTCATGAATTGCAATTAGTTCTGAGTGATTTGATGAGGTTGCCACTATAGTTTGCTTTGTGGATTTCCAGGAAATGGCTGTACCACAATATGTAAATATGTATCCAGTTTGTGATTTGCCAAAATGAGGATCTGATAAATATCTAGCGTCTGCATACCCAATCAACTGAGATGTCGAGTTTTTCGGGAAGAATAACGCAAAATCAACTGTTCCACGAAGATATCGGAATATATATTTGATCCCATTCCAATGTTTGTCCATCGAAGCAGAGCTAAACCTGGCCAATAAATTCACAACAAATGCAATATCTGGCCTTGTGTTATTCGCAAGATACATAAGTGCACCAATTGCACCAAGATATGGAATTTCAGGACCAAGAACATCTTCATCATCTTCTTGTGGTCGAAATGGATCTTTATCTGGTTCTAAAGATCTAACCACCATTGGAGTGGTCAAAGGATGAGATTTATCCATGTAAAATATGCTCAAAACTTTTTCTATATACGTGGATTGGTGGAGGAAAATTCCTGATGACAAGTGCTCGACTTGTATACCAAGACAATATTTTGTCTTTCCAAGATCTTTCATTTCAAATTCTGTCTTTAGTTATATGACAGCATCATCAACCTCTGTAGATGTTCCTACAAGATTTAAATCATCCACATATACAACAATGATCACAAAACCAGATTGTGATTTCTTGATAAAAACACATGGACAAATCTGATTACTAATATACCCATTCTTTTGTAAATAACGACCAAGTCTGTTATACCACATACGACCAGATTGTTTCAGTCCATACAATGATCATTGAAGGTTAATGGAGTATATATGACGAGGTTTCTTGAACTCATCCATTTTCAACCCTTCTGGGATTTTCATAAATATTTCACTATCAAGTGAACCATATAGGTATGCAGTAACGACGTCCATAAGACGTGTTTCAAGTTTTTCATTTGATGCCATACATAATATGAAACGAAAAGTAATTTCATCCATTACTGGCGAGTATGTCTCTTGATAATCAATGCCAGGTCTTGATGCCATACATAATATGAAACGAAAAGTAATTCCATCCATTACTGGCGAGTATGTCTCTTGATAATCAATGCCAGGTCTTTGAGAAAACCCTTGAGCCACAAGTCGGGCTTTGTATCTCATTATCTCATTCTTTTTATTTCGTTTTCTTATGAATACCCATTTATTTCCAATAGGGTTCACACCAATTGGTGTTTGGACTACAGGTCCAAATACTTCTCTTTTACGCAATGAATTTAATTCAATTTAAATTGCATCTTTCCATTTTAGCCAGTCTTTTCTTTGACGGCATTCATCCACACTTTGTGGTTCTGGATCAGAATTTATATCGACATCCAATGCCGCAGAGTACACAAATACATCATCAATTATGGCTTTACTTTGATCCCATAATTTCATATCATTCGCATGATTTATTGAAATTTCATGATTACTTAATCCCTCATCTTTAGGGATTAGAATCTCTTCAGGAGATAATACCACTTCAGGGGTATTTGCTACTTCTGGAGCATGTGCCACTTCAGGGGTATTTTTCTTTGTTTTTCGTTTTCGTGGTGCAACATCTTTTGCACCAAGCGGTCTACCACGCTTCAAGCGCGGATTTGATTCTTTGACCAATTCTTTTGTATTTGATTTTTGAATTGGTACATCTATTCTAGCAGGATTATTTACTGTAGGTATATGAGATTTTATAATTTTTCTAGAATCGTTAAATGCGTCAGGCATTTGGTTTGCGATATTTTGCATATGAATAATCCTTTTAACTTCAGTTTCATATTGACCGGTACGTGGATCTAGAAAATGTAATCCTGATGCATTCCATGTAATGTCAGGATTAGCTTTATTCGAATATTTATCTCCCCCTAAAGGAGGAAACGCTGACTCATCAAAATGACAATCTGTATATCTTGCGATAAATAAATCTCCAGTTAGTGGTTCAAGATATCTAATTATAGATGTCGAATCAAAACCAACATAGATACCTATTACAGCACTTTCGAAAATTTTGAAGTGAGAGATATTAGGAATTTGGCCAAGTACCAGTTGTACTGGAGAATGTTTGTTATAGGCAGTTGGCCTAATCCTAATAATATTGGTTGCGTGAAGTATTGCATGACCCCAAATGGATGTAGGTAATTTTGTTTTCAACAATAGTGGTCTTGCAATAAGTTGAAGTCTTTTGATAAAGGACTCGACTAATCCATTTTGTGTATGTACATGAGGAACTGGGTGCTCAACTGAGATTCCTACAAACATGCAATAGTCAACAAAGGTTGCAGATGTGAACTCGTTGGCCTTATCTAAACGAATTGACTTGATGCAGTGATCTGGGAATTGAGCTCGTAATTTGATTATTTGGGCAAGTAATTTTGCAAAAGCATTATTACGAGTTGAGAGAAGACAAACATGAGACCATCTAGTTGAGGCATCAATTAATACCACGAAATACCTAAATGGGCCAGAAGATGGGTGGATAGGCCCACATATGTCACATTGGATCCTTTCAAGAAAATTTGGACTTTCAAGTTGAAATTTAGTAAGAGATGGTCGAGTAATCAATTTTCCTAAAGAACACGCTGAACAAGGAAGGTCATTACTTGAAAGAACTTTAAGATCTCTTAGAGGGTGTCCAGTAGAATTTTCTATAATGCGACGCATCATAGATACACCAGGGTGACCTAATATTTCATGTCAAAGTGTAAATAATTTTGGGTCTACTAGTTTCGAAGCAATGACATTGTGTGACTCAATGGCTCTAATTTTCATCATATATAATCCTGAAGAAAGTGAGAAAACCTTTCTAAGATTTTCTTGTTGCTAGAATTAGCTGAAGTGATAAGAAGATATTCTTTACCAGCCTCGGAAGTGGTTTCGATGTGAAAACCGTTGAGTCGGATATCCTTAAAACTAAGAAGATTTTTAGTGGGCTTACTAGAAAATAATGCATTTGGAATACGTAAGTGTGTACCATTAGGTAAGATAAAACTAGCTTTTCCAAAATCCTCAATTATATTAGAAACACCAGATATGGTCCTAACTTGTGCTTCGGTTTCGGTTAGAAGGCTAAAATACTTCTGATTCTGTAAAATCATATGAGTTGTGCCACAATCAGCAATGCATATATCCTCAGAAATCATTCTGTTCGTAATTAAGAAACATACTTTTATTCGATAGAAAAACATAACAAATAATTATCTCCAGAAATGTCAAATGCAACGAACGATAAGCTTGTAAGGTTTGTCATACAAAATCTGAATTTAACACACAAATTATTAAACTAAAATCATCAATAGAAATATTTACATAAGTCCTAGTTAATCGGGTGCGTTAACAAATATGCAATAATAAATGTGTATATCACTATTATCACTGATATTATAAACAGATCTATGTATAGAACAACAAATGGATTTTCACCCGCCATACGGACGTCTGCGTATACAGGTTATCTCCAACTGATAAATATATTTAGGTAGAAAATCCTGCATAAGTTAATTCGTGCATAAAGATTATTTTACGATAAATAATAATCATAAAAAATGTTTCCACACTATCTTTCGATGAATGGTACCATTGTAACAACAGTGTAGATAAATGTCAGTTGATATATAACAACAATTGATATATTATTGACAATGTAATTAAAAGGTTCCCACATTATTTCGGTATTACCCAAAATTAAATGGTGCCATTTTTAATAGGCGGTGCTCCAGCCATATATATATATATATATATATATATATATATTAGTTATTAGTAGGCGGTGCTCTGGCCATATATTTTTTAGTAGACGGCATAACCACGTCTAATATATATATATATATATATATATATATATATATATATATATATATATATATATCATACCTTTCTCAATTTCGAAAGGGCTTCGTGCTGATAACGTGTTATAAATTACTAGCTATATTACTAATATTAACTGCTATATAGAGAAAGAGAGCAGAGGTGATAAAGAAGGCAATAGAAAGATTGCTAATTGCTTTCGTACATCTTTCACTTCTTCGATTGATCTATTTATAGCCAAGGTGAGAGACATGATGATTAATTACATGCCTAACTTTACTCTGCTACATTTGACAAAGAGTAACAATTAATGCCTAACTTTACTGTGTTACTTTTGACAAAGAGTAACAATCAATTTACAACAGTTTTCATGTTTTTTATTTCTTTATCCGGACCATAGAACTAGTTGGGGCGTTTGTTAAGTACTTAAATTTTAATGGCATTGTTTTGAATTTTAATGTTAAGAGAGTGTGTAAGCTGCATTTTATTTTTGAAATAGCAATGTTAGTGAATCAAAAAAAGTGTCCAAAAAAATCTCCAAAATGAGTTGGCAATCTTGAGTTCGTAAGATGGGGGAGTTTTAATTGGTGGGTTCATGTTAATGCGCGGGATCCATTTCATTATTTATTTTATCAACCAATTGCTGAAAGACATGTGACATTTGGGAATTTTTTTTGGAACTTTTGTTTGGTTCCCTATTATTTTTCATTTTGAAATGGTGTAAGTTTGGATGACATAAATTTTAATAAGTTTTTTTTTTTAATTTAAGTTGCAACATGTCTTTTTCTATTTTTATTTTCAATCGATTTTATAACCGAAATTGATTCGATAAAACCAAATCGGTAATTTTAAAATCGAAATCGAATCATCTTTTCGATTGCAATTTCAATTTTTGATTTGTAAAATAAAAAATTTTCGATTTTAATTTCAATTTTATCTAAAAATCGAGCCAAATCGAACCATACTCTTCCATACATTCCACACAACAACACAAGTCTCTCAACTCTCAAGCTAATAGCGAAGTACGAGCCTGTTTGGAATTTTTTATTTTACAAAAATAAGTGACTTATTTTTGAAAAAAGTATGTAATTGTATACTTTTCCTGAAAATAAGTGACTTATTTCTGCAAATAAGAAATGTTAAATATTTTTTACATATTAAATTCTGAAAATATTATATAAATATGAAAAAAATAATTTAAAATAAATACTTATTTACAATTTATAAGATTTGACAAACAGGCACAATAATAGCATGAGATAATTCGACTTATTCTTATGAAGAAATGAAGAAAGTAAGAAAATCTAAGAACTCATGAAACAGAGTTTATAAGGAGACACCAACATCATTTTTCACAACATTTTATAAGAATGAATTTATTCAAACCCGACACTTATCTTCAAACCTACCACCTATTTCTAACCGTTGAACATATTTTTCATCTTTCTACTTATAAAATAATAATACTATTTTTGGAAAAATATAATAATTTTTTTTATAGCTGTGAACCCAATACTTATATAGCTGCGACTTATCCTAAGAAGATCCAATTTTTTGATTTATTATTCGTTGTTCTTACATTGTTTCTTCCTTCTTATATATTTGTAGTTCAAACTTTTATTAGGCCACTTTAAAATAAATAAAATCAATATTCATGTATTCTGATTTTTACAAATTTTCAATTCGTGACTGGTTCAAGTAGAATATCGAGAAAAGATGAGTACTAAAAGGGCGAAGGTCCAAAATGTTCCATTTCCGATTTGCATGGTCCTGCCTACCCCATTTTAAAAATACGGCCCAAAATATCCTAGGAATACGACGTTTCGTACATCGTGACATGTGATACGTTACTCCGTCTAGGCGTCTAACGCATTACACCCCTAATGCGGCACTTTGTTTACAGCAAAAAGGGTGATACGCATTTCATGCTCAGAGTCACCTGCTAATGCTGCACATGCAACTACGTGTCATCTACTTTTTTTGAAAAAACTGATGTGACAGACGAAATGACACATTAAGGGGGTAGTGGAGGGCCAGCTTGCTTGGGAATGGGGCATTTTGGTTATTATGACGTACTAAAAAGAGTAATTCAAAAGGGAAAAGCCCAATGGGCTTATGTACTATGGGCTTGGCCAGCTAAGATTTGTCCAATATCAAATTTTAATTTTAGGAAAATATGTGTGATATTAGAGCATCTCCAATAGGGGTTGCCTAGTGGTTGTCAAGTCCTATGTGGCATGGCATCCTTGGTTGCCCACCTATTGGAGTATCAATGTTGCCAACAAGTTGCCAACCAAAGTTGCCAGAAGTTGGCAACTTCCTCATTTAGTTAAAACACATACAACTCCTTAAAAATGTATTTAACTTTACCCTTTTTTATATCTCCCATATTTTAAATTTATCCATAAGATAATAAAAAGTTTATGTATGGGACCACATTGGCAACTTTTAAAGTTGCCAACTATTGGAGTAGATTTGTAACAAAAGTTGCCAATAATGAAATGGAGGAGAGAAGAAATAAAAAAGTAATATATGTGATGATGTGTTAGAATTAGGCAACTATATTGGCAACCTCTATTGGAGATGCCGTTGAGAAATTTGAATACCTAAAGCTCGAAGCTTGAGCTCGTCTACAATGGCCTTTCTCTTTCAGAAATTTCAAAAGGTACCACTAATTTATATATTATTAAATTAAAAAGATTCCCAATAAATGAAAATGATGAATTGTTAAATGCATAATTTTAAGCTTGTCTGTTTGTTCTTGATTATAATTTACTACTACTTATTATTAGGCTGTAAGAAGTGTTGCTAAAAGTCCCACCTTTGCTAAAGATCCCAGGCACCTTTAATTTGAAGCTGATATTAATCGTCTTTTTCTTTACACCAGGTACTAATCTTTATCTATATCTGGAGTATATTTTATCACAATGCCGCAAGTGTAACTGTGTAAGTGCTTAATCTCTCTCTTTTTTTTTTCTTTTTTTTTTTTTTAAATTTCTTGCTGGGAAATGACTGTTGCTTCCCTTTTGTTTTTCAACTGAAAGATGCTTGCTTTTTCACTGATTAGTAACTTTGTTGTACCCCGAGTTCACCGTATAAGTAGTAGGGGCTTGCACTTTATTGAATAATTGAGATGGTGTATTAGTTGTATAGTTCATTTGTAATTTAAGAATACCTTGGTAATTTACATGGTACAAAGTTGATCTTGTTAGTTGTTACATAATTCACTTCCTGCTATGGATGTATATAGTAGTAGTAGTAGAAAGCCCAAGGTCACCTTTTCTTATCCGGTTTGGCTCAGCTATGCCTTTTCTATGGAATTATTAGTCGTTTGATACTTGCCATTGTGCGGTTGTTGATACCCTCTAAGCTTTCTTATCCCCAACTTACTAAGTAAAAGTTTGAAACTTGACGGGACTACATAGTTAA
Organism: Saposhnikovia divaricata; assembly: GCA_036435485.1. Lineage (NCBI taxonomy): Eukaryota > Viridiplantae > Streptophyta > Magnoliopsida > Apiales > Apiaceae > Saposhnikovia > Saposhnikovia divaricata. The sequence goes on from CM071600.1 coordinate 26,858,423, forward strand.
GGGTTATCTTATCTGAAATTTATCAGTGGGGATATCGGCTACTAGAATATAGTGCATTTATTATATTGCTATAGATATGCACACTGTTACTACTACTGTATACCAGGAGTGTGTGCTGGAATTTACTTAGATGAATAGATAGATGCTGAAATCTACAACATGGCCGACAACTCGACAAGTGAATTATGATCTACCTCCTTCACCTCTATTTTACTTAATATCAAGTGCTTGTGATCTGACGACCCGGATCTGAAACAAAATTCGATTTTCAGCTACAATCGTGTGGGAAAGGATGCAGGTGATGCAGATATGGAGGAGAGATTGACATGGCCAGTAAGGCTCCATTGGCTGACCAACAAGAGCAGGCCCAAGAAAACATTTACTCTCAAATTAAAACCTTCTGCGCTTTGATGGATGACATTCTCTTTCCTAATTCTAAAAGCTCTGAAGAGCTTATTAATTCACCCACTGAGAAAGGTGCTGGTCCACGTTGTAGTGGCCTCAGTCTTTGCTGTTGGTAGCAATGTGTCAATGAAAGTCAGTCCTGGTGAGTTACTGACAGAATTTCATTTTTCTTCTGATCTATTCATGTCTTGAAGGCGCATAAATATTGTTGCAGTCAAAGATTTGAATGTGATTATTGTGAACTTTAGCACAGATGTACGACAAAGCCGTTAAAGCTTTCTGAGGTATCACAGAGGATTAAGGATCTGAGCGGCTACACCCTTGAACTCAAAGCATCTCTAGTGCCCCACAAGGAGGCAGGCCAAGGTCTGTTTATTAACGGTGAGGCTAATGTTGGTGCCATTATATGCCATTATAGCATTTTACCCTGGTGTGGTATACTCTCCAGCATATTACCGTTATATGCCTGGATATCCAAGAATTAATGCACAAAACCCTTACTTGATCACAAGGTACGATGGAAGTGTAATAAATGCACAGCCTTGGGGCACTGGGGGTGAAACACGTGAAGTATGGGACGGATTTACTGTTCCTGAATTTAGACCAAACATACAAGGTGCTGATACGGGTTCAGATCGTGTCTGGAAAATGCTTAGTAAACCTCTGGATGCAACAAGACTGGGGAGTAATGCCGAGGTACTGGAGTGAAGAAACCCACTAGCTTAGCTTTTGCGCATTTTGCAAATCACCCAGCAAAAGGAATGGACCCAAATGTCATGGTTTATTCTTATGATTTTCGAAAGACATGCGAGTGTATTTACCAAACATAGTGTATTTGGACGTGGGAAGGGAGTAAAGATGAAAAGGATTGGCAGTTTTTGGTTCAAATCCGGGACTGCTAGCAGTAGTGTATCAGATAATCCTGTACCGAAGACTCTTATTCTTGTGGCTACTCGGGACCTTAGCAATGAAGAAATCCTTTTGAATTACAGGCTAAGCAATGCAAAGAGGCGACCGACCTGGTATACACCTGTAGACGAGGAAGAGGACCGAAGGAGATGGAGCTAAATCCGGTCACCTGTTTCAGATGATATTACATAGTATTGCCTGATTATCTTTTTGGTAAGTTCTACCAATTTTGGCAGGCCAAAAGAAAACTTTAGCTCATTTAAAAAGTTAAAGTCCAATAGGGACTACCGTGTACTCTGTGCTGTATGCAACTTAGATGTGATCCTTGTTTCTTGTGGAATTATCAATTTCCATTTTTGTATACAACTTGAAAATAATCATATGGGACATTTGTTCACATAGACTTGTTACAGCCATACGATTGTGGTATTTATGAGCTTGGTTCAGTTGTGCAATTACATAGTTTCATGTCTTTTAGTGTATGCACGCTTATCTTCGTTGTATAATAAAAAGTTGAAGATTTGTGTTCTCTGTATTATAACAATTCGCAAGCTCGAGGCCTTAGTGATGAGTCTGATGACATGGTGATTTTGCTCTCACTACACGACTAAAGACTTGAACTGAATTCAGGATATTAGGGCGAGAGACTGAGAGCTGTAATTCCAGCTAGCCGGTAATTAAACTTTATCAATTCATACATTGCTCGTTTTTTTCTTGAAGTATTGACTGTTCGAGAAGTAACAAGACTAGACAAATTCCTTTTTTTCACAAAAAGGAATTGCCAAAACCCAATTCATGTGTTACAACTTACAAGACGAAATTTTTAGCAATTGTTGACGTTAAATTTCTGCATTGTACCTTTCAGCTTCTGGGCAAAACACTTGTCAACTGGATTTGCTGTGTGGATCCACTTCAATCTTCATTATCAATCTTTACACTAACAATAATACTATCTTCACCATCCAGAAATAATGGTGTTTTATTATGTCGATGTAAATGACAAAACACCGTTGGCAACCGATGCATGAAACAAAGAAGATTGATCGAGAAAGCTAAATACTTTAAATTTATGAATGTGGTAGGACTTATAACTAGAGGACCAAAACATAAATTCGAACTTTTTAGCTAGGGGATTGCGTTCATCTTATTAAATATGACACCTTTATACAAAATAAAAAATCAACACCAGTGTCACAATCGGAGAGTTGATTATATCGAACTGTATATGAAAGTGACTATTTATATATGGCTAAATCAATCAAAGATTTCTTGATCATCTAGCATTCTAGCTCTTAGTTCGTTGATGAGAATTGAACAATAATGCAGCTAGGACAATCAGGGCTCCAGATCATTTACTCTATAAACCATCCATACCAATCACTTGTTGACAAGTCTTTTAAACCATGTCTAACTCTACAGCTACTTGATCACAACTTCTTGATGATTCACAATATATAAACTTTGATACACTTTCTCCTCCAAATAAAAAACATATACTAATAAAGTAAAGCATGATACACAGTTTCATAAAGTTCCTGTAGTTGCTTACATAAGTTTAGAACATGGTATTGTGTTGTAACTAGTAATACCTATTAAAATTCAATAACGAAAATTATATTAACAAAGATTGATATTGAGTTATCGTCATGGTAGTGTAGGGGCGAGCAACCAAACTGGAAAAAAACCGGGAACCAAAATTAAGAATTTTAAAGAACTGAACGTTTGAACCGGAAACTGCAATCGATAACTGGAACCAAAGTGTTGTAATTCCGTCGTTGAAATGAATTCATGTTCCATTCTCATAATTTGTTTATCCCTCGATCAAAGCAAAAGTAAAAAAGGGACTAAATAAAACCAACCCCCTTGTCTGACATGAGCTTTTGATATTGGAATTCATTTAGACAAGTTGTTACAAGTGATTGTTTCTGTTTGAGTTGATGTACTCACTATGTATGAACTGATGCACGGTACAGGAACAGGCCCGCCTTATATATAATCAAAAATAGATTGCTTACAAGCATTTATTACTATTGATTTTACACACTTTGGACAATCATTATTACTCCTTACAAGTTTTTCTTTCTATTAAAATTTAGATTACAACAATATTTACGATACAGTTCCAGAAGCTTACACTACAAATACCGTGTCCATAATACACCCACTCCTCCCAATATAAATACGTACATATTACAACTTTTTTTAGATATCAGTCTAAAGTTGCGAAGTTGTAACACACACTTGCCTCCTCAAGAAAAGAGAGTGGAAGAAAAACTGATAGAAAGATATGGGCATTCTTGATCACTTCTCAGACTTATGCAGCACTTCTTCAACCAGGAAGAGCAAGCGCAAACCAATGCAGGTCTCTCTCCATCTATCCGTAGCTTTCTCCATCTGTCTTTCTATATGCGTTTATATCTTTGAGGTGCTTATAATCTATTTCAGTTTTCTCTACTATCACTTGACAACTAATTTCTTCAATGATTCTGCAGACAGTTGACATTAAGGTTAAAATGGACTGTGATGGCTGTGAAAGGAGAGTCAAAAATTCTGTTTCTTCTATGAAAGGTTTTAATCTTTCCTGCTCACACTAACTTATTCACAAAACACACAAACAAGATGAAGCTTTGATGACAAAAAATTGATGCTATCTAAAAAGATTAAGGTTATCGCCAACTAGAATCATGATATCTAGTAATCTTAGATACAGAGTAACATGTTTTGGGCTTCTTGCACCTAAACTGAAAAGAAGGAAGGGAGACTGTTCACGATGCATGCAAGTATATAATTAATTAAGCCCGTAAATCACCACTTAATCTATATGTACTTCCAGGTTTATCAATATAATTGTCGAGCAAGAGCGAAACCTGAGTAACAAGCTACTTGGCCAATTTTAAGCCTTTTCCATCTCTGTTTGGAAGTAACACAAGAAGGTGTTCATGGACACCCTAGTTAGCTATCTTCTGTTTACTTGTCGTCATACGCTAGATCATGAGTTTGAATCCCTAAAATCACAGAACTAGACAGGTAGCTAGATTGGATTTGAGCAATAATCTGAATTAATTTCAGAGAAACAACATTTCCATAAAGTATTTACTTATGTGGAATGCATGGTTATTTTTGTGATTTACTTTCTCATCCTCGCCATTTTAGAACAACAAGTGCAATAAATTCAACAAGACGTCTCAACACCCGAGTGAATCCTCCACAAACAACTTAGAGAGTTAAGAGTATTTATGTGCCTGCAGGTCGCATCATATAGCTAAATGTTGTTATCATCTACTACATATTTTATATACGTAATATCCATTGTGCGGGCACACACGCACACAAGTGGTGTTTGTTTGTTCTTAAAAATCTGATATTCCAATTATTGATAACCTTTCGTTATGGAACTAGCAGGTGTGAAATCAGTGGATGTAATACGAAAACAAAGCCGGCTAACAGTAACAGGCTACGTTGAACCGAACAAGGTGTTAAAAAAGGTTCAGAGCACCGGAAAGAGAGCTGAATTTTGGCCTTATGTGCCGTATAATCTGGTAGCGCAACCTTATGCACCTCAAGCTTATGATAAAAAGGCTCCTCCTGGATACGTGAAGAAGGTTGTTCAGAACCCCAATGCCCCTGAGGACAAATATACTACTATTTTTAGTGATGATAATCCTAATGCTTGTTCAATCATGTAACTAGGGCAGATAATAAATGTTTGGGCACTTTGAAGCAAGTTTAATTTTGGATGTAACCTTTTGTTTGTTTTTCAAGACAGAGGAAATGCTTGAATTAATATGAATCTTAATATTTTAGTGTAAGAATCTTATGTACAAAATAACAGTATTTAACAAATAAAATTAAACAGTACTTGATAAATCAAAATGTACGATTCACTAAAAATTCAAATTTGTAGTTTGTAATTTGTTCAATCCTCTAAAATCCTTAGGTAAAATTGGATAAATGATATCATAAATAAAAATTATAAAATATATGTAAGAAATTCTCCACTCTTCTTCTTGTCTAAATATTTAGTCAATCTCGTGATGTTGAAGACCTATAAGAAGATTTCACATTATTTATTAAAATAATAAAATAATATATTTTATTTTTTATAACTTGAAATAATAATAACATATTATTTTTAACAAATTTAGGAGAAATGACTTGTTATTTTACTACATATCCTTACATGTTCGACAAATATAATTAATGTAATCGCCAATATGATCGTACGTGTTGGCTAAAATTATAGACAAGAGAAATGTGCCGTTTAAAATAGCATTTTTTTTATAAATTATGTATAATTGTTATTTATGACATGTCAACTAATCTTTTAGTTAAGAATTTGTACCCATGGTAGATGCTCTAATATTGTTTAGAATCGGAAGTAATCTTGAAAATGAAAGGAATTTAAATGACATTATTCATTATAAAAATTATAGAGTTGCTTGGAAGTAATCTCTAAAAATGAAAAGAATTCGATTAATAACTTTTTATTTACAGTATAAATTACTACTACTACATAAATCTATGGAATTGTATGTAAATGGTGGCAGGTAAAGTGGTGGGTCCCTAATCTTCCTAAGAGTGTTTACCGCGTATTCTACGCGGAGGTAATCAACTCAAGATATGGGTAACTTGCAACATTTATTTATTTTATCTACTTTGCTGATTAAATTACAAGATTTAGTTGGATTAGGCGATCACACACGTACCCTTTGAACCAATTACCAAAGACAAAGTTTAAACCATTTTGTAGTAACTTTTTATAGAATTATCCTTGACTAAATTTCACCAGTAGAGAGAGTAAAACAAATGGATACAAGTAGATTTTATTAGGTTGGTCATATGGTACAATGGGCCTCCAGTTGAAGTTGGTCACGGTTGGAGTTTAGGCCCAATGCTGAGTGATCATACAGTAGTAATAGCTAGCCTTTAGTATGAGTATGACCACATGGAACATCCAACAAGGTTTGTTTTTGTTTTGAAACATGGTTCAAAATTCCAGTACCATTCTAGTTAGATGTTGCGTGTTTCAAACTCTTTTCACCTGCGGGAAAACAAAATCGCTACGGAACAAAAGTCTACCATTCTGGTACTGTTCTGACGGAAGAGGTAAAAGCTAGTTTACCAATATTCAATTTTGTAAAAAGAGAAAATGTAAAGAAAGGATATTTTAAAGAATAAGGAAAACTCTAAAAAGTGAATTTTTTTTATTAATTTATCGAAATTATTAACTTGAGTATTAATTTTATTTACCCAGGTTTCTACTCTATAGTCCATCCAAGCTTGTGTGGAAAGCAAAATCAAAGTGAGTGTGGTAAGAAATTGAAGAGAGGGGAAAAAAAAAAACAAGGGAAATTTATGAAAAGAAGTGAAATGTGAGAAAAACCAGGGGGACAACATCCTGGAGCTACTAGTACAACAATACTACTCCTACCACACTACTGCTGATATCCAATACAGTACTTTTTACAGGCATAGTACATGATACTCACTCATATCCTGCAGCTAGCTACAGGTGGTGCAGAAGGCAGCTTGGCTTGTGTGGTGCTTTCAAATCCCGGCCCGTCACCCTAAGCAATGATGCCCCTACCCCGCATACTCTATTTCATCTTTTTATGTTTGCTTCACTTCCCCCAACCAACTGCATTCTCCCTGTCATTTTATACCAACTTTGTTTCACTGTACAGTTATAGTCTTAGGGGGTGCTCAACCACATCATTCAGTTTTAAAAATGTTAACCCACTGTTACACATGAAGAAAATGTACTGTACAACCCAAGTCACTGTCGTAATATGATTAACTTTAGATTTCTACTAGGAGTACTATTTTAAGCTTCCTTCTGTTCTGTTCTTAATAGATCATGAATCATGATGCTAGTTTCATTATCAACGACTGATTAATAGTACCATTCCATTACCATCCATGGGGTCTCCATAATATCTGTGAAAAGGGTCATGTCTATTGTGTTTGGTTTTCAATTCTTTTCATGTGCTTGCTTTTTCACATCCAAATTGCATCAATAAAAATCCAACCATAATTTTAAAAACTGAACCGCAACAATATACTATTTAGAGCATTCACATCCCATTCCCCATCCCCAATCTCAAAAACTTACTAAAAATAGTAAATTCCCAAACAAAAATAGTAAATCCCCAAAATTATCAAAAAGTTTCTACATTCCATTCCCCATTTTCCATTCCCCTATCCCTATATTCTTTTTTATATTACTTCTTTCTCTCTCTTTCACTTACAATTTTAACTACCAAAACTCACCCACTATTATAAATACAATTTAATATTATTATATGAGGAGAGAGAGTGTATGAGGATGGGGATGAGGCATCAACTTTGGTCCCTAAATATGGGGACTCAAACTTTGGTCCCTAAATCAAACCCCAAAATGGGGAATGGGATGGGGGAGTGTTTTAGAAGAAAAGTTGGACAAATCCTCAAATTATAAGGATGAGGTTGGGGATGGGGATGGGATGTGAATGCTCTTAGTTCCCTTTAGTCCCGGTATTTGAAAACTACACTATTCTAGTTGCAGTTTTAAGTTAAAAAAAAAAAAAAACTGCATTAAAACCCGCATACTCACTCCTAAGTTTTTACTCCCTCCGTCTCATTCATTTCTATATGCTTTTTTTAAAGTGTCTGACACGCATTTTAAGGTGCATAACTAGTATAGTTCCATAACTTATTTTTGAAATTTTCTTTTTTTGTATAAAAGTAGGATTGTTTTATTTTTATAAAAAAAAAATTATAAAAAAAATTATATAAATATAGTAGTTAGGAGTCTTAAAATACGTGTCACACCCCATCCCCCAATGTATAGAAATCATTGGGATGGAGGGAGTACCATTTACGGGTAAGGCGTATGTGTTAAGACTTCATCAACCCATAGGATGTAGATGTACCATTACTACTACTAGATCGTAAATTAACTGGTACTCCATCCGTTTCAAAATAAGTTTTCTATTTCCTTCTGACACGTTTGTCAACACACTTTTTTAATCGTTAATATCTTGAATTTCGTATTAGTATTAAATATAAAAACTTCACTGTATTAAAGTACTCATAAATACGAATCCAACAAGATCACTCATAACTATATTTTGTCTTATAAATTAGACGTAAATTAGTAATTTGTCTAGTGTCATGAACAATCCCGATATCTGGAATGAGAAACTTATACCGAAACAGAGGGAGTAGTATTTATTAGAGTAGTATTTAAATCGGACATTGAATATATTTAATTTATTTAATTACTTAGTCCGGTCTAGTTTTTCAGAAATCCATAGTACTAGTACTATTTCTTCCCTCCACTCCCGTTTCTTCCCGGTTGAGATGGGGCTTCATCAGGGATCAGCCCTGAGCCCGTTTCTTTTCGCCCTTATCATTGATGTCATGTCGCGGGGGATCCAAGACGCTGTCCCTTGGTGCATGCTCTTCGCGGATGATATCGTGCTAGTGGCGGAATCGAGGAGGGAGGTGAACGACAAACTGGAGATTTGGAGATCTACTTTGGAGTCCCAAGGGTTACGTATGAGTCGCTCTAAAACCGAGTATCTCTGGTGTAACTTCAGCGGTGAGGCCAACGAGGAAGGGGTGGAGGTTAGGATTGAAGACCAGATCGTCCCACAGACGGATAAATTCAAGTATTTGGGTTCGATCATCCAGAAGGAAGGTGAGATTGAAGCCGATGTCACGCATCGCATCAAGGCAGGGTGGCAAAGGTGGAGGGCAGCGTCAGGGGTTATGTGCGATAAGAAAGTCCCTTTAAAGTTGAAAGGGAAATTCTATAGAGCGGCAATCCGTCCGGCGATGTTGTATGGTTCTGAGTGTTGGGCGGAGAAGAAGGCTCTCGTAAGCAAATTGGAAGGGGCTGAAATGAGGATGTTGCGGTGGTCTTGTGGGCGCACGATGTTGGACAGAATCCCGAACTCGGTGTTCAGGAGCGAGCTTGAAGTGGCGCCTTTATCTGCGAAAATTAGGGAAGGAAGGTTGAGATGGTTCGGCCACGTGCGTAGGAGGCTGGCTGAAGCCCCAGTTAGGAGGGTCGAGAGTTTGACAGTTGTTGGGGCGAGGAGGAGAGGCAGGCCAAGGAGGACGTGGGAAGAGCAGCTCCGGATGGATTTGAAGGCATTAGACTTAAATGAGACCATGCTCGCGGATAGGTGCTCTTGGAGGCGGCGTATCAGAGTGGTGGATTCCCTTCTAGGTTGTGGCTCTGTTGTCGAGAGCCTCCGAGTTGCCTTGTCTCGATTAGCGATTTTTTAGAAGCTCGGCTTCAGCGTGCTCACGTTTCGTTCTGAGTGTCCTCTGTTTTTCTGTGTTTTTCTTTTCTTTTGGTTTTTGGTTTTGCAGGTGCAGGGAGCTTGGCTAGGTGTCGTCATCAAGCTAGGAGTCCCATAATCCATCGCAGGTAGGTAAGTCCCATGTGGAGAACGCCATGGGCCTCAGGTATGTCATTGTACATTTCCGTAGCATGTCCGTTGTATTTTACTACACTCTATGTATGTTGTGCACTCAGCCGAGGGTCTTCACGGAAACAGCCTCCCCGCTCTAAAAGTGGGGGTATGGTCTGCGTACATCCTACCCTCCCCAGACCCTGCTCTGAGCGGGATATACTGGGTATGTTTGGTTTGGTTTGGTTTGGTTTATTAACCTGTATGTTGCTCTGCACTTCTCTTTTTCTGTACACCACTTCTCTACCTCTCCTTTGTCTTTTCATTTACTTTTGTTTTTTTTATTTCCCAGTCCTTTCATCTTCCTTTTTAACTTCCTCTGCTTTTCTTTACTTATTACCATTGACTACAAGTCCACAAAAAAGGAGAAACAAACTCTAGTCCACGCACTTGTTTCTCACACACATCTCTCTGCAGTAGCAAACAGACTTTGTTTCAGTTCAAACACCTCTCAAGAAATGACTAAAAATGAAGACTTTAAGCTTCTCAAGATCCAGGTTCTCATTGTTCTTCTTTATCTCTTTTCTTCTTTAATTTTTTCTTACAGAAAGTTTTACATTTCTGAGTTTCTTTTTTATGACTTTTATGTTTGTGTATCAGCATTTTCCTACTGAAAATCTTGGTTTTGTTTTCTGTGTTTGTATGCATTGTTTCTTTTTTATTTTTTACAGACTTGTCTTCTCCGAGTGAACATTCACTGTGATGGTTGTAAGCAGAAAGTCAAGAAACTCCTTCAAAGAATTGAAGGTACTGCTTATTTACTTACTAATAATCTTTTCACACACACAGATACATGTATATGTACTGTTCTGTTTATCTTCCACTGGTTCTATATAAATCTTGGTTTTTTTACTTGGCAAAAAAAAAAAAAAAAACTGGATTTTTTATATGCAAGGATGAAGAAATGATTCTTAATACTTGTTTTGTTTTGAGGATATTTGTTTTGATATGTTGGGCTTTAGTCTTTGTACACTAGATCCTGTTACTCTATTTTTGTGTTTGAGGTTAAAGAAAATGAGTCTTGATGCTTGCCAGTTTTTCCAATGTCTTAAAAGGCCTTTGATACAGTAATTTTTTGTTATTGGCTCCCCGCCACTGTTGTGTTATGTGATTTTGCCTGTTTTGTGAGCAGGGGTTTTCCAAGTACTCATAGATTTGGAACAGCAAAAAGTCAGTGTTTCTGGTTGTGTAGATTCTGCTACATTGATCAAGAAATTGATCAGGGCTGGTAAGCATGCTGAACTTTGGTCAAATAAGCCTAATCACAACCAGAAACAGAAAGGTAGCTGTATTAAAGATGACAAGAACAACAACAAAGGCCAAAAGCAGCAGCAAAACTTTCCGAATTTAAGCTGTTTGGAAGGTGATGAATACTGTGGTGAATACGATGAAGAAGATATTCACCGACTGAATCTTTTAATGCAGCAGAATGCCCAAGCTAACCATGCTAGACAAATGCTTGAAGCTGTTAATGCGGCACAAAACAAAGGCAAGATGAATAATCAAGGTGGGAAAAGGGGAAATCAAAATCAGAATATGGGGATGAATGTGAACGCTGGTGGTGCAATTGATCCGAAACTTCTTGCTGCAATGAATCTGAACAATGTGCAGTTTGCGGGAGTTAATCCGGGAGAAATCAGAAGGGGTGAAGTACCAAATGATTTAAGTTCGATGATGATGGAGAACTTTGCTGCCTTACAAGGAGGTAACAATAACAACATTGCTGCAGCTCCAGGAGGAATTTATCAAATGCAACCAACTGGGGGAATTCAAGGAGGGTCTTCAAGTGGGCTTAATCTTTCCAACTATCCAGCATACGACATCAGCAGTTATCCTCAACAATTTAACAATCCAGCAGCTGCAGCAATGCTGATGAATCTGCAGAACAGGCAAGTTATGATGCAGCCCCAAGCTCAACCTCAGATGATGTGTCAGAGGTCTTCTGTTGTTCCTCCTAGCACCACTGGGTACTATTACAACTATAATCAAGGTCGATACGCTCCTTACAACGGGCCTGTCTATTATACTACAAGTACTAGTGCTGCTGCTGATCAACCTGCTTCTCATATTTTCAGTGATGAAAATACAAGTAGCTGCTCAATTATGTAAGATCTAAAGTAACAGAAGACTTGGTTTTAGTTTTTGAAAGACCAGTTATGCATTGGTTATATGATATTCCCCTGGTTAATTATTAGTCATGTTATGGCCTATTGGTAAGCCTTTTTGTTTCAGACTTGGTTACTTTACTGGTGCTCTTGCTTGTAATATGCAGTGGTGATATGTAATAGTCAAGATTGTGGTTCTAGTAGTATATATAATATATGGATAATGCAAGGCAAAGTTTGGTGGTTTATCTTCTATCTCTATTCCTGCAAAGTGATCTATGTCAAGGGACAGGGAGTGACATTGGTTTGTGTGATACTAATTCAGAGACATGATAACATTATAATGCAGCAATGCCTAGCAACTGTGGGGTTGATTCTTTGGTCAAACATTTTGTTTATAGTATTTGCACAAGTGCGTGTCACATGCACGTGCATGAATATTCATATTTATTTCATTTTGAGTTGCAATGTTTTGTACAGAATTTGTGGGTGAAATTACTAAAATCTGAAATGGAGGTTCCATACCGGATTCTGGATGTCGATAGATTTCTGGGACGAAAAAACACAAAAGTAGTTTGGGTCTTAATGCATAGTCATCTTAGCTGCATAGTTAGAGGACTTGGAACATATTAACTACTGTGATGGTATGAATTATGTTTGAGTGATTCATTTCGAAAGTGTAAACTTCGTGTTAGGAATACTTGAATTTGAACAAATTATATGCATTCTCCAGGGGTAAAACTATAACATCTGCAGATTCTGAATGCAGCCATGCTCTACTGGCTACTGCCAAATGTGTTATCCGATGACTTGATGTGTTATGCTCTTAAAAGATATGCAGCCAGTTCACCAAAATAGAGTATTCACCATAATTATCATGCTTTCTTCTGCCAAGTAAAACTATCATGTTGCTTTGTTTATATTTAGGAAGGATCAATATATGTGAGTTGGTGACTGAGTTGATAATGCTACCTAGTACAACAAAATATTTCATTATCATTTGCTTTTTTTGTGAGTCTGGTTGGATTGTTTCTTGATGTTGTGAGAGTAAGAAGGGCTTATTCTTCGATATCCATAAGCGGTTGATGCAGCAAGGGCTTCACTTGAATTGCCTGTTGTTAAATATTATTACGAGTGAAACGAGTCATTCAGCTGCTCTACTCAGACTCAAGCCACATCATAAGGCATCTGTTATTCAAGCTTTGGATTCACAAATAAATAAAGACTTGTAGGAGCGTGTGTGGTCCAAAGTGACAGCTGTAATTCTGTTTTAGTTAGTCAACTGTGTTGACCAGTACTTGTTCTATAAATACTGAGCTATTGTTCATTGCTGTGTAACTTTGACAAAACTATTATTTCAATATAATGTTTTCTTCTTCTTCAAGCATATTCATATACTTACATATTGACATACAAAACTAGTATATACAAATCTATTATGGTATCAGAGCTTTCATGACTGTTTCTGATCCATTCTTCGTAACGATGACGATGTTCTTCTTCTCGATTCATTCAGATGGCGTTTGATATGTGTTTTTTCATCGATTCAGATAGGTTTGACGCTTCAAACACAGGTTTTCTCGTGTTTAGTTTGCATTTCTAGCTTGAGTTCTATTCTTTTGCTTCATAATCAGTACAATCGAGTTGTGTAATCGTTGATTAGTAGCTTAATTGAGTTGTTTCTGCTTGAATTTCTGTTTTTTGGTGGTTGAAACCCTAGATCTACAGTCATGATGCGAAATAGTTATGCCAATGTGGTTCAAGGTGTTGTTACTAGTAGTAATGATTCAAGTTGTTGTTGATGAGGATATAACTAATTCAGAAAAGGAGTTTGATAGTAGTTTCAAGCAAAACACAGAGAATTTGAGAATTCCTGTGTATAATCCAGATGTTGTAGATAATAATTCACATCCTTTGTTCATTCATAATAACGATCATCCAGGATTGATTTTAATTGCTAAGAAGTTAATTGGACCTGACAATTATGCTCCATGGAGCAGATCTATGCAGATTGCTCTAAATTCTAGAAATAAATTTGTTTTGGTTAATGGCACTTATAAGAAACCTGCCATTTCTTCTCCACAATGTGCTCAGTGGGAGAGAGTGAATGATCTTGTTATCACCTGGATTCTAAACTCAGTAGCAGAAGAAATCAGTGATGGATTGAACTATGTTACTACTGCTAGTGAGGTTTGGAAAGAATTACATGAAAGATTTTCAGGAGTGAATGGACATAGGATATTTCAGGTGTTAAGAGATATTCATAGTCTAGAACAAGGCAACAAGTCTGCTGAAGTCTATTTTCACAAATTAAAGAGTTTATGGGATGAGTATTCTGTTTTGGAGCCTACTGTTGATTGTGTGTGTGGTGCACAAAAGGTTCAAGTTGAGAGAGATCAGAAACGAAAGCTTCTACAGTTTTTAATGGGACTACATGATAGCAATGCTACTATTCGTGGTCAAATTCTTATGATGAGTCCATTGCCTACTGTTTTACAGGCATATGCTTTTGTCAAGAAAGATGAGAAAGCTAGACAAGGATATCAAAGCAGCCTAGGTGCTTCAAATCCTTTTTCTAATTCTTTGATTAGTTCTGTCAATGCCACTACTACAAATGCTAATGCAGGATTTAAGAAATCAACTGTGACTAATAATAGTTCTGCCAGACCAATGTTGAAGTGCTTTTATTGCAATTTTAATGGGCATACAAAAGAGAATTGTTACAAATTGATTGGATATCCTCCTAACTGGAAGAAAAAGAAAGAGGTCTCAGGGCCTGGTACTTTTACTTCAGTTGCTGCTAATCAATTTAGGCCTCTTCCAAAAGGTATTCAAGGTTCCACTCAAGCCACTGCTGCAGCTACAACTTCTTTATCTGGTACATCAGATCAGTTCTCTCAAATGCAGCAACAAATTAATCAGCTTAGTCAAATGATGATTTTTTTTTTTGAAATGGAAAGAGTTCAGTAAGTCCAGAAGATCATCTTACAGGTATGGTTACTTCTGCAGACAATTTAGTGGTTAATAAGTGTTCTACCTATGATTGGCTCATAGATACAGGGGCCACAGATCATATGTGTTGCACCATAGATCTTCTTTCTGATATACAAACTTTATTTCACCCTGTTAGCCTTGCTTTACCAACTGGTGCTACTTTGTTGGTTCATAAGATTGGTAGTTTTAAGATACATCCCAAGTTGGTTTTGCACAATGTATTTTTGTGCCTTCCTTTTCTTACAACCTTTTATCAGTCTCTAAATGGATGGCAGATTCTAAAGGGATTGTCTCCTTTTATCCAAAACATTGTGATTTCCTTGGTTCTGATTTTAAAACTTTCCTAGCCACTAGTAAACTGGTAGATGGTTTATACCATCTAGAATTTCAACCATTGCCATGTATGTCATCTACATCTATTGTTTCTCCTTCTAGTATCAATACAGCCCAATCCAAAACTCAGCTTAGTGTGCTTTGGCATTTAAGATTAGGCCATGTTTCCAATGAAGTTTTACACAAGATTCCTGAGATTTCTACCTCTGTTGTTGACAATTGCAACAAACAGTGTCCAGTGTGTCCTCTGTCTAAACAAAATAAATTACCATTTCAGCTCAGTGATAGTCGTGCAAAGGAGATATTTGATCTTCTACACATTGATTTGTGGGGACCTTATGCTTCTGAAACACATAATGGTTGTAGATTTTTCCTCACCATTGTTGATGATCATTCTCGAAATGTCTGGACATATATTCTTCCTACTAAACAACATGTCGTTTCTCAGCTCAAATATTTTTTGCTCATGTTGAAAAACAGTTTCAAACCACTGTCAAACAGATTCGTAGTGACCATGGTACTGAGTTTTTTAATGCTGCTTTTACTTCGTTTTTACTTGATAAAGGGGTGTTGCATCAAGCTTCTTGTGTTGGTACACCTGCTCAAAATGGTCGTGTTGAGCGTAAGCATCGACAATTATTATCAATTGCTCGAGCTTTACGTTTTCAGTCAGGATTACCTATTCGTTTTTGGGGGGAGTGTATTCTTACAGCCACCTATATCATCAATAGGATTCCTACACCAGTTTTGACTTACAAAACTCCATTTGAGTGTTTATATGGTACACCTCCTGACTACAGTTTGTTTAGGGTCTTTGGGTGTTTATGCTATGCTTCGATTTATGATGCTGACAAGTTTAAGCCACGTGCTATTAGGTCAGTTTTTCTTGGATATCCTCTTGATCATAAAGGTATAAGCTCTACAATCTAGATAGTCATCAATTGTTTGTCACAAGACATGTTGTTTTTCATGAAACTTCTTTTCCTTTTCATAATGGAACACATAATCCCTCTACCTCTGATCCTTATTTCCTTCATCATTGGATAAATGACTCTGTTGTTGAATTGTCTGATCATCAACATCAACCTTCAGCAAGTTCTTTGTTGGATTCCACTTTCCAAACAGCTCAAATCTCAGGTTCTCAAGATTTATCCAGCCAGGATATTTCTTTTCCAGTTTCTCAAGATTCTCAAACTTCTTTAGGTTCTGATCATTTTGGGAATGATGATTGGAATGATTTACCTCCTGATAGTGATACATTAGTGAACTTATATCCTAATGTTGATCTAGGAGCTTCTTCCACTGATCACATTCTTAGAAAGTCTACTAGAGAGCATAGATTACCTGCTTGGTGGTCTGATTACCACTGCAATACCAATGGCTAATTTTGTGTCCACTCATTCATTTACTCCTGAACATGCTGCTTTTATGTCTCAACTTGTCAAAGCTAAAGAGCCTACTTCTTTTGCTCAAGCTGTTCTTGATCCTAAGTGGATAGCAGCTATGAACAAGGAGTTAGATGCTCTTGAGGCAAACAATACTTGGGTATTGGTACCTCTTCCGCCAGGTAAACAAACCATAGAATGTAGGTGGGTTTATAAGATTAAATATCTTGCAAATGGTGAGATAGATCGTTATAAGGCTCGTTTGGTGGCTAAAGGGTATACACAAGAACGAGGGGTTGATTTCCATGACACGTTTGCTCCTGTTGCTAAAGGTGTCACTGTTAAGTCTGTTATGGCAATCGCTTCTTCCAAAAACTGGCCTATTTTCCAGTTAGACATTAATAACGCTTTCCTGCATGGAGATCTTCTTGAAGAAGTTTATATGGATTTGCCTTTGGGTTACATTCTTGATTCTTCTGCCTCTTCCTTGGTATGCAAATTAATCAAGGCCATTTATGGCTTACGACAAGCCTCAAGACAATAGAACAAGAAGCTTACTGATTTTTTGTTAGACCTTGGTTTTAAACAATCATTAGCTGATTATGCCTTGCTTGTTCACCAGGATGGTTCTCAGTTTACAGTTGCAGTAGTATACGTTGATAATATTTTGTTGACTGGTAACAATACTGATTTCATTGTTACAGTCAAAGAGGCATTGCATTCTAAGTTTAGTATTAAGGACTTGGGACAAGCCAAATATTATTTGGGTCTTGAGGTTTCTAGAAATGACACATGCTTAGTTTTAAGTCAACAAAAGTTTATTCTGTTGGGTTCCGAGGCATAAAACGCAGCGGATAAACGTAAATAAAACAAAATTTTCGAAACCCAAACCAGGATCCATGTATAATTCCGGGCAGATTATGGAGATAACGAATCATACCTATTAAGATCTTGTTTCACGAACTCAACGGAGATCCTTGCTTGTAATCACCACACACAGTCCTTGCGTCAAGATCCGTGTCTCTAAGGTAATCCACACGAACGTCCGACCGTCCAACGATCCGAGGAGCCAGGTACTAGCCCGCGAAGAACAACCTCTCTCTCTCTCTCTAGCCTCTCGAAGATGGAGCTGCTAAGGTTTTGTCAAAAACGATTTAATGACTCTTAACCCTAAAATAATACATCATTATGTATTTATATGAGAGAAATAATGGGCTAAAATCAAAAAACCGAATTGGGCTTCCTTAAACCCAATTCTATTTCTATTCTGATTTTATTATTGGACTTCCTTAAATCCAATTCTGTTCTTTCTTTATTAAATTCGAATTTGCTTAGATAATTAATTAGGACCAGTCCAATTAATTAAATAGCCAATTCTCAATTTAATAATGATTTAATTTAAATTCTTAATTTAAACTAAAACTCCTTTTAAGACGTTCTAAGTGTGTGACCCTATAGGTTATTATTACGTTGGCAATAATTTTAATATCTAATAAAATTATAAACAATGAGCGGTATCTAGTAATACATCATTGCTACCCAAGTAATAATAATAATTGGTGATTCAATTTAAACCTTTTGTGATTAATGTTTCTGTGTAATATAATCCCTTTAACCAAATATTATAGATTAAACTCGAGGCATGTGTTTAGTCATCCTCTTCAACATTTAATTCGGGTTTACTTGATTCATGAGTAGACTATTAAAACAAATCATTATTTGAGCACGGCCATGCATTTTATAGTCTCACTCAATCAAGAGGCCAATAATATCTCTCCTAATTCTAGGAGGGTTAAATCCTTTATCTATCATTCATATTTCTCATACTACTCATGATATACCCGATGTCCACTTTTATCATCACCCGGTCAAAGGTAACTTTTAATGTAGTCAAAGTATATTAATCCTCGTATAGAAATATAATGACTCAAGTCAAAGGACCATTACACCATTATCACTGTGAGTCTTTCTTATGACTTTATTAAACATGAAGAATCTCACTGTGGGTCTGTCCAGTACCATGTACCCCTACATGTACCTATGTTTTTGACTTTAGTATCTCCATACTTATAACCAATGAGATGTGGTTATCTGTCAAACAACATACTAGTCTATTTACGTATTATTATTGCCCTGTAATAATAATACTCGACTAGGGACCTTTAAGAATATGATATATTATATAATCTCAAGTTCAAGTCATGTACTTAAACTATACAATATCATGATTCTAAGGACATTTATTATGCTAACAAATATATCGCAGTAATTAAAGTCATAATAAATACGTTTAATGAATAATCAAATGACATAAGGGTTTATTAAAAGAAACAATGTATTGCCTCTAGGGCACCTACACTAACAATCTCCCACTTGCACTAGAGCCAATCACCCATGTATCTAATACCCATGGAACTAGTGTGACCATCGTGCTTCTGCTGCGACAAGCCTTTTGTCAGTAGGTCTGCAATGTTATCATTTGTGTGCACTTTACATATGTGTATGTTACCTCCGTTTAGACAAAACACAAAACCAGACTGTGTTACAGTATCGTCCCTGTCTGTTTGGAAACTTGCATCGGTGTAACCTTTTACAACCAGTTTCTCCTCTCCTCCATACACCAAGAATGAATCTTTAGTCCTGTTCAGGTACTTTAGAACATTCTTGACTGTCATCCAGTGACCTTCACCTAGATTAGACTGGTATCTGCTCGTCATGCTCAAAGCATACGAAACATCTGGGCGAGTACATACCATTGCATACATGATAGATCCAATTGCTGAGGCATATGGAACCTTACTCATGTGGTCCTTCTCATCTAATGATTTCGGACACTGGTCTTTAGAGATCGTTATCCCTTGAGACACGGGGTCATATCCCCTTTTTGCATTTTGCATACCAAAACGATGCAAAACCTTATCAATGTATGTGCTCTGACTTAGACCGATCATCCTTCTAGATCTATCTCTATACATCCTCATTCCTAGAATGTAGGTTGCCTCTCCTAAGTCTTTCATGGAGAAGTTGCTCCCTAACCAAGTCTTAACAGCCTTTAGAGAAGGTATGTCATTCCTCATTAGTAGTATATCATCAACATATAGTACTATGAATGCCACATGGCTCCCACTAACCTTCTTGTAAACAGACGGTTCATCTTCATTTTGAACAAAGCCATACTCTTTGACTATTTCATCAAAACGAATATTCCATCTTCTAGTGGCTTGCTTCAATCCATAAATGGATCGACGTAATTTACATATCTTGCCAACATTCCTTGGATCGACAAAACCTTCAGGTTGTGTCATGTACACATCCTCTTCAAGGCTTCCATTAAGGAAGGCTGTTTTGACATCCATTTTCCAGATTTCATAATCATGGAATGTTGCAATGGCAAGCAAAATCCTTATGGACTTGACCATAGCCACTGGTGAGAAAGTTTCATCATAGTCAATACCATGAATTTGTTTGAAACCTTTTGCAACCAGCCTTGCTTTATAGGTCTGAACATTTCCATCCATGTCAGTTTTCTTCTTGAAAACCCATTTGCACCCTACGGGTTTTACCCCTTCAGGTGGATCAACCAAAGTCCATACTTGGTTTTCGTACATGGAATCCATCTCGGATTTCATGGCTTCAAGCCATCTCTTAGAGTCTGGACTGTTCGTAGCATCTTGGTATGTGAGAGGCTCATCTTCATCTATAAGCATCAAATCACCACGTACATTGAGTCAAGAGAAATCCATATCTCTCTGGCTCATGGCGAATTCTACCCGTTCTACGAACAATCTGTGTTTGTTGAGCATTATCATTATCATGCTCTTGTTCCACTTCAGGTTCAATGCTATTTTGTGGTTCTCAATCTTCATCGAGATTTATAGTTCTCCCATTGTTTCTTTTGGAAACAAAATCTCTTTCCATGAAGACAGCATCTTGAGCAATAAACACTTTCTGCTCAGAAGGACTATAAAAATAATACGCCTTTGTTTCATTAGGGTATCCCACAAAATTGCACTCTTCGGATTTAGGTCCAAGCTTGTCAGATACTTGACGTTTCACAAACGCCTTGCATCCCCAAACTTTCATAAAGTTCATGCCTGACCGTTTCTCCTTCCATATTTCACATGGAGTCTTTTGAACCTTCTTAGTAGAAACACTGTGACGCCCCTAGATCCGGGGTCAAGGATCCAGGTCATCACGGTCCAATTTCCGATCAATATCAATACCTCTGTAGTCTTTTTTTATAAATAAATAAGCAGTTGACCCCACACTAATACACACACACACACCAGTCATATGCTCATAGAACAACAACCACAATATTTAAAAGTTTTAAAGTTAACAGTTATTACAAGCCCAGAATTTATTAAGTACATTGTTGAACAAAGCTTCTACAGGAAGCACTTCAACAACTAAAGTTTATTACAACTTACACACTTAATTTACATAGGTATACTAAGCCCCTTCGCTTGTCACTACCTCGGGGATGGTCGCCAGCACACGCTCAAAAGGTCGCCTTTCCCTTACCCTCTTGAGGGGTGTGGTACGTAGTATCGGCATGGGACCTAGCTGCTATATACATAAGTAGCAAGAGTGAGCTATAATAGCTCAGCAAGATCATACTGTAACTAAAATTTAAAATGTGAACAAGTATATATATATGTATATGCATATATAATAGCAGGAAACAATTAAAATCCTTAAGGAAGAATAGAGCTCTCATTTAATAATACATCATCCACTTACTATTATAAGAAAGAAATCTAAATTAATATAATATCAGTTTTTCTTCATTTGTAACCATAGTTCCATCATCTCATATCATTATTCTGTTTTCAGTATAGAAATCTGAAATAATATAATATCAGTTTTTCTTCATCTGTAACCATAATTCCATCATCTCATATCATTATTCTGTTTTCAGTATAGAAATTTGAAAACCATTGTCTACACTTTCTTTTCAAAACATTGGGGATATCTACTGTCGCCTGATACGTTAGGACGATGATCAGTCGCCTAATCGTACCTGCTCTCTTTTTACTACCGGTAGAAGGAATGAAGATCATCCCTGGAGGAAGGCCACCTGCTAACATCCTCCCTTGGCATCTTCGTGCCGTAATAAAAATAACAAATGCTGGACTGTGTCGCACACAGCCCTGACACAGCCACTTACGCAAGTCTGTTGCAATCCCCCTCTTTATCACATCATTATTCTCTTTTTAAAATATCATTCCACATTTCCATTTTCTCACTTTCATTTCCACATATCATTCTCTCATATCATTTCCATTCTCGCACATTACTTCTATAAAATATATATATATATATCATAATGCTTTGATTATGATTCAGACCTCTCTTTCATATTCAGAAATCAAATATACTTGATATTCGTAAGATATTCCATCTATTTTAAGAGTAATGCATGATAATAAAATAATGTTTATTAAACCACTGATACTTAAAAAGAACATTTTTAATATAATATTATGACCATATAACCCTCGATAACAACTGATACCATTCTCTCTTATTCTCTTAATCATAAGGCATGTTCAATTCATGCATAATCATCTCTATACATATCCATCTCATACTCTTATTCATATTCATATACATCTTATACTCATATCCATATTCACATACATTTTCGTACTCATAGTCATATTCATATACATCTTCGTACTCATAGTCATATTCATATACATCTTCGCATACTCTTCTTTTCAATATCAATACTCAAGGAAGACAATTTCTTCAAAATATAATAATAATAATAGCATCACATATATATTCCATGAAATCAAGTTTCTTTGTGAAGATAAGTAGTTTTACAAATAGGGATAGAAGAAATCTTGCCTCGGTTTCGATATCCTGACGGTATGGCTCGTCCCTCTTCCGGAGTTTCTATAAACACAAAAGGACCGTCGTTAGAACCACATCTCTTACTCACTACACTCTTGTATAACATTACCTTTTGAAACTTTAATATATGTTTAACGTATTCCTATTACCCCAAAGGTTCAAGAACTTAACCATTTATAACCTAAATCGAAGTTTCAGGGGTTTTCACCATTTCCCTTAACGACCACACTCGACTGCAGAATTTCTTATAATTTTTAAATTTCGAATTTTAATGTAAGGTCAACTGGAAATAGTTCTTTGACCACACTACTACCATATCCCAAAATTTCGTGACTTTTAACAATGTTAAAGTATGGTAATTGTAACCTCAAGTTTGATACATTTACGGTTTCTCGGTTTCTGAACCGCTTTCACTAAAACTGACTTTTCTCCTAAACCGTTCATCAGATTTTAACGCACCTTATATCGAAACGATCTATGAACTAAGCTCTATCATTTCATAGTTAATTAGGAACCTGGACAGTAGGGTACCGTACGGATGCAGGGGGTCCAAAACAGGGCAACTTACATCCTAACGAAAATCGGGCATTATAACGGCTATAATTTCGTACTTTCCATAAATCCAACTCCTCCAAATCAATTATCAAACACCATAATCATCACCTACACCATGTGGTCTTATTCACCAGCCATGGTTACAATCCCAAACACTTCCATATTTAACTCAAACCACTTACAAACACATATAACATCATAATCTTAATCTCTACACTACTTAATCACTAAACCAACAATATCCATCATAATATAAAAAGGGGTAAGAGTGTTTATACCTTCTTGAAGCTTTAAAGATCATTAATAAACCTTGGTATATCCTTAAACAACCTTATCTTAGCTTGAATCAACTAAAAGATCCATGAAAACCAAGTTAGTTCTAAGATTCTACTATTCACTACTATTCATCAAGTAACTTGAAGAATTTTATTACTTATGAAGATGATGATGATTGGCTTTGAAACTTTGTGAATATCTCTTTCTAACCTCCAAGAAACTCCATGAATTTTCCTTAGATTTGTAGTTGATTTTTGCTAGGGTTTTGATTTTCCTTTTTCTCTTTTTTTTTCTTGGTGCCGAATGCAATGAAGAGGATGGGGGGAGAGATTTTTGTGTTTTGTTAATCTAATATTATCTCATCTTGTCTTAATTTCTTGAGAATTCTAGAGTTTTGTGGAAAATCCCATGGTTTAAAGACTAATTTGCCCTTAATTTTGAGTTAGTGGAATATGAGATCATTAGTGATGTCATTAGGATGAGTTCATATTCTCATTTACTTAATTTTCTAAGTATTATGCTACTAACCTTGGATAATCATAATGTGGTATGCATCCTTGTTAAATTACTAATCTTGGTTGCTTGGTTTCCATACTCGTCTAATTGTGGTTCGTTTCGAGTATACCTCATTATCTCAGTGGTTTTCGAAATCATTTACGAATCAAATTTCCTTTGGTATTCTCTTAACTTAATAATCCCCTGGTTTAACTTAAACTCACTAATTCCTCAATATATAATTCCTTTAGTATTTCTATACTCCTTAATATCCAAGATATAGAAGTTCGTTCGAGCTCAAAATCCTCAAAATCAAAATTCAGGAATTTCTAAAATCCATCGTCATTTCGAGTCACTTATTTTCAATGTACAACACTAATATGGTTTCTGTTTACTCATTTTCCATCCCTAATATAGAGTACCTACACACCATTTCCCTAGATTCCTCAAGATCACTATTCATTTGGGCACTGTAGCCTTTCTAAAGTTAGGGTTATTACAGTCTTCCCCCCTTAAAAGGATTCCGTCCCGGAATCATGTTGAAAATGTCCATGGGTATCTTTCTCATTCACACCTTCTAACTTCCACCCTATTTCTTCTATCCTTTTCCTTTCGTAATATCTCTATCTTGTTTACGCAGAAATACACCAACATAACTTCCTTGTCATTCATCAACATGCCATTTAGTTTATCAATAGCAGTCCTTTAATCTATTTCCAGTCATTCCATATTATCTCATCTCTCCTTCCTCTTTTGACGAAGATATCCGCCACCACATTGACCTTTCCTGAATGGTAGTGTATCTCACTTATGGTTTGACAATCTTCTGATCTCTATCATGACATAAATATTAACTCCTCAATATTCCTATAGCTCCTCTCTGTAAAATTTTCCAGAAAATAAGCTCTAATAATATTCTTTAAAACAATTGTAAGAAAATACTACCTATAATATATATTTCCTGTTCGTCTCAACGAGCTTGTGTTTTCCCAAAACACTCCTACTTTTCTTTTCATAACGTTTCCTAGCCCTTAACAGATACTGATTTTCCTTATCTATATTATTAACTTATTTATTCCATTAATTGATTAAGTTGATCCTTAACCAAAGACTTACACACAAAATTTAAATCGAAAAGCAAGTACCTGTATCCGCATCTGGTTTCGTCAACGCTTCCCCTAAGGTCATGTTGTACACTCTAGCAGTAGGCCTATTTGAAGCAGCCCCACTCTGTCCTGGCGCGTATGACCCACCTGAACGGCAATCTCTAGCAATGTGTCCTAATTTCCCACACTGGTAACACTTAACATCTCTTTTAGGGTTTGTATCAGTTGATGGGCACTGGTTAAGGTAGTGTCCTTTTTGTCCACACTTGAAACAAGTTACTCCCAGCACTCTACAGACTCCTATATGCTTCTTACCACACGTGTCACAATCTGGTAATGGTGGTCGTGATTGATTGGACTGAAATGTCCCTGAAGATTTTCCACCCTGATTCACCGTCTCACTATTAGTCTTGTTACCCCCCGACTTTCCCACAAATTGAGATTTTTGTCCTTTACCTCCTTTGTTAAAGTAGCTTCCCTCACTTGAACCTCCTTTTGGGCCCTCAAATCTTCTTTTCTTATTCTCTCGACCTATTTGAGCCTGCTCACTCTCGGCCTCTATAATTGATGCCTTTTGAACCACTGCAGCATAATCAGTCAACTCAAATGGGGCCACTCTCGTTCGTAACCAGGGTTTCAACCCTTGTTGAAACCTTTTTGCTCGTTGTTCTTCAGTACGCACAAACTCGGGAACAAACCTCGACAGTTCTGTAAATTTAGTTTCATACTCTGCCACTGTTAAGTTATCCTGTTTTAACTCCAGAAACTTTAATTCCATTTGGTTTTCTAAATACCTAGGAGAATACTTATCTCGGAACACCCTAGTGAAACGCTCCCAAGTTATCACTCCCGCTTCTTCTAAGTTCTTCTTAGCTTCCCACCAGTAATTTGCCTCTCCCTTTAAGAGATAGGTTGCAAAAACGGTTTTCTGATCTTCCTCTATCCTCAGTATTTCGAAAGCTTTCTCCATTTCTTTTAGCCATGCCCTAGCTACTACTGGGTTAGTGGTTCCCTCGAATTCTGGGGGCTTTAATGACTTAAAGGCACGAAAGGAATTAGCTGCCTGATTGGGGAGAACAGGTGGTTGTTGGGGATTCTGTGGATTAGCCAAATTCTGTCTTAATAAGTCCATGAATTGGGTAAAGGGATCACCTCCCGGATTCCTTTGTTGGCCAGTTGATTCCTCTTCTCCTTCTTCATGATTTTCTTCATTATGAGCATTTTCGTTCAGTCTAGTACCTTCGATATTTCGACTTCTTTCGTCTCTCTCATTTCCCCTTGCATTCGCTCTACTATCACGTCTAGGCGGCATAGTTCTGTACATAACAATAGTCCTTATTAATTACCCGAATTTGGGTTACTATATACATCATTTCTATATACACAATTATATCATTAATTAACTCATTTGCACATCACAATATCTTTATCACGCGATCTTCATCTAGTTATATCATAACTTTAGTAGGTAAGTGTATCGCCCTTAACACGATAGCCTTTTCATTAAGTCAATCACCTTTTATACATCAATATTTTTGAGTCTCAACATTTATATAAAAAAAATGCAGCAAAAATTTAGATAGAAATGCACAAACTTCATTAATGTACATAAATATTTTACAATTTGGGTACAACATCTTTTACTGCTAATAATATACAACATCTAATACAAGGTTCGAAACCCAAAACATAGCCGTACATACTAATCCGATATCACAAAAGTACTACTAACTGTCCTCTAATCAGACTGGGATTAAAACAATGAACAACTAAACTAATCCCCAAAATGACATCAACAAGATGACTAGTCTGATTAGTGAGGAAACTACTATCCCGGCTCACAACCCTGCCCTAACAACATCCCGGATCTGGACTACCATAGTAGTAACCGTATCAACTATCTGGGCCCTCCATGCCGGGTCTCCTCTATCACCCAACAACCTCCTAATATCTCCTAATGCTCGTAGCTCAATACTGATCATCCCCAGAGACATCCCATCCGGGATAACCCCTCCTCTCCCTCTCTCTAACCTCTGTAGAAGGGTGTCTATAGTCCTGCGGGACTCCTCCAACTGTCCCTGAAGGGCAAAGTACTCGGTCAATAAGGTAGCTGAAAGTGGGTCACCCGCCGGTAGGGGTGCCTCCTGAGGGGGTACAGCTAGGGGAGGTGCATCCACAGGTGGAGGTGGTGGAGGTGCAAAGGGTGGGGATGGAGGAACCGACTCTGTCTCAGCATCCTCTGAAGGATCCTCCTCCTCCTCAAAAAAAACCAAAATGCCCTGGAGGGGTAAACTGCTCAAAAGGATCATCTATAGGGTCAGGACTAGGTAGAGGGGATGGAACTGGTGACGGCACTGGGATGGGTCGGACAGGAGTGGGAACCATCTGAATATCCCTCCACTCAATCGGCTCCTCAGGTATAACTGACAACCTAGGCCTCTTACGCAGTGGCCTCTCCTCCCCAGGGATCTCCGATCTCACTCTGGAAGGACCTGCCTCGTCAGATCCTGTAGAAGGTCTACCCATATATGGCACTAGGGCCACAGCATTTCTCCGTCTCTGCTCCTCTGCCTCCTCTCTCTCTAATCGCTCTCTAGCCGCCGCCCGGCGTCTCTCCCTGAGGTCCTCAACTGCATACTCGGGGACCTCTACCCCGGCCAGCTGAAGATCTAATAGCTCCTGCTCTGACATCCCTAGCCACTGGGGGTCCTGACTCGGCTCACCCATCTCCGCTCCCTATAATAAAACATAAAATTCTATTAGTAACAGTCTAATAAATTATAATATATGCTTAAAGTAAATACTACCTGCGATATACCACCCCTGAACTTGATGGAAGTTCACAATTTATATTATAACTGATACATTTATTATTATCACTTTTGTTCTTGAGCATTATGACTCTTAGCTCTGATACCATCTGTGACGCCCCTAGATCCGGGGTCAAGGATCCAGGTCATCACGGTCCAATTTCCGATCAATATCAATACCTCTGTAGTCTTTTTTTTTATAAATAAATAAGCAGTTGACCCCACACTAATACACACACACACCAGTCATATGCTCATAGAACAACAACCACAATATTTAAAAGTTTTAAAGTTAACAGTTATTACAAGCCCAGAATTTACTAAGTACATTATTGAACAAAGCTTCTACAGGAAGCACTTCAACAACTAAAGTTTATTACAACTTACACACTTAATTTACATAGGTATACTAAGCCCCTTCGCTTGTCACTACCTCGGGGATGGTCGCCAGCACACGCTCAAAAGGTCGCCTTTCCCTTACCCTCTTGCGGGGTGTGGTACGTAGTATCGGCATGAGACCTAGCTGCTATATACATAAGTAGCAAGAGTGAGCTATAATAGCTCAGCAAGATCATACTGTAACTAAAATTTAAAATGTGAACAAGTATACATATATGTATATGCATATATAATAGCAGGAAACAATTAAAATCCTTAAGGAAGAATAGAGCTCTCATTTAATAATACATCATCCACTTACTATTATAAGAAAGAAATCTAAATTAATATAATATCAGTTTTTCTTCATTTGTAACCATAGTTCCATCATCTCATATCATTATTCTGTTTTCAGTATAGAAATCTGAAATAATATAATATCAGTTTTTCTTCATCTGTAACCATAATTCCATCATCTCATATCATTATTCTGTTTTCAGTATAGAAATCTGAAAACCATTGTCTACACTTTCTTTTCAAAACATTGGGGATATCTGCTGTCGCCTGATACGTTAGGACGATGATCAGTCGCCTAATCGTACCTGCTCTCTTTTTACTACCGGTAGAAGGAATGAAGATCATCCCTGGAGGAAGGCCACCTGCTAACATCCTCCCTTGGCATCTTCGTGCCGTAATAAAAATAACAAATGCTGGACTGTGTCGCACACAGCCCTGACACAGCCACTTACGCAAGTCTGTTGCAATCCCCCTCTTTATCACATCATTATTCTCTTTTTAAAATATCATTCCACATTTCCATTTTCTCACTTTCATTTCCACATATCATTCTCTCATATCATTTCCATTCTCGTACATTACTTCTATAAAATATATATATATATATCATAATGCTTTGATTATGATTCAGACCTCTCTTTCATATTCAGAAATCAAATATACTTGATATTCGTAAGATATTCCATCTATTTTAAGAGTAATGCATGATAATCAAATAATGTTTATTAAACCACTGATACTTAAAAAGAACATTTTTAATATAATATTATGACCATATAACCCTCGATAACAACTGATACCATTCTCTCTTATTCTCTTAATCATAAGGCATGTTCAATTCATGCATAATCATCTCTATACATATCCATCTCATACTCTTATTAATATTCATATACATCTTATACTCATATCCATATTCACATACATTTTCGTACTCATAGTCATATTCATATACATCTTCGTACTCATAGTCATATTCATATACATCTTCGCATACTCTTCTTTTCAATATCAATACTCAAGGAAGACAATTTCTTCACAATATAGTAATAATAGCATCACATATATATTCCATGAAATCAAGTTTCTTTGTGAATATAAGTAGTTTTACAAATAGGGATAGAAGAAATCTTGCCTCGGTTTCGATATCCTGACGGTATGGCTCGTCCCTCTTCCGGAGTTTCTATAAACACAAAAGGACCGTCGTTAGAACCACATCTCTTACTCACTACACTCTTGTATAACATTACCTTTTGAAACTTTAATATATGTTTAACGTATTCCTATTACCCCAAAGGTTCAAGAACTTAACCATTTATAACCTAAATCGAAGTTTCAGGGGTTTTCACCATTTCCCTTAACGACCACACTCGACTGCAGAATTTCTTATAATTTTCAAATTTTGAATTTTAATGTAAGGTCAACTGGAAATATTTCTTTGACCACACTACTACCATATCCCAAAATTTCGTGACTTTTAACAATGTTAAAGTATGGTAATTGTAACCTCAAGTTTTATACATTTACGGTTTCTCGGTTTCTGAACCGCTTTCACTAAAACTGACTTTTCTCCTAAACCGTTCATCAGATTTTAACGCACCTTATATCGAAACGATCTATGAACTAAGCTCTATCATTTCATAGTTAATTAGGAACCTGGACATTAGGGTACCGTACGGATGCAGGGGGTCCAAAACAGGGCAACTTACATCCTAACGAAAATCGGGCATTATAACGGCTATAATTTCGTACTTTCCATAAATCCAACTCCTCCAAATCAATTATCAAACACCATAATCATCACCTACACCATGTGGTCTTCTTCACCAGCCATGGTTACAATCCCAAACACTTCCATATTTAACTCAAACCACTTACAAACACATATAACATCATAATCTTAATCTCTACACTACTTAATCACTAAACCAACAATATCCATCATAATATAAAAAGGGGTAAGAGTGTTTATACCTTCTTGAAGCTTTAAAGATCCTTAATAAACCTTGGTATATCCTTAAACAACCTTATCTTAGCTTGAATCAACTAAAAGATCCATGAAAACCAAGTTAGTTCTAAGATTCTACTATTCACTACTATTCATCAAGTAACTTGAAGAATTTTATTACCTATGAAGATGATGATGATTGGCTTTGAAACTTTGTGAATATCTCTTTCTAACCTCCAAGAAACTCCATGAATTTTCCTTAGATTTGTAGTTGATTTTTGCTAGGGTTTTGATTTTCCTTTTTCTATTTTTTTTTCTTGGTGCCGAATGCAATGAAGAGGATGGGGGGAGAGATTTTTGTGTTTTGTTAATCTTATCTCATCTTGTCTTAATTTCTTGAGAATTCTAGAGTTTTGTGGAAAATCCCATGGTTTAAAGACTAATTTGCCTTTAATTTTGAGTTAGTGGACTATGAGATCATTAGTGATGTCATTAGGATGAGTTCATATTCTCATTTACTTAATTTTCTAAGTATTATGCTACTAACCTTGGATAATCATAATGTGGTATGCATCCTTGTTAAATTACTAATCTTGGTTGCTTGGTTTCCATACTCGTCTAATCGTGGTTCGTTTCGAGTATACCTCATTATCTCAGTGGTTTTCGAAATCATTTACGAATCAAATTTCCTTTGGTATTCTCTTAACTTAATAATCCCCTGGTTTAACTTAAACTCACTAATTCCTCAATATATAATTCCTTTAGTATTTCTATACTCCTTAATATCCAAGATATAGAAGTTCGTTCGAGCTCAAAATCCTCAAAATCAAAATTCAGGAATTTCTAAAATCCATCGTCATTTCGAGTCACTTATTTTCAATGTACAACACTAATATGGTTTCTGTTTACTCATTTTCCATCCCTAATATAGAGTACCTACACACCATTTCCCTAGATTCCTCAAGATCACTATTCATTTGGGCACTGTAGCCTTTCTAAAGTTAGGGTTATTACAAACACGGTTAAGTGTGAAAGCCGCAGTTTCTAGAGCATAACCCCGGAAACTTATTGGAAGATCTGCATGACTCATCATCGATCGTATCATGTCCAACAAGGTGCGATTTCTCCTCTCTGAAACTCCATTCCATTGAGGTGTACCTGGCGGAGTAAGTTGTGATACAATACCACACTCTTTTAAATACTCTTTAAAATCGGTGCTTAAGTATTCACCCCCAAGATCGGATCGTAAGATCTTAATACTTACACCTCCGCCAATTTGCTTCTCTACTTCAGCCTTGTATTCTTTGAATTTTGCAAAAGAATCGGATTTATTCTTCATAAGATATACATATCCATATCTACTGAAATCATCAGTAAATGTTATGAAGTAGTAGTAGCCTCCTCTAGCCATCACACGCATTGGGCCACATACATCACTATGTATTAGCTCCAGACGTTCAGTGGCCCTTTGACCCTTACCAGTGAAAGGGGCTTTAGTCATCTTACCAAGCAAACAAGATTCGCATTATTTGTATGATTCAAAATCAAACTTATCCAAGTATCCATCCTTATGTAATTTGGATATGCGTTTCTCATTTATATGGCCTAGACAACAATGCCAGAGGTATGTTTGATTTGAGTCATTGACTTTAAGTCGTTTGTTTTCGATATTATAAACAGGATTATCTAAATCAAGAACATATAAACCATTAAACAAACGCGCAACACTATAGGTTAAATCATTCAAAGCAAAAGAGCAACTGTTGTTCTTTATTGTAAACGAAAAACCTTTCTTGTCCAAACAAGAAACAGAAATAATGTTTCTGCGAATCGCAGGCACGTAAAAACAGTCTTCTAGTTCTAGAACAAGCCCAGAGGGTAAAGATAAATAATAAGTGCCTACAGCTAAAGCAGCAACTTTTGCTCCATTGCCAACTCGTAGGTCCACTTCTCCCTTAGCCAAAGTCCTACTTCTCTGCAGTTCCTCCACATTTATACAAATGTGAGAAGCACATCCGGTATCCAATACCCAAGATGTAGAAATAGACAAATTGACTTCTATAACATAAATACCTGATCCAGAAATCTAAACACCCTTCATTTTCTTCAGATCCTCCAAATAAACAGGACAGTTTCTCTTCCAGTGACCAGTTTTCTTAAAGTAGTGACATTCACCCTTAGCAATACCACCTTTAGGCTTTAAAGCCTGTTTGGGACCTGACTTTGGCTTGGGTGTAGAATCAGATCCAATCTTCTTCTTACCCTTCTACTTGCCTTTCCCCTTGGCCTTACCTTTATTGCCCACCATCAGTATGGGAGCAGGTTCAGCTGTCTTCATGTTGGTTTCATATGTCCTCAACATAGCCAACAATTCAGTAGGTGTTTTGTCAAATTCATTCATATTTTAGTTCACAACAAACTGAGTAAATTTGCTGTTCAAAGAATTCATGATTAGGCCAATAACAGTTTCCGGACCAATCGGGAAACCCAAAGTAGCAAGGTACTCAATGTAACCAATCATCTTCAAAACATGTAGGCCAACTGGTTCACTTGCCCCTTGTTTGCAATTAAAGAGTGACTTACTCGTGTTGAACCTTTCTTGACGAGTTTGGCTTGCAAACATGCTTTGCAAGTGCTCATTGATAGTATATGCATCCATATGCACATGCTGTCTTTGAAGCTCAGCACTCATAGTTGCCAACATGAGACATGCAACATCATTTGCATCATTCTCATCCCTTGTGCGGGCCGCTCGTTCCTCAACAGTAGCGTTCTCAGGAAGGGGACCTGGCGGAGGGATATCAATGACATGAAGCTTGCGCTCCTGCCTGAGGACAATCCTCAAATTCCTCTGCCAGTCTAGGAAGTTGTTTCCTCCTGTCAGTTTGTCCTTTTCAAGGATTGATTGTACGGATAGTGTGTTTGTGTTGTTTACCATTAGTATCTACAATGATAAATGCAAAAAATAAACATTAGATTGTCTTGGTTATAAATTATGTTCAAATGATTATGATATATTCATAATATATCTCCCACTATTTTTATCAAATTAATAGCCCTTACTATTAATTCGGAAAGCATATCCCATAAATCTTTCTAGTGAGCCAAGATCCATATTTCGTCATGTCCTAAGTCAACCACTGGTAGTCCTTAAAACATGATTATTTAGGTAGACAACAATTGTCAATTATATCATATAAAATTCTTGGATAGTTTGGTGAACAACGATTGATCTTATCTATCTAATAGATTTTTAACCAAACTCTATGCTTCTAAGTTCATAATAGTTGAATATAACCGTTTATTTCCACCTCATTATGACGACTCAGTTAAGTTAGACCCAATGATACAACGGCCGAATATAACCGTTTATATTCGTCGCATCTCACCACGATAGACAAGAGTCCCCTGCCACTGACAGTCATTCCCCTTGTCGATCTAGGATTCGATGAGTGTTCATTCATTGGAAAGCATCTGATTAAAACTTAATATTTTGTTAAGGGGTTTAAAGAATTTATGACGATCATGATCACATCATAAAGAGATCCTCAATTTTCCTTGAACCAAATACTTCAAATTGACATCTTAGATTGTTCATTTCCCAGGTAGATGGAGTATCCCAATGGTCACACTTAATACCCATTAACCTTACGAATACGCATATCCGCTTTTGACAGAAAATCCCAATTTTAGATATCAAAAATCCATATTTAATTCCGTGTTTTAAAATCCATATTTTATAAACACAAGAATCTCATGATCGTTTGTTAATTTTAAAATCTTGAATCGTTACAGATTTTATCTTGTTTAAGCAGGCATGGCATGGGTGATGTATCTAATACATTCATTCATACATGATTAATCTAATTAAAGCATGCATCTCTATGTATCCTACACATACATTCATACATCATATGTAAAGTAAGTTCAGTATGTAAACGTGATTGGTTATGGCCTTTATCCTATATGATCCTCTCAAGCTAATGAAAGGATCAAGGTCCATCTATGGTGGAATAAACATAAATACAAATTACATGTCTTCATTCTTCTTGTCTTCTTGGTTGCTCCTTCTCTTGGACCATCCTTCAATCTTCAATTACATTACATTGAATAATTGAATACAATCTACACTAAAGTACTTACATGATAAAACTCGAGTTACATTCGAGGTTCAACAATTACAAGAATGAAGAAAACGACATGCAAGTCGTATTTATAAAACCAAAACCATTAATCTAAAGGTCTTAAGGCCATAACCATCACCATGCTCAAGTAACAATTAAATAATATGTCATATTATATAATCATGTTATACCATATCATATTTCAGATGATCCAATCAAAGAAATCATATACCGCAAAAATCAGAAAATCAGAATCAAATTCTAAAAACAATAAATCGTCTTTTTCATGCAATAAACGGCGTCAAACGCCTTACAGACGAGTCGGTGACAGCTATGCTATCAGTTTTGTTCAGACGCTCGTTTCCAGTCAGAAAACACATATCGTTTGCGAAAATCGGACACTGGACAGATTTCACCAGATTTGCACAGCGTATATAGAAATCGTATCGTATACAATCCCCATATCAAGAACAAACATTAATCATATATATATATATATATATATATATATATATATATATATATATATATATATATATATATATACAGATTATATAATCATCATATGATCATCTCAATCATCTTAAATCATAACAGAACCATATATATGCATCATAACATATTATAAACAGCATATATAAGAACATAAACATGGCAGTTTCGCAAAACATGCATACTCGCATCATATACAGTAAACACGTAACCAAATCAACCCCTTATACACGTAGCTCTGATGCCATTGTTGGTTTCCGAGGCATAAAACGCAGCGGATAAACGTAAATAAAACAAAATTTTCGAAACCCAAACCAGGATCCATGTATAATTCCGGGCAGATTATGGAGATAACGAATCATACCTATTAAGATCTTGTTTCACGAACTCAACGGAGATCCTTGCTTGTAATCACCACACACAGTCCTTGCGTCAAGATCCGTGTCTCTAAGGTAATCCACACGAACGTCCGACCGTCCAACGATCCGAGGAGCCAGGTACTAGCCCGCGAAGAACAGCCTCTCTCTCTCTCTAGCCTCTCGAAGATGGAGCTGCTAAGGTTTTGTCAAAAACGATTTAATGACTTTAACCCTAAAATAATACATCATTATGTATTTATATGAGAGAAATAATGGGCTAAAATCAAAAAACCGAATTAGGCTTCCTTAAACCCAATTCTATTTCTATTCTGATTTTATTATTGGACTTCCTTAAATCCAATTCTGTTCTTTCTTTATTAAATTCGAATTTGCTTAGATAATTAATTAGGACCAGTCCAATTAATTAAATAGCCAATTCTCAATTTAATAATGATTTAATTTAAATTCTTAATTTAAACTAAAACTCCTTTTAAGACGTTCTAAGTGTGTGACCCTATAGGTTATTATTACGTTGGCAATAATTTTAATATCTAATAAAATTATAAACAATGAGCGGTATCTAGTAATACATCATTGCTACCCAAGTAATAATAATAATTGGTGATTCAATTTAAACCTTTTGTGATTAATGTTTCTGTGTAATATAATCCCTTTAACCAAATATTATAGATTAAACTCGAGGCATGTGTTTAGTCATCCTCTTCAACATTTAATCCGGGTTTACTTGATCCATGAGTAGACTATTAAAACAATTCATTACTGTATTTGAGCACGGCCATGCATTTTATAGTCTCACTCAATCAAGAGGCCAATAATATCTCTCCTAATTCTAGGAGGGTTAAATCTTTTATCTATCTTTCATATTTCTCATACTACTCATGATATACTCGATGTCCACTTTTATCATCACCCGGTCAAAGGTAACTTTTAATGTACTCAAAGTATATTAATCCTCGTATAGAAATATAATGACTCAAGTCAAAGGACCATTACACCATTATCACTGTGAGTCTTTCTTATGACTTTATTAAACATGAAGAATCTCACTGTGGGTCTGTCCAGTACCATGTACCCCTACATGTACCTATGTTTTTGACTTTAGTATCTCCATACTTATAACCAATGAGATGTGGTTATCTGTCAAACAACATACTAGTCTATTTACGTATTACTATTGCCCTGTAATAATAATACTCGACTAGGGACCTTTAAGAATATGATATATTATATAATCTCAAGTTCAAGTCATGTACTTAAACTATATAATATCATGATTCTAAGGACATTTATTATGCTAACAAATATATCGCAGTAATTAAAGTCATAATAAATACGTTTAATGAATAATCAAATGACATAAGGGTTTATTAAAAGAAACAATGTATTGCCTCTAGGGCACCTACACTAACAATCTCCCACTTGCACTAGAGCCAATCACCCATGTATCTAATACCCATAGAACTAGTGTGACCATCGTGCTTCTGCTGCGACAAGCCTTTTGTCAGTAGGTCTGCAATGTTATCATTTGTGTGCACTTTACATATGTGTATGTTACCTCCGTTTAGACAAAACACAAAACCAGACTGTGTTACAGTATCGTCCCTGTCTGTTTGGAAACTTGCATCGGTGTAACCTTTTACAACCAGTTTCTCCTCTCCTCCATACACCAAGAATGAATCTTTAGTCCTGTTCAGGTACTTTAGAACATTCTTGACTGTCATCCAGTGACCTTCACCTGGATTAAACTGGTATCTGCTCGTCATGCTCAAAGCATACGAAACATCTGGGCGAGTACATACCATTGCATACATGATAGATCCAATTGCTGAGGCATATGGAACCTTACTCATGTGGTCCTTCTCATCTAATGATTTCGGACACTGGTCTTTAGAGATCGTTATCCCTTGAGACACGGGGTCATATCCCCTTTTTGCATTTTGCATACCAAAACGATGCAAAACCTTATCAATGTATGTGCTCTGACTTAGACCGATCATCCTTATAGATCTATCTCTATACATCCTCATTCCTAGAATGTAGGTTGCCTCTCCTAAGTCTTTCATGGAGAAGTTGCTCCCTAACCAAGTCTTAACAGCCTTTAGAGAAGGTATGTCATTCCTCATTAGTAGTATATCATCAGCATATAGTACTATGAATGCCACATGGCTCCCACTAACCTTCTTTTAAACACACGGTTCATCTTCATTTTGAACAAAGCCATACTCTTTGACTATTTCATCAAAACGAATATTCCATCTTCTAGTGGCTTGCTTCAATCCATAAATGGATCGACGTAATTTACATATCTTGCCAACATTCCTTGGATCGACAAAACCTTCAGGTTGTGTCATGTACACATCCTCTTCAAGGCTTCCATTAAGGAAGGCTGTTTTGACATCCATTTTCCAGATTTCATAATCATGGAATGTTGCAATGGCAAGCAAAATCCTTATGGACTTGACCATAGCCACTGGTGAGAAAGTTTCATCATAGTCAATACCATGAATTTGTTTGAAACCTTTTGCAACCAGCCTTGCTTTATAGGTCTGAACATTTCCATCCATGTCAGTTTTCTTCTTGAAAACCCATTTGCACCCTACGGGTTTTACCCCTTCAGGTGGATCAACCAAAGTCCATACTTGGTTTTCGTACATGGAATCCATCTCGGATTTCATGGCTTCAAGCCATCTCTTAGAGTCTGGACTGTTCGTAGCATCTTGGTATGTGAGAGGCTCATCTTCATCTATAAGCATCAAATCACCACGTACATTGAGTCAAGAGAAATCCATATCTCTCTGGCTCATGGCGAATTCTACCCGTTCTACGAACAACCCGTGTTTGTTGAGCATTATCATTATCCTGCTCTTGTTCCACTTCAGGTTCAATGCTATTTTGTGGTTCTCAATCTTCATCGAGATCTATAGTTCTCCCATTGTTTCTTTTGGAAACAAAATCTCTTTCCATGATGACAGCATCTTGAGCAATAAACACTTTCTGCTCAGAAGGACTATAAAAATAATACGCCTTTGTTTCATTAGGGTATCCCACAAAATTGCACTCTTCGGATTTAGGTCCAAGCTTGTCAGATACTTGACGTTTCACAAATGCCTTGCATCCCCAAACTTTCATAAAGTTCATGCTTGACCGTTTCTCCTTCCATATTTCACATGAAGTCTTTTGAACCTTCTTAGTAGAAACACGGTTAAGTGTGAAAGCCGCTGTTTCTAGAGCATAACCCCGAAAACTTATTGGAAGATCTGCATGACTCATCATCGATTGCACCATGTCCAACAAGGTGCGATTTCTCCTCTCTGAAACTCCATTCCATTGAGGTGTACCTGGCGGAGTAAGTTGTGATACAATACCACACTCTTTTAAATACTCTTTAAAATCGGTGCTTAAGTATTCACCTCCAAGTTTGGATCGTAAGATCTTAATACTTACACCTCCGCCAATTTGCTTCTCTACTTCAGCCTTGTATTCTTTGAATTTTGCAAAAGAATCGGATTTATTCTTCATAAGATATACATATCCATATCTACTGAAATCATCAGTAAATGTTATGAAGTAGTAGTAGCCTCCTCTAGCCATCACACGTATTGGGCCACATACATCACTATGTATTAGCTCCAGACGTTCAGTGGCCCTTTGACCCTTACCAGTGAAAGGGGCTTTAGTCATCTTACCAAGCAAACAAGATTCGCATTATTTGTATGATTCAAAATCAAACTTATCCAAGTATCCATCCTTATGTAATTTGGATATGCGTTTCTCATTTATATGGCCTAGACGACAATGCCAGAGGTATGTTTGATTTGAGTCATTGACTTTAAGTCGTTTGTTTTCTATATTATAAACAGGATTATCTAAATCAAGAACATATAAACCATTAAACAAACGCGCAACACTATAGGTTAAATCATTCAAAGCAAAAGAGCAACTGTTGTTCTTTATTGTAAACGAAAAACCTTTCTTGTCCAAACAAGAAACAGAAATAATGTTTCTGCGAATCGCAGGCACGTAAAAACAGTCTTCTAGTTCTAGAACAAGCCCAGAGGGTAAAGATAAATAATAAGTGCCTACAACTAAAGCAGCAACTTTTGCTCCATTGCCAACTCGTAGGTCCACTTCTCCCTTAGCCAAAGTCCCACTTCTCTGCAGTTCCTCCACATTTATACAAATGTGAGAAGCACATCCGGTATCCAGTACCCAAGATGTAGAAATAGACAAATTGACTTCTATAACATAAATACCTGATCCAGAAATCTAAACACCCTTCATTTTCTTCAGATCCTCCAAATAAACAGGACAGTTTCTCTTCCAGTGACCAGTTTTCTTAAAGTAGTGACATTCACCCTTAGCAACACCACCTTTAGGCTTTAAAGCCTGTTTGGGACCTGACTTTGGCTTGGGTGTAGAATCAGATCCAATCTTCTTCTTACCCTTCTACTTGCCTTTCCCCTTGGCCTTACCTTTATTGCCCACCATCAGTATGGGAGCAGGTTTAGCTGTCTTCATGTTGGTTTCATATGTCCTCAACATAGCCAACAATGATACTCCTATGGTTTTGATGATCACATTCAGCAAGCTATTTGATTGTAGTTTGATATAAAACATCGTGTTATGCTTGTATTGTACTAACGTGGTTTTGCAGGGTATATTAGCCTACTGATTGTTTACACAGAATATACAAACAGCAAGCCATTTGGTATTACAACAGAGAGAGTCTGGCAAGCCATTTGCACACTGACAGTTCACAAACAGCAAGCCATTTCTGACAGTCAGTCACAAACAGCAAGCCATTTGCAACTGCCAGAAATCCTGAAGATAAAGATCAAGACTGATTCGCATGGATTTTATTCAGGAAATATTTTGTAAGGAATCTTTATTATATAATACGTATATAATATATTCTAGAGCTCAAATCTTTTCAAATATCTTTCTTTAAAACAAAATCATAAAACTTATAGGAGTTTCCTTATTTAAAAGATTTCTTTCTTTCAAAATCTCCTATACGCGTTTTTATATCTATACAAATCAGAAGGGTTAAGCTTTCATCGATCTCTTTCTTTCAAACCTTCTATCTAACGTTCACAAGAACGTTTGTAAAATCTCTAACCAATTGAACGTTGGAAATTGATTCTAATTGTTCGAATAATTGGTGATTGATTTTCTAAACGTTGGTGTGATGCTTTATAAACTGATTCTTGTGTTCATTCGCTTCTAAGAATTGAAAAAAACACTTCAGAGAAAATATTCAAGCACACAAGAATTCAAACAACTCAGTTTTCATTGCTATATCCTTTGATTCTCTCGAGCTCTTAGTATATTCATACGTGCTATATCTTAAAGAGTTCATAGTTTGAGTTGTATCCATTATTGATTGTATTGTTCGATTTGTAAGGTTTAGTTGTTGGACAATTTGGCTTGGGAACTAGGGTTTGGTGATCGTTGCTAGAGAAGTATACTTGGGAAGTATAGCTTAGAGAGCAAGTTCAGAAACGGGAGTTCAACACGCCATTTGTCAACAGCTGGGTATTGAGGGAGATATATTGTTGTATCTTGTAATTGGTTTATTTCAGTGATCAATAATATATTCTCTTACCAAGTTGGTAAGGGACCAGGACGTAGACCATAGGGGTTAGGGGTCGAACCTGGCTAAAAGTCTCTGTGTTCTTTATTTTCTGCTCTTTACTTACTGCTTGCATTTAGCTTACTGTTTATGCACTTTACTGTACTTGTTATCTTTACATTCAGCATACTGTTTACAATCAGCTTACCATTTGTCTCTGCATAAAACGAAATCAGTAAGCTGTTTCTGGTAATTTTTAAAATCGGACTTAGTTGAATATAGTTAGCCATTTACACCTATTCACCCCCCTCTAGGTGTGCATTTTCAAACAATTCAGTAGGTGTTTTGTCAAATTCATTCATATTTTAGTTCACAACAAACTGAGTAAATTTGCTGTTCAAAGAATTCATGATTAGGCCAATAACAGTTTCCGGACCAATCGGGAAACCCAAAGTAGCAAGGTACTCAATGTAACCAATCATCTTCAAAACATGTAGGCCAACTGGTTCACTTGCCCCTTGTTTGCAATTAAAGAGTGACTTACTCGTGTTGAACCTTTCTTGACGAGTTTGGCTTGCAAACATGCTTTGCAAGTGCTCATTGATAGTATATGCATCCATATGCACATGCTGTCTTTGAAGCTCAGCACTCATAGTTGCCAACATGAGACATGCAACATCATTTGCATCATTCTCATCCCTTGTGCGGGCCGCTCGTTCCTCAACAGTAGCGTTCTCAGGAAGGGGACCTGGCGGAGGGATATCAATGACATGAAGCTTGCGCTCCTGCCTGAGGACAATCCTCAAATTCCTCTGCCAGTCTAGGAAGTTGTTTCCTCCTGTCAGTTTGTCCTTTTCAAGGATTGATTGTACGGATAGTGTGTTTGTGTTGTTTACCATTAGTATCTACAATGATAAATGCAAAAAATAAACATTAGATTGTCTTGGTTATAAATTATGTTCAAATGATTATGATATATTCATAATATATCTCCCACTATTTTTATCAAATTAATAGCCCTTACTATTAATTCGGAAAGCATATCCCATAAATCTTTCTAGTGAGCCAAGATCCATATTTCGTCATGTCCTAAGTCAACCACTGGTAGTCCTTAAAACATGATTATTTAGGTAGACAACAATTGTCAATTATATCATATAAAATTCTTGGATAGTTTGGTGAACAACGATTGATCTTATCTATCTAATAGATTTTTAACCAAACTCTATGCTTCTAAGTTCATAATAGTTGAATATAACCGTTTATTTCCACCTCATTATGACGACTCAGTTAAGTTAGACCCAATGATACAACGGCCGAATATAACCGTTTATATTCGTCGCATCTCACCACGATAGACAGGAGTCCCCTGCCACTGACAGTCATTCCCCTTGTCGATCTAGGATTCGATGAGTGTTCATTCATTGGAAAGCATCTGATTAAAACTTAATATTTTGTTAAGGGGTTTAAAGAATTTATGACGATCATGATCACATCATAAAGAGATCCTCAATTTTCCTTGAACCAAATACTTCAAATTGACATCTTAGATTGTTCATTTCCCAGGTAGATGGAGTATCCCAATGGTCACACTTAATACCCATTAACCTTACGAATACGCATATCCGCTTTTGACAGAAAATCCCAATTTTAGATATCAAAAATCCATATTTAATTCCGTGTTTTAAAATCCATATTTTATAAACACAAGAATCTCATGATCGTTTGTTAATTTTAAAATCTTGAATCGTTACAGATTTTATCTTGTTTAAGCAGGCATGGCATGGGTGATGTATCTAATACATTCATTCATACATGATTAATCTAATTAAAGCATGCATCTCTATGTATCCTACACATACATTCATACATCATATGTAAAGTAAGTGCAGTATGTAAACGTGATTGGTTATGGCCTTTATCCTATATGATCCTCTCAAGCTAATGAAAGGATCAAGGTCAATCTATGGTGGAATAAACATAAATACAAATTACATGTCTTCATTCTTCTTGTCTTCTTGGTTGCTCCTTCTCTTGGACCATCCTTCAATCTTCAATTACATTACATTGAATAATTGAATACAATCTACACTAAAGTACTTACATGATAAAACTCGAGTTACATTCGAGGTTCAACAATTACAAGAATGAAGAAAACGACATGCAAGTCGTATTTATAAAACCAAAACCATTAATCTAAGGGTCTTAAGGCCATAACCATCACCATGCTCAAGTAACAATTAAATAATATGTCATATTATATAATCATGTTATACCATATCATATTTCAGATGATCCAATCAAAGAAATCATATACCGCAAAAATCAGAAAATCAGAATCAAATTCTGAAAACAATAAATCGTCTTTTTCATGCAATAAACGGCGTCAAACGCCTTACAGACGAGTCGGTGACAGCTATGCTATCAGTTTTGTTCAGACGCTCGTTTCCAGTCAGAAAACACATATCGTTTGCGAAAATCGGACACTGGACAGATTTCACCAGATTTGCACAGCGTATACAGAAATCGTATCGTATACAATCCCCATATCAAGAACAAACATTAATCATATATATATATATCAGTATATATACAGATTATATAATCATCATATGATCATCTCAATCATCTTAAATCATAACAGAACCATATATATGCATCATAACATATTATAAACAGCATATATAAGAACATAAACATGGCAGTTTCGCAAAACATGCATACTCGCATCATATACAGTAAACACGTAACCAAATCAAACCCTTATACACGTAGCTTTGATGCCATTGTTGGTTTCCGAGGCATAAAACGCAACGGATAAACGTAAATAAAACAAAATTTTCGAAACCCAAACCAGGATCCATGTATAATTCCGGGCAGATTATGGAGATAACGAATCATACCTATTAAGATCTTGTTTCACGAACTCAACGGAGATCCTTGCTTGTAATCACCACACACAGTCCTTGCGTCAAGATCCGTGTCTCTAAGGTAATCCACACGAACGTCCGACCGTCCAACGATCCGAGGAGCCAGGTACTAGCCCGCGAAGAACAACCTCTCTCTCTCTCTAGCCTCTCGAAGATGGAGCTGCCAAGGTTTTGTCAAAAACGATTTAATGACTCTTAACCCTAAAATAATACATCATAATGTATTTATATGAGAGAAATAATGGGCTAAAATCAAAAAACCGAATTGGGCTTCCTTAAACCCAATTCTATTTCTATTCTGATTTTATTATTGGACTTCCTTAAATCCAATTCTGTTCTTTCTTTATTAAATTCGAATTTGCTTAGATAATTAATTAGGACCAGTCCAATTAATTAAATAGCCAATTCTCAATTTAATAATGATTTAATTTAAATTCTTAATTTAAACTAAAACTCCTTTTAAGACGTTCTAAGTGTGTGACCCTATAGGTTATTATTACGTTGGCAATAATTTTAATATCTAATAAAATTATAAACAATGAGCGGTATCTAGTAATACATCATTGCTACCCAAGTAATAATAATAATTGGTGATTCAATTTAAACCTTTTGTGATTAATGTTTCTGTGTAATATAATCCCTTTAACCAAATATTATAGATTAAACTCGAGGCATGTGTTTAGTCATCCTCTTCAACATTTAATCCGGGTTTACTTGATCCATGAGTAGACTATTAAAACAATTCATTATTTGAGCACGACAATGCATTTTATAGTCTCACTCAATCAAGAGGCCAATAATATCTCTCCTAATTCTAGGAGGGTTAAATCCTTTATCTATCATTCATATTTCTCATACTACTCATGATATACCCGATGTCCACTTTTATCATCACCCGGTCAAAGGTAACTTTTAATGTAGTCAAAGTATATTAATCC
The DNA here is from genome assembly GCA_036435485.1 of Saposhnikovia divaricata. NCBI lineage: Eukaryota > Viridiplantae > Streptophyta > Magnoliopsida > Apiales > Apiaceae > Saposhnikovia > Saposhnikovia divaricata. The sequence continues at coordinate 26,903,179 of CM071600.1, forward strand.
TCGTATAGAAATATAATGACTCAAGTCAAAGGACCATTACACCATTATCACTATGAGTCTTTCTTATGACTTTATTAAACATGAAGAATCTCACTGTGGGTCTGTCCAGTACCATGTACCCCTACATGTACCTATGTTTTTGACTTTAGTATCTCCATACTTATAACCAATGAGATGTGGTTATCTGTCAAACAACATACTAGTCTATTTACGTATTATTATTGCCCTGTAATAATAATACTCGACTAGGGACCTTTAAGAATATGATATATTATATAATCTCAAGTTCAAGTCATGTACTTAAACTATACAATGTGTATCATGATTCTAAGGACATTTATTATGCTAACAAATATATCGCAGTAATTAAAGTCATAATAAATACGTTTAATGAATAATCAAATGACATAAGGGTTTATTAAAAGAAACAATGTATTGCCTCTAGGGCACCTACATTAACATATTCTTGATATGCTTTCTGGTACTAATCTTCTTCATTCTAAACCTCTTTCGATTCCTTTAGATCAGAATATCAAGCTTTATGATAGTGATCGATCAGGAGCTTTGCTTAAGAATCCTTCTGTTTACAGGAGTTTGGTGGGAAAAATGTTATATTTAACATTCACCAGACCTGACATCAATTACTCAGTACACCTCTTAAGTCAATTTTTACATAGTCCACGTGAGAAACATTTGGATGCTTTATTTCGAGTGCTTCGATACTTGAAGTGTTGGTTTGGGCTTGTTTTTCCTTGCTAATAATCCTTTGATTTTACAAGGATATTGTGACAGTGACTGGGGAGGGTGTACTATCTCTGGGAAATCAGTTACTGGTTATTGTTTGCAATTAGGTCCTGCTCTTGTTTCTTGGCAAGCTAAGAAACAATCTATCATTTCTCAAAGCACAGCAGAGGCAGAATATCGTGCTTTAGCATCAGTTACCACTGAAATCATGTGGATGAAATATTTGCTTGCAGATCTCCTTGTTCATGTTACTAATGCTGTAACTATTTTCTGTGATAATCAGACTACAGTTGATATTGCTAATAATCCAATTCAGCATGCTCGAACTAAGCATATTGAATTGGACTGTCATTTCATTCGAGAAAAGGTACAAGCTGGTATCATTCGTCCACAGAAAATATCTTCTGGACTGGTATATTTGTTCCAAACTTGGATTACACAATCCTTGTGTAGCTCCAGTTTGTGGGGGGAGTATTACGAGTGAAACGAGTCATTCAGCTGCTTTAGTCAGACTCAAGCCACAGCATAAGGCATATGTTATTCAAGCTTTGGATTCACAAATAAATAAAGACTTGCAGGAGTGTGTGTGGTCCTAAGTACTCAACTCAACTCAACGTACTCAATATATCCCGCATGAGCAGGGTCTGAGGGGGGTAGGTTGTACGCAGCCATGCCTCTACCCAAGGGTAGAGAGGCTGTTTTCGATTTTTTTTTGACCCCCGGCAGGAGTCGAACCCATGACCTCTCGGTTCATGGATTGGGCACTTAACCACTGTGCCAACTCAACCCCTTAATGTGTGTGGTCCTAAGTGACAGCTGTAATTCTGTTTTAGTTAGTCAACTGTGTTGACCAGTACTTGTTCTATAAATACTGAGCTATTGTTCATTGCTGTGTAACTTTGACAAAACTATTATTTCAATATAATGTTTTCTTCTTCTTCAAGCATATTCATATACTTACATATTGACATACAAAACTAGTATATACAAATCTATTAAATATGTTGTCACTGTAACCCTTGCAAGTTACAAACAATTAATTAATTAGTTCATTAATCGATAACATGAAGAATCAGTTCCAGAAATTAATTAATCAAACAATTTATGTTTTTATTCTGCATTGCAAGTCTATGTGAATACCGAGTTTAAGTAATTTTGTATTAGGTAAATTATCTCGATGTTTAGCTGATTGAAAATTTGCTTATCGTTTGCTTTCTTTCGTCTTCGACGAGTAAATTAAAGTAAGTCCAGGCGCAAAAAAGTACTAGACAGACAAGTTTCAAATACAATAATGAAAACTAAATGAGATAAAACCCAGTTCCTATGCAAGCAAAAATGTATGCTTTTATGTGTAAGTAGATATGTAACGTATGAACTAACATACATAATTGTTTAGCTTAATATGATATCATATGTTTAGAATCTCTCCTTTGGCAAACCTTGCAGCTCATCTATCTCAAATCATGGAGGCTTAATAATCACCGATAGATAATTTCTAATTTCGAATTTAAGTGGGGAGATGAATATTAATCTCCATATAGACAAAGAATGCTATAAGAATTTATGCTTCAATATTTGAGTACCTGAGTAAAAGCATTAATTAAGTAAGTTATTTCAAATACAAAATAAAATTATAATTTCAGCAAACATGAGTACATGTAAATATAGATCCGCAACCGACGTTTATAAAACTTTATATTGGTATGTTTGGCATTTTTTAATTATAATTTATAAGTTATTTATTTTAAAAAAAATATGATATTTACATAAATTTTTTTTAAAAAATAAAATATGTATGGGAAATTACTTATTTCAGAAAAAAATACATATGTATCTACTTTTTTTCATAATAAGAAATTTATTTATGAGAATAAGATTTCCCAAACAACCAAACAAGCTTCGTCTTATTTTTCTAAGTGAAATCTGATCCACCCGTCAATACAGCTGATTTTAGAGAGACTTGGATTCTTTGTGGAAGGTTAGGTTCTCCAAAAAAATTTCTAATTTTTTATCAAAATATTGTAATATGATATGTGATGAAATTTAATTTGTGGACGCATATTAATACACAAATAGGAATTAATTTTAATATTATTAGGAAAGCTACCTTTACATTGATTACAAATTAATATTTATTTGGAACCCCGAAAATCCCAAATTCAGTTCTCGGGCATGTGGAATTTTGAGAAATTTTAATTGGTGAAATTTTTGTGAAAGCAGATGGTCCATCATTTTTATTTGAATTAGTATCAATAACATTCTAACACATGACTTTTGAGAATAAATTCGGAAACGAATTTAAAACTCTAACATTTTTCTATTTAGTAACAATTTTAGAAATTTTTTTGGAAACTTAACATTTCCCTTGTTTGTGAACACAGTGTCAAAATTTTCAAGTTTTTTATTGGATTTCATTGTCGGAGTTGTTGCATATTTGCCTCGCAAGGCCAATATCGTCAATTTAATGACAAAATATTCTTTTTTTGAAAAATATATTCTAAAATTACTTATTTTCTGATAAATAATTAAACATACAAAGCCTTGTGCATATATTTTTTCTCTCCCTGTTCTTACCTCATGGTAAAATCTATAGTAACTGTCGGCTTCAATTTATTGAGAAGCCATTTTTTTATATTTTCAAAATTTTAAAATGCTGCCAGAGGACGCAAACCTTTTTTTTTTTGTTTAGGCAGAGGACGCAAACTTTATTTTTTAGTTTTTAGAAGAAAATGCTATACATCCTCGAATTATAAAATCACTATGTGTATTGTAAGTTATATACTGTACATAAAAAGAATAACAGGAGATTTGTTGATTCATTATTATTGATCAAGAATATCAGGAGCCTTTTAATATAATTACGTCGGTAATGTCTGTCTTTAACTAGTGGAAATTTGTTCAGACCAGGAGGATGGTGTAGAACAATGGCGAGCCCCAACAGTTGGCAGAGTTAAAGTTCCGATGCAGCGATATTTGAAAATCCAAGCAAATACAGCCACGCTTTCATTATTAGAGATCACGAGGGTAAGTTGATTGAAGCAAGATCAAGATGTTGTCAGGGCTCAATAACACCAATTTTAGCAGAAGCAATGGGAGTTAGAGAAGCTCTCAGCTGGGTCAAGACGAAGAAGCAGCATAATGTGGAGGTGGAATCGATTGTCTGGAGTTAGTCCAGTGGATACGCAGCTGTTACTCAAGTTTATCATATCTTGGACGCGTAGTGGATGATTGTCGGCAACTTCTAGCAGAAGTACAAAATCAAAACGTAATGTTAAGGTTTTTAAAACGATATGCAAATAGAGTAGCTCACTATTTAGCGAGATATAGATATTTACCAGCTGATAGTATTTGGCGGATGGAGGATGTTCATCCGGATTTTTATAGATATTTATCATGTTCTTTGTAACGATTTGAAGTAATAAAATTATCGTTCCTGTGGCAAAAAAAAGAAAAAGAATATCACGAGAGGTTGTGGGCTTGTGGTGGACAAAGAATCAAGGGTTTCGATTCCTAAATTTATATTTATTTTTCTAAACCTTTCAATTTTCAAATGGGAAATATTTTGCTTCTCGATTCATGTCCTAAACCGGGAATTGAGTAAAAGAATAAATTTTATATATTTTTTAACAAATTTTATAGTAAAATTATTTTACTAAATCATGATATATTATATATTTTAAATTTAATATCCTATTCTGAAAAACATTTCAAACTAATATTTATTTATATTAAAAGATATAATTTAATTAAATTTTACTATAAAATTTTGAATTTATGAAATGAATTAAAAATTTTAAGCACTAATAATACACATAAATATATTTACTTATAATAATGTAATTATACACTTATATAAATATATTTTTAAAAAAAATATTTAAATCAGGGATTGGTGCGATATCATCTACTCCTGTCTCCTGATCCTGTCCCGATCTCCAATTTTTTTAAAATATTCCTAGCTTTTCATCCCAAACTTAAAAATTTTCTCGAATTTTCAATTCAAACGGAATCGAAATAGGACGAAACGAGTGAAATGTCAATCAAGGGTTCTCCGCTACACAAATTTTTTGAATTATTTAGTGCTTTTGCTCCTCTAAAATTTTAATTATTCACCGAGGTCTGATCCTAAGGCCTATACTGCAAAGTTATAGAGAACATAGGATTTTGCCTAATAAATTTTTAGTACAGCTTAGTTAACACATGTTTAATATATCGTTTTTTTTAATACATTTGGGTTTGATGTTGTTGAATGCTTTAAAAGAATATAAAAAGTTATGAATAGAAATATAAATGGTCATATGTTAGCTCGGCAAAATATATTTTTCGTATAATAATTTTTTTACTATTTAACAAAGTATTACGGCGCTTTCTTTGTACATTTGCATGGAGATTTTTAAAAATCAATAAAAAAAATTTAATTTTTGTTTTAAAAAAGCAAAGGAGGCACACTCCGCATTTAAATAAAATTATAATTCATTACGGATAGATTTGCCCTTACGTATATCTAACAATTGTCCTACGAATGTGCAAGAAAATAGTGCTTGTATGTATACAAGTCCAATGGGCAATGGTAGTTGGAGCTTGGGCTTGATGACCCATAAAAATTTTGACTGGTAGGCGTGAGCGTAACATGTAATCTAGCTAGCTCATATTGATCATACATGTTATAATCAACCACCCGATTTGAAATGACCGTTTACGATTGCCGCATGTGCTTGTGATTGTGAGAGTTCAACATATACATTTCTTGTGAACAAATTAAATTATGCATGGACCAAACAAACGAAGTCGTGTTTTGTAGGGTAAGTCGGACTGTTAGAACGTTAAAAATTCTTACGTTCCAATAGTCCGACTCCACTAATTTAACCTAACTGTATGTCGACCATACGGCAATTAATGTTATCAAAATTCAAGTCCATTTTTGAACCCTAAACTAGGTGTATGCATATATAATTCATTGCAACATATCCAATTTGATATAAAAGTCAAATATATATAGCATCGGTATCTAATATACGAAGGTGACATACTAATCTATTTAATTTTATAATTAAGAGCATGTTGTCTTAAAGTTGACAATATTAATAGATCGATAACTCTATATTTTATACAGCAGATTAGCACTTAATTAGCAGCCCTCTAAAATGCTCTTAGGTTTAAAAGATATACAGTAGCTTTTTAGATTCTGACAAGTTGGTTCACTCAACTCAACTCATGCCGTACTACTACTATATATCCACATCCTCGAGATTTCACGATACATGATATGTCTATTTAGGTATATATATGTTAGTATATTTCTCTTCCGTGTTCTTATATCTCTATCTACTTCTAGTTTTTCTTCCTCTTCGATTCCTCTTCGATAGTTTTCAAGTTCAGTTTCTGGACTGCACACGGATTTTGCACACGCAGACTGACATATAAAAAATATACGAGGCCTAATCAGATTGATCAAAGTAATTAATGAGAAAACCTTGTCGTCAGAAAAGAGATACTAAGAAAGCTAGAGCTCGGTCCAATGAATTAGAAGATGAGATGCTCGTAGAAGATGTCGCCTCACCACCTCAGCCTACTGGTAACTATACAATTATATTTGTTTCATTATATTCGTGATGTACAAAATTAATTTGTGTATATCAAGCCATTCTCATACAAGATATAATTGGTCATTGATTTGGTTGGTTGATACATTACATTCTCGTTTGAATCATGGGATTCCAACCAAGTTAACAGGAATGAAAATGAAATTTCAATACAAAAATGTATTAGAACTTCATTCTCATGCATTCTTGTTAATCAGGTTGAAATTCCATAACCCAAACGATCCGTACGTACATGACCATTATGGTGTCTTGTTAAAATAAAAAATATTTTTCGACTTCTAATGTATCGTATACGACGTACTTAGCCCTGAGATGATGTGATCAAAGTTTAGTACATTATGTTGTTTGTAGAATTGATGCATAGTACGTTATTAAAAAAGGTTAATGATTGTAATTGTTTCGTTTATGATTTCAACTAATTTTCTGCTTAATTAGACCTGATGTAAATTTTATATCTGACGATCAGACGTGCTTGGCTGCGGAAAAAGTTGCAGTTCAAGGTGGATAAATGATACCAAGACCGACCTTAACAGGGAAAACTTTGGCGAAGACGAAGAAGATCTCATCATCAAGCTTCACGCGCTGCTTGGAAACAGGTGCGTGGCTTTTAGAGATTTTTTTTAAGAAATATTTTATTCCCTTTTTTTTGCAGAAAAAATACAATTTCAAGGTCTTCTTTTTCTTGAGAATAAACCTTTTAAAATTGATGTTCAACAGTAGCTAATTAATTTACTACAGTGTCCTGTTTGTTAGTTATACTCTTAAAGCAATTTTGACTTACAAAATTAAATTATAAACTTGAATTAATCAGGAAATGAAACCGAATAGGCAAAGGGTAATAAACTAATTTCTGGGAAGGATTGAATGTATAATATCCACTGTAAGGTTTTCTATAATAGCACTGTTTTTTAATTATCTGGTGAAAAAGTATAGGTGGTCGTTAATTGCTGGAAGGTTGCCCGGGCGTACTGATACTCAAGTGGAAAACTACTGGAATTCTCACTTGAAGGGAAAACTTATAAGCATAGGAATAGATCCAAATAACCATCGTATATCTCACACTCTTCCACGCCCCAAAACTGAAATTCCAGAGATTAGTAATTCTGATGAGAGCAGCACCTGTGCAACTTCTAAAGCTCTAAAATATCATGGCAAAAATTAGATACATCTCTCTAATGGTACAGGTAACGTAGAACTATATGGGACTTGTGATAAAAAGGCTACCGGTTGAGTTGCCTGATCGAAGCCTTGAGCTTGCGATAATGATGAGCAGCTCCCATGCAGGTGCCCAGGATAAGAAAAGGTGCTGCTATACTACTCCAATGAATTTGTTTTAATTGCAGGCTCTTTGCAATATGCCTTCTGAGCTATATGTATGGATCTACTGTATTTATATATGATCCATTCACTAGTGAAATCATTGCAGAGGCACCAACAATCGAAAATTATCGATCAGAATCAAATATATGCACCAGCCTTTACATGAAATTGCTTTGGTTTCACATACAGTATGTCGTAATTTTAATTTTTACTAGCTTCTGACTAGTTTTTGACTTTTTATTTGCGAAGCAGGGATTATGATCAAATATCTTAATTTTTTAATTTTTAATTTTTTTAAATAAAATTATTTATCATATTATTTTGTTTAAATAATTTAATGACATTTACTTACTTTAATACTACTATTTTTTAAAAAAAACCATTTTTATGTTGACCAAAAATTAATTATCAATAATATTTGTAGGATCTAGAGGGAACTAAATACTAAAAGAGAATTGAAGAACCATTATTAGTCCTTGGATTATTTCTAAATCAACGGTCTAGATTCAGTTCATTTTTAAATAATTTTTGTAAGGGTATTGTTGGAAATAAAAGCTATAATATTAGTTCACTTAATTGAAATAAAGAAATTTAATTAATAATTCATTTATTAAAATTTTTTATTTTTATTAAATTTTATTATCTAACATAATTTTTGGCTGATTTTTTCAATTTTCTTTCTTCAAAAATTTTAATTTATTTTATTAAACTTATTTTACAAAAAAATAATCCGCAAAATAAAAGGGTTCTACTACAGAACCTATTTTGTTTCTAGTAAAAATACAATATTTTGCTACTGAATTTCAAAGTTGTGCACATGAGCTTAAAAGTTTTATAACTGAACTTGTTTTTTTACAAAATTCTACAACTGAACTTACTTTTTTACAGCTGCTGAACATTATTATATCATATTATATTGATACCATAATTTTAATAATCTACAACTGAACTTAAAATTATGCATCCGAATTTTGAAATCAAGCACATGAATTCTAAAGTTGTGCAAGTGAGCTTACTTGTATTTGAATATTTTGTTGTTGTTGTTTTTATACCATAACTTGAGTATTTTCACAAAAGTTGATAACAATATTAAAAAAATTTATGGTGTTAATGAAGGATTTTGTGATTGATACTGGTGTCAATCAAATATGAATTGTCTCTAAATTATATATCTTTTATTTTTGGATAACTTTGCTTCTGATCTATAAAATAAATCTTAGAGCCCCAAGTTTTATATAATACTATATTCTTGAATTTTATTTCGATTGTTAATTAATAGACTCCTAGTATATAAGTTCAGTATTAAATGAAATTAATATTTAATATTATTATTTTAATTGATTAAATTTATATAACTTTACTCTGATAATATAAGAGTAGCTAATATTATTATCAATAATAATATTAAAATAACCATTTAATACTGTCATTTTGTCATTTATTATTAATATTTAATATTATTATTTTAATTAATTAAATTTATATAACTTTACTCTGATTATATAAATTTAATTAATTAAAATAATAATATTGATAATAATATAGCTACTCTTATATTATCCTTGGTATTTTTCGGTTTAATTCTCCTTGGTATTTTTTATCACTGCAAATCAATTTTTGAAGTGATATTTTTTAATATTTTATCCTCATTTTTTTGTCATTCTTTCATAAAGAATCTAGTCAATACATAAGAGGGAGGAATAAAGTTCTTTTGATGTCTTTCTCTTTATAATCATAAAATAAATACGTCATACACGAACGACATATTTATTCATAGACCAGTTATAATTGTGACAACTCATTTATTATTTACCCACGTAATGTTTCACAATAAAGATGTTGTATAATCAGCATGTAAAAAACTAATTGAATATTTTAAAATTTTATCATTTTAGGCAAATAATTTTAACTAACTTGGAGTATATAATGTGATTGATAGATCATTATATTTTGTGTGTGTGCATGCTATGCAATATCCTATTTTTTAAGATATTTGTTATCTTGATCGTATATTTTAATCCTTTTTACAATTTATTTTAAATTTTTTAATATTCTTTCCAACCAAAATTTCTCTGTGTGTATCATCCGATTTTTACTCGATGTACATATGAACTGATTCCTATATTTTGTATTATTATATATTATATGATCTTTTTTCAAGAAAGTTTATCTTTCTCAACTTATATGCATGATTCATTTTTTTTAACTTTTGTACTATCTGACATTTTTAAGGATCTCATCTTTTAATTATATATTGTTATGTAAAAATATGAAATATATTATATTAAATATTATATGTAAGAAATGTTTAATTAATTGAAAATAAGCCAATTTACATCACGTGGTATTGTTATCAGATTTTTAAATTATTTGTATATATAATCACGTACCATGTTTTGTAAACTAAAATACAACATTTTAAAAGTAATGTGAATCACCATTATCTTTTGCTCAAAAAATAAAGTAGTTGTAAAAATAGAATAAATAAGAGGTCGAATTTATTTAAAAAAAAATTAACTAAAAACTAAAAATATATGTAGTACAATGATCGGAAGGAAGAATTATTTGGACGAGGTTAATGATTCAATTCACAACAAAAACAAATTAACTCATTTAAATAAGAGAGTGGAATAAATTTTGAAATTAGTGTATATATACGTACCATATTTTAAAAAATAAAATATTAAATTTTGAAACTAATATTTTTCATTACTATTTTTACTCATAAGTTCAACTAATAGTAAAAACAGGATGATAGAGAGGTCCAACTTATGTAAAAAGAGTTTTAACTCCATACCAAAAAACATAGTGTAGCGGTTTGGAGAGAAAAATATATAGAGGAGGTTGTTGGTTTAATTCCCCACAAATACAAAGTAACTTATTTTTTCTTTTCAAATAAGGGAATGACAAATCAATGTAATTTTGTAATATATAAGGGTAAAATCATAATTTTACAGGGAGTTTATTGGCTCAAAATGCCCCTAAAATATCCCCTTGTTCTTCTATTATATATAGAAGATGATCAAATTTGTGAAAATAAACCTAAATTATCTACAACATCGGGATACGTCATAATGAAAGTTGTGAGAAGGGTACTCCACATTTAGCATATAGATGCGTTTATAGATGCATAATAAAATATGATCCTCACTCTCTTGAAGGGTACTCCACATTGAGCCACTGGCCTCCTTTGAAGGAGGTCAGGGGTTCGACTCCTGGGTGTGCGTGAGTTTCTTAGTTTGTATTAGGTTTCCTTTCTGTATTTGTAATGGCCGGGGGTCCTTCGGAAACGGCCTCCCTATTGTATAGGGGCATGGTCTGCGTACATCAACCCTCCTCAGACATCACTTTGAGTGGTATTATAACTGAGTAAAGTTTCGTTTATATCAAATTGTTCATTTCACACAAAACTATCAATTAGATCACTCATTTAAAAACGATATCATTTGAATCATTAAAATTATAATAAATATCAAAGTGGCCGCCCATTATAGCATCGGGAAGTAAAAATAATTTTTCATCGAGTTCTACACATTTTTCTTGAATGTTTCCATAACCAAACGAAAGGTTAATAATTCTAGTATTTCTGATAATATATTTAGATTTTCAAAAATTCATTTACTATTTTTTTTATTTTATTGTCATTTTCCTTGTTTTAATTAAAAATAAATAGTAAATAAACTTTTTTAATTCTAAATATATTATAAAAAATACTAAAATTATTAACCTTTTGTTTGGTTATGGAAGCATTCAAGCAAAATGTGTAGAACTCGATGAAAAATTACTTTTACTTCCCGACTATTATAAGTATCATTAAAAGATGTAATTGTAGAGAATTTAATGATAAAAGTATTTAATGAAAAAACAATATTTAATTTTATAGTTATAGGGAATCGAATTTAAGGTGAAGTTAAATAAATAAAAATAAATAAATATTATATAATTATGTAACTGCAAGAAATTGAACCCGAGTTTAGTGATAATCAAGTAGGGGTGAAACGAGTCGAACATGTGCGGACAGTAGTATGGTCAAATTCGAATCGAATTTATAATTAGTTGTTCGGATCCTATCCGAATTCGAATTAACATGTTTATTGATAGAGTGTATATTTATATATATTTTACATGATTATATTCCTCATATTTATCATATTTTGCATTTAATTGGATTTTTATTTAATAGATTTTAATGTTTTATTGTAGAAATGAAGGAAATCCTAAACTTGGATGGATTGGAGAATAAAGAGCTTAATTTGGAGATTTATTAGAAGGAAAATTTATTAGAAGGAAATTCGGATTTGTTGGGCTGCACGCGCGTACTCCACTGTTTGGGCCATATCTCGAGTTCTTAAAGTCAGAATTGGACGATTCAACAGCCCACGCGAAGATAACGGAATTCTCTTTCATTCTAAAGTAGTCCAAGTGGCAAATAACAAATGGAGTGACCCAGAATTATTGAAGAAAAGTCAACTACGAATTTTCCTTAGAAAAACCCAATCAATTTAGGAAACATATTTGTATTTTTCCTCAAAGCATTAAAATACTCTATATAATAGATATATAGACATCAGATATTAGGGAGACATAGACAGAGAGATAGAGGAGGGAGAGGATTTTCTTCTCTATTCTCGTTAATATTATGTGTTCTTATTATATTAATTGTTTTGTTAGTTTAATTATGAGCGAGTAGATCTCTAATCTAGGGTTAAGTTGAACCCTAGTTATGATTGATGTATAATTTTCCCAATCCCCCCAATCTAGTTATGTTATGTTCTCTTGTTTATTGAGTTGTGTTTAATTAACAATTACATGTCAGACGTGATTATGTGTATTGTTTGAACCAAATATCTATTTATCAACGAAAGTTGGACTTAGATGGTTGTGATTTATCCAATAAAGACATGAACTTCTCCATGAAAATAGGTAGAACGAATTGTTAGGAAGTTAAGATGTCGTGTTTAATGTCTCTAAATTGCATGATACCATGAAAATAGGCTTGAGTGTATTTTACAGAAGCCATTAATACTCGAGAGAGGTTATTGGTATTTTACAGGGCGCATCTTTCCTCTTGAGTAGTACATGATTAATAGGGATGGGAAATCATAATTGTATTGATTCATACTAGCGGGGATACTTAATTCTAGATGTTTTTAGTTATTTGATAAATACAACACAATTTTCCTCAGAGTAATTTTAGTTTAATAATCTCTCAAAATTTTATTGTGTTAATTGCTTAGTTGCATCGAGTCAAAAATAACTAGTGATTGATACGTTTGTCTCTGTGGGATTGACTCTGACTTACCCTACTACATAGTTAGAAGGATTTGTTAGATATCATTATTTAATAGGCTCGTGACAGCCTTGTCAAATTTTTGGCGCGTTGCCGGGGACAAAGCGGTATTAGATTCGTTTATTTTTTATATGATTCAGCTAAGATTTTTGTTGTGTTGCTTCGGCTATTATTCTTGTTCCGTTTTATCCTTTGCTTGTGGATTTTCTTGTTTCTTGCAAAATTTGAGTTTTAGGTTCCACCAACAAGAAATTAAGCAAGTGAATGAAGGAAGAAGAAGAACGCATGGAGGCATTGGTTAAGACTATGCAGGCATTATCTCAAAAGATCAATGAAATTTAGTCAAGAACTTCATATTTGGCTGCTACTTGTGAAGTTTGCGATAAACAGGGACATACTCAAAATTATTGCCAATATAACACCCCTTACTACCCAAACCAAACACAATATTGGAATGGTAATTTTTATTACAATACCCATGACCACCCTGATCAATTACCACAATATAATCCTTATACTGACACTTACAATTCTGGTTGGGAAAATTATTCTAATTTTTCCTACCAAAACTATCCACCTCAACCACAAAAATCCAGCTTGGAAACTGCCTTGGAAACTAATTTCTCTTCATGTGCCAAGATGAATGACTCTTTAGCCACTTGTGTGTCGCAGAGAGATGCTCAACATCAACAGTTTAATGCTCAGTTTGAAGAGATGAAAGTTAGTCCATGCCAAACTCAACCACCTCGAAAATCTTGTGGAAGGATTTATTGCTGCACAGCTTAGCAAGAATGTAGAAGTTGAGACAAGTCTCAATGAGATGAAAGCTCACAACAATTTGATTGAAAATTCAATGGCTCAACTAGCTCAAGGTAACTAAATTCATTGAGATGTACACTCAAACGGAGAAAATACCAATGCGTCAATTTGATGATGCAACTTTGTGGAGTGGTAAGGAGTTTAAAGAGTCGCAAAACGAGGTTAGTAATGGTAAGTTAATTTTTTATGATTATGATGATGAAGATGATGATTTTGAAAGTCTCACTCTTATTGACCCATATGCTTCTCAAGAAATTAACTAGTATGAAAACTCGTTTGATAGTAATGAGATTGATTTCTTAGATGACTTTTTTTGCACGCTATTTGATGAGGGTGATAGTATGGTTATGGTAGATTTAAATTTGAATATGGATATTGTGATTCTAATTATGGTAGATGAGGTAGAACTGAATTTGGATAAACTTGACTTGAATGATGTCAAAATTGAAAATATGTGTATGCCTTTTGTTGACCCAATTTGGGAGGAATTTGTGAAAATTAACTATAGCCATGTTGGAGATGATTTTTCTAAATACTTTCACATGCCGAAAATTCTTGAGCATCACATGAGCCTCACATGTAAATTTATATATCTTCTTGGTAATTTAATTGGTGCTCACATCATTAGATTAATTCGAATTAGGAGATGTGTACATTTGTTTGCCTTTTCACCTCATTGATGATCTAGTTATTGATAAGAAGGTGAAGCTAGTGACCTTAAAAAAGCACTTCTTGGGAGGCAACCCATAATTTTTATAAGGTTAGTAAATTTTTTATTTCATTTTTTTGTATTTTTGAAGATTAGATTTTTATATTACTCCCACAAGGTGCCTTGATGAGTTTGTGTGAAGTGTTTCAGGTTTAAAATTAAAAGTTGCGAGGATAATTTATTTAAGACACTTGTTTTATTTAAATTTTGGAGAAAATATTTTTGATAAAAAAAGGAAAAAAGTTGCTCGAGACTTTAGCTTTGATGGCTAGGACCTTCACAAATCTTTTTCGAGCCGAATTTCATGCATCTCATTAGGGGAGTTATTCTAACCTTTCTTTGTATATTTTTTTTTTAAAATTTTTGTATTTTTTTGGATCATTTAGCTAGATTTATTTTATATTTTTATTTATTGAGGACAATGAACCATTTAAGTGTGGGGATGCGTTCTTAAAATATAAAAATTTTAAAAAATTATATAATATAAAACCAAAAAATTACAAAATTTAAAACTTCTTGTATATAATTGCCTTGTCTCAAAAGTATGTTAGCATGGATAAGTACACATTGTGTAGATTAATTTTGCATGATTAATTATGAGTGTCATATCCATGAAAATCATTTGATGCTTGGTAACTCCTTGTGCGTGCTTGTGAAAATTATTAAATTTGAGATGCTTCTTAGTCAATTTTAGTGAGTCAAGCGTGCTTTCACCCTGTGAGATTTTGAGCCTAATTTATGATTGATACATTTTATATCAATCCATTTCTTTTTTGTGTGAAGTTCATCATTGGCATGTTGTACTAGAACTTGTTTTAAACCGTTTTGAGACTACATGTTATGTGTGTGCATGAAACACTACACCATATATGGTCTATCCCAACACTGAAAACCGATGTTGCCACGAGAAATGTTGCCTTAGATGTCTAAAAATCAATTAAAACGGATGTATGCCAACATCATAACGGATGTTGCCGTTCATGTTGCCTTAGATGCAATTTTAGTCCTCAATGCCAACACATGAACTGGTGTTGCCTTAGATACCTAAAAAAATGTTAAAACAATGGGGGGAGAAGCCCGCTTTTACCGAAATAAAAAGCCCGCTCAGATATTCACTCTAAATTAAAAAGCCCACTCAGAAATTAAAACAATGAAAACATCTCACTCTCATCTCTCTCACTCCGCTCACACTCTCATCTCTCTCCGCTCTCATCTCATCTCACTCTCATCTCTCTCACACCGCTTTCACTCTCATCGCTCCCACTCTCATCTCAGTCCACTCTCTCCGTTGTCCATCTCCGGTATTTATCTCCGATCTCACTCCACTCATCTCCGGCGCTCATCTCGGCTATCTCTCTCAATTGATTCATGCGTGGTATGTTTCTAATTAAAAGCCCTAATTTTTGGGGATTCCATAATTTTAAATTTTGGGGTTTCATAAACCCTAATTTTTGGGGGTTTCATTTACCCACTTAAGGTGGAGGGTGGATTCTATATGCGAAAACCAATTACTGTTTAGTGTCACAATGATTATGTCCTCTATAGATATTTGAGTATTTAAATTTGTCTTTAGAACTTATAGTTGCAGCTCTTTCATTCAGTGATTTATTGTCTATATGGAATTATGATTTTGATTTAATTTGTTTTTTACAGGCACTGGACTTAATAAGGGAAAAAAATGACTTGATAAGTGTGACAATGATTTGCTATTGATTTAATTCATTGATTTATTTTCTGAAAATTGATATGCATTTTCAGGTGGCATCTCATGTTTTAATGGGGCTTACAAAAACTGCACAAGTGGTCCCAACCATTTTTTCTCCTCTTGGAAAGGCTCATGAAATGCTACATGTCCCAATTTATTTGTTGAAACAATATGTTTGTTTGGTAAAATTCTCTCTGTGAAACTTTAACATTTGATTCTACAATGCTTTACTAATTTTTGCTTTTACATGTATTTGTGCTTGGTGATTCTCGTTCGACCCTGCGTCTAATGGTTGTACTTGTTAAGTTTTTAGAAGTTGCGATGTTTCAATCTTGCAATTTTTATTTACTTTGTCCCTGTCTTGATATCAAGCTGACTCTTGCTCTCTCTTATTATTTGTTCTTTTATTGTTAATGTCTGACAGAAGTTTGAAAATGAATCATCTGGGTGCATAGTTGATTAGTTCTGTTTCTCTCTCAAGACAAAGGTTTGGGTCTAGTAAAAAATATATCACTAATATATGACTGCTTTTAGGAATTTTGGGCCATAACTAGTTCTCTATTTTCTATATGGGAATTTCTTTTGTATTCTTGTAGTTTCTAAATATTAGTAATCCATTATCCTCTTGTTAGTAATAATTCATAAGTTGTGATGTTGAGAATAGAATTTTGCTTATGCTTCTTGTAAATCCTGATCTAATAAAGGATTTAGCACTTTTTATAGGATGTATGCGTTAGACAGTAATCTGTAGAGTTTAGTCAGGAACAGCAGTGCATCACGGACTACATGTCAGGAACTGAGAGCAAATCCTGATACGCCAAGTCAAATACTGATGGATGTCAAATCCTGATGCAAGGTGGAATCCTGATATCAGTCGTGTTACTGATGATGTCATTATGGATGCTACAGAAACTGGCAAGTGCTATAAAACAGGATCGTTGTTTTGAAGAACAAGCAAGAAGATATCATGAAGGAAAGAATTTTCTATTGATGGAAACTATCAACTGGATGGCAGAACATTGTCATGTATAGATCATTACTTTCTGTTATTAGTTGATAGGTAGCATTATAAATACTCTCTCTATATCATTGTAAAAGGGTGGATTTTTGAGTGCATATCGTGTGAAGCCCTGTATAAGGTTTGTATTCGAGAGTTCGAAACAAATAGAGAGAGAGAGAGAGAGAGAGAGAGAGAGAGAGAGAGAGAGAGATTTGTATTGTCAGCAGCTGCTAAAGGTATTATACACCTTTGGTAGAGTTTGTATTTGATTTATTTAATACAAACAAAGTTTGATTCATTTGTTTGTTCTTGTTCATCTAATCAAGCAAAAATCAGACACGATTATATAACTTATATTCAACCCCCCCTTTCTACAAGTTATTCGAGTTAACAATTGGTATCAGAGCGGGTTGATTTTGAATAATCATAAAGATCTGCAATCATGTCTGGTTACAAGGATGGTAATACTAAGATCCCTATGCTCAAGAGAAATGAATATACTCTATGGGAAGTGAAGATGTTGCATCACCTGGAAGCAACAGACCCTGATTATCTTGACAGAATCAGAGATGGGCCTTTTGTTCCAACAAGGCTTGTTCCTCAAGCAACTGTCGAAGGAAAAGTTGTTCCAGAACATGCAGCAAAGAAGCCTAAATCTGAATGGACAGATAAGGAAAAGTAGAACGTTCTTAAGGATGCTAAAGTGAGAAACATACTATTCAACAGTCTTGATTCTGTTCTCACTAACTATGTTCTCTCTTGTAAAACTGCTAAGGAGATATGGGACAGTCTAAAGGTTCACTGTGAAGGAACAAAACCTATCAGGAAGAATATGAGGACACTTCTCAAACAACAGTATGAGTACTTTGAATCCAAATCTGGTGAGTCACTTACTGATACCTTTGATAGGTTTACTAAACTCATCAATGAGATGGCCATGCATGGTAAATATTATGACTTGGAGGATATGAATACTAAGTTCATGAAAGCTCTTCCTGTTTTTTACAATGAGAAGATATCTGCAATTAAGGAAGTTAATGATTTGGATGAAATATCATTAGAAGCAGTTTATGGAAAATTGAGAGCTTATGAACTTGACAGGCAGCAGAAAAAGAGCAGGAGTGAAGGAAAGTTGAAAACTGTTGCACTCACTGCTCAATCTGAATCAAAGAAGCTTCCAGAAGAAAAGTCTGAATCTACTGAAAGAGACTTGAGGAAGAAGAAGAGCAAAGAAAGTTCTGAGTCAGAGACTGCAGATATAGACTCTAAAGATAATGATTCTGAATCAGTGATGCAAGAACTCTTTGCTATGTTTGCTAAAGCTTTCAAGAAAGGAAGATTCAACAAGAGAAGATTTAGCAAAGGATCTTTTCAGAAGAAAGAGGAGAAGAAGAGTGACAAAGGCAAGAGTACAATTATCAAGCTTGATAAGGCCAAGATCAAGTGCTTTAACTGCAGTGAACTTGGACACTTTGCTAATGAGTGCAAGAAGCCTAGGAATTCAGGGAAGGGTAATGCACTCTTGGTCACACAGAAGGATTGGGCATACTCCAGTGATTCTGAAGATGAATTGGATTATGATAACATTGCATTGATGGCAAGTGCTTCAGACAAGCCTGGATCTCCAAAGAAAACTTCTTCATCTTCTGTTAATGTATCACTTCACTCTCTTGATTTATTTGATAGCTTAGATTCTGATGATATTAGATCTATTCATGTTGAGTTTAAGAATCTTATGACTGATTTCAAAATTCTTGCTAGTGAAAAAGATGAAATTAAGGCTAAGAATGATGAATTAGTTAGTAGAAATAATTTTATTGAATCTGAGTTAATTTAAATGGAAGAATATATGTTAAGTTCTGATAAAGCTAAGCATGATTATGGTGTTATCCTTGAGGCTTATGACTATGTCAGAAAAGAACTATGGCTTAGGTTTTGGAAAGAAACCCATTAACACTTCTGGTAAAAAGACTCAAGAAATCATTGACAATCAAATTCTTGGTAAAGTCTATGGCTTAGGTTTTGGAAAGAATAAAAGTGAAAATTCTGTAGCTATTGTATTGGATGATAGGAAAGAAGAAGCTAGCACATCCAAATCTGAAGGTAAAAAGATAGTTTCTGAACCTAAACATGTTAAATTTGTTGATTCTAAAGGTACCCCAGTTGTGTACAAAAGAATTAACAATAGCAATTCAGATGAAAGAGTGTTAGAAAAACCTAAGAATGTCAACATAAGCTTTCTGTCTAAGTCTCAGTTGAAACAGAGACTAGAAGGTATTTCAGAGTCTAGCAAGATCAGAAGAAATAGGAATGGAAAAGAAGGTATTAACAAAGAGAATAATTACAAGAATGTACCTGATGCACCTAGGAAGAAATGCTATAAATGTGGAAATCATAATCATTTGGCCCTAGACTGCAATAAAAAAACTTCTTGGAAAACTGAGTCCAGATTCCCCAAGACTCAGAGAATTCAATACCAACCACAAGAATCCTGTTATCATTGTGGTAGTTTACTACATTCCATTTATATGTGTAAGGAATATCATGAACTGTATTATGACTATTATTCTATGAAATCTGAAACTCCTAGTCACAAACAGTTTGTGAAATCAGAGTCTAAGGTTGACTCTGCAACAGGTAAATCAAAAGCAAAATCTTCAAAGCCTGTTGGTTTAAAAGTTATTAAGAAAGGATCCAATCAAAGTTGGGTCCTAAAAAAATTCTAACTCGCTACTTTTTGTTTGCAGGGCACTGGAAAGAAGCATTCAATTATCTTGGACAGTGGATGCTCCGGACATATGACTGGAAAGAAGTCCCTGCTTGCAAAGTTTGAGAGGAAAGCTGGCTCAGTAATATCCTTTGGAGATGGCAACAAAGGAGAAACTCTGGGATATGGCTCAATTATTTTGGGGAATGTCATCATAGAAAACGTAGCACTAGTTGAAGGCTTGAAACACACACTTTTAAGCATAAGTCAACTGGGTGATAAGGGTTACCAATCAATCTTTGACAGTGAAGGATGCAAAATCTTGAATATGAAGAATGGAGACATTGTTCTGACTGGTCAGAGACATGGTAACATATATGAAGCCAGCTTGAGTGACACATCTAAAGGAACTGTCAGATGTCTTTACAGCAAGGCATCAAATGATGAAAGCTGGAACTGGCATAAGAAGCTCTCACATCTCAATTTCAAGAAGCTTAATTAACTTTTTAAGCACCATCTGGTGAGAGGCCTACCTCAGGCAAATTATGTGCACGATGGACTTTGTGATGCTCGTCAGCTTGGAAAACAAAGAAGAACCACTTTCAAGAGCAAGACAGAAAATTTAATTACTGAACCATTTCACATGCTGCATCTTGATTTATTTGGTCCAGTAAACATTATGTCTATCAGCAAGAAAAGATATGCTCTAGTTATAGTGGATGATTACACAAGGTTCACATGGGTATTCTTTCTACACAAAAAGGATGAAGCTCCTCAGCAAATCATTGAACTTGTCAAGAATATTCAGAATAGCTCTGAGTACAAGGTCAAAGTGCTTAGGAGTGACAACGGTACAGAATTTAAGAATTCTACAATGGAGGAGTATTGTGCAGACAATGGAATTACTCAACAGTTTTCTGCACCTGTGTAACACTCCCTTCCTAAAATGGGAGGAGATATTACTTATAATCCATAAACCTGTAAACAGAGCACTAAAAACAATCTCTAAATAAGTCTTCAAGTCTAAATAATGCTAGAAGTTAACAAGTCCTAATCAATGGAATAAAGGTAGCTCTCCATCACACAGTCCTAGATCCCCCTAAGCACCTGCCAGAAAAAGAATACGGCATGAGCTAATCGCTCAGTACGGATTTGGAATACAATTTTTAAAACAGGAAAACAGATATGTATATTTGACAGTTATAAACATTTATTTTAAAAATATACATGGCTGAAGCAACGAGGAATTATGATATTTCATACCGAGATCAGAACAAAACAGATACAAATACACACATCATAGGGTACCTAATGTGTGCAACAAATCGGATAACGTGTACGGCATATACAACGTCACCGCCAAATCAAATCACAAATCAAATCAAACTTTGTGTGCACCCACGTATCCTGAAACAAATATCAAAATGCGCAAAAGCTCGCCACCTGAGCTATCAGAAGGATACGCCATGACCAATCACACTGCCACGGAAGTGTCATGTCACTGGTGCCGCAATGACATGGCTGTAGTACCCCTACAGCTGGTTAACTCGGTATACCCTATATCGCTAAGGGTTCAAATAAAATATTTCACAAAATCTTTAAAATCACAGTAACAGATATTTGAGCATTTCCAACAAATATATAATTTGCGAAATTTGAGAAAGTCGTAGAAATAAATACTTAAATATTTCAGAACAGATATAAAAATCACTTTCCAAAGTCAACAAATCAAAATATTTTTCAAAATCAGGAAAGTCAAAACAATTAAAACCAAGTGAACAGATTTGAGGACAAAACAGATTTAATATAATTAATCCGAAGATGAGTAGCGCTGAATAAAAAGGAGAGAGAATCCGTACCTCGAAATTAGCAATCACAAAAACCAACAATATCCGCAATGACGCGCTAAACACCCGCCTCCCAATCTAATTACAAAATATAATTTATAATTAAAATACATTCTTTTAAATTTTATTATTAAATACATTTTTATTATTAAAATATTAATAACCTACACTTCAGTTAGCATGTACACGAGCTAATTGACCGTACACTCCCCTATATTAATTCCTTACAGATCCTTGACATTTCTTTCATAATTACTATCTTAACACTAAATTATTTTATTAATCATGGTTTAATAATTAACCAATCTAAATGCATTCATTTTAATAAGTAAAACGATAATTATGACTACATAAACAATACACGGATATTGGTACATGTTTTATTACAGTATCTAATTAACTACAGTGGATTATGGATATAGTGTTGGACAACTTGACTACTCAGAATGCAAAAGTGTAATAGCCATGTTCAAGTCTAAGGTCCACTAACAACCATCTAGACATTAAATACTATAAATTCACGTACCAGTACATTTGCCAATGTGTTGGGTGTGTGAACATTGCAAAACAGAATAAACTTAGTAAAGTAACAACTTAATAACTAATTGTGAGTATGGTTTTAAAAATTCCCGATTTAGTCGATTAATCCCCGATTACCCGATTAATCTTAAATCGATAACTCAACCTATTCATACCGATTATCGATTTTTACAACCATGATGGTGAAGAACATTACTCATACTTAATAATGGACCGTAACAAATTTAGAAGAGGCTTTATCATAAAAATCATTATATTATTAAATCCACTTTTAACTCCACGTAAAGCTATGTATAACTTAGTTACTAATAAATAAGCAAAAGTAAAGTCACAAAACTGAGACCATAAATCTACAACACAGTGCTCGTTTATACAAAATCATTGAAAGAGGATATAATAATAGTAATAAGTAAAAAGACATAGTCTTACTTGTGTGCTGGTTATTGTAAATCGTCTCTCTCAAACACCTAGTCTGCGGCTCTGCGTCTCTATTTCTTTTTTTCGATCTCTGTTTATCATTCTATGTGACTTATAGGAATAGGGTTTTATTCGTATATGTTTTTAAACACGATATAGCTGAATCATAAATAACCTACTAACTCACTTATTGTGATCATGACTCTGAAAATTTTAATAAAATAAAATCATAACTCTTTTTTTTATTCCTTTATTATTATTATTATTATTATTATATGAAAAATTCCTATATATTACAATCTGGAACACCTCAGCAGAATGGTGTAGTAGAAAGAAAAAATAGAACTCTCATAGGGGCAGCAAGAACCATGCTTCCAGATGCAAAGCTTCCAACCTATTTCTGGGCAGAAGCTATTAACACTGCATGTTTCACTCAAAATTGTACCTTGGTAAATGGCCATGGAAAGACTCCCTATGAGATGATCAAAGGAAAGAAGCCAAGTGTGAAATACTTTCATATCTTTGGATGCAAATGCTATGTCCTGAAAGTACATCCAGAACAACTTGGAAAATTTGAAGCCAAATCGGATGAAGCAATCTTTCTAGGATATTCAGCATCAAAGGCCTTCAAAGTATACAATCTCAGAACTCACATTGTTATGGAATCAATTCATGTTGCATTTGATGATAAGAAGTTTGGAATTTTGCAAACTGATGAAAGTCATGACAATCTGGAATTTGAAAATCTTAAGTATTCTGAGATTCTCTCAAGTGATGATGAAGGTTCTCTAGAGGAAATCTCTATTGCTTCTCAAAGGAATGCTACTGTTGAGGGGGAGCAATTCAATCAAGGAGAACACAGTACTGGTCAGGATCAGACTAGTCATTCAGAGTCTACTTCATCAGGAACTGATCCTTCAGAGTCTAATGAAGGAAGATCAGAAACTAGCAGCAGTATTGAATCCACTGATTCTACTGATCAAGAGGGAGCTTTTGAAGGCAGAGAAAGTTCTTCTACAAGAGATACCACTAACTTAGGGGGAAAGTGTTTGCACTAAATCACGCAAAAGTACGTGGTCATAAGTAATATAGATAGAAGTCAAGTTCGTTCCCACAGAGATCTGGTTATGGTTTTAATTCAGTTATTGTACCTATGCAACAATGTATGGTTGTTATGCACTGCTAAGACAAATAACAAGATTTTAATTAACTATAATTAACTAAGAAACAAATTAATAAAACTAAGAATTAACAAACTAACAAGAATTGAAATCTAATTACGTCTACAAGAGAAAACATGGGATCCTAACTTCATTAACTACTTCGCTTAGAGTTGATGCCTTTAATCAATGCATGTGATGGTTATGATACCTGATCAGACAACACGGAACCAGTATAAGCTACCTCTCGGTATACAAACACCAAACTAATCATACATCCACAAAAGAGATAGAAGATGAATAGACACCAATTATGTTTAGACCCTATATCTCTATAAGATTTGAAAACATAACGGTTGAAGAACAAGTTGTCTATTAAGATCACATAGGGCAGCATAATATCTCTATTTACGCCACAAATCATGATGTTAAAACATCAACCTATCCTATGCTAGCATGGCAAGTTCTAAATCTCAAGATCCACTCTCGCTTCACAAGAGATTAATAAATTAGATGTTCATGACGCATCTAAACACATGAATCACAACCATACGAGGATATCAAGAATTCACTACACACAAATCTTTAAAGCAATCAAACTACTAAGCTACATAGATAAATCCGTTAGAATCCCATGACAACGATTAGTTCATAATTGAACCTCTCGTCATCATGGGATCTGATGAAACCATGATAAAAACAAAGTATAAAAAGATACAAATAATCCTAAGTAATTGATATGTAATGGTCTACTAAATTACAATGGTAGGATGTGTTTATATAGGCTCTAGAAGTCTTGTCCACCAAGCAATTGCCTTTTTAGAGTTGGAATAGAAGATTGGCAATTTCTGTTCTTGAATGAGAATAGAATTGCAAATTCCATGCTCAAGACTGATTCTAGAATGTTCTAGCCGCCCAAAGCAATTACCATACTTATTAGAAGTAGGAATTATAGCAATTTCCTCGTCAAAGTTTAATTTCTGCAGTTCGGCACATAATACGTTTCCTAAACTGATTCTGTTTTTAAGGAAAATTCGTAGCTGACTTTTCTTCAATATTTCTGGGCCGTTACAGTTGTAAGTGGACATCTGGACCACTTTAGAATGATAGAGAATCTCGTTAGCTTCGCGTGGACTGTAAGATCGTCCAAAACGGACTTCTAGAACTCAGGATATGGCCAAAACAAAATCAGAAATTCTGGCTGATTTTTCACCCGCGCGCCGCAGCGCCTGAGGCGCCGTTTTGGAGCATGATGCGCCAGCTCAATCTGCATAAACAGCTCTGGGGCGCCAATTAGGCTCCCGGCTTGGTCCCGATCTGTGAAAATTGATTTTTCTTCGATTTTTAAGCTTTTTCTTCCGTTCCTTTTGCATGAGCTTCCGTCTTTCATCCTTAATGACTTGTATACTTCTTGGGAGTTGACATTAGCCTCCATTCTTCATTCCATATCATAAATCAACTCCAAATAATGACGGAAACTACACCTTTAATCGACATTTCTTCAACCCTGCACAATTAAGCAAAACACATCAAAACTACCTCAAACTTGAGGCCAAAGCAATCAATTTAAGCCGAATTAGAATGCTCTAAATGGATATAAAATCCATTTATCACACCCCCAAACTTAAACCGATGCTTTTCCTCAAGCATATACAATTACAACTAACTAACTAACTAGTACCACTTCCGTAGGTGATCACGGTTGCATTTGGCATATGCAACAAGCCCTTTAAACCCCTAGGCAGCCCTAGTGGACGAGTAAGGTCTCGTGAGGGCCTATAGCGAATGTACCCACAAAATCCAATGCAATGCAATGCATGAATGCAACTAAATGAAAATGCAATTAATATCCTACCATACCTTCAGATCCTCTCATGTCATATCAACTTAAGAATCAAAGTAAATACGCAACGTCTTGGTGTCGAAAGTGCAAGTATTCACATAGTCTACTCAATGAACATGCATAAGTTCTCACAAGTCCATGTCAAGTGTAAGAATAATTTAGTAAACATGCTAAGCCTACAAGAGCACATCTTTGAGACAAAACTCGGGATCTCATACACAAAAATAAGTAAACATTCACAATCCACTCATAAAAGAATATTCACTCAAGAACAAGGGTAAGTGTATCACTCAATTCCAACAAAATCATAAGCATGCTTGACAATTGGTATCAATCTAACTCTTAACACAACATACATCAATGACGATAATCAAAAGGTCTTTATTTGGGTTGTAACGGGGCTAGGGACAAGGTATGTAAGATAAGCCAAAACAGGTGAAGTGCCAAAAGCTAGTAAGTGAAAATGCACACCTAGAGGGGGTGAATAGGTGTAAATGGCTAACTATATTCAACTAAGTCCGATTTTAAAAATTACCAGAAACAGCTTACTGATTTCGTTTTATGCAGAGACAAATGGTAAGCTGATTGTAAACAGTATGCTGAATGTAAAGATAACAAGTACAGTAAAGTGCATAAACAGTAAGCTAAATGCAAGCAGTAAGTAAAGAGCAGAAAATAAAGAACACAGAGACTTTTAGCCAGGTTCGACCCCTAACCCCTATGGTCTACGTCCTGGTCCCTTACCAACTTGGTAAGAGAATATATTATTGATCACTGAAATAAACCAATTACAAGATACAACAATATATCTCCCTCAATACCCAGCTGTTGACAAATGGCGTGCTGAACTCCCGTTTCTGAACTTGCTCTCTAAGCTATACTTCCCAAGTATACTTCTCTAGCAACGATCACCAAACCCTAGTTCCCAAGCCAAATTGTCCAACAACTAAACCTTACAAATCGAACAATACAATCAATAATGGATACAACTCAAACTATGAACTCTTTAAGATATAGCACGTATGAATATACTAAGAGCTCGAGAGAATCAAAGGATATAGCAATGAAAACTGAGTTGTTTGAATTCTTGTGTGCTTGAATATTTTCTCTGAAGTGTTTTTTCAATTCTTAGAAGCGAATGAACACAAGAATCAGTTTATAAAGCATCACACCAACGTTCAGAAAATCAATCACCAATTATTCGAACGATTAGAATCAATTTCCAACGTTCAATTGGTTAGAGATTTTACAAACGTTCTTGTGAACGTTAGACAGAAGGTTTGAAAGAAAGAGATCGATGAAAGCTTAACCCTTCTGATTTGTATAGATATAAAAACGCGTATAGGAGATTTTGAAAGAAAGAAATCTTTTAAATAAGGAAACTCCTATAAGTTTTATGATTTTGTTTTAAAGAAAGATATTTGAAAAGATTTGAGCTCTAGAATATATTATATACGTATTATATAATAAAGAGCCCTCACAATATATTTCCTGAAATAAATCCTTGAGAATCGAACTTGATCTTTATCTTCAGAAATTCTGGCAGTTGCAAATGGCTTGCTGTTTGTGACTGACTGTCAGAAATGGCTTGCTGTTTGTGAACTGTCAGTGTGCAAATGGCTTGCCAGACTCTCTCTGTTGTAATACCAAATGGCTTGCTGTTTGTATATTCTGTGTAAACAATCAGTAGGCTAATATACCCTACAAAACCACGTTAGTACAATACAAGCATAACACGATGTTTTATATCAAACTACAATCAAATAGCTTGCTGAATGTGATCATCAAAACCATAGGAGTATCAATCTCCCCCTTTTTGATGATTACACAATATTTAGGAGAAATAAGAACTCCCCCTAAATCCCTGCATATTAGTACATTTTGATATAAAACAAATTCAAGATGAACAAGCAATTAATCATATCCAAGTCGAATATCTTGACCAAACAAACAAATAAATTCTCCTAAATTTCTCCCCCTTAATCCATCAAAAAACCATCAAAAAGAATATTAGTCCAGGTCTGGAATAAGCATAGAGAAAAAAAAATCATGGTAATGGCATATAAACAGTTCAAATACAAATGGTAAGCCAACGTTACCCATTCTGTGCTTGTCAGCTTGCTGACTACACAGTACACATGCCAAGCTCCATTCGTATGGCTGCAAATCTTTCTTCAGCCAATGGCTTTGTGAAGATATCTGCTAGTTGAACTTCAGTTGAGACAAATACCAACTCAATCTTCCCCTTTGCTGCATTATCTCTCAAGAAATGATGACGAACGTCAATATGCTTTGTTCTTGAGTGATTCACAGGATTCTTTGAGATATTGATAGCACTCGTGTTGTCACAATATATTGGAATCTTGCCACACTTGATATTGAAATCCCTTAGAGTTTGAATCATCCATAAAATTTGAGAGCAACATCTACCAGCTGCTAGATACTCTCCTTCGGCCGTTGAAAGAGCAACAGAAGCTTGCTTTTTGCTTTGCCATGACACCAAGCTTTGTCCAAGAAATGTACAAACACCACTTGTGCTCTTTCTATCAGTTTGAGACCCTGCATAATCTGCATCACTATACCCCACGAGATCAAAAGTATTTGTGATAGGATAGAACAAACCAAGATTGATAGTACCACTTAAATATTTAAAAATTCTTTTAACCGCATTTAAGTGAGACTCTTTAGGGTTGGATTGAAACCTTGCACAAACACAAACACTATACATGATATCAGGTCTTGAGGCAGTTAAGTATAATAGACTTCCAATCATACCTCTATACCTTTTGATATCCACATCCTTACCATTCTCATCTGCAAACAGCTTGCTGTTTTGAGTCATAGGAGTTGTTTTTGCTTTGACATCTTCAAAACCAAATCTTTTGAGCAGATTCTTTGTATACTTGGATTGATGCACATAAATACCATCATTGGTTTGCTTGATTTGGAGACCCAAGAAATAATTGAGTTCCCCCATCATGCTCATGTCAAATTCATTGTACATGCACTTAGAAAACCACTCACACATAGATTCATTAGTAGAACCGAATACAATATCATCCACATATATTTGTACAACAAGAATATCTTTACCATTTTGCTTTGTAAATAATGTGGGATCGATATTACCTCGAGTGAATCCATTTTTGAGAAGAAACTTACTAAGTCTTTCATACCACGCTCTAGGGGCCTGCCTTAAACCATATAATGCCTTCTTGAGCTTGTAAACATAATCATGAAACTTCTCATGTTCGAATCCAGGAGGCTGTTTGACATAGACTTCCTCATTCAGCACGCCATTAAGAAATGCGCTTTTTACGTCCATTTGATATAACTTGAATTTCTTGTAGCATGCATAAGCAAGAAGCATTCTGATTGATTCTAAACGAGCAACTGGAGCATATGTTTCATCAAAATCAATTCCTTCTTGTTGATTATAGCCTTGAGCCATGAGCCTTGCCTTATTTCGAGTGACGGTTCCAAACTCATCCACTTTGTTTTTGAACACCCATTTGGTTCCTATGATAGAAGCATCTTCTGGTGGCTTTACAAGTTCCCAAACATCACACCTGTCGAATTGGTTGAGTTCTTCTTGCATGGCCATGATCCAATTTTCATCTTCTAATGCTTCCTTGATATTTTTGGGTTCTTCTTGAGCTAGAAAGGCAGCATAAGCACAAAAGTTTGCCTTTCCTCTCCTTGTTGTGATTCCATCTGAGATATTTCCAATAACAAGTTCTGGAGGATGGTTCTTTACTGTCCTTGTAGCCTTTGGTAGAGAATGTTGAGCAATTTCTTCGTGTGAAGTTAATCTGACCACTTCAGCTTGCTGATTTGCAGTTCCAGCTTGCTGTTTTCCATTCTCAGTAGTGTTATTGGCTTACTGACTTCCAGTTTCAGCAGAATTGTTGGCTTGCTGATTTCCAGTGACTTAAGGTTGTATGTTATCATTTGTTTCACCATTTTCTTTGATTTGTGAGTACTTCGAAGTTGTTTGCCCAATTGGCAAGCTGAACAGACTTCTGTTTTGACATACTTTAGCTTGGGCAGCCCTCTCACTAGTTTCTTGCTTGACAACTTTCTGAGCAAATCCATGTGTGCATGTCCCAATCTTCTATGCCAAATATGTGGGTCATTATCTACTGCAGCCAAACAGCATGCTGTTTCCAATAGAACCGGTACCAAGGATTTGAAGAGTTTTACTATTCCCAATTGTCACTCTTCCACCCTTTTTCATTTTGAGATTCATAAATTGGGATTTGTCTCCACACATATGTCTTGTGCATCCACTGTCCAAGATCCATTGCTTTGACTTGACCTTAGCAGCAAGGCACATCTACAAAACAAACAAAAATAACTCAATGTTTTGGTACCCATATAGGTTTGGGTCCAGGTTGGTTAGTAGCAAGAATATATAAAGTATTTAAATCAGATTTCTTGATCCACATTTGGACCACTTTTGGGGTCTGATTTTGCTTGTTGTCATTCTGTCGGTAAGCTGTTTGTCTCCTGCTATTTGCATTCTGGTATGCTGTTTGTCGCCTGACTGGTCCATTCTGGTAAGCTGTTTGTCGCCTGACTGGTTCATTCTGGTAAGCTGTTTTCACTTTATGATTTACTTGAACCACACAATGTCTTTCCAGATGTCCTTTTCCACCACATTTGTTGCATGTCTTCCAAGGCATAGCATAGTCATAGGGTATGCCATTCTTTCCATCATATTTGAGCACCTTATCTTTCTTGTTGAAGTTTAAACCAACACCTTCTCTGACCAAAGGTACATTTGCCTTCTTCATCATTGTTTTTAAAGTGTCTTCACCTTGAACAAAAGTTTCCATGCCCTTCTTGAGATCTTTAACTTCTGTTTCTAGGAGGGTGATTACTTCAGCTTGCTGTTTGATGAGTTCATCTTGCTGAACTCTCTTTTCAGCAGTTTTTGAGGATTCGGCTTGACTAGATTCCTTCATCTTGTATGATTCCAATGCTTTAGCTTTAGTTTTAACATCAGACCTCAGCTCTTTGATTTCTTCAGTCAAGGTCTTGTTTCTCTTTTCAAGTAGCTTGACATTAGCCTCTAAATGTCTGTTCTTAGTATTTAGTTCCTTGATCTCTGTAGCTTTACTAAATGAAGTTGAATCCCATTCTTCCATTTTTGGCAACAGATCTTTTACCATTTTGGATAAATAGGCGTTCTTATCAGTCAGCTTGCTGATTTCAGCCTTTAGTGCCATGTGTTCTTCAATTGTAACACTATTTTGTTCCTGCATGGTTAGTGAATCTAACAATATATCATCTGAAGAAATATAATCATTAAAAGAGTTTACCTCACTAGGATCCTCTTCAGAATCAGTTTCAGCATACACTCCTTCTGAATTTCCTTGAACAGATTCATCTTCAATTCCAACAAGTGCTAAGTTCACCATCTCTTCACTTGAGTCATCACTGGAATCTGAATCATCATCACTCCAAGTCAGTAGAGCCTTTGATTTCTTCTTGTCCTTGAAAACAGTAGGCTGTTTTGACTTTAGTTTGTAGCAATTCCTTTTATAATGGCCTGGCTTGCCACATTCGAAACAAGTTTCCTCCTTAGAGTCCTTTGAACTCTTTTTGTTGTTGTAGAAGCCACCTCTTTCCCTTTTCATCATATTCTTCTTTTCTATCAGCCTTTTGATCTTCTTTGAAATAAGTGCAAGTTCCTCATCAGAATCAGATTCATCATCAATGTCAATTGGCTTGCTGTTTTTTAGAATGGAGAGCCATATTCTTCATCTTTTCTGTTGGAGCTTTAACACTTGAACTTCCCACCTGATTTCCATTTATCTTGCTTTCAAATTGCTCTAGCTCAGCAAATACGGCCAAGTGATCCATAGTATCAATAAGTGGTGAGGATTCCAAGGCAGTAACCTTAGCTTCGTAGATGAATGGTACTGCACTCAATACCTTCATATTGATTTCATCTTGTGGAATAGATTTTCCAAGCCTCTTTAGTGAATTTATAGTAACTTGAAACCGTGCTTGACTATCCTTGATAGTTTCACCTTCATTAAGCTTGAAATTCCCAAAGTCATTCATTAGCTTGCTAAGCTTCACCTTCTTTAGAGATTTCGAACCTTCATGATAAGTCTCCAAAGCATCCCACATTTCTTTTGCTGATTTGAGTGAAGATACTTTATCATATTCAGCCTGGTTTAAACCATTCATAAGAGAACTCCTTGCCTTTCCATTGTAGCCAAGTTTGATTAATTCATCCGGAGTGAGATCATCAACATCCTTTGGCTTGCCATCCTTATCAAGAAAGACATATGGACCTTTTTGCACAACTCTCAAAACTAATGGATCTCTGGATAAGTGAGTTTCCATGCTGCTTTTCCACCAGTGGTAGTTGTGTGTGCCATGAAGAAGTGGAGGCCTGAAATCAGATTTTCCTTCGGGATAGTTTTCAGCCATTATGATCGAATACTTTCCTGTTACAGAATTGTTAGTATACCAAAGCTCTGATACCAAATGAAAATGCACACCTAGAGGGGGTGAATAGGTGTAAATGGCTAACTATATTCAACTAAGTCCGATTTTAAAAATTACCAGAAACAGCTTACTGATTTCGTTTTATGCAGAGACAAATGGTAAGCTGATTGTAAACAGTATGCTGAATGTAAAGATAACAAGTACAGTAAAGTGCATAAACAGTAAGCTAAATGCAAGCAGTAAGTAAAGAGCAGAAAATAAAGAACACAGAGACTTTTAGCCAGGTTCGACCCCTAACCCCTATGGTCTACGTCCTGGTCCCTTACCAACTTGGTAAGAGAATATATTATTGATCACTGAAATAAACCAATTACAAGATACAACAATATATCTCCCTCAATACCCAGCTGTTGACAAATGGCGTGCTGAACTCCCGTTTCTGAACTTGCTCTCTAAGCTATACTTCCCAAGTATACTTCTCTAGCAACGATCACCAAACCCTAGTTCCCAAGCCAAATTGTCCAACAACTAAACCTTACAAATCGAACAATACAATCAATAATGGATACAACTCAAACTATGAACTCTTTAAGATATAGCACGTATGAATATACTAAGAGCTCGAGAGAATCAAAGGATATAGCAATGAAAACTGAGTTGTTTGAATTCTTGTGTGCTTGAATATTTTCTCTGAAGTGTTTTTTCAATTCTTAGAAGCGAATGAACACAAGAATCAGTTTATAAAGCATCACACCAACGTTCAGAAAATCAATCACCAATTATTCGAACGATTAGAATCAATTTCCAACGTTCAATTGGTTAGAGATTTTACAAACGTTCTTGTGAACGTTAGACAGAAGGTTTGAAAGAAAGAGATCGATGAAAGCTTAACCCTTCTGATTTGTATAGATATAAAAACGCGTATAGGAGATTTTGAAAGAAAGAAATCTTTTAAATAAGGAAACTCCTATAAGTTTTATGATTTTGTTTTAAAGAAAGATATTTGAAAAGATTTGAGCTCTAGAATATATTATATACGTATTATATAATAAAGAGCCCTCACAATATATTTCCTGAAATAAATCCTTGAGAATCGAACTTGATCTTTATCTTCAGAAATTCTGGCAGTTGCAAATGGCTTGCTGTTTGTGACTGACTGTCAGAAATGGCTTGCTGTTTGTGAACTGTCAGTGTGCAAATGGCTTGCCAGACTCTCTCTGTTGTAATACCAAATGGCTTGCTGTTTGTATATTCTGTGTAAACAATCAGTAGGCTAATATACCCTACAAAACCACGTTAGTACAATACAAGCATAACACGATGTTTTATATCAAACTACAATCAAATAGCTTGCTGAATGTGATCATCAAAACCATAGGAGTATCAATCTCCCCCTTTTTGATGATTACACAATATTTAGGAGAAATAAGAACTCCCCCTAAATCCCTGCATATTAGTACATTTTGATATAAAACAAATTCAAGATGAACAAGCAATTAATCATATCCAAGTCGAATATCTTGACCAAACAAACAAATAAATTCTCCTAAATTTCTCCCCCTTAATCCATCAAAAAACCATCAAAAAGAATATTAGTCCAGGTCTGGAATAAGCATTTCAAGAAAGACCTCAAACAACTGCTAGCAATGCAAACAATCCGTGGACACTCAAGCAAACGAATAAAATTGCAACAAATGCAATATGGCTCAAAAGCTCACTTGGCGGGAAAAACATACTCAATCCCAAGCAAAAATCTCTCTAATGCACCTACTTGTATTCAAAGCATGCAAACTAAATCAACTTGCACATATTCATGTCCTTCTAATTACTTACAACATTCAATAGCTTCAACTTACTAGTGTATGTGTGTGCACAAGAACAAAGCATATCACTTCTCAATCAAAAGCGTCAACAACACAAAATTCCTATCAAGCATGGGTGCAAATGCAAACTATTATGAACTCACATGATATATAAAAACAGAATGTCCTATATGAAACAAACGTAGATATCACGAACATAAATGCATAATTTACTAATACTAATATGCAAAGCATGAAATCCTACATGAACACAATGACTAACAATCACATATATATACACTACTTATCCCTCAAACCACCCCCAAACTTAAAATATTCAATGTCCTCATTGAATGGAAGTAAATACGAGGGAAAGTAGAAAACATACCAGTATACAACAATGCTTGGGTTGCCTCCCAAGAAGCGCTTCTTTAACGTCAATAGCTTGACGTTACTTCCAATCCTCCATTAAGGATGATAATAGTTTGCCTGGTCATCTCTTCGTGAAACTTCATCGTCATCACGGCGGCACACTTTCTGCCCCTTATCCTCGCTTGGCCTATTCGTATAACAAATATGTCCTGTTCCAATGCCTTCTTCTGTTGACCCAAAATCTGTCAATTTGTAGAACAACACACACTCGCGGGCTTCGGTTGAATATAATGGAGGAGGGTAAATGTAAGTTTCTGAAGCCTTTGGTTCCTCAAAAAGAACTTCCTCCATTGGCTCTAATGCGCTACCTCCATCTTTAAACTCTGAGTCAAGTAGAAGACCTGCATCTTTCCCATGTTCTTCAGCCTCTTGGTACGCACATACCAATTCTTGAAATTTGTGTAGCTCCTCATTGTCTTCTTGGTACGCACATACCAATTCTTGGAATTTGTGCAGCTCATCAGTGTCTGTCTCAAATTGTGCCCTTTCCAAATCATCCACCTCACTAGCTTGATCAAATTCCTCACATGGCTTGTGAATACTCACCTCCTCTTGGAATTTGTCTTCTTCAATTATGCATGCAGTACCTTGCTCCAAGTCATCATTATTTTCTGGAATTGCCTCTTGTATGGATTGTTGTTTCTCTTGTTCCAAGACACTCAAAACTTGAGCAACTAGTGTCTCCATAGATTTGAGATTCTTCTCATGGCCCTCTACAAGAATCCTAATCTCCTTCCTAATCTCCTTCAAATCATCAACCTCATCTGACTGAAAAGTAGGAGTAGGTTGCTGATGTTGAAACTCTTCACTTCCAAAGAAATATGACATGTCTGGAACATCTTGCTGGTACTGTTGAGGATGGTATGGAAAATATGGTTGTTCCTCATAAGAGACATATGGATCAACTCCTTCGTAGTAACAATATTGCGAGGGATCATGAACGCCAAAACACCGCTCACATTGATAAGGCATGGATGTCCTCGTATAGGCCCACCATGGAAACTCCTCACCTGCCATCTGAAACACACAAAACTAAACAAGATAGGTGAGAGAAAAAAATCTGAGTCAGTGAACTCTAACGACCACTATTGACAAGCACATAAACCAAAAATAAAACACCGATGATCCCCGGTAGCGGCGCCAAAAACTTGTTTGCACTAAATCACGCAAGCGTACGTGGTCACAAGTAATATAGATAGAAGTCAAGTTCGTTCCCACAGAGATCTGGTTATGGTTTTAATTCAGTTATTGTACCTATGCAACAATGTATGGTTATTATGCACTGCTAAGACAAATAACAAGATTTTAATTAACTATAATTAACTAAGAAACAAATTAATAAAACTAAGAATTAACAAACTAACAAGAATTGAAATCTAATTACGTCTACAAGAGAAAACATGGGATCCTAACTTCATTAACTACTTCGCTTAGAGTTGATGCCTTTAATCAATGCATGTGATGGTTATGATACCTGATCAGACAACACGGAACTAGTATAAGCTACCTCTCGGTATACAAACACCAAACTAATCATACATCCACAAAAGAGATAGAAGATGAATAGACACCAATTATGTTTAGACCCTATATCTCTATAAGATTTGAAAACATAACGGTTGAAGAACAAGTTGTCTATTAAGATCACATAGGGCAGCATAATATCTCTATTTACGCCACAAATCATGATGTTAAAACATCAACCTATCCTATGCTAGCATGGCAAGTTCTAAATCTCAAGATCCACTCTCGCTTCACAAGAGATTAATAAATTAGATGTTCATGACGCATCTAAACACATGAATCACAACCATACGAGGATATCAAGAATTCACTACACACAAATCTTTAAAGCAATCAAACTACTAAGCTACATAGATAAATCCGTTAGAATCCCATGACAACGATTAGTTCATAATTGAACCTCTCGTCATCATGGGATCTGATGAAACCATGATAAAAACAAAGTATAAAAAGATACAAATAATCCTAAGTAATTGATATGTAATGGTCTACTAAATTACAATGGTAGGATGTGTTTATATAGGCTCTAGAAGTCTTGTCCACCAAGCAATTGCCTTTTTAGAGTTGGAATAGAAGATTGGCAATTTCCGTTCTTGAATGAGAATAGAATTGCAAATTCCATGCTCAAGACTGATTCTAGAATGTTCTAGCCGCCCAAAGCAATTACCATACTTATTAGAAGTAGGAATTATAGCAATTTCCTTATCAAAGTTGAATTTCTGCAGTTCGGCACATAATACGTTTCCTAAACTGATTCTGTTTTTAAGGAAAATTCGTAGCTGACTTTTTTTCAATATTTCTGGGCCGTTACAGTTGTAAGTGGACATCTGGACCACTTTAGAATGATAGAGAATCTCGTTAGCTTCGCGTGGACTGTAAGATCGTCCAAAACGGACTTCTAGAACTCAAGATATGGCCAAAACAAAATCAGAAATTCTGGCTGATTTTTCACCCGCGCGCCGCAGCGCCTGAGGCACCGTTTTGGCGCCTGATGCGCCAGCTCAATCTGCATAAACAGCTCTGGGGCGCCAATTAGGCTCCCGGCTTGGTCCCGATCTGCGAAAATTGATTTTTCTTCGATTTTTAAGCTTTTTCTTCCGTTCCTTTTGCATGAGCTTCCGTCTTTCATCCTTAATGACTTGTATACTTCTTGGGAGTTGACATTAGCCTCCATTCTTCATTCCATATCATAAATCAACTCCAAATAATGACGGAAACTACACCTTTAATCGACATTTCTTCAACCCTGCACAATTAAGCAAAACACATCAAAACTACCACAAACTTGAGGCCAAAGCAATCAATTTAAACCGAATTAGAATGCTCTAAATGGATATAAAATCCATTTATCAGAGAGTCTAGCAGGAGTAATCTACCACCTGTTAGAAAATGGATAAGGGATCATACTGAAGATTTGATAATTGGTGATCTAAATAGTGGTGTTCGAACTAGAAGATCAATTCAAAATGAATGCTTGTATAGTTGTTTTCTCTTAAAGAATGAACCTAATAAGGTTGAAGAAGCCTTACAGGATCCTGATTGGGTAATAGCAATGCAGGAAGAATTGAATGAGTTTGAGAGGAACAAAGTCTGAAAACTGGTACCAAGACCTAAAGATAGATCTGTTGTTGGTGCAAGATGGGTTTTAAGAAACAAGCTAGATGAATCTGGTATGATTGTAAGAAACAAAGCAAGACTGGTGGCCAAGGGTTATTCTCAGGATGAAGGAATTGACTATGATGAAACCTTTGCCCCTGTAGCAAGATTGGAAGCAATCAGAATGTTTCTTGAATTTGCAGCTCATTCAAAATTCAAGGTATACCAGATGGATGTAAAGACTGATTTTCTAAATGGCAAGCTTGATGAGGAAGTGTATGTGGAGCAACCACATGGTTTTGTTAATCCAAAATTTCCAAATCTTGTCTACAAACTTGACAAGGCACTCTATGGACTAAAGCAGGCACCAAGAGCATGGTATGAAACTTTGTCTAAATTTCTTCTTGAAAATGGCTTCACAAGAGGTACAATTGACAAAACTCTATTCTTTAGAAAGATAAAAGGTGATTTGCTTTTAGTTCAAATTCATGTTGATGATATTATATTTGGTTCTACTAATGAAAAGTTATGTGCTAAGTTTAGTAAGCTTATGGAGTCTAAGTATCAGATGAGCATGATGGGTGAACTAAATTACTTTTTAGGCTTGCAGGTCAAACAGACTGAGACTGGTATTTTCATTAATCAGTCAAAGTATATCAAAGATCTTTTAAAAAGGTTTGACTTTCAAGATTGTGCAATTGCAAAGACACCCATGGCAATAGCCACTAAGCTAGACTCTGATCCTAAGGGAAAGAGTGTTGATAACACTAGCTATAGAGGCATGATAGGTTCACTGTTATATCTAACTGCAAGTAGACCAGATATAATGTTCTCTACCTGTTTATGTGCTAGATTCCAATGTGATCCTAAGGAATCTCATTTAATTGCTGTGAAGAGAATTTTTAGATATCTCAAGGGAACTCCAAATCTTGGTTTGTGGTATCCAAGAGATTCTGATTTCTTCCTAATTGGCTATTCAGACTCTGATTATGTAGGGTGTAAAATAGACAGGAAAAGCACTACAGGTACATGTCAATTCTTGGGAAACAGATTGATTTCTTGGGCAAGCAAGAAGCAACAATCAGCTTCAACCTCAACTGCAGAAGCTGAATACATTGCAGCGTGCAGTTGTTGTGCTCAACTCCTTTGGATAAGAAATCAGTTGATGGATTATGGTATGACAATTAGTAATATTCCTATGTTTTGTGATAATACTAGTGCTATCAAAATTGCAGAAAATCCAGTTCAACACTCAAGGACTAAGCACATTGATGTCAGGTATCATTTTATTAGAGAACATATTGAAAATGGTACTGTGGAACTTCATTTTGTTCCTACTGACAAACAGCTTGCAGATATTCTAACTAAACCACTTGATGAGGCTACATTCATTAGATTGGTTAGTGAGTTAGGAATGTTAAACTTTTAGATCTTTAACATCTGCACAAGTAGCAAGGTATGTTGTTTCAGCCTATAGACTTGATATCTTTGTCAGGATCTATACTTGACTGTTAAATGCTTAAGCTGTAACATCTTACTTTGATAAATTTCAGTATGATAGACTTATTAATAAACATCAGGATCAGGATACTGACGTCATCAGTATTGACATCAGGATTGTATCGTCAGTATCAGGATTGTGAAATTTGTGTGTCTTACTATTTCAAATCCTGAAGATCATTCTATACAGTGGTTCAATTCTGAGTTTTGTTAAGTCTATATTAGCAAGTTTTACCATATGCATATTGATAATTTATATCATTATTTAGATCAGTCAATAAACAACAATAGACAAGTAGATAATAAGAAAACTTGTATTTTCATTAATCAAAAGCATTACATACATGGAAAAGAAATACAATTCTTCTTTTTGTCTAACTACTACTGATAATCCTATTATTGTCTAAAGTTGGGGCTTTTGAATCTTGCTTCTTTCATTTGTCTAAGAGACAGGACAAGGAGCATCTCAAGATCCGCGTTAGGGATTTTAAATGCCTCATCTGCTTCTAGACATCATCTCAGGATGACTTGAATGAGAGCAGCTGACTCATCTTCATGCTTATTGAAGAAAATGAATAGCATCTCCATCAAGATCAACCTCAGACTCTTCGCCAAATTCTTCATCCTCAAGGTGTGAAGAGATTAGAGGAGGATTTTGTCCGACTGGTAGATGTTTTAGAGGAGATTCTTGGAAATCATCTGGGTTAAGACCAACCATATCTAACTCGATGAGAAAAGTCATCTCTTCTAAGAGATAGTTCACTTGCTCCTGATCATCAAGAGTAAAGAACTTCTCAGTGGTAATGAACCAAAAGCTAGGGTTCATATGAAGATTTGGGTTGAATGACATGGTGTAAAGAGAAAAGAATGAAAAGGTTTTGGAGTATAGCATAATGCGTTAGTTTCTTTTATAGAAAGACGTGGGAAGCTGAACAGTCATTTGGGGGTTATCAATGAAGTCAGTCATAATTATGTGTGACTGTATTTCTTATATTTTCAAGAAATGTTGAACGTATCTAACCAATTGATTTTGTTCAGATTTTATTTATTTCTTTTACAGGTAAAAGAAAATGCCACGTGGAAACTCCATTTAGTCTCTGGAATCAGGAAGATATTGATCAGGAATACAAGTGTGTTCACATCAGTATTAGTAATTCTTTCTATTCAGAAATCACATTGAATCTTATGATTATCTTGGTGAGAAGATCACATCAGGAGAGGAAGCTGATCAGTATTGACTTTTATCTTGATTTTACCTTGATTTGTTTACTTGAAATCAATTTTGGATTTTATTTTCCAAAAATCGTGGGTAACTGCATTTTTCAGGGACTGACACCTGTCAAACTACGTGTCAACGTGGGATAATGGGTCTGAAGGATTTTTGAAATATAATTATTTTGAAACTCTAATCGTGTAATTGCTTTCTCTAGTTTCATTTTCTAAAGCAAAAAAAAACACTCTTGAGTTTTCAAAATCACTAATCAATTTCAAAGCTTTCTTAAGTTCTTTTTAGATCAAAATGGAAACTCAAAGAAGACTACCCAAATCAGTAGCTTTCAAGTTTGGTGACTTTGATTTTATGATGAACAATCATGTTGCAGCTATCACCAACAAGGAAGGGGTGTCAACTGATTCTCACCCAATTATGGACTTTATGGCGAAAGGACCATTAAGCTATGCCTTGACAGCATCTCCACAGATCAATCAAGCAGCTGTTTCACAAGCTTGGAGAATGCTGAGGTTATTGATTCTACTTAGAGTCAATCAGGTAAGATTGTTCTACAATTAGGACAAGACTCATTTGATATTACTGAATCTGTTGTTAATTCAGTACTTCACTTACCTGTTAGTACAAATTTTGAGAATGTACCATCTGATGATGATGTTAGAACTATGTTATCTGAGTTAGGTTATAATGGACCTCTAGATAACATGAGCCAGTTAAATAGATACTTTCTTAGAAAAGAATGGCCTTTCTTCTTTGACCAACTTGCTAAATGTTTTACTGGTAAGTGTAGTTCTTTTCAACAAATTACTGCTGTTACATCTTACATTGCATATGGCTTGCTTTATAACAGAGTAAATAATTTTGGTCACATTATTTTAAGTCAGATTTGTATTAAACTTGGGTCAAGAGATCATGACAGGAATATGGTTTATTATCAAAGATTCATGCAACTGTTTATTAACCATTTCATTCCTGATGTTGAAGCTAGATTTGGTAGAGAATATTGTGTTTCTTCTTATGCACAGCAAAAGAGAATTTTCTCTGACATTACAAAGAAGGACAGTGAAAAGAATCTAGATGAAATACCTGCATTACACTATCCAAATCATGTTCAGGTACTTCTAAGAACTCATCTTCCTACTATCTATAATTCTTCTTTCTTTGGTGGTGAAATGACTGA
This sequence comes from Saposhnikovia divaricata, assembly GCA_036435485.1. Lineage (NCBI taxonomy): Eukaryota > Viridiplantae > Streptophyta > Magnoliopsida > Apiales > Apiaceae > Saposhnikovia > Saposhnikovia divaricata. Next base: position 26,944,610 of record CM071600.1, read on the forward strand.
GGAATCTCAATTGGAGGAGAACCCCCCTGTGTCTACCCAAGTAGCCAAAAACATTACAGTCTCTGAAATAATTCTAGAACCAAATTTTGATCCACGGCCTATTGTTTCAAAGAAGCCAACCTCTAGTGTTTCTCAAAAGACATCAGTTGTAAAGAAGAGGAAATTTGTTGTTTATAGTAGTAGTTCTAGTGAAGATGATGATAATATATCTCTTGCTGAGAGAGTAGAATTGAAGGCTGCAATTCAACTTTCTAAGCTAGGACAAAGAGATAGAACACATAGTCACAACCATGCTGCAGTCTCCCAAAAGGCTGTAGTTCTTAAAAAGGGAAAACAGTTACTGGATACTGTCTCTCAAAAGACTGTGTCTATTGAAAAAGGATCTCATCCCAAGATCACTTCTGTGTCTACACTTCTTGAGTCTTCTCAAGATAAATCTGTTGCTCACTACACTAGGAGAACAAGGAGAAAGATTCATTTGTCACCTACACACACAGTGTCTAGTCCAACTAACATTATGCAGGTCTCTGCAAATAAGGCTATATCCACGTCAGTATCTGACAAGAGAGATCTGGATCTTGATTCTTCATGGGAAACTACATTGACATACAGGCTGGCTATGGAAGTTATTTCTCTAAAAGTGAAGCTTTCCAGGCCTGTTTTAGATTTTCTGATTGAAAGAGTTTCCAAACTTTCATTTCCTGGAGAATATGGATTGTTACATCAAAGACTTGATTTAATGAAGATGTACTTCTATGTATTAGTCAGAAAGGAATTGCACAAGAAATTTGGACTTCCTAAGCATGTTGCACTTCAATCACTTCATGCATATTTATTTGACAAGGATGTCATTATTGAAGATGCTTCAGCTCAAGGTGAACAAGAGGAGGTAGTTGATAGAGGGAAGCAGTCAGTAGAAGATACTATTGCACCAGTGGTGAATAGTAGGATAGATCAGATCACAATCACTGCAACACAAGAACCATCTAGTCAGAGGTTGGATGACTCAGGAATTGTGATTGATGATGCTGGAAGGTCTTCTGTGATGACTAAAATTGCAAGTGAGAAACCCTATGATATGGGAGGAATGACTTTGATTGATTTTCCTGAAGATCAAACCAATATTGTTCTTTCAGAGTCTATCCACCTTGAGGGTGTGTCTCAGCAACCAACACTTAAAGATGGTGACATACTAGCTATGGTGTCTAATGAAGTATTACTGAAGACATCATGTTAAATATAATTGATGTGTTTTAATCAGTGTTTAAGTGTTACAGTGATTTATCAGAGTTTAGTGTAAACTCTGACAGATGGAAGCTCGACAGAGTTTGTCAAACTCTGTCTGGAGGCAGCATCTACTGGTCAACAGTGATTGAAGATTTATTATGGAAGCGATATCTTTGAAGATTGGATAGCTATCAAAGAGATCGAGTTGACTTAGGAGACGTGTGACAATCTGTAATTGATATCATTGTATAGCTAATTATTAGGAATATCAATTAGAGATTGTATTGAAGCTGTATGTTTTATAAATACAGTTAGGTTAACCCTAGAAGGGCATCGTGCATCGAATTATCTTTATTGTAACCTAGCAGCTCTTTGTGATAGTTTACATCACAAAGAGGGTTCTTAATACCAGAAGTTTTAAAGTGCATAATTATCTTACTTGTTAAACTCTCATACGAATTTGATTATTAATTGTGTATTCGACCTAACAAGTGGTATCAGAGCCAATCTGTTACTTTATTACAGGTTAAGATCCAAACACAACAATAATCATGTCAGCAATTCCTCCACCAACACCTACTGTTTCTGAAAAGGCTCATACTACTGTGAGTCGTTATGAACCAATCAGGGTTCCTATTCTAAGGCCATTAGAGTATGCCATGTGGAAGGTCAAGATGACTATGTTTCTGGAGGCTACAGATCCAGAATATCTTGACAGGATTTATGAAGGCCCTCACAATCCTACAAAGCTATCTGTTGCAGCTGCTGGTGAAGAAGCTAAAATAGTTCCAAAGGAAAAGAAGGACATGACTCCTGAAGATCTATCATCAATTGCTAAGGATGCAAAGGTTAGGCATTTATTGCATAGTGCTTTAGATAATGTTATGTCTAACAAAGTGATTAACTGCACCACTGCAAAAGAGATATGGGATGCTCTTGAAGTCAGATGTCAAGGAACTGCTGCTATTAAGAAGAATAGGAGAAACATACTCACACAAGAGTATGAGCATTTTGAGGCTAAACCTGAAGAAACCATGACAGAAACATTTGATAGATTTTGTAAATTGCTTAATGATCTGTCATTGGTGAACAAAGAGTATGATCTAGAAGACTCAAATCTCAAGTTTCTTCTTTCTCTACCTGAAAAGTGGGATGTGAAAACAACCACTATTAGAGACAACTATGATCTTGCTGAAACAGAGATTGATGAAATCTATGGGCTGCTCAAAACTCATGAATTGGAAATGGAGCAGAGAAACAGGAGATCAAGCAGGATGGCAAAGTCTGTTGCTCTTAAGGTTGAAGAGAAGCCTCAGAAGAAAGAGGCATCGAGAAGGAAAATGAAGGGAAAAGCTTTGGTCATACACTTAGAAAGTGAATCATCAAACTCTGATTGTGATTCAAACTCTTCTGAATCATCTGACTCTGAGGATGATGAAGAAGAAATGAGGAAAATGGCTGTGTTGATGGTGAAGACCTTCAAGAAAATGGGTTTCAAGAATTTCAAGAAAGGGAAAAGGTTTTCTAGAGATTCAAATGAAGACAGAAAAAGCTTCAGGAAGTCTGATAAGAGAGATTCAAAGGGAAAGAAGGATAAGTCTGAAATTCAATGCTACAAGTGTAAGGAGATGGGTCACTATGCTCCTGAGTGCAAGAAGGGTAAAACTGGAAAGGTACTCTACACTAAAGGCAGAGATTGGGTAGATACTTCAGATTCTGATGAAGAAGTGAACTATGCTCTCATGGCTACTACTGAATCAGAAACTTCTGAAAATCAGGTACCTCTAACTACCTATGCTTATAATATTGATGACATTGCTCAATTAAGAATTTATCTTAAGTCATTGCATATAAGTTATAGGGATTAGACTTTAGAGAATGAGAGGATAAAATCTGAAAATTCTGAACTTAAGGTTAGAAATAAACTTGTTGAAGAAAAACTTGAAAATATGCAACAAGTTCTGAAAGAGAGAGATGATGTTGTTTCTATAGAACAGGATTTGCTTCAGAAATATAAACAACTAGAATCTGAATTGGAGGAAGCAAATAAGAAAATTAGGACTTGGACTAATTCTGGAAAGGACACTCAACAGATTTTTCAAACAGACACTGTTGGTCTAGGCTATAATGAGGGAGATGAACTAAGATTTCAAAATCAAGTTAAAATCAGACCTCATTTTGTACATGGAGCCAGTAAATTTTTGTCTGAAAATGAAAAAGGAGATGTTAAAAGTGAACCAGTAAAAACTAGTGTTAAACAGGTTAATATTGGTTCAATGACAGATAAACAACTCAAACATAAACTGAAGGAGTTAAAATCTGTTAAGAAACAGAGAGTGTCAAATAAGAACAGAAATGGAAAAGTAGGCATCACTTCAGGAAATAAACCAATGCTTGCTAGTTATGCTCCAAGAAAGACATGTCATAACTGTGGTAGTACTAAGCATCTTGCAAATTTCTGCAAGAAAAACAAAAATATAAATTCTTTACCTTCCAAGTCTGAGGTAAAGAAGGATTTTGCTAGAACTAAGCCACAGACTTTATGCACACACTGTGGAAGCACTTGGCATTCCATTTATACTTGCAGAGAGTATCATGCTATCTATCATAATTACTATGAGCTGAAACCCAAGCTGATATGGGTTAAAGTTAATACTGCAAGTGTAAACTCTGATACAGTTAGCTCAAACTCTGATAATGTTAATTCCGCTGCAAAGGCTAACAAAGTTAAGAATGTCAAAGGATCCAAGCAAGTCTGGATCCTTAAATCTAATCCTCAGTAATTGCTTGTGATTGCAGCGCAACAGGGAGGCAACCCTAGTTGTGGACAGTGGATGTTCAGGACACATGACTGGAAATAAAGCCCTGCTATCAGACTATGAGGAGAAGGCTGGCCCAAAAGTTTCCTATGGTGATGGCAATGTAGGAAGAACATTGGGATATGGAAATATTAATCTTGGAAATGTCATCATCAACAATGTAGCTCATGTCCCAGGACTAAAGCATGACTTGCTATCTGTGAGTCAAATCTGTGACAAGGGATATCATGTAGATTTTCAACCTGAATATTGTGAAGTTATCAGCAAATCTACAAGAAAAGTTGTTCTAGTTGGTCATAGGCAAAACAACATTTATGAAATCAAGCTCTTAATAGACTCTGTTGGAAAAGCTGTTTGCCTGTCTACAAGAATGTCTAGTGAAGAGAGTTGGAAGTGGCACAAGAAACTCTCACATTTGAACTTGAACAACATCAATGAGTTGATCAGAAAGGATCTTGTAAGAGGACTCCCAAAGGCTCTGTTAAATGTTGATGGCCTATGTGATTCATGTCAAAAGGCCAAGCAAAGGAAGTCATCTTTCAAGAGCAAGACAGAATTTTCAATCACTGATCCTTATCATCTTCTGCATGTTAATCTCTTTGGTCCAGTAAATGTAATGTCTATAGCAAGGAAGAAATATGCTTTAGTCATTGTTGATGAATACACTAGATTCACTTGGGTGTATTTTCTAGCAAAGAAGGATGAAACTACATTAACTCTGATGGAGCATGTGAAACTTCTGGACAAAGGATCAAGTAACAAAGTCAGAATCATCAGAAGTGATAATGGAACTGAGTTCAGAAATGCAACAATGGAAGAATTCTGCAAGGAAAATGGAGTGAGGCAAGAATTTTCAGCACCTGGTACACCACAACAAAATGGTGTAGTTGAAAGGAAAAATAGAACCTTGATTGAAGCTGCCAGAACTATGCTTGATGAAGCAAAATTGCCAACTTATTTCTGGGCAGAAGCTGTTCAAACTGCTTGTTTTACTCAAAATGCTACACTGATCAATAAGCATGGAAAGACACCATATGAGATGGTGAAGAAAAAGAAGCCTAACCTGAAATACTTTCATATTTTCGGGTGCAAATGCTTTGTTTTGAAGACTCATCCTGAACAGTTGACCAAGTTTGAGCTAAAGGCAGATGAAGGAATTTTTGTTGGCTATCCACTGTCAACAAAGGCATTCAGAGTTTACAATCTGAGAACTAAAGTGATCATGGAATCTATACATGTGTCTTTTGATGATAAGAAGATAACTGGACTTGAAGACAAAGATGAATATGATCAACTGAACTTTGAAAATGAAGATTTAAACTCTGTTGAAGTAAACTCTGATCAAACAATTCTGACAGACTCTGTTGAAACAAACTCTGAACCTCTACTGGTAAACACTGGAGAAACTTCTCAGCCACAACAAAGGGAAGAACCAGTTGAGGGGGAGCATGATCAAGATGAAGACTCAAACACTGATACTGGGTCAACTGAAAAATCTGGATCAAACTCTGATGATTCAAACTCTGAAAATTCAAATTCTGACTCTGGGCAGTCAAGTTCAGGGGGAGTCTCAGAAAATGAAGAAAGCCCACAACAAAATCAGGAGAGCATGGATCAAGGGGGAGGATCACATGCTGACATAAGTCATTTGCCTTCTGCTAGGAAATGGACTAAATCACATACACCTGATTTGATAATTGGTGATCCAGATGCAAAAGTGAAAACAAGAAGTGCCACTGCAAGTGAATGTTTGTTTCATGCATTCTTGTCTAAAAATGAACCAAAGAAAGTGGAAGAAGCTCTTCAAGATGCTGACTGGATAACAGCAATGCAGGAAGAGTTGAATGAATTTGAAAGGAATGAAGTTTGGACCCTTATACCAAGGCCAAAGAACAGATCTATTGTTGGTACTAAATGGGTTTTCAGAAACAAGACTGACAGTGAAGGTGTTATCACAAGGAACAAGGCTAGACTGGTAGCAAAAGGCTATTCACAGCAGGAAAGAATAGACTATGATGAAACATTTGCTCCAGTTGCAAGATTGGAGGCAATCAGAATTTTTCTAGCATATGCCTCTCATAAGAAATTCAAAGTGATCCAGATGGATGTGAAAAGTGCTTTTCTGAATGGAAAGCTTGAAGAAGAAGTGTTTGTTGAACAACCACCAGGATTTGTGGACCCCAAATATCCAGATTATGTCTACAGGCTAGATAATGCACTATATGGACTTAAGCAGACACCAAGAGCATGGTATGAGACACTTGCTCAATTTCTTCTAGAAAGTGGATTCAACAGAGGTACAATTGACAAAACTCTGTTTTATTTCAATCAAGGAAGTAGACTCCTTTTAGTTCAGATATATGTTGATGACATTATCTTTGGGTCTACTAATGATAAACTCTGTAAGAAGTTTGCCAAGCTCATGCAGTCCAGATATCAAATGAGCATGATGGGAGAGCTTAGTTATTTTCTAGGCCTACAGGTGAGACAAACAGATGATAATATCTTCATTAATCAAGCAAAATATACCAGAAATCTTCTCAAGAAATTTGGTATGCTTGACTGTTCATCTGCATCAACTCCCATGGCAACAGCAACTAAATTGGACAAAGACACAGGAGTTTCAGTGGATATGACAAACTACAGGGGCATGATAGGATCTCTTCTTTACTTGACAGCTAGTAGGCCTGACTTCATGTATACAACCTGTCTTTGTGCAAGGTTTCAGGCAGATCCTAGAGAGCCACATCTGACAGCTGTGAAGAGAATCTTCAAGTATCTCAAGGGCACCATATCATTAGGTCTGTGGTACCCCAGAGAATCAGATTTCAAGCTACTTGGGTATTCTGATGCAGACTTTGCAGGCTGCAAGATAGACAGAAAGAGTACTAGTGGAAGTTGTTAATTTCTTGGTGACAGACTTGTCTCTTGGTACAGCAAGAAACAGAAATCAATTTCTACATCTACAGCTGAAGCAGAGTATATTGCAGCTGGTAGCTGTTGTGCACAGATCTTGTGGATGAAGAATCAATTGCTGGATTATGGATTGAGGTACAGTAAGATTCCTATTTACTGTGATAATCAAAGTGCTATTGCTATGACAGGTAATCCAGTAAAGCATTCAATGACCAAGCACATCAGCATAAGGTACCATTTCATCAGAGAACATGTGGAAGAAGGGAATATTGAACTACATTTTGTGTCTACAGAACAACAGCTTGTAGATATTTTCACCAAACCATTGAGTGAAGCTACATTTACAAGACTGGTCAATGAACTAGGAATGGTCTCTGGTTCTGACTAGGAATGTTGGTTAGATTCAAATTTTACTTATGTAATGTATTACTCATATTTCCTTGATTTGTTAAATGCTAAGTGAACTCTGTTGATTAAACTCTGTTATGCATACTCTGTTAACATGTTTATATGTCAAACTCTGTTAAACTCTGTCAGCATGCCTGTATGTCATACACTGGTAATAAGTTTGATAAACTCTGTGAACTCTGAGTTGATTTTTGTCTGAATGAAAACACCAATGAAGAAATATGTATGCAGCATGATTCTCAGCATTTAATCATGAATCTTTTTGAGTTATTGTGATCTAATCTTAGATTGTACAGAAAATTAACACAGCATGATACTGGTTCATATTTATAGCATCTCTTAGTTTATTTTGTCCTAAACTTTGAGTCTATAAATACTTTGTGCATTGCCTTTCATGAATAACTACTGATGTTGATGAACTCTAAACTCTGTTAGTTATACACTGGTAGATTAAATTACTTATTGCAATACCCCAAAGAAATGTATATAGGTTGCTATACTCCTTTGAGATTATGTTGGATACTAGGATGACCCTGGAACTTATTGGTATATAATATGTGCTAAAATTCTCTGATTTTTGGTGACTAGTCAAATACTAGGATGACCCAGGAACTTATCAAAATGATAAGGGCTAAATTTTTTGAATTTTTGGGGACTGGCTCCAACCTCTAATTACTGGAATGAATAGAATAAAAAAAATTAATTAGCAATAGAGGGGGTATAAATAAATTAAATGTTACTGTATATAGATTGACTACTATAGAGTTTAGCTTTCATCATACAGTCAGTGTTTACTATGACAGTTTGTGCATCCAGTGTTTATTGATTTACTTTATGGATTTTATGAAAAATTAGATGCTCTAAAAATTGATTTAGTAAACTCTGCTTCACACACACATATTTTCACAACTGTGCAATTTATGAAAGGGTTTCGGTGATAAAGTTGGAGAATTGACAAACGCTGTTGATTCGTGGTTCGTACTCTAAGGTAAATTTTCATTTGGATAATTTGAAAATTTTGGAGTAAACAGGGCTTTTGACAACTGTTAATAAGTGTATTGTGTTAAAGTGTCTTGGAAATAGGAAAGAGAATACAGCGGTGATACAAGTAATCCCTAATTGTTCTGTTCCTGATTTAATTGTGGTTATTGTTGATGAATTTGTTTCTTATATGATTACTTTAATTAGTTTTCATTTTCTTTGATTTAATTCTTAGAAGAACAATTCATAAACATAAAATTTGCAGAACACAATGAATAAGATTAGAGAAACAGGATTTTTCATTGATAATAAGAAAGAGATTACAAGCTAGTATTACATCTTTTTGTTCTCTCTATCTGCTAATCTATTCAACAGGAAAATAAAAGGTGAAGTCCAAACCACTCCATTGTTAGCAGCCATCCCAGATCCCATCTTTGCCACTTTGTTTGGGTGGAAGTTGAAGGGATAAAGTTATTTTTGCTGACATATTCATTAACAATGGTTGGTGGTGTTGGATGAGGATGCCTTAGAGGAAAGCCATGTTAATGTTGCGTGAAGTGCAGCATCGATGTCGATCACTCTTGCAGGCTTTTCTCTCTCGATTTCTTCAAGACTGGCATCCATCTGCAACCACAGAGTTTCAAGCTGCCTTTCCTAGTCAAAGGCATCAAACTCTTCACGAGTATAACTGAAGATATCTCTGTTCTCTACGAGATGGAGATTCTTTTCCTTGATGGTAAGGTTTGACATTGTTTAACGATGTGTTGTGTGAAGGGTTTTTGATTTTTCAGGAGAGAATGAAAGGTTAAAGGGATAGTGAACAAGTCTGAACAAATCTCTAGGCCTTAAATAGAGATGGGTAAGTAATGAAGTACTAAAACGCTTCGTATTCTGGTTTTTAATGGTTACAGGTAAACGCTTCGTATTCTGGTTCTAGGTATTTTAAGAGAGTGTTATTTGATTTGTTTTTAAAAAAATCAAATATTTTTTTTATATTCACAAATACACTTCTTAAAATTACGAACGCGTGTGTACCACTCACCCATTACTGTGTCCCACTCACACATTACTGTGTCCCACTCACCCATTACTGTGTCCCACTCACCCATTACTGTGTCCCACTCACACATTAATCTAGGAACTGTTGAGTGCTTGAATACATAAACGATTGAGTTTTTAATTACTCTAATTACTTTTGTGTCCAAACGATTGTGTTTTACTTTTTACATCTCACAGTTCTCTCACTTTTCACTTGGGCATTTTCGCAAACACCTTTCCTACATACACTTTTCTTCGTGATTTCTTGCAAATTTCTTGATTCAATGGCTTCTAAACCATTCACTGTTCTTGGTCTACGTTTTGTCCCTAGCAACTATGAAGCTCCACTCTATCATGAACGTGTTCCAGAAGCAATTCATCTTATGCAGAATTTCTTGAGAGACTCAGAGATTGGACAAGCTCTGGTTGAACCTGGTACTCTCTCTGCATCTCAAATTGCCACTTTTTGGTAAAACTCAGTCTATGTGGATGGAGGAGAGAATGGGACTCCGAACATCATCTTCACTCATGAAGAACAAGAGTTTGTGATCACTCCACAAACTGTCAGAGACACGATGGGGTTTGATACACACACCTCTTATACTTACGTTGCTGAACCTCAATTGAGACAGATGTTAGGAATATGTTGTACTTGATGATAACTTCACAATCAATCAAATTGTATAAGGTTTTGTAGCTGTCAACGGATGAGGATTTATAACTCTATCCGTTGACAGGTAGCTCATCAACGGATGAGGTTTTGTAGCATACTGCAGTATCTCTATGTTATCAGTTGATAGTGTTTCTATCCACAGTCATGTTGACCATCAACGGATAGGCAGAATAGGGTAGTCAATTGTAAATAAGCTATGCTATGTAATTCTGTCTAAGTGAAAGTGTATCAACAGATGAAGACAAAACTCTATCAACGGATACAACTCAAATCCACTCTATCAACGGATACAGCTCAACTCTCAATATCAACGGATACAGCTCAATACATCATCAACGGATGTCATTGTACAATATCAACGGATAATCATTGACACTGTCTTCTATGATAAGCTGGGGATTAGCAGTTGATAAGGATATGTTTGACTGACAGATCACATGGGTTGATAGTAGATACAAAAAGCAGTATGGCAGCCATACTTTGGAAACACAGAAGAAAGAAGCATTCCGTTTACACTATGAATACAAGAAAGGTGCAGGAGACATGTCTGATCACAAGGACAACCTTTCGGCTACATGTGTATTTGGAGTGTAGTAGCAAGTCAACTAGAATTAGATTAATATTATCTTATTCCAGTAGTACTTGTAAAACTTGGGATTTATAACCAAGTGTAGCCACTCTTTGTAGACTAAGAAAACAGATACATTTTGCTTAGGGTTTCTATTGAATATTCTTAGAAAGCAAGGAGTTGTAAAACAGAAGCTGTGTACTTTTGTATCACAGAGTTTTCTTCGAATAAAAGCTTCAGGTGGTGCATTTAACCACCTGATTTTTCTGTGTTTGTGCATTAATCTTTCTACAGCAATTATCTAAGTATAGATTTCTGGAGTTCTTATCAGAAATTTATAAATATCAAGAATTGTATTCAACCCCCCCTTCTACAATTATACAAGTGTGTAATCTGGGAATAACAATTGGTATCAGAGCAAGCTTCTAACATATTTGAAGTTTAAAGATCAACACACTTCCAACATGTCTAAGAAGGATTATGAAGTAAAGATTCCAGTTCTTGATAGAGAAAATTACTTTCACTGGAAAGTAAAAATGCGTCTACATCTCTCGTCTATTGATGAGGGTTTTGTGGATTGCATTGACAAGGGTCCTCACGTTCCAATGAAGACTGCAACAAGAGTTGGCCTGGCTGAAGGTATGCCTAACACTCTCATTCCCAAACCTGTTTCTGAGTGGAGTCTTGAAGATATTACAGAAGTCCACAAAGACAAAAAGACCATGAATATTCTGTTCAATGGTCTAGAAACAGACATGGTTGATAATGTTATTAACTGTACTACCGCCAAGGAAGTATGGGACACTGTTCAAACCCTTTGTGAAGGAACAGAACAGGTAAGGGAAAACAAGATGCAACTACTAATCCAACAGTATGAACATTTTCACTTTAAGAGTGGAGAAACATTGAATGATACATTTAGTAGATTTCAAAAGCTACTAAATGGTTTAAAACTGTATGGAAGAATCTATCAAGTTAAAGATTCTAATCTCAAATTTCTGAGATCACTGCCCAAGGAATGGAAGCCAATGACTGTTTCTCTAAGAAACACTCAAGAGTACAAGACATTTACTCTTGAAAGGCTCTATGGAACTTTAAAGACCTATGAGCTGGAAATGGAGCAGGATGAAGAGATTGAGAAGTCTCAAAAGAAAAGTGGGTCAGTTGCACTTGTTGCCAACTTGGAGCAAAAGGAGGAAAGGACAGAAACTGCTAGTTCTACACCAAACAGGGAGGTTTGTAAAGGTAGAGCAGAATCAAGCAAGAGCAAGGAAAAGGTAGGAATTGAATGTTCTTCAGCAGGATGAATTGGATGAGATAGATGAGCACTTAGCTTTTCTATCTAGGAGATTCTCTAAGCTGAAATTCAAGAGAAACTCTGGGGTGGCCAAGCCATTTAACAAGGATTTTTCCACAAGCAACTATGTGGATAAATCCAAAATTAAATGCTACAATTGTGGAATTGCTGGTCACATGATAAGTGAATGCAGGAAACCTAGATCTGAGAACAAGGGAAAGTCAACTGAGGCTGTTGACTATAAGAAGAAATATTTTGATCTTCTCAGGTAGAAAGGAAAGGCATTCTTGACCCAAGAGTATGACTGGGCTGTTGATGACAATCATTCTGATGATGATGTTGAGTTAGTCAACCTTGCTTTAATGGCTGATTCTGGAGAGCAGGAAGCAAGTTCAGCTAGCAATCAGGTATTTTCTACTAATCTCTCTGAGCTCACCAAAGAGGAATGCAATAGTGTTATAGATGAAATGTCTACCGAAATATATCACTTAAGTGTTACTCTTAAATCACTTACTAAAGAGAACAATAGGATTAAAGAGTCTAATCTGTTTTTAAGTGATAGAAATGCTGCTCTAGAAACTCAATTTCTAGAATTTGAGAAAATGAGAGTTGATTGCAATAATGCCAAAAGTGAACTTGAAGCTGTGTTAAAAAGAGAACTGATTTTAAAAGACCAGCTTGAAAAAGAACAAGGGATAATTGCTAAATTTCAAAGTTGTAGGAATATTTCTCAAAACATAATAGAAGTTCAGGGAATGGAATCGTTTGTGAAGGATACCTGGACTCAAAAGAAAAAGGAGCTAGAACCTGGCCTTGAGGATCTAGAGACTATTTGTGAATCAACGGATAGTGATCATCCGTTGACAGATGAACCGTCAACGGATGAGAGGTATCCGTCGACTAACAAAAAGTTTGTTAGTAAGAAGGAACTCAGGAAACTGGATATCAAGTATGGTCCAGTCAACAAGAATTTTGTTAGTGGTGAGTGCCGCAAAACCAAATCCAGTGGGAAGGCTAAGGCAGGTGATTTACACAACAAAAAGGCTGTTGGTAAATCAGATAATGAAAAGGTAGAAATTGAGGATAAAAAGAAAAAGAACAGAAATGGTAAGATAGGCATCAACAAGAAGAACAATTACTCTCCTGACAAGTTTGCTCCTAGGAAAACTTGTAGTAGTTGTAATAGTGTCAATCATCTATCTTCTAATTGCAAGATTGTCAACAAGGCTCCTGTTCATGTACCTCAACCATTGCCATGTATGCCTGCAATGCCTGTTATGCCTGGTCTGTATCAAAATGCTAGTTTTTCAAATCCATATGTGAACATGCCATATGTGTCTAATCCTTACTTTCAATCTATGAATGTGCCACAAATGTCATGGAACATACCTAACATGAATAATATGTATGCCAATTTTCCACACATGCATGCATCAAATATTCATGCAAATGAGCATTTGTCAAACCCCATCACTCAAGCATCTACACCTAAGTTGAAGAATGCTAAGAGTGCAAAGTCAAAGGCTAACAAGAAAGGACCCAAGGAAGCTTGGGTACCAAAATCAACTTGATTTGTTTTTGAAATGTGTGCAGGGAAACAGAAGGAATCTATGGTACCTAGACAGTGGATGCTCTAGGCACATGACAGGAGATTCAACCCTGCTCACAGAGTTCAAGGAAGGAGCTGGCCCTAGAATTACCTTTGGAGATGACAGCAAAGGATATACTAAGGGATATGGCCTGATTTCAAAAGACAATGTCATCATTGAAGAAGTGGCTTTAGTTGAAGGTTTGAAGCACAATTTGCTGAGTGTCAGTCAGATTTGTGACAAAGACTATGAAGTAAAGTTCACAAAAGAAGCCTGTGTTGTTTCTGCCAAGGAAGACAACAATGTGGTATTGACAGGCTTTAGAAAAGGAAATGTTTACATAGCTGACTTCAATTCAGCATGCTCAGAATCCATTACTTGTCTCTTCAGCAAAGCAAGTAAGGATGAGAGTTGGATATGGCATAAGAAGCTGTCACCTTTGAATTTTAAAGTTATGAATGATTTGGTAAGAAAGGATCTTGCTAGAGGAATCCCTCAATTGGAGTTTGTCAGAGATGGACTGTGTGATGCCTGCCAATTAGGGAAACAAAAGAAATCATCCTTCAAAAGCAAGACAGAGTCATCCATTGTTAAGCCTCTTCAATTGCTGCATATGGACTTATTTGGTCCAGTAAATGTCATGTCTATTTCAAAGAAGAAATACTGTCTGGTGATTGTAGATGATTTTTCTAAGTTCACATGGACCTTCTTCCTGCACTCCAAGGATTGTGCAAGTGAAATCATCATCAATCACCTCAGAATACTAAACAATGGTTCTGAAGACAGAGTACAAAGAATCAGGAGTGACAATGGTACTGAATTCAAGAATTCCATAATGAAGATTTTCTGTGAAGAGAATGGAATTATCCATGAGTTTTCTGCTGCCAGAACACCTCAACAAAATGGGGTTGTTGAAAGGAAAAACAGAACTCTCATTGAAGCAGCTAGAACAATGTTAAGTGAATCAAGGTTACCAACATATTTCTGGGCTGAAGCTGTCAACACTGCATGCTTTACTCAGAATATTTCCTTGGTCAATCAAGCTAGAGGAATGACTCCTTATCAGTTATTAACCAACAAGAAACCAACTTTAGCTTTCCTACATGTCTTTGGATGTAAGTGTTTTGTGCTAAGGAATCATGGAGATAACTTGGGCAAATTTGAAGCAAAGGCAGATGAAGCTATTTTCGTTGGATATGCAGCAGGGAAAGCCTACAAGGTCTACAATCTAAGAATCAACATTGTTATGGAATCTGTACATGTTGTGTTTGATGATCAAAAGATTCTAGGCCTAAATGATGAAGGTTCCCATGAAAAGTTGGAATTTGAGAATGAAGGTGAAGGAAGAATGTACTATGATGATGATGAGGACAATGAAGATCATGACCACAGAGATCCACCTAGAGCTGTTATACCAACTAGAAGTGATGCTTACACTGAAAATGAAGCATCCGTTGACAGTCATTCTGCAACATCCGTTGACATTATTAGAGATGCATCCGTTGACAGAGATTCTCAAGCATCCGTCGACAGGCAAAATGATGCATCCATTAACAGTCAACTTCATAATTCAGCAAGGACAACAAACTCAGGGGGAGTTTCTCAAGGTCAAAATTCAATGCTAAATCAACATGATCATGCTCATGGAAATGAAGCAACCTCATCAAGATCAAACCTTCCAACTGCAAGAAAATGGACTAGAGATCATCCATTTGAGTTAATTATTGGTGAATCAAATTCAAGAGTCCAAACTAGAAGGGCCACTCAAGCAGAATGTCTATACAGTAGCTTCCTATCTCAAGAGGAACCTAAGAAAGTGGAAGATGCCCTTCTAGATCCAGATTGGGTGTTAAAAATGCAAGAAGAGCTAAACCAATTTGAAAGAAATAAAGTATGGAAACTTGTGCCCAAACCTGATGATAGAAGTGTCATAGGTACTAAATGGGTTCTCAAGAATAAGACAGATGAAAATGGCATAATTGTGAGGAATAAAGCTAGATTAGTGGCAAAAGGCTACTCTCAAGAAGAAGGAATAGATTTTGATGAAACTTTTGCTCCAGTGGCAAGACTTGAGGCAATAAGAATCTTTCTAGCCTATGCAGCACATGCCAATTTCAAAGTCTATCAGATGGATGTCAAAAGTGCCTTTCTAAATGGGGAACTGGAAGAAGAGGTCTATGTCCATCAACCTCCTGGCTTTGAGGATCCAGAATTTCCAGGATATGTATATCTTCTCATGAAAGCACTTTATGGTCTGAAGCAAGCACCAAGAGCCTGGTATGACACTTTATCTCAATTTCTTTTGGAGAACCACTTCACTAGAGGTACAGTAGATAAAACCTTATTTCATAGGAATATTAATGGCTCTTCAATACTTGTTCAAATCTATGTAGATGATATTATTTTTGGGTCTACAGATGAGAAGCTTTGCAAAAGGTTTGCCAAACTTATGCAAAGTAGGTATGAAATGAGCATGATGGGTGAATTAACTTACTTTCTTGGCCTACAAGTAAAGCAAGTTAATGAGGGCATTTTCATAAGTCAAACAAAATATATTTATGATCTCTTAAAGAAATTTGACTTAATGGATTGTACATCTGCAAAAACACCTATGGCCACTGCAACTAAGCTTGAGTTGAATACTAAGGAAAAGTCTGTGGACATCTCAAGCTATAGAGGCATGGTAGGTTCACTTCTATACCTAACAGCTAGTAGACCTGATATAATGTTTTCTACTTGTCTTTGTGCTAGATTTCAAGCTGACCCTAGAGAGTCTCACTTAATAGCTATTAAAAGAATCTTCAGGTATCTCAAGGGAACACCAAACCTTGGCATTTGGTACCCAAGAGAATCTGGTTTTGATCTAACTGGCTATTCAGATGCAGATTATGCAGGTTGCAGAGTTGATAAGAAAAGTACTACAGGTTCCTATCAATTTCTAGGAAACAGGCTTGTTTCATGGTTCAGTAAGAAACAAAACTCAGTCTCCACTTCTACAGCTGAAGCTGAGTACATTGCTGCTGGAAGCTGTTGTGCACAGATTCTATGGATGAGAAATCAACTCATTGACTATGGTCTAAAAGTTGAGAAGATTCCAATTTTCTGTGACAACACAAGTGCTATTGCCATCACAGGGAATCCAGTGCAACATTCGAGAACCAAGCACATTGACATCAAATACCACTTCATTAGAGAACATGTGATGAATGGTACAGTAGAAATGCACTTTGTGCCAAGTGAAATGCAGCTTGCAGATATCTTCACCAAGCCTCTTGATGAATCCACATTCACAAGATTGGTAGGTGAGCTAGGTATGCTTAACTTGTCATAATTCCTAGTGATATTTGATTTCACTGCATTGCAGCTAGGAATGTGTTTTGATTTTCTTGAGAATTAAAAACTCTCAGAAAATTTTTTTTTGTCTTTAGAAATTTTGTCCAAGGCAAAATTATCTTATCAACGGATATCCTTTATCCGTTGATAGCATAAACACATTCCTAGATTTTTGTATATCAACGGATAACAGCTTATCCACGTCATCAACGGATAAACTGTTTCTCAACCGTTCAATCCATATCCGTTGATATACATATTTTCTTTTAAATATAACCGTTGGTAAACGTGTGTCTATATATGACTGGTTATATTTATTTTCTTTTATTATTTGACAGTTACTTTTGACCAATGAGTAATTACTTTTAATTATTTCATTTTCAATTTTTGAAAAGTATAAAAGGCTGTCTTGTGCTCTCACATTTCACTTTTATCGACTTTCAAGATTCTCTTAAGTAAACTGCATCTTCTTCTTCACAAAAACTCTCTGCAACAAAAGTTCAAACTCTTCAATAGCGCCTATTGTTAAGATGATGTCTTCCACTGGGTTCACCTATGAGAAGAACAATTTCGCTGCCTATGTCGATACAGTGAATGCCCCAGAAGCTTATCACACCATGATGAATTTTGTGAAGAATTGTAAACTTTCGTATGCTATGACTGCCACCACTCCTCTAATCCACGAAGTAATCGAAGAGGTGTGGGCATCTGCTGAGTACAATGGCACAGATGGTACAATTACTTTTTCTCTAAAGGGTAAAAACTATGTAGTTAACTCTGATGTGATAACTGCCTGTTTAAAATTGCCTGAGAATAACTGTCTGAAAGTACCCACTGATGCTGAAATAGTTGCCATGCTTAATTCCATAAATTATGCCCTTAGTACTGATAATTTAGGAAAAATTGCTAGGAAAGGGATGGTTAAAGAATGGAGTTATTTTTGTGATGCCTTCATTAAAACTTTTTCAGGCAAAATTAGTAACTTTGATGCTGTTACCCATTCCATGCTAGTTATGCTGTGTATGCTTCTGACTGATAAATTCTATAACTTTGGCACACTAGTCATGTATGAGATAGCAGCAAAATTAGATAAAAAGGAAACTAGGGACAAGAATATCTATTTTGCTAGATTTTTTATGCTCTTAGCACTGCATGTATCTGAGAATAAGCTATCCATTGCTAACCCGGATAGCAAGTTCACATGTTTTGTTCAGGAGAAGAGAGTCTTAAGTGATTTAATTCGAATGAACTCCAATGCAGAGGTACAATTGGTATACCTACCAATTGTTCATGTAACTCTTTCTAACCTTGAAACTCCTATCTCTTACCCCCAAATTTCTTTGCCTTCCTCAGTCACAATGGAGTCTGTAGTAGTGACCAAACAGGCTCCTACCCAAGTGACTAAAACAAAAGTTTCCAAACCAAAATCTAAGAGACAAACCTCAGGTGTTTCTCAAAAAGCACCTGTTGCAAAAACTACCACAGCTCTTTAGGGGAGTGTGAAGGAGGTAGTGAGTGGTGAGGGACAGGGTGCAAGCCCTAAGAATAAGGTGGGTGAGGAAAGTGCACCAAATAGCCAAGCCCAAGTTACATCCTCTCAACAGGGTGTGACCACTAGTTCTACAGCAACTCTGCACAAAAGGGTAAGGGACACTAGCTCTCCCTCAAAAACCTATGAAAGAAGGGTAAAATCTAAAACCATAAGGGAAGCACAGGGTGCACACACAGTACAGCAAACTGTACCTTCTCAAATTCAGTTTGATGTGACTTCAATAAATGTGGAGTCACAGCCCCTAAATCTTAACCTTCAAATCGACACACATTACAATCCACCATCACCAACTCCATCTCTGGATGTGGATATGATATCTACATCAATTCCTGATTCTCCATCCTTAAGATTCTTGGAGAAGCCCCACTCTGCAATTGGTGGTCATCATCTTTTAGATGATTTGTTGGGCCATCAACCTTCCATTCCTGAATTCACAACAACATCTGTGGCCTCATCTTTAAAATCAATCTCCATAGATTCAGTGTTGGTTTTCACTTCAACGGATATTATCATTCCTTCATCAACGGATATCCTTCATCCGTTGACAAGTGTTTCTCCATCAACGGATGTGCCTCTGGCTAGCCATCCGTTGACAGCTATATCTGACATTCCTGTGTCAAGTGTGGAGGAGTTCTTAGTAGTTGAAACACTTCTAGGATTGAGGGAAGGGAGTGAGAGGCTGCCTTGTGAGCAGGCAAAAGGAGAGGAAAATAATGAGAGGCTGACCATTTCTTCAGGTCAGGCAAAAGGAGAGCAAGAGAGTTCCACCTTAGTAGGTGAAGGTGAGGGTGTGAGAGGTGTGAGCCAGGGGGAGCCCCTGATGCAAGAACAGAGAGATGAGAGGAGATAAGGGACTACAGGAGAAATAAGGCAGGAAGATTCAGCCATTGCGAGTGAGTTAATGGAGGTTAATGAAGCTTCTAAAGAGATGGAATTTCGACAAGAATATCAGTCAATCATTGACTCCATCTCTTTGGATCCTGAAGCCTTTACTCATCCTGTTTCTGCCTATCAAGTCATGGCACAACAGGGCAATGTGGAGGCAGAGGAGGCAATGCACCTAGTGCACACCTCACAATCTCTACAAAGAGCAAAGGATGCTTTGACAACTCTGTCTTCCAATGCTGACAGTGAAGAATTTGGCAATGATGACAGTGACAGCACAGCAAATGATGAAGAAGTCAATGTGGGTGATACTCCAGACTGGCTATTTTTTACTGCCACTGTGGCTGGTGACTTCAATGTGGAGATTGTGAAGCAATATCAATCTGCTAGGGCTGAGCACCAAAATGCAGATCCACAGAGAAAGGCTGTCCTTCAGCAAATAATGGACTCCCTGAAACTTCAGAAAATGCAAATGGTCATTCAAAGAACTCAACAGGAGGAGGTCCAAACTGCAATTAGAGAAATGAAAGTGGAACTAGATGCCAGGATTGAGGCACTAGCCCCTACTACCACTCAGAAGGTGCTGACTAGCAAACTATTGAAGGAAGATAGCCTGGCCAAATCTGTTCAGCATCTTTCCTATAGAGTGGATGGTATGGAATCTCAGATGCAAACACTCATTGCCAATCAAGCCAAACAGACTGAGCTACTGGAAAGGCTGCTTGCAGCCTCATCTCCAGCCCTTGATGCTAACAAAAAGGGGGAGAAAAAGGTAGAAGAGGTTGTAGCTACTTCTAGTCACATTCTAGCTTCCAGTAGCAAGATAACACAAAGTGAGGGGGAGCAACAGCCAATGATAGTGGTCAATCCAAAAGAATTTTCTATAGAGGCTTCCCCTGTGAAGAAACAAAATGCTTTGCCTGTGATTCCTGACCTATCAGAAATCTCAGATGGTGAAAGGCAAGACAGAATAGAGGCCTTAGAGAAGATCAACAAGGAGGCAAATGAAAGAATGATGAGAACAGAAAGGATGATCAATGAATCAATTGTATCAAATCTGTTCTCTACTCAGTCCTCAGCTCCAACAATATCAACTACAATTCTGAAGGTGCTCACTCCAGAGATTGTAGCTCCTACTTTCTATGATGCTGAACCATCTTATGTCAAAGAATTTGAACCATACATCAAAACCAGAGCCTACTCTCCACCAAAGGCAAATGGGAAGAACAAGCTACAATTGAACTTTCCATTTCCCAAGGATGATGAAGGAAAGCTAATGGGAAAGCAAATTAAGGAGTTCAAGGAAAATGCCAATAGAAGTGTAAGAGAATGGATGGCTGTAATAATAAGGAATGGAAAAGTCTTAAACATATCCAATAGCCATCCTAGATTTGTTGAAGCAAAAAGAGGGGAGACCTCCAGACTTCTCAGGGAAGCTCATCCAAGTGAAGAAAATCAATATGAAAACTCAGATGAGAAGCAAGCCAGGCTGGCTCAAGAGTTAATGGATGAGGTAGAGGATGAAATGAGGGAACCTGAGGAAGTCCCCAAATCCAAAAAGAAAGTGAAATCAGTCCCCAAATCCAAATCTAAGAGAATGAAATCAAAGGCAAGGAGGCCTGTCTCTCCAGAAATTGAAAGCAAGGAGACAGTTGGCTCATCACAACCTATTTCTGTAAAAGTATTCAACCCAGCTGTGAATTTCCATGGTGATCCTATAATACCTAAAGAGGAACCAATGAATCTTGACTCCATTGAGGTTCCTTCATTCTTGCTGAAGCCTCAACAGAAGCCTATACAGAAGAAAAGGATACCAAGGAAGCAACCTTCAAAGGAACCAATTCAAGTTGCTAGGGTACCTGCTATTGTCAGGCAGCCAATCTTGGAAAACAAGGATGATTTTATCTATCAGGCAGATATTGAAGAATACTCTGGCATGAATCTTTATCTGGATGAATTGTCAGAAGTAAGAGGAATTGACAAATATAAACATTTGCCTGAGAGATTGGTCTTTGTATACAAGGGAGGAAAGGAAAGGACATGGTCACTACAGAGGGTTCTTGGAGAAAATTATCTGACCTTAACCAAATTGTTCTCTGCAATCAAGAGATACACAGGGTTCTCCAAGACAGCAAAAGGGGAGATACTGGACAGAATAGAACAGATAAGGAGGGAATGGAACTCACCATCAAGTCTACCAAGGAAGATGAAGATCCCATACAATGGACAGAAAATCCACCTTCAACCCTTCTGGATGATGGAGTTCAGGGATGAAGATGGTAATAGGAGATTCTTCAGGTTAGAAGACCAACTATCAAAGGCTAGTTCTCAATACCTGAGATGGTTACAACAAAAGCTAAATCCAAAGGTTGATGAAGAAGATGCCTTCTATAGGCAACTCCAAATGCAGATTGAGTCCAACTCTGCCAAAGAAGGAAAATCAAGGGTGATGCCAACAAGAGAAAAGAAAAAGTCTTAATCTGCCCAGTCTAGAGGAGCACTTCTCTGTAAATTTCTCAAACTTTCAGTTTTTAATTTTTGTAGCTTAATACAATTTTTGCATTGTTATATATATATATATATATATCTTTAGGAATGTTTTGTTATCATCAAGGTCCTGAATTTATGCTTTATTGCCATCAAGTATAAATTGGGGGAGATTGTTAGGAATATGTTGTACTTGATGATAACTTCACAATCAATCAAATTGTATAAGGTTTTGTAGCTGTCAACGGATGAGGATTTATAACTCTATCCGTTGACAGGTAGCTCATCAATGGATGAGGTTTTCTAGCATACTGCAGTATCTCTATGTTATCAGTTGATAGTGTTTTTATCCACAGTCATGTTGACCATCAACGGATAGGCAGAATAGGGTAGCCAATTGTAAATAAGCTATGCTATGTAATTCTGTCTAAGTGAAAGTGTATCAACAGATGAAGACAAAACTCTATCAACGGATACAACTCAAATCCACTCTATCAACGGATACAGCTCAACTCTCAATATCAACGGATACAGCTCAATACATCATCAACGGATGTCAGTGTACAATATCAACGGATAATCATTGAAACTTTCTTCTATGATAAGCTGGGGATTAGCAGTTGATAAGGACATGTTTGACTGACAGATCACATGGGTTGATAGTAGATACAAAAAGCAGTATGGCAGCCATACTTTGGAAACACAGAAGAAAGAAGCATTCCGTTTACACTATGAATACAAGAAAGGTGCAGGAGACATGTCTGATCACAAGGACAACCTTTCGGCTACATGTGTATTTGGAGTGTAGTAGCAAGTCAACTAGAATTAGATTAATATTATCTTATTCCAGTAGTACTTGTAAAACTTGGGATTTATAACCAAGTGTAGCCACTCTTTGTAGACTAAGAAAACAGATACATTTTGCTTAGGGTTTCTATTGAATATTCTTATAAAGCAAGGAGTTGTAAAACAGAAGCTGTGTACTTTTGTATCACAGAGTTTTCTTCGAATAAAAGCTTCAGGTGGTGCATTTAACCACCTGATTTTTATGTGTTTGTGCATTAATCTTTCTACAACAATTATCTAAGTATAGATTTCTGGAGTTCTTATCAGAAATTTATAAATATCAAGAATTGTATTCAACCCCCCTTCTACAATTATACAAGTGTGTAATCTGGGAATAACAATAGATGCTACAGGAGATAGGTTACATGGAATCTCTTGACAAGCTTGGCAGTGTAAAGAGGCCTAATCTCAGGAAGGAATGGAATTTTTTCTTCGATTACATTACAAGGACATTCCAGAAGAAGGTCACTAATTGGGATGCTATTCCAATGGACAGTCTACAAATCAGGTATTCTCTATTCTATGGCAGTAATTTTGATTTTGGTAGATATGTTCTGATGAATCTAGGTGATAAACTGTCAGAGTCTACTACAGTTTATTTTGCTCGTTTCTGTCAAATGCTATTCAATGCTTGTGTAACTGGTTTAGAGATTGCTGAAACTGATGAAATTCAGCCTTTTAGAGTCAATAAGAGAATATTCTCTGATATGACTAATAAGGATGTTGGTAAAGAAAACCTACCTACCTTTGTTTTGCCACTTGCTATGCAGAATTTTCTTAACCAACCTCAGGACCAACCATAACCAGAACCACAACCAGACCCACAACCTGAACCCCTAAACACTGATCATTCTCATACCTTAAACACTGAACCACCTACATCACCTACCCACACTGCACCTACTCAACAACCTTCGTCACCAATCACAAACACTGCTCAAACCCAAAACCCTCAATCTCCAATTACAAAAAAACCTTCACACACTCCACAACTAAACTCTGAACCATCACAATCTCAACCACAACCACAGCCTAAAGCAAAAAGAGGCAGAGTAAAGTCAGCAGCAATCACTGAAAGACATGCAAGAGTTAAGAAGACAATAGAGACACAAATGAAAGCAAAACAGACATCTCCTGGAGCTGTTTATACTAGAAGAATGAAACAAAAATCAAAAAGACCTAAGTCACCCTCAGTGGTGGCAGAATCTAGTAAAGAGGATTCAGATGAAGTGCCTCTAGCTAAGAGAAGAAAACCGGTAATCTCTGATTCTGTTGATGAAAATGTTGAAGCTCCAGAGGTAGTTTCACAGCAAATACCTACTGTTGAGGTTGAAATGCCTGCAGAGGTTGAAATGCCTGCAGATGACCAAATGCCTGCAGAAGAGGATACTAGAGATGGCTTTTCTCCAATGAATGATATTCTTGATTCATTCATGCCATTCTCTGATCCTATCTCATCAATTTTTGCTCAATCTGAAGCAACTGGTGCAGCTGATCAACCTACAGTTGTTCTTTCTGAAACTGTAGCATCACATACAGAATTACTCTTAGATGCTCACCAGACTGTTAAAGGAGGAGATGAGATTGATCAACAACCTAAGGAGATAAACTCTGAGACTATTGTGCAATCTGCAGAGGATGTTGTACAGCCTATTGTTGACTCTACTACTGAACCTGTTGCAGAGGATGTTGTTGACACTGTTGATGCATCTATTCCAATTCCTCCATCCACTCATCATGTTGAAGCTGAGGTTGGAGATGAAACTGAAGGGAATACTGAGTCAAGCTCTTCTCAGAGTTTACCAGTACAGACTGATGCTAAGGTTAAGGATTTTGCTGGTCCTTCAAATCAAGCAGATGTTGAAGAAGAACACCTTGAACAATTTTCAAATGACTGGTACAAGGACACTTGTATCTTTCCTCCTGCAAGAGCAGCTGAATTTGTCAAGAGAACCTCCAGAACAATTACAAATCCAGAGATTCTATCTTGTCTCAAGGCTACAGTTGTACAAGTGAAGACTCTCAACTCTAGGTTTGATCTATGTCAAAAGGCAATCTCTGATGTTCGAGGTGATGTTGTTAGAGGAGCTGATATGATTAAACTTGACAACAAGAATAAATTTCAATATCTTACTCAAAATCAAGAAACTTTGTCTCACAGGCTGAGCAAAGTTGAACAAAATCAGACTGATATGTCCTTAAAGATTGATTCTATTGCTACCTCCTTGGAGTTAATCACATCTATTCTTATGCCTGATGATGTCAAAAAGGGGGAGAGAGTTGCTAAAGACAAATGCAAGCAATCTCAAACTCTGATCAGAAAGGATAATGCTGGAGATGGAGGAGCAAGTAGTAAAGGAAAGGGCAAAACTGAAGAATTTCAAACTCTGAAAACTAGCAAGTCCTCTAAATCACAGTTTGTTGGGATAAACACTGATACTCAAGGTACTTCGAAGACCAAGAGTTTGCTATTATTTTCTAATCCACAGACTGATGAAGAATTGGCTGCTAAGTTGTTTATTGAAGAGAATGAGGAAGGAGTTACAACTGAGGACATTAAAGCTGAAGAAAAGAGTTTACAAGAAGAACATCTCAAGGCTTTAAAGTCTGGTAAGTTAAAGAAAGGAAAAGCTCCTGGGCCTATTCGTAAAGGCATTGTGATCAAGGAAAGTGCTGATGTTAGTCAAAAATCTCAGTTATCAAAGGAAACAATGGCAGCAGAAGCTCAACTCAAGCTGAAAGGCATTGAAGGAGAAAGTTCACAGAAGAAAGTTACAACCTCTGTTTCTACACAAGTTGTACAGAAGAAAGAAAACACAACCTCTGTTGCTACACAAGTTGTGTCTAGACCTTTATCTTCTCAGTTGCAATCAGTTTTTGGGAAAGGAACACTTCATGATCCAAATCTTTTATCTGGAGTTTCTATGAATTTTTCTGATGGAATAGCCTTGTCTGGTAAGGTTGGAAACAATAAGGGTGGACTAGGTTCACACAAGGACAAAAGGCAATATACTAGTCCTAGAGATCCTTCTTCACTGGCTGTTCCAGGTCGTGGTGTCACTCAAAAAAGTTTGGACAGACTGGAATCAGTACAGTTAGTTTATCAGAAGAGTTTAAAGAAGGACTTTCTCTTGTACTTCATGGCTGATGGGACAGTATTTAGAATTGGTGAGAATGATATTGGCTTGAAATATTGGGAAGAATTAGAATATGTTCTATATCTTTTCAAGGTGAATAGTCAAAGGACTCAATCAGTTGCAAATGTGCTTAGAAAGAAAATGCTCCAGAATTTGGCAATCAGAGGAGTGAAGTATAATAGCAGATATGTTCCTAAGTACAGGGATTACAATGGAAATTTTATTGAAATGAAGAAGGGTACTGCGAAATTAAAGACTGATTTGGGAATCACAGTACTTGACTTTAATTCACAGTCAGAAGAAGTCAAATTTATCAGACTGGGAAATGAGATGAGAAGAAACAAAATCTATGATCTTAGATCTGCTATATATCAGACAGATGAGAGTGATCCTCAGCTCAGAGAGATTAAAGAAGCTATGGAGATTGAGCTTGAAAATGCAGAAAGAAGATTGCTCATAGATTATCTCAGAGCTACACCAGATCTTGAAGAGATTAGAGATTAAAGTCTGTAAGAATTTTCTTATTTTCTGTAGATTTTGTTAAGTAGAAGCTTAAACTCTGAATTTGTATAAACACTGTATTTGTCTATTTGTTTTGACATCATCAATTACTGTTATTAACTTGTGCATTTTTGCTAATGAAAAAGTTGGGGGAGATTGTTAAATATAATTGATGTGTTTTAATCAGTGTTTAAGTGTTACAGTGATTTATCAGAGTTTAGCTGGAAGCGGTCAGAGTTTAGTGTAAACTCTGACAGATGGAAGCTCGACAGAGTTTGTCAAATTCTGTCTAGAGGCAGTGTCTACTGGTCAACAGTGATTGAAGATTTATTATGGAAGCGATATCTTCGAAGATTGGATAGCTATCAAAGAGATCGAGTTGACTTAGGAGACGTGTGACAATCTGTAATTGATATCATTGTATAGCTGATTATTAGGAATATCAATAAGAGATTGTATTGAAACTGTATGTTTTATAAATACAGTTAGGTTAACCCTAGAAGGGCATCGTGCATCGAATTATCTTTATTGTAACCTAGCAGCTCTTTGTGATAGTTTACATCACAAAGAGGGTTCTTAATACCAGAAGTTTTAAAGTGCATAATTATCTTACTTGTTAAACTCTCATACGAATTTGATTATTAATTGTGTATTCGACCTAACACATCAGAGTCTAGTGTAGATCCTGAAAGTGGTATACTGGAGCCTGTAGTCTCTGGAAAGAAAGTAGATGTTTGTAAGGGTTCAGAGACTATAGCAGCTCACTCCTTGGAGAAAACCTCAAGCCCCATGCCATATGAGGAACCCTCTCTCCATGTGAGTTCCGGTATAAAAACTTTTTCTAACCCCTATTTTTCTGTAGGTCATGAGAGTACTTATCCAAATTTGAGTGATCCACACACAGAGAGGCTGGCTCCTGACCAGGCAAAAGGAGAGGTAGAAAGAGTGTTGAGTTTAGATAGTCAAAGTGAGAATGAGGGTATGGATGATCAACTCTATAGTGAGGGAGAGAAAGTTAGGAAACCACCATCGTTTGATTTCTGGGATAAGGTTTTTCCTGAATCTTGGTCTGAAAATCTTGGTATGGATGCTGGTACTTATTCCTTTATCAAGATGTATGAGAAGAATGACTTAGCAAAGCACAAAGCAAAGCCAGAAGTTAAAGCTCAAAAACAGAAAGAGAGGCTTGCAGGAATCATCAACAAAAGAGATGAAAAGCTAAGACAATCTCTTACTCCACATATACCAGAAGATATTCCTAATGATCCTAGTATTCCTTTGTATATACTTCCAATATCAGCTAGAATTGAGACATCAACAGTATCTGATCAATCTAAGGAGGAGTCAGGATTTGTAGATGTTAGTACACAGAATACTGGTGAAAAACAGGATGATCATGTTTCAGCTTCAAAGCAGAAAAGTGAAGATGTGTGTACTTCTACTAAAGTATTATTACTTGAATATCATTCTACTGCAGTAGAGCATGCTACATAGACAACTTCTTCTACAAGGATTGAAGATACGGTTATTTCTGCATCTGAGTCTGAAGATACAACAAGCACTTCCAACTTTGAAGTTAATTCTGGAATTCTACATGATATTTAGAAATCTCAAATTAATATTCAATCTAGACTTCAAACACTTGAAGATAACCAAGTCACTATTATGGAAAATCAAGCAGTTCTGATGAATCTTATTTCTTCTGTTACTGAATCTCTCAAAATTAATGTTGCTGATGTCAAAAAGGGGGAGATAAAAACAATTCAGAGGCAACAGACTGGGGGAGATGAACAGACTGGAGATAAAGGAAGAACTAAGAGTGATAGAGGTGACTCTCAACAAGGAAGTGGAAGCATCAAATAGTTGAATTCTTTCTTCTAAGTACTGAATACTATGTCTACATCTGAAGAAAGAGGTACTTAACTTCATGATCCTAAATTCATAAATTCTATTCTAGTTGAATTGTCATATGTTTTGACATCTACAACTTAGATTTATGCTTCAGATTCTAAAGCATAAATAGGGGGAGATTGTTAGGAATATTTCATAAGTTGTGATGTTGAGGATAGAATTTTGCTTATGCTTCTTGTAAATCCTGATCTTATAAAGGATTTAGCACGTTTTATAGGATGTATGCGTTAGACAGTAATCTGTAGAGTTTAGTCAGGAACAGCAGTGTATCACGGACTACATGTCAGGAATTGAGAGCAAATCCTGATACGCCAAGTCAAATACTGATGGATGTCAAATCCTGATGCAAGGTGGAATCCTGATATCAGTCGTGTTACTGATGATGTCATTATGGATGCTACAGTAACTGGAAAGTGCTATAAAACAGGATCGTTGTTTTGAAGAACAAGCGAGAAGATATCATGAAGGAAAGAATTTTCTATTGATGGAAACTATCAACTGGACGGTAGAACATTGTCATGTATAGATCATTACTTTCTGTTATTAGTTGATAGGTAGAATTATAAATACTCTCTCTATATTATTGTAAAAGGGTGGATTTTTGAGTGCATATCGTTTGAAGCTCTGTATAAGGTTTGTATTCGAGAGTTCGAAACAAACAGAGAGGGAGAGATTTGTATTGTCAACAGCTGCTAAAGGTATTGTACACATTTGGTAGAGTTTGTATTTAATTTATTTAATTCAAACAAAGTTTGATTCATTCGTTTGTTCTTGTTCATCTAATCAAGCAAAAATCAGACACGATTGTATAACTTGTATTCAACCCCCCTTTCTACAAGTTTTTCGAGTTAACACCTCTTGATCTCCAGGGAATGAACACAGAGATCAAGTGTGTGTGTCTTGATATCCTATGTGATGTTTTGCATACATTCGGGAATCTGGTGGCATCAGACCATTTCAATTAGGTACCCTTCTTCCGAAATTAAGTTTAAATCATGCTAGTGTGAGAAAGAAGACTGTTTCATGTATTGGTAAGATGCACATAAGCTTGAATAAATGTAAATAAGTGTTACGTTTACTAGTGGGTAGATTGTCAGTTGTGGTTGTTCCAAAGCTTGCATCCAACAAATGTAGATATTTTTTTTGTTTCTTTCCCAATCCCAAAGTGTTGTTCCCATAATATTGAGAATAAGGAAATAATCATGTCCTGACCAGAAAAGGGTTTTTAATGTGAATTTTGAAATGAAATACAATTTTTCTTTTATTTTTTTCTGCTTTTAACAAAAATAACAACTCCGTTCTTTTTTACCTTCTTTGGCTTCGAGCTTGTCAGATGATTTGTTGGCAAAAGCTACTGTGGAAGTTTAGACTTCTAAAAGTAAAGAAGTATAACCTGAAATGGCTCACACTAACATTCAGATGATAGGGGCTTTGAGGTCCGTAGTACATGTGTTTTGTGGTAATTCTAAATTGATAGTGGCCTTAAACAAATTGATCTTTTATGGTAATGCCAGCTTATTTCTATGATCAATATTATGCTTTTCTACAGCATGCATTATATTACTGTGATAGTGTGATATTATTTGCTGATCTCCAATTGGTAATATTTCCAGGCCTTGTTATCTACTATTGGAATATTCTTATTTTAATATACTAGAAAGACTAATATCTATACTTTTATTCATCGATCATTCATGTTAATTACGAAATGTGTGCTTAGGTATAAACAACAATCAAAGATCTTTTTAATGTAAACAGTGAATCTATGTGGATAAACTTTAAAAAAAGAGAGGAAAAAGCTACATGGATACAATGACTTTGTACTAGGGTAAGTAAGAATTAAGTATTAGTGTAAACTGTAATGGAAAGTGAAAACAAAGTGTTTATAATTCTGTCTTGTCTGCTGGATCTCTTAAAATAGTGACTTGTACTCACTCAAAACATATAGTCGCTGATTTTAAAAATAATAAATCAATCTATTGTCTCAGGGATTTGTCATACAATAATTTTACCGGAGATCTACCCAGTTCATTTGGATCTTTGAAAAATCTGACCAGATTGTGAGTCCTCCTCAGCTTGATCAATTCATATGTATTAGCAGTATTTTGCAGCATTTAGAGGCCTTCTAATTTACTTTGACTGGTCTACAGGTTCTTAGAAAGCAATGGATTTACTGGATCAGTTATCTTTCTGTCTAACCTCCCACTCTCTGATCTGTACGCTTTTTCTGTAAAATCTTCTTATACCTATGATTTGAATGTGAACTCACCATATATCCAAGATAACCACTTTAGTGGTGTCATTCCAGAGACGTTTCAATCTATTGAGAACCTATGGTAAGAAGCAGGATCCCTAGTTTAATTTCTCTTCTTTTATAGGTACACACATCATTGATTTATGTATTTTTATCATAAACACTCTCTTACACCAAAGTATTAGACACTTGTAAAAATATTTTCTGAGCCTAAACGAACACCAGAAAATTAGGATATTATTTTAAATGACTGTAATATCTCTTCCTTTGTATTATTTGCCTGTCATAGATGATTGTTTCCCTTGGTGCATTTGTCCTGGCTTCTTTATCTGCCCTTGCTGCTGGCATTATTGCAACACTTAAATTGCCAAACCTATTAAGTTCATATAGGTCCGCAGGTTTTCATTTTGGTTAAAGGCTTCCTGAAGTAAAAAAAATGACACCAATTTGTATAGGCACCCAGAAGAAGAGAGGAGACAAACTTGAAGAGCTATGGTTCTGAAGCTATGCGTACAGTTGTATTCTATCCAGAGCTATACATGTATGATTTTACCCTTTTTAGCTGCATTTAAAATGGAGAGCTAGCTGTGGCTTGAGCAGTGCTTGGTGTGCTTCACAGAGTTCTTTGAAATTTTTTTAGGACCAATTTTTTTAATTTTAGTTTGTTTTACTTGTGTTTGACTTTTCTCTTCAGAGTTTTGTTCCGGGAGATCTTTTTTCTTTGTTGAGAGGAGTCCTCTCAAAACGTTTTTGTAAATATTTTTTCTTATTAATATACTTTTTTCATTTACCCAAAAACAAACAAACATATATATATATATATATATATATATATATATATATATATATATATATATATATATAATGTTATATCAACTGGTGTTGTTGAAAAGGGAAAAAGATGTTGCAATAGGTTTTATGGCAACATCCCATGCATGTTGCTTTAGACTAGACGATGTTGGCATTGACTTTATACCAACACTGAAATTATTGTTGCTATTGACATGAAAATGTCGCCATGGGATCCTAAGGCAACATGATGTTGATGTTGCCATAGTTGTGACAAAATGTGTTGGCTTAACCTCTAAGCCCACATGCAAATTCCCAACACCTTCAAAATTGACCAAAGTGTTGCCTTAAATCCTATGGCAACATTTTTCAGCATTTTTAACACTTATTTTGGGTGTTGCCAAATACCATATATGGTGTAGTGAAAATAATAAAGGCCCTGGGATTAACCTGATTGACCTAAACACTATTATTATGAATTATATCCTTAGTGAACCCCCTTGAGCTTATATCTATTTTTTCAATTATCACCACTCTATAAATTTTTGAGCCTACTTATTTATTAATGTCTTAATTTACTGGTAGAGCATATTGATTCAACTTAAGGGTTGGTGAATATTTAGTGTTTGAATTTCTTTCGTTAAAGTGTTACATATTGGTGGGAATCAGTATTACTTGATCTTGAACTTGAATGGCTAGGATCTTTTACACATTTGGATGAAGCGAGGATATTGGCAACAAAACAAGTACTCCTTTGAGATCAATGGGTGGCAAGTGCAATGTCATATGAAAGGGACGATCCATGTACATGTGCTGGTATCAAGTGTAATTGTACTTTGGTGACTTTTCACTGCCCTTGGTTACTGGAGAATGACTTGACTTTGAAAAAAAAATGAAGGAAAAAAAATTATGAGCAAGAAGAAGATCAAGTAGAGTTTGTGTTCATTGGTTACTGTAACGCCCCCAAATCCGGGGTCAGAAGATTTGGTGGTCACGCGAAAATTCTCAAAATAAAACATATGTTTAATAATAATCATTCACTTGCAGTTGTCCAACACTGGGAATATACATCTGTGACCCCAAACATACCAAGATCTTTTAAGGTTATAGGGCTAGAAACAAGAATCCAAATTCCATTAAATAAAAAGTAATCCTTCTTTACAACATTCTCTTTGATCAAATCTTAAATCACTGGTGTAACTTCGATAAGAAGTACGCCAGGACAACTAGACTATTACATAATAATAATAATAAATATTAACCCAATTATATAAAATAGATCTTACACTAAATCCAGACATCCTGAGCCAAACCATCTTCGAAATAGCATCACGCTTCTTCTTTTTCTGAACTGTGCGGATAAGTCTCGCCAACTACCTTTACTGAAATGTTAGAATTTACAACAGCAAGTATGAGCGAAAGAAATGCTCAGCAAGCGTATAAAAATTTTGATACAAAAACCAGGATAAGTGGGGCATAAAATCAACTGAAATGTAAAACAGTTTATAAAGAAACTGAATCAACAACTGTGATATAATTCAAATCATAACTGAAATCATTTGGCATGTCATAAAAATGAATCATCTGCCAACTCACAATATATAATAGCCATTCGGGCGATATGGATTGGATACACTTTACTGAAACACCATTGCCCCCTGATCAGGTTCAAAAGCAATGGGACCCTTTATACTCCACTGGTACAGCTATACCCGTGTGTATAATCCGGATTTCATGAGGGTACCAAAATAGGCAAGTAATGTTAGCCTATAGGAAGATGGAATGGTTACCATATCCTCCTTAAATATTGCTGGACCATGACAGCTATCATGGCCTCCTACGCTTTACCATTTTCCAATCCAATAGAGCAATTTCCGAATTCAACAGGAAATGCTTAGTTTCACATACAATTCACATCCCTATTATTTACTACGATAATAAGGATATGAAGAGTTTATCTTAAACAATTCCCCACATCAAGGGTACCAATATCAAGTAACTTTGTTCGCACAAAAATATTTAAGAATCACAAATAGCTCTGAACAATAACTATTTGTCATGATATGAATCAATGAAACATAAAATAAAAGTGTTTAAGATGATCAAGAAAATACTTGCCTCTGGTCCTTAGCTATTACGTAGCGCCAAAGTAATACAACTATCTTTTTCTTCTATCTCACGTCATCATGTCCTCTGTTTTAATCATTCGTTGGCTTGACGCTCTTACGATTGCCACGAGTCTGATCTGTCGACATCGAGCCCACGCGTCTACTTCTATAGTCAAACATAAGCTGGTACTTCAGTCTTCAAACGTCAATTTCTACTTTCTATAAACGTTTATAAACTCAACTCGAACATATTAACCATGCTTACCAAAATCTCTGTCGGGAGAAAATAATTGGAAATATCCCCTTTGAACATAGACATTTTCCCGGCGTTAAAACACCTCACAAGTAACCCAGCAATTCCACCAACAATACTGCATTCACCTCCACCTTTTCATAACCCACAAAGAATACCACATCTATCTCCAACCCTCTTCATTATATCTCCGCTGACAAACCTAAGTCAATACTTACCAATTAATCCTCGATAAAGAAATAGAAATATTATTACAACGCTTAACCCTCGAAGTAAACACTTCGATAATTCACATCGCACGTAAAGAGACTAATAAGTAGATCACATAATCACATAGCACGTTGATCAGATCATAAAAAGATTTTATCCAATATTTTTAAAACAGAAAACGGGTCAAAACCCTAATTATCAGATATAACCGACTCAATAAAAAGGTTTGGTAAAAAGTTGATCCAAATTTAAAAGTTGAATTTTAAATTAAAATCAACTTTATAATAATCGGGTAATTTTTCTGATTCCAAAAATATTTGTCTCGTTTAAAACGGACGAACGGTTGAATTAATACGCAATTAATAAGAATAATTCAATTAATAATTAAAGTAATTGAATATTCAAATTAATTATTTATTAATCAACTCATAAAAAAATAAATCTAAGAATTTTAAAAAATATTTTTATCACTCCCGGATTATTTTTAGAATTTTAAAACAATTTTATTTAATTTTAAACAAATAAAGAAATAAATATTAAAGGTAAAATAATATTTATAAAATAAATAAATTATTTTATTTTCCAAAATAATTAAATTTGATTATTTTTCATCATATTTAAATAATATTTAATTAATTAAATTAATTGATTATTATTAATTAACCAATCAATTTAAATTAATTAAGATATTAGCTAAATAGATTTAAAATAATCAAATAAAATAAATTTCGAATAAAAAATAATTTATTAAAATTTTAAAACTATTTTTCGAAATTAAAAATAATTTTTCAAAATTTAAAAATGATTTTTCGAATTTTTAAAATTATTTTTCGAATTTCTGAAAATAAAATTCGAATTTATAATTAATTTTGAAAATAATTTTCCAAAATCATTTTTCAGAAATTGGTTTTCAGATTTTAAAGATCAAACGGTTACTGTTTATCACCACCTTCACTTGAATGCTCCAAGAACACCACCTCCATCAATGGAGGTTGCCCAGTTTCCGGTCACCGGAAAATAATTTCGGCGAACTCCGACGACCTCAAAAACGTACCATTCGTTACGTTTTTAATACCAAACACACTCCAAATCAAATTCTAAACACAACTATACCATTCATTCATTCCCAGATTCGACCAAACTAAAAATCCGGCCAAAATCAAACTAAAGTCCGGCCAAAAAACGTTTTTCTACAATTCGAAACCAAATTTTATGTTTAACATCACAAAATGAAGCTTATAACTCATATAATCTAACCCCTAACACCTTACATACAAACAATCAACACAAGCTTTGCAAGAATGATTTGAAAATTGGGCATAAACTAACAAACTTGAATATCACAATCCGGCAATAGAATGATACAATTAACTACATGAATCGACTCTAAATCATCATATAAAGCTATTGGAATCATCAAAACAACCGGAAAATCACTCAATCAAAAAGGCCCAAATTAGGCTCAAGAACCATAATTTTCGAATTGATTAAACTAGCAATAGAACAATGAAATTGAACATATAATTGGACTCCTGGAATCAATATGAAGCTATACAAACAATCAATTAAACCGGAAAATCAAAGAATCGAAAAGCCCCAAATTTTATGAAGAACCCTAATTTGCAGATTCAAAAGAAAATTGATATAAAATCGAAAATTTACCCTCTGATGAAATTAATTGTAGATTATGAAACTAGAGATCAAGAGCTTCGATTTGAGCATAAGAACACCAAAATCCGATATCAATAACACCTTCAAATTTGGATTTGATCCTCAAGAACATGAGAGAGAAAAATATATTTTTATATTTATTTATATATAAAAAATCTGATTTTATGAATTATTAATAAATAAAAAAAATCTGATTCCTATTTATATTAATCGAAAATTAATACCCCAAAACTATTTTTAACCCCTAATTAAAATTATTATGCCTAAAAAATAATTTTTATGGGATAAAAATGTAAAATTTTTATTTTTAAACAAATATAATATAAATATCAAAATTTCCCAAAAATTATGAATTTTACAAAAATTACAAAATAATGCATTTTTAAATATCCTATCATTATATAAAAATAATTTTATCAAAAATAAGGCCTCGAATTCAATACAGGGGCTGGATCCGGAAATTAAAATGCGAAATAACTGTATTCTAAAAATATAAAATTTACAGAAAAATAGAATAAAATATTCTATGCTACAAAGAAGTCACATAACACGTATGGGATAATTTGCCTATTTAATAAAAATTATAACGCGTTTAACTGCATTAAAAATAAATTAAAACACAATAAAATCAACTAAAAATATATTTTAATATAATAAAATACACGAAATTTTCCCTGATTGATCAAAATATAAAATACAAAATTTTCAAATATTTTAATAATGCACCCAAATATTAATGGGGCACGGATAAGATACCGGGTAAAATTTTAGTACAAGAAAAATATAGTTTTGATCCTTAAAATTCTAGAATAATCTCAAGTTACCAAAAATGTGAAAATCCTAAATTTTAAACATTTTAATAATTTATACAAATAAAACTTTTGTACACGGGTAGAATATCGGGTATAATTTTTGTACCAATAAAATACCAATTCGATCCATAAAATTTTAAAACAAACTAAATTTATCACTATTGATAAAAAATATAAATTTTTGATAAAATAAACATTTTTACTAACACAGACAGTACCAAATACAGTCAACCCGAATAACCTATTAACAATTTAACACATAACTGCATTCAAATTAAAATTAAATATTCACAATCTTATTATTCCTTTACGGAAAACCAATAAAATATTTAAGTAATAATAATAATAAATCCGGAAAAAAATCGGGGTTGTTACAATCTTCCCTCCTTAAAGGGATTCCGTCCTCGGAATCTACTGAGGAAAAGAAATCCCTAGGGTTCCTTAACTCCTTCATCATCCACACTTGCTTTTCTTCCATATAAAATCGATCCAACTTTGCAGTAACGTAGCGTCAATCGATAAAGAGAAAACGAATTGACTCCA
Source organism: Saposhnikovia divaricata (assembly GCA_036435485.1). Classification (NCBI taxonomy): domain Eukaryota; kingdom Viridiplantae; phylum Streptophyta; class Magnoliopsida; order Apiales; family Apiaceae; genus Saposhnikovia; species Saposhnikovia divaricata. The sequence goes on from CM071600.1 coordinate 26,981,418, forward strand.
TTATCCGCCATTAGTATTCTAATCGTATCTTGATCTGCTTTTGCTCGTTGTAATCCCATCGCTAAGTCTTAATTCATCCCGTCAAGGTTAACTTATTCCCAATTGATTGGCATACCTTCAAGACTTTTTGTGATGACAAAAATTATGAAATTTTGAAGAGAAGAGATTTCATATCGTAGCAATTATCCCTCATTTTTGGTTATCAATTTATGAATTTTAAAGCACATATTCTTTGAAATGAAAGAATAACTGAGAGATCAATATGATCATATGAACCCGACGTTGCGTGTCTTAGCTCCGGCATTTACAAATAAAGGTGGCCAGCCTTCTTGTAATACGCAACACACCAGTGATGGCGTCCCATCCAACTTCTATCACACAGACAGATATACCTGGTGTCCCGTATAAATAGGGTTGTTCGTCTCAGTAGGAGTTGAGAAATATGAAAGGAATCCAAATGTGTCATTTTTTAGAAGATGAACAACCAAAAAGAAAGTACCGAACAAGTGGTACTATATTTCAAATAAAGTTATTAACCACTAGAGAAAACGAAAAGTTGAAATTCAAAATGTCAATATTTAGAAGAGGAGATATATCTTTTAACGAATGCCTTTCTAGGAGGGATATCAAAATAATTTGTAAGAAGAGAAGGTATTGCCAGGGTCTCTACTTATGCCTTCTTTGTCAGCTCCTTTGATAGCTCGTCCTTCGATTATAAGCTTCTTCCTCTCCATGTTTTAAGGATATCGATATCGTATGTCATCGTCAGCTCGTAATAATCACTGAAGATTCCACAGTAGACATCTCATTAGCAAGGCGGTCTATCCCGTTCAGCACCACCATCTCAAACGAGTACTCCAATCTTAACTTACTAATTGGTACCATATCCAATAGTCCAACACGAACTCTACATGAGCTCTGACGTTCCTTACTTAGCTATACACACTCCTACACACTCTCGTTTCTAGTTTACTATAACCTCGGCTCTGATACCAACCTGTAACGCCCCCAAATCCGGGGTCAGAAGATTTGATGGTCACGCGAAAATTCTCAAAATAAAACATCTGTTTAATAATAATCATTCACTTGCAGTTGTCCAACACTGGGAATATACATCTGTGACCCCAAACATACCAAGATCTTTTAAGGTTATAGGGCTAGAAACAAGAATCCAAATTCCATTAAATAAAAAGTAATCCTTCTTTACAACATTCTCTTTGATCAAATCTTAAATCACTGGTGTAACTTCGATAAGAAGTACGCCAGGACAACTAGACTATTACATAATAATAATAATAAATATTAACCCAATTATATAAAATAGATCTTACACTAAATCCAGACATCCTGAGCCAAACCATCTTCGAAATAGCATCACGCTTCTTCTTTTTCTGAACTGTGCGGATAAGTCTCGCCAACTACCTTTACTGAAATGTTAGAATTTACAACAGCAAGTATGAGCGAAAGAAATGCTCAGCAAGCGTATAAAAATTTTGATACAAAAACCAGGATAAGTGGGGCATAAAATCAACTGAAATGTAAAACAGATTATAAAGAAACTGAATCAACAACTGTGATATAATTCAAATCATAACTGAAATCATTTGGCATGTCATAAAAATGAATCATCTGCCAACTCACAATATATAATAGCCATTCGGGCGATATGGATTGGATACACTTTACTGAAACACCATTGCCCCCTGATCAGGTTCAAAAGCAATGGGACCCTTTATACTCCACTGGTACAGCTATACCCGTGTGTATAATCCGGATTTCATGAGGGTACCAAAATAGGCAAGTAATGTTAGCCTATAGGAAGATGGAATGGTTACCATATCCTCCTTAAATATTGCTGGACCATGACAGCTATCATGGCCTCCTACGCTTTACCATTTTCCAATCCAATAGAGCAATTTCCGAATTCAACAGGAAATGCTTAGTTTCACATACAGTTCACATCCCTATTATTTACTACGATAATAAGGATATGAAGAGTTTATCTTAAACAATTCCCCACATCAAGGGTACCAATATCAAGTAACTTTGTTCGCACAAAAATATTTAAGAATCACAAATAGCTCTGAACAATAACTATTTGTCATGATATGAATCAATGAAACATAAAATAAAAGTGTTTAAGATGATCAAGAAAATACTTGCCTCTGGTCCTTAGCTATTACGTAGCGCCAAAGTAATACAACTATCTTTTTCTTCTATCTCACGTCATCATGTCCTCTGTTTTAATCATTCGTTGGCTTGACGCTCTTACGATTGCCACGAGTCTGATCTGTCGACATCGAGCCCACGCGTCTACTTCTATAGTCAAACATAAGCTGGTACTTCAGTCTTCAAACGTCAATTTCTACTTTCTATAAACGTTTATAAACTCAACTCGAACATATTAACCATGCTTACCAAAATCTCTGTCGGGAGAAAATAATTGGAAATATCCCCTTTGAACATAGACATTTTCCCGGCGTTAAAACACCTCACAAGTAACCCAGCAATTCCACCAACAATACTGCATTCACCTCCACCTTTTCATAACCCACAAATAATACCACATCTATCTCCAACCCTCTTCATTATATCTCCGCTGACAAACCTAAGTCAATACTTACCAATTAATCCTCGATAAAGAAATAGAAATATTATTACAACGCTTAACCCTCGAAGTAAACACTTCGATAATTCACATCGCACGTAAAGAGACTAATAAGTAGATCACATAATCACATAGCACGTTGATCAGATCATAAAAAGATTTTATCCAATATTTTTAAAACAGAAAACGGGTCAAAACCCTAATTATCAGATATAACCGACTCAATAAAAAGGTTTGGTAAAAAGTTGATCCAAATTTAAAAGTTGAATTTTAAATTAAAATCAACTTTATAATAATCGGGTAATTTTTCTGATTCCAAAAATATTTGTCTCGTTTAAAACGGACGAACGGTTGAATTAATACGCAATTAATAAGAATAATTCAATTAATAATTAAAGTAATTGAATATTCAAATTAATTATTTATTAATCAACTCATAAAAAAATAAATCTAAGAATTTTAAAAAATATTTTTATCACTCCCGGATTATTTTTAGAATTTTAAAACAATTTTATTTAATTTTAAACAAATAAAGAAATAAATATTAAAGGTAAAATAATATTTATAAAATAAATAAATTATTTTATTTTCCAAAATAATTAAATTTGATTATTTTTCATCATATTTAAATAATATTTAATTAATTAAATTAATTGATTATTATTAATTAACCAATCAATTTAAATTAATTAAGATATTAGCTAAATAGATTTAAAATAATCAAATAAAATAAATTTCGAATAAAAAATAATTTATTAAAATTTTAAAACTATTTTTTGAAATTAAAAATAATTTTTCAAAATTTAAAAATGATTTTTCGAATTTTTAAAATTATTTTTCGAATTTCTGAAAATAAAATTCGAATTTATAATTAATTTTGAAAATAATTTTCCAAAATCATTTTTCAGAAATTGGTTTTCAGATTTTAAAGATCAAACGGTTACTGTTCATCACCACCTTCACTTGAATGCTCCAAGAACACCACCTCCATCAATGGAGGTTGCCCAGTTTCCGGTCACCGGAAAATAATTTCGGCGAACTCCGACGACCTCAAAAACGTACCATTCGTTACGTTTTTAATACCAAACACACTCCAAATCAAATTCTAAACACAACTATACCATTCATTCATTCCCAGATTCGACCAAACTAAAAATCCGGCCAAAATCAAACTAAAGTCCGGCCAAAAAACGTTTTTCTACAATTCGAAACCAAATTTTATGTTTAACATCACAAAATGAAGCTTATAACTCATATAATCTAACCCCTAACACCTTACATACAAACAATCAACACAAGCTTTGCAAGAATGATTTGAAAATTGGGCATAAACTAACAAACTTGAATATCACAATCCGGCAATAGAATGATACAATTAACTACATGAATCGACTCTAAATCATCATATAAAGCTATTGGAATCATCAAAACAACCGGAAAATCACTCAATCAAAAAGGCCCAAATTAGGCTCAAGAACCATAATTTTCGAATTGATTAAACTAGCAATAGAACAATGAAATTGAACATATAATTGGACTCTTGGAATCAATATGAAGCTATACAAACAATCAATTAAACCGGAAAATCAAAGAATCGAAAAGCCCCAAATTTTATGAAGAACCCTAATTTGCAGATTCAAAAGAAAATTGATATAAAATCGAAAATTTACCCTCTGATGAAATTGATTGTAGATTATGAAACTAGAGATCAAGAGCTTCGATTTGAGCATAAGAACACCAAAATCCGATATCAATAACACCTTCAAATTTGGATTTGATCCTCAAGAACATGAGAGAGAAAAATATATTTTTATATTTATTTATATATAAAAAATCTGATTTTATGAATTATTAATAAATAAAAAAAAAATCTGATTCCTATTTATATTAATCGAAAATTAATACCCCAAAACTATTTTTAACCCCTAATTAAAATTATTATGCCTAAAAAATAATTTTTATGGGATAAAAATGTAAAATTTTTATTTTTAAACAAATATAATATAAATATCAAAATTTCCCAAAAATTATGAATTTTACAAAAATTACAAAATAATGCATTTTTAAATATCCTATCATTATATAAAAATAATTTTATCAAAAACAAGGCCTCGAATTCAATACAGGGGCTGGATCCGGAAATTAAAATGCGAAATAACTGTATTCTAAAAATATAAAATTTACAGAAAAATAGAATAAAATATTCTATGCTACACAGAAGTCACATAACACGTATGGGATAATTTGCCTATTTAATAAAAATTATAACGCGTTTAACTGCATTAAAAATAAATTAAAACACAATAAAATCAACTAAAAATATATTTTAATATAATAAAATACACGAAATTTTCCCTGATTGATCAAAATATAAAATACAAAATTTTCAAATATTTTAATAATGTACCCAAATATTAATGGGGCACGGATAAGATACCGGGTAAAATTTTAGTACAAGAAAAATATAGTTTTGATCCTTAAAATTCTAGAATAATCTCAAGTTACCAAAAATGTGAAAATCCTAAATTTTAAACATTTTAATAATTTATACAAATAAAACTTTTGTACACGGGTAGAATATTGGGTATAATTTTTGTACCAATAAAATACCAATTCGATCCATAAAATTTTAAAACAAACTAAATTTATCACTATTGATAAAAAATATAAATTTTTGATAAAATAAACATTTTTACTAACACAGACAGTACCAAATACAGTCAACCCGAATAACCTATTAACAATTTAACACATAACTGCATTCAAATTAAAATTAAATATTCACAATCTTATTATTCCTTTACGGAAAACCAATAAAATATTTAAGTAATAATAATAATAAATCCGGAAAAAAATCGGGGTTGTTACAGTTACAATATGAAAGAGGGGAAGTACATGGTATATAGTGCTTTGAAGTTTAATGCTTGTGAAAGATTGATCAACTTTTACATGATCTACTTTTCATGTTGGGTGCTTTAATTAAAATTGAACAATATATGCTCTATTGGTTTATCAAGTTTAGCCACTTGTTAGCCTATTTCTTTGATATCCTACCCTTTACCTAAGCCCAGTTACAACCTTTAACAAAGATCTTTTGATTCATGTAGTGCATGTGTACAAAGTAGTGGAGATTTGGTGGACAACCAAGCATATGGTAGCGCATGTACATTTATAGAACTTGAGTGAAACACTTACACCTATACACTTGTGTGACTTGAGAGCAAACGAGATACCATAGCATGCTTACTTAGTTAATGCGGCTTTGAGGCCTATTTCATGATGTTTTTGTCTATCCAGACATTGTGTGCATACTTGGATTATTTTGTGTTAATGATGCTTAAAGTGAAAGTACTTGTACTTTCAGACACTTTCAGGTTATGTGATTGAGATTTTCAATGTGTGGAGTACTATGATATGTTGCATGTTTGAGAGACTTGGTGATTGAAAATATTTAATTTTGTGGGTATATCTTCTATAAACCCTCACGAGACAAAACTCGTCCTACTAGGGCTACCTAGGGGTTTAACGGCTTGTTGCATACGCTCAATGCAATCGTGTCATCTACGAAAGTGATTTAGTTAGATAGGATTATTTTTATTTCTTTATTTGCCCGAGGACGTGCAAATGCTAAGTGTGGGATTGTTTGATAGAGTGTATATTTATATATATTTTACATGATTATATTCCTCATATTCCTCATATTTTGCATTTAATTGGATTTTTATTTAATAGATTTTAATGTTTTATTGTAGAAAGGAAGGAAATCCTAAATTTGGATGGATTGGAGAATAAAGAACTTAATTTGGAGATTTTTTAGAAAGGAAATTCGGATTTGTTGGGCTGCACGCGCGTAATCCACTGTTTGGGTCATATCTCGAGTTCTAAATGTCAGAATTGGACGATTCAACAGCCCACGCGAAGATAACGAAATTCTCTTTCATTCTAAAGTCGTCCAAGTGGTAAATAACAAATGGAGTGGCCCAGAATTATTGAAGAAAAGTCAACTACTAATTTTCCTTAGAGAAACCCAATCAATTTAGGAAACGTATTTGTATTTTCCTCAAAGCATTAAAATACTCTATATAATAGATATATAGACATCAGATATTAGGGAGACATAGACAAAGAGATATAGGAGGGAGAGGATTTTCTTCTCTATTCTCGTTAATATTATGTGTTCTTATTATATTAATTATTTTGTTAGTTTAATTATGAGCGAGTAGATCTCTAATCTAGGATTAAGTTGAACCCTAGTTATGATTGATGTATGATTTTCCCAGTCCCCCCAATCTAGTTATGTTATGTGCTCTTGTTTATTGAGTTGTATTTAATTAACAATTACATGTCAGACGTGATTATGTGTATTGTTTGAACCAAATATCTATTTATCAACGAAAGTTGGACTTAGATGGTTGTGATTTATCCAATAAATACATGAACTTCTCCATGAAAATAGGTAGAACGAATTGTTAAGAAGTTAGGATGTTGTGTTTAATGTCTCTGAATTAGTGATACCATAAAAATAGGCTTGAGTTTATTTTAGAGAAGCCATTATTACTCGAGAGAGGTTATTGGTATTTTACAGGGCGCATCTTTCCTCTTGAGTAGTACATGATTAATTAGGACGGGAAATCATAATTGTATTGATTCATGCTAGTGGGGATACTTAATTCTAGATGTTTTTAGTTATTTGATAAATACAACACAATTTTCCTTAGAGTAATTTTAGTTTAATAATCTCTCAAAATTTTATTGTGTTAATTGCTTAGTTGCATCGAGTCAAGAATAACTAGTGATTGATACGTTTGTCTCTGTGGGATTGACTCTGACTTACCCTACTACATAGTTAGAAGGATTTGTTAGATATTATTATTTGATAGGCACGTGACAGCATTGTCATTTATATTTTGCTCAAATTCGAATCGAACTCGAATATGAATGTTCGTATTCGATTCGGTTCGACTCGATCGAGTATCGAACTACTCATTTTGGATATTCGAATTCCTTCAAATAATTTTTAAAAAAATATTGTAGAATATTACTTTTATATGTATACTAGCTGGTAACCCGTGCGACACACGTATTAAGCATGTGCAGAGATTTAAATATTAATATGAATAAATTATTGATAATAAAAATAATTAATGAGTATTATTTAAATATGTATTTGTAGAAAACTGAATGATAAAAACATATAATAAAAAAACATTATTAAATTATGTAGTTATAGGGAATCGAACACGGATAAAGAAATGAAAAGAAATAAATATAATTAATTAATAAGTATTATATAAATATAAACTTGTAGAGAATTATTTAATGCTATTTATTTGTAAAAGTATATAAAAATAAATGCTATTTTATTATGTTGTTATAGAGAATCGAACATTGGGTGAACTTAAAGAATATAGATTTTATATACAATATTAAACACATAAATAACTTACGAATTCTAATCGAATACGTTGAATAAAGGGCTTTTTTCAAAATTACCATGTTGTAGATTTTTTTTTCAAAAATACGATTGCAACCTGGTTTGCAACCCCAAATGCAACCATTACAACCTGGTTTGCAACCTGGTCTGCAACATTTGCTCAGTGGTTTGCAACTTTATATAGTATTTTTGAAAATACTTTGAAAAATTTCACTACATCATATATGATCTTTACCAACACCTGAAAAAAGTGTAAAAAATCAAGAATAATGTTGCTATAAGCCAAAAATTGGTCTAAGGCTACACTTTTTCCAAATTTGGTGATGTTGGATATAGTCCCGTAGCCTTAGATGATAAACCAACACTTTGTTCAATTCTATGGTTACATCATTATATATGTTGCCTTAGTTATTTATAGCAATACTTTACGATCTATAGCAACACCAAATACAATGTTACCATAGACCCTACTGCAACATCGTTTTTTCTTACAGCAATACTTGTTTATTAAAAAGTTTTTAATATTTTATAAACCAATTAATAGTTTCAATTTATGTACAATACATAAATATTAGAAAAACACTTTTATTTATTGACAACATCCTAATTTTTGTTACCAAAATTCATAATCAAAAACCAAAATCACACTTAAATCTTAAAAATTCTTTGAACTAATACAAAACTAGCTATGTCAAAAGAAAGTCTATTTCTTAACTTCACACACATGCCAAATTACAAAGTCATTGGACATACAAGTCATTGGACATACAAGAGTACCACAGTGCATATGATTCAGATTATTTTCGAGTGGGGGAAGTCCACTGTCCGAATCACAAGATCCCTCATCTTCACTTTCGTCCAAGTTTATATGATTTACGTTTTTTTCAAGTGGTAGCAGCCCATTTTCTGAAGTTTCAGATTCTTTATCTCCACTTTTCTCTGAGTTTAAGTGATTTAAATTCTCCTCAAGTGGTGGAAGTCCATCTTCTGAGTCATAAGATCCATCATCTTCACTGCGAGAGATGTCAGCTCCTGTAGCTACAAAAAGTGAACATACTTGTTTTTTATTACCTAAAAATTTATGTAACTGTCAATGCAACAACTCTAAGAAAGAATATAAGAATGCCTGTATGGTATAAAGTTGAGCAGGGAACAAAAAGCAATACAAGAGAAAAATATAAATGAAGTCATTTGTTTGTATTCTCTATCCATTAGTAAATTTAAGAGCATCTCCAATAGAGGCACCCTTGAAGGGTGCCAAACATGTCCGAGACCATAAATATTTTTTTTTCCTCATCTATGTTACATTTAGCACTCTACGAGTCCAATAGCTTTACACCTTTTACAATTGCAAGAATCAGCTCAAGCTGTTTTTGCTGTTGTTCTTACACAATGAACATGATAGAGGAAAAAATGTGAGGTACATAGACATGTACTATGAATCATTTATATCGCTAAAGGTACACTACAATAGGAACTTAGGAGTACAAAATTAGCATATAACATTCCACAGTCCTCTTTTATCTTATGTAGGATCTTAATCAATCAATAATTTGAGAACCACATAGGTCAACAGAATTTGGAATGTTATACTTTCATTACATCAGTTTCCTAGTTCTCCAGGGTTCAGCACTCCAAGTATAATTATTTCCTTTATAAATATTTAAAATGTTAAATTTAATTGAATATAAAATATATTATGCTGAATTTTGCAGATTGTTAATAGTTATTATTTGTACTTTTTACTGGAACTGTGCCTTATATTCAGCACACTTGTTATAACCAGAAAGATTGACAACGTCTAATACACTGTACACATCACACGAATTTGTATTGTGTTAGCTCGATTTAAAGGGAACAACACTATCATTCCACAATGTTAGGCCGAATACACAATTATAATCAAGATCGTATGAGAGATTAACAATAAAATCCTCGTTTAAACAATTAAAAACAAACTATTTGGAATTAATAACTCATCTGTCAGTGATGTAAACTATCACAGAGAGCTGATTAGGTTACAATGAATAATTTTTCACAATAATCGATACCCTTCTAGGGTTAACTTAACTGTATTTATAAGATATACAGCTGCTATACAATCGATAATTGATACTCCTATAAATTAGCTATACAATTGATATCAATTACGATTGCTACACGTCTCCTTAGTCAACTCAATCTCTTTGACAGCTATCCAATCTTCAAAGATATTGCTTCCTTAATTATCTTCAAGTATACTTCAAACACTGTTGACCAGTAGACGCTGCCTCCAGACAGAGTTTAACAAACTCTATCGAGCTTCCAATTGTCAGCGTTTAACTAAACTATGACTGCTTCCAGCCAAACTCTGATTTTTCACTGTAACACTTAAACACTGATTAATATTCACATCAATTATTTCTAACAATCTCCCCCAACTTGTTCATTAGCAAAAATGCACAAGTTAACAATAATTTATGATGTCAAAACAAATAAACAAATACAATATTTTAATATACAAACAGAGTTTAAACTTCTACTTAACAAAATCTACAGAAAATAAGAAAAATTCTTACAGAGCTTTAATCCTTAATCTCCTCAACATCTGGTGTTATTCTAAGGTAGTCGATAAGTAATCTTCTTTCAGCATTTTCAAGCTCTGTCTGCATAACCTCCTTGATTTCTTTTAGCTTAGGATCATCTTCACCAGTTTGATAAATAGCAGACCTCAGATCATAGATTTTGCTTCTTCTCATCTCATTCCCCAGTCTGATGAACTGTGCTTTTGCTGACTCTGAGTTAAAATCAAGAACTGTTATACCCAGGTCTGTCTTCAGTTTAGCACTACCCTTCTTCATCTCAACAATATTCCCATGATAATCTCTGTACTTTGGGACATACTGATTGTTGTATTTCATCCCTCTGACTACCAAATTATGTAGCATCTTATTTCTTAGCACATTTGCAGCTTGTTGAGTCCTTCGATTTTTCACCTTGAAGAGATATAGAACATATTCTGATTCCTCCCATAGCTTCAAATCAAGATCATACTCACCAATTTTGTACAGAGCACCATCTTCCATGAAATACAATAGAAAATCTTTATCCAAACTTCTTTGATGAATCAACTGTACTGACTCCAGTCTGTCTAAACTCTCCTGAGTAACACCAAGACCTGGAACAGCCAGTGATGAAGGATCTCGAGGACCAGTATTCATTCTGACTTCTTTATGAGAGCCCAATCCAGATTTATCTCGACCATGCTTACCAGTTAAAGCTCTACCATGCAGAAAATCAGTAGTAGTACCTCCAGTCATCAGAGTTGGATCATGAAGTGTTGGTTTTCCAAAAACCATTTGCATCTGGGTAGATAAAGGTCTCTGTACAACTTGTGTAGCAACAGAGGTTGTATTCTTCTTCTTTGAACCCTCTCCTTCTTCAACAATGCCTTTTAGCTTCAATCTAGCTTCAGCTTCTGTTGGTTTCTTAGATACTTGTGATCTTTGATCAGCATCAACATTTTCTTTAATCACAATGCCTTTAAGGACAGGCCTAGGAGCTTTTTCTTTCTTTTTAAACTTTCCAGACTTTAAAGCTTTCTGATGTTCTTCTTGTAGATTCTTTTCTTCAGCTTTAATATCTTCAATAGTAGCTCATTCTTCATTTTCTTCAAGAAATAACTTAGCAGCCAATTCCTCATCAGTCAGTGGATTTTCAGTGAATAATAAACTCCTGGTTTTTGAAGTACCCTGAGTATCATTGTATATTCCAACAGACTTTGACTTAGAAGACTTGCTAAATTTCAGACTTTGATCAGCTCTTAATCTCTTCCCTTTGTCCTTTGTTCCTCCATCTTCAGTATCATCCTCCTTAGTCAGAGTTTGAGATTGCCTGCACTTAGACTTAGCAACTCTCTCCCCCTTTTTGACATCACCAGGAATCAGTATAGATGTAATCAGCTCCAAGGAGTTAGCAATGGAATCAATCTTCCCAGACAAGACAGTCTGATTTTGTTCAACTTGACCTAGCCTCTGAAACAGAGTTTCTTGAGCTTTGGAAATGGTCTTAAAATTTGTTTGGTTATCCCTCTGCATAGTCATATCCCTAGCAACAACATCAGCTCTCAGTTCATTAATAGCTTTTTGAGACTCATCAAATCTTTCATTTAGTGTCTCGACTTGAACAATGGTTGCTTGTAGACTTGAGAGAATATCAGGATTTGAGATCTTTGTGGCGGATTGATGAACAAATTTAGCTGTTCTTTCAATAGGAAAAATACAATCTGACTTATACCAATCTCTTGAATTCTGGGCAAAGTGTTCAGCTTCAATGTCATGTTGATATGAAGGTTTAGAAAAAGGTGTGTGCTTAGCATCAGTTTGAACTGGTATACTCTGAGAAGAGTTTGATTCTGCACTTCCTTCATCTTCAACATCAACAGCTGCATCTTCAACTTGATCAGTATGCACTGCAACATTCTCTGCAACAATCTCTGCAGTTTCAGTAACATTCACTGCTATTTCAGCAATAATCTCTACAGGTGTATCTCTAGCCTCAACAGACTTTGGAACTTCAACTTGTTCAACCTCTTCACCTTGTTCAGGAACCTGGTGAGCATCAGAGAATAGCTCAGTGTGTGATGCCATTATTTCATTAAGTACTACAGTAGGCTGATCAGCTGCACCAGTTTCTTCAGAGTTTGCAATAACAGGTGAGAGAGGAACATTAATGTGATCAGAGAATGGTATAAATGTTTCAACAAAATCATCCATAGCAGTAAAATCTTCTCTGTTGTCCTCATCCATTTGTACATTGGCAGGTGTATTGGCAGCTTCTTCTGCAGTATATGTCTCAACAGTAGGTATTTCCTTGGAAATCACCTCTGGAGCTTCAAAGTTCATTTCCTCATCAGAGTCATCAAGAATCAATCTTCTTCTTTTAATATGAGATACTTCAACTGTCTCTTCTTCAGTAGAATCATCTAGAACAGAAGGTGATGGAGGTCTGTTTGCCCTTTCCTTTCTAGCCCTTTTAGGTCTGACAGACTCCTTTTAAACTTTAGCAGAATCTCTTTTTGCTTTAGCTAATCGATGCTTTGTATTTGCTGCTGTGTGTTTTCCTCTACCTCCATGTTTTGGTTTAGGTTGGGTAACTGGTGGTTGTGTTCAGGTTGAGATTTGGTAAGTGGTGGTTCAGTGTTTAGAGTTTAAGGTTCAGTGATTGGAGTTGGTTGTATGGATTCAGTGTTTGTAGATTGGTGAGGTTCAGAGTTTGTAGGTTCAGACTCAGGCTGTAGAGGTTCTTGGGGTTGGTGTAAGAAATTTTGAAGTGCAAGAGGCAACACCAAATCAGGTAATTGCTCCTTGTTAGCATCTTTGTTGGTTAAATCAGAAAATATCCTCTTATTAAACTTAAAAGCTAGTATGGTGTCATTCTCAGCAATCTCAACACCAGGAACACAGGCAGTGAATAATAACTGACAAAATCTAGCAAAGTAGACAGTACTATTCTCTGACAACCTATCACCTATATTCATTAAAACAAGTCTACCAAAATCGAAATTACTTCCATAGAGAAGAGAATACCCGATTTGAAGACTGTCAGTAGGAATGGCATCCCAGTTGGTGACTTTCTTGCCAAAAGCCCTTGTAATGCAATCAAAGAAGAAATTCCATTCCTTCCTCAGCTTTGGCCTTTTGACATTACCAAGCTTGTCTAAAGAACCAGAAAACCCAAGCTCCTGCAACATCTCCTTCAATTGATTCTCACCAGCAATACTGTACGAATTGTGTGTGTCAAAACCCATAGTGTCTATAACTGTTGTAGGAGTAATCACATACTCTGTCTCCTCATAAGTGAAAATGATGGATTGATTCCCATGCTCTCCTCCATCGTCATACACAGAGTTCTTCCAGAAGGTAGCAATCTGTGTAACAGAAAGCGTTTGTGGTTCGACTAGAGCTGTTCCAATCTCTGAATCTCCCAAAAAGTTTTAAATAAAGTGAAACGCCTCTGGAACGTTTTCATTGTTCAATGGGGCTGCATAGTTGTTGGGAACAAACAACAATCCTTGGGCAGTAAAAGCTTTAGTGGCCATTAGAATTGATTTGAGAAGAAAATATGAGTGAAAAAGATATATAGCAAAGGTGTTTGTGAAAATGTGCAAATGAGATAGCAGGTAACTGTGAGTGGGTTGTGTGCAGAGAAAATAACCGTGTAAGTAAAAATGATTAGAGTTGTAATGAAAAAGTAAAATCCAATCGTTTTAACATTAATACACTCAACCAATTACTCAACTAATGTGCAAGTGGGACACATTAGTGGGTGAGTGGGACACGTGGCACATATATAATGGAACAACTATGCATGTTCAGTAACTATAGCAATAATTACTGCTAATTTCTCTCCCATTACCAACACACTTTACCACTCCAACACTCATTAACAGTTGGCAATAATTTATTTCATTTTTCAAAAACTCTTTTTACCCCAAGCATGTAAATTGTCTGAAACAAATTACCTTAGAGTATTAGACAAAATTCGTCAGCGTTTGTCAATTCTCCAACTGCATTACCATAATCCTTTCAAAAACTGCACAGGTGTGAATATATGTGTGTGTATAGCAGAGTTTACAAATTCAAATTTTAGAGCATCTAATTTTTCATAAAATCCATAAAGTAAATCAGTAAACACTTAATGCACAAACTCTCATAGTAAACACTGAATGTATGATGAATGCTAAACTCTGTAGTAAACGATTTATATATAGTAATATTTAATTAATTTATACCCCCCCCCCCGTCTATTTTTTTTCTCCAGTAATCAGAGGTTGGAACTAGTCACCAAAAATCCTATAATTTTAGCCCTTATCATTTTGATAAGTTCCTGGATCTTCCTAGTCTTTGACTAGTCACCAAAAATTAGAGAATTTTAGCCCTTACTATATACCAGCAAGTTCCTGGATCGTTCTAGACACCAACATAATCTCAAAGGAGTTCTAACAGTCTATATACAGTTGCTTTGGGGGTAGACTAATAACAGAATCTAACTTAACAGTGTATAACTAACAGAGTTTAGAGCTCATCAACATCAGAAATTATTCATGAGAGGCAATGCACACAGTATTTACAGACTCAGAGTTTAGGATAAATAAACTAAGAGATGCTATAAATATGAAACAGTATCATGCTGTGTTAATTTTCTGCACAATCTAAGATTAGATCACAAATTACTTAGAAGGATTCATGATTAATTACTGAGAATCATGCTTCATACAAATTTCTTCATTGGTGTTAACATTCAGACAAAAACATTATCAGAGTTTCTCAGAGTTTATCCAACATGTCAACAATGTGTGACGTACAGAGCATGCTAACAGAGCTTAACAGTTAATGAACAGAGTTTGCATAGCAGAGTTTAACAACAGAATTCATATAACAGTTAACATACCACAGAATTATGAGCAACACATTACATAAGTAAAATTTTGAGTCTAACCAATATCTCTAGTCAAAACCAGAGACCATTCCTAGTTCATTTGCCAGCCTTATAAATACAGCTTCACTCAATGGCTTGGTGAAGATATCTGCAAGCTGTTGTTCTGTAGACACAAAATGAAGCTCAATATTCCCTTCCTCTAGATGTTCTCTGATAAAGTGGTACCTTATGCTGATGTGCTTGGTCATTGAATGTTGTACTGGATTACCTGTCATAGCAATAGCACTTTGATTATCACAGTAAATAGGTATTTTACTGTACCTCAATCCATAATCCAGCAATGGATTCTTCATCCACAGAATCTGTGCACAACAGCTACCAGCAGCAATATACTCTGCTTTAGCTGTAGATGTAGAAATTGATTTCTGTTTCTTGCTGTACCAAGAAACAAGTCTGTCACCCAGAAATTGACAACTTCCACTGGTACTTTTTTTGTCTATCTTACAGCCTGCAAAATCTGCATCAGAGTGACCAAGTAGCTTGAAATCTGATTCTCTAGGATACCACAGACCTAAGGTTATGGTTCCCTTGAGATACTTAAAAATTCTCTTCACAACTGTTAGATGTGGTTCTCTGGGGTCTGCCTGAAACCTTGCACATAAACAAGTTGCATACATGATATCAGGCCTGCTAGCTGTTAGATAAAGAAGAGATCCTATCATGCCTCTGTAGTTTGTCATATCTACTAGAGCTCCTGTGTCTTTGTCCAACTTTGTTGCTGTTGCCATGGGAGTTGATGCAGATGAGCAGTCAAGCATACCAAATTTCTTGAGAAGATTTCTGGTATATTTTGCTTGATTTATGAAAATTCCATCATCTGTTTGCTTCACCTGTAGGCCTAGAAAATAACTAAGCTCTCCCATCATGCTCATTTGATACTTGGACTGCATGAGCTTGGCAAACTTTTTACAGAGTTTATCATTAGTAGACCCAAAAATTATGTCATCAACATATATTTGAACTAAAAGCAAGTCATCACCATAGTTAAAGTGGAACAGTGTTTTATCAATTGCACCTCTGTTGAACCCACTTTCTAAAAGAAATTGAGCCAGAGTTTCATTCCATGCTCTTGGTGCCTGCTTAAGTCCATAGAGAGCCTTATCCAGCCTGTATACATGGTCTGGATATTTTGGGTCCACAAAACCTGGTGGTTGTTCAACAAACACTTCTTCTTCAAGCTTTCCATTCAGAAAAGCACTTTTCACATCCATTTGAAATACCTTGAATTTCTTGTGAGAGGCATATGCTAGAAAAATTCTTATTGCCTCCAATCTTGTAACTGGAGCAAAAGTTTCATCATAGTCTATTCCTTCCTGCTGTGAATAGCCTTTTGCCACAAGTCTAGCCTTGTTCCTTGTAACAACTCCCTCACTGTCAGTTTTGTTTCTGAAAACCCATCTAGTACCAATAACAGATCTATTCTTTAGTCTAGGTACAAGGGTCCATACTTCATTCCTTTCAAATTCATTTAACTCCTCCTGCATTGCTGTTATCCAGTCAACATCTTGAAGAGCTTCTTCTACCTTCTTTGGTTCATTCTTAAACAAGAATGCATGAAACAGACATTCATTTGTTGTAGCACTCCTTGTCCTTACTTTTGCATCTGGATCTCCAATAATTAAATCAGGTGTATGAGATCTAGTCCATTTCCTAGCAGACGGTAAATGGCTTCTATCAGTATGTGATCCTCCCCCTTGATCCATGTTCTCCTGATTTTCTTGTTGTCTTTCTTCGTTTTTTGAGGCTCCCCCTGAATTTCACTGCTCAGAGTTTAAACTGTCAGATTTTGCACTTTCAGAGTTTGATCCAAATTTTTCAGTTGACTCACTATCAGAATTTGAGTCATCATTTTGATCATGCTCCCCCTCAACTGGTTCTTCCCTTTGTTCTGGCTGAGAAGTTTCTTCAGTGTTTACCAGTAGAGGTTCAGAGTATGCTTCAACAGAGTTTGTCAGATCAGTTTCATCAAAGTTTACTTCAACAGAGATTAGGTCTTCATTTTCAAAGTGCAGTTGATCATGTTCATCTACATCTTCAAGTCCAGTTATTTTCTTGTCATCAAATGACACATGAATTGACTCCATGATCACCTTGGTTATTTGCTTAAGGAGTTAAAATCTCAAGAGCTTTTGGCAGAAAGTCACCAACTGGGATGCCATTCCTACTGACAGTCTTCAAATCGGGTATTCTCTTCTCTATGGAAGTAATTTCGATTTTGGTAGTCTTGTTTTAATGAATATAGGTGATAGGTTGTCAGAGAATAGTACTGTCTACTTTGCTAGATTTTGTCAGTTATTATTCACTGCCTGTGTTCCTGGTGTTGAGATTGCTGATAATGACACCATACTAGCTTTTAAGGTTAATAAGAGGATATTTTCTAATTTAACCAATAAAGATGCTAACAAGGAACAATTACCTGATTTGGTGTTGCCTCTTGCACTTCAAAATTTCTTACACCAACCTCTACAGCCTGAGTCTGAACCTACAAACTCTGAACCTCACCAACCTACAAACACTGAATCCATACAACCAACTCTAATCACTGAACCTCAAACTCTAAACACTGAACCACCACTTACCAAATCTCAACCTGAACAACAACCACCAGTTACCCAACCCAAACCAAAACATAGAGGTAGAAGAAAACACACAGCAGTAAATACACAGCATCGATTAGCTAAAGCAAAAAGAGATTCTGCTAAAGTTCAAAAGGGGTCTGTCAGACCTAAAAGGGCTAGAAAGGAAAGGGCAAACAGACCTCCATCACCTTCTGTTCTAGATGATTCTACTGAAGAAAAGACAGTTGAAGTGTCTCATATTAAAAGAAGAAGATTGATTCTCAATGACTCTGATGAGGAAATGAACTTTGAAGCTCCAGAGGTGATTTCCAAGGAAATACCTACTGTTGAGACATATACTGCAGAAGAAGCTGTCAATACACCTGCCAATGTACAAATGGATGAGGACAACAGAGAAGATTTTACTGCTATGGATGATTTTGTTGAAACATTTATACCATTCTATGATCACATTAATGTTCCTCTCTCACCTGTTATTGCAAACTCTGAAGAAACTGGTGCAGCTGATCAGCCTACTGTAGTACTTGATGAAACAGTGGCATCACACACTCAGCTATTCTCTGATGCTCACCAGGTTCCTGAACAAGGTGAAGAGGTTGAGCAAGTTGAAGTTCCAAAGTCTGTTGAGGCTAGAGATACACCTGCAGAGATTGTTGCTGAAATAGCAGTGAATGTTGCTGAAACTACAGAGATTGTTGTAGAGAATGTTGCAGTGCATACTGACCATTTCCAAAGCTCAAGAAACTCTATTTCAGAGGCTAGGTCAAGTTGAACAAAATCAGATTGTCTTGTCTGGGAAGATTGATTCCATTGCTAACTCCTTGGAGCTGATTACATCTATACTGATTCCTGATGATGTCAAAAAGGGGGAGAGAGTTGCTAAGTATAAGTACAGGCAATCTCAAACTCTGACTAAGGAGGATGATACTGAAGATGGAGGAGTAAAGGACAAAGGGAAGAGATTAAGAGCTAATCAAAGTCTGAAATTTAGCAAGTCTTCTAAGTCAAAGTCTGTTGGAATATACACTGATACTCAGGGTACTTCAAAAACCAGGAGTTTATTATTCACTGAAAATCCACTGACTGATGAGGAATTGGCTGCTAAGTTATTTCTTGAAGAAAATGAAGAAGGAGCTACTATTGAAGATATTAAAGATGAAGAAAAGAATCTACAAGAAGAACATCAGAAAGCTTTAAAGTCTGGAAAGTTTAAAAAGAAAGAAAAAGCTCCTAGGCCTGTCCTTAAAGGCATTGTGATTAAAGAAAATGTTGGTGCTGATCAAAGATCACAAGTATCTAAGAAACTAACAGAAGCTGAAGCTAGATTGAAGCTAAAAGGCATTGTTGAAGAAGGAGAGGGTTCAAAGAAGAATAATACAACCTTTGTTGCTACACAAGTTGTACAGAGACCTTTATCTACCCAGATGCAAATGGTTTTTGGAAAACCAACACTTCATGATCCAACTCTGATGACTGGAGGTACTACTACTGATTTTCTGCATGGTAGAGCTTTAACTGGTAAGCAAGGTCGAGATAAATCTGGATTGGGCTCTCATAAAGAAGTCAGAATGAATACTGGTCCTCGAGATCCTTCATCACTGGCTGTTCCATGTCTTGGTGTTACTCAGGAGAGTTTAGACAGACTGGAGTCAGTACAGTTGATTCATCAAAGAAGTTTAGATAAAGATTTTCTATTGTATTTCATGGAAGATGGTACTGTGTACAAAATTGGTGAGTATGATCTTGATTTGAAGCTATGGAAGGAATTAGAATATGTTCTATATCTCTTCAAGGTGAAAAATCGAAGGACTCAACAAGCTGCAAATATGCTAAGAAATAAGATGCTACATAATTTGGCAGTCAGAGGGATGAAATACAACAATCAATATTGTGACGCCCCCAAATCCGAGGTCAGAGATTCAGGTCGTCACGTCACCATCCAACCATATCATACCTGTATTAACTTTACAACTCAACAATACATCCATCCAGACCTCAATCTTACACAAAAACAAGTTAGAGCCTCAGAAACGATAATCAAAATAACACTAAATATTACAATTCATCTGTACAATCTAGAATCTTGCCCACTTCCATTTATACAACTACACTTGAAGACAAGTCTTACTATTACAGTTGAAAACCTATCAGACTTACTCTGTAGTATTTATCAGGAACTAAATCATCTCCGGGGTAAATCTTCTACTCCTCTTCTGCTGGTGCGGAGTTAATCGGCCAAATTCTTCTCTTTCTGAAAAGTTTTTATAAAGCAAGAATGAGCTACATAATGCTCAGCAAGTTCACCATTTTGTAAAATAATAATGTGGTTTATTTCGAAAACATTCCCAACTATATGGGTATATATCTCAGATTTCAAAACATAATTGGACAATGTGTATGTCCGAGTTTGAATAAAACATCTATACTCACTAAGGAGCTTTAAGAATAACATATGAACCCTTTATAAGGTTCCCATCTCAATATATCTCAAGTTTTAAAGTATATACATATGAGTATATCATTTTCGGCAAAACACTCTACGGTTAACATACTGTACAGGGAATACATCATTGCAAACCTCTTTCCTTCCATTAGCTTAGAAGGTTTCTCATTCAAAAGCATTTCATTCTTTGAAATAATTGCAAGAGTGCACTAACACGTGCCAATCTTTATAGAAAATCTTGCAGTTCTAGATACTGCACGATGTCAATATTTTTCTTCTCAAAAGCCACACTATCGGCAACTTGGCACTTAGGCCCAAGAAGCAGTGTTTGAGTATTTTTCCAAAGTGGAGGATGGGACTTGAAGAAAACATAAAACCTGACAGGGATTGACGATGATCAGTCGCCACATTCAAGTCCAATAATCCGCGGGTCTTCTCTACCGGTAGAAGGATAGAAACTACATCCGTAACTATCCTCGGGTGAAAACTACATCCGTAATCACCCTCGATGAAAACTACATCCGTAATCATCCTTCGGCAACACCTGGGCCGGAATAATAATTGATGGACCGCCTGGCTCACGGCCGCTTACACATCCCGGGAATCGTTCATCAACGGTTCCCACACCTGCCAGAGTCCCTTTTTCTTTTTCTTTTAAAAACTTGATTTGATTGAAAACTGAGTAATTGAGGTCCGACATCAGTCGACCGATGATTCTTGAAATCATACAAGAAGCAGAACCTGACCGGGGGTTTTCGAAAATGTTTTGAGTTCGAAAGAGTTCGAGTTTGAAAGTGCAAAAGGTATCTTGGATTAGCTTTGTCTTTAAAATAATGAACAATAATTAATAAATGATATTTTAAGATTTAATATTAATAATTAATAAAATAATTATTTAATTACATAAGCTTTTAATCCAAGATAGGTATTTTGAGTATTTACGAAGATATAAAAATAATTACTTGAGTATACGATACTCCCCGAATGACCCTTCGGGTTTTCGCAATTTAATTACGATATAATAATATACCGCTCCCCGGTCAATAGTATATACGGACCGCTACGACCTCTATTGCTAGAGTCGTTGTCCGAAGAAAACATTTCAATCTAAGTTCAAGGGGTGCAAACATATACGTGCTTATACATCTCAATTTCATCAATACTTCGATAAACATAAACATTTGATATGATTGAAAACTACAAACACAACAGTGAAAGTCCTTGTATATGTAAGTTTTGAAAAGTAAAATTGCATAGGTAGAATCAGGAACATAATATCTTGAAAATAAATGCTTAGGGTTGGAAAACTTGCCTTGGGAAGGTTGGTGTGGTTGGGCTCGTGGAGTGGAGCGACAATCTATAAATATCCAATATTCGCTCGTTAATATCTTAGCAACACCACTTAATCATAATGTTTTAAAGAATAAAAGGCCATCTTAGCGACTCCACCATTTGACCCACTAACCCTCCTATATGACCATGTCATCACATTATCACATTCTTTACCCATTCGACTCAAATATATTCCTCAAACTCGAAACTCAAGTGAATACTCTTAAAACTACTTTAAACTAATCTCCTAAGTGGTTTTTCACTTGCGCGGATTTTACTTTAACATTTTTATAAAATTGAAAAATACATATTTTAATCCAATTCTTTTTGGGTAGCCTTCCCCACTGCATTTACTAGCTTCTCTAATTTTTCCATGATCCTACATAAATTTTTAGGGGTTCAAACAAGGTTCACAAGTGGACCACTTAGTGCAGTCCGGAATCCAGAAACACATTTCACTTCTCAGGCCATAACTCAAAATCTATACATCACCTAGTCATGAACCTTATATTTCTGGAACCTAAATTCAAATACCTTTCCAACAATATATATTAGGACTTCAGGGGACAAGATTTGGGGGTTCAAAACCCTCCTACAAGACAGTACAAGTTCCTGGGAAAAACTCAGCATGCTTATATCACTAAACCAACCAAGAATCTTACATCCACATCACAACCAACATTTAAATCACCAAGATCATACTTTATAACATACATGGAGATACATACACTAACCACAAGCTTAAAAATCACAACCACAACACTTAAACTCAAGGTCTACATCATCCATAACTTATATGTCCAAGATTCACACTAATAACCATGGATCTAACATTAAACATCACAAATACTACATGGCCAAGAGGGGTTAGGGTTTTTATACCTTCTTGATGTTCTTACAATCTCAAACAAGCTTGGTTAACCTTGGGGAAGCCTTACTTTATGCTCACCATCTTCAATCTCACCAAAGAAATCAAGAACATGGAAGTGAGTTTCCTGACTGGAAAAACACGCCCCAAAGATCAGCCAAAACGAAGCCCTTGCACTCGTTTCCTGGTCGAGGCTCCTGAATGAAAGTTGTAGAGAGTCTTCACAGATTTCTAACCATATAAAGAACAAAAAATTTCATTGAGTAATGAAGTCTCTAGGCCCGTTTTAGTGAGCTCCTTTCCTGCTGGGTAGAATGGAGTATTTGGTGTTTGTTTTGTTTGATTAAAGTGATAAAGTGATCAATAATGCTTGATATTTTCACTTGGATGCATCTTATCTTCTTTCCATGTGGTGTCATCTCCTCATTGGTTCATTTGGATTACCTTTATCCATCCATAATTGCAAGCAAGTCCCTTGCTTTATACATATTGTTTCCAAGTCCTTCCTTCCTTTTCTTATTTGCACCAAGGGGCTTCCCTTCTTGTATATTTACTAAATCAATATGTTACAACTTATATGTTGCACTTAATTGTAATAGTGTGGCCCAATACCTCAAACAATCGTTGTGTCCAATTTTCTTTGTATTTTCTCTTTATCTCAGAAAAAATTTCTCGCGGTTTCTCAATTGTTCTCATTTCCTTTAACTCTAGGATTTTATTCTCAATTCCATTTTCCTCTCATAATATATCCTTCCTTGGACTTCTAATATTTACTATTCTCAATTCATGATTCGCTCGCTTGATCGCTTAATCTCGTTGTAAAGTTTCAGCGGTTTCTAGAACGTTTGTTTCACTTCCTCAGTGGTTTTCGTTCCAAATTCTCAAATCACTTATAATAAAATTCCAAAATATTAACTCCTCAATTCCTCAAATTAAATATCTCATTTCTTGATATTACTGATATATAATTCACTGCTCGGTCAAATATTACACGAAAATAGAATTTGGAATTTCTGAATTCCGATCGCATTTACATACACTTATTTACTCCGTAGATTACTAGTATAACTTCGGAATATCCACACTACGTCTCGTACATAGGTGGCATGAAAAATTCTCTTAATCCTCAAAATCACTATTCATTGATGCACTTCATCATAATAGGAAAAGTTTTAATTCTACCGAAATTTTGGGTTCTTACAATCTCCCCTCATTAAAAGGATTCCGTCCCGGAATCAGTTTAGGAATCACTGGGGTTACTCCTTCTTTGTTTCACTCTTTCAACTTCCAGGTGGATTCTTCCACATCTTTATTTTCTCACAATTCCTTATTAGTTTGAAAACCTTGTTCCTCAGCACTTGTTCTTCTCTATCTATGATTTCCACGGGTTGCTCCACATAGGTCAAGTCGGGTCATAGGTCCACTTGGTTGTACTCTATCACATGCTGATAGTCGGTGTGGTAGGGTCGTAACATAGACATATGAAACACATTATGAATTTTCTGCAAGCTTGGGGCAAGGCTAACTCGTAGGCTAACTTCCCAATACGCCTCAAAATCTAAAAAGGTCCAATAAACCTCAGACTTAGCTTCCCTTTCTTACCAAACCGCATCAATCCTTTTCAGGGGGATACCTTTAGCATCACGAAGTCTCCCACCTCATACTCCTTTGATATCTTATAAAATTTGACCATTCGAAATAATGGGTTTCGTAAAAACTAATGACTTTTACATACACTCGTCTGCACCGTAAAGGCGTAATATCAATTCGAAATCTTCATTTAATAATTCGTACATATCGTGATTGCAAAAATTTCTCATCCACCCATAAAATTAATTTCATCCAGGTTCGAATATTCACAAAAATTAGGGCTATTGCAGTCTCACCAACGCTTTAATGTTGCTTCTCAACGCATGCTCTCCTCGACCTGTATTCCTTATCGGTTGTTCTATGAATGAAAATTTCTATCCCACTACTTATACGTTCCTCTTCTACCTTGTTCATAGTATCCGTGTTGAGTCCTTGTATCGTTGGGCCGTGAATACTTTGTGGTCGTGTTCTATAATCTGAGACAACGTCAATACGCACGGTATTCCTCATTTTCCTTGGCTTGATTAGCACGCATGTGTTGCCTCCCGTCAGTCGTTACCACTTGCTATGGATACTATATAGTCTTCGGTATACGTCGAACCAGTTCAGCTACTATATCCCTCGTTCATTGACTTCTTCGTAACGCAAGAAAAGCGAAACTTCTTCTTTCGTAGTGCGCTTTACAAGAGACGTCCTTACGTTCGCATGGTGCCGATCGTGATAACAACATTCGTTTCATGGATAAGATTTTATTCTCGACTGCCCCGTGAAATCTAAGGCACGACACTAATTATAAATTCGATCGGTTGGACAATTCTTCTTCCCTGTCCGTCAGCCACAGATCAAATTAGTACATACGCTCAATCTCTTTATTAATTATACTTGAAAGCACCTTCAATATTCGAAGTTTAACCTTAAGTCTCTATCTGACGTAATCACTGCAGAAGTTTTATATTGCACCACCAACTCTTCCGTATATAAATAGATAATCTTCTAAATGGAAAGTCTCTCGTAGGTAAATCACTTGGTCCAGCAATTATAAATCAACTAGGGCCATCTCTTGGCTCGGTCTTCGGTGACCTACTCATGAAATTCATTATAATTCTGTCCACGTTCAAGATTTTCTACGGGCGGAATTGATCCACTAGATCTCTATCATTTTGTTTTTGACATGTTGCGTTTGTACTTAATAGTTTTCCAATACCATTCTTCATATCCGTTTGCCAAACATTCTCTTAATTCTCTATACATCTTTGTCCTTCCCCATAATTTAGTCATTTTCCTCTAACATTATTCTTTATTGTATATACTCTATTTTCTTGGTCAATACTGACTGAATTCCAATTTCGAATAATCCTTTCTATAGGTATCGGCCACCACACTGGCCTTTCCTGGGAAATAACAAATTTCTCCATTATACTCTCTGCTCCCTTTCGTCACCTTCTCTTTCTTATGTTTAGTCCTAATATGAAGATATACTTATGGCACTTGTGGAAAACTTTCACACTTTTCTCATAAAGTTAACGTCTCAGTTTTATGCGTGAACGCCATCATGACTAATCCCAGACTCACGGTTAGTATATCCTATCCCGTAACCTTTATGTTGTTTAGAAGTATAGGCTATCATCCCCTTTCTACTGCATCAGCATACCTCTTAAACTCTTGAAAGATGCATCATCATGACTCTCAAAGTCCTCTTCTCATTATAAAGTATAGCTAACAACGAGGTTGTTACTAATCTCTCATATCATTCTTAAAACTTTATTTATTAACCCACAAGGGCTTCTGACTCACTAGTCAATCCACATGATACTACCAGAATTTATAATGTTTATATTAATGTGAAATGCCGACTTTGGTGCAGTACAGAGGTCGATCTTGAGTTGGTGAAACCTTCTCTTTAACCTTATCTTTGAAAAACAACTACGCACTTTAACTAGTCAACAATTCCTCCATTTCCGATAAGGGTTTCAGTTCTCGATGGTATAGGTAAGATGTCATACGCTCGTCCTCTTTCACAACTGGCGCCAATCAGCCTGAGGCCTGTATGCTGCTGCGATTCCCAATAAACTTGATTAGGTGGTAATCTCGAAGGATCATTGGGATATATCCATGCATCCATTTGCTATTAGGGGCCTTTTAAACTTTATGTCTCGCTATGTGCATCAATCCCTTTTAGCTAAGTAAAGCTTCACATTCTTGCCACGATATTTCTTCCTTTCTTGTCCATCTCACTTCCATGTTAGTTTCCTCTAATGATATGTCTTACATCGCAATCGATTTGAATTTCTTGGATCAGGAAAAGGCTTGGTAACTCCAGAATTCATTACTATAACATCCTGACAACGGTTGGTAGGAGCGTACTCCCAACCACCTCATCATTTCCTATAACTTTCCTCACACTAATATAAAGGTCTTGTGTTATGCCCCGACATGTTATTTCTACTTTAATAATTACTCGGCATAACGCTCTGGCTGCACAATTACAACATTTGGTTTTTGATCTCATATTGGTGTAACGGTTCATAATTGTACCTCCCGTTCACCTTAGAGTAATCACTTTGAAAGGAATGGTTTCAAAATAACAATGTCCAAAAGATAATTTCAATAAGAATTCCACATTTGATGTTCCAAGAATGTTGATGGTTCCAAATACTAGGAGTCTCGAGTTTTGGAGATGTAAGGATGGACAGAAAGAATACAACAAGGTTTATTCCTTCATGTCCTGATAAATTTTGTAATGTGATATCATAGAGAGTGTTGCACGAGGGCAATGATTGTTGGATACAAAAGTCATAAAGATGATCTTTATACCATTCTTACATCTGGTGAATACTTTTCCTCAAAAATAGAGGATCTAAAAGTCCCATTGATAAAGGTCAAACGATCGAAAGCAATTCTACTCTATGACAGTAAAAAAAAAATGAAGCAGTTTATCATTCAAGGAATCTATGGTTTCAAATGAATCTTCATTATATGAATGAAAGAATAGAATATTCAAGTGACATAAAGTCTGATACGAAGATGGGTAGAACTCAAGTTGAGTGGGCGACCTCACTAGGTCTCAATCAAGTTATTCGTCAAAACTTTCATCATCATACTTTACCACATGCAAAATGCATTGCGGAATGAATTAAATTGGGAGTTGGACCAGTGAAACAATAACTAGTCCTTTTCAAGAAACACTATCAACTAGCTAGACAAAATTTGATAGTTCACCTGTTTGAGACATCACCACTAGCTAGGACAATTAGCTAGGTGTTCTTCACAACATTACAATTTTGACTAGTTAGAACAATCAACTAGTCATTCATACTGACATATCGACTAGCCAGGTTCAATTGGCTAGAACGGAATTTCAACATCGTAGCCACTGAAGAAACTTTAGGCTACTCGGACAACGAATGGAAATAAGAAGTTATTAAGTTTACAAAAGAAAACTATAAAATCTGAAGAGAATGTTCTAGTTATCGGAACAATCGATAACCTCTCATCAAATATTACTTACCAGTGAAACGGTCCACCCAAGGGTTCCTCCGTACACATGCTTTATCAGATCCTACAATAGAATTAAATTCAGAATACCAATATCAAAATGATATCCTTACTATGATTTCAATGTACGATGTACAATCTCATCTTGAATAGAAGAAAAGAATTCATGAAGGATGTCTGGACATTAGATCATCCATGTCCTCAGTAATTTGTTAAATATTTATGAGCTCAACTGAAGAGTGCAAGTATGAAAGAAGCAATCAAATATCAATATTCGTTAGGTAATATTCGTCAAATAATTAAGGAAATATTTGTTGAACATTCCTTGGATAATTGAAAGAAAGTGTAAATAGGCCTGAGCCGAACAAGATCATCATAATTTTTTTGAATAGAATGTTCATGGATCAAATAAAATTACTTCGGATAAGCTCTGCTTTAGGGAAAGTATCTCACTGGTTGTTATTCCACAAGTTTGAAGTAGAAAGCTAGAAGGGTTACCTGATATAAACTAATCGAGGTAACATGGTTAGTGAAAAGTTTAAAATGAAGTAGTGCACCAGCCGGTAGTTACCAAAATAAGTTAATAATCATTCGTGCATCTCATTATCGCCATTATGAGGGTAGCTCCATCTCTTCGTCTTCGTAATACAAGACACCAACTAGTGTGTCTCTCAATCATCATCTTCATCACTGGCTGTTCCAGGTCTTGGTGTTACTCAGGAGAGTTTAGACAGACTGGAGTCAGTACAGTTGATTCATCAAAGAAGTTTGGATAAAGATTTTCTATTGTATTTCATGGAAGATGGTACTGTGTACAAAATTGGTGAGTATGATCTTGATTTGAAGCTATGAAAGGAATTAGAATATGTTCTATATCTCTTCAAGGTGAAAAATCGAAGGACTCAACAAGCTGCATATATGCTAAGAAATAAGATGCTACATAATTTGGCAGTCAGAGGGATGAAATACAACAATCAATATGTCCCAAAGTACAGAGATTATCATGGGAATATTGTTGAGATGAAGAAGGGTAGTGCTAAACTGAAGACAGACCTGGGTATATCAGTTCTTGATTTTAACTCAGAGTCAGCAAAAGCACAGTTCATCAGACTGGGGAATGAGATGAGAAGAAACAAAATCTATGATCTGAGGTATGCTATTTATCAAACTGGTGAAGATGATCCTAAGCTAAAAGAAATCAAGGAGGTTATGCAGACAGAGCTTGAAAATGCTGAAAGAAGATTACTTATCGACTACCTTAGAACAACACCAGATGTTGAGGAGATTAAGGATTAAAGCTCTTTAAGAATTTTTCTTATTTTCTGTAGATTTTGTTAAGTAGAAGTTTAAACTCTGTTTGTATATTAGAATACTGTATTTGTTTATTTGTTTTGACATCATCAATTATTGTTAACATGTGCATTTTTGCTAATGAACAAGTTGGGGGAGATTGTTAGAAATAATTGATGTGCTAAAAATAATGATTAAAATTTGAATCGCAAGCGCACAATTCGTTTCGTTGTAAAATGTGAGATTCGTTCCACAGGGACTATTTTATTTCGCCATCCTTAATTTTTAATTTAATCGAATTAGAACAAGTTTGATTTTCGAGAATTGGATTTTATACTATTTAATTCCTAGTTCTAATTTGTAAAATTAAATTATTCTAAACAAAATTTAAAACTAGTTTTTAATCTAAAACATTTTTTAAAAAAAAAAAAATTGAATTAAAATTATTCTATAATTCTACAATTCTTATTCTAAATTAATCTAAAACTTAATTATTTTAAGAATTATGACTAAAGAGTTTATTAAATTTTCCATTTTAATTGTGGGCTTCTCCTAAAGTCTGATTAACGGTAGACATAGTACAAAGCAATAACATTTGTCATTAATGCAGAAACAGAATTATACATTGACAAAATAACAACAATAAAAAAAATGTAGAAACATGTAATTGCACCAACAATCTATTGCTTCCATTAAACTAAAATCAGCATACTATATATTTAAATGCTTAAATAAAAAAAACAATCAACAAGTAGCACATCTAAGCAATCCAACAGAAAGGTCAATATATAAGTCTAATCTAAAACAAAAAGTGATACCATGAAACCAACACTCGACTCAAAACTCGGGAAATAGACTTGCCAAGACTTGGTAAAAACATGAAGAAAACAATTTAAAGAACGCCATAAACAGCTGAACAAACTCGAACTACAAACTCAGATTATACAACCAACTCGAATTTCGCAGCAAAAACAGGACTAAACTTCACAAAACTCAGTTACGAACCAAAACAAAAAAAACAGCAGCTATCAACTCGTTCAGCAACATACTCATTACACAATTCGAAAAAAGGAAACAAACTTTAACGAAAGAAAACTCGGCAAACACAACTGAAATTCAAAAATCACGAACTCAAAACAACCATACACGAATGAATTAACAACGAATAGTAAAAATCAAACAATTCACAAAACCAGTAATCTCGGCCACAAGAAAATGAAACTATAATTAATTTAAAAACAAGGGACTCGTGGGTTTGCAGCAAATTAAGAAAGGAAAAACTAGAAGAAAGAAAATCGAAATAGAAACAAAGAGATTGTAACGCCCCGACATCTCGATACCGAAAATATATTTTTTTAAAATAAACTAGACCTCGATACAGGGGAATTTTAGAAAATTTCGACATGAAGTATTTGTAAATCGGACTATCCACCTGTATTACAACCTAAACCAAAATTCCAATCCACTTACAAATAAAACTTAATACTCCAACAATTCCTCACCGAGGATCGCTTCCAGGTTATGGTATGAAACAAGAATCTATATTACAATAATTATTACAACTTCTATCTCAAATTCAAATTTCAAACCTTTATACCTTCTAAACCATAACGCAAGCCCATTTAGCATCCGCCCGTGTTGGCTCTGTATCTAGCTTCTAAAGAATGCCTCATCGCTCTCATATGACTTACAATGCGCAGGTATCCAACTCTTTAACCCTAACTGAAAAGGAAGGTAAAACAAAGCAAGAGTGAGCCAAAGAATGCTCAGCAAGTGAACAGTATAGTGAAACAATAATACTACAATGATTCATTGGTGAACATATCACTGGCCAACTTATCTCAAAGGAATAATTCACAATTACAGAAGCTCAAGAACTTTAAAGATATAACATTTTATTTAATTCAGGAAATGGAATAGAATTGGACTATTTTGCATTTTATTAATAAAAACAATAAGGTTAGGCTGCTGATCAGTCACGCACTAACCCCGGACAAACGCACACAGCAATGTCCTTTAATGGATCCACGGCACACATTGGCCTTAATAACTCCTGACCACGAATCTGGTCCGACCCTTTACGGTCCACATTTTAAAAAAAAAACAATAGTCCAATCCTAAACATCAGGTGTCGGAACAATCGATCACCTCAACTGCCAAACACCCTGGACACTTTCGTTCCAGGTGAACATCTCAAATCTCATCAAGTAAAATAAGGTCAGGTAATCTCTGAATTAAATATCGACAAGTTCGATATGACAAAAAAGGGTATTGATTTAAGTCAAGCTACTAAAAGGATCAACGAAAACAATATAATCGACTCGGGGTATGACAATTGAATATTCAAAATTAATGGAATTTATCAGAGCAGTTATATCAAGGATAAATCAAATGCATAAGAATCAAGTTAAGATAATCATAATTCGCTGGAAATACAAGTGAAGTGGTTTACTTGAAAGAGAGGTGGAACAATATACTTGCAAGGGATATGGATGTAATCAATTCACTAAAAGAATCAACAACTCAATAGAATCCATTTGGGGTATAACAATTAAATATTCTAAATTTCGGGAAATTAACGGAACAATTATATCAATAGTAATTCGAATAAGCATATGAATCAGGTTTTTATAATCATAACTCATTTAAAAGGAAATTGAAGCAATTTACTTGCAACATGAATAACAATAATTGTAATTATAAGATAAAGCAAGGGTATAGTCAAGTGCTAAGCATTTAATAATTTTACCAACACATTGTCAAGTCGAATCAACATAAGCGAATTAAGTAGTTTTAAAATGATCATTTGTAAAATAACTCCAAGACAATAAAATTGTAGGACAGGTTGAAGAAAACCTCTTCTAAAGGGGTCCATTGGTGAAAATCCGTTACCAAGTTTAAACTAACATGAGAGATTCGAATAGTTTAAAACGAAGATTTAAGAAATTCTCAATTACTTAAGGTCTCACTCTTGTCAGCTATGCACTTATAGGCTTTAGCTGCCAGAACCGGCATGACAAATATGAGTTTAAATAATTAAGAAGATCTCAATTCATTCTCGGCTTTATCCGTCATTGAGCAGCGCATGCCTCAACAACAGTATAAACCTCGAATTATCTTACATAAATTTGAAGGAAAACGTACTTTGAAGAATATTAGTATAGACGAGGAATATTGAAATAATTTAATTTTTAAAATAAATCAACACCTGAACGATATGTGGGGAAAATAAACAATGACAGAATAATTTGAGAATAAATGTTTGTAATTTAATAGAAGAAAATGTCACTGGGAATAAAAATGAAAAGTATAGGCACTAGCAAAATGATTTGAAAGGATAATCGTATAATTAACAGGACAGTTTCACGTTATTTAGAGTAAAAATGAAGAATATAATCGCTTGCAGGAAGGGATTTCGAAAGAACAATAAATAATACAAAAGGTTTCACATCACTTGAACAATTAGCAGAGAATAGTACACTTGCCTCAATACATGCAGTTTCCAATTCCAACATCTCGATCCTTTACTCACTTTACATTAGTCTCTCCTTCTTTAAAAGTTGCCCTCTGCTCGACTATACATTCGTCTTTCCCCCTATCTTTAGTCAGTCCCTCTGCTATTATACTTGTCAGCTTCAATGAATACCTCCTTTTCCAATATTCCATCCTTTTCTACACTGGCACCTAGTCGGGCATCCTACTCGTACCTATATGAAGGTAAAGTACTAGTTCAGTACATAACTAATAAAAACCGTACTGTCTCTCTAGTTTACCCAAACTTTACCTATTTCAGTACGCTAATAACCGTAACCGTCTAATTTCTGTTCTACCCAAACGCATCCTAATACGCTCTACAACATATACAAATCATATTCTCAAAATAATAATGTATAACCACAAAATCATATAAGCACTTAGCACGTAATGTCAACTTACATTTATACCTCTTTAACGTGTATATCACATCGATTTACAAAACAATTCTAACAAAAAAATTGGACAGCATCTCCTTTGTATTATTGCACTACCAGTCGGTTTCGACCGACACAATTAATCAATCAAACAAGTATAAAACTCCGTCTAATATTCCACTCAAGCCAAGAGTATTTATCCAGCTATCCGTAGTCATTCTTAGCATGTCATGACATAAATAATCCGAAGTAACAACATCGGTGTACAAACATTTTAGTCAATTCAAAACTTCAACATTCGCTTAAACTCAAGATAAAACTCGAATTATTCATCTGTAGGATCAATACCCCTTTAATATATCAGTTAACCTCAAAACCAGCTTCAATTAATCATTGACATTATAATCCACGACCAAAAACTCAAACAAAATCTGCACAAGTTCGGCACCTGCAGATCCGGGCTTAGACCAACATGACATTTAACGGAAACTTTCCTAGAAAATAATGTAAGCATATATAATCACAGAATATCCATTTATATCCTAAAATCCTTAAACAACCATCACATATACATAACCAATTAATATCTCACACAAGCTCACATCAATCTTTCGGCACATACTAATCGTACTCTAACTCAACCCACCTGTACATTAACACATACACACAATCACAACGCGTACCATCCTCATTCTTTTCTCCCACCAATTCCCCTGTTTCCGACCCCCCCTTTACTTCCCTCCAGCACCCCTGCCTAAGCACCCACAATGCATACTCACGAAGACGAAAACAGAGTCCTCGATTTTGATCGAGACCCTCACCTCCTGCCTGCTGTTCGACTACTACACTCCTACAAAACCTCACCTAGCTCTTTTAATTACCAAAGAAGGTTTACACAAGCATCAAACCACTCCACCAAACCCCCCATTTCAACCAATAGTTCGGCCATACACTCAACCACACTTGCAAAACATCTCCCATTCCGTCTCCCCTGTTACCTTCAAATCTCCCAGTCCCGAGAGCACCAACCACACTCCTCTGCGACACCACCACCGATATCACACACACAGACAGCAGAACCCATCAACAATTAACACTCAACCTCACCTGGACTAGCTGCAAATCACCTAGCAAACATAGCCAACCGCCGGAAACAAAAACCCAGAAAGAACAGCCCCTTCAACACCTACACGCACAATCCAGACACCTCAACACACACTGCTCTGAATTACTACACCTCCCTCTGACTTCTAACAGCCCAAATCTCGACCTATACTCGCACATATACGCGCACACATCATATACAGCTGACCCCATCGACTCCATCATCACCATTGTTGAACACAGCTAGCAAGCCTCCAATTCAACACAATAAACTATCCACACACAACCGCACGCAGTACAGTAGCATAGGTTACAGGGGAGGAGAGGGGAAATATCAAATTCGTAACCATATGATCGACACAAGCCACCACTGCGGCTTACCAGGCCTAGACATACTATGATGAGAGTGAGGAAATCGAGATTGAGAAATAGGGAGGGAAAGAAATGAGAGGTTGAGAGAGGGCTCAAGAGAATTCTAGAGAAC
This sequence comes from Saposhnikovia divaricata, assembly GCA_036435485.1. Lineage (NCBI taxonomy): Eukaryota > Viridiplantae > Streptophyta > Magnoliopsida > Apiales > Apiaceae > Saposhnikovia > Saposhnikovia divaricata. The sequence continues at coordinate 27,016,035 of CM071600.1, forward strand.
TCTCGACACACAGCTGGGTTTCTAAATATAGGAAATTAGGGATTTTAGATAATTGGGGGAAAAGGAAAGAAGTAGAATAGCAATTTAACTAATTCTATTTTCTGTTTATAACAATTTAAAACCTCACAAATAAATGGGCAATATTGGAGAAAATCACAATATCATTTTTAAAATATAAAGAATGAAATTAACTATCTCCTCATATTTTTAAAATATTTTTAGGATCAAAAACGAATTAAATATGAATTTTGTAAGTTTTGATCCTTTTAATGCAATAAAACTCTTAAAATCATTTTAAAATAATTAAACACCCAAAATAATTCTCCCAATAATTTTAAAAACCAAATGATTTCATAATGATGACGGCACGAAAATTTCATGATTTTTAACAACTCCGATGATCTTATAAAAACTTTCAAAGATCAATAATGCATAGTTTAAGTACATTTTTTTACTCACAAAAATTCAAATAAAAAAAAATACACAGACTAGCACGTCACACATACATCACCATATAAACATGTAAATATGATGTCACATATCATTTTAAAAAAAAAAATTCACACCCTATAAACCACATTTAATATTAAATAAACATTTATAAATACGAAATTTTCTAGGGCGTTATATCCTTCCCCCCTTAATAGGATTCTGTCCTCAGAATCAGTCTTAAGAAAACGTAATGACGGTATTACTTAAACATTTCTCCTTAAATTCCCAAGTCATTTCTTCCACTCTAGGACTCCTTTAATTCAACTCATATATCGATAGGCTCATCCTATAAGCCTTCAAATTCCAAGATAAACTTAAACTACATATCTCGTTAATTCTAGATACTTATCACTCGTACGTGACGATCCTGGTCTACCGAAAATCGGACATGACCTATTCGTATAATGGACTATGTCCTGTACACAACGCCTCAAGTACTAACCCAATCATCCATACACAATTCATTCACAACAATAAAACAAAATCTGCCTTAACTTGAAGTGAACGGGTAAATAATAAAATCTTTAAAACGAATCCCACGTGACTAAAACAATTTATACCACTTCCACGCTGCTACTCGTAATTCAGGTTGCCCCAGATAAAACTTTGAAAAAAAGAATATCAAGAAATCCCCTAATCATTCTTACTCCCTTTTCACGTACAATGTTACTCGAGGAGTGAGTAACTGGGAAACTTCTATCCATCCTTAATCCCATTGTTTTACTGAGTAACCTTTTCGAAACTAATAACCATTTACCTTGAAACATATATATATCTTATTCGCCATACAAACTATCTCGGGAAAGCGACTTCCGGATCATAACTCTATATATTTTATAAATCATCAAAATTTAAACTCTGCACATTATAATTCCCATATTTATCAATATCTCATTTCTTTGAACGATTCCATTCTTCTACAGTCCACTCCTTCACATTCTACTTCATTCAATTCATCTTGGTACTTCTTAATTTCCCCTAATAATTCATTTGCACTAATTTATACCTTTGGATCTTCAATCTATAACTTCCCAAATTCTTTGAACATTTCCTTGAGCATTGTATGCCTATTTAATCATTCCTGGTTCATCCTTTTGCACTGACACTTGAGTAATTTTCGATCTCTTCTTTGACTCCTAAAAAAAATATTTCTCCACCTTTATTCCTTCGTTTCCTGTTTTGTAGGCTTGTTTACTATTGTAGCTATCTTGGTAAAATTTGTGGCAATCTTCGAAAATTCCTAGCTGGTCCTTCAAAACCTTGGATCTCTATTGGTATAATAGGCCTTTCCCGATTCATTACTGCTTCATCTTCACGGCATTCACTTCGATCCTGTCATCATATCTTGAAAATATACTTCCTCCAATTCCAAAGCTCATACTTAGAAATCGTATATATGCTTTTCTTATATCCTTGAATATCTTGTGATGTCTTCCAATCTTGAATTCTTGAAACTGATAACATACCTGGTAGTGAATAATTAACCAATTTTATATCTCTATCTGGTGACAGTATTCGCAATTCGTCAATATGTACATCCAAAAGTTTAAACACTGGGATCTGCCCCAACCTAATCGTCTCCTTACTGATATTTTTCACATGTATAAGAAAATCTTAAAATCTTGTCATAATAATCTTTTAGTCTACACAATCGTTAAAACTCCTTTGTCTACCTTGAGTCTCTAAATATAACTTCTACCTTCCTTGGAAATCAAAATTTCATTTTCTCGTCCTCACCATTCGCCTGTACCTTATAATATCTACATATTCCAATCCTAACTTACCCTAATTCCTTTAACTGCCATCATAACCAGTTTCTTAATAATGTCAATTTTAATCATATTGAACTCGTCATTTCTCACCATACTATTCCCTTCGATTACACTTATAACCTCCCATATTTATTATAGTACAATTGTAGTATACTTCTTCTCGAATCCTTACCTTCCGACAATGGAGGTCCTACCGGTCTTAGTGATTCATATCCGACCGTTGATCTCACATCTTTTAAAATCTCTTAATGTCCATTCTACTATATCCACAATAAAATATACAATAAACAAGTGTTCTTCAATAATCTTTCTTTAACATAACTATCACACATTACTATATCCATTATCACTTTACTTTCGACCTTAACAAAATTATCATTTCATGTCCTTGTCATCTGCTCCTTAACCATACTCAGTTCTCCATATTATCGAATCTTGTACGCGTGTTGTCAACCCACTGCGTAATCTAACTTGATATTCAATCCCTGCTTTAACATCAATTCTCATACCTGATCATCCAATTTCATTCGACCTAACTGTAACTCACACCACTCAAAATTTCATCGTCTCCATCTTTACTGCTATCAATCATTGATAACTTTTAGAAATCATAAGGGTTTATAACAAAAGGGATCAATAGAATAGACAGGTATTAACATGTATGAGTACAAGATGAGTTTTGTTTGATAAAAGTTTTATAAAAGAATTTAACTGAGAGATCACTATGATCATTGAACTAATTTCAGGTTGCATTTGTCACTTAGGTCAACCACCATAGCACAAGAAGGGGGCCAGCCTTCTGTACTTTCATGACAAACACAATCAGTGGCGTCCCACCAGACTTCTATCACCTATATAAGATGTCCCTGAATCCCCTACATACATAGGGTTGTTCATCCCAGTCAGAATAAATAAGGTTAAGTACTCAAAGAGAAACAAAAAGAATTCAAAAGTTTCAAAAAGTTTATAGATATACAATGTTGAATAAGGAATAGCAATTATTCGTGGAAATTGGAAAGAATTCAAGGGTCTCAATAATTTATATGCATCATGTTGAATCAAGTGATCCCCTGAAAAATAGAGGTATCTTTGAAAAATAGAAATGTGTTTAAATGAATCTGAAAAAGTCGTCATCAATTGAAATATAGTTGATTATCAAAGGTGATGAGGTATTATCAAGATAGAAGAAACAGAAAGAAAGGTTGAATCGAATCTCCTTAATCAACAAACTAAATGAAATCAACTGCTAGTAATGAATAACCACGCCATTCCTCTAACCCATGCCAGTAATCGCATTTCACATCTTGTTTTCAATCCTTTCGCACTTTCTATATCACTCGCGGGGTAACTAAAGTTCGAAAAGAAATTCTAGAACATACACGAAGGTCTACACGTGACATCCTCCAAGCTGGTAACTCCGATCGTCTATTTAACGTAGGCGGCGCCGAATCAACTACCTCGTCCAAAGTCGTACCTTCGAATGAATCGAATTCTGGCTCGCGCGATATGTCGAAATACTAACTAACGTCGCAACCGTTGTCCTATTAACCTAAGGCGAATCTTATCCTAAATCGATCTATCTAACGTCCCACTTAAATACCTATACTTAATTATCCTAACTTGTTTCAGTGACCATAACCTGTCGCTCTGATACCAACCTGTAACGCCCCGACATCTCGATACCGAAAATATATTTTTTTAAAATAAACTAGACCTTGATACAGGGGAATTTTAGAAAATTTCGACATGAAGTATTTGTAAATCGGACTATCCACCTGTATTACAACCTAAACCAAAATTCCAATCCACTTACAAATAAAACTTAATACTCCAACAATTCCTCACCGAGGATCGCTTCCAGGTTATGGTATGAAACAAGAATCTATATTACAATAATTATTACAACTTCTATCTCAAATTCAAATTTCAAACCTTTATACCTTCTAAACCATAACGCAAGCCCATTTAGCATCCGCCCGTGTTGGCTCTGTATCTAGCTTCTAAAGAATGCCTCATCGCTCTCATATGACTTACAATGCGCAGGTATCCAACTCTTTAACCCTAACTGAAAAGGAAGGTAAAACAAAGCAAGCGTGAGCCAAAGAATGCTCAGCAAGTGAACAGTATAGTGAAACAATAATACTACAATGATTCATTGGTGAACATATCACTGGCCAACTTATCTCAAAGGAATAATTCACAATTACAGAAGCTCAAGAACTTTAAAGATATAACATTTTATTTAATTCAGGAAATGGAATAGAATTGGACTATTTTGCATTTTATTAATAAAAACAATAAGGTTAGGCTGCTGATCAGTCACGCACTAACCCCGGACAAACGCACACAGCAATGTCCTTTAATGGATCCACGGCACACATTGGCCTTAATAACTCCTGACCACGAATCTGGTCCGACCCTTTACGGTCCACATTTTAAAAAAAAAAACAACAGTCCAATCCTAAACATCAGGTGTCGGAACAATCGATCACCTCAACTGCCAAACACCCTGGACACTTTCGTTCCAGGTGAACATCTCAAATCTCATCAAGTAAAATAAGGTCAGGTAATCTCTGAATTAAATATCGACAAGTTCGATATGACAAAAAAGGGTATTGATTTAAGTCAAGCTACTAAAAGGATCAACGAAAACAATATAATCGACTCGGGGTATGACAATTGAATATTCAAAATTAATGGAATTTATCAGAGCAGTTATATCAAGGATAAATCAAATGCATAAGAATCAAGTTAAGATAATCATAATTCGCTGGAAATACAAGTGAAGTGGTTTACTTGAAAGAGAGGTGGAACAATATACTTGCAAGGGATATGGATGTAATCAATTCACTAAAAGAATCAACAACTCAATAGAATCCATTTGGGGTATAACAATTAAATATTCTAAATTTCGGGAAATTAACGGAACAATTATATCAATAGTAATTCGAATAAGCATATGAATCAGGTTTTTATAATCATAACTCATTTAAAAGGTAATTGAAGCAATTTACTTGCAACATGAATAACAATAATTGTAATTATAAGATAAAGCAAGGGTATAGTCAAGTGCTAAGCATTTAATAATTTTACCAACACATTGTCAAGTCGAATCAACATAAGCGAATTAAGTAGTTTTAAAATGATCATTTGTAAAATAACTCCAAGACAATAAAATTGTAGGACAGGTTGAAGAAAACCTCTTCTAAAGGGGTCCATTGGTGAAAATCCGTTACCAAGTTTAAACTAACATGAGAGATTCGAATAGTTTAAAACGAAGATTTAAGAAATTCTCAATTACTTAAGGTCTCACTCTTGTCAGCTATGCACTTATAGGCTTTAGCTGCCAGAACCGGCATGACAAATATGAGTTTAAATAATTAAGAAGATCTCAATTCATTCTCGGCTTTATCCGTCATTGAGCAGCGCATGCCTCAACAACAGTATAAACCTCGAATTATCTTACATAAATTTGAAGGAAAACGTACTTTGAAGAATATTAGTATAGACGAGGAATATTGAAATAATTTAATTTTTAAAATAAATCAACACCTGAACGATATGTGGGGAAAATAAACAATGACAGAATAATTTGAGAATAAATGTTTGTAATTTAATAGAAGAAAATGTCACTGGGAATAAAAATGAAAAGTATAGGCACTAGCAAAATGATTTGAAAGGATAATCGTATAATTAACAGGACAGTTTCACGTTATTTAGAGTAAAAATGAAGAATATAATCGCTTGCAGGAAGGGATTTCGAAAGAACAATAAATAATACAAAAGGTTTCACATCACTTGAACAATTAGCAGAGAATAGTACACTTGCCTCAATACATGCAGTTTCCAATTCCAACATCTCGATCCTTTACTCACTTTACATTAGTCTCTCCTTCTTTAAAAGTTGCCCTCTGCTCGACTATACATTCGTCTTTCCCCCTATCTTTAGTCAGTCCCTCTACTATTATACTTGTCAGCTTCAATGAATACCTCCTTTTCCAATATTCCATCCTTTTCTACACTGGCACCTAGTCGGGCATCCTACTCGTACCTATATGAAGGTAAAGTACTAGTTCAGTACATAACTAATAAAAACCGTACTGTCTCTCTAGTTTACCCAAACTTTACCTATTTCAGTACGCTAATAACCGTAACCGTCTAATTTCTGTTCTACCCAAACGCATCCTAATACGCTCTACAACATATACAAATCATATTCTCAAAATAATAATGTATAACCACAAAATCATATAAGCACTTAGCACGTAATGTCAACTTACATTTATACCTCTTTAACGTGTATATCACATCGATTTACAAAACAATTCTAACAAAAAAATTGGACAGCATCTCCTTTGTATTATTGCACTACCAGTCGGTTTCGACCGACAAAATTAATCAATCAAACAAGTATAAAACTCCGTCTAATATTCCACTCAAGCCAAGAGTATTTATCCAGCTATCCGTAGTCATTCTTAGCATGTCATGACATAAATAATCCGAAGTAACAACATCGGTGTACAAACATTTTAGTCAATTCAAAACTTCAACATTCGCTTAAACTCAAGATAAAACTCGAATTATTCATCTGTAGGATCAATACCCCTTTAATATATCAGTTAACCTCAAAACCAGCTTCAATTAATCATTGACATTATAATCCACGACCAAAAACTCAAACAAAATCTGCACAAGTTCGGCACCTGCAGATCCGGGCTTAGACCAACATGACATTTAACGGAAACTTTCCTAGAAAATAATGTAAGCATATATAATCACAGAATATCCATTTATATCCTAAAATCCTTAAACAACCATCACATATACATAACCAATTAATATCTCACACAAGCTCACATCAATCTTTCGGCACATACTAATCGTACTCTAACTCAACCCACCTGTACATTAACACATACACACAATCACAACGCGTACCATCCTCATTCTTTTCTCCCACCAATTCCCCTGTTTCCGACCCCCCCTTTACTTCCCTCCAGCACCCCTGCCTAAGCACCCACAATGCATACTCACGAAGACGAAAACAGAGTCCTCGATTTTGATCGAGACCCTCACCTCCTACCTGCTGTTCGACTACTACACTCCTACAAAACCTCACCTAGCTCTTTTAATTACCAAAGAAGGTTTACACAAGCATCAAACCACTCCACCAAACCCCCCATTTCAACCAATAGTTCGGCCATACACTCAACCACACTTGCAAAACATCTCCCATTCCGTCTCCCCTGTTACCTTCAAATCTCCCAGTCCCGAGAGCACCAACCACACTCCTCTGCGACACCACCACCGATATCACACACACAGACAGCAGAACCCATCAACAATTAACACTCAACCTCACCTGGACTAGCTGCAAATCACCTAGCAAACATAGCCAACCGCCGGAAACAAAAACCCAGAAAGAACAGCCCCTTCAACACCTACACGCACAATCCAGACACCTCAACACACACTGCTCTGAATTACTACACCTCCCTCTGACTTCTAACAGCCCAAATCTCGACCTATACTCGCACATATACGCGCACACATCATATACAGCTGACCCCATCGACTCCATCATCACCATTGTTGAACACAGCTAGCAAGCCTCCAATTCAACACAATAAACTATCCACACACAACCGCACGCAGTACAGTAGCATAGGTTACAGGGGAGGAGAGGGGAAATATCAAATTCGTAACCATATGATCGACACAAGCCACCACTGCGGCTTACCAGGCCTAGACAGACTATGATGAGAGTGAGGAAATCGAGATTGAGAAATAGGGAGGGAAAGAAATGAGAGGTTGAGAGAGGGCTCAAGAGAATTCTAGAGAACTCTCGACACACAGCTGGGTTTCTAAATATAGGAAATTAGGGATTTTAGATAATTGGGGGAAAAGGAAAGAAGTAGAATAGCAATTTAACTAATTCTATTTTCTGTTTATAACAATTTAAAACCTCACAAATAAATGGGCAATATTGGAGAAAATCACAATATCATTTTTAAAATATAAAGAATGAAATTAACTATCTCCTCATATTTTTAAAATATTTTTAGGATCAAAAACGAATTAAATATGAATTTTGTAAGTTTTGATCCTTTTAATGCAATAAAACTCTTAAAATCATTTTAAAATAATTAAACACCCAAAATAATTCTCCCAATAATTTTAAAAACCAAATGATTTCATAATGATGACGGCACGAAAATTTCATGATTTTTAACAACTCCGATGATCTTATAAAAACTTTCAAAGATCAATAATGCATAGTTTAAGTACATTTTTTTACTCACAAAAATTCAAATAAAAAAAAAATACACAGACTAGCACGTCACACATACATCACCATATAAACATGTAAATATGATGTCACATATCATTTTAAAAAAAAAATTCACACCCTATAAACCACATTTAATATTAAATAAACATTTATAAATACGAAATTTTCTAGGGCGTTATAGAGATGAAGTGGGTTTGATGGTGGTGCTCGAAGAGAAGAAAACGTGGGGGAGTTGGGTTTGGTTTAACAAAGAAAACAAGAGAGAGAGAGAGAGAGAGAGAGAGAGAGAGAGAGAGAGAGAGAGATGGGAGGAAGAAATCGAAGGAGAGGAAGAAGGTGGGTTCGTTTTGCAGCTGTGAAAAGAAAAGGGAAGGAGGCTGTTTAATTTAGAAGAAGAAAATAAAAACAGAGCCAATAGTGAGAGTATCTGGGCCTTGAACAATAAAACAGGTAATATTGCTTCGAATTTAAACAAGATAAAACATGAAAAATATGAACCGAAAATTAAAATTGCTTACAAGAACTGCAAATAAAAATTACAACAATGAATTTAGAAGGTGTTCTAATACTACTCCTAATTCTAAGTGTGTTCAAAGATGTTTATTACTTCCTATTTATAGGAAGAATTAGCACACCAAATGAAATTATTACACAACTTTACAACTATGAAAGCAAGGCACACCCATCTTGCAAGATTCCTTCACATGGAAAAATCAAAACCGGCTGGCCACTTTTATTTGCGTATAGATGGGTTCCGTAGAAATGCTTTTTATCCCGCACGACTTATAATTTTTAAATAATAAATAATTAATTTAATCCGAAACTTATAAAAATAAATATCTAATATTATTAGATATTTATAAATATAATTTTCTAATCAAATAAAATATTTATTAAATAAAAAAATAAATTCCTAAGCCCTAAGCTGCGGTCTTTTGAACTTTATTTCTTCATTTTGCCATTTCTTCATTTTTCTTGAAATTTCCTGAAATAAAACAAAATAATTTATTAAAATATGAATTCAAGCAATAAATAGGCAATAAAAATATGCAAAATTATGCACTTATCAAATGCCCCCATACCTATCTTTTGCTCGTCCTCGAGTAAAACAAAAAGAAAATCTAGATAAAAAAAATCCTATACTCCTTTTCGTAGGTGTGACGGGTAATTTTAGGTTTACCAACCCGTTAAACCTATAGACGATCTCTACAGGAGGAGTGTTGTCTCCTAAGGGTTTACAGAAGATATACCCATAAAATCTTTGAGATAAATCAGCAAGTATCCAACTTTCCTCTTTCACTCTAGCTTTCATTGGTGTCAACAAAACAATTTTGTAGGAAAATACATGCCTTAAAGATTATCCTAATAATAGCCAAGTTATAGGTTCCCACAATCCACATGATTACACTAAAAGTTTACAAAAAATCCCAAGGTGTGTAGTGAATTTAAGGCCTATGATGGATAAAGTGCATACGAACATTTTCTCTTTTTCAACCAATATTGAACTGACCCAATCTCTATTAAAACAAGTATCTAGCCAAACTTCACGTTCTTAGCAGTTAGATCGACTGTGCAATGATTGAGGTCCCAAAAGACTTTTGCATTAATACCCATTTAGCGAGTTTTAGGTCAACAATCCCAGATCACAAAGGACCTTAGATTGCTAGGCACAAAGTCCCCTCGGACTTACTTACTCGGGTTATCAATGAGCCCAACCTAGCCGATTTCCCTACTAAGAATTTATTATTACAAAATCACATTAGCACTATACAATTACAAACATCTATTGACTTTTTTTTCTTTTCTCTCTTTTTTTTTTTTGACACTATACGAACCAAATTTCGCAAAGGTTTGATTCGACATTGTTCTAACATGTGGGTTCTCTCTCAGGTATCGAATAACATTCATATACAATTTTTCCATCAAAAGTCTTGTGCAAATGTGTCGTCTTGGTCTTTTAAGCAAAAATTTGTTCGACACAAGTTTCATGAGGAAAAATCTTACCTGACTACGTTCAAATTATCTAAAGGCATTATACATATAATTTTCGAAAAATAGTCAACACCAACTAGTTCTAGAATTTAAAGAGTGGGAAGGACAACTAAGCTAAAATATCTCTATTTTTGGATTTTTAAAATTTTTTAATTTTTTTGGATTTTTCAATTTTATGTATTTATACTAAAACCCTCCCCCATACCTAAATCATGCATTGTCCTCAATGTATGCAAAATGAACGAGAATAAAATAGAGAGGAGGAAATACCTGATAAGGGATGACGGAGAATGACAAACTGCTGAAAAACTACGAAAGAAAACAACTCACACACGCACACAATGTAACTCCCCCATACCTACATTCTACTATGGGAGGTACAAAACAAATATTTTCTAACCAATACCTGCTCTCGGAAAAACAAATTTTGTTACACAACCAACATATTTCAGAAACTTACCCACAAAAATAGCATAGACCACTCGAACGATCTGATTAGGCGCAAGAATAAAACTCATATTCCTAACTTCATCCATAGACCACGAAGATGCTTCTTTTTGTTGTTTAAGCAAATTAATTACGATAAGATGTTGGTCATGAATATCATGAGTTTCGATGAAAGATGGAGCACGAGTGGAAAATGAAGAAATAGAAACAGGTGGGGGTGGCTCTTCGAAAAATGTTTTACCAACAGAATTAGGATCACAAGAACTATCCTGATGTTGGGTTTCCCATTTAGAACAAATATTCATCATCTCTCCAAACATCTCTTCTGAGGTCAAATCCGTAAAAGATTCGTGAAGCTCTCGATTGGTCTCGTAATGCAATTGAAAATCTTGTTTAAGAAGAGACTCAATCTCATGATCGTCCAAATTTGACCTTGAAACAACCTCCTTAACTAGATCAGTTCCTATTGGTTGAGTATGAAGTTCTTCGGGTTTTTCGGGAAGAGGTTTGGAAGATGAAAGGAAAAGTTCACTAGAAGAAGATGATGGTTGTCTAGGTGAAGCCACAAACTCAGAATCATCGGGATTCTTCGTTTGACCTAGAGAAAGGATGATGTCAGCATCAGAATCTTCTTCGTATGAATCACCACCGAAAGGAGTGTCAACTTGAACATTAGACCTAGGAGAAATGATATCATCGAAAGTATTGATAGGTCTTTGAGTGATAAGAAACTCAGGGTTGACCTCGGGTGGATTCAGAGTGGTTATCGTCTCACGCTCGCACATGGTGGCTAATTGATTCACTTGAAATTCTAACTTAGATAAGGTTTGAGCATTAGAGTTCAAAATTTGCCTATCAGAAGTTATGGTTTGCATGAAGTCTGCTTGAGAAATCAATAAAGCCTCGATACTCTTTTCTAAGGTGTCAAGTTTCCCACTCGAATCATGAAATCCGGGTGGGTGGGCGGTTGTTTGAATTGAACTTGAATAAGGAACTTGACTCGGAATTGGATAAGAGTTCAGTTCTTGAAAATGTGTAGGCGGAGTTTGATAGCTATGACCTTGGTTCCATGAGAGATCGGGATAATCTCTCCAACCGGAATTAGAAGACGATGTAAAATGGTCATTTCGAGAGGTTGGTTGAAACATGGCGTTGACTTGATAAGAGTCGGGGCCGTGTTGAAAATCGAGACTCGGAGAGTTGAAATTTGGGTGCCAAGACGTGTGTGAATGACCACTAAGGGTTTCTAAGGCTTCGAGTCGTCTAGTGAAAGCATCTAATTCAGAGTCGATTGCAATATCGTTTTCACTATAATGCAAATCACTAAAATTACTGTACGACTCGTTATATACACTAGGTTCCCTAGTTGACTCACACCACATCGTATTATCTGCTAACTCCTCGTCAAAATCCCAACCTTGGTAATAACGATCCCTAAATGCTACGTACATGATAAAGATTGATCAATGATAAAACCACGTAGCAAGTAAGTGCGAAAATGCAACACACAAAATAAATGGTGAAAAATCAAAAGAAAAATCTAACCTAGGTTCCCTAAATAAAATGACTAGACATTGCTCACATAACGTTAAGACACACTAAAAATAATCCGTAAATTAAGAATTATTCAGACCGATTCGGCCAGATTAGAGCAGGCATTGCCAAGAGGCCAAACTCGTCACTTAGACACCAAATCTTAACAGCCAGGCGAACCTTAGACACTGAAGGTCGTGAATAAGTCTTAATTACGTTTATTTGATGCAACAAACAACGAGATATATACAAAAACGATAAACAATTATGGATGCTTACACTACGTGTCCTAAAAAAAAAAAATTTAACGTACCTTCGGGTCCTCCAGCGATCACCACAATTATAAGATACGAAAAATTAAAAACAAGAAAATAAAAATCTAAATGATGTGTCTTAAGTGATTAAATGCATGATGCAACAATTATGTATTTACAAATAATTTTTTTGATTTTTCAATTTTCAATTTTTTTGTGATTTTTGATTTTTTTTTAATTTTTTTTTGTGATTTTCTAAAAAAAAAATAAAAAAAAATGAAAAGAATGAGATACGGGTTACCGAAGCACGCTTCCAAGAATTCCAATTCGTTCCGAGCTCCGTGAGAAGATTCCCGACATTCCAAACTTTCCTAAAAAAATGAAATAAAAATAAGGCAAGCGAAAGAAAACTAATTCGAAAAATTAAAAATTAAGGTGCGAAAAATAATTAGTTCCCCGGCAGCGGCGCCAAAAACTTGATGTGCTAAAAATAATGATTAAAATTTGAATCGCAAGCGCACAATTTGTTTCGTTGTAAAATGTGAGATTCGTTCCACAGGGACTATTTTATTTCGCCATCCTTAATTTTTAATTTAATCGAATTAGAACAAGTTTGATTTTCGAGAATTGGATTTTATACTATTTAATTCCTAGTTCTAATTTGTAAAATTAAATTATTCTAAACAAAATTGAAAACTAGTTTTTAATCTAAAACATTTTTTTTTTAAAAAAATTGAATTAAAATTATTCTACAATTCTACAATTCTTATTCTAAATTAATCTAAAACTTAATTATTTTAAGAATTATGACTAAAGAGTTTATTAAATTTTCCATTTTAATTGTGGGCTTCTCCTAAAGTCTGATTAACGGTAGACATAGTACAAAGCAATAACATTTGTCATTAATGCAGAAACAGAATTATACATTGACAAAATAACAACAATAAAAAAAATGTAGAAACATGTAATTGAACCAACAATCTATTGCTTCCATTAAACTAAAATCAGCATACTATATATTTAAATGCTTAAATAAAAAAAACAATCAACAAGTAGCACATCTAAGCAATCCAACAGAAAGGTCAATATATAAGTCTAATCTAAAACAAAAAGTGATACCATGAAACCAACACTCGACTCAAAACTCGGGAAATAGACTTGCCAAGACTTGGTAAAAACATGAAGAAAACAATTTAAAGAACGCCATAAACAGCTGAACAAACTCGAACTACAAACTCAGATTATATAACCAACTCGAATTTCGCAGCAAAAACAGGACTAAACTTCACAAAACTCAGTTACGAACCAAAACAAAAAAAACAGCAGCTATCAACTCGTTCAGCAACATACTCATTACACAATTCGAAAAAAGGAAACAAACTTTAACGAAAGAAAACTCGGCAAACACAACTGGAATTCAAAAATCACGAACTCAAAACAACCATACACGAATGAATTAACAACGAATAGTAAAACTCAAACAATTCACAAAACCAGTAATCTCGGCCACAAGAAAATGAAACTATAATTAATTTAAAAACAAGGGACTCGTGGGTTTGCAGCAAATTAAGAAAGGAAAAACTAGAAGAAAGAAAATCGAAATAGAAACAAAGAGATGAAGTGGGTTTGATGGTGGTGCTCGAAGAGAAGAAAACGTGGGGGAGTTGGGTTTGGTTTAACAAAGAAAACAAGAGAGAGAGAGAGAGAGAGAGAGAGAGAGAGAGAGAGAGAGAGAGAGAGAGAGAGAGAGAGAGAGATGGGAGGAAGAAATCGAAGGAGAGGAAGAAGGTGGGTTCGTTTTGCAGCTGTGAAAAGAAAAGGGAAGGAGGCTGTTTAATTTAGAAGAAGAAAATAAAAACAGAGCCAATAGTGAGAGTATCTGGGCCTTGAACAATAAAACAGGTAATATTGCTTCGAATTTAAACAAGATAAAACATGAAAAATATGAACCGAAAATTAAAATTGCTTACAAGAACTGCAAATAAAAATTACAACAATGAATTTAGAAGGTGTTCTAATACTACTCCTAATTCTAAGTGTGTTCAAAGATGTTTATTACTTCCTATTTATAGGAAGAATTAGCACACCAAATGAAATTATTACACAACTTTACAACTATGAAAGCAAGGCACACCCATCTTGCAAGATTCCTTCACATGGAAAAATCAAAACCGGCCGGCCACTTTTATTTGCGTATAGATGGGTTCCGTAGAAATGCTTTTTATCCCGCACGACTTATAATTTTTAAATAATAAATAATTAATTTAATCCGAAACTTATAAAAATAAATATCTAATATTATTAGATATTTATAAATATAATTTTCTAATCAAATAAAATATTTATTAAATAAAAAAATAAATTCTTAAGCCCTAAGCTGCGGTCTTTTGAACTTTATTTCTTCATTTTGCCATTTCTTCATTTTTCTTGAAATTTCCTGAAATAAAACAAAATAATTTATTAAAATATGAATTCAAGCAATAAATAGGCAATAAAAATATGCAAAATTATGCACTTATCAATAATTGATGTGAATATTAATCAGTGTTTAAGTGTTACAGTGAAAAATCAGAGTTTAGCTGGAAGCAGTCAGAGTTTAGTTAAACGCTGACAATTGGAAGCTCAACAGAGTTTGTTAAACTCTGTCTGGAGGCAGCGTCTACTGGTCAACAGTGTTTGAAGTATACTTGAAGATAATGAAGGAAGCAATATCTTTGAAGATTGGATAGCTGTCAAAGAGATTGAGTTGACTAAGGAGACGTGTAGCAATCGTAATTGGTATCAATTGTATAGCTAATTTATAGGAGTATCAATTATCGATTGTATAGCAGCTGTATATCTTATAAATACAGTTAGGTTAACCCTAGAAGGGTATCGATTATTGTGAAACATTATTCATTGTAACCTAAGCAGCTCTCTGTGATAGTTTACATCACTGAGAGAGGAGTTATTAATTCCAAATAGTTTGTTTTTAATTGTTTAAACGCGTATTTTGTTGTTAATCTCTCATACGATCTTGATTATAATTGTGTATTCGGCCTAACAATTAGTTTCATTAGGGTTTACTTCATCAGAGATTAAGTCTTCATTTTCAAAGTGCCGTTGATCATGTTCATCTACATCTTTAAGTCCAGTTATTTTCTTTTCATCAAATGACACATGAATTGACTCCATGATCACCTTGGTTCTCAGATTATAAACTCTGAATGCCTTAGTTGACAGCAGATAGCCAACAAAAATTCCTTCATCAGCTTTTAACTCAAATTTGGTCAACTGTTCAGGGTGAGTTTTCAACACAAAACATTTGCACCCAAAAATATGAAAATATTTCAGGTTTGGCTTCTTTTCCCTCACCATCTCATATGGTGTTTTTCCATGTTTGTTGATCAGTGTGGCATTTTGAGTAAAACAGGCTGTTTGAACTGCTTCTGCCTAGAAATAGGTTCGCAATTTTGCTTCATCAAGCATAGTTCTGGCAGCTTCTATCAAGGTTTTGTTCTTCCTCTTAACTACCCCATTTTGTTGTGGTGTACCAGGTGCAGAAAACTCTTGCTTCGTTCCTCTATTTTTGCAGAATTCTTCCATTGTTGCATTCCTGAATTCAGTTCCATTATCACTCCTGATTATTTTGACTTTGTGTTTTGATCCTTTGTCCAGCAGCTTTACATGCTCCATCAGAGTTAATGCAGTTTCATCCTTCTTTGCTAAAAAATACACCAAGTGTATCTGTTGTGTTCATCAACAATGACTAGAGCATATTTCTTTCTTCCAATTGACAAGACATTCACTGGTCCAAAGAGATCAACATGTAGAAGATGATAAGGATCAACAATTGAAGATTCAGACTTGCTCTTGAAAGATGACTTCCTTTGTTTGGCCTTTTGACAGGAATCACACAGGCCATCAACATTTAATAAAGATTTTGGAAGTCCTCTTACAAGATCCTTTCTTATCAACTCATTTATGTTGTTCAGATTCAGATAAGAGAGTTTCTTATACCACTTCCAACTCTCTTCACTAGACATTCTTGTGGACAGGCACACAACTTTTCCATCAGAGTTTGTCAATAAACTTGCTTCATAGATATTATTGCGCCTGTGTCCAACTAGAACAACTTTCCCTGTAGATTTATTATTCAGGCTGAAAATCTACATGATATCCCCTGTCACAGATTTGACTCACAGATAGCAGATCATGCTTGAGTCCTGGAACCAGAGCTACATTTGTGATGATGACACTTCCAAGATTGATATTGCCATATCCCAGAGTACGTCCTATGTTGCCATCTCCATAGGAAACTTTTGGGCCAGCCTTCTCCACATACTCTGATAGCAGGGCTTTATTTCCAGTCATGTGTCCTGAACATCCACTGTCCACGACTAGGGTACTCTCCCTGATGCCCTGCAATCACAAACAATCACTGAAGATTAGATTTAAGGATCCAGACTTGCTTGGATCCTTTGGCTTTCTTAACTTTGTTAGCTTTAGCAGCGGAATTTACATTATCAGAGTTTAAGCTAACTTTTTCAGAGTTTGCACTTGCAGAATTAACCTTAACCCATTTCAAATTGGGCTTAAGTTCATAGTAGTTCTGATAAATAACATGATAATCCCTGCAAGTATAAATTGAATGCCAAGTACTTCCACAATGTTTGCATAAAGTCTGTGGTCTAGTTCTAACATTATCTTTCTTTACTTCAGACTTGGAAGGTAAAGAATTAATGTTTTTGTTCTTCCTGCAGAAACTAGCAAGATGGTTAGTGCTACCACAGTTATGACATGTCTTTCTTGGAGCAAATGTAGCAAGCATTGGATAATTACCTTGAGTAATGCCTACTTACCATTTCTATTCTTCCTAGACATTTTCTGTTTCTTAGCAGATTTTAACTCTTTAAGCTTATGCTTGAGTTGTTTATCTGTCATTGAACCAATATTAACCTGTTTAACACTAGTTTTTACTGGTTCTTTCTTAACAGCTTCTTTTTCAGCTTCAGACTTAGGTTCATTTATTCCATGAACAAATTTTGTAGATGGAAGATGTGTTCTACTTTGTTTTGAAACCTAAGTTCATCTCCCTCACAGTAACCTAAACCAACTGTGTCTGACTGAAAAACCTCTTGAGTGTCTTTTCCAGAATGAGTCCAAGTTTTAATTATGTGATTTGCTTTCTCCAATTCAGATTCAAGTTGCTTATATTTTCCTAGCAAATCCTGTTCTACATAAACAGCATCATCTCTTTCTTTCTGAACTTGTTGCATGTTTTCAAGTTTCTCTTCAACAATTTTATTTCTTACTTTAAGCTCAGAATTCTCAGATTTGATTCTCTCATTCTCTAAAGTCTGATCCCTATAACTGATATGCAAAGTGTGACGCCCCCAGATCCGGGGTCAGAGATCTAGGAGCTCATGGTCCATTTTCCATTAATAACATACCTGTTCTTGCACATAATATATATAACACAGCCATCGACCCCACAATAAACTCACACCACACACACACACAGGTTAGAGCCTCAGAAACGTCACACATTGATTAAGCAGAATTAAAATTATCAGAGTTATTATAGACCGAATTAAATAGTATTTATGCTACCAGCAACACTTCGATATGAAGCGAAGTTGGTGGCTTGAAAGTTTGTTACGATACACTGCCTTGCACAGGTCATGCTGATAATTAAAACGAACTAACAAAAGCTGCCAACCAATCCGGCTAATGGGGCCTACCGGTGGAATCTCAAGTGGTGGCTCGGGTCTAGTCACCTACTTTCGAACAGTCTGTCTGGGTCTTGCCATTTCGCTTAGCTGTTGTGTTTGTAAAATTTGAAAACAAGCAAGAGTGAGCAACTATAGCTCAGCAAGAAATATACGTATAAGATAAGCAATATAGCATTTCATATGATTGGTAGTTAATAAACTTGTTTGTATCAATCAGATATAAAATCACTTGTCATAGTTGATAAATCTCGAAGGTGCAACAATATGTGCCCTCGTTTTCAAAATAAGCTTGCAGTTCTAGATACTGCATTGAGTCAACATCTTTCTCATCAAAATAGAACACTATCAGCAACTCGGCACAAAAGCCTAAGAAGCAGTGTCAAAGCATTTTTCCAAAATGGAGGAATGGGACTTAAAGAAAACACAAAACCTGACAAGGATTGACGATGATCAGTCGCCACATCCAAGTCCAATAATCTGCGGGTCTTCTCTACCGGTAGAAGAATAGAAACTACATCCGTAACTATCCCTCGGGTGAAAACTACATCCGTAATCACCCTCGATGAAAACTACATCCGTAATCATCCTTTGGCAACACCTGGGCCGGAATAATAAGTGATGGACCGCCTGGCTCACGGCCGCTTACACATCCCGGGAATCGTTCGTCAACGGTTCCCACACCTGCCAGAGTCCCTTTTTCTTTTTCTTTTAAAACTTGATTTTGATTGAAAACAGAGTAATTGAGGTCCGGCGTCAGTCGGCCGATGATTCTTGAAATCATACAAGAAGCAGAACTTGACCGGGGGTTTTCGAAAATGTTTTGAGTTCGAAAGAGTTCGAGTTTGAAAGTATTAAAAAGTATCTTGGATTAACTTTGTCTTTAAATAATGAACAATGATTAATAAATAATATTTTAAGATTTAATATTAATAATTAATAAAATAATTATTCGATAAAATAAACTTTTAATCCAAGATAGGGTTTCGGGTATTTACGAAGATATAACAATAGTTATTTGAGTATACGATACCACCCGAATGACCCTTCGGGTTTTCGCAATCTAGATACGATATAATAATATACCGCTCCCCGGTCAATAGTATATACGGACCGCTACGACCTCTATTGCTAGAGTCGTTGTCCGAAGAAAACATTTCAATCTAAGTTCAAGGGGTACCAGCATATATGTACTTATTCAATCTCAATTGCATCAATACTTCGATAAACATAGCATTTGATATAATTTGAAAACTACAAACACAACAGTAAAAGTCCTTGTATATGGATAAGTTTTGAAAAGGAAACTTGCCTTGGTTTGGTTGGGGTGGTCGAGCGTGCGGATTCGAACGATCTATACATAAGCAATAATCGTTCGTTAGTACCTTAACAATATCTCTTTAATTACGGGGTTTTGAGGGGGTACGAAATTAACTTAACGACTTCGTCTTATGACTCTCTAGCCCCACTATAGGTCCATGTCATCACTCGATTACGCTCGTCACTTACTCGACTTAATTTAATTACCACTTTCGAATCATAACCACTAACCCTAGAATTTTGCTCCGCTAATCGACTTTTTCCATTGCGCGAATTTTACTCTAGCATTTTTATAAAATCCAAAAATTCATATTTCAATCCAATTCCTTTTGGGTAGTCTTCACCACTGCATTCCCTACATTCTCATATTTTTCCATGATCCCACATATATTTTTAGGGGTTTAAACAAGGTTAACAAGGGGGTCACTTAGTGCAGTCCATAGTCAAGAAACACAATTCACTCCTCCGGCCATAACTTAAAATCTATACATCACCTAGCCATGAACCTTACATTTCCAGAAACTAAATTCAATTATCTTTCAAACAATATATGGTAGGACATCAGGGGACAACATTTGGGGGTTCAAAATCGTGCTACAATACAGGTCAATGTTCCTGGACAAAACTCAGCAAGCACAAACTACTTAGATCAACCATTTTTCATACTTCCATAACATAATCAACACTTAATACACTTAGATCATGGTTCATAACACTCATGGAGATATATATATATTATCCATAGTCATAAAATTCACAATCTCAACATCAAAACTCATGATCCATGCTATCCAATACATATACAACCAAGATTAGTTCTCAAACACATGGATCTACTACCATACTTCATAAATAATACATAACCAAGAGGGTTTGAGATTTTTATACCTTCTTGAGCACCTAGAGGCCTTGGGTAAGCTTTACACAACTCAACAACACCTTAGATGGTCTCCTACAGCACTTACAATGCAAGATCTAAAGGAAAAACAAACATGGTTACTATTCACCCAAGCTTTAACAATTTGTAACTTGAAATTGGGTGGATGGAATGGATTGAAATTGCTAACATACCTTGTCTAGATGATGAAGATGACCTAGGAATTATGTGGTGATTTATGAGTGATGGAAGGGGGAGGAGAAGAATTTTTATTCTCCACTTTAAGCTTTGGCCGAGAGCAACTAGGCAAGGGGGAGGGGGAGAGAGTTTGATTTTTGTGTTTTGTGTTTTGTGTTTGGTTGTTGGTGAATAATTGATGTAAAGTGATGTTGGGTGATACATATCATGTAAGTATAGGTAGTACTAGCAAGCATGGCCTCATGTACTACTTGTCCCCTTTTTTGAAAAAGCAAGTAACTAGGTACTATTCATCTTCCAATGGCTAACTAGTTTGCTTGATTTCTAACCACTTGGTTGCATGGGCTTGCATGCAATACTACTCCTTGTATTATTATTCTTCCACCAATGCTTATTATTAAATCTTTAATTCGTATCGTATCTTAATTAATCTCTCGTAATAATATTTTGTCGCGTAGAGATTTCCCCTATAACTTCTTAAGTACTTATTGTGTAAATTCCTCGAATGTCCATAATTCCTCGTCATAATTCTTAATAAATCCTTTAATACTCTAACCATTCTCAAATCCCAAGTTTTATAAATATTACTAACAATAAGACTCCTGTCTTCACAATCTTCCTTTATATCTTACAAAATAAATGCAACAACGCAGTTTCTCAGACAATCAATTCTATTAATCAACAGGGATGACTAGAAAGGTTCCATAATGACAATGTCACAAGATATTAAATAAAACGAAATATTACCAAAAATTAGGGTTCTTACAGCCTCCCCTCCTTAAAAGGATTCCGTCCCGGAATCAGGTTAAAAACAGTTGGGGGTGCTTTTCACGCATCGCGCTCTCTAGTTCCCAGGTTGATTCTTCGACATTCTGATTCCTCTACAAGACTCTCACTAATTTGACAACCTTGTTCCTCATCACCTGTTCCTTTCTATCCATGATTTCTATGGGTTGCTCTACATATGTTAAGTCTGGTTGCAGATCCACTTGATCATGTTCTATCACATGTCGGAAGTCGGTATGGTATGGTCGTAGCATGGACACATGGAACACATTATGCACTTGCTGTAAGCTCGGGGGTAAGGCCAATTCATAGGCTAATTTCCCAACTCGTTTCAGGATCTCAAAAGGTCCAATAAATCTCGGGCTTAGTTTTCCCTTCTTACCAAATCTCATCAATCCTTTCCATGGTGATACCTTCAACATCACAAACTCTCCTACCTCATATTCTTTGTCCTTGCGGGTCTGGTCCGCATACTTCTTCTGTCTGTCTTGGGCCGCTACCAGCCGTCCTCTTATGAGCTCGATAGTTTCTCTTGTCTATTGGACCAGTTCAGGCCCTAAAATCTTCCGCTCTCCAACTTCTTCCCAACATAAGGGAGACCGACATCTTCGTCCGTATAAAGCTTCATATGGGGGCATGCCTATACTAGCATGGTAACTGTTGTTGTAGGAAAATTCGATCAACGGCAAGTGGTCATCCCAACTTCCCTTAAAATCAATGGCACATACCCTCAACATGTCCTCGATGGTCTGGATGTTTCTCTCACTCTGTCCGTCTGTTTGGGGATGGTATGTAGTACTCATGTTTAACTTGGTCCCCACACGATCCTGAAAACTTCTCCAGAACCTGGAGTTGAATCTTGGGTCTCTATCTGATACAATGCTCACAGGAACCCCATGTCTAACCACAATCTCCTTTAAGTAAATATCTGCCAGCTTGTCGACAGTATATCTCTCGTTGATTGGAAGAAAATGTGCAGACTTGGTCAACCTATCGATAATTACCCAAATGGCATCATGATTAGTCTTGGTCCTTGGTAATCCGACCACAAAGTCCATCGCAATTTGCTCCCACTTCCACTCGGGTATTTCTAAGGGTTGCAACAATCCACTGGGCCTCTGGTGTTCGGCCTTCACTCTTTGACATGTCAAGCATCTACTTACCCACTCTGCCACGTCCTTCTTCATATTCGGCCACCAATAGTATTCTCTTAAATCTCTATACATCTTAGTGCCTCCAGGGTGAATTGAGTACCTTGAACTATGAGCTTCTTGCAAAATCTCGTCTTTTAATTCTTGAACGTTCGGGATCCATATCCTAGATGCGTACCTCATAATTCCATTCCCGCCCTTTTCACACTTAATTTCCTCGCCAGTCAAAATTTTCTCCATCGAGTTCTTTTCTTCTTCTATCTTCTTTTCCTGGCATAACTTAATCTTTTCCAATAGCGGTGGTCGGACTCTTATTTCCATTAGACTCTCTTGTCCAATTCCTGGTAACCTCACTTCAATCTCCAGTTTCTCAAGGTCCTTGATCAACTCGTCTACTGACGTTATCATCTTGAGTTTCTCCTTTCGGCTAAGCGCATCGGCCACCAAATTGGCCTTCCCTGGGTGATAATGAATCTCACAATCATAATCTTTAATTAGCTCTAGCCATCTCCTCTGCCTCATGTTTAACTCTTTCTGAGTGAATATGTACTTTAAGCTCTTGTGATCCGTGTAGATTTCACACTTTTCTCCGTAAAGATAATGTCTCCAGATCTTCAAAGCAAAAACTATCGCTGCTAATTCCAAATCATGGGTGGGGTATCTTATCTCATACTCCTTAAGTTGTCTGGATGCATACGCGATCACCTTACCGTGCTGCATAAGCACACACCCTAAACCTTTATGGGATGCGTCGCTATAAATCACAAAATCTCCCCTATCATCAGGTAGGGCTAGTACTGGTGCTGTCACCAACCTCTTCTTCAATTCTTGGAAGCTCTCTTCGCATTTTTCAGTCCACACAAACTTCTCGGTCTTGCGAGTTAGTCGGGTCAAAGGGGCTGCTATCTTTGCAAAGTCTTGGACAAATCTCCTATAGTAGCCAGCCAGTCCTATGAAACTTCTCACCTCTGTCGGAGTGGTTGGTCTCTCCCAATTTGATACAGCCTCTATTTTGGCTGGGTCCACTAGAATGCCTTGTTCGCTAATCACATGCCCTAAAAACTGAACTTCCTTCAACCAAAATTCGCACTTCGAGAACTTAGCGTACAACTTTTCTTCTCTCAATGCTCCCAATACAATCCTCAAGTGCTCTGCATGTTCCTCCATCTTGGAATAAATCAAGATGTCATCGATGAAGACTCTAACACACTTGTCCAAGTACTTCTTGAAGACTCGATTCATTAAGTCCATAAAAGCTGCAGGGGCATTCGTTAACCCAAATGACATTACTAGGAACTCATAATGTCCGTACCGGGTGCGAAAGGCCGTCTTTGGTATATCTTCTGGTTTAATCTTTAACTGGTGATACCCGGTCCTCAAATCAATTTTAGAGAAGTAAACTACATCTTTCAATTGATCAAACAGGTCATCTATCCTGGGCAAGGGATACTTATTCTTGATAGTCACCTTGTTCAATTCCCTGTAGTCTATACATAATCTCATACTACCGTCCTTATTTTTCACGAATAACACCGGGGCTCCCCACGGTGACACACTAGGTCTTATCATCCCTTTATCCAACAACTCTTGTAACTGAGTGGCCAGCTCTTTCATCTCCACTGGGGCTAGCCGATATGGGGCTTTCGAAATTGGGGCCGTACCCGGAACTAAGTCTATAGCGAACTCGATGTCTCTACCAGGTGGTAGTCCTGGAAGATCATCCGGAAATACGTCCGCGAACTCATTAACGACAGGGATTTCCTGTAGGTTTGGTGCCTCCTTCTTGGTATCCTTCACATAGGCTAAATAGGCTTTGCATCCTTTACGTAACAGCTTCTTAGCTTGAATCATAGTCAGGAACTTTTGGTTTTGCCGTTTCCCACTAAACACTACTTCTTCGTCCCCTGGCAGTCTCAGACTTACTTTCTTCTTTACACAATCAATCTGGGCTCCGTGGGTTGTTAACCAATCCATACCTACTATTACGTCAAACTCTCCTAGTTTAAAAGGAAGTCTACTCGAAAGTGTCGCCCTTCTATTTCTAGGTCGCAACCTGGACATACTTGGCTAACGGGAATAATTTCATGATTAGCTATCTCTATTTGCAATCTGTCTTTCAATGGTTCAGTCTTAAGGCCTAACTGACATACAAAATCTAGAGATATGAAAGACTTGGTAGCTCCCGAATCAAATAAAACATTTGCCTTAACTGAGTTGAGTAGTAGAGTACCTGCAATCACATCCGTGTTCCTCACGGCATCCTGCACCGTTATGTTAAAAGTTCTTGCAGTAGGGGCCTTGTTAGAAGCAGTTCCACTCACTCTCGATGCAGCTGGCCCAGAGGACATACATTCCCTCATTCGGTGCCCTGGTTTCCCACACTTGAAGCAATTACCTCCGACACTCGGGTTGTTACTAGTTCCGCGACAGGCGTTAGCATAATGCCCTGTCATCCCACACTTGAAGCACTTCACATCTTGCAGGTTACACACGCCCGCATGTTTCCTTCCACATTTATTACATTCTGGGGGTTGGGCTCGGGATGGGGTAGAGTAAGACGATCCCTGTGGTCGGCCGCCCTGGCCCACACTCCAACTTTCAGCTCTCTTGGTTCCAAAGTTCCCGCTGGGTTGGGACATCGTTCCTCGCTTAAATTTGCTCGGAAAACTCCCACCAGCAGAGTTTCCCTTTCGACTATCCAACTTCCTCTTCTTTCCTTCCCTCTCTTTCTGCATCTGTTCACTCCCAGCCTCAACAATTGATGCTTTCTGTACCAGGGTGGCATAGTCTGTCAGCTCAAGAACCGCCACACGATTCTGAATCCATTGTTTTAGCCCTAATTGAAATCTTCGGGCCCTCTTTGCCTCAGAGTTCACATATTCCGGCACAAACCTTGACAGCTCAGTAAATTTGGCCTCATACTCGGCCACCGTCATGTTTCCTTGCTTCAGTTCCAAAAACTTCAGCTCCATTTGTGTCTCCATGAACCTAGGAAAGTACTTCTCCAAGAACAGCTCGCTAAATCTCTCCCAGGTCACCACACCTCTTCCTTCCAAATTCTTCTTAGCTTCCCACCAATAGTTCGCCTCACCCTTCAGAAGGTAAGTGGCGAAAACAGTCTTCTGCTCCTCAGCAACACCTAGTATCTCGAAAGATTTTTCCATTTCCTTCAGCCAGGCCCTTGCCTCGACAGGGTCGGTAGTTCCTTTAAATTCTGGGGGTTTCAGGGATTTGAAGTTCCGGAAAGCATTAGCATTAGCATTTTGGGGTGGTTGCTGAACTGGGGGATGGTCCAAGTTCTGCCTAAGTAACTCCATGAACTGTTCCATAGGGCCTCCCCTAGGATGTTCAACCTCTCGGGTGTCATCACCAGCTTCTTCTTCCTCATACTCAGAGTCATCAAACAAGTTATGATCGTTGCCCTCATTCTCACTCAGGTTGGAATTTTCCCCTTCATGGTTCTGGTGGCCTCCGGTCCCATGGTGGCTACCCTGGCCCTCAGAACTGATCGGGTGAGCTCGAGTGTTCATTCTTCTGGGTGGCATGATTCTGATAATAAAACAAGAAGGGGTTAGGGTTTTCCAATTACCTGACAGCGTTTGCACGAGTCAGGAGCGTATCGTTCCTCCTCATAAGGGTGGAAGTTGCAAAGTTTTAATAATCCGATGTCGGAGATAAAATGTCAACATTTTTGGGGAAAAATCCCTTTGGGATGCGAAAACATTTACAAGAGTTTTCAAAACTTCGAAACCTCAAAAAAAAAAATATATATATATATATATATATTTTTTGGAAAAATTTTATTTTTAAAGATTGTAGGAACATTTTTGGAAATTGTAGAAAACAATTTGAAATCGCATATCGTAAATTTGAAACAGTATGGTTGTATTTGTGGCTTGTAGCAATTGTATAATCACAGTTGTATATCAAAACAGTAAAGCATGGCATCGGAAAGTAAAGCAGTTGAGGCAATATTAAGGAAACTGAAACTAAATAAGTACGGTACAAGGGTTATCACAAGTTTGGATGTTAGAGCCAAAAACATAGTTCCGATGTCAAAGTCTAGCAAAAGTGGAACAAATACGAATACATCATCCGAATAGTCAGGCTACACAAAAGTAGGGCTACATCCGTACATACTACCCGAAGTCACATCTACATATCTGTAGGTCAGTCTACTCATCCACTGGTCAGAAAGGATACCACTGCACAAGTCAACTATCCCACAAAATCGACACACTAATGTCATCTGAACCTAGGGGACTGAGCTAGCAGTAACACATCACGGGGCCGCGCCGCGACGGAGCAAGGTCCTCACTCGGGCAAATGCTCTACGCACAACACGCCTAGCATCCCTAGCCTGGATCACTCCGCCCCCGCGGATCCCTAAACCAAGAATCCTATCGCGACTCCTCCTCCCAATCCTATGGAGTCGAGCCCTAGTCCTCCTAGCAACAGCGGTCCTCATCTCAGCCTGGATCCTCAAGCGCGCCTCGCGCTCCTCCACTAGTGCCCGCCTCGCCTCGTTAAGTCGGGCCTCTGCAGATAGTAAGTCTCGGGTCAGGAACTATACCACGTAAGCATGCTCAGTACCCGACACTGGGGGTAGGTCCATCGGTGGAGGTGGTATGACAGGAACAGGAGTAGGTGCAGCAGCAGGAGCAGGAGCAGTAGCAGGGGTAGGGTCAAGCTCCTCCTCGCTAGAAGTGTCATCCTCAGAGTCACCGTCCGATGAAACAGGGCTAGATGTCTGTGGAGAAGGTGGGGGTGACACAACACGACCCTCACCGGATCTCACACTCTCCTCATCAGTAGCTATAGGAGATGGGGTAACAGGCTCAGGCTCGGGCTCAGGCTCAAAGGGCTCCTCAACGGGATCCTCATCATCAGTACTCTCTATCAGTGTAATCCAGGGGCCAAGCTCGGAGTCAGCACCCATATCCTCCTCAGGATCCTCGGTCTCTCGCATCAGTGCCTCATCATGCTCTCTCTCGAAAGCCTCAGGGTCTGGTATCTCCTCCATCTACACAAGGGAAATAAGGTGGGCCACTAACCATAAAAGAAGGGTTTAGGAGTAGTTCCCTCACGGGCCTTAAAGTCAGGGCTATATCCGATAACCCGACTACAAACTCGATGAGAGTTCTAATTATTATTCAGGTTGTTATTAAGGTTATCATTATTGTTATTATTATTAGGGTTGCTTTCTTAAATTACTATCATTTCTGAGAACTGTAACCTCGCTCTAATACCATTTCTGTGACGCCCCCAGATCCGGGGTCGGAGATCTAGGCGCTCACGGTCCATTTTCCATTAATAACATACCTGTTCTTGCACATAATATATATAACACAGCCATCGACCCCACAATAAACTCACACCACACACACACATAGGTTAGAGCCTCAGAAACGTCACACATTGATTAAGCAGAATTAAAATTATCAGAGTTATTACAGACCGAATTAAATAGTATTTATGCTACCAGCAACACTTCGATATGAAGCGAAGTTGGCGGCTTGAAAGTTTGTTACGATACACTGCCTTGCACAGGTCATGCTGATAATTAAAACGAACTAACAAAAGCTGCCAACCAATCCGGCTAATGGGGCCTACCGGTGGAATCTTAAGTGGTGGCTCGGGTCTAGTCACCTGCTTTCGAACAGTCTGTCTGGGTCTTGCCATTTCGCTTAGCTGTTGTGTTTGTAAAATTTGAAAACAAGCAAGAGTGAGCAACTATAGCTCAGCAAGAAATATACGTATAAGATAAGCAATATAGCATTTCATATGATTGGCAGTTAATAAACTTGTTTGTATCAATCAGATATAAAATCACTTGTCATAGTTGATAAATCTCGAAGGTGCAACAATATGTGCCCTCGTTTTCAAAATAAACTTGCAGTTCTAGATACTGCATTGAGTCAACATCTTTCTCATCAAAATAGAACACTATCAGCAACTCGGCACAAAAGCCTAAGAAGCAGTGTCAAAGCATTTTTCCAAAATGGAGGAATGGGACTTAAAGAAAACACAAAACCTGACAAGGATTGACGATGATAAGTCGCCACATCCAAGTCCAATAATCTGCGGGTCTTCTCTACCGGTAGAAGGATAGAAACTACATCCGTAACTATCCCTCGGGTGAAAACTACATCCGTAATCACCCTCGATGAAAACTACATCCGTAATCATCCTTCGGCAACACCTGGGCCGGAATAATAAGTGATGGACCGCCTGGCTCACGGCCGCTTACACATCCCGGGAATCGTTCGTCAACGGTTCCCACACCTGCCAGAGTCCCTTTTTCTTTTTCTTTTAAAACTTGATTTTGATTGAAAACAGAGTAATTGAGGTCCGACGTCAGTCGGCCGATGATTCTTGAAATCATACAAGAAGCAGAACTTGACCGGGGGTTTTCGAAAATGTTTTGAGTTCGAAAGAGTTCGAGTTTGAAAGTATTAAAAAGTATCTTGGATTAACTTTGTCTTTAAATAATGAACAATGATTAATAAATAATATTTTAAGATTTAATATTAATAATTAATAAAATAATTATTCGATAAAATAAACTTTTAATCCAAGATAGGGTTTCGGGTATTTACGAAGATATAACAATAGTTATTTGAGTATACGATACCACCCGAATGACCCTTCGGGTTTTCGCAATCTAGATACGATATAATAATATACCGCTCCCCGGTCAATAGTATATATGGACCGCTACGACCTCTATTGCTAGAGTCGTTGTCCGAAGAAAACATTTCAATCTAAGTTCAAGGGGTACCAGCATATATGTACTTATTCAATCTCAATTGCATCAATACTTCGATAAACATAGCATTTGATATAATTTGAAAACTACAAACACAACAGTAAAAGTCCTTGTATATGGATAAGTTTTGAAAAGTAAACTTGCCTTGGTTTGGTTGGGGTGGTCGAGCGTGCGGATTCGAACGATCTATACATAAGCAATAATCGTTCGTTAGTACCTTAACAATATCTCTTTAATTACGGGGTTTTAAGGGGGTACGAAATTAACTTAACGACTTCGTCTTATGACTCTCTAGCCCCACTATAGGTCCATGTCATCACTCGATTACGCTCATCACTTACTCGACTTAATTTAATTACCACTTTCGAATCATAACCACTAACCCTAGAATTTTGCTCCACTAATCGACTTTTTCCATTGCGCGAATTTTACTCTAGCATTTTTATAAAATCCAAAAAATTCATATTTTAATCCAATTCCTTTTGGGTGGTCTTCACCACTGCATTCCCTACATTCTCAAATTTTTCCATGATCCCACATATATTTTTAGGGGTTTAAACAAGGTTCACAAGGGGGTCACTTAGTGCAGTCCATAGTCCAGAAACACAATTCACTCCTCCGGCCATAACTTAAAATCTATACATCACCTAGCCATGAACCTTACATTTCCAGAAACTACATTCAATTATCTTTCCAACAATATATGGTAGGACATCAGGGGACAACATTTGGGGGTTCAAAATCGTGCTACAATACAGGTCAATGTTCCTGGACAAAACTCAGCAAGCACAAACTACTTAGATCAACCATTTTTCATACTTCCATAACATAATCAACACTTAATACACTTAGATCATGGTTCATAACACTCATGGAGATATATATATATTATCCATAGTCATAAAAGTCACAATCTCAACATCAAAACTCAAGATCCATGATATCCAATACATATACAACCAAGATTAGTTCTCAAACACATGGATCTACTACCATACTTTATAAATAATACATAACCAAGAGGGTTAGAGATTTTTATACCTTCTTGAGCACCTAGAGGCCTTGGGTAAGCTTTACACAACTCAACAACACCTTAGATGGTCTCCTACAACACTTACAATGCAAGATCTAAAGGAAAAACAAACATGGTTACTATTCACCCAAGCTTTAACAATTTGTAACTTGAAATTGGGTGGATGGAATGGATTGAAATTGCTAACATACCTTGTCTAGATGATGAAGATGACCTAGGAATTATGTGGTGATTTATGAGTGATGGAAGGGGGAGGAGAAGAATTTTTATTCTCCACTTTAAGCTTTGGCCGAGAGCAACTAGGCAAGGGGGAGGGGGAGAGAGTTTGATTTTTGTGTTTGGTTGTTGGTGAATAATTGATGTAAAGTGATGTTGGGTGATACATATCATGTAAGTATAGGTAGTACTAGCAAGCATGGCCTCATGTACTACTTGTCCCCTTTTTTGAAAAAGCAAGTAACTAGGTACTATTCATCTTCCAATGGCTAACTAGTTTGCTTGATTTTTAACCACTTGGTTGCATGGGCTTGCATGCAATACTACTCCTTGTATTATTATTCTTCCACCAATGCTTATTATTAAATCTTTAATTCGTATCGTATCTTAATTAATCTCTCGTAATAATATTTTGTCGCGTAGAGATTTCCCCTATAACTTCTTAAGTACTTATTGTGTAAATTTCTCGAATGTCCATAATTCCTCGTCATAATTCTTAATAAATCCTTTAATACTCTAACCATTCTCAAATCCCAAGTTTTATAAATATTACTAACAATAAGACTCCTGTCTTCACAATCTTCCTTTATATCTTACATAATAAATGCAACAACGCAGTTTCTCAGACAATCAATTCTATTAATTAACAGGGATGACTAGAAAGGTTCCATAATGACAATGTCACAAGATATTAAATAAAAGGAAATATTACCAAAAATTAGGGTTCTTACACAAAGCCTTAAGATAGATTTTCAATTCAGTTATATCATCAGTATTATAAGCATAGGTAGTTAGAGGTACCTGGTTTTCAGAATCTTCAGATTCATTCTCAATAGAAGCCATGAGAGCATAGTTAACATCCTCATCTGAGTCTGAAGTGTCTGCCCAGTCTCTGCCTTTTGTGAAGAGTGCTTTTTCAGTTTTACCCTTCTTGCACTCAGGAGCATAGTGACCCATCTCCTTACACTTGTAGCATTGAATCTTAGACTTGTCGTATCCTTTCTCTCAGACTTTTTGAAACTCTTTCTGTCAGAGTTTGAATCTTTCTTAGAAAACCTTTTTCCCTTCTTGAAGTTCTTGAAACCCATCTTCTTGAAGGTCTTCACCATCAAAGCAGCCATTTGCAACATTTCTTCTTCATCATCCTCAGAGTCAGATGATTCATCAGTGTTTGAATCAACATCAGAGTTTGATGACTCACTTTCAGAATGTATGACTAAAGCCTTTCCCTTAGCTTTCTTCCTTGATGCTTCCTTCTTTAAGGGTTTTTCTTCAACCTTAAGAGCTACAGACTTTGTCTTCTTGCTTGATCTCCTGTTTCTCTGCTCCAACTCCAATTCATGAGTTTTGAGCAGCCCATAGATTTCATCAATCTCAGTATCAGCAAGTTCATAGTTATCTCTTATGGTGGTTGTCTTCACATCCCACTTTTCAGGTAAGGCAAGAAATTTGAGATTTGAGTCTTCTAGATCATATTCTTTATTAACCAATGACAAATCATTGAGCAGTTTACAGAATCTGTCAAATGTTTCTGTCATGGTTTCTTCAGATTTAGCCTCAAAGTGCTCATACTCCTGTGTGAGTATGTTCCTTCTATTCTTCTTGATAGCAGCAGTTCCTTGACATCTAACCTCAAGAGCATCCCAGATTTCTTTGGCAGTAGTGCAGTTAATTACTTTATTAGACATAACATTGTCTAAAGCACTATGAAGTAGATGCCTAACTTTTGCATCCTTAGCAATAGATGAAAGATCCTCAGGAGTCAGATCTTTCTTTTCCTTTGGAACTGTTTTAGCTTCTTCACCAGCAGTAGCAATAGATAGCTTTGTAGGTTTATGAGGACCTTCATAAATTCTGTCAAGATATTCTGGATCTGTAGCCTCCAGAAACATGGTCATCTTCACCTTCCAGATTGAATACTCTGCTGGCCTGAGAATAGGAACCCTGATTGTCTCATAGCGACTCACAGTTGTAGGTTGAGCCTTCTCAGAACTTGAACTTGTTGGAGGAGGTATCTCTGCCATTGATTATAGCTGTGTATGTGGATCTTAAACTGTATAGAGTAACAGATTTGCTCTGATACCAATTGTTAGGCCGAATACACAATTATAATCAAGATCGTATGAGAGATTAACAATAAAATACGCGTTTAAACAATTAAAAACAAACTATTTGGAATTAATAACTCCTCTCTCAGTGATGTAAACTATCACAGAGAGCTGCTTAGGTTACAATGAATAATGTTTCACAATAATCGATACCCTTCTAGGGTTAACCTAACTGTATTTATAAGATATACAGCTGCTATACAATCGATAATTGATACTCCTATAAATTAGCTATACAATTGATATCAATTACGATTGCTACACGTCTCCTTAGTCAACTCAATCTCTTTGACAGCTATCCAATCTTCAAAGATATTGCTTCCTTAATTATCTTCAAGTATACTTCACACACTGTTCACCAGTAGACGCTGCCTCCAGACAAAGTTTAACAAACTCTGCCGAGCTTCCAATTGTCAGCGTTTAACTAAACTCTGACTGCTTCCAGCTAAACTCTGATTTTTCACTGTAACACTTAAACACTGATTAATATTCACATCAATTATTTCTAACACACAAAATTTCCAGTCAAATGCATGTAATTTAACTAATATGCTAGTTTCTGTATTTTTAATGCCTCGGCAGGTAAGCATGATTCTTATCTTTCTTCTATTCTGTACCATAAACCAATAATTGCTGATCTTTAATCTATAGCTGAACTGGTAGAACATGATGACAAGATCATATATAGCTCTAGTGTTGACCTGGTATGTGCACTTATCAGCATTATGATAGGACAAGGTTCAGATGATGATGGATAACATAATTTCTTTAATTTTTGCCAAAATGGACAAAGTCAAAGAGTAAATCATAATAAGATCTTATATCATATTAAAGAGTGTATATGCCGGTCAGGAGATCTACTATCACATATGTAAATATAAATAAGCTAATTCAACTTTTCAGGTCTCAAAATTAAATGACCAGGGCTACTGCTGAACCACGATCACATAACAGTGGGTAAGTTCTTCTTTTCCACTTAATGGCACCAAGAATCAAAATTATAGTTAAGTAGTTAACTAATAAGTAACCAGTAGTAACTGGGCAACGTAAGGTAAGGGTGCTTGGTTGGGAACAAGTGCCCCTACCTGATTTTTAAGAGCACAGAATATATATGCTTCAAATAAGTAGTTATTTACATGGGGAAAAAAGAATGGGTGAGAATTATAGATGACAAATAATCAGATAACAAATCCTCATATATAAACTAAAAAAGGTGATTGCAGTTTCTAGAATTCTAAGAGCAGTAGTATCTTGAAGCGAATGAAGCTAACCTGACAGTTAACATCTTTTTGTGAAAACAGGGGGGCTCTCTCTGATCCGGTTCCTCTGTATTGAGCTTAGGTCTGTTATCAATATGTTGACAACAGTTCATGAGGCGGAAACCAAGAAAATGAGGACTGTCATTCCACCTACAAGATGGAAAATAGAACACTTGCAAACCAAATACAGAAATTTAAAATAAAATGTAATGCAACTTTGATTGGTAAAAGAAATAATAAAACTGTACCAAAGCCAACAGCGTAAGTGATCCACCGTGGTCAATAGGACAATTCAACATACCAATCATCATAATATACGCCCTGAAATAAATATCACTTGCACTTGTGTATTATAGATGCAGCAATATCTGCGAAATATTGCATATTCTGTTTAAAATGAAGGAGAAAATCAAGGACTCAGTTATATACTTCTATACACGCTTGCTGTTATAACAATAGAGATAGTAGTTTAAATATTCACATGAATGGCGTATAGCTAGACTTTAAACTGAAAATATAACAAATTAAAATTGTTTAATAACTACCTGGGAAATCTGAGCACAATGGCCAGAGAACAAAGGCATGCTAGCGATACTCACATGTTTAGTACCTGTAGTAGTTAAAACAACCGTATTTTCGACAGAAAATGAAGTTCTAAAAGTACATTCACCATAAGCCAGAGAACAGTTATAATAATCCTGGGTATAAAGCTTTCAGTGTGAGGTTCAACTACATCTATTAAGAACATATTGTTAGATATTAGTGAACAAAACACTGGAAAACTATAAAAAAAAAAAGGCATCATAACTACTTGAATTGTCAGGAAACATACGACGGGGATAGAAATTGGAATAAGCTATTAATAAACTAGTGAAATGGTAAGTACGGGGAACCCCATCAATTTCATAGCGTAAAATGACTTAATTAATGTCCCCATTGATGGTAAAAGAAACAATAACAAGTGCTTAAATAAGGATGTCTTGAACAGAAACAATAACCCATCTAGCAAAATTCCACTAACTTTTCTCTTAACAATAAAAGCAATATAATTTCTCTAACGACTTCATTTTATCTTATTTCTCAGTTACCCTATACATATGTTTCTCTCTCTAAGCCTCTGGATTCTGAATTCTTCTCTCTAATTTCTCTTAGATTCCGTCTAGTAAACTTAGCATCTTACCCCAAACTCCTTGATTCTATATCTACATCTTCCCAAATATCTCAGTTCTTTCCTTTGGGCAATGAAAAAAAACAAAACATCTCCTTTGTCTAATTTTTTGGATTCTCCACTATATTATGTTCTAATCTGAAAGTGTGAACCATACATCCAGGCAACATGTTCCCCCTTAACTCCTGACGAGTGATGAATTAATCTCAAAGAACACTGCTTTAAAGGATGCATTGAATGTACCAAACTTTAGTATGCAATGCTTTCTTTAGAAACAAGTTCTGCAAATCACCTGTCACACATCATCATAAGACGATAGAGTAGTATTTATTTCAGATATATATATGATGATTACCTCCAGAGTTCATAATACAAGAAGCAGAAATATATAAACGAATGAGCATCTAATACACACATGTACACACACGAATGTATAAATTTTAAATAATGATATAAAGTAGACAATTATTGGTTTACATATGGATAAATATGGACTTAAAATACTTAAAAGATGATAGAACAGTAGTTGACAAATGGTTGACATATATCATCAAACAGGTTGGGGACGGGGGAGAGAGAGAGAGAGAGAGAGAAAGAGAGAGAGAGAGAGAGAGAGAGAGAGAGAGAGAGAGAGAGAGCGAGAGAGAGAGAGAGAGAGAGAGAGAGAGAGAGAGAGAGAGAGAGAGAGAGAGAGAGAACTACCCTATACAACAAGGGGGCGACAGAGAGAGAGAGAGAGAGAGAGAGAGAGAGAGAGAGAGAGAGAGAGAGAGAGAGAGAGAGATTACCAATCGAACAATCAGCAGGAGTTGTAAATCTTCAAATCATACAATCAGCAAATCCCGATTGAGTACAAAAATCAGGATATATAAAAATCAGCAAGTCATACAATTAAGAGACCCAACAGCAAATCCCAATCGAACAATAAAGTGTAATCGAACAATTAAGAAAGTTGTAGCGATAAGGCATACTAATTCCAATTATTGGAGTACAGTAAGATGTAAGTAAGAAGGGGGTTAAGAGATGATACTTATCAGCCCATGCTTGTCTGCTTTTGCAAACATATTCAAAAATATTTGTTTCTTTTTGTTACGTATTTATTCTACTGGTAGGATCTGAATCATACGACACTGGAGGAATGACAAAAAACAATCAACAAATTAGGGTTTTGTAAAATACTGAAAAAATTAGAAAAACCCCCCAAGTTTTAGGGTTCATAAGTGAATTAATACATCAATAAATTAGGGTTTTCTTACCACAACAAACTTCAAATTCGTAACCACACAGCAAGCTTCACAGAAAGAGTGAGTGAGAGAGAAATTAGATATATTTGTTAGTCAAAGATACCACAAGTATTTGTTCATTAGAGAGAAATTAGATATTTTGTTAGAGATATAAATATAGAGAGAGAATGAGGGAGAGAGAGACCACAGGTACCCTAATTTAAGAGCGAGAGAACGAGAAATTAAAGATTAAGAACGAGAGAGAGGGAGAGAAATTAAAGAGAGAGAGAGAGAGAGAGTTACCTAAGAGAGATGAGAGCGAGAGTATTGTAAGAGAGATGCGAGTGCATGAGTGTATTGATTAAAATGAGGGAGTGGACTTACCCAAATTATTACGTGGCTACAAATATTTTATTTTCCCCCCCAAATATTTCACTTTCCCCCTCCCATATTTCACTTTTCCCCCGGTTCATTTTCAACACTTTTGTTAATGTCTACGGCAACATCATTTTAAGTGTTGGCTTTGCTAACCAAAAATATTTAAGGCAACACACATTGAAATGTATTACAACATCAAAATACAATGTTGGCTTACATCAAAATTAAGCATCTAAGGTTACATTTTACATGCCAACATTGGTTTTTGGTGTTGGTAAAGACCATATATGGTGTAGTGTTTGGGTATTCTTGTGAATATTCCTTGAATAAACACATTATCGAGTATTTTAAGATTATTCGAGCTATTCGGTATAAAAATGAACGAATACTGAAGTGATAAGATTCGACTCGATATTCGCTCGAATTATAAAATAATATTTGAATTCGCTTGTTTATTATGCGAATACGAATAATATTCATTTTTAACGAGTCGAATCCGAATTCGAACCCAGATTACTCGGATTCGTTTTACAGCCCTATAATCAAGTTTGGTATTTTAATATTACTAACTTATAGCCCGTGCAAAGCACAGGCTACTTTAATTTTTTCCCCAATTTTCTTATGATATAGTATAATATAATAAATATTAATTTTAATATGTTATTTGCAAGTTACTTTTAAATTGTTTTACTTTGTTTACAGTGTAGTGATATTATTAATGTTAATTTTACTATGTTATTAGCGGGATTTGAACATTAAATCTTTGTATAGAACAACTCTTAGTATTATATATAAATTAATATGCTGTTAGCGGGAATCGAACCTTAGATCTTTGTATATAACAATTTTTAGTATTGTTATATCTAACGGTCATGATCTATTTGAGTTGAAGATCTAACGGTTGTGAATGATAATGGTTGTGAATGAGGGGATAACCAAATTACAAATTATATCCCATTTTGCTTATTATAATATAGTAAGTATATATATAGAGTACGCACTATTGAAACATAATTATATACGTTAATAAAGAACATAAATTTTATAAGTTAAAATTGGATATTTAAGAATAAAAAATTTTAAACGGAGGTAATTTCTCTCCGTCTTGTATGTGAGAGTTCTGTTGTCTCTCCGTCCTTTCTCTAACCTTTAGAGGTGGGATCTTGTGGGAGTTTTCTATGGCGAGATATCGTAATATTGATGAGCAGATGGGGGGCTTGAGTATCGATGAAGAAGAAAACGAAAGTTTCGTATTTGAAGGGGATGTGGAAGAAGCGGTAGACAGATATGAACTATGCTTGGTGGGGAGATTTTTGACAGAGAAGAACTTGAACGTCAGGGCTATGAAGTCTAAAATGGCTGACATTTGGAAGCCTACTATGGGAATAAATATAAAGGAGATCGAAACAGGTATATTTCTCTTTCAATTCTACCATAGGGAGGATTTACAATGGGTGTTAAATGGAGGACCATGGTCTTTTGATAACGCCATGCTTGCGGTAGCAGTTATTCCGAATGGTGTAGAACCTGTAGATGTCCAGTTGTGGCACCTGAACATTTGGATACAAATTTATGATCTTCCATCAAGTTTTATGAATGAGAATGTGGGTATGCAATTAGGCAATTTCTTTGGTGAATTTATCCAGTATGATGTGAAGAATAATACGTCCATATGGAGAGAATGTATGAGGGTGAAAATAAGACTAGACGTGAGAAGACCTCTCAAAAGAAAGAAGAAGATCACAAGAAGGGATAGTTCTGAATTTGTTGTATCATGCAAGTATGAAAGGTTAGGGGATTTTTGTTTCTCATGTGGCTTGGTAACTCATACGGAGCGCTTTTGCAGGAGATCTATAGACAGGAGGGGGGGAATCTGGGCCAAGGGAGTGGGGAAATTGGTTGAAAGCACCGCCGCGTATGGTGGCCGGAGGAGTTAAGAGTAAATGGCTAAGGGAGGAAGAAGATGACAGTTGGGAATTGCGGATTGGACGGGATAACAGAAAGGCGGGATTTCAGGAGGATCAAAATTCAAATTCGAATAATGTGGGAAAGGAAAAGCGTGATGTTAGGGATGAGATAGCCACCAAATCAGTTACAACTAATCTCATGATTTCTCACGTAACAAACAAGGAAATTGTGGGCTTTAAGGCTATTCAAAATCCAGTATATGGGCCAGGAGAGGATGAGTTGGATGGGTTACAATTGGAGGGCTGTAAGAGAAAAAGAGTTGGGCCTGACTCTTTGAGTACAATGGATGTGGATGGAAATATTGTTTTAAGTGGGTCTATTAACAACCTTAATACTACAGGAGCTGTCATTTCTGATTCGGATTTGGCAACACCTTCTTCTTCTTTATCGGCTACGCTTGCAAGGCAAGCTAGCCGTTCATCATGAATCTCCTAAGTTGGAACTGTCGGGGGTTGGGGAACCCTCGATCAGTTCGTGTCCTTAGAGACCTGGTAAAGGCTCAAAAACCCGACCTTTTATTTTTGTCAGAGACTTTAGTTGATAGTAATGTAGTTGAGAAGCTTAGTAAGAAGTTTGGTTTCGATAATTATGCTGCTGTTGATAAGGTGGGGAGGAGTGGGGGTTTAGCAGTCATGTGGAAGCGCTGTATGCGTGTCAGTGTTAATGAGTCTTCTCAAAATCACATTGATGTTCACATCACTGAGAATAGTAGTTTTATTTGGAGGCTTACGTGTTATTATGGTTTTCCTGAGAGGGAACGAAGAAGAGATGCTTGGAATTTTATTAGAGGATTAGCTGGTCAATCTCAACTCCCTTGGTGCATTCTTGGGGATTTTAACGACCTCTTGTATGCGACTGATAAGCAGGGCATACATCCTCATCCACAATGGTGCTTAGATGGGTTTCGAAATGTTATAGAGGATTGTGCTTTAGTTGAGTTGGAGCTTACGGGTGGTCAATACACTTGGGAAAAAAGTAAGGGATCTCCGAGTTGGGTTCGAGAAAGATTAGACAGAGCCTTTGCATCTGCGGATTGGTGGCATTATTTCCCTATCTGTAAGTTAGCTGTGTGTCATACCATCACTTCTGATCACGAGCCTATTCACCTGGATCTGTTGAATGCTAATATCTCGAAAAAAGAGTTTAGGTTCAAGTTCGAAAACAGTTGGCTTAAAGAAAAAGGTTTTCATGCTGATGTTTCAAAGTTTTGGGAGGGCCTGCCCAGTACTCACTTGTTGCCAAAGTTAATCTCGGTCTCTTCCTTTATGGCGAAGTGGGGGAGACACTTTTTTCATAAGTTTAGAGAGAAAATAAAAGCTCAAAAGGAGGTTATCAATAGCCTTATGAATTGTACTGATGATGTCGGGATTAAACGGTATTTTGAGGAAAAAGAAAAACTTCATCAGTTGCTTCTTCAGGAGGAAATTTATTGGAAGCAACGAGCAAAGGTATTCTGGCTTGAGGAGGGGGATTCAAACACTAAATTCTTTCATGCATCTGCTTCTATGAGGAAAAAAATGAATCATATCTCGAGGTTGCAGAACGATGAAGGTGAATTTACTTCAAACCATGATGATATGTGTTCGATAATTAAATCTTATTTCATTGATATTTTCTCGGAGGGTAATGCTATGCCAGATCAAAACAATACCAACGAAGCCAATATGATTACCAGTTCTCAGAATGAGGAGTTAACAGCTGAGCTTAATTTTGAGGAGTTCTCGTTAGCTGTTAAGGAGATGCATCCGGATAAGGCGTCTGGCCCGGACGGCCTTAACCCAGCATTTTTCCAGCACTTCTGGCGATTGCTTGGTCGTGAGGTGTTCTCTTGTTGAAAAAAATGGCTTGAAGATTGTATATTCCCAGCTGATGTTAACAACACGAATCTGGTCCTAATCCCAAAGAAGAATATTGTGGAAACCCCAAGGGATTTAAGGCCTATTGCTCTGTGTAACGTCCTGTACAAAATTCTTGCCAAAGTGTTGGCGAATAGATTGAAGAAGATCCTACCTGTGGTAATTTCGGAGGAGCAATCTGCTTTTGTTCCTGGGCGAAATATTCAGGACAATGTTCTTGTGGCGTTTGAGCTCATTCATCATATGAACAGGAAGAGACAGGTAGTGAAGGGGAATTAGCTTTAAAACTCGATATAAGCAAGGCTTATGATCGAGTTAGTTGGTCATACTTAAAATACCGAATGCGATTGATGGGTTTCTCGGAAGTTTGGATTCGGTGGATCATGCTTTGTGTTACGACAGTCTCATACTCTGTTTCTTTTAATGGTACAAGTATAGGTCCTATTCAGCCGTCGAGGGGTTTACGCCAAGGAGACCCTATTTCTCCTTATTTATTTTTACTGTGTGTTGAAGGCCTTTCGAACCAGTTGAAGGAAGCAGCTAGTACAGGCACTATAAAAGGCTGTCAGATTAATGGTACAGCTCCCTCTATAACTCATCTTCTGTTTGCTGATGATTCGTTTCTTTTTTTCAAAGCCACAACTGAGGAGACTCTAGAGGTGAAACGGATTCTTAATAAGTATGAAATGTGCTCGGGTCAAGCAGTGAATTTTCAGAAATCGGGTATTTTTTTCAGTGCGAATGTGAGGAGGGATAAACAAGAAGAATTGAAAGAGATTTTGGGAGTGCACGAAGACTTACAGGGAAGTAAGTATTTAGGTCTGCCGTCCCTGGTGGGCAGATCAAAGAAGGGTGTGTTCAAATTTATCAAAGACAAAGTGACTAAAAAAATTCAGGAATGGAGTACTAAGCTTCTCTCTCGGGCAGGCAAAGCAGTTCTTATAAAAAATGTTGCTCAGGCGATCCCTGCTTATTGCATGTCATGCTTTCTCATTCCTAAGACACTTTGTCAAGAAATCGAGAAAATGATGAATGCTTATTGGTGGTGCTCAAACTCTGCACAAAGTAAAGGTATTCGTTGGTTAGCTTGGGATAAAATGAGTATGTCGAAAAGGCAAGGAGGTATGGGCTTTCGTAATCTCTATGGTTTTAACCTTGCACTTCTTGGCAAACAGGTGTGGCATCTTGCAACCAACCCGGATTCTCTGGTGACTAGACTTTATAAAGCACGGTATTTTGCTGATTGTCATATTCTTCAAGCAACAAAACCAAGAGGTTGTAGTTATATATGGGAAGGGATTTGGGAAGCAAAGGAGAGTTTAAGAAATGGATTTAGATGGGTTCTTGGGGATGGTCAATCTATTGATATATGCAAGGATGCTTGGTTGAGGGCAAAAGCAAACCATCGAGTGGAAGAAAAGGACTATCCTGTTGAGGTTGCTAGGGGGAAGGTGAAAGATTTGTTCATGCAAAATAGGAAGATGTGGGATGTTGATAAGATTAACAGTTGTTTTGATCAATGTGATGCAAGTGCCATTTTTACAACTCGAATTCCTCAGAATAGTACAGTTGACAGGTTGGCCTGGTACCATTCTGCAGATGGTCAGTACTCTGTGAAGACTGGGTATAGATATTGGCATGAGCATAATATTGGCATCTTTGATGTTCCTCAATCCCCTGGATGGGGTAGAATCTGGAAATTACATATCCCTCATAAAGTAAAGGTGTTTCTATGGCGGTTTTGTAGAAATACCATACCAGTGAACTACAGAATTCGAAGTAAGGGAGTGCTGGTTCCTTACACTTGTTCTATGTGTGTAGGCGATATTGAACATTTACGCCATATCTTTTTCGAATGTGAATTTGCTATGAGTTGCTGGCAGGATTCAGGTTTAAATCTCAATATGGCAGACCTTGAAAGTGCTCCTGACTGGATTTTGGCAAAGCTTGCTGTTGAAGATAGTGAATATCTAATCACTATGGCTACGGTTCTGTGGAGTATTTGGAATGCCAGGAATAAGCGTGTTTGGGAGAATGTTAGTTTATCTCCGGCTGCAGCTGTCTCTCTTAGTTCAACACACATTCGTGACTGGCAGCAGGCATCGAAGAATAAATCAAGTACTGGTAATGCAAGTAGATCAACTTCGAGTTGTGAGGGTATGAAATGGCAGGTCCCAGAAGTTGGAAGTCTTAAGATAAATGTTGATGCGTCTATTAAGGAGAACGAAGATTTTTTCTCGTTGGGCATGGTAATTCGTGATGATAAAGGAAGGTTTCTTCTGGGAAGGACTCATAGGATTGCAGGTCGTATCTCTGTTCTGGAGGCAGAAGCGATTGGTGTTCTTGAAGCTCTTTTATGGTCCCGTGATTTTCCTGATAAGCCTATAGCTGTTGAAACAGATTCTCTCCTTACTGTTAATGCCGTCAAGCACAACATAACTAGTCGTCTCGAGATTGGGCATGTCATTCAGCAATGCAGAGATTATCTAGCAACAAGGACGAGTGTTAGTCTTGGTTTCGTTAAAAAATTGGCAAACAATGTAGCCCATAAATTGGCTAGGCTACCTTGTGAGCTCAACAGTTTTGTGACCCATATGTCTCCTCCTCAGCTTTTGTTGGAGACAATTCTGTATGATGTTTCTTAATAAATGAATGGGTCTTTTCTTCAAAAAAAAAAAAAAAAAAAAAGAATAAAAAATTTTAGGTGATAGTCTGGCATTCCTGTTCGTTACATATTACCGTTATTCTAAGAGAGAAAATATAAAAGCATGTTTTGTTTGTTTTTTAAGTCTCAAATTTTGTTGAGTTGGCCGGTAAGTATCCTTCTTATCTTGTCTGGGGTAATTTTAGCATTTGGGCCAATTTGTTACCTGCAAATATACACACACAAACTGTCTTTATCCAAAGCCTTTTGGGATGCCTATAACAAAATACTTTAAGCAGGCATGTGATCAAGTACACATAGATAAAGTTCGTAGTATCAAAGAACATGTGAATCAATGGCCGGAATCAGAAGGAGTTGTTTGAACCAAAACAAAACGAGCTATCCTAAACTTGAGCTCCCGTTGATTTTAAGAAATTAATAGAAAAATAATCAAGTTTATATTGGTGTAAGAAAATGTTATTAGTTTTAAATTATTCGGTGATCTCTTAAAAATTAACAATAATTTTTTCTAGTCCCAATTCTTGATCAATTTTAATGGTGAGAGGGGAAGGTCATTGAGAACCCATTGGCTCGAGATTTGTTATATTCGTGGATGGAAGTCTGGTTACATGCTATTTAATTGGTTTGTCGTTTAGATGCGACTGAATATGATAGCGGGAAAATGAGAGTTGTCATTGTGTGTGTTGTCTGTCGACTTTGATAAGAATTTCATGTAGTCTTGTACTCTTGTTAATGTAGGTAAGGGTTTCTACAAGGAATCAAAGTCTGAAGAACCTCGCAGATTATAAATTAACAAGGAAGTGGTAAACTGTATCAGGATCGGTGCAATTCTTTATCAGAGTCCAGCTACATTTATTTTTCTTTGGGTTATTATTGGCCAAGTCAGAAGAAGTAGGGTTGTACCTTAAATTTAGATCCGTGTGTAAAAGTAAAGCATCAAATCACAAGTCCACCACACATGTATGTATATAGGCATATGTACGCACTTCTGGTTGTTTCTTATCTCAAAAAGAATGTCAACCTCAGCCTCAAGCTTACTACTGTTATTATTCTGAAATATTTATTGGGAAATTCTCAATGGTACCACTGTACTTTTGGCTTTTGCCAGTGGTACCATTACGTTTTTGACTCCTCTAGACGGTACCCTTAACAAATTGACTTCTTAACAGAAATACCATTATGTTAGAAAAACGTTATAGAAACGTTAAGTAGGGTTTGCGACCAATATTCAACCTTTTTTCTTATTGCATACTGCAACGCATGGCCAAGATTGTTCTTATATTTTT
Organism: Saposhnikovia divaricata; assembly: GCA_036435485.1. Classification (NCBI taxonomy): domain Eukaryota; kingdom Viridiplantae; phylum Streptophyta; class Magnoliopsida; order Apiales; family Apiaceae; genus Saposhnikovia; species Saposhnikovia divaricata. Next base: position 27,060,789 of record CM071600.1, read on the forward strand.
TTAACAGGTTTGGGACCAACCAATATTCTTCAAATATATTTTAGTGAAATTCTCAATGGTACCACCGTACTTTTGGTTTTTGCCGGTGGTACCATGTCCTTTTGACCTTACTTAATATTTTTAGAACGTTTTTTTTAACAGAATGGTATTTCTTTTATAAAGTCAATTTGTTAAGGGTACCGTTAAGAGGAGTAAAAAACGTAATGGTACCATTGACAAAAGTCAAAAGTACAGTGGTACCATTGAGAATTTCCCATATTTATTTAATAAATACTGCAATACTGCATTCTGCATTCTGCATAGACACGTATTGCGGAAAAAAAATTGAATAAATGCATAGACAGGTATTGCGGAAAAAAAATAATTTATTCAATAACCAATTCGGTAGACGTAATACTCCCTCCGTCCCGCTGGATTCTTTACATGGAGGCTGGGCACGGAGACCAAGGATAGTGGGTGTAATATTGTTAAAATAAATGAAGTAGTGGGTGTAATAGTGATTTTATTATTAAAATAAATGAAGTAATGGGTGTAATGGTGTAAAGTGTTAAAAAAGTGGAGTGAAGTAGTGGATGTAATAATGTATTTTATTGTTGAAAGTTACTCCCTCTGTCCCCCTTGGTTGTATACATTGGGGGACGTAATTCTGGCACGGATTTTAAGGTACATTTTGCGGATAGTTTCATAACTTATTTTTAAAATTTTCTTTTTTTGTATAAAAATAGAATTGTTCTATTTTTATACAAAAAAAGAAAATTTTAAAAATAAGTTATAGAACTATACTTTTTAGAAGCCTTAAAATGCGTGTCAAGCAGTGAAAAAAAAAATGTAAAGAAATGAGAGGGACGGAGGGAGTACTATTTTGGGTAATGTAAAGAATCCATAGGGACGTCGCAAATTAGTAACTGTAAAGAATCCATTGGAACGGACGGAGTATAATTTAAAGAATGAAACATAATGTTATAGTCAAAACTTTGATCATCAATTTATCCACACTCGTCTCAATAACAGAGTCTCAGCATTCGAATTTAAACTGACAAATAATGCACGCTAAACACTACTTCATCCATTTCTTTAAAAATGTCATTTTCTGATACACACTTATTAAAAATAGTATTTGTTAGTGATAAAAAAATCTTGCAAATTCTCTTCTCATTCACAATGGTGGTGGAGGCACTCGCCTCAAATTTATTACAATAAATCACAGTTGTTTATATAACCAATTCCTATCACCAACTCCGATCACCATCTCCGGCGCAATTCCGGCCAACCCAGAAAATCACCACCGGTAAATAGAAAATCACCACACTGCCGCCACATCCGGCCACCACGCCGCCACCACCACCAACAAAAATCACCCCGTTTAAACAAAAAATCACCGCACCAAAACCACACAAACCACCACCTCCGACCACCAACAAATCACCAACGGAGCCCGAAAATCACTACAAAATCGACACAAAAATCAGCAAGAATCACAAAAAATCACCACTGTTAAACACAAATTACTTCCAGCCACCACCAATAATCACCACCGGAGACCGAAAATCACCACAAAATTTATTAGTCGATTACTTTGTTTTCGTCTCTTTTTCACAAACCACAAGTAAACAGTTTTGAAATTATCCATTATCTCGGAAAACTCGTCGGAGTATGAGATCGGAACCATCGGATTTAGGCCGTCGTTATGGGTCACTGGAATTATAGGTGCCGAATTTGTGTTCTACAGTGTTAGAGCTCGTCGGGGGAGGAGTGTAGGAGAGTTTGAGAGATGGGACAGAGGGGAAGTTAGTGCAGAGAAAGAGAGATGTTTTAGTGGTCGGAGGTGGTGATTCCGGTAAGGAATGGGAAGCCAAAGATTGTGACGAAAAGAATCGATCTGAATACGTAAAGGCTTGGTCGGAGAGAACGGACGGTGGCGGGCGGGCGGGCGGGCGGGCGGGCGGGCGGGCGGGTGAGGGGAGGGTGGGCAGAGGGGTATGTATGTGTTTTTGTGTGTTCAGTGTGCATGGGTGTGTGGTGGGTGTGTGTTTAATGTGTTATTATGATTAAAAGAGGTTTAAAATTTGTGGGACTGAGATTCACCATAATAGATGGTTCTCACTTGAGCAAGATCCTATTAACATATATGTAATTAGGCTTTTTTATTATTAATGTAATTTTATTTTTCAATTTTATCCTTCATCTACCCCTATTTAATATTAACTGGTAGGAGGAGTACATTTAATATTATAGTTATAATCAAGATTATTTAGGTAAAAAGAAAATTTGTTTGTCTAGAAAATGTAAAAATGACACTTATATTAAAATTCAAATTTAATCAAAAAACGACAATTAAAAATAAACGGAAGAAATATAAATGATTTGCCTTTCATTTATTGTATAGACAAACCAAGCAATTACAACAAATCGTTTTCACTCAATTTATAAATACTAGCTTAAAACCCGTGCGATGCACGGATTTTTTAAAATATTATATGAATTTTTTTCATTAATTTAAATTATTTTTTGAAATATTAATTTTGGAGACTTAAATTTTTATATGAGATGATTTGATAATAGTTGTATAAATGTTATCCATGATATTCTAAAAATGGAGAGATTTTAGTCAGAAAATATAGAAAGATGACAGGTTTTAGTTGAAAAAAATAATTTTTAATTATTAGTAATTATAAAATAATTATTTTATTTTATTAAATATAATGTCCGTGTAATGATTAGAATAAGAGAGGATTTAGTTAAAGAAAATTAAAAAGGTAACATGTTTTTGGTGAAAAAGGTAATTGATTAGTTTATAGTATTATAATTTAATTACGTTATTTTACTAAATACAATTGCTCGTAATGTTTTTTGAAAAGAAGAAATTAATATTGTACGTGATATTTCAATTAAAAGAGGGGTTTTAGTTAGAAAATATATAAAAGACGATACGTTTTAGCTGAAAAAGAAAATCAGTTAATTATTAATATTAGAATATTATTAGTTTATTGTATTAAATAGAACCGCCCGTGATATAATTGGAAAAATAGATATTTTAGCTATAGAAATAGAAAGGCAACGTGAAATTAAAAAGATTATACGATTTATGTGAAAAGGGTAATTGATTAGTTTATAGTAATTATATTTTAATTAAGGCAATCGACTACTTACCATTATTTTAATTAATTAATTTTAATTTAATATACTCATGATTTTTAAAATATTTTTATTAATAATTGAAAAATATGATGTAATATTTTCGGGTATATATTAATGATTGTAAGATTAGTTTTAAATTAAAAAGGTAACATGTTTTAATTTGAAAGGAAATATTAATGATTGTTAGATATGATACGACTGATGTTTTTATAAACAACGTATACAGATTTTTAATATATTTTATTAATAATTGAAAAATATGATGTGATATTTTCGGGTATATATTAATGATTGCAAGATTAGTAGGTGTTTATAAAAGGTAATATCTTCAATTAAAAGTATAAAGACAATCGACTACTTACCATTAATTATATTATGTGTTATTCCCAGATTACACACTTGTATAATTGTAGAAGGGGGGGTTGAATACAATTCTTGATATTTATAAATTTCTGATAAGAACTTCAGAAACTTATGAAGAGATAATTGCAATGTAAGAATTATACACAAACACATATAAAATCAGGTGGTTAAAATGCACCACCTGAAGCTTTTATTTGAAGAAAACTCTGTGATACAAAATGTACACAGCTGCCGTTTTACAACTCTTTGCTTCTAAAGATATTCAAGAAACCCTAAGCAAATATGTCTGTTTTCTTAGCCTACAAAGAGTTGCTACACTTGGTTATATATCCCAAGTTTTACAAGTACTACTGGAATAAGATAATACTAATCTAATTCTAGTTGACTTGCTACTACACTCCAAATACATATGTAGCCGAAAGGTTGTCCTTGTGTTCAGACATGTCTCCTGCACCTTTCTTGTATTCATAGTGTAAATGGAATGCTTCTTTCTTCTGTGTTTCCAAAGTATGGCTGCCATACTGCTTTTTGTATCTACTTTCAACTCATGTGATCTGTCAGTCAAACATGTCCTTATCAACTGCTAACCTCCAGCTAATCATAGAAATCAGTGTCAATGATTATCCGTTGATGATGTACACTGACATCCGTTGATGATGTATAGAGCAGTATCCGTTGATATTGGGACTTGAGCTGTATCCGTTGATAGAGTGGATTTGAGTTGTATCCGTTGATAGAGTTTAGTCTTCATCCGTTGATACACTTTCACTTAGACAGAATTACATAGCATAGCTTATTTACAATTGGCTACCCTATTCTGCCTATCCGTTGATAGTCAACATGACTGTGGATAAAAACACTATCGACTGATAACATAGAGATACTGCAGTGTGCTACAAAACCTCATCCGTTGATGAGCTACCTGTCAACGGATAGAGTTATAAATCCTCATCCGTTGACAGCTACAAAACCTTAAACAATTTGATTGATTGTGAAGTTATCATCAAGTACAACATATTCCTAACAATCTCCCCCAATTTATACTTGATGGCAATAAAGCATAAATTCAGGACCTTGATGATAACAAAACATTCCTAAAGATATATAAAGAACAATACATAAATTGTATTAAGCTACAATAATTAAAAACTGAAAGTTTGAGAAATTTACAGAGAAGTGCTCCTCTAGACTGAGCAGATTAGGACTGTTTCTTTCCTCTTGTTGGCATCACCCTTGATTTTCCTTCCTTGGCAGAGTTGGACTCAATCTGTATTTGGAGTTGCCTATAGAAGGCATCTTCTTCATCTACCTTTGGATTTAGCTTCTGTTGTAGCCATCTCAGGTATTGAGAACTAGCCTTTGGTAGTTGGTCTTCTAACCTGAAGAATCTCCTGTTACCATCTTCATCCCTGAACTCCATCATCCAGAAAGGTTGGAGGTGGATTTTCTGTCCATTGTATGGGATCTTCATTTTCCTTGGTAGACTTGATGGTGAGTTCCAATCCCTCCTTATTTGTTCTATTTTGTCCAGTATCTCCCCTTTTGCTATCTTGGAGAACCCTGTGTATCTCTTGATTGCAGAGAACACTTTGGTTAAGGTATGATAATTTTCTCCAAGAACCCTTTGCAGTGGCCATGTCCTTTCCGTTCCTCCCTTGTATACAAAGACCAATCTTTCAGGCAAATGTTTATATTTGTCAATTCCTCTTACTTCTGACAATTCATCCAGATAAAGATTCATGTCAGAGTATTCTTCAATATCTGCCTGATAGATAAAATCATCCTTGTTTTCCAAGATTGGCTGCCTGACAATTGCAGGTACCCTAGCAACTTGAATTGGTTCCTTTGAAGGTTGCTTCCTTGGTTTCCTTTTCTTCTGTGTAGGCTTCTGTTGAGGCTTCAGCAAGAATGAAGGAACCTCAATGGAGTCAAGATTCATTGGTTCCTCTTTAGGTACTATAGGCTCACCATGGAAATTTACATCTGGGTTGAATACTTTCACATCAATAGGTTGTGATGAACCAACTGTCTCTTTGTTTTCAGTTTCTGGAGAGACAGGCCTCCTTGCATGTGATTTTAATCTCTTGGATTTGGGGACTGATTTCCCTTTCTTTTTGAATTTGGGGACTTCCTCAGGTTCCCTCAATTCATCCTCTACCTCATCCAATAACTCTTGAGCCAGCCTTGCTTGCTTCTCATCTGAGTTTTCATATAGATATTCAGTGCTTGGTTGAGATTCTCTTAGCAGCCTTGAAGTTTCTTCTCTCTTAGCTTCAACAAATCTAGGATGGCTGTTGGATATGTTTAGAACTTTTCCATTCCTTATGATTACAGCCATCCATTCTCTTACACAACTGTTAGCCTTCTCCTTGAATTCCTTGATTGCCTTACCCATCAACTTCTCTTCATCATCCTTGGGAAATGGAAAGTCCAGTTGTAACTTGTTCTTCCCATTTGCTTTTGGTGGTGAGAAGGGTCTTGATTTGACGTAGGGTTCAAATTCCTTAACATGAGAAGGCTCAGCATCATAGAATGTAGGAGCCACAATTGCTGGAGTGAGCACCTTCAGAATTGTTGTAGATATTGTTGGAGCTGAGGTTTGGCTAGAGAACAGATTTGATGCAATAGATTGATTGATCAATCTTTCTGTCCTCATTATCCTTTCATAGTTTTCTTCTTTCATCTTTTGGAGAGCTTCAATTTTGGCTAGCTTTTCTTCTTCTGTCAAGTTTGAAAGATCAAACTCTCCATATAGAGGTTTGGATTTGCTGGGGGAAGCTGTGACAATGAATTCTTGTGGATTGACCACTATGGTAGGCTGCTGCTCCCCCTCACTTGCTGCTTCCCTTCTTTCAGAAATTAAGATTTGACTTGAAGTTGCCACAGCCTCTTTTACTTTCTCCCCCTTTTTGTTAGCATCAAGGGTTTGACTAGAAGTTGGGGCTGCAACTAACCTTTCTAGCAGTTGGGTTTGCAGTTTCTGATGTTGAAGAAATTGCTCCATCTGGGATTCCATCTTTTCCACTCTTGAAGTGAGAAGTTGCACAGATTTAGCCAGGTTGTCTTCTTTGAGAAACCTTTGTTGCAACACCCTCTGAGTGGCTGTAGGAGCTAGTTGCTCTAGCTTGGAATCCACAGAGATTTTCACATCCTTGATTTCTTGTTTGACCTCCTCTAAATTGGATCTCTGAATCACCATTTGCATCTTTTGTAACTTTAGGGAGTCAATTGCCTGTTGAAGAACAACCTTTCTCTGTGGATCTGCTTCTGGGTGCTCAGCCAGGGCAGATTTATATTGCCTTATGATTTCCATATCAAGTTGGTGATAGGTGTAGTTTTGAGCAAATGCAAAATCATGAATACTGCTACCACCTTCATCTTCAGAGCTCTGGCTGTCTTCATCTTCAGAATTGTCAAATTCATCACTCTCAGCAGTGGTTGGCAGAGCTGCTATAGATTCCTTAGCTCTAAGTAGAGATTGTGAGGTGTGCACTAGGTGCAGTGCCTCCTCTGCTTCCACATTGCCCTGTTGTGCCAGAATTTGATAGGCAGGAACAGGGTGAGTAAAGGTTTCAGCATCCAGAGAAATGGAGTCAATCATGGACTGATATTCTCTTTGAAATTCCATTTCCTTGGATGCATCCTCAACCCCCATTGACTCACTAGCAATGGCTGCTTCTTCCATCCTTATCTCTCCTGTAGTCCCTTCTCTCACCTCATCTCTCTTTTCTTGCATCAAGGGCTCCCCTTGGCTCACACCTCTCACACCCTCACCTTCACCTACTAAGGTGGTACTCTCCAACTCTCCTTTTGCCTGACCGGAAGAAATGGCCAGCCTCTCATTATTTATCTCTCCTTTTGCCTGCTCACAAGGCAGCCTCTCACTCCCTTCCCTCAAACCTAAAAGTGTTTCAACTACTGAGAACTCCTCTACACTTGACACTGGAATGTCAGATATAGCAGTGGTAGAGTGAGTTATCAACGGATAAGGAATATCCGTTGATGAAGTAGTTATAGCTGTCAACGGATGGCTAGATAGAGGCGCATCCGTTGATGGAGAAACACTTGTCAACGGATGAAGGATATCCGTTGAGGAAGGAATAATTATATCCGTTGAAGAGAAAACCAACACTGAATCTGTGGAGATTGATTTTAAGTTCGAGGCCACAGTCTGTGTTGAGAATTCTGGAAGGGAAGATTGATGGTCCAACAAATCATCTAAAAGATGATGACCACCAATTATAGAGTGGGGCTTCTCCAAGAATCTTAAAGATGGAGAATCAGGAATTGATGTAGATATCATATCCACATCCAGAGAAGGAGTTGGTGATGGTGGATTGTAATGTGTATCGATTTGAAGATTAAGATCAAGGGGCTGTGACTCCACATTTATTGAAGTCACATCAAACTGAGTTTGAGAAGGTACAGTTTCCTGTACAGTGTGTGTGCCCTGTGATTCCCCTGTGGTTTTAGATTTCACTCTTCTTCCATAGGTTTTTGAGATTGGGCTATATGTGTCCCTAACCCTCTTGTGCAGTGTTCCTTGTGGGGAACTTGATTCAGTAGTCACACTCTTTTGGGAGAGTGTGACTAGAATTTGGCCTGTAGTTACATTAGCAGTCTTTTGAGAGACTGAAATGGTGGTTGCACTCATCTCTCCTTCCTTATCCTTAGGGCTTCTTTGATGTTCACCCTGTCCCTCACCACTCACTACCACCTTCACACTCCCCTCAAGAGGTTTGGTAGTTTTTACAACAGGTGTCTTTTGAGAGACACTTGAGGTTTGCCTTTTAGAATGTGGTTTTGGAACTTTGGATTTGGTCACTTTGGTAGGAGCCTGTTTGGTCACAACTACAGACTCCATTGTGACACTAGAAGGTAAAGAAATTTGGGGGTTGGAGATAGAGGTTTCAGAGTTAGAGATAGTTACCTGAACAATTGGTAGATATACCAACTGTACTCCTGCATTGAGGTTCATTCGAATCAGGTCACTTAAGACTCTCTTCTCCTGAACAAAACATTGGAACTTGCTATCCGGGTTAGCAATGGATAGCTTATTCTCAGACACATGCAGTGCTAAGAGCATTAAAAATCTAGCAAAGTAGATATTCTTGCTCCTAGTTTCCTTTTTACCCAACTTTGCAGCTATCTCATACAAAACTAATGTGCCAAAATTATAGAATTTATCATTTAAAAGCATACACATCATTGTCAGCATGGACAGGGTAACAGCATCAAAATTGCTAATTTTTCCTGAAAAAGTTTTAATGAAGGCATCACAGAAGTAGCTCCATTCTTTAACCATTCCTTTTCTAGCAATTTTCCCTAAGTTTTCAGTACTAAGGGCATAATTAATAGAATTAAGCATGGCAACAATTTCAGCATCAGTAGGTACTTTCAGACAGTTATTCTCAGGCAATTTTAAACAAGCAGTTATTACATCAGAATTAACCACATAGTTTTTACCCTTTAAAGAAAAAGCAATTGTACCGTCTGTGCCATTGTACTCAGCAGATGTCCACATTTCTTCAATTACCTCGTGGATTAAGGGAGTGGTAGCCGTCATAGCATATGACAGTTTGCATTTCTTCACGAAACTCATCAAAGTGTGGTAAGCTTCTGGAGCATTCACTGTGTCAACAAAGGCCGCGAAATTGTTCTTCTCATAGGTAAACCCAGTGGAGGACATCATCTTAACAATAGGCGCCATTGAAGTGATTGAACTTTGGTTACAGAGAGTTTTAGGGAAGAAGATGCAGTTAACTTTTGATATGCTTGAAAATGAATAAAAGTGAGATGTGAGAGTACAAGTCCGCCTTTTATATTTTTCAAGAATTAAAAATGAAATAATTAAAAGTAATTACTCCATTGGTCAAAAGTAACTGTCAGATAGTAAATAAAAAGAGAATAAGTACAGCCATGATTAGATATACACGGTTACCAACGGAAAAGAAAAAAAAATGTATATCAACGGATATAGAATGAACGGTTGAGATACAGTTTATCCGTTGATGACGTGGATAGCCTGTTACCCGTTGACATGCAAAAATCTAGTAATGTGTTTATACTATCAACGGATAAAAGGATATCCGTTGATAAGCTAATTTTGCCTTAGGCAAAATTTCTGCAGAAAATTTTTTTTCTGAAAGTTTTCACTTTCAAGTAAATCAAAACACATTTCCAGCTTCAAATCATTGAAATCAAATATCACTAGGAATTATGACAAATTAAGCATACCTAGCTCACCTACCAATCTTGTGAATGTGGATTCATCAAGAGGCTTGGTGAAGATATCTGCAAGCTGCATTTCACTTGGCACAAAGTGCATTTCTACTGTACCATTCATCACATGTTCTCTAATGAAGTGGTATTTGATGTCAATGTGCTTGGTTCTCGAATGTTGCACTGGATTCCCTGTGATGGCAATAGCACTTGTGTTGTCACAGAAAATTGGAATCTTCTCAACTTTTAGACCATAGTCAATGAGTTGGTTTCTCATCCATAGAATCTGTGCACAACAGCTTCCAGCCGCAATGTACTCAGCTTCAGCTGTAGAAGTGGAGACTGAGTTTTGTTTCTTACTGAACCATGACACAAGCCTGTTTCCTAGAAATTGACAGGAACCTGTAGTACTTTTCCTATCAACTCTGCAACCTGCATAATCTGCATCTGAATAGCCAGTTAGATCAAAACCAGATTCTCTTGGGTACCAAATGCCAAGGTTTGGTGTTCCCTTGAGATACCTGAAAACTCTTTTAATAGCTATTAAGTGAGACTCTCTAGGATCAGCTTGAAATCTAGCACAAAGACAGGTAGAAAACATTATATCAGGTCTACTAGCTGTTAGGTATAAAAGTGAACCTACCATGCCTCTATAACTTGAGATGTCCACAGACTTTTCCTTAGTATTCAACTCAAGCTTAGTTGCAGTGGCCATAGGTGTTTTAGCAGATGTACAATCCATTAAGTCAAATTTCTTTAAGAGATCATAAATATATTTTGTTTGACTTATGAAAATGCCCTCATTAACTTGCTTTACTTGTAGGCCAAGAAAGTAAGTTAATTCACCCATCATACTCATTTCATACCTACTTTGCATAAGTTTGGCAAACTTTTTGCAAAGCTTCTCATCTGTAGACCCAAAAATAATATCATCTACATAGATTTGAACAAGTATTGAAGAGCCATTAATATCCCTATGAAATAAGGTTTTATCTACTGTACCTCTAGTGAAGTGGTTCTCCAAAAGAAATTGAGATAAAGTGTCATACCAGGCTCTTGGTGCTTGCTTCAAACCATAAAGTGCTTTCATGAGAAGATATACATATTCTGGAAATTCTGGATCCTCAAAACCAGGAGGTTGATGGACATAGACCTCTTCTTCCAGTTCCCCATTTAGAAAGGCACTTTTGACATCCATCTGATAGACTTTGAAATTGGCATGTGCTGCATAGGCTAGAAAGATTCTTATTGCCTCAAGTCTTGCTACTGGAGCAAAAGTTTCATCAAAATCTATTCCTTCTTCTTGAGAATAGCCCTTTGCCACTAATCTAGCTTTATTCCTCACAATTATGCCATTTTCATCTGTCTTATTCTTGAGAACCCATTTAGTACCTATGACACTTCTATCATCAGGTTTGGGCACAAGCTTCCATACTTTATTCCTTTCAAATTGATTTAGCTCTTCTTGCATTGCTAACACCCAATCTGGATCTAGAAGGGCATCTTCCACTTTCTTAGGTTCCTCTTGAGATAGGAAGCTACTGTATAGACATTCAGCTTGAGTGGCCCTTCTAGTTTGGACTCTTGAATTTGATTCACCAATGATTAACTCAAATGGATGATTTCTAGTCCATTTTCTTGCAGGTGGAAGATTTGATCTTGATGAGGTTGCTTCATTTCCATGATCATGTTGATTTAGCATTGAACTTTGACCATGAGAAACTCCCCCTGAGTTTGTTGTCCTTGCTGAGTTATGAAGTTGACTGTCAATGGATGCATCATTTTGCCTGTCGACGGATGCTTGAGAATTTCTATCAACGGATGCATCTCTAATAGTGTCAACGGATGTTGCAGAATGACTGTCAACGGATGCTCCAGAATGACTATCAACAGATGCTTCATTTACAGTGTAAGCATCACTTCTAGTTGGTGTAACAGCTCTAGGTGGATCTCTGTGGTCATGATCTTCATTCTCCTCATCATCATCATAGTACATTCTTCCTTCACCTTCATTCTCAAATTCCAACTTTTCATGGTAGCCTTCATCATTTAGGCCTAGAATCTTTTGATCATCAAACACAACATGTACAGACTCCATAACAATGTTGGTTCTTAGATTGTAGACCTTGTAGGCTTTCCCTGCTGCATATCCAACGAAAATAGCTTCATCTGCCTTTGCTTCAAATTTGCCTAAATTATCTCCATGATTCCTTAGCACAAAACACTTACATCCAAAGACATGTAGAAAAGCTAAAGTTGGTTTCTTGTTGGTTAATAACTGATAAGGAGTCATTCCTCTAGCTTGATTGACCAAGGAAATATTCTGAGTAAAGCATGCAGTGTTGACAGCTTCAGCCCAGAAATATGTTGGTAATCTTGATTCACTTAACATTGTTCTAGCTGCTTCAATGAGAGTTCTGTTTTTCCTTTCAACAACCCCATTTTGTTGAGGTGTTCTGGCAGCAGAAAACTCATGGACAATTCCATTCTCTTCACAGAAAATCTTCATTGTGGAATTTTTGAATTCAGTACCATTGTCACTTCTGATCCTTTGAACTCTGTCTTCAGAACCATTGTTTAGCATTCTGAGGTGATTGATAATGATTTCACTTGCACAATCCTTGGAGTGCAGGAAGAAAGTCCATGTGAACTTAGAAAAATCATCTACAATCACCAGACAGTATTTCTTCTTTGAAATAGACATGACATTTACTGGACCAAATAAATCCATATGCAGCAATTGAAGAGGCTTAACAATGGATGACTCTGTCTTGCTTTTGAAAGATGATTTCTTTTGTTTCCCTAATTGGCAGGCATCACATAGCCCATCTTTGACAAACTCCAAATGAGGGATTCCTCTAGCAAGATCCTTTCTTACCAAATCATTCATAACTTTAAAATTCAAATGTGACAGCTTCTTATGCCATAGCCAACTCTCATCCTTACTTGCTTTGCTGAAGAGACAAGTAATGGATTCTGAGCATGCTGAATTGAAGTCAGCTATGTAAACATTTCCTTTTCTAAAGCCTGTCAATACCACATTGTTGTCTTCCTTGGCAGAAACAACACAGGCTTCTTTTGTGAACTTTACTTCATAGTCTTTGTCACAAATCTGACTGATGCTCAGCAAATTGTGCTTTAAACCTTCAACTAAAGCCACTTCTTCAATGATGACATTGTCTTTTGAAATCAGGCCATATCCCTTAGTATATCCTTTGCTGTCATCTCCAAAGGTAATTCTAGGGCCAGCTCCTTCCTTGAACTCTGTGAGCAGGGTTGAATCTCCTGTCATGTGCCTAGAACATCCACTGTCTAGGTACCATAGATTCCTTCTGTTTCCCTGCACACATTTCAAAAACAAATCAAGTTGATTTTGGTACCCAAGCTTCCTTGGGTCCTTTCTTGTTAGCCTTTGACTTTGCACTCTTAGCATTCTTCATCTTAGGTGTAGATGCTTGAGTAATGGGGTTTGACAAATGCTCATTTGCATGAATATTGGATGCATGCATGTGTGGAAAATTGGCATACATATTATTCATGTTAGGTAGGTTCCATGACATTTGTGGCACATTCATAGATTGAAAGTATGGATTAGACACATATGGCATGTTCACATATGGATTTGAAAAACTAGCATTTTGATACAAACCAGGCATTGCAGGCATACATGGCATTGGTTGAGGTATATGAACAGGAGCCTTGTTAACAATCTTGCAATTAGAAGATAAATGATTGACACTATTACAATTACTACAAGTTTTCCTAGGAGCAAACTTGTCAGGAGAGTAATTGTTTTTCTTGTTGATGCCTATCTTACCATTTCTGTTCTTTTTCTTTTTGCCCTCAATTTCTACCTTTTCATTGTCTGATTTACCAACAGCCTTTATGTTGTGTAAATCACCTGTCTTAGTCTTCCCACTGGATTTGGTTTTGCTGCACTCACCACTAACAAAATTCTTGTTTACTGGACCATACTTGATGTCCAGTTTCCTAAGTTCCTTCTTACCAACAGACTTTTTGTTAGTCGACGGATACCTCTCATCCGTTGACGGTTCATCTGTCAACGGATGATCACTATCCGTTGATTCACAAATAGTCTCTAGATCCTCAAGGCCAGGTTCTAGCTCCTTTTTCTTTTGAGTCCAGGTATCCTTTACAAAAGATTCTATTCCCTGAACTTCTATTATGTTTTGAGAAACATTCCTACTACTTTGAAATTTAGCAATTATCCCTTGTTCTTTTTCAAGCTGGTCTTTTAAAATCAGTTCTCTTTTTAACACAGCTTCAAGTTCACTTTTAGCATTATTGCAATCAACTCTCATTTTCTCAAATTCTAGAAATTGAGATTCTAGAGCAGCATTTCTATCACTTAAAAACAGATTAGACTCTTTAATTCTATTGTTCTCTTTAGTAAGTGATTTAAGAGTAACACTTAAGTGATATAGTTCAGTAGACATTTCATCTATAACACTATTGCATTCCTCTTTTGTGAGCTCAGAGAGATTAGTGGAAAATACCTGATTGCTAGCTGAACTTGCTTCCTGCTCTCCAGAATCAGCCATTAAAGCAAGGTTGACTAACTCAGCATCATCATCAGAATGATTGTCATCAACAGCCCAGTCATACTCTTGGGTCAAGAATGCCTTTCCTTTCTGCCTGAGAAGATCAAAATATTTCTTCTTATAGTCAACAACCTCAGTTGGCTTTCCCTTGTTCTCAGATCTAGGTTTCCTGCATTCACTTATCATATGACCAGCAATCCCACAATTGTAGCATTTAATTTTGGATTTATCCACATAGTTGTTTGTGGAAAAATCCTTGTTAAATGGCTTGGCCATCCCAGAGTTTCTCTTGAATTTCAGCTTAGAGAATCTCCTAGATAGAAAAGCTAAGTGCTCATCTATCTCATCCAATTCATCCTGCTGAAGGGCATTCAATTCCTCAGATACCTTTACCTTGCTCCCGCTTGATTCTGCTCTACCTTTACAAACCTCCCTGTTTGGTGTAGAACTAGCAGTTTCTGTCCTTTCCTCCTTTTGCTCCAAATTGGCAACGAGTGCAACTGACCCACTTTTCTTTTGAGACTTCTCAATCTCTTCATCCTGCTCCATTTCCAGCTCATAGGTCTTTAAAGTTCCATAGAGCCTTTCAAGAGTAAATGTCTTGTACTCTTGAGTGTTTCTTAGAGAAACAGTCATTGGCTTCCATTCCTTGGGCAGTGATCTCAGAAATTTGAGATTAGAGTCTTTAACCTGATAGACTCTTCCATACAGTTTCAAACCATTTAGTAGCTTTTGAAATCTACTAAATGTATCATTCAATGTTTCTCCACTCTTAAAGTGAAAGTGTTCATACTGTTGGATTAGTAGTTGCATCTTGTTTTCCCTTACCTGTTCTGTTCCTTCACACAGGGTTTGAACAATGTCCCATACTTCCTTGGCGGTAGTACAGTTAATAACATTGTCAACCATGTCTGTTTCTAGACCATTGAACAGAATATTCATGGCCTTTTTGTCTTTGTGGACTTCTGCAATATCTTCAAGACTCCACTCAGAAACAGGTTTGGGAATGAAAGTGTCAGGCACATCATCAGCCAGGCCAACTCTTGTTGCTGTCTTCATTGGAACGTGAGGACCCTTGTCAATGCAATCCACAAAACCCTCATCAATAGACGAGAGATGTAGACGCATTTTTACTTTCCAGTGAAAGTAATTTTCTCTATCAAGAACTGGAATCTTCACTCCATAATCCTTCTTAGACATGTTGGAAGTGTGTTGATCTTTAAACTTCAAATATGTTAGAAGCTTGCTTTGATACCAATTGTTATTCCCAGATTACACACTTGTATAATTGTAGAAGGGGGGGTTGAATACAATTCTTGATATTTATAAATTTCTGATAAGAACTTCAGAAACTTATGAAGAGATAATTGCAATGTAAGAATTATACACAAACACATATAAAATCAGGTGGTTAAAATGCACCACCTGAAGCTTTTATTTGAAGAAAACTCTGTGATACAAAATGTACACAGCTGCCGTTTTACAACTCTTTGCTTCTAAAGATATTCAAGAAACCCTAAGCAAATATGTCTGTTTTCTTAGCCTACAAAGAGTTGCTACACTTGGTTATATATCCCAAGTTTTACAAGTACTACTGGAATAAGATAATACTAATCTAATTCTAGTTGACTTGCTACTACACTCCAAATACATATGTAGCCGAAAGGTTGTCCTTGTGTTCAGACATGTCTCCTGCACCTTTCTTGTATTCATAGTGTAAATGGAATGCTTCTTTCTTCTGTGTTTCCAAAGTATGGCTGCCATACTGCTTTTTGTATCTACTTTCAACTCATGTGATCTGTCAGTCAAACATGTCCTTATCAACTGCTAACCTCCAGCTAATCATAGAAATCAGTGTCAATGATTATCCGTTGATGATGTACACTGACATCCGTTGATGATGTATAGAGCAGTATCCGTTGATATTGGGACTTGAGCTGTATCCGTTGATAGAGTGGATTTGAGTTGTATCCGTTGATAGAGTTTAGTCTTCATCCGTTGATACACTTTCACTTAGACAGAATTACATAGCATAGCTTATTTACAATTGGCTACCCTATTCTGCCTATCCGTTGATAGTCAACATGACTGTGGATAAAAACACTATCGACTGATAACATAGAGATACTGCAGTGTGCTACAAAACCTCATCCGTTGATGAGCTACCTGTCAACGGATAGAGTTATAAATCCTCATCCGTTGACAGCTACAAAACCTTAAACAATTTGATTGATTGTGAAGTTATCATCAAGTACAACATATTCCTAACATTATGTTATTATTTATTTTAGGAGTTTTAATAATATAGATAAAGGGTAAATAAATAAATTCACTTAGTAACAAAAAAAACAGGTACCAAAACTCTTTTATTGTTTCCGCTTTTATATAATAGTATAGATATTTGTGATTGTAAGATTAGTGGGTGTTTATAAAAGATAATATTTTCAATTAAAAGTAATTATGAAAAAAAGCAATCGACTACTTACCATTAATCATATTATATTATTATTTATTTTAGGAATTTTAATAGTATAGATATAATATATACTAGCTTATAACCCGTGCAATGCACGGGTTTCTTGTATTATATTATAATTATGTTTTTTGCATAATTATTATTTTTAATAATTTTGTAAATTTTTATTTAATATAATTTAATATACTCATGTTTACAGATTATATTCATGTTTCATTATTATAAACAATGTATACGATTTTTAATATATTTTATTAATAATTGAGAAATATGATGTGATATTTTCATGTATATATTAATGATTGTAAGATTTGTTGTAAATTAAAAAGGTAACGTAAAAATATTAATGATTGAAAGATATGATAAAATTGATGTTTTTAAGTGTTTATAAAAGGTAATATGTTCAACTAAAAGTAAATGTGAAAAAGGCAATCACTAATTACCATTAATTTATTATATTAATTTGAAAAAGGCAATCGACTAATTACCATTAATTTTATTATCTTAATCGACTAATTATCATTAATTATAACGTGTTTTAATTGAAAAGAAAATATTAATGATGGAAAGATATGATACGATTGATATTTTTAGGTGTTTATAAAAGGTATTATCTCGACTAATTACCATTAATTCTATTATGTTATTATTAATTTTAGGTGTATCTATGTTTCTTTATAATGAAGGGTATATAAGTAAATTCACTAAGTACCAAAAAATAGGTACAAAAACTTTCAATGTTTCGGAATTTATATAATAGTATAGATATATTTCTTTATAATGAAGGGTAAATAAGTAAATTCACTTAGTACCAAAAAACAGGTACCAAAACTTTCAATGTTTCGAAATTTATATAATAGTATAGAAGTGCCATGCTGACGCACTATATTATCAGTATAGCTGTCGACTCAATTATATGTGATTAGTCCTGTTAATTAAGGGTTAAAAAGACAATAGCTGGCAGGTCTTGGAGTCGGCAAACCGATATTCGTTTACTTTTTCCATATTTAATTTCTCTACTATTATTTTTAACAAACCTATACTTTCATGAAAACTACGGTTGTAAGAGATTCATATGAATCTCTAGATTCGAATATTGCTTCGGTGTTGAATGCAGTATAACCTCGATAAATAAATATTCAATAATGAATAATATCATCAAATGAATAATTTTTTCCGATTCCAATATAATAAAAATAGTGTATTTTTTACCACGAAAAATGAATAATCTCGATTAACGAATAAAATTTTCCGATCTGAACGTATTCATTTATCGAGATTTAAGTACCATATGTGAAGTATTAAACCATTTTTAATTGTAATTTATTAGTTATTACTAAATTACAATTCAGAGATTTTAAATAATTCAACTCGACTAATTCAGTGATTTAAAATATTCAATTTGTAATTTAATTGGCAGCTTCAATCAAAAGACTGAAAGCACAAGTGAACATGCATTAGGATCTTTACACTGCAGCTTTACGGCACAGAAATTCTAATAAACAGTCAATCTTTATCCCCGGCCCCCTTGCTTTCCAGTCTGTCCCTCTCTGTCTTCTCTCTCGCGTCTTTCTTTATTCTTTCCCGGCGTCTCCATCTTCTAATATTGCCTATCAATATCATCTCTAATTATCTACAATTCCATTTCATAATAGCTCTTCAATTGCACATAAACTAAATTATTTAATCACAAATAAATCAAGCAGATATATTGAGATGAAGAAAATATTTTTTTTCAATTAAGTCTTTTACTATCCCGTAAGAGATGTTAGGTTTTTTTTTTTTGGAAACCAAAAAAGAAAAAACAGTTTTTTAATAACGAGCATATCCTCATGTGGATTTTACCTGAACTATAATTACTTGCAAAAATATAATGAAAACATTGATTGTGAAAGTTAGAATTTTGAGTTAACATTATAAGTTTGAGATAAATTAAAGATTTGATCAAATGAAAGTTAGCGAATTGAAATAGTGATTTGTACTCAATAAACTAATTTTTAAAAAGTTGCTTGTATTAGTTTTTTTGATTAGACAATTATAAATGTGTTTAGTTAAAATAAAAAGTTAATTATTAAATATTTTCATGTGAAACAGCTAATTCAATCAAAATAAAATAACTCAAATTTTTGGTCAAAATAACTAATTCAATCCGATTCACCTAACGGCTAATAGATAAATGTTTTGTCAGTTTGGTTGCTTCGTTCCAAATTTCACCAATTTTGTGAAGTATCGACCTTAGAAAAAGAATAAGAAATGAATGGCATTTTGTTTTTATTGGCAAAAAAAACACAACAGCCAATATACAAGTAATGATTTGTGCCAGTGCCCCCTCAAAGCCTTGTTCTGTAATTCTCTTGTCAGCACTGGTCTGGACCAGAAAGCTGTCCACTTGATCTTCCCAAATTTATGGTCTTAATTTCATACAAAACCAATCCTATTTATTGATTTCTAAATTTTACTACCTTGAAACACAATCTACTGTCATGGCCAACAAAAATGCCCCTCCCATCTCCGGCCACACCAACAACATTGAATCACTCCTCTGTCTTGTTAAAGATGTCACAAGAATCTCCGGTGCAGGGTACAATGGTCCTTTTAAGAAAGATTGTATGGACCTCTCCCGGAGAATTGTTCTACTCTCTCATTTATTCGAAGAACTTGTACACTTTAAAGGAGAATCTAGGCTGCAACATAATTTGGCTTCTTCTTCAACTTGCTCTTCTTGTTTGTCTGATTTCGCTGTAGTTCTTCAAGCTGCAAAGGCACTGCTTTCGTTTGCTGGCAGCTTTGATCCCAATATCTCCCCAGTAAGTTTTCTTTAGTATACTATTAAGTGTATAGTATGATAACTATTTTAATATTCTAGCTGTAATATCATATTAGGAGCATTATGCATTTCTGGAGTTTGAATGTTGAATACACATTACAGCAAAATTTGACATAATAATAGTTGCCGGTCATGAATTAGACTCAGAGATGACTTGAATTATAGGAGGTAGTATTTGATAGCAGGAGGCACACGTATCACTATGTCACTTATCGCTTTATCAGTTAGTGTAAGTAGTCTATTTTTTCATTTCAGAGTTCAAACTTACGAAACTTGTTACTTATTCTAGTATCAAACTACAATGACTATGATAACATGCTTGTCACATTCCCTCCGATTTTTATCTTAATTTGATCGCTTTAATGGCCACGGTTATCCTCCAAGTATTATAAATAGTATCATTATATTACTGATTGAAGGAAGGTGCTGCAAAGAAAATCGCCTTTCAATTTCAGTGCCTGACATGGAAATTGGAGACAGCTTTGAGAAACTTATCATATGATCAATTTGACATCTCAGAAGAAGTACAAGAACAGGTAGCACTTGAGCTTTATCTTAATTTACCTTTTCTTTTTATAAGCATTTCTTCATAATGCCTCATCACTCAGGTCAATTTGGCAAGGGAACAACTGAGAAGAGCCACGGAGAGATATGGAGGTTCTGTAGCTTCATATGTAATATCTCGTGCCTTATCCCAGCCAGTGGATAGTGATAGTCATCTAATAAACAGGACAATTGGACGCTTGCATGTGGAGGATGTTTGTAATGTTGATCACGAAGTTACAAAAAAACTGGAAAGTGCTGTAATTGGTACTTACTTTGAAGGCTATGACAAAGGTCAGATGACTCATAGTTTAGAAAGCAGGACACATACTTCTACATTTTCAGGTGCCCGTTTACTTAGTAACTCTGATGATGACAAAATAGATAACTCAGCTAGAAAGAGCTTGGAGGATAACAAGAAGCTCATTCCTCCAGATGATTTTCTCTGCCCAATATCTCTTGAACTGATGAGAGATCCTGTCATAGTTGCCACAGGACAAGTACAGTTTGCTTTCCAGATTAATAATCATTTAATTTGATTTATTTACATCTTTTCATTTCGCAAAAGAAAAGTATCTTCTATCTAATTTATTTCTAATTACTTGTTCCTTCTGATCGTCCAGACATACGAGAGATATTGCATACAGAGATGGATAGATTGTGGCAATAAGACATGTCCAAAAACTCAACAGAAACTTGACCATTTGACTCTTACCCCAAATAATGTACTAAGAAGTCTTATTACTCAGTGGTGTGTAAGGCATAATGTAGATCAACCAACAGCCCTAGTAACTGGGAGGTTAAAAAGAAGTGATGGAACATATTCAGATGTTAGTGGAAAAATTGCAGTCATTCAGGGTCTAGTCCGCAAGCTGTCAAGCCATTCAATTGAAGAATGCAGGGAAGCAGTGACTGAAATTCGAACATTATCCAAGCAAAGCACTGGTAATAGGATTTTGATAGGAGAGGCAGGAGCAATACCAATTCTTGTCAAATTATTGATATCTGAAGATAGCATAACACAAGAAAATGCAGTTACTTCTATACTCAATCTTTCGCTCTATCAGAGCAACAAGGGGCGCGTCATGTTGGCAGGGGCAGTTCCTTATGTAATTCAAGTCCTCAGAGCTGGAAGCATGGAAACCAGAGAAAATGCAGCAGCAACCCTTTTTAGCTTGTCAGTTGCTGAGGAGAATAAAATAATTATTGGTGCATATGATGCAATACCAGCTTTGGTGGATTTGCTACAAACCGGAAGCACGAGAGGTAAAAAAGATGCTGCAACAGCCTTGTTTAACTTGTGTTTATATCACAGAAACAAAAGCCGGGCTGTTATGGCTGGAATCATCACAGTATTGTCAAATATGCTTAAGGAAACAAGTAGCTGCATGGTAGATGATGCGCTTACTATACTTTCTGTTCTTGCTAGCCACCAAGAAGCCAAGGTTTCTATTACAAAAACAATCACCATTTCTGTCTTCATTGATCATTTAAGAACAGGTGTGCCACGGAACAAAGAGAATGCAGCTGCCATTTTACTTACATTGTGCAAGAGAGATACTGAAAACCTGTCTTGTATAAGTAGGCTTGGTGCAGTCATACCCCTGACCGTGCTTGTAAAAAGTGGTACAGACAGGGCCAAGCGGAAGGCTACGACATTGTTAGATCATCTTCAAAAGTTGAAACAACTCTGAGCAAGTCTACCTGAAGGCATTATCTGATTTTACACTTCTTTACCGGTAAATTTTACCAGCTAATGTATAAATGATGTGATTTAATAGAATACTCAAGCTACCCTCGAATGTATCAACTTGATCTCTTCTACGAAATTCGAAAACATGTTTGATTAGGTAATCTGCTTTCCTGTTTGATTCAAACATATACACTTGGGTAGAAATGACCTCCTTTCTCAGATGCCGATTCAAATGACTAACATTTTTTTCTCTTGTAAGAACAAAACAATTCAATAGAGAAATAAGATTTGTTGCGATTCCTGTAGAAGAAAGTACCTTTAGAAAGTCACTAATTTTTTCTTTTTTAAATTTTGACCTTTGAAAACTTGATCAACGACTAGCTAACAAAATAAAGAACAGTACTACGTACCCCGAAAAAGATCCCAAAAAAATCCAAATACCACGTGGCATGATGTAATTCGTGAGATTTATATTAACACACGAGGGTTCATCTCATTAATGAAAAGATAATCAATTAGAGGATGACAACTCAACATTCGGGAACGGTTTCAGAAACACTTTTGGGAACTCTAACATCAGTCCCCGACAATCGATTGTCAGAACCTATATTAAAATAATGGTATAAAAAACAGAACTGCCTAATATAAACCCGTGACGAGCAAGATGATAAGTACTTCCCTTTCAAGGGGAAAAAGAAAACAAGATGACGACTGTTTAAAGAACAAAAATTTTCAAAAAGTCTCGAATTTGATTTTAAAAAAAAAAATACAAAAGATTCGATTTAGAAAGAAATTTGGCTCGGATCAGCTGGTCTTTACAAGAACTTCTTATTTTATTATTTTATTTTATTCTTTTTATCAAAATCTAGTTTGATCTGAATTTTGAAAATATTTTGAATTTAACATGCGGATTACTCCTACGATAAGGTGATTTTGAATAAAAAATTCCATAAGTAAAATTAAACTACGTATGCAACTGCTTGTTTAGTTCAAATTACAGTTGACAATAAAGCTGTAAGTTGTATATTTCTTTTTATAACTAGCTTTTAAGTTCATACAATGAGGACATGTTCTAGATATTAATAAATTGTTAATATTTATCGGGTGTTGCCTATGTATATCACAATTTGAAAGCAAATGATCCTAAATATCACAATTCAAAATATTGGTCCCAAATATCACTCCAAAACACAAAATTATTTAGCGTTTTAAGTTTTTTTTTATAACGCTATTGCGTCTAGCGTCTTACAGGTTTTTTTTATAAATTAATGTAGCGTTACCCCCCCTCCCCCAACCACAAGACACACACAACGCTAGACGATCCAGCGTTTCCATCTTCTAAACAAAAGTTAATCTAGCGTTACCCCTCTTCCCCCACCACAAAAACACAGACAACGCTAGACGCATTAGCGTCTCTTACAAAAAATGCAAAACGCTAAACGATGTAACGTTTTGAAGTGATATACGGGGCCAGCTTTTTGAATGGTGATATTTGGGACAATTTGTCTTGAAATTGTGATATTGGGGGCCTTTTTTCATACTTATCAAACTAATTAGATGTAACGCCCCGACTTCCCAATACTGAAAATATAATTTTTATAATAAAATAAACTTTGATACAGGGGAATTTTAGAAAAATTCGGCATGAAGTATTCGTAAATCGGATTATCCACCTGTATTTCAACCCAACCAAATTCCAATTTAACAAATACAATTAAAACTTAATACACCAACGATTCTTCATCGAGGATCGATTCCAAGTTATGGTATGAAACAAGAATCTACACTATACAAATTATTACAACTTCTATTTCTGCTCCGAATACAAAATTACTATACCATCTAATTTGTAGCGCAATCCCAATCTGTGCTTACCCGCTCTAGCTCCGAAATCTATCCTGTATAAAATGCCTCATCGCTCTCATTCGCAGGGATAAATGTAGTAGATCATCCTTAATCCTAACTGCAAAGAGTTAGGTAAAACAAAGCAAGAGTGAGCCAAAGAACGCTCAGCAAGTTAATAATATAGTGAAACAACGATATTACGATATTTCATTGATGAACAATATCAATGAATACTTTATCTCAAGAGATCATTCAATTTAAATCATAAGGTAAAACTTTTCCATGCACTACAAACCATCCCTGTCTCAGATAAAACTTTGAGAAAAAGAATATCAAGAATTCCCCCATCATTCTTACTCCACTTTCAACGTACAATGTTACTCGCGAAGGGAATAACTGGGAAACTTCTATCCATCCTTAATCTCATTGTTTTATTGAGTTTCCAAATTTTATTCAAGATAGGAAACGATTAACTCTGATATCCACAATTTCGAAACTAATGACCATTTACCTTGAAACATATATATCTTATCAAAACATTCTTTTCTTTAAAACCATTCCATCATTCAAACATACTTTTCATAAAACCTTTTTAAGACATTTAAGTTGTTTGTATTATTATCCTGATTACGAACAATACGGGTGATCAGCCACGTAAAGTCCCCCTTCCTTTGAAATTGGTTCCCAATTAGGCAACACACTGGCCTTTAATGCTGGACTAGGACCACCCTAGCCTCTTACGCTAAATAAAAGTGCTGGACTAGGACCACCCTAGCCTCTTATGCTTTTCCAATTTATAACTGTTTATTAATAATTTAAAACATTTCATTTTTAAGTCCTTTATACTCACTGATAACAGATCAGCCCAATATAAGGAATTTTAAAAACATATTTAATTAATTAAGCCATTTTAATGAGCAGCAATAAAAAAAAATTGAAACTCAGGGAAGCAATTGATATAAGGAATCATAGACAACAAAGCAATAAGATTTAACTAAGCATGACAAGGTTCAGCAAAATTGAATCATATATCAATTAACAAGGAACATTTATCAATTAAGGAACAAAGCAATTGTTAAGATTCTAGGAATTTAACAGCAATTTATATAATAATTCTGGAATAAAGGAATCTGAAGTTCAAGGGAAGATTTGAGCAATACATTGGTTATAAACAAATGAAAAGTCGTTAGTTAATAAAGAATAAAACAAGGGTTTAGGATTCTAGAATTTAATTCAAGGGTTATAAAGTTTGATTATGCTGGTATAGCTTAAAGGAGTAAGCATAAGTAAAAGACCAAGTTAAAACAAGGCATAAATTATAAGTCAAGAATTATGGTTCAACAGGAAACATCGTAATTAATAGGGTACATAAGTTAAATAATGATTCATAAGGATAAGTCAGGCACGGGTGTTTCAACAATAATTTATAAGGAATGATCAGTAAATTATAAAGGGTTCAACAATAATTAAAAAGGAATGACAGTGAAGTATAAGAGTTTAAACAACAATTCTTAAGCAGTTCAAGAAATATGAATTTCAAACAAGGTTCGAGTCCATATAAACAAATGATAGAGGTGTAGACTAGCAACACGAATTGGAAGAAACCTTACAATAAATAAATACCGGCTCACACCATTCAAAATAAATATGAAGGAAATAAACGCTTGCAAGAAAGGATTCGAAGGAACATATATAAATAACACAAGATGATTCACATCACTTGAACGATAAGTGAGGTATAGTATACTTGCCTCAATACATAGGATTTCCATTTCCAATACTTTAACTCATTATCACTTTACATCTGTCTCTACTTGACCTTTCTTCGGTCACACATCCACTTTTCCTTTATCACTTGTCAATCCCGATAATTCTTTCCTTCCTCTACATTCTATTTCCACATGCTCTGGCTCTTAGCGGGCCTCCTATGCGTACCTATATACAGGTAAAGCAATACTTCAGTACACTTATAACCTTAATCGTCTTAATCTATTCTACCCAAACGCGTCCTATACGCTTTACAACTTAACACAAATAACATTTATTAATCACATAAATCGTATATCACTTAGCACGTAATATCAACTTACACTTATACATCTTAACACATATATCATATCGATTTACAAATAATTCTTTGCAAATTAATATAAAAATTACAAAATAATTCTAGTAAAAATCGGGAAACACTTCCTTTTAAATATCACCAAACACGTCGAAATACAACCAATCCAAATAAGAAATCAAGCAATCATTTGCTTCAATATTAACTCAATTCCACTTACAGTTGTCATATATCATTCCAATATAAACTATTTAATCATATTTAATTAAATTCAACTAAGTATTTAGATCCCAAAATAATTTCTTTTAAATAAGTGAAATTAATTATCTTAAATAAAATTTAATAATCCAAATTACATCAACACTCAACCGGATAAATAGAATTCCGGCAACCATACCCTAACATCCACCATCATCAATTTCTACTCTACAACTCTGTTAAATACGTGCCATATACTCAGTGTTCAGCGAGTAACTCACATATGACATTAACTTCCACAAACCATTAACACAAAGATTACATACTACCAATTACATATTTCGAACCATAACAAAGTTTCAAACTAAAACTCAACTAACATTTAAATTAACGATATGTAGACAATAAATCGCAACTTGACAGTGAATTTACAAAGCAACCATCACATTCCTTGACCATACAGAAATCATAATAATAACAAAAATTGTCTTTCAATTTATATACAACAATTTGGATATATATATATCCATGAGAATCAGATTGTAAATACAATATGCGGCAGAAAATCAAATTAAAGGAATGAAATTAAAATTTTGTGGACTCAGGGGTGGCTCGCGGTGGAGCTCCCAAATTGGGCACCTCAACACCATAAACCAACCTAATACTGCATAGCACAACAACGAAATCGTACAATCGGAAAACCCCCAATTTTTCATCATCAAATTTGACGGTATACACACCAAACAACACAGTACAGTTGCTGTGGTGAACAGGGAAGAGGGAATGAAGTATTAACAACAAGAATCATATAAAATCACAGAACCACATATAGCTGAATCACATCAACATCACATAGTCCGTAACCAAATTAAACCTGAGTCCAACATATACACATACACCACTAGCAGCCACACACGCAACCCACACTTATCACACACATGCACCCGTTCCTCACACACCCACACACATAGCGACACACACACAACAGCACATAGGAGAGGGATGGACTTAATTAGCCATAACAATCTCTGAGAACACTTGAATCGGTCTTACACACACCCAAGAGGATGAAGTTGAGAGGGAGGTAGAGAGAACTGTCGAGAGAGAGAGGGCAGAGAGATTTAGGGATTAATGGGAGAGTTCAAGCGAGAGAGATTAAGAGAAATTGTGAGAGATTTTGAGAGAGTGAGGGATTACAGAACCGAACAAAACAGAGCAGCACTCCTCAAGAAACTAGAAGCTGCGAGTTTCTGATTAAAAAGGGGTCGGGGTAATTCTGAAAATCATGCTGCTAAAAATCTACCATTAAACAATTTAAAACATTTATAAAATTAAAATTAAATGGAAAGTAAGTGAAAAATTAAATTTAAAAAAATTATAAAATAAAGAATGTAAAATTACAAACATCCCCATATTTTTAAAATATTTTTAGGATCAAAAATGAATTAAATATGAATTTTACAAGTTTTGATCCTTTAAATGCAATAAAAATCTTAAAATCATTTTAAAATAATTAAACACCCAAAATAATTCTCCCAATAATTTTAAAAACTAAATAATATCAAAAAGATAATAACACAAAAGATTTCGGGATTTTTAAATACTCCGATGATTTTATAAGATTTTTCGAAGATCAATAACACATGATTTAAATAGATTTTAAATCATAAAGATTTAAATTAAAATGCACGAACTCACAATTCACATATAAGTCATTATATAACATGTAAACACGATGCCACATATATTTTATCTAAAAAAAAAAAATTTCACATCCTATAATCCACATTTAAATAATTAAATAATAATAATAACAAATACAATATTTTCTAGGGCGTTATATCTTTCCCCCCTTAATAGGATTCTGTCATCAAAATCAATTGTAAGGAAACATAAGACGGTATTCTAAAACATTTCTCTTTCAATTCCCATATCATTTCTTCGACTCTAAAATTCCTTTAATTTAATTCACACCTCGTTATGCTCATCCCATAAGCCCGAAAATTCCAACATAAACTTAGACCTTTGGTTTACATGCCTCGTCAATTCTAGATACGGATCACTCGTACGTGACGATCTCTCGGACATAACCTATTCGTATAATGGACTATGCCCTATATGAAAGTATCTCAATTACTACTCCAATCATTCATAAGAATTTCATTCATATACAATACCAAAACAAAACCTGCATTGACTTTAAGTAAACAGGTAAATAATTAAATCTTTACAATGAATTCACGCGACTAAAACAATGGATACTACTTCCACGCTTCTACTCATAACTCAGGTTGCCTCAGATAAAACTTTGAGAAAAAGAATATCAAGAAATCCCCTAATCATTCTTACTCCCCTTTCAACGTACAATGTTACTCGAGGAGGGAATAATTAGGAAACTTCTATCTATCCTTAATCCCATCATTTTATTGAGGCACCATTTACTTTAAAACATATATATCTTATTCGCGATACAAACTACCCGGAGTCACAACCTTCCAATACCATTCACAAATCAAACTTCTAATCCAATTAAGCTCTAGAACTTCTAATGTCGGATAAAATCAACACTTAACTTAACATACGTAAACCCAAGTATACTTCATTAATAATTAACTTAAAACCTTCAAAACTTATTTAAACTCTGCACCTCATAGTTCCAATATTTATTAACAACTGAATAAACAAATTATAATACGCGTCCACCACTCATCTCCTTTAACAATTCCCTTCTTCTACGGTCAATCCTTCACATTCTGCTTCATCCACTCATCTTGGTACTTCCCAATTTCCTCTAATAATTCATTTGTAACAATCTAGACCTTTGGATCTTCTATCTATAACTTCCCAAATTCTTCGAACATTTCCTTGAGCATTGTATGCCCATTTAATCTTTCCTGGTTCATCCGGTTGCACTGACACTTGAGCGATTTTCGGTCCCTTCTTTGACTCCTAAAAGTTCTCTTCACCTTTATCCATTCGTTTCTTGACTTATGGTCTTGTCCACTGCTGTAGCTATCATGTTAATACCTTTGACAACCTTCAATAATTCTTAGCCGATCCTTCAAAGTTTTCGATCTTCGCTGGCATTTTAGACCTTTCCCGATCTGTTACTGCTTTCCATCACTGGTAACTTTAGAAACCATAAGGGTTCATAGCAAAAGGAATCAATGAAATAGACAGGTTATAACAGGTATGAATATAAGATGAGTTTTTTTTATAAGAATTTTATAAAAGAATTTAACTGAGAGATCAATATGATCATTGAACTAATTTCAGGTTGCATTTGTCACTTAGGCCAATCGTCATAGTACAAAAAGGTGGCCAGCCTTCAGTACTTTCATGACAAACACAATCAGTGGCGTCCCACCAGACTTCTATCACATAGATAAGAAGTCCCTGAATCCCCCATATACGTAGGGTTGTTCATCCCAGTTTGAATAAAGAAGATTAAGTATTCAGGGAGAAATAAAAAGAGTTCAAAAAGTTTCAAGAGGTTATATGTAAAATGTTGAATAAAGAATAACAAATATTTAGAGAAAATAAAAAAATTCAAGGGCCTCAATAATTTATAAGCACCATATTGAATCAAGTGATCCCCTAGAAAATAGAGGTACTCTGAAAGAATAGAAATGTGTATAATCGAATATGGCATACGAAGTTCATCATCAATTGAAGTATAATTGATTATCAAAGGTGATAGGGTACTGACAAAATGAGAAGGAACAGAAACAAAGGTTAAATCTCCTTAGTCGATAAATTAAATGAAATCAATGGCTAGAAATGAATACCCACGACATTCCTCCAACTCATGCCAGTAATCGCATTTCACATCTTGTTTACCGTCCTTTCGCACTTTCTATATCGTTCACGGGATAACTAGAGTCGCAAAACAAATTCAAGAACATACACGAGGGTCTACATGTAGCATCCTCCAAGTTGGTAACTCCGATCGTCTATTTAACGTAGGAGGTGCCGAATCAACTACCTCGTCCAAAGTCGTACCTTTGAATGAATCGAACCCCGGCTTGCGCGATATGTCGAAATACTAACTAACGTAGCAACCGTCGCCTTAATAACCTAAAGCGTACCTTATCCTAAATCGTTCAATCTAACATTTAACCTAAATACGTACACCTAATTATCCTAACTTGTTTCAGTGACCATAACCTGTCGCTCTGATACCAACCTATAACGCCCCGACTTCCCAATACTGAAAATATACTTTTTATAATAAAATAAACTTTGATACAGGGGAATTTTAGAAAAATTCGGCATGAAGTATTCGTAAATCGAATTATCCACCTGTATTTCAACCCAACCAAATTCCAATTTAACAAATACAAATAAAACTTAATACACCAACGATCCCTCATCGAGGATCGATTCGGATTATGGTATGAAACAAGAATCTACACTATACAAATTATTACAACTAATATTTCTGCTCCGAATACAAAATTACTATACCATCTAATTTGTAGCGCAATCCCAATCTGTGCTTACCCGCTCTAGCTCCGAAATCTATCCTGTATAAAATGCCTCATCGCTCTTATTCGCAAGGATAAATGTAGTAGATCATCCTTAATCCTAACTGCAATGAGTTAGGTAAAACAAAGCAAGAGTGAGCCAAAGAACGCTCAGCAAGTTAAGAATATAGTGAAACAACGATATTACGATATTTCATTGATGAACAATATCAATGAATACTTTATCTCAAGAGATCATTCAATTTAAATCATAAGGTAAAACTTTTCCATGTACTACAAACCATCCCTGTCTCAGATAAAACTTTGAGAAAAAGAATATCAAGAATTCCCCCATCATTCTTACTCCACTTTCAACGTACAATGTTACTCGCGAAGGGAATAACTGGGAAACTTCTATCCATCCTTAATCTCATTGTTTTATTGAGTTTCCAAATTTTAATCAAGATAGGAAACGATTAACTCTGATATCCACAATTTCGAAACTAATGACCATTTACTTTGAAACATATATATCTTATCAAAACATTCTTTTCTTTAAAACCATTCCATCATTCAAACATACTTTTCATAAAACCTTTTTAAGACATTTAAGTTGTTTGTATTATTATCCTGATTACGAACAATACGGGTGATCAGCCACGTAAAGTCCCCCTTCCTTTGAAATTGGGTTCCGAATTAGGCAACACATTGGCCTTTAATGCTGGACTAGGACCACCCTAGCCTCTTACGCTAAATAAAAGTGCTGGACTAGGACCACCCTAGCCTCTTATGCTTTTCCAATTTATAACTGTTTATTAATAATTTAAAACATTTCATTTTTAAGTCCTTTATACTCACTGATAACAGATCAGCCCAGTATAAGGAATTTTAAAAACATATTTAATTAATTAAGCCATTTTAATGAGCAGCAATAAAAAAAAATTGAAACTCAGGGAAGCAATTGATATAAGGAATCATAGACAACAAAGCAATAAGATTTAACTAAGCATGACAAGGTTCAGCAAAATTGAATCATATATCAATTAACAAGAACATTTATCAATTAAGGAACAAAGCAATTGTTAAGATTCTAGGAATTTAACATCAATTTATATAATAATTCTGGAATAAAGGAATCTGAAGTTCAAGGGAAGATTTGAGCAATACATTGGTTATAAACAAATGAAAAGTCGTTAGTTAATAAAGAATAAAACAAGGGTTTAGGATTCTAGAATTTAATTCAAGGGTTATAAAGTTTGATTATGCTGGTATAGCTTAAAGGAGTAAGCATAAGGAAAAGACCAAGTTAAAACAAGGCATAAATTATAAGTCAAGAATTATGGTTCAACAGGAAACATGGTAATTAATAGGGTGCATAAGTTAAATAATGATTCATAAGGATAAGTCAGGCACGGGTGTTTCAACAATAATTTATAAGGAATGATCAGTAAAGTATAAAGGGTTCAACAATAATTAAAAAGGAATGACAGTGAAGTATAAGAGTTTAAACAACAATTCTTAAGCAGTTCAAGAAATAAGAATTTCAAACAAGGTTCGAGTCCATATAAACAAATGAAAGAGGTGTAGACTAGCAACACGAATTGGAAGAAACCTTACAATAAATAAATACCGGCTCACACCATTCAAAATAAATATGAAAGAAATAAACGCTTGCAAGAAAGGATTCGAAGGAACATATATAAATAACACAAGATGATTCACATCACTTGAACGATAAGTGAGGTATAGTATACTTGCCTCAGTACATAGGATTTCCATTTCCAATACTTTAACTCAAATTAACGATATGTAGACAATAAATCGCAACTTGACAGTGAATTTACAAAGCAACCATCACAATCCTTGACCATACAGAAATCAAAATAATAACAAAAATTGTCTTTCAATTTATATACAAGAATTTGGATATATATATCCATGAGAATCAGATTGTAAATACAATATACGGCAGAAAATCAAATTAAAGGAATGAAATTAAAATTTTGTGGACTCAGGGGTCATCATAGTCCGGCCACCGGCTCACCAGAGCTCACTGCCGGCGGTGGTGGCTCGCGGTGGAGCTCCCAAATTGGGCACCTCAACACCATAAACCAACTTAATACTGCATAGCACAACAACGAAATCGTACAATCGGAAAACCCCCAATTTTTCATCATAAAATTTGACTGGTACACACACCAAACAACACAGTACAGTTGCTGTGGTGAACAGGGAAGAGGGAATGAAGTATTAACAACAAGAATCATATAAAATCGCAGAACCACATATAGCTGAATCACAGCAACATCACATAGTCCGTAACCAAATTAAAACTGAGTCCATCATATACACATACACCACTAGCAGCCACACACGCAACCCACACTTATTACACACACGCACCCGTTCCTCACACACCCACACACATAGCGACACACACACAACAGCACATAGGAGAGGGATGGACTTAATTAGCCATAACAATCTCTGAGAACACTTGAATCGGTCTTATACACACCCAAGAGGATGAAGTTGAGAGGGAGGTAGAGAGAACTGTCGAGAGAGAGAGGGCAGAGAGATTTAGGGATTAATGGGAGAGTTCAAGCGAGAGAGATTAAGAGAAATTGTGAGAGAGCGAGGGATTACAGAACCGAACAAAACAGAGCAGCACTCCTCAAGAAACTAGAAGCTGCGAGTTTCTGATTAAAAAGGGGCCGGGGTAATTCTGAAAATCATGCTGCTAAAAATCTACCATTAAACAATTTAAAACATTTATAAAATTAAAATTAAATGGAAAGTAAGTGAAAAATTAAATTTAAAAAAATTTTAAAATAAAGAATGTAAAATTACAAACATCCCCATATTTTTAAAATATTTTTAGGATAAAAAATGAATTAAATATGAATTTTACAAGTTTTGATCCTTTAAATGCAATAAAAATCTTAAAATCATTTTAAAATAATTAAACACCCAAAATAATTCTCCTAATAATTTTAAAAACTAAATAATATCAAAAAGATAATAACACAAAAGATTTCGGGATTTTTAAATACTCCGATGATTTTATAAGATTTTTCGAAGATCAATAACACATGATTTAAATATATTTTAAATCATAAAGATTTAAATAAAAATACACGAACTCATAATTCACATATAAGTCATCATATAACATGTAAACACGATGCCACATATATTTTATCTAAAAAAAAAATTTTCACACCCTATAATCCACATTTAAATAATTAAATAATAATAATAACAAATACAAATACAATATTTTCTAGGGCGTTATATTAGATGTATGAGAAGGGTTGAATTATATGATAGCAAATGTTAATAAAAATTTGTGTTTAGATGTTAATCATTTTTGAGTTTATTGAGGTTTATATTTAGTTATTTTCATGTGAATTTAAACTTATTTGTATTATAAATTTAATATTTAAAATATGATAGAAGGAATTGCTTGTTAACTAAATACGTGGATAATTACAATTTAAGTTGTTGTCTTATAAAATATGACATAATATAATTTTGGTTTGTATACCCTAAAAATTTTCTCAAAAACTTATTATCTAATATCATTATTCACATTATAATTCCAACAATACTATTACATACTATTAATTTGAAATTTGAAAAAAATTAAAACTTTTATTATTAATGTTTGAAAATTTTAATTCGGTATTTAAGTTTTAAGTATTTAAGCATTATATTTTAGTCATACAAAGATAACCTCTAATTTTTTATAAAAATCTTGTAGCACTAACTGCAACTACGTGTCTTGTGATTTTAAATTTGAGATTAGGGAGCATGAGATATATCTCAGGTAAGTTCACTGAGATACCTATCTTTTATATGTAAAAATGGGGTGGGCGTTTTATTAAATTCAGAATTTTTTAATTAGCCCTGCGGCCCAGTGAAATTTAAAGTTATTTTGTATGTATCTCAGGAAAGTTCTCTGAGATCTATCTCAGGGTCCTTTTTCTCTTTAAATTTATGTTAACAAGTAAATATTTTTATTTTCCCAAAAAAGTAAATCACTAACTGACAAAGATATCAAAAATGTGTATAATCATATATATGTATATATACATGCCATTATATATATATATATATATATATATATATATATATATATATATATATATAAAACACAATATGATAAAATCTTGCATAAGATTTCATTTAGATTCTAATATCTCTAATAATTAAACTATTTCATGCACAAATATTGAATTTAACATGAAATTAACAAAAACATTATATATTATATGACAAAAATGTATGAATTTTATGTTAAATTTTACTATATAATTTTAATTTTAAAAGTTTATGAGATTCTACTTTATATTTGATATGTTAAACTTAATGATGGTTATATTTTGTGATTATAATCTTAACCATCCATTTTTTTATTATAAAACGAAGTGCTATAAGTTTGTATACCTATATATATGTATTTGTGTATATATATTCATATTTTCTTATGAAAATATAATTATAATTAATTACAAATAATTATATTGATTAATTATGTAATTATTATTAAGTTGGGACCTCGCATCTAGTAAGTCGCCTCCATGGTTTCTTGCAACGAATGAAAAGCTGAAGGTGTTTGAAGATTCAAAAATCACGGCATTGCAGTTAACCTTAATCGTATTCTCATTTGGAAGGGTCCAGTGCTCATCGCCATCCGCATTAGTCGTATGACCAAGAAATTTATCGAATGTCTTGTCTTGAGCGTATTGCCACTGATTAAGGGCCACTCTTGCTGCTGCCACAACTCCTGCAACTTCAGAACTACGCACACTAAATCATTCCTGCACTTCCATATCGACCAACAAAGAATAGCTGCCGATCGTCTAAGATGAGAATCCCAGCTGTAAAAACTTGTATTAAATCACTCTGGGAAAGAAACCTGTAAAGAAGTATCAATGGCTCTTCCAATATGATGCCAACATTCCTTAGCAAAAGAACAGTACAAAAGAGCATGCTCTATAGTTTCCACCTCTGCATTACACTGAGGGCATAACAGATTAATATTCACATGCTTCATGTGCAACTATGATTTCGTAGGCAAACATCCCGTTACAGCATGCCAGAAAAAATGTTTTACCTTCGGGGGAATTTTCAGCGACCATAATCTGTTCCAACATTTTGAATTAACACTCACCACAGGTTGATGCTTCATCTCTTGCAGCATTACATATGCAGATTTAACAGAAAAATGACCAAGTCTTTCCTTTCGCCAATACCACCTATCATGCTCACTGAGATGGAGAGAGATAAAGATAATTAAGTTTACATCTCTCTCGTCAAAGATGTTACAGATTAAGACTTCATCCCATCTATTTTCACCATGAACTACCATAGATGACACCGTTTTTCCTTCCAACTCAGAGTTACTGGTAGTGATGAAAGGCTGTTGAATATCAGGGAGTCATGGGTCATTCACGATACTGATTGACGCACCAGAACCCATTCACACGCTGCTCCATTTCTAATAATGTTCTGAGCTTCATATACACTACGCCACACAAAACTCGAGCTTCCTCCTATTTTAGCAGATAAAACATTGCTTTGAGGATTATACCTCGCTTTGTAAACTCTCGCCACTAGGCTATCTGTGTTAGACAATAACCTCCATCCTTGTTTTCCCAACAGGGCTACATTAAAATCATGTAAATGTCTAAAGCCAAGACCCCGCACTGACTTAGGCCTACACATTCGATCCCAGGACATCCAGTGTATGCTTCTACTTTTTTTATTTGAGGTCCTCCACCAAAACTTGCACATGGCTTTTTCCATATCTCTGCATAACTCCAGGGGAAGAAAAAATATAGACATCGCATAGTTTGGGACTACATGTGCCACAGTTTTTAACAAAATCTCCTCACCGCCTTTATTTAAAAATTTTCCGTTCCAGTTCTGGACCCTTTCTTTAACCTTCTCCTTCACATAACCCAGCATTGCAGACTTTTTTCTCCCAATAAAATTTGGAAGGCCTAGATAGTGACTTGTTTCGTCCGCTTCCGAAAATCTTAGAACCCCACAAACTTCTTGCTTATCTTCAGTGCTCACATTTTGACTAAAGAAAACACTAGATTTGCATTAGTTGATTTTCTGCCCTGAAGCTTTCTCGAACACTTGCAACATATTAACAACTCTAAATGCCTCGTCCACTGAAGCTTTACAGAAAATGTATGAATCATCTGCGAAAAGCATATGAGAGATGACAGTGTTAGTCATAGAGGCATGCCTGAATACCTCTAATAACAAGCCTAAGTGTTTGTAATGCTTTGCATTACCTACATGACCCCTTAACTGGGGAACCCTCTAGTTTTATAGTTTATACTTGTTTCAGTACTTGTAATAGGCATCAAAATTCTACCTGTGTATCTGCATAAATTAAGTCATGAAATAATGCTTGAAAGAAGATTCAGAGATCATGCCTCAAGCTTGAAGAACAAGGCTGTCAAAATAAACACAATTGGATTTTGAAGATTGAAGATTTGCCTAAGTACTTATTCGAGAAGTATTTTGGTCTATTCGAGAAGTCAGAGATTTGATATCTCAAAAGACACTGTTCGATATCTCAAGGAGTCAACAAGTCAAAGCATCATTCGTTAACTCAGGGATTCGACATGTCTAATACTCTATTCGAGAACTCAAGAAGATAACAAAGTCAAAGCATCATTCGAGTTCTCTACGAGTCAACAAGTTAAAGTTATATTCGACATCTTAAGGACTCAGGAAGCTATATTCGACATCTCAAGGATTCTTGAAGAAAAGAATATTTCAAGAAGTGGTTCGATATGTCAAGGATACAATATTCGAGAACTCAGAGTTATCGAATTAGGCAATTCTAAGTTCTCGAATTAATCACTTAACCATTTCTCGAATGGTTTCTTGAAGACAAAATACTGAAGCTTACTGCAACAAGCCAAGACACTTTCAGGACCACAGTACTGTAAAGTGCTCATGGAAAGTCTACAAGAAACTCAAAGAGTTGTTACAGGAGACAAGCTGCTAAAGAAGTGGATCTGGGCAGGTTAAAGAAAGTCAAATTGCATGCTGCCTGGATGTATTCCAAAATAGGGATAGACAAGTTAGAAAGTAGATTTGTCCATTCTATCATTTGTAGTCAGAAGGGTGTACACATGTTCTATAAGTGTACAACCTCACTTCTCTAGCAGTTAAGGTTAAAAGGTTAATAAGTTTTTCATTGTAATATCTTAGATAGCATCTCTCTGAGAAAAACGCAGCTGAGAATACTAACATTTATATTCACAGTTTGTAGCAAGATCTTTATCTAATACAACGTTAGATTAAAGTGAGTATTGTGTTCTTGTGTTTTATTTTCGCACATTTATATACTGTTAAACACAAAACATACTTTGCTACACAAAAATATCAGACACAGTTTCAAAACCTTCAAACAAACGTTCTTATCAAAAGGAAAGATTGAAAATACATTCACCCCCCTCTGTATTTTCTTGTGTGTATTTCATACTCAACAGACAGGGGCACCTCTAGCTACTTTGATCCCACCAAGCAAACCATTACTTTCGTATTTCCTCATTATAGTTGAAAATCCTTCCGTGCATATAAGAAATAAATAGGAAGATAAAGGATCTCCCTGACGAATACCTCTACCAGGGATAATACCTCCGAACTCCCTTCCTGCATGACAGATTTTATACTGAGCTGATGTAACACAATGCATAAATAGATTAATCACACGATCATTAAAGCCCAATTTCTTTAAAACATCTTGAAGATAACCCCATTCAACTCGGTCGTAGGCCTTGCTCATGTCAAGCTTCAATGCCATCCAACCTTGTTTGCATGTAGTTTCCTCTTCATATAGTGCATCACCTCGTGTGCAATCATGATATTATCCGTAATTAAATGCCCTGGTATGAAAGCACTTTGTGTCTCCGAAATAACAATGCCAATTATCTCTTTTAATCTATTTGCGAGTACCTTAGAGACCACTTTATACAGAACATTACATAAACTGATAGGGCGAAGGTCTGACATTGATACTGGACATTGTTTTTTTGGAACAAGAACTATATTTGTATCCGAAACTCCATCTTTAAAAACTCATGTTTCGAAATAATCCTGCATTAGCTTTATAATATCTCCCCCCACTATGGCCCAATATTTCTGATATAATCCTGGACTCTTGTCGTCAGGTCCTGGTATGAAAAAGTGCATTCTTAACCTCCTAACATTAATTCGGCCTTAAGATTTGTTCGTTATGTTCCTCAAGCCCTGGACTACTTAAACAATTTACCACATTCTCCCACTCTGTGTCCGAAGCACTAAATTAATTATCGAAATAACTTATCATAAGCTCCTGCAAGCCCGAATCCCAGCCCACAATATTACCTGTATCATCCGTAAGAGTTCTGATTTGATTTGATTTCCTCCGAGCTTTTGCACACTGGTGGAAAAACTTAGAGTTTTGATCTCCTTCTTTAAGCCATAGTTGCTTCGACCTTTGCTTCCAAAAAACCTCCTGTTGTGTTAATACCTCCAACAACTTTTTGCTTTCTTCCTGGAACTTCTCTACAGATGCACTATCTCGACGGCCCCTTATTGTCTTGATTACTTTCTTACTATTAGCTATGAATTTTCTGAAGTTACCAGTTATTTCTTGCCCCCATTCCACAAAAGAATTCGAACAACTCTTTATTTTCTTTTAAAAAGAATCAGACTGGTGCTTTTACTACAACTCCTCTACAATATTTTTGCACATCGGTTCCCTCAACCATGCATTTTTGAAACAAAATCTCGTCGAATATGGAATCACCTTTTCTGTCATTGGCTCGAGAAAGATGGGACAGTGGTCTGAGGTTGACACCTCCAGGTTAGTAAGTCTTGCATCCTAAAAAGTTTCAACCCAGTTCTTTGTGACTAAAGCTCTGTCGAGGCGAATTTCAGTCCATTTTTCTGTACCATGCCCCCTTTCCCACGTAAATGGATAACCATACATGTCCATGTCGATAAGATCAGAGTCCTTCAGCACTTGTTGAAAACCCTGAATCAGCTATGACGGGTACAAACGGCCACCTCTCTTATCATCTTGCCCCAACACATTGTTCATGT
The DNA here is from genome assembly GCA_036435485.1 of Saposhnikovia divaricata. Taxonomy (NCBI): domain Eukaryota; kingdom Viridiplantae; phylum Streptophyta; class Magnoliopsida; order Apiales; family Apiaceae; genus Saposhnikovia; species Saposhnikovia divaricata. Next base: position 27,100,307 of record CM071600.1, read on the forward strand.
CTCCGATCAAACACCACGGGAGATTATTATCCATTGCTAAGTGGCGAATAAGGTCCCATGTTGCTCTTCTGCGAGTTCTATTGGGCTCTCCGTAAATTCCTGTAAGCCGAAATCTATTCCAACTTTGCATAGTCACAATAACATCAATATGATTTAAACTAAAGGAGTTAAGAGAAACCTCCTGTTAATTCCTCCATAAAAGTGCAACTCTCCTCCTTGACCTTGACAGTCGACAGCCATCATGCCCTCAAAACGTAGATATTGCTTTACACTCTCTATCTTTTCTTTTTTGCACAATGTTTCACATAGAAAAATAATGTTGGGTTTCTTTCGGATCACTAGATCCTTAAGGAATTGAAAAGCCCATTGGGTCCCAAGACCATGTCAATTCCAGCTCAAGATGCTCATAATGCTAGGCGGGCCCAATTTTCGGAACCCTCCTTTCATCATAGCCCTATCCCCGTTAACTGCATCAATTAAATTCAAAATACCCGAGTTTCTGCCTACCACTTCTCTACTGTGCAGATTATTCTCCTGTTTATCTCTATCAACATTCAGTTCCGAAATTCTCGTCTCTAAACTTCCTCCAATCCCCGAATCTACAAGATTACGTTGGACGGAGCCACCCTCTGCTTCTCTATTCACCTAGAAATCTTCACCGCCATTATGTAACCACTTTGCTCCGATTAACTTGTTCTTTTCTCCTGAAAGGTGCCCTTATCCAAGCACCGTAGGGTTTTACAATCTCATTTTCTGGTTTATCGAATAGCTGACTGCAGAATTTCTCAGAATGTCCCAAAAGGCCACATATAAAGCAAAAAGTTGGAATGTTCTCGTACTTAAAAGTAATCCATATCCCACTACACCAAATATGGCCTATTGCAACATCAAAAAAGTGTATTATTAGGCCCCAAAAATGTTACAATAGATGTTTATGTAACGCTTTTGCCAAAACTTGGCGTTGCATTTGCCAGCGTTGCCTATGCCTTCTATAGCAACACTTTTCGAACTTATTGCAACACTTTATGAAGTATTACGATAAGAGTTTGTTGTAACACTTTTACATGTTTTAGCAACATTTTTAATGTGTTACAAAAGACTAATGCAACACTTTTTTGCAACATTAATTGACTTAAAATGTTACAAAGTGAGTTTATTGCAACATTTTTATGCAACATTTTAATGCATTTTGCAATACTTTTGGTTTTTTTTTTGCAACAATTATCTGCAACATTTTGGTACCTTTTGCACTACTTTTTTGATATTTTTGCAACAATAATCTGCAACATTTTGATACCTTTTGCAATACTTTTAGGTTTTTTAGCAACATTTATCTGTAACATTTTAACTACTATTGTAATACGTTTAAATTTTATTGGCAACACTTATTTGCAACACTTTTATTAGTTCACATTGCATTGTCCTGTTTGAAATTTTAATAAACCATGCATGAAAGCATATACCAAACCAGAAATGACATTTCAATGTCCAACAAACACATGTCAATGAAGCCCAAACATAGTCAGCTTTTAGGACAATATCTTCTTAAGTCTAAAGTCGAAACATATGTCAACTTACACCAATATTCTACATTAAACGTGTAGTCTAATTAGTTAAGGTACCAACATACTACCAAAAGTACGCATATAGAAAACAATACTTAAGTACTGATCATCAACCATCATTTTCGTCATTGGCCTCGTGAGCATTGTCATCATCGCGATCATCGTCCTCCTGCTCATGATCATCACTGTCCTCACTTTCGTCACCAGATGCAAGTCATAACTCTTCGACATCAAGGTACTTGAAATCTGGATTGATTTCTCCCAATTTTGCTATTACCTTTGATATTTTCTCACACGCCTTTTTATCTACCATCTCCTGCATTTCAGCCATGATTCCCTCCCTTACAGACTTTTTCAGATCATCAATATCAGGAGTACTGCCGGAAGTAAAAAGCTTTGGCTGCTGATCTTTCATCATTTTTCTGCATTTTCCAGATCTTCCTAAAAGCAAATTTGGTCCATGTTTTGGTTTTTTGACTTGTTCCCCCCACTGCCATCTGCAACAACAGTTGCAGTCTACGAAAAAGCATGATTAAACAAAAATACAAAGACATTAAAACTGAAAAGAAAGACTAACTTTAAAGGAAAAAATTGAACAGATGAAAAGGACTAAAAAATGAAAAACTTTCAATTTACCTTATATTCGTGTCCTGGCTTCCGTTTACGAGTTTTGTCATAAATATCGTCTTTCGGAGCTAGCTTTTCAGGTTTGATATTTTTTTTCTACTTTCTGCCAAAATTATGCAGAGAGTGACATAATTAGAAAATTAAAGCAAGTATAGAAATGGTGATTTCATAAACACATTAGAAAATGAAAGCATCTTTTAAATAAAAGCTGGACATACTATTTTCTCTCCAATCTGCGCAAAACTTTTACGACCATCAGTGTGTGTTTCTATAATCAAATTACGATTGTCTGCATTTTTCTTATCTCGATCCTGACCATTAAATAAAGTGCACATAATATAAAATAACTTACAACAATTTTGAAAATAAAATTGTGAAAAAGTACTAGCTAACGGATTGATATATTAGTGGATATACCTTAACTTCTTCATCCGCCCAATACTTGAGAAGCGCCTTGAATTCTTCGTTCGAAATGACAGAGGGCCTATATTTTAGCCTGTCTTCATCATTATCATATTTGAGATAATGGTCTTTCTTAATCTGGCTCTTGTGTAGCCTCCACAAAGCACAAATAGTGCTCAATGTATAGGTTCTTCCTTCCTCGGGAATATCATATTTTGTCTAATACAATTAGTTAAAATTATTAGTGCATTTACATGTGAGTGACATACTACTGATCTATTAATTACTCTTACTATATATAATCCTAAAGACAACAAAAAGACTAGAGATCATGAAAAAGGTCTAAAATATTTTGAGGTTACCTTAACAAAATTCCATAGCTTCTCCTTCTGTTGTGCAGAAAATTTGTACCAATTGACGAGATCACGTGGGACAGACTGCCTACCCAATGTCCCCAAAAAGTTTTTAAATTCAGATAAGTCTTTGTCATCGTCAGCCCCAGCCTGGAACTTGCAATTCAACTTAATAACCTTCTTTTCATCGGGCCTCCTTGTGTAAACATTATTCATTCGCGTAGGTCCTCTACGCTTGTTGCCTTTCGGTGCATCTAAAAGTGGTACAAAACACTTAAGTACTAATTCAACACAAAATCTGATTAAAGAATATATCGAGAAAACCTACAATTACCTGTTGAAGTTTCAACTATCTCTTCATGAGTTTCTGAATGAGATGTCTGACCACCATCATCCACTTTCTATTTTTCTTTTTCAAGGGTCTTTTGACGATCTTTCATTAACATGTAAGCTTCCATTGAACCAATTCCTTGATTGTTAAATCCTTTTGCAGGCGCCGCTTGCAATAATGGTAAGCCTGCTGGTAAATCTTTAGGCAATGGAGGGGGAGGTGGTAAATTCTCAGAAATGACAGGGGATGAATGTTTAGCTGGTTCAGACTACATAATCAAGGGCTGCATTCACACAAGAAGTTGTAGTTTGGCATAAGCTTTATCATCCTAATGCAACAAAGATCACTTTATACCATAAAATACTTTAATTTTTGACAAGACATGGTTCATCCATTCATGTGATTATACACTTTTGATATTTAGTTTTGTTGAATCCAAATACATATGTTTTTTTAGTACCCAAATTAGTACCAACATATGAATTGATAAACAGTTATTAATATATATGAACTTAACATCATGTACCTGCGTAGATAAAGGAGCTGTGGTCCTTGAACGTGTAATCGGACTTGAGACAGGATTGGTCACCTTCTTCCCCTTTTTTTGCTTTTGAGCAACTTGTTTCGCCACGATCTCTTCGTCTTCTTTTTCAGCCTCAGACAAATTGTCATGTCCAGGAACGTACTCTCTATCAAATTATGGCTCATCGTCCGCTTGAACTTTTTCCTCAACATTTTTCACATTTAAACTGGAAGCAAGATGTTTTAATCCCAACTCATTAACTTTTCTTTTATTTTCTGCAACCTTCAACATCCTATTCTTTTCATACTCTATTACCTAAAATTTGTAAAGAAGATGTACAAAAATATCAAATTAGACCCAACACATATTTAATTGAGTACAGTAGATATTATTTAACCTTTGGAAGAACTTGTCCAGTCTCTGCCTTTCCACGAGTAGATCGACGATTGCCCCTCTGCTTCTTCAGCTCATCGATTGTCACAAATGTACGCTTTGCTTGTAAAGCTGTTGGTAAAATTGGATGTAAAATCATATTAACATCAATACCTATATGTTAAGTAATAACAAAAAATAATGAATGTTATGTTACCTTCAAAATATTGTGTTCTTGGTCGCACAATTACATGTGGCTGCATTTGTGACTTTGGCTCAACATTTTTGTCAATTATATGATCAACATAAAAGTCCAACCTCTCTCCTTCAACTGTGTTTACAAAATCCTGTAAATCACGATCGTTGTCAATAAGCTTCCAGCCACTCGCCACGTTCTTCACATAAACACCGCCAATTTCCGTGTACTTCAGATCATCTTTCACGTACTCCATCACAACCATGTATGAGAATCTGTCAGACTCTACATACTCCGGAATCTCATTACATCGGCCGCCTAGATATTCAGTTTTTGAGAAATGTCCCTTGTGAAAGAACCACAGAATGTAATCTTTACTTGCCATCCTAAAAACAAGCAAATAAGATAAATAATTAGCAATGGAAATATGCATGTACAGTTCTAAAAGAGAAATATGCAGTTAGGTGAAAAGATAATAAAGAAAGGCCCTGATAACGAATTAAATAAAAAAAAGCATTAATAATAAAGCAAATATGCAGTTAAAGCATAATGAACTAATTCAAGAAACATGCAATTAAGTACTGAACAGAAAATTAAGAAAGCATTAAAAATGAACTACATAAAAAAAGCACTAACAATGAACGACAATGAACTAATACAAGAAACTAATTCAATTTCAGTACCAATTACATAAAAGTTAACGAACCACAGTTAACGAATACAATACAAATAGAAACTCGTTGGCTTTTCTTCAGGTGTCATGCTGTTCTTCAGGTGTAACAGGGATTTGTTTCATTGGAACGTCATCTCTGCACCAATTGATGATATCATCATGTATTTCAACATGATACATATTACGGGTGTCACTAACATCTTCAACTGCATTTGTCTCGTCTTCTGCTTCAGAATATTGATCCTTTGGAGATTTCTTGATAACAAAATGCAATTTTTTTTCAATAGGATCTTGAATATAAAAGACCTGTTGTACTTTTGTAGCGAGAACTAAGGGATCCTCCTTTTCACATAACCTGTTGAAGTTCACTCTTGTTAGCCCATAGCAATCCTTATCTTTTTGATACCAACAATATTTAAATACAACAACAGTCAATGCTCCCTAGTAGTCGACTTCAATGATATCCTCAATTGCACCATAGTAACCTACATCTCCAACTATTGGATTTTGGTCTTTTGCACTCGCGAAACTGGTGGTTAATGCAGTGAGAAAGACACCTACTATCTCTATGCTTGGTGTGAAATCTATATCCATTCACAACATAACCAGAGAATCTCTTTGCTGCACGATGAGGCTCCTTTTCCAAGCTAGACAATTCGACTGAAACATCATCTCTGTGTTGAACTACCTCTTTCAGCCACTTGTGAAATTCAGTCATATGTGTTCTTTCCCTTTTAAACTTCTTTGACTTTGCATCTTTTTCAACCAAGGTAATGTGTCTGCATTTATAATATATATCCATAAATTAGCTTACTTATAATGCTTCATAAACTTCTAAAATTTGAATCAAATTTTTTCGTATATAAAAAAAATTTACTCTTTTAAATTCTCGATTTCCAGGTTATCGCAATTGAATAATATGTAACGATGAGCCTTGGCATGTTTTTTCATCCAGATGTATAGACTTCCCTTTTCTGTTTTTATGAAAACCGATAGGATGTCCACCATTTTTGTCACAATCCTTTGGATCACTTCTGTTTCCACATTGCTCATTGAAAAATCTGGAACAAAATGTCAAACATTCTTCAACCAAGTAGCCTTCTACTATGCACCCTTCTGGCTTACTCCGATTTCGAACATATGATTTCAGTTTACACAAATACCTTTCAACTCCAAACATCCACCTTAAGTGCACCGGTCCACCAAATTCAATTTCCTTGCACAAGTGAATTGGTAAGTGAACCATGATGTCGAAAAATGCAGGTGGAAAGATCATTTCAAGTTCACAAAGTATCTTGATAATTTCATTTTGTAACTTCTCAACGTCTTCTAATTCAATGACTTTGCCACATATACCCCTGAAGAATGCTGATAATGTGTATTTTATACACGTTTTGTCTTTTATTCTCTTGCATTTTTGTTAGTATCGAATGTTGTTTTATTAATATTTGTTATGTTTTTCATCTTTCAGTGCCTCGTGCTTAATTGTTGAAAAGATGGTTTAATTTGGGCATGAAAGCGAAGATTATTCAAGAGGGAAGTTAGAAGATGCAAGCTCGTGATGCCGGGAGGTGTTTAATGCATTATATTGAAGAGTTTATCTGTACGGGCAGCTGTACGGCCGTTCAACAGGCCGTACAAGTCCTGCTGTGTATTAAATGAGAAGTAAAAAAAAACATCTTCATAACTTAACTTAACCTACAACTTCATCTTCATCTAACCTAGCCTCCTCAAGGATAAATTAGGGTTAGTCAAGTAGATAGAAAAACATCAATTACTCATAATCTAGCATTGATTATGAGTAACTAACTTCATTTATTTGGCTCAAGGAAGGATTTCTTGTACAAAACCAATTTCAATTTAAGTAAGATCTATTTCACTCTATCTTGAATTCTTGAGTTGTATTGTTTATGATTTTGCTTGGAGAATTGTAAGTTGCTTCAATTTGCTCTTCTTGTAATATCAATTGCTAATTGTTTGTGCTAATCCGTAATTGTTAGTACATTCATTATAGTAGCACAAGTTTAGTGTACCTAAATTCTCAAGATTCAAGTGCAAATACCTAGGTTGAGCTTCTCATCCTTGGGTTTGTCCTAGCCTCTCTTTGTTTGATTCCTTGATTTGGTTAAATTGGTAGTGCTTCATTATTGGTTGCTATTATCAAGAGAACTAATTTATGTGCTTCACTAAATTAGTGTTTTAGAAGAGAAATAAGTGATTGTGTGCTTCACCAATTATCTTGGTTAGGTAGAGTTGGATATATTTGCTTGTTGTTGGGTTGAAGTGCTTGATTTTCCATTATCCTTGGGTCAAATGTCTCGTATCTTGTTAATTTGATCATTGTGTTGTGTTGGTAAATTTGGATAGTTGCCATTAACTTAGTTGTATTTTTGTAGCAATTTAGTTATTGTATGCAAGGTGTTTGATAAAACACCTTAACCAAACTCAAAAACCCCCCATTTACACACTTCTAGATTGTAAGAGATAATCTACTCGGAATCGATATTGAGAGTCCTTCCTCGTGAACGAACTACGAAAAACACTACCTTCAAATTGGCGCCGCTGCCGGGGAAGGCAACAATATTAATTTTGAGTTAATTGTTTCTTATATTTTAGATTTTATCTTTGTATATAATTTTTTTTTTCTTTCTTTGTTTTTTTTGTTATTGGTGTGTCTTCATGTTTATTGGAGATAGCCAACTAACTCTTTCAGGAGACGATGGATAATTATTGTGGTTGGAATAATGCTCAAGATTTCACCCACGATCAAGAACGATATCAAGATTTTAATTCTTTTCAGAATTTAAATGCATATCAGGTGAATTCTTTCTATTCTACAAACTCATGCTATGCTCCTTACCCTCCTAGCATCGATTATTCATATGCTTTTGAAAATCAATGTTATGATCCGCATTATAATTCCCAAGACCATCAAGGGTCTTCTTCATCTACATTATCATCACTTGAAGAAATGATGAAGCAAATGGCGGCAAACAACCTCCAATTTCAAAACACCACTTTTCAAAGTATATCCAACTTGGAAAAGATAACTTCTCAAATGGAAAAGAACACTTCTCAAAGCATATCCAACTTAGAAAAGCAAATGAGCCAACTAGCCGAAACCGTGAATCGATTAGAGGAGGTCAATTCTCCTACTAATTACGATTCTTGTTTTGTAATTGAGGAAAATGTTGTGCATGATGAATTTGCTTGTTTAGTTGACGATTGCCCTAAGCTTGACAATGATAAATTGGATGTAGTTGAGGATCTACCAAATTTAGAAAGTTCTTTTGTGCTTAATGAATTGGTAGATGAGATAAAAATTGATGAATGTCCAATTAAAATTGAGAAGGAATTTGAGCTTAAGATTGATGAGGTTGAAATTTTTGCTTGGGTATATAAGGATCCAATTTGGGAGCAATTTTTGAGTCGTATTTATAATGATTATTCTGACGATTTTTCTAGCTACTTTGCTTTTTCAAAGTCTCTTGAAGATGTGAAGATCCTAAAAATATTTTTATATTTTTATGGATCAAAGGTATATTTGCACACCTTATTCTTATTATTGATTCGTAGGTATGTGCATTTATTTGCTTTTTCACCTCATTAGTTATAATACTTGTATAAATAAGTCGAGCCAACGACAATAAACAAAGCGCTTTTTGGGAGGCAACCCAAGGTACGTATGTATTTATATATTTTTTATGCGTGTGTTAGCTTTCTTGCATTTATGTAGGGTGTTATTCATATTGTGGGTTTGAGGATTGATGTAAATATTAGTGAGTGGGGATTCCATTTTTTCATCTATTTTAATTCTAAGAAAATATCCAAAAAAAATAAATAATAAGTAAATAAAAAAATTATTATGTATTTTTGTGGTGTGATTAATGAATTTTATAATAGATTTTCAAAAAAAAATTGTAATAATAATGCCCCGCTCAATAATATTTAGTATCGTTAATTATAGTTTTTATATTTTGTAGATTTGTTTCACTCGTGCCTTGATGTATTTGTTTCATGTTTTCAGGAATTAGTATTTTATTCAAGCATTCAAGGATTTGTGGGAATTTTCTGTAAAAAAAAAAAATAGTTTTTGTGAAATTTTAGGGCTGCACGGGCTGTTGTACGGGGTGCAGGCCGTACAACAAGCCGTGCAACAGCCCGTTCAATTTTTGTAGGCTTCTGTCCAGTTATTAGTTCAAAATGAGAGGTATTTTCAACCCCTCACCCACTTCTTGCACTGGCTGTGCAACTTTTTTTAAAAAAAAAAAACCCCTTTCTCCATTCCCTTTATTCCACCTACCCCTTTTTATCCCCACCAGCCTCCACTCATTTCAATCTCTCATCCCATCACTTCACTTCCCTCCCCCATTTTTCACAACGACCCCCCCTCCTATTCTCCCACCACTCTCCCCCCTTTAATTCCCTTTCCGCCTCACATTTGTTCCCCCCCCCTCGTGTTTTCCAAACCCATTCTTTAGTTTAGTTTTTTTTTGTTTTTCTTTTTTTTTATTTCATTTTTGTTTTAATTTGTTTTACTTTTATTTCTTTTATTTATTTTCATTCCCTTCTTTATTTTTAATTTTGTTTTTCTGTTTATACTTTTCTAAAACTAAACATATTTTATGAATTCAGACATCAATTTAAATTTACTTTGAATTTGATTTTCGAATTTTTGATTTTATTATTAATTACTTAGTTATTTTATTTTAGTTTTAGTTTTAAATTTGATTTTTGATTTTATTATTATTTTAGTTTTAAAATTTGATTTTTTTATTTTATTATTAAATACTTAGTTATTTTATTTTATTTTAGTTTTAAAATTTGATTTTGATTTGTTATTAATTTGTTAGTTTATTATTATTATTATTATTATTATTATTATTATTATTATTATTATTATTATTATTATTATTATTATTATTATTCTTATTGAATTTTTTTTTAAAAAAAATATTTTTATTTCATTTCATTTTATTTTATTTTATTTTAAAAAAAACAAAATTTAATTCTTTTTAATTTTTATTTTAGTTTTTCATTTTCTAAAACTAAGCTATTTATATAAATTCAAGAATAAATTTTATTTCACTTTAGAATTTGATCTTGATTTTATTATTAATTTGTTAGTTCTTTTATTTTATTTTATTTTAATTCTCAAGTTGATTTTTTTTACTTTTTTTTATTATTTTATTTTATTTTGGTTTTAGTTTTAAATTAGATTTTTAATTTTATTATTATTTTAGTTTTAAAATTTTATTTTATTTTTTTTATTTTTTATTAATTACTTAGTTATTTTATTTTATTTTATTTTAGTTTATTTTAGTTTTAAATTTGATTTTTTCTTTTATTATTATTTCAGTTTTAAATTTGATTTGATTTTTATTTTAATTAATTTTATTTTTTTAATTGGTTAGTTATTTTATTTTATTTTATTCTATTTTCTTTTTAAAAAAAAAACAAAAGCAAATATTTTTTTTATTGTTATTTTTTATTTGTATTTCCTTAATTAGTTTATTGCAGGGCTTTGAGGGGTGTTGGATTTTGGCTTGTCGGTTATTTTGTTGAGTTGATTGTGGTGTTCGGCACTAGCTCAATTCTTGGCGTGCAAATTTCGGAGTTGGATTTGGGCAAATATGATGGTGCTCCCGATCCTCGTTGCTTATTTTTAGGGGAGTTTTCTTTCACTTTGTTTCTCCCTCATTTTTATTTGTCATGCATGAGGACATGCCTTGTTTTAAGTGGGGAAAGGATTGCTATGTTCATCCTTGTATAGTATGCGTAGCTAGTATTAGTAATTTTTTTTTCCTTCATTTGATGTCCGTTTTGTTTGCATGTGGGAAATAAGTTTAGTCATGAGCGTGTTTACTTGTTTGTGAAATTTAAGACATTGTGAGCTTGCAGCCTTGTTTTCTCCTATTTCGTGCCTAGCATTACCAATTTGATGTGAATCTATAAGTTTGATGCACCTCTTTTGCACACACACACACTCTTAAAATGACATGAAAAGTCTAGATTGTTGTAATTAAATTGTGAGCATGACGATTATCTCTTAGAATGCATGGAATCAAATTGAGAAGATGTTATTACAACTTAAACCTTGTGAGGCCTTGAACGATGATTCTTTTGCTTGTGTGTTGCTCCCTCTTTATGTGTGTTTGTTGCTCTAGGGCTTGCATTAAACCTTTATTCATGGATGCACCATAATAAGGAAATTCTTTTTAGGATAACCATTTTGGCCTTTTTAGCTTGTGAACCATGGAAAATAATCCCTAGTTACCCCCTTTGAAGCTTATATCCATATTTTTCTTCGACACTTTCCCTTTTATACATGAGTCATAGCCAAATACTTCACTCTCGACCTAGTTGAGCTAGTTGAGTCTTGGAAAGAATTGATTGATGAGTATGTGAATTTGGAGAAATTGTGAAGACGAAGAATTCTATTTATTGTAAGTGGGAACTAGTTTGATGTATATATCTAGATGTGGTTCAAAGTTCTTTGTAGTATTTATTTATGTTATGCATTCCCTTTGCTAAAAAATAATAATAAATGGGATGTAAAAAAAAAAAAGAAAAGAAAAAAAAGAGAAATAGAAAAAAAAAGCAATAAATCTTTGTACTTTATTTTGTTTCAATTTTCTTGGTAAATGTGGTTGTGTTTTGTAATTTTAAATGAGTGAAGACATTTATTTAGTTTGAGAATTTGGTGGATGAAGCGAGCAAGCGTCATTTTGACTCAACTAGCGAGACTTTTACACCTTCATTGAACTTAAATTTTCACACCTTCACCCTAGCCTCATTACAACCCATTTTATGAATTCCTTGTTTTTGGTGCAATCTGGAATTTAGGTGAACATGCAAGGTCAAGTAGAGCGCATGCATTTAGACTTGGAGTTGAGTGAAATCTCTAGCCCATACTTGTGTGATACATAATTGAGAGATGTGAGATTTTTCACCATACAATTTCATCTTCTTAATGCGAGGCCATGTATGCTTTGTGATAATCTTGTCTAGTGTTCACGATTGAAGTGCATTCATTCTATCTTTAATGTCATGGTTACATTTTGCACAAGGTGTGTCATCTTGATTCTTGAATTGGTTGTTAGCTCGTTTTAGTGGATGACAAGGTGAATAGCTCTATATGTTTGATTTTAGTTACAAGTAGACGGCTCGGACATGTGAGTGTAGTAGTTAGCTTATTTATTAGGTATTGTTAGTTTTTTGTTTATTGGTGATTTTTGTGATTTTGTGGGTACATCATCTATAAACCCTCACGAGACCTCACTCGTCCACTAGGGCTACCTAGGGGTTCCAAGGGCTTGTTGCATATGCCAAATGCAACCGTGATCACCTACGGAAGTGGTACTAGTTAGGAGTATATGGTTATGTTAATTTTAGTTTGCTCGGGACTAGCAAAGTTCAAGTGGGGGAACATTTGATAATGTGTATTTTATACACGTTTTGTCTTTTATTCTCTTGCATTTTTGTTAGTTTCGAATGTTGTTTTATTAATATTTGTTATGTTTTTCATCTTTCAGTGCCTCGTGCTTAATTGTTGAAAAGATGGCTTAATTTGGGCATGAAAGCGAAGATTATTCAAGAGGGAAGTTAGAAGATGCAAGCTCGTGATGCCGGGAGGTGTTTAATGCATTATATTGAAGAGTTTATCTCGTACGGGAAGCTGTACGGCCGTTCGACAGGCCGTTCAAAGGAGCAGAATTTTCGTACGGGCAGCTGTACGGCCGTTCAACAGGCCGTTCAAAGCTGCTGTGTATTAAAATAAGGCTCATAACATCTTATCTTGAGGACTTCTAACCTACAACTTCCAATCTTATCTTCACATCTTATTTTCCTCTCATCTTAGCCTCTTCAAGAACACGATTAGGGTTAGTAGGAATTAGAGAGGAGACATTAATTACTTGTAATCTAGCATTGATTATGAGTAACTAACTCCATATATTTGGCTCAAGGAAGCATCTCTTGTACTAAACCCATTCAATTTAAGTAAGATCTATTTCACTCTATCTTGAATTCTTGAGTTGTATTGTTTATGATTTTGCTTGGAGAATTGTAAGTTGCTTCAATTTGCTCTTCTTGTAATATCAATTGCTAATTGTTTGTGCTAATCCGTAATTGTTAGTACATTCATTATAGTAGCACAAGTTTAGTGTACCTAAATTCTCAAGATTCAAGTGCAAATACCTAGGTTGAGCTTCTCATCCTTGGGTTTGTCCTAGCCTCTCTTTGTTTAATTCCTTGACTTGGTTAAATTGATAGTGCTTCATTATTGGTTGCTAGTGTCAAGAGAGCTAATTTATGTGCTTCACTAAATTAGTGTTTATAATAGAAGAGAAATAAGTGATTGTGTGCTTCACCAATTATCTTGGTTAGGTAGAGTTGGATATATTTTGCTTGTGGGGTTGAAGTGCTTGATTTGCATTAATCCTTGGGTCAAATAACTCTATATCTTGCTAATTCCCTCATTGTGTTGTGTTGGTAAATTTGGATGTTTGTCATTAACATAGTTGTATCTTTGTAGTAATTTATTTATTGTATGCAAGGTGTTTGATAGAACACCTCAACCAAACTCAAAATCCCCCTCATTTACACACTTCTAAATTGTAAGAGATAATCTACTCAGAATCGATATTGAGAGTCCTTCCCCGTGAACGAACTTCGAAAAACACTACCTTCAATTTTATTAGACAAAATAGAACTAACATGAGATGTTAGTAAAGCTTTCTTAGGTACATGAGTGGTTCTTTTATGAGTACATAAATCTTTTAGACACTTAGCATAAGAAGGAACTTGTTGAATCGCATCTAAAAGAGGAATGTTAATCTTGACTTGCTTGAAGACTTCCAAAATCTTATCTAACTGAGCAGATTGTTTGTTTGAAGTAAGTCTATGAGGAAACGGGGCTTTCGGCTTAAAGACTTTTTCATTAGACATATCAGAGTGGGGTTTCGAAGGTGGTTCATCGGATGGTGATGACTCATCAGCTTTATCTACTTCAGAACTCTTAGGATTTGAATATTGTTTAAGACTAGGATTCAAGAGCAAAGGATTTGGTTCAGATGTTAGCTAATCTTCTTTTTGAGTATTGACACCAGCATGATTGTTGAATTGATTACCAGACCTTATAGAGATAACAGAATTTACATTTTCATGAGACTTTTGATTTGGATGAAATTTAGGATTTGTCTCGGGTTGACTAGGAAATCTATTTTTCTCTCTCTCACTGATTGTGTTTGCCAATTGACTGACTTGGACCTCTAGCTTAGATATGGCTTGAGTGTTGGAATTCAGTAACTGCCTATCTTGGGTCATAGCTTGCATGAAAGATTGTTGAGATTTGAGTAATGCCTCCATACTCTTTTCAATAGAATTCAATTTCTTATCAGATTCACTAAAACCAGGAGGATTCATGGGGATTGAGTTTGGATAATGACCAAGATTTTGAGGTGGATATGAATTAGGATTTTGAGTTGGGTATGGACCGGGATTGGGCTTTTGAAAAGCAGGTTGAGGATTTTGATTGTACTGATTATATTGACCTTGGTTCCATGAGAAATTTGGGTGACTCTTCCAACCAGGATTATATGTGGGTGCATAAGGATCATTCCTAACTCTAGGTTGAAACATGGCATTGACTTGTTCAATTTCAGGGCAATTCTCTACCACATGATTAGGAGAACTACAGTTTGCACAGAGAGACATTTGAGATGACACATTGTTGGTTTCTAAGGCTTCTAGACGTCTAGTGAGTGTAGCTAACTTAGCTTCGGTTGCAATAGAATTACCAACTGCGTGTAAGCCCTTAGATGGGTTAGATTTTTCAGCTTCCTGATTAGGTTCCCTAGTTGACTCCCACAACATTGTTCTTTCAGCTAACTCCTCAAAAAATTGCCAAGCTTCATCCTCATCTTTGTCCATAAACTTACCATTACACATAGACTCTAACAAAGCAGTGGTTTGGCTATCTAAGGCTTCATAAAGAATTTTGCAAAGTCTCCATTTTTCTATACCATGTTGAGGACATTTAGACAACAACTTTTTAAATCTATCAAAATATTTCCAAAAAGACTCATTCCGATTTTGTTGAAATTGGTTGATTTCATTCCTAAGTCTGTTTGCCTTATGGTTTGGAAAATATTTTTTAAGAAAGATAGCAACAAATCCCTCCCATGTGGAAAGAGAATTAACGGGTAGACTGTACAACCACTGTTTAGCATCTTCTTTCAAAGCAAAGTTAATAAGCCCGAGCCTAATGGAATCTTCACTCAATTGTTGAAGTTTCTGCAATGCACACACTTCCTCAAACTCTCGAATGAAAAGATATGGATCCTCTCCCTCTACCCCAGCAAACCTAGGTAACATGCTAATGTTATGATGTTTGATTTCAAAGTTATTCGCGGTTACTGCGGGTAAGACTATGCATGAGGGTTGAGCGGTACGAGCGGGGTAACAACGGTCTTTAAGTGAAACAGCCATGACTACGGGTTGAACTTCTAATTCTTTTGACTCAATTCTAGTGGGTGAAGAGAACTCGAGTTGCCTCACTACTTTAGAAGATGACAGATTGGTTTGTCTTACTAACCTAGATGAAGTGTCTCGAACCCAAGCACTTTGCATACAAGAGAAGTAAACAATTAAGCACGTAGCAGACAAGAGCTTTAAGTAAACACCTAAAAAAAATGGAAAATTAAAAAGAAAAATCTATATTATCCTAAAAAAATCTAGACCTTGCTCCTAACAATAAGATACTACTAAAAGTCACAACTCAAAAAGCATTCGTCCTGACTGGCCAGGCAGGTGCAAGCATTGCCAAGAGGCTAAACACCTTTCTAGACACCAATCCAAATTAGCCAGGTAAGCGTCACGCTTGCCTAGACACCAAACGAAAGAATACTTAGTGATTCATTCCTCCTGGATTCTCTTCCTAGTTGAGCGCAGGGCCAACGTCTACTTAATTTTATTAAGGAAAGGGTATGCAGGATGAACGAATTAGTGGTTTGTGGGCCAAGGAAAGGGTGATGAAATGCCTCACCTTATCTTGTAATTGGGTGGCACCCTTAAGATTGATTGAATGATGCAACACACAAAAACAAGAAAGTAAACACTTATGGATGCACTACACTACGTGGGAAATCAATAAAGAAATCTAGATGATGTGATCCTATGTGAGAGAATGAATGATGCAACAAATTGGTTTTTAACAATCAATTAACTAACTAATATTTTTGGGTTTTTTGAATATTTAATTTTTTTGTGTTTTTTCAATAATAATAAAGAAAAAAAATAGAGAGAGGTGATACGGAATACCGAAAAGCGCTTTCAAAAATTTCAAAAGAGACAGCGAGGCCTTCCAAAGATCTTCTTGTCCAAGCTTTTCTCCGCTTCACTATTCCCTAAAAAAACAAAAGAAAACAAGAAACTAATCCGAAGAATTAATATCAAGGAGTGAAAAATACCAATAGTCCCCGGCAGCGGCGCCAAAAACTTGATGTGTAAAATAACTGCAAGCGCATAGTGTTTAGTTGTAGCAATTACAGGTCGATCCACAGAGACTACGAATTTTCAAAATCCTAATAATTAAATCAGGCGAACTAGACAAATAGGTTTGAGATGAGTTTTAATTAACCTAATTAAATTAATTAACAAAGATTATCAAATAATATGGAAAACCTAGGAATCCGAATTAATTAATCAATCACAATTAATATCAACTCGCCCTAAAACCAATCCTCTTTTCTTCACAAACAAGATATATCAATCAACGAGACAAGCATATACTATGGAACTTGTTATCTAACAATAACCTATCAAAACTTCAAGGAGCAAGCATAGGCTATGAAAAATAAATCCGGTAACAATAATATATCAAAATCACTTTGTCAATTGAACAATTAAGCACCAAGAAAAATCATGAGAATCAATTAATAAGAACGAGAAGAAATCAAGAGTAATTAAATCAACTTCATCTTCATCCTAGGATAAGAGAACTAGCTAGACATGATATCGAAAAACAAACAAGAATTTAAAGCATGAATTGAATAACAGAAAAAGTGTTTTAATAAAGCAAATAAATATTGTTTGTATTAAAGGACAACTAAATCTACTCCTACTCCTAAATTATGAATCTAGATCGGTGTCTAAATTGATGTCTAAAGTGGTGTCTCAAATACAAGAGAGGAGCCCTATATATAGGGAAATATAATGAGCTTGGGTCCTATGATTACAATCCGATCTTGAATATAATTTCTTCAATTTCCCTTTTCTTCTCCGATAAGTAATCGATTTTTCCTCCAATTTCCTTGACTTCAAGTATTTTCCACCTCCTTTCCCTTTTTGCACCTTTTCCTGCTTGTAATCTGTTTTTATTTATTTTCCTACAAAACAAAATAAAACAATTTATTAATTAATAAAATTACGAAAACGGACATAAAATAGGTATTAAAAATATGATTAATTATGGACCTATCAATAACTATTATTGATAATTAAATGTAGTATCAAGGTAAATAAATGTAATTAAATTATTTAATCAAAATAATATGATGAATAGTTTTATTTTAAAAAAATTAAAAATAGAAATTTAAGATAATTGATCAGGATCCATGCTTCGGATTATTGGCTAGTATATACTAAATTTAAAATATAGTCAATCCCATTGAAGCACTAACACCTTATAGATTTAACAAATTTTACCCAACCTATAACTCAATTATATTCTAAAATCAGGGGGTGGGGAGTCGAACTCATGGTACTTGCTCACTTATGCTCATAGTGATATACTTTCAACCACTACTCGAAAGAAACTACTCGGTTCTTGGTGGCTCCGCCCCTGGGTCAGGGTCCTCTCCGGATTCTCTAGATTCGTCATTGCTGGTGATTATATACTTTTCAGATTTTAATTTATACCAAAATTGTTTGTCGAAACATGCACATTTGAATTTTGAACTTTAACTACTTGTGTTTTGTGCTTGATTAGACTTGCTAAAGGCAAATTGTTATATGTGCCTGAAGTCGATTATGATAAAAAAAATTAATACTTCATAATGTCCTTATTATTTATTTAGATTGATGGTAGTAGGAATTCTATTGACAATCTGTAACGATCGTCAAAAGATTTTAGAGTGTTTGTTTATGAATGTTAATTTAGCATTAGTCTTCTTCATCCTTTATCTTTTTCCTTGTACAGATCTTTCTCCCTTTTCATTTACTAGCAGCCTATACATCTAGGGTAGTTGATGAGGACGGGGACATGTGTATGAACGTCCAGAGAATTCTGGATAACTATAACATAATGACATGTGTCCAGGTGCTTGGGTTTCGAATATGGCAAGCTAGGGGACAAGAAACATCCAAAGAATTCTGAATGACTATAGCATGCATGAATGACATGTGTCCAGGTGTTTGGAATACGGCATTTTTCTACAGTTACGGTTAATGTCTATTCTTGCGGCATCCGTAGGATATCAGATGGAGGGTTTGGGAGCCATCAAAGATATTTCCTAACTCAACTTTGATCGGATGCTCATTTACGAGATCAATTATTAATCGCTAAACATTTCGATAGCTCAAGTAATTGATTACACTCACAATGTAGTTGATTGATTATGCTTAATTATTAGGTCGTAGTTGATCAGCATGCAAATACACAGTTGGAAGAAAAACAAATTCAAAATGCTCTGTTCTTAAAATGAATCAGAGTGATGAAATTGCTATCATATCTGAATCATATAGAAGAATCCAGTTTGTGATCAGATGTATCAAAACCGAACATGATACATAATTTATTGTCACTCCTTGACGTCTGCACTTTAGTTTATTGTCACTCTTCAACACCATAAGCATATATTACAGACATAAATTTACTTTGAATGTGAGAATTTATCAATTACTAGAACAAATTCATGTTCACATAATAATTTTTTTTTGGCAATAAATCAGTAGCGATGACTCAATGTCCACCATCCTTCTTAGTAAGAAACAAAACGGAAAAGTTACTGTTTGAACAGAAAACAATTGATAAACAAGAAAAGAGCAAACTCAACTATGATATATATGAACAAGGAAAAGAACAAAAAGTTTTGTTCTTGAAAAACTGCACTACTTGCATACATTTAAGAGATCACGAAATCTACATTTTGGCCTCAGGAGCTTCACAGAAACAGAACAAGACGATGTTGAAAATCCGCAGTTCATGACAATTAAAGCCGACCATGTATGTAGTTAGAAGGTTATAGGAAAACAGGATTCTTGGCAGGGAGCTTACACTCGCACTGTCACGCGTGTGTCTCTTCCAATACTCGAACCCTCTTATCAGGAGAACAGAGGTCTTCACTTTGTTAAAAGACTATGGATTAGAAATTTAGAAGGTAGGAGTTGTCACAACAACGTAAGTGACTGAAATTAAAAGTTCTTGGAGTATGGTGCAGAGGTTAATTATGGACACATGACGAAATGAGCATGGCCATAAGACACCGAACCTTCATGCGTGAGCTTCACCCTGTTATGGCACGGAGAAGGATCTGAAGGAGGCACCGGACCTCTCGGAAGCTCGCTTTGAATTGAACTGAAGAATTCCATACTTTTCACTTTCATCGAATCTCCCTCTGTAACCAATCCTCCTAATAATATCATGCCTATAACTAGTACAACCCGTATACTCCTCAACAAAAATGAACTTTGAAGAATCATGATCATTCACCTTGTAGATATCTAAACAAAATTCTAAATGTATTTAGTGTTGCACAAAATGAAACAGTACAGGAGCTTTGTGTGTTTTATATAGGTGGAAGGTAGTTGAAATGGACTGGCGCTTGCTTAGTTGCTTGTAGGCGGACTATGTGAATTGCTTGAATATGATGTATTTGAAGTTTGGGTTTGTTAGAGTGAGAGTTTGTGCGTTTTGCCTCTTTATAAGACTTTAAAAATATAAGCTTTAACTTAGGGGGTGTTTGGGGGAACTTTTTTTCAGAATAAGACAACTTATTTTAAGACAAAGTTAGAGATTCCTAACTTTCTAACTTATTTTCCAACTTATTTTTGCAACTTATTGAATCTCAAACATACATTAAATACTTGTATAAAAACAAAATTTCAAAATATACAATTTTTATCCGAAAATAAGTCCGTAAGTCCTTAAAATAAACTGAGGCAAACAGGCTCTTAATAATATGTCATTACTAGTTGAGCACGCCATGGCAGCCAATTTAGAAATAGGGTGAGTGGAAGTCGTGGGTTTGTTAAATATATGACAAAGGATTTCTCACTTTGCAACTACTTTGTCTTGGATAGCTTAGAGATAATAATATATGTAATAATAATATATTGTTCATATATAAGTTCTTATGTTATTATAAATAAAATAAAACGAGATAATAGTGAGAATAATCATTTTACATGAAAAAAATAAGTACAAATATAATCCGAAATGTATATGAATTTTGGGGGGGGGGGGGAGATTTTTACCATACTAGATGTATAACTAACATTTCCGCTTCTTAGTAAATTTTTACATGTGTGAGACTTCCTTGAACTGAGCGATGGCTGCTGCTGCTAATATTCGCAGACCAGGACTTATACCAAATCACTAATGACGGATGAAGAGTTTTTGTGATTTTCAGCTCTATGAGATCTTTGGTACAGTAGTTATAAACGTACTAAGATGTCTGCTCCTGATAATAATATATCAATTGTTAATCCATCTGATTGAAAAACTTGCCCATGCATTTCCAGCTTTACACACTTAAAAAGTACCTTGTAATCCTTGACCAAACCTTAAAAATACTACCTGTCTTTAACTGAGAAAAGCTTATCCTTAATTCGCTTATATTTAGTAGATATGTGACGGTAGCAAGATGTACGTTTGAAATTTCGAACTTACCTAGAATTATTTGTACGTGAATATTTAAATTTCTGCGTACAAAAACCAATTTATTAAAGATGAAAAACTGGGTTACTTGAATTTAAAACAAAGGATGTATTATTGGATAGAGTAGTGCTAGGTGCACAGAAAATATGTACAGAAAAATTCACAGAATAAATTAAATTGCTCTAATAACTATTTTTATTGGTTGATATTAATGTGAATGCACATGGTCCACTGAATTAAAACCAATCAAATTGAGACATTTATCATTTTGTGAAATTTTTTGTAAAACTTTATGATCCTGCAGGAAAAACCAAATTAAAAATAACTTTGAAATAAAATTATTATCATATATAGATAGATTACTGCACTAGTCCCCTTTAAAGTAGTGTGAGACTTTTCCTGTTGTCTTGTAGTAATAAGAAGGATATGCTTTTCCAAAAACGGTAACAGGCGTCAGAGCTAGCTAGCTAGTACGGGGCACAGATGGTAATAAGTCAAACGTGGTTTGCAAGGTTTGTGTGCATTTCGTTGTGCTTGCTACTAGAAGCTTGATGGTGTCACTACATGAGTAAAAAGGTATAGCTGATGGGTAAAAAGGCAAATCTGATCTGATGTCTGTATGGTGTAGCTGCTGTTGTAAATCATCATCTTGTCAATTAAATCGTGTTAGCTGCCTGCATCTCAATGATCACCACTTTCCGATCACATTATAGTTACCCCTGTATCTTCTTTGGTCACCTTTTTTATGCCAGCCTCTCCCATTTTTGGAAATTAATCTTTTGCACAGATCGAGGGCTAATATAGGGATTATTGGGGGAACTCGA
Source organism: Saposhnikovia divaricata (assembly GCA_036435485.1). Lineage (NCBI taxonomy): Eukaryota > Viridiplantae > Streptophyta > Magnoliopsida > Apiales > Apiaceae > Saposhnikovia > Saposhnikovia divaricata. The sequence goes on from CM071600.1 coordinate 27,122,053, forward strand.
ATAAGTCAACTTATTTTAAGACAAAATTAGAGTTTCCTAACTTTTTTATGAAAAAGTTAACTTTTTTTGCAACTTATAAAATCTCAAAAATACATTAAATACTTTTATAAAAAGACCCGTAATAATTGGGTGACTTTCTTGTCACAACATCATACAATTATCTCTAAACCAACTTTTATATATTCAAGGAGCTTTACGAAAGCATACCGCATACGAAATGAACAGTACTGGAGATGGAAGTCGAATTTATGTATTGTATATAGAATTTCAACCATGGTCATACTTTCATTATTTCTTTCACCATATTTATAAAAAAAATCTCGCTTCCTAAGCTCTGCATTTTTTCACGCATTTCATGTTTAGTACTATTAAGGAATGAGGATTAGAAAACATCCATTTACATTTGATGGACTACAGATATTCTAGCTTTGATCCGTAGCGATCATCAGAAGATTTAGATGGTGGTGTGTGTGTATTATTTTGTAACCCTTTTTCCGTTGGCCTCTCCTCTCTATATATAGCCCATTTATTGGCCACGTGTTTTCTTTCTGTTCCTCCGTTATGCCCCCGCCGTTGATCTCATGGAAGTAGGATAGCCAATGAGCTGGAGCTGTCAGGCCAGCTGTTCGTTTGGTAGGGGTAGAATAGGTGACGGGGTGAAGCTAAGGGGTTATGCGTCGGGACAGGTGGATAAAGGTAGGACACATGTCTGAGGACTCGCCATTGGGATCTACGCCCATATGGTCGACCTTAAACCGTAGCCCCGTAGGGGCGCTACGGTTGTAGCTGGTCTGGGGTGTCGTTCTTTTGGCTTCGGCCTGAGCCGTAGGGTTGGGGTTATTTTGTCCATCATTTGCCCCACGAGAGATAGGGTTTTCTTTAGGAAACCGTTTTCTCTTGTTGAGCTCTGCTTCTTAGTCGGAAAAGGCGGGAAAATTTTTTCCACGTAATGGTGACGTGGGGGACCCACGGCCGAATGCGGTTATCGAAGTAATGGTGGACCCCTACTTTTGTTTCAACCTTTCCTAGAAAACAGGGTCCGTTTGATTTATTGGGTAGTTATACACACTGTGGGTTATTTCTATACACGTGTCTAACCCAATTTTTACATATAAATCTCTTCACATCTTTCTAACTTCTCTTCATCCCATTTTTCTTAATTGATCAAGTTGTCCGAAAAGATATCACGAGGAGTGCTTAGCAAGAGTGAAAACAGGTACGCCCTTTATTTCTTTCTCTTTCTTTCTTCAATATATATGCATTTCTCCTTGTTTCAGTAGTATAGAGGGGGAAAGGATTCGGTTGTCACTTTCGATTTGGGTTTGCGATTTTTTTTTTTTTTTTTTTTTCTTTGGGGATTCTTTAGACTGAGTAATCGTTAGATTAAGGTTTTTAGTGATTCCCATTTCTGTGATTCTTCTTGTTTAGTGAAGAGATGACCAAGAGAAAGAGAGACACGGGTATCCAGGAGGATGAGAGCGCTACAGATTCAGACAATGAGCGGTTATCTGGATCTGGGGACATAGGGGGTTTTGTGAGCTGGACTGAAACTTCCAGCCCAAGTGAGGGGTCTTCCACGGAGGGCAGTTCGGATAGACCTCTGGCATGGAGGATCCCTGCTGGGAAGTCGGTTGTCGTTCAGAAGAAACCTAGGGAGGTTATGGCGATAGGGGGTATGAAAAAGGGATTTCTGAATAAGGGAAAGTCGCCTAAGGGGAAGGAGAAGGTAACCAAGGGTGCCGAGACACCACAAGTGGGAAAGGGGTCTTTAGTGGGTATTGCTAAGGATAAGGGCAAGAAGAAGATAGTTAAAGAGCTTAGGATTCCCACTAGAAGTTGTCTCGGTTCGGAAAAGGGATGGTTAGACACTACAGATAAATTTGTGAACACCCCTCCGGACTTTGATAGGAAACTCTATTTCAAGGTCTATGGGAAAGGATGTTATCACAGAGCAGGGGAGGCGAAAATCCCTGACGACGTTCTTAAGGGTCAACTGGGGAGTTTGGAATACATTAACAAACGGTGCACCTTTGATAGGGACTATTTGTGGGCGGTGAGGTATGCTTTTCAGATTCCCGAGGAGTATGAGATAAAGATGCCGGAGGAGGGTGAATTTATATACCATCGAGGAGGCGATCTATGGGTGGGGATTCCTTTAGAGCATTTCAGGGCAGGACTGCGGTTGCCGATGCACAGATTCTTTCATACTCTCCTGAAAGATTTGAGGTTGGGTCTGGGTCAGTTGGGTCCTAACTCTATTAGGAAAATTTGTGCCTTCATTGCTAGATGTACGGAGTTGGGGAGGGAACCTACCCTCTCCTTGTTTTGGTCTCTGCATAAGTTGCAAGCTTCCCGGACGTACGTTCCCCTGTTTGAGCTTCATTGGAAAGAGGGCAAAGCCTTAGGGGGATCGTTGGTGGAGGGTCCTTCTACCAACAAGGGCTGGCACGGGGAGTTTGTCTTTGTCCGAGGGGGGGATTTGGGGTATCTCCCGGAGTATCGTAAGAATGATGGGGTCACAGGGGCTGTCCGAAGGGTTGAACACTTGCAACCCGAAGAAATGGGGGAAGCCATAAAATTTGCAGGGGAAAAGGCTGAGGGTTTGTGGAAAGACAAGACTTTCTTTAATGTTTCTTTCTTGATTGAGCATAATCGTGAGGATCTAACTGGCTTTGTTCTTTTGTTATCTGTTGAATACGATTTAGGGATTCACTTATGAATTTCTTTTGAATTATTCTTTGGTGTTTTGCTTTTGTCGATTATTTTCTGACTTTATCTGATTAAACTTTTCTTTCTTATTTCCTCTTAGTTCTGCTGGAGGACCTTCCTATTCGCCCAGGCATGAATAAGAGTCGAATTCTTTTCTTGGCTCAAAAACGGGCCTTAGCGAAGAACAGTGAAAGTAAACAGAGTGAAGGGGACAGTACTCAAGTGGCTGAAGCGTCCGTAGGGAACGTTGGTGTTGCCGTGGATGCGAACGTTCAAGCGGAGGCTACGGTTACTGTGTCAGTGACCAAGTCTGGAAAGAGGGGTTCAGAGTCGGGCAAGCTGGTCCTAAGAAAGAAACAGAAGGTCAGTGGGGCTGGGCTTGATTCCAGAGACGGACCCAACAGCGACAGTGAGGTTGAGGAAGTCCTCCCTACGCATATCCGAGAATCTAGGGGGATTCCTACAGAATTGGTGGCAGGCGCTTCTGGATCAGGGCAATTCGAAGGGGTGAAACGTGTCCTTTCCATCGGAGGGGTCGAAGGGTACACTATGATCCGCTTCCGGACCGGTGAAGGATGGCTTGGCGAAGAGGTCCAAGGAAAAGGTCCTTTGGGGGCCCTTGATGCCTTTTCTTTGTCTCCAGACAAAGCTCGGTTGGTAAGGATGGACGATGAAGAGGTGTTGGGGAACGCAAAGGAAATGTTGGGGAAGGTAAGGTTTCTTTTTGAACTTCTTCGTTTGATCCTTTTCGTTTCTTCTTATTTAGTTTTGTCGGTATTGTTATGATGACTTCTTCATCTGTCTTCCAGTTTGGAAGTTATTTCATGGATGCGATGGAGAGGATGCTTTACAATAAGCGTCAAGCGAGTTTAGAGTCTGAGAAGGCAAGCTTGGAGAGGAAGGCTAAGACAGAGGCTTGGGGAACGGCTGAAAAGGTTAAGGCCCAGTTGAATGGTGCGAGCCAGGAATTAAAAAGTGAGAGAAAAGCTCATGGCGAGGTCATTAAACAGTTGGCCGAAGCTCAAAGTCATCTGAAGACGGAGATGGGGACGTGTGCTAATCTGCGACTCGAAATTGATTTGCTGAAGAAAGCTCTCATGGATAAGGAAACGGCTCTAAGTGAGATGACTAAAACCTTAGAGAAGGTGGAGCAGGAGGCTTGCATTACCTACGATGATTGCGTGAAAAGGTATAAGGAATCAGCCGCTTTCAGAGAAGACGTAGAAGTCGAAGCGGGGATTTATCACGAGATGGGTTTTAATGATTGTCTGGGTTTTGTTGGCGTGGGGAATGCCATTGATCTCAAGGTGCATTCTGTCGAGTGTTTTCGGGAGGCGGAGTTAGCCAAAGTCCAAGAAACTCGAGAAGGGGATGACGGGGATACCGTAGCGGTAGCCATGGGGGCTGAGAAGAATACGGTTGAAGCTGGTGGGGATGGGCAACCTGTTGAAGAACCTAGGGTTGATCCCGAGAAGATGGATGATGTTGCAGCCGTCTAGGTGGCGGTCTTATGCTTGTGATGTTTTGTTTTGAAGTACTTTTCCTTATTATCTCACTGTAAGCCTAAAGGGCGTAACTTGAAATTTTTATTTTGTGGATTAGTCCTTTTTATGCTAATTCTTGCTTTTTCTGTGGGTTCCTCATTTTTTGCACTTAATTTTATGATGGATGATTGGGGGTTTTGCCTTCCCCAAACAGTATGCATCCTTTAGGTTGCATGGTGATCCTGTTTGTGACATGGGTCGTAGATGTTGATGAAACCCTGGGTGTAGAGAGTGTTTATTTGAATAGTGCTTGTTAGCCGTAGCCTTGCATCTTTCTTGCTTTTTGGGTTTTGTAATTTTGACGGTCAAGTCTTGGGTCTCCGCACTTTGACTTTGGTTTTAATGCTGTTGCAGGTTTCCAAGGGTCATGGGGAGTATGGAACGTTTGGTCTTTTGACCCGTCTCATAACTCCTTTTTCACTTATAAATATCACCCTTTGTTTATTAGCATCTTCATCCTTTTCTCCTGAATCATAATTTCCTTTGTCTTCTTTTACATGGATCCAAAAAATTTGATCTATCTCTGGGAGGAAAATAAAGTGATCGTGGATGGGCTTGTTTTTGATGGGCCAGAATCTGTAGCTGACTTTCCAGAGATCTTCCGCAAGATCGAGGAGGCGTTGGCTAAGCGAAAAGAAGCCCAGGAGGAAGCTCAGAAGATGGCGGAGGAGAAGAAGAAGGATGGTGATAACGGGGGTGGAGATGCAGGTTCCTCTTCCAGCTCTATTGCACAGGTTGCATAGCTGGTTGGAGTTGGAGGGGGAATTTTTATGTTTTTATTTTGAAAAAATTTGTATCTTGTTTTTTAATTATGAATGAATAATGGTCCGGTTTCTTTTTACTTTTTGCCTTTCTTTTTGTTGATTTATTTTGCATTGTTCCTGGCCTGGAGAAGGTCAGTTAATACATTTAATAATTGTATTAACTGTATGATTTATCCTAAGCACACAGTTAATTCGATTATGTTCTAATATAATTTTGCCTGAAACTTCATTATGAGGGAAATGAACGAGTAGGTTATACTAGTAATCGATGCTGTAGGTAATTGGATGCAGGCACAGGTTGCCATAATCGAAGCGAATATTCTGGCTATTTGCACCTTAGCTATGTGGCCGTAGCTGTTTGAATACCTTCGGATGAAGAGATGTTTGCGAAATGATATTACATAGAAAGAATTAAAATTATGCAAAATTCAATACGTAATGGTCATATTTGTAGGCTTTTGAATGAAAAGGTTAAAACACGGCTAGGGCCGTAGCCGAAGGCCTTTAAATTCTATAAGTGGGCATGCTAAGTCATGTGTTGATTCTCGTTTTAGTTTTTTCTGAAAACAACATAGAGTTTGGGTGAATCATTATCGAACATACAAAATCTGGATAATTTACACAATGCAGAATCTGGACAATATAATCAAAGTTCTACTATCGAGTTTTTTAATTGATATGGGTAGGGTTTTTCCCGTTGAATGAAAGGGTTAAAACACATCCTTTTATGAGGAAGGCATGGCTAGAGCCGTAGCCGAAGGCTTTTAAATTCTGTAGCCCTGTAGGGATCATATTTGAACCGCCAGTTATGCCTGAGTATAATCTTTCAGGAAAATGTAGATATCGTAAGTCATTCGTTCATTTCTCGCTGTTTTTTCTCCGGAGGAAGAAAGGGAGTCCAGATAGTATAATAATTTTAGAACAAGATTCAGATGACACAAACAAAGTCGAATCTGGACAATATAATCGAATATTCGTTTAGGTATTAGTTTGAGCGATAAGCCTTTTCCTGTCTGACCAGGGAACCAATTCATGCCGTAGTTTCTTTGGAACTACATATGTTGGCTTAAGAATGAAAAGGTGTTGTACCAGAATCTATTCATGCCGTAGCCTAAATAGGGCTACATATGTTGGCCCATTAATGAATAGATTGCCCCATCTATGCCTTTAGTCCTGTTCGAACTAATCACATTGGCTATTTGAATAGGGGGCTATAGATATCCTCAAATACATAGGCATGGCCTCATAGGTATAAGGCTTTGGTCTCGGGAGACAGAGAAATATTTGACAGATATGATACAACATAGCCAATTTAAACGATATAATAATTTAAACGAGTACCCAAAAACGTACACACAGTGATAATTTATACATATAATAATTCCGTACACATCAAAACAAGATAAGTAACTTTTAAGTTACTGCTAGTGGGTTCTTTTACAGCAAAAGCATAAGGTAGATGGGGTAGAAACAGTACCTAAGGGAAGAATCTCTTGAGATGGATCGCGTGCCAGGTGTTGGGGATTATCTCCCCATTGAGTCTAGCAAGAACATAAGTACCTGGCCGAAGAGCTTTTCGTACCACATAAGGGCCTTCCCATACAGGGTCCAGTTTTTTGGTGTGAGATGGGTCTGAAACAGCTGTAGACCGTAGCACTTTGTCCCCTTCCTGAAATTGCCGAGGGTGGATCTTTTTGAAATATTTGGCCGTCGCCTGTTTGTACGTGGCCATGCGGATGACCGCATTCTCTCTTCTTTCTTCTATCAAATCCAGGTTTGTTCGAAGTCCTATTTCATTAAGCCGTTGATCATAACTTTGCACTCGGTGAGAAGTCTCTCCAATTTCCACTGGTATCAGGGCCTCGGTTCCATATGTGAGTCTGAAAGGACTTTCCCCTGTGGGCTTCCTATTGTCAGTTCTGTAAGCCCACAGGATGTTGTGGAGCTCTTCGGCCCACAATGATTTATGTTCTTCAAGATTTTTCTGGAGGCTTCTTAGAAGACTGCGGTTGGTTACCTCAACCTGGCCATTAGACTGGGGGTATGCTACAGAAGATCTTCGATGTTGAATGAGGTAGGCGGAGAGATAGTCTTCAAAATCGGCATCAATGAATTGCCTTCCATTGTCAGTTATCAACACTCTGGGGATTCCGAATCGAGTCACCACGGCCTCGTGAAAGAACTTTCGACACACAGTAGCTGTGATATGAGCCACTGCCTTGGCCTCTACCCATTTAGTCATGTAGTCGACCGCCACTATGAGAAACTTCAGGGCTCCTTTGGCTGGAGGAAATGGTCCGACAATGTCCATGCCCCAGACGTCAAAAGGTATCGGAGATAATATAGAGGAAGGTAGAACCGGGGGTTGTCTGGGAATCGAAGCAAATAGCTGGCACTTAGTGCACTGTTTGACATAGGTTAGGCAATCTTGCCTCAACGTGGGCCAATAATACCCTTGTCTGAGGATTTTGTGTGCTAATGCTTCTCCCGACGAATGGCTTCCGCAAATCCCTTCATGAACTTCTAACATGCAATAGTCAGACTCGGGACAGTCTATACATTTGAGAAGGGGTGCCAAGAAGGATCTTCGGTAGAGACATTCGTTAACCACAGAATATTGTGCCGCTTTCGCCCTCAGCCTTTGGGCTGCCTTTTTATCTTCGGGAAGGATTCCTTCTTGTATATATAGAAGGATCGGAGTCATCCAATTAGGGCCCTGGGTTATCATTATGACTTGTAGGTGTTCGTCCGCAGGCATATTGACTGAAGGAACCGTTAGGGTAGAGTGATAGATGGCAGTGGTCATTTCAGCCTCTTCGGCTGTAGCCAACCTTGCCAAAGTGTCTGCCCTCTGATTCTCCCCCCTCATAATTCCGGTGAGTGTGACTTCCTCGAACTGTGACAAGCGTTCTTTCGTTTCTGTCAGATATTGTACCAGCATTGGTGACTTGGTTGTAAAACTACCTTGAATCTGATTTACTACCAACTGTGAATCACTGTATGCTTGAAGGCTTCGAATCTGTAAGGCTTTGGCGAGGCGGAGACCCGCAAGGAGTGCCTCATATTCGGAACAATTATTTGTAGTTGGGAAAGCGAATCTGATTGATTGCTGTACCTCAAACCCATCAGGGCTGATCAGAAGGACGCCTGCCCCGCTACTGTCCGTTGTTGTGGAACCATCGACGAACAACTTCCAAGGAGAGGGTAATTTTTGTGAGGGAGTACTCAAGTTGGGATCAATCTCTTCATCCGGCAATCCGGAGCATTCAACTAAGAAATCAGCTAAGGCCTGGCCTTTTATTGAAACTCTTGGTAGATATGTGATGTTGAACTGGCTTAGTTCGACTGCCCAGTTGACTAATCTCCCGGATAAGTCTGGCTTGTGGAGTATTTTCCGCAATGGATGGTTGGTGTAAACATTGATATCATGTCCTTGGAAATAAGGCCGTAGCTTCCGACTGGCCAGTAAGAGACAATACACCATTTTTTCTATGGTTGGGTAACGAATCTCTGCATTCCTGAGTACATGGCTGACATAGTAGATGGGTAACTGCTTTCCATTTTCCTCTCGGATGAGACATGAGCTTACGGCTTCGTTGGCCACAGCAAGATATAGGCATAATGGTTCACCCGTGACTGGACGGGATAGTACTGGAGGAGAAGCGAGGTACCTTTTTAGAGATTCGAAGGCTTCCTGGCATGATTTTGTCCATTCTATTTGTCGAGACTTGCTAACCCCCTTCAAAACTTCGAAGAATGGTAAACTTTTTTCTGACAGTTTGGATATAAAGCGTCGCAGAGAAGTCAGACATCCATTGAGGGATTGTACATGTTTAGGAGTGGATGGGGGTGGCATGTCCAGAATGGCTTTTGTCTTGTCAGGGTTAGCTTCAATTCCCTTGGCACTAATTACGTGACCCAGAAACTTACCACTGGCTACGCCAAAAGTGCACTTAGAAGGATTAAGCTTGAGGTTAGACCTTCTCAAGTTTTCAAAAGTTTCCCGTAGGTCGACCAGGTGAGCTTCTCTGCTTTGAGACTTGACTATAACATCATCCACATACACCTCTAGGTTTTTCCCAATTTGGGTTGAAAAAATCTCGTTCATCGCTTTTTGGTAGGTTGCCCCTGCATTCATCAATCCCATCGGAAGCACTCGATAAGCATACACAGCCCTATGGGTAATGAAGGAGGTTTTTGGTCTGTCTTCCGGAGCTAAGCTGATTTGATTATAGCCTGAGAATGCATCCAGAAAACTGAACAAGACATATCCCGCCGTAGCATCGATAAGATGGTCTATGGTGGGCAGGGGGTAGTAGTCCTTCGGTGTAGCCCTGTTTAGATCCGTGTAGTCTATGCATACCCTCCACTTCCCGTTGGGTTTCTTCACCAGGACCACATTGGCTATCCATTCGGGAAATTGGATTTCGTAGATGAAGTTTGCCTTTAACAACTTGCTGATTTCTTCGTCCACAGCTTGTTGCCTTTCGGGAGCAAAATTCCGTCTTTTTTGTTTGACGGATTTTTTATCCGGGTCTAGATGCAAGCGATGTAGAGAGATGGTTTCATCTAGACCCGGCATATCCTCCGGCTTCCATGCGAACACATCAGCATATTCTCGAAGCAACTGTATGACCTCTCCTTTCAGGGGTTCTTCGAGGCCTTGCCCCACGGACAGTAATTTCAAAGGGTCTCCAACAACCAATTCCACTTGTTCAGTCGGCTCACCCGGAACTGCCTTCGGAAGACGGGAGGTTTGGTGTTGGTCTTCGTTTCTGGGATTGGGCTGATAAGAGTTTTCGATGAACAGAACCTGTGTTCCTTCGGACTTGGGGGCCTTGGAGGCACTTCCCGAGTCGACCCTTTTTTCAAATTCAAATATCTTCCTTTTACGAGGATTGGTTTGAGCCAGATTGAGTGAGGCAGAATAGCACAGTAACGACGCTTTAGCGTCTGACTTCAAAGCACCCGTGCCCTCGGGAGTTGGAAACTTTACTTTCATGTGTGGAGTGGAAATAATGGCTCCCAGGTAGAACAAGGTTGGTCTCCCAATTATGACATTATACGAAGAAGCAATATCGATTATATAGTATCTAACAAGGGCAGTTACTTCTTGGGGGGAGGTACCAAAGGTGGTAGGTAGGTCGATCGTACCTTGTATCGGAACAGCATTATTCCCGAAGCCGTAGAGGGGCCCCCTTGTGTCTTCAGCACTCTGGTTTTCAATCTGTCCATCCAATATCATCCTTCTCAAAGTGTGCCGGAAGATGATATCTACTGAAGAACCATTGTCTATCAGAACTTTCTTTACGTCTTGACCTGCTATGTCCAACTGGACGGTGAGAGGGCCACTCTGACATTCATCTCCTTCTGGATAGTCCTTGTCTGTGAATGAGATTGTCGATTCAGACCATCGGAACGCCTTCTGCGCATCCAAGTGTAGGATTTCCCTCTTATGTGGAGGTGGATTTTCTCCTCCCATGATCATGTCTACGACATGCCTGGCTGGTTGTCCTCTACCACGAGGTTCTGGTGGGGGGGCGTTCTGTCGCCGTGGCTGTACATAGTCGTTTAGTAAGTCTCTCTTGATGAGTCTTTCTAAGAAATACTTCAATGAAGTGCATTCATCTGTGTGGTGACCCACACTCGCATGATAAGCGCAGAATCGGGTTTTATCCCTCTTGTCTGCTGGGGTTCTCATCGGAGGTGGTTCCTGGAAAAAGTCTCTATTTCGGATGCACTCCAAGATTGCCGAAGGACTCCTGTTGAGAGGGGTGAAGGTTGGAGCCTCTTTGGTCTGACGGGGTGGGGCTCTTAGGTCCGTAGGGAAGTTCTTTTTCCCTGTCCCTCGAAAATCATCTATCCCATCCACTTGCATATTCCTTGGTTCTGAACCGGATGCCCTATTTCGAGAACTGGGATAGTATGCCCTTAGTCTTTCGTCCGTAGCAATATATGCCGTGGCGATACTGTAGGCCTCGTAGAGGTCTCCCGGTTCTTTGTTGCATAGCTCCTTACAACAATCTTTGCATTCTTCGTAATTCATATTTCTTACAAACGAATCCACCGCGGTGGCTGGTTTAAGCTCTCTGACTTTAGACGCGGCCGTCTTGAACTTCTGTATATAATCTCGCAATGATTCCCCAGGATTTTGCTTTACATTTTCTAAAGAAATGGTGTGCACTGCGTGAGGAATATTTACTCGGAACTTGGCCAAGAACACGACCTTAAATTCTTCCCACGAGTTGATACTTCTGGGGGGTAAACTCGAAAACCATGTCCTCGCGTAAGCTTTGAGTGTAGATATAAACAAACGACACTTTGTTATATCATTATATCTGTGGCAGATCATTAAATTTTCATAATAGCTGAGATGGTCATTGGGGTCTGTGGTACCATCGAAAGACTCCAGCCCTGTTATCTTGACTCCTAGATCCACCTGAGACACTTCTAAGATTTCAGAAAACGGGGACCTTCCCCCATTCATGTTTAATAGGGGTCCGGCTGCCAAGTCTTCCAACCGGGCTAACCTTGCCATTAATTCTTCCTGTCTTTCCTGACGTGGGGCCGAAGAGTTCTGTTGGATTATTATGGGAGGGATTCTTCTGCGGTGGTTCCCTGATCTAGACCTCCTGCGCCTTTCCGCACCGGGGCTTCTCTCTCGATAAGACCTCCTAGCACGGGGTTCTGTTCGTCCGGACAACCGGGAGAATACGGATCCCCGGGACCCTGAGGATGAACGCTCCGGACGCTGTCGGAGTGAGCGGCCGGAGCTAGAGCTTGGGCGACGTTCTTCGTCGCGTGATGAGGAGAAAGAACGCTCCGAATGATAATCTTCAGGGAACTGGGTAGCGAAGGAGCCCTGCCTTTCATCTGGATAGTAGGGCTGATAATGTGCTTCATGATAATTCCCTGCCATCTGGGCTGTCAGTCGATCCATTTGTTCTTGCATATATCTCTGCTGTGCTCTCAGATGCGAGAACTGGCTGTGTATGGGTGAACGAGGGGGTGAGTGTGATGCTGAATGAGAAAAACTTCTCTGAGTACTGGATTCTCGACTCATCTTTCTTGTGGTAGATACTAGCACGTATCCAAATCTGTGTTTTAAGTCTTAGTTTCGGGTCGTTGTGGGTTGATGGGATAAGCACTTTTGATCCCCGGCAGCGGCGCCAAATGATGGACTACAGATATTCTAGCTTTGATCCGTAGCGATCATCAGAAGATTTAGATGGTGGTGTGTGTGTGTATTATTTTGTAACCCTTTTTCCGTTGGCCTCTCCTCTCTATATATAGCCCATTTATTGGCCACGTGTTTTCTTTCTGTTCCTCCGTTATGCCCCCGCCGTTGATCTCATGGAAGTAGGATAGCCAATGAGCTGGAGCTGTCAGGCCAGCTGTTCGTTTGGTAGGGGTAGAATAGGTGACGGGGTGAAGCTAAGGGGTTATGCGTCGGGACAGGTGGATAAAGGTAGGACACATGTCTGAGGACTCGCCATTGGGATCTACGCCCATATGGTCGACCTTAAACCGTAGCCCCGTAGGGACGCTACGGTTGTAGCTGGTCTGGGGTGTCGTTCTTTTGGCTTCGGCCTGAGCCGTAGGGTTGGGGTTATTTTGTCCATCAACATTTATGTAACTGATGTGAGAAAACTAAGAAGAAATTTGGGGAACTAGGATTTATCAACTAGCTAGTGATTTAGGCCAGGATCGGAGGCTCTGATACCATAATAATTTGATGAATTATAGATTGTGAATGCAACACTTGTGAAAATAAGCAGCAAAGTCTAGTAACCGGGAAGAGAAAATTAATTAGTAAGTCTACATTTCTTACTTGTGTTAACTGGTAACTAGTGACTACATCCTTCATATGTATTGTATATAAGGTTATTTGCTAGTTATTACATAGTAAAAGTCTATACTACCCTCGTTCGTTATTAAGTACTTAATATTATAAAGAAAACCTTGTTAATTCATCCTCTGGATAAAAAATTAAAACTGTCTATCCCGTGATGAAAAAGTAAGTTCACAAAGTTGCTTGCATATATCTAGGCTCTAGCTATTTCAAGAGTACAATAATAATACATGAGCAAGAATTGATTTTGAAATCTATTATCACGGCTAGCTAGCTCATGAGATGTCAGTTCCACGTACATATACATCTAGAATCAAGCAAGTCATGTTGAAATAGGTATATACTTACGAGCGTGTTCTAAGTAAGCAAATACAAATAACAATAACGGAAGACAAATATAATTGTTAGGGAATATGTAGAATATATAGTAAACTATTAATGTGCCTCATGCGTGGGAACTAGAATATATGGGGATGCCATGTTTTTTAATTTAAGTTGGGTGTAGAAGATCGATCACGTACATGATCAATTGAACCGCAGTGTGAAACATCTTGCTTGTAAATAATAGTTTGCGATTTTAAATACTACTATTTTTTATCAGCAACTTATATCAAATCTAAGCAGATCTGATCTCAGTATTCAGTTGTTTTTGTTAAGATATCATCTACATGTGGCAGGCAGGGAAGATTAAGAAAAGGTACAGATATCTACTCCAACCCAATTTCCAACAATTAATAAGTAAATTATTAGGCTATGTTCACTTGGATTGAATGAAATGAGGGGAGAATGAAATGAAATTTATACTATTATTTGGGGGAGATTGGGGAAATTATTTATAAATTTCATTCCTTGCTTCATTCCTCTCCAAATAATTTGAACTAGAATTCTAACCCACATGTTTTGGATGGAATGCTCCATTCCCAATCTTCATCATTTTCCTTGCAATCTTCATCATAAAAAACTTCTTCTCCCTCATATTTGTTCATTATTTCCCCCAACATCCTCCTTTCTTCATAAATTTTGTTTACAATTTTCATTCTATTCCTACCCCATTCCATTCTTTCCAAGTGAACACACCCTTAGGCTATGTTCACTTCATTTGAATGGAATGAGGGAAGAATGAAATGAAATTTATACTCTTATTTGGGGAAGATTGGGAAAAATGTTTAAATTTTCATTCCTTACTTCATTCCTTTCCACACAATTTAAACTAAAGTTCTAACCCACATGTTTTGGAAGGAATGCTCCATTCCCAATCATCATCATTTTCCTTGCAATTTTCATCATAAGAAATTCCTTCTCCCTCATATTTGTTCATTATTTCCCCCAACATCCCTTCTTTCTTCATAAATTTTGTTTACAATTTTCATTCCATTCCTACCTCATTCCATTCTCCCCAAGTGAACACAAGCTTAGTATTACTCGATCGTAGTGGGCCAAAATGGACCAGCCGTTGCTTCACTCAGTTTGGGTTTACCGGTGGCACACCCATGGCCCAGGCCGATCCCCAATTTCTGGGCACCATCTTAGTACTTACAATTGTGAACAAAAAGTAAATACAGCATCCACCTCACTAAGCACTGCATGTACACTCCGATATTGGTATATCGTGAAACTTATTTAAAGCCCAGCAATATTTGGCACAGAACCCATGTATGATAAATCCTTTTTTTTTTTTTTTAATTTTTAAAGTTAACAAACAAGTGTTAAATGTTTGACAAAAAAAAAAAAAACGAGTGTTAAATGTTACTTATTTCTGAATGTAACCGGGAAAGCAAAGAAACTTTTCTAGATTTGTTATTTACATTTTTATTTTTCTAAATTTCTGACCAAATAAAATGTCATGATACATCTTATGCGTCAATATCACCTAGCTTAATTAAGTAGATTTAGTTTATAATAATTTTAACAAATTATGTAACTCTTAATTAGTTGGAAGAAGTAAGACAAAATTTTTGATCAAATTTAAAAGTGGAAGAGAAGAATATTAAAAAGGGAGGAAAATATAGTAGTTCAATTTATTTATTTTGCTAAGTATAGTAGTTCAATCTTGTATGACCTAAATATATGAAAAACTCAAATTCCTCATTTGGCTCGATAATAGTACCAATTAAAGCACATGTTCTTCATTATTGGAGAGCTAACTCTGCACAAAGTTGGAAAGAGATAGAGAGAACTACATGTTCTTATTTTAAAATAAATTTAATATACGCAGCAGTATACAGCTTCAGTTTAGTTTTATGCCACTGCAACTTGGATCTCTCCCTCGTTAATGGGCATGAAATCCACTCGTCTCTGCAGTAAACGAACTTGTGTTAGCTAGTCACGCCAAAGAAAAATTACCATATGCATGCTTAGATTTTATACTTTTATTCAAATTAAAAATATGAATATATAAAACCAATATCGACATGGACATGCATGACTTACCTTAAAACAGTTGTTATCAGTATATACCAATTAAAGTTTTAAAATAATTTAACAAACAAACAGGCACTTATGTATGTAAACTGCAATTTCACAACTGACGAGTACTGCTAATTGATATAGAAGCTATTTGATATAGAAACGATCAAACATGCAACTGTGTTTTCGTTATTTGATATGACAGCACTAAAACTTCAACTAGCAGTAAATTTTATAAATAGGGATTCAATTCAAATTAAGTAAATCGACCGAATCAGATGTCCCCTTCACCTATTTAAAATCGTAAAATGTTAAAAAAAGTCCAGTCATAGTCTCATATACTATTGAGCAATAGGCTGGTAATAGACAGTCAAAATCGAAATGAGAAAGCTCAGTACTAAAGGCATTACGAAAGAAGTCAAACACGATGGTTATGACTTTATAATCCGAGAATCAATACGATAATAGAACTAGCAAACACAGACGTATGTACGTGGTCAAAAAATTTAACTCCTATAATCTTACAAACAAATGATATTATTAGGATGATATTATTTCATCAACGCTTACGGACATGGAAGAAAAACAAGTCCAATGCAAAAGAAAATCAAATAATGAAGCAAGTTTTGTACCTCGCGCGCGATGAGACCACCAGAACTAATCCTCCGACCACCTTCCCTCCAATGCAGTTGCGGTTGAGCCACCGATGAACTTTGCTCATAAACTTTGTCATCATTTGAATTAATACTCAAGTAAAGTTGCATGACTTTCTCAGCAGCCTCAGCTTCATTTTTACTTTCCCTCATCAACTTCTCCACATCTGCCTTGGGTAATCTCATTTTAATCCTCGTTCTCGAACCATTTTCGGAGCTAATTCCTTCCGGACCTTCCTCCTCAATGATGCTGCTCTTGGGTTGCAACAAAGAAAGGTCCGACACCGAACGCCTAGCTAGCATCAAGTTATCCAGCCTATCTTTAGCACTCATGATAATGCCTGACCTAACCTTCCTTGGTGCATTTTCTTGAGGGAACTTTGGTAATTCTACTAGAAAATAAAGCCTTTTAGCTTTAAGCTCTTGATGAACTCCTAATGGTTTCGCTCGAATTCCAAAATGCTTAACCGCTTCCGATTCTAACAAAACAAAACCCGGGTAATCTTTGGTCACTTCACCGGCTTGAATCGGAGTTTTTAACTTGAATGTTTCGCCGTTGATCTTCATAATCTTTGTTGTTTTCTTCCCTCCTAAGGTGTTGCCCATGGCAACTTCGCTTGTAGTACAATAGTTGCTTATTTTCTGTCTTGATGTTTTTTTGGAAATGTGGAATATATATCAAGGATTTTTGTTGGGAAGTATTCAAGTCAGTTCAAAGGTATGGAGCTGATTATATGAAAAGTTAAGGTACGTAATTAAACACATGTTGTTGATTATAGGTTATGGGTCAAACAAGGAGTGCAAATGGTTGAATTTTCATATAGCATCTTTAGAGTGGTGTTTGACAATATTCAGTTGTGTTTGTCACTCAAAAATATAACTACACAGTTCACACGTACTTCACAGTTGCAACTGTTATTGTTTTCCCTTGTTTTATTCTAACTAGCATAAAAATTCGTGCGAGGCACGGGTCGCTAGGTTAAATTATATTTTTTAATTAAACTATTCGTGATTAGTATCGTTTGAAACATGTGATTAATTTTCAAAGATTTCATCTTGTTACTGGACTATATGGTTATTGCGTACATACTTAAATATGTTCAAAAATTGTACTTTGAAAACTAATATGAGTAATATTTATAGCAATCATGTCAAATTTTAATTTTGTTGTGGGTCATAGAATATAATTTGAGTGTTTTATGGGTATTGTCTAATTATTAATTAAGACGATTTTTCATAGCACCTACATTCCTAAATTTTCTTCAAAAATGATGCATCCATTTAGCTGGATCTCTAATAATATTCAAGGTAGAAACTTAATAGTCTTCAAGATGCTGCATTCTGAGAATGTAGGTTTCAGTCCTGATTCCAATCAAAAACCTTCGTAAATTTTCTAAAACTTCTCAGGTCTTGCGCTTTTACTTCTTAAAACTACATTTTTAATTCTTTTATTTGTTTTCTTCTAATTTCTTCATTTTAAGAATTCGTTGCCTTTATTTCTCTTCCGATTTCCGTCTGACTTTCATTGAGTTACCTCCATAAATAATATATAATATATGGTCTTTTTTTCCCGTAAAATGTCATATTTTAAATTGAACATTAACTAATAGTTTGACTAATAAATTATTGTATCTTATTTAGTAATATAATAATTTCATTTTACGTTAACACCTCAATATTTTTTACTTTAATATATTGGTAGATAATATCCATCATATTAATTATAATATCGGTTTATAACCTAATTGTGTATTTTACGTAATTATTTTATCGATAATACATATTGTGTGTATAATTTAAAATACATGTGAATATGTGATCTAATGGTATGAAGATGCAAAATTTAACTCGGTGATCCACGTTCGATTATCACTAAAAATAGTACTTCTATACAATATGAACTTAGGAGTAAATTGGTGCTTTCAAATCAGTAATAAAGTACTTTAGTTATTGACTTAATCATATATGTAATATTTTTCATAAAAAAATACATTATGCATTTCATATTGTTTCTTTATATAAAACCAAATCTTGCCCCGCTTAAGCGATATACATAGAGATATTATGTGTATTATTGAAAACACGTATAGATGAGTGCTTAGGTTGTTTAAGAGAATAATTATATAGTAATTTTTTTATTATTATGTTGATTATTATTGTTATTACAATTTTATAATATTATCAAACCATATATTATGTATCAATAATTTATATTTTAATTTAATATGTTATAGTTCAAATCAATAAATGTAAACGCAACATGACAAAAAATTATTAATATGTCGCAATATTATAATATTAGAAAAAAATTTCACTAAAACACCACACATACATCTTTTATGTGTATGATTTAAAACACGTGTGATTGAGTGGTGTAGTGGTAAAAAGATTTGTTAATTAACTCGGGGGCCCAAGTTCAATTTCCACCGACCACAACTTTTTCAAAAAAATTGAGAATAGAGGGATAAATTAATAATCATACTACATAAAAAGTCGCACAACACACACATATATCTATAATGTGTATGTTTTAAAAGATATGTGATTGAGTGGTGTAGTGGTAGATGGATTTGCTAAATAACTTGAAGACCCAAGTTCAATCCCCAACAACTACAATTAAAAAATCTCACTATTTTTTTCTTGTGTTGACCTATTATATATATAATAGATTTTCTGCAACTTTTCCCGTAACATGAGAGTGTATTCGATAAAGCTATGCCGTCCTCTTAATTTACTATTATTATAGTACTTCCCATCCCATTTTGTTTGACAATCTTCTTTTTGCACCCATTTCAATATGCTTGGATGAATATTTATAAATAATATTTTTAAAATTTTTTTGTTTTGTATAAAAATATAGATTTTGTATAAAAATATAGATTCTATATTTTTAAATAAATTGAAAAAAATTAAAAAATATAATTTACAAGTACCCGGTTCGAGCACATTGAAATGCGTGAAAAAATCAGATTGTCTTAGATTTTGGGACGGAGGTAGTAATATATATAAATTTGGTCGGTATACGTCCTCGTCTAAACATCTCAACTTGCATTTATTTCACTTGCATAATATATATAATTGTTATAGTTTAAAATTAAAAAAAAATTGCATAATGAGTCAAAATCAATGTCAGTTTTGTCATATCGTGGACCAACTGCATTCGACGTAGAAATTTATCGATGACGATAATTTCTAGTTACCTAACTGCTCGTGTGGGATCAGAAAGGAGATGATTAGCTAGGCAATTTAGATATAATAATGACATAAATACAAGCCATTATTGATACTACATTACTATTAATTAAAAGTTTTATAGCCGCGGCAATTGCGGTGTAAATTCAAGAAAATTTTGCAAATGCCAGTCAACAATATATTATGGTTGTTGACTAACATACCATTTACATACTTAAATTTAGGGCTGTTTACGAACTGAGTTGAATTTTAAATTTAACGAGCCAAGCTTTATTTTTTTTTCTAACGAGCCGAACCGAGCCGAGCTGAGCTTTTTTATCGCACAAAATATGTGTTCGAGCTCGAGCTCGTTAAGTAACGAGTCGAACATGAGCTTTTATCGAACACTAACGAGCCGATTCACACACGAGCTTTTATCGAACAGCTCGTTAAGAGAGAAAATATTTTACGGACCACTAAGCCCAATTCTCTTGGCCCAACTAAAGATTGTTTTGTTTAGCCCAGACCATTTACCTGAACAACTAGACGGCTAAACCTAAACTTATTATCGTTGTTGTAAGTAAAATCCCAAAATTCACACGCCGCACGCGACCCCCAAATCCCTAAATTACTAAAACCTAAATCCCTTAATTACTTCGTTTCTTCTTCGTTTGTTCAATTACACGCAATTACATAACTGGTAAGTTGTTCTTCTTCGTTTCTTCTTCGTTTATATGTTTTTAATTGTTATGATATTAATGATTGTATACATACACTTGCTGAAATGCTTATATGATGGTCTAATGTTTGTGTAAAAGAGAGGGAGAGGGGGGGGAGAGGAGGTGTTTAATTTGGATAGAATTGCTTTAAATGATGTTTTCATGTGTCTCTGAGAGAGAGAGGTGTTTGATTTGGATATAAATGCTTATATGATGTTTTAATTTGTGTCAGAGAGAGAGAGAGAGAGAGAGAGAGAGTGAGAGAGAGAGAGAGAGAGAGAGAGAGAGATGGAGGTGTTTGATTTGTATAAAAAGTGTGTTGATTCATTTCCAATTGATGATTTAGATTAGTGAAGACTGAAGAAAGTGAATTTAATCAAGTGTTTGTGAATTTCCAAGTGTGTTATATATATTTGTGCTTTTCGATCACTGATTTTGCTACATGCGCTCTCAACTTGAGTCGATTGATATACATATATCAACTAAGAAGCCTGGATTGTAGCTGCTCCATTGTTATTTTTGTTGCTGACTTGAGAATCTCTGTATGTATGTGTGTGTGTGTGTTTGTTCTTCAATGTGTGTGTATATGTGTTTGTGAGTGTAGTGTTTAGTTAGATTTATGCTTGCACTAGATTTAAATAGATGTTTTCATCAACTGAAGGCGATTTTGCTTTTATTTTGATACTGTTTGTTGCATTTCGAAATCTCTAAGAGTGTTTGTGCTTTCAGTTATTTATTCAGCGCTCTCATCACTCAAATCAACACTCGAGTTGTGTTAATTATGTTCATTGATATTGCAGATTCGGATGGCATCTTCCAAAAATAAGAAACGCATTGAAATTATTCCAGAAAATGCTGAATTTGAAGAAGTAAGAAGTCTTGGTGAAGAAAGTCTTGGCGATGAATCGCTATCTGAAGACGGTGGTAATGATAAAGGCACATCTGAACAGGAGGAAATTTCAAGAAAAAGAAAATGTGACAGCCTTGAAACTCAGCAATCTAATCAGCCTTATCAAAAGAAGCAAAGACAGAAGAAAGCTCGTTGTTGGTGTTGGTGTTAGTGTAGGTGCCCTAGAGGCAATACATTGGTTCTTTTAATAAACCTTTATGTCATTTGATTATTCAATAAACGTATTTATTATGACTTTAATTACTGCGATATATTTGTTAGCATAATAAATGTCCTTAGAATCATGATACACATTGTATAGTTTAAGTACATGACTTGAACTTGAGATTATATAATATATCATATTCTTAAAGGTCCCTAGTCGAGTATTATTATATAGGACAATAATAATACATAAATAGACTAGTATGTTGTTTGACAGATAACCACATCTCATTGGTTATCAGTATGGAGATACTAAAGTCAATACATAGGTACATGTAAGGGTACATGGTACTGGACAGACCCAAAGTGAGATTCTTCATGTTTAATAAAGTCATAAGAAAGACTCACAGTGATAATGGTGTAATGATCCTTTGACTTGAGATCATTATATTTCTATACGAGGATTAATGTACTTTGACTACATTAAAAGTTATCTTTGATCGGGTGATGATAAAAGTGGACATCGGGTATATTATGAGTCATATGAGAAATATGAATGATAGATAAAGGATTTAACCCTCCTAGAATTAGGAGAGATATTATTGGCCTCTTGATTGAGTGAGACTATAAAATGCATGGCCGTGCTCAAATATTGATTTGTTTTAATAGTCTACTCATGGATCAAGTAAACCTGGATTAAATGTTGAAGAGGATGACGAAATACATGCCTCGAGTTTAATCTATAATATTTGGTTAAAGGGATTATATTACATGGAAACATTTATCACGAAAGGTTTAATTGGATCACCAATTATTATTATTACTTGGGTAGCAATGATGTATTACTAGATGCCACTCATTGTTTATAATTTTATTATTGGATATTAAAATTATTGCCAACGTAATAATAACCTAAAGGGTTACACAATAAGAACGTTTTAAAAGGAGTTTTAATTTAAATATCAGATTTAAATTAAATAATTAAAATTCGAAATTGATTATGGAATCAGATTTCGTTTTTAATTAAATGATTATAAATTCGAAATTGGATAAATAATTAATTGAGTTGGACTTAGTTAATTAAATGTTATTTCGAATTTAATTCATTAAAAACCCAAATCAGTTTGTTTTAATTGAAGCCCAAGCTGATTAGGGTTAGGCCCATCTTTCTCTCTATAAATACATAAAGATGTATTGGTTAGGGTAACACTTTTGCAAAACCGTTTTTCTTAAAAACCCTAGCTGCTCTATTCTTTGAGAGGCCAGAGAGAGAGGCTGATTTTGGCTAGTACCTGCTCCTTGGATCGTTGGACGATCGAACGTTCGTGTGGACGATTTAGAGACGCGGATCTTGCATCAAGGGCTGCGTGGTGATCACAATCTAGGACCTCCATCTGTCAACCGAATTCGTAAAGCTTCGTAAAGGTACTGATTCTATTCACCATAATCAGCATGTCTTATACATGGATCCTATGATTAGGGTTTCGGATTTTTATTGTTTTACGACTGTTTTCGCTGCGTTTATGCCCCGAAACCCTTCAGTTGGCCGCATTTGGACGTTGTTGAGGAGAACAATCAGAAATTTGCAATTTGTAAATTTTGAAAAACAAGAATGAAATGTGGGAGTACGGGGTGCACAACAACCTTAAACAGGCACGTGGATAAATGTCGGGCTGCACATGGACAAACCCAAATGAACCAAGCACTACTTCAGTTTCAACCGAGCGATGCCTTATCTTCTGAGGTAACACTTGGTAATTTTAAAGATGATCATGCTCTGATGAGAAAAATCATTTCTCATTATATCTTGGTACATGTTATAAACAATTATATCTAAATTAGTTTCTCTTATATGATACATGGTACATGGCATTTTCTCCCAACGGGAGGAAGTATAAACAGTTATATATAAGTTAGTTTCTAATGTTCACAATGTTCAAAGAAAAACCTTAGTAGAACAAGGTCATCTTGCAGTACTGGCTTCTCCCATGTATCATGTTTTCCTTGCGATACTGCATGTGGTTACCATCGTGCAGATTATGCTTTATATTAAGTGTATAATGACATGAGAGTAGCCTTAGTAACTTAGTCCAAACTTTACTGATTTGAGAATAAGTTGTTGTACCTCTGCTGCTTCTAGAGCCAGGAATTATGAACACATTATACAGCTTAGAGGTTGTTTGGTTGACATGTATTTACATGGGTATTTGAAATACCTAGGAAGGGAGAAAAAATAGAGTTGTTTGGTTATATGAACCGTAGGCATTACAAATTACTTGGTAAGTATAAATACCTATAAAAGGTGGGAAGTTACTTACCCACCTCCACCTAGGTTATCTACACTTCCCCTCCTAAAAAATATCTATAGACACATATGTGTATATCTATATATATAGGTGTGTATATATACTACATCCCCTACAAGTTCCTGTATCTAACCAAACAAAAAAATTTACTTCCCAGGAACTTTATAAAGACAGAAAATAGAAATGACTGTGGGAAGTTAATACCTATTGTATACCAAACGAGCACTTATAGTTTCTTTGAAGTTAAAGACTTGAGCATAAAATATTCTAAAGTGGACTGTTGTTTGAGATACTAAATTATTGGTATAGTCCATCACTATTGTTAATTTGTTAGTTTTGCATGTGAATCAAGTATACAAGTTATAAGATTTAGGGATGTTTACAAGTAAATTTAGATGCAGCCTCTTTTTATTTCTGATCTATCATAGATCTTAGCTTCAATCGCAGAACAATGTTTTATTGGGTTATTTGCATATGTTTTACATAAAATATGGTTTCAATTCCAATTTCATTTCAGGATTAGACTCGAAGATATGGTGTGTGCCTGAACTACCAGAGATTAAATGTAGTATGGGTTTTGTTAGTCTTTAATTAAGTTTTGAGTTTTGACTCGCAATCTAGGGTAGTTGACCTTGCGATCAGATCCACGGCCCAAGTATAATTTTTTTTCCAATGTACAGACGAATTACAAGCTCTTCCACTCTGTAGGCCACTCACAAAATCAGTGTTGGTGTACCTGCAAATTGCAATCTAATTTATGTCGATTTTAAGACTTATAAAAACAATTAGAGTCTAGAATATGCTAATTACTTAACAAAACTTCTTGTACGTACTTAAACAAGTAAAATTCTAACCTTGACTTGTATTCGTTATTTTGATAACCTTGATATGCATTGTGGTTAAGGTCACTGTTTAATATTATTAGAATTTAGATTCTCTACATTTTTTTTTCTACAATGCAATTTCTTTTCAGAACTTAACCTTTTGCATTGAATAATTAGTTTATTTTTCTTATTGAACTGGTGGAATGGTGGATCAAGTTAAAGTTGGTGTCGAGGCTAGACATGTCGGATATGGATGGCCGGATGGGCAACGTTTTGTTTTAGTTCCTAAAACTAGAACCTTTGAACCTTTTAAGATGCAACCTTTGAAAGAACTTGTAAAATATTTATGATTATGATATTATTTGCCCACTGCCCAGTACCTTGAATTATGGTTATTGTAACTTTTAAATTAAAAATGTTCCTAGTATATTATATTATAGAAAATATATTAAAATTTGCAATTTTTTCGAGCTTTAACGAGCCGAGCTCGAGCCGAACGATCTCGAGTCGAGCTCGAGCCGCACAATTAAATAGCTCGGCTCGAGCTAGTTTCATTAACGAACACATTTTTGTGTTCAAGCTCGAGCTAGCTTACCGAACGAACCGAGCTCTTAATGAGTCGAGCTCGAGCTTGTTCGCGAACAGCTCAGTTCGTGAACAACCCTATTTAAATTAGAGGACTAGTATTAAAAGAAGAGACAACCAACGAACAATTAGTAATTGGAAGTTAATTAATGATCAAATTAATCACTAAAGTGATTTTAAAATATTAAATTGATCATCAAATTGAAAATGTTTTTAAGTAGGTCATTAAAGTTAATTATGAGAATATTCTATTAAATAACTTATTTTTCCTAAATGAAAAATATTAATTTTAAAGTTGATTTCTTAAATTTTATTATCTGAAATAAATATATTACAATACCATATAGATTGTTGACCATAAAATTCAAGAAATCATTTTTAATATTAGTATTTTGAATCAAGTAAAATTAAGTTATTCAATAGAATGTATCCATAATTGATTTTAATGACCTATCTGAGATCTTTTTTAATTTGGTAACAAATTAGACATTTAAATTCCATTTTAATAACTAATTTGATAATTAACCCAAAGTTCTATTAAATGGAAGTTGTTAAGTTTGTCAGTGTTTGATTAAAATCTCATTTGTTAGTCATGATTGTACCTTTTTCTGACCAAAACACCTTTCATATAGAGAAACTGAAACTTTCTTATTCTGTTAAGTAATTAAGCAGTTGTCAATCAATTTTAAAAGTGGACAAATTTTAATCATGAAGTATTGTGTTTTGACATGTGTAGGAAGTCGTGAGTAGTGAAGTTTTTTAGGTCATTTTCATCAGTATTCTCGTCTTTTCTTGTATCGATTAATATGGATAGTATTACTCAAGAAATGAACAACATAATTCTGGAGGAAGAAGAATGAGAGATCTCTATTAAAGAAGAAAATGCTGGGGAAGAATCTACATATGTATATGATGAAAAGCTTTGTCTGGTGGGTCGTTTTCTCACTGAAGGGGTTCTAGATTTCCAGGTGATGCAGCAGACGTTAGCAGCTCTCTGGAGGCCGGGAAAGGGAGTTTACATTAGAGAATTAGACGTGAATCTATTTCTGTTTCAGTTATATCATGAGATATATATCAGGCGCGTAATAGAAGGCAGTCCATGGACTTTTAATAGAAAGGTGCTTATTATTTCACGTCTGCAAGAAGGTATAAATCCTAGATGTGTTGATTTGAATAGCATCGACCTATGGGTTCAAATTCATGACCTTCAACCAAGTTTCATGTTAGAAAAAATAATTATAGAAGTGGGAAACCAAATTGGTAAGTTTGTTTATTCGTGTCCAAGCAATTTTAAGAGGGTGTGGAGAGAATACATGCGTGTTCGGGTGACACTGGATTTATCAAAACCTCTTAAACGGAGAATGAAGGTTCGAAAGTCTGGTAATGAATGGACACTACACCAAATATGGCCTATTGCAACACCAATATATAAATGTGTAAAAAGTGTTACAATAGACACAAAACTTGGTCGTCTATTGCAATATTTTTAAAAATGTTGCAAGAAATACGAAAAGTGTTACAAGCAAAAGGATCATTTTGAAATTTTAGAACAATTGCAATAATTTGGCAAAAGCGTTATAATACACGATCCAATATTGCAACACTTTGGTCAACTTGACCGAAATTATAAGCGGGAGTTCCAAATTTTTATTGGCGGGATTTGCCAAAAAAATTTCGTGCCAAAAATTTTATTGCACAAAAATTATGTTTTATTACACAAAAACACAAAACTCTCCCTCACAGACCTCACTCTTTCAGATCTCACTCATCTCTCTCGACCTCACCTCTCTCGACCTCACCTCTCTCGACCATCTCTCTCTCTCTCTCATCTCTCTTACTCATCTCTCTCACTAATCTCTCACACCTCTCTCAGATCCCTAATTCAAACCGTAAAACCCCAAATCGATTAGATCGAGAAAAGTTGGAATGAAGATTCAATTAGAACTTTAATTCAAGGTAAATTACCCATATTTTTTCGATTATGTTAGATTATACATAGATATATATGTATGCATGTGAAAATATTTGGATTATATGTTTAATTTTATATGTTCATAATTTTTGTTCGATTAAAACTAGTATTATATGTTGATTGTTTGTTCAATTTGTGTATGTGAGCTAGTTTTGTTAACTTTTTGGTAATTGTTTGTTAATTTTGACATGATTTTATGTCAATTTTTGTATTTTGCATCCTTTGTCAGTTTTATATGCTTATAATTTCTCATTTGGCCGTTTGATTTTGATCTTCTCTGAGGTATTTTGTTACCAACAGATAATGTGTTGGATTTCGTAGCTCTAAAGTCCATATAAAATACAGAGTATTTTATACTAGATAATGCTTATTGAATACAGAGTGTGCTTATAATCTTTGGTTTATATGAGCTTGGTTTAATGGTAGTACTAATTTTATATTGTCGAGAATTGTCCACTCACCCTCTGTCTTTTAGTCAGATATAAACATATACCGATAGACTTATTTTTTAAGGGGTCAAAATACATGTGGAATTGGTAAAAATTAGTGTTTTGTTCAGTAGAGAATGCGATTTTACTGAGATTTCTTAGGTATGTTCTTTTTTGATGTATTGTGTTTTTTATTCGAAAACATTTTTGTAGAAAATGGATGTTGAAGGAGAGAAATGGATATCACTTCCGAAATATAGTGATAAATATAGTAAGGGGGTTGAAGATTTTGTTACGAAAGCATTCACCAGATATGTCGTAGGCAATGAGTTAATGTGCCCCTGTAAATTATGTAGTAATGTAAACTGGAGTGGTGCCAAGGGTATACTTGAGCATCTCAAATGCAATGGCCCTTGTCCCCAATCTGTTGAATAGATTTACCAGGTGTCAAACCTTAAAATAGACAGCATTGTAGATGAGATGGATACTAATATAGGTATGGGTTTAAGAGAGATGATTTCGAGGCGATGATATCTGATGCATATGGGGGTAATGATGCTACTGAATATGGAGGTAGAAAGGGAATGAATGATGGTGCAAGGAATTTTTTTAGGAAAGTTAAGGAGGGTGGGCAGCCTTTATATCCCGATTGTAAAAATTTTACTCGACTGAGTTTCATAGTTAGGCTTTACCAGCTAAAGTGCATCCATGGATTTAGCGAGTCGGCATTTAGCGATTTGCTTGAGTTGATAAAGGAGGTTTTTCCCAATGTAAATCTCCCGTCATCTTTTAATGTAGCCAAGGGTATGATTAAAGAATTAGGTCTAGATTACGAAAAGATACATGCATGTCCAAATGACTGCATGTTATTTTGGGCTGAAAATGAGGGCCTGGATACTTGTAAAAAGTGTGGAAACTCAAGATGGAAAGTATTTGAAGATAAGAATAAGCATATTGCAAACACACATTTGCCGAACGAAACTAAATTCCCAGCAAAAGTGATGAGATATTTTCCTTTAAAGCCAAGGCTGCAAAGAATGTTCTTGACTTCTGATTTCTCGAACTCAATGACTTGGCATGCTTTAGCACGAAACAAGGATGGCAAGTTGAGGCATCCGGTTGATGGGCAGGGTTGGAAGTCAATGGATACAAAGTATCCTGAATTCGCTGGGGAAATCAGAAATGTTAGATTAGGTTTAGCTGCGGACGGATTCAATCTATATTGAGCAATGAATATTTCTCAAAGCACCTGGCCAGTTGTGTTAGTTAATTACAATCTACCCCCATGGTTAATCATGAAACAGGAAAACCTACTTCTTTCAACTTTAATCCTTGCCCCTATTTATCCGGGTAACGAAATCGACGTGTATATGCAACCATTAATTGGGGAGTTGAAGGAATTATGGGATGTTGGGATAGAAACTTATTATGCAAGGGTGGACAACACATTTAAGCTACACGATAGCCTCTTATGGACGATAAGTGACTTTCCGGGATATGCACTTTTATCGGGTTGGAGCACGAAAGGTAAACTTGCCTGCCCTTCATGCCACTACGAGACCTCATTAACATATTTGAAACATAGTAAAAAGGTTGTCTATTTAAACCATAGAAAATTTCTTCCTCCTGAGCATAAGTGGAGGTTTGATACACGGAGATTTAATGGAGATGTGGAACTGCTAACGAGTCCAGAAATGTTAACCGGAATGGAGGTTGAGGAACTGTTGTCTGGTTATGAAAATGATTTTGGGAAGCAACAGAAGCATAGGGGTTCTTCATCAGATTGTCCATGAAAGAAAAGGTCCATTTTTTTTCAAATTACCATATTGGAGCAGTAATATGGTTAGGCATAACCTTGATGTTATGCATATTGAGAAGAACATTTTCGATAAACTATTGGGGACTTTGTTAAATATCGGGGGCAAGACAAAAGATCATCTTAATGCTCGTCACGATTTGGAAGAAATGGGGATTAGAAAAAGTCTTCATCCTGTCAAATGTGCTGATAACAAACATGTTGAAATTAGAGCAGCTAGTTTTGATATGACGAAAGAAGAGAAAGAAATGTTTCTCTCAGTTCTGATGAATGCTAAGTTACCATACGGATCTGCTTCTTCAAATGAAGGAGCAAAAGCTATCGGGTTATAAGACTCATGACGCGCATTTTGTTCTTCAAATTCTGTTACAATTTGCTGCGGTTAAAACTCTGAAACCTGAGGTAGCAATACATTTGATGAGGTTGGGGGCATTTGAAGGTAGTGTTTTTCGTAGTTCGTTCACGGGGAAGGACTCTCAATATCGATTCCGAGTAGATTATCTCTTACAATCTAGAAGTGTGTAAATGGGGGGTTTTTGAGTTTGGTTAAGGTGTTTTAACAAACACCTTGCATACAATAACTAAATTGCTACAAAAATACAACTAAGTTAATGGCAACTATCCAAATTTACCAACACAACACAATGATCAAATTAACAAGATACGAGACATTTGACCCAAGGATAATGGAAAATCAAGCACTTCAACCCAACAACAAGCAAATATATCCAACTCTACCTAACCAAGATAATTGGTGAAGCACACAATCACTTATTTCTCTTCTAAAACACTAATTTAGTGAAGCACATAGATTAGTTCTCTTGATAATAGCAACCAATAATGAAGCACTACCAATTTAACCAAAACCAAGGAATCAAACAAAGAGAGGCTAGGACAAACCCAAGGATGAGAAGCTCAACCTAGGTATTTGCACTTGAATCTTGAGAATTTAGGTACACTAAACTTGTGCTACTATAATGAATGTACTAACAATTACGGATTAGCACAAACAATTAGCAATTGATATTACAAGAAGAGCAAATTGAAGCAACTTACAATTCTCCAAGCAAAATCATAAACAATACAACTCAAGAATTCAAGATAGAGTGAAATAGATCTTACTTAAATTGAAATTGGTTTTGTACAAGAAATCCTTCCTTGAGCCAAATAAATGAAGTTAGTTACTCATAATCAATGCTAGATTATGAGTAATTGATGTTTTTCTATCTACTTGACTAACCCTAATTTATCCTTGAGGAGGCTAGGTTAGATGAAGATGAAGTTGTAGGTTAAGTTAAGTTATGAAGATGTTTTTTTTTACTTCTCATTTAATACACAGCAGGACTTGTACGGCCTGTTGAACGGCCGTACAGCTGCCCGTACAGATAAACTCTTCAATATAATGCATTAAACACCTCCCGGCATCACGAGCTTGCATCTTCTAACTTCCCTCTTGAATAATCTTCGCTTTCATGCCCAAATTAAACCATCTTTTCAACAATTAAGCACGAGGCACTGAAAGATGAAAAACATAACAAATATTAATAAAACAACATTCGATACTAATAAAAATGCAAGAGAATAAAAGACAAAACGTGTATAAAATACACATTATCAAATGTTCCCCCACTTGAACTTTGCTAGTCCCGAGCAAACTAAAATTAACATAACCATATACTCCTAACTAGTACCATTTCCGTAGGTGATCACGGTTGCATTTGGCATATGCAACAAGCCCTTGGAACCCCTAGGTAGCCCTAGTGGACGAGTGAGGTCTCGTGAGGGTTTATAGATGATATACCTACAAAATCACAAAAAACACCAACAAACAAAAAACTAACAATACCTACTAATTAAACTAACTACTACACTCACATATCCGAGTCGTCTACTTGTAACTAAAATCAAACATATAGATCTACCCACCTTGTCATCCACTAAAACGAGCTAACAACCAATTCAAGAATCAAGATAACACACCTTGTGCAAAATGTAACCATGACATTAAAGTTAGAATAAATGCACCTCAATCGTGAACACTAGACAAGATTATCACAAAGCATACACGGCTTCGCATTAAGAAGATGAAATTGTATGGTGAAAAATCTCACATCTCTCAATTATGTATCACACAAGTATGGGCTAGAGATTTCACTCAACTCCAAGTCTAAATGCATGCGCTCTACTTGACCTTGCATGTTCACCTAAATTACGGATTGCACCAAAAACAAGGAATTCATAAAATGGGTTGTAATGAGGCTTGGGTGAAGGTGTGAAAATTTAAGTTCAAGGAAGGTGTAAAAGTCTCGCTAGTTGAGTCAAAATGACGCTTGCTCGCTTCATCCACCAAATTCTCAAACTAAAGAATGTCTTCACTCATTTACAATTACAAAACACAACCACATTTACCAAGAAAATTGAAAAAAAATAAAATAAAAATAAAAATAAAAATAAAGTACAAAGATTTATTGCTTTTTCTTTTTCCTTTTTTTTCCTTTTTTTTTACATCCCCTTTATTATTATTATTATTATTATTTTTAGCAAAGGGGATGCATAACATATATAAATACTACAAAGAACTTTGAACCACATCTAGATATACACATCAAACTAGTTTCCACTTACAATAAATAGAATTCTTCCTCTTCACAACTTCTCCAAATTCACATGCTCATCAATCAATTCTTTCCAAGACTCAACTAGCTCAACTAGGTCGAGAATGAAGTATTTGGCTTTGACTCATGTATAAAAGGAGAAAGTGACGAAGAAAAATATGGATATAAGCTTCAAAGGGGGTAACTAGGGATTATTTTCATGGTTCACAAGCTGAAAAGGTCAAAAAGGTTATCCTAAATAGAATTTCCTTATTATGGTGCATCCATGAATGAAGGTTTAATGCAACCCCTAGAGCAACAAACACACATAAAGAGGGAGCAACACACAAGCAAAAGAATCATCGTTCAAGGCCTCACAAGGTTTAAGTTGTAATAACATCTTCTCGATTTGATTCCATGCATTCTAAGAGATAATCGTCATGTCACAATTTAATTACAAACATCTAGACTCTTCATGCCATTTCAGGTGTGCGTGTGTGCAAAAGAGGTGCATCAAACTTATAGATTCACATCAAATTGGTAATGCTAGGCACGAAATAGGAGAAAACAAGGCTGCAAGCTCACAATGTCATAAATTTCACAAACAAGTAAACACACTCATGACTAAACTTATTTACCAAATGCAAACAAAACGGACATCAAATGAAACAAAAGATAGTACTAATACTAACTACATATTATACTAATATTATGAACATAAGCAATCCTTCCCCCACTTAAAACATGGCATGTCCTCATGCATGACAAATAAAAATGAGGGAGAAACAAAGTGAAAGAAAACTCCCCTAAAAATAAGCAACGAGGATCGGGAGCACCATCATATTTGCCCAAATCCAACTCCGAAATTTGCACGCCAAGAATTGAGCCAATGCCGAGCACCACAATCAACTCAACAAAATAACCGACAAGCCAAAATCCAACACCCTACAAAGCCCTGCAATACACTAATTAAGGAAATAAAAAAAAAATGTTTTTGTTTTTTTTTAAAAAAGAAAATAGAATAAAATAAAATAAAATAACTAACCAATTAAAAAAATAAAATTAATTAAAATAAAAATCAAATCAAATTTAAAACTGAAATAATAATTAAAGAAAAAAATCAAATTTAAAACTAAAATAAAATAAAATAAAATAAAATAACTAAGTAATTAATAAAAAATAAGAAAAATCAAATTTTAAAACTAAAATAATAATAAAATTAAAAATCTAATTTAAAACTAAACCAAAATAAAATAATAAAAAAAAGTAAAAAAATCAAATTGAGAATTAAAATAAAATAAAATAAAAGAACTAACAAATTAATAATAAAATCAAACTCAAATTCTAAAGTGAAATAAAATTTATTCTTGAATTTATATAAATTACTTAGTTTTAGAAAATGAAAAACTAAAATAAAAATTAAAAAGAATTAAAATTTTGGTCTTTGATTTTTTTTTAAAGATAAAATAAAATGAAACAAAATAAATCACTAAAAATTAATAATAAAATCAAAAATAAAATTTTAAAGTAAAAATCAAATTAGTAATAAAATCAAAAATAAAATTTAAAACTAAAATAAAATAACTAAGTAATTAATAATAAAATCAAAAATTCGAAAATCAAATTCAAAGTAAATTTAAATTGATTTCTGAATTCATAAAATATGTTTAGTTTTAGAAAAGTATAAACAGAAAAACAAAATTAAAAATAAAGAAGGGAATGAAAATAAATAAAAGAAATAAAAGTAAAACAAATTAAAACAAAAATGAAACAAAAAAAAAAGAAAAACAAAAAAAAAACTAAACTAAAGAATGGGTTTGGAAAACACGAGGGGGGGGGAACAAATGTGAGACGGAAAGGGAATTAAAGGGGGGAGAGTGGTGGGAGAATAGGAGGGGGGGTCGTTGTGAAAAATGGGGGAGGGAAGTGAAGTGATGGGATGAGAGATTGAAATGAGTGGAGGCTGGTGGGGATAAAAAGGGGTAGGTGGAATAAAGGGAATGGAGAAAGGGGGTTTTTTTTTAAAAAAAAAGTTGCACAGCCAGTGCAAGAAGTGGGTGAGGGGTTGAAAATACCTCTCATTTTGAACTAATAACTGGACAGAAGCCTACAAAAATTGAACGGGCTGTTGCACGGCTTGTTGTACGGCCTGCACCCCGTACAACAGCCCGTGCAGCCCTAAAATTTCACAAAAACTATTTTTTTTTTTACAGAAAATTCCCACAAATCCTTGAATGCTTGAATAAAATACTAATTCCTGAAAACATGAAACAAATACATCAAGGCACGAGTGAAACAAATCTACAAAATATAAAAACTATAATTAACGATACTAAATATTATTGAGCGGGGCATTATTATTACAATTTTTTTTTTGAAAATCTATTATAAAATTCATTAATCACACCACAAAAATACATAATAATTTTTTATTTACTTATTATTTATTTTTTTTTTGGATATTTTCTTAGAATTAAAATAGATGAAAAAATGGAATCCCCACTCACTAATATTTACATCAATCCTCAAACCCACAATATGAATAACACCCTACATAAATGCAAGAAAGCTAACACACGCATAAAAATATATAAATACATACGTACCTTGGGTTGCCTCCCAAAAAGCGCTTTGTTTATTGTCGTTGGCTCGACTTATTTATACAAGTATTATAACTAATGAGGTGAAAAAGCAAATAAATGCACATACCTACGAATCAATAATAAGAATAAGGTGTGCAAATATACCTTTGATCCATAAAAATATAAAAATATTTTTAGGATCTTCACATCTTCAAGAGACTTTGAAAAAGCAAAGTAGCTAGAAAAATCGTCAGAATAATCATTATAAATACGACTCAAAAATTGCTCCCAAATTGGATCCTTATATACCCAAGCAAAAATTTCAACCTCATCAATCTTAAGCTCAAATTCCTTCTCAATTTTAATTGGACATTCATCAATTTTTATCTCATCTACCAATTCATTAAGCACAAAAGAACTTTCTAAATTTGGTAGATCCTCAACTACATCCAATTTATCATTGTCAAGCTTAGGGCAATCGTCAACTAAACAAGCAAATTCATCATGCACAACATTTTCCTCAATTACAAAACAAGAATCGTGATTAGTAGGAGAATTGACCTCCTCTAATCGATTCACGGTTTCGGCTAGTTGGCTCATTTGCTTTTCTAAGTTGGATATGCTTTGAGAAGTGTTCTTTTCCATTTGAGAAGTTATCTTTTCCAAGTTGGATATACTTTGAAAAGTGGTGTTTTGAAATTGGAGGTTGTTTGCCGCCATTTGCTTCATCATTTCTTCAAGTGATGATAATGTAGATGAAGAAGACCCTTGATGGTCTTGGGAATTATAATGCGGATCATAACATTGATTTTCAAAAGCATATGAATAATCGATGCTAGGAGGGTAAGGAGCATAGCATGAGTTTGTAGAATAGAAAGAATTCACCTGATATGCATTTAAATTCTGAAAAGAATTAAAATCTTGATATCATTCTTGATCGTGGGTGAAATCTTGAGCATTATTCCAACCACAATAATTATCCATCGTCTCCTGAAAGAGTTAGTTGGCTATCTCCAATAAACATGAAGACACACCAATAACAAAAAAAACAAAGAAAGAAAAAAAAAATTATATACAAAGATAAAATCTAAAATATAAGAAACAATTAACTCAAAATTAATATTGTTGCCTTCCCCGGCAGCGGCGCCAATTTGAAGGTAGTGTTTTTCGAAGTTCGTTCACGGGGAAGGACTCTCAATATCGATTCCGAGTAGATTATCTCTTACAATTTAGAAGTGTGTAAATGAGGGGGATTTTGAGTTTGGTTGAGGTGTTCTATCAAACACCTTGCATACAATAAATAAATTACTACAAAGATACAACTATGTTAATGACAAACATCCAAATTTACCAACACAACACAATGAGGGAATTAGCAAGATATAGAGTTATTTGACCCAAGGATTAATGCAAATCAAGCACTTCAACCCAACAAGCAAAATATATCCAACTCTACCTAACCAAGATAATTGGTGAAGCACACAATCACTTATTTCTCTTCTATTATAAACACTAATTTAGTGAAGCACATAAATTAGCTCTCTTGACACTAGCAACCAATAATGAAGCACTATCAATTTAACCAAGTCAAGGAATTAAACAAAGAGAGGCTAGCACAAACCCAAGGATGAGAAGCTCAACCTAGGTATTTGCACTTGAATCTTGAGAATTTAGGTACACTAAACTTGTGCTACTATAATGAATGTACTAACAATTACGGATTAGCACAAACAATTAGCAATTGATATTACAAGAAGAGCAAATTGAAGCAACTTACAATTCTCCAAGCAAAATCATAAACAATACAACTCAAGAATTCAAGATAGAGTGAAATAGATCTTACTTAAATTGAATGGGTTTAGTACAAGAGATGCTTCCTTGAGCCAAATATATGGAGTTAGTTACTCATAATCAATGCTAGATTACAAGTAATTAATGTCTCCTCTCTAATTCCTACTAACCCTAATTGTGTTCTTGAAGAGGCTAAGATGAGAGGAAAATAAGATGTGAAGATAAGATTGGAAGTTGTAGGTTAGAAGTCCTCAAGATAAGATGTTATGAGCCTTATTTTAATACACAGCAGCTTTGAACGGCCTGTTGAACGGCCGTACAGCTGCCCGTACGAAAATTCTGCTCCTTTGAACGGCCTGTCGAACGGCCGTACAGCTGCCCGTACGAGATAAACTCTTCAATATAATGCATTAAACACCTCCCGGCATCACGAGCTTGCATCTTCTAACTTCCCTCTTGAATAATCTTCGCTTTCATGCCCAAATTAAGCCATCTTTTCAACAATTAAGCACGAGGCACTGAAAGATGAAAAACATAACAAATATTAATAAAACAACATTCGAAACTAACAAAAATGCAAGAGAATAAAAGACAAAACGTGTATAAAATACACATTATCAAAAATCCCTGTGAAGTATAAGGATCCTGGTTGTCCTACCATCTCTTGTGTCATAGGTGATACTTTCATTGATAAAGCTTTACTCGATCTAGGAGCTAGTGTGAATCTTCTTCCCTTATCTGTCTATCAAGCCTTGGGTTTAGGTGAACTTAAAAAGACTAGTGTCATTCTTCAGTTAGCTGATCGTTCTGTTAAAACTCCTAAAGGTATAGTGGAAGATGTATTGATTAAGGTTGGTGATTTTGTC
Organism: Saposhnikovia divaricata; assembly: GCA_036435485.1. Taxonomy (NCBI): domain Eukaryota; kingdom Viridiplantae; phylum Streptophyta; class Magnoliopsida; order Apiales; family Apiaceae; genus Saposhnikovia; species Saposhnikovia divaricata. The sequence goes on from CM071600.1 coordinate 27,158,689, forward strand.
TTCCCCATCGATTTTGTTGTTCTAGAAACCGAACCAGTCAAAAATCTCAAAAATCAAATTCCTATCATTTTAGGAAGGCCCTTTCTTACTACCTCTAATGCTTTGATTAACTATAGGAATGGTTCGATGAAACTCACTTTTGGAAACATGACGATAGATCTCAATTTCTTTAATGTAGGAAATCAACCTAATGAGCTTTTTGAACAACCTGTAGGAGTTAATTTGATAGATGAGGTTGTTTCATGGTCAAATCTTGAGGATAGTGCAATTGAGTCTTTTCTTGAGGAAGATGTTTTGTTAGAGTATGAGAGTAATAAAGAACTTCATGAGCTTTATAGAAATTTTTCTTCTGATGAGATGTTAGATGAATTGAATGCTATTTGTTCTAAGCATGAAACCCAACTTGAGGATAGTTCTTTTGATTCTAAGTCCGTTGTTAAAACTTCCGTTGGTGAGCCACCCACTTTCATTCCTAATCTGTCTTTTTCCACTCGTGATCAGTCTTTGATAGTTGATAATGAAACTTATCATGTTCTTTCTAGTGATTTAGTTCATTACCAAGAATTTCAAGTGATTAATTTGCTTAAACAACATAAAGAAGCTTCTAATTGGTCTATGAATGATATTAGGTGTATGAGTTTCATTTTGGTGTATGATCATACTTCTCTAGTGGATAATCAAGTATTTGTTGGTGTGTTTCAAATGTTTGATAATTGTGTTACATGTGTTGTTTTTCCTCGATCTGGTATTGGTTAATATATCTGTTTTAATAATGTATCTCCCATGTAGCCAAGTTTAGGTATGGGGGAGTGTGTGTGTGTGTGTGTGTGTGTTTCTTTTGTATGTGTGTGATTATTTTTCTCCATCTTGCCTTTATCAGGTATTCTCATCCTTTTACTTTGTCATTTTTCTCTCATTTGCATACATTGAGGACAATGCATGATTTAGGTATGGGGGAGGGATTTAGTAGTATTATTATAAAAAAAAATCAAAAAAAAATTGAAAAATGAAAAAATACAAAAATAATTCTAGCCTTGTGAAATGATTACTTGTTATAAGTTGGCTTGATGCACCCTTACATGCTATAGTACTCTTGTGTTCCTAATGCTTTTGATTGAGAAGTGATTTGCTAAGTTCTTGTGCACACACATACACTAGCGAGTTGAAACTAGTAGACTTATTGAATGTTGTAAGTAATTAAAAGGACATGAATATGTGCAAGAAGATTTGGTTTCTATGCTTTGAGTACAAGTAGGTGCATTAAAGAGACTTTTGCTTGGGATTGATTATGTTTTTCCACCCAGTGAGATTTTGAGCCTATATGCATATCTTTTGCATTTTATATTCATTTGCTTGAGTGTCCACATGTTGTTTGCATTGCTAGCACTTGTTTGAGACCTTTCTTGAAATGCATGACATTATTTGATGATAAAATGATAAAGGCATTTAGGAATAACCTATTATTATCCAAATTACCACACCCTTTATATATGATCAATTAGTTACCCCTTTGAGCTTAATCCTATTTTTCAGTGACACACCACATTACTTGCCTAGACCTTTTTCTTGTGCAGCCTTATATATACTTGTTCCCAGTTGTCAAAGGCTAGTAGGAAGTTGAGGAAGTAATAAGGTGTGTGAGATGGGTTTACTTTTGTTCATTAATTTTGGGGAAATATTGGGTTTTGTTGCTTACTTGTCGGTCGTTATTCAATAAATTCTTGAAGAAGAATTGTGGTTACTTATATATTTATATTATTTATGTTAGCTCTTAAAAAAAAAGAGGGAAAAAAAAGAAAAAGAAAAAAGAAAAAAAATTGAAAAAAGAAAAAAAAAATCATATGAGAGCATACTTATGTTTATGTGTTTTTTGCGATTCTTCTTCATTCGACTATTCAAGAATTTTGTTGAAAATTTTTAAGAAATCCATGTATGGGGAGGATGTATGGTGTTGTGTATGATTTATTATGGTTTCTACTAGCTTTTGACACTTCACCTTATTTGGCCTTACTTGAAAAACCTTGTCCCTAGCCCCGTTACAACCCAAATAAAAGACCTTTCGATTATCATCATTAATGTATGTTGTGTTAAAGTTAGATTGATACCAAATGTCAAGCATGCTTATGATTTTGTTGGAATGGAGTAATACACTTACCCTTGTTCTTGAGTGAATATTCTTTTGTGAGTGAAAGGTGAGTTATTGCTTGTTTTGTGCATATGAGATCCCAAGTTTTGACTCTAAGGTGTACTCTTGTGGGTTTAGCATGGTTACCAACTTATTTTTACACTTGACATGGACTTTTGAGTACCTATGCATATTTCTTTGAGTAGACTATGTGAATACTTGCACCTTACACACCAAGACATTGTAAATTCACTTTGATTTCTTAAGTTGATGTAGCATGAGATGACTTGTATGTGTGGCGTTGCATTGAGCAATCTTTTACATGAGCTAGATGGATTTTGTGGGTACATTCACTATAGGCCCTCACGAGACCTCACTCGTCCACTAGGGCTGCCTCGGGGTTTAAAGGGCTTGTTGCATATGCCAAATGCAACCGTGATCACCTACGGAAGTGGTATTATATATTAGGTAGTATTTTATTATATTTTTCTCGAGGACGAGCAAAAAGATAGGTATGGGGGCATTTGATAGGTCCATAATTAATCATATTTTTAATACCTATTTTATGTCCGTTTTCGTAATTTTATTAATTAATAAATTGTTTTATTTTGTTTTGTAGGAAAATAAATAAAAACAGATTTCAAGCAGGAAAAGGTGCAAAAAGGGAAAGGAGGTGGAAAATACTTGAAGTCAAGGAAATTGGAGGAAAAATCGATTACTTATCGGAGAAGAAAAAGGAAATTGAAGAAACTATATTCAAGATCGGATTGTAATCATAGGACCCAAGCTCATTATTTTTCCCTATATATAGGGCTCCTCTCTTGTATTTGAGACACCACTTTAGACATCAATTTAGACACCGATCTAGATTCATAATTTAGGAGTAGGAGTATATTTAGTTGTCCTTCAATACAAACAATTTTTATTTGCTTTATTAAAACACTTTTTCTGTTATTCAATTCATGCTTTAAATTCTTGTTTGTTTTTCGATATCATGACTAGCTAGTTCTCTTGTCCTAGGATGAAGATGAAGTTGATTTAATTACTCTTGATTTCTTCTCGTTCTTATTAATTGATTCTCATGATTTTTCTTGGTGCTTAATTGTTCAATTGACAAAGTGATTTTGATATATTATTGTTACCGGATTTATTTTTCATAGCCTATGCTTGCTCCTTGAAGTTTTGATAGGTTATTGTTAGATAACAAGTTTCATAGTATATGCTTGTCTCGTTGATTGATATATCTTGTTTGTGAAGAAAAGAGGATTGGTTTTAGGGCGAGTTGATATTAATTGTGATTGATTAATTAATTCGGATTCCTAGGTTTTCCATATTATTTGATAATCTTTGTTAATTAATTTAATTAGGTTAATTAAAACTCATCTCAAACCTATTTGTCTAGTTCGCCTGATTTAATTATTACGGTTTTGAAAATTCGTAGTCTCTGTGGATCGACCTGTAATTGCTACAACTAAACACTGTGCGCTTGCAGTTATTTTACACATCAGTTATCAGGTCTGGATCAACAAAGAACCAAACACTAAAAGAGATTTGAAGAACCATTATTAGTCGTTGGATTACTTCTAAATAAACTGTTCAGATTCAATCCATTTTTAAATAAATAAACATTGCACTATTAGTTTTACAACTGAAATTGCTTATTACAAAATTCTACAACTGAACTTATTTTTTTAACAACATTCTGCTAGTGAACACTATTATCTCATATTATATTTATACCATAATTCTTAAGTTCTACAACTAAACTTAAAAGTCATGCATCCGAATTTTGAATTTGAGCACATGAATTCTAAAATTGTGCAACTGAACTTATTTGTATTCTAAAATTGCACATGCACTTTTTACGTCGGCTTTATTAGGCGACATATAAGATATACACTTTTTACGTCGGTTTGAAATCAGGCGACGTATAAAGTTCATCTTATACGTCGGTTAACAAAATGCCGACGTATATGATGCACTTTATATACGTCAGTTTCTTGTTTGCCGACATATAAAATTTTATTTTACGTTGCCTCTTTTGAACCGACGTATAAAGTTTTGATTTTACAAAAAAAAAAGATTGTAGTCGAACTTTATACCCAAATTAAACTCTCTAAATCAGTTTCCCAAAATTAAACAGACCTAATTGCAGAAATACACCACCTCCGGCTTGAGCAACACCACCTACTGAAACAACACCGTCAACAACACCACCCTCTCTTGCTTCGACACCCGACTGTTGCTTCGAAGGTAGTCTCCCTCTCTTGCTTAATCTCTCTCTCCCTCTCCTTCTCTCTCCCCCCCCCTCTCTCTCTCCCACTCTCCCTCTCATTCTCTCGCTTAATCTCTCCTTCTCTCGCTTAATCTCTCTCTCTCTCTCTCTCTCTCTCATCTGCGTGTTTGTGTTTTATGGGTTTTTGATTCTTGGGGTTTGTGTAACTGCTGTCAAACTTTATTTGCACTTCTTTTGCCTGATTATATGATTGCCCTGATTGGTGTTGTTTGAATATATAACTGTGTTGAATTATAGCTTATAGTTTATTGTGTTTCAAATTCTTGATTGAATTTAATTGTGTACAATCAACTGAATTGGGGCAGAGATAATTCTTGTTTGAATATATAATTTGTCCATTGGTTTACCGAGCACATTCTGCATATATAATTGGTTATCGGATTTTTGTAAGCAACAAGCAGTGTTCAATCTTTAAAAATGATTAAAATTTTTAAAAACCCTCTAACTTACGTAAACATAATAAGTTATTATAGTTTCAATCTTTAAAAACGAAAAATGTTTAAGTTTTACCTTGACCGCTCCAAGAACAGCTGCAAAGACGCTAAAGAAAATGGTAGCAAAGCCCACTGACTTTGAGAAAACCATTGGTTTACCGAGCACATTCTGCATATATAATTGGTTATCGGATTTTTGTAAGCAACAAGCAGTGTTCTGTGCTCAGTGCGTGCTATATATGTAGTTAGTTACCTGGATGTGAAAGAAGGCAGCAGGCTGAATGGTGAGTCCCATTAGGCCGGCCATAGAAAATGCGGCCATATGCGGTTTTGTTTTCCATCTAAGTAAAGGATGCTGCCAAAAAATATTATAGCTAGACCCATTTAGTAAAACAGATCAAAGACCTTGCAAAACAGTCATCAAGATATACAGAGCATAACGATGGCATACTATCGATCGAACATTTCAAGGTTCGATAATTTGTCTGACAAACATTCAAAACAAAGTTTATGCAGAAGTAGTAATTTCAATCAGATTAGTCCCAATCCATATATAGTCTAAATGTCCAAAACCTCCTGAGTATGTTGCATATATGGGATATCTGCCTTATTAAGTAATTATGATGTATGTAGTAGCATAGGGACAGTGTGTGCGTCTGCTATCTGTTTATATGTGTCATGTCAATAATAAACAAAGCATTGGAACACTAGGAACTAGCAACAAACTTGGAAGCAAGTTGTGTTAATTACTAGTGCAGTTTCACCTTTTTTATGTTCACTGAATGACTGGAACCATCATACCCTCTAACATTATGCTTGTACAGTTGTTGACCACATGCAGACCTAACCTACATAGCTGTTTGGTAATTTATTGTCATCGACTGGCATACCCATAGGCAGTAAGAGCCCAGGACACCACTATGTCTTGTAGGGCTACTAGTTTCACTTAACTACAAATAAGATCAAGAATAATTAATGCTCGGTGCTGTTAGAAATTTTTAACACAAATGATTTCATATCTCTGATTTGCTGACTACTTCTTAATCTGCCATTCTTTTTCACTACTTAGAATATTGATGCAAGCTTTTCCTTTCCTTTCTCTTTTTATGTATTTGTATTTTGTCAGGTTAATGAGTTTTCTATTTTTTTAAAGAAACTTTGCTGTTTATATGTCTGTACTATGCCTGTCAAAACATAGAAATACAAAAAATATTTTGTGATTCCTTATTAATGTATTTTGATAAATAACTTTATTAAGAATTTCGAGTTTGAATTTGATAATTAATTATCTGTGAATTATTAGAGACTCCCAGCTTTTAACCCTGAAATACACTTTTTCTATTCTTTAACTTTTAGTTACTTTTGTTGGATTATAATTTATTTACTTCATGATAAATGATATATAGATAAGTGATATTTAAAATTATTTAATTATCACAGCAGGTGACTTGTGCTTTGATTAATTATTTTGTGCCCCCTCGATAAATAAGATCCTGGTTTTTGTCTTAGGCAATTGTCACAAGATTTCGGGAAATAGAAGTAGAATGCATTCAAACTGGGTTTTATATTGTAGCCAGAGGATTTAGGTTTTCTAAATTTTAAGGTTTTACTTTGCAGGACTTTTAATGTTTGAAAGGGTTCCATACTTGTGGTTTAAAATATATATATTAAATTTTCTTGTTTACATGTTGCAGATCAAACTAGGAGAGGCATGTTGGAAAGAAAGGTACTACGCAGTAAAGTTTTCTGCAAAAACTCGAAAGGAACGTGAAACCATCAGAAAAAATCTTGTGAGTTAAATATTCAGCTTCCAACTAACTAGAGGATATCAACACCGCTCTCTCTTAACAGTTTTTCTGAGTTAGATACTTCGATTCCTTTGTGAAGTATTGACGCCTAGTACAACTGTTAACACTAAAACACGCAAGCGTACGTGGTCATAAGTAATATAGATAGAAGTCAAGTTCGTTCCCACAGAGATCTGGTTAGGTTTCAATTTAGTTCATGCACCTATGCAACAATGTATGATTATTATTCACTGCTAAGACAAATAACAAGATTAAGTTTTACCAACTATAATTAACTAGATTACAATTTAATAAACTAAAAATTACTAACTAATGAGAATTAAAATTTAATTACTTCTATGCAAGAAAACATGGAATCCTAACTTCATCATCTACTTCACTTAGAGTTGATGCCTTTAATCAATACATACGATGGTTTTGATATCTGATCGGATAACACGAAACAAGTAAAAGCTACCTCTCGGTATACTAATATCAAACTACACATGCATCCACAAAAGAGATAGAAGATGGGTAGACACCAATTATGTTTAGACCCTATATCTCTATAGAATTTGAAAACATAAAGGTTTAAGCACAAGTTATCCACTTAGATCACATAGGGTAGCATCATATCTCTATGTATGCCACAAATCATGATAATAATATCAACCTATCCTATGCTAGCATGGCAAGTTCTAAATCTCAAGATCCACTCTCGTTTTGCAAGAGATTAACAAATTAGATGTTCATGACTCATCTAAACACATGAAACACAACCATACGAGGATATCAAGAATTCACCACACATAAATCTTTAAAGCAATCAAACTACTAAGCTACATAAATAAATCTGTTAGAATCCCATGACAACGATTAGCTCATATCGAACCGCTCGTCATCATGGGATCTGTTGGTTCGAAAACTAACTGCGCAAGTGTACGCGGTCACAAGTAATATAATAAATTCGTTCCCACAGAGACTTGGTGTTTGTTCAGAAATAATATTTAAGCAACGACGTATGATTAAACAACAAACTGCTTGAATAAATGTCAAAAGGGGGTATTTTTGTATTTTTCTAATTGATTATTTAAATTAATAATATTCAATAATTCTGATTGATTTAAAATAATAATTCTAAATAATTTAAATTATTTGATTTAATTAAACAAGATTTTATATATGAGAAAAACATGGGATTCTAATTTCATTATTTATTTCATTTAGAATTGATGCCTTAATTTCAAAATAATTTTGATAATTTACGAAAGCTAGTCGGGAACACGAAACTAACATAAGCGCCATTCAGCCTTAACTTATATCAAACCATACGAACATCCACTTAAAAAGATAGAAGTCGCGTGGACACCTTTTATGCTTAGACCCTATATGTCTATAAGATTTGAAAACATAATAGGTTTAAGAATAAATTCCTTTATTATGGCTACATAGGGTGATGTGATCCAAAATCCTACCACTTATCGTAAATGCACATGACAATTACGAACCTATGCTAACATGGCAAATTCTAAATTCCTAAATCCACTTTCGCATTCATTAGGAATTAATAATTTAGACGTTATCTACGCATCTAATAAATTAAGCACAACCACATTAGGCAATCTGAATTTTTATCATAATACAAATTATTAAGGCATCGAATTACTAAATTACGTAAATAAATCCATTAGAATCCCATGACGGCGATTAGTTCATAATCGAACGAATCGTCATCATGGGATTAAATGAAAACATAATAATAATAATAATAATAATAATAATAATAATAATAATAATAATAATAATAATAATAATAATAATAATAATAATAATAATAAAAACTAAATTAAAAATTGCGATAAATTAAATATGAAAATTTCGAGAGTTAGAAAGTAGAACCGAAATAGCTTCCAATGAATGAAAAGAGCACTCCGAATAATCCCCGTAATTTCTTCAACCGAAATAACAATTATACTAAATTTGCAAAAATTAATTTGTATAAAAACAAAACTTAAAATTACAAAGACTAGAGAGAATACAAGAGAGAAATGTTTTTCTCCAAATTGGTGTGTTCTTACAAGCTTGAGAACTAGGCTATTTATAGCAAAAATTAGCACACCACAATAATAAAATAAATATGAAAAGAAGTAAAAAGAAATCAAAAGAAATTAAAACAAATAAAAAGAAATCACAACAATTATAAAACAGCACAACTGCCGAAAGTTTGTGACACCAACAACAGCAATACAATTCTGTACTCGGCCTTTCAGAATTTACAGTCACAGGTATGGAGCGTGCAAGACACGCGCTCGTTGCTTGCTCAATAAACTGGCGCGTGGAAGCCACGCGCGTACAGGCGCGTGAGCTAACAGCCGACAGCTTGGTTTCATTCTTTTGCTTTATTTCTTTTATGTACATGAACTGGTGCTCTTGTTCACCACCTGTTACAACCAAATCATGCATAATTCGTTTATTTTTTTATTTTTATATTTGTTTATCTATTTTATAACTTATAATCTTTAATTAATAAATATTTAATTTAATTCAGAAATTATAAATATAAATATCTAATATTATTAGATATTTATAAATATAATTTTCTAATTAAATAAAATATTTGTTAATATAAATGAATCCTTAGTCCTGAGGTGCGGTTTATTGAGGATCTGAAACCGGACTCCTTTTGCGTAAAGAAAAATATATCAATTCCAACCGGGGTTTCAGATTTAAGAATATATCACTTAGAATTCTTTATGATAATTCTTTTTCCTCGTGGTCAGTCCACTTTGTGCTCTCTTGCCAACTTTTAATTCCGAATCGAAGCAAAAATCCACCGTTATTAACCTTTTATCGCCACGATACCTAAAGTTGCGAGTTCTGCACAATAAAAACTCAATTAACAAAAAATGAATTAAAAGACACAACATACTTAAGGAAAAACGACCAATCTAGGTCTAATTAGCGGAACATAAGTGGATATAAAATCCACTTATCACACCCCCAAACTTAAACTGATGCTTGTCCTCAAGCAAAAACAGACTCGACTACCACTAAATGCATGAATGCAACTGATGCAAGGATCCCATAGGCAAAGCAATAACCAATTTAGCAGAGTGACTTAGAAAATGTGAGAATTCCAAATAGAGATCGACTAAATACCAACATATTAACATTTACAAGTACAGAAAAGTGCGTGTGTGCAATGCTCATCAGAATTACTCCTAGCGCTAGATCAAAACCATACTTATTTTTCGCCAAGACCATCACAAGTTTATAAATAGAATGAACGCTAGACACTTCATAACCTAGAAACACCTCCATCATCAATTGAGTTAGACAGGAATTCATGCTTTATTACTAACAAAGACGCATAATACTATACACAACCACATGCTTATTTGACCGTGCAATGGATGAGACCCCAAAAGGCTTATACAATAATACCCATGTAGCGAGCGTTAGGTTAGTGGATCCCAGACCGGAAAAGTCTTAGGTCACTAGGCTTGAGTCCCCTAGAACTTAAGTGCTCGAGTATTAAAGAGCTCACCCTGGCCAACTCTGCATACTCACACTCTCATAAACTTTTTTTTTTCTTCTTGCTTTTTTTTTTTCACAAATGCAATCTGAAATGAGAATTCTCAATTCCAACCCTAGACTACTCATATAAATATGAGCTGGCTACTAGCCAATTGACTCCTATCCATTATTAACAATTACACACAAACTAGCATGAACCCTGGTTTCCCCCAAACTTATACTTAGTGATTCTACGTTATCAAGGGAATAAATAAAATTCGAAATATAATCAGGTGATTAAATTTCAACAACCAAACAAGCATGACCTTAACCTAGCCCAAAAGCAAACGATGAGTTGTGTAAGATTGTGTTTCTGCAACATGCACGTCAATTCAAAAGTATTTAAATCAGCCCTCTATCCATCATTATCACACTCAAATTCATCATTGACTACTAAACGGAACCACCAAGCGCTACGGGATCAAGGACAATATGATATGCAACTAATCATGAATATGCAATTTTTTTTATGAGATTAAACTAGCATGGTGCATATGAAACTATATGCAATACTATGACTCGATTAATCAAATATCCTAAATCACCCCCAAACTTAAAATATTCAATGTCCTCATTGAAGGTATAGATAAAGGATAAAAGAGAACTCCCCTACTGTCGGCATCGTCGCCCTCCTCGGGCGGTGGGTTAGGCGGTGGAAATGCGCTCTAAACTGAGGCCAATCTACCTTGAGAGAAGAATGTTCCTGCAACTCGCCAATGACCTGCAAACTTGACAAAATACTGAACAAAATCACACAAAATCAAACCATACATAAAAAACACCAAACCTATGGGTTGCCTCCGATGAAGCGCTTGTTTATTGTCGCTAGCTTGACGATTCTGCTGCTTGATCATGTGGTGGCCAACACGGTGGTATCTGCCTCACGGTTCACTGTTCCCCCAAAATAATGCTTAAGCCTCTGCCCGTTCACCTTAAAAGACTGATCAGGCGACTTATCAAAAATTTCATCTGCTCCGTGCGAAAACACTATTTTAATCGTGAATGGACCTGACCACCTTGACTTGAGCTTTCCAGGAAAAAGTCTGAGCCGAGAGTTGAAGAGTAGAACCATTTGACCCGGTACAAATGTCTTATGTACCAACTTTCTATCATGCCATCTCTTGACCTTCTCCTTGTATAACTTATTATTCTCATAAGCCTGTAGACGAAACTCTTCAAGTTCATTAAGTTGAAGCATTCGCTTTTCACCAGCAGCCGATATGTCGAGGTTCAATTTCTTCAAAGCCCAATACGCCTTGTGTTCTAGTTCAGCAGGAAGATGACAAGCCTTACCATACACAAGCTGAAAAGGTGACATACCCAATGGTGTCTTGTACGCTATTCTGTAGGCCCACACAGCTTCATCTAGCTTCAACGACCAATCCTTCCTTGAAGGATTCACCACCTTTTCCAAAATCCTCTTGATTTCCCTGTTGGAGACTTCTGCCTGACCATTAGTTTGAGGATGGTAAGCTGTTGCAACCCGATGCGTCACACGATACTTTTCCATTAATGCAGTGAATTTACGATTACAAAAGTGCATTCCCTCATCACTGATTATTACCCGCGGAGTGCCGAAACGTGTGAAAATGTTCTTATGCAAAAAATTCAGCACTACCTTAGCATCATTGGTCGGTAGAGCTTTCACCTCGACCCATTTAGACACATAATCCACTGCTAACAGAATGTACTGATTATTGCAAGATGATACAAATGGCCCCATAAAGTCTATTCCCCAAACATCGAATATCTCAACTTCAAGAAGCATGTTGAGCGGCATCTCGTTCCTCCTGGAGATATTTCCAACCCGTTGACATCGATCACATCTCAACACAAAGTGATGCGCATCTTTGAACAATGTTGGCCAGAAGAAACCTGCTTGTAGTACTCTGGCAGCTGTCTTCTCTCCACCATAGTGACCCCCATATGTGGTAGAATGACAATCTTGTAGAACACCTTCAGTCTCACTATATGGAATACATCTCCTGATTATCTGATCTGCTCCCTGTCTAAATAAGAATGGCTCATCCCAACGATACCATTTCACGTCATGCAGAAATTTCTTCCTTTGAGCGTAAGAGAATCCTGAGGGAATGACATTACTCACCAGATAGTTCACAATATCTGCAAACCATGGTTCTTCCTCTTGCACCCCAAAAAGCTGCTCATCTGGAAAAGATTCGTTGATTAAAGTTTTATCCCTTGAATCCTTACCGTGGTCTTCCAAATGAGATAGATGATCGGCTACCTGATTTTCTGTCCCCTTCCTGTCTTTTATTTCAAGCTCAAACTCTTGCAGCAGAAGAATCCAACGAATCAATCGCGGCTTTGAATCCTTCTTTGAAAACAGATATCTAATGGCTGCATGATCAGTGTAGACTGTCACCTTTGTCCCAAGCAAATAGGACCTGAATTTCTCAAAACCATAGACAACTGCCAAAAGCTCTTTCTCCGTAGTGGTGTAATTTAGCTGTGCATCGCTGAGTGTTTTACTAGCATAGTAAACCACATGAAAAATATTCTTCTTCCGCTGACCAAGCACAGCTCCCACTGCAAAATCACTAGCATCGCACATCATCTCGAAAGGTTCACCCCAATCAGGTGCGGTGATAACAGGCACTGTTATCAACTTCTTTTTCAATAGCTCAAAGGCAGCTAAACAATCTTTATCAAACCGGAAGGGAACATCCTTCTCCAACAAACTGCATAAAGGTTTAGAGATTTTGGAGAAATCTTGAATGAACCGCCGATAGAAACCTGCATGACCAAGAAAACTTCGGATTCCTTTGACTGAGATTGGTGGAGGAAGATTTTCAATAGTCTCAACTTTCGCCTTATCCACTTCGAGCCCCTTACTGGATACCTTGTGCCCAAGAATGATTCCTTCTTGCACCATGAAGTGACATTTCTCCCAATTGAGCACCAGATTAGTCTCAACACATCTTTTCAGCACTAGACTCAGGTTGTGCAAGCACTCATCGTACGAAGTTCCAAAAACTGAAAAGTCATCCATGAAAACTTCCACATTTATTCCAATCATGTTAGGGAATATGGCCATCATGCATCTCTGAAAGGTCGCAGGAGCACCACAGAGCCCGAAAGAAACTCGACGAAAAGCAAAAGTGCCAAAAGGATAAGTGAATGTGGTCTTCTCCTGATCTTCTGGGGCGATACAAATCTGATTATAGCCTGAATAACCATCAAGAAGGCAATAATATTCATGGCCAGCCAACCTATCCAGCATTTGATCGATGAATGGAAGAGGAAAATGATCTTTTCTGGTGGCCTTGTTCAACTTGCGATAGTCCATGCATATTCTCCATCCTGTGACTGTCCGAGTCGGAATGAGCTCATTCTTCTCATTGGCTACAACTGTCATGCCTCCTTTCTTGGGCACACACTGAACTGGACTCACCCAAGAACTGTCTGAAATAGGGTAGATGATACCAGCATCCAACCACTTAAGAATCTCTTTCTTCACCACCTCCTTCATAATAGGATTAACTCTTCGCTGATGCTCAACAGTAGGTTTACTTCCTTCCTCTAGCAGAATTTTGTGCATGCAATACGAAGGGCTGATTCCCTTGATATCTGCTATGGTCCAGCCAATGGTTGATTTGAATTCTCTCAGAATTCGCAAAAGCTTATCTTCCTCACTCCCTGACAGATTAGAAGCAATAATAATAGGTAATGTAGATGCATCACCCAAAAACGCATACCGCAAGTGGTCCGGCAATGGTTTGAGTTCAAGTATAGGAGCTTCTTCAATAGATGGCTTTAGACGCTCCTGGGAATTTTTTAGTTCTGCTAATCCAAGAGACTCAAATGGCATATCAAATCCTTTCTTCCAAGGAGCTGAATTTAATTGCTGAAGTTGTTCTGCTCCTTCTTCATCTTCCACCTCAGAATCCCCAATCAAGGCTCTCTCCAAGGGGTCTGTTATTAACATCTGCTCAAGCTCCGTTCTAACTGTAGATTCGACCAAGTCAACTTTGAAACACTCCTCTTCAGATGGAAGCTTCATTGCTTTGAACACATTAAAAGTGATGTTTTGGTCTTGCACCCTCATTGTGAGTTCACCTTTCTGGACATCAATCAACGTCCGACCTGTAGCTAAGAATGGTCTTTCCAAGATAATAGGAATCTTCTTATCCTCCTCGAAATCTAGATTAACAAAGTCAGCTGGGAAGATGAGCTTATCCACTTTCACCAAAACATCCTCCACTATGCCTCTAGGATATGTGATTGATCAATCAGCCAACTGTAAAGAGATGTTGGTAGGCTTCGGATCCGGCAGGCCAAGTTGCATGAAAACCGACAATGGCATCAGATTGATGCTAGCTCCCAAGTCACACAAGCACTTTTCAAAAGACAGATTACCAATAGTGCATGGAATAGTGAAGCTACCAGGATCCTTTAGCTTCGGAGGCAATTTCTGTTGCAGAACAGCACTGCATTCTTCCGTCAATGCCACGGTTTCCAGATCATCGAGTTTGAGCTTCCGAGATAGAATACCCTTCATGAACTTTGCATAGCTCGGCATCTGCTCAAGAGCTTCAGCAAAAGGTATGTTGATTTGCAACTTCTTGAACACCTCAAGGAATTTGGCAAACTGTTTGTCTAACTTCAGCTTCTGGAGTCTTCTGGGATATGGCGGAGGTGGGTAAATTTGATTGCTCATTGTATTCTGTTTAAGAGTAGATTTTTCAGTAGAACTTTTACTCTTCTCCGCATCATCGACCAATAGGTCAGCTGCCTCATCAGATTTTCAACTTCTGGTACTGTAGGTTCTTCAGCTTGCTGTTTATGACTTTCCTCTGCAACTGCTGAATTCTGATTGCTTGTAACCTTTCCAGATCTCAAAGTGACTGCTTTCACCTGTTCTTTGACATCCTTCTTGCCTGGATTGGCCTCAGTGTCACTAGGAAGCGTTCCTTGTGGCCTATTCAACAAAGCATTAGCAATCTGACCAATCTGGTTTTCTAAGGTCTTGATAGAAATTGCTTGGCTTTTGCACATCATCCGCAACTCTTCCAATTCAGATTTTTCAGAAGAAGATTGCCCAACACCTGCATGAGACTGTTGTTGAAATCCCGGAGGTTGAAATTGTTGCCTTGGAGCATACTGCTGCTGAAAACCGGAAGGATTGTATGGCTTCGATCCGTATTGTTGCCCCTGAAACTGCTGATACGGCTGTTGTGGTTGCTGAATACCACCTTGATTGTTGCTCCAGCTGAAATTAGGATGGTTTCTGTTATTAGGATGATATGTGGCTGGAGCTGGTTGCTGTGATCTCTGAAAGTTGCTCACAAACTGCACTGATTCACTAGATATGGCACATTGATGTGAATCATGTGCACCTGCACAAAGCTCACAAACACTTGCCACTTGTTGAACTCTATAGTTAGTCAATGAGTCCACCTTCATAGTCAATGCCTTTAACTGGGCTGCTATAGCTGTAGCTATATCAACTTCCAGAATTCCTGCTATTTTGCCGTGTGATAGTCTCTGGGTTGGATTTTGATATTCATTTGCCGCCATCATCTCAATAAGCTCATAAGCTTCATCATAGCTCTTAGCCCACAGAGCTCCGCCTGATGCTGCATCCAACATTGGTCTTGACTGTGCTCCTAACCCATTGTAGAAACCATTAATAACCATCCAATCAGGCATCCCATGATGAGGACACTTTCGCAGCATCTCCTTATATCGTTCCCAAGCCTCACACAAAGATTCACCAGTTTGTTGTGCAAATTGAGTTAGCGCGTTCCTTATTGCTGCAATTTTAGCCATGGGGAAGAATTTTGTAAGAAACTTTTGAGCAAGATCCTCCCAAGTAGTAATGGAACCGGCTGGTAGAGAATGTAACCAGCCCTTTGCCTTGTCCCTTAAAGAGAATGGGAAAAGTCTCAATTTGATAGCATCATCCGACACACCATTGAATTTGAAAGTATCACAAATCTCGATAAAGTCCCTGATGTGCGTATTAGGATCCTCCGTTGAAGCTCCGCCAAACTGAACTGAGTTCTGCACCATCTGAATTGTGCTTGGCTTGATTTCAAAAGAATTAGCTGCAATGGCAGGCCTGACAATACTAGATTGAATGTCATTGATCTTTGGTTGAGAATAGTCCTTCAAAGCCTTAGTAGCTGCTGCTACCCTGTCGCCCATTGTTGCTTCTATTATTACTTCAGGCTCTTTTGTTGCTTCAAGCTCTTCCTTTTCCAGCTTAGCTTTCAAAGTTTGAGAACGTGTTCGCATAAACAACTTAAGATCCTTATGCTGGCAGAGCAAGAAAACACGACGTGAGAAAAACAACTATCCAAGTCAGTTAAGTTTAACCTCCGTTGATGTTAAACACAAATTCTGAAAATAACACCGAAGTCCCCGGCAGCGGCGCCAAAAAAACTTGTTGGTTCGAAAACTAATTGCGCAAGTGTACGCGGTCACAAGTAATATAATAAATTCGTTCCCACAGAGACTTGGTGTTTGTTCAGAAATAATATTTAAGCAACGACGTATGATTAAACAACAAACTGCTTGAATAAATGTCAAAAGGGGGTATTTTTGTATTTTTCTAATTGATTATTTAAATTAATAATATTCAATAATTCTGATTGATTTAAAATAATAATTCTAAATAATTTAAATTATTTGATTTAATTAAACAAGATTTTATATATGAGAAAAACATGGGATTCTAATTTCATTATTTATTTCATTTAGAATTGATGCCTTAATTTCAAAATAATTTTGATAATTTACGAAAGCTAGTCGGGAACACGAAACTAACATAAGTACCTTTCAGCCTTAACTTATATCAAACCATACGAACATCCACTTAAAAAGATAGAAGTCGCGTGGACACCTTTTATGCTTAGACCCTATATGTCTATAAGATTTGTAAACATAATAGGTTTACGAATAAATTCCTTTATTATGGCTACATAGGGTGATGTGATCCAAAATCCTACCACTTATCGTAAATGCACATGACAATTACGAACCTATGCTAACATGACAAATTCTAAATTCCTAAATCCACTTTCGCATTCATTAGGAATTAATAATTTAGACGTTAGCTACGCATCTAATAAATTAAGCACAACCACATTAGGCAATCTGAATTTTTATCATAATACAAATTATTAAGGCATCGAATTACTAAATTACGTAAATAAATCCATTAGAATCCCATGACGGCGATTAGTTCATAATCGAACGAATCGTCATCATGGGATTAAATGAAAACATAATAATAATAATAATAATAATAATAATAATAATAATAATAATAATAATAATAATAATAATAATAATAATAATAACTAAATTAAAAATTGCGATAAATTAAATATGAAAATTTCGAGAGTTAGAAAGTAGAAGCGAAATAGCTTCCAATGAATGAAAAGAGCACTCCGAATAATCCCCGTAATTTCTTCAACCGAAATAACAATTATACTAAATTTGCAAAAATTAAAGTGTATAAAAACAAAACTTAAAATTACAAAGACTAGAGAGAATACAAGAGAGAAATGTTTTTCTCCAAATTGGTGTGTTCTTACAAGCTTGAGAACTAGGCTATTTATAGCAAAAATTAGCACACCACAATAATAAAATAAAAATGAAAAGAAGTAAAAAGAAATCAAAACAAATTAAAACAAATAAAAAGAAATCACAACAATTATAAAAACAGCACAACTGCCGAAAGTTTGTGACACCAACAATAGCAATACAATTCTGTACTCGGCCTTTCAGAATTTACAGTCACAGGTATGGAGCGTGCAAGACATGCGGTCGTTGCTTGCTCAATAAACTGGCGCGTGGAAGCCACGCGCGTACAGGCGCGTGAGCTAACAGCCGACAGCTTGGTTTCATTCTTTTGCTTTATTTCTTTTATGTACATGAACTGGTGCTCTTGTTCACCACCTGTTACAACCAAATCGCGCATAATTCGTTTCTTTTTTTATTTTTTTATTTTTTTATTTATTTTATAACTTATAATCTTTAATTAATAAATATTTAATTTAATTCAGAAATTATAAAAATAAATATCTAATATTATTAGATATTTATAAATATAATTTTCTAATTAAATAAAATATTTGTTAATATAAATGAATCCTTAAGTCCTGAGCTGCGGTTTATTGAGGATCTGAAACCGGACTCCTTTTGCGTAAAGAAAAATATATCAATTCCAACAGGGGTTTCAGATTTAAGAATATACTCCGTATCACTCAGAATTCTTTATGATAATTCTTTTTCCTCGTGGTCAGTCCACCTTGTGCTCTCTTGCCAACTTTTAATTCCGAATCGAAGCAAAAATCAACCGTTATTAGCCTTTTATCGCCACGATACCTAAAGTTGCGAGTTCTGCACAATAAAAACTCAATTAACAAAAAACAAATTAAAAGACACAACATACTTAAGGAAAAACGACCAATCTAGGTCTAATTAGCGGAACATAAGTGGATATAAAATCCACTTATCAGGATCTGATGAAACCATGATAGAAGACAAGATATGAAAGATAGTAATAATATTAATAAAACAAGAGTTGAGAAAACAAATCTATGATACAAAAGATGAAGTAGATCTAGATCCGTTGCTTGTCACGAGCGTTGAATCCTTCTCTCCTTTTCTTCCTTGCAGATCTAAGCTATATTATGTACAAGATATCTAATTATCTAATTGTCTAATTGTCTAGTTTACAAGGGGTTGGATGTGTTTATATAGGCCCTAGAAGTCTTTTCCAGCAAGAAAAGTCCAAAAATACAACTTAAAATCGAAATAGGAGAAATTCAGGATTTTTTTCCAGCGTGTTGCAGCGCACCTTGCGCGGTTTCTGCACGGTTAGCTCCTGTTCAGAATTATAGAAAATTTCCCAGGCTTCGCGTGGACTGCTTACGGGCCTCAAACGGACTTGTAGAACTCCAGATATGGCCAAAACAGTGTAGACTGCGCAACCTTCCCGGAAAATCCGAATTTTAATCAATTAATCCTCCAAACACGATAGAAGCATCACCCATAATCGACATTCTTGTAACTCTGCACGATTAAGCAAAACACATCAAAACTACAATAAACTTGAGTCCAAGTGAATCAATTTAAGCCGAATTGAAGCGATCAAAGTGGATATAAATCCACTTATCAACAACTGGTCTGGTTCACAGATGACTAACATTCACTCGTGGTCTTCGTATTATGTCTTTAAGAACACTGCTAAGAATTGTGCAACCATAAAAACTTTATCTCTGGGATCTTTTGGCCCTTCAACTGAATCATCTGTACATCTTATTTTGTCACTGAGGCTTGATCATGTTAATGAACTTCTTTCAGCAACTTGATCTTTGTTGATGCCTGTTCTTCAACTTTCATGATCCCTGTATAGAGTTAATATTATTTATCTTTTATCCTAGTTGAGTTATATATTTCCTCTATTACATATTACATTATATTATGCTTTACAGTATATACCCTTGGAGATGCTGTTAGAGCATCTCCAACGGCATTGACTAAAAATGATTGGCTAAATTACTATTATATAAAATTTGTCGAATCTGTAAGAAATGTGCTTCGAGGGTATTGGTTATAATGATTCGTTATATTTTTAAAATGGTATGCTATTAAAATTTGAAGTTATTATTAATGGAATATATTATTTTAATATAGAATAAGTGATATGACAATTCATTACAGGTCTAAAGGTTCGACAAATATAGTTAACAACAAGAGATTATCAATAATTATAGACAAGAATTTTGTGATTGAAATGGTTAATTTTTTACATATTATGTATAAATTTTATTTTTGAAAAGCCACATAAATTTTTAGCTAAGAACTTGATACGGTTGAAGATGCTCTTGGTATCCATTTTTCACTAATAGTGCTTGTACCATCGTTGTTTTCCAACTCCTGGTACATTTTTTATAGGCTTTTTACCTCACTTTTAAAATTTTTTTCCCATGTAATCTTTCTTTCTTGTTTTTAAAATTATAAATGCTTTTCTTATTTTTTAAAGAATTATAAATACTTCTTACTCTTACACAACAAATTCAATTGTTGATAATATGCTTAAAAAAATTTTATTCTCTATTTATTTTATGATTAAATTTATAATTTTGTTAAATTTTTTTAAATTATGATGCAAAACGCTCCCCCTCCATCACTGATCACCAGGTATATAATCTTGAAACAATTGATTAACTTTTACTTCAGGAGCTCTCGGATAGTTAGCTAAGATTAAATGATTTTTTCACATGAATGCACGTGATTATAATTGTATATTTGGTGAGTGATCAACTCTAGATTTACAAACTGTCATTAATTTTTGCATATAAATTTTTATAACCTTAAAATAGCCTTCTGGGAATGATCTTAGGAACTGTTTCCTCTTCTTATAGAACAAATCTGCATATAATTGCGACCACTACTATGTTCCGAGAATCCGAGGCATTTGCTGTATATTGTTAAAATTTATTTAAATAATAACTCTATTCCATTTATACAGCCATGAGAGACATGAGTCTGACCGAATAGCTATTCCATTTTGGAAGTTTGCAAAAACAATGGCTTGTCCATTGTTTGGTTGTAGAAATGTCCATTTAAAAACAATGAATGTTGTTAGGTTGTAGACTTGTCCATTTTATTTTCTGGGCTGCTGTTCATCAGATAGGGAGTATACGACATTAATTTTGTCGGGGAAATGGGTCAAATTTAGTGCTGATAAACTGACAGTTTTGAATCATTAGTTGGGTCCTTAAACTAAATATATAAAATACGAGAATTTCAGAATTCGTAAAATAAGGTGTAGCTAACTTTACAACCTAAGAGATCCTGTTAATTTAATTAGTTAAAAAAAAAAAAAAAAAAAACTGTACAACCTAAGAGTTGTACGTAGATAAAAGTTTCAACTCATATCTCTAAGCCGGGGTGGATGAATCTCAAAGTTGCCAATTATTAGGTGCAATGGAAGAGATTAGTAAATAGCTAAAAAGAGTTGTAAGGAAAAAGAATAATGTACGTCCAATAGCTAGAATTAAGAATACACCTGTGAGATCTCTCTCTCCACCTAACCTCTCTCTTCGTCTTCTTCGTCCAAGTTAGTCCCAGTGATTTATTCCACTCCGGCAGTGGTTTATCTACCGGCTGGAGGTCTCCTTTTCTTACTCCCTCCTCATTCTCCAGCCAAGCCTTCATCCATCTTCACAAATCCCTTTCATTCCCCCCATAAATCGGAATTTTTCCAAAAATTTTGAAAAACCCATTCGAGTTCTTTTTCAGATCTGTTGAGATTTAAAACTCGAAATATCAAATAAACACATTTCCTAAACTCAAAATCTCCTGCTAAACATCATATCAAAATTTGGTGTCAATCCGAGATCTTTGACTTTTCGAATTGTAGTATGTCTCTCCCTTTGGAATGGTCTCTCCCTTTGGAGTGGTTTGTATATGTTAATATGTCTTGGTGTGTTTGGTTTTGTTATTTCCGTACTCCGAAAATGTTTCAATTGATGTCTTCAGAGATCTGGAAAGGCCGCATCGAAGCTAGGGCAGTGATGATTATTGCAAAAGTTCACCTTTCACAACAGGAGAGTGTTCATCCTCGGGGAGTTTTAGTTTTC
Source organism: Saposhnikovia divaricata (assembly GCA_036435485.1). NCBI lineage: Eukaryota > Viridiplantae > Streptophyta > Magnoliopsida > Apiales > Apiaceae > Saposhnikovia > Saposhnikovia divaricata. Next base: position 27,180,531 of record CM071600.1, read on the forward strand.
ACTTACAACAAGTCTATAGCTGGTTACCGGCAAGTAGATAGCTGGGGTGCTTGATAACTCCAAATCTCGATCGGGTCCTTCCTCGCCAACTCCTGCCTCGGAAGGGGTGTAGGTGTGGTGGGGAGTCTGCAAAACAACACCGGAGGGGGGGTTTGGCCCCGAGGTGCCTCCGGCGTGAGAATAAGAGTTGGCTTTGGAAGATAATAATCAAGTAGATTATCACAAGAGTAATAAATGTGTGTAGGTGTGTAATAATGTCTAACCCCTAAACCCTATTTCCTAGGGGTATTTATAACCCTAGGCTTAGGGTTTTAGGGGTAGGTTACCTCTTCCCCTGACCGTTGGATCGGGGGACCGGCCGCTGAATTCCCGGGATGTGGGACACGTGTCCCTAATTGTGGAGACCGTTGACCAGGGTGTGGCGGTACTGTGGTAGACACGTGTTGCACTTTGGCTTTTAGTGTTGGTCAGCGCCAGGTGTATGAACGTTGGCTGAGCTGGGGTGCCACGTGTGCTGAGTGTCATGAATTTGGGATCCCCTAGTCTGGGGTGGGGACCATGCCACGTAGATCTGGCTCCGGGCCGGGGCCCACTACGCTGGGTTGGGCTGCTCTTATTCTCATGAGATGATTCTGCCTTTAGTTCTGGGCTTAAAGTTGGGCCTAATTGGGTCTGGGCTATTTCTAGCCTATCATTTGCCCCCCACTCCCTTATGCGGATTCTCCGGATGAGGGAGTAGTGGGAAGATGGAGGCTGGTTAGCTCCGGGAAGGATTCTTTGTCGCTTTTGCTTGGTTGCTCCCCGGTGCGTGATGTGTGCTGAAGTACGCATGCCCGGGGTCAGTGTTGGTTGGAGTTTGGAACCGTATCCGTGTATATATTCATACATATATACTTGTAGATAATGATTCGCATATATATGCATTTTCTGAGGTTTTTGGTTTTTTTTTTTTTTTTTTTTTGGAAAAAACAGCTGTCATCCACTATCTCCGGGTTTTGAGATAGTGGGCCGAGCTTCCTGGGCTGCCACGTATCTCTGGCAATTGAGATCCAGGGTTTGCCTATAAATAGTGGCTTCCCCCTCACACTTGTCTTTTACGAAGTTTCGATTTGCTGTTGTTACTCTGTTGCTCTGAAGATCTGCACTTCGGGCTAAAGGCGCAATCTGATTTCAAGTCATACTCGCTACCTTATCTCCGAACTACTTGTAAGTTTTCTTGCTCCGGTCTTTGAATTCTTTTCGCTTTCCTTTTACTGTTGCTTCGTGTCTTGGGTAGATACACTGACTTAGGCTTTTATCTTTTGTTGGGTAGTCCGGGGTAGTATTCTTGTATGGTTAGGCGATGATTAACTGCTAACCGAGTATTAATTCCTTTGTCCGATCCCAGCACCTCTCCCGGTAGTGTCAGCTCTTCGGATAGCAATTTAGACTTGATAGACCTAGATTGGTGCATAATGGGTAAGAAGAAGAGCCGCCTCTCCGTGCTTACGAATATAGCGACCAAAGATATGGGTCCGGGGTATAGTCTTAGTGAACCGGACGGTAGCTGGAGTCATTCCAAATACTATTTTGTGAGAAAGGATCCGGGGATTCCTCAGGCCTATTTCTTTAGGGACCTTAGTGCGGAGTTTTCGCAGAATCCAGATGTGGCGTATATGACTAAGTATGATAAGGCCTTTCTCGACTCTAAGTTTGGGCATAGGTCGGGTTCCGGAATGGATGTTGGTCCGTTTAGGGCGGAGTATTTGGAGACGCCTGTTGATTGGGATCCAATATTCCGGGCTACATTCCACTTGGATGGTGATGTGGAGTGGAGGTGGCCTGAGCCCGGGGAGAAGATATACCACAGGCCAAAGGGTGGTTGGGTTGGAGTTTGGTTGGAGCACCTGAGGTCGGGGTATGGGCCTAGGTGTCACCAATTTGTCAAGTCTCTGTGCCTGTTCGAGTACGGGATCCCCATCACCCAGCTGACCCCGAACGTAGTAAAGTGGATTACCTATTTCCTGGGGTGTTGCGTGGTTGCCCAAGTACTGTCTACCTTCAAGCTTTTTCACCATCTCTTTCAGTTGGTGCACTCCAACAATGTGCCCCTGTACGAGTTTAGGTTCCGGGGTAAGGCATGTGGGTACCCCTCTTCGGCTTCCAAGCCTCTTGGCATGCTGCCTTCCTTGAAGGGCCGGAATGGCGAGTTTGTATTTCTCCGGGGTGTGGATATCCGGTTCATGCCCACCTTCAAGGAGATGCCCCTGGCTATGCACTTCGAAGTGTATGATCTCCAGGATGCGGCAGTGGACCGGGTATACAGCTTCTGCCGGGGGCTTGGGAGGCAGGTGACTAGGGAGGATCTCATGAGTCACGAGTACCTTTACAAGATAGGATGTAAGTCCGGGTTATATTTTACTTACTTTAATCTCCATGTGATTACTTCCTTTTTCCGGACTAATGTAGCTCTCTTTCTTTTTTCAGGTCTTCCCGGTTATAACCCGGAGTTCGAAAAATTTGCGAAGATGACCAAGGCCAATGCTGCTCTTCATGCTGCCTTGCTGGGCTTGGGTCAAGTTCGAGACAACACGAAGGCCCCCGGAAAGGGTAGTGGCGCTAAGTCTCAGAAGGAGGGAGGTAGTGAGACTAGGGCTCCGGGGGTGGATACTCTTGAGGTGGAGGGAGATGGAGTGACCTTGGTTCCAAGGAAGAGGCCTCGCTCCGCGGTACAGCAGGAGAAATTCGGGACCATGCAATCCGACTGCGAGGTCGAGCATGAGCGCCCTTCGGGCATGGCCTCAGAACCAGTTGAACACTTTGGGCCCCATGTCCCGGCCTCCCTCACTCCGGAGGATAGGAACTTCATTGGTTTCCTTACCGATCTTCCTAGCAAGAAGGAGTGGGAGGAGATGAGCAAAGATTCTTCTACCTCTCTCTTCGAGGATATGATGGGAGTTTATGGCCAGGTAAGCCTTTCGCCGGGCTTTCCTTCAGTTGCTTTTCCTTTTTCCCTTTTGTTTTAGCTATTGTTTACTGAGTGTTAACTTCGTTTTGTCAGCTGGGGGTTCGTATGGTCGGGGCTTGCGCCGCTGCTCGCCGGGAGATGGAGACTATCAAGGATGCCCGGGGCGTGCTACGCTCTGCAGCTGAGGCGAGGGAGGCACATGACAGGGAGCTAGCCGTTGCGAAGAAGGAGCTTGAAGATTTGAAGGAGGCAACTGAGGCCCGGATACAAAAATTCAAAGATGCGGCCAGGACCATTGCTGATGAGCGGGACCTGGTTCGGACCAAGTATAGGGATGCCAAGGAGGATGTTAGAAAGCTTCGGGAGGAGCTGAAGGGTAAAAAGCCCGAGGAACAGGTTATCTCTCAGTTTCGGGCTTCGGACGTCTATGCCACTGAACTTGCAAATGCCGCCGCGGTGAAGATTCCTCGATGCTGGTTAGTTGCAGAGAAGTTGTGTAAGACTACTCCGGAGTCTGCGGATTGGGAGAGCTTCGTTGCCATCTATATGGATGCTGAAGGAAAACTGGCCTGGGGCGAGGGTGAGCCAACTCCTTATGCTGCTCCCAGCTCCTCCCCTCCTCCGGAAGCTTGAATATCAACCCTGGCTGCGTCCAGAATCCGAGCTGTGCCCATGTAACTTTTAATTTGTTGATGTAATCTTCGAACCTTGTTGTGTAGCTTTGTATTCTGCTATTTTGTTGTGTAACTTTTAACTGTCAGGTGTTTCGGGCTGTCGGTCAGCCCGGCCTATCTACTGTTTTTTATTGTATTGCTACTTCTGCTGTTTTGTTTTGCCTTGTTCTTTGGTTATTGCTTGTTTGTAGTTTGTATTGCCCCCCACTCCCCCATTCGGGTAGCCCGGATGGGGGAGTTTTGGGTTATTCCCGGGCTAAGGCACCGCGCAAGGTCCCGGGTGTGGTCCTACTTGGAAAGTAAGCAAACTTTCCAAGTAGGTATTTGAATTTGCCTATGGCGCCCTGGGCCGAAGCACAGCTAAGGTCCCGGGTGTGGTCCTACTTGAAAAGTATGCAAACTTTCCAAGTAGGTATTTGAATTTGCCTATGGCGCCCCGGGCCAAAGCACAGCTAAGGTCCCGGGTGTGGTCCTACTTGGAAAGTATGCAAGCTTTCCAAGTAGGGTATTTGAATTTGCCTATGGCGCCCCGGGCCAAAGCACATCTAAGGTCCCGGGTATGGTCCTACTTGGAAAGTATGCAAGCTTTCCAAGTAAGTTATTTGAATTTACCTATGGCGCCCCGGGCCGAAGCACAGCTAAGGTCCCGGGTGTGGTCCTACTTGGAAATTATGCAAACTTTCCAAGTAGGTATTTGAATTTGCCTATGGCGCCCCGGGCCAAAGCACAACTGAGGTCCCGGGTGTGGTAGTAATTATAGAATTGAAATGCTAAGTACGGAAAAGAACTCTCTTTCATTAATAACAGAACGATTACAATTTTTTGAATTACAACCCAAGACATTCATATGTGAGCCCGAGCCTTCTTTCTTTACTGGTAGTATTTCCTGAGCCTGAGGCCATGCCAGGTGTTGGGGACCTCATTGTTGTCCATGTGACTGAGCTTATAGGTCTCGGGGCGGAGTATTTCTTTGATCTTGTAGGGACATTCCCACTTGGGCATGAGTTTGCCCGTGTTTGTGGGGTCTGATGCCTCCGTGTCCCGGAGTACTAGGTCACCGATCTGGAAGTTCTTGACCCTTGCTTTCTTTCCGAAGTACTCTCTTGTTTGTTCTTTATACTTCTCCCTGACCTCATCAACTAGCTCCAGATTGGCCCGTAGCCCTTCTTCATTTGCAATCTCATCAAAGTTGATTACTCTGTGGGAAGGGGAACCCTCTTCGATTGGCAACATTGCTTCGGTTCCATATGTTAATTTGAATGGAGTTTCCCCTGTTCCGGACCTTGGGCTAGTTCCGTATGCCCATAGCACATGTGGTAGCTCTTCGGGCCATTTGTTCTTACTTTTCTTCAGCCTTTTCTCGATTCCCCTTAGCAAAATTCTGTTTGTTACTTCAACTTGTCCATTTCCCTGTGGATAGGCCACTGAAGATTTCTTGTGTTTGATTCCCCGTTCCTTCAAATAGTTTTCGAAGTCCGAGCCAATGAACTGGGGGCCATTGTCTGAAACCAGGACCCTGGGTAGGCCGAATCGCATTAAGATGTTGTCCATGAATTTGATGCAATCCTGGTGATTTATGGTCCTCATTGCTTTTGCTTCGGCCCACTTAGTCATGTAGTCAATGGCTACGAGGAGGTACCTCAGGTCGCCTTTAGCCCGGGGGAAGGGTCCCACTATGTCGATGCCCCACACAGCAAAGGGGATAGGTGACAGGACTGAAGATGGTAGGACCGGGCTCTACCTCGGTACATTGCTGAACAGCTGGCAGTTTCTACATTTCTTGACAAATTCTACCGCATCTGAGTGGATGGTTGGCCAGTAGTAGCCTTGCCTTATGATTTTGTATGCAAGGGCCTTCGCGGACATATGGTCCCCACAAATCCCTTCATGTACTTCTTGTAAACAATAACTGGCTTCCTCCAGGCCGACACACTTCAGTATTGGAGATGAGAAAGTCCGGCGATAGAGTTGATTATCTTCAATGAAGTATTTCGAAGCCTTGTTTTTCAACCTTCTGGCCTCATTCTTATCTGCCGGCAACTCCCCTTTCTCTAGATAGAGGATGAAAGGGGTCATCCAATTCGGGCTGGCGTCTATCTCCATTACCTCGTCTTGATCAATGGCGGGGGTTTCCAATTCTTCAAAATAGACTGAGCTATCTAGTTCGGCCGAGTTCTGAATTAGCTTAGACTGTTCATCTGCTTCGGAGTTGTCTTCTCTGTTGACTTGGCTGATTTGGTACTCTGGTATGGTGGCCAGGTGGCTTTTGACAAGGGCTTGGTATTGGGCTAGCTTGGGATCCTTGGCTAAGTATTCACCCTTGGTTTGTCGCACCACTATTTGGGAATCACTATAGATGATCAGGCTGTTGGTTTTCAAAGTTCGTGCTAACCGTAGCCCGGCAAGAAGAGCTTCATATTCTGCTTGGTTGTTGGTTGCTGGGAATTTGAATGTTATGGCCTGTTTGATCTGGAAACCTTCCGGGCTTTTCATGATAATACCTGCCCCGGACCTGTCTGTTGTGGAGGATCCGTCTACGTGAAGAGTCCACGACTCCAGGCTGTGGTCTGGGGTTGCCGCATGTCCCGTTTCCTCGGGAGTTTGTTGGGGCTCAGGGAAGGAGCATTCCACTATAAAGTCTGCCAGGGTTTGTGCTTTGATAGCTGTTCGGGGAACGAAAGTTAGGTGGAATTGGCTTAACTCGATCGCCCAATTTATCAATCTCCCGGATGCATCTGGCTTGTGAATTATTCGTCTTAGTGGCTGGTCTGTTATCACCTTGATCTCTCTGCCCTGGAAATAATGCCTGAGTTTTCTTGAGGCCGTAACCAAGGCGAAGGCAAACTTCTCCAGATTGGGGTATCTGGTTTCCGCATCTTTCAGGACTTGGATGATGTAATACACCGGCCATTGGTTTCCCTCGACTTCCCGGACTAAAGCTGCGGCCACAGCCCGAGGCCCGGCGGAAAGGTAAAGGTGTAGGGTTTCCCCAGGCTCAGGCTTGGTTAAAAGAGGTGGTGATGAGAGATACTCCTTGATTGTGTGACACCCCTAGATCCGGGGTCAAGGATCCAGGTCATCACGGTCCAATTTCCGATCAATATCCATATCTATTGAGTCTTCTTCTTCTTTTTTTTATAAAATTTAATACTTATGCAATTGACCCCACACTAACACACAACACCAGTCATATGATCATAGAACAACATCCACAATATTAAAAGTTTAAAGTTAACAGTTATTACAAACCCAGAATTCTACTAAGTACATTGTTGAATAATACTTCTACAGGAAGCATTTCAACAACCAAAAGTTTATTACAATCTTACACACTTAATTTACATAAGTCTACTAAGCCCCTTTCGCATGTCACTACCTCGAGGATGATCGCCAGCACTCGCTCAAAAGGTCGCCTTTCCCTTACCCTCTTGCGGGGTGTAGTGCGTAGTATCGGCATGGGACCTAGCTGCTATGTACATAAGTAGCAAGAGTGAGCTATAATAGCTCAGCAAGATAATATTGTAACTAAAATTTAGAATGTGAACAGGTATACGTATATATGCATATATAAACAGAAACCAATTATAAGCCTTAAGAAAGAATAAAGCTTTTATTTAATAATACATCATCCACTTACTATTATAAGAAAGAAATTTAAAATAATATAATATCAGTTTTTCTTCATCTGTAACCATAATTCCATCATCTTATATCATTATTCTGTTTTCAGTATAGAAATCTGAAAATCATTTTCAACTCTTTCTTTCAAGTTTTGGGGATTTTCACTGTTGCCGAATACGTAAGGACGATGATCAGTCGCCCTCCGTACCCGTCCTTTTTACTACCGGTAAAAGGAGGAAGGTACACCACTACATCCCCCTGGAGGAAGGTACACCACTACATCCTCCTTCGGCAACTCTTGGGCCGAAATAAAATATTGATTGCTGGACTGTGCCGCACACAGCCTCCTACGCTTTTTGTTGCTATCCCTCTTTTTGTCAAATCATTATTCCCTTTATAAAATATCATTCCACATTTCCATTTTCTCGCTTTCATTTCCACATATCAGTTACTCATATCATTTCCATTCTCGCACATTACTTCTATAAAATATATATATATATATATATATATATAACATAATGCTTTGATTATGATCCAGCCATCTCTTTCATATTCAAGAAATCAAACATATTTTTATATTCATAAAATATTCCGTCTATTTTAAGAGTAGTAAATAATAATCAAATAATATTTATTAAACCACTGATACTCAAAAAGAATATTTTTAATATAGTATTATAAACCATATAACCCTAGATAACAACTGATACCATTCCCTTTCATATCTCTTTTACCATAGAGCATGCTCGCTCCATTCGTAATCATCTCTATATCCATATTTCATAAATCATATCCATCTCTCTTTAATTTCCCAAAATCAAGGAAATATATTCTTTGCAACATAGCAACAATAGCATCACACACACACACACACACACATATATATATATATATATATATATATATATATATATATTCCATGATATCATTTTTATTCCAAAGATAAATAATTTTCAAAGTAGGGATAGAAAGATCTTGCCTCGATCTCTGTAAGTCGGAAGTATAGCTCGTGGCTCTCCCGAAGTCTCTATAAACACGAAAAGGATCATTATCAGAATATATTCCACTTAACCACCTACGCTCATATAATAACACTCTTACAATATCCCCTTTTGTGACATCCCTAGATCCGGGGTCAAGGATCCAGGTCATCACGGTCCAATTTCCGATCAATATCCATAACTCTTGAGTCCTTCTTTTTTTTTTTTACTTCATATTTAATACCTAAGCAATTGACCCCACACTAATACACACACACACACACACCAGTCATATGCTCATAGAACAACATCCACAATATTAAAAGTTTAGAGTTAAACAGTTATTACAAACCCAGAATCTTACTAAGTACATTGTTGAATAATACTTCTACAGGAAGCATTTCAACAACCAAAAGTTTATTACAAACTTACACACTTAATTTACATAAGTTTACTAAGCCCCTTTCGCTTGCCACTACCTCGGGTATGGTCGCCAGCACTCGTTCAAAAGGTCGCCTTTCCCTTACCCTCTTGTGGGGTGTAGTGCGTAGTATCGGCATGGGACCTAGCTGCTATATACATAAGTAGCAAGAGTGAGCTATAATAGCTCAGCAAGATAATATTGTAAACTAGAATTTATAATGTGAACAGGTATACATATATATGCATATATAAGCAGAAACCAATTATAATCTTTAAGAAAGAATAAAGTTCTTATTTAATAATACATCATCCACTTACTATTATAAGAAAGAAATCTAAAATAATATAATATCAGTTTTTCTTCATCTGTAACCATAATTCCATCATCTCATATCATTATTCTGTTTTCAGTATAGAAATCTGAAAACCATTGTCAACACTTTCTTTTCAAAAACATTGGGGATATCTGCTGTCGCCTGATACGTTAGGACGATGATCAGTCGCCTAATTGTACCTGCTCTCTTTTTACTACCGGTAGAAGGAATGAAGATCATCCCTGGAGGAAGGCCACCTGCTAACATCCTCCCTTGGCATCTTCGTGCCGTAATAAAAAAATAATAAATGCTGGACTGTGTCGCACACAGCCCTGACAGAGCCACTTACGCAAGTCTGTTGCAATCCCCCTTTTTGTCACATCATTATTCCATTCATAAATATCATTCCACATTTCCATTTTCTCGCTTTCATTTCCACATATCATTCACTCATATCATTTCCATTCTCGCACATTACTTCTATAAAATATATATATATATATATATATATATATATATATATATATATATATATATATATATATATATAACATAATGCTTTGATTATGATCCAGACATCTCTTTCATATTCAAGAAATCAAATATACTTTTATATTCCTAAAATATTCCGTCTATTTAAAGAGTAGTAAATATTAATCAAATAATATTTATTAAACCACTGATATTTAAAAAGAATATCTTTAGCAAAATATTATAAATCATATAACCCTAGATAGCAACTGATACCATTCTTTTATTTACTTTAGATAACAACTGATACCATTCTCTCATATTCTCCTAATCATAACGCATGTTCACTTCATGCATAATCATCTCTATACATATCCATATTCATATCCATCTCATACTCATATCCATATACATCTTCATATACCTTTCTTTTTAATATCAATGCTCAAGGAAGACAATTTCTTCACAATATTGTAATAATAGCATCACATGTATATATTCCATGAAATCAAGTTTCTTTGAAGATAAATAGTTTTCCAAGTAGGGATAGAAAAGATCTTGCCTCGATCTCGATGTCCTGAAGGTATGGCTCGTGGCTCTCCCGGAGTTTCTATAAACACGAAAAGGACTGTCGTTAGAATACCACATCTCTTACTCACTACACTCTTGTATAACATTACCTTTGACACTTTATTATATGTTTAACATATCACTATTACCCCAAAGGTTCAAGAACTTAACCATTTAAAACCTTAATCGAAGTTTCAGGGGTTTTCACCATTTCCCCTAACGATCACACTTAACTGTAAAAATTCTCAGAAAATATGGATTTCTAATTTTACCACAAGGTCAACTGGTAACAACTCTTTGACTACCTTACTACAATATCCCAAAGTTTCATAATTTTTAAAATGTCTAAGTAGGGTAAATACAGCCTCAAAGTTGGTATAACTACGTTTTCTCGACTTTCGAACGTCTTTCACTAAAACTGAATTTTCTCCTAAACCGTTCATCAGATTTTAACGCACTTTATATCAAAACGATCTATGAACCAAGCTCTATCATCTCATGGTCACTTGGGAGTCTGGACAGTAACCTACTGTACGGGTATAGGGTCCAAAAACAGGGCAGATTCTTGGTCTAACGAAAATCGGACATTATAACGGCTATATTTTCATACTTTCCAAAATCAAACTCCTCCAAATCAATCATCCACCTTATACATCATCACCTACACCATGTGGTCATCTTACCAACCATGGTTACAAGCACGTACTCCTTCCAAAAATCAACTTTAATCACTTACAAACACTTATAACATCATAATCATAACATTTATACCACTTAATCACCAAACACAACCATATCCATCATAAATATAAAAGAGCAAGCATGATTATACCTTCTTGAAGCTTTGATAATCCTTAACAAGCCTTGGGATAACCTTAAACAACCTTATAATAGCTTGAATCAATTAAAGGAATCATAAAAACAAAGTTAGTTTCTTGAAAACTACTATTCATCACTATTCATTCATCACTTTGATGAATTTATTACCTTACCAAATGATGCTTGATTGCTATGAAACTTGGTGGATGTCTCTATATATCCTCAAGTAACCTCCATGATTTTTCCCTTGATTTTTAGTTGATTCTAGCTAGGGTTTTGAAATTGATTTTTTCTTGATGAATAGTGACCTACGAATTTTGATAAAATGAAGAAGATGAGATTTGTTTTGTATTGGTTAGACCTTATCTTGGCTAATATCTTGATAATTCTATAGTGTCATGGAAGCTTGGAAGATATTTGTGGTTAAAACCATGCAAAAGTACTAGTTTACCCCTTAAAACAAGTTAATGGAAAGTGATGTCATTACAATGATCTCATAATCCCTTTTTCCTTGTTTTTTCTAAGTATTATGCTAATATTTTGGTAATTAATAATGTGGTATGTATCCTTGCCATACTACTAATCTTGGTTGTTTGGTTTCCATACTCGTCCAATTGTGATTCGTTTCGAATGTACCTCATTATCTCAGTGGTTTTGAAATCATTTAAAAATCCAAATTCCATTGGTATTCTCTTAACTTAATAATCCTCGGGTTAAATCTAAATTCAATATTTCCTCAAGATATAATTTCTTTAATATTTCCATGCTCTTTAATATCCAATAGAAGCTTATTCAAAATCAAAATCCTCAAAATCCATATTCAGGAATTTCTGGAATCTATCGTCATTTCGAGTCACTTATTTTCATTATACAATACTAATATGGTTTCTGTTTATTCATTTTCTGTTTCCATTATAGAGTACTTATATACAATATTTCTAAATCCTCGAAATTTACTATTCATGGGATCACTGTAGCATTGTTAAAGTTAGGGTTATTACACCTTTACTATCTCAAAAGGTCTTGAGGACTAATCCATTCTTATTCTCGATTAAAGTTCTTAACGATTTACATTCTTTCCTTAACAACCACTCTCTACTGTAAAAATTCTCAAAAAATATAGATTCCGAATTTTAATGCAAGGCTAACTGTCAAGGGTCCTCTGACCACCCTACTACACTATTCCAAAATTTATAACTTTTAAAAATGTTTAAGTATGGTAATTATAGCCTCAAAGTTGATACAATTACGTTTTCTCGGTTCTCGAACGTCTTTCACTAAAACTGACTTTTCTCCTAAACCGTTCATCAGATTTTAACGTACTTTATATCAAAACGATCTATGAACCAAGCTCTACCCTCTCATGATCAGTGGTTGTTCTGCACAGAAACCTACCGTACGAATATGGGGACCAAAAACAGGGTATCTATTTGGTTTACCGAAAATCGGGCATTATAACGGCTATATTTTCATACTTTCCAAAATTCAACTCCTCCAAATCCATCATCCACCTTATACACCATCACCTACACCATGTGGACATCTCACCAACCATGGTTACAAGCACATACTCCTTTCATATACCATAAAAACACTTTTAAACACATATATAATCATGATTTCATCACTTACAACCACTCAACCACTAATACCATTAATATTCATCATAAACTCAAGAGGGGTGAAGAGATTATACCTTCTTTGAAGCTTTAATACTCTTAATATATACTTGTAGTCCTTGGTACACCTTTAAACAACCTTAACACACCTTAATCTTTCAAAACAAAACATAAAATCCATATAAGTTACTATTCATTCACTATTCATCATCACCTTCATGATTTTATATCTCAAAGATGGAATGGATTTAGGAGCTAGGATTCATAGCATACCTTAGTCTATATGTAAGCAACCTTCTTGAATTTTCCCTTGAGTTTTAGTGGCTTGGAGCTAGGGTTTCAAGTTTCCATTTTTCTCTTTTTTTTCTACTTGGCCGAATGGAGTTTTCTTGGATGGGGAGAGATTTTTTTCTTGTTTTTTGATCTTATCTCATCTTAATCTTGTTTAATCTAGTGTCTTGTGGAAGCTTGTGGATATTTACAAGGTCAAAGGACTAATCTACCCCTTAAATAAGTGTTAGTGGATGGTGATGTCATTTGGATGATGTTATAATTCTCTTTTCTTGATTTTCATAAGTAATTTGCTAGCACTCTTGGTAATAATAATGTGGTACATATCCTTGTTATGTTATAATCTTGGTTGTTTGGTTTCCATACTCGTCTAGTTGTGGTTCGGTTCGAATATACCTCATTATCTCAGTGGTTCTGAAATCATTTAACAATCCAAATTCCTTTGATAATTCCTTAACTTAAAAATCCCCTGGTTTAACTTAAATTCACTAATTCCCCAATATATAATTCCTTTAATATTTCTATGCTCCTTAATATCCAATAAATAGAAGCTCGTTCGAACTCAAAATCCTCAAAAATCCGTATTCAGGAATTTCTGAAATCTATCGTCATTTCGAGTCACTTATTTTCCTAGTACAATACTAATATGGTTTCTGTTTACTCGTCTTCCATTTCAAGTATAGTGTACTTACATACCATTTCTTAAATCCTCAAAATTTACTATTCATGTGACCACTGTAGCATTACTAAAGTTAGGGTTATTACATTCTTACCCCCTTAAAAGGATTCCGTCCCGGAATCATGTTGGAAATGTCCATAGGTATCCTTTTTTTTTCATTCTCACCTACTAACTTCCACACCACTCCCCCTATCCTTTTCCTTTCATAATATCCCATCTTGTTTGCGCAAAGATATACCAATATAAACTTTCTTGTCATTCATCAACATGCCATTTAGTTTATCAATAGCAGTACTTTTACTATCTTTTCCTTACAAATCTCCTCCTGTTTTCAGTCATTCTATATTATCTCATTCCTCCTTTCTCTTTTTAACTAAAGTATCGGCCACCACATTGGCCTTTCCTGAATGGTAGTGTATCTCACTTATGGTTTCGCCATATTCTGATCTCTATCATGACATAAAATATTAGTACTTTATCTTAATACATCTCGTCTCTGTAAAATCCTCCAGAAACTAGTCTTATAATGCTATTCCTTGAAACAATTGTAAGAAAATATTATTCATAATATATATTTCCTGTTCGTGTCCTACAAGGTTGTGTTTTTTTTTCCCACAAAATATCCTTATTCTTCCTCACTGAATCAGCATATCTTACTTCCTAACAGATAGATTATTCTTACCTATTTTATTAACTTATTTACCCTATTAATGAATTAAATCGATCCCTAACCAAACACTTACACTAAAATTTTAAATCGAAAATAAGTACCTGTGTCTGCATCTGGTTTCTTCAACGCTTCTCCTAAGGTCATGTTGTGCACTCTAGCAGTAGGCCTATTTGAAGCAGTCATACTTTGCCCTGGTGCGGACGACCCATCGGAACGACAATCTCTAGCAAGGTGTCCTAGTTTTCCACACTGGTAACACTGGTAACCTCTCCTGAAAATGTCCTTTCTGTCCACACTTGAAGCAAGTTACCCCTAAAATTCTACACACTCCCGAATGCTTCCCACCACACACGTTACAATCTGGGAATGGTGATTGTGATTGATTGGACTGAAATGTTCCTGAAGATTTACCACCCTGATTTACCGTCTCACTAGTGGTCTTGTTACCCCCCGACTTTCCCACAAATTAAGATTTTTGTCCTCTACCTCCTTTGTTAAAGTAGCTTCCCTCACTTGAACCTCCTATCGGGCCCTCAAATCTTCTTTTCTTATTCTCTCGACCTATTTGGGTTTGTTCACTCTCGGCTTCTATAATAGATGCCTTCTGGACCACTGCAGCATAATCAGTCAACTCAAATGGTGCCACTCACGTCCGTAGCCATGGTTTCAATCCTTGTTGGAACCTTTTCGCTCGTTGTTCTTCAGTATGCACAAACTCGGGAACAAACCTCGACAGTTCTGTAAATTTAGCTTCATACTCTGCTACTGTTAGGTTATCCTGTTTCAACTCCAGAAACTTTATTTCCATTTGGTTCTCTAGATACCTAGGGGAATATTTATCTAGAAATACCCTAGTGAAACGCTCCCAGGTTATCACTCCCGCTCCTTCTAGATTCTTTTTAGCTTCCCACCAGTAATTTGCCTCTCCCTTTAAAAGATAGGCTGCAAAGACTGTTTTCTGATCTTCCTCTATCCTCAGTATCTCGAAAGCTTTCTCCATTTCTTTTAGCCACGCCCTGGCTACTACTGGGTTAGTGGTTCCCTCAAATTCTGGGGGTTTTAATGACTTAAAGTCACGAAAGGAATTAGCTGCCTGATTGGGGAGAACAGGTGGTTGTTGGGGATTCTGTGGATTAGCTAAATTCTGCCTTAATAGTTCCATGAATTGGTTAAAGGGATTGCCTCCCGGATTTCCTTGTTGGCCAGTTGATTCCTCTTCTTCTTCTTCATGATTTTCTTCATTATGAGCATTTTCATTCAGTCTATTACCTCCTATATTTTGACTTCTTTCGTCTCTCTCATTTCCCCTTGCATTCGTTCTATTATCACGTCTAGGCGGCATAGCTCTATACATAACAATAGTCTTTATTAATTACCCGAATTTAAGGTACAATATGCATCATTTCTATATACACAATTATATCGTTAATTAACTCATTTGCACATCACAATATTCTTATCTCCACACGGTTTGCATCTAGTTATATTATAACTTTAGTAAGTAAGTGTATCGCCCTTAACACGATAGCCTTTTCATTAAGTCAATCACCTTTTATACATCAATATTTTTGAATCTCAACATTTATTATTAAAATACAGTAAAAATTTAGACAGAATGCACAAACTTCATTAATTTACATAAATATTTTACAACTTGGGTACAATGTCTTTTACTACTAATGTTTTACATCATAGAGTACATGGTTCGAAATCTACAAACATAACCGTACATACTAATCTGTTACAACAAAAGTACTACTAGTGGTCTTCCAATCAGACTGGGATTAAAACAGTAACCAACAAAACTAATCCCCCAAAAAGACATCAGTAAGATGACTAGTCTGATTAGTGACGAAGACTACTACCCCGACTCACAATCCTGCCCTAATAATGTCTCGGATCTGGACTACCATAGACGTGACTGTATCCACTATCGCAGCCCTCCACTCTGGGTCTCCTCTATCAGCTAACAGTCTCCTAATGTCCCCCAGGGCCCGCAGCTCAACACTCACTAATCCCAAGGATATACCATCAGGAATGATACCTCCTCTCCCTCTCTCTGACCTCTGCATCAGTGTGTCTATCACCCGGCGGGACTCCTCTAACTGACCCTGTAGGGCGAAGTACTCTGTCAATAGGATGGCTGGAAGTGAGTCACCTGTCGGTAAGGGTGCCTCCTGAGGGGGCATAGCAGCTGGGACAGGTGCCTGTACAAGTGGAGGTGGTGGAGGTGCAAATGGTGGGGATGGAGGAATAGACTCGGTATCTGCATCCTCAGACGGATCCTCCTCTATCTCATCCTCTGGAAAGATAAAATGTCCTGGCGGAGTGAATGGCTCAGCTGGATCCTCTAGAGGGCCAGGACTCGGTGAGGGAGATGGGACTGGTGATGGTACTGGAATAGGCAAGGCAGGGGTAGGTATCATATGGATATCGGTCCACTCAATCCCCTCCTCCTCCTCCTCAGCTATGACTGACAACCTAGGCCTCTTACGTAATGGCCTCTCCTCCTCCGGAATCTCCCATCTCACTCTAGAAGGACCTGCCTCATCAGATCCTGTAGAAGGTCTACCACTGTATGGCACTATGGCTACAGCATCTCTCTGTCTACGCTCCTCTGCCTCCTCTCTCAATCTCTGCTCACACCTCTCTCTGGCTGCCGCTCGACGTCTCTCCCTGAGGTCATCGACCGCATACTCGAGAACCTCTACCCCGGCTAGTTGTAGATCTACAAGCTCCTGCTCTGACAATCCTAACCACTGAGGGTCTCGACTCGGCTCTCCCATCTCTGATCCCTATAATAAAACATAAAATTCTATTAGTAATAATCTATAAAATTTTAATCAATGCTTAAAATAAAACTATCTGCGATATACCACCCTTGAACTCGATGGAAGTTCACAATTTATATTATTACTGATACAATTATTAGTATTACTCTTGTTCTTGAGCATTATGATTCTTAGCTCTGATACCATCTGTGACACCCCTAGATCCGGGGTCAAGGATCCAGGTCATCACGGTCCAATTTCCGATTAATATCCATATCTCTTGAGTCTTCTTCTTCTTTTTTTTATATACAATTTAATACTTATGCAATTGACCCCACACTATTACACACACACCAGTCATATGCTCATAGAACAACATCCACAATATTAAAAGTTTAAAGTTAACAGTTATTACAAACCCAGAATTCTACTAAGTACATTGTTGAATAATACTTCTACAGGAAGCATTTCAACAACCAAAAGTTTATTACAATCTTACACACTTAATTTACATAAGTCTACTAAGCCCCTTTTGCTTGTCACTACCTCGAGGATGATCGCCAACACTCGCTCAAAAGGTCGCCTTTCCCTTACCCTCTTGCGGGGTGTAGTGCGTAGTATCGGCATGGGACCTAGCTGCTATATACATAAGTAGCAAGAGTGAGCTATAATAGCTCAGCAAGATAATATTGTAACTAGAATTTAAAATGTGAACAGGTATACGTATATATGCATATATAAACAGAAACCAATTATAAACCTTAAGGAAGAATAAAGCTTTTATTTAATAATACATCATCCACTTACTATTATAAGAAAGAAATTTAAAATAATATAATATCAGTTTTTCTTCATCTGTAACCATAATTCCATCATCTTATATCATTATTCTGTTTTCAGTATAGAAATCTGAAAATCATTTTCAACTCTTTCTTTCAAGTTTTGGGGATTTTCACTGTTGCCGAATACGTAAGGACGATGATCAGTCGCCCTCCGTACCCGTCCTTTTTACTACCGGTAGAAGGAGGAAGGTACACCACTACATCCCCCTGGAGGAAGGCACACCACTACATCCTCCTTCGGCAACTCTTGGGCCGAAATAAAATATTGATTGCTGGACTGTGCCGCACACATCCTCCTACGCTTTTTGTTGCTATCCCTCTTTTTGTCAAATCATTATTCCCTTTATAAAATATCATTCCACATTTCCATTTTCTCGCTTTCATTTCCACATATCAGTTACTCATATCATTTCCATTCTCGCACATTACTTCTATAAAATATATATAACATAATGCTTTGATTATGATCCAGACATCTCTTTCATATTCAAGAAATCAAACATATTTTTATATTCATAAAATATTCCGTCTATTTTAAGAGTAGTAAATAATAATCAAATAATATTTATTAAACCACTGATACTCAAAAAGAATATTTTTAATATAGTATTATAAACCATATAACCCTAGATAACAACTGATACCATTCCCTTTCATATCTCTTTTACCATAGAGCATACTCGCTCCATTCGTAATCATCTCTATATCCATATTTCATAAATCATATCCATCTCTCTTTAATTTCCCAAAATCAAGGAAATATATTCTTTCCAACATAGCAACAATAGCATCACATATATATATATATATATATATATATATATATATATATATATATATATATATATATATTCCATGATATCATTTTTATTCCAAAGATAAATAATTTTCAAAGTAGGGATAGAAAGATCTTGCCTCGATCTCTGTAAGTCGGAAGTATAGCTCGTGGCTCTCCCGAAGTCTCTATAAACACGAAAAGGATCATTATCAGAATATATTCCACTTAACCACCTACGCTCATATAATAACACTCTTACAATATCCCCTTTACTATCTCAAAAGGTCTTGAGGACTTAACCATTCTTATTCCCGATTAAAGTTCTTAACGATTTACATTCTTTCCTTAACAACCACTCTCGACTGTAAAAATTCTCAGAAAATATAGATTCCTAATTTTAATGCAAGGCTAACTGTCAAGGGTCCTCTGACCACCCTACTACACTATCCCAAAATTTTATAACTTTTAAAAATGTTTAAGTATGGTAATTATAGCCTCAAAGTTGATACAATTACGTTTTCTCGGTTCTCGAACGTCTTTCACTAAAACTGACTTTTCTCCTAAACCGTTCATCAGATTTTAACGTACTTTATATCAAAAAGATCTATGAACCAAGCTCTACCCTCTCATGATCAGTGGTTGTTCTGGACAGAAACCTACCGTACGAATATGGGGACCAAAAACAGGGTATCTATTTTGTTTATCGAAAATCGGGCATTATAACGGCTATATTTTCATACTTTCCAAAATTCAACTCCTCCAAATCCATCATCCACCTTATACACCATCACCTACACCATGTGGTCATCTCACCAACCATGGTTACAAGCACATACTCCTTTCATATACCATAAAAACACTTTTAAACAAATATAAAATCATGATTTCATCACTTACAACCACTCAACCACTAATACCATTAATATTCATCATAAAACTCAAGAGGGGTGAAGAGATTATACCTTCTTTGAAGCTTTAATACTCTTAATATATACTTGTAGTCCTTGGTACACCTTTAAACAACCTTAACACACCTTAATCTTTCAAAACAAAACATAAAATCCATATAAGTTACTATTCATTCACTATTCATCATCACCTTCATGATTTTATATCTCAAAGATGGAATGGATTTAGAAGCTAGGATTCATAGCATACCTTAGTCTATATGTAAGCAACCTTCTTGAATTTTCCCTTAAGTTTTAGTGGCTTAGAGCTAGGATTTCAAGTTTCCATTTTTCTCTTTTTTTTCTACTTTGCCGAATGGAGTTTTCTTGGATGGGGAGAGATTTTTTTCTTGTTTTTTGATCTTATCTCATCTTAATCTTGTTTAATCTAGTGTTTTGTGGAATCTTGTGGATATTTACAAGGTCAAAGGACTAATCTACCCCTTAAATAAGTGTTAGTGGATGGTGATGTCATTTGGATGATGTCATAATTCTCTTTTCTTGATTTTCCTAAGTAATTTGCTAGCACTCTTGGTAATAATAATGTGGTACATATCCTTGTTATGTTATAATCTTGGTTGTTTGGTTTCCATACTCGTCTAGTTGTGGTTCGGTTCGAATATACCTCATTATCTCAGTGGTTCTGAAATCATTTAACAATCCAAATTCCTTTGTTAATTCCTTAACTTAAAAATCCCCTGGTTTAACTTAAATTCACTAATTCCTCACTATATAATTCCTTTAATATTTCTATGCTCCTTAATATCCAATAAATAGAAGCTCGTTCGAACTCAAAATCCTCAAAAATCCGTATTCAGGAATTTCTGAAATCTATCGTCATTTCGAGTCACTTATTTTCCTAGTACAATACTAATATGGTTTCTGTTTACTCGTCTTCCATTTCAAGTATAGAGTACTTACATACCATTTCCTAAATCCTCAAAATTTACTATTCATGTGACCACTGTAGCATTACTAAAGTTAGGGTTATTACAGATTGAGTCTAAGGCTTGCTGGCACTCCGGGCTCCACATTATTTCTTTTTTGTTGCTTGCTCCTTTAAGCAAGTTGAAGAAGGGCAAGCATTTTTCTGCCAATTTGGATATGAACCATCTCAGTGCTGCCAACGATCCGGTTAGTTTCTGGATATCTTTCTGAGTCCGGGGTGGTAGCATATCTAAAATGGCTTTTATTTTCTCGGGGTTGGCTTCAATTCCCCTTTGGCTGATCATGAAACCCAAGAACTTCCCGGCACTTACCCCAAAGGTGCACTTCTCCGGATTAAGCTTCATCTCATGTTTCCTCAGATTTTCAAAACATTCCCGTAGGTCGGGGATGTGTCCTATAACAGTTTCAGATTTGGCGATTATGTCATCGACATAAGATTCTAAGTTCCGGCCCATCTGGTCCTTGAAAACTTCAACCATGGCCCTTTGATATGTGGCCCCGGCGTTCCGGAGTCCAAAAGGCATGAATTTGTAGGCATATATAGCTCTGTGGGTGATAAAGGCTATTTTGGCTATGTCCACCGGGTTCATCTTAATCTAATTATACCCGGAGAAGGCATCCATAAAGCTGAGCATCAGATGTCCGGAGGTCGCATCGATGAGCTGGTCTATGCTCGGCAACGGGTAGGGGTCTTTGGGGCAGGCCTCATTCAAGTCTGTATAGTCAACACACATTCTCCACTTTCCATTAGGTTTTTTGACTAGCACCTTATTGGCCAGCCACTCTGGGTATTTGATTTCGCAAATGATGTCCGCCTTGAGGAGTTTGTCGACTTCTGCCTCTATAGCCTTCTGTCTATCCGGGGCGAAGTTTCTTCTTTTCTGTTTGACGGGCTTCTTTTTGGGGTCAACGTCCAGGCTGTGCATGGCCAAGGATTCCCGGAGCCCGGGCATGTCAGATGGGCTCCAGGCGAAAACATCTGCATACTTCCGGAGTAGTTGGATAAGTTCTTCTCTGAAGGCTTCCTCCAAGCCAGCCCCAATTTTTACTTTTCTTTCTGAGTCCCCCGGGATGAGTTCGATTGTTTCGGTTTCCACCGCAGGTTCTACCTTGGCTTGGTCTTGCAGTAGGGATGATTTTTGCACCCGGGCTTGGGAATTGGAGGTCAGGTATTCTCGGGCCTCAACTGTACCTGATTCCTGGTTCGGGGCTCCGGTGGTTTCAATATTTTACACCTCTTTCCCGGGGTTTCTGTAAGTTGAGCTCCTGTGCTTCTTCCTGCTTAGATTCTTGTGGTAAGAGGAGGCTTTCCTTTTGTTCTCCGGGTCTGTCTCTACCATGACTAAGGCTTGGCCATAGCATCGACTTGCCGTTTCTGTGTCGCCTTTTACCTCTCCGATCCCGGAGGCCGTAGGAAATTTGAATTTAAGGTGTGGGGTTGAGGTTACGGCTCGGAGCTTGGTTAGGGCTGGGCGCCCCAGGATCACATTGTAGGAGGAAGGGATGTTGATCACATAGAATTTGACCATGTGGGTTATCTGCTCCGGAGCGGTGCCAAATTGGACAGGTAAGTATAGGGTTCCTTGGATGGGGACCAAGTTATGGCCGAAGCCGTACAGTGGGTCTTCCCTGCACTCGTTCATTTTGACACTTCCCAGCTGCATTCTGTCCATTGTGTGTTTGAATAGTATGTTGAGCGAGGAGCCGTTGTCAACAAGGATTCTCTTCACCTCATTTTCGGCGATATCCAGGGTTACCACTAGGGCCTCGTTGTGGTTAGGGTTTATCCCTTCAAAGTCAGCATTACTGAAGGATATGATTTACTCGGGGACTGAGTCTATCATCATTACTTCGTCCCCGGAGTCTGGGCTCCTTGGTGGGGAACTGGGGCCTCCCAAAACTACATGCACAACATTCTTAGTTTTTTGGGCTCTGGGCCCCTCTCTCTTTTCTGCCGTTCTCCGAGTTAGATATTGGCCCATATTTCCTTTCTTGACCTGGTCCTCGATGAAGAACTTAAGGGAGATGCAGCTTTCTGTCTCATGCCCGTGAGTTTCATGATAGTCGCAGTGTTTATGCCTCGGCCTGCTCTTCGGGGCCGATACCAATGGCTTGGGAGGGTAAAAGAAGGGTTTGTTCCAGACTTCTTTCAATATATCGGCCCGTGGTCGGTTCAAAGGCGTCCATTCTGGTTCCGGCTTTGGTTCGGCCCTCCACGGTCTCGGGGGCCTGGCTTCGGATTTGGTCCTGGGAGAGTAGTCTTTACCCGGGACCGTTAGTTGAGAACTGGGGATGTAGTTATATTGCTTTCCAGACTTGAACTTCTTGTCCGGTTGGTGGTTGCTTTGGAGACGATCCTCCTTATTTCTGCCCGAGGAAGTACCTTGCCGGGTCATCCTCATTGCTTGCAGGATATCAGTTTCTTTGATGAATTTGGCGGCCATGGAATAGGCCGCGGCCAAGCTTTGGGGTTCTTTGTTCACCAGTTCTATTACATAGCGCTCGCTGCGCTCCGGGTCCAGGTTCTTTCAGAATATGCTCAAGGCTTCTCTTTCATCCAAGGTCGTGACCCGATTTATGGCTTCTTGGAACCGTTTCATGAAAGCGGACAAGGTTTCGTTGTCACCTTGTCTAATTGTCTCGAGGTGGCACATGTGGTATTCTGGGGGTTTGTTAGCCCGGAATCTCCGGAGGAAGGCTTCCCTGAACTCCTTCCAGCTATGTATGCTCCGGGATGCTATTCGGCTGAACCATCTCTGGGCTGCCCCCTTCAGTGTGGAGGTAAAGAATCTACACTTGGTTAGATCGTTATAGAAGTATATCAGGGCTATTTGCTCAAAGTAGTTAAGGTGTTTTTCCGGGTCCTCCAGCCCGTTAAAGGAGTCGAAGTTGTAATGTTTGAGGTTCTTTTGCCGGGGTATGGCTTCAAGGGAATGGCTGAAGGGGGTAAGCGTGTCTTGGACCTCAAACCCGGAGTCACTGTTGACTTTCCTTTGTAGTTCATGGATCATTTGTACCAGGTTGTTTGGGTGTTCATCATCATCTGAGATAATCTCCGGGCTCATTTCTCTCCGGGTTCTTTTGGATTTAGATTTTCTCATTCTCTCCTCCTCTTCTTGGAGCCTTCTCTGGATTCTAAGCTCCAACTTAGCCTGTTCCTCCTGCCTTATTCTTTCCCGGAGCATTTCCAATTTCTTGATTTTATCTGCTTCGTCATTTTTGTCCTTACTCCGGGCCTCGTGGTCCTTTCTGTTTCCTTTGCCCCGGTCTCCAAGGCGGTCAAAGACCGAGGCCCGTGACTGGTGGGAGTGGGCTGACCCCACGGAATTTTCCGCTTGCTCAGGATCAGGTTCCGGGAGAGGGCGGTTTTTGTAGTTTCGGATTGCTTGGGCTAGCTCCTCGGGTGTCAGGTTCTCCATTTGCGCGGAGTCAAGAGGCACGTCCGTATATTTGTATCGGTTTACCTCAACGGTTACCCGAGCGTCATTAGGCCCGATTCCGAGCCTCTCCTGTATTAGGATCTGAACAGGTGGGACTTGCTCCGGGATAGGTACCATAGGTTCGTCTCTAGTTGCACTGGGCGCCTGGCGCTGGGTGGAGGTAGTTTTTCGGGGCATGGTTGTGGTTTTAAGCGGTTCGGGTCTTTCTAGCTTGTCTGTTTAGTTCGGGGTTCTGTGGTTCGGAGGTTCACCCCTCCTTCTAGCGCCAATGATAATTCCAAATCTCGATCGGGTCCTTCCTCGCCAACTCCTGCCTCGAAAGGGGTGTAGCTGTGGTGGGGAGTCTGCAAAACAACACCGGAGGGGGGGTTTGGCCCTGAGGTGCCTCCGGCATGAGAATAAGAGTTGGCTTTGGAAGATAATAATCAAGTAGAGTATCACAAGAGTAATAAATGTGTGTAGGTGTGTAATAATGGCTAACCCCTAAACCCTATTTCCTAGGGGTATTTATAGCCCTAGGCTTAGGGTTTTAGGGGTAGGTTACCTCTTCCCCTGGCCGTTGGATCGGGGGACCGGCCGCTGAATTCCCAGGATGTGGGACACGTGTCCCTAATTGTGGACACCGTTAACCAGGGTGTGGCGGTACTGTGGTAGACACGTGTTGCACTTTGGCTTTTAGTGTTGGTCAGCGCCAGGTGTAGGAACGTTGGCTGAGCTGGGGTGCCACGTGTGCTGAGTGTCATGAATCTGGGGTCCCCTAGTCTGGGATGGGGACCACGCCACGTAGATCTGGCTTCGGGCCGGGGCCCACTACGCCGGGCTGGGCTGCTCTTATTCTCATGAGATGATTCTGCCTTTAGTTCTGGGCTTAAAGTTGGGCCTAATTGGGCCTGGGCTATTTCTAGCCTATCAGTGCTCCTCTTGAACAATGGGCTACCAACGGTTTTTACGTGTTAAGGTCAATTATGATTTTGCTGTATTCAGGGATGGGTACAATTTGGATTTATTAGGTTGTCTTTGTTTTCATTTTCAGTCAACAGATTCTTTCATATCTGTATTGTCAAACGATCCGGAAACAAATCAGCTAAGTGTTTTAGCTTACCTTTGTTTTTCAACCTGGTCGTCCCACCAGTTGGGGGTTTGTCTCGACTGTGTGTTCGTTCAATTTAATGAAAACCTTTAATTTTTGTGGCAAAAAAAAGAAAGTAAATAGCTAAAAAGAAAAAAGGATAAAAAGTTTGTATAATATTAGTGGAAGGGGAACTGAAGTGAACTCGGGTGCAATGTTACTCCATGTACATGAATGTTACATGCTCTGTTAGCCTCTTAAGACCGTACATACAGCAATTCATGCTAGGGGTGGTAATTTTCGACCCGAATCGAAACGAACCCAATTCGAGAGAATACGAATTTCGATCAATAAATATTCAACCAAAAACTACCAAGTACAATCATACACGAATCCGAAACCCGAAAAAGACCCGAAAATTAATGAACCCTCTTTTTATAATCCTACTATTGAAATACTTTATTTTTAAAATAACTAAATTTAATTATAATAAAGTAACTTTCACGTGCAATGATAGAGCCACACTAGTCGATTTATAATTATTTAATACTAGTAATAACAATATTTTCTATATGTCATGCCCTTTTTTACACCTCACAAAATGGGTACAGTACATATTATACATTTGAATGGTAAGTTTCACGTGTAATGAAAGAGAAATGAGTTATTTTTTCTTAAAATTTCTTCAAAACCAATCATTCCCTATAAATCGGGATAGAGGAAGTATATAATATAAGAGTATATTTTTAATTACAGGTGATGAAACCTGAAATGACTCAAAACCCAACACGAACTCGATAAATAAAGATTAGGGTTAGGAAAAAATCAACCGGAAAAAGCAAAATTTGACCCAATACAAATCCGATCCAGAACCCGAAATTGCCATCCCTAATTCACTTACGTAAGCGTAGGTAAGTATGTTATCTCTCTTTTTTGGGTGTAACGAACCATCCTTCGTCTTCTTTATGAAATGTTGGGATTCGGAATGTTATTAAAAATAAGATAGATGTGTGAGTGTTTACCTATAATTTATAGATAAGATGGATAATTATTTAAAAGAATTAGTTGCCTACCCGTAAGTCAAACATATTTACTCACGTGATCGCACTTGCAGAGAGCTTGAAGCCACCAGGCACCAGCCTTCACAAAAGAATTCGGAAAATTACATAAAAAATTTAATGACAATCTCGATCAGGACCAAAGGAGGGTGGGTAGCTTCGTTTTCGTGTTGCTAAGTCGCTACCTACCTACTTACCCTTCCCATTATTTACGGATCCTTTCGCTTGTACTAGTATATATATACATACAGGCAAATTTAACGTTAAAACAAATCAATACAAATTTAAGGATATTTATGTAAATTATATAAAATTTGAATGACAATCTCGATCAGGACCAAAGGAGGGTGGGTAGCTTCGTTTTCGTGTTGCCAAGTCGCTACCTACCTACTTACCCTTCCCATATTAATGGATCCTTTCGCTTGTGGTTGTATATATGTATATATACACAGGCAATGGTTCATCAAGCCATACAGGTACAATATATACAAGTGATGTGATCCATACATATATATATCAGATGCATGAAAATACACAAGACAGGTAGCTAGCTTTGCTGAGCATAGCTGGTGCCAAAGCGGAGGTGAAGATAATGGGTGAGTGATTTCCATGCTTTGCTTGTCAAGTGAGCACTCCTTTTGCATTTAACCTTTGTTTCGTTGTCTGTTCTGCCTTGAGCTTGTGTGTACTTAATTACATATGTATTACCTAAACAAAATAACCTTTTACAAAGAATCAATCATAGTGCTACGACTAATTGTTAATTTATGAATTACTCCGTCGTACAATTTAGTGCAAAAGATCCGTCGTAGCAAAAGATCCGTCGTAAATGGTCTTGTTTCTTGTAGTAATATTTCATAGACAACTGTTAATTTATTGATTATAAACCCATTGATTCTGTTATTGTTAATTTTGCATATGTAAGTATTTATTTGCTAGCCCTACTTCTCATCATCTATCAAACTTTGAAACTTTTGTATATAGTAACTATGGTAGTATTTTTTTTATCGATTAAACGGATAATTCAAATAACTTCGAAACTTCAGCGCGATCATGATTTTGTTCATGAGCAACATCCTAATGGTAGTATTCGAGTCTGTACATGTTAATTACTGTCCTTCATCGTCGCGATGTTGATTTTTGGAAAAATTGGGACACCATAGTGACATACTAGGTTATAATGAGGGGCAGTAAATAACATGCGTGGTCGTGTGAGCGTGCATGTTGTGTGTGTGTAGTCATATTTCCAACTCAAGGGGGAGCAGATGACGAATGTGAGGTGGCAAAGCAAGGATTGCTTGTTTGACAAGGCTATTTGCATGGAAATCAACACTACATTGCGAGACAGAAATCACCAGGCAATTAGGGTAAGTGTTAATTTGCAAAAGACATGCTGAGTAGCCCTGCACATGTATGAAATGTTGAAATGTTACTGCAGTTTGTCAAAGATTCTTGATAACCAATTTTCTAAAATTTGATCACTCCAACCGCCGACTCCTCTTATCTAAAATTATAACCATTGGTTGGCTATGTACGCGGAAGGCTTAAGATGTGTAAGGCCTCCCTCTCATAATCACTACCTTTTCTCCCTCCCAAGTTGTCTTCTTTTTTCTTCTCATGCCACTTTCTAAGCATATATTCAATCTCCTTTCTATTTTGTTTTTTTATAGAAGTCGAAATTATGGAGGAAACACAAATCAGTTAGTGATAATATTAACATATTTAAATTTAAAAAAATTTCAATATAACTTTTTGAAGATATATATATATATATATATATATATATATATATATATATATATGACCACACTTTAAGGTCAATTAGCATTAATATTAATTTATAAAATTAATTTTTAATAATAAAACATTGCTTAAAATTATAATATATTATTTTCGAATTATATATAACAAATTATTATAGTCAATCTCAATATAACACAACACCTTACAAATTTCGCAAATTTTAACCAATCATTGTAGCCAACCTTCGAGGACAAAATTTTAAGAATAAGTTCATTATCGGAAAAGTATATTCTAACATTCTCTATATCGATTCCTAGTTAAATTTCATGTACCTTTAAATTTTACTAAATTCATATATTTTTTTAGTAGAACGCAACCAATCGAGTTTGGGCAGATTTCGTGAAATTAAAATTAAAATATAAATTTAAATATTTTCGGATTTATAAAATAAATCCAAATTTAAAACTTAATATCTAAATCCAAATCGAACGGATTTTGGCTCGAATTTTTTTGGATGTCGAAATTTAAAATTAATGTAGTCAAGTTTTGTTTTTTTTTTTTGACGAAGAAAATGTAATCAAGTTAGTTCTTGTCGATGACATTAATCATATTTATATATTAGCTAAAACTAAAGTGATTAAATTAAATAAATAATCAAATAAAATGTATTGCATGGATTGAGATCCTAAATGAAATTAAAGATCTATTAATAAAATGACATTTCACATGTCAATACAAATGAAATTTTGGGCAAAAAAATAAAAATACAATTTAAATATATTAACGTTAGGGCTGAGTATTCGGTTCTGTTAACCGAGTACTGAATCGAAATAACCGAAATATTTCGGTTCAGTTAACCGAACCGGAATATTTCGGTTTTAATTCGGTTATAGGAATTGGTATTATTCGGTTATTTCAGGTTTTTTACCGAAATTACCGAATCATCCGAAATAAATAAAAAATAATTAAAATAATATATATATATATATATATATATATATATATATATATATATATATATATATATATAATTCTAGAGAGGACCTCCTTATATAGAGAATATGAGAGAACTACTAATTTTATATGATTCTATAATAGAATCAAGTTTTAATTTTTGGTTCTATAAAAAAAAGACCAATTTTTTTGGTTCTATAAAAAAAAATGATTTTGTAACAGAACCAATGCTGACGTGGCACCACTAACGTCAGCCGCCACGGCATCACTGCTGACGTGGCAATGCCACATCATCAATGATGACGTGACACTGCCACGTTAGCAGTGATGGCGTGGCAGTGCCACGTCAGCAGTGATGACGTGGCAGTGCCACGTCAGCAGTGACGTGGCGATGTCAGAATATTTTTTTTTTGAAAAAATATTTTTGGAAAAAAAATTAGAAAAAAAAATTGGTTCTGTTGTAGAATCAGAAAAAATATATGGTTCTCTCCAATTCTCTATATAACAAATTCTCTCTAGAAGGAGACTCTATATATATATATATATATATATATATATATATATATACATATATATATATATATATATATATATATATATATATATATAGGGCTTAATGATCCTATAGTTAACTATAGGTAATATCCTAAAGTTAAGTCATATTTCAATACAAAAGTAAGGATATTTTTGTAAATACAGGGGGGTGAATTCTATTATTACAAAAATGTCATCTAACTTTTGTATGTAAACTGAAAATGACTTTAGGTAATTTTCCTAAAGTTAACTGTAGGAACATTTTTCTCATATATATATATATATATATATATATATTGTTGTTGGAGGAATTTCGTAACAACACGAAATTGGAGGGATGCTGGAATAGTAGAACGAAATTATTGAGTATGTGGTTGTTTTAGGGATTTAGAGTTTACAAAAAAAGAGGGGCTGGACTCGACAGGTGTCTCGATTTGTCTCATGTATCGGTCATCTCTTCTGCCAAGATGCATGCGTACCTATATGTTTATATAGGATCAAGCCCACGCAGTTCTGTGAAATAATTGGGCTTATCCCGAGAGACTTAAGGGATAAGTTACGTTAATGTGGGTAATGATTGATTTTATCTGATTTAATCTTATCGTTGTGATATCTTCCTGATTTGAAGAATATCGTTTGGAGATATTTTCCGTTATTGATTGATTGAGATTGATTCTTTCCTCGTTTCAGGAAGAGGATAAAACTTAGCGGTTAAGCAATAATTATTAATCTGAATTAATAATTAATATTATTAGAAATTTGGGAGATTATTAGACATGCCAAAATTATGGCATAACAACTAGCCCCCAGTTCTTCAGTGTAGCTTGCTGCAATGGAGAACTAAGAATTCTTCAAGCTTCCAAATTTTTGAGTCGCTGAAAAAACTGAAAGTAGATGATTAGCAAAACATTGAGAGCACCATAGTGCTCGCTAGGCGTATGCGGATGCAAGTGTGATAGCATGCCATGACCATTATAAGATATATATTTGCCAAGGTTTTCAAATGTGCGAGCATAAATAATTCGTTTGAAATCCGTTGCGATCCTCATTGTTAAGTTAGGACCTTGGCGTTTGTATATATCCCGAATTGGCATACACGCTGTTCAAGTGTCTGATGCAACCACATAAGGATGTGTTTGATGCAATCACATAATGATGTGTCTTGCGGAGTCTTCGATGTAGATAAGATGTACATGTAGATGTACATGTAGTTGTGTATAGGGATGCCTCCACCCATGCGATTTTGAGAGATCTCATGGGCCTTCAATGTAATTGTGCATAGGGATGCCTCCACCCATGTGATATAGTGATATCTCATGGGCCTTCAATAATCCAGATGGTGTTGCACTGCACTTTACTAAGCATGTAGCATTGCGAGATTTATAGCTTGTCCAGGCTACCCTACTTGACAATTTAGTTAGCAAGTTTGAAAATATTTTTGACATATATGCGCGACGACATATGAAAAATTATTTTACAAGCAATCCAAACGCAATAATAAATATGCTCTTTTAAGAATGTCGCGATATTTATTTTCTTCGAAAATAATGCTCCGTTGTTTGTAGAAAATCTTTTACAAAATAATGCATCTCGTATATGTATTTTTTCTTTCAAAGCATGCAGCTCGTACGGGATTGTAAAATATCCGCAATCAATCAACATAAATATCCGCAATTCATCAACATAAATATCTCGTACGATATTTTCTAAATCGCAATAATTTTACAAGTATAAAAATAGATATCTCGCACGAATTTTCTAGAATAATAAATATTTTTTTGTAAAAATATTTAAAAACATGATACTTCATGTATGCAGACATGCAATAATATTAGTAATAAACTGAAATTACAGAAAATATTAAATAAGAATCATTGGACTTATCTTTTGTTTTTTTTTACGTGGTTGGCTTTTGTTTTCCTCGCTTCGCGCAGTGGCTATCTCCTTATGCGCTGCTTCCCCTTTTTTTATCCCCGCTGGTCCGAACAAGTTGCTTGGCTTCGTTGTTTTTGTTGCTGCTAATTCTCTAGTATTTGCCATTTTTTATTCACTTATAATGAACATGCCTCGCCAATTTGTCATGCTTGCAGGCGCAGCTTCTTTTTCTTTATTTTGAATTCAGCGGGTCCCATGTCTTTTTCCTTTGGCTTCCATTTTTCTTTTCCTTTGTCTTTTTCTTTTTTTGCTGCGCGTGTTATTTACTCTGCAGGTGTGCTCCATCCTTTTTGTTAAAACTTTTTTCCCACTGCCTCATGCTTGCATAAATGCCTCCGCAATTTTCAACAATTTTTTTCTTTTCTGTTTTTTTTTCCGGACCTCTGCTACTTTTTTTTCCTCTCTTTCATTTTATTTGAACACAACCTTCTTGTTTCTTGTTGTTGCTGTTAATGCCATAACTTTGCAGACTTAATTTTTTTTAAATTCCTCGCTGACATGCTCCTTTTTTTGTTTGATCTTCCTTTTTTATCCAGCGGGTCCCCAAAATCAATCCACCACCATATTTATGTTGTCATTCACCAGCTGCTGCTTCGTTGTGAATTTTACACTCCAAAGTTGCCATTTTTTTTCTGCCGTACTGCTTCGTTCCCGTGGTTTTTTTTTTTGTTTTAACTGTTGAAGCCCCCAATTGATAAAACCCCAAAAGCCCCAGAACTGTGATTAAATTATTCGTCCTCCACGAATAATAAAAAAGCCCCAGAATTGTGATTAAATTATTCGTCCTCCACGAATAATAAAAACCCCCTCCTTCTAGCGCCAAATGTTGTTGGAGGAATTTCGTAACAACACGAAATCGGAGGTTTGCTGGAATAGTAAAGTGAAATTACGAGTATGTGGTTGTTTTAGGGGATTTAGGGTATATGAAAAAAGAGGGGACTGGACTCGGCAGGCGACTCGATTTGTCTCGTGTATCGGTCATATCTTCTGCCAAGATGCCTGTGTACCTATATGTTTATATAGGATCAAGCCTACGCAGTTCTGTGAAATTGATTTGTGTCTATCCCTTAGAGACTTTAGGGATACACTTCGTTAATCTTGGTAATTACTGATTTTATTTGATTTAATCTTATCGTTGTGATATCTTCCTGATTTGAAGAATATCGTTTGGAGATATTTTCCGTTATTGATTGATTGAGATTGATTCTTTCCTCGTTTCAGAGAGAGGATAAAACTTAGTGGTTAAAAAATAATTATTAATCTGAGTTAATAATTAATATTATTAGAAATTTGGGAGATTATTAGACATGCCGAAATTATGGCATAACATATATATATATATATATATAGGCAAGTGCTCAAATACAAACCACTTTTAAAATACAAACCTACAAACCAACACTAAATTAATTATATTTCATTTATTCTAAGATTTCCGCCAAGGGTACCTTCACAAAAAAATGCTTAAAATAATTAGCTCTATCCATAAAAAAAAAAAAAAAAAAAAAACTTGCCGTGAAAATGCGAAGCATTTAAGACAGTAAACGGATGAGTTAGGTAGTCATGAGGGCCGCAGGCCCTCGACACACCCGTCAATCGTCTATTACCTTTACCATTGATTGCCATTCCTTACAACTTTAGAATGATAAAGGCGCGAAGCGCCGTACAAGAAGGTTCGAAGCACCGTTAACCAGTGAAATCCACTGCCACGTCATCACGTGAACAGTGAATTTTTTTTATTTTTTTATTTTTTTATTTTTTTTGTTGGATAGAGCCAATTATTTTAAGCATTTTTTGTATTGGGGTACCCCTAGTTTGGTCATTAGATTAGCTTGAAATATTAGATTATGCTTGGTTTGTAGGTTTGTATTGGAGTAGCCCCCTATATATATATATATATATATATATATATATATTATAATATATGATAGCTTTTTGTTTAGTTCAATTATTATTCCGCCGTTTCTAACTCGGTGCTGTGATGTTGTTGCTGCTAATTACATTACATGATTACGGAAGCCTGGAATGCAATTATCTTTGTTGGCGTTGATCTTGAGTCCTACTATTGCTATTCAAGTCTTTCAGGACTTTAACTTTATTCAAATTCAAATAATTCATTTCCAAACTCTATGTCTATTTTATTTAAAGAACCAGATCTTTTATGTACTGGTCTTAAATTGTAACAGATCAGTATTCATGGTGGTCCTATGTTTTTGTTTGAGTTTTAATTTATTATGGTTTTTATTTTTGTTACTTCAAACTTCAACAACTGCTTTTTAATGATAAAAAAATTTTATTTTTGTAATTCGGTTATTTAATTCGATATTCGGTTTTAACCGAAATAAAAATTTCGGTTCAGTAAAATATCCGAAATTATTTTGGTTTACTAATCGGTTGTGGTTTTGAGCTTATTCGGTATTTCGATTATTTCAGTTTTTGGTAATTCATTCGAATATAACCGAATAATCAGCCCTAATTAATTAACGTGTCGAGCTGTCCTACCAAGGCATGTCAGATTTCGAAATAATATCCTAAAATTCCCATCCTTAGCCTATGAATATATCAAGGAATAAAATATTGGGATAACTTTAATGTTATACACATAATTGTATATATTTATATACACATTGATACATTTTTTACCATACTTTTCTTCTTCAAAATTCTGTATTTATTCTCACATTTGAGGTGTCTCCCTTTTTTTCTTTTTTTTTTTTAAATCGTTTGAGGTGTCTCCCGCAACTAGAATTTTCGAGCAAGAACGAGGA
This sequence comes from Saposhnikovia divaricata, assembly GCA_036435485.1. NCBI lineage: Eukaryota > Viridiplantae > Streptophyta > Magnoliopsida > Apiales > Apiaceae > Saposhnikovia > Saposhnikovia divaricata. Next base: position 27,214,399 of record CM071600.1, read on the forward strand.
GTCGGGACATTTGACGAGTAACGTTATCATTAAAAATCCTAACTTGGATTCAAAAAATTCCTAAAGGATGTGATATAAGTAATGTAGGAGTATGGACTATCCTAACTGATAACAACTAGTTTCTGTTTCAGTTTTACCATGAAATTGATATCAGGCGAGTCATAGAAGGAAGCCCATGGACATTTGGACGATTTCATTTGGTGACGGAATGTCTCAAAGCTGGAGATAATCCCAGGAAGGTGGATATTAATAAGATTGATCTTTGGGTACAATTGCACGACATGGATGCTGGTTTTATGTCACAGAGAGTTGCTACAGACATTGGTAATTACATAGGCAAGTATATTGATGGAGACCCTAATAATTTTATGAAAGTTTGGAGGGAGTACATACGAATAAGGGTGGCATTACCATTAGATAAGCCAATCAAACGTAGGATGAAACTGAGGAAGTCAGAGAAGGAATGGTGTTGGGTGAACTTTAAATATGAGGCAATCCCTACGTTTTGCTTCATCTGTGGATTAATTGGGCATGGTGAGCGATTCTGTGATAGAATTTTTGATACCCCTATTGAAAGTATTGAAAAGCCATATGGAGTTTGGCTAAGAGCAGATCCAAGAAGGAAAACACATACTATGGGGGCGAAGTGGTTAAGACATGGAGGAAGTTCTCAGGCGAAGAATTCCGGTGGTGAAAGCGAAGGGGCTGTGGATAAGGAAAGTCCCGAGAAAGATGCTCGATTGCAACAACTAAGCATAATTTCAGGGATTGGAGGGAAAGTGGGTACAACTGATAAGGGAGAGATTGAAGGCAGATTTCGTGGAAATCAGGAAAGGATAAATCAAATTGAACCAAATCAGCTAAGTATTCAAAATTCAAATGCTATGTTGGAGGGAATTATAAATAGGCCGGATACTTCTGATTTAATAGTGATGGACTCTAAAAGACGTCGTATGTCAGTTGTCCAAGATAAAAGTAGCCCAATGCTACATGACCAAGTCACAGAAATGGAGACACAGTATGTTGATTCAAGTCCCGCCAATCATTATGAATGCATTAGCTTGGAACTGCCAGGGGTTGGGTTCACCTGGGAAAATTCGGTTCCTTCAAGATTTAACCCGTAGTGAAAGACATGTGTTTGTTTTTCTTAGTGAAACCATTAGTAGTTACGTGAAAATGGGAGAGTTAAGTAGTAAGCTGGGTTTTGATGGTTTTATGGCTGTGGAACCACAAGGGAAGAGTGGAGGTATTGCCATGTTTTGGAAGAATGCTGATAATGTCAATCTCAGGAGCTTCTCACGCTCTCATATTGATATTTCTATTGATACGATTGATAATAAAAAATGGAGGTTGACAGGTGTGTATGGAGAGCCTGTGCGAGCTCAAAGACATAAAACTTGGGAGTTACTAAGGAATTTATCAAGGGATGCAAATTTACCATGGTGCTTGGTTGGTGATTTCAACAATGTCACTTCTCAAGTGGATAAAAAAGGAGGTCCCTCATATCCTAGTCATCTTATAGAAGGTTTTAATGAGTGTTTGCTAGACTCTGAGCTACAAGATCTTGACATCATTGGTCACCAATTTACATGGGAGAGAGGCAGGAATACTGAGCATTGGATTGAAGTTAGGTTAGACAGAGTGTTAGCTAACGCTCAATGGCTAAGCATGTTTCCAATGGCTAAAGTGTATAACTTAGAAGGCTCTCCTTCTGATCACAGCCCTCTTTTGTTGATTCCAGAATTGCAGAATCGAGGTAATAGAAGAAGACAGTTTCGATTTGAGAATGCATGGTTAACGGAACCAGCATGTTTCCAAATTATTAAGGATTGTTGGGAGGAGGAAGGGCATAGTAAGGTGATGCAGAAGCTAAAAAGCTGTGCTGAGAGTTTGGATGTGTGTGGAAGAGAGATCACTGGTTGTTTTACCAAACGTATCAAGGAGTGCAAAAGTAGACTTACATTGTTGAGGAACAAACGTGACTCTCAGTCTATAGCAGAGTATGAAGAGGCTAGGAGGCATTTATTCTTAGTGTTAGATCAGAAAGAAATATTTTGGAGACAGAGGTCGAAGCAATTATGGCTGCAAGCAGGCGAAAAGAACACTAAATATTTTCATGCATCTTGCAACAGCAGGAAACGGAATAATTACATTCAGAGGTTGAGGAATGAAGAAGGGGAATGGGTTGACTAGAGTTGTGGTTTACATGAGATGATTAAAGATTACTTTCAAAAGCTGTTTACGGAGGATCAAACTCAGGGAGAGGATGTGCTAGATTGTATTCCAATGACTATTTCTAAGCAACAGAATAGGGCATTATTGGAGCCAGTAACTGATGAGGAGGTAAGGGATGCTGTATTTCATATGCATCCTGACAAAGCGCCTGGGCCAGACGGTATGACCCCAGCTTTCTTTCAAAAAAAACTGGTCTGTAGTAGGAAGGGAAGTGATACAGATGACGATAGAATTTTTTGATACAGGGGTGGTTATGGAGAATATGAATGCTACAAACATTGTGCTCATTCCAAAAAAGAAAAACCCAACAGTTTTGACTGAACTGAGACCGATAGCCTTGTGTAATGTAGTGATGAAAATCATTACAAAGGTTCTTGCAAATCGTCTTAAAAAAGTGTTGGAATCTGTAATTTCGGATACTCAGAGTGCATTTTTACCAGGGCGTTTGATTTCTGACAATGTCATGATCTCGTTTGAAGTAATGCATTATCTTAAAAGAAAGAAGTTTGGCAAGGAGGGATTCATGGCTCTTAAGTTGGATATGTCCAAAGCGTATGACAGAATAGAATGGAATTTTCTGAAGGGGATACTGTTCAAGATGGGTTTTAGTGTTTGGTGGACATATTTGATCTTACAATGTGTAACAACAGTTGAGTATAATATTGTTCATGGTGAGCATGAGATGGGACCTATAAATCCTAGTCGAGGTCTGAGACAAGGAGATCCGCTATCTCCTTATCTCTTCATTATTTGTGTTGAAGGTTTAACAGCTCTGATCAGACAGTATGAATCAAAGAAATGGCTGCAAGGCATTAAGATCTGCAGGAAAGCTCCAACGATTAGTCATATGCTGTTTGCTGATGACAGTTACCTATATTGTAAGGCAGAAACGAGGGAAGCTAGGAGGGTTATGGAGCTACTGAATGTTTATGAGAAAGCATCCGGTCAAAGAATCAACAGAGGTAAATCAACAGTATTTTTTAGTGCGAATGTTATCAGTTACAATAAAGAGTTGGTTTGTCAAGAATTGCAGATCAGTGAAGCTGATGATTCCTCTAAATATCTGGGATTACCTAATATTTTGGGTAGAAATAAGTCTGTGGTGTTTGGGTATTTAAAAGAGAGGGTGAAAGCGAGCATTCAGAATTGGAATGTCAAGAATGTCTCAAGACCTGCAAAGGAAATCCTCATCAAAATGGTTGCTCAGTCTTTGCCTACTTTTGCAATGAATGTGTTTCTTCTTCCTGTAGAGATTATTCGAGAGATAGAGAGAGATATGTCGAAGTTTTTCTGGAACACTTCTCAGAATAGCAATTCGAAAATAAATTGGATGTCTTGGGAGAGAATGGCACGTCACAAGCATGCAGGTGGTTTAGGTTTCAAATGCCTTCGAGATTTTAACCTTTCTATGTTGGGGAAGCAATACTGGCGACTCATTACGAATCCAGATAGCTTGGTTGCTCGAATGTATAAGGCTAGATATTATGCAGACAAAGATTTCTTGGAGGCTAGTCTGGGTAGTAGTCCGAGCTTCATATGGCGCAGCATTGTCGAAGCTAGGAAAGTTATTGAAGCAGGGTCGAGTTGGAGGATTGGTACAGGAAATAAAATCAAGATAATGAATCAGCCATGGTTGAATAATACGGAGAACCCATATATCACTACTGTTTCTAGATCGATTGTAGATCAGAATGTGGTATCGTTATTCCGTACTGGCACGAAGGAATGGGATACAGAAGTCATTAATGACATTTTTTATGCCAGAGATCAACAATGTATTTTTAACACCAAGGTTGAGCGGGAGCTGGATAGTGATGTTCTAAGTTGGAAGTTGGAGCATTCTGGTCAGTTTTTGGTTAAAAGTGCTTATAAACTCTTACAGTGGCAGAAAGGAGCTTGGAATGTAGGTGAAAATTCTGTCTTCTGGAAAAATGTGTGGAACGTTAAAGCTCCTCCAAAAGTTTTAAACTTAGTTTGGAGAGCTGCTTCATATTGTCTTCCATCTAAAGTTCAACTGCAGATTAAGCATGTTCAAATCAGTGAAGTATGTCCAGTTTGTAATGGGAGTGCAGAATCAATATTTCATGCTCTAGTGCAGTGTTCGACAGCAGCTAGGTGCTGGTAAATCTAAAATTCAAACATATGCACGGTGGTAACTATGGAATTCCCAGTTTGGTTGGAAAGAGAGTTGACACGGCAATCAAATAAGAATAGAGCAAAGACTTTAACTCTGTGCTGGTCGATTTGGAGGGCCAGAAACGACTTAGTATGGAATGGTAAGAGATGGACAGCTATGAGAATTGTTGCGAAAGCCTGGGAGTATCTTTCACAGTGGACACTTGCTCAGAGTAGAGTTCTTGGGGCACCTATTCAACCTCCTACTGCAGGAGACGGGGCCATGTACTGGGCAAAGCCACACCAGAATGAAGTAAAGATCACAGTAGACGCAGCAGTTTTTGATGAGCAAGGACAGTCAGGTATTGGTATTGTCGCTCGTAACCATGAAGGGCACCTGCTGTTAGCAAAAACGAACAGATTTGCAGAGGTAATGAATCCAACTTTGTTAGAAGCAGTTACAGTTAAAGAAGCCTTGAGCTGGATGAAGGAAATGGGGTGGAATGTATGCACTATAGAATCTGATTGTCTAGTGGTTGTTCATCTTATTCGAAGTGCAACCCCTATGCGATCAAGAGTTGGTAAGGTGATTGAGGATTGTAGGAATAAGATTCGTGAGTTTAACAACGTGAAGTTGTATTTTATTAAGCGGTCTGCGAATATGGCGGCACATGAGCTTGCTCGATTGTCACATATGTATCCTGATCGTATGTTTGATTGGAGGTCTGTTCCAATCAAGGTTAAGAATTGTATCTTGAATGATTTGATGGAGTAATGAATTTGCATTTTGTCAAAAAAAAAACTGATGCTATATGAAATGACCAGGTAACTTCCCTGAAATATCATATAAAATAATTTGAATATGTGAAAATATGTATATTAAAAAAAGATTTAAAAAAATTGCGCATATCAAATATTATACATACTAAAATACATGAATTTGTTCACTATCTAAGGAAAAATTATCTTAGATGTATATCAGGTTCTTTTTTCTCTTCATTTAATTATAATAATCAATCAAAAAGATATGACGTATAATTTAAAATTGATTTTAGAATATAAGTCAGGTTTTTTTTATATTTTCCTTATATTAAAATCCATGTTTATCTGATTTTTCTTATAACATTTTCTTTAAATTAAATGACGCATTAACTATTTTAGCTAAGGGAATATAGATTGGTTCAGAAAGCGATATGAGTTTGTAATCAGGAATCGGGTTATGGTGGTATGGGATTGAGATATCATTCTTGATATCATGCTAAAATAAATTTGTTTAATTAAAATATAATTTATAACTCATTTTTATTAATATTTTTGTGTGTAAATATATATTATTTATGGTTATTATACAATTTAGAAACAAAAAAAACTACTATAAAAAATATGTTATTGATAAATTATAATTTGCCCAACTAAATAGTAATTTAATAATTTTAAAAAATAAAATATTACTAATTAGTATTAAATAAAAATAACTAAAATATATTTAAGATTAAACAATATCATGTTTAAAATATTTATATTAAAATTGTATATAATTTTATATAAAAACATGAGTATAATAAATTTAATTTAATACCTAAATTCCTTTCTCAACCTCACCTTTCCCCTAGAGTATCAACTTTCATTCCTGAATTCAGATACGGATTTTAAGTTAAAAAAATTATTAACCAAACACCGGTATGGGTTCATACCAATCAGTCGAACCAAACGACATAAGAGTTGTAGTAAACGGTCTACACGGCCCATCATCCATGGAGAGGTCCATCTAATTTACAACAACAGCTACCAAATCACAAAATAACAAGACTCGCAACCAAATCCCAACCGTTGATCTCGCCGAGAAATGGCGTCGGTATATTCTTCCTTGAATCTGTCAAGGGTCCCTGTGTATCCGGTCACCGCCCCAATTTATTCCGACGTGAAAGTTCAGAGTATGACTGTAGCTAAAAGAGCTGAGGATCTTCCTATCCAGGTTCCAACTAGCCTAATTTATCTCTTGTGGTTTGTTCAATTAATAGATTTCTTAATTTGTAATAATTATTTCAGTTTGTACTTAAATTAGAACTCTACTTGGTTTTTTGAAGTATATACGAGCGTAAAGAAAGAAATGATAACTCACAACACCGTTCTAAACAATTACTGTAACATTTATTTCTAGTTTAGTGGGATTGCATTCTAGTTTAAATTTGTGAGAATAAAATGAAAAAGTTGCATCATTCGTTACATTTTACCTCAATTCATTTAATCTGACCAAACAGTGTGATAGTTTTGTTTGATTGATTGGGAAGTATGGAGGTTACTCTACTACATATATAATAACTGTTAAAAGAATGGTTGACTCCTTATTCCATTTCTACAATCACCCCTCATTGTTTTACTTCCGACGAAACGTAACTTTAGAGAAAGCTACTGTATTAGTTTGTAGTATATTGGCTCCGGGATCAAAATAAGAGAAGACAGAACCAATTATAGCTTGTAGAATTTTTAACTTGCAAGGATAGAATTCAAAACTTGTATAATGTAAACCCCTTATTCCTAATTGAGTGGAATTTTGAAACGAAAAAAGATCAAGCAAAATGATCCTTTTTGTATTAGGAGCTAAATACACAAACTGTTGCAAAGTGACAACAGTTCGGAGCAGCTAAACTACTTGAATTCTTTGCATGTTTCTGTGCACAGTTGTAGCACTAAATCCACCACTGAGTCCATAAAGTTCAAATGAAACTAAGAAAACTTCGTCACCCCTATAAATTTTGCCCCTTTTCAGAAACAAAATATGGTTTTCATAACTAATTGTTTCTTGGCTTTGAAACATTTAAGTTCCGATGTCCGCACAGAAGTTAAAATGCAAGGAGTTGCTTTTTAGTGTAAGATATTATACAATTCACGCCAAATCGCCTGCAAGGAGTTGCTTTTTAGTGTAAGATATTATACAATTCACGCCAAATCGCCAATTAGCTTCTGTTTTGTTGGCTGTATTGCCTTCATCATCTGGAAAATATTCACCTTGCATTTTGTGAGCATATTTTAATTGGATAATTCATTCTGCTGCTCAGGTTGGGACAGAACACAGTATACTGATTAAGACACCAGAGTTAGAGTTATGTTGCGCAAAGTCTCTATTTTACTTGTTTCCTAAAATTTATGGATATCACTTTCTTTTATCCTTGGTGCCTCTGTAGAAAGTAGTAATACCAATCTCATGTTTCTATTGATCCAAATTTGTTACTATGTGATACTATTACAACCTCAACTGCTTGTTCTTTCCTATAGAATTGTGCTGTGCGCCAACTTATCACATTAAGTGGTGATTCTTCTGATATTTTATTTTCTGTTTGCGGTTACAAATGAGTCCAATATCAAACAGTTCAGGCAATTCTATAAAAGATTGTTTATATTTATTATGGTGGTTCATCTATGTGAGCAAGGTTTAGGATCATGTTATTTATCATGACTGTGAGAAGATGGTGTGGATAATCCACTTGTTCAAAAATAATGGTTCAGTTTAGAAATTGACATTGTCTGACACCAATAAAAAAATGTAGTTTTACTAACGAAGTTAGCTCTAATCTGTTGTTTTCACAGGTGATAATAGGCAAAGAAATACAAAAAGAGCAGGCATCGAAATCCTTGACCTCTGTTTCCCGAAGAAACATGGCAATGCAGTTAGCTATTGCCTCTTTAGCTGCCATTACTACCATTTCACCGGTTCCTGCTGAAGCACGTGTTAGAAAACCTGAGATCAAGAGGAAAATATTTGAAAAGCTGAAAATGCTAAGGGAAAAAGCTGGTTTATCAAATCCATATACTAAGGAGGAGGAGGAAAAGACTTCTCCACCGATGGAGGAGGAGAAAGAAAAGGCTCTTACCCCACCTGCCATATCACCTTTTTCAACCCCTGCATCAGATTCTGTTGTCGAGGCATAAAATCAATATTGATAGTAATAAGTTGATGTTTATGTTTGGCAGGGAACTAGAAAAGATGAAACCTTCTTAATTGTAGCAACCTGTATCGAAAAGGCAAAAATGCTAGTGAAATCAGGATGTATTGTATAAGGATTTATCTGGTAGTAGAAAATGCCAGACCATTTTGTGTTTGTGAGGCATGAAGTGTTCAAATTTTAGCCGAAGTATCCTCATAATCATAAGAAAGTGAGTTTTTCAGTTATGGCCTTATGGGTCTAACAAAAGAAAAATGGGGTAATAAAAGAAAAAAAGGGCTTAAGTAGGTACAATGGTACATCAAATAACAAAAAAAAAGGGATTTTGAACTTAAAAATTCCCTAAAGAAAGAACTACTGTTTGTAATTTGTGATTTCCCGTCATTGATCATTTCAATAATTGAAAATCTTAAAGGAGACTCAGGTCCATTTTTCTCATTATAAAAATATACATAGTTCAGACTTCAGACCAAGGACCAAAATTATCAGTATCCATTAAAACAAACTAGTACATGTCCAAAATCCTGACCCCAAAAAAAAAAAAAAAAAAAAAAAACTACATATCCAAAAGACCAAAACTGTTGTCCAGTATTTTCGTGTATATGATAAACAAGAAACAAAAAAAAAAAAAAAAAAAAAACCAAAACCTAGGCAGTCTTCTTGTTCATGTTAGTGACAAGCTGGCGCATCTGAAACCTCCAAAACATGAAATAAGTCAAGCCCAACCCAATCAAAACAAATATCCAAACCGAATCTTCTTTACTTTCCTCCTCCGACTCAATCTCAACTATACCAAACTCCTCTCTTTCCGTATTTCCCTTTATAGCCTCTCCTATATGACCATATAACACATATACCCTATGATCTCCCCCTATGGTTACAGCACTAGCAAAGCGATCAGCATCAAGGGCAGTTTCGTCAAAAACCACACCCTCGCTCCAACTACTGTCGCTCTTAATAAAATATGCCTTTTCTTTTGATGCTACCACAACCACGCCGTCTCTTCTAACGGCCATCCCGTCAGCTCCCGTTAACGCTTTGTTTAAAAGAACCGTTCTCGCTGAACCGTCGTCAACGTTGACTTTAAACATTTTGCCTGTATTTGATTGGACGACTAGTAAATAGCCTTTGCTCACGAAAACGACACCGTTTAGGCCGCACGAGCTGTACGGCGTGTTTGGCTCCACGTGGTACTGCGAAAAAATCGGAGATCTGGAGAGCACGGAGAATTCTCCGTCTTTATCGACTTTGTAGATGAGATTTGAAGCGGAATTGGTGACGTAAGCGTTGCCGGAGTAATCCACGGCGACGTCGTTTGCGCCGGCGGCTGTGGAGGTAGCGTTGGAGTCAGGGAGAAACGTGAGGAAGATGCGTCTACGGGTACGGAGATTGTACGCCGCGACGGCGGGAGACGACGGAGAGTGAACAGCGGCGACGATTCGCCGGAGATGAGTATCGACGGCGAGGCCTAAAAAGGCTGAATCGGAGGGGAGAGAGGTGTCGGAGAGGAGAGTATCGACGACGGCGGCGTCGGAAACAGACTGAAGCGTAGGGCGGCGGAGAGAACCGACGATGAAGTGCTGAGAGGATGGGTCCCAGGCGAATGATTCCGGGTAGAGATTTGGTGATCGGAAGTTGATGACGTGAGCGTCTTTACAATAAGACGATTGAATTAAAAAGGTGAAGAAAATGAGTATGAGAATTGTTGTTTTGGTGATGAGATGGGTGGATATGGACATGATTTGGGAAAATGAAGAAGAAAATGGTTTTCAAGATTTCAAAAAAAAGATTTCTGATTCTGCACCAATTTCTTCTGTTTTGGGTGGGTTTTATCCTTTTAAATCTCCCGGGGATTAAGAATATTCTTCGTTTTCGGCTTTATGTTTAAACCCAGGAATAGGATTTGTTTTTTCTGTTTTTAGATAAGCAAATTTAGCGAATTTTAATTATTTCTACACATTAAAACTAAGAATATTTATCAAAAATACTAATTTATTTGCGATTTTACTGTCTTCTTAAAATTTGCAAAAATACTAATTTATTTGCAAAAATACCAAGGTTGTTTATGCAACTTTATATGAACCTATGCAACTGAATGCAACTGAAAATTGAAAGTTGAGTTTTCATTTTTTTTGCCAATTTCTAGTTATGTATAAGGACTGCGCAGCAGCAAAAAAAAAAAAATTAACTTCCAGTTTTCAGTTGCATTCAGTTACCTATGCAACTAAATGCAACTGAAAACTGAAAGTTAAATTTTCATTTTTGCCAATTTCTAATTCTATATAAGGACTGCGCAATAGCAAAAAATGAAAATTTAACTTCTAGTTTTTAGTTGCATTCAGTTACATATGCAACCTATGCAACTGAATGAAACTGAAAACTGAAGTTAAATTTTCATTTTTTGTTACTGCGCATCCTTTATATACAACTGTAAGTTGGTAAAAAAATGAAAATTTAACTTGCAATTTTCAGTTGCATATGTGATTCCATGGTTGCATATGCAACCACATATGCAATTGAATGCAACATGTTGCGCAGCCATTACACATAAGATAGTATTTTTGCAAATAAGATGGTATTTTTGCAAATTATTTTTTTTTGAAAAAGTATATTTGCAAAAAAAATTCTAGGCAAGGATATTTATAAAAAAAAAACCCTAAAATTAATAGAAGCCTATATTCACATTTATTTTTTTATTTTCTATATATATATCAAAATTATTGAAAGTTAATATTTTTGTACGACATAAAATTTCGCATAATTGCACCACAGCAAAAAGAAAAACTGGTTTGCAGATAATATCACAAGCATTAAAATCGTAATTTTCGAATAATGATACTTTTATAAAATCTTTTTAATGCCTTTTATATGTTTGAATACATTTACAATTGAGTTCCTATAATATTTAGCGTTTCAAAATTCTAATTCATTTTGACAAAATTTTAATGAGATCATCTAAGAATTAATACATTCGATTAAACTAGCTTTATAACCCATAAACATTGATCTATGTTGAAAGTGAAAGGCATATGACATAGTGTGACGCCTCGCAGATCCGGGCTCACAACTCACTTAAACAATACAAACCTGTAAATGCGGAACAATAATAGTACAATCCCTCATCCAAGATACGAGCACAGGCTAAAGTATGAAACAAACACTGCTAATTACTATTACAAACCTCAAATATAATTTAATACAATCTGATAGATCTTAAATGTCTAGTCTATCCAATCCATTTATTACAACAATACAGGAAATTAAACCAGCTGCACTCTCAATCATCAAACCTCACTCCCCTGGCTGCCGAGCCACTAGGTCTAAACATCCTCGATCTTAACTGGAAAAGAAACATTACATTGCAAGGTGAGCCAGAAAGCTCAACAAGAATATCCTTCAATGTATAAATAAATAATAAACTTTTAATCGTTCCAGGTATTAACTACAAGCCATACTGGAATATCTGAAAGGTGAATCAAGTTCAGTGATATGAACAGATAAATTCGGATAAGTTCCGACAATCAATAATGCCATAAGAAAGTGGCTCAACATCAACTAGAGTCAATTACTCAGAATGTCAGAACTGGTCCATCTCATAATTTTAAAAACAAAGTTAGGCATGCTGATCAGTCACGCTCTAACCCGGACAGTGCACAAAGCAAAGTCCTCATCGGATCCAAGGCACTGAAAGGCCTTACACATCGACCAATATATGGTCAGACCAATTAAGGTCAAGTTTTATATAAATCCACCAATTCTAACCGTACGTTCAGGTGTCGGAACAATTGACAACCTTTAAATCATAATTAGGTGTCGGAAGATTGACAACCTCGATCACAACAATCACTGGAAGTTCACGTTCCAGGAAAACAACTCAAAGTGAATGTATGATAACAAATGGTACAACATCTAGTATCAATGAGTTCGATACAACAATGGGGTGATAATGAAGAATCAACAATAATAACAATAAGTGTCGTCTAGATCGATACAAGAAATGGTAAATCGAATGCAACGATATTATAGGCGTCGACGAAGTCGAACGCCACAATCTGGGTAATAATAATTAATCAAGAGTAATAAGGCATCGACTAGAGCGAATGCCTAAAAAGGTTGAAATGAATCGTCAATGATAATTTAAATGAATCTCGTCAAAGTTGATAAGAATAATTCAATGGATTCATGCTGTGAATAATTTAACAATGATTTCTTGAACAATAATTTAAAGGAATACATGGCATAGCATTTGTATATTCAATAGGATAACAAGTGATAGAAAAAAAATACTTGCCTGATAATAAGGTCAAGTCCGTCTAAATATTCTCGTAACCTTCTGCTTTAGCTTTTCCTTTGCTCCTCTGACTCGACTCTATAATAAACGTCTCGAATCAAATACTAATACATCTCACTATTCACTCCACGTATTTCATATAATTCACATAATTTACATAATTCATTTAGCACGTAACATTTATATTGCCCTAGCGGACACATTCAGATCACGTAATCAATTAATGGAACTCTACAGTTATTTTTAAAATATGTCCAAATCTCGTCATAAATTAAATCTCGCTTCGAAATATTTTTAAAACAATTTTCATAATTTTTGGGATTTTTCTAATATTTTTAAAGCATTTAAAACTCAAAACGGGCTAATTTGGAATTAAATATCCTCAATTATATCAATTAAATAAATAAATAATTAATTAATAAAATTATTTAATAAATAAAATCATTTATTAAATAATTAAATCAATTAAATATTATTTAAAATTAATTAACATAATTAAAAGTAATTAATTCTAATTAAAACAATTTAAGAAATGTTTTGTAGTATCATTAATTAAATAAAATAATAAAAACAAAATTCAAATTTAAAATAAAACATTTCCGGAAATATTATTCTGAAATTTAGAAAAAAAAATTTAAATCATTTTTCGAATTTATAAATAATTTTTCGAATTAAAAATCATTTATAAAAAATGATTTTCGGATTTAATTTATTTGAAAACAGATTTTCAAAAATCAGGGACCAAAGTGTAAATCTTGAAACTACAGTATTCCAACTTCATCATCTTCAATAGTGTAGGTATCAATCGGTAAAAAGCTCGGTGACCAGCTTTAATGGAGGTTCGCCGGAAATCTGAAAATTTTTCCGGTGACCGCCAAATCTTCCGGCGACCATAACTTACACATAACTTAACCAAATCAAGCGTGTAATATATGCATTTTGAGCAAAATTTCAAGACGAACCCAATCGTGCCAACGAAAACAGCAAAAACACAACCAAAATCCGGCAAGGTGGTCGGAAAATTCGGCAGATTTCTTTACAAATTCATATAAAATTGAAAATTGATCATTTGATGAAATGGATTGCATATTATGAAACTAGATGATGTGAGCTTCGATTCGACTGTAAGATCGTCGAAATCGGACTCCGATAACACCTCCAATTGTTGGTTTGATTCTCAAGAACACGAAGAACACGAAGAACACGAAGAACACAACAATCAAACCTCGATTTCTACTTGATATGGAACTCAAAAATCAACATATGATATACCAAACTGATCAGGAGAAAATTATCTACAACATGGAATCATCAAATCACATAAACAATCAAGTTTACGAAAAATCATAATTTTGAATCTTTAAATTCAAATTTTGTAAAAATCATATAAAATCAAATATTGATCCCCCATGAATTCTGGGCACATATTAGAAACTAGATTTTTATACCTTTGTTTTGACTGCTAGAACGTTTGATTTCGATTCCGGGAAGGCCTCCAAATTGAAGATTGAATTGATGAATGTTTATGTTGAATTATTTTTGGAGAGCATTTTGAATTTTTAAGAAAAAAATGATATGATTGATCAGATGGTGTGCTGAGACAAATCTGGAAAAGCTGGAGGAAATAAGGGAAAAGCAAACTTTAACTTTTTGGAATAGTGATTCTTGTCTGGCGTGTTGTCTGCTCCGTTAATTGTCGAATAACAGCCATTCTGTACGTCGAACGAATGACGAGTTTTGCTCCAAACGAAACGATTCGAATTCGAGCGATTTCAAAACTCTGGAAATAAATTATAATTTAAATGACAAGTCAATTGAAACTTGTTCGAACGAATTTGAAGTTACGGAGTTCTAAAAACGCAAAAAATAGGGTTTCGGGCCTGCGGCCCGCCGAAAAACGTTTTCACCACTGTATTTTTCGAAAAAGCGAAACGATCGTTTTAAAACAACACATAATACATCGAAAGCATATAAAAGACTCTTTTAACCAATTAATACGTATATCCACTTATCAATAAATTTAAGTAATATAACAGCTCAAAGTACGAGAACGTTTAATTCTTCTCATAAATCCACTTAACGGCAAATATAAAAATATCAACTCGTCTTATAAATCCACGATTAAACATATATTACCACAAATAAAAATACAGGTTCTTACACATAGTCTATTTGTAATTCGAGGATACTACTCAACATAAATTAGATTGTAATAGGTAAATAATGTATAAGTTGTCACAGGAATCTCAGATAGTATAATCTGTCAGAAGAAAATCAACAAGTCAATCTATAATTTTGATGTTTTATACTGGAAGAAGATTCAGTCCGCTGATCAAGCCTTACTGTATTATTGAAGCTAGTAGATTCATTTACAGTGACAGAGATTTCTACAGTGACAGTGGAAGAATTACAGTGTACATAAGAATTAACAAGGGATTAGAGAAGAAAAGAACCACATCATAGAGTCAAGAATTGAAGAAAATTGATCACGGTTAGTCACTCATGAACCGGACAGTAGATCGAGAGTCAACAAGGATTCAGCGGAAGCTCTTCAATATTTTTAGTGATTTTGAGAAAAGACTGTGTTATCAAGGATTTAAGTTAATTATATTTTAATTAATTAAATAAATAAATTCAGTATGAATTAATTTATTTTGTAAATTAATTAACATGTTAATTAAATCAGATTTAATTTTATCTATGAAAAGACTATCTAAATCAAACTAAGTTGAAAAGACTATTTAGGAATTTACATTGGTAAGACTAAAAGATAGTCTCACCGAGCTATTTCTGAAAATAGTCTTTCTGATTTATAAAATAGTCTTACCGAGCTAATGTCAGAAATAGTTTTTCCAATCACATAGTCTTACCGAGCCTGTATTACGATTAGTCTTTCTCAGCTCAAGATGGTCACACCGAGCAAAGAATAGTCTCACGAAGATCTTGAATGAGATACTCTTTGCTGCCTTTGATAGTCTTACCGAAGTTTTAATTCAGATAGTCTTTGCAGCCCTATAAATAGTTTTACCGACCAAAGATGTAAAGTGGCAGCTGAAGATATTTGTTGGTGGGTTATAAAAGGACAGAGATAGACAGAAGCAAACACACGAGACAATAAAGTTAAAGACAGAAGCTCTCAAATATTTCATCTCTCTCTTCTTTAACACACCCAACTGCACAAGACTTTATTTCACAGAAATCATTGAGTTCCTTGTTTCAAATATTGTATCCACTAGAACTTGATTATTTCCTACCCTTTTACTACTAGCGAATTTATATTCCTAGTTCATATCTAGATTTTTATTAACAAATTAAGAAAAGTTCATGTCGAATTTTCTAATATGTTTTTAATAACTTGATATCATTTCTATATTGTAATTGTAACAATCCTCAAGGTTAATATAAGTTATATTTAACTTGAACCTTGTTTCTTTTTATTCCTCACAATTTGTTTCAATTAAAATTTAAGATCTATCGGACAAATTTGAAAATACATTATTGTTTGTATTCAACCCCCCCTTCTACAAACATAGTGGACCTAACAATTGGTATCAGAGCCATTTGATTGAAGCAAAAATCAAGATCCTAATTTTACTCAATTGAAAATCAAGCCCGAATTTTTAACTCACTTAAAAATTCATCATGTCATCAAAAGTTTGTACGGTTAAGATACCTATCTTTGATAAAAATAACTATGAATTGATTATGATGAAACCTATGCACTAGTGGCTAGACTTGAGGCTATCAGGATATTCTTGGCATTCGCATCATTTTCAAACTTCAAAGTTTATCAAATGGATGTCAAGAGTGCTTTCTTGAATGATAAGCTGGATGAAGAAGTGAATGTAGAACAGCCCCCTGGCTTCGAAGATCAAGAATTTTTGGACTATGTCTATTTTCTCTTCAAGGCTATTTATGGCCTTAAGCAAGCGCCAAGAAAATGGTATGACACTCTTTCTGAATTCTTACTTGAAAATGGTTTTGTTAGAGGTGTCATAGACAAAACTCTCTTTACAAAGAAACATAAGAATGATACTATACCAGTCCAAGTCGTGGACGATATAATATTTGGGTCTACTAATGATCTTATGTACAAGAAATTTGCTTAGTTAATGCAAGGTAAATTTGATATGAGCCTGATGGGTGAGCTGAAGTTCTTTCTTGGATTACAAGTAAGTCAAAGGACATATAGAATCCTTATTTGTCAATCCAAGTATGTCAAAGAGCTCCTCAAGAAATATCAAATGGAGAACTCATCTTCAGCAAGGACACCATCATCTACAGCTGTCAAGTTTGGGGCATATGAAAATTCTGCCAAGGTAGATGTCACAAGCTACAGAGGAATGATTGGTTCATTACTTTATCTTACTACAAGCAGACCTGATATTATGTATGCTACATTCTTGTGTGCAAGGTTCCAAGCGGATCCTAGAGATGTGCATCTCGTTGCTGTTAAACGAATCTTGAGATATCTTAAGGGTACTCCTAACTTAGGTATTTGGTACCCTAAAGAATCTAGTTTAACCTAGTTGGATATACAGATTCAGAGTATGCAGGAAGTGTGGTAGATAGGAAAAGCACCTCCGGGAGTTGTCAATTCCTTGGTGGAAGACTAGTTTCCTGGTAAAGCAAGAAATAGTAAACAGTTTCCAACTCAACAGCCGAAGCTGAATACGTCGCTGCTGGAAGCTGCTGTGCTCAGATCTTGTGGATTAGGAATTAACTACGTGACTATGGATTATATTAGACAAGATTCCTATTTTGTGTGATAATACAAGTGCCAAAGCTATATCAAACAATCCTGTGCAGCATACGAGGACCAAGCACATCGACATCATGTATCATTTTATCCGAGAGCATGTCATGAATGGTACTGTGGAGTTACATTTTGTACCCACGGAAGAACAAATAGCAGATATTTTTACTAACTCTCTTGACGAATCCATATTCACCAGATTAGTTGGTGAATTTGGTATGTTAAATAGTCCTAGTAATTAATCTAGTTAATATCCGAGGTTTGTTGTTTAATAATTGTTCAAATGATTTTTGTGAATCACTTGAATAATTATTTTATCAACTAATTTTCTTACTTGTTAAGTTCTAAAAGTGTTGCCTCAATCATGACTATTTTAAACTCCACATTTCTCTGTGTTAAAATAACTTATTTTCTATAAAAACATTTTTCTCTAAATCTATTTAATAAATCTATTTTTGTTGAAAATATTTTTTTAAAGTACTTTTGGAAATTTATGATAATTTAATAAATCATATTTTCTCCTTAAAATAATTCTCTTGTTGAAAGTTGTTTTATTAGAAAATATAAGAATTTATTAAGATATTATAAGTATTATTTGTAAATATATATTATTTTATTTTAATGTTTTGTAGTGTTTGTCCTTCTACTTATATTTATTCTTATGTGTTTTTTTATTTTTATTTTTATTTTTATTTTTATTTCTAATTTTACTATGTTATTTTATTTTGAACCTTATAAGTCTGTATATATGTGTGTGTTAAAAAGACTACTGCCAATAGTCTTTTTGAGATGTTATATTAATATTTCTATACATTTTTTTATTTAAAAAAGACTATTCCTAATAGTCTTTTTGAGTTTGTATCAGTTAGTCTCTCTGTAAATATTAATATATATTTATATAGTCTTTCTGAATATTTTATACTAAAGAGACTATAGGTAAGAGTATCCCATAGTCTTACCAGATAGTCTTTCCCATATATATATATAAATATACTAATACTATTTCTATTTGTAATTTTCAGTTTTAATTTAATTGCTTTTAGTCTTTTGAACTAGCAAGACTATCAGCAAGACCATCCAATAGTCTCACTAGTTATTGGTGTATTGATAATGTGTATTTTATACACGTTTTGTCTTTTATTCTCTTGCATTTTTGTTCGTTTCGTGTAACGCCCCATACCTCCCAATACTATAAGTATACTTATATAATAAATTATTGGATTTAGTTAGATAAAATGGATTTTTTTTTTCTTTTCTTTTTTTTTATACAGGGGGATTTTTAAAAATTTCGGCATGAAGTATTCGTAATATGGACTATCCACCTGTATTTTGAACCAACCAAATTCATAAAAAGAAAATAACTGCAATTCCAACTACTTAAGAAACATAACACCTGTTCAACCTGTCCTAACCGATCAGGTGAACCATACCACTATGCCCTCCCGATCATAAAACAAGATCGGGGCTCACAACCAAAATTAAATACATACAAGCTGATAACCATACATTAAATCATAATACAACACCCCACTACTAACCCGGATCTCTAACAGGTAGTGGTATGAAACAAGCAACTACTAACTAAGTTATTACATTACAATACTAAATTCTTAATTAAAAGATACATACACTCCACAAATATAAATACAACCAACTATAACTATTACACAATTTTCTACTGATACCCAAAAGTCCAACCTTGTACTAGAGCCAAACTAGTCTGTCTACAGCCCACAACAAGTTCTTCTCCTGATATAGCTCCTACGTCGTATCCTTTTCTTCCTTAACTGAAAAAGGGTTATAAACAACAATAAGTGAGCCAAATGCTCAGCAAGTAACAATATAGATGCCAAAATAAAAATCAACAACAAGAGTACGGATACAACGATATAAGAATCATTCTCTGAGTTTTTCCAAAGTTTGGCAATTTGTAATTCATTCCAAAAATAGGGAGAGAGAGAGAGAGAAATGAATTTCTCTTTTTATATCAAATTTCCCACCTTTAAAACATTTTAATTAATTTAAGCATTTTATTAAAATCGGACAATACGGGTGATCACCCACGTAATGTCCCCATACCGGACACTAGGTCCCTCTGGACTTTGAAAATTGGGTTCCCAATTAGGCAACACATTGGCCTCTATTGCTGGACTAGGACCACCCTAGCCTCTTACGCCAAATTAAAAAGCTGGACTAGGACCACCCTAGCCTCTTACGCTAATTTAAAATAATTAATTAAATGTCCATAAAGTAAAGCAAGTTTCGATGAATGGAATTCTTAGGCAATAATTCAGAGCAGGGGATTATTCTGTTTAATTTCAAGAATAAGTGACTAAAAGTAAAGCAATCCAATTTAATTGCATAAGGTTCGCAAGGTAGGGTTCAAGTGTGATTCACAAGTATTTAAAAATAAAGGTTTAACAAGCTCTTGTCATTTTAGAGGTGTATTATAAGGTGGTATCGAATATGGTATGGCTCGCGAAAAATAGGTGTATAAGAAATAAGGGTCATTAATTAAATTAAGAATAAACAAGGTTTAAGGATTTAGAGATTAATCAAGGTTATAAGGTATAGTTATGCTGGTGTGAATTAAGGAAATAGATATGAAATGATGTTTAAGCCTGGGCAAAAAGCATGTTATATTGCAAGATTTGTAGTTCCACAAGAATTTGAATAAGCAAGAAGGTACAACAGTTTAAACGGTAATCTATAAGGGTAACCAAGAAGGTACAAGGGTTTAAGCAACAATTTATATGGATTTACAATATAGTACAAGAGATTCGACAATTGACTTGAAAGAAACAAACAGTAAGTTATAAGAATTTAAGCAACAATCCATGAATAATTGATAGAATCTGAACTTCGATAAAAGATTCAAGTTACTTGCCTTGACCAAATATTTCCACGCTAGTCACTTAGCTCAAAAACTCTCAGCCTTTGCCTTTCCTTTATCCTTTAAGTCTACGCTCTTCGAATCTACACATATAAAAACACTATTTTAGAATTCTATATTCCTTATACGTCTAATCCTAATCTACCCAAACGATCCATATATCGATGATAATACTTAATACATATTACTTACCAAATAACTGACTACAATAAGCTAAGCACATAAACACATAGCATCTATAACATGAATCACGTAAGTCACTTAAACACTTAACACATAATACCAACTTACTTGAAATCAGCTTATAACAAAATATTATAGACTTTATAACTTATTATTCTAACGAAAATCGGGCAGCATCTCCTTTATAAAATAGACTATCCCGTCGAAAACATTCGACTCAAATCACAATTAAAACCATCCGATGGATTTCAAATCCACCTACAAGCCCAATCATACTAATCCATTCTAAATCATATAATTTCTATTTATCAATGACAATTCCAGTTTAACACGCATCGATCACCACTATCAATAAACAACTAACTTAATTCATATCCCACAATTCACTATATACTATTAACATTTCTAATATCTCAAATTACAAAAATTTAAGCATGTAATAATTTATTTAAATCATGTACTTTAATTCGAAGAATTCCAATTACCTCATAAAATTTCAATGTAATTCCTACAAAAACTCATATATACAATCATATATTCGAAATAAAAATCAAAGAGAAATATAACTATTAAAGCCTCATAACCGAAAGTAATCATCAATAATTTCGGCATAAAATTGAAACCAACCAAAAATCCCAAACTCAACTTTCAGTTTTAACAGCATACGTATCAACATATGCAGCACAACAATCGAACTCCACCACTGAAGATTATAGGCTAGATTTGGACTCACAAAAACAAGGAACTACACGCAACACAGCACATACAGTCCCGACAACATCACTACAATCATACCAGGTTTGAATTTGAATAGATACAAGAACGAGATAGAGGTGTACAATAGCTTTTCCAAGAACTCGCACTTACCCACACAGCCAACATCCCACACACACACTCTGTCCCCAACACACACACACACACGTATCAATACATACAGTCGCAGGAGGTGTAAAGGAGGGGAATCGGGGTTAATTAACACCCTAGTCGCAGCCACACACACACATGAACAACAAGGGGGAAGAGTACGAGAGAGAGACGCGTGAAGGAGAGAAAATAGAGAGTTCAGAGAGAGAGAGATTTCGAGAGAGATTGTGAGGAGAGGGAGAGAGAACTCGCTAAAAAAAATTTGAGAGAGGGATGCAGAAGAATGTTCAAGAAAACCAAGAAGAATCGAGAGAGATTCTTGAGAGAAATAAGCCCACAGCTGATTTTTGGGGATAACTGGTGAATTAGGGATTTAAAAGGAATATGAGGGCTTTTCTGAAATTTTGTTTTGCTAAAAAAAATATCACAAAATCACTTTTAAAAATTACAATTAAATAGAAAAATAGGTGGAATATTAAATTTTAAAATTTTAAAATAAAGAGTATAAAATTACGATCACCCACGTATTTTTAAAATATTTTTAGGATCGGAAATGAATTAAATATGAATTTTACAAGTTTAGATCCTTAAAATCCAATATATTTAAAAAAAATCATTTTAAAATACATAAACACCCAAATTAATACACCCAATAATTTTAAAAACTAATTAAATATACAAAGATGATATTACAAAAGATTTCATGATTTTTAATAACTCCGGTAATTTTATAAAATTCTCAGAAGATAAATAAAACATGATTCAAATAGAATTTAATCCCCAAAAATAAAAATAAAAATACGTCGACTTTTCTGACACATATAAATCATCAAATAAACCCACAAAATGAAATCACACCTATTTCACTTCCTAAAAAAATAATCACGTCACATAATTCACATTTAATAATAAATAAATAATTATAAATATCACAGAAATTTCTAAGGCGTTATATCCTTCCCCCCTTAAAAGGATTCTGTCCCCAGAATCTCACCTAAGTAAATAAATGAGGATAGTTCTCTAGCATCTCGCTCTCAAGTTCCCAAGTTGATTCTTCAACTCTTGGGTTCCTCCACAAAACCTTTACCAACTTAACTGTCTTATTCCTTAGTTTCCTATCCATTCTATCCTGAATTGCTACAGGCTGTTCTATATACGACAGATCCGGTTGTAACTCAATAGGCTCGTACTCGATCACATGACTCAAATCTGGATGATATTTCTTGAGCATTGACACATGGAAGACATTGTGGATATGACTCATATGTGGCGGTAGGGCTAACTCATACGCGACTTTTCCAACCCGTCTTAATATCTCAAAAGGTCCTACGTATCTCGTACTGAGCTTTCCTTTCTTGCCAAACCTCGTAACTCCTTTCCAACGTGAGACTTTCAACAACACTTTATCTCCTTCCTTGAAATTCAGATCTTTCCTGTCTTGATCTGCATATTTCTTTTATCTGTTTTGAGCGGCTATCAACCTTTTCTGAATGATTTCGACCTTTTCCTTCGTTTGTTGCACTAGTTCTGATCCTAACACCTTACGCTCACCAACCTCATCCCAATATACAGGAGATCTACATTTCATTCCATATAAAGCTTCGTATGGCGGCATCCCAATACTAGCATGATAGCTGTTGTTGTAAGAGAATTCCACCAAAGGTAGGTGCTCGTCCCAACTTCCTTTAAAATCCAATGCACATGTTCGTAGCATATCTTCAATAGTTTGAATGGTTCGTTCACTCTGTCCGTCCGTCTGCGGATGATAGGCTGTACTCATCTTAAGCTCAGTTCCCAAACATTCTTGAAATTGTTTCCAAAATCTGGAGTTGAAACGTGGATCTCGATCAGATACAATAGTTACTGGCACACCGTGACGCATAACCACTTCCTTCAAATACAGCTGTACCAACTTATCTAGTGAGAATCTTTCGTTGATTGGAAGAAAATGGGCAGATTTAGTCAAACGGTCTATGATTACCCAAATCGCATCATGATTGGCTTTCGTTTTTGGTAATCCAACCACGAAATCCATAGCCAGATGCTCCCATTTCCACTCAGGAATATCTAACGGCTGTAATAGTCCACTGGGCCTTTGATGTTCGGCTTTGACTCTTTGACATGTGTAACACTTACTAACCCATTCTGCAATCTCTCTTTTCATATCAGGCCACCAGAAATGTTCCTTCAGGTCTTGGTACATCTTCGTACTCCCCGGATGAATTGAATATCTTGAACTGTGAGCATCCCGCAAAATCTCATTCTTTAATTCTGGCACGTTGGGAATCCAAATCCTCGAAGAAAACCTTAAGATACCCTTATCATCCTTCTGAGTGCAAATCTCTTCACCTGTCAACGTGTTCATATCTTGATTCATGATTTCCTCCTGACATCTTCGTATCTTTTCAAGTAACTCGGGTTGAAAGGTTATGGTATAACACTTACCACTGGTAGGTTTCGAGATCTGGACTTCTAATCTCAACTTTTCAAACTCCTTGAACAATTCCTTTGAGATGGTAAACATGTTCAGTCTCTCCTTTCTACTTAATGCGTCGGCCACTACATTCGCTCTCCCTGGGTGATAATTAATTGTGCAGTCATAATCCTTAATCAACTATAACCATCGCCTTTGTCTCATGTTAAGCTCTCGTTGAGTGAAGATATACTTCAAACTTTTGTGATCCGTGTAAATCTCACATTTTTCACCATATAGATAGTGTCTCCAAATCTTTAGTGCGAATACAATTGCTGCTAACTCCAAATCGTGAGTCGGGTACTTCTGCTCATGAGGCTTTAATTGTCGAGAAGCATACGCAATCACCTTTCCATGTTGCATCAATACACACCCTAATCCTTTGTATGAAGCATCACTGTAGATCACAAAGTTTCCTTGACTGTCTGGTAAGACTAACACTGGTGCTGTTACTAATCTTTTCTTTAATTCCTGGAAACTCTCTTCACACTTCTCATTCCATATGAACTTCTCATTTTTCCTAGTCAACCTGGTCAATGGTGAGGCAATCTTAGAAAAATCTTGAACAAACCTCCTATAATAACCAGCCAATCCCAAGAAACTTCTCACTTCGGTGGGCGTTCTCGGTCTGCTCCAATTCACCACAGCTTCTATCTTTGCAGGGTCAACTCTAATTCCTTCACTACTGATTATATGGCCTAGAAACTTCACCTCTTCCAACCAAAACTCACATTTTGAAAACTTGGCATACAACTTCTCTGCTCTCAATATTTCTAACGCAATCCTTAAATGTTCTGCATGATCTTCCCGGGTCTTGGAATATATCAAGATATCATCAATGAAAACTATCACAAATTTATCCAGATGTTTCCTAAAGACTCTATTCATAAGATCCATAAATGCTGCTGGGGCATTGGTTAATCCAAATGGCATCACTAAGAATTCGTAATGTCCATACCTTGTGCGAAATGCCGTCTTTGGAATGTCTTCAGGTTTGATTTTTAATTGATGATAGCCCGATCTTAAATCAATCTTCGAGAAATAAGCTGCTCCCTTAAGTTGATCAAACAAATCATCGATTCTAGGTAAGGGATATCTATTCTTGATGGTCAGCTTGTTGAGTTCTCGATAATCGATACATAATCTCATACTACCATCCTTTTTCTTGACAAACAGCACAGGAGCTCCCCACGGTGATACACTTGGTCTTATGACTCCCTTATCTAAAAGTTCTTGTAATTGTGTTGCTAACTCTTTCATCTCCACCGGTGCCATCCTATATGGTGCTTTGGACACGGGTTCTGCTCCAGGTACTAGGTCTATAGCAAACTCCACTTCTCGATCTGGAGGTAAACCGGGTAATTCTTCTGGAAAAACGTCGGGGAACTCGTTAACAATTGGTATATCTTCTATCTTCGGTGCTTGCTTCTCTACATCCGTCACGTGTGCTAAATATGCTTCACAACCTTGTCTAAGTAACCTCTTGGCTTGCATAATACTCAGAAATTTCTTCACCTGCCTTTGTCCTTGAAATATCACTTCCTTATCATCCTCCGTCTTTAATCTCACCTGTTTCTTTCTACACTAAATCTGTGCATCATAATCAGCCAACCAGTCCATTCCTAAAATTACATCGAATTCTCCCATCTCGAAGGGTATCAAATTGGCATAGAAAAGGTAACCACCTATTTCTATATTACACTGAGGACACACTTGATTGACAGGGACTCTATCTTGGTTTGCCACCTCTATCACTAAAGCTTGCTCTAAAGGTCGAATTTCACATTGTAATTTACTAACAAATTTGTTGGAAATGAAAGACTTGGTAGCTCCAGAGTCAATTAAAACTTTAGCCTCTATTGAATTTACAGGAAGCGTACCTGCGACGACATCCATTTCCTGAACAGCATCCTGCATAGTCATGTTAAAGGTTCTGGCTCTAGGTTGAGACATCTGGGTCTGAGATGGGGGTCCAGTTATCCTCAGGGCATTTGCCGATGGGGGTCCGGCTACCCTTAAAACATTTCCTGACTGAACTGCCTCCTTGCAATCCTTAGCAATGTGACCAATTTTCCCGCAGTTGTAGCATGTTATCCCTGATTTTGAGGTCGGGCACTCTCCCGCGTAATGTCCCTTCTTGTTGCATTTAAAACAAGTAATACTTAGTCTGTGACAAACTCCCTAGTGCTTCTTCCCACAAGTTGTACATTCAGGTAAGGCTGGTCTGATTGCAAGCTGCTGATTGGTATTCTGAAGACGTTTACCTTGACCACCGTTTCCATTCTTCGGTTTCTGAAAACCTCGGTTCCTGTCAAACCGACCCTCATTCCTTGGCTTGAACTTGTTATTATTATTACCTTTTGGGTTCTGACTTCCCTCAGTACTTTCTATCTTCCTTTTCTTTCCTGCTTTCTCTTTCTGATACATTTCACTTTCACCTTCAACAATCATAGCCTTCTCCACTACCATTGCATAGTTCTCTAACTGAAACACCGCCACCTTACTACGTATCCATGGCTTTAGACCCTGTTGAAATCTTTTAGCTTTCTTTGCCTCAGTATTAACGTACTCAGGAACAAACCTTGCTAACTCTGTGAATCTTGCCTCGTATTCTGCCACGCTCATGTTTTCTTGTTTTAATTCTAAAAACTGAATCTCCAGCTGATCTTGCATATACCTTGGAAGATACTTCTCGAGAAATAACTCGGTGAATCTCTGCCATGTGATCACTCCATCACCTTACAACAGTTTTGTTGACTCCCACCAATAATTTGCTTCAGCTTTCAAAAAGTAACTAGCATATTCCGTCTTCTGATCTTCTCCTACCCTAACCAACGTAAAAGCTTTTTCCATTTCATTAAGCCAAGCCCTAGCTTCTATAGGGTTGACAGTACCTTTGAACTCTGGAGGGTGTACGGCTTGAAAAGCTTTGAAGGTCAAAATTGGTTGGGCGGGTCGTTGCTGAGCTAGTGCGGCTGTCTGTTGTTGAAGAAGTTGGAGAATTTGAGTCATAGTCGGGTCAACTGGATTTTGGTTGCCAGTGTTCTGGTTTTCAGGATTTGTAGCAGTTGTTTTCTTCTTTGGAGGCATGATTCTGATAAGAAAACAAGAAACTTATTAAGCAACAGGCTAATATATACAAAAATAAGGTTTTTCGAATCCTGGATTTGAGTTACCTATGTTCACAAGAATTTTAACGGGGTAAAGAACCAAGGAAGCATAGGTATTATCTTGAGCAAGTAATTCTAACAGGAGATATTTAGGCAACTCAGAATTATAATAAAAGATGTGCAGATAACGAGAAAATAAAGGTCATGGTACCAACAAAGTTAA
Source organism: Saposhnikovia divaricata (assembly GCA_036435485.1). NCBI lineage: Eukaryota > Viridiplantae > Streptophyta > Magnoliopsida > Apiales > Apiaceae > Saposhnikovia > Saposhnikovia divaricata. The sequence continues at coordinate 27,241,486 of CM071600.1, forward strand.
TATAACACAACAGTTTCAGAGTTCAAGGTACACTGTTAACCATCCTACTACAAAATAAATACCGAGGATAATCTCAATCATCCACCATCTGCGATAACGATATAGCGAGTAAAGAAATTATTAAAACGATAAAAGAATATCCTAAACCTACTACCTACTATCCTAATGATAACCTACACCTATCGCTCCTATCCTATACCTATACCTAATCTTGGCTTGTTTCAGTGACCAAAACCTGATAGCTCTGATACCAACCTGTAACGCCCCATACCTCCCAATACTATAAGTATACTTATATAATAAATTATTGGATTTAGTTAGATAAAATGGATTTTTTTTTATACAGGGGGATTTTTAAAAATTTCGGCATGAAGTATTCGTAATATGGACTATCCACCTGTATTTTGAACCAACCAAATTCATAAAAAGAAAATAACTGCAATTCCAACTACTTAAGAAACATAACACCTGTTCAACCTGTCCTAACCGATCAGGTGAACCATACCACTATGCCCTCCCGATCATAAAACAAGATCGGGGCTCACAACCAAAATTAAATACATACAAGCTGATAACCAGACATTAAATCATAATACAACACCCCACTACTAACCCCGATCTCTAACAGGTAGTGGTATGAAACAAGCAACTACTAACTAAGTTATTACATTACAATACTAAATTCTTAATTAAAAGATACATACACTTCACAAATATAAATACAACCAACTATAACTATTACACAATTTTCTACTGATACCCAAAAGTCCAACCTTGTACTAGAGCCAACTAGTCTGTCTACAGCCCACAACAAGTTCTTCTCCTGATATAGCTCCTACGTCGTATCCTTTTCTTCCTTAACTGAAAAAGGGTTATAAACAACAATAAGTGAGCCAAATGCTCAGCAAGTAACAACATAGATGCCAAAATAAAAATCAACAACAAGAGTACGGATACAACGATATAAGAATCATTCTCTGAGTTTTTCCAAAGTTTGGCAATTTGTAATTCATTCCAAAAATAGGGAGAGAGAGAGAAATGAATTTCTCTTTTTATATCAAATTTCCCACCTTTAAAACATTTTAATTAATTTAAGCATTTTATTAAAATCGGACAATACGGGTGATCACCCACGTAATGTCCCCATACCGGACACTAGGTCCCTCTGGACTTTGAAAATTGGGTTCCCAATTAGGCAACACATTGGCCTCTATTGCTGGACTAGGACCACCCTAGCCTCTTACGCCAAATTAAAAAGCTGGACTAGGACCACCCTAGCCTCTTACGCTAATTTAAAATAATTAATTAAATGTCCATAAAGTAAAGCAAGTTTCGATGAATGGAATTCTTAGGCAATAATTCAGAGCAGGGGATTATTCTGTTTAATTTCAAGAATAAGTGACTAAAAGTAAAGCAATCCAATTTAATTGCATAAGGTTCGCAAGGTAGGGTTCAAGTGTGATTCACAAGTATTTAAAAATAAAGGTTTAACAAGCTCTTGTCATTTTAGAGGTGTATTATAAGGTGGTATCGAATATGGTATGGCTCGCGAAAAATAGGTGTATAAGAAATAAGGGTCATTAATTAAATTAAGAATAAACAAGGTTTAAGGATTTAGAGATTAATCAAGGTTATAAGGTATAGTTATGCTGGTGTGAATTAAGGAAATAGATATGAAATGATGTTTAAGCCTGGGCAAAAAGCATGTTATATTGCAAGATTTGTAGTTCCACAAGAATTTGAATAAGCAAGAAGGTACAACAGTTTAAACGGTAATCTATAAGGGTAACCAAGAAGGTACAAGGGTTTAAGCAACAATTTATATGGATTTACAATATAGTACAAGAGATTCGACAATTGACTTGAAAGAAACAAACAGTAAGTTATAAGAATTTAAGCAACAATCCATGAATAATTGATAGAATCTGAACTTCGATAAAAGATTCAAGTTACTTGCCTTGACCAAATATTTCCACGCTAGTCACTTAGCTCAAAAACTCTCAGCCTTTGCCTTTCCTTTATCCTTTAAGTATACGCTCTTCGAATCTACACATATAAAAACACTATTTTAGAATTCTATATTCCTTATACGTCTAATCCTAATCTACCCAAACGATCCATATATCGATGATAATACTTAATACATATTACTTACCAAATAACGGACTACAATAAGCTAAGCACATAAACACATAGCATCTATAACATGAATCACGTAAGTCACTTAAACACTTAACACATAATTCCAACTTACTTGAAATCAGCTTATAACAAAATATTATAGACTTTATAACTTATTATTCTAACGAAAATCGGGCAGCATCTCCTTTATAAAATAGACTATCCCGTCGAAAACATTCGACTCAAATCACAATTAAAACCATCCGATGGATTTCAAATCCACCTACAAGCCCAATCATACTAATCCATTCTAAATCATATAATTTCTATTTATCAATGACAATTCCAGTTTAACACGCATCGATCACCACTATCAATAAACAACTAACTTAATTCATATCCCACAATTCACTATATACTATTAACATTTCTAATATCTCAAATTACAAAAATTTAAGCATGTAATAATTTATTTAAATCATGTACTTTAATTCGAAGAATTCCAATTACCTCATAAAATTTCAATGTAATTCCTACAAAAACTCATATATACAATCATATATTCGAAATAAAAATCAAAGAGAGATATAACTATTAAAGCCTCATAACCGAAAGTAATCATCAATAATTTCGGCATAAAATTGAAACCAACCAAAAATCCCAAACTCAACTTTCAGTTTTAACAGCATACGTATCAACATATGCAGCACAACAATCGAACTCCACCACTGAAGATTATAGGCTAGATTTGGACTCACAAAAACAAGGAACTACACGCAACACAGCACATACAGTCCCGACAACATCACTACAATCATACCAGGTTTGAATTTGAATAGATACAAGAACGAGATAGAGGTGTACAATAGCTTTTCCAAGAACTCGCACTTACCCACACAGCCAACATCCCACACACACACTCTGTCCCCAACACACACACACGTATCAATACATACAGTCGCAGGAGGTGTAAAGGAGGGGAATCGGGGTTAATTAACACCCCAGTCGCAGCCACACACACACACGAACAACAAGGGGGAAGAGTACGAGAGAGAGACGCGTGAAGGAGAGAAAATAGAGAGTTCAGAGAGAGAGAGATTTCGAGAGAGATTGTGAGGAGAGGGAGAGAGAACTCGCTAAAAAAAATTTGAGAGAGGGATGCAGAAGAATGTTCGAGAAAACCAAGAAGAATCGAGAGAGATTCTTGAGAGAAATAAGCCCACAGCTGATTTTTGGGGATAACTGGTGAATTAGGGATTTAAAAGGAATATGAGGGCTTTTCTGAAATTTTGTTTTGCTAAAAAAAATATCACAAAATCACTTTTAAAAATTACAATTAAATAGAAAAATAGGTGGAATATTAAATTTTAAAATTTTAAAATAAAGAGTATAAAATTACGATCACCCACGTATTTTTAAAATATTTTTAGGATCGGAAATGAATTAAATATGAATTTTACAAGTTTAGATCCTTAAAATCTAATATATTTAAAAAAAATCATTTTAAAATACATAAACACCCAAATTAATACACCCAATAATTTTAAAAACTAATTAAATATACAAAGATGATATTACAAAAGATTTCATGATTTTTAATAACTCCGGTAATTTTATAAAATTCTCAGAAGATAAATAAAACATGATTCAAATAGAATTTAATCCCCAAAAATAAAAATAAAAATACGTCGACTTTTCTGACACATATAAATCATCAAATAAACCCACAAAACGAAATCACACCTATTTCACTTCCTAAAAAAATAATCACGTCACATAATTCACATTTAATAATAAATAAATAATTATAAATATCACAGAAATTTCTAAGGCGTTATATTTCTAGTGTAGTTTTATCGATATTAATTATGTTTTTCATCTTTCAGTGCCTCATGCTTAATTGTTGAAAAGATGGATTATTTTGGGCTTGAAAGCGAAGATTATTCAATAGGGAAGTTAGAAGAGGAAAGCTCGCGATGTCTGGAGGTGTTTAATGTATTATCTTGAAGATTTTATCTCGTACGGGCTGATGTACGGTCGTTCGTTAGGCCGTTTAAAGGAGCAGATTTTCTGTACGGGCAGCTGTACGGCCGTTCAACAGGCCGTACAGAACCTGCTGTGTATTAAAAGAAGGCTCATAAATCTTATCTTCATTACTTAACCTATATCTAACTTCATCTTCATCTTCATCTTAGCTCTAGAGAAACATCAATTACTCATAATCTAGCATTGATTATGAGTAACTAACTCCATTTATTTGGCTCAAGGAAGCATCTCTTGTACTAAACCCATTCAATTTAAGTAAGATCTATTTCACTCTATCTTGAATTCTTGAGTTGTATTGTTTATGATTTTGCTTGGAGAATTGTAAGTTGCTTCAATTTGATCTTCTTGTAATATCAATTGCTAATTATTTGTGCTAATCCGTAATTGTTAGTACATTCATTATAGTAGCACAAGTTTAGTGTACCTAAATTCTCAAGCTTTAAGTGCAAATACCTAGGTTGAGCTTCTCATCCTTGGGTTTATCCTAACCTCTCTTTGATTGATTCCTTGATTTGGTTAAATTGGTAGTGCTTCACTATTGGTTGCTAGTATCAAGAGAACTAATTTATGTGCTTCACTAAATTAGTGTTTTTAGAAGAGAAATAAGTAACTGTGTGCTTCACCAATTATCTTGGTTAGGTAGAGTTGGATATATTTTGCTTGTTGGGTTGAAGTGCCTGATTTGCAATATCCTTGGGTCAAATATCTCTTATCTTGCTTATTCATCCATTGTGTTGTTGTGTTGGCAAATTTGGATAATTGCCATTAACTTAGTTGTATTTTTTGTAGAAATTTATTTATCGTATGCAAGGTGTTTGATAAAACACCTCAACCAAACTCAAAACCCCCCATTTTCCACACTTCTAGATTGTAAGAGATAATCTACTTGAAATCAATATTGAGAGTCCTTCCCTGTGAACGAACTTACGAAAAACACTACCTTCAAATTGGCGCCGCTGCCGGGGAAGGCAACAATATTAATTTGAGTTAATTGTTTCTTATATTTTTGATTTTATCTTTGTATATAGTTTTTTTTTTGCTGTGTCTTCATGTTTATTGGATATAGACATGAACTAACTCTTTCAGGAGACAATGGATAATTATTTTGGTTGGAATAACGCTCAAGATTTCACCTACGATCAAGAACGATATCAAGATTTTAATTCTTTTCAGAATTTAAATGCGTATCAGGTGAATTCTTTATATTCTACAAACTCATGTTATGCTTCTTACCCTCCTATCATCGATTATTCATATGCTTTTGAAAATCAATGTTATGATCCACAATATAATTTCCATGGCCATCAAGGGTCTTCTTCATCTACATTGTCATCACTTGAAGAAATGATGAAGCAAATGGCGGCAAACAACCTCTAATTTGCTTTTGAAAATCGATGCTATGATCCGCAATACAATTCCCAAGACCATGAGAGGAGATGATAAAACAAATGGCGGCAAGCAACCTCCAATTTCAAAACATCACTTCTCAAAGCATATCCAACTTGGAAGAGCAAATGAGTCAACTAGCCGAAACCGTGAGTCGATTAGAGGAAGTCAATTCTCCTACTAATCATGATTCTTGTTTTGTAATTGATGAAAATGTTGTGCATGATGAATTTGCTTGTTTAGTTGACGATTGCCCTAAGCTTGACAATGATAAATTGGATGTAGTTGAGGATCTACCAAATATAGAAAATACCTTTGAGATTAATGAATTGGTAGATGAGATAAAAGTTGATGAATGTCCGATTAAAATTGAGGAGGAATTAAAGGTTGATGAAATTGAAATTTTTTCTTGGGTATATAAGGATCCAATTTGGGAACATTTTTTGAGTCGTACTTGTAAAGATTATTCTGACAATTTTTCTAGCTACTTTCATTTTTCAAAGTCTCTTGAAGATGTGAAGATCATAAATATATTTTTATATTTTTATGGATCAAATGTATATTTGCACACCTTATTCTTATTATTGATTCGTAGGTATGTGCATTTATTTGCTTTTTTACCTCATTAGTTAGAATAGTTGTATAAATAAGTCGAGCCAACGACAATAAACAAAGTGCTTTTTGGGAGGCAACCCAAGGTACGCATGTATTTATATATTTTTATGCGTGTTAGATTATAATGGAGTAAAAAAAAATTAATGTCCCGCTCAATAATATTTAATATCGTTAATTATAGTTTTTATAATTTTTATATTTATTCCACTCGTGCCTTGATGTGTTTGTTCATGTTTTCAGGAATTAATATTTTATTCAAGCATTCAAGGATTTGTGTGAATTTTCTAAAAAAAAGAAAAAAAATATATATTTTTGTAAAATTTCAGGGCTGCACGGGTTGTCGTACGGGGTGTAGACCGTGCAACAAGCCGTGCAATAGCCTGTGCAATTTTTTCCTGCTTCTGTCCATAACTTAGTGCAAAATAAGGGGTCCCAAAAAATTTTACCCACTTGTTGCACGGGCGTTCAACTCTTTTAAAAAACAAATACAATACAAAACAGTCACACATCACTTTCCCCTTTTCTTTCAAACACAAATTCAACCCACCTCCGTTTTCCATCACCTCATCACTCCCTCCCTTATCCTACACCTCGCACCTGCAAAACGCTGCAACAACCGTCTCGACCACCATTTCCTCCTTCACGCGCTTCATCCTCTTTCACGCCTTTCAGCCTCCATCCACCTCTAACCCTCAACACCACACCCTTCCGCAGGTTTTCCTCGTCTATTCGCGCAGCCGTCACTACAGTTTCTCCACCGCTGCCCTCCTCTTCATTCAATCACAACACCTCCATTTCACCTCCGTTCGCCCATTACCGCATCTCACCTCTATTCCGCACTCCTCTACAGCCAATCAACACCACCTCGCGACCCACACCATCGCTAAGCTCCATCACCCAGCAGCCACAACATCAAACCCACTTCCCCATCTCGTCACTACCTCACTGCAGCCTCCGTTCTTCTCTATCTCACCTTCTCCATGCCACCACTGTCCAGCCACCGTTCCTCACCTCGCCTCCTTCACTCTGTCGACCCACCGCACCTCCACCTTCAATTCACCATTCCACCAGCCTACCTTTCATTCCACCCATTTCCCATCTCCCGCCTGCACACTAGACTTCGACCTCACTCATTTTCTCCATTCCCTTCCTCTTCACCCCACTTCCTTCTCATTCTCCATCCATCACACCACCACTACCTTCACCTTCGACCCAGTCCTCAACCTCTCTTCCACCCGACCATCATCCAACGCCGCCAACATCTCTCCCCGACTCCTACAACCCACAACACAATTCTCCGCAACAGACCATTTTCCTCCCCACGCCTGCATCTCTCGCCACCATCTCCCTCCGTTTCTCCTCACCTCACCCCTGCCACTCTTCTTTCAACCCTGTCCACCCATCTGCCAAACCCAGCACCGACCTCCGTTCACCCGTTATAACCCATCAACGCCATTCCCCTTCCCTCGTCTTTCAACCTCACGCCTCCTTCTCTCTTCACCACACTACCAGCCCCCTATTGTCTTCCCTAAAACAAACGCAGCTCCTCCTTCCCTTGTTTTATTTTTCTTGTTTTGTTTTATTTCATTGTTTTATTTTGATTTATTTTATTTTATTTCTCTTTCTATCTATTTATTTTATTTTTGATTTTGATTTTCAGTTTTAAATTATTTTTTTAAGCTAGATAATAAATATAAATTCAAGAATCAATTTTATTTTATTATTAATTTGATTTTTATTTTAAAATTTGATATTTGATTTTATTATTATTTTAGTTTTAAATTTGATTTTTGATTTATTATTATTTCAGTTTTAAATTCTATTTGATTTGATTTTTATTTTTTATTTTTTATTATTAATTGGTTAATTATTTTATTTTATTTTATCTTATTTTATTTTTAAAAAAAAAACAAAACAAATATTTTTATTATTTTTATTTCCTTAATTAGTGTATTGCAGGGCTTTGAGGGGTGTTGGATTTTGGCTTGTCGGTTCTTTTGTTGAGTTGATTGTGGTGCTCGACATTAGCTAAATTCTTAGCGTGCAATTTCGGAGTTGGATTTTGGCAAATATGAGTGGTGCTCCCGGTCCTTGTTATTTATTTTAGGGGAGTTCTCTTTCACTCATATCTCTACTTCATTTTATTTGTCATGCATGAGGACATGCCATGTTTTAAGTGGGGGAAGGATTGTTTAATTTGATGTCCGTATTGTCTAATATAGATACGAGTTTAGTCATGAGTTTGTTTACTTGTTTGTAAAATTTAAGACATTGTGAGCTTGTAACCTTGTTTTCTCCTATTACGTGTCTAGCATTATCAATTTGATGTGAATCTATAAGTTTGATGCACCTTATTGTACACACACACACACACTTAAAATGGCATGAAAAGTCTAGATTATTGTAATTAAATTGTGAGCATGACGATTATCTCTTAGCATGCATGGAATCAAATCGAAAAGATGTTATTACAACTTAAACCTTGTGAGGCCTTGAACGATGATTCTTTTACTTGTGTGTTTCTCCGTCTTTATGTATGTTTGTTGCTCTAGGGCTTGCATTAAACCTTTATTCATGGATGCACCATAATAAGTAAATTCTTTTTAGGATAACCATTTTGGCCTTTTTAGCTTATGAACCATGAAAATAATCCCTAGTTACCCCCTTTGAAGCTTATATCCATATTTTTCTTCGTCACTTTCTCCTTTTATACATGAGTCAAAGCCAAATACTTCACTCTCGACCTAGTTGAGCTAGTTGAGTCTTGGAAAGAATTAATTGATGAGCATGTGAATTTGGAGAAGTTGTGAAGAGGAAGGATTCTAATTATTGTAAGTGGGAACTAGTTTGATGTGTATATCTAGATGTGGTTCAAAGTTCTTTGTAGTATTTATATATGTAATGCATCCCCTTTGCTAAAAAATAATAATAATAATAAAAGGGATGTAAAAAAAAAGAAAAAAGAAAGCAATAAATCTTTGTACTTTATTTTGTTTCAATTTTCTTGGTAAATGTGGTTGTGTTTTGTAATTGTAAATGAGTGAAGACATTCTTTAGTTTGAGAATTTGGTGGATGAAGCGAGCAAGCGTCATTTTGACTCAACTAGCGAGACTTTTACACCTTCCTTGAACTTAAATTTTCACACCTTCACCCAAGCCTCATTACAACCCATTTTATGAATTCCTTGTTTTTGGTGCAATCCGGAATTTAGGTGGACATGCAAGGTCAAGTAGAGCGCATGCATTTAGACTTGGAGTTGAGTGAAATCTCTAGCCCATACTTGTGTGATGCATAATTGAGAGATGTGAGATTTTTCACCATGCAATTTCATCTTCTTATTGTGAAGCCATGTATGCTTTGTGATAATCTTGTCTAGTGTTCACGATTGAAGTGCATTCATTCTATCTTTAATGTCTTTGTTACATCTTGCACAAGGTGTGTTATCTTGATTCTTGAATTGGTTGTTAGCTCGTTTTAGTGGATGACAAGGTGAATAGCTCTATATGTTTGATTTTAGTTACAAGTAGATGACTCGGACATGTGAATGTAGTAGTTAGTTTAATTATTAGGTATTGTTAGTTTCTTATTTATTAGTGGCTTTTGTGATTTTGTGGGTACATCATATATAAACCCTCACGAGACCTCACTCGTCCACTAGGGCAACCTAGGGGTTCCAAGGGCTTGTTGCATATGCCAAATGCAACCGTGATCACCTTCGGAAGTGGTACTAGTTAGGAGTATATGGTTATATTAATTTTAGTTTGCTCGGGACTAGCAAAGTTTAAGTGGGGGAAGATTTGATAATGTGTATTTTATACACGTTTTGTCTTTTATTCTCTTGCATTTTTGTTCGTTTCGAATGTAGTTTTATCGATATTAATTATGTTTTTCATCTTTCAGTGCCTCATGCTTAATTGTTGAAAAGATGGATTATTTTGGGCTTGAAAGCGAAGATTATTCAAAAGGGAAGTTAGAAGAGGAAAGCTCGCAATGTCGGGAGGTGTTTAATGTATTATCTTGAAGATTTTATCTCGTACGGGCTGATGTACGGCCGTTCGACAGGCCGTTCAAAGGAGCAGATTTTCTGTACGGGCAGCTGCAGAACCTGCTGTGTATTAAAAGAAGGCTCATAAATCTTATCTTCATTACTTAACCTATATCTAACTTCATCTTCATCTTCATCTTAGCTCTAGAGAAACATCAATTACTCATAATCTAGCATTGATTATGAGTAACTAACTCCATTTATTTGGCTCAAGGAAGCATCTCTTGTACTAAATCCATTCAATTTAAGTAAGATCTATTTCACCCTATCTTGAATTCTTGAGTTGTATTGTTTATAATTTTGCTTGGAGAATTGTAAGTTGCTTCAATTTGCTCTTTCTTGTAATATCAATATCTAATTGTTTGTGCTAATCCGTAATTGTTAGTACATTCATTATAGTAGCACAAGTTTAGTGTACCTAAATTCTCAAGCTTTAAGTGCAAATACCTAGGTTGAGCTTCTCATCCTTGGGTTTGTCCTAACCTCTCTTTGATTGATTCCTTGATTTGGTTAAATTGGTAGTGCTTCACTATTGGTTGCTAGTATCAAGAGAACTAATTTATGTGCTTCACTAAATTAGTGTTTTTAGAATAGAAATAAGTAACTGTGTGCTTCACCAATTATCTTGGTTAGGTAGAGTTGGATATATTTTGCTTGTTGGGTTGAAGTGCCTGATTTGCAATATCCTTGGGTCAAATATCTCTTATCTTGCTTATTCATCCATTGTGTTGTTGTGTTGGCAAATTTGGATATTTGCCATTAACTTAGTTGTATTTTTTGTAGCAATTTATTTATCGTATGCAAGGTGTTTGATAAAACACCTCAACCAAACTCAAAACCCCCCATTTTCCACACTTCTAGATTGTAAGAGATAATATACTTGAAATCAATATTGAGAGTCCTTCCCTGTGAACGAACTTACGAAAAACACTACCTTCAAATTGGCGCCGCTGCCGGGGAAGGCAACAATATTAATTTTGAGTTAATTGTTTCTTATATTTTAGATTTTATCTTTGTATATAGTTCTTTTCTTTCTTTTCTTTTTTCTTTTAGTGTGTCTTCATGTTTATTGGATATAGACATGAACTAACTCTTTCAGGAGACAATGAATAATTATTTTCGTTGGAATAACGCTCAAGATTTCACCCACGATCAAGAACGATATCAAGATTTTAATTCTTTTCAGAATTTAAATGCGTATCGGGTGGATTCTTTATATTCTACAAACTCATGTTATGCTCCTTACCCTCCTAGCATCGATTATTCATATGCTTTTGAAAATCAATGTTATGACCCACAATATAATTCTCATGGCCATCAAGGGTCTTCTTCATCTACATTGTCATCACTTGAAGAAATGATGAAGCAAATGGCGGCAAACAACCTCCAATTTGCTTTTGAAAATCGATGCTATGATCCGCAATACAATTCCCAAGACCATCAAGGGTCTTCTTCATCTTCCATATCATCATTAGAGGAGATGATAAAACAAATGGCGGCAAACAACTTCCAATTTCAAAACATCACTTCTCAAAGCATATCCAACTTGGAAGAGCAAATGAGTCAACTAGCCGAAACCGTTAGTCGATTAGAGGAGGTCAATTCTCCTACTAATCATGATTCTTGTTTTGTAATTGATGAAAATGTTGTGCATGATGAATTTGCTTGTTTAGTTGACGATTGCCCTAAGCTTGACAATGATAAATTGGATGTAGTTGAGGATCTACCAAATTTAGGAAGTACCTTTGAGCTTAATGAATTGGTAGATGAGATAAAAGTTGATGAATGTCCGATTAAAATTGAGGAGGAATTAAAGGTCGATGAAATTGAAATTTTTGCTTGGGTATATAAGGATCCAATTTGGGAACATTTTTTGAGTCGTACTTGTAAAGATTATTCTGACAATTTTTCTAGCTACTTTGATTTTTCAAAGTCTCTTGAAGATGTAAAGATCAGAAATATATTTTTATATTTTTATGGATCAAATGTATATTTGCACACCTTATTCTTATTATTGATTCGTAGGTATGTGCATTTATTTGCTTTTTCACCTAATTAATTAGAATAGTTGTATAAATAAGTCCAGTCAACGACAATAAACAAAGCGCTTTTTGGGAGGCAACCCAAGGTACGCATGTATTTATATATTTTTATGTGTGTGTTAGATTATAATGGAGTAAAAAAAAATTAATGTCCCGCTCAATAATATTTAATATCGTTAATTATAGTTTTTATAATTTTTATATTTATTCCACTCGTGCCTTGATGTGTTTGTTCATGTTTTCAGGAATTAATATTTTATTCAAGGATTCGAAGTTAGGCTGTGATTTTACAAAAAACTAAAAATAGTAGTGTGTTCTTGGTGTTGTCCTTAACATAATACTAAATTTTCTGAATTTTTCGTGAACTTTGAATTAATTGGAATTTTTGATTAATTTTAATTAATTATTAATTCTAAAAATTCGAATTAATCAAATTTTCTTCTTTTACAATTTGTGTGTGTTTAATTCATAAAAATGGTTGATAATTTCGAAATCGTCAAGAACAATTTTGTCGGGTATTTTAATCCCGAAAATTTTTCGGACGAAAAATTTAGACAGTGGATTCGATTTTTAAACGAGCATCCTATTATTGGTCGTGTTATCACTCTTGATGCTCCACTAAAAGTTAATCCACTTTAGTTGATTTGTTCCACTGCTGTTGTATCTCCTGATTCAAAATCTTTCACATTTTCTGTGGTTGATAAATAGTGAACGAGTCAATCATTAATACGGTCTTTAATCTTTCGTCAGACAATTTTGTTAATCCTCCATCTAAAAATGAGTTAAGAAGTTTTTTTAATGATATTCATTATCAGAGTGTTGTGGCTCCTTTGGACTTGAACAAACTTACTAAGAAAAATCTAATTAGTGAATGAGATTGCTTCTTTGACACTTTAGCTAAGGTATTTGCCAACTGCAACAAAAATACGTTTACCAATATTCCATATCTGTTACAGAATATATGTTATGCAGTTGTTTACAATCGCAGAATAAATATTGGCAAATTACTTTTGAGTGTCATCGTGAATTGTCTTAGGGTTGCCAGGAGAGAGAGAGAGAGAGAGAGAGAGAGAGAGAGAGAGAGAGAGAGAGAGGTCTGATTGCTGGTGAGAAAGTCAGTTGTTATTATCGTCGTTTCTTGATGCTCATCTTTAATCATGTGGTTTCTGCTCAGCAACAACCTTTGTTTTTGAATGATAAGTTTGAAGTGTCAATGCGCAACCATAATAAGTTCTTTACAAGGTTAAACACTCAGAGGAAGTTTCCAAACATTCCAGTGCTTATCACACCCTACATGGCCAACTTCATTAACTTACCAACCATGCCTGTTCAACCTCCCGTGCAACCCGAACCAGTTCCTGAGCCACCAGTTCTTGAACAACCTACACCTGTCCCTGACCCAGAACCTCAAGTGGATCAAACCACTCCTGCTAGGACTTTTGTAGATGCTGCTGGACAGGTATTAACTTCTGATCTCTTAACTCCTTCTAAATCTCAATCTCAATCTACTTCCGGAACCCAAATGGTTGTTAGGGCTGACTAGGTGTTGTAGAACCACAACATTCAACCTAGGTCATAGGGCCAAATACAAGGTCTAAATCTATCCTTACCTATCAACCCAGAAAGAAATTCCCAGTTAAAAGATCTCAGGGAAGTAGTAGTGAAATGAGTGAACCCACAGCTCTGCCTCCTCTAAAGAAGAGTAGAAATATACCTGAGGCATCTGCAAGCCCATCCTTGTCCTCCCAAAAGGATATGGACATTGATATGGCCACTACACCAGTTACAAGATTCATCCTCTTGACAGGGTGAATCTATTGAAATTCGCCATCGGGCCATGGCATCCTGTAATATGTCAAGCACAACCCCACTGTTATTACTAATAATGGGAGAACATGTAGAATTGGATGAACCTAGGGACACTTTGAGAGGAGAGCATGTAAGAACTGATACGGTGCCTGCCATAGTTACGGCAGAGGGGCCTTCACAGGTCTATGAGGGAAATCTTGATTCTTTGCCACCAATAATAGAATCATCATCTCCCCTCTCAGGTGGAACATACCTGGATCCCTTAAGGGAGTTTTCACTCGCAGTTTCGACTGGAGAAAGTGGAAGGAAACTTGATCTATCTACCACTGAAGCAATTCATTTTCCAAATCAAAATGACAAGGTAGATATGATTAAGAATTGGGATTCGCGAACTCCCATTGCACCACCACTGACATCTCCTGAAGAGACTAGGGTGATTTCTTCTGCAGGTACAGCGAAAGGAAAGGAACTTGTGTTGAGTGATGTGAGGACCACCAAAAATATGAGCGAAACACCTGCACGTGAGGTGAGTGAAACACCTTTGAGTGATCTTCAGGTGAGTGTGCAGAGGAAATTGGATGAAAGTGAAGCGGAAAAAGAAATTCTCAAAGCACAAGTGATTGAACGGTCTTCTTCTTCCACCTCTGTCAAACATCAGCTCACTATAATCAAGGATGATATTCATAACTTGAAGACAACCTTTACTCCTAAGTTAAACACTTTGTTACAATTTCAAAACCAAGCTGCTACTAAAAGATCTGACATCTTGACCTCCATTGACAACATCTCTACTAAAGTGGACAAACTTCATATGAAATTCCGTGTAAGTGATGACTTTTATGAGGGCCCGCTTTAGTAAGTTGGAAGACAACTATGAATATCTCAGTGAGGGGATGTGATAACGTGTATTTTATACATGTTTTGTCTTTCAATTGTTAGTTCCGAATGTAGTTTTATTGATATTAATTATGTTTTTCATCTTTCAGTGCCTCATGCTTAATTGTTGAAAAGATGGCATATTGTGGGCTTAGAAAGCAAAGATGATTCAAAAGGGAAGTTAGAAGATGCAAGCTCGCGATGCCGGGAGGTTTTTAATGTATTATCTTGAAGATTTTGTCTCGCACAGCCGTTTCGCAGGCCGTTCAAGAGTTTAAAAGGAGCAGTCTATTGTATAGCTGCTGTACGGCAAATGGAGTTTTCAGTGGAATCTCTCAAAGCTGTCTGTAGACAAATGATGAGTAAGGGATTCGCTTCTGAGCTTAAAGATAAATCCATGAAGATCATTGAAAGAGTTATATTCAAGAAGAGCAATGAGGTGTGGAAGTGTGATGTCATTGCTCCAAACCCTCTTGATGACGTGAAGATTGAGCCGGAGCTGATAGAGAAGAAATGGAATATTCTTCAAGCCATGAAGAATGTAGATGAAGCTTTGACTCTTCCTTCTGGAGCACTAGAACAAGGAGAAATAAGGGAGGCTATTGGTGTTCCAGGAAGTGAAAGTGTATACTAGATACATGCTTATGTTGAAGATACAGCTGATGCCTTAGTATTCATAGATGCAGACCAGAATCAAACAATCTTGCATATGAGTAGACAATGGCTGCTACGGACTCAAGATGCTGCATTTCTGGAGAGAGTATTATATGTATTCAAATGGGGCGAAGTGGAAGATAAGTTTGTTGAAGAAAAGCAGAGACTCATGAGTTACCTGTCTGAAGTAGTGGTGGAAAAGAAGAGAATGGAGCGAGATGCGGCCAGTGTCCACAATACTGACCGTGTCAAGGGCTACCCCAAGATGATCTATTGTCAGTTCAAATCTGATAAATCTCACTGGAAACCTCAGCTCATCATGAAGAACTTCGAGGATATTCCAAAGATCAGAACTACTCAGGAGGTGGACAAACTCAGAAGGCTTTTCAAACATCCTTATCCAGAGCCCAAGAACCCTCTAGAAATGGAAGCTGTAAGTCTATTGAATGCCAGGTGGAAGCAGCTTAAAGATCCAGTATACAAGAAAGAAAAGCAGCAGAAGGAGAAGCGCAAAAGGCAGAAAGAAGAGAGAGACCACGCTGCTGAAGCTAGAAAGAGGAAACGGAATTAGGGTTAAAGGTCAGAGTGGTGTGAACTTGAAGTTGGAAAAACTTCATGTCTTTCGGTTGCTTTAACTCACTTGAGGAAAATTCACCTTAGAGTGAATCCAATAAGGTGATACAAGTTTGACTAAAAGATATGAAATAATCCAGGTGATAGGAATCACTCAAATGATCTTTAATTCGAAGTTCGAATTATGTTTCTAGTTTAAGTTCTTTGTATTGTTTTCATGTAAATTTCAATTGTAAATTATTCAATACTGTAATGTTAATTATCTTTTCTCGTCTCATTGTTTAGTTGAGTTATCCTTCATTAATTTGAATGTCATTGTTAGACAATCAAATTGGGGGAGATTGAAAGGCAGAGTGTGTAAACTTGTAACACTATAACTAATGTAACTCAAACTAAAGGAAAAGATACTTAACCAGAAGACAATCAAGAACAAGAAGTCACAAGAAATCAACACTAAATGAAGACAAGGTAATTGATACAATTCAACATGTTAACTATGATCAATCCAAGAAGAAATCATTGAGAGAAGTTCAAGTCAAAGTTGTTCATGCCTCAGTGATTTGGAAAGCCAAGAATCAAGATCATAACTATTAGTATCAATAAGACCAATTGATTTCAAGTGAACAAGAAGGAAAGCAAATATTGGAAAGCCACATTTCTAATTGGATATGGTAATTTATTCAAGAAGCAAAAAACCCTATCAAGACTAGTCACTTATGAACCAGACCGTTGCATCAAGTGTCAGGACATTGATAGCAAGTTTATGTCAGTAATAAAGATCCATATTCAAGAGCTTGGTGAAGAATAAAGAAGACATGAAGATATCACAAGTTCAAGATGTGCATTGAAGTTTCAAGTTGAAGACCAGAATATTTTCTAAGTACTAAATATTCTAGATGGCCAAGTAGAAGTTTCTAAGTAGAAGTTCTACTTAGAACTTCGAGATGGCTAAGTAGAAATTCTCAAGTAGAAGTTCTACTTAGAGTGCAGCTTCAACATGACACATGGCATCTTCTGATTGGCAGATTTCCAAGCTTTCAAGATAAGGCAAGATTTATGTGGACATCATTGGGCCACGTACATCTTAGTCTTTGAAGACTACAGGACATAGATTACATGTAGTATAAATAGAAGTACTTGTGTAATGTTTTAGTTAGTGAGCAATTCTAGAGAAAAACACAAGAGAAAAAGAGAGAGTGCATTCACAGAGCTTAGTATCATTCACTTCTCTCTCAACTTCTGTTATACTTTGTAATGAATGTTGTAGCAACCCTTTCAAGTTATATATAAGACATATATTCCTTGAATCTGTGTGTTCATTTATTGCATCGTATTTATTGCTTCTCATATTCGAAAAGTTGTATTCACCCCCCCTCCACAACACATTTGGTCCTAACAATTGGTATCAGAGCTATATGTTTAACATACAAAACATAGATCCTTGTGTTGAGTAGAAGAATCGTGAGTTTTCATTTTTCAGATCTACTTTTCATTTTCTCGAAAAGTGTGTTTTAATTCGTTGGTAGTGAAAACTCATCTGAAAAATTATTTAAATACTCCAGGTGTGATTATTTAGCTTGGGTGTATTTTAACTAATTTTTGTGAATTTATCTGGGTTCGTTCATATTTGGTGTTCTTGAGTGTTCATCATCTGTTCTTATCAAAGAAGACAACCCAACAACTTTTTGATCTCCTTTTCAAAAGTAAAAGAATAAAAAAAAGGTGGTTTTGGACTTTTTAATTTGCTTTATTCGGCCGAAAGTATACAGACATACTCAGTACCTAGCATGTGGGTTAGGTGAGTAAAGCATTCAAAGTCAAAAGGTGTTAAAGAGATAATATTGTTTATTCAATATTAAAGTAATCTGCAGAAAAATTATTCTAAGGACAAAAGTTCTACATAGAATTTCTACTTGAGAATTTCTACATAGAATTTCGACTTGGACAATTTCTACTTGGTGATTTCGACTTGAGCAAAATTTCTACTTAGAGAAATTTCGACTTAGGCAAAAGTTCTACATAAATATTCTACATAGCCTAGTCTTGGGTACTTAGAAACTTTTAGTGACCAGAATTGAGATGGCTCCTAAAAATGCATTCAAGATCCCAATGTTCAACAAAGATCACTATGAAGAATGGGTTTTCAGAATGAGACTATATCTAGAGACTGTTAACCCTGAATATCTGGAAGTCCTTGACAAGGGTAAATTTGTCCCAATGGTAGTTATTCCTTCACATACGGAAGGAGGGGTGCTTATACCACCTCGGTCTGAGCCTAAAAAGGTCTCGGAGTTTTCGGATGCTGATAAGGAACAAATAGCTTGTGATACTGCCGTACGACAAACCTTGATGAAATCTCTTGATCATGAAATGTTTAATATAGTCAAAGGTCTGACTACAGCGAAGAAGATTTGGGACAAGATAGAAGTTGTCATGGAAGGATCTGCAGAGGTCAGAAGCAACAAAACACTCATACTCAAGATGGAGTATGACACCTTTAGAATAAGGAAAGGAGAAGGCATAACAGATGTCTACCTACGATTCAGTCAGTTGGTATTGGACTTGAATCTGAGAGGTGTAACTCTCCCCATGATTGAGACTAATACGAGATATCTGAGGAACCAGCCTAAAAGCATTGAACGTAGGGTCTACGCAATAAGAGAAACCAGAGATTTGCATACAACTTCTCTGGAAGAATATTATGGAATATTAAAGACCTATGAGCTGGAAACACTTCAAGATCAAGCATGGGACAATGATTCAAAGGGAAAAGAAAGTGCATCAGGATTAGTTGCTGATGAGGAAGAGTCTAAGAAAGCAATGGTTGCAGCAAAGCCTAAATCATCACTTGCACCACATCAAGTTGATAATGATGACGAGTGCGCATCTGACAGTGATGATGACTACTACACCCAAGAAGAGCTGGACAACATGGACGATAGTGTCGTGGCATACATGGCAAGGAAGTTCAGCAACATGAGATTTAGAAAGAGCAACCGACCACAGAGAAAATCTTCATCTTATTATCGGGCTGCTAAGGGTGGTGGTAGTTCGTCAGGCTACAAAGGAAAAGGCAAGAATACCAGCTACAAATCTCCTTTGGATTTCAAAATGAAGTTCAAATGCTATAATTGTGGTGAAGCTGGACACTTTGCCTCGGACTGCAAAAAGCCTAAACAGACTTATCCAAAAGAAACATTTGAAGCTCTCAAAAGCAACTACGAAGCACTGTTGAAGGAAAGACATGGAAAACGAGCTTTATTGGTGACAGAAGGAAGAGCTTGGGATGATTCAGATGAGGAAGATGTTACTCATGTAGCAAACTTTGCCCTCATGGCTGAGACATCAGAGGAACCAGAGGTACCA
Organism: Saposhnikovia divaricata; assembly: GCA_036435485.1. Lineage (NCBI taxonomy): Eukaryota > Viridiplantae > Streptophyta > Magnoliopsida > Apiales > Apiaceae > Saposhnikovia > Saposhnikovia divaricata. The sequence goes on from CM071600.1 coordinate 27,261,020, forward strand.
GTTCTGACTCTTAAAGTAGAAATGTCTATTGATGATTATAAAGAACAGAACGGGGCTCTTAGTGAAGAAATCTATATGTTGTGCAAAAGCCTAGACTCTTCTCAAAAGGAACAGAAAACACTTGTTGCCAAATGTAGAATGCTTGAGGCAAAAGTGGAAGAGTTAGAGGCTGCTTGCACTGTAGATACTTCTCTAAGAGACTTTATTAAATCTCTGGAACACAAGCTCGTCCTTAAGGAAGAAGTAGAAGCATGTCTTAGGAACAATCTAGCTGAGTTAGAAACAAAATGCGAAGCTTACAAACTAGCGGCTAGTAAAGTGTATGTAGATAATGACACATTTAAGAAAATAACTGGAGTAGGTATAGGACTTGATTATTCTGACCTTCCTAAGAAAGAAGGAAAGAGACCTATTGACCCTAGTTCCAGTGACCTTAAAAAGGAAACACCTAGTATTCTTAAATCGGCTGTCAAACCTATCTACAAACATCTTGTTCCTAGAATAGAAGAAGAAGAGACTGAATTGATAGCTAGATATGAGATTGAGATGGAAGATCGCCAGAAAGAACAACCTGTAACTCCTATTAAACAAGTTAAAATCAATTTCCCTAGAGATGAATCTAGACTAGGATTAGGAGCTAAGGCTGTTAAACAACAAGGAAAGAGAGAGAAAGGCATAAAAGAGGTTAAGGCTGAACGAATAAAGAAAGCATGTTATCATTGTAAATCTACTGAACATCTTTCTTATGCATGCAAAGCTAACGTGAATGTTCCTGCTGCACATGCCATGCCTGCTACACATACAATGAATAATCTGCATCAGAATCATGCACAGTGTGGTCAACCTAATTGTATGCCATGCACTTTTAACATCATGCAAACTTTTGTGCATTTAATGAATGCATCTAGCCAGTCATGCTAAAATACTGTTGCTAGTTCAAATATCAAGAAAAAGTATGGTAGAGCCAAGACTGTCAGTCCTCCTAAAGTTAGGAGTGACAAACCTTCTCCTAAGACTGACAAATCTGTCAAGTCTGAGAAAGGAAAGGAGATAGTCGAAAGCTCTAGTAATGTGAAGAAAAGTGCATCTCCTGTTGTTAAATCTGTTGATTCTCGATCTTATCGAAAAGCCGGGCCCAATCAAAGTTGGGTTCCGAAGAATGTCTAACCAATCTGTCATTGCAGGGCATTAAGAAGAATAGAAATAAAGTTATATGGGTGCTAGACAGTGGAGCATCAAGGCATATGACTGGAAACAAGTCCCTGCTTACAGAGTTGGTTATGAAGGCTGGCCCTTATGTTACCTTTGGAGATGACAGCATAGGTGTGACTAAGGGATATGGCAAACTGAAAACTGGCAATGTCATCATTGAAGATATTTCCTATGTTGAGGGACTAAAGCACAATATGTTGAGTATAAGTCAATTCTGTGACAAAGGTTACGAAATTGTCTTCAACAAGAAAGGTGTCTCAATCACTCACATCAAGGAAGGCTCACTAGCTTTGAGAGGAGTTCGAAAGGCAGATCTTTTTGTTGCAGATATGGATTCAGCAAATCAGGATGAGGTCACCTCTTTCTACAGCAAAGCCTCGGATGATGAAAGCTGGTTATGGCACAAAAAGCTATCTCACTTAAACTTCAAAACGATGAATGCTCTCGCGAGGCGAGAATTGGTGAGAGATCTACCTCAAATGGAGTTCGCTCCGAAAGGACTCTGTGAAGCTTGTGAAATGGGAAAGTCGAAGCGAGCATCGCATAAAAGCAAAGAAATTTCTAGTATTACTGAGCCTCTGCAACTTCTTCATATGGATTTGTTTGGCCCAGTGAATGTCCTATCTTTCTTTAGGAAAAGATATGCTTTAGTAATCGTGGATGACTTCTCCAAGTATACATGGGTATTGTTCGCAATGACGAAAGACGAAGTACCTTTCTTAATCATTGATCACATCACTCAAATTGAGAATGTTTCAACACTTACTGTGAAGACGATTAGATCAGACAATGGCACTGAATTCAAAAACGCAGTGCTAAATGACTTCTGTGTATCTAAAGGAATACGTCATCAGTATTCAGCCCCGAGAACTCCACAGCAAAATGGAGTAGTTGAAAGGAAGAATAGAACTCTGGTTGAAGCAGCAAGAACTTTGTTGTATGATTCAAAACTTCCTTTGTATTTCTGGGCCGAAGCAGTGAGTACCGCTTGTTACACTCAAAATAGAACCTTGATCATAAAAGATAAAGAAAAGACACCATGTGAGCTAATGAACAATAGAAGACCAACAATCAAATACTTTCATGTCTTCGGAGCAAAATGCTATGTGCTTATAGATGATGAAAATCTAGGCAAGTTTGCAGCAAAAGCTCGTGAAGGAATCTTTGTTGGTTACTCTACAGACGTGGTGGCAGCTTATAGAGTGTTCTTGGTGAATGATCGAAAAGTGACTGAAAGTTACAACGTCAGATTCGACGATACCAAACTCTCATCAATTTTAAGAGATTCTAGTGAACCTGAGTCCATAAAATTTCAGAATCTGGACTTAGAAGATCTTGAAGATGAACCTGAGTTGGTTGTTCCATTAAATGTTCCAAGCGTACATGAAGAACCTGAGTCTAGTGAACAAGCTAATTCTACAAGATCAGGAGAGACTTCTTCAGTACCAACCGGCAACAACTCAGGGGGAGTAAATAGCAGCTCAAGGACTACTGTTCAAGGCTCGAGTCGAGTTGACTCTAGTTCTGTAGGAGCTGGCACTAACTCAGGGGGAGTTAGTGAAAATAATCAAAGTAGTCAGCACCCCAACTCAGAAAATCAAGCTGAATCATCTAGACAATTTCCAGGTGAACGGGTATGGAATAGAGACCATCCGTTTGAGTTAATTATTGGTGATCCAGATGCTGGTGTGACTACTAGAAGAACTGCAAGAGCTGACATGGCTAATATCTCCTTATATTCTGGGTTCTTATCCAAGCTTGAACCTAAAGAAATAGAAGAAGCTCTTGGCGATGCAGATTGGGTGATTGCAATGCAAGAGGAACTCAATCAGTTTGAAAGGCAGAAAGTTTGGAAACTGGTACCCCGACCAAAGAACAAATCCGTAATTGGAGCTAGGTGGGTATTCAGAAATAAACTGGATGAAAACGGACTTGTAACACGAAACAAGGCTCGTTTGGTTGCAAAAGGTTATTCTCAGCGAGAAGGAATTGATTATGATGAAACCTATGCACCAGTTGCAAGACTTGAGGCAGTCAGGATGTTCTTGGCATTTGCAGCACATAAGAACTTCAAAGTTTTCCAGATGGACGTGAGAAGTGCCTTCCTGAACGGAGAGTTAGAAGAAGAAGTGTATCTGGAATAGCCGCCTGGCTTCGTTGATCCAGAACATGCAGATTTTGTGTATCTACTCTTCAAATCTGTCTATGGCCTCAGGCAATCCCCAAGGCGATGGTATGAAACCCTATCTCTATTCTTAATTGAAAATGGTTTTGTTAGGGGAGTAATTGATAAAACATTGTTCTATAAAGTTGTGAGAAATGACTTAATACTTGTTCAAGTATATGTGGACGATATTATTTTTGGGTCATCAAATGAGCGCTTGTGCGAGAAATTTGCCAAGCTAATGCAGGAAAAATATGAGATGAGCATGATGGGAGAGCTGTCCTTCTTCCTTGGATTACAGATCAGTCAGAGAAAAGATGGTATCTTTATCTGTCAATCCAAGTACGTCAGAGATTTACTCAAGAAGTATAATCTAGAAGATGCATCAGCAGCTAAGACTCCCATGGCAACATCCACGAAGCTTGATGAAGACAAATCAGGTAAATCAGTTGACATCACAAGCTATCGAGGTATGATTGGCTCACTCCTCTATTTAACTGCAAGTAGACCCGATATAATGTTCGCAACTTGTTTATGTGCAAGGTTCCAAACGGATCCTAGAGAATCACATCTCGTAGCCGTCAAAAGAATTTTTAGGTATCTCAAGGGCACACCAAATCTAGGGATTTGGTACCCAAGAGATACATGTTTTAATCTTATTGGCTATTCGGATTCAGACTATGCAGGTTGCAGGATTGATAGGAAAAGCACATCTGGTGCTTGCCAATTTCTTGGCAGAAGATTGGTGTCCTGGCAAAGTAAAAAGCAACATACAGTATCTACTTCTACTGCTGAAGCTGAGTACATTGCTGCTGGAAGCTGTGTAGCTCAAATACTGTGGATGAGGAACCAACTGAAGGATTATGGCATGGAGCACAAGAAAATTCCAATCATGTGTGACAACACAAGTGCCATTGCCATAACCAACAATCCTGTAGATCACTCAAGAACCAAGCATATTGACATCAGGTATCATTTCATAAGAGAACATGTCGAGGAGGGGACTGTGGAGCTACATTTTGTGCCCACAATGCAACAAATTGCAGATATATTCACCAAACCTCTTGATGAAGTAACATTCAATAGGTTGGTTGGTGAATTGGGAATGCTTAACACAAGTTAGTAAAGCCTTCTATCTGTAAAATCCATGTTTATGTTTGTATGTGCAAGCTAATCAATCATTATGTGCTTAGACTTTAAAATGCCTAATTAATGATTGTTATAGTTTGCATATAGTGTGATTTTGCATAAATTCATTGTGTTTTAAGTGTCTTTTATAGCACAAATCTGTGAATTTATGCTTGTTAGATTGCATGATCATAGGGGGAGTTAAATTCATAATATTCTAAATATTGCATGTTTTTTAGATGAATTTACCTATGAGTTTCATGTAATTAGAGGCCTTAGAATTGAAAAACTTCAAAATTTTGAGTTAGGTTCTATCTCGAAACTCATCTAGAAATTCGACTTGAATTTCGACTTAATCTGTCAGAGTGAAGTTTTTGAAAAATTCTAAGTCTGGGAAGAATTTCGAGTTGGCTATCTCGAAATTCATCTCGAAATTCGACTTAGAGTTCGAGTTCGAGTTACCAGTGTGCCTAGTTCTATCTTCAAAATATTCAAGATAAAGTCTATCTCGAATTTTATCTCAAAGGTTGAGATGAGATTTCCATTAAGGGAATATTTTGAAAAGAACTGAGAATTAACTTCGAGTTAGTCTATCTCGAAATTTATCTCGAAGTTCGACTTGATGTTCGAGATAGAGTTCTTAGTCTATCTCGAAACTCAACTCGAATTTCGACTTGGTGTTCGAGATAGAGTTCTCAGTTAAGCTAAAGGGAATCTTTCGAGTTACACTCCTAACTCGAAACATATCTTGAATTACCCTGTACTTTTTGGTTCAAGGGGGTATTTTGGAAAGAATTTGAGATTAACTTCGAGTTAGTCTATCTCGAAACTCAACTCGAATTTCGACTTGATGTTCGAGATAGAGTTCTTAGTCTATCTCGAAACTCAACTCGAATTTCGACTTGATGTTCGAGATAGACTCTAACTCGAAAAATATCTTGAATTTCCTTGTCTTTCTTAGAAGGGAATTTTTCCAAGTTTACTACAATTCATTAATCTTCAAGATAGGATTTCCCTATAGTTTCTGCTGTAATATTGGTTAAAGTGCTTATTTGTGCATAATTGTTCGAGTTAACCTCTATCTCGAACTTTATCTCGAAGTTCGACTTGATGTTCGAGATAGAGATGTTCGAGATAGAAATGTTCGAGATAGAGTTCGACTTAGATGTCCCCTGTATGGATTTAGTACTTTTCACATTTTTTAACAGGGACATTTTTGTCATTTTACAATCTTCTATATATACATCTTTAACCCGATGCCTAATTCACTTTACCTAATTCTAATTTTCACAGCAGCCTCTTCACAAAACAAGGCGATTTCATAACATCATACCGTTAACCCTTGTTTTTGTGATTAAACTCGTACTAATCACGAATTACTGCCAATTTTTGGACTAATCTTGACTGTGTTATCCTTAATCTTTGTGTGGGTGTGTTTTGTGTTCATCAATATACACGCGCATATACATACACACGAACATATAGTGTTTGTGTACTGTTCACAAAACGCAATTCCATATTCACCATTCATAAACACACACGATTTCACTAGTACACACGAATATTCATCTTCTTTGAATATTCAGATTTGGTCATTGGTTTTTGATTGTTCATCCCGTAGTTTAATTTTCTCTAAGGGACTTTTGTTCTTTTTGATAAATTAAAAGGGATACATCATTTAATTCGTAAATTATTTGTTTTTCAAAATTAAACAAAAAATCACATCTTTTTAAAGAAAAACATTTAATCAAAATGGCTCACCAATTTTCACTTGCTAAAAACAATTTTTATAATATTTCTACGGAAATTGGTGATCAACTCCCGCGGTTTAAGTTTTGGATACGATTTCTCAATTTGTATTCCAAAGCTAGCCATGCTTTTACTGCTAAACCTACACTAGTACATGATGCTTTACAGCAATTATGGACTAGTGCGGTTACTTTTGGGAGTAAATCAACCCCCTACGGTTTCAGGTTTACCTTAGCGGGTCAGGAATATGAGGTGACCGAAGAAATTGTCAACAGAGTTCTGGGATTCCCAATTAAAGATGCCTATGATCCAGAACCTACTGCTGCAGAACGCCTCAGATTCTTTGAAGAAATTGGATGTTATCCTCCAAAAGGCCCAATCACGGGAAATATCCAAAAGCAATTCTTCCATGCGGAATGGAATTACTTTTTCGAGGCCATCACAAGATGTTTTCGGGCACGCGAAAAAGACTTTCATCAAATTCCAATTCCAATGCAAACCTTTGCAGTTGCCCTAGCAAGAGAACTGGATATAAACTATGGACGCATAGTTCTCTCTGAGATAGTGGCCTCAATGGGATCCCTTGCAAGCAGAGACCTCACTACAAATGATGTTGTCTGCTGGTTTCCTCGGTTTCTTCAAATGCTGATCAATGACTTAATACCGAAGGATGCTCTTGCTATTAGACAGGGATTTGCCAGAAGCCCCACATCTGGATCGCTAGGGATGGGCACTAAGTCACTTTCAACCATTGCTAATCAGGATAAACATCAAGGTAAACCAATGTCTACTCCTGAAAATATACAAATGTGGCTTAGATATGATGCAGGAGTTACCAATTTGGAGGCATCATCACAAGTTTCATCACATGCTCAAAATCCATCTGTTCATGCTGAGGCATTTGATGAGATTCCTGATGAGGAAAGCGATGATGCACAAGGTAATCAATCAGGTAATCTCTCCCTGCATACTATTCATTCCTCCTCCTATGTATCTGATTCCGCGACCCAAGAGACTGCTAACCCGCAGGATCTATCCCAGGGTGATAGCCATATTTCTGACTCTGAGTCTGATACACATTCCTATTCTCTATCACCCCTGTTAACGGAAGTCAGAAAACCAGCACGTATATATATACAAGATGATGAGGAGAGTGAACCCGAAGAGCAGCAACTTATTCGCAAGAAAGCCAAACTTTTCCACGCTGCTACTTCACAACCACAGTCAAACCCTAGAGTGTCACACGCAACCACTCCACCTCACGCGAGTGGTTCACCCCTTGAACAATCTGCACATAGGGATTTTGATTTTGGTGAGGATGATGTACCTCTTGAAGATACTGTTGCTTCAAGAGGACATGAAGTCTTAAGAACTTCAACCGTACCTTCACCGGTACGTACTGATGCTGCAAAGAGGATCGGTTCTGATGTCGTACAAGGACACTTTGCAGCCTCTCAGCCTGAGATTCCAACTCAGGAACAAACAGAATTTGATCCCATAACTGTCAACAACATTTCTTATCAATTTTCTGCAGGTACTGCTTCACTATTTGGATCAATCATTGAAGACATACACGAGCGTGAGACAGGGAGTGTGTGTGAGAGGTTAGGGAGAGAGGGACCTTCATTTTCAAGGCCCGAAACCGAGCGTCAAATACCAACAGAACGAGTATTAGAGCGAGGTCACCTAAACCAAACACCGTCCCTTAACACTGAAAATCTTGATACGCGTATGACTTCAATGGAAAATCAGATGAGGCAGTTCGGGCAGACGATGGGGCAGTTCGGGATTAACATTGGAAACAACCAAAGGGCTCTAGATGACTACGCAGCAAGAATGGCAAGTCAAGCTACAGCTTTTGATGATTTGACAAATAAGGTCAATGACTTGGGCCATGCTGGTGGTGTCTTGGGAAGCACTCTCAATGAGAGGATGGGGGCATTGGAGTCTACAATGCATACAATGGCTGTGGAGATCAGTAGAATGATGTTCGCAGTCAGGAGTTTTGTGCCCCCGGAGTGCTTCGAGTCGCAACAACCTCCCCCCGATGCTGGTGCAGGTGGTGCAGGTGGTGCTAGTGGAGCGGGAGCCTCTGGTTCTGGTTTTGGAGGTTCCTATGCAGCTGGTGGATCTGAAGACCATGGTGGAGCTCAGGATAACTCACCTAAGGGGGAGAGTGGAAAGGAGACGAGACAGCAGGCAGTTCATATCGAAGAAATTGAAGAACCCGCTGATCTTGTCAAGGAACCAGAAGTTGAGCCGTCTGTTGATGAAGAGGCTCTGAGGATGAGAAACGGTAAGGCAGTAATGGTTGATGAACCATTTGTTGATCTGAGTCATCAGGAAACAGTACAGGAGGTACTTGACTCAGATTCTGACATGGAAGACGTACCGTTGGCACACGCTATAAAAAGATCTTTGAAGGAACAAGGTGGAGGTGCTGGGATGTCTTCCGGACTGCCTGAAGAATTTCCTGTTGATGAGGAAACCCTTAAAGCTCAACAGTTAGCCTTGGAACAAGCTCAGTTCCATAAAATGAAGATGATGCAAGAACATGCTGCGTTCCTAGAACAGAAGGTGGAGCTACAAGGGAAGCAGTATGAGTATGAGCTTGCAAGGCTAGCTAATCCTCAAGTTGATCTGGACAAACGAAGGATAGGGCAGAAATGGGATGAAGCAAGGAAGATAATGATGGGACCCTGTGCAAAAGGAGTTCATAACAAGGATGCAGATGATCTGTTCTACAACTTGAATTTGCAGAATCCAATGACTGGGGACTATATAAATGCTTTGAAGAGATTAATTTCTAAAGTCAGGGTTGGATACAATGCAAATCTTAAGGAGTGGCAGGTTATCTTGTCTTTGGTAGAAGGAGTCCCAACATCTTTCTTATATGTGGATGATCAATTCATAATGAGAAGATCTGCGTCAGAGTTGTTCTTGCTAGCGACTAAAATTCAGTACTCTCAATCTGAGGAGCTAAGCATTCTGTACAGAGATCAGTTAATGCAGCTAGCAGAGGACAAGGGTCCAGAATTCTCAGCTTATCCAAATTTTGTCCGGATGGTAGTTGATGGAAAGATGAAGAGGGTTAGCATGGAGGAAAATGATCTGATGGAGTTTTCAGTGGAATCTCTCAAAGCTGTCTGTAGACAAATGATGAGTAAGGGATTCGCTTCTGAGCTTAAAGATAAATCCATGAAGATCATTGAAAGAGTTATATTCAAGAAGAGCAATGAGGTGTGGAAGTGTGATGTCATTGCTCCAAACCCTCTTGATGACGTGAAGATTGAGCCGGAGCTGATAGAGAAGAAATGGAATATTCTTCAAGCCATGAAGAATGTAGATGAAGCTTTGACTCTTCCTTCTGGAGCACTAGAACAAGGAGAAATAAGGGAGGCTATTGGTGTTCCAGGAAGTGAAAGTGTATACTAGATACATGCTTATGTTGAAGATACAGCTGATGCCTTAGTATTCATAGATGCAGACCAGAATCAAACAATCTTGCATATGAGTAGACAATGGCTGCTACGGACTCAAGATGCTGCATTTCTGGAGAGAGTATTATATGTATTCAAATGGGGCGAAGTGGAAGATAAGTTTGTTGAAGAAAAGCAGAGACTCATGAGTTACCTGTCTGAAGTAGTGGTGGAAAAGAAGAGAATGGAGCGAGATGCGGCCAGTGTCCACAATACTGACCGTGTCAAGGGCTACCCCAAGATGATCTATTGTCAGTTCAAATCTGATAAATCTCACTGGAAACCTCAGCTCATCATGAAGAACTTCGAGGATATTCCAAAGATCAGAACTACTCAGGAGGTGGACAAACTCAGAAGGCTTTTCAAACATCCTTATCCAGAGCCCAAGAACCCTCTAGAAATGGAAGCTGTAAGTCTATTGAATGCCAGGTGGAAGCAGCTTAAAGATCCAGTATACAAGAAAGAAAAGCAGCAGAAGGAGAAGCGCAAAAGGCAGAAAGAAGAGAGAGACCACGCTGCTGAAGCTAGAAAGAGGAAACGGAATTAGGGTTAAAGGTCAGAGTGGTGTGAACTTGAAGTTGGAAAAACTTCATGTCTTTCGGTTGCTTTAACTCACTTGAGGAAAATTCACCTTAGAGTGAATCCAATAAGGTGATACAAGTTTGACTAAAAGATATGAAATAATCCAGGTGATAGGAATCACTCAAATGATCTTTAATTCGAAGTTCGAATTATGTTTCTAGTTTAAGTTCTTTGTATTGTTTTCATGTAAATTTCAATTGTAAATTATTCAAGACTGTAATGTTAATTATCTTTTCTCGTCTCATTGTTTAGTTGAGTTATCCTTCATTAATTTGAATGTCATTGTTAGACAATCAAATTGGGGGAGATTGAAAGGCAGAGTGTGTAAACTTGTAACACTATAACTAATGTAACTCAAACTAAAGGAAAAGATACTTAACCAGAAGACAATCAAGAACAAGAAGTCACAAGAAATCAACACTAAATGAAGACAAGGTAATTGATACAATTCAACATGTTAACTATGATCAATCCAAGAAGAAATCATTGAGAGAAGTTCAAGTCAAAGTTGTTCATGCCTCAGTGATTTGGAAAGCCAAGAATCAAGATCATAACTATTAGTATCAATAAGACCAATTGATTTCAAGTGAACAAGAAGGAAAGCAAATATTGGAAAGCCACATTTCTAATTGGATATGGTAATTTATTCAAGAAGCAAAAAACCCTATCAAGACTAGTCACTTATGAACCAGACCGTTGCATCAAGTGTCAGGACATTGATAGCAAGTTTATGTCAGTAATAAAGATCCATATTCAAGAGCTTGGTGAAGAATAAAGAAGACATGAAGATATCACAAGTTCAAGATGTGCATTGAAGTTTCAAGTTGAAGACCAGAATATTTTCTAAGTACTAAATATTCTAGATGGCCAAGTAGAAGTTTCTAAGTAGAAGTTCTACTTAGAACTTCGAGATGGCTAAGTAGAAATTCTCAAGTAGAAGTTCTACTTAGAGTGCAGCTTCAACATGACACATGGCATCTTCTGATTGGCAGATTTCCAAGCTTTCAAGATAAGGCAAGATTTATGTGGACATCATTGGGCCACGTACATCTTAGTCTTTGAAGACTACAGGACATAGATTACATGTAGTATAAATAGAAGTACTTGTGTAATGTTTTAGTTAGTGAGCAATTCTAGAGAAAAACACAAGAGAAAAAGAGAGAGTGCATTCACAGAGCTTAGTATCATTCACTTCTCTCTCAACTTCTGTTATACTTTGTAATGAATGTTGTAGCAACCCTTTCAAGTTATATATAAGACATATATTCCTTGAATCTGTGTGTTCATTTATTGCATCGTATTTATTGCTTCTCATATTCGAAAAGTTGTATTCACCCCCCCTCTACAACACATTTGGTCCTAACAGTATTCAATTAGGGTTAGGAGGAGTAGAGAGAAGTATTTATTACTTATGATATAGCATTGATTATGAGTAACTAACTTCATATATTTGGCTCAAGAAAGGAACTCTTATATTAAACCCACTTCATTTTAAGTAAGATCTATTTCACTCTATATTGAATACTTGTGTTGTATTGCTTATAACTTTGCTTGGAGATTTGAAAGTTGCTTCACCTTACTCTTCTTGTAATTTCAATTGCTAATTGTTTGTGCTAATCCGTAATTGTTAGTGCATTCATTATAGTAGCACAAGGTTTAGTTTACCTAAATCCTCAAGTTTTAAGTGCAAATACCTAGGTTGGGCTCCTCATCCTTGGGTTTGTCCTAGCCTCTCTTTGTTTGATTCCTTGATTTGGTTAAACTAGTAGTGCTTCATTATTGGTTGCTATTATCAAGAGAACTAATTTATGCGCTTCACTAAATTAGTGTTTTTAGAAGGGAAATAAGTGATTGTGTGTGTTAACTTGAATATACTTGTAGAAGGGGGTTGAATACAAGTATAAGTAATCGTGTCTGATTTTTGCTTAAATAAATAACAATAACAAATGAATGAATAAATCTGTTTGTATTAATAATATCAAATACAAACTCTACCAAAGGTGTACAATACCTTTAGCAACTGCTCTCAATACAAATCTCTCTCTGTTTTTTCACTCGTATGCTCACTATGTTCACAAATCTTACAGACATTACAATGATATAGAGAGAGTATTTATAATGCTACCTATTAACTAGTAACAGAAAGTAACAATCAATACATGGTAATGTTCTGCCGCCCAGTTGATAGTTTCCACTAATAGTCTGATCCTTTTCTTCATGCACACTTCTTTCTATCTTCTGAATACCAGATCCTATAGTATAGCACTTTCCAATTCTGCAGCTTCAATACAGTCACGGTCTATCCATAGTCCCTGAAACTCGTAGTCCGTGACTTATAGTCTCTGTTCGAGTACTGTTCACAGTTCTGCAGTTCTTGGATAACTGATTCATCTTTAATCACATCACAACTCATGAATTATTCCTAACAATTTCCCCCTATTTATGCGTTATAATGTGAAGCATAAATCTGAGTTGTTGATGTCAAAACCTCTAACAATACAACTAGAATAGAATATATACAACTCTATTATTTATAGGAAGCTAAGTCACAGAAGTACCTCAATTACTCACTCAGCCTTAATTCTTTTGAACTGTGAATTGTCTCTGAGAAATTTTTCAAGCAGAGCATCTTTAGTTTTGGCTAAGACTTCACCAACACTCTGCTTCAGATCTAACATGTCACCATTATCAGTAATGATTTGATAATGCAGAGCTCTTAGCTTATCTAACCTATATCTGAAATGATTAAGATTTTCAATAAAAACAGAATCATACTTCCCTTCTATAGCTTGATAATAGACAAATGATCCACCATCATCAATATTGATCTCTAATGATTTATATTCAATCTCTTTGTCTTTTCCATCAGAATCAACATAATGTAGCTTGAAAGGTGGTACATTCTCCTTCTTTGCTCCATATAATCTCTTTAACAATTTATCAATCTCACCAGTCCAATGCATAAGTGATGCATTATAATTCTGAGTAACTTTAGCATTTTTGTGTAACAAGAATCGAACATAAACTAACTCCTCTTCCTTCTTATGATATAAGAACATAGATAAGTCCATCCATCTCACTCTACCATCAGATAAGAAGTACAAAAGAAAAACATCTTTTTCCTCTTTGTCAACCATTCCTCTTCTAGCATCATATTCTTGCCCTCTTGTATAATGGATGTATTAATAGAGTAGTTGTAAACCAAAAAAAAATATCTTATCTTCATCTTCATCACTTCAAGAACATTCAATTAGGGTTAAGAGGAGTAGAGAGAAGTATTTATTACTTGTAATCTAGCATTGATATGAGTAACTAACTTCATATATTTGGCTTAAGAAAGGAAATCTAGTATTAAACCCACTTCATTTTAAGTAAGATCTATTTCACTCTATCTTGAATACTTGTGTTGTACTGCTTATGATTTTGCTTGGAGATTTGTAAGTTGCTTCACCTTACTCTTCTTGTAATTTCAATTGCTAATTGTTTGTGCTAATCCTTAATTGTTAGTGCATTCATTATAGTAGTAGTAGCACAAGATTTAGTTTACCTAAATCCTCAAGTTTTAAGTGCAAATACCTAGGCTGAGCTCCTCATCCTTGGGTTTGTTCTAGCATCTCTTTGTTTGATTCCTTGATTTGGTTAAACTAGTAGTGCTTCATTATTGGTTGCTATTATCAAGAGAACTAATTTATGTGCTTCACTAAATTAGTGTTTTCAAAAGAGAAATAAGTGATTGTGTGCTTCACCAATTATCTTGGTTAGGTAAAGTTGATTATATCTTGCTTATATGTGTTTGGGTGTAGTACTTGAGTTTCTATAATCCTTTGGTCAAATATCTCTTTATCTTGCTTATTCACTCATTGTACTTGTGTGTTAGTAAATTTGGATGATTGCCATTAATTCAGTCATATTTCTCTAGCAATTTATTTCTTGTAGGCAAGGTGTTTGATAAAATACTACAATCAACTTAAAACCCCCCACCATTTTACTTTACACTAGTATTGAACACTATTCCCTTGGGTTCGATCCCTACTTGCCACATTTGCTATATTTTGTAGTTAAGTGCAAGCATAGTAGAGCATAATAAATCATTTTTAATTTGGCGCGTCGACGACGGGCATGGCCAAATTTTGGCACCGCTGCCGGGGAATTAGTTTTAGTTTAATATTAGCGCACATATAAAATTGCGAATACTTTAGTTTCATTGTGCATATTTTTCTATTTCCCTTGATTTTAGAAATTTTTGCTATGTATGACTCGATCCTCTTGTTTAGGTGATCTTGCATATTCATCTAATCCCAAGAGACTCTTGCGAAGGAATCTAAGGAATTCAAGTACCAATATAGATTCATCAAGTCAATTTACTTCTAGTACACCTTCAGAAGAGGAAGATGAGCTGGATGAGGGTCCTCCCCTTGTTATTCCTATCTCATCACCGGACGACACCATTGATCAAGTCATGGAAAATCCTCATCAACGCACACTCAAGGAGATTGCTTCTCCTAGCTCCGTTCAACTACCATTATGCATTGTTTTTCCGGGAGGACAACCATTTGAGCTAAAGGGTGGTCTTATTGCCCTCCTTCCCAAGTTTGGAGGTGAAGGCACGGAAGATCCTTTTAGGAATCTTTAAGAATTTGAAATGGTGTGTTCTTCAATGAGACCAAGCAATGTTACGAAAGAGCAAGTGAAGTTGAAAGCATTTTCCTTCGCCTTGAGAGACAATGCCAAGGCATGGCTATTTTACCTTCCTCCAAACTCAATCACCACATGGGAGAAAATGCGAAGTGCTTTCTTGGAGAAATTCTTCCCTACATCAAAGGCTACGGGCATCTCTAAAGACATATGTGCCATTCGGCAATACTCCGGAGAAACATTGTATGAGTATTGGGAAAGATTTCAAAAGCTTTGTCAAAGTTGTCCTCCGCACTTGATATCGGAAGAGTTGTTATTCACTACTTCTATGGAGGCTTGGAAAATAGTGCTAAGTTGCACCTTGATGCTTCAAGTGGTGGAGTTCTTGTGGATAAAACGCCGGATGAGGCTAAAAAGTTGATAACCAAGATTGCCGTGAATTCTCTCCAATTTGGGGATCGTCAAGTGCATGTCAAGAACCCTTCCATGAATGAAGTGTCAAATCAAATGTTAGAGGGCCAAATCTTGGATGTTACATCATTGGTTCGTCAATTAGCCATTGGGAATCTCCAACAACAAAAGTATTGTGGTGTTTGCAATATGACGGATCATGCTACAAATGAATGCCTA
This sequence comes from Saposhnikovia divaricata, assembly GCA_036435485.1. NCBI lineage: Eukaryota > Viridiplantae > Streptophyta > Magnoliopsida > Apiales > Apiaceae > Saposhnikovia > Saposhnikovia divaricata. The sequence continues at coordinate 27,276,599 of CM071600.1, forward strand.
TCATTCCAACAACCCGGAAAGCAAATTAATGTTATTGGAGGCTTTTCGGGACATCCACCTCAAAGGAAGTATGACCCCTATAGTAACACCTACAATCCCGGTTGAAGAGATCACCCAAATTTTTGATATGGAAATCCCAACACACCAAACTCTAACCAATACGAATCCCAAAGTCCAAGCACTTACAACACCCAAAACCAACAAAACCTTCATCCATACCCTCACCCAATCAAAATTTTCAAGCACTTCCACCACCACCTTAATATAATTCCCAAGACCATCAAAGATCTTCTTCATCTTCATTGTCATAATTTGAAGAGATGATGAAATAAATGGCGGCAAACAACCTCCAATTTCAAAACAACACTTCTCAAAGCATATCCAACTTGTAAAAGGAAATGAGCCAACTAGCCATTACCGTGAATCGATTGCAAAGCCAAGATCCTAGGCAACTTCCTTCTCAAGCGGAGTTGAACCCCAAAGAAAATGCTAGTGCCGTGACTTTAAGGAGTGGGAAAGAATTGGAGGACCTCCATGCTAAGGCCAAGGGTAAGATTGTGAATGATAATGATGGTGAAAAGGTTGAAAAGATGAAATCTTGGAGGCTAATGATGAAAACTTTGAAGATGAGATGGAAATTGAGGAAGAGAAAGTGGATGTGGGTAGAAAGGCAAGTGTTCAAGAAGACGTCCCCCAAGCAAAGAAGGCAAGGTTCATTGATGATGTGGTTATTCGACCTCCTTTCCTTCCAAATTTTCTAAGCCAAAGAAGGAAATTATTGGCAAGGAGATGCTTGAGACCTTCCAAAAAGTGGAAATCACTCTCCCGCTCATAGATGCCAAAAACCAAGTTCCGAAGTATGCAAAATTTCTCAAGGATTTGTGTACCAACAAGAGGAAATTGAGAGGTAATGAAACTATAGTGGTGGATGAAAATGTCTCGGCCGTGATTCAAAGGAGGTTACCTCAAAAATGTTCGGATCCGGGCACATTCACCATTCCTTGTAAGATTGGAGGTAAATTCTTTGAAAGCGCTATGCTTGATTTGGGTGCCTCGATCAATGTGATGCCCATTTCCATATTCCAAACTTTAAATTTGGGGGCACTTGAGAATAAGAATATGATCATTCAACTTGCGGATAGATCAAATGCATATCCCGAAGGGGTAATTGAAGATGTGCCTGTTCATGTTGATCAAATGGTTTTCCCCGTTGACTTTTACATTTTGAAAATAGAAGATGGTCTATCAAACATCATGTCCGCACCAATTCTCTATGGACATCCATTTCTTAAAACGGTGAAGACCAAGATTAATATGGATGATGTTTCTCTCACTGTGGAGTTCAGCGATGAAGTTGTCAAGTTCAATATTTATGATGCCATGAAATTTCCAAGTGAGTAACACTCACTTTGCTCCATTGATGTCCTTGATTGTTTGGACCAACAAGCTTTTGACATAGGAAATAAAGAAGCTCTCCAAGTGGTTATCGAGGGATGTGCAACTGAAGATGATGAATTTCATAATTTGGAAGAGGCCATTGAGGCAATTATGGAGCTCAATGCATTGCAACCTTCACCCCAAAGGTATGATCTTGCGAAAATTGATCTTCCTTTGTCTTATTCTAAATTACTCCCTTTTATTGAGAATCCTCCTACTTTGGAATTGAAATTATTGCCTAACCATCTCAAATATGCTTATCTTGGGGACAACGAGACTCTTCCCGTAATCATAACTTCTAATTTAAGTAATGTGCAAGAAGAACGCCTTTTACGAGTTCTTAAGGAACAAAAAAGTGCTATTGGGTGGACCATTGCCGATATTAAGGGAATTAGTCCTTCTACATGCATGCATCGCATACTCTTGGAAGATGGAGCTAAGCCTATTAGGGACCCTCAAAGAAGGCTTAACCCGACAAAGATGGAAGTTGTTAAAAAGGAGATTCTCAAGTAACTTGATGTGGGTATCATTTTTCCAATATCGGATAGCAAATGGGTGAGTCCGGTGCATTGTGTTCCTAAGAAGGCGGGTATCACGCTTGAGGAGAATTTTAAAGGTGAGCTTGTGTCTACCCGAGTCAAAATGGGTGGCGAATGTGCATAGATTATCGCAAGTTGAATGCGGTAACTCGGAAGGACCATTTTCCTCTTCCTTTCATTGATCAAATGTTGGAAAGGTTAGCCGGGAAGGAATTCTATTGCTTCCTAGATTGATTTAGCGGATATCATCAAATTGTCATTGCTCCCGAAGATCAAGACAAAACCACATTCACTTGTCCTTTTGGCACGTTTACATTTTGTAAACTCTCATTTGGCTTATGTGGTGCTCCCGTAACTTTCCTAAGGTGTATGGTCAGTATTTTCTCCGATACGATAAAGAATGGAATTGAAGTCTTTATGGATGATTTCTCTATTTCGGGTGATTCTTTTGATGAATGTCTTCAAATTCTTACACGTGCTTTGGATCAATGCTTGGAGACTAATCTAGTGCTCAACTACGAAAAATGTCATTTTATGGTCCAAGAAGGTATTGTATTGGGGCATATTGTGTTTATGAAGGGCATAGAGTTTGACAAGGCAAAAGTGGATGTTATTGCAAGTCTTCCCTACCCTTCGAATGTCAAGGATGTGCATTTTTTTTCTTGGTCATGCCGGATTCTATAAAAGATTTATCAAAGATTTCTCTAAGTTCGCTCTCCCCCTATCTTCTCTTCTACAAAAGGATGTGGAGTTTAAAATTGATGAAAAATGCAAGGTGGATTTTGACCATCTCAAGAAAGCTTTAACTTCGGCTCCTATCATTAAAGCTCTGGATTGGTCTCTTCATTTTGAGATTATGTGTGATGCTAGCAATTATGCGATTGGTGCGGTGTTTAGGCAAAAGGTTGATAAACGATCTCATGTGATTTATTATGCCTCACGCACAATCAATTCCGCCCAAGTAAACTACACCACCACCGAAAAAGAATTGCTTGCTATTGTATTTGCTCTTGACAAGTTTCGTTCATATCTCCTTGGTTACAAAGTCATTGTGTACACGGATCATGCCTCCTTAAGACATCTTTTGGCAAAGAAAGAGTCAAAGCCTAGGTTGATTCGATGGATTATTCTCCTTCAAGAGTTTGACTTAGAGATCAAAGATAAAATCAGTGTTGAGAACTTAGTGGCGGACCACTTGAGTCGACTTGTGAGGGAGGAAGATGCTTCTCCTCTTCAAGAATTATTTCCAGATGAGCACTTATTCGGAATTCAAACCGAGGTGCCATGGTATGTGGATCTTGTGAACTATACCGTGTGCAAAAAATTTCCTAATGGCATGCCTAAGTATCAAAGGGAGAAATTAAAGAGTGAAGCCAAACACTACATTTGGGATGATCCTTATTTTGGAAACATTGTGCGGGTCAATTCTTGAGAAGGTGTGTTCCCGAGTCGGAAATTGGTTCAATCCTTCAATTTTGTCATTCTTATGCTTCTGGAGGCCATTTCGGGAAAGATCGAATGACATGAAAGGTGCTTGAATGTGGATTTACATGGCCAACTCTTTTTCGTGACTCTCACGATTTTTGTAAGCAATGTGAACCTTGTCAAAGAACCGGAAATATTGTAAAAAGGAATGAAATGCCCCAAACCCCAATCATTATGGTGGAAATATTTGATGTATGGGGTATTGATTTTATGGGGCCATTTCCATCTTCTTCTCATGGAAATCTCTATGTTCTCTTGGTCGATTATGTCTCAAAGTGGGTGGAGGCCAAGGCAACAAAATCGGATGATGGTAAGGCGGTTGTGGCGTTTCTCAAATCTCATGTCTTCAATCGATTTGGTGTTCCTAAAGCTATCATAAGTGATCAAGGTACCCACTTTTGTAACAAATTGGTGGAGAATCTTCTTAAATCTTATGGGGTCTATCATAGAATGGCCATGGCTTATCATCCTCAATCTAATGGTCAACCGAAGTTTCTAATCGGAAGATTAAATCTATTCTTGAGAAGGTGGTGAAACCCTCAAGGAAGGATTGGTGTGTTCGTCTTGAAGATGCTTTATGGGCCTATAGGATGGCATTCAAAACTCCTATTGCCATGTTTCCTTATAAGTTGGTTTTTGGTAAATCTTGTCATCTTCCCGTGGAGTTAGAGCACAAAACTTATTGGGCAATCAAGGCTTGCAATATGGATCTTAATGTTGCCGGGGCTCATCGGAAACTTAACTTACTTGAATTGGAGGAAATTCGTAACAATGCCTATGAGAATGCTCAATCATATAAGGCTAGAGTGAAAGACTTCCATGACCGTTCGCTTGTTCCTAAATCATTTTATGTTGGGTAAAAGGTTCTCCTCTACAACTCTCGTCTCAAGTTTATCTACCAACAAAGAATTCAAGGTGAATGGCCATCATCTCAAGCCTTTTTATGAAGTATTTCAAGAATCTACCATTGATGTCATCTCACTAGCGGAACCCCTTCATGGATGAGCTCTCACTTTGTTAGTTTGTGTGTTGGTACCGCGAGGCGCATTCGGGAAGTCGAGCCAACGACATTAAACAAAGGCGCTTTTTGGGAGGCAACCCAATGTACACATGTATTTATATATTATGTATGTGTCAATTTTTGTTCCTCACTTGCATTTATGTAGAGTGTTATACATTTTGTGGATTTGAGGATTGACCTAAGTATTAGTGAATGGAGGTTCCTTTTTCATCTATTTGAATTCATAAGAAAATAACCCAAAAATATATAATAATTAATTATTATATGCTTTCATGGTGTGACTAATGAATTTTATAATAGTTTTTTTAAAACAAAATTGCAATATATAATAATGCCCCATTCAATAATATTTAGTATCGTTAATTTTAATTTTTATAATTTTTATATCATTCCACACTTGTCTTGATGTGTTTGTTTCATGTTTTCAGGATTTAGTATTTTATTCAAGCATTCAAGGATTTATGTGAGTGTTATTTAAAAAATGAAAAAAGAAAAAAAGAGAGTTTATATAATTTTCTACAATTTTGGAACTGTACGGGCGTTCAATGGCCTGTACAGCAGGCCGTGAGATTTTATCATCATTCTGCTTAAAATAGCAGTCTACCTGCTTGCTTGTGCATAGTTGCACGACTGTGCATGTTTTTAAATAAAAAAAATAATTTGAAAATTACAAAGCAGAGCCCACACAATCCCTTTCCCATCTCATCAACTGCATCACTTTCCCCCTACTCCCTCGCCCACCACAACAGCCAGACAACCACCATCGTCCCCTCAACACCACCACTCCGTTCTCCCATCCGCCTGCAATCACCAAACACCTAAAACCACCTACATCTGCTGCCTCTCCACCCATCTATCCCTTTCCGCCTCTTCTCCTTCACCGCCCACCACCGCTCACCACCCGCCTCCCTCCGTCTCCCTTCACTAATAGCCCTCCAGCTTTCCTCTGCCGTTCTTCTCCCTTCACCACCACAGCTTCTCCGTCGTTCTTCATCTCCATTCACTCCACAACCCACCCACCTTACAACAGCCACCGCGCCGTTCCATTTCAACCCACAGCCTTCAACAGTCCTCCACCCATCTTCACAACTTCCGCCAATCACCATCTCCTTCCCTTTTCTTCCCCATGCCCCATCTCCCTTATTCACCAACAAACTCCCCTGCCTTCACCAAAAACACAACACCCACTAGTCACAACCCCCTCCCCTCGATTTTAATTTGTTTAGTTTTTTCTTTTTTCCTTTTGTTTCTTTTTTTTATTTTTATTCACTTATTTATTTGTGATTTTGATTTTTAGTTTTTAATTTTCTAAAACTAAACCATTTCTATGAATTCAAAAATCGATTTAAATTCACTTCGAATTTGATTTTTGATTTTATAAAAATTGGTTAGTTATTTTTTTTATCTTTTTTTTAAAAAGAAAATATTTTAATTTTTAATTTATTCTTAATTAATGTATTAAATTAGCTTTGAGGGGGTTGGATATTGGCTTGTCGGCTATTTTTGTTGGGTTGCTTGTGGGGTATGGTTTTAATTCAAATCGGGGCTTGCAATTTTGGAGTTGGATTTTGACAAGTATGAGTGGTGCTCCCGGTTCTTGTTGTTTATTTTCAGGGGAGCTCTCTTTCACTCCTATCTCTACTTCGTTTTATTTGTCATGCATGAGGACATGCCATGTTTTAAGTGGGGTAAGGATTGTTTTTATTCATCATTGTAGTGTAATATGTAGCTAGTATTAGTACCCCATGTCCGCCTCGTTTGCATTTAGAAACAAGTTTAGTCATAAAGCTTGTTTACTTGTTTGTAAAATTGAAGACATTGTGAGCTTGTAGCCTTGTTTTCTCCTATTTCGTGCCTAGCATTACCAATTTGATATGAGTCTATAAGTTGACACACCTCTTTCACACACACACAGTTAAAATGGCATGAAAAATCTAGATTGTTATAATAAATTATGAACATGGCGGTTATCTATTAGCATGCATGGAAATCAAATCGAGAAGATGTTATTATAAATTAAACCTTGTGAGGCCTTGAACGTTGATTTCTTTTGCTTGTGTGTTTCTCCTTCTTTATGTGTGTTTGTTGCTCTAGGGCTTGCATTAAACCTTAATTCATGGATGCACCATAATAAGGAAATTCTATTTAGGATAACTCTTTTGGCCTTTTTAGCTTTTGAACCATGAAAATAATCCCTAGTTACCCCCTTTGAAGCTTATATCCATATTTTTCTTCGTCACTTGCCCCTTTTATACATGAGTCATAGCCAAATACTTTACTCTCGACCTAGTTGAGCTAGTTGAGTCTTGAAAAGAATTGGTTGGAGGAGTTGTGAAGAGGAAGAATGCTAATTATTGTAAATGGGAACTAGTCTAATATGTATGACTAGATGTAGTTCAAAGTTCTTTGTAGTAATTATATGTAATGCATCCCCTTTGCTAAAAAAAACTAATAAAAAAATAATGGGGATGTAAAAAAAAATGGAAAAAAATAAGAGCAATAATCTTTGTACTTTACTTTGATTCAACTTTCTTGATAAATATGGTTGTGTTTTGTAACTATAAATGGGTGGAGATCTACTTTAGTTTGAGAATTTGGTGTATGAAAGAGCAAGCGTCATTTTGACTCAACTAGTGAGACTTTTACACCTTCCTTGAACTTAAATTTTCACACCTTCACACAAGCCTCGTTACAACCCATTTTATGAATTCCTTGTTTTTGGTGCAAACCGGAATTTAGGTGGACATGCAAGGTCAAGTAGAGCGCTTGCATTTAGACTTAGAGTTGAGCGAAATCTCTAGCCCATACATGTGTGATGCATAATTGAGAGATGTGAGATTTTTCACCATACAAATTTCATCTTCTTAATGCAATGTCATGTATGCCTTGTGATAATCTTGTCTAGTGTTCACGATTGAAGTGCATTCATTCTACCTTTAGTGCCATGGTTACATTTTGCACAAGGTGTGTTATCTTGATTCTTGAATTGGTTGTTAGCTCGTTGTAGTGGATGGCATGGTGAATAGCTCTATATGTTTGATTTTAGTTACAAGTAGATATAGCAACATGCTTAGCTTGTTCCTATCTGTATGACGATTCGGACATGTAGGTGTAGTAGTTAGTTTAATTAGTAGGTAATGTTAGTTTCTTGTTGGTTAGTGACTTTTGTGATTTTATGGGTACATCATCTATAAACCCTCACGAGACGAAACTCGTCCTCCAAGGCTACTTGGGGGTTTAAACGATGGTTTGAATGCTCTTGTTCAACCATTTCCTCTTTTAGAGTAATGAATCTAGTTTAGTGTTCTAGTTTTTAATATTAGTTTGCTCGAGACTGGCAAAATTCAAGTGGGGGAAATTTGATAACGTGTATTTTATACACGTTTTGTCTTTCATTCTCTTGCATTTTTGTTAGTTTCGAATGTAGTTTTATTGATATTAATTATGTTTTACATCTTTCAGTGCCTCATGCTTAATTGTTGAAAAGATGGCTTATTGTGGGCTTAGAAAGCAAAGATAATTCAAGAGAGAAGTTAGAAGATGCAAGCTCGCGATGCCGGGAGGTTTTTAATGTATTATCTTGAAGATTTTGTCTCGCACGGCCGTTCCGCAGGCCGTTCAAGAGTTTAAAAGGAGCAGTCTATTGTACGGGCTGCTGTACGGCCGTTCAACAGGCCGTGCAGAGTGTTCCAAGTAGTGCAAATTGTACAGTCTATTGTACGGGTTGCTGTATGGCCGTTCATCAGGCCGTACAGCACTTGCTGGAATTTTTTTTGGAAGCAATTTGACTCTCTTGCCCTCTTGTATAATGGATGTATTAATACAGTAGTTGTAAACCAAACAAAATATCTTATTTTCATCTTCATTTTTATCACTTCAAGAGCATTCAATTAGGGTTAGGAGGAGTAGAGAGAAGTATTTATTACTTATAATCTAGCATTGATTATGAGTAACTAACTTCATATATTTGGCTCAAGGAAGGAACTTTTGTATTAAACCCACTTCATTTTAAGTAAGATCTATTTCACACTATCTTGAATACTTGTGTTGTATTGCTTATGATTTTGCTTGGAGATTTGCAAGTTGCTTCACCTTACTCTTCTTGTAATTTCAATTGCTAATTGTTTGTGCTAATCCTTAATTGTTAGTGCATTCATTATAGTAGTAGTAGCACAAGGTTTAGTTTACTTAAATCCTCAAGTTTTAAGTGCAAATACCTAGGTTGAGCTCCTCATCCTTGGGTTTGTCCTAACCTCTCTTTGTTTGATTCCTTGACTTGGTTAAACTAGTAGTGCTTCATTATTGGTTGCTATTATCAAGAGAACTAATTTATGTGCTTCACTAAATTAGTATTTTTAGAAGAAAAATAAGTGATTGTGTGCTCCACCAATTATCTTGGTTAGTTAGAGTTGATTATATCTTGCTTATATGTGTTTGGGTGTTGTACTCGAGTTTCCATAATCCTTGGGTCAAATATCTCTTTATCTTGCTTATTCACTTATTGTGCTTGTGTGTTGGTAAATTTGGATGATTGCTATTAATTTAGTCATATTTCTCTAGCAATTTATTTCTTGTAGGCAAGGTGTTTGATAAAATACCACAATCAACTCAAAACCCCCCACCATTTTACTTTACACTAGTATTGAACATTATTCCCTTGGGTTCGATCCCTACTTGCCACATTTGCTATATTTTGTAGTTAAGTGCGAGCATAGTAGAGCATAATAAATCATTTTCAATTTGGCGCGTCGACGATGGGCGTGGCCAGAATGACACATTTGTTCAACATCATTTCAACCTCTCATACTATATCTGCTGAACAAATGGAGTTCTTTAAAAGGAAGGAGATGGTGATGGAAGAGACCCTGAAGGTGGTGATTTTGGAGCTGCTTATGAAAAATCTATAGAGGATAACCCCAACTAAGGGGGAAAAGTCAAAAGGGGAAGAATCTCAAGGTAGTGATAAGGGAAATAGGAGTGATAAGGGGAAATCTCAAACTAGTGATAAAGGGAAGAAAGCTGCTGAAACATCTAAGGAATCTGAAGCTACTGAAGATTATTACACAGGTGGACCTGATGATATTGATGTCTTTGCTGATATCAAGTTTTCTGGTGAACATCAAGATGAAGCTGAAGAAGATCTTGGTAACTGGGAAGAAGAAGTGCCAATGGACCATGAATTTGAGAAAGATCTTAAGGAGGAGCAAGCTAAGTTAAGATTGATGGAAAACAAGCTTCAAAGAACAACACAGATGGTTGCTCAAAGGCTTGAAATGAAGAAAGCAGAAGATGCAGAGAAGCAACGATTACATGCTATCAGTGTACAAGAAAGAAAGAGGGATATTCAGTTGCAGATTGGTCTGAAGTGGAATAAAGCTAGAGAAATGATAGATACCATTCAAACCACTGACAATGATAATCATCATCTTCTTAACATGTTTGAAGAATTTGAATAGGTCAATCCAAATCATACACTATACATAAATGCTTTAAAGCTTGAAATCTCAAGGATAATTGCTGGATTTGATAGAGTTGCAGAGGAGTTGGTGATTCATGTAAATTGTCATAAATATGGTACACTCAAAGCATCACTTCAATTCTTTCAGGATAGATCGTTGATTGAGCTCTGGGCTTTAATGCAAAAGGTAAGAAGGACTTCTGAATTAAATGTGCCACTCTATGAGAAACTTAGGGATTATACTTATAGGGGTAGTCCAGAAGTAATTCAAATTCCACATCATGTCAAGTTTCTCATAAATGATATACTCCAGTCCTGTTACTTTGACTCAAAGTCAATGAAAGGATACACTACTAAGCATCTGGTGTGGTTAGAACTTATGATTAGGACTACTGGTTATGTTGATAAAGAAAAGACATTTGCCGCTAACATTATCAAATCTTATGCTCAAGACCAAATCAAAAAATATACATACTTTCAGAATCAGTTGAAGAAGAAGCTCACAACTCAGCCTGTCAGACCAGATTAGGTTTAGCAACTGGAAGAGAACTTGTCCTTGATCGTGATTTGCTTAAAACCTTAGAAGAACCTGAAGAGGGAGAGTTAAGGGATCAAGGCATATCTGGTTGAAGATCACCTCTACTTGTAATATCTTTAGGGCTTAGGTAGATCAAGATATAAAATAGTATTATATGATCAGTCTAGATGATCATCTATCTTGTATTTATCTTCATGTTTGAATCTGGAATTTGTTTATAAATACCAGAACTTTTTTATTATACTTTGCACTAAATGTTCTATCTTTTACTTGTTTAAGTTGAGTTAGTTGAGTTAACCTCTAGGAATTTTCGTGTTATCTTCGAACAAACAAATAGGGGGAGATTGAAAGGAATATGACATAGGTTATTTTAAATTCGAGGTACTACTCAACTTAAATTATATTGTAATAAGTAAATAATGTATAAGCTGTCACAGGAATCTCAGATAGTATAATTTGTTAGAAGAAAATCAACAAGTCAATCTATAGTTTTGATGTTTTACATTGGAAGAAGATTCAGTCCGCTGATAAAGCCTCAGTGTATTATTGAAGCTAGTGGATTCATTTACAGTGACAGAGGTCTCTATAGTCAAAGTGGAAGAATTACGGTGTACAGAAGAATTAATAAGGGATTAGAAAAAAAAAAGAACCACAGCTTAGAGTCAAGAATTGAAGAACAATGATTGCGGTTAGTCACTCATGAACTAGACAGTACATCGAGTGTCAACAAGGATTCAGTGGAAGGTCTTCAATATTTTTAGTGATTTTGAGAAAAGACTGTGTTATCAAGGATTTAAGTTAATTCTATTTTAATTAATTAAATCAATTATTTGATTTATTTAATAAATTAATTCATTATGAATTAATTTATTTTGTAAATTAATTAACATGTTAATTAAATCAGAATTAATTTTATCTATGAAAAGACTATCTAAATCAAACTAAGTTGAAAAGACTATTTAGGAATTTACATTGGTAAGACTAACAAATAGTCTTACCGAGTTATTTCTGAAAATAGTCTTTCTGATTTGTAAAATAGTCTTACCGAGCTAATGTCAGAAATAGTCTTTCCAATCACATAGTCTTACCGAGCCTGTATTGCAATTATTCTTTCTCAGCTCAAGATAGTCTCACCGAGCAAAGAATAGTCTCACCAAGATCTTGAATGAGATAGTCTTTGCTGCCTTTGATAGTCTTATCGAAGTTTTAATTTAGATAGTCATTGCAGCCATATAAATAGTTTACCGACCAAAGATGTAAAGTGGTAGCTGAAGATGTTTGTTGGTGGGATATAAAAGGACAGAGACACTGATAGAAGCAAACACACGAGACAGCAAAGTTAAAGACAAGCTCTCAAATATTTCATCTCTCTCTTCTTTAACACACCAAATTGCACAAGACTTTAATTCACAGAAATCATTGAGTTCCTTGTTTCAAATATAGTATCCACTAGAACTTGATTATTTCCTACCCTTGTACTACTAGCAAATTTATATTCCTAGTTCATATCTAGATTTTTATTAACAAATTAAGAAAAGTTCATGTCGAATTTTTTAATTTGTTTTTAATAACTTGATATCATTTCTATACTATAATTGTAACAATCCTCAAATTTAATATAAGTTATATTTAACTTGAACCTTGTTTCTTTCTATTTCGCACAAATTTGTTTCAATTAAAATTTAAAGACAAAATGACAGTTTGTAACCCCTATGTATATGGGTTTTGTCAAATTGGTCCAGATTTACGTTATTTAGCACTTTGCAACCCCTATCTTCAAATCTCGCTTCATATTACAACCCCTATCTTCAAAAATGACAGTTTGTAACCCTTATGTATAGAGGTTTTTGGCTCATTTTTGCTTGTAAAATAGGTCACTTAGACGGGATGGGTTGTAATATGAAGCGAGATTTGAAGATAGGGGTTGCAAAGTGCTAAAAAACGTAAATCTGGACTAATTTGACAAAACCCATATACATAGGGATTACAAACTGTCATTGAAAGGCAGAGTGTGTAAACTTGTAACACTATAACTAATGTAACTCAACTAAAGGAAAAGATACTTAACCAGAAGACAATCAAGAACAAGAAGTCACAAGAAATCAACACTAAATGAAGACAAGGTAATTGATACAATTTAACATGTTAACTATGATCAAGCCAAGAAGAAATCATTGAGAGAAGTTCAAGTCAAAGTTGTTCATGCCTCAGTGATTTGAAAAGCCAAGAATCAAGATCATAACTATCAGTATCAATAAGACCAATTGATTTCAAGTGAACAAGAAGGAAAGCAAATATTGGAAAGCCAAATTACAAATTGGATATGGTAATTTATTCAAGAAGCAAAAGCACTATCAAGACTAGTCACTTATGAACCAGACCAGTGCATCAAGTGTCAGGACATTGATAGCAAGTTTATGTCAGTAATAAAGATCCATATTCAAGAGCTTGGTGAAGAATAAAGAAGACATGAAGATATCACAAGTTCAAGATGTGCATTGAAGTTTCAAGTTGAAGACCAGAATATTTTCTAAGTACTAAATATTCTAGATGACCAAGTAGAAGTTTCTAAGTAGAAGTTCTACTTAGAAATTCGAGATGGCTAAGTAGAAATTCTCAAGTAGAAGTTCTACTTAGAGTGCAGCTTCAACATGACACATGGCATCTTCTGATTGGCAGATTTCCAAGCTTTCAAGATAAGGCAAGATTTATGTGGACATCATTGGGCCACGTATATCTTAGTCTTTGAAGACTATAGGACATAGATTACATGTAGTATAAATAGAAGTACTTGTGTAATGTTTTAGTTAGTGAGCAATTCTTGAGAAAAACACAAGAGAAAGAGAGAGAGTGCATTCACAGAGCTTAGTATCATTCACTTCTCTCTGAAGTTCTGTTATACTTTGTAATGAATGTTGTAGCAACCCTTTCAAGTTATATATAAGACATATATTCCTTGAATCTGTGTGTTCATTTATTGCATCGTATTTATTGCTTCTCATATTCGAAAAGTTGTATTCACCCCCCCTCTACAACACATTTGGACCTAACAATTGGTATCAGAGCTATATGTTTAACATACAAAACATAGATCCTTGTGTTTGGTAGAAGAATCGTGAGTTTTCATTTTCTAGATCTACTTTTCATTTTCTCGAAAAGTGAGCTTTAATTCGTTTGTAGTGAAAACTCATCCGAAAAATTATTTAAATACTCCATGTGTGATTATTTAGCTTGGGTGTATTTTAATTAATTTTTGTGAATTAATCTGGGTACGTTCATATTTGGTGTTCTTGAGTGTTCATCATCTATTCTTATCAAAGAATACAACCCAACAACTTTTTGATCTCCTTTTCAAACAGATAAATAGTAAAAGAATAAAAAGGTGTTTTTGGACTTTGTGATTTGCATTATTCACGGCCGAAAGTGTAACAAGACATACTCAGTACCTAGCACGTGGGTTAGGTGGGTTAGGTGAGTAAAGCATCAAAAGTCAAAAGGTGTTAAAGAGATAATATTGTTTATTCAATATTAAAGTAATCTGCAGAAAAATTATTCTAAGGACAAAAGTTCTACATAGAATTTCTACTTGAGATTTTCTACATAAAATTTCGACTTGGACAATTTCTACTTAGTGAAGTTCGACTTGAGCAAAATTTCTACTTAGAGAAATTTCGACTTAGGCAAAAGTTCTACATATAAATTCTACATAGCCTAGTCTTGGGTACTTAGAAACTTTTAGTGACCAGAATTGAAATGGCTCCTAAAAATGCATTCAAGATCCCAATGTTCAACCGAGATCACTATGAAGAATGGGTTTTCAGAATGAGACTATATCTAGAGACTGTTAACCCTGAATATCTGGAAGTCCTTGACAAGGGTAAATTTGTTCCAATGGTGGTTATTCCTGCGCATACGGAAGGAGGGGTGGTTATAGCACCTCGGTCTGAGCCTAAAAAGGCCTCGGAGTTTTCGGATGCTGATAAGGAACAAATAGCTTATGATACTGCCATACGACAAACCTTGATGGAATCTCTTGATCATGAAATGTTCAACATAGTCAAAGGTCTGACTACAGCGAAGAAGATTTGGGACAAGATAGAAGTTGTCATGGAAGAATCTGCAGAGGTTAGAAGCAACAAGACACTCATACTCTAGATGGAGTATGACACCTTTAGAATACAAAAAGGAGAAGGCATAACAGACGTCTATCTACGATTCAGTCAGTTGGTATTGGATTTGAATCTGAGAGGTGTAACTCTCCCCATGGTTGAGACTAATACGAGATATCTGAGGAACCAGCCAAAAAGCATTGAACATAGGGTCTACGCTATAAGAGAAACCAGAGATTTGCATACAACTTCTCTGGAAGAATATTATGGAATATTAAAGACCTATGAGCTGGAAACACTTCAAGATCAAGCATGGGACAATGATTCAAAAGGGAAAGAAACTGCATCAGGATTAGTTGCTGATGAGGAAGAGTCTAAGAAGGCAATGGTTGCAGCAAAGCCTAAATCATCACTTGCACCACATCAAGTTGATAATGATGACGAGTGCACATCTAACAGTGATGATGACTACTACACCCAAGAAGAGCTGGACAACATGGACGATAGTGTCGTGGCATACATGGCAAGGAAGTTCAGCAACATGAGATTCAGAAAGAGCAACCGACCACAGAGAAATTCTTCATCTTACTATCGGGCTGCTAAGGGTGGTGGTAGTTTGTCAGGCTACAAAGGAAAAGGCAAGAATACCAGCTACAAATCTCCCTTGGATTTCAAAATGAAGTTCAAATGCTATAACTGTGGTGAAGCTGGACATTTTGCCTCGGACTGCAAAAAGCCTAAACAGACTTATCCAAAAGAGACATATGAAGCCCTCAAAAGCAAGTATGAATCGCTGGTGAAGGAAAGACATGGAAAACGAGATTTATTGGTGACATAAGGAAGAGCTTGGGATGATTCAGATGAGGAAGATGTTACTCATGTAGCAAACTTTGCCCTCATGGCTGAGACATCAGAGGAACCGGAGGTACCAGTTCTAACCCTTAAAGTAGAAATGTCCATTGATGATTATAAGGAACAGAACGGGGCTCTTAGTGAAGAGATCTATATGTTGTGCAAAAGTCTAGACTCTTCTCAAAAGGAACAGAAAACACTTGTTGCCAAAATCAGAATGCTTGAGGCAAAAGTGGAAGAGTTAGAGGCTGCTTGCACTGTAGGTACTTCCCTAAGAGACTTTATTAAATCTCTGGAACACAAGCTCGTCCTTAAGGAAGAAGTAGAAGCATGTCTTAGGGACAAACTAGCTGAGTTAGAAACTAAATGCGAAGCTTACAAACTAGCTGCTAGTAAAGTGTATGTAGATAATGACACATTTAAGAAGATAACTGGAGTAGGTATAGGACTTGATTATTCTGACCTTCCTAAGAAAGAAGGAAAGAGACCTATTGACCCTAGTTCCAGTGACCTTAAAAAGGAAACACCTAGCATTCTTAAATCAGCTGTCAAACCTATCTACAAACACCTTGTTCCTAGAATAGAAGAAGAAGAGATTGAATTGATAGCTAGATATGAGATTGAGATGGAAGATCGCCAGAAAGCACAACCTATAACTCCTATCAAACAAGTTAAAATCAATTTCCCTAGAGATGAATCTAGACTAGGATTAGGAGCTAAGGCTGTTAAACAACAAGGAAAGAAAGAAAAAGGCATAAAAGAGGTTAAGGCTGAACGAATAAAGAAAGCATGTTATCATTGTAAATCTACTGAACATCTTTCTTATGCATGCAAAGCTAACATGAATGTTCCTGCTACATATGTCATGCCTATCACACATACAATGAATAATCTGCATCAGAATCATGCACAGTGTGGTCAACCTAATTGTATGCCATGCACTTTTAACATCATGCAAACTTTTGTGCATTTAATGAATGCATCTAGCCAGTCATGCTCAAATACTGTTGCTAGTTCAAACATCAAGAAAAAGCATGTGAGAGCCAAGACTGTCAGTCCTCCTAAAGTTAGGAGTGACAAACCTTCTCCTAAGACTGACAAAGCTGTCAAGTCTGAGAAAGGAAAGGAGAAAGTCGAAAGCTCTAGTAATGTTAAGAAAAGTGCCTCTCCTGTTGTTAAATCTGTTGATTCTCGATCTTATCGAAAAGCCGGGCCCAATCAAAGTTGGGTTCCGAAGAATGTCTAACCAATCTGTCATTGCAGGGCATTAAGCAGAACAGAAGTAAAGTTATATGGGTGCTAGACAGTGGAGCATCGAGGCATATGACTGGAAACAAGTCCCTGCTTACAGAGTTAGTTATGAAAGCTGGCCCTTATGTTACCTTTGGAGATGACAGCATAGGTGTGACTAAGGGATATGGCAAACTGAAGACTGGTAATGTCATCATTGAAGATATTTCCTATGTTGAGGGACTGAAGCACAATCTGTTGAGTATCAGTCAATTATGTGACAAAGGTTACGAAATTGTCTTCAACAAGAAAGGTGTATCAATCACTCACATCAAGGAAGGCTCATTAGCTTTGAGAGGAGTTCGAAAGGCAGATCTTTTTGTTGCAGATATGGATTCAACAAATCAGAATGAGGTCACCTGTTTCTACAGCAAAGCCTCGGATGATGAAAGCTGGTTATGGCACAAAAAGCTATCTCACTTAAACTTCAAAACGATGAATACTCTCGCGAGGCGGGAATTGGTGAGAGATCTACCTCAAATGGAGTTCGCTCCGAAAGGACTCTGTGAAGCTTGTGAAATGGGAAAGTCGAAGCGAGCATCGCATAAAAGCAAAGAAATTTCTAGTATTACTGAGCCTCTACAACTTCTTCATATGGATTTGTTTGGCCCAGTGAATGTCCTATCTTTGTCTAGGAAAAGATATGCATTGGTAATCGTGGATGACTTCTCCAAGTATACATGGGTATTGTTCGCAATGACGAAAGACGAAGTACCTTTCTTAATCATTGATCATATCACTCAAATTGAGAATGTTTCAACACTTACTGTGAAGACGATTAGATCAGACAATGGCACTGAATTCAAAAACGCAGTGTTGAATGACTTCTGTGTATCTAAAGGAATACGTCGTCAGTATTCAGCCCCGAGAACTCCACATCAAAATGGAGTAGTTGAAAGGAAGAATAGAACTTTGGTTGAAGCAGCAAGAACTTTGTTGTATGATTCAAAACTTCCTTTGTACTTCTGGGCCAAAGCAGTGAGTACCGCTTGTTACACTCAAAATAGAACCTTAATTATAAAAGATAAAGAAAAGACACCATGTGAATTAATGAACAACAGAAGACCAACAATCAAATACTTTCATGTCTTCGGAGCAAAATGCTATGTGCTTATAGATGATGAAAATCTAGGCAAGTTTGCAGCAAAAGCTCGTGAAGGAATCTTTGTTGGTTATTCCACAGATGTGGTGGCAGCTTATAGAGTGTTCTTAGTGAATGATCGAAAAGTGACTGAAAGCTACAACGTCAGATTCGACGATACCAAACTCTCATCAATTTCAAGAGATTCTAGTGAACCTGAGTCCCTAAAATTTCAGAATCTGGACTTAGAAGATCTTGAAGATGAACCTGAGTTGGTTGTTCCATTAAATGTTCCAAGCGTACATGAAGAACCTGAGTCTAGTGAACAAGCTAATTCTACAAGATCAGGAGAGACTTCTTCAGTACGAACCGGCAACAACTCAGGGGGAGTAAATAGCAGCTCAAGGACTACTGTTCAAGGCTCGAGTCGAGTTGACTCTAGTTCTGTAGGAGCTGGCACTAACTCAGGGGGAGTTAGTGAAAATAATCAAAATAGTCAGCACCACAACTCAGAAAGTCAAGCTGAATCATCAAGACAATTTCCAGGTGAACGGGTATGGAATAGAGACCATCCGTTTGAGTTAATTATTGGTGATCCAGATGCTGGTGTGACTACTAGAAGAACTGCAAGAGCTGACCTGGCTAATATTTCCTTATATTCTGGGTTCTTATCCAAGCTTGAACCTAAAGAAATAGAAGAAGCTCTTGGTGATGCTGATTGGGTGATTGCAATGCAAGAGGAACTCAATCAGTTTGAAAGGCAGAAAGTTTGGAAACTGGTACCCCGACCAAAGAACATATCAGTAATTGGAGCTAGGTGGGTATTCAGAAATAAACTGGATAAAAACGGACTTGTAACACGAAACAAGGCTCGTTTGGTTGCAAAAGGTTATTCTCAGCGAGAAGGAATTGATTATGATGAAACCTATGCACCAGTTGCAAGACTTGAGGCAGTCAGGATGTTCTTGGCATTTGCAGCACATAAGAACTTCAAAGTTTTCCAGATGGACGTGAAAAGTGCCTTCCTGAACGGAGAGTTAGAAGAAGAAGTGTATCTGGAACAGCCGCCCGGCTTCATTGATCCAGAACATGTAGATTTTGTGTATCTTCTCTTCAAATCTGTCTATGGCCTCAAGCAATCCCCAAGGCGATGGTATGAAACCCTATCCTTATTCTTAATTGAAAATGGTTTTATTAGGGGAGTAATTGATAAAACATTGTTCTACAAAAATGTAAGAAATGACTTAATACTTGTTCAAGTCTATGTGGACGATATTATTTTTGGGTCATCAAATGAGCACTTGTGCGAGAAATTTGCCAAGCTAATGCAGGAAAAATATGAGATGAGCATGATGGGAGAGCTGTCCTTCTTCCTTGGATTACAGATCAGTCAGAGAAAAGATGGTATCTTTATCTGTCAATCCAAGTACGTCAGAGATTTACTCAAGAAGTATAATCTAGAAGATGCATCACCAGCTAAGAATCCCATGGCAACAGCCACGAAGCTTGATGAAGACAAATCAGGTAAATCAGTTGACATCACAAGCTATCGAGGTATGATTGGTTCACTCCTCTATTTAACTGCAAGTAGACCCGATATAATGTTCGCAACTTGTTTATGTGCAAGGTTCCAAGCGGATCCTAGAGAATCACATCTCGTAGCCGTCAAAAGAATTTTTAGGTATCTCAAGGGCACACCAAATCTAGGGATTTGGTACCCAAGAGATACAGGTTTTAATATAATTGGCTATTCGGATTCAGACTATGCAGGTTGCAGGATTGATAGGAAAAGCACATCTGGTACTTGCCAATTTCTTGGCAGAAGATTGGTGTCCTGGCAGAGTAAAAAGCAACATACAGTATCTACTTCTACTGCTGAAGCTGAGTACATTGCTGCTGGAAGCTGTGTAGCTCAAATACTGTGGATGAGGAACCAATTGAAGGATTATGGCATGGAGCACAAGAAAATTCCAATCATGTGTGACAACACAAGTGCCATTGCCATAACCAACAATCCTGTAGATCACTCAAGAACCAAGCACATCGACATCAGGTATCACTTCATAAGAGAACATGTCGAGGAGGGGACTGTGGAGCTACATTTTGTGCCCACAATGCAACAAATTGCAGATATATTCACCAAACCTCTTGATGAAGTAACATTCAATAGATTGGTTGGTGAATTGGGAATGCTTAACACAAGTTAGTAAAGCCTTCTATCTGTAAAATCCAAGTTTATGTTTGTATGTGCAAGCTACTTAATCATTATGTGCTTAGACTTTAAAATGCCTAATTAATGATTGTTATAGTTTGCATATAGTGTGATTTTGCATGAATTCATTGTGTTTTAAGTGTCTTTTATAGCACAAATTTGTGAGTTTATGCTTGTTAGATTGCATGATCATAGGGGGAGTTAAATTCATAATATTCTAAATATTGCATGATTTTTAGATGAATTTACCTATGATTTTCATGTAATTAGAGGCCTTAGAATTAAAAAACTTCAAAATTTCGAGTTAGTTTCTATCTCGAAACTCATCTAGAAATTCGACTTGAATTTCGACTTAAGCTGTCAGAGTGAAGTTTTGAAAATTCTAAGTCTGGGAAGAATTTCGAGTTGGCTATCTCGAAATTCGACTTCGAGTTCGAGTTCGAGTTACCAGTGTGTCTAGTTCTATCTTCAAAATATTTGAGATAAAGTCTATCTCGAATTTTATCTCGAAGGTTGAGATGAGGTTTCCATTAAGGGAATATTTTGAAAAGAACTGAGAATTAACTTCGAGTTAGTCTATCTCGAAACTCAACTCGAATTTCGACTTGATGTTCGAGATAGAGTTCTTAGTCTATCTCGAAACTCAACTCGAATTTCGACTTGATGTTCGAGATAGAGTTCTCAGTTGCTAAAGGGAATTTTTGAGTTACTCCTAACTTGAATATTATCTCGAAGGTTGAGATTAGATTTCCATTCAAGATATTTTGGAAAGAATTGAGATTAGCTTCGAGTTAGTCTCTATCTCGAAACTCAACTCGAATTTCGACTTGATGTTCGAGATAGAGTTAAACTTCTAACTCGAAACGTATCTCGAATTTTCCTGTATTTCTTTTACTAGAGGGGAATTTTCCAAGTTTACAAACCAATCATGTTCGAGATAAGATTTCCCTGTAGTCTTTGCTGTAAATTGGTACAAGTGCTAATTTTTGCTTATGTGTTCGAGTTAACATCTATCTCGAACTTCATCTCGAAGTTCGACTTGATGTTCGAGATAGAGTTCGACTTAAGTCCTCCCTGTATGTACTTAGACTTTAACATTCTTTTTAACAGGGATACTTTTGTCATTTCACAATCATCTATATATACATCTCTAACTCGATGCATCATTCACTTTACCTAATTTCATTTTCACAGCAGCCGTTTCACAAAAACAAAGCGATTTCACCACTTCATACCATTAATCCGTGTTTTTGTGATTAAACTCATACTAATCACGAATTACTGCCAATTTTTTGACTGTTATTCACTGTGTTATCTTTAATCTTTGTGTTGGTGTGTTTTGTAACCGCATATACACGCGCATATACATACACACAAACATCAAGTGTTTGTGTAACTGTTCAAAACACGATTTCCACATTCTTCATCCATATACACACACGATTTCACTGGTATACACACGAATATTCATCTTCTTTGAATATTCAGATTTAGTAATTGGCAACTGTTCATATTCCGTAGTTTAACTTTTCAGATTGTCTTTTGATATTCTCGAAAAATTAAAAGGGATAAAACTGTTAATTCGTAAATTATTTGTTTTTCAAAATTAAAAATAAAAAAAAATCATCTTTTAAAGAAAAACATTTAATTAAAATGGCTCATCAATTTTCACTTGCTAAAAACAATTTTTATAATATTTCTACGGAAATTGGTGATCAACTCCCGCGGTTTAAGTTTTGGGTACGATTTCTTAATTTGTACTCCAAGGCTAGCCATGCTTTTACTGCTAAACCTACACTAGTACATGATGCTTTACAGCAATTATGGACTAGTGCGGTTACTTTTGGGAGCAAAACAACCCCCTTCGGTTTCAGGTTTACCTTAGCGGGTCAAGAATTTGAGGTGACTGAAGAAATTGTCAACAGGGTTCTGGGATTCCCAATCAAAGATGTTTATGATGCAGAACCTACAGCGGAACAATGCCTCACATTCTTTGAAGAAATAGGATGTTATCCTCCGACTGGCCGGATCACTGGAAACATCCAAAAACAATTCTTCCATGTGGAATGGAATTACTTTTTCGAGGCCATCACCAGATGTTTTCGGGCACGCGAAAAAGATTTTCATCAAATTCCAATTCCAATGCAAACCTTTGCAGTTGCCCTAGCAAGAGAACTGGATATAAATTACGGACGCATAGTTCTCTCTGAGATAGTGGCTTCAATGGGATCTTCTGCAAGCAGAGATCTCACTACAACTGATGTTGTCTGCTGGTTTCCTCGGTTCCTACAAATGCTGATTAATGATTTAATACCGAAGGATGCTCTTGCTGTTAGACAGGGATTTGCCAGAAGCCCGACATCTGCACCGCTAGGGATGGGCACTAAGTCACTTTCAACCATTGCTAATCAGGATAAACATCAAGGTATACCTATGTCAGTTCCTGAAAATATTCAAATGTGGCTTAGATATGATGCAGGAGTTACCAATTTGGAGGAATCATCGCAAGTTTCTTCATATGCTCAGAATCCATCTGTTCATGCTGAGGCATTTGATGGGATTCCTGATGAGCAAAGCGATGAGGCACAAGGTAATGAATCAGGTAATCTCTCCCTGCATACTATTCATTCCTCCTCCTATGTATCTGATTCCGAGACCCAAGAGACTGCTAACCCGCAGAATCTATCCCAGGGTGAAAGCTATATTTCTGAGCCTGATACACATTCTTATTCTCTTTCACCCCTGTTAACGGAAGTCAGAAATCCAACACATGTATATGTAGGAGATGATGAGGAGAGTGAACCCGAAGAGCAGCAACTTATTCGAAAGAAAGCCAAACTTTTTCATGCTGCTACTTCAAACGTCCAGTCAAACCCTAATGTGTCACACGCAACCACTCCACCTCACGAGAGTGGTTCTCCCCTTAAACAATCTGCACATAGGGATTTTGATGACAATTATGTACCTTTTGAAGATCCTGTTGCTTCAAAAGGACATGGAGTTTTAACAACTTCAGCCGTACCTTCACCGGTACGTCCTGATGCTGCAAAGAGGATCGGTTCTGATGTCGTACAAGAACACTTTGCAGCCGCTCAGCCTGAGATTCCAACTCTAGACAGAACAGACATAGATCCCATAACTGCCAATTATTTTGCTTATCCAATTTCTGCAGGTACTGCTTCATACTTCGGATCAATAATTGAAGACATACACGAGCGTGAGACAGGGAGTGTGTGTGAGAGGTTAGGGAGAGAGGGACCTTCATTTTTAAGGCCCGAAACAGAGCGCCAAATACTAACAGAACGAGTATTAGAGCGAGGTCACCTAAACCAAACACCGTCCCTTAACATTGAAAATCTTGATACACGTATGACTTCTATGGAAAATCAGATGAGGCAGTTCGGGCAGACGATGGGGCAGTTCGGGATGAACATTGGAAACAATCAAAGGGCTCTAGACGACTACGCAGCAAAAATGGCAAGCCAAGCTACAGCTTTTGATGCTTTGACAAATAAGGTCAATGACTTGGGCCATGCTGGTGGTGTCTTGGGAACCACTCTTAATGAAAGGATGGGGGCAATGGAGTCAACAATGCATACAATGGTTGTGGAGATCAGTAGAATGATGTTCGCAGTCAGGAGTTTTGTGCCCCCGGAGTGTTTCGAGTCGCAACAACCTCCCCCCGATGCTGGTGCAGGTGGTGCTAGTGGAGCGGGAGCCTCCGGTTCTGGTTTTGGAGGTTCTTATGCAGCTGGTGGATCTGAAGACCAAGGTGGAGCTCAGGATAACTCACCTAAGGGGGAGAGTGGAAAGGAGACGAGACAGCAGGCAGTTCACATCGAAGAAATTGAAGAACCCGCTGATCTTGTCAAGGAACCAGAAATTGAGCCGTCTGTTGATGAAGAGGCTCTGAGGAGGAGAAAGGGTAAGGCAATGATGGTTGATGAACCATTCGTTGACCTGAGTCATCAGGAAACAGTACAGGAGGTACTTGACTCAGATTCTGATATGGAAGACGTACCTTTGGCACATGCTATAAAGAGATCTTTGAAGGAACAAGGTGGAGGTGCTGGGATGTCTTTCGGAATGCCTGAAGAAATTCCTGTTGATGAGGAAACCTTTAAAGCTCAACAGTTAGCCTTGGAACAAGCTCAGTTCCATAAAATGAAGATGATGCAAGAACGTGCTACCTTCCTAGAAAAGAAAGTGGAGCTCCAAGGGAAGCAGTACGATCATGAGCTTGCAAGGCTAGCTGATCCTCAAGTTGATCTGGACAAACGAAGGATAGGGCAGAAGTGGGATGAAGCAAGGAAGATATTGATGGGATCCTGTGCGAAAGGAGTTCATAACAAGGAGGCAGATGACCTGTTCTACAACCTGAATTTGCAGAATCCAATGACTGTGGACTATATAAATGCTTTGAAGAGATTAATTTCTAAAGTCAGGATTGGATACAATGCAACACTTAAGGAGTGGCAGGTTATTTTGTCTTTGGTAGAAGGAGTCCCAACATCTTTCCTATATGTGGATGACCAATTCATAACGAGAAGATCTGCGTCAGAGTTGTTCTTGCTAGCGACAAAAATTCAATACTCTCAATCTGAGGAGCTAAGCATTCTGTACAGGGATCAGTTAATGCAGCTAGTAGAGGACAAGGGTCCAGAATTCTCAGCATATCCAAATTTTGTCCGGATGGTAGTTGACGGGAAGATGAAGAGGGTTAGCATGGAGGAAAATGACTTAACGGAGCTTTCAGTGGAATCTCTCAAAGCTGTCTGTAGACAAATGATGAGTAAGGGATTCGCTTCTGAGCTTAAAGAAAAATCCGTGAAGATCATTGAAAGAGTAATATTCAAGAAGAGCAATGAGGTGTGGAAGTGGGATATCATTGCTCCAAACCCTCTAGATAACGTGAAGATTGAGTCGGAGCTGATGGAGAAGAAATGGAATATTCTTCAAGCCATGAAGAATGTAGATGAAGCTCTGACTCTTCCTTCTGGAGCACTGGAACAAGGAGAGATAAGGGAGGCAATTGGTGTTCCAGGAAGTGATAGTGTATACTGGATACACGCTTATGTTGAAGATACAGCTGATGCCTTAGTATTCATAGATGCAGACCAGAATCAAACATTCTTGCATATGAGTAGAAAATGGCTACTACAGACTCACGATGCTGCATTTCTGGATAGAGTATTACATGTATTCAAATGGGGTGAAGTGGAAGATATGTATGTGGAAGAAAAGCATAGACTCATGAGTTACCTGTCTGAGGTAGTGGTGGAAAAGAAGCGAATGGAGCGAGATGCGGCCAGTGTCCACAATACTGACCGTGTCAAGGGCTACCCCAAGATGATCTATTGTCAGTTTAAAGCTGATAAATCACATTGGAAACCTCAGCTCATAATGAAGAACTTTGAGGACATTCCAAAGATCAGGACTACTCAGGAGGTGGACAAACTCAGAAGGCTTTTCAAACATCCTTATCTAGAAATGGAAGCTGTAAGTCTGTTGAATGCTAGGTGGAAGCAGCTTCGAGATCCAGTGTACAAGAAAGAACAGCAGCAGAAGGAGAAGCGCAAAAAGCAGAAAGAAGAGAAAGACCAAGCTGCTGAAGCTAGAAAGAGGAAACGGAATTAGGGTTAAAGGTCAGAGTGGTGTGAACTTGAAGTTGGAAAAACTTCATGTCTTTCGGTTGCTTTAACTCACTTGAGGAAAATTCACCTTAGAGTGAATCCAATAAGGTGATACAAGTTTGACTAAAAGGTATGAAATAATCCAGGTGATAGGAATCACTCAAATGATCTTTAATTCGAAGTTCGAATTCTGTTTCTAGTTTAAGTTCTTTGTATTGTTTTCAAGTACTTTTCAATTGTATATTATTCAAGACTGTAATGTTAATTATCTTTTCTCGTCTCATTGTTTAGTTGAGTTATCCTTCATTAATTTGAATGTCATTGTTAGACAGTCAAATAGGGGGAGATTGAAAGGCAGAGTGTGTAAACTTGTAACACTATAACTAATGTAACTCAACTAAAGGAAAAGATACTTAACCAGAAGACAATCAAGAACAAGAAGTCACAAGAAATCAACACTAAATGAAGACAAGGTAATTAATACAATTTAACATGTTAACTATGATCAAGCCAAGAAGAAATCATTGAGAGAAGTTCAAGTCAAAGTTGTTCATGCCTCAGTGATTTGAAAAGCCAAGAATCAAGATCATAACTATCAGTATCAATAAGACCAATTGATTTCAAGTGAACAAGAAGGAAAGCAAATATTGGAAAGCCACATTTCTAATTGGATATGGTAATTTATTCAAGAAGCAAAAAACCCTATCAAGACTAGTCACTTATGAACCAGACCGTTGCATCAAGTGTCAGGACATTGATAGCAAGTTTATGTCAGTAATAAAGATCCATATTCAAGAGCTTGGTGAAGAATAAAGAAGACATGAAGATATCACAAGTTCAAGATGTGCATTGAAGTTTCAAGTTGAAGACCAGAATATTTTCTAAGTACTAAATATTCTAGATGGCCAAGTAGAAGTTTCTAAGTAGAAGTTCTACTTAGAACTTCGAGATGGCTAAGTAGAAATTCTCAAGTAGAAGTTCTACTTAGAGTGCAGCTTCAACATGACACATGGCATCTTCTGATTGGCAGATTTCCAAGCTTTCAAGATAAGGCAAGATTTATGTGGACATCATTGGGCCACGTATATCTTAGTCTTTGAAGACTACAGGACATAGATTACATGTGCATTCACAGAGCTTAGTATCATTCACTTCTCTCTGAACTTCTGTTATACTTTGTAATGAATGTTGTAGCAACCCTTTCAAGTTATATATAAGACATATATTCCTTGAATCTGTGTGTTCATTTATTGCATCGTATTTATTGCTTCTCATATTCGAAAAGTTGTATTCACCCCCCCCTCTACAACACATTTGGACCTAACAGTCATTTTGTCAAATTTAAAACTACCGGACAAATTTGAAAATACAGTATTATTTGTATTCAACCCCCTTCTACAAATATAGTGGACCTAACATATGTACAAGTCACTAAAATGCAATTATATGATAGAGGTAGTAATGTAGTTTAAAAAGTAATTATTTAAATTATTTTTTCAATTATATTAATTAATTAAATTAGGTATTAGAAAAGAAGAAAATGAGCAATATAATATATTTTTTGGTTGAACTATCCTTATATTCGATAACATGCCAAGTAAAATCGTGTTACATTCTTTTTTTTATGGGTAAAATCGTGTTACATGCCACTCATATTAGCATGATATATCATGTTATTTTGGATAATGCTATGTACCTCGAATATTTTCGAATATTTTTCCAAAAATATTCTCGAATGACGTGGCATAATACATGACTCATTTTAATTTGTGGGCGCATATGAATATACGCGGGGTCCCATATTATTATCGAAAAATTACTAATTATATAAGTGCCACATCAGCATTTGGGAAACCGTTTCGAGGTACCTAACATTTTCGATTCACAAATCCTTATAAGGTTATCTTTATTTTCCAATGGATGTGAATCATATTTGGATACATAAGCATATCAATTAGCAATATAAATTACCAATCAAATTGATTGAACCACTATGACAATAAAAAATAATTAGCTTTAATTTTAAAGTACGAACATATTTTAAATTTACATACTGTATTACTGAAGTGTTTATATTTTTTATGAATGAAATATTTATTCCATTTATATTGAAATTTGACGTATAAATGGATAATATTCATAAGAAATGTACACTATAAATGTTTTGTAAATTCAAATTCTATAGTTGATGTTATTGAGTACAAACAAAAGATTTATTAATAGGTTTGTATAAACGATATATCTCTTTGACATTAGTAACTTATTATGTCTATTTTTTCAAAAATCAATTTTATAATTCGTGCGAGACATAAATATATTTTAAACTCACATATTATTGAAAAGTGTCTTGCTTTTGAAATGAATATATGTTTTATTTTGAGATAAAATTAATTCTTTTTTGTGTCGAGACTTGTCATATGACTCATACTAATGGAAATTATTCATATCTTATGTACTTTTAATTTTTTTTTTAATTTTTGGATTTTATAATTGATGTCATGGAGTATAGAAGTTCATTAGTTTGATAAAATTCGGTCAAACCTCACGTAATGAACGTGTTCTAGATACTAATATGCTACATGAAACTCATATCTAGGGAGAGCGGATGCGGGTTCGGTGCGGTTTTATGGTAAAACCGTAATCGAATCCGCATATCCTTGGTTTTTAAAATCAAAAACCTCAATCGTCGGTTCGGTTTTGGGTTTGGATTCGATTTCAAAAAGCTCGGTTCCATTTTTATCGGTTCGATTTCAGTTAAAAAACCGCATTAAATAAAAATTTTAAGTATTATATCACAGTAGAACTAGTACAGCTCAAGTGCTTATTATGACATTAATGCTAATTTATACCGATAATAATATAGTCCCGTAGATGAAAAAAATACAAGAACGGGATGTAGGGAGATCATTGGATTTACACTTAGTAATGAGATGCAGTAGTAACACTATTGCACTAATAGAGGACTTGTCTTAAATTTAATGACAATATAAGCATGCTAATAAGATCTATATTAAACAAGCTAATGAATACAGCATCTGCTAGTTTTATATATACTTTAAACTAAGACTTTAACTTTCCATTAAATATTTATATAAATTATCAATAATAAATTTATTTATTTATTTTAATAATCAAATCGGTTCGGTTTTTTGCGATTCGGTTCCAATATAAAATCGGAACCAAAACCGAAAGTCTCAGTTTTTAAAAATCAAAAATCTCAATCGCGGGTTCGATTTCAATTTCAATTTTTTCGGTTTGATTTTCATCGGTTTCGGGTTCGATTTTTCGGTTTTTTTGCTCATCCCTAATCATATCTGAGTACTGGACATGTCTCGGCAAAAAGTTTGATACCGATGAAGAGTATTATGAATACCAGAATGCCAAGCACAATCTCGATAGGTACCCGAGAGAAATGTTTTTGTTGAATACGACGATCCTTGGTGGAAGGTTCATCAATAAAATATAGGGTATTATAAAAGATTTTAACTACGTAGCAGGACCAACTAGGTACAATTGGCTTGCGTTTGTTGAACATTTAGAAGCTGGATTGGGAGTCAAGGTTGAGGTTGGATTTGGAGAACTCCCACACAGACTTAACTGCCTTTTAGGGATAGTATATGTGTGCTTCTAAATGATTTTACTTGGGAAGTTGCACCCATCCTCGTTACCTCATATGTCTTGTCGCCATCGCCGAAGGTCACGTCGGAGAAGGAAACCATTTTCTCGAATGATCAAAAGAAGAAGTTGAGGAGAGATGTCACCGAGACAGATGTATTCCTTCTCAAAAAATTTTGAGATAGTGTTAGGCATAGAGAAGAACATGAGGATGCTATGAGTCGACATGATAGAAGGGCACGAAGAATGACATAGATTTTTTTTTTCTCTAGGTTTTTAGGTCTACCTTTTTACCTCTCTTTACCGTTGTACCTTACCTCTTTATATTACCTCTATACCTTACCACTTTACCTTATATATATAATTTATTAAAAGAAATTATACTTTCAAAAAATTTAATATTTTTTAATATATATTCAAAAACTCCAAACCAATATTTTATATTTGAGTTTGGTCATTAGATAGCAAGCTCAATTTTTTTATGAAAGTCAGCTACACCCAGGACAGGTTTTAGAGATTTGGGTGCCCTAGGTGAAGTTGTAAAATGGTGCACTTTATACATTTATGTTAAAATTTTAAAAGACAATAGTAAGAGGTGTCTTCACTCAATAATCAAAGTATTACTTATGAGTAGTAATCGGTAGAAACAATAGTGATAAAATTAAAATAGAGAAAATAACATATTTTAGATGTGATGTAACTCCTAAAATAATTACACACAGTCTTTGAACTTGTTCGTTATTAAGAAGTATATAGAAAAAGTATACTTATAATTCTAAAATCAATGGTATAAATATGTGGAATCTATTAAGTAACCAGTCCATCTAAATAATTCCCGCCCAGCTCTATTATTTCTCTCTCTAGCTAGACACTAAATCAAACACTTCTCGCGAGTTCCGAGTTTACTACCATGGAGGAGAATGGAGAGGAATCTGATGAGTCCACATTGGCCTTTCAGTATGTGTCACCGAAACAAACGACGGTTGAAATCTTTGAAGAGTTTCTTAAGTTGGTAGAAATGGCTTTTGGGAAAGACTCCAAGAAATATAACTGCTTCATCAAACTTATAGAAGAATTCAAGGCAAAAGGGGTTTCAATTAAAGAATTTTCATCTAGGATGGATGACCTTTTCCAGGATGAACCTGGACTCTTTGTGAAGTTCTATGACAAATTACTCCCATCCTTGAGGCCTCAAATTCACAAATTTGATGAGTATCGTTTCCTTCACACCGTTAAAACGACTTTTCCAAATAACACAAAACTCTATGATTTTGTTAATCACTTAGTGGTGCGCTATCGAGAAGGCACAATTAGCCTAAGAAAGATGACTATGGAGATACCAGATCTTCTGGAATACAACCACACAGCATTAAAAGCATATGTTGATTATGTCCCCGAGTCAGAAAAGTTGCTAGATGAAGTGCAAGAAGTGATCCCAACTAGGAGTATGTGTGTACCACTCATTGCCTTTGTTGTCGTCACGGCAATTTCTCTTGGTCTGGCTGGATTTCTCAAGAAATAGAAGAATTCTTGGTACTATCTGTAAAACTTGGTGTAAGAGGAATGCCCCAACAGGATCTTATGCTACAACATATATTATTTAACAGAATCATCTTCATTATTTATTATTTGATGAATGTGCCAAAGTGTTTACATGTGCGGGGGAATATGAACACTTTCTTCTTCTTTCTTTTAAAATTAGGAAGTTTGGAAGTTCAAGAATGCTTCGTTTTATGGTATCAAGGAAAAGTCGCCTTCTTGGATCATAGAATATGCGTATGATTATTTAGAAGAATTTCAAAATGGGTGATCATGTATCATAAGAAATGTAGATAGAAACCTCAGGTTGGTAGTCGTGTTAAGAAAAATACAGATGCATGTCTTGGCTATGTTAAGGTCAATTTTGGTAATGGGATCATTTGTAGAAACGAAAAGAGAATAATTCTAGATGCACTTT
The DNA here is from genome assembly GCA_036435485.1 of Saposhnikovia divaricata. Lineage (NCBI taxonomy): Eukaryota > Viridiplantae > Streptophyta > Magnoliopsida > Apiales > Apiaceae > Saposhnikovia > Saposhnikovia divaricata. The sequence goes on from CM071600.1 coordinate 27,307,826, forward strand.
TAACATGCTCTTCAATTAGTATTGAGTTAATTCTATTTCGCATCTATTTGGTTTAGGCCAATTGCAATTTATACCCATACTTTACATATTACTATGCATCCCTTTATTAGTTTTGACGCAGCAATTTGTACCCCTTTTACAGGACCGTCTCCAGCATTTTGGAGGCCCTAGTTTTCTAGAATATTGGAGGCCCAAAATTTTTTTTCCTAAACGAAATAAAATTTCATAAATCAAAACTATTCAAAAAACTATAATAATACAAAGTAGCAAACTGAAACTAAAAAGTTACTACTCTTCTTGCTTTAGCTATTGCAAAATCTCTAATCAACTCACTGTAATCTAACTCAACTAACATTTTTTTCTCAATAGATAACATAGCCAAGCCGTTCAGTCGCTCCTGTGACATGGTTGATCGAAGATAATTCTTTATGAGCTTCAGTTTGGAGAAACTTCTTTCCGCAGTAGCTACTGTAACTGGAATAGTTAATATAATCCTGTAAGCAACCCATGTATTAGGAAAAGCAACATGCATTTTTTTTATATAATTCAACACCTCCGCCGGTTTTGTTAAATCTTCAGGTAATGATTTTCTCAACAATTGCAATTCTGAAAATAATTCAAGTCCATCAATATCCGAGTCATTCCCATCTTTCAAGTAATTCTCAAGTGTAGCACAAGCATTCTTCATGCTCTCATCCTCCATTATCTTTAACCTGCTTATGTTAAATAAAAATCCAAAAATGTCATCATATTTTTTAAACTGCTCAAATCTTGTATTCAGCGAAGAAAGAGCAGTATCAACAATGTGTAAAAAATAATTGACTCGAAAAGAATCTTCAGCAACTTGAATTGGTTGGTCACTTGTACTCTCATCAAAGAACCTTTTTTTTATTCGGACTCGGGTTTCACGAAAAGTTGGTTCCACCCCCATTTCCAAAGCAATTTTTTCAGCTTCACCTTTTGCATTTTCAAATCCATTGTTCCTGTACTCTTCAAAAAAAAGTATGAGACCTTGTAATAGATTAATACATGCTTCCATGTCCATATCCTTACTTTGGAGTAATTTACTAACTTTATTCACTTTTTGTAATATCTCAAACCAAATAACCATACCAACAAAGAAGTCAAAGTTTTGAAGATCAAAATTAGCTAAAGAACTTGCATCACTTGTGGTAGATGCATTAACACTATGTTCAACTAGATGAAGTAATGCATCTCTTATTTGAGGAGCTTGGAATCTTATTGCCTTAACACTAGCAACACGACTTTCCCAACGTGTGTCAGACCATGACTTTAATGTAATCCCATTTCCATCTTTATCTTTCACATAAGATTTAAGAACCTCCCATCTTTTTGTTGAGCCAGAGAATAATTTATAAATTCGTTGTATCACTCCAAAAAAGGATTTAGCTTGAACAGAACTCATAGCCATATCACAAAGTGCAAGATTAAGAGAATGACAACCACATGGAGAGTAAAATGCTCTAGGATACTCTCTTAGTACCCTACTACTTACACCTTTGTATTGTCCTTTCATATTTGAACCATTATCGTAACCTTGCCCTCTCATGTCACTTAAATCAAACTTCAAAATTTCAAGAGAATTTTTAAGTTCAATGAAAAGTGCATCTCCTGTTGTTTCAATAACTTTCACAAATTCAATAAAAAACTCTTCCACAATTATTGGAGTAGTGGAAACATTAACACATCTCAGTATAAAACTCATTTGCTCTTCATGACTAATATCAGGAGTACAATCGAGAATAACAGAATAATACTTTGCCTCTTTAACAATAAAAATAACTTTTCTCTTGAGTTCACTGGCCAATAAAAGTATTAGCTCATTCTGAATATTATGACCAAGATAATGGACACGACGTATCTCCTTCTTTCTAATACGCCTAAGGTGTTCTTCCATTATTGGATCAAACTCTGCAATCATTCGAATTATACTCAAAAAATTTCCACTATTATCATCATCAAGTTTTTCACTACTCCCACGGAATGCCAAATTGCTACTAGCAAGAGTTTTAACAACACACATGATTCTTTTTAAAACTTCACCCCAATATTTTTTTTCTTCATTTATGACTTTTTGATTTAAAGAATCAATTGTCACTTTTCCTTTCAACCTCGTTTCTGCCTCCATCCAATCAGTTAGACTATTTAAGTGATTAGTGCTCTTCTCATGCTCATCTAGCCTAGAATAAATATTTTTCCAATCATTGTATCCAACTGTTGCTGTTATTAAAGGACTTGATAAAACTTTTTCCTTTTTAAATAGCACGCAACAAAAACAAAACACCCTATCTTTTTTACGAGAGTATACCAACCATGGCCTATCAAGTTTTTCTCCGTTCAGTAAAGATCTAGTGTAATGGTTATTCCTAAAGCTTTTATTTTGTTCATTAACCGGATACACTTCATCAAAAACTCGTATTGGACCCTTCTCTACTAAAAAATCAATCTTTTTCTGAGGCATATTTTTCTCCCAATTACCCGGATCAACTAAATCATTCAAATTTTCATCCACATAATTTTCAGGCAGATTTTCATCAGTCAGATTTTCATCCACAAAATTCTTTGGCAAATTATCATCCACATTCACATCATCCAAATTTTCATCAACATTAACATCATCCAAATTTTCATCAACATGAATTTGAGGCAAATTTTCAATAATTGTAGCATTCTCTCTTGAATTATCCAATATATTAACAGGTTTTACATACCTATTCATGGATCCCGTCAAAGATTGTGTGAGTTTATCTTTCCTATCTTTCTTCTTCCTTTTCGAACATCCTGATTCATGTTTCCTTTTACCTGTCATCTGTAATCAAAACCAAATACATCAATTTAGGAATTATATTAAACAAAACATAAAAAAAGAAGAAAAAGAGATGAAAGATTTAATCTTACCTTCTCTGTATGACTGTATCTCACGGCTGTAGTGTCGGCTGTGTCAGTGTCCCTGTATCTGTGTGTTACAATGTTACAAAATAGATTAGGTTTTCTTTTATTTTATATTTAATGATTGGGCTTCTAAAATAATGTATGGGTTGGGCCTGACTAACTAAACTAGCTGCTAAGTGTTTTTTTTTTAACGTGTTTTAGTATAGACTTTTGAGTTTAAACAAAAACAATTAATAACAATATAATATATATATATATATATAATATATATGATATTTTAAAAATATGTGGCCCCTAATTTGTTGGAGGCCCTAGGATGGAACCTAGGGTGACCACCCTTGAAGCCGGCTCTGCCCTTTTATCTATTTTGACCATTATCGTTAGAAATGGTAGAGGTAATATTGGAATTAATAATGCTGAATTACATTTTGACCCTTAACGTATGACACATGTTACATGTAAACCCTTAAATAAAAAATCAAACATTTTCGCCCCAAAACTATAAAAAAATCTACAATTTAATATGTTCATTAAAATTTATTCCTATGTTATTTTTGAAATTTCAAATTTTTAGAATACGTTCAAATAAAAAATGAAAAGTATAGATTATTTTGTAAAAATTTAAGCATAGCGTCCCGAACTTTTCAAATAAAATTTATCGTTTAAGAGAATTTACAACAAAAATTCAAATAAAGTTTTAAAAAGTTAGTAATCTTATAAAACTCACAGTAAATTCAATCCAATCAGATTTCGATGATTTTTAATAATTCAGAAAATCCTTTCAATTGCCCACAACTTTCGTTTATGGTGTTTTCTCATATTATTTTTGAAATATTTAGAACTTGTTTATTCAGTTTTCAAATTTATTTGCGTATGCTTTATCAAATTTCCAGTTCTTTATAATTTCGTTTCTCATTAGCCGTATCATTTCGACAAAATTTTTTTGTTTTCAACAACTTTTGTTCTTTGAAATTTTTTCATAAAAAATATCATTTAGAGGATAAAAAAGCTAAAATAAATCAAAATTTGTAATGCAAGATTTATATTTGATTATTAAAGATTGAATATATGTTGTAAGATCTAATATTTTTAATTAAGACGACTTTTTTTTCTATTTTTAATCTACTTTTAATATTAATTTTAAAAAATATGGATATACTACAAATTTTTTTATTAAATAATCTATTTTGTTATTTTTTATTTGAAGATACGTTAAAATGGGTTAAATTATACAAATTTATAGTTGAGGGGCAAAAAAACATGATTTTTTTGTTTAAATGTTTATATGTAAAACGTGTTATACTTCAAGAGTCAAGATGTAATTCGACTGTATTAATTCTGAAATTATCCTTGCCATTTTTGATAGTAAAGGTCAAAATAGTTGAAAGGGTACAAAGTATCGCGTCAAAACTAGTAAAGGAATGCATAGTGTAATTATGTAAATTATGGGTAAAAATTACCGTTGGTCGAAACCAAAAAGATACGAAATGGAATTAATTCATTAATATTTAATATTTTTAATATTTCTTTAATGTATTCTTAAATTTTTTATGTACTATATATACATGCATATAAATTTTGGTGCATCTCGTTCATTGATGTGATTCCCTAGACATTCGTATTCGTCATCTTATCCAAAACCGGTCCTGGCTACACCAATTCTTGGAATAATAGATAATGAAAAAATGTTTTTGTAATTGTTGGATTCAACGGTACATTAATAACGTTTTTTTGAAAATACTCAATATATTAAATTAAAATTATATTAAATATGACTCAAATTTTCAGGAATTTGAATTTGTTTGATATAATCACAGTAAACCTCTAGTTAAATTATTTAGCAAAAAAAAAAAACCTCAAGTTAAATTAAATCAAAATTTGTGAATGAACTTCACGTTGGGTGTTACAAATGTTCCACACCTACAATACAAAATTCCTTATGGAAGTTTGAAGTCTCCATTCTACAAGTAAAGGATGTTTACCTAATCTTAAATGAATCATCCACTCCTCTATGTATACAAGATAATCGTTACTCATTAATCTCCATTGTTGTCTATCCTTATATTTTTCTTACAAACTAAACAATCCCCTTATTCTTTTGTTTCCTTGCTCTAGCTCTACTCATTCATTATATACCATACTATTATCCTTCCATACTGATCGACCTTCTTGCAACATATTTTCTCAAACCAATATGACTCCCTATGGCAAACAAATCATCACCACCTTCTTGCTATCCATAATCCTCAGTTACCCGGCAACCGTCACATCCCAAGTGTGTGCCAAACCATGTCCATTCTCTCCACGGGCAATTCCAACACCAGGGCCTCTAGCCGGTTCAAATAGCCTTTCGTCACCTAATAAACTCACAAATGCAGGGCCTCCAACCGGTCCAAATAACCTTCCGCCACCTTATAATCCCACTAATAATGCACCAACGCCGCCAGATAATATGGTGCCCTGGTTTCCATATTATAGAAGGCCTTTGCCCAACTCGGATCAATCCTCATCAGCAGCAGTTCTTACTTCGGGATGGGTAGCTGTGATTGTCTTCACAATCTACCTTCTTATCCAATAAAAGGGGATAAGCTCTTATTACTTAACTTGAGTTATCTTATCGTACTAGTTATCATATATGATGTCATATGATATTGTTGATCTATTTTCAAATTTAATACATATAGTTACATACATTTTATTGGAAAACAAATTATTCTTTTGAACAATAAAATCCTGACTGTTCGCTAGCAATCCAATCCAATTCAAGCCCATCTTAATATTATAAGAAGTACAGAACGTAACAACTGAAGCCTTTGCATGTGGAGGAAAATATGGCCCATTTTTAAAAAAAGTTGACACCGGACATTGGATGAGTCCTACAAAAAATAGCTTGAGTTTACTAGAGTTAAGATAGACACAACCCCTGTCAACAGATCCCTTGGGCGTGGTCCCTCGTCATCTTTTAATTGAGCCGTCATTACCAGCAACCCCACACCATGTCCCTCGTTCACCCTACATATTACAATGACCCCTGACCCTGAACCCAACTAGTTCAAGTTCCTTATTTCCCCAGTTCCCCTCCTTGTTTGCATGCAGTGCTTATTTCTATTTCAATCCATGAAAATTGTATAATTAAAATTTAGCTTGTAGATGTTGGCCGGCCTTCCCGTTTTAGTAGTGATCCGTAGGTTTAATAAGTGATGTTCGTTCTTTTATGCATATCAAGCAATTAAATTGCGTCAGTTATTTCTTCACTGCAATTTTTCCCTTCTCTTTGTGACAAAACAAACTACTTACATTACCCTAACTCTAGTTGGACGTTGAAAACTCGATCACATTGTCTCACATAATACAGAATAAGTAATGAATATGTACACGAATTAGCTGGATCTTCACACCCCATGCATTCTCCAATCTAGCTATAAACACCACATGCCCACAGCATGGGCGTCCACATGAGCAAGAAGCCCCATTGTTTATTTGATTGCTTCTATATAATCCTCCAACTTTATTCCAACTGGATGAACTTAAATTTTCGAAGTCCTATTGACAAAAATTTGACTTTAATTTTAATTAAAGATAATTGTTGTGTATCATTCAGTTTGTTACCAATCTTTTTCCTGTTTCCTTTCGTTTGTTGTTTCGTATGTACCTCAAATGCTCAGACAATCAAGGTTGAAGCTGTTCTGTTCTCTTGTTGATTAAGTACTTAATTGGCCATCAGTCCATCTAGGATCTCATGGCATGACGGAATCAAAAAATTTAGCGACATTAATGATCAAATTTATGGGTTTTAATTTGAAAATTCAAATATTCTAATGACTCGTGAATTTGTTCATAAGTTTAAGTTTTTGAAAAATGGTTAAACATGGGAAGGACTTCAAGTTTTCGAAACACACACCGAAAATTATCTATTTCGAAGAAAGTCGCATGAGTTTCGGTCAGAAAACCTGCACACTTTCTCTCGTTTGATGCACATACACCGGTACAGGTCTGCTCCTCGAACGAGATATTCTCCAAGAAAAAGGCCAATCTTCTTCAAGACGGGGGATTTGACCATGTATAGCGCGCTGGTGAGTGATGTGTGATGGCATTGTTGCATGTTATGTGTGCAATATGCAGAGAAAATTGGACTGCTATTGGATATGTTACCTAATTCCCAGAACACTGCTTGGGTTTTGGAACTGTTGCTAGTTAACTGGACCACTTTCGATAATAGTGAATCCTAAGCTATTGGGTTGGGACCACTTTTTACGAATAATAAGAGCACAAGTGTGAGAATTCGGATCAGACTTTGATTGTTTTTTGTGTTAAAAAATGGGGTCTAACTCTGAATTCTTAATGAAATAAGATCGAATACGGAACAGCTTGAATAATTTAAGAGCACACTCGTTGGGTGCTTGTGCGAGTCGAGTCTATACATAAACAGTAACTTACTGCAGCTCTTTTTACTGGGGGACAGTTGGACCCTGTTTTTTTAGCTTTTCTTTTTTGTGAAACAAAACCCCCCAAAACGTCAAAAAAGTGAAAAAGTAGCCATGTTCCATTCAAAATATAACGTGCTTTCGAAGATTCTTCTTCACTCATACTTTTACATCCACCTCAACTTTATCCCCAACCCCTTATCTTAACCTCCTCCATAATGCTTTTTAGGTTTTGATTCAAGAATTCAACTTCTCAGTCTTAGATCTATCATAAGGCTATAGTAGTTATCAACATTATTATGACTGTACAACATATTGATTTCTTTTTCTTTTTTTTATTCAAAATGTATTTACTTAAACACATTTTTCTAGAGGACGCAAAAGTGTATAAATGTTTCTCCTCAAAATTTAGAATTGAATATTGCGAAATAAATTTTCCTCAAGAAAATATTATTATGAGTCAAAAATGTAGAATAATTAAAAAATACATTACCACCAGCATCACACTTAATTAATCTCAACTTCCATGCTAAGTTCTACGTAGTCATTACAATAATAGAGAGAACCAAACTAATTAGAGTACTAGCTAATTTACATGAGTAAACAAAAAAAAAATTACACAGAGTAAAAATTGATGAACTATCACGTACCATCCCTTGTGCTAGACTGCCTAACTTAGTAACTTGCATGATTTCTTACCCCCCCCCCCCCCCCCTCCTCTTTCCTCTCAACGTCTAATTTATCATCATTTTACTTTAATTCGGGACAGGGCACACATCAACCAAGTCAATATCAAGACACTTGTTAAAATATCATAGTGTCAGGATTCCAAATGCTTCGAGGATTTGTCTTCCTCAACAAATCACCTCTAACGAAACTCGGTTCAAATCAATTCCCTGTCGTAAGCCCCGGCCTTGCCGTTCCACGAAAGTTGTCATCACTCTTAGCCTAGAGAAAACCCCTTTACGATTACAATCCAAGAACAATGTAGTACACAAGAGTGATTGGTAGAGCGATCAACATCCCGAAAATAACCCTGTAATTTTCCATCCACAACAAAATTTCAATTTCAAACAATTGATGGTACACGGCTCTAGTAATTTGTTCTAGTTTTTTTTTTTCAACTACAATCAACATCTTTCGATAACAAAATTCGACCTATAAGAAGATTTTTTCAAACAACTTTCAAGTCAATGTGTACACATCGCCATCGCCATATGAGTAGATGAACAGAAGTTTGGTACATTGAACTTAAAAAACTAATTAGGTATATGTGGAGGAGACAAGAGTGCAAATATATGCTAATATATTGTTAACTTACCCAGTGCTAAGTATGGCTGGATGAACATTGTATTCTTTAGCAAACACGAACGGAACAATCCCTTGTGGAAGTGCAGCCTATCAAAATTAAAGCAGAATAAAGGGTGTAAATATTTAAATATAATAAACATGCGGCTTAATATTAAGTGTTCCCTACTACACAGTACAAAGCATTCGTGCACATAAAATGCATCTAATTATAGAATCTTGATTTATTAAATATTTACCTGTACAATTGCAATGTGAAGAAGCGTACCCCTGAGGCCGACAGCAATAGAAGCAGCAGCCATGACGGCCGGACCGGTGAGAAATCTGACAGCCATGGCAAATGTGGCCACAGAATTCCCACAGGCAATTATCTTTGGTTGCAGAGCCATAAACAAACCTTTCAATACAGAAGAACAAACAAGGAGGAGGAATAATCAATACAGGGCTCAACTACTTTTGGCTAATACATGGACTCTATGGCCATCCCAATTATTCAAAGATGCGACTGCCCCTCCCTCTCGGGACCGCACTTGTCGTGTGTCGGTCCCACATGTCGCTTACATTTTTATGCCAATCACATTGTCACGATGGATATGCTATTTGGTGTTATTATCCTTCAACTAATTAATTCATAATCGAAAAAAAAAAAAATTGTCATGGGTAAGTTTCGGACAAAACACGTACCTAAGCTGAACATAGCCATTCCGAGACCTGCATCAGATAATATTGAGATCGACTTCTCGATTATTTTTGGCATTGCAACATCCCACCTGTGAATTTAACCAAAACCAGTTCTTGCATAATTAGTACTCACTTAAATTTCTTCAGAACTATATATTCAACTAAAACAATGAATGACTTACTTGAATGAAACAAGAGACCAGATTAGACCAATGAGACTCGAGTAGGTGTTAGGGTTCCTGATAAGTTTACGCCACACCATGATCAAGATCAAACGGGTCATCACACTTGCCGGAGGCATATGCTTTCCGGCACCGAGATCGTGAGCTCCGACTCCTTTAGGGTGGAGTTCAGCTGTAGAGCTTGAACCCAATTTAGAAAGTCCAAGTGGTCCCTCTTTTTCTCTTTCCTCGTCTCCATTGTCTTTGGCACCACCACTAAAACTAAAGTCTTCCCTATTATAATCCTCACTTCCCGGAATAGCTTCAAATTGTTAAATAAACACACCAAACAATCAGGAAAATTAACTAATATACTACAATTTTAAAATATTTAAAAAACAATCAAGTAAAATTTAATATCACTAGTAACTAAATATGTGACGAAATTGATACCTTTTGCATCCCCGTTTTGTGGTTGATCAGCGACCAGCATCCTGATTTCCTTGGCTCCCTGATCTGACCGTCCCGATTGCTCGGAAGCTCCGAAATCCGGGCCACCAAAAACATGGAGACCACCACCATCAGACACCGGAGATGCACTTGAGCTCCACACAAACATGTGTAGCTCCTTAGCATCATGACTTGTTTTAGTTTGCAACACATTTTGCTGATGCTGTTGTGGCTGTGACAATTCAGGTTTCACAACTTTATTAACAACAGCTGATGAAATCTCGGGATTCGGCGCAGGATAAGAAGCAGGTACTGGCTGTGCAGGATAAAACCCAAACCTCGGTGATGTCGTCGTAGCAAGTCCACCAGGAGCACAATTCTCTTCGAAATTCGAAGGTCGAGGTGTCGGGCCTCTAGAAGATTGCACGGAGTACATATCAGCAGGGCCAAAATTCGAAAGCCTACCACCTGGAAATCCCATCATCGAGTAAAAATCGTTGTGATTAAAATTCGAACCACGAGGCGTAGGATTTCTCGACGAACTCAAGCTGTAGATTTCAGCTCCTGTTAAATTGGAAGGCCGAGGAGTCATTCCGGAACCTAAACCTAAAGACCTTCTGGAAGCATTGGATTTCCTAACAGTCACATGAAGCTTTCCATCATTTCCAATCTCCGCATCTGTTTCCAGAAAATCATGTCCGTCCAACGAAACAACATCAGATTCAACTTTAAAGGACACAATCGACGCTGCTGTCTCCGGAAACTGCTCCATTATCAGCATCTTGGCGCCTCGATATTCGAACAAAAACAATAGCAAGGTGTACCAAATTATGCATTGTAGCACCACAACTTGAACCATTAGACTACCAGAATAGTCCCCGTACATAGCAATTAGTAACGGAATTCCCATCACAAGTGTATTCGGTAAAGTGGACAAGGAAAAAATGGTAATCATCCATTCAAGACTACCATTTCTCGAAACATTAGTCCAAATACCTAGCACAACTAGCATTATAATTTTTTGAAGCGTATCCGCAGCGATAAACCTAAAGTTCATATCATACGGATTGTTAGTGGAAATGAAATGGAAAGACAAGAGAGGTACAGCAAAAATAGCGACAAATCGGTTAATGCCAGAACATTGGTCCGGTGAGAAGATCTTCCACCACCGGACCGAGCCGTAAGCCAGGATCATGGCTACGTAAAGCGGCACCACCGCAGTGAAGACGGTGTAAAGATCGTGCCATGAAATCATGGTCTAGTTTGCAGATCTAACGGATAAGATATCGATATTTATTTTAGCTAGTGGTGTTGGTTTTAAGTAGCTACTAGTGTGAAATAATGAGGATAGCGAGGGCAGAATGGGGATAAAAAAAAACCGTTATGTAACTGGATGGACAACACAGTAACACACTGATAAGTGTTGGTTTATAGCTGCTGTTGCAGCAGCTTTTTATAGGTGATGAAATCAAAGAGGGTACTGTTTGGCTAAAGTACAGATCAACTGAGAAAGAAGGGTTCTGATTTTTTTTCTTTCTTTTTTTTTTTCGGAATATTTGTACTATAGTTTTTGTTTTGCAGAAATGGAATAAAGTGAAATTACTACTCCCTCCGTTTCAATTTGTGTGTCTTGTTTTGACTTTGGACACTGTTTATTATAAATGATTGACTACTAATTTATGTCTAATCTATAAGACCAAATATAGTCATGAGTGATCTTGTTGGATTCGTATTTATGAGTACTTTAATACAGTGAAGTTTTTATATTTAATACTAATACGAAATTGAAGATATTAACAATTAAAAGTGTGCGTTGGCAAACGTGTCCAGAAGAAACAGGACACACAAATTGAAACGGAGGGAGTAACAAGAGATGTAGGAAATGAAGACTTTATATAGGCCGCATTGAATGGTGTGGTAGGGACCATATTAGGCATTGGATGGGGCCATATCATTATTAAAATCAAATGTAGACTAACAGCTGGGTACAAATTAATTAACAGTTTCGCAAAAAGATAAGTGTCTTAATTTGATTGGTTATAACATAATGGATCCACTGCATTCACATTAATATCAACCAATAAAAATATTTATTAGTGGAATCCAACTCATTCTGTAAATGTTTATGTGCAAATTTTCTGTGCACCTAGCACTACTCTTAATTAACACAGTTGAACGTCACTCACTGCATTAAATTTTTAATTAGGTTTATGTTTAATTATTGTTTACAAAGTGTCGAAAAATGACCTATTATTCGAAGGTCAATTAAAATATCGATTTTTCTAGTGTGTGCCCACTTGTGCAAGTTAAAATTCGTGCTCGTTTAGTTGTCAAATTTTGGTTGGTAGAAATTTCATTAATAATGAGGATCCCTGCATGCACACAAATCTTCTCCATTCAAACTTTTTCAACACATCAAAAATGAATTCTTAGCATGTGTCCTTGGCACACACTAGACAAACCCTTAAAATATATAGAAGTATATACTCCCTCCGTCTCTAAATACTTTTCCCATTTGAGTTGGACACGTTTGCCAACGTACATTTTTGATCGTTAATATCTTCAATTTCGTATTAGTATTAAATATAAAAGCTTTACTGTATTAAAGTACTCATAAATACGAATCCAACAAGATCACTCATGACTATATTTGGTCTTATAGATTAGATGTATATTAATAATTTGTCTCATGTTATGAACAATCCCGACATATGAAATGAACGTAGCATTATGAGACGGAGGGAGTACTAAAGTTAGATGCAAGGTCAATTTTGTTGGTGCAGTGGTTGAGCCACTGGCCTCCTTTGAAGGAGGTCAGGGGTTCGACTCCTGCGTGTGCGTGAGTTTCTTAGTTTGTGTTAGGTTTCCTTTCTGTATTTGTATTTCTGTATTTGTAATGGCCGGGGGTCTTTCGGAAACAGCCTCCCTATTGTATAGGGGCATGGTCTGCGTACAGCTACCCTCCTCAGACACCACTTTGAGTGGTATTATAACTGAGTAAGCTAAGTTTTTTATGTGACACAATAGCATGTTTGGCTCTCCTTATTGACTTATTTCAAGAAAAAATTTCATATTTATATATTAATTTTTAAAATTAAATATTTATAAAGGGTTTAGTATTTTTTATATGCAAAAAATAAGTAATTTATTTTGGAAAGAAATATAGTTATACTTTTTTTGCAAAATAAATTACTTTTTTCTAATAAATAAGATTTGACAAATGGGCTCAATGTTTGTAAATCATGTGATGAAATCTGGTACTCTACAAAAAAATTATATGACTTTGACTTCCAAGTTCAAACAGGCATGCATGTTAGAGATTTCGGCTGCCTCAGTATTAGATTTGCATCTTAATTAATGTGTTGTGCTCTAAGCCTCTAATGGCATTCACATACGCGCTCTCATGTACTTATTCTCGTATTCTTATTAAAACTAATAATTTTAAAAAAAAATTGGTATAATTTATGTAACATCTAAAAATTTACTATATTCCATTTCTCATTTCTACTTCGATATATTTTTTATTACTTCTTTCTTTTTCTTTTATAATTTTTCACACAACTACTTACATATTAAACTTGTATAGAATATTAAATGGAAGATGAATAATCGGAATGCGGAAGCTCTGAAACAACTTTGATACACCCAACCAATATTATAAAAAATGGTGATTAATCGGAATTAATCGATAATTTAAGTGAACCTATTTTCTTTTTGTCAATTTTTAAAATTGAAATATGGGTAGTAATCTTCAAGGTCTACTATAAAATATTTGTGTACTATTTTAAACATTTTAATGTATGCAAATCAATTAAATAATTTATTTATAATTTTGTTTTTTTATGTTTCAATTTTTTTAAAATTATATTAAATAATTAATTAGGTCTATATTATATATATATATATATATATATATATATATATATATATATATATATATATATATATATATATATATATATATATATATTGTTGTGGAATAAAAACTAGGTTGAAAATATTGCGGCTAGGGTTTGTATATTTAATGCTAGGGTTCGTGAGCTTCGTGCTTTAATGGCTGCTTCTGCGTTCGAGACTTAAACGGTCTTCACAGAATGCCTACGTATCTCTGTAAATTAGAGAATCAAGCCAATAAAACGTAGTTCTGAGATGAGGGGTCAGGCCCTTTATATAGGCTGAGAAGCCTTGGAATTATGGTAGGATTTGGAGACTTGATGGACAAGTCTTTGAGGAATGTTCTAGATCTATTCCTTGTAGGAATCAGTTTCCATATTGAATTGGATGCCTTATTGGATAAGTTTGAAAGGGATATTATCCTTATCCAACTCTTATTTGCTGAGCTGTTTATTACCCTTAATATTAATTACGAAATTAATATTATATTTAGGGTTTTGGGCCCAGCTGGTGGGCCCCACGTTTGGACTATTCTCGGCCTAATTAATGCCACATTAAATGTGTCTTTAGGGCTTATTTTCAGCCCATATCATTTGCCCCCCAACTTCTTAGGAAAACTGATCAGGTTTTCGTAGAAGTTGTATTTGCCTTAATCGAGACTCGGGGTCGTTTTTATCCCTTACCTGGGACTTCTTAATTTTCCTACCCTTATATGGGAGTTTTGGTTTACACTAGTGTTTCACGAGTATCGTCTTGATTGTAAAGTGTGGAGCGACCTACACATTTACGACGACTTGCCTTATTCGAGGCTTTAATTTGTGCTTGCTTTTAGCAATTTCGGCACTTTCATAGAGTTTTTATGCATTATTAGCATAAATTATTGCTCAACTTGTCAAGAAAATATTTCTATAATTTTCCCGTATTTTTCTGTACTTTTCCTAGTATTTTAGGAATTTTTTATATACCAACAGGTATTTTTCGTAATTTTTCCTAATAATTTAGGAATTTTTATATACCAACAGGTATTTTTCGTAATTTTTCCTAATAATTTAGGAATTTTTATATACCAACAGGTATTTTTATTATTTTTTGGGAATTAATTTTCAATTTCCCAACATTATTTTAAAATTTTTAAAGGAAAAAGTCATCCTGGCAAGAAATGCCTCCTGGGCGTGGGTACCCCCGCCTAGGAGACACCCTCCTTAGGCACGCCTAGGGGGTTTGGTCTCCTGGGCGTGGGTGATCTTTCTCCCTGGAAATGCTTCCTGGGCGTGGGTACCCCCGCCTAGGAGACACCTTCCTTAGGCACGCCTAGGGGGTTTGGTCTCCTGGGCGTGGGTATGCCCTTCGTTCCTTGAAATGCTTTCTGGGCGTGGGTACCCCCGCCAAGGAGACATTTTCCTTAGGCACGCCTAGGAAGTTTGGTCTCCTGGGCGTGGGTATACCCTTCTTTAAAGAAAATCGAGCTGGGCGTGGGTACCCCCGCCAAGGAGACACCTTCCTTAGGCACGCCTAGGAGGTTTGGTCTCCTGGGCATGGGTATAGCCTTCTTTAAGGAAAGTCGAGCTAGGCGTGGGTACCCCCGCCAAGGAGACACCTTCCTTAGGCACGCCTAGGAGGTTTGGTCTCCTGGGCGTGGGTATAGCCTTTTAATTGGGCTTCCTGCCTTTAAATTCTAACGGAATTTTATCCTATTTTCTAAAAATGTCGTAGAACATTCTAGAATTTTTTTTTAAAATTTGAATTTCATGGGCTTCCCGCCTATTCAAAGGCCCAGTCACCTGTTGACAGCCCATTTACTGGATATAACCGGTTGAATGACCAACCATGAACTCTATAAAAGAGTAGTGTGCATCCCTCATTTCTCATTTCACTATTCAGCAAAAACTATCATTCCCTTATCACAAATATTTTTCAAAAAAGCTCTGCTAGGGTTCTGTCGTGAGGCGATTTCCGGCGTCTTTACTCCGCCCTACTTTCCAGTTTCCGTTTGAAGATCGTTGAATCTTCATCTTCTTCAACCTCTTTTTTCAACTTTTCTGGGTTTCAAGCCTTCAAGGGAAGCATACCAATGGAGGATTCTAGCTCTTCAGGCCAGTCACAACTCGCTAACACTTCTACCACCGCTCCACGGCTTTCAAGGGGTAAGAACCCTAAAACATCTCTTGTCCATGCCAGTGTTTTTTCCCTTAGGGATCTTTTAAATGAGTTTGGTCAAGCTTTTCCAAACATGCTTCATTTAGATGCTTATGAATATAAATCGAAATATAAACAACATAGGGTAGACATTCTAGCCCAACTTTTTCATATTAATGGGCCTTATAGGGCCGTTGCTCCGGCCTCAAACGAAAGGGCTTGTCACCCAAAGCCTGGGGCCATTAGGATTTATAAAGAAACTTTTTATGCTGGTTTTCGCCTTCCTCCTCCTCCTTTTGTTTACCGTCTTTTGGCCGAAGCCCGGGTTTGTCCACCCCAACTTATGCCCAATGCATGGCGTTTTATCTATTGTTTCTTGGTCCAATGTAAGAAACATGGGCTTGAGCCCAGTATCTCTGTTTTTCGATATCTATTCAAATTTGTCAATTCTTCTGACAATTCGGGCTGGGTCAAAATCCAACACCGTTCCTTGGCCCGTTCTTGTTTTGTTTCGGATTCCGCTCCTGATTCCCTTCCTAATTGGAAAAGGGAATGGTTTTATATCTTTTTGGATGGGGATGACTGGGACAACTATTTTCGGCCCAACTTCTGCAGAGCCGTTGATGGGCCTGTTAGGAGTTTAAAATTGGGCGTGGAAGAAGAGGCCGCCATAAATTTGTTAACATCGGATAATTTGCATCAATGTGCAAATTTGATTTCTGAAGATTCGTTGCAGGCCCATGGGCTAAGCGATTTGGGCCCTGAGGGTAATTCTCACCTCTTGCTTTGTTAACATTTTATGCTAGATATAATTTTCTAACTTTCTTGTAATCATTTTGCAGCCAAAACTGCTCTGGGAGCAATTTTTAAGCAGAGGGAGACTGCTGCCACTGCTAGGGTGGTAACAGAGAACCCTAGGGCCAAAAGGGCCAGGACAGATGAGGCTTCTGCCGCGGTGGAGCGTGTTCCTGCTTTTCTTCAAGAAAAGCCTGTTCCTATTGAGGAAGACCTTACTCCCTTTACAGTGGGATGGGGTTTATGCAATAGGGACACAGCTGTAGGTGATTCCAGGGCTGCGGCTGAGTGGTCCAGGAGCGTGGTTACTCCACGGGACAGGGTCCACATTGTGGAGTCCTCTGATGACTTGCAGATTGAGCTTCTCGGGGCTCAAGCTGTTGCTTCGGTAATTTCTTATTCAACTTCTTTAATTTAATTGCATTTACTTTTCCCTTATTTACTTGTTTCCTTTGCAGATGAACGCCTACCTTCAGGCCGCTGTTCATAACCTGAAGGAGGTGCGTGCTGAAAAGACCATTGCTGAGAGGGATAGGGACAGATACTTTGATGCCTCCGAGGCAAACTTTGCTCGTTTTAGGGAGGTGGAGAAGGAGCTGGCTGCTGAGAAGGAGAAGAACAGGAAGCTTCAGCTGGAGGTGCAGCAGAACAGGGAACACATCATTGCTGATTACAAGGCTTCTAAGGACTTTCAAGATGTCCTGAATGCCGAGTATGATGCAAACTTTCCTGGCACCTTCAAGGAGTGTTGGGAGGGGATCATCGAGGAGCTGAGTGGGAAGATCGAGGGGGTATCCTTGGAGAAGTTCCCGGTACCTGCTATCCCTGGATTGACAGATACTTTGGAGATTGCTACAGAGACAGCAGTGGAGGGGGACTCTCAGCCCACTCAGGATCCACCTTCTTCTCCTGGGGTAGAGACAGCAGATCCTTCTTCTACTCAGGGAGATGTAGTTATTGAGGACTTAGATGAGTAGATGGCCCTGCGTGGCTTATTTCTGTTTGTTTTTATTTATTCTGAACTTTTGCCCTTCGGGGTAACTTATTTATGCAGTAGTTCCTTTTGTTTCCATGTTCTCATTTTTTGCTTATAGTTCGTTAAACTTTAGAATTTCTCAAGTACTTGGCCTCCTGGCTGGTACTAAACTGACAAGTTAGTTCAACGTCTGCATTTCGTGTTTATTTTAACAAAGAGAAATAACTCACAAAGAAAACAGTATAAATTCCATTATGCTGTCAATGGATATCAATAGAATGGGTTCAACCCTACGTAAATATTCTATCTTCTACTGGGAGCAACATGCTCTAAAATGGTTTCATTCGAACCTTATTCCTAATAAGTAGATAAAAGTCCAAGCCTTTGTCAAAAGAACTTAGATATAATAAACTTTGAGGTTCACAGCATGCCAAGTTCGGGGCACCTCAACCCCGTCCAAGGTTTCTAACTTGTAGGATCCTTGCCCTAACACCTTTCTGACTAGATATGGTCCTTCCCAGTTTGGTGCTAACTTTCCTTTCTGGCCAACTCCTGAGGCTTCAATCTTCCTTAAAACCATGTCACCTTGTCGAAAGAATCTTTCTTTAACTCTCTGGTTGTAGTGAAAAGATGCTCTCTTCTGATATTCAGCATTCTTTGCATTAGCTCCATCTCTAACCTCATCAATTAAGTCAAGGGCAAGTCTCATTCCTTCGTCATTAGTTTCTGGCTCATATGCCTCAACTCGAGGTGATGCTTGCATGATCTCTAAAGGCACAACTGCCTCGGCTCCATAAGCCAGCAAAAATGGGGTTGCTCCAGTCGTTACCTTACAAGTGGTACGATATGCCCAAAGTATGGGCAACAATTCATCTACCCAAGTATTCCTAGAGCGTTCGACCCTCTTTTTCAGTCCATCAAGGATAATTCGATTAGCTACCTCAGCTTGCCCATTGGCTTGAGGGTGTGCCACCGAGGTAAAACGGAGCTCAATCGCATTCTCTTCACAATACTTCTTAAACTCCTCATTATTGAATTGTGTCCCATTGTCTGTCACAAGGATTCGTGGGATTCCGTATCTGCAGATGATGTTCTCCCAAAAGAACTGGGAAACTTGCTTGGTGGTTATCTTGGTCAGGGGTTTAGCCTCAATCCACTTAGTGAAGTAATCAATTGCCACTATTAGGAATTTCCTCTGTGCTGAAGCCATGGGAAAGGGTCCAAGTATATCCATCCCCCACATTGCAAATGGAATGGGAGAGTTAATCGAGGTCAACATCTCAGGCGGTTGCCTCACAATTGGGGCATGCTTCTGGCATCTCTCACATCTCTTGACATAGTTTTGTGCATCAGCCAACATCTCCGGCCAATAAAACCCTAAACGAATTATCTTGTGAGCTAGGGCTCTGCCCCCCAAGTGTTGCCCACAGATCCCTTCATGAACTTCTTCCAATGCTTCTCTTGCCTCTTGAGGCCTTAAACATTTCAAGTATGGAATGACAAACGACCTCTTATACAAGATGCCTTCAATCAAAGTGTATCTCAATGCTCTTACTGAAAGTTTTCGTGCCTCCAAGGCATTGTCTGGGAGCCATCCGGTCTCAAGGTGTGCCTTGATAGGGTCTATCCAAGAGCCTCCTATATCGATTGGTGCCAATAACTTTGAATTAACGGTCGGGGCCTTCAAGACCTGAAAATAGACACTCCCAGCATAATTCTCTATCTCGGAAGAAACAAATTTAGATAGGGCATCGGCCTTAACGTTTTCCTCTCTTGGAATGTGCTCAACATAGCACTCCTCAAACTGGGACATAACAGCCTTTACTACTCTCAAGTATTTTGCCATAGTCTCATCCTTAGCCTCGAATTCACCATTTACTTGTGCTACCACAAGCCTTGAATCTCCACAAACTTTGAGATTCTTGACCCTCATAATTCTGGCCAAGCCCAAACCAGCTATCAATGCCTCATATTCCGCCTCGTTGTTGGTAGTAGGGAAATCCAACTTTAAAGCGTACTCGACTGTGAACCCATCGGGGCTTTGCAAAACCAAACCTGCACCACTAGATTTTGTTTTTGATGCTCCATCAAAATAGAGCACCCAATATTCCTTCAGATCGGGTGTAAGTTTCTCTTCTTTTTCCTCTTGCCCAGGGGTAGTCATTATCTCTTGCCCCCCGACTTCTTGGTTGTTAATGGTACATTCAACCACGAAGTCAGCTAATGCCTGAGCTTTGATAGCTGTCCGAGGCTTGTATGTGATGTCAAACTCTCCTAACTCAATCGCCCATTTGATTAGCCTTCCACTGGCCTTAGGGCTATGCAATATGTTCCTCAATTGCTGGTTTGTCAGAACTTGAATCTTATGTGCCTGAAAGTAAGGCCGCAGCTTTCTTGAGGCAGTTACTAATGCCAAAGCAAATTTTTCTATGGGTGAGTAATTCAACTCAGCCCCATGCAACACTTTGCTCACATAGTAGATAGGTTTCTGGACCTTTTCCTCTTCCCGAATAAGGACAGCACTCAGGGCTTGTTCGGATACCTCCAGGTATAAACTAAGAATCTCCCCAGGACTTGGTTTGGTCAACAACGGGGCTTCAACCATGTACTTCTTCAGTTGCTCAAAGGCCTCTTGGCTTTCAGGTGTCCACTCAAAATTTTTCACCTTTTTTAACGCTTGGAAGAAAGGTAAGCATTTGTCCCCAGACTTGGAGATAAATCTTCCTAAAGCTGCAACTCGACCTGTCAACCTCTGCACATCTCTTATAGAGCGTGGTGGCTCCATGTCTAAAATCGCCTTGATCTTATCAGGATTGGCCTCAATGCCTCTTTTTGAAACCATCAGCCCTAAAAACTTCCCAGATCCAACGCCAAAAGCACACTTGGCGGGATTCAACATCATCTTATGGTGCCTCAGCACTTCAAATGCCTCTCCGAGGTGCTTGATATGATCAGCCTTAAGTAGGCTCTTGACTAACATGTCATCAACATATACCTCCATGGTTTTTCCAATCAGATGGGCGAATATCTTATTCACCAATCGTTGGTAAGTAGCTCCTGCATTCTTTAGACCAAAAGCCATGACAAGATAATAGAAGACACCAAAGTCAGTTATGAAAGATACCTTAGGTATGTCATCCTCGTGCATCTTAATCTGATTGTAGCCGCTGAATCCATCCATGAAGCTTAACATCTCATGTCCAGCTGTGGCATCTATCAACATATCAATTCTCGGCAGGGGAAAACAATCTTTTGGGCATGCATCATTCAGGTCAGTGAAGTCTATACACATTCTCCACTTCCCATTTGCTTTCTTGACCATGACTGGGTTCGCTAACCATTCAGGAAACTGAATCTCTTCAATAAAACCAGCTTCCAAGAGCTTATTTACTTCTTGCCTAATGGCCTCTTGCCTCTCCGGAGCAAAGTTTCTCTTCTTCTGCTTTATTGTCTTCCTTTTGGGATCAACATTTAACCTATGAGTTATGAGTTGGGGGTCAATCCCTGGCATATCAGCTGTTGTCCAAGCGAACACGTCGCTATTCTTCTGTAAGAATTCTATTAACTTGCCCTTCAGAGGTTCCTTCAGAGATGCTCCAACATAAGTAACTTTGTCATGATCATTAGGTTCTAGAGGTACGGGAATCAAATCCTCTGCTGGCTTCCCTCTATGCTCTTCATCATTGCGGACATCCATGTCTTCAATCGGAAGGACCTGCCCCCCGACTCCATCGGCCCTTAGTGCGGCCACATAGCAACTTCTTGCCATCTTCTGATCACCCCTTTGTTCTCCGACACCATTCCGTGTTGGAAACTTAATTTTCATATGATAGGAAGAGGCCACAGCCTTAAACGTATGAAGTCCAGTCCTTCCAAGGATTGCGTTGTATGTTGACGCTGCCTTGATCACCAAGAAATTCAACATCTGAGTCGCCTCTTTAGGCTCCTGCCCAATAGTCACGGGTAGCTGAATAGTCCCTTCAACGTTGGACTCTACTCCGTTAAACCCGTATATAGGCATGTTTGTAGGGGTCAGTTGAGAGTCGTTGTAACCCATCTTCACAAATGCATCATAAAATAAAATATCCACAGAAGCCCCATTGTCTATCAAGACTCGTTTTACTTCTGAGTTTCCAATCACGGGAGTTATGACCAGCGGGTCGTCATGGGGGAATTTCACCCCTTCCAAGTCTGAATCATCGAAACCAATTACCATATCGGTTTTAGCACGCTTCGGGGCTTCTCCCACAATGTGCATTACTTCTCTAGCATAAGCTTTTCGAGAATTCTTAGTCGTGCCAGCTGCTGTTGGGCCTCCCCAAATCATATTGATAACTGCCCTTCGGGGCTGTGGATTGCGATCATGGTTGTCATCCCTCCTATTATTATCTATCCTTTCATTGTCCCTTTTCTGGTTCCCACGGTCATCACCCTTGGTGAACTGACTTAGTTTTCCTCTTCGTATCAAGAACTCAATCTCATCCTTGAGTTGCCTACAATCGTCGGTGTCATGTCCCACATCTTTGTGGAACCTGCAGTATTGCTCCTTATTTCGCTTAGCTGGGTCTCCTCTAAGTGGCTTCGGCCATCGGAAGTCCTTTTCCTTTTCAATGTCCAACAGGATCTGGCTTCTTGGAGCATTAAGTCTGGCATACTCTGAAAACCTTGGACCCGAGTTCTTTTTTGGAGCAGATTCAGAGTCTCTGCTAGCTCGGGGATACTTGTCCCTAGCATCGTACTCTTGTTCTTGCTTCCGCTTGTTCCCTCCATTGCCCAACGCGGCTTCTTTCTTGATGCTGTCCTCAGCTTTTATATACTTGTCCGCCCTTCGTTGAAGTTCATCCATGCTTTCAGGGGGGTGTTTTGCCAACGACCTCTTAAAAAAGAGATCCGTGGTTCCATGCTGCAAGGCTACCATGGCCACCTTATTTTCCAAATCGGTGATATTCAGGGTTTCCTTAGTGAATCGCTTGATGTAATCTCTTAAGTTCTCATTCTTTCCCTGTGTTACATACATAAGGGATGCGGAGCTTTTCTCGTGAATTCTTCCGCTAATGAATTGACTGACAAAAGCGGTACTCAACTCCTTGAAAGAGCTAATCGAATTTGGAGGTAAACGACTATACCAACGTTGCGCCATGCCCGACAGGGTTTGGGGGAACGCCCTACACTTAAGGGCATCGTTAGCAGGCTGCAGTTACAAGGCGCTTGTAAACGTTCTCACATGAGTTGCGGGATCCCCCGTTCCATCGTAAGCTTTGATCGTGGGCATCTTAAACTTTCGGGAGATATGTGCATTCATCACCTCCTCAGTGAATGGAGGGGTCGGATCATCCAGATCTCCTTGTAGCATCAAATCTCTAGGATTATTCTTGGGGAGTTCCACCCTGGTAGTTCCTCTGGTTGGGGCTTCAGCCCTTCGGTGTCTCCTTGAAGACCTCTCTAGATCTATGAAGGGAATCCCTCCTGAAGTCGGAGGAGGTCGCGTTTGATTAGGGTTCTGTCTCTCTAGTTCCCTTGCTTGGTCGTCCTTCAGCTTCTGAATCTCGGCTTCATAAGCCTTAATTTTCTCTGCGATTGTTAAAGGACCATCTCTGTTCGATGGATTCCTCCTCAGAGGCTCCTTGCTAGCGCGTCGCCTCCTTGGGGCTTCGTCTCGATCATCGTCTTCAGATGACGAGTCTCCGGTATAAGGACCAGAGTAATCATAGTATCCTGGTTCAGGAGGAGCCGGGCCTCTAAGATAAGGGGATTGTTGTTGCCCATGGATCAACCGAGCATGACCGCTTGGTCCTGGATCCCTTGGATCTTGGGGGTAATTAGGCAGCCCATACATTGGGTTAGTGTTGACAGGGAGCGAAGAAGTGGAGAGACTGTGAAGCGGCGGGCGGCTACTCAGAGGGAGAGGAGAGACCACCATCTGAAGCGGGTTAGTCTCCTGTCCTAGAGGGACGATTACAGGTTGAGATCTTTCAGCGGGGGGATCCGTCCCTTGCGGTTGAGAGGCCTGACTATGAGGGTTTGTTTCCGTCAATGGGGGTACAGACCCTGGCCCTGTACCAACAGGAGGAGCAGCGACTGGTGGAACGATGGTTCCAGAGGTAGCCTCGGTTGAGACCGGTGTTGTTCTTCGAGTGGTAACCATGGTTGATGTCTTCTTCCCACAGACGGCGCCAAATGTTGTGGAATAAAAACTAGGTTGAAAATATTGCGGCTAGGGTTTGTATATTTAATGCTAGGGTTCGTGAGCTTCGTGCTTTAATGGCTGCTTCTGCGTTCGAGACTTAAACGGTCTTCACAGAATGCCTACGTATCTCTGTAAATTAGAGAATCAAGCCAATAAAACGTAGTTCTGAGATGAGGGGTCAGGCCCTTTATATAGGCTGAGAAGCCTTGGAATTATGGTAGGATTTGGAGACTTGATGGACAAGTCTTTGAGGAATGTTCTAGATCTATTCCTTGTAGGAATCAGTTTCCATATTGAATTGGATGCCTTATTGGATAAGTTTGAAAGGGATATTATCCTTATCCAACTCTTATTTGCTGAGCTGTTTATTACCCTTAATATTAATTACGAAATTAATATTATATTTAGGGTTTTGGGCCCAGCTGGTGGGCCCCACGTTTGGACTATTCTTGGCCTAATTAATGCCACATTAAATGTGTCTTTAGGGCTTATTTTCAGCCCATATCATATATAAATAATTAAATATATATATATATATAATATTGAACTGATTTTAATTAATAATTTCATTGATTAATCTTCAAATATCCGATTAATTATTGTTCCGTGATTTTACCAAACAATTTATATTCCTGTTTTTAATAACACTGCACCCAATTATTGATTATGTATGTAAAATACATTTGTCTATAACCTGTCACAGATTTCCATCAAGTCCACATTTTCGATCAATCAAACACTCAATTGCGATTAGGAATAAGTACAACCAAATAATTATTTGTGTATGCTGTGCAAGTGCAAGCATACTGAAATGACACTAATTAGCGTACCTAATTATAACGGCAAATGAGAACCATATTTATAATTTATTTTGTTTACTTTTAATAATAAGTTTTAAAAAAATTATTGCGTTGAACTTAACTTTAATTTAGTGTATTAAATTTATATCTGAAAAGGAACGATTTTTTTCTTCTTTTTCTCTAAAAGTTCACGTGCAACAATTTTGTAAAGCTTCCCCGTCCGTGATTAGCTTTGGTTTAAAGATTAAATAAATACGTAGTACAGTACTGTGCTAATAAGAGCATTCACAATCCACTCTGCATCCCTATAAATATAGGAATTTTATCAATTTTTCATCCAAAACAGAGCTCCATCCCAGACCCCAAAATGGGGAATAGATTTAGGGATAACTTTTCATACCCCATTTTTGCAGACTGTTCACCCATTCTGCAAACCTCCCGCATAAGTTGTATATTATTAAATCTCTTTCTCTCTCCTCATATAATATACTAAATTGTAGTTATAGTTAAAATTGTAAGTGATAGAGAGAAAGAAGTAATATAAAAAAGAATATAAGGATAGGGAATGGAAAATGGGGAATGGGATGTAGAAACTTTTTGATAATTTTGAGGATTTACTATTTTTATTTGGGAATTTACTATTTTTAGTAAATTTTTGGGGTTAGGGATGGGGGATGGTTACATATTCTGAGTTTCTACCCTGCATAGAACACAGTTAAGTGCATTGCGTACAACTTACAAGTATATAGATATATAGAGTTCAAAGAATATTAACAGCTTTTAAAAAAATACGAAAATAAAACAGTAAAATTCAATTTTGTGCAACCATTTTCATTTAGTGTATTTGTATTGTAAAATAGGATTTTGTGGAGATGCATATTGAATATTTTTTTTATGTCCGTATAACTTTTTTTTGACGAAATGTCCGTATAACTTAATTTCATTTTTTAATTAAAAAATTAAAAGAATCCAAAATCAATTATATAAATTTTAAAATTTCATAAAAAATTTCACAAAAATTTTAAAATTTAACTTTTTGATAAAATTTGATATTTCTTTATCATTAAAATTTAAATTTATGAAATATATGAAAATATTTTCACAAAAATTTAAAAAGAACAGGTGTTTTTCTAAAACATTCTCGTTATTTTTTTGATAAGTAGTTTTTGGATTCGCACCTGATTATAACCACTGTATATTTAGCCATTATGTGGTAGGAAAAGTTGTTACACAATTATGTTGAGACGAGCAACCCTTGTTCATAGGCCTGTCAATGGATCGGGTTTGGATCGGATCGATATAAATTTATATCCATTTATTTTTATCGGATTCGGATCGGATCACACCTCGGCTATTTCAGAGGTCGATCCATATCCAATCCATTTAGTTTAATGGATAAACGGATCGGATGTCGGATATCCATTGCTCCATTTATTTTTTAAAGTATAAAAAAATTAATTACAATTAATGTATGTGAAAAAAATAGTAAAATTTGAGAAGTTACAATCTAGAATTTAGTGTATAAATTTAAGTAGCAATCAAAAATTTAAACTACTTTAGTAATTTTATTGTTCAAACATAATGTTTAAATTACTAGTCCCTGATTTACCATCCCCAACAAATAATTTTTTACAGTGCTTACATAAATCTTTATCATTCCCATTAGCATCTTTATGCTCTGTGAAATAAAACAAAAATTAATGCAAAAAATACATATTAGATCAAAATCACTTGGATCATTACCAACGGTATTATAACTTCCGTTAGGCTAAAAAAAACAAAAAACATATATTAAATCAAAATTAGATTATAATCTTCATCATTAAGAAACTATAAGAAAGAAGCACTAAATTAACATACCATGATTAAGATTTAAGAATGAAGACGCGATATCTTGCTAATCAAAGAAAAATATAATGATGTTAAATTTTGGAGGCTGGAGCCTGGAGCTGTGCATGGAAGAGTAAGGAAATATTAGATTAGGTATAAGGCTTAGGGTTTTCAATAACGTAACTTATTATAATATAAAAATTTTGAAAATAACATTATATATATTATATAATATATTATTATATTATTAAACGGATCGGGTCGTGGATAAACGGATCGGATCAACCTAAATCCATATCCAATCCATTCAGTATTCGGATCGTTTTTATCGGATCGGGTTCCGGATCGGATATTTTTTAGGTCAGTCCATATCCATTTAAATCAGTGCGGATCGGGTCGGATCGGATCGGATATCCGATCCATTGACAGGCCTACTTGTTCATGCCCTCTCTACAAAAAAGGTGTCCTTGTCGGGCTCATTTTAATAAAAATGGAAATAAAAATATTTTTTATTAAAATGGACATCGTCAGGGGTACTTTTTAATACAGGAGAAGGGACGTGGAGAAGGAGAGAGAAGGAGACAGAGGATCCGGACTCCTTTTATAATAGAGCAATGCTACGTATTTTGAGCATATGGTACTTTTACAATAGAGCAATGTTACGTATTTTGAGCATATGGTTTATTTTTACTTATGAATTTATAAGTATATATAATGAGTTCATTTCATTAATGGAAGAAATAATCAATATAACTCATAATTTGGAAATGTATTTGAATTTATTTTTTGAAATTTTAACATTTTTTTTAATAATAATATACCATTAATAAACAATTCCCAATAAAATGTAGAGATTTCACCACAGATCTTCGTTAGTATTTCAAGTAGGTTGACACTGATTATTCGTTGGCAGTTTGTTGTGCATGTCTGCTCTAGAATTCATATGCAGCTGTAAAACACATGTCCCTTTCTCCTTTAGCCCCAAACATTAACATCATGTCACTCGTCTTGCTTTAATCTAATCTGGAAAGAATTCTTCTTTTGCGCCAGCATCCTTTAGTCCATATCTCTAGTTGATGGGTGACCCAAAAATATCTACATGTCATGTGATCCAATTGATCGAAAATTCGAAAAAGTTTATTGTAAACATATGTTTTGTCGATTATTAAATAAACGATAAATTTATATGGATTTTCACAGTCTTTTCTTGGTCTCTGCATATGGCTGTCAGAAATAATTAGTCACGAACTGAGACTAGCTTAATCACCTTTTTAAAATTAAGTTAAGAAGCTTATACTAGTACATGATTAATTGGTAACGACAAGAAATAAAAAAGATAGTCTAAGACAATAAAGTAACAACAAAATCATAGAAAATCATTGGCCTGAAATCCGTGTCAGTGTCTCTCTTGGCACTAATCATGCAAATACCAACACAAAGATAACTCGAAGAAGATTAAAAACAATCTTGTTAATTCGCACCATAGGAGTTGTTAGTAGATTCATGCAACAACCATATCCATGGCCCTATTATTCAACTTTTTAAGATGTTCGATTGATTAGATTTGTCACCAAATTATTTGCCTAATTATATATGCGCAACTGTGCATATACAGTCCGTGTATGTTATAATTATTCCCTTCGTCTTACAATACAAATTTTTTTAAAAAAATTACACATCTTAAGAAAATATTAATTAAATGATATATTTACTCTTATATCCATTATAAATGTATTGAATTTTAAGAATATAAGCTATTTTATACTCTTGATCATTAATTTTCAAAAAAGATAGTTTAAAAAATATAATCACAAATTTACATTGAAAATTTGAAATGGACATGTATTATGGAAAAAAAAAATCTCAAAAGATACTACTATTGGGGGAGTAGTTAATTAACAAATTTTGTATTGCATTAATTGTAATATCTTCTCTCTCTCTCTATATATATAGGCTTTTACTCAAATACAAACCACTATTAAAATGATAACTACAAACCAACACTAAATATATTATATTTCATCTATTTTAAGGGCCCCGCCAGGGATACCTTCACAAAAAATGTCCTAAATTAACTCACCAACGTCCAGAAAAAAATAATCACTATTCATGCTGACGTCACTGCCACGTCAGCACGGTGAACTGTGATTTTTTTATTTATTTATTGAATAGAGGGTCGATTATTATACATTTTTTGTATTGGGGTACCCTATTTTGGTCATTAGATTAGCTTGAAATTTGATTTTAGGTTTGTGTTCTAAGAAGGTTTGTATTGGAGTAGCTCTATATATATATATGAGAAAAATGTTCCTACAGTTAACGGTAGGAAAATTACCTAAAGTCATTTGCATTTTATATACAAAAGTTAAATGTCATTTTTGTAATAATATAATTCACCTCCCTGTATTTACAAAATTATCCTTACTTTTGTATTGAAATATGACTTAACTTTAGGATATTATCTATAGTTAACTATAGGTGTTCAAATGAGACCCCTCTTATAATGAGTCCCCCTCATATTTCATCTATTTTAAAGGGCCCCGCCAGGGGCACCCAATACGAAAAAGTCTTTTAATTCTACCCTCTATTCATTCATCAAAAAAAATAAAAAATAATAATTTTTTTCCCAAAAAAAATGATGACGTGGCAGTAGTTTTTTTATTTTTTATTTTTTAATTTTTCATTGATGAATGGATAGAGAGTATAATTATAAGCCTTTTTCGTATTGGGTGCCCCTGACGGGGCCCTTTAGAATAAGAGAAATATGAGGGGGACTCATTATAAGAGAAGGTCTCATTATAATAGGGGTCTCATTTGAGCAACCCCCTATATATATATATATATATATATATAGAGAGAGAGAGAGAGAGTTGCACTCCATAACAAACACCTTATATAACAAATAATAAAGAACACCTCATATCTAATCTAATCTAAGAGTTCCGTCATAGCACCCAATACAAAAAGTTGTTATTTTTTTATTCTCTATCAAGTCAGCAAAAAAAATGAAAATTTGCTGTTCACTGATGACATCATGATGACGTCATCAGTGACGTCATCAGTGAACAGTAATTTTTTTTAAAAAATTCCCTGGCTTGATAGAGGGTAAACAAATAACAACTTTTTGTATTTGGTGCCCCTGGCGGGACCAATGAATCTAATAGATCTAAGGTGTTCTTTATTATTTGTTATATAAGAGTGTTCTGTATGGAGCAAATGCCTATATATTTAGGAACTCTTTTTATTGAGTAATTGAGGAACTGAATTACAGGTCTAATCAGCAAAATCCTAATGCACGTGACACTTGTTAACTAAAGACATCTTATTTTCTTTTTCTACATTCTTTTCATAAAAAAAAATCAATTACCTAAATATTAAAGATACGTTTTTTAAAGTAATCAATTACCTAAATATTAAAGATACTTTTTTTTTAAAATAACATAGAGAATATAACAATTTTTAATGCAGAACATATAATTTTTTTTTGTAAAATTGATAATATCATTTTTTTTCTAATTTCAACTTAAACAATAAAATCATCATTTTAGATATTACGAGGCCTCTACAAAAAAGGAAAAGGTAAGCGAGTCCCCCCGGAACTCGGAACTGAGAAACTCGTAATCAGAAAGTGAGTCAATGAAAACAAATGTGAAAAAAATGATAAGAGGAGTTAGCATATAATTCTATAGTTTATAATTATTTTCTAACAAAAAACACAGAACACATTATAAATTATGGCACAAAAGTATAAATTCTAAAATATAAATAAATCATAAAAAATATCAAACCAAAAATATCCCAATATAAATATAGTATGGCACATTATAAACAATGTTATTTTATTCTGATATATTCCAATATAAATAAACAGAACATATATTCTATAAAATGTAATCGGTATAGAAAATACAACACAACCCAAAAATATATCACACAATCTAATATTTACAACAACTTGAAATTTATTCATTTTAATTAAATTAAAAATTATGTTCTGTATTTAAAAATTATGTTATTTAAAATTTATGTTTTGTATTTAAAAATTATGTTCTGTATTTTTAAAATACATCACACACTCTAATATTTTTCATTAACTTGATAATTATTCATTTAGTCAAATTAAAAACAATTTTCTGTATTTAGAATTATGTTCTATATAATGCTGTAAAATGTGTTCGGTATGCAAGATACAACACACACCAAAAATATGTCACACATTCTAATATTTACATCAACTTGAAAATTATTCATTTTAATCAAATTAAAAATTATGTTATGTATTTAAAAAATTATGTTATATAAAATTTATGTTTGTATTTAAAAATTATGTTCTGTATTTTAAAAATACATCACATACACTAATATTTTTCAATAACTTGATAATTATTCATTTAGTCAAATTAAAAACAATTTTCTGTATTTAGAATTTTGTTTTGTTACTGCTGTAAAATGTGTTTAGCATGGAAGATACAACACATACAAACAATATATCACACATTCTAATATTTACATAAACTTGAAAATTATTTATTTTAATCAAATTAAAAATTATGTTATGTATTTAAAAATTATGTTATGCAAAATTTATGTTTTGTATTTAAAAATTATGTTCTGTATTTTAAAAATACATCACACGCACTAATATTTTTCACTAACTTGATAATTATTCATTTAGTCAAATTAAAAACTATTTTATATATTTAAAAGTATGCTCTGTATAGAATATAAGACAATTTTGAATTACATAATAACAAAATGAAAGATGAAAAAGAATGTAAATTTTACACAGACGTTATACACTTATACACGTGTTCGTGAATCTGCCTTTTTTAATAGTATTGAATGGTTAAGGTTAGAGTTACTTAGGGGTCATTTGGCAAATCTGAACTTTAAAATCTGAATGATTAAAAATCTGAATCCTAAGTCAATAAGATCATTTGATCATCTGATTGCCATTATTTTTCTATTTTGTCCTTTTTATATAAACAATTTTTTTAATTTAGATAGTATTCGAAAGATCTTAAATGACACTTTAATATTGTGATAAAATTGCACAATTTAAAAAATAAATTCAACAGAATATAAAAATATAATTAAAAAAACTTGGGAAAATAGAGTCCCAGGTAAAATGACCGTGACAAAATAATAATTTTTATTTATTAGAATATTAGAAGTCATCTATAGGTAGGGGAGAGCACAGATCGGATCGGTGCGATTTTTTCGGATCGGTTCCAACTTATAACCGCAACCGCATAATCGGTTTCGGTTTTTAGTTTTTCGATTTCAATTTCGGATCGGTTTTACACGATTCGGTTTTTAGTGGTTTTTAGCGGTTTCAGATTCGGATTTTTTCGATTTTTTACTCAGCTCTATCTATAGTACACACGTTATTATAACATATATATATATATATATATATATATTAAATTCAATTAATTATTTTCATATGCAATTATCTTAGAAAAGGAATAAAATGTTATGTATTTATTGTCTGACTCTTAGAATTTCATAGATGACTCTTAACCTTTCATATATCCCTCTTTAATATAGCCGACCTCTGGCTTTACATTACCCTTGTAACATGCATTTACATGGCCTATATAAAGGCTTGCTTGTACTTTGATTTGATATAACAAATAATGAAATGATCTCCCCCTTCTCTATTATCTAGTTCTCTCAAATCTTATTTCTATATTATATTATATATAACACGTCATCAGCACGATTGCGAAAAAATAATATGGGAAGTGAAAGAAAATGTGGAGCTATCCAGAAGGTACGTATAATCTTACTTGTTAGCATTAATCTATAATATGAGTATTACAAAAAATTTGATGTTATCTTACATTTACACGGTAGATTGAATGCAATCTACTGTGTCTTTATAATCAGTCTCCATTTACACGGTAAATTGAATTCAACCTTACATACTGATTGTTTGTATTATGTCTCTTAGTTTATGTAACAAATAAACTGCATACAACATGTTCATATTTGCTTATCTTGAAGCTCTCCTTGAGATCTCCATCTAATTAAAAGTAGACAAATCTTAGCTTATAGCAAAATGGATTAATTTCATATGCGTGCAAAATTTAATATGCCTAATTGTTTAATTATGCATGATTTTCTTGATGGAATACTGTTATCAAATTATATGTGTCCATGTCAATATAATGTTTTTGGTAACACATGTTGTATTATGCTTATTTTATAAATTGACATTGTTTGGAATTATATTTTAGTGATAATGTCGAATCTTACAAAACTCGAGTTCAATGCACTTGATGTCACCGGAAAAATTATTTGACATGGATTCTTGATGTCGAAATCCATCTTAATGCCATGGGTCTTGGTGACACCATAAAAGAGGGAAATAAAACCTCCGAGCAAGATAAAGCAAAGGCTATGATATTTCTCCGCCATCAGCTTGATGAAGGATTGAAAACGAATTATTTAACTATTAAAGATCCATCAATTCTTTGGAAGGATCTCAAAGAAAGATATGACCACCAAAAAACGGCTACACTTGCGATTGCAAGATTATAAAAGTGTGAGCAAGTATAACTCAACCATGTTTAAAATTACATCTCAATTGAAATTATGTGGCAAGAATATCACCAATAAAGATATGCTGGAAAAAACATATTCCACTTTCCATGCCAATAATATGCTCTTGCAACAGCAATATCGTGAACGTGGATTCACAAAATATTCTGAGCTAATTTCTGTATTGCTTCTTGCTCAGCAAAATAATGAACTTTTGATGAAAAATCATCAAGCCCGTCCAATTGGCTCAACACCATTCCCTGAAGTGAATGCGGTGAGTAATAATGAATATAGAGATAATAAGCCATTTAAACGTGGGCGTGGTCATGGATATGGACGTGGACGTGCCCGTGGTCATAATTTTGGGCATGGTCGAGGTCATAATCATCAAAATTTCACCAACTTTAAAAGGAAGCCTCACCACCAGAAGTCAATGAGGGAAGTACGATGATTAAAAGGGGTGAAAGTATTTGTAGTCGTTGTGAAATGAAAGGTCATTGGAGGCGTACATGTCGTACCTCCAAGCACTTTGCTGACCTTTATCAAACCTCTTTGAAAAATATTGAAACTAATTTTGCTGAACAAAATGATCCCTTGGGAATTGCTCATCTTGAAGCACACCTTGGTGGTGCAGATTGATCCTTCGGGTCTCACTCACATGGAAGTTGGTGATTTCTTTGAAGACGTGAATGAAGAGATGGCCAAATTTGTTGATGGCAATAATTAAGCCATATATTAAAACTTTGCTTTATTTAATGAATATTTAAATATTTATGTTTGAACTTTGAATTGGGTGACTTTACTTAAGCTTATGCTATGTAATCCCTTTTATTATAAATGAAACATTTTCTATTTTCCTTGTGAAGAAATATGGCCAGAAGCCTCTCACTAAATGCAAAAGATGAGGAATTATTTTGTTTGGCGGATAGTGCAACAACACATACAATTTTGAAAAATAAAGAATATTTTTCGCATCTCATATTAGCTAAAGCTAATGTAAATACAATATCGGGTGCATCAGATATTATTGAAGGCTCCGGAAGAGCAAATATAGTGTTACCTAATGGTACACATATATTTATTGAAAATGCCATGTTCTCTACCCGATCAAAAAGAAACCTTTTGAGTTTCAAAGATATATGCCATAATGGCTATCATATTGAGACAACAAATGAGAATGGCGATGAATATCTCTGTATCACGTCTATAGTCTCTGGGAGGAAGCTAATAATAGAAAAACTCCCATCATATAAATCTGGATTATGTTATACCTTTATTAATCCAGGAGAGACACACATGATAATGAGTCAAAAATTAGCAAACCCGGAAAATTTTCTTATGTGGCATGATCGCTTAGGTCATCCGGGTTCAACAATGATGCGAAGAATTATTGAAAATTCAAATGGACATCTGTTGTGGAATAAAAACTAGGTTGAAAATATTGCGGCTAGGGTTTGTATATTTAATGCTAGGGTTCGTGAGCTTCGTGCTTTAATGGCTGCTTCTGCGTTCGAGACTTAAACGGTCCTCACAGAATGCCTACGTATCTCTGTAAATTAGAGAATCAAGCCAATAAAACGTAGTTCTGAGGTGAGGGGTCTGACCCTTTATATAGGCTGAGAAGCCTTAGAATTATGGTAGGATTTGGAGATTTGATGGACAAGTCTTTGAGGAATGTTCTAGATCTATTCCTTGTAGGAATCAGTTTCCATATTGAATTGGATGCCTTATTGGATAAGTTTGAAAGGGATATTATCCTTATCCAACTCTTATTTGCTGAGCTGTTTATTACCCTTAATATTAATTACGAAATTAATATTATATTTAGGGTTTTGGGCCCAGCTGGTGGGCCCCACGTTTGGACTATTCTTGGCCTAATTAATGCCACATTAAATGTGTCTTTAGGGCTTATTTTCAGCCCATATCATTTGCCCCCCAACTTCTTAGGAAAACTGATCAGGTTTTCGTAGAAGTTATATTTGCCTTAATCGAGACTCGGGGTCGTTTTTATCCCTTACCTGGGACTTCTTAATTTTCCTACCCTTATATGGGAGTTTTGGTTTACACTAGTGTTTCACGAGTATCGTCTTGATTGTAAAGTGTGGAGCGACCTACACATTTACGACGATTTGCCTTATTCGAGGCTTTAATTTGTGCTTGCTTTTAGCAATTTCGGCACCTTCATAGAGTTTTTATGCATTATTAGCATAAATTATTGCTCAACTTGTCAAGAAAATATTTCTATAATTTTCCCGTATTTTTCTGTACTTTTCCTAGTATTTTAGGAATTTTTTATATACCAACAGGTATTTTTCGTAATTTTTCCTAATAATTTAGGAATTTTTATATACCAACAGGTATTTTTCGTAATTTTTCCTAATAATTTAGGAATTTTTATATACCAACAGGTATTTTTATTATTTTTTGGGAATTATTTTTCAATTTCCCAACATTATTTTAAAATTTTTAAAGGAAAAAGTCATCCTGGCAAGAAATGCCTCCTGGGCGTGGGTACCCCCGCCTAGGAGACACCCTCCTTAGGCACGCCTAGGGGGTTTGGTCTCCTGGGCGTGGGTGATCTTTCTCCCTGGAAATGCTTTCTGGGCGTGGGTACCCCCGCCTAGGAGACACCTTCCTTAGGCACGCCTAGGGGGTTTGGTCTCCTGGGCGTGGGTATGCCCTTCGTTCCTTGAAATGCTTTCTGGGCGTGGGTACCCCCGCCAAGGAGACATTTTCCTTAGGCACGCCTAGGAAGTTTGGTCTCCTGGGCGTGGGTATACCCTTCGTTCCTTGAAATGCTTTCTGGGCGTGGGTACCCCCGCCAAGGAGACATTTTCCTTAGGCACGCCTAGGAAGTTTGGTCTCCTGGGCGTGGGTATACCCTTCTTTAAGGAAAGTCGAGCTTGGCGTGGGTACCCCCGCCAAGGAGACACCTTCCTTAGGCACGCCTAGGGGGTTTGGTCTCCTGGGCGTGGGTATAGCCTTCTTTAAGGAAAGTCGAGCTAGGCGTGGGTACCCCCGCCAAGGAGACACCTTCCTTTGGCACGCCTAGGAGGTTTGGTCTCCTGGGCGTGGGTATAGCCTTTTAATTGGGCTTCCTGCCTTTAAATTCTAACGGAATTTTATCCTATTTTCTAAAAATGTCGTAGAACATTCTAGAATTATTTCAAAATTTGAATTTCATGGGCTTCCCGCCTATTCAAAGGCCCAGTCACCTGTTGACAGCCCATTTACTGGATATAACCGGTTGAATGACCAACCATGAACTCTATAAAAGAGTAGTGTGCATCCCTCATTTCTCATTTCACTATTCAGCAAAATTATCATTCCCTTATCACAAATATTTTTCAAAAAAGCTCTGCTAGGGTTCTGTCGTGAGGCGATTTCCGGCGTCTTTGCTCCGCCCTATTTTCCAGTTTCTGTTTGAAGATCGTTGAATCTTCATCTTCTTCAACCTCCTTTTTCAACTTTTCTGGGTTTCAAGCTTTCAAGGGAAGCATATCAATGGAGGATTCTAGCTCTTCAGGCCAGTCACAACTCGCTAACACTTCCACCACCGCTCCACGGCTTTCAAGGGGTAAGAACCCTAAAACATCTCTTGTCCATGCCAGTGTTTTTTCCCTTAGAGATCTTTTAAATGAGTTTGGTCAAGCTTTTCCAAACATGCTTCATTTAGATGCTTATGAATATAAATCGAAATATAAACAACATAGGGTAGACATTCTAGCCCAACTTTTTCATATTAATGGGCCTTATAGGGCCGTTGTTCCGGCCTCAAACGAAAGGGCCTGTCACCCAAAGCCTGGGGCCATTAGGATTTATAAAGAAACTTTTTATGCTAGTTTTCGCCTTCCTCCTCCTCCCTTTGTTTACCGTCTTTTGGCCGAAGCCCTGGTTTGTCCAACCCAACTTATGCCAAATGCATGGCGTTTTATTTATTGTTTCTTGGTCCAATGTAAGAAACATGGGCTTGAGCCCAGTATCTCTGTTTTTTTATATCTATTCAAATTTGTCAATTCTTCTGATAATTCGGGCTGGGTCAAAATCCAACACCGTTCCTTGGCCCGATCTTGTTTTGTTTCGGATTCCGCTCCTGATTCCCTTCCTAATTGGAAAAGGGAATGGTTTTATATCTTTTTGGATGGGGATGACTGGGACAACTATTTTCGGCCCAACTTCTGCAGAGCCGTTGATGGGCCTGTTAGGAGTTTAAAATTGGGCGTGGAAGAAGAGGCCGCCATAACTTTGTTAACATCGGATAATTTGCATCAATGTGCAAATTTGATTTCTGAAGATTCGCTGCAGGCCCATGGGCTAAGCGATTTGGGCCCTGAGGGTAATTCTCACCTCTTGCTTTGTTAACATTTTATGCTAGATATAATTTTCTAACTTTCTTATAATCATTTTGCAGCCAAAACTGCTCTGGGAGCGATTTTTAGGCAGAGGGAGACTGCTGCCACAGCTAGGGTGGTAACAGAGAACCCTAGGGCCAAAAGGGCCAGGACAGATGAGGCTTCTCCCGCGGTGGAGCGTGTTCCTGCTTTTCTTCAGGAAAAGCCTGTTCCTATTGAGGAAGACCTTACTCCCTTTACAGTGGGATGGGGTTTATGCAATAGGGACACAGCTGTAGGTGACTCCAGGGCTGCAGCTGAGTGGTCCAGGAG
Organism: Saposhnikovia divaricata; assembly: GCA_036435485.1. Lineage (NCBI taxonomy): Eukaryota > Viridiplantae > Streptophyta > Magnoliopsida > Apiales > Apiaceae > Saposhnikovia > Saposhnikovia divaricata. Next base: position 27,345,591 of record CM071600.1, read on the forward strand.
CGTGGTTACTCCACGGGACAGGGTCCACATTGTGGAGTCCTCTGATGACTTGCAGATTGAGCTTCTCGGGGCTCAAGCTGTTGCTTCGGTAATTTCTTATTCAACTTCTTTAATTTAATTGCATTTACTTTTCCCTTATTTACTTGTTTCCTTTGCAGATGAACGCCTACCTTCAGGCCGCTGTTCATAACCTGAAGGAGGTGCGTGCTGAAAAGACCATTGCTGAGAGGGATAGAGACAGATACTTTGATGCCTCTGAGGCAAACTTTGCTCGTTTTAGGGAGGTGGAGAAGGAGCTGGCTGCTGAGAAGGAGAAGAACAGGAAGCTTCAGCTGGAGGTGCAGCAGAACAGGGAACACATCATTGCTGATTACAAGGCTTCTAAGGACTTTCAAGATGTCCTGAATGCCGAGTATGATGCAAACTTTCCTGGCACCTTCAAGGAGTGTTGGGAGGGGATCATCGAGGAGCTGAGTGGGAAGATCGAGGGGGTATCCTTGGAGAAGTTCCCGGTACCTGCTATCCCTGGATTGACAGATACCTTGGAGATCGCTACAGAGACAGCAGTGGATGGGGACTCTCAGCCCACTCAGGATCCACCTTCTTCTCCTGGGGTAGAGACAGCAGATCCTTCTTCCACTCAGGGAGATGTGGTTATTGAGGACTTAGATGAGTAGATGGCCCTGCGTGGCTTATTTCTGTTTGTCTTTATTTATTCTGAACTTTTGCCCTTCGGGGCTTATGACTTAACTTATTTATGCAGTAGTTCCTTTTGTTTCCATGTTCTTATTTTTTTGCTTATTGTTCGTTAAACTTTAGAATTTCTCAAGTACTTGGCCTCCTGGCTGGTACTAAACTCACAAGTTAGTTCAACGTTTGCCTTTCGTGTTTATTTTAACAAAGAGAAGTAACTCATAAAGAAAACAATATAAATTCCATTATGCTGTCAATGGATATCAATAGAATGGGTTCAACCCTTACATAAATATTCTATCTTCTACTGGGAGCAACATGCTCTAAAATGGTTTCATTCGAACCTTATTCCTAATAAATAGATAAAAGTCCAAGCCTTTGTCAAAAGAACTTAGATATAATAAACTTTGAGGTTCACAGCATGCCAAGTTCGGGGCACCTCAACCCCATCCAAGGTTTCTAACTTGTAGGATCCTTGCCCTAACACCTTTCTGACTAGATATGGTCCTTCCCAGTTTGGTGCTAACTTTCCTTTCTGGCCAACTCCTGAGGCTTCAATCTTCATTAAAACCATGTCACCTTGTCGAAAGAATCTTTCTTTAACTCTCTGGTTGTAGTGAAAAGATGCTCTCTTCTGATATTCAGCATTCTTCGCATTAGCTCCATCTCTAACCTCATCAATTAAGTCAAGGGCAAGTCTCATTCCTTCGTCATTAGTTTCTGGCTCATATGCCTCAACTCGAGGTGATGCTTGCATGATCTCTAAAGGCACAACTGCCTCGGCTCCATAAGCCAGCAAAAATGGGGTTGCTCCAGTCGTTACCTTACAAGTGGTACGATAGGCCCAAAGTATGGGCAACAACTCATCTACCCAAGTATTCCTAGAGCGTTCGACCCTCTTTTTCAGTCCATCAAGGATAATTCGATTAGCTACCTCAGCTTGCCCATTGGCCTGAGGGTGTGCCACCGAGGTAAAACGGAGCTCAATTGCATTCTCTTCACAATACTTCTTAAACTCCTCATTGTTGAATTGTGTCCCATTGTCTGTCACAAGGATTCGTGGGATTCCGTATCTGCAGATGATGTTCTCCCAAAAGAACTGGGAAACTTGCTTGGTGGTTATCTTGGCCAGGGGTTTAGCCTCAATCCACTTAGTGAAATAATCAGTTGCTACTATTAGGAATTTCCTTTATGCTGAAGCCATGGGAAAGGGTCCAAGTATATCCATCCCCCACATTGCAAATGGAATGGGAGAGTTAATCGAGGTCAACACCTCAGGCGGTTGCCTCACAATTGGGGCATGCTTCTGGCATCTCTCACATCTCTTGACATAGTTTTGTGCATCAGCCAACATCTCCGGCCAATAAAACCCTAAACGAATTATCTTGTGAGCTAGGGCTCTGCCCCCCAAGTGTTGCCCGCAGATTCCTTCATGAACTTCCTCCAATGCTTCCCTTGCCTCTATAGGCCTTAGACATTTCAAGTACGGGATTACAAACGACCTTTTGTACAGAATACCCTCAATCAAAGTATACCTCAACGCTCTTACTGAGAGTTTTCGTGCCTCCATGGCATTGTCCGGGAGCCAACCGGTCTCCAGGTGTGCCTTAATAGGATCTATCCAAGAGTCTCCTATATCAATTGGTGCCACTAACTTTGCATTAACGGTCGGGGCCTTCAAGACCTGAAAGTAGACACTCCCGGCATAATTTTCTATTTCAGAAGAAGCAAACTTAGATAGGGCATCGGCCTTAATGTTTTCCTCTCTTGGAATGTGCTCAACATAGCACTCCTCAAACTGGGACATAACAGCCTTTACTACTCTCAAGTATTTTGCCATAGTCTCATCTTTAGCCTCGAATTCACCATTTACTTGTGCTACCACAAGCCTTGAATCTCCACAAACTTTGAGATTCTTGACCCTCATGATTCTGGCCAAGCCCAAACCAGCTATCAATGCCTCATACTCTGCCTCGTTGTTGGTAGTAGGGAAATCCAACTTTAAAGCGTACTCAACTGTGAACCCATCGGGGCTTTGCAAAACCAAACCTGCACCACTAGATTTTGTTTTTGATGCTCCATCAAAATAGAGCACCCAATATTCCTTCAGATCGGGTGTGAGTTTCTCTTCTTTTTCCTCTTGCCCAGGGGTAGTCATTATCTCTTGCCCCCCGACTTCTTGGTTGTTAATAGTACATTCAACCACGAAGTCAGCTAATGCCTGAGCTTTGATAGCTGTCCGAGGCTTGTATGTGATGTCAAACTCTCCTAATTCAATCGCCCATTTGATTAGCCTTCCACTGGCCTTAGGGCTATGCAATATGTTCCTCAATTGCTGGTTTGTCAAAACTTGAATCTTATGTGCCTGAAAGTAAGGCCGCAGCTTTCTTGAGGCAGTTACTAATGCCAAAGCAAACTTTTCTATGGGTGAGTAATTCAACTCAGCCCCATGCAACACTTTGCTCACATAGTAGATAGGTTTCTGGACCTTCTCCTCTTCCCGAATAAGGACGGCACTCAGGGCTTGTTCGGATACCGCCAGGTATAAACTAAGAATCTCCCCAGGACTTGGTTTAGTCAACAACGGGGCTTCAACCATGTACTTCTTCAGTTGCTCAAAGGCCTCTTGGCTTTCAGGTGTCCACTCAAAATTTTTCACCTTTTTTAACGCTTGGAAGAAAGGCAAGCATTTGTCTCCAGACTTGGAGATGAATCTTCCTAAGGCTGCAACTCGACCTGTCAACCTCTGCACATCTCTTATAGAGCGTGGAGGCTCCATGTCTAAAATCGCCTTGATCTTGTCAGGATTGGCCTCAATGCCTCTTTTCGAAACCATCAGCCCTAAAAACTTCCCCGATCCAACGCCAAAAGCACACTTGGCGGGATTCAACATCATCTTGTGGTGCCTCAGCACTTCAAATGCCTCTCCGAGGTGCTTGATATGATCAGCCTTAAGTAGGCTCTTGACTAACATGTCATCAACATATACCTCCATGGTTCTTCCAATCAGATGGGCGAATATCTTATTCACCAATCGTTGGTAAGTAGCTCCTGCATTCTTTAGACCAAAAGCCATGACAAGATAATAGAAGACACCAAAGTCAGTTATGAAAGATACCTTAGGTATGTCATCCTTGTGCATCTTAATCTGATTATAGCCGCTGAATCCATCCATGAAGCTTAACATCTCATGTCCAGCTGTAGCATCTATCAACATATCAATCCTCGGCAGGGGAAAACAATCTTTTGGGCATGCATCATTCAGGTCAGTGAAGTCTATACACATTCTCCACTTCCCATTTGCTTTCTTGACCATGACTGGGTTCGCTAACCATTCAGGAAACTGAATCTCTTCAATAAAACCAGCTTCCAAGAGCTTATTCACTTCTTGCCTAATGGCCTCTTTCCTCTCCGGAGCAAAGTTTCTCTTCTTCTGCTTTATTGTCTTTCTTTTGGGATCAACATTTAACCTATGAGTTATGAGTCGGGGGTCAATCCCTGGCATATCAGCTGCTGTCCAAGCGAACACGTCGCTATTCTTCTGTAAGAATTCTATTAACTTGCCCTTCAGGGGTTCTTTCAGAGATGCTCCAACATAAGTAACTTTTTCAGGGTCATTAGGTTCTAGAGGTACGGGAATCAAATCCTCTGCTGGCTTCCCTCTATGCTCTTCATCATCGCGGACATCCATGTCTTCAATCGGAAGGACCTGCCCCCGACTCCATCGGCCCTCAGTGCGGCCACATAGCAACTTCTTGCCATCTTCTGATCACCCTTTTGTTCTCCGACACCATTCCGTGTCGGAAACTTAATTTTCATATGATAGGAAGAGGCCACAGCCTTAAACGCATGAAGTCCAGTCCTTCCAAGGATTGCGTTGTATGTTGATGCTGCCTTGATCACCAAGAAATTCAACATCTGAGTCGCCTCTTTAGGCTCCTGCCCAATAGTCACGGGTAGCTGAATAGTTCCTTCAACGTTAGACTCCACTCCGTTAAACCCGTATATAGGCATGTTTGTAGGGGTCAGTTGAGAGTCATTGTAACCCATCTTTACAAATGCATCATGAAATAAAATATCCACAGAAGCCCCATTGTCTATCAAGACTCGTTTTACTTCGGAGTTTCCAATCACGGGAGTTATGACCAGCGGGTCGTCATGGGGGAATTTCACCCCTTCCAAGTCTGAATCATCGAAACCAATTACCATCTCGGTTTTAGCACGCTTCGGGGCTTCTCCCACAATGTGCATTACTTCTCTAGCATAAGCCTTTCGAGAATTCTTAGTTGTGCCAGCTGCTATCGGGCCTCCCCAGATCATATTGATAACTGCCCTTCGGGGCTGGGGATTGCGATCATGGTTGTCATCCCTCCTATTATTATCTCTCCTTTCATTGTCCCTTCTGTCATTGTCCTTTCTCTGGTTCCCACGGTCATCACCTTTGGTGAACTGACTTAGTTTTCCTCTTCGTATCAAGAACTCAATCTCATCCTTGAGTTGCCTACAATCGTCGGTGTCATGTCCCACATCTTTGTGGAACCTGCAGTATTGCTCCTTATTTCGCTTAGCTGGGTCTCCTCTAAGTGGCTTCGGCCATCGGAAATCCTTTTCCTTTTCAATGTCCAACAGGATCTGGCTTCTTGGAGCATTAAGTCTGGCATACTCTGAAAACCTTGGACCCGAGTTCTTTTTTGGAGCAGATTCAGAGTCTCTGCTAGCTCGGGGATACTTGTCCCTAGCATCGTACTCTTGTTCTTGCTTCCGCTTGTTCCCTCCATTGCCCAACGTGGCTTCTTTCTTGATGCTGTCCTCAGCTTTTATATACTTGTCCGCCCTTCGTTGAAGTTCATCCATGCTTTCAGGGGGGTGTTTTGCCAACGACCTCTTAAAAAAGAGATCCGTGGTTCCATGCTGCAAGGCTACCATGGCCACCTTATTTTGCAAATCGGTTATATTCAGAGTTTCCTTAGTGAATCGCTTGATGTAATCTCTTAAGTTCTCATTCTTTCCCTGTGTCACATACATAAGGGATGCAGAGCTTTTCTCATGAATTCTTCCGCTAATGAATTGACTGACAAAAGCGGTACTCAACTCCTTGAAAGAGCTAATAGAGTTTGGAGGTAAACGACTATACCAACGTTGCGCCATGCCCGACAGGGTTTGGGGAAACGCCCTACACTTAAGGGCATCGTTGGCAGGCTGCAGTAACAAGGCGCTCGTAAACGTTCTCACATGAGTTGCGGGATCCCCCGTTCCATCGTAAGCTTTGATCGTGGGCATCTTAAACTTTCGGGAGATATGTGCATTCATTACCTCCTCAGTGAATGGAGGGGTCGGATCATCCAGATCTCCTTGTAGCATCAAATCTCTAGGATTATTCTTGGGGGGTTCCACCCTGGTAGTTCCTCTGGTTGGGGCTTCAGCCCTTCGGTGTCTCCTTGAAGACCTCTCCAGATCTATGAAGGGAATCCCTCCTGAAGTCGGAGGAGGTCGAGTCTGATTAGGGTTCTGTCTCTCTAGTTCCCTTGCTTGGTCGTCCTTCAGCTTCTGAATCTCGGCTTCATAAGCCTTAATTTTCTCTGCGATTGTTAAAGGACCATCTCGGTTCGATGGATTCCTCCCTAGAGGCTCCTTACTAGCGCGTCGCCTCCTTGGGGCTTCGTCTCGATCATCGTCTTCAGATGACGAGTCTCCGGAGGAGCCCTTGGGTTCAGGAGGAGCCGGGCCTCTAAGATAAGGGGATTGTTGTTGCCCATGGATCAACCGAGCATGACCGCTTGGTCCTGGATCCCTTGGATCTTGGGGGTAATTAGGTAGCCCATACATTGGGTTAGTGTTGACAGGGAGCGAAGAAGTGGAGAGACTGTGAAGCGGCGGGCGGCTACTCAGAGGGAGAGGAGAGACCACCATCTGGAGCGGGTTAGTCTCCTGTCCTAGAGGGACGATTACAGGTTGAGATCTTTCAGCGGGGGGATCCGTCCCTTGTGGTTGAGAGGCCTGACTACGAGGGTTTGTTTCCGTCAATGGGGGTACAGACCCTGGCCCTGTACCAACAGGAGGAGCAGTGATTGGTGGAACGATGGTTCCGGAGGTAGCCTCGGTTGAGATCGGTGTTGTTCTTCGAGTGGTAACCATGGTTGATGTCTTCTTCCCACAGACGGCGCCAAATGTTGTGGAATAAAAACTAGGTTGAAAATATTGCGGCTAGGGTTTGTATATTTAATGCTAGGGTTCGTGAGCTTCGTGCTTTAATGGCTGCTTCTGCGTTCGAGACTTAAACGGTCCTCACAGAATGCCTACGTATCTCTGTAAATTAGAGAATCAAGCCAATAAAACGTAGTTCTGAGGTGAGGGGTCTGACCCTTTATATAGGCTGAGAAGCCTTAGAATTATGGTAGGATTTGGAGATTTGATGGACAAGTCTTTGAGGAATGTTCTAGATCTATTCCTTGTAGGAATCAGTTTCCATATTGAATTGGATGCCTTATTGGATAAGTTTGAAAGGGATATTATCCTTATCCAACTCTTATTTGCTGAGCTGTTTATTACCCTTAATATTAATTACGAAATTAATATTATATTTAGGGTTTTGGGCCCAGCTGGTGGGCCCCACGTTTGGACTATTCTTGGCCTAATTAATGCCACATTAAATGTGTCTTTAGGGCTTATTTTCAGCCCATATCAACATCCTTTAAAGAATAAGATTGTTCCATTGTCCAAAGATTTTTCTTGTGTTGCTTGCTTTCAAGGAAAATTATTAACAAGACCATCGCATGTTAAAGTTGCGATTGAGTGTCCATCCTTTTTGGAACGAATTCAAGGAGATATATGTGGACCTATTACACCATCAAGTGGACCATTTCAGTACTTTATGGTACTAATAGATACATCGACACGTTGGTCGCATGTTAGTTTATTGTCCACTCGTAATATTGCATTCGCAAGACTCCTTGTCCAAATAATTCGATTAAGGACACAATTCCCAGATCATGCAATCAAGAAAATCCGATTGGATAATGCAGGAGAATCTACTTCTCAGTCTTTTAATGATTATTGCATGTCAATTGGGATTGATGTGGAACATCCGGTTCCGCACACGCATACCCAAAATGGTTTAGCAGAATCTTTTATTAAGAGGCTACAAGTGATTGCTAGACCCTTGCTTATGAAAACAAAATTACCAAGTGCTGCTTGGGGACATGCAATATTACATGCTGCATCACTTGTTCGTTTAAGACCAACTGCTTATCATAAATATTCCCAAATGCAGCTTGTAAATGGTCAAGAACCAAATATTTCTCACTTAAGAGTTTTTGGGTGTGCAGTTTATGTTCCAATATCTCCTCCCCAACGAACAAAAATGGGACCCCAAAGAAGATTAGGGGTATACGTTGGGTTTGACTCTCCCTCAATTATAAAATATTTGGAGCCCATGACTGGTGATTTATTTAAGGCAAGATTTGCCGACTACCAGTTTGATAAGACAGTTTTTCCTGCATTAGGGGGAGATAAGTCAAAATTTGAAAAAGAAAGACAAGAAATTTTATGGAATGCAGCATCTCTGTCTCATTATGATCCTCACACAAATCAATGTGAACTTGAAGTTCAAAAGATTATTCACCTACAAGAAGTTGCAAATAAATTACCTGATTCATTTACTGATGTCAAGACAGTGACGAAGTCATATATACCGGCTGTCAACGTTCCTTGTAAAATTAAAATTCCTGATGAAGAAAATAAAAGCATGCTAGCAAATGAGTCTAAAGCACGCCAGAAGCATGGTAGACCTATTGGATCCAAAGATAAAAATCCTAGAAAATCAAGGAAACTTGATAAACAAACCGGTACATCAAATGACATCATTCCAAATGAAATAGAATTGATCACTGAAGAGACGTCTTCAAAGGATGATCAAACACCTGAAATTGAGGACAATGAAGAGATCTCGATAAATTATATCATTTCAGGGAAAAGGTGGAATAGAAAAGAAATTGTCATGGATGAAATATTTGCATATGCAGCTGCACTTGACATTTCTGAAGAAATCGAGGATCATGAACCTAGATCGATCTATGAATGTAAAAGAAGAAATGATTGGCCAAAATGGAAAGATGCTATTGAGGCAGAATTGAAATCACTTGAAAAAGTTAAGTTTTTGGACCTATTGTCCAAACACCTGCAGGTGTGAAACCCGTTGGATATAGATGGGTATTTGTGCGCAAAAGAAATGAGAAAAATGAAGTTGTGAGATATAAGGCACGTCTTGTTGCACAAGGCTTCTCACAAAGACCGGGAATTGATTATGAAGAGACTTATTCCCCGGTAATGGATGCAACAACATTCAAATTCTTATTAAGTTTATCAATTTTAGAAGGGCTCCGAATGAATTTGATGGATGTTGTGACTGCCTACTTATATGGGTCACTTGATAATGACATTTACATGAAAATCCCCGATGGATTAAAAAATGCCTGAAGCATGTAGTTCAAGACCCCGAGAAATTTATTCAATTAAATTACGAAGATCATTGTACGGATTGAAACAATCAGGTCGAATATGGTATAATCGCCTCAGCGAGTACCTTTTGAAAAATTGATATGTTAATAATGTAATTTGTCCTTGTGTTTTCATTAAACGGACAAAAATGGGGTTTACTATCATTGCAGTTTATGTTGAGGATTTAAATATTATTGGGACCCCCAATGAACTTCATGAAACGATTGATTATTTGAAAAGGGAATTTGAAATGAAAGATTTGGGTAAAACCAAACTTTGCCTTGGTTTTCAAGTTGAACATTTACCCAAAGGAATTTTTGTCCACCAGTCATCACATATTAAAAAGATCCATAAACGATTTATTATGGATAAAGCATATCCTGTGAGTACACCTATGGTTGTTCGCTCACTTGAAAAGAAAAAGGATCCATTCCGTCCAAAAGAAGAGGGAGAAGAACTTCTTGGTCCCGAAGTACCATATCTTAGTGCCATTGGTGCACTAATGTACCTTGCCAATTGTACACGACTTGATATTGTTTTTTATGTTAATTTATTGGCAAGGCATAGTTCTGCTCCAACTCGAAGACATTAGACTGGTGTAAAACAAATTTTTAGATATCTTCGAGGTACAATGGATATGGGTTTATTTTATTCTAAAGACTCAAAAGTAGAATTAGTTGGTTATGCAGATGCAGGTTATCGATCTGATCCTCACAAAGGTAGATCACAAACAGGTTATGTATTCAAATATGGTGATGCCGCAATATCTTGGCAATCTACAAAGCAAACTCTTGCAGCAACTTCTTCGAATCATGCTGAATTATTGGCACTACATGAAGCTAGTCGAGAATGCGTGCGGCTAAGGTCTTTGGTCCATCATATTCGAGAATCATGTGATCTTTTAATCAATAAAGAGAGTCCTACTGTTCTATTTGAAGATAATGAAGCATGTATCACTCAGACTCGAGAAGGTTACATTAAAGGTGATAGGACGAAGCACATTGATCCAAAGTTTTTCTTCACTCATGAGCTTCAGCAAAGAGGAGAAATTGATGTCTGTCAGATTCGCTCATGTGAAAATCCAGCAGATTTGTTCACAGGTCACTTCCTACATCATCTTTTGAGAAATTAGTACACAAGATTGGAATGTGTAGATTTTGAGATATATGTTGACATTAATAGTCATGTTGCAATGAGGGGGAGACATATACGATACACTCCTTTTCATTAGTACAACACATGTACTCTTTTTCCTTCACTAGGGTTTTTCCCACAGGGTTTTTCCTAGTAAGGTTTTAACGAGGCATGATGTTTGTACGAGTCATCCGAGGGGGAGTGTTATGTATTTATTGTCTGACTCTTAGAATTTCACAGATGACTCTTAACCTTTCATATATCCCTCTTTAATATAGTCAACCTTTGGCTTTACATTACCCATGTAACATGCATTTACATGGCCTATATAAAGGTTTGCTTGTACTTTGATTTGATATAACAAATAATGAAATGATCTCCCCCTTCTCTATTATCTAGTTCTCTCAAATCTTATCTCTATATTATATTATATATAACATAAAAAAAATTATAGTTTATCAACTGTTGTTGGTTAACTAACAAAACACCACATACATGGTTTCCAAATTTAGGGCAGAATGGTAAAGATGAGTTTCTTAATGGTTGAGACAGAAATTTGAAACATAATGATTAAGATAAATTAGTGTTCATTCAGAATAAAAATTAAGAAACAAACAAGCTTAATGACTTATGCGTTAAGAAAAATGGCCATTAAGATTCATTAAGCTAAAACAAATGACCCCTTAGTCACCCAATAATATCAGTTCCTCGTTGAGAAGCACCAGTTATATATATATATATATATATATATATATATATATATATATATATATATAGAGAGAGAGAGAGAGAGAGTTGCACTCCATAACAAACACCTTATATAACAAACAATAAAGAACACCTTAAATCTAATAGATTCAATGCCTCTGGCGGGGCCACCCAATAAAAAAAGTTGTTATTTTTTTACCCTCTAGCCATCCAGCAAAAAAAAAATTAAAAATTCACTGTTCATGATGACGTCAGCATGACGTCATCAGTGATGTCATCATGAACAGTGAATTTTTGAAAAAAAAATTTGCTAGATGGATAGAGGGTAAAAAATAACAACTTTTTGTATTGGGTGCCCCTGGCGGGGCCAAAGGACCTAATAGATCTAAGGTGTTCTTTGTTGTTTGTTATATAAGAGTGTTCTGTATGGAGCAAAGGCATATATATATATATATATATATATATATATATATATATATATATATGCCATTGCTCCATACACACCCTTATATAACAAACAATAAATAATATCTTAGATCTAATAGATCCATTGGCCCCGCCAGGGGCACCCAATACAAAAAGTTGTTATTTTTTTACCCTCTTTTAAGTCTGTAAAAAAAATTTGAAAATTTACTGTTCATTGATGACGTCATCAATGAACAGCAAAATTTCAAATTTTTTTTTTTTGTTAGTTTGCTAGAGGGTAAAAAAATAACTTTTTGTATTGGGTGCTATGACGGAACTCTTAAATTATATTAAATATGAGGTGTTCTTTATTATTTGTTATATAAGGTGTTTGCTATGGAGTGCAACTCTATATATATATATATATATATATTCACAAAAAATTAAAATATTAAATATTGAAATTTAATGACTTATAGTGTGATAAATCAAATTACGTATCACTGCATTTTTCGATCCAAATAATTTAGCTACAATCTATGTTAGTCCTCTCGGTATAAATTTGTTTCCAAGATGGAAATGATTTATCTAAGTTTTTTTTTTTTTTTTTGAAAGTAATGATTTATCTAAGTTAGGACTTGGGCAAAGCAAGCTAAAGTAGTCATCATGTACGTTAAATCTCAATCGATATGAGAAGGACATGACTGGTGCACATGCATGCATGCATTGATGTTTGTGTATTGTTGTTGTTTGTTTCGTTCAGCCATGATTTTGTGGTTCTAGCCTTTTCCTCATCTTTAACCACATCCCTCATGTGCAAGTTCATGTGCGATCATATTTGCTAGCTACATACTGTATATCTAATCCCTCCAAATAAGAACTCCATGTATTGGCATGTAGCTTCCTTGTAATCTTCAACTAGAGGCCAAGCAAGTAGAGTAATTCTTTTTTTTTTTTCGGAAGCTCTAAATTTTTTTATCAAATTTTAACAAGTAAAGTCATCAAACTTTTCATTCAAATATATTTCACCCCAAATCTCGTTATAAAACTTGGCCTAGTATGAATTATAATTAGTTATCAATTATTTTGTTTAAGGAAAATAATTTTATGAAAATATTTTAATACACCTTAATCTAGGGTGTAAAAATCTGAAAATGTAATCAGTGGGGGAAAGAGTATCAATTATTGGTTGTTGTGCAAAGGGAGTGAGATTAGTAGTATGAAATTAAAATGGTTAAACTTTGTAATCAATTCAGGTACCACAAAGTCACAAACAAATAAGTTGAAACTGGAGCAGAGAGAGATAAGTTTGATGGGGGTTAGTTGGGAAAAGGAAAGAAGTTGAGGACTCCAAGCAGTGCAACAGCCAAGGCTGCGTGGGTTTGTGGGGATGGCCTGGTGGGCATGCCAATGGGCCGACAGGCCTACCTCTTCTCACTCTCACATGCTATCCATATCCCCCACTATCACCCCCCAACCTCCCTACTTTGATTATTAATCATGTAAAATAATTACTCAATCTTCTTTTGTAATCCGGTTACGCTAGTACTCCCTTCTAAAAATCATTCGATTTTTCAAGAATTGTCGATAAATTATTGATTTATTATTAAAAACTATTTGATCGATTTAATATTTAAAATTCGATTCATCATTATGAAATATTTTTAGATGACATATTACATTATAAATTAGACTAATATATTAAGTATTATTAAAATATTAAAGTTTATCCAATTTTTATTCTAATTTATCATTCCAATAAATTTCCGATTCACTAATAAATTGCTGTTAAATAATTAAATTAATTTATGTCAGATTTCCGAAATTTACAATTTACAAACACGTTCATTAGTCATTAGACTGCTGTTTACAACCTACACTATTTGAGTTTTTTAAACTACACACTTTGGAACTCCCAAATGGAAGCAAGCACATAAGCAAATACTCCCTGAAGTCCTGAACATAAAAAAACTAATTAACTGAACATTATTTAATTCAAATGAATTATATAAACGATACTTCGTCCCATTTTACATTTGATTTTTTAGTGATCAAATTGATTAATTTTAACTAAATATCAAAAATTGTCAATTATTATTTAAAAAACAAAAATTATATGTAAAAATAGATTAAATGCATTTTTCATTGATATAATTTTTTTTATTTTCCTCAATTACATAATAAATATAAATTTCAACCGTCAAACGTTAAAATATAGATGTTATAATTCAAACATATGACACTGCTCATAAATTCGTTTTCATTTTTCGCACTAAATTAAGACCTCCAACTAGGGGTGAGCAAAATTTTCCAAACCCGCCCAAACCGCCCAAACCAGAATTTACGGTTTTGTAACGGTTCGGGTTGGTAACGGTTTCGATTTTTTAAAAACCGAAAAATAATGGTTGGGTTCGGTTTGCCTTGTCAACCCGACCAATATAACCCATTCCACCCGAATATATAATAATATATAATAATTAATTTTTATTATTATTTAAGAAATATAATTCAAATTAATAATTAATATATAATTATATAAAAAGAAAAAAATATGCTTACAATTAGTTACAATATCACATATGTAAAAAGACTAAATCGGTAAGTTTGTAACCCTATTTTTCTCAACTATCATTTTACCTAAACTACGTTATTCTGCTGGTCCGTAAGACTTTGTAACTTAATTACCATATTTTGATGATATTTTGTGATGTCTATCCATTAATGCATTGTACAATTATGTCGATTAATTTTTTACAAGTTTAAATTTTTTTAAGTGGTTTAAAACCCAACCCGCCCAAACCAACCCGTTATAATTTGGACGGTTTTTTTTATTACTAACGGTAACGGTTACGGTAACGGGTTGTTAAATTCCAAAACCGTAAAATATGGGTTGAGTGGTTTAGTCTTTTCAACCCGACCAACCCTACCATTGCTCACCCCTACCTCCAACGTTTAAAATAAGTAGTAATACGTTGATTACATCTCGAGCTCAGCACTACTATGCAGGAGTATATATATAAACTAGTAGTCCAGTACTAGGCCATATAGAAAACCATGCACAGCAATTTGTTGGAATTGTAAGAAATTGGTTAACGAGATGTAGACTTCGTGCTTGCAGGGGATTCTTATGTATATTTTAGAAAAACTTACCCCAAGTCCCACCATGTGAAGAAAGAACATTCCTCTCATCAGATTGGTTTGGACCATATCTCATCTTCTTGGATACTCACCCACAATGGGTGTGCAATGTGCATATATATTTATACTTGAGTCCAGGTTCAATGTAAATGATCTTTGGAAAATGATTTCCGAATAATATTGTCTTCAACATACACCACACTAGCACATCACAAGTCCTCATACCTTTAAATTGTTAACCAACCCATTACAATAGCCGCACTGTTTATTTAACTATAAATTCGCGTCAATATTTTAATTCGGCAAAATAAATACATTCGTATAATTATTGATCACATCTAAGCATACCCAATTCTGAGGCAATTGTAATGCTATTGACAATACTAGGGTGCATATTTAATGGGACTTGGGGGACATGTCGAGCTTCTGCTTTCAATCACAAATTTAGGATAAGAGATACACAATTATACAGGATAGTCATACAGCCAGGAATTTTGGACAATTTGTACTGTACTAAACACATATGAACGTACGGAGCATGTGATATTGTTGAGTTGTAGTCGGGTGGGAAATTCATACAAGTGTTGGGTTGTAAGGGAGTTTATGCAACAACCCTAATAAATCATGTTGTCTTGTGTTAAATCTTTAAGATCATGTAAGCCCCATTGCCGATGTTCAAGCCATACAAAGGAGGTTTCTTTTAAGCAGTTGAATCATTTTCCAGGTAACAGCTCTAATAAATTATGTTGTCTTTTTGGTAAAGCTCTACGATAATGCAAGCCCCATTGTATGTACAGTATGTCATATGTTCATGGTATACCAATGAGGTTTCCTGTAAACAGTTTCTTGTTTATGCATAGGTATATGACAAACTCATTTGGCTATATGCAAGATAGTGAAGTTTCAGCTAGAATGGCATTGAATGAATTGGGTTGCCTTTGATTTTGCCTTCAATTTCTTACTCATTATTGACATTCAAATAGGTTATCCAAACATTGTCTACTAACAATGTTTATTGGTGAACTTACCTAAGAATCTGGCAGTGTGCATCAGTGAAAACAATGTCCTGGCAGAAAAATTAAACATTCCATGTAACCACCATCTCAAGACAGCGAGCCTCAAAAACATGTTAACGAGTTTTTGTCTCTGGTTACATCCCATTATTAAACCAACTGCCATTTCAACCCCAGATTACTGTTGGGAACAATGTATATAGAAAAATTAAACATCATTCTTCCACATTTTGAAAACTCGGCAAGTAGCGCAGTTCTAATAGAACTATAAATATGTCATTAAGGACTAAGTTTCTTATAGGAGCATCTCTAACTGTACACTACTACCAAATGGTGTGATTTTAATGGGACTAGAGAGGCTAATTCTGTCACAAGTCCGGGACTAGGGAAATCCAGAAGCAAAACTAGTAATCCAAATGGTTCCATTATCTTCTCCTTGGCTATCAATATCTTTGACTAACTTATTTTATGAACCCAAACACAATATTTCTACTTGTTTTTGCAAAGCACACAAGCTTCTGAGAATTTACACATCCATACAAATTTTAAAAAGAAGTGATAAATTTAATACTGGAAGCCAGAAGGGCACAGTATTATGCACGGAGATTAAAAACACAACACATATTCACGAACTGCTAGACTTCAACTTCCAAGTGTAATTTTGTTTTCAGTCTTCTTTCCTTCTCCCTTACGTTCAAATCACAAATGTACCTTGATCTGACATAGAGATCCTCTTCAGGCGGAGAGACAAAAAGTCACATCTTATGTCAATCACCAAGAATGCAAAGCGGTTGTCTCATGCTAAGCTCCGCTTTAAGCTCAGGGAATTTCTCCAAATCATGGGACATGCCTAAAGTTCTCTGCACATATGGCAAAAAAAAAAAATAACTAATGAATTTAATCAAAATACATCAGATAAAAATCTGTGATAAAGCAATTAAGAAAGCATTTGACTTCGAGAACTATCAGTCAAATTTATTATTCAAGGAGTTAATAATGGATGGAGGAAAGGTTTTGAACTTGTTAGTTGTTATTAATAAAGATCACAGAGGAAAAAAAAAAGAAAAAAAAAGGGAAAGTTACCAAGGCGGCAGCATGTGCATCTTGTAGAATATTCCCATCTATCTCCAGTCTCGCAATAGGAAAATCTGGAAGGTGTCCTGACTGTTTCTTACCAAGCAAGTCACCAGGCCCACGGAGAATAAGATCCATGTTTGCTAGGTGAAAACCATCTTGCGAGCTTTCAAGCACCTTTAACCGACTTAAGCTACTGACAGTAGACGCTACTAATATACATTTTGATTTTCTTGCTCCACGACCTACTCGTCCTCTAAGTTGGTGCAATTGGGCCATCCCAAATCTTTCAGCATTCATAACAACCATCATAGATGCATCTGGAACATCCACACCAATCTCAATAACCTGTGTAGCTAGCAGTATATGAGTTTCACCAGATCTAAAATGTCTCAATGCTTCATCTTTCTCGTCACTTTTCATTTTCCCATGCAGCAGCCCACAGTTATAATCTCTAAACTTACTAGATATAGTTTCGAAATCAGCTGAAGCAGCACGAAGTTGAGGCAGCTGCTCAGAGAGCTCAATTACCGGATACACCAAATATATTTTCCCTCCTGCTTTTAGTTCATCTAACATAATCTGTTGCATTAAATATCTTTGTGTCAGATAAGAATAGGATAACTTGAGTTTAGAAGGTCTTTAATACAACGCTTCGTAAATATAAATATATCCTCCAGAATTTAGCACGCTAAATATTTTCACGGAACCCAGAAGCATTGGTCGATAAGTGAAGAGCAGCAACATGGATAACTATATACGGATCAAGTAACTTCTTACATTTTGAGAAGTTCTTCGAGGTGTCACTATGTGCATGGGATATTTTAGCACTACTAAATCTTTTGGGAAAATGCAAATAACAAACATGACGGGGAGATGAGAGCATGTAGAGAGCTTTAGATTGTTTTGACATTGTGAAGGCAGATCACTAAAAGCTTACTGGAGGGAAAAGTTCAAGGCTAAATCAAACTCTATATCTAGTCGATTAAACCACCGATGCAGGACACCAATTTATGGCTAAACCATCGTTCCATAATTATAGTCATTTTGTACTGGTCAATGCACTGGCCGGCTTTTGCTTCAAAAAGTAGTGGTATAACTAATTAACTATTCATTAAATATACCTATATCTTGGTACAACGATTATACAAAGGTTAATATCAGTGTTTCTCATCACAGAAGGCATAAACTGACCTGGTAGACCTTCGAAAAGCCAGATTCATTCCCTTCAATAATACATGTCTCAATAGGTATCCTTCCAGGAGGCAAGTCAGTGATCTGTGAATTCAAGAAATTGGCAGTCAACACAGAACACTTACGAATAAAATATATCAGCTTATAGTAAACAATACCCAGGTTATAGGAAAAAATTGAATAAATAAACTATGTTGGTTAAGTTAATAAAGTTTCTAGTAACAGCAACGTTCCAATATAAATGTTTTGCTACACAGATCAATATCTTTAAGATCAACAATAACACCACAAACAGTTTGAGCCAACATTATGTCTTTTTGCTTTAACAGCATACATGTTTCTTTGAGATTTATACGTTATAATACAAATTTACACATACTTGGGTCAAGGACATATCGCCATACAAGGCCAGAGCAAGTGTCCTTGGAATTGGGGTGGCCGACATAGCGAGAATATGAGGAGCCATAAACTCGCCCTTGGGAGAGGCACTTGAATCACTCCCCGCTAGTGTCGAACTCAAAGAGTTAAAATATAACTGCAAAATATTAATGTGTCAGTCAGTTAATAATATAGTAAATTAAATGTCACGAGGATACTACTACTACAATAAAACTCATCAACTTCTGGCAAAATAAATAAATTATTGAGCATCCTTCGAAATATATTATCAAGCACCCCTCATTCTTGAATAGCCGGACATAATTTTGGGGTCTTTGAGCAACTATCAAAATTTGGTGTTGGGTGATAAAAATAGATTAAAATGCTTTGGAACTACAACTTCATTGCATTCTACTGGAAGTAGTTTCCCACACTGTGATATTTTACAAAATACAAGTACATAATCTATATACAGTTAGATAATTGACAAATTAATGATTTCTGTTTGTTCCAAAATAACAAACACATTTCTAACACCTCAAGCCCAAATTCACTGGACTTCCAGCCTGTCGGGCCCTGATACCATTTGTAACACCCAAACTTAAAATTCTTAAGGCCCTATATATAAACGCCTATACAACAATAAACCACAACTCAATCCAAAAGTGTACCTGCTCTGATACACCTGAACCAAGCTTAATAGGCATCTATATATCTAATTTTCCAATCTGGGATGTAACAAGTTTGTGGTCGCATGAAGTTCCAATTATGTCAAAGATGTGTAAGATAAAGCACTGTCCTAAAACACCCAATACGGACTTATAATACTACTCTATAAAATTGTGCACCACAGTGGGCCTGCATGGTTCTTAGAACAATTGCTTTGTTAGATCAATTACAGCAGAAGGAAAGACTGAAAAACCTGTAAATAGGTGTTTTTTGTAATTCTCTAACGAATTATGATATATTACAGTGTGATTGTTCCCAAGCAATTTACTTGGTTCCAATATTAAGATAAGATTGGCTTTTCCAAGAGGATTCTATGGTAGGTGCTTCTAGGAGGAAATATGTTCATAGTGACTAGAAACTACAGCAAATGACAGTTTTTCAGAAAGTTAAACGGGACAATACTTTAATATTTCGGGCAGCAAATTATTCACAGCCTCGTTATATTATTAACCACAAAGAAAAAAAATTCTAGCTGCACGCAGTAGAGAGGTATCACTCAACCAACCCCGAGATAAATTCCAACATCAGCACTGGTTTTGAAGGATTTTTATGTCCACGACTTCAGATTCACAGAGATACAATGCTACCCTTTACAACTGAAAATTTGTTGTCCTCCATATACACACACATATATATACATACAAATATAGTTCATTGTTCCATAAGAACTTTTATATAAAGAACTAGAGAGACCTAGCATACAACTTAGCTATAATCTCATTTGAAATCTAAAATTAACAACTAGACTTTTTTTTTTTGGCCAACAAATATGCACACAAACAGAATCTAGTATTTAATTAACAAAAATAAGGCTTTACCATAATAATGTAAAATCTCATTATGACAAAAACATATATCAGATTCTATGTTAATTCTGTAACATATTGATCTTTAGATTCTAGATGAGATTTTAGTATTTTATAGTAGATTCGATATGTTAAGCCTAATTGTTGTCAAATTCTGTCATCCTAATTTTGACCATCCATTATGTTGTTAAAAACGAAGGGTGATGATGGTGTTCCTTCGAGTTCTTTATATAAGAGTGTTCTTTCTAGAACGCAATCCATACATACATATATCATCTAGACAAAAAAATATAATCTGAAAAGTTAAATTGAAGCAAGAGTATAAAAAAAATCATTTTTTTCTCCCACACAGCATCATCAGAATCTTTAAATCATCACCAATGATTAATGCATGCCACAAGGGTAAACAGACACTTCTCCAAATAAAATATATTGTGCCCAAACTTGCATTTAAATAAGGGTCCGGGTCCCTTGCAAGTGTATGATGCAATATACTTACCGCAGGTATTAAGCGCGGTAAGCTAGAAAGCAAGGATTCTTCGGTCACCCAACAAATCCCCGTGTCCCCACGCACCCCCGTATCCGATACTCGGATTCTTGGGGATACTTGGACGTTCAAAATTCTCAATTAAAATTCATCTTTTTTACAATTTATACTGCAGGTATAAGTGATTTTGGTTCAAATTCTTGTGTTTTAGATGCTTATATCATGTATCTGATTGCATAAAACTAGTAGTTTTGTTAATGGATTTCATCATTCACAACATCAAATATATATTTATAATATTAACATCTGTGCCGTATCCCCCCGCACCCGAATCCCCATATTATTTTATTTACCGAATCCATGTATCCCCGCACTACGCACCCGCATCCCCGCACCCGTATCCTTGCTTCTTAGGCGGTAAGACATGCTAGATTTTTTTATGTGAATACAAGGGGGCCTATTTACTCTTACCGCACTATGGTTAGGGGTTTTATTGTATTTTGCTTCACCGCACTTAAAAAAGGCGTTAAGTATGCTATTGCATTCGTCTATTATGGACCATCACCCTTTAAAAAAATACTTCCAAGCTAACAAATTTTCACCCTCTTTTTCCCTTCTATTTTCAATCTGTGGGAAATGGGAGTCGAGGGGTCTATATTCCTCAAAGCACTAGAAGCAAACGCACCTTGCTGTTGAACCTCCCTCTCTGAATCACACCAAAACGGTGTTGTTCGTCCACCACAGCAATGCGCAAAGCTGAGAACTCTACTTTCTCTGCAATCAAACTGTGAGTTCCAATGACCAATGAGATGTCGCCGGCTTGCAGACCCTGTTAATCAAAGATGACATATATGTGAATCATAACTGTAACAGCAGATTAATGAGATACTGGGAACATGCCTCACGAATTAGCCGTGACTGCTTTGATGGGGTCGACCCTGTCAGCAGAGCAACAGAAGGTTTGTCATGCTCATTCCCCATATTCTCTAGCAAATTAAGAAAGTGCTCATAGTGCTGGACTGCAAGCAACTCAGTGGGAACCATAAAAGCAGCCTACAAATGAGTAAAGATAAAAGTCTAATTTAAATATGAGCTTTATATCAATTAGATACCATGCACATTAAAATCCTAAGCTTGTGTTCACTTGGAAGAAAATAATATAGGGTTGGTACAGAATGAAAATTTATGAAGATAAATAAGAGGTGTAATAGGAGGTTGATGGAGATGAGAACGCACAAGAACCTAAATGGAGTATTACAAAACAATGATCAAGATTGTGAAGAAAATAAGTGGGACTAAAGAACCGACATTGCTTAAAAATTGGAAGGAATGAACTTGTTATACGCGCTTCGTAGGATGGTATGGAATGAAATTTAAACTATTTTTATGTACAGTTGTGCATCATACACATTCCTTCTTTTCATCCAGATCTATCAATCTAAACTAGCCTTTACTCACTGAGTTTGAAGTAAATAAACTAATAAACCATAGAATTCTTCCACTCACATCATCACAAAAACTTATGATTTATCTTATTTTTCACAATCACCTCTTTCACTCTCACTTCTGCCTCTAATTTTTATCCACACGCATTAATTCTTTATGTTCCTTCCAACTCAATATCACCTTAGTAGAAGGTGATAAAACAGATGGAAGGAAGGGATATTATGCATAAAATAAATGTTTACAAAACAGCCTATATTTGATTCCATCCATTCCAAGTGATCACAACCTAAAGAAATGGCAATGAACTCATATGATGTACAACCTTTACAGCAGTGACAATAGGTATCAAGGTTAATGACAACTAACCTGAAAACCTGAAGCAATGACTTCCATGCATGCCAAGAAAGCCACCACAGTTTTCCCACATCCCACATCACCCTGAGAACAAACAAGTTCTATAATTAAGATATAGCGCATATGCATGTAGCTAAACAAGTATTATTTACTTTCTAATAAACAAGTATCTGGTCAACCAATTGCAATATATTAATGACCAATTCTGAAATATCAATCATCTCTCAGACTACAAAGAGAACTCATACTCGGCCAACCAACTGACAACTTTTACCAGATCGCCTCAGATGCAGCTGTGCTCTTTTATTAGCATTACGACATAGAAGGCATTATGAAGAATTAAATTTGACATGTGACAGCCAATAACGGAACAATCTCCATTACCGTATATAGATCATTCAAACATGGGAGGCTACTATCCTTAGCTTCTAATTACAATAAGAACTAGGATATACACACACACACACATGACATGCCCATCAAAAAGTTTTATACTAGAGTGAAACATGAGAATGATTAAAAAAATTGAGTTAAAATATAAATCAAAACCTGCAAAAGTCGATACATAGGAATCTGTCGCTTAAGATCCCAGATAATTTCTGAAGCAGCATTCAGTTGACTACGTGTAAGTGAATATGGAAGAGCCCTTAAAAAATGCTTGGTAAGATTGCACCAGTTTTCAGAAAAAACCGCATTCACTTCAGGCTTCCTGTACTTATCAAGTAATTTGTCCTTTTCTATTTGTGTACCAAGTCCTTCAAGCATTTGGAACAAACGTCCTAACTGATAAATATTAATAATGTAATAGTTAGCATTGCGACTTAAGGGTTGGAAAGGTGGTTAAGATATTAGTGACCCAATAATATTGTAGAGATTTAAATGAAAACAGTAATAGCAACTAGTAATACACCAATTACTTATCAAAGTTGATCGATATGCATAAAAAGTAGTCATCCTCGTGTACCAAATTTGACAACTAATAAAATGCAACAAGTTGATGCATGAACCTGATGCTACTTGCCAATGTCTACAGAAACAGATAAAGCATAAACATTCTGGCGATCATAACTTGGTGTAGATCATCATCATAAATCGTTATATATATATATATATATATATATATATATATATATATATATATATTAGTGAATTGCATGCGCGTGAGGGGTGTTCGCGGTGCGGTTTTTTCCTTACACCGCAAACCAAACCACGCATGCGGTTTGAACAAATTTTCAAACCGCGACCACACCACGTAAAATTAAAACCACATAAACCGCACCACGAAAAATGCGATGCGGTGCGGGCGGTTTACCTATTTCAAATTTTAATAATATATATATTATATTAAAAATAAATCCTGAAATTTATAATAATAAATTTCTAAACCAAAATGAAATATAAGTTCAGAGTTAAAAATACATCTTAAATTATCTCTAAGTTCTCAAGGACAAGACTTAACAAAAAAAAAATTAAATCAAACTTTTCTAAGGACTTCATAGTTACAGAGTCCCTGCATATGCCTTGGGCCAAAATAATATTGCTTTCTTTTGTTAATCAATTTGACTGTTCCAATAGTGCTGCATCTTCTATTTCTTTACATAAGTAATAAATAGTCCAGGGTAAAAAAATCACATATATGTATATATTTGTAAATATATTAATATTATATAATATGCGGTGCGGTGCGGTCTGAACCGCGAGAATGAATCCCCAAACCACAAACCGCACCGCACCGCGCGGTTTGGCTAAAATGCAAACCACGACCGCACCACAAAAAATTTAAACCACGCGGAGCGGTGTGGTGCGGAGCGGGCGGTTTGTGCGGTTTGATGAAGCGTGTATGATACATAGTAAATGTGCAGACTGACTTAAAGATGGTATCACAAATCTAAAACTAAAAGTGAATTTTCCCCATTTCAACATTATTAATCCAATCACCTGAAGATAAAAGAAGTCGTCAAAGATGAGCCTTCTGCGAGCTGAATCGGCCATGTCTATGTTCTCTGGCTGGTGTATTCCGAGATAAGCCTGCATGAAAAGTAGCGATCATGACTTTCTACAATATGGATAAATATTTGTCTGAGATAACTACAATATACAAGGCTACTTCTCCCTGAATCCTGATATGATGTATCGGCTGAAAAGTTCGTAAACAAAATTATGGAATAACAAGATGTGAAGATCACATAAAGCCCATCTTCTACGAGCCCGTTTGGCAACACTTAAAGTCGGGGGCTTTAAGTGATTTTTGACTTTAAGCTGAAAAATGTATGTTTGTGTAATAAGTATGACTTAAAGCTGAAAAAACAGCTTAAAGTTGTGGGAGGTACTTTTTGAAACTACTTATTATACTTTTGAAATTTTATTTGATAAAAATCAATATCATCATTCACATGTTCAACTTAATAATTATATTTTTATTTTTATAATTTTAATAACTCATAAGTTATACATAATATTAATTTACCCAAACATATATTAACTTAAAATTTTCACTTTTCACTTATAACTTTAAACAATTTAAGTCATAAGCAATAATTTTAAGCTAACCCAAATGGGCTCAACACTACACCCATATAATCCATTTCAGAAGGCCACTTGTCACATATATGAACACCAATGCAGTCATTATTTTCTTCACTTGATCACTTCTACCAATATGTAACAGCCTTAAAGTATAACGTAAGATTTAAACACTTAGGTCGACAAGAAACCCTCCATGCACATATTTTTAATTAGTTATTTTTATATACTAATCAAAAATAGAACTGACATAAAGTACTTCACATCCATTTCAATGTGTAAGAACTAAGATGGTTTCTTTTCATAGGTTTGCGATATTAACATATCATACAAAAATTGCCCAGCAATTATTAGATTACCAACATTCAACTAAGTATTACTCCGTTGTCATTGAGATTTCAGTATTTCATAATCCATAAAGTCGCCATTTACAATTTGCGATTAGCAGCACAAAATACACAAGTCATTTCATACTCAGATTTTTTATCAAGCTATGAATTTAGTCAAACTCCTTGGATATAAAACATAAAATGACAATAACATACATATTACCAAATTAATTATTTTTTTATCTATTGCTCTGCTTGTTGACTTGTTATGACTTACTTAATCTTGATTAAATTATAGAAGTAAAAATAAGTTTTTTTTATTTCAATGAGCATCTTGTATTTGATTAATATATATATATATATATATATATATATATATATATAGGAATTTTAGGGTGTAGCTGGGCTCGAAATTGTTTGCCTGTTAGGTGACACCTCTTTGGATTCTGTTGTCTTGTTTAAATCGAATTACCACGCTTATCAATATAACAACAATAAATAAATAAAATAACAACAAACTGCTACATGGTATCATCTTTTACAAAAGTTTTTACTTACATCCCGGAGGGGTACAAGTCCAAATTCCTCAGTAATATTCCTCGGAATAGGATCAATATTGCCAGGCAAGACTGGTAGCACTCTGCTGTAGAATTGAGATGACTGAGTTGTAAGAATATCAAAAAGAGAAGAATAAATTGCAACAACATATGCCACATTCTTAATTTTCAGTACAAAGAGATTAGAATTTAAAGGAAAAAAATCTCAAGTCACTGTTGGCAGCGACATGTTGCATGAAGTGCATAACTTATTACTGACATCAGTAATCCACAAAACGGCAAATATATAACATTGTCATCAGTAAACTTTTAAATTTAAGTTGCAAACAAATTAATATTCCACTAGTATGTTTGAGTCTTTACTAGTCTCTTATTTGAGAAGAAACAAAACGATAAAGAGAAGTCGAAAATTATGAGAAGGTGGAATTATGCACTTTCGAGTGAACTGCGTCATTCTCTTATATGATTACATCATCACACCACATAACAAAATAAAGTGCCATCTTTTATATTGATATCGATAAAATAATCAGTATTTACACCAACAGCATAATTCACCTAGCCAATTTCACATTTGAATCTCCGTAAATGACTCATGAAAGCAAGAAGTTAAACAAGGAACAACTTTGATTTCAAGACAGGTAGAGAAGATTCCTATCGCAGGAAAGAATGGAGTCCAAAACAACAGTGTGCATGAACTAATATAAGACATTAATTACTAGAGGTTCGATGAACAAACCTTGAAATTATACTTTTAAGAATACTCGGGTTTATGCCACCTTTGGAAGGGTAGATCGGATATGGTCTTTCTGTTCCAGAAGCATACGAGGCATCTGGAATCACATCCATATTATATTCCCTCATCTCGTAGTGGTCTTTGGCATGCATAGACCTCACCTAAATTAAAAAAAAAAAAAAATCATCATTTAAGAAAGTGGTCTCACCAAACATCACTCCCAGATAAATAAAACGTGAAGCAAACTCATGAACACTAAAAAAATGGAAGGAGAATTTAAAAAATATAGATCTATTGTACTACAAAACTAAATGTAGAAGTCTGTATATAGAATCCAACTTTTTTTATCTTGTTGCATAAAAATTGATAGGCAGGTGAACGAGGATTAACTTGGCATAGGATCAACACCTTGCCTGTAAAAGATACAGGCTATGCTCACCATAAGCCGTCCAAGGATATGTAAGTATATCCCTGTGCTGTTAAAGACTTAAAGGTATTTAAAAGTTGGTTAATATTTTGCTTATTATTGGTCCTTGGAAAGAGGAAAACTATAAAACTAACTATCTAAGCAATATGATTCCAGAAATAGGTGGACAAGTTATATATAGTTGTCACTGCATGATGTTTTTGGCATGTATAACCTTGTACCTTAATTATAGTAACAAGGATCAGACGAAGAGACGACAATGTTTGTAGAGTGCTTTGTAGCCTATTCTACAACTTCTAAGAACTTTGAAAATCATGTGCTCCCCACAACTCAAAATGGATTTCAACAATTTCCATGCAATTCAAAGAATCCAACATTTGCGTTTCCATTTTTCAGCTTTAAGGACCACACACACCCTTATCACAACTATTTAAAATCCTTAGCGGAAACTGATTCGCACACTACTACATCATAAGTGAGGATAGAAAACATGGTATGTACTGGATCTGGAATTTTACATAGAAATTTGTAGATAACACCTATCTATTATACACTATAAGTGTACCACTGTCTGTGCTCCTATGATAGCTCTTATCTTAGCATATCTAATTACAAATAATAATGCAATAAATTCAACAGAAAGCATATATGAAGACAAAAGTATTAACAATGTGTAACTAGTATGGGATTGGAAGGAGACTATAACCGAGACAGTAAGTGCAATTTCAATCCACATCACTGCATTCTAATTTGCCTGAAAAAGAACATAATTACTGACCTTACCACTAACACAGACAATTTCTCCCTCCTTATGCTTAGCCTGAAGACTTTTGAGAAATGGCTGAAATGTGAAACGAGTCCCACGGAAAAATTTCATTAAATGTAGGTAAACAGTTTTCTTTCTTTTGTAATCAATTTCATCAGTGTACTGTTCAGAAGTAGAATCAATCTCCGTAATCTCACAGCCTACAACGACCTCGAGAAAAGACAAGGTAAAGCTAGCCCTCACTCCCCTGCATTATTCAAAATCCAAAGTCACAATTTATTTTAGTTCATCAAAAAATTATTTTTTGCAATGCAAACGAGATTTGTACAACAGAAGAATATATAACTAGAGTTATACAATGAGAAATGCCCATTCTTTGATATTTTAATATCAAAATTGTGTATTTATTATTTGTTAATATTATCTCCTTGATGTTGAAGATGTTGATCACCTTGAGGATAAAACTTTCCCAACAAAACTGAAGTACTGCCCATCCTCAATTCCAATCTGTGCATCATGTAGATCGGCATAGGTCCGAGGGAAATGGTGAAGCAGTTTCCGCAGCTACATTATTGAATTATAATTTTAAATTCACCAGCTCATTAAAGTAAAACAGGCCAAATTAAAACTATATTGTTGGAAATCTCGTCACCTCACCGTGTGTAAACCACAATTTTCCAGCTGACTGCTCTGCCTTTTACTCAATTTAGGAATGAAGCTAACAGGTTTGTCAAGAAATAAGTCAACTGATGAAGTAGTTTGCTGGTTTTCAAGTGTAGTTCCGCTGGAAGCATCGTCCACAAAGGGCTCTCGATCTAATTTAGGTTCAACCTTTGAAGAAGAAGATTTTGCAACACGAAAGCTGGCAGCTTGAGAAAGCCAAATTTCACCTGTACCACTACTACCTGAAACTGAATCGGTCTCCAAGGTCTGAGAGTCCAAAGATGCAGATAAGTTAAAATTGTCTTCACTATTCGATGAGAGAGATTCTAAATTATGAATGCTTGCCATAGATGGCCATGCCTCATAGAAACTATCAGGATTAGCCCACATTGCACTGACAGTGGTTGGGGGAAAATCCTTATGAATTTGACCTGCTAAAAGATCAATCCTTTCAGGGATATGAGTGTTCTCATCATACAACTTCACTTTTGGAGATTGACCCAAGATGATAGAAGGAAATCGTTTACGTGCATAATTAAAATCACCCACTGTAGCTGTCTGGTTCATGCCAGATATTGTTGAGGCGCTTTCATTCTCCAATAAATCATTTAGATCACCGTAGCCCATCAGGATAGAAACCTGTTAATCATAGTGTAGTTATTGATACTGAATTTTTTGTCCACAGAGAACAAAAACCAGATGTGATAAGTTACATCAAATTATGACAAGCAGAGAAGAAATAATAAGTAAAAAATTGTTCATGCAAATAGAACCAGTTAAAACGAGACACGACTAATTATAATAGTACTGTTGCAGTAGAATAGATATAATGACACCGTCAAAAAAGTGTGCAAACCACCCAAATCAACGTGAGCTGTTGCATCTCAGAATAGATGCTACGATTAAGTGCATGTCCCTAAACTTGAACTATGCACCTTATTTAGCAGCTTGGATCGATCTGTAATGCTTGCCCGCTCATAACTTCCCACCTCCTTTAACAAGCTTTCTGCAAACTTATGCTTTGATCGAGAGCACAATTTTGAAACCTTAGAGAAGAGGAAATTATTAAACCTGAAATAAAGCCCAAACAATTTAATACGATTAGCTACTAAAGTATGGATTGTGGAGCATAAGTCATTAAACGTAAGTTCCTAAGATATCATTCTTCGGCTTAAAGATTTAAAAAAAAAAACATACCTCATTTTCCTTCCCAATGCATTTGTATAGCCTCTCTCAGCTTCAAATATTATAGCATTTCTCAGACATTTCTCACTGAAAGACTGCAAATATAAACAATCGACAAACTAGTTTATTTTAGATATAACCATGTAAGGTAGAATATTAAAAATAAAGTCTCACCATACACATCATGTTACAGTTAAAGCATTCAAACAATTTTCAATGAAGTTATAGTCAGTTAGTAAATATAGGTAAATATTGAAACCTTTAACAAAAGATTCTTATTTTTATATTTTCCAATTTTCTATGCAAAAACTTTTCTCTACTAAATACTAATGAATCATCAATATAGTTTCTTATCTGATTAACACATATGGACATTTGAAGTACAGGCTACTACAGGCCTAAAGAGGATTGTTGATGGGAAACACAGTGATAATAAAACTTAATTTTCTACATTTATAAATAATATTTTAAATATTTATAGCATAGAGAAAATTAAAAATATCTTTAGTCGATATGTGGGGTTTATATTTATTCTAATGTTTATATGTTTATTTGTAATAAAACCAGATGTATCTGGATTTAGTAGATTAGGTTATTATTTTAGGTGGTTGATCCTATAGAAGTCATGTAATATCCCACATATTAGAGTTTAGAATTAATTTGGAGAACTGAATCACTCAATATTGGGAGCCAAACTCTTCATCCATGGGTTGCGAAGTTGCAACCCATTAGTGGTAGCGACTGGTCCGTGGTTGA
Source organism: Saposhnikovia divaricata (assembly GCA_036435485.1). Classification (NCBI taxonomy): domain Eukaryota; kingdom Viridiplantae; phylum Streptophyta; class Magnoliopsida; order Apiales; family Apiaceae; genus Saposhnikovia; species Saposhnikovia divaricata. The sequence continues at coordinate 27,375,588 of CM071600.1, forward strand.
ATCACCCTAGTTGTTCTTTATTCATGTTTCCCATTCTTGTCCTGCATTATCTGTGTCCTTACTAGAAACTAAGTCAATTCATCCTTTCCTTATCAGTCAATAACAAAATTACCTTTCTAGTACTTCTTTATTCCCGCTCCCCATTCCTGTCCTGCCTCATCTGTATCCTAACTATAAATTACTGCCAACTCATCCTTTTTCTAAAATGTCAATCACATATATTCAGGTAAAACTTTTTCACCTTTTTTTTATCCAAAAATTATAATGTTTCTTAATAGCTATACTTCTGGTCACATGATATAGAAACTGCTAAAATACATTCAAAGAAAATTAAAGGTAATAGGATATTACACTACAAGATTGCACAACAGAGACAGTCAGAGCCATCCGCTACAGATCTCCTGCGCGTAGATGCTTGTTGAAATAACACAACAAACCTATAAAAACACGCTACACTCGTTACACTTCAACAACAGCAATATATTTAAATAAACATTCATTGATGTCACAGATTAATGTCATAGATTACGACCATAAAAAGTTTCAAAAAAAAAAAAAATTTGAATCATATCTGTGGTTCTCTGGTGTTCTGGACCAAGAGGACAGTTAAATCTTCAACAACAGGTCCAAATTTCACTTGCAAGTTACAACTAACGGCATAGTCTTATTGGAATTAAAAGAATACCGAGATATGAAGTGCATAGATCAAATGTCATATTGTATATTTCATCACTAGATGAAAGTTCTCCTAATCAAAGGCTTCCTATTTCTTAACTATGTCCGATATATTCGATTCACAGTAATCAATAATACTGCAGACTAAAACATAAGCACATAAATCAAAAGTATTGAAAACTACTCTTCGATTAAGGGCATAAGCAGCACAGTTATTCATCCGAAAACTATACAGCAATCAGATATATAACAAATTTATCAACAATTAGCTCTAAATTTCGAAAGAGGTATCTAAGTTGCTAGTGGACATAACAATATCATTACGAAAAACTAAATAAGTTTACGAGTTTCGATAAATCGCAACATACAGACTTATTGAGTAAAGCTCCTAGTAATCAAGCAATCACACAATAAGCAAACACAATTAAACTAGTAATTAACAGTGACGATGTAAACGAAACTATACAAGCGGAGCGAGAAATTGAAATTGAAAAAGATAAAATGAGAATGAGAGTTTTACCATGTAATTTCGAAAAGCCAGGCCTTGCAAAATGAGATAATAATATAGGCGGGAGAGATTTTTATTTAGCTGAAGAAATTAACATGTGAATGGGGGAGACTTGAACATTCCTCTATCTTTGCTTCAGTTTACAGTCTAGAATTTTTGAAATTTTTATTTTGATAGAAGAATTCTTTTAGAAATTAAAAGCTAATACTATAAATTACTTCGACTTTTTGTTTAGAATTTAGAAAATTATGTTCTTTTAAATTTTTTTTAAATTTAACCTTGAGATGTCAATTTATTTAATCAAATAATACAATTAAATCTTTTTAAAGTAATAATTTTGAAATCAAGAAAAAAAATTATTTTTTCAAGATTACTATTTTATCGAGAATGTGTCTTTGTTATCTTGTGATCAAAAGAAAATATTATTTTAGCAAGATTATTACTTTACCGAGATTTAACAATATGTAGTATTTGTCAAATAATTATTTTTTCACTTCTTAAGATACAAAGAAATATACATGTGTTTAAGATCTATTAAAATTAACATTTTCCAATTTTTCAATCATAAAACAAGAATATTTTGCTCAAGAAATCAAAGGATGTTCTTTCATTGATAAGCAAATAGTAACAGAAAAAAATTATTTTATATCATTTACGTTCTCTTGTGAGATCAATGGATCATTATCAAGACATTATACTGAGTCTTTTATTTATTCTGGTATGGTATACTTCCTTGAATAAATATTAAAAAAAAAAACATAGAACTTTCTCAGAACATAAAAAGTGAACAGTGAAGTTGCACAAACAAAGAAGACAAAATCCTAGCTTTATATTAACAGCCATCAAGAAAAAATTCCGAATAAAGGACTTCTCTCAAATCTCAAGTTTGCTAATGCAGCAATGCTCTAACACCTGAAAGAGGAAAAAGTTTCCACCTAGCTAAAAAGAATCAAATCCTATTAACTTGTTCCGACATGGGATAATAAGCTCATGAGCATGATCTTACATTCTTACTTCACCATCAGAAAACAAATGTAACAAGAATTTTTAAAAATGCAAATTTCAATTTTGAAATTTAGATGCCCATGTAAACCTATCTTCAATGATATGTACAGACTTTCTCAATGGTGATCTCAAGTTTAACCAACTAAATTTAGCAAGAAAAAAAAAAATCTAAAGTAATAACACTTATTTGGGAATTCAATATGTTGATTCAAGATTTTGCATTGACCTCTGTCCCAATTTCACCTTAGGAGGCCTACCACGGCCTCTCCCTCGGCCCCGGCCCCGATGCACTTGTGGCCGTCTTTGATGTGAAGGTGGCATGTCCATTGTACTTGTATCTGTTTCCAACTCAGTTCTACCAGGCAGCTTTGTGAGTGCTTGCTGCTGCATTGACAGTTCAGTCGAAGCTACCGGTTGTTGATAGTACTCTAAACACAGGGGTTCTTGTTGCACTTGCTCTGTCTGCACTTGAGCCAATGAAGAGCCAGGGCAAGCAGTCTGTATGTTTCCGTGGGATGTACACCACTTTTGCCAATTACGAAGTTTTAAACGTTGCGAAACTTTAGTTGCCTTAACCATCTGCACCTGAGCCGGAGATGATTCTGAGGACTTCGTCTCCGTTTGCTTTGTTGTCTGAACACTGTCAACGGCAGGAAGTTGCAGTTGTTGCAGTTTCTGGGCCAAGTTAACATAATCTACCTCTATCTTCATTTGGGGAACTTTTTCAACTTGTAAGGATGACTGATCATTTTTCATCTCCGGTTGATGATGATAGTGTGACAGTGAGCTTGGCAACAAGTCCAGTGACAAGGTACATGTTTGTGTAGGTTTAGCAAGCCTCTGACTACGACGTACCACTTGGCCTACCTTTTTTGCCCCTTGTTGCTCAACAGGATTATTTGAAACTAATTTATCGTGCTGTTCGAGTACATGCTGCTGCTTTGTATCCATACCTACATTGTTATAAGTGGATGTTACCTGCTGTCTAGATTCAGGTATTTGTTTCTCTTTGCAAAATTCCAATTGTTGCTGACTTTCAGCAGAAAATGGTTGGGACGATTTATCAAGATCTGAAAGATCAAGTTGTTTTGTCTTCTGTTCGAGTTCAGCAGTCACATCTTGGATTTCCTTGTCCTTAGTCATGGATTTCAGCTTCTTCCGCCTTCCATACTGCTTAAATTTCGGTGGATGTGGTTCCAAGAGTTTTACATCATTAGATTTTACACCTTGTAAACCATCTGAATTTGATGGATCCATTTTTTGCTGCTGGTTTTGAGAGGGTAACAACTCCGTTGAAACATCTGATGATCCTGATTTGGAGCCTATTTAAAAATAAGCAAATATTACATAATTTGCAATTGAATTTACTCAAACTAAAGGTTTAAATTTTGGCATATCTAAATATCCCTATTAACGCTTCTTTCAAGTTATAATTGACTTTTTGCTGGCAAACCTGATTTGTCACAAAGAATTTAACCAAACAAGTAACTGTGAACTTCAAAATATTCACACACAAATTAAAACAATCAAAGTATTAGAAGTTACAGGCCTCAATATTAAAACTATAAACTTTCATCCGCGATGTCTCAGATCAATCTAGTTATTAGGTACTGTCTTAGAGACCTAAATACTAAAAGTAATGATGTAGGACAGAATATTAAAAAGATAATAGGCAACGAATTATACGAATCCCAAGAATAATCAGTCAAAAATTATTCCCAAGAAAGATGTATAATCAAAGCTAAGTAATATGTGGAGGATTACATCACTTATATAGAAAATCTAAACCCTAATGGACTAAGGCCCGTAAACAATTGGACTTTATTATAAATAAACTACTTAAATAAGAAATTCCTAACCCCACATATAAAACATATAAACAAATTATTTTAATTCTCTCTAAACTAAATACAAATAAACCTATAAATAACATATATAAAAAGTCTTCAATCCCGTTCCTCATCAAGTAATGTGCTCCGTACTAAATTTTAAACAAAAATGAATTGATTCTAAGATACTGGCAATAAATTTCACTTTTGTAAAAGTAAATGCTTCACCGTAGAAGGTTCTTTTGTTTCCTTTCGAAACTTTAAGAATCCGTGGACATAATATAAATCTTAACTGGAGCATCACAATGCCCCTTAATTTGTAAGCTTTTTAGTAATATCTTACCTCCAATCGTTTTACAACCAGTCCCTGATAATATAGAAATAAGTATGTTTTAATTAAAAGTTTTAACAACAAAATCTTAGAATGCAACTCTACAACTTGTAACCATCTAAAATTTTTTTCTTGCTCAAGATTTCCTTGACATGGCTAACAGATATTAGGAAATGATTACCGTCATTGGTCTCACTTTCAAATGAATATAAAACATTACAAAAAATTGGCAAAATGTGGTAGACCTCTCCCAGTCGCATGCAATAACTAGCATAATTATTCAGCAAAGTTTTGGGAAGCCAACAGTTCAATTTCAGTTCTACTTAAAAGTTAAAATGTGTGATGTGCTCTGTATTTAACAGTATGAAGGACTGTAAAGATGTTGACACAAACTAGTAGATTTTAATATGGAGGATATTCTTATCATTACTCCACCCTAGTAGTTTGATGGCTAATTCCCCACCCAAATTATGTGTATCAAAGATTCAAAAATTCCATCTGAGTATTAGGATTTTCCATACATTATAGATATGTACACCATTCGCAACCTTAACTATATACATTGAATGATAAAAAGAATTGGCAGCAGTAGCAGCCTAATTTTGAGAGCTAATCAAGTGAATTAAGAGTCAATATGAAATTATCACTTATCATAAAACAAGACTCGAAAATTTAGCAAAGAGGCCTTACACTCGGAGAGAAGTTGATATTTGCAGTTTGGTTTTCCCCAACGCCATTGCTCCTGATCTACCTGCAGTAGTGTTTCAGACTCGGAAACCCTTTCAGAATTGAAAATTGTTTCTGGTTCTTCTCTTGCAATTAAATCTGTTAGCTTCGACTGAAAATTTGTAATCTCAAATCCAGGAGGCCTGTCAGGACCTGAGAGTTCAGGTTCTTTTAAGTCTACGACAGGTGCACATATTGCATGTGATAGCTGTTGGTGTAGCTGACTTTGTTCATCAAGCATTCTATTTTCCTCAGTTTGTTTTCCTACCTGACCGAGATCTCCAACCCTGTTGACTTTGTTATCTACTTTCATCTCATTGTTGTCTCCAATTGTCTCATCATTCACTTTAGAGCACCTATCAGTTTCTCCATGTACCTTACCACGTGTTTCCCCATGCTTATCGGTCTCCGTCCGAAATTTTTTACTTACCCTGCCGCGACCCTTCCTTCCCCTTCTCTTTCTTGTTAGCCTACCTTTCTCAGTTATAACACGGGTCTCCAGTGCAGGGTTGCAGCCAGGAAGTAAATATAAATGTTTACCAGTCACCAAAACCTCACCAGAGTCGCACAACTTACCCAAGTGATGTTTCAATAATGAACTGTGAGCCAAAGGTAAATCAGTATGCTGCTTTTTAATAAACTCCGATATTGACTCTTCACTGGAACCTCTCTTCTCATTCAACTCTTCAATTGCCCTATGTATCATCTACATCATGAAGCAACAAACCTTTCAATTAAAATCATCCGAAATAAAACAAAATTGGAACATGCAAAAGATACTAATATGTAAAAAAGGAAAAAAAATTGAAATTTATCATGGGTAACCATCACCCTTATATAACCCCTGCCGTATGTTTTCTAATTGTGGTTTAGAGGGTATTCTCAGACAACTGATTGTCTTGCATAGAAGCCACAATGCACTACGTAAATATGTAATACAATATCATTCCCAGAGAGTTAAACACATAGTTTAAACTCACATGCAAAAACTGAATTTTGTAAATTTCTCAGTGAGGCCAACAAGTCTAATAAATTGACTGATCAAACCTTTCGAAATTAAGGATTCGGGGTTTTTACGGAAACAATTTCGAATAAGTATTTACCCATACATCTTGTCCTATACCATGCTCTATCTTCATAAAATATGAATTCATTAACATTCCATTGTAATAGGCATAAACCTTCAAAATTTACTAATTTCAAGAAATCAGCATTGCCCTCACACATCAAAGAATCAAGAAACCAAAATTTAAAATAAAACCATAAACACGAAAACCCAAATAAGAATTGTATGTATATATATGCATTACTTACAGCAGCATAAGGAGGGTGATCAGGAGTGTGAAAGCCAGAGGTGAAATTGTTGAGATGTTCTTGAATCAAGATTTTTAAATCAGGGGGTACATTTTCAGAGAGTTTCATTACAACATCTTTGAATTTCTCCATGGGTATTTGTGTTTTGTGTGTTTTGAGATTAGGGTTTAAGGGGGCTAAGGATGTTTTGTAAGTGAGAGTTCAGAGTTCATCATGGATTGAAACACTAATGTTTGTTGGAATTGGAAACGGAGAGAAGAAACTTATGGGATGTTTGGCTGTTTCGGAATGTTTCTGCTTCTCTGTGTCAGAAATTAATTTTCTTTCTTTTTAGGATTTCAAGAGTGCATGAGGTGATATTTTATTTAATAAAATTAAATTAAATCACTGGAAAGACAAAAAATACGAGTAATAAGTTGTGTTATGATGGTAAAATTATATGGCTGGGATTATTTGGTTTGTGATTAATTTTTATATTTTCATCTCTTTTTTTCTGTATAGAAAAAGTAAAAGAGAAAAATATTGTGGGTTAAAAAAGTGGTATAGAATTTGAAAACGATCGTTTGTTAATTAAAAATTGATGAATAATTTATATATTTAGCTGATTAATTTAAGAAATAAAAAATATTACATGATCAATGTAACACATGAAATATTACATGACGAATTATTACAAAATTGTAATTTGACAATTGATAAATTTTAGGGCTTTTTTGATAAATATATATAAAAAAGAAAATTTTTGCAATTTTACTTTTGTTAAGAAAAGCTATTTGCAATTTTACTAAACTGAGTTTCAAAATTGCAAAAATACTACAAATTAGGGCACCCCTTCCCCCCTGCCCGCCCTACCCAACATTTTCAACCACATTCAACACTTTTTTTTAAGGTGGGGTGCTATTTTGGTTGCAACTGAATGCAACCACATTCAACACTTTTTTTTTGGCGGGATGCTATTTTGGTGGATTTGGGTTACATGGCCCAGTAAGGGCAACCACATTCAACTTTTTTTAAAAAAAATGGTGGGGTGATTTTGGTGGATTTGGGATTCATGGTCCCGTAGGGGCAATATTAAATTGAATGGAACCACATACAACTAAATTTCTGATTTCAAGTTCCATTTTTCAGTTGTCTTTCGACCTCATTTTTGAACTCTTATATATATATATATATATATATATATATATATATATATATATATATAACAACTGAAAAACGGAACTTGAAATCAGCAACTGAATGCAACCACATGCAACTAAATTTGCAACTACATCCAACTTTTTTAGTTGCATTCAGTTGAATATTGCCCCTGGCGGGGCCTTGCAACCCAAATCCACCAAAAGCACCCCACCATTCAGTTGAATATTGCCTCCTGGTCGGGCCTTGCAACTCAAATCCACCAAAATCACCCCATCTTTAAAAAAAAGTTGAATGTGGTTGCATTCAGTTGAATATTGCCCCTGGCGGGACCTTGCAACCCAAATTCACCAAAATCACCCCACCTTAAAAAAAAAAGTGTTGAATGTGGTTGAAAATGCTGGACAGGCCGGGCAGGGGGAAGGGTTGACCTAATTTGTAGTATTTTTGCAATTTTGAAACTTAGTTTAGTAAAATTGCAATTAATTAAAGAAGATAGTATTTTTGCAAATAGAAACTTTAAACCTAGTATTTTTGATAAATACCCTAGATTTTATGATATTTTGATTGCAAAACATAAAATTTTCGTTGAAATAATGTTTTGACTTTTCAATGACTATTTTATTGCTAATAAATATTAATTCTTAATAATTTCAATTTTGAAAAAGAAAAGTAAGACATTTTAGTTTGTATTAAAAAAATGATGAAATTGAAACTTAATATACCATTTTACTGAATCTATAATATTAGTAATAAAATGTATAATTTCATTTGATTTAAAGTTGAAATGGTCAGTTTCACCTCCTCTTAACAGGTGTTCAACATAAGAAAGTAAATCGTTAGTTATTTTTTTTAGTTAGAATAATGAGATAATTAATGATTAAGTTTTTATTTTTTATGTTTATCCTATATATATATATATTTATTTATTTATATTAGAATAAATTGTAAAATAGTGGTTAAATTTTATTCACATTTTTTGACGACCAAAATTTGAAATTTACAAAATATTGATTATATATTATTTTTACGTTTCAAAAGCGTGACTAAAGAGCCACCTTTTTAAAATGTAAAAGCATGTATGGTCAATTTATTATAAATTTCAAATTTTGATTATAAAAATGTAAATTTAGATTAAATTCAACCACAACTCTACAATTTATACTCTATATATATACTAGTAGAGGATTGGACCGGACACATGACAGCTTATAATTTATATCTTTCTTTAAATATTTTTTCTCAACTTAGAAGTGTTTGCTTCCGATTTTCCTGGCACTTAAAATTTCAAGCATGAAACTTCTGCTTCACTCTAAGTTGTTCTCTCTTTTTTAATCATAACAGGGGTCGATTCCCATCATCACCTAACTAATGTTCAAGGTGATTTCTTTTCATTCTTCTTGCTCACATTCCGTAAAGTTTCCCTGGGAAGTAAACAGATGCTTGACTTTTTTTTTTTGTTCCGCTCATTTTTTTCTTTATCTTTTGATATTGCATTTAGTATTATTATTATTTTTTTTTATAAAATTTTAAAATGTTATCAATTTTTTAATAACAATTTGATATGTATATTAATAACATATAAATATTAAAAAAATTAATATAATTATAGATATTAAAAAAGGAACCGTGCGTTGCATGGGGTTATAAGCTAGTATAGGTAACAGTATCAATTGTGTATCTTGAATACTTATACAGACGTCGATAGAAGGGAGTAGGGATGGCATTTTTACCTGATTCGACAGATACCCGATCCAAACTCCGATTTTTTGGATATATCACACCCGAATATTTGAATTTGGATATGAATTTAAATTTTAAAACCAAAAATTTATGGTTTTGGATTTGGATTTTATGTTTATTGATCCGAAACCCGATCGGAAATCTGAAACCCAATCCAAACCAGATCCGAATTCGAAACCCGAAAAATACCAGAATGTATATATGTATATATATACACGTTATTTTGTATATAACATATTATAAATTTTAATAAAACATTATACATGTTATTCAAATTCATTTTTAATAATATATTTTAATAATTATGTATAATATGATAATTTGTAATTATTAGTATATATATACTATTTTAGATATAAGACATATAAATTATTTGTTTTATTAGAAATAGTCAATAATAATCTAGTGATTAGTCTTCTATTTCTCAACGTCAAATTTTATTAATATATTTTGGATGTAATTTATTTATTTTACATAATTTTTTCATTTGTGTTGGTATATTAAGAATTATTAATTTAATATATTTCAGATTTTACTCGGTATGTTAATTAGTATAATACGTTATATTTGACTACTTAATCATGTTTTATTTTAATTATTGTATAATCATTATTAACGTTGTTTGCATGTAGCGGTATTTATAAACTTACTTACACTATTTTTAGTTTTGAATACCTGAAAAAAATCTGATCCGATCCGAAATCCGTCGGATTTAAATTTGGATATTGAGTTTTGGATATAGATATGGATATATTTTTAAAACTTGAAAATATTTGGATTTGGATTTTACAAAATTCGAGCCGAACCCGACCCGTTGTCATCCCTAGAAGGGAGTATACTATTTATTGGCAAATAGAAAGTTCTAGTGTGTACTTTGTTCACAATGCATATTAATTCCTTCACAACTGAGGGATAGATGGAGTGCTCATGATACGAATAGTATAAAGAGTAAGTTATGAAAAATCAAAGCCCTTCCAAAGACTCTAAATCTGTTATGGCGTGCTTTGTCGTACTGTCTTCCAACTAATGTGCAGCTCCAACAAAAGTATGTTCAAGTGCAAGCTGTGTGTCCTGATAACTTTTATAGATTAAGATGTAAAAATGATTAAACTGATACTCTATTGAATAACAAGAAGAATGAGAACATATGTTGTAGACAATACATGTTATAAGCGGAAGACAACTAAAGGACTACATTGTATTGACTATTGATCTTGTCCCAAATAAAACTAAGTGGAGCTTTATATATAGCCCAATATTCTATCAATTACAATGACTAAACTACCCATCTATGTATTCCTGAATACTCCCCCTCAAGCTAATGAGTGAGAACTAAGTGAAGCTCTTAACTTGAAGACAGAAACTGATGCAAGTAAGAACCAATGTCTTGACAGTTTGGAGTGTGCCACTGTCATTTGAGGACTAATGCTCACAAAGCTCAACATCATGGAAATTTACTTCCATGTTTTATAACTCCATCGATTTCCCTTCTTCTTTGTCCCCAGTAATTTCTGTCTCCAAATGGTTTTTAAAGGGCTCATGGCCTACCTCAACAGAATTTGGCAGAATTTAAAAAAAGGTTCGAGGCACAACTTCAAGTCCCGATAGTTGGAGTGTGCTACTGCCATTAGTGGACTACTGCTCACAGAGCTCAATATCATGGGACATGTTACTTCCATGATTTTAAAATCTCCATCGATTTCCCTTTACTCCTTTAACCATAACTTGATCTGTTAACTCAAGGCACTTCGTCTCAACAGAATCTGGTAGAGCAAAGTATCGAAGCACAACTTTCAGGCATGATCAGAGTAATCAAGGCTTCATGCCTAATCTCCACGAGTAAACAGGGTTTCACCCAATCTCGTACCATGCATTTTCTAGATTGAATTATCATCCAACCAGACAATGCAAGATAAACTGTTGAATTAGCTCGAGTACTCGTTCATTCTGCACATTTCAGAAATGAACTCTCGACTTTTATGAAGATCTTCTTCCCAAAGTTCCTGCTTGACTGCAAAAATAAACTCCTCTGATCCTGTAAACTTAAAGCAGTACTACCAGTTTCCCCTGCTTGTTGGTAGGAAGACTCCACCCCAAGAGTTAATTCTCTAAGATTTTGTTCTAATAGAGCGTTCAAAGCATCACCTTCTATCACTTTACATCCCATTGATGATGACCTTAAACCATTAGTACCACCTGAGTTAAAAAATACCTTTTTACATTGAAAATCTGCTGAAAAGGTATTAATCTTTTCCAAAACATCCCTAGAGATATCAGGAACAGGAGAAGATCGTCCCATTGGAGCCGTAAATGTAAAAGAAACAACATCCATTCCATTTCTTTTGATTTCTTCAACCCAACTGAATTTACTGTCCATCACTCCATTAAATTGAATTGTCTTCCCATTGTTTTTTTTGTTTTTTTTGTTTTTTTATTATTGTCAACACCAGCCTGGTCTTTCTGAAAGTTAAAATCTCCGTCTATACACCATTTCTTCCTGGTGACACTTGTACTGAAATATGGCAGTTCTTTACCATCATCAGTTGCCTCACGCCCAATCTTTCTGGAACCAACTTTGTTGTTCCAGGAATTTTTAATTGAGCTTCTCCGCCGCCCAAGTGAAGAATCTCCATACATCACCTTATTACCTTGTAAATTATTAGAAGGAACTGATTTCGAAGCTACCTTCTCTCTTTCAACTAGGCAATTTTGTTTTTGATTATTCTGCCTAAGTACTGAGGGAGGATTATTTGTATGAAATGTTATATGTGAACTCCTTTGCACGCTCGGCTGACTTTTAAAAATCTGGTTTGACACTGATTCACCCTGTTCTTTCTGACCAACTTCAAATCTTCAGCTGCAACCTTTATAAATACCTCCAAAGCCACCTTGTTTTACGTTTTTTAACTTGTCTATCTTCTACAACTGTTTTGTTGTCATCTTCACGATCTTGGTCCCATCTACTACGCCTTCGTTTCCCTGAATTAGCTTGTTGTCCGGAACTTGTATCGCGTACAACAGCCTCAAGCCCTCCTAGTACACTGTGTTGAGATGTGTCAGCTTGTTTAACAGCTTTCTTATACTTGCAATTGTTTTCAAGACTACAATTTTTATGGTAGAGAAGGCTTGACTGTTGCGTTAACTACCATCCTTTCATTTCCACATAAAGAATTCTGATTTGCTAACTTGGTCTCACTTTCAAGATTTGGCTTAGACATGCACTTTGATGGGGGATCTTTACCTTCATATTCAATTAGTTGTTCAGTCGATATAATTTCAATGCATGATTTGGACTGAGTAGCACACTCTGCAGCCAAATTTTTAACTTGTTCTTCACTTGAATCCTCTTTTTGATCATCCTCAAGCTCAACTTCAGAACCTTCTACCAGCTCCTCTTCTGTTTGTTCTTCTGGATTTTCTTCAAACTCCACCTCTAGATCCTCTTCAGGTTCCACCTCACAATCTTCTCCTGAGTCCTCTTCAGGTTCTTCACCGTCACTATTACCATTTTTCTGAGAGGACAGAGGAACAGACACTGAAGTATGTTTGTGATGCCCTTCCTCTGATTCCTTACTCTGTACCTCCAAAGTTTTCTCTTCAAGGATACCCATTTTTCCGCTTGCAGCAGGGAATTGCCTCATCAAGCCTGTGGTAGATAAAGGTTTATCATATTCAACCTTCTCTTCTGCTGCTATATATATATATATATATATATATATATATATATATATATATATATATATATATATATATATATATATATATATATATATATATATATATATATAATATATATATATATTCATCTTACTTTCACCCCTTGGAACCACCTTAAAGGTTGTCACTAGGTACGTTGTTCTCCCGTATGCCTTCCCTATCTAACTTGAGACAGTATCACTCAACTTAGTACAGAAACTGGTAATAAAACCAAGTTCCCAGAGTCGAGAGAATGCACGTCCACACTCCATCGACTCCATAAATTGAAAGCAATTCACAAACACAACCAGCTACACTGGAACCTATCATACTTCATGGTCCTCTTCTTCCCTTTCTCTTCTCAGTAACACCTTGAGCCTCCTTCTCAACCATTTTCACTTTTGTCGTAACAAACCATAGAAACAGTGTGCTCCATATCATTCCAGCCCATCAGCCACCACCATTGGTTTAGGTTTTTTATCAAACACCTGGTGAGTATAGCTCCAAACAATATCATTCCCATTCATCTCCTTCCAATTTACCTATTTTGTTCTGTAACCAACACCTGGTACTAAGTTCTGCCCTTGAATTCTCAGCCAACAACAATCTCAATTTAACACCAGACTATACACTCAACTCCACAATTCTTTACAAACAACAACACTCCAAGATTCATCATGAAGAAGATAACCAGACTATAAACTTAATAATGGAAGTAGCATACAAAATGTGGCAGTAGCCTTCCTTGTCGCCGCAACACAGAAAATAACACTGAACTGGGAATTCAAATCCTTCTCTTAGGCCTTCTAACAAACACCTCATTTGTTATCCCAAAGCTCAAAAGATTTTCACAACAAGCCATACAAACACTCGACAACGTAACCAACATCCCCTGGAAATCATCCACACGATTCTTCACTTTGGGGTTTTAATTATGGGTTCTTATTTTTGTTTTCGAAGAAATGATAGATAAGAAATCATGTATTAATTGTTAGGCCTCAAGAACCGGAGGCTTTGATACCATGATAACTTTTATATATTAAGATGTAAAAATGATTAAATTGATAACAAGAAGAAGGAGAACATATGTTGTAGACAATACATGTTATAAGCGGAAGACCACTAAAGGACTACATTGTATTGACTATTGATCTTGTCCCAAATAAAACTAAGTGAAGCTTTATATATAGCCCAATATTCTATCAATTACAATGACTAAACTACCCCTATATGTATTCCTTAATATGTCTAGTTTGCTTGGTTGAGGATGAGTCAATTCTTCATGCTTTGGTGTCGTGTAATTTTATAGCACAGTGCTGGAGGCGTATTCTACCTAGCTTCCAAGCAAGCGAAGTGAGTAGTTTCCCAGATTGACTTTTTCAGGTTTTCAATTATTGTACTCTGGCGAAACGATCGAAAGTTGCTATAATAAGTTGGGCAATCTGGAAAGCTCGTAACGAGTTGGTCTGGAATCACAAGTATTCCCAAACAAGTAGAGTGGTTGAGTCAGCAAAAGAGTACCTTAAACCATGGAATTTACCCCAAGTTCGTTCGAATGTTGCTCTGGTGTCGCCAATGGGTGATGGTGATGGAGCTTCTTCTTGGGTCAAGCCAGAGATTGATACAGTTAAGGTAACAGCTGATGTAGTTATCTTTAAAGATCGTGAGGAGTTCGATTTTCGTTTGGTAGCTAAAAAATCTAATAGTGAGTTTATTCAGGCAAAATCAGTCCTTCACAAAGGTTATATAACTCCAGAGCTAACCGAAGCCATGAAAATGAAGGAAGCTCTTAGCTGGATTAAGCAACTGAGGTGGCCAAAGGTGATGCTCGAAATTGATAATCTTGTGACGGTGCAGGGCTATCTGAAGCCGAATGCCTATGAGATCGTCGTTTGGGTTGATTGTTGAGGAACGTCGACGAAACATTAAACAGTTAAACAAAGTTTATTTGTACTTTATTAGACAGCTAGTTAGGAACATCATATTTATTTCCAGGTCGTAGTTTTGATCATCTCGAGTTGAATAATTGTATTTTGGTTGATTGTTTGAATTAATATATCTCTGCATTTAATCAAAAAAGAAAAAGAGATTGCCCAACATCAATTATTATTATAAGTTTCAAGTCCCATCAATAATTGTGAAGTCCGTATAGCGAAGAATAATTTAAATTTTATTATTTCATCTAACATTTATCAATATTATTTTTTAAGAAAAATAATTTGATACACTTCTTTTACAATATTTTGGATAAAGTTGTAAATGAGTAAGTATTACTTGTATCGCACAGTATTAATTTATATTTTATTAATATTATATGATAATTAGTAAAAACACAAATTCGAGATAATAAATTGATCCATGGTTATTATTTTGATTGATATTACAATTTAAATAATTTTGTATCCTAATAATATTGATGATGATGATGATGATGATGATGATGATAATGATAATGATAATGATAATACCAATAACAATAATAATAATAACAAACTATTATTATTAAAAACTCTGATTTATTTTTATTATAATCATATTTCATTTTTTATATGTAATTAATAATTGTTCCTTTCTAAATATTTTACTCTGTAAAACATTATTAGTGTTATCTCAATAAAATATGAAAATAAAATATTTTCCTTATTTACAACATATTGAAATAATTATATCCACACAATTCTTTAATATAATAATCAAAATAAGAAGGTAAATACCTTATCAAATTACAATTATAAATTTAAAAAATCACATTATTTTTGGGGCTTAGTAAGGTTATAAAAAAGATCATAATTACAATAGGATTTTAATAATTATATTATTTTATTAAAAATAATAGAGAATAATCGGTGATATGAATTTAGATGTGAAATTAGAATGGGATGAAACCAAATCTTACAAAATATCAGTGAAAAGAAATTTCGCTTAATATTGGTAATTGTAATTTTATGTATTTATTTTAAGGTTTTTAGAAAAACAAGAATACATAACATCAAAAGAAATTCAATTACAATAAAATTTCAATAATTTGTTATTTTATAAAAAATTAATATAAATTATAAAAAAAATAAAAATTTAGGAGTAAAATCAAAAAATATAGTATATCCACGAACATTAAAAAAATTACTTATTAATAAAAATATCCACTATCTTAACCAGTCAACCTCACAATCTTAAATATTTTTTCAATACTCTCCTCTTTTCACACAACATTTTCTATTTAATTTTGGTCCTTTTTTTCATATTTTACATTTTTTTTATAAAGATTTCATGCTTTTGACGATAATCTCAAGTAATTACATGAGATTGCGATAATTTTCTCCTGAAATTTTTATATTTACAAAAATATCAAAATGTATTATCTTAGATAATTCTAATTATTTGAGATTATGATATTCTTTTACTTAAATTCTTTTTGTTTATAAAATATCATAATTTATTTATACTATAAAAATACTTAACTTGATGAGATCAATTTCACTGAGTTTATGTAATCAATTTAACACATTTTTTAATTCAGATCTACATTTTGGTTGGAGTGGGGTGCCTGCACCCAATTTAAGTTAAAAAAGGTGACAGAGAAAAAATATAAAATCTGTTATGAATAATTAAAACATTAAGAATCTATTCTAGTACGCAAGTTAAATAATTTTCGGTATTTATCTGAGAAAACATCCTACTACAACAGGTTGATTGCATATATAATTTGATTGCATAGCATAATTTCTTACTAATTATATGACACAATTATACACATAATTGGACTGCAAAATATAATTTTGTTACTATTCCTAGAACATAACAGTGAAGGGATGCAAGTTGAGTGGCACTGTGGTTTAGATTTAATTGCACATGCTTTTCAATATATTATATTTCAGTAATCTCTAGATGCTTACATTCTGAATTTGTTATTTTTGAAAAATTTATATTATTTGGTATCATGTGGCACTTGTATATAAATCGGTTGAGTCGGGGATTAATTGAAAGGACTAATCGGAGTATTAATCGGATATTATAATAATATTTAATATATTAATGTAATTTACAATTAAACCTATCATTTTAAATAAATTGACAGGATTAATCAGGTAAATCGGGGATTAAACATATCATTTTAAATAAATTAACAGATTAATCGGATAAATGTAGAATTTTTAGAACCATGGGCACAACAGGACAACAACCTTTATTTAGCCAAAAAAAAAAAAAAAAAAAGAGGATAACAACCTTTACTGAACCTTTCCAGGATAACAATACCACTAGAGTCTAGACCATCTAATTAATGCTTTACAGGTATATCAATGCAGAGAATGTCTAAAAGTATTTGTTCAGAGAAAGTTACCAATATTACTCGAACGAGTTGCTTCTTTATTCTCAAACAATTGTTCCTGATAAGCTTTAGTCATTTACATACATTACATTGATATGATATTCCAGGTCCTCGATAATATCAGCAACATTTTCATCAAAATTTCTCCATGAAAGATTGCTCTTGTCATGTATCTATCTTGTTATTGCATACACAACTTAGTCAACTGACTAACTTGATCTTTAACATTGATGAATTTAGAGGTGGGATCTCAAACTCTAATAATATTAATATTTTTACAAGTGACCGAACCGGAACTAAAACAAATCAACATAGTGAGAGTGGAACTAGGTGGAGACACGTCACAATTCACGGTAGAAAGTGTTATAATGGAAGCAAGAAAGATGATAAACGTAAAGGGAAAAATATATATGCAGAAGAGAAATAGTTTATATTGATCTTGAGGATAAACAGATTACAGATTTTTTTCAGATGCATAACAATCTTTACATGTATTTCTATTTATAGACACAATCTAAGGGGTTAGGTGTGGTAGGTGGTGTCGTCGGCGGCTACATAAGTCAAGTCCGACGGCTACAGATTCAAGGCATTCTAACAAATCTCCACCTTGACTTGAATCCTCTCACAAAAAACAGATAACAGATGTACCAGATGCATCATAATAATGCCAGATGTACCAGATAAAAAAAACTCTTCTGCCTCAGATTTTGCTCTAAAGGGCAATCAATAACTCCGAACATTTAGCAAGTTCAAACAATGTTGAAACTTGCTATGTGGAACCGGCTTGGTGAGCATATCAGCTGGGTTATCAGCAGTACCCACTTTGCTCACCTTGATTCTCTTCTCACTTCTTAGAAAATGATATCTCACATCTATGTGCTTAGTCCGCTCATGATGGACTTGATCCTTGGCTAAACAGATTGCACTGAGACTGTCACAAAATACTGTAGCCTGGTCATGATGTAGACCCAGATCGCTGACCAATCCTTTTAACCAGATTCCTTCTTTTGTGGCTTCTATCAATGCCATGTACTCTGCTTCTGTAGTAGACAAAGTCACTGTAGGTTGCAGAGTAGCTTTCCAACTGACAATCGAACCACCCAGAGTGAAAGCATAACCAGTCATAGATCTTCCACTGTCAACATCTCCAGCATAATCAGAGTCTGAAAACCCTGTCACCAAACACTCAGTATCACCTCCATAAATGAGACCAACATCAGACGTACCTTTTAAGTACCGAAAAACCCTCTTCACAGCTTGCCAATGCTCCTTGTCTGGATCACCCATGAACCTACTAACAACACTGACAGACTGTGCAAGATCGGGTCTAGTGCAGACCATTGCATACATCAAGCTTCCTACTGCACTAGCATAGGGAACTCGAGATATGTACTCTTTTTCCTCAACAGACTTAGGTGCAAAAGCGACAGACAGATGTGCATTTGCAGCACTAGGAGTATCTATGGTCTTTGTTGTAGACATGCCAAACCTTGACAAAATCTTCTGAATGTATCCCTTCTGTGACAAGAAGAGCTTTCTTTTGCTTCTATCCCTATAAATCTCCATTCCCAGAATTTTCCGAGCCGCACCCAAATCTTTCATTTCAAACTTAGCACTGAGGAGACCTTTCAACTTCTGAATATCAGACTTGTTTTCTGCAGCTATCAAAATATCATCTACATACAGGACCAGATAAATGAAAGAACCATTTGTTGTCTTACTGTGATAGACACAGCAATCATACGGACTCCTGGTGTAGCCAATACCTATCATATAGCTATCAAATTTCTTGTACCACTGCCTCGGAGACTGCTTTAGCCCATACAAGGACTTCAATAACTTGCACACATAGTCTTCTTTACCAGGAACCTGAAAATCATCTGGCTGAGTCATGTATATCTCCTCTTCCAGCTTTCCATGCAGAAAAGTTGTCTTCACATCGAGTTGTTCAAGCTCCAGATTCTGATGTGCAACTATCGCTAGTAGCATCCTGATGGAAATGTGTCTGACCACTGGTGGAAAAATCTCATTGTAATCTACTCCCTCTTTCTGAGTGAACCCTTGAGCTACTAACCGAGCTTTATACTTGATACCCTCAATCGATGTTTCTCCTTCCTTCTTCTTATAGACCCATTTACAAGTAACAATCTTTCTGTCTCGAGGCCGCTTGACTAATTCCCAAGTCTTATTCTTCTGAAGTGATTCCATTTCATCTCCCATTGCAGCAAACCATTTTGTAGATTCAGTACATGTCACCGCTTCTTTGTAAGTGGATGGCTCATCAGAGCTAGGATCCACTTCTTCAGCTACCTGTAGTGCATATGCCACCATATCTTCAAAACCATATTTCTTTGGAGGCACTCCATACTTAGCTCTCCTCGATCGATCAAGAACCAAGCTGTGTTGATTTACTACTGGTACTGTTGATTCTGATTCTGACTGTGGTTGTTGAACTTCTTGTTGTGTGAAAGGCAGAGTGTGTAAACTTGAAGTTAGGAAGAGGAAACGGAATTAGAATTAAAGGTCAGAGTGGTGTGAACTTGAAGTTGGAAAAACTTCATGTCTTTCGGTTGCTTTAACTCACTTGAGGAAAATTCACCTCAGAGTGGATCCAATAAGGTGATATAAGTTTGACTAAAAGGTATGAAATAATCCAGGTGATATGAATTACTCAAATGATCTTTAATTCGAAGTTCAAATTCTGTTTCTAGTTTAAGTTCTTTGTATTGTTTTCCAAGTACATTTCAATTGTAAATTATTCAAGACTTTAATGTTAGTTATCTTTTCTCGTCTCATTGTTTAGTTGAGTTATCCTTCATTAATTTGAATGTCATTGTTAGACAGTCAAATAGGGGGAGATTGAAAGGCAGAGTGTGTAAACTTGTAACACTATAACTAATGTAACTCAACTAAAGGAAAAGATACTTAACCAGAAGACAATCAAGAACAAGAAGCCACAAAGAAATCAACACTAAATGAAGACAAGGTAATTGATACAATTCAACATGTTAACTATGATCAAGCCAAGAAGAAATCATTGAGAGAAGTTCAAGTCAAAGTTGTTCATGCCTCAGTGATTTGAAAAGCCAAGAATCAAGATCATAACTATCAGTATCAATAAGACAAATTGATTTCAAGTGAACAAGAAGGAAAGCTAACATTGGAAAGCCACATTACTAATTGAATATGGTAATTTATTCAAGAAGCAAAAACACAATCAAGACTAGTCACTTATGAACCAGACCAGTGCATCAAGTGTCAGGACATTGATAGCAAGTTTATGTCAGTAATAAAGATCCATGTTCAAGAGCTTGGTGAAGAATAAAGAAGACATGAAGATATCACAAGTTCAAGATGTGCATTGAAGTTTCAAGTTGAAGACCACAATATTTTCTAAGTACTAAATATTCTAGATGACCAAGTAGAATATTTCTAAGTAGAAGTTCTACTTAGAAATTCGAGATGGCTAAGTAGAAATTCTCAAGTAGAAGTTCTACTTAGAGTGCAGTTTCAACATGACACATGGCATCTTCTAATTGGCAGATTTCCAAGCTTTCAAGATAAGACAAGATTTATGTGGACATCATTGGGCCACGTATATCTTAGTCTTTGAAGACTACAGGACATAGATTACATGTAGTATAAATAGAAGTACTTGTGTAATGTTTTATGAAAGCAATTCTTGAGAGAAACACATGTAAAAGAGAGAGAGTGTATTCACAGAGCTTAGTATCATTCACTACTCTCTGAACTTCTGTTATACTTTGTAATGAATATTGTAGCAACCACTTCAAGTTATATATAAGACATATATTCCTTGAATCTGTGTGTTCATTTATTGCATCGTATTTATTGCTTATCAAATTCGAAAAGTTGTATTCACCCCCCCCTCTACAACACATTTGGACCTAACAGTTGGTATCAGAGCTATATGTTTAACACACAAAACATAGATCCTTGTGTTTGGTAGAAGAATCGTGAGTTTTCATTTTCTAGATCTACTTTTCTAAAATTCTAAAAAAGTGAGCTTTAATTCTTTTGTAGTGAAAACTCATCCGAAAGAAATTATTTAAATACTCCAGGTGTTATTATTTAGCTTGGGTGTATTTTAATTAATTTTTGTGAATTAATCTGGGTACTTTGATATTTGGTGTTCTTGAGTGTTCATCATTTGTTCTTATTAAAGAAGACAACCCAACAACTTTTTGATTTCCTTCTCAAAAAGATAAAAAGTAAAAAAAAAGAGTGTTTTTGGACTTTTGATGTGCATTATTCACGGCAGAAAGCATAGCAGAACATACTCAGTACCTAGCACG
Source organism: Saposhnikovia divaricata (assembly GCA_036435485.1). Taxonomy (NCBI): domain Eukaryota; kingdom Viridiplantae; phylum Streptophyta; class Magnoliopsida; order Apiales; family Apiaceae; genus Saposhnikovia; species Saposhnikovia divaricata. The sequence goes on from CM071600.1 coordinate 27,397,195, forward strand.
TGGGTTAGGTAATTTAGGTGAGTAAAGCCTCAAAAGTCAAAAAGGTGTTAAAGAGATAATATTGTTTATTCAATATTAAAGTGATCTGCAGCAAAGTTATTCCAAGGACAAAAGTTCTACATAGAGTTTCTACTTGAGATTTTCTGCATAGAAATTCGACTTGGTTCGACTTGAACAAAAATTTCTACTTAGAGAAATTTCGACTTAGGCAGAAGTTCTACATATATATTCTACATAGCCGAGTCTTGGGTACTTAGAAACTTTTGGTGACCAGAATTGAAATGGCTCCTAAAAATGCATTCAAGATCCCAATGTTCAACCGAGATCACTATGAAGAATGGGTTTTCAGAATGAGACTCTACTTAGAGACAGTTAATCCTGAATATCTGGAAGTCCTTGACAAGGGTAAATTTGTTCCAATGGTGATTATTCCTGAGCATACGGAAGGAAAGGAGGTTATACCACCTCGGTCTGAGCCTAAAAAGGCATCGGACTTTTCAGATGCTGACAAGGAGCAAATAGCTTATGATACTTCCGTACGACAAACCTTGATGGAATCCCTTGATCATGAAATGTTCAACATAGTCAAAGGTCTGACTACAGCAAAGAAGATTTGGGACAAGATAGAAGTTGTCATGGAAGGATCTGCAGAGGTTAGAAGCAACAAGACACTCATACTCAAGATGGAGTATGACACCTTCAGAATAAGAAAAGGAGAAGGCATAACAGACGTCTATCTAAGATTCAGTCAGTTGGTATTGGATTTGAATCTGAGAGGTGTAACTCTCCCCATGGTTGAGACCAATACGAGATATCTGAGGAACCAGCCAAAGAGCATTGAACATAGGGTCTACGCTGTAAGAGAAACCAGAGATTTGCATACAACTTCTCTGGAAGAATATTATGGAATACTAAAGACCTATGATCTGGAGACACTTCAAGATCAAGCATGGGACAATGATTCAAAAGGAAAAGAAACTGCATCAAGATTAGTTGCTGATGAGGAAGAGTCTAAGAAGGCAATAGTTGCAGAAAAGTCTAAATCATCACCTGCACCACATCAAGTTAATAATGATGACGAGTGCACATCTAACAGTGATGATGACTACTTCACCCAAGAGGAGCTGGACAACATGGACGATAGTGTCGTGGCATACATGGCAAGGAAGTTCAGCAACATGAGATTCAGAAAGAGCAACCGACCTCAGAGAAATTCTTCATCTTACTATCGGGTTGCTAGTGGTGGTGGTAGTTCGTCAGGCTACAAAGGTAAAGGCAAGAGTACCAGCTACAAATCTCCTTTGGATTTCAAAATGAAGTTCAAATGCTATAACTATGGTGAAGCTGGACATTTTGCTACGGACTGCAAAAAGCCTAAACAAACTTATCCAAAAGAGACATATGAAGCCCTCAAAAGCAAGTATGAATCGCTGGTGAAGGAAAGACATGGAAAAAGAGCTTTATTAGTAACAGAAGGAAGAGCTTGGGATGATTCAGATGAGGAAGATGTTACTCATGTAGCAAACTTTGCCCTCATGGCTGAGACATCAGAGGAACCAGAGGTACCAGTTCTAACCCTTAAAGTAGAAATGTCCATTGATGAGTATAAGGAACAGAACGGGGCTCTTAGTGAAGAGATCTATATATTTTGCAAAAGCCTAGACACTTCTCAAAAGGAACAGAAAACACTTGTCGCCAAAAGCAGAATGCTTGAGGCAAAAGTGGAAGAGTTAGAGGCTGCTTGCACTGTAGATACTTCCCTAAGAGACTTTATTAAATCTTTGGAACACAAGCTCATCCTTAAGGGAGAAATAGAAGCATGTCTTAGGAACGACCTAGCTGAGTTAGAAACTAAATGCGAAGCTTACAAACTAGCTGCTAGTAAAGTGTATGTAGATAACGGCACATTTAAGAATATAACTGGAATAGGTATAGGCTTGACTATTCTAACTTATCTAAGAAATGAGGGAAAGAGACCTATCGACACTAGTTCCAGTGACCTTAAAAAGGAAATTCCTAGCACTCTTAAATCAGCTGTCAAACCTATCTTCAAACACCTTGTTCCTCGATTAGAAGAAGAGACTGAATTAATAGCTAGATATGAGATTGAGATGGAAGATCGCCAGAAAGCACAACCTATAACTCCTATCAAACAAGTTAAAATCAATTGCCCTAGAGATGAATCTAGAGCAGGATTAGGAGCTAAGGTTGTTAAACAACAAGGTAAGAAAGAAAAAGGCATAAAAGAGGTTAAGGTTGAACGAATAAAGAAAGCATGTTATCACTGTAAATCTACTGAACATCTTTCTTATGCATGTAAAGCTAACATAAATGTTCCTGCTGCACATACCATGCCTGCCACACATACAATGAATAATCTGCATCAGAATCATGCACAGTGTGGTCAACCTAATTGTATGCCATGCAATTTTAACATCATGCAAACTTTTGTGAATTTAATGAATGCATCTAGCCAGTCATGCTCAAATACTGCTGCTAGTTCAAACATCAAAAAGAAGCATGTGAGAGCCAAGACTGTCAGTCCTCCTAAAGTTAGGAGTGACAAACCTTCTCCTAAGACTGACAAATCTGTCAAGTCTGAGAAAGGAAAGGAGAAAGTCGAAAGCTCTAGTAATGTTAAGAAAAGTGCATCTCCTGTTGTTAAATCTGTTGATTCTCGATCTTATAGAAAAGCCGGGCCCAATCAAAGTTGGGTTCCGAAGAACGTCTAATCAATCTGTCAATGCAGGGCATTAAGCAGAATAGAAATAAAGTTATATGAGTGCTAGACAGTGGAGCATCGAGGCATATGACTGGAAACAAGTTCCTGCTTACAGAGTTGGTTATGAAGGCTGGCCCTTATGTTACCTTTGGAGATGACAGCATAGGTGTGACAAATGGATATGGAAAACTGAAGACGGGTAATGTCATCATTGAAGATATTTCCTATGTTGAGGGACTGAAGCACAATCTGTTGAGTATCAGTCAATTCTGTGACAAAGGTTACGAAATTGTCTTCAACAAGAAAGGTGTATCAATTACTCACATCAAGGAAGGCTCATTGGCTTTGAGAGGAGTTCGAAAGGCATATCTTTTTGTTGCGGACATGGATTCAGCAAATCAGAATGAGGTCACCTGTTTCTACAGCAAAGCTTCGGATGATGAAAGCTGGTTATGGCACAAAAAGCTATCTCACTTAAACTTCAAAACGATGAATGCTCTCGCGAGACGAGAATTGGTGAGAGATCTACCTCAAATGGAGTTCGCTCCGAAAGGACTCTGTGAAGCTTGTGAAATGGGAAAGTCGAAGCGAGCATCGCATAAAAGCAAAGAAATTTCTAGTATTACTGAGCCTCTGCAACTTCTTCATATGGATTTGTTTGGCGCAGTGAATGTCTTATCTTTGTCTAGGAAAAGATATGCATTGGTAATTGTGGATGACTTCTCCAAGTATACATGGGTATTGTTCGCAATGACGGAAGACGAAGTACCTTTCCTAATCATTGATCACATCACTCAAATTGAGAATGTTTCAACACTTACTGTGAAGACGATTAGATCAGACAATGACACTGAATTCAAAAACGCAGTGCTGAATGACTTCTGTGTATCTAAGGGAATACGTCGTCAGTATTCAGCCCCGAGAACTCCACAGCAAAATGGAGTAATTGAAAGGAAGAATAGAACTTTGGTTGAAGCAGCAAGAACTTTGTTGTATGATTCGAAACTTCCTCTGTACTTCTGGGCCGAAGCAGTGAGTACCGCGTGTTACACTCAAAATAGAACCTTGATCATAAAAGATAAAGAAAAGACACCATGTGAGCTAATGAACAACAGAAGACCAACAATCAAATACTTTCATGTCTTTAGAGCAAAATGCTATGTACTTATAGATGATGAAAATCTAGGCAAGTTTGCAGCAAAAGCTCGTGAAGGAATCTTTGTTGGTTACTCCACAGATGTGGTGGCAGCTTATAGGGTGTTCTTAGTGAATGATTGAAAAGTGACTGAAAGCTACAACGTCAGATTCGACGATACCAAACTCCCATCAATTTCTAGAGATTCTAGTGAACCTGAGTCCCTAAAATTTCAGAATCTGGACTTAGATGAACTTGAAGATGAACCTGAGTTAGTTGTCCCATTAAATGTCCCAAGTGTATGTGAAGAACCTGAGTCTAGTGAACAATCTAATTCTACAAGATCAGAAGAGACTTCTTCAGTACGAACCGGCAACAACTCAGGGGGAGTAAATAGCAGCTCAAGGACAACTGTTCAAGGCTCGAGACGGGTTGACACTAGTTCTGTAGGAGCTGGCACTAACTCAGGGGGAGTTAGTGAAAATAATCAAAGTAGTCAACACCACAACTCAGAAAGTCAAGCTGAATCATCAAGACAATTTCCAAGAGAACGGGTATGGAATAGAGACCATCCGTTTGAATTAATTATTGGTGATCCAGATGCTGGTGTGACTACTAGAAGAACTGCAAGAGCTGACCTGGCTAATATTTGCTTATATTCTGGGTTCTTATCCAAGCTTGAACCTAAAGAAATAGAAGAAGCTCTTGGTGATGCTGATTGGGTGATTGCAATGCAAGAGGAACTCAATTAGTTTGAAAGGCAGAAAGTTTGGAAACTGGTACCCCGACCAGAGAACATATCAGTAATTGGAGCTAGGTGGGTATTCAGAAATAAACTGGATGAAAACGGACTTGTAACACGAAACAAGGCTCGTTTGGTTGCAAAAGGTTATTCTCAGCGAGAAGGAATTGATTATGATGAGACCTATGCACCGGTTGCAAGACTTGAGGCTGTCAGGATGTTCTTGGCATTTGCAGCGCATAAGAACTTCAAGGTTTTTCAGATGGATGTGAAAAGTGCCTTCCTGAACGGAGAGTTAGAAGAAGAAGTGTATCTGGAACAGCCGCCTGGCTTCATCGATCCAGAACCTGTAGATTTTGTGTATCTTCTCTTCAAATCTGTCTATGGCCTCAAGCAATCCCCAAGGCGATGGTATGAAACCCTATCCTTATTCTTAATTGAAAATGGTTTTACTAGGGGAGTAATTGATAAAACATTATTCTATAAAAATGTAAAGAGTGATTTAATGCTTGTTCAAGTCTATGTGGACGATATTATTTTTGGGTCATCTAATGAGCGCTTGTGCGAGAAATTTGCTAAGCTAATGCAGGAAAAATATGAGATGAGCATGATGGGAGAGCTTTCCTTCTTTCTTGGATTACAGATCAGTCAGAGAAAAGATGGTTTCTTTATCTGTCAATCCAAGTACGTCAGAGATTTACTCAAGAAGTACAATCTAGAAGATGCATTAGCAGCTAAGACTCCCATGGCAACAGCCACGAAGCTTGATGAATACAAATCAGGTAAATCAGTTGACATCACAAGCTATCGAGGTATGATTGGCTCACTTCTCTATTTAACTGCAAGTAGACCCGATATAATGTTCGCAACTTGTTTATGTGCAAGGTTCCAAGCGGATCCTAGAGAATCACATCTCGTAGCCGTCAAAAGAATTTTTAGGTATCTCAAGGGCACACCAAATCTAGGGATTTGGTACCCAAGAGATACAGGTTTTAATCTAATTGGCTATTCGGATTCAGACTATGCAGGTTGCAGGATTGATAGGAAAAGCACATCTGGTGCTTGTCAATTTCTTGGAAGAAGATTGGTGTCCTGGCAAAGTAAAAAACAACATACAGTATCTACTTCTACTGCTGAAGCTGAGTACATTGCTGCTGGAAGCTGTGTAGCTCAAATACTGTGGATGAGGAACCAATTGAAGGATTATGGCATGGAGCACAAGAAAATTCCAATTATGTGTGACAACACAAGTGCCATTGCCATAACCAACAATCCTGTAGATCACTCAAGAACCAAGCACATCGACATCAGGTTTCACTTCATAAGAGAACATGTCGAGGAGGGGAATGTGGAGCTACATTTTGTGCCCACAATGCAACAAATTGCAGATATATTCACCAAACCTCTTGATGAAGTAACATTCAATAGATTGGTTGGTGAATTGGGAATGCTTAACACAAGTTAGTAAAGCTTCCTATCTGTAAAATCCAGATTTTTTTTTATGTGCAAGCTATTTAATCATTATGTGCTTAGACTTTAAAATGCCTAATTAATGATTGTTATAGGTTGCATATAGTGTTATTTTACATGAATTCATTGTGTTTTAAGTGTATTTAATAGTACAAATCTTTGAATTTATGCTTGTTAGATTGCATGATCATAGGGGGAGTTAAATTCATAATATTCTAAATTTTGCATGATTTTTTGATGAATTTACCTATGTTTTTCATGTAATTAGAGGCCTTAGAATTATCAAGGAATGTTTTAATTATGCCACTTATTAAAAATCCTTGAATTGATATTTATATTAATTTGGAAGTTTAATTGTTGAGAAATCTAAGTATCTTCAAAATTTCGAGTTAGTTTCTATCTCGAAACTCATCTAGAAATTCGACTTGGATTTCGATTTGAGCTTCCGGAGTGAAGTTTTGAAAATTCTAAGTCTGGGAAGATTTTCGAGTTAGTGTCTATCTCGAACTTCATCTTGAAACTCGACTTCGGGTTCGAGTTCGAGTTACCAGTGTGCCTAGTTCCATCTTCAAAATATTCGAGATAAGGTCTATCTCGAACTTTATCTCGAAGTTTGAGATGAGGTTCCACTTGAGGGGATATTTTGAAAAGATCCAATTCTGAGAATAACTTCGAGTTAATCTCTATCTCGAAACTCATCTCGAATTTCGACTTGATGTTCGAGATAGAATTCTCAGTTGGTTACAGGGATTTTTCGAGTTAACTCCTAACTCGAAACTTATTTCGAATTTCGACTTGAAGTTCGAGATAGGTTTCCCTGGTAGTTTTTGCTGCTTACATGGTTCAAGTGTGTTTGTTCGAGTTATCTAGAGAATATAAAGCCCATATGCGAAGTGGAAAGAGTAGGAAGAGCAGGTACTATTTATGATGTCCCCAGGATTGTAGCCAGGGATCGTCAACAAACCTTAGCTATTCGTTGGACCCTTGAAGCAGTTGGGCTAGCCTCTTTCTGGGGTTCCATACCTTGGGAGCATCTATCTCGAACTTCATCTCGAAGTTCGACTTAATGTTCGAGATAATGTTCGACTTAGGTCTTCCCTGTATGTACTTAGTGTTTCACTCTTTTTAACAGGGTCACTTTTGTCATTTCACAATCATGTCTATATATACATCTCTAACTCGATGATTCTTTCACTTTTACCTAATTTCACTTTTACAGCAGCCTCCACACAAAAACAAGGCGATTTCAAAATTACAAACCACTATTCGTTGTTTTTGTGATTAAACTCATACAGACCACGAATTACTGCCAATTTTAGACTACTACTCCCTCCGTCCCTCTTTAGTTGGCACATTTGCAAAAAAAATTTGTCCCTAAATAGTTGTCACATTCCTTGTTCCAATACATAGTTTTACCAATTTTTCCACATATACCCTTTATTTCTAATACCAAATGTTTGACTTTATATTTAATGTACACACTCATAACTCATCATTTAATGCTAATATTAAGGGCAAACATGGAAATAAATTACATAATTAATTTTTCCTTAATATGTGTGTTTTTTGCAAATATGCCAACTAAATAGGGACGGAGGGAGTATTATCTGTGTGTGATCATTAATCTCTGTGTTTGTGTGTTTTGTAACTGTTCATATACACACGCATATATATACACACGAACATCAAGTGTTTGTGTGTTTGTGTAACTGTTCATACACACGATTTCCCTATTTTCTATATACATACACACACGATTTCACTGGTATACACACACGCATATACATCTCCATTGACTATTACAGATTTAGTAATTGGCTATTGTTTATATCCCGTAGTTTAATTTCTCAGAGTGACTTTTGGTCTTCTCGATAAATTAAAAGGGCTATAACTTTGGATTCTTTAATTGCTTGTTTTTCAAAAACAAAAAATATCACATTTATTATGGAAAAACATTTAATTAAAATGGCTCACCAATTTTCACTTGCCAAAAATAATTTTTATAACATCTCTACGGAAATTGGTAATCAACTCCCGCGCTTTAAGTTTTGGGTACGATTTCTTAATTTGTACTCCAAGGCTAGCTTCGCTTTTACTGCTAAACCCACACTGGTACATGATGCTTTACAGCAATTATGGACTAGTGCGGTTACCTTTGGGAGCAAATCTACCCCCTATGGTTTCAGGTTTACCTTAGCGGGTCAAGAATATGAGGTGACAGAGGAAATTTTCAACAGGGTTCTGAAATTCCCGGTCAAAGCTATTTATGATCCCGAACCTACAGCGGCAGAACGCCTCATATTCTTTGAAGAAATAGGATATTATCCTCCGACTGGCCGGATCACTGGAAATGTCCAGAAACAATTCTTTCATGTGGAATGGAATTACTTTTTCGAGGTCATCATAAGATGTTTTCGGGCACGCGAAAGAGATTATCATCAGATTCCAATTCCCATGCAAATCTTTGGAGTTGCCCTAGCACGAGAACTGGATATCAATTATGGACGCATAGTTCTCTCCGAGATAGTGGCTACAATGGGATCTCCTGCAAGCAGAGACCTTACCACAACTAATGTTGTATGCTGGTATCCTCGTTTCTTACAAATGCTTATTAATCATTTAGTACCGAGGGATGCTCTTGCTGTCCGACAGGGATTTGCCAAAAGTCAACATCTGCACCGCTAGGGATGGGCACTAAGTCACTTACTACAATTGCCAATCAGGATAAACATCAAGGTAAAGCGATGTCAATTCCTGACAACATTCAACTGTGGCTTACGTATGATGCAGGAGTTACTACTTTGGCGGAACCATCGCAAGTATCGTCATATGCTCAGAATCCGTCTGCTCATGCTGAAGCATTTGAAGGGATTCCTGATGAGCAAAGTGATGATGAACAAGGTAATGAAGAAGGTAATCTCTCTCTGCATACTACTCAAACCTCTTCCTATATATCTGATTCCGTGACCCAAGAGACTGGTAGCCCGCAGGATCTATCCCAGGGTGAGAGCTATATTTCTGAGTCTGACACACAGTCTTATTCTCTTTCACCTCTGTTGCCGGAAGCTAAAAGGCCAGCACCTGTAGATTTAGGAAATGATTCTGAGAGTGACCCCGAAGTGCAGCCACTTATTCGGAAGAAAGCCAAAAAATTTCATGTTGCCACTTCAAAAGCCCAGTCCAAACCTAGTGTGTCGGACTCAACCACTCCAACTCACGTGAGTGGTTCTCCCCTTGCACAGTCTGCACATAGGGATTTTGGTGAGGAATTTGTACCTTTTGAAGATACTGTTGCTTCAAAAGGACATGAAGCTTTACGAACTTCAGCAGTACCTTCACCGGTACGTACTGATGATGCAAAGATGGTCGGTTCTGATGTTGTACAAGAACACTTTGCAGCCTCTCAGCTTGAGATTCCAACTCAGGAAACAACAGGAACAGATCCCATAACTGCAAATTATTTTTCTTATCCAGTTTCTGCAGGTACTGCTTCTTATTTTGGATCTATTTTTGAAGACATACACGAGCGTGAGACAGGGAGTGTGTGTGAGCGTTTAGGGAGAGAGGGACCTTAATTTTTAAGGCCCGAAACCAAGCGCCAAATACTATCAGAACCAGTATTAGAGCGAGGTCACCTAAAATCTTGACACACGTATGACATCAATGGAAGATCAAATGAGGCAGTTCGGGCAATCGATGGGGCAGTTAGGGATCAATATTGGAGATAATCAAAGGGCTCTTGATGACTACGCAGCACGAATGGCAAGTCAAGCTACAGCATTCGATGTCTTGACAAACAAGGTCAATGACTTGGGCCATGCTGGTGGTGTCTTGGGAAGCACTCTGAATGAAAGAATGGGAGCAATGGAGTCTACAATGCATACAATGGCGGTGGAGATCAGTAAAATGATGTTTGCATTCAGGATTTTTGTGCCCCCAGAGTGTTTCGAGTCGCAATACAATCAACCTCCCCCCGATGATGGTGCTGGTGGTGCTAGTGGAGCTGGAGCCTCCGGTTCTGGTTTTGGTGGTTCCTATGTTGCTGGTGGCTTTGGAGAGCAAGGTGGTGTTCAGGATAACTCACCTAAGGGGGAGAGTGGAAAGGAGACGAGACAGCAGGGAGTTCAAATCGAAGAAATTGAAGAACAGGCTGATCTTGTCAAAGAAAAAGAAAGTGAGCCGGTTGGTCATGAAGAGGCTTTGAGGAAGAGAAAGGGTAAGGCGAGGATGGTTGAGCAAGATGAACCATTCATTGACCTGAGTCATCATCAAGAAAAAGTACAGGAGGTACTTGATTCAGACTCTAACATGGAGGACGTATCTTTAGCACATGCAATAAATAGATCTTTGAAGGAACAAGGTGGAGGTGCTGGGATGTCTTCCGGAAAGCCTGAAGAAATTCCTGTTGATGAGGAGACTCTAAAATCTCAACAGTTAGCCTTGGAACAAGCTCAGTTCCATAAAATGAAGTTGATGCAAGAACATGCTGCGTTCCTTGAAAAGAAAGTAGAGCTCAAAGGGAAGCAGTATGATCATGAGCTTGCAAGGCTAGCTGATCCTCAAGTTGATTTGGACAAGAGAAGGATTGGACAAAAGTGGGATGATGCAAGGAAGATTTTGATGGGACCTTGTGCGAAAGGAGTTAACAACAAGGAGGCAGATGACTTGTTCTATAACTTGAACATGCAGAATCCACTGAATGTGAACTACATAAGTGCGTTGAAGAGCATAATTTCGAAAGTCAGGGTTGGATACATTGCGATGCTTAAGGAGTGGCAGGTTATCTTGTCTTTAGTAGAAGGAATCCCGACGTCTTTTCTGTATGTGGATGATCAATTCATCGCGAGAAGATCTGCGTCAGAGTTGTTCTTGCTAGCAACAAAAATTCAATACTCTCAATCTGAGGAGCTCAGCATTCTGTATAGGGATCAGTTAATGCATCTAGCAGAGGACAAGGGTCCAGAATTCTCAGCATATCCTGATGTTGTCCGAATGGTAGTAGATGGGAAGATGAAGAGGGTAAGTATGGAAGAAAATGATTTAATGGATCTTTCAGTGGAATCTCTCAAAGCTGTCTGTAGACAAATGATGAGTAAGGGGTTTTACTCTGAAATTAAAGAAAAATCGGTGAAGGTCATTGAAAGAATCATATTCAAGAAGAGCAATGAAATATGGAAGTGTGATATTATTGCTCCAAACCCTCTAGATAATGTGAAGGTTGAGCCGGAGCTAATGGAGAAGAAATGGAATATTCTTCAAGCAATGAAAAATGTAGATGAAGCTCTGACTCTTCCGTCTGGATCACTGGAACAAGGAGAGATAAGGGAGGCAGTTGGTGTTCCAGGAAGAAATAGTGTATACTGGATACACGCATATGTCGATGACACAGCTGATGCCTTGGCATTCATAGACGCAGACCAGAATCAAACACTCTTGCATATGAGTAGAACATGGCTGTTACAGACTCAAGATGCTGCATTTCTGGAGAGAGTTTTATATGTGTTCAAATGGAGCGAAGTGGAGAATGAGTATGTGGAAGAAAAGCAGAGACTCATGAGTTACTTGTCTGAGGTAGTGGTGGAAAAGAAGCGGATGGAGCGAGATGCGGCTAGTGTCCACAATACTAACCGTGTCAAGGGCTACCCCAAAATGATCTATTGTCAGTTTAAAGCTGATAAACCACATTGGAAACCTCAGCTCATAATGAAGAACTTTGAGGACATTCCAAAGATCAGGACTACTCAGGAAGTGGACAAACTCAGAAGGCTTTTCAAACATCCTTATCCAGAGCCAAAGAATCCTCTAGAAATGGAAGCAGTAAGTTTATTGAATGCTAGGTGGAAGCAGCTTCATGATCCAGTATATAAGAAAGAACAGCGGCAGAAAGAGAAGCGCAGAGAGCAGAAAGAGGAGAAGCGCCAAGCTGCTGAAGCTAGGAAGAGGAAACGGAATTAGAATTAAAGGTCAGAGTGGTGTGAACTTGAAGTTGGAAAAACTTCATGTCTTTCGGTTGCTTTAACTCACTTGAGGAAAATTCACCTCAGAGTGGATCCAATAAGGTGATATAAGTTTGACTAAAAGGTATGAAATAATCCAGGTGATAGGAATTACTCAAATGATCTTTAATTCGAAGTTCGAATTCTGTTTCTAGTTTAAGTTCTTTGTATTGTTTTCCAAGTACATTTCAATTGTAAATTATTCAAGACTTTAATGTTAGTTATCTTTTCTCGTCTCATTGTTTAGTTGAGTTATCCTTCATTAATTTGAATGTCATTGTTAGACAGTCAAATAGGGGGAGATTGAAAGGCAGAGTGTGTAAACTTGTAACACTATAACTAATGTAACTCAACTAAAGGAAAAGATACTTAACCAGAAGACAATCAAGAACAAGAAGCCACAAAGAAATCAACACTAAATGAAGACAAGGTAATTGATACAATTCAACATGTTAACTATGATCAAGCCAAGAAGAAATCATTGAGAGAAGTTCAAGTCAAAGTTGTTCATGCCTCAGTGATTTGAAAAGCCAAGAATCAAGATCATAACTATCAGTATCAATAAGACAAATTGATTTCAAGTGAACAAGAAGGAAAGCTAACATTGGAAAGCCACATTACTAATTGAATATGGTAATTTATTCAAGAAGCAAAAACACTATCAAGACTAGTCACTTATGAACCAGACCAGTGCATCAAGTGTCAGGACATTGATAGCAAGTTTATGTCAGTAATAAAGATCCATGTTCAAGAGCTTGGTGAAGAATAAAGAAGACATGAAGATATCACAAGTTCAAGATGTGCATTGAAGTTTCAAGTTGAAGACCAGAATATTTTCTAAGTACTAAATATTCTAGATGACCAAGTAGAATATTTCTAAGTAGAAGTTCTACTTAGAAATTCGAGATGGCTAAGTAGAAATTCTCAAGTAGAAGTTCTACTTAGAGTGCAGTTTCAACATGACACATGGCATCTTCTGATTGGCAGATTTCCAAGCTTTCTAGATAAGACAAGATTTATGTGGACATCATTGGGCCACGTATATCTTAGTCTTTGAAGACTACAGGACATAGATTACATGTAGTATAAATAGAAGTACTTGTGTAATGTTTTATGAGAGCAATTCTTGAGAGAAACACATGTAAAAGAGAGAGTGTATTCACAGAGCTTAGTATCATTCACTACTCTCTGAACTTCTGTTATACTTTGTAATGAATGTTGTAGCAACCACTTCAAGTTATATATAAGACATATATTCCTTGAATCTGTGTGTTCATTTATTGCATCGTATTTATTGCTTATCAAATTCGAAAAGTTGTATTCACCCCCCCTCTACAACACATTTGGACCTAACATTGTGATTCACTCTACTCTTGAGTAACTTCCTGCTCCTCCTGTTTCTCAACACCACCACTTTCTGATACAATCGTAGACTTCACAGTAGGGTTAAACATAGAATTTTCATCAAAGACTAAATTTCTACTCAGTATAACCCTATTTTCAGATGGAGACCAGATTCTATAACCTTTAACTCCATCCCCATATCTTACAAATACTCCCTTTTTAGCTCGTGGCTCCAATTTAGCCTCATTTACATGATAATAAATAATACAACCACAAATTCATAAATTTGAGTAATCAACAGGCTTACCTGACCATTTCTCAATAGGAGTTTTGAGATGAATACCTGTGTGAGGTCCACGATTAATCAAATAACACGTTGTACTAACCGCCTCTGCCCAGAATCTTCTAGTTAGTCCAGCATTAGAAAGCATACACCTAGCTCTCTCCAGAAGTGTCTGATTCATACGCTCTGCTACACCATTCTGCTGTGGTGTATCCCTGACTGTATGATGCCTAGCAATCCCCTCATTCTTGCAGAAATCTGCAAACTCGGACGAGCAAAATTCCAGGCCATTATCTGTTCGCAGCCTCTTAATCTTCTTCCCTGTTTGATTCTCCACTAGCGTCTTCCACTGCTTGAAAATCTTAAAAGCTTCACTTTTGTGCTTTATGATGAACAGCCAAGTCATTCTTGAGAAATCATCGATCATTGACACAAAATATCTGTGACCCCCTAAAGACTCCACCCGGGAAGGACCCCAACAATCAGAATGGATGTAATCAAGTGTTCCTTTTGTTCTGTGGGTTGCTTTAGAAAACTTGTTGCGTTGTAGCTTTCCAAAAACACAATGTTCACAAAACTCGATACCTGTGACCTTATGACCACAAAGAAGATCAGCTTTTGACAGAATCTGCATCCCCCTTTCACTCATGTGACCAAGCCTCATGTGCCACAACCTGATCATATTTTCCTTTTCAATTTCCGAAGATGCAACAACAACAGAACCTGTTAACGTAGAACCTTGAAGAAGATACAAGGTACCATGTTTAACACCTTTCAGAACCACATCAGAACACTTGCGGACATGTAAAACTCCACCTTCACCTTTAAAACTGAAACCCTTGTTGTCTAACATACTTAGAGATATCAGATTGTTGAGTATTGAATACAGTAAAAGAATACAGAGGGGGGGTGAATGGATTTTTGAACTTTTCTTTGTTCTTGAATCTTTGCAACAAGATATGTGTTGAGTGTGTGAGATATGTAAGTACAGATAACAAAGACAAACACAACACAATATCACTTTAATCTAATATTTTATTAGATAAAGATTTTGCTACAATATGTGAATACAAATGATAGTATTCTTAGCTTCGTTTTTCTTAGAGAGATATTTCTTGTGATGTTTCTTGAAAAACTTATCTGCTAAGGAAGTGAGGCTGTATCCTTATAGACATGGATACGCCTACTCACTACAAATAAGGTAGGTAAAACAAACTACTTTCCAGTATGTCTATCTCATTTGAGTAAGAGTCCAAACGGCTACAGATTTGACTTTGCAAAGCCTGTTCAGATCCACTTCTTTAGCTCCTTGTCCCTTTGTCTTATCTCTCCAAGCTTCTTTGTAGGCTTTCCAATGTGCTTTATAGTACATAGTCAAATAAAGCGTCTTGTCTTGTTGCAGGTTTCTGACTTGTACAATTCTTCAGGCTTTTGTCTCCAAGAATGTATTCGAGAAGTGGCTAAGTGATTTATTCGAGAACTCGAATTGACTTAATCGATAACTCTGAGTTCTCGAATAGTGTTATATTGACATATCAAATCACTTCTCGAATAGCTCTTTTCTCTGGGACTCCTTGAGATATCGAATAGAGCATTTTGACATATCGAATCCCTGAGATGTCGAATAGCTTCTTTTGTCCTTGAGATATCGAATAGAGCATTGACCTGTTGACCCTTAGAGAACTCGAATGATGCTTTGACTTGTTGACTCCATGAGTTCTCGAATAGAGTAATAGACATATCGAATCTCTGAGATATCGAATGAGATATCGAACAGTGTATTCAGAGATATCGAATAGTGTCTTCTGAGATATCGAATCTCTGACTTATCGAATGCTAGACTTCTCGAATAGACAAATGTACTTCTCAAATTGGTACTTAGGCAAATTCTTCATTTCTTCAAATCCCAACTGTGATTATTTGGTAGTCTTTATCTCCTTGCTTGAGGCATGAACCTTGGAACTTCTTTCAAGCATTATTCTTGACTTTATAAGTACAGTAACACAACTAGAATTTGATGCCTATTACAAGTACAGAACAAATGGAAACTCTACAACTAGAGGTTCCCTCAGTTAAGAGGTCATGTAGGTAATGCATAGCATTACACATACTTAGGCTTGTTATTAGATGTATTCAGGCATGCCTCTGTGACTAACAATCTCCCCCAAATTGTGAGTAAGACCCTTAGTCACAATTTCATGTATTATAACAAGCCTAACATTCATAAAGATAAAACTTGACAGTACATGTATGAATTTTGATTAGCAATGTGGATAGAACTACAGGGTGAGTAACCTTACAGCCTATGATGAAGTACTAGCCATTGTCATTTGTTTCCCTTTCCATAGCTTTGGCTTACAAATCATCATATGCTTTCTGTCTTCTTTCTTTCTCCTTCCTTGTATTCTCATCCATAGCTTTTATTATTTCTGCCACAGCATCCAATTCTTCAAACAAAATCGAGTCTTTGAAATCTTCAAGTACTGGTTTCAGAATGTTTGCAGGATAGTGGTTGAGTAGATTCATTCTGATGTGGACCTGATCCCAATTTCTCCTCCTATACTTCACCACATAGGGGTTAAACTGAACTCTACACAATCTCTTTGCCCTTAGCTTTTCTGCTTCAATCTCCAGTCTCTCAATTTCTTTCTCCCTTGCTAGCCATTTCTCAAGACACTCTTTTCTGATTCTCTCCTCATGATCTCTCTTCATCTTCACAAAATCAATTAGCTCCAGCTTCCATACTCTTTCCACTTTATCTTCTGAGCTCAACAATGCAATGATTCTTTCTATGTCATGTAGCTTGCCCCAGTGTTGACATCCTCCTTGTTTGAATTTCTCCTCCTTTCCATAAGTATATTTGATCTCAAGGCAGTTATCAATAATGGAAACATGATAGATTCTTTGAGCTTGTAAGAATTGCAGTTGGTCTTCATCAAAATCTTCATCTAGTGGTTGGAGTTTTAAGCCTGGATAGATTGTCAGAGTCCTTGATTTGGATAGCTTTGGTTTCCTTGCAGCTTGTTTGAATTTGATCCTTTTAACATGGTTGCCTGGCAGTAGCATGTGACCTTTGTTTGTGGACCATTGTAGTATTCCATTAGCAGTTTGCTTTTTAAAATATACAGATGGTTTCTTGACTTGAATCTTCTTCTCTTCTTGAGGTGGCAAGACAGTTGCAGAAGCCATAGATGTAGATTTTGGTAGGTCACTACTACAGCATTCACCCTAGACTTAGAGTCTTGTGATGTGGTGAGGTTACTGTCAGCAATGCCTAAGGCTTGCTGTCTTCCACTCTTCCTCTCAGAGACTTTACCTTGGTCATCATCATTCTTCTTCTCCTTACCATCCTTCTTTTTCTTTTTATCTTCATCACCCTTATCACTCCTGTGATGTCTTCTCCTTCCATCACTTTTGTCTCCATCCTTGTCTTGATCACCATCCTTGCTAGGGTTGAACTTAGCAGATTCAGGTACAATGCCAGTTGCAATGTATGACCTGAGATAAGATATAGCTTCCAATTCTTCTGCTGTTCTTAAACCCTTCTTCTTGTTCAGCTGCTCAATGATGGCAATAATGAGAGATTTGTTCTGAGGAATTAGATGCTTAGGGATGACCAGCTGCTTGATATCATCAATTCTTGTTGCAGCCTGATAGATGATTGTTCTAGGATTTGTGAATACTTCAGGAAGCCTTGCTGGTTGACCATCCCTTAACTCTTCAAAGAGACTCTTGCAGTTTTCATCCTTCTTTTCAATCATTCCAAGGAACACATCCACTTCTGAGTGCTTTAGACCCTGTAGAGTGTTGATGGTTAAGTGCCATATCTTATTCTTTCCTACCATCATTATCTCTTTGAGCCATAGGCCATCAACTCTCCTTGGTACTACAGTGAGAAAGTCAATCTGACTCTTAAAACTCCCATGATATGATAAAGCATCACCAGCCTTTTCTCTTGAGACTTTCAGAAACTCCAAGAATGCATCATCATGATAGACATTTGAGTTTTCAATATCTTGTAGCTTGGCCTCAGTGACTACCTTCACTTCTACTGGCCTGGCACTCTTAGATATGGAGATTTGAGGTCTGTCAGATAACATACTCCCTGCAACCACTGTGGTTGTAATAGATTGCTTTTGACCACTGGAAGTAGTGATGTGCACAGTTGGTAGAGTGACAACTAGAAGAGAAGTAGGAGGCTCATCAACTTTGTCTTTTCCTTTGCCAGGCACATGAATTAGAGATTTGGAAGTTCTTTGATGAGCACCTTCAATGATTTTGATGCCCTTTACTGCTGGTGGTTTCTCCCCCTTTGTATTTGAATTTCTTGATGTCCTCTTCTCCCCCTTAGGCTTGTTGTCAGGCACAGAGGCTGTAGGATTGACCTTTGGGGTTGAAGATTCTTCAGGTAGAGGGAGACCCATGTGCTTCATCATTGCAGACAACATTGATTGTTGATGTAGAAGAACATCAGCTGTGGTGGTGGCTTGAGTGTTCAACTGCTCAGTCAGAGTTTGTACCTTGTCTATAAGATGAGCATTAGACTGAGTGAGAGTAGCTACCTCTTTTTCAAGTGCATCTACCTTACTGAATAATGCAGTAGATTTGAAGCCAGACAGGGATTGTTCTTTAAGTCTCTGCACTTCAAATCTAGACAGCTCATGCACAGGGACCTCAGTGACCAGCTTGTCTCCATATTGATTTGCAAAGAGTGTCCTAAGCATGGCATTGGCCTCTATAGTCTGGTCAGATAGAAATTGAAATTTGATTCCTAGACCTGTGACTGTATCTTTAAGTAGAGCTAGACCATTATCAATCTTGGTGCAGGTGGTGTTGCAGTGTCTGAGATCTTTGACCACACTGTCTAGTTGAGGAAATTTGGCATCAAAGGCCCTCTTTATTTCTTCTACTGAAGTGGCAGTCTTGTCACACACCTTGTTAACTTCAGTTTTGACTCCCTTGCCAAGGTAGTGTGCAGCCTTGAGGAAACCCTTGTAGGAATCATTGACAGCTTCATACACTTCACTAGGGGACATGGATTTTGCATTTGAACCCAGTGAAGTGATGTATTCCTCTCTAAGATATTTAAGTGCTTCACTGAGAGTTACATCATACTTTCCTTGCATCCAGGCATCTACATTGCCATCTCTCTCAGCATCATCAATAATCTTGGCCTTCTACATCTCCACATCATCCCTATGGCATAGTAGGATGGCTTCATAATCTGGATTTGAGATGTTGGAGGTGACAAGATTCTGGGCTATTTTTACAAACTCAGGAATCTGATCCACAACATAGCTTTGGAGAGCTTCAATGGACATTTGTGGTGGAACAGACCCTGATCCTGAAGCACTGTCATGTTGCAAAGGCTTCAACCATTGGGACAGAAAGTGAGAGCTAGAGCTAGTCAAGCTAGACTCCTCAGTTACAGATGCAACTTCTGTAACCGGATGGAAAGACTCTGCTACTGTTGTCTCCACAGAAGTGGGATGAGTTACAACAGTAGTTGACACAGGCACAGAGTCTCTAGTTAAAACTAGTGAATCCTCTGTGTTTGTGATGGTGTCATTAGGAGATGCCCCAGCATGCATTCCCTGACCATCTAAATGTGGTACCTGGGTGGTGAGCAAGGTGTCATGCACCAAGTCACTTGAATCCATTGGCTCATCAAGAGAAAAGAATTCTTGATGATCAATGCCTTGCTCCTCAATTGCTTGAGTTGCAGGCTCCAAAGAAATATGAGTGGTAGATTCTGGAAGAGAAGTGTGTTGTAGATTAGATTTTGGCAACTCCCCCTGAGAGATAGAGGGAGTTTCAATTGTGATGTGCTCTCCACTCAGTGTTGTGCCAGCCTTATCACTCCCATGTGCTGACTCTATACAAATAGGTGCATTGGGGAGGATGCTTGATTCTATAGATGCACCCTATTGAGAGGATACATCTAGTGAGCTGTGTGCCCCTGATTTTACAACTTCAGCCATTTGGGTGACTGAAGAGGTGGTTTTAGATTTCTTCTTCTTCTTTAGGCTAATGATAGGTGACTCAGTTTCCTCACCTCCTAAACCTAGTTCTACAGCCAAGGCTGCTTCAGTTAAGATGGTTAAAGGTTCAGAAGCAACCTGTTTCCTCTTCTTTTTACTAACATCACCCTTTTGAGAGGATGATGCAGTTGGCTCTGTGTTTGGTAGAGTGTTTGTCTGAGAGGGTTGGTTAGCAAGCCTTGGGTTAGCATTGTGTTCTTCTTGCTTAGGCTGTGCTAACTGAGACTTAGACTCAAATATTGGCATGTTGTGGGGGTAAGACCTAAACAAACCCTCCATGTGGGGAGTTATCTTAAGCCTTACATCCACATCATTCATAGTCTCCAAGTTACCAAAAATAAGTTTGGTCATGGACCTAGGATAGCCTATTTTACTTTTATCTAATCCAGGCAATTCAATCAATGAAGCATTTTTAAAATTAAGTACTGATTGAATAAAGCGGGGAAAGAAAATTTCAGTACCTCTCTTGGTTGTGTTCTTACCAAGTCTCCCATATAGCTCTTGTATGATGAGATGTCCAACATCTATCTTTCTCCCATGAGCCAAGGCATAGGCAAGCTGCTGCACAGGTGTACTAATCTGATCAAAGCTCGATTTCCTGGCCGTGAATACCTGAAGGAGTGTAGCAAAAACATAGCTCCATTCCTTTCTCAAGTACTTCCTATTCAGCTTTCCAAGTTTAATAGCCTCTGAGTAGTTGATAAATTCAAAGAATTCTTCCAACTCAGCATCTGTGGCCAGGGAGTCATATGCCTCTTGCTGCAAATCCAAGGCTTCATTCATGTCTGCAGTAGTGATAGTAATATCCACGCCTTGAATCTTGCAGTAGACAACATATGAGGTAATAGCATTCTCAAGGGCGATGACCTCAACTGTAGCTGTCCTCCAAAATTGTTCTAATAAGTCTATGTACAGGGTTGGGTTGGTTGATAGTGCACCCTTGATGTAAGATTCAGACAGCCATCGAACAAAGCACTTGAAATTAGCATTTGGCGCTTCCACATCACTGGTAATTGCAATGAAATTGGTTTGGGATGGTATGGTGAGTTGAGTGTTTGCCATTTGGGTAGAGAAGAAAAGAGAATTAAGGTTGAAGAAGAAATTCGCAGTTAGGGTTTTCAGAGGTTTTAAGAGTTTAGATGCTTGAGAAATCGAACGAAATGAGTTGAACAGTTGTGAAATTGTATATATATGACTAACTTGAGTTGTCGATTAGATCTAAGTTTTATATCGACAAGACAATCATTCCAGAAGTATAAAACAACTATTCGATAAGTCAAGAAAGGCTTATTCGATATCTCAAGCAGTTTGTAACTCACAGCTGGCAGTTATTTAACTCAGAAAATAATTCTAAGCTAAATAAAATATGTTTTTATGAGCGAAATGAAATTTTGAATATAAATCCAAAAAGCGATTAAGTGTCAGCGAGAAATCAGCCTTTTCAAATGATTCGATAACTCAAATACAGTACTCGAGAACTCCATCATTAGAGAACTAAAATACTCTATTCGAGAACTCAGAGTGTGTTATTCGATTTCTCCAAAAGACACTACTCGAGAACTCAGTAGGGTTCTAGATAGGCCTATTCGAGAACTCGAGCCATGACAAAACAATGAACCATTCGAGAAGTCTGACTTATCGAACTATACTTTTCACTCATAAAATTCAGTTTTCACTATCTTTTAAAATTTACCAGAAATATTCACTGAAGAATATTCTACCAAATTAAATAGTGATTCTCTCAAAATTTCACAGAAATTTCAAGCTAAGGATGTATGATTTTCAACATATGTAGCATTGTGGAATATTTATAAATCATACTCCAGCCAATACTTACTTCAAAAATATTGAGCATTTGATAAAGTAAGTATTTACTGCTGCAACAATCTAGTTGATATATTCACTTAGCCAGAATTTGAAGAATTCAGCATTCCAATCTCACTAACCAACCTTGTGAAGGTGGCTTCATCTAATGGCTTAGTGAATATGTCAGCTAGTTGTTTCTCTGTGGGAACATAATGTAACTCAATGGTTCCATTAGTTGCATGCTCCCTTATGAAGTGATATCTGATGTCAATGTGTTTTGTCCTAGAATGATTGACAGGATTGGAGACTATAGAGATTGCACTTGTGTTGTCATACATGATTGGAATTCTTTCCAACACAAGTCCATAATCTCTAAGTTGGTTTCTGATCCAAAGCACTTGAGCACAGCAACTTCCAGCAGCTATGTACTCAGCTTCAGCTGTGGAAGTTGACACAGATTGTTGTTTCTTGCTGTACCAAGAGACTAACCTTTGTCCAAGAAACTGGCAGCTACCTGAGGTGCTTTTCCTATCCACTCTGCATCCAGCATAATCAGCATCAGAATAACCAACCAGATTGAACTCTGTGTCCTTAGGATACCATAACCCCAAGTTTGGTGTGCCCTTCAGATATCTGAAAATCCTCTTTATTGCTATCATATGTGATTCCTTTGGATTTGATTGAAACCTTGCACACAAGCATGTTGCAAACATGATGTCTGGCCTACTAGCAGTGAGGTAGAGTAGAGAACCAACCATGCCTCTGTAGATTGAGATATCTACCTTCTTGCCCTTACCATCTTCATCTAACTTGGTGGCAGTGGCCATGGGTGTCTTTGCATGTGAGCATTCTTCTAAGTCAAATTTCTTCAATAGATCCTTGATGTATTTGGTTTGACTTATAAAAATGCCATCCTTCCTTTGACTCACTTGCAGCCCAAGAAAGAATGTTAATTCTCCCATCATACTCATCTCATATCTGCTCTGCATGAGCTTAGAGAATTTCTCACACAGCTTCTCATTTGTAGAGCCAAATATGATATCATCCACATAGATTTGAACTAAGATAATATCATCACCATGTTTCTTGTAAAACAGTGTCTTCTCCAGTGTACCTCTAGTGAATTGATTCTCTAGTAGAAATTGTGACAATGTGTCATACCATGCCCTAGGAGCTTGCTTAAGTCCATACAATGCTTTAAGCAATCTGTAGACAAAGTGAGGGAATTGTGGATCCTCAAAGCCAGGTGGCTGTTGCACATATACTTCTTCTTCCAACTCCCCATTCAGAAATGCACTCTTGACATCCATTTGATAAACCTTGAAATTAGAATGTGTAGCAAATGCCAAGAAAATTCTGATGGCCTCTAGTCTAGCAACAGGGGCAAAAGTCTCATCATAGTCAATGCCTTCCTGTTGAGAGTATCCTTTTGCAACCAGCCTTGCTTTGTTTCTTATGACTACACCATTTTCATCCATCTTATTCCTTAGAACCCATTTTGTTCCAACAATGGTTCTATCCTTTGGTGCAGGCACAAGTTCCCATACTTTGCTTCTTTCAAATTGGTTTAACTCCTCTTGCATAGCAATTATCCAATCAGGATCCAACAATGCATCATCGAGTTTCTTAGGCTCAACTTGGGATAGAAAGCAACCATAGAGACATTCATTTAGAGTTGCTCTCCTTGTCCTCACTCCTGTATTTGGATCTCCAATTATCTGATCTGCAGTATGTGATCTATCCCATTTCCTTGTATGTTCAGATTGATTTCTCAGCCTTGATGTTGCTTCATCATCCAGATCATGATCATTTACATTTCCTCCCCCTGTGAAGTTGCCACTAATCACAGGTGTGTCTTGGATGCTTGTTTCTTCATTGTTGGTTGACACAGGTTCTTCATTCACTTGAGTTTGTTGGATTGTGGACTCAAATTCAGTTTCAATCTCCTCATCAGAATCATCTAGATTGTCAAACTTCAAAGGATCTTTATCTTCATCATTGGCTTCTTCTAATCCAGGTAGTTTGCTGTCATCAAATGTCACATCTGTGCTTTCCATAACTTTCTTTTGAGTGATGACATAAACTTTGTATGCAATTCTTTCCATAGAGTAGCCAAGAAAAATTCCTTCAAATGCTTTTGCATCAAACTTTCCAACATATTCTAAATTGTCTTTTAACACAAAGCATTTGCTTCCAAAAGTATGAACATACTTTAGAGTGGGCTTCTTTCCAGTCATCAAGTTGTAAGGTGTCTTTCCAGTGTTTTTGTTGATGAGGGTTCTGTTTTGGATATAGCATGCAGTGCTCATAGCCTCAGCCCAAAAACATGTAGGCATCTTTGCATCAAGTAACATTGTTCTAGCAGCCTCAATCAGAGTTCTATTCTTTCTTTCAACAACTCCATTTTGTTGTGGAGTCCTTGGAGCTGAGAATTGTTGAGAAATACCATTCTCTTTGCAGAATGCTTCAAGCATGGCATTTCTGAACTCTGTTCCATTATCACTTCTTAATGCAATCACACTTGCATTGTTGGCCTTTGCTTCCTTGTCAATTTTCTTTATATGCTCAATGATTACCTGTGGAGCCTCATCCTTTGATGCCAGAAATTCTACCCATGTATACCTTGTGAAATCATCAACCATCAATAGAGCATACTTCTTCCTTCCTAGTGACACAATATTGACAGGCCCAAACAAGTCCATATGAATTAGTTGTAGGGGCTTGGTTATTGATGTCACTGTCTTTGACTTGTGGCTTGATCTTTTCATTTTTCCTTTTTGACAAGCCTCACACACTCCTTCTTGACAGAATTCAAGTGTGGGCATGCCTCTCACTAACTCCCTTTTGACTAGAGAATTAATGCCTTTGAAGTTCAAGTGTGATAGCTTCTTATGCCATAGCCAACTATCTTCATTTGATGCTTTTGAGTAAAAGCAACAAATTTTGTCCTTGTTTGCAGAGTTCATATTGGCTACAAACAGGCTTCCTTTCCTTACTCCAGATAGAGAAAAGTCACCAGTCTTCTTGTGGGTGATCAAACATTCATCTTTGTCAAAATTCACTTTGAAGCCTCTGTCAGTAAATTGACCAACACTCAGTAGATTATGCTTGAGTCCCTTGACCAGTTCTACATTTTCAATGATGACATTTCCAATTTCCAACTTGCCATATCCCAGTGTGTTGCCAATGTTGTCATCTCCAAAAGCAACCATTGGGCCAGCCTTCTCCTCATACTGTGATAGCAGGGCCATATCACCAATCATATGGTTTGAGCATCCACTGTCCAAAATCCACATGACCTTCCTTTCACTTTCTTTGCCCTGCAAACACAAAGGTATTACTTCTCCTTTGGTACCCAAACAAGTTTGGGTCCATGTGGCTTAGCAACAGTTTTATCATAAACAGCATGCTTATCAATTTTCTTGATGTTAGTCTTCTTGTCACTGTTAGAAGTCTTAGAATCAGGGTTCTTAGACTTAGGTGACAGAGGCACCTTCCTAACTTTAGGATGACTTGAAGACTTTGTTCTTGTGTAGTGTGTGTAAACATTGTGACTGATGCAACCTTCCATGAATTGTCTTCTCAAATTAAAGCAACTAGTCATTACATTCATGTTACATGGCATACAATCAAATTTATCACAGAAAGGAGAGTCTCTATGTCTTAAAGGCACAGAGCAATCATAGAATGGTTTAGCAACACCACCAGATGGTTTCTTGCATGCATGAGTTAAATGGTTAGTGCTAAAACAATTTTGACAAACTTTCCTAGGGGCATTTGGCACATAAGCATAATTGTTTTTTTTTTTTTTTGCTAAGTTGTGTATATATATAAAACAGAACGGAAAGGGAGAATCCCATGCTCTATGACATGCCATAGAGGAGGTCTATCTATAATCAATCTATGAAAGATTGAGAATAGAAAGCAAAAAACTAGCTAATATCTAGCCATCTACTCCAAATAGAATTAGTAGCACATTTTACAAACCAAGTCGAACTACGTAATCTAGATTTTACATCCGTAATTATACCATCAATTACTTTGTTAGGACCGACAGAACCTTTGCAATGTGCTCGAGCATTTCTTTCTTTCCAAATATGATAACCGTATACTTGGGCAATAAGAAGCAATAGATGTCGATGAATTTGGTCTGTGGTTGAGCCCCATGCCATCAACAATTCATTCCAAGAAGAAGCCTGGACAGTGGTGCCACCAAGAACGGCCAATTTTTTAATAACCAACGAACTGTAATCACATTGAATGAGTAAATGATTCAAATCTTCCTGCCCTCGAATGCACATGAAGCAGTGTTGCATAATGTCAAGACCAAAAGAAGCAAGTCTGTGCAGCGTATTAAGACGACCAAGGCAGACAAGCCATTCATGAAGCGCGTATCTGATGATTCTGAGCCTATGCCAGACATTGCCGTGCCAAGAAACTTCTGGTTGTTTAATGCGGATTGTATCCCATATGTGCCATGTGCGAAGCTTGTGTAGGTTTACCCCTGCCCAGAGAATAGTATCCTGATTATTGAGATCAAATTGAGGGTAGTCGAAACTGTCTATCCAGTGAAGAAGAGTAGCATGTACATGATGATGCCTTTCATTTGGGCTTGGAAGCTGCCATATTCCTGTATAGATAATGTCGTTGACAGTTGCGTTAGCTAGCATATGTGCCTGGGAAATGATATAATCATTAGTTGAAGTAGCCAGACATCGTCCTCTCCACCATGGATCAAACCAAAGGGATATGTTGCAACCATTCCCCAATCTATATTCCAGAAACTGTAAAGCAGTTGGTCTGAGTTTAAGAACTTTTCTCCAGATCCAAGAACAATCTGTAGGTTCTATCATTGTCCATAACTGTTGATGTTTCAAAACAGTTGTGTTTATCCAGGTAGGCCAAAGCGACTTATCCTTACGAATAATCTTGCACAGATGAAGTAAAAGTTGGGCTCTATTCCAATCCTTGGAGTCCTTGATGCTCAACCCTCCCTCTTCACGAGGCAAACACACATTAGACCAAGCAACCTTAGCACCTCCTTTGGCATCTGTTTTGCCTTTCCATAAGAATCGAGTGAAAATAGTTTGGATACGTTTATGCACAGCATTAGGCAGTAAGAAATGGTTCGTCCAGTAAGCTTGGATTGAAAAAAGCACGCTCCTAATTAACTGAACTCTGCCAGCAAGAGATAGGAGAATATTAGTCCAAGAATAAATTCTGCTTGTGAGCCTGTCTATAAGGGGGACACAATCATTGATACTAAGCTTAGTAGAGATTAGTGGGACTCCCAGAAACTTTACTGGAAGTTGACCCTGAGGAATATGAAATTGTGAGACAAACCAGTCAATTAGATTAGTTTTGCAATTAGCAAAAAAAACAGTACTCTTGTGAACATTTGGATGAAGACCACTCATTTCAGCAAATTTACCCAAGCAGGACATCGAATGCTGTATAGAAGTTTTATCACCATAGGAGAAAATCAAGACGTCATCAGCAAAAAATAAATGGGATAAATTTAAATCCTTACACCTCCAATGATGCTTGTATCCAGCATGTTTTTCTTTAAGCATGTATGACAGGATGTTCATGGCTATCGTGAAAAGATATGGAGACATAGGGTCCCCCTGCCTAAGCCCTTTCCCTCCTTTGAAGTAACCTTGCAAGCTTCCATTGATTTTTACCGAGTACTGAACTGTAGTGATGCAAGCATTGACCCACTGACAGAATTTTGCAGGAAAGTTCATCAGTTTCAGTGCATCCATTAAGAAATCCCAGCTCAAAGAGTCGAAGGCTTTATGCAAGTCAATCTTGAGGGCACATTTAGCCATTCCCGAGTCCCTGTTATATCCCCTAAACAGCTCTTGTGCCATCATAATGTTGTCCGAGATTGATCTCCCTTTAACAAATGCCGACTGAGCAATGTCAATTATGGAAGGAAGCACATTTTTAATGCGATTAGCCATAATTTTTGAGATGCATTTGTAGGCTATAGAGCATAGGGAAATCGGTCGAAAATCCTTCATAGTTGTTGGAGCTGGACTTTTCGGAATTAGAGCTATGCTGGTGGAATTTATACTTGGATGCATTACAGAAGTATTGAAGAAGCTCATTACTGCATCACAGAAGCAATTCCCAACTATATCCCAAGTGTGTAGATAGAACTCCACAGTCATTCCATCAGGACCTGGGGCTTTGTTTCTTTTCATTGATTTTAGAGTCTTGAAGATTAAATCCTTGGTGATAGGAGTCATAAGAGTAGCACCTTGGACCTCCGTTAGCTTGGCACAGTTTAAGCTGTCACTAATACCCGAGGTCTGTCCAGGGGTCCCAAGAGTATTCTGAAAATAATTAACAGCCACCTTTGAGCATTGAGCATGACCTAAAACCAAGTCCCCATTTTCATTTTGCAAAGCCAGAATTTTATTGGTGTTCCAATTCGCCCTTGTCTTGCTGAAAAAATAGGAAGTATTTCCATCCCCTTGCTCAAGCCACTGCACCCTTGATTTCTGTTTATTGAGAGCTTCCTCTTGGAGGATTGCGTTTTCTAGCAAAAAATAGCATTTTCTTTCTTCTCGCATTAGATCACCATTTTGAGGGTCCTGATTGAGTTTGTCCTGTATTTCAGTTAACATTCCCCTGTAGTTGTTGACATTGCTCCGGACATTTCCATTCTCATGATTTAAAGCAACCAGGGCTTTTTTTACTTCCTTCAGCCTTTGACATAAGATTGACATTGGGTTTCCATACCATTGAGAGCTCCAAGCCTTTTTAACAGTATCCGTGAAACCATTGAGATCACTCATGAAATTGAAGTATTGAAAAGGTTTTTTAATTCGCTCCAGCTGCGTCGGAATATTAACCATTAGGGGGCAATGATCCATCAACCCCTTTGGCTCGATAAGGCCCACACTTTCAGAGAAATCATGAAGCCATGTGGAATTCACCAGAATACGATCTAGCCTTTTGTGAATAATATCATTAGGCCTATTATTACACCAGGTGAAAACAGGTCCCAAAGTTCTGATATGACTGATATTTGAGTTGGAAACACAATCTTTGAAGTTCTCCATGTCCGGGGTCCAATGCTCTCTTCCTCCAGTGACTTCATTAAGATGTAGAATGGAGTTGAAATCTCCCAAAACACACCACGGGAGAGAAATTTGATTGCTTATGGCTTGCAAATCAGCCCAGAGAGACTGTCGCTGGTGAGCCTTATTCAGAGCATACACAAAAGTGACCATGAAATTGATATGCTTTTCCAAAAAAGAGACATGACAAGTTATGTGCTGAGCAGAACTAGAAATAATAGAAACATTCCAAATAGAAGTATCGAAGCCAACCCATATTCGACCATTAAAATGGTGAGAATAGTTAAAGAGCCACTTCCAATTTCTTCTAATACCTTTACTGATAGCAATTGAATTATGCTCTTTAACTTTAGTTTCAAGGCAAGCCATAAAAGTTAAATTATTTACCTTTATAAAGTTTTTGACCTCTTTTTGATGAGAGTCTTTATTCAAGCCACGGACATTCCAAGTGGCAAAATTCATTTACGATAGTGCTTGGTTGTCCTTGTTAATCCCTAATTTGCCATTCCTGTTTTGTTTCTTTTTAGCCACTTTCTTCTCAAACTCATTATTCCCAGCTAAAACAAACTTCACAAATTTCTCAAGTCTAGGTCTACCTCTTACTGACTCATTGGCTTTGGTTTTGACATTCTCACTCTTAGAGGATGCTTGTTGTTCATTTGATTGTGCCTTATCTTCATCATCCAACATTTGCTTAATGAGTAAGGCATCCTCATCAATCTCAAGTGTTGGTGTTTTAAATATTGGGGTCTCAGCCTTTTTCAAAACCTGAGGCACTTCCTCTTGAACAACAATGTCATCTTCAATGACTGCATAGCCTTTCCTCTGTTTGAGAGTGTCATAATCAGGTCCAATAGCAGCCTTAGGTCTAGCTAGATTTTTCTCATGGTAGGACTGCAATAGACTAGAGGAATTCTTAAATGTTTTCAATTTAAATTTATTTTCAGCTAGTTCATCCCTAAGAGCTTTCTCAACTTGACTAGCACATAGAACCTTATTCTTTAGATATTCAATTTCTTGTTTAAGGTTTTCTATTTGCATAGCAGTTAGTTCTAGTTCCTCATTTCTTTTGTTCAATAGTTCATTCTTAGTAGACAGTTTAGCAATTTCTTCATTAGCAGCAGTCATACTAGTATGAATATTAAACATCTCAACAGATAGTTGTTCAACCATAGATTTGTATTCAGAAACAGACATGTCTATAGTAGTGAGAGATGGTACCTGAGAGTCTGATTCAGATGGTTCTTCCTCGGAGTTGGCCATTAAGGCATAGTTGCAGAATTCTTGTTCTTCTCCATCACTATCAGAATCATCCCAACACTTCCCTTCAGCTATGTAGGCCTTACCTGGTGTATGCTTCTTTAGCAGAGCCTCATACTTAGCTTCAAGCTCAAGAAACTCCTTATCCTTCTTTTTAGGCTTCTTGCATTCACTGGCAAAATGCCATAGGTCATTGCATCTATAGCATCTCACAGATGACCTATCCACATAGCTGGTTTTGAATTTGTTCTTGTTTGCTTTCACAGGTGCCTTGCTCTTGTTGAATGAATGATTTTGAGATCTAGACTTGAAGGGCTGATTCCTCTTAAATCTGATGTTTGGGAATTTTCTAGCCATAAAAGCATATGAAGTGTTTTCCATGGCATCCAACTCTTCAAGAGTATAGAACTCATCTTCTTCCTTTTCATCAACAGGTTCAGTCACTCCTTCTTCAGTCTCTTCATCATCTACTATCTCTTCTATTCTCAGTTGACTTGTAGATGCTTCCAGGTCTTGAACGGATTTGTTGACAATCAAGGCACAGGATGTGTTTATCATTCTGCCTTGGTTGGCTTGGATAGCCCTCTTCTGAAGCAACTCAAGCTCATGAGTTTTTAAAACCCCATAGAGCACATCATATGTGACTTTGTTCAAATCTCTTTCTCTTAGAGATATGACCCTTTGCTCTAGATGGTTTGGTGCAGATAGTAGAAACTTCATGTTTAATTCCTTAGTGCTGTAAACCTTCCCATTCATTTGAAGCTCAGTCACCAGCTTGTGAAATCTCTCAAACATATCATTAATACTTTCTTTGGACTGTGCCATGAAAGCTTCATACTGTGTGACCAGTATTTGTTTCCTATTCTCTCTTACCTCCTCTGTCCCTTCACATAACACCTCGATGTGGTTCCACATGTCCTTGGCTGATGTGCATGATGCTATGTTGGCAAACATCGACATATCCATGGAGTCTATGATCAGTAACATGAGATGACTGTCTAGGGCAACCTTTTCCTTCTCTGAGTCCGTCCATTTGGATGGCTCTTTTGCAACATATGATCTAGGAATGACTATTGTGCCCACTGTAGATTCATCAATTTCTTGTTGTGGTACAAATGGACCATTCTTGAGGATGTCAGGGTAGAGAGGATTGGCAGCTTTGATGAACAACAGCATTTTTATTTTCCAGAGGTTGTAATTCTCTTTGTCGAACTTAGGGACCTTCACCGTACCTGTAGTCTTTGGTGTATTCGAACTCATGATCGTTTTCTGTTTAGATTAAATAGCCTGCTCTGATACCACTTGTTGAGTATTGAATACAGTAAAAGAATACAGAGGGGGGTGAATGGATTCTTGAACTTTTCTTTGTTCTTGAATCTTTGCAACAAGATATGTGTTGAGTGTGTGAGATATGTAAGTACAGATAACAAAGACAAACACAACACAATATCACTTTAATCTAATATTTTATTAGATAAAGATTTTTCTACAATCTTTGAATACAATGATAGTATTCTCAGCTTCATTTTTCTTAGAGAGATATTTCTTGTGATGTTTCTTGAAAAACTTATCTGCTAAGGAAGTGAGGCTGTATCCTTATAGACATGGATACGCCTACTTACTACAAATAAGGTAGGTAAAACAAACTACTTTCCAGTATGTCTATCTCATTTGAGTAAGAGTCCAAACGGCTACAGATTTGACTTTGCAAAGCCTGTTCAGATCCACTTCTTTAGCTCCTTGTCCCTTTGTCTTATCTCTCCAAGCTTCTTTGTAGGCTTTCCAATGTGCTTTATAGTACATAGTCAAATAAAGCGTCTTGGCTTGTTGCAGGTTTCTGACTTGTACAATTCTTCAGTCTTTTGTCTCCAAGAATGTATTCAAGAAGTGGCTAAGTGATTGATTCGAGAACTCGAATTGACTTAATCGATAACTCTGAGTTCTCGAATAGTGTTATATTGACATATCGAATCACTTCTCGAATAGCTCTTTTCTCTGGGACTCCTTGAGATATCGAATAGAGCATTTTGACATATCGAATCCCTGAGATGTCGAATAGCTTCTTTTGTCCTTGAGATATTGAATAGAGCATTGACCTGTTGACCCTTAGAGAACTCGAATGATGCTTTGACTTGTTGACTCCATGAGTTCTCGAATAGAGTAATAGACATATCGAATCTCTGAGATATCGAATGAGATATCGAACAGTGTATTCAGAGATATCGAATAGTGTCTTCTGAGATATCGAATCTCTGACTTCTCGAATGCTAGACTTCTCGAATAGACAAATGTACTTCTCGAATTGGTACTTAGGCAAATTCTTCATTTCTTCAAATCCCAACTGTGATTATTTGGCAGTCTTTATCTCCTTGCTTGAGGCATGAACCTTGGAACTTCTTTCAAGCATTATTCTTGACTTTATAAGTACAGTTACACAACTAGGATTTGATGCCTATTACAAGTACAGAACAAATAGAAACTCTACAACTAGAGGTTCCCTCAGTTAAGAGCTCATGTAGGTAATGCATAGCATTACACATACTTAGGCTTGTTATTAGATGTATTCAGGCATGCCTTTGTGACTAACACAGATTCTTCGTCATAAGTGGAACATGCCTAACATCATTCAATGTGCAAAAATTACCATCATGTGTTCGAAGTTTAATCGAGCCTATTCCAACAGTCTCATAAACAAAACTGTTAGCCATAGAAATTTTTCCACCGTCTACTTTTTCGTACGTTGTGAACCACTCCCTGCACGAACATATATGGTAAGACGCTCCAGAGTCAAGGATCCATACATCAGAGTGATGTGTGTTCTTGATAGCAACTACAGCAATATCTTCTTCGGAATTGGCATCAGCTACAGCAGCAGTTCCTGCAGCAGTATCCACCAATTTATCCTGTTGATTCTTTTTCTTGGGACAGTCATATTTCCAGTGTCCCTTATCTTTACAATAATTGCAGACATCATTAGCTCTCAAACCCTTAGAAGCTGGTTTCTTGGATTTATACTTCCCCGACTTTTCATGTCCGATACTCCCGCTAGCTACCAACCCAGCAGATGATTATCTGCATCTGTATCAGCCGCCTTATGGCGCAGCTCTCTAGAATGAAGAGAAGATCTAACCTCCTCTAGAGAAATAGTATCTTTACCAACAATAAACGATTGCACAAAGTTCTCATACGATAATGGTAAAGAAACTAACAGAATCAAAGCAGCATCCTCATCTTCAACTTTAACATAAATATTACGCAATTCTAATAAAATTGTGTTTAATTGATCTAAGTGATCTCGAAGAGGCATACCTTCCTGCATTCACAGACTGAACAGATGTTGCTTCGGAAGCAACTTATTTGTTAAAGACTTTGTCATGTAGAGACTTTCAAGCTTTAACCATAAACCAGACGCGGTATCCTCCTCCACAATTTCAGTAATAATATCATCTGCAAGGCACAACAAAATTGTTGAGTGTGCCTTTTCTTTAAGATTGGTCATCTCAGCGCTTCCAGAAGCAGCCGTTTTTGTGTTCAACGGCGCCCAGAGCCCCTGTTGCTTTAACAAGGCACGCATCTTGATTTGCCATAGACTGAAACTATTTCTCCCAGTAAATTGTCGATCTTAACGTTAATACCACCATACATCTTTCTCCCAGAACCGTATTTGTGAATAGTACCGTATTTGTGAACAGTGCCTCTTCTCCGGTGATGAACAGTAACTCCGCCTGAACATTGTCGTCTTCTCCGACGAGCTTGAAAAAAATTCCGACGAATTTTTTTTTAAAAAAAACACAACAGCTTCAACCAAGCTTTTATACCAGTTTGTTATAACGTAAGCAAGAAAGATGATAAACGTAAAGAGAAAAATATATATCCAGAAGAGAAATAGTTTATATTAATCTTGAGGATAAACAGATTACAGATTTTTTTCAGATGCATCACAATCTTTACATGTATTTCTATTTATAGACACAATCTAAGGGGTTAGGTGTGGTAGGTGGTGTTAGGTGTGGTAGGTGGTGCCGCCGGTGGCTACATAAGTCAAGTCCGACGGCTACAGATTCAAGACATTCTAATAAAAAGAAAAAGAAAATTTACCGTTTACAAACTACCCATTTACTGTTTTCAGCTACCTCACTTGTTAAAAGATGTAGGGATTCAAGTGTATAACAGTATGTGCAAGTTTTTAATACACATGCTCAGATGCCATTAGTGATCTTGACACACGTGTGTTCTGTGGATGTTAGTGTTAATAATTTAAATCAAGTATTATTTATTTTTAAGAAAAGTTATTAAAATGAACACATTTTATATGGAAAAATTCTAGCACATTTAAAATGTAAGGCAAAATCCAATCTTGACCTCAAGTCAACCACCTCTTGTCTCTTTCAAGTCCATGTACATATGCTTTACTTTTGTTAGTTAGTCCACTTGTAATTAAGCTAGATTTGTACAGAGCACCATGAACAAGCCACTAGTGGGTGTTCATGAGCTAAACAAGGCATCCAAACAGATAGTCAAAACTAACAAGAAGTAATTTGGAGTGGTTGACTCCTCAAATACAATAATAATCAACACTGCATGAAGTTTCCCAGTTCAGAGTCGTGGTTGAAGAACTTACCGGAAGAGAATCAAGACATGAATCCTGCATGCAGTCGCCTATTGATTTTTTGTTTTATCGTCTTTTAGGAGAAGTAAACAGGCTTTTTACATATCCTGATTGGCTTCCTATAGAACGATGTCAAATTTCTTTTACTGTCAACAGCTCAACTACTTGTCTAAGGAGTTATTCCGAGGAAGTTTTAACACATGTCATGACGGTTATCTGTCTGAGTTGTTAACTGATCCAACACTAAACATTCTTGTTACTAGGATCCTTGTGCATAAGAATCTGAGAACAAGAAGCGTTGACCTTTTAAAATGTGATCAACCTCCAGATCTTACCCCTGTTGGAGACCGACTAGCATTTGAACTGTCTGTGACTTTTAAAGGACTCTGGATGCAAGATTTTGCTAAGGGGCCCAAATACTTTGCTTACATCTTTCATTTTGATAAGAGCAAATTTCGAGAATACGAGGAGGAAGTTTTCATTGGATTCCAAGAGGAGGCAAATATTTTACTTCAATAACATGCTTGTATTACAAAAAAGCAGCTTCAAGTGATCTCAATTGTTGGGATGGCTGGGAATGGTAAGACTACATTAGCTAGGCGACTTTATAATGATCTTTATGTAGTATCCTACTTCTATCTTCGAGCATGGGTCACTTGCTCTCAGGTTTATCATAAAAGAGATTCATTGCTTTCCATTCTTAAGTCAATAGTTGAGATCACTGATGATGAAGTCTGTAGTATGAATGATAATATGTTAGCCCATGCCTTGTATCGTGCTTTGAAGGGTAAGAGATACCTTATTGTAATCGATGATATATGGAGTAACGAAGCATGGGATGATCTTAAACGATCTTTTTCAAATGACAACATTGGTAGTAGAATCATGCTGCAACCCGGCTCAACGATGTTGCTTTGCATGCACAGCCTGATGGGAATCCACTTTGTTTGCGTTTCCTAACAGAAGAAGAGAGTTTTGATCTGTTTAGAAGGAAAGTTTTTGTAACCGAATATTTCTTTGATGATCTGAGGTTGATTGGAAAGAGCATTGCAAGAAAATGTCGTGGTTTGCCTCTAACTATTGTTGTAATTGCTGGACTACTCAAAAACAAATTGGAGATTGATTGGTGGGTGCACGTTGAGGAAAGTGTAAGCGCATACATCATAACCGATGAAAATCAATACATTGATACACTAGCATTGAGTTATAACCACCTGCCTCAACACTTGAGAACTTGTTTTCTCTCTTTTGGAGCATTCCCAGAAGATCATGACATCCCAGTACAGAAATTGATTTGGTTATGGATTGCAGAAGGATATATAACTCTGGATGTCACAAAAAAGAGCTTAGAGGATGTTGCAGAGGAGTACTTGATGGATCTTGTAAGTAGAAGTTTAATTATTGCAAGAAAAATAGGGACTAATGGTGCAATCAAAACTTGTCGTAT
The DNA here is from genome assembly GCA_036435485.1 of Saposhnikovia divaricata. NCBI lineage: Eukaryota > Viridiplantae > Streptophyta > Magnoliopsida > Apiales > Apiaceae > Saposhnikovia > Saposhnikovia divaricata. The sequence goes on from CM071600.1 coordinate 27,433,141, forward strand.
CCACGACCTCTTGCGTAATTTGTGCTTTAAAAAAGCTGAGGATGAGAATTTTTTGCCAAAGAGTAGTGCTAGGGACCCCAACTGGAATCCCAAAAAAAATTCCCAAATGATGTGGCATGGGTGATTTGGCAAATTAGGCAATTTTAATTAGGGAGATTTATGTGAATCCAGGGGGTCCATCTTATTTAATTATGATATGACTAATCAAAAGGTGACACGTAGCAATTGGGATTTTTTTTGGGATCTAATATGGGGTCTTCAGCATTTTCCTTTTGCCAAATATTTACAACTACAACAGATATTCTCATTCTTTGACTAATCCCCTTACGGGATCCCAGCTTTTGCTCAGCCATTGTCCTTACTGTTCCATCAAAATGTTGAAAAAAGACCCCCAATATCAAAATTTCAAGACAAATGGTCCCAAATATCACAATTCAAAAAGCTGGTCTTGTATATCACTCCAAAACCCTACATCGTGTAGCGTTTTGGATTTTTATTTTTTTTTGTAAGAGACGCTAATGCGTCTAGCGTTGTGTGTGTCTTGTGGTGGGGGAGGGGGTAACGCTAGATTAACTTTTGTTTAGAGGATGGAAACGCTGGATTAACTTTTGTTTTGAGGATGGAAACACTGAACTAGCCAGCGTCTTTAAAAAGACGCAATAGCGTTATAAAAAAAACTTAAAACATTAAATCATCTTGTGTTTTGGAGTGATATTTGGGGTCAATGTTTTGAGCTGTGATATTTGGGACCATTTGCTTTCAAATTGTGATATAGAGATGTTCTTAGTATTCTTCTGGACTTTTCGACTCATTTTTTAAGGATTTATCAATCGGTATGGAAACATCCAAACTAATTAGGGTTTTGGATATATCATCCTTAAAATTGTCCGTAATTCCAAGTGAATTATTACAACTAGTATACTTGAGATACTTAGAAATTCGGTTAAGGTCCAGTAACCTTCCCGAAACAATATCACAACTTACTGAACTCCGAACACTTATCGTGTCATCAAAGATGAATATAGTTGTTCCAGAGACTACATGGAAGATGATAAACTTGAGGCATCTTTGTATCAAAACAGGGGAAAATCTTGTGAAATTTTGTTATGAAGAAACTAGCTTCTTAGACAACTTGCAGACCATGTCACTAGTAAGCCCTACTAGGCTGAGTCCACTTATTTTAGCCAGAACTCGTAATTTGAGGAAATTAGGTCTTTGTGGGCCATTGACAACAAAGAGTGGGGAGTTGAAATTACCTGATCTTGGCCTCTTAATGCATCTCAGAATATTGAAGTTTTTAACACAAATGCTTTGTGCAAAGCAGGAAAATTAGGCCACTCTATTATGTTCCCTGGAACTCTTAGAAGTCTTACTGTTTCAAATACTTATCTAGACTGGAAGGAAGCTTGGGTCTTTTGCTCAAATTGAAGTTTCATGCCTTTGTTGGTAAATATTGGGAAACAAGTTCCCAAGCATTTACTCATCTCAAAATTCTAAAACTTGATGAACTGGATATTGAGAATTGGACAAGTTTTCGTAATCACTTTCCAGTGCTTCAGCGCTTGCAAGTGTTGCGATGTCCATACCTGATGGAGATTCCGGAAGACCTTGGTAATATATGCACACTTGAGTGGATTGAATTAAGCAGGTGTAGTGAGGCTGCAACCAATTCTGCAAGGGAAATTCAGAAAGAACAAGAAAACAGTGGTAACGATTGGCTTAAGATCCTTCTCAGCCCTGGACCAACTCCTGGAAAAATATATTCACAAAAGCAGCACAGGTTACTAAATATTTACGAGGAACCTTAAGTAAGGAATATAATTAAGATTTTTTTGGTCAAAGAGTGAGGTTGCTGAAAAATGAAAATATTCTTGCACTTGATGTTTCTTTATTAAGTGATTAAGTGTGAAGTTCCAGCACTCTTGTTGTACTTTATCTTGTTCCATTTTAAAGTTTACAACACAACTGCTATAAATCTATATTCAGTTCCAACAGCTGCTTTTGATGTGCACATAAAAACTGGTGTGGCTGTTTCAGCTGCTGTAGAAAGTTTGATATACTTGACCACATTCTTCTTTTTGTAAAAGCTGCCTGTGCTTCTTGTATTATATAACCCGTCTTCTATTTGCTTTTTCTAGTTTTTGACAAGAAAGGAATGTTTAAAATTATGAATTTGGACGAAATCTTAAAATTAAAGTTGGGCAACAAATTGTTGTGGAATATTAATACTCTAATATTTCTGAAGGTTACTTGATGGAACTTAGAATCGTTGCCGGTAAGAAAAGGTCTAATGGTGCAACCGAAACATGTCGTATTAATGACCTTTTGCGTGATTTGTGCTTCAGAAAAGCCCGAGGAAGTGAAATTTGGTAAAAATTCCTCTTCCTCAGGCTTTTACATATTAAGCCTGGTTAGTTACGCTTGCAAAATCCAAAGTAACTTAGAGTAACCATTATTTATGAATATTTCTTACCAGTTCTGTTCATTTACTCCAATAATACTGATTTCATGTTAACTGATTAAGCACAAATTAAAAATACATATTCCAACAAAGTTATATTCATCAAGGTTCCAAGTCGGTAGTAGATAAAAACTAAACAGCATAGCCTGAAAAGAAAAACACTAAACACCATCCATCCGGTAGAGCATTCTGTTGCAGACGCCTAACATGCAAAATCAGGCCTAGAGAAATATTTTTGAACCAAATTCTTTGCCGTACCATAAACCATGCACCAACAAGTCAGCAACACTGATTTCGACTTCATTTAAACACCTTCTTCCTGGACATTAGCAATAAGAAATATAATTTGATGTTTTACTTCAGTTTTGCAGGTGATTCTATTTATCGAGAATAGGCTACTGCAACAGAGATTATGTATAGCATCATTTTTACACACCACTCACCAAAACATCTCAAAATAAATACAGAGACATCAAATTTTGTAGGTTATAAGTAAGCCTGCACAAAAACCATACCTGTTCAATTATCGCAGTCTGAATTTTTATCATCTTCTCTGGTGCAATTTGTTGGCTTACCAGACACCCCACAGCTTAGCTTCTTTGGTTGATCCAACTGTTCATCGTTAAAATATTGATATTCAGACTGTAGCAATTCCATGAATGTAGATGTCTCTTCTTCAGTTTCAAGTAATTGCTTTTTTCCTACACGTATTTGTTGCTTCCGTACATCTTCATGCTGATAATTTGACACAGTGAGTGGTGCTATAGTTGCCACGTTTTCAAATCCAGGTGGCCCGCCCTGACCAATGCACTCTGGTTGCTGCTCTTCATGCACAACCTGTGAAGGTGCAATTTCCTTCACTGTTGTATATTCATCTGCTTCAGATTCACAAGCTTGTAAATGTAACTGACAAGGATATGCCTCATTCTCTGTACCTTCTTGAGGCAGCTGAATTGGTGTCTGTGATGATTTTTCCACGTCTTCTAGAATTTGGGACCTCTCGGGTAGCTTTGTCCAATCATGTTTATCAAATAACTCTACCCCTCTTACTGAACTCTGAATTTGTTGCTCCCTTTCTTTCTTTAATTTATCTTCCATCACCGGTTCACAAGACTTGCAAGGGGAACTTGGAGAAACTGCACCATAAACAGTCTCGCCATCATCAAATGATCGGATTTTCATTCTCTCAAACATCTCTTGTAACACGGTCAACCCAAGTTGGTCTAAATATTTATTAACTTCTTTTATCTCATCTTTGCGCCTAAACCGTCTTCTTCTCTGCTTCACCTTCATCCTATCTTCGGTTGTTTGATCACATACCTCAAACACCACCATCTGTCCTCCAGAATTCTTAGGTGGCCTACCACGCCCTCTCTTCTGTCTCAGTTTCTCCATGCTATCCATTTGATCATGTCCATCAATCACTTCCCTTTGTGCTTCTTTCTGTCCAATACTTGTCTCATTCCCCGAATTTTTGGGCGGCCTGCCACGTCCCCTCTTCTCTATTGGCCTTTTCAAATCTTCTGTTGCTTGATTAAATGCTTTGAACACCTCCTTGTGTACTTCTTTGGGTGCAATGTCTGCATCAGTCCCAATTTTCTTAGGTGGGCTGCTTCTTTCTCTGCTCTGTTTTGGCCTATCCAGAACTCCCCTCATTTGATTATGTGTTTCCATTAACTGCCCTTGTGTTTCTTCAAGTCTAGTTTCTGTCTCAAATCCAGTACTCTTAGATGGTCGGCCGCGTCCCCTCTTTTGTTTAAGCCTCTTAGCAACTTCTGCTATTTGATTGTGTGGTTCAATCAGTTTTACTTGTGCTTCTTTAGGGCCAACAAATGTCTTAGGTTTAGGACATTTAGGTGGTCGGCCACGTCCCCTCTTTTCTTTAAGCCTCTTAGCAACTTCTGCTACTTGATTGTGTGGTTCAATCAGTTTTACTTGTGCTTCTTTAGGGCCAACAAATGTCTTAGGTTTAGGACAGTTAGGTGGTCGGCTGCGTCCCCTTACTAATTTTGTCCCCCTGTCATACGTTTCACTCACTTGATTTTTGACTGGAAAGACTCTCATGTGCTCATCTCTGGATTCAGAATTTTCTTCGGCCTTGTTCTTTTTGGCACCTTCAGTCCTATGTGTACGCTTCCCTTTATATCTTATTAATCGGTTTTCTACTTCAGTTACCTCCACTTCTTCCTCTTCTGTGTTATAAAATTCTTCAGATGGGTCTTCAGATTCTTCTTCCTCTTCTGTCTCTTCAAAATGTTCTTCTTCATCATTTTCAAATTCTTTTTCAGACTCTGGCTTCCTTTTATCAGTGCGACGTTTCTTTCCGTACTTACGTCCTGTCCTCTTTTGCGTCCGTCTCTTTGCATTAGGGGTGTAGTCAGAATAGCTACTAGAAGAACTACTGCTAGGACTAGAATTAGGACTGGGAATAGGGGATGCACTGATCTTGTTAGGATTAAAGGCTACAATAGAATGAGGTTCAAAGGTTTCAATCTGATTATGAATGTTTGTTATGCAAGAGGTTTTAAGCACATAGCACTTCTCACCCGTCACAAGAACATCACCATTTTCACAAAGTTTCTGAAGATGGTGTGTCAGTAATGTAGCATGAGCCCATGGCAAATCATTCTGCTCTTTCCTAATAAAAAGTGATATAGCTTCCTCCGTAGAACCTCCTGCTTCATCAAGTTCTGTAATTGCTTTGTGAATCATCTGCACGCAAAGTACAAGCTGAAAACTTTGGCCCATCAATTACTTATGAAGCCATCTACAATACACATGCCTCAAACAAACATATATGAAAAATAAAGTCCAGAAAACAAATAATTGAAACTTACAACATAACAATGAAATCATGTTGAAGACTGAGTTCAATCAGAAGGGATTCCACTTTTTATGATTATTCAAATTGGCACAGATTTCTTTGAAATTGACAGCATAACCTCATTGTCTTGTCAACACTTTATCAAAATATCAATTTATACCATGTTACAGGACTGCATTTTATGTGCAAATTATGTCATGTGGCCATCTAAAACACAAACACACGAATAATAAAAACGTATACTGCGTAGTTCATAACTTCATATGGTAGTTGCATGACATAATGTGAAAAAGTACAAAAGTAAAGCTGCTATTCCCATCTTCACATTTTATATATTCCATTATGTATTCCTTTAATACACTTAAAACGAATTGGAGCAACTTATTCAGTTATAGAGATTTTATGAAGGTAAAGAATACATCCTTTTTATCATTTTCCAACTAATAATCTATCAAGGTTATTCATTTCTACTGTAATTTTTTCGAAAAAAATAACATGCATGTATTGATCAAATGGATAAAACATGAAAGAGTTGTTACAGCTGCATATGGAGGATGATTAGGAACATGGAGCTCGGGAAAGAAATCTGGGAAGCTTTGTTCAATAAGTAAGATATGTTCCTGTGACATTCTTGAATCTCGTGCAAACTCCAACAATTTTGTTCTAAAGTTCTCCAAGGTTTTCGACTCCTTTTTGTCTTTATTTTCACAAGGGGTGCTTTCAATAGCCTTACAATCCACCAATGCATGCTCTTCATATTTATTTTCTTGATTTTCCGGCACCGATGACCGGTTTTCAAGTGTTTCCTCCGGCTGGGGTTTAGGGTCCATTTTGGTGTTTTTAGATTTGGTAAAGTTAACTTTACTTGTATCTAGCTTGTCTTTATTTTTGTTTAGACTTTAGACTGATGTTTGATGGGGATTGGTGGGACCTGTACTTTTCACCCACGTGTCTTGCATTTGCATTCTCTGCTCTCCACATGTAACTTCTGTGTTCTATCTCACACAAATAGTTTTGTACTAATTTTGTGAAATATTTAGATAGATAAAAGTATAGAATTGTGATTAGAGAAATTGTAAATTGAAACTGTTATTGATATCGTAAAATTATGATACATCATTGTTCAACAAAATATATTTTGTTCATGAATTGATAAAAATTATTAATTGAAAAACTTTTTTCCCAACTAAGTATTATAAGTTTGATACTAATGTAAAAAATTATTGTATTAAAAAATATATTTGTGTACAAGCATAAAAGATATCTTCATAGGTAAATTATAATTTTACATGTAAATAATATTTGTTTAAAAAAATTATAACGGTGAGCATCTCTTGCTTTGTGGATCTACCATTTTACTAATCACACAAAAAGAAATAGAAAAAACTCTAGATACTTACAAAGAAAATTGTTTAGCATTTCACATGTCCGGTATTGATATTAAGAGTTGCTTGAATTAAAAAAAAAATGTAAAGATTTTTTATTTTAATCACAAACAATTTAAAAAATTTAATGTTTAATATTTTAATTAAATAAGTCTCAACTTTTAAATTGTGACTTAGGCCACCAATATCTTTGGGCCAACCCTGATCACTACTGGCGAAATACAGCAAGGTTCAATACTACAATTGTAATCATTTGACTTTCAAAATGTGCTCGGTTATGCTGGGAAAAGATATTGTGTTAAAGAAATATTGGACAAATAACTTCAATACTTATGCCTAAATTTGTAAAGGTTTAAAATGACAAATCCATTTACAAACAGCAACCTCGATCGAATCAGGACACTATTACAAATTCATATCCAGAAACGACTATTTACCACTTTGTTGATTGACATTTAGCAGGTGTTCCATTTACACTCAAGTAAGACCTGAAGGTTCTCATAACTTCCTCATATGTTGGCCTCTTGTAATCCACTGCCTGTTCATTTATAATCATGTTAAGCCTTCTGCGTTAAATAAAAGGTTACTGGTAATTCAACTGGGGCTAAAAGTACCTGCTCGATTACATCTTCGGGGTTTGCCCATTTCCACTCTGCAAATTCTGGATCTACTTCACCATTGGCCAAGTTGATCTCGCCTTCATCTTTTGTAAATCTCATAAGGAACCTGTAAATTTCAAAATCTTTAATCCTTACAAAAGTCGATCACCGCAAATTTTATGATCTTTGATCACACTTTGGAGCATTGGCAACTTCACTTTTCATCTAAAACTAAAAGTAATCCGTTGAACCCACAAAAAACATAGTACAAATTTTAGATACGTTCCATAAGTTTGCTAATTGCATAATCATATAGTCTTTGTATTGTTGCATAGATCTAATAGCACTAGCTAGAGACACTGTCAAATGGAGTGAAGAAACAGAGCTTCTTGCGCATGAGATGGAAACTGAAAGACAAACATTCATAAGAGAATGCAATTTTGGGAAATCCGATGCTAAATTTATGCCTTTTACTAACATCCTTTAAAAACAAAATTGTAGGCAGCGACTGGGCTGAAACTTTTGTACACATGAATGTATCGAGCCACTAGGTATAAAAAGATAGATGGGGGAAAATATACATTTTTTCTTTTTACCTTGTTACTAATTATAAATTTGTCCGGATTGACATAATTACCAGTACTTGGGTGGCAATTCAACATGTAATCCTAAACTAGAACTTGGCTACACCATGTAATTCTAAACTAGAACTTGGCTACACCATATATAACGTAAAATAAATAGCATACAGAGCCTTTTAGGTATTGGAACTTACCACTTCTGTGCCTGTCCATGCCATTCACCTCCTCCCCATAGCCGATTTACTTTCGCTTTAACAGCAGGCGGAAAGTCATAAGTAAGCCAATTTGGCACCTGCCAATCAGCAAGATCATAAAGCATGTAAAAGAAAAGTGAAAGAATGATATTCTATTTCCTTCGACGTATCGTACTATATTCACCAATAGATTGTGATTCATAAATCATATAGTTGATAAAAGAAGGATCCTTGTGAATAATTTATGAATTCCAACAATAATATCCTTATTTTTTTCACCTATGATCCACAAGCAGCTAAACTACAGACTGTACTTCTTAACTTGTTACAACTTCAAGGACACCCATTGTTAGATCAACGTAAGATCCACCCAGATCCATGAGAGATCAGTCTTAAGCATTTCCTTCTAAAATAGTCACAATTTCAGAGTAAAAGAACAACTACTAATTTCAGTTTTAGTAGTGATGGACCTCAAGAGTGATTGGAGAAGTGCTGAAAAGTGATTACGAGAGTCAGCCATACTTTAGGCATTGCAATTGCATTTATGCACAAGGTAGCACAGCACCCATCAGCAAGTAAAACAGCAAAAATGAGAACTGACAAACTAACCTCCGCAATAACTTCAGCTGATACTATACCAGTTTCTTCACGCAATTCCCTAATTGCAGCAGAGACTGGCTCCTCGCCATCTTCAATTCCACCCTAAAATTGAAAAGTTGAAAGGTGAGCGAGCAACTACAATTTAATTTTGACATAAGTTATGAGACTTGTTTGAGAAACTCGCTTTCTGGTTCTAAGTAAAGGAGGGATCTAATTATTCACGGGAATCAGTCAAATGTAAGTGAAACCAATACATCGAGAATTAAAAAGTGAATTGTTAATGGACAGTAACTCAAGGTATCAACCAATCATCACCTACGCATGCATAGAGCTATCTGATATTTGTGTTTTAGGTGTATGATATGGCTATTCTAACTGATGTATACTTGTTACTTTCAGTTTTTAATATGGCAGAGTGTGGAAAGTTGAACCAACAAATCTAAAGCCATCAGATAATAAAGCTAATAGTGGCAGGAAATAACTTGAAAGAGAAAGAAGAGGGGTGATATCTACTTCAGAAAAATGAAAATTACAAAGAATTTTTGCAAGGTGGGTCTGGGCCTGGGGTGTCAAGAAACCAATTACTTTTTGGGTTGCATAACATAGACAAATATTCTTTCATTAGCATGACAAAAGTTTCAAGCAAAAACATTTTCCATTTACTTGTGTTTTTCTTCGTCACAAGCATTAAATACTCATTTAGCCGCATTGGAAATCCTCTGTATCGGAAAGTTGCTGGTATACTATGAAGAGGTCATTCGACATATGATCCAAGTATTTTACTAAACATGTCTGACCCGAAAGCTGTTATGTAACTTACCTAAACCGGATGGCGGACATTCCATTCTTACTTACTATTTTTCTAGATCTAGAGACAATCAATAATATGCCAAAAGCCGCAAAATTACATAGATTGTTATATTGTGTATCATATTTATACAACCATACCTGAGGCATTTGCCATGCTCCTGGAACATTCAATCTAGAAGCAACAAAGACCTACAAGATTAAGGATATATCAACTCTTTGCATATAATTGAAATACCTAACATCAAACCCTCAGTGCTACATCTTTTCAATTTGCCATCGCATATATCTACAGCAGGCCATGATGCTAGACCTAAATCAGAATATAAATGGCATAAAAAAAAAAAAAAAAAAAAAGACAGATCTATCACACTTTTTGGATGGAGAGGAGAAAACCATGTTTATCCTGATGTACTACGTCAAGACTACCAACAAACATATTACACTGCTGAATTCAGAAGTTTTAGGACACATGATAAATACATGTTCAAATCAGGTGCAAATATCCAAATATACTGATACATCTTAGTCATTCCTCTGCTCGGAACAATTGTATCATATATCAACATATTGTAACCAAAATTTTCCCATAATGAATTAAATCAAAACTGAAACTAGAAAAGAAAAAATTTAGTTTTATTTCACTTTGAGTAGTAAATCTGTACTCAAAACAAGCATATAAACAAACACAATAACTGTCAGAATATTGTGAGTATATCATGTCAGTTCTAAATGAAAATAAATGATTGAATAGCAAGCTGCAACAAAAACATTTTCATACCAATAAAACTGTACAAAATTCCTAGTAGCTGATTGTTCACTTCTGAAACACACAATAGTCCCTCTCTATATAGAGTGTACATGCTAGCGGAATCAGGATTCCAAGAAGGTCGAGGCTAAAAAATAATTATCAATAATTTTACTTAAAATAATTTTATTTATGAAATTCGACTATAAAGGGAAGTCGAAAAAAAATAAACTACTAAATTTTGAAATTTAACCGGATTTCGGCCTAGGCTAGCCCCGTTCCTTCTGCCATGCAAAAACTTAATAAAGTATAGCAAAACACATACAAGTTCCTAGACTGTAAGTAAAACAGAGTGGATTAACAAGTACAAGATGAATCCAGGGAAAGAAGAAGAAAACTGATGAGTAGAAACAGATACCCCAACTGATAAAAAATCATATTTTACCTGATTATCGGAGTTGATGAGACAGACACCAACGTTGGGACGGTACCCAGAAGGCAGATTCTCCATTGAAGTTGGAACAATCTTTTACTAGTTTACAGAGACAGTAGTTAAGGGGATGTACAAAGTCAATAAGTGATAGATTGAGATGGTGATGGCATCAGAATATTGGTAGAAAGTCAATATGAAATGTGAACAAGGGTTGGTGTGTCATGTGGGTCTATATATAATGGCAAATGGTCACCTGCAAACGTATGCAGGTTACTGTTATTTATCATACGGTTTCTCAGCCGTTGGATCAATGATCCAACGGCTGAGGTTTAAAAAAAAATTTCACCGTACCGCGGAAAGTTTCCGCGGTACGTGCCCCGTACCGCAGAAAATGCCCCCCTGTTTTCACACCAAAAACAGTACTGTACACGTACCGCGGAAAGTTTCCGCGGTACGGTGGGGTTAGCATACGGCCAGCAACCGTTTGCACTGGACCGGGACCCTAGGAGGAGTATGCTTTTGTACTTATGTACAATATACGAATGCGTACGTGGGGTTCTTCTGTCAAGTCCTTATCCTGCACACCCCCCACTGTGGAGAATCTATCCACCCAACCAAAATGATATCATAACTACTTTTGATGGCTTATCTAAGATTTTCGAATTCATTTTAAATAGCATTGAATTTAATTTTGGATTTTTAATGTAAATTTCTTTTACAAAAATACGGTATAACTCATTTGCAACCGATTTTAATCTGTAATGCAGCATTGCAATCTCATTTGTAACTTTTTTCATATTTTTGATAATTTCTTTTTAATTTTTTTCGTAGGAGGCAAAAAATTTTATTTATTTGCAATTTTTAAATAAAATAGGGAAACGCGACATTCAAATTTAAATTTAGAACGTCAAAATAACAATTCAATTCATATTATTTAAAATGAAAATCATGTTCTCCCCGTCGACCTTAGAAAAATATGTGTGTACACTATACTGTAATAACTCCATAGTCAACTTTATGAAATTATGGATAGTAGAATATTATATTATGATTAATATTATAAGTAAAATATGTACAAAATGAAAATATAAAAGTATTTGCAGGGAATGCTTAGATAACAGATTTATGAAAGAATTAAATTAAAAATGGAATGATAGTCATAGTGTTGGCGCATGATAGCGGAAGATGAACAGGGGGTAATGATCAAGAGAGAGTGCGAGGTGGGGAAGAGAAACCAAGAAGACGATAGATAGGACACAATTAGTGGGGAATGAAGAGAGTTGACTTTGCAGGGAAAACAAGATAGAGGTGGAAGCACCTCAATGATGACTAATTATTATGGTAAGTACCTATCTTTTTTATAAATTTAACAAAATTAATTAAAAATAATAAAAATTTATATTCATAATAGAGAATTATCAAAATGGACCTTCACAGAAGTTTATTTGGTCCTCATCTGTCCATCTAATGTGTAATTTCATGTGGCATATTTGATTTTTCAAAATGTTCCTCCTATTATGCTATTTTGTATGTCGTATTAGTTGTGTTACAAAACATGATCTACCGCATCAGGCCTGATGCTGCACACGAAGTGCGCATTAGGCGCCTGATACGACAGATAAAATAGTGTGTCATGTGTTGCGGCCTCTGTTCTAAAAAGCGGCCTAAGCGGCCGCCTAAGCGGCCGCCTAGGCGGTTTTGAAGGTCTAACCGCTTCGACTAGTACAAAATCGGGGAATTAAGCGTTTTTCAGGGGATTAAGCGGGTTTAGGCAGGATTAAGCGGGTTTAGGCGGGATTAAGCGGATTTATGGGGGATTTAGGCGGGGATTAAGCGGTTTGACCAAATTTTGACCCTTTAATTATTTTTTTTTTAATTTTTTCTTTACATATTTTTCAAATTTTATATTATAAATTAATATATATAATAAACATATATAATTAAATAAATTAAAAATATTTATGTATATATTCACAATCCGCTTAACGTCCCGCTTAGAAATCCGCCTAAGCGCCCGCTTAGCCCGCCTAGGCGCTAGAAGGTCCTCCCACCGCTTAGAACCGCTTTCCGCTTTTTACAACACTGTTGCGGCAGACGAAATAGCGTATTTATGGAATATTTTGAATCGTATTTCTGGAATGGGTAGGTAGGATCATGAAAATTGAAAATTATCCTTTAATACATATTCATTTCCAATTTTTAATGTAAATTTGTGATTTTTTTTTTAAATTATCCTTATTAAAAATTATATAATAATTAATGAGAAACAACCAAGAGTATAAAATAGTTATGTTCTTAAAAGTCAATGCATTTATCATGGGTATAAAAGAAAATGTATCATCTAATTATATTTTCTTAAAATGCATAATTTTTTTAAAATAGACCTCTGTTTGGGACTACTGTTGAAATAAGTGTTGTTACAATAAATGTTGTTGCGAAAATCATATAACTGTTTGGTAATATTTTTGATATATGCATGTATGTTTTGCATATTATTTTTTTAAAAATAATGCTTTTGTTCAGCTTTGATATTGATATCAGTAATTGCTTCCTGTAAAAGCTGAAAAGTACCTTTTTCAAAAGCTGTTTTCTCTAAAAGCAGCTTTTAAGCCAAAAGCACTTTTCAAAAAAATTGTTTTTAAAGTTTACCCATTTTACCTGTTTTTCATAAATAAGCTGATGTTGCTGTCAGCAACAACAATACCAAACGGGACCTTGAAAGTACTTTTTCTTAGGGGTGAGCAAAAATCCGAATTGAAACCGAAATCGAACCGACGGTTGCGATTTTTGATTTTTTAAAACTGAGACTTTCGGTTCCGGTTATAGGTTAAAACCGAACTGATTATTAAAATAAATAAATAAATATTATATGTATAATTTGTATTAAATTTTTTGAAATTTAAATACATATATTTTTTTTTAGATTAAGCAGTAAACTATAACCTAATTTATGTAATGTAATGGAATTGGGTCGACTAGTTAGTGCTGAGGTGCGGACATATAACACCCGGGCTGCAGCTGTGGTGCTAGTATATATAGATTTTACTCTTCAGGGCCAGGGGGATTCTGATTTCTAAACGACATTGTAACTTCGGCTCAAGTTCAAATTTTGATAGAACTTTTAACTTGTACAAAAGCTAAAGTATTAAATTTTAATTTTATTAGAGGTAAGAATCGACTCATGATTAGTGTCCAAGTTACTATTATAATATTAGAGATAAAGTTATGTATACTATAATATTTTGTCTACTTTATATATTATTAGGTTTTAAAACCGAAACCGAACCGGGGTTTTAAAACCGAATGCAGCTGTGGTGCTAGTATATATAGATTTTACTCTTCAGGGCCAGGGGGATTCTGATTTCTAAACGACATTGTAACTTCGGCTCAAGTTCAAATTTTGATAGAACTTTTAACTTGTACAAAAGCTAAAGTATTAAAAATAATTTTAATTTTATTAGAGGTAAGAATCGACTCCTGATTAGTGTCCAAGTTACTATTATAATATTAGAGATAAAGTTATGTATACTATAATATTTTATCTACTTTATATATTATTAGGTTTTAAAACCGAAACCGAACCGGGGTTTTAAAATCGAAACCGATGGTTTGGTTGCGGTTCAGATTTTCGATTTTTAAAACCGAAGACTTCCGATTTCAGTTCCAATTTTACCCAAAAATCGAACCGAACCAAGATTTGCTCTCTCTGCTATTTCTTGAAAAGCCGCCTACTTGTACATGCTTTGAATTGTTGTTGTTTCTTGCGCACTATCGCAGGCATATTCGATCATAAGATCCATAACTCGTAAATTGCACTAACATAATAATTACATAATTTTATTGTTTAGCTCGATCAACTATTATGTATCAAGTTTGTTTTGACTTGAAATTGCGTTAGATTTTTCAACTACTGTATCCTTTTAATATCGTCCAGATTCCAGGGTGGTACCATTATAATTAAAATTTCTCTATGTAAAGTAAATGAAAAAGTTCTATATCATTTTTAATTTTTAATAAAATTGTTAAAATTCTATTATAATTATAATTTTTTGTTACAATTATATTCAGTTGACTTAATCATGTATTTACGTTTATTGATTTTATTAAAATTTAATTTAAAGAAATAATAAGTTAAATTTCGTTCTGATGGTACCTTATAACCCTACCGTTTCCTATACAAGAACCATAATGTTATGCTTTCTTGATTATTTTAAAATAATCTTTAATAAATATTAAATAAATGAAATAATCTATACAAATAAATAAAAAATGAAATTAATGATATTTCAATACCCAATTTTATTTTATTTCTATTTTGATTTCATCCCTAAATTCATATAAAATAATCAATTCTCTTGTGCTTCGCACGGGCTTCTGGTATGATTGAAAATTAAGAACATGGATACATTGAGCTGAGCTACTGAAGAGTTTATTTTTTAACCATATATGTGAGCCCAAGGGAAAAAAATTATGCAATGCAAATATGCATTATGCACCATTCACTAATTTGTCTAGGTACAGAGCTTACAACTGACCATTGCTATGACCAGAAATAAAAAATTTGAAACAACACTCACTGATTCAAGTCTGCATCACTCATCCAAGATTTTAAATTAATTTAAAGCGTTCCTATGTTACAAAATCAGATATTTTGTTGTAATTTAAAGACAGGAAAACCAAAATATCATGATCCACTTGGAAAATATTCCGCACATTTTCGAGCAGGATTGCTCTAAGAAAACAATCCTACCAATTTTGTGTAATACATTGCTATCGCCAGCAATATCATAAACAAAATGACCCACAAGCTTAATCCTGCAGTTGATTGAAAGTGAATAATTAACAATCATTTCTAAATAAGCCAACAGTAAAAACACATTTTACATGATTCTTACGTAGATTAATACTTAACAAACACTGAGTTCTACTTAATAAACACTGAGTTCAAGCCAATTGATTCTATGGGAACTTATCTTCCCAAAGAAGGGTGAAAATATAAACTGCTTTGGCATGGAAGCGGGCTCAATAAAGGATCTTGGAGAAACCATTTGGTCACCTCAGTACTGCAAGTCCCTGCTGAGGTTACTGGAGGATGATTATAGAAAGGGTATCCGTGTTTCAATCTTACAACAGTAATTTTCGTTAGGCAAATGCAAGCAAGAAAGACCGAGGGGGGTTGGTCCAGGAAGCTATCTTAACGTATTTGTTTTTCTTCTCACTTACTTGAATGCATAGCTGGGCTAAAAGGCTTAAATCTACAAGAGAATGGTACCATTGGCATATTAAAAAGGTTCACTTGTCCTAAACTCAGTTTTGATAAGGTGGAGATCTAAGGAAACTGACATTTTAGCTGTGCTTATAGTTTGTTTTTTTTTTGCCAACAACATGTTGGTGCAGTGGGTTGAACCCTTGTCTCCTTTGTAGGAGGTCAAGGGTTCGACCCCTGGGTGTGTGTGAGTTTAGTTTGTATTAGTTTCCTTTCTTTGTATTTGTATTTGTATTTGGCCGGGGGTCCTTCGGAAACAGCCTCCCTATTGTATAGGGGCATGGTCTGCGTACATCTACCCTCCTCAGACACCACTTTGAGTGGTATTATAACTGAGTAAGTTTCGTTTTTTTTATAGTTTGTTTTTTGGACAGGTACATGCACATGCATATACTAATATAGCAAATTTCATTTCTAAATACTTGCAAATATTATACTACAGTCTACAGCTAGTCAACAACCAACTTGTCAAGGAATACGTACCTCTTTCCTTCTTATCTTCAACTAGTGTCACTCTTGCACTTGAATCAAAAGATGTTGACAAAAGAGCCCTGTAAACGAAATCATTTTAACAATCAATCGAACTTCTTAAGGTGCTGGTGCAAATTATTTTAAACATTTATTCAAAGAGGGACACAAATTTGCACGAGAACCTTGAATCATGTGAAAACATCAGTGATGTGATTATGCCAAGATGAGCTTTCTTAACTACCGTATGTACCCGCATACTGGAAGAATGTAAAACTAAGATGTCGCCTTCCATTGTCCCCCTGCAAGTTGAAAAACAAAGGAAATGTTAATTTGGTAATGGAATGAGCTCATCAAGTGCAACTTTGTGTTTTAGTCTGACTGTTTTTTACTAAATTAGAAAATAACACTAGATCGGTGGGGCAATAGCTCATTAGCTACAGAAAAGAAAATCCTGAAATATGACCACCATACATAAATCCCCAAAAAAAAAACTTTATAGCACATACTTGTTCCTTCAAACCAGTTTCTATAAATCATGCTTACTAGAGGACAGAAATTAAGACACAAATAAAAAGACGAGCAATCTTCATTCCTCGGTGACCTATCATCCAAGAGAAAAATTTCGTGATCCTAAACACGGTCACTTAAGCTATCGTAAGCTTATTCTCTATTTATTGGCAGTTCCAGCTTAAGTATATATCCACAGATAGACATTAAAAAAACATGATACATGGTTACTGCCATCAGTTTGTCAGGTTATCTTTAGTGTAAAAAAAATCAAATGTTCGAGTGTATCCACCTGATTCTCTGCATATATGATGTTTGACATACAGATACCTTAAAAAGCTAACCAGTCTGACATCCACACTAAAAAATCTTGAACAAGTCATCAAATGTGATTCATGCGAGAGCAAGGAGTTCTTACACGGCAAGGTATTTTCCGTCGGGTGAAACATTAAAAGCAGTTACCGAGTCACGGGTTATATGCTTTGAGCTGATCCGCGTCCATGATGTGGTGTTCCACTTTATTATACTTCCACCATTACCTAGGCAAGAGGAAATATAACCAGTGAATTATGCTTGTATCAGGTATATACAAGAAAAAATAATTATATTATGTATATACAGATAATTCTTTTTATATTCTATAGAAGAATAAGACATAACATGTAGAGAAAGAACAACGTTTCCCCACCCTTTTTAAATAAAAATGACACAGATGAGGGGTCCCCCGTCCCCATTGATTCTGCTCATACATAACAGTATAACACATTCAACTTAAAGATAAAACCCTGTGGGAAGAAAATTTACTATTTTACCACATTAAGCCATAAAATTAAATTCATAGTAATGAAAAGCGCACTTAAGCCCAAAGCCCGCTGGAATGTGGGGTATGCGCTTCGATTTGTAATAATCCTGCCCCTTCCAGAAAGCACCGCTTAAGGACTAATAAGAGGGGAGCTCTTAGCACTTTTTACCGGAGGCGATGCAGGACTAATTAATATATACAGAGTTATCTTAATTAAAAATAATTTATCTTTATAAATTAATAATATATATAATGCTTAATTCTACAGATCCAATTTCCGTGTCAAGAAGGAGCTTGGATCTTGATTCACTTTTTGAATAATGGTCGTCATTTTACTCAACAAAATAAAGGAAGCACCAACCACGCGAAAGATTTAAGAATCTTCAAAGAAGATGAAGATGTTTAACGAATGACGTCTAGTATTTGAATTTTTGCTGTTATCGTGACAGTAGTTGTGTATTGTTGACTACATACTACTTGAACTTGTTTGTCTTGGACAAAGTCATTTACTTTCTTAGGCATTATAATAACATGACTTCTGTTATTCTGGACGTAAGTACCAAGAAGTCCACTAATTAATATTTACCTTGCATTGCCGTGATATATAGAACTTGATGGTTCTCAACACTTTGTGAGAATCTGCAGAAGCCAAACCACTCATCCTGGTGATAAATAAATCAAGTATACAAGCAAAGCTGGTTAGAAAAAATTAAATGGATACAGAGAACTTGGGACAAATCACCATAGATACATACAGACACACACATATACATGCAGTGTGTTAGAACGAAACTAATGAAGTGTAGATACGTGAATATCATATGAAATGATAACAGTTCAATTCACTGACCAGTATAACGCTACCAACAATTTCACTGCACGCTAGTAGATTATGTTCATATTAATATTTGGGAACTACCGAGCACTATATACTGCCAAGGTCGTACAAAATCTATATGTAAGCCAGATATCTTGTGGATAGGAAGCCATCGGACATACAAAGTCAAGGAATCTGCTTGCTCATTGAGTGTAATTTACATTTTTCCATTTGGTAAATACTATCAACAATTCAATATGGTGTCTAACCTTTACTTTCTGCAAAGCAGCTACAGGTGTTGATGACGCAATATCCCAAATCCTGCCAGGCCCACTACTTCCGACAGAAGCTAGAAATTTTCCATCGGGGCTGCAAAATAATGAAAGCCGTTGATATCAAATCATATTATATATTACACTAATTTAGTGAGATTTTTTAAAAATGTTATTTGCAAGATGGAAAAATTGATATTAAACTAATTCAATTATATATGAACCTGAAAGACAAATCCTTCACAGACGCATGAGCATTAGATTCATCTAGAATGCTGTCCATACTAGGCCACTTGAAAACCCTTAATTTTCCATCCTGTACTGTACCAAAAGCACATCACCAACAAATATATTTCTTTAGGACTTGTTTCATAAATCAACTTTAGTGTGTTAAATACGGATGCATAGCATCATGAAATATATAGTATAAATCCAACATAACAGAAGTATTACTACAAAGCAAAAACTTATCTCCAACTCCCCAATATGCTTTTCTTTTATATGAGCAACTAAAGCAAAACAAACTGAACCAGATATAGCAGGAATGATGAACCCTACCTCGCCACCAACAGCAAGCACAGATCCCTCATCATTGAAAGTAAGTGCTAACTGTTGTCCAACATCTTCCAGTTGATTAAGAATTTTTTCAGATGATTTTAGACCCCACCCGCGAACATCATCATCGCTCTTTACCGCATCCCATTCAAACCATCTACACAAGTAAATCATAATAGTAACTGTTATTTCAAAATAGGTCTGGTCATTGTATATTTTGTTAGTCTTGAAATGAATATGATCATTTCCTACAACTACAAGTAGGATGTTTACAAAGAATGAGAAAAAAAATCTATAATGATTGAGGAAATGCTGCAATATTGTTATGTAATGTTTCGTTCCTCAGGAAAAAAATATTGGCTATGCATCATAGCAATCAAGTGGTATAATACTGACAAATCAGATCACTGATGATCGACTTTGATTTGATTCCACTATGCTGGACAGAGTTCATTTTGCAAGTCTGTAAAATTGAATATTGAGGCCTAAGCGTGAAGGCAAAAAAAAATATATATATATATATATATATATATATATATATATATATATATATATATATGCTACAAAAAGAAAACTAAACAGTGGCACAGAACATCAACACAATCCTCAATTTGTGGAAAAGTCAAAATCAGCAACTTAAAATCCTGTTGTTGGCAAGAACTGCATTATACATCCTCTAACAGCCTTCACCAGCCTCCCAGGTTCCAATAAGCAGAAATGAAAATTTAAAGTTTACTAGTCTAGTATTACATAATAGTAGTGCAGATATTTACCTACAGCTTTGGGGCATTGAGCAAATAAGGCCTTCTCCGCCAGGGTGGACAGCCATTCTATAGGGCAGATCGGCCCCGGTACCAAGCTTTGCAACCTTAAAAGCAGAAAGCATAATTAGTACCATCAAGTGATGAACCAAAGACCACTGCAGTATTATCTACAATGACTGCTCTGTCTCGTGAATGTGATATTAGAGTGCATAATATTCAAGTTATCAAACAAAGGGAGATAAATGCGACTATAAAGGAAGCACTATGTTGCCCCTTTTAGGCTTTCTTATTCCGCAGCAAACAGTGTTTCCGAAATTGTAATTCTGTATTTACTATTTCGTAAGAAAAAATTGCATTAGATCAAAATCAAATGTACAGGTCTGTAAAGACATACATAGACTTTCATACAGGTGATTTTTTCAAGTAAAGCAGTATTCCAATACAACATACTTACTAAGTTACTATTTATTTGTCAGTTTGGTTTTGTTAGCATAGGTTAAGGTTTCTGAGAAAGTACACACAAAAAAATTGTATCATGAATGGAAAGTAAAAAATAAATCTTGATTCAAGCCAAAAGTTATTTTTGAAAGTGCATGTTTTCCCAATCTTCAAAGAAGTTAGAAAAGTCAAAGAAACAAGTGTTCAAGAGCTAATTGAAATTGAGTATAACAGTAAGAAGAAAGATAAGTACAGTATATTAAGGACCTGTCTGTTTGTCCTTAAAGGTTGGTGAAACCAACATACACGCCCAAAATAACTTAATTGATCCATTTGGCAATTAGGAAGTAAGATTGTAAAACCTGCTTTTAAGTTCAGTTCTAAGACATTGGTATTAGCTTCTTTTTTATTATTAAAAAAAAAAAAAAAAAAACTTCGGGTGTGTGCTACTTGTTTTCCGTATTACATGTTTATTTTTATAGGGGTTTAGTATCAAATTGGCCATTATATAACTAGGAGAATATCAAATTTACCCCCGATAAATTTGGGGTCTCAAATTGACCACTTTCAGACAAAATTGTTGATTTTCGGTGGTAAATTTGATATTTTGTTAACTTATCACCGACTTAGAAGTGGCCAATTTGAGACTCCAAATTTATTGGTGGTATATTTGAAACAATTCTAATTACATAGGGGTCAACTTGATAATTAACTGAAATTTTTATAGTTATATGTAAGTTTTGCGGGGACAAAACAAAATATTACAGTCACAACCTACGTGATTGAAGGTGTGTGAATAGGACTGTAATTCGAGTCAAGCTGCTTCTGAGTTACGGGGTGCGATTAACGTTTAATCAAGGTTCCGTCTTTTCATCATTTAATTTGCTCTCAATAACCTATAAGATACGTATTACAAAACACATAACTGGCCTAAAAATAAGCTATCCAGAAAGATAATAACTTATTCAAAACAGAAATTACCTTCGAATCCTAAACAAAATTCGCAATTAAAATTACCGAATAAAAAGAATAAGATAAATTATTCAGAGAAGCGAGAATTATTAATAATTAATTACAGAATGAGAGAAACACATACAGGCTGATCGGAGAGAGAATTAGAATGGACATAGAATTGAGAAACGAGAATAGCGTTGGGGATTCCACTCTGGCCTTCGCCGCCACCGCCGGAGAGAACGACGTGTCTTGTGGTGTCGATCGATGGTGGAGATTCGTCGGAGTCGTCTTGAGATTTGGATCGGGATAAGCTGAGTGGGAGCCATGATGCTCCGTACAAAGGGACACCGTAGCTTTTGGAAGAATTGGCAATCACCATTACTAATAACTCACTCGCCCCTTTTGGTTATTACAATCGAGAATATTGTGATTTGGAATTTGTGTTATTATTGTTCTCCGGGTTTTCCTGTTGAAATCTGTGCAAGTAAATGCGTGTGCTGGAGTGTTTCTCGTGTTTATAGTCTGTGGCTCTGTGCAATACTGCCGGTAAAGATTTATGTACAGCTGAAGGTCTGTATTCAACCATTCAAGTATTCAACCATGAGACTTTATTTTCCTTTTTTTTTGTTGTTATTTTAGCAAATGAAGTGACACGTTTTTTATTTTAGGGATTCCGGTTTATTTAATTTTAATTTATAAAAAAACTTTAATTGGATGATGTTTAATATAAAATGTATAATATATTTTAAATTTTGGATATCTATACTATTATATAAATTCCGAAACATTAAAAGTTTTGGTACTTGTTTTTTGGTACTAAGTGAATTTACTTATTTACCCTTCATTATAAAGAATATATATATATATATATATATATATATATATATATGATATCTATACTATTAAAATTTCTAAAAATAAATAATAACATAATATGATTAATGGTAAATAGTCGATTGCTTTTTTTCACAATTAATTTTAATTGAAGATATTATCTTTTATAAACACCCACTAATCTTACAATCACAAATATCTATACTATTATATAAAAGCCGAAACAATAAAAGAGTTTTGGTACCTGTTTTTTGTTACTAATTGAATTTATTTATTTACCCTTTATCTATACTCTCTATACTATTATATAAATTCCGAAACATTGAAAGTTTTGGTACCTGTTTTTTGGTACTGAGTGAATTTACTTATATACCCTTCATTATAAAGAAACATAGATACACCTAAAATAAATAATAACATAATATAATTAATGGTAATTAGTCGAGATAATACCTTTTATAAACATCTAAAAACATCAATCGTATCATATCTTTCCATCATTAATATTTTCTTTTCAATTAAAACACGTTATAACTAATGATAATTAGTCGGTTAAGATAATAAAATTAATGGTAATTAGTCGATTGCCTTTTTCAAATTAATATAATAAAATTAATGGCAATTTTATCATATCTTTCAATCATTAATATTATTACGTTACATTTTTAATTTACAACAAATCTTACAATCATTAATATATACATGAAAATATCACATCATATTTCTCAATTATTAATAAAATATATTAAAAATCGTATACATTGTCTATAATAATGATACATGAAAATGTATCATCTTTGCTATATTTTTCTGATTAAATTTCCTTTTTTTCTAGAAATATCACGGGCAACATTAATTTCTCATTTTCTAAAAACTATGAGCAATTTTATTTACTAAAATAACATAATTAAATTATAATTATTATAAACTAATTAATTACCATTTTCATATTAAATCACGTCATTTTTTTAATTTTCACATTACCTTTCTATTTTCTCTAACTAAAATCTTTCTTTTTCCAATGTATATCACGGACGGTTATATTTAATACAAATAACTAATAATATTATAATGTTAATAATTAACCGATGTCTTTTTTCAGTTAAAACGTATTATATTTTCTATATTTTCTAACTAAAATACGGTAGATAAAATCCATCCTACTAACTAACCAATTTCCTTTTTTCCGGTTAAACATATTATCTTTTCTATTTTTCAATAACTAAATAATTTTCTTTTTCAGGTAAAATACAATATCTTTTATATTTTATCTAACTAAAATTTCTACTTTATTAATTAATTTCCTTTTTAAGGTTAAACATATTACCTTTTCTGTTTTTCAATAACTAAATAATTTCATGTTTTAGGTAAAATACAATATCTTTTACATTTTATCTAACTAAAATTTCTTTTTAAAAAAAAAACAAACGAGCAATTTTGTTTAATAAAATAACATAATTATATTAGAATTACTATTAACTAATCAATTACCTTTTTCAGGCAAAACACGTTACCATTTCTCTTTTCTCTAACAAAAGTCTTTCTTTTTCCAAATATATCATGGATGGTTACCTTTTTCAGCCAAAACACGTTACATTTTTTATTTTCTCTTACTAAAACCTCTCTTTTTCCAATTATATTACGGGCGTTTCTATTTAATAAAAATAAAATTATAAAATTATAATATTAATAATTAACCGATTACATTTTCAGCTAAAATGTATCATCTTTTCTATTTTTTCTAATTAAATTCCTTTTTTTTTGAAATATTATGGGCAACATTAATTTCTCATTTCTAAAAATTATGAGCAATTTTATTTAGTAAAATAAGATAATTAAATTATAATTACTATAAACTTATCAATTACCGTTTTCACATAAATCATGTCATCTTTTTAATTTTCACATTACCTTTCTATTTTCTCTAACTAAAATATCTTTTTTTCCAATTGTATAACGGGCGGTTCTATTTAATACAATAAACTAATAATATTATAATATTAATAATTAACCGATTATCTTTTTCAGCTAAAACGTATCATCTTTTCTATATTTTCTAACTAAAATCCCTCTTTTAATAGAAATATCACGGATAATATTAATTTCTCCTTTTCTAAAAACATTGTATTTAGTAAAAAAAACATAACTAAAATATAATTACTATAAACTAATCAATTACTTTTTCACCTAGAACATGTTACCTTTTTAATTTTCTCTATCATCTCTTTTTCTAATCATATCATGGGCATTCTATTTAATAAAATAAAATAATAATTTTATAATCACTAATAATTAACCTATTACCTTTTCAGTTAAAACCTATCATCTTTTCTATATTTTCTAACTAAAATCCCTCATTTTCTAGAAATATCACGGATAATATTTATATAATTATTATCAAATCATCTCATATAAAAATTAAACCCTCCAAAATTCATGTTTAAAAAAATTAATTTAAAATAATGAAAAAGTTTCATATAATATTAAAAAAAATCCGTGCATCGCACGGGTTTTAAGCTAGTACTATTATATAAATTCCGAAATATTGAAAGTTTTGGTATCTGTTTTTTGGTACTAAGTGAATTTACTTATTTACCCTTCATTATAAAGAAATATATATATATATATATATATATATATATATATATATATATATATATATATCTATACTATTAAAATTCCTAAAATAAATAATAACATAGTATGATTAATAGTAAGTAGTCGATTGCTTTTTTTCACAATTACTTTTAATTGAAGATATTATCTTTTATAAACACCCACTAATCTTACAATCACAAATATCTATACTATTATATAAAAGCCGAAACAATAAAAGAGTTTTGGTACCTGTTTTTTGTTACTAAGTGAATTTATTTATTTACCCTTTATCTATACTATTAAAACTCCTAAAATAAATAATAACATAATATAATTAATGGTAAGTAGTCGATTGCCTTTTTTCACATTTACTTTTAATTGAAGATATTACCTTTTATAAACACCTACTAATCTTGCAATCATTAATATATACCCGAAAATATCACATCATATTTTTCAATTATTAATAAAATATATTAAAAATCTGTATACGTTGTGATAGGTCCATAATTAATCATATTTTTAATACCTATTTTATGTCCGTTTTCGTAATTTTATTAATTAATAAATTGTTTTATTTTGTTTTGTAGGAAAATAAATAAAAACAGATTTCTAGCAGGAAAAGGTGCAAAAAGGGAAAGGAGGTGGAAAATACTTGAAGAAAAGGAAATTGGAGGAAAAATCGATTACTTATTGGAGAAGAAAAGGAAATTGAAGAAATTATATTCAAGATTGGATTGTAATCAAAGGGGCCAAACCCAATATTTTCCCCTATATATATGGCCTTCTCCCTTGTAATTTGAGACACCTAGAATTTGATAGCTCTTTATTTTCTTGCTTTTTACTTTCGTTGGTAGCTTTTATCCGACATACTCTTCTGAATTATTAATATTTTTTAGTTCTTCTTTTCCTTCTTTCGTGCGTTCACTTGTTTCAAATCTTCTGCTACGACCTTACTATTTGATTACATGCATGCTTCATTAGTTAACTAGATTTATTAATTTATTATATAAATACTTGCCATTCACGTTATTAATATTAGGCTTATTAAGTTTCTGACCATATATAGATTAAAGTTAGTTTTGTTAAAATCGTTGATTCATGTTTACTTGGTATTATTATAATTGTTTCGTTATTTTTATAATCATGAGTAGCTAATTCTCTTGCCCTAGGATGAAGATGAAGTTAATTTAATTACTCTTGATTTCTTCTCGTTCCTATTAATTGATTCTCATAATTTTTCTTGGTGCTTAATTATTCAATTGACAAAGTGATTTTGATATATTATTGTTACCGGATTTGTTTTTCATAGCCTATGCTTGCTCCTTGAAGTTTTGATAGGTTATTGTTAGATAACAAGTTTCATAGTATATGCTTGTCTCGTTGATTGATATATCTTATTTTTGAAGAAAAGAGGATTGATTTAGGGCGAGTTGATATTATTTGTGATTGATTAACGGATTCGGATTCCTAGGTTTTCCATATTATTTGATAATCTTTGTTAATTAGTTTAATTAGGTTAATTAAAACTCATCTCAAACCTATTTGTCTAGTTCGCCTGATTTAATTATTAGGGTTTTGAAAATTCATAGTCTCTCTGTATTTAATTCTTCGGATTAGTTTCTTGTTTTCTTTTGTTTGTTTTTTTTTAGGGAATTGTGAAGCGGAGAAAAGCTTGGACAAGAAGATCGCTAGAAGGCCTCGCTGTCTCTTTTGAAATTTTTAGAAGCGCTTTTCGGTATTCCGTATCACCTCTCTCTATTTTTCTTTCTTTCTCATTATTAAAAAACACAAAAAAAAAATTAAAAATTCAAAAAACCAAAAAATATCAGTTAGTTAATTGTTTGTTAAACCAATTTGCTGCATCATTCATTCTGTCACATAGGATCACATCATCTAGATTTCTTTATTGTATTTATTACTTTCCATCTTATAAAATTGTGGTGATTGCTGGAGGAAAGAGGTACGTACAATTTAGAATAGAACACGTAGTGTAGTGCATCCATAAGTGTTTATTTTCTTGTTCTTTGTGTGTTGCATCATTCAATCAATCTTAAGGGTGCCACCCAATTACAAGATAAGGTGAGGGATTTCATCACCCTTTCCTTGGCCCACAAATCACTAATTCCTTCATCTTGCATTCCCCTTTCCTTAATAAAACTAAGTAGACGTTAGCCCCTAGGATCTCACGCTCAATTAGGAAGAGAATCTAGGAGGAACAAATCACTAAGTATTCTTTCGTTTGGTGTCTAGGCAAGCGTGACGCTTACCTGGCTAATTTGGATTGGTGTCTAGAAAGGTGTTTAGCCTCTTGGCAATGCTTGCACCTGCCTGGCCAGTCAGGACGAGTGCTTTTTGAGTTGTGACTTTTAGTAGTATCTTATTGTTAGGAGCAAGGTCTAGATTTTTCTTAGGATAATATAAATTTTTTCTTTTTGATTTTTCAATTTTTTTAGGTGTTTACTTATAGCTCTTGTCTGCTACGTGCTTAATTGTTTACTTCTCTTGTATGCAAAGTGCTTGGGTTCGAGACACTACATCTAGATTAGTAAAACAAACCAATCTGTCATCTCCTAAAGTAGTAAGGCAACTTGAGTTCTCTTCACCCACTAGAATTGAGTCAAAAGAATTAGAAGTTCAACCTATAGTCATGGCTGTTTCACTTAAAGACCGTTGTTACCCCGCTCGTACCGCTCAACCCTCATGCATAGTCTTACCCGCAGTAACCGCGAATAACTTTGAAATCAAACATCACAACATTAGCATGTTACCTAGGTTTGCTGGGGTAGAGGGAGAGGATCCATATCTTTTCATTCGAGAGTTTGAGGAAGTGTGTGCATTGCAAAAACTTCAACAATTGAGTGAGGATTCCATTAGGCTCAGGCTTATTAACTTTGCTTTGAAAGAAGATGCTAAACAGTGGTTGTACAGTCTACCCGTTAATTCTATTTCCACATGGGAGGGATTTGTTGCTATCTTTCTTAAAAAATATTTTCCAAACCATAAGGCAAACAGACTTAGGAATGAAATCAACCAATTTCAACAAAATCGGAATGAGTCTTTTTGGAAATATTTTGATAGATTTAAAAAGCTATTGTCTAAGTGTCCTCAACATGGTATAGAAAAATGGAGACTTTGTAAAATTCTTTATGAAGCCTTAGATAGCCAAACCACTGCTTTGTTAGAGTCTATGTGTAATGGTAAGTTTATGGACAAAGATGAAGATGAAGCTTGGCAATTTTTTGAGGAGTTAGCTGAAAGAACAATGTTGTGGGAGTCAACTAGGGAACCTAATCAGGAAGCTGAAAAATCTAACTCATCTAAGGGCTTACACACAGTTGGTAATTCTATTGCAACCGAAGCTAAGTTAGCTACACTCACTAGACGTCTAGAAGCCTTAGAAACCAACAATGCGTCCTCTCAAATGTCTCTCTGTGCAAACTGTAGTTCTCCTAATCATGTGGTAGAGAATTGCCCTGAAATTGAACAAGTCAATGCCATGTTTCAACCTAGAGTTAGGAATGATCCTTATGCACCCACATACAATCCTGGTTGGAAGAGTCACCCAAATTTCTCATGGAACCAAGGTCAATACAATCAGTATAATCAAAACCCTCAACCTGCTTTTCAAAAGCCCAATCCTGGCCCATACCCAACTCAAAATCCTAATTCCTATCCTCCTCAAAATCTTGGTCATTATCCAAACTCAGTCCCCATGAATCCTCCTGGTTTTGCTGAATCTGATAAGAGATTCAATTCTTTAGAAAAGAGTATTGAGGCGTTATTGAAATCTCAAGCTAATCTAACTCAATCTCAACAATCTTTTATGCAAACCATGACCCAAGATAGGCAGTTAATAAATTCCAACACTCAAGCCATATCTAAGCTAGAGGTCCAAGTCAGTCAATTGGCAAACACAATCAATGAGAGAGAGAAAAATAGATTTCCTAGTCAACCCGAGACAAATCCTAAATTTCATCCAAATCAAAAGTCTCATGAAAATGTAAATTCTGTTATCTCTCTAAGGTCTGGTAATCAATTCAACAATCATGCTGGTGTCAATACTCAAGAAGAAGATAAGCTAACATCTGAACCAAATCCTTTACTCTTGAATCCTAGTCTTAAGCAATCTTCAAATTCCGAGAGTTCTGAAGTAGATAAAGCTGATGAGTCACCACCATCCGATGAACCACCTTCGAAACCCCACTCTGATGTGTCTAATGAAAAAGTCTTTAAGCCGAAAGCCCCATTTCCTCAAAGACTTACTTCAAACAAACAATCTGCTCAATTAGATAAGATTTTGGAAGTCTTTAAGCAAGTCAAGATTAACATTCCTCTTTTAGATGCGATTCAACAAGTTCCCTCTTATGCTAAGTGTCTAAAAGATTTATGTACTCATAAAAGAACCACTCATGTTCCTAAGAAAGCTTTCCTAACATCTCATGTTAGCTCTATTTTGTCAAATCAAATCCCTGTGAAGTATAAGGATCCTGGTTGTCCTACCATCTCTTGTGTCATAGGTGATACTTTCATTGATAAAGCTTTACTCGATCTAGGAGCTAGTGTGAATCTTCTTCCATTATCTGTCTACCAAGCCTTGGGTTTAGGTGAACTTAAGAAGACTAGTGTCACTCTTCAGTTAGCTGATCGTTCTGTTAAAACTCCTACAGGTATAGTGGAAGATGTGTTGATTAAGGTTGGTGATTTTGTCTTCCCCGTCGATTTTGTTGTTCTAGAAACCGAACCAGTCAAAAATCTCAAAAATCAAATTCCCATAATTTTAGGAAGACCTTTTCTTGCCACATCTAATGCCTTAATTAACTGTAGGAATGGTTTAATGAAGCTAACTTTTGGAAACATGACAATTGATCTCAACATTTTCAATGTAGGAAAACAACCCAATGACTATTTTGACCAACCCATAGAAATTAACATGATTGATGAGTTAGTTGATAATGAAGTCATGAATGTTGATGATGTGCTTAGCTTTTGTCAAAACTACTTTGGTCAAGAATGGGATGATACTTGTCATAAAAATGAGGTCAATGAAATGTTAGAGTCCACCATTCCTAGTTCCAACCAAGAGTTAGAACCTTCTCCTTTGCCACTTTATGAAGCTAATGAATCAGTTGAGACAAGTCCACCAGAATTAGAACTTAAACCTCTTCCCGAAACTCTTAAGTATATGTTTCTAGGCCCTTCTGAGTCTTTCCCAGTCATAATTGCATCTGATCTGTCACCTTCTCAAGAGGAAGAACTCTTACTTGTACTTAGAGAGAATAAGGAAGCCATAGGGTGGAGCATATCCGATATCAAGGGAATTAGCCCTGCCATTGTCCAACATAGAATTCACTTAGTTAATGATGCTAAACCAGTTAGGGAGCCACAAAGGAGGTTAAACCCGACTCTTAAGGAAGTTGTTAGGAAGGAAATCCTTAAATGTCTAGATAATGGAATCATCTATCCTATATCTGATAGTTCTTGGGTCAGTCCTGTTCAAGTAGTGCCTAAAAAGTCAGGGATCACTGTAGTTGTCAATGAGGATGATGAACTAGTTCCCACTCGTGTCCAATCTGGTTGGAGAATGTGTATTGATTATAGGAAACTAAATGTTGCCACTAGAAAAGATCATTTTCCTCTACCCTTTATTGATCAAATCTTAGAAAGGTTAGCAGGTCACTCATACTATTGCTTTCTAGATGGTTTTTCTGGTTATTTTCAAATTCCCATTGCTCCTGAGGATCAAGAAAAGACCACCTTCACTTGTCCATTTGGAACCTTTGCCTATCGTCGTTTAGCTTTTGGTCTAACCACTGCCCCTGCCACCTTTCAAAGATGTATGATGAGCATTTTCTCTGACATGGTAGGAGAATTCCTAGAAATCTTTATAGATGACTTTTCCATCTTTGGTTCTTCTTTTCATCAGTGTCTTCATCATCTTGACTTAGTTTTAAAACGATGCAAAGAAACAAACCTTGTTCTTAATTGGGAAAAGTGTCATTTCATGGTTAAAGAAGGAATTGTTCTTGGTCATAAAATTTCGTCAAAGGGAATTGAAGTTGATAAAGCTAAAATTGATCTCATTGCTAATCTACCTCCACCAAAATCTATCAAAGAAATTCGTTCCTTTTTAGGGCATGCTGGTTTTTATAGGCGTTTCATTAAAGATTTTAGCAAAAAGGCTAGACCATTGACCAATCTTCTTTCCAAGGACATAAAATTTGAATTCTCTAATGAATGTCTTCAATCATTTGATCATCTTAAGAAAGAATTGACCTCAGCCCCTATCATTCAATCCCCTGATTGGAATCAACCTTTTGAGCTTATGTGTGACGCGTCTGATTATGCCGTAGGAGCAGTTTTGGGACAAAGAATTAATAAGATACCTCATGTCATATACTATGCTAGTAAGACTCTAAATGATGCTCAACTCAACTACTCCACCACTGAAAAAGAACTTCTAGCTGTTGTTTTTGCTCTTGAAAAGTTCAGGTCGTATCTTATAGGTTCTAAAATCATTGTTTACACAGACCACTCTGCTCTTAGATATCTCTTCTCTAAGAAAGACTCAAAAGCCCGATTGATTAGGTGGGTCTTGTTGCTCCAAGAGTTTGACCTAGAAATTAGGGATAAGAAGGGTTCTGAAAATGTTGTTGCTGATCATCTTTCCCGTCTAGTAGTGGAGTCCACCATTGATATGCCTTTGAATGAGTCTTTTCCTGATGAGCACCTTCTTTCCATATCTACCACTCCTTGGTTTGCTGATATTGTTAACTACCTTGTCACTGGTGATATTCCTTCTCATTGGTCTAAGCAAGATAAATCCAAATTTCTCTCACAAGTCAAATACTTCTTTTGGGATGATCCCTATCTTTTTAAGTATTGTTCGGACCAAATCATTAGGAGGTGTGTTCCAAACCATGAGTTTAGAAGTATACTTTCCTTTTGTCATGATCAGGCTTGTGGAGGTCACTTTAGTGCTAAAAAGACTGCTGCTAAAATACTTCAATCTGGTTTCTACTGGCCCAATCTGTTTAAAGATTCTGCTGAATTTTGTGCCACTTGTAGTAGGTGTCAACATTTAGGAAAGATCACTAGAAGAAACATGATGCCAATGAATCCAATCTTAGTTATTGAGATCTTTGATGTTTGGGGAATAGATTTTATGGGTCCCTTTCCTAACTCTTTTGGTAACCTCTACATTCTCTTAGCGGTTGATTATGTCTCTAAATGGGTCGAAGCCATACCAACTAAGTCTAATGATAACAAGGTAGTTCTTAAGTTCTTAAAGGAGAATATCTTTTCTAGATTTGGTACGCCTAGAGCTATAATTAGTGACCAAGGTAAGCATTTCAAAAACCATCAGTTTGAGTCTCTTTTAAGGAAGTATTCCATCACTCATAAGATAGCCACACCTTACCATCCTCAAACTAGTGGTCAAGTTGAGGTCTCTAATAGGCAGATTAAACAAATTCTAGAGAAAACTGTCAATTCAAATAGGAAAGATTGGTCTGTTAAGTTGATAGATGCACTTTGGGCTTATCGCACTGCTTTTAAGACTGTTTTGGGCATGTCTCCTTATAGGATTGTGTTTGGTAAAGCATGTCATCTTCCCGTTGAACTTGAACATAGAGCTTTTTGGGCCATTAAAGAGTTGAATTTTGATTTACCCACTGCTGGTAGTCATAGGAAGTTACAACTGTCTGAGTTAGAAGAAATCAGGAATGATGCCTATGAAAATGCTAAGATTTATAAGGAAAGAACTAAAATTTTGCATGATAAATCTATTTTGAGAAAATCTTTTTCTCCTGGTCAAAAAGTTCTTTTATACAACTCTAGGCTGCATTTATTTCCTGGCAAATTGAGATCTAGATGGGAGGGCCCATATGTTGTTAAAGTTGTTTTTCCTCATGGTGCTATTGAAATTGAAAATCCTAAAACTGGTGAAACATTTAAAGTTAATGGTCAACGCCTTAAACCATTTTTAGAACTGCCAGTTGATTATGAGGAGGAGGTGATCCACCTCCTTGATGCGTGACTCAAGTAAGTTACCTTGTTGTACATAGTTATATTCCTCCGTCTTGCCTTTATCAGGTATTCTCGTCCTTTTACTTTGTCATTTCTTTTTCTCTCATTTGCATACATTGAGGACAATGCATGATTTAGGTATGGGGGAGGGATTTAGTAGTATTATTTAAAAAAAAAAACCCAAAAAAATTTGAAAAATGAAAAAAATACAAAAATAATTCTAGCCTTGTGAAATGATTACTTGTTATAAGTTGCCTTGATGCACCCTTACATGCTATAGTACTCTTGTGTTTCTGAAGCTTTTGATTGAGAAGTGATAAGCTAAGTTCTTGTGCACACACATACACTAGCAAGTTGAAACTAGTAGACTTATTGAATGTTGTAAGTAATTAAAAGGACATGAATATGTGCAAGAAGATTTGGTTTCCATGCTTTGAGTACAAGTAGGTGCATTAAAGAGATTTTTGCTTGGGATTAATTATGTTTTACCACCAAGTGAGATTTTGAGCCTATATGCATATCTTTTGCATTTTATATTCGTTTGCTTGAGTGTCCACATGTTGTTTGCATTGCTAGCACTTGTTTGAGACCTTTCTTGAAATGCATGACATTATTTGATGATAAGATGATAAAGGCAGTTAGGAATAACCAATTATTATCCAAATTACCACACCCTTTACATATGATCAATTAGTTACCCCTTTGAGCTTAATCCTATTTTTTCGGTGACACACCACATTACTTGCCTAGACCTTTTTGTTGTGCAGCCTTACGTATATTTGATCCCATTTGTCAAAGGCTAGTAGTAAGTTGAGGGAGTAATAAGGTGTGTGAGATGGGGTTTACTTTTGTTCATTACTTTTTGGGAAATATTGGGTTTTGTTGCTTACTTGTCAGTCGTTATTCAATAAATTCTTGAAGAAGGATTGTGGTTTCTTATATATTTATATTATCTATCTTAGCTCTCCAGAAAAAAAAAGAGAAGAAAAAAAGAAAAAAAAGAGAAAAAAAATTGAAAAAAAAAAATCAT
Source organism: Saposhnikovia divaricata (assembly GCA_036435485.1). Classification (NCBI taxonomy): domain Eukaryota; kingdom Viridiplantae; phylum Streptophyta; class Magnoliopsida; order Apiales; family Apiaceae; genus Saposhnikovia; species Saposhnikovia divaricata. The sequence goes on from CM071600.1 coordinate 27,467,109, forward strand.
ATGAGAGCATACTTATGTTTATGTGTTTTGTGCGATCCTTCTTCATTCGACTAGTCAAGCAGTTTGTTGGAAGAAAATTAGAAATCCATGTATGGGGAGGATGTATGTTGTTGTGTATGATTTATTATGGTTCCTACTAGCTTTTGACACTTCACCTTATTTGGCCTTACTTGACATACCTTGTCCTTAGCCCCGTTACAACCCAAATAAAAGACCTTTTGATTATCATCATTAATGTATGTTGTGTTAAAGTTAGATTGATACCAAATGTCAAGCATGCTTATGATTTTGTTGGAATTGAGTGATACACTTACCCTTGTTCTTGAGTGAATATTCTTTTGTGAGTGAAAGGTGAGTTATTGCTTGTTTTGTGCATATGAGATCCCAAGTTTTGACTTTAAGGTGTACTCTTGTGGGCTTAGCATGGTTACCAACTTATTTTTACACTTGACGTGGACTTCTAATGACCGCTGCATATTTCTTTGAGTAGACTATGTGAATACTTGCACCTTACACACCAAGACATTGCAAATTCACTTTGATTTCTTAAGTTGATGTAGCATGAGATGACTTGTATGTGTGGTGTTGCATTGAGCAATCTTTTACATGAGCTAGATGGATTTTGTGGGTACATTCACTATAGGCCCTCACGAGACCTCACTCGTCCACTAGGGCTGCCTAGGGGTTTAAAGGGCTTGTTGCATATGCCAAATGCAACCGTGATCACCTTTTATAAACACCTACTAATCTTGCAATCATTAATATATACCCGAAAATATCACATCATATTTTTCAATTATTAATAAAATATATTAAAAATCTGTATACGTTGTGATAGGTCCATAATTAATCATATTTTTAATACCTATTTTATGTCCGTTTTCGTAATTTTATTAATTAATAAATTGTTTTATTTTGTTTTGTAGGAAAATAAATAAAAACAGATTTCTAGCAGGAAAAGGTGCAAAAAGGGAAAGGAGGTGGAAAATACTTGAAGAAAAGGAAATTGGAGGAAAAATCGATTACTTATTGGAGAAGAAAAGGAAATTGAAGAAATTATATTCAAGATTGGATTGTAATCAAAGGGGCCAAACCCAATATTTTCCCCTATATATATGGCCTTCTCCCTTGTAATTTGAGACACCTAGAATTTGATAGCTCTTTATTTTCTTGCTTTTTACTTTCGTTGGTAGCTTTTATCCGACATACTCTTCTGAATTATTAATATTTTTTAGTTCTTCTTTTCCTTCTTTCGTGCGTTCACTTGTTTCAAATCTTCTGCTACGACCTTACTATTTGATTACATGCATGCTTCATTAGTTAACTAGATTTATTAATTTATTATATAAATACTTGCCATTCACGTTATTAATATTAGGCTTATTAAGTTTCTGACCATATATAGATTAAAGTTAGTTTTGTTAAAATCGTTGATTCATGTTTACTTGGTATTATTATAATTGTTTCGTTATTTTTATAATCATGAGTAGCTAATTCTCTTGCCCTAGGATGAAGATGAAGTTAATTTAATTACTCTTGATTTCTTCTCGTTCCTATTAATTGATTCTCATAATTTTTCTTGGTGCTTAATTATTCAATTGACAAAGTGATTTTGATATATTATTGTTACCGGATTTGTTTTTCATAGCCTATGCTTGCTCCTTGAAGTTTTGATAGGTTATTGTTAGATAACAAGTTTCATAGTATATGCTTGTCTCGTTGATTGATATATCTTATTTTTGAAGAAAAGAGGATTGATTTAGGGCGAGTTGATATTATTTGTGATTGATTAACGGATTCGGATTCCTAGGTTTTCCATATTATTTGATAATCTTTGTTAATTAGTTTAATTAGGTTAATTAAAACTCATCTCAAACCTATTTGTCTAGTTCGCCTGATTTAATTATTAGGGTTTTGAAAATTCATAGTCTCTGTGGATCGACCTGTATTTGCTACAATTAACCACTGTGCGCTTGCAGTTATTTTACACATCACGTTGTTTATAAAAACATCAGTCGTATCATATCTTACAATCATTAATATTTCATTTCAAATTAAAACATGTTACCATTTTAATTTAAAACTAATCTTATAATCATTAATATATACCCGAAAATATTACATCATATTTTTCAATTATTAATAAAAGACAAAATGACAGTTTGTAACCCCTATGTATATGGGTTTTGTCAAATTGGTCCAGATTTACGTTTTTTAGCACTTTGCAACCCCTATCTTCAAATCTCGCTTCATATTACAACCCCTGTCTTCAAAAATGACAGTTTGTACCCCTTATGTATAAAGGTTTTTGGCTCATTTTTGTTTGTAAAATAGGTCAATTAAACGGGAGGGGTTGTAACATGAAGCGAGATTTGAAGATAAGGGTTACAAAATGCTAAAAAACGTAAATCTGGACCAATTTAACAAAATCCATATACATAGGGGTTACAAACTGTCATTTTGTCTTAATAAAAATATATTAAAAATTTGTATACATTGTTTATAATAAGGAAACATTAGTATAATCCGTAAACATGAGTATATTAAATTATATTAAATTAAAATTAATTAATTACAATAATGGTAAGTAGTCGATTGCCTTAATTAAATTATAATTATTATAAACTAATCAATTACCTTTTTCACATAAATCGTATAATCTTTTTAATTTTCACGTTGCCTTTCTATTTCTATAGCTAAAATATCTTTTTTTCCAATTATATCACGGGCGGTTCTATTTAATACAATAAACTAATAATATTCTAATATTAATAATTATCTGGTTTTCTTTTTCAGCTAAAACGTATCATCTTTTATATATTTTCTAACTAAAATCCCTCTTTTAATAGAAATATCACGTACAATATTAATTTCTTCTTTTCAAAAAACATTACGAGCAATTGTATTTAGTAAAATAACGTAATTAAATTATAAATACTATAAACTAATCAATTACCTTTTTCACCAAAAACATGTTACATTTTTAATTTTCTTTAACTAAATCCTCTCTTATTCTAATCATTACACGGACATTATATTTTATAAAATAAAAGAATTATTTTATAATTACTAATAATTAAACAAATATTTTTTTCAACTAAAACCTATCATCTTTCTATATTTTCTGACTAAAATCTCTCCATTTTTAGAAATATCATGGATAACATTTATACAACTATTATCAAATCATCTCGTATAAAAATTTAAGCCTCCAAAATTAATATTTCAAAAAATAATTTAAATTAATGAAAAAAATTCATATAATATTTTAAAAAATCCGTGCATCGCACGGGTTTTAAGCTAGTATTTATTTATCATTGTAAATGCTTAATATATTTTGAGTGAATTAAATTTGATTTGAAATAAATAATTAATATTTAATGGTGTTAAAAAAATTATTAATTTCAAAAGTTATGAATTTTGACAAATTTGATATTATTTCTATAAAAATTTTAAATTCATCCAAAATTTATGAGATTTCCAAACATTTATCAACAACGTTGTTAAATCTATAACATCATATATTAACTTCAGAAGATTCACTCTATGAACTTCACAAGATCTTAATGTTAGATCCGGGAGATTTTGCTTGTAAATAAATTTATCAACGTGTTTTTAAAATTCTTATGCTATTATTAATTTGTTAAAAATTATTAAAAAATTTCAGATAATATACCCACAAGTAAAGTGTGGTTTGCAATATTTCTTAACTGAAATGGAAGGAATATAGATTGAAATAACAAAATTTTAAGATATTTTTTCAAAATAATAATTATTTTTTATCAATCTTATTAATAATAACAATATATTGTTAAGTCGATTTTTTTATCAATGTATTCTAGGAACGAGTATTCTGAGTCTAGGACTCTGAAACCCCTCAATTCGGAACTGGAAGCCGATTAAGCTTCGATAAACGAAATCGTGGTACCACATGTTGCTGCTAGGGTGGGATTTGATGCCTCGACTAATGATTATAAGATAGTATGCATAATTCTTATTTATTTGGGTCTCGGATTCAAATATATTCTAATAATAAGGATTCATGGGAAAGGAGGAGCGAGTGAAAAATTCCCTTTTCGACTTTAAAGCGTCAGAATTGTGAATTTGTTGTGAAAGAATTTTCGTACTATATATTCTTAATTGATAAAAAGGAGATCGTAATGTTTTAATGAGCGTTATTGTCTACCGGGTTTGTATAAGAGATTTCGCGTCCCTGAATCTGATAAGGCGTTTGTTGTTTCCAGGATCGAATGACAATTGATTTGTATACCATGGACGAAAATGTTGATGAGTGGACCAAGTTACCGTATATGGCCTATTGCAACACCGACATATATAAGTGTTACACAAAGTGTTACAATAAACACAAAATTTGGTAGTCTATTGCAATATTTTTATAGTGTTGCAAGAAATACCAAAAGTGTTGCAAGCAAAATGATAATTTTGAAATTTTATAAGAATTGCAACACTTTTCGTACTTTACAAAAAGTGTTACAATACACCACCGAAAAATTCTAATTTTTTATTAGCGGGCTTGCCACAATAAGCGGGACATTCTAATTTTGGGTTCCCGGGCTTGCCAAATTTATTTCGTGCCAAAGACTAATATTACACATAATTAATGTTTTATTACATAAAACAAACAGATCTCATCTCTCTCATCTCTCTCTCACTCCTCTCTCCTTCACTCTCTCGACCTCACTCATCTCTCTCAACCTCACTCTCGACCTCACTCGATCTCGACCACCAGCCTCTTTCTCCCTCTCTCATCTCTCTCACTCATCTCTCTCACTTATCTCTTACACCTATCTCAAGCTCCTAATTCAAACCGCAAAATCCCAAATCGATTACATCAGTGGACTGTGGAGATTCAATTAGAACTTTAATTCAAGGTAAATTACCCATATTTTTTCGATTATGTTAGATTATACATGGATATATGTGTATGCATGTGAAAATCTTTGGATTATATGTTTAATTTTATATGTTCATAATTTTTGTCCGATTAAAACTAGTATTATATGTTGATTATTTGTTCAATTTGTGTATGTGAGCTAGTAGTCTTCTTTATATGTTAATTAACACCATTCAGTTTTTATATGTTAATTTTTTGGTAATTGTTTGTTAATTTTGACATGATTTTATGTCAATTTTTGTATGTTGCATCCTTTGTCAATTTTATATGCTTATAATTTCTGATTTGACTGTTTGATTTTTATCTTCTTTGTGGTATTTTGTTACCAAAAGAGTAATTCATACTAGATAATGCTTATTGAATACAGAGTATGCTTATAATCTTTGGTTTTTATGAGATTGGTTTAATGGCAGAACTAATTTTAAACATATACTGATAGACTTATTTTTTAAGGGGTCAAAATACATGTGGAATTGGTAAAAATTAGTGCTTTGTTCAGTAGAGAGTGCGATTTTACTGAGATTTCGTAGGTATGTTATTTTTTGATGTACTGTGCTTTTTGTTTGAAAACATATATGTAGATAATGGATCTTGAAGGAGAGAAATGGATATCACTTCCGAAATATAGTGATAAATATAGGAAGGGGGTGGAAGATTTTGTTACGCACGCATTCGCCAGATATGCCGTCGGCAATAAGTTGATGTGCCCCTGTAAAATATGTACTAACGTATTCTGGAGTGGTGCCAAGGGTATAATTGAGCATCTCATATGCAATGGCCCTTGTGGCCATTCCGCTGAATGGATTTACGAGGTGTCAAACCATAAGATAGACAGCGTTGTAGATGAGATGGATATTGATATAGGTATGGGTTTAGGAGATGATTTCGAGGCGATGAAATCTGATGCATATGGGGGTAATGATTCTACTTAATATGGAGGTAGAAAGGGAATGAATGATGATGCAAGGAATTTTTTTGGGAAAGTTAAGGGGGGTGGGCAGCCTTTATATCCCGAGTGTAAAAATTTTACTCGACTAAGTTTCATAATTAGGCTTTACCAGCTAAAGTGCATCCATAAATTTAGCGAGTCGGCATTTAGCGATTTGCTTGAGTTGATAAAGGAGGTTTTTCCCAATGTAAATCTCCCGTCATCTTTTAATGTAGCCAAGGCTATGATTAAATAATTAGGTTTAGATTACCAAAAGATACATGCATGTCCAAATGACTGCATGTTATTTTGGGCTGAAAATGAGGGCCTGGATACTTGTAAAAATTGTGGAACCTCAAGATGGAAAGTAGTTGAAGATAAGAATAAGCCTAATGCAAACACAAATTTGTCGAACGAAACTAAATTCCCATCAAAAGTGATGAGATATTTTCCTTTAAAGCCAAGGCTGCAAAGAATGTTCTTGACTTCTGATTTCTCGAAGTCAATGACCTGGCATGCTTTAGCACGAAAGAAGGATGGCAAGCTGAGGCATCCGGCTGATGGGCAGGGTTGGAAGTCAATGGATACAAAGTATCCTGAATTCGCGGGGGAAATTAGAAATGTTAGATTAGGTTTAGCTGCGGACGGATTCAATCCTTATCGAGCAATGAATATTTCTCACAGCACATGGCCAGTTGTGTTAGTAAATTACAATCTGCCCCCCTGGTTAATCATGAAACAGGAAAACCTACTTCTTTCAACTTTAATCCTTGGCCCTATTTATTCGGGTAACGAAATCGACGTGTGTATGCAACCATTAATTAGGGAGTTGAAGGAATTATGGGATGTTGGGATAGAGACTTATGATGCAAGGGTGGACAACACATTTAAGCTACACGCTAGCCTCTTATGGACGATAAGTGACTTTCCGGGATATGCACTTTTATCGGGTTGGAGCACGAAAGGTAAACTTGCCTGCCCTTCATGCCACTACGAGACCTCATCAACATATTTGAAACATAGTAAAAAGGTTGTCTATTTAAACCACAGAAAATTTCTTCCTCCTGATCATAAGTGGAGGTCTGATACGCGGAGATTTAATGGAGATGTGGAACTGCTAACAAGTCCAAAAATGTTAATCGGAATGGAGGTTGAGGAACTGTTGTCTTGTTATGAAAATGATTTTGGGAAGCAACAGACGAAGCATAGGGGTTCTTCATCAGATTGTCCTTGGAAGAAAAAGTCCATTTTTTCGAATTACCATATTGGAGTAGTGATATTGTTAGGCATAACCTTGATGTTATGCATATTGAGAAGAACATTTTCGATAAAATATTGGGGACTTTGTTAAATATCGGGGGCAAGACAAAAGATCATCTTAATGCTCGTCACGATTTGGAAGAAATGGGGATTAGAAAAAGTCTTCATCCTGTCAAATGTGCTGATAACACGCATGTTGAAATTAGAGCAGCTAGTTTTGATATGACGAAAGAAGAGAAAGAAATTTTTCTCTCAGTTCTGATGAATGCTAAGTTACCATACGGAACTGCTTCCAATATCAGCCGGTGCGTTCAAATGAAGGAGCGAAAGCTATCGGGTTATAAGAGTCATGACGCGCATTTTGTTCTTCAAATTCTGTTACAATTTGCTGTGGTTAAAACTCTGAAACCTGAGGTAGCAATACCTTTGATGAGGTTGGGGGCATTCTTCAGGGGTATATGTGGCAAAGTCATTGTATTAGAAGACGTTGAGAATTTACAAAATGAAATTATCGAGATACTTTGTGAACTTGAAATGATCTTTCCACCTGCATTTTTCGACATCATGGTTCACTTACCAATTCACTTGTGCAAGGAAATTGAATTCGGTGGACCGGTGCACTTAAGGTGGATGTTTGGAGTTGAAAGGTATTTTTGCAAACTGAAATCATATGTTCGAAATCGGAGTAAGCCAGAAGGGAGCATAGCAGAAGGCTACTTGGTTGAAGAATGTTTGACATTTTGTTCCAGATTGTTCAATGAGCAATGTGCAAACAGAACTGATCCAAAGGACTGTGACAAAAATGCTGGACATCCTATTGGGTCTGGTAAAAACAGAGAAGGAAAGTCTATACATCTGGATGAAAAAACATGGACCAAGGCTCATCGTTACATATTATTCAATTGCGATAACATGGAAATTGAGAAGTTAAAAGAGTAAGTTTTTTTATATACGAAAAATTTTGATTCAAATTTTAGAAGTTTATGAAGCATTATAAGTAAGCTAATTTATGCATATATATTATAAATGTAGTGAACACCGTACCTTGGTTGAAAAAGATGCAAAGTCAAAGAAGTTTAAAAGGGCAAGAACACATATGACTGAATTTCACAAGTGGCTGAAAGAGGCAGTTCAACACAGAGATGATGTTTCAGAAGAATTGTCCAGCTTGGCAAAGGGGCGTCATCGTGCAGCAAAGATATTCTCTGGTTATGTTGTGAATGGATATAGATTTCACACCAAGCTTAGAGATAGTAGGTGTACGACACAAAATAGTGGTGTCTTTCTCACTGCATTAACCACCAGTTTCGCGAGTGCAAAAGACCAAAATCCAATAGTTGGAGATGTAGGTTACTATGGTGCAATTGAGGATATCATTGAAGTCGACTACTAGGGAGCATTGACTGTTGTTGTATTTAAATGTTGTTGGTATAAAAAAGATAAGGATTGCTATGGGCTAACAAGAGTGAACTTCAACAGGGTATGTCAAAAGGAGGATCCCTTCGTTCTCGCTACACAAGTACAACAGGTCTTTTATATTCAAGATCCTGTTGAGAAGAATTTGCATTTTGTTATCAAGAAATCTCCGAAGGATCAGTATTCTGAAGTAGAAGACGAGATGAATGCAGTTGAAGATGTTAGTGACACAGGTCATGTGTATCCTGCACCAATACATGATGATATCATCAATTGGTGCAGAGATGACGTTCCGATGAAACAAATCCCTGTTACACCTGAAGAACAGAATGACACCTGAAGAATAGCCAACTTATTTGTTTTCCTTAGTTGTGCTAGTTTCTATTTCTGTTGTATTCGTTAACTATGGTCGTTAACTTTTATGTAATTGGTACTGAAATTCAATTAGTTTCTTGTATTAGTTCATTGTGGTTCATTGTTAGTGCTTTTTTTTGTAGTTCATATTTAATGCTTTCGTAATTTTCTGTTCAGTACTTAATTGCATATTTCTTGAATTAGTTCATTATGCTTTAACTGCATATTTGCTTCATTATTAATGCTTTTTTTATTTAATTCGTTATCAGGGCCTTTCTTTAATTCGTTAACTGTATATGAATATTTCCATTGCTAATTATTTTTCTTATTTGCTTGTTTTCAGGATGGCAAGTAAAGATTACATTCCGAGGTTCTTTCACAAGGGACAGTTCTCAAAAATTGAATATCTAGGCGGCCGATGTAATGAGATTCCGGAGTATGTAGAGTCTGACAGATTCTCGTACACGGTTGTGATGGAGCACGTGAAAGATAATCTGAAGTACACGGAAATTGGCGGTGTTTATGTGAAGAACGTGGCGAGTGGCTGGAAGCTTATTGACAACGATCGTGATTTACAGGATTTTGTAAGCACAGTTGAAGGAGAGAGGTTGGACTTTTATGTTGATCATATAATTGACAATAATGTTGAGCCAAAGTCACAAATGCAGCCACATGTAATTGTGCGACCAAGAACAAAATATTTTGAAGGTAACATAACATCCATTATTTTCTGTTATTACTTAACATATAGGCAGTGATGTTAATATGTTTTTACATCCAATTTCACCAACAGCTTTACAAGCAAAGCGTAAATATGTGACAATCAGTGGGTTGAAGAAGGAGAGGGGCAATCGTCGATCTACTCGTGGAAAGGCAGCTACTGATCAACCTGAAACTGAGGCTGGACAAGTTCGTCCAAAGGTTAAATAATATCTACTGTTTAGTTGCTCAATTAAATATGCCTTGGGTCAAATTTGATATTTTTGTACATATTCTTTACAAATTTTAGGTAACGGATTATGAAAAGGGTAGGATGTTGAACGTTGCTGACAATCAAAGAAAAGTTGATGAGTTGGGATTAAAACATCTTGCTTCCGGTTTAAATTTGAACAATGTTGAGGAAAAGGTTCAAGCGGACGATGAGCCAGAACTTGATAGAGAGTACGTTCCTGGACATGACAGTTTGTCCGAGGCTAAAAAAGAAGACGAAGAGATCGTGGCGAAACAAGTTGCTCAAAAGCAAAAGGGGAAGAAGGTGACCAATCATATCTCAAGGCCGAACACACGTTCAAAGACCACAGCTCCTTTATCTACACAGGTACATGATGCTAAGTTCATATATATTAATAACTGTTTAGCAATTCATATGTTGGTTTAGCAATTCTTTGTTGCATTAGGATGATAAAGCTTATGCCAAACTACAACTTCTTATGTAAATGCAGGCCTCGAGTATGCAGTCTGAACCACCTAAACATTCATCCCCTGTCATTTCTGAGAATTTACCACCTCCCCCTCCATTGCCTAAAGATTTACCACCAGGCTTACCATTATTGCAACCGGCGCCTGCAAAAAGATATAACAATCAAGGAATTGGTTCAATGGAAGCTTACATGTCGATGAAAGATCGTCAAAAGACCCTTGAAAAAGAAAAAAACAAAGTGGATGATGGTGGTCAGACATCTCATTCAGAAACTCATGTAGAAATAGTTGAAACCTCAACAGGTAATTGTAGGTTTTCTCGATATATTCTTGAATCAGATTTTGTGTTGAATTAGTACTTAAGTGTTTTGTACCACTTTTAGGAGGCAACAAGCGTAGAGGACCAAACCGAATGAATAATGTTTACACAAGGAGGCCTGATGAGAAGAAGGTTATTAAGTTGAATTGCAAGTTCCAGGTTGTGGCTGACACTGACAAAGACTTGTCTGAATATAAAAACTTTTTGGGGACATTGGCTAGGCAGTCTGTCCCACTTGATCTCGTCAATTGACACAAACTTCCAAAACAACAGAAGGAGGAACTATGGAATTTTGTTAAGGTAACCTCAAAATATTGTAGACCTTTTTTATGATCTCTATTATTTTTATTGTCTTTAGGATTAAGTAAGAGTAATTAATAGGTCAGTAGTATGTCATTCACGTGTAAATGCCACTAATAATTTTAAATAATTTTATTAGACAAGATTGGAGAGGGCATAGTATGTCCACTTCTATACTTGCTTTAATTTTCATTTTCTAATGTGTAAAAAATTGAAAGTTTTGATAAAATAAGCTGTATTTTGTTCTCTTACTGTGCTACTTGAATTTTACTACTTTTTAGGCACATAGATGATCCCTCATGTTACTATCATGTACCTTGTTTTCGAGTGGGATATACTGGTATGTTTGTTTTGTTTGGTTTAGATGATAGAAATCAGGAGGGAAAAAAAGACTATGATTTAGATTGGTAGAGTATTAGTTTGATGGATAGTAAGATTGATCTAAAGTTAAATTTGGGGTTTAAGAAACTCTGTCAAGTAATTATCTGAGATGCATGAATAAAGCAGAAGGAATAATAGATACGTAACTTAAACGAAAGGTTTAGATTGATGATTCTGATTTCCAGTACCAAAATCTTGGCCAGTGATGTTAGTATCAGATATCCGCAGCAGAATAACAGAGAAGCTTTATGTGAAGAAGACTGAAATATGCAGAGCATAATGGAGCAGAATAACAGAGATGCTTTCATTTTCTAATGTGTTTATTACCACTTCTATACTTGCTTTAATTTTCTAATTATGTCACTCTGCATAATTTTGGCAGAAAGCAGAAAAGAAGATAGATCCTAAAATGCTAGCTCCGAAAGACGATATTTATGACAAAACTCGTAAACGGAAGCCAGGACGCGTATATAAGGTAAGATGCAAGTATTTCATTTTTTTATTCTTTTTCATCTATTCAATTTTTTCCTTTAAAGGTAGACTTTCTTTTCAGTTTTAATGTCTTGTATTTTTGTTTAATCATGCTTTTTCGTAGACTGCAACTGTTGAAGCTGGCAATGGGGGCGAACAAGTCAAAAAACCAAAACATGGACCAAATTGGCTTTTAGGAAGATCTGGAAAATGCAGAAAAATGATGACAGCTCAGCAGCCAAAACTTTGTACTTCCAGTAGTACTCCTGATATTGATGATCTGAAAAAGTCTTTAAGGGAGGAAATCATGGCTGAAATGCAGGAGATGGTAGATAAAAGGTTGTGTGAGAAAATGTCAAAGGTAGTAGCAAAATTGGGAGAAATCAATCCAGATTTTAAGTACCTTGATGTCGAAGAGTTATGTCTTGCATCTGGTGACGAAAGTGAGGAAGGCAGTGATCATGAGCAGCGGGATGATCGCGCTGATGACAATGCTCACGAGGCCGACGACGAAAATGATGATTGACGATCAGTGCATAAGTATTGCTTTCTATATGCGTGCTTTTGGTGTGGTAACATTAACTATTTAGACTACGCAGAGTGACGTACTTTTGGTACGTGTAAGTCGACTTGTGTGTGTTTCGACTTTAGACTATGCGTTTAATGTTTGGCCTTCTTTATTTACGTGTTTGTTGGACATTAATGAAATGTCATTTCTGGTTTGGTTGGACATTAATGAAATGTCATTTCTGGTTTGGTATATGCTTTCATGCATGAATATTGAAATTTCAAACAGGACATTGCAATGTGAACTAATAAAAATGTTGCAAAAAAGTGTTGCCAATAAAATTTAAAAGTATTACAATAGTAATTAAAATGTTGCAGAGAAATGTTGCAAACATATCAAAAAGTATTGCAAAAGGTTCCAAAATGTTGCAAAAAAAACCAAAAGTATTGCAAAATGCATAATAATGTTGCAAAAATATGTTGCACTAAACTCACTTTGTAACATTTTTAAGTCAATTAATGTTGCAAAAAAGTGTTGCATTCGTCTGTTGTAACATATTTAAAATGTTGCTAAAACATGCAAAAGTGTTACAACAAACTACACCAAACTCTTTTTGTAATACTTTGAAAAGCGTTGCAATAAACACAAAAATCGTTGCTACAGAAGGCTGTTGCCACGCCGGCAAATGCAACACTGACTTTTAGCAAAAGTGTTGCATAAACAGGTATTGTAACACTTTTGGAGCCTAATGATACACTTTTTTGGTGTTGCAACAGGCCATATTCCTTGTAGTGTTATATAGCGTGGGGGTTGCTGATTGGAATACACCGACCCGAATCATCTGAGTCACTCCAACCATCAGCCCGAAAAACACTACCAACACTTCCCGCAAACGTAATTATTAGAATCCTAACCCATACCGATTACAAATCATTGTTGAGATGCACTTCTGTTTCTAAATCATGATATTCACTCATCACCAACCCCATTTTGATTAACAAATGGATCAAAACAAACCGACCTTCCCATACCCATTTCCACCAAAAGATTTTTTAATTGAAACATTTAATAGATTAGCTACACGGTCTGTGACTAGGTTTAGAGGATTATTAATTGATCAGAATAAGAATGATGATTTCATAAAAAATAATTATTAATTGATGAGAAGAAAAATTAGCTTATAAGATTTTCAATTGTAATTGCAAATACTACTATTTTTTACGAGTTGCAACAAGTATATATTATATTTTTACATGAATGAAATGGTAATATTTATTTTTTTACCAAAAAAATAACCTTGTTTTGAAATATAAATATAACTTTTTATTAAGTTCAGTGTCTATGTGAAATATATGGTTGCTTTTAATTTTGAAATTGGTATTTCTTTTCTTTTTATGATATTCATAAAATTATCTAATGTTGGCTAGGATAACTATGTAACCATGAATTTTTGTAGTATACATTTGTAATGTCTTTTTTATTTGTTTTTAACTTTTAAATGTAAAATTGTATTTTGATAAAACCTAAATTTGACATATGTTGCATAAATGAAGATATTAATGTATGGGAGGAAATGTAATATGTAATGCTTTTTTCAGAAAGTTTGTTGAGTATTGAATACAGTAAAAGAATACAGGGGGGGTGAATGGATTCTTGAACTTTTATTTGTTCTTGAATCTTTGCAACAAGATATGTGTTGAGTGTGTGAGATATGTAAGTACAGATAACAAAGACAAACACAACACAATATCACTTTAATCTAATATTTTATTAGATAAAGATTTTGCTACAATCTGTGAATACAAATGATAGTATTCTCAGCTTCGTTTTTCTTAGAGAGATATTTCTTGTGATGTATCTTGAAAAACTTATCTGCTAAGGAAGTGAGGCTGTATCCTTATAAACATGGATACACCTACTTACTACAAATAAGGTAGGTAAAACAAACTACTTTCCAATATGTCTAACTCATTTGAGTAAGAATCCAAACGGCTACAGATTTGACTTTGCAAAGCCTGTTCAGATCCACTTCTTTAGCTCCTTGTCCCTTTGTCTTATCTCTCCAAGCTTCTTTGTAGGCTTTCCAATGTGCTTTATAGTACATAGTCAAATAAAGCGTCTTGGCTTGTTGCAAGTTTCTGACTTGTACAATTCTTCAGTATTTTGTCTCCAAGAATGTATTCGAGAAGTGACTAAGTGATTGATTCGAGAACTCGAATTGAATTAATCGATAACTCTGAGTTCTCGAATAGTGTTATATTGACATATCGAATCACTTCTCGAATAGCTCTTTTCTCTGGGACTCCTTGAGATATCGAATAGAGCATTTTGACATATTGAATCCCTGAGATGTCGAATAGCTTCTTTAGTCCTTGAGATATCGAATAGAGCATTGACTTGTTGACTCTTAGAGAACTCGAATGATGCTTTGACTTGTTGACTCCATGAGTTCTCGAATAGAGTAATAGACATATCGAATCTCTGAGATAACGAATGAGATATCGAACAGTGTATTCAGAGATATCGAATAGTGTCTTATGAGATATCGAATCTCTGACTTCTCGAATGCTAGACTTCTCGAATAGACAAATGTACTTCTCGAATTGGTACTTAGGCAAATTCTTCATTTCTTCAAATCCCAACTGTGATTATTTGGCAGTCTTTATCTCCTTGCTTGAGGCATGAACCTTGGAACTTCTTTCAAGCATTATTCTTGACTTTATAAGTACAGTTACCCAACTAGGATTTGATGCCTATTACAAGTACAGAACAAATAGAAACTCTACAACTAGAGGTTCCCTCAGTTAAGAGGTCATGTAGGTAATGCATAGCATTACACATACTTAGGTTTGTTATTAGATGTATTCAGGCATGCCTCTGTGACTAACAATCTCCCCCAAATTGTGAGTAAGACCCTTAGTCACAATTTCGTGTCTGATAACAAGCCTAACATACATAAAGATAAAACTTGACAGTACATGTATGAATTTTGATTAGCAATGTGGATAGAACTACAGGGTGAGTAATCTTATAGCCTATGATGAAGTACTAGCCATTGTCATTTGTTTCCCTTTCCATAGCTTTGGCTTGCAAATCATCATATGCTTTCTGTCTTCTTTCTTTCTCCTTCCTTGTATTCTCATACATAGCTCTTATTATTTCTACCATAGCATCCAATTCTTCAAGCAAAATTGAGTCTTTGAAATCTTCAAGTACTGGTTTCAGAATGTTTGCAGGATAGTGGTTGAGTAGATTCATTCTGATGTGGACCTGATCCCCATTTCTCCTCCTATACTTCACCACATAGGGGTTAAACTGAACTCTACACAATCCCTTTGCCCTTAGCTTTTCTGCTTCAATCTCCAGTCTCTCAATTTCTTTCTCCCTTGCTAGCCATTTCTCAAGACACTCTTTTCTGATTCTCTCCTCATGATCTCTCTTCATCTTCAAAAAATCAATTAGCTCCAGCTTCCATACTCTTTCCACTTTATCTTCTGAGCTCAACAATGCAATGATTCTTTCTATGTCATGTAGCTTGCCCCAGTGTTGACATCCTCCTTATTTGAATTTCTCCTCCCTTCCATCAGTATATTTGATCTCAAGGCAGTTATCAACAATGGCAACATGGTAGATTCTTTGAGCTTGTAAGAATTGCAGTTGGTCTTCATCAAAGTCTTCATCTATTGGTTGGAGTTTTAAGCCTGGATAGATTGTCAGAGTCCTTGATTTGGATAGCTTTGGTTTCCTTGCAGCTTGTTTGAATTTGATCCTTTTAACATGGTTGCCTGGCAGTAGCATGTGACCTTTGTTTGTGGACCATTGTAGTATTCCATTAGCAGTTTGCTTTTTGAAATATACAGATGGTTTCTTGACTTGAATCTTCTTCTCTTCTTGAGGTGGTAAAACAGTTGCAGGAGCCAAGGGATTAGATTTTGGTAGGTCATTACTAACAGCATTCACCCTAGACTTAGTGTCTTGTGTTGTGGTGAGATTACTGCTAGCAATGCCTAAGGCTTGCTGTTTTCCATTCTTCCTCTCATAGACTTTGCCTTGGTCATCATCCTTCTTATCCTTGCTGTCTTTCTCCTTCTTCTTATCCTCATCCCCCTTATCACTCTTGTCATCATCCTTATCATCCTTATTCCTCCTAGGTTGAGTATTTCCAGAATTGAACCAGTAGCTATGAATGTTCTTAAGATGTGAAGTGCTTCCAACTCTTCAACACTTCTGTTTCCATCTTTCTTTTGTAGCTGGTCAATAATAGCAATGATGAGTCTGTGGTTTTTAGGGTTAAGATCATGGGGGATAACCAGCTGTTTAACATCTTGAATTCTGGTACCAGACTGATAAAAGATGGTTCTTGGTTTGGTGCATACTTCAGGCAATCTAGTTAGTTGACCATCTTTTAGTTCAGTGTACAGTCTTTGGTTGTTCTCCCCACTCTGCTCAATTAGTTCCAAGATAGCATCAATCTCAGAGTATTTTAAGGCTTTCAAGGTTTCAAATGATAGATGCCATATCTTGCCATTGGTCACCATCATGATTTCCTTGAGATAGATTTGATTTAGCTTTCTTGGAATAACTGTTAGATATTTGATTTGATCTCTGAGGCTTCTTCTGTAAAATAAGATATCCCCTCAAACCCTTGCTTTTGAGGTTTGCAGAAACTTCAAGAATGCAGCATCATGATAAATCTCTGAATTTGCTACTTCTATCAGCTTGGCCTCTGTAATCACCTTAGCTTCCACTGGCTCATCTTCAAGTCTGGGTACTTGGACTGGATTGCTTGGAATGGAACCTGCCACTACTGTAGTAGTGACAGTTTGCTTTTGGCCACTAGGTGTAATGATGTGCACATGTGGTAGAGTGACCACTGGCAGAGAAGATGGAGGTTCATCAACCTTGAGTTTGCCCTTGCCTGAGACATGAGATGTAGGATTTGAAATTTGTTGATGACCACCCTCATTAATCTTGATGCCTTTAGATTGAGATTTAGATTTCTCCCCCTTAGTCTGAGGATCCCCCTTAGATTTATTCCTTGTTATCCTCTTCTCCCCCTTAGGCTTGTTGTCAGGCACAGAGGCTGTAGTAGGGGCCTTTGGAGTTGAAGAGTCTTCAGATAGAGGGATACCCATGTGCTTCATCATGGCAGACAGCATAGATTGTTGATGCAGAAGAACATCAGCTGTGGTAGTGGCTTGAGTGTTCAATTGCTCAGTTAGATTTGTAACCTTGCCTGCCAGATGGGCATTGGATTCTTTGAGAGACATCACCTCCCTTTCAAGAGTATCAACCTTGGTGAATAGCTCTTTGGCCTTGAAACCATTTAGGGATTGATCTTGTAGTCTCTTGAACTCATACTTTGACAGTTCATTCACAGGGACTTCAGTGACTAGCTTGTCTCCATATTGGTTTTTTAACATGGTCCTCAACATAGCATTGGCCTCTGTAGTCTGGTCAGATAGAATTTGAAATTTGCTTCCTAGACCTGTGACTGTATCTTTAAGTAGAGCTAGACCATTATCCATCTTGGTGCAGGTGGTGTTGCAGTGTTTGAGATCTTTGACCACATTGTCTAGTTGAGGAAATTTGGCATCAAAGGCCCTCTTTACTTCTTCTACTGAAGTGGCTGTCTTGTCACTCACCTTGTTGACTTCAGTTTTGACTCCCTTGCCAAGGTAGTGTGCAGCCTTGAGGAAACCCTTGTAGGAATCATTGACAGCTTCATACACTTCACTAGGGGACAGGGATTTTGCATTTGAACCCAGTGAAGTGATGTATTCCTCTCTAAGATATTGAAGTGCTTCACTGAGAGTTACATCATACTTTCCTTGCATCCAGGCATCTACATTGCCATCTCTCTCAGCATCATCAATAATCTTGGCCTTCTGCATCTCCACATCATCCCTATGGCATAGTAGGATGGCTTCATAATCTGGATTTGAGATGTTGGAGGTGACAAGGTTCTGGGCTATTTTTACAAACTCAGGAATCTGATCCACAACATAGCTTTGGAGAGCTTCAATGGACATTTGTGGTGGAACAGACCCTGATCCTGAAGCACTGTCATGTTGCACAGGCTTCAGCCATTAGGACAGAAAGTGAGAGCTAGAGCTAGGCAAGCTAGACTCCTCAGTTACAGATGCAACTTCTGTAACCGGATGGAAAGACTCTGCTACTGTTGTCTCCACAAGAGTGGGATGAGTTACAACAGTAGTTGACACAGGCACAGAGTCTCTAGTTAAAACTAGTGAATCCTCTGTGTTTGTGATGGTGTCATTAGGAGATGCCCCATCATGCATTCCCTGACCATCTAAATGTGGTACCTGGGTGGTGAGCAAGGTGTCATGCACCAAGTCACTTGAATCAATTGGCTCATCAAGAGAAAAGAATTCTTGATGATCAATGCCTTGCTCCTCAATTGCTTGAGTTGCAGGCTCCAAAGAAATATGAGTGGTAGATTCTGGAAGAGAAGTGTGTTGTAGATTAGATTTTGGCAACTCCCCCTGAGAGATAGAGGGAGTTTCAATTGTGATGTGCTCTTCACTCAGTGTTGTGCCAACCTTATCACTCCCATGTGCTGACTCTGTACAAATAGGTGCATTGGGGAGGATGCTTGATTCTATAGATGCACCCTGTTGAGAGGATACATCTAGTGAGCTGGGTGACTGAAGAGGTGGTTTTAGATTTCTTCTTCTTCTTTAGGCTAATGATAGGTGACTCAGTTTCCTCACTTGTTATGCCTAATTCTACAGCCAAGGCTGCTTCAGTTAAGATTTTTAGAGGTTCAGAAGCAACCTGTTTTCTCTTCTTTTTACTAACATCACCCTTTTGAGAGGATGATGCAGTTGGCTCTGTGTTTGGCTGAGAGGGTTGGTTAACAGGCCCTGGGTTAGCATTTTGCTCTACTTGCTTGGGCCTAGCTAACTCAGATTTTGAGGCACATATTGGCATGTTGTGGGGGTAAGTCCTAAATAAACTCTCCATAAGGGGAGTTATTTTGAGCCTTACATCCACATCATTCCTGGTCTCCAAGCTACCAAATATGAGTTTGGTCATGGATTTCGGATAGCCTATTCTATTTTTGTCTAACCCAGGCATTTCAATCAATTTAGCATCTATGAAATTAAGTACAGATTGAATAAAGCGAGGGAAGAAAATTTCATTACCTCTCTTGGCTGAGTTCTTACCAAGTCTCCCATACAATTCTTGCATTATGATCAAACCAACGTCAATCTTTCTCCCATATGCTAGAGCATATCCTATTTGTTGAACATGTGTGCTGATTTGATCAAAGCTGGACTTCCTTGCTGTGAAGACTTGAAGAAGAGTGGCAAAGACATAGCTCCATTCTTTCCTCAAGTACTTCCTATTCAAATTTCCAAGCTTGATTCTATCTGAGTAGTTGATAAAATCAAAGAAGTCTTCCAATTCCTGATCAGTTGCTTGACTGTCATACACTCCTTGTTGTAACCTCAGTGCTTGATTCATGTCTTCAGTAGTGATGGTGATTTCCTTGTCCTGAATCTTGCAATAGATTACGTATGAAGTTATTGCATTCTCTAGGGCCACGACCTCCACAGTAGCAGTTCTCCAAAACTGTTCTAGTAAGTCTAGATACAGGTTGGGTTGGCTGAGAGTGCATCCTTGATGTATGATTCAGCCATCCATCGAATGAAGCACTTAAAGTTTGCATTGGGTGCTTCAACATCGTTGGTTATTGCTATGAAATTGGTGTGGGTAGGAATTGTGAGTTGGGTATTTGCCATTGTTACACAGAGAGATGAGAAGAGAATGAAGGTTGAAGAAGAAATTTAGCTTTTGACGTTAGGGTTTACAGAGGTTTTGGAACATTAGCTGCTTGAGAAATCGAATGAAATGATTTGAACAGTTGTGGAATTGTATATATGTGTGAGTGACTTGAGTTGTCGATTAAATATAAGTTTTGTATCGACAAGTCAGTCATTCGAGAAGTATAAAACAACTATTCGATAAGTCAAGAAAGGCTTATTCGATATCTCAAGCAGTTTGAAACTCACAGCTGGCAGTTATTTAACTCAGAAAATAATTCTAAGCTAAATAAAATATGTTTTTATGAGCGAAATGAAATTTTGAATATAAATCCAAAAAGCGATTAAGTGTCAGCGAGAAATCAACCTTTTCAAATGATTCGATAACTCAAATACAGTATTCGAGAACTCCATCATTAGAGAACTAAAATACTCTATTCGAGAACTCAGAGTGTGCTATTCGATTTCTCCAAAAGACACTATTCGAGAACTCAAGAGGGTTCTAGATGGGCCTATTCGAGAACTCGAGCCATGACAAAACAATGAACCATTCGAGAAGTCTGACTTATCGAACTATACTTTTCACTCATAAAATTCAATTTTCACTATCTTTTAAAATTTACCAGAAATATTCACTGAAGAATATTCTACCAAATTAAATAGTGATTCTCTCAAAATTTCACAGAAATTTCAAGCTAAAGATGTATGATTTTCAACATATGCAGCATTGTGGAATATTTATAAATCATACTCCAGCCAATACTTCAAAAATATTGAGCATTTGATAAAGTAAGTATTTACTGCTGCAACAATCTAGTTGATATATTCACTTAGCCAGAATTTGAAGAATTCAGCATTCCAATCTCACTAACCAACCTTGTGAAGGTGGCTTCATCTAATGGCTTAGTGAATATGTCATCTAGTTGTTTCTCTGTGGGAACATAATGTAACTCAATGGTTCCATTAGTTGCATGCTCCCTTATGAAGTGATATCTGATGTCAATGTGCTTTGTCCTAGAATGATTGACAGGATTGGAGACTATAGAGATTGCACTTGTGTTGTCACACATGATTGGAATTCTTTCCAACACAAGTCCATAATCTCTAAGTTGGTTTCTAATCCAAAGCACATGAGCACAGCAACTTCCAGCAGCTATGTACTCAGCTTCAGCTGTGGAAGTTGACACAGATTGTTGTTTCTTGCTGTACCAAGAGACTAACCTTTGTCCAAGAAACTGGCAGCTACCTGAGGTGCTTTTCCTATCCACTCTGCATCCAGCATAATCAGCATCAGAATAACCAACCAGATTGAACCCTGTGTCCTTAGGATACCATAACCCCAAGTTTGGTGTGCCCTTCAGATATCTGAAAATCCTCTTTATTGCTATCATATGTGATTCTTTTGGATTTGATTGAAACCTTGCACACAAGCATGTTGCAAACATGATGTCTGGCCTACTAGCAGTGAGGTATAGTAGAGAACCAACCATGCCTCTGTAGATTGAGATATCTACCTTCTTGCCCTTACCATCTTCATCTAACTTGGTGGCAGTGGCCATGGGTGTCTTTGCAGGTGAGCATTCTTCCAAGTCAAATTTCTTCAATAGATCCTTGATGTATTTGGTTTGACTTATAAAAATGCCATCCTTCCTTTGACTCACTTGCAGCCCAAGAAAGAATGTTAATTCTCCCATCATACTCATCTCATATCTGCTCTGCATGAGCTTAGAGAATTTCTCATACAGCTTCTCATTTGTAGAGCCAAATATGATATCATCCACATAGATTTGAACTACGATAATATCATCACCATGTTTCTTGTAAAACAGTGTCTTGTCCAGTGTGCCTCTAGTGAATTGATTATCCAATAGAAATTGTGATAATGTGTCATACCATGCCCTAGGAGCTTGCTTAAGTCCATACAATGCTTTAAGCAATCTGTAGACAAAGTGAGGGAATTGTGGATCCTCAAAGCCAGGTGGCTGTTGCACATATACTTCTTCTTCCAACTCCCCATTCAGAAATGCACTCTTGACATCCATTTGATAAACCTTGAAATTAGAATGTGCAGCAAATGCCAAGAAAATTCTGATGGCCTCTAGTCTAGCAACAGGGGCAAAAGTCTCATCATAGTCAATGCCTTCCTGTTGAGAGTATCCTTTTGCAACCAACCTTGCTTTGTTTCTTATGACTACACCATTTTCATCCATCTTATTCCTTAGAACCCATTTTGTTCCAACAATGGTTCTATCCTTTGGTGCAGGCACAAGTTCCCATACTTTGCTTCTTTCAAATTGGTTTAGCTCCTCTTGCATAGCAATTATCCAATCAGGATCCAACAATGCATCATCAAGTTTCTTAGGCTCAACTTGGGATAGAAAGCAACCATAGAGACATTCATTTAGAGTTGCTCTCCTTGTCCTCACTCCTGTATTTGGATCTCCAATTATCTGATCTGCAGTATGTGATCTATCCCATTTCCTTGTATGTTCAGATTGATTTCTCAGCCTTGATGTTGCTTCATCATCCAGATCATGATCATTTACATTTCCTCCCCCTGTGAAGTTGCCACTAATCACAGGTGTGTCTTGGATGCTTGTTTCTTCATTGTTGGTTGACACAGGTTCTTCATTCACTTGAGTTTGTTGGATTGTGGGCTCAAATTCAGTTTCAATCTCCTCATCAGAATCATCTAGATTGTCAAACTTCAAAGGATCTTTATCTTCATCATTGGCTTCTTCTAATCCAGGTAGTTTGCTATCATCAAATGTCACATCTGTGCTTTCCATAACTTTCTTTTGAGTGATGACATAAACTTTGTATGCAATTCTTTCCATAGAGTAGCCAAGAAAAATTCCTTCAAATGCTTTTGCATCAAACTTTCCAACATATTCTGAGTTGTCTTTTAACACAAAGCATTTGCTTCCAAAAGTATGAACATACTTTAGAGTGGGCTTCTTTCCAGTCATCAAGTTGTAAGGTGTCTTTCCAGTGTTTTTGTTGATGAGGGTTCTGTTTTGGATATAGAATGCAGTGCTCACAGCCTCAGCCCAAAAACATGTAGGCATCTTTGCATCAAGTAACATTGTTCTAGCATCCTCAATCAGAGTTCTATTCTTTCTCTCAACAACTCCATTTTGTTGTGGAGTCCTTGGAGCTGAGAATTGTTGAGAAATACCATTTTCTTTGCAGAATGCTTCAAGCATGGCATTTCTGAACTCTGTTCCATTATCACTTCTTAATGAAATCACACTTGCATTGTTGGCCTTTGCTTCCTTGTCAATTTTCTTTATATGCTCAATGATTACTTGTGGAGCCTCATCCTTTGATGCCAGAAATTCTACCCATGTATACCTTGTGAAATCATCAACCATCACCAGAGCATACTTTTTCCTTCCTAGTGACATAATATTGACAGGCCCAAACAAGTCCATATGAATTAGTTGTAGGGGCTTGGTTATTGATGTCATTGTTCTTGACTTGTGGCTTGATCTTTTCATTTTTCCCTTTTGACAAGCCTCACACACTCCTTCTTGACAGAATTCAAGTGTGGGCATGCCTCTCACTAACTCCCTTTTGACTAGAGAATTAATGTCTTTGAAGTTCAAGTGTGATAGCTTCTTATGCCACAACCAACTATCTTCATTTGAAGCTTTTGAGTAAAAGCAACAAATTTTGTCCTTGTTTGCAGAGTTCATATTGGCTACAAACTGGCTTCCTTTCCTTACTCCAGATAGAGCAAAGTCACCAGTCTTCTTGTGGGTGATCAAACATTCATCTTTGTCAAAATTCACTTTGAAGCCTCTGTCAGTAAATTGACCAACACTCAGTAGATTGTGCTTGAGTCCCTTGACCAGTGCTACATTTTCAATGATGACATTTTTCCAACTTGCCATATCCCAGTGTGTTGCCAATGCTGTCATCTCCAAAAGCAACCATTGGGCCAGCCTTCTCCTCATACGGTGATAGCAGGGCCATATCACCAGTCATATGGTTTGAGCATCCAATGTCCAAAATCCACATGACCTTCCTTTCACTTTCTTTGCCCTGAGAGTCTGATTCAGATGGTTCTCCCTTGGAGTTGGCCATCAAGGCATAGTTGCAGAATTCTTGTTCTTCTCCATCACTATCAGAATCATCCCAACACTTCCCTTCAACTATGTAGGCCTTACCTGGTGTATGCTTCTTTAGCAGAGCCTCATACTTAGCTTCAAGCTCAAGAAACTCCTTATCCTTCTTTTTGGGCTTCTTGCATTAACTGGCAAAATGCCCTAGGTCATTGCATCTTTAACATCTCACAGATGACCTATCCACATAGCTGGTTTTGAATTTGCTTTTGTTTGCTTTCACAGGTGCCTTGCTCTTGTTGAATGAATGATTTTGAGATCTAGACTTGAAGGGCTGATTCCTCTTAAATCTGATGTTTGGGAATTTTCTAGCCATAAAAGCATATGAAGTGTTTTCCATGGCATCCAACTCTTCAAGAGTATAGAACTCATCTTCTTCCTTTTCAACAACAGGTTAAGTCACTTCTTCTTCAGTTTCTTCATCATCTACTATCTCTTCTATTCTCAGTTGACTTGTAGATGCTTCCAGATCTTGAACGGATTTGTTGACAATCAAGGCACAGGATGTGTTTATCATTCTGCCTTGGTTGGCTTGGATAGCCCTCTTCTGAAGCAACTCAAGCTCATGAGTCTTTAAAACCCCATAGAGCACATCATATGTGACTTTGTTCAAATCTCTTTCTCTTAGAGATATGACCCTTTGCTCTAGGTGGTTGGGTGCAGATAGAAGAAACTTCATGTTTAATTCCTTAGTGCTGTAAACCTTCCCATTCATTTGAAGCTCAGTCACCAGCTTGTGAAATCTCTCAAACATATCAGTAATACTTTCTTTGGACTGTGCCAGGAAAGCCTCTTACTGTGTGACCAGTATCTGTTTCCTATTCTCTCTTACCTCCTCTGTCCCTTCACATAACACCTCGATGTGGTTCCACATGTCCTTGGCTAATGTGCATGATGCTATATTGGCAAACATCGACATATCCATGGAGTCTATGATCAGCAACATGAGATGACTGTCTAGGGCAACCTTTTCCTTCTCTGAGTCCGTCCATTTGGATGACTCTTTTGCAACATATGATCTGGGAATGACTATTGTGCCCACTGTAGATTCAGCAATTTCTTGTTGTGGTACAAATGGACCATTCTTGAGGATGTCAGGGTAGAGAGGATTGGCAGCTTTGATGAACAACAACATTTTTATTTTCCAGAGGTTGTAATTCTCTTTGTCGAACTTAGGGACCTTCACCGTACCTGTAGTCTTTGGTGTATTCGAACTCATGATCGTTTTCTGTTTAGATTAAACAGCCTGCTTTGATACCACTTGTTGAGTATTGAATACAGTAAAAGAATACAGAGGGGGGGTGAATGGATTCTTGAACTTTTCTTTGTTCTTGAATCTTTGCAACAAGATATGTGTTGAGTGTGTGAGATATGTAAGTACAGATAACAAAGACAAACACAACAAAATATCATTTTAATCTAATATTTTATTAGATAAAGATTTTGCTACAATCTGTGAATACAAATGATAGTATTCTCAGCTTCGTTTTTCTTAGAGAGATATTTCTTGTGATGTATCTTGAAAAACTTATCTGCTAAGGAAGTGAGGTTGTATCCTTATAGACATGGATACACCTACTTACTACAAATAAGTTAGGTAAAACAAACTACTTTCCAGTATGTCTAACTCATTTGAGTAAGAGTCCAAACGGCTACAGATTTGACTTTGCAAAGCCTGTTCAGATCCACTTCTTTAGCTCCTTGTCCCTTTGTCTTATCTCTCCAAGCTTCTTTGTAGGCTTTCCAATGTGCTTTATAGTACATAGTCAAATAAAGCGTCTTGGCTTGTTGCAGGTTTCTGACTTGTACAATTCTTCAGTATTTTGTCTCCAAGAATGTATTCGAGAAGTGGCTAAGTGATTGATTCGAAATCTCGAATTGACTTAATCGATAACTCTGAGTTCTCGAATAGTGTTATATTGACATATCGAATCACTTCTCGAATAGCTCTTTTCTCTGAGACTCCTTGAGATATCGAATAGAGCATTTTGACATATCGAATCCCTGAGATGTCGAATAGCTTCTTTAGTCCTTGAGATATCGAATAGAGCATTGACTTGTTGACTCTTAGAGAACTCGAATGATGCTTTGACTTGTTGACTCCATGAGTTCTCGAATAGAGTAATAGACATATCGAATCTCTGAGATATCGAATGAGATATCGAACAGTGTATTCAGAGATATCGAATCTCTGACTTCTCGAATGCTAGACTTCTCGAATAGACAAATGTACTTCTCGAATTGGTACTTAGGCAAATTCTTCATTTCTTCAAATCCCAACTGTGATTATTTGGCAGTCTTTATCTCCTTGCTTGAGGCATGAACCTTGGAACTTCTTTCAAGCATTATTCTTGACTTTATAAGTACAGTTACACAACTAGGATTTGATGCCTATTACAAGTACAGAACAAATAGAAACTCTACAACTAGAGGTTCCCTCAGTTAAGAGCTTATGTAGGTAATGCATAGCATTACACATACTTAGGCTTGTTATTAGATGTATTCAGGCATGCCTCTGTGACTAACAAAGTTCTCTACTAATATTTCATTTTACATGTCTCGTTTAAACCTTGTTCATAACAAGATCGTGTCGAACAGAAACTCGAATTGATCAAATTACTGTACACAATGTAACTAACATGGTATTAACAACAATTCAAATTAATTAAAAAATTAACAATTGAATCAACAAATTCGTTTAACATACAACTCCTTATTGAATACAAACATAATTAAACCACTGAATTAACAGAAATTATACACAACCTAAAATTAATTTAACTCTAAAACCCTAATTCGTTCGAAATAGAGCATACAAATCCTTAAAAATAAAAATGACACATGTCCATAAATATAATCGACATGAATGCAAGGTTTTTGATGATTATAGCCTCATTCGTTCGATTCGCACCAAAAACAGGCTCAAGAAAACAAAATCACACCTTAATTCACATACATACACTTTCAATTACGGGTCATGAGATTGTTTCTTTAAAATGGGTTGAAAATTAATATATGTGTTTTTTAACAATAGATATTTATTTTGCAGTTGGTGCCTCAAACTCTTAGAACGTACTAACATGATACCTCGAACATCAAAGCATATCTTGAGAATCTAATGTACATTACTTGTTCATCTAGTTAATTTTAAGCAAATCATATCAGCCTATAATTAAAAATAAAAACATGTTAGTAATCTATAATACTAAATTTGTAATAATTAAGCTAGATTTTGCATAAATTGAAAGTAAATAAATGATGAATCAATATATATAATGTAATAAATATTATACCGAGAGGTATTAATCTATTTAGTTTTTTAGTATTATTACTAAATTTGGATTAGACCAGATAATTTAAATGGACTGACCGTCGATAGACTTATAAAATATATAAAATACATAACACACACACACACACACACACACATATATATAAATATAATTTATTAAATATTGCGGTGCGTTGTGATTTGAACCGCGTAACTGAAATTCGAAAACGCAACCGCATCGCGCGGTTTGTCAAGATTTTGAATCGCAACACGGAAAATAAAAACAAGCTTCGCGGTGCGGTGTGGTACGGTACGGACAATTTTTGCTATTTGTGCGCTTTGATGAACACACCTAATAATTAGAATATTAATTAGATGAAATGAATATATTATATAGATATTAATGAGGGTACTTATGATTAAATTTGCTTAATGAAACTCTTTGTTGGTGTATTATATATATAATATAATAATAATATATAACATGATATTTAAGATAATGAAAAATCATTTTTTCACATACATTACCATCTAAAAATTAGAAATGAAAATGCATTTATGGTGAAACTTTTTATATTTTTTATACATATACTCCTTTTATATTTTACTCGAGATGAAATGATTAAATGTTGGTATTTAACATTTCATACTTAGATATGTATAAAATGTGCTAAAAATTGAAAAATTATGAGAATATAAACAAATATTAGAATAAACTTTAATTGTCAATTGATTAAAAGATACATGTTATTTTCATACTTCCTAAATTTTGAGGTCCTCAATAGATATGTAAACCCCATCTAGGTTCTTTAACCAAATATTAATAAAAACTTATAAATTAATAAAATTATATATATTATTTTCAGTGGTATTGACATAATTTAATTATAATTTACATTTAATTTGCTCCACTATCATAACAATTTTAATTAAATGTAGATAAAAAAAAGGTATATAATATGGTACATACAAATTCTTTAGAGTAATTACTACATAAATAAATATTTTTCTACCCACTTTATAATACTATATATGTAACAAATTCATATCATTTACATGTACTTATCTAAATTATATATATTATGAGTATTCACACACATTTATCATGTTATGCGCAATGTAATTTGAGATTTTTGATGAAAAATATTGTATTATATTTTTATTCTTTGAATCATAAAAAGGTAAAATGTTTAACATAATTAACATTATAAATTTTGAACATGTACATCCTAAAAATATTACTTTTATGCACCTTTAAAAAATAGAAAAATTATTTTGTTAAAATTTCTACCTTTTTTTTACGAACAAAAAGATTTTTTTAGTAGTAAAATATTGGAACCCGACCGGGACAAACCCCCGAACTGTCAATTACAACCTGATTGTGAAACAAAAAATGAGCTAAAAAATAGCCGTTTTGTTTTCAGATTGCTTAACACATAGAATATAAATATTCTTGACAATAAAAATGATTACAAAGGTTTTCCGAGTTATCCAGTCGACACCAACATTCCTGAAAATAGTAACATCACAATTGACCTGCGCACATAAAAAATCGGTGATAGTCCGCTGTTCATACCCATCAGTTACAACAACTGAGATTGGGGGTACAGATGTTGAGTATACAACAACGAAAGCAAAACCCAAAGCGAATAAACAAGAACAAGAAAATAACGACAATCACACAAGACAAAGATTTACGTGGTTCGGAAATTCCTACTCCACAAGCCGCACTAATTTTGTATTCATCTCTCACATTGTGTTGTGTTTTGTTATGTTACAATTACATGAGTATTTATAAGAGAAGAAACTGGGTCAACCAATCAGAGTCTAATTCTGAAATTCCTAACTCTAATTCTAACTCTAATTAGAGTACAATTCAGGAATTCCTAACTCAAGTCAGAATCCAATTCTGAAACCTGATAGACTCCACAAACCCAACAATCTCCCACTTGGAGTCTGACCACATCTTCACTTCACTCTTGTAAATCTAGTAACAAATAATCCCTCGATCAATAACTCTAACTAGTGCAACGCCTTCTCATCAATCAGTTCTGAAGGCCAGTTGAAGCTATGCAAAGCTTCAACTTTTCATTAGTAACCACCTTAGTCAACATATCTGCAGGATTCTTTGAACCAAGGATTTTCTTCAAGGACAAAGTACCATTGCTAATCAACTCTCTTGTAAAGTGATATCTCAGCTGAATATGCTTCGTCCTAGCATGAAACACAGGATTCTTCACAAGATGAATAGCACTCTGACTGTCGCTATACAAAGCACTGTCCGCCTGTTTCTTGCCCAACTCCTCAAGAAAATTCTTCAACCAAATCATCTCCTTGCTAGCTTCAGAGATAGCCATATATTCTGCTTCTGTGGTTGAAAGAGCAACACTCTTTTGAAGTCGAGACATCCAACTAATTGCCGTGCCACCCAACGTGAAAATATATCCCATAGTACTTTTTCTTGTATCCAAACATCCACCCAAATCTGCATCAGAGAACCCTTCCAAGATAACATCTTTCTTGCTGAAACATAATGCAACCTTGGATGTGCCTTTCAAGTAGCGCAACAACCACTTGACTGCTTCCCAATGCTCTCTTCCTGGATTAGACATGAACCTGCTAACAACTCCCACTGCATGAGCAATATCTGGCCTTGTACACACCATAGCATATATCAAACTGCCAACTGCAGATGCATACGGAACTTTAGCCATATCTTTCTTGCCTTCATCCATTTTAGGTGACTGCTTCTTCGTGAGATTAAAGTGAGTCGCCAAAGGTGTACTTCTGGTCTTCGCATCCTGGACACTGAATTTCTGCAACAATTTCTCAATATACTTCTCTTGAGATAATTTCAAAGTACCTTCAGATCTATCCCTTATTATGCTCATACCAAGTATCTATTTTGCCGCACCCATATCCTTCATCTCAAACTCCTCAGACATCTGTCTCTTTAACCTGTTAATTTCTCTCATGTTTGATCCTGCTATCAACATGTCATCAACATACAACAACAATATGATATAAGATGAATCAAATTGTTTAAAATAACAACAATGATCCATAGCACTCCTAGTGTACCCATTCTTCATCATAAAGCTATCAAACTTCAAGTACCATTGTCTTGGCGCTTGCTTCAAACCATACAAGCTTTTTATAAGCTTGCAAACAAGGTTTTCTTTCCCAGCTACCTGAAATCCTTCTGGCTGTACCATGTAGATGTCTTCCTCAAGATCACCATGTAAGAACGCGGTCTTAACATCTAGTTGCTCTAGATGTAACTCCTCTGCAGCCACAATACTTAGCACAATTCTAACAGTAGTCATCTTAACAACCGGAGAAAATATATCAGTATAGTCAATACCCTTTTTCTGTTAATAACCCTTGACTACTAACCTCGCCTTGTATCTCTTGCTGCCATCAGGTTCTTCTTTGATCCGGAACACCCACTTATTCTGTAAAGCCTTCTTTCCTACTGGTAACTCTGTTAAAGACCAAGTCTCATTCTTCTCAAGAGAACTCATCTCTTCTTCCATGGCTGATTTCCACTGAACTGAATCATCCACCTGAACTGCCTCTGAATAACACTGAGGCTCTCCATCCTCGGTCAATAACATATAATATGCTGAATTATCCTTTTTCTTCTTTCCTTTAGGAGCTGCGGGAGCCGTACACTGATTTCTGAAGTGACCTTTCTTCTGACAATTCCAACAAATAATCTCCTTGCGATCTTTGGATTGTCCTCTCTTCTGTCACTTCGATCTGCTACGCCCCTGATTCTGCCCCCTATCGGACTTTCTGCCTCTACTCTCAGTACTCAACAAGGAACCTGACGACTCTCCTGAGTTTCTCCTACGAATATATTCTCCAAGAATCGCATCTCGAACTCCATCAAAAGTCATCTTACTGCTCCCAGATGAATTACAAATAGCAGTGACAAATCCTGACCAACTGTCAGGTAACGAGGATACCAACAATAAGGCTTGTACTTCATCATCGAATTTAATATCCACTGATGTCAATCTTGATAGGATAGAGTTAAATTCGTTCACATGATCAGCAACACAATCACCTTCATTCAATTTTGTGGCAAACAACAAGCGACACAAATATACCTTATTCGAAGCAGACGGCTTCTCATACATATTTGATAACGCCTTGATCAATCCATAAGTTGTCGTTTCCTTGACGATATTGTAAGCAATGTTCTTCGCCAAAGTCAATCTGACAACACACAGAGCCTGCCTATCCAATAGCTTCCAATCTTTCTCATCTATTGAATCTGGATTTTTCTCCTCCAGCGGTTCGTGTAGTTTTTTCTGATACAAATAATCTTCAATTTGCATCTTCCAAAACCCAAAATCTCTGCCATCAAATTTGTCGATCTTTACTTTCCCTTCTTCTGCCATAACTCCCACTCGCCTGAAAACCTAGGCTCTTGATACCAATTGTTGAGTATACAACAACGAAAGCAAAACCCAAAGCGAATAAACAAGAACAAGAAAATAACGACAATCACACAAGACAAAGATTTACGTGGTTCGGAAATTCCTACTCCACAAGCCGCACTAATTTTGTATTCATCTCTCACATTGTGTTGTGTTTTGTTATGTTACAATTACATGAGTATTTATAAGAGAAGAAACTGGGTCAACCAATCAGAGTCTAATTCTGAAATTCCTAACTCTAATTCTAACTCTAATTAGAGTACAATTCAGGAATTCCTAACTCAAGTCAGAATCCAATTCTGAAACCTGATAGACTCCACAAACCCAACAACAGATGCCCCCATATATCGAACAATCTTTCGTTGTGCAAGGTGAGCTCTCGCGATAATCACTACCGTTCCAGATTTGAAGTGGGCTTCCCAGATCTCCCAATATATCATAGAAATGATTCTTAAGACAACACGATAATAAACCAAAATGCAACAAAAACACTCTAAAAGGAGAGATACAAACCACTTCAAAAGGAGAGACATAAAACACAAAAAAAATGGATGTAAGAATCAAAAATCTCACCTCAAAGATGAAGATTATTGAAGAAAAAACAAAAAAGAAAACAAGAGAAAGGAGAAGATCGATCTCCTGCGATGGCTATGGTTGGAGTAGAGGGAGATAGGAGGCGACGACGAGGAGAGAGACGACTCTCATTAGGGTTTTCAAGAAACTGTTGATACGAAGGGTGCCCTTCATGTTAAGTAACCAACTCATCTCAAACCTTAAGGTGTTAGAGGGAGACCTTATATGGATCTTATATTATATTCTAACACTCCCCCTCACTCGAAAGCCCATTTTTGGGTCGAAGAGTGGATCACGGACGCTCATCTTTGGAGCATAACTTGATTTCGTGTCCATTTTAAATATTGAGAATGTTGGGGGTGTCAGGGAGTCGAACCTGAGTCTCCCGCCAACCTGAGCTCTGATACCATGTTAAGTAACCAACTCATCTCAAACCTTAAGGTGTTAGAGGGAGGCCTTATATGGATCTTATATTATATTCTAACACTTCCTAGTGTTCATTTAATATAATCATGTTAAAATTTCTACTTAGGAGTCATCATTTGGAGACTATTGTTGTAGATGATAGTTCATGATGGTTTATATTTGTGAAAAATGAATAAATGGTTGAAAATATTAATTGTTGGATAGATCTCAAGGTCTTGTCTTGTAAAGTTATGACACATTTACCAATTTTTTTTTATATGTTCGTATCTGTTTAGTTAGTTGTGATTTAATCATCTTTTATAAAATATGTACAATTTTAATTTAGGCAAATCTTATACACTTTTTTTTTGAATATATTGGCCTATAGCCTTACAAGTGAATATCTGTTCTAATAATTCTCGGGTTGAGCGAGAGTCGAACAAAACACATCACCTATTGTCCTAAAACACACATCGTCAAAGTTTTGATTTCGATCATCACCTATAACAAAACATATCAAATATATACCAATAAGTATCCTAAATCATAATAATAGAAAAAAATAGAAGGGAAAAAGATATATAAAAAGTAAACTGTCCAAGAACATCTTGAAAATTTGTAAACACTATTATGACATAATTTTTCGTTTAAAAATAAATATAAAACTATTTAAAAAATAGATTTTTCGGAAATCACTTTTGAAAAAAAATTACTTTTGAAGAAAACGGATCCTGCTTGTAACGCCCCCTAATCCCTTACCAGGAATCCGGGTGGTCACATCTCTTGCGGAATATTCTATCACCTGCTCACAATATAATCTATAACAATATTCATAATAAACTCCATAATTTACTCCACGGGTTATAGTCTTAGAACAAGTACTCAATAATCCAAAAGTTATCACATCTCAAATTCACTTCCCAGAATCTCTGAAATACTATTACAACTTCAAAGTACTAGATAATAAGGCATTAAACAACTTCTTTCCAGCTTGCACCCTCCTCAGATAATATAAGGCTAACACGCTGAATCAGTTGCCTTTCCCCTTCCCTTAATCACGGTTCGTCGTACTAGTGTCAGCTCTGATTGCCGCTGTTTAATAATATTTAAATAGCAAGTATGAGCCAAAGAATGTCCAACAAGTATATAGATACTATATAGAACAACAACAACTCGCTCAAAATATGTTTTTAGCACTTTATAAAAAAACTCATTCTCATAAGTAAATACACTCTTTTTGAAAATAAATTGTCTCCAAAGTTCTCACCAACCTCTGAATACTACTCGTATAAGAAAATAAATATCCCTCAATAATTCCTCGATACACCTTGAATATAATACAATGACTCCTCGGAACTACTCAATTGATTTGAATAATATGATCCAACAACTGCTCGAATCAACACTCTAGTTAACAGAACCACAAAGGCATCAGTTAACAGTTAGGGTATCGATAGAAGGATGAACACACCTCAAGTAATGGATTTATCAGTTCATTGTCACGCCTCATTTTCTATCGATAGAAGGATGAGCCGACGTCTCGACCACCCTAAACTCCTCAGGTTGGGCTGGTGTGATACTATGGTCACTTACGTTAATTATTATGCTGGGCCGGCCCTATCCCGGTCTCTTACGCTATTTTCAGTCCAGAATATTAGGTGTCGGAATGTTCGATCACCTTCAAAAATAATTCGCTTAGGCGTCACGGTAAAAGAACATGTGCACCTTTATTTACTTCTCAATAAAATACTACTCCAATATCGTTCAGAAACAATGAACGATAAACACCTCCAATAATTGGTTTTCCTCTCGAATGAGTAGAGGAAATATTTATGAAAAACTGTTCTGATCATGGATTCAGAATGAGGTAACCCATGTCAGTATTCTTAACTTACTCTATATATATAACTCCACTCTTAAATATAAATTAATATATAGTATGAAGATATTATTTAATATATCTCTATCATCTCCTCTGCGAGTACGAATGATTTATCTCGATAAACGTCCCAATAATATGGACCAACTCATTAAATAAATTTGAACATCTCGGGTAATAATATCCGGATCACAGCTTGACAATAATATATATGCATGTAAATTGCATGAATAAAATCCGGTATAAACAACTAGATATAATACTTGCATTTGTGTTTTGAAAACTTAATTAGCATACTTATGCATTTAAAATATATAAATACTCTGAACAATAGAGTATATACTAGTAAACTTGTCTGGTACTCTTGATGTAGCAGAGGCTCGTAGCGGAATCCGACAATCTAACAAATAGACAAAACATCTCGAAAGGGGTCTCTCTGATCCACTTATAACTCAGTGCTCAGACACTTAAGCCAATTACAAACAAGGCACTAAGGGGTCTCTCTGGACTCGCACTAAGTCCATGTTATACTTAACCATTTATAACCTCGTTCTTTACACCAATATGTTGCCTTGATAATCATTTACAAGTTTCATGTTTTAGTCGACTCGAAATTTCTCTTTTAACTTAGCTAAAATGGATGGTCAAAGTAGTACCTCTAGAGTTGACTTTCCTGAAAATTACTATTCCTCAACTCGCACTCCAACACTTTTAATAAATCACTGGAAACATCATTAAATATGAAACCATTTCTAAAACCATCTTTGGTATCTGTAATATTTATCTTAAACTTGATTCGAAAACACGGGTCTAGATAGGTGGAATGTATTTTCGAAGTTGGGTCAACTGCGAATTTTTACTATTTGCACCACTTTTACTAAAACGTTCATAACTCGATAACCGTTAACTCAAATGACGCACCGTTTTCGAGTACACGATCTAGAGAATGTCTAGAAGGTAACTAACTCAAGATTTGGCTCTGGTCAGAAGACCTATTTTTCGTAATTTACAAAACAGGACAGGGGTTTAGCAATAAATAGATCATCCCCTAAAATGGCTTTTCCACTTGCGCAACCTCGGCTTACACATTTTTATAAAATCAGAAAATAATGTTTTTAACTCGAAACCTCCTTACTTACTTTGCTAACTGACCTTAGTAATTATCCTCAAAATCACTATTCTTTCATAATTTCGCTATTCATCCATGCAAATCACTATTCATCCCTAAAACGAAAATCTTTCTCAAGTACAGAAATTAGGGTTATTACACTGCTCAACAAAAACATTAATTTTCTATATTTTACATCAAAACATAACCATTTAAACAATATTATAAATCATCTAGAACCGGCGGATCACCGGAAAATTCAATTCTCTCATCTCATTTCAGTCAAGCTTATTCTCTTATTCTCGTATTCAAACACATACACACACCTTTACTTACACTTAATCGTCGTTGTTACTCCTCCTCTATTTCTTGCAACTTAATACCCATTCCCCTATTTCTCCTTTTCTTAATCGAGCAAAATCCGAAACCCAGCCTTCGGCTTCTTTTAAGTTTCGAACTTGTTTATAGACAAACACTACAACTTTTTTCCCACACACAATAATTTATTTATATATAGATATAAAAGCTACGGTTTTCTTTTCCACACAATCAAGGCTACAGCCTTCTTTTTTCTATTACACGAGTTTCAACTCTGTTTTTCTCTTTTGTGTGTTTATCTATTGCTAGATTATTTTTCCGTTGGTTTGTTATTGTTCATAGGTTTTGTTCCGATTGTTTTTCGTTGGTTCTGTGTGTTATTTACTGAGTCTCTCGTTTTCTTTCGAGTGGAGGCCAGATTCTGGGTTTAATTTTTAAGTTAGAATTTTTGTTCGAGTGTTTTCAGTTAATTGCTTCGTACGCGTTTGTTTTTGACGATGTCGCGTAGTTTGCGTGTTGCCAGTTTGAATTTAGGTAGCTTAACGGGCAAATTTTT
Organism: Saposhnikovia divaricata; assembly: GCA_036435485.1. Classification (NCBI taxonomy): domain Eukaryota; kingdom Viridiplantae; phylum Streptophyta; class Magnoliopsida; order Apiales; family Apiaceae; genus Saposhnikovia; species Saposhnikovia divaricata. The sequence goes on from CM071600.1 coordinate 27,503,855, forward strand.
GGAGTTAGTGGACGTGCTGAAAAAGCGAAGAGTGGATGTGGCGTGTATTCAAGAGACTAGGTGGAAGGGGGCTCAGTCCAGAGAAGCGAACGGGTATAAATTGTGGTACTCAGGTCTTGTAAACTCAAGAAACGGAGTGGGTATTCTTTTGGTGAATGATCTTAAAGACAACGTCGTAGAAGTGAAGAGGTGCAACAACAGGATCATGTCCGTCAGAGTTGTGGTTGGGGAGAAGGTGGTGAACGTGGTGTGTGCATATGCCCCTCAAGTCGGTTTGGGCAATTCTGAGAAGGAGGCTTTCTAGGTCTGTTTAGATGAGTTGGTCGAAAGTATTCCTGACGATCAATTTCTAGTGTTGGGTGGCGATTTCAATGGCCACATTGGTGAGCGGGCAGATGGCTATCTCAGCGCGCATGGGGGTTTCGGCTTCGGGGTCAGGAATGTTGGTGGGTCCGCGCTGTTGGAGTTTGCTTCAGCCCAGGAGTTGGTTATTGTGAATTCTGTTTTTCAGAAGAGGGCTGAGCACCTCATCACCTTTAGTAGTGGGGGGCACAACACTCAAATCGATTACCTTCTTACGCGCAGTCATGATGTTAGGGCGTGCGTGGATTGCAAGGTGTTTCGGAGTGAGGCGTGTGCTTCCCAGCACCGTCTGTTGGCCATGGATCTAGCCATGGGGGGTCGAGTTGTTCGCAGTTCGAGAGAGTCTAGACCAAAAATTCTTTGGAAAGATTTGAAGGGCGAGAAGGCGACCGAATTCAGGGAGTCTCTGTTCAACGAAGGTTGTTTTGCGTGTGGTGGAGATGCTAACTATGGACCGACATGGCGAAGGCCATTCGTTGTGTGGGCGAGAAGGTGGTGGGGGTGTCCTCAGGAAAGTTCAGTGGGCGTAAGGAGTCGTGGTGGTGGAACGAGGAGGTTCAAATGAAAGTAAAGGCTAAACTTGCGCTCTTTAAAGAGCTTTTGTCGACCTGTGCAGGGGCGGAGAGGATTCTGAAGATGGAAGCGTACAAGGTGGCGAGACGAGAGGCAAAAAAGGTTGTGGCAAAAGCCAAAGGTGAAGCCTATGAGGGTCTGTACAAGCGCCTAGATACCAAAGAAGGAGCGAATGCTATCTTTAAACTAGCTAAAGCTAGGGAGAGAGGGCGGCGCGACCTGGGTTCTGTTAAGTTTGTTAAGGATGACGCAGGCCAAGTGTTAGTGAATGAAGATGCTATTAAGGAGAGGCGGAGTTCATATTTTCATAATCTCTTCAATGAGGCTAGGATGAGTGGTGCTGGTATGGAGCAAGAGGCCTCTCTTTCGTCTGTGCTTTCTTTCGGTGTCCGTGAGCGTATCAGCAAGGAGGAAGTCAAGGGTGCCCTTCAAAAGATGGCTAGAGGGAAGGCGGTTGGTCCAGATCAGATCCCAATAGAGGTGTGGCTTTGTCTAGGTGAGGTTGGCGTCCAATGGCTAGCAGATCTGTTCAATGCTCTCCTCTTGGGTGATAAGATGCCAGCTGAATGGAGGCGTAGTATTGTGGTCCCTTTTTTCAAGAACAAAGGCGATGCTCAGAGTTGTAGTAACTATCGGGGTATTAAATTACTCAGTCATACTATGAAACTTTGGGAGAGAGTGGTTGAATGTCGGATTAGAAGAGAAGTTGAAATCTCAGAGAATCAATTTGGTTTTATGCCTGGGAGATCGACGATCGAGGCCATTCATCTCGTCAGATGCCTTATGGAGAAGTTCAGGGATCGTCGTAAAGACCTTCATATGGTGTTCATTGATCTTGAGAAGGCTTGTGATAGCATCCCCAGGGAAGCTATTTGGAAGAGCCTTGAGGAGAGGAGGGTGTCGTCGTCGTACGTTAGGGCGATTCAAGACATGTACTCCCAAGCTAGTTCTTGCGTCAGAACCCCTGTGGGTGACTCTCATTTTTTCCCTGTTGAGATTGGGCTCCACCAGGGGTCGGCCTTAAGTCCTCTTCTTTTTGCCCTTATCATTGATGTCATGTCGCGAGGGATTTAAGATGTTGTCCCTTGGTGTATGCTCTTCGCTGATGATATCGTGTTAGTGGCAGAGTCGAGGGGGGAGGTGAACGAGAAGTTGGAGTTATGGAGATCTACTTTGGAGTCCCAAGGCTTGCGTATGAGCCGGTTTAAAACCTAGTACCTCTGGTGTAACTTCAATGGTGAGACCAACGAAGAAGGGGTGGAGGTTAGGATTGAAGATCAGATCGTCCCTCGTACGAATAAGTTTAAGTATTTGGGTTCGATCATCCAGAAGGAAGGTGAGATTGAAGACGATGTCACGCATCGTATCAAGGCTGGGTGGTTAAGGTGGAGGGCAGCATCAGGGGTGATGTGCGACAAGAAAGTACCTTTAAAGTTGAAAGGGAAATTCTATAGAGCGGCAATCCGTCCTGCGATGTTGTATGGTTCTGAGTGTTGGGAGGCGAAGAAGGCCCTCGAGAGCAAGTTGGAAGCGGCTAAAATGAGAATGTTGCGGTGGTCTTGTGGGCGCACGATGTTGGATAGAATTCCGAATGTAGTTTTTAGGAGTGAGCTTGAGGTGGCGCCTTTTTCTGCGAAAGTTAGGGAAGGGAGGTTGAGATGGTTCGGCCACATCCGTAGGAGGCTGGCGGAAGCCCTAGTGAGGAGGGTCGAGAGTCTTTCGGTTGTGGGGGTGAGGAGGAGAGGTAGACCGAGGAGGTCGTGGGAAGAACAACTTAGGTTGGATCTGAAGGCCTTAAACTTAAATGAGACCATGGTCGCGGATAGATGTTCTTGGAGGTGCCAGATCAGAGTGGTGGATTCTCTTTTAGGGAGCGGCTCTGTTGTTGAGAGCCTCAGAGTTGGGTTGTCTCAGTTAGCTTTAGCATAGAATTTCGGCTGTATCGTTCGCATTTTTCGTTTTTTTTAGTTAGGCTATCTACTGTTTTCTGGTTTACTAGTTGCAGGGAGCTTGGCTGGGTGGCATCTTAGATCTGAGTGTCTTGCAGAAAGGAGTAATCAATCCCCGGGTAGGTAAGCCCCATGTGTTCTGAAAGGCATATGACTTAGCCTATTTGTAGTTCGAGGATCCTAATCCAATTAAACTAGATTGTAATAAGTAAATAATATCAACTATCACAGGAATCTTAAAAGATGATAACCGTCAGAAGAAAAATCAACAAGTCAATCTATAGTTTTGATGTTTTACACTGGAAGAAGATTCAGATATCTGATCAGGCCTCAAGGTAGCATTGAAACAAGTGGATTCATTTAAGAAGACAGAGATTTCTATTAGTGACAAGAAACAATTTCAGTACCGAATGATTGATGAGAGTGAAGAGTATAAAAAGACCACAGTGTTAAAGTCACGATGAAGAACATAGATTGGAGTTAGGCGTTCATGAACCAGACAGTACATCGAGCGTCAACATCATGCCAATGTATGTTCCTTATCATAATTACGTGGTTTTCAACGGAGTATTGACTATTAAAGAATTTATATTAATTCTATTTTAATTGATTAAGTCAAGTAATTAAGTTAATAAATAAATTAATTCTATCAGAATTAATATATTTGTTAAAGTGATTATTAGATTAATTAAATAAGAATTAATATGAAAAAGTAATAATTAGTTAAATGATTTTTATAAGTCATTTAATTAATTATAAACTGAAAAATATGATGATATAACTATCAAACTGATAGTTATACCGATAGTCATATTCAGTTTATAGAAGAGATAGTCATATTCAGTTCAAAGGAGATAGTCATATGCAGTTCAATTGGATAGTCATATTTCATTCAAATGAAGAGTTATACCGAATGTTATATTGACATGGAGAGTTATACCGAATGTCATATTGAGCTGGATTGTTATACCGAAAGTCATATTTAGACTGGACAGTCATATTACATTCAATTGATAGTCATACCGATTGTCATATTAATGTAAATTGATTGTCATATCAGTTTAAACTAAGTAATATGACTATGGCTGTGTATTTAAGGAAGCAGAATACATAATATTAAAGAGCAGTCGAGCATATAACAGAAAATACACACAGCAGCCATTCTCTCTCTCTCTCTCAAGCTCAAGAACACCTACAAATTTAATTCTGTAAATTCAAGTTCATCTCAGTTGTAATATCCTATCCATTGGAACTTGTTTACTTGTGATTCTTGTACTACTAGCGAATTAAGTTTCCTAGTTCACAAATTGATATCTTGATTTTATTAACTAAATTAGCAAAGTTCATGTTGAATTTTCTAATTAGTTATTAATTACTTGATAATCATTTGGACTGATTTTGTAACACCCATCAAGTTAATATATTGTTATATTCAACTTGAAATTTGTGTTATATTATTCCGCACAAAATATTCGTTTAAGTGAAAATTGTTTAACGAATAAATATTGAGAAAATGGTATAGATTGTATTCAACCCCCCTTCTACAATCTTATCGGACCTAACAATTGGTATCAGAGCCTATTGATTGATACACAAATCAAGATCCTATTTTTACTCAAAAAAAATCAAGCTCGAATTTTTAACTCTCTTAAAAATTCATCATGTCAGCCAAAGGCAATGTTAAAATTCCTATCTTTAATAAAGATAACTATGACATGTGGAAAAACAAAATGGAGTTATTTCTTGATGTAGCAAACCCAAGATTTTTGTGGGTTTTAAAAAATGGACCAGTAACTCCTATGCAACATGATACTGAAACAGTTGTAAATGGAACTGTAACAGTACCTGCCAAATCCTATCCAAAGGACCCTAAGAACTATACCTCTGAGGATAAGGAGGAAGCTGGATTGGATAAAAATTTGAGACTCATTCTATTGGATTCCCTAGATGCTGTAATGTATAGCCATGTGAGGAATTGTAAAACTGCTAAGCACATCTGGGAAACTATTGAGATCATTAATGAAGGTACTGATGAAGTCAAGGAAAATAGACTTCAAATTCTGACCTCTGAATATGAACACTTTAGAGCTGGCCCTAATGAAGGCATTCAGGAAGTGTTCGAAAGGTATAACAAGATAATCAACAACTTGCAAGTTCATGGCAAGCAATATACTCAGAAGGAGATCAACATGAAGTTTTTACTGACTATGCCTACTCACTTGGAGCATAGAATCACTGCCATCAGAGAATCTAGATATCTAACTCAGGTTGCTCTTGAAAGGCTGTTTGGTGTTCTAAAAACATATGAATTAGAACAAGTACAGCAAAAGGAATTCTATGGCAAAGGCAGAATGGCAAATTCTTCTACAGCTCTAGTGGTTGAGGTTCCTAAGGAAGTGGAACCTAAAGTTGTTCAACCGAACAGCTTCAACAAGGAACAAACTGAAGTAGAACTTGGCCAAACATCAGCTACTCAGGATGGTGGAGAATTCTACTCACTTGAAGAGCTGGATCAATTGGAAGATGAATCTATGGCAATGATGGTGAGACAATTCAGTAACTTCAGATTCAGAAGAAATCCAAAGTTCAGGTTTAAGTCAAATAACAGATTTCAGAGAGGAGGTTCTTCATCCTCTAGTAACAGGGGAGGTTATAAAACTGGAACTGTTGACAGAAGCAAAATCCGTTGTTTCAATTGTAATGAGTTGGGACACTTTGCTACTGAGTGTCAGAAACCCAAGCAAGCACAAAAGAAAGATTATGCTTCTGAAAAGAAGATGAGTGGAAGAGCTTATGTAGCTGCTGGTAAAAGCTGGGATGACACAGATAGCGAAGATGAAGAATATGGAAACTTTGCGCTGGTGGCAAATGCTGAATCATCAACTTATTATACCACACCGGTAATTCTTACTGATGCTGAGTTAATTGATAGTTTACGTAGTTGCTTGAATAATGCACAAAGAGGGTACGAGAGAATAAGTCTTGTTAACACTAACCTTGAAAATGAAATGTTAGATTTAAAAAAGGTGCAGGTTAATCAAGATAAGAATATAGAAGAAATAGCTCGACTTAACTACAGAGAAAAGGGTCTAGGAGAATACATGGTAAAACAAGTTGATAGGATTGCTGAACAAGAAACAAAGATTAGAGAACTTGAAACACAGGTTAGAGCTTGTTATAATTCTGTTAAAGTTTCTAAAGAGTTCTTCAATAAACAAGCAGTAGAACAAACTGTTGGAATAGGATTTGATTACAGTCAAGCTGTTGGTTCTTTGAGTAATCATTCTCCTAATTCTATCTCAGCTAAAGAAAGAGGTATACCACATATTCTCAAGAATGTTGAAAAACCAATGTTTACAAAATCTGATGCTGGCCCACCAGATATTCTTTCTATGGTTATACAAGAAGAAATGAGAAATGAGGATAGTGCAAATTGCACAGTCCTTGTTAAGGATAAAACTGTTAAGAACACTAATACAAAGAATGTGTCATCCAAGAAAAATGTCACAGTCTTTGTTAAGGCTAAATCAGTTGAGGACGTTAACACAACAAATGTTTCATCCAAGAAAGATGTACCTAAAGTACCAGTCAAAGTTGTTGAATCAGCAAGTTCTTCTAAGACTGGATTAGGTAGTAATAAGTTAAAACAGAAAAAAACCATGTCTACTATTGATTCTAATCATAAAGCATGTGGTATTATCAATTGTATGTCTTGTGCTTTTAACAGTATGCGTACTTATTTTAATGGTAATTATGCATGTGTTAAACTGAATGCTCCTCGACAGCACATGAACAGGAACAATAATGTTCGATCTAAGACTGCTTTTCCTCCTCAAGTTAGGAGAGAGACATTTGCACCTAAGACTAAACAAAAGATTACCAAGAATGTCTACCAGGTCAAATGTCCAGTCAATGATACAAGTGTTACTGCTGCGAGAGAAACATGGATACCCAAGATTAAACAAAAGATTTTCAAATCTGTTTATAAGGTTAAATGTTTATTGACTAAAGAGGTTAAAATTAAAAATGTTGTTTTGCCTGATAAAGGTCAATACTTTAAATACGCAGGACCCAATCAAATTTGGGTCCCGAAGAAGGCTTAATTCATTTGTCATTGCAGGGTACTGAACAGGTTGATCGAGTAACCTGGATCTTGGACAGTGGATGTTCAAGGCATATGACTGGAGATAGAACCCTGCTGACAAATGTGGTGGAAAAGGCCGGCCCAGTAGTTACCTTTGGAGATAACAGCAAAGGTAGAACTGATGGATATGGCAGACTTGAAGCCGGAAATGTTATCATTGATGAAGTTTCTTTTGTGAAAGGACTTGAGCACAATTTGCTCAGTGTCAGTCAATTCTGTGATAAAGGTTATGAAGTTCATTTCAACAAGAAGAATTGTCTAATTTCACACAAGAGACATGAAAAGCCACAACTGACAGGAGTTAGAAAAGGCAATCTGTACGTAGCCAATATGAACTCAGGAAGCACTGAAGAAGTCACTTGCTTCTACACTAAAGCATCTAATGATGAGAGTTGGCTATGACACAAGAAACTTTCTCATCTTAATTTTATGACAATGAATTCTCTGGTTAAAAGAGAATTGGTGAGAGGTTTGCCTTCAATGGAATTCACTCAAGAAGGACTGTGTGATACATGTCAAAAAGGCAAGCTAAAAAGGGCAAGTCACAGGAGCACTGATACATCTTCAATAACTGAACCATTACAATTACTTCATATGGATTTATTTGGTCCAGTTAATGTGATGTCTATGTCAAGGAAGAGATATGCTCTAGTGATTGTTGATGATTTTTCAAAATACACATGGGTTCTGTTTCTGAATTCTAAAGATGAGACTCCACAACTGGTGATTGATCACATTAAATTAATTGAGCGAGATTCTACGTATCCAGTGAGAGCTATAAGATCAGACAATGGAACTGAATTCAAGAATGCAGTTCTAAATGACTTTTGCACTGAGAAGGGTATAACCAGACAATATTCAGCTCCAAGAACTCCTCAGCAAAATGGGGTAGTGGAAAGAAAGAATAGAACCTTGATTGAAGCTGCACGTACTATGCTAAGTGAATCAAGGCTTCCATTGTACTTTTGGGCTGAAGCCATCAATACTGCGCGCTATACCCAGAATCGAACTCTAATCAATAAAGATCAAATGAAGACACCCTATAAAATTATGGCTGATAAGAAACCTTCACTCAAATACTTTCATGTATTTGGAGCAAAGTGCTTTGTGCTTGATAAAATTCCAATTTTATGTGATAATACAAGTGCCATAGCAATCTCTAACAATCCTGTGCAGCACACAAGGACAAAGCATATTGACATCAGGTATCATTTTATTCGAGAGCATGTCATGAATGGTACCGTGGAATTATTTTTTGTACCCACGGAAGAACAAACAGCAGATATTTTTACTAAGTCTCTTGACGAATCCACATTTACCAGAATTGTTGGTGAATTGGGTATGTTAAATAGTCCTAGTAATTAAACTAGTTAATATCTAAGGTTTGATCTTTAATAATTTACAAGTGATTGATGTGTCAATATTTGTTATTAAAATCACTTGTATAATTATTTTATCAACTTATACTCTTGCTTGTTTCATCTTAAATCATTGTTATTATCTTCTCTATATACTTTTTTAATTACTTCTTGTGTTTTTAGATTAATTCATTTTCTTTAAAAATATTTTTCTCGAATTTTACAAGCTGTAATTTATGAGAAATCTATTTTTCTTGAAAATGTTATTGTTTTAAATTCAGTTTAATTTCTTTTTTTTTTAAATAAATCATAGTTTCTTTTTGAATAATTTTCTATATGGAAATTGTTTTATTAGAAAATTTATAGATTTATAAATTCATCAGAAATAATTATGTAAATATTTAGTATGTTATTTGATTTTATTTTATTTTGATTTGTAATGTTTGATTTCGTAAAAGGGACTACATATGATCGTTTTTATAATTTTTATTAGGTTTTATAATTTTAGTGTAAATTAATTTGTTTTTCTTTAATTTGTTACTTGTTAAAATTCTGGTACTGTTTTGTAGGAATATAACTTTCGGTATAACAATCTATTTGATTGTTATATTCGAAGTTGTATTAGTTATATTAGTTAAAAGTAGTGTAATGTAACTTAGTATTAAAATAGTTATAATTTTGTTTTTTTTGTAAATATAACTGTTATTAGTTAATAGTTATATAGTGTGTGTTACATGTAATATAACTATCGGTATAACTGTTGATTTGATTGTCATATTCTGTGTTTTTCGGTAGTTATATTAGAGATTTAAGTGTTATATAACTGACTAACAAAGATAGTCATATTACGTTTACACGTAATATAACTATCGGTATGACTATCACCCGATAGTCATATCTAGCTGTTTTAGTATATAAATCGATAGTCATATCACAACTGTTTGATAGAAAATAGTTATATTCTATAGTTATATCTCTGTTCTGTTCCTCTCTCGCGTGTTAAGTCACCGAGAACGTTATATATCCACATATACACACATTTTCAGTCGAATTGCTGCCCGATTTTCATCTCAAAACACGATTCTAAGGACATTAATCGATTACCCAGTCAATAATCATCAAAAACACGGTTTAAACGTAAGATTTGGTCGAGGTTTTTGATTTTGAGTTTGAAAATGTCGAATTTTCGATCTAAAAATTCTGAACAATTGGTGATGATTTTGTAAAATCTAAAAATATGTGTGTGTTTGTACTGCAATCAAGATCTTTGCCTCAAAATTTCAGAATTTTTGATGAAGATTTTGATTTTTTGATTATTTATTTATTTATTAATTCGAATTTTGTAATTTAATTGGGTTAAATTGTTGAATTTTGCAGATTTATTAATTTTAATCCCTGATTTGGAATGGCTGGTGCTTATAATAATTTTGAGCTTGTGAATCACAATTATATTGGATATTTTAATCCCGAGGATTGCCCAGTGGATCGGTTCAAGTCCTGGATAAAATTCCTAAACGAACAAAATCTTTGTAGTCATTCTATAACTGCAAATGTTCCCATGAAATTTGGTCCACTTAAACTAATGTGTACTACAGCTGTCTCAGATGAAAGATCATTTTCATTCGACTTTAATGACAAGACATATACAATGGATGAATCTGTCTTCAATGCTGCTCTGAGGCTTCCTACTGAACAATTTGCTGAAGTGCCTTCAAATGATGAGTTGACTCAATTTTTCACAAATCTCAACTATCATGGCCAACTGAATCTTAAACGACCACTCAAAAGCAATCTTGTTCAAGAATGGAATATCTTCTTCGAGATCATAGCAAAGGTGTTTGCTAATTCTACAAAGAGTAACAATACTGTCATCACAGGTATGTTACAGTCAATTGGTTTCTCAATTGCTCACAATAGAAGAATCAATTTTGGCAGCTTGATATGGCCTATTTTGCTAAATCGATTGAAGAAGGCTACAAAGAACTTTGGAAAAGGTAAACTGGTTAAGTGTCATTATCCTCGATTTTTGACACTAATTTTTAATCATCTTATGCCTAAGGATCAACCTGCTCCGTTTCCAAATGATCGAATTCAATGGTCTGGTAAACCAAACAAGAAGTTCTACACTAGGCTGGATACTTCTAAGGTCTTGTTGCATGTTCCGGTAGTCATAACACCATATATGTCTACATACATAAATTTGCCAAATGTCATGCCATAGCCAGATGCTGAGATACCTTTACTTCAACAAGCTCCACAGCCCGAAGCAGAACAAGTTCCAGTACCTCAACCTGATTCTGAACCCTTGAATGCTCTTGAACATCAACTTCCAGTGGATCAACTCACTCAGAATGAAGATGATGTACATGTCAATGATCAGGTATTTGACTCATCTACTTTACAATCTCAATATCTTTCTGATAGTCAAATGATTGTGAGAAGTGACCAAGGGATTGTAGATCCACAACCTTTATCCCAGGTCAATGCACCAAACACTGATCCTAAATTCTCCAAACACTATTGTAGAAAGAAATTGTCATTCAAAAGAGCTATCCCTAGTAGTGATATCTTGAGTGAAACAGATTTGCCATCACAAAAGAAAAGTAAAACCATGTCAAAGGCAATCATAAACCCATTCATTCCTTCAAGCTCACCCCTGTTACTCACAATGGGGGAAGATATTTTCTTAAATGAAGCTGAAAACATTGTTATGCAAGAGGAGCAAGATACAGTGCCTGCCATTGTTACGGCAGAAGAACCTTCACAGGTTGATCGGGATTTGCGAACTCCCATTGCACCACCACTGACCTTCCAAGAGGAGGCTAGGGTGATCTCTAGTGCAGGTACAATGGATGCAGCTCAGGATTATGAGAGGAGTGATGTGAGAATTACTTCAAATCTGAGTGAAACACTAGCACGTGAGGTGAGTGATACTCAGAGAGCGATTGAGGTGAGAGCACACAATGACACATACACTTTATCTCTCATCGTACAACTCAATCAAATGAAAGAAAGTCTTGCTCAAGCTGAAGAAGACAATAAAAACTTGAGGTTTGATATGGATAACATGAGAACTATCTTCAACAACAAAATCAATGCACTTAAACTCTCTCAACAACAAGCAATCGAAGACTCTGGAGATGTTACAGTGGCTCAAGATCTTATTATATCTTCTATGTCTAATCAGATTGAAGATCTTCAGAATAACATAAATGAAAATCACTTATCCACTGCACTTCGTCTCAGTCAGATTGAAAGACAAAATGATCATCAAGCAAAGGGGTTGAGACACTTATATAATATCATTAGTAGAACTCACTCACTTACAGCAGAAGAGAAGAAATTCTTTGGAGGTAGTGATGAAAGTGACCCTGGAGCTGGTACAAGTCACAAAACTGTAGAGGATTCCTCAACTAAGGGGGAGAAATCTAGAGGGGGAGGAAGTGTAAGTAAAGAGAAAAATGAAGACAGGAGTGAAGGGAAGAAGAAGACAACTCATCAAGCAGCAGAACAGGAAGATGATGATGCTGTAGAAGGTTTTTACTATACAGGTGAACCTGATATTGATCTGTTTGCTGACTTACAGTTTCCTGATGTTGGTGAAGAATTCGATGAACCAGATCTCAATTTTTGGGATGATGAAGAGCCAATAATTCCTGATTCTGTTGAAACACAACGAATGAATTTTGAAGCAAATAAAGAACTTGAACAGAATGAAGCTAATCTGTCTATGAGAGAAGAAAGACTCAAGAAGACACTTGAACAGTTAGCTCATAATGAAAGACTTCAAAAGGCTGAACAGGAAGCACTTCAAAAGCAACATGCTCAAAAGCTGGAAGCTAGGAAGATGTACATCAAGTACAAAAATGGTGATAAGTGGGAACGTGCTCAAAAGGTAATAGACTCACCACAAACTTCTGACTATGATGATCGTCGGATGATTGCTATTTTTGAAAGCTTTAAAAAGAAGAACCCGGTACATGACATGTACTTGAAAGCTTTGAAGACAGAAATTGTGAGAATAACCACTGCATCTGATCCTAAGAATGGTGAGCTACTAATCTTTGTTGAATGTCATAAGCTCGGATCTCACAAAGTATCGCTTCAGTTCTTCTATGATAGATCTCTGTCAGAGCTTTGGGTGTTGAGACCAAAAGTAAGAACATCTTCTGAACTAGGCATACTGCTTCATGAAAAATTTCAAGAGTTTGCTGAAAGAGCTGGTCCTGAAGTTATAAATGACCCTCCACAAGTTAAAATTCTTAAGGGAGAAGTTATTCATACGGTTAATCTTTAGACAGAAGAATTGTATACACACCTTGCCAGACATTTGGTATATGTTGAATATGCTCTTCGAAATCATGGTTTTGCATCACAAGAAAAGATTGAAGCTGCAGATCATATTCGATCCTATGCCCAGACCAACATGAAGAAGTACAAGAAGTATCAAGGTGAGTTGAGAAAGAAACTTGGAATACCACTGGTTTATCCTACAGATGTGTCATCCAGAAGGGAATTACTTGTTGACTCCGAATTGATCAAGAATCTACCTGATATGGATGAACAAGAAGAAGGAGAGATCAACGAGGATCAAGGTGGTAAATGAAGATTAGCTCTACAAGTTATATCATTAGAGCTTTGATAGAACAAGATAGGATAATTGTCTTATATGATCAGTCTAGAGGATCATCTATCTTGTATTTATCTGTTCTGTTTGAATCTGGATAATGTTAATATGAACCAGAACTTTTACATTATTTACTTAGCATTTAAAGTGTTTTCTTTTACTTGTTTAATTGGGATTAGTTGAAGAATCCTCTAGGTATTTGCTTGTTATTGTATAACAAACAAATAGGGGGAGATTGAAAGGCATATGACTCAGCCTATTTGTAGTTCGAGGATCCTAATCCAATTAAACTAGATTGTAATAAGTAAATAATATCAACTGTCACAGGAATCTCAAAAGATGATAACCGTTAGAAGAAAAATCAACAAGTCAATCTATAGTTTTGATGTTTTACATTGGAAGAAGATTCAGATATCTGATCAGGCCTCAAGGTAGCATTGAAACAAGTGGATTCATTTAAGAAGACAGAGATTTCTATTAGTGACAAGAAACAATTTCAGTACCGAATGATTGATGAGAGTGAAGAGTATAAAAAGACCACAGTGTTAAAGTCACGATGAAGAACAGAGATTGGAGTTAGTCGTTCATGAACCAGACAGTACATCGAGCGTCAACATCATGCCAATGTATGTTCCTTATCATAATTACGTGGTTTTCAACGGAGTATTGACTATTAAAGAATTTATATTAATTCTATTTTAATTGATTAAGTCAAGTAATTAAGTTAATAAATAAATTAATTCTATCAGAATTAATATATTTGTTAAAGTGATTATTAGATTAATTAAATAAGAATTAATATGAAAAAGTAATAATTAGTTAAATGATTTTTATAAGTCATTTAATTAATTATAAACTGAAAAATATGATGATATAACTATCAAACTGATAGTTATACCGATAGTCATATTCAGTTTATAGAAGAGATAGTCATATTCAGTTCAAAGGAGATAGTCATATGCAGTTCAATTGGATAGTCATATTTCATTCAAATGAAGAGTTATACCGAATGTTATATTGACATGGAGAGTTATACCGAATTTCATATTGAGTTGGATTGTTATACCGAAAGTCATATTTAAACTGGACAGTCATATTACATTCAATTGATAGTCATACCGATTGTCATATTAATGTAAAATGATTGTCATATCAGTTTAAACTAAGTAATATGACTATGGCTGTGTATTTAAGGAAGCAGAATGCAGAAGATTAAAGAGCAGTCGAGCATATAATAGAAAATACACACAGCAGCCATTCTCTCTCTCTCTCTCTCAAGCTCAAGAACACCTACAAATTTAATTCTGTAAATTCAAGTTCATCTCAGTTGTAATATCCTATCCATTGGAACTTGTTTACTTGTGATTCTTGTACTACTAGCGAATTAAGTTTCCTAGTTCACAAATTGATATCTTGATTTTATTAACTAAATTAGCAAAGTTCATGTTGAATTTTCTAATTAGTTATTAATTACTTGATAATCATTTGGACTGATTTTGTAACACCCATCAAGTTAATATATTGTTATATTCAACTTGAAATTTGTGTTATATTATTCCGCACAAAATATTCGTTTAAGTGAAAATTGTTTAACGAATAAATTTTGAGAAAATAGTATAGATTGTATTCAACCCCCCCTTCTACAATCTTATCGGACCTAACATGTTCAAAACCATGGGCTCAGGTATGACCACGAACCTCCTTCGAATCTTAGACAGCCTTGTGGCTATCACTTAATTTTAGTTTTTTGTGCACTTAGCATGGGGTCTTCACGGAAACAGCCTCCCTACCGTTAAAAGCAGAAGCATGGTCTGCGTACATCCCACCCCCCCAGACCCTGCTCTGTGCGGGATATACTGGGTATGTTTGGTTTGGTTTATATAGTTTTTCCAAAAACATTTTTTGAGCAGGGATCCTTTTTGTCCACCAAATACGCATACCATTCATTCATATCCTTTTAGCACTGCAGATGAGTTCTCTTTTGGAATCGTAATGCTCACCTACGTACCCATTTATTATGTTGATTACCTATATTATTAAAGTTATAAGTTTGATCTATACACTGTTTTTAGTAATTATTTTTATTTACATATTTTGCAGATGTGGTGAAAATTCATGAAAAGAATACGCATGCTAGGCATGCGTCTATGCACATGATATACATGCGTGGACCGATTGCATCATTGGGAGATGCATATGCTTCATAAAAAAAAGTGAATTGAAAAATTTAGAATATGCATTTGAAAAATGCGTATATCGTATTAAAAAGAAAAATCTCAATCACTTATGTTCGACATGCGTGTTTGATAAATATTCAGGATCTCCCATCCCGCCAATAGATATTTTGACAATCTCTTACTGAAATAAAGGTATTTATGTATTTCAGACATTAAATAAAGTATCAGTTTAGTTAGTTATGATTTGGTCATCTTTTATAAAATATGTACAATTTTAATTTAGGCAAACATTATAGATTTGATCAATAACTATTGTACCAAAAAAGCGTACCGTTAAGGTTTTGATTTCGATCATCATCTATATCAAAATACATCAAAAATATATTAATACGTATCCTAAATCATAATAATAGAAAAAATAGAAGAGAAAAAAAATTATGAAAAGTAATCTGTGTAAGAACATCTTGAAATTTTGTAAATAATATTGTAACACAACTTCTCGCTTAAAACTAGATATAAAACTATTTAGTAAAATTTAGAAACAAATTTTTCGAAGAGCATTTTTAACAAAAAAACTGCTTTTGAAGAAAATGTATCCAACTTAACAAAAACATTAATTTTTATATCTTACATCAAAACATAATCATTTTAAAAAAATTATAATTCATCTAATTTTTCTAACAACATTTTTTCTATCCGCACTTTTTGTACAACAATTTTCAATATCATTCTCAAAGAGAACCTAACAAGTGGATATAAAGGAAAGAAACTTTTTCTTTCATCTTCTTCTTCTTCTTCTTCGTCAGTCGCTTCTCCTCCGGCGATGGTTTATCCACCGACCGGAGGCCCCTTTCTTGTCTAGTTTCTTCACTTCTTTCAATAATCATCCTTCTTCTACGAGGATTGTGAGTTTTTTTGACTTGTTTATCCATTAATTGGGTTTATTTGTCTCTCATTGTGAGAGTTTGTTTTGTCTCTCCTTGTGAGAGTTTGTTTGGTTTGATGAAGGTCTGCAATAAATCAGACCTGTTGAGAATGATTTTGTTTATGTTTTGGGAGATCTGGATTATTGCAAGAGCTCACAACTCACAATTAAAGATTGCTCATTACCTGTGGGGGGTCTTCACTTGCGGCATGTCTATAGCTGGTATCCGGCATGTAGATAGTTGGGGTATTGCTCATCCCTTGAAGGTTTTATTTTTCGGCATGTCTATAGCTGGTATCCGGCATGTAGATAGCTGGAATGGCGTTCCTCTAACCATAGTTTATGCAACTGAGGCTTCTGAACACTGGGTTCGGAATTTGTTCGAGGGTTGGAGGGAAGAGCAGGTTGGAGCGAGTTGTTGTCAAGAAGCCATTTCTTGGACAAAATCACTAAAGCACAATTATCAAGTGCTACCAGTTCGATTATCGGTCTGCGAATCGTGTGGTTATTTTGCTTGCAAATGCTGCATAAATTCTATGTCGCGCTATGGAGAATGGTCTGTCACTCCTCCTTTTTTTAGTATTCATGTATTTTATAATTTTTAAGTAATGCAAGTTCGATTTATTCAAAAAAAAAAAAAAACAAGTGGATATAAAGTTTCTAATATTTTTTCTTATGTTTAGACAGGCCATTAAGATAGCCCATCAATCTCATAAATCACAACCAAACAACAGCCCATTAAGTTGTGACCCGATTGAACAAATCTGGGTTGTCGGGCAAAAAATTCGAGTATCTCAAAACCCTACCTAAACCCTCAAGCCTAGAACCTTCTATCTCATATCTACATACATATACACACACAACAAACAATAGTATTACCCATCATTTCCACATAAAATTGAATTGCAACATTTAATTATTAATAAACAAGATCGATGGCAAAGCGTTTGATCCCAACACTTAACAGAGTCCTGGTGGAGAAAATTGTTCCTCCTTCCAAAACTACCGCCGGAATTCTCCTCCCTGAGAAAGCTTCTAAGGTAAGATTAAGTTGTAATTACATTGTTTTCATATGATTTGATGGATATAAATGTGATGTATTTGTCTGATTTTAGTTGAACTCGGCGAAAGTGGTGGCGGTTGGACCGGGGGATATTGATAAAGCTGGAAATAAGATTCCGGTGTCAGTTAAGGAAGGTGATACTGTTCTCTTGCCTGAATACGGTGGTACCCAAGTCAAGCTCGGCGACAAAGAGTATGAATTTTACCCACAATTATACATTACCATTTTCCTTGCATTATAGTAGTAGTTCTGATAAATGTTTATTGATACGTCAGGTGTTTCGTAAATATTGGGTATGGGGTTGGGGTTGGGGTTGTGTTCTCTAGTTGATTTCGATAAAAAATGAATATGTAAGCTTAAAAGAATAAAAATGTGATTAAGGAGTCATTTTTAAATTATATTTGGTTTGATCAAGTTGTGTCTTATTGTGTGATTTTTAGGTATTAAATCAGACTTGGAGAAATTACCCGTTTAGCAGATAACAAATTATAGTAATTAGGTTTTTTTTTTGGGCGGTTAAGTTTGGTTATTTTTAGGGTAGTTATATTATTACGTGCTGGATGTTGCAATTGCTTATCTACGGGTTGGTATTATTGTGCAGATATCACTTGTTCAGGGATGATGATATCTTGGGAACTCTTCATGATTGAGTGATGATCAATTCGGGTTTTCTGAGGAGATAGTGTTAATCGTCGGAGGTTTCTATCTATTACTAAGACTGTTGTTTGATTGCTTTAAGAGACTTAGTTTGGTTTCTGAATTTAGCTTCTCCAAGTGTATCAGATTTTAAATGATATTTACCTGTGATATGGGATCAAAGAAATGAAAGACGATCTCTTTACTTGTACTCTTCACATGTTCCATTTTGTTGATTTGGTATACGTTATTTTAAATCCTTGGGGTGCTACTGTTTCTAAGTTTATTATACTCTTGTTTGGTACTTACGGAAAATTTTGGATTAGAGACCGAATTGTTATACTCTATGATTGCTGCTGATTAAATGTATATCATAGTTTCAGTATATTGTGCAATTAGCGAGTAGGAGAAAATGAAATAAACGTATATGGTCATTTGTGATTCAAGCAATTAAGTCATTACTAAGACTTGTAAACAATTGAGTCATGCTTTAGGATTCCTTCTGCTACAACACCACTGTATTTTATTCTCTTTTTATTTGCATACTCCATCTTGCATTTCCTTCTTTTGAATATGTATATACCAGTACATTCTACATTTAAGAAGAAATTGTCTGTGTAATTTTTGTCGCGTCTTTATAGTGTGAAATGTTATTTCGATTGGACGTGGCATCACATGTTTTTGCTATAGTTAGATATAGGTATGATGTTGGTTGATTATCATACAACATGTTTGTTCCAGAAATATCGAAATGACATGTTTGTTTTAGTGCTTTAAGTATTGTATTTCCCTGGTGATAGAGTATTGTATAGCTCTATGACTTGAAACAGATCAGGGAAGTACTTTTTGGTAAAGTGATTGGCTTAGTTGTTCATTAGGAGTCAGAACTCTCAGCCATATTATGGGTATAGGTCTTTGATCCTTGCGACCTTGCCGACAGGTATACCCTTGGCATGATTTGGAAGGTAATTCTTTTTTTGTTCTTTAACCATCTTTCTGTTATGTCATGGTTGGAGTATCGGGTCATAGATACCTCTACATTCTTGTAACTTGCAGCAACCAAAACAGACTGAATGTCTAGTGGCATGATGCTGCTGAGTGCTGACATGTTCTACTATCTTGTTTGTTTTGCTAGAATTAAATTGTTTTTTTGATTCTTATGTCGTATAGAAAAAACAAAATTAAGGATCAATGAAAGAGTTCTATTAATTTAGTTGGAATGTTGACAGAAACAATAATTATGTGATAGTTGATGCTATATGTACGGGTACAGGGTGTAGGATTTATTCTGAAGTGGTTAATGCTATTCAGTTGAGTTATAATTGTGTTGGTTTAAGCCTGAAAATCGGATTCGGAAGAGTCTTGAAGAAGACAATACTTTCAATAGTATTGTAACGAGAAGGAATGTGTCAATCATTCAGTCTCAGTCAGAAATTGTTTGTTAATTAATTACTTGCTGGTGAGCCCTTAGATCTACGTACATCTTTTGGGGGCTAATGACGACAATTCAGTGGAGCTATCACCTGCTCCAAATTATAAAGTCATGGCCTCGTGGATCCATCATACAGCCCCCACATGATTGCTAAAAATAATATAAACAGGCCGCAAATTCACAAGAACCGTCCTTTTCATCCCCGGAGCAGAAATGAAAATTTAATCTAGACAAGTGAAAAAAAAATATATATATCATTACAGATCCGAGGGGTCTAAAATATCTCACACTATCCGGTTTTTTCCTTTAAATATTATGGCCTTAATGATGTAACGTTGCTCATCCTTATATGAAATATCCTATCGTGACATCTTGCAAAATTTACAAGTTGTAATTTTTTCTGACAAAAAATGCATACATATTTTGCATTTTAAACATGTCTCTATCAAAACGTTTTACACATCCCAAACCAATTTGGGTCAATATTCGATAGGGCTTATCTTTTATTGTCCTAGGGTTCGACTCTCGCTAGATTTGTTAGAATAGATATTCACTTTTTAAGGCATATAAGCCTAATTATTCAAAAAAAAATATAATTATATATTAACTTGTACAAAAGTATGATTAAAAATTTACTAAAAATGATTTATGAAATTATTATGTAGTTTAGAATGTCATAAAAAATCAGAAAATGCATTTGTATGTTGCACATAAATGAGAGAACGAGAGAGAAAACAGACGGGGAGAGAGTCTTGAGAGAGAGAGAAAGGGAGGAGAGGAGAGAGATGAGTAGTTTATTAGTTGTGATGATAGTTAAGTTAAGATGTGATTAAGGCAGGGGCAGCGATGCACGCATACAACAGGCTCCCAAACAGCGGACACACCTCCCCATCTCCCCCAGCCTCTCCTCGCCGTTCTCCTCGCTTCCGTCACTCCCGCATCAAAACCGGCCGCTTCAACTCTCCTTCCTCCTCCGCCGCCGTCTCTCCCAAAACTCCGTCTCAACGCATAACCAGGACTCTTCTCTCCATCTTACTCCGTCGCCAGGGCGTCTTTCTATTCGCTCCGCTCATTTACATTGTCTGTATGTTATTTTATATCGGCACTGTGTCATTCGACGTCGTTCCGTTTATTAATCACCGCCCTGCCCCTGGCTCTGTTTACAAAAGTCCTCAGGTTTATGCTAAGCTCAAGCCTGAGATGGAAGCTGATGATACGGCTGACGATGCGGTTAGAGCTTTTCTTCATCTTGTTTCGATTTGATTATATTTTGTTCGATTATTTGATTGTTTCCATTTAGGATCTAGAAGGATCGTTTACGCAATGTTGTTGATTTTATCGTGTTTAGCTAATTTGCATTCTACTTATGTTTATGATTTTACCAATTGTGCATTGAATTCAGTTTAGTGTTCGATTATTATTATTTTAGCCTTTTAGGGGATGCTTGTGTAGTTTTGTTTATTAATATTTTAGGTAGATAGTAGAAGGCTAGAAGCATTGTTATGGATGTACAGATTTAGATTGCCAGGTACGAAATCGAAATCTTTGCTTTAATGAAGCATTATGGAATGAGTAAGTTAATTTAGACTGTTGGTGAAGTTTCTTTGACATCTTCGACAAGAGACCTCGGAATTTTTAACATTCTCCTTTATGATCTCCATATTACCAATTTGTACCTCTTTACAATCTTTTATGAAACTAATTGAATAAATATACAGGTTCCTAAACCCTAGCAGATGATTATTACCATATATTCGAATTCTAGAATATTCTTACACTAAAATCTAAATAATAATATAGATAATTACATCTAAATACACTTACTTTTAAATAATAATTTTATATAATTATTTTATGTGCTGCAAAAGGCCTTTCAGTAGAAACTGTAGCCTTAGGTAAGTTAGGCCTTTCGATCTCACATGTTGATACCAGTTACAACGGTGTGAGATGTGTTTGATGAACTGTAATTCTTATCTAACTGTGATGTAGAATGGTCCATGAATATTTACTTATATTAATGTCGCATTCTATGGTGCTGTACTTCCATTGGAGTAATCATAAGTAATAAGTTTATAAGAAGGTGGTAAGATTTTCAATTTTCAGTATTAAGTTCAAAGTGTATACTCAATGTCTGATAAGCTTAAACAGTGAGAATCGGGGAACATACCAATGACCTGTATACGGGATTGACTAGTTTGTGCTATTTGTGGTTTTAGCTTGTAACATGGATAAAACTATGATAATAATTGTTGTACATGCCATCTTTTTTTTGGAAAGCACATGCCATCTTTTTCTGAAGATTTGGGATCTTAAATTTATTGTTTTCCTTTTTTGCAATTCCTTTTTGACACAAAGCACTTTATCAACTGTAGATATCAACTACATGGAAACTTAGCCATAAAGGTGGTCAGTGGAGGCCATGTTTAAGCAAGACTTCGGGAGGTATGAGCATGTACTGTCATGTCATCGAAATAAGGAGGCTACTATGTTTTTATTTTAAAAAAATCTGTTGGTCAATATTATTAAAAATGTTTTGTTTCACTCTGTATGCTCATTGCTTCCAAAACAGCATACTGTTAACCACACCCACTTACTGATTATATTTTGTGCCATGGATTGGAACCACAAATACCAGATGGGTAAAGTTGTTACTACTGCAATCATATTACTTATTTGTTGACCAGCTAACAAAAGGAGGTCTGTGACCACCCAAGAACAATATTAACACACTTACATTGCAATTGATGCCATGCTGTTCACTGAAGTTTCTCTTCATCAATGGCAATCCATTATGTTCTATTTTTATTGTGATGTAAAAACTGGCCAAGTAGACTCATGATCTTCTGGTCACAGTTTTTTGTTTGCATAGACATGTGTACTGGTCATGCTACACAATTCAGGTCACGAACTTCCTACAATACTTTGAGTTGGACATTTTGAGAATTATATACTTCAGTTTTGATCTTTCGGAAAGATGTTTACATTTCAAACATATATGTATTTAATGTAAGAAGGCCATTGATGCATATTGATTTAAGGTAGTCTTTTACTGTAGGATTACCCGAATCAAATGGTTATATTTACGTCGAGGCAAATGGTGGCTTGAATCAACAGAGGACGTCGGTAATTTAAGTGCTTTCTGTGCTACTGATTCAATTATTTCTGACAGTGCCTAAAAATTTTATACGTAAGTGCTCACATATTGCATTTCTTCATGGTTTATATATGTGTTACATAGATATGCAATGCAGTTGCTGTGGCCGCGTATCTTAATGCGACGCTTGTTATTCCCGAGTTTCGTTATCATAGCATTTGGAAAGACTCTAGGTGTGTATACATATGTTTGTAGTTTTTTTTTTTGCCAATTTGCAGCGAAAGGTTGTCTGATGGTGCAATATTTTTGTAATTTTAATTTGTTTTGGTAAATGAATTGCGTTGCCAACAAAGCTACTGAATATGATTATGCATTAATTGCATTAGAGTAGTGCTCTTTTTACTTCACTATGAAAATGATATATGTTTATGATTTACTATATTTGTACACACACATATACAGTAAATTATGGATGTGTTTTAAATTCTAACATAAATTTTATTGTAAGTTTACTCAAAGCTATAATATACTTTGCACTAATATCTCACTGTTGTTATATTCAAAAATTTTAGTCCTCACTTGTCTTCAGCTTTAAGATCTGCTTTGGCTGATAGGAATTTTAGGTGTTGCTAGTTTATGTAATCCATGCTTCTCTGATTCTTGAACATGTAGATGTTTATCTTAACATAGTACTATATAATCCTGCTAAGCCACCCTCTCAATATTGTATGGTATTAGGTGGAGGGATTAACATGATCATATAGTATATGCTAACATCCCCCTTCCCCCTCACCGGAAAGCCCATTTTTTGGGTCAAGCGTGGATCACTAAGCGCTCATCTCTAGTGCAATATTTTTCCATAGTATATGTTAAGAGTTCACTCATTGACTGCCGAAAATTGAGCAGCAGACTTTTTAACCTGCCGAAAGGAGATCCAGTGTAGGTGGTACTCTTATTCATATTCATACATGCTAAACAAATAATTGATGCAGTTTACGTTATATTAGCTGATTGTTTTGATTTTTTTGGTTCCTGGAAAATTTCATTATTTATCTCCTTCACCCGTGTTGACTGGGATTTTGATTGATAGTAAGAGGCGCTTTGAAACATTGGCCTGTAGGCATCATTATTGTATACAGTTTTACAGCTGTTTCATTTACTTATCTTGTTAGCAAATTAACTAAGAGTCTCTTCAAGGTGAATTTTGTTTTCAAAGATGGCCATTGTACTAAATATTTGAATTTCTTTGCCTCACTTTTCCATGGACAGTGAATTCAAAGACATCTATGATGAAGAATTTTTTCTTAGAATCTTGAAAAATGATGTAAGAATAGTCGATAAAGTTCCTGGTTACTTGATGGAACGGTACGATAGCAATACAAGTAATATACTCAATTTCAGAGTAAAAGCCTGGGCCCCCATTCGGTACTACAAGGATGAAATACTTCCCAGGCTACTTGAAGAAAAGTGAGTTGACATGCATATTACATTTGTATTTCCATCCCAACTCTTCTCACTTTCTATCCTTCCAAATTTATATTGGAGTATGCGGCATGCAGTACTGTTTAACTGCGATACTTCTCCTTTATGGCTGTGTGTCTGTTTTTTTCAAAAAATTTATTTTTAGGGTACCAGTACCACTATGCTAAGTGGATCAAATAACAATTAAATTTGTGGATGAAAGAGTTTGTGCGAAATTGCCACTGTGTAGACCAAAACATACTAGTTAATCAACATTCTTGAGGCAGATCATGAATATGAAAGTATGTATTTGTGTAGTAATAGTTATTGTCATTTCTACTCTTGTTACAACAACCAAAAATACTGAAAGAATAAACTAAATGCATCTATCTGAAGTGGGTATAATATAAGAGCATAGCACATTTGTTTTCTGTACTTCCACTTGCTATTACATCAGTTCTTTGTTCTACGGTTGTAGTTTACTGTGTTCGTTTACAATTGAATTAGATAGCCTCATTTATCTATTGCCTGTTGAATGTTTTATTTTAGTAAAAAACAGTTGGTGGATCATGCTTACTGGTGCTCCATTATCATGTTATATCTTCAGTGTTACTTTTCGCCTTTTCTACTTTTGTTGAACGCTTGTTACTGCTTTTCTGAATTCATCTCTTTGACTGCAATCTGTCTGTTTTATGTATCTTACTTTTGAATAATATAATAAATTTTTAAATCAGGGTGATAAGGATTTCTCCTTTTGCAAATCGTTTGTCGTATGATGCTCCTCAACCTGTTCAACAACTTAGATGCATAGCAAATTATGAAGCTTTACGGTTTTCTAGTGCTATATTAACTTTGGGTGAATCTCTAGTTGCAAGGATGCAAAATCACAGCTTGAAAAATAGTGGCAAGTACATTTCTGTCCATCTTCGTTTTGAGGAGGTTGGTTTTTACTATGTCAAAGTCTTATCCCAGTTTCTCGTTTAGCAGTTTTTTATTAAATCCTTCCAGTGCAGGATATGGTTGCTTTTTCTTGTTGCGTTTACAATGGTGGAAAAAAGGAACAGGAAGACATGAATGCTGCAAGGGAGAGAGGTTGGAAG
This sequence comes from Saposhnikovia divaricata, assembly GCA_036435485.1. NCBI lineage: Eukaryota > Viridiplantae > Streptophyta > Magnoliopsida > Apiales > Apiaceae > Saposhnikovia > Saposhnikovia divaricata. Next base: position 27,528,757 of record CM071600.1, read on the forward strand.
GGGAAATTCACAAGGGCTGGTCGAGTTATTCGCCCTGGAGCAAACAGAATAGATGGCAAGTGTCCACTAACACCTTTAGAGGTATATCATGCTTCTCTATAGCTCATCTTGTATACATTGTGGTAATTTAAATATTTTCACAGTTAGCATTGATATTTATGTACCCTGCCTTATATCTTATGACTTCTGCCACTGTATCATCAAATTTGTATTCTGTTGGTGAATCCTTTTATTGCTATAGTTTATATATATATATAATTAGTTTTATATAGATATAGTTTTGTTAAGTTTGTTAAATGGTGTTCGAACAAGGTAGCTCACTATTTAGCGAGATACAACTGTTCTCCTTTATGAAGTCTCATTTTTTTCGTGGCAAAAAAATATACAGATATAAAACTACAGTAGTTTGTTATATACTGATTTGGTATCCACTTATCTAGAATTTGGTCTTCCCCAAAATTTTTTGTTCTCCACAGTTGCACCTTTTTGCGAATGAATATATGAAGAGAGTTGTAGTGACTTCAACTTAATTAATATAGTACGGATTGTATGGATCACAGATCTCTCTCGCTGCTAAAAATCTTAGATCGTTGTTTAGTAATATATAATGAAAAACCACCAGAAAGTGTCTTGTAAGGTTTGACCTTGCAAAAATTAAATGTGAGAATTTCCCTCGTAGTTTGATTTTAGACACTTGAGATCTTACTCGAACAGACCACACAGTTCTTGATAACATCTGCTGATAGGTATCTATTCCCTACCTGTACCTACATCTTATTTATCTGTTTCTGTTTTGTTTGCTACAAAATAATAGCTATACTAAAATTTGGGTAGATTTTCTGCGCTAGAAGTTGGGCTAGATCTAGATCAGTCACGATGTTTATGTGCTTTTACTTGCTACAATAAATCTTGTACCACTCCATAGGGATAACATATTGGTTTCTCTGCTGACCCCTGCACTCCACAGTTTTACCCCACTTAACAAATCTCGGATATAGTAACCAAGTCTAAATGCTCACTGTCATCAGGTTGGTTTGATGCTCAGAGGGATGGGGTTTGACAACACCACATCTTTATATTTGGCATCCGGAGAAATATACAATGCGGATACTTATATGGGCCCCCTATTGGAAATGTTTCCCCATCTACAAACAAAAGAGACCCTGGCATCTGCGTTAGAACTAGCTCCATTTAAGGTTTGAGAGTTGATGATTATAGTTTTGTCTTGTACATGTTATATATCTTTCTTTGAAACAGATGTATTGTTTTCTAGGAATTCTCTTCCAGGATGGCTGCTATAGATTATACTGTTTGTCTTCATAGCGAAGTGTTTGTGACAACTCAGGGGGGTAACTTCCCTCAGTCTCTGTTGGGCCATAGAAGATATATGTATGGTGGACACTCAAAAACAATCAGGCCTGACAAGAGGAAGTTAGTCTTGTTTCTTGACAATCCTAATATAGGGTATGCATCTAATCTTATGTACAGTAAAATTTTAGCATTTAGTAAATCAAACTGGTTACTGTCTTGAAGAGACTATATGCATTTTTAACTTTTTAATACAGTGAAAGAGTTGAGCTTTTGGTACGCAATATGATTGAAATTGAATGTAGTTAGATGTTGCACTCAGTTACAAAGGTTACCCAGAACTACGCAAAAACCAATATAAATTTGGATAAAACCTTCTGCTCTTGCTAGCTGTCCAAAAATCGTATTTAGATTAGTTGAGAAGTTGTTCCCAGTGCTATTTGATCTTTGATACATATCTGGATTCAATTTGCCTCGTGTCTTCTTCCAGGTGGAAAAATTTTAAGCGCCAGATGCTACTTATGCGAGCTCATAGTGATTCGAAAGGGTTTGAACTCAAACGACCGCATGACTCCATATATTCGTTCCCATGTCCATATTGCATGTGCCATGTGAATAAAACAGAAGATCGAGTGCGTACCTAACGTAGTGCTTGTGTTTGCGTGATGACAGCTGGCTTAATATATTCACTTCTCTTTGGCAAGATGCAGATACATGAGTTCTATTGGAACTTCAATGATTAATTAGAAGGCAGGCTGAACTTCTATTAAAAATCAAAGTTTTAACTGAAAGTGCATCTTCTATTGGAAATGCAATGAATCATTAGAAGGCTCATCTGTTACTAGAAGGAGCGGAGCAAATATCGCATGGGCTCATGTGGCAGCTGCTGTGTTAAACAAGCTGTGAGATGACATATTGCGGATTTTTGACGGGTGTTTTAGAAGTGCACATAAGATTAACATGTATTAACCTATCAGAGATGATTCTTTGTTTTCCCTTTCAGGTAGAGTGTGAATGGTAGTTGCCAGGCGCTAGAAAATTTCCTGTAATTTAGCAATCTCAGAAAATTTTTGATTTGGTTATGATCTTACTTTTATAGTTCTTCCATCATGATTACTGTGTAGTGCGTGTAATTCCTCTTTTCAGTTTTATTCAGAAAAAAAAATGACTGAAACATGTATTGCCTATAATAAACAAAAATGAATTTTGAATAACTTATAGGTAAGAATTCTAAAAAGTAGACGATGTGTTTTTTTGCAATTTGACTTCAGAAAAATGTATTCACACTCTTTAAAAATTAATTTTTAGTATTTAGTTATTATATTATTAATTTTTACACCTAAATTATAAATTGTTAATTTTTTTTATTGATATTAACTTTTTTAAGGGGAATTAATTTAATAATTAATAGTCATACAATATTTACAAAAATAATCGAATCAAATAAATATAAAATGTTATAAAAGAGTCGATGTAATTGTCAAAAAGTTGGTGTAATTGTCAAAGAAGTTTAACAAGACTACTAGAATGGCTCATGTACCAATACACGGAGTCGTAAAAATTAAATGCTTTCATATTTTATTGGCTGTGAAAATTATCCTATAAATAGACATGAATGTACTTGTGCAGGATGTAAAAAAAAACAATAAAACATATACTCCTGCTTTCTCTTATCCGTCCCATCTCTTCTTTATAGATATAATTCTCTTTACAATAAGTTGATTGAACACTTAATATTATACTTTATTTATAACACGTTATCGGCACGAGTCTCTGCCCGAGTAAGTTTTGTTGAAGTAAGAATGTACTGTCCGAGTAAAGTTTATTAAGGAAGAAGATACTGCTCAAATAAATTTTATTAACGAAGGAGGTACGCTTTATTTTACTTATAAATATGGTTATAATTTCTTTGTTTATATTATTCTTTAATATATTAAATTTTTTGCACTATGAATATTATTATAAAGTTTCTGGCTGGCTATGCCGTCGTAACTTTTAAATAAACTGGATGGCTATGTCGTCATAACTTTTAAATAAACTGGCTGGCTATGCCGTCGTAACTTTTAATAAATTATGTCATTATATGTTATAATTATAATTGTATGTATGTGTTTAATTGTTTATGTTTAACATGTCATATTGTTATACCATGTTTTAAATATTTACTTTGCGTTCAGAATGGCGAATCTTGCAAAATTAGATTTTGTTGCTTTGGATGTGTCTGGGGATAATTATTTGTCTTGGGTACTCGATGCGGAATTACACCTTAGTGCCAACGGGCTAAATAATACCATAGAAACAGGAAAAACCCCAACTGTTGAACAAAATGCCAAAGCAATTATTTTTCTTAGACACCACATTCATGAAAACTTAAAATCTGAATACCTCACAGTCAAAAATCCACTCACTCTTTGGACCAATCTCAAAGATAGGTTTGACCACCAAAAACTTGTCCATCTACCACATGCTCGTTATGACAGGATCAGTTTAAGGTTACAAGATTTTAAATATGTTGCTGAATATAATTCTGTCTTGTTCAAAATAAGCTCAAAGCTAATCCTGTGTGGTGAGAAAGTTACTGATGCTGAGATGTGTTGGTCCCGGAGTATATTTCAGAAGGGGGGTTGAATGCAATATAGATAATTTCAAATCTTTAACTCAACAACAATTATAAAGATTGTAAACTATCTAGATAAGAATTGCAAACACAAGTAGTAAATCAAGATGTTCTCACAAAATAAATGTTTTATTTATTTTGTAATGTGTTGCTACAACCTCGAGAAAAATGATTATCTCAAGCTTCGACTTCTTGTGAGAATCGCTTACAGAAAGAATGAGAGATGTGTCTCTATATAGACTAATCTACCTTTTGCATCTCAGTCACATGGGTGGCGGAGCTGTTGTCGTTTTCAAGTGACAGCTCCTCACAATTTGCCCACACATGTGACCTTTCCTAAAATGCTATACAAACAGAGTTATCTTTAAGCATAAGGCATTCTGGGTTCTTTCCAAACTTAGCTATAACAATTCTAGTAGATGCAGACTTGTCATACTCTTTGAATTGTCGAGCCTTGTCTTGTGATCTCTCAAGCTTCTGTCGTAGTCTTGCAGGTCTGCTACAATCTTTGACGAATTGCAACAAATATGTTTCTCGAACATCTAAACTGTCACTGGGGTTTGACTGAGATAAAATCCCTAAATCAAATAATTCAGTGAGACAGTAACCCTTGCCGCCAAGTTTGCTGTCAAAGGAATATTCAGTAGTTGACAGTATGAACTCCCGCCAATGTTGTTGTAGGAACTCCAAACTTGCTGTCAAGTGTGAGAATGTTGCTGTCCCCTGCTTCAGCCAATGTTGCTGTCAAATGAAACTTGTTGTCGTGACCTTGCAACATGCAGTCTTCTTGTAACGTTACCATCAATGTATTGACAGTAGCTTTATTATTGTTGTTGAACTGATGTATTCTCTTGAGGCTTGAACATATCAATGAACTTCTTCCAAGATACATACTTATTACATTACAACAATTATTCGATTACAAGAACACACTCTGGCTGTGACAGTATGTTCTACTTAGCCTATACAAATAAACTAAGTACTAGTTAAGTTGTCTTTACGCTATCACCCATAAATCCTAACAAGATGACTGAAAAGACCCTTTCGACCTTTCATCCCAACACTATAATTTTGGCACAACAATACAGGGAACGCAATTTCCAGAAATATAGTGAGCTGATATCTCTCCTTCTTGTAGCTGAGAAATATAATGAATTATTGCTGAAAAATCATCAGATACGTTTCACAGGCTCTGTCCAGTTACCTGAAGTACATAACACGTCATTCTGGAAGAATGAGCGTGGGAAAGGGCATAAAGGAGGACGAGAATATGGACAAAACCGTGGCCGTGGAAATTTTCGTGGTCGATTTCGAAATCAGTATAAATCTGGCCACCTGAAGTGGCAACGTGATGGCTACAACAACTCTAGTCACCAAAAGTGGCAAAATGAGGTGTCAAATAAAAGGAAGGCACCACAAGAAGGAGATACTAGAGATATATGTTTTAGATGTGGGGCTCATGGGCAATGGACTCGTACTTGTCACACACCTAGACATCTTGTAGATCTTTACGAGTCATCTAAAAAGCAGAACGGGAAAAGGGTGGAAACAAATTTGGCTAGTTTTAATGATGAACCAATCAACAAGACTGCAAATGGATTAAATGATGGTGCTAATCTTTACTACGGCTTAGATGACTAGTTTTCATATGTATCTTTTTGAATTCATGTTCCTTATGTATCTGCTTCAATTTCATGTTTTCATATACTTGTTTATGTTCTTGCTTTAAGTACCTGGTTTGCTTTAATAAAATTGTTGTTCATTTATATATGTGCACAGCATAAAACATGGGAGATTTATGCATTGCTGATTGCGCCACCACTCACACAATTCTACAGAATCAGAAATACTTCTCACAGTTAACTAAAACCAACTCACATGTTTGGACGATTTCAGGTACATCAGATATAATAGAGGGTTTTGGGAAAGCTAGTTTTATCCTACCAAATGAGACACAAATTCAAGTACATAATGCTCTATATCCTAGTAAATCCACTAGAAATCTTTTGAGTTTTAAAGACATTCGTTTTAACGGTTTCCACGTAGAAACTACTAGTGAGAATGAAAAAGAATATCTCCTTATCACTTCAATTACCTCTGGCCATAAGAAGATCTTAGAAAAATTACAATCAATCTCTTTGGGATTATATGCTACAAATATTAGAGTCATTGAGTCTCACAATATCATCATTCCAAAAATCATAGACCCACAATCACTAACCCTTTGGCATGAAAGACTTGGTCATCGAGGAGTATCTATGATGCGTCGTATAATAGAAAATTCTATAGGACATCCTCTTAAGAATCAAAAGGTCATACCTCAAAATGAACTTCCCTGCTCAGCATGTTCATTAGGAAAACTAATTGTCCGACCATCTCCAGTTAAACTTCAAACCGAGTCTCCAAGTTTCTTAGAAAGAATTCAAGGTGATATTTGTGGTCTTATTCATCCATCATCCGACCCATTCAGATATTTCATGGTTCTAATCGATGCATCAACTAGATGGTCTCATGTCTGTCTACTCTCTACACGAAATACAGCCTTTGCCAAACTACTTGCTCAAATAATCAAATTGCGAGCCCAATTTCCTGATCATCCCATTAAATCAATTCAACTAGATAATGCTGCTGAACTTACATCTGTAACTTTCAATGATTATTGTATGTCAGTAGGGATCTCAGACTAACGCACTGTAGCTCACGTGCATACACAAAATGGCTTAGCAGAATCTCTAATTAAAAGACTTCAACTCATTGCGCGTCCTTTACTTTTAAGAGCCAAATTGCCTACATCCGTTTGGGGTCATGCAATACTTCATGCATTAAACATAATTAAGATAAGACCATCTTCTTACCACAAAAAATCTCCCCATGAGTTAGTTCTTGGCCAAGTTCCTGATATTTCTCACTTTAAGATTTTTGGTTGTGCCATATATTTTCCCATTGCACCCCCACAGAGATCCAAAATGGGTCCACAAAGAAGAATATGCATATATGTTGGTTTTGACTCACCGTCTATCATAAGGTATCTTGAACCATTAACCGGTGATGTGTTTACTGCTTATTTTGCTGATTGTCATTTTGAAGAATCCGTGTTCCCTCCATTAGGGGAAGATAATGTTTTGCATAAATTAAATTCTGAACTATCATGGAATGCATCAGGATTAAATAATATTGATCCACGTACTAAACAATGTGAATATGAGATTTTAAGGATCATTCATATGCAAAATATTGCTAATCAAATGCCAGATGCTTTTAATGATTCTAGACTTATTATAAAATCACATATACCCGCTGTTAATGCTTCGGCCAGGGTTGAAATCCCTGTTCATAAATCAATTCCTGAAGAATTGATTGGTGATTCAAAACCACGCCAGAAGCGTGGTAGACCTATTGGTGCGAAAGATGTTGTACCATGAGAACGGAAATTGAATGGATATGCCCCTAAAGTGGGAAATGTTCTTGAAGTAACTACATCAAAAACCCCGGAAGTGGTATCACCTCCTGAAGAGGTTCAAGCCCCTGAAGTGGCTGTGACAAAACCACCTGAAGTGGTATTACCCCCAGAAGAGGATATTGCCCCTGAAGTGGCACATGCTTCTATAGAAGCAAAGCTACCTGAAAATTATGAGATCTCAATGAGTTATGTACATAACGGATAATTACTAGATCGTGGGAGTTCCCAAGTTGATGATGTATATGCTTTTTCCGTGGCATGTGATATTATTATGAACTCCGATCCGGAACCACAAAGTGTGGAAGAATGTCGACAAAGAGATGATTGGCCAAAATGGAAAATTGCAATCCAGGAAGAATTGCAATCCTTGCGCAATAGAAATGTATTTGGACCTGCAGTCCGAACACCGGCTGGTGTGGTTCCCGTTGGGAATAGATGGGTGTTTGTACGAAAACAAAATGATAGAAATGAAATTATAAGGTATAAGGCCCGGCTGGTGGCCCAGGGATTCTCTCAGAGGCCTGGTTTTGATTACCAGGAAACTTACTCTCCAGTAATGGATGGAGTCACTTTTCGTTTTCTAACGAGTATGGCTTGTATGAAAAGATTGGAAACATGTCTTATGGACGTTGTGACAGCCTACCTTTACGGATCACTTGATAGTGATATTTATATGAAAATCCTTGAAGGATTAAAGTTAGAGGAAACTAAGCCTCAACATTTATACTCAGTTAAACTACAATGATCATTATATGGCTTGAAACAATCTGGTCGTACGTGGTACAACAGGCTTAGTGAATATTTGTTGCATGATGGGTATATAAATAATCAAGTGCGTCCATGTGTGTTTATCAAAAGGTCACAATCAGGTTTAGTTATTATTGCAGTATATGTGGATGATTTAAATATTGTAGGTACTTCTGAAGATATTACTAATGTTGTTAACTATTTGAAAAATGAGTTTGAAATGAAAGATCTTGGAAAGACAAGATTCTGTTTAGGTATACAGGTGGAGCACTTATCTTCAGGCATATTTATTCATCAATCAACCTACACAGAAAAGGTTCTTGATCGATTCTACATGGACAAAGCTCATCCATTAACTACATCAATGATTGTTCGATCACTAGAAGTTGAGAAGGATCCTTTTCGTCCCAGAAAAAAAGATGAAGATGCACTTGGGCCTGAAGTTCCATATCTTAGTGCAATTGGAGCTCTTATGTATCTTGCAAATAACACACGGCCTGATATTGCATTTGCTGTGAACCTGTTGGCGAGATTCAGTTCTGATCCAACTAAAAGGAATTGGGACGGGATCAAACATATACTCAGATATCTTCGTGGGACAATTGATCTTGGACTATTCTTCCCAAACAATTCGAAATCGCAACTAATTGGATATGCGGATGCTGGGTACATGTCGGACCCTAATTTTTGGCGATCTCAAACAGGTTATCTATTCATATATTGTGGCTCCACTATTTCTTGGAAGTCTACAAAACAAACTATGGCGGCAACTTCATCCAATCACGCAGAGTTACTTGCAATCCATGAAGCAAGCAGAGAATGTATTTGGTTACGATCTGTCATTCAACATATTCGAGAATCATGTGGTTTATCAGGTATCTCAGACAGTCCTACAGTTATGTTTGAAGATAACTCAGCTTGTATTAAACAACTCAAAGATGGCTATATCAAAGGGGATCGAACAAAACATATCTTACCAAAATTCTTCTACACTCATGAACTATAATAGAAGGGTGACATTGATGTACAACAAGTTCGCTCATGTGATAATCTGGCAGATTTACTCACAAAGTCTCTTCCTACTTCAACATTTGAAAAGTTGCGAAATAATATTGGTATGCGAAGATTAAAGAACTTGATACATCAAAATGTCAAATTGTGAGACGTTTTATTCAGGGGGAGACTGTACTCTTTTTCCTTCGTCAAGGCTTTTATCCCACTGGGTTTTTCCTTGCAAGGTTTTAACGAGACAGTCAATCTTTGTAATAACTCACATTTGACAATCAAGGGAGACTGTTATAAAAGAGTTGGTGTAATTGTCAAAAAGTTGGTGTAATTGTCAAAGAAGTTTACCAAGACTACTAGAACGGCTCATGTACCAATACACGGAGCCGCAAAAGTTAAATGCTTTCATATTTCATTGGCTGTGAAAATTACCCTATAAATAGACATGAATGTACTTGTGCAGGATGTACAAAAAAAACAATAAAACATATACTCCTGCTTTCTCTTATCCGCCACATCTCTTCTTTATAGATATAATTCTCTTTACAATAAGTTGATTGAACATCTATACTATTATATTAAAGCCGAAACATTGAAAGTTTTGGTTTTCGGTTTGGTTATCATATTTATTTTGGTTTTCGGTTTAGTTAACTTAATTTTTAATTAATTTTAAATATAATATAAATCAATTTTAATCCGTTATTGGCTATAGTCCTAAAGACACAATAGTATTTTGGGTCTGATCCATAAAAATATTAATCTACAAACAATCCATCCAACTCCAATTCGCAGCCCATCCAAGCCGTGTAATCAAAACTATCACATTTAACAAAATAATTTAATTATATCCTTTATATCCTTATTATATCTCTATATCTATCTATCTATACTATTATATTAAAGCCGAAACATTGAAAATTTTGGTTTTCGGTTTGGTTATCCTATTTATTAAAACAAATAGTAATATAATATAATTAATGGTAAGTAACCGATTGTCTTTTTCACATTTACTTTTAGTTGAATATATTACCTTTTATATACACCTAAAAAATCAATCGTATCATATCTTTTAATCATAATTAATATTTCTTTCTAATTAAAACATGTTACCATTTTGATTTAAAACTAATCTTATAATCATTAATATATACCCGAAAATATCACACGATATTTTTTAATTATTAATAAAATATATTAAAAATCCGTATACATCGTTTATAATAGGGAAATATTAGTATAATCCGTAAACATGAGTATATTAAATTATAATACATTAAAATAAAAAAAATATTAAAAATAATGATTATATCAAAACATAATTGTAATATTAAATAAAATTTATAACATAATAAAAGAAACTTGTGCATCGCACGGGCATTGAAAGTTTGTCGGTTCAATTTTCAGCACGATCATCCCAATTATTAAAATAAATAGTAAAATATTATAATTAGTGATAATTAGCCGATTTCTTTTCTTTTTTTTTTAATTAAAATAGATTTATTTTTAATTGATTGATGATATTACCTTTTATAAACACCTAAAATATCGTATCTTCCAATCAATCATATTTCTTTCTAAATAAAACACGTTAACTTTTATTTTAATATATAATCTTTCAAAAATTAATATATACCCAAAAATATAACATTATATCGTCTAATCACTAATAAAATATAATAAAAATCTTTATACGAATAATGACCGTTAGATTTTTAGTAAAAAATCAGAACCGTTAGATCTAATGATTAGATATATTATATGTTTAAATTAATTTACTAAAATTTCAAAGTTCGAATTCTATCAATGACACATTTTTTTAAAAAATTTTATAATATAAGTTTTAAACCACATAATTTTGCAATCATTAATGTATATCCAAAAATATTACACCATTTTGCTATTAAATTTTTATTAATTAATAATAACTGTTAGATATAATTATAAGATATATTTTATGATTAAAGTACCTGACTAAAAATTCAAGTTTTGAAACCCGTCAACGACATATTTAACTTAAAATTCTAATATAAATTTTAAACCATACATATCATTAACTAAATTTATATTAAAATAATATTAAAATAATTTTTAAAAAATAATTATTATATAAAAACATAATTATAGCATAAAATAAAATTTATAACATATTAAAAGAAACTCGTGCATTACACGGGTGATAAGCTAGTTTAATATTATACTTTATTTATAACATAAAATAGATTATTATGTCACTTATTAATTTAGTTTTCATAAAAAGAAGAAAGAGGCTTGGGAGAGAGACCGATGAGTAAAGACTTTATAAATTAAAATGAGATTGGGGAACCTGAAATATATCTCAGATAAATTTTCTGAGTTACATGTGAATTATATGCAAATCAGAATTTTTATAGTATGGGCATTTTTGTAAAATCAGAAATTTTTAATTAGACCTATGGGCCCAATCAGATTTAAAGATGGATATCATATATATTTTGTTTTATAATGAAGGATAAATAAGTAAATTCACTACGTACCAAAAAACATTTCAATATTTGGGCTTTTATATAATAATATAGATTTCTTTACTATTTCAGAAAAAATTCCGTCAGATGAATCTCGGGGTTCTTTTTCTCAATTAAAATTACATTATACATTAAAATAAACATAACCGCTACTTAAATGTTAAAACAAAACTCTTCTTCCTTGTCAATATCGGATATGCAGATTCCATATATTCTTGATTCACGGGCATATAATTTCTAGCTGGACACTCTTTGACTATTCATCTTAATCTTAATATACATACACACATACATACATACAGATACTACCAAATCCAGAACTAAGCAATAATGGGTATTGGTGGTAATCTCAGTTCTGACCAACTCACCTTCTTCAACTCTCAGGGTAATCCAACTCCTCCTCCTCTGTTTTATTCATATTCTTGATTAATCCTTGTTGGTAATCAACCCCTTTGATGTTGTTGTTGTTGTTCTGTACAAAACAAACAGGCTATCTTGTGATGGAATCTTTTTCAAGCCCAGAAGAGATTGAGTCCATGAGGAAAAGAATGGAGCAGTTGCTTGATGACTTTGATCCCTCCTCCTCTGCCTCTATTTTCTCTACCAGGCACCAGGTTTCTTTTACTCTATCTTGATAAAGTTTCATCCTTTTGTTTAAAGTTTTGTGCTTTTTTTAGAATTTTTTATTACCCTGTTGACATTTTAGGCTAAAAGGGGCGTATTGTTTTGAATTTGGTTTTCTTGGGGTTTTTTTTGGTTTTGTTTCAGCAACGTACCAGTGATGATTATTTCTATGAAAGTGCTGAAAAGGTTTCCTTTTTCTTTGAAGGTACTTGTTATATATATATATATATATATATATATATATATATATGGTTGCATTTTGCTTATGAACTTTATAGTGTTTTAGTTTAATTGGTTTTAGTTATTTATATATGTTTGATTTTGTATGATTCGATCTTTTACAGAAAAAGCTTTTGATGATGATGGTAACTTAAAGCAACCTAAGCAACTATCCATTAACAAAGTTGGTCATGGTAAGCAACTATTCATACTTGGTGTTGATGCAAATTTACATTTAGTCGTATTGTCTGTGTTGAAGTCTGTCTTCTGTAGTTTGTGACAATATGATATCTACTTTGTATGTTTGACAGCTTTACATGAGAATGACCCTGAGTTTAAGAAGTTCTCCTGCTCAAATAAAATGTCAAGCTTGCTGCACTCGTTTGGTTACAAGAGGCCAGTTATTATCCAGTCGATGTATATCTTCAAGGTACTTCTTCTCTGTTAGATGCAAATTGTGTATTTTATCAACAGAAACATATTTTACAGTATGTATTTCTTCTCTTTAGAATGATACTGGTACCATTAATTCATAGGCATGTCTAGCAATTACTAAGATATACGCATATCAGATACCTTCTCATAATTTAAATTAGATGCGGGTTTGTTACATATTTATCATCATTGTACACTTTTATACATTGGCCTTCTTTTATATAGCATTATTACTTTATTAGACTATACGCTCATCGTACACTTATATGCATTGGTCTTCTTTAGTTCTTTTATATAGCATTACTAGACTATAAGCTTTTTCTTAGATCGTTTTCTAATTTAATACTCCCTCCGTTCCTATTTTCTTTTTCTGTTTGCTGAATAACACGGGTTTTAAGATAGTGGGGAATGAATATTATTTTTTTATGGAGTAGTGGGTATTGAATATTGTTTTTAAAAGGTAGTGGGTATTGAATATTATTTTTTTGGAGTAGTGGGTGGAGTAGTGGCCAGTGGGTATTGAATATTATTTTAAAGAGTAGTGTGTATTGAATATTATTTTTAATAAGTAGTGGGTAGAGTAGTGGGTATTGAATATTATTTGTAATGATTAGTGGGTGGAGTAGTGGGTATTTAATATTATTTTTAAGGAGTAGTGGATGGAATAATGTGTATTGAATATTAATTTTTATAGCCAAAAATAGAAACAAGAAAAGTAATTTGAATATCCTTAAAAGGAAAGTAGGAAAAGAAATATGGAACGGAGGGAGTATTATACATTGGACTATTTTGAGGTACACCTCTAACAATGGTTTTACCCACCTGTCTGCATATGGAGTCTTAATAAGTGTTTAGTATTGCATAACAACTTTGTCCTGACCTTTAAAGTATTCCACTATGAGTCTTTGACTTTCCATTTCTTTATGTACTTGCATCTCTGCACATATAAGTCTAAGATATCTGCTTTTCAGCAACCAGGTATCGGGGGTGAAGTAGTACCCCATCAGGATAACTCATTTCTTATTACCGAACCAGCAACTTGCACTGGGCTGTGGCTAGCTTTGGAAGATGCTACTATCACAAATGGTTGCCTATGGGCTATTCCTGGATCACACAAAGGTATGCGCTTCTTTTTTTTTTTTTTTTTTTTTTTTTTTTTTTTTTGTAGCTGGTTAGTCTGATTGTTGTCTTAATTGTTCTTATTTCTTGCCTGTAGATGGCCTTGTCAGAAAATTTATTAGAGATGAGAATGGGGTTCATTTCGACCGGCCCTCCCCGTCCTATGACCAAAAGGATTTCATTCCCATTGAAGTGAAAGCTGGGAGCTTGGTGGTTATTCATGGCGATCTTATTCATCAGAGGTTGGCCACTTGCAGAAAATAGCCAAACTTTAATTTCTTAAATTTTCACATGCTTGAAATGTGTGTAGTTTGACATTTGGTTTAAATCATCTACAGTTTTGAAAATAAATCCTCAAAGTCCAGACATGCCTACAGCCTGCATGTGGTGGATACAGATGGGTGCAAATGGGCTGCAGAAAATTGGTTAGTATATGAAAGATCTCCACACCTTTGCTCTTTGCTGATTTTACGTGTCTTTTAAATTTTATATAGGCATGGTTGATCTGCATGCACATAGACACACACACACGTCTAGTTTTATTATGATCTAAACCGTGGTGTGTGGTGTTAGATAAGTACAGGTATCAACTGACACACAAGATACAAACACTGAATTCCTTCTTGAGTCAAGACGTCTGAAATAATTAATCAATATGTCATTTGAAACAAAATAATTTTAATTGAGACATAATTCAATGCATTGGATCAATTCTGAACATAATGAGGTTTACAATGACAGCTATTAATTGACGTGAATAACTCATGTTAGTGATGCTTTACTAGTTCTATCAGTGAAAAAGATGCAAGGATGTTGACTTGTTTAAGGAAAATCTTTCTTTCAGGATTAGAAGAAAAGTGGATGCGGAACCACTTTATGTTTCTTGATTGCACCTATTCCAGCAGGCAGTGGTCTGTTGTCCCAACTGAAATCTAAAGTAGCTTAACGACATTACCTGGGGTCCTAAACTGTGTACGATGCTTCACACAAATAAAATAGGTCACACCTCTTATAGAACTTGTTGCGGTTTTATGTGCTTTAGATTCCTTGTTTTAATTTTCGATGCTTTGTGTATGGATTTATTCTCTTGTAAGATATACTTTCCATGCTCCTCGCCTCCTCCCATTTGTGGCTTTACATAATTGGTTTGAAGTTCATATAATAAAAAAACAATATTTTTCCTTATTCCTTAAATAATACTTGGTAGTATTTGTTATTCTATAAATGTAAAAAAATTGGAAGCCAGGCGATATTTAGTAATGTATACAGATTTATTGATATGCAACTCTTAAGTAAGAAATCTAAGGAGAAATTGAACAAAGAATATAGTGACAGACCTACTATCTCATCCATCACTAGCCTCTTCTTTGTGTTATGGTACCCTGCACCAAGTTTTAGTCCATCACCCCCCATTCCTGGCCCAAATTATGAGTAATTGTATGACGTACTCCTCTTTAAGTGACCAAAAATTAAATTTTGAATACTTGGTCTTTTTTTGCCAAGAGAATAGAGTCATCCTTGCGTACATGTTTGTAATTGTGCATTTTATAGAATTTGGTGAGTCTTATCTGGAAGGTGTAGTCTCTTTTCCTCTTGTATGTACTCTGTTAAGCCTGTAATCAGATTTTCCTGGTCATCAGGAATACTATTGTAGAGATAGAAAAAATGACCTACAAATAAACTACATAACAATTATTATCACTATTGATTATGAACACAATAGAGCTATTGGCTGACAGCCAAGAAAATTACTTTGCTAGTTGCGATAACCCAGTCAATATAGTCTACTTGATACATTTTACCAATGCCTTCCAATTTGTGAAATTTAATTACTTTGACGGCTTTTAATATTTTAACAATCTCACACTTTCCCACCTTCCTCCAAGCACCAAGTATGTACTTACTCTTTGCTTATACACTGGCATAAAACAGTTGCATAAAGCTACTGGATATGTATCTACTTCTCAAAATATTTTCTTGTTAAGTTAAAGTTATTAGAGGTCCAGTATTCAAAGATTTGTATGGCTTCCTTGTATATTATGTGAAGGCTCCATGAATTAAGGGTCTAGATTATGCGATTACACATAAGATAACGAGAACGTAATTCCCTCACCCTGTTCTACTATCTTGCTCACTCTTCCACCTATTCGGAAATACAAGATTATGCATGGTCTTCTCCAAAATTCTCAACGAAAGTGTGTATATCTAGAAGAATATCACATTTTACTTGATTAAGAAATGACAGTCGCCTCTGAAGAAGAGAAATGTCAACAAGTGGAAGAGGTAGAACATGTTCTGTAATAGCTTCAAGAACTGATGTTTTATTTGTGGATCTTTTGATTTCCCGTAAATGATGTTTATCTTCAGCCAACCATGAAATTTTCTGCTACTTCCAGTTGGTATCCATCAAGAAAAGTCCGGTCTTCCAGAATCCAGCACAGTGTCAAGTTATATGGTTGAGTTTAGTTTTGCTACTGGTAGTTTTGAACAGTTTTAGATTTGCAGGAAGGAGTTCAAATGAAGAAGGGCTATTTTTCTTCTCTTCCAAATAGGATGAAAGTAATGGTAGTAGAAGTTTTAGCTTTTTGCGTCCTACGTTAATGATCTTATAAGCCATTGGTAGCATGAACTGATCATAAGCCATTAGTAGCAAGAACTGATCAAATCTACTAGTCCTGATGCTCTTGCGTCTGTTTAAACTGTAGACTTCTTCTCCACTTTCTCAATAAGAATACTACTTTTTCTGATAATAATAAGCTACAAAAAAGCATATACTTGTTGCTATTTAATTTTGCAACTTCTTATGTTTTTGCTAAAGATTCTTGTTCCCTGAGGATGTCAAAAGATTCAACAGCCCTCCAATACTCACTAAAAGGGAAAGTTAAATGAAGCAATATAAAGTATAAATTTGATATAGAAGCTGTATGATCATGTAGTTCAGGTGTGCCAAGCCAATATTTCATTGCATCGTTGTGGTAGTTGGTTTTAAATAAAATGGAGATTGAGAAACTTGTTCGGGACTCGGGGGTGATGAGAAGAGGATTACAGATTATACTACATACAATATGCAGATACGCATTCTCAAGTTTTTTTTTGAAACACTTGTATTAATTTATATATTGCTTAACTATTCACTAAAGAGTCACGCCCTAAGCTAAGAAAGAGGCTCAAGTCATCGATTCAAGGCTTCTTTATTTTCCACGAAATTCCTGTCTTAGTCTTCATTTTAAAAGCAGAAGATATAGGTAAAGAGAACCAGCCGCCGATTCGATTGTTTTCCAAGAAATGTTGGGCCACTCACTGAGAAGTGAAAACCTGTGACTAGATGTCATGAAGACGGATGCGATGGGAAGAAGTGGCATTTGGAAGTGTTGCTGACTTAACATTTAGGTTTCGGCATTACAAAGTTTGCACTGTCTTTTCGCACTTAGATGCACAGCGTGCCATTGGTAATGATTCTACTGCGGTTCCACAAATTCACAAGCTGATCCTAAGTAATCGTTTGAAATTTATCTAAACTTGAAAAATTAAATTGTTTCAAAATTTAAAATTATAGCTTTAAATATGAATTCATTTAATAATTTTTTGAAAAATGAAAATAACTAACAAAAAGAAACAAAACATTATTCTTAGGTCTACCAAAGTGTCCTCACTGTGTACATCCAATTATTGGTCCGTTTGGAAAATCTTATTTTTAAGAAATAAGTTAGTTATTTTAAAAAAAGTTAGGAAATATGTACTTTTTTCTGAAATAAGTAACTTATTTTTGCAAGATAACGAATATTAAACTCTATATACACATTTTTCCCAAAAAAAAAAGTATTTAAATACAAATTTTTTTCCAAAATAAGTAAATTATAAGTTAATCTTAAGATTTGTCAAACGGGCACTATAATGTCTATACACCAAATATCAGCATACTATCCACGTTTAACATGTCACTTGTGTCGCTTAATTTCCCGTAATTAAACTCCAAGAAATATCAGCAATTTATTGAGAAAATTTTAGAAGAAAGCTAGAGTACGAACTATGGAAGTGTGTTTTTTTTTTTTTTTTTTTGCTAAATGAACTATGGAAGTGTTATGTAAGGGAGTAGAGTCCCTCAATGTATGTAAGGAAGTGAAGGGAAGATCAACAAGAGAAGAGCATATCATTTATTTTTAGATTCAGAAGAAAAACTTTTTTTAAATCTGAAGCCTGTAGGTTAAATAAAATATCTCCAAAGGGTCCAGGTCCCTGGTTCCTGATAATAGCAATCGATTGTCAGAGACCATTTAATCAAAGGACTATTTACATAACAATCAGTTTTCAAATCGTTGGATTAAGAATTCAACAACTAAATTAAAAAAAATTAGATTGTTCGTTATAATTTTTCACGAATAGACATTTAGCCTATCCGCGAAAAATTATAGAGAATAGACAATTAATCTATCCGCGAAAATTTAAAGCGACGGCTTATTTTTTTTCTTTTTAATCTTAGTTGTTAAATTCTTAATTCAACGATTCAGAAACTAATTGTTATGTTAATGGTTCCTGAGAATTGATTGTCGGGACCAGGATCCATCTCCAAATAATCAAGAAAACTGATAAATTCAAGAGTAAAACTTTGGTTTTAGAGTAGCCAGAACAGTCTATTCTCCTATTGGCAAGTCAATTGCTCTGGAAAAAATCACACACCTCTAATAATGATATTTCCAGAGCTTTGGAAATAATAGTACTCTAAAAATTAAAAATTAGCTCTGAATTTATCATTTCCCGTAAATAATAGTAAGATATTTGGCCAAGAGAAGTCAAACTTCAATGTCAATATAAACACCAAATGCTACACATCCCTACATAGCGGTGATAATTTTCAACCCGATCCGAACACGATACGAATCCAATTCGAGAAAATATGAATTTGGGTCAACAAATATTCAACCCGAAATTACTAGGTACAATCAGACATGAACCCGAAACCCGAAAATGACCCGAAAATTAATAAACCCTCTTTTTATAATCCTGCTATTGAAATACTTTATTTTTAAAATAACAAAATTTAAGTATAATAAAGTAACTTTCACGTGCAATGATAGAGACTCGCCAGTTGATTTATAATTATTTAATAGTAATAACAATATTTTTGATATGTCATGCTCTTTTCACACCTCATAAAGTGGGTACAGTACATATTATACATTTGAATTGAAACTTTCACGTGCAATGAAAGAGAAATGAGCTATTTTTTCTTAAAATTTCTACAAAAGCAATCATTCCCTATAAATTGGGACAGAAAGAATATATAATATAAGAATATATTTTCAATCACTCTAAAAAAATGTTGAAATGATGAAACCCAAAATGACCGGAAACTCGACACGAACCCGATAGGTAAGGGTTAAGGTTAAAAAAAATCAACCCGAAAAAACCAGGTACAATCTGATCCGGCACGAACCCGACCCAAAACCCGAAATTAACCCCCTATTCATACACATCCTCTTGGTAATTTTCATCATCATTATGCATATTCTCAAAGTTGTAGATATACCATTACAGAAAGAAATTAACACGAACACTCTTTCTTTCTGTATACTGACTTCTGGCTCCTAGTGTCCTAAAAACGCTCTCCTTTCTTCTTCCTTTAACGGTCATATTCTGATTTACTATTGGCCAGCAAATCGCCGGAGATTTCAACAACAATTATCAATCAAGCATTCATACACACACACTTACTCACTTATACACTTCTCCCCCCCAGCAATTCTCCTCCCCCACTTCTGTAATTCTCTGCAAAAATACAAAACCCACTCCCCTGTTTAGCTTTCTTTTCTTGAAGCCATAACCCACCAGTCATCTCTTTCTGTCATCACCCGCTTTTCTTTCTGCCTTCTCTTTTGATTAAACCACGTCACAAGCATAATCACACCCCTTCATCTTTCTTTTGTTTTGTTTCATATTAAAATCCCTTTTCCCCTCCCCTCCCCTTGTGTATTTCTTCGTTGAACCTGACATTTTTATTACCTTCTCTATACCTTTTTTTTTTTTTTAATCTATACCATCTATATTCGCTATTATCTACAATACTCTTTGGTCCACTTACCTTTTACTTCTTTGTGTGTCTATCATTCCACAATCCTCGCAGATTGTTTTGTGAGCCCTTGGTTGCCTATTTATCACTACTTGTCCGATCCATAATCGTTGCTGCATTCACACACCACTTGTGATTGCATTTAACTCACCGTAAAGGTGCTTAATTTTAGTTGTTCGTCAATGTCATGTAGTTTGCGTATATGCAGTTGGAATTTAGGTACCTTAAAGTGAACGGGTATAAATTATGGTACTCAGGTCTCGCCAACGCGAGGAATGGAGTGGGTATTCTTTTGGCGAAGGATCTTAAAGACAACGTCGTGGGAGTGAAGAGGTGCAATGACAGGATCATGTCCGTCAGAGTTGTGGTTGGGGAGAAGGTGGTGAACGTGGTGTGTGCGTATGCTCCCCAAGCCGGTTTGGGCGATTCTGAGAAGGAGGCTTTCTGGGTCTGTTTAAACGAGCTGGTCGGAAGTATTCCTGACGACCAATTTCTAGTGTTGGGTGGCGATTTCAATGGTCACATTGGTGAGAGGGCAGATGGCTATCTCAGCGCCCATGGGGGTTTCAGTATCGGGGTCAAGAATGTCGGTGGGTCAGCGTTGTTGGAGTTTGCTACTGCCCAGAAGTTGGTAATTGTGAATTCGGTTTTTCAGAAGAGGGCTGAGCACCTCATCACATTTAGTAGTGGGGGGCACAACACTCAAATCGATTGGATGTTAGGGCGTGCGTGGATTGCAAGGTGTTCTGGAGTGAGGCGTGTGCTTCCCAGCACCATTTGTTGGCCATGGATCTATCCATGGGGGGTCGTGTTGTTCGCAGGACGAGGGAGTCTAGACCAAGATTCCTTTGGAAAGATTTGAAGGGCGAGAAGGCGGCCGAATTCAGGGAGTCTCTGCTCATCGAAGGTTGTTTTGCGCGTGGTGGAGATGCCAACTTTAGGTGGTCAAACATGGCGAAGGCTATTCGGTGTGTGGGCGAGAAGGTGGTAGGGGTTTCCTCAGGAAAGTTCAGTGGTCTTAAGGAGTCGTGGTGGTGGAACGAGGAGGTTCAAAAGAAAGTAAAGACTAAACTTGCGCTCTTTAAAGAGCTTTTGTCGATTTGTGCAGGGGCGGAGAGGATTCGGAAGTTGGAAGCGTACAAGGTGGCGAGACGAGAGGCAAAAAAGGCTGTGGCGAAAGCCAAAGGTAAAGCATACGAGGGGTTGTACAAGCGCCTAGATACCAAGGAAGGAGCGAACTATATCTTTAAACTAGCCAAAGCTAGGGAGAGAGGGCGGCGCGACCTGGGTTCTGTTAAATTTGTTAAGGATGATTCAGGCCAAGTGTTATTGAATGAAGATGCTATCAAGGAGAGGTGGAGTTCGTATTTTCTTAATCTTTTCAACGAGGATAGGATGAGTGGTTCCGGTGTGGAGCAAGAGGTCGCTCTTTCGTCTGTGCGTTCTTTCGGTTCCTGTGAGCGTATCAGCAAGGATGAAGTCAAGGGTGCCCTTCAAAAGATGGCTAGAGGGAAGGCGGTTGGTCCGGATCAGATCCCAATCGAGGTGTGGTTTTGCCTTGGTGAGGTTGGCGTTCAATGGCTAACAGATCTGTTCAATGTTCTCCTCTTGGGTGCTAAGATGCCAGCTGATTGGAGGCGTAGTATTGTGATCCCTTTTTTCAAGAACAAAGGCGATGCTCAGAGCTATAGTAACTATCGGGGTATTAAATTACTCAGTCATACTATGAAACTTTGGGAGAGAGTGTTTGAATGTCGGATTAGAAGAGAAGTTGAAATGTCAGAGAATCAATTTGGTTTTATGCTTGGGAGATCGACGACCGAGGCCATTCATCTCGTCAGACGCCTTATGGAGAAGTTCAGGGAACGTCACAAAGACCTCCACATGGTGTTCATTGATCTTGAGAAGGCGTACGATAGCATCCCCCGTGAAGCTATTTGGAAGAGCCTTGAGGAGAGTGTCGTCGTCGTACGTTAGGGTGATTCAAGACATGTACTCCCAAACTAGTTCCTGCGTCCGGACCCCAGTTGGTGATTCCCGTTTTTTCCCTGTTGAGATTGGGTTACACCAGGGGTCGGCCCTTAGTCCTCTTCTTTTCGCCCTTATACTAGATGTCATGTTGCGAGGGATTCAAGATGGCATCCCTTGGTGCATGCTTTTCGTTGGCGATATCGTGTTAGTGGCGGAGTCGAGGGGGGAGGTGAACGAGAAGCTGGAGCTATGGAGATCTACTTTGAGGCCCCAAGGCCTGCGTGTGAGCCGGGCTAAAACCGAGTATCTCTTGTGTAACTTCAGTGGTGAGGCCAACGACGAAGGGGTAGAAGTTAGGATTGAAGATCAGATCGTCCCTCGTACGGTTAAGTTCAAGTATTTGGGCTCGATCATCCAAAAGGAAGGTGAGATTGAAGACGATGTCACGCATCGTATCAAGGCGGGGTGGCTAAGGTGGAGGGCAGCGTCAGGGGTGATGTGCGACAAGAAAGTCCCGTTAAAGTTGAAAGGGAAATTCTACAAAGCGACAATCCGTCCTGCGATGCTATATGGTTCGGAGTGTTGGGCGGCGAAGAAGGCCCTAGAGAGCAAGTTGGAAGCGGCTGAAATGAGGATGTTGCGGTGGTCTTGTGGGCGCACGATGTTGGATAGAATCCCGAATGTGGTTTTTAGGAGCGAGCTTGAGGTGGCGCATTTTTCTGCGAAATTTAGGGAAGGGAGGTTGAGATGGTTCGGCCACGTCCGTAGGAGGTTGGCTGAAGCCCCAGTGAGGAGGGTCGAGAGTCTTTCGGTTGTTGGGGTGAGGAGGAGAGGCAGACCGAGGAGGTCGTGGGAAGAGCAGCTTAGGTTGGATTTAAAGGCCTTAAACTTAACTGAGACCATGATCGTTGATAGGTGTTCTTGGAGGCGTCAAATCAGAGTGGTGGACTCTCTTTTAGGGAGCGGTTCTATTGTTGAGAGCCTCAGAGTTGGGTTATCTCGGTTAGCTTTATCTTAGAAGTTTGGCTATGTTGTTCTCATTTCTAGTTTTTTATTGTCTTCTGTTGTCTAATTTTGCAGTTTCAGGGAGCTTGACCAGCTGTCATCGTAGATCCGAGTGCTTTGCAAAGCGGAGTAGTTAATCCCCTGATAGGTAAGCCCCATGTGTTCAAAACCATGGGCTCAGGTATGACGATGAGCCTTTTTCTTATCTTAGACAACCCTCGTGAATATCACACACTATTAGCTTAATGTGCACGTAGCCGGAGGTCTCCATGGAAACAGCCTCCCTACCGTTAAAAGTAGGGGCATGGCCTGCGTACATCCCACCCCACCCTGCTCTGAGCGGGATATACTGGATATGTTTGGTTTGATTTGATTTTTTATTATGCATATTCTCAGTCTACTAATTACAAATTTTAATTTTTTTTTTTTTTTGATGGACTGCAAATCCAAATCACCATAACATTATCCACGTTCTACATGTCACTTATGTATGTGTGTTCTTTAAATTTCCTATTTACACACACAAAGAATCAAGAAAATATCAAGAAAACATAAACAAACAGTGGACTAAAGTCCTAAACTCTACTAATCTAAACTTAAAAAGCTTCAATCTTTACTACGATCACCTTAAAAAGCTTGGATCTTTACTACAATTACCTCAAAATCATGGCTTCAAAACCGCCAATTGGATCCCCATGGAACCCAAACCCATCAAGATCTTCATATCCTTCTTCAATTATTTACAATCCTTTCTTTATTATTCACACGACCCGGACCCGTTTTGCATCATTTTCTTGCTGCAGTGAGGCTCAAAATGGTGCTAGGAAGAAATTAAGCAGACCCGAAAAAGATACGGGTACAATTGGGGATGATTCTTTGAAAAAAACCCATTTGAATTTAGTTCCAGCTAGAAAGAAACAAGCACTTACTTTTAAGTCTTTGTTTGGAAAGAGAGCTTTGTGGAGAAGGATACTTTTTGCTTCCAAGAAAGTTAGAAGCATCATTTTGCTTAATGTCATCACTCTTGTTTATGGTAATTTTCTTATTCTTTTAATTTGATTGAGTTGGTTTGATTTTTTGTTGTCAATTTAGTAGCTTAACAGTAGATATTGGTCAATTTTGTTACTCATTGCATAAACTAGAGAGAGAGAGAGGGGGGGGGGGGGGAGAGAGGGGGAGAGGGAGTTAAGTTTTGTTTTTGCCTGTTTGGTACTCTTGTTTATGTACTTCTTCGATATATTGCTTATTATCTATATATGTATAGTTCTTGCTTGAATTCGATCTTGTTAAAATGGAACAAGAAATGGACTTGTACATGAAGGAGGTGCAAATTTAGTGTCGTTGTCCTTATTTGTAATTGATGTGTTAAATGCACACTTTATGCTCAAAGAGCTTAATTGATAGGATGTATGTTTTAAGATTCAAGTGTTTGACATTGGATTTGCTAAAATGTAATGTCTTTGATATACAAATCAAGAAATGGAAGGTATTAAGGTGTTTCTCTTTCACACTGGGAACTGGGAAGGGCTGAAGATGGTTTATAAGTGTGGGAAAAGTTTCCAGTGTTTAGATAGGCTAAACAACAATTATTTAATTTATGAAGTTTAAGAAAGTATGATTTGGTGTTATATGAAGGAAAAGATTGTTCTGGCGTAATGTCTGTGTTCATTATCAGCAGATGGATTGCAAGGGCTAGCTTAGCATTATCAGGTCTTTTAATGTACTTAATAATTCTACGTTTCAGAAGATTATGGTATTGATTGGAAAAGAACATCAGATCTAAACATTTTGGGTTCCTGGAGAGATTGTGATGATGTTACAAGTTTTTGGCCAAGGCCAAATCTCTTTCATTGTGTTGCCTTATAAGATAAAATCTAATTTTCTAGCTTTACTTGGAGTGTCGTTCGTTTGTATATAGTTGAATTCAAGAAAATTATTGATTTTATACGTGGAAGCTCTAAGGTCATTGACTCACAGCTATGCATGAATTAAAAAACTGAAGTGTCTTTTACTTTTATTTTGTAGCAAGTGACATACCAGTTCTCAAAGAGGTTGAAGCAATCATTGACCCTGCCACCTTTACTGTTATCAGATTTACGCTCTCAGCCATTCCCTTCATTCCATTTGTATTACGAGCAAAATGTGATGTTCACACCCGAAATGCTGGGATAGAGTTGGGAGTTTGGGTCAGTTTAGGCTATATTGCGCAAACACTTGGACTTCTTACATCTGATGCTGGGCGTGCGTCTTTTCTTTCTATGTTTACAGTAAGAAGCTAGAAATTTCCTCGCAGTTATTTTCTAATGGAAGTATTTCTTCTCTACTGTTCACTGAAAGTAGATTGGGTTAGTAATTAGTGTACATCAAGCTCTAGATTTGATTTACTGTCTTCAGGTAATTGTAGTTCCTTTGCTTGATGGTATATTAGGAGCAGTAGTTCCTTCTTATACATGGTTTGGAGCGCTTATGTCTCTTACAGGTGTTGGCTTACTGGAATCCAGTGGTTCGCCTCCAACAGTAAGTAGTCTGTTATACCTGAAGTTTTACAGCCATCTGATTCTGATGTTTGTAGATGATAGCAATAATCATATATATAGATAAAGGTCGTCATGATTGAAATCTTTGCTTTTGTGATCAATATATGTGTGTGCGCAGACACTCACAGTTCTGTTACTTGTGTTTTCCAGGTCGGTGATCTACTAAACTTTTTGAGTGCTGTGTTTTTTGGAGTCCATATGCTTCGAACTGAGCATATCTCTAGAAACACTGACAAAAAAAACTTTTTACCGCTCCTTGGATATGAGGTGAGAGTACAAAACTGATTTTATTTTCTTCATTAAATTTGGCTTAACAAAAAGCATGAGGTAACCTAATTCTCGGATCTTGATCATCGTCTATATATCAGGTGTGTGTTGTTGCTGTCTTTTCGATTTTGTGGTATATTGTTGGTGACTGGGTTTCTGGTGGCGAAGTAATCAGTCCCTCATCGTGGACGTGGGATGAGTTTTGTAACTGGATGGTATCGTTTCCATGGGTACCTGCACTGTATACTGGAGTATTGTCTACTGGGATATGCTTGTGGGCGGAGGTACAATATAATATATATACAGTATTTATCTTTAGGTATTTCTTCAGATTCTGAACTGAACTTTGTGCCAGTTTGGTTCGTGGTATTGAACCCAGTTCACAGAAATTGGAATATTACTCCTATCTGTTAGTGTTTGGTTAAGGGGTTTACTTGGTTCGAACTTGGAAGTAGATACTCATTTCCACTTACCGGGTTATTCATTCACATATACCCCATGGGATTCAAATCATTCCCATTCTCATCAACCATGCAAATTCTAAATGCCCCCTAAGTTACACTTGAAAAACATAGAAGCTTTAGAGAGGATGAAATAATTGACCCAGCATATAGTTCTTAGAAAGGATAAAACATAACTTGAAAATACGGCGTAATGAAGCGGTACATGTTAGGAAACAAGCTCCACAAGGTGCCTACATGAAGTTCTAACCTACAACCATGTGGTTGCGTGGGTTAAGTCTAGTTCATCCCTGGGAGCTAATTCATGTTAAATATTTTTCCGCATGCAACAAATCTAGTCATAAAAGTTTCAGTGTCCTAGAAAATGGTGTCTCTTTCTCTATTTATTATAAGGTCCTGCATCTGGCCAGTACAATATTTGAATTAAAGTATTGATAAAAACATATAGATTCTTAGCAAATTTATTTAGTCCTGGGATAAAATTCTTGCAAACAAACATAGTCCAAATGTTATATATATAGCCAAGGCAAATATGCTAAGTTATTGTTGTGTAATAAGTAATAACCTTGCAGATGACTGCAATGTGTGACGTGTCTGCCACGGAAGCTGCAATTATTTATGGGTTGGAGCCAGTATGGGGTGCTGGTTTTGCATGGTTTCTCCTTGGTGAGCGTTGGGGTATGTCTGGCTGGATTGGCGCTGCTCTCGTGCTAGGTAATTTGGAAAAAGTAAAATATATAGTATACAAAAACTAAAGAGTGGTTGATGTTGATTTCTTTAAAATTACTCTGATACCTACTATTACTCATCTTCTTTTATTGTTATTATTCATCTTTAAAACAACTCTGATACCTATTACTCATCTTCTTTAAAATAACTCTGATACCTATTACTCATCTATTTAATCTGTTTTAGTTTCTACTAGATCTTGCTGATATTATCAAAAAGAGGCATGATTTGTTGTTCATCTTTTTTAAGTACTATTTAAGTCGGGAAAATACAACTGCATACTACACATTGCCTAGTGCAATTTTACAGGAGTATAGAGCGTTGATAAAGAAAATGAATCTGCTGGTGTTTGGGGTGCAAATCATTGTTGTAAATGAGTTCTCATATATCTTGTAATTTTGTGTTGGCCCATTAGTTTTGGAGATATATTTTTCTGTCAAAAACTTTTATGCAAATACATTCTCACCTTACTAGTGTTGTTCCCCGTAGGTGGAAGTTCGACAGTACAGATACTTGGGGCTTCCTCTGCCAGTTTATCAGAAAAGAACAAGGTGAGCAACAAGATAGCGGACCGCTTGGTGATATTCGACAAACAGAATAATCTTTCTGCATCCCCCATTGTTGTCAGATCCAGGAAGAATTCGCTAAACAAGAAGCTCTGAAAAAAACCACACTATATAGTAGATTAGCTCAACTATATTTATTTATTTTTTCTTTGAATTAGTGGTAAAAATCATTAGATGAGGAGCCTCGTATATGTTGTAAATAGTAGACATGTATGAGCTGTGGGTATAACCGTATAACTTCCATGTAGAATTTACTACAGGAGCCTTGTATTATAGTACACTGGTAAACATCTACCAACTAAAATACGCCATAAATGATATCAATTTTATGTTTTTCCAACTAATATCAATTCAATTTCATTTACAGTGGGTCTGTAAGCGATCTAAGGGCGTTTTGTGCTAAGAATTATCTAAGGGCGTTTTGTGTGAATAATTTATTTAAGGAATACATGTACCAATACCAAGTATTCCCTTCCATTTATTTATGTTCATTGGATCTTTGGTCGGTTATATTATATTTTGATTGAAATTTAAATATCTATTATACATTTAAGAAAAATTAAATAAAAGTATACCATTGAAAAATATATCTAATCTATTTTAAAATGTAATTTTTATATTTTTTAAATAATAAATGAATAATTTTAAATATTTAATTAAAAATTGATCAATTTAAAATCAAATTGTAATTAGGAAGAGAACAAGTAATATTTTATACCAAAAATCAGTGTTTCCGGTTTTCAAAACCAACTATTTAATTACATTTTGTCCAAAATATTTAATTACATTTGGTCCAAAATATTTAATATTTTAGGGTGATGACCCTAAATACTTATAGAACATTTGGTCCAAAATATTCACGAACATTGAGGATGATTCTAAATATTCACGAGACATGCATGTGGTAGGGGAGTGTCAAGATACACATATGGGAGAGGAGTGTCTTGTACAAATTGCAGTTTACACAGTAGATGCGTGTTTTGAGATACGTACTTGGTGTATGCATATCTCGTGATACGCATCTAAAACATGTGTATCTCAAGACACAAATTCTAATTTTGTATTATACATGCAGCTCACACATGTGTGTATGAGACACGCATGACTCACATGCGCATCGTAAACGAGTATTTCGGATCTTGTTTTTTGAAATGTTGGTATTTTGGACATTCTCTGGTTTTGATAGACACTCAAAAACGCATTAATGATTATTGATTTAATGATCCTGATTTTCCAGCAATTCTTAGCAACTAATCGCATTCTATCATGGCTCAAAACACAAAAATACACAATAAAAAATAAATCCTCTGTTTTCAAATAATTGACGTTTGACTTATTAGCACACTTTTAGGAGCATTGAACAAATAATTAGAAAAGTTATTTTTTAATTTTCTTTTTGTGAATAAAAGTTTTAATCCTATATTTTTATTCACAAAAAAAATTTAAAAATAATAATTCTAACTATGTGGTCAATGCTCATAAAAGTATGTGTTAGAAAGTCAAACGTCAATTATTTGAAAATAGAGGAAGTAGTTAATATCCTAACTAAACGCACCGGTAAATGTCATGAATGATGGGACACAAAATAAAAACTTGAAAGTAAAAAAATAACGTGGTGATGTATTTAAATTATAATAACACAAGTACACGGAATTTACTGTTAGCAGAAATTAGCAAATACGGGTTATATTTACAAAGGATAAATTTCAAGAATTTCAATCTAACTAGTATAAATTGCTTCTGAAATAAAACGAAACAAATGTATGTATAAATTAATTAACTAAAATTTAGAACAATCAAGCTCACCTTATTCACACATCAAACTGATTTTTAAGCTAAAATAATTAAAGTGGTCACATAACTAGAATATGTCAATTTCTCTCGAATATTAACACTCTCGAAATATATTTATTTACATAAAACTATTTTTTAGTAATTCAACTAGTCAAGTAAATTAGAACATGTGCTAACCTCTCTCTAAGTATCAACATTGCCAAAAATTCAATAATGTTCTCACATTTACAATCATTCGGCTAATCGTATGTATGCCTCTAATTAGTACATTATCTTTCAATTTATTACCATTATTGCATATAACTAATCCGTGATATTGGTCAATTACATAAAATAAACATTAAAACCATGGTTGTAAATTTCGAAAATCGGAACAAATCGATTTAGGTACCTAATAACGATTTATCGGTAAATTGGAATTTATCGAAATGATAAATCGGAACAAAAATCAGATAAATTTAAATATTTTAATAATATTTAATTATTTAGTCTAATTCATAATATAATCTACCTTTTAAAAATATTTCCTAGCGATAAATTGAATTTTAAAAATCAAATCGGTCAAATAATTTTTAACAATTTATCAACGATTTTTAGAACACTAATTAAAACATATTAATTAGAATCACTCAACCCACTCAAATTATTCTGAAAATCATGCCATTAACATGGTGTAAACATGATTTTCCCTTGTAGAAAACGATTACTCACTCATGATAGGAATAAAACAAGGAAAGCAATTACGAAAATTATATAAAACATATACTACGAGGGTTAATTATCAAGTTGGTTATCAAAGTGTACTTAATATATCAGGTTGGTCACTAAACTGAAAACGGTCTCAAGCAGGTCACTAAAATCAGCTACGGGTACACTCTGTTAAATAACTTACTTTTTCTTGACGAAAAATATTAATATTAATGTTGATTTCTTAGATTTTATTGTCTGGAATTACTATGTTACCCTGCCATATAGATTGTGACCATAAAATCCAAGAAATCAAAATTAATATTAATATTTCAGGTCCAAGAAAATTAAATATGTAGTGGAATTTACCTGTAGCCGACTTTAATGACCTACTTAAGATCGTTTTCAGTTTGATGACAAACTTGACATTTTAGGTCCACTTTAGTAACCAACTTGATAATTAACCCATACTATTAAAACAAGAGAAGATAAATGATTACCTTGAGCTTATTTATATTAATTAATAACAAAAATATCCAGCTAAACAAAGTAATGAAATATGAAGAAAGTAATCTTAGTTTCGAGAATAAAAGTACGTTTTCTTTGGATTTTGCTTATTGGACCACCTCTGAATAATTTCACAAGTTTTGCGTTGGTTGTAAGATCGTTAAAATCGAACCCATAGAACTCAATATAGGGCCCAAATAATGTAAAAAGCCCATGTTATCTAATAATTCAGGATTTTCTTCTAAATTAGCTCCAAAATAATTTTTTTTTCTCCAAGTACTTTCAAATTAAGAAATTTCTTATATCCAATAATAAAATATCAAAATATATTAAATAAATAATCAAAATATTGTAAAACATAATAAATATGTGAATAAAATTATTTAAAATATATAAATATATTTTATCACATGATAGTCAACTAAAAATGGCATAATCTAGAACAAAATCATAGGAAATTTTCTGTCGTGCATCACGTGTATGCATTTCCTCTTCCATTTTCTTCCGAAATTATCTTCGTGGTCGTGGCTCCACTCCCCGACTGATGTATGAATTATAATTATAAAATAGGTCGATTATTGTAGTGGCTACCCTACTGAAGTACTGATATATCTGTATAGTTTGACGGGTTGATAGAAAATTAATACATGGATCTCGTGATCAGGCAATACATGTGTGCATGTTTCTAAATTAATTATGAATAATATTACCTTCACAAAAAAGTTACAGAATTAGATATAAAATGACATGTCGTCATAAATATACATTTTTTTTTTGACAAAAAGAGAATGGATTCATTAAAACAACGGCATTCAGTCGGGACAAACCCCCGTACTAACATTACAACCTGAGTCGTAAACAGATAACCGAACTAAACAAATAGCCGTCCTGTTTTCAGATCGCTTAACACATAGAATATTAAAATTCTTCGAACTAAAAAAGGTTACAATGGTATCCCGATCAATCCTACCAGCATCAGCCCTGAAATCCGTAGTAGCACAAATGATCCTCACATAGATTCGTACTGAAGTCCATTGTTCCAAACCTTCAACTGAAGTTGGGGGAGCATAAACCTCCGTAACCGGAACAAACTTTAATTGCGAAAGGTGAGCTCTTGTGAATTCCACTACCATCTTCAAGCATACTCCAGCTATCTACCTACCGTAAAACAGCTATAGACCTGCCGATACCCCAGCTATCTACATGCCAAAAATCAGTTATAGACATGCCGCAAGTAGCATCGATGCAAGCGTTCAAGATCTCCCAAAATGCCAAATAAACCAATTGCAGTGGAGTCAATAACGACACCAACAAAAATAGAAACATAAATAATAATAACTTAAACGATAATAATCGCACATAAAGATATACACACGCCAAGAGGCGAGATGAAAACCCAACAAAGATGAGTTTTAAATGAATAAACTGGCTCAAGATCGGAACAGATCTGAGAAAATTCGAAGGAATTTTCGAAGTTTTATTGAATTAACTGTGATAATTGAAAAGGAGAGGAAAAGGGGATGAAGATGGAAGTATGAAGGGCATGGGTGACAGGGAGGGGGCCGGCGGCTAGGTTTTACTCGACTCTGATGAGAGAAAAAGAATCGAAGCTCCGTCATAAATATACATAATATTTAATATTTTGTACATCACATTCACTTATTCCCATCTATTCTCAATTTTAATTTATTCATTTTTGTAAAAATGATTCACATTAACAAGATATATTATGAAGTGCCAATAATTTACTACTTACAATTTATTATTTTTTGTTGATAAATTTATCTTAATTTAGATAAGTTCTTTTTATATTTTATCTTATTATATAAAAATGTTACGTTAAACAAATTAATTATAAATAATTATATTAATTAAAATATTATGATATATACGTGCGTTCAACATATAGTCATTCAATCTGATAAAAAAGAAGAAGAAAAAAAAAACATATAATCATTCAAATACTACATGTATATTTATAATAATAATATAATTAGAAAGTTGATTAATATAAAATTCAACAAAATAAACTAGTTTGTTAAATGAATAATTATTATTATAAATTTTAAGGATTTTTTTAAATTAGTACGTATTCAATTAAAGTAAATTGTACAAATTTTGTCTTATAAAATATATTTGTGAATAATATGTAGATTATAAAATTATATTATTTGTACAATTACAAACAATTTAATAATTTAATAGGTATAATTATATGTTTATATTTTGTAATCTAATAGTTTAGGATATACTAATTAACAAACAAAATCTAAAAACATAATCAAAATAAAGTTAGAAAAATAAAATATTAAGATAACAACTCACATAATGTAACCTAACATTTTTAATTAATTTTCCATATTCAACAATTTTCAAGATAACAAAATGTAGTTATACACTTATGGCCCATGGGTACGTGAAAGTTATTCAAAATCGATTTGCTTCTTGTAATCAGGTGAGAAACACTTCACATAGAAAGGGCGAGCAGCGGTGATTCGTATGGAAAAGTTGATTTGGATATAAATAAATTTCAGAAAACTGGGCCTTATTCTCACATGAGCTTAAAAGATTTTGTTACTGTTGAGTTTAAAAGATTTTGTTCCTATAAAATAAGGCCCGCAAGGGCAATTTTACGTTCTCAAATGCCGAGATTAAAAGATTTTGTTCCTATTAAGTTTAAAAATTTTTGTTCCTATAAAAAATGGCCTGCAAGGGCAATTTTGTAAATATAAATTTTTTTACAATATTTTTTTTTCTTTATAATTAGGGTTATGTATCTTACAAAATATTTATTTTAATAAATTTCGTAATGAATGAGAATCATTCAGGAAATATGAGATAAATTCTTCTCAATATTTGAATTATACTATCAAACATTATTTAAATAATTAGTACCGAAGAGTAAATGATTAAATTGGTATTCACATTTGAAAACCCGTAATCACAAGTTACTTACAAGCATGCATAAAAGGTTTAAATATTTAATAAGAGTCCTCGTCCTGACAATCTATTATCAGGATCATTTACACAATAATCAGTTTTCAAACCGTTGGATTAAGAATTCAATGGCTAATATTAAAAAAAAAAAAAAAACTAGACTATTCGTTATAATTTTCTGTGGATAGACAATCAGCTTATTCGCGAAAAATTATAACGAACGATTTAATTTGTTTTTAATTTTAACCGTTGAATTCTTAATCCAATGATTCAGAATCTTATTGTTGTGTAGATCATCTTTGACAATGAGAACCCATAAAGTGCGTGTTTGGCACATCTTTTTTTAAGGACTTATGCATTTATTTTCGGGTAAAAATTTTATATTTTGATAAAAAAAATTTATACAATTATTTAATGTATGTTTGAGATTCAATAAATTGCAAAAATAAGTTAGAAAATAAGTTGGAAAGTTAGGAATTTTAACTTTTAACTTAAAATAAGTTGGACTTATTTTGGAAAATAAGTTCCCCAAACACCCCAAAGTCACTTAGCCTTTTTTGGAGTAGTTGTGGTGAATTATTGAATCTTAATTTCCATACGTGATTAAGTGGGGGCAGTAGTGGGATTCTGTATGAGTCACATTAATGGACAGCAGATCTGAGTTTTACTATAAATAATCAAGGAGGCTAATCCATTTTTATCACATTTCACTTGTTGATCAATATTAATATAGAAAGATGAGTGGGAAGCTGGTGAGTTCAATAGAGGTCAAGTCCTGTGCAGATGTCTTTCATGAGATCTTTCGACACAGACCACATGAGATTTCGAAGATGAGTCCTGCTAAAATTAAGGCCTGCGATTTGCATGAAGGCGACTGGGGAACTGTTGGTTCTGTCATCTTCTGGAACTATACCCATGGTTAGTAACTTCATATACCTCTACATTTCGTTATATATTATCGTTCCGTGGTTGTTAACCGCGATATGATATGTTATAAAAATTATTTGCTGTGAAAATCTTCGCACAAATAAACGTGATTTATTTAGTGATGATAATACATATATATTAATGTAGATGGGAAGGACAAGGTTGCTAAAGAAATAATAGAAGCAATTGACGAAGAAAAGAAATCTGTGAAGTTCAAGGTTATCGAAGGAGATCTGTTGGAGCTTTACAAGACCTTTTCGGTTACCTGTCACGTGGATACTGACGGGGAAAATAATATGGTGACATGGACACTGGAATACGAGAAGCTGAATGACAGCGTGGAAGATCCGCATAGCTTGATGGAGTTTTGTCTCCATGTCACCAAAGATATCGAGACTCACCATTCCTAATAATATATATATATCATCCATCGTCTTTCCAAGCATGTCTACTATGCAGTGTGTGCAGAGTATGAATAATGAAACAGTTCCTTAATCTACTTCCATTTGAGTGTGACTGTGTGAGTTGCATGTACTACAATAAGCTCTATAGCTACATACAGTGGCTAGCTGCAGTACGAAAGAGTGTGATTTTCTGTATATTGTACTTGGATATATATTTGCAGAGTTTATATTAATATTATTGATGCTGGTGTTTTTATAAGTTTTCAACTGTCAACACTAACTAGCACGTCTATCTTAAGTTTTGAAGAAAATCCTTGTTGAGATCAGGAACCAGAAAGAGAGAGTACAGATCCGTCAATGTATACATGCAATTAAATAAGGCCGTGCTGATACATATTATATAATTTCTTGCTTGTTCGACAGAAACATTTCTGATAACTTGGCCAAAAGAAAAAGAAAAAAAATCCAAATATTCATGGTGTTTTTTCTATAATACACAAAATTGCTGGTAGTGAGTCAAAACATCTAAATCCATTATATTTATGATAGTCTAATAAGGTGTTTCAAGCCTATTTAGTAAATTACAAGTATACCTTTTACAATATTGAAATTAAAAAAAAATGTTGTCCTTTACAATTGGCTTATGCTCACATACACTGTCACTACACCACATCAATTTTCTGATACCTTTGTGAAAATCATCGATTACATATACATAAAAACCAGCTTCCTATAATTTTTTAATATTTTTTTGAGATTTATTTAAGTTTGATTGACTTCATGACCTTCAGTAAACAAGTGGCTTATGTTTACATACACAACCACTAAACCACATCAATTTTTTGGGTACCTTTTTTAAAATCACCGATCCATATAAAAAAATCCGCTTCCTATATGTTTTCCTTGGGAATTGAACTCTTATTTAGTACCTTTTTTAAAATCATCCATCCATGTAAAAAAACCCGCCTCCTATATGTTTTTCTTGGTAATTGAATTCATGAGCTTCAAGATACAAGTGGCTTATGTTCACAGCACAACCACTACACCACATCAATTTTTTGGTACATTTTTTAAAATCATCGATCACATGTACATAATAACCTGCTTCTGATATTTTTTTTGAGATTTACTTAAGTTAAATTGAACTCATGACATTCAAGATACAAGTGGCTTATGTTCATATACACAACCACCAGAACACATCAATTTTTGGTACTTTTTTGAAAATCATCGATCACACGTAAAAAACAGCTTCCTATAATTTTTTACTATTTCTTTGAGATTAACTTATGTTAAAATTATCAAAATTTCAACTATTTCAAAAACTTATAAATTTTAATGGATTTTCGTGTTATTTAGTAAATCTTTAAATTACTCACTTCATACATATCATTATAATGTATGTAATATTATATAATAATATGTAATGTTATTTAACACAAAATGACCACTACGCATCTATATTATTATATTAAAATTGAAAGATTAAAAGCTTAGGTGGTTTGGTTTTCTGTACGGTTATCCTTTTTTTTTTTTTTTAATAAGCGAAATATATTAGAAAAGCCCAACGGCACTAACAAACGGAAACAACCAGAAAAAGAAAACTAAACGAACCACTGCTAGAACCACTGCAAAGCCCCACTAGGGATAGAAACTAAAACACCACTTAAACACTACTAAAGCATTAAAGAAGACTTAATCAGAAGACTTTAAACTAGGTAATTTAATCTAAAACAATAACGTTGCCAGGGCTAAAGCCTTTTTGACACTCGCCGATCTCGAAGACTGCAGATGAAGCTTTGCCGTTCGAGACATCTGAGATAGAAATTAGGTCGCTCTTTCTTTTCTTAGAACCAGTGGGGGCATTCCCATCCACGAGAATATGTTTTCCTTTCCTTTCTGTACGAGAGACCAAAAGAGTCGATGCAAACTGAGCTTGGGGTGGGTCTTTAGAAACCACTCCTTTGGACAAATTCATTGGCTGAGATGATAGAGGGGAGCTAAAGATCATTCCTGCAGGGGGGATGGCGTTGAGCCAGGGGGATGGAGATTGAGTCTTGTTTGTCTTCTCTTGCTTCAAGACTGAGAAGGTACCAGATGGAGCTTTATCGATGTGTTCTTGGATGGGTGATTCACAACCTGGTGGACCATAGAAGCAGGTTGAATTACCTCACCATAACCCATATTTGGGAGGATGTCAAAGGCTGGCCAGTGAGGGCCTAACCCAATGTCTAAGTCCAGTATTTCATGAAGATTGCCAAAAGGTGAAGTTATTTCCACTAGGCCGGAACAATTTCGCAAGGCATATTCAGCAACATATGCCAGTGCCATATTCCTGGTAGCATACAATGAATAAATTCTACAACTTCTCTGTAGAGCAAGGTTTAGTTGAGGCTTGTTGAATTCTGAGAACAGGATTTTAATTTGTTGGACCGCAACCGTAAGACCTTCATCTTCAAGTTCCTCTTCATCTTGTTCTACCAACATATTAAAAGCTTCGACATTGTCACACTCAATGTACACATGTGGAATCGAACTTTTAAAAGCAAGCTTCATGGCTAAGTGAATAGCCAAAATCAGTTATATATCTTTCAATTATTAATATTTCTTTTTAATTAAAACACGTCACTTTTTAATTTAAAACTAATCTTGCAATCACACTATATCTTCCAACTATTAATAAAATATATTAAAAATAGGTAAATCAATTTTCAATCAAATAAATACAAATCTTGATACATTAGTTTGACAATACTATGTTAATCCAATCCGTTGATAAATGTTGGATAAGTTATAATTAAAATTTAAAAAAATATGGTGTTGACACAATGACATTCAAAATATATCTATAAGAGAGATATCGCAATTAAAGATTTTTATACCTAATTAGCTCATAATCATAATAATGATAATTTTATAAGAATATGTGTATGTAAAATTTTCATGGTTAAAATGCAGGTCGTGCAGTACACGACTATCATGCTATCACATTTTACTCTTAAAATTTTAAGATAGAAGTGTTTAATAACTACAAAAGAAAATTATTATAAAAAAAAAACAATGTTATGAAATTAGAATGGTAGTGTTATGAAATTATAATACAATAATATTTTTATCACATTATGAATATGCCATGAAAACAAGAACACATTCACGTGGTACATAAGATTACATGAATTTATCTTCCATCGAATTAGGACATATTGTAATAACCCTAACTTCAGTAATGCCACAGTGGTCACATGAATAGTAAATTTCGAGGATTTAGAGAAATGGTATATAGGTACCCTATAATGGAAACATAAAATGAATAAACAGAAACCATATTAGTATTGTACAATGGAAATAAGTGACTCGAAATGACGTTAGATTTCAGAAATTCCTGAAGCATGGATTTTGAGGATTTTGATTTCGAATAAGCTTCTATTGGACATTAAGGAGCATGGAAATATTATAAGAATTATATATTGAGGGATTAATGAATTTAGATTTGAGCCAGGGGATTATTAAGTTAAGAAAATACCAATGGAATTTGGATTGTTAATGATTTCAAAAACCACTGAGATAATGAGGTTTACTCGGAACGAACCACAATTAGACGAATATGGAGATTAAGCAACCAAGATTTATAAAATAACAAGGATACATACCCCATTATAATTACCAAGAGTACTAGCATTATAATTAGAAAAGAAATCAAGAAAAAAGAGAATTATGAAATCATGTTAATGATGTCATCTTCCACTAAACCAAATTAAGGGTAGATTAGTCTTTTAACACCTAGATTTTTTACCAAGCTTCCAACACACTCTAAATTAAGTTAGATTAAGATTAGATAAGATCAAACCAAGCAAAAATCTCTCCCCCAACTCCCTCATTGCATTCGGCCATTGGTAGAGAAAAAGGAGAAAAGAAAAGAAAAATAAAATCCAAAACCCTACTTCTCTTCAAGATTAAACCAAGGGAAAAATCATGGAGCTTCTTGGAGGATAAATTAAGACTAGCACAAAGTTTCAAGGCCAACCATCATCATCTTCATAGGTAATAAATTCATGAAAGTTGCTTGATGAATAGTGATGAATAGTGGTTTCAAGAAACTAACTTGGTTTTTATGATTCCTTTAGTTGATTCAAGTTAATCTAAGGTTGTTTAAGGAGTGCCCAAGGTTTATCAAGGATTTTTAAGAGTTGTCAAAGCTTCAAGAAGGTATAAACATGCTTGGCCTTTTATATTTATGGTAGATATTGAAGTGGTTGGTAGTTAAGTGGTGTTAATGTAATGTTTATGATGATTATGTGTTATAAGTGGTTTGCTTTGATGTAAAAATTGTGTTGTGGACTTGTAACCATGGCTGGTGAAGAATACCACATGGTGTAGGTGATGATTATGGTGTTTGATAATTGATTTGGAGGAGTTGGATTTATGGAAAGTGCGAAATTATAGCCGTTATAATGCCCGATTTTCGTTAGGATGTAAATTGCTCTGTTTTGGACCCCCTGCATCCGTACGGTACCCTACTGTCCAGGTTCCTATTTAACTATGAAATGATAGAGCTTAGTTCATAGATCGTTTTGATATAAGGTGCGTTAAAATCTGATGAACGGTTTAGGAGAAAAGTCAGTTTCAGTGAAAGCGGTTCAGAAACCGAGAAACTGTAAATGTATCAAACTTGAGGTTACAATTACCATACTTTAACATTGTTAAAAGTCACGAAATTTTGGGATAGTGTAGTAGGGTGGTCAGAGGACCCTTGACAGTTGACCTTACATTAAAATTCGAAATCCATATTTTCTAAGAATTTTTACAGTTAAGTGTGGTCGTTAAGGAAAATGGTGAAAACCCCTGAAACTTCGATTTAGGTTATAAACGGTTAAGTTCTGGAAACCTTTGGGGTAATAAGAATACTTTAAACAAATATTAAAGTTTCAAAAGGTAATGTTATACAAAAGTGTAGTGAGTAAGAGATGTGGTTCTAACGACGGTCCTTTTGTGTTTATAGAAACTCCGGAAGAGGGACGAGCCATACCGTCAGGATATCGAAACCGAGGCAAGATTTCTTCTATCCCTATTTGTAAAACTACTTATCTCCACAAAGAAACTTGATTTTGTGAAATATATATGTGATGCTATTATTACTATATTGTGAAGAAATTGTCTTCCTTGAGTATTAATATTGAAAAGAAAGATATCTGAAGATGTATATGAATATGGATATGAGTATAAGATGTATATGAATATGAATGAGAGTATGAGATGGATATGTATAAAGATGATTATGCATGAATTGAACATGCCTTATGATTAAGAGAATAAGAGAGAATGGTATCAGTTGTTATCGAGGGTTATATGGTTATAATATTATATTAAAAATGTTCTTATTGAATACCAGTGGTTTAATAAACATTATTTGATTTCTGAATTTGAAAGAGAGGTCTGAATCATAATCAAAGCCTTATGATATATATATATATATTTTATAGAAGTAATGTGTGAGAATGGAAATGATATGAGAGAATGATATGTGAAAACGAAAGTGAGAAAATGGAAATGTGGAATGATATTTTAAAAAGAGAATAACGATGTGATAAAAAAGGGGGATTGCAACAGACTTGCGTAAGTGGCTGTGTCAGGGCTGTGTGCGACACAGTCCAGCATTTATTATTTTTATTACGGCACGAAGATGCCAAGGGAGGATGTTAGCAGGTGGCCTTCCTCCAGGGATGATCTTCATTCCTTCTACCGGTAGTAAAAAGAGAGCAGGTACGATTAGGCGACTGATCATCGTCCTAACGTATCAGGCGACAGCAGATATCCCTAATGTTTTTGAAAAGAAAGTGTAGACAATGGTTTTCAGATTTCTATACTGAAAACAGAATAATGATATGAGATGATGGAATGATGATTACAGGTGAAGAAAAACTGATATTATATTATATTAGATTTCAATACTGAAATCAGAATAACGATATGAGATGATAGTATTATGGATACAGATGAAGAAAAACTGATATTATATTAATATAGATTACTTTCTTATAATAGTGAGTGGATGATGTATTATTAAATAAGAGCTTTACTCTTCCTTAAGGATTTTAATTGTTTCCTGCTATTACATATGCCTATACATATATGTATACTTGTTCACATTCTAAATTTTAGTTACAGAATGATCTTGCTGAGCTATTATAGCTCACTCTTGCTATTTATGTATATAGCAGCTAGGTCCCATGCCGATACTACGTACCACACCCCGCAAGAGGGTAAGGGAAAGGCGACCTTTTGAGCGAGTGCTGGCGACCATCCCCGAGGTAGTGACAAGCGAAGGGGCTTAGTATACTTATGTAAATTAAGTGTGTAAGTTGTAATAAACTTTAGTTGTTGAAGTGCTTCCTGTAGAAGCTTTGTTCAACAATGTACTTAGTAAATTCTGGGCTTGTAATAACTGTTAACTTTAAAACTTTTAAATATTGTGGTTGTTGTTCTATGAGCATATGACTGGTGTGTGTGTGTATTAGTGTGGGGTCAACTGCTGATTTATTTATTTATATAAAAAAAAAAAAAAACTACAGAGATATTGATATTGATATTAATCGGAAATTGGACCTTGACGGCCCGGATCCTTGACCCCGGATCCCGGGGCGTCACAGATGGTATCAGAGCTAAGAGTCATATGCTCATAAACAAAAGTGATAATAATAAATGTATCAGTTATAATATAAATTGTGAACTTCCATCAAGTTCAGGGGTGGTATATCGCAGGTAGTATTTACTTTAAGCATATATTATAATTTATTAGACTGTTACTAATAGAATTTTATGTTTTATTATAGGGAGCGGAGATGGGTGAGCCGAGTCAGGACCCCCAGTGGCTAGGGAGGTCAGAGCAGGAGCTATTAGATCTTCAGCTGGCCGGGGTAGAGGTCCCCGAGTATGCAGTTGAGGACCTCAGGGAGAGACGCCGGGCGGCGGCTAGAGAGCGATTAGAGAGAGATGAGGCAGAGGAGCAGAGACGGAGAGATGCTGTGGCCCTAGTGCCATATATGGGTAGACCTTCTACAGGATCTGACGAGGCAGGTCCTTCCAGAGTGAGATCGGAGATCCCTGAGGAGGAGAGGCCACTGCGTAAGAGGCCTAGGTTGTCAGTTATACCTGAGGAGCCGATTGAGTGGAGGGATATTCAGATGATTCCCACTCCTGTCCGACCCATCCCGGTGCCGTCACCAGTTCCATCCCCTCTACCTAGTCCTGACCCTATAGATGATCCTTTTGAGCAGTTTACCCCTCCAGGGCATTTTGGTTTCTTTGAGGAGGAGGAGGATCCTTCAGAGGATGCTGAGACAGAGTCGGTTCCTCCATCCCCACCCTTTGCACCACCACCACCTCCACCTGTGGATGCACCTCCCCTAGCTGTACCCCCTCAGGAGGCACCCTTACCGGCGGGTGACTCACTTTCAGCTACCTTATTGACCGAGTACTTTGCTCTTCAGGGACAGTTGGAGGAGTCCCGCAGGACTATAGACACCCTTCTACAGAGGTTAGAGAGAGGGAGAGGAGGGGTTATCCCGGATGGGATATCTCTGGGGATGATCAGTATTGAGCTACGAGCATTAGGAGATATTAGGAGGTTGTTGGGTGATAGGGGAGACCCGGCATGGAGGGCCCAGATAGTTGATACGGTTACTACCATGGTGGTCCAGATACGGGATGTTGTCAGGGCAGGGGTGTGAGCCGGGATAGTGGTTGTCACTAATCAGACTAGTCATCTTGCTGATGTCATTTTGGGGATTAGTTTAGTTGTCCACTGTTTTAATCCCAGTCTGATTAGAGGACAGTTAGTAGTACTTTTGGTGATATCGGATTAGTATGTACGGCTATGTTTTGGGTTTCGAACCTTGTATTAGATGATGTATATTATTAGCAGTAAAAGATGTTGTAACCAAATTGTAAAATATTTATGTACATTAATGAAGTTTGTGCATTTCTATCTAAATTTTTTGCTGCATATTTTTGTATAATAAATGTTGAGACTCAGAAATATTGATGTATAAAAGGTGATTGACTTAATGAAAAGGCTGTCGTGTTAAGGGCGATACACTTACCTACTAAAATTATGGTATAACTAGATGTAAATCGCATGATAAAGATATTGTGATATGCAAATGAGCTAATTAATGATATAATTGTGTATATAGAAATGATGTATATAGTAACCCAAATTCGGGTAATTAATAAGGACTATTGTTATGTACAGAACTATGCCACCTAGACGTGACAGTAGAGCGAATGCAAGGGAAAATGAGAGAGACGAAAGAAGTCGAAATATCGAAGGTACTAGACTGAACGAAAATGCTCATAATGAAGAAAATCATGAAGAAGGAGAAGAGGAATCAACTGGCCAACAAAGGAATCCGGGAGGTGATCCCTTTGCCCAATTCATGGACTTATTAAGGCAGAATTTAGCAAATCCACAGAATCCTCAACCACCACCTGTTCTCCCCAACCAGGCAGCTAGTTCCTTTCGTGCCTTTAAGTCATTAAAGCCCCCAGAATTCGAGGGAACCACTAACCCAGTGGTAGCCAGGGCATGGCTAAGAGAAATGGAGAAAGCTTTCGAAATACTGAGGATAGAGGAAGATCAGAAAACAGTTTTTGCAGCCTATCTCCTAAAGGGAGAGGCAAATTACTGGTGGGAAGCTAGGAAGAACCTAGAGGAAGCGGGAGTGATAACCTGGGAGCGTTTCACTAGAGTGTTCCTAGAAAAGTATTCTCCTAGGTATCTAGAAAACCAAATGGAATTAAAGTTTCTGGAGTTAAAACAGGATAACCTAACAGTGGCAGAGTATGAAAATAAATTCTCAGAACTGTCGAGGTTTGTTCCCGAGTTTGTGCGTACTGAAGAACAACGTGCAAAAAGGTTTCAACAAGGGTTAAAACCCTGGTTACGAACGAGAGTGGCCCCATTT
Source organism: Saposhnikovia divaricata (assembly GCA_036435485.1). Taxonomy (NCBI): domain Eukaryota; kingdom Viridiplantae; phylum Streptophyta; class Magnoliopsida; order Apiales; family Apiaceae; genus Saposhnikovia; species Saposhnikovia divaricata. The sequence continues at coordinate 27,572,614 of CM071600.1, forward strand.
GAGTTAACTGATTATGCTGCAGTGGTTCAAAAGGCATCAATTATAGAGGCCGAGAGTGAGCAGGCTCAAATAGGTCGAGAGAATAAGAAAAGAAGATTTGAGGGCCCAAAAGGAGGTTCAAGTGAGGGAAGCTACTTTAACAAAGGAGGTAAAGGACAAAAATCTCAATTTGTGGGAAAGTCGGGGGGTAACAAGACTACTAGTGAGACGGTGAGTCAGGGTGGAAAATCTTTGGGAACATTTCAGTCCAATCAATCACGACCACCATTACCAGATTGTGAGACGTGTGGTAAAAAGCATATAGGAGTTTGTAGAGCGCTGGGAATAACTTGTTTTAAGTGTGGACAAAAAGGACACTACTTTAACCAGTGCCCATCAACTGATGCAAACCCTAAAAGAGATGTTAAGTGTTACCAGTGTGGGAAACTAGGACACTTTGCTAGAGATTGCCGTTCAGGTGGGTCATACGCGTCAGGACAGAGTGGGGCTGCTTCAAATAGGCCTACTGCTAGAGTGTACAACATGACCTTGGGGGAAGCGTTGACAAAACCAGATGCGGATACAGGTACTTACTTTTTGATTTAAATTTGGTGTGTAAGTCTTTGGTTAAGGATCGACTTAATCAATTAATGGAATAAATAAGTTAATAATATAGATAAGGAAAATCAGTATCTGTTAAGGGCTAGGAAACGTTATGAAAAGAAAAGTAGGAGTGTTTTGGGAAAACACAAGCTCGTTGAGACGAACAGGAAATATATATTATAGGTAGTATTTTCTTACAATTGTTTTAAAGAATATTATTAGAGCTTATTTTCTGGAAAATTTTACAGAGAGGAGCTATAGGAATATTGAGGAATTAATATTTATGTCATGATAGAGATCAGAAGATGGTCAAACCATAAGTGAGATACACTACCATTCAGAGAAGGTCAATGTAGTGGCGGATATCTTCGTCAAAAGAGGAAGGAGAGACGAGATAACCTGGAATGACTGGAAACAGGAGGAGATTTGTGAGGAAAAGACAGTAAAAGGACTGCTATTGATAAACTAAATGGCATGTTGATGAATGACAAGGAAGTTATGTTAGTATATTTCTGCGCAAACAAGATAGATATATTATAGAAGGAAAAAGGATAAAGGAAGTAGTGTGGAAGTTAGAAGATGTGAATGAGAAAGATACTTATGGACATTTCCAACATGATTCCGGGACGGAATCCTTTTAAGGGGGGGAGGATGTAATAACCCTAACTTCAGTAATGCCACAGTGGTCACATGAATAGTAAATTTCGAGGATTTAGAGAAATGGTATATAGGTACCCTATAATGGAAACATAAAATGAATAAACAGAAACCATATTAGTATTGTACAATGGAAATAAGTGACTCGAAATGACGTTAGATTTCAGAAATTCCTGAAGCATGGATTTTGAGGATTTTGATTTCGAATAAGCTTCTATTGGACATTAAGGAGCATGGAAATATTATAAGAATTATATATTGAGGGATTAATGAATTTAGATTTGAGCCAGGGGATTATTAAGTTAAGAAAATACCAATGGAATTTGGATTGTTAATGATTTCAAAAACCACTGAGATAATGAGGTTTACTCGGAACGAACCACAATTAGACGAATATGGAGATTAAGCAACCAAGATTTATAAAATAACAAGGATACATACCCCATTATAATTACCAAGAGTACTAGCATTATAATTAGAAAAGAAATCAAGAAAAAAGAGAATTATGAAATCATGTTAATGATGTCATCTTCCACTAAACCAAATTAAGGGTAGATTAGTCTTTTAACACCTAGATTTTTTACCAAGCTTCCAACACACTCTAAATTAAGTTAGATTAAGATTAGATAAGATCAAACCAAGCAAAAATCTCTCCCCCAACTCCCTCATTGCATTCGGCCATTGGTAGAGAAAAAGGAGAAAAGAAAAGAAAAATAAAATCCAAAACCCTACTTCTCTTCAAGATTAAACCAAGGGAAAAATCATGGAGCTTCTTGGAGGATAAATTAAGACTAGCACAAAGTTTCAAGGCCAACCATCATCATCTTCATAGGTAATAAATTCATGAAAGTTGCTTGATGAATAGTGATGAATAGTGGTTTCAAGAAACTAACTTGGTTTTTATGATTCCTTTAGTTGATTCAAGTTAATCTAAGGTTGTTTAAGGAGTGCCCAAGGTTTATCAAGGATTTTTAAGAGTTGTCAAAGCTTCAAGAAGGTATAAACATGCTTGGCCTTTTATATTTATGGTAGATATTGAAGTGGTTGGTAGTTAAGTGGTGTTAATGTAATGTTTATGATGATTATGTGTTATAAGTGGTTTGCTTTGATGTAAAAATTGTGTTGTGGACTTGTAACCATGGCTGGTGAAGAATACCACATGGTGTAGGTGATGATTATGGTGTTTGATAATTGATTTGGAGGAGTTGGATTTATGGAAAGTGCGAAATTATAGCCGTTATAATGCCCGATTTTCGTTAGGATGTAAATTGCTCTGTTTTGGACCCCCTGCATCCGTACGGTACCCTACTGTCCAGGTTCCTATTTAACTATGAAATGATAGAGCTTAGTTCATAGATCGTTTTGATATAAGGTGCGTTAAAATCTGATGAACGGTTTAGGAGAAAAGTCAGTTTCAGTGAAAGCGGTTCAGAAACCGAGAAACTGTAAATGTATCAAACTTGAGGTTACAATTACCATACTTTAACATTGTTAAAAGTCACGAAATTTTGGGATAGTGTAGTAGGGTGGTCAGAGGACCCTTGACAGTTGACCTTACATTAAAATTCGAAATCCATATTTTCTAAGAATTTTTACAGTTAAGTGTGGTCGTTAAGGAAAATGGTGAAAACCCCTGAAACTTCGATTTAGGTTATAAACGGTTAAGTTCTGGAAACCTTTGGGGTAATAAGAATACTTTAAACAAATATTAAAGTTTCAAAAGGTAATGTTATACAAAAGTGTAGTGAGTAAGAGATGTGGTTCTAACGACGGTCCTTTTGTGTTTATAGAAACTCCGGAAGAGGGACGAGCCATACCGTCAGGATATCGAAACCGAGGCAAGATTTCTTCTATCCCTATTTGTAAAACTACTTATCTCCACAAAGAAACTTGATTTTGTGAAATATATATGTGATGCTATTATTACTATATTGTGAAGAAATTGTCTTCCTTGAGTATTAATATTGAAAAGAAAGATATCTGAAGATGTATATGAATATGGATATGAGTATAAGATGTATATGAATATGAATGAGAGTATGAGATGGATATGTATAAAGATGATTATGCATGAATTGAACATGCCTTATGATTAAGAGAATAAGAGAGAATGGTATCAGTTGTTATCGAGGGTTATATGGTTATAATATTATATTAAAAATGTTCTTATTGAATACCAGTGGTTTAATAAACATTATTTGATTTCTGAATTTGAAAGAGAGGTCTGAATCATAATCAAAGCCTTATGATATATATATATATATATATTTTATAGAAGTAATGTGTGAGAATGGAAATGATATGAGAGAATGATATGTGAAAACGAAAGTGAGAAAATGGAAATGTGGAATGATATTTTAAAAAGAGAATAACGATGTGATAAAAAAGGGGGATTGCAACAGACTTGCGTAAGTGGCTGTGTCAGGGCTGTGTGCGACACAGTCCAGCATTTATTATTTTTATTACGGCACGAAGATGCCAAGGGAGGATGTTAGCAGGTGGCCTTCCTCCAGGGATGATCTTCATTCCTTCTACCGGTAGTAAAAAGAGAGCAGGTACGATTAGGCGACTGATCATCGTCCTAACGTATCAGGCGACAGCAGATATCCCTAATGTTTTTGAAAAGAAAGTGTAGACAATGGTTTTCAGATTTCTATACTGAAAACAGAATAATGATATGAGATGATGGAATGATGATTACAGGTGAAGAAAAACTGATATTATATTATATTAGATTTCAATACTGAAATCAGAATAACGATATGAGATGATAGTATTATGGATACAGATGAAGAAAAACTGATATTATATTAATATAGATTACTTTCTTATAATAGTGAGTGGATGATGTATTATTAAATAAGAGCTTTACTCTTCCTTAAGGATTTTAATTGTTTCCTGCTATTACATATGCCTATACATATATGTATACTTGTTCACATTCTAAATTTTAGTTACAGAATGATCTTGCTGAGCTATTATAGCTCACTCTTGCTATTTATGTATATAGCAGCTAGGTCCCATGCCGATACTACGTACCACACCCCGCAAGAGGGTAAGGGAAAGGCGACCTTTTGAGCGAGTGCTGGCGACCATCCCCGAGGTAGTGACAAGCGAAGGGGCTTAGTATACTTATGTAAATTAAGTGTGTAAGTTGTAATAAACTTTAGTTGTTGAAGTGCTTCCTGTAGAAGCTTTGTTCAACAATGTACTTAGTAAATTCTGGGCTTGTAATAACTGTTAACTTTAAAACTTTTAAATATTGTGGTTGTTGTTCTATGAGCATATGACTGGTGTGTGTGTGTATTAGTGTGGGGTCAACTGCTGATTTATTTATTTATATATATAAAAAAAAAAAACTACAGAGATATTGATATTGATATTAATCGGAAATTGGACCTTGACGGCCCGGATCCTTGACCCCGGATCCCGGGGCGTCACACATATGATACAGAATATACGGAAACACGACATGATTTTTTGGTCTTATTAAGTGAATTGAATTTATGACCTCTAAATACAAATGGAGTTATATTCACAATCACTGTATAATTTATGTCTTTTTTAGTTTTTGTTTATATCATATTTTATATTAACTTATATTAAATTTATTTAATATGTGATTATTGGGGTTTGATGTCTTTACCTAAAATTGTTGTCTACAAAAATTGTTACTGCGAAAAATTAATGTTTTTCCTAAAGCAGTTTTTTATTAGAAAAAATGTTGTTGAAAAATTGCTTTTAGATTTACTAAGCTGTTTTGAAACAATTTTTTCCAAAAAAAACTGTTGTTGCGGTCTGAAACATCAATACCAAACAGACTTTTAATATGATTGATACTAGGTATAATATATGTATCTATATAAAAGAAATCAGAATTAGCTGATATGTTAGATATGGATTCTATATGAGTTATCGATTAAAGAAATAAAAAAAATGCATAGTTGAACTATAATGTAGTATTATAAACAAGATTATATATACTTAACAAGGATGTTAAATTATGTATGACTACCTATAACATAATGATCGATTAGTGACTCTATAAAAAATAAATATATATTCTTCACTGTAACGCATATTAGTTGTATGAAAACATCATACATTTTAGTTGATTTTTCCTAATATTAAAACAGTTTGTGCTGTTGTTGCCATAATACATCTCCTACCACATATGTAATGATCAACCTATATCCTCTTGCTGGTTTACTATTGATAATGGAAATAAGCTAAATAGCATATCATTATCGTGATAATCTTTTAAAAATTACTGCTAGAAAATAGATTAAATGACACATTATTCTTGCAATAACTTTGGCCTATAATGAGTAACTCTTATGTATCATTATTATCGGTCATTCTTCTAACATTTAACGAGTACAGCTATAAATATGATATTCTTATATATAATAACGGTAAAAGAGATCTTATCCAAATTTTTGTTCTATTCTGGTCTAGTCACTATGCTACCAAAATCATATGATCCGTTGGATTAAAAATAGACGATCAAGATTAGATCACATTAAAATGAAAATTATAATATAAAAAGGATATAATTAGAAAATGTTGCATTAGAAGTGAATTTTAAAAAAGAAAATTATAATATAAAAAAGATATAATTAAAAAATGGTGTATTAGAATTGAATTTTAAAAAAAAATTATAATATGAAAAAGAGATATAATTAAAAAAGGTTGTATTAGAATTGAATTTTATTTATTTTTTTATTAGTATTAAAAAAAATTCATATTTACTATTTGGGCTTTATCTTTGGTTCTAGAAATCAGATTTGGATGATTTTACAAACCACGCGAACCTCATAAAATTATCTTTAATTTAGTGATGATTTAATAATTTTTATTAAAATGAAAATACTCATAATCTTAAGAGAAAATATAATTACGAATTTTTACAGTAATCATATTCAATGTAGAAATCCTACATTGAAAATGTTATTCAATGTAAAAAAACCTAATTATATATAATTTAAATCATTGACTTATACATTTTCGTATTTCAATATAAATACACTTTTTATTTTATAACATATTAAAATATAAAATATTTCTTTTATGTTAAATCCAACAGTTTTCATCTATTTATTTTAAGATATTTGTCGTACGGAGGACCAGACTGCCGATTATCAAAGTTTTGGACAAAATCCCTCTTACACTTATTTTTAAAATTGTATTTGGTTGTTAGTAGAACTATCTTCAAATAATTACAATGGTAAAAAATTTTACTCTAGAATGTCTATGATCAGGTACGGTGGTCACTTATACATGATATGTTATTATAATTTGAAAGTTGTATTAATTCAATAATTTGTAAGTGTGTGGCAAAACTCTCGAATGACTGAGTGAACAAATTGCAAGTAGCGTAGCACAGTGGATAAAATTTGTTAAATGTTAAAATACAGTTATGTTATATGAAACTATTTTACATATATATTATGTTATGATCTGCATACTATGCTGACATTTCTTGAGTTGAAATTTAAATTTCTACTGATTTGTTTAGGGAAGTCAGTATATTATTATGTGATAATGTAGGCCGAGAGGAGAACTGATTTTTTAATTTTCTTAACTGTTTTTGCCGCTACTTTGCTTTTTTTACATTCATGTATGAATTATACTAACCTGATTACTTAAATGACTTTAAATGTGATAATGTATGAATTTACATCTGTAGCTAGATAATAGCCTGTCAATCTATTGCATTTTCTGAGCATTCATTGTCTTCACATCTTTTTTCTTTGTAGGAACATGCTTCTTTTGTAGGATTCGAACCCTGCCCAGCTATCATTTTATTTGTTTGCTTCATTTACATAAGTTGCTTTATTAGTCAAGAAACGCATGGAGGAAGTATAAGAAACGCGCTTGAAGATTTCAACGAAGTGCAAAAAATTGAAGTATTAGAAATTTTGTGTTGGACGATCTTTGACATGATTAATTTAATTTTGTGAGGGAAATAGAGTATTAGAAAGAATGCTTGTTAGTATTTGTAAATGCACTTTTTGTTTTAATTGTAGACAATATAGCATTAAATCTTGTAAATTATTTTAATTAAATTCCTGATCGAATTTGTGGTATGATTTTATTTTTTGTTGTATTAGTTGATGTCTGTATTGTTACACATGTAAGCAAGTTCATTACGAAAAAAAATAAAAAAAATAAAAAAATTCAAAAATGATTTTAGGCGTCGGTTGTGACGTGGGCGACGCTAAAAACATTACACTAAATTCGTCGGCATTTTCAAAAAACCGACGCAATTTGAAGACAATAAACGTCGGCACTTTGAAAAACCGATGCTGAAAATTTTTCAAAAAATGCTTTTACGCGTCAGTTGTTAGAGAGGTGACGCAGAAAAAATATACTTTATGCATCGGCATTTTTAAAAAACGGACGCTGTTTGATAGACTATATGCGTCGGTTCTTTGGAAGACCGACGCTTAAAATTGGCACTAAAGCGTCGGTTGGCTGGCCTAAAGCGTCGGTTATTTAACCGCCACTAAATAACTTTTAGCGTCGCCCAATTAACCGACGCCATAGACCTATACCTATATCGTCTCCTACATGTACTACGCCGGTTAACTGACGCCATAGACCTTTTTGACCGACGCTAAAAGTCCAGTCTGTACTAGTGTATTTTGACAATCAAAACGAATTATAAGTAGAATTCATAAATCAAATAGAATTTTCACGTAAAAAATCGTCAATTCTTCTCTTTTTTGTTCATTGAAAGGCATATGACTCAGCCTATTTGTAGTTCGAGGATCCTAATTCAATTAAACTAGATTGTAATAAGTAAATAATATCAACTGTCACAGGAATCTCAAAAGATGATAACCGTCAGAAGAAAAATCAACAAGTCAATCTATAGTTTTGATGTTTTACACTGGAAGAAGATTCAGATATCTGATCAGGCCTCAAGGTAGCATTGAAACAAGTGGATTCATTTAAGAAGACAGAGATTTCTATTAGTGACAAGAAACAATTTCAATACCGAATGATTGATGAGAGTGAAGAGTATAAAAAGACCACAGTGTTAAAGTCTAGATGAAGAACAGAGATTGGAGTTAGTCGTTCATGAACCAGACAGTACATCGAGCGTCAACATCATGCCAATGTATGTTCCTTATCATAATTACGTGGTTTTCAGCAGAGTATCGACTATTAAAGAATTTATATTAATTCTATTTTAATTGATTAAGTCAAGTAATTAAGTTAATAAATAAATTAATTCTATCAGAATTAATATATTTGTTAAAGTGATTATTAGATTAATTAAATAAGAATTAATATGAAAAAGGATTAATTAGTTAAATGATTTTTAATAAGTCATTTAATTAATTATAAACTGAAAAATATGATGATATAACTATCAAACTGATAGTTATACCGATAGTCATATTCAGTTTATAAAGGAGATAGTCATATTCAATTCAAAGGAGATAGTCATATACAGTTCAAAGGAGATAGTCATATTTCATTCAATTGGAGAGTTATACCGAATGTTATATTGACATGGTAAGTTATACCGAATGTCATATTGAGCTGAATTGTTATACCGAAAGTCATATTTAAACTGGACAGTCATATTACATTCAATTGATAGTCATACCGATTGTCATATTAATGTAAAATGATTGTCATATCAGTTTAAACTAAGTAATATGACTATGGCTGTGTATTTAAGGAAGCAGAATGCAGAAGATCAAAGTCAGTCGAGCTAAACACAAGAAAAATACACAGCAGCCATTCTCTCTCTCTCTCAAGCTCAAGAACACCTACAAATTTAATTCTGTAAATTCAAGTTCATCTCAGTTGTAATATCCTATCCATTGGAACTTGTTTACTTGTGATTCTTGTACTACTAGCGAATTAAGTTTCCTAGTTCACAAATTGATATCTTGATTTTATTAACTAAATTAGCAAAGTTCATGTTGAATTTTCTAATTAGTTATTAATTACTTGATAATCATTTGGACTGATTTTGTAACACCCATCAAGTTAATATATTGTTATATTCAACTTGAAATTTGTGTTATATTATTCCGCACAAAATATTCGTTTAAGTGAAAATTATTTAACGAATAAATTTTGAGAAAATGGTATAGATTGTATTCAACCCCCCCTTCTACAATCTTATCGGACCTAACATTCATGCGTAGATTTGATGAGAAAAAATTTATTAAATCATCACTAAATTAAAGATTATTTTGTTAATTTCACGTGTGCTGTAATCGTCCAAATCAAATTTTAAAAATTTAAGATAGAGTACAAATATTAAATCGAACGTGTAAAATCTTATATATATATATATATATATATATATGTATGTATATGTATATATATATATATATATTTAATTTTAAACAACAATTTGATATGTAATTTCTTTTCTCTACCTAAAATTTCTTTTCTTTTTAAAATAGCACATGCAATTATATTTAATAATATACAATAATATTATAATTAATAATACCCAATTAATTTCCCTTTCAGCTAAAACATGTTACCTTTTCTATTTAATAAAGTACTCTAATTACTAACAACTTATCGATTATTATATTAAAGTCGAAATATTAAAAGTTTGTCGGTTTGGTTTTCGGTATAGTTATCCTAATTATTTAAAATCAATAAAAAAAATATAATTAATGGTAATAAGCCAATAGTCTTTTTTAAATTGAAACACATTTACTTTTAATTGAAGATTTTGACTTTTATAAACTTCTAAAATATCAATCGTATCTTATCTTCCAATCATTTATATTTTCTATACTATTATCTTAAAACCGAAATATTAAAAGTTTGTCGGTTTGGTTTTCCGTACGGTTATTTTAACTATTAAAATAAATAATATAATTAATGATAATTAGTCAATTGTCTTTTTTTAATTAAAACACGTTTACTTTTAGTTGAAGATTTTGTTTTTTACAAACACCTAAAAATATTAATTGTATCATATCTTCCGATCATTGCTATTTTTTTCTAATTAAAACATTTTATTTTTTAATTTAAAACGTAATCTTTCAATCATTATATACCCTAAAATATCATACCATTTCTTCAAATCATTAATAAAATATACTAAAAATTTATATATATTTATGATAAGGAAACATGAGTTAATAAAATAATATAATTAATGGTAATTAACCGATTATTTTTTTTAATAATTAGGCTTATATGCCTTACAATTAGTATATGTTCTCAACAAATCTCGGGGTGAGCGAGAATCGAACACAGAAACTATAAAAGATAATCTCTAACCACTTGAGTTATCTCATCGCACTCGCCGATTGCCTTTTTTTTTTGTTAAAACACGTTTACATTTAATTGAAGATATTACCTTTTATAAACACCTAAAAATATCAATTGTATCGTATCTTCCAATAATTAATATTTCTTTTTAATTAAAACATGTAATCTTTTTATTTAAAACATAACCTTGCAATCATTAATATATATCCAAAAATACCATACCATATTTTTCAAATATTAATAAAATATATTAAAAACCGTATAAGTTTATAACAAGGAAACATGCGTATCATTCTTTGTATTTTGGTCAATGATTCAACTATAAGACAAACAATGACCATTAGATTTTTAGTAATAAATAAGATGAATCTATTGGATGGTGGAGAATTTTATTCACTTGAAGAGCTGGATCAATTGGAAGATGAATCTATGGCAATGATGTTGAGACAATTCAGTAACTTCAGATTCAGAAGAAATCCAAAGTTCAGGTTTAAGTCAAATAACAGATTTCAGAGAGGAGGTTCTTCATCCTCTAGTAACAGGGGAGGTTATAAAACTGGAACTGTTGACAGAAGCAAAATCCGTTGTTTCAATTGTAATGAGTTGGGACATTTTGCTACTGAGTGTCAGAAACCCAAGCAAGCACAGAAGAAAGATTATTCTTCTGAAAAGAAGAAGAGTGGAAGAGCTTATGTAGCTGCTGGTAAAAGCTGGGATGACACAGATAGCGAAGATGAAGAATATGGAAACTTTGCGCTGGTGGCAAATGCTGAATCTTCAACTTATTATACCACACCGGTAATTCTTACTGATGCTGAGTTAATTGAAAGTTTACGTAGTTCCTTGAATAATGCACAAAGAGGGTACGAGAGAATAAGTCTTGTTAACACTAACCTTGAAAATCAAATGTTAGATTTAAAAAAGGTGCAGGTTAATCAAGATAATAATATAGAAGAAATAGCTCGACTTAACTACAGAGAAAAGGGTCTAGGAGAATACATGGTAAAACAAGTTGATAGGATTGCTGAACAAGAAACCAAGATTAGAGAACTTGAAACACAGGTTAGAGCTTGTTATAATTCTGTTAAAGTTTCTAAAGAGTTCTTCAATAAACAAGCAGTAGAACAAACTGTTGGAATAGGGTTTGATTACAGTCAAGCTGTTGGTGCTTTGAGTAATCATTCTCCTAATTCTATCTCAGCTAAAGAAAGAGGTATACCACATATTCTCAAGAATGTTGAAAAACCAATGTTTACAAAATCTGATGCTGGCCCACCAGATATTCTTTCTATGGTTATACAAGAAGAAATGAGAAATGAGGATAGTGCAAATGGCACAGTCCTTGTTAAGGATAAATGTGTGAAGGATAAACTGTTAAGAACTCTAATACAAAGAATGTGTCATCCAAGAAAAATGTCACAGTCTTTGTTAAGGCTAAATCAGTTGAGGACGTTAACACAACAAATGTTTCATCCAAGAAAGATGTACCTAAAGTACCAGTCAAAGTTGTTGAATCAGCTAGTTCCTCTAAGACTGGATTAGGTAGTAATAAGTTAAAACAGAAAAATACCATGTCTACTATTGATTCTAATCATAAAGCATGTGGTATTATCAATTGTATGTCTTGTGCTTTTAACAGTATGCGTTCTTATTTTAATGGTAATTATGCATGTGTTAAACAGAATGCTCCTCGACAGCACATGAACAGGAACAACAATGTTCGATCTAAGACTGCTTTTCCTCCTCAAGTTAGGAGAGAGACATTTGCACCTAAGACTAAACAAAAGATTACCAAGAATGTCTACCAGGTCAAATGTCCAGTCAATGACACAAGTGTTACTGCTGCGAGAGAAACATGGATACCCAAGATTAAACAAAAGATTTTCAAATCTGTTTATAAGGTTAAATGTTTATTGACTAAAGAGGTTAAAATTAAAAATGTTGTTTTGCCTGATAAAGGTCAATACTTTAAATACGCAGGACCCAATCAAATTTGGGTCCCGAAGAAGGTTTAACTCATTTGTCATTGCAGGGTATTGAACAGGTTGATCGAGTAACCTGGATCTTGGACAGTGGATGTTCAAGGCATATGACTGGAGATAGAACCCTGCTGACAAATGTGGTGGAGAAGGCCGGCCCAGTAGTTACCTTTGGAGATAACAGCAAAGGTAGAACTGATGGATATGGCAAACTTGAAGCTGGAAATGTTATCATTGATGAAGTTTCTTTTGTGAAAGGACTTGAGCACAATTTGCTCAGTGTCAGTCAATTCTGTGATAAAGGTTATGAAGTTCATTTCAACAAGAAGAATTGTCTAATTTCACACAAGAGACATGAAAAGCCACAACTGACAGGAGTTAGAAAAGGCAATCTGTACGTAGCCAATATGAACTCAGGAAGCACTGAAGAAGTCACTTGCTTCTACACTAAAGCATCTAATGATGAGAGTTGGCTATGGCACAAGAAACTTTCTCATCTTAATTTTAAGACAATGAATTCTCTGGTCAAAAGAGAATTGGGAGAGGTTTGCCTTCAATGGAATTCACTCAAGAAGGACTGTGTGATGCATGTCAAAAGGGTAAGCTAAAAAGGGCAAGTCACAGGAGCACTGATACATCTTCAATAACTGAACCATTACAATTACTTCATATGGATTTGTTTGGTCCAGTTAATGTGATGTCTATGTCAAGGAAGAGATATGCTCTAGTGATTGTTGATGATTTTTCAAAATACACATGGGTTCTGTTTTTGAATTCTAAAGATGAGACTCCACAACTGGTGATTGATCACATTAAATTAATTGAGCGAGATTCTACGTATCCAGTGAGAGCTATAAGATCAGACAATGGAACTGAATTCAAGAATGCAGTTCTAAATGACTTTTGCACTGAGAAGGGTATAACCAGACAATATTCAGCTCCAAGAACTCCTCAGCAAAATGGGGTAGTGGAAAGAAAGAATAGAACCTTGATTGAAGCTGCACGTACTATGCTAAGTGAATCAAGGCTTCCATTGTACTTTTGGGCTGAAGCCATCAATACTGCGTGTTATACCCAGAATCGAACTCTAATCAATAAAGATCAAATGAAGACACCCTATGAAATTATGGCTGATAAAAAACCTTCACTCAAATACTTTCATGTATTTGGAGCAAAGTGCTTTGTGCTTAAAGAAGGTGATGATCAAGGTGGTAAATTCGATACCAAAGCATTTGAAGCAATTTTTATTGGTTATTCAATGAGAGCATACAGGGTGTATGTGATTGATGAACAGAAGATGATGGAAAGTGTCAATGTAACATTTGATGACACTAAACTCCCTAGTATCCAAGCTGAGAATCCATCTGAGAAGCTATCTTTCGATGACATGACAGATACAGATTCAGATGATGACAATGCACCTGAGATTTTTGCTGATGCTAATGACAACAATGATGATCAGGGTAATGGTAATGAAATCAATGATAGTAGTCAAAATTCCTCTGACTCTCCTAATCAATCATCATCTAGTCAACCTGGCAACAACTCAGGGGGAGAAAATGAAGGGTCAACTGGTCACACACAACATCACAATGAAGATCAAGGCGAATCATCAAGATCTAATCTTCCCAGACAGACTGTTTGGAATAGAGCTCATCCTTTTGAGCTAATTATTGGTGATCCAGTTGTTGGTGTAAAGACTAGAAGAGCTTTTCAGAATCAATGCAATTATTCAGGGTTTCTATCTGAAATGGAACCTAAGAAAACTGAAGAAGCTCTTTCTGATCCTGATTTGGTGATTGCTATGCAAGATGAACTCAATCAATTTAAACAACAAGAAGTTTGGAAGCTGGTACCCAGACCTACAGACAGACCAGTAGTTGGCACAAGGTGGGTATTCAGAAACAAACTTGATGAAGATGGCACAGTGACGAGAAATAAAGCAAGACTGGTAGCAAAGGGTTACTCCCAATCTGAAGGCATTGACTATGATGAGACCTATGCTCCAGTGGCTAGACTTGAGGCCATAAGAATATTCCTGGCATTCGCAGCATTTTCAAACTTTAAAGTTTATCAAATGGATGTCAAGAGTGCTTTCTTGAATGGCAAGCTAGATGAAGAGGTTTATGTAGAACAGCCCCCTGGCTTTGAAGATCCAGATTTAATTGACTATGTCTACTTCCTTTTCAAGGCTGTCTATGGTCTTAAGCAAGCACCAAGGAAATGGTATGACACTCTCTCTGAATTTTTACTTGAAAATGATTTTGTTAGAGGTGTCATAGACAAAACTCTCTTTACAAAGAAACATAAGAATGATACAATTATAGTCCAAGTCTATGTGGACGATATAATATTCGGGTCTACTAATGATCTCTTGTGCAAGAAATTTGCGAAGTTAATGCAGGGTAGATTTGAAATGAGCATGATGGGTGAGCTGAAGTTCTTTCTTGGATTGCAAATAAGTCAAAGGACCGATGGAATATTTATCTGTCAATCCAAGTATGTCAAAGAGCTTCTCAAGAAGTATTAAATGGAGGACTCTTCTTCAGCAAAGACACCATCATCCACAGCTGTCAAATTTGGAGCATGTGAAAATTCTGCCAAGGTAGATATCACAAGCTACAGAGGTATGATAGGCTCATTACTTTATCTTACTGTGAGTAGACCTGATATTATGCATGCTACGTGTTTTTGTGCAAGGTTCCAATCGGATCCTAGAGATGTTCATCTCATTGCTGTTAAACGAATTCTGAGATATCTTAAGGGTACGCCTAACCTAGGCATCTGGTACCCTAAAGATTCTGGTTTTAATCTTGTTGGATATACAGATTCTGACTATGCAGGAAGTGTTGTGGATAGAAAAAGCACATCTGGGAGTTGTCAATTCCTAGGTGGTAGACTAGTTTCCTGGTACAGCAAGAAACAACAAACGGTTTCCAACTCAACGGCTGAAGCTGAATATATAGCTGCTGGAAGCTGTTGCTTACAGATTTTGTGGATCAGGAATCAGCTGAGAGACTATGGCTTTGTGCTTGATAAAATTCCAATTTTATGTGATAATACAAGTGCCATAGCAATCTCTAACAATCCTGTGCAGCACACAAGAACAAAGCATATTGACATCAGGTATCATTTTATTCGAGAGCATGTCATGAATGGTACCGTGGAGTTATTTTTTGTACCCACGGAAGAACAAACAGCAGATATTTTTACTAAGTCTCTTGACGAATCCACATTTACCAGAATTGTTGGTGAATTGGGTATGTTAAATAGTCCTAGTAATTCAACTGGTTAATATCTGAGGTTTGATCTTTAATAATTTACAAGTGATTGATGTGTTAATATTTGTTATTAAATCACTTGTATAATTATTTTACCAACTTATACTCTTGCTTGTTTCATCTTAAATCATTGTTATTATCTTCTGTACATGTTTTTAATTACTTATTGTATGTTTAGATTAATTCATTTTCTTTAAAAATATTTTTCTCGAATTTTACAAGCTGTAATTTATGAGAAATCTATTTTTCTTCAAAATGTTATTGTTTTAAATTTAGTTTAATTATTTTTTGTTGTTTAAATAAATCATAGTTTCTTTTTGAATAATTTTCTATATGGAAATTGTTTTATTAGAAAATTTATAGATTTATTAACTCATCAGAAATAATTATGTAAATATTTAGTATGATTATTTGATTTGATTTTATTTGGTTTGTAATGTTTGTCCTTTTGTTATTAATGTTTGATTTCGTAAAAGGGACTACATATGATCGTTTCTATAATTTTTATTAGGTTTTATAGTAATAGTGTAAATTAATTTGTTTTTCTTTAATTTATTACTTGTTAAAATTCTGTTAATATTCTAAATTTTGGTTAGTTATATTAACTGTTTTCTAAGAATATAACTTTCGGTATAACAATCTATTTGATTGTTATATTCGAAGTTGTATTAGTTATATTAGTTAAAAGTGGTGTAATATAACTTAGTAATAAAATAGATATAATTTTGTTTTTGTTTAAATATAACTGTTAATTAGTTTATAGTCATATTGTGTGTTTTTCTAGTAATATAACTATCGGTATAACTGTTGATTTAATTGTCATATTATGTGTTTTTCGGTAGTTATATTAGAGATTTAAGTGTTATATAACTTACTGTCAAAGATAGTCATATTACGTTTACACGTAATATAACTATCGGTATGACTATCACCCGATAGTCATATCACAGTCATTTGATATTTAAGAAGCTAAGTTATATTCAACAGTTATATCTCAGTTTTTGTTATATTGGCGTGTTAAGTCACCCAAAACAGTCGAACGCTATACATACACATATACACAGATTTCAGTCGAATTGCTGTCGAAATTCTGTCTCAAATCATACTCAAAACACGATTCTAAGGACAATTCTTGATTACCCAATCAATAATCATCAAAATCAAGGTTAAAATGTAAGATTTGGTCGAGGTTTTGGATTTTGAGTTTGAAAAGTTCGAATTTTTGATCTAAAATTCTGAACAAATGGTGATGATTTTGTAAAATCAAAAAATATATGTGTGTTTGTACTGCAATCAAGATCTTTGCCTAAATTTTTCAGAATTTTTGATAAAGATTTTGATTTTTCGAATTTTTATTTATTTATTAATTCGAATTTTGTAATTTAATTTGGTTAAATTGTTGAATTTTGAAGATTTATTAATTTTAATCCCTGATTTGGAATGGCTGGTGCTTATAATAATTTTGAGCTCGCTAATCACAATTATATTGGATATTTTAATCCCGAGGATTGCCCAGTGGATAGGTTCAAGCCCTGGATAAAATTTCTAAACGAACAAAATATTTGTAGCCATTCTATAACTGCAAATGTTCCCATGAAATATGGTCCACTTAAATTAATGTGTACTACAGCTGTCTCAGATGAAAGATCATTTTCATTCGACCTTAATGACAAGACATATACAGTGGATGAATCTGTCTTCAATGCTGCTCTGAGGCTTCCTACTGAACAATTTGCTGAAGCGCCTTCAAATGATGAGTTGACTCAATTTTTCACAAATATCAACTATCATGGTCAACTGAATCTTAAACGACCACTCAAAAGCAATCTTGTTCAAGAATGGAATATCTTCTTCGAGATCATAGCAAAGGTGTTTGCTAATTCTACAAAGAGTAACAATACTGTCATCGCAGGTATGTTACAATCAATTGGTTTCTCAATTGCTCACAATAGGAGAATCAATTTTGGCAGCTTGATATGGCCTATTCTGCTAAATCGATTGAAGAAGGCTACAAAGAACTTTGGAAAAGGTAAACTGGTTAAGTGTCATTATCCTCGGTTTTTGACACTAATTTTTAATCATCTTATGCCTAAGGATCAACCTGCTTCGTTTCCAAATGATCGAATTCAATGGTCTGGTAAACCAAACAAGAAGTTCTACACCAGGCTGGATACTTCTAAGGTCTTGTTGCATGTTCCTGTAGTCATAACACCATATATGTCTACATACATAAATTTGCCAAATGTCATGCCACAACCAGATGCTGAGATACCTTTAATTCAACAAGCTCCACAGCCTGAAGCAGAACAAGTTCCAGCACCTCAACCTGATTCTGAACCCTTGAATGTTCTTGAACATCAACTTCCATGGATCAACCCACTCAGAATGAAGATATGTACATATCAATGATCAGGTATTTGACTCAACTCCTTTACCATCTCAATATCTTTCTGATAGTCAAATGATTGTGAGAAGTGACCAAGGGATTGTAGATCCACAACCTTTATCCCAGGTCAATGCACCAAACACTGATCCTAAATTCTCCAAACACTATCGTAGAAAGAAATTGTCATTCAAAAGAGCTATCCCTAGTAGTGATATCTTGAGTGAAACAGATTTGCCATCACAAAAAAAAAAGTAAAACCATGTCAAAGGCAATCTTAAACCCATTCATTTCTTCAAGCTCACCCCTGTTACTCACAATGGGGGAAGATATTTTCTCACATGAAGCTGAAAACATTGTTATGCAAGAGGAACAAGTTACAGTGCCTGCCATTGTTACGGCAGAAGAATCTTCACAGGTTGATCGGGATTTGCGAACTCCCATTGCACCACCACTGACCTTCCAAGAGGAGGCTAGGGTGATCTCTAGTGCAGGTACAATGGATGCAGCTCAGGATTATGAGAGGAGTGATGTGAGAATTACTTCAAATCTGAGTGAAACACTAGCACGTGAGGTGAGTGATACTCAGAGAGCGATTGAGGTGAGAGCACACAATGACACATACACTTTATCTCTCATCGCACAACTCAATCAAATGAAAGAAAGTCTTGCTCAAGCTGAAGAAGACAATAAAAACTTGAGGTTTGATATGGATAACATGAGAACTATCTTCAACAACAAAATCAATGCACTTAAACTCTCTCAACAACAAGCAATCGAAGACTCTGGAGATGTTACAGTGGCTCAAGATCTTATTATATCTTCTATGTCTAATCAGATTGAAGATCTTCAGAATAACATAAATGAAAATCACTTAACCACTGAACATCGTCTCAGTCAGATTGAAAAGCAAAGTGATCATCAAGCAAAGGGGTTGAGACACTTATATAATATCATTAGCAGAACTCACTCACTTACAGCAGAAGAGAAGAAATTCTTTGGAGGTAGTGATGGAAGTGACCCTGGAGCTGGTACAAGTCACAAGACTGTAGAGGATTCCTCAACTAAGGGGGAGAAATCTAGAGGGGGAGGAAGTGCAAGTAAAGAGAAATTTGAAGATAGGAGTGAAGGGAAGAAGAAGACAACTCATCAAGCAGCAGAACAGGAAGATGATGATGCTGTAGAAGGTTTTTACTATACAGGTGAACCTGATATTGATCTGTTTGCTGACTTACAGTTTCCTGATGTTGGTGAAGAATTTGATGAACCAGATCTCAGTTTTTGGGATGATGAAGAGCAAATAATTCCTGATTCTGTTGAAACACAACAAATGAATTTTGAAGCAAATAAAGAACTCGAACAGAATGAAGCTAATCTGGCTATGAGAGAAGAAAGACTCAAGAAGACACTCGAACAGTTAGCTCATAATGAAAGACTTCAAAAGGCAGAACAGGAAGCACTTCAAAAGCAACATTCTCAAAAGCTGGAAGCTAGGAAGATGTACATCAAGTACAAAAATGGTGATAAGTGGGAACGTGCTCAAAAGGTAATTGACTCACCACAAACTTCTGACTATGATGATCGTCGGATGATTGCCATTTTTGAAAGCTTTAAAAAGAAGAACCCTATACATGATATGTACTTGAAAGCTTTAAAGACAGAAATTGTGAGAATAACCACTGCATCTGATCCTAAGAATGGTGAGCTACTTATCTTTGTTGAATGTCATAAGCTCGGATCTCACAAAGTATCGCTTCAGTTCTTCTATGATAGATCTCTGTCAGAGCTTTGGGTGTTGAGACCAAAAGTAAGAACATCTTCTGAACTAGGCATACTGCTTCATGAAAAATTTCAAGAGTTTGATGAAAGAGCTGGTCCTGAAGTTATAAATGACCCTCCTCAAGTTAAAATTCTTAAGGGATAAGTTATTCATACTGTTAATCTTCAGACAGACGAATTGTATACACACCTTGCCAGACATTTGGTATACGTTGAATATGCTCTTCGAAATCATGGTTTTGCATCACAAGAAAAGATTGAAGCTGCAAATCATATCCGATCCTATGCTCAGACCAACATGAAGAAGTACAAGCAGTATCAAGGTGAGTTGAGAAAGAAACTTGGAATACCACTAGTTTATCCTACAGATGTGTCATCCAGAAGGGAATTACTTGTTGACTCCGAATTGATCAAGAATCTACCTGATATGGATGAACAAGAAGAAGGAGAAATCAACGAGGAAGAAGGTGGTAAATGAAGATTAGCTCTACAAGTTATATCATTAGAGCTTTGATAGAACAAGATAGGATAATTGTCTTATATGATCAGTCCAGAGGATCATCTATCTTGTATTTATCTTTTCTGTTTGAATCTGGATAATGTTAATATGAACCAGAACTTTTACATTATTTACTTAGCATTTAAAGTGTTTTCTTTTACTTGTTTAATTGGGATTAGTTGAAGAATCCTCTAGGTATTTGCTTGTTATTGTTTAACAAACAAATAGGGGGAGATTGAAAGGCATATGACTCAGCCTATTTGTAGTTCGAGGATCCTAATCCAATTAAACTAGATTGTAATAAGTAAATAATATCAACTGTCATAGGAATCTCAAAAGATGATAACCGTCAGAAGAAAAATCAACAAGTCAATCTATAGTTTCGATGTTTTACACTGGAAGAAGATTCAGATATCTGATCAGGCCTCAAGGTAGCATTGAAACAAGTGGATTCATTTAAGAAGACAGAGATTTCTATTAGTGACAAGAAACAATTTCAGTACCGAATGATAGATGAGAGTGAAGAGTATAAAAAGACCACAGTGTTAAAGTCTAGATGAAGAACAGAGATTGGAGTTAGTCGTTCATGAACCAGACAGTACATCGAGCGTCAACATCATGCCAATGTATGTTCCTTATCATAATTACGTGGTTTTCAGCAGAGTATCGACTATTAAAGAATTTATATTAATTCTATTTTAATTGATTAAGTAAAGTAATTAAGTTAATAAATAAATTAATTCTATCAGAATTAATATATTTGTTAAAGTGATTATTAGATTAATTAAATAAGAATTAATATGAAAAAGGATTAATTAGTTAAATGATTTTTAATAAGTCATTTAATTAATTATAAACTGAAAAA
This sequence comes from Saposhnikovia divaricata, assembly GCA_036435485.1. Lineage (NCBI taxonomy): Eukaryota > Viridiplantae > Streptophyta > Magnoliopsida > Apiales > Apiaceae > Saposhnikovia > Saposhnikovia divaricata. The sequence continues at coordinate 27,593,903 of CM071600.1, forward strand.
TATGATGATATAACTATCAAACTGATAGTTATACCGATAGTCATATTCAGTTTATAAAGGAGATAGTCATATTCAGTTCAAAGGAGATAGTCATATACAGTTCAAAGGAGATAGTCATATTTCATTCAATTGGAGAGTTATACCGAATGTTATATTGACATGGTAAGTTATACTGAATGTCATATTGAGCTGAATTGTTATACCGAAAGTCATATTTAAACTGGACAGTCATATTACATTCAATTAATAGTCATACCGATTGTCATATTAATGTAAAATGATTGTCATATCAGTTTAAACTAAGTAATATGACTATGGCTGTGTATTTAAGGAAGCAGAATGCAGAAGATCAAAGTCAGTCGAGCTAAACACAAGAAAAATACACAGCAGCCATTATCTCTCTCTCTCTCTCTCTCAAGCTCAAGAACACCTACAAATTTAATTCTGTAAATTCAAGTTCATCTCAGTTGTAATATCCTATCCATTGGAACTTGTTTACTTGTGATTCTTGTACTACTAGCGAATTAAGTTTCCTAGTTCACAAATTGATATCTTGATTTTATTAACTAAATTAGCAAAGTTCATGTTGAATTTTCTAATTAGTTATTAATTACTTGATAATCATTTGGACTGATTTTGTAACACCCATCAAGTTAATATATTATTATATTCAACTTGAAATTTGTGTTATATTATTCCGCACAAAATATTCGTTTAAGTGAAAATTATTTAACGAATAAATTTTGAGAAAATGGTATAGATTGTATTCAACCCCCCTTCTACAATCTTATCGGACCTAACATTCATGCGTAGATTTGATGAGAAAAAAATTATTAAATCATCACTAAATTAAAGATTATTTTGTTAATTTCACGTGTGCTGTAATCGTCCAAATCAAATTTTAAAAATTTAAGATAGAGTACAAATATTAAATCGAACGTGTAAAATCTTATATATATATATATTATATATATATATATATGTATATATATTTAATTTTAAACAACAATTTGATATGTAATTTCTTTTCTCTACCTAAAATTTCTTTTCTTTTTAAAATAGCACATGCAATTATATTTAATAATATACAATAATATTATAATTAATAATACCCAATTAACTTCCCTTTCAGCTAAAACATGTTACCTTTTCTATTTAATAAAGTACTCTAATTACTAACAACTTATCGATTATTATATTAAAGTCGAAATATTAAAAGTTTGTCGGTTTGGTTTTCGGTACAGTTATCCTAATTATTTAAAATCAATAAAAAAAAATATAATTAATGGTAATAAGCCAATAGTCTTTTTTAAATTGAAACACATTTACTTTTAATTGAAGATTTTGACTTTTATAAACTTCTAAAATATCAATCGTATCTTATCTTCCAATCATTTATATTTTCTATACTATTATCTTAAAACCGAAATATTAAAAGTTTGTCGGTTTGGTTTTCCGTACGGTTATTTTAACTATTAAAATAAATAATATAATTAATGATAATTAGTCAATTGTCTTTTTTTAATTAAAACACGTTTACTTTTAGTTGAAGATTTTGTTTTTTACAAACACCTAAAAATATTAATTGTATCATATCTTCCGATCATTGCTATTTTTTTCTAATTAAAACATTTTATTTTTTAATTTAAAACGTAATCTTTCAATCATTATATACCCTAAAATATCATACCATTTCTCCAAATCATTAATAAAATATACTAAAAATTTATATATATTTATGATAAGGAAACATGAGTTCATAAAATAATATAATTAATGGTAATTAACCGATTTTTTTTTTTTAATAATTAGGCTTATATGCCTTACAATTAGTATATGTTCTCAACAAATCTCGGGGTGAGCGAGAATCGAACACAGAAACTATAAAAGATAATCTCTAACCACTTGAGTTATCTCATCGCACTCGCCGATTGCCTTTTTTTTTTTTTTTGTTAAAACACGTTTACATTTAATTGAAGATATTATCTTTTATAAACACCTAAAAATATCAATTGTATCGTATCTTCCAATAATTAATATTTCTTTTTAATTAAAACATGTAATCTTTTTATTTAAAACATAACCTTGCAATCATTAATATATATCCAAAAATACCATACCATATTTTTCAAATATTAATAAAATATATTAAAAACCGTATAAGTTTATAACAAGGAATCATGCGTATCATTCTTTGTATTTTGGTCAATGATTCAACTATAAGACAAACAATGACCATTAGATTTTTAGTAATAAATAAGAACAGTTAGATCCAATGATAAAATATATTATATGATTAAATTACTTTAGTAAAGATTCAAGATTCAAAAATCACCTTCGACATATCTATACTATTATATAAAAGCCGAAACATTGAAAGTTTTGGTACCTGTTTTTTGGTACTGAGTGAATTTACTTATTTACCTTTCATTATAAAGAAAAATAAATACACCTAAAATAAATAATAACATAATATAATTAATGGTAATTAGTCGAGATATTAGCTTTTATAAACACCTAAAAACATCAATCGTATCATATCTTTCCATCATTAGTATTTCCTTTCGAATTAAAATACGTTATAATTAATGGTAATTAGTCGATTAACATAATAAAATTAATGGTAATTAGTCGATTGCCTTTTTCACATTAGTATAATAAAATTAATGATAATTAGTCGATTGCTTTTTTCACATTTACTTTTAGTTAAACATATTACCTTTTATAAATAACTAAAAACATCAATCGTATTATATCTTTCGATCATTAATATTTTTCTTTTGAATTAAGACACGTTTCCTTTTTAATTTAAAACAAATCTTACAATCATTAATATATACCCGAAAATATCAAACCATAATTTTCAAGAAAAATATAACACCTAAAATAAATAATAACATAATATATTTAATGGTAATTAGTCGATTGCCTTTTTCACATTTAATTTTAGTTGAAGATATTACCTTTTATAAGCACATAAAAAAATCAATCGTATCATATATTTCAATCATTAATATTTCCTTTATAATTAAAACACGTTACCTTTTTAATTTACAACAAATCTTACAATAATTAATATATACCCAAAAATATCACAACATATTTCTCAATTATTAATAAAATATAAATCGTATACGTTGTTTATAATAAGTAAACATTAGTATAATTTATAAATATGATTATGTTAAATTATATTAAATTAAAATTAAAACAATTATTAAAATAATGATTATATAAAAACATAATTATAATATTAAATAAAATTTATAGTATAATATAAGAAACCCGTGCATTGCACGGGTTATAAGCTAGTTTAATTTAAAATTTTGTAACATAAGTTTTAAACCATGCAAATCATTAATTAAATTTTGATTAAATAATTAAAATTAAAATAATGATTATATAACAATATTATTATATAATTAAGTTAAATTTATAACATATCAAAATAAACCCGTGTATTGCACGGATTATAAGCTAGTACTTTCTAACACGGTAACCTTTCTAAATTGATAAAAAAAAAAAAAATTCAGTCCCAAATCGAGATCAATATTAAAATTTAATAACCTCTATATATATTAAATACTTTTAACAAAAGTTGTACTGTTAAATATATGTCCCAACTTTCTCATAAATTAATATTTTTGATAAACTCGTCATATTTGTACATTTGATGAGTATGTTTGGCAGTTTTTTTTAAAATGACTTTTAAATCATTCATCATCATTTTTGTTGTCTTTAATTAATCACTGTGATCTTCGTATTATGGAAAATGTTCATGTTGTGGAATAAAAACTAGGTTATAATTATTACGGCTAGGGTTTGTGTATTTAATGCTTAGGGTTCGTGAGCTTCGTGCTTTAATGGCTGCTTCTGCGTTCGAGACTAAACGGTCCTCACAGAATACCTACGTATCTCTGTATTAGAGAATCAAGCCAAGAAAACGAAGTTCTGAGAATGAGGGGTCAGGCCCTTTATATAGGCTTGAGAAGCCTTAGAATTATGGTAGGATTTGGAGACTTGGTGGACAAGTCTTTGAGGAAGGTTCTAGATCTATTCCTTATAGGAATCAGTTTCCATATCGAATTGGATGCCTTGGTGGCTAAGGCTGAAGGGGATATTATCCTTATCCAACTCTTATTGCTGAGTCGTTTATTTCCCCCAATATTAATTATGAAATTAATATTAAAATAAGGATTCTGACCTCATTAAGGGGCCCCATATATATTTGGACCACACTGGGTCTAATTAATACCACATTAAATGTGTCTTTAGGACTTATTTTCAACCCATATCATTTGCCCCCCAACTTCTTAGGAAAACTAATCAGGTTTTCGTAGAAGTTATATTTGCCTTAATCGAGACTCGGGGTCGTTTTTATCCCTTACCTGGGACTTCTTAATTTTCCTACCTTTATATAGGAATTTTGGTTCACGAGTATCGTCTTGATTGTAAAGTGTGGAGCGACCTACACATTTACGACGATTTGCCTTATTCGAGGCTTCAACTTGTGCTTGCTTCTAACAATTTCGGCACTTTTATAGAGCTTTTATGCATTATGAGCACAAATGATTGCTCAATTTGTCAAGAAAATATTTCTATAATTTTTCTCGTATTTTTCTGTACTTTCCCTAATATTTTAGGAATTTTTATGTACCCACGGGTATTTTTCGTAATTTTTCCTAATAATCTAGGAAATTTTATGTACCCACAGGTATTTTAATTATTTTTGGCTATTTTACCAAAGATAATCAATAGTATTTTCAAGCATAAAATAATTTTTCTGTTATTCTGGATTTCTCGGGAATTTTTTATTTTCCCAATCATCATTTTTCAGAATTTTTTAAAGGATTAACCTTACAAAGACATCCTGCCAAAAATGCTTCCTGGGCGTGGGTACCCCCGCCAAGGAGACACTTTCCTTAGGCACGCCTAGGAAGTTTGGTCTCCTGGGTGTGGGTGTACCTTCGTCCTTTAAGAGTCATCCTAGGCGTGGGTACCCCCGCCAAGGAGACACCTTCCTTGGGCACGCCTAGGAGGTTTGGTCTCCTGGGCGTGGGTATACCCCTCTTTAAGAAAAATCGAGTTGGGCGTGGGTACCCCCGCCAAGGAGACACCTTCCTTAGGCACGCCTAGGAGGTTTGGTCTCCTGGGCGTGGGTATACCTCTCTTTAAGAAAAATCGAGTTGGGCGTGGGTACCCCCGCCAAGGAGACACCTTCCTTAGGCACGCCTAGGAGGTTTGGTCTCCTGGGCGTGGGTATACCCCTCTTTAAGAAAAATCGAGTTGGGCGTGGGTACCCCCGCCAAGGAGACACCTTCCTTAGGCACGCCTAGGAGGTTTGGTCTCCTGGGCGTGGGTATGCCCTTCTTTAAGAAAAATCAAGTTGGGCGTGGGTACCCCCGCCAAGGAGACACCTTCCTTAGGCACGCCTAGGAGGTTTGGTCTCCTGGGCGTGGGTATGCCCTTTTAATTGGGCCTCCTGCCTTTAAATTCTGATGGGCTTTTATCCTATTTTCTAAAAATGTCATAGAACATTCTAGAATCAATTCAAAATTTGAATTTTATGGGCTTCCCGCCTATTCAAAGGCCCGGTCACCTGTTGACAGCCCATTTACTTGCTACAACCGGTTGAGTGACCAACCATGAACTCTATAAAAGAGTGGTGTGCGTCCTTCATTTCTCATCTCACTATTCAGCAAAAATTATCTCTCACTATCCCACAAATACTTTCCAAAAAGCTCTGCTAGGGTTCTATCGCGAGGCGATTTCCGGCGTCTTTCCTCTGCCCCATTCTCCAGTTTCCGTTTGAAGATCGTTGAATCTTCATCTTCCCCAACTTCTTTTTTCAACATTTCTGGGTTTCAAGCCTTCAAGGGAAGCATTTCAATGGAGGATTCCAGTTCTTCAGGCCAGTCTCAACTCGCCAATACTTCTACCACCGCTCCACGGCTTTCAAGGGGTAAGAACCCTAAAACATCTCTTGTCCATGCTAGTGTTTTTTCCCTTAGAGACCTTTTAAACGAGTTTGGTCAAGCTTTTCCCAACATGCTTCATTTAGATGCTTATGAACATAAATCAAAATACAAACAACATAGGGTAGATATTTTAGCCCAACTTTTTCATATTAATGGGCCTTATAGGGCCGTTGTCCCGGCCTATAATGAAAGGGCTTGTCACCCAAAGCCTGGGGCCATTAGGGTTTACAAAGAGACTTTTTATGCTGGTTTTCGCCTTCCACCTCCTCCTTTCGTTTGCCGTCTTTTGGCTGAAGCCAGGGTTTGTCCAACCCAACTTATGCCAAATGCATGGCGTTTTATCTATTGTTTCATGGTCCAATGTAAGAAACATGGGCTTGAGCCCAGTATTTCTGTTTTTCGATATTTATTCAAATTTGTCAATTCTTCTGACAATTCGGGCTGGGTCAAAATCCAACATCGTTCTTTAGCCCGTTCTTGTTTTGTTTCGGACTCTGCCCCTGATTCCCTTCCTGATTGGAAGAGGGAGTGGTTTTATATCTTTTTGGATGGGGATGATTGGGACAACTATTTTCGGCCCAATTTTTGCAGAGCCGTTGATGGGCCTGTCAGGAGTATAAAATTGGGTGTGGAAGAAGAGGCTGCCATAGCTTTGTTAACGTCTGATAATTTGCATCAATGTGCAAATTTGATTTCTGAAGATTCATTGCAGGCCCATGGGCTAAGCGATTTGGGCCCTGAGGGTAATTAACTTGAAATTCTCACCCCTTGCTTTATTTACATTTTATGCTAGATTTAACTTTCTAACACCTTGTAATCATTTTGCAGCCAAAGCTGCTCTGGGAGCAATTTTTAAGCAGAGGGAGGCTGCTGCTGCTGCTAGGGTGGTAACAGAGAACCCTAGGGCCAAAAGGGCCAGGACTGATGATGCCTTTCCCGCAGTGGAGCGTGTCCCTGCTTTTCTTCAAGAAAAGCCAGTTCCCATTGAGGAAGACCTCACTCCCTTTACAGTGGGATGGGGTTTATGCAATAGGGACACAGCTGTAGGTGACTCTAGGGCTGCAGCTGAGTGGTCTAGGAGCGTGGTTACTCCACGAGATAGGGTCCACATTGTGGAGTCCTCTGATGACTTGCAGATTGAGCTTCTTGGGGCCCAAGCTGTTGCTTCGGTAATTTCTTGTTCAACTTCTTTAATTTAATTGCCTTTCCGTTTCCCTTATTCACTTGTTTTCTTTGCAGATGTACGCCTACCTTCAGGCCGCTGTTCATAACATGAAGGAGGTACGTGCTGATAAGACCATAGCTGAGAGGGACAGAGACAGATACTTTGACTCCTCTGAGGCAAACTTTGCTCGTTTTAGGGAGGTGGAGAAGGAGCTGGCTGCTGAGAAGGAGAAGAACAGGAAGCTACAGCTGGAGGTACAGCAGAACAGGGAACACATCATTGCTGATTACAAGGCTTCTAAGGACTTTCAAGATGTCCTGAATGCCGAGTATGATGCAAACTTTCCTGGTACCTTCAAGGAGTGTTGGGAGGAGATCATCGAGGAACTGAGTGGGAAGATTGAGGGGGTGTCCCTGGAGAGGTTCCCGGTTCCTGCTATCCCTGGATTGACAGCTGCTATGGAGGTTGCTACAGAGACAGTTGTGGATGGGGACTCTCAGCCCACTCAGGATCCACCTTCTTCTCCTGGGATAGAGGCAGCAGATCCTCCTTCTACCCAGGGAGATGTTGTAGTTGATGACCTAGATGCATAGATGGCCCTGCGTGGCTTATTTCTGTTTTTTATCTTTATTTATTCTGAACTTTTGCCCTTCGTGGTTTATGACTTAACTTATCTATGTAGTCAGTTTCTTTTGTTTCCATATTCTCGTTTTGCTTATAGTTCGTAAAACTTTAGAAATTTTCGAGTACTTGGCCCCCTGGCTGGTACTAAACTCACAAGCTAGTTCAACGTTTGCCTTTCGTGTTTATTTTAACAAGGAGGAATAACTCATAGAGAAAACAGAATAAATTCCATTATGCTGTTAAAGGATATCAATAGAATGGGTTCAACCCTTACATAAATACTCTATCTCCTACTTGGAGCAACATGCTCTATAATGGTTTCATTCGAACCTTATTCCTAATAAATAGATAAAAGTTCAAGCCTTTGTCAAAAGAACTTAAACATAATAAACTTTGAGGTTCACAGCATGCCAAGTTCGGGGCACCTCAACCCCGTCCAAGGTCTCTAACTTGTAGGATCCTCGTCCTAACACCTTTCTGACTAGATATGGTCCTTCCCAATTTAGTGCTAACTTCCCTTTCTGGACAACTCCTGAGGCTTCAATCTTCCTCAAAACCATGTCGCCTTGTCGAAAGAATCTTTCCTTAACTCTCTGGTTGTAGTGAAATGAGGCTCTCTTCTGATATTCAGCATTCCTTGCATTAGCTTCATCTCTAACTTCATCTATTAAGTCAAGGGCAAGTCTCATTCCTTCGTCATTAGTTTCTGGCTCATATACCTCAACTCGAGGTGATGCCTGCATGACCTCCAAAGGTACAACTGCCTCAGCTCCATAAGCCAGCAAAAATGGGGTTGCTCCAGTTGTTACCTTACAAGTGGTACGATACGCCCAAAGTATGGGCAGTAATTCATCTACCTAAGTGTTCCTAGAACGTTCGACCCTCTTTTTTAGTCCATCAAGGATAATTCGGTTAGCTACCTCAGCTTGCCCATTGGCTTGTGGGTGTGCCACTGAGGTAAAACGGAGCTCAATCGCATTCTCTTCACAATACTTCTTGAACTCTTCATTATTGAACTGTGTCCCATTGTCTGTTACAAGGATTCGTGGGATTCCGTATCTGCAAATTATGTTCTCCCAAAAGAACTGGGAAACTTGCTTGGTGGTTATCTTGGCCAGAGGTTTAGCCTCAATCCACTTAGTGAAGTAATCAATGGCCACTATTAGGAATTTCCTTTGTGCTGAAGCCATGGGAAAAGGCCCAAGTATATCCATACCCCACATCGCAAATGGAATGGGAGAGTTAATTGAGGTTAAGATCTCAGGCGGTTGCCTCACAATTGGGGCATGCTTCTGGCATCTCTCACACCTCTTGACATAGTTTTGTGCATCAGCCAACATCTCCGGCCAATAGAACCCTAAACGAATTATCTTGTGAGCTAGGGCTCTGCCCCCCAAGTGTTGCCCACAGATCCCTTCAAGAACTTCTTCCAATGCTTCTCTTGCCTCTTGAGGCCTTAAACATTTCAAGTATGGGATGACAAACGACCTTTTGTACAGAATGCCTTCAATCAAAGTATATCTTAGTGCTCTTATTGAAAGTTTTCGTGCCTCCAAGGCATTGTCTGGAAGCCATCCGGTTTCAAGGTGTGCCTTGATAGGGTCTATCCAAGAGCATCCTACATCAATTGGTGCCAATAACTTTGAGTTAACGGTCGTGGCCTTCAAGACCTGAAAATAAACACTCCCAGAATAATTTTCTATCTCGGAAGAAGCAAATTTAGACAGGGCATCGGCCTTAATGTTTTTCTCTCTTGGAATGTGCTCAACGTAGCACTCCTCAAACTGGGACATAACAGCTTTTACTACTCTCAAGTATTTTGCCATAGTCTCATCCTTAGCCTCGAATTCACCATTTACTTGTGATACCACAAGCCTTGAATCTCCACAAACTTTAAGATTTTTGATCCTCATGATTCTGGCCAAACCCAAACCAGCTATTAATGCCTCATACTCCGCCTCATTGTTGGTAGTAGGAAAATCCAACTTTAAAGCGTACTCAATTGTGAACCCATCGGGGCTTTGTAAAACCAAACCTGCACCACTAGATTTTGTTTTTGATGCTCCATCAAAATAGAGCACCCAATATTCCTTTAGATCAGGTGTAAGTTCTTCTTCTTTTTTCTCCTGCCCAGGGGTAGTCATTATCTCTTGCCCCCCGACTTCTTGGTTGTTAATAGTGCATTCAACCACGAAGTCAGCCAATGCCTGAGCCTTGATAGTTGTTCGAGGCTTGTATGTGATATCAAACTCTCCTAACTCAATCGCCCATTTGATTCTGGATTCTCACATAGTAGATAGGTTTCTGGATTCTCTCCTCTTCCCGAATAAGGACAGCACTCAGGGCTTGTTCGGATACTGCCAGGTATAGACAAAGAATCTCCCCAGGACTTGGTTTGGTCAACAACGGGGCTTCAACCATGTACTTCTTCAGTTGCTCAAAGGCCTCTTGGCTCTCAGATGTCCACTCAAAATTTTTCACCTTCTTTAACGCTTGGAAGAAAGGCAAGCATTTGTCTCCAGACTTGGAGATGAATCTTCTTAAAGCGGCAACTCGGCCTGTCAACTTCTGCACATCTCTTATAGAGCGTGGTGGCTCCATGTCTAAAATCACCCTGATCTTGTCAGGATTGGCCTCAATGCCTCTCTTTGAAACCATCAATCCTAACAACTTTCCAGATCCAACGCCAAAGGCACACTTGGCGGGATTAAACATCATCTTATGGTGCCTCAGCACTTCAAATGCCTCTCCGAGGTGCTTTATATGATCATCCTTGAGTAGGCTCTTGACTAACATGTCATCAACATATACCTCCATGGTTTTTCCAATCAGATGGACGAATATCTTATTCACCAATCGTTGGTAAGTAGCTCCTGCATTCTTTAGACCAAAAGCCATAACAAGATAACAGAAGACACCAAAGTCAGTTATGAAAGATACCTTAGGGATGTCATCCTTGTGCATCTTAATCTGATTATAGCCGCTGAATCCATCCATGAAGCTTAACATCTCATGTCCAGCTGTGGCATCTATCAACATATCAATCCTCGGCAGGGGAAAACAATCTTTTGGACACGCATCATTCAGGTCAGTGAAGTCTATACACATCCTCCACTTTCCATTTGCTTTCTTGACCATAACAGGGTTCGCTAACCATTCGGGAAACTGAATCTCTTCAATAAAACCAGCTTCCAAGAGCTTATCCACTTCTTGCCTAATTGCCTCTTGCCTTTCCGGAGCAAAGTTTCTCTTCTTCTGCTTTATTGTCTTCCTTTTGGGATCAACATTTAACTTGTGAGTTATGAGTTGGGGGTCAATCCCTGGCATATCAGCTGCTGTCCAAGCGAACACATCGCTATTCTTCTGTAAGAATTCTATCAACTTGCCCTTCAGGGGTTCTTTCAGAGATGCTCCAATATAAGTAACTTTTTCAGGATCATTCGGCTCTAGAGGTATGGGAATCAAATCCTCTGCTGACTTCCCTCTATGTTCTCCATCATCGCGGACATCCATGTCTTCAATCGGAAGTACCTGCCCCCCGACTCCATCGGCCCTCAGCGCGGCTACATAGCAACTTCTTGCCATCTTCTGATCACCCTTTTGTTCTCCGACACCATTCCGTGTCGGAAACTTAATCTTCATATGATAGGAAGAGGCCACAGCCTTAAACACATGAAGTCCAGTCCTTCCAAGGATTGCGTTGTATGTTGAGGCTGCCTTGATCACCAAGAAATTCAGCATCTGAGTCGCCTCTTTAGGCTCCTGTCCAATAGTCACGGGTAGCTGAATAATCCCTTCAACGATGGACTCCACTCCGTTAAACCCGTATATAGGCATGTTTGTAGGGGTCAATTGAGAGTCGTTGTATCCCATTTTCACAAATGCATCATGAAATAAAATATCCACAGAAGCCCCATTGTCTATCAAGACTCGTTTTACTTCTGAGTTTCCAATCACAGGAGTTATGACCAGCGGGTCGTCGTGGGGGAACTTCACCCCTTCCAAGTCTGAATCATCGAAACCAATCACCATCTCAGTTTTAGCACGCTTCGGGGCTTCTCCCACAATGTGCATTACTTCTCTAGCATAAGCCTTTCGGGAATTCTTAGTTGTTCCAGCTGCTGTCGGGCCTCCCCAAATCATGTTGATAACTGCCCTTCGAGGCTGTGGATTGCGGTCATGGTTGTCATCCCTCCTGTTATTATCTCTCCTTTCACTGTCCCTTCTGTCATTGTCCCTTCTCTGGTTCCCACGGTCATCACCCTTGGTGAACTGACTTAGTTTTCCTCTTCGTATTAAGAACTCAATCTCATCCTTGAGTTGCCTACAATCGTCGGTGTCATGTCCCACATCTTTGTGGAACCTGCAATACTGCTCCTTGTTCCGCTTGGCTGGGTCTCCCCTAAGTGGCTTCGGCCATCGGAAGTCCTTTTCCTTTTCAATGTCCAACAGGATCTGGCTTCTTGGAGCATTAAGCCTGGCATATTCGGAAAACCTTGGACCCGAGTTCTTTTTTGGAGCAGATTCAGAGTCTCTGCTAGTTCGGGGATACTTGTCCCTAGCATCGTACTCTTGTTCTTGCTTCCGCTTGTTGTTCCCTCCATTGCCCAATCCGGCTTCCTTCTTGATGCTGTCCTCAGCTTTTATATACTTGTCCGCCCTTCGTTGGAGTTCATCCATGCTTTCAGGGGGTGTTTTGCCAACGACCTCTTAAAAAAGAGATCCGTGGTTCCATGCTGCAAGGCTACCATAGCCACCTTCTTTTCCAAATCAGTGATATTCAGGGTCTCCTTAGTGAATCGCTTGATATAATCTCTTAAGTTCTCATTCTTTCCCTGTGTTACATACATAAGGGATGCAGAGCTTTTCTCATGAATTCTTCCGCTAATGAATTGACTGACAAAAGCGGTACTCAACTCCTTGAAAGAGCTAATCGAGTTTGGAGGTAAACGACTATACCAACGTTGCGCCATGCCCGACAGGGTTTGGGGGAACGCCCTACACTTAAGGGCATCGTTAGCAGGCTGCAGTAACAATGCGCTTGTAAACGTTCTCACATGAGTTGCGGGATCCCCCGTTCCATCGTAAGCTTTGATTGTGGGCATCTTAAACTTTCGGGAGATATGTGCGTTCATCACCTCCTCAGTGAATGGAGGGGTTGGATCATCAAGATCTCCTTGTAGCATCAGATCTTTGGGGTTACTCTTGGGGAGTTCCACCCTTGTAGTTCCTCTGGTTGGGGATTCAGCCCTTCGGTGTCTCCTTGAAGACCTCTCCAAATCTATGAACGGAATCCCTCCTGAAGTCGGAGGAGGTCGAGTCTGATTAGGGTTCTGTCTCTCTTGCTCCCTTGCTTGGTCGTCCTTCAGCTTCTGAATCTCGGCTTCATAAGCCTTAATTTTCTCTGCAATTGTTAAAGGACCATCACGGTTTGATGGATTCCTCCTCAGAGGTTCCTTACTAGCACGTCGCCTCCTTGGGGCTTCGTCTCGATCATCGTCTTCAGACGACGAGTCTCCAGTATAAGGACCAGAGTAATCATAGTATCCTGGTTCAGGAGGGGCCGGGCCTCTAAGATAAGGGGGTTGTTGTTGCCCATGGATCAGCCGAGCATGACCGCTTGGTCCTGGATCCCTTGGATCCTGGGGGTAGTTAGGCAGCCCATACAGTGGGTTGGTGTTGACAGGGAGCGAAGAAGTGGAAAGACTGTGAAGCGGCGGGCGGCTACTCAGAGGGAGAGGAGAGACTATCATCTGGAGTGGGTTAGTCTCTTGTCCTATAGGGACAATTACTGGTTGAGGTCCTTCAACATGGGGATTCGTCCCTTGTGGTTGGGAGATCTGAGTATGAGGGTTTGTTTCCGTCAATGGGGGTACATGCCCTTGCTCCGTGCCAACAGGAGGAGCAGTGATTGGTGGAACGACGGTTCCAGAGGTAGCCTCGGTTGAGACCGGTGTTGTTCTTCGAGTGGTAACCATGGTTGATGTCTTTTTCCCACAGACGGCGCCAAATGTTGTGGAATAAAAACTAGGTTATAATTATTACGGCTAGGGTTTGTGTATTTAATGCTTAGGGTTCGTGAGCTTCGTGCTTTAATGGCTGCTTCTGCGTTCGAGACTAAACGGTCCTCACAGAATGCCTACGTATCTCTGTATTAGAGAATCAAGCCAAGAAAACATAGTTCTGAGAATGAGGGGTCAGGCCCTTTATATAGGCTTGAGAAGCCTTAGAATTATGGTAGGATTTGGAGACTTGGTGGACAAGTCTTTGAGGAAGGTTCTAGATCTATTCCTTATAGGAATCAGTTTCCATATCGAATTGGATGCCTTGGTGGCTAATGCGGAAGGGGATATTATCCTTATCCAACTCTTATTGCTGAGTCGTTTATTTCCCCCAATATTAATTACGAAATTAATATTAAAATAAGGATTCTGACCTCATTAAGGGGCCCCATATTTGGACCACACTGGGTCTAATTAATACCACATTAAATGTGTCTTTAGGACTTATTTTCAGCCCATATCAATTCATAAAAATTATTAGTATTTTTAAATTTATAAATAATTTTTTGACGTAAAATTGTGATTGCACGTACTTTTAGTATATATTTTAGAATTCAAGAAAATCATATACACTACATACATTATTGTGTAAGAAATAAATTTTTAATTATTGTAAACTCTAAAATGTTCAAATTAATCTCTTGATAATTTTTTCGATATAAACGATATCATTTTAATGTATTGTACATGTACTTCTATTTCTTCATCAAATTTCTTCTTAAGTTAGATCTAATTCTTCGTATAATTATGTGGAGTAGAAAAACATGTATGATTGATCCTTAAAAAGTTGCATTTATTAAGCTATGATGAGAATTCATTTTTTTTAAAAAAAAAAAATTCTTTAAGCATCAACTAACCCCCGAAATTTGTTAGAACAGATACTCACTAATTATTCAAAAAACAAATATACATCAAATAATTAAATATCTAAAATAATTAAACAATATATACGATCGTGAAAGATTTCAATTCAATTTTGGATACTTTTTTGGATTGGGTGTTGAGAGAGCTTGGGTTGAATTAAAAGGGGTTGAATTTTTGAAAATTATGTTTGCCAACTTTGTATTACAACCTTTCATCTAAATGTGATAGGAGTTGAACCTCTTTCTTTACAATCCCTCTATCCAAACAAGATAAAGTTTCAATCCAAACTAGAGGTGCACAAAAAGTCTGATGGGCCAGGCTTTATCCGGACCTTAAAAAGCCCGGGCTTTAATCTTGAAAAACCGGGCCGGGCTTTTCTAAAAACCGGGCCGGGCTATTATGTAAATAGAAGGCCTGTTTTCAGCCCGCGGGCCGGATCAGGCCAGGCCGGGCTTTATCCGGGCCTGGTTAATTTCAAAAAAAAGCCTGTTTTTGTAAAATATGTGTACAAACTTATGAAAAAATGAACCTGGTCCTAATTAAAAATTACGACATGAATGATGAATACTGAAAATAAAAATGGAACAAACATATGAAGTACTCATTTAAATTACAACTTAAAACCTTAAAACTAAAAATACAAATTACAACTTCTAAAAAATTTAAATCTGAATATTAAAGTGGCCAAGTAGTTCAATTGCAGTCTGCACTCTGCAACAGTCAGCTAGTTCAAGCCCAAACCAGTAAGCTCATCAGTCAGGGACTCAGGGAGGGAGGTGCCCAGTACTTAAAGTAAAGTGCCTGCAAATCAATTAAGCAATGCCGTGATTTGATTATTTTACTGAGTTTCAATTAATAATCTAAGAGAACTTTTTCCTGGCACAAAGACATCACCTATTATTTATGCTTAATAAGCTAAAACAGTCAGCTAATATATGGCCAGTCAGCTAATTAAGCTAGGTACATATTCTACTAACTCTACCATGTATTGAGAATATTACCAGATGTTTTTGCACACTGCACAGAGTGCTGACCAGACCTAAGATGAATCTTCTTCATTTGTAGAAATGTCTTCACCCGATGATGAACTATCCTCAGCAGAAGCAACATCTTGTCTCCTTTTTTCCGCATCCAGATGATCCTTATAGCATATGCAGACTTCTAACGATTGTGGATTTAGACGACTTCTTCTTTCATTCAAAATCCTGCCACTAAAAGAAAAGGCAGACTCCGAAGCTACTGTGATAGCTTGGATAGTTAAAATATCACGGGCCATTATGGCCATAACAGGATAATGACAAGATCGTGTTTTCCAAAATTCTAGTATATTTGATTGCTCACTTACGAAATCTGTCATTTTGTATTTTGCCAATTCACTAGTTGAACTTATGGTTTTTGATTTTTTACGTGAAATAGCCAACTGAAGTGCAACATCTCTACTACTACCAGTTTCAACAGGATTATCGCGCGGTTTTGCTCCATATAACGTTTCATAATGGTCATAAAATGCATTTAGTGTTTCATTAAACTTTTTAATACTAGCAATTGTTACATCACTACCAATTCCTAAGTTACTATTAATACATTCTATAAGACTTTCAACTCCATCAACTCCAATCTTAGGATCTAAAGCCGCGGCACAACAAAACATTTGTGGCATTTCTTCATAATATTTTAAAAAAAATTCACGCATTGTATAAATAACGGGTGCCAAAAAATCATTATTATGCCAATTTATAAAAGTCATTGTTATCAAGTAAAATTCTCCTAACACTAGAGGAGTTGTAGGATAATAAACCCCGGACAATCTTTTCGTTGACTTATAAAAACATTTAAGAATACTTATTAACTCCTCAATTCTTGCCCAATCTGCATTACTTATATTATTAACCGGACCATTCCTAGAATTATGAAAATCAAGTAAAACAACTCTTTGTCTAAATGCACGTTTTAACATTTTGTAAGTTGAGTTCCATCTAATAGGCATGTCAACAACAGGTTTTAAGTATTTAGCGCCTTGACCACGCACAAATTTACTAAAATCTTGTCTTCTCCTGTTGTTTCCATAACAATATAGTATTAACTGCCTAATTTTTGAAGTAATAGGTTTAACCATTTCAAGTCCATCTTGAACAACCCTATTCAGAACATGGCATACACATCTACTATGAAAAAATTCACCATTTATAAAGGGATCTAAATCACTTCTTAACCGGGCAATAGCCGAATCATTATTACTTGCATTATCAAAAGAAAGGCTCATAACTTTATCTTTTATTCTAAATTCTCTCAGATACGACATTATCAATTTATAAATAAATTGACCGGTATGGGGAAGTTCAAACAATTCAAAACAAATTATGCGTTTAGACATTTCCCATGTTATGGGATCAATCCAGCGACATGTAATACACATATAAGATAAACCTAAATTCTGACCAGCAGACCAAACATCAGAAGTTAAACTGACCTTACCTTCAAATTTGTTGAAATACCTGATTAAAGCTCTTTTTGCCTTCGAATAGCCTTTGACTGCATCACGACGAGTGGTGCTTCTACTGACCCTTTGATAACATGGTTGCAAACCCCGATGTAAAACCCCGATGTATGTACGTCGTTGTATCATCATTGTCGAAGGAATTATGGGCCATCCTCGGGAAATCAGACACTTCATTTGCAAATCCATTTGTAAAGCTTGATCATAAGTCCAGGTGCGGCCCGTTTCGTCAATTCTTGCTTGAGTAAATTCAGGATTTTGTTTTGACTCGCAAATAGGATGATGTCTTTTTAGTGTTGAATTTCCTTTAGAACCAAGAAACTTTCCACAAAGTCGATGTCTTGCCTTCTCTGTTCCATCAGACAACTTCACTAGATCATAATGCTTCCAACAGTCCGCTTTGTGATTATGGGAAATCACTGTATACGCGGAACCACTTGTCGGAGTCGAAGTTCCTGTAAGATCAGTGGTTTGGTGACTTGAAGAAGCCATAACAATAACGATAGTAAATTAAGCAATAACGATAGTAAATTAACAGCAATAATGATAGTAAATTAACAGCAATAACGATAGCTATTTGTAAGCAGCAAGAACTTGTTGTAAATAATAATAAGTTCTTGTAAATATATAGGTATAGCCAGTGTAAAAAGCAAGCAACGGCTATAAATCTAACAGCTATAAATCAACGGTTATATTGTAATCGGACAAAATAACGGTTATAATTTTATATACGATAAAATATATACACATATACAATTAGGGAGATTTGATTGAACCTTGGATTCTTGGAATACTGCAGTCGTCGTGAGTCCTGTGAATTTGCAGTCGTAACCCTAGCAAACACAGCCGCCTCCTCCTTGGATTTCGCAACACCGTAACCCTGACAAGCCTCCAGCAAATCCTTATACGAAATCACCTCTTTCCACAAGATAAGATATTAGAATTTGCTAGGGTTTTGAATGATGCTGGTTTTTGATGGAATTAGGGATTTGCAGTGTTTGGTTTTGGGGATCTGATTTACTCACGCTTTTTAACTTTTCCACAAGATAATATATTAGAATTATATCTGATTCTTGGACTGAGCGGCTGAGTTATAGAATTAGGGCTGGGTTAAATTTCAGATGGGCTAGAACTTCGAAATTGAATGTAACTATAGGCAGCCCAAGGGCCCAACCCAAATTTTATTGGATTTAAAATTTGTATAATTACATTTGAAAAAATTAAATTTCTATTTTTTAAAAGATATTTCTCGACGATCCAACCGTACGGATGTCAAGATATATATAATTCAGTGATATTCCCAAATTTTTAAAAAATAAAAAATTAATTTGGTTGGAGATCTTAGTAGAACATAACTAATTTAACTAGTACTAGTAACTAGTGCTTTGTCACGAATTGTTGTTTCTATTTTTAAAAAAATATTTTTCGACGATCCAACCGTACGGATGTCAATATATATCTAATTCAGTGATATTCCCAAATTTTCAAAAAATAAAAAATTAATTTGGTTGGATATCTTTGTAGAACAGGACTAATTTAACTAGTACTAGTAACTACTGCTTTGTCACGAATTGTTGTTTCTATTTTTTAAAAAATATTTTTCGACGATCCAACCGTACGGATGTCAAGATATATCTAATTTAGTGATATTCCCAAATTTTCAAAAAATAAAAAATTAATTTGGTTGGAGATCTTAGTAGAACAGGACTAATTTACCTAGTACTAGTAACTAGTGCATTGTCACGAATTGTTGTTTCTATTTTTTAAAAAATATTTTTCGACGATCCAACCGTACGGATGTCAAGATATATCTAATTTAGTGATATTCCCAAATTTTCAAAAAATAAAAAATTAATTTGGTTGGAGATCTTAGTAGAACAGGACTAATTTACCTAGTACTAGTAACTAGTGCTTTGTCACGAATTGTTGTTTCTATTTTTTAAAAAATATTTTTCGACGATCCAACCGTACGGATGTCAAGATATATCTAATTTAGTGATATTCCCAAATTTTCAAAAAATAAAAAATTAATTTGGTTGGAGATCTTAGTAGAACACAACTAATTTAACTAGTACTAGTAACTAGTGCTTTCTCACCAATTGTTGTTTCTATTTTTAAAAAAATATTTTTCGACGATCTAACCGTACAGATGTCAAGATATATCTAATTTAGTGATATTTCCAAATTTTTAAAAAATGAAAAATTAATTTGGTTGGAGAACTTAGTTAAACACTACTAATTTAACTAGTTTAGTAACTACTGCTTTGTCACGAATTGTTATTTCTATTTTTTAAAAAATATTTCTCGACGATACAAATCATCCAACCATATGGATGTCAATATCTAATTTAGTGATATTTCCAACTTTTCAAAAAATAAAAAATTAATTTGGTTGGAGATAAAAAAATAAAAAGTAAAAGCTTTAACAAATAATACAAATTTTGCGAGATGTTTTATTTACAAAAAAAAATAAAAGGATTAGTACCATAATTTCTAAAATTAATTTTTTTGAATCATCAATTATACAAATTTTGGTAATTTGGTGAAAATAACTTTAAATGTGAACTGTGATCGGGGCTAAGGCTAACTAAACAAACTAAACACATTAAATGTAGATTATAAGTAACATTAATAAAATAAAAAAATTAAAAAATTATATCCGGGCTTTATCCGGGCTTTATCCAGGCTTTATCCGGGCTTCGGGCTTTATCCGGGCTTCGGGCCGGGCTTTTATCCGGGCTTTTTAAAAGCCCGGGCTTTATCCGGGCTTTTAAAAAGCCCAGGCTTTTATCCGGGCTTTTCGGGCTTCGGGCCGGGCCGGGCTTCGTGAAAAATAGGAGGCACATTTTAGGCCTCCGGGCCGGGCCGAACCGGGCCGGGCTTTTCGGGCTTTTTTTCGGGCCGAATCGGACCAGATTTCGGGCTTCAGGCTTTTTGAACATCTCTAATCCAAACCAACATAACTCCGATCCAAACACACCCTAAGGGAAAACTACTAATTTTGTTTTCTTTATGGTTGTTGATGTTTTTAGACATATTAGTTCACTAAGTCGCGTTTCGCAACGTCGTTATAATAACTTTATAAATTCTCTTCAATTAAATTAATTTTTCTATAATGCAAAAAATTAATAATAATTTTAATATAATATAAATTAGTCAGTTAAATCTTTTTTATAAAAATAATTGTAAATGTTACTTATTTCTAAATTTATCTTCATATTTTCAATGTAATAACTGACTCTAATTAAACTTGGTTGATAAATTATAAGTCATTCATCTCATGCTGATATTTTTTATGAGATTCTCTTGTCCCTTTGCAAAAGGAAAAAAAGTAAACGTTACATATAACTACTATACTACAAATTATTAAATATATTAAATGATGTAATAAATATTTGATCTTAACTTGAAAAACAAATTTTACTATAAATCAAATTATTAAAAAGTAAAAAAAAAACATGTCCAAAACAAAAACATAAATCTGAAAAAAAAAATAACAAAACCAACCATATCATAAATATAACTACACATTTACATCACTTTTTGGTATTCTATTGGCAACTCCGAAACCTTTTTTTTATTCCATTCAGACATAAAATATTGTCTTTAAAATTTTGATATGTGGGATGAAAAATATATACAAGTTAGAGTTTTTTCAAAGATAGTAATATAGTATTTAAAAACAAAACTTATGTCTCGGGGACGCTATGGATTTTTAGCTTTTATCTTTTTCATATTAATTGAAAAATTACTCAACTAATATGTAATAATGACAAAATAAAGTGAGAGTATAAAATAAGGTTTCAAGGTTTACTTACATATATTACTTAGGTTCGTGTGTTGAGGACTCGTAATCTTCTTCCAATCTTCTTCTTCTTCATATTACCTGGAACAAAAACACTCATATTTTAGCAATCGAAAAAATAAATCTCAATCAATAGTATTGCGATAGCATAAAGTGCAAAATCAAATCGAAATTTTATTGCAAAACAGTGAACTCGGGAACACGAGTTTTGGGACATAAGCTCTCATAAGTTGATTGTGTGTATATGTACGATAAAATATTTTATTTAAGAAATTCTTTCCTATTGTTGGAAGGTAACAAAATATAATTTGTTTATAATAATGTATATTGTAACAATCAATTCGAAGATGAAAAATGAAATTATAACACGAAAAACATAAAAAAGGAAGTTGTAATTATTAACACTAAAAATTCGAACATAAAAAGGAAAGTTGTATTTATTAATAATAAAAACGTAAATAGTGAAGTTGTTATTATTAACACTAAAAATTCGAACATATAAAGGGTTAACACTAAAAATTCGAAAAATATCAAGGAAATAACAATTTTAACATTAAAAATTACAAAAATCTATGAAAATTAAAAAAATAGATCGGAGCGATTTGAGATGCGTCACCTCACCGTCCCGTCTTTTCCTTTATATAATACTCACTACGTCCCATCCAATTGTTACACTTTTCAAAGGGTGTCCGGCATGCATTTTAAGGATAGTTTCATAACTTAAATTTTTATATAATAAAAAAATTTAAAAAATAAATTATGAAACTATCCTTAAAATGCACCATAAAATGCGTGTGAAACATTTTCTGGACATCCCTTCAAAAATGTAAATAATTTGAAGGGACGGCGTGTCAAACATTTCTCGAACATCCCTTCAAAAATGTAAATAATTTGAAGGGACCGGGGAATAGTAAGATAAGATAAGATCGATCGATTGATTGTTTTTCTTGCTGTTGGTGATGTTTTTAAATTTATTATATTACTATTTTTATATTTAAGTAATATATTTCTTATATTACTAGTCTATTTTCTTTAATAAAAAAACTACTAAAAATCAAGTGAACACGCAAGTGCCAGCTACTTCGCATATCAAATTTTATTTTATTTAGAGGGATTCACCACTACCATATAATTATATGAACGACTAACTAATCCAACATTTATATTTATCAAACCTCCATCATTTCATCGTTGACATATCTGCAGTGCTTCGGTATACCAAGTCACTAGCAAGTAGCAAGGGGGACAAATAATTATTTTAAACAAAAAAAATGACATGTTGATTTAAACTAGAAATTAGATAACTCAAGTAACGAAACCAAACGGAAGGCATGACTCCTGAGAGTTCATCGGGGACCGTCGGAGCTGTTGATCCACCATTTACAAATGAGTAAAAAGCAAAATGGTGGCAGTAGTTTACACTGCATTGCAAAAAAGTGGTCGAACTTTCAAATTTTCGTTTTAGTGGCTATCGATCTTTTTTCATATATTTTTTTGAAAAATAAAAATAATTTTGGCCACTATTTTAGAAATCAAAAACAATTTTGGCCACTTATTTTAAAAATCAAAAAAACTTTGGCTACTTATTTAAAAATAAAAAACAAAGTGTGGCCACTAAACTGAAAATCTGAAAGTTCGGCCACTTTTTTGCAATTCAATGTAAACTACGGCCACCTTTTTACTTTTTACTCTTTACAAATAGAGCAATTTTTTTAGGGGGAAACACTAGTCAATGATATTTTTTGTTGCTAACTAATTTGACATAGGGTTGATAAATAAATTCCTAAATTTATTATTTAAGTTCCAAATCTTATTTATTGATATGTGAATTACTCAACTATCCATGATTTTTTAATTGAAATGTTGACAATTAAATAAATTTTGCTACTATAATTAATGGATCAAATATTGAGAAACATAATGTATTTATTTTCTTGCTAAACGAGAAGAATAAATTGAATCAAATGGTATAACACATAGCTTTTAGAATATAGAATATCATCCAATAATGTAATTTTTAAGCTACTTAGACTTCAAATCATGGAATATGTTGATGACAATGCTACAGCTTCAATTAAATATATTGTGTAAACACTAAAAATAAACTAAATTCAACATCATTACACCACAAAATTTAATTAAAAATAAGAACATAATTATTTAAAATCAACATATAAAGCAAAACACTAATCCACCTTAAACTATTTAAAATAAAAACTAATCCACCTTAAATTGATAGTTTGATACTTTAAAATTTGATAACGTGTATTTTATACACGTTTTTTCATTTACTCTCTTGCATTTTTGTTAGTTCCGAATGTTGTTTTATCGATATTAATTATGTTTTTCATCTTTCAGTGCCTCATGCTTAATTGTTGGAAAGATGACTTATTTTGGGCTTGAAAGCAAAGACTATTCAAGAGGGAAGTTAGAAGATGCAAGCTCGCATTTCCGGGAGGTTTTTATTATATAATCTTGAAGATTTTGTCTCGCACGGGCTACTGCACGGCCGTGCAACAGACTGTGCAGAGTGTTCTAAGTAGTGCAGATTGGGCAGTCTTTTTCACGGGCTGCTGCACGGCCGTGCAGCAGCCCGTGCAACCCCTGTTGTGTATTAAAAGAAGCCAAACCCAACATCATGTCTCAACCTACATCTTATTTGCCTCTCATCTTTGCCTCTTCAAGAACATAAAACTAGGGTTAGTAGAGTAGAGAGAAACATTAATTACTCATAATCTAGCATTGATTATGAGTAACTAACTTCATATATTTGGCTCAAGGAGGAATTCTTGTACTAAACCCATTCAATTTAAATAAGAGTTTTCACTCTATCTTGAATACTTTTGATGTATTGTTTATGATTTTGTTTGGAGATTTGTAATTTGCATCATCTTGCTCTTCTTGTAATTTCAATTGCTAGTTGTTTGTGCTAATCCGTAATTGTTAGTACATTCATTGTAGTAGCACAAGGTTTGGTGTGCCTAAACTTCAAGATTCAAGTACAAATACCTAGGTTGAGCTTATCGTCCTTGGGTTTGTCCTAGCCTCTCTTTGCTTAAATTCCTTGACTTAGTTAAATTGATAGTACTTCATTATTGGTTGCTATTGTCAAGAGAGCTAATTTATATGCTTCACTAAATTATTGTTTTTAGAAGAGAAATAAGTGATTGTGTGTGTTGTGGAATAAAAACTAGGTTACGATTTGTAATTAATGCTAGGGTGGTTGAGCTTCGAGCTTTAATGGATGTTTCCGTGTTACGAGACTGATCGGTCCTCACAGAGTGCCTACGTATCTCGTTATTGAGAATCAAGCCAAAAACGTAGTTCTGAGATGAGGGGTCTGGCCCTTTATATATGCTGAGAAGCCCTAGAATTATGGTAGGAGTCAGAGACTTGGTGGACAAGTCTTCCTTGAGGAAGGTTCCAGATCTATTCCTTGTAGGAATCAGTTTCCATATCGAATTGGATGCCTTGGTGGCTAAGTCTGATGGAGATAATATCCTTATCCAACTCTTATTGCTGAGCTGTTTATTTCCCCCAACATTAATTACGAAATTAATATTATAATTGGGGTTTTGGGTCCATCTGGTGGGCCCCACGTTTGGACCATTCTAGGTCTAATTAATGTCACGTTAAATGTGTCTTTAGGACTTATTTTCAGCCCATATCAGTGTGCTTCACCAATTATCTTGGTTAGGTAGAGTTGATTATATCTTGCTCATATGTGTTTGGGAGAAGTGCTTGAATATCCATAATCCTTGGGTCAAATATCTCTTATCTTGCTAATTTACTCATTGTGTTGGTGAATTGGATGATTACCATTAACTTAGTTGTATTCTATAGCAATTTATTTATTGTGTTCAAGGTGTTTGATAAAACACCACAACCAAATCAAAACCCCCCTTGTTCATACTTCTAAATTATAAGAGATAATCTACTTGAAATCAATATTGATAGTCCTTCCCTGTGAACGAACTACGAAAAATACTACCTTCAAATTGGCGCCGCTGCCGGGGAAGGCAACAATATTAATTTTGAGTTAATTGTTTCTTATATTTTAGATTTTATCTTTGTATATAGTTTTTTTTTCTTTTTTTTTCTTTTTTTTATTGTTGTGTCTTCATGTTTATTGGATATAGACATGAACTAACTCTTTCAGGAGACGATGGAAAATTATTTTGGTTGGAATAACGCTCAAGATTTCACCTATGATCAAGAACGATATCAAGATTTTGATTCTTTTCAGAATTTAAATGCGTATTAGGTGAATTCTTTATATTCTACAAACTCATGCTATGCTCCTTACCCTCCTAGCATCGATTATTCATATGCTTTTGAAAATCAATGTTATGATCCGCAATATAATTCCCAAGACCATCAAGGGTCTTCTTCATCTTCCTTATCATCATTAGAGGAAATGATGAAACAAATGGCGGCAAACAACCTCCAATTTGCTTTTGAAAATCGATGCTATGATCCGTAATATAATTCCCAAGACCATCAAGGGTCTTCTTCATCTTCCTTATCATCATTAGAGGAGATGATGAAACAAATGGCGGAAAACAACCTCCAATTTCAAAACATCACTTTTCAAAGGATATCCAACTTAGAAAAGAACACTTCTCAAATCATATCCAACTTGCAAGAGCAAATGAGTCAACTAGCCGAAAGCGTGAGTCGATTAGAGAAGGTCAATTCTCCTACTAATCACGATTCTTGTTTTATAATTGATGAAAATTTTGTGCATGATGAATCTGTTTGCTTAGTTGACGAGTGCCCTAAGCTTGACAATGATAAATTGGATGTATTTGAGGATCTACCAAACTTAGAAAATAACTTTGAGCTTAATGAATTGGTAGATGAGATAAAAATTGATGGATGTCAAATTAAAATTGAGAAGGAATTGAAGAATGATGAAACTGAAATTTTTGATTGGATATATAAGGATCCAATTTGGGAACAATTTTTGAGTCGTATTTATAATGATTATTCTAACGATTTTTCTAGCCATTTTGGTTTTTCAAAGTTTCTTGAAGATGGAATATCATAAAAATATTTTTATATTTTTATGGATCAAAGGTATATTTGCACACCTTATTTTTATTATTGATTCGTAGGTATGTGCATTTATTTGCTTTTTCACTTCACTAGTTATAATACTTGTTTAAATAAGTCGAGCCAACGACAATAAACAAAGCGCTTTTTGGGAGGCAACCCAAGGTACGCATGTATTTATATATTTTTATATGTGTGTTAGATTTTGTTCCTTGCTTGCATTTATGTAGGGTGTTATGCATATTGTGTTTGAGGATTGATCTAAATATTGGTGAGTGGAGATTCCATTTTCATCTATTTTAATTCATAGAAAATAACCAAAAAAAATTAAAATAAATTATAATAATTAATTATTATTTGTTTTTGTGGTGTGACTAGTGGATTTTATAATAGGCTTGAAGAAAAAAAACAAAAAAATAGTGTCCCGCTCAATAATATTTAATGTCATTCATTCTAATTTTTATATTTATTCCACACTTGTCTTCATGTGTTTGTTAATGTTTTCAGGATTTAATATTTTATTCAAGCATTCAAGGATTTGTGCGGAAAAAAAAACGGGTTTGCTGAAATTTTGGAATTACACAAGCGCTCAAGAAGCCGTGCAGCAGACTGTGAGATTTGAGTAGCATTCTGCATAAAACAATCCTCTTCCTCTCTTTCACCTGCTCACACAAGTCTCCCCTAATTGTTCTCACCCACACGCCCTGTCCCCCCCCCCCCCGCCCACTCCCACTCCCACTCCCACTCCCACTCCCACTTCTAGACCATCACAATATAACAGCCCCCTCCCCTTTTGTGCATTTTTTTTGTTTTGTTTAGTTTTTGTTTACTTTTTTGTTTTATTTTTATTTTTATTTTTTTTGTTTATTTTTATTCCCCTCTTTATTTTTGATTTTATATTTTTAATTTTCTAACTAATTAATTTTTTAAATTCAGAAATTAATTTAAATTCACTTTCAATTTGAATTTTTGATTTTATTATTAATTTTTTAGTTATTTTATTTTATTTTAGTTTTAGTTTTAAATTTGATTTTTGATTTTATTTTAGTTTTAGTTTTAAATTTGATTTTTGATTTTATTTTAGTTTTAGTTTTAAATTTGATTTTAGATTTTATTATTATTTCAGTTTTAAATTTGATTTTTATTATTAATTTTTTTATTTTTTTATTAATTGGTTAATTATTTTATTTTATTTTAAAAAAACAAAAACAAATATTTTTATTATTTCTATTTCCTTAATTAGTGTATTGGAGTAGTTTTGAAGGGGGTCGATTTGGCTTGTTGCTTATTCTTGTTGCGTTGATTGTGCTTTGTGGAATTGGTTCGATTCTTGGCATGCAAATTTTGGAGTTGGATTTGGCAAATATGAGTTGTGCTCCCGGTCCTTGTTATTTATTTTTAGGGGAGTTCTCTTTCACTCATATATCTACTTCATTTTATTTGTCATGCATGAGGACATGTCATGTTTTAAGTGGGGGAAGGATTGTTTATTTTGATGTCTGTTTTGTTTGCATCTGGGTAATAAGTTTAGTCATGAGCGTGTTTACTTGTTTGTAAAAATTTAAGACATTGTGAGCTTGTAGCCTTGTTTTCTCCTATTTCGTGCCCAGCATTACCAATTTGATGTGAATCTATAAGTTTGATGCACCTTTTTGCACACACACACTTAAATGGCATGAGAAGTCTAGATTGTTGTAATTAAATTGTGAACATGACGATTATCTCTTAGAATGCAAGGAATCAAATCGAGAAGATGTTATTACAACTTAAACCTTGTGAGGCCTTGAACGATGATTCTTTTGTTTGTGTGTTTCTCCCTCTCTATGTGTGTTTTTGCTCTAGGGCTTGCATTAAACCTTCATTCATGGATGCACCATAATAAGGAAATTCTATTTAGGATAACCTTTTTTGGCCTTTTTAGCTTGTGAACCATGAAAATAATCCCTAGTTACCCCCTTTGAAGCTTATATCCATATATTTCTTCGTCACCCCCTTTTATACACGAGTCATAGCCAAATACTTCACTCTCGACCTAGTTGAGCTAGTTGAGTCTTGGAAAGAATTGATTGATGATCATGTGAATTTGGAGAAGTTGTGAAGAGGAAGAATTCTATTTATTGTAAGTGGGAACTAGTTTGATGTGTATATCTAGATGTGGTTCAAAGTTCTTTGTAATATTTATATATGTTATGCATCCGCTTTGCTAAAAAAAAAAGAATAATAATAAAAGGTATGTTTAAAAAAAGAAAAAAAAACAATAAATCTTTGTACTTTATTTTGTTTCAATTTTCTTGGTAAATGTGGCTGTGTTTTGTAATTGTAAATGAGTGGATTTATGCTTTAGTTTGAGATTTTGGTGTATGAAGAGAGCAAGCGTCATTTTGACTCAACTAGCGAAACTTTTACACCTTCCTTGAACTTAAATTTTCACACCTTCACCCAATCCTCATTACAACCCATTTTATGAATTCCTTGTTTTTAGTGCAATCCGGAATTTAGGTGAACATGCAAGGTCAAGTAGAGCGCATGCATTTAGACTTGGAGTTGAGTGAAATCTCTAGCCCATACTTGTGTGATGCATAATTGAGAGATGTGAGATTTTTCACCATACAAATTTCATCTTCTTAATGTGAAGCCATGTATGCTTTGTGATAATCTTGTCTAGTGTTCACGATTGAAGTACATTCATTCTATCTTTAATGTCTTGGTTACATCTTGCACAAGGTGTGTTATCTTGATTCTTGAATTGGTTGTTAGCTCGTTATAGTGGATGACAAGGTGAATAGCTCTATATGTTTGATTTTAGTTACAAGTAGACGACTCAGACATGTGAATGTAGTAGTTAGCTTAATTAGTAGGTATTGTTATTTTTTTGTTTGTTATTGACTTTTGTGATTTTGTGGGTATATCATCTATAAACCCTCACGAGACGAAACTCGTCCTCCAAGGCTACTTGAGGGTTTAAACGATGGTTTGAATGCTTTTGTTCAACCATTTTATCATTTAGAGTAATAAATTTAGTTTAATGATCTTGTTGTTAAGAGTAGTTTACTCGGGACTAGCAAAGTTCAAGTGGAGGAAGATTTGATAACGTGTATTTTATACACGTTTTGTCATTTATTCTCTTGCATTTTTGTTAGTTCCGAATGTTGTTTTATCGATATTAATTATGTTTTTCATCTTTCAGTGCCTCATGCTTAATTGTTGGAAAGATGGATTATTTTGGGCTTTAAAGCAAAGATTATTCAAGAGGGAAGTTAGAAGATGCAAGCTCGCATTTCCGGGAGGTTTTTATTATATAATCTTGAAGATTTTGTCTCGTACGGGCTACTGCACGGCCGTGCAAGAGGCTGTGCAGAGTGTTCTAAGTAGTGCAGATTGGGCAGTCTTTTTCACGGGATGCTGCACGACCGTGCAGCAGGCCGTGCAACCCCTGCTGTGTATTAAAAGAAGCCAAACCTAACATCATGTCTCAACCTACATCTTATTGGCCTCTCATCTTTGCCTCTTCAAGAACATAAAACTAGGGTTAGTAGAGTAGAGAGAAACATTAATTACTCATAATCTAGCATTGATTATGAGTAACTAACTTCATATATTTGGCTCAAGGAGGAATTCTTGTACTAAACCCATTCAATTTAAATAAGAGTTTTCACTCTATCTTGAATACTTGTGATGTATTGTTTATGATTTTGCTTGGAGATTTGTAAGTTGCTTCATCTTGCTCTTCTTGTAATTTCAATTGCTAATTGTTTGTGCTAATCCGTAATTGTTAGTACATTCATTGTAGTAGCACAAGGTTTGGTGTGCCTAAACTTCAAGATTCAAGTACAAATACCTATGTTGAGCTTCTCATCCTTGGGTTTGTCCTATCCTCTCTTTGTTTAAATTCCTTGACTTGGTTAAATTGATAGTGCTTCATTATTGGTTGCTATTGTCAAGAGAGCTAATTTATGTGCTTCACTAAATTAGTGTTTTTAGAAGAGAAATAAGTGATTTTGTGCTTCACCAATTATCTTGGTTAGGTAGAGTTGATTATATCTTGCTCATATGCGTTTGGGAGAAGTGCTTGAATATCCATAATCCTTGGGTCAAATATCTCTTATCTTGCTAATTTACTCATTGTGTTGGTGAATTGGATGATTACCATTAACTTAGTTGTATTTCTATAGCAATTTATTTATTGTGTTCAAGGTGTTTGATAAAACACCACAACCAAATCAAAACCCCCCTTGTTCATACTTCTAAATTATAAGAGATAATCTACTTGAAATCAATATTGATAGTCCTTCCCTGTGAACGAACTACGAAAAATACTACCTTCAAAATTACACATAATAAGGAGTCATCATAATTCTCGATGATCGCAAATCAAAATATAATAAACCAAAACATACCTGATCTAATATACAAAAATAAGATCAATTAACTTCTTGAATTATGAAAATAAGATAACGAGCAAACCATATATATTCTTAGATGCCTTGCACTTTTCCGGGACAAGTACGAGAATTGTGTCCAGGGTCGTCTATAGAGATTTGAATGTCCCAGATGAATTTTTGAACTGGTGCTTCTATTTCTTAAGATGGTAAAGAAAAAATTTATCCGTTTTTAAAATAATGTTAGTTAAATACAACAATAAAATTAAAAAAAAAATTTTAATATTCAAAAACACATTCAAATACATGCATATCTTATATATACCTAAATTCATGATATCTGCTACATATATATTATTTTTTTGGTACCCCTTGACGGGGTGGTGGCCTAGACGTTCACCTTGATCGCCTTACCCTAGGACCGGCCCTGATTCTGTCTACTACCTTAACATGTACTACACTTCTCATGTCACGAATCTTAAAAGCTGATGGATCGCGGGTTGTAAAACTCTTATTTCTCTTATTTTTGAGCCAACTGGACATCCTTTATAAGGAATCATCTCTAGTTCAAGTATCACATGAGGAGGAACATTAAGAAATCGAGTAATTGGTCTTCTACTATCTTTTTTTTGTACCAAAGACAGCTTGTGATATTTATCTTGAAACTCTTTAAGGAGGACATCAATGTCATCATTTCAATCACTGAAAGTCGCTAACATGCAATATGCCTTCTTCGCTCAATTTTTTTATCTTGTGTGCACATGGAAGTCCCATTGAATTTGAAAAATGAGACTTGCAAGCATCAACCGAAGCTCCTCGTACCGTTGCCAACTCATAGTCTATATAGGGGGGTTTGGGGGAACTTTTTTTCAGAATAAGTCAACTTATTTTAAGACATACATTCAATACTTAAAAAAAGTTATTTTTTTTTGCAACTTATAGAATCTCAAACATACATTCAACACTTATATAAATTTTTTTTATCAAAATATGAAATTTTTACCCGAAAATAAGTCCATAAGGACTTAAAAAAAGTTCAGCCAAAAAGGCACATAATTGGTTAAGAGCAAACACTGAAATGTGACGAACAAGGCCTCGAAATAAAGGAATACGAAACTTATATGGTACACGCACCTTTTCACTTACAACCCTTGCCTTGATATCTTGATATTGATTTTCGATTGCCAAAGAAATCTTGTCTTTCTTTTCACGAAATTCACCTGTAGAAACATTCACATACTGTTTCTGAGTGTTTCAGAATAGAGCATCTTTTGCCCTTGAAGTAGCATGATTACCCTTCTGCCCTTGAAGTAGCATGATTAACCAAGTGCATAAAATTATTTGTTCATGCAAACACAAATATCTCCTTATAAAGAATCCATGTAATATTGATATAAGTCAGTAAAGAAGTTTTCTCTATATATTGAGCTTCGAAGAGATTCATTTTGCATTCCAAAGATGAGTAATCAGGAGATGGAATCAAGTTTGTCCAAGTTAACATAAATGAATCCCACCTTCTTTATCATCAAAAAGAATATTTTTCTTAATATGCCATATACAAAGAAGATGTCATATATTTGGGAAGTCAACCTTTATAGCATATATCAAAGCAATCTCTCAATCGAAAACAGTTACTTGAGGTTGGATCCCACCTAAAATTTTGTTAAACCTTTTCAATGCCCAAATGTAATCACTCTTCCTCTTTCCGCAAAAAATCAAAGCAAGAATAAAATGAACCATTAAAAGTATTCATTTCAACTATATCAAGTAGTGGCATTTTGAACTTGTTCGTCTTATATGTGCAATCCATGACAAAGATATTAGAATAGGTCTTTGTCAGTTCTACGGAAAGAGGATGCGCAAAAAATAAGTGAGTCAGGTGCTCATTCTCATTACACTTAATATCATAAATGAACTTACTTTGACTGAATTCTTCAAACAAAACCTAAATATTTGAACGTCCATTCAAGCTTTCTCTTTAAATTTTTGCACGAACATTATACAAAGTCCTAAAAATTGCTTGAAGATTGGAATTACTTTGTCGAAAAGAGGTAAGTATTTAACTCGGTGGAATACATACTCTTATCATCTCTTCAATTCGTTGAATCTCCTCATTACTAAAATGACGACAATAAGGATGACAAAACATATCCCTTGAAGTTTCATGATGAAAAAGAGTGCATGCACAAAGTTAATAGTAGTTATGGAATTTTATATTTAAAAATAAGATTTAGAGCTTATATAGAAAATTTAGGAGCTTATTTATTAATTCCCTTTTAAATATAATCAAAGCTTTATTAATATATAAGCTAACATTTTTGGTTAGAAGTTAGAACTTGGTCCCACCGGATTGCTTTCGCAAAACATCCTTTTCGTATGATTCGGGGCCAAAACACCACATTGGTTTAGTACTGGTTCTGGTCTACTGGGTAACATGTTCTCTTTGCTCCAGACATGTGTTACAATGTTGTAAAATTTGCTCCCGATAACACAGTGCTCCGGTCTTACCCCCAAATTAGTACTCCCTCCGTCCCACCCATTAGTTAACATATGGGTTCGGGCACGGAGACCAAGGAAATATATAAAGAAAAGGGTGAAAAGTGAGAAAATTGAATAAAGTGGTGGGACCCATAAATATATAATGTATAAAGTGGGTATAGTGGAGGAGAAAAGTGATTAAAGTGGTGGGACCCATAAATATATAATGTATAAATTGGGTATAGTGGAGGAAAGTAGTGGATGTAGTTGATTTTTATATATATAAAACTTTACTATTTTAGGAAAGTTTTGAAATGTGAAGAATTGGATGGGACATACCAAAAAGGAAAGTGTGAAGAAATGGATGGGACATAGGGAGTATGTATATAGAGTTATAACAACTTCAATATGAAATAAAATAAATATCTGTGACATTAAAAGACTTAACATTAAGGATGTGTTTATGTTACAAAGGTAAAAAATGTAATTCATTTATATGGAGTATACCCCCTAATGCCACATGCTCTGCAAAATCTAGTGAACTAGTGACAGAGAGTCAGAGATATGTAGCTACATATTTAATTGGTTGCTATTAGACCATGTCCAATACGCGAAAAACATCACAGGTACACAGAGATTAAATTATCTACCTTAGACCTTTACCACCTGGAACATCAATCCATTCAATCTGGATCTCCACTTTGCCGCTCTTAACATTTTTCAGTCGAAGTAACATGTCCTGAGTGATTTTTCCCTTGTTCCACACGACAGCACTGACATCATCAAGACAATTTTCTCCGTTGGGCTCAACACTGCAAATTTTAGTACCATCTGGAAGGCTTTCAGTCCCCGCCCTTATGCACTCTATATACGGTTTAATATCGATATCCGCTTCCCCCAGTGTGTCATCCGCAGTGAATTTGTCTTTGTCATATACTGTCTGAAAAAGAAGATTTGTAACCACTTGTTACTTAGGTACTATCTCTACACCAACCCAGCAAAGAAGAAAAACTGCAATGGGTTTTTAAACATTTGTTTGGGAAAAAAAAAATTATTCTTGTCCATAATCAGCAGACACTAAGCTACTCATGCTCATGTATATTAGATACTAATCAAGGCCTTTTTTGGAATTTACCAGGGCATCACAGCAGGACAGATTTCTCAGCAGGACAGATTTCTTACCTGAATGATGATTTTGACTTGTACAAAAAGTATATTTTAAAGAAAGTACATGTGCAAGATTAGTGATTGGTGAATGCATGATATACAGAGAGCTACAAAGATCTGCATTCCAAAACAGAGAGAAGGACCAAATCTTAAAATCAACATGTTTAGAGATGAAATACTTATTGTGCACGACTTTGCCATGTCAATGCGAAAGCCAGTTCTAATAACAGCAGTGAACTTTTCCTAGCTTCTGAACTAAATCATGCCAAGTATTATAACCCACATAGACTGTACGTACGTTATGGGTAAATGATTACAAAGCACTAAAGTGTAGGTTATGGCTATCATAGTATAAAAAAGCAAACATTTGAAATCTTGAATTAAGACTTCAATGAAACATGACATAAATAAAAGACTCTGATGATGCAGTTAATTAAGCTGAATATGGAGATATGCTTACTAGTTTGATAGGAGCTGATATATCCTTAATTGAGAGAGTCAATTCATCATTCCACTCAGGATTGCACTCGTTCTTGACCACACGAGTCTTCAGTTTCTGCAGATGTTTGCATATGCTATCAGCCAGAAACACATGAACAACATAGGGAGATTATCATGTTGGACAAATTATTTAATAATCGATATGGATAGGCTATTTTTTCAAGAGATGCACAAATTTATAATAACATGCTCTGGTTTTAGTAGAGGAAATGAAGAATAGCCTGTCCATTGTTAAGCGGGTAGCTAGAGTGTAAATTATCGATGTCCACCACAGTGAGCAAATTAAGTAAATTTCAACTAAAAACTAGCTAAATACGTAGATGACAGCTTTAGTGGAAGTCTAATCCGATCATCCGGAGGCTAGAGGCTCGTGTTTTTAGCATGTCATCTTCTATGTGGTACCAAAACCAAAGCGACTTAAATCACCCATAAGCCGGACCACATAGTTCGGGTGATCAAGCTCAGTTGTTCAACCTGATCTATTACTACTGGTGTACTTCAAGAATCACAAGCTGATTTATTACTCTACTGGTGTACTTTAAAAATCCCTGCGTTAAAAGAAGTATAAACATAATCTTTTGCCTTACTGTAACCACGTTTATTTGAGATTAACTGAAAAAATTTGTTAAACAACTTTTTATGCTCAATAACACTAGAGATCGGGAGTGGAAACTAATATATAGAGCTTGTAGTTAGAGAATCGAAAAAGCTTTTATCTTGGGGTGCGGGGGGAGAAGAAGCTTTGATCGTGTAACTTAAGTTATAATAATTTCTCAGCTTAAGAGTTGAGAACTTCATCACTCAGAAAAGAAACCGCAGTTTAAAAAAATAGAATAACCACTTAGAAAAAGGAAACATGTTACATTCGTGTAAAAGACCATGATCGTATGAAAACTATGTATTCTTAATTTTTATGTATCTTGATTGAACAGGGCATTTATTTTGATAACATGAACACAAGTATATACTTGTTATGCCCCAGAATCCATGGATCTAAACAGGCTCATAAAAACAATTAGCCAAATAGAATCTTTTAATAGATCTATTATCCTATAATTATAAACCATTAGCCAAATAGAAGAAACAATTATGACCAGAGAAAAAATTAAAATTTTTTATCAAATTAATCAAAATAAGTACAACTGTGTATCACTCACATATCAAGCAAACCAGGGATACACACATACATATATACTAAATCATTATGTAAACACAAAGGATAAGTTAACATGTATAACAAAAAAAAAAAAAAAAGGGAAGAGGGTAAGAAAGATACAAAATAGTAAGAACCTGATCAGCCATGGTAACGACAACAAAAGGATCACTACCAGTTGTATCACGAGAAATAAGGTCCATTCCTCTGCGAACCCGAATCCTAAGAAGCCCCAACATATCCTCCATCCTTTGATTTTCAGAAAGACAGCAAATCTTCCACTGCAGAAATCAAATCTTTTTGCATGTGCGGACACCAATTTATAATTGATGATCGGTCCAGCTGATAACCAAGGGAATAATTCCAATAACATGCAAAATTATACAGTGTGATAATAGAGGAGGAATATGCTCTTATCACAATCTCCACACCCATTACATATATACAAGCGTTGATGAAAGTTTTATTTTCAAAATTCTATTACTCTACTTTTTATTTTTTTATTTTATAAAAGGCCATCTCTATTTCGTAGTAAAAATAAAATATCTACGTCAATGAGTAAAAAAGAAGGATGAAGGTAAGTATTAATATATTAAAAAAAACAAGGTAATTATGGGAAATTAGCTTTACTATGTCGACCAATGGAGAAAATAGTTTTATAGTGTTCCTTTTCTGATTGTTTCATTTTACGGTAGTTTTATAGCTTTATTATTTCATTTTACGGTAGTATATTAATGTACCCGAACATATTTTAGTAATATTAAATGTTGACTATAAAATTATAATTATGTTAATTCCATTTATATATACTTAAAAAGGATATTTTGACACTTACTTAAAGTAATAAGTAAATAATAATTGTCAACAATTGTCCATGAAGTAATCATTGGTGTTTTCCCGGTACTGTTGCAACTTGCAATTGCGTGCTGAATGTAAATTGTTGCAGGCTCCCCTAAATATCAATAGAAGTTTACTCAAAATTTTCTTTGTACAAGTGTCTGTCTTCATGTGTTTATATTTAAGTACTAGTATATTCCTAAATTCGCAAAATTTAGATAGGCCGCATTCGATTCGGTGTCCCCGAAATCGATTGGGTCGGTCATTACGTCCATCAATCTATCAATCAATATTATTGACGTTTACAACTAGGTACACAACAGATAGATCGATTACAGCTTCAGAGCATGAGCATAAAATAGGAACTGGAGCCTTGCCCGACTTGATAACTTTTGATGCTTCTAGAAGTACGCCATGTGACAGACCCGTCTACTTGAGCTACCTCATCAATATTTTATTTTTTATTTTCAAAATAATGCGTTTTTTTCACCAAACTGTAGTATTATTATTTTGTACGGCGCAGGTACAACTACTGATTTCGATTATAAAATGATTTTTCTTCATCAAACCGCTTGACTTTTGACGTGTACATAGTCATATTGTAAGGTTTCGTTTGATATGTGAATAATTAAGATGTACATCACTGAGATTAGGACATCATTTGGAAAGATGTGTGAGCATTGTTAGTTTAAGTATCGGGATTAGGATATCATTGAGATGTTATTATTTTGATGGATTGTTGATAATTGTTTTGATTAATAATAAGAGTTGGAACGTGGGTGTTTCCACGTCAAACATTGTGTGTTATTGTTTTATTTTTACTTATTATTGATAGAAGTAGAAGTAATACTTGAATAATGTGTGATCGCGCTTTGATGGATCTTGTCAACTAATCGAATGGTTTTGTAAGTGCTCTGTATTGGTGTTTGTGAATCTTGGATTGTGTAACAAAAACTTTTATATACTATATATTATATTTTTAAATAAGGGAATAGAGTTCCTGAGATTAGCTCAGAGAACGAGATAATGATATTATAACCAATAAAAATATGACACATAGCATTTGTATCTAAATTTAAATATTAAATTTATGCATGTATAATATACAAGGAAAGTGAATAATTTTTTAACTGAAAATATATACACGAATGCATAAAATAAGGTAACTACATAATGTTACCTCAGATAAATTTACTAAGATAATCTCAAGAACTTTATTCTCTTTAAATAATACTATTTATAATATTTATATAACTTGAATTTACTAATATTATAACACATACATGGAATTTAGTAAAATATAATAAAAAAATTACTTTATGTAAAGGACAAAAAATTATTTTTATTAATATGAACAAGTCGAGGGGTTGCCGTGAGGCGACCCCGAAAAAGTTACAAATATATATATAATTTAACAACAACATTTTTTAAAATATCAAAATTGTAATTTATTTTATCTATTGTTAAATTATAATCGACTATATTCTTTTAAATGTTTTTTAACTAAAAATATTTTCTCTTTATTTATGCAGGAGAAGTGAAATACATCTGTACTCTATTCACTTTTTGAAAGAATTGTTAACTGATATTTCATTCGGATCATATTAATGATTCCATATATTACAAATATAATTTTGTTAGAATTATA
This sequence comes from Saposhnikovia divaricata, assembly GCA_036435485.1. Lineage (NCBI taxonomy): Eukaryota > Viridiplantae > Streptophyta > Magnoliopsida > Apiales > Apiaceae > Saposhnikovia > Saposhnikovia divaricata. The sequence goes on from CM071600.1 coordinate 27,632,116, forward strand.
AAAATTCTGAACATTTGTTTGGTTTATTTTTAAACAAGTTATTTCAATAATATACTCAACACAATTATTATATGTTAGATATTTATTGTTTAATAAAATTTATCATTTCGCATGTATACAGATATTTGACTATGTGTCAGTTACTAAATATTAATTCAAACCAAATTTAATAATACTAGCTTAAAACCCGTGCGATGCACGGATTTTTTTTAATATTATATGAATTTTTTTCATCAGTTTAAATTACCTTTTTAAAACATGAATTTTGGAGGCTTAAATTTTTATATGAGATGATTTGATAATAATTATATAAATGTTATCAGTGATATTTTTAGAAAATGAGGGATTTTATTTAGAAAATATTAGAAAAGATGATAGATTTTAGTAGAAAAAGGTAATCGGTTAATTATTATTTTATAAAATTGTTAATTTATTTTATTTAATAGAACGCCCGTGATATGATTAGAAAAAGAGAGGATTTAGTTAGAAAAAATCAAAAAGGTAACATATTCTAGGTGAAAAAGGTAATTGATTAGTTTATAGTAATTATAATTTAATTACGTTATTTTACTAAATACAATTGCTCGTAATATTTTTAGAAAAGGAAAAATTAATATTGTCCGTGATATTTCTATTAAAAGAGGGATTTTAGTTAGAAAATATAGAAAAGATGATACATTTTAGCTAAAAAAGGTAATAGGTTAATTATTAATATTATAATATTATTAGTTTATTGTATTAAATAGAACAGTCCGTGATATAATTTGAAAAAAAGAGATTTTAGTTAGAGAAAATAGAAAGATAACATGAAAATTAAAAGATGACATGATTTATGTGAAAAAGCTAATTGATTAGTTTATAGTAATTATAATTAAATTACGTTATTTGACTAAATAAAATTACTCATACTTTTTAGAAAATTAGAAATTAATGTTGCCCGTGATATTTTTAGAAAAAATGGAATTTAATTAGAAAAAATAGAAAAGATGATACGTTTTAGCTGAAAAGGTAATCGGTTAATTGTTAGTATTATAATATTATTATTCTATTTTTATTAAATAGAAATGCCCGTGATATAACTGGAAAAAGAGATTTTAGTAACAGAAAAGAAAAAAAGGTAACGTGTTTTGACTTAAAAAGGTAACCGTCCATGATATAATCGGAAGAAGAGAGATTTTAGTTAGAGAAAATAGAAAAGCTAATTTGGCTGAAAAAGGTAATTTCAGTTAATATTAATTATAATATAATTATGTTATTTTATTAAACAAAATTGCTCGTAGTTTTTTAAAAAAGAAAAATTTTATTTAGATAATATGTAAAGATATTGTATTTTTAGGAAATTATTAAGTCATTGAAAAAATAGAAAAGGTAATATGTTTAACCTGAAAAAGGAAATTAATTAATAAAGGAGAAATATTAGTTAGATAAAATATAAAAGATATTGTATTTTACCTGAAAAAGGAAATTATTTAATTATTGAAAAATAGAAAAGATAATATGTTTAACCTGAAAAAGGAAATTGATTAGTTAGTATGATGGAAATTATTAATATTATTAGTTTATTGTATTAAATAGAACCGTCCGTGATATAATTTGAAAAAGAGAAATTTTAGTTAGAGAAAATAGAATGGTAACATGAAAATTAAAAGATGACATGATTTTATGTGAAAAAAGGTAATTGATTAGTTTATAGTAATTATAATTAAATTATGTTATTTTACTAAAGAAAATTACTCATACTTTTTAGAAAATGAGAAATTAATGTTGCCCGTGATATTTTTAGTAAAAAAGGTATTTAATTAGAAAAAATAGAAAATATGATACGTTTTAGCTGAAAAGGTAATTGGTTAATTATTAGTATTATTATTTGATTTTTATTAAATAGAAATGCCCGTGATATAATTGGAAAAATAGAGGTTTTAGTAATAGAAAAGAAAAAAAGGTAACGTGTTTTGACTTAAAAAGGTAACCGTCCATGATATAATTAGAAAAAGAGAGATTTTAGTTATAGAATATAGAAAAGGTAACGCGTTTTGGCTGAAAAAGGTGATTTTAGTTAATAGTAATTATAATGTATTTATGTTATTTTATTAAACAAAACTGCTCGTAGTGTTTTTAAAGAGGAAGAATTTTTATTTAGATAAAATGTAAAGATATTGTATTTTTAGGAAATTATTAAGTCATTGAAAAAATAGAAAAGGTAAAATGTTTAACCTGAAAAAGGAAATTAATTAATAAAGGAGAAATTTTAGTTAGATAAAATATAAAAGATATTGTATTTTAACTGAAAAAGGAAATTATTTATTTATTGAAAAATAGAAAAGATAATATGTCTAACCTGAAAAAGGAAATTGATTAGTTATGATGGATTTTATCTATAATAAGTAAGGATAAATAAGTAAAATCAACAGGTAATGTACCGACCGACCGACTGACCAACCGACTGACCAACCAAACTTTTAATGTTTCGGCTTTTATATAATAGTATAGATTATTATTAATGTGATAAAATGACCAAAATATCTCATTTTTTAATGTTTTTTTTTTGCCTGAAAATGAAGCATTTTTTATTCAATAAACCAGAACACAACCGGACAAACCCCCGACTGCCAATACAACCAGGTTGGAAAATAAATAACCAACTAAAAACAATTACCTAATTTGTTTCCTGATCGTTTAACACACAGAATTTAAAAATTCTTGAAACTAAAAATGAAATCGAAGACAATCCAAATGATCCAAACTGCACCAACATCCCTAAAAGCAACAACATCACAATTGACCTTATCACATAACAACCGTTATTAGCCCAGTATTCAACCGTTATTAGCCCAGTATTCAGAAGTCCCAATTGAATAAACTGATGTTAGAGGAACGACACCCCATTTATCTACATGTCGGATACTAGCTATATATAGACATGCCGAAAGTGGAAACCCTCAATGGATGGATAATATTTGGTTGTGATAGGTGAGCTCTTGTAATATTCGCCACCACCCCATCTTCGATGCAGACTTTCCAGATCCCCAAAAACATCAACAAAATCATTTTCAATAGATCCATCATCAGACAAATCCAAACATAATTAATCAAGAACATAACAAAACATCCCAAAAGGAGAGATAAAACACACACTCCAAAAGGAGAGACACACAAACATCCAAAAGATTGGATTTTATTGAAAGGAAATCAACGAAAAACGAAAGAAAACTAAAGGATTGGGGCTTTCCATCAGAGAAATCCAATGGAATCCCCTCCGCTATCTTGAGAAAAAATATAGGGTTCAAAATACCCATTTTTATAAATACTAACCAAAATACTCATTTTGGTGAGATACTTCATTCGCAGTGACAAGAGTGATACTCTACTATCACGGTGAATCCTCCTCATCCAGTTGAACGCTAGGAGTGATACTATCAAATTATGAGATACTCCATTACGGGTGAAGTATTTGACTAGATAAGTGGAGTATCCAACCTGTTTGCAGACCTCATCTTAATACTCCACTACCAGTGAAATATTTGGTGGATATTTAGGATCATATTTAATTAATATAAATACTTTGGACATGTTTTGTCAAAAATTAGATATTTTAGATTTTTACCCTAATATATTAATGCAATAAAATCATTTTTCTTTCTTTATTTTTCTTAAAAAGTAATAAATAATATAGTTCCGTATGCGAAGCACGGACATATTACTAGTATTTACAAATAGCATCATAAAATAATACCATAAATAAATATTAATTTATTTATCGTAAATATAACTATATCTTATATCTATACTATTATATAATAAGCAAACAGGGGTAAAATTTGGTTGTTTGGTTCAACCATCTAAAAGAATATTGACCGTTAGATATTTAGTAAATAGATGATAGCCGTTAGATCTAATAATAAAGAATATTCAATATTTAAATCCCTCTTCTAAAGATCCAAGGTTCGAATCCCGTCAACAACAAATTTACATTAAGATTTTATATTATTAGTTCTAATCAATACATATAATTTATTAAATAACTACTATTATTACTAATAATTTTATTAATTTATTACAAAGTTAAATTATATCCATAATAAATTATTATACTATATTTTATTTAATCATATAATTTTAAAAGTATTTAAAAATAACTCGTGCTTTGCACGGACTATAAACTAGTAAATATATAATATTTACACACACACACACACACACACACACACACACACACACACATATATATATATATATATATATAGAAGCACTCCATAACAAACACCTTATATAACAAATAATAAAGAACACCTCATATCTGATCTAATATAAGAGTTCCATCATGACATCCAATACAAAAAGTTGTTATTTTTGTAACCTCTATCTATTCAGTAAAAAAAATAAAAAAATTTGAAAAATTACTGTTCATGATGACGTCACTGATGGCGTCAGCATGACGTCATCATGAACAGTAAAAAAATTTTACATTTTTTTTTTATTGCTTTTTGCTGGATGGATAGAGGGTAAAAAAATAACAACTTTTTGTATTGGGTGTCCCTGGCGGGGCCATTGGATCTATTAGATCTAAGGTATTCTTTATTGTTTGTTATATAAAGGTGTTCTGTATGAAGGAATGACATATATATATATATATATATATATATATATATATATATATATGGGTGCCCTTCCATAACCACCGTTGGTTGAAAAAAGGCCCAGAACCACCAACTCGTACACTGCCGCAAGTGTTCATTGCGGCAGGAAAAAAGACACCTGTCGCAATGAAGGGTTGCGGCAGAGTTTTAATTTAAAAAAACATTTAATTTATGTAGAGTCGATCCCAGGTCCTTCACCAGCGATTACAACAACTTTACCATTACAACAAACAAAATTCTTTGAAATTTTCTTCAAAACAAAAAACTATTAAATATTATTTTACGTTATTATACTTTTATTTTTATTATTTATTAAAATTAATAAAAAATGGTAAATTAATACATTATAAAATAAAAAATGTTTATAAAATTTGAATTATTATATAAAATTTTAAATAAATTATTATAGTTTTATATTTAATAAAAGTAATAAATAATAATAAATTAATAAAAGCTGTTAATTTGAAATATAGAAACAAGTAAAAGAATGAAATTACGTTTTCACCCTCCAAATTGCTGCCGCAATGATACATAGCGGATGAACTAAAATCTGAAATTACTTTTTTACCCTTATTGCTGCCGCAATGAATAATTGCGGATACATTAAAATACGGAATTACTTTTTTACCCTTAATTCTGCTGCCGCAATGATACAATGCGGATACGAGAAGTATACAACCACCCATTGCGGTTTCCGCGACATGAACTAACCCTAATTAAGCACATAGCTCACGCGATTTCAGGCGATTTACACACAGAGCTGCGAATGTCAGGCGATCTTCCTCCTCAAGGTATCTTCTAATTGACACTTACACACATACGCATGTAGTTATACATACACACACGCACTACTATATACATGGTTTGTTTCATTTTTAACTGTGGATGGTGTTTATTTACTTCATTTTAGTTGAAATCATGAATTAAATCGAATTATTAGGGTTCATAGTTCAAATTTTACCCATTTTTTGTTTGAATTAGTTTGAAATTAGGGCTTTTACCCTCAATTGAGTTGAAATTAGGGTTTCTCATCTTTAATTAGGTTGAATTAGCTCGAAATGCCCAATTTAGAATTAGGTTTCGAATTATTATCCAAATTTTTATTAAAACTATGAATTAATTCGAATTATTAGGGTTTATAATCTTAAAAACGAAAAATTAATTTTTATTCGTAATATTTAATTTAAAATTCGAACAAAATGAAAAAAAAATATTTTTCCAAATTTTGAATTTAAAATTGTCAAACATAATAATTAATATATCTCTTTTTCCAAATATTCCTTTTAAAAATTCGAAAAAAACGAATAAAATATAGTTTCATCCTAAAATTCCAGAAAAATAGAAAAATATTATTTTTCATTTTTAAAAAGAAAAAAAAATTGATTTTTATGAGAAAAGATAAAAAAAAATCGAATCTTTAAAAAAAAATGGGCTTCCCGGAAGGTCACCCATCCTAAGATTACTCCAGCTCAAGCATGTTTAACTACAGAGTTCCAATTAGCTTAAATCCACCCGGCCAGGAATGCCACATCTGCTTATTAAGTTACAGAAAACAATATGGAAACTAACTTTTCAATGCCGCAAGGGCTCAATGCGGATAGAATGCCTTTTTTTTTTCAATTTCATAATATTTTATTTGCAAATCTTAAAAACGAAAAATTAATTTTTATTCGTAATATTTAATTTAAAATTCGAACAAAATGAAAAAAATATTTTTCCAAATGATTTTGAATATAGTTTTTTTTTATGTTTTACTCGTAAAAATGATTTTTTTTATATGATAAAAAATATGAAAAAAAAATTTAAAAAACAGAACAGGGGAAACAAAGGAGAGGAGAGAGAAAAGCTACTGAGTTTAACCCATCCGCAATGAGGGGTTACGGCTATCCGCAATGAGGCGTTGCGGATAGAGATAATGCAGTAGCTTTTCTCTCTCCTCCCCTGTTTTCCCCTGTTCTGTTTTTTAATTTTTTTTTTTCATATTTTTTTTTCATATAATATAATTCATTTTTAATGAAAATTAAAGACTCAATATTTTATCATATCATATATTTCAATATTTTTAATTATTATTATTATTACAATTGCATGGATTGCATATTTGTACCTTACATTGAAAATTAAGATTACAATTGCATTGATCAAATATTACATAATAAAATTGAAACTAATTGCCAGGACAATTTCTTCTATCATGGTTTGCTCCTACCAACCCACATTTTCCGCACTTTCGTTGTTTGGTTGTTGAAGTTGACGTTTCAATACCACTTTTATATCTTGCCGCCTTATTTCGTCCCTTAGTTTGTGACATTGGAGGATCGAATATCGGATCATGATCCCAATCTTCTTGAGGAAACGACTCGTCCATTTTTTCGGTCTTATCTTCTTGTGGAAAAGCATTTTCCACGTGACACCTCTCTCGCTCAATCAAGTTCATCACGTAATTGAAACGTGGGACAGAACAACTACCAACAACGCCTAAATTTTGAAACGATTTGCACAATGCACTATATCTTGATGCTTGTGATTCACCAACATTACCAAGAACTGGAGGGGTATAAGGTAGAGGTCCGGCAATTTTGTTGCCATTTTTTGTCCACCTAGGCTTGATGTACTCCTTCGGTATACGTGTTTTTTGTTTCTTGTCTAGGTAATGGATCATGTGTTTAAAAATCATCCCGGAATGTTCAAATTGCCTACAAACACATTCAATCTTTCCATCAATATGGGCCGTCAACCGATAGCTTCTTCTACGATCCTCCGGCACGGTAGACTTCTCAACCAAGAACATTTTAAATGTCACGACATAAGATGTACTTTTCAGAAGCTCCTTTTGAAAACGCCTAAACATCTCTTTCGTGTAAATTTCGGATGCTAGAATTTCCAAGGATGATTGCAATACTAGTCTCCTTTCCCTTTCTTCGCTCTCGTAGTCACTTTTAACCTCCCTAAGATATTGTGCCTCTAAAGCCTTTTGGGAATTCTCAATGAATTCTTTCAAACCGGTAGATGCTTGCACATATTCATCAAAAAAGGCATTCATTGATTCGCTTCTAGAGGTAGTGGTCATACCGGCGACAAAATGCGACTTTGTGTAAGCACCAATCCATTGATGTCTAATGCGATACATTTCATTTAACCAAACATGATCCTCAAGTTTGTACTTCTCGACCAATTCCACCCATCTACCTTCAAATTCCGTGGGTGACAACGACTTGTACACACATGCATTAAAATCCGTTTTGAATTCCGGATATATGGTGTACAAACTAGATAACTTCTCGGGAAATTTACTACTTATATGCCATGTACAATATAAGTGTTTTGTTTCGGGCATAACCGTGGCAATAGCATTTCCCAAAGCAATATCTTAATCGGTAATTATTGTAGTGGGAGGTTTGTTGTCAACGGCTTCCAACCAAGTTTCTAAAACCCATTGATAAGAAGTCTCGGTCTCATCTCTCATGAGTGCAAATCCAAACAAAATATTTTGGTAATGGTGGTTCACTCCCGTAATAGGTATGAAAGGCATACAATACCTATTCGTTCGATAAGTTGAATCGAACGTCACCACATCACCAAAATTCTTGTAAGCATTCATGCATCGAGGATCAACCCACACCAAACCTTTAACACGATTCTCGTTATCCACATCCACTCGATAGAAGAAATGACCAAACGCATTCTCTTGTTGTAACTTTCGTAATAAGACCAAGCCACACTCCGCATCACCGGAATCAAACACTCGGTGCCGAATATCCAGTATGACATTGCGTACATCTTGATTAGAAAACCCTAAATTTTCAATTCCTCCACATGTCTCACCTAGATATTTCATCACTTTACTCGTCTCGATCCCCGATTTGTTAAACAACTCAATTAATGATCGGGTGATCGGATCGATATTGCGTGATGTTTGAAAAAATTGTCTCTTATCCGGTGTTACCATGGCATGATTGTGTTTCAAATCAACCAAAGTTACCTTCCATTTGTTTACATTTACTAGGTGACATACGTACATTCGAGCACGACAATTCGTTCGTGGATCTACATCCCTAATGCGTCGTTTTCCTTTATCAAGATAATCCGATTCCGGTGCTACTCTTCCACCCTTCTTACAAATAAACAAACGGGATGATGGATCATGACTCCGTTGATGTTTATGAGTATTCCTAATTATTATCTCGAATCCGACATTTCGACCATAATTTCTATAAAAACTTTCTGCCTCATCTAATGTATCGAAAATCATTCCAACACAAGGCACAATCTTATTAACATCCGCAAATGTAAAATCACAATTTTCGTTTCCAATATCCTCATCATCATGATTTTTTCCCATCCTAACATCCTCATCATCAACATTTTTTCCCATCCTAACATCCTCATCATCAACATTTTTTCCCATCCTAACATCCTCCTCATCATCAATTTTTTCCATCCTAATATCCTCATTTCCTTCATCATCATTTTTTCCCATCCCAAATTTCTCATCTTTTTCATCATCACCATCACTAATAATTATCTTGTTTTTACCCTTTCCACCATCATTTTTTTTCCCACCAACATCATCAACATTCATTTTATCTTTATGAACATTGTAATTCACTCTACGTTTACGAACAGTACTATAATAATTATCAATATCTACATCATCAAGAAATAATTTACGAGAAACATGATTTTTTTTAACGGGCGGCGTAACATAATCATCACCATTATGTTCACTAGATGAACTAGAAGAGCTAAATAAAAATGAAGCCATTGAATAGAGCACTAACCTTAATTTTGGATGAATTTTTGAGCTCCAAAACCTTGAAAATCGTTGGTTTTTTCTGCTGTTTGAAAAAAATAAATTGAAGAAGAAGACAAATTCTGTTACCTTAAAGAAAACAGATTTCACGCCTGCCGCATTGTTTCATTGCGGCAGAAAGCCTTAAATGCCAACTGCCGCGATGAAACATTGCTGCAGGTGGTTCATTTATTACCAACCACCAACCATAATTAATGCCGTAAAATTTTTCTGAGCCACAATGAAACATTGCGGCAGGAAAAACTACCGCAATGAGTCATTGCGGCAGTAATTTATGATTTTTTATTTTTTTTGTTTTATTTTTAAATCTTCAAATATGCATCAAAATAATAAACTATATTAATTTTAACTTAAAAGTATCTTTAATAATGTATTATGGATATTTTTTACATGTTACGTAGTTTAAATATTGATGGAATGACATGTACATCTCAATCTTAGATAACTGTTGAAAAATGAATCAGGATGGTAACATTTTTTGTTATTTTTTCTATTTAAAATATTCAATATAAATTTTTTCTTAACACTTTCATTCATTTTAACTTACATTAATGTTTTATGCTATTTTTTTCATTTTTTAGATTATAATAATATATATTTCATTATTTTCAAGTTTTGACTTTACATAACATTTTTTTCCTAAATTTGTTTCAAAAATTAATTAATTAATAATTTAAATGTCACGTGGTTGGAAGTCGTTCCCATGTTCATTAACCCGTCTTTACACATTTCATATGTTATTATCTATTAATTTACTATTTTTTATTAATTTATAAATATATATATCAAATTACAATAATGTAAAATAATATGTAAGATAATTTTGCTTAAACTTGCAAGAGTGGAAGTTGGTGGTGCGGCAAAATGTTTGTATCATTTGGAAAAGGTCAAGAGTTTGAATCCAAACGAATGGTTTTAATTTTCTATTTTTTATTAAATTTATAAATAAATATATTTCAAATTAATAATTTTAAATAATAAATAAGATAATACTGTTTACATTGCTATAGTACAAGTTGGTGGAGTGGGAAAAGTTTTGTATAATTTCTAAAAGGTCAAGAGTTCGACTCCAAACTAATGCTATGTATTTTTAATTAAACAACTAATAAATACTGCAGCAATGAAAGATTGCGGCTAGTACTGCCGCAATGAACGATTGCGGTAAGATTGCGGCTAGTACTGTCGCAATGAACGATTGCGGTACAACTGCCGCATTGAAAGGTTGCGGTACTGCTGGTGGCTAGTCCAACCACTGGTTGTGGACCAAACCTCTCTATATATATATATGGGTGCCCTTCTATATCCACCGTTGGTTGGAAATTGCACGCAACCACCATCTCCTACATTACCGCAAGGGTTCATTGCGGCAGATGGTTGCCACCTGCCTCAATATAACATTGCGGCAATGCAAGAAAAGAGTATGTTTAGTTTTGTTTATTTTTTTTTGTTATGATAATTTTGTTTATATTATTTCTAATTAGTAATAAGACTTTAACAATAAAATTAGTTACAATACATTTATTTTTTCTAAGATACAAAAATTAATATGGTTGTCAAAAATAAAATTAGTTATATTTATTTTTCTTATATATTTAGTTATATATATATATATATATATATATATATATATATATATATATATATATATATATATATATATATATATATATATATATATATATGTAGTTTTTTGAAATATGTCTTTAATCTCAATACATTAACAATATTTAAAAATCGAATTAATATGGTTGTCAAAAATAAAATTAGTTATATTTATTTTTCAAATATATTTAGTTATATATATATATGTGTGTGTGTATATATATATATATATATATATATATATATATATATATTGTTTTTTGAAATATGTCTTTAATCTCAATACATTAACAATATTTAAAAATCGAGACTTAACAAATTGAACTAATTTATTAAATTAGTTATATTTATTTTTCTACAATGTTAAAATTAAAATTTACTACTATACTTTCTTTTATTAAATATATATATATATATATATATATATATATATACAATTTTGTTTTCTAAAATTTATGATCTCTATCTCAATACATTTAAAAATCAAGACTGAAGTCACAAATTGAACAAATTTATTAAATTACTTATATTTATTTTTCTTTAGTGTTAAAATTACTTGAATTTAGTTTTTTAAAGTTTATGACCTGGTCTAAATACATTAAAAATATTTGAAAATCAAGACTGAAGTAACAAATTGAAATAATTTATTAGATTAGTTACATTTATTTTTCACTAGTGTTAAAATTAAAATTAACATACTGATTAAATAATATAATATAATAAATGCATATGTACTAGTTATTGAATCATAAATCGATAAACAAACAAGAATAATGTATACTTGTATTTTCAATATAATAAAATAAATTCATATGGAATATTATTTTATTTCTTTAACATGGATAATATTGATAATACAAATAATGACACAAGTGTTTTCAATATTGTTTTTCTTATTTTACTTGTATAAAATTAGGGAGTTCTAAATTATATGTAAAAAATAATTATAAAAAAAAGTGAGTTCAATCTTTTTTTTTCTTAAGCATGAATAATATTGAGATTACACTACTTCTTTCAATATTTTCTGGTTATTTGACTTGTATAAAAAAAGAGTTCAAATTTTATACAAAACAAAAAATATAAAAACATGGAGTTAAATTTATTTTTCTTAAGCACATATAATATTGATATAAAAATAATGTATACAAGTTTTTTCAATATTTTCTTGTTATTTGACCAAATTAAATTAAATACAATTACAATCAACTGCATTTACATTATGAATAAATAAAATATTCACTTCTTCTATTTTTACAAACATTTACATAAATTTATGCTAGGTATAAATAGTTTATGTGCAACATACAAAATTTCACTTTTTTTAAGTTAGATTTTTTTAATATTATAATTTTAGTTCTTTTGTTGACTTTGATCAAAATGAATTAACTAAGATTACAAGTATAAAAAATATTATCATTTATATTTTTCTACTTCCCCGTAAATTAATATTTCTATGCTTAAGAAAAAAATTAAGATTAAACTCATTATTTTTATAATTTTGTTTTGTATAAAAATTAAAATGCAACCAAGTTAATTAATATTTTATTAGACTTATCCTCGATATTTTATTTTTTTGATAACTAAATCTTGTAATTAATATTTAAAAGTTAATAATATTTAAATAGAAGTAATACAAAAAGGAAAAAATTGTGGCAAGCAACTAAGTGGTAAATGATGATTAATTAGTAAAAGAAGAATAAAAAGTGGAAAGCAACAAATAGATGATCTAATTATATAAATTTAATGCAACTAATTCTTTACCACAAAGCAACAAACTGCATCACCCTCTGCCCCATCGTTTATGTGTGCAACATACAAAATTTCACTTTTTTTAAGGTAGTTTTTTTTAATATTATAATATTTTAGCTCTTTTGTTGACTTTGATCCATAAATTAACTAAGATTAGAAGCATAAAAAATATTATAATTTAATTTTTTTTACTTCCCCGTAAATTAATATTTCTATGCTTAAGAAAAAAATTAAGAGTGAACTCATTATTTTTATAATTTTGTTTTGTATAACATTTTGAGCTCCTTATTATTATACAAATAACATAAAAACTATTATCTGCTACAACAAAAAAATAGAAAACTCTAATAAAATAATATGTAAAAACATATTTATTATGCTCGTCAAAATGCAACCAAGTTAATTAATATTTTATTAGACTATCCTCAATATTTTTTTTTCAATAACTAAATCTTATAATTAATATTTAAAAGTTAGTTATATTTAAATAGACATAATACATGATGATTAATTAGTAAAAGAAGAACAAATCTATATCACCGCATTGTTTCGTAGCGCTAGGTGACCTGTCATCATCTACCGCAATGTTTCATGGCGGCAGTATTGCAGCAATGAAGAGTTGCGGCAGTACTGGTGGCTATTCCAACCAACGGTGGTTGCGGACCAAACCGCTATATATATATATATATTATTGGCCCCCCTTTGATTCGGTCTGCGTCCGCCCCTGCCTATATATATATATATATATATATATATATATATATATATATATATATATATATATATATATATATATATATATATATATATATCGTATTTGTGTAATTTCATGTCCTGTATTTGTTGGCTGCTGTGCAACTTTGTCCGTCAAAAAGAAGGTGAGCCGTCTGTGGTGTCATAATCGGTATTTTCCAGTGTTGCAAGTTGCAACTGTGCACTTGTGGTCTATTCAGCATCCTCGTGCTGAATGGAAACTGTTGCAAAATCTCTAAATATCAATACAAGTTTACTCAAAATTTTCTTTCTAAAATTGTATTCGGTGGTTGTTCATGTTTGCTTGTATCTAGCATCTTCCTAAATTCGCAGAATTTAGATAAAATTGGGTGGCCCCGAAATCGATCGGATCGATCATTACGTCCATCAATCTATCTAAATATATGAATAATATATATTGACGTTTACAACTAGCAAGACATGACAACGGAGCGACTGCAGCTTCAAAGCATGAGCATAAATAACATATGAACTGGAGCCTTGCTCCATTTTTTTTTTTTAAGGCTTACTGTTCTAGCAAATTTCGGGAGTGAACGAGAATTGAACTCAGTACCTGGGATGATAAGAGATAAATCTTTTACCAATTGACCTAATATCATTGTGCTCCCTTGCTTGACTTGATAACTCTTTGGGTCTCTTTGGGAAATTTATTTTTTTGAAATAAGTTACTTATTCTGAAGAAAAAGTTATAAAATATGTACTTTTTCTGAAATAAGTAACTTATTTTTGCAAGATAATGAATATTAAACTTTCCATATACATTTTTTCTAAAAAAAATATATAAATACGAAATCTTTTTCGAAATAAATAACTTATAAGTTCATCTTAAGATTTACAAAACGGTCACTTCATCCTTCTAAAAATACACCATGTGACAGACACGTATGCTGGAGCCAACCTCAGTGTATCACTATTTTATTCTCAAAATAATTCATTTCTTTCACCAAACTGTATTATTGTACGGTGCAGGTACAACCACTGATTGCATTTTTTGAAACCATTTTTATTCATCAAAGAGCATGGACTTTTGATATGGACATAGAGTCGTATTGTATTAGGGTCACGAATATCCTAATTCCTCCTAATCTTCTTTTGAATAAAAATTGGTAATATTTGATAGGCGCACGTTATAATATAATAATTTCTTCCTTATTTGTTATTTATTTATTTGTCAAATTCCTTATTTGTTATTTCGAACGTGTATTTTTAGTACGAAGAAAAACCGAAAATATTATCCTCTAAACTTACCTGTATTTTGCTGGCAATTACCTAAAATTTACCCCAACCCAACGTGGCCACCAAGAAATTAACTTCCAAAACTTACCCTCCTTTCCTTACCAAAAGCGCAGGATATTAATGGGCCGGGTCGGTGAACAGAAATTAACCGTGTATATATACGAAACACTCCAATCACAAAGGTGTGGTAAAAAACTCAATACCTAACAAACCCTAACACCCCCTCAAATCAGAATCTATACATACATACACACAAACACCTTTATATATAATAATATTCTTCATCCTTCAATAGCCTCCATCAAACCACACACACAAGACACACACACACACAAAGTTTTATTCTTTCTCCGTGGAATTGGATTGTGAATGGTAGAAATCTTAAGTAATTGGTTAATGATCTCCCTCTTCCCTTCAAGGGGGGTCTCTGTTGTTTTCTCTTTTGGTTCTTGCAAAGAAGGCTGGTACTTTCGTTGTATTGGTGTTGACCCCTGAGATCTCTAAAATCTTTGATTTTTATTTATTGTAAAGTTTGGATCTTTTTCACATTAAGAAACAACCCTTTTCTTGAATTTTGTTAATTGATCTGTTTTTATTAGTTCTTGAGATTTTTAAGGAATTTTTGTTCAAGATGTTGCTTTCTAAGCAGAAGAAAATTGATAAGGGGAATAGATTGTTGGTGAGTATTACGGTTATGGGTAGTGCTGGTCCTATTCGATTTGTTGTTAATGAGAAGGAACTTGTTGGTAGTGTTATGGATACTGCTCTTAAGTCTTATGCTCGTGAAGGGAGGTTGCCCATTCTTGGCTCCAATCTTGATCATTTTGTGCTCTACTGCCCCATTGCTGGCACTGAAGGTATTATTATGCTCTTTCTTCGATTAGTTTCCTATCGTAATTTCTGTAATGTTATTGAATTGTTCTGTATGATTGTGTGAATATGCTTATATTTGTGTTTGCGTATATGTGTGTAATTGTTCGTTTAAATACAAACTGAATTAGCTTTGTGATTTGTATTGCTAAGAGTGGGGGGACTTGATTTGGTTGTTTAATGATGATCTTCTAGTACAGTCATGGGTAATTTCTACTGCTGTGATGGTTGATTTGTAGCTCGATTTGTGATATGTAGTAATGGCGATTTGTACACATAGGGACGGTGATTTATAGATGGTTGCATTGTCTACATTGAACATGACCCTTTAAAATATGTATACACAAATTGCAGACAAACTTTTGATCACTAATTGCACAGAGATAGGTGTGCTTTAAACATTGTTGGATTGTAGTTTTGTTCGAGCTATAGGGTGTTATTGAGAAAATACTAATTATCTACTGACTGCAATGAACGATAATAGTACTGCCATTAGCACTTGTAAGGAGGTATAAGCTTAAACTTGTACATATAACAGATATTTGCTTTCAGTGTTGATTCTTTGTTAATTCATTGATTAATCTGTTTGCAGCTTTGAGCCCATGGGAAACAATTGGATCGTTTGGGGTCCGAAATTTTATGCTGTGCAAGAAACCAGGGGTGGACAAGGCCATCGATGGCGGAAAACAAGTTGGAGATGCAACAATTACTCGGAAGGGTGCTGGCAGCTGGAAAGCATGGTTCAACAAATCGCTCAATCTTAAGATATCTTCCCATTGAATTGATACAAGTTATATCTTCCCATTGAATTGGATACCAGAACTGTGTTTGAAGTTTATGCAGTCATATTTTTGTTATCGCTTGCAATTCGGTTTTACTTTCATTGATTGTTCATTTTCTTTTGTTTTATGTCAAAATTGTTGTCGGAGGAACAACAAATGGAAACCTTTTGAGGGTTCGTTTTACCTTATCGAATAAAATTTGCCAAACTTTGGCATTTCGTTTATACATGATGATTGTATACTTCACATATGTTATTTCTGTTTGGTTGATATCTCTGAACTGTTAGCAAGTTAGGAATGACTTATGATTGTAGAAAGACTACATTTTTATTTTAATATTATTTAAATGGATTCGGAAAGATATTCTTGTGAATCACAGTTTGAAATATGTGTTTCAAAAAGTTAGGCTTGAAAATTAGAATATATTTTTTGGTTAGGAAATGAAGTGATTCAGAAACAATACTAGGTTTGAATGTGAGATTCATCTTCACCAGTTTCCACGTCAAGATAACACAAAAAATTCCCACTTGCATCAACCAGTTGATAAATATAGAGTAAATTGCAAATGGTGGTGATTATTCGTATTTACATTTTGACGGCCGAAATTTAAAATTTGTAATATATTGATCATACATTATTTTTGCATTTCAAAAACTTGGTTAATGATCACTTTTTTGAACTATTTTTTCTCAAAAAAGTGGCTCTTAGCCACCATTTTAAAATGTAAAAACAAAGTCTGATCAATATATTGCAAATTTCAAACTCCGATCACTAAAATATAAATATGGATTAAGTTCAGTCATAATTCTGTAATTTACTCATAAATATAAATGTGCAGATATTTTGGCAAAACCAAGAAAATGTATAAAAAATGAGTAAAGTTAGATGAAAAGTGAAAGAAAGTAATGGGTGTAATGGTGTTTTTTATTACGGGTTTATATCAAAGTGACCACTCCGTTCATCAAAAACTATCACTTAACCCACCGTTCTCATCGGGGTCTCATTTAAATCACTAAAATAAGAAAACATATCATTTGCCCCCTGTATAGACCACCATAAATTGTATTATTTTTGTGAATGCAGGGGGGCAAATGATATATTTTCTTAGTTTAGTGGTTTAAATGAGACTCCGATGAGAACGGTGGGTTAAATGATAGTTTTTGACGAACGGAGTAACCACTTTGATATAAAACCCTTTTTATTACTAAATATGAGATAGTAGGGGAAAGTAGTTAATATAATGGTGGGGGAACTTATTATTTATGGTAACGTAAAAAAATAAGAAGAAATCCAAAATAATAATTGTAAAGAAATGAGAGGGACAAAGAAAATATTAATTAAGCAAAAAAAAAGGTATTAATTAAGCAGTCATGCATATATCAGTCTGTGCGATCATACCGACATGAAAAATGTGGTTGCCACGTGCAAGATTTGTTTTTGAGGAATGCCGCATCCATGCTATATATTGCCATAGTTGGATTTAATTAAGAGAAAAAGGACCCTGCGATATATAGAACTTTTTCTAAGATATATATAAAATATTTTTTAAATCTTGTTGGGCTCGCAAGGCTAATTAAAATTCTCTGAAATTACTAAAATACCCACCCTATTTTTATATATAAAAAGCAATTATCTCAGGGAACTTACCTGAGATATATCTCAGGTTCCCTACTCTCTTTAATTAATGGGGTTTTTAGTAACAATTTGTTTTATAAATTGACTCATTTTAATTGGATAAAATTTCTAATTACATTATTATAAATAAAAAAAGTTAATCAAAAAGTGTTAATTAAAATTTTATTATATGCTCATAAATATATAATAGATAAATCCTTAATTAATTTAGACTTCATGTACCTAAAACATGGCACACATTTTCAACTCAGAAAAATTAAACAACGTAACATATTTAATTAACTTACAAATACTAACCTGCCAAAAAGAAAAACTTACAAATACTCAATATTATTTTCTTGCACCATGTAGAGGCCCAGTTGGCATCATATTTTAAGCTGTCTGCAGTCTGCCTATGTAAGAATCCAGCGAAAATATTGCTGCAAGTGGTCCGATTCCTAAAATTTGGTATATTTTGGTTTTAATTTGTGCAAGTTGAATGACAAAATTAAAACTTAAGTAAGATTTAAACTCATTTTAATCCCGTTTTACAGAATTCAATAGTATATTTCATATATTTTTTTCGCAAAAATTTCAAATGTATATACAATTTGTTTTACAATTTGTTTTACAATTTGAAGTTAATTCTATTACTTTTTACTTAACAAAGGGTATTATATATGAAAAACAAAATGTACAAGGATACCATGGATATAAGTTAATAATGTGATAGTATCATATAAAAAAGTTAAAATTACATTGGTACCATATAGAATTTTCCAAAAAGTTATAAAAACGTAATGGGATATTTCAAGTGAAAAAAATTTATCTTTAGTTGATTTATTATCCGAATTTCTGGATTTTATTCTCACTTACCTTCGAGATTTGTTAAATTGATAAAATATATTTTTATATATATATTAAATAATCTTATTTTTATATTTATTGTATTCTGCATTGATTTGGATTTTTATTTAATAAATTTTCAGATTTTGTTGTATGAAATAAAGAATTTATAATCTTGGAAGGATTTGAGCAACAGGCGTTGATTTGGAGCTAAAATATATGAAAATTTGAATTTATTGGATACATGAGCTATCTACATTATTTGGGTCGTATCTTGAATTACAAAAATCGAATTTTGGTGATCTACAATATACACGAAACTTAAATAATTTTTGTTAATTTTGAGGTTGGCCAAATAGCATAGTCCAACCAGAAAAATCCAAAAAAAGAAGGCTAAAGTCAGCTACGAATTTTACGTAAGTGACCCATTCAATTATGGACATCTATTTATACTAGCTTGATAGCCCGTGCAAAGCACAGATACATTTAAATTTGTCAAATTTGGTAATTTTGATTATTAAAATAGATAATTCGTAATTTTTGAAATATAATAAATAAAAAGTGTGATACATTTAACAAAATGTTTTTAAAAATATTACAAAAATACATAATATGATCCTAACAATTTACTTATGAATTTCATATGATCGTAAAAATTTAATTGCACTTAGGAATTCATACGATTTTTTCTAAATAATTTTGAAAATGTAACTTAAAAAGACAGAAAAATAATTGCTTTGAAAAATCTATCCTTGAATTAGTAGATTCACTTGAATTAGTATATTCACTTGAAAAATCTATACTTGCGATTTGTCCGATTTTTAGAACCATGCCCGGAGGTAATAAGTATTTCATGTTGTTGGTTGATGACTATAGTCGATTTATGTGGGCATTTCTATTGAAAAGTAAAGATGAGGCATTCGAAGTTTTTAAAAAATTTCGTTCTTTGGTTGAAGATGGAGATAAAAAGAAGGTGAAATGCTTTAGAACTGATCGAGGTGGAGAATTTAACTCGAGAGATTTCAATGCTTATTGTGAGGAAAATGGAATAGTTAGTGATAACGTGTATTTTATACACGTTTTGTCTTTTATTCTTCTGCATTTTTGTTAGTTTAGAATATTGTTTTATTAATATTTGTTATGTTTTTCATCTTTCAGTGCCTCGTGCTTAATTGTTGAAAAGATGGCTTAATTTGGGCATGAAAGCGAAGATTATTCAAGAGGGAAGTTAGAAGATAAAAGCTCGCGATGTCGGGAGGTGTTTAATGTATTATCTTGAAGATTTTATCTCGTACGGGCTACTGTACGACCGTTCAACAGGCCGTTCAAAGGAGCAGATTTCTGTAAGGGCAGCTGTTAGGGTTAGTATAGGAGTAGATTATGAGTAACTAACTCCATAATTTGGCTCAAGGAAGCATCTCTTGTACTAAACCCCATTCAATTTAAGTAAGCTTCATTATATCTTAATTTCTTGAGTGTATTGTTTATGATTTTGCTTGGAGATTTGTAAGTTGCTTCATCTTGCTCTTCTTATAATTTGAATTTCTAATTGTTTGTACTAATCCGTGATTGTTAGTACATTCATTATAGTAGCACAAGTTTAGTTTACCTAAATTCTCAAGCTTTAAGTGCAAATACCTAGATTGAGCTTCTCATCCTTGGGTTTGTCCTAACCTCTCTTTGATTGATTCCTTGATTTGGTTAAATTGGTAGTGCTTCACTATTGGTTGCTAGTGTCAAGAGAGCTAATTTATGTGCTTCACTAAATTAGTGTTTATAATAGAAGAGAAATAAGTGATTGTGTGCTTCACCAATTATCTTGGTTAGGTAGAGTTTGATATATTCTTGCTTGTTGGGTTGAAGTGCTTGATTTGCTATTATCCTTGGGTCAAATGTCTCTTATCTTGTTAATTTGCTCATTGTGTTGTTGTGTTGGTAAATTTGGATAGTTGCCATTAACCTAGTTGTATTTTTGTATCAATTTAGTTATTGTATGCAAGGTGTTTGATAAAACACCTTAACCAAACTCAAACCCCCCCCCCATTTACACACTTCTAGATTGTAAGAGATAATCTACTTGGAATCAATATTGAGAGTCCTTCCCTGTGAATGAACTACGAAAAACACTAGCTTCAGTTAGACATTTTACAGCTCCTTATACTCCGCAACAAAACGGAGTAGTGTAAAGGCGAAATCGAACTGTGGTAGAGATGGTGAGAAGCTTGCTGAAACAAATGCAGATGCCGGTTAAGTTCTGGAGGGGAAGCGGTTCGACATGCTATATATTTGTTAAATCGACTACCAACAAGAGCTTTGTGTGGAGTAACACCCTATGAAGCCTGGTACAACAAGAAACCGCAGGTCGAGCACATAAAAGTGTTTGGTTGCACAGCTCACGTGAAAGTTCCCAATACCAAGAAACTTGACGATCGTAGCAAAAAGGTAGTGAATTTGGGAAAGGAACCTGGAACGAAAGCCTACAGGTTGTATGATCCAGAAGGTCGTAGAGTTTGTATTAGTCGAGATGTTATTTTTGAAGAAGATAAGGCCTGGTTATGGGAGAAACAAAACAAGGAAGAGAATGTGCAGCTGGAATCACTTGTGTTTGTAGGTACTTACAGAGAAAGTGAAGAGGCCGAAAATGACACTACGCCATAAGTGAGCTACTGTAATGCTTTTTTGTAAGCGTTACACAAATAGTGTTACAATAGCTAGTAAAGTTCATACCTATTGTAACACCGCTCGATTGGTGTTACATTAGCCATATATCTAGTGTTACTCTGAAATTACGGTGTTATGTGAAATGTAACACCACACCGTGGTGTTACAATAGGTAATACTAGTTTTTGAATTTTACTATTTTTTTAAAATTTTTAATACTAATATTTATTTTTTTAATAACTTTTAATTAATAAATCTATTACTCTTTAACCCAATTTCCGGAAAATGAAAACCCTCTTTGATTTTAAATTAACGAACTCCTTATTTGGATTAAATATTAATTTTAGAAATTCATATAATAATAATAAGTACTAAATAAAATAAATATGTTATGAAAATAATATAATATATTTAGATGGTTTCTCTCACTAAAATATAAGAATTAATATAGTAAAAAATTTAGAATATTTTTATCACTAAAATTTATATATAAATATATAACTTCCCTTTTAAATAGTCTTGTCCCGAATGATGAATCTATTTTTTAAAATTATTTATTCGACGGTCCAATCGTACGGATGTCAAGATATAACGGTTTTAGTGAAGTGGTAAATTTTTAAAAAATTTGCTAGATGTATTTGGTTTGGTTTTATAACGGTCAAACCGGTCAATGTAGACTTCCCTTTTAAATAGTCTTGTCCCGAATGATGAAACTATTTTTTAAATTTTTTTTTTCGACGTTCCTGTAATATCCCAACTTAGTTTTATTCGAATGATATAAATTATTAAAATTTTATGTTTACCTTCAAAATTATTATAATTTTATTCGAATGATATGCACATTTTGTTTAACAAAAATTCGTAACTAAAAATATGTTACTTTCATTGGTCTGCTCAACAAGTCGAGCTCCCATAAGATTGGACTAGGTTGGTCTGCTCAACAAGTCGAGCTCCCATAAAATTTGACTAACGGAGATGGGCCGAGCAAATGCTTCGAGGCCCAAATAAAAATTTTGAACTGATTATGCGAGCCAATGTGAACTAGCCCAAATAGATAAGAGTTTTAACCTTACTAAGACCCCTATATATAGTTGAGGAAGGGATCTTGCACTAGTATCCCATCGATGTGGGACGAGTGAAATATTTCCCTTGAGATTATACTTGTCTCTTAAGCCATTTATATAGGGAAGGATAGAGAACCAGCCTTATACATTTTCGATGTGGGACAAAGTTGATAAACAAGAATACTCTTTTGTCTACTTACATTGGTATTTCCTATGTAAAACCAACAGATGTTACTTAGGTGAGTTGGTTATAAATTTAGGAGCTTACATAATTCAACTTTGCACTTAATCCATTTTACATTTATTTTTAAGTGTATGATTATTTAGGCCTCTTAAAGGAAGCCAAATTGAAAGTTATGCACTTTAAGTTTGTAAGTAGAGGACCCAACTTCATTTATATAAAGCTTGGGGGGAGATAACCTTTCACACCATCTCAATGTGGGATGTTGAAAAAAAGTAAGGAGGGAAGGAAAATATATAGTAGTGCATATTGCTCACTATAGAGGCCTACGGGCATCTGATCTTTTTTCGTGGTAATGCCGAGTATATATACAAGCTTTAAGGCAACTATAACCCCATATCTTATCAATTTGGGATAACAGAAACATTGGACTTCGTGGAATGGAAAAAAATGACTCAGGTTTCCTTGAGGTTGAAACTCAAATTCACCTTATGTCCAAAATTTGAACTATGTTGTTTAGGCTCCTCTTAAGGAAGTAGAGCCCAAGTCAAAGAATGAGTTAAGTCATTCACTTCACTCAGATTATATAGGATTTTGTAATATGTTCACTTAGGAATACTCGATGTGGGACAAAGTTGAAAGAAGAAAAAAAAAGGGGAGAGCATTAAGCCCTCCTATACATGTTTCACGTTTTTGTTTATGCAGGTATGAGAAAATTTCTCAAGCACAAACAAAAGCCCAACTCTTCACATTGATCAAGCAATCAACCTTCAAGATTTGATAAACTTGAAGGAATTTGACAACCACTTGATATAAGAAACAAAGTGTGCAAGTAGTCAAGTTTATATAATGTGTGGAAGATTTTTATGCCAGGAAACTCTCGATGTGGGATAACCAGCAACTATATGAAACTAAAAATGGCCTAGTACCACATTGATAACTCTAGGGGAATTAAGTGAGTACATGTAGAAGAGCTGAACCTTAGTGTGTTTAGAAGGAAAATTTGGGGAAGGAAGTCAGTGATGCCTACAAGTTACAAATTATGGATACTCGAAATGGGTGGCATATTTAGCAAGACATGAATTATGTTTTATTACTTTTCCTAACTTCTTTTTATACCATGTCGATAACAAAAAGAGAGATGAGAGTGTACATATTGCAGAGCTTCACTTGGATATACCAAAATGATTGGTTGTGGGCATGCTTAATCGTGGGCTTAGTGCGGGTTGCAGTTCAGTTTTTAGCATAACCGAAGTACTTATTATTTTCCAAGCTTCCTGGGATTTGTACCACATCGAGTAGAAATGGAAGCTTATTCCCCTTTCCATATATAAATATATTGTAGTGTACAAAATAGGAAAGTAGGAGTATAAGCCTACACTTGGTAAGTCTTCATACTTACTTTCTAATTATTATATTTTGATTTAATTTATTTTAATATTTGTTTAATTTAGAAGTTTAGTAATTAATAATATTAGAGATAATGTGTTAATAATGATAGTGTAAATTTTGGATAGTTTTGGAAGACGAATTTATAATATTGGAAATTTCAAAAAGAGAAAGGAGCAAAGAGTAGAAGCGGTTTACTGTAAGTATATACTGTACTGATTTACTGTTGTGAATGATTAAATTGATTTTGAAATATTGATGATTTGTTGATGATTTATCGACGAAAATTGAGTATTCTTACATTGATACTGTGAACTGATGATGCTTCCTTTTTGGAAGTAAAGCTAAACCAATTGTTTAGCTGGCCGGGATCCCCACTAGTAGAACTTGTGAATCTATCGTGTTTGAATACTCATTTTCAAATTATGTGAGAAAATTAATTGTTATGATGAACTCAAGGAAGTTTTGAGGATTCCCTTGTTGAAATAACTTGTTTTGTAAACCTCAGTTATATAGTATAATGTATGCTTGCTGGGCTCTATGAGCTCACCCTTTTATGTCACTAACTTCCACAGGGAAGAATTTTGGAGAAGGAGGTTCGGGGAAAGATAAGGCTGTGATGAAGTAACTATCGAAGTTGGATAAGAGGAGTGTAGGACTCTAAGAAGAATACTTTTGTAATAGGCCTATGTTTAAGTTGTTTAGAAGCTTATAATGTGTTGTAATCTTTTATCGTAAGACTTGACCTTGCTGTATTTCCTTTTGGGTTTTAATTAAGCGAAAGTTTGTGTAAGCATATATATTATGAAGTTTGGTTTGTTTGGCGTGCCCCGGGTCGGGTTCTGAGGTTATCCCGGGACCGGGGGCGCCACAGTTCCAATCGTACGGATGTCGATTTTAGTGAAGTGGTAAATTTTTAAAAAATTTGCTGGATGTATTTGGTTTGGTTTTATAACGGTCAAACCGGTCAATGTAGACTTCCCTTTTAACTAGTCTTGTCCCCATCCAAACTGCATTGAGTAATTCCCTCACAAACAACACCAATTCCCTCACAATCAAATTGAATCATTCATTCTTTGGTGCAGTACAATACAATACCAATTTTTCTTCTACACCCATTCTTCTTTTTCACCGACTTGGTCAAGTACACGCATTCAAAAAATATTTGTTTTAAGTTTTTATAACTTATTATATGTAAATTTACTGTAACGACCGGCGGCCGACATCGTCGATTTCGGGCGAGATTTGAGATTACCCGTAGTTATTTTGTGTTTTAGTAATTTGATTTCGGTTGATTCGGTTCGGTTGTGTTTGATTGGGAAGTATCAATTTCGAGTGTGCGTGTGTATTTCGAGTTTTGTTTTCGAGTTGACTGGGTGGTCGAGTGGGGTGTTTGGATTTGATATGGTTAAGTTTTGATTTTGTTAATTGTTGTCTGAGTTTGGGTCAGTCCTGGATTTTCTTTTTCGTTGTTCGACTATTGTTAGGAAATGGTGCTGTGTATCTGAGTCATCGAGTCTGTCGATTTGTTTCATGTTTTTGCTGTTTAAGTTTGTTGCGAGTTTTGTTTTTTTGTCTCGTTGATAGTTCTGTTCTTGATTCGATTTGCGTTATTGGGCTGAGTTCGCGTGAGTCGCTGAGTTTTTGTAGGCCGAGTTGTTGTTGCTGCTTGTTAGTTTTTTGATCTGTTTTGTTTTTGACCGAGTACTAATTGCTGTGTCTTTTTAATTTCTGGTGCTATGTAATCTGAGTATTATTATTCCGGTTTTCGAGTTTTAGCAAGTCAGTTTTTTCGAGTCTTGTTGAGTCATATTGTGTTTTTGCCGAGTCAATTTGTTGAATTCGAGTTACTGTGCTGAGTCAATCTCTGAGTCTGTTCCGAGTTCTTAATCTTTGTGTTTTGTTGGTAGTTTGTAATTGGTTTGCATTCAAAATTAGTTTTGGTTCCCGTGAAGTTGGTGGTACCGTTAGCTGTTTTTATTAATTTTTGTTTAATTAGTTTTAATTATCATTGATGAGGAAATTGAAACCAATTATTTTTATTTATGTTAACTGATTCTTGTTTTCTTGATTGAGATTTGGAGTAATTAGAGATATATTTGATAGTGTTTTGACTTTGATTTGATTTGATTCTTTTTTGACTTTGATTTTATTTGGAGTAATTAGAGGGATATTTTGATTCTTTCTTGATTAATTGATTTCCTAATTAATTGATTCCTGATTAAATGCTAATTGATATTTGTTCATTTGATTAGTTGACCTCCTAGTCAATTGTTTCCTTAATTAAATGATTTTTAGATTAATTGATTCTCTTAGTTATTGTTAATTGATTAACTAATTCCTTTATTAATTATAGTTTGAATAATTATTTGACTATTGTACCATTATTGGGTGTACCGAAATTGTCGGCTTTTGGACCTTACATAGGTGGTTGTTATCTGTCGTCAGTTGGCGAATTAGTGTTAGTGGATCAAGGTATCTAGCCAAAGGGATACTCCTTTTGGCTAGAGTAATGTTTGGTTTTGAGTTTATTTTTGCAGGAAGCAGTTGACATGCGAAGAGATAATGGACGGAGAAAGAAGGGAAAGTTTATAGAATGTCTTAATTTTTGTTTCAGGGAGCTTTCTGTGTTTCAATGATGTTGGGTTTCATGGAGGGCACTCTTTTCCCACTTGAGTTTTTTTCCCAAAGGGTTTTGCTCTTGTGGGTTTTTAACGAGGCCCTTCTTTGTTCCATTTGTGTCCCTATTAATTGGGTTGAGTATTTTGAAGATTGGCCATGATATATTTTTTTTGGAGTGCAAGTTTCTTTGAAGTAAATGGCGGTGACAAATTGGGATTAAGGAGAGCTGGTGGTCAGACGGATTTTGAGATAACTGAAGATTGGATCAACACTCCTTTTGGAGTGTTGATTATATTTTTAGTTGGTTACTATTGTTTTTGCCTTCCTGTATTTTTACCTTTGGGTGGTTTTTTCGGACTTAAAGGTTCTATTATCTAAACGTCCGGGGGCAACATGCGTGCCTTTCGGTTAGATAATAAACTTTTTTGAATGAAAGAAACTAAACCCCTTTCTCCGGTTTCGCCGGTATTGTATTTTGGTACAATTCATATACGAGAATGTATATTCTTTGACAAAAAAAAAAAACTAATCTTGTCCCGAATGATGAATCTATTTTTTTAAATTATTTTTTCGACGTTCCAATCGTACGGATGTCAAGATATCACGATTTTAGTGAAGTGGTAAATTTATAAAAATTTTCCTAGATGCATTTGGTTTGACTTTATAACGGTCAAACTGGTCAAAGTAGACGATTTTATATGTAAAATGATTTCTTCGACGATTTTATATTTTTACATATAAAATTATATGTAAAAATGATTTCTTCGACGATTTTTTTTTTTTTTACATGAACATGATATTTATGTATGTTTAAGTGATAATTTTTTTAATTTATACTATATATTAATACATGTGATATATTTTTATTTTTATATTATAATAAATTTAATAATTAAATTAAATTATAAAAGATATAAGTAGTAGTAAAGTGTGTTGCCCGAGGTGAAAAATGGGGCGGGCTTTTTCCCCCCAAATGAAAACTAAACATTTTCATTTCCCCCTGAAACAAAAGTATACACATATCTAAACAAAACATTCCTCTCTTCTAGCTCATTCTCTCTCTCGACTCTCTCGGCCGGAAGAATCCCTCCAAGAAATGGTTTCTGTGGTAACAAATTTTCTAATCCATATCTCGATCTCTCCCATCTGTAAATTTGCATCTAATTTTGTTACTCACAATTTGAAACCCTAGATTATGAATCACTTTCACATATACGAAGCAATTGGCCATGGAAAATACTTGGTATCGCTTTCGATTTCAACTTATTGCTTTTAATTTGTGGTTATTGCAATCAATTTAGTATATATTTTCGTATTAATGTGTTTTGTGTGTTTTTAATTGTAGACTGTGTATAATGGGAGGCTAATGGTATTTCATATTTGGATTATTGTGTATCTTGATTAGAGGCAGGACAGGATGAATATGAGAATGATGGTTTTATAATGGATGATGAAGAAGAAGACGACGGCGGAGACAGTGATGAGGAGAAGGAAAAGAAGAAAAAGCGAAAGAAAAGGTTAGTGATTTCTTTTGAGCCCTCACATAAATTTGCATTTCTATTAATCTAATTATTTTTTGTCTTTGAAATCACAGGGATTCCCAGAAGAACTACGTTCTTGATGAAGATGACTATGAGCTGCTCGAGGATAATAATATCACGGGTTTCCGACGTCCAGAGGTGGGTTCAGACAATCATATTCTTGGATGGTTTTCTCCCGACACTTAATTAGTTGCCTTCATCCTTGAAATGGTCATGTTTTGATTGAACAGGAAAGCAAAAAGTTTAAGCGTTTGAAAAAAGCTCAGAGGGATCATCATTCTGGACTTTCTGATGGTGATGAGTTTGATAGATCTGGAAGGGGTGTGCGAACGGCCGAGGAGATGCTCCAGAACAGCCTATTTGGCGATGGTGAGGGTAAAGCTTTGTGAGCACACATTTTGAATGGGTGATTGTACATAACTGTCCATTTGGCTAATGTATATCTTTCTTTGTAGTTTGTACTCTACAACCATACTGACTGTGATGAGGGGGCAACAAAGTATCGGACACGGACCTTTGTCCCTACTGGACAAGAGATGGATATGGTAAGAAAAAACAAGCATATGTTGGGAATCAAGATCTCAAGAGAAGTAAGAAGAAGTAGCATTCATAGAAGAGATCAGTAGAACCGCACCAATCAAATATCTTCATAAGTACCTGACATCAAAAGGCATAATACGTGGGAGTTACCAAGATTTTAAAAGCATGATGACAAGTCTCTGGTTCGATCTTTATGGTCGCGGCGGTTCATCTAGTAGCTCGTCCGCTTTTGAACATGTTTTTGTCGGAGAAATCAAACAACAAGGAGAGCAATCAGTTTCAGGTTTCCATAACTGGCTTCAGGTGTATATCGCATAGCTTCTTTATCTCCATTTATGCTTTCCTGGCACATGCACACAGTTGAAACTGAAATGAGTCAAACTTTCATTAGACAATATTATTGGGAAATCTTATTCAAATAAAACATTATAACTTGTACTGCATGCATAAATTGTTTTAGTGCCTATAAAGTAATTAATTCTCTAGCTGGTTGTATAATTGTGTCTCTTATCAAAATTAATATGCAAGTATTTGGGTGACTTTAGTCTGTGGATATCATATGCCAAAGACACTAGTTACTTTTAATTGTGAAAATACTTGTTTGTCTTTGTCTAGCCATTTATTTTTCATAATTTGTCTGTATTACTACCCAGTCCATTCCTGGGATCACATAATCTTGTCCAGAAGAGGTCCAAGTATAAATATTTATAGACATTCTCTTCATGCAGTTTTACCTGGAAGAATTGAAGGGAAGGGTGGACTACCAAGGTTATATTTACCCAAGAAGGCGTGGACAGGTTGTAAGTGATCTGATTTTATTATTGATCTAGCAATGTAGCTTAATATAACTCTGCTAAAGTTTATTATTATTATTATTATTATTATTATTATTCTGAATGTTTTATGTTTCTCGACTAATAAGGCTTGTCAACACCTGTAGTTTTGTGCCTGTTTTTGAGTAAATTATATTCAATTGATTGCATGATTCTATATTTCTTGCTGAAATCAGTGCTACTTCAATGGTCGTAACTTCACTAAATTCACAACCTTCTAGATTCTTGGATTAATACTTCCCATTATTATAAAAGAAGTTCTAATATTCTAGAAAATGATTTAGCAAAATAAATATAGCGAAGATGGTTCCACTTGTTGCTATGCAAAACCTAGAGCTAAAAGAATTGTGAAGCTTGACAAATAAGCTAATGCTGACACTGGAGCTGGATATTAGTGTACATACACATTAAGAGGCAACTTGATTGCCAAAACCTGATTTTAGTTTTTTTTTTATGAAAGTGAGTTTTTTTCCTAAAGAGGCAAGTCTCCTTCATGGTTGGCTTCGTCTTGGGACATATTAAAGAACTGTAAGCGTGATTATTAAAATAATGCTCCTGTTCTTGAAGAAAATATCGAATTTCATGAAACAGTCTGTTGATAAATAAAGGGTAAGGTGAGGTAGATTGCGACCTTCCTTAGAGCCTGCTATGCAGGAGCCTCATGCACTAGGTACGACCACGGAAAGTCGAGCTTGGCATGACAGTTGAATGTCTGGTTGTTATTCAATAAACGAATTCATAATTGATACTATGAAAAAAACAAGGGACCTTTCTCAGTTCATGTTGGTTCGGAAGTCTTGTTCAATAGATAGAACGGCTAACAGACTGTATGTTCAATTGCAGTGAGATCAGATACTCGAGGCTTTTATGTACTAGTATGAGTTTTTTTTGATAATGACTACTTTTTGTTGTTCAGTCAGTCTGAGTAAATTTGTTGATGTGTATGTATAATCACATTGCAGCCAGATTCAGAGACCCAGTTGCTGACAATTCAGTTTGAATGGAACGGTGTGATGAAATCAGTGTCGAGCACACTGGTTGGAGTGAGCCCAGAATTTGAAATAGCTCTATACACATTGTGTTTCTACATGGGTGGGGAGAACAATTATGTGGAGCTTGGACCTTACCCAATCAACATCAAGTGCTATCGACTCGGAAACAATATTGGATCAGCTTTTCCTGTTACCGAATGAACTCTATGTAACATACCTTACTGCTTCTATTTTCTATCTTTACTGGTATTATTCTGGCGGAGAAACATCAGATTTACTCTGTGTACCAGTACTCTAATGAAATTATGTGTTCTTGTAATGGTTTCGTACTTTTAAAATTTAGACTTAATCGTATGTTCTTGTTGGTTTAGAATTATGTTGGATTCCTTTTGGAAGTATTTGTAATGGTTTTATTAGGTATTAGTATGATGTTGGTATGTCGAATTTGGGATTGAATTGTTTTGGAGTTTGTTGGCGTAGTTTGGAGGTTTGGTTGGAGTAGTATGGAGATGGCTTTTGGTTTATTATGTAGTTTGGAATTAATGTAGTGGATCTTGTTGTGTTGGCTGGGAATATTATTAATGCAGAGCCTACATTTCAAAATTTCAAAAATTTACCGTTACGTTTGCTTATTGTAGTGTTACATTTGTTAATATATAGTGTTACAATAAATATAAAATAATGTTACAACAGATAAAAATGGTGTTACAATAGGGTATGTGGGCCCCCTATAAAATATTTACCTAGTCAAATGTAACACTTAATATGTGTTACAATTGCCCAGTATAGTGTTACAATAGAGGCTGGTGACGTGTACACAGTGTGCCACGTGGCGCCACGTGTGTTGCCACGTGGCCACGTGGTGCCACGTAATGCCACGTATGCACATGGTGCCACGTCTGAAAAAATTGAACTGAGCTATTGTAACACTCAAAATGTGTTACAATTGGGCCCCTGGTGTTACAATAGGTGCCTATTGTAATACTTTTGCTACTGTTACAATAGAGAAGAAAAGTGTTACATTAGGGTATCTATTGTAATGCTCGTAAACGTAACGCCTCCTGGTGTTACAATAGATCTAATGTAACGTTTTTCGGGCCTATTGTAACATCAGAGAGGCGTTACATATGCCCATCTATGGCGTAGTGTGAACATGAATAATATACTACGACACCTGTACGCACTCAATCAGAGACACACGGAGATGATAATTATACCGGTGGTAGTAGCGATACTGGTGGTAGTAGCGAGCCTAAGAAATTCAGGAGCATAGCAGACCTTTATGAAGTAACTGAACCCATAGAGTTCTAGGAAGAGTTGTTACTCATGGGTATTGATGAACCTGTAAATTATAATCAAGCAGAGAAAGACAAAAACAGGAAACAAGCCATGAAAGCGGAGATGGACGATATTGAAAGGAATGGGACATAAGTGTTAACTGAACTTCCTAAGGGGCACAAGGTGATTGGTTTGAAGTGGGTTTTTAAGCTAAAACGGGATGCAGGTGGAAAGATTGTCAAGCACAAGGCTCGATTGGTAGCAAAGGGGTATGCACAGGAACATGGAGTTGATTTTGATGAGATTTACGCACCTGTCACACGACTTGAGATAGTAAGAATGTTGCTAACTTTGGCTGCAAAGAACAACTGGGAGGTGCACCACATGAACGTTAAAACGACATTTTTGAATGGAGAAATACACGAAGAAGTTTTTGTATGTCAGCCAGAAGGTTTTGAGAGTAAGGCAGAGGAAATGAAAGTCTACAAACTAATAAAGGCATTATACGGGCTTCGTCAAGCACCGCGTGCATGGTACGCAAAACTCAACAGGTGTTTGGAATTGCTTGGTTTCACAAGGTGCCCATATGAGCATGCTGTGTACACACGAAAGCTGAAAGATGAGGTTCTTATTATGGGTATGTATGTTGATGGCTTATTGATTACGAGTACAAGCACAACAACAATTATTCACTTCAAGAAAGAAATGAGCAAGCAGTTTGACATAAGTGATCGAGGGAAACTTTCGTATTATCTGGGAATAGAAGTCGAACAGGGTAGTGGTTACATTGAGTTGAAACAAGAAGCGTATGCACGAAAAATACTTGAAAAGGCTGGGTTATTAGACTGCAATCCTTCGAAATACCCAATGGATCCGAAAGAGAAACTCACTAAAGATGAAGGAGGTAAGTTAGTTGATGTTACTCAGTATAAAAGTTTAGTAGGTGGTCTCAGATATCTGGTGCATACAAGGTCGGATATTGCCTATGCGGTAGGCATTGTTAGTCGTTTCATGGAGCATCCTACTGTTATACATCCCAATGCCGTGAAACGAATCTTGAGGTACGTAAAGGGTACTGTTGGTCATGGTCTGGTATACTCAAAGGAGAGTGGAAACAGTGTGTTAACGGGTTATTCAGATATCAACTTGGCGGGGAATGTAGAAGACAGGAAAAGCACCAGTGGAATAGCTTTTTATTTAAATGACAGCTTGATCACTTGGGTTTCACAAAACAATGGTGCGTGGCTTTGTCTTCGTGTGAAGCTGAATTCATGGCTGCTACAGCTGCAGCGTGTCAAGCAATTTAGTTGCGTAATGTACTGTCACAGGTGACTAATGAAGTGACTGGTCCAGTTAAAATCTACATTGACAATAAATCGGCAATTGATCTTGCTAAAAATCCGATGTTTCATGGTCGGAGTAAACATATAGATACAAGGTATCATTTTATTCGTGAATGTGTAGAAAGGGGTGAGATTGTGGTCAAGCACATTGCAACAGAAAATCAGAGAGCTGATGTTCTTACTAAGGCGCTGGCAACTGTGAAATTCGAGAAAATGAGAAGAATGCTGGGTGTCAAGAAACTGGTAGGACAGACTTAGATTACGAGGGAAATTGTTAGTTTTAATCTAAGATCTGCTATAATTATTTACGCGTATTTGCTTTAATAAAACATGGGTTGTGACAGCTATATTGATTCAGTCAAATAGTTATAGAGTGATTGTAGGAAGTCATGGAATAAATGGTAAGTGTTAGAGTCGGTGTGGGAAGGTTGATTATTAGATCCTATTTCTTAGCTAGGTAATTTGTATTGCATGCTTTCGTTATATATCTATACTATTATATAAAAGTCGAAACATTAAAAATTTGGTTGGTCGGTACGGTACTTGTTGATTTTACTTATTTACCCTTACCTAACGGTACATGTTATTTTACATAATTATCATTACTTAATTATTTATAGTTACTAATAACTAATTTGGTTGGTCCTTTTTCAGAGAAATCATGTTATCTTTTCTATTTTTCAATAACAAATCAATTTTCATTTTCACGTAAAATATGAGCAATTCTATTTAATATTATAAAATATTATAATTATAATTACTAATAATTAACCAATTACCTTTTTTTTGCTAAAATATGTTACCATTTCTATTTTTTTATTTTTTTTCCAATAAAACCTGTTCAGGTAGCTTTATTTAAGTAATATGTTTCCTTTTTCAGGTAAAACATGTTAACTTTTCTATTTTTCAATAACTAAACAATTTTCCTTTTCACGTAAAATACAATATTTTTTAGATTTTATCTAACAAAAAGTATTTTCTTTCAAAAAACACTATGAGCAATTCTATTTAATAAAATATTATAATTAATAATAATTTATCAATTAACTTTTCAGTTAAAATACGTTACCTTTTATATTTTTTAAATTTTTTCAGTAAAACCTATTCGGGTAATTTTATTTAAGTACAATAAAATAATAATATAATAATAATTAATAACTAACCGATTATGTTTTTCAGCTAAAACATTTCAAATTTTCAATATTTTCAAACTAAAATCGATCATTTTTTAAAAAGATCACGAACAACATATATATAATTATTATCAGATCAAATAATTAAAATTTTTTAAGCCAACAAAATTCATGTCTTAAAATTTTTAATTCAAATTTAAAAAAGTTTCCATTATATTAAAGAACATTCGTGCATCGTACGGATTAATACGTTACCTATTCTATTTTTTTTTATTTTTTCCAGTAAAACTTATTCGGATAGCTTTATTTAAGTACAATAAAATAATAATATAATAATAACTAATAACTAACTTATTACATTTTTCAGCAAAAATATTTCATCTTTTCAATATTTTCAAACTAAATCCATCAGTTTCTAAAAATATCACGGACACATATATATAATTATTACTAGATCATATCATTTAAAATTTTAAGCCAACAAAATTCATGTCCTAAATTTTTTAATTCAAATTAAAAAAAAGTTTATATTATATTTAAGAACATTCGCACGAATTTTAAGCTAGTATTGTATTATTGCAGTGGAATTAATATAGACAAGAGAGTTTGTGAGAGCGTTTCTTGTGTTTCATCAGTTTGCATAAACAGCATATATATTATATATCTGTAGGGCATTCACTTTACAATAGAGGATGGAACATTTTAGGCCATCACCTTACAGTACACTAAACTTAAATATTTAACTTATATTCTTTCAATTTTGCTAGACCTAATCGACAAAACTAGATGACTGAGTGAAAGCAAAGTACCTATTGGTGTAGAAAATCATGGCTTTTAACAGAATATATGAAAAAGAATATACCTAATGCCATTCCACACTCGTTATGCCAAGTAAACAATGGACGGACTAACATGGCCTTCACTTGAGCAGTGAAAGCGATGTACTCAATTCCACGATACCAACGAGTAGTAGTCCCAGGAAGTTCCCAATGCGAGTGAAACATTCAAGGATCACCACTCCGTTAGTATTAGCTTTGTGTGAAAAGACAGGCGCTAGCTAGCAACACTTGGCCTACAAAGTAACTAGTTGATAAAGCCGCGCTTTGCGACGGCGTTACAATATTTTAAAAAAAAATTCAATACATTTACGTTATATTATAATATTAATATTAAATTTTAATAATTAAATAATCTTCTCTAATGAATCAATTTCTTGTTAAATACGATTCTGTCGATTGAGCCGCTCTCTCATTAAAATCAAAATCCCAACTTTTTAACATATATTATAAAGACTGCATGAGATTGTTCATTTACTCATTGTTCTTTTATTATGTTAACACATCAATTCTTTTCTTTTTAAATACGGTGACTTTTTTCATGACAATAGTATTTGATTTATGAATAAATTTTCCTAATATAAGTATAATTAACTTATATAAAAATATATTATTTAAGATCGTACTTTCTATAAAATATTTAATTATATGTTTCCTCTATATATTCAAACACCCATTCTAGTTCTAGTAGAACTTTTATTTATATATTTTTTCTATAAATTCAAACTCTTATTCTCTATAAATTCGAACTCCTATTCTTCTTCCAACAGAACTTTTAATCGTATGCCTTACAAATACTTATTATACTTCCAATAGAACTTCTAATCATATGTCTTCCCTATAAATTCGAACTCTTCTCCTTTATAAATTCGAACACCTATTCTACTTCTAATATGCTAATTGATATTTTCATATTTATTAGTGTTTAAAATTCTAGAAAATTAGAAAAATCGATTGAGACGATATTAGAGCGCCACCTAAACTCCCGATATCCTCCTATATATATATATCAATAGAACTTCTAATCATATGTCTTCCCTATAAATTCGAACTCTTCTCCTTTATAAATTCGAACACCTATTCTACTTCTAATATGCTAATTGATATTTTCATATTCATTAGTGTTTAAAATTCTAGAAAATTAGAAAAATCGATTGAGACGATATTAGAGCGCCACCTAAACTCCCGATATCCTCCTTTATATATATATATTGATGATTGATGATTGATGATTATAAATTCGAACACCTATTCTACTTCTAATATGCTAATTAATATTTTCATATTTATTAGTGTTTAAAATCCTAGAAAATTAGAAAAATCGATTGAGACGATATTAGAGCGCCACCTAAACTCCCGCTATCCTCTTTTATATATATATATATATATATATATATATATATATATATATATATATATTGATATATTGATGATTATAAATTCGAACACCTATTCTACTTCTAATATGCTAATTGATATTTTCATATTTATTAGTGTTTATGATATGGGCTAAAAGTAAGCCTTAAAGACACCTTTAATATGGTATTAATTATACCCGGAATAGTCCAAACGTGGGGCCCACCAGTTGGGCCCAAACCCTATTTATAATATTAATTTCGTAATTAATATTAAGGGTAATAAACAGCTCAGCAAATAAGAGTTGGATAAGGATAATA
Source organism: Saposhnikovia divaricata (assembly GCA_036435485.1). Lineage (NCBI taxonomy): Eukaryota > Viridiplantae > Streptophyta > Magnoliopsida > Apiales > Apiaceae > Saposhnikovia > Saposhnikovia divaricata. Next base: position 27,669,128 of record CM071600.1, read on the forward strand.
TCTCCTTCAGACTTATCCTATAAAGCATCCAATTATATATGGAAATTGATTCCTATAAGGAATAGATCAAGAACTTTCCTCAGGGAGGTGACTTATCTATTAAGTCTCCAACTCCTACCTTAATTCTAAGGCTTCTCAGCCTATATAAAGGGCCTGACCCCTCATTCTCAGAACTACGTTTTTTGGCTTGATCTTTGATATTCATCAAAGTACGTAGGCATCTTGTGAAGGCAGAACCAGCCACGAGCACAAGAGCAGCCATTAAAGCACGAAGCTCACACACCCTTACGTTAAATACATAAACCCTAGCCGCAATACTAGTAGCCTAGTTTTTATTCCACAACATTTGGCGCCGTCTGTGGGAAGACAACATCAACCATGGTTCAAACACGAAGGACAACGTCAACCGAGGCCGTGCCCCTTAACTCTGCTCAACCAGCCACTTCAGATTCGCTCATCGTCACTGAGGAAGGACAAATACTCCCATCAACAGGGACGGTCGTTCAACCTCTGCCCACTCAACCCCCAGGGACGACTCCCCATGTAGAGGGGACTCACTCTGTGGTCGTCCAAGAAACCAACCCTCTCCAGATGGTGGTTTCTCCTCTTGGTAACGTTGATCGCACGGGGGTACAGATCCACACTACGGATCTCCCTTTGAACACCAACCCTATGTATGGACTGCCTAACTATCCCCCTCGACGAAGGGAACCTGGACCGAGCGGACACGCCTTACAGATCCGGGATCGAGAATATGATGACTACTCAGGTCCCTATACTGATGATTCATCATCATCTGAGGATGATGATCGAGATGAAGCCCCGAGGAGGCGACGAGCTAGCAAGGAACCCCTAAGAAGAACACGGAGAATCCATGATGGGCCTCCACAAACGATTGAGGAGAGGATTAAGGCTCATGAGGCTGAGATCCAAAGGTTGAAGGATGATATAGCAAGGGAACAGGCAAGACAGAGTCTGATTCGACCCCCTCCAATCTCAGAAAGGATTCCTGTTATAGATTTGGAGAGGTCTTCAAGAAGACAAAAGAGGGCTGATGTCCCAACAAGAGAAGCTATGAGGGTGGAAACCCCCAGGAGTAACCCCAAAGATCTGATGCCACTTGGGGACCCTGACGATCCCACACCTCCGTTTACTGAGGAGGTGATGAATGCCCACATCTCAAGGAAGTTTAAGATGCCAACCATTAAGGCCTATGATGGAACGGGCGATCCCGCAAATCATGTCAGAACTTTCTCGAACGCACTGCTGCTACAGCCTGCTAGTGATGCCTTAAAGTGTAGGGCGTTCCCTCAAACTCTGTCAGGAATGGCTCAAAGATGGTATAGCCGTCTACCTGCAAATTCGATTGGCTCTTTTAAGGAGTTAAGCGCTGCTTTCATCAGCCAGTTCATCAGTGGGAGAATTCATGAGAAAAGTTCTGCATCCCTTATGTATGTGGTGCAAGGGAAGAATGAGAACTTAAGGGATTATCTCAAGCGATTCACCAAGGAGACGCTAAATATCACCGATTTGGAAAATAAGGTGGCCATGGTAGCCCTGGAACACGGAACCACTGACCTCTTCTTCAAAAGGTCTTTGGCAAAACATCCTCCTAAGAACATGGCCGAACTCCAAAGAAGAGCCGATAAATATATCAAGGCCGAGGACAGCATTAAGAAGGAAACCACAGTAGGTAATGGCAAGGGCTCTAATGATTCGAAGAAAAGAAAATCAGAACAAGAGTACGACGCTAGGGACAAGTATCCCCGGACTGGCAAGGACTCTGATTCATCACCTAAGAAGGGTTTTGGGTCAAGGTTTTCTGATTACGCAAGGTTGAACGCTCCTAGGAGCCAAATTTTGTTGGACATTAAGAAGGATAAGGACTTCCGCTGGCCTAAACCGCTCAGGGGTGATCCCGAAAAGAGAAACAAAGATCTGTACTGTAGATTCCATAAGGATGTGGGGCATGACACAGATGACTGCAGACAGTTGAAGGATGAAATTGAGTTTTTAATCCGGAAGGGAAAGTTAAACAAGTTCACTAAAGGTGAAGACCGTGGAACCCAGAAGAGGGATTATGAAAGAAGAGACAATGATAGGAGGGATAACGATCGCAATCGTAACCCGCAGCCTCGAGGGCCAGTAATTAATATGATTTGGGGAGGACCAACAGCGGCCGGCACTACCCGAAACTCTCGAAAGGCTTATGCCAGGGAAGTGATGCACATCACAGGAGAAGCCCCGAAGCGTGCTAAGACTGAGGCAGTGATTGGTTTTGATGATTCAGATCTTGAAGGGGTGAAATTCCCCCATGATGACCCGTTGGTCATAACTCCAGTAATTGGAAACTCGGAAGTGAAGCGAGTCCTGATAGACAATGGAGCTTCCGTCGATATCTTGTTTCATGATGCTTTTATGAGGATGGGGTATACTGACTCTCAACTAACCCCGACTAACATGCCAATCTACGGATTTAATGGAGTTGAGTCCAAGGTTGAAGGGACCATTCATCTGCCTATGACAATAGGGCAAGAACCTAAGGAGGCCACCCAGATGCTAAACTTTCTAGTAATTAAGGCTGCCTCGACGTACAATGCAATCTTAGGGAGGACCGGACTTCATGCATTCAAGGCTGTTGCCTCTACTTATCACATGAAGGTCAAATTTCCAACCAGGAATGGTGTTGGGGAACAAAAAGGAGATCAGAAAATGGTCAGGAGTTGCTATGTGGCTGCTTTGAGAGCTGACGGAACCGGGGGGCAGGTACTCCCGATTGAAGACATGGATGTTCGTGATGATGATGAACACCGGGGAAAGCCAGCGGAGGACTTAATACCTATCCCTCTGGAACTAGGCGACCCTGAGAAGGTGACTTATATTGGAGCCTCTTTGAAAGAACCCCTGAAGGGCAAATTAATAGAGTTCTTACAAAGGAATAGTGACGTTTTTGCTTGGACAGCAGCTGACATGCCAGGGATTGATCCTCAACTTATAACTCATAGATTGAATGTTGACCCTAATCGGAAGATAGTACAGCAGAAGAAGAGAAATTTTGCTCCGGAAAGGCAAGAAGCCATTAAGCAAGAAGTGGATAAGCTCTTGGAGGCTGGTTTTATTGAGGAAATTCAGTTTCCCGAATGGTTAGCAAACCCAGTGATGGTCAAGAAAGCGAATGGGAAGTGGAGGATGTGTATAGACTTCACCGACCTGAATGATGCATGCCCAAAGGATTGTTTCCCTCTGCCAAGGATAGATATGTTGATAGATGCCACAGCTGGACATGAGATGCTGAGCTTCATGGATGGGTTCAGCGGCTATAATCAGATTAAGATGCACAAGGATGACATCCCTAAGGTATCTTTCATAACCGACTTTGGTGTTTTCTGCTATCTTGTTATGGCGTTTGGCTTAAAGAATGCAGGAGCTACTTACCAACGATTGGTGAATAAGATATTTGCCCATCTGATTGGAAAAACCATGGAGGTTTATGTCGATGATATGCTGGTTAAAAGCTTGGTCAAGACAGATCATATCAAGCACCTCAGAGAGGCATTTGAAGTGCTGAGGCACCACAAGATGATGTTGAATCCAGCCAAGTGTGCCTTTGGCGTTGGATCAGGCAAATTTTTGGGTCTGATGGTTTCTAAAAGAGGCATAGAGGCCAACCCCGACAAGATCAAGGCAATCTTAGACATGGAACCACCGCGCTCTATAAGAGAAGTGCAGAAGTTGACGGGCCGGGTAGCGGCTTTAGGAAGATTCATCTCCAAGTCTGGTGACAAGTGCTTGCCTTTCTTTCAAGCACTGAAGAAAGTGAAAAATTTTGAGTGGACTCCTGCGAGCCAAGAGGCCTTCGAGCAATTGAAGAAATACATGGTTGAAGCCCCATTATTGACCAAACCAAGTCCTGGAGAGACTCTTTATCTATACCTGGCGGTATCTGAGCAAGCCCTGAGTGCTGTCCTTATTCGGGAAGAGGAGAAAGTCCAGAAACCTATCTACTATGTAAGCAAAGTGTTGCATGGGGCTGAGTTGAATTATCACCCATAGAAAAGTTTGCTTTGGCTTTAGTAACTGCCTCAAGGAAATTGCGACCTTACTTTCAGGCACACAAGATCCAAGTTCTGACGAACCAACAGTTGAGGAACATATTGCATAGCCCTAAGGCCAGTGGAAGGCTAATTAAATGGGCGATTGAGTTAGGAGAATTCGATATCACATACAAGCCTCGGACAGCCATCAAGGCTCAGGCATTGGCTGACTTCGTGGTTGAATGTACTATTAACAACCAAGAAGTCGGGGGGCAAGAGATAATGACTACCCCTGGGCAAGAGAAAAAAGAAGAGGAACTTACACCCGATCTAAAGGAATATTGGGTGCTCTATTTTGATGGAGCATCAAAAACAAATTCTAGTGGTGCAGGTTTGGTTTTGCGAAGCCCTGATGGGTTCACAGTTGAGTATGCTTTAAAGCTGGATTTTCCTACTACTAACAATGAGGCAGAGTATGAGGCATTAATAGCTGGTTTGGGTTTAGCTAGAATCATGCGGGTCAAAAACCTTAAAGTTTGTGGAGATTCACGACTTGTGATATCCCAAGTAAACGGTGAATTCGAAGCTAAGGATGAGACTATGGCGAAATACCTGAGAGTGGTGAAGGCTGTTATGTCTCAGTTTGAGGAATGTCATGTTGAGCACATCCCGAGAGAAGAAAACGTTAAGGCCGATGCCCTGTCTAAGTTTGCTTCTTCTGAAATAGAAAATTATGCTGGGAGTGTCTACTTTCAGGTCCTGAAGGCCCCAACCATTAATGCAAAGCTAATGGCACCGATTGATATAGGAGGCTCTTGGATAGATCCTATCAAGGCACACCTGGAGACCGGTTGGCTCCCAGACAATGCCATGGAGGCACGAAAACTCTCAGTAAGAGCGTTGAGATATACTTTGATTGAGGGTATTCTGTACAAAAGGTCGTTTGTCATCCCGTACTTGAAATGTCTAAGGCCTTTAAAGGCAAGGGAAGCATTAGAGGAAGTTCATGAAGGGATCTGTGGGCAACATTTGGGGGGCAGAGCCCTAGCTCACAAGATAATTCGTTTAGGGTTTTATTGGCCGGAGATGTTGGCTGATGCACAAAACTATGTCAAGAGATGTGAGAGATGCCAGAAGCATGCCCCAATTGTGAGGCAACCGTCTGAGATGTTGACCTCTATCAACTCTCCCATTCCGTTTGCAATGTGGGGGATGGACATACTTGGACCCTTTCCCATGGCTTCAGCACAGAGGAAATTCCTGATAGTGGCCATTGATTACTTCACTAAGTGGATTGAGGCTAAACCCCTGGCCAAGATAACCACCAAGCAAGTTTCCCAGTTCTTCTGGGAGAACATCATTTGCAGATACGGAATCCCACGAATCCTTGTGACAGACAATGGGACACAGTTCAATAATGAGGAGTTTAAGAAGTATTGTGAAGAGAATGCGATTGAGCTCCGCTTTACCTCAGTGGCACATCCACAAGCCAATGGGCAAGCTGAGGTAGCTAATCGAATTATCCTCGATGGACTAAAGAAGAGGGTCGAGCGCTCTAGGAACACTTGGGTAGATGAACTGCTGCCCATACTCTGGGCGTATCGTACCACTTGTAAGGTAACAACTGGAGCAACCCCATTTTTGCTGGCTTATGGAGCCGAGGCTGTTGTGCCCTTGGAGATCATGCAGGCATCGCCTCGAATCGAGGCATATGAGCCAGAAACTAATGAAGAAGGGATGAGACTGGCCCTGGATTTAATTGACGAGGTTAGAGATGAAGCTAATGCTAGGAATGCTGAGTATCAGAAGAGAGCCTCTTTTCATTACAACCAGAGAGTTAAAGAAAGATTTTTTCGACAAGGCGACATGGTCCTAAGGAAGATTGAAGCCTCAGGAGTTGGCCAAAAAGGAAAGTTAGCACCAAATTGGGAAGGACCGTATCTGGTCAAGAAGGTGTTGGGACGAGGATCTTACAAGTTAGAAACCTTGGATGGGGTTGAGGTGCCCCGGACTTGGCATGCTGTGAACCTCAAAGTTTATTATGTTTGAGGTCTTTTGATAAAGGCTTGAACTTTTATCTATTTATTAGAAATAAGGTTCGAATGAAACCATTATAGAGCATGTTGCTCCCAGTAGTTGATAAAGTATCTATGTAAGGGTTGAACCCATTTTATTAATGTCCTTTGACAGCATAATGGAATTTATTCTGTTTTCTCTATTGGTTATCCTTCCTTGCTAAAATAAACGAAAGACGAATGTTGGACCGACTAATAAGTTTAAGTACCAGCCAAGAGGCCAAGTACTCAAAAATTCTAAAGTATTAACAAACTATGAGCAAAGGCAAGAAAAATGAGCGGAAATAAACTGCATAAATAGTTAAGTTAGAAATTACAAAGGCCCGAAGGCTATTAAGTCAAATGATTGAAAACCAAAGTTCAGAAAGACAAATGATAAACAAATAAAGCCTAAGGGGCCTTAGGGGCCTCCTTAGCAGGAGAAGCATCCTCAGAGCTAGTCTCAGTAGTAGACCCCTCGTCGGCAGAGATAGCAGCACCAGGCTGAGCTGGAGTAGGCTCGGGATCCAAAGCTGAAGAAGTGGCAGTAGCATGCTCCTTAACCAAAGTGTCATCCTCCCCAAACAGCTCTTCACTGGAACCAGGCCCCTGTGTCAAGGCATTGGGAAGGTGAGGGCTAGGAAAAGTAGAAGGCAAGAATAACCCTGGATGCTGCCTCAGAACTGCTTCAAGGGCTTTGGTCCACCCATCGGAAAACTGACTAGGAAAGAGCATCTCATCATGCTGATCCATGAGAGTCTTGTACTCATCTGAATCCAGATATTCATCAATATGCTTCTCCTTGTCATCTCTCAGGGCGACCAGCTCCGCATGCATCCCTACCATCTCTTCATCTTTCTTCTTTATCTGCTCTTCCAGACGGTTAATATGAAGAGTCTTCTTCTGAGACTCAGACTCAAAAGCTTTAGACTTCTCTTTCCAAGCTTTGGCTTTATGAACCAAGCTTTGGAAATGGACGTTAGCCTGCATGAAAGGTTAGCATTGACATCAAGTAATGAACTTAAAAGCCGTTAAGGTATTGAAAGATAAAAGTTTGAGACTTACCACAGCGAGAGCCTGAGCACCGAGTGCCTCTGACTCCCCAATACCTCCACCAAGGACCATGTCCTTATAATCAGGGGTGGTGATCGAGTTTAAAGACCAATCCATGGAGTGCTTCGTAGAGCCCACCACAGAATCCTGCTTCCTAAAGCCCCAAGGAGGCCTGAAAACCGTCGACTGGACATTAACCTGGGAGCTCCCCTCCAGTCCAGCTATGTCACCATATCTCAACTCCCCTTTATGGACCTTGTGGGGGCGCAGGAAAGGAGGCTCCGTGTTTTTCCCTCGAGGGTCAGCAACCCTCTTAGCCCGAACCATCCTGGCTGTCTCTTCATCAGGAGAGGGTGCAGCCTCCACAATCAATTTCGCAACTGCAAGAACGACCAAAAAGAGAGTTGGAATAAATTCAGTAATAAAAAGTAAATGGCAAAGACCAGTAAGAAAATTACCCCGCTCAGAAACTCTGGAAAGGCCTACTCCCCTTAGAGATTCCTCATTTAAGAGACTTAGGCAGGTAATAGAACTACCATCTGCCTCGGTCAAAGTATTATAAGCGGCCTGTTCCTCGGTACTAAGGACGATTCCCTTAGCACTTCCATCTGAGACTCTCGAGAATGTCTGCCTAAAGAGAGTGCCCCAATCACCTCCATCCCATTCTAAGTATGCGAACTCATTTTTCCAGCCCGCATTATTGTCAGGAATTGACTTGCCATTAAAGATTGGGGGGACTCTAGGACGGAGCTTAACATATACCCAGCCAGGGTTCGTGGCAGGACTATTGTAAAATTGAAAAAGTTTGCGAAAAAGAGCAAATGATAAAGGGAGTTGTTGTTGAAGACACAAAACCATAAAACATAATATAATTCTCCACGCGTTTGGCGGGAGTTGACATGGACTAATTTGCACATCAGCTAAGAGTCTAGGAATGAATTCGTGAAATGGAAAACGAAGGCCAGCCACTAGACTCTCCCTATAAACACACAAAGAATTGGGTTTCCAGTGACAAGGTCTGTCACCTGGCTCGGCTGGGACAAGTTTATAAGGTGATTTAATTTTGAAAAGCTTGTTATATCTAGTGATTTCATCAACATCATGATAAGAGCTACAACAGTCATATGCATCTAATTCTGACAAAGAGGGGTAATCATCTCCACGTTGATTTAACATATCTACTAGAGATGTGTAAGAAGAGCGAATGGTGATTGTACCTTTGGAGGAGGCAGAATTCATCTTTGCAAGGCGAGACTTAGCTTTGTCTTCCATTGATGCTCTTGAAGAAAGGTTCGAAGCTCTTGAAAAACCCAGAAAGTTTGAAGATTTGAAGAAAATCTTCAAAGAAAACCCAGAAAATATGAAGGAATGAAGGTATCTTCAAGAAATAAACCCAGAAACCACCGCGAAGGGGAGAAGCTTAAAGAAAACTTTCGCCGGAAATCGCCTTGAAATAGAGATAACTACAGAGAGAATTTCTAGTGAAGTGTTTGAGTAGAAGTAAGAATGAGAAAGTGAACACTTCACTCTCACTCTTATATACAATCTTTTAGCCGGTTAAAATTCCTCCAAACGGTCAAGAAACCTACAGTAACAGGTCAGAAAAGCCCATGAAACCGGCCCAAATTAAGGCCCAATTCTAGGACATTCTTAGGAAAATATCTTTGAAAAATATCTTAGATATTTAGAAGAAAATTATGGGTATTTTTTAAAAAATATCATAGACAATAAATCCTGGATTTGGATCCAAATAGCCCGGATGGGCCCAATAACAACTATGAGGATAAGCCCATTTTGAAAAGAAAAGTATCAGGCCCCATAAGAATAGGCCCAAAGCCAAAGTGGCCCTTAATTCGACCAGAATCCTGGTCGAAACGACCAAGAATCCTGGTCGAAAAACCCTTCGACCAAAGCGTTGGAAACGCCCTTAATTCGACCAGAATCCTGGTCGAAACGGCCAAGAATCCTGGTCGAAAAACCCTTCGACCAAAGCGTTGGAAACGCCCTTAATTCGACCAGAATCCTGGTCGAAACGACCAAGAATCCTGGTCGAAAAACCCTTCGACCAAAGCGTTGGAAACGCCCTTAATTCGACCAGAATCCTGGTCGAAACGACCAAGAATCCTGGTCGAAAAACCCTTCGACCAAAGCGTTGGAAACGCCCTTAATTCGACCAGAATCCTGGTCGAAACGACCAAGAATCCTGGTCGAAAAACCCTTCGATCAAAGCGTTGGAAACGCCCTTAATTCGACCAGAATCCTGGTCGAAACGACCAGGAATCCTGGTCGAAAAACCTTTCGACCAAAACCATTCTGAGGCCCTTATTTCGACCAGAATCCTGGTCGAAACGACCAGGAATCCTGGTCGAAAAACCCTTCGACCAGAGCAAAATTGGACCCTTATTTCGACCAGAATCCTGGTCGAAACGACCAGGAATCCTGGTCGAAAATCTCTTCGATCAGGAAGAAAAAGAAGGCCTTAATTCGACCAGAATCCTGGTCGAATTCCTGGTCGAATTCCTGGTCGAATTCCTGATCGAAAATACTCAGTCCTGGTCGAAATTTGCTATAAAAATTGATTTTCTGACAGCTAATCTTCACAGACATGGAATTTTGATACCTGTAGGTACCATAATAGGATAAAAATGGAAATACGAGGAATTTCATAGATAATTCCTTGAAGAAAAAAGACTCTGTAACTAAAGTTATGGAAATTGCTTAGCCTCGAATAAGGCATATCGTCGTAAACGTGTCGGTCGCTCCACACTTTGCATCAAGACGACATTCGTGAAACACTAGTGTACAAAGCCCTGACCCAAGTCTCACGAAAGACAGATAAAACTTCAAGGAAAACCTGATCAGTTTTCCTAGAAGTTGGGGGGCAAATGATATGGGCTAAAAGTAAGCCTTAAAGACACCTTTAATATGGTATTAATTATACCCGGAATAGTCCAAACGTGGGGCCCACCAGTTGGGCCCAAACCCTATTTATAATATTAATTTCGTAATTAATATTAAGGGTAATAAACAGCTCAGCAAATAAGAGTTGGATAAGGATAATATCTCCTTCAGACTTATCCTATAAAGCATCCAATTATATATGGAAATTGATTCCTATAAGGAATAGATCAAGAACTTTCCTCAGGGAGGTGACTTATCTATTAAGTCTCCAACTCCTACCTTAATTCTAAGGCTTCTCAGCCTATATAAAGGGCCTGACCCCTCATTCTCAGAACTACGTTTTTTGGCTTGATCTTTGATATTCATCAAAGTACGTAGGCATCTTGTGAAGGCAGAACCAGCCACGAGCACAAGAGCAGCCATTAAAGCACGAAGCTCACACACCCTTACGTTAAATACATAAACCCTAGCCGCAATACTAGTAGCCTAGTTTTTATTCCACAACAGTTTAAAATTCTAGAAAATTAGAAAAATCGATTGAGACGATATTAGAGCGCCACCTAAACTACCGATATCCTCCTTTATATATATAGGCTAGCGTTCAAATAAAAACCAACCTTAGAATAAAAACTAGAAACCTACACTAAATAAATTATATTTCATTTATTTTAATGGCCCCGCTAAGGGCACCTTCACAAAAAACGTTTAAAATTCTTGGCTCTATTCAAAAAAAATTTAAAAAAAGTTACTGTTCACGTGCCACATCATCACGTGAACAGTAACTTTTTTTTAAAATTTTTTTATTTTTTTTATTTTTGTTGAATAGAGCCAATAATTTTAAACTTTTTTTGTATTGGAGTACCCCTAATTTGGTCATTAGATTAGCTTGAAATATTTAATTTAGGTTTAGTTTCTAGTTTCTATTCTAAGTTAGTTTCTATTAGAACAAGACCCTATATATATATATATATATATATATATATATATATATATATATATATATATATATATATATATATATATATATATATATTGATTGATGGTGAAAGATCGGATGCTGAGTGAGTTGTAAAAATTAAACTTTCTTTTTAATAAAATTTAAGAGTTCATTAAACATCGATTTAATTAGTTAACTAGTACTAGCTTAAAACCCGTGTGATGCACAGATTTTTTTTAATATTATATGAAACTTTTTCATTATTTTAAATTAATTTTTTTAAACATGAATTTTGGAGGGTTTAATTTTTATATGAGATGATTTGATAATAATTATATAAATGTTATCCGTGATATTTCTAGAAAAGGAGGGATTTTAGTTAGAAAATATAGAAAAGATGATAGGTTTTAGTTGAAAAAGGTAATCGGTTAATTATTAGTGATTATAAAATTATTATTTTATTTTATTAAATAGAATGTCCATGATATGATTAGAAAAAGAGAGGATTTAGTTAGAGAAAATTAAAAAGGTAACATGTTCTAGGTAAAAAGGTAATTAATTAGTTTATAGTAATTATAATTTAATTATGTTTTTTACTAAATACAATGTTTTTAGAAAAGGAGAAATTAATATTATCCGTGATATTTCTATTAAAAGAGGGATTTTAGTTAGAAAATATAGAAAAGACGATACGTTTTAGCTGAAAAAGATAATCGGTTAATTACTAATATTATAATATTATTAGTTTATTGTATTAAATAGAACCGCTCGTGATACAATTGGAATAAGAGATATTTTAGTTAGAGAAAATAGAAAGATAATGTGAAAATTAAAAAGATGACATGATTTATGTGAAAATGGTAATTGATAAGTTTATAGTAATTATAATTTAATTATGTTATTTTACTAAATAAAATTGTTCATAATTTTTAGAAATGAGAAATTAATGTTGCCCGTAATATTTCTAAAAAAAAGTAATTTAATTAGAAAAAATAGAAAAGATGATACATTTTAGCTGAAAAGGTAATCGGTTAATTATTAATATTATAATTTTATAATTTTATTTTTATTAAATAGAAACGCCCGTAATATAATTGGAAAAAGAGAGGTTTTAGTAAGAGAAAATAAAAAAGGTAACGTGTTTTGGTTGAAAAAGGTAACCATCCATGATAAATTTGGAAAAAGAAAGACTTTTGTTAGAGAAAAGAGAAATGGTAACATGTTTTGCCTAAAAAATGTAATTGATTAGTTAATAGTAATTATAATATAATTATGTTATTTTATTAAATAAAATTGCTCGTATGTTTTTTTTAAAAAAAGAAATTTTAGTTAGATAAAATGTAAAAGATATTGTATTTTACCTAAAACATAAAATTATTTAGTTATTGAAAAACAGAAAAGGTAATATGTTTAACCTTAAAAAGGAAATTGATTAATAAAGTAGAAATTTTTGTTAGATAAAATATAAAAGATATTGTATTTTACCTGAAAAGGAAAATTATTTAGTTATTGAAAAATAGAAAAGATAATATGTTTAACTGGAAAAAGGGAAATTGGTTAGTTAGTAGAATGGATTTTATCTACCGTATTTGAGTTAGAAAATATAGAAAAGATAATACGTTTTAGCTGAAAAAGGACATCGGTTAATTATTAACATTATAATATTATTAGTTATTTGTATTAAATATAACCATCCGTGATATAAATTGGAAAAAAAGAGATTTTAGTTAGAGAAAATAGAAAGGTAATGTGAAAATTAAAAAAATGACGTGATTTAATGTGAAAATGGTAATTGATTAGTTTATAATAATTATAATTTAATTATGTTACTTTAGTAAATAAAATTGCTCATAGTTTTTAGAAAATGAGAAATTAATGGTGCTCGTGATATTTCTAGAAAAAAAGGAAATTTAATTAGAAAAAATAGCAAAGATGATACATTTTCATGTATCATTATTATAAACAATGTATACGATTTTTAATATATTTTATTAATAATTGAGAAATATGATGTGATATTTTCATGTATATATTAATGATTGTAAGATTTGTTGTAAATTAAAAAGGTAACGTAATAATATTAATGATTGAAAGATATGATAAAATTGATGTTTTTAGGTGTTTATAAAACGTAATATGTTCAATTAAAAGTAAATGTGAAAAAGGCAATCACTAATTACCATTAATTTTATTATATTAATTTGAAAAAGGCAATCGACTAATTACCATTAATTTTATTATCTTAATCGACTAATTATCATTAATTATAACGTATTTTAATTGGAAAGAAAATATTAATGATGGAAAGATATGACACGATTGATGTTTTTAGGTGTTTATAAAATGTATTATCTCGACTAATTACCATTAATTATATTATGTTATTATTTATTTTAGGTGTATTTATGTTTATTTATAATGAAGGGTATATAAGTAAATTCACTCAGTACCAAGAAATAGGTACCAAAACTTTCAATGTTTCGGAATTTATATAATAGTATAGATAGGCTAAAAGGAACCCTTGCTTTGCTTTGTGACCGGTTCTTCCTTCCAATGGGACGGGAAGTGAATGGGAAATGAGTGCAGTTTTATCAATTGTCAGCTTATCACCACTGTCTAGTGTCTAGCCAAGGCATTTTGTATCTATTAGGTCATTTTTTTAGTAAACAAAAACATGGTGTAGACGTATACTGGAACCAGATTTTAGCCGGGTGGACCCTTCGTTCGGACCTGCGAAAGAAGAAGAATGCGAGGGTGTTATCCCCCGATTCACCTCCGGCGTAAGAGTAAGTATTCCGATTCTTTAGAGAAAAAAATAGGTAAACGTAAAAAGATTGTGTTTAGAGAGTACTTGAGTTGTAATCTCCTCTCCTTTGAATAGCTTTCTACCTGATTTATAGTGTGGTTGTGGACCACTAGGAGGTGGAAAAGGTGGAATAAAGTGTCCCACATTATGAGGTGTCAACACCCAATTGGACCGTCTTCGGTCGGACGTGTCATTAGATGATTGGACCGTTGTTTCCATTGATCTTGGGCTTCATTCGGGCTCAAAAGTGATGGGCTAGATAGATGGACCTCCAACATGTCCCCGGGCTTCAATCGGGCTTTGCTAGAATGAAGGCCACCTTTTTTGGTCCATCTTCGGGAGGCTCCCTTAGCATAATTTATGTATAGTAATGCGGCTTCGGCTTCGTCTTGCCTATGCATCGTTCATCTTTATTTTATGCATCTTCGGCCGTTCATCTTCGGCCACATCCTAGCATGACTATGCGTGTTCGGTAGTTCATCTTCGTGAACAACCTGACATGCCTTCGGCCGTTCATCTTCGGCCACATCCTAGCACGACTATGCGTCTTCGATCGTTCATCTTCGTGAACAACCTCACATGTCTTCGGCCCTTCATCTTCGGCCACATCCTAGCATGACTATGCGTCTTCGGTCGTTCATCTTCGTGAACAACCTGACATGCCTTCGGCCGTTCATCTTCGGCCACATAGCATGACTATGCGTCTTCGATCGTTCATCTTTGTGAACAACCTAACATGTCTTCGGACGTTCACCTTCGGCTCCTAGCATGACTATGCGTCTTCGACCGTAGCCTAGCATGACTATGCGTCTTTGGTCATAGCCTAGCATGTTTTCTTTCGGATTTATGCATCTTCGGCCGTGTTTGGCCTTAGCATAATTTTCTTTCGGATTTATGCATTTTCGGCCTTCGGCCTAGCATATTTTTCTTTCGGATTTATGCATCTTCGGCCTTCGGCCTAGCATATTTTTCTTTCGGATTTATGCATCTTCGGCCTTCGGCCTAGCATATTTTTTTTTTCTAATTTTATGTATCTTCGGCCGTGTTTGGCCTTAGCATAATTTTCTTCCGGATTTATGCATCTTCGGCCTTCGGCCCAGCATATTTTTCTTCAAATTTTATGCATCTTCGACCGTGTTTGGCCTTAGCATAATTTTCTTTCGAATTTATGCATCTTCGGCCTTTGGCATAGCATATTTTTCTTTCGGATTTATGCATCTTCGGCCTTCGGCCTAGCATATTTTTCTTTCGGATTTATGCATCTTCGGCTTTCGGCCTAGCATATTTTTCTTTCGGATTTATGCATCTTCGGCCGTGTTTTGCCTTAGTATAATTTTCTTTCGAATTTATGCTCTTCGGCCTTCGGCCTAGCATATTTTTCTTCTAATTTTATGCATCTTCGGCCTTCGGCCTAGCATATTTTTCTTTCGGATTTATGCATCATCCGCCTTCGGCCTAGCATATTTTTCTTCTTTAGCCATAGCTGTTGGCAGGCTTTGATTTTCAACACAAAAGTATCTCTACGTTCCCACAGACGGCGCCAAATGTTGGAACCAGATTTTAGCCGGGTGGACCCTTCGTTCGGACCTGCGAAAGAAGAAGAATGCGAGGGTGTTATCCCCGATTCACCTCCGGCGTAAGAGTAAGTATTCCGGTTCTTTAGAGAGAAAATAGGTAAACGTAAAGAGATTGTGTTTAGAGAATACTTGAGTTGTAATCTCCTCTTCTTTGAATAGCTTTCTACCTGATTTATAGTGTGGTTGTGGACCACTAGGAGGTGGAAAAGGTGGAATAAAGTGTCCCACATTATGAGGTGTCAAAACCCAATTGGACCATCTTCGATCGGACGTGTCATTAGATGATTGGACCATTGTTTCCACTGAACTTGGGCTTCATTCAGACTCAACAGTGATGGGCTAGATAGATGGACCTCCAACAACTAGTATTCAATTATGCAGGTACTAATAATTTATATTGTTTGATTAGATTAAGATAAAGCCAACACACAGATTAGTATTCATATTTCATTTTCATGCTGTACAATACAAGTGCACATATTCGAAATGGTAGGAAACTGTCGCCTTCTTCTCCGTTCCTATCTTCAATAGCATTTTTTTTAATCAGACGACAATTAATAAGTTCTTGTTTGGTTGCACGTAGGAATTAACTTCCTTTGAAAATTATTAATTACTTGGTATTTAAAATTTACAGGAAGTGAGAAAAATTGTTGGGTTGTTGATGTGAATATTTTTTTTTTTGACAAAGTAGGCTTTTATGCCTTACAATTTAATATATTTTCTAGGATAATTTTCGGGGTGAGTGAGAGTCGAACCCATGATCTGGGACGACAAAAGATACATTCTTTACCACTTGGGCTATCCAACCGCGCTCTGCGACTCTGTTGATGTGGATATTTAAATTCATAAGAATTTCAAATAACTAAGGATGGAGTGGATAAGCAACTTCCCACATATCATGGGTATTAAAAATTCCAAAAAAGTTACATTTTTCTTACTTTATTCAACTAAACAACTTTGCTAAATATCACTTCCCGGAAAATTAAAATACGTGAATATTGAAAAGGTAACCAAACGACCTCTAAATAGTAGAGTAATTGTAACTATATAGTATTTGCTTGCTGATAATGTTAAGAGTATAAAACACGACCGGCTAGCACAGAGAATATTCACAAGCATCAATGATAAAATTTAATTGTTACTCGAATATATTGACATATTTGAAATACAAATTTAAGTGGGTGGTACCGTGGTGGTGCTCGAGTTTATAAGTTTTGTAAATTTCAGTTTTGGTGTACTACCAGTTACAAGTGTATTTATCGAACATTATTAAGATATCATTTTTGTGAATTTTTTACTAACAAATAAATTAACATCATTCTTCCGTGAATATCAATTTGTTATGCTATTCCGTTATGCTTAATGAATTATCAATTTGCGTAGAAAAAAACACATCATTCTCTCGTGTTCATCAACCAAGATAGCTGGACAACAGTAACACCAAGGGAACATGGATTAAAAAATAATATAATCATAAACTTTCAGAGGCATTAAAACATAGGACAGGGTCTGGATCGTTTTGACAGGGTTTTGGTTCAATACATACAAGGTAAAGCTCCATATTCGGTAATTTTATATATCTTTTAATATTTTTTTTATAATAACTAGCTTATAGTCCGTGCAAATCACGGATTACTTTTAATTTTTTATAATTTATCTATAATGTAATATAATATTATAAATATTAATTTTAATATATTATTGGAAGAATTTGAACTTTACGTCATTTTATATAATAATTTTTAATATTAAATATCAATTAATATATTGTTGGCGGGAATCAAACATTGGACCTCTGTATATAACAACTTTTAGTATTGTTATATCTAACGGTCATGATTTATTTAAGTTGATAATCTAACGGTTGTGAATAAGGGATAACCAAAAATGGGGGATAACCAAAAAAGGGATTAACCAAACTACAAATTATACTCATTTCGCTTATTATAATATAGTATAGATAGTATAGATGTGAATGTAATGCATTATTCCACTCATTCAACCATAACAAATTTTACTTATATTCTTTCATGTATGTATCAAATTATATGTGCTTCTATGTTAAAAATAACAACTTAGCAAGAAAGTTTTAGAACAATAAATTGTAAGAAAAATTAAAGGTACACCTAGTCGGAAGCTTCATGTCATCTTTTTCTTACCTCCTCAACTATCATTGTATTTGTATGACCATAATATCTAATTACTCCAAAAACCAATAGCCACACAACATTGTTAAGAATATAGACCGTGTATTAAGAAAGAACATAATGATAAACACTTTAGACGTATCAGACATTTTTATATAAAAGTTTTAGGTCCTAAAAATAGACATTTTTAGATTCCAGTATATTATCATCATACTTATTTTCCAAACAACAATGTAAATGTTGCACTCCACAAAAATAATAGTAGTCAATTATAAATTGTTGATAAGAACTTTTAAATAAAATTACAAATAATCTATTTCTTTAAGATAACCAAATAAAAGGCAATACTATTTATTAAGAAAAGTTACATAAATTCACATCCGTCCTTGGTAGTTGGTAGTATCACCTCGCAAATGAGAAAACATTTCAAACATGCTAGAAAAAGAAGTTTGGTAAAGTAAAAGTAACAAAAACATTAAATCAAAAGTAGAACCACACAAATGTTGGTACGTTACACGGTCTAACGTCATATCTATGTCTCAGTACATCCACCTTATCCCATAGGCACCCCTGTCTAGTGTGTCATTGGTTGGCCCTGAGTTGGCATGACTCGGCTATAAAGAGTGTCAACTCATCGAGTTAACCACTGAGTTTCCATGCCGAGGCACTGATTAGTGGTCTACTGTGCCAGCCCAACATCAAACAACCTTCATGCTCCTCCACCCTATACCCATCCCCACCAGCAAACAAAGCCAACAACATGCTAGCTTGCTTAAATGCATTAGACCCCAAGTGAATCGGTTCAAATCGGGCCAAATTAAACCGATCTCTCCAGTGAGTCAATGGCTCATGTCTTTCAATTCGATCAACCCCTTCACAAGCCACCAAATTACATATCTGTCTACCCAAAAACACCTCCGACATCACCTTATCTTGAGTACTCACGGCTGCACCACCATCAACCCCACCCCCACAACTTTCCAACGAATCAAAAAGAGTCGAATAATAATGCAAGGATTCAGTAAAACGGTCCAAGAAAACTGGTCCGTTATGATTTGCTTCTTGTTCCCCAACCGTTACAATCTCCGGTTTCATCGCTGCCACAACAGACATCACCTTCTCAATTGCACCTGGCCTAGCCAAAAGCTGATGCAACTCGAACATGGAATTAACTGCTACCGTCTCACCTTCCCTTAGATTGAGCATAGAAGCATCTAGATCCGCCAAACTATTAGCCACAAACCCCCTATACTCAAACTTAACATGAATCGTTTCTGCAAATTGAGCCAATTTCCAGCCCACTTCTTGCAAATGATCTGTATTATCATGTGAAGGCGGCCCAATTCCAGTCAACCTAAAAGTCGGTGGTCCACCAGGCCTTAAAGCCAAAGCTTGCATCAAAGCAGGCCATTGCATACCCTGTTTCATACTAAAATCAATAACATGAACCATCTTCTTGTCCGCAAACGCCTCTAGTATAGCCTGATTAGCCGTAAAATGAGCAAACTTCAAATACGGACAAGTCTCATAAAAATGCATCTCAAGCATCTCACTAAAACCCGAATCCTTTGGACTCTGCGGATACAATTTGTATATCCGCCTAGCCAACGCCTCAGCAAAATAAGTAGCTACTTTCCTCATGGCCCCAATTTGGGAAACAGCCAACACTCCAATCTGTTTCACAAGCACCTCAGCTAACTTAAAATTACTCTCCTGCACAGCCTCCGCACACGCCATCAAACTATGCACTAATCTAACCCCATTCTCTTGCGAATCAACCAACACCTGAACCGACTGATTCTGAACCGGAGCCTCCCAACTCGCTGTACAACTCTCTAATTTCAATCGTTTGTAACTTGTAGTATTCGACAAAACAGCGTTCCCTGGTATGGCCTTAAGATCATAATCAGAATCATCGAAAACAATCTTACTATTAGACGACGACTGAGCAAACATGTCATCAGACTGCGTTGGATTAAATTCATCAATCATGGAATTAAGCCAAGAATTCAAATCAGAAGGATTATAATGAACCGTATCAGACCCAAGCTGCGAAATCTCCTGTTGTTGAGCTTGTCCCATAGCTTCTTCAAGATGCTGTAGCTTCTCAGCAACATCAGCCATATCAGATGATTTCACCTTGTACCCAAGAACTGCTAACAGCTCATCGACCCCGGCGTCTTGTTCGGGTTTCATTTTTGATTTTCCGGTGGAGTACATGTCGCCGGTTATGGATGAGCTGCCGCCGGCGCTATGGTCTCGTTTCATTTTTTGGTTGGGTTTGATTTAGAAATTATGGGTGGTGTATGAAGAGGAGTGATAATTGGGTGGAGAATCTGGGCATTTGAGATTGGATGAGCTGTGTGACTCTGTAGTTGAATCAGAGAGGAGAGAGAAGGTTGCTTATGTACTCTCTCTCTTTCTCTCTCTCTCAATCTCTCAATATTAATATTATTATATGGGGGAGATGCATGTAAATAATTGGAGGATGGACCAGGCATAAAATAGTGCGATTTGTAAGAAAGAAGGGAAAGCCTCGTGACAGGACACGAACCCAAATACCAAAATCAAACACGTAGAAGCATTATCCTCATTAAAAATATCTGATTCAAAAGTAGATTCTTTCATGCAACTGACATTGATTATTAAATTTTGTTCATAATTTTTCACTCCAAAATCTAATTTAAGTTAGATTTCAAATTTGGCAACTAATAAATAAAGAGCATGGGATATTTTAAAAAAATAACTGATGTCTTAAAGTGGGTAAGTGTCATATAAGTGATAAGTAAATTTTTAATTATAAATTATTTAGGTGTTTGGATAATTTACTTATAAGTTGGTGACATGTTTGGTAAATTAAAATTATAAGTTAAAAAAAATTAATTTAAATTAAAAAATTTAAATTATTAAATTTAAGTACTAATTTTTTGGTTAATACTATAAATTAATAATGTTGCATTTATAATTTTTTAAAGTTTAAAGATATTAGTTAATTATTATTTATCTTTCAAAACTATTTTAATAAATAGAAATAGAATATTAATTTAAAATTTTGAAATTATCATTTTTATGTAATTCAAAATATATGTAAAAAGTTAAAGTTGAAATGGAGCACAAAATAGAAATAACACACGAAATTGAATTTTGTGAGTCCCAATATATAGGTGTCAATTGCTTTTTAAAAGGAAGAGATGAGAGAAATCATGAATTAAAAATTGATAATAAACAAAAATAATGAAAAAAATATGAAAATTATGGCAGGATTTTTTTTTTTTTTTTTTGCCAAGACATGCACTAAGTGTTTAGTACTCCTTTTCATTTAATTTATATGATTTTTCATTTGAAAATTTCGTTTTTTTATTACTACTATTATTTTTTATTTAACTTCAATGAGTCCTGAAGTATCAAGTCATACGGCATTTGTATTTAGAAAAAAGAAAAGAAAAATCATACGGCAAAAAAACATGTGCTGTGGCTTTAAGATAAAAAAAGATGCTACAGCAAATCAAACGTTGAACGAACTTGGTAATATATATTACTCCTTTCTTACCTACCATCTTTTGTTAGTAATCCTAGATACTAGCAACTAGGCTGGCCCAAACTTTTTTATTTATTAAATAGTATTCCATCACTCTCTAAACATATTTTCTGTTTCCTCTAAACATGTTTATAAACACATAATTTTAATCGTTAATATCTTCAATTTTGTATTAGTTTTAAAGATAAAAACATCACTGTATTAAAATATTCATAAATACGAATCCAACAAGATCATTCATGACTATATTTGGTCTTCTATATCTATACTATTATATTAAAGCCGAAACATTGAAAGTTTTGGTTTTCGGTTTGGTTATCCTGAGTTTTGGTTTTCGATTTGGTTATCCTAATTATTAAAATAAATAATTAAATTACAAAACAACTCAAAAAACTAATTACTAATGTTAACGTAATTATATTCTGATTAAAATTCTTTCATCCACTTCTACTTGGACTCTTTTTTCTGCTTCAACAACTCAATTATTCATTTTTTCTAAAGATTTTACTTCTAATTAAAACACTTTACTATTTAATTTAAAACTAATATTACAATAATTAATATATATCCAAAATATCACACCTTATCTTTCCGTAATTATTTTTAGTAGTAATTTTTGTAATTAAAACATGGAGTACTTTTTAATTTAAAATTAATCTTGCGATCACTAATATACACCCAAAAATATCTAACCATATATACAAATCATTATTTTTATTAATAAATAACAATCGTTAGATCTAATAATAAGATATATTATATGATTAAATTAATTTACTAAAAATTCAAAGTTCGAACCCGTCAAAGACATTTTTAATTTAGAATTTTACAAAATAAAATTTAAACCATGCATTTCATTATATAAATTTATATTAAATTAAAATTAAAAATTTATTAAAAATAAGGATTATATAAAAACATATTTATAATGTTAAATAAATTTTATAACCTATCAAAAGAAACCCGTGCTTCGCACGGGTTATAAGCTAGTTATAATATTATAAGCAAAACAACCTCTATTTGGTTGGTTGGTAGTTTGGTCACTTATTTGGTACACTCAATATCAACCATTAGATTTTAAAATATATTAATGAGAATCGTTGGATATAATAATAAAAAAACTCTTTTTATACATTTATATTATATTATAAACTACCTCAATAAATATAAGAAAGTGTTTGTATTTTACGAAAACACAACCAACACTCTCATATACTTCCCTGGCTATGTCAGTAATTTTCAGCCCAAATAACAATCACGTGCCATTTTCTTACCAGGTATTCGCCATCTGTGGCATATTATTATTTCGAAAAGTTTACCGATATAAATACTTTACTGTCATACCGGTAAGGTTAAAATAGGAAACGAATGTGTAAATCCAACTGATTCAGAATAGCAATGGATGACCCATTAATAAATTAAAACATAATACACACATTCAATTAAAAACATTATATCCTTATCTATACTATACTATTATAATTAACTGATTGTCTTTTTCACGTTTTATTTTTTAGTTGCAATCATTAATATATATTCAAAAATATCACAACATATCTTTCAATTGTTAATAAAATATATTAAAAATAAGTATACATTGTTTATAATAAGAACATAAGTATAATCCTTAAATATGAATATATCAAATTATATTAAATTAAAAAAATATTGAAAATGTTTATATAAAAATATAGACATTCAATTAAAAACATTATATCCTTATCTATACTATACTATTATAATTAACTGATTGTCTTTTTCACGTTTTACTTTTTAGTTACAATCATTAATATATATTCAAAAATATCACACCATATCTTTCAATTGTTAATAAAATATATTAAAAATCAGTATACATTGTTTATAATAAGAACATAAGTATAATCCTTAAATATGAATATATCAAATTATATTAAATTAAAATTAAAAAAATATTGAAAATAATGTTTATATAAAAATATAATATAAATTTCAATAAAATTATATTACATTTAAAAAGTTATATTATCTGTTTTTAATATAGAAGGAAAACACTATCATTTAGAATACTATAAAATATTTATTATTATATTTTAGTATCTTCTATAATTTATTTTTCTACTAATTGAAAAACATATATTAAAATTATAAATAATAATATAAAAATATTAAAAAAAAACAAGATAAAAATATTAAAAATTATCCGTGCATCGCACGGGTTATAGGCTATTATAGATTATACATAAATTAATAATTTGTCTAATGTTATGAATAGTCCCGATATTTTAAATGAGAAACATAATACGAGACGGAGGGAGTAGGTAAGAAGATAATACGAAATCAATATATATATATAAAGGAGGATATGCGGGAGCTTAGGTGGCGCCTTTAAGATCGTCTCAATCTATTTTTATAATTTTTTAGAATTTCAGAATTTCAAAGATTAATAAATAAAAAATATTTCTTAATATATTAGAAGTAGAATGGATGTTCGAATTTATAGGGGAGAAGATGTCGAGTTTATAAAGAAGATATATAATTAAAAGTTCATTCATTTAATAGTTAGAATTAGAAGTGAAAAAGACGTTCAAATTCATAGAGATTGAGCATTCGAATTAATAGGAAAAGAATAAATTTTTTCAATATATAAAGAAGGATCATCTGCATGTTCTGTATAGTAAACCTCAGTTATCATAGTCAAGTGCTCGCCGGGAACTTATCAGTAATGTTCGTGTACACTTGTGTAATACATGTGCAAGTCTATTATGATTATCTAAATGAATAACGTACCTCCAGAATTTATCTATGCAAATTGCAATGCATTGGTTGAAAGAAAAATTTTACAATTTTTCTAGAACTCCCCTATTTTAATATTTTTTTAAATTTTTCTCCCCATACTTTTTTTTACCTATTATATATATTCCATTCGGGCAAGCCATTGATGTTTAATCATGGTTATGTTTAGCTTGCAAGAAAAAGCTATCCATTAATAATATTATGATTTTTTTATTCTCAATTAAGTAACTCATATGCATAAAAAACATGAATACTTATTGTATGTTGTTGCAGGTTTATGCATTAGAATATCATGTGATCTAATTTTATAGTTTATTTTCTATCCAACATCAACATCGGATAGAAAGAGAAGAAAGACGTTGGTGAGATGATTATATGATTACTTAAAATCATATAATTAAAATCATTTTTAGAATCATATAAAATATAAAACTTTATAATTTATAAAAATTGTAATAATTTATATAATTTTTATATGATTCTATTTTTCTAAATTTTTAAAATTTTAGGATTTTAAACACTAATAAATATAAAATACATTTTAACATATTGGAAGTAGAATAGGTGTTCGAATTTATAGAGGAGAAGAGTTTGAATTTATAGGAAAGACATAATTAGAAGTTATATTGGAAGTAGAATACGTATATAAGGCAAATGATTAAAAGTTCTATTGGAAGTAGAATAGGAGTTCGAAATTATTGAGAATAAGAATTCGAATTTATAGAAAAAAATATATAATTAAAAATTCTTTTGGAAGTAGAATAGGTGTTTGAATATATAGAGAAGACATGTAATTAAATATTTTATTGGAAGTAGAATACAAGGACAGTGGTGACATATTTTACGATCTCTAAAATTATATATTTTTTATAAGGTGACGCCTATTAGATGTTCTCAATCTATTTTTCTAATTTTTTAAAATTTTAGGATTTTAAACACTAATAAATACAAACGTATCTTTTAACATATTAGAAGTAGAATTGGTGTTCGAATTTATAGAGGAGAAGAGTTCGAATTTATAGGGAAGACATATAATTAGAAGTTCTATTGGAAGTAAAATAGGTATTTATAAGACATTTGATTAAAAGTTCTATTTGAAGTAGAATAGGAGTTCGAATTTATAGAGAATAAGAATTCGAATTTATAGAAAAAAACATATAATTAAAAGTTTTCTTGGAAATAGAATAGGTGTTTGAATATATAGAGGAGACATGTAATTAAATATTTTATTTAAAATAGAATACAAGGACGGTGGTGACATATTTTACAATCTTCTAAAATTATATAAGTTAATTATACTCCTATTAGGAAAATTTATTCATAAATCCAATACTATTCTCATAAAAAAAATTCGTATTTAAAAAGAAAAGAATTGATGTATTAATATAATAAAAGAACATTGTCATGTGAGAACCTTAAATAAATACAAGAGTACCTATAATATATATAAAGAGAAAATAAGATATATTTTCATTTTTTAAAACTCCATAAATTTTAGAAAATTTAGAGAAAGTAAAAATTGGAATTCATTCTAATTTTAGGTTTTGATTTTAAAGAAAAAATTTGTTGGATAAGATAAGTATCATCAATAATATATAATGAAGTTGGAATTTCGATCCCAAACGAGAGCGACTCAAAACGTGTTTAACGAAAAGACTACTCACTATAAAGATTGTATTAATTATTAGAATTTGATATTTTAATAGCTATATTTTTTATAAGATGGCGCCTCTTAGATGTTCTCAATCTATTTTTCTAATTTTTTAAAATTTTAGGATTTTAAACACTAATAAATACAAACGTATCTTTTAACATATTAGAAGTAGAATAGGTGTTCGAATTTATAGAGGAGAAGGGTTCGAATTTATAGGGAAGACATATAATTAGAAGTTCTATTGGAAGTAAAATAGGTATTTATAAGACATTTGATTAAAAGTTCTATTTGAATTAGAATAGGAGTTCGAATTTATAGAGAATAAGAATTCGAATTTATAGAAAAAAAAACATATAATTAAAAGTTTTATTAGAAATAGAATAGGTGTTTGAATATATAGAGGAGACATGTAATTAAATATTTTATTTAAAATAGAATACAAGGACGGTGGTGACATATTTTACAATCTTCTAAAATTATATAAGTTAATTATACTCCTATTAGGAAAATTTATTCATAAATCCAATACTATTCTCATAAAAAAAATTCGTATTTAAAAAGAAAAGAATTGATGTGTTAATATAATAAAAGAACATTGTCATGTGAGAACCTTAAATAAATACAAGAGTACCTATAATATATATAAAGAGAAAATAAGATATATTTTCATTTTCTAAAACTCCATAAATTTTAGAAAATTTAGAGAAAGTAAAAATTGGAATTCACTCTAATTTTAGGTTTTGATTTTAAGGAAAAAATTTGTTGGATAAGATAAGTATCATCAATAATATGTAATGAAGTTGGAATTTCGATTCCAAACGAGAGCGGCTCAAAACGTGTTTAACGAAAAGATTACTCACTATAAAGATTGTATTAGCTATTAGAATTTGATATTGATGTTAAAAATTTTATTTTATTTTTAGGATTCGATTTTTATGGATAAACATTGTTATACAAGTAATTTATGTAAAAGTTAAGGTTTTGATCTTAACGAGAGAGCGGCTCAATAGGAATAACCGTGTTTAACGAGAAAGTGGTTTATTAGAGAAGACTGTGTTGAAGATTAAAAGTTAATATTGATGATATAATAGAAGATAAATATATTTTGAATTTTTTTAGAATTTTAGCATTTTAAATATTAATAACTAAAAAACTATCATTTAACATATTAGAAGCATAATAGGTGATCAAATTTATAGCAAATAAGAGTTTGAATTTATAGGGAAGATATATAATTAAAATTTCTATTGGAAGTAGAATAGGTGTTTGTAAGACATATAATTAAGAGTTTTCTTGTAAGTAAAATAGGAGTTCTAATTTATAGAGAAAAAGAGTTTGAATTTATAGAAATGATAGGAGTTCTAATTTATAGAGAAGAAAAGTTTGAATTTATAGAAAATACATATAATTAAAAGAATTATTGGAGGTAGAAAAGATGTTTAAATATATAAAGAATACATATAATAAAATGTTTTATTGGAAGTAGAATACGAGAACGGTGGAGACGTCTTATACGATTTTTTAAAACTAAATATCTTTTTTTCTAGAAATCCTTTATTTTAACTTTTTTATACAAGTTAATTATACTTGCATTAGAAAAATATATCCATAAATTCAATATTATTCCCGTAACGAAAATCTTCACATTTAAAAAAAATTGATGTATTAACATAACAGAAAGACATTCCCATGCGGAAGCTGTAAATAAATACAGGAATATCAGAAAATATAAGACGTATTTTCATCTTTTAAAACTCCATAAATATTAGAAAGTTTAAAAAATGTAAAAATTGGAATTTACTCTCTTTTAAGGTTTTAACTTTTAAGAAAAAAAGTTATTTTATAAGATAAGTGTTATATAATATGTAATGAAGTTAGAATTTCGATTCCAAATAAGAGCGGCTCGAAACCTGTTTAACGGGAAGACGATCCACTAGAAAAGATTGTATTAGCTATTAGAATTTGTTACTGGTGTCATAATTTTGTTAAATTTCTAGGATTCGATTTTTATAGATAAAAATTATTATATAAGTCTTTATAATATATGTTAAATTTGGGATTTCGGTTTTAACGAGAGAGCGGCTCAATCGAAAAAATCGTATTTAACAAGAAATCCGTTCATTAGAGAAGATTATGTAACTATTAAAATTTAATATTGATAATATAATATAACGTAAGTATGTATTGATTTTTTTTTTGAAAAATTGTAACGCCGCCGCGAAGCGCGGCTTTATGGACTAGTTTTAATTCAAAAAGAAGAAGAAGATAACATGAAACGGTAATCTCAGGTCTCAGCATAAATGTTTTTTTTAAAGACAGAAAGTTTCTTTGAGATGATCGAAAGTAAACTGTTATCCTTTTTCATAATTTTTTTTTATTAGGCATCTATTCTTATATAAAGTCAACAATTTTCGTATACTTCGATTGATTCTGAATATTCTATTTATCTCCATGCATTCAGTTTAATGAAATTTGAGATCAGGAAATGATAAATCCCAAAAATCCTATTTTTAATTGATGCGGGATTTTTTTCATAATTTTCTGTGCGCTTTCTTGAATAAAATTTTCACTGTTTTTTTGCTTGAAATGATTCCTATTAGTTGAATTCATTAAAATCCTTTTTCTTTTTTTTATCAATTTCTTTTCAAATCTTCAACTAAAATATTTGAAACACATCATAACATGACACTTTCATCTTTCAATGGTGCGTCTTTATAAGCAAAAACCATGTCCATCCGTTATTGCTTGAGCCGTCCCCGTCCCTGCAGGATAATGCGAACGGAAAAGTTTGGCATTAAGAGAATCTGGTCACCACCTGGTAGGCTGGTACATCTCTTGCTGCGCTGTTACATTTTGCATGTAGATAGTCAATGACTATAGCCTGTACTGTAGTATTATCCACGATCCTGTTTCTACTTTCAATAACTTTCTGTGTATCATGAAAGTTTACATTTGAAGTCGTGCATAGAGCAAAAAACATGCTCGGGGAAAGAAGTTGTTCTAAAATTCGATTAACTCGGTCTGAGGAAAGTCAAAATAATTGTTCAATTACGTAATCTTGGACTAATATTTTCAATTTATTTGGAGGATTGTTTAGCACGCAATCCATCATAATGCTAAGGTGTCTTGAGAGAGGTTAATTACTTCAACGATTTCCCGTTTTCTCCACATTTAGGGGCCATTTGTTAAATCTGAACTATTATTTTTGAACGAGTAATATTTCTGGACGAATGATAATCTGAATGCTGAATGAATGATATCATTTGATAAATAATATTTTTGAATTTCTGAATGAAAATTTTATTTGTAACACATTTTATCTAGTTAACGATACACAACCTCAAACTTAATTTTAAATAATAAAATACAATAATACATAGCATTTTAATCATACTAAAATGTAATTATATATATGTCATAATATACAATTAAATCTAAAATATTAAACTTTAACAATAATTTATTGTCATTTGGATTGGTTTATATATATATATTTATTTATAAAAATATAATTGAATAAACCTAATTATTTTGAAACTACATTTTACTAAAATATATAGAACTATTCTAATTTAAACATAGCTCTAAAATATAAATAAATAATATTATAAATATAATATTACATATTAATAATAAAATACAAGTATCATGTAAAACAGAATTTAATATCAAGTATAAATAACAAAAATATTAAATCTTAAAGGTACCAATAAATATCAATATTTATGCAATTTTTTATTAATTAATGTTGAAAATACACCCTTTCAAAATAATAATATTTGTGTGGCGTTGGACTATGACTTATGCATAAACAATAGATATAATCATCTGAACCAGTCCACCTCCTTTTTTCAAGCCACTCGTCCATGAATTTTTCTTGTCCTGTCCAGAGGATTTTAAGTCGTCCAGCACAAAAAAAGTTCAACCAAATGATCTTAACACTTGAATGAATGCATTCCATCCCGTTAAGTGGTTAACAAATGACCCCTTAGTTTTGGAAACTGCTTATTTGATATAATGGAAAGGACTTTTTTTCAAAATTAACTTTGATTATGGAAATGCAATTAAGTAGAATTAGTTTTTGAATTTTTGAATTTTATTTTGTCAAACGAATTTTAGTACTCCCTTCGTGCCTAAACACTTTGCTCATTTGGGGAAAAACATGGGTTTTAAGAAAAAAGTTTTTTAAAGAATAGTGGGTGGAATAATGGGTATTGAATATTGTTTTTAAGGGTTAGTGGGTGGAATAGTGGGTACTTAATTATTAAGGAGTAGTGGGAGGAGTAGTGGATATTGAAGTAGTTATTTTATGACCTAAAATAGAAAGAGGAAAAGTATTTTAAATGTCCCTAAAAGGAAAGTGGGAAGAGTTGTATGGGAGAGAGAGTACCTTTTCTTACAAATAAAATAATTAAATTTCAGTTTTACCCTTAGAACAGGAACATATTATATAGATGTGGTTTCTTCGAAAACAAATTATATACATGGTTAAATATTCATAACTGAATACATTAAATTCCGATAAATAAATATTCTTAATTTCACCTAATTTTATTTATTTGTCACATTATTCATTTAAGAAAGTTAAAGTTTAATGAGTAAAAAGACAACCGGTAAAACCAATACGTTATCGTGATAAAACAGAAACTAAATATAATTTTATCGATTTTATAAAATTGATAATCTATCTACAGTAGAACCTCGATAAATGAATATTCGATAAACGAATAACCTCATCAAATGATTAATTTTCCCGGTTCCGACATAATAGAGACAGTGTATTTTTTATCTCGATAAATGAATAATCTCGATTAATAAATAAAATTTCTGGTACCAAGCGTATTAATTTATCGAGGTTTAATTGTATTACTATATATTAAACTTCAACAAAAGGGTAAAGATTGCCATTTTAACGATTTTAAAATTAAGATTATGTGTATATATTTTCAAAAATTAAAAAAATGCCATCATATAATAATTCTATAAAAAAATAGTGAAATTATGTTAATGTTGAATTTAAATCGTTAAAATTCTCCTATCAAACTCATGTCAAAATTCAGTAAGATAAATTAAGTTTAATTTTCTTTGTATGGTCCTTTTTTATTTATTTTATGAGTAAAATAAAATGTTGATTTATATTATTTCTACAATATTGGAGAGATAATTTCAAAAAATATTCAAATCAATTCAGCATACTCAACAATTCTTTTTTATCATTTTAAATAATTGATATGAAAGATGAAATTTTAGATTATACAAAATGCAACCGAGTAAAAAAGTATTTATTTACATGTGTCTCCATGTTGGTATTAAAATATTGAAATAAAGAAATAAGATTTGATTTTAAAAAATATGTAAATTTAGTTATCAAATCATACATAATTAATAATCGCATCATATAACATTTAGGTACATAAAATTTTAAATATGTGAGTCATATTAAAGGATTTTGGTCGTCCAACTATTTAGACTTTCAACGATTTAAATATATGATTGGTCAAAAATTATAAATATTTAACATATACAAAAAATAATTAAAATTATGTTAAAAAATATGAAAACTCTGAAAATATTACAAAATAAAATTATTTTTTCAATGTATACGGGAAAAATAATTTTTTATAACAAAATCAAATGACTTTACATACGCCTCCATTCTATAAGAACAATTTATAAAAGTAATTATTTATATTATACTTAAATGTTCAATTTGATAAAACTCATTTCACGCAATTGAGATCTAAATGAATAACAATTATAATTATTTATGTGATTATTATTGTATAAATATTTATCAATATTTTATTAAATTTAA
Organism: Saposhnikovia divaricata; assembly: GCA_036435485.1. Taxonomy (NCBI): domain Eukaryota; kingdom Viridiplantae; phylum Streptophyta; class Magnoliopsida; order Apiales; family Apiaceae; genus Saposhnikovia; species Saposhnikovia divaricata. Next base: position 27,700,419 of record CM071600.1, read on the forward strand.
ACAGATTATAAAATATTTGGTTCAAAAATTTACATGCAATATTATAAAATAATTATAAAAATATGAGATAAATTAAAATTTTATTATCATACTTTTAATTATAAAATTATTTCAGTGTATATACAATTTCTGACTAGAAATTGCATAGATTTTGCGCTACTTCTATACTATACTATTATAAGCAAAACAACCTCTATTTGGTTGGTTGGTAATTTGGTCACTTACTACACTCAATATCAACCATTGGATTTTAAGATTGATTAATGAGAACCGTTGGATATAATAATAAAAGGAAGTGTTTGTTTTTCATTCATGTTCTAACTTCCACCGGCGTAATTTTACAAAAACACAACTAACACTCTCATAGTTATTATCCATTTTCAATATACAAGAAAAAGACTATCAGTTAGAATACTATCAAAAACATATAATCATATTTTATTATCTTTTATAAATTATATTATTATTAATTAATTAGCAAATATTAAAATTATAATAAAAATATTTAAAATGTGCACTTTTTTGGTACACTCAATAGCAACCGTTGGATTTTGAGATAGATTAGTGAAAGCCGTTGGATCTAATACTAGAAGAATATTCTTTTTCTAATATTTAAAATATTCTCATGGGTTAAGTTCAAATCCCACGAACAACATATCTTTATTAAACATATATATTATTTTATAAACTATTTTTAAGAGTTTGAGGTTCTATTCCCATCAATATCATATTCAAAAAAATTATTATTTTTTAAATAAAGAATTATTATACATTTATATAATTTTATAAGCTACTCCTAAAAATTCCCGTCAATAGCATATTATAGTTAAAAATTAAAACATTAACGTTTAAAATACTATCAAAAATGTATTATGATATTTTTATTAACGTAAATAATTTTTTTTCATACTATTAATATATATATATATGAGAAAAATGATCCTGAGATATATCTCAGGGTACTTTTCCTAAGATACATATAAAATAATATTTAAATTTTGTTGGGCCCGCAGGACTAATTAAAAATATCTGAAATTACTAAAATACCCACCTCATTTTATATATAAAAAGCCGTTAACTTACCTCAGATATATCTCAGGCTCCCTACTCTCTCTCTCTCTCTCTCTATATATATATATATATATATATATATATATATATATAGAGTCCTGTTCCAATAGAAACCAAATAAAAATAGAAACTAGAAACCAATTAATTATTCTTTCTCTGACTCACGCGCTTTCCACCTAACCCCATAACATTCTGTTTCAAGTTTCAACATATACATCTCGCACATATACGTCCCACATCATCATCATCAACCACCACCTTCAACCACCATTGATTCCAGCCACCACCTTCAACCACCATTGATTCCAACCACCACCTTCAACCACCATTAATTCCGGCCACCACATCCAATCACCATTAATTCCGACGCCTTTTTGTTTACCACTCTTTGATCTATATTTCTCTACTTCATAAGTTCGATTTTCACCAGCCGACTCCCAAAACAATCATCACCTTTCATAAAACTAATCAGATTTGAATTTAAGCATATTATGAACATAAATTACCAGATATACGTGAAATCACTAATTTGTATTGCAGAAATCACTAACTAGTATGGTAGAAATCACTAATCTATACAGCTAAAATCATTGATACCGTACCTACCCCAGCCCCAGCCCCACCTTCACTTGCCATCACCACCACCACCTGCCATCGCTGCAATCGACCACCACACCACTTGTCAACGCCACCACCACCTGCCATCGCTACCATCGACCACCACCACCACGATTGTTCAGATACATACACACATACATCGTTACATACACACAAATACACAAATTCAGATCTGGAAGTCATCATCGGAATGTTCAGAATCAGTAGATGAAGATAAGATTACGATCTGAAGTTAAAAATCATTAAATTATATTTGTAGTTGCACAATTAATGATCGGGAAGAAGTAAATCTGCAATCGGAATCGGAATTTGGTGGTGAAATCGGAGCCCCTGCGGGGCCAGTGGTCGGAAAAGAAGATGGCGGTGGTGGTGCATCGGTGGAGGTGGAGGTGGTGGTGCGTCGGTGGAGGTGGTGGTGCGTCGGTAGTGATGTGGGTGGGGTGGGGGTGGCAGGTCAGGTGCAGGTGGGGGTGGGGGGTAACATGGTGATGTCATGCATGTTGGGGGTGGGTGATGTATAGGAGTGGAGATAGTAAATATGGTGTGGAGATAGTAATTGGAGATAGTAAAATATGGTGTGGAGATAGTAAAGTAGGGTGTGTAGATAATGGTTTCTAGTTTCTATTTTAAAAGTGGTTTCTATTTGACCATTTGCCTATATATATATATATATATATATATATATATATATATATATATATATATATATATATATGAAAATATGAGTAATAAAATAAAAATTATTAAAAAAATCATCCGTGCATCACAGGAGTTAAAAATTACATAAAATCTGGAAAACACTTATAATATAAAAAAATTTGTATAAAAATCGAAAAAAGTCTACATGATTAGATATATTTCACTCTATCTACTAAACAAAAGTTAAAAAAACTACTTGTATGTAATATTTTTATATATACATGTGTATTTGAAAGTAATAATTAAAATACATAATTAGAATAATACTTATATTCATGAAATTTATCAAATTCAAAAAATATTTTAATAATAAAAAAATAAATATACAACTTAAAATTTTAACGAAATATAATTAAACAATTTATAAGCAACCGTGCATCGCACGGGTTATAGGCCAATATATTTAATTCCAGGAAATAAAAGGGTTGCCGGGAGGCATAGCGTATTTACAGACTATACAGAGAGATGTAGAGGTGGAAATAAAGACGAAAGTGATGTACGAGGCCCGTGAAACAGTGGAAGTCGGCCCAACTGAATGCATGATTGTTAAAGCATGAAACACTGAAACAGAAATCCGGCCTGGGCTGAGGTAAATGGGACCCAGAACATTTCTTTCTGTTTCTGATGTCAGGCCCATCCTGCAACGTGGGCATGGTCCCCACCTACGCCCTACCCCATGTACATTTCAGTTTTTCTTTTACCGGATTTTAAATTATACTCCATCTTTCCCGTTTTTTTTTTCCTTGTTTTGACTTTTTATACTAACTAGCTTATAACCCGTGCGAAGCACGGGTTTCTTTTGATAAGTTATAAAATTTATTTAACATTATAATTATGTTTTTATATAATCCTTATTTTTAATAATTTTTTAATTTTAATTTAATATAAATTTATATAATGAAATGCATGGTTTAAATTTTATTTTGTAAAATTCTAAATTAAAAATGTCGTTGACAGGTTCGATCTTTGAATTTTTAGTAAATTAATTTAATCATATAATATATCTTATTATTAGATCTAACGATTGTTATTTATTAATAAAAATAATGATTTGTATATATGGTGAGATATTTTTAAGTATATATTAGTGATCGCAAGATTAATTTTAAATTAAAAAGTACTCCATGTTTTAATTACAAAAATTACTATGAAAAATAATTACGGAAAGATATGGCGTGATATTTTGGATATATATTAATTATTGTAATATTAGTTTTAAATTAAATTGTAAAGTGTTTTAATTAGAAGTAAAATCTTTAGAAAAAATGAATAATTGAGTTGTTGGAGCAGAAAAAAGAGTCCAAGTAGAAGTGGATGAAGGAATTTTAATCAGAATATAACTACGTTAACATTAGTAATTAGCTTTTTGAGTTGTTTTTGTAATTTAATTATTTATTTTAATAATTCGGATAAACAAACCGAAAACCAAAACTTAGGATAACCTTACCGAAAACCAAAACTTTCAATGTTTCGGCTTTAATATAATAGTACTAGCTTATAACCCGTGCGAAGCACGGGTTTCTTTTGATAGGTTATAAAATTTATTTAACATTATAATTATGTTTTTATATAATCCTTACTTTAATAATTTTTTAATTTTAATTTAATATAAATTTATATAATGAAATGCATGGTTTAAATTTTATTTTGTAAAATTCTAAATTAAAAATGTCGTTGACGGGTTCGAACTTTGAATTTTTAGTAAATTAATTTAATCATATAATATATTTTATTATTAGATCTAATGATTGTTATTTATTAATAAAAATAATGATTTATATATATGGTGAGATATTTTTGGGTGTATATTAGTGATCGTAAGATTAATTTTAAATTAAAAAGTACTCCGTGTTTTAATTACAAAAATTACTATTAAAAATAATTACGGAAAGATATGGTGTGATATTTTGGATATATATTAATTATTGTAATATTAGTTTTAAATTAAATGATAAAGTGTTTTAATTAGAAGTAAAATCTTTAGAAAAAATGAATAATTGAGTTGTTGGAGCAGAAAAAAGAGTCCAAGTAGAAGTGGATGAAGGAATTTTAATCAGAATATAATTACGTTAACATTAGTAATTAGCTTTTTGAGTTGTTTTTGTAATTTAATTATTTATTTTAATAATTAGGATAACCAAACCGAAAACCAAAACTTAGGATAACCAAACCGAAAACCAAAACTTTCAATGTTTCAACTTTAATATAATAGTATAGATAGCTTAAAACCCGTGCGATGCACGAATTTTTTTTAATATTATATAATTCTTTTTCATTAATTTGAATTAATATTTTTTAAACATGAATTTTTGAGACTTAAATTTATAAATGAGATAATTTGATAATAATTATATAAATGTTATTTGATATTTTTAGAAAATGAGGGGTTTTAGTTAGAAAATATAGAAAAGGTGATAGAGAAAAGGTGATAGATTTTAGTTGAAAAAGGTAATCGATTAATAATTAGTAATTATAAATTTATTATTTTATTTTATCAAATAGAATGCCCATGATATAATTGGAAAAAGAGAGATTTTAGTTGGAGAAACTTAAAAGGGTAATATGTTTTAGGTGATAAAGGTTATTGATTAATTTATAGTAATTATAATTTAATTATGTTACTTTACTAAATAAAATTGCTCGTAATGTTTTTAGAAAAAGAGAAATTAATGTTGCACGTGATATTTCTAAAAAAAGAGGGATTTTGGTTAGAAAATATAGAAAAGATGATATATTTTAGCTGAAAAAGGTAATTGGTTAATTATTAGCATTATAATATTATTATTTTATTTTATTAAATAGAATTGCCCGTGATATAATTGGAAAAAAAGAGATTTTAGTTAAAGAAAACAAAAAAGGTAACGTGAAAATTAAAATGGTGACATGTTTTAGGTGAAAAAGGTAATTGATTAGTTTATAATAATTATAATTTAATTATGTTATTTTACTAAATGAAATTGCTCGTAGTGATTTTAGAAAATGAGAAATTAATGTTGCCCGTGATATTTATAGAAAAAGAAATTATACGTTTTAGCTGAAAAGGTTATCGGTTAATTATTAGTATTATAATATTATTATTTTTATTAAATAGAACCGCTCGTGATATAATAGGAAAAATAGATATTTTAGTTATAGAAAAGAGAAATGGTAACATAGTTTGGCTAAAAAAGATAACTGCCCGTGAGAGAAAAGGTAACGTGTTTTGACTCAAAAAGGTAATTGATTAGTTAATAATAAATATAATATAATTATGTTATTTTATTAAACAAAATTGCTCGTAGTATTTTAAAAAAGGAAAAATTTTAGTTAGATAAAATATAAAAGATAGAAAAAGGGAATTTAATTAGAAAAAATGATATGTTTTAGCTGAAAAGGTAATCGGTTAATTATTAGTATTATAATATTAGTTTTATTTTTATTAAATAGAACCGCCCGTGATATAATTGGAAGAAGAGATATTTTAGTTATATAAAAGAGAAATGGTAACATAGTTTGGCTGAAAAAGATAATTGCCTGTGATATAATTGAAAAAGGAGATATTTTAGTTAAAGAAAAGAGAAAAGGTAACGTGTTTTCACTTAAAAAGGTAATTGATTAGTTAATAGTAATTATAATATAATTATGTTATTTTATAAAAAAAATTGCTCGTAGTGTTTTTAAAAAAGGAAAAAATTTAGTTAGATAAAATATAAAAGATATTGTATTTTACCTAAAAAAGAAATTATTTAGTTATTGAAAAATAGAAATGGTAATATGTTTAACCTGAAAAAGGAAATTGATTAGTAAGGAAGAAATTTTAGTTAGATAAAATATAAAAGATATTATATTTTACCTAAAAAAGGAAATTTTTAGTTATTGAAAAATAGAAAAGATACTATGGTTAACGTGAAAAGGGAAATTGATTAGTTAATATGATGGATTTTATCTGTAATTATGTTAGGATAAATAAGTAAAATCAATAGGCACTGTACCGACCGACCGACCGACCGACTGACCGACCGACCAACCAAACTTTTAATGTTTCGGCTTTTATATAATAGTATAGATTAGCTTATAACCCGTGCAATACACGAGTTTCTTGTATTATGTTATATATTTTATTTAACATTATAATTATGTTTTTATATATTCATTATGTTTTTATCATTTTTTTATTTTTAATTTGATAAAATTTAATATACTCATATTTACGGATTATACAAATATTTTCTTATTATAAACAACATATATGATTTTTAATATATTTTATTAATAATTTTAAAAATATGGTGTGATATTTTCGGGTCTATATTAATGATTGTAAGATTTGTTTTAAATTAAAAAGGTAACGTATTTTAATTCGAAAATAAATATTAATGATGAGAAGATATGATACGAATGATGTTTTTAGTTATTTATAAAAGGTAATATCTTCAAATAAAAGTAGATGTGAAAAATGAAATCGACTAATTACCATTAATTATATTATGTTACTAAATGGTGTGATACGGGTATATATTAATGATTGTAAGATTTGCTTTAAATTAAAAAGGTAACGTGTTTTAATTAGAAATAAAATATTAATGACTTTTTAGGTGTTTATAAAATGTAATATCTTCAACTAAAAGTAAATGTGAAAATTAAGGAAATCGACTAATTACCATTATTTTAGGTGTTTTATTTTTCTTGAAAATTTTGGTGTGATATTTTCGGGTATATATTAATGATTGTAAGATTTGTTTTAAATTAAAAAGGTAACGTGTTTTAATTCAAAAGAAAATATTAATGATCGAAAGATATGAATCAATTAATTTTTTAGGTGTTTATAAAAGGTAATATCTTCAACTAAAACTAAATGTGAAAAAGGCAATCGACTAATTATCATTAATTATATTATGTTATTATTTATTTTAGGTGTATTTATTTTTCAATATATTGAAGGGTAAATAAGTAAATTCACGAAGTACCAAAAAACTGGTACCAAAACGTTTAATGTTTCGTCTTTTATATAATAGTATAGATTTATTATAATTTATAAGCGGTTGATTACTAATTTACGTATAATTTTTAACACAAAATTTAGTCATGAATAATTTTATTTGATTCATATCTGTGAATATTTTAATACAATGATGTTTTTATATTTAATACTAATACGAAATTAAAGATATTACTCCCTCCGTTCCTTTTTAATTGGCACATTTGCAAAAAAAATTGTCCCTAAATAATTGTCACATTTCTTGTTCCAATACATTTTTGTACCAATTTTTTCATATATACCCCTTTTATTTCTATTACCAATGTTTGACTTTATATTTAATATACATACTCATAACTCATCATTTAATGTTAAGATTAAAGACAAATATAAAAATAAATTACATAATTAAATCTTTCTTAATATATGTGTTTTTTTGCAAATGTGTCAACTAAAAAGGGACGGAGAGAGTAATGATTAAAAATGTGTACGGGCGTTTCGCTACGATTGACAGATGACAAACATCTAATAAAGACATAAAGGAGACGAACAACAACCGAGTTATGATACAATGTTAAATAATCAATCGTTCTAAAATCTTAAGGTATTAGAGGAAGGTCCCAACAGAATCTTATATGCTGTAACTTATACTCCCTCCGTCCCATTTTACATGTCTTTTTTGTAAAAAAACACACATATTAAGATAAATGTTAGTTGGATAAAATTTTTCAACTAATACCCTTATTTAATACCTTGAAAAATGAGAATAGAGTTAAGTTTTAAGAAGTCAAATTTTAGATACAATAAATGCAGGGATAGTTTTGTAAAACTACACTTAAATTTGCATTGAAAGAAGAAAAGAAACATGTAATTTGGGACAGATTTGCTTTTCAAAAGGGACGTGTATTTTGGGACGGAAGGAGTATTATTTAACAGGAGGGAGTACGTCCTTTAGTTTCTTGCTGACTATTGACTGCTATCTGATATTTTTATTTTTCACGACAGTTTACTTCAAGTTTTGACTTTTTTTTTCAAAATGCGAATATCGTTGGCCTTTTTGTAACTACGAGATATCACAATACCATTACCATTTGCTATGCTGTCTTATCTGATTTCTAAACTATCTACGAAGATACCGACACTCTTTTAAACAATTTAGAATAATTAAAACCTTGGAATCCTAGATCATCTGCAGATCCCAGCCGGCAGCATGTATCGATATGCACGTTGAACGGGCAACGGGTAGTACCGTCAACTCAATAGTGTAGTTGTTGTTATAATTGATGAAATGGACAAGATAGAAAGCTTACTTAAACTGTATTGATCAAAATGAACTACAAGACTCCATTGATAAAAGCTTCAACATAGTTTCTGAGTTACAGAGAATTACAGAGATAAAAGACAAGAAGAAGATATTTACATCTCTTAGAGAAGAGGAAAATGTGAAAACAAAACTAACTACAGAATTGACAGCAGCTTTATATTTACAGAATTAGTTACTAACTAACTAACTTCACAGCTGTCATTCTTCTTGTGCTGATGTGGCAAGTCTTGCTGGTCAACTACTGATTAGCTTCTGAATTGTTTGTTACTCTGCTACTTTCCTTTTCTCGAGCATTACTAATATTCTCAACACACTCCCTCAAACTAGGCATTCCTTTGATCATGCCAAGTTTGGAAAGCAATTCATTAAAGTGCTCTGATGGTAGAACTTTAGTGAATACATCTGCAATCTATGACTGAGTAGGTAAATAGGAAATCCGTAACAATCCTTCCATTACCTTGTCTCTTGTGAAATGTACATCTATCTCAATATGTTTAGTCCTCTCATGATGTACAGGATTTTTAGCAATATGTATTGCACTCTGATTGTCACAGTGAAGAACAATTGGCTTCAACCTTTTTACTCCCAATTCTTCCAATAGTCTAACTATCCAGGTTACTTCTGCTGCAGCTACAGACATTGCCCTATATTCTGCTTCAGATGAACTTTTTGATACTATACTCTGCTTCTTAGACTTCCAGCTTATTGGTGACTTTCCCAACATTAAGATATATCCAGAAATTGATCTTCTTGTATCCAGACATGCACCCCAGTCTGAATCTGAATATGCTTGTAGTACTAGCTGGTCACTACCTTCTAGTAAAATACCTTATCCAACTGTAGAAGCTACATACTTTATAACATGTGTCAAGCCTTGAAATGTGATGTCATTGGTTGTTGCAAAAATTGACTTAAATGCTGAACTGTGTAAGCCAAATCAGGTCTTGTATGAGTAAGAAAATTGAGCTTTCCCACTAGACTTCTATACAAACTTGGATCATCAAATGGTTCTCCTTCATTAGCTTGTAGTTTCAGATTTAGTGGAAGTAGTGTCACTACAGATCGAAAATCATCAGTTAAACCAGCTTCAACTAACAATTCTTTAATGAACTTTTTCTGTGTCAAAGTAATTCCATGGTCTAAGTATCCCACTTCCATTCCAAGAAAATAGCTGAGCTTACCAAGATCTTTGATTCTGAAAACATAATCAAGATGATGTTTGATGTCATCTATAGCATGAGTATCATCACCAGTTAGAATTATATCATCAACATAAACAACTATAATTGTGATAAGATCACCATTGTGCTTTAAGAACAAAGAGTAGTCATTCTTATACTGATGATAACCTTTATGCTGCAATTCCCCCACTAACTTGGCAAACCATTGCCTAGAAGCCTGTTTTAAATCATAAATGGATTTGACAAGTTTGCAGACTCTAGATAAAGGATTAGGTAACCCTTCTAGAACAGTCATATACACTTCTTCACATAAGTCACCATGGAGGAAAGCATTGTTAACATCCAGCTGATGCAAAGACCATTTCTTATGAGATGCAATAGCTAGAATACATCTAATGGTAGCCATCTTAACTATTGGAGAAAAAGTCTCAAGATAATCAATCCCCCACTGCTGATTATAACCTTTTGCCACCAAACGAGCCTTAAACCTTTCTACAGAACCATCAGCCTTAAGCTTGATTTTGAAAACCCATCTGCAACCAATAGATTTCTTGCCAGGTGGTAAGTCAACTAGTATCCAAGTATGATTTTTCTGCAAAGCATCTAATTCCTTTTGCATAGCATCAACCCACCTAGGATCCTTAGAAGCTTCTAAGTAATTAACAAGTTCAACCAATGAAGCAAATTGGCTAATAAAAGAATGAATAGAAGAAGGTAGAGAAGCAAAAGAAACCAGATTGCACCAGTGAACAATACTAGAGCCACAAACATAATCAGTAAGATGAGGTGGAAATTTAGAAACTCTAGTACTTCTTCTAAGAGAAACAGAAGAATCATGACTATCACCAGTTGTATTAGAAGAATCGGAAGATGAAAAAGTGGAATCAAAATGAGAAGAATTGTTATCAAATGTATGAGAATGCTGAAAAACTGTAGGAATGTCATCATAAAAGGATGTGTAATCAGTGTAGATTGGAAGAAAAAATGATGGTGGAGACTTATCTTGTTGAATATGAAAAGGGAAAAATTGTTCATGAAATACACATCTCTAGAATTAGATATCTGCAATGTTTGAACATTAAGTACTTTATATCCTTTTACTCCAACAGGATAGCAAAGAAAAACATGAGGAGCAGCCCTTGCTTCAAATTTAGACCTCTGAGAAGAATTTGTAAAAACATAGCAAAGACACCAAAAACTCTAAAAGTAGATAAGTCTGGAGGAGTATGAAAGAGTTTTTCATAAGGACTCACATTCTTAAGAACTGACAGAGGCATTCTGTTGATCAAATATGCAGCAGTGAGAACACATTCTCCCCAAAATTGAATAGGCACCTTAGATTGAAAAAATAAAGCCCTTGCTGTTTCCAGTAGATGCCTATGCTTCCTTTCCACAATCCCATTCTGTTGAGGAGTATAAACACAAGTTTTCTGATGTAAAATCCCTTTTGATAAGAAGAACTCAGTGATGTCTTTACCACACAACTCTGCAGCATTATCACTTCTGACTGTTTGAACTGTGGTTTGAAACTGATTCTCAGCATATGCAATAAAACTTTTTATAGTATGTACTGCTTCAGATTTATGTGCTAATAGAAAAACCTAAGTCATTCTTGTAAAATCATCCACCACAGTTAGGAAAAAGTGACAACCATTATAAGTAGCATCCTTATAGGGACCCCAAGTGTCCACATGTATCATCTGAAAAGATTTCTGAGTCTTGATGCTACTTACAGGAAAAGAAACCTTTGTCTGTTTAGCTAATGGACAGATTTGACATATTCCATTCAATGTGCATGAGCCAGCTTTGTCAAAATCTGCAAGTCCGGTATGCATAAGCATGTTTACTGGCATGTGACCAAACCTGATATGCCAGAGTTTAGTTTGAGCCACAAGTTTATTGTTTTGTGCAAGAAAAGAAGAACTATTCTCTGGAGAAACTTCCCCAGTGATATTGATACTACTTGTTTCTGATACAGCATCCTCTTCCAAGTAGTATAAGCCATTTTTGAATTTACCAAGATGCAGTGCCCTCATTGAAGGGCCCTGAAGAAAACAGCTATCAGTATTAAAAGTGACATTGCATTGCATATCCTTGCAAATTTTTGGTATAGAAACCAAATTAAATTTAAACTCAGGTACATACAATACATCCTTTAATATGACACTGTCAGTAACTGCTACAGTTCCAGTATAGGCAATTTGAACTTGTTTCCCATTTGGTATTGTAATATAATTGCTAAGACCATCTAATGTTTTAACATCAGTAAATAAGGACAAATCATAACACATGTGATCTGTTGCTCCATGTTAGGTCCACTATGATTGTAGAAGGGGGGGTTAAATACAATCTATATCAATTTCTCAAAATTTATTCGTTAAACAATTTTCACTTAAACGAATATTTTGTGCGTAATAAATAGACACGGATTTCAAGTTGAATATAACTGTATATTAACTTGATGTGGTGTTACAAAATCAATCCAAACTATTATCAAGTGTTTAATAACTAATTAGAAAATTCGACATGAACTTTTCTAATTTAGTTAATAAATCTCAAGATAAGTACTAGGAAACTTAATTCGCTAGTAATACAAGAATCACAAGTAGACAAGTTCTATCGGATAGAATATTACAAAGATGATGAACTTGAATTTATGTGAATTAATTTGTTCTTGGTGTTCTTGATATTTGAGAGAGAAAGCTGCTGTGTATTTCCAGGATTTCTGCTGTGTTCTGTTCTTTTATTTTCATTCTGCTGCTTCTGCTGTTGAAAGGCAGAGTGTGTAAACTTGTAACACTATAACTAACGTAACTCAAACTAAAGGAAAAGATACTTAACCAAAAGACAATCAAGAACAAGAGGTCACAAGAAATCAACATTAAATGAAGACAAGGTAATTGATACAATTCAACATGTTAACTATGATCAATCCAAGAAGAAATCATTGAGAGAAGTTCAAGTCAAAGTTGTTCATGCCTCAGTGATTTGGAAAGCCAAGAATCAAGATCATAACTATCAGTATCAATAAGACCAATTGATTTCAAGTGAACAAGAAGGAAAGCAAATATTGGAAAGCCACATTTGTAATTGGATATGGTAATTTATTCAAGAAGCAAAAACCCTATCAAGACTAGTCACTTATGAACCAGACCGTTGCATCAAGTGTCAGGACATTGATAGCAAGTTTATGTCAGTAATAAAGATCCATATTCAAGAGCTTGGTGAAGAATAAAGAAGACATGAAGATATCACAAGTTCAAGATGTGCATTGAAGTTTCAAGTTGAAGACCAGAATATTTTCTAAGTACTAAATATTCTAGATGGTCAAGTAGAAGTTTCTAAGTAGAAGTTCTACTTAGAACTTCGAGATGGCTAAGTAGAAATTCTCAAGTAGAAGTTCTACTTAGAGTGCAGCTTCAACATGACACATGGCATCTTCTGATTGGCAGATTTCCAAGCTTTCAAGATAAGGCAAGATTTATGTGGATATCATTGGGCCACGTACATCTTAGTCTTTGAAGACTACAGGACATAGATTACATGTAGTATAAATAGAAGTACTTGTGTAATGTTTTAGTTAGTGAGCAATTCTTGAGAAAAACACAAGAGAAAGAGAGAGAGAGTGCATTCACAGAGCTTAGTATCATTCACTTCTCTCTGAACTTCTGTTATACTTTGTAATGAATGTTGTAGCAACCCTTTCAAGTTATATATAAGAAATATATTCCTTGAATCTGTGTGTTCATTTATTGCATCGTATTTATTGCTTCTCATATTCGAAAAGTTGTATTCACCCCCCCTCTACAACACATTTGGACCTAACAATTGGTATCAGAGCTATATGTTTAACATACAAAACATAGATCCTTGTGTTGAGTAGAAGAATCGTGAGTTTTCATTTTCTAGATCTACTTTTCATTTTCGTGAAAAGTGTGCCTTAAATCGTTTGTATTGAAAACTCATCTGAAAAATTATTTAAATGCTCCAGGTGTGATTATTTAGCTTGGATGTATTTTAAATAATTTTTGTGAATTAATCTGGGTACTTTCATATTTGGTGTTCTTGAGTGTTCATCATCTGTTCTTATCAAAGAAGACAACCCAACAACTTTTTGATCTCCTTTTCAAAAGTAAAAGAATAAAAAGGTGGTTTTGGACTTTTTTATTTGCTTTATTCGGCCGAAAGTATACAGACATACTCAGTACCTAGCATGTGGGTTAGGTGGGTTAGGTGAGTAAAGCATTCAAAGTCAAAAGGTGTTAAAGAGATAATATTGTTTATTCAATATTAAAGTAATCTGCAAAAAAATTATTCTAAGGACAAAAGTTCTACATAGAATTTCTACTTGAGAATTTCTACATAGAATTTCTACTTGAGAATTTCTACATAGAATTTCGACTTGGACAATTTCTACTTGGTGATTTCGACTTGAGCAAAATTTCTACTTAGAGAAATTTTGACTTAGGCAAAAGTTCTACATAAATATTCTACATAGCCTAGTCTTGGGTACTTAGAAACTTTTAGTGACCAGAATTGAGATGGCTCCTAAAAATGCATTCAAGATCCCAATGTTCAACAAAGATCACTATGAAGAATGGGTTTTCAGAATGAGACTATATCTAGAGACTGTTAACCCTGAATATCTGGAAGTCCTTGACAAGGGTAAATTTGTCCCAATGGTGGTTATTCCTGCACATACGGAAGGAGGAGTGGTTATACCACCTCGGTCTGAGCCTAAAAAGGTCTCGGAGTTTTCGGATGCTGACAAGGAACAAATAGCTTATGATACTGCCATACGACAAACCTTGATGGAATCTCTTGATCATGAAATGTTCAACATAGTCAAAGGTCTGACTACAGCGAAGAAGATTTGGGACAAGATAGAAGTTGTCATGGAAGGATCTGCAGAGGTCAGAAGCAACAAGACACTCATACTCAAGATGGAGTATGACACCTTTAGAATAAGGAAAGGAGAAGGCATAACAGATGTCTACCTACGATTCAGTCAGTTGGTATTGGATTTGAATCTGAGAGGTGTAACTCTCCCCATGGTTGAAACTAATACGAGATATCTGAGGAACCAGCCAAAAAGCATTGAACATAGGGTCTACGCAATAAGAGAAACCAGAGATTTGCATACAACTTCTCTGGAAGAATATTATGGAATATTAAAGACCTATGAGCTGGAAACACTTCAAGATCAAGCATGGGACAATGATTCAAAGGGAAAAGAAAGTGCATCAGGATTAGTTGCTGATGAGGAAGAGTCTAAGAAGGCAATGGTTGCAGCAAAGCCTAAATCATCACTTGCACCACATCAAGTTGATAATGATGACGAGTGCGCATCTGACAGTGATGATGACTACTACACCTAAGAAGAGCTGGACAACATGGACGATAGTGTCGTGGCATACATGGCAAGGAAGTTCAGCAACATGAGATTTAGAAAGAGCAACCGACCACAGAGAAAATCTTCATCTTATTATCGGGCTGCTAGGGGTGGTGGTAGTTCGTCAGGCTACAAAGGAAAAGGCAAGAATACCAGCTACAAATCTCCTTTGGATTTCAAAATGAAGTTCAAATGCTATAATTGTGGTGAAGCTGGACACTTTGCCTCGGACTGCAAAAAGCCTAAACAGACTTATCCAAAAGAGACATTTGAAGCCCTCAAAAGCAACTATGAAGCACTGTTGAAGGAAAGACATGGAAAACGAGCTTTATTAGTGACAGAAGGAAGAGCTTGGGATGATTCAGATGAGGAAGATGTTAATCATGTAGCAAACTTTGCCCTCATGGCTGAGACATCAGAGGAACCAGAGGTACCAGTTCTGACTCTTAAAGTAGAAATGTCTATTGATGATTATAAGGACAGAACGGGGCTCTTAGTGAAGAGATCTATATGTTGTGCAAAAGCCTAGACTCTTCTCAAAAGGAACAGAAAACACTTGTTGCCAAATGCAGAATGCTCGAGGCAAAAGTGGAAGAGCTAGAGGCTGCTTGCACTGTAGATACTTCCCTAAGAGACTTTATTAAATCTCTAGAACACAAGCTCGTCCTTAAGGAAGAAGTAGAAGCATGTCTTAGGAACAATCTAGCTGAGTTAGAAACTAAATGCGAAGCTTACAAACTAGCTGCTAGTAAAGTGTATGTAGATAATGACACATTTAAGAAAATAACTGGAGTAGGTATAGGACTTGATTATTCTGACCTTCCTAAGAAAGAAGGAAAGAGACCTATTGACCCTAGTTCCAGTGACCTTAAACAGGAAACACCTAGAATTCTTAAATCGGCTGTCAAACCTATCTACAAACATCTTGTTCCTAGAATAGAAGAAGAAGAGACTGAATTGATAGCTAGATATGAGATTGAGATGGAAGATCGCCAGAAAGAACAACCTATAACTCCTATTAAACAAGTGAAAATCAATTTCCGTAGAGATGAATCTAGACTGGGATTAGGAGCTAAGGCTGTTAAACAACAAGGAAAGAAAGAAAAAGGCATAAAAGAGGTTAAGGCTGAACGAATAAAGAAAGCATGTTATCATTGTAAATCTACTGAACATCTTTCTTATGCATGCAAAGCTAACATGAATGTTCCTGTTGCACATGCCATGCCTACCACACATTCAATGAATAATCTGCATCAGAATCATGCACAGTGTGGTCAACCTAATTGTATGCCATGCACTTTTAATATCATGCAAACTTTTGTGCATTTAATGAATGCATCTAGCCAGTCATGCTCAAATACTGTTGCTAGTTCAAACATCAAGAAAAAGTATGGGAGAGCCAAGACTGTCAGTCCTCCTAAAGTTAGGAGTGACAAACCTTCTCCTAAGACTGACAAATCTGTCAAGTCTGAGAAAGGAAAGGAGATAGTCGAAAGCTCTAGTAATGTGAAGAAAAGTGCATCTCCTGTTGTTAAATCTGTTGATTCTCGATCTTATCGAAAAGCCGGGCCCAATCAAAGTTGGGTTCCGAAGAATGTCTAACCAATCTGTTATTGCAGGGCATTAAACAGAATAGAAATAAAGTTATATGGGTGCTAGACAGTGGAGCATCGAGGCATATGACTGGAAACAAGTCTCTGCTTACAGAGTTGGTTATGAAAGTTGGCCCTTATGTTACCTTTGGAGATGACAACATAGGTGTGACTAAGGGATATGGCAAACTGAAGACTGGCAATGTCATCATTGAAGATATTTCCTATGTTGAGGGACTAAAGCACAATCTGTTGAGTATAAGTCAATTCTGTGACAAAGGTTACGAAATTGTCTTCAACAAGAAAGGTGTATCAATCACTCACATCAAGGAAGGCTCACTAGCTTTGAGAGGAGTTCGAAAGGCAGATCTTTTTGTTGCAGATATGGATTCGGCAAATCAGAATGAGGTCACCTGTTTCTACAGCAAAGCCTCGGATGATGAAAGCTGGTTATGGCACAAAAAGTTATCTCACTTAAACTTCAAAACGATGAATGCTCTCGCGAGGCGAGAACTGGTGAGAGATCTACCTCAAATGGAGTTCGCTCCGAAAGGACTCTGTGAAGCTTGTGAAATGGGAAAGTCGAAGCGAGCATCGCATAAAAGCAAAGAAATTTCTAGTATTACTGAGCCTCTGCAACTTCTTCATATGGATTTGTTTGGCCCAGTGAATGTCCTATCTTTGTCTAGGAAAAGATATGCTTTGGTAATCGTGGATGACTTCTCCAAGTATACATGGGTATTGTTCGCAATGACGAAAGACGAAGTACCTTTCTTAATCATTGATCATATCACTCAAATTGAGAATGTTTCAACACTTACTGTGAAGACGATTAGATCAGACAATGGCACTGAATTCAAAAACGCAGTGCTAAATGATTTCTGTGTATCTAAGGGAATACGTCGTCAGTATTCAGCCCCGAGAACTCCACAGTAAAATGGAGTAGTTGAAAGGAAGAATAGAACTTTGGTTGAAGCAGCAAGAACTTTGTTGTATGATTCAAAACTTCCTTTGTATTTCTGGGCCGAAGCAGTGAGTACCGCTTGTTACACTCAAAATAGAACCTTGATCATAAAAGATAAAGAAAAGACACCATGTGAACTAATGAACAACAGAAGACCAACAATCAAATACTTTCATGTCTTCGGAGCAAAATGCTATGTGCTTATAGATGATGAAAATCTAGGCAAGTTTGCAGCAAAAGCTCGTGAAGGAATTTTTGTTGGTTACTCTACAGACGTGGTGGCAGCTTATAGAGTGTTCTTGGTGAATGATCGAAAAGTGACTGAAAGTTACAACGTCAGATTCGACGATACCAAACTCTCATCAATTTTAAGAGATTCTAGTGAACCTGAGTCCCTAAAATTTCAGAATCTGGACTTAGAAGATCTTGAAGATGAACCTGAGTTGGTTGTTCCATTAAATGTTCCAAGCGTACATGAAGAACCTGAGTCTAGTGAACAAGCTAATTCTACAAGATCAGGAGAGACTTCTTCAGTACGAACCGGCAACAACTCAGGGGGAGTAAATAGCAGCTCAAGGACTACTGTTCAAGGCTCGAGTCGAGTTGACTCTAGTTCTGTAGGAGCTGGCACTAACTCAGGGGGAGTTAGTGAAAATAATCAAAGTAGTCAGCACCCCAACTCAGAAAGTCAAGCTGAATCATCAAGACAATTTCCAGGTGAACGAGTATGGAATAGAGACCATCCGTTTGAGTTAATTATTGGTGATCCAGATGCTGGTGTGACTACTAGAAGAACTGCAAGAGCTGACATGGCTAATATCTCCTTATATTCTGGGTTCTTATCCAAGCTTGAACCTAAAGAAATAGAAGAAGCTCTTGGCGATGCTGATTGGGTGATTGCAATGCAAGAGGAACTCAATCAGTTTGAAAGGCAGAAAGTTTGGAAACTGGTACCCCGACCAAAGAACAAATCCGTAATTGGAGCTAGGTGGGTATTCAGAAATAAACTGGATGAAAACGGACTTGTAACACGAAACAAGGCTCGTTTAGTTGCAAAAGGTTATTCTCAGCGAGAAGGAATTGATTATGATGAAACCTATGCACCAGTTGCAAGACTTGAGGCAGTCAGGATGTTCTTGGCATTTGCAGCACATAAGAACTTCAAAGTTTTCCAGATGGACGTGAAAAGTGCCTTCCTGAACGGAGAGTTAGAAGAAGAAGTGTATCTGGAACAGCCGCCTGGCTTCGTTGATCCAGAACATGTAGATTTTGTGTATCTACTCTTCAAATCTGTCTATGGCCTCAGGCAATCCCCAAGGCGATGGTATGAAACCCTATCCTTATTCTTAATTGAAAATGGTTTTGTTAGGGGAGTAATTGATAAAACATTGTTCTATAAAGTTGTGAGAAATGACTTAATACTTGTTCAAGTATATGTGGACGATATTATTTTTGGGTCATCAAATGAGCGCTTGTGCGAGAAATTTGCCAAGCTAATGCAGGAAAAATATGAGATGAGCATGATGGGAGAGCTGTCCTTCTTCCTTGGATTACAGATCAGTCAGAGAAAAGATGGTATCTTTATCTGTCAATCTAAGTACGTCAGAGATTTACTCAAGAAGTATAATCTAGAAGATGCATCAGCAGCTAAGACTCCCATGGCAACAGCCACGAAGCTTGATGAAGACAAATCAGGTAAATCAGTTGACATCACAAGCTATCGAGGTATGATTGGCTCACTCCTCTATTTAACTGCAAGTAGACCAGATATAATGTTCGCAACTTGTTTATGTGCAAGGTTCCAAGTGGATCCTAGAGAATCACATCTCGTAGCCGTCAAAAGAATTTTTAGGTATCTCAAGGGCACACCAAATCTAGGGATTTGGTACCCAAGAGATACAGGTTTTAATCTTATTGGCTATTCGGATTCAGACTATGCAGGTTGCAGGATTGATAGGAAAAGCACATCTGGTGCTTGCCAATTTCTTGGCAGAAAATTGGTGTCCTGGCAAAGCAAAAAGCAACATACAGTATCTACTTCTACTGCTGAAGCTGAGTACATTGCTGCTGGAAGCTGTGTAGCTCAAATACTGTGGATGAGGAACCAATTGAAGGATTATGGCATGGAGCACAAGAAAATTCCAATCATGTGTGACAACACAAGTGCCATTGCCATAACCAACAATCCTGTAGATCACTCAAGAACCAAGCATATTGACATCAGGTATCATTTCATAAGAGAACATGTCGAGGAGGGGACTGTGGAGCTACATTTTGTGCCCACAATGCAACAAATTGCAGATATATTCACCAAACCTCTTGATGAAGTAACATTCAATAGGTTGGTTGGTGAATTGGGAATGCTTAACACAAGTTAGTAAAGCCTTCTATCTGTAAAATCCATGTTTATGTTTGTATGTGCAAGCTAATCAATCATTATGTGCTTAGACTTTAATATGCCTAATTAATGATTGTTATAGGTTGGATATAGTGTGATTTTGCATGAATTCATTGTGTTTTAAGTGTCTTTTATAGCACAAATCTGTGAATTTATGCTTGTTAGATTGCATGATCATAGGGGGAGTTAAATTCATAATATTCTGAATATTGCATGATTTTTAGATGAATTTACCTATGAGTTTCATGTAATTAGAGGCCTTAGAATTAAAAAACTTCAAAATTTCGAGTTAGGTTCTATCTCGAAACTCATCTAGAAATTCGACTTGAATTTCGACTTAATCTGTCAGAGTGAAGTTTTTGAAAAATTCTAAGTCTGGGAAGAATTTCGAGTTGGCTATCTCGAAATTCATCTCGAAATTCGACTTAGAGTTCGAATTCGAGTTACCAGTGTGCCTAGTTCTATCTTCAAAATATTCGAGATAAATTCTATCTCGAATCTTATCTCAAAGGTTGAGATGAGGTTTCCATTAAGGGAATATTTTGAAAAGAACTGAGAATTAACTTCGAGTTAATCTATCTCGAAACTCAACTCGAATTTCGACTTGATGTTCGAGATAGAGTTCTTAGTCTATCTCGAAACTCAACTCGAATTTCGACTTGATGTTCGAGATAGAATTCTCAGTTAAGCTGAAGGGAATTTTTCGAGTTACACTCCTAACTCGAAACATATCTTGAATTACCCTGTACTTTTTGATTCAAGGGGGTATTTTGGAAAGAATTTGAGATTAACTTCGAGTTAGTCTATCTCGAAACTCAACTCGAATTTCGACTTGATGTTCGAGATAGAGCTCTTAGTCTATCTCGAAACTCAACTCGAATTTCGACTTGATGTTCGAGATAGACTTCTAACTCGAAAAGTATCTTGAATTTTCTTTTTTCCAAGTTTACTACAATTCAATAATGTTCAAGATATGATTTCCCTATAGTTTCTGCTGTAAAATTGGTTAAAGTGCTTCTTTGTGCATAACTGTTCGAGTTAACCTCTATCTCGAACTTTATCTCGAAGTTCGACTTGATGTTCGAGATAGAGATGTTCGAGATAGAGATGTTCGAGATAGAGTTCGACTTAGATGTCCCCTGTATGGACTTAGTACTTTTCACATTTTTTTAACAGGGACATTTTTGTCATTCCACATTCACCTATATATACATCTCTAACTCGATGCCCAATTCACTTTACCTAATTTCTTTTTCACAGCAGCCGTTTCACAAGAACAGTGCGATTTCACAGACTTCATACTATTAACCCGTGTTTTTCTGATTAAACTCATACTAATCACGAATTACTGCCAAATTTTTGACTGAGATTCACTGTGTAATCATTAACCTTTGTGTTGGTGTGTTTTGTAACCGCATATACACGCGCATATACATACACACAAACATCAAGTTTTGTGTATCTGTTCCAAAACGCGATTTCATATTCTCCACATATACACACGATTTCACTGATAAACACACGAATATTCATCTTTGTTGAATATTCAGATCCAGTAATTGGCAACTGTTCATATTCCGTAGTTTAAATTTTCGGATTATCTTTTGATATTCTCGAAAAATTAAAAGGAATAAAACTGATTAATTCGTAATTTATTTGTTTTTCTCAATTAAAATAAAAATTCACATCTTTTAAAGAAAAACATTTAATCAAAATGGCTCACCAATTTTCCCTTGCTAAAAACAATTTTTATAATATTTCTACGGAAATTGGTGATCAACTCCCGCGGTTTAAGTTTTGGATACGATTTCTCAATTTGTACTCCAAAGCTAGCCATGCTTTTACTGCTAAACCTACACTAGTACATGATGCTTTACAGCAATTATGGACTAGTGCGGTTACTTTTGGGAGTAAATCAACCCCCTACGGTTTCAGGTTTACCTTAGCGGGTCAGGAATATGAGGTGACCGAAGAAATTGCCAACAGGGTTCTGGGATTTCCAATTAAAGATGCCTATGATCCAGAACCTACTGCTGCAGAACGCCTCAGATTCTTTGAAGAAATTGGATGTTATCCTCCAAAAGGCCCAATCACGGGAAATATCCAAAAACAATTCTTCCATGTGGAATGGAATTACTTTTTCGAGGCCATCACACGATGTTTTCGGGCACGCGAAAAAGACTTTCATCAAATTCCAATTCCAATGCAAACCTTTGCAGTTGCCCTAGCAAGAGAACTGGATATAAACTATGGACGCATAGTTCTCTCTGAAATAGTGGGCTCAATGGGATCTCCTGAAAGCAGAGACCTCTCTACAACTGATGTTGTCTGCTGGTTTCCTCGGTTTCTTCAAATGCTGATCAATGACTTGATACCGAAGGATGCTCTTGCTGTTAGACAGGGATTTGCCAGAAGCCCCACATCTGAATCGCTAGGGATGGGCACTAAGTCACTTTCAACCATTGCTAATCAGGATAAACATCAAGGTAAACCAATGTATACTCCTGAAAATTTACAAATGTGGCTTAGATATGATGCAGGAGTTACCAATTTGGAGGCATCGTCACAAGTTTCATCACATGCTCAAAATCCATCTGTTCATGCTGAGGCATTTGATGAGATTCCTGATGAGGAAAGCGATGATGCACAAGGTAATCAATCAGGTAATCTCTCCCTGCATACTATTCATTCCTCCTCCTATGTTTCTGATTCCGCGACCCAAGAGACTGCTAACCCGCAGGATCTATCCCAGGGTAAGAGCCATATTTCTGACTCTGAGTCTGATACACATTCCTATTCTCTGTCACCCCTGTTAACGGAAGTCAGAAAACCAGCACGTGTATATATACAAGATGATGAGGAGAGTGAAACCGAAGAGCAGCAACTTATTCGAAAGAAAGCCAAACTTTTCCACGCTGCTACTTCACAACCATAGTCAAACCCTAGCGTGTCACACGCAACCACTCCACCTCACGCGAGTGGTTCACCCCTTGAACAATCTGCACATAGGGATTTTGATTTTGGTGAGGATTATGTACCTCTTGAAGATACTGTTGCTTCAAGAGGACATGAAGTCTTAAGAACTTCAGCCGTACCTTCACTGGTACGTACTGATGCTGCAAAGAGGATCGGTTCTGATGTCGTACAAGGACACTTTGCAGCCTCTCAGCCTGAGATTCCAACTCAGGAACAAACAGAATTTGATCCCATAACTGTCAACAACATTTCTTATCAATTTTTTGCAGGTACTGCTTCATTATTTGGATCAATCATTGAAGACATACACGAGCGTGAGACAGGGAGTGTGTGTGAGAGGTTAGGGAGAGAGGGACCTTCATTTTCAAGGCCCGAAACCGAGCGTCAAATACCAACAGAACGAGTATTAGAGCGAGGTCACCTAAACCAAACACCGTCCCTTAACACTGAAAATCTTGATACGCGTATGACTTCTATGGAAAATCAGATGAAGCAGTTCGGACAGACGATGGGGCAGTTTGGGATGAATATTGGAAACAATCAAAGGGCTCTAGACGACTACGCAGCAAGAATGGCAAGTCAAGCTACAGCTTTTGATGATTTGACAAATAAGGTCAATGACTTGGGCCATGCTGGTGGTGTCTTAGGAAGCACTCTCAATGAGAGGATGGGGGCATTGGAGTCTACAATGTACAATGGCTGTGGAGATCAGTAGAATGATGTTCGCAGTCAGGAGTTTTGTGCCCCCGGAGTGTTTCGAGTCGCAACAACCTCCCCCCGATGCTGGTGCAGGTGGTGCTAGTGGAGCGGGAGCCTCTGGTTCTGGTTTTGGAGGTTCCTATGCAGCTGGTGGATCTGAAGACCAAGGTGGAGCTCAGGATAACTCACCTAAGGGGGAGAGTGGAAAGGAGACGAGACAGCAGGCAGTTCACATCGAAGAAATTAAAGAACCCGCTGATCTTGTCAAGGAACCAGAAGTTGAGCCGTCTGTTGATGAAGAGGCTCTGAGGATGAGGAAGGGTAAGGCAGTAATGGTTGATGAACCATTTATTGACCTGAGTCATCAGGAAACAGTACAGGAGGTACTTGACTCAGATTCTGACATGGAAGACGTACCGCTGGCACACGCTATAAAAAGATCTTTGAAGGAACAAGGTGGAGGTGCTGGGATGTCTTCCGGAATGCCTGAAGAATTTCCTGTTGATGAGGAAACCCTTAAAGCTCAACAGTTAGTCTTGGAACAAGCTCAGTTCCATAAAATGAAGATGATGCAAGAACATGCTGCATTCCTAGAGAAGAAGGGGGAGCTACAAGGGAAGCAGTATGAGTATGAGCTTGCTAGGCTAGCTAATCCTCAAGTTGATCTGGACAAACGAAGGATAGGGCAGAAATGGGATGAAGCAAGGAAGATAATGATGGGACCCTGTGCGAAAGGAGTTCATAACAAGGATGCAGATGATCTGTTCTACAACTTGAATTTGCAGAATCCAATGACTGGGGACTATATAAATGCTTTGAAGAGACTAATTTCTAAAGTCAGGGTTGGATACAATGCAAATCTTAAGGAGTGGCAGGTTATCTTGTCTTTGGTAGAAGGAGTCCCAACATCTTTCTTATATGTGGATGACCAATTCATTATGAGAAGATCTGTGTCAGAGTTGTTCTTGCTAGCGACTAAAATTCAATACTCTCAATCTGAGGAGCTAAGCATTCTGTACAGGGATCAGTTAATGCAGCTAGCAGAGGACAAGGGTCCAGAATTCTCAGCTTATCCAAATTTTGTCCGGATGGTAGTTGATGGAAAGATGAAGAGGGTTAGCATGGAGGAAAATGATCTAATGGAGCTTTCAGTAGAATCTCTCAAAGCTGTATGTAGACAAATGATGGGTAAAGGATTCGCTTCTGAGCTTAAAGATAAATCCGTGAAGATCATTGAAAGAGTTATATTCAAGAAGAGCAATGAGGTGTGGAAGTGTGATGTCATTGCTCCAAACCCTCTTGATGACGTGAAGATTGAGCCGGAGCTGATAGAGAAGAAATGGAATATTCTTCAAGCCATGAAGAATGTAGATGAAGCTCTGACTCTTCCTTCTGGAGCACTAGAACAAGGAGAAATAAGGGAGGCTATTGGTGTTCCCGGAAGTGAAAGTGTATACTGGATACATGCTTATGTTGAAGATACAGCTGATGCCTTAGTATTCATAGATGCAGACCAGAATCAAACAATCTTGCATATGAGTAGACAATGGCTGCTACGGACTCAAGATGCTGCATTTCTGGAGAGAGTATTATATGTATTCAAATGGGGCGAAGTGGAAGATAAGTTTGTTGAAGAAAAGCAGAGACTCATGAGTTACCTGTCTGAAGTAGTGGCGGAAAAGAAGCGAATGGAGCGAGATGCGGCCAGTGTCCACAATACTGACCGTGTCAAGGGCTATCCCAAGATGATCTATTGTCAGTTCAAATCTGATAAATCTCACTGGAAACCTCAGCTCATCATGAAGAACTTCGAGGATATTCCAAAGATCAGAACTACTCAGGAGGTGGACAAACTCAGAAGGCTTTTCAAACATCCTTATCCAGAGCCCAAGAACCCTCTAGAAATGGAAGCTGTAAGTCTATTGAATGCTAGATGGAAGCAGCTTAAAGATCCAGTATACAAGAAAGAAAAGCAGCAGAAGGAGAAGCACAAAAGGCAGAAAGAAGAGAGAGACCAAGCTGCTGAAGCTAGAAAGAGGAAACGGAATTAGGGTTAAAGGTCAGAGTGGTGTGAACTTGAAGTTGGAAAAACTTCATGTCTTTCGGTTGCTTTAACTCACTTGAGGAAAATTCACCTTAGAGTGAATCCAATAAGGTGATACAAGTTTGACTAAAAGATATGAAATAATCCAGGTGATAGGAATCACTCAAATGATCTTTAATTCGAAGTTCGAATTCTGTTTCTAGTTTAAGTTCTTTGTATTGTTTTCATGTAAATTTCAATTGTAAATTATTTAAGACTGTAATGTTAATTATCTTTTCTCGTCTCATTGTTTAGTTGAGTTATCCTTCATTAATTTGAATGTCATTGTTAGACAATCAAATTGGGGGAGATTGAAAGGCAGAGTGTGTAAACTTGTAACACTGTAACTAACGTAACTCAAACTAAAGGAAAAGATACTTAACCAGAAGACAATCAAGAACAAGAGGTCACAAGAAATCAACACTAAATGAAGACAAGGTAATTGATACAATTCAACATGTTAACTATGATCAATCCAAGAAGAAATCATTGAGAGAAGTTCAAGTCAAAGTTGTTCATGCCTCAGTGATTTGGAAAGCCAAGAATCAAGATCATAACTATCAGTATCAATAAGACCAATTGATTTCAAGTGAACAAGAAGGAAAGCAAATATTGGAAAGCCACATTTGTAATTGGATATGGTAATTTATTCAAGAAGCAAAAACCCTATCAAGACTAGTCACTTATGAACCAGACCGTTGCATCAAGTGTCAGGACATTGATAGCAAGTTTATGTCAGTAATAAAGATCCATATTCAAGAGCTTGGTGAAGAATAAAGAAGACATGAAGATATCACAAGTTCAAGATGTGCATTGAAGTTTCAAGTTGAAGACCAGAATATTTTCTAAGTACTAAATATTCTAGATGGCCAAGTAGAAGTTTCTAAGTAGAAGTTCTACTTAGAACTTCGAGATGGCTAAGTAGAAATTCTCAAGTAGAAGTTCTACTTAGAGTGCAGCTTCAACATGACACATGGCATCTTCTGATTGGCAGATTTCCAAGCTTTCAAGATAAGGCAAGATTTATGTGGACATCATTGGGCCACGTACATCTTAGTCTTTGAAGACTACAGGACATAGATTACATGTAGTACAAATAGAAGTACTTGTGTAATGTTTTAGTTAGTGAGCAATTCTTGAGAAAAACACAAGAGAAAGAGAGAGAGTGCATTCACAGAGCTTAGTATCATTCACTTCTCTCTGAACTTCTGTTATACTTTGTAATGAATGTTGTAGCAACCCTTTCAAGTTATATATAAGAAATATATTCCTTGAATCTGTGTGTTCATTTATTGCATCGTATTTATTGCTTCTCATATTCGAAAAGTTGTATTCACCCCCCCTCTACAACACATTTGGACCTAACAGCTGTGTTATATAGGTCTGTACTCATTAGATATGACTTAAAATGCTTCAAGACCTATTAAATCAGCTGTCAGCATGACTTAATCTTGCTCCAAGACATAATTAAACCTTAGATATGACTTATTTTCTGTCGGTATGACTTAGAAAATGTGTTGGTATGACTTAATCTTCAACAGTGTGGTCGGTATGACCTAAATCACTTTTGTCGGTATGACCTAACACCTTTCTAGAAATATCTTGCTTCGGTATGACTTAATTCCCTCGGTATGACCTAGCAGCTTTGAGGTCGGTAAGACTTAATTCCTTGCAGCAGTCGGTATGACCTAATTCTTCTGCTCGGTATGACTTAGACTTAAGTCATGTCGGTATGACTTAATTTAAGTCATACCTAACCAAACTCAGTCAAGACATAATCTATTCAGCATTTAATTAAGTCATATTGATCCTTTTAATTAATTAATGATTAACTAATTCATGATTAATTGATACAATAATTAACTTAATAAATAAATTAATTCTATTAGAATTAATTCATTTAATTAAATTAATTAAATGATTTATATCAATTACAAATGAATTAAATTAAATCAATAACTAATTAATTTAATTCTCCCAAACCACGGAAAATAATAAAGAATTACCACTGACTTATGTTGACGTTCGATGTACTGTCTGGTTCATGAACGACTAACTTCAGTGATGCTTCTTCACTTCTGACTTTAAGCTGTGGTTTATTTCTTCTCTCAATTTTCTTGTACTTTGATTGATTTTCAATCCATCACTCGAAAAATCTCTGTCACTGTAAATGAATCCATTCACTTCAATGTTATACTGAGGCTTGATCAGATACCTGATACGTCTTCCAGTGTGAAACATCAAAACTATAGATTGACTTCCTTCTTTCTTCTGACAGATATTGCTTCCTGAGATTTGTTTGCAATAAATCACGCAAGCGTACGTGGTCACAAGTAATATATGAATAAGTCGAGTTCGTTCCCACAGAGATCTGGTTAAGGTTTTAATTCAGTTATTGTACCTATGCAACAATGTATGGTTATTACTCACTGCTAAGATAAATAACAAATTTGAGTTTTAATTAACTAAACTAACTAAGATGCAAATTATCAACTAAGAATTAACTAACTAACGATAATTAAAATCGAATTACTTACGCAATATGAACCATGGAATCCTAACTTCAATACAAACTTCCTTTAGAGATCATGCCCTTTTATCAATACATGTGGTGGTTACGATAACTAATCGGACAACACGAAATAAGTATACGTTATCTTTCAGTACACGCACACCAATCTACACAATATCCACATAAGATAGAAATCATGCAGGCACCAATTATGCTTAGACCCTATATGTCTATAGAATTTGAAAACATAATGGTTGAAGATCAAGTATCCATAAGATTACATAAGGTAGTATGAGACGGTTAGAAACACACCACAAACATGAATAACATTCATGGACTTATGCTAGCATGGCAAGTTCTAAATCTAAATATCCACTGTCGCTTCACTAAAGATTAACAAGATAGATGTTAGCTACGCATCTATATGAATTAAATACAACCCTGCAAGGATATCGCAAATTCACCACACATATATCAAGTTAAGCAATCAACATCTAAATTCCATAAGTAAATCCGTTAGAATCCCATGACAACGATTAGTTCATAATTGAACCTCTCGTCATCATGGGATCTGATGAAACCATGATAAAAACAAAGTATGAAAAGATACAAATAAAACTAAGTAATTGATATGTAATGGTGTGTCTTTTTTTCTGTCCCCCAAGATGTGTATTTATAGCCCCAAGTGTCCTCTTCTCCAAGTAATTGCCTTCTTTGAGTTGGAATAGAAGATTGGCAAATTCCATCTTTGAATGAAATAGAATTGCAAATTCCATGTATAAGTTTGATTCTAGAAGGTTCTGGCCGCTCCAAGCAATTACCATAATGATTAGAAGTAGAATTTGTGGTAATTTACTTGTTAAAATTGAATTTTGCAGGTTCTGGAAATTTTCTGGCGGTGTCCAGTGCGGCCGCGCTACATTTTAGTGTAATTCGAGCGCCCCCGCGCTATAAACAATTTCTGAAATTTATCCAAGCGCGACCGCGCTGCTTTTTAGTGTATTTCAGGCGTGACCGCGCTGCTTAAAATTCTGGCCATTCTGCCAAATTCAAGAAAATTCTCCAAGCTTCGCGTGGATAGCTTACGGGCCTCAAACGGACTTGTAGAACTCCAGATATGGCCAAAACAAAGTAGACTGCGCAACCTACCGGCAAATCCGAATTTCCTACAATTTGCTCATTTCTCTTCCGTTTTCTCTTCCGATTCTTTTGCCACTTCCCGTTCTTCAATTATTGAATTATGAATCCTCATGGTAGCCTAGGGAAATTCACCACCCTTCATTCCAAAGCTCAATTTAAACTCCAAGACCAACGAAAATCAACAATCATAGCTGGCATTTTGCTAACCTGCACAACTACACAAAACATATTAAAACACACAAATACTTGAGATACAAGCGATCAATCTAAGACAAAATGAAGCGATCCAAGTGGATAAAAATCCACTTATCACACCCCCAAACTTAAACCGATGCTTGTCCTCAAGCATAAACATAAAAACCTATCTACACTAACTAGTACCACTTCCGTAGGTGATCACGGTTGCATTTGGCATATGCAACAAGCCCTTTAAACCCCTAGGCAGCCCTAGTGGACGAGTAAGGTCTCGTGAGGGCCTATAGTGAATGTACCCACAAAATCCAACTGACACAAACGACACAAACAATGCAATGTATGAATGGAACTAATATGAAAATGCAATCAATCTAGTACTAATATCCTACCAAACCTTCAAATCCTCTCATGCCATATCAACTTAAGAATCAAAGTAAATACGCAATGTCTTGGTGTCGAAAGTGCAAGTATTCACATAGTCTACTCAATGAACATGCATAAGTTCTCATAAGTCCATGTCAAGTGTAAGAATAAGTTAGTAAACATGCTAAGCCTACAAGAGTACATCTTTGAGACAAAACTCGGGATCTCATACGCAAAAACAAGCAAACACTCACAATCCACTCACAAAAGAATATTCACTCAAGAACAAGGGTAAGTGTATCACTCAATTCCAACAAAATCATAAGCATGCTTGACATTTGGTATCAATCTAACTCTTAACACAACATACATCAATGACGATAATCAAAAGGTCTTTACTTGGGTTGTAACGGGACTAGGGACAAGGTATGTCAGATAAGCAAAAACAGGTGAAGTGTCAAAAGCTAGTAGGTACCATGATGAATCATACACAACACCCTATTTCCCCCCACATAATTTATTATTTTTCTTCCAACAAAAACACTCGACTAGTCGACTAAAGTAGGATCACAATAAACACAAACATGCTCTCATAATATATATTTTTTTCTTTTCTTTTTTTTTTTTCTGTTTTTTTTTTCTGTTTTTTTTCCCGAGAGCTAAAGCAACAATAATATAGACAATAACAATGATCCCACGATTTTATTACATATGCCAACTAACCAAACCCAATTTTCAATATTTCCCCCAAAATTATGACCAACAATAAACCCCTTCTTGCACACCTTATTACTCCCTTAAGCACTCTACTAGCCTTTGACAATGTGGGTTCAAATTAATGTAAGGCCAATACAAGAAAAAGGTCTAGGCAAGTAATGTGGTATGTCACCGAAAAAATAAGATTAAGCTCAACGGGTTAACTAATTGATCATGTAAACATGGTGTGGTAATATGGGAAAATATGCGGTTATTCCTAAATGCCTTTATCATTTTAATCGTCAAATAATGTCATGCGTTTCAAGAAAGATCTCAAACAACTGCTAGCAATGCAAACAATCCATGGACACTCAAGCAAACGAATAAATTGCAACAAATATGCAATAAGGCTCAAAAGCTCACTTGGTAGGAAAAACATACTCAATCCCAAGCAAAAATCTCTCTAATGCACCTACTTGTATTCAAAGAATGCGAACTAAATCAACTTGCACATATTCATGTCCTTCTAATTACTTACAACATTCAATAAGTCTACTAGCTTCAACTTACTAGTGTATGTGTGTGCACAAGAACAAAGCATATCACTTCTCAATCAAAAAGCGTCAACAACACAAAATTCCCATCAAGCATGGGTGCAAATGCAAACTACTATGAACTCACATGATATACAAACATAAAAACAGAATGTCCTATATGAAACAAACGTAGATATCACGAACATAAATGCATAATTTACTACTAATAATATGCAAAGCATGAAATCCTACATGAACACAATGACTAACAATCACATATATATACACTACTTATCCCTCAAACCATCACCCCCAAACTTAAAATATTCAATGCCCTCATTGAATGGAAGTAAATACGAGGGAAAGTAGAAAACATACCTTGGGTTGCCTCCCAAGAAGCGCTTCTTTAACGTCAATAGTTTGACGTTACTTCCAAGCCTCCATTAAGGATGATAATAGTTTGCCTGGTCCTCTCTTCGCGAGACTTCATCGTCATCACGGCGACACATTTTCTGCCCCTTAACCTCGCTTGGCCTATTCGTATAACAAATATGTCCTATTCCAATGCCTTCATCTGCTGACCCAAAATCTATCAATTTGTAGAACAACACACACTCGCGGGCTTCGCTTGAATATAATGGAGGAGGGTAAATATAAATTGCTGAAGCCTTTGGTTCCTCAACGAGAACTTCCTCCATTGGCTCTAATGTGCTACCTCCATCTTTAAACTCTGAGTCAAGTAGAAGACCTGCATCTGTCCCATGTTCTTCAGCCTCTTGGTACGCACATACCAATTCTTGAAATTTGCGCAGCTCATCAGTGTCTGTCCCAAATAGTGCCCTTTCCAAATCATCCACCATCCTAACATGATCAAATTCCTCACACGGCTTGCGAATGCTCACCTCACCTTGGAATTTGTCTTCCTCACTTATGCATGCAGTACCCTGCTCCAAGTCACCGTTATTTTCTGGAATTGCCTCTGGTATGAATTGTTGTTTCTCTTGTTTCACAGCACTCACAGCTCGAGCAACTAGAATCTCCAAAGATTTGATAGACTTCTCACTACTCTTTACAAGCATCCTAAGCTCCTCCATAGTAGGAACCTCATCTGACTGAAAAGTAGGAGTAGGTTGCTGATGTTGAAACTCTTCACTTCCAAAGAAATATGTCATATCTGGAACATCTTGTTGGTACTGTTGAGGATGGTATGGAAAATATGGTTGTTCCTCATAAGTGACATATGGATCAACTCCTTCGTAGTAACAATATTGTGAGGGATCATGAACGCCCAAACACCGCTCACATTGATAAGGCATGGATGTCCTCGAATATGCCCACCATGGCAACTCCTCGCATGCCATCTTCATCACTCAAGTACCTGAACACACCAAACTAAACAAGATAGTTAAGAAAAAAAAAATCCGAGTCAGTGAACTCTAACGACCACTATTGACAAGCACATAAACCAAAAATAAAACACCGATGATCCCCGGCAGCGGTGCCAAAAACTTGTTTGCAATAAATCACGCAAGCGTACGTGGTCACAAGTAATATATGAATAAGTCGAGTTCGTTCCCACAGAGATCTGGTTAAGGTTTTAATTCAGTTATTGTACCTATGCAACAATGTATGGTTATTACTCACTGCTAAGACAAATAACAAATTTGAGTTTTAATTAACTAAACTAACTAAGATGCAAATTATCAACTAAGAATTAACTAACTAACGATAATTAAAATCGAATTACTTACGCAATATAAACCATGGAATCCTAACTTCAATACAAACTTCCTTTAGAGATCATGCCCTTTTATCAATACATGTGGTGGTTACGATAACTAATCGGACAACACGAAATAAGTATACGTTACCTTTCAGTACACGCACACCAATCTACACAATATCCACATAAGATAGAAATCATGCAGGCACCAATTATGCTTAGACCCTATATGTCTATAGAATTTGAAAACATAATGGTTGAAGATCAAGTATCCATAAGATTACATAAGGTAGTATGAGACGGTTAGAAACACACCACAAACATGAATAACATTCATGGACTTATGCTAGCATGGCAAGTTCTAAATCTAAAGATCCACTGTCGCTTCACTAAAGATTAACAAGATAGATGTTAGCTACGCATCTATATGAATTAAATACAACCCTGCAAGGATATCGCAAATTCACCACACATATATCAAGTTAAGCAATCAACATCTAAATTCCATAAGTAAATCCGTTAGAATCCCATGACAACGATTAGTTCATAATCGAACCTCTCGTCATCATGGGATCTGATGAAACCATGATAAAAACAAAGTATGAAAAGATACAAATAAAACTAAGTAATTGATATGTAATGGTGTGTCTTTTTTTCTGTCCCCCAAGATGTGTATTTATAGCCCCAAGTGTCCTCTTCTCCAAGTAATTGCCTTCTTTGAGTTGGAATAGAAGATTGGCAAATTCCATCTTTGAATGAAATAGAATTGCAAATTCCATGTATAAGTTTGATTCTAGAAGGTTCTGGCCGCTCCAAGCAATTACCATAATGATTAGAAGTAGAATTTGTGGTAATTTCCTTGTTAAAATTGAATTTTGCAGGTTCTGGAAATTTTCTGGCGGTGTCCAGCGCGGCCGCGCTACATTTTAGTGTAATTCGAGCGCCCCCGCGCTATAAACAATTTCTGAAATTTATCCAAGCGCGACCGCGCTGCTTTTTAGTGTATTTCAGGCGCGACCGCGCTGCTTAAAATTCTGACCATTATGCCAAATTCAAGAAAATTCTCCAAGCTTCGCGTGAACAGATTACGGGCCTCAAACGGACTTGTAGAACTCCAGATATGGCCAAAACAAAGTAGACTGCGCAACCTACCGGCAAATCCGAATTTCCTACAATTTGCTCATTTCTCTTCCGTTTTCTCTTCCGATTCTTTTGCCACTTCCCGTTCTTCAATTATTGAATTATGAATCCTCATGGTAGCCTAGGGAAATTCACCACCCTTCATTCCAAAGCTCAATTTAAACTCCAAGACCAACAAAAATCAACAATCATAGCTGGCATTTTGCTAACCTGCACAACTACACAAAACATATTAAAACACACAAATACTTGAGATACAAGCGATCAATTTAAGCCAAAATGAAGCGATCCAAGTGGATAAAAATCCACTTATCAAGATTCCTGTGACAGATCATACATATATTTACTTATTACAATTTGGTTTAAGTTGATTAGGATCCTCGAACTACAAATAGGCTGATTCATATGCCTTTCAATCTCCCCCTATTTGTTTGTTAGACAATAACAACCAAATACCTAGAGGATACCTCAACTAATTCAACTTAACCAAATGAAAGATAAAATATTTAATGTAAAGCAAATATCAAACAGTTCTGGTTTATATTAAACATTTCCAGATTCAAACAAAATGATAAATACATGATAGATGATCCTTTAGCTTGATCATATTTAACATATTCCTATCTTGACCTATCTAGCTCTAAAGATAATACATGTAGAGCTGATCTTCAATTACTGTCTTCTCGTCTAAATTCTCCTTCTTCTGGCTCATCTGTGACTTGAAGTTTCCTGTGCAAATCAGAATCAACAAGACGCTCTCTTCTTGATGACAATCCTTGAGGTAAGATTAAAGGAATTCCAAGCTTCTTTCTCAGTTCACCTTGAAATTTCTTGTAATCTTTTATATTCGTTTGTGCATAGGATCGAATGTGATCTGAAGCTATTACCTTTTCTTCAATCAAGAATCCATGATTTCTGAGAGCATATTCAGCATATACCAAGTGTTTTGCATGATGTTCATATAACTCATCTGTCTGAAGATTGATTGAATGAAGTACCTCTCCCTTAAGAAATTTTACTTGTGGAGGATCCTTAATCACTTCTGGTCCAGCTCTTTCAGCAAATTCTTTGAACTTTTCATGTAGCAAAACACCTAGCTCAGACGATGTTCTCACCTTAGGCCTAAGTAGCCAAATCTCTGTCAGCGATCTGTCATAAAAGAACTGAATAGATACTCTGAAAGTTCCAACATTATGACAATCCACAAGTATTACCAGCTCATCAGATTTGGGATCAAATGCAGTAGTTATCCTGATGACTTCTACCTTTAAGGCCCTTATATATATATCATGAATTGGATTTGCCAGTTTGAATTCCTCGAGAATTTCTCCAAGACGATGATCTTCATAATCAGAACTCTGAGGTGAATCAATTGCTTTTTGAGCACGTTCCCATTTGTCACCGCTCTTGAGTCTGACATATGTCTTTCTTTTCTCAACATTTATAGCATGTAAACGTTGTAGTGCTTGCTGTTCAACTTTCTGAAGCTCTTCATTTCGTGCAATTTGCTCTAATGACTTTTGAAGCTTTTCTTCTCTCATCAGCAAATTAGCTTCCCTCTGAGCAAATAACTCTTCAGATTCTTTCTCTGCTTGTTGAGTTTCATATTCAGATGTCACTGGTTCTTCTCCTTCCCAGTGACTTAAATCTGGTTCAGGTAATTTCTCACCTTCATCAGATTCTGTGTCTTTGACTTGATCATCTACAACAACTTTCTTCTTCCCTTTATTCCTCATGTCTTCACTGTCTGTATCAGATTTATCTCCTTTCTCCTCTTGTGATTTCTGTGCCTGTTGTGATTTCTCCCCCTTAGTTGAGGAATCCTCTACAGATTTACCAGTTGCACCAGCTCTAGGATCTCGCTCATCATCATCACCACCTGTTCTTGCAAAGAATTCTCTTTCTTCAGTTGTTGGCGTGCGATTTTGACTTATCAGATTAAATAAATGCCTTAATCCTTTAGCTTGATGTGCATTTTGCTTCTCAATTTGATCTAGTCGAAAATTAGTAGAACGCTGATTTTCATGTACTTCTTCCTGTAGATTGTCAACCTTGTTGGAGATTTCAGCAATAATTTTATCTTGTGCCACAGTGACCTCACCAGAATCATCAAGAGCTTTTTCATAAGAAAGTTCGAGAGTGTTGATTTTATTAGTGAAGAATGTCTTCAAGTTGTTGATGTCACCTTTTATCGAAGTAAGCTGATTATCAACAGAGGTGGATGGAGAAGACTGTTTATCCACTTGTGCTCGAAGTAATCTAGCTTCAGCTTTACTTGCTTCCAGTTCCCTTTCCAGATTTTGTATCGTTTGTAACAATGAGAGAGTGTATGTGTCTGTGTGTGCACTCACCTGAATTTCACTCACCTGATGTGCATGTGTATCACTCAATTTTGTGGTGATCCTCACATCACTCCTCTCAATTTCCTTAGTTTTTCCAGAAACGGTACCTGCAGTTAAATTCACCCTAGCCTCCTCTGGGAAGGTCAGTGGTGGTGCAATGGGAGTTCGCAAATCCCTGTCCTCAATCAATTCTACTTGTACATTTTGATTTGTAATCTGAATTGCTTCAGTAGTAGATTGATCAAGTTGCCTTCCACTTTCTCCAGTCGAAACTGCGAGTGGAAACTCCCTTGAGGGGTCTAGGAATGTTTCTCCTAGGAGGGGAGATGATGGTTCCATTAAAGTTGGCAAGGAACCAAGATTTCCCTCAAAAGTCTGTGAAGACTCTTCTACCGTAACTATGGTAGGCACTGTTTCAGACTCAATGTGCTCTCCTGTCAATGTGTCCCTATTTTCATCATAATCTATATGTTCTCCCATTGTTAGTAATAACAAAGGGGTTGTGCTTGACACATTACAGGATGCCATGGCCCTATGGAGAATTTCAATAGTATCATCCTGTTGAGAGGATGATCCTAGTAACTGTTGCATGGCCATATCAATGTCCATATCTTGTTGGGAAGATACGGATGGGCTTACAGTTGCCTCTGAATCAGTTCTACTTTTCTTTTGTAGAGGCAGAGCTGTGGGTTCACTCATTATATTACTTCTTTTCTTTGCTCTTTGAAAGGGAATTTTCTTTCTGGAGTGGAAAGTTTTAAGTCATGTAGATTGAGTATTTGGCTCTATGACCGGGGTTCGAGATTGCGGTCTTACAATCCCTTGGTCAGCCCTATCAACCACTTGGGTTCCAGAAGTAGATTGTTCAGCAATAGAAGTTATAGAGAGATTAGAAGTCAATACCTGGTCAGCAGGTGCCGAAGAGATTGCAGCTTGAGTGGTTTGAACCAGTTGTTCTTGAACAGGTTCAATTTGCTGAATAGGTACCTCTTGTTCAGCTTCAGGTTCCACTATTGGTTCTGCTTGCTCAGGTAGTGATTCATTTTCCTCGGGTAAAGGTACAGGTGCAATGATGGGTAGTTGTATAAAGTTTGACATGTATTGAGTGACAACTACTGGCACATTTGACAATTTAGGTTTGACACCGTACTCAGTGAATAATCTTGTCGAAGGTTTACCCGACACCATTGCTTCACTATTCAGAAATGGAGCATGATATTGTAATTCTACCAAATGATTAAAAATCAAAGAAAGGAATCTTGGGTAAAAGCATTGAACTTTATCGCCCCTGTCAAAATTCCTTTTAGCATTGATTACTCTTCTAACCATAGGTCCACACAGAAGGCTGCCAATGTTGATTCTTTGATTATAAGCAACTGCAAATCCAATATGCTGCATAAAGGAAGGTAATACTCCGAAGTTGCTTTTTGTTGAATTGGCAAACACCTTGGCTAGTGTGTCGAACACATAATCCCATTCCTGAACTAGAAACTTTTTATTCAAGACAGGAAGATCTGCTCTGTCTTGATAATGAATACCAGCAAAGAAATTAGTTAATTCCTCATCTGACGGATAATCCTCAAAATTGTCATTTGGAAAGTTTAAGACCGTATTAATGACAGATTCATCCACTGTGTACTGATTGTCTCCAAGAGTGAAAACAAACGATCTGTTATCGTTAGAAACGACAGCAGTAGTACACATAATTCGCAGGGGTTCAATTTTTAAAGGAGTATCTAAACTCAAAGCAGTGCGAACTAGTGAATGATCATTCAAAAATCGAATCCACGGTCGAAAACGTTCGAGTGAACATTTTTCGGGATCAAAATATCCGATCTAATTATGCTTAACTATTTCAAATCGATCATTGTTATTACCAGTCATTTTTATCAAATTTTAACACTTTGAAAATTTCAGATTTTACAAAATAATTAATTAAATTGATTTATTTCGAATTAATAATTAATTAAAAATTCGAAAATAATCAAAGTTGTT
Organism: Saposhnikovia divaricata; assembly: GCA_036435485.1. Classification (NCBI taxonomy): domain Eukaryota; kingdom Viridiplantae; phylum Streptophyta; class Magnoliopsida; order Apiales; family Apiaceae; genus Saposhnikovia; species Saposhnikovia divaricata. Next base: position 27,739,015 of record CM071600.1, read on the forward strand.
CAAAAATTCTGAAAAATTCACACAATGATCTTGATACACACACGAACACACTAGTATTTTTACTTTTTACAAAATCAAAACCAAAAGTTCGATTTTTCAGATCGAAAATTCGATTTTTCGAAAACTAAAATCTGAAAAACTCAACCAAACACGTCGATTAACCAGTCGATTTGAAGATAATTGAACAAAGAATCAATTAACGACCTTGAATCTGTATTATGGAGTGATTTAATCGAGTAATTTTGGGCAGCAATTCGTTATATGCGTGTGTGTATATGTGTATGTATCTGTTCTCTGTGACTTAACACGAGAGATGAAGAGAATGACTTAAACAATGAAAAAGACTAAACTGATTAAGACTAAATATAAACACAACTGTTATATATATACTAAACTACGAATATGACTTAAAATATATACAACCATGATTATGACTTAATGTTATTACTAAGACTTAACTCATTATGACTTAATTCTATATATATAACAGACTCGATTATGACCTAATTAAAACTAAGACTAAACTTAACATTAATAAGACTTAACTAATTACTAACGAATATGACTTAACTGTTAAGACATAATTCGCTATGACTTAAACTAATAAGACTAAATCTAAACAGACTCGGTAAGACTTAACATAATAAGACTAAATCTGATCAATATAACAAATAAGTCATACCGACTAGAAAAACGATTAAAAACAAGTCATATTGCAGTTTAGATTTAATTTTAAGTCATATCTACTTAAAATTAATTAAAGAAAATACAAATAATTTAATTAAACACACAAATATTGACAACTATTAATACAGAAAAATATATTAAAAATAATATTATAAATCAAACAAATAATAAAAATAGAAATAACTTAATATAGATTAATCTGTTAACGGAAATAAAACAATATTAACAGGACAAACATTACAAAACATTAAATAAAATATTCTAAACAAATAAAATAAATACATACAAATATTCTAAAATTATAGAAATATGGAATAACAAATATTTAATTAAACAAAGTGATAAATACAATAACAAACAAGAAAATAAGTTGATAAAATAATTAAACAAGTGATTTTATTCAACAAATATTCACAAACTAATCACTTGTTAATTATTAAAGATCAAACCTCAGATATTAACTAGATTAATTACTAGGACTGTTCAACATACCCAATTCACCAACAATTTTGGTGAATGTGGATTCGTCGAGCGACTTAGTAAAAATATCTGCTGTTTGTTCTTCAGTGGGTACAAACAGTAATTCCACTGTACCATTCATGACGTGCTCTCTAATAAAATGATACCTGATATCTATATGCTTTGTCCTTGAATGCTACACAGGATTGTTGGAGATTGCTATGGCACTTGTATTATCACACAAAATAGGAATATTTTGTAATACAAAGCCATAGTCCATCAGTTGATTCCTAATCCACAAGATTTGAGCACAACAGCTTCCAGCAGCTATATATTCAGCTTCGGCTGTAGAGTTGGAAACTGTTTGCTGTTTCTTGCTATACCATGAAACCAATCTACCACCTAGGAATTGACAACTCCCAGAGGTGCTTTTTCTATCTACAACACTTCCTGCATAATCAGAATCTGTATATCCATCAGTTCTACCTTTGTTGTTATCTCCAAAGGTAACTACTGGGCCGGCCTTATCCACCACATTTGTCAGCAGGGTTCTGTCTCCAGTCATATGCCTTGAACATCCACTGTCCAAGATCCAGGTTACTCGTTCAACCTGTTCAATGCCCTGCAATGACAAATGGATTAAACCTTCTTCGGGACCCAAATTTGATTGAGTCCTGCGAATTTAAAGTTTTGACCTTTATCAGGCAAAACAACATTTTTAATTTTAACCTCTTTAGTCAATAAACATTTAACCTTATAAACATATTTGAAAATCTTTCGTTTTATCTTGGGTATCCATGTTTCTGTAGCAGCAATAACACCTGTGTCATTGACTGGACATTTGACCTGGTAAACATTCTTGGTAACCTTTTGTTTAGACTTAGGTACAAATGTCTCTCTCCTAACTTGAGGAGGAAAAGCAGTCTTTGATCGAACATTATTGTTCCTGTTCATGTGCTGTCGAGGAGCAGTCTGTTTAACACATGCATAACTACCATTAAAATAAGCACGCATACTGTTAAAAGCACAAGACATACAATTGATAACACCACATGCTTTATGATTAGAATCAATGATAGGCATGGTATTTTTCTGTTTCAACTTATTACCACCTAATCCAGTCTTAGAAGAACTAGCTGATTCAACAACTTTGACTGGCACTTTAGGTACATCTATCTTGGATGAAACATTCGTTGTATTAGTGTCCTCAACTGATTTAGCCTTAACAAAGACTGTGACATCTTTCTTGAATGAAACATTCTTTGGATTAGCGTTCTTAACAGATTTCTCCTTAACACATTTATCCTTAACAAAGACTGTGCCATTTGCACTATCCTCATTTCTCATTTCTTCTTGGATAACCATAGAAAGAATATCTGGTGGTCCAGCATCAGATTTTTTAAATAGAGGTTCTTTAACATTTTTGAGCACATGTGGTATTCCCCTTTCTTTAGCACTAACAGGGTTAGGGGAATTTATGCCCAACGATCCAACAGCTTCATTGTAACCATACCCTATACCTATTGTTCGTTCTACAACTTGATTGTTGAAAAACTCTTTGGAAACTTTAACAGAATTATAACAAGCCCTGACCTGTGTTTCAAGCTCAGTAATTCTAGCCATTTGTTTGCCTACAACTTCTAGAATAGCTTTCTCCTTTTTATTAAGCATTGTTATTTCATCTCTTTGTTGATCTTGATTAATATGCACCTTTTTCAATTCTGACACTTCATTGCCAAGTTTAGTGCTTAGCAGATCCAGTCTTCTATATTCAGTTTGTGCATTACCTAATGAATTATAAAGACTACGAATCAACTCAGGGTCAGTAACAATTACCGGTTTGTTATGATGATCAAATGCTTCATCATTTGCCACCAACGCAAAATTTCCATATTCTTCATCTTCGCTGTCCGTGTCATCCCAACTCTTACCAACCGCAACATAGGCTTTTCCAGGTTTCTTCTTCTCAGCAGCAAAATCTCTTCTTTGAGTTTGCTTGGGTTTCTGACATTCAGTGGCAAAGTGCCCCAATTCATTACAGTTGAAGCAACGAATCTTGCTTCTGTCAACAGCTCCAGTTTTGTATCCTCCCCTGTTACTAGAGGAAGAAGAGCCTCCTCTCTGGAATCTGTTATTTGACTTGAACCTGTACTTTGGATTTCTTCTGAATCTGAAGTAGCCAAATTGCCTTACCATCAATGCCAGGGATTCATCTTCCATTTGATCTAGCTCTTCCATTGAGTAAAAGTCTCCACCATCCTGAGTAGGTGGTGTCTGACCAAGCTCTACTTCAGTCTTTTCCTTGTCTGAGCTGTAAGGTAGAACAACCTTAGCTTCCACTTCCTTAGGTGCCTCAACTACAAGAGCTGTAGATGAACTTGGCACTCTTCCTTTACCAGAGACCTCCCTCTGCTGTACTTGTTCCAGTTCATAGGTTTTCAGAACACCAAACAACCTTTCAAGAGAAACCTTATTCAAATCTCTTGATTCTCTGATGGCTGTAATCCTATGTTCAAGATGAGTGGGCATAGTCAACAAAAACTTCATATTAATCTCCTTCTGTGTATATTGCTTGCCATGAACTTGCAAGTTGTTGATTATTTTGTTATACCTTTCAAACACTTCCTGAATACCTTCATTAAGGCCAGCTCTAAAGTGTTCATACTCAGAGGTTAAAATCTGAAGTCTGTTTTCCCTGACTTCATCAGTTCCTTCATTGATAGTCTCAACAGTTTTCCACATGTGTTTTGCAGTTTTACAATTTATCACATGACTGTACATCATAGCATCCAGGGAATCTATTAGAATAAGTCTCAAATTCTTATCTAGTCCTGCGTCCTCTTTTTCAGCAGGAGTAAAAGAATCAGCAGGCTTTGGAAAAGATGATGCAGGTGTTACAACAGTTCCTCCAACAATAGATTCAGATACATATTCGAGTGGAATTATAGGTCCGTTTTGTAGAACACCCAAATATTTAGAATTTGCGACATCAAGAAACAACTCCATTTTATTTTTCCACATTGAATAATTGTCCTTGTTAAACATGGGAATCTTAACAATGCTTTTTGAAGACATGATGAATTTTTAAGTGAGTTAAAAATTCGAGATAGATTTTTGACGGAATAAAATTAGGATCTTGATTTGTGTATCAATCAATAGGCTTCGATACCAATTGTTAGGTCCACTATGATTGTAGAAGGGGGGGTTGAATACAATCTATATCAATTTCTCAAAATTTATTCGTTAAACAATTTTCACTTAAACGAATATTTTGTGCGGAATAAATAGACACGAATTTCAAGTTGAATATAACTGTATATTAACTTGATGTGGTGTTACAAAATCAATCCAAACTATTATCAAGTGTTTAATAACTAATTAGAAAATTCGACATGAACTTTTCTAATTTAGTTAATAAATCTCAAGATAAGTACTAGGAAACTTAATTCGCTAGTAATACAAGAATCACAAGTAGACAAGTTCTATCGGATAGAATATTACAAAGATGATGAACTTGAATTTATGTGAATTAATTTGTTCTTGGTGTTCTTGATATTTGAGAGAGAAAGCTGCTGTGTATTTCCAGGATTTCTGCTGTGTTCTGTTCTTTTTTTTTCATTCTGCTGCTTCTGCTGTGTTATATAGGTCTGTACTCATTAGATATGACTTAAACTGCTTCAAGACCTATTAAATCAGCTGTCAGCATGACTTAATCTTGCTCCAAGACATAATTAAACCTTAGATATGACTTATTTTCTGTCGGTATGACTTAGAAAATGTGTCGGTATGACTTAATCTTCAACAATGTGGTCAGTATGACCTAAATCACTTTTGTCGGTATGACCTAACACCTTTCTAGAAATATCTTGCTTCGGTATGACTTAATTCCCTCGGTATGACCTAGCAGCTTTGAGGTCGGTAAGACTTAATTCCTTGCAGCAGTCGGTATGACCTAATTCTTCTGCTCGGTATGACTTAGACTTAAGTCATGTCGGTATGACTTAATTTAAGTCATACCTAACCAAACTCAGTCAAGACATAATCTATTCAGCATTTAATTAAGTCATATTGATCCTTTTAATTAATTAATGATTAACTAATTAATGATTAATTGATACAATAATTAACTTAATAAATAAATTAATTCTATTAGAATTAATTCATTTAATTAAATCAATTAAATGATTTATATCAATTACAAATGAATTAAATTAAATCAATAACTAATTAATTTAATTCTCCCAAACCACGGAAAATAATAAAGAATTACCACTGACTTATGTTGACGTTCGATGTACTGTCTGGTTCATGAACGACTAACTTCAATGATGCTTCTTCACTTCTGACTTTAAGCTGTGGTTTATTTCTTCTCTCAATTTTCTTGTACTTTGATTGATTTTCAATCCATCACTCGAAAAATCTCTGTCACTGTAAATGAATCCATTCACTTCAATGTTATACTGAGGCTTGATCAGATACCTGATACGTCTTCCAGTGTGAAACATCAAAACTATAGATTGACTTCCTTCTTTCTTCTGACAGATATTGCTTCCTGAGATTCCTGTGACAGATCATACGGATATTTACTTATTACAATTTGATTTAAGTTGATTAGGATCCTCGAACTACAAATAGGCTGATTCATATGCCTTTCACTCCACTGCCAACTATCCAATTTGTTCCAGAAGAAGATATAAGACAAAATTTACCTGCAACATTGGCAAACTTATTGCCAATAGTTTCAACATTAGAAGTAGTCTCCTCATTTTTGTCTTTGCCTATTAATTTTAGAATCTGTTGATACTGTGCAGTTGTAAAAACCACATTCTCATTATCATTATCATTTCGGACTCTATTATCATTTTCATCATCCTCATATTGAACTGCTGCAGCTTGCCTTCTTTCACCTTTATTATTCTCTGGATAACCATGAAGTTTAAAACATCTTTGTATTGTATGTCCAGTCATTTTACAATGATCACAGAAATAAGGACTTGATCTGTTTCTTGCTTCATTATACCCATAAGTGGACCTCCCAGACTGATATTGTGAATTCCTAAACTTGTTTTCTTGGAAACCTCTCCTATTAGCAATAAAAGCCATCGATTCTTCCACAGCAGAATTAGGAGTTTGAAACAATTTCTTATGTTTTTCCTCTTGTAAAATCAACCTGTAAGCCTGCGAGATAGCTGGAAGTGGACTCATAACCAAAATATTTCCTCTAATAAACTCATATCCATCATTAAGCTTCATGAGAAAATCAACTAATCTCTTGTCTTCACTAGTTTTTGTGATATTTGACAAACACAATTAGCACAATCACAAACTGGAAGAGGATCTATAGAATCAAGTTGATCCCATAGCATTTTGATCTTAGTAAAATAAGCTGATACATCATCCTGTCCTTGCCTCAAATTATGCAATGATTGCTGTAACTCAAAAAATGAAGTTCCAGACGCTTGTCCATACCTTTCTTCAAGATTCAACCAAATTTCTCTAGTTGTTTTGAAGTACAACACACTCCTAGCAATATTTTGATCTAAAACTCCCAATAACCAAGAGATTAATATAGAATTACATCTTTCCCATGCCTTTTGTGTAAAATCATTGAATACTGGTTTAGTAACCGTTCCATCAACAAAACCTGTCTTATTCTTAGCTGAAAGACTAATTAGAATTGATCGTTTCCAATCAGCATACGAGTTTCCATCAAATTTCATCGACACCAATTTCATTCCCGGATTATCAGATGGATGTAAGTAGTATGGAGAAGTAGGATCTTGTGAAGGATCAATGTTTTGTGTGTTCATTTTGGATCGTAAGTGTTTCAGGATTTTGTAAATGAAAAATTGATAATCAAGAACTGAATTATCAAGAAATTTTAGATCCAATCAACAAATATCGAAGAACAGAATGTATTGATACACCAGAGATCAACACACAATAGCAAGATACAAGATTCGCAAAATGAATCACAAATTAAAGATGAAGAAACAGATCTTGAATCAAAGAAATAACAGATCGATGAGATAATCCATCAAAAACACGTTGATATCGTCAAAAACACGATGATTTTAACAAGAAAAACAAAGAATCGTGACTCGGTGCTCTGATACCATGTTTTAATAGATGAAATGGACAAGATAGAAAGCTTACTTAAACTGTATTGATCAAAATGAACTACAAGACTCCATTGATAAAAGCTTCAACATAGTTTCTGAGTTGCAGAGAATTACAGAGATAAAAGACAAGAAGAAGATATTTACATCTCTTAGAGAAGAGGAAAATGTGAAAACTAAACTAACTACAGAATTGACAGCAGCTTTATATTTACAGAATTAGTTACTAACTAACTTCACAGCTGTCATTCTTCTTGTGCTGATGTGGCCAGTCTTGCTCGTCAACTACTGATTAGCTTCTGAATTGTTTGTTACTTTGCTACTTTCCTTTTCTCGAGCATTACTAATATTCTCAATAGTTGTTTATAAGGTGCCGTCACTTACTCACTTTTAAGGAAAACAAAACAATATGCACATGTGTGGTGCCGTTTCAACTGGTTTTGCTATTTTTTTTTTTTTGCTAAATAAGAGTGAGGATCTTCTGTCCCCTTCTTCATGCCCCCTTCTGTGTCTCTTGTACAAAAAAGGTGCCCCTGGCGGGGCCCATTTTAAGAAAAATGGAAATAAAAATATTTTTTCTTAAAATTGGTCCCACCAGGGACACTTTTTAATACAGGGGACACAGAAGGATGCATGAAGAAGAAGACAGAGAATCCGGGCTCTCTAAATAACTGGTTTACCTATTTTTATTTATTAGTCTTCTGGAGCCCTTGAGTGTCATTATTTTTACCCTGCAGGTTTTTATAATCAATCTGTGAAATCATGGAAGAATTACCAATTTCCACGGGTTCATGTTCGAATTTGAATCACATATCGTCTTTAAATTTGGCGCAAAAAATTAATTCCTTAATATAAAATTAAATATTTCAATCGTAGAATTTTAGTACGAATTCCGATTCAGTACCTGTTTTACAATAATTTCGACTTCATCCTAAAATTCATCATCAGACGACAAGATAATCGACAAGATAATGTTTGTATTCTGTATGATTGGACAACTCCACCATTAGGTCCCTTACCCCTCCATTTAAGGCCGTCGCCATTTTTTTCATTATCAGCATAGCATTGCATTGCATTATCTTGTTGGTTCTAAGAGATAATGAAGAAAAAGTATTGGGACCCTTTCACATCCATGCTTAGAGCCCGTTTGGGTAGTTTAAAATTGTTACTTATGAATTAAAGTTGCTTGATAAGTGAAAAAGTAAAATTTTAAGTCAATAATTGTTTGAATAATTTTACAATATGTATGATTTATGAGTTATTTAAAATATAAAATTAAAAATAAATCAAATTAATTGTTCATTTGAATGATTATATTTTGTTTTATATAATAAATCATCAAAAAAATAAGTTATTTCAAAAAAGTATCTTCTATCAATGTCTGATTTTAAGTAGTTTTTTGAATTTATATCATTTTTTTGATTTATTACACAAACAAGTAATTTTTAACTTAAAATCAAAAATCATTTAAAGCAAGCTGCAACCAAACATGATCTTATTCGCAGTTAGCTTCTCACAGAGTCACAGGAGTCCTGCAGCTGGGACCGTCGATCAAACATCATTACAATATTATCTGAGGCACCATTTTATACCAGTGGCATGTTTGGATAGCTAATGAAAATCGGAATGAAAGATATGAAAATATGGATTAATTATAATTATTTTTGTTTTTATTAAAATTAAATTAATAAGAAGCAACTGAAATTTTTATAAAAATTATAATGATTATTTTAACATTACGTTAGTAAATTTCTCAATTTTCTAATAAAAAATAATTTGATTGATTAGGTGTTAATAGTTTTTGTATGAAAAAATTATTTATTTTCATTATTTATATTTATGTTTTGTTATTTAATATTTTTAATGTATATTTTAAATTATAATTAGTTGAATTTCCTATTTATACAGAAAAAATATTAGTTTACTTTCAATTATGTTATTAAATATAATAAAAATAAGAAAATAATATATAAAAGATTTTATTCTTTAATGCAGATAACATTACGAATTTGATAATCGAAAGTGTTATCAAATTTATATGATTTAATTTCATCAAATTTACAGAAAAGTATTAATCTATTTTAATTTTAATTTTATAAAATTTTATAAATATTTAAAGTTGAAAACATATATTTCTTTTACATATATGTTATTTCAATTTATGTTATATTTTTGGAATGACACATAATCCTGATTTTTGACTAGTTTTTTTTTTATCATTTATTGTGTATTTTATTATTTTTAACAATTCAACTTTGATAATTTTAATTTATATTTGGTTGCATTGTATCAAACTATTTTTTGACAACTTTTCTTTTTTAAAATTTCAAACATATTAGTTACCAATGGTAAAACAAATTTCATCTGTATTTTAGTATTTACATAATATTTTAAATGCTTTATTTTCTAATTATAATATGTTTACTTGAGTATTCGAATTTCATTCATATCCAATTTTTTTCTAAAAAACTTTTGTACTTAGCGAATTTTATTAAATTTGAATAATTGAAATTATTAGTATTTATTAATATACATAACAAGTTTTTTAGTTTACTGAATATTACTTTTTAAAACACATATTCTTGTTTTGTGGAATTTTTTTATATTAAAAACCTTATTTTAGTTTAATAAACATAACTTATTTAAAAATACTAATATTGTGAAATTGTTTTATATTGAAATTGAAAACTACAACCATACGTGAATGTTTTATAATTTAGTTATAATTTTTTAATTATCGATTAACCATAATTTTTTTCAAAATTCAAATTTTTTTTGAAAATATATGATTTTCATATAATTAGGTATATTTGTTGGTTACATATAAAAAAAGGTATATTTGTTATTATTTTTTAATTAACATTTAGTTGTACTTTTCATTTAAGATGTATATTTAATATATCTAGCTTGTCTATATTTTTTATTTAAAATTTCTTTCAAATATTTTGGATTGTTTGCACTGAGAATAGGTTTATTCAAAATTGATAATATTGAGAAAGGGTGATGGTCCTAAATGCTCACCTTCCAAAATTTTTGGTCCAAAATACATATTTTTGGTCCAAAATACATATTTTTGGGAGGAATAACCCTAAATACCCACTACATGTGGGAAAGGAGTGTCCGGACACTCCTTTGACACATGTGCATCTTTCACAAAATGCAACTGAGCTCTGTGAACAGTAGCTTCAGACACGCATGTTGAGCATGCGTGACATGAGATGCGCCTGTTCAACATGCGTGTCTGATGCCACTGTTCATCGTTCCCAAAGCTCCGCCGACGTCGTTGTTATCGACTAAAATTTCGACCAGTTCGTTTGTACTGTCCAGGCATCGACCACTATCGTACTATATACCAAAAAAATCGTCTCCTCCTCCTTTACAACCCTCTATCCTTCGATTTTTGTTTATTTCGCTTGATTGAAAAGGCCCAATTCAAGCTCCATTTTCCGATTTCGTTTTTCGACTTCCTCGTGTACGCCCCTTCGGGGCCGCAAATCAACAAATCGATGGGGGATGTGATGTGCTTCGTATGGGCTTCAATTTCATGTCCTTGGATGTATTGAAGGTAGCCGGAATAGCATGGACGAAGCACGACGATTTTCAGGCAATTTTCGCCTTTAGAGCAACGCTGAACTGCATCTGTGAGACGTCATCACGCATCTCACAGATGCGTGACCCTGTGATACGAATTCGAGAAATGCGCATCCCAGGACACGCATCTGTGAGATGCGTGACCCGTTGGTATTTTGGACCACTGCTTTCGCCTTTCAGCATTTTGGGCCATGAGGCTCCATGTCTAGGCATTTTGGGCATTTTCTCATTGGGAAAAGAAATTTAGTAATTTTTTATTTCATAATTAAATTTCATATACATCTAGAGATTTTATTTTATATTTCATTTAAAATAAGAGATGATCCTCCTTAAGTTTCGATGATCACAAACAGTAAGCCATTTGGCTTATTAGTAGATATAAAACAAGTTGCTATTTCTGTATACACTAACTTGGTTTGCAGGGTAATATAGTTTACTGGTTGTATAATCAGTATGTCAAAAACACAAGCCAAAGTTGGAATACAGTGACAGTTTGGCAAGCCATTTGTGCAGAGGTAGATCACAAATAGCACGCCATTTGTCAATAGTCCAGAAAGATTAGGAGTGCGGAAATCAAAGAATTTTTATAAGAATGGACTTCTAAACAGTTGTAAGGATTGTTTAAATAGGGAATACGTATTATATATACTAGCTTATATCCCGTGCAAAGCATAGGTTACTTTTAATTTTTTATAATTGTTTATAGTATAATATAATATTGTAAATATTAATTTTAATATGTTATTGGAAAAATTTGAACCTTACATCTTTGTATATAATAATTGTTAGTATTAAATTTAAATTAATATGTTGTTAACGGGAATCGAACCTTGGACCTCTGTATATAACAACTTTTAGTATTGTTATATCTGACGCTCATGATTTATTCGAGTTGATGATCTAATAGTTGTGAATGAGAGATAACCAAAAATGGGGATAACTAAACTACAAATTATACCCCCTTTTGCTTATTATAATATAGTATAGATATATCTGGCCTTATTTTAAACAAATCTTTTTATTCAAATTTGATTTCCTAAATTATAGGAGTTTGTTTTTATCCAAAATTCGTTTTACTCTTTCAAACCTCATATATTTGTTTTATATCGTTTTCTTTCAGAAGAACTGGTCGTATATCTGTATCTATTCTTCTTCTACTTCATTCAAACGTTAACATTAATGTTATAAACAAACCTAACAAATTGAACGTTGGATTAGATCAAACGTTGGACAATTTGTGGATTAGTTTGTGACCGTTTGTGTTAAGTCTTTAATACATGTTCTTGGTTTCATTATTTTGGTTGCTGAAAATACAAGAACTTCAAGAACATAAAACAACTCGGTTTTACTTTGCAAAATCTTTCTTGGTTAATGACCTTTTGGCCCTTCAAGTTTGCGCAGTTATACCCATAAAGCCCTAAGGTTTAAAGTCGTTCCTTTTTGTCCCTCCAACTTTAGAAATGTACCATTTAGCCACTTTATCGTCGTCTTTTTGACACAAAATCGTTGCCTTTTAAAGACCAAAGACGACGATTTGTGGCTAAAAGGTACACTTTTGAAGTTGGAGGGGTGAAAAGGAATGACTTTAAACCTTAGGACTTTATGAGTATAACTGCGCAAACTTGAAGGGCCAAAAGATCATTAAGTCATCTTTCTTTTGATTCTCTCGAGCTCATTTATATATCTATTCGTATTGTTTATTTAGAGAATCTATAGTTTGAGTTGTATCATTTAATACTTGTATTGTTCTGATTGTAATTATTTGTTGTTGGATACTTGGCTTGGAATAGTAGGGATTCGAGAGTTGTGCTAGAGAAGTATATTAGGGTGGTATAGCTTAGAGAGTATATTCTGTTTCAGGTATATTCAGCAAGCCATTTGTATCAACAACTGGGTTTGAGGGAGATATATTGTTGTATCTTGTAATCTGTTTATATTGATCAATAATAAATTCTCTTATCAGGTTGGTAAGGGACCAGGACATAGACCATAGGGGATTAGGGGTCGAACCTGGCTAAAAGTTTGTGGTGTTCTTTATTTTTCCTGCACTTTATTTACTGCCATTTGCATTTGTTAAAATTGAAATCGGGAAGCTGTTTCTGGTAAATTATTAAAAATGGATATAGTTAGTCATTTACACCTATTCACCATCCTTTAGGCGTGCATTTTCAAAAGACACATTTGTAAATAAAATATTCCCGCACTTACATAACTGTTATTTTTTAAATAAATTTACATTATCTATTGAATATATATATATAGCTAAATTTTATCCTAATTTGTTATTTTAAACATAAACTTTAAAGTGATTTTAAATATATTATATATATTTTTAGTTTTTTTTAAATCATTGTTTAACTTTCATTATAAATAATTACAATTTTACTTTTTGTTTTAGTATTTTTTTGTTAGAAAAATATTTAAATTTTGTTTTAAGAAAAAAATATTGAGAATGGAAAATTTTATTTATTTTTTATTTTATAATAAGAAACACATTAAGAGTCTGTTAGTTATGTTAAGGATTATCTTGTAAATTTACACTAATTATATATGAGTATTTATTGTTTTTATTAATTTAGTTATGGTTGAAAATACCGTATTATTTATGGAAAAATTGCACAAAATACCCACTTTTTCCCTACCCACTTTCCAAAATATCTATTTTTGAAAATAATGACCAAACTACCCACGGGTCACGCCGTTTGAAACGGCGCAACCCACGTCTACTGTAGTACCATCGCCGACGACAAGCTCTGATTTGGGCGTTTCGATTCAGGTGAACCAAATGGTCCAAATGGTATGAAACTGGTATGGATGTGTAGAGGGTGAAGAGACGATTTCAATGATGTGTATAACATGACTGTAAAAACACGATATGGGGGTGAACGGATGGAGAGAATAATAGATCGCCGGAATCGCGATTTGAAATATAAACTGGAAGATCTCGATTTCTAGCAATCGATACGTAATGAAACTTATATTGGATTGTAGAGGAGACGAAGGCGATTCGATTGGTGTGTAGGTTGTGACCGAACGACCATGGGAGATGGTGAACGAAGAAATTGAGTGAAGTCGCCGGCGAGAGCTTCTCTCGCGTTTCTCTGGAAACGAAGAAGAAGACGGATGCACATTCAGAAGATGCGTACCCTTATTTATGATCTCAATCTATTTATCAATCAATTAGGTCTTTTTTTTTGATGAACTATCAATCAATTAGGTCAAGAATGTCATTCAGATTTATGAAGACCAAATCATACCAATTACCGCACCAAATAATTTACCACAATCAAATCATGCCACACCAAATAAACTGATTTACAATATAAGGATGTAATGAGTGGCATCCACCATTTACTAAGGGGTGCTTGTGTTGTTGTAATGGTTTTAGTTCTCGGTTTCTCTAAAAAAAAGGTTAAGGGTCCGAATGTGTGTGTGTTGTAAGTTGTAATTATATAAAAAAAAAATATCATTTACTAGGCCTTTTACTTTTGGGGCCTGCCTAACGACAATTGTCTCGTCTATTCAGAGATGGTGGTGGGCTACTGCTTGGTCCCCATTTCCCAACCCACCCTAACATGTGTTTATTTTTTTGGGCCCAATTCCATCTATATGCGGTTTTTGAGTTGGTTCCACAAAGTACAGATTTTTATCGCTCGTACTTTTACATTGTCTAGCTCATCTACCTTGTGATGCAAATCGATTACTGAAACATAACACTAATTCGAAAGGAAATACAGGTATCTACCGCCAAAAACAGGGAATTTCCTATTTGTAAATGCAAAGGAAATACAGGTATCTAACGCCAAAAACAGGGAACTTTCTATTTGTAAATGCGTATGCGCAGTGTTAACATAGACTCATGTTTCATTTCCATGCTCTCCTCCCTCTTGTAACTGAAACAATGGGCACATAGCAGTTTTAATTTTTCTATGAAGTTACTAATAGGAAGGAGATTAAAAGTATAGTCACACCATTTAGCTCAATACCGCCCAAGTCCCAACCAGAGATCACGTGCCTTAGGCACTTCAAGGTCATTAAACCACTCTTCCTTTAGAATAATTTGTTCATCCGTAGCATTAGCATCAAGACTCAGGAGTCAAGACAAGTCAATAAGAAGTAAAATGCAGCACCACAACCTGCAAAACAATGCGAAACTACAGCAATTGAGTTTGAGAAATACTCCCATATTTAAATAATTTAGGAACATTACTGGAAGAAAAAACTGGACCTTTACAGATCATCATCCAGTTATACAAATTAGGAAGAAAAAACTGAACCTTTACGGGTCATCACTCATCTATCAAACTATGCAACTGTTCCCTAAACGTTCCAACTTTGCTTGCTTCAACAGCCATGACTAGGCCCAACAGCTTGTAGTTTTTTAACTGTAACAAAAGGTATACAAAGCCTCGAGCCAAAAGTATAGCAAAGGATCCAGCTAGTTAACTAAGTACCAAGCATTACAGAGAAGTAGATGTCACATGATGGTAATTATTAAATAGAACTCCTTTTAAATATGAAATGTACAGTAATTAAATTAATACTTTGTAGGGAATATTAAAGGATTTCTTGTATTTCTGTTAAACTTTTATTTATTTAAAGAAATCCATTTGAATAATACGAACCAGGTTTACATCTAGAGACAAAATTTACATCTCGTGAAAATTAGATCATATAATTGGTGCACGGCAGCAGGATCCCTACCAGGGGAACAGTTAGATACAAAGCCCGAACAACACCTTACAGTAAAACTATCACTACTGGCTCAAAAACAACTGTACACTTGACACCCACACCCTCCTGGAAAACTAAATTTTTTCAACTCGGGGAGGCATAGGGGGGTTATATTAAGGATAGAGAAAAACAAATCATCTATTTATTTTATGGACCTTGCAAAATGCAAATGTAATACGGGCACGGCTATGGAAGCAGAGGAATTAGCCATTATGCTATGGAAGAAGAGGAATAAGCCATTATGCACATTATCATAGTTTTAGAAACTCACACAAATACTACTAATCGGGCTACTATATGTCCAGACAGTCAGACTCACAAAACGACACTAAACTATAGAAACAGAGCAGGATACACACAAGACTTGTCTCATTTAGCAACATCCGATCCACATATTTTGTTTATATACTTCCCAAGGAACTACAAGGACACCCCACATGTTGTGGCACCCCTCCACCTTGAGTCATTCAATCAGATAGGCATCATGCTTTGGGGGGCCTTATTTTTCTTCTATGTTTATTGCTCGTCATATGTAGTAAGTTTCCTAGTTAGTCCTGATTCAGCAGTACTGGTTTGTTCAGCCTAAGGCCCTGGTTTAGTTTTATCAAGTTTTCTCACTTAATTATTTCTGTACTTTGTTTATCTTATTAATGCAAGATTCTGGTTAAAAAAACTAAAAAGAAGTTATGAACAAGGTTTGGATACGACGTACTTTCTTACAATTATTATAAAAATTATTAAGGACAAATGTGAGTGACCTTAGTAATTTGTATAGAAGTGTAAAAATTTATTTTCCAATTGGTCATCATTCATGCATAGACCAAACACCTACCTCATGAGCCGAATGCTGCTGCGTGCAGAGAGGAAAACTGAAGGACCATGAGCAAAGCTGCATGAAGTTGGAGATAGAGTTGGATCATTATTGTGTTACATTGTGCTCTTGAAATTTTAGGAAGTATACCTTGTGAAAAATTTCGTCTTCCGGCTTAGTGTATATAATAGCATCTTCAGTGCTGCTACTTGTCCTTGCCTGCTTACTGCTTCTCTTCTTATGCTATAGGTAGGTAAAATTAGAAAACTAAGAATCAGGAAAAATTTCAAGCATGTCCGAATCACCTGTATATCAATAATATACAAACAACCAAACAAACCAGGGCACTTTTTTTGGTTTACCTGGTATATCTTCCCAACAAACAAGTAATGCGTGAAGCAAAATGATTTTCTGAGTTCCTCCGTCGGCTGTAGAATAACAAAGCAACACCATAATTTACATAAATAGTCAGATGTGATATACATCGCAAAGAACATAAACAATTAAATATAATATGAGAGGTAAGGGTGTTTTCGGGATCTATTTAGACATTATAAAAGGAGAGTATTGAAAAAAGTAAAACAGAATCTTTCATCTCCTATGGATAGAAGATCTTCGAATGATATTCCTGTGATGGTATTGCTATCTAACCTCATCTTCTGTTGCCCAAGAAACTTCATCAAAAAGACCATCATAAAGAGGTGGCAAAAGCTGAGGAGGTAGATTAAGTACACGTTGAGAAATCACCAGTCCCACATCTCGTGCATGCTCTCCTAGCAGGAAGTTCATGTCCTGTTGTATACTTTTCTCCTGGCACACTTTAAGCAGGAATCTCTTAAGATCCATTATGCACTTGTGATCCTGGTAAAGATAAATTGGTGTTTTTAAATTTTGTGACATATCAAACTTTTTACAGTACTAACTTACACTAGTATTAACATAAATTAACACTCCCCATGAGAAATACCATATTCAGTTAGAACACACTTACTGCCTCTGTATCATTATAAGGTGCCTACAGCATTTTTTTAACATAGACATTAGAGCATTACCTAGAAGCTAATGTCAGGTACACATTAAAAGATAAATTCGATTTCTAAAATATATATATGTTGCTTGCCTTATATCTTCCCAAGTTTAAAACGGAAGCAACTGCATAGACTCCATTATCTTTATCATCCTCAATTTTAACCACAGACCCTACACTTGGTTGCCCCAGTATCAAGTCTGTAAAACCACTCAAATCCCATTGTTTATCATCAAGGTAGTTCTGCAGGAGAAGCTTTACACCGTGAAAATCATCAGGCTTTGGGTCAAAAAATACAAAATCTGCTTGGACAACTCCCTTGCAAAAGGCATAATATATTGTAGAACAGGTAAGTAAATTTGAGTCACTGAATACAAAAACTGATTGCGAATCACAAAGGCTACTGTAACTTTATAACTATAAGTAGCTTACTTTAAATTCTTCATCATCAGAAGATTCAGGTTGTTCATTTTTGTTCTTCATGGCAAGATCAACTTCCTGACCTGTAAACATGTTATTAATACAATTCCAAGGGTATATACACACAAAAAAAAGTGTCTTAATGATGACCATCGTGAATAGATTGAGAAACAAGTGAGATAAATAAACAGAGGCATGACCGATTGACCGTAAAACATTTGTAGAATAAGGTCTTTCTCTATGATTACCATGAAAGATGGGTGGAATACTTTTGCTACACTCGGAGCTACGAGGATTGTGCTTGACCTTGCAAACAGAGGCAAGGGCCACAAAACGAGCAAAGCGAGAGAAAGTGACCGGACGAGATTTCAATCGCTTTGCCGGCTTTCGCTGTATCATGACAAATCTTGCAATTTGAGATTTTTGTCACTGTGTCAAACCCAAACGTCTCCGTGGCTGGCATAGCAAAATCAAAAGCTGAGATTTCTTTTAAATAAAAAAAACCATGTCAATGTCAATTAAGTATCTACTCGAACTAGTACAAAATTATGCGGACTAAAATAACTGCGTTCCAATATCTAGTATTTTCATGCTGAAAATCCAGCTTTATAATGAAAAGGAATTTTGAGAGTAGTCTCAGGAGCTGTGAAGTTTTTGGTTGTTGTATTCAAATCTGATTCACCTTGTGCATAAAAGTGCCTACTGCCGACTTTCAATTTTCTCCACTTTCTGACATTCCTATTGTTGAATCTCTACAGCTTTGTACCGCCGAGACACTGTCCACAATCTAAACGATTGTGTACATTGGTTAGTTGTTCTTTACTCAGCTCTGAAGTTTGTGGCTTACCAAATAAGTATACATGTTTCTACTAAAGATGTGAAGCGTAATAAAATGCAGACTAATGTGTAAGCCCATAGAAGGGTCTTTACTGTTTCTATGAAAGGGGAAATCAAATGGATATTACCTTTGAAGCTAAGGGTCTGATGAAGGACAATATTATGCTTGAGTGATAAACAGAAAAATAATTAAAGATATCTGTGGTTGATACGATCGACTGCCCGCGAAGCGAGAAGTTAGACTTAGACACCTAAATCCCAATACATGCCAGTTTTTTCTTTCCGTCACCATCTAAGCATCACGTTACCCCTACCCATGTATCATTGAAAAGATTCTAAATGCTGGCCAAATCTGTATGAACGGGCAAAATTATGGCACAATTACAGAAGAATCACCAGGTCAGCAAGTTATAATTGAGTCGGATTGCTTGGTTGCAGTACAATCAATCCGAAGCAAAGCTTCTATGTTCTCGCCGTTTGGTCTTATGATTGTAGAATGTAGAAGGTTATTGCAAGAGCAAAACACGGTGTCAGTGTTATTTATTAAACGGTCTGCTAATATGGTAGCACATGAGCTAGCTCGTGCATCATATTCTTTTCCAGATCGAATTTTCGATAGGAGTTCTGTTCCTATTGAAGTAGATGTTGCGTTACGAGCGGATTTATGCTAATATAATTTCTTGTTTGTCAAAAAAAAAACATATTGCTGTTGGAACCTTTTCTATATGGGTTAATAGGCAAAAACATCAGTGAACTTTTGGCCAACTGCAACATATAAAATCGATACAACGTATTTAATAAAATGGTTGGTGCTTTACATCTAGTCATCTATCCTTTAATTTGATACATACACTATATATCATCATTTCTAAATACATACACTAGCATGTCATACGCAAAAAATGCAAAACTTGCATGCAACTATTTAGACCAAAACAATATAAGCACAATAGGGGAAATACAAGATTCACAGGGGCATTTTAACAAACATTTGGCAGGCGGCCCAGTTATCAAAGTTCATATCATGCAATTTGCAAACGTGAAATAAAAGCAAAAAAATACACTACTTACCTCGTACAAGGACTTGTCATGTTTATTTGTTTCTTTTCTCAGCGTTCCGCTTTGTTAACAGCTTAACGTCATAAACAAAGGCAACCAAATTTTGTAACTCATTAAATTTTTACGCAAAATTCATACGTACTGTAGTTGGTAGGTGCGATTTTTTCTTTTTTGTGGTAGGTCCGTCTGATTAATAGTTTTTGTATTTTTTTTGAAAAAATATTAATAATTCATACTCAGTACGCTTAAATCAAAAAAGTCTCCTTCAAATATCCAAAAATCTGAAAAAAAAATTTGAGAATAAAGTTCCTAAGATTATCTTACAGAAAATTTATCTGAGATGCAAGTGTTTTTGAGTATAAAATAGTAATATTATTTTTGTAAATGTATACAATTTTCTGTAATTATATCTTATTATATAATAAGAGACCAAAGATCATAGGATCGATTCTCAACAATTACGCATTACTTAATAATTTTTTAGTGTTGTAAATTAATGTTGAATTTGTATGAAATATTATAAGTATGTGTTTTATTAGAATAAAAGAAAATTGATTTTCAACTTTTGAAGGAATCATGCCTATTACGTTCTTTTAGAAAAAGAATTAGTAAGACATATTGCCCAAAATACACTACTTTTGCTTGACCCCTGCCCGAAATACCCATGTGCGCGAGGCACCGCACGCATTCACAGAATGCGTGTTGACGTCATCATGACGTCATTATTTCGAAAGGCTGGTCGGCGTTCTCTGATGCGAAAAATTGCCTCTCCGGTCATCTCCCCCGTTCATGCATTCCGGCAACATCAAGTACTGATTATGGTATCAAAACGAAGCCCAGAGCTTCCTATGCATGTTAATCCTTCGATTTGTTTGCTTTTGGCCCGCAGGGGCGTGTAAGAACTCATCGGAAAACAAATCGAAAATAAATGGGTTTGAATGTGGTTTTTAAATCCGGCAAATAAACTGGAAAACTATTTACACAGGGTTGTAGGGGATAAAAAGACAATAAGTTTGGTATGTAGTATGGAATTGATCGATGCCGGAAATGGACGAACGAAATGGTCAAAAAATCGACGGCAAAATTCCTCCGGCATCGGTTGGGGGACGAAGGTGAACACTGCCTTGAATACGCATGTTCAACATGCGTATTGCGAGACACGCATCTTGAACATGCGTGTTCAAGGTACTGTTTGCAGTTGGATATTTTATTTTACAAAGTATACGAAAGAGTAAAATGCGTGTAGGTGGCCACGCCCGTCGTCGACGGGCCAAATTGATAATGATTTATTTATGCTCTACTATGTTCGCACTTAACTATAAAATATAGCAAATGGGGCAAGTAGGGATCGAACCCAAGGGAATAGCGTTCAAAACTAGTGTAATGTAAAATGGTGGGGGGTTTTAAGTGATTGTGGTGTTTTATCAAACACCTTGCCTACAAGAAATAAATTGCTAGAGAACTATAACCAAATGAATTTACAATCATCCAATTTTACCAACACAACTAGGCACAATAAGTGAATTAGCAAGATTAAGAGATATTTGACCCAAAGATTAATGCAAATCAAGCACTTCAACCCAACAAATAAGCAAAATATATCCAACTCTACCTAACCAAGATAATTGGTGAAGCACACAATCACTTATTTCTCTTCTAAAAACACTAATTTAGTGAAGCACATAAATTATCTCTCTTGACAATAGCAACCAATAATGAAGCACTATCAATTTAACCAAGTCAAGGAATTAAACAAAGAGAGGCTAGGACAAACCCAAGGATGAGAAGCTCAACCTAGGTATTTGAACTTGAATTTTGTGGATTTAGGTACACTAAATCTTGTGCTACTATAATGAATGAACTAACGATTACGTATTAGAACAAACAATTAGCAATTGAAGATACAAGAAGAGTAAGGTGAAGCAACTTACAAATCTTCAAGCAAAATCATAGGCAATACAACACAAATATTCAAGATAGAGTGAAATAGATCTTACTTAAAATGGAGTGGGTTTAGTACAAGAAATGCTTCCTTGAGCCAAATATATGGAATTAGTTACTCATAATCAATGCTAGATTATGAGTAATTGATGTTTCTCTCTCAATTCTACTAACCCTAATTTTATTCTTGAAGAGGCAAAGAAGAGAGAAAAAATAAGATGTAGGTTAAGTTAGATGATATGTTATATTTTGAGCCCTTCTCTTTAATACACAGCAACTCTGTACGGCCTGTTGAACGGCCGTACAGCTGCCCGTACAGAAAATCTGCTCCTTTGAACGGCCTGTTGAACGGCCGTACAGCTGCCCGTACGAGATAAAATCTTCAATATAATGCATTAAACACCTCCCGACATCGCGAGCTTTCATCTTCTAACTTCCCTCTTGAATAATCTTCGCTTTCATGACCAAATTAAGCCATCTTTTCAACAATTAAGCGCGAGGCACTGAAAGATGAAAAACATAACAAATATTAATAAAACAACATTCGAAACTAACAAAAATGCAGAAGAATAAAAGACAAAACGTGTATAAAATACACGTTATCAAATCTTCCCCCACTTGAACTTTGCTACTCCCGAGCAAACTAATATTAACAACACGATATACTCCTAACTAGTACCACTTCCGTAGGTGATCACGGTTGCATTTGGCATATGCAACAAGCCCTTGGAACCCCTAGGTAGCCCTAGTGGACGAGTGAGGTCTCGTGAGGGTTTATAGATGATGTACCCACAAAATCACAAAAATCACCAATAAACAAAAAACTAACAATACCTACTAATTAAGCTAACTACTACACTCACATGTCCGAGTCGTCTACTTGTAACTACAATCAAACATATAGAGCTATTCACCTTGTCATCCACTAAAACGAGCTAACAACCAATTCAAGAATCAAGATAACACACCTTGTGCAAGATGTAACCAATACATTAAAGATAGAATGAATGCACTTCAATCGTGAACACTAAACAAGATTATCACAAAGCATACATGGCTTCGCATTAAGAAGATGATATTGTATGGTGAAAAATCTCACATCTCTCAATTATGCATCACACAAGTATGGGCTAGAGATTTCACTCAACTCCAAGTCTAAATGCATGCGCTCTACTTGACCTTGCATGTTCACCTAAATTCCGGATTGCACCAAAAACAAGGAATTCATAAAATGGGTTGTAATGAGGCTTGGGTGAAGGTGTGAAAATTTAAGTTCAAGGAAGGTGTAAAAGTCTCGCTAGTTGAGTCAAAATGACGCTTGCTCGCTTCATCCACCAAATTCTCAAACTAAAGAATGTTTTCACTCATTTACAATTACAAAACACAACCACATTTACCAAGAAAATTGAAACAAAATAAAGTACAAAGATTTATTGCTTTTTTTCTATTTCTCTTTTTTTTTTACATCCCCTTTATTATTATTTTTTTTTAGCAAAGGGAATGCATAACATAAATAAATACTACAAAGAACTTTGAACCACATCTAGATATACACATCAAACTAGTTCCCACTTACAATAAATAGAATTCTTCCTCTTCACAATTTCTCCAAATTCACATGCTCATCAATCAATTCTTTCCAAGACTCAACTAGCTCAACAAGGTCGAGAGTGAAGTATTTGGTTTTGACTCATGTATAAAAGGAGAAAGTGACGAAGAAAAATATGGATATAAGCTTCAAAGGGGTAACTAGAGATTATTTTCATGGTTCACAAGCTAAAAAGGTCAAAAAGGTTATCCTAAATAGAATTTCCTTATTATGGTGCATCCATGAATGAAGGTTTAATGCAAGCACTAGAGCAACAAACACACATAAAGAGGGAGCAACACACAAGCAAAAGAATCATCGTTCAAGGCCTCACAAGGTTTAAGTTGTAATAATATCTTCTCGATTTGATTCCATGCATTCTAAGAGATAATCGTCATGCTCACAATTTAATTACAAACATCTAGACTCTTCATGCCATTTTAAGTGTGTGTGCAATAAGGTGCATCAAACTTATAGATTCGCATCAAATTGGTAATGCTAGGCACGAAATAGGAGAAAACAAGGCTACAAGCTCACAATGTCAAAAATTTCACAAACAAGTAAACACGCTCACGACTAAACTTATTTCTAAATTAGACAAGACGGACATCAAACGAAACAAAAGATAGTAATAATATTAGTTACGTATACTACACAACAAAACCGAACAAAAGCAATCCTCCCCCCACTTAAAACATGGCATGTCCTCATGCATGACAAATAAAAAAAAAACAAAGTAGAAACAAAAGTGAAAGGAACTCCCCTTAAAATGAATAACAAGGACCGGGAGCACCACTCATATTTGCCAAAATCCAACTCCGATATTGCAAGCCATGAATTGAATCAATGCCACTAACCACAATCATCCCAACGAAAATAATCAACAAGCCAAATCCACACCCTACAAAGCCACTTCAAAACACTAATTAAGGATATAAAAATAATAAAAATATTTGTTTTTCGATTTTTTTAAAAATAAAATAAAATAAAATAAAATAAAATAACTAACCAATTAATAAAAAAAAAAAAATCAAATCAAATTTAAAACTGAAATAATAATAAAAACAAAAATCAAATTAAAAACTAAAACTAAAATAAAATCAAAAATCAAATTTAAAAGTAAAACTAAAATAAAATAATTACTTAGTTTTAGAAAATTAAAAAGAATTAAATTTTGGTTTTTGATTTTTTTGATTTTTTGATTTTTTATTTAAAAAAAAAAGAAAAGATAAAATAAAATAAAATAAAATAAAATAAAATAAATCACTAACCAATTAAAAATAAAATAAAAAATCAAATTAAATTAAATTTAAATTCATTTCTGAATTTATAAAAAAAATTAGTTTAGAAAATTAAAAAATTAAAATCAAAATTAAAATGAAAGAAGTAGTGAATAAAAGTAAATAAAACAAAATAAATAAAATAAAACAAAAAGAACTAACCAATTAATAATAATATCAAAAATAAAATTTAAAGTAAATATAAATTGATTCTTAAATTTATATAAAATTAAAATCAAAACTAAAATCAAAATTTAAAAAGTGAATAAAAGTAAACAAAATAAAAATAAAACAAAACACACAAAAAAAGGAAAACAAAAACTAAACAAAGAAAAAACAAAAAACAAAAAAAACAAAACAAAAAGGGGGCGTTTATTAGACACAGGTGGGGGGCAGGAGGTTTGGTTGGGAATTGTAGTCGTGGAGGGGAGAAGAAATGGGGTGGGGCTGGTAGTGGAGAGAAGGACGGAGGCTGGTGGCTGGTGTGTTGTGGTAGATGGGGGCGGGAATTATTGGAAGAGGGAGATGGCAGTGTTGCTGAAGTTGGGAGGTTGAACGGGGAAGGTGGCTGTGAGTGAAGGAGGAGAGGGAATTAGCGGGGGAGAGTGACGGCGTGGTGGTGCTGGGCGGTGGTGAACTGGTGTGACGGAGGAGAAAGCTGGGTTGGTTCGGAGGTTGTGCAGAGTTGAGGGAGACGGGTGAATATAGGGAGTGTTGACAGTTGTGAGATGGGGTGGTGGGTGGATTGTTTATGTAGTGGTGAATGGTAGGAGATGATGAATGTGGTTGTTGTGAATGAAGTGAGATCGAGAATGGAGGTAGAAGGAGTGTTGAATAGAGGAGAAAAAGAAGAGGGCGTGCAGTGATTGGTGAGCTGCGAAGTGGTGTGGACTGAGTTGTGAATTGGCAGCGAGGAGGTGGAACGAGGTTTGTTGGGGAAAAGTGGTGCTTGCTCTGTTTTGATTTTTTTTTTTAAAGAGCTGTACAGCCCGTGCAGGAAGTGGGTAGGGGGTTGAAAATTCCCCTCAATTTGCACTAAAACTTGGACAGATGCCAATAAAAACTGCACGGCCTGCTACACGGCTTGTTGCACGGCTTTCATCCCGTACAACAGCCCGTACAGCCCTGAAATTTTATAAAAATAATTTTTATTTTTTTTACAAAATCCACATAAATTCCTGAATGCTTGAATAAAATATTAATTCCTGAAAACATGAACAAACACATCAAGGCAAGTGTGGAATAAATATAAAAATCATAAAAATTAAAATTAACGATACTAAATATTATTGAGTGGGGAATTATTATTAATTTTTTTTTTTTGAAAATCTATTATAAAATTCATTAACCACACCACAAAAATACATAATAATTTTTTTTTGGGTTATTTACTTAGAATTAAAATAGATGAAAAATGAAATCCCCACTCACTAATATTTACATCAATCCTCAAATCCACAATATGCATAACATCGTACATAAATGCAAGCAAGGAATAATATCTAACACACGCATAAAAATATATAAATACATGCGTACCTTGGGTTGCCTCCCAAAAAGCGCTTTGTTTATTGTCGTTGGCTCAACTTATTTATACAACTATTCTGACTAATGAGGTGAAAAAGCAAATAAAGGCACATACCTACGAATCAATAATAAGAATAAGGTGTGCAAATATACCTTTGATCCATAAAAATATTTTTAGGATCTTCACATCTTCAAGAGACTTTGAAAAAGAAAAGTAGTTAGAAAAATCGTCAGAATAATCATTATAACTACGACTCAAAAATTGTTCCCAAATTGGATCCTTATATACCCAAGCAAAAATTTCAATCTCATCAATCCTTAATTCCTTCTCAATTTTAATTGGACATTCATCAATTTTTATCTCATCTACCAATTCATTAAGCTCAAAAATATTTTCTAAATTTGGTAGATCCTCAACTGCATCCAATTTATCATCATTAAGCCTAGGGCAATCGTCAACTAAACAAGCAAATTCATCATGCACAACATTTTCATTAATTACAAAACAAGAATCGTAATTAGTAGGAGAATTGACCTTCTCTAATCGATTCACGGTTTCGGCTAGTTGACTCATTTGCTTTTCTAAGTTGGATATGATTCGAGAAGTGTTCTTTTCCAAGTTGGATATTCTTTGAAAAGTGATGTTTTGAAATTGGAGGTTGTTTGCCGCCATTTGTTTCATCATCTCATCTAATGATGATAAGGAAGATGAAAAAGACCCTTGATGGCTTTGGGAATTATATTGCGGATCATACATTGATTTTCAAAAGCATATGAATAATCGATTCTAGGAGGGTAAGGAGCATAGCATGAGTTTGTAGAATATACAGAATTCACCTGATACGCATATAAATTCTGAAAAGAATTAAAATCTTGATATCGTTCTTGATCGTGGGTGAAATCTTGAGCGTTATTCCAACCAAAATAATTATCCATCCTCTCCTGAAAGAGTTAGTTCATGTCTATATCCAATAAACATGAAGACACACCAATAACAAAAAACAAAGAAAGAAACAAGAAATTATATACAAAGATAAAATCTAAAATATAAGAAACAATAAACTCAAAATTAATATTGTTGCCTTCCCCGGCAGCGGTGCCAAAATTTGGCCACGCCCGTCGTCGACGCGCCAAATTGATAATGATTTATTTATGCTCTACTATGTTCGCACTTAACTATAAAATATAGCAAATGGGGCAAGTAGGGATCGAACCCAAGGTGTTAGGTCCAAATGTGTTGTAGAGGGGGGGTGAATACAACTTTTCGAATATGAGAAGCAATAAATACGATGTAATAAATGAACACACAGATTCAAGGAATATATGTCTTATATATAACTTGAAAGGGTTGCTACAACATTCATTACAAAGTATAACAGAAGTTCAGAGAGAAGTGAATGATACTAAGCTCTGTGAATGCACTCTCTCTCTTTCTCTTGTGTTTTTCTCAAGAATTGCTCACTAACTAAAACATTACACAAGTACTTCTATTTATACTACATGTAATCTATGTCCTGTAGTCTTCAAAGACTAAGATGTACGTGGCCCAATGATGTCCACATAAATCTTGCCTTATCTTGAAAGCTTGGAAATCTGCCAATCAGAAGATGCCATGTGTCATGTTGAAGCTGCACTCTAAGTAGAACTTCTACTTGAGAATTTCTACTTAGCCATCTCGAAGTTCTAAGTAGAACTTCTACTTAGAAACTTCTACTTGGCCATCTAGAATATTTAGTACTTAGAAAATATTCTGGTCTTCAACTTGAAACTTCAATGCACATCTTGAACTTGTGATATCTTCATGTCTTCTTTATTCTTCACCAAGCTCTTGAATATGGATCTTTATTACTGACATAAACTTGCTATCAATGTCCTGACACTTGATGCAACGGTCTGGTTCATAAGTGACTAGTCTTGATAGGGTTTTTTGCTTCTTGAATAAATTACCATATCCAATTAGAAATGTGGCTTTCCAATATTTGCTTTCCTTCTTGTTCACTTGAAATCAATTGGTCTTATTGATACTGATAGTTATGATCTTGATTCTGGGCTTTCCAAATCGCTGAGGCATGAACAACTTTGACTTGAACTTCTCTCAATGATTTCTTCTTGGATTGATCATAGTTAACATGTTGAATTGTATCAATTACCTTGTCTTCATTTAGTGTTGATTTCTTGTGACTTCTTGTTCTTGATTGTCTTCTGGTTAAGTATCTTTTCCTTTAGTTTGAGTTACATTAGTTATAGTGTTACAAGTTTACACACTCTGCCTTTCAATCTCCCCCAATTTGATTGTCTAACAATGACATTCAAATTAATGAAGGATAACTCAACTAAACAATGAGACGAGAAAAGATAATTAACATTACAGTCTTGAATAATTTACAATTGAAATTTACATGAAAACAATACAAAGAACTTAAACTAGAAACAGAATTCGAACTTCGAATTAAAGATCATTTGAGTGATTCCTATCACCTGGATTATTTCATATCTTTTAGTCAAACTTGTATCACCTTATTGGATTCACTCTAAGGTGAATTTTCCTCAAGTGAGTTAAAGCAACCGAAAGACATAAAGTTTTTCCAACTTCAATTTCACACCACTCTGACCTTTAATCCTAATTCCGTTTCCTCTTTCTAGCTTCAGCAGCTTGGTCTCTCTCTTCTTTCTGCCTTTTGCGCTTCTCCTTCTGCTGCTGTTCTTTCTTGTACACTGGATCTTTAAGCTGCTTCCACCTAGCATTCAACAGACTTACAGCTTCCATTTCTAGAGGGTTCTTGGGCTCTGGATAAGGATGTTTGAAAAGCCTTCTGAGTTTGTCCACCTCCTGAGTAGTCCTGATCTTTGGAATATCCTCAAAGTTCTTCATTATGAGCTGAGATTTCCAATGTGTTTTATCAGCTTTAAACTGACAATAGATCATCTTGGGGTAGCCCTTGACACGGTTAGTATTGTGGACACTAGCCGCATCTCGCTCCATTCGCTTCTTTTCCACTACTACTTCAGACAGGTAACTCATGAGTCTCTGCTTTTCTTCAACAAACTTATCTTCCACTTCGCCCCATTTGAATATATATAATACTCTCTCCAGAAATGCAGCATCTTGAGTCCGTAACAGCCATTGTCTACTCATATGCAAGATTGTTTGATTCTGGTCTGCATCTATGAATACTAAGGCATCAGCTGTATCTTCAACATAAGCATGTATCCAGTATACACTTTCACTTCCTGGAACACCAATAGCCTCCCTTATTTCTCCTTGTTCTAGTGCTCCAGAAGGAAGAGTCAGAGCTTCATCTACATTCTTCATGGCTTGAAGAATATTCCATTTCTTCTCTATCAGCTCCGGCTCAATCTTCACGTCATCAAGAGGGTTTGGAGCAATGACATCACACTTCCACACCTCATTGCTCTTCTTGAATATAACTCTTTCAATGATCTTCACGGATTTATCTTTAAGCTCAGAAGCGAATCCCTTACTCATCATTTGTCTACAGACAGCTTTGAGAGATTCTACTGAAAGCTCCATTAGATCATTTTCCTCCATGCTAACCCTCTTCATCTTTCCGTCAACTACCATCCGGACAAAATTTGGATATGCTGAGAATTCTGGACCCTTGTCCTCTGCTAGCTGCATTAACTGATCCCTGTACAGAATGCTTAGCTCCTCAGATTGAGAGTATTGAATTTTAGTCGCTAGCAAGAACAACTCTGACGCAGATCTTCTCATTATGAATTGGTCATCCACATATAAGAAAGATGTTGGGACTCCTTCTACCAAAGATAAGATAACCTGCCACTCCTTAAGATTTGCATTGTATCCAACCCTGACTTTAGAAATTAATCTCTTCAAAGCATTTATATAGTCCCCAGTCATTGGATTCTGCAAATTTAAGTTGTATAACAGATCATCTGCATCCTTGTTATGAACTCCTTTTGCACAGGGTCCCATCATTATCTTCCTTGCTTCATCCCATTTCTGCCCTATCCTTCGTTTGTCCAGATCAACTTGAGGATCAGCTAGCCTCGCAAGCTCATACTCATACTGCTTCCCTTGTAGCTCCCCCTTCTTTTCTAGGAATGCAGCATGTTCTTGCATCATCTTCATTTTATGGAACTGAGCTTGTTCCAAGGCTAACTGTTGAGCTTTAAGGGTTTCCTCATCAACAGGAAATTCTTCAGGCATTCCGGAAGACATTCCAGCACCTCCACCTTGTTCCTTTAAAGATCTTTTTATAGCGTGTGCCAACGGTACGTCTTCCATGTCAGAATCTGAATCAAGTACCTCCTGTACTGTTTCCTGATGACTCATATCAACAAATGGTTCATCAACCATTACTGCCTTACCCTTTCTCATCCTCAGAGCCTCTTCATCAACAGACGGCTCAACTTCTGGTTCCTTAACAAGATCAGCGGGTTCTTCAATTTCTTCGATGTGAACTGCCTGCTGTCTCGTCTCCTTTACACTCTCCCCCTTAGGTGAGTTATCCTGAGCTCCACCTTGGTCTTCAGATCCACCAGCTGCATAGGAACCTCCAAAACCAGAACCAGAGGCTCCCGCTCCACTAGCACCACCTGCACTAGCATCGGGGGGAGGTTGTTGTGACTCGAAGCACTCCGGGGGCACAAAACTCCTGACTGCGAACATCATTCTACTGATTTCCATAGCCATTGTATGCATTGTAGACTCCAATGCCCCCATCCTCTCATTGAGAGTGCTTCCCAAGACACCACCAGCATGGCCCAAGTCATTGACCTTATTTGTCAAATCATCAAAAGCTGTAGCTTGACTTGCCATTCTTGCTGCGTAGTCGTCTAGAGCCCTTTGATTGTTTCCAATATTCATCCCGAACTGCCCCATCGTCTGTCCGAACTGCCTCATCTGATTTTCCATAGAAGTCATACG
The DNA here is from genome assembly GCA_036435485.1 of Saposhnikovia divaricata. Taxonomy (NCBI): domain Eukaryota; kingdom Viridiplantae; phylum Streptophyta; class Magnoliopsida; order Apiales; family Apiaceae; genus Saposhnikovia; species Saposhnikovia divaricata. Next base: position 27,770,004 of record CM071600.1, read on the forward strand.
CGTATCAAGATTTTCAATGTTAAGGGACGGTGTTTGGTTTAGGTGACCTCGCTCTAATACTCGTTCTGTTGGTATTTGGCGCTCGGTTTCGGGCCTTGAAAATGAAGGTCCCTCTCTCCCTAACCTCTCACACACACTCCCTGTCTCACACTCGTGTATGTCTTCAATGATTGATCCAAATAATGAAGCAGTACCTGCAGAAAATTGATAAGAAATGTTGTTGACAGTTATGGGATCAAATTCTGTTTGTTCCTGAGTTGGAATCTCAGGCTGAGCGGCTACAAAGTGTCCTTGTACGACATCAGAACCGATCCTCTTTGCAGCATCAGTACGTACCGGTGAAGGTACGGCTGAAGTTCTTAAGACTTCATGTCCTCTTGAAGCAACAGTATCTTCAAGAGGTACATCATCCTCACCAAAATCAAAATCCCTATGTGCAGATTGTTCAAGGGGTGAACCACTCGCGTGAGGTGGAGTGGTTGCGTGTGACACGCTAGGGTTTGACTGTGGTTGTGAAGTAGCAGCGTGGAAAAGTTTGGCTTTCTTTCGAATAAGTTGCTGCTCTTCGGGTTCATTCTCCTCATCATCTTCTACATATACACGTGCTGGCTTTCTGACTTCCGTTAACAAGGGTGATAGAGAATAGGAATGTGTATCAGACTCAGAGTCAGAAATATGGCTATCACCCTGGGATAGATCCTGCGGGTTAGCAGTCTCTTGGGTCGCGGAATCAGATACATAGGAGGAGGAATGAATAGTATGCAGGGAGAGATTACCTAATTGATTACCTTGTGCATCATCGCTTTCCTCATCAGGAATCTCATCAAATGCCTCAGCATGAACAGATGGATTTTGAGCATGTGATGAAACTTGTGATGATGCCTCTAAATTGGTAACTCCTGCATCATATCTAAGCCACATTTGTATATTTTCAGGAATTGACATAGGTTTACCTTGATGTTTATCCTGATTAGCAATGGTTGAAAGTGACTTAGTGCCCATCCCCAGTGATTCAGATGTTGGGCTTCTGGCAAATCTCTGTCTAACAGCAAGAGCATCCTTCGGTATTAAGTCATTAATGAGCATTTGAAGGAACCGAGGAAACCAGCAGACAACATCAGCTGTAGTGAGGTCTCTGCTTGCAAGAGATCCCATTGAGGCCACTATCTCAGAGAGAATGATGCGTCCATAATTTATATCCAGTTCTCTTGCTAGGGCAACTGCAAAGGTTTGCATTGGAATTGGAATTTGATGAAAGTCTTTTTCGCGTGCCCGAAAACATCTTGTGATGGCCTCGAAAAAGTAATTCCATTGCACATGGAAGAATTGCTTTTGGATATTTCCTGTGATTGGGCCTTTTGGAGGATAACATCCAATTTCTTCAAAGAATCTGAGGCGTTCTGCAGCTGTAGGTTCTGGATCATAGGCATCTTTAATTGGAAATCCCAGAACCCTGTTGACAATTTCTTCGGACACCTCATATTCCTGACCCGCTAAGGTAAACCTGAAACCTAAGGGGGTTGATTTGCTCCCAAAAGTAACCGCACTAGTCCATAATTGCTGTAAAGCATCATGTACTAGTGTAGGTTTAGCAGTAAAAGCATGGCTAGCTTTGGAGTACAAATTGAGAAATCGTATCCAAAACTTAAACCGCGGGAGTTGATCACCAATTTCCGTAGAAATATTATAAAAATTGTTTTTAGCAAGTGAAAATTGGTGAGCCATTTTGATTAAATGTTTTTCTTTAAAAGATGTGAATTTTTTTTTTAATTTTGAAAAACAAATAATTTACGAATTAAATGATGTATCCCTTTTAATTTATCAAAAAGAACAAAAGTCCCTTAGAGAAAATTAAACTACGGGATGAACAATCAAAAGCCAATTACTAAATCTGAATATTCAAAGAAGATGAATATTCGTGTGTACCAGTGAAATCGTGTGTGTTTATGAATGGTGAATATGAAATCGCGTTTTATGAACAGTACACAAACAATATATGTTCGTGTGTATGTATATGCGCGTGTATATGGATGAACACAAAACACAGCAACACAAAGATTAAGGATAACACAGTCAAGATTAGTCCAAAAATTGGCAGTAATTCGTGATTAGTATGAGTTTAATCACAAAAACACAGATTAATGGTATGAAGTTATGAAATCCCCTTGTTTTGTGAAGAGGCTGCTGTGAAAATTAGAATTAGGTAAAGTGAATTAGGCATCGAGTTAGAGATGTATATATAGATGAATGTGAAATGACAAAAATGTCCCTGTTAAAAAGAGTGAAAATTACCAAGTCCTTACAGGGAACATCTAAGTCGAACTCTATCTCGAACATTTCTATCTCGAACATCTCTATCTCGAACATCAAGTCGAACTTCGAGATAAAGTTCGAGATAGAGGTTAACTCGAACAATGAAGCACAAATAAGCACTTTAACCAATTTTACAGCAAAAACTATAGGGAAAACCTATCTTGAACAATACTGATTTGTAGTAAACTTGGAAAATTCCCTTCTAGAAAAAATAGGGAAATTCAAGATACTTTTCGAGTTAGAAGTCTATCTCGAACATCAAGTCGAAATTCGAGTTGAGTTTCGAGATAGACTAAGAACTCTATCTCAAACATCAAGTCGAAATTCGAGTTGAGTTTCGAGATAGACTAACTCGAAGATAATCTCATTCTTTCCAAAATACCCCCTTGAACCAAAAAGTACAGGGTAATTCAAGATATGTTTCGAGTTAGGAGTGTAACTCGAAAAATTCCCTTTAGCTTAACTGAGAACTCTATCTCGAACATCAAGTCGAAATTCGAGTTGAGTTTCGAGATAGACTAAGAACTCTATCTCGAACATCAAGTCGAAATTCGAGTTAAGTTTCGAGATAGACTAACTCGAAGTTAATTCTCAGTTCTTTTCAAAATATTCCCTTAATGGAAATCTCATCTCAACCTTTGAGATAAAATTCGAGATAGACTTTATCTCGAATATTTTGAAGATAGAACTAGGCACACTGGTAACTCGAACTCTAAGTCGAATTTCGAGATGAATTTCGAGATAGCCAACTCGAAATTCTTCCCAGACTTAGAATTTTACAAAAACTTCACTCTGACAGATTAAGTCGAAATTCAAGTCGAATTTCTAGATGAGTTTCGAGATAGAACCTAACTCGAAATTTTGAAGTTTTTTAATTCTAAGGCCTCTAATTACATGAAAATCATAGGTAAATTCATCTAAAAATCATGCAATATTTAGAATATCATGAATTTAACTCCCCCTATGATCATGCAATCTAACAAGCATAAATTCACAGATTTGTGCTATAAAAGACACTTAAAACACAATGAATTCATGCAAAATCACACTATATGCAAACTATAACAATCATTAATTAGGCATTTTAAAGTCTAAGCACATAATGATTGATTAGCTTGCACATACAAACATAAACATGGATTTTACAGATAGAAGGCTTTACTAACTTGTGTTAAGCATTCCCAATTCACCAACCAACCTATTGAATGTTACTTCATCAAGAGGTTTGGTGAATATATCTGCAATTTGTTGCATTGTGGGCACAAAATGTAGCTCCACAGTCCCCTCCTCGACATGTTCTCTTATGAAGTGATACCTGATGTCGATGTGCTTGGTTCTTGAGTGATCTACAGGATTGTTGGTTATGGCAATGGCACTTGTGTTGTCACACATGATTGGAATTTTCTTGTGCTCCATGCCATAATCCTTCAATTGGTTCCTCATCCACAGTATTTGAGCTACACAGCTTCCAGCAGCAATGTACTCAGCTTCAGCAGTAGAAGTAGATACTGTATGTTGCTTTTTACTTTGCCAGGACACCAATCTTCTGCCAAGAAATTGGCAAGCACCAGATGTGCTTTTCCTATCAATCCTGCAACCTGCATAGTCTGAATCCGAATAGCCAATAAGATTAAAACCTGTATCTCTTGGGTACCAAATCCCTAGATTTGGTGTGCCCTTGAGATACCTAAAAATTCTTTTGACGGCTACGAGATGTGATTCTCTAGGATCCGCTTGGAACCTTGCATATAAACAAGTTGCGAACATTATATCGGGTCTACTTGCAGTTAAATAGAGGAGTGAGCCAATCATACCTCGATAGCTTGTGATGTCAACTGATTTACCTGATTTGTCTTCATCAAGCTTCGTGGTTGTTGCCATGGGAGTATTAGCTGCTGATGCATCTTCTAGATTATACTTCTTGAGTAAATCTCTGACGTACTTGGATTGACAGATAAAGATACCATCTTTTCTCTGACTGATCTGTAATCCAAGGAAGAAGGACAGCTCTCCCATCATGCTCATCTCATATTTTTCCTGCATTAGCTTGGCAAATTTCTCGCACAAGCGCTCATTTGATGACCCAAAAATAATATCGTCCACATATACTTGAACAAGTATTAAGTCATTTCTCACAACTTTGTAGAACAATGTTTTATCAATTACTCCCCTAACAAAACCATTTTCAATTAAGAATAAGGATAGGGTTTCATACCATCGCCTTGGGGATTGCCTGAGGCCATAGACATATTTGAAGAGTAGATACACAAAATCTGCATGTTCTGGATCAACGAAGCCAGGCGGCTGTTCCAGATACACTTCTTCTTCTAACTCTCCGTTCAGGAAGGCACTTTTCACGTCCATCTGGAAAACTTTGAAGTTCTTATGTGCTGCAAATGCCAAAAACATCCTGACTGCCTCAAGTCTTGCAACTGGTGCATAGGTTTCATCATAATCAATTCCTTCTCGCTGAGAATAACCTTTTGCAACCAAACGAGCCTTGTTTCGTGTTACAAGTCCGTTTTCATCCAGTTTATTTCTGAATACCCACCTAGCTCCAATTACGGATATGTTCTTTGGTCGGGGTACCAGTTTCCAAACTTTCTGCCTTTCAAACTGATTGAGTTCCTCTTGCATTGCAATCACCCAATCAGCATCACCAAGAGCTTCTTCTATTTCTTTAGGTTCAAGCTTGGATAAGAACCCAGAATATAAGGAGATATTAGCCATGTCAGCTCTTGCAGTTCTTCTAGTAGTCACACCAGCATCTGGATCACCAATAATTAACTCAAACGGATGGTCTCTATTCCATACCCGTTCACCTGGAAATTGTCTAGATGATTCAGCTTGACTTTCTGAGTTGGGGTGCTGACTACTTTGATTATTTTCACTAACTCCCCCTGAGTTAGTGCCAGCTCCTACAGAACTAGAGTCAACTCGGCTTGAGCCTTGAACAGTAGTCCTTGAGCTGCTATTTACTCCCCCTGAGTTGTTACCGGTTCGTACTGAAGAAGTCTCTCCTGATCTTGTAGAATTAGCTTGTTCACTAGACTCAGGTTCTTCATGTACGCTTGGAACATTTAATGGAACAACCAACTCAGGTTCATCTTCAAGATCTTCTAAGTCCAGATTCTGAAATTTTAGGGACTCGGGTTCACTAGAATCTCTTGAAATTGATGAGAGTTTGGTATCGTCGAATCTGACGTTGTAACTTTCAGTCACTTTTCGATCATTCACCAAGAACACTCTATAAGCTGCCACCACGTCTGTAGAGTAACCAACAAAGATTCCTTCACGAGCTTTTGCTGCAAACTTGCCTAGATTTTCATCATCTATAAGCACATAGCATTTTGCTCCGAAGACATGAAAGTATTTGATTGTTGGTCTTCTGTTGTTCATTAGCTCACATGGTGTCTTTTCTTTATCTTTTATGATCAAGGTTCTATTTTGAGTGTAACAAGCGGTACTCACTGCTTCGGCCCAGAAATACAAAGGAAGTTTTGAATCATACAACAAAGTTCTTGCTGCTTCAACCAAAGTTCTATTCTTCTTTTCAACTACTCCATTTTGCTGTGGAGTTCTCGGGGCTGAATACTGACGACGTATTCCTTTAGATACACAGAAGTCATTCAGCACTGCGTTTTTTAATTCAGTGCCATTGTCTGATCTAATCGTCTTCACAGTAAGTGTTGAAACATTCTCAATTTGAGTGATGTGATCAATGATTAAGAAAGGTACTTCGTCTTTCGTCATTGCGAACAATACCCATGTATACTTGGAGAAGTCATCCACGATTACCAAAGCATATCTTTTCCTAGACAACGATAGGACATTCACTGGGCCAAACAAATCCATATGAAGAAGTTGCAGAGGCTCAGTAATACTAGAAATTTCTTTGCTTTTATGCGATGCTCGCTTCGACTTTCCCATTTCACAAGCTTCACAGAGTCCTTTCGGAGCGAACTCCATTTGAGGTAGATCTCTCACCAGTTCTCGCCTCGCGAGAGCATTCATCGTTTTGAAGTTTAAGTGAGATAATTTTTTGTGCCATAACCAGCTTTCATCATCCGAGGCTTTGCTGTAGAAACAGGTGACCTCATTCTGATTTGCTGAATCCATATCTGCAACAAAAAGATCTGCCTTTCGAACTCCTCTCAAAGCTAGTGAGCCTTCCTTGATGTGAGTGATTGATACACCTTTCTTGTTGAATACAATTTCGTAACCTTTGTCACAGAATTGACTGATACTCAACAGATTGTGCTTCAGTCCCTCAACATAAGAAATATCTTCAACGATGACATTGCCAGTTTTCAGTTTGCCATATCCCTTTGTCACACCTATGCTGTCATCTCCAAAGGTAACATAAGGGCCAGCTTTCATAACCAACTCTGTAAGCAGGGACTTGTTTCCAGTCATATGCCTAGATGCTCCACTGTCTAGCACCCATATGACTTTATTTCTATTTTGCTTAACGCCCTACAATGACAGATTGGTTAGACATTCTTCGGAACCCAACTTTGATTGGGCCCGGCTTTTCGATAAGATCGAGAATCAACAGATTTAACAACAGGAGATGCACTTTTCTTTACATTACTAGAGCTTTCGACTATCTCCTTTCCTTTCTCAGACTTGACAGATTTGTCAGTCTTAGGAGAAGGTTTGTCACTCCTAACTTTAGGAGGACTGACAGTCTTGGCTCTCCCATACTTTTTCTTGATATTCGAACTAGCAACAGTATTTGAGCATGACTGGCTAGATGCATTCATTAAATGCACAAAAGTTTACATGATGTTAAAAGTGCATGGCATACAATTAGGTTGACCACACTGTGCATGATTCTGATGCAGATTATTCATTGTATGTGTGATAGGCATGGCATGTGCAGCAGGAACATTCATGTTAGCTTTGCATGCATAAGAAAGATGTTCAGTAGATTTACAATGATAACATGCTTTCTTTATTCGTTCAGCCTTAACCTCTTTTATGCCTTTCTCTTTCTTTCCTTGTTGCTTAACAGCCTTAGCTCCTAATCCTAGTCTAGATTCATCTCTAGGGAAATTGATTTTCACTTGTTTGATAGGAGTTATAGGTTGTTCTTTCTGGCGATCTTCCATCTCAATCTCATATCTAGCTATCAATTCAGTCTCTTCTTCTTCTATTCTAGGAACAAGATGTTTGTAGATAGGTTTGACAGCCGATTTAAGAATTCTAGGTGTTTCCTTTTTAAGGTCACTGGAACTAGGGTCAATAGGTCTCTTTCCTTCTTTCTTAGGGAGGTCAGAATAATCAAGTCCTATACCTACTCCAGTTATTTTCTTAAATGTGTCATTATCTACATACACTTTACTAGCAGCTAGTTTGTAAGCTTCGCATTTTGTTTCTAACTCAGCTAGATTGTTCCTAAGACATGCTTCTACTTCTTCCTTAAGGACGAGCTTGTGTTCCAGAGATTTAATAAAGTCTCTTAGGGAAGTATCTACAGTGCAAGCAGCCTCTAGCTCTTCCACTTTTGCCTCAAGCATTCTGCATTTGGCAACAAGTGTTTTCTGTTCCTTTTGAGAAGAGTCTAGGCTTTTGCACAACATATAGATCTCTTCACTAAGAGCCCTGTTCTGTTCCTTATAATCATTAATAGACATTTCTACTTTAAGAGTCAGAACTGGTACCTCTGGTTCCTCTGATGTCTCGGCCATGAGGGCAAAGTTTGCTACATGAGTAACATCTTCCTCATCTGAATCATCCCAAGCTCTTCCTTCTGTCACCAATAAAGCTCGTTTTCCATGTCTTTCCTTCAACAGTGCTTCATAGTTGCTTTTGAGAGCTTCAAATGTCTCTTTTGGATAAGTCTGTTTAGGCTTTTTGCAGTCCGAGGCAAAGTGTCCAGCTTCACCACAATTATAGCATTTGAACTTCATTTTGAAATCCAATGGAGATTTGTAGCTGGTATTCTTGCCTTTTCCTTTGTAGCCTGACGAACTACCACCACCCTTAGCAGCCCGATAAAAAGATGAAGATTTTCTCTGTGGTCGGTTGCTCTTTCTAAATCTCATGTTGCTGAACTTCCTTGCCATGTATGCCACGACACTATCGTCCATGTTGTCCAGCTCTTCTTGGGTGTAGTAGTCATCATCACTGTTAGATGCGCACTCGTCATCATTATCAACTTGATGTGGTGCAAGTGATGATTTAGGCTTTGCTGCAACCATTGCCTTCTTAGACTCTTCCTCATCAGCAACTAATCCTGATGCACTTTCTTTTCCCTATGAATCATTGTCCCATGCTTGATCTTGAAGTGTTTCCAGCTCATAGGTCTTTAATATTCCATAATATTCTTCCAGAGAAGTTGTATGCAAATCTCTGGTTTCTCTTATTGCGTAGACCCTATGTTCAATGCTCTTTGGCCGGTTCCTCATATATCTCGTGTTGGTCTCAACCATGGGGAGAGTTACACCTCTCAGATTCAAATCCAATACCAACTGACTGAATCGTAGGTAGACATCTGTTATGCCTTCTCCTTTCCTTATTCTAAAGGTGTCATACTCCATCTTGAGTATGAGTGTCTTGTTGCTTCTGACCTCTGCAGATCCTTCCATGACAACTTCTATCTTGTCCCAAATCTTCTTCGCTGTAGTCAGACCTTTGACTATATTAAACATTTCATGATCAAGAGATTCCATCAAGGTTTGTCGAACGGCAGTATCACAAGCTATTTGTTCCTTATCAGCATCTGAAAACTCCGAGACCTTTTTAGGCTCAGACCGAGGTGGTATAACCACTCCTCCTTCCGTATGTGAAGGAATAACCACCATTGGGACAAATTTACCCTTGTCAAGGACTTCCAGATATTCAGGGTTAACAGTCTCTAGATATAGTCTCATTCTGAAAACCCATTCTTCATAGTGATCTTTGTTGAACATTGGGATCTTGAATGCATTTTTAGGAGCCATCTCAATTCTGGTCACTAAAAGTTTCTAAGTACCCAAGACTAGGCTATGTAGAATATTTATGTAGAACTTTTGCCTAAGTCGAAATTTCTCTAAGTAGAAATTTTGCTCAAGTCGAAATCACCAAGTAGAAATTGTCCAAGTCGAAATTCTATGTAGAAATTCTCAAGTAGAAATTCTATGTAGAACTTTTGTCCTTAGAATAATTTTTCTACAGATTACTTTAATATTGAATAAACAATATTATCTCTTTAACACCTTTTGACTTTGAATGCTTTACTCACCTAACCCACCTAACCCACATGCTAGGTACTGAGTATGTCTGTATACTTTCGGCCGAATAAAGCAAATCAAAAAGTCCAAAACCACCTTTTTATTCTTTTACTTTTGAAAAGGAGATCAAAAAATTGTTGGGTTGTATTCTTTGATAAGAACAGATGATGAACATTCAAGAACACCAAATATGAACGAACCCAGATAAATTCACAAAAATTAGTTAAAATACACCCAAGCTAAATAATCACACCTGGAGTATTTAAATAATTTTTCAGATGAGTTTTCACTACCAACGAATTAAAACACACTTTTCGAGAAAATGAAAAGTAGATCTGAAAAATGAAAACTCACGATTCTTCTACTCAACACAAGGATCTATGTTTTGTATGTTAAACATATAGCTCTGATACCAATTGTTAGGTCCAAATGTGTTGTAGAGGGGGGGGTGAATACAACTTTTCGAATATGAGAAGCAATAAATACGATGTAATAAATGAACACACAGATTCAAGGAATATATGTCTTATATATAACTTGAAAGGGTTGCTACAACATTCATTACAAAGTATAACAGAAGTTCAGAGAGAAGTGAATGATACTAAGCTCTGTGAATGAACTCTCTCTCTTTCTCTTGTGTTTTTCTCAAGAATTGCTCACTAACTAAAACATTACACAAGTACTTCTATTTATACTACATGTAATCTATGTCCTGTAGTCTTCAAAGACTAAGATGTACGTGGCCCAATGATGTCCACATAAATCTTGCCTTATCTTGAAAGCTTGAAAATCTGCCAATCAGAAGATGCCATGTGTCATGTTGAAGCTGCACTCTAAGTAGAACTTCTACTTGAGAATTTCTACTTAGCCATCTCGAAGTTCTAAGTAGAACTTCTACTTAGAAACTTCTACTTGGCCATCTAGAATATTTAGTACTTAGAAAATATTCTGGTCTTCAACTTGAAACTTCAATGCACATCTTGAACTTGTGATATCTTCATGTCTTCTTTATTCTTCACCAAGCTCTTGAATATGGATCTTTATTACTGACATAAACTTGCTATCAATGTCCTGACACTTGATGCAACGGTCTGGTTCATAAGTGACTAGTCTTGATAGGGTTTTTTGCTTCTTGAATAAATTACCATATCCAATTAGAAATGTGGCTTTCCAATATTTGCTTTCCTTCTTGTTCACTTGAAATCAATTGGTCTTATTGATACTGATAGTTATGATCTTGATTCTGGGCTTTCCAAATCGCTGAGGCATGAACAACTTTGACTTGAACTTCTCTCAATGATTTCTTCTTGGATTGATCATAGTTAACATGTTGAATTGTATCAATTACCTTGTCTTCATTTAGTGTTGATTTCTTGTGACTTCTTGTTCTTGATTGTCTTCTGGTTAAGTATCTTTTCCTTTAGTTTGAGTTACATTAGTTATAGTGTTACAAGTTTACACACTCTGCCTTTCACAAGGGAATAGCGTTCAAAACTAGTGTAATGTAAAATGGTGGGGGGTTTTAAGTGATTGTGGTGTTTTATCAAACACCTTGCCTACAAGAAATAAATTGCTAGAGAACTATAACCAAATGAATTTACAATCATCCAATTTTACCAACACAACTAGGCACAATAAGTGAATTAGCAAGATTAAGAGATATTTGACCCAAGGATTAATGCAAATCAAGCACTTCAACCCAACAAATAAGCAAAATATATCCAACTCTACCTAACCAAGATAATTGGTGAAGCACACAATCACTTATTTCTCTTCTAAAAACACTAATTTAGTGAAGCACATAAATTAGCTCTCTTGACAATAGCAACCAATAATGAAGCACTATCAATTTAACCAAGTCAAGGAATTAAACAAAGAGAGGCTAGGACAAACCCAAGGATGAGAAGCTCAACCTAGGTATCTGAACTTGAATTTTGTGGATTTAGGTACACTAAATCTTGTGCTACTATAATGAATGAACTAACGATTACGTATTAGAACAAACAATTAGCAATTGAAGATACAAGAAGAGTAAGGTGAAGCAACTTACAAATCTTCAAGCAAAATCATAGGCAATACAACACAAATATTCAAGATAGAGTGAAATAGATCTTACTTAAAATGGAGTGGGTTTAGTACAAGAAATGCTTCCTTGAGCCAAATATATGGAATTAGTTACTCATAATCAATGCTAGATTATGAGTAATTGATGTTTCTCTCTCAATTCTACTAACCCTAATTTTGTTCTTGAAGAGGCAAAGAAGAGAGGAAAAATAATATGTAGGTTAAGTTGGATGATATGTTATATTTTGAGCCCTTCTCTTTAATACACAGCAGCTCTGTACGGCCTGTTGAACGACCGTACAGCTGCCCGTACAGAAAATCTGCTCCTTTGAACGGCCGTACAGCTGCCCGTACGAGATAAAATCTTCAATATAATGCATTAAACACCTCCCGACATCGCGAGATTTCATCTTCAAACTTCCCTCTTGAATAATCTTCGCTTTCATGCCCAAATTAAGCCATCTTTTCAACAATTAAGCGCGAGGCACTGAAAGATGAAAAACATAACAAATATTAATAAAACAACATTCGAAACTAACAAAAATGCAGAAGAATAAAAGACAAAACGTGTATAAAATACACGTTATCAGTAAGCTATACGCATCCTCAAGATGCGTAGCCGGTGGGTAAAAAGGGCGGACGATTCCGCCGGTGGGTATTTTGGGCAGGAGGAATTAATTGGTGGGTATTTTGGTTTTCACCCAATTAGTAAACAGTAATCCACCAACAACTAATTAGATATCCACTCACTTTCTCATTCAAATGGCAACATATAATTAGGAAAAATTAGATCGAATTAAAAGATTAAAAAATGCGTTATATTTCTCGAGTTATAAAAATTCTATTTATGAAAATCTCCAAAAAAAACGTGATTCATTTAGGCTTTACAAATAATACAAAAATGTTTTTCGTAAAATTTCTATCCAAAACAATTTTAAGAAAACAATTCGAGATTTCATTAAAAAAAATATTTTTAAAAAACAAATTTTATTCGATCCACCGCCATCGCTATTCGCTAGCCTAGACTCAAGCTGTCAATTAACCTTGGTGTCCAAGTTTGGTAATTAAGGAGCTTTAAAGGACATTGTGATTTGAATGCATAATTTCGTTCCTTTCGAAAAAAACTTTTATATAACTAAAATAAAAAAAGGTTGAATTCAAAATTGTATCAATTATTGAATTCAAACTCTGTTATCAAGACTTGAAATTGGGTCGATTTCATACCTAAACCAAATTCAAATACATGTTCGAGTTTATTTGAATACATAAATTTAAATATATCTCCAACTCGGAAATTAAATTGATAGGAGAGAGATTTAAAACATATTTAATTATTATTATGAGTTGTGGACAAAATTTTGAAAAACAGATGCGTGTTGGTTATTTACTTTTCCAAATATTCTGTTTTAAAAGCAATATTTTGTTTAGTAAACTCATATGTCCTCTTGACATGCCCTAAACCAATCTTTTCATAATTGCGAGAATCAAGATATATAAATCTTCTGATTATAAAAATTTCAAATATGTATTTTATCTCGAATCTAACTATAGATAAAATAAACGTTAAGAATTATATATAGATCTATTCTTCAAAGTTTTTAATAAAAAAATTTGTGCATTGCATAGACTTGAAGAGAGAAAAAAGTGACGAATAATTATGTTGAGATATCTATTGGATTTAGGAAATCACTTTATTTTGGTTTAAATTTTCAAAATATTCGTTTTAATATTTGAATAGGTCCTCCTGATAACCAAATACAATTTTAAATATTAGATTCCATAATTTTCATTTATCTATTTTAAGATTTAACGATCTTTATTATTTCGATATATAATAGTAAATCGAAGGTTTAAAATCGAATTAATATTTATTAGAAAGATGAAAATAATTTTTTAAAAAAGAACCGTGTATCACACGGGCTATAAGCTAGTTACAATAATATTCTCATGTATTTATATGAGAATTTGTTTTTACCTCAAAAAATTTAAGTGAGGTAATCTCAGGAAAATTAATCTCAAAAAAATAATATTAAACGAATATTATCAGATTTTGATATCCTTGTTGAATCTTAATTTTTATAATTTTTTAAAATAAAAATTAAAATCCGAAATTTTAAAATCCAAAACAAATATTGTAAACCTAAAATTTACAAAATATTGCAAAATCCACGGCAATTCGGTAAATATAAGCACAACAAAGGTCAAATTGTAACACTAAACTCCCCCTATATCATCCCCTGTTCTCTCCGATCCAAACCTCTTCTCCTCTTTCATTTCTCCGTTTCGATCTCCGATTGTTTCAATTTATCTCTAAACTATACATACAGATAATTTATATATAACAATGGAGGACAAGCTCAATTCTTTCGATTCAAATCACATTGACGAAGCCGAAGCTACCAACAACCACGGCTGGCAGAAAGTCACCTACGCTAAAAAACAGAGGAAGCAATCCGCAAAAAAATCGGATTCCGGTAGGATTGTGTCCAACGGATCCGGCGGCGGCGACAGCGTTTTCACGTCGCTGGAGAAGCAATCGGAGGAGCGGCGTCGGAGAATTGAGGCTCAGAAAGCGGCGATTGATTCTGTTGATGCTCCGGTGAGATCGTCGAAGCATCGATCGGATGTTGATGAGGATGAGAGTGATGGTGAGGGAGGTGATAAAGGTGTGCAGACTGGAGTTCATGTGGAGGAGAAGAAACCGAAGGTGAAGAAAGTGAAGAAACCGAAAGTTACGGTTGCCGAAGCTGCGGCGAATATTGATGCTGATGATCTCGCTGCATTTCTCGCTGACATATCCGTGAGTTTGCTCGGTTTCGTAATTTTGGATTTTTAATCTCGATGAATTAATGTTTGATTTGGTGATAATGTCGATTAAGTAATTGCATTCGGATTATGATGAATGATATGTGTTGTTTATTTTGATTATTTGATAAATATATGTTGATGTGAATTTGTTGATGTTTTATTCAATGAATGTTTGAAAAAGAGGTGATTTTTATTGATTATTGGTTGTGTGTGAATTGTGATTGCAGGCATCTTATGAATCCCAGCAGGATATTCAGCTGATGCGGTTTGCTGATTATTTTGGTAGGGCATTTTCGGCTGTGAGTGCGTCTCAGTTTCCATGGACTAAGTTGTTCAGAGAATCCGCTATTGGGAAGATAGCAGATGTGAGTTGGTTTCTTTTCTTTCAATTGTGAATCTTTACGTATTCTAAGGGATATGACATTTAGTAGTTTCTTTTTGTTTGATTTAATTAATCATGACAGCCCTCATTGACTTTGACCTTCGTGGTAGAACATTTAGTGAATTCCTGTAGGCTGTAGACCTTCATGTAGTTGTTTGAATATATATAGCGGTTCGTTCTAAGGATACTCTTGTTATACTTACAATCTGATCTAGTTGCTGTTATTGATGTTTGGAACTAATATTGTGTGGTTGTTGGGAGTTGAGATCATATCCATTGTTAAGTCCTCTACTTTTTGATGCATACTAATATATACGGTACATGTAAATTGGTTTGCAGCAGTTATGAAGCTAGGCAACGTTCCTTCACACTGTTAACAGTACAAATGCAGTCTAATTGGTGTTCGAATCTGTTTGATAGTTCTCATACAATAAAATCTGAAGTAAAGTTAACATGTTCTATAATTGATATCATACATATGTTACATATTTTACCATGGATGTACCTTTCTATCTCAACTATCAATAATGACAAGTATCTGGTAGTTGTTAAAAGTGTGAGTACCTGTAACTATTTTTCGGATCTTGAGAGTAACTTTTTACTTGCATCTTTTAAAGATTATTCCTTAAAAATACAAGTATTAACACTTGTTCATGCAGAATACATGACATTGTATAAGTAGGAAATGGAGCTAAGTGTATATGATATTTAATTTTCGTTCTTTTGTCTTTGTGTCTCATATGTGGTGTAATTTGTAGATAGAATATGAGCATAGTTGTATCATTTTTTTTGCCAGATAACTAGGAGCATAATTTAATGATATTATTCTACAGATTCCGGTCTCAAACATATCAGAACCTGTTTACAAGACATCAGTTGATTGGATAAATCAGAGATCCACCGAGGCTCTTGGTTCCTTTGTATTCTGGTCTCTAGATAGCATCTTTGCAGACTTAGCCAGCCAACAACCTAGTGGTAAAGGTGCAAAGAAAGCGGTGCAACAAACAACTTCTAAATCTCAGGTAAGCTTGCTATATCTTGTTCAAAATGCAAAAGCAGGAAAAAGAGAAGGAAAAGAAAGCTTTGTAGTACTTAGATACTAGAAATCAAATACTTAGTGCCCTTATATCACACCAAAAATAGTCATGGTGGACCCTGGTGGCTGATGTTACTTGGGTTCGAATCTAAGTATCTGTGCTGGTTTTTTAATAAACAATGTTATGTGTCCACCCTTTTCTTTTGCACAGCAGCTCATCGGAGTTCCCTTCTAGAAAGTGCTATTGTTATGAAAATTATATGCCTGCTTTTAAGACATTTCATTTGTTGCATAGTTGTTTTGATTATGTAGAAATGTGATGCTCTAAAACATTAAGTGTTGTGTGTGGACAGGTTGCTATTTTCTTAGTCCTGGCAATGGTATTGCGAAGAAAACCTGATGTTTTCATTAGCATATTGGCAGTGTTGAATGAAAATTCGAAGTATAAAGGACAAGATAAGCTTCCAGTGCTAGCGTGGATGGTAGTTCAGGTGAGCCGATAACAATAAATTTATTTTGTGCAACTGGGGGTGGCTTGGAGGATCAGATGACTTATGTATTGTATACAAGCTAAATATATATTCTTGTCATATCCAGGCGTGTCAAGGAGATCTTGCTATAGGGTTGTACTTATGGTCACATCTCATCTTGCCTATAGTTGGTGGGAAATTAGGCTCAAATCCACAAACAAGGGACTTGGTTTTACAGTTGGTAGAAAGGTGTGTGTATTTTGTGATACTTTTTAGTTGAACTGTAACTCATGTTTTATGGCAATAATGAATTCCTACTTCTATTTTTTTCAGAATTTTGGCCGCCCCCAAAGCTCGTACTATTTTAGTAAATGGTGCTGTTAGAAAGGGGGAGCGCTTGATGCCACCTTCAGCACTTGATTTGCTGTTGCGAGTAACCTTTCCAACATCGTCAGCTAGAGTCAAGGTGTGTGGAATTGTCAGTAGAAGATTATAAAAATGTGTATGACTGCATCATTATTGTTTTAACCAGTTTATATTATGCAGGCCACCGAGAGGTTTGAGGCCATATACCCCACCCTCAAAGAGGTGGCTCTTGCTGGAGTACCTGGAAGCAAGGGAATGAAACTTGTTTCCCAGCAGATTCTCACAATTTGTGCGAAAGCAGCAGGGGAAGGTAAACTACAAATTGCATTGTATCTCAATGAAATTCCTTTTTTTTAAAAGAAAATAAAATTCAGTAAGGTCATGTTTCTATCGCTTTTGCAGGCATTCCAGAACTATCTAGAGAAGCAACAAATATTTTTGCTTGGTGTTTGACTCAGCACCCTGATTGTTATAAGCAATGGGTGAGTTCTGTTTATGCAGACTTTTCTGTTGTAACTTGTGCTTTTGAATATCCTTAACTAATATTATATTTTTTCCATAATTTTGATACACCAGGACAACATCTATATGGATAATCTAGAGGTGAGCGTTGCTGTATTGAAAAAGCTTACAGAGGAGTGGAAGCAACTATCTGAAAAACAATCTTCTTTAGAGGGATTACGGGAAACACTTAAGAGTTTTAGGCACAAGGTATTGTCTTTTTTTCTTAGCGTTAGTTGCAGATATCAGTAATTTTTATAGTGACCATAGTAAAATATTGAATGCTGTATATCTTATTTTCTTCGGTAGAATGAGAAAGCACTAGCAGACGGAGTAGAAAGTTCTCGGCAATCACTTGTGAAGAATGCAGACAAATATTCCAAGTGGCTGCTAGGAAGGGTCTCCCGGGAACATGGGTGCTTGAAAGGTTTTGCATTTGTTGTCATCGCTATTGGTGTCAGTGCGGTTTTCTTTTCTCCAAGCTTAGAGTCGGTCGATTGGAAGGAGCTTACTGCATTCTTCAATCACCAATCCATTTAAAAGGACGAGTTGAAGAGGCATGCATGCAGGCTAAATGTTGCCGACCAAAAACATCTTTTTCGAGGATATCAACAACACAGGCTATAAAAATTAATTTTACTTTAATAAATTAGTGAAAGAATGCTGTACTGTGTGAGCAAGTTTTAAGAGGCGTTTGTGAAATTGAAGGCAGGATAGTTGAAAGTGTTGGTTGTAGGCAGATTTATAATCTTTCAGTTTTAACTTTTCCGATACATGTTTAAGGTAGTACTGAGGTGGTTGCAGATGTGTCATACAATGTTTGTGGGCTTGTGGTTTTGTTAATTTATAGACAACACAATAGACATGGTACTTGGTTTTTTCTATTGTGCGTTGCTTTAGATTGAAGGTTTTAGAACCGCATGTTATACAAACTCAGTCACATATCGTTTTCGTTCAATATTTGTTTGCATGATTTGCACCCTCTCTTTGAATGAATCATTCCCCCTCCCCCCTGATGTGATGAATTGTAGATAAACATTTGCAAATGTAATGCTTGTGGTACAATGGCAATGGCGCCTACTTAGTTCACTTTGCTGCTCACGACTCTGTTTTCTTTGCACAGACAGCGCAAGGGACTGTTTGTTCTTGTTGCGCACAGAGGGAACATGTGTATGTACATGTAAAACAAATTGAAGAATGCAGGGTGATTGTAAGAATTGTCCAAAGCGATTTTAAAATTATAAGGATTCTTGTTGAGAGAAACCAACCTATTCAACCTTTGTGTTCTTTAAATTGATTTGTCAAATATATTAAAAGCAATCCTTGTTCAATACTTGTCTTCTAGAATATGTTTGCAACATTGACCCCCTATAACAAACAGATACTACATTATTTTATATATTTTTAATTAGGCCAGCAGTTTACAGAACATTTAACATTACAAACTTGACCAAAAACAAACAATTAAAAAAGCAACGTATAGAGACAGTTTATGAGTGCAAAAAGAAGGGGACCAGCCAAAGCCAAGGCAAGAAACGAATAGTACCAACCCCCTAAAAGGCAAAGACCCATTTTGTTGAACCCCTTATTTTCATATTTCTAATCAAAACAACAAGAGAGAAACAAGGAAATACTAGTACAGTTGAAACATACATACAAATTCCTTGTATCTATCTATCTATCTATCTATCTATCTATCTATATCCATGGCCACTCTGCAGTCTTGGCGAAAAGCCTACGGCGCTCTCAAAGACCAAACTAAAGTCGGCCTTGCCCACGTTAACAGCGATTTTAAGGTATACATATATGTAACTAAATCATTCTACTCATGATCTATACTTGTTGTCTGAATTTGGGTGTGTCCCAATTTATGATTAGGAAGTGGATGTTGCGATCGTTAAAGCCACAAATCATGTTGAATGCCCACCCAAAGAACGACACCTCAGAAGTATGTCTACTTTTTTGTATTAGTACTTTTTTACTGTATTTTTGAAATTGTTTTTGTACAGATCTAATTGGGTTTGCTGGGATTTTGGTTTTCTATTTTTTGGGTTTTTTTAAATTTTTTTTTTTATGTTTGTGGGTTTTTGTGCAGAGATTTTACTTTCTACATCGGTGCTTCGGCCTCGGGCTGATGTTGCTTACTGCTTACATGCTCTTGCTAGGAGATTAGCCAAGACGCATAATTGGACGGTATGACTTTCCGGTTTGGTTTATCATTTTGAAAATTTGGTGGTGTTTCTGGCAATGTAGGATTAAGAACATTTTCCCGTGTGCAAATTGTTAGGTTTGTGAGCAATTGAATTTTATAGTTATACTACATTTCGATGGGAAAATGTGTCTGGGGTCTTTTAAGTTATGAGTTGGTTATAATTTGTAAAATGATCCTGGTGGGAATTAGTTTATTCGAGCATTCATCTCACATATAATATCACTTTTGGATTTGCTATGATTTTCCGGGTATAATTGAAATGTAATGCTAGGACTTAGAAATGAAAAATAAAAAGGGTTTTTTGGATAAATTTTTAGCAGCCTTTTATGTTTATTGATATTTATCTTATACTCTAGCATCTTACTATACTGATCTGCCCTATTGTTGGTGGATATATATTATATTGCCAATAATGCCTTCCTACTTGTAATATTTTGTTCTTATACAATGGATTACAAACATAGCGAAGCCTTAAAGTTCCCAAACATTTATATCAAAGGGAGAAAGTGCGTACGGAATTGATAGTATGATAATCTTGATGTTTGTCACTACAAACCGAGGCTAACTTGGCGATAGTAATGTAGTAATTTTCATGACTGGATGTTGGTCTTTGTGATGAATAAACTTAGGTAAAATGCTGATTTTCGTGATGGCACACACATTGACTAGACTATAATTTGATAGTCTTGGTTTCAACTGAAAGTATAAATAATCTTCTGCATTATGAAGCAACTGTTCAAACTTGGATGAGATAAAAATAATCCATTTTTATATAAGCTTTGCTGACGCTTTCATTTGGATGACACAGTCTACCTGATCTTTGCACTATAATCATGCATGTTACTGGACTTGTGCTTAACAGGTGGCATTGAAAACACTTATAGTCATACACAGGGCACTGAGAGACGGAGATCCCACTTTTAGGGAAGAACTACTGAATTTCCATCAACGTGGACATATTCTGCAACTTTCTAATTTCAAGGATGATTCCAGCCCGATAGGTTAAGACTGATACAGCTGTCATATATTAACAGTACAAGTGCTTTATTCTTGCTTAATTGTTGAGCATGGTCACTTTTAGTGGACGTATTGTTGATTTTATATTTGTCTTATTTTAGCTTGGGATTGCTCTGCCTGGGTTCGTTCATATGGAATGTTTTTAGAGGAACGACTTGAATGCTTTCGAGTTCTAAAGTATGATATTGAAGCAGAGCATCTTCCAAAACCTGCACAAGGAGAAGAGAAGGTATTCGCAGAATAAATGGGCATTAATCTTGTTACTATCATGTAAAATGAGGATGGAGGAAAGCCACTACTCACCACTCGCCAGTACTTTTTTGTTTTATGTTTGATGGTAAAAACACGTAGTGCCAAGATAGGGTCAACCCAAGCACACATCTAATATATAAAGCATAGGAAACCTAAAGTATAAAGAGCATACCTATGATGCAAACAGAAAGTCATGGTCAAGTGTTTACCTGTTATCTGTTGGGTCATGGTCATTCTTTTTATGAAAAATAGGGTAAGGTTGCGTCTATTGGGACCCTTGTGCACTGGGTACGACCGCTGACAGGGACTTATATAGTAATTTAACCTAGTAGGGCCATAGGAAAGAAAAACACAGCAGCAATGGAAAAACACACAGTATTTTTTGAATTCATGTGCCATGAGATTTTTTCTGGGTAATACACAAAAGTTATAGTGTAAACTTAATAAAGAACGAATGCAAAAGGCAATTCAGAAGATTCAAACTAGGGTCAATAAAGTATAAATTACACACTTTCTAGTTTCTCCACTAGTTCATGGCGGCAAGATTCATAATACTTGGATATACGACTCCCCGTTGGTGGGGGCAAGTGAATCTATTCCCCCCCACATTGTATCTGTCCCTGATGCTCGGCTTATGATTCAAACTCCTCTATTTGTGGATTCAAGGATCCTCTAAGAACATGCTGGCATGGGATTTCCGCCTCTATAGCTAGTTAATCAATTCAATGATTGATTAAATGTACCTCTGTCGTAAGAAATATAAACTTACAATAAAACATGCAACTAAAAAATGGTGCCACTGCTGTCTGTTTGTTTAGCGACTGAATGGGAAAATAGATGTATATTCAACTGCCAAATTACCATTTTATATCATTAATAAGTTGGCAGGCGGCCTAGTACAGTTACTGAAGGCGAACTACAATTTAATGTCATCTTTTTTGGGGAAGTAACAGAGGAGGAATATTGTTTATATCTTGAGAGTTTGATGAGAAGGATTACACTAGCCATTAGATAGTTCTCAGATATTATTGATATTTTCTTTTTAGATTTATTGTAAAGCTGATGTGACTGGTGGGTAATGATAAGCATCTTTCAGTGTAGAGTTTGTTTGTGTCCCCTGGTTGTGACTGATATTTGGAGTCAAATATTTTTATCGACACATTGTTATCTGGTTCCTTGCATTCCTCAGTCAGCATCACTTCTTTCTGCAGGTTTACAGCACTAGAACCAGGGGGTTGGATGGTGAGCAATTGATGGAGCAGTTGCCTGCTTTACAGCAGCTTCTGTATCGTCTTATTGGATGCCGGGTATTCTTTTTGAGAACTTAGTGCCTTCTATATTCTGTAATTGCTTTGCGTACAACTTATATATTTTTCTGTTTCTCTATGGAGGCTATTTGGGTAAGTTTCTGAAAACAAAATGTAACATTTTCATTTTGCAGCCAGAAGGAGCAGCTGGAAGCAATTATGTAATACAATATGCACTGGCTTTGGTATGTGAAGCAACATGGACCTAGTTGATATGTAGTTTTTGAGTGGAGATGACCATTTATATTTATCTAAATATTTTAATGTTAAGTAAGACTGTTTAGTCAGCTTATTTGAAATTTAGTAATCATTTATTTAGTCTTTTAACTATATAAGATTATATTCTTTTTTCAAAACAATGGGAAATTTTTATGAAAACATAGAGTTGAATTTTTGCTAATTAAAAATTTGGTCTTGGCATGATATACTTCTATCTTTTCATCAGATATGTGTGTATACATGGGTGATTTTCAGGTACTTAAAGAGAGCTTCAAATTATACTGCTCAATAAATGATGGAATAATAAATCTTATTGATAAGGTGAATTTGATTTGGCTATACATGAGATTCTTCAATATTTATTCTGGTACAGTTCTTACGTTAACATAGTGCAATGTTCTCCTTGATTTTAGTTTTTTGAGATGCCAAGACATGAAGCCATGAAAGCGATGGATATATATAAGAGAGCTGGTCAGCAGGTCATATTTACATTGGATAACTTTATAAACGTCTTCGCTACTAGCATACTATGTTCAATAAGTTTTTGAAACTGAAAATGACTGATTTTTTATATTTAATATTTTAATTAAAGCATTTGGATCCTAAAAGTTTCAGGCTTGTATAACAATAAGCCCTTCTACTGCAGGCCTCCACTCTTTCTGAATTTTATGATGTTTGTAAAGGATTAGAACTTGCCAGAAATTTTCAGTTTCCAGTTTTGAGAGAGGTAACAATTCTGCAAGCGATATGCGTGCTGTAGCTATTTTAAGCTCTTTTATAAACTTTGCTAAATCTTCTCTTGCTTCCTTTTCCAGCCTCCACAATCTTTTCTTTTGACAATGGAAGAGTATATTAGAGAAGCACCAAGGATGGTCAGTGCTCCTAGAGAGACACTGGTCAGTTGATCATTTTATGGTCTCAGCAATACTATGCATACATTACTTTGTTACTTTACATGATCTCGAATTTGTGGTGTTTATAGTTTACTTGATCTTGATTCTACCTAAAACAAGTGTCATTTGTTAATTAGGAATTTCCTGAGAGGCTTCAGTTGACATATAAACCTGAAGGAGATGCTTCGCCTTCAGAGGAGAATAACGTATCCACTGATGAGCCTACACCTATAAGTTTGGATATAGTACCTGTCTCAGATGTTGAGGATCCTCCGCCCGCTCCTCCGTCAAACAACTTTGTTTCTGATGATCTCTTGGTGAACATTTAACTTTTTACTTTGTTGTTAAATTGCAGTCCAATTGTGAGTATCATTCAATTTCACACATCATCTTTTAGTCATTAAATTCTTTTATCCGTTGCGGTTTAGGGTTTGAATGCTCCTACACCAATTGCGTCAGCTATAGAGGAAAGTAATGCTTTGGCTCTGGCGATAATTCCATCTGGTATAATTTGTCCCATCATATTTTTACTTTGTTATCTTTTGCTACTTTTTGACCACTGTCAGCTTCATGATACGCTACGAGTATGGTATTTGATAGGTGCAGGTGCCTCATCTGCTGATCCTTCACCTTTGCAAGCTAAAGATCTGGATCCCACAGGATGGGAACTTGCCTTGGTCAGCACTCCTGGAAACAACATTTCTTCAGTTCAGGACAGGCAACTGGTAGGCAATAATTTGTATTATTGTTCCTTTTAGCTAAGTTTCACAAGATTATCATTGTTTGTATAGAAAAATTAAGATCTTACTGTATTACACATTAGGTATTTAGTTCACTTTGGAATTTAGTCACTGTATTTACTGTTCAATTTTACATTTAGCAGAGTTCTTACAATTGGTTGGCATAACTTCTGGTTAATATTCCATCTTTTTATTTTACATAACACCAGGCTGGGGGATTGGATACTCTCACTCTGAGCAGCTTGTATGATGAAGGGGCTTATAGATCTTCTCAGCAGCCAGTATACGGAGCACCAGCCCCCAACCCATTTGAGGGCCCTGATCCATTTGCATATTCAAACAATGTAGCTCCTCCGCATTCTGTTCAAATGGGATCAGCCGCTCAATATCAAGCCAATCCATTTGGTCCTTATCAGCAACCGTTCTATGCACAACCCCAGCATCAACCAAATTTGATGATGGCCCCACAAAACCCTTTCGGCGATACAGGTTTTGGATCATTCCCAGTCAACAATGGTGCTCACCTGCAGACAAGTAATCCGTTTGGAACCACAGGCCTGATATGAAGATGTCGAGATATATAAAGCAATGGATTTACTCTGGTTTGGATGATTTTGATGTACATGAATGGTAGTGAAAATTTGTGCATCTTTTGTGGTTTGAGCCATTTTTGGTTGACTTGTAAAACTTACTGACATGATAAGGATGCTAATGTTCATAGGTTACATGATGAATTATATAAAGCTTTGTGCTAGGTTTCTGTAATCAGTTCCGCTGTGATCAATCTTTATCAGACTTGGGCCATTGTGACTTGTGAATAAGAAGTGTGTTCTGGACTTCTGGTTGAATTTACACAGGCGGAGAGCTGTCTTTACCACTGTCTTGGCCTGTTCTGAAATACCATCGTAAATCATAATCTTAAAAAGCATTTACTGTAAAGATAAATTTAATTTATCTTGGAAAATGTTCACCACATCCAAAAGAAGGAACAATTATAATGAAGAAAATAATGATGTACCTACTAAGATAATTAATAATTAATAAATAGTTGTATATGTACCGTTTGAATTAATATAAATAATAATAAAACTCATACAAAAATGTATTAAAATTTTATTCTTATTCTCAACCTTAGGGGTTGAATCCGGTGATCTTAATAGTATTATTTTAATTTTAAGATATTGATGCATCAATACAATCAAAAGACGAGAAAATAATAAAAGACTTGGTTTCTAAACTTTATAACAATACTCAGATAAAGAAAATTGATGCAACACAAAGTAGGAATTTTAAATTTAGCTAACAAAAATAGGAATTTTAATCTGAATTTGGCTGCCGGCCTATGATCAGAAATCTTCAAGTAGTGTGTTTGATTAACAGCTACAAAGTGTTCAAAATTCACGATGCAAATAATATTCTGCCTAATCTAAAAGGGTGTTATGCTATTTAAATTTATGGTTTCGTAATATTAAACAATCCTTGTGATAGACATTGATAAATTAGGCACACATTCTTGAGATGAAGTTGATGTAAACAATAAACATTGATAAAATACAAACTCTTTTTTTTTAAAGCCAGTAAACCTATATTAGTGTTTCTGAGATCAGTTCGTAAAATTTTCACATTTGGCTTTACCCATCCTTGAATTTTTTTTTTTAGGAGAATCGAACCTTGATGATTCGACAATGCATAATCACAAAATATGTGATAAATCACAAACCCAAGTTCTGATTTCTTTTTTTTTTTTAGTTATTAACCAAAGTCAGTCTTGCCGCAAATGCAAACATCTACCGGACATGGAAACTGAAAATGTAAGCCAAGAAACTTAAAAAATATATATATAAAAAAAAAAGACTGAAATAAAAATAGACATAAATGATGAGGCCCAGCATCTAGCATCGTTCATGGGCCCCCACACTTTACTTTGTGGTGGGTCCGCAAAGCCATTTTTGTGGTACAGGACCCACGCTTTGATTTATGAAAAGAAAGACAGAGTGGGGGAAGAGCGTTTAGGAAAAAATAAAAATAAAATAATGAAAAGATGTTTTTGCATCCAAAATATTTAAGTAATTTAACTTTAATTTCCTTTATTCAACCTCTACCGGAAACCTCCTAATTTCCTATCATATCTGTCACCGTTTGCAAGCTTGAAGACTTGAGCATTTTTTGTATACTAATAATTATAAAAAAATTGATTCTCATTGAAGACTTTTCTATTTATGAATATCTTCTTATTATCTCGTATTAAATAATTTACATAATTCCATATTTCATTAAAAAAATAATTAATAATTATAAAAAGTAGAAGATTTTCCAAATTTTTATTCATTTTTATATGCACAATACTCATACATAATGTTGCACAAAAAATAAATAACATGGTAGCTTAAAACTTGGTCAAATTTTCAAGAATCAAATGCTTCATAAACATTCTTAATTTTCATCTCTCTCTCTCTCTCTCTCTCTCTCATATGCTTCACAGTTGCACCCTCGCTCAATTCTTTTTGTAAAGTTTGCAATCAAACGGCCAAATATTACCAGCCTAGAGCTAAAATAAAATCCACTTCTTCATCTTGTATATACACTTTCAAAACAGAGGATCAACATGGCCACCAACAAGTTTGCGACCACGTTGCATAGAAACACAAACAAATTCACACTTCTACTTGTTTATGTACTTCTTGAATGGACATTAATAGCTCTCCTCCTTCTAAATTCTCTACTTTCTTGTCTCATTATCAAATTTGCTAATTATTTTGGTCTTAAACCACCTTGTTTTTGGTGTTCAAGAATTGATCATTTTCTTGAACCTCAAAAAGGTAACAACTTTCACAGAGATCTTTTATGTGAAGCTCATGCTAATGAGATTTCTAAGTTGGGTTACTGTACAAATCATCAAAAGTTGGTTGCATATCAAGATATGTGTGAGGATTGTTCATCCTCAAGGCCAGATTTTTGTAGGGTTTCTAAGAATTTTACTGTGTTTTCTTGGGTTAAAGGGATTGAAATGATACATGATGATGCAAAAAAAGTTTTTGATGATGGGGTTTTGAGTTTGAAGTGTTCTTGTTGTGATGTGAGTTTGGAAAAGCAAGATTATTCTCCTCATGTTTTGGAGTGTGCACAGAAAGAAAATTTGATGCTAAATGAAGAAGGAAATGATCATGTTACCAAAAAGGATGATTTTTCGGATCGAACCGGATCGGATATCTTGGTAGATCATTTTGAAGATGATCATAGAGTTGAAAGCAATGAGGAGCATATGGTTTTTGGTATTGATGGAGGTTATAGTTTGATTGAAGGAAAAGATGAAGAGGACTCAGATTGCTCTGTTTCTGTATCTAAATTTGGATTAGAGGAACTAAAAGGAGGAGATGATGATGAAGTTGAAATGCTTTTGCAAGAAGAAAATGATCATATTGAGGAGGAAGATTTAAGTAAGGTAATGGAAGATCTAATTTGCGACCATATTATGATCCAAGCTTGTCGCAAAGAAGATGCATCTATGAAAATTCACCCTGGGCATCTGGAGTTTTTTATAGACTTTAGCGGGCATCAGTTGGTTCCAGTTGAATTAATAGATTTTAACACAGAGGAAAATGGATTGACCAAGGCCGAGGAAAATCAGAGTAATAGCGAATTACAAGAAAAATGTGGTTCTGAATTTGGTCTTGTGGCTCAAGTTGAAACATCAGTGGTAGAGGAAACCAAGTTCAACGTGTTTGAATCCATGGAAATGGAAGAGACTGAGAATTCTCTGGTATTTTATGCTAAAGAAAATTATTCAGAATATCAGAATGTTGATAGATCAGTCGGAGTAGAAGAGACTGAAAATTCTATGCCTTTACATGCTAAAGAAACCTTTACAGAACATGAAATTGATGAAAGATTTATGGAATTTGAAGAGACAGGGAATTCTCTGGTTTTTCATGCTAAAGAAAGTTATTCAGATGATGAGATTGCTCTAGCAACCCATAACTCATTTCTGGATTTCAGTGATCCTCAAGGCATTGCAACAATTGAGGGGATAGAAATGGAGTCTAGTTTTACTCCCATGGGTAATTATATTGTTTGGTTAAATATATCAATTTTTTCTTTGAGCCTTATTAAATCGTTATACATTGTTCAATGCTTTGCAGTCTGCGAGGATGTGTCTCATGTGCAAAGCGAAATAAGCGAGCTCGATGATTTGGTTGGGGTAGAAACTGCAGGACCAGAAGAACACATCGAATCATATCTTCAAACAGGTAACTAGACTGTGAACTTATAATGTGCATACATTTTGTTAGGTGAACTTACACGGGGTGATTTTTATTATAGGCAATGAGACTGAAGTAGAAGTCTCCATAGGGACAGAGATTCCGGATCTGGAGTCAACAGATGAGACTCAAGCTCAAGATACCATTTGTTTAAATGAAGATCCTTTTACAAGGTCTGATAATCTTCATGAAGATGATCATGAACATGGTGAGCTTGGCCTTTTCTTTGTGGTTTAGCACTTCAATTAGGACTCTATGTTGCGGTTCCCTCATTCTCTGCTACTGCCTGATTATATTTCGTTTTAAGCCATCATCTTAATTGTTATAGGCATGGAGATAAAATTGCAACAGGAGGAAGCACTTAGATTGGGGAATTTAGCGATCGAGATAAGTGAAAACATGACAAATGAACAAATATCTGTAAGCACAGAGAGCAATGGGATTGATGAAGAGAAGGTTCCCGATACACCAACTTCATTGGACAGTTTTCTTCATTTACACAAGAAATTGCTACTACTTGATAGAAAGGAATGCGGAACTGAAGAATCATTAGATGGAAGTGTCATTGAGTTCGAAAGTGGTGATGGTGCAACGACTGTCGAGCGTTTAACCTCAGCACTAAAAGCTGAAAGGCAAGCTTTACATGTGTTATATGCAGAACTGGAAGAGGAGAGGAGTGCTTCTGCCGTGTCTGCAAACCAGACAATGGCAATGATTAACAGACTTCAAGAAGAGAAGGCAGCTATGCAAATGGAGGCCTTGCAATATCAAAGAATGATGGAAGAACAATCGGAGTATGATCAAGAAGCGCTGCAACTGTTGAATGAGCTTATGTTAAAGAGGGAAAGAGAGAAACAAGAGCTAGAGATAGAATTGGACATGTACCAAAAGAAGGTAATGGATTATGAGGCCAAAGAGAAGATGAGAATGTTGAGAAGAAGCAAGGATGGCAGTGCAAGAAGTGGATTTTCCTCCACTTCTTTTAGCAATGGGGAGGATAGTGATGGTATATCTATTGATTTGAATCAAGAAGGTAAGGGAGAAGATGGATTCTATAGTAATCATGAAAGCGGAAGCCACAAAACACCTGTTAAAGCAGTTCTGCATTTGGGGGACTCCTTCGGTGAATTTGAGGAAGAGAGGATGTCTATTTTGGAGCAACTAAAGGTTTTAGAAGATAAGCTGTTTACCTTGAGTGAAGATGAGCATCAGTATGAGGAAGTAAGGTCAATTAAACAATTTTCGCACAGCAATGGTAATCATTTGGATGAGAATTCTGATTTCAATGGTGAAGAAGTGAATGGATTGGCAAATTGTTATTCGAAGGCAACGAATGGAATACATCATCAGGAGGAAAGATTCATGGGTGCAAAGGCTAAAAGACTTCTTCCTCTTTTTGATGCAATTGCTGCAGAACATGAAAATGTGGAACTGAATGGAAATGAAAATTTATATGAATCAGTTGTCACAAGATTCGAATTAGAAGAGAGGAGGGTTGCCATTGAAGAGGAAGTAGATCAACTTTATGCTAGGATGCATGCTCTTGAGACAGACAAAGAGTTCCTAAAGCATTGCATTAGCTCTTTGAAGAAAGGTGACAAGGGTCTGGATCTTCTTCAGGAAATTTTACAACATCTACGCGATCTGAGGAACATGGAGCTACATGTGAAAAATTTTACTGATGGCACTCTAGTATGACATTCTACACGACATGAAGATGATTAATTGGTAATATTTCTACGACCATTAAACAGTTTAATTGGTAGTCGATATTTTTCTCTTTAGATTTCTCATGGCTATCTTCAGTTGCATGTCTTTAAATGTCTGTCATAAAATATAACACTTGCAGACTACGTTCTCAAAGTTCATCGCAAGAAAAGGTACGACAGCCATGCATATTAGTCGAGAAAATGGGATCGAAACTTTCAAAATGGATATGAGACTTCTTCCATTCAGCCATTGTCTTATATGTGGTGGACAAGGAAATGAGGTGTGCTATGCCTCTATGTTTGGTTTCATGTTATATGTTTTTTATGTAACCAAATTTTTGTGGGTTGTTTATTCACCGCCCCTTTTGAGGAGAAGGAGGATGATGAATGTATGTGTGCTTAGGCTAGTGATCAGAAGCTCCACTCTGTCATTTTGTATGTCTTGAGAGAAAAATCCTGGTTTGTAATGCTGGAGAATACAACAAAAGCTTTCTCCAGTGCAAGGTGACATTGTGCTAGTACTTCTTTTAATATAGTTATTGCAATGGACATTTAAGATTAGATATCATCTTTGATTATTTGAATCTTCTAGAGGGAAGAAAAGGGGGTAGCAAGTCACTTATTTAAGCCTTTGCATCATTTAGTCACACTAATTGTTTCTTAATTGTCAGTAAAGTTGGTTTAAATGCAACCTCCATATCATATGGATCCATTTGTAAATTATAAACATATTCAAAAAGTGAGTGACTGTTCATACTTCATATGGGGCTGTAGAGTCATCTTGTTTCATTCTTTTACTTTGTTTTATTTTTACATGGAGAATATGGACATTAATTAAGATTGATGATTTGATGTGGATGTGGATCTTGCTTTAAGCATAAACAAGAATATTGGTATGGACCAACAGAAGTGATTAGAGATTAAGATTATGAAATGAATAAGGTTTTACAGCTAGGAGGCTGGGTTAAGATCATGATTAGGGCCTAGATAATCATTTTATGCACACCGACTAATGCACCAGGAGGGCAGGAGGTCCAGGCCGCCGAAAGGCAGCTCAACATGGTTGTCCTTAAAATGCAAACACCGCTAAACGCTGATTCCAATTTTTTTTTAAATTAAGAAGGATCATTGAGGCAAGATCTCTGAACATTGTTAAAATTTCCACAAAACAAAGAAGGATCTCGTAAGATGTCAGAGAAGGTGTTTAACTTATAAATTTTGAAATTTTGGTTTAGGTAATTGAGAAATGAACTTCACAGTTTAATATTTGATTTTTATATTTACGTACTACATAACCAATTCACGTTAATTATGTGGAACATGCATGGTTGTAAAAATCAGCAATCGATATAAATTAATTGAGCTATTGATTTAAAATTAATCGGGTAATTGGAGATTAATCGGAAATATAGAGAAATGGCCGTATATACTATTTTTTAGAGATTTGTTTGCAAAATTATGATCATTCTCAAATCCTTGCAAATTTACGTGATCATCCCAAAATACTTGCAAATCTACGTTCTGTGCACTCCCTTCTTACTCCATTCACACCTCCTCCGCCCCTTGCCCCGCTCCTCCGCCCCCTTCCCCCGCCTACCCATACCACCACCCCCACATTATTCGACGCAATCCACCACCATTTCGAAGGATTCCGATCTGTCATCTTCCCCGTTCAATAATCTTCTCCGACGATGTATCTTAATTGATATCTTACCACGTCTCCTTTTTTCTCGCTGTTCATCGCATCTCTACCACCTCCCATCTCCCTCCCTTCCTCAACGACCACCACCTTCTTCGATCAACAACTCGTTTACTATCTCTCTTCGCTGTTCCAGCACCTCCGATCTAATGACGGCCCCGCAGAGGAGTATCGAGCTTCGTCGAAGAGATATTTAAGTTGTGTTTGGTTGATTTCAATGAATTTAGGTGTTGCGTTTGGTTGATTTCAATGAATTTAGGTGTTGCGTTTGGTTGATTTCAATGAATTTAGGTGTTGCGTTTGGTTGATTTCGATGAATTTGGGTACTGTGTTTGAAGAGATATTTAATTAGGAATTCAGTATATGTCGGCCTTGTCGATCAACTTAGGTAGATTTTGTTGGTTTATGAAGTTATATTGGGTTGATTTTGGTTGCATATTGTTGTTTTGTGCAATTTGATTGAGTTGCAATTAGTTGATTTGTGTTGTTTCAGATTTACTAAATTATAAAAAAAACTAGTTGATAAAGCCGCGCTTCGCGGCGGCGTTACAATATTTTTAAAAAAATTCAATACATTTATGTTATATTACAATATTAATATTAAATTTTAATAATTAAATAATCTTCTCTAATGAATCAATTTCTTGTTAAATACGATTCTTTCGATTGAGCCGCTCTCTCGTTAAAACCGAAATCCAAACTTTTTAACATATATTATAAAGACTTATATAATATTTTTTATCTATAAAATCGAACCGTAAAAATAAAAAAAAATTATGGCTTCAGTATCAAATTCTAATAGCTAATACAATTTTTTCTAGCGAGCCGTCTTCCCGTTAAATACGTTTCTAGCCGCTCTTATTTGAAACCGAAATTCTAACTTCATTATATAAAGAGAGTGAATTCCAATTTTTATATTCTTTAAACTTTCTAATATTTATGGAGTCTTAAAAGATGAAAATACATCTTATATTTTCTTTATATTATAGATATTCTTGTATTTATTTACAGTTTCCGCATGGGAATGTCAATCTGTTATGTTAACATATTAAAAAAAATTAAAATACGAAGACTTTTCGTTACGGGAATAATATTACATTTATGGATATATTTTTGTAATGCAAGTACAATTAACTTGTATAAAAAAGTTAAAATAAAGGATTTCTAGGAAAAAAGATGTATAGTTTTAAAAAATCATATAACACGTCTCCACCGTCCTCGTATTCTACTTCCAATAAAATATTTTATTTTATGTATTAATTATATATTTAAACATCTTTTATACGGTCTTATCTAATGAACCGCTTTCTTGTTAAACACAATTATTACTATTGATTAGCTCTCTCGTTAAGACCAAAAACCTAACTTTTACATATATTACTTGTATGATAATGTTTATCCATAAAAATCAAATCCTAAAAATAAAATAAAATTTATAACATCATATGATATTTTAATAGCTAGTACAATCTTTTATAGTGAGTCGTCTTCCCGTTATACACATTTTGAGCCGCTCTCGTTTGGGATCGAAATTCTAACTTCATTACATATTATTGATGATACTTATCTTACACAACAATTTTTTTCCTTGAAATCAAAGCCTAAAAAATAGAGTGAATTCCAATTTATACTTTCTAGATTTTCTAAATTTTTTGGAGTTTTAGAAAATGAAAACACATCTTATTTTCTCTTTATATTATAGATACTCATGTATTTATTTAGGATTCCTGCATGAGATTGTTCTTTTATTATGTTAACACATCAATTCTTTTCTTTTTAAATACGGTGACTTTTTTCATGACAATAGTATTGGATTTATGAATAAATTTTCCTAATATAAGTATAATTAACTTATATAAAAAATATATAATTCAAGAAGATCGTACTTTCTATAAAATATTTAATTATATGTCTGCTCTATATATTCAAACACCTATTCTAGTTTTAGTAGAACTTTTATTTATATATTTTTTCTATAAATTCGAACTCTTATTCTCTATAAATTCGAACTCCTATTCTACTTTCAATATAACTTTTAATCGTATGCCTTATAAATACTTATTATACTTCCAATAGAACTTCTAATCATATGTCTTCCCTATAAATTCGAACTCTTATCCTTTATAAATTTGAACACCTATTCTATTTCTACTTCTAATATGCTAATTGATTTATAAATTTGAACACCTATTCTATTTCTACTTCTAATATGCTAATTGATATTTTTATATTTATTAGTGTTTAAAATTCTAGAAAATTAGAAAAATCGATTGAGACGATATTAGAGCGCCACCTAAACTCCCGCTATCCTCTTTTATATATATATATTGATTGATTGATGATTTTATATTTATTAGTGTTTAAAATTCTAGAAAATTAGAAAAATCGATTGAGACGATATTAGAGCGCCACCTAAACTCCCGCTATCCTCCTTTATATATATATATATATATATATTTATTAGTGTTTAAAATTCTAGAAAATTAGAAAAATCGATTGAGACGATATTAGAGCGCCACCTAAACTCCCGTTATCCTCCTTTATATATATATATTGATTGATGATTGCATCTTGTTAATTTTAGTTGATCCGTATTTTTGTAATTTTTTTCAAATAGTCCATATTTTTTTTTCAAATAGTTCGTATTTTTGCAAAAAAATCTTTAAAATAATAATATTTTTTGCAAAAAGTTTAAAATTCTTAGATATTTTTTCAAAAAACCCAAAAATATATGGGCGTGACGATCCTATTAGCCCAAACTCAAAAAAAAAAGGTTAGATAAAAAATAAATGATTGATTTGATTGGTTTGAAACAATGCTTTAGTAAAGTGAAAAATAGTCAATAATCATCAATCAATCAATCAATATATATATATAAAGGAGGATAGCGGGAGTTTAGGTGGCGCTCTAAGATCGTCTCAATCTATTTTTCTAATTTTCTAGAATTTTAGAATTTTAAACACTAATAAATATAAAAATATCAATTAACATATTAGAAGTAGAATAGGTGTTCGAACTTATAGAGGAGAAGAGTTCGAATTTATAGGGAATACATATGATTAGAAATTGTATTGGAAGTATAATAAGTATTTCTAAGGTATACGATTAAAAGTTCTATTGGAAGTAGAATAGGAGTTCGAATTTATAGAGAATAAGAGTTCGAATTTATAGAAAAAATATATAAATAAAAGTTCTACTAGAAGTAAAATAGGTGTTTGAATATATAGAGCAAACATATAATTAAATATTTTATAGAAAGTGCGATCTTCTTAAATTATATATTTTTATATAAGTTAATTATACTTATATTAAGAAAATTTGTACATAAATCCAATACTATTGTCATATAAAAGTCACCGTATTTAAAAAGAAAAGAATTGATGTGTTAACATAATAAAAGAACAATCTCACGGAGGAATCCTAAATAAATACAGGAGTATCTATAATATAAAGATAAAATAAGATGTGTTTTTATTTTCTAAAACTCCAAAATTTTTAGAAAGTCTAGAGAAAGTATAAATTGGAATTCACTCTATTTTTTAGGTTTTGATTTTAAGGAAAAAAAATTGTTGTGTAAGATAAGTATCATCAATATTATAATGAAGTTGGAATTTCGATCTCATACGAGAGCGGCTCGAAACGTGTTTAACGGGAAGACGGCTCACTATAAAAGATTGTACTAGCTATTAAAATATCATATTAATGTTATAAATTTTATTCTATTTTTAGGATTTGATTTTTATGGATAAACATTATCATACAAGTAATATATGTAAAAGTTAGGTTTTTGGTCTTAACGAGAGAGCGGATCAATAGTAATAACCGTGTTTAACAAGAAAGCGATTCATTAGATAAGACCGTATAAAAGAAGTTTAAATATATAAGTAATACATTAAATAAAATGTTTTATTGGAAGTAGAATACGAGGACGGTGGAGACGTCTTATACGATTTTTTAAAGCTATACATCTTTTTTCCTAGAAATCCTTTATTTTAACTTTTTTATACAAGTTAATTATAATTACATTACAAAAATATATCCATAAATGTAATATTATTCCCGTAACGAAAAGTCTTCATATTTTAATTTTTTTTATATTTTAAAATAACAGAAAGACATTCCCATGCAGAAACTGTAAATAAATACAAAAATATCTATAATATACAGAAAATATAAGATGTATTTTCATCTTTTAAAACTTCATAAATATTAGAAAGTTTAAACAATATAAAAATTGAAATTTACTCTCTTATATAATGAAGTTGGAATTTTGGTTTCAAATAAGAGCGGCTTGAAACGTATTTAACAGGAAGACGGCTCGCTAGAAAAGATTGTATTAGCAATTAGAATTTGATACCGAAGTTATAATTTTTTTTTATTTTTACGGTTCGATTTTATGGATAAAAAATATTATATAAGTCTTTATAATATATGTTAAAGTTGGGATTTCGGTTTAAACGAGAGAGCGGCTCAATCGAAAGAATCGTATTTAACAAGAAATCTATTCATTACAGAAGATTATTTAATTATTAAAATTTAATATTAATATTATAAATAAACGTAAATGTATTGAATTTTTAAAAAATATTGTAATGTCGCCGCGAAGCGCGGCTTTATCAACTAGTTTATATTTAAAATTAAAATAATTGTTATAAGGCTTAGTCGACTAGTATGTTTATAAAATAATGATGTTATAATATTACATTTTCTTATAAAATTAGAGTTGCATTGCTATGTTTCACTAATACAATCATAATATTCATTACAAATTAATATAAATTAATATTAGATAGTAATTTTTAAATTTTGTTTTCAATTTTTTTAATATTTGGAATATAAGAAAACTCGATGTGCAAGACTTGCTATAAGTTTCGAGAAATTTTAAATGATTTTCTGAAATAGATTGATCATAAACTTTTGTAGATTCGAAATAGATTTTAAAATCTTATAGTCTCTGTTTTACGAACAAAATTTGTTTATGAATGAGATTTCTCTGCATTAATTATTATGCAAGGTGTTCTTATCTATATATATATATATATACATGCTCGCAGACGCCCTGCTCTGCACCTTGACAGATTGCATTGATAGAGATATGAGGAGCTCAATTCCAGAACTACTCCTGCACGATGAAACAAGTAATGATGAGTTCGAAAGTTATTTCAGAGAGGTTGAAACTTCTTTTGGTAAGGTGGAAACTGTTCGTAGCAGAAATCTTAGATTAACAGACGCCGGCGATAAAGTTGAAAAACTCATAAAAGGGGAGGACGGAAAATCAAAAACTGTAAAAGTAGTGAAGGATGAAAATTTTCTAAAGTTTGTTCCTCTTGTTTACGGAGAATTTAAAGTTACTGCAATTATTGATGCTGAAAACAATTACTTGCTGGAATTTTTGACGGAAGAAGTAGACTCATGCCGTATATGCGATCTCATTGTAAAGAACACTAAGGCCTATAGGGATACAATAACCAAAATCAAAAGTTGTGTGAATCTAAAGTATAAGTCAAGAAATAAATTTCCACATACCGGATTAGGACTGGAATACACGGATTTGGAAGAGGTAGCTGGTTACAAAAGAACACAAATTCAATTAGGAAGACGAGCATTGATTGAAGCAATTAAATTTTTATCTATAATAGATAAAAACTCTCTTCCAGACATTCTTCCTGACTTTCTTCCTGACATGGCCAAGCATTGTAACAATACTCAGATGTTTTGCGAGTCGTTTAGGTTAAGAGAATTGGCCGAATATAGGCTAACAAAATTTGTAGAGGGCTTCCTTCCTCCGGAATATATAGTAATCCAAGAACATGGATGGAAAAGTTCACAAAAATTATTAGCAAATAAAAATAATTACAAGTTCAACTTTTATAAATCACTACTCCCTACGTCGGTACAAATCCATTGCACTCGAGCACTATCAAATGCGCAACTGAACCTTCTTCAACAAGTGACGCGGGGAGTGCCTTCACGTAGCCTGATTTCTCACAAAAGTGACACTATAACAACAAAAAGAAAATAAAATTCATGAAATGGAATCTAGATGTAAAATATAAAGATAAATGACAAAGAAATTATTAACCTTCTTAGTGACATGTGGATTATTACGAAATTTGTGGTCTCAAATCCTCTTGGAAGTCAGTTCACGATTCCGCCTCCGCCGCTCATTATGATGTTATATGGTCAAATTGGATTGCAAGTAAATTAAGTTTCGATGGTTCAACCAAGATTTTCAAAATGATTTACATGAAAAACTAGAAACTTCTCACCTTACGGTAACACTAGTCCACACTTTAGGGACGATGAACGAAAGAGAGGTACTCTGCATGGGTTGAGATGTTACGTTTTTTAAAAAGGCAACAATAAGTTTCAACTTTTATCTTTATCAATCACATAATCATAAAGGTTTCCTCTTCATTATGGGGATGATAAGGATAAAAGTTAATGTATTATATACAAATCATGTCATGATTTATATTATTACCGATGCATGTTAAAAAATTATTAATTTTTCAATATATAAACATGTGTTACATCTATACTATTATATAAATTCCGAAACATTGAAAGTTTTGGTACCTGTTTTTTAGTACTAAGTGAATTTACTTATTTACCCTTCATTATAAAGAAAAATATATTATTAAAATTCCTAAAATAAATAATAACATAATATGATTAATGGTAAGTAGTCGATTGCTTTTTATCACAATTACTTTTAATTGAAGATATTACCTTTTATAAACACCTACTAATCTTACAATCACAAATATCTATACTATTATATAAAAGCCGAAACAATAAAAGAGTTTTGGTATCTGTTTTTTGTTACTAAGTGAATTTATTTATTTACCCTTCATTATAAAGAAAAATATATATATATGATATCTATACTATTAAAACTCCTAAAATAAATAATAACATAATATAATTAATGGTAAGTAGTCGATTGCCTTTTTCCACATTTACTTTTAATTGAAAATATTACCTTTTATAAACACCTACTAATCTTACAATCATTAATATATACCCGAAAATATCACATCATATTTTTCAATTATTAATAAAATATATTAAAAATCTGTATACGTTGTTTATAAAAACATCAATCGTATCATATCTTACAATCATTAATATTTCCTTTCAAATTACAACATGTTACCTTTTTAATTTAAAACTAATCTTACAATCATTAATATATACCCGAAAATATTACATCATATTTTTCAATTATTAATAAAAATATATTAAAAAACTGTATACGTTGTTTATAATAAGGAAACATTAGTATAATCCGTAAACATGAGTATATTAAATGATATTAAATTAAAATTCATTAATTAAAATAATGGTAAGTAGTCGATTGCCTTAATTAAATTATAATTACTATAAACTAAACAATTACCTTTTTCACATAAATCGTATAATCTTTTTAATTTTCACGTTACCTTTCTATTTGTATAGCTAAAATATATTTTTTTCCAATTATATCACGGGAGGTTCTATTTAATAAAAGAAACTAATAATATTCTAATATTAATAATTAAGTGATTTTTTTTCCAGCTAAAACATATCATCTTTTATATATTTTCTAACTAAAATCTCTCTTTTAATAGAAATATCACGTACAATATTAATTTCTTTTTTTCAAAAACCATTACGAGCAATTGTATTTAGTAAAATAACGTAATTAAATTATAAATACTATAAACTAATCAATTACCTTTTTCACCTAAAACATGTTACCTTTTTAATTTTCTTTAACTAAATTCTCTCTTATTCTAATCATTACACGGGCATTATATTTAATAAAATAAAAATAATTATTTTATAATTACTAAAAATTAAACAATTATTTTTTTCAACTAAAACCTATCATCTTTCTACATTTTCTAACTAAAATCTCTCCATTTTTAGAAATTTCATGGATAACATTTATACAACTATTATCAAATCATCTCATATAAAAATTTAAGCCTCCAAAATTAATATTTCAAAAAATAATTTAAATTAATACAAAAAATTTTATATTATATTTTAAAAAATTCGTGCATCGCACGGGTTTTAAGCTAGTATATTTAAGTTTTACAAGTATCAAAAGTTTTAGAATTATAGCATGCTATACTTTGTAATCAGTAATAATAGTGTGTTATATTTTGTTGAGGGCAAGAACACCTTTTTAGATTGTGCACGTCAATATCGATTTATACTTTTTTATTCTAAAATTAAAAATTGAGTTGGTTGGTAAGATCTTTCTATACAATATTCAATGTTATAAAATAAACACTAATCTTAAAAAAGAATTGTAACATATGCAATACAATTTTTTGATGGTTTATGATAAGTTTCAAAATCAAGTAATATGTAATTGTAAGTTACCAAAAAAAATGGGATATACATGCAATTATACACTCATATGTACATCATGTGTGATGATGTGCAACAATTAGTGAGAGAAAAAAAAAATTAACTTTCTGTGTTTGAGATTGAGAGAAGAAAACGATGTAATCAAAACAATTGCGGACTAATGTGTTGATTTAGACTAACCTGAATATCATTCAAAAAAAGTGTCAACACACTTTCGAACAATCGGCGACAAACTTTTGAGGTATCCTACCCAAGTTCCCAAGTTTGAGAGGATTTTGAGGAAAGTCCCCCTCCGCTCTAATAGCTACATTAAATTAAACAATCAAAATTAGAGTTTATACATGAAAACGACATAATTGGGAATGGAAAAATAGGTACATTGGTTTATAAATGTAAACAAAATGGGAATGAAAGACGAAAACATAGTAGTTAAGAAAAATGTACCAATCAAAGATTATTATCTTAGGATTATCTATCTTGGTTGAGTCTTATTGTTTAGTTTGCAAAATTCATTAGCTTACATGAAAGGCATATGACATAGCCTATTTGTAGTTCGAGGACTCAACTCAACTTAAGCTTAGTTTGTAATAAGTAAATAACTTTAACTGTCACAGGAATCTCAGGAGGTACTATCTGTCAGAAGAAAAACCCTAAAGTCAATCTATAGTTTTGATGTTTTACACTGGAAGAAGTTCAGATTGCTGATCAAGCCTCAGTATAGCATCAAAGAAGTGGATTTATTTCTAAGACAGAGATTTCTAGAGTAACAGTTTCAGACAGTATACAGTGAAGTACAAGAAGGAGAAAGAGATGAGAAGAAAAATGAATCACATTATTAATGTGAAAATTAAAGGACAGTCATTGAGGTTAGTCGTTCATGAACCAGACAGTACATGGAACGTCAACAAAATATTCAGTGGTATTCTTTTATTACTTTCAGTGATTCAGAAAAGAATTAAGACAATCCAAGGATATATAATTATTCTTGTTTAATTAATTTAAATCAAGTAGTCAATTTAATTAATTAATTAATTCATCTTGAATTAATTCTTTAATTAAATTAATTATTAGATTAATTAAATCAGATTAATTATTTAAGTAAGAATAAATTAAAATGATTATTTATTAATCAATTTTAATTAATTCTGAAAAATGAACTAGCAAGACAATCCCTGATTGTCTTGCCGATTGTCTTGAAGGTTAAATTCAGAACAGCAAGACAATAGGAGATTGTCTTGCCGATTGTATTGGTGAAGAAATCAATAAAGCAAGACAATTCCTGATTGTCTTGCCGATTGTCTTGATAATGATAATGTCTGAAAAGCTTTTAAAAAGTAGAATAAAAATCTAATTTGATTGTCTTGACGATTGTCTTGGCAGTTCAATTTGATTGTCTTGATAATGATCAAAAAGAAAAAGCTTCAGACAGAATGATAAATTTGATAAAGCAAGACAAAGATATCTGAATTTGATTGTCTTGACGATTGTCTTGGAAGAACCTGATTGTCTTGACGATTGTATTGCCTATTGTCTTGGCAGTACAAAATTGGTTGTCTTGGAAGAATAAATTGTATTGACGATTGTCTTGGCAGTTATATTTGAAGACAAAGAGTCAGTGATTGATATATAACAAGATATATCGACAGAAGCAATCAGTGAGGAAAAACAACACAGAAAATATTACATTTCAAGAACTGAATTCTCTCTTCTCTCTCATCAAGAACACAGCACAAGAAGCAGAAAATTATTTAGAAAATCAAGTTCATCTTATTTTTAATATCTGATCCGATAGAACTGATTTCATTGATACTCTTGTACTATTAGCGAGTTTTTACTCCTAATCTATATCTTGATTTTTATTAACAAATCTAGAAAAATTCATGTTGAATTTTCTAATTTGTTTTTATTAACTAGATATAAATTCTGTACTGTATTTGTAACAAACCCCTCAAGTTAATATAATTTTATATTCAACTTGAATTTTGTTTCATTTAATTCCGCTCAAATTTGTCAAAATATAAATTAAATTATCCGGACAAATTTCGATAAAACAGTACTGTTTGTATTCAACCCCCCCTTCTACAAACAGATTGGACCTAACAATTGGTATCCGAGCAGGTTGGTTGATACACAAACCAAAGATTCCATTTTAATCAATTAAAAATCATCCCCGAATTTTTTAACTCTCTTAAAAAATTCATCATGTCTTCTAAAGTCGGAACTGTGAAAATTCCCATATATGACAAAAACAGTTATGATATGTGGAAGAACAAAATGTTAATGTTCCTCGAGGTTGCAAATCCTAAATACATGAAAGTCTTATCAGAAGGACCAATAATACCTTTTGGATTAACTCCTGAAGTTGTTACTGATGGAAAAGTTGTTACCCCTGCAAAGCTTGTTCAAAAAGATTCTTCTGAATTCACTCTTGCTGAAAGAGAGGAAGCTGGACTTGACATTAATTTAAGACTGATTTTAATAGATTCTCTAGACTCTGTGATGTACAGTCATGTGATTAACTGCAAGACAGCAAAGCACATGTGGGAAACCATTGAAACTGTGAATGAAGGAACAGAGGAAGTTAGGGAGAATCGACTGGAAATTCTGACATCTGAGTATGAACACTTTCGATCAGCATACAATGAAAGTATTCAAGATGTGTTTGAAAGATATAACAAACTTGTCAACAATTTACAGATGCATGGCAAGTACTACACTCAGAAAGAGATCAACAGAAAATTTCTACTGTCAATGCCTGTTCATCTAGAACATAGAATTACAGCTATCAGAGAGTCGAGGAATCTAAGTGAAATTACTGTAGAAAGACTCTTTGGTGTTTTAAAAACCTATGAACTGGA
Organism: Saposhnikovia divaricata; assembly: GCA_036435485.1. NCBI lineage: Eukaryota > Viridiplantae > Streptophyta > Magnoliopsida > Apiales > Apiaceae > Saposhnikovia > Saposhnikovia divaricata. The sequence continues at coordinate 27,812,690 of CM071600.1, forward strand.
ACAATCTCAACAAAAGGAGATTTATGGAAAAGGAAGAATTGCTAATACTTCTACAGCTCTTATTGTTGAGAACAAACAGGAAGTGGAAGATAAGGTTATTCAACCCTGTAGTGTTGACAGTGGCAAGCTGGAAGTTGAAGTTGGTCAAACGAATCCTACTCCAGATGAAGGTGACTTCTATTCACTAGAAGAACTAGATCAGTTGGAAGATGAGTCCATGGCTTTGTTGGTAAGGAAATTCAGTAACTTCAGATTCAGGAAGAATCCCAAGTTCAGGTACAAATCTAATTATAACAGGTTCCAGAGAGGAGGTTCTTCATCCTCAAGTAACAGAGGAGGTTACAAAACTGGAACAGTTGAAAGAAGTAAAATTAGATGCTACAACTATAATGAACTTGGACATTTCGCTACTGAATGTCAGAAGCCAAAACAAAACCAAAGAAAAGACTTTGGATCTGAGAAGAAGAAGACAGGAAGAGCCTATGTGGCTGCTGGAAAGAGTTGGGATGATACAGACTCTGAAGATGAAGAGTATGGCAATCTTGCCCTGATGGCAAAATCTGATAACTCCAGTGGTACATCATCTGAGGTATCATGTACTGAAAGTCAATATATTTATCAACTTACTGATACACTAGGTAATGCTAATAGAGAGATTGAAAGGCTAAATTTGTTAAATACAGATCTTAGTAATCAATTATCAGAATTACATGATGTACAAAATTGCCATGTTATACAAAAATCAGAAATAAGAATGCTAAAAGAACTTGAGAGGTCTCTAGCAGAGATAGTGGTTCAACAACGTGAAACAATAGCTGAACTAGAAATAAGGGTTAGTGCTACTTCTAATTCTTGTAAAGTGGCTAAAGAGTTGTTTAACCAACAAGCAATTAATCAAACCGTAGGAATTGGGTTTGATTATAATGAAGCTATTGGACGAAAAAGCATTAATACTCCTAATCGTGTCAGTGCTGTAGATAGGGGTATACCATTAGTGCTTAAGACTGTTAGTAACCCACTCTTTAAGAAATCCATAGCAGAACCTTTGGATACAACATCTTTAATCATTAAGGAAGAGATGCGCATTGAGGATGTAGCTAATGGCGTAGTCTTAGAAAGTAATCAAGTTGTTAAAAATGATAAAGATAGAAAGACTGTGTTTGTAAAAGCAGAAAGAGATGGTGAGTCTACTAGTTCATTGAAAACTAGTAACAGAACTAACAACATGAATAAATGCAACAACAAATCTACCATGCATGCTATTCCTGTTATTGATACTGCTCATAAGAAATGTGATGCTGCTAATTGCATGTCTTGTGCTTTTAATATAATGTCTGCTTACTTTAACGGTAATCATGCATGTGTTGATAAGAATGCTCCTAGACAGTAAATGAGCAGAAATAAACATGTAAGATCCAGGACTGTAACATCACCTAATTCTAAGATTAGGACCCCAAGTCCTTCTCAGGATATGGTGAAGACATGGTTACCCAAGCTGAAACCAAAACAAGTTAAAGCTGCTTACAGGGTTAAATGTCCAGTACCTAAAGAAAATGTTATTAAAATAAAAAGTGTTGCTTTGCCTGATAAAGGTCAATTCTTTAAGTACTCCGGACCCAATCAAATTTGGGTTCCGAAGAAAGTCTAACCAATTTGTCATTGCAGGGTGTGAAACAGGTTGAACGAGTCATGTGGATTCTGGACAGTGGATGTTCAAGGCATATGACCGGAGATAAAGCCCTGCTGACAAATGTGGTGGAGAAGGCTGGCCCAGTCGTTACCTTTGGAGATAACAGCAAAGGTAAAACTGATGGATATGGCAGATTAGAAGCTGGAAATGTTATCGTTGAAGATGTCTCTTTTGTGAACGGCCTTGAGCACAATTTGCTCAGTATTAGTCAATTCTGTGATAGAGGTTATGAAGTGCATTTCAACAAGAATAATTGTCTAATATCACACAAGAGAAATGAAAGGCCGCAGTTGACTGGAGTAAGAAAAGGAAACTTGTACATAGCCAATATGAACTCTGGAAGCACAGAAGAAATTAGATGTTTTTATTCAAAGGCATCTACTGATGAAAGTTGGTTATGGCACAAGAAACTTTCTCACCTAAATTTCAAAACAATGAATTCTCTAGTGAAAAGAGAGTTGGTGAGAGGTTTACCTTCGATTGAATTTACTCAGGAAGGTCTATGTGATGCTTGTCAAAAAGGGAAGTTAAAAAGGGCAACTCACAGGAGCACTAACATATCATCAATAACTGAACCATTACAACTTCTCCATATGGATTTGTTTGGTCCAGTTAGTGTGATGTCCATGTCAAGAAAAAGATATGCTCTTGTGATTGTTGATGATTTCTCAAAATTCACATGGGTACTATTTCTGAACTCAAAAGATGAAACTCCACAACTGGTAGTTGATCACATTAAGTTAATTGAGCTGGATTCTAATCGTCCAGTAAGAGCTATAAGGTCAGACAATGGAACTGAATTCAAGAATGCAGTTCTGAATGACTTTTGCACTGAAAAGGGTATAACTAGACAGTACTCGGCTCCCAGAACTCCTCAGCAAAATGGGGTAGTTGAAAGAAAGAATAGAACCTTGATTGAAGCTGCACGTACTATGCTAAGTGAATCAAGGCTTCCATTGAGCTTTTGGGCTGAAGCTGTCAACACTGCATGCTATACTCAGAATCGTACTCTTATCAATAAAGACTTAATGAAGACACCATATGAAGCTCTACATGACAAGAAACCAACTCTCAAGTACTTCCATGTATTTGGGACAAAATGCTTTGTGTTGAAAGAAGGAGAAGATCAAGGTGGTAAATTTGAAGAAAAAGCACATGAAGCAATATTTATCGGTTACACTAGAAGAGCCTACAAGGTGTATCTTATTGATCAACAGAAAACTATGGAAAGTGTCAATGTTACATTTGATGACACAAAACTCCCAAGTATCCAAAATGAAGATCCATCTGAAAAGCTTAAGTTTGATGACATGTCAGACTCAGATTCAGATGATGACAATCAACCTGAAGTTGTTGCTGATAATAATAATCCAAATGTTGGTGGTAATGATCAAGGTGATGCTGGTGAAAACAATGATAACTTTCAAGACACCACTAATACTCTTGAACCATCAATAAGTCAAACTGGCAATAACTCAGGGGGAGATAATGAAGGGTCAACAAGTCATACTCAACATCATACTGAAGAACAAGGCGAATCGTCAAGATCAATTCTTACCAGACAAAATGTTTGGAATAGAGCTCATCCTTTTGAGCTGATTCTTGGTGATCCAGATGTTGGTGTGAAAACAAGAAGAGCTTATCAGAATCAATGTAACTATTCTGGGTTCCTGTCTGTCATGGAACCTAAGAAAGTAGAAGAAGCTCTATCTGATCCTGATTGGGTGATTGCTATGCAAGATGAACTCAATCAATTTAAGCAACTAGAAGTATGGAAGCTGGTGCCCAGACCTAAAGATAGAAAAGTGGTGGACACAAGATGGGTATTCAGAAACAAACTAGATGAAGATGGCACTGTGATAAGAAACAAAGCAAGACTGGTAGCTAAAGGTTATTCTCAAGCTGAAGGCATTGATTATGACGAGACCTATGCTCCAGTGGCAAGACTTGAGGCCATCAGAATATTCTTGGCATATCCATCCTATTCAAGATTCAAAGTTTATCAAATGGATGTCAAGAGTGCCTTTCTGAATGGTAAGCTAGATGAAGAAGTGTATGTAGAACAGCCTCCTGGTTTTGAAGATCAAGATCATCTGGACTATGTTTACTTTCTTTACAAAGCTATCTATGGTCTTAAGCAAGCTCCAAGAAAATGGTATGACACTCTTTCTGAATTTCTAATAGAAAATGGTTTTATAAGAGGTGTCATAGACAAAACTCTCTTCACTAAAAGACATAAGAATGATATAATACTAGTCCAAGTCTATGTGGACGATATTATATTTGGGTCTACTAATGAGCTTCTATGCAAGAAGTTTTCTAAGTTAATGCAGGGTAGGTTTGAAATGAGCATGATGGGAGAACTGAAATTCTTTCTTGGATTACAAATAAGTCAGAGACAAGATGGAATATTTATTTGTCAATCTAAGTACATCAAGGAACTCCTCAAGAAATATCACATGGAGGAGTGCTCATCAGCAAAGACACCATCAACTATAGCTGTCAAAATTGGTTTATGTGAAAGTTCTGCCAAGGTAGATATCACAGGCTATAGAGGTATGATTGGCTCTTTGCTTTACCTAACTGCTAGTAGACCAGATATAATGTTTGCCACATGCTTGTGTGCAAGGTTTCAAGCGAACCCTAAAGAAATACATCTCACTGCTGTCAAAAGAATCTTAAGATATCTAAAGGGTACGCCTAATTTAGGCATCTGGTACCCTAATGAATCTGGTTTTACTTTAATTGGATATACAGATTCTGACTATGCAGGAAGTGTTATAGACAGGAAAAGTACATCTGGGAGTTGCCAATACCTAGGTGGAAGACTGGTATCTTGGTTCAGTAAGAAACAGCAAACAGTTTCCAACTCTACAACCGAAGCTGAATATATAGCTGCTGGAAGCTGTTGTGCTCAGATCTTATGGATTAGGAATCAATTAATGGACTATGGCATTGTATTGGAAAATATCCCTATTTTATGTGATAATACAAGTGCCATAGCAATCGCCAGCAATCCTGTGCAGCACTCAAGGACAAAGCACATTGACATAAGGTATCATTTTATAAGAGAGCATGTAATGAATGGTACAGTGGAACTACTATTTGTAGGTTCTGGAGATCAAACTGCAGATATTTTTACTAAGTCGCTTAATGAATCCTCATTCACTAGAATTGTTAGTGAATTGGGTATGTTAAACAGTCCTAGTAATTAATACTGTTAATATCTGAAATTTGATCTTTAATAATTTTGCAAGTGATTATTCTGTGAATATTTGTTGTTTGAAATCACTTGTGTAATTATTTTACCAACTAATTTTCTTGCTTGTTTAGTTATTTTTCACTTTGTTTATTCATATTATTTAAATTCTCCATATTTCTATATGTTTAGAATATTTGTAGATATTTATTTCTATTTTAATAATTATTTTATTAAATGTTTTGTAATGTTTGTCCTTTTGTTATTTAAATTTGTTCTCGAAAAAAAGATTAATCCATGTTTCTGTAAAATATTTATTTTTAATATTTTTAATAATATTAGAGTGTATTTTAATTGGATTAATTTTGCACATAATTTGTATTTTATTAGCATTTTAATTAGCAGTTTATGTTAGTCACAGAGGCATGCCTGAATACATCTAATAACAAGCCTAAGTATGTGTAATGCTATGCATTACCTACATGACCTCTTAACTGAGGGAACCTCTAGTTGTAGAGTTTCTATTTGTTCTGTACTTGTAATAGGCATCAAATTCTATCTGTGTAACTGTACCTACTAAGTCAAGAATAAAGCTTGAAAGAAGTTCTAAGGTTCATGCCTCAAGCAAGGGAATGAAGACTGCCAAATAATCACAGTTGGGATTTGAAGAAATGAAGAATTTGCCTAAGTACCAATTCGAGAAGTACATTTGTCTATTCGAGAAGTCTAGCATTCGAGAAGTCTGAAGTTCGATATCTCAGAAGACACTATTCGATATCTCTCAATATGCTATTCGATATCTCAGTGATTCGATATGTCAAAATGCTCTATTCGATATCTCAGGGATTCGATATGTCAAAATGCTCTATTCGATATCTCAGGGATTCGATATGTCAAAATGCTCTATTCGATATCTCAGGGATTCGATATGTCAAAATGCTCTATTCGATATCTCAAGGAGTCCCAGAGAAAAGAGCTATTCGAGAAGTGATTCGATATGTCAAGATAACACTATTCGAGAACTCAGAGTTATCGATCAAGTCAACTCCAGTTCTCGAATCACTTACTTAGTCACTTCTCGAATACATTCTTGAGGACAAAATACTGAAGAATTGTACAAGTCAGAAACCTGCAACAAGCCAGGATACTTTATTTGACTCTGTCCTATAAAGCATGCTGGAAAGCCTACAAAGAAGCTTGGAGAGATAAGACAAGGGACAAGGAGCTGAAGAAGTGGATCTAAACAGGCTTTTCAAAGTCAAATCTGTAGCCGTTTGGACTCTTACTAAAATGAGATAGACAGACTGGAAAGTGCTTTTGTTTTTTACCTACCTCATTTGTAGCAAGGGGGTGTATCCATGTCTATAAGGATACAGCCTCACTTCCTTAGCTGTTAAGGTTTTGAAGTTTCTCAAATATATCCAGAAAATATCTCTCTGAGAAAAACGAAGCTGAGAATACTATCATTTGTATTCACAGATTGTAGCAACATCTTAATCTAATAAAATATTAGATTAAAGTGATATTGTGTTGTGTTTGTGTTTAATTATCCGCATCTTCATATCTCACACACTCATCACTTATCTTGCTGCAAAGATTCAAAACTGAAGAAAAACTCAAGAATCCATTCACCCCCCCCCTTCTGTATTCTTTTACTGTATTCAATACTCAACAAGTGGTATCAGAGCAGGTTGTTTAATCTAAACAGAAAACGATCATGAGTTCGAATACACCAAAGACTACAGGTACGGTAAAGGTCCCTAAATTCGACAAAGAAAATTACAACCTCTGGAAAATAAAAATGCTGTTGTTCATCAAAGCTGCCAATCCTCTCTACCCTGACATTCTCAAGAATGGTCCATTCATACCACAACAAGAAGTTGCTGAATCCACAGTGGGCGCAGTAGTCATTCCTAGATCATATGTTCCAAAAGAGCCATCCAAATGGACGGACTCAGAGAAGGAAAAGATTGCCCTAGACAGCCACCTCATGTTGTTAATTATAGACTCCTTGGATATGTCGATGTTTGCCAACGTAGCATCATGCAGATCAGCCAAGGACATGTGGAATCACATCGAGGTGTTATGTGAAGGGACAGAGGAGGTAAGAGAAAATAAGAAACAGATACTGGTCACACAGTATGAGGCGTTCATGGCACAGCCCAAGGAAAGTATCACTGATGTGTTTGAAAGATTTCACAAGCTGGTGACTGAGCTCCAAATGAATGGGAAGGTTTACAGCACTAAGGAATTAAATATGAAGTTTCTACTATCGTCACCAAACCATCTAGAGCAAAGGGTCATATCTCTAAGAGAAAGAGATTTGAACAAAGTCACGTATGATGTGCTCTATGGGGTTTTAAAGACACACGAGCTTGAGTTGCTTCAAAAGAGGGCTATCCAAGCTAACCAAGGCAGAATGATAAACACATCCTGTGCCTTGATTGTCAACAAATCTATTCAAGACCTGGAAGCATCTGCAAGTCAGCTGAGAATAGAAGAGATAGTAGATGATGAAGAAACTGAGGAAGTAGTGACTGAACCTTCTGATGACAAGGAAGAAGATGAGTTCTACACTCTTGAAGAGCTGGATGGCATGGAAAATACATCATATGCTTTTATGGCTAGAAAATTTCCAAACATCAGATTCAAGAGGAATCAGCCCTTCAAGCCTAGACCTCAAAATCATTCATTCAACAAGGGCAAGGCACCTATGAAAACAAACAAGAACAGATTCAAAACCAGCTATGTGGATAGGTCATCTGTAAGATGTTATAGATGCAATGACCTAGGGCATTTTGCCAGTGAATGCAAGAAGCCTAAAAAGAAGGATAAGGAGTTTCTTGAGCTTGAAGCTAAGTATGAGGCCCTTCTAAAGAAGCAGACACCAGGTAAGGCTTACATAGCTGAAGGGAAGTGTTGGGATGATTCTGACAGTGATGGGGAAGAACAAGAATTCTGCAACTATGCCTTGATGGCCAATTCCAAGGAAGAACCATCTGCATCAGACTCACAGGTACCATCTCTCACTACCATAGACATGTCTGTTTCTGAATATAAATCTTTGGTTGAACAACTATCCGTTGAGATGTTTAACATTCATACTAGTATGACTGCTGCTAATGAAGAGATTGCTAAACTGTCTACCAGGAATGAACTGTTAAATAAGAGAAATGAGGAACTAGAGCTAACTACTGTGCAAATAGAAAATCTTAAACAAGAGATTGAGTATCTAAAGAACAAAGTTCTATGTGCTAGTCAAGTTGAGAAAGCTCTTAGGGATGAATTAGCTGAAAATGAATTTAAGTTGAAAACATTTAAGAATTCCTCTAGTCTATTGCAGTCTTATCATGAGAAAAATCTAGCTAGACCTAAGGCTGCCATTGGACTTGATTATGACACTCTTAAACAGAGGAAAGGCTATGCAGTCATTGAAGATGACATTGTTGTTCAAGAGGAGGTGCCTCAGGTTTTGAAAAAGACTGAGAATCCAATATTTAAAACACCAACACTTGAGATTGATGAGGATGCCTTACTCATCAAGCAAATGTTGGAGGATGAAGATGAGGCACAATCAAATGAACAACAAGCATCCTCTGAAAGTAAGAATGTCAAAACCAAAGCCAAGGAGCCAGTAGGAGGTAGACCTAGACTTGAGAAACCTGTAAAGTTTGTTTCAGCTGGAAATTATGAGACTAAGAAGAAAGTGACTAATAAGAGACCAAACAGGAATGGCAAATTAGGGATTAACAAAGATAACAACTATGCTTATGTGCCAAATGCCCCTAGGAAAGTTTGTCAAAACTGTTTTAGCTCTAATCATTTGACTCATGCTTGCAAGAAACCATCTGGTAGTGTTGCTAAACCATTCTATGATTGCTCTGTGCCTTTAAGACATAGAGACTCTCCTTTCTGTGATAAACTTGATTGTATGCCATGTAACATGAATGTGATGACTAGTTGTTTTAATTTGAGAAGACAATTCATGGAGGGCTGTATCAATCATAATGTTCACACACACTACACAAGGACAAAGTCTTCAAGTCCTCCTAAAGTTAGGAAGGTACCTCTGTCACCTAAGTCTAAGAACCCTGATTCTAAGACTCCCAACAGTGACAAGAAGACCAACATCAAGAAAACTGATAAGCATGCTGATTTTGATAAAACTGTCACTAAGTCACATGGACCCAAACTCGTTTGGGTACCAAAGGAGAAGTAATACTTTTGTGTTTGCAGGGCAAAGAAAGTAAAAAGAAGGTCATGTGGATTTTGGACAGTGGATGCTCAAATCATATGACTGGTGATATGGCCCTGCTATCACAGTATGAGGAAAAGGCTGGCCCAATGGTTGCTTTTGGAGATGACAGCATCGGCAACACACTGGGATATGGCAAGTTGGAAATTGGAAATGTCATCATTGAGAATGTAGCACTGGTCAAGGGGCTCAAGCATAATCTACTGAGTGTTGGTCAATTCACTGACAGAGGCTTCAAAGTGAACTTTGACAAAGATGAATGTTTGATCACCCACAAGAAGACTGGTGATTTTGCTCTGTCTGGAGTAAGGAAGGGAAGCCTGTTTGTAGCCAACTTGGACTCTGCAAGCAAGGACACAATTTGTTGCTTCTACTCAAAAGCATCAAATGAAGACAGTTGGCTGTGGCACAAGAAGCTATCACACCTGAACTTCAAAGCCATTAATTCCCTAGTCAAAAGGGAGTTAGTGAGAGGCATGCCCACACTTGAATTCTGTCAAGAAGGAGTGTGTGAGGCGTGTCAAAAGGGAAAAATGAAAAGATCAAGCCACAAGTCAAAAACAGTGACATCTATAACCAAGCCCCTGCAACTGATTCATATGGATTTGTTTGGGCCTGTTAATATTATGTCACTAGGAAGGAAGAAGTATGCTCTAGTGATGGTTGATGATTTTACAAGGTATACATGGGTAGAATTTCTGGCATCAAAGGATGAGGCTCCACAAGTAATCATTGAGCACATAAAGAAAGTTGACAAAGAAGCAAAGGCCATAAATGCAAGTGTGATTGCATTAAGAAGTGATAATGGGACAGAATTCAGAAATGCCATGCTTGGAGCATTCTGCAAAGAAAATGGTATTTCTCAACAATTCTCAGCTCCAAGGACTCCACAACAAAATGGAGTTGTTGAGAGAAAGAATAGGACTCTGATAGAGGCTGCTAGAACAATGCTACTTGATGCAAAGATGCCTACATGTTTTTGGGCTGAGGCTGTGAGCACTGCATGCTACATCCAAAACAGAACCCTCATCAACAAAAACACTGGAAAGACACCTTACAACTTGATGACTGGAAAGAAGCCTACTCTAAAGTATGTTCATACTTTTGGAAGCAAGTGCTTTGTGCTAAAAGATAATTCAGAATATGTTGGAAAGTTTGATGCAAAGGCATTTGAAGGAATCTTTCTTGGCTATTCTATGGAAAGAATTGCATACAAAGTTTATGTCATTTGTCAAAAGAAAGTAATGGAGAGCACAGATGTAACATTTGATGACAGCAAACTACCTGGATTAGAAGAAGCCAACAATGAAGATAAAGATCCCTTGAAGTTTGACAATCTAGATGATTCTGATGAGGAGATTGAAAGTGAATCTGAACTCATAATCCAACAAACTCAAGTGAATGAAGAACCTGTGTCAACCAACAATGAAGAAACAAGCATCCAAGATACACCTGTGAGGAGTGACAACTTCACAGGGGGAGGAAATGTAGATGATCATGATCTAAATGATGAAGCAACATCAAGGATGAGAAATCAATCTGAACATACAAGTTGAGCCTAAGAAACTTGATGATGCATTGTTGGATCCTGACTGGATAATTGCTATGCAAGAGGAGCTAAATCAATTTGAAAGGAGCAAAGTATGGGAACTAGTGCCTGCACCAAAGGATAGAACCGTTGTTGGAACTAAATGGGTTCTAAGGAATAAGATGGATGAAAATGGTGTAGTCATAAGAAACAAAGCAAGGTTGGTTGCAAAAGGATACTCTCAACAGGAAGGTATTGACTATGATGAGACCTTTGCCCCTGTTGCTAGACTAGAAGCCATCAGAATTTTCTTGGCATTTGCTGCACATTCTAATTTCAAGGTCTATCAAATGGATGTCAAGAGTGCATTCCTGAATGGGGAGTTGGAAGAAGAAGTATATGTGCAACAACCACCTGGCTTTGAGGATCCACAGTTTCCCCACTTTGTCTACAGATTACTTAAAGCATTGTATGGACTCAAGCAAGCTCCTAGGGCATGGTATGACACACTATCACAATTTCTACTGGAGAATCAATTCACTAGAGGCACACTGGACAAGACACTGTTCTACAAGAAACATGGTGATGATATTATCCTAGTTCAAATCTATGTGGATGATATCATATTTGGCTCTACAAATGAGAAGCTGTGTGAAAAATTCTCTAAGCTCATGCAAAGCAGATATGAGATGAGTATGATGGGAGAATTAACATTCTTTCTTGGACTGCAAGTGAGTCAAAGGAAGGATGGCATTTTTATAAGTCAAACCAAATACATTAAAGATTTACTGAAGAAATTTGATTTGGAAGAATGCTCACCTGCGAAGACACCCATGGCCACTGTCACCAAGTTAGATGATGATGCTAAGGGCAAAAAGGTAGATATCTCAATCTACAGAGGCATGGTCGGTTCTCTACTCTACCTCACTGCTAGTAGGCCAGATATCATGTTTGCTACATGCTTATGTGCAAGGTTTCAATCAAACCCAAAGGAATCACACATGATAGCTATAAAAAGGATCTTCAAATATCTGAAAGGCACACCAAACTTGGGGTTATGGTATCCTAAGGACACAGGGTTCAATCTGGTTGGTTATTCTGATGCTGATTATGCTGGATGCAGAGTGGATAGGAAAAGCACATCAGGTAGCTGCCAGTTTCTTGGCCAAAGGTTAGTCTCTTGGTACAGCAAGAAACAACAATCTGTGTCAACTTCCACAGCTGAAGCTGAATACATAGCTGCTGGAAGTTGCTGTGCTCAAGTGCTTTGGATTAGAAACCAACTTAGAGATTATGGACTTGTGTTGGAAAGAATTCCTATCATGTGTGACAACACAAGTGCAATCTCTATAGTTGCCAATCCTGTCAATCATTCTAGAACAAAGCACATTGACATCAGATATCATTTCATAAGGGAGCATGCAACTAATGGAACCATTGAGTTACATTATGTTCCCACAGAAAAACAACTAGCTGACATATTCACTAAGCCATTAGATGAAGCCACCTTCACTAGGCTGGTCAGTGAGATTGGAATGCTGAATTCTTCGAATTCTGGCTAAGTGAATATATCAACTAGATTGTTGCAGCAGTAAATACTTACCTTATCAAATGCTCAATATTTTTAAAAGTAAGTATTGGCTGGAGTATGATGTATAAATATTCCAATGCTGCACATGTTGAAAATCATACATCTTTAGCTTGAAATTTCTGTGAAATTTTGAGAAAATCACTATTTAATTTAGTAGAATATTCTTCAGTGAATATTTCTGGTAAATTTTAAAAGATAGTGAAAATTGAATTTTATGAGTGAAAAGTATAGTTCGATAAGTCAGACTTCTCGAATGGTTCATTGTTATGTCTTGGCTCGAGTTCTCGAATAGGCCTATCTAGAACCCTCTTGAGTTCTCGAATAGTGTCTTTTAGAGAAATCGAATAGCACACTTTGAGTTCTCGAATAGAGTATTTTAGTTCTCTAATGATAGAGTTCTCGAATACTGCATTTGAGTTATCGAATCATTTGAAAAGGCTGATCTTTCGCTGACACTTAATCGCTTTTTGGATTTATATTCAAAACTTCATTTCACTCATAAAAATATATTCTTAACTTTGAATTTTCTTCTGAGTTAAATCACTGCCAGCTGTGAGTTAAAAACTGTCTGAGATATCGAATAAGCCTTTCTTGACTTCTCGAATAGTTGTTTCATACTTCTCGAATGACTTGTCGTTACAGAACACTTATCTATCGACAACTCAAGACATTCATACATATACATTCAACTTCACAACTATTCAATTCTTTTCGTTCGATTTCTCAAGCACCTCAACTCCTGAAACCTCTGAAAAACCCTAACTGCGAATTTCTTCTTCAATCCTAATTCTCTTTTCTTCTCTATCCAAATGGCAAACCCTAAACTCACCATATCATTCCAAACTAATTTCATCGCAATCACCAGTGATGTGGAAGCACCGAATGCCAATTTCAAGTGCTTTGTTCGGTGGTTGTCTGAATCATACATCAAGAGTGCGCTCTCAGCCAACCCAACTCTGTACATAGATCTATTGGAACAATTCTGGAGGACTGCTACTGTGGAGGTCATCGCTCTTGAGAATGCTATCACTTCTTATATTGTTCACTGCAAGATTCAAGGAGAGGATATCACTATCACCACTGCAGACATGAATCAAGCCTTGGATATGCAGCAAGAGACGTATGATGCTCTGGCCTCCAATGATGAGTTGGAAGAATTCTTTGACTTCATCAACTACTCTGATACTATCAAGCTGGGAAAGTTGAATAGGAAGTTCTTAAGGAAAGAATGGAGCTTTGTATTTGCTACACTCCTTCATGTATTCACTGCACGGAAATCAAGCTTTGATCAGATTAGTACACCCGTGCAGCAGCTTGCCTATGCCTTGGCTCATGGGAGAAAGATAGATGTTGGACTTCTCATCCTACAGGAACTCTATGGGAGACTTGGTCAGACCACAGCCAAGAGAGGTAATGAAATTTTCTTTCCTCGCTTTATTCAATCAGTGCTTAACTTTAAAAATGCTTCTTTGATTGAATTGCCTGGAGTAGATAAGAGTAAAATAGGCTATCCTAGGTCCATGACCAAACTCATTTTTGGTAATTTGGAGACTAGGAATGATGTGGATGTAAGACTTAGCATAACTCCCCACATGGAGGGTTTGTTTAGGTCTTACCCCCACAACATGCCAATATTTGATTCTAAATCTCAGTTAGCACAGCCTAAGCAAGGAGAACAAAGTGCTAACCCAAGGCCTGCTAACCAACCCCCCCAGCCAAACACTCTATCCAGCAAAGAGCCAACTGCATCATCCTCTCAAAAGGGTGATGTTAGTAAAAAGAAGAGAAAACAGGTTGCTTCTGAACCTTTAGAAATCTTAACTGAAGCAGCCTTGGCTGTAGAACTAGGGTTAGAAAGTGAGAAACCTGAGTCACCTATCATAAGCCTAAAGAAGAAGAAGAAGTCTAAAACCACCTCTTCAGTCACTCAAATGGCTGAAGTTGTAAAATCAGGGGCACACAGCTCACTAGATGTATCCTCTCAACAGGATGCATCTATAGAATCAAGCATCCTCCCCAATGCACCTATCTGTAAAGAGTCAGCACAAGGGAGTGATAAGGCTGGCACAACACTGAGTGGAGAGCACATCATAACTGAAACTCCCTCTATTTCTCAGGGGGAGTTGCCAAAATCTTGTCTACAACACACTTCTCTTTCAGAATCTACCACTCATATTTCTTTGAAGCCTGCAACTCAAGCAATTGAGGAGCAAGGCATTGATCATCAAGAATTCTTTTCCTTTGATGAGCCAATGAATTCAAGTGACTTGGTGCATGACACCTTGCTCACCACCCAGGTACCACTTTTGGATGGTCAGGGAATGCATGCTGGGGCATATCCTAATGACACCATCACAAACACAGAGGATTCACTAGTTCTTACTAGAGACTCTGTGCCTGTGTCAACTACTGTTGTAACTCATCCTACTTCTGTGGAGACAACAGTAGTAGAGTCTGTTCATCCGGTTGCAGAAGTTGCATCTGTAACTGAGGAGCCTAGCAAGCCTAGCTCTAGCTCTAACTTTTTGTCTCAATGGCTGAAGCCTGTGCAACATGACAGTGCTTCAGGATCAGGGTCTGTTCCACCACAATTGACGGTTGAAGCACTTCAAAGCTTAGTTGTGGATCAGATCCCTGAGTTCACAAAAATTGCTCAGCACCTTCTCACTGCAAACATGCCCAATCCAGACTATGAAGCTATTCTCCTATGTCACAAAGAGGATGTAGAGCTACAGAAGGAGAAAATCATAGATGAAACTGAGAGAGATGGGAATATCGATGCTTGGCTGCAAGGAACCAATTCAATCCCTCTCTCAGAAGGTCTCCAGTATCTCAGAGAAGAGTACATCACTTCACTAGGGTCCAATGCCAAATCTCTCAACCCTACTGATGTGTTTGAAGCAGTGAATGACAGCTATAAAGGCATTCTCAAGGCTGCACACTATCTTGGTAAAGGCTTAAAGACAGAAATTAATGAAGTGTGTTCAGCTACAACCAAGGAGGTGCATGAGATCAAGAGGACTTTTGATGCTAAATTCCCTCAATTGGAGACTGTGCTCAAGGACATTCGAACCTGCAATGCTACTTGCACCAGGATGGACAATGGTTTAGCTATTCTCAAGGATGCTGTCACAGGTCTGGGGCACAAATTTCAATCCTTATCAGATCAGACAACTGATGCCAATGCCATGCTCAGGACCCTCTTTGCAAATCAATATGGAGACAAGCTGGTCACTGAGGTTCCTGTGCATGAGATGTCAAGGTTCGAAGTGCAGAGACTGAAGGATCAATCCCTATCTGGTTTTAAGGCCAATGAACTCTTCACTAAAGTGGATACTCTTGAAAAGGAGGTAGTCTCTCTCCACAAGTCCAATGCTCATCTTACAGACACTGTGACAACTCTGACTGAGCAGTTGAACACTCAAGCCACCACCACAGCTGATGTCCTTCTGCATCAACAATCAATGTTGTCTGCAATGATGAAGCACATGGGTCTTCCCCTACCTGATGAATCTTCAACTCCAAAGGTGCATCCTACAGTCCCTGTGTCTGTCAACAAGCCTAAGGGGGAGAAGAGGATATCAAAGAACTCAAATCCAAAGGGGGAGAGATCACTAGAAAAGGGCATCAAGATCACTGAGGGTGGCCATCAGAGAACTTTGAAATCTACTACTCATGTGCCTGGAAAAGGAAAGGACAAAGTTGATGTGCCTCCCACTTCTCTGCCAGTTGTCACTCTACCAACTGTGCACATCACTACTCCTGATGGTCAAAGGCAGTCTATTACAACCACAGTGGTTGCAGGGAGTATGCCATCTGACAAGCCTCAAATCTCAATATCTAAGAGTGCCAAGCCAGTAGAAGTGAAGGTGGTCACTGAGGCCAAGCTACAAGAAATTGCAAACTCAAATGTCTATCATGATGATGCATTCTTGGAGCTTCTGAAAGTCTCTAGAGAACAGGCTGGTGATGCTCTGCTATATCATGAGAGTTTGAAGAGTCAGATTGACTGTCTCACTGTAGTACCAAGGAGGCTTAATGATCTATGGCTCAAGGAGATATTGATGGTAGGAAAGAACAAGATATGGCACTTAACCATCAATACTCTACAGAGTCTAAAGCACTCAGAAGTGAATGTGCTCCTTGGACTAATTGAGAAGGGAAATGAGAACAACAAGAGTCTTCATGATGAATTGAGGAATGGTCAACCTTCAAGGCTACCTGAAGTTTTCACAGATCCTAGAACTATTATCTACCAGGCTGGAACAAGAATTGAAGATATCAAGCAGCTGGTCATTCCTAAGCATCTAACTCCTCAAAATAAAAATCTCATCATAGCCATCATTGAGAAACTGATCAAGAAGAAGGGATCTAGAACAGCAGAAGAATTAGAAGCTATATCTTATCTCAGGTCATATATTGCAACTGGCATTGTATCTGAGACTGCTAAGTTCAACCCAAGCAAAGATCAAGACAAGGATGAAGATAAAAGTGATGGAAGGAGAAGATATCACAGGAGTAATAAGGGTGATGAAGACAAGAAGAAGAAGAAGGATGATGAGAAGAGGAAGAATGATGATGATCAAGGTAAAGGCTCTGAGAGGAAAAGTGGAAGACAGCAAGCCTCAGGCATTGCTGACAGTAACCTCACCACAACACAAGACTCTAAGTCTAGGGTGAATGCTGCCAGTAGTGACCTTTCAAAATTTGCATCTATGGCTTCTGCAACTGTCTTGCCACCTCAAGAAGAGAAGAAGATTCAAGTCAAGAAACCATCTGTATGTTTCAAAAAGCAAACTGCTAATGGAATACTACAATGGTCTACAAACAAAGGTCACATACTGCTGCCAAGTAATCATGTAAAAAGAATCAAGTTCAAGCAAGCTGCAAGGAAATCAAAGCCAACCATATCAAAAACCCTGACAATCTATCCAGGCCTAAAACTCCAACCACTAGATGAAGATTATGATGTAGACCAACTGCAATTTTTGCAAGCTCAAAGAATCTATCATGTTGCCATTGTTGATAATTGCCTTGAGATTAAATATTCGGATGGAAGGGAGGAGAAATTCAAACAAGGAGGATGTCAACACTGGGGCAAGCTATATGACATAGAGAGAATCATTGCACTGTTGAGCTCAGAAGATAAAGTGGAGAGAGTATGGAAACTGGAGCTAATTGATTTTGTGAAAATGAAGAGAGATCATGAAGAAAAAGTCAGAAAAGAGTGTTTTGAGAAATGGCTGGCAAGGGAGAAAGAAATTGAGAGACTGGAAAGTGAAGCAGAAAAGCTGAGGAAAAAGGGTTTGTGTAGAGTTCAGTTCAACCCCTACATGGTAAAGTATAGGAGGAGGAATGGAAATCAAGTCAACATCAGAATGAATCTACTCAACCACTATCCTGCAAATATTCTGGAACCAGTACTTGAAGATTTCAAAGACTCAATTTTGCTTGAAGAATTGGATGCTATGGCAGAAATAATAAAAGCTATGGATGAGAATACAAGGAAGGAAAAAGAAAGAAGAGAGAAAGAATATGATGAATTTCAAGCCAAAGCTATGGAAAGGGAATCAAAAGACAATGGCTAGTTCTTCATCATAGGCTGTAAGATTACTCACTCTGTAGTTCTATCCAAATTGCTGATGGAAATTCATACCTGTACTGTCAAGTTTTATCTTTATGTATGATAGGCTTGTTATCAGACATGAAATTGTGACTAAGGGTCTTACTCACAATTTGGGGGAGATTGTTAGTCACAGAGGCATGCCTGAATACATCTAATAACAAGCCTAAGTATGTGTAATGCTATGCATTACCTACATGACCTCTTAACTGAGGGAACCTCTAGTTGTAGAGTTTCTATTTGTTCTGTACTTGTAATAGGCATCAAATTCTATCTGTGTAACTGTACCTACTAAGTCAAGAATAAAGCTTGAAAGAAGTTCTAAGGTTCATGCCTCAAGCAAGGGAATGAAGACTGCCAAATAATCACAGTTGGGATTTGAAGAAATGAAGAATTTGCCTAAGTACCAATTCGAGAAGTACATTTGTCTATTCGAGAAGTCTAGCATTCGAGAAGTCTGAAGTTCGATATCTCAGAAGACACTATTCGATATCTCTCAATATGCTATTCGATATCTCAGTGATTCGATATGTCAAAATGCTCTATTCGATATCTCAGGGATTCGATATGTCAAAATGCTCTATTCGATATCTCAGGGATTCGATATGTCAAAATGCTCTATTCGATATCTCAGGGATTCGATATGTCAAAATGCTCTATTCGATATCTCAAGGAGTCCCAGAGAAAAGAGCTATTCGAGAAGTGATTCGATATGTCAAGATAACACTATTCGAGAACTCAGAGTTATCGATCAAGTCAACTCCAGTTCTCGAATCACTTACTTAGTCACTTCTCGAATACATTCTTGAGGACAAAATACTGAAGAATTGTACAAGTCAGAAACCTGCAACAAGCCAGGATACTTTATTTGACTCTGTCCTATAAAGCATGCTGGAAAGCCTACAAAGAAGCTTGGAGAGATAAGACAAGGGACAAGGAGCTGAAGAAGTGGATCTAAACAGGCTTTTCAAAGTCAAATCTGTAGCCGTTTGGACTCTTACTAAAATGAGATAGACAGACTGGAAAGTGCTTTTGTTTTTTACCTACCTCATTTGTAGCAAGGGGGTGTATCCATGTCTATAAGGATACAGCCTCACTTCCTTAGCTGTTAAGGTTTTGAAGTTTCTCAAATATATCCAGAAAATATCTCTCTGAGAAAAACGAAGCTGAGAATACTATCATTTGTATTCACAGATTGTAGCAACATCTTAATCTAATAAAATATTAGATTAAAGTGATATTGTGTTGTGTTTGTGTTTAATTATCCGCATCTTCATATCTCACACACTCATCACTTATCTTGCTGCAAAGATTCAAAACCGAAGAAAAACTCAAGAATCCATTCACCCCCCCCCCTCTGTATTCTTTTACTGTATTCAATACTCAACAGTTTAATTATTTGTTATGATTGTGATTATCATATCAAGACAATCGCCAAGACAATCCACAGATTGTCTTGGAAGGTTATTTTGTTGTTAATAAAATATTTTTCAGATTTTTATTATGTTTTCATTTTATTTTTACTCAAAACAAACGATTGTCTTGATAGTTTTGAACTACCAAGACAATCGGCAAGACAATCAACTGATTGTCTTGGAGTGTTTTTCTTTATTTTCAAAATTAAATTAAAAAAATATGTGTGTGTGTAAATTTGTTGATTATTCTATTAAATAAACGATTGTCTTGATAGTATTTATACTAACAAGACAATCGACAAGACAATCAAACCGATTGTCTTGTAGTGTTAGTATATATTTTAATAAAAAAAAAAAAAAAATTGTTTTCATTTTCTTTTATTTATTAGAATTGTAAACGATTGTCTTGATAGTATTTACACTACCAAGACAATCGGCAAGACAATCAACCCGATTGTCTTGTAGTGTTATTTTGTACTTAAAAAAAATTAAAAACAGATTTCAAAAGCAATACAATCAGTTCATTCTCTCGTGTATTTACACAGAGCCTTGATATATATACATACAATACACACGTCTCTTGAAACGAATTGCTGTCAAAATTTCCTCAACCAAACTGAAAAACAAGACCTGATTCAAGTAGATCGTTCAATTATCTTTCATTTGAACCGATCAGTTTCGAATTTGGTTAAGTTTTGGAAAATCAACTTTTTCAAAAAAATTGAATCGGGTTTTACAAGTTTTAAGAGTTTTAGATTTTTTCTGAGAAATCTAAAAATAGATTGAGACTCCCAGTGATCAAGAGAACATCATATAAATTTTTGGGATTTTTCTGACAACTTTGAATTAATTCGAATTTTTAATTAATTTTAATTAATTATTAATTCTGAAAATTTTCGAATTGTTTTAATTTTCTTAAAATTAAAGTGTGTTTTTGTATTTAAAAATGGCTGATAATTTTGAGATAATGAAACATAATTTGGTTGGCTATTTTAATCCGAACGATTGTCCCTACGATCGATTTAGGCCTTGGATACGATTTTTGAATGACGATTCAATTATCCGAACTGCCATTTCGATTGAAGCCCCAATTAAGATAGGACCACTGAGATTGATTTGCACAGAATCTGTGGTGTCTGAAGACTTGACCTCATTCTCGTTTGATTTTGATGGTACACACCACGTCGTGACAGAATCAACCCTAACTACTGTTTTGGGTCTCCCGGCGGATAATTATGATCCATTTCCAACCAGTGAGCAACTCTATCAATTCTTCATTGATATTAATTATCATGGAGTAATTGATATGAACAACCTGAGCAAAAGGAATCTGGTTCAACCATGGGATGCATTCTTCGACACGATCTCCAAGGTATTTGCTAATTCAGCCAGAGGTAATTTTCACTTACTCACCTCTATGTTACAAACTATTGGTTATGCTGTTGCTAACAACCGTAGAATCAATATTGGTAATCTACTTTGGAATACTATTATTAACAGGATTGTTAAGGCCAGAAAGGATTTTGATGAGGGTAAGAAAGTTCTATGTTATTATCCTAGATTTTTAACTCTGATATTTAATCATCTTGTTCCTGTTGGTCAACAAACAGTTTTTAGGAATGACAACCCTATGGTATCAGGCAGGCAAACCAAGAAAATATTCACTAGCCTTGATACACATAGAAAGTTGATAAATGTGCCAGTGTATATTACACCATATTTGTCTAACTTCATAAATCTACCTGTCATTCCTCGACTTTTGAATGCAACTGAACCTGAACATCAAGATGTACCTGTCCCTGAACATCAACATCAAATAGAACAATCTATTCCTTCAGGTACAGCTACTGCATCAATGGAGCAGGTATTACCTTCTATCTCTCAAACTGTTTCTGGAGTCCAAGTGGCTGATAGGTCAGACCAAGAGGTTGTAGAACCACAGCCTCTATCCCAGGTCTTAGAGCCAAACACTGTGTCTAACCAAATCTCTAAACCTAAAGCCAGAAGCAAGTTGATGACAAAAAGAGCTGATAGAAGAAGTGATGATGTGAGTGATCCCACAGCTCTGCCTCCACCAAAGAAGAGAAGAAACCTATTACTTGAGGCATCTGTTAGCCCATCCATTTCCTCCCAACAGGATTTGGACATTGAAATGGCCGATGAACTGTTACTAATTTCATCCTCTCAACAGGATGCAATTATTGAATTTCGCCAAAGGGCCGTGGCACCTTGTACAGAGTCAAGCACACCTCTATTACTCACAATGGGGGAAAACATTAACTTAGAATCTGATGTTGCTAAGGACACTGAGCAAGGAGTGCACGATAGGATTGTTACTGTGCCTACCATTGTTACGGTAGAAGAGCCTTCACAGGCTTCAGAGGGAAATCTTGACTCTCTGCCAAGTATAATAGAGTCATCATCTCCCCTCCCAGGAGGAACATTCCTGGCTCCCTCAAGGGATTATTCACTCGCAGATTTATCTGGTGAAAGTGAAAGGCAACTTGGTCATCCTATCACTGAAGAAATTCAGTTATCAAATCCAAATGAATTGATAGAGATGACTGAGGATTGGGAATTGCGAACTCCCATTGCACCACCACTGACCTCTCCAGAAGAGGCTAGGGTGATTTCTTATGCAGGTACAGCTCAAGGAAAGGAGCTAGTGTTGAGTGATGTGAGGACCACCTTAAATATGAGTGAAACACATGCACGAAAGGAGAGTGACATATCCTTGAGTGAACATCAGGTGAGTGCACACACTGACACAAACACTTTGTCTCTAATGGCTCAAATCAAAGAACTGCAAAAGAAATTGATGGAAACTGAGGCTGAAAAACAAGTTTTGAAAGCACAAGTGGATGAACGGTCTTCTTCTTCCACCTCTGTCAACAATCAGCTCATGATCATTCGTGACGATGTCCACAATATAAAGACTACACTCACTCCAGCAATCAATACATTGATACAATCAAACTCCCAGGCATCTACAGAAAGAACAGACATACTAAATGCTATTGACAGACTCTCTAATAGGGTGGATGAACTTCAAGTGGAAATGCATGAATCTGCTCAATCATATGCTACAACTTTTGCAAATCTTGAAGAGAAGTATGATTACATGTTTGAAGGACTTGATCATCTTTACAAAATTGTTAAACCTACTCATAATATCACACCAGAACAAAGAGCATACTTTGAAGACTATGATGATGATAATGAGGGGGATAATGATGCAAATAGGGAGCTTGACAGTCAACGGAAGTCTGTAGAGGATTCCTCAACTAAGGGGGAGAAGTCTGGAGATGGAGCAGGTAAGTCTGGAGGAGAAGCAGGAGGTAGTAAGTCACAAGGGAGGCATAAGGAGAAGTCTACCAAGGGAAAAGAAAAAGCTCATGATCAGGATGCATTTGAGTTTGATTTTGATCTCAGGAATAGTAAGTTTGAAGTACATCAATTAAATGATATCGAAGAAGATCTTTCAAACTGGCAAGATGATCCTGTGTTTGAGAAGGAACTGCAAGAGGAGAAAGCTGATCGTCTGATGAGACAAGCTAAGCTTGAGAAGACCAGACAGGTAGTGAATGAAAGATTGAAGTTGAAGCAAGCTGAAGATGCAGAGAAACAAAAGCTACATGCAATCAGTGTACAGGAAAGGAAAAGGGATATTCAGTTGAAGATTGGTCCAAAGTGGGATAGAGCAAGAGAGATTTTTGATTCTATTCAGAACACTGCTAATGATGATGAACGTTTACTCCAACTACTTCAACAGTTTCAAGAGACCAATCCAGATTACTTGCAATATATGGATGCACTGATGCTGGAAATTTCAAGGATAGTTGCTGGATTTGATAGATGTGCAGATCAACTGATAATTCAGATTGATTCTCGTACGATGGGTTCTCTCTATGTGTCACTTCAAATCTTTCAACAGAGAAGCTTGATGGAACTGTGGATTATGTCTACAAAGGTAAAAAGGTTTTCTGAACTGAATATTTTACTTCATGAAAGACTTTTGGAGTTTGCTCAAAGGAATAGTCCACAAGTTATTCAAACTCCACATCATGTTAAGTTTCTCAAGGGTAATACACTACACTCTTGTTTCCTTGATTCTAAGTCAATGAAGTTATACACTGCATCTCATATGGTATGGTTAGAACATATGCTGAGGACTACAGGATTCGAAGATAAAGAAAGTATCTTTGTAGCTGACATTATTCGATCATATGCTTTAACTGGATTTGAAAAGAAATATTACACTCTTCGGAATCGGCTTTGGGGTAACCTTGGAATCTTGCCTAAGAAACCTAAAGGTCTTATGTCAGATTATGAACGTGTACTTGACAAGGATTTGATCAAAACCTTGGATGATCAAGAGCGATTTGACACAGAGAATATCAGAAGATTCCTGGAGCAAGAAGATGAAGTTGAACCTGGAGAGATAAGGGATGAAGAAACTTCAAAGTGAAGATCAGCTCTACATGTAATATCTTTAGAGCTTAGATAGGTCAAGATAGAAAAATGTATTATATGATCAGTCTAGAGGATCATCTATCTTGTATTTATCTTTTATGTTTGAATCTGGAAAATGTTAAATATAAACCAGAACTTTTCGTTTATTTACTTTGTGTTTAAAGTTTTATCTTTTACTAAGTTAAGTTGAGTTAGTTGAGTAATCCTCTAGGAATTTGCTTGTTATATTCTAACAAACAAATAGGGGGAGATTGAAAGGCATATGACATAGCCTATTTGTAGTTCGAGGACTCAACTCAACTTAAGCTTAGTTTGTAATAAGTAAATAACTTTAACTGTCACAGGAATCTCAGGAGGTACTATCTGTCAGAAGAAAAACCCTAAAGTCAATCTATAGTTTTGATGTTTTACACTGGAAGAAGTTCAGATTGCTGATCAAGCCTCAGTATAGCATCAAAGAAGTGGATTTATTTCTAAGACAGAGATTTCTAGAGTAACAGTTTCAGACAGTATACAGTGAAGTACAAGAAGGAGAAAGAGATGAGAAGAAAAATGAATCACATTATTAATGTGAAAATTAAAGGACAGTCATTGAGGTTAGTCGTTCATGAACCAGACAGTACATGGAACGTCAACAAAATATTCAGTGGTATTCTTTTATTACTTTCAGTGATTCAGAAAAGAATTAAGACAATCCAAGGATATATAATTATTCTTGTTTAATTAATTTAAATCAAGTAGTCAATTTAATTAATTAATTAATTCATCTTGAATTAATTCTTTAATTAAATTAATTATTAGATTAATTAAATCAGATTAATTATTTAAGTAAGAATAAATTAAAATGATTATTTATTAATCAATTTTAATTAATTCTGAAAAATGAACTAGCAAGACAATCCCTGATTGTCTTGCCGATTGTCTTGAAGGTTAAATTCAGAACAGCAAGACAATAGGAGATTGTCTTGCCGATTGTATTGGTGAAGAAATCAATAAAGCAAGACAATTCCTGATTGTCTTGCCGATTGTCTTGATAATGATAATGTCTGAAAAGCTTTTAAAAAGTAGAATAAAAATCTAATTTGATTGTCTTGACGATTGTCTTGGCAGTTCAATTTGATTGTCTTGATAATGATCAAAAAGAAAAAGCTTCAGACAGAATGATAAATTTGATAAAGCAAGACAAAGATATCTGAATTTGATTGTCTTGACGATTGTCTTGGAAGAACCTGATTGTCTTGACGATTGTATTGCCTATTGTCTTGGCAGTACAAAATTGGTTGTCTTGGAAGAATAAATTGTATTGACGATTGTCTTGGCAGTTATATTTGAAGACAAAGAGTCAGTGATTGATATATAACAAGATATATCGACAGAAGCAATCAGTGAGGAAAAACAACACAGAAAATATTACATTTCAAGAACTGAATTCTCTCTTCTCTCTCATCAAGAACACAGCACAAGAAGCAGAAAATTATTTAGAAAATCAAGTTCATCTTATTTTTAATATCTGATCCGATAGAACTGATTTCATTGATACTCTTGTACTATTAGCGAGTTTTTACTCCTAATCTATATCTTGATTTTTATTAACAAATCTAGAAAAATTCATGTTGAATTTTCTAATTTGTTTTTATTAACTAGATATAAATTCTGTACTGTATTTGTAACAAACCCCTCAAGTTAATATAATTTTATATTCAACTTGAATTTTGTTTCATTTAATTCCGCTCAAATTTGTCAAAATATAAATTAAATTATCCGGACAAATTTCGATAAAACAGTACTGTTTGTATTCAACCCCCCCTTCTACAAACAGATTGGACCTAACATTACACGTTATCTAATTCCTCATTTGTTGTAATTCCATTTTTTATGAGTCTTATAGTTTCAGAAATAACTATATTAAACTTCATTATATTAAATATATAAAACTTCCATTATATTAAATTTCTAAAAGTAATTATTTAGAATATCAAAAAACTTTAATACAAGTCTGATTAAAATTTGAGATGCTATGTTTATATGTTTCGAATATATATTTCAGGATCTCATTATTTTAATCAAATCTTAATTGCTAATCTTTATCAAATTTTTATTTTTCATCCATTGTAAATATCATTTCTAAAAAATTCACTATACCACATCATGCACAAATTTTTATAAAATTATCATTTTTTATTTAAAAGTAAAATTCTAAAACAATGTATGAAGATTTTTTTGTGAAAAGGTTAAATTGTACAATTTTTATAATTGAGGGGTAAAAATGTTTGATTTTTTTATTCAAGGATTTATGTGTAAAATGTGTAACACTTTAAAAAATAAAAGTTTAATTCAACATTATTAATTTCTTAAATTATCCATGACAAATAGACGGAAAGAATGCATACTATCATGCTAGAATTAGTAAAAAGGAATGTACAGTATAGTACAATCAATATATATATATAAAGGAGGATACGCGGGAGCTTATGTGGCACCTCTAAAATCATCTCAATCAATTTTTCTAATTTTCTTAAAATTATACGATTTTAAATCATCAAAACAAAAACTTATTTTAACATATTTGTAGTAGAAATGACCATGCGAATTTGTAGAAAAAGAGAATTCGAATTTGTGAATAATACATATGTAACAACTATGAAAACTGAATTTGCTAAACAATTCTTATATCGAACAAATTCTTATTTACAACTAAAACCCTTCCAAAGCTATATATAAAATTTCCTCTTTCGTAACGTCATTGTATCATCCATATTCTGAACATAACTAATGTTATGTTTGTGTATTTTTGACGCACGCTCAACTTTCAAATCTGCATACCTGCATGATGTATGTTTGTTTATATATAATACTTACGGTGATGCATGTATATGTGTCCTATATTTCGAATAGTTATAAATATGCATGATAGATAGAGTAAATTTACTTTTCTAATTTTTTAAAATTTTAATTTTTTTTGATATTAATAAATAAAAATATATATGTTATTATATTAAAAATAGAATGGGTGTTCAAATTTATAGAGCAGAAGAGTTCGAATTTATAGGAAAGACGTATGATTAAAATTTTAATTAGAAGTGGAATATGTTCGAATTTATAAAGGAGAATAGTTCGAATTTATAAGTAAGAAATATAATTAAAAGTTATATTATAAGTAATATAGGTGTTCAAATTTATATAGGAGAAGAGTTCGAATTTATAAGAAATGCACATAATTAAAAGTTCTATTGAAAGCGGAATAGGTTTACGAATTTATAGAGGAGAAAAGTTTAAATTTTAAAAATATATATACATAATTGAAAGTTGTATTGAAAAAAGAATATGTGTTTGTATATGTAGAGGAGAAGAGTACAAATTTATAAAAAAAGACATATAAATAAAGTTTTGTTGGAAGTAGAATGCGAGAGTAAGTTCTAATGGAAAAATATGTATTTGCAAGACATATAATTAAAGTTCTACCGGAAATAGAATAGGTGTTCAAATTTATAAAGGAGACGAGTTCGAACTTATAAAAGAGACATATAATTACAAAATTTATTGGACGTAAAATAGGTTTTAAGAGTTTGAATTTATAAGAAACACATATAATTAAAAATTCTATTAGAAGTAGAATATGTGTTTGTAATACATATAATTAAAAGTTTTATTGGAAATTGGTGTTCGAATTTATAGAGAGGAAAGGTTCGAACTTATAAAAGAGACATCTAATTAAAAGTTCTATAGAAAGTGGAATAGGTGTTTAAGAGTTCGAATTTATATCTAATACATAGAATTAAATGTTATATTGAAAGTAAAATAAGTGTTTGTAAGACACATAATTAAAACTTTTATTGAAAGTAGAATGGATGTTCGAATTTATAAAGCAGAAAAGTTCAAGTTTCAAGAAAAAAACATATATAATTAAAAGTTATATTATAAGTATAATAGGTATTTGAATATATAGAGGAGAAAAGTTCGAATTTATAGAGATTACATATATAATTGAAAGTTCTATTGGAAGTAGAATACGAGGATAAGTTCAACTAGAAGTAGAATTAGGTGTTTGTAAGATATATAATTAAAAATTTTATGGGAAGTAGAATCTATATTCGAATTTATAGAAAATACATATAATTATAAGTTTTATTGTAAGTAGAATAGTTTTTTGAATATATAGAGGAGGAGAGTTCAAATTTATTGATAAGACATATAATTTGAAAGTTCTATTGGAAGTAGGATAGGTGTTTGTAAGACATATAAATTAAGTTTTATTGGAAGTTGAACACGTGTTCGAATTTATAGAAAATACATATAATTAAAAGTTTTGTTGTAATTATAATAGGTGTTTGAATTTATAAAAAAGAAGAATTCGAATTAACAGAAAAGACATATAAGTAGAAGTTATATTGGAAGTAGAATACAAGGACGGTAATATATCATTTTTTACGATTTTCTAAACTTATTTATCTATTTTATTACAGATTCTTAATTTTTTTTAATACAAGTTAATTATGCTTGTATTAGGACAATGTACCCATGAATCCAATAGTATTCATATATCGAAAATTCTTCTTATTTAAAAAGGGCAAAAAATGATGTTAGCATAATAGAAAAAGTTTCCGTGCAGAACCATATATTTTCTCTTTTGGGTACTTAAATTCTAAAACATATTCTTACCACTATCAATTAATTAAGCAATGCATGATTCATGTATTTTTTTATTATGTTATTGTTCTGCTTTATAAAATATGTTTTTTTTGCATGAATAGATTATTATGACTAGGTTTATATATGTTAAGTGAAATTTGGAGTTCGATCTTAAACAACGGCGGTTCGAAACGTGTTTAACGAGAATACGGTTCATTAGAAAAGATCGTATTAACAATTATAATTTTATATTGATATTATAAATTTTATTTTATTTTAGATATCAACATTTATGAATAAAAATTATAATACAAGTATTCAAAATATAAGTACTCAAATCAATATATATATATATATAAAGGAGGATAGCGGGAGTTTAGGTGGCGCTCTAATATCGTCTCCATCGATTTTTCTAATTTTCTAGAATTTTAAACACTAACAAATATAAAAATATCAATTAGCACATTAGAAGTAGAATAGGTGTTCGAATTTATAAAGGAGAAGAGTTCGAATTTATAGGAAAGACATATGATTAGAAGTTCTATTGGAAGTATAATAAGTATTTATAAGGCATACGATTAAAAGTTCTATTGGAAGTAGAATAGGAAATATCGTCTCAATCGATTTTTCTAATTTTCTAGAATTTTAAACACTAACAAATATAAAAATATCAATTAGCACATTAGAAGTAGAATAGGTGTTCGAATTTATAAAGGAGAAGAGTTCGAATTTATAGGAAAAACATATGATTAGAAGTTCTATTGGAAGTATAATAAGTATTTATAAGGCATACGATTAAAAGTTCTATTGGAAGTAGAATAGGAGTTCGAATTTATAGAGAATAAGAGTTCGATTTTATAGAAAAAATATATAAATAAAAGTTCTACAAAAAATATATAAATAAAAGTTCTACTAGAACTAGAATAGGTGTTTGAATATATAGAGCAGACATATAATTAAATATTTTATAGA
The DNA here is from genome assembly GCA_036435485.1 of Saposhnikovia divaricata. Taxonomy (NCBI): domain Eukaryota; kingdom Viridiplantae; phylum Streptophyta; class Magnoliopsida; order Apiales; family Apiaceae; genus Saposhnikovia; species Saposhnikovia divaricata. The sequence continues at coordinate 27,842,065 of CM071600.1, forward strand.
AAGTACGATCTTCTTAAATTATATATTTTTTATATAAGTTAATTATACTTATATTAGGAAAATTTATTCATAAATCCAATACTATTGTCATGAAAAAAGTCACTGTATTTAAAAAGAAAAGAATTGATGTATTTAAGTAATAAAAGAACAATGAGTAAAAGAACAATCTTATGCAGAAATCCTAAATAAATACAGGAGTATCTATAATATAAAGAGAAAATAAGATGTGTTTTCATTTTCTAAAACTCCAAAATTTTAGAAAATCTAGAGAAAGTATAAATTGGAATTCACTCTATTTTTTAGGTTTTGATGTTAAGGAAAAAAATTGTTGTGTAAGATAAGTATCATCAATAATATTTAATGAAGTTAGAATTTCGATCCCAAACGAGAGCGACTCAAAACGTGTTTAACGGGAAGACGGCTCACTATGAAAGATCGTACTAGCTATTAAAATATCATATGATATTATAAATTTTATTTTATTTTTAGGATTTGATTTTTATGGATAAACATTATCATACAAGTAATATATGTAAAACTTAGGTTTTTGGTCTTAACGAGAGAGCGAATCAATAGTAATAAATGTGTTTAACAAGAAAGCGGTTCATTAGATAAGACCGTATAAAAGATGTTTAAATATATAATTAATACATTAAATAAAATGTTTTATTGGAAGTAGAATACGAGGACGGTGGAGACATCTTATGCGATTTTTTAAAACTATACATCTTTTTTCCTAGAAATCTTTTAGTTTAACTTTTTTATACAAGTTAATTATAATTGCATTACAAAAATATATCCATAAATGTAATATTATTCCCGTAACAAAAAGTCTTCGTATTTTAATTTTTTTTTTGATATGTTAACATCAATATATATATATATATATATATATATATATATATAAAGGAGGATAGCGGGAGTTTAGGTGGCGCTCTAATATCGTCTCAATCGATTTTTTCTAATTTTCCAAAATTTTAAACACTAACAAATATAAAAATATCAATTATCACATCAATCAATATCAATATATATATATAAAGGAGGATAGCGGGAGTTTAGGTGGCGCTCTAATATCGTCTCAATCGATTTTTCTAATTTTCTAGAATTTTAAACACTAACAAATATAAAAATATCAATTAGCACATTAGAAGTAGAATAGGTGTTCGAATTTATAAAGGAGAAGAGTTCGAATTTATAGGAAAGACATATGATTAGGAGTTCTATTGGAAATATAATAAGTATTTATAAGGCACACGATTAAAAGTTCTATTGGAAGTAGAATAAGAGTTCGAATTTATAGAGAATAAGAGTTCGATTTTATAGAAAAAATATATAAATAAAAGTTCTACAAAAAATATATAAATAAAAGTTCTACTTGAACTAGAATAGGTGTTTGAATATATAGAGCAGACATATAATTAAATATTTTATAGAAAGTACGATCTTCTTAAATTATATATTTTTTATATAAGTTAATTATACTTATATTAGGAAAATTTATTCATAAATCCAATACTATTGTCATGAAAAAAGTCACCGTATTTAAAAAGAAAAGAATTGATGTATTTAAGTTATAAAAGAACAATGAGTAAAAGAACAATCTTATGCAGAAATCCTAAATAAATACAGGAGTATCTATAATATAAAGAGAAAATAAGATGTGTTTTCATTTTCTAAAACTCCAAAATTTTAGAAAATCTAGAGAAAGTATAAATTGGAATTCACTCTATTTTTTAGGTTTTGATTTTAAGGAGAAAAATTGTTGTGTAAGATAAGTATCATCAATAATATGTAATGAAGTTAGAATTTCGATCCCAAACGAGAGCGGCTCAAAACGTGTTTAACGGGAAGACGGCTCACTATGAAAGATCGTACTAGCTATTAAAATATCATATGATATTATAAATTTTATTTTATTTTTAGGATTTGATTTTTATGGATAAACATTATCATACAAGTAATATATGTAAAACTTAGGTTTTTGGTCTTAAAGAGAGAGCGAATCAATAGTAATAAATGTGTTTAACAAGAAAGCGGTTCATTAGATAAGACCGTATAAAAGATGTTTAAATATATAATTAATACATTAAATAAAATGTTTTATTGGAAGTAGAATACGAGGACGGTGGAGACATCTTATACGATTTTTTAAAACTATACATCTTTTTTCCTAGAAATCTTTTAGTTTAACTTTTTTATACAAGTTAATTATACTTGCATTACAAAAATATATCCATAAATGTAATATTATTCCCGTAACAAAAAGTCTTCGTATTTTAATTTTTTTTTGATATGTTAACATAACAGAAAGACATTCACATGCAGAAACTGTAAATAAATACAAGAATATCTATAATATACAAAAAATATAAGATGTGTTTTCATCTTTTAAAATTCCATAAATATTAGAAAGTTTAAAGAATATAAAAATTGGAACTTACTCTCTTTATATAATGAAGTTAGAATTTCGGTTTCAAATAAGAGCGGCTCGAAACGTATTTAACAGGAAGACGGCTCGTTAGAAAAGATTGAAGTCATAATTTTTTTTATTTTTACGGTTCGATTTTATAGATAGAAAATATTATATAAGTTGTTAAAAAGTTGGGATTTCGGTTTTAACGAGAGAGCAGCTCAATCGAAAGAATCGTATTTAACAAGAAATTGATTCATTAGAGAAGATTATTTAATTATTAAAATTTAATATTATTATTATAATATAACGTAAATGTATTGAATTTTTTTAAAAATATTGTAACGCCGCCGCGAATCGCGGCTTTATCAATTAGTTATGTGTTAAAGTTGGGTTTCGATTTTAACAAGAGAACGGCTCTATACGAAAGAGAGGTTCATTAGAGAGAGCCATGTTAACAGTTAAAGTTTAATATTGAAAATGTAATATAAGGTAAATATATATTGAATTTTAAAAAGAAAAAATTACACGCCGCCGCGAAGCGCGACTTTATCAACTAGTTTTTTGTTAAAAGGATTGTAACTTTGTTAAATTCATTTTTGTTTCATTGGGTGTGATGATGAGGATTTTGTTTTATTAAATTTTATGAAGGAGTATTTTCTATGTTTTAAAATCCTGATAATGTTATTACAAATATTTATTATCCATAAAAATTAAGATTGAAGTTATATGTATCATTTTAATATTTAAATATTATAAATTTAATCATAATGAATTTAAAATTATAAATATTTTAAAAATAAAATATATTTATTCATACAATTATAAATTAAATGTATTTATAAATCAATTTTAAAAATTAAATTTATATTAGTAAAAAATCCATTATAAAAATGTCAAATACCGGACCACATGTGGTAAATTAGTGTTTGATACGGACGTAAGTACCGTACCAATTTGGGATGAAAACGCGCAAGCTTGAACTAGCTCTTCTCACGAAGTCTTTACCTCGAGTCAACACGCTATATCACATCCGAGTTTTCTTATTCTACCCATCTTCTTCATCAGATATGTATAACAAGACAAATCATATTTGAATCATGCGAAAATATAATAATAAAACTCACTGGAGAAATTTGTTGGTGGTGACTTGTAGGATAAAATCAAAATTTCTGTAATCCACGTATTATTGTGATGGGGTGAGGATATTAAGCATGCCAAAGTCCAAGAGCTTTCTTCAAGCTGTCATCAACCCTTTTAAATTTCACTCCAAAACAGGTACCATATATTCATACTCAGATTCTGTATGTGTTAAGACATATGTGTTTGTGTTTGATCATTCTTGTAAAATTTACTCACTCTGTGTTATTAACTGTGTAATGTTTGATTAATAAGATAAAGAAGGAGACTTGGACACAATTTCTGCCCAAGAACAAAGACAATTCACTTTCCAAACCCTGGTTGCTGCTACTAAAGATTTTCATCCCAGTAATAAGCTTGGACAAGGCGGCTTTGGCCCTGTTTTTAAGGTATTGTCTTCTCTTTTTCTATGTTACATATTTTTTTCGATGCATTAGATTTTTAAGTCCTATGGGAAGGGGATTGTGGAGAGAGGATTCGAACCCGTGATCTTTGGGTAAATGAGGGGAAGGATCCTTCTAAGGTATTGTCTTGGTTGGGCAGGTCTGTAAAACCCCAATAGTCTAGTACTACTACCATTTTAATTTTCAAGTTCATCAGTTTATTGTTTGGGTGTAAATTTTGTGTAGGGGAAGTTGGAAGATGGGAGGGAGATTGCGGTAAAGAAGCTTTCACAAAACTCATCCCAAGGGAAGAAGGAATTTATGAATGAGGCTAGATTGTTAATGAAAGTTCAACACCGAAATGTTGTTACCTTGCTGGGGTATTGTGCTTATGGTGCAGAGAAGCTACTTGTATATGAATATGTTGCTAATGAGAGCGTTGATAAACTTCTCTTCAGTAAGTTCTGTTTTCTTTGAATCAATTTAGATATTGATCATGAACTTTATATGCTTATATAATAGAAATTACCCAATTTGACGCTTGTTTGTTCAATAACCAAATTTTGAAGCTTTGATGTGTTTATTTTTTTTTGAGTAGAACTGTAAAATGTTCACTTAATATGGTAGTTATTATATTATTCAGTTGCTTATTTGATGATAGACTATCATCTAGTAGTTTTTCTCCCCTAGAAAAATGTATATGTGCTTGCATAATGTTATTAGCTTTCAATGTTATTCTAGTTTGAATTGTTTGAATTTAGTGCCAGCGATCAATTGCCATCTTCCGCTTCCAGGATAAATTCTCCCGTTTGTGCCTCATAAAAAGAACTAGCAGGTTGATGTCTTTGGTTTATATGTACCTCTAATAAAATGTTATCTACCATTAGTAACCCACTAGCAGTCAATGTAGTACTAATGTGGTGTTTGATTCGTGAAAGAAATCAAAGGAATGGAGGTAGTGTGCAAAATTTGGGTAAAAAATGAGAGTGCAATTTTCAGTGAGGAGATATGTGAAGAAAATTGGGTGATGGAGCATGGAGCATTCTTTCTTAAACTGAGGGTTTGAGTTCTAGTTTAGTTTTAGGTTGTTAGGAATGGAATGGAGGAATGAACGATTTTTTTTTTTTTGCTAATTAGGAATGAAAATTTGAACATTAAACCATAATATAGTCCAAATTTCATTCCATTTCCTCCAATTTTCTTCATCCCAACCAAACACAACATTAATATTTTTTGATCTATGGAGATAGCCGAATGTATCACCTCTTTTTAAGCCGTGATACATTGAGTATCAATATCAGAATTTTCCACTAGGTGAATGTCTTAATAGTGAATACTTTTTTTAATACATTTATTGTGTATGCTGATCCAGATATTCTTTCTGTAGAATTTGGAAGACAGGAAGAATTTGATTGGAACAAGAGGTATGCCACCATAACAGGTGTTGCTCGGGGTTTGCTTTACCTACACGAAGATGCACACACTTGCATCATCCACAGGGATATTAAGGCGAGCAATATTCTGCTAGATGATAGGTGGATACCAAAGATTGCTGACTTTGGCATGGCAAGACTCTATCCTGAAGATGAAACCCATGTTCACACACGTGTTGCTGGTACCAGGTTGGCTTTAATCACTTAGCTATATTGATGTTATTTTGACCCTTTTTATATCAGATAACTGTATTGAATATGAGAATTGAATTTGAAACAGTGGGTACATGGCCCCAGAATATGTCATGCATGGCAATCTATCTATCAAAGCAGATGTCTATAGTTTTGGTGTTTTGCTCCTGGAAATCATCAGTGGTCAGAAGAATTCAACTTTCAGCTTAGATCCTGATTGCCAGAGTTTACTTGATTGGGTAAAGATCTGATCCATCTGCATCAATTAATATAGGATTACAGAGATGCTATGAGGTTTAAATTTTCTTTATGTATATATATATTCAATGCGGCCACAAATACAAGCTAGTAGAATCTTAGTGGAAAAAAATGGGTTTCTGAACCATAATTTAGAGATGGGAATAATCCCATGGTCGAGATCTTGAGGATGTAAGCTTTTTGGACAATGAATTTAACAGGAATATGTAACTTGTGCCTCTGATGGTTCCTACTTCCTAGGGTGTATAATAGATGATAAATGCAAAAGCAGAGGTTAATTAATAGACAGAAAACTTTTTAGTATGTTCTGCTTCACTGGCATGCTATCTCAAAAAGAACTGTAGCTTTTGGATAATTTGTTCAGAAAGCACGAGCCTGATTTTGAATTGACTTAAATTTGAGGTTAGAGGGAAAAGAGAGAATACCTTTTTTCCTTACTCTGACTCTTTAGTTCATTTTTGTCGGAGATCTTGACTGTTGAGTAGTTTCAAATTGTAAAAGTAGATAGAAGCGGACATCAAATTAGAAGTACGTAATATTGATACCTACTGGATGGCATAACGTAACCGTAACCAATTTAAATGATTCTTGTCTTCCAATTGTTGATAATAGTCCTACCCCACACTTGAAACAGCACACCATATGAAACTCGGCCAAGGCCTAATTTATGTGTAGAAGTTTAGATATTTTTATAATTCCTTCGGACTAGACCATAAATTTATCATGACTTAGAAAGCATGTACCAACAGCGGAAGCTAAACCAAGAGTCCAAGACTTGTGTAATTATATGTACATTGAAACAACACAACATGTAAGTATAATATGATATTTAAGCCATTATTCCAAACCCTTGAGATTGTAGGACAGAAGGTAGACTTATAAGTCTGACTTTTTTTTCGGGGGGGGGGGGGGGGGGGGTGGGGGGGAGGTTCTATTCTCATAATCATGATTTATACATTTTAAGTTCTCGGTTTGGGAAGTTGGAATGTAACATGGGGTATGCACTACAATTTTTGCTACAGGCTTACAAATTTTACAAGAGGGACCAAACTCTAGAGATTGTAGACAAAAAATTGGCCTCTTCAGTGGTTCCTGATCAGGCAGCATTGTGCATACAAATTGGACTGTTGTGTACACAGTCTGATCCACAGTTACGTCCCACCATGGGCCGGGTAGTAATAATGCTGTCAAAGAAACTTGGAACACTTGAAGTGCCAACAAGACCAGGATATCTTGGTACACGGTATAGAAGATCTCAGAGGGGCAATACTTCATCTTCCACTGCTGGAATTAGTGTTGAATCTAGCTCTCGATCTTCGGATTTAACCAATTATACCAACACTGCCTCTGCATCAGCTCTAAGTGCCACTGCAACTGCTAGCACATCAACAAATAACAGATTAGGAAATCCTCGCGGTAAGCAGCCAATGCAAGGATAGGCGAAGGCGAATTTTTTAAATTTTATAATATTCTTTCTGTATTTTATGCATGTATGTTGTTGCTGACAGGCCGGGTAGGGGTTGCTGGTTCGGTGTATATATAATTTTGGGCACAATCCATGAAAAACTGATGGATCATAAAAGCAAATAGTTAATGCTCCAAGTTCTAAAAAGGATTTTAGTAAACAGATTATATTCCAAGTTAGTGTTTTTTCTTTTTAAACCTAAATGACCCACAAGAGCGGAATAAATTACAGGTAAAATTGAACTTGTGACCTATCATAAACAACTTTCGTCACTAGGTTAGAATCTTATCCGCTACATAATTCATTGTTTGGATTGGATATTTTTGTTAAAGGTTATGTTATGTGTTTTGTAGATTTGTTTTGCAAATGTGTACGTACTCAATTGTATGATTAGGGAAAAATGTTGAATAATATATGATTTAATTAGGATCTTTTTCAAACACGTTAAAAATTTAGATGAATTTGTTATGTAATATTTTGTGAATATTATATGCTTTAATTAGGATCTTTTTCAAACACGTTAAAAATTTAGATGGATTGTTACATAATAATTTGATTGTATGATTGAGGAAAAATGTTGAATATATTTGATTTACTTGGGATTTTCAAATACGTTAAAAATTTTAGATGGACCCATTACATGATATTTTGAATTTAATAGTTTTGTTATAAGTTGAGACTAAATTCAAATATATTCTAGTCCTATAACCCCATTTTCTCGTTCATGTTAGAACCCATCACATTACGGATCCGTTTGACTTATCTTAAAATAAGTAACTTATAGTTTAAAGTGATAAGTGTCATATAAGTGATAAGTAGATCAGAGTTTATAAGTCAGTAGAGTGTTGATAAATTAGAACTTATAAATCAGTAGATTGTTTGGTAAATCAGAACTTATAAGTTAACTTTTTTTATTATTTTCAAAATATTTATTTTTTAATATATATAAATGTATATCAATGATAGATCTTGATGGGTCGAGAAATTTGATATATACATATCAATTTTCTAATGAACGGATAAAAAGATATTTGATTTTGAAGATTTAAAGGATATTATGGGGGTATTTGGGGTATCTTAAGAAGAGTAGCTTATGACTTATAAGCATAAATGTCATATAAGTGAAAAGTAGAACAGAACTTATAAGTCAGTAAAGTGTTTAGTAAATCAGAACTTATAAATCACTAGAGTGTTTGGTAAATCAGAACTTATAAGTTAACTTTTTTTATTATTTTTAAAAAAATTTTGTTTTTTAATATATATAAATGGATGTCAATGGATAGATCTCGATGAGTAGAGTAATTTGATATATACATATCAATTTTCTAATGAACGGATCAAAAGATATATGATTTTGAAGATTTGAAGGATATTATATATTGCGTGTATCGAGAATTAAGTTATAAGCATAAGTTCCTAACATTCAACTTATCAACATATAAGTCATAAGTTGAGCTAAAATTTAAATAGGCAAACACTCCTCATAAGTTCTTATAGCCTTATAAGCCATAAGTTGCATACAAAATGAAACCCCAAACAGGCCCTATATATTGCGTGTATCGAGAAATAAGAATAAACTGAAAGTTGAATGTAAGAATACTCAACATTCAACTTATAACATAGTGGGTGTTTGGCTTACCTTAAAATGAGTAACTTATGGTTTATAAGCATAAGTAGATCAGAAATTATAAGTCAGTAGAGTGTTTGGTAAATCAGAACTTATAAATCAGTAGAGTGTTTGGTAAATCAGAATTTATAAGTTAACTTTTTTTTATTATTTTCAAAATATTTGTTTTTTAATATATATCAATGGATGTCAATGGATAGATCTCGATGAGTAGAGTAATTTGATATATACATATCAATTTTCTAATGAACGGATCAAAAAATATATGATTTTGAAGATTTGAAAAATATTATATATTGTGTGTATCGAGAAATAAGTTATAAGCATAAGTTGAATGTTAGGATTTCCTAACATTCAACTTATCAACATATAATTTATAAGTTGAGCTAAAATTTAAATTGACAAACACCCCTCATAAATTCTTATGGCCTTATAAGCCATAAGTAAGTCAACAGTAAAACGAAACCCCAAACAGGCCTGTTATAGGGAGAATATTGTATAACAATATTTTGGAGGTTTGCTGGATTATCGGAGCAAAATACGGATATTTTGCTAAAAGAAGAACAAAGGATTAGGGTTTGTGTGTATGAATGTGGCTGAGCTTGATAGGTGTTTTTCAGGTAAACTGTTTCTCATCCGTATCAAGGTGCCTACGTACCCTATTTATAGGGATCAAGCCTGACGTAGTTCTTGGGCCACAAGTTACCTAGGCGGGCTAGGGTTTTAAGAGATAAGCCAAAGTCCAAGCCCATGTAGGTAGGGCTGACGTGGCAATGAGTCATCAATCCTATCCATGATCCATGATCTAGCTGTAGAAGCCCATGGCCTCGAACGGATAGGTTTGGAATGAAAGATCCATCAGGGCCCTTGCATGCGACCATGAAAGGCCTGGCCATGCGAAGCGATCCCTGTGACTAGCTACTCATGCGACCTTGGGTCTGGCCATGAGCCTTCTAGAAGAGAGATGATGACCTCGCTGTAAGTGACAGATATGATGCAAAAGCGAGGCATCGCACAGCGAGGCGCCACTTCCTGCGAGGCGAAAACATGTAGCGAGCGAGGCGCTCCTGTAATAGAGATATTATTGTCAAGGCATGTTGGGCTGATTCCAATAGTGGGCTTTAATGACCCAATCTTCATCTTCTAGGCCCATCATAAATTATGAACCATCAATTTAGCTAATTAAATCAATTTAGCCATTATGCCAGATTTGGGCATAACAACTACCCCCCGAGTCCATATTGCCATTGGAGATGCGATGTGGACTCAAAAATTACGAGTTGTGACCGCGAAGCGAGCCCAAGTATAGATATAACCATTGGAGTAGTCGCGACCCCAAGAATTTGAAAGGTTTTGACAGCTGTTGTGTCTCGAGATGTGTGTCCAACAGACGAGATTTCAACACGTGTCCCATGTCTTTCTCTCTCCTGATGACTATATATACCCCTGTCACTATCATTTCCTTTTTTATTCTCACAAACACATTGTTGAAGTGCTGTCAGTTTGCTCCCAGATCAAACGCAAAGAATTTTCAGGCTCTTTCACCAGCGATCCCGAGTTTCTTTCGATTTCTTCAATCCTTCTTCAAGAAAAAAGTAAGTCTTCCTTCTCTTCTTGCATTTAAATTACTGTTCTTCATTGTAATTGCATGATTAAATAGCTTAAATTGCATGCGATGCGAACCCAAATAACTGCGATCCCAAAATGCCAATTTTATGATGCGACCCGTCCTCGCTATTGTAGGAGTGCGATCCGTAATTACTTAGATAGAAACATAGGTTAAGAACGTTAACCTTCCCCTTAGGATTGCGACCCCTCATATTCTCTGTGAACGATGCGAGAACACATAGAGCCTTTCTGTTCGCTTGTTTCTTTCCTCCTTCATTTGTTTTCTGTAAGGGCACACACTTAATCATTTCACCATTTTCAGATGTCTCAAGACGATAGTTCAAGGACACCTTCTCCCATGCCTCATATACAAATCAGCGATGCTGCAGCAGCCAACATCGCAAAAGCTACGAGCACCAGCGAAAGTTCGTTCAAGTTATACTTCGACCCTTTATGGTCTAACGAAGAATATACTCGCGAAGTGCCTCTGATTTCGTGGAGAACAAAACACCCTTCAAGCTCGCGGGATCAATCTCTGGATGTACTCCCAGCTGAGAACGAGCCTCACACCATGACTGACATCGAACATGACATCGAAACTTTGACAAAGAAAGGAGATGAACTCAACGCTAGGGCAGCAGAAATTCTCTCCAAAGTACCTCCACCACGAACCATGCCTCCATCACAAACCGTGTCGCCCATTCACATAAGTGATTCTCCAACAGATTCATTAGGCGATGCCTATTATGACATCGAGGGAGGTGCTGATAACGAAGCCAACTCTGATGACTCTGACTACGAAGAGCCTTCCTCTGATGATGGCGGCCTCGATGAAGTAGCCAAGGTCGTCAATTTCACTGATTACAATTACATACCAGAAGCTTCTCCAGAGCCTTACGAACCCACTCCCCAGCCTGAGCTAGAAGGGACCATATATGTTGGCGGTCCTCGTCCTGAAGACATCGAGCCAGGCTCGAAAGTGAAACCTGGCCAACCTCGCGTCTTAGGCTGCAGGGATCTGTCAACGACCCTAGATACAGAATCTTTATCTAAGGCGGTCGACATTTTCAGGCCAGAAGGCAAAATTATTCTCCCTAAATCTGCGATGCGATGCTACCGCTTCGATCATCAAGAGAATGGTGGCAGAGTGCCTCGTATGGTTCTGACCTCTGCAATGATGAAGATAGGCGTATCTTCTCCCCTTCACCCTTTTATTAGGGATGTTTGTGAAATGTACCATCTTGCCCCAATTCAAATAAATCCCAATGGCTACAGAGCTATGATTGCCCTTTACATCCTCTACCATAAGCTCGGCTATCCTGAGTTGGATGCGAGGACCATGGGCTATTTTTTGCAATTGAAGCGATGCGGGGCATCAGACTTTGGCTACGTTTATTTCTCCATGTGGCCAGAGTTCAACAAAAAAGAACTATATCACAGTGCCCCAAGTAATGCCGGCTCGTGGAAAGGTCCTTATTTCTATGTCCACGACGTGCCTAGAGTCAAGACTTCTTTTAACTATCTTCCAGGTATGGAACTTAACCTTTTAATTTCATCCTCCTTTCATTCGATCCTTGCGCTAACTCGTCCTTCCTGAGATCGCAGTTGGTCAAGTGCGAACCGTCCTGAAGGGCGAAGAAAAGCAACGTGCTGAAGACCCCGCGGGAGGCCTGCAACATTAGAACTCTTCTTTCCCTCGAGAACCTAATTGAGTGCGGTTTTTTGAAAGAAGGGGTCGGTCTTCCTTCGAAAACTAGGCCCTCAGGAGCGAAGAAGACCTCCTTGAAAAGAAAGGCTCGCGAGGAGGCCTCGTCCTCTCGAGTTGTTGTTACCACAAGCGAGGGTATTCTCCTCGTCATAACATGATCATTACTCCGTCCTCGTTAACTTTAACACTGCATTCATCCTTACTGTTCTTGCATTTGTATAACTTGTATTATTATGCTTTTAATGTTATTTTGCTTCCATTTTTCAGGCATGTCGGGTAAGAGCGGCCGCAGACCTCCTTTTCTCCAAAAAAGCGGGGCCATCCCCGTCGCGAAGACTGCTCCAATCCCTGCTAAGCCAAAAACTGCTGAACTGCCACCTCCTCCACCTTTATCGCAGAACACCGAGATCGTTCAGCGAACCCAGGGTACCCCTGAGGATCACATCTCCAAGAAGGCCAGGAAAGATGAATCTGTGCTTCCTGCTCCTAAGCACCCAGCCACTGCTACCCCTGTTCATCACCTCTTCGCGAAGCATGGGTATAACCATGCTACCGAAGAGGAATGTACGAGCTGGGTGGGGGCCGAGCTGATCGATAATGCCGAATCTCTCTCCAAATGTCTGTCTGAAGCGTTCATCCGTCAAACTTCTCATCTCAAGGAGTTGAAGACCCTTGCATCCGTCAAAGCCAAGCTGGAGAAGGAGGTCTCAGTCCTTAAGTTCCAGAAGGAAGAGGACAAGAGATCGCTGATGAAGACTCATAGACTCGCCCTCGAGACAGAAACCGCGTCTCTGCGATCCGAGCTCAAGAAAATCACTGATGAGAGGAATATGTTCAGCAAATGTTATAGGGAGAATATTGTATAACAAGGCCCATATAAGTTCTATAAATGGGCGTAAGCTTATTTTGCCAAACAATCATGTTAAATGATGAATGGGCTTTCGGCCCAAATAAGTTGAAAAATCTGTTTGCCAAACACTCACTACATAAGGTATGAAATTCAAAACGAGTACCTAATAACCAGGGACGGACCCAGGATTTTTATCCTATTGGGGCTGGAGTAAATTTTTTTCCACGTATTAAACAAAAATTATAAATGCACAAACTAGCTTAAAATGTAAATGAATATTAGAAGTTCAACCATGCTATTAACTAGAAATCCAACATATGCATAAAATAAGTAATAAAAGTACTAGTTTACAATTAAAAATAGAAAAAGATTTACTCACATTATTTTAGTTGTACTCGGCGATTCTTTTGAGCATAAAACTCATCTATCACTTCTTCGTGATCAATATCTTCAACAAACTCCCTCTCAATGTTATGACCATAGAATCTTTCAAGTACTCTTCATCCATTTTATTTCGAAGAACGGTCTTCACTAATTTCATAGCTGAAAAAATCCTTTCTTTCTGTAGTTGCTGTAGAAACAGGGAGAGTCAACACAAGACAAATCAACATATAAATCAATCTGTAATGTTCAGCCTTTCATGTATCAACCAATCGTAGACATAACTCAAAAACAGTTGACAAATTCTGAAATTTAGCATGCTTAACCACATCAATGTTGTAATGATCAAGTTGGAGTTGAAGATGGTACATCTCTTGATGACTAAAATCAGCGGGATAAAAGGTACTAGCTAGAGTATAAATCTGCTCCTTGTCAAACAAACAAAAAATTATTTTTCGGTTCCAAAGATGAACTTAATCTCAAAAGCTCCATTGCATTATCATTGAACCTATATTGTAGCTCTTCCAACTGAAAATCAATTACAGAATTAAACACATCATAATGATAATGATGCTCAACTGATATATCATCTCTTTGTCGCACCAAACGAATACCATCGATATAATCAGTGACGGACCTAGGATTTTTTTTCTGCCGGGGCTGGAGCAAACTCAGCATAGCATTTTTATGTTGTGTAATATATGTGTTTAGAAAGTAGAAACCTTTTGTTTAAATCATGGCTATCTTTAAATTTTGGAAGGAGCCCTTATATCTTGAGAATGGTGTGGAAGGAGCCTTCTTTAAGTAGCTAATTGAGTCTTTAGTTTCCACATCTTCTCGATATGGAAAGTGTATAGTTTTACAACATTTTGTTAAGCCTTAAAAACTAAATAGCTGAAAGAATGGAAAATGTAAAATTGCAGCAGCTGAGAATCAAACCTGAGTCTTTCATGTTTTGTTCCAGCCCACAAACCAGCTGAATTGTTAGAGAACACACCTGATATGCACCCACACACACAGTGTTTACAGTAAAACAAATGAGGAAAAACCAATCTTATTTTCCTTGAAATGAAAATGCGTACAGAGAAGAATAAATAGCAAGCTAACTTCCTACAAACTAGCAGTGATAGTAGTAATCTCCTAACACCACTCCAACATCCTAACTGACCTTAAGTCTCTCCTAAATAATCTCAACAACCACGACTTAATCTACTCTAACGATGTGGCTAACACATGCCACTTATTCAAACAGATAATAAGCCCAAAACAAATAAATAACTAATAAATTTAGATTAAACCAACAAACACCCCTTAATCTAAATTTATGTAGCCAGTTTCTTCATGCCCAATAAATCGCGCATTTTCTCAAACTTGACAGCTGCAAGTGCCTTTGTCAAAACATCTGCTCTTTGCTCGCCAGTGCTAACATGCTTGATCTGTATTTCGCCCTTCTCGACGCACTCTCGAATAAAGTGATAACGTATGTCTATATGCTTGCTGCGACCATGGAAGACTGGATTTTTGGCCAGGTCTATAGCATACTTATTGTCCATATAAATCACCACAGGACCTGGTTTTACACCAATAATCTGACCCAACAGCTTCCGTAACCAAACTCCTTGACATGCTGCAGCCGTGGCAGCCATGAATTCAGCTTAGCAGGATGATAATGCAACACATCTCTGTTTTTGTGATACCCAAGTTATTAAGCTATCGTTGAGGTAGAAAGTCATACCTCCTGTACTCTTCCCGTCTTCGATGTTTCTTGCCAAATCACTGTTTGAAAACCCCGATAGCATATAGTTTTCCGAGCCCTTTGCATAAACTAAACCATACTCTAGTGTTCCCTTCACATATCTGAAAATACGTTTTACTGCATTGTAATGAAGCACTGTTGGCCTCTCCATAAAACGACTTACAATACCAATAGTAAAAGCTATATCGGGATGAGTATGTACCAGATATCTAAGGCCACCTACCACACTTTTGAACTGAGTGGGATCAACACTTTCACCATTTTCATCTTTATGTAACTGTATCTTCTCCTCCATTGGATACTTCACTGGATTGCATTCCAACATTCCTGCCTTCTGTAAGACTTTCTTTGCGTATGATGTTTGTTTCAACTCTATACAGTCCCTTCCTTGCTTGACCTCAATTCTCAAATAATGTGAAAGTCTACTAAGATCACTCATCTCAAAATTTTATGCCATCCGCTTCTTAAACAATTCGATGCTGTGCACACTAGTTCCCGTAACAAGAAGGTCATCAACATAGACTCCAATTATCAGAATTTCACTCCCATTCGCTGAGTGTACACTGCTGGTTCGTACGGACACTTAATAAAACCCAGTTTCTCCAAGCAACTGTTTAGATTTGCGTACCATGCTCGTAGTGCCTGTCTCAAACCGTACAGGGTCTTCACCAACTTATAGACTAGATGCTCCTTCCCTTTATTTGTGAATCCTTCAGGTTGGCTCACATACACATTTTCACGAAGTTCACCATTGTGAAAGGCTCATTTCACGTCAAGATGGTGAACCTCCCAGCTGTTCTTGGCCGCAAGTGCTAGTAAAAGCCTCACTGTTTCCAATCGTGTTACTGGAGCAAAAAATTCTTCGTAATCGACCCCTTGTTTCTGAACATAGCCCTTTGTTACGAGCCTGGCTTTGTATTTTATAACCTCTCTGTTTGTGTCCTTCTTTAACTTGTATACCCACTTTAATCCGATGGCCTTATGTCCAGCTGGTAGCTCCACCAAATTCCATGTGCCATTTCTTTCAATAGTTTCTATCTCAGTTTTCATAGCCTTTCTCCACATATCTTCCTTCGTTGCTTGGATATAACACACTGGTTCGTCTATTCCCATCAGCATCAGCTCATCGTGTAACTCAATCTCCTCGGTATCATTATAGATGTCACTGAGGTTTCTGTATCGCCTAGGTTCACTGTCTTCTTCTGAGTCTACTTCATCTGTCATCTCCTTCGAATTAGATACCCTTGATTGTACTGGTGTCACTACCTCTTGATCATTGCTATTTCCCTTACCTGAATTGCTTCCAGTCACGACAAATGAGCCTTGTTCACTACTGTCTTCAACCTCTTGTTCCCACGGCCAACCTTTTCCTTCATCGAACACCACATCCCTGCTGACATGCAGAGAGTTTGTTTTTGGATCATATAACCAACATGCCTTTGTTCTTGGTTCTCTTCCCAAGTACACCACAATTTTACTCTGATCATCAAGTTTGCTTAGCTGCACATTAGGTATTTTCATATGAGCAATGCATCCAAAAACCTTCAAATGTGCAATGTCAGGTGTCTTGCCAGACCATGCTTCATAGGGTGTCTTTCCAACCACAACTCGTGTAGGCAAACGATTCAGAACATATATTTAATGTCTTACTGCCTCACCCCAAAACTTGGACGGCATATTATTTTCTTTCAACAAGCTTCTTGCCATTGCCATGACAGTCCTATTTCTCCGCTTCACCACACCATTCTGCTGCGGAGAATAAGGTGCAGTGTAGTGCCTTTGAATACCCATTTTTTCACAGTATGATGTAAAATTAGCTGAGCAAAACTCTCATCCTCTGTCTGTTCTAAACACCTTGATTTTTCACTCTGTCCCATTTTCAAACAGTTTTTTAAATTTCTGGAAAGCTTCAAATGCCTCATATTTCGTTTTCAAGAAGTAAACCCACATT
The DNA here is from genome assembly GCA_036435485.1 of Saposhnikovia divaricata. Lineage (NCBI taxonomy): Eukaryota > Viridiplantae > Streptophyta > Magnoliopsida > Apiales > Apiaceae > Saposhnikovia > Saposhnikovia divaricata. The sequence continues at coordinate 27,859,230 of CM071600.1, forward strand.
AGCCTACTAAAATCATCCACAAGTAAGAAAAAATATCTCTTACCGCCAGGTGTGGGTGGTGATATAGGACCACAAATATCTCCGTGCACCAATTCAAGGACCTTTGAAGCATTGAAAAAGGTCCGTTGTGGAAATGGATTTCTGTTCTGCTTTGACATTAAACACCCCTGCATATGTCCTTAGATTGTATGATCTTAGGCAAACCACGTGCCATCTCCTTCTCAGACATTAGTGCCATGGCTCGAAAATTTACATGTCCAAGCCTGCAGTGCCACAAGAAAGATTCTTCCTCTGCCTTAGCCATCAAACATGCAGATTTGCTTCCTTCAATAATTACTTTATACAGCCTATTTTGTGAGCGTTTCACTTTCATCAACAATTTGCCATCTTTATCATTAACCCACAGATAATTTCCAAGCAAAACAACCTTAAACCCCTCTTCTGCCAACTGACCTAAACTTATGATATTGTTGCAAAGATTAGGGATAAAGTATACCTCGTTGAGTGTACGTTCTTCACCATTCTGACAACTAACGATCAAAGATCCCTTTCCTTTTATAGACACAGTTGATCCATCGCCAAATTTGACTTCTCCAGTTATACTTTCATCTAGATCTGCAAACTTTGATCTCAATCCCGTCATGTGATTGCTAGCCCTGTTATCAAGGTACCATAAGTTGGATTCTGTCTTTGTCTCACCCTTTTGTCTCAGCCTAGGAACCACACCTTTCTCCTCCAATAAGAAAGAGTTATTTCCTTCTTCACCACACTCTGTCAACAACAAAGCAGGTTCATCGTCCTCAACTTGACTCAGATTTGGCTCCTGCGTTTGCTCCTTTTCACGTTTATGTTTACAACATTCAGATGCATAATGACCAAGAATGTTGCAGCTGAAACATCTAACCTTACTCTTGTCTCGACTTCCTCGATTTCCATCTTTGTATCGATACTCATTGTCACGCTTACCTTTCTTGTTTGGTGACCTTCTCTTCAACCATTCCTCCCTTGTGAGTAACAGTTGTCCATCCCGTGCTTCTCTTTTCGACCAACTTCCTCTGACAGCAACAACTGAGTCCTTGGTTTCTCATTTGATCCACGAAGTCGTTCCTCGTGTGCCTTCAAACGTCCTACTGTCTCTTCAACGGTCATCTTGTCAAGATTACCAAATTGTTCAAGTGTTGAAGCAATCTGTAGGTATCTTGATGGTAGGGCTCTGAGAAGTTTCTTAACAACATATGACTCCTCCATTGTATCACCTAGAACTTGTATGTTCGTTACGATTCTACACAGTTTCATGCAAAACTCCTCTATTTCCTCCGTGCTCAAAGCCTCCAGTTTGGCTCTTAGGGTCTGCACCTTTGCCTTCTTCACTCTGTCAACCCCTATACACATGGTTCTAATAGCTTCCCAGGTCTCCTTTGCTGACTATCTCTCTGCAACAGACAACAAGATGTCTTCTGGAATCCCCTGATAAATGATTGCCAAAGCCATTTTATCTGTTCGTGCCTCCACTTGTGGACTTTTCTCAGTGGACTCTACTGCCTCCCATACACCCTGTGCTTGCATGAAAACTTTCATTTTCAGAGACCACGTTGTATAATTTTCTTTTGTCGCCATAGGATAGTTGAGCCCAATCGATCCCTCCTTGTTCCTTGACACGTCCATAGACCCCGACTTAGACATTTTATACACACAATACCAATGCTCTGATATCAGATGTTAGAGAACACACCTGATATGCACCCCCACACACAGTGTTTACAGTAAAACAAATGAGGAAAAACCAATCTTATTTTCCTTGAAATGAAAACGCGTACAGAGAAGAATAAATAGCAAGCTAACTTCCTACAAACTAGCAGTGATAGTAGTAATCTCCTAACACCACTCCAACATCCTAACTGACCTTAAGTCTCTCCTAAATAATCTCAACAACCACGACTTAATCTACTCTAACGATATGGCTAACACATACCACTTATTCAAACAGATAATAAACCCAAAACAAATAAATAACTAATAAATTTAGATTAAACCAACATGAACTACACCAGGACTTAGTTGAGAATGGAGAATATATACTAAGAGGAATCTAAAATTTTCACCAGGCCTGGAGCCAACCCCTAGATCCGCCCCTGCATATAAGGAGCACTCATATTTGGCACATCAATTCCAAACTTTTCTCATACCGATATGACATAATGCAAAAGAACATCAAAACCATCATATCTCAAAGATTGTAGTAATTTTTCTGTAGTAATAACAGTTCTTATTAAAGCGGTTTTCTGTTAAATGAATCTGTATTAAAATTAAAATTAAAATGAGATTCGCGATTTCTGATCATGAATTGTGTGTTGATTTATCTTTAACTAAACTCTTTCAAGTACAACCACAGAACTATACTCTATGTGCATTATAGTTTGAAAAAAATGCCCAAGAGTACATAATTATTTAATTTGAAAATCACACAAATACTTAATACATTCAATAGCATAGTTGTAATTATTTGATTAAATCCTACGATTACAAAACAATACTCTACCTATTCATCTGATTTTTTTTATATGTTACCTAAATTAAGTGGGTACGTATTTTTAAATATCAGACTCTATCTTTCTTCACTTGACTAAAAAAAAGTAAAATCCGAACTCAAATGCAGATTGATGTTTTGTTCGAAAAATATGAAAAATATGCATTTAATTATCATGTCGTAAGGGAAAAAAAGAATCGAGCAAGAATAAAGATTTTTTTGAGTGTGTTCATTAAATTTACTACTTTTTTATCATATTTATTTTGACTTTATCCTCCCGGAATTCATTCTCCGGGAAACTCCGTTTAAATTATTCCGGGGATTCTTTCCAATGTACTTCTTTTATAATCTCGTTGGAAATCAAGACAATTTTTATTTGATAGAGCTATTTGTGCAAGTATTTTATGATTAAGAAACACATGTTTTTCGTATAGGTCGTGTAAACTTTACGTTTTTATTCTAGCCATCAATCATCTTCAAGATCGATTCCCACCTATATCAAAATTGTATCGAATCGATACTAATAACTACTCCCTCCGTTCGAGTGGGATCTTTACATCCCAGCTGGGCACGGAGGACAAGACAAACATATAATAACATAGTGTAAAGTGTGTATAGTAGTGGGTGTAATAGTGATTTTATTGTTAAAATAAGTAAAGTAGTGTGTGTAATAGTGTAAAGTGTTGAAAAAGTAGAGTAAAGTAGTGGAGTAGTGGGTGTAATAGTGTAAAGTGTTAAAAAAGTAGAGTCAAGTAGTGAATGTAATAATGTATTTTATTGTTAAAAATTACTATTTTTAGTAATGTAAAGAAATGAGTGGAACATCCCAAAATAGTAACTGTAAAGAACCTGTTGGGACGGATGGAGTAGATTTGTTTTTTTAAAATTTGAACTTGGTCGTGTAGATGAAATCAAATGCAGATGACATAGGGGCTTGATGGGGAGATACAAGTGCTTCCACACCCACATCCTTATCAACTTTTAGTCAAACAATGGACCTCTCTATTCCTGGAGTCAACTTAACTGAACCGGTCCCACTTGTTAGTCTTACAATACATGTCCCTCGATTGCTGTTCCGTTTTTGCACCTATTTTAATCAACAACTAATCACATTTCACCACGTACACACCCTCCTCACTTAAAATTTTCACGCCGAGCGCCATTTATTTTATTCCAAAAAAGATTGACACAATTTCCATTTTCCAACGTCCCAAAACTAATGAAGCTACTCTATTTACTATTTTTGAATAGTACTTATAATTATTACATTCACAACTTTTCTATTTTATACTCCCTCCGTCCCTCTTTACTTGGCACATTTGTAAAAAAAAAATTGTCCCTAAATAATTGTCACATTCTTTGTTTCAATACATATTTTTACCAATTTTTCCATATATACCCCTTTACTTCTAATACCAATGTTTGACTTTATATTTAATATACACACTCATAACTCTTCATTTAATGTTAAGATTAAGGGTAAACATGGAAACAAATTACATAATTAATTCTTTCTTAATATGTGTGTTTTTTGCAAATGTGCCAACTAAAATGGGACGGAGGAAGTATTCTTTTTTACCTTATTACCCCTACTATTTTTTTCCACTATCTTAAATCTATTATTAAATATTAATAGATCCCATGATTATATCCACTTTTCAACCAATTTTACTCTTTTATTACTATTTTTTCTTAATTTACGTGAAAATTAAAAAGATTCAATATTTTTGGGACGGAAATAGTACCATGCCTAAAAAATTTCGAAACTTGAAAACATACTAGTAAAAAAAATTCCACGTCACTAATCCTCGTGAAAGTAATCAAACCCGCAATCCACCGTTGATTTCACACAAAAACCCACATCCCCAGCCGTTGATTATCTCGTGGTCATCTTTCCCTTTCTCTTTACTGGATCCAATCATCTCTAATCTCCTCCTCTTTTTAAATCCCTCCCTTCACTTAATTCTACATACACCTCTATCATCTCCTCATCCTACTATACCTACATATATACACACACAAATCCACATCTCTCTACTCTCTCTCTAGAAATGGCTACAGAAGAAGCCGCCCCTGCTCCTCCCGTTCCTCCCACTCTCCCCCAGTATCCCGAGGTATTTTTCAAACTAAATAGTTTTTGAAAAGTGTAAGTACTTAAATTTAATTGCATGTAACTGGAAATATTAAAAATTTTGCAGTTGATTCTAGCTGCAATTGAAGCTGTGGACGACAAAAACGGAGCCAACAAGACGGCGATATCGAAACACATCGAGTCAATCTACGGGCAGCTACCAGCAGCTCACTCCACACTCTTATCTCATCATTTGAATAGAATGAAACAATCAGGTGAGCTGGTGTTGTTCAAGAATAATTACATCAAGCCTGATCCAAACGCGCCGCCTCGCCGCGGTCGTGGCCGTCCTCCGAAGGCAAAGACGTCGCCGTCGAGTGCTCTGGCAGGTGATGCCGTTGTGTCGCCGGCGCGTCCACGTGGACGGCCGCCGAAGGTTGTAGATCCGGACGCTCCGGCGGCCGCGGAGAAGACGAAGAGTCCGAGTGTCAGTGGGAAGAAGCGCGGGAGGCCGAAGAAGTCGGAGAGTGGAGGGAGAGGGAGAGGACGGCCGCCCAAGGAGAAGACGGCGCCGGCGGCGACTGCTGAAGTAGGGGCATGATTGTAATTTCGGAGAAGATTGTAGTGTTAGGTGGTTTTAGTGTCAAGTGATTGGTGTTTAAGTAGTGTTTAATTTTAAATTATGGTTTTAGTGGTATTATGAACTTGTGTTTGTCATTAGTTGAGTTGTAGTCTCGTAGAAATTGAATTTGACTGTAATTGTTATTTGTAAATTTTTCGTTTTTTAGAAATTGTTGGCATCTTTGGTCTAGAAAAGTGAAATCTGGTTAATTTTCAGGCAAATTGTTTTTTTTTTAAAAATCTTTTACTTTTACTGTTTTTTATTCCGCCCCATTTTACATATTTTATTTTAATTATTGAATTGATCAATCTTTAATTGAATATTAAAAATTATTCAATAATTATTTTTGAAATTTACATGTAACATAAATTATGTATATTTTTTAATGATGTAATTATTTTAATTTTATAATATATATAATTTTAATCAAAAATAGAATATATATTTTGGGACCAAAGAATTTGCAGTCCTTTTAGCTTTTGTGCGTAATAAGTTGAGTTCAGATTTGAGATGCACTCACTACTGGCAATATATGCGCTTTTAAGTTTATTGCTTGTTTGTCTGTTACTTTTTGGGGTAAAGTAGTGACTGATAATAATTTTACTAAATCTTTATAAGCATCTCTGCCTAACTTCATTTGTCACTCACTAGTTTACTCAAACGTAAATGTGACACTTTTGGTTTAAATTAATCTGGTGGTTGGATAGAGGTTCTGTTGGTTTAGTTCTTTGTAGTCTTGCATTCATGCATAATCATGATATTATAAAAAAAATTAAATTCATAAAAAATTCAAGGAAGTGAAGATAAAATTGTTAGTTAAACAATTGAATTAACTTCTATACATTAATATGTTTTAAACAGTATTACAAAAATCGGGTATCGTAAAAGATCGATAATAGGATCTTTTAATGATTAATCATTAAATCGAAAATTATTCGGAAGGATTAATCAGATGTATTTTAATATTTAAATATCATTTAATGTATTATTCTAATTATATTAATTATTTATTAAGTGAAATGTATTTATCAAATCATAAAATATATAATAATTCATATTTGATTAATATATTATTTTAATTCTAATAATTTATTATAAATACTTCGATTAAGAAGTACTAGTAAAGATTAATCGGAGATTTTAAAAATCGAATTGGTTGAACACCTTGTAGAGGATTAATCGGAGATTAATCAACTGAATCGGGGATTTTTACAATAATGGTTGAAAGCGGTATTAAAAAATTCAATATTAACTATCGAAAATTTTTAATACACCAAATTTGAGTACTGAGAAAAAAAAAGTCTTGCTTACATTATAATTTATAAGATTTTTTTATTTTTTTAATATTTTTGTGGTTTTCATTATAATACTAAATTTACATTACAGTTCCCTTTTCAAAATTCAATTAATGGTTTATAAGCAGTGTCATAGAAACTGATAAGATCAGCAAGAGCATCTTGTAAGGATTAATCGTTAAATCGGGGATTAATCGAATTAAAAATCGGATGTATTTTAATATTATAATAGTATTTAGTATGTTATTATGATTATATTAATTATTTATTAAATAATATGTATTTATCATATCATAAAATATATAAAATTCATATTTGATTAATATATTATTTTAATTCTATTAATTTATTATAAATACTCCAATCAAATCAAGAAGTAGTCAGGGATTTCAAAAATGGAATCGCTGGACACCTTGTAAAGGATTAATGGGGGAATTAATCGATTGAATCGGGAATTTTTAGAACAATGTTTAAAAATACTAAATTTGCTTGCATCATGTATTTTTCAACAATTCAAACTAAGTTGATTCTTGAGTTCTTTTTGTTGAATGCTGTATCCTTTTCGAGTTTTCGTTGTGTAGTTTTATGATTATGAAATTTGGGGAATTGGACTGACTATTGGATACTGGATAGACAATTTTAGGATGGTAAAGGCAGATTCCGTGATCACCCGGTAAGAAAGTGGATTCTTTACAGCTTTGTGCTTGTAAATGATGACAGTGTGATTTGTGAAAATTAATAGGGTTTTTGTTCATTGATTAAATATTCAGTGTGTACACCTTTTATATACAAGTAGCTTATAACCCGTGCGAAGCACGGTTTCTTTTGATAGGTTATAAAATTTATTTAACATTATAATTATATTTTTATATAATTCTTATTTTTAATAATTTTTTGATTTTAATTTAATATAAATTTATATAATGAAATGCATGGTTTAAATTTTATTTTGTAAAATTCTAAATTAAAAATGTCGTTGACGGGTTCGAACTTTGAATTTTTAGTAAATTAATTTAATCATATAATATATCTTATTATTAGATCTAACGATTGTTATTTATTAATAAAAATAATGATTTGTATATATGGTTAGATATTTTTGGGTGTATATTAGTGATCGCAAGATTAATTTTAAATTAAAAAGTACTCCATGTTTTAATTACAAAAATTACTACTAAAAATAATTACGGAAAGATATGGTGTTATATTTTGGATATATATTAATTATTGTAATATTAGTTTTAAATTAAATGGTAAAGTGTTTTAATTAGAAGTAAAATCTTTAGAAAAAATAATTGAGTTGTTGGAGCAGAAAAAAGAGTCCAAGTAGAAGTGGATGAAGGAATTTTAATCAGAATATAATTACGTTAATATTAGTAATTAGCTTTTTGAGTTGTTTTTGTAATTTAATTATTTATTTTAATAATTAGGATAACCAAACCGAAAACCAAAACTTAGGAAAACCAAAACGAAAACCAAAACTTTCAATGTTTCGGCTTTAATATAATAGTATAGATAGGCATGGGGTATCGACTATACAGAACATGGGATGAGCCTTATCTAAGTTTATGATATAATTTGAATATATGCTTATCCTAACAGACCTAACAACATGGAAACTAATTATCTTTCGTTTGCAGTTCCGGTTCTTCCGCATATTCAGTTATACGTGTCTTATTACGCCCCCTCAAGATAGGCGTGGTATTTACCAAGGCAAGCTTGATAAACTGAGCATCAAAAGTAGATTTTGGAAGTGGTTTTGTGAGGCTATCAGCGACTTGGTCTGCAGAATGAACATGAGTTACTTCAAGCATTTTGTTGTGCACCTGCTCGCGAACAAAATGAAAGTCCACTGCAATATGTTTCATGCGACTATGAAAGACAGGATTTTGACAGAGAAATGTTGCCCCAACATTATCACATAAAACACGCGGTGTACATGGCACAGGGACTTGTAGTTCATGCAATAAATTGGATAACCAATTAAGTTCAGCCACAGTACATGCAACGACACGATATTCAGCTTCAGTTGATGAACGAGCTACAACACGTTGTTTTTTTGAGCACCAACTGATGGGAGAGTTACCATGGTAAATAACATAGCCAGTAGTAGATGTGCGATCATATGGGTTGCCTGCCCAGTCAGAATCAGAGTATTGTTGACTCGTAAACACGCAAGTATACGCGATCACAAATAGCAAGTGATAAGAAAGACTAGGTGTAATGCCAATTTTAGTACTTATGCAACTGTGTATGGTTACTTCTTAATGCTTGAACAATTATCAAATTGGGTTTTTGATTAAACTATTTCAATTAACTAAGCGAGAATAAATTAACAATTAAGAGTTCTTAAATATGAGAAAGCATGGGATTCCAATTTCATCGAAACTTCACTAAAGGTTGACACAGTAAATCGACACAGGTGATAAACAAGATAATTAATCAGATAACGCGTCGATAATACGAGCTACCTTTCAGTACACTCGTATCATACCACTTAATATCCACAAGAGATAGAAATCAAGAGGACACCACATTACGATCAAATCATATATGTCTATACAATCTGGAAAAGCAAATGGTTTAAGCACAAGTTATCTTTTACAATTATATGAGGCAATATGAATTGGGTAAAAACATACTACTAATCATGAATAATAATTAATTCATGAACCCATGCTAATATGACATATTCTCAATCCAAAAATCCACTTTCGCAATCAACAAGGATTAATAAATTAGATGCTAGCTACACATCTATCAATTAAATCAAACCATATTAGATTATCGCAATAAAATCACCCAACATCGTTCACATGTCAAACACAATAATTATGAAATCGAATCCATTGGAACCCCACGATAATGATTAGTTCATATTTGAACCTTTCACCATCATGGGTTCAATTGATAACATGATTAAAGAAAACAATTAATAATAGAAGAGAAATAGGGTTAGAAATAAATCCCCAAATAATGTAGAAGAGTACAAAAGATCCAAAATAGATTAGGCCTCCTTGCTTGTCACTAGCTTGAAGATCCCTCTCTAAAGCTTGTCCTAAGATAATAATGTTGATAGATGATAAAAAGAAACTCTAACTGATGATAGATATGTTTTTAGGTCTAACATTATATATATAGATGCCCTAAAAATAGGCCCAAAACAATTGACCCGGCTAAAGGGAATAAAATTCTGATGCCAAGCCGCTCGAGCGCTATAGCCCTTAAATGGGGCGCTGCAGCGCTTGTTAGTTCCTGGAAAATGCTCTCTCGAGCGCTGCCTCCCATGTTCTAAGCGCAAGAGCGCCTGGTTCCGCGCTGTAGCGCCTGTTCTGAGCGCAAGAGCGCCTGGTGCCCCCTGCCCAGCTTTGTAGAGCTTTCTCTCCTCTTCGCGTGGGCTTTTGAATCGCCTAATTCCGATGTCTGGAACTCCAGTCATGGCCAAAACAGTGATGTATGCGCATTGAGCTCAAATTCCCGAGTTCTCTTGCCCTGGACTTCCTGTAATTCTACTTTAAACTCATAGAATATCACCAATACTTCACCAACACCACCAATGCCGCCCGACTATGCAACCTACACAAATTAGATGAAAACACATCAAACTAACACGAAACTTGAGAACTCGCAATCGTTTTAAGTACGAATGGAATGCAAATAGTGGATATAAAATCCACTTATCAAACCCCCAAACTTAAACCGTTTCTTGTCCTCAAGCAATGCAAACTCAACCCTAAAATGATGAATGAATGCAACTAAAAATTAAATGTCATGATAATGCAAAAATGTCCTAATGCAATGATCACACACAAATTACCGAAACGGACTCAACACGTAAACGCCTCAAGGATTGCAACAACTCCAAACAGAGCTCGAATAAGGCCCCGTATACTAACAATACATGCTCGGAAACGTGGTGTGTGCATTTCTCACTACATATACTCTTGAAACTAGATAAAAGGCATAACTCATCCTTCGCCAAGACAATCACATGTTTATAAACAGAATGAACTTTAGACACTCCATGACTCAAAGACACCGCCATCATCATTTAAAGTAGACAAGAATTCATGCTTTACTATACAAAACAACACATAACACAAAACACACATGCTTTTGACCGTGCAATGGGTGAGACCCCTAAAGGCTTATACAATAGTACTCATGTAGCGAGCTTTAGGTTAGTGGATCCCAGACCGGAAAAGTCTTAGGTCACTAGGCATAAAATCCCCTAGAACTTAATTGCTCGAGTACTAAAGAGCCCACCCTAGGCAATTAGCATACACACACTCTCACAAACGCTCATTTTTTATACTCACGACTTTTTTTTTTCTAACTCTTTTTTTTTCTCCGACTCCTCTTTTTTATTTCTTGCCTTTTTTTTTTCACACATGGGTGCACTATCTCACCCTCCTAGACTACTCATATTAAATATGAGCGGCTACTAGCCATTTGACGCCTAGCCATTATTACAATACTACACAACACGACACGACACTTAGCATGAAATCCCTGTTTTCCCCCAAACTTATACTTAAGTGCTCCTATGCCATCAAGGGAATAACGAAAATTCTAGATATAAATAGGTGATTAAATCCCAACAGCCAAACAAGGTATGACTCGATCTAGTCCAAGAGCAAACAGTGAGACCATGAAAAGATTGTGTTCCCGACACACGCAAGTCAATTTCATTAGTACTTAAATCAACCCTCTATTCATTGTCATCACACTCAAATTAACGTCGACCTATTGAGCCAGAAACAGACACTCATATGGAATCATGTGATATGCATGAACAAAATGATATTAATAATCCTAAATAAATCTATATGGCATGGCATCCTAAATGCAACTAAATGGCATGGCAAAACTAAATGCAAAATTACTAATATGAACTAGCATGAATATGCAGCTATATGCAATGCAATGACTCTTGATACCCTAAAATCACCCCCAAACTTATTAATTTCAATGTCCTCATTGAAGGTAAATTTAAAGGGTACAAGAGATACTCCCCTAGTCGTCGGCATCGTCACCCTCCTCGGGTGGTGTGTCTGGTGGTGGATAGACGTGAAGGCTCCAACACAACTATTGTTTTATTAGAAAACAAGAAATCATGGGTTGCCTCCCACGAAGCGCCTTTCTTTAACGTCTTTAGCTAGACTTGGCCACGATTTTCCTCTTGAAAAATTTCTACACCGCATCTCTATAAGGCCATTTAATTATCTTCTCCGGAGCAACGTCATTGTCAACAAGCTTCAACCTCCTTCGCTCTTCCAAAGTGCCCGTGACATTGTTCCCACACCATATTTGAATTACCAACGAATAGATGATATCCTGATGATCTGAAATCATCCATCCACTACCTGTGTGCTTTTGTAAAGCCGCCAAACGTACTTCTTCCTTATCAGGCGATAAATCTGCTGAGATAATAGTGGATAAGATTGGAGATGTCAACCTTCTCTGCTTCTCAACAAAACCAATCGCATTGTCCACTAACAAATTTTGCACATCTGCAGAGCGCATACTGTCACGAAAATTTGAAATAACCCTTTCAAAATTCTTGTCCGGAGGTAATTCTGCTGAGATGATGATAGAAGATGATACAAATGAGCTCGAATCAAACTCCTGAGATTGAGAGGATATCAACTGCAGTTCCAAGTCAGGTGGTTCTTTGATAGAGGCTTTTGGAGGTTTGCCTTCTGCAGATAGCACTTCTAGTGACTCGAAACAATGCATCATTCCAACACTTTATGAATTATCCTCTAATTTATCATAAACCAGAACATCCTCCATTGATATTGTTGAAGATTCTTCCACACATCCTTCATGTTCAGAATTTAATTGAGACACCTCAACAAGTTCATGGCTCTCAACTAACACAATTTCAAAATTCTTCTTCTCAACATCTTCAACATTTTCAGATTGCAAAGGATGTGATTGCGGCTGAATATTCAGAACTACATTTTCTGACCTTTCTTCCTTATCAGCTTCCTGTTCTGCTTCTTTCTCATCTTCGCCCTCAGACTCTCCTTTCTGAACATCGATCAAGGTCTCACCCGTGGCTAAGAATGGCCCGTCAAGATTGATAGGCATGTTCTTGTCCTCATGCTCTGCCTCTAGGTCTCCCGTGTCACTTGGAAGGGCTCCCTGAAGACTGTTTAGCAAGGTTGCTATTTGACCAATCTGATTTCCTATCGTCTGGAGAGACACTGCGTTGATTTTAATCATCAACTTCAATTCTTCTAATTCCGCTTCTTCATTCGATTGTTGGCCATAATCCGTATGAAATTGTTGTTGTTGAAATCCAGTGGGTTGAAAGTGTTGTTGCAGTGGGGCGTACTGATGCTGAAAATGCCCCTGTTGCTGCTGAATTTCCCATGGATTGTATGGCTCAGCTCCAAACTGTTGATTTTGGAGTGGGTAGGATGGATATTGGGATTGCTCCATACCACTCTGATTGTAGCTCCAGCTGAAATTTGGCCGGTTTCTGTTATACTCACATTGATGAGTGTAATGTCCACCTGCACACAGCTCACACACAATTACAAAGTCCTGCTCCCAATAATCCATCAAATAAAAAAAAACAGTTCAAGTCAGTAATCTATAACGACCACAGATGACAAGCACTTAAACTACAAATAACACCGAAGTCCCCGGCAGCGGCGCCAAAAACTTGTTGACTCGTAAACACGCAAGTATACGCGATCACAAATAGTAAGTGATAAGAAAGATTCGTTCCGCAGAGACTAGGTGTAATGCCAATTTTAGTACTTATGCAACTGTGTATGGTTACTTCTTAATGCTTGAACAATTATCAAATTGGGTTTTTGATTAAACTATTTCAATTAACTAAGCGAGAATAAATTAACAATTAAGAGTTCTTAAATATGAGAAAGCATGGGATTCCAATTTCATCGAAACTTCACTAAAGGTTGACACAGTAAATCGACACAGGTGATAAACAAGATAATTAATCAGATAACGCGTCGATAATACGAGCTACCTTTCAGTACACTCGTATCATACCACTTAATATCCACAAGAGATAGAAATCAAGAGGACACCACATTACGATCAAATCATATATGTCTATACAATCTGGAAAAGCAAATGGTTTAAGCACAAGTTATCTTTTACAATTATATGAGGCAATATGAATTGGGTAAAAACATACTACTAATCATGAATAATAATTAATTCATGAACCCATGCTAATATGACATATTCTCAATCCAAAAATCCACTTTCGCAATCATCAAGGATTAATAAATTAGATGCTAGCTACACATCTATCAATTAAATCAAACCATATTAGATTATCGCAATAAAATCACCCAACATCGTTCACATGTCAAACACAATAATTATGAAATCGAATCCATTGGAACCCCACGATAATGATTAGTTCATATTTGAACCTTTCACCATCATGGGTTCAATTGATAACATGATTAAAGAAAACAATTAATAATAGAAGAGAAATAGGGTTAGAAATAAATCCCCAAATAATGTAGAAGAGTACAAAAGATCCAAAATAGATTAGGCCTCCTTGCTTGTCACTAGCTTGAAGATCCCTCTCTAAAGCTTGTTCTAAGATAATAATGTTGATAGATGATAAAAAGAAACTCTAACTGATGATAGATATGTTTTTAGGTCTAACATTATATATATAGATGCCCTAAAAATAGGCCCAAAACAATTGACCCGGCTGAAGGGAATAAAATTCTGATGCCAAGCCGCTCGAGCGCTATAGCCCTTAAATGGGGCGCTGCAGCGCTTGTTAGTTCCTGGAAAATGCTCTCTCGAGCGCTGCCTCCCTTGTTCTAAGTGCAAGAGCGCCTGGTTCCGCGCTGTAGCGCCTGTTCTGAGCGCAAGAGCGCCTGGTGCCCCCTACCCAGCTTTGTAGAGCTTTCTCTCCTCTTTGCGTGGGCTTTTGAATCGCCTAATTCCGTTGTCTGGAACTCCAGTTATGGCCAAAACAGTGATGTATGCGCATTGAGCTCAAATTCCCGAGTTCTCTTGCCCTGGACTTCCTGTAATTCTACTTTAAGCTCACAGAATATCACCAATACTTCACCAACACCACCAATGCCGCCCGACTATGCAACCTACACAAATTAGATGAAAACACATCAAACTAACACGAAACTTGAGAACTCGGAATCGTTTTAAGTACGAATGGAATGCAAATAGTGGATATAAAATCCACTTATCAAGTATGCAGTTAAAGCATTGTTTGGCTTGCTACTCAGCTTTAAGCCAATCATAGAAGTGCTCTTGAGGTACCGCAAGACCCTCTTAACAGCTTGCCAATGTTGGTCTTGAGGAGAGTGCATAAACTGTGAAAGTTTGTTGACAACATAACTCAAGTCAGGACGAGTAAAGGAAAGGTATTGTAGCTTACCCAAAACATGCCTATATTCAGTAACATTGTATATAGGTTCATTGTTGTCAATAGCATAACAAGCTGAACAGAAGCATACATAGGCGTTGACACTCCATTGCAATCCAGCATGTTGGTTTTAGCTAGTAAATCCTGGTTGTATTTGGCCTGAGACAAAATTATATGATCCTCATTATGAATTACTTGAACACCGAGAAAATAATTCAAAGGGCCCATGTCTTTAATAGAGAAGCGAGATGCGAGACCATGGATAATCTGTTGGACAATATTGACATGAGAGCCTGTAATAACGATGTCATCAACATAAGCCAACACATATACGGTAAAAGCATGAGTATGCATAATAAACAAAGATGTGTCAGAATGAGATCTGGCAAACCCCACAGATAACAAATAGTTTTTCAATTCAGTAGACCATGCCCGAGGAGATTGTCGAAGCCCGTAAATTGGTCATTTGAGCCTACACATGTGAGTCGGAAAAGTGGAATCTTCAAAGCCCGGAGGCTGCTTCATATAAGCCTCATCTTCGAGTGTGCCCTGAAGAAACGCATTATTCACATCCAATTGGTAAATATGCCACTGTTTCTGTATGGCAATGGAAAGAACAAGCCGAACCATAGATGGCTTTATAACAGAACTAAAAGTTTCATGAAAATCAATTCCGGGACGTTGCATGAAACCCTTGGCAACAAGTCGGGCTTTGTACCTGTCAATTGTTCCATCAGGTTTGTATTTTATACGGAACAACAATTTGCACTCAACAATATTTTTAGAGGGATCGAGCGGTACAAGATCCCATGTTTGATTTTTCACTAGTGCATCGAATTTGGTTTGCATGGCCTCACGCCAATGAGCATGTCTCTGGGCATGTTTGTGTGATGTGGGGGTGTAAAACGGGGAAGCCGTGATAGTGAAGCCATAAAAAATATTATTTTGAGATCTTGTAGTGACACGACTACTTTGTGGAGGTGTATGAGGAGAGGCAGAAGATGTGCTTGAGACATATGGTGAATGGTTAGTGGTATGTGAAGGTGAACTTGAGGATGAAGATGGGGAAGATGGTGGGGTTTGGGTGGTGCTGTGGGAACTCGTAGAATTGCCTGAACTCGGGGAAGTTGTCTGGTGTGCTGGAATTGATGGAGCTCTTGGCACATACAAAGGAGGAAAAATTTCACTTGTGCTTGGACCTGCAACTGGGACAGATATTGGAGGTAAATGATGACTAACATTGGTTGGTAAATCCCAGTTGACATGAGAGAAAGTATCTCGAATAGAGGACGGAAGTGTGGGTAAAGGAAATACATTCTCGCAGAATACAACATATCTTGAGATATATAATTTAGAACGTTGTGGTTCAAAACACAAGTGGCTGTGATATTGGGTGGAGAAACCTAAATATACACATGGCTGAGAGCAGGATTCTAATTTATTAGCAGCATAGGGGCGAAGCCATGGATAACATAAACTCCCAAAGACACGAAGAGCTAGAATGATAATCTGGAGAATATTTAAACAGGCATTCATATGGTGATTTTTGTCCTAAGGTGGAAGTGGACATTCTGTTTATGAGATAAGTGGCATGCTGACAAGCAAAGGACCAAAAATAAGATGGGAGTGAGCTTTGATGTAGAAGAGTTTTTGCGGTTTCGATAATGTGCCGGTGCTTGCGTTTCGCAAAAGCAACCCGTTGAGGAGTATAAGGTGGTGACTTGAGATGTTGAATCCCTTGTGTGTTAAGGTAGGTTTCTAAACCAGTGAACTCACCCCCTCCATCTGTATAAATTGACTGAATTTTACTCTCAAAAAATCATTCAACCAAGTTTTGAATTTTTTGGAAAATAGAAGTAACATTGCTTTTAGATTTTATCGTGTAAAGCCATGTGTACTTAGTGTAGTGATCCACAAAAATCACATAGTAGTTCTTTTTATCAACTGAAAGGATTGGTGCAACACCCCAAACATCACTATATAATAACTGAAGAGGTCTACAAGAATTAAGTGAAATCGAAAAGAATGGCAATCTGTGGCTTTTATTACAATTACAGGAATCACATGTTGAAATATGAGCGGAATTACAAGGAACAGAAATGGAATTCAACATTATTTTCAAAGATTTGAAATTGGGGTGTCCTAAGCGTCGATGCCACAGTTGTAAGGGGGAAGTGGTTTGAGATGAGTATGCAGAAGGTCGAGCCATGCCATCAGGCCATTCATAGAGTCCATGCTTATTCCGGCCGCACACCAGAGCTTTTCCCCTAGCTAGATCCTTGACATAAAAAGATGAATGGAAGAATTCAATAGATGTATTATTTTCATG
Organism: Saposhnikovia divaricata; assembly: GCA_036435485.1. Classification (NCBI taxonomy): domain Eukaryota; kingdom Viridiplantae; phylum Streptophyta; class Magnoliopsida; order Apiales; family Apiaceae; genus Saposhnikovia; species Saposhnikovia divaricata. Next base: position 27,876,469 of record CM071600.1, read on the forward strand.
ACAAAATTGAGAAATAGATATTAAATTTTTTTTTATGTCAGGTGCACACAATGTATTCGAGAGATGAAATTTATGAGTAGGAGTTTGAAGACAGGTTTTACCAGTATGAGAGATAGCAATTGATTTATCGTCACCTATAGCAATTTCTTCGGGTCCAGTATAGTCACAAGCAGAGTAAAAGTTCTGCACATCATTAGTGATGTGATGCGATGCACCAGAATCAACGACCCAAGGATTGATATTGTTGTAAGTACTGTGTGCTAGATTGGCCCGGGCTTCCATGTGGTTATGTGACTTCGATCGACACACATTAGCTGTATGTCCTATCTTGCTGCACAGTTGACAACGCACTTTATTATAAGATGGAGGGTTGGATGGCGCCACGAAGTACTAGATGGATTACGAGAGTTACGAGCTTGATTGTTGGATGGACGCTAAGGAGGCCTGTTAGAGAAGCCAGCGTAATTTTCTGAATAAGATCCACGTTGTGCAATAGCGGCTGTAGCAGGAGCAGACATCATAGGGGTTGAAGGTTGACGATTTTCAGTGTACTTGAGAAAGAGCTCTTGACTCAAAAGCTGATCAAATAATTCCTCATAGGAAATTAGTGATTCTCGAGCACGAATTGCAGATGCGAGGGAATTATATTCCGATCCAAGGACGATAAGTATTTTTATAATTAATTCAGCATTAGAAACCGGAGAGCCAGCTGTTGCTAATTCATCAGTGATAGATTTAATATCACGAAGATATTCAACAACTGGTCGACTTTCTTTAGAAACTTTGCTTAACTGATCGCGTAGACTGAAAATACGCGTTTGAGACTTATTGGCAAATGAGGTGTGTAGAGATTTCCAAGCGGTTTGAGCATCAGGAGCAGTAGCAATAGTTGATGCAAGGGTGGCGTCAATCGATGCCAGAAGTGCGTTATGGATGAGTTTATTTTGACGGAACCATAATCGGTATTCTGGATTTGGAGAAGATTTTACTCCTTCAGTAATGGTGACAGGTGGAGCAGGTAGGGATCCGTCGAGATGGCCGTAAAGGTCATAGCCATGAAGGAGGAGCTCAAACTGAGCCTTCCAGGTTGTAAAGTTATGGCTTCCAAGGAGTTTGAAAATAATTATTTTTGGCGATTAGTCCTTTAGAGGCTCTGATACCATAATAGGGTTTTTGTTCATTGATTAAACATTCGGTGTGTACACCTTTTATATACAACAGGCATGGGGTATCAACTATACAGAACATGGGATGAGCCTTATCTAAGTTTATGATATAATTTGAATACATGCTTATCCTAACAGACCTAACAATATGGAAACCAATTATCCCAATTATCCTTCGTTTGCAGTTCCGGTTCTTCCGCATATTCAGTTATACGTGCCTTATTAAAATTAAAAATGAGACTTGTTCAAGTGCAAGATAAGGTTAATAACAAAGTGTATATAAATCAATACAGAATTCTGACAACTTTCACTTACGAAGTCATCACTTGCGAAGCCAAGAGAGAAACTCAAACTCTAATGGCAGGGAAGGAGAAAACTGCGTATTCTATTATCACTGAATACGTATGTGTCTAAAATTATGTTCTGTAGGATGTAACTAACGTTGCAAATGCCCATGACCTCAAACATTATCCTGAATGATTTTATCTCAAAGCGTTAGGGCTTCAATATCTGTTCGAAGATGATCCATGCACGGTCGCTAAGTGAGCCTTCCTGTACCACTTCTGCACTTCATCGTTCAATAATGATTATGCTCTTGATCCTCTGGTTAATTATTCCAGCTTCATCTTCTTTGAACCTCCATTGTATAAGTGGAATCACTGGATACACAAATCACAGGTTAAATGCATGAGCTTAGCGGCCGATATGTCCTAACTGTCATCGCATCATCTTTGATAAGGATTAGCGGCTCCTGCAACATTAATCAGTGTCTAAAACCAGAAGAGATCGAATCGTCCAATTTGACAATTTCCCCTCCATTGTCCTCACTTTGTCTTGGTCATGACTTCCAGTCACAGAGTTTTAGTTATATCAGAATAATTTAATTCCAGATTTTTGACATCTCACAAGTCACACCCTTGTGAAATTTTAAGTGAATTCTTATGTAACGAATTATTTGTCAACCTACAAAACAATACAATGTAATGCACTTCTTTCCCTATTTTTTTCATTTTCTATAACTTACTGCTGTTACAAACTTACAATGCAGCAACTTAAGCTGGGGATTGTGGGTCACTTGAGATATGTTTGTCTCAATACCCTTTACAGAACCGTTGGTTATGTACAGAGTTAACTATTTATTCATACTAGTTATGGTCATAGTGAATAGAAGATGGAAAGAAAGTGTTTCGTGTAGGATCACATCTTCTACTTCTTCATTCTCTAATTTTTTCACAATCTATCAGAAATTTTCTATACTAATAACACCATAATAAACATTAAACCATCACTCGGAGATCCCGGACCAGCCATTTATTTTTCCCCTCACAAAATTAAGAACTTATGTACTCAATACAAACTTATGTCTAATTACCAAATGAATGATGCACTCTTGTATTCATTTCCCCCCTCCTATTTTAAATTGATTCGTTTATGCCGATAAGCATTTCACTTTCTTAAACTTGGTCCCTAGTTACCACATCTGACCTTCATGTTGTATAGATGTGTCAAGTTTCCCATGGCATACATGACCTCTGATAAATGAGTACTGAAAAATCATACAAATTATGAAAACTGCACATACACTTGAGGCACAAATAATGTTGGATAGTTTAGTATAAATTAAGATATAAAGGACAAAGTCCCACTGATTACACTAGAGTATCTTCTATGCTAAAACCAACTATGTATATATATATATATATATAGGGTTATACTCTACTACAAACTAAAATTAACTACAAACTAAACACTAATTCAATATTTCATGCTAATCTAATGATCAAACTAGGGGTATCCCAATACAAAAAGTGTTTAAAATAATTGGCTCTACCTCAGCAAAAAAAAAAAAAACCACTGTTCACGTGATGACGTGGCAGTGGATTTCACTGGTTAACGGTGCTTCGCACCTTCTTGTACGGCGCTTCGCGCCTTTATCATTCTAAAATTGTAAGGAATGTCAATAAATGGTAAAGGCAATAGACGATTGACGGGTGTGTCGAGGGCCTGCGGCCCTCATGACTACCTAACTCATCCGTTTACTGTCTTAAATGCTTTGCATTTCCACGGCAAGTTTTTTTTTTTTGGTGGATAGAGCCAATTATTTTAAGCATTTTTTGTGAAGGTACCCTTGGCGGGAACCTTAAAATAAATGAAATATAATTAATCTAGTGTTAGTTTGTAGTTTGTATTTAAGGATTGGTTTGTATTTGAGCAAAAGCCTATATATATATATGTAAGTAAATCTAAACTAATACTCCCTCCGTCCCATAAAACTTTTCCCACTTTCCTTATCGGGACATTTAAAAAACTCTTCCCCTTTCTATTTTTAGCAAAGAAAATATATTAAAAAACTAACCCACCAACTTAAACAAATATATCCCCCTTTTCCCCAAAAAATATTTTACTTTACTTTTTACCCCACCTTAATTTGTTTATTCAGTTTATTGTGCGAGATTTTTTGTTGTGTCCTTGGACCGACCCGGTTTACTCTTTTCTCTCTATTATGCGACATCTCTTTCTCTCAAACCCTAATTCTCTCTCGCCGCTCTCTCACCCCTCTCTCTCCCCTCTCTCTTAATTCACCCACAAAATCTGTTGTAATGGATGAGCACTATGGTTTTTCGGATTCCGATGATGAGTCCAGTGGTTCCTTCCGTTGTTCCGATCCCGATAATTGCGATAGAGGCGTCGATTGTAACGACGACCACACCTATAGTGAAGAATATCTCCGATCAAGACTGGATCAGGGGCGATCTGAGGGTTCTGAAGACCGTACGATGGATGGAACGCCCGGATCCGATTTGCATGCAGTTGGGGACGACTGTGACGGCGATGAGGATTCCGGTGAAGCCCCCCCAAGCGATTTGTGGTCAGATTCCGGTGACGATGCCCCGAACGACGACGAAACTAAGTCTGAGGATTCCGATGATGCTTGTTCGTGTTCTTAATGGTTTATTCTCTTTTCTATGTTCTCTGTTTAATTGTTGTGCATGTTTAATTGCATGTTTAATTGTGTCATTACTGTGCATGCGTAATTGTGTCATTGTTGTTTAATTGTTTGACTTCTTTAATTGAGTTTATATGAGAACCATTGTCTAATTGGAATTAACTGTCTACTTGATGTATTGTGGCATATATTCGTACTCTTAATTTTCATTGCTCAATTTGTGTAGTCTTAATTTGTGTAAGCCCTAAATTGTGTACTCTTTAATTGTTGTGCTTGTTTAATTCTTTGACTTGTTTAATTCCTGTGCTTGTTTAATTTATGTATATGAGAACCATTATCTAATTGGAACTAACTCTCTACTTGATTGTATTGTGGCATTGTGCACTGAACATTGAGTTTTCATGATTCACACCTTCATGACTTAATCATTGTGGCTTAATTGCTGTTTAATTGCTGTATAATTCCAGTATAATTCCTGTTTAATTGCTGTGATTGCTGTATAATTCCTGTTTTATTGTGGCTTCATGACTTGATGATTATAAGTCGAATTGTTTTCATTCACACACACTATGCACACACACTTTTCACACACATTATGCCCTGCCAATAAGAGCTGTCTTGGGGGTCATTCGAGCTTCCTTGAATCTGCATCCCTGTTGGACACGGCCACTTAGTAGTTAGGGCACTGTTGCATTGTTATACATACATACATATATAGTGAAGTTCATACATATAGTGCATTGTTTGTCGTACATTGCAACGAAAAGTAAACTTGCATTCATATAGTGCATTGTTTGTCGTACATGCATTGTCTGCATTACACTCAGTCTTGCCTTCATACAATGCATACTTTAATACATGTAAATAAATGAATGAAAGTGAAGTCTCCTTGTTTATGAACTTGTTGCCATTCTGAATCTGTTTGAGTAATGTGAGTCCTTGCATTGTCCTGTTGTATATATATCACCTTTGGTCCTTCAAATCTTGGCCATTTCTGCATGATTGCTGGTACTATGTGATTGATAAGCATGCTCCTTGTTTCATTTTTGCCTACTGACTCAACCACCTTAGTGATTATAGTACCCTTAGCTCTGTTTTTAGATGCCCTCTTTGCTGGTTCTTTGTATGTGAATGGAAATATGCCTATTTTGCCATCAAATATGCATTCATCTTGTGCATTAAACCATGGTCTTGCAACTGCAGCAGTGAACATAACCTTTGGTATGAACTTACTTGACTTAGCAGATCTGTACTTGCCTCTTTCATTTTTCTCTAAGTAAACTCTTTGTGCTTTTTTGCTAAGGTAGAACCATTTTTCGTCTATATGCACAAAATCATACATTGCCTTATACTGTCTCTTTGTTGCTGCTTTGTCTCCCATGAGTAGGTCTAAAACCCATTGCATTCTTTGCATGATATTTGCATCTTTTAATCCAGGATGTAGAGGATTTGTGTGAGGTTTGATCAGTCCCTTTTTTATCATTCTGTTAGCAGTACTTGATGATACTTTTAACTGACCTGCAAGGTCCCTTATGCATGATCTATCTCCCATATTTATGTCTGTTACTGCATTAGGTGGCAGTTGGATTCTTTTCCTTCCGGAATTGTGTCCATTTGTTGCCATGTTGTATGCCTGCATTGATGCCTTTTGTTTATTTGCTTTGTTCCATATGGTGCTAATTGTTCTTCTTGTGACATTGAACTGTTTTGCTGCCTCCTGTATGGCACCTTTGTAAGGCTTGCCTTCAGTTGACTGGTTGCTTAGCAAGAACATGAGTACTTGCAGTCTTGCATCACAGCTGAGCTCGGTGAATCTTCTGTTATGATGATTATCCATTTCCTGTTGTTGTGTACGCCCTTCTGTTTCTTGTTCTGGTGGTTCATTTAAATTAAAATGGTGGATAACATCTTCCATGTCTCCATCTGATGCTGCTGGTTCATTGAGATCAAAAGGGAAGCCTCCAACATTCATGTCTGAACAGAGAAGCCAAGCAATGATGCAAATTTTCTTTTTTCAAACTTTTTGTAATCTGCTGTGTTTTTATCTCTTTGTAATCTGTTTGTAAGTTTTATGTAATCTGTTTGTAATCTATTTTTAGGGGGAAAGTTGTAATCCATGTATTAGTAATGGAGCTTTGTGATTGGTTTATTTTAAATGTTAATGCAAATTGGGGGGAAAGTTTATGTACTTTTCCCTCTCAAATTATGAGCTTTCCCCTTAATCAATCATTGTTAAACATTGTTTATACTTGTTCTTAAAACCTGTGTTTTTGGCCAAATGGGAAGAATATTAGGGCACAGCGGGAGTACAACATGATCACAACCCGGGAGTGAAAGGCACTCCAGTAGCCGCAAGCCATAAATTACCATTTAGGAAACTCCCAACTGAAAATCTTGCAGCCTCTTCAGCATTTGTTATGATATGATACCCTGGCCATTTCACCCTGCTGGCAGTACCTGCACCACTTCCACTATTCATATATTCACCATAATACAACGTGTTTAGAGCAAATTCGCCGTCCCATGGAAGCCAACCAGAGGGGTCGACTAAATCTTCTAGATAACTTTTTATAACAACTGTCCTTGAATATTCCTTCCACGGCCTTCCAAGATAAGTCTTAAATGTACCCTGAACTGCTTTCAAATCCGAGGCTGCTGTGACCCAACAATTATGTAACACAATACCCGTGTTTTCATCAGGATTTGATCTCTCTTGTGAGGTTATGGTATTTTTTTGTTTGCTCATTGGCGCCCTCACATAAATGTTACTGTCTTGTATGACTGCAACAGCATTGCCGAATATAAAGTCTACGGTTCCATAGATGTCACAGTTGCGGTAGAATTGGCGATTAGAATGAACGTAGAGAGTGTCTTGATAACCTTTAAAGCTGCAGTTGTAAAAAACTGATAAATCCGAGCCAGACCGCATTGCAACAGCTTGTTGTTTTTCAGGTCCAGCCGTGTTTTCAAAAGTCATTCCCCGAACAATCAATCCAGGTCCTCTAGTAGCTGCATCAAATTAGTGAAAATCAGAGTATATACAGAGAGATAGTCTTAGACACCATATATATTCCATGCACTACTGATATTAGTATGATAATAATCAGAAAAGATATGTAGACTCACCAAAAGTTGCTGAACTAAAGGTTGTGAAGCCATCTACATTGCTATTACTGCCAGTAATAATTGTAGCATCAATTCCATCTCCGACAAGGGTCAAATTCTTGACTGATTTCTTGATCTCTACGTACTCGTTGTACACTCCTTTTTTCACGTAAATAACAAATCTATTAGCCCCAGTATTTGCTGCAGCCACAGCCACAGCCTCAGATATGGTCGTGAAATTACCCGACCCGTCTTGTGCTACCACCAGATCAACCGGGGGTGCTTCTGCCTCAAGAAGCTTGCGGTCACTTGCTGAAAGCCACTCCGGCATATTATGATCCAATAAGCGCCGCCCTTTTGATTCTTTACTAGACAGACCTGAAGTTTGCGAAGCCATTACAGCTTTATTTATGGCAAGAGAGTTGCTAAGAAATTTTAAGAAATTGTTGGAGGGAAAGAATTTATAATAGGTAGTTGACAGATTGAAATCTGCAAAACCATTTTTACATGTTTCATGGTTGGTAAGGGCAGAACTTAACCAAGTATGGACATCACTAATATCCTTCTTGGTGTTAGTTAAAGACATAGAATGGTTAAGCTGGTGAATGCTATCCTCATAAAGGTCCAAACAATCAGTCCAAGCCGACTTGGCTCGATCTTCGAAAGAGGTTCTGTTCACGGCAGATATAAGATGGTGGACTTGTACGGCCTCTGCCATTGAGGCCGAAAGGGCAGAATCACGGTGCACGATCAATGGGATCGTCACATTGTTGGTTTTCTTGGAGACCTTGAGATCAGAAAGGCATAACTTGGGAAAGGGAGTTTGGCTACAAAGTGATGTTGTAGCACCATGCACAACTATAGTAGGAACAAACACGAATAGGTGAATGAAAAGAAAAGTTAATACAACAGTATAGTTCAAACATGAATTCATCGTGTTATTTATTATTCTTTGTTCAAGATCATTCGAGTTTGAGAATACGAAGATTGAGGCCAGGTTTTTATAGACTACTTGGTTCTGTTTAATTAACTACATGATTTTTAGATATTTGATATTGGAAGATGCTAGAGTTACATAAAGTTTAACAAAAATTTTCACAAAATGATAAGTGTTTTAATTTGATTGGTTATAATTGAATGAGCCCCTGCATTCACATTAATATCAACTAATAAAAATAGTCATTAGTGTGCTGTACATATTCTGTGCACCTAGCACTACTCATTTGATATTTGTAATGTTTATAAATGAGACACACACTTCTATAAATCAAGTAATTGCTAAAATGTCAAGCATTGTAAATCTTAAAATCATCATATAATTGTTAACTTGTTTATAAATGAGAGACACGGCTTTTATAAATCAAGTAATTGCTAAAATGTCAGGCGTTGTAAAATCTTAAAACTCGCATCTAGCACTACTCATTTGATATTTGTAATGTTTATAAATGAGAGACACACTTTTATAAATCAAGTAATTGCTAAAATGTCAAGCATTGTAAATCTTAAAATCATCTTATAATTGTTAACTTGTTTATAAATGAGAGACACAGCTTTTATAAATCAAGTAATTGCTAAAATGTCAGGCGTTGTAAAATCCTAAAACTCTGAGCGATAATATATTAATTTATGAGCGTAGGGAACCTGAGATATCTCAGGTAAGTTCTCTAAGATAGTATAATTTTATATATAAATATGGATGAACATTTTTGTAAATTTCAAAATTTGTTTAAATTTTTATTAATTAGTCATGCGGGCCCAATAAATATTAAAAGGAATCTTAAAAAAGTTCCCTGAGATTAATCTCAATCCTTTTCTCTTAATTTATTAGCAATATATACTATTTGACAACTAACTATGATTAACCAATAGTAACATGTAATATTATAATGTATGGTAATGATAATAAGATTGTTATTTCTTCTTTGTTGCTGAGCATAAATTTAATTTTTTGTCGGTTTTTGCATGCCAGTTTGCATCATAGTCAACTCAAAGTATTAACTTTTTTTCACGGGGGTAAATTATTTGCCAATAATTCTTCTTTCTGAATTTGTTATAATTTCTTGTTAACTATTTACTTTTCCAATTTTGTAAATAATTTACCTTCTTCATGATATATAAATGTAATGTAGTGAAAACTAAGTGTAAGCTATTTCGACACACAATTTAATTTAAATCAATTTAACTTTCTAAAAAAACGTAGATATAATTTCATAGGAGTATATGTTCTCAAATTATTTAAATAAATTTAATTAAAGAATTCTTATCTCTTAAAAACATATTGGAGTATTAATTTTTTGAGTAGCGATTTAATTAAGTAGACCTTATTTTGTTTTACTGTCATTTTTTTTTAATAAGTACTTTTCAACACATACTTAATTATTCAAGACAATAAAGATATATTGAGATACGTCGATACAAAATTTGTCCAACAGTAAAAGTCTATTCGAACTTGTATGTTTAGCTAGAATCTATCTTGCTGGTAGTCCTCCGTTATAATTTTTTGTCTTGTTCATTTTTTTATTATTAAATTGATCGAATTTAATGAAATATTACATATGTAATATAAACAAAAAATATGATGTAATTAGAAAATACATTTTATCTATATTAATATGTATATTTTAAATTTTGTAAATTCTGAGAAAATTGACATGTAAATGTTAATCAAGATACTATTAATTTAATCACATAAATGACACAAAAAATTTGCTATAAAGGGAACATTTGATAAGCTAGCTACGGGTTCTAGTCCATCTACATTCGGTACCATTGTTGATTGAGTTACAAGTATAGGAGATGATGTTTGTCCATACCATAATCTAACCAAAGCGCACCGTAAATGAATACATTTCGTAGGGTTGGTACTATTTATTCCTTTTTGCCTGTGTGCCCCCGATTATATGTTTTCATCTCCTAATCAGCAAAAGCCACATGCATGTATAGATCGGAGAATCGATCTAATTTTAGTACCAAGAAAACTTTAACTCTCATGTGAATGAATATATAACAGGAGGGAGGATTAATAATTCAAGAATTTAGTCTAACTATAGCAAATTTCCATACATATTGGCCATAGCCATAGTTGGATACATGCAATAGTGGATTTTAGCTGTTTCAACTACTTGCCGAATAGTGTGCATCCATATCAATTATTGTGCAAATGTTTGATAAATGTCTCAAAAATTCTGTTGTTACCAGATTGCAGGATTATTATGTTCTGCATCTTACCAGTCTGAATTGCAATGCAAAATTGCAAATGATTGGTACGTGAATACAATATGTAATTTTTGGATAATGACCCATTTGAGTGTTTAAATAAATTGTTAGTAACAACTTGAATCTAGTACTTATTTTCAAAAAAAAAAAAAAAAAAAAAAAACTTGAATCTAGTACTTAAAAAATAAATTGATTTTTTTAATAGGAACCAAACGGGCCGTGAGATATGAAAGCCCGACAATGAGTTGTCAGTTATCTAGAAGGCCTACAAACATTATTAGTGCAACGCATAAAGTTGCACCAGATCCGATAAGAAAGCGCAGAGGTATGAGGCATCTGCACAGCAGAGATGTATGAGATATCTAGAAAATAGCCCGTAAATTAGTGTTGAAAGACATATTGTAGTCGAAAGAAGATCCAAAAACTTGAGCTATGGGCCAACCCAATTAGTATCGTTTAGGACTGTAGGTTTCGTACAAATGGGCTGCTACATACTTAAAAAAACTTAGCTTACTCAGTTATAATACCACTTAAAGTGGTGTCTGAGGAGGGTAGCTGTACGCAGATCATGCCCCTATACAATAGGGGAGGCTGTTTCCGAAGGACCCCCGACCATTACAAATACAGAAATACAAATACAGAAAGGAAACCTAATACAAACTAAGAAACTCACGCACACGCAGGAGTCGAACCCCTGACCTCCTTCAAAGGAGGCCGGTGGCTCAATCACTGCACCAACATGTTGTTGGCGGCTGCTACATACTTGATGGTTCATTTTGCCATCAAACTAAAAAGCATTTCAAAGTGTGGGCAAAAGTGTGGATATATAATTTGTACGTATTTAAATACTCTTAAGACTCTTATTCTATATGATAAATGATACATTATTATCTTGGATCTCGAATATGTACATAGAGATTTTGTCGTTTTTAACTTTTTGTAGTATTACATAGGGCTGTAAATGAACCAATACACTCACGAACGGTTCGGTGTTCGGTTCGAAAAATGTTCGGTTCGTGTTCGGTTCGATTCACAAACGAGTCGATCTTGAACACGATTTTAAGGATCGATTTATAAACGAGCTGAACTTGATCACGGTAAAGTTTGACTCGATAGCTCGCGAATAAGTTCGATTAACGTGCTCGTGTACAGGCTCGTGAACATAGCTCATGAACATGCTCGTGAATAAGTTTGATAATTGAGCTCGTTAACATGCTCGGTATACGAGTTCATTAGCGGTTCATATACAAATTCGATAAATAATTTCCTATATATATTATATGTTGATTATTATAAAGCTGGTGCAAGCTTCAGATTTTTAAATGATTAAGTTTTAATAACTTAAGTTTATTTATATCAAACAATTACGTTTCTTTGCCCAATTTTTAAATCAAACTTTGTTTGTTTTTTGGAATTGGAGATGTGAGGATTTTATTGGTTGATGATTTATTATTATTTCAAGTGCTGAGACAAAATTTTAATTATTTAATTTTGGACTTTTTGATTTTTTAATATTAGATTTTTGTACACAAAAATAAGGAAATAAACTTATGAGTTGTTGTTCGTAAGTGAGCTCGTGAGCATAAGTTCGCGAGCAATGTTTAAGATTTATTCGTGAGCATAATTACATGAACAAGCTTAATGAGTTGTTCGAAAATAAAAGTTCGTGAGTAAGCTCATTAGACATGTTCGTGTGCTGTTCGTGAACTGTTCGCGAACAACATCTTATCTTAACGAATCGAGCTCAAACATATTTTTTGGCTCGATTCAAGTTCGAGCTCGAGTTCGAATTCGATAATTTTTTAACAAACGATACATGAACATTTTAGAGTTCGGCTCGGCTCATTTACACCCCTAGTATTACAGATTTTGTTAGTCTTTTTGTTGAGTTCAAAAATTAACCTTGATATGGTAGCTAAAGGATATTTAACACCCAACAAATAGGGTATCTAAAAATAATAAATAAATTCCTATTTGCACTTTTCCCAATAAATATCAGCTAAATAAGATCATCTGTCCGGAGAAATAAGAGAAACAAAGAGGACAGTAAGCGAAAGGCTTATATACGAATATCAAAATAATAAATAAAAGCTAGACGAAAATTACATACGAAGACAATATAACTGAACAAAGATAAAGATGATGAGGTTACGAACAAAACTCAATATCCGAATAAAGAACAATGAGACATAGCAAATGAGATAATATAAAAGGGAGACTCAACTCACAATATAAAAGTAAATGCTCTCAAATCAAAATAAACTTACTCTAACAAATAATCATATCACTGAAACATAATTATCATTTAACATAAAGAAAAGCATAATCGATAAAATATAATCATACTCTGATATTTACACATAATATCCAAAATAACTTATTTACTAACATGGGAGATAATCTTACACTTATTTACTAACATGGGGGATAATCTTACACTTACAGGATGTCCTACTTTTTCGGTTATACAGAATATGTGGTCATCAAAACTTATAGGGGCTTGCATAGTACAAAACAAATGCTACCCAAAATTTTACAGGGGTTTGAACGGCAATAAGCACAACGCTACCCAAATGGCCAACACACACATACACTAGTCATGACTATACGTGTCCCATAACATCGGCGACACATCCATACTATTTAAATACACCACATAGAAAGTGCCAAACATGAGATTCTCTCCACTTATGACAGAATCTTACAATATCTCCTAAATTATAATAAAATCACAAGTAACTTACATATAACTTACACATAACTTACTCTAAAAAGATGTCACAAAATCATATATCATAAATAATCGAAACACGTTGATCTAATATCACAAAACAAAAAATCAAACAAAATAGATTATAGAAGCTAAAAATCAAAACTGACTAGTTCCAAAAAAGGCAATTTACTTTATAAATATGGACTCAAATGAAAAAGTATAAAACACAGAACTTGTAGAGGATTCCGACACCTTTCCATAATGATAAGACTCGTTAAAAACGGAGAGGTAACGAATTTGGAAACAATTCAAATAGATTGCCAGAACAGATTCAGGCACTGATCGCAGTAGTATTATGATATTTCAGACATCGAAAACACCGAATTTGATTACGTAATGTGAACAAATAATGCAGAGCTCAAAAAGATCTTTTCAAAATGATATTATTCGTAATTTATGAATACGTACTCAATTTTTTATGAATTTTCGAATTCAGGAGTATTAATATCGAAATTTTACAGGCAGATTACAAAATCACAGAAAATATATACTTACAAGCACAATTTCAAGAAACTCAAAAAATGAAAGTTGTAGAGAATTTAAATATCTTTCCAGGAGCTCAAGAATCAACACAATCCGATGAATAATGAATTTTATACGAACTTAACAAGAATTCAGGACAAGGTATAATTCAAAATATAGAATATTGAACAACAATCCAAAAAAAAAAAAAGAGGAATCAAGATATTCGTACATTAAACTTTAGTGATTGCTATTTACTACTAATCCTCAAAAACTTTATTAAAAACGTGAGATAAAGTGGCGTTTCTCTGTGATATAAAGGGCTTTTTTTTTTGGTTTATGATAATTAGGACATTTTATAAAGAGGGCATTTTCTCTTACAGTATAGCTAAATTTATAACTCGTACCATATGTTTTTAGAATATTACATAATTTATCATTAATTTCAGTATATTTGTGAGTTATTAGAAAATTTAAATTAAATAATGTTCTAAAGTTAACTTTCCTTTTTGTTTTTTAATATTGTTTCACTCGTTTAGTAGAAAATTCATATGAAATACGGACATTATTTAGGTTATTGTCGATATGTCAATAAATATTTGATTTTGCATAGTATGTTCTTAAAAATACATAAATGACCATATTACATTTAATATAGAGAAAAAAATATTTGATATCAATTTAAATGCATACTCTAAATAATTAATTTGTGATGAATAACCCTCCTTTGTCAACCAATTAAATCATAATTAACATGACATTAAACAATGTCACATTATTCGGAAAAAAAAATTGATGTCACGAAATCATGTGAAATTTATAATTATTCTAATATCACTAATTTTTTTAAAATAACGTAATATTTATGATAAAATATGTTCGTGTACATATAAAAACAAGCATTAACTACAAAACATTTGTTAATCAAAATTAGTTATTAATGATAAAGATATTAATATGTAATAATAAAGGAGATTAATGTAAAATGATAAATATGTGGGTTAACTTATCATTTTATATTGAATAAATTTGCTCACACATCCATTAATTGCTCTATTATATACATAGATGTAATAGATGGTAATGTGAAATTTTGTATAATATGAATTATTAAGTCAAGGAACGCGTTCCGTATGAAAATAACATTTTTTTTAAACTAAGTTTACACTTTACTGAATATAATTATTTTTTTGATAATTGTATACGAGATCAATTTATTAGGTATTTTATAACTAAAATGTACTCCCTTAGGCCCTTTGTTGAAGTTTATATTGGGGGATGTTTAAGCCTCCTAAAAGGTATAGTTCTATAATTTATTTTTAATTTTTCTTTTTTCTGAATAAAAATTTAATGTTTAAATTTTTACTTAAAAAAATTAAAATTAAATTATGGAACTATACTTTATATACACCTTAAAATGCGTGTCAATCAGTGTTGAAAACATGTAAAGAAATGAGTGCGACCGGAAGGATTATATAACTTGCCAAAAATAAAAATATGTAAAAATTTCATCACTTGAATGGATCATTCAACCAACCTATATATATTGGCTAAATTTGTCGAAACTCTAAAAGCCTGAAGTGAAAATTTTTAAAATAATAATGTCATACTATTTTTAAAATATAACCCATCACTATAACCAATCCAATGGAGTACAACAATATTACAATATTATTATTTTATATAATTTTAACCAACCATTTTAATCAATACCGTTGGAGATCCTCTTACAATAAAATAATTCTCGGCATAAAACCAGCTTAGAACGTGTTTGGTATTTATATATGAGAAAAAGGAACTAACCATGTAACGTTCCTGAGATGTGAATAAATTCATGTGTTTTTGATATAATCAATTATTTGATATGAGCAATCTTTTTAAGGTATTATTTTGATGTATACAATCTTTCATAAAAAGTGTTCTACTCAATATCTTAGAGATGTATATCAGGTTCCATATTCTCTTTATATATTATATACGTATTTTGATAATTATACACGAATTTTTTTACATACTTCCATAATCATATATGCACAGACCTCTATCCGATATGAATTCGGACACTGTAGAGATGTATGCAGGATTTGAGCCTGAGTTATATGCGCCAACACCAATCTTCCCCAGCCAGCACACACACACACACAAGAATGCAGTGCCTGTATTGGTCCCAGCTGAATATAATAGAGTTGAGCAGAGACAGACTACTGAGTCCGTGAACCCCGAATGCAATCAAAAACTAAAGGCAGCTGTCCAAATATCCACCTATCGGTTTCTCGCAAATTTGGTGTCTCTTCCTCCTCTAAAATAAACTATGTCCAACTGTTTTTGTTATATAAATCCAAAAGTGATCATCCGAACACCTTTCAAACAACGACATTAGTACACACTACGCACGCCTATCGTATTAGTTTATATACCCTGTCGTTAATTCTGTCTGTACGTTCCTTTCATAAGCTTGGAATCATGTGTGTGTTTTTATATAAACTCATCAATCGAGCCATCTATTTTACAAGGAATTAACTGTCCCACATCCATGTATACAGTCTTTTATTCTTCCTCTATTCCTCCAAACTGTACTTGCGCTAAAAAACAACCTTTTAATAACACCACCAATATTCGAAGTTTGCATCCGCCTATTCACTTCTTTATCGACGACCCTGTCCAGTCGTTACTTGTATCACGCACATAGTACAAATAATGTAATTCTTTTAATATTTTCCGATCAAGAACCTTGGAACGAAAATGTGATGAGGATGCTTGCTCGAATTGATAATGATTTTGTAAAGATTTAATTTGGAAACATGGAACGTGTGACCAACACTTTACAACTCACGAGTCAACACAAATATTATTAGTTGGATTTTAACATTTTACAACGATGACAGAATATTTGTAGCGCTCCTCAGATGGAGTCGCTGCACTGCTGGAGACAGGAGCAAGTTTTACTAAGAAATATAAAGAACCAAGAAATGATCAAATGCGTCATTGCCTTGTGGTGTATGCCTGATCAGTTGCCGACTACAACACATACTAGTAGCAACTAACTTGACAAACGTAGTGGTCATCTTCTTCTAATTGCAAAGCATATCAAGTACCTAGCGGGAATTTCCCTCATTTTGGTAGTCAGTGTTGGAGGTCCATCATCCTTACCCTATTTCGGGTCTGTGAACAAGTCCAATGCGGATGCCGACTGACTAAGGTCTCATAATAGTCGAAGGCCCAATAATGAGTAGGCCCATATCGTTGTATCGGTCCACAATCCAGTCAGGGCACACGATCTCCACCTTCAGGTAGTTGCCCCCACTAACTCTGCACGAGGAGGAAGGGGGAAAGGGACAGATATTAAATATACAGGTTTCATCATTCTATCACTCACTTAATCAATTACACACAAAACACAAGCTTTATGTTCTAATTACCCTACGAAGAACCGACTGACTCATTCTCACACGGGAGGTGAATCGGGGGGCCAAACCCCCGCATTCTTCTTCATTGCAGGTCCGACCGAACAGGATCCGGCAGAAATCCAGTCGTAACATTTGGCGCCGTCTGTGGGAACGTAAAGATACGTTTGTGTTGAGATTTACTAAAAGCTATGACGATTGAAGAAACGCCCGTAATCGATGGCAACACCATGGCTGGAGACAGCCGCACCACTCCTCCTGTCATCCCGAGGATAACTCTTATCACCCCAAGGCTGCTGACTTTTGATGAAGAAGGGGACATACCGTCTCCCGAAGAACAACGAGAGATGTTTCTGAAATGGCGAGAAGAGCAGAAATCCAAAGGGAAGCGGAAGGAGGCTGATAGAGAAAAGAACAACAAGGAGGCAGAAAGATTGGCCAAGAAGAGAGAAGCCGATTTATTAAGGTTGCAAGCCCTAAAACTCAAGAGAGA
The DNA here is from genome assembly GCA_036435485.1 of Saposhnikovia divaricata. Lineage (NCBI taxonomy): Eukaryota > Viridiplantae > Streptophyta > Magnoliopsida > Apiales > Apiaceae > Saposhnikovia > Saposhnikovia divaricata. Next base: position 27,894,035 of record CM071600.1, read on the forward strand.
AGAGATCGAGTTACAAAAGAAGGCACTCCGCGTGGCCTTAGAGGTCGAAGACTCGGAGCCTGAAGACCGAAGGGAGAAGAGAGTCAGAGACGATGAAGATGAGTCATGGAACTCTGAATCGCACTCTAAAAGAACCCGGTCGAAGGTAGTATACTCTTCCGACTCGGAAGAAGAAGGACCTCACACTGATGATAGAATCCGAAGGCTGGAAAAGGTTATGTTTGGAGAAAGTAAGATAAGCCATGAGCCCGTGGTGACTGAAGATGTTGAGCAGTTTCGACCACCTCCGGGAAGGCAATTCCCAAAGATGCACGAGTTTAACAGAAAGGGTGACCCCGAAGACCACTCTGAGAAGTACGAATCCCTCATGACCGGTATGGGGCACTGTGACGTGATGATTTGTAAGATGTTCAAGACCTACCTTAAAGGGTCAGCGTCAATGTGGTATCGGTCGCTAAGGCCCAGGTCGATTGGCTCATATGAGCAAACTAAGAAGAAGTTCTTGAGGCACTACTCTCACCTGTGCCGAAGAGAGAAAGACACAGAGGCCTTAATTCACTGCAGGCAAGGGCCGAACGAAGATCTTGGCGACTATTTGGTGAGGTTTAAGGAGGAGGCTGGAATGGTCACTAACCTGGATAGAGTGAAGGCAGCAGGATTCTTGGCCGCAGGTCTCGACCCCGTTAAAGGTAAGAAACTTTGGTCCTCACTTTATGATGTTCCTCCTAAGAATTTGAATGATATCTATCTGCGGGGTGAGGCAATTAGGAGGAAGTTAGAATCAATTGGGGGGTATAAGGATAGTAAAAAGCATGATAGGGATGATAGAAGAAGTGATAGGAGGGACGACCGAAGGGGTCGTGGTGATGTTAAAAGCAGACTGAATGATATCAGGCCCGACAAAGGGGCCGAACGAAGGAGAGATAGAGATAGTACAGTGTTTACCCCATTGAACACTCCTATTTCGAAGATTCTCTATGAGATAAAGGGGAAGCCCGGGTTTGTCCGACCCCCTAAATTGAAGACCCCCAAATACAAAAGGAATGAGAATAAGTACTATGACTACCACCGAGACAAGGGTCATAATACCGATGAATGTTATCATCTGAAGAAGCTGATTGAAAAAATGATTAAAGACGGAGAATTGACACAATTTGTTGGGGATTTGAGGGACAAACTCGAATCCAAGGAAAAGAATAAAGACGCCAGAGATGAGGGGGGTCGGAAAAGTATCGAGGCGAAGTCAGAACAATTTTAGGAGGAACTATACTTGATCGGGATAGCAGGACAGCCCGGAAGAAGTACGCCCGACAGATCTACAGCCTCTATCAATCAAGTGCAGCCAAACAACCGCTACCGATCTCTTTCACAGAGGACGATTTTGAAGATGTGATATGGCCGCACGAATACCCACTTGTTATAAACCCAATAATCGAGGAGAACAAGATTTGGAAAGTGATGATTGATGAAGGGAGTTCGGTCAACATTCTGTATTATCGGACTTACTGCAAGATGATTTTGGGAGGTGAACAACTTGTGCCATGCCATGAGGCACCATTATATGGCTTCGGTAATTAACCTGTACCAATCGAAGGGACAATCACACTGCCAGTTATACTGGGGAAAGCGCCGAACACGGTGATCAAAGAAGCAAAGTTTTATGTGGTTCGGGTGGATAGCCTGTACAATGGTATTCTGGGAAGGCCAGCTTTATCTCTCTTTCAGGCTGTGTCTTCTATCCCACATCTGAAGCTAAAGTTTCCAACAGAACATGGAGTCGGGGAAATGAAGGGCGACCAGAAGGCCGCCAGAATTATCATGTTGGAAGATCTAGAGAAGGATAAGGACATTGAGATGTCCGAAGCTGGAAAAAGGAAAAGGACGGAGAACGAAGCTGGAAAAAACCATCAACTACTGAATATTGAACTGGAAAAGTTTGGAGCCGATTTGTCTAGCCCAATTACCGAGCCAGCTGCCGAAACCGAAGAAGTAGAGTTGTATGTAGGCCAGTCTGGAAAGATGATACAGATTGGGAAGAGTATGGAACCCGAACTGAGAAAGAAGGTCATTGAGGTCATTAGAGAATTCCACGACGTGTTTGCGTGGGGTCCCGAAGATATGCCAGGGTTCCCATCGATCACAAAACATTGCCTCAATGTCAAATCCGATGCCAAACTGTGAAGCAGAAGAAAAGGAATTTCGCCATGGAAAGGCAAAAGGTAATTCAGGCCGAAGTCGAAAAGCTACTTGAAGCGAAGTTTATTGAAGAGATTGACTACCCCGACTGGCTGGCGAACGTGGTGGTGGTTAAAAAATCAAATGGTAAGTGGATAATGTTCGTGGATTACACCGATTTGAACAAACATTTCCCGAAGGATCATTATCCTTTGTCGAACATTGATCAGCTGATATATGCCACTTCGGGGCATCAAATACTTAGTTTCTTGGATGCCTTCTCAGGATACCACCAGATCGCCATGAATGCCGAGGATATCCCTAAGACAACATTCATCACACCGAATGGCACTTATGCCTACATCAAGATGCCTTTCGGACTGAAGAACGCGGTGGCAACCTTTCAGAAGATGATCAACAAGGTATTCAAGACGCAGATCGGTCGGAACATGGAATGTTTTGTGGATGACATGATAGTTAAATCCCTCTTCAGGGACCATGCAGAAGACTTAAAGGAATGTTTCGAAACGCTCAGGAAGAACAACATGCGAATTAATCCGAATAAGTGCACGTTCGGAGTACACAATGGCAAGTTTTTGGGTTATTGACATGGAAGCACCGAAGATGATCAGGGATATCCAGAAGCTGACCATACGGTTAGCAGCCCTGAGGAGGTTCATCTCCAGGTCGGCCGAAAAGGCCTTGCCGTTTTTTGAAGTACTTCGGGGGTCAAAGAATTACGAGTGGGGGCCAAATTGTCAGAAAGCGTTTGAGGAGATCAAGGAATACTTGGTGAAAGCCCCACTCTTAATGAGGCCGGACCCGGAAGAAACTTTGGAGTTGTACTTAGTTGTTAATGACCGAACACTTGGAGCTGTACTGGTCAAAGAACATGAGGGGAATCAGCATCCGGTCTTCTATGTTTCTCATATTCTCAAGGATGCAGAAACTATATATCCAAACACAAAGAAGTTCGCCTATGGGTTGGTAATGGCCGCCAGAAAATTGAGGCATTATTTTCAGGAAAGAACGATCAATGTTATAACAGACCAACCTTTAAAGAAGATTTTGCAAAGACCAAAGGCATCGGGCAGAGTAGTAGCTTGGGCGATCGAACTAGGGGAACACGATTTGGAGTACACTCCGAGAACTTCGATCAAAGCCCAAGCACTCGCGGATTTTATGGTAGAATGTTCATTCTCGGGACCGAAGGACTTGGCTCCCGAAGAGCAGTTGATTCAGGCCCCAAAAAATTGGAAGTTGTTTATCGACGGTTCAGTCGCCAAAGAAAAGTGTGGAGCAGGGTTAATTCTAACAAGTCCAGAGGGATTTGAAATATGTCAGGCTATCAGGTTCACCTTCCCTCTTATGAACAATGAAGCCGAGTACGAAGCCCTTTTGGCAGGATTGGACTTAGCAAAAAAATTGGAAGTTAAGCACCTCAGGGCATTCAGTGACACAATGTTGGTGGTGAAGCAGTTCTCAAGGGAGTATGGACAGAAGGATCCCCGAACAAAGGCCTACGCCCTCAAAGTACGCGAACAATCCTTAATGTTTGAATCTTTTAGGTTAAGTCAAGTAGCTAGAGAGAACAACAGCAGAGCAGATGCTCTATCAAGGCTATCTTTGGCCGAAACCCAAAATCTCCAAGGGTCCATCTATCTGACCGAAGTGAAAGCCCCCTCTATCGAGAAGAAGTAATGCATGGAAATACATCAGGTCGCCAACTGGATGACACCAATCAGGGCGTTTCTGGAAAAGGGTACCTTACCGCTAGACAAGAAAGAAGCTCAGAAAGTGAAATACCGGTCAACCAGCTATACTCTTGTGGGAGGCAAACTATTCAGAAGGGCAACCACCTAGCCACTTCTTCGGTGCCTTGATCTCGAAGAAAAGAAGCTTACGTAGGAAACAGTTCATGAAGGCATTTATGGAGAGCACCTAGCAGGGCGATCGCTAGCCTTGAAAATTTTGAGGCAGGGATTCTTCTTGCCGACCTTAAAGGAAGACGCTACCGAATATGCAAAGAAATGTAAGCAATGTCAGCTGTTCAGTACCGTGCCAAAACAGCCGCCCGTAGAGATGACTTCGGTACTCAGCCCAATCCCCTTCGCCATGTGGGTAGTGGATATTGTGGGCATCCTGCCAACCAGCACGAAGCAAGCTAAGTACTGCATTGTCGCCATTGACTACATGACCAAGTGGGTAGAGGCTAGGCCACTTTCCGCCATTACCGAAGAGCAGCAAAAAAGTTCATGTTGGAGCAGGTTATCCTAAGGTTCGGGATCCCGATGGTTTGTGTTTCAGATAACGGGACCCAATTCATCGGAAACAAATTCAGGAAATTCTTGGCTAAATTTGGAATCCAGCAAAAGTTCAGCTCCGTCGGCCACCCGCAGGGTAACGGGGCAATCGAAGCAGCAACCAATATCATCTTTGATGGGATCAAGAAGCGACTAGGAGAAGCCAAGGGACTTTAGGCCGAAGAGTTACCGTACGTCCTTTGGGCCTACCGAACAACTCCAAGGTCATCAACCGGAGAGACACCATTCAGGCTTGCCTTTGGTTCCGATGCTCTGATGCCGGCCGAAGTTGGTCTAGAGTCTTATCGTACTCAATTTTTTAATATGGAGACAAATGAGATCGGACTACGGGCAAATGTGGACTTGATAGAAGAAGAAAGGGAGGCAGCACATCAAAGAAATGTCCGATATCAACTTCAAGCAGCACAGTACTATGATTCCGGGGTAAAAAAGAGGTCTTTCAAAGTAGATGCCGAACTGGGAAGGCCCATACACAGTTATTGAAGCTGTTCGACCGGGAACATACAAGTTGGCTAATCTGGACGGTAGCCCAATCAAGAACACATGGCATACAACCCGCCTTCGTTTTTTTTACCAGTAAGCTTACTGGATGCACATACTCGTTCGGTTTAATTCAGTACTTTGTTTTCATGCAAGGAAAATTTTCAATTCCCTAAAAGAGCATCAATCTGTAACTCACGATTATGTATGTCATTTGCATGATTAATGAAAGATTGTTTGCCCCAAAATTTATGTATACTGTTGTTAGCTAAGTGCAATAATAACCAAATGGTTAAGTACACAGAATCAAGCTAAGCAAACCCATGTTCGGGGCCGACCAACTAAAACATGCATCTTTAAGCTTGCTCCAGCATCTTTAAGTACATCATGATTTAAGTACATTGCAAAAGCTTAACGGACCCATATTTGGGGCCGACCGTATAAAATCTGGATCCTTATAAGTGTCTCAATATTTAAATTGCTGTGACATTAGCTAAGGCCGGGGGAAGTATATTTCACCGACCGACTGGAACCTTAGCCACTTCAAAACCCCTTAAATACTGGGGGACAGCTAGGTTACGATCGAAGATGGTGAACATGCCAGGTTACGACAGAAGATGCATAAAAGTAAAAAAATTATGCTAAGGCAAGAAAAAGGTCGAAGATGCATAAAAGTAAACAATTAATTATTCTAAGGCAAGAAAAAGGCCGAAGATGCATAAAAGTAAAAAATTAATTATGCTAAGGCAAGAAAAAGGCTAAAGACGCATAAAGGTAAACAAGTAATCACGCTAAGGCAAGGAAAAAGCCAAAGACGCATGAAAATATGAACACTTCACGCCAAGGCAAATAATGCTAAACAGAAAAAGCAAAGCCCGAAGGCAATATTCATAAAGCCCGAAGGCGAGAGTAATTTAAGGCCCAAAGGCAACAATAATTCACAGCCCAAAGGCAATTAAAGAGTTATGCCCAGAGGCTTACATTGAACAAAATTAAATCAAGGACTCTAGTCCGACAACTCTGATTCCGGACCCGAGCTCACTTCGAGAAGAAGGTCCGGTTCTGCAGGACGAGTGATTGGATCTTTAAAGTCACCCAAGATCTTCGTATAATCAAGCTTAGCCTCGTGAGCCCTTTTCACGGCCTCTTCGAACCCGGCTAAAAAGCTTCGGTCTTCAGCCACCAACAGCTTCTTCTCGGCCTTTTTCAGAAGTCTGCGATGCCTCTTAGCCTGATCGGCCCTCTTAGCCGTAAAGAGGTTCGCCGCGTCATGCTCCTTCATCAGAGCGTCGCACTCAATGGCAAAGTTGTTAGCCCGCTGCTGGAGGTCCTCGTTCAACACCCTCAAAGCTTCAACGCCCCTCAGCTCCCTTTTCAAATCATTAATTTTTTCATCAACGGTCGCCGCCCAAAGAGCAGCCTGGAAATTAGACAAGGTGAAGGCCAGAACGAGAAAAGGATAAAAATATTACCAGGACAAGTACAAAAGAGGAACCATACCAGAGTCAAATGGCCGAGCAGCTTGGAACAGGCCGACTCAGCATCGGTAGAGTCGTAGGTGGGGCGATCGGCTGGCAGAATCATCGCCTTCAGAAAATCCTGAGCCACCTCCTTCGACTCCGCAGAGGCCTTAGAAGCAAAGTTGTCCGTGGTCAAGATTCCCCATGCAGGGCGATAGGTCTGAAGGATATCATCTGGACCTCGCCCCCTCTTGCTGGTGCTATCCAAGGCATTCTCAAAGAAACCTTCCGAAGAAGCAGGGGCAACAATGGTACGGTCAGAGTCACGAGAAGGGCTTTAAACGGGGTGGTCAGGATTCGCCTGAGAATCGCCAGATGCCTGAAGCTGTTTTGCCTCGAGGTTGGCCTTTTTCTTGGCCGCCTTCTCGGCCAGCCTCCTAGACATATCTGCCTTTGTAGACACTACCATCAAGCAAAGAGAGATTGGTCAGCAAACAGAATAAAATAAGCAAGTACGACTGAAGGAAAATTATGATTACCGTTACCCCAAAGGGATTTTAAGAACCCTTTATCGCGGGTCAAAGAAAGAGGAAATTTAATTTTTGCATAATCCACCCTGTCCTCGTCGTCCATCTCCGGAGCGATAATATCATGAGGTTCGACCTCTTTCCATACGACCCCCGATTACTGGAATTCGTAGCGGCCCAGTCAGCTCGACCGGTTCTACGGGCCACAGTATAAAAGCCAGCAGCTTTACCATTTTTCTTGAAGTCATAGTGGTGGAAGAACAGGGACATCTAGGCTCAACCTCAGCCTTCACACAACGAGTTTGAAAGGTATTGAAATGAATAAAGCTGTTCGGGTCGAATTGCCCTAAAGCAATTCCAGTTCGAACTAAGAAGCGTCTAATTATGGGAAGAAGAGGGAATCTAAGACCACAATAGAACGCTCGTTCAGACACACCTAACCAGTACTTCTCATGAGGACTGTCTGAAGTAAGCGTATGATAAATAAGGTCATCTTCATCGGCGTGGTTAGCGTGGAATCGCTCGGGAAAATCATATTTTACAGGGATCGAGGCAACGTCTTCTTCGGTCAACACCGAGTTAAGGTTAGCCGCTGGAAATCGGTCCACATGGCCGAAATGCTCCATGGCAGAGTAGGGGCTAGGTTCTTGGGCATCAGGCCGATCCATACCCTGCGTACGGAAACATAGAGATTAGCCATGTACTCGGGAGAAGAGTAGAAAATTAGGATAACATGTCGCTGAAGGCCGAGTACAGAGGGCCAAGATCGGTCGGACACCCGCTGCCCATTAGGCCCAAAGGATTCGAAGACTTCTCCATGAGCCGCGAACATGCTGGAGAATGTTCTTTGTCAGGGAAACAATCTCTAACCCCTTGGGCCCAGGAAGAACGCTTACGTAACCCCAGAACCCCAAAAAGACTCTACAAAAGGGGAAAATCATAAAAATGACACACTAAACCCCAGAACTTACTTGCATTTTAACTAAAGAACCGTACATACCAAACCATCTTGCCTATGCATGCATATAACAAAACCTTATATTTATATGTCCCTGTGTAAAGTGTGTGCCAAATAAGATGACAGCAAAGCAACATACGAGAAATGCACTGGAAGATTAGAGAAAAAACTTACTGGTTTGAAAGTGGCTTATAAGATCAAGTTCCTATGGATGAACCTTCTGAAGATGAACTTCGACGGGTACTAGTGAACTTGGCGTTTCCGGGCGAGAGATTCTGGGACCAATGGCTCTTCACAATTCGTTTAGAGGTTTTTGGAGAAAAAAGGAAATACAGATATTCGAAAAATGGGAATAAGAGTAACGTATCATGAATATATATGGGAGTGGAATGGACAAGGACACGGAAGCGTTACAGATGATCGACGGCCAAGATAAAAGGCGTTTGGAATCAACGGTGGAGATGAGCCTAGAGATATGTGCCTGTCTTAAATGGGGACAGCTGTATCCTATTGTGAAAGATGCGTGGTAGCGGAGAAAAGACGCGACCCTTAAAGTATTTCGGTTAAATAATGAGACTGCTCGAAGAAACTTCCCGAAGATGGACCGGAAGACCGACAGGATAATGGCCTTCATTCGATCAAAGCCCGATTGAAGTCCAGGGACATGTTGGAGGTCCATCATCTTTACCCTATTTCGGGCCTGTGAACAAGTCCAATGCGGATGCCGACTGACTAAGGTCGAATAATAGCCGAAGGCCCAATAATGAGTAGGCCCATATCGTTGTATCGGTCCATAATCCAGTCAGGGCACACGATCTCCACCTTCAGGTAGTTGCCCCCACTAACTCTGCACGAGGAGGAAGGGGAAAAGGGACAGATATTAAATATACAGGTTTCATCATTCTATCACTCACTTAATCAATTACACAGAATACACAAGCTTTACGTTCTAATTACCCTACGAAGAACCGACTGACTCATTCTCACACCGGAGCTGAATCGGGGGGCCAAACCCTCGCATTCTTCTTCATTGCAGGTCCGACCGAACAGGATCCGGCAGAAATCCAGTCGTAACAGTAAGAGAGTATTGCGGATCTATTCCTGAGTCTAAAACATATTTGGAAAAAAAATTTAGCGACGAATTAGGGGGTGAGAGGGGTCCATGCCCTCCCCAAATTGGAATATATACAGGAAAGTATGCATCTATTACTCAATGTATCTATAGGTCAGCTAGCAATACGTGTTTTCTTCCACCAAGGTTCGAGTCTAGGTTCACATTTGCTTTAGGAAGGAAAAGCTTGGCTGAACCATTGCATTCGGGAGTGATTCTGCAGAAATTTCTTCTTCTTTTTTAAAATGCAAAAGCTGTTTTTCTAAAACTATCCCCCCCCAAAAAAAAAAATCTGCGTGCCAAGCCGCTTATGTTCTCGAATGAGGGCACCGCAAAAAATGAAAATTTAGGGGCACATTTTTTGTTTTTCATTGAAGAGTAAAAGCAAATTTTACGATATGTGAAGCGCACAAAAACAAATTAAGATACAAATATATGAAAGACTTATGAATGATTTTGCTAGCAAAGTCATTAGAAGAATTTTTTTTTTCCTAAAATAATAAAGTGCATATATTTGATTTATATAAGAATGGAGGACAAATTTGAGTCGCTTGGGGCTTCTTCTAATTTCTCATGACAAGTCCTGCATACTCGACTGCATACAAGTGTATATAGTTCGTTATAGTTTTAAACAGTGTTGCCAAACAAAATAGCCCCGCGAATAGGTGTCTGGTACTCTAGTTGAAGATTTTTAAATGTTGTTTATCACGAGTAGTCGATCGCCATTCGCCAGCATAGCATGTGACAATATGAAAAGTACGTATGGAAGAAATGTCTCAATTGGAAATGTGGGGTGAATTAATTATCCTTTTGATGGCTTTCTATTCAGAACAAAGTGTTCACTCCATTTATACAAAGGGAATATCAGATGACTACTAAAATCCGAGTAACTTCCGGCCACAAACGATGAAATATATTTAAAACGAAATTTTAAGCTTAGTGTCAAGTACAAGGCCTCATTAATACATAAATGCTTTTTTGCATCGCATTATTGGCGTCGGTTTTTTAGGGAACCATTGCCTACATATTATAAGCGTCGCATGCAAGCATAATCGAAGATGCGTATTGCCATTAATACTGGATCTTTTACGTCAGTTTTCTATTTTAACCGAAGATCGAACACAAGGTCAAAGTGTCACATATGTATTCCAATAGGCTAAGGTAACAAAGAAGTAGGCATTTGCTACTGCCATATGGGTGTAACATTTAGCATATCGTTGCAAAACAGAAACAAACTAAAATGTGCTCCCAAAAAAATTTAAGAAAACATTAAAAATAATAAGGTTCCATTCTCACAAATGCCCCTTGTACATTAACGTTCATACTTCACGAGAAGCAAACTTTTAAACAAATTTTGTCGTCTTGATATAGGTATATGGTCCCTTTCTCTCTGAATTCTACGAAAAGAACAATCAAGTAAATTATAGTGCTTGGCCACCCATTTTCTATATCCTCCCCATTATTTCTATCTCTTAAAATGAAAAGTAATTGGAAAGTGTTCTCATATATTTTTTTTTTTATATTTGGATGTTCAATTTTATATACAGCTAAGCCATACATGTATGTTTCGCTACATTTTCAACACACTGAGTCTGTTTAATCACCAAATTGTTGAAAGTTATTGTCACTGAGAATGTAGAAAAAGCTTGTGCAAAAATTCAAGTGGCTTTTAGTTGATTGCTTCGCTTGGCGTCCCGTGTAAGTAATATCAAAATATGGATGCCGTAAATATATGTATTGGATCCACTTCTGTAGTGCTACATTTCGCATTATCTGTAGCAAAACATGCCTAAAAAGCCAAACACTTAATTTGGTTATGACGTTAATTATCCACTTATCTTGAATGTCTTGGAAGTCACTAAACCTTGAACATCTTCTATCAGATTCTCAGTTTTTACTGTTTCTAACTTTTCAAATAAAAATTAACGTCGTTAGTGTTGTTATTTCTAGGACTAATTGTCGTGTTTGGCGCGATAATCAAGTTGTTTACGATCTTGAAATGAGTAGGCGAACAATTCACCTTAACAAGTGTCTTCAGCAGCTATATTTAAGCTGTTGGAATCTAAAAAACTTTTCCATGGACAATACAAAACTAACAATAAGGGTGACCGTTTCGTAGATTAAATTTCGCGGTGTATGATTAAATTTCTCAATGTTCGGAGATTCCAAACCAGAGAGATACAAACAATAATGCATTATAGCATAGAAATGATCGCTACAAGCACCACAATTTGGAAGATAAATGAAGAACAAATCATTAGCACCTATTAGAAGAAAAACGTGCTTAAAAAGAAAACGAAAACAGAACAGTAAGTAAGAATTATACGATTCACATGTCTCCACAGACACTGCATAATTTACTTTTCTAAATAAACAACTCCAAAGTTCGTACCAACATACACACATATTTTATGTACACACATACACTGCCATTAAAATGTTTAATTAACCTTTCATTCCTTTTCAACTCTTTTACAGTTTTACACGATTAAAAAGTATACATAACTAGGGCACAAAATTATTCACTGTCGGTAACGGCTGAAATATTGTCATGGGTTGGTTACCTTGGAAACATAACTATTAACCAACGCCAACGCATTGCTTGTCACTTGTTTCACTTTCACCGTCCGATCACACACATCCTTTTTCATCGGACCATCGTTCACTTCCTCGAATCCATCCGTACACGTGTCCTCATTCGTTAAAGCTGCACTCATGTACGTCTGTACATTGCTCATCTGAAACCTGAGCGACTCTCCTGAGCCGCCGAGCTTGAGCATCTGCGTGAGCGAGTCTCGTATTTGTTCAACTGCATCTCCGAACACGGAGAAGCAGTCGTGAAGTGCGGAGACAGCTCGGGGCTCAGTAGCCCCGGTGTCTGACGCTTGGGTTAGGTTTGAGACGTAGTTGGCCATTCGCTTTGCACGGTTGAGGCTGACACCTATGGCGGCTTGTGCTAGTAAAGCAGGGTCTTCTTTTATTTTCATGGCGTGGCGTTTGAGTGACCTGTAGCAGAGATCCGGGTAGAGAGTTGTTTGGCAGTTTGTACGGATGAATTCGGAGTTGTTGGTGCCGGAGACGCACGCAGCTGTGGAGGCCTCTGGCGCAGTTTCGGCGGAGACATGGTTGAAATGTAAAAATATTGAGATTAGACACAGAACGCTAAGTGAAAGTTGGGTTTCCATTGAGGTGAGCGGAAAGGTAAGAGTTAGAGAGAGTTTTGTTTAGTTTGTAGGGGAGAAATTCAGTTGAGGAAATAGTTTATATAGGCATAATGTTAGCAACATAGGAAGGTATGCATTGCTTAAAATCTAATTCCCTCGGTTGAAAACATATACTGTTCAAAATCTAAAATATTACTGAATATTTATAAAAAATAATTTTAAAATAATATATTAATCAAATGTGAATTATTATATATTTTATGATATGATAAATACATATTACTTAATAAATAACTAATATAATCATAGTAACATACTAAATAATATTATAATATTAAAATAAATTTGATTTTAACTTCATTTAATTCCCAATTTAACGATTAAATTTTCGAAAATATTCTTATTAATCTTATATGATTCCCAATTTCTATAACACTATTAACAATGACTAAAAAGATAGCAATGGAAATTAATATGATCAACTGATCAAGTAATTAAGATGCTGTCATGAATACTTATGATTGTTTATTGTTGTTAATGTCATTATTGTTTAAATATTGGAGAGCGCATTTAGGCTCATGTTATACTCCCTTTTTTTTTTGGTGCTAATATGAATGATTAGTATTAAGGGAGCATATCAAATCTTTATGATACAAACTTGTTGATTATGAACTTTACGAGTTTACGTACTACTACATTATTTTTCTCTTGAAGTTGGGAGCTCTGTATATAAACATTTCATTTTTGCATTAATACTTGATGCATTTGATCGAGCAAAAAATCCTATTATATTCAAAACAATTTATTAATTCACGTAATCCAGCCCTTTCTGACTCACATACTCACAATGTATGTTAATCAAGAGCGCCTTTGGACAATTTTTTTTTTTTTTTTTTTTTAAACTTCTGATACGTCACAAACTCACAATGTACGTAAATATTTAGCCTGATGAATTCAATTAAACTGACACTACTGCTTCTTGGTCATTCCTTGTGGGCTGCAACTTATGGATTCCATGTCTTTTGCCGTCTAGCTAGTATTATATTGTTTCACTTATTCAGTACTCATTTAAACCATTTTACTTGCCTGCTGATACTCTACTATATCATACTGTATCTACACACTTATTTCAAGCAGAATGTTTTTAACTTAATTCCGTCTTTTCTTAAGCATCATTCAGTCAAGATTCAAGATAAGCCAATTCCGGTTTAATAAAGTTACCAATGCCTTTAAAGCATGTAGTTTTAATCTTATGGCTGCGCGATTTAGGTGGCTGGTGGTGTCATTTCGGCAATTTTATTCTGTATGCATGGTTTATGGAACTAGATTCAATAAATCAGGTGGAAGCAATATGCACAAATTTTCTTAAATGATCATCAAATGGCTAATCAAGGACGGTAAATATAACATTATATAATCTTTTAAATGTAATAAATTAGCATCCAATATTGATCAAAAGACGAGCAGCTTAAGCCGAAATGAGAGAACATTCACGATGATCGAAATAGACAGACAATATACAAGATCAACAAAGACAAAGTTGCAAAGGACGCCACACACTCAAATAACGTTTCATTGTTAAAAAGGGGAATCGATCTTTTAACTCTTAAATAAAATAGGTGAGTATAAGGCCATTTCCATATCCAAAAATTCAAAAATCTAAATTTCTGACCAATACTATTTATATATTGTATTACATAAATATTATATCAAACTATTTAATCTTAAATCTAATGTTGAATCGTTATTAACAATTTATATTATATTTAATAAATTAATTAAATTAAAGATAATTTTTTTTAATATACATAAATAATATTAAATTGTGTTCTTAGTTAACGAAAAATACATTCATTTTATTAATTACGTACTATTATATTAAATAATTAAAAAGTCATAAATGAATTTTGAATCTAATAAACTAAAAATATATAAATAATAAAATCATTATTTTAATATTAAATCAACTGATTCAAATTTGGATCAGTGCTGATCCATTTTTGAATCATGCTACATGAAAATTTAAGATAATCTACCATAAATTTGGATCTTTGAATCACCTAAATTCACTACTAGAAAAGCGGCTAAATTCAACGGGGAAAATTTTGTTGAATTTAGTTTAATTGCAACAGGATCCCGTTAAGTTTACCATAAATTCTACCGAATCGTTTCTGTTGAATATAAGGCTGTTGAAATTAGCATTTCGGTTGAATTTAAGGTTAAATTCAACGAGTTCCCGTTAATTTTGTTGGTCCGATTTTCAACCATTTTCCGTTGAAAACGTCCTTGAGCATTTTCAAAAAATTTGAAATTTCAATTTTGAATTTCACCAAAAAAAATATTTTCCCGCCAATGGTAATATAATCCACCGAAAATTGTTAAATTTAATCCTGCCATAATCAACCAATTTCTGTTGATTATCTCACCTTACCACGTGTCTCTATAGATTAAATTTGATTCTATCAAATTCATCAAGATTGGGTTAATTAATTTTTTTTCTATGTTTGTATGTACATTAAATGTAACCATATTTTGTTGAATTAATTAGGATTAAATTAAATCTTAATAATACAATATACTCAAATAATAAAAATTTTACTCTTCCCATTCGTGAAAATAAATTGGATTTCCAATCTCTTCCAATATCTATTACAACTCCGTCCGCCAACATTAATATTCAAAGGCTAAAGGCAAGAATAATAGCTCACAGAGCACCCCATGCCACAAGGCAGAACAAAAATTTCACGGGCTACTAATAAAATTTACTGTAACAAGAAAGAACCATTTAGGAAAAAGACAATGATTAACAGCTTCATCACCATGTGTTTGTACAATATAAAATCAAATATCAATCTTGTCCCTTTCTTCAAGTCAGTCTCTCATCTCCCCTCTTTTCTTCCTCCTTCTTCAACAGCCAGCCACCGCCGGTTGCAACCACAGTTCTTCTTCCCTCTGCCAACGTCAACTGCCACCTCCTCCTTTCACATCGCATCCCTCCCATCTCCTTCACCCTTCACCCAGCACCGCCAGACCGACCACCCCTTTTACCTCCCGCCTATCTCCTTTTGACCTCTTCTCCAGCCCATCTCCCTTCTCCGTTCATCCTTTCCGCCCACGTTGATCTCCAGCCGCTGTTCCCTACTCTCACCTTCACACCATCAAAACCTTAAAATTGAATTAAAATCAAAATATCACCCAAAAAAAATATTTTCAAAATCAGAAAATATTTATATTAATGTATAAAGCCCGATTTATAGAACACATACATATATAAATCATTAATTTTGGATGAGTAGATTGAGAGAGATGAATTTTTGAAGATTTAATTTATATGTATATGTGTGTATATAGAGAGCACATAGATAGATTGAGAGAGATGAGAAAAGTGGGGGTTTGGGGGGTGGGGCGGCTGGGAATGGGTGGGGAGAAAAGGGGAAGGTTAGTTAAGTTATCATATATGTGTTTGTCTTTTAAATGAATGGTTAAGATTTATATTTGTTTGATTTAATGGTTCAGATTAACTGTCTCATCAATCCATGTGATACTAAATGAACCAATGAGAGACAGCCACCTAGACGTTGATTGAGAAATTCAATTTTAATTTTAAAAACATTTTCTAAATCTTATTAAAATATAATTAAAAATTATATAAAATAATATAAAATTCTCAGAAAATTCTCAAATATTCAGAAAAATATTCTTTACTAGAATATGATTTTCTTAAATATTTATTACCAAACAATAATTTTGTAGAATTTCTAAATGATTTTAAATATTTAAAATAATATCTAATTTTATAGAATTCATTCGTATTTTTAATTTTTAAACAATCCAACCGTACGGATGTTGAAATCTATTGATTGTAGTGATGTGCAAAAAATTACATAATTTCAAATTAATTTTGTATGATCTTTTAATATAAACATCCTAAAAATTCTACTTAATCTAACTAGTGCTTTGTCCAGGATTACAGTTTCTATTTTTCAAAAATTATTTTTCGATGATCCAATCGTATAGATGCCAAGATACATCTAATTTAATGACATTCCCAAATTTTTAAAAAATAAAAAATTAATTTGGTTAGAAATCTTAGTAGACCACTACAATATTGACCATTACTCGTAACTAATGTTTTATCCGGAATACTTTTTTCTTTTTTTTTAAAAAAATATATTTCGACAATCCAACCGAACGCATGTCAAGATATATCTAATTTAGTGATATTCCAAAATTTTTTAAAAAATAAAATTTAATTTGGTTGGAGATATTAGTAGACTACTACTATATTGATTAGTACTACTAACTAGTACTTTGTCCCATATTTTTGTTCCTCTTTCTTAAAAAATATTTATCAGCGATCCAACCGTACGAACTTCAATATATATATCTAATTTAGTGATATTCCCAAAATTTTAAAAAATAAAAAATTAATTTGGATAGTGTAATTAGTAGTAAACTATTGATTTGACTAGTACTATTAACCGGTGATTTGTCCCAAATTATTGTTTTATTTTTTTTAAAAAAAATTATGAATGATCCAACCGTACGGACGTCAATATATATCTAATTTAGTGATATTTCTAAAATTTAAAAAAAATAAATTTGGATAGTGAAATTAGTAATCAACTATTGTTTTGACTAGTACTACTAAACGGTGTGTTGCCCCGAATCATTGTTTCTATTTTGTTAAAAAATATTTATTAATGATCCAACCGTACGGATGTCAATATATATCTAATTTAGTGATATTCCCAAAATTTTAAAAAATAAAAAAATAATTTGGATAGTGAAATTAGTAGTCAACTATTGATTTGACTAGTACCACTAACTAGTACTTTATCCCAGATTGTTATTTCTATTTTTTTAAAAATATTTATCGACGATCCAACCGTACGGACGTCAATAGATATCTAATTTAGTGATATTCCCAAAATTTTAAAAAATAAAAAAATAATTTGGATAGTGAAATTAGTAGTCAACTATTGATTTGACAAGTAATACTAACAAGTACTTTATCCCAGATTGTTGTTTCTATTTTTCTTAGAATATTTATCGATGATCCAACCGCACGGACGTCAATAGATATCCAAGTTAGTGATATTCCCAAAATTTTAAAAATTATAAAATTAATTTGGATAGTGAAATTAGTAGTCAACTATTAATTTGACTTGTAATACTAACTAGTACTTTGTCCCAGATTGTTGTTTCTATTTTTTTTAGAATATTTATCGATGATCCAACCGCACGAACGTCAATAGATATCTAAGTTAATGATATTCCCAAAATTTTAAAAATTATAAAATTAATTTGGATAGTGAAATTAGTAGTCAACTATTAATTTGACTTGTAATACTAACTAGTACTTTGTCCCAGATTGTTGTTTATATTTTTTAACAATATTTATCGACGATCCAACCATACGGACGTCAATAGATATCTAATTTATTGATATTCCTAAAGTTTTTAAAAATAAAAAATTAATTTTGATAGTAAAATTAGTAATTAACTATTTATTTGACTAGTACTATTAGTACTTTGTCTAATTTTACATCTTTTAATATTTTACACGTATATCTAAGTAATAAAGTAAATTTTAAAATGTTGGGTATGTAAATTTAACATTCTAGTGAAATTTTTGTGACTTTTATAAATTATCAAGTATTTATAATATTTATTTAAGATTATATATCAAATAAATATTTATTTTTTTTAAAAAAAATCAAAGATTAACAATTGAAATAATAAAATTGACAATCAATCGATTTTTAAATAAATCAAAATAATAAAATATTTAAGGAAAACAATTGAAATAATAAAATTGTATTATAAAAAAACAATTGAAATAATAAAATTGACAATCAATCGATTTTTTTTAAAAAAAAATTAGATTCTGTTTTACAAAAATCAAAGTCAGCTGAATAAAGACAAAATAAATTAACTTTTGGTTAAATTTATTCTGTTGAATTTAACTTTTGGTGGAAACTTTGCCGCCTGATGAAATAATGGCAAAAGTAAATTCAACGAGATACCGTTGAATTTGATTTCGGTTGATTTTACTCTATTGAATTTAACTTTAGGTGGGAACTTTGCCGCCTGATGAAATAATGGCAAAAATAAATTCAACGAGATACTGTTGAATTTGATTTCGGTTGATTTTATTCTGTTGAATTTAACTTTTGGTGGGAACTTTGCCGCTTGATGAAATAATGACAAAAGTAAATTCAACGAGATACTGTTGAATTTGATTGCGGTTGATTTTATTCTGTTGAATTTAGTGTCGGTTGAATTTTTTCGGTTGAATTTGAGGTTCAGTCAAAATTCATAGGCCATTGACCATATAATCAACGGAATATGGTTGATTTTATGGTCCGTTGAATTTATTCCGTTGTATTTAGCCATTTTTTTCCAGTAGTGATTTGCCCTAATATTCTCAAATTTGTAACTAAATTTGCCCTAATATTGAAATAAAATTGTAACTATATATAAAAACAATGTTTCAATTATATATATTTTTTTATATATTAAGATCAAATATATGCGACAGGGTCAGCTATAAAAATAGGTTAGCTAAAAAATGTGCGACGGTTATGTCCATATGGACAGTTTATGACTTTATGTTGTGCAACTTTATGTGTTGGTGTTACTTTCTTATTCTTATTCCCATTTTACATATTCATTTTGCAAAAATTACATGTAAAGAAAAATATTAGTTGGATAAAGTTTTTAAATTGTATAATATCATTAATTAATACATTGATAAATGATAATTATGTTAAATTTGAAAAAAAATCAAAATTTAAAGATAATAAATGTGAGAATAATTTGAAAAAATTAGTCTTAAATTTTGTTGTGGATCAAAAACTAAGTTACGATTTGTAATTAATGCTAGGATGGTTGAGCTTCGCGCTTTAATGGCTGTTTCTGCGTTCGAGACTGTAATCGGTCCTCACAGAGTGCCTACGTATCTCGTATTGAGAATCAAGCCAACGTAGTTCTGAGAATGAGGGGTCAGACCCTTTATATAGGCTGAGAAGCCTTAGAATTATGGTAGGATTCTGAGACTTGGTGGGCAAGTCTTTGAGGAAGGTTCTAGATCTATTCCTTGTAGGAATCGGTTTCCATATTGAATTGGGTATCTTGGAGGCTAAGTCAGGCAAGAGTAATATCCTTGTTTGACTCTTATTTACTGAGCTGTTTATTACCCTTAATATTAATTACGAAATTAATATTATAATTGGGGTTTTGGGCCCAGATGGTGGGCCCCACGTTTGGACCATTCTTGGCCGAATTAATGCCACTTTAAATGTGTCTTTAGGGCTTATTTTCAGCCCATATCATTTGCCCCCCAACTTCTAGGAAAGCTGATCAGACTTTCCTTGAAGTTTTACTTGTCTAACTCGAGACTCGGGTCAGGGTTTATCTTTGTACACTAGTGTTTCACGAGCATTGTCTTTATGTGAAACGTGGAGCGACCGACGCGTTCACGACAATGTTAATTCGATGCTAATCGGCACTAATCAGCCTTAACGATGCTTAAACAATGTTTAAACGACGTTAAGTGGCATAAAACGGCACTAAACGGCGCTAAACGGCCTTAAACAATGCTTAAACAGTGTTAAACAATGTTAAAAGGATAAACTGGCACTCACGGTGCTTAAACGACAATAATCGGTGTTAATCGGCACTAAACGGTGTTTAACGGCCTTAAACAATGCTTAAACAGTGTTAAACAATGTTGAAAGGATAAACTGGCACTCACGGTGCTTAAACGACACTAATCGGTGTTAATCGGCACTAATCGGTGCTTAACGACCTTAAACAATGCTTAAACAGTGTTAAACAATGTTGAAAGGATAAACTGGCACTCACGGTGCTTAAACGACACTAATCGGTGTTAATCGGCACTAAACGGTGCTAATCGGCACTAAACGGTGCTTAAACAACACTAATCGGTGCTAATCGGCACTAATCGGTGCTAATCGGCACTAAACGGTGCTTAAACAGTGCTAAACGGAGGAGATTCGGGAAAATTGTAACCTCTTCGGGGTAGCGAGTCAGCCGACAAGGGTCCTGGTCAGCTGCCAGGTGCTCCTGGTCGGCTGCCAGGAGATCCTGGTCGGCTGCTAGGAGATCCTGGTCGGCTGCCAGGAGATCCTGGTCGGCTGACCCTCCTTGAGGCACCTGGTCGGCTGCCAGGAGATCCTGGTTGCCTGCCGGGTGCTTCTCGATCGTCTGACACGTGCTTCTCGATCGTCTGACATGTGCTTTTCGATCGTCTGACACGTGCTTCTCGATCGTCTGACATGTGCTTCTCGATCGTCTGACATGTGCTTCTCGATCGTCTGACACGTGCTTCTCGATCGTCTGACATGTGCTTCTCAATCGTCTGACATGTTGACGGGAGATCCAGATTGACATTAATGATGTCACACGATGCTTAAACGATGTTTCAATGTTTATGTAAACGACGTTAAATGGCATAAAACGGCACTGAATGGTGCTAATTCGGAGGTCGATGTTTGTCACGGAAAGTGAGAAACCTTCAACAAAACCATCAAACGATTCAATCAAATGGTTGGGGGTGCCAAGATGAGTATCGGGAAGTCAGATGGAGCCTCTCCGTGGCTCCTGGTCGGCTGTCAGGAGATCCTGGTCGGCTGCCAGGAGATCCTGGTCGGCTGACCCTCCTCTGTGGCACCTGGTCGGCTTCCAGGAGATCCTGGTTGCCTGCCAGGTGCTTCTGGTTGCCTGCCGGGTGCTTCTTGATCGCCCGACAGGTGCCCCAAGTTGTCTAGAAGTGTTTAAACGACGTTTCAATCTATGTTAAATGATGTTGAATGGCATTTGACGGCACTACACGGTGCTAATCGATGCTTAAACGATGTGTAGTTAGACCCGGACCTGAAAACCTATTCATGGAAATTAAGGATCAAGAACCTCGATCTCGATCCTAGGGATCCAGAAGCTCGATCTTGATCTCTGATTTAGTATCTTGGTCACCCGTGACTTTCATGGATCCAGAACCTCGATCTCGATCGATGCTTAAACGATGTGTAGTTGGAGGTCGATGTTCGTTTCAGAAAGTAAGAAATCTTCAACAGAACCATCAAACGATCCGAACAACTGACGGGAGGTGCCATGAGGTCGGCTGCCAGGAGATCCTGGTCGGCCATACCCTCCTCTGTGGCACCTGGTCGGCTCCCAGAAGATCCTGGTTGCCTGCCAGGTGCTTCTAGTTGCCTGCCGGGTGCTTCTTGATCGCCCGACAGGCGCTCCTTGGTCGTTGTGTCGTGCCTCTCGGAGCTTTTCGCAATGCCTGGAGTCTCGTTCTAGAATCACGTCCTTGATCATGGATGTGTGAGTCTCATTCTAGAACCTCGTCCTTGATCATGGATGTTGTATACCTCCTTTCAGAGCATAATCAGTCTCTTTAATAGCAAAGACTAACTGATTGTATTCTATCTTCCTTAAACGTAATTAGCTCCTTAAGCTCAGATGAGTGCCTTGGCACAGCTTATTACTATATCTTCACGTAAATCCTTCTTTTCTTTCCCGGAATCATACATATCGGTATAATTATTGCCGGATATAGCGGATGAAATCCATTTTTTCTGTATGTGAACGATAGATGACCTGCAAACACGAACCAGGCTGTGTTTCAACCCGATATAGGTGTTGGGACAATCAGATCTTGGCACTGCGAATTTTGATACACTAAATTAACGAGTACGAATAGAAAAATCACCTTGTTAACGGTTGATTCCACGCTCTTCTATTGTATTCCCAAATTCCCTTGAGCGAAGTGTGGCCTTCGTCTTCTCAAGTTAACCTCTCTTCTTGCTCCTGGATGGCTACAAAATTTTTTCGACCAGCACCCAGCAAGAAGAGAATAGGAATATATATAGGCTACAATAGGGATCATGGATAATTAGGTTGGGCCTTCTAATTACATCTTGAGCCTAGCCCAATGTAATTAAATATTAATTCAATCCACTAAAGAATTAATATTTGCACTACCTTTCCTAATACCGTAATTTAATTAATTAATTCGGTTCCAATATTATTTGCTTATTAAATTCCCCATGTTTAAAATATCGCATGTCCATTAATTAAATAAATTACTGATAATTCATTTAATTAATATCTTTTATCCTTGATTATCCACTCAACCTTTATTTAATTATGCCGGAATAAATCCACCTGCAGGGTTTCACATAATTAAATCTTTTTGAGCTTTCAAGGGGACATCATTAACCCGAATATTATCAGGACATGGATTCCTTCAATAAATAATATCCCACCATATATATTATTTCATCACCCAAAATATAATGAAATAAATCAAAAGAATTATTTCATATATAAATCAAAGCATGTAAATAATATATACGTGTCAATTATTAT
The DNA here is from genome assembly GCA_036435485.1 of Saposhnikovia divaricata. NCBI lineage: Eukaryota > Viridiplantae > Streptophyta > Magnoliopsida > Apiales > Apiaceae > Saposhnikovia > Saposhnikovia divaricata. The sequence goes on from CM071600.1 coordinate 27,916,638, forward strand.
TTCCGGATTAAGAACCTAAGCATTAATAATAACATAGAATCTTAGTTCACCTTTTTAATCAGTATTAGGGAACAATTCTAAATTTGATCCTGTTCAATATACACAAAGTATACCAGTATTATTTATTAGTCAATATAAACTAATCTAAATAATACTACAGCCATTCCAGTGGATTGTCTAACTCCACCTGTGCTGTGAACCTTATTATATTATATAAACCGTATTTAATAATCTAATATTCTGTATCCCATTTGATACTAGATTATTCACAATATATAATATTTAGACAACATGTAAACATTTAAATGATTCTCAATTAAACCGGCCAGAAATAAATGTAAATACTTCAAATAAATATTTTCAGTATACACCAACAATCTCCCACTTATACTCAAAATATTCTATGAGTATATCAGTGTTTATTTAATCCACTATTACAAAAAACTATGTGTCCATCCATCTGACTCCTATCGCTTCCACATGCCTGTCAAAAACCTTGGCTGGCAAACTCTTTGTAAAAGGATCTGCCCGGTTGTCTTCCGATGATATGTGAGCCACAACTATATCTCCTTGCTTTACGATTCCTCGTATGAGATGATACTTACGTTCAATATGATTAGCTGCCTTGTGATCTCGCGGTTCCTTCGAATTTGCCACAGCACCAGTGTTATCACAATACACTGTCAAGCTCCTAGGCAAATTAGGTACCACATCCAAGTCCAAAAGGAAGTTCCTGAACCATACAGCCTCCTTTGCAGCCTCAGAGGCCGCCACGTACTCGGCTTCCATGGTAGAGTCTGCAATGCATTTCTGCTTTACACTCCTCCATATAACGGCTCCACCTCCCAAAGTAAAAACATATCCCGAGGTAGATTTCCTCTTATCCCTATCTGATTGGAAATCTGAATCAGTATATCCCAAAGGAAATAGATCTGAGGCCTTGTAAATTAACATATACTCCTTAGTCCTTCTCAGGTACTTGAGTATAGTTTTTACTGCACTCCAATGTTCCTGACCTGGGTTCGACTGATATCTACTAACCATGCCTACAACAAAGCAGATGTCAGGCCTCGTACATAACATAGCATACATTAAGCTTCCACATGCCGAAGCATAAGGAACTGCTTTCATGCTCTCTACATCCTTAGGTGTCGAAGGACACTGCTCCTTGGATAGAGCCACTCCATGCTTAAAAGGTAGAAAACCTTTCTTAGAGTTCTGCATGTTAAAACGAGCTAATACTTCATCAATGTAGGGCTTTTGAGATAAAGCCAACATCCTTTTCTTGCGATCCCTTATTACTTTGATCCCAAGGATGTATGCCGCTTCACCTAAGTCCTTCATTTCAAATTGTTTGAACAACCATGCCTTTATTGATGACAACATCTTAACATTGTTTCCAATGAGTAAAATGTCATCCACATACAGTACTAGAAAAACCACTGCATTACCCTCACTTCTCTTATACATACATGATTCGCTTGGACTTTGATCAAATCCATATGACTGGACTGCCTGATCAAAACGAATATTCCAATCCCTAGAAGCTTGTTTTAGTCCATAAATAGACCTCTTAAGCTTACAAACAAGATGCTCTTGGCCTTCCTTAATGAATCCTTTTGGTTGTTGCATATAGATGGTTTCCTCAAGACTTCCATTAAGGAAAGCTGTCTTGACATCCATTTGCCAAATCTCATAATCGAGATGAGCCGCTATAGATAAAAGAATCCGGATCGACTTAAGCATAACAACCGGCGAAAAAGTTTCCTCATAATCGATCCCTTCTTTCTGAGTATACCCTTTCGCAACAAGTCGTGCTTTCCAGGCTTTCACCTTTTTGTCAGATCCTCTTTTCTTCTTGTAGATCCACATACATCCAATGGGTTTTACACCTTTGGGTGGTTCCACGAGCTCCCAAACTTGATTAGAATACATAGATTCCATCTCAGATTCCATTGCCTTTTGCCAAAGATCTGCATCTTTATCTAGAATTGCTTCTTCGTATGTCCTGGGATCCTCATCATGTTCACCAGAGACCAAGTCCGAGGACTCTCCCAAAAACATGAATCTATCAGGTTGTTGAACAACCCTCCCACTACGACGAAGCACCGGTGTGGTATTAGTGACAGGTTGTGCATTTTCTTGTGGTTGATCTACTTGTACTATTGGCACTTGGGGATTATCTGTCCCTCCCACTAGTTCCTCTAAAACGATACTACTCATGGGTTTGTGTTTCATTATATAGTCTTCTTCTAATAATCTAGCATTGGTACTAACAATGATATCTCGATCCCTAGGACTATAAAATGAATAACCTTTCGTTCCCATGGGATAGCCTACAAACAGCCTTACTTCTGTACGAGATTCTAACTTGGTCGCGTTCTTGTTCAGCACATGTGCTGGACAACCCCAAATCCGAATATGTCTTAGACTTGGTTTGCTACCAGTCCACAATTCTATTGGAGTCTTGGGAACCGACTTAGAAGGTACCAAGTTCAGAAGGCAAGCCGCTGTTTCTATAGCATATCCCCAAAACGACTTGGGTAAATCTGAATAACTCATCATCGATCTAACACTCTCTAAAAGAGTCCGATTCCTTCTCTCTGCTACACCATTATGCTGAGGTGTGCCAGGTGCAGACAACTGGGATGCAATCCCATTTTCTGATAAATATTCCCTAAATTCTCCAAGCAAGTATTCGCCACCACGATCTGATCGTAGTGACTTGATACATTTTCCAAGATGTCGCTTCTCCGTACTTGCTTTGTACTTTTTGAATTTTTCAAAGCACTCAGACTTACGGCGCAACAAATAAATGTACCCATATCTAGAATAATCGTCAATGAAAGTGACAAAATACCCATAACCTCCTCTTGCTTGGATACTCATAGGTCCACATAAATCAGTATGAACCAATTCTAACACTTCTTTAGCTCTATTCCCCTTTGCTTTAAAAGGCCTATTAGTCATCTTACCTTCCAAGCAGGATTCACAAACTGGAAATGGCTCCACTGCCAACGAGCCTAATGGCCCATCTACTACCAGTCTTTGAATCCTCCTCAAGTTAATATGACCTAATCTTAAGTGCCAAAGATATGTTTGGTTCAATTCAGAAGGTTTCTTTCTTTTATTTGAGCTAGAAAGAATGTTATTAGTTTCCTTATGTTGCAGCATTGGTTGGATAGGATTAATAATATATAAATTGTCTTGCAATGTACCAGAACATATAACTCGTTTATTCATCATAATAGAAACATTACGATCCAAACAAACATTATAACCATCCATGGCAAGTTTAGAAACCGAAATTAAATTCCTTCTAAACGAAGGTACATAAAGACAATTGTTCAAAACCAAAATCCTATCATCGCCAAAAGACAATGTAATTATTCCAACTGCAACTACTGCTACTTTCGTAGCATCTCCCATGAACACATATATCTCGCCATCTCTAAGCATTCTGGATTGCTGGAACCCCTGCATAGAGTTACAAACATGGTCAGTGGCTCCTGTATCTACACACCAAGTGCTCGTAGATATAGCCGCTATATATGTTTCTGTAACTAGAGAAAGAGACATACCAGTATTGTTTGTCTTCTTAGGAAGAGGACAATCCTGTTTCCAGTGACCTGACTGCTTGCACCTGAAGCACTTGACCTTAGGCTTTTTCACACCACCTTGAACTCCCACTGCATTAGCAATCTTTCCAGCTTTCTGTGTCTGAGTCTTTTTCTTCTTCTTACCTTTCGGTTTAGATGAAGAAGCTTTCTCGGCCACATTCACTTGAACATTCTGCTTAAAGAGTCCTTCAGCTGCTTGAAGTTCTGTCAGAAGTTCCGCGAGACTATTGATAAGTGGATTTTATATCCACTTGGATCGCTTAATTTCGGCTTAAATTGATTGTCTTGGGCTCAAGTTGTTGTAGATTTGATGTGTTTTGCTTAGTTGTGCAGGATTACGAGAATGTTGACTAAAGTGGATGCTTTTATAATTTTTTGGGAATTAATTGATTAAAATTCGGATTTTCGAGAAGGGTTGCGCAGTTTACATTGTTTTGGCCATATCTTGAGTTCTAGAAGTCCGTTTTGGGCCCGTAAGCAGTCCACGCGAAGATAACGAGATTTCCTATCATTCTAAGATAGTCCAGAGGTCCAATTACGTGGGAAACGTTCCAGAAAATCTGAAGAAAAGTCAACTTCGAATTTTCCTTACAAAACATAATCAAATTAGGAAACGTATCTTGCAGAAATTCTATTATAATTCTGTTTTGTATTTTCTTGCTGGGCAAGACTTGTAGTGCCTATATAAACACATCATACCTTGTAATTTGTATCAGATTATTATTATTGTAACGTAAAATTGCAAGAGAGAAGAGTGGAGAAGGATTCAAGCTCGGTGACAAGCAAGATCTAGATCTACTTCAACTTTTGTATACTTTGGATAATAGATTTGTTTTCTCAACTCTTGTTTTTATTAATATTATTACTTCTTTATTTTATATCTTGTTTAATATCATGTTTTCAATTAATCCCATGGTGACGAACGGTTCAATTATGAACTAATCGTTGTCATGGGATCCTAATGGATTTATCTATGTAGCTTAGTAGTTTATATGCCTTAAAGATTTATGTGTGGTGAATTCGTGATATCCTTGTATGGTTGTGTTTCATGTATTTAGATGCGTCGCGAACATCTAATTTGTTAATCTCTTGCTAAACGAGAGTGGATCTTGAGATTTAGAACTTGCCATGCTAGCATAGGATAGGTTGATGTTTTAACATCATGATTTGTGGCGTAAATAGAGATATTATGCTACCCTATGTGATCTAAGTGGATAACTTGTGCTTAAACCTTTATGTTTTCAAATTCTATAGAGATATAGGGTCTAAACATAATTGGTGTCTACCCATCTTCTGTCTCTTTTGTGGATGCATGCGTAGTTTGGTATTAGTATACCGAGAGGTAGCTTTTACTTGTTTCGTGTTATCCGATCAGATATCAACCCCATCACATGTATTGATTAAAGGCTGCGACTCTAAGTGAAGAAGATAATGAAATTAGGATTCCATGTTTTATCTCATATAAGTAATTCATATTAAATTCTCATTAGTTAATTATTCTTAGTTTAATAATTTGCTTCCGAGTTAATTTAGAAAATTAAAACCTCATTCTTGTTAATTGTCTTAGCAGTGGATTAAAACTAAACATTGTTGCATAGGCATATTTACTGATTGAACTTAACCAGATCTCTGCGGAACGAATCTTAATTATATTACTTGTGACTACGTGCGCTTGCGTAATTTTGTGCTAACAAGTTTTTGGCGCCGCTGCCGGGGATCATCGGTGTTTTGTTTAGTTTATGTGCTTGTCATCAGTGGTCGTTAGCGTTCACTGACTCGGATTTCTTACTTAGTTGTTTGTTTCGTGGTGTTTTCAGGTACTTGAACGTGTATGCGAACACGTTTGCAGGCTCGTAAGGAAAAACTGGCAGAAGACGGTTTTGTAGTAGATAATCAGAAAGAGGAACTTGAAACTACTGTAGAGATGGCAGATTTACCAGCAGCAGTTAAGGCTTTGAAGGACTATTCGCAGCCGAAGATTACTGACATACAATCTAGTATTGTCAGGCCAGCTATTGCAGCGAATAACTTTGAGATCAAGCCGAGCACAATTCAGATGGTGCAGAATTCGGTTCAGTTTGGGGGTGCGTCGACAGAGGATCCTAATATGCACATCAGGGACTTTATCGAGATCTGCGACACTTTCAAATTTAATGGTGTGTCGGATGATGCTATCAAGTTGAGGCTTTTCCCATTCTCCTTAAGGGATAAGGCTAAGGGCTGGTTACATTCTCTACCAGCTGGTTCCATTACTACATGGGATGATCTTGCTCAGAAGTTTCTTACTAAATTCTTCCCTATGGCGAAAACTGCAGCAATAAGGAACCAGTTAACTCAATTTCAACAGCAATCTGGCGAATCTTTGTGTGAGGCTTGGGAACGTTATAAGGAGATGCTACGAAGGTGCCCTCATCATGGCATGCCTGATTGGATGGTCATTAATGGTTTCTACAATGGGTTGGGAGCACAGTCTAGGCCTTTGCTAGATGCAGCATCTGGTGGAGCTCTGTGGGCGAAGAGCTATGAGGAAGCTTATGATCTTATTGAGATGATGGCTGCTAACGAATATCAGAATCCAACACAGAGGCTTTCTCAAGGTAAGGTAGCAGGTATTCTTGAAGTTGACACAGCTTCAGCTATTGCAGCTCAGTTGAAGGCTCTTTCGATGAAGGTGGATTCTCTTGCTAATTATGGAGTTCAGCAGGTTGCTAGTGTTTGTGAGCTATGTGCGGGCGCACATGAAACGAATCAGTGTGCTATCTCTTCTGAATCAGCACAGTTCGTAAGTAATTTTCAGAGACCTGCTGCACCAGTACCAGCCACCTATCATCCAAACAACAGGAATCATCCTAACTTCAGCTGGAGTAACAACCAAGGTGCTCAACAACCTCAGCCCTATCAGCAGTTTCAGGGTCAGCAAGCAAGGCCATTCAATCAAGGTTACCAGCAGCAGTATGCTCCGAAGCAATCATATCAGCCTCCTGGATTTCAGCAGCAACAGCCCCAGGCTCATGCGGGGCAATCTTCTAATGAAAAATCAGATGAGGTGTGGTTAGCGTTAAAGAACCTACAAGCTGGTCAGAAACTCTTGGAAACTCAGATAGGACAGATTGCAAGTACCTTATTTAGTAGGCCTCAAGGAACCCTCCCTAGTGATACGGAAGCAAATCCAGGTAGGAGAGATAGCAAGGAACAGGTGAAGGCTGTGACTTTGAGATCAGGAAAAGTTATAGCAGGCCCTAAATCAGCAGTAGAAGAAGATGAAGACATTCAGAATCAGCAGGGTGAAAAATCTGTAGTGCCCGAAATTACTCAACCTGATTTGATGGCTGATCAGCAAGGTGATGAAGTAGAGAAGAGCAAGGAACCTGTTAAAAATTCTGTGGAGCAGTCTCCAAAGAACACTCAGATCTATCCTCCTCCTCCTTATCCTAGAAGACTCCAGAAGCAGCAGTTGGACAAGAAGTTTGCTAAGTTCTTAGAGGTGTTCAAGAAGTTGCAGATTAACATTCCCTTTGCCGAAGCTCTTGAACAGATGCCGAGCTATGCCAAGTTCATGAAGGAGATTCTTTCTCGTAAGTTGAAGCTGGAGGAATTAGATACCGTTGCTCTAACGGAAGAATGCAGTGCTGTGCTGCAACAGAAATTGCCTCCAAAACTAAAGGATCCTGGTAGCTTTACTATTCCATGCACTATTGGTAATTTGTCTTTTGCGAAGTGCTTGTGTGACTTGGGAGCTAGCATCAATCTCATGCCCTTGTCAGTCTATATGCAACTTGGTCTACCGGAACCAAAGCCTACCAACATCTCTTTGCAGTTGGCTGATCGTTCAGTTACATATCCTAGAGGCATAGTGGAGGATGTGTTGGTGAAAGTTGACAAACTCATATTTCCTGCGGATTTTGTTATCTTGGATTTCGAGGAAGATAAGAAGATTCCCATAATCTTGGGAAGACCATTCTTGGCTACGGGAAAGACTTTGATTGATGTGCAGAAAGGGGAGCTCACCATGAGGGTGCAAGACCAGAATGTCACTTTCAATGTTTTTAATGCAATGAAACTTCCCTCAGATGAAGAAGAATGTTTGAAGGTGGATTGGGTTGATTCTGCAGTTACCATGGAAATGGAGCAGTTACTTAAGTCAGATTCTTTGGAAAAAGTTTTAGTTGGTGACTCTGATTTTGAAGACGAGGAAATAGCTGAGCAATTGCAGCAGCTAAATTCAGCCCCTTGGAAAAGGAGATTTGATTTGCCTTTTGAATCTCTTGGGTTAGGAGAACTTAAAAATTCGGAGGGGCGCCTGAAACCATCTATTGAGGAAGCTCCTACACTTGAACTCAAACCACTTCCGGAACATTTGAGGTATGTTTTTCTTGGGGATGCATCTACATTACCTGTTATTATTGCCTCTAACTTGTCAGCCAGTGCGGAAGAAAAGCTTTTACGAATTTTGAGGGAGTTCAAGTCAGCAATTGGTTGGACTATAGCAGATATCAAGGGAATCAGCCCTTCTTATTGCATGCACAAAATTCTGCTAGAGGAGGGAGCTAAGCCTACTGTTGAGCATCAGCGGAGACTTAATCCGATTATGAAAGAGGTGGTGAAGAAGGAAATTCTAAAGTGGCTTGATGCGGGTATTATATATCCTATCTCAGACAGTTCTTGGGTGAGCCCGGTTCAATGTGTGCCAAAGAAAGGAGGCATGACAGTTGTTGCTAATGAAAAGAATGAGCTCATCCCTACTCGAACAGTCACGGGGTGGAGAGTTTGCATGGACTATAGGAAGCTAAACAAAGCCACGAGAAAAGATCACTTTCCTTTGCCATTCATTGATCAGATGCTAGACAGGTTGGCGGGACATGAGTACTATTGCCTCCTTGATGGATATTCAGGATACAATCAGATTTGCATTGCTCCGGAAGATCAAGAGAAGACCACATTCACATGTCCTTTTGGTACCTTTGCTTTCCGACGGGTTTCTTTCGGACTTTGTGGTGCTCCAGCCACTTTTCAAAGGTGCATGATGGCTATTTTCTCAGACATGATTGGCTCGAATGTGGAGGTTTTTATGGATGACTTCTCAGTTTTTGGTACTTCATATGACGAGTGCTTGCATAATCTTGGCTTGGTTTTGAAACGTTGTGTGGAGACTAACCTGGTGCTTAATTGGGAGAAGTGTCACTTCATGGTGCGAGAGGGAATTATTCTTGGGCACAAGGTATCTGGTAGAGGACTTGAGGTGGATAGGGCTAAGGTGGAAACAATCGAAAATCTTCCTCCACCTATCTCTGTTAAAGGAATTCGCAGTTTTCTTGGTCATGCGGGTTTCTATCGGCGATTCATCAAAGACTTCTCAAAAATTTCTAAACCCTTGTGTAATCTCTTGGAGAAGGATGTTCCTTTCAAGTTTGATGATGAGTGTCTTACAGCTTTTGAGCTCTTGAAGAAGAAGTTGACTACTACACCAGTCATTACCGCACCTAATTGGGAAGAACCGTTCGAACTGATGTGTGATGCTAGTGACTATGCTGTTGGAGCTGTGCTTGGTCAAAGGAAGGAGAGAATTTTTCATGTGGTTTACTATGCTAGTAAAACCCTCAATGATGCACAGCTGAACTACACTACTACGGAGAAGGAGTTGCTAGCAGTTGTCTATGGTTTCGAGAAATTCAGGTCTTATTTGCTTGGTACGAAGGTGATTGTGTATACGGATCATGCTGCGATTCGATATCTCATGTCGAAAAAGGATTCAAAGCCTAGATTGATTCGTTGGGTGCTTCTTTTGCAAGAATTCGATGTGGAAATCAAGGATAGAAAAGGCACGGAAAATCAAGTAGCGGATCATCTCTCACGCTTAGAGGACCACGGTAAGGATTCGCATAACAAAGCTCTTATTAATGAATCTTTTCCAGATGAGCAGCTTTTTGGAGTGCAAGGTGAAGAGCCATGGTTTGCAGATTATGTGAACTATTTGGTGAGCAATGTTATTCCTCCGGAATTTTCTTATGCTCAAAAGAAGAAGTTTCTGCATGATGTGAAGTGGTACCGCTGGGACGAGCCATTCTTGTTTAAGCTTGGTGTGGATCAGATTTTGAGGAGGTGCATTCCGTATAGTGAAACGGAAGGTATTTTGCATGATTGTCATTCTACCACATATGGAGGCCATTACGGTGGTGATAAAACAGCTCAGAAAGTACTTCAAGCGGGATTCTATTGGCCAACTCTGTTTAAAGATTCTCATAGGTTCGTGATGAGTTGTGATCGATGTCAAAGGGTTGGTAATATTTCCAGGAGGAACGAGATGCCTCTTAGTACGATCCTTGAAGTTGAGATTTTTGATGTGTGGGGAATTGATTTCATGGGTCCGTTTGTTTCGTCTTGCAATAATCAGTACATTCTTTTAGCAGTGGATTACGTGTCTAAATGGGTCGAGGTGAAGGCTTTACCGACCAATGATGCTAAGGTGGTGCTGAATTTTCTTCACAAGCAGATTTTCACGCGTTTTGGAACTCCAAGAGCTATAATCAGTGATGAGGGGACACACTTCTGTAATCGTCAATTTACTGCTATGATGGCAAGGTATAATGTGACTCATCGTGTTGCCACAGCTTATCATCCTCAAACGAATGGTCAAGCGGAGGTTTCGAATCGCGAGATCAAGAGAATTCTCGAGAAAGTGGTAAATCCATCAAGGAAGGATTGGTCTTTGAAGTTAGACGAAGCGGTTTGGGCGTATAGAACTGCTTACAAGACACCCCTAGGTATGTCTCCGTTTCAGTTAGTTTATGGGAAGGCTTGTCATTTGCCGGCAGAGTTAGAGCACAAGGCCTATTGGGCGTTGAAGAAGTTAAACTTAGATATTTCAGCTGCGGGTGAGAAACGTCTACTTCAGTTAAATGAGCTCGAGGAATTTCGTGAGCATGCTTATGAGAATGCTAAGATGTACAAGGAGAAAGTGAAGAGGTGGCATGATAGGAAGTTGGTGCATAAGTCGTTTGTGCCAGGCCAACAGGTTTTGCTTTATAATTCTCGCCTTAAACTTTTTCCGGGTAAGCTCAAATCAAAGTGGTCGGGTCCGTTTACAGTCAAAACCGTGTTTCCACATGGGGCAGTGGAGATATTTAGGGGTTCTATTGATGATGTTTTCAAGGTAAATGGACAGAGACTTAAACCGTATTATGGAGGAATGGTCAACCGCGAGAAGGTTGCCGCAGTTTTATCTTGTTCGTGATTTTTCGGAAGAATGTCAAGCTAATGACATTAAACGAGCGCTTCTTGGGAGGCAACCCAAGTGAGGAATTAGTTGTTGTGTGAAAAAAAAAAAAAAAAAAAAAAAAAAAAATGAGTGTTGTTGTGTGAAAAAAAAAAAAAAAAAAAAAAAAAAAAAAAAAAGGTGTAACGCAGGCTGCACCTGCGTAACGCAGGCTGCGCCTGCGTTTCTGCAAGACACGCAGACTGCGCCTGCGTGACGCAGGCTGCGCCTGCGTTACTGCATTGGGCGCAGTCTGCCCTGCACGCGCGCAGATTGCTGAGCAGACAGTTTTCTTCGATTTTTTTTTTGTAATTCCCTGTTGGCTGTTGTACTTATAAAAAAAAAAAAAAAAAATATTTTCTCTCCCCAAAAATCTTTCTCCTTCCTCCCTTTTTATAACATCATCTCTTAATCAATCCTAAACCAATTTCAATTCCAAAACCTCCATAATTTCTCCTAAAATTCTAAACCCAATTCTTTTCCTATCCCAATTCAAATTCTTTTTCCTAAATTTTTAAATCCTATTTCTATCCTACATCAAATTCCAAATTCTACCAAAAATTTTTCCTTTTCACATTCAAATTCTTATATTCATCCTATCACTCCATGCCTATATATACCCATACATACACACCCAATTCATTATCTTCTTCCTCTACATCTCTTAAAAATTCAAGTTTGGGGGAAAATTAGTACAAGTTCACCTCTTTGATTCGTAGTGGGATTTCTCTTCTCTATTTTATTTTGTTACGAATTTGTGTTCTTGTCAATTGGGGTTTTTGTATTATTCTTCTTACTTGGGTATTTGTGGTGTGATTTTTCTTGGTGGTTTTTGTTGGGATATTTCTTGGTGGTTTTTGGTGGGATATTTCTTGGTGGTTGTTGGTGGTGCTATTGTTGAGTGGGGTTTTGGTTAGCATGGCTCCTAAACGAATGAGGGGTAGTTCTAGTAGGGTGGAGAGATTTTCTTCTCCGGAGGTGGAGGTAGAGTATAATCGGTTGTTGTCAAAGCCGGTGGCGAAGGAAAGGGGGTTTTTGCCATCTCGTCATTATGGGTTGGTGGAGGTGATTAGTGAATTACGTTGGGGAGAGATTTGTAAGGCACCTACTCCGGTTCCGGTGAATTTGGTTAGGGAGTTCTATGCTAATGCTAAAGATGAGCAGAATGGTGTGTGTATGGTTCGTGGTCAACGGGTGGATTACAGATCAGATTCTATTCGTCCAATTTTGGGACAACCACCTAAGCTTGTGGGGGATGAAAATTGGGCGCTGAAGACTAGTGATGATGTGGATATGGAGGCGATTGTTCGTGAACTTTGTGTTCCCGGTACAAGTTGGAAGTATAAGTTGGGAACTAATGAGCCTCTTTCTTTTCTGTCTTCTGCTATGAATAAGTTTGCACGAGCATGGTATCTATTTCTCTGTGCCAATATTATGCCTACTTCTCATACGGGTGAGGTCACAGCTGATAGAGCGATTATTCTTTGGGGCATTCTAAAGGGAAAATACATTGATGTCGCCCATATTGTTCAGCAGAATATTCGCAGGTGTTTAAAGTCTAGTGCACTGTCATCGATGCCCCATGCTTCTATCATAGTTGGGTTGTGTATGGTTAGTGGCGTTACCTGGGATGCGGATGAGGAGTTGCAGTCACCTTTGCCGTCCATTGTTGATGTGTCTATTGATCGAATGCCGGAATGGCAAGGCGGAATCCCGCATCCTAGGGGGCTTGGGTATGATGTTCGTGGTGGTGGTACTAGTGGTCAGGGAGCGGGCGCTCCGCCACGTGCTAAGAGAGTTCCAAGAGTTTTAGATGCTCACTTTAGACGTTTGTACAGGCGGATGGATGCTATTCATGCTAGTAACCGAGCGTATGCTGAGGATATAGCTACAGCTTTGAGAGATGCGGGTATTCAGGCCCGGTGGCCTGTCTATGGAGCTCGTACACCTTATCCACCGCCAGATACTGATTCATCCGAGGATGAGGACGAGTAGGTATGTTTTTGCTATCCCTCGTATTTACTTCCATTCAATGCGGACATTGAATATTTTAAGTTTGGGGGTGGTTTGAGGGATTAGTAGTTGTTGTTGTATATATGTGTTCATGTAGGATATCATGTTTTGCATGCTTAGTAGTAATTCATTCATGTTATGTTCGTATTATCTACGTTTGTTTCATGTAGGACATTCTGTTTTTATTTATGTATACCATGTGAGTTCATATTAGTTGCATTGTCATGACATGCATGTTTCATGATCCCTTAGAACGAGCTAATTCTGATTGGTAGGTAGGTGTCTAATTGAGTGTGATAATGATGAGTAGAGGGTTGATTTATAGTTTCTATGAAATTGACTTGCATGCTTCAGAAACAAAATCTTTTCACGGTTTCATTGGGTGCTTTTGAGCTAGGTTGAGATCATGCTTGTTTGGATGTTTTGAGATTTAATCACTTGATTATATTTAGAATTTTCATTATTCCCTTGATGGTCTAGAACAATTAAGTCTAAGTTTGGGGGAAAACAGGGATTTCATGCTTAAATTGTAAATAATTGTCAATAATGGCTAGGCGTCAAATGGCTAGTAGCCGGCTCATATTTATATGAGTAGTCTAGGGTTGGAATTGAGAATTCTCATTCCAGATTGCATAGAAAAAAAAAAAAAAAAGCAGAAAAAAAAAGAAAAGAAAGAAAAAAAAAAGAGAAAAAAAAATGATGTCAATTGTTTATATGCAAAATTAACCAGGGTGAGCTCTTTAATACTCGAGCAATTAAGTTCGCGGGGACTTTGTGCCTAGTGACCTAAGGCTTTTATAGTCTGGGATCCACTAACCCAACGCTCGCTACATGGGTATTATTGTATAAGCCTTTCGGGGTCTCATCCATTGCACGGTTAAATAAGCATGTTTGTATATTGTGTGTTGTAGTTGTTTGGTAATAAAAGCATGAATTTCTGTCTACCTTGGATAAGGATGGAGGTGTTCTTAGGTTATGAAGTGTCTACGGTCTATTCTATTTATAAACCTGTGATTGTCTTGACGAAGAGCATGTATGATTTTTGACTTAGTTTTGGGAGTATTTCTGATGAGCATTGCACACACGCACGTTTCTGTTCATGTATTGTTAGTATACGGGAACTTGGTCGAACTCTATTTGGATTTAGTTGCATTCTTTGAGATATTTGCTTGCTCGTTGGTTTTGGTTAGTTTGAAGGGGATCGTTGCATTTTTCATTCTAGTTGCATTCATGCATTGCATTGCATTAGGTTAAATGGATTTTGTGGGTACATTCGCTATAGGCCCTCACGAGACCTTACTCGTCCACTAGGGCTGCCTAGGGGTTTAAAGGGCTTGTTGCATATGCCAAATGCAACCGTGATCACCTACGGAAGTGGTACTAGCTAGTTAGTTAGTTGTAATTGTTTATGCTTGAGGACAAGCATCGGTTTAAGTTTGGGGGTGTGATAAGTGGATTTTATATCCACTTGGATCGCTTAATTTCGGCTTAAATTGATTGTCTTGGGCTCAAGTTGTTGTAGATTTGATGTGTTTTGCTTAGTTGTGCAGGATTACGAGAATGTTGACTAAAGTGGATGCTTTTATAATTTTTTGGGAATTAATTGATTAAAATTCGGATTTTCGAGAAGGGTTGCGCAGTTTACATTGTTTTGGCCATATCTTGAGTTCTAGAAGTCCGTTTTGGGCCCGTAAGCAGTCCACGCGAAGATAACGAGATTTCCTATCATTCTAAGATAGTCCAGAGGTCCAATTACGTGGGAAACGTTCCAGAAAATCTGAAGAAAAGTCAACTTCGAATTTTCCTTACAAAACATAATCAAATTAGGAAACGTATCTTGCAGAAATTCTATTATAATTCTGTTTTGTATTTTCTTGCTGGGCAAGACTTGTAGTGCCTATATAAACACATCATACCTTGTAATTTGTATCAGATTATTATTATTGTAACGTAAAATTGCAAGAGAGAAGAGTGGAGAAGGATTCAAGCTCGGTGACAAGCAAGATCTAGATCTACTTCAACTTTTGTATACTTTGGATAATAGATTTGTTTTCTCAACTCTTGTTTTTATTAATATTATTACTTCTTTATTTTATATCTTGTTTAATATCATGTTTTCAATTAATCCCATGGTGACGAACGGTTCAATTATGAACTAATCGTTGTCATGGGATCCTAATGGATTTATCTATGTAGCTTAGTAGTTTATATGCCTTAAAGATTTATGTGTGGTGAATTCGTGATATCCTTGTATGGTTGTGTTTCATGTATTTAGATGCGTCGCGAACATCTAATTTGTTAATCTCTTGCTAAACGAGAGTGGATCTTGAGATTTAGAACTTGCCATGCTAGCATAGGATAGGTTGATGTTTTAACATCATGATTTGTGGCGTAAATAGAGATATTATGCTACCCTATGTGATCTAAGTGGATAACTTGTGCTTAAACCTTTATGTTTTCAAATTCTATAGAGATATAGGGTCTAAACATAATTGGTGTCTACCCATCTTCTGTCTCTTTTGTGGATGCATGCGTAGTTTGGTATTAGTATACCGAGAGGTAGCTTTTACTTGTTTCGTGTTATCCGATCAGATATCAACCCCATCACATGTATTGATTAAAGGCTGCGACTCTAAGTGAAGAAGATAATGAAATTAGGATTCCATGTTTTATCTCATATAAGTAATTCATATTAAATTCTCATTAGTTAATTATTCTTAGTTTAATAATTTGCTTCCGAGTTAATTTAGAAAATTAAAACCTCATTCTTGTTAATTGTCTTAGCAGTGGATTAAAACTAAACATTGTTGCATAGGCATATTTACTGATTGAACTTAACCAGATCTCTGCGGAACGAATCTTAATTATATTACTTGTGACTACGTGCGCTTGCGTAATTTTGTGCTAACAACTATACATCCTTTTGTTCATGGTGTAATTCAAGCGGAACTGCTCAAAACTTTTGGGCAAGCTCATAAGGATGATATCGATCTGGGTTTCCCCATCAATATCAGCACCAAGGATCTCCATCTCATTCAGATGAGACATCATTCTGAGAACATGATCCCTTACAGGTGTTCCTTCAACCATCTGAGTGTTCATTAAAGCCTTTATTGCTACTTGCCTAGCAGCCCTATTCTGTTCTCCAAAAAGTTCCTTGAGATTAAAGAGCATATCTGAAGCAGTGGGCATAGCCTGATGCTGATGCTGCAAAACACCCGACATTGCTGCCAGAATGTAACATCGCGACATCTCATCAGCCTTAATCCACCGCCTATAATACTCCTTCTCACTTTCAGGAGCATCTTCAGCAGGCTGGTCTGGCTTGGGTTCATAAGTACAAAATTTGTACTCCTCAGCAGTCAACACTATGTCCAAATTACGTTTCCATTCAATATAGTCCGGTCCAATAAGTTTGTTATCCTTAAGTATGGTGAATAGTGGATTAAAGCCCATAGTGATCTAATCCTGAGAATCATACATGTAACACATAATCAGATAGTTGCATAAATCTTAAATCCTATTGATTTCCTCTAACAATTAATTAAAATTAATGCACTAATATTTAAACACCATAAGTATCTGGTACGCCACGATGGATGACATATATACCACTTAAATTCGTTTAAATATTACTTCGGTCCTATTACTAAATAATACGCCACGTTAGGGTGGACTATATATTTTTTTTCATAGCTAAGTGTATACCATTATTAAATCTTAAATTAATAAAAAGACTGGATACCACCATTAAATATTTCAAATCAATAATCGATAATAGGATAATTCCCAGATCGGGGGGAGCATTGTCAAGAGGCATCACTTAAGACCCCTTTCTAGACAGAATCATCCTTTCTCTCAATATTGAAAATCTATATTCAATTATTGGTACCCTTCTAATTAATCGAATTCTATGAAACTTGGTACGCCACGATGGGTGGCATGTATACCTTTCAATATTCGTAATTAATTTAGGAAGTTTGTTCTAGTAATATCCATAACACTACCTGACACCATAAATCATACGCCACGATGGGTGGCATGTATATAATTTATATTCGTCTCGGTGTTAAATTACATACAAACAATAATGGAGACCATGGGATTTAATTCCTAATTAATTCCCTCACCCACTTAGAATTTTTATTTAAAATTGAGGAATTTTATCTAGATGCATCGCCCTATGTTATTTTTTCGAGGTCCACATGTTATAAAAATAACAAAACAAAGAACACATAACATAGCAGCATGCATCACAAAATTAAAGCAATAAATAAAATTAATGTCCATGTCGTCCTAATTATGTTAAACATGCAATTAAAAATTACACACATAATTAACAACACACATAATAATTATTTAAAGCAATAATTAAAAAATTAAATAGCGGAATTAAAATTAAAAAAACATAATTTAAATCCACTATTATGGCCCCTTGAAAAAAAATTAAATTTCCAGCCTTGTTCTGCTGAAAAAATCATTTTTCTACCAAAACCTTGCTGTTGCGCATCTGTAGCCTGCGTTACAGCCCTGGAAAGCCGTGTTGCGCATGACGCACATGCGTTACAGGTCTGGAAGCCCTGTTGCGCATGTGCAACATGCGTTACACCCCTGGTTCCTCTTGTAACGCAGGACAGACCTGCGTTACCCTGCTTTGCCAGTTTTTCTTTCTTTTTCACGCGCGCAGCTCCTGTTCTGTTCCACCAGATCTGTTTTTGAACAACAGCAGCTTCTGTCGACTTCGGTAAAACAAAAAAAGCGAACCAGCAGCCATAACAGCTATGCAGCGGACAATTATTTTTCTCCGTTTTGATTTCCGATCGCACGTAATTGTTACAAAATACCCGGATTTTTACATAATCCATCAAACAATTACATACAAAGCAGATCTAATACAAAACTAATTTTGTAAATCTATTCTAACACGATCAACCCTCGTGTTTTACAACCACGATAAACCACGTGGAATCCAAACACATAATTAAAATTACATGGCCATAATAGTGGATACTAAACAACCTGCAAAAGATTATTATCCAAGCACACCACTATACACATGCATATATAATTACGACATGGACATCGTATCAAAATTCACAGAACCAATGAACCAGGCTCTGATACCAATTGTTGGGACAATCAGATCTTGGCACTGCGAATTTTGATACACTAAATTAACGAGTACGAATAGAAAAATCACCTTGTTAACGGTTGATTCCACGCTCTTCTATTGTATTCCCAAATTCCCTTGAGCGAAGTGTGGCCTTCGTCTTCTCAAGTTAACCTCTCTTCTTGCTCCTGGATGGCTACAAAATTTTTTCGACCAGCACCCAGCAAGAAGAGAATAGGAATATATATAGGCTACAATAGGGATCATGGATAATTAGGTTGGGCCTTCTAATTACATCTTGAGCCTAGCCCAATGTAATTAAATATTAATTCAATCCACTAAAGAATTAATATTTGCACTACCTTTCCTAATACCGTAATTTAATTAATTAATTCGGTTCCAATATTATTTGCTTATTAAATTCCCCATGTTTAAAATATCGCATGTCCATTAATTAAATAAATTACTGATAATTCATTTAATTAATATCTTTTATCCTTGATTATCCACTCAACCTTTATTTAATTATGCCGGAATAAATCCACCTGCAGGGTTTCACATAATTAAATCTTTTTGAGCTTTCAAGGGGACATCATTAACCCGAATATTATCAGGACATGGATTCCTTCAATAAATAATATCCCACCATATATATTATTTCATCACCCAAAATATAATGAAATAAATCAAAAAAATTATT
Organism: Saposhnikovia divaricata; assembly: GCA_036435485.1. NCBI lineage: Eukaryota > Viridiplantae > Streptophyta > Magnoliopsida > Apiales > Apiaceae > Saposhnikovia > Saposhnikovia divaricata. Next base: position 27,935,333 of record CM071600.1, read on the forward strand.
TCATATATAAATCAAAGCATGTAAATAATATATACGTGTCAATTATTATTTCCGGATTAAGAACCTAAGCATTAATAATAACATAGAATCTTAGTTCACCTTTTTAATCAGTATTAGGGAACAATTCTAAATTTGATCCTGTTCAATATACACAAAGTATACCAGTATTATTTATTAGTCAATATAAACTAATCTAAATAATACTACAGCCATTCCAGTGGATTGTCTAACTCCACCTGTGCTGTGAACCTTATTATATTATATAAACCGTATTTAATAATCTAATATTCTGTATCCCATTTGATACTAGATTATTCACAATATATAATATTTAGACAACATGTAAACATTTAAATGATTCTCAATTAAACCGGCCAGAAATAAATGTAAATACTTCAAATAAATATTTTCAGTATACACCAACAATAGGAGGTCATCCATCTTCTATAAAAGAGTGTGAGGAGCCTTCATTTTCATTCACTTCACTTCTTCTTACTTCTAAAATTCTCTCTGAAGTTCTCAAGTTCTAAAGCTTTCAAGTTCTAGCTTCAAGTTCGAGCTCAAGATGGCAGATGGCGACCGCGCTCCAGCTTCGTCATTCTCTATGTCCGAGGCGATGGCCAAGAGAGCTTTGGCCAAAACATTGCGAGGTAATCTTCGACTGAATCCCCCTAGATATATTGATCGTCGATTTGATTCTTTAATCGACTTATTGAGTACTATGAGGGATGCATTTCCCAACAACTCTGAGTTAGCTGCGTATCATAGTCCGTCCAAGTTCGACAAGAAAGATGTCGAAAACATTAAGAAGTTATATGGCTTTCCGGACGCGATCAAGGTTTGCCTTCCTGGCTTAGCTGATAGAACCTGTAATTGGCACCCATAGAGGCTATGTGTCTACAAAGGTGCCCTTGAAGCAGGCCTGAGATTCCCGGTAGACCAGTTCATCATAAGGCTCCTAACGGAGCTTCAGGTTCATCCCTGCCAATTGTATCCCAATGCATGGCGGTTGATTATCATCTTCATGCTGAGATGTCGAGATCTAGGTATCGAACCAACTACTACAATGTTCCGAAGCATATTCGCCACCAAGAATTCTTCTGAGATTCAGAAAAGATGGGTCACTATTCAGCATAGATCCAATGTTCCACACATTGTGAATGCCTTTTCATTCCCAGATTCCCATCACTACTGGGACAGAGAGTTCGTGATTCTGGTATGGCGTGGTGGCGACTGGGGCCAATTCTTTATGTCTAACTTTGGGGAAGTGCATGATGCTACGCACTTTGTATGTGATCTTGACGAGAAGGAGGTTCTTGATCGTGATCGACTACTTGCTGACGACGGCAGTACTCACTACAAAGTTTTCTTAACCGAGAAGAGACTTGTAGAAGCTGGACTTAGCTTACTTGGTAATTTTTTACCTTCATGTTATGAACTCTGTTTGTTCTTATTCCGATATCTTTTCTGTTGTCTTTTCAGTTGCTGAGGAGATCGACAGTCGACCCGAAAACCAGCCGAAAGTTACTAGAAGGATGATCAAGAAAGCCGAAGCGGCTTGCATTCAACCTGGGCCGAAGATCCCTCAGTACCTGTCGGGATGCTCTTCAAATAGATCGCGGAATGCTGACGGGAGAGTCAAGACCCCCTTCATCCCTGGTTGGGGAATTTGTGAGCAAGATTCTGTCTTGGGATGCCCAGAGTCAGCCTTGGATTGGTCCAAGTTCAGCATCACTCCCCCCGACCTTTTGACAGTAACAGCCGGGGACAAATTTGATGAAGCGGAGAAACTCGGAGCTCAAGCCCTATATCAGGTTTCCCACCTTCCTTCCTATACATAGTGTTTTTACGTAACTTGTGATTATAATTGTCTTATTGATTCTTTGTTCCAGGCAAATGCCCAGTTCCAAGCTAGCACTCGGCTAGGTCGTGCATGCCGAGATGAGAATGTGGCTTTGAAGAAGGAGAAAGCAACTCTTGATGAGAAATATCAAGACTTGGAGTCCAGGGCCATCCGGGCCGAAGCTGATGCTCATTCTCTCCAGAGACAGTATGACTCCTTGTATAACAAGAGGGCATTAGACTGCAAGCTAGTGGTGAAAGCTTACTAGGAGTCTGAGGATTTCTTTGAGCTTATTGATAAGCATGACGATGAAGTACGCCCGGGTATCATGTCTGTTGGCTGGGATCGAGCCATCAAGGCACCCTACTGTGGTTTTCCCGAGGGACTTTCCAAGTCCTTATTGTCAAGTTGCTTCGGGCGCCGAGGCCATCCCAGTAGCTCAGGCTTCGGGCTCCGGCTCTAGGGGAAGTCATTGCCGTTCCGGTTCCGGTTCGAGGGGTGTCCGAGCAACCGTGGATGGCTCAGTTTCCTCGGATCCTCGAGGGAAACGGCCTATGACCGTGCAGAAGGGGAGAGTAGTTCGTCAAGCAGTCCCTTCAAACAAGGTAGTTGAGGATAGCTCATCTTCCGAGGAGGAAGAGGTTGAGGCGATGGAAGTGACAGCTCCACCAGTGGCGGTAGCCGAACCGGGTAAGGGCCATGCTGAGGAAAGCTCTGAGGAAGAGAGTGACGAGGAGGAGAGTAGCGAGGAAGAGACCGATGAGAAGGAGAATGGCGAGGAGGATTCCTCGGATGAGTAGCGGGGATCGCTTCGGGCCTTGCAAGGCCTAGCTTATCCGTATGTGGCTTTTATTTCTAGTATTTCAATCACGATCCTTAGTGATTAAACTTTTATTCGGTTTAAATGATGTAACCCTAACTGTTGGCCCTTCGGGGTCTTTATTTATGCACTTGTTTGTTTTATTCGTATGTTCATTTATTTTCGGTACTTGGTCTTCCTAGACTCACACTCAACAGGTGCTTGGTACATAAACAAAACATAGAATCATAAAATGGAAAACAAGTTTGCATTAATAACTCAAAAAGGGTTCAACCCTTACACAGCTCATTATTGTCCTACTCGGGGCATCAAAACCCTGGGATGGTTTCATCGAACCTTATTTCTACTTCTCCTACTAGATAAATAAAAAACTACATCCTCGCAGAGGCAGCTTAAACATAATAAATCTTGAGGTTCAAGGCATGCCAAGTACGGGGCACCTCAACCCCGTCCAAGGTCTCCAACTTATATGATCCTCGTCCCAACGTCTTCCTGACTCGATAGGGCCCTTCCCAGTTTGGGGCTAGTTTTCCTTTCTGGCCAACTCCAGAAGCCTCGATCTTTCTCAGAACCAAATCACCTTGCTGAAAGAACCTCTCCTTAACCCTGTGGTTGTAATAGAAGGATGCTTTCTTTTGATGCTCCAAATTTCTGGCTTTTGCCTCGTCCCTGACTTCATCAATCAGGTCTAGGGCGAGCTTCATACCTTCTTCATTTGTCTCAGGTTCAAATGCCTCCACTCGAGGTGATGCATGCATGATCTCCAGTGGCACAACTGCCTCAGCTCCATAAGCTAGCAGAAACGGGGTTGCTCCTGTGGTCACCTTGCAAGTAGTGCGATAAGCCCAGAGTATAGGTAGTAACTCGTCTACCCAGGTGCTCCTTGAGCGTTCAACCCTTTTCTTAAGTCCATCAAGGATGATCCGATTGGCCACCTCGGCCTGTCCATTTGCTTGCGGATGTGCTACTGAGGTAAAACGAAGCTCAATAGCATTCTCCTCACAGTACTTCCTAAATTCTTCATTATTGAACTGTGTCCCATTATCCGTCACAAGGATTCGCGGGATGCCATATCTGCAGATTATGTTCTCCCAAAAGAACTGGGAAACTTGCTTGGTGGTTATTTTGGCTAAAGGCTTAGCCTCAATCCACTTGGTGAAGTAGTCAATGGCGACAATCAAAAACTTCCTCTATGCTGATGCCATAGGGAAAGGACCAAGAATGTCCATCCCCCACATTGTAAATGGAATAGGGGAATTGACTGATGTTAACATCTCAGGCGGCTGCCTGACAATCGGAGCATGCTTCTGGCACCTGTCACACCTCTTGACATAATCTTGTGCATCAGCCAGCATTTCTGGCCAGTAGAATCCCAAACGAGTTATTTTGTGAGCCAGGGCCCTGCCCCCCAGGTGCTGCCCACAGATCCCTTCATGAACTTCTTCCAAAGCTTCCCTTGCCTCTTGAGGCCTCAAGCACTTCAAGTACGGGATGACAAATGATCTCTTGTACAGAATGCCCTCAATCAAAGTGTATCTCAATGCTCTTACTGAAAGTTTTCGTGCCTCCAAGGCGTCGTCTGGGAGCCACCCGGTCTCAAGGTATGCCTTGATAGGATCTATCCAAGAGCTTCCCACATCAATTGGTGCCACTAATTTCGAGTCGATGGTCGGGGCCTTCAAGACCTGGAAGTAAACACTCCCTGCATAGTTTTCTATCTCGGAAGAAGCGAACTTAGATAGGGCATCGGCCTTAACGTTCTATTCTCTCGGGATGTGTTCTACATAGCACTCGTCAAACTGAGTCATGACAGCTTTCACAACTCGCAGATACTTTGCCATAGTTTCATCCTTGGCCTCAAATTCACCACTTACTTGAGAGACTACTAATCTTGAATCTCCACAAACTTTGAGATTCTTGACTCTCATGATTCTGGCCAAGCCTAAACCAGCTATCAAGGCCTCATACTCAGCTTCATTGTTGGTTGTCTGGAAATCCAACTTCAAAGCATATTCGACTGTGAACCCATCGGGGCTTTGCAATACTAAGCCTGCGCCACTAGATTTTGTTTTTGATGCTCCATCAAAATAGAGCACCCAATATTCCTTCTGATCAGGTTCAAGTTCTCCATCTTTATCTTGCTTCTCAGGGGTTGTTATCATTTCCTGCCCCCCGACTTCTTGGTTGCTAATGGTGCATTCAACCACAAAGTCAGCCAATGCTTGAGCCTTAATGGCTGTTCGAGGCTTATACGTGATGTCAAATTCTCCAAGTTCAATCGCCCACTTGATTAGCCTTCCACTAGCCTTCGGGCTATGCAAAATGTTTCTCAACTGTTGGTCCGTCAGGACCTCAATCTTATGTGCCTGGAAGTACGGGCGTAACTTCCTCGAGGCTGTTATCAATGCCAAGGCGAACTTCTCAATGGGAGAGTAATTCAGCTCCGCCCCGTGCAACACCTTGCTCACATAATAGATAGGTTTCTGGACCTTCTTCTCTTCTCGAATGAGAACGGCGCTCAACGCTTGCTCAGATACCGCCAGGTATATATAAAGGGTCTCTCCGGGACTAGGTTTGGCCAGCAACGGGGCTTCAACCATATACTTCTTCAATTGTTCAAAGGCCTCTTGGCTCTCAGGGGTCCACTCAAAATTTTTCACCTTCTTCAATGCTTGAAAGAAAGGCAAGCACTTGTCACCAGACTTGGAGATGAATCTTCCTAAAGCCGCTACTCGGCCTGTCAACTTCTGCACATCTCTTATAGAGCGTGGTGGCTCCATGTCTAAGATCGCCTTGATCTTGTCAGGATTGGCCTCTATGCCTCGCTTTGAAACCATATGACCCAAGAATTTGCCTTATCCAACGCCAAAGGCGCACTTGGCTGGATTCAACATCATTTTATGGTGCCTCAGCACTTCGAATGCCTCTCTGAGGTGCTTAATGTGGTCTGCCTTGAACAGGCTCTTGACTAGCATGTCATCAACATAGACCTCCATGGTTTTTCCAATCAGATGGGCGAATATCTTATTCACCAGTCGTTGGTAAGTAGCTCCTGCATTTTTTAGACCGAAAGCCATAACAAGATAGCAGAAAACACCGAAGTCAGTTATGAAAGATACCTTAGGGACGTCATCTTTGTGCATCTTAATCTGATTGTAGCCACTGAAACCATCCATGAAGCTAAGCATCTCATGTCCAGCTGTGGCATCTATCAACATGTCTATCCTTGGTAAAGGGAAGCAATCCTTAGGGCATGCGTCATTCAAGTCGGTGAAGTCTATACACATCCTCCACTTACCGTTGGCTTTCTTGACCATCACAGGGTTAGCCAACTGATAAGTGGATTTTATATCCACTTGGATCGCTTAATTTCGGCTTAAATTGATTGTCTTGGGCTCAAGTTGTTGTAGTTTTGATGTGTTTTGCTTAGTTGTGCAGAATTACGAGAATGTTGACTAAGGTGGATGCTTCTATAATTTTTTGGGAATTAATTGATTAAAATTCGGATTTTCGAGAAGGGTTGCGCAGTTTACACTGTTTTGGCCATATCTTGAGTTCTAGAAGTCCGTTTTAGGCCCGTAAGCAGTCCACGCGAAGATAACGAGATTCTCTATCATTCTAAGGTGGTCCAGAGGTCCAATTACGTTTGGAACGTTCCAGAAAATCTGAAGAAAAGTCAGCCACGAATTTTCCTTACAAAACAGAATCAATTTAGGAAACGTATCTTGCAGAAATTCTATTATAATTCTGTTTTTGTATTTTCTTGTTGGGCAAGACTTGGAGTGCCTATATAAACACATCATACCATGTAATTTGTATCATATTTTTATTATTAACGTAGAACTGCAAGAGAGAAGAGTGGAGAAGGATTCAAGCTCGGTGACAAGCAAAGATCTAGATCTACTTCATCTTTTGTATACTTTGGATAATAGATTTGTTTTCTCAACTCTTGTTTTTATTAATATTATTGATTCTTTCTTTTCTCTCTTGTTTAATATCATGTTTTCATCTAATCCCATGGTGACGAACGGTTCAATTATGAACTAATCGTTGTCATGGGATCCTAATGGATTTATCTATGTAGCTTAGTAGTTTATATGCTTAAAAGATTTACGTGTGGTGAATTCTTGATATCCTCGTATGGTTGTGTTTCATGTATTTGGATGCGTCGCGAACATCTAATTTGTTAATCTCTTGCTAAACGAGAGTGGATCTTGAGATTTAGAACTTGCCATGCTAGCATAGGACAGGTTGATGTTTTAACATCATGATTTGTGGCGTAAATAGAGATATTATGCTACCCTATGTGATCTAAGTAGATAACTTGTGCTTAAACCTTTATGTTTTCAAATTCTATAGAGATATAGGGTCTAAACATATTTGGTGTCTACCCATCTTCTATCTCTTTTGTGGATGCATGCGTAGTTTGGTATTAGTATATCGAGATATAGCTTTTACTTGTTTCGTGTTATCCGATCAGATATCAAAACCAGCACATGTACTGATTAAAGGCTGCGACTCTAAGTGAAGTAGATAATGAAATTAGGATTCCATGTTTTATCTCATATAAGTAATTCATATTAAATTCTCATTAGTTAATTATTCTTAAGTTAATAATTTGCATCCTAGTTAATTTAGATAATTAAAACCTCAATCTTTTTATTTGTCTTAGCAGTGGATTAAAACCAAACATTGTTGTATAGGCATATTTACTGATTTAAACTTAACCAGATCTCTGCGGAACGAACTTTAATTATATTACTTGTGACTACGTGCGCTTGCGTAATTTTGTGCTAACAAGTTTTTGGCGCCGCTGCCGGGGATCATCGGTGTTTTGTTTAGTTTATGTGCTTGTCATCAGTGGTCGTTAGCGTTCACTGACTCGGATTTCTTACTTAGTTGTTTGTTTCGTTGTGTTTTAAGGTACTTGAACGTGTATGCGAACACGTTTGCAGGCTCGTAAGGAAAAACTGGCAGAAGAAGAAATTGCAGCAGTAAACGAGATGGAAGATTTACCAGCAGCAGTCAAGGCTCTGAAGGACTATTCGCAACCAAAGATCACTGACATACAATCTAGTATTGTCAGGCCAGCTATTGCAGCGAATAACTTTGAGATCAAACCGAGCACAATTCAGATGGTGCAGAATTCGGTTCAGTTTGGGGGTGCTTCGACAGAGGATCCTAATATGCACATCCGGGACTTTATCGAGATCTGCGACACTTTTAAATTTAATGGTGTGTCGGATGATGCTATCAAGTTGAGGCTTTTCCCATTCTCCTTAAGGGATAAGGCTAAGGGCTGGTTACATTCTCTACCAGTTGGTTCCATTACTACATGGGATGATCTTGCTCAGAAGTTTCTTACTAAATTCTTCCCTATGGCGAAAACTGCAGCAATAAGGAACCAGTTAACTCAATTTCAACAGCAATCTGGCGAATCTTTGTGTGAGGCTTGGGAACGTTATAAGGAGATGCTACGAAGGTGCCCTCATCATGGCATGCCTGATTGGATGGTTATTAATGGTTTCTATAATGGGTTGGGAGCACAGTCTAGGCCTTTGCTAGATGCAGCATCAGGTGGAGCTCTGTGGGCGAAGAGCTATGAGGAAGCTTATGATCTTATTGAGATGATGGCTGCTAACGAATATCAAAATCCAACACAGAGGCTTTCTCAAGGTAAGGTAGCAGGTGTTCTTGAAGTTGACACAGCTTCAGCTATTGCAGCTCAGTTGAAGGCTCTTTCGATACAGGTGGATTCTCTTGCTAATTATGGAGTTCAGCAGGTTACTAGTGTTTGTGAGCTATGTGCGGGCGCACATGAAACGAATCAGTGTGCTATCTCTTCTGAATCAGCACAGTTCGTAAGTAATTTTCAGAGACCTGCTGCACCAGTACCAGCCACCTATCATCCAAACAACAGGAATCATCCTAACTTCAGTTGGAGCAACAACCAAGGTGCTCAACAACCTCAGCCCTATCAGCAGTTTCAGGGTCATCAAGCAAGGCCATTCAATCAAGGTTACCAGCAGCAGTATGCTCCAAAGCAATCATATCAGCCTCCTGGATTTCAGCAGCAACAGCCCCAGGCTCATGCGGGGCAATCTTCTAATGAAAAATCAGATGATGTGTGGATAGCGTTAAAGAACCTACAAGCTGGTCAGAAACTCTTGGAAACTCAGATAGGACAGATTGCAAGTGCCTTACTTAGTAGGCCTCAAGGAACTCTTCCTAGTGATACGGAAGCAAATCCAGGTAGGAGGGATAGCAAAGAACAGGTGAAGGCTGTGACTTTGAGATCGAGAAAAGTTATAGCAGGCCCTAAATCAGCAGTCGAAGAAGATGAAGATGTTCAGAATCAGCAGGTTGAAAAATCTGCAGTGCCCGAAATTGCTCAATCTGATTTGGTGGTCGATCAGCAAGGTGGTGAAGTAGAGAAGAGCAAGGAACCTGTTAAAAATTCTGTGGAGCAGTCTACAAAGAACACTCAGATCTATCCTCCCCCTCCTTATCCTAGAAGACTCCAGAAGCAGCAGTTAGACAAGAAGTTTGCTAAGTTCTTAGAGGTGTTCAAGAAGTTGCAGATTAACATTCCCTTTGCCGAAGCTCTTGAACAGATGCCGAGCTATGCCAAGTTCATGAAGGGGATTCTTTCTCGTAAGTTGAAGCTCGAGGAATTAGAGACCGTTGCTCTAACGGAAGAATGCAGTGCTGTGCTGCAACAGAAATTGCCTCCAAAACTAAAGGATCCTGGTAGCTTTACTATTCCATGCACTATTGGTAATTTGTCTTTTGCGAAGTGCTTGTGTGACTTGGGAGCTAGCATCAATCTCATGCCCTTGTCAGTCTATATGCAACTTGGTCTACCGGAACCAAAGCCTACCAACATCTCTTTGTAGTTGGCTGATCGTTTAGTTACTTATCCTAGAGGCATAGTGGAGGATGTGTTGGTGAAAGTTGACAAACTCATATTTCCTGCTGATTTTGTTATCTTGGATTTCGAGGAAGATAAGAAGATTCCCATAATCTTGGGAAGACCATTCTTGGCTACGGGAAAGACTTTGATTGATGTGCAGAAAGGGGAGCTCACCATGAGGGTGCAAGACCAGAATGTCACTTTTAATGTCTTTAATGCAATGAAACTTCCCTCAGATGAAGAAGAATGTTTGAAGGTGGATTGGGTTGATTCTGCAGTTACTATGGAAATGGAGCAGTTACTTAAGTCAGATTCTTTGGAAAAAGTTTTAGTTGGTGACTCTGATTTTGAAGACGAGGAAATAGCCGAGCAATTGCAGCAGCTAAATTCAGCCCCTTGGAAAAGGAGATTTGATTTGCCTTTTGAATCTCTTGGGTTAGGAGAACTTACAAATTCGGAGGGGCGCCTGAAACCATCTATTGAGGAAGCTCCCACACTTGAACTCAAACCACTTCCGGAACACTTGCGATATGTTTTTCTTGGTGATGCATCTACATTACCTGTTATTATTGCCTCTAACTTGTCAGCTAGTGCGGAAGAAAAGCTTTTGCGAATTTTGAGGGAATTCAAGTCAGCAATTGGTTGGACTATAGCAGATATCAAGGGAATCAGCCCTTCTTATTGCATGCATAAAATTCTGCTAGAGGAGGGAACTAAGCCTACTGTTGAGCATCAACGGAGACTTAATCCGATTATGAAAGAGGTGGTGAAGAAGGAAATTCTAAAGTGGCTTGATGCGGGTATTATCTATCCTATCTCAGACAGTTCTTGGGTGAGCCCGGTTCAATGTGTGCCAAAGAAAGGAGGCATGACAGTTGTTGCTAATGAAAAGAATGAGCTCATCCCTACTCGAACAGTCACGGGGTGGAGGGTTTGCATGGACTATAGGAAGCTCAACAAAGCCACGAGAAAAGATCACTTTCCTCTGCCATTCATTGATCAGATGCTAGACAGGTTGGCGGGACATGAGTACTATTGCCTCCTTGATGGATATTCAGGCTACAATCAGATTTGCATTGCTCCGGAAGATCAAGAGAAGACCACATTCACATGTCCTTTTGGTACCTTTGCTTTCCGACGGGTTTCTTTCGGACTTTGTGGTGCTCCCGCCACTTTTCAAAGGTGCATGATGGCTATTTTCTCAGACATGATTGGCTCGAATGTGGAGGTTTTTATGGATGACTTCTCAGTTTTTGGTACTTCATATGACGAGTGCCTGCATAATCTTGGCTTGGTTTTGAAACGTTGTGTGGAGACTAACTTGGTGCTTAATTGGGAGAAGTGTCACTTCATGGTGCGAGAGGGAATTATTCTTGGGCACAAGGTATCTGGTAGAGGACTTGAGGTGGATATGGCTAAGGTGGAAACAATTGAAAATCTTCCTCCACCTAACTCTGTTAAAGGAATTCGTAGTTTTCTGGGTCATGCGGGTTTCTATCGGCGATTCATCTAAGACTTCTCAAAAATTTCTAAACCCTTGTGCAATCTCTTGGAGAAGGATGTTCCTTTCAAGTTTGATGATGAGTGCCTTGCAGCTTTTGATCTCTTGAAGAGGAAGTTGACTACTACACCAGTCATTACCGCACCTAATTGGGAGGAACCGTTCGAACTTATGTGTGATGCTAGTGACTATGCTGTTGGAGCTGTGCTTGGTCAAAGGAAGGATAGAATTTTTTATGTGATTTACTATGCTAGTAAAACCCTCAATGATGCACAGCTAAACTACACTACTACGGAGAAGGAGTTGCTAGCAGTTGTCTATGGTTTCGAGAAATTCAGGTCTTATTTGCTTGGTACTAAGGTGATTGTGTATACGGATCATGCTGCTATTCGATATCTCATGTCGAAGAAGGATTCAAAGCCTAGATTGATTCGTTGGGTGCTTCTTTTGCAAGAATTTAATGTGGAAATCAAGGATAGGAAAGGCACGGAAAATCAAGTAGTGGATCATCTCTCACGCTTAGAGGACCACGATAAGGATTCGCATAACAAATCTCTTATTAATGAATCTTTTCCAGATGAGCTGCTTTTTGGAGTGCAAAGTGAAGAGCCATGGTTTGCGGATTACGTGAACTATTTGGTTAGCAATGTTATTCCTCCGGAATTTTCTTATGCTCAAAAGAAGAAGTTTCTGCATGATGTGAAGTGGTACCGTTGGGACGAGCCATTCTTGTTCAAGCTTGGTGTGGATCAGATCTTGAGGAGGTGCATTCCGTATAGTGAAACGGAAGGTATTTTGCATGATTGTCATTCTACCACATATGGAGGCCATTACGGTGGTGATAAAACAGCTCAGAAAGTACTTCAAGCAGGATTCTATTGGCCAACTCTGTTTAAAGATTCTCATAGGTTCGTGATGAGTTGTGATCGATGTCAAAGGGTTGGTAATATTTCCAGGAGGAACGAGATGCCTCTTAGTACGATCCTTGAAGTTGAGATTTTTGATGTGTAGGGAATTGATTTCATGGGTCCGTTTGTTTCGTCTTGCAATAATCAGTACATTCTCTTAGCAGTGGATTACGTGTCTAAATGGGTCGAGGTGAAGGCTTTACCGACCAATGATGCTAAGGTGGTGCTGAATTTTCTTCACAAGCAGATTTTCACACGTTTTGGAACTCCACGAGCGATAATCAGTGATGAGGGGACACATTTCTGTAATCGTCAATTTACTGCTATGATGGCAAGGTATAATGTGACTCATCGTGTTGCCACAGCTTATCATCCTCAAACTAATGGTCAAGCAGAGGTTTCGAATCGTGAGATCAAGAGAATTCTCAAGAAAGTGGTAAATCCATCAAGGAAGGATTGGTCCTTGAAGTTAGACGAAGCGGTTTGGGCGTATAGAACTGCTTACAAGACACCCCTAGGTATGTCTCCTTATCAGTTGGTATTTGGTAAGGCTTGTCATTTGCCTGCAGAGTTAGAGCACAAGGCCTATTGGGCGTTGAAGAAGTTAAACTTAGATATTTCAGCTGCGGGTGAGAAACGTCTACTTCAGTTAAATGAGCTCGAGGAATTTCGTGAGCAGGCTTACGAGAATGCTAAGATGTACAAGGAGAAAGTGAAGAGGTGGCATGATAGGAAGTTGGTGCATAAGTCGTTTGTGCCAGGCCAACAGGTTTTGCTTTATAATTCTCGCCTTAAACTTTTTCTGGGTAAGCTCAAATCAAAGTGGTCGGGTCCGTTTACAGTCAAAATCGTGTTTCCACATGGGGCAGTGGAGATATTTAGGGGTTCTATTGATGATGCTTTCAAGGTAAATGGACAGAGACTTAAGCCGTATTATGGAGGAATGGTCAACCGCGAGAAGGTTGCCGCAGTTTTATCTTGTTCGTGATTTTTCGGAAGAATGTCAAGCTAATGACGTTAAACGAGCGCTAATTGGGAGGCAACCCAAGTGAGGAAGTATTTGTTGTATGAAAAAAAAAAGAGTGTTGTGAGTGTGTGAAAAAAAAATTGCTGTGAAAAAAAATAAAAAAAAAATACAAAAACAGTTCGAATGCAGTAGCAGACAGCGCATCATGCGCCATCCGCGCGCACCTGCGCGTGTTTAACGCAGGACAGAGCCGCGCATCATGCGCCAAAATGGCGCAGGAGCGCCCTGTAACGCAGTAGCTAACTACGCATCTGGCGCCAAGGCCGCGCAGGAGCCTCAACGCGCGCATCCAACCTGCGCAACAGCATCAATTTCCGTGCCTCATGCGCCCAGCCCTACTGCGCTGCTTGTTTTTTTGAGTGTAAAAACTCATAAATCCCATCTCTTATCTCAATTTCTTCATAACCCTACCCAATTCCACCTCAAATTAAAAACCATAACCCCTAAATTCTATCCTACATCTAATTCAATCCCCAAAATCCTTTTTCATCTCTACATAAACCCATCTCTACAAACCCCAAAATTCTCAACCTTCATCCATTCAAAGTACAAGGGGGAATTAAATTCGAATTTTTTGGGGAATCATCTAGCAAGTTCACCTCTTTGATTCAATTTGGTAATATTCTATCTCATCTTTTATTTGAATTTGTGAATTTTGCAAGCTAGGGTTCTTGGTGTGTAATTTGGGGGTTCTTTATTTGGTGGATTGTTTGGAGATTGTTGTGCTTTGCTTGATATTAGTTGTCATGGCTCCTAAAAGACCACGATTAGTGGGTAGTGGTAGTAGTGCTCCTCCATCTTTGAATGAGAATGATGTTGTAGGAGATGGAGTGGAAAGGTTTGTGAATGAGAATGCCAAAGCGGAGTATGATAGGTTAGTTATTAAGGGGGTTATTCAGGAACGGAGGCTTGTGCCAAGTACTTATACGGAGATGGTGGCTATGATTGGTGAGAGAGGTTGGACGTTATTTTGTGAGTTTGCTAATGATGCGGCGTTGGATGTGGTTAGAGAGTTCTATGCTAATGCGTCGATATCTAGGAATAACTCCACGATTGTGAGGGGTCGGAAGGTGGATTATTCGCCTCGTGCTATTCGTAATTTGATTAGGCAACCGCCTAAACCTAGAGAAGTTACGGATTGGGGACAAAAGACTAAGGATGATGTTGAGCTTGATGCACTCATTGGTGAGTTATGTGTTCCGGGAATGAAGTGGAAATGTAAATTAGGTACGGAGATAAAGCGTACTTTCCCGGCTTCATCATTGTCTGGTTTTGCAAAGGCATGGTTCTTTTTCATCAGTTCTAATATCATTCCGTCAAACCATGTTTCCGATGTTACTGTTGATAGAGCTATCTTGCTATGGGGTATTCTCAAAGGTGAGTATGTTGACCTTGGGTACCTTATTAATCAGAATATTCTTCGGTTTTTGGGAAGCAATTCGTCGGCTAGTATTCCTTATGCTTCTATCATCTCGTACTTGTGTGATGCATCGAAAGTGAAATGGTATAAAGGTGAGCCGGTGCATAAACCTATGACTTCTATTGAGGTTGAAGGAGTGGCCGGGCGGCACTCCTCATCCTAGGGGATTAGGCTTTGTTGTTGATAGTGCTAGTGGTCAGAGAGCAGGCGCTCCGCCACATGTTCAAAGGGCACCGGAAGTGGCTAGGGCAGGTTCTTCGCAGAGTACAGTGGATATGTCCGTTTTTGAATCTTATTTTCGTCGAATGACTAGGCGGTTGGATGCTATGCATACGAGCAGTCGCCAGTATTCTGAGGACATGGGCATAGCTTTGGAGGCAAAGTTTCAGTCACCTAGTACTCCTGTTCAGTGGCCTATATTTGGAGCTCGGACTCCGTACCCTCCACCGGATTCTTCTGATGAGGATGATGAGGATGACGAGGGTGACGACAGCGAGGATGAGTAGGTATATTTTCTACTTTCCCTTGTATTTACTTCCATTCAATGCGGACATTGAATATTTTAAGTTTGGGGGTGGTTTGAGGGATTAATAGTTGTTGTTGTATATATGTGTTCATGTAGGATATCATGTTTTGCATGCTTAGTAGTAATTCATGCATATATGTTCGTATTAATTATGTTTGTTTCATGTAGGGTATTCTGTTTTTGTTTCGTATACCATGTGAGTTCATATTAGTTGCATTTGCATAGCATGCATATTTCATGATCCCTTAGAACGAGCTAATTCTGATTGGTAGGTAGGTGTCTAATTGAGTGTGGTAATGATGAATAGAGGGTTGACTTATAGTTTCTATGAAATTGACTTATGTGTTTCAGAAACAAAACTTTTACACAGTCTCATTGGGTGCTTTTGGGCTAGGTTAGGGTCATGCTTGTTTGGATGTTTTGAGATTTAATCACTTGATTATATTTAGAATTTTCATTATTCCCTTGATGGCCTAGAACACTTAAGTCTAAGTTTGGGGGAAAACAGGGATTTCATGCTTAAATTGTAAATAATTGTCAATAATGGCTAGGCGTCAAATGGCTAGTAGCCGGCTCTTATTTATATGAGTAGTCTAGGGTTGGAATTGAGAATTCTCATTCCAGATTGCATAGAAAAAAAACAGAAAAAAAAACAGAAAAAAGAAAAAAAAAAGAAAAAAAGAAAAGGAAAAAAAGTGTCAATTGTTTATATGCAAAATTAACCAGGGTGAGCTCTTTAATACTCGAGCAATTAAGTTCGCGGGGACTTTGTGCCTAGTGACCTAAGGCATTTATAGTCTGGGATCCACTAACCCAACGCTCGCTACATGGGTATTATTGTATAAGCCTTTCGGGGTCTCATCCATTGCACGGTTAAATAAGCATGCTTGTATATTATGTGTCCTAGTTGTTTAGTAATAAAAGCATGAATTTCTGTCTACCTTGGATAAGGATGGAGGTGTTCCTAGGTTATGAAGTGTCTACGGTCTATTCTATTTATAAACCTGTGATTGTCTTGACGAAGAGCATGTATGATTTTTGACCTAGTTTTGGGGAGTATTTCTGATGAGCATTGCACACACGCACGTTTCTGTTCATGTATTGTTAGTATACGGGAACTTGGTCGAGCTCTATTTGGATTTAGTTGCATTCTCTAAGATATTTGCTTGCTAGTTGGTTTTGGTTAGTTTGAAGGGGATCGTTGCATTTTCATTCTAGTTGCATTCATGCATTGCATTGCATTAGGTTAAATGGATTTTGAGGGTACATTCGCTATAGGCCCTCACGAGACCTTACTCGTCCACTAGGGCTGCCTAGGGGTTTAAAGGGCTTGTTACATATGCCAAATGCAACCGTGATCACCTACGGAAGTGGTACTAGCTAGTTAGTTAGTTGTAATTGTTTATGCTTGAGGACAAGCATCGGTTTAAGTTTGGGGGTGTGATAAGTGGATTTTATATCCACTTGGATCGCTTAATTTCGGCTTAAATTGATTGTCTTGGGCTCAAGTTGTTGTAGTTTTGATAAACCCAGCCGCTGCTGCCGGGGACGAACGCAAGCGCACGTAGTCACAAGTTGTCTAAGAGCTTTTCCACTTCTTGCTTTATGGCCTCTTGCCTTTCAGGTGCAAAGTTCCTCTTCTTCTGCTGTATTATTTTCCGATTAGGATCGACATTCAACCTGTGAGTTATGAGTTGGGGATCAATCCCTGGCATATCAGCCGCTGTCCAAGCAAACACATCGCCATTTTCTTGCAAGAATGCTATCAACTTGCCCTTCAGGGGTTCCTTCAAAGAGGCTCCTATATAAGTCACCTTCTCAGGGTCACCTAGCTCCAGAGGAATAGGTATTAAGTCCTCTGCTGGCTTTCCTCGGTGTTCATCATCACCACGGACATCCATGTCCTCGATCGGAAGTACCTGCCCCCCGATTCCATCAGCCCTTAGTGCGCATACGTAACAACTTCTTGCCATCTTCTGATCACCTTTTTGTTCTCCAACACCATTCCTGGTTGGAAACTTAATCTTCATATGGTATGTGGAGGCCACAGCCTTGAAGGCATGAAGTCCAGTCCTTCCTAGGATTGCATTATAAGTCGAGGATGCCTTGATCACAAGGAAATTCAGCATCTGAGTAGCTTCCTTAGGTTCCTGTCCAATAGTCATGGGCAACTGAATAGTACCTTCGACCTTGGATTCAACTCCATTAAATCCGTAAATTGGCATGTTGGTGGGGGTCAACTGAGAATCGGTGTACCCCATTTTCACAAACGCATCGTGAAACAAGATATCAACAGAAGCTCCATTGTCTATCAAGACACGTTTCACCTCCGAGTTTCCAATTACAGGAGTTATGACCAACGGGTCGTCATGGGGGAATTTCACCCCCTCAAGGTCTGAATCATCAAAACCAATCACTATCTCAGTCTTAGCACGCTTCGGGGCTTCTCCTACGATGTGCATCACTTCTGTTGACCAACGGGAGTTTCGGGTAGTGCCAGCTGCTGTTGGTCCTCCCCAAATCATATTGATTACTGGCCCTCGGGGCTGTGGATTACGATCACGATCACGATTGCTGTCTCTTTTATCATTGTCTCTCCTGTCATAGTCCCTTCTTTGGGTTCCACGATCATCATTCTTCGTGAACCTGCTTAGCTTTCCTTTCCGGATCAAGAACTCAATCTCATCTTTCAACTGCCTACAATCATTTGTATCATGACCCACATCACGGTGGTACCTACAGTATTGATCCTTATTCCTTTTCGTGGGATCACCCCTAAGTGGCTTCGGTCATCGGAAGTCTTTATCCTTCTCAATATCTAGCAAGATCTGGCTCCTAGGAGCGTTCAGCCTTGCATAATCAGAGAACCTCGGTCCCAAACCCTTATTTGGCAGTGACTCGGAATCCTTGCTAGTCCGGGGATACTTGTCCCTAGCATCGTACTCTTGCTCTTGCTTTCGTTTCTTCGAATCATTAGAACCCTTGCCATTGCCTCCTGTGGTTTCCTTCTTCATGCTGTCCCCAGCCTTGATATATTTGTCGGCCCTCCGTTGGAGCTCGGCCATATTTTCAGGAGGATGTTTTGCCAAAGACCTTTTGAAGAAGATATCAGTGGTTCCATGTTCCAGGGCTACCATAGCCACCTTATTTTCCAGATCAGTGATATTCAGCGTCTCCTTGGTGAACCGCTTGAGGTAATCTCTCAGATTCTCGTTCTTCCCCTGCACCACATATATAAGGGATGCAGAACTTTTTTCATGAACTCTCCCACTAATGAACTGGCTGACAAAGGCGGCACTCAGTTCTTTGAATGAGCTAATTGAGTTTGCAGGTAAGCGGCTATACCACCTTTGAGCCATGCCAGACAAGGTTTGAGGGAACGCCCTACACTTTAAATCGTCGCTCGCAGGCTGCAACAGCAGTGCATTCGAGAACGTCCTAACATGGTTTGCGGGATCGCCCGTTCCATCATAGGCCTTGATTGTCGGCATCTTGAACTTCTTTGAGATCCGAGCATTCATCACCTCCTCCGTAAACGGGGGTGTGGGATCATCAGGATCCCCAAGTGGCATTAGATCATTAGGGTTGCTTCTGGGGGTCTCCACCCTCGTTGATTTTTCAGTTGGGGCTTCGGCCCTCCTTTGCCTTCTTGAAGGCCTCTCCAAATTTATAATGGGAATCCTCTCTGCAGTTGGAGGAGGCTGAGTTTGATTCAATCTATCTTGTTCTCTTGCAATATCATCCTTCAATTTTAAGATCTCTGCCTCATAAGCCTTGATTTTTTCAGCAGTTGTCAAGAGGAGTCCATCATGGATTCTTCGCGTCCTTCTTAGAGGTTCTTTGCTAGCACGTCGCCTCCTCGGGGCTTCATCTCGATCATCATCCTCAGATGACGAATCATCATTATAGGGGCCAGAATAATCATCATATTCTCGATCCCGGATCTGTAAGGCGTGACCGCATGGTCCAGGTTCCCTTCGTCGAGGGGGGTAATTAGGCAGCTCATACATAGGGTTGGTGTTCAAAGGGAGATCCGTGGTATGGATCTGTACCCCCGTACGATCAACGTTACCAAGAGGAGAAACCACCATCTGGAGAGGGTTAGTTTCTTGGCTTTGATGGACAATCACGAGTGGGTCCCCTCTACATGGGGAGTCGTCCCTGGGGGCTGAGTGGGCAGAGGTTGAATGACCCCCCCTGTTGATGGGAGTATTTGTCCTTCTTCAGTGACGATAAGCGGATCAGAAGTGGCTGGTGGAGCAGAGTTAAGGGGCACGGCCTCGGTTAATGTTGTTCTTCGTGTTTGAACCATGGTTGATGTTGTCTTCCCACAGACGGCGCCAAATGTTGTGGATCAAAAACTAAGTTACGATTTGTAATTAATGCTAGGATGGTTGAGCTTCGCGCTTTAATGGCTGTTTCTGCGTTCGAGACTGTAATCGGTCCTCACAGAGTGCCTACGTATCTCGTATTGAGAATCAAGCCAACGTAGTTCTGAGAATGAGGGGTCAGGCCCTTTATATAGGCTGAGAAGCCTTAGAATTATGGTAGGATTCGGAGACTTGGTGGGCAAGTCTTTGAGGAAGGTTCTAGATCTATTCCTTGTAGGAATCAGTTTCCATATTGAATTGTGTATCTTGGAGGCTAAGTCAGGCAAGAGTAATATCCTTGTTTGACTCTTATTTGCTGAGTTGTTTATTACCCTTAATATTAATTACGAAATTAATATTATAATTGGGGTTTTGGGCCCAGCTGGTGGGCCCCACGTTTGGACCATTCTTGGCCTAATTAATGCCACTTTAAATGTGTCTTTAGGGCTTATTTTCAGCCCATATCAAATTTGTATTGAAAGAAGAAAAGAACATGTAATATAAATAAATACATTTTTTAAAATCAACATGTATAATGGGACAGAATTAGTAAAAGTCTAAAAGATAACACTTTTTATATCAGAAGAGCAGCGGACCCAATCCAACCGGTAATGATGCAAAAAAAAACAGCTTTTTACCACTTTGTGCAGAAAAAAGAAATATATATATATATATATATATATATATATATATATATATATATGGAGCAGGTCGGTGGACATCCACCCAGCGCAATGTAACATTGTGCCAGGGGCAAGGTAACATTGCGCCAAGAACTGTTGAAAAATTATCTGGGGCATTGTTACATTGCGACCTGGTGCAAAGTTACATTGCGAACTGGCGCAAAGTTACATTGCGCAGGTCGCAATGTTTCATTGTGCCAGGCGCAATGTAACGTTGCCCATGATTTATTATTATTTTAATTCAATGTAATTTAAAAAATGTAAGATTGGATATTAAAATTATGAAATTAAAAATAACTAATCTAAGGATACAAAATACAAAATAAAACTCTAACTGAATGATAATGTCTCAATAATATGTTAAGAGTTATTTTAACTTCTTAAGAATGAACTATCATCTATATTACTACTATCGTCTGTTTTTTCAACGAGGGCTACCTCTAGTTTTTACATATCAATTTACGTTTATTTAGCTTAAGGATACAAAATACAAAATAAAACTTTAACTGAATGATAATATCTCAATAATATGTTAACAATTATTTAAACTTCTTAAGAATGAACTATCATCTAACTATCATATCATCTATATTACTACTATTGTCTGTTTTTCAACGAAGAGGTACCTCTAATTTGTAGATATCGCCATTTACGATTATTTAAGTTAAAGATACAAAAAAAAAAAAAAAAAAAACTCAAACTAAATTGATAAGGTCACATTTGCATAACTACATACATTTAAATTTCAAACAAAATTCACAACTAAATATTAAAATTAAGTGAATTGAATTTTTATTCAACTAAATTAAGTTAAGTGAACTAAATTAAGTATTTATAATGCGATAATAATGATTTTTTTAATTTTAAATAATTAAATATACATTAAAAATAATGGAGCAATGTTTCAATGCACATGCCGCAATGAAACATTGCACAATATGGGCTTGGCGCAATGTTTCATTGCACCTGGCGCATTGAAACATTGCGCCAGAGGGAATTGGTGCAATGAAACAATGCGCCAGTAACGTAGATATCTTTAATTTCATTATGTTGGTGGTGCTGGGTGGCTGCATTTTACTCCCCATGGGGCACTTTTTCATTACTCCAGAAAACATAAAAACACCCTGGATCCCTTAACTCACTTTACTAGTTTACACATTATTACTTTAACCTTTCCTAAATCTAAATTCTTCCAAAATTCTACCATCCTCCAAACATTCATTCATTCTCCTATTCTTCAATCCATTCTCTCAACTATGGACTACTTAACTCACTACCATCACTACCTTAAAAATTTTTCATTCTCCTAACATCCTTAAAAAATTATATTTTAAGGTTTAAAGTGCAATTTTGCTTATCATTTGGAGGTCAAATATTATCAAAAAATGTTAGTTTTTATGGCAACATTTTTATTTAATGATTTTAGTTCATCTAGTGAGGATCATAATGATTATGATTATGATTATCATCTAGTGAGCAATGAAACATTGCCGGGACAGTAAGGGCTTATTTGTCTTTTCAATATTATTGTTTTGTTTTTGTAATTTTTCCTTACTTTGTATTATTAATAATTCAACAAATTTAAATTTAAATTAATAATAAAAATAAAATTATTGATAATATTAATTATTGTAATAATAAATCTATTATAATTTTTTTGCAATTTACCTTTTTCCTATATTTATTTATTTATTTAATTTATTTATTTGACAAATTAGTTAAAAATGAAGAAAATTATTGAAAGTAGAGTAACATTCATCACAAAAATGGTGAGGATGGCCATTGGTTGTGTATGAATTTTAGTTTAAAATTCGGTCTTTTTCCTATCTTTATTTAATTTTTTAATTTATTTAACAAACTAGTTAAAATGGGGGGAAAATAAAAAAAACTAGTTAAAACTAGTTTTAAATCATATCCAATAGAATTATTCATAAATTTAAATTATTTTAAATTATATTAAATTAAAATAATAATAAACAAGGGGAATTATTACATTGCACCTGGGGCATTGAAACATTGCGACCTGGAGCATTGTTACATTGCACCTGGGGCAATGAAACATTGTGACCTGGCGTAATGTAACATTGCGACCTGGCGCAATGTAACATTGCGCCTGATGGTTGGCATTCCGGAACCACCCGTGGTTGTGGAAGGGCACCCATATATATATATATATATATATATATATATATAACAGCTTTAAATTTACCACTTTGTGCAGATTATCATGATGTGTATATGAAATTCTCGAGAGATTATAAACTAACGGTGACTAAAGTATGATTAAAAAAAGAGTAATGCTAGGTATCCCAAATTGGTACCAAAAAATTACTCCGAAATGATGTGGCAAAACTTACATGGCATAGTGAAATTTTTTGATTGGATGGTTGATGTGAATGCAGGGGGGCCCATTATTATTATAACCAATTGAATTGCTACACTTGTCAATTTGGGAACCAATTTGGGATACATATCATTTTCCTTAAGAAAACCAAACATATTCCCGCAAGTCATCTTAAATTTCGGCTATTAATGGCTTGTTAATTAGAAGTGTGATGGTCTTCCGAATGGGTTTGTCAATAGATTGGATATTCGATTCAATCCAATTCGTATTGATTTAAATGGATATGAATTGATTTGAAAAATATTCGATTTGGAACCAGTCCGATAAGAACGATCCGAATAATAAATGGATTGAATATGAATTTAGGTTGATTCGATCCGTTTATCCATGACCCGATCTGTTTAATTATATAATAATATATTATATAATATATATAATATTATTTT
The DNA here is from genome assembly GCA_036435485.1 of Saposhnikovia divaricata. Lineage (NCBI taxonomy): Eukaryota > Viridiplantae > Streptophyta > Magnoliopsida > Apiales > Apiaceae > Saposhnikovia > Saposhnikovia divaricata. The sequence continues at coordinate 27,958,134 of CM071600.1, forward strand.
TAAAATAATTTATATTGTAATAAGTTATGCTATTGAAAACCCTAAACCTTATACCTAATCTAATATTTCCTTGCTATTCCATGCACGACTCCAGGCTCCAGCCTAAAGTCCTTATATTTTTCTCTGATTATAAAGACATCAAGTCTTCATTCTTAATCTTAATCATAGTACGTTAATTTCGTGATTCTTTCTCATATTTTCTTAATGATGAAGATTGTTATTTGATTTTGTTTTAATATGTGTTTTTTGTTTTATTTTTTAGATTAGCGGAAGTCATAATATTGTGGTTAATGATAAGTGATTTTGATTTAATATGTATTTTTTGCTTTATTTTTTGTTTTATTTCACAGAGTATACAAATGCTAACGAGAATGATAAAGCTTTAACAAGCACAGTAAAAAATCATTTGTTGGGGATGATAAATCAGGAACTAGTAGTTCAAACATTGTGTTTGAACAATGAAATTGCTAAATTAGTTTAAATTTTTTATTGTTACTTAAATTAACACCCTGAATTTTAGATTGTAATTTTACTATTTTTTCACAAATTAATTTTTTTATACTTTAAAAAATAAATGGAGTAATGGATATCCGACATCCGATCCATTTATCCATTAAACTAAATGGATTGGATATGGATCTATCTCTAAAATATCCGAGATATGATCCGATCCGAATCCGATAAAAATAAATGAATATGAATATGAATTTAGATCCATCGATCCGAACCCAACCCATGGCCGACTTCCGGCCCTCCAAAAGTGGTCCGCTGCTAAATTGGTCTGTTCTAATAAATGGATGCGAAGAATTAGTGCCTGAATGATATATGTTCATACAACTAGGGATGGCAATCGGGTCGGTCGAAACGGGTTTTGCCAAATCCGAACCCGAAATTTTTAACCGAACCCGAACCCGAACCCGAAAATACCCGAAATTGTAAACCCGAACCCGTTGGATACGAAACGGGCCGAAACCCGAACCGAAACACGAAAAAAATAAAAAAAAATAAATATTTTTTAGAATAAAAATAATATAAAACATAAATATCTAAAATATTTTAATTTTTATTACATATTAAATGTTAAATATATATAATTATAGATAATATATATTAAATGTTAAATATTATGTATAAAATAATAAATATATTAAATATATTAATTCGGGTTTCGGATCGGGTTCGGTTCGGATCGGGTTTGATACGGGTTTTGGGTTTTCGGGTCGGATTCGGGTCGGTATTGCCAAAACCCAAACCCGACCGAAATTGATTCGGATTTAAAAATCAAATCCAAACCCGAATCCAAACCCGAAAATTTCGGGTTCGGTTGGACCCATTCGGATCGAAACGGATCGGATATCCATCAGATCGGTACAAATTGCCATCCCCACATACAACGTGAATTTGTGAAGTTTGTGAAACTAATCAAGAATATCTAAATCCAGTCATTATGAATTTGTGAATTTGTGCCATTATGCCAGTGTTAGTGCAGTCATGGATCGATAGAGAAATTATCGGGGAAACAAAAAAAAAAAAATTGGATCACGAAGAAATTCATGATAACACTAGGCCATATGGTGGATTGGTGGAGTCCCACTGTCGTCCGTCCGTCTATAGTCTTGATTCTCTAAAATTGCCCCTCTTTTTTACTTTCGTTTGTAGGATTGCCCCTGTCCAGTTAATGTATTCCAATATTTCATATATGCAATATGCATGAAGTCATGGCTGGCCATTTCTAAATTTTAGAGGACTGTGTCTAGTATCTTCTTTATTGTCATAGTATGCATTACAGAAACTAAATGGTGTTGTCTTTTTCAAGGATCAAGTACTTGGTCTATAAAATAGCGGAATTATAAAATTATTACTATGATATATTCCTTTCGTTTTCATCATCCTGTTGCATTCACAGGGCCCTAGCTAAAACCTAAAAAGTCCAGTCCACAAGTTATGAATACTCTCAACTCTTAAGTCTGAACCACATACAATAATTTATAATACAAAGTACTGAAGTTAAGTATATGTCTAGCTGTTTTATCTGTAAATTTTGGTTAATCTCAACAGCTACTATTTTGGTTTTTCAATAAAAGAGATTAGTAGTCGGCAAGTTGAAGTGCAGCAGCCGCCCAAAATGTTTCATATGTGGTAAAAACAAAACCATTGGTAAAATTTTAGCATTAACGATACACTTAAAACTAGATTAACACGTGATAAGCAAAAGCCCTGCTGCCGCATGAAGAAAATGCCATTTTGTTATGTATAGCATGTTGAATGAGAGCCATGTTTTCATAAAGAGACCATCTAATTATACATTAACATTTCACCCAACTCGGAATATACATACAGGAAATTTAGCTGGTCTATTGAGCTTCCAAGACTTCTGAGTACCACAGTACTACAAGTGTAAAGCCATGTTTATAAATTTTTTGGTTAGCAATGAACAACTTTTTCTTTCTTTTTATTTCAAAAAAAATAAAACTTTTTCCTTCTTTTCTTGCTAAATGACAATGAAAAATATTCTTTATAATTTCACTCCTTAATATTTATCTGATCATAAATGAATTACATTCATTACTTTGCTAAATATCATTATTATTCAATTGTTTATGAATTAGTTTTAATGAAAAAACTATGATATAGGGAAAAATTAAATGACAGCTGTGGGATTTGAACCCACGCCCTTTCGGACCAGAGCCTAAATCTAGCGCCTTAGACCACTCGGCCAAACTGTCGTACGAAGTAATGTTGTCATTAGGTTTATTATATTACTAAGACATTGTATCATAAACTATAAAGCAGCCAGGGAACATAGATAAGCCAATCTAAGCAAGATACACCAACAATCATACTACTGTTAGTGGACAGCCCAAAAGTAAAAAAACAAAAAGCCCAAAAGCAACACCCGTATATGAATATTACTAGTTCAAGAGGGAAGCCCAACCTAAGTGCTTAACACCGATCAACAATAAAATTGAAATGCACGTACAAATCTATTCTATCTATTACTATTATGAACGCCTCTAATTTTATTTTAAGGAAGATGTTGGTGATTGGTTTATTAATGTTTGTATTGTGCATTCGTAATTTTTAGATTATAATATATATAGCGATACATGTTGATATGAGAAGTAAGAATCTTATTGTGGAGTAGTTGGAACCACGAATATATCAGTATCGAGTTTTCTTTGTTATTTATAGCGAGTAGAAAAGAAAAAAAATACACTTAATTTTGATGGTTCTTCATTTCGAGTAATAACAACTGAAAACTCATTGATTTAGATTTGTTGTGAAACTCAACGGCAGTGTTACACATCTTGAGATTGTGATAACTATTATGGACGTTGCACCGCGATTGTAGTAATGTGTATGCATGACAACCACTTTTTTTAATTTGAGACGCCACACATGTCAGTTTGAACACTAAAATATGCATGAATCTGCCCAATAAGTGTTTCAAATAACTCATATGTATTACCGTCAATATAAGATGATAGGGTTAATAAGGAAAATCAAAAACCAGGACTTGAGCAGAATTTTTAGGAATATGAATATTGTCTGGAAATTTAGGTATGAGACTACACATTTGTTGCATATATTGCATAGATTTATAATTTGTAGACTAAATTTAGTGTCTATTTTGGACTAAATCACCATCAATGGGTATATTAGACCAATATTTCATACAACTATAAATATTACTTCAATTATTTTTAATGCACTACCATCATTTTTACTTCATTACATTAATGTAAATATATTTTAAGTTGATTATGTATATGGATTTTATCTAATTACCCAAGTGATAACTGATATAGAGTTCAAAATTTAAATCTAATATCATTCAATTCGATTATAAATTTTATTGACCTAATATCTTTCAATTCACATTCTTTTATTAAAAAAAACTCGTACAGGTAAAAATATTATGTAAAAAATTGTTGAGTATATTAAGTTACATAGAAATTGGTACGATAGACGATGTAATTGTAGTCTAATAGCATATAAAATTTGAGGTATTATATACTAAATTTAAATAAATAAATTTAAAATTTAAAAATATTAATGTAATCCTTTTTTAATATATAATCATGTTTTTAACGGATTAATTTCAATTTCATAATATTTTGTGTATTTGCTTATTCTTACGCAAGATTTTTTGTAAGTATAGTTAGATTTGCAAAAGAATCATAAAAAAATGATTTCAAGGCACTTGTATAGATAAATTTTCTAACTTGCAAAGTAGATTATACGAAGAGACCAAAATAGAATATAACGTGTGGAATATTCGCCCATATTGATAATGAATTTCAAAATTTGATAAAAATGAGCATCTAGCACAATGCTTGAGATTTTCACTTCTAAATTTAAGGTCATGGGTTCAATTCCCAACACCCACTTTTTTTTTTAAAAGCAAAACTATAATGGCATCTTTGTAATTATGTGATAAATAAGGGTATAATTAAAAATATGATAAACGATACGATTTCAATTTATCTAATATTTTTATAGTTATTTTGTAATTTTGCATACCAACTTTTTACATAAAATTTTGAATTATTTTTTTATAAAATTTTAATTTTTCTAAACATTTTAGTCGATGTTTGTTATCACAAAATTACGCAAGCGCACGTAGTCACAAGTAATATAATTTAAGTTCGTTCCGCAGAGATCAGGTTAAGTTTTAATCAGAAAATATGCCTATGTAACAATGTATGGTTTTAATTCACTGCTAAGAAAAATAACAAATTTGGGGTTGATTATCTAAATTAAACTAGGATGCAAATATTAAACTAAGAATTAAAGTAACTAACGAGATTGAAATCGAATTACTAATATGAGAATAAACATGGGATCCTAACTTCATTAAATACTTCCCTTAGATCTGACGCCTTTAATCTCTATATGCAATGGTTTTTATATCTGATCGGATAACACGAAACAAGTATACGCTACATGTCAGCATACGCATACGCATACCAAACTAAACAAACATCCACAAAAGAGATAGAAGATGAATAGACACCAATTATGCTTAGACCCTATATGTCTATAGAATTTGAAAACATAACGGTTGAAGAACAGGTTATCCATTAAGATCACATAGGGTAGTATAAGTATTTTCATCTCACACCACGAATCATATTGATAAACAATTATGAACCTATGCTAGCATGGCAAGTTCTAAATCTCAAGATCCACTTTCACTTCATAAGAGATTAACAATTTAGATGTTCGCGACGCATCTATCTATTAAGCATAACCATACGAGGATATCAGATATACACCACACACAGATCTTTAAAGCATCAAGATACTAAGTTCCATAAATAAATCCGTTAGAATCCCATGACAACGAGTAGCCCATAATTGAACCGTTCATCGTCATGGGATTTGATGAAAACATGATAATTAACAAGATATGAAAGAAAAGAACAATAATATTAATAAAGCGAAGAGTTGAGAAAATAAATCTATGTTTCAACGTATATAAAACATGAAGTAGATCTAGATCCGTGCTTGTCACCGAGCGTTGAATCCTTTTCCACTCTCTCCCTTGCAATTCTAAGTTACAATGAATAATGATATAATTTACAAGGCTAAGATGTGTTTTTATAGGCCTAAATATCTTGCCCAACAAGAAAATCAACCAACAATACAATTAGAAATAGGTTTGGGTACCAAAAATACAACTAGAATTCGAAATAGGGGCAAAACGGACATTTCAGGATTTTTTTTCAGCGAATTTATGCGCCCCCAGCACGTGGTACGCGCTCCCAGCGGACGTCTCTGCTGTTCTAGGCGCTCCAGGCGCGCATTTATGCGCTCCAAACGCATGGTCTTCCTGCCGAACTGATTTTTCTTCCGTTTTCTTCGTTTCTGAGCCGTTTTCTTCCGTTCTTCTTGCACGAACTTCCCGTCTTCAATTCCTTGAATCATAACCCTCTTGGTAGTTGATATTAAGACACCGTTCTTCATTACATATCATAAATCAACTCCAAACAACGGAAAATTCTTCCTAATCGACATTCTTGCAAACCTGCACATTTAAGCAAAACACATCAAAAATACCACAAACTTGAGTCCAGGTACACCAATTTAAGCCGATATGGAATGTTCCAAGTGGATATAAAATCCACTTATCACACCCCCAAACTTAAACCGATGCTTGTCCTCAAGCATAAACAATTACATCTAATTAACTAACTACTACCACTTCCGTAGGTGATCTGACATATGCAACAAGCCCTTTAAACCCCTAGGCATCCCTAGTGGACGAGTAAGGTCTCGTGAGGGCCTATAGCGAATGTACCCCCAAATTCCATTTAACCTAATGCAATGCAATGCATGAATGCAACTAATATGAAAAATGCAAAGATCCCCTTCAAACTCACCAAAACCAACTAACAAGCAAATATCTCAAAAAATGCGAATAAATCCAAGCAGAGCTCGACTAAGTCCCCGTATACTAACAGTACATGACAAAAATGTGCGTGTGTGCAATACTCATCAGAAATACTCCCAAAACTAGGTCAAAAATCATACATATCCTTCGCCAAGACAATCACAGGTTTATAAATAGAATAGACTGTAGACACTTCATAACCTAGGAACACCTCCATCCTTATTCAAGTTAGCCAGGAATTCATGCTTTATTACTACGACACTATATACAATACGCATGCTTATTTAACCGTACAATGAATGAGACCCCTAAAGGCTTATACAATAATACCCATGTAGCGAGTATTAGGTCACCAATCCCAAACCACAAGGGCTTTAGGTTACTAGGACTAAGTCCCCTCAGACTTAATTACTCGAGTATTAAATAGCTCACTCTGGTTAATTTTGCATATAAACAATTAACTTATTGACTTTTTTTTCCTATTTTTTTTATATATGCAATCTGGAATGAGCCTTTCTCATTTCCAACCCTAGACTACTCATATAAATATGAGCCGGCTACTAGCCATTTGACACCTAGCCATTATTGACAATTATTAGCATGAAATCCCTGGTTTCCCCCAAACTTAGACTTTAATGCTCCTACGCCATCAAGGGAATAACGAAAATTCTAAATATAATCAGGTGATTAAATCTCAAAGCATCCAAACAAGCATGACCCTAACCTAGCCCAAAAGTACCCAATGAGTTTGTGTAAAAAATTTTGTTCCCGTAACATGCAAGTCAATTCCTAGGAACTATAAATCAGCCCTCTACTCATCATCACCACACTCAATTAAACATCTACCTATCAATCAGAATCAGCTCGTCCTAAGGGATCATGAAATATGCATGCCATGAAAATGCAACTAAAATGAACTCACATGGTTTACGAAAAATAAAAACAAAACAAAATGTCCTACACGAAACAAACGTAGATAATACAAACATACATGCATGAACTACTACTAATATGCAAAGCATGATATCCTATATGAACACATAATATAACAATAAATACAACTACTAATCCCCCAAATCACCCCCAAACTTAAAATATTCAATGCCCTCTTTCAATGGAAGTAAATACGAGGGATAGCAGAAAACATACCTACTCATCAGAGTCATCACCCTCCTCGGGTGAATCTGGTGGATACTGAGTCCGTGCTCCAAACAGAGGCCACTGAACAGGAGTACCTGATGATCGAAAAGCTGTATCCAAAGCACTAGCCATGTCCTCCGAATACTCGCGGTGGCGGACATTCAAAGCATCCATCCTCCTAGTCATAGAATCCATACGCCGAGTCATACCACGGAAGTAACCATCCAAAACCGCCATATCCACCATACCCTGAGGTGGAGCTGCTCTCGAACTCTCAGCTCTATCAACTCTCGGTGCACGTAGCGGAGCGCCCGCTCCCTGTCCACTAGTGCCAGCACCACGAACAACATAACCAAGCCCCCTCGGATGCGGAACTCCTCCATCCCAATCCGACATCCGGTCAATCGTATTATCATCAATAGGGCCCATGACTATCTGAAAAGGCTCATCATCATAATACTTCACTCCCACGACTTCACACAACCTCGCAACAATCGATGCATAAGGCATACTACCCGATGTGGTTCCCATAAATCTGAGCATACCCTGATTAAGCACATAACCAAGATCAATGTATTCACCCTTAAGAAGCCCCCAAAGAAAATGGCCCTCTCAACAGTCACTTCAGACGTGTGCGAAGTGGGTAGAATGTTATGACAAATAAATAAATGCCACACTCGTGCAAATTTAGTCAATGACGTCTTAGGAAAATGAGTCTTAGTAACACCCGTCCTGCACTTCCACACAGTGCCTAGAATACAAATCTCAACAATCACTACATCTAAATCAACATCCTCCCTCGTCTTCTTGGACCAATCTGAAGCACCTCTAGGTTTAGGTTGCTGCCCAATGAGTGTTCGAATAGCACGAGGCGAATAATCAACCGCCATAACCCTAACCACCGTGACATCATTCTTGTCCACCTTCGCATTTGCATAAAATTCCCTAACTATATTCAACGGGACATCATTGGAAAACTCACAAAAATAAGCCCATCCCCTCTCTCGAATCATAGCACGCATCTCAACCGACTTTGTTGGTAAAAATATCCTCTCCCTAACAACCCCCTTTTCTAACAACCGAGTAAACTCCGCCTCGGCCTCCGGAGATACAAATTTCTCCATCTCACCTCCCGAGTTCGAATCCTCATCCGAAGACGGACGAGTACCACTACTACTTCCCACTAATCATTGCCTTTTAGGAGCCATAACAATATCACACAATAATCAACCAACAACAATCTCCAACCAAGAACAATACAAACCCCAAAATTCGAAATTCCACTAAATTGGCAAGAACACAATTCGGACTTAATAACAAAGAGAGTTTAGATCATTACCCACGAATTGTAGAGGTGTACTTGCAACAATTAATCCCCAAGAATTCGAATTAAGCCTCCCACACTCTTGAAATTGATGAAGCTTGAAAATCTTTGATTGTAGAGAGGAGATGTAAGTATTTAGGGGTGTATGTATATATAGGAGATGTAGGTTATGAATTTAGGCTTGGATTAGGAGATGAAATAGGAGTAGGAATTGTTAGGGTTTCGGATTTAGAAGTGAATTAGGAGATAGGAAAAGAGTTTGGGATAAAAGATATGGAGGTTCGTTTTTTTTTTGAAAGAAAAGAAACAATAACAAAATATACAAAAGTACTTGGGTTGCCTCCCAAGAAGCGCTTGTTTAATGTCATTAGCTTGACATTCTTCCGATCATTCACATCGACGCCAAGATGGCAGAAACCTTCTCACATTCAAACGAACCTCCATAATAATGCTTCAACCTCTGTCCATTCACTTTGAAAGCATGATGTTGTTTCATAAATTTCAATAGCTCCATGTGGATACACCGTCTTGACAATAAATGGACCCGACCACCTCGACTTGAGTTTACCCGTGTTAGGAATATGTTGTACTTGATGATAACTTCACAATCAATCAAATTGTATAAGGTTTTGTAGCTGTCAACGGATGAGGATTTATAACTCTATCCGTTGACAGGTAGCTCATCAACGGATGAGGTTTTGTAGCATACTGCAGTTTCTCTATGTTATCAGTTGATAGTGTTTTTATCCACAGTCATGTTGACCATCAACGGATAGGCAGAATAGGGTAGCCAATTGTAAATAAGCTATGCTATGTAATTCTATCTAAGTGAAAGTGTATCAACAGATGAAGACAAAACTCTATCAACGGATACAACTCAAATCCACTCTATCAACGGATACAGCTCAAGTCTCAATATCAACGGATACAGCTCAATATATCATCAACGGATGTCAGTGTACAATATCAACGGATAATCATTGACACTGTCTTCTATGATAAGCTGGGGATTAGCAGTTGATAAAGACATGTTTGACTGACAGATCACATGGGTTGATAGTAGATACAAAAAGCAGTATGGCAGCCATACTTTGGAAACACAGAAGAAAGAAGCATTCCGTTTACACTATGAATACAAGAAAGGTGCAGGAGACATGTCTGAACACAAGGACAACCTTTCGGCTAGATGTGTATTTGGAGTGTAGTAGCAAGTCAACTAGAATTAGATTAATATTATCTTATTCCAGTAGTACTTGTAAAACTTGGGATTTATAACCAAGTGTAGCAACTCTTTGTAGGCTAAGAAAACAGATACATTTTGCTTAGGGTTTCTATTGAATATTCTTAGAAAGCAAAGAGTTGTAAAACAGAAGCTGTGTACTTTTGTATCACAGAGTTTTCTTCGAATAAAAGCTTCAGGTGGTGCATTTAACCACCTGATTTTTATGTGTTTGTGCATTAATCTTTTTACAAGCAATTATCTAAGTATAGATTTCTGGAGTTCTTATCAGAAATTTATAAATATCAAGAATTGTATTCAACCCCCCTTCTACAATTATACAAGTGTGTAATCTGGGAATAACAACCCGGAAAAAGCTTGAGGCGAGAATTAAATAACAACACATGTTGACCCGGTACAAAAGCCTTGGGCGTCAACCTCTTATCATGCCACCTCTTGACCTTTTCCTTATACATTTTGTTATTTTCGTAAGCTTGCTCACGAAATTCCTCAAGTTCATTCAATTGAAGCAACCGTTTTGCACCCGCAGCCGTGATATCTAAATTCAATTTCTTCAATGCCCAATATGCCTTATGTTCCAACTCTGTAGGCAAATGACTGATAGAGTGTATTTTATATATACTTTATAGGATTCTGTTCCCACATTTTCGGTGCTTTTGCGAATAATCGTGTGGATTTAATTAGTGTTTGATGTGTTTTATGACAGGAAATAAATAATTGCCATGTTGGAAGAATCGATCATTATTCAATGATTTTATGGTGTTTTTTTAGCTCGAAGGAATGATTTTATGAAGTTACGAGAGGAAATATGAATTTGTGGATCGTTTCTAAGCATTTTGGAATAAGGTTGCAATTTCCGTCAATTCTGGAGATGAATTCGAGCTTAAGAACGAACAATGGAGTCTTGTTGTGAGCCACCATGAAGGTTCCAAGGCAAGGAATTGAAGTATGGAAGCTTTGAGAAAAAGAACGAAAGGAAACGGAGGCAAAACGAAGGAAAAACGAAGGAAATAGCATGCTGAAAAACCGCGGGCAGATTTGGCTTGAGGCCGCGGCCTCAAATCCCAGGATGCGGCCTCGGGGGCATTCTGTCCATTCCGAATTTTCTCCTAAAAACTCTACAATTCTTTCCTGTTTCGAATTTGTTATGTAAATTAGGTATTTCCTTGTTGGATAAAACTTTTATGGCCTATAAAAACACATTATATCATTGTAAAATCATATCATCACATAGATATACATATCATATCATTGTAACACATATCATATCATATTTGGACATACGTTATTTTCAAGCTAGTTTTATTTCTCTTCTTGATCTTTGTAAGATATAATTAAATCTTAGATCTTTTGTTCTCCATTATTATCAAGTTTAAGGTATTTCTAATCTTCTCTCTCATTATTACATGTTTAATATGGCTTTCTTTTTTATTATTATTATTGTTAGTTTTTATTCTACCATGAGTGAGTAATTTAATTCTTGGGTATTAAGGGGAGCCATGTTTGCACCATGATTTGGGCTTAATTTGATTAGTGAATTGATGGGTAAAGAGTAATTCTGATTGATATGTTTTAATTTTTAATTTGTGTAATTGCGAAATATCATGGATTAACTGATTGCAATAGGAGTAATAGATCGGAAGATTTTTACTACTAGAGGCTTACATACAATTATCGGAATTGAAGGTGAGTGTGGAAACATCATCAAATTTCTGAGAGTGTTAATGCTTGAAAAAGATTAACCGTTACTTTAATTACTTTATCCCATTAAAAAGCTATACCTTTGTGATTTGTTTGGTGTAAGCATGGTAAACCTGAATTGCCCTAGATCCCATCATTAATTGATTTAAAAACTTTGTTAAATTTGGTTTAGTAGTTAATAAAATTCTCAAATAATCGTTTGTGACTAGAAACAGTTGAAAATAATTGAATTGAAATTGAAACTGTCTCCTTGAGGAATCGACCCGTATTTGCTAGTATCTACTATAATTGATACCGTGCGCTTACGGTTAGACATAATTTGACACACCAAGTTTTTGGCGCCGCTGCCGGGGAGACAGCTAGTTTCTGTTGATTTTAATTTGGTTGTTTAGATTGTTTCTATTGTCTCATTGGAACTTTTGTTCCAATTGAGGGAGATTTTACTGCGTTTTCTTGGCTTTGTTGAGTGTCTACAGGTTTGCAATGGGTGAAGTTGATACTTTTGCACTCCTATCTTCCCTAGTAGAGGTACATACTCGAGAGATTTCCATGTCGAAGACTACAGAGCCCACCATGCATCCAATGAGTATCAATGAGATGTCACAAGTGGCCCCTAAAACTTACAACTTCTGTCAAATTTGCGGTGTGCAGGGTCACTTTGGTTTTGAATGCTCTTACAATGTCTATAATTCTCAGAGTGCTCAGTTGGGACAAATGAATTCTTTTGAAGAAGGATATGGGTACAATCAGTATTCAAACACTTTTGATCAAGAATACGTGAATCAACCAGATTTCTTCTACCAGGACAATGGTGCTCAAAATTTTCCATATCATAATCAGCAACAGTTTAAGCAACAATATTATCAGTCATATGAGCAGCCACCACAGCAAGAATATCAATATCCTCCTCTACAAGAAGATCTACATGTTTCTCAACCCAGCGTAGATGTGAAAGCTGATCAGACAAATGAGATGTGGGATATCTTGAATAAACTGCTAAAGAGTTCTGTAGAACAAGCCGAGGCGATCAAAGAATTAAAAACTCAAAGTTTGGCGATTGAATCTCAAATTGCACAGTTGGCTAACTCTTCTACTACAGGGCAGCTCAACTATTTACCATCATCATCTATCCGATCCGAAGAGGACCTGACTGTTATCAATCTCACAAGCGATCAGGAATATGATAGTTTTTCCATGTATGTTGATGATGAGGCCATTGATAAAGAAAAGGAGCATGCCACCGATGACGAGATCAATGATGTTGCTGCTACCGAGAACAATGTGACTGATGATGAAGCTACAAAGGAAAGCAATACAGAGATGGTTGTTGTTTCTCTTCCACAACCTGTGCCTAAGCTACCATGTATTGATAAATTTGCTCTCGATCTAGCCTCTACTTACAAGGCTTCTTTGCTCAAGAACACTTATTTCAAGGTTGATGTGAGTCCAAGATGATATTTCTCAAATTCTGGTTGAGGATCCATACAAAGTGGCTCCTACGTTTCAAGCTCGAGAAGAGGGAGAAAATGGAAGTGTCTGCTTAATCAATGATGTGATAAGCCAAGGATTTCGAATGGCTCCTGAAAAAGTAAGGAGTGAAGACAAGCCACCACCAAAGCCTCCACCTTATGTCAAGGGAGTTCGATATTTTTGCGGTGTTGAATTTTATCGATGTTTTATCACAAAGTTTTCCAAAGCTGCACAAGCACTTACTGAATTGTTGCTTATTAATGTCATATTTTATTTTACTGATGCTTGTTTGGAGACTTTCTACAGGATAAAGACAAACAATAATACTCCTAATACTTTTTATGGTGGCGAGTTTATGATTGAGAAAGGGGATGTTCCGCCTTTACCAGAGTGATTTAGAGGAGGTCGAGCTAATGGCATTAAAAAAAGCGCTTCTTGGGAGGCAACCCATGGATCATACTTCTGCAAAGGGGAGTTCTTCTTTCCTTCTGTTTTATATATTGTAGATTTCTTTGTTTAGTTAATGAGTCATTGAGGACATTGACTCGCTTAAGTGTGGGGAGGTGTTCTCGGTGTTCTCAACGTAGTGTATATAAAAAATTAAAAAAAATTAAAAATTAAAAAATTTGAAAATTACCAAAAATAATTCTAGCCATGTGAAGATTACTTGTGTAAATGCACCCATGCATGCTTAGGAATCTTATGTTTATGGATGCTTTTGATTGAGAAGTGATATGTGATGTTCTTGTGCACACACGTACACTAGCAAGTAGAAGCTAGTAGACTTATTGAATGTGCTAAGTGATTAGAATGCCATGAATATGTGCAAGGTAATTTGGTCTATATGCTTTGAGTATAAGTAGGTGCGTTAGAGAGACTGTTATTTGGGATTGATTATGTTTTGTCACACCAAGTGAGTTTTGAGCCTATATGCATATCTCTTGCATGATTTTTCGTTTGCTTGAGTGTCCACATGTTGTTTGCATTGCTAGCACTTGCTTGAGGCCTTTCTTAAGATGCATGACATTAATTGATGATAACATGATAAAGGCATTTAGGTATAACCTCATATTTCCTATATATCCAAGCCGTTTATACATGATCCATTAGTTAACCCTTTGAGCCTAATCCTATTCTTTCGGTGACACACCACATTACTTGCCATTATCCTTTTTATTCTATTGGCCTTACATTAAATTTGAACCCAATTGTCAAAGGCTAGTATTGTTCGTAAGGGAGTGATAAGGTGTGCATAAAGGGGAGTTTTTATAGATGATCATAATTTTGGGGAATACTTGGGGTTTGGTTGATAGCTTGTTAGTCGAAGTTTGAAATAATATTTATGGGATCATAGTTTTTGCTATTATTTAGCTCTCTTAAAAAAAAGGAAAAAAAAAGAAAAAGAAAGAAAAAACACAGAAAAAATAAATACGAGAGCATGCTTATCTTTTGTGATCCTACTTAGATTCGACTAGTCAAGTTGTTTATAAATAAAAGTTCAAGTGTGGGGATGAAAGTATGGGAGTTGTTTGAATTTCATTGTCAGGTACTAGCTTTTGACTTAACCTTCTTTGGCTTTCTTGACATACCTTGTCCCTAGCCCCGTTACAACCTTAACAAAGACCTTTTGATTGTCATCGATGATGTATATTGCATTAAAGGTTAGATTGATAACAAGGACGAAGCATGTTTATGATATTGTTGGAGTTGAGTGAAACACTTACCAATTATTTTGAGTGAATATTTTTGTGAGTGAACGGTGAGTTGTTGCTTTTGCATAGGATATCCCAGGTTGTGTCTCAAAGATGTGCTATTGTGTCCTTAGCATGTTTACCAACTTATTCTTACATTTGACATGAATTTCTATGATCTTATGCATCTTCTATGTGTAGACTATGTGGATACTTGTACTTTAGACACCAAGGCGTTGCATTTTCATTTTGATTCTTAAGTTGAAGTGGCATGAGAGGACGGGTGTGTGTGGTGTTGTGTTGATGTGTGGTCTTTTGCATGAGCTAGATGAATTTTGTGGGTATATTTACTATAAACCCTCACGAGACCTTACTCGTCCGCTAGGGCTACCTAGGGGTTTAAAGGGCTTGTTGCATATGCCAAATGCAACCGTGATCACCTACGGAAGTGGTACTAATTATTTAGTATAATTATTATGTTAGTTTGCACGAGGACGCGCAAAGTGCTAAGTGTGGGGATATTTGATAGAGTGTATTTTATATATACTTTATAGGATTTTGTTCCCACATTTTCGGTGCTTTTGCGAATAATCGTGTGGATTTAATTAGTGTTTGATGTGTTTTATGACAGGAAATAAATAATTGCCATGTTGGAAGAATCGAGCATTATTCAATGATTTTATGGTGTTTTTTTAGCTCGAAGGAATGATTTTATGAAGTTACGAGAGGAAATGTGAATTTGTGGATCGTTTCTAAGCATTTTGGAATAAGGTTGCAATTTCCGTCAATTCTGGAGATGAACAATGGAGTCTTGTTATGAGCCACCATGAAGGTTCCAAGGCAAGGAATTGAAGTATGGAAGCTTTGAGAAAAAGAACGAAAGGAAACGGAGGCAAAACGAAGGAAAAACGAAGGAAATAGCATGCTGAAAAACCGCGGGCAGATTTGGCTTGAGGCCGCGGCCTCAAATCCCAGGATGCGGCCTCGGGGGCATTCTGTCCATTCCGAATTTTCTCCTAAAAACTCTACAATTCTTTCCTGTTTCGAATTTGTTATGTAAATTAGGTATTTCCTTGTTGGATAAAACTTTTAGGGCCTATAAAAACACATTATATCATTGTAAAATCATATCATCACATAGATATACATATCATATCATTGTAACACATATCATATCATATTTGGACATACGTTATTTTCAAGCTAGTTTTATTTCTCTTCTTGATCTTTGTAAGATATAATTAAATCTTAGATCTTTTGTTCTCCATTATTATCAAGTTTAAGGTATTTCTAATCTTCTCTCTCATTATTACATGTTTAATATGGCTTTCTTCTTTATTATTATTATTGTTAGTTTTTATTCTACCATGAGTGAGTAATTTAATTCTTGGGTATTAAGGGGAGCCATGTTTGCACCATGATTTTGGCTTAATTTGATTAGTGAATTGATGGGTAGAGAGTAATTCTGATTGATATGTTTTAATTCTTAATTTATGTAATTGCGCAATATCATGGATTAACTGATTGCAATAGGAGTAATAGATCGGAAGATTATTACTACTAAAGGCTTACATACAATTAGCAGAATTGAAGGTGAGTGTGGAAACATCATCAGATTTCTGAGACTGTTAATGCTTGAAAAAGATTAACCATTACTTTAATTACTTTATCCCATTAAAAAGCTATACCTTTGTGATTTGTTTGGTGTAAGCATGGTAAACCTGAATTGCCCTAGATCCCATCATTAATTGATTTAAAAACTTTGTTAAATTTGTTTTAGTAGTTAATAAAATTCTCAAATAATCGTTTGTGACTAGAAATAGTTGAAAATAATTGAATTGAAATTGAAACTTTCTCCTTGAGGAATCGACCCGTATTTGCTAGTATCTACTACAATTGATACCGTGCGCTTGCGGTTAGACATAATTTGACACACCAATGACATGCTTTCCCATAAACTAACTGAAACGGAGACATACCTAGAGGAGTTTTGTAGGCAGTTCTGTACGCCCACACAGCTTCATCCAACTTCAATGACCAATCCTTACGAGACGGATTCACCACTTTCTCTAGAATTCTCTTGATCTCTCGATTAGAAACTTCCGCTTGACCATTAGTTTGAGGGTGATAAGCAGTGGCAACACGATGCGTCATATTATACTTCGCCATCAACGTAGTAAACTGACGATTACAGAAGTGTGTCCCCTCATCACTAATTATAGCACGTGGTGTCCCGAAACAAGTGAAAATTTGCTTATGAAGAAAATTCAGTACCACCTTAGCATCATTGGTCGGCAATGCCTTAACCTCGACCCATTTAGACACGTAGTCCACAGCTAACAAGATGTACTGATTGTTGCATGAAGAAACAAAAGGTCCCATGAAGTCAATTCCCCAAACATCAAAGATCTCCACCTCAAGAAGCATGTTAAGAGGCATCTTGTTCCTTCGAGAAATATCGCCAACCCTTTGACATCGGTCACAACTCATTACAAACCGATGAGCATCCTTAAACAAGGTAGGCCAATAAAAACCTGCTTGAAGCACACGAGCTGCTGTCTTTTCTCCACCATAATGACCACCATAAACAGTTGAGTGGCAATCTCGCAACACACCCTCCGTCTCAATATACGGAATACATCGTCTGATCATCTGATCTGCTCCTTGTCTAAATAGAAACGGTTCATCCCAACGGTACCACTTCACATCATGTAGAAACTTCTTCCTTTGAGCACTCAAAAGATCTGGAGGAATAACATTGCTAACCAAATAGTTCACATAATCTGCAAACCATGGCTCTTCATCTTGCACTCCAAAAAGCTACTCATCTGGAAAAGATTCATTAATAAGAGATTTGTTATGCGAATCCTTACCGTGGTACTCTAAGCATGAGAGATGATCCGCTACTTGATTTTCCGTGCCTTTCCTATCCTTGATTTCCACATCAAATTCTTGCAAAAGAAGCACCCAACGAATCAATCTAGGCTTTGAATCCTTCTTCGACATGAGATATCGAATAGCAGCATGATCCGTGTATACAATCACCTTAGTACCAAGCAAATAAGATCTGAATTTCTCAAAAGCATAGACAACTGCTAGCAACTCCTTCTCCGTAGTAGTGTAGTTCAGCTGTGCATCATTGAGGGTTTTACTAGCATAGTAAACCACAAGAAAAATTTTATCCTTCCTTTGACCAAGCACAGCTCCAACAGCATAGTCACTAGCATCACACATAAGTTCGAACGGTTCCTCCAAATTAGGTGCGGTAATGACTGGTCTAGTAGTCAACTTCTTCTTCTTCAAGAGCTCAAAAGCTGCAAGGCACTCATCATCAAACTTGAAAGGAACATCCTTCTCCAACAAGTTACACAAAGGTTTAGAGATTTTCGAGAAGTCTTGAATGAATCTCCGATAGAACCCCGCATGACCAAGAAAACTGTGAATTCCTTTAACAGAGACTGGTGGAGGAAGATTTTCGATTGTCTCCACCTTAGCCTTATCCACTTCAAGCCCCTTACCAGATACCTTGTGCCCAAGAATAATTCCTTCTTGCACCATAAAGTGACACTTCTTCCAATTAAGCACCAAGTTAGTCTCCACACAACGTTTCAATACCAAGCCAAGATTATGCAAGCACTCGTCATATGAAGTACCAAAAACTGAGAAGTCATCCATAAAAACCTCCACATTCCTGCCAATCATGTCTGATAAAATAGCCATCATGCACCTTTGAAAAGTAGCAGGAGCACCACAAAGTCCAAAAGAAACTCGACGAAAAGCAAAAGTGCCAAAAGGACATGTGAATGTGGTCTTCTCTTGATCTTCCTGAGCAATGCAAATCTGATTATAGCCCGAATAACCATCAAGCAAACAATAATACTCGTGTCCCGCCAACCTGTCTAACATCTGATCAATGAATGGAAGAGGAAAGTGGTCTTTTCTTGTGGCTTTATTGAGATTTCGATAGTCCATGCAAACTCTCCACCCCGTGACTGTCCGAGTAGGGATGAGCTCATTCTTCTCATTAGCAACAACTGTCATGCCTCCTTTCTTTGGCACACATTGAACCGGACTCACACAAGAACTATCTGAGATAGGATAGATAATACCCGCATCTAACCACTTAAGAATTTCCTTCTTCACCACCTCTTTCATAATAGGATTGAGTCTTCGATGATGTTCAACAGTAGGCTTAGCTCCTTCCTCTAGCAGAATTTTGTGCATGCAATAAGAAGGGGTGATTCCCTTGATATCTGCTATGGTCCAACCAATTGCTGACTTGAACTCCCTCAAAATTCGCAAGAGCTTTTCTTTCGCACTAGCTGACAAGTTAGAGGCAATAATAACAGGTAATGTAGATGCATCACCAAGAAAAGCATACCTCAAGTGTTCCGAAAGTGGTTTGAGTTCAAGTGTAGGAGCTTCCTCAATAGATGGTTTCAGACGCCCCTCCGAATTTTTAAGTTCTGCTAACCCAAGAGATTCAAAAGGCAAATCAAATCTCCTTTTCCAAGGAGCTGAATTTAGCTGCTAAAGTTGCTCGGTTATTTCCTCATCTTCAAAATCATAGTCAGCAACTAAAACTTTTTCCAAAGAATCCGACTTAAGCAACTTGTTAGGTCCAAATGTGTTGTAGAGGGGGGGGTGAATACAACTTTTCGAATATGAGAAGCAATAAATACGATGCAATAAATTAACAATCAGATTCAAGGAATATATGTCTTATATATAACTTGAAAGGGTTGCTACAACATTCATTACAAAGTATGACAGAAGTTCAGAGAGAAGTGAATGATACTAAGCTCTGTGAATGCACTCTCTCTCTTTTTCTTGTGTTTCTCTCAAATATTGCTCTCACACTAAAACATTACACAAGTACTTCTATTTATACTACATGTAATCTATGTCCTGTAGTCTTCAAAGACTAAGATGTACGTGGCCCAATGATGTCCACATAAATCTTGCCTTATCTTGAAAGCTTGGAAATCTGCCAATCAGAAGATGCCATGTGTCATGTTGAAGCTGCACTCTAAGTAGAACTTCTACTTGAGAATTTCTACTTAGCCATCTCGAAGTTCTAAGTAGAACTTCTACTTAGAAACTTCTACTTGGTCATCTAGAATATTTAGTACTTAGAAAATATTCTGGTCTTCAACTTGAAACTTCAATGCACATCTTGAACTTGTGATATCTTCATGTCTTCTTTATTCTTCACCAAGCTCTTGAACATGGATCTTTATTACTGACATAAACTTGCTATCAATGTCCTGACACTTGATGCACTGGTCTGGTTCATAAGTGACTAGTCTTGATAGGGTTTTTGCTTCTTGAATAAATTACCATATCCAATTAGTAATATGGCTTTCCAATATTTGCTTTCCTTCTTGTTCACTTGAAATCAATTGGTCTTATTGATACTGATAGTTATGATCTTGATTCTTGGCTTTTCAAATCACTGAGGCATGAACAACTTTGACTTGAACTTCTCTCAATGATTTCTTCTTGGCTTGATCATAGTTAACATGTTGAATTGTATCAATTACCTTGTCTTCATTTAGTGTTGATTTCTTGTGACTTCTTGTTCTTGATTGTCTTTTGGTTCAGTATCTTTTCCTTTAGTTGAGTTACATTAGTTATAGTGTTACAAGTTTATACACTCTGCCTTTCAATCTCCCCCTATTTGATTGTCTAACAATGACATTCAAATAAATGAAGGATAACTCAACTAAACAATGAGACGAGAAAAGATAATTAACATTACAGTCTTGAATAATATACAATTGAAAAGTACTTGAAAACAATACAATGAACTTAAACTAGAAACAGAATTCGAACTTCGAATTAAAGATCATTTGAGTGATTCCTATCACCTGGATTATTTCATACCTTTTAGTCAAACTTATATCACCTTATTGGATTCACTCTAAGGTGAATTTTCCTCAAGTGAGTTAAAGCAACCGAAAGACATGAAGTTTTTCCAACTTCAAGTTCACACCACTCTGACCTTTAACCCTAATTCCGTTTCCTCTTTCTAGCTTCAGCAGCTTGGTCTTTCTCTTCTTTCTGCCTTTTGCGCTTTTCCTTCTGCTGCTGTTCTTTCTTGTACACTGGATCACGAAGCTGCTTCCACCTAGCATTCAACAGACTTACAGCTTCCATTTCTAGAGGATTCTTGGGCTCTGGATAAGGATGTTTGAAAAGCCTTCTGAGTTTGTCCACCTCCTGAGTAGTTCTAATCTTTGGAATGTCCTCAAAGTTCTTCATTATGAGCTGAGGTTTCCAGTGAGATTTATCAGCTTTAAACTGACAATAGATCATCTTGGGGTAGCCCTTTACACGGTCAGTATTGTGGACACTGGCCGCATCTCGCTCCATCCGCTTCTTTTCCACTACTACTTCAGACAGGTAACTCATGAGTCTCTGCTTTTCTTCAACAAACTTATCTTCCACTTCGCCCCATTTAAATACATATAATACTCTCTCCAGAAATGCAGCATCTTGAGTCCGTAGCAGCCATTTTCTACTCATATGCAAGATTGTTTGATTCTGGTCTGCATCTATGAATACTAAGGCATCAGCTGTATCTTCAACATAAGCGTGTATCCAGTATACACTATCACTTCCTGGAACACCAATTGCCTCCTTTATCTCTCCTTGTTCCAGTGCTCCAGAAGGAAGAGTCAGAGCTTCATCTACATTCTTCATGGCTTGAAGAATATTCCATTTCTTCTCTATCAGCTCCGGCTCAATCTTCACGTCATCTAGAGGGTTTGGAGCAATGATATCACACTTCCACACCTCATTGCTCTTCTTGAATATGACTCTTTCAATGATCTTCACGGATTTTTCTTTAAGCTCAGAAGCGAATCCCTTACTCATCATTTGTCTACAGACATCTTTGAGAGATTCCACTGAAAGCTCCGTTAAGTCATTTTCCTCCATGCTAACCCTCTTCATCTTCCCGTCAACTACCATCTGGACAAAATTAGGATATGCTGAGAATTCTGGCCCCTTGTCCTCTGCTAGCTGCATTAACTGATCCCTATACAGAATGCTTAGCTCCTCAGATTGAGAGTATTGAATTTTGGTTGCTAGCAAGAACAACTCTGACGCAGATCTTCTCGTTATGAATTGGTCATCCACATATAGGAAAGATGTTGGGACTCCTTCTACCAGAGACAAAATAACCTGCCACTCCTTAAGTGTTGCATTGTATCCAACCCTGACTTTAGAAATTAATCTCTTCAAAGCATTTATATAGTCCACAGTCATTGGATTCTGCAAATTCAAGTTGTAGAACAGATCATCTGCCTCCTTGTTATGAACTCCTTTCGCACAGGATCCCATCAATATCTTCCTTGCTTCATCCCATTTCTGTCCTATCCTTCGTTTGTCCAGATCAACTTGAGGATCAGCTAGCCTTGCAAGCTCATGATCGTACTGCTTCCCTTGGAGCTCCACTTTCTTTTCTAGGAAGGCAGCACGTTCTTGCATCATCTTCATTTTATGGAACTGAGCTTGTTCCAAGGCTAACTGTTGAGCTTTAAGGGTTTCCTCATCAACAGGAATTTCTTCAGGCATTCCGGAAGACATCCCAGCACCTGCACCTTGTTCCTTCAGAGATCTTTTTATAGCATGTGCCAACGGTACGTCTTCCATATCAGAATCTGAGTCAAGTACCTCCTGTACTGTTTCCTGATGACTCAAGTCAACGAATGGTTCATCAACCATCATTGCCTTACCCTTTCTCCTCCTCAGAGCCTCTTCATCAACAGACGGCTCAATTTCTGGTTCCTTGACAAGATCAGCGGGTTCTTCAATTTCTTCGATGTGAACTGCCTGCTGTCTCGTCTCCATTCCACTCTCCCCCTTAGGTGAGTTATCCTGAGCTCCACCGTGGTCTTCAGATCCACCAGCTGCATAAGAACCTCCAAAACCAGAACCAGAGGCTCCCGCTCCACTAGCACCACCTGCACCAGCATCGGGGGGAGGTTGTTGTGACTCGAAACACTCCGGGGGCACAAAGCTCCTGACTGCGAACATCATTCTACTGATTTCCACAGCCATTGTATGCATTGTAGACTCCATTGCCCCCATCCTCTCATTGAGAGTGCTTCCCAAGACACCACCAGCATGGCCCAAGTCATTTACCTTATTTGTCAAAGCATCAAAAGCTGTAGCTTGACTTGCCATTCTTGCTGCGTAGTCATCTAGAGCCCGTTGATTGTTTCCAATGATAATCCCTAACTGCCCCATTGTCTGCCCGAACTGCTCCATTTGATTTTCCATAGAAGTCATACGCATATCAAAATTTTCAATATTAAAGGACGGTGTTTGGTTTAGGTGACCTCGCTCTAATACTCGTTCTGTTGGTATTTGGCGCTCGGTTTCGGGCCTTAAAAATGAAGGTCCCTCTCTCCCTAACCTCTCACACACACTCCCTGTCTCACGCTCGTGTATGTCTTCAATGATTTATCCAAAGTATGAAGCAGTACCTGCAGAAATTGGATAAGCAAAATAATTGGCAGTTATAGGATCAATTTCTGTTTGTTCCTGAGTTGGAATCTCAGGCTGAGAGGCTGCAAAGTGTCCTTGTACGACATCAGAACCGATCCTCTTTGCAGCATCAGTACGTACCGGTGAAGGTACGGCTGAAGTTGTTACAACTTCATGTCCTTTTGAAGCAACAGGATCTTCAAAAGGTACGTAATTGTCATCAAAATCCCTATGTGCAGATTGTTTAAGGGGAGAACCACTCTCGTGAGGTGGAGTGGTTGCGTGTGACACATTAGGGTTTGATTGGACTTTTGAAGTAGCAGCATGAAAAAGTTTGGCTTTCTTTCGAATAAGTTGCTGCTCTTCGGGTTCACTCTCCTCATCATCTCCTACATATATACGTGCTGGCCTTCCTGACTTCCGTTAACAGGGGTGAAAGAGAATAAGAATGTGTATCAGGCTCAGAAATATAGCTCTCACCCTGGGATAGATCCTGCGGGTTAGCAGTCTCTCGGGTCTCGGAATCAGATACATAGGAGGAGGATTGAATAGTATGCAGGGAGAGATTACCTGATTCATTACCTTGTGCCTCATCGCTTTGCTCATCAGGAATCCCATCAAATGCCTCAGCATGAGCAGATGGATTCTGAGCATATGAAGAAACTTGCGATGATTCCTCCAAATTGGTAACTCCTGCATCATATCTAAGCCACATTTGAATGTTATCAGGAATTGACATTGGTTTACCTTGATGTTTATCCTGATTAGCAATGGTTGAAAGTGACTTAGTGCCCATCCCTAGCGGTGCAGATGTTGGGCTTCTGGCAAATCCTTGTCTAATAGCAAGAGCATCCTTCGGTATTAGATCATTAATCAGTATTTGTAGGAACCGAGGAAACCAGCAGACAACATCAGTTGTAGTGAGATCTCTGCTTGCAGGAGATCCCATTGAAGCCACTATCTCAGAGAGAACTATGCGTCCATAATTTATATCCAGTTCTCTTGCTAGGGCAACGGCAAAGGTTTGCATTGGAATTGGAATTTGATGAAAGTCTTTTTCGCGTGCCCGAAAACATCTTGTGATAGCCTCGAAAAAGTAATTCCATTCCACATGGAAGAATTGTTTTTGGATGTTTCCAGTGATCCGGCCAGTCGGAGGAAAACATCATATTTCTTCAAAGAATGTAAGGCGTTGTTCCGCTGTAGATTCTGCATCATAAGCATCTTTGATTGGGAAACCCAGAACCCTGTTGACAATTTCTTCAGTCACCTCAAATTCTTGACCCGCTAAGGTAAACCTGAAACCAAAGGGGGTTGTTTTGCTCCCAAAAGTAACCGCACTAGTCCATAATTGCTGTAAAGCATCATGTACTAGTGTAGGTTTAGCAGTAAAAGCATGGCTAGTCTTGGAGTACAAATTAAGAAATCGTATCCAAAACTTAAACCGCGGGAGTTGATCACCAATTTCCGTAGAAATATTATAAAAATTGTTTTTAGCAAGTGAAAATTGGTGAGCCATTTTAATTAAATGTTTTTCTTTAAAAGATGTGAAATTTTTTTTTTTAAATTTTGAAAAACAAATAATTTATGAATTAACAGTTTTATCCCTTTTAATTTTTCGAGATTATCAAAAGACAATCTGAAAAGTTAAACTACGGGATATGAACAGTTGCCAGTTACTAAATCTGAATATTCAAAGAGGATGAATATTCGTGTGTATACCAGTGAAATCGTGTGTGTATATGGATGAAGAATGTGGAAATCGTGTTTTGAACAGTTACACAAACAGTTGATGTTTATGTGTATGTATATGCGCGTGTATATGCGGTTACAAAACCCACCAACACAAAGATTAATGGTAACATAGTGAATAGCAGTCAAAAAATTGGCAGTAATTCGTGATTAGTATGAGTTTAATCACAAAAACACGGATTAATGGTATGAAGTTTGTGAAATCGCCTTGCTTTTGTGAAACGGCTGCTGTAAAAATGAAATTAGGTAAAGTGAATGATGCATCGAGTTAGAGATGTATATATAGATGATTGTGAAATGACAAAAGTATCCCTGTTAAAAAGAGTGTTAAAGTCTAAGTACATACAGGGAGGACTTAAGTCGAACTCTATCTCGAACATCAAGTCGAACTTCGAGATGAAGTTCGAGATAGATGTTAACTCGAACACATAAGCAAAAATTAGCACTTTTAACCAATTTTACAGCAAAGACTATAGGGAAATCCTATCTCGAACTTTATTAACTTGTAGTAAACTTGGAAAAATTCCCTTCCAGTAAAAGAAACAGGAAAATTCGAGATACATTTCGAGTTAGAAGTTTAACTCTATCTCGAACATCAAGTCGAAATTCGAGTTGAGTTTCGAGATAGACTAAGAACTCTATCTCGAACATCAAGTCGAAATTCGAGTTGAGTTTCGAGATAGACTAACTCGAAGTTAATCTCAATTCTTTCCAAAATACCCCCTTGAAGCAAAAACTACAGGGTAATTCAAGATATGTTTCGAGTTAGGAGTGTAACTCGAAAAATTCCCTTTAGCTTAACTGAGAACTCTATCTCGAACATCAAGTCGAAATTCGAGTTGAGTTTCGAGATAGACTAACTCGAAGTTAATTCTCAGTTCTTTTCAAAATATTCCCTTAATGGAAACCTCATCTCAACCTTTGAGATAAAATTCGAGATAGACTTTATCTCGAATATTTTGAAGATAGAACTAGGCACACTGGTAACTCGAACTCGAACTCGAAGTCGAATTTCGAGATGAATTTCGAGATAGCCAACTCGAAATTCTTCCCAGACTTAGAATTTTCAAAACTTCACTCTGACAGCTTAAGTCGAAATTCAAGTCGAATTTCTAGATGAGTTTCGAGATAGAAACTAACTCGAAATTTTGAAGTTTTTTAATTCTAAGGCCTCTAATTACATGAAAATCATAGGTAAATTCATCTAAAAATCATGCAATATTTAGAATATTATGAATTTAACTCCCCCTATGATCATGCAATCTAACAAGCATAAATTCACAAATTTGTGCTATAAAAGACACTTAAAACACAATGAATTCATGCAAAATGACACTATATGCAAACTATAACAATCATTAATTAGGCATTTTAAAGTCTAAGCACATAATGATTAAGTAGCTTGCACATACAAACATAAACTTGGATTTTACAGATAGAAGGCTTTACTAACTTGTGTTAAGCATTCCCAATTCACCAACCAATCTATTGAATGTTACTTCATCAAGAGGTTTGGTGAATATATCTGCAATTTGTTGCATTGTGGGCACAAAATGTAGCTCCACAGTCCCCTCCTCGACATGTTCTCTTATAAAGTGATACCTGATGTCGATGTGCTTGGTTCTTGAGTGATCTACAGGATTGTTGGTTATGGCAATGGCACTTGTGTTGTCACACATAATTGGAATTTTCTTGTGCTCCATGCCATAATCCTTCAATTGGTTCCTCATCCACAGTATTTGAGCTACACAGCTTCCAGCAGCAATGTACTCAGCTTCAGCAGTAGAAGTAGATACTGTATGTTGTTTTTTACTTTGCCAGGACACCAATCTTCTGCCAAGAAATTGACAAGCACCATATGTGCTTTTCCTATCAATCCTGCAACCTGCATAGTCTGAATCCGAATAGCCAATAAGATTAAAACTTGTATCTCTTGGATACCAAATCCCTAGATTTGGTGTGCCCTTGAGATACCTAAAAATTCGTTTGACGGCTACGAGATGTGATTCTCTAGGATCCGCTTGGAACCTTGCACATAAATAAGGTGCGAACATTATATCGGGTCTACTTGTAGTTAAATAGAGGAGTGAGCCAATCATACCTCGATAGCTTGTGATGTCAACTGATTTACCTGATTTGTCTTCATCAAGCTTCGTGGCTGTTGCCATGGGAGTCTTAGCTGCTGATGCATCTTCTAGATTATACTTCTTGAGTAAATCTCTGACGTACTTGGATTGACAGATAAAGATACCATCTTTTCTCTGACTGATCTGTAATCCAAGGAAGAAGGACAGCTCTCCCATCATGCTCATCTCATATTTTTCCTGCATTAGCTTGGCAAATTTCTCGCACAAGCGCTCATTTGATGACCCAAAAATAATATCGTCCACATAGACTTGAACAAGTATTAAGTCATTTTTTACATTTTTATAGAACAATGTTTTATCAATTACTCCCCTAGTAAAACCATTTTCAATTAAGAATAAAGATAGGGTTTCATACCATCGCCTTGGGGATTGCTTGAGGCCATAGACAGATTTGAAGAGAAGATACACAAAATCTACATGTTCTGGATCAATGAAGCCTGGCGGCTGTTCCAGATACACTTCTTCTTCTAACTCTCCGTTCAGGAAGGCACTTTTCACATCCATCTGGAAAACCTTGAAGTTCTTATGTGCTGCAAATGCCAAGAACATCCTGACTGCCTCAAGTCTTGCAACCGGTGCATAGGTTTCATCATAATCAATTCCTTCTCGCTGAGAATAACCTTTTGCAACCAAACGAGCCTTGTTTCGTGTTACAAGTCCGTTTTCATCCAGTTTATTTCTGAATACCCACCTAGCTCCAATTACTGATATGTTCTTTGGTCGGGGTACCAGTTTCCAAACTTTCTGCCTTTCAAACTGATTGAGTTCCTCTTGCATTGCAATCACCCAATCAGCATCACCAAGAGCTTCTTCTATTTCTTTAGGTTCAAGCTTGGATAAGAACCCAGAATATAAGGAAATATTAGCCAGGTCAGCTCTTGCAGTTCTTCTAGTAGTCACACCAGCATCTGGATCACCAATAATTAACTCAAATGGATGGTCTCTATTCCATACCCGTTCACCTGAAAATTGTCTTGATGATTCAGCTTGACTTTCTGAGTTGTGGTGCTGACTACTTTGATTATTCTCACTAACTCCCCCTGAGTTAGTGCCAGCTCCTACAGAACTAGAGTCAACTCGACTCGAGTCTTGAACAGTAGTCCTTGAGCTGCTATTTACTCCCCCTGAGTTGTTGCCGGTTCGTACTGAAGAAGTCTCTCCTGATCTTGTAGAATTAGCTTGTTCACTAGACTCAGGTTCTTCATGTACACTTGGAACATTTAATGGAACAACCAACTCAGGTTCATCTTCAAGATCTTCTAAGTCCAGATTCTGAAATTTTAGGGACTCAGGTTCACTAGAATCTCTTGAAATTGATGAGAGTTTGGTATCGTCGAATCTGACGTTGTAGCTTTCAGTCACTTTTCGATCATTCACTAAGAACACCCTATAAGCTGCCACCACATCTGTAGAGTAACCAACAAAGATTCCTTCACGAGCTTTTGCTGCAAACTTGCCTAGATTTTCATCATCTATAAGCACATAGCATTTTGCTCCGAAGACATGAAAGTATTTGATTGTTGGTCTTCTGTTGTTCATTAGCTCATATGGTGTCTTTTCTTTATCTTTTATGATCAAGGTTCTATTTTGAGTGTAACAAGCGGTACTCACTGCTTCGGCCCAGAAGTACAAAGGAAGTTTCGAATCATACAACAAAGTTCTTGCTGCTTCAACCAAAGTTATATTCTTCCTTTCAACTACTCCATTTTGCTGTGGAGTTCTCGGGGCTGAATACTGACGACGTATTCCCTTAGATACACAGAAGTCATTCAGCACTGCGTTTTTGAATTCAGTGCCATTGTCTGATCTAATCGTCTTCACAGTAAGTGTTGAAACATTCTCAATTTGAGTAATGTGATCAATGATTAAGAAAGGTACTTCGTCTTTCGTCATTGCGAACAATACCCATGTATACTTGGAGAAGTCATCCACGATTACCAATGCATATCTTTTCCTAGACAAAGATAGGACATTCACTGGGCCAAACAAATCCATATGAAGAAGTTGTAGAGGCTCAGTAATACTAGAAATTTCTTTACTTTTATGCGATGCTCGCTTCGACTTTCCCATTTCACAAGCTTCACAGAGTCCTTTCGGAGCGAACTCCATTTGAGGTAGATATCTCACAAATTCTCGCCTCGCGAGAGCATTCATCGTTTTGAAGTTTAAGTGAGATAGCTTTTTGTGCCATAACCAGCTTTCATCATCCGAGGCTTTGCTGTAGAAACAGGTGACCTCATTCTGATTTGCTGAATCCATGTCTGCAACAAAAAGATCTGCCTTTCGAACTCCTCTCAAAGCTAATGAGCCTTCCTTGATGTGAGTGATTGATACACCTTTCTTGTTGAAGACAATTTCGTAACCTTTGTCACAAAATTGACTGATACTCAACAGATTGTGCTTCAGTCCCTCAACATAGGAAATATCTTCAATGATGACATTGCCAGTTTTCAGTTTGCCATATCCCTTTGTCACACCTATGCTGTCATCTCCAAAGGTAACATAAGGGCCAGCCTTCATAACCAACTCTGTAAGCAGGGACTTGTTTCCAGTCATATGCCTCGATGCTCCACTGTCTATCACCCATATAACTTTATTTCTATTCTGCTTAATGCCCTGCAATGACAGATTGGTTAGACATTCTTCGGAACCCAACTTTGATTGGGCCCGGTTTTTCGATAAGATCGAGAATCAACAGATTTAACAACAGGAGATGCACTTTTCTTAACATTACTAGAGCTTTCGACTTTCTCCTTTCCTTTCTTAGACTTGACAGATTTGTCAGTCTTAGGATAAGGTTTGTC
Organism: Saposhnikovia divaricata; assembly: GCA_036435485.1. NCBI lineage: Eukaryota > Viridiplantae > Streptophyta > Magnoliopsida > Apiales > Apiaceae > Saposhnikovia > Saposhnikovia divaricata. Next base: position 27,988,296 of record CM071600.1, read on the forward strand.
ACTCCTAACTTTAGGAGGACTGACAGTCTTGGCTCTCACATGCTTTTTCTTGATGTTTGAACTAGCAACAGTATTTGAGCATGACTGGCTAGATGCATTCATTAAATGCACAAAAGTTTGCATGATGTTAAAAGTGCATGGCATACAATTAGGTTGACCACACTGTGCATGATTCTGATGCAGATTATTCATTGTATGTGTGATAGGCATGGCATGTGCAGCTGGAACATTCATGTTAGCTTTACATGCATAAGAAAGATGTTCAGTAGATTTACAATGATAACATGCTTTCTTTATTCGTTCAGCCTTAACCTCTTTTATTCCTTTCTCTCTCTTTCCTTGTTGTTTAACAGCCTTGGCTCCTAATCCTAATCTAGATTCATCTCTAGGGAAATTGATTTTCACTTGTTTGATAGGAGTTATAGGTTGTTCTTTCTGGCGATCTTCCATCTCAATCTCATATCTAGCTATCAACTCAGTCTCTTCTTCTTCTATTCTAGGAACAAGATGTTTGTAGATAGGTTTGACAGCCGATTTAAGAATTCTAGGTGTTTCCTTTTTAAGGTCACTGGAACTAGGGTCAATAGGTCTTTCCTTCTTTCTTAGGAAGGTCAGAATAATCAAGTCCTATACCTACTCCAGTTATCTTCTTAAATGTGTCATTATCTACATACACTTTACTAGCAGCTAGTTTGTAAGCTTCGCATTTAGTTTCTAACTCAGCTAGTTTGTCCCTAAGACATGCTTCTACTTCTTTCTTGAGGACGAGCTTGTGTTCCAGAGATTTAATAAAGTCTCTTAGGGAAGTATCTACAGTGCAAGCAGCCTCTAACTCTTCCACTTTTGCATCAAGCATTCTGCTTTTGGCAACAAGTGTTTTCTGTTCCTTTTGAGAAGAGTCTAGACTTTTGCACAACATATAGATCTCTTCACTAAGAGCCCCGTTCTGTTCCTTATAATCATCAATAGACATTTCTACTTTAAGGGTTAGAACTGGTACCTCTGGTTCCTCTGATGTCTCAGCCATGAGGGCAAAGTTTGCTACATGAGTAACATCTTCCTCATCTGAATCATCCCAAGCTCTTCCTTCTGTCACCAATAAAGCTCATTTTCCATGTCTTTCCTTCACCAGCGATTCATACTTGCTTTTGAGGGCTTCATATGTGTCTTTTGGATAAGTCTGTTTAGGCTTTTTGCAGTCCGAGGCAAAATGTCCAGCTTCACCACAATTATAGCATTTGAACTTCATTTTGAAATCCAAGGGAGATTTGTAGCTGGTATTCTTGCCTTTTCCTTTGTAGCCTGACGAACTACCACTACCCTTAGCAGCCCGATAGTAAGATGAAGAATTTCTCTGTGGTCGGTTGCTCTTTCTGAATCTCATATTGCTGAACTTCCTTGCCATGTATGCAACGACACTATCGTCCATGTTGTCCAGCTCTTCTTGGGTGTAGTAGTCATCATCACTGTTAGATGTGCACTCGTCATCATTATCAACTTGATGTGGTGCAAGTGATGATTTAGGCTTTGCTGCAACCATTGCCTTCTTAGACTCTTCCTCATCAGCAACTAATCCTGATGCAGTTTCTTTTCCTTTTGAATCATTGTCCCATGCTTGATCTTGAAGTGTTTCCAGCTCATAGGTCTTTAATATTCCATAATACTCTTCCAGAGAAGTTGTATGCAAATCTCTGGTTTCTCTTATTGCGTAGACCCTATGTTCAATGCTTTTTGGCTGGTTCCTCAGATATCTCGTATTAGTCTCAACCATGGGGAGAGTTACACCTCTCAGATTCAAATCCAATACCAACTGACTGAATCGTAGATAGACGTCTATTATGCCTTCTCCTTTCCTTATTCTAAAGGTGTCATACTCCATCTTGAGTATGAGTGTCTTGTTACTTCTAACCTCTGCAGATCCTTCCATGACAACTTCTATCTTGTCCCAAATCTTCTTTGCTGTAGTCAGACCTTTGACTATGTTGAACATTTCATGATCAAGAGATTCCATCAAGGTTTGTCGTATGGCAGTATCATAAGCTATTTGTTCCTTGTCAGCATCCGAAAACTTCGAGGCCTTTTTAGGCTCAGACCGAGGTGCTATAACCACCCCTCCTTCCGTATGCGCAGGAATAACCACCATTGGAACAAATTTACCCTTGTCAAGGACTTCCAGATATTCAGGGTTAACAGTCTCTAGATATAGTCTCATTCAGAAAACCCATTCTTCATAGTGATCTCGGTTGAACATTGGGATCTTGAATGCATTTTTAGGAGCCATTTCAATTCTGGTCACTAAAAGTTTCTAAGTACCCAAGACTAGGCTATGTAGAATATATATGTAGAACTTTTGCCTAAGTCGAAATTTCTCTAAGTCGAAATTTTGCTCAAGTCGAAATTCACCAAGTAGAAATTGTCCAAGTCGAAATTCTATGTAGAAATTCTCAATAGAAATTCTATGTAGAACTTTTGTCCTTAGAATAATTTTTCTGCAGATTACTTTAATATTGAATAAACAATATTATCTCTTTAACACCTTTTGACTTTTGATGCTTTACTCACCTAACCCACCTAACACACGTGCTAGGTACTGAGTATGTCTTGTTTCACTTTCGGCCGTGAATAATGCAAATCACAAAGTCCAAAAACACCTTTTTATTCTTTTACTATTTTTCTGTTTGAAAAGGAGATCAAAAAGTTGTTGGGTTGTCTTCTTTGATAAGAATAGATGATGAACACTCAAGAACACCAAATATGAAAGTACCCAGATTAATTCACAAAAATTAATTAAAATACACCCAAGCTAAATAATCACACCTGGAGTATTTAAATAATTTTTCAGATGAGTTTTCACCACAAACGAATTAAAGCTCACTTTTCCAGAAAATGAAAAGTAGATTTGAAAATGAAAACTCACGATTCTTCTACTCAACACAAGGATCTATGTTTTGTATGTTAAACATAAAGCTCTGATACCAATTGTTAGGTCCAAATGTGTTGTAGAGGGGGGGTGAATACAACTTTTCGAATATGAGAAGCAATAAATACGATGCAACATATTAACAATCAGATTCAAGGAATATATGTCTTATATATAACTTGAAAGGGTTGCTACAACATTCATTACAAAGTATGACAGAAGTTCAGAGAGAAGTGAATGATACTAAGCTCTGTGAATGCACTCTCTCTCTTTTTCTTTTGTTTCTCTCAAATATTGCTCTCACACTAAAACATTACACAAGTACTTCTATTTATACTACATGTAATCTATGTCCTGTAGTCTTCAAAGACTAAGATGTACGTGGCCCAATGATGTCCACATAAATCTTGCCTTATCTTGAAAGCTTGGAAATCTGCCAATCAAAAGATGCCATGTGTCATGTTGAAGCTGCACTCTAAGTAGAACTTCTACTTGAGAATTTCTACTTAGCCATCTCGAAGTTCTAATTAGAACTTCTACTTAGAAACTTCTACTTGGTCATCTAGAATATTTAGTACTTAGAAAATATTCTGGTCTTCAACTTGAAACTTCAATGCACATCTTGAACTTGTGATATCTTCATGTCTTCTTTATTCTTCACCAAGCTCTTGAACATGGATCTTTATTACTGACATAAACTTGCTATCAATGTCCTGACACTTGATGCACTGGTCTGGTTCATAAGTGACTAGTCTTGATAGGGTTTTTGCTTCTTGAATAAATTACCATATCCAATTAGTAATATGGCTTTCCAATATTTGTTTTCCTTCTTGTTCACTTGAAATCAATTGGTCTTATTGATACTGATAGTTATGATCTTGATTCTTGGCTTTTCAAATCACTGAGGCATGAACAACTTTGACTTGAACTTCTCTCAATGATTTCTTCTTGGCTTGATCATAGTTAACATGTTGAATTGTATCAATTACCTTGTCTTCATTTAGTGTTGATTTCTTGTGACTTCTTGTTCTTGATTGTCTTCTGGTTAAGTATCTTTTCCTTTAGTTGAGTTACATTAGTTATAGTGTTACAAGTTTATTCACTCTGCCTTTCACAACTGCTCAATTTCCATAGTAACTGCAGAATCAACCAAATCCACCTTCAAGCATTCTTCTTCATCTGAGGGAAATTTCATTGCATTAAAGACATTAAAAGTGACATTCTGGTCTTGCACCCTCATCGTGAGTTCCCCTTTCTGCACATCGATCAAGGTCCTTCCCGTAGCCAAGAACGGTCTTCCCAAGATTATGGGAATCTTCTTATCTTCCTCGAAATCCAAGATAACAAAATCAGCAGGAAATATGAGTTTATCAACTTTCACCAAAACATCCTCCACTATGCCTCTAGGATATGTAACTGATCGATCAGCCAACTGCAAAGAGATGTTGGTAGGCTTTGGTTCCGGTAGACCAAGTTGCATATAGACTGAGAAGGGCATGAGATCGATGCTAGCTCCCAAGTCACACAAACACTTGTTGAAAGAAAGGTTGCCAATAGTGCACGGAATGGTGAAACTTCCCGGATCTTTAAGTTTAGGTGGCAACTTCTGTTGCAGAACGGCACTACACTCTTCCGTTAAGGCAACGGTCTCTAGTTCGTCGAGCTTCAATTTACGAGAGAGAATACCCTTCATGAACTTGGCATAGCTCGGCATCTATTCAAGAGCTTCCGCAAAAGGAATGTTAATCTGCAACTTCTTGAACACCTCTAAGAACTTAGCAAACTTCTTATCCAAATTCTGCTTCTGGAGTCTTCTAGGATATGGAGGTGGAGGATAGATCTGAGTATTCTTTGTAGACTGCTCCGGAGAAGCTTTAACAGGTTCCTTGCTCGTCTCTACTTCACCATCTATCTCATCAGCTACTAAGTCAGATTTCTCAATCTCGGGCACTGCAGATTTTTCAACTTGCTGATTCTGCACTTCTTCATCTTCCTTAGCGGCTGATTTAGGATCTGTTGTAACCTTTCCCAATCTCAAAGTCACAACCTTCACCTGTTCTTTGCCATCCCTCCTGCCTGGATTAGTCTCGGTATCACTAGGAAGAGTTCCTTGTGGCCTACTAAGCAAAGCACTTGCAAGCTGTCCCATCTGGTTTTCCAAGGTCTTTTGAGAAACTGACAGGCTTTTAATCATCATCCTCAACTCATCCATTTCTGATTTTTCATTAGAAGATTGCCCCACATGAACCTGGGGCTGTTGCTGCTGAAATCCCGGAGGTTGATATGGTGGCCTTGGAGCATATGGCTGTTGATAGCCCTGATTGAATGGCTTCGCTTGCTATCCCTGAAACTGTTATTGATAAGGTTGTTGAGCACCTTGATTGTTGCTCCAGCTGAAATTGGGATGATTCCTGTTGCTTGGATGATAAGTAGCTGGAACTGGTGTCGCAGGTCTCTGGAAATTACTCACGAACTGTGCTGATTCAGAAGAGATAGCACACTGATTCATCTCATGTGCGCCCGCACATAGCTCACAAACACTAGCCACCTGCTGAACTCCATAATTTGTAAGAGAATCCACCTTCATAGTCAAAGCCTTCAACTCAGCTGCAATTGTTGAGGCTGTATCCACTTCAAACATCCCTGCTACCTTGCCTTGAGATAATCTCTGAGTTGGATTCTGCTATTCATTTGCAACCATCGTCTCAATAAGATCATAAGCTTCATCGTAGCTCTTAGCCCATAGAGCTCCACCTGATGCTGCATCTAGCATAGGTCTAGACTGTGCTCCCAACCCATTGTAGAAACTATTGATAACCATCCAGTCTGGCATACCACGATGTGGACACCTACGAAGCATCTCCTTGTATCGTTCCCAAGCCTCACACAAAGATTCTCCAGATTGCTGCTGAAATTGAGTTAGCTGGTTCCTTATTGCTACAGTTTTCGCCATAGGGAAGAATTTAGTAAGAAACTTCTGAGCAAGATCCTCCCATGTAGTAATGGAACTAGCTGGTAGAGAGTGTAACCAGCCATTAGCCTTATCCCTCAGAGAGAATGGGAAAAGTCTCAACTTGATAGCATCATCCGACACACCATTGAACTTGAAAGTTTCACAGATCTCGATAAAGTCCCGAATATGCATGTTAGGATCCTCCGTAGGAGCACCCCCAAACTGAACCGAATTCTGTAGCATCTGAATAGTGCCCGGCTTGATTTTTAAGTTATTAGTCGTGATGGCCGGCCTGATAATACTAGACTGGATGTCATTGATCTTCGGCTGAGAATACTCCTTCAAAGCCTTAACTGCTGCTGCATTTGCCATCGCTACTGTAGTTTCAGCTTCCTCGTTCTTATTTTCTAAGTTCTCTACAAGATCGTCTTCCGCCAGTGCTTCCAAACGAGCTTGTAAACGTGTTCGCATACAAACTTAAGTACCTGAAACACCACGAAACAAACAAACTAAGTAAGAAATCCGAGTCAGTGAACGCCAACGACCACTATTGATAAGCACATAAACTAAAAATAAAACATCGATGATCCCCGGCAGCGGCGCCAAAAACTTGTTATCAAAAAATTACGCAAGTGCACGTAGTCACAAGTAATATAATTTAAGTTCGTTCCACAGAGATCTGGTTAAGTTTTAATCAGAAAATATGCCTATGCAACAATGTATGGTTTTAATTCACTGCTAAGAAAAATAACAAATTTGGGGTTGATTATTTAAATTAAACTAGGATGCAAATATTAAACTAAGAATTAAAGTAACTAATGAGATTGAAATTGAATTACTAATATGAGAATAAACATGGGATCCTAACTTCATTAAATACTTCCCTTAGATCTGATGCCTTTAATCTCTATATGCAATGGTTTTGATATCTGATCGGATAACACGAAACAAGTATACGCTACATGTCAGCATACGCATACCAAACTAAACATACATCCACAAAAGAGATAGAAGATGAATAGACACCAATTATGCTTAGACCCTATATGTCTATAGAATTTGAAAACATAACGGTTGAAGAATAGGTTATCCATTAAGATCACATAGGGTAGTATAAGTATTTTCATCTCACATCACGAATCATATTGATAAACAATTATGAACCTATGCTAGCATGGCAAGTTCTAAATCTCAAGATCCACTTTCACTTCACAAGAGATTAACAATTTAGATGTTCGCGACGCATGTATCTATTAAGCATAACCATACGAGGATATCAGATATACACCACACACGGATCTTTAAAGCATCAAGTTACTAAGTTCAATAAATAAATCCGTTAGAATCCCATGACAACGATTAGCCCATAATTGAACCGTTCATCGTCATGGGATTTGATGAAAACATGATAATTAACAAGATATGAAAGAAAAGAACAATAATATTAATAAAGCGAAGAGTTGAGAAAACAAATCTATGTTTCAACGTATACAAAAGATGAAGTAGATCTAGATCCGTGCTTGTCACCGAGCGTTGAATCCTTTTCCACTCTCTCCCTTGCAATTCTAAGTTACAATGAATAATGATATAATTTACAAGGCTAAGATGTGTTTTTATAGGCCTAAATATCTTGCCCAACAAGAAAATCAACCTACAATACAATTAGAAATAGGTTTGGGTACCAAAAATACAACTAGAATTCGAAATAGGGGCAAAACGGACATTTCAGGATTTTTTTTCAGCGAATTTATGCACCCCCAGCGCGTGGTACGCGCTCCCAGCGCACGTCTCTATTGTTCTAGGCGCTCCAGGCGCGCATTTATGTGCTCCAAGCGCATGGTCTTCCTGCCGAACTGATTTTTCTTCCGTTTTCTTCATTTCTGAGCCGTTTTCTTCCGTTCTTCTTGCACGAACTTCCCATCTTCAATTCCTTGAATCATAACCCTCTTGGTAGTTGATATTAAGATGCCGTTCTTCATTCCATATCATAAATCAACTCCAAACAATGAAAAATTCATCCCTAATCGGCATTCTTGCAAACCTGCACATTTAAGCAAAACACATCAAAAATACCACAAACTTGAGTCCAAGTACACCAATTTAAGCCGATATGGAATGTTCCAAGTGGATATAAAATCCACTTATCAATGTTAAATATGATAAAACGACCTTAATGACCCGTGCATGTATATGAAATCTAAAGTCAAATTTTTCGATTTTATCGTACACTGATATAAGTATTTGTTATAACTCAATCATTATATATATTCTATTGATCAATTTGTCATATTATATAAAAATTCATATGTACCATACTTTAGGGTCGAGTTATAGTCTAATTGATCATTATAAATAATTGTTGTAGTTTTGTAATATTTATGATTTCAAAATTTATATCTTTTTTGATTTAATTTGAATGTTAATTATGTTATATTTTATATATAACATAGATCGTATTTTTAGAGTTCTTATCTTTTAAACATAATTTCAATTACTTTTCGTGTATGTTTAAATATTTATGTTTTTAGATAGATCGTATATTTAAATAGTTGAAAGTCTAAATAGTTGATCGAACAAAACCCCCTAATATAACTCACATATTTTAAATTTTTATATACCTAAAACTAATGTGATGCAATTATTATTTATGTATGATTTGATAACTAAAATTTACATATTTTTTAAAACAAAGTTCAAGAATTTAATATCTACATGGAGACACATGTAAATACTTTTTTTTTTGTAATCGGTTACATAATGTATAATCTAAAATTTATTTTTATTTCAATTATCTAAAATGGCAAAAGAGAATTGTAGAGCATAATCAATCGATTAGAATATTTTTAGTAATTTTATGTATCCAATATTATAGAAATTATATAAATCAATATTTTATTTACTCAAAAATTAAAATAAAAGAGGAAGAGACAAGAAGAGAAGATGTGATTTATCTTATCGGATTTTTAAACAAAACTCAAAATTGAGTATACCACATTTGGTTATGGCATGAGTTTGATAGAAAAAGGTCAGTGGTTCGAATTCCAATGCTAACATAATTTCACTATTGTTTACATAATTATTAAATGATGATGTTTTGTAATTTTTGAAAATATAGGGGTAAAAATCGTAACTTCATAGCCAATCAATTAAAATATTTTTTGTAATTTATTTATCCAATATTCTAGAAATAATATGAATCAATATTATATTTACTCAAAAATAAAAATAAAAGAGGAAGAGACAAGAAGAGAAAATGTGGTTTATCTAATAGGATTTTTAAACGAAACTCAAAATTGAGTATAGCACACTTGATTATTGGCATGAGTTTTTTTGAAGAAGGTCAGTGGTTCGAATGCCAATGTTAATATAATTTCACTATTTTTTTCATAATTAATAATGAATGGGATTTTTGTAATTTTTGAAAATATAGGGATAAAATCGTAATTTCACAACCATTAAAGTGGCAATCTTTGCCCCTGTGTTCTCCTTTAATATATAGTAATAGATAGGAGAACACAAGGGTAAAATTTGCCATTTTAATGGTTGTGAAATGGCTATTATGCCCTCCTATTTTGTATAATTACGTATGTACCGCTATTTAGAAAGTTTTGCTAAAAAAAGTTTATTTTTTTGTCTTCATTGGGTATCGAACCAGCAACCTCATGATACATAATTTGTTGTTATGACCACTTGATATACTTAGATTTTTGTCTTCCTTTTAAAAATCTTAATACACAAACCATCACCCATTTTGTCATATATTTACTTTTCATGTTATAAATACATTATATATGAGTTTTTTTGTCACACCATCATATGTGAGTTACTTATTAATAATTTTTTAAATATGAGAAATGAAGTTCATAAAGTTGAATCCAAAATTTTTGTTAGTACAAATTTTTCTAAAAAACAAAATAATATATAACAAATTTAGATTTGAAATATGTTAAATATTTAAATAAAATATGCAATTGAGTTATAATTAATTGCAATATTAATACTATATAAGATAATAACGAATTTATGTTATTGTTGGATATCGAACCAGTAATCTCATGATATATAATCACATTTATAGATTGCGAGTATGAGTAAAAGTGGCTATTCACGATAGGTCGTGGGTACCCGCAAAAATTTGTGGTTGCAAGAAAAAAGAAAATATTAACGTGAGGTCGTAATATGTAATTATACAAAATATAATAATCAATCAATTATAATATATACAATTAAATAGATGGGTTTGAAAAAAATATATTTAAAAATAAGAAATTAGATTGGAGTAGTAAATTTGTGTAAAAAATTAAAAGATTTGTAAAATAGAACTTTTTACAATAAATACATTAAATTGTTATAAACGAATATAATTTAGTCATAAATTAAAATTAAAATATATAATAATCATAGATATAATTTCATAATATACATGTAATTTATTAATGGGTGAGTGCCCTAAATACCCACTTTTTAATGATTCATAACCAAAATACCCACGGACGGAAGGGCTGCCCAAAATGCCCAGCAAATACGCCTCTACAATAGGCGTAGCCCGTGTCACGCCTATAAAAACAACGTATCTGTTGCCTACGCTGTTAAGGTCGACGAAAGTTCAATCGCATACGCTTCTGACACAAACGTATCAGCTAATACGCATTTCAAAACGGCGTATCTGACGCACCAGTGACGTCAGATACGCATCTTCAAAATGTGCATCAGGGGATACGCATTTTGAAGATGCGTATCTGACGTCATCTTCGTCGTCTCAGAGGTCGCGATAATGGCGATTCCGATTGAAAATTTCAATCTCTTCATTCTCTCTCAGGCGTAACTTTCCAGTTACGTTCTACACACCATTCAATTCGTCTTTCAATCCTTTACAATCCTATACCAATGTTTTATCGTTTGTTTTGCCGGATTGAAAACACCCAAATCAAAACATTTTCCGATTCGAGCTTTCCGGCGAGAACTTTTACCGCCCCTGCGGGGCCAGCTGAGAGTAACAGATACGCGGACGACGAAGGCGATGACTACCTGGTCCTGTGGTGATGATTTGGAGGGTGGGAGACGAGGCAAGGTTGGGAATCGACGAGAAGGTCGAAAATCGGCGAAGTCGCCGGTCACAGAGCTGTTACTTTTCTAGCGAGTGGATCAGTTTTTTGGAGAGCTACAGTGGCTTCGGATACGCCGTTTCCAACGGCGTATCCCGTGGGTATTTTGGGCAGTGTTTTTGAAAACGGATATTTTGGTAAGTGAGTAGCAAAAAATAGGTATTTTGGGCATTCTTTCTTTATTAATTATCTTTTAAATATTATATTTATTTTTATATACTCAATAAGGAATTTATATCGGTCAATAAATATTTTTATCAAAATGTATAAATGAGTTTAAAACTAAAATTTTTAAAAATAAATAATAAAATAAATTAAAATAAATAATATAACTAATAGAAAATTTAATTTCACGATTTATTAACAGGCCCGTGCCTTGCACGGGCTTTTACGCTAGTTTTATATTTCGAAATCTTAACTCAATTTTATGCTGATTCTATTTAGGTTAGGAAAGAAAAAAAAAGGAGTCAAGATTCTAAAGGACAATCTTAGAGCATCTCCAACGGCATTGGCTAAAAATGGTTGGCTAAATTACATAAAATATTGATTATGTAAAATTTGTCGAATCTGTAAGATATTGTGCTCCGATTATATTGGCTATAATGATTGACTATATTTTAAAAATTGTAAGTTATTAATATTTCAAGTTGTTATTAACAAAATATATCATTTTAATATAGAAATAAGTGATGTGGCAATTCACTACAGGTCTATAGAGGTTCGACAAATATAGCCAACGTCAAGAGATTATCTATAATTATAGACAATGGTTTTGTCCCATTGGAGTGACTAATTTTTTACATATTATGTATAAGTTTTATTTTTGGAAAGTCACGTAGACTTTTAGGTAAGGGCTTGATATGGTTAGAGATGCTCTTAGCTCTTTTAATTTCCCAGATGCTATAATTTAAAGATAATCCGTCAACCAAACGATTATTAATAGCATGATGTATCACAATCAATCAATCAATCAATACTCTTTATTAATAAGCGAAATCCCTTTTCGTTGGAGCGTATTGGTACCAAAATTTGATTATCATTATATTTATTTATTTATTATTTATTTATTTTATTAATGTAAATATATAATCATACACGATGGAACACCCAATTCTACGATAAATCTTATTACATGCACCTACTTCTACTATAAGTCTTATTAGATACACCTACTTCTACTATAAATTTTACTAGATTATAACCCTTGCGATGTACTAGGTTTTTTTGATATGTTATAAATTTTATTTTATGTTATAATTATGTTTTTATATAATTACTATTTTCAATGGCTATTTTATTTTAAAACAGTTTAATATATCAAAAAACATATATTATAAATTTTTAATTCAAATATGTTGTTGATGTGATTCGAACATTGGGTTTTAGCAGAGTAATTCAAATATATAGTATTTCTTATTATTAGATTCAAATTCTTAATTATGTACTAAAAATCTAACGAACATTATTCATTGTATTGTTGAACCGCTAAACCAAAATAAATCGACTACACTCATGTTGGTTTACTATAAACGGACGAATTTTTAATATATTTTATTAATGATTACAAGATAAGATGTGATATTTTTTGTTATATATTAATGGTTGCAAAATTATGTTTTAAACTAGCTTTATAGCCCGTACAAGGCACGGGCTACGTTATAATACATATACATACATAGCTTGCAACTAACGCTTCAAATTTGGAGTTAATTCCAAAAATTATGCCACAAAATCCGGTAACTCAATTTGAATTTGGATATTAATTTCAGGATATACTTTGCCGCTGATGTTTTCTTTTTCATCAAATGGTTTGTAGTTCAATTTTTTATTCTCAAAAAATGTCATCGGGTTAAATGGTTAGCCAAAGCAAGAATTTTAATTGAATTCTTGCGAATTCATAATATTTAATTCGTGTACTGTAATTTCTAGTTAGTCTATGAATTATCTCAAACTTGAAGAAAATGCCTACATATTTGGTTGAATATTTTCCCTCAACCTCATCTCTGGTGTTCTTTCTGTGTATCCCATCAGGTTTGTGTTTTATCTTAACTCTATTATATTTCATCTACTATTTTGTTTGAAGTTGATTTAATATTATACGTTTAACTAAAGAGTATGTAGATTTTTTGATTTACTTCTATACTTTTTTAGACCCTAGCTTTCTTTGCAAAGGAACGGCTTGAATAAAGTTCTCAGATATTAAAGATGAAATTTTGAGCTTTACTCTATTTGGTAGAATCCGAAAACTTGACCATTTAAGTTTTTATATTCCATGTAACTTTAATTTATTTAGTAGATCCGGAAATTACAATATGGACAATTGACATATGATAAGTGCATATTTTTGCATATTTTTATTACCTATTTATTGCTTGAACTCGTATTTTAATAATTTATTTTGTTGCATTTCAGGAAATTCGTGAATAAATAAAGAAATGACAAAATAAAGAAATAAAGAGCAAGGAAGGGAAAAAGAGGAAGAAAAAGGACTTAAATGTCAAAAGAAAAAAGAATTAGGAGTTTGGAGGAAAGGGAATCTTTCAAGACATATGGAAGGTGGAGATCATCCCAACACACTAAATAAGTGTATGGCCAAGATCCACTCTACAAAGCTTAAGGAGGAAGGAAACATTTAGATGGCTAGGATTTCTCCACCACACACCACAAATGTATGGTGGGGATTTACCCAACACCCCCTTAACCCTAATTCTTGTCCTATAAATACCCCCTCACCCCCCTTGTATTTGGTAACTTAGATTTTTGGGTAGATTTAATTTCTTGTTTTTTTTAGTTTCAAATCTTGTTAACACTTTTTATTTTAATGCAAAAATTCCGTTTCCTTTAATTTCTCGTCTTGTTCTTTCGTCTTTGTTGCATAGTTTTCGTTATTTTCGTAAATCCGTTTAGTGGACAAAGTAGCGAAATGCTAACCACTATGGGTTGAAAATAACGATTTTTATTTTCTTGCTCGTAGTTTTAATTCGTAATTTTGCCCCTTTAAATTTTAATTTTATTGTGGGCCATTTTAATTCCAAATCATTTTAGTGTAATTTTAATTTTCTAGTTAATCTCTTTATTTTCATATTTAATTTTTAAAAAAAACCAACAAAAATATTAGCTTCGTTAAATTTCAGTAGTTATTTTCCTGTATTTAATTGTTTTATTCGAAGCAGCTTAGATCCTCTCCCCTTTCTTTATTCTTGTTTTCCCTTTTCTTAATTTGTTCTCTACTTCACTGAAAACACACACCAATTCCCTGTTTAGTTCGACCCAGCCCCTGCTGTATCTTCTTCTTCTTCTTCTTCTTTGTTTTCAAAATCCCCGAAGCCCACAGCCAATCCTCCTCCTTCCCCTCTTCTTTTCATACTCACGATGACGCACACACCCCAGCCTTTTCCTGTTTTCTCTGTTTTTTATTTTTTTTCTGTAAACACAAATCACGCATCCCTTCCCTTGTTTTGCTGTTGAATTGTCGAAATTGATGAGTCAAGCATTATATGTTTTGTGTATGTGGTTTTTTTGGTTCGCTGCTTAGTTAAGTGTCGGTGTTTGCTTCGTTAATTAGTGTCCTGAATTTGGATGATAACGAGTAGTTGTTCTACTCTTTCTGTCAAAGTTGTGTAATAATAGTTGTTTTAGTAGTTGTTTGTTTGGTTGTTTTGTTTCTGCAATCAAATTAGTGTTTTTTCGAGTCTGATAGTTGTGTTTGTAACTGAGTCTGTTCTATTTTCACCGAGTTGAAGTTTCGAGTTGATTGTCTTGCGTTTGAGTTATTTGTGTTCGAGTTTGCTTTATGCGTTATGAGTTGCTGGGATTCGTCTGGTTTTTCGAATCGTTTTGTACTGAATTTTGGTTTACTGTGTTGTACTGAGTCACTGAGTTGACTGGGTAAATTGCTTCTCTCGTTGATTTAGTTCGTTTAATTTTTGTATTATTTTTAGTCGAATGGAAATGTAATTATGCTTTGTATGTTTTGTATATTTTCGAATGGTAATGGAATTTTGAAGAATGTAATTGATTTTTGTCTGCTTGGTTTTGATGGGTTGGTTCTTGGATTTTATGATTTGGTTCTTTGTGGTCAGTTAATTTTTCAAATACCTCATGTCGAATTTTCCAAAAAAATTGCTGTAAATAAATTCAAATTTAGAATTTTTAGAATAATTTAGTTAATTAGTTTATAATTAGAATAAATTTAATTTTCTTTAAAATAGTTTAGATTATTTTTATGATTTAATTAGAAAAATCCGAATTTTCCAAAAATCCACTTTTTCTAATCCGATTAAATTGAAAATCAAGTTTGCGAACATGTTAGTCCCCGTGGATCAATACCTAAAATATTTCACCAATTGAATCGTGCGCTTGCGATTTTAATTGTTATTTATTTTAGCAAATCAACAGAGTCACTAAAATGTTTTCTTATCTAAGCCTAGACAAGATTTCTGTTCTTTTATGTTTTTGAGTTATGTGTTTACTAAAGCTTCCGAGTAAACTATTCAATCGTATGATACTTGGTCTGTTAACTTTATTGGTGCTATGATTCTTGATCCTTAAGAAATTGCATATGAAAGTGACACAACTAATATTAGTTCCCTCTCTTTTATTGTTAACAAAATTTAATAATAGTGGTTATAAACTATGCCATTAAAAATTTAGTATAAATGGTGCTTTAATTTACTTTGTTATAATTTTCATTTCATAGGAAAATAGATCATGACAAAGATGAGAGGCTTTACAAGTTCATTGGTTATTTCAAATCAATTAATATAAAAATGGGTCTTACGACCATTGCTTTGAAATATTTGGTTATGTTAATCTTGATTAAGCATGTTACTATATGTGAGTGAACAGTGCATGAATTAACACAACGAATATTAACATAAGTACTTCTGGTACTATGATCAAAAGTATGTATACTAAACATAATATACACTCACACTTACTTGCTTGGCTATTCTGGGAAGAGGCATCTTCTATTGCTTTATCATGCGTCTTACAAGATTACGGAATTTCATTTAAATGATATGCTTAGAAAGTCATACATAGACATCAATCTTATAATTAGTATTTTAGTATCAATACTTTCTTGAAAGTCAATTGGTAATTTAATATTAAATACTTTGCAATCACCCTCATTGTAATCACTCTTATCTTCATATTACTAATATATATTCATCCAATCCGGTGATTAACCATTTATAGATATAAATGATGATCATATCTTCATGTAACGCTGATTGCTTATGGCGTTACAAACTTATAAAAGTTTGGAGTTTGACATGTAATTATTGTGCATTCAACGAAGTAATGCCCAAAATTTTGAGTTGATGCATGTAAAAAATTACGGAGGCACTTTTCCTCAGTGATGTTAATATTGCATTGTTAATTATTTTTTATTTAAATTTCAGAAGTTTAGCGTAATAGTTGATTTCATTTAAGTTTCTTAAACCCTCGTTAACGTTTGATGGATTGAAAGACATTGTTTCGAAAATACCAGAGCTAGGTGATTCATATTATCATATATTTTTTATGTACATTCAAGAAAGTTGGGATAGAGTACTTGTGTTGTCCATCCTTCAAGTTTTACAGATATTATATATAGTATCTTTCAGCTTTATATTGTTTTATTTTTATTTTACATTTTGGAGGCACTTGTTAACACAAAATCACGCAAGCGTACGTGGTAACAAGTAATATAGATATAAATTAAGTTCGTTCCACAGAGATCTGGTTAAGGTTTCAATTCAGTAGATGTACCTATGCAACAATGTATGGTTTTAACTCACTGCTAAGATAATTAACAAATTTGATGTTTTTATTATCTAAGATTAACTAAAGAAACAAATTAACAAAACTAAGAATTACTTAACTAATGAGAATTGAATTCGAATTACTTATGGGAATAAAAACATGGGATCCTAACTTCATTAAATACTTCGTTTAGAGTTGATGCCTTTAATCAATGCATGCGATGGTTATGATATCTGATCAGACAACACGAAACAAGTATACGCTACTTCTCAGTATACGAATACCAAACTAAACATACATCCACAAAAGAGATAGAAGATGAATAGACACCAATTATGTTTAGACATTATATCTCTAAAAGATTTGAAAACATAACGGTTGAAGAACAAGTTGTCTATTAAGATCACATAGGGCAGCATAATATATCTCTATTTACGCTACAAATCATGATGTCAATCATACATCAACTTATCCTATGCTAGCATGGCAAGTTCTAAATCTCAAGATCCATTCTCGCTTCACAAGAGATTAATAATTTAGATGTTAGCTACGCATCTAACAATTTAGCATAACCATACGAGGATATCAAGAATTCATCACACACAAATCTTTAAAGCAATCAAACTACTAAACTATATAGATAAATCCGTTAGAATCCCATAACAACGATTAGTTCATAATTGAACCGTTCATCACCATGGGATTTGATGAAAACATGATATTAAACAAAGTATGAATGAAAGTAGTAATATTAATAAAACAAAGAGTTGAGAAAACAAATCTAGAATCCAGAGTATCGCCTAAGAAAAGAATACAAAAGATGAAGTAGATCTAGATTCGTTGCTTGTCACGAGCATTGCATCTACCTCCGCTTTTCTCCCTTGCAATTCTAAGTTATATCCAAATTACAATGTTACAATGTGTTTAAATAGGCCCTAGATATCTTGTCCACCAAGAAAATACATAAAAATACAACTTAAATTCGAATAAGGGTAAAAACGGAATTTCAGCATTTTCTGGCGCACCCTGCGCGGCTAGAGCGTAGTCTGCGCGGTTCCCTTCTGTTTGTGGCGCAGTCTGTCCAGCTGTGGCGCAGTCTGCCCAGCTGGTTTCTGACAGATTGCTCTTTTTGCTTGTTTTTCTTCGTTTTAGCTCCAATTCCTCCCGTTTCTTTTCCAAATGCTTCCGTCTTCTCTTCTCTTGACTTCAAATCTTCATGGTGGCTTAAAGCAAGACTCCATTATTCATTCCTATGCTCGAATTCAACTCCAAAATTGACGAAAACAACAACCCTAGTTGACAAATCACGAACCTGCACAACTAAACAAAAACACATCAAACTACAACAAACTTGAGGCCAAGTGAATCAATTTAAGCCGATATGGAATGCTCCAAGTGGATATAAAATCCACTTATCACACCCCCAAACTTAAACTGATGCTTGTCCTCGAGCATAAACAACTAAACACTGACTAATTAGTACCACTTCCGTAGGTGATCATGGTTGCATTTGGCATATGCAACAAGCCCTTTAAACCCCTAGGTAGCCCTAGTGGACGAGTGAGGTCTCGTGAGGGCCTATAGCGAATGTACCCACAAAATCCATCCCTACCTAATGCAATGCAATGCATGTATGCAACTAATATGAAAATGCTATGACCCCCTCGAACTAACCAAAACCAACTAGCAAGCAAATATCTAAAAGAATTCAACTAAATCCAAATAGAGCTCGATTAAGTCCCCGTACTCTAATAAAACATGACAGAAATGTGCGTGTGTGCGATGCTCATCAGATATACTTCCAAAACTAGATCAAAATCATACTCATCCTTCGCCAAGACAATCACAGGTTTATAAATAGAATAGACGGTAAACACTTCATAACCTAAAGACACCTCCATCCTCATCTGAGTTAGACAGAAATTCATGCTTTATTACTAACAACAACTACGACACATAATATAACAAGCATGCTTATTTAACCGTGCAATTGATGAGACCCCAAAAGGCTTATAGAATAATACCCATGTAGCGAGCGTTAGGTTAGTGGATCCCAGACTATAAAAGCCTTAGGTCACTAGGCACAAAGTCCTCGCGAACTTAATTGCTCGAGTATTAAAGAGCTCACCCTGGTTAATTTTGCATTTAATAATTGACACTTTTGACTCTCTTTTTTTCTTTTCTTTTTTTTTTTCCTTTTTTCTTTTTCTGTTTTTTTTATATATGCAATCTAGAATGAGAATTCTCATTTCCAACCCTAGACTACTCATATAAATATGAGCCGGCTACTAGCCATTTGACGCCTAACCATTATTAACAACAATTAGCATGAAATCCATGTTTTCCCCAAACTTAGACTTAAGTGCTCCTACGCCGTCAAGGGAATAACGAAAATTCTAAATATAATCAGGTGATTAAATCTCAAAACAACTAATAAGCATGACCTCAACCTAGCCCAAAAGCAAATGATGAGACTGTGTAAAAATGTTGTTTTTGCAGCATGCAAGTAAATTCCTAGGAACTATAAATCAACCCTCTATTCATCAATAATCACACTCAATTAAACATCGACCCACCAATCAGAATTAACTCATCCTAATGGATCATGAAATATGCATGTCATGCAAATGCAACTAAAATGAACTCACATGGTATAAAACACAATAACAGACTGCCCTATATGAAACAAACAAAAATAATACGAACAAACATGCATGAATTACTACTAATATGCAAAACATGATATCTATATGAACACAATGACACAAAAATAACTACTATAAACTACTTATCCCCCAAGCCACCCCCAAACTTAAAATATTCAATGTCCGCATTGAATGGAAGTAAATACAAGGGATAGCAGAAAACATACCTACTCGTCGGCATCATCACCCTCCTCGAGTGAATCAGGTGGAGGATACTGAGTACGAGCTCCAAAGACGGGCCATTGGGCATGAATACCCGCAGTACTCAATGCTGCAGCCATATCCTCAGCATACTCACGGTTACTCACATGCATAGCATCAATACGCCTATTCAGGCGTCTAAAGTGTGTATCCAAAGCTGTCATGTCCACCATACCTTGAGAAGGACCTGCTCTCGGAGCCCTAGGAACTCTAGGAACATGTGGCGGAGCGCCCGCTCCCTGACCACCAGCACCACCAACAACATAGCCTAACCCCCTAGGATGAGGAACGTCGCCCGGCCATTCCACCATCCGGTTAATAGAAGCATCATCAATAGGAGCCATGGCCATTTGCACAGGCTCATCCTCGTACCATTTCACTCCCACAGCATCACACAACCCCGTGATAATAGATGCATGAGGCATACTAGCTGACGAAGAACCTCCTAAAAACCTAAGAATATTCTGATTAATAAGATATCCGAGGTCAACGTACTCACCCTTTAGAATGCCCCAAAGTAGAATATCCCTCTCAACAGTCACGTCGGCCACATGCGACAATGGTAGAATATTAGAACATATGAATAGGAACCACGCCCGTGCGAACCTAGTCATCGACGAAGCCGGGAAAGTTCTCTTCTCAGAGGTGCCCGACCTACACTTCCACACCGTGCCCGGAATAGACAACTCAACCACAATAGCATCGAGATCAACATCCTCCCTTGTCTTCTTCACCCATTCCTCAACACCCCTAGGCTTAGGGTGCTGCCTAATCAGAGTACGAATGGCACGAGGTGAATAATCCACCGACATTCCCCGCACAACCGTGTAGTTGTTCTTTTCCCCGCTTAGCATTGGCATAAAATTCCCGAACAACGTTTAACGGGACGTCATTAGAAAATTCATAAAATAGAGAGCCCAACCCCTGTCACGAATCATAGCAACCATATGAACATCATTGGAACTAACCGAGTATACTCCACTTCTGCCTCCAGAGTCAAAAACTTCTCCACTTCACCCCCCGAGTTAGAATCCTCGTCCGAAGATGGACGTGTACCACTTCTACTACCCGCTAACCTTTGCCTTTTAGGAGCCATCTCAATAACACAAACACAATATTCAACTACAAATTAACCCCTAAATCAAGAACACAACAAACCCCCAATTCACAAGAACACAAATTCGTAGTAAATAAAAGAAATGAGATTCGAAGTGACCCACACGAATCGTAGAGGTGAACTTGCAATGTGACTTCCCCCAAACTTGAATCAATCTTTCTTGAACTTGAATGGAATGGAGGGTGAAAGATTTTGAAATATAAAGATAGAATTGTGTGTATATATATAGATATAGAAGTGTTTGTATATTAGGAGATGGATGAATTTGTAGGGTGAATTACATGTAGGATAGGATTGGGAGAGATTAGGGATTTGATTTTGAAGATGGATATGATATAGAATAGGAATAGGAGTTGATAATATGAAAAATTGGGGTTTTAACACCCAAAATTCGTAACTGGAAGGGGACAAGAGCGCAGTCTGCTCAGGAACGGCGCAGTCTGCGCGGGCAGTTACTGTTCACGCAGATTTTTTTTTTTTGAATGAATAGACTACAACAATGCTTGGGTTGCCTCCCAAGAAGCGCTTCTTTAACGTCAATAGCTTGACGTATTTCCGAGAATTCACGTTGTTGACAAAATGGCGGTAACCTTCTCACGGTTCATCGTTCCTCCATAATAAGGCTTAAGTCGCTGTCCATTCACTTTGAAAGCATCATCAGAAGACCCCCTATAAATCTCCACTGCTCCATGTGGAAACTGTCTTCACTGTAAACGGCCCTGACCATTTTGACTTGAGTTTACCAGGAAAAAGTTTGAGGCGAGAATTGTATAGCAACACCTATTGACCCGACACATATGTCTTGTGCACCAACTTCCTATCATGCCACCTCTTGACCTTCTCCTTGTACATCTTGTTGTTCTCATAAGCCTGTGAATGAAATTCCTCGAGCTCATTCAACTGAAGTAGACGTTTCTCACCTGCAGCCGAAATATCCAAGTTTAGCTTCTTCAATGCCCAATAGGCTTTGTGCTCTAGCTCGGCCGGCAAATGACAAGCCTTACCAAATACCAACTGATAAGGAGATATACCTAGGGGTGTCTTGTAAGTAGTTCTGTACGCCCATACTGCTTCGTCTAACTTCAAAGACCAATCCTTCCTTGATGGATTCACCACTTTCTCAAGAATTCTCTAAATTTCACGATTTGAAACCTCCGCTTGACCATTAGTTTGGGGATGATAAGCAGTGGCAACACGATGCGTCACATTATACCTCGCCATCATCGCAGTAAACTGACAATTACAAAAGTGTGTCCCCTCATCACGAATTATAGCTCGTGGAGTCCCAAAATGCGTGAATATTTGCTTGTGAAGAAAATTCAATACCACCTTAGCATCATTGGTCGGTAATGCTTTCACCTCGACCCATTTAGACACGTAATCCACTGCTAAAAGAATGTACTGATTATTGCAAGATGAAACAAACGGACCCATGAAATCAATTCCCCACACATCAAATATCTCAACTTCAAGTATCGTATTAAGAGGCATCTCGTTCCTCCTAGAGATATTACCAACCCTTTGGCATCGATCACAACTCATTACAAACAGATGAGCATCTTTAAACAGAGTTGGCCAATAGAATCCCGCTTGAAGTACTTTCTGAGCTGTTTTATCACCGCCATAATGGCCCCCATATGTGGTAGAATGACAATCATGCAAAACACTTTCCGTTTCACTGTAAGAAATGCACCTTCTTAAGATCTGATCCACACCAAGCTTGAACAAGAATGGCTCGTCCCATCGGTACCACTTCACATCATGTAAAAACTTCTTCCTTTGAACATAAGAGAAATCCGGAGGGATGACATTACTAACGAGATAGTTCACAATATCTGCAAACCATGGTTCTTCACCTTGCACCCCAAAAACCTGTTCATCGGGAAAAGATTCATTAATAAGAGATTTGTCATGTGAATCCTTACTGTGGTCCTCCAAACGTGATAGATGATCCGCCACCTGGTTTTCCGTACCTTTCTGATCCTTGATCTCCAAATCGAACTCTTGAAGTAAAAGAACCCAACGAATCAACCTAGGATTTGAATCTTTCTTCGAAATCAGATATCGGATAGCTGCATGATCCGTGTATACAATCACCTTAGTACCAAGCAAATAAGATCTGAATTTCTCAAAAGCATAGACAACTGCTAGCAACTCCTTCTCCGCAGTAGTGTAGTTAAGCTGTGCATCATTGAGGGTTTTACTAGCATAGTAAACCACATGAAATACATTACTCTTTCTTTGACCAAGCACAGCTCCAACAGCATAGTCACTAGCATCACACATTAATTCGAAAGGCTCCTCCCAATTAGGTGCAGTAATGACAGGTGCGGTAGTCAACTTCTTCTTCAACAGCTCAAAAGCTGCTAAACAATCTTCATCAAACTTAAAATGAACATCCTTTTCCAACAAATTGCACAATGGTTTAGAGATTTTCGAGCAGTCTTGAATGAATCGCCGATGAAATCCCGCATGACCAAGAAAACTATGAATTCCTTTAACAGAGATAGGTGGATGAAGATTCTCAATAGTCTCCACCTTAGCCTTATCCACTTCATGCCCCTTGCTAGATACCTTGTGCCCAAGAATAATTCCTTCTTGCACCATGAAGTGACATTTTTCCCAATTAAGCACAAAATTCGTCTCCACACACCGCTTCAATACCAAGCCAAGATTATGCAAGCACTCATCATAAGAAGTACCAAAAACTGAGAAATCATCCATGAAAACCTCCACATTCGTGCCAATCATATCCAAGAAAATAGCCATCATGCACCTTTGAAAAGTGGCAGAAGCACCACAAAGTCCGAAAGAAACACGTCGGAACGCAAAAGTGCCAAAAGGACATGTGAATGTGGTCTTCTCTTGATCTTCCGGGGCAATGCAAATCTGATTTTATCCCGAATAACCATCAAGAAGGCAATAATACTCGTGACCAGCCAACCTGTCTAACATCTGATCAATGAACGGTAGGGGAAAGTGATCTTTTCTTGTGGATTTGTTCAATTTACTATAGTCCATGCAAACTCTCCACCCCGTGGCTGTCCGAGTAGGGATGAGCTCATTCTTCTCATTAGCAACAACTGTCATGCCTCCTTTCTTTGGCACACATTGAATCGGGCTCACCCATGAACTGTCTGAAATAGGATAGATGTTCCTAGCATCCAACCACTTTAGAATTTCTTTCTTCACCACCTCTTTCATAATAGGATTAAGTCGTCGCTGATGTTCAACAGTAGGCTTACTTCCTTCCTTTAGAAGAATTTTATGCATGCAATAAGAAGGGTTAATTCCCTTGATATCTGCTATGGTCCAACCAATGGCTGATTTAAACTTCCTCAGAATTTGCAAGAGCTTTTCTTCCTTGCTAGCTGACAAGTTAGAAG
Source organism: Saposhnikovia divaricata (assembly GCA_036435485.1). Classification (NCBI taxonomy): domain Eukaryota; kingdom Viridiplantae; phylum Streptophyta; class Magnoliopsida; order Apiales; family Apiaceae; genus Saposhnikovia; species Saposhnikovia divaricata. The sequence continues at coordinate 28,012,431 of CM071600.1, forward strand.
CAATAATAACAGGTAATGTAGATGCATCACCTAGAAACGCATACCTCAAGTGTTCAGGCAATGGTTTGAGTTCAAGTGTAGGAGCTTCCTCAATAGATGGTTTAAGACGCCCTTGAGAGTTCTTAAGCTCTGCTAACCCAAGAGATTCGAATGGCATATCAAATTTCCTCTTCCAAGGGGCTGAATTTAACTGTTGAAGCTGCTCGGCTACTTCTTCATCGTCAAAATCAGAATCCCCAACTAAAACTCTCTCCAAAGAATCTGACTTAAGCAGCTGCTCAATCTCCGTAGTAACTGCAGAATCGACTAAATCTACCTTCAAATATTCCTCTTCATCTGATGGAAACTTCATTGCATTGAACACGTTAAAAGTGACATTCTGGTCTTGAACCCTCATAATGAGTTCCCCTTTCCGATCAAGGTCCTACCCGTAGCCAAGAATGGTCTTCCCAAGATTATGAGAATCTTCTTATCTTCCTCGAAATCCAAGAAAACAAAATCAGCAGGGAAGATGAGTTTATCAACTTTCACCAAGACATCCTCCACTATGCCTCTAGGATATGTGATCGACTGATCAGCCAACTGCAAAGAGATGTTAGTAGGCTTCGGATCCGACAGACCAAGTTGCATGAATACCGACAAGGGCATGAGATTGATACTAGCTTCCAAGTCACACAAGCACTTCTCAAAAGACAGATTACCAATAGTGCATGGAATAGTAAATCTACCAGGATCCTTTAGCTTCGGAGGCAATTTCTGTTGCAGAACAGCACTGCATTCTTCCATCGCCACAGTTTCCAATTCCTCAAGTTTCAGCTTCCGAGATAGAATACCCTTCATGAACTTAGCATAGCTCGGCATCTGTTCAAGAGCTTCCGTAAAAGGGATATTGATCCGCAACTTCTTGAACACCTCAAGGAACTTGGCAAACTGTTTATCCAAATTTTGCTTCTAGAGTCTTCTAGGATATGGAGGAGGAGGAGGATAGATCTGATTGCTCTTCGTAGACTGCTCCGGAGAAGCTTTTTTAACAAGTTCCTTGTTCTTTTCCACTTCACCAACTAGCTGATCAGCCACCAAGTCAGATTTTTCACTTTCGGGCACTGTAGATTTTTCAACTTGCTGATTCTGAATTTCTTCATCTTCCTTAGCCGCTGATTTTGGATCTGATGTAACCTTTCCCGATCTCAAAGTTACAGCTTTAACCTGTTCTTTGCCTTCCCTCCTACCTGGATTAGCCTCTGTATCACTCGGAAGAGTTCCTTGTGGCCTATTCAACAAGACACTTGCAATTTGACCAATCTGATTCTTCAAGGTCTTGAGAGAAACCACCTGGCTTTTAACCATCAGCCTTAATTCATCCAATTCAGATTTTTCAGAAGAAAATTGCCCCGTACTTGCATGAGGCTGCTGATGAAATCCCGGAGGTTGATATGGTTGCCTTGGAGCATACTACTGCTGATAACCTTGATTGAATGGCCTCGTTCCATATTGCTGATAAGGCTGCTGAGGTTGTTGAGCCCCTTGATTGTTGCTCCAGCTAAAATTAGGATGATTCCTGTTGTTCAGATGATAGGTGGCTGGAACTGGTGCAACAGGTCTCTGAAAATTACTCACAAACTGTACTGATTTAGAAGAGATAGCACACTGATTCGTCTCATGTGTGCCCGCACATAACTCACAAACACTAGCAACCTGCTGAACTCCATAGTTGGTAAGAGAATCCACCTTCATAGTTAGAGCCTTCAACTGAGCTACAATAGCCGTAGCTGCATCAACTTCGAGAATTCCTGCTACCTTGCCTTGAGATAGTCTCTAAGTTGGATTCTGATATTCATTGGCAGCCATCGTCTCAATTAGATCATAAGCTTCCTCGTAGCTCTTAGCCCACAAAGCTCCACCAGATGCTGCATCTAGCAAAGGTCTAGATTGTGCTCCCAACCCATTTTAGAAACCATTTATTACCATCCAGTCAGGCATTCCATGATGAGGACACTTCCTAAGCATCTCCTTGTAGCGTTCCCAAGCCTCACATAACGATTCCCTAGACTGCTGTGCAAATTGAGTTAGAGCGTTACTTATTGCTGCAGTTTTCGCCATAGGGAAGAATTTTGTAAGAAACTTCTGAGCAAGATCCTCCCATGTAGTAATGGAACCAGCTGGTAGAGAGTGTAACCAGCCCTTAGCTTTATCCCTCAAAGAGAGTGGGAATAGTCTCAGTTTGACAGCATCTTCCGACACACCATTGAACTTGAAAGTGTCACAGATCTCGATAAAATCCCGGATGTGCATGTTGGGATCTTTCATTGGAGCACCCCCAAACTGAACCGAATTCTGTACCATCTGAATAGTGCCAGGCTTGATTTCAAAGTTGTTAGCTGCAATGGCTGGTCTGACAATACTAGATTGTATGTCATTGTTCTTTGGCTGAGAATAGTCCTTCAAAGCCTTAACTGTTGTTGCTGCATCGCCCATCTCTACTGTAGTTTCAAGTTTCTCTTCCTTTTTATCTGCTACTGGCTCTACTGTTTGTTCAAGATCTTCTTCATTTTTATCGGTGACTTTTTCTACTTCCTCCAGTTTACGAGTTTGTAAACGTGTTCGCATACATGCTCAAGTACTCGAAAAACCACGAAACAAACAAACTAAGTAAGAAAATCCGAGTCAGTGAACTCCAATAACCACTGATGACCAGCACATAAACTAAAAATAAAACACCAATGATCCCCGGCAGCGGCGCCAAAAACTTGTTAACACAAAATCGCGCAAGCATACGTGATCACAAGTAATATAGATATGAATCAAGTTCATTCCACAGAGATCTGGTTTAGGTTTCAATTCAGTAGATGTACCTATGCAACAATGTATGGTTTTAACTCACTGCTAAGACAATTAACAAATTTGAGGTTTTTATTATCTAAGATTAACTAAAGAAACAAATTAACAATACTAAGAATTACTTAACTAATGAGAATTGAATTCGAATTACTTATGGGAATAAAAACATGGGATCCTAACTTCATTAAATACTTCACTTAGAGTTGACGCCTTTAATCAATGCATGCGATGGTTATGATATCTGATCAGACAACGCGAAACAAGTATACGCTACTTCTCAGTATACGAATACCAAACTAAACATACATCCACAAAAGAGATAGAAGATGAATAGACACCAATTATGTTTAGACCCTATATCTCTATAAGATTTGAATACATAACAGTTGAAGAACAAGTTGTCTATTAAGATCACATAGGGCAGTATAATATATCTCTATTTACGCTACAAATCATGATGTCAATCATACATCAACTTATCCTATGCTAGCATGGCAAGTTCTAAATCTCAAGATCCACTCTCGCTTCACAAGAGATTAACAATTTAGATGTTAGCTACGCATCTAACAATTAAGCATAACCATACGAGGATATCAAGAATTCATCACACACAAATCTTTAAAGTAATCAAACTACCAAACTACTAAACTACATAGATAAATCTGTTAGAATCCCATGACAATGATTATTTCATAATTGAACCGTTCGTCACCATGAGATTTGATGAAAACATGATATTAAACAAAGTATGAATGAAAGTAGTAATATTAATAGAACAAAGATTTGAGTAAACAAATCTAGAATCCAGAGTATCGCCTAAGAAAAGAATACAAAAGATGAAGTAGATCTTGATCCGTTGCTTGTCACGAGCGTTGAATCTACCTCCGCTTTTCTCCCTTGCAATTCTAAGTTATATCCAAATTACAATGTTACAATGTGTTTAAATAGGCCCTAGATATCTTATCCACCAAGAAAATACCTAAAAATACAAATTAAATTCGAATAAGGGCAAAAATGGAATTTCAGAATTTTCTGGCGCACCCTGCGCGGCTAGAGCGCAATCTGCGCGGTTCCCTTCTGTTTGTAGCGCAGTCTGACCAGCTGTGGCGCAGTCTGCCCAGCTGGTTTCTGCCAGATTGATCTTTTTGCTTGTTTTTCTTCGTTTTAGCTCCAATTCCTTCCGTTTCTTTTCCAAATGCTTCCGCCTTTTCTTATCTTGACTTCAAATCTTCATGGTGGTTTAAAGCAAGACTCCATTCTTCATTCCTATGCACGAATTCAACTCCAAAATTGACGAAAACAACAACACTAGTTGAAAAATCACGAACCTGAACAACTAAACAAAAAAACATCAAACTACAACAAACTTGAGGCCAAGTGAATGAATTTAAGCCGATATAGAATGCTCCAAGTGGATATAAAATCCGCTTATCAACACTTCAAGCTTGGAGTTCATAAGGGGGAAATAATATTGGAAGTCCCAACAGTTCTGTTGATTTAGGAAATAAGATAAACGAGGTGATGGCCATAGCCCTCAGAGGAATTGGGGCAGGTTGAAAGATGTTCAAACAAAAGAAGCTTCAGAAAATTCTATCAGATGGAAGCTTTGTTGATATCGTTAAAATTAAAGTTATGTAACTAACAAAAGTGTTTGGAGTTGTCCCACATCATTTGTGGGAGAGACATATTGCTTGTTAATAACAATCCAGTTGATTCCATTAGTATGAGGCCTTTTCGATGTGCCCAAAATTAAATCCGTGCAGGCTCGGTCCTAAGCGAAAAATATACTATTATGGAGTTAAGGCTTGCTCGTGGCCCAACAAGTGTTATCAGAGCTACAGGTTTTAACGGTCCGTAACAATCTCAAATGGGCTCCAGATTTGACCTAGGAAGAGAGGCATGTGGCTTATCTCAGGATGGGCTTAAGGAAGAGCAGGTGGGCCTTCCAGTATGGGCTTAAGGGGAGCTAGATAGGTTGGTAAACTTCTAGTATGGGTCAAGGGGAGTCAGATCACACATAAAGTAGGCTAATAATCTCTCGTGTTTTCTAGATCCTTCCAGGTCTCTTAATATATAAATACCCTATCGATCCTTCACCACATACCATCACTCCACCCCCTTTATCGTCTTTCTGTAAAACTCACTTCTCTATCTTTCAAATTTAGCAAATTGGGCATCAATATCTTGAAACGTAAATTTTACATGCAAACACATCTTTTATATCACCTACTATCTACAACATCGACAACACTATCATCGAAAGTTGTACAATTCCAGATCTGGAGACTGTTTTGTTTGTGATCTTCGTCAAATCTATCGATTCTTGTCTTGTTTGTCAAATTTTGCCCGATTTTCTTGTAAATTGCTTTGCATCCCATATCATATTTTTTGTCGATCGGTAATTCGTCATATAAATTATTATAATACTGATATATATTCATGTATGCATACATCAAGGTGGCAATTTTATATGAATTGATTGATACCTGCTTCGTTTCAATTAGATTGAAGAATTTATTTTTGAATTTATTAAAAAATTGAGATAAAATATTTTATATGAATTTGTTTTTGCATAAATTGAATGAGAACGCTTATACAAATATCAATGTATGATTTATTCTGGGTTGTGATTCGAGTTCAAGTTTTGGATTAACTAAGATTTTGATCGAATTTCATTTTTTTGCATAAATTTGAATCAAAAAGAAATTTCACATATTTGGTTCGACTATAATTTTTTTACGAAGTTCTGTAAAATTTATTAATTACAATACAGAATATGGATGTGAGTTATTTCCCCTAAATACACAAATCTAGTGTAATAATTCTTCACTTCTTGATCTTATTCTTTTTTTTTTGCAGCAACCACTTTTTATTCTCTTTTCATACAATTTACATTTGATTAAATATCTGCAGTAAACAATGAAGAAAATGCTCCAAGAAAAGTGAAGTCCATGTCCAAAGGTGGTAGTTGCAGGTAATACTGGTTACCCATCTACGTAAAATTATCATTAACACTAGTTTAATACCTACCACAGTTACTTTTATTATATTTTGTCAATATTTTAATATTTATTTTAATTTTAATTTTTTTACTTTCTTTTTACTTTCATTCTTTTAAAAAATAATTTCTATTTAGTGGCCTATGTAAGTATATGTGGGATCAGTTCACGTGAGTTTGCATGTGGCGCATGATCTACTGAAAGCTGCAGATAAATATAGTTTGGATGGGTTAAAGCGTCAGTGTGAGCATATCATTGCAAAAGTAAGTGAAGTAGCTATTTTAACCAAAACTCTTGTATGTGATATAATGTTGACCAGGTGACTTTATTCTTTTTCAAAAGGATATTTCCGTGGCAAATATCTCCCTTACGTATGAATTAGCAAACGCCTTGAATGCTTCGTCATTGAGGGATGCTTGCTTTGTTTTTGTGCTGGAGAAGTTTGACGACTTGATTGTATTGCATGGGTACGGTAACCATTTATTGTTTGACTGTCAATCTTTCTTACACCAACCGTAAAAAAAATTGACATATCTATTGAAATTGGGATAATTGTCATATGTGTAATGTGACATGTTGCTTCATTCAATAGAGCTATCACATATCTTCCAAGTACTTGTTAGACCATAGCGCTACATTATTGTTTTTTGCTTTTATATGATTACATTAGTTATTTATTGGCATTCTATTGATGATTACTTCGTGTTTCGACATGTGAAATACCAGGTACCATAATCTGATATGCAGAATGTTACCGCAGATGCGTGATTACTTAATTAGGGCAGTTTCTAGTTTCTAGCTAGGCTTTCCCAAACTGAATGAGCACGACAAAAGTTCTTGGTTTCGTAAGCATTAGTATGTTGATTTTAACCACAAAGGAGAAATGTACACAAAAATATACTTGTTGGATTGTAACCCTTCCCTAAAGGGAATGAGAAAATTTTGAACATTACATTTATTTTCTTCACATGCCAATTCTAGATTGTGGCATTATCGTTCTTTTAATCGTGATATTGTTTGCATTAAGCAAATAAGTGATATTGTTGGGCAATATTATATAAGTATATGTGATTGCTTAAAATTTTCTTTTTAGGCAATATAATATGTGCCTGTTTAAAAGATACGGGGCTTAACGAAAAGAAAAAAGAAAAGAAAATGGATATTGTAATTATGGATTAAATAACAGGAACCGTAGATTATAGTAGAATCGGGTGTAATCAGTTTAGATTTTAACGGAATGTTACTGATTTTAATGGAGTTTCCACAAATCCTTCAAAATCTTGAATTTCAACAATATTTCAAAAGATATAAAATACATTAACAAGTTCATCAAAATCCACCATTTTATCAAATGCAAAAAAAAATCATGAATTTTTGAATACCATCAGTTTGTAATATATTTTTTTAAATCCAAATTATATACCGCCAAATTTTAATGGACTTTTTAAATCTAAAATGAATATCTTCTTTTTGAAATCGATATTGAATACCAACAAATTTTAACATTATAAAATTCAAATTGAACACACTAAAATTTTAAAAATGCTTAAAATATTTTCAAATCTGAATTGAATACACCTCCTAAAATTATAATGGAATCATGAGAGACATAAAAATTATAATTTTATAATTAAGCGAAATTGACTGTTATATATACTCTTTCAACTAAAACTAAAATGCTCTAGCTTTCGTGTATTATTTATTTACTTTTAAATTATATTAAATTAAATTTGAATAATTTTAAATTGAAAAATATATCATAAATAGAAACATTTTAGGCACAATAAACTCTAAAATTATAAATTTATGATTTGGATGAAGGTGAATGATATCCATTTTTTAATCGGATTTATTTTACCTATTAGGACATTTATTTTACCTATTTGAGAGTTGAGTATTCATACATGATACACATTTATCATTTGGACATTACAAATAGGATAACCAACTTACAAATGGGTATCTTAAAAATAAATTTTATTTTTGAGATACGTATTTGGGAAATGAATATCTTATTCAATAGAATACCCAATTCACAAATACGTATCATAATTATTAAAAACAACAAACACACCCGATAATTATTATTTTTATTCATTTTAATTAAAAAAATTATTATTTTTTAACATTCATTCTCTTCATTATTCATAAAATAATTGCAAAGTCTAGCGCCTCATATTTTGAGATGATATGCCTTGATATATATATATATATATATATATATATATATATATATATATATATATATATATATATATACGACACTAGCTTTATAGCCCGTGCAAGGCACGGGCTAGCTATTGAATTCATATTAGTATATACTTTGTGTTGCTTTATATAGGTAGTTTCTAGGACCAAAATATTATATTCCTATTTCATTTGTTCCTTGATGATATGTATATTTACATCGATACTTATGTTGTCGTGCTCTCTATTTACATAAATATATATCATGCCTCCTTCATACACGAAATCTACAATAATAGCATTAGACGACGAGAGCTCAACAATGAATCAAGTGGAGCTTATTTAATGCCAGAAAGCTCAACTGCTTCGATATAAAATCCATCCCCCATCTGCAAACATTTTGTTGAAGATTAGAATTTGTGCTATACAATAAAGAAAATAAAGAAAGAGAGCCAAAAATTTACATTGACCTAATAGGAATCAAAAGCAAAACTAATAACAAGCACAAGTATGTTAGTCACAGAGGCATGCCTGAATACATCTAATAACAAGCCTAAGTATGTGTAATGCTATGCATTACCTACATGACCTCTTAACCGAGGGAACCTCTAGTTGTAGAGTTTCTATTTGTTCTGTACTTGTAATAGGCATCAAATCCTAGTTGTGTAACTGTACTTATAAAGTCAAGAATAATGCTTGAAAGAAGTTCCAAGGTTCATGCCTCAAGCAAGGAGATAAAGACTGCCAAATAATCACAGTTGGGATTTGAAGAAATGAAGAATTTGCCTAAGTACCAATTCGAGAAGTACATTTGTCTATTCGAGAAGTCTAGCATTCGAGAAGTCAAAGATTCGATATCTCAGAAGACACTATTCGATATCTCTGAATACACTGTTCGATATCTCATTCGATATCTCAGAGATTCGATATGTCTAATACTCTATTCGAGAACTCATGGAGTCAACAAGTCAAAGCATCATTCGAGTTCTCTAAGAGTCAACAAGTCAATGCTCTATTCGATATCTCAAGGACTAAAGAAGCTATTCGACATCTCAGCGATTCGATATGTCAAAATGCTCTATTCGATATCTCAAGGAGTCCCAGAGAAAAGAGCTATTCGATAAGTGATTCGATATATCAATATAACACTATTCGAGAAGTCAGAGTTATCGATTAAGTCAATTCGAGTTCTCGAATCAATCACTTAGCCACTTCTCGAATACATTCTTGGAGACAAAATACTGAAGAATTATACAAGTCAGAAACCTGCAACAAGCCAAGACGCTTTATTTGACTATGTACTATAAAGAACATTGGAAAGCCTACAAAGAAGCTTGGAGAGATAAGACAAAGGGACAAGGAGCTAAAGAAGTGGATCTGAACAGGCTTTGCAAAGTCAAATCTGTAGCCGTTTGGACTCTTACTCAAATGAGATAGACAGACTGGAAAGTAGTTTGTTTACCTACCTTATTTGTAGTAAGTAGGTGTATCCATGTCTATAAGGATACAGCCTCACTTCCTTAGCAGATAAGTTTTTAGAGATAAGATTTTCATATACATCACAAGAAATATCTCTCTAAGAAAAACGAAGCTGAGAATACTACCATTTGTATTCATAGATTGTAGCAAAATCTTTATCTAATAAAATATTAGATTAAAGTGATATTGTGTTGTGTTTGTCTTTGTTATCCGCACTTACATATCTCACACACTCAACACATATCTTGCTGCAAAGATTCAAGAACGTAGAAAAGTTCAAGAATCCATTCACCCCCCTGTATTCTTTTACTTTATTCAATACTCAACAAGTGGTATCAGAGCAAGATGTTTAATCTAAACAGAAAACGATCATGAGTTCGAATACACCAAAGACTATAGGTACGGTGAAGGTCCCTAAGTTCGACAAAGAGAATTACAACCTCTGGAAAATAAAAATGCTGTTGTTCATCAAAGCTGCCAATCCTCTCTACCCTGACATCCTCAAGAATGGTCCATTTGTACCACAACAAGAAATTGCTGAATCTATAGTGGGCACAATAGTCATTCCTAGATCATATGTTGCAAAAGAGCCATCCAAATGGACGGACTCAGAGAAGGAAAAGGTTGCCCTAGACAGTCATCTCATGTTGCTGATCATAGACTCCATGGATATGTCGATGTTTGCCAACATAGCATCATTCACATCAGCCAAGGACATGTGGAACCACATCGAGGTGTTATGTGAAGGGACAGAGGAGGTAAGAGAGAATAGGAAACAGATACTGGTCACACAGTATGAGGCTTTCATGGCAAAGTCCAAAGAAAGTATCACTGATATGTTTGAGAGATTTCACAAGCTGGTGACTGAGCTTCAAATGAATGGGAAGGTTTACAGCACTAAGGAATTAAACATGAAGTTTCTACTATCTGCACCAAACCATCTAGAGCAAAGGGTCATATCTCTAAGAGAAAGAGATTTGAACAAAGTCACATATGATGTGCTCTATGGGGTTTTAAAGACTCATGAGCTTGAGTTGCTTCAGAAGAGGGCTATCCAAGCCAACCAAGGCAGAATGATAAACACATCCTGTGCCTTGATTATCAACAAATCCGTTCAAGACCTGGAAGCATCTACAAGTCAACTGAGAATAGAAGAGATAGTAGATGATGAAGAAACTGAAAAAGAAGTGACTGAACCTATTGATGAAAAGGAAGAAGATGAGTTCTACACTCTTGAAGAGTTGGATGCCATGGAAAACACTTCATATGCTTTTATGGCTAGAAAATTCCCAAACATCAGATTTAAGAGGAATCAGCCCTTCAAGTCTAGATCTCAAAATCATTCATTCAATAAGAGCAAGGCACCTGTGAAAGCAAACAAAAACAAATTCAAAACCAGCTATGTGGATAGGTCATCTGTGAGATGTTATAGATGCAATGACCTAGGGCATTTTGCCAGTGAATGCAAGAAGCCTAAAAAGAAGGATAAGGAGTTTCTTGAGCTTGAAGCTAAGTATGAGGCTCTGCTAAAGAAGCATACACCAGGTAAGGCCTACATAGCTGAAGGGAAGTGTTGGGATGATTCTGATAGTGATGGAGAAGAACAAGAATTCTGCAACTATGCCTTGATGGCCAACTCCATGGAAGAACTATCTGAATCAGACTCTCAAGTACCATCCCTCACTACTATAGACATGTCTGTTTCTGAATACAAATCTATGGTTGAACTATCTGTTGAGATGTTTAATATTCATACTAGTATGACTGCTGCTAATGAAGAAATTGCTAAACTGTCTACTAAGAATGAACTGTTGAACAAAAGAAATGAGGAACTAGAACTAACTGCTATGCAAGTAGAAAACCTAAAACAAGAAATCGAATATCTAACGAATAAGGTTCTATGTGCTAGTCAAGTTGAGAAAGCTCTTAGGGATGAACTAGCTGAAAATGAATTTAAATTGAAAACATTTAAGAATTCCTCTAGTCTATTGCAGTCCTACCATGAGAAAAATCTAGCTAGACCTAAGGCTGCCATTGGACTTGATTATGACACTCTCAAACAGAGGAAAGGCTATGCAGTCATTGAAGATGACATTGTTGTTCAAGAGGAAGTGCCTCAGGTTTTGAAAAAGGCTGAGACCCCAATATTTAAAACACCAACACTTGAGATTGATGAGGATGCCTTACTCATTAAGCAAATGTTGGATGATGGAGATAAGGCACAATCAAATGAATAACAAGCATCCTCTAAGAGTGAGAATGTCAAAACCAAAGCCAAGGAGCCAGTAGGAGGTAGACCTAGACTTGAGAAATTTGTGAAGTTTGTTTCAGCTGGGAATAATGAGTTTGAGAAGAAAGTGGCTAAAAAGAAACAAAACAGGAATGGCAAATTAGGGATTAACAAGGACAACAATTATGCTTATGTGCCAAATGCCCCTAGGAAAGTTTGTCAAAATTGTTTTAGCACTAATCATTTAACTCATGCATGCAAGAAACCATCTGGTAGTGTTGCTAAACCATTCTATGATTGCTCTGTGCCTTTAAGACATAGAGACTCTCCTTTCTGTGATAAATTTGATTGTATGCCATGTAACATGAATGTAATGACTAGTTGTTTTAATTTGAGAAGACAATTCATGGAAGGTTGCATCAGTCACAATGTTCACACACACTATACAAGAACAAAGTCTTCAAGTCCTCCTAAAGTTAGGAAGGTACCTCTGTCACCTAAGTCTAAGAACCCTGATCCTAAGACTTCTAACAGTGACAAGAAGACTAACATCAAGAAAATTGATAAGCATGCTGTTTATGATAAAACTGTTGCTAAGCCACATGGACCCAAACTTGTTTGGGTACCAAAGGAGAAGTAATACCTTTGTGTTTGCAGGGCAAAGAAAGTGAAAGGAAGGTCATGTGGATTTTGGACAGTGGATGCTCAAACCGTATGACTGGTGATATGGCCCTGCTACCACAGTATGAGGAGAAGGCTGGCCCAATGGTTGCTTTTGGAGATGACAGCATTGGCAACACACTGGGATATGGCAAGTTGGAAATTGGAAATGTCATCATTGAAAATGTAGCACTGGTCAATTTACTGACAGAGGCTTCAAAGTGAATTTTGACAAAGATGAATGTTTGATCACCCACTAGAAGACTGGTGACTTTGCTCTATCTGGAGTAAGGAAAGGAAGCCTGTTTGTAGCCAATATGAACTCTGTAAACAAGGACAAAATTTGTTGCTTATGCTCAAAAGCATCAAATGAAGATAGTTAGCTGTGGCATAAGAAGCTATCACACTTGAACTTCAAAGGCATTAATTCTCTAGTCAAAAGGGAGTTAGTGAGAGGCATGCCCACACTTGAATTCTGTCAAGAATGAGTGTGTGAGGCTTGTCAAAAGGGAAAAATGAAAAGATCAAGCCACAAGTCAAAGACAGTGACATCAATAACCAAGCCCCTACAACTAATTCATATGGACTTGTTTGGGCCTGTCAATATTATGTCACTAGGAAGGAAAAAGTATGCTCTGGTGATGGTTGATGATTTCACAAGGTATACATGGGTAGAATTTCTGGCATCAAAGGATGAGGCTCCACAAGTAATCATTGAGCATATAAAGAAAATTGACAAGGAAGCAAAGGCCAACAATGCAAGTGTGATTGCATTAAGAAGTGATAATGGAACAGAGTTCAGAAATGCCATGCTTGAAGCATTCTGCAAAGAGAATGGTATTTCTCAACAATTCTCAGCTCCAAGGACTCCACAACAAAATGGAGTTGTTGAGAGAAAGAATAGAACTCTAATTGAGGCTGCTAGAACAATGTTACTTGATGCAAAGATGCCTACATGTTTTTGGGCTGAGGCTGTGAGCACTGCATGCTATATCCAAAACAGAACCCCATCAACAAAAACACTGGAAAGACACCTTACAACTTGATGACTGGAAAGAAGCCCACTCTAAAGTATGTTCATACTTTTGGAAGCAAATGCTTTGTGTTAAAAGACAATTCAGAATATGTTGGAAAGTTTGATGCAAAAGCATTTGAAGGAATTTTTCTTGGCTACTCTATGGAAAGAATTGCATACAAAGTTTATGTCATCAGTTAAAAGAAAGTTATGGAAAGCACAGATGTGACATTTAATGACAGCAAACTACCTGGATTAGAAGAAGCCAATGATGAAGATAAAGATCCTTTGAAGTTTGACAATCTAGATGATTCTGATGAGGAGATTGAAACTGAATTTGAGCCCACAATCCAACAAACTCAAGTGAATGAAGAACCTGTGTCAACCAACAATGAAGAAACAAGCATCCAAGACACACCTGTGATTAGTGGCAACTTCACAGGGGGAGGAAATGTAAATGATCATGATCTGGATGATGAAGCAACATCAAGGCTGAGAAATCAATCTGAACATATAAGGAAATGGGATAGATCACATACTGCAGATCAGATAATTGGAGATCTAAATACAGGAGTGAGGACAAAGAGAGCAACTCTAAATGAATGTCTCTATGGTTGCTTTCTATCCCAAGTTGAGCCTAAGAAACTTGACGATGCATTGTTGGATCCTGATTGGATAATTGCTATGCAAGAGGAGCTAAATCAATTTGAAAGAAGCAAAGTATGGGAACTTGTGCCTGCACCAAAGGATAGAACCATTGTTGGAACAAAATGGGTTCTAAGGAATAAGATGGATGAAAATGGTGTAGTCATAAGAAACAAAGCAAGGTTGGTTACAAAAGGATACTCTCAACAGGAAGGCATTGACAATGATGAGACTTTTTCCCCTGTTGCTAGACTAGAGGTCATCAGAATTTTCTTGGCATTTGCTGCACATTCTAATTTCAAGGTTTATCAAATGGATGTCAAGAGTGCATTTCTGAATGGGGAGTTGGAAGAAGAAGTATATGTGCAACAGCCATCTGGCTTTGAGGATCCACAATTCCCTCACTTTGTCTACAGATTTCTTAAAGCATTGTAAGGACTTAAGCAAGCTCCTATGGCATGGTATGACACATTATCACAATTTCTACTGGAGAATCAATTCACTAGAGGCACACTGGACAAGACACTGTTTTACAAGAAACATGGTGATGATATTATCTTAGTTCAAATCTATGTGGATGATATCATATTTGGCTCTACAAATGAGAAGCTGTGTGAGAAATTCTCTAAGCTCATGCAGAGCAGATATGAGATGAGTATGATGGGAGAATTAACATTCTTTCTTGGGCTGCAAGTGAGTCAAAGGAAGGATGGCATTTTTATAAGTCAAACCAAATACATCAAGGATCTATTGAAGAAATTTGACTTAGAATAATGCTCACCTGGAAAGACACCCATGGCCACTGCCACCAAGTTAGATGAAGATGTTAAGGGCAAGAAGGTAGATATTTCAATCTACAGAGGCATGGTTGGTTCTCTACTCTACCTCACTGCTAGTAGGCCAGACATCATGTTTGCAACATGCTTGTGTGCAGTGTTTCAATCAAATCCAAAGGAATCACATATGATAGCAATAAAGAGGATTTTCAAATATCTGAAGGGCACACCAAACTTGGGGTTATGGTATCCTAAGGACACAGGGTTCAATCTGGTTGGTTATTCTGATGCTGATTATGCTGGATGCAGAGTGGATAGGAAAAGCACCTCAGGTAGCTGCCAGTTTCTTGGACAAAGGTTAGTCTCTTGGTACAGCAAGAAACAACAATCTGTGTCAACTTCCACAGCTGAAGCTGAGTACATAGCTGCTGGAAGTTGTTGTGCTCAAGTGCTTTGGATCAGAAACCAACTTAGAGATTATGGACTTGTGTTGGAAAGAATTCCAATCATGTGTGACAACACAAGTGCAATCTCTATAGTTTCCAATCCTGTCAATCATTCTAGGACAAAGAACATTGACATCAGATATCACTTCATAAGGGAGCATGCAACTAATGGAACCATTGAGTTACATTATGTTCCCACAGAGAAACAACTAGCTGACATATTCACTAAGCCATTAGATGAAGCCACCTTCACAAGGTTGGTTAGTGAGATTGGAATGCTGAATTCTTCAAATTCTGGCTAAGTGAATATATCAACTAAATTGTTGCAGCAGTAAATACTTACTTTATCAAATGCTCAATATTTTTGAAGTAAGTATTGGCTGGAGTATGAGTTATAAATATTCCATAATGCTGCATATGTTGAAAATCATACATCTTTAGCTTGAAATTTCTGTGAAATTTTGAGAGAATCACTATTTAATTTGGTAGAATATTCTTCAGTGAATATTTTTGGTAAATTTCAAAAGATAGTGAAAATTGAATTTTATGAGTGAAAAGTATAGTTCGATAAGTCAGACTTCTCGAATGGTTCATTGTTATGTCATGGCTCGAGTTCTCGAATAGACCTATCTAGAACCCTCTTGAGTTCTTGAATAGTGTCTTTTGGAGAAATCGAATAGCACACTCTGATTTCTCGAATAGAGTATTTTAGTTCTCTAATGATGGAGTTCTCGAATACTGTATTTGAGTTATCGAATCATTTGAAAAGGCTGATTTTTCGCTGACACTTAATCGCTTTTTGGACTTATATTCAAAATTTCATTTCGCTCATAAAAACATATTTTATTTAGCTTAGAATTATTTTCTAAGTTAAATAACTGCCAGCTGTGAGTTACAAACTGCTTGAGATATCGAATAAGCCTTTCTTGACTTATCGAATAGTTGTTTTATACTTCTCGAATGACTGTCTTGTCGATACAAAACTTATATCTAATCGACAACTCAAGTTATTCATATATATACAATTTCACAACTGTTCAACTCATTTCGTTCGATTTTTCAAGCATCTAAACTCTTAAAACCTCTGAAAACCCTAACTGCGAATTTCTTCTTCAACCTTAATTTTCTTTTCTTCTCTACCCAAATGGCAAACACTCAACTCACCATACCATCTCAAACCAATTTCATCGCAATTACCAGTGATGTGGAAGCACCAAATGCTAATTTCAAGTGCTTTGTTCGATGGTTGTCTGAATCTTACATCAAGGGTGCACTATCAGCCAACCCAACCCTGTACATAGACTTATTAGAACAATTCTGGAGGACAGCTACAGTGGAGGTCATAGCCCTGGAAAATGCTATTACCTCATATGTTGTCTACTACAAGATTCAAGGCGAGGATATTACTATCACTACCGCAGACATGAATCAAGCCTTGGATTTGCAGCAAGAGGCATATGACTCCCTGGCCACAGATGCTGAGTTGGAAGAATTCTTTGAATTTATCAACTACTCAGAGGCTATTAAACTTGGAAAGCTGAATAGGAAGTACTTGAGAAAGGAATGGAGCTATGTTTTTGCTACACTCCTTCATGTATTCACTGCCAGGAAATCAAGCTTTGATCAGATTAGTACACCTGTACAGCAGCTTGCCTATGTCTTGGCTCATGGGAGAAAGATAGATGTTGGACATCTCATCATACAGGAGCTATATGGGAGACTTGGTAAGAACACAGCCAAGAGAGGTACTGAAATTTTCTTTCCCCGCTTTATTCAATCAGTACTTAATTTTAAAAATGCTTCATTGATTGAATTGCCTGGATTAGATAAAAGTAAAATAGCTATCCTAGGTCCATGACCAAACTCATTTTTGGTAACTTGGAGACTAGGAATGATGTGGATGTAAGGCTTAAGATAACTCCCCACATGGAGGGTTTGTTTAGGTCTTACCCCCACAACATGCCAATATTTGAGTCTAAGTCTCAGTTAGCACAGCCTAAGCAAGAAGAACAAAATGCTAACCCAAGGCTTGCTAACCAACCCTCTCAGACAAACACTCTACCAAACACAGAGCCAACTGCATCATCCTCTCAAAAGGGTGATGTTAGTAAAAAGAAGAGAAAATAGGTTGCTTCTGAACCTTTAACCATCTTAACTGAAGCAGCCTTGGCTGTAGAACTAGGTTTAGAAGATGAGGAACCTGAGTCACCTATCATTAGCCTGAAGAAGAAGAAGAAGAAGTCTAAAACCACCTCTTTAGTCACCGAAATGGCTGAAGTTGTAAAATCAGGGGCACAAAACTCACTAGATGTATCCTCTCAACAGGGTGCATCTATAGAATCAAGCATCCTCCCCAATGCACCTTCCTGTAAAGAGTCAGCACAAGGGAATGATAAGGCTGTCACAATACTGAGTGGAGAGCACATCACAATTGAAACTCCCTCTATCTCTCAGGGGGAGTTGCCAAAATCTAATCTACAACACACTTCTCTTCCAGAATCTACCACTCATATTTCTTTGGAGCCTGCAACTCAAGCAATTGAGGAGCAAGGCATTGATCATCAAGAATTCTTTTCTCTTCATGAGCCAATGGATTCAAGTGACTTGGTGCATGACACCTTGCTCACCACCCAGGTACCACATTTAGATGGCCAGGGAATGCATGCTGGGGCATCTCCTAATGACACCATCACAAACACAGAGGATTCACCAGTTTTAACTAGAGACTCTGTGCCTGTGTCACCTACTGTTGTAACTCATCCCACTCCTGTGGAGACAACAGTAGTAGAGGCTTTCCATCCGGTTACAGAAGTTGCATCTGTAACTGAGGAGTCTAGCTTGCCTAGCTCTAGCTCTAACTATATGTCTCAATGGCTGAAGCCTGTGCAACATAACAGTGCCTCAGGATCAGGGTCTGTTCCACCACAATTGACGGTTGAAGCACTCCAAAGCTTAATTGTGGATCAGATCCCTGAGTTCACAAAGATTGCTCAGCACCTTCTCACTGCAGACATGCCCAATCCAGACTATGAAGCTATCCTCTTATGCCACAGAGATGATGTAGAACAACAGAAGGCAAAGATCATAGATGAAACTGAGAGAGATGGAAATATAGATGCTTGGCTACAAGGAACAAATGACATCCCTCTCTCAGAAGGTCTCCAGTACCTCAGAGAAGAATACATCACTTCACTAGGGTCCAATGCCAAATCTCTCACCCCTACTGATGTGTATGAAGCAGTGAATGACAGCTACAAGGGCATTCTCAAGGCTGCACACTACCTTGGAAAAGGTCTAAAGACAGAAGTTAATGAAGTGTGTTCAGCCACAACCAAGGAGGTGCATGAGATAAAGAGGACTTTTGATTCCAAATTCCCTCAACTGGAGACTGTAGTCAAGGATATCCTAGCCTGTAAGTCTACCTGCAACAAGATGGACAATGGTTTAGCCATTCTCAAAGATGCTGTCACAGGACTGGGGCACAAATTCCAAAATCTCACTGACCAGACAACTGAGGCCAATGCCATGCTTAGGACACTCTTTGCAAATCAATATGGAGACAAGCTGGTCACTGAGGTCCCTGTGCATGAGATGTCTAGGTTTGAAGTGCAGAGACTTAAAGAACAATCCCTGTCTGGCTTCAAATCTACTGCATTGTTCAGCAAGGTAGATGCACTTGAAAAGGAGGTAGCTACTCTCACTCAGTCTAATGCTCATCTTACAGACAAGATACAAACTCTTACTGAGCAGTTGAACACTCAAGCCACCACCACAGCTGATGTTCTTCTGCATCAACAATCAATGTTGTCTGCAATGATGAAGCACATGGGTCTCCCTCTCCCTGAAGAATCTTCAACCCCAAAGGTCACTCCTACAGCCTCTGTGCCTGACAACAAGCCTAAGGGGGAGAAGAGGACATCAAGAAACTCAAATACAAAGGGGGAGAAACCACCAGTAAAGGGCATCAAAATCATTGAAGGTGGTCATCAAAGAACTTCAAAATCTTTAACTCATGTGCCTGGCAAAGGAAAAGACAAAGTTGATGAGCCTCCTACTTCTCTGCCAGTTGTCACTCTACCAACTGTGCACATCACTACTTCCAATGGTCAAAAGAAATCTATCACAACCACAGTGGTTGCAGGGAGTATGCCATCTGACAAACCTCCATTCTCCATATCTAAGAGTGCCAAGCCAGTAGAAGTGAAGGTGGTCACTGAGGCCAAGCTACAAGAAATTGCAAACTCAAATGTCTATCATGATGATGCATTCTTGGAGTTTCTGAAAGTCTCAAGAGAATAGGCTGGTGATGCTCTATCATATCATAGGAGTTTGAAGAATCAGATTGACTATCTCACTGTAGTACCAAGGAGAGTTGATGGCCTATGGCTCAAAGAGATAATGATGGTAGGAAAGAATAAGATATGGCATTTAACCATCAACACTCTACAGGGTCTAAAGCACTCAGAAGTGGATGTGTTCCTTGAAATGATTGAAAAGAAGGATGAAAACTCCAAGAGTCTCTTTGATGAGTTAAGGGATGGTCAACCAGCAAGGCTACCTGAAGTATTCACAAATCCTAGAACCATCATCTATCAGGCTGCAACAAGAATTGATGATATCAAGCAGCTGGTCATTCCTAAGCACCTAACTCCTCAGAACAAATCTCTCATTATTGCCATCATTGAGCAGCTGAACAAGAAGAAGGGTTTAAGAACAGCAGAAGAATTGGAAGCTATATCTTATCTCAGGTCATACATTGCAACTGTGATAAGTGGATTTATATCCACTTGGATCGCTTCAATTCGGCTTAAATTGATTGTATTGGACTCAAGTTTATTGTAGTTTTGATGTGTTTTGCTTAGTTGTGCAGATTTGCAAGAATATCGATTATGGTTGATGCTTCTATCGTGTTTGGAGGATTAATTGATTAAAATTCGGATTTTCTGGGAAGGTTGCACAGTCTACACTGTTTTGGCCATATCTGGAGTTCTATAAGTCCGTTTGAGTCCCGTAAGCTGTCCACGCGAAGCCTGGAAGATTTTCTACAACTTAGGACAGGATTCGTGCGCGCAAGTTGCGTGTGGTGAGAGCAGATTGCGCGACAAGCAGACTGATGGGAGCAGAGAATTTACTGTTTTGCCCTTTTCAAGTTCTAATTGTATTTTGGGCATTTTTTGGTACCTAAATCGAATTCTAATTGTAATAGAAGGCAATTTCTTGCTGGGCAAGACTTGGAGTGCCTATATAAACATATCCAACCCTTGTAAATTGTATCATTAAGACAATTAGACAATTAGATATCTTATACACAATATAGCTTAGATCTGCAAGGGAGAAAAGGAGAGAAGGATTCAACGCTCGTGACAAGCAACTGATCTATATCTACTTCATCTTTTGTATCATAGATTTGTTTTCTCAACTCTTGTTTTATTAATATTATTACTTTCTTTCATATCTTGTCTTCTATCATGGTTTCATCAGATTCCATGATGACGAGCGGTTCGATATTAGCTAATCGTTGTCATGGGATTCTAACAGATTTATCTATGTAGCTTAGTAGTTTGATTGCTTCAAAGATTTATGTGTGGTGAATTCTTGATATCCTCGTATGGTTGTGTTTCATGTGTTTAGATGAGTCATGAACATCTAATTTGTTAATCTCTTGCAAAACGAGAGTGGATCTTGAGATTTAAAACTTGCCATGCTAGCATAGGATAGGTTGATATTATTATCATGATTTGTGGCATACATAGAGATATGATGCTACCCTATGTGATCTATGTGGATAACTTGTGCTTCAACCTTTATGTTTTCAAATTCTATAGAGATATAGGGTCTAAACATAATTGGTGTCTACCCATCTCCTATCTCTTTTGTGGATGCATGCGTAGTTTGGTATTAGTATACCGAGAGGTAGCTTTTACTTGTTTCGTGTTATCCGATCAGATATCAAAACCATCGTATGTATTGATTAAAGGCATCAACTCTAAGTGAAGTAGATGATGAAGTTAGGATTCCATGTTTTCTCGCATATAAGTAATTAAATTTTAATTCTCATTAGTTAGTAATTTTTAATTTGTTAAATTGTATCCTAGTTAATTATAGTTGGTAAAAACTTAATATTGTTATTTGTCTTAGCAGTGAATAGTAATCATACATTGTTGCATAGGTGCATCTACTGAATTAAAACCATAACCAGATCTCTGTGGGAACGAACTTGACTTCTATCTATATTACTTGTGACCACGTACGCTTGCGTGATATTGTGTAAACAAACTGGCATTGTACCTGAATCTGCTAAGTTTAACCCAAGCAAGGATGGTGATCATGACAAGGATGGGGACAGAAGTGATGGAAGGAGAAGACATCACAGGAGTGATAAGGGGGATGAGGATAAGAAGAAGAAGAAAGACTGCCAGGCAACCATGTAAAAAGGATCAAATTCAAACAAGCTGCAAGGAAACCAAAGCTATCCAAATCAAGGACTCTAACAATTTATCCAGGCTTAAAACTCCAACCACTAGATGAAGATTTTGATGAAGACCAACTGCAATTCTTACAAGTTCAAAGAATCTACCATGTTGCCATTGTTGATAACTTCCTTGAGATCAAATATACTGATGGAAGGGATGAGAAATTCAAACAAGGAGGATGTCAACACTGAGGCAAACTACATGACATAGATAGAATCATTGCATTGTTGAGCTCAGAAGATAAAGTGGAAAGAGTATGGAAGCTGGAGCTAATTGATTTTGTGAAGATGAAGAGAGATCATGAGGAGAGAATCAGAAAAGAGTGTCTTGAGAAATGGCTAGCAAGGGAGAAAGAAATTGAGAGACTGGAGATTGAAGCAGAAAAGCTAAGGGCAAAGGGATTGTGTAGAGTT
Source organism: Saposhnikovia divaricata (assembly GCA_036435485.1). NCBI lineage: Eukaryota > Viridiplantae > Streptophyta > Magnoliopsida > Apiales > Apiaceae > Saposhnikovia > Saposhnikovia divaricata. Next base: position 28,034,592 of record CM071600.1, read on the forward strand.
CAGTTTAACCCCTATGTGGTGAAGTATAGGAGGAGAAATGGGGATCAGGTCCACATCAGAATGAATCTACTCAACCACTATCCTGCAAACATTCTGAAACTAGTACTTGAAGATTTCAAAGACTCAATTTTTCTTGAAGAATTGGATGCTATGGCAGAAATAATAAAAGCTATGGATAAGAATACAAGGAAGGAGAAAGAAAGAAGACAGAAAGCATATGATGATTTGCAAGCCAAAGCTATGGAAAGGGAAACAAATGACAATGGCTAGTACTTCATCATAGGCTGTAAGATTACTCACCCTGTAGTTCTATCCACATTGCTAATCAAAATTCATACATGTACTGTCAAGTTTTATCTTTATGTATGTTAGGCTTGTTATCAGACATGAAATTGTGACTAAGGGTCTTACTCACAATTTGGGGGAGATTGTTAGTCACAGAGGCATGCCTGAATACATCTAATAACAAGCTTAAGTATGTGTAATGCTATGCATTACCTACATGACCTCTTAACTGAGGGAACCTCTAGTTGTAGAGTTTCTATTTGTTCTGTACTTGTAATAGGCATCAAATCCTAGTTGTGTAACTGTACTTATAAAGTCAAGAATAATGCTTGAAAGAAGTTCCAAGGTTCATGCCTCAAGCAAGGAGATAAAGACTGCCAAATAATCACAGTTGGGATTTGAATAAATGAAGAATTTGCCTAAGTACCAATTCGAGAAGTACATTTGTCTATTCGAGAAGTCTAGCATTCGAGAAGTCTGAGATTCGATATCTCAGAAGACACTATTCGATATCTCTGAATACACTGTTCGATATCTCATTCGATATCTCAGAGATTCGATATGTCTAATACTCTATTCGAGAACTCATGGAGTCAACAAGTCAAAGCATCATTCGAGTTCTCTAAGAGTCAACAAGTCAATGCTCTATTCGATATCTCAAGGACTAAAGAAGCTATTCGACATCTCAGGGATTCGATATGTCAAAATGCTCTATTCGATATCTCAAGGAGTCCTAGAGAAAAGAGCTATTCGAGAAGTGATTTGATATCACTAGTACAGAAAGTGCTTATAGCGTCGCACTTTTGGCGTCGGTTCTATAGAGAACCGTAGCATATACATACTATATGCGTCGGTTGTTAGCTTAACCGACGCTTTTTGTCATTTCTGTTGGACTTTTTGCGTCGGTTTAGTAAATTAACCGACGCCTATAACACTTATATGCGTCGGGTTCTAAGTGCCGATGCCTAAAGTAGACCTTTAGTGTCGGTCATTAAACAACCGACGCATTAGTTTGCACTTTTTAGCAACGGCCTTTACTCAACCGACGCCTAAAGACACCCTTTAGTGTCGGTCTTGTAGAACCGACGCTTAAAATACCCCTTTAGTGTCGGTCATTAAACAACCGACGCTTATTGTGCACTTTTTATTGTCGGCCTTTACTGAACCGACACCTAAAGTACCCCTTTACATTTTTTTTTATTTTAAATTTTTTTGCTTTTTTTTTTCAAAACTATTTTCAAACTTTTTTTACAATTTTTTTATTGTAAAATTTTCAACCTTTTTTACATCCAGGTACATACATTCTTATTTGTTTTTCTAACTGAACACATGTTCTGCTACTTGGGCAAATTGTGTAAAAAAAGATCGTGAGCCAGGTATCGACCCTGGTACCTGTGGTATATATGCCAACAACACTTCCACTGTGCCACTTATCAAATTTGTTGATAGTCTTCCTCAACCTTTTTATAAATCTAAAACAATAATAGACCATCTGCATGAGTAAATAATCAAAATGTGCTATGATGCTAAATCCGTTTAGGCACCAGTTGTGGCAAAGCATCTTGTGAGGTAACAAATTCAGATTTAGAATTTTTAAAAAAGCTAAATGCAAATATATTTTTACACAAAAAAAAATGTTATTTTATATTATATTAGGGATTTTTCAAGAGTACCATTTTTAAGTGTACTTTTTAAAAATACATCTTTGCTCTTTTTTAAACAATTTTTTTTCTTAAATTTACATTTTTGACCCTTTTTTTACAATTTTTTATTGTGAAGTTTTCGATTTTTTTTCAACAAATTTTTTCAAAAATTTAGTAATACAAATTTTTTCAAACATTTTTCTATAAGTAACCGAATTAAGTCAAAAGTAATTTCATAAGCAATCAAGAATATAAATTTTGACTTTTTATTTAACACCTGGTAACACAAAATAAAATAAAACTTCACTAATCAATCCAGCACGTTCAAATGATATATATGATGGCTAAGAGTTAAAAAATAATACGAGTCATTGAATGAATTGTAGTTACATCACATCGATATAATGAAACAAATATAACATTAAATCAATTATCACTTATTTCTGCAAGATTGAAGTTATCGATCCTCATTTAAATTGAAATTCCATTATCAAATACACAATTTTACACCATTCTATTAAAAAATGTTAAATTGACGAATAATAATAGAATATTTATCAAAAATATCACTTTTTCTAAGTTTTTGCGATTTTAATATTTTCTCAAATTATTTCCAAAAATACCTCTTTTATAAAAAATATACACAAAAATACCAAAATTATTTGAAAAAATATGATTTGCAACCAAATCAACAAGATGCAACCAATTGCATCTGGTTACATATATGACAACGCAACAAGTTGTATGTGGTTGCAAAGAGTTGATTTGGTTACAGATCGTACTTTGCAAATAAGTTGGTATTTTCTTAAAAAATATTTTTTTCAAAGTATTTTTGCAAAATAAATTCTGGACTTGGGTATTTATGGAAAAAAAAACTGATAATAATATTCCAATAAGATTTAATCAAACAATATTGGATTGGGCTAGGCCCAAATTTTGTAAAGATTAGATCCTACCCGATCGTCCGTGGATGCTGCCTTTTGTTTCACAAGAAGGGGGGAGACTACTTAGACGCCGAAAAGAACCCCATCTACTCACACATTCCTCCTTCGCTTCTGATTTTTCACATACATTTTCTACAAGGTACTCTTCACACTCCAACAATTTAATCTCTTTTATCTCTAATTTGTGTTTCTCATTCTCTTGAATTTCAATTTTTATTTTAATTATAACTTCTAATCACCTGTACTAATTCATCTCTCTCTCTCTCTCTCTCTGTAATTGTGTTTGTTGCAGATTTAGATAAATTTCAACATGTTTCTCACCAGGTACAATTACTTTAATATAAACTCTAAATCTAGGGGTTTCTTAGATATCTCACTCATTTTTTATATGTTTGTAATTGTGGATCTGTTTGATATAATTCAAGGACTGAGTACGATAGAGGTGTTAATACCTTCTCTCCCGAAGGTCGATTGTTTCAGGTCGAATACGCGATTGAGGCCATTAAGGTACTCAATACTAACTGTATTCAATAATCATGAGAATTTGTGATATATGCTTCTCTTTCGTACTTAATTTGTAGCATTTTTGTTATATGTTCAGCTTACTTTGTTATAATAAGTAAGATTGTAATTGTTGTTCGTTTTGCGATTGACTGTTTAAACAGTTAGGTTCAACTGCTATTGGTTTAAAGACCAAGGAAGGAGTTGTTCTTGCTGTTGAAAAGCATATCACTTCAACACTTTTGGTATGCTGTCCTTTCCACTTGCATCTTTATTGTTATTTTACATTGATATAATCAGATTGTTCTCTTCTACGTGGCAATCATGTAACTTAATTCTCCAAGTTTTTTATGGTTGATAAAGCTTAATCTCTACTAATATATTCACTCAGTTTCGGAGATTCAAGTGTTGGAGTATAAATCTTAAAGCGCACCATCTTAACACAATGACTAGTACTGTATATTCAAGGCATAGAGATTAGTCTTCAAATCTCATAAAATATCGTTTGATTAAATCTTATTGGAATACTGTACTAGTGTGAGAGGTTAGTTGTTTTTGTCTGACATGTGGTTATGAGAAAGCTAATCCTAAGTGAAATATATTTACTCCAAGGGATCTTAAGCAAATATCAGATATGGTCTCTGAGAAGGGCACAAGTCTCAATTAATTCCATCTGGAAATTTGTTTATTTTTTAGTAACAGGTTAAACAATCCACTTGATATTTGCCAGACTTTTCATGAACTTACAATACTAAAATAGGGAGAAATCTGTGCGCTAATTTACTGTTTGGGAAAACATTGGTCAGGGAGGGGTTGAAATTGACTGGAATGCTAAAATTTCATAACTTCATAGTTAAGATATGTTTTAATTTACTCCAGATCTACTTACTTAACTATATACACAATTTGGTATATACCTTTGCATACTAGAATGATTGGAATTATAACCTGGCCATCATCTTCACAGCTCAATTTCAAATTTAATACAGTTAAGGCATCACATTATATTGTTTGAATTTTAATATTATTATAAACTGGTTCAGATTTTTTGACATTATACCTTTGACTTCTAGGCTTGGGTTGCCACTGATCTTCAACTCCAGTTTTTACAAAGCTAATAGGACATCATTTAAGTCTTTCCGTGCTCCTGACTTAGCCGGAGGCTTGAAGGTATCGCCCTGTTGCTCTATTATAAGATATTGTTTTCACAAAATTGGCTACAAAGTCCTTTGTCAACGATCCCTCATTGTTCGTTTAATATGTATTTGTTGTCTGCAAAGCATTTCCTTTTATTCTTGTGAATTTTTTAATTTGCTTTAGTTTTAACGTAAAAATAATTAAAATATGCTTTGGTCTAATACAGGTATTTGGACTTGGACAGCTCATCCTACCTCGTACAACATAATCTCAATGCACAATTTTGTACACGTGGACGATATTTCATGTATTTTTTTGATTTGTAAGGGAAACAACTAGAAAGAAATTTTGGGAGTGGAATTTAATGTACTTTTTCTTCCAAGTGTAAATGCTAAATCTTTTGAATTTATTGGAATCTAGTTTTTGATCAGTTTGTGTTATGATTCTGTGTTTTGGGTGTGTGCTGATGTTTGTTGATGGCTAAGATTGAATGTATGTGAAAAGCAGGTTTTTTTTTTTGAAATTAGCAGGTTATTTGGATATTAATTAAATAAAAAATTATTTTTTTAAAAAAAATTAACATTAGGCGTCGGTTATAAGGGGACCGACGCCAATAACCAAGTCAATATGCATCGTACTTTACAGAACCGTTGCTTTTGGCCATGGCTATATGCGTCGGTTCTCGTGAGAGCCGACACTAATGGTGTATATTATATGCGTCGGCATTCTATAAACCTGACGCTTTTGGACATCCAAATGTGTCGGTTCTCCTGACAACCGACACAAGAGGTGTACGTTTTTTGCGTCGGCTTTCCACACAACCAACGCTTATAGCCAACCAAAAGCAACGGTTAACATCAATATGCGTCGGTTCTAGTGCCGACACAAACCGTGTATTGGCAACGGCATTTTGACCAACGAAATAGCACATACCTATAGTGTCGCCTACATGTACTACGCCCAATAACCGACGCATAAGGTCTATTTTGACCGACGCTAAAAGTCAATTCTGTACTAGTGTATGTCAATATAACACTGTTCGAGAACTCAGAGTTATCGATTAAGTTAATTCGAGTTCTCTAATCAATCACTTAGCCACTTCTCGAATACATTCTTGGAGACAAAATACTGAAGAATTGTACAAGTCAGAAACCTGCAAGTGCCAAGACGCTTTATTTGACTATGTACTATAAAGCACATTGGAAAGCCTACAAAGAAGCTTGGAGAGATAAGACAAAGGGACAAGGAGCTAAAGAAGTGGATCTGAACAGGCTTTGCAAAGTCAAATCTGTAGCCGTTTGGACTCTTACTCAAATGAGATAGACAGACTGGAAAGTAGTTTGTTTACCTACCTTATTTGTAGTAAGTAGGTGTATCCATGTCTATAAGGATACAGCCTCACTTCCTTAGCAGATAAGTTTTTAGAGATAAGATTTTCATTTACATCACAAGAAATATCTCTCTAAGAAAAACGAAGCTGAGATTACTACCATTTGTATTCATAGATTGTAGCAAAATCTTTATCTAATAAAATATTAGATTAAAGTGATATTGTGTTGTGTTTGTCTTTGTTATCCGCACTTACATATCTCACACACTCAACACATATCTTGCTGCAAAGATTCAAGAACGTAGAAAAGTTCAAGAATCCATTCACCCCCCCTCTGTATTCTTTTACTGTATTCAATACTCAACAAATAGGAATCAAAAGCAAAACTAAGCAATCCAAAGAGAACATACTAAGAGCAACTCCAACAAACTCTTAAATTTTTTGTTAAAAATAATATAATTAATTGCCTCTTAATCATTTAGGATAAAAATTTACACACCATCTCCAACAATTCTCCTCAAAATTCATCTCTATTTATTTTTAATCTATTTTATATGTCGGCCACCTTGCTTGAATTTCATTCTGTGCTAACCATAACTTCAAGTTATGGTAGCTACCTGTATTTTCAAGTTTGCGCTAATCATAACTTTTGTATTTTCTTGTGGGGAGCACTGTAACTTGAAGTTACGGGTGGTATAATCATAACTTCAACCGTAACTTCAAGTTACGATGGTACAACTGTAACTTCAAGTTACGATGGTACAAAATATAACCACTACATATCTATGGGTGCCATGCAAATTCATGTTGCTGGTGGTGCTAAAGTTTTAAAAAATGAACTAAGGAGAGGAGAGAGAGTCTTAAATCCGAGGAAAGATTTGAAGTTCCTAAACTTATAGAGAGTTGCTAGAAGCTTGTTGGAAACAAATTTTGTCTACATTTCATTATAATTTGACTTAAGAGTGTATATTAGGATAGTGTTGGAGTTGCTCTAAGTGTATTAATCTCATAAATTACTTGTGGTCAACAATTCACTCGCAAGCTTGCTTTTTTTTATCCTAAAGTTGACCAATAATATCAAATATTCTATAGTTGCAACACTTGGTAGCAAAGGCAGCAAAAGAAAAGAGTAAAAGAGATGAGTTGAGTTGAGTACTCTTCTTATCTTATTAAGTGAAACGAAAATCAACTATCTCTTAGTTTTCTCAAATGGAACAAGTTATAAAGCATATATAGAAGATACTCCCAAGATCTTACTCTAAGTAAGACCGAACACATTGCCCAGACACATTTTCAAGTACAAATCTTTCAAAAGTCTCATGCATAATGAAAAATGTTTATTCCATGTTCGTTTTATAGGGTTGGCTTGATTAAATTATCCAAACCAATAACAAACATAACAAAATTTCTCACTTGGTAATCTGACCAGCCGTTCAAAACTCTTGGCAGGTCTGAATTTGTGCTTTTATTTCGGGAGAATATTCTAATTTCAACTTGATAGTAACTTAGCTAGCAATTTGAAAAGTGCAAAACTGCAAATACATGTTACCCATCTCAATTAGTTATATCCTAAGCACTGAGCCAATATTACATCTCCCATTCACTATATGACTTTAATATTTCAGCATAGTACAAAGAGGCATATCAATAATTGACAATAAAAATTTTTATCCTAATTTTCTTTATCTTAATTACTCCTCCAAAAGTTATAAATCATACATATAATTGGCTTCCCCGTGTATTTCTCATATGTACAAATAAACAATTCCAATCTGACAATTATACACATAACTTTAAAATAATATAAAAAGCCATAACGTTACCTTTTGATCTATCAGAAGGAAACAACAATGGAGCACACGATTCCCGACTTTATTTTGGCACCACGCCGCTTACCTTATGATACATAATTCAGCCTGCAATCGCACTAAATTGTTTGATACAATAAAGAGAGGGTTAAGAGAAGGGCATCGCTGAAATTGGTGCAGAATAAAAAAAACCTTAACTGCCAAGAATTTCGCTTTTACCTTCTAACAAGAAGTAGTTTCCTTGCGACAAGCTCACTATATACACACAACCATTGATTCCCAGTACACAGAAACCCTTACATACAAGTGCACCAATATATACATTCTAAATATGAGACCATTTTACAAAGCTATGTGTCATCTCCAATAGTTTTATACCCTTTTTTCTAACATTTTACCTTCCAATTGTATCTTTATTCCCTATTCTTCTCTTAACAATAATTGATGCAGAAGTTCCCACATATAAGAAGTTTATGACTAATGTGATCAATAAGAGATATAACAGTGGTAGTAGTTAAAAATAATAGGCTAAATGGTAAAATCCAAATAGGCAACTAACACTATCCTCTGGTTCATTTACAGTCATTAAAATCACGATTCCATAGATCATTGAGTACCATAATAACATCATAGATGGTTGATCTGCTATCCAATTGGCGACTTTGAAGCACTGAATTGGAATTGTTTTGAGAAACAAACTAAACATGGGGGAAAGTGAAGAGATGAAATACAATATAAAATCATACATTCTTAATAAACAACAGTAACATTAAAAATTAATGATAGCAGGGCTGACAAATACTTCCCAAAGTATCAGAAAAAAATGATATGCAATTGCTGCTTACTTTCAAGACTCTGCAAGATATTTGGGGGTAGAAAAAATCCAACAATAACTAAGCATTTTATGTCACAAAGTTCATTTTATGTCTTTGGTCTGATCTTATATATCGCACAAACCATTAATCCATTCTATTGCATTATATAAAAAAGCATAAGCCTATAGCCTAATATCCCCACTTTACGATAGATACCTTATAAGGAGGAATATATCATGAGCAATTAGCCAAGTAACTAAGCAGGAACGCAAAACTTAAAACTTGAAAGAGAAAAATCACAATAAAGACATGGGTAGTAATTAAGTTGATAATCAACCTTTGTTTATCACTACTCTGAACTATATTTAACCATGAGAAGATAAATCTAATTAGTACAAGGCGCATTCTACTTAATCTGGAAGCTCACGCGAGCGGTAAACCACCATCTTTGCCTAACCTACTGAAGGTGCGGATCGCTAAGTGTCATGACATTCCTAAAATCCAGTTATCTTAAATCATCATTTTCTATTAGTATGTATGCACATATACAATAAAACCTATGCCATAGTCATAGAGTTTCCAACAGAGCTTTATTAACAAACCAACTGATACTAATAGCAATTGATACTAACATGATATCAAAAATCTTGCAATTGATATTTCGAAAATCAATTGATACAAAGCAACTGATACTAACATGATCTCGAAAATCTTGCAATTGATATTTCGAAATAACTAATTAAAATAGATATTGAATCTTTTGAGTTTAGATTAAGCTTTATGAGGACGTTTGAGTGAATGTTGGCAATCATACCTAGAAGCAGATTTAACATATTTTTGCTATATGGAGCATTGTCGACCATGCCTGTACCCCAGCCTCCCTCCCACTTTGGCTGACATTTGCTGTATGGATGTTAAGATTACATTTACCATACATGACACAATCTTTTGCCCAGTTGACATAAAGAAAAGTCATTCTAGTAAAGGTTCAGTTCATTGAAACATTCTATCAAACAAGTGGTGCCACTCCGAACCAACCCTTTTCTCTCTTCTCTTACAAACTTCTGTTTAAGTACATCAGCGCGCTCTCTCTTTTCCAAATGAATTTGAGGTCTGAAGGGTCAGTCACAACCATCGCTCCCTCTTTTCCAAATGAATTTGAGGTCTTAAGGGTACGGGCACGTGAAAGGTTAGAAGCAGGGGAAGAGGCGTGACGATATATAGATGCTGATGGATGATGTGGCTGTGAGGTGGCAACTGAGCTGGAATAAAATCATGCAAAAAGTAGTATGTTGTAGTATTATATATATAATAGATTAAATGGTAGCATGTTTTAATTAAAAAATAAATATTAATGATTGAAAAATATGACATAATTGATGTTTTTTTTCTTGCCAAGAAAGTAGAAATTTCATTAGAACGTCAAATCTTTCCTTCATACATCTAGAAGGTCTGGTTGGACATTGTCCATATTCCAAACACGATCAACTACAGAACAAATATTTTTTTGCCAAGAAATCGGTTACCGTATTCGCCGATCGTTTAACAAAATTTAAAACTATTTGTCGACTATCAATTAACTGTTTGCATTCCTCAATTACATGGCCAAAGTATGAAAGCATGAGGCAATCTGACTCTAACTCTACTTTATTCCAGACTCTATCTTTTATCCAACTTAATGCTTGTGACAACCCGGGTCAAATCCCGAGCCTTTTTCGAAAATCGGGTCGAGTCCCAATTCCGAATCCGAAATAAGTCAAAGTAAACTGGCCCAAATGCAACCAACTTGGGTAATCCACAAGCCCACCACAGGCCCCCAAAAGATCATGATTTGTTGGTGCACTTAGTAGTAGTACTTTGACTTATAAACTGAACAGAAGTCCCAAATCTCCTCGATGTGGGACTGGGGTGTTACAAACTCCCCCACTTAAACTCCTGACATCCTCGTCAGGCCTGAACGGATAGCCCATAGGTCCAAGATCGTTCCTCTCTAACCATTGTGGGATAATACCGGCTGGCTTCGTGTCCCAACCTCCAGACCTCTGTCCATTGTGGGATAATACCACCAACCTTCGTGTCCCCACCTCCGGTAACTTGACGAGTCAAGCTTTTGAGAGTCGGCTCTGATACCATATGTGACAACCCGGGTCAAATCCCGAGCCTTTTTCGAAAATCGGATCGAGTCCCAATTCCGAATCCGAAATAAGTCAAAGTAAATTGGCCCAAATGCAACCAACTTGGGTAAACCACAAGCCCACCACAGGCCCCCAAAAGATCATGATTTGTTGGTGCACTTAGTAGTAGTACTTTGCCTTATAAACTGAACAGAAGTCCCAAATCTCCTCGATGTGGGACTGGGGTGTTACAAACTCCCCCACTTAAACTCCTGACGTCCTCGTTAGGCCTAAACGGATAGCCCATAGGTCCAAGATCGTTCCTCTCTAGCCATTGTGGGATAATACCGGCTGGCTTCATGTCCCCACCTCCGGACCTCAGTCCATTGTGGGATAATACCACCAACCTTCGTGTCCCCACCTCCGGTAACTTGACGAGTCAAACTTTCGAGAGTCGGCTCTGATACCATATGTGACAACCCGGGTCATATCCTGAGCCTTTTTCGAAAATTGGGTCGAGTCCCAATTCCGAATTTGAAATAAGTCAAAGTAAACTGGCCCAAATGCAACCAACTTGGGTAATCCACAAGCCCACCACATGCCCCCAAAAGATCATGATTTGTTGGTGCACTTAGTAGTAGTACTTTGCCTTATAAACTGAACAGAAGTCCCAAATCTCCTCGATGTGGGACTAGGGTGTTACAATGCCTCTTGGATGCCTATTGCTTTTGCTATTTCGGGTGTTGTATTCCCTTAAACACACTTAGACTTTGTTTCTACGAGATTTCCCCAGATATTTATCAAAATTTTTATCCTGAGCACATCTCCATAGATTAAGGGTCATTTTTGCTAATTCCACTACACCCAACACATCCATACTCATAATAGATGTTTTTAGATATTTATAAAATGTTAAATCTTTAATTAAAAATTAATATATTTTAATTAAAAAAGGTAATCTACTAATTAACATTAATAATATTATTTTATTATTTGTTAAATAAAATAAAAGATCGAAAACCATGAAAGCCAAAACTTTCAATATTTCGGCTTTAATATAATAGTATAGATTACACAATCGAACTTTGGTTATGAGTATCAAATTAAATCGACAGACTCATCTAAATAAATTATCTTGTTCCCGTGTTTCGCACGGGTTATCAATTAGTAAGATATATATAATGATGGAATCTTTTTATTTTTATACCAAAAATCCTAATATATTGTAGATATTCCTATTATATTGTAAATATTGCTAATAATGAGTCCCCTAATTTATATAGATGTAAATATTAGATTTGTGCATATATTATATACAAGGAAAGTGAATAAATTTTTAATTGAAAATATTTACATGAATGCATAAAATAAGGTAATTTCATAATGTTAACTCAGATACTCCCTCCGTCCCAATTTATCCGTCTTGTTTGACTTTTTGCGGTCAAAAAGACCAAAGTTTGACTGAAATTTTCATATAATACATAATCGAAAACAATTATAAAAATTATATCATTGGAAAGTATATGTAATCTATTTTAATATGTATTGTTTAGTTTTTGAAAATAATGAAAGAATCATTTTTAATTTACGGTCAAAGTTGGGTCAATTTGATCACAAAAAATCAAACCAGACAAATAAATTGGAACTGAGGGAATAATTTCAGGAACTTTATTCTCTTTAGCTATACTGTACGTGTTTATATAAAAAAATCACCTTAAACTCCTACTCTAAAAAATAAGAAAAAATCGCATGATCCCCAACACTAACTCCATTTTACTACTTGATCTGGTTTTCCTATAGACACTCATTCGTCAGAAATACAAGTACAACTTTAAGGGTGATGATATATGCATATCCTAAAATGGGTGATGATATATGCATATCCTAAAATTATTGTTACACATTATATATTATATTTTTCCTAAATAATTACCCTCAATATTGGTGCATCTTCTCTTTTTTAATCTAAGATTTTTATTTTTTACGTACTCTCAATTTGCCATATCACAATAATACGACGACTACATTATATTATTAATCTTTGTAATTTTTAAACTTTACAAATCTTTGAATTTATATTGGTATAAATTTTAATTTCAACAAATTTTTTAGACGTTATTTTAAAAAAAATTGCATACATATTATTTGTACTATTAAATTTGGTTATGCCGGTATATATTTTATATAAAATTTTAGTACAAAATACATTAAATCTATTTTCAATCTTTTTAATTGGGTTAAAATTATAATTGAAAAAAAAATACTGTTACTAACTTTACTTTGATTACTATGAATATAACTTAAATATATCAAGAAAACAAACATGTAAATTATATCTTTTTATTAATGTATTATGAAATTACTAATGTATGTTACTTTAATTAGTAGGAAAAAAATATAAAATACATAAATATGTATATTAAATTTTATTTCGAATAATCATATTGCAGCCTAGGATAGTAAATAGCGATGCATGGAAAATTAGCAAATGGACACTACACCATAAAAGGCCTACGACAACACCAAAAAAATGTTGCCATAGGCCCGAAATATGTTGTCATAGGTCCAAAAAACCCCAAAGGCAACATTTTGCTAGTGTTGCTATTTTGGTCGTTGCCTTTGGGGTCAAAGGCAACATTCTACTCCTCTATGGCAACATCAGTTTTCTGTTGGCCTAAACTAGCTACGGCAACAATATTATCAGTTTTTAACAACATGATATTATGTTGCCTTTGGATTAAACATTTTGCAAAAAGTGGGCCCCACCAGTGGGTCCACCGTGGGAACCACCAGTGGGGCCCATCATGGGACCCACCAGTGGGGCCCATCGTGGAGACCACCAGTAGGGCCCACTATAGGGTCCAATATGGGGCCCACATTTATGGCAACACAAATTTTGGCTACACCAACATTTGCTAGCAACATTTCTTAACATTATTTTTACTTTTTGCCAACATTTTATAGCCTCAATGGCAACACTTTTCTATTTTAAACAGTAATATGAAAATATTCATTGCCTAAATAAACCAAATCAACACAACCAACTTTACGATCATAATAATCCAATTCATACCAGATTTAATACAATCACAAGTGACAACCAACAACTCAAATTCAGAGCAAAATACATAAAAGGTGGTCTGGTGCCAATAAAAGTGGCCCTGTTTGGCTAACCATATAAGTTAACTTATATGGCCAAAGTCCGTTTCAACTTATTTTGTAGTGTTTGGGAAAATAAGTGAACGAGCTTATTAACAACTTATATGGGATAAGTTGAATGTTAAGAAATCCTAACATTCAACTTTCAACTGATTCTTATTTCTCGATACACGCAATATTCTTATCCTTTAAATCTTCAAAATCATATATACTTTGAGCCGTTCATTAAAAAATTGATATGTATATATCAAATTTCTCTACTCATCGAGATCTATCCATTGATATCCACTTATATATATTAAAAAACGAATATTTTGAAAATATTTAAAAAAGTTAACTTATAAGTTCTGATTTACCAAACACTCTACTGACTTATAGTTTCTGATTTACCAAACACTCTATTGACTTATAAGTTCTGATTTACTTATCACTTATATGACATTTATCACTTTAAGCTATAAGTTACTTATTTTAAGGTAAGCCAAACGGGCACTAAATATAGCCGCTTAAAAAAACTGCAATATTTGCCAGAGGATGCTAAGAGGCACTGCAACAGCTTTGTCAATCAAGTTAAGTTCCTTGCAAGTTGGAGTCGCTTGATCTCGAGCAGAGCAGCCTTTGAGATGTAAAAGGCACTTGTAAAATGACGCTTATAGAACCAATACTTGAAAGAAAAGCAACAGGAGTATTTGAGGATCCAATATTTGTGTCCATCATGAGCCCTGGTTCAACAAACATTATAAGCATTTGCACATAAACAGTCGAGAAGACAACTTTGGTTTAATTAAAATTCTCATTATGATAGGCTAATATGTGAATTCAAGATTTTGATGGAAGGTAAACTTTGATTTAAAGCATAAATATCAAGTAGACCTTGGATTTGATTATTTCTTGTCATTTCAAAGTGGGTTTATTTTCATAGAGTAACTGTTAGAATTACCTAACAAATAACCAAAGAAAGCAAGTCTGCAACAAATCCAGGAGAAATGTCCCAGCTAAAATTACAAAATCACTCCATGCCTTCTATTACTGTCACCTATCCTTATTTGAGCACCATAAGGGAATATTTTTTTAACCGTACCGTCCAAAAGTGTTCCTTTTTTGAGATGTAGCAGACTCTGTTAAGTGGACATAAAGTTAACTAGTTAATTTAGCACCATAATGGAATATTTTTTTAACCGTACCGTCCAAAAGTGTTCCCTCTTTGGTGTATATGACGTTGAAGGATTTTGCAGCTTCTAGAAAAGATTCCAAATGCTTCCGCAATTTCAATTCCACCTCCACATAATATTCATCAGGGTTATATCCATTCTAGATGCAAAACATAGAAGCAGAAAAATAATTTCAAATATCAGCTTTAGCAAAAGAACTAATATAAACACAAGTCAATGCCAAAGGGTAACTGAAGTAAGCAGATCTACCTTTGATGCCAAGTCATCAACCATCTCTTGAAGGCTTGACAGTCTATTTAATTGATCTAATAGTTGTTTCTCCAGATCAGATATATCTGGCCTGTAAATAAACTTCGATAAAGGAAAGAATGTTACTGTATCTGGTAAGAGATGTAGCAATCTTTGCGCAGGTTGTGAAAATATACAAGAGTGTAGTTTCAGAATATAGACCAGTCACTAGATTTATGATATTCAACTAATCAGATATATAGTTATATTACTGATTTATGTAACCATTGCATGAATAGATTGCAAGCCAACTAGAGTTCTTACAATGGATATATTGACTGGATTTGCACATCTGCAGGAAACAACTTACACATCTGTATGTCCTTGGCTACCTGTTCATCAACACTACAACAGCTTTATATTTTCGGAAGCTAACAATCTATTCGATCCTAACGGTGCAAACTCATAGAACATATACAATTTATCAACCTCTAGTCAGGATTATCAGCATATATAATTGCTTCCACAAGATCCATTATGCCGAAGCATTTTTGTACGATCTTCGTAGCTGCCTATCCCCTGTAAAATAAATTTTAAACAGAAGTTATTCCCAGTTACTTAATCGTCATCATGAGGAACATCAAATTTTTTGTGATGTACTACTGACTACAAGTAATAATACACTCAGTGTATAAGTCATCAATGAACAATAAATGTCTACATATCTGTAACAATCAACAAACTTATGGGTACTAATGTGACCTCATTCTCAAAATGGCTACTGCAATTTCAAGTTGCAGCTGTGCCACAATATACATATGACCAATTAGGCACCAATTCTAACCTATTACTTTTTACTCTAAGAATAAAGAAGCATCCCTATACTTTTACTTCTATAGAACATTTATGTTCTCTTATGCTCTTCGCAGGGGGATTCTTAAGGATATGGGAAATATACTGTGAATAAATTTCAATATTAGGTGACACTGTTCAAAAAAGTTATTTAACATATTGCGAGCACAAGGTTCTTGACCAATAAAGTACTAAATATCACATCTAGGCAGGGTTTTGTACTAAATATGAAAGAAACTGAGCAAGAAAAAGTATATAAAAAACTCTAGAACCACACAATTCCATAATAACAATAAATAGGAAAAATTAGCCTCATCAAATGGCATCTACATCTCGTAGAGAGGAGTTGCATCTCCATCTCCAGACAAAGTTCTCTGTCATCTTCATGACATTCCATGACATAAATCCAAACCGACCCTGAAATAAAAGACAACGAACAATCATTGAACAATTACATCAAAGAAAAAGAGTTAAATCGAACAAGAATGAAACCAATTTGAACCCAAATTGAAGAAACCCTAAATCAAAGAATCTGCCAAATTCGGAAAAGCCCTAAATCAGAAAATGCCCAAATCGACGAGTAACTGATCCAAGAACAATCAATTAAAGTCATTTTTAAGAGCAATTTATGGAGCAGGAGAGGGAGAGCAAGAAACCGTGGCTTTATGAATGTGAGATCTGAGAAAGAAATAGCGGCTTTTTGTTGGAGTGAAATAAGTGAAATATTAAAAGAGCGGTGCTTTTGCCGCTAATACTTTTTCATTTTTTTCATTTGTATTCGTGCCAGTTTGTCAGACTGCTGGTGCTATGTCCCATAATATTTATGTCCCATAAATATTAAAACATTAATTTGTATATATCAAATTATATATACCTTTTTAATTTATAAAAAATTGTTTGGTAAGAAAGATGCTATTTTAACAAAATTAGATTAATTCTTTTATCAAATAATAATTCATTTTTAGGTTCTTTGTTAAAATTTAAAGGAAAAGTATTCGAAAAACCTATGTTTTTAGACTTATTTTAAAAATTGCAATTAACATTAAACTAATTTTAATGATATTTTAAAATTTATTTAGGAAAAAAAATTCAATTTAAAAATTTTGTTTAATAATATTTAATGAACATAAAAATAAAAAATTTCATCTTAAAATGTTTTAATATTTTTATTGAAATATTAATTTCTATTGAAATATTCTTGATTTTTCTAAAAATTTATTGATTATTTTTATCTAAATAAATTAATTTTCATGTGAAAAAACGTTAAACTTTAATTTTTAGTAGAAAATGTAAAATTTTGTTCATTACAAATTATGACAACACGATTTTATATCTACAGCAACATGGCAACACTTTTATTCTATAGCAACATAATTTTGCTACATGAGCCAACATAAAAATGACAATGTTGCCTTAGCAAAAAATATCATGGCAAAGGCAACATATTTGATGGCAACACAAGCTAAAAATGTTGTCGTAGCCCTTTTACGGTATAGTGGGAGTCTTGGCAGTGGCAGTAGAGAAAATTCCCTAAATACCCACCTATCAAAACACAAGGCCCGAAATACTGATTGGCGGGAGGGATGACCCTATCTATCCACGGGTTGCGCATCCTGGGCATGCGTGTCCTGGGATGCGCATGTTCAATATGCGCAACAGGGGTCACGCATCTCCCAGATGCGTGATGACGTCATTATCTCAGAAATCGCTCCGGCGCTCAAAAGACCAAAAAATCGCCTCGAAATCGCCATATTCCGTTCTCCATATTCCGACCACCTCCACCAAAACTGAGGACATCTAAACGATGTCCAGGCCTGCCTCTACTTTTTCCAATATTCATTTGTTGTTTTCTGGCCCCTCAGGGGCGTGCACGAATAGAGCTGAAATATAAATCGGAAAAAGAGCTCGAATTTGGGGTTTTTCAATCCAGCGAAACAAACGAAAGATGAAGGATATAGGACTGTAGAGGAGGAGAAGATGAGCAATTTGGTATATCATATGCAATTGCTCGATGCCTGTAGAGGGTGAAAAGCTTGGTCGAAGTTTTCGTCAAAAAGTCGTCTCCGGCGCGAGGTTGAGGATGATGAACAGTAACCTCGAACACGCATGTTGGACATGCGCATCCCAAGCCACGCATACTCAACATGCGTGTCCCAAGTCACTGTTCACTACCACAGATTTCATTTTGTGAAGTGCACTCAGTTGACACATGCGTGTTCGGACACGCATCGGTGGGTATTTTGGACAAAAATGTTTGATTGGTGGGTATTTAGGGCCTTCACCCGTGGTAGTATGCATGTATAAGGGTAATTTTGAGAAAACATAAAATAGGGTATGCAATAATAATTTTAGGTTGTGCATATATCACCATCCAACTTTAAAATCCTCATTTAGATCATTTCCAATCCAATTTTAAATTTGTATTTTTACATCATTTTGTATAAAATTCTTCTCCAACCCAATTATAAAACTCACACCAAAATGGTGCATATTACGCCAAAATTTACATCAAATTTGGTATTACACCAAATTTTTAGAGTTTTGTTTATTCTAACTTTGCCTTTGTATTCCTTACCTAAAACAAATTTATTTTATTATGTATTCAACCAATTTTTATTATTTTTGTACCTTCTTTTTGTAATTTAATTAACAATAAAATTACTTATATAGTATAAGAATGGTGTAAAATTTAGTATAATTTAGTTATAATTCAAATTAAAAATGATGTAATATTTACTCTATTTTAATATAAAAATCACACCAAAATAGTATGATGGATTGGAAATAGTCTCACTAGATCAATAACTACAGTATATAACTATTCTGCTGACTGACTAAAATAATTAGATGTTTAAACAAATTATAGAGATGCATGTGAGGTGGAAACCATATATGTAATAAGTCTGGCCAAGTTGTATATAACTATATATTGCTCTGTATTATTATTATTATTATTGTTATTGTACTTGCGCTAATAATTACGAGAGTTCTTGTTTAATACAGTACTCGAATTCTGTAATTTCTATACTTATCTTTAGCATAATGGAATTCATTATTATTATTATTATTATTTGGAAGACGAGTAAAATCTTTTGGCATTTAGTATGTACTAGCCGATAATTCGTGCAAAGCACGAATCGTAATAAATTATCTTAAATTTTTAATTTTTAACTTTTTTTAATAAAATAAAATCTTGAAGCACCAAGTTGTAATATAATATTTAATATTAAATTAATATTTAATATTATTATTTTATTTAATTAAATTTACATAACTTTATTCTGGTAATATAATATAAAAGTATCTATATTATTAATTGAATTTATTATTAATCTATTATAGATACTTTTAAATATTAATTAAAGGAGTCATAAGTTCTATTTAATACTATATTCCAGATTTTTTATTAATTAAAAGAGTCCTAAGTTCTATTTGATACTATATTCATGACTTTTATTTCAATTTTTAGTTAATAAACTCATAGTATATAATTTTATTATTAAATTAAATTATTATATAATATTACAATTTTAATTAATTAAATTAATTAATATTTAGTGGCATACCGTGGTATACATAGCATACCATTTAAAAGGGGTTTCTGCTTTTAATAAAGAGTATATATGTTGTCCCAGGTCATAGGTCATGGGTTCGACTCTCGCTCATCCCGAGAATTATCTTAGAACGGATACTAAATTGTAAGGTATATAAGGCTACATATTCAAAAAATTATTAATCTTCGATTCGGATATTACATTTATAATGAACTTCAACGGTTTTATTTATTTGTTGCAGTTGAGTGCTTAAAGTTCAATGTTAAATTAAGAATGATATTGGTGGTTTCGAATCTTGTATGTGTTGTTTGTGTTGAATACATTATTTTCACATTTTTCCCCATAATTAGGTGACCTTTGTTTTGTCGCACTTTAAAGGACAATAAGAGGGTGTTATGTAATTGAATTCTTTTGATGGGAGCGCTATATATGTAGTAAAACCTGCAGGTCAGATAATCTTGAATAGGGGTTGTCAAGAGATTGTCAAGTCTTATGTGGCATGGCATCTTTGGTTGCCCACCTATTGGAGAATCAATGTTGCCATCAAGTTACCAACCAAAGTTGCCAAAAGTTGGCAACTTCCCCATTTAGTTAAAACAAATACAACTCCCCAAAAGTGTATTTAACTTTACCCTTTTTTATATCTTCCACATTTTATTATCTCTTTAAATGTTTTTTTCTTTTTTTTCTAAATATCTCACATATCTAATATCATTAATGCACATGAGAAGAAAAGAAAAAAATATAATTTTTTTGGCACTATTTTCATTTAATCAAATGATATTGATGTAAAGATAATATTATTTTATATTTAAAAATTTAAATCATTTGATATTTTATATTAATGTATTGTCAAAAAAATGAAAAAAAATCATTACGGGAGGGAATTAAGTATTTTAAATATCCAAATTTTCAATTTTATTTAGAATATATAAATATAATATATGTTTATAAGATAATATAAAATTGATGTATGGGACCACATTGGCAACTTTTAAAGTTGCTAACTATTGGAGTAGATTTGTAACAAAAGTTGCCAACAATGAGATGGAGGAGAGAAGAAATAAAAAAGTAATATATGTGATGATGTGTTCGAAGTTGGCAACTATGTTGGCAACTTCTATTGGAGATGCCCTTAAGAGCCCGTTTGGGCAACACTGCTTATTACTTTTGCTGGCTTTAAGCTGATTTCGAACTGTTTGGCAAATGAGGCTTTAAGCCCGCTTTAAGTTAAAAAACTGCTTTAAGTCATAAGTTCCATTTTGGTACTTTTGACTTATGACTTATGGAGTTTTTTTTTTCTTTTTTCACAATTCTTGTAAAGTTTAAATATTATGAATTTAAAAATTTTTTAAGTCAAATTTCACTTTAAGTCAAAATTATTAAATCCCAATTTAACTTTAAGTAAAATCACCTAAACACTTTCATTCAACTTAAATTAAACAACTTCACTTTCTCCTTTAAGTTAAAAACACCTCCATTAAATCAAAAGTAACTTATTTTAAGAAACCCCAAACATCCTAAGTGATCTTCCCAAATTGTAGTGAAATTTTCAGTTCCTACACGTGAGTAAAGAAATGAATAATCGAATATGGTTAATTGTAAAGTCGACATGGGCTAACATCTTATTTTAATTTCGTTTTAGGTTTATATATCTTATAATTGAATATTAGCCGATAATCTGTACGAAGCACGGATCGTAATAAATTATCTTTAATTTTTAATTTTTAACTTTTTTTAATAAAATAAAATCTTGAAGCACCAAGTTGTATATAATACCATATTCTCGACTTTTATTTCGCTTTCTAGTTAATACTTAATTGACTCCTAGTATATAACTTCAATATTAAATTAAATTAAATTAATATTTAATATTGTTATTTTAATTAAGACAAAATGACAGTTTGTAATCCCTATGTATATGGGTTTTGTCAAATTGGTTCAGATTTACGTTTTTAAGCACTTTGCAACCCCTATCTTCAAATCTCGCTTCATATTACAACCCCTCCCGTCTAATTGACCTATTTTACAAGCAAAAATGAGTCAAAAACCTATATACATAAGGGGTACATACTGTCATTTTTGAAGATAGGGGTTGTAATATGAAGCGAGATTTGAAGATAGGGGTTGCAAAGTGCTAAAAAACATAAATCTGGACCAATTTGACAAAACCCATATACACAAGGGTTACAAACTGTCATTTTGTCTTTAATTAATTAAATTTACATAACTTCATTCTGGTAATATAATATAAGAGTAGCTATATTATTAATTGTATTTATTATTAATCTATTACAGATACTTTTAAATATTAATTAAAGGAGTCATAAGTTCTATTTAATACTATATTCATGATTTTTTATTCATTAAAGGAGTCCTAATTTCTATTTGATACTATATTCATGACTTTTATTTCAATTTTTAGTTAATAAACTCATAGTATATAATTTCATTATTTAATTAAATTATTATATAATATTACAATTTTAGTTACTTAAATTAATTAATATTTAGTGACATACCGTGCATATCGCGGTATACATGTCATACCATTTAAAGGGGTTTCTGCTTTTAATAAAGAGTATAGATGATTGATTTATTCTTTGTTCGTTTACCCAACCAACCTACGGTACGGAGAAGTGAAAATGATGTAGATCTTTAGCATATATATGAAAGTAATATCGTTAACTGCACTTACGTGGAAATTTCTAACCTACATAATCTTAAACATGAAAGTTTTTTTTTTTTTTTTTTTGCTAAATAGAAAATGAAAGGGCTCTGTTTAACTTGGGCCGTTGGGCGAGCAAAGTTTGACCATTTCAAAGAAAGAACGTACTAATTTAATGCATGTACGTGGGAAGTTTCCAAGTTCAAAATGATCCAAAATATTCCCAAAGTAAACGTCAACTAATCTGTTACTACAACCCAGTCCTTTAAAACCCAAGAGTACTTGTAAAATTCTGATCCATATAATTACTTACAACACTACGTGCAGCTGCATCAAACATGTACTCTTCACATGCTACTGAGTATGACAGGTATTCAGGAACACCACAACCAACTGCACTTCCATCAGCACCACAGACATACGAGGCTAAAGGAATTGCCACGGGGATTCCAGTCAACTCCAGCAGTGGCGAATATAGTTACTCCGATAACAGTCGTCCTCCTCCTCCTCCTGCTCACGTTCCGCTTCAAATTCTGCCCAAGACTAGAGGTCCTTGGTCTACTGGCCTTTGTGAATGCTTCTCCGATCCAACCAACTGTAAGTTCGTATTTTTTTCTAGTTATAGTCCATTGCGTAAATTTTTCTAAACCTCTTGTTACCGCGAGAAGAGATTTTAAATGACATGAAGAGTGAAGATTAAATTTTACCAAATTATGTGAATGATAAGTGACTGGATTTGGGTTGGTGTTGCAGGTTGCATTACATTTTGTTGTCCATGTATCACCTTTGGACAAATTGCAGAGATTGTGGATAAAGGATCTTCATGTAAGTTGCTAGTTCAATTGTATTCTTCTTCCTAGCTGTAACGTAATTAATAATTGTATACTTTTTTATTTAGTGGATGCTTTCTAATTCTTGACTTTTACTTTTCAAGCAATCCGTTAAATAAAATATTAGAAGTTATGTGATAATTCATAATTGTTATGTTGATCTTGTTTTAAGTAATATTACAATTACAAACTGAGAATAAATAGTGTTGAAAGTTTTTTCTTTTGTTCTAATTTATAAATTTGTTTGTCAAGTATTAATTTCCTTCGGTAATCATGATAACATAGATGAGAACTTTGGCTTCACGGAGAATGGAGTCATGTCCCTCCTCCTTTGCTTATCGATGTTTTGAGATATCATCGTTAAAATAATCTTGTCTTATTTCATAAAGACAAAAAAATATGAGAACTCTACTAACAATCTTACAGAAATACAATTCAACTGTGGAAACGATACTTTAGCCTTTTAGGTGTAAATTGTTGTACCTGAATAAGTAGGACTTCTGAGTTCTCAATCATTTTACAAATTAAACTCTGGCTTATTTTAAGGTTTACATACATGAGATTGCTTAACTTGTAATTTTCAGCTGTATAATTCAAATTCTAGTGATGGTAATCATTAAAGTTACAAGGTCTATATAAAATGGAACAAATGTAAATAATGAAGGTTTCTAATTTATGCAGCTTGCGGAACAAGTGGAGCTCTATATGCTCTGATAGCTTGTGTGACGGGGTGTGCTTGCTGCCTCTCCTGCTTTTATCGAACAAAGCTAAGGCAGCAATTCTTCTTGCACGAAACTCCTTGTGCCGACTGCTTGGTGCATTGTTGCTGCGAGCTCTGCGCTTTGTGTCAAGAATATCGTGAGCTCAAGCACCAAGGCTTTGACTTAGCCATCGGTAAACACTCACTTGCAAAATATTAGTATTTCTATAAATGGTAGTATATGCATAAGTTTAAATATTTAAACACCTGTTTCTCTGCCGCCTCTAATCAATTTAGACTTGAACCTGAAGCCTCAGGGGGGGATTGTGTATGATCCCGGGAATTTGTAACTTTTTGAGCTATTTTACACTATCATAAATTCATTATTAATAAAATACTAATTTGAAGACTTGCAATATCTCGAATAGGATGGCATGGAAATGCGGAGAAACATAACCGTGACACGGAGATGGAACCGGTTGCTCCAGTGGTTCAGGAAGGAATGACCCGCTAGGTAGCTCTATGATGTTGTCTGTTGTAGAACATTTGTATCGTTCTTAGACTGTACTATACTATCTAAAGAAATAAAAACCAACCCTTGTTATGTGGTTTCAAATATGTATAATGTAGGTAATTATTAGTATATATGTTTTGTAATGTTTTTAATACATTTACTTGGCAAAGCATTATGCAATTATCTGTTATACTTATTGGGACTGGTCAAGAACCTTATACATAAAAGTTTCTAATACAAATGCATTCCTTACAAGTTTTATATTTTTCACTTTTGAATGATGCTCCTTTGCAAAACTCCAGTAATATAAAAACAGGAGCATCATGCACCCAAAAAAATGCGGCCTCCTTTTAGGGAGACTTAAATAGTAACCTTGTCCCCTATGCATTCTCTCCAATGCACACACACACACAGAGTAAAGATGCCATCAAATGATAAATTGCAAAAAGTAGTGCTTTTTTCTGTCTTTTTTGAAATTTCTTATTCAAAGATTTGAAAACAACCTGCTGATTGAGTTAATATTGAGAGAGAGAGAGAGAGAGAGAGAGAGAGGTATGATATGGAAGTGGAGGGGGGATCAGCAGAGAAAGAGCTAGAGAGAAGAAGCAACTTCTTGAGTAGTTTAATCAAGAAGAAAAAAGCTACCGAACAAGAAGAACAACATGATCGTCTCAATGTTCGTGTCAGGGCCTCTGATATGCCCATTTCGTTGCAAAACAGAGGTTTCTCTTGTGCTAGAGACAACCTTGACTCCATGTCTGGAAAGCTTGATAACAAGAGCTTAGCTCTTGCCCTCAAGAAGGTAACTTCTGATGATATTTATCTTATTTTATTTTATGTCGAGAAAAAAATGGAATCTCACAGTTTGCTTTTGCTCATTACATCAGAATTTCGGGGTTTAGGTTTCTTCTTCTATGTTTAAGATATAAATTCTTCATTTCCACATATACCTTAAGTGTCATTCATGGATGAGGTTTCCTGGTGGCAAATAATTTGTTGCATAAATGTATTAAAATTTATGATATGTTCTTTTGCCAAAAAAGTTTAAATTAAAGTCTCAAAGGTGGTGATGTACAATGTCAGAACTGACATATTCCTTTCTTTAATTTTCACCATGTATATACTTTTAATGACTAAAGAAAAGTTGCATCAGGACTTCTGCTTACAAACCTTATGGGGATAACACGCATTGAGGGTCACACACTCACACACAACCATCCACGTTGTCTTTTGTTGTAGTTTTAGTTTTTGGGTCAAGACTGCAGAGATGCACTTTTGAATGGTCCAAGTTGATAATGTTGAACATGACTTCAGACTGCTGGCTGTTGCAGTGTTGCTGCTGCAAATAAGTTAATTAGTTTGAATGCTATATTAAGGGGCTGTTGGGGGAACTTTTTTTCAGAATAAGAACTTATTTTAAGACAAAGTTAGAGATTCCTAACATTCCAACTTATTTTCCAACTTATTTTTGCAACTTATTGAATCTCAAACATACATTAGATATTTATATATAAAAAAATTATCAAAATATAAAAATTTTACCCGAAAATAAGTCAATAAGCCACTAAAATAATTTTTCCCAAACAGGCCCTAAGTTGAACTTTGTCTCTCTCTGTTTTTTTTGGTCCTTTTAGATCGTAAAGTAGTTACAGATATAAATTAGTTGTTTCAGTTGTATACAATTATTAAAAGGGGTTGAGTTGGCACAGTGGTTAAGTGCCCAATTCATGAACCGAGAGGTCATGGGTTCGACTCCTGCCGGGGGTCAAAAAAAACCGGAAACAGCCTCTCTACTCTTGGGTGGGTAGAGCTGGCTGAAAATATAACCTTTTACAGGTTCCTCTCTCTTTACCTAGTGTTGAGATATATATTCAGTGTTCCGTAGATCTTCAAATAGTGAATGCTTTGTTGTGGGTTCTGGTTAAAATTATCTCATATTGATACCAGAAATACGCTTTGATGTGCTGCGCGTCCTGACAGGATATCTTGTCTGATTTTTGTTTGTGTAATATAATCGAATTCAGTTTGGTGCTTTGGCATCAAGGATAGAATGTTAGTCAGGTTCTTTAAATATGCAACTTGGACTGAGTTTTATACTTTTATTGGTCTTACTACAAATAGTAAAGCTTGTTCTTCAGTGTTAAACTTGACATTACTAT
The DNA here is from genome assembly GCA_036435485.1 of Saposhnikovia divaricata. Taxonomy (NCBI): domain Eukaryota; kingdom Viridiplantae; phylum Streptophyta; class Magnoliopsida; order Apiales; family Apiaceae; genus Saposhnikovia; species Saposhnikovia divaricata. The sequence goes on from CM071600.1 coordinate 28,061,005, forward strand.
CATCTAGGAGGCCATATATTTCTGAAATCTAGCTAGAACTTCAAAAGGGTACTCTGCATTTAGGAGAAATACAGTCTTCATAGTTTTAAGTGTAATCCTATTTTTGATGTTCGATTTCTGTCACATCTCAGGAATTCGATACATTGTATGGCCCGGCCTGGCACTGCATCGTTGGCACTAGTTTCGGCTCATATGTCACACATTCGGTAGGAGGGTTCATATATTTTTCGATTGACAAGGTTCATGTGCTTCTCTTCAGAACTGCTGTTGAGCCTATGGACCATTGACACCACCACAAATTGATTGATATCAGTTGTTGAAATCCTTTGTCGATTAGAGCCTGAAAGTATAGCAAGAAGTATTGTGAAAGCTGGATTTGTATCTTTTAGCTTCTTCAAGAATTATTTTGTGATTTGCTTAAGAATGTAGACAGCCAGTTATTGTGTATCATTTCTTGCACTAAATTAAGTCGAACACTAGACCGACCTGATAATTGCGATGACAAGTGATTGAGTTGAGCATGTACGAGCAGACAAATCTCCGGAAACTTAATAGTTTGTTGGATTTTGATTTGATGAACTAAATAGTCTGTTAGATTTTGATTTCGTCAGAATCTCACTAAAGAGAATCCTACCATAGTTCATTGTTATAGTATGCTATTAAAGTTAAATATGAATCAGGGCTATAAAAAAAATTCGAAAAATTTGATATCCGTTCGAAATATCTTCATTCGTATCCGAAAAAAGCGGATATTATCCGTATCCAAAATAAGACGGATATTATCTGTATTTGAATCCGGAGTATCCGAATCCAAAATTATATATACATGATATTTAAATTATATATATATATATATATATATATATATATATATATATATATATATATATATATATATGAGTTGCACTCTAGAAAGAACACCGTATATAAAGAACAATAAAGAACACCATCATAATACTTTATTTTTCATAAAAAATGATTTGTTATGATAAGAAGAGTAAATTGCACTTTGGTGACCCGAACAATTAATTTTAAAACGATGTGGGGGCTCCGCCTCAAATCATTTAACTCCGTTAATTAAATGAAGGGTAATTTGGTCATTTAATGCATAAATCCATTTCTCCATTTTTATTGTCTTTAAATTCGAAGGTGTAGATGAGGAGGTGGTGTTGACGGAGAAGAAGAAAAGGAGTAGTGAGAAAATGGGGTGCGGCTGTTGAAAGAATTAAAGGGTGGTGGAAGGAGTGGTGATTGGCGTTGGAAGAAGGAGATGGTGGTAAGTCGGTGGTGAAAGAGGAGAAAGGATTGATGGAGATGGGGCAGTGGGCAAATGGATGAAGGAGGTGGTGGCTTGCAGGCGAGGAATGGTTGCGCTAATAGAAGGTGAGGAGAAGGGATTGAATTATGATTGTGATGGTGGAGTTGTGGATGGGGAAATTAAAGGCGAACGGAGAAGATGGGTGTGGCGAGGTGAGTTGCGGGGGAAGTTCTGGGCGGCTGCAATGTGGTGAACGACGGTGGAGTGAAATTGATTGGAGGTGGAGGAGAAGTGGTGGCGTGGAGGTTGTGGAATTAGGTGGGTTTGGTAGTGGTTTGCAGGTGGTGGAGATGGAGGGGATAGGTTCTGGGCGGCTGCAATGTGGTGAACGACGGTGGAGTGAAACTGATTGGAGGTGGAGGAGAAGTGGTGGAGTAGAGGTTGTAGAATTGGGTGGGTTTGGTAGTGGTTTGCAGGTGGTGGAGATGAAGGGGATGGGTTGGAAGGAGGAGATAACAACAATTAAGCTTGACATATCAAATCTAACGTGGAATCTCATCTAAATTTAAAAATTAAATGTTACATAGAATCCAGTATAGAATCTTATATATTTTTGTAACAATGTAACATAAATTATGATTTAATTTATAAAATAAATCACATAATCTCAATATTTAGACAAATAAGAGTAAAATTATATTTTATAAAATGTTTCTTTTTCCAAAATATATATCATCATGATCTATTTGTACGAATATATCATGTCGTGTGATTAGCAAAAATTATATGTTCCCTACAATTCAAGTTAAATAGTGTTCTTATGAATACAGTGAAAAACAATACGAGATAATAATAATAATATAATTACGGTTGACATATCTTAAATTTTTTATGCCACATCCATCAATAACATAGATTAACGATAACAATCAAATACTAAAAAACAAATAACATATGCAACAATTAATTATGTGTTGAATTATTATTCACTTGTATCTTATGTGTTGAATTATTATAAATATCATATTTTGGATATATATATATATCCAAAATATGATATTTATATTAAGATAAAAAAATGCATATGATAAATATCAGTAAAATGTTGTCAATGCTATCAACAAGGAAAAACTATGCCTCGATTTTATAAATTATAATATTTAAATACTTTTTAGTAGATACGATAGGAGAAATTGCCCAAAATACCTAATTTTCATGTAATGTTCGTCCAAAATAAGAAATGTCCGGTTTTTTTTGCCATTTTTAACCAATTCAATTCGCATTCACCGAATGCAAATACTTAATTAAATGGATTTAATAGGGATGACAACGAGTCGAGTCGGATCGGATCGGGTTTTGGCCAAATCCAAATCTAAAGTTTTTCGGATCAGTTCGGGTTTGAAAATCAAAATCCAAATCCAAACTATCGGGTTTTATCAGGTTTCGGTTCGGATTCGGGTTTAAATCGGGGTTTTGATTCAAAATTAAAAAAATAAAATAATCACATTAAGAGAAACATAAAAGTACAAATATATTTAAAATTTAAAATATAAAAATATTTTAGTTGTATAAAAAATATCGAATATTATAAACAAAAATTAAAAACTATAAGAAAAATAAAAGAATATATATATATTTATATGAATATATATGCGGGTGATCATTTTGTTTATTTGCTTGATATGTATCTTAAATATATATATATATATATATTAAAATGTAAAATTATTAAGATTAAAATATTAAAATATTATTATTATTGTTATTGTTATTATTATTATTATATACATTTATATAACACCATATATATATATATATAGTTTATATGTCGGGTTTTTTCGGGTTTCGGGTTTGGATCGGATTTCGGGTTTTCGAATCGGGTTCGGTACACATAAAATTCAAATCCAAAATCTTTCGGGTTTAAAAATTAAATCCAAATTCAAAAAATCGGGTTTGATAAATTCCAGTTGAATCGGTATGAATCGGACATCCATCGAATCGGGGTTTTTTGCCATCCCTAAGATTTAACAACATGCCCAATTAGCCTACTGCTTCCTTTATCATATTTTTTTATTTAATTAGGTTATAGTCCGTGTTACGCATACGATAATAATTTTATTTATTAATAATTATGATATATAATTAAAATCAATTAATTAAATTAAAAATTTTGGATTGAAGATTAAATAATATAATTATTTAAAACAATAATTATACGATGTTCTTTTTATATATTATATATGTACATCTAAAAATAAAAATTAGTTAGTTGTTCTATTATGTATATTATCTTATAATCCGTTGAATGTACAACTCTTTCTTAATATTTATATTTATATAATTTATATTATCAAACTAAATTTTCTTAATATTGATATTTATTAAGATTTATCTATATTAAATTTGATATTTATCAAATAAATTTTAAATTTTTTTTAAAAAAATAAACAACTCTTAAATTTGAGAGATTTACACAAAAAATAACCAAATTTTTTGTTAGGGAAAAAATAACCAAATTTTAATGTATATATATATATATATATAAATTATTTATTAAACTTCACGCGGACAATTTACTATTTTTACTATGTCTTAGGTTATAAAAATCAAATTTAGACGATTTTTTAGGTTACACAAAATTCAATAAATAATCTTTAATTTAGTGATGATTTAACAATTAATATCCAACTAAAACTACTCGAAAATTGAAGAGAAAAGAAAATTAAAAACCTTTACACTAAAAATTTTATTCAATTTAGAAAATTTACTTATATTTCGTTTAGAATATTAAAATTTACTTTTTTGTATTTTCCAGAATTGTTGTAATTCAATTATAATTATAATTCGTATATTATAACTTATTGTTTTGCAGAAAATCTTTATAATAAATTATATGAATTTGTACTAACTTACTAAAAACCATATAATTGATTGAAATTGGAGTATTATATTTAGAGCCAACTAGGAGATTGTTGAAAATGCTATAAGAGTGGATAGTACTCCCTCCGTCCCAATTTATATGATCTCTATTCCTTTTTGGGACGTCCCAAAAAGAATGAACCAACTATTCTTACTATTTTTGAACACTACTTTTCACTATTACACCCACTACATCTCTATTTTATAATCTTTTTTTATTAAATAAACATTATAACATCCATTACTTTTCACTATTACACCCACTATAAAATCTTTATACAATATAATACATAACAACCAACCTAAACAATTACTTCACCCGAACAAGTGGCCAAATGAACCAACCAAAAGCTGCCAGCGAACATAGTCAAAAAAAAATTCTTAATCTTTGGGAAATGTTGACCGGCTCATTCAATCCCGGACAGAGGGAGTAACTTTTAAATTTGAGGAGAGATAAGAAAATTTTAGTGAATTTAAGAGCTAATACGAATTTTTTGGAGGAAAAAAGTGACTTTTCTCTTTATATTTCAAGTTAATAGTCATTGTAAAGAAGTTCTTTGGAAGAGATAATGACCAAAATGCCTCATTTAGGTAGTCAGCTGCCCAAAATACCCGTTTCCAAAGTCGTGGTCCTCAGTACCCACGGGACACGCCACTGGCAACGGCGTGTCCCAAGGTCATTTTTTTCTCAAAATTTTCTAAGTCCAGCTGCTCTCTCCCCGACTCTCCCCACCGGAAAAGCCTCTCCCCGTCCCCCGGCCACGTTCCGTCAAATTCGAAAAATATGACCACACAAAACTGATGCCCACAGCTTGCTCATCAGTTTAGGGACTTCGTTTTGTTTAGATCTGGCCCGTAGGGGCATGTTTTGACGAGATCGGAAAACACATCGGAAAATAGCTTCGATTTGGGTGTTTAAAATCCGAGATTGGAATCGACTAATTAATGGCATAGGGTTGTAGAGGACAATGAGACGATTCTGGTGGTATATAGAACTCAACGGGAAAGTGAATGAGGTTGAAGAACGATTAGATCGAAAAATTGGCGATTTTTCGCCCGGTGAGTCGCCCGACCAGTGCTTTGGAGAAGACGATGATGACGTCAGATACGCATCTGGAGAATGCGTATCTTATGATACGCTACTCCAGAATGCGTATCTGCTGCTACAATAGTCACTGAATACTCCTCTCACAGTGGCGTATCTCAACACACGGGTCTTCCAGTGGCGTATTTCAACACACGACTCTGTCAGTGGCGTATCGCGTGGGTATTTAGGGCCTTCTTTTTGGATCTGGGTATTTTGGTAACCCCTCCCCCCATTTTGGGGTAGAAAAGGCCATCACCCTTCTTGGAAATGCTCTTAGGCTATTATAAGTTTACAGATCAAATATAATCATATTTTTCTTCTTTTCATAGCAGTCACCGGGGGCTTCCATCGTTTTCCACCGATAAAAAGCCCCAAATTTGTTCTTGTTTTTTCAATAATCCTCCTCCATGGGTAAGGATTTTTGCCTTTTTAGATTGTTTGTTTCTTGGTGAGTAATTTATTTGAGTTTTGTTTATCCCCTCCTTGTAAGAGCTTGGTATAATTTAATGTTCGGGATGTTAGCGTGATTTTCAAGATTTTGATTTAATGATAAAGATTTTTATGAGATTGCAATTACGGTCGATAGCTCAAACTGGTTGTGGCGAAGCGGGTACATGTACATATATCAATTCCAACAAATCGCTTGATTATTTTTCCATGAAGATTGGAATAATCAACGATATGATTTGTTTTATATTTATTCGACTCGATTATTTTTGTAGATGTCGTATGACTTTTAATTATTAAATTAATTTCCATTAAAAAAGGCATGTTTGCCAAAATTAAAATAATTAAGCAAGCATGAATATTTTTGTAAATATTTCCAAAAATACATGAATAATTTAAGAGTAAATTGCACTGTAGTGGCTAGATAAATTAATTTTTTGCACTTTGATGACCAATATTGCAAATCTTGCACTATGATGGTTCCAAATTGTTTTTTTAGCCACTTAAATGACTGCCGTTATCTTGGCCTTAACGGAGTTACTTTGACAGGGGTATTATAGTCTTCTTCTTATCCTAATCTACCCAACCACCCCCGCATACAATCCCTCGCTTTATCTCTCTCGCACTTCTCTACCCCTCCCCTCTGTTCGATCGACCACTCACCACCATCCTATCATAATCTCGATTCCTCTCCCTAAATTGCGACTTCCACTAGTTCTGGTAAGTTACGGCTGCGCCCAACGTTACCTCTGTTGTCCTGCAATTATAGGTGTTGTAGTTGATTATCTTTCCCCTCCCCTGTTTTTGCCGCCGTATTGCTGTGTGTGTGTGTGTAGTTACTGGGCGTGTGTGTACAGTGAATGGGTGTGTGTAACGACTGGGTGTGTGGGTAATAAATGGGTATGTGTGAGTTTGAACGTTGCCGTGTGTGCTTGGGTTCAATTCCAAGATTAAGTTTTTGTTACTGCAGTGTTATGGGCTGTGTTCCATTAATTCAATATTTATATGTATTTGATGAGTTTATATCTGAAATGACGAGTTATATGGATTGCCTGGTTATTTGGGATTTTGATTCGAAATCTTCAAAATATAATTGCGTGAATTCGTGGTATGTTAATTGTTGGGTGTTACAGCGGTGGTGGTCGGGAAAAGGAGGAAGGACAGAGATGGTGAAGGTGAACGGAATGGGGTGGAGGACGGTGAGACAGCACTTGACTGCACCAAGCCATGGGACAATCAAGAATTCCCTTATATAGACATTGGAGAGATAGTTATCGATCAAGTTCTGACAAAAGAAGAATCAGAAGCACTCGAATTTAATCCATTCCTCAGATGTCATGAAGTAGATGTCATTGGGGCTAAGTCATGCTCCCAAAGTGCGTCAATGGATCATGGACGCTCAATTGTTTATTCTATTTGTAAGCATTTAAAAAATAAATTGACTGGGAAGATGGGGTTTATGTAGACAGCTGCGGAGCTACATTGAATCCTGAATTGGTGAAGATTAAGAGGAATGGTTGTGTGGAGAGAGAAGCATTGTTGTTTGGACACATCTATATATATATATATATGTATGTATATATAGCTCTGTTAATACTCAGTTAGTATTTATTTAAGGACTATAATACCCCTGACATTTTAACTCCGTTAAGGCCAAAGTTGACGGAAGTCATTTAAGTGGCTAAAAAAATAATTTGGAGTCATCATAGTGCAAGATTTGCAACATTGACCATCAAAGTATCAAAAATTAATTTACGTGACCACTACAATGCAATTTACTCATAATTTAATCACATATTTTAAATTTACCATCAAAATATGCCGTAAAACTTCTAAGTTACTAGATCTTTTGACAGAGAATCTAACGGCCGTTTAAATTTTACCACTGCAACGGAAGGAAAGTATAGTCGTTGCAGTTGACGTCTAATCTTTATATAGATATATAGCACTTAGCCACTTACACACACTTTACACAAGGAAAGAGAAGAAATGCTGAGAGCTCCGAATGCGAACTCGCAATCCAACCCGACAGACATGGATACTAACCATCAAATAACTGCTCGGGCTTATCAGTTCCACCCGGCCCGACCCGTTATTATCGATCTCTTCAATCTCTACTTAGGGGTAATATTATCTTACCCTTCACTTTATCAATTCAATTTTATTTATTTCATTTTTTTGTGTTTTATTATATTATTATTGTATGTATTTTTGGATTGTTGCAGAGAAATAATCGGCACAAGGCAGAGGAGAATATTCGAGAGCCACCGTAAGTTTGTTATTCTGTTACTTGTTTGTTTGAATTCTGTTAGTTAGTTTCTAGGGTTGTTTGATATTTATTGATTGTGTTTATGAATTTGTTTTGTAGTTAGTTACTTTATATCCGCATAGGTTTATCAACAAAACTGATTCGCAACCTAAAAACAAATTCAGTACAAGAAACACTTTTTAGTTGTATTAATTTAAAGTAACTTAAGTGTTAAAAACTGTTAGAATATTGATATAAAACCGGGGTAAGGTCTTCCTCTAATGTCTTAAGGTTTTAGATGAGAAGGTTAATTAACATGGTTTCGAGCTTAGATTGCCTCGAGACTCAGGTTCGACTCCCTGCCAGTTTGCCCCCCCCCAATATTCTCAACATTTATTATGGACATGAAGGCAAATTTATGTTCCAAAGATGGGTGCCCGTGATCCACTCTTCGACGGGAAGCGTGTTAGGTTGTTTCAGAGGAGCTTGTACATGTACATACGTCCTACATCCTTCAAGGTTTTAGATGAGTTGGTTACATGGGAAGAGGTCACGGGTTCGAGCCCTCCCACCACCAATATTTAAATATATTCGTGTGTTGTCTATTTGGTGGTTTATGTTGTTTGTTTGTCCACTCTTACCTCTTACGAGTGAGGGGAGTGTTGAATAATATATGATCCATTTAAGGTCTCCCTCTAGTTGGGTGATTTGGTTACTTAACATATGTCATGTAAGTGTTGACCGAAGTTAGATGACCATCTATTGAATAATATACTGCAATCATGCATTTTTAATGCTTATTTCTAACCATTTTACGGAGGGTAAGACCTTCATTGCCGATTATATAAAGCATAAGTACGTAGCAATGCTTAACGGGATTGTCTGCTTCTCGAGCTTTCTTGATCGCCTGAAGGATGCTTTACTTAAAATTGAAGAGAAGGGAAGGAAACTTAGCAGCTTCTGTTTACATTTTGCTTGCAGCTTTGCCAGATATTGCTTCTCTTCCCCACATCTTACCTCCCTCTCAACAATAATAATAATAAAAAAAAAGAAAGTTGAGCTTACCAACAAGCTGTTTCTTGTCGACTGACCAAATTTCTTATCAAGAAATGCTTCATTGTCAACTTACCAATGCTAATAATGTTATCCACAATTCTTCATATACTGTATATGCATACCAAATAAAATGTGGGTACTTGGTTTAATCTGCACGATATGCTCATATTATATATTTGTTGTTTATCGATTGGTTAGCAGAGTCACTTAATATATTGTAGGGTGATTACTGTTTAGTTTGAGATGAATAAGGAGAAAAATTAAACAGAACCATACCCGATGTTTGTTAGCGTTTTGGTTTCATATTCCCAAAAGCTGAGGGGTTTGATTCGATTTGCACGTAAACCCAACTGATTCCGAACCCAAATGTATACACTATAATACTATATATGTTAGTTCTGTATATACATGATTTATATCATAGATTTTTTTTAATACCCTAAAACTCATTACTTGTTCTCTTTGCTGTTATTTTTAATTAAAAAAAATCAGTGGAATTAAATATTATATATGCACCCACACTTATTTTCATTGTACTGCATTTAAACTCTTAAAATGATGTAAGAAATAAAATATTTAAGAAATTAAATTGAAGAATGGCATCTGCAGGAGCAGGATATAATAATATTTTTTATTATGTAATTTGTTATTTTTACTATAAAAATAAAAACTGTCACAAGCAAAACCGTTAGACCCGGCCGTCAGTTTGGTCGTTTGCAGTTTCCAGTTGGATTTTTAAAAATTATGAACTTTATGCAATTCATTTTGGTTCCACCTCCTTTCAATCCGGCCATTATCACCCTAGTATGTTCCCAACTTAATCCTACAGGTAGACCCTGCTATTTTATAATGGTTTATAAATGACCATCTCTTTCTAAAAAAAGTAATCTACTGATTCTCCCAAATAGTTACTGCAGGTGTAATAATGTATTGTAGGACGTCTTTACTTCGGTTTCAGGTTGGCAGCTGCTTGCATGCCAGCATTGTTGCTACTCTTTTCTGGGGATTGCTTTAAACCATTATTTTGTTAGTTGTCAAGTCTATTGCAGTAAACACTAAACATTTACTGCAACAACAAAGTCAATGGTCAATTCTGTCTACACAGTTATATCACAATATGGAATAAGAGCTAATAACAAGTCTTGAAATATTCATTACATTGCCTATATGATGCTGTATTAGCCTCTTTTATTCCACTTTTACTAGTGTTGAAATAGGATATTAATGATACTAAGAAGAATTCATTTACAGGAACAAATCACAGAAACGTGGTACTGCTAACAGGGAGCTTCCTCCTCGTAATGAACAATTTCTTATAGATTTTGAGCAGCTCCAAAGCCAGTTTCCTGTAAGTTATAAGATAATACCCTCTTCTTATTGAAGGAATGCTTGACTATGCTGCATCTCGTGCTTCACTATTCCTCGGACCTCGAGGTATGCAGAACTGTAATAGTTGACAACTTTGTCAAATTTTCAGGATCAGGAGCAGTTGCGTGCAGTGACAGAATCTGTACTTATTTCTCTGGTTATTCAGTGTAGTGGTCATGCACCCCGTGCTGAATTCCTTCTCTTTGCTTTGCGTAGTTTGTGCAGCATAGGTTACATCAACCTAGATACTTTTCTTTCTTCACTCCTTTCCTCAGTTACTGCTGCCGAGTTATCAGTGAGTCAGGGAAGTCAAATGATGTCTACTGCCACTGGTTCAACTATATCACATACTGGGGTATTACCATCTTCTGGTTTGATATCCAATGCATCTAACTTTCAGTCTACAAATCCTGCATCTCCATTGCATTCAGTTCATGGTATTGGATCTCCTGCTCAATCAGCCAACGAGCTATCTTCTCGTGGCCCTTCAATACCAATAAACTCATCTGATCACACTTCCAACGGGCAACAGTCCATGACAAGAGTCAGTATGTCAGCACGAGATAATGCCATAAGTAGTTTGCGTCAACTATGCTGCAAAATTATATTAACTGGCCTTGAAACGAACTTGAAACCAGTCACTCATGCTGAAATTTTCTACCATATGCTGAATTGGCTGGTAAACTGGGACCAAAGGCAGCAAGGAAGTGATGAGCCTGATAGCATAAGATCCTGTAAACCTGACAAATCTTTGATTGAATGTCTACATAGTTGTTTGGATGTGATATGGCTATTGGTTGAGGATGATAAATGCCGTGTGCCATTTTATGAACTATTGCGCAATTGCTTACAATTCATAGAAAACATACCTGATGACGAGGCATTGTTCACACTCATACTAGAGATTCACAGGAGGCGAGACATGATGGCTATGCACATGCAAATGCTAGACCAACATCTCCACTGCCCTAGCTTTGGAACTAACCGCTATATCCCTCAGACCATGACAAACATAGCAGTTGATCAAGTGACAAGCATGAGATTTTCACCGATCACATATCCCAGTGTGCTTGGAGAACCATTACATGGAGAGGTGATACTGTTTTCTAGTGATTCCTCTGACAACTGTTATATAACCCTTACTGCTTGTTTCTGTTACTGTTGACATATGATTTTACATTTTTACAAAGAAGCCAAAAGAATAGTTACTATTGATATTGAAATTTACATTATTACTTGGTCAACAAAAAGAATACGAAGGCTGAAGGGTAATATGTCCTAAAGAAAAATCTTACCGATTGTAATCCGAAAGAGATCATGCTATATTAGTGCTACCACAAGCAAAGTACAGTTCCTGTGGTTTATACGTTTCAGTGCCAAAAAGAACATCTACTAGCAAGAACGAACATGGAAATAAATATTGATGGGCTGAATTGCAAATTTCGAGCAATAGGATCAGTAACTAACAGAACTATGCAACTATTAGAAACATTTCAGAAAAAAAATTGTGATCTTCATTTTTTCTGTAATGGGTTAAACAGCATTAAAATTGGTTTAGTGGTTTTATGTGTTTTCAGTTTATGCTGCATGATGAAGTTCTCAGTTCTTACTTAATTATCTCAATATTAGGCATTAATGTAAGATGATGAAGTTCTTACTTGAAGATTGTGATAATTGTGACTTGGTTCTACAACTTCATTTTAGTCTGACATCGTTATGATTTCTGCCTAAGCCGCACATAGGGACCACATGAGACAAGTAATTAGATGGAAACACAGTATCCTTGAAATTTCAGTTGCACTAGTATTAAAAACTCTATGATCAGCAAACTCTACTTTCATATTCCAGATGGGAAGATTAAAACCTTTTTATCTCTTTATATGGCCTAGCGAATAGCCCTCTCCTGTAGATAATAAGAGGTTGCGGGTTCAATGCTTAGTGGAGGCTTGATGAGTATATTAATTTCTACAGATGATCATTTCAAGAAAATCATGAAAGTGCTGCTGTTCGTAAGGGCACTTTTATTTTAGTAATTATATTTAATTTACTTATGGCCTGAAGATTGGTTTTGTGTATTTTGTCCAAACCTTATATTTTGTCTATTTGGTTAAAGCCAGAGCACCATTGTTTTAGCAACTATGTTGACATTGTCATGTAAATTACCATCGGGACAATATAGGTCATACTTCAAATTACAATATGAAAGGATGAAGCCATAAAGATGTACTAAAGTATCCCTTTTAGTTAGGATCTTGCTGCTTCTATTGAAAGAGGAAGTATGGACTGGGAGAGAGCTATGCGTTGTATTAGGCATGCCATTCGTAGTACTCCATCACCTGATTGGTGGAAACGTGTGCTTGTTGTCGCTCCTTGTTATCGGCTGCAGTCTCAATCTCCTACTGGTGGTGCTGTTTTTACTACTGAAATGATTTGTGACGCAGCAATTGATAGAATCGTAGAACTTCTGAAGTTGACAAATTCAGGCTCAGGCAATATGCACATTCATTTCACTTTTCACTGCAACATAATACATTTATTTATTAATGACTATATGCATCTTTTTGCTATATTCTGGCAAGTTACTACTACATATCTAATTTTTACAATTGATGTTCTGAATTGATCGTTAAACAATCTTTTAGCTGCATTACTCAATATGTTCATGTGATGATTATATTAAGCTGTTAATACTTAAAAAACTGCTGCTGTTAGAAGGATATTTGCTGGTGATTTTATGGGGTCAATATATGTTATTAAAAGTTTGTAATATTCACCTGAAGTAGATTTATTTTTCACTATTATTATGTTGTAACTTGTCTTCTGTACATGTAGATGTAGCATGAACGGCGGGCCCTTGATGTATTTGTATCAAATCATAGTTGTTACTTACCGAGGACACGAAAATATTAAAACTGTAAAAGCATCCACAAGCTATTCATCTAACTCATGTTTGCTTTGTCTGCTTCTGATTTACTTGCAGCACATATATATACACATATGTTATATATATAAACATGCAGACATTTAAAAGCTTGAAATCGGATACCTTGTGACATATAATGGTTTGATATATTTATGGCATTATTTTAGGGTACGTCGAGTATGTTTGGTTTGGTTTGGTTTTTCATTAGGGTAGTGCCATGTCGTTATTGCATTCATTCTCTCACAGTCTTTTCTGTTGTTTTTTCCCCAATAATACTTGGTTATTATTGAAAGCATATTTCAACTTCGTTTTCATATATTTAGAAGATGTTTTTCCTCAAAACAGATTAGGGTAAGTCTGGGTACATTTTGCCCTCCCAGCTTAATATATGATAAGTATGTTTGGTAAGGTCTTGGTTTTTTAGGAAATTAAAAAAATGCTATCTCTCTCACTAGAAACCAGGGGAATTTCCTAATATATATGTGTTCTTCACGAGTGCCATGGAATTAATGTTATCTTCTTCCATGCTAATTTGACATTTTAATTTATTGCAGACGTAAATTGCTGGCATGAGTGGCTTATCTTCGCAGACCTATTCCATTTTCTCATGAAAAGTGGGTGTCTTGATTTTGTTGATTTTGTGGACAAATTAGTTGCACGGCTTGCAGACGGTGATCAAGTTATTCTTAAAACAAATCATGTCACCTGGTTGCTTGCACAAATTATTCGGGTTGATCTTGTTTTAAATGCTTTGTACACGGACCATAGAAAGGTTAGGTGTAATATATACATATTATCTATCTTCTTGTTTCAATTAAATTTTGTACAACTCTATTTTCTTGTCATTTAGAGTAGCATCTCTTTCTATATATGCATTTAAAAACAGTAATATTGACTGTACTATGGTTTATTCAAATGTTTCTATATTTGAAGTCATTATAATATCCATAACTTACAATGAAAAGGTTGGGTTGAGTTTTCATGTTGTTTAAAGTTATGGCGTTGTACTAGTTGTAATACTTGGCCAAATAATTATTTTTGTCTGACAAAGGTTTTTTTTTCGGTAGGTAGAGACAACCCGAAAGATGCTATCCTTTCATAAAGAAGAGAGAAGCTCTGACCCTAATAGTCCGCAAAGTATCCTTCTTGATTATATAAGCAGTTGTCAAAATCTACGTGTTTGGTCACTAAATACAGCAACCAGGTTGAACAATGAGCAGCTTCAGAAAGGAAAGCAAATAGATGAATGGTGGAAGCAAACAAGCAAAGGTACGTATCTTGGCCGCTCTCCTAGTATATGTTGGCTGGATTTTATTTTCCTTTCCAGTCTAATATCAACTGATACCACTTTGGACCTGATTCTAGTGTCCCATGTTTTAAATAGAAACAAAACCTCTTCAACCATCCCCTGCCCGCTCGGGCGCTTGTGCATCTGTAGTTGAGCTATATGTCCGTTATCAACGAAACAATAAAGTAATAGTGACGACACTAATTGTAATTTATGCCTTAGTTTCCATATACGCAACATCACTAGAATAGTAGAGTTTCGTATATGATGTAGTTTTCCTATAAAGAACATGACCGTGTCAAAATATCAGGGGAATTCATGATGGAATACATGAATATGGATGATAGATCAATTGGCATGTTTTGGGTTGTGTCTTATACCATGGCACAACCTGCATGTGATACAGTGCTCAGTTGGTTAACGTCAGGTGGAGCAGAGTCACTACCAGCATCCAATCTACAGACCAATGATAGAATCATGGTGATAAGGGAAGTTAACCCTGTGCCAATATCACTCTTATCAGGGCTTTCAATGAATATGTGTATGAAATTGGCTTCTCAGTTGGAAGAAGTCATGTTTAATGGACAGGTACTTTGTTTCTTCTGGTTTTTACCTGCTGTTGGATTTCCAAGAAGTTAAGTTAGGTTTGATTCTTTATGCATGCCACATAATCCCCACATTTAATAAGGATTGTAGACTTTGATTATTTTTATGAACTGAGACCAATATAAGTGATATATAGTTTCAGTCGATATATTTTTCTATTTATATGCTCAAGAAAGTAGAAGGATTGTAGATTTCCTGCGCTTATTTTACCCTGATTCAATCTTTTTTTATGCTTTGCTCTCCACTTTCTAACAATTTAACCTATTTTTTATAAATTCTGTTCTACATTAGAAAATGCGAAGGACACAGAAAATATGTTTTTATAATGAACGATTAATTTCCAATCCTTCCCACAAAATTGAAATGTTTCTATCACTTAAAGCAAACAGTTAAAGACATCCCATGTCTCTTTTTTCCAACTAACTTGCTAGCTACTCTTTCAAGAGACTACCTCAACTGCCACTATATGTGACTGTTTGATGTTTCATCAATTTTAAAGTGATTCCTAAAAAGTATAGTGTCAGGCCGTTGTTAACTGCAGTTTGTCTTGCTATTTTTTAGTGGGCGTCTCAGCAGGAAACATCAAAGTTAAATGCACTGTTTAGTATTCTTTTTCTCTGATTCTCTATGGTGCTCTGTACAATAGCATAGTGTGTCTACCCAGTTTAAGTTTTGTAGACTAGAAGTCCAATCTAAACTATACTTTAAAATGCTGTTCTCTACTCATGCAGGCTGTTGCTAGTATTGCATTGGTTGAAACATATGCGAGATTGCTCCTTATTGCACCTCACTCGTTGTTCCGTCCACATTTAAGCGTAAGTTTTTCTATTAAAAGAGAAATAGTTTAATATGAATGTCTATTCTTTCATATTATGTTTAGTATTTTGTGTTAGAATATAAGAACAAGAGAGAACTAGATTGATATTTGGATTGATTGGGGTTATCTTACAAGGAGAGGCAATTGCCTCTTATATAGAACTAAACTTCAACAACCATCTACTATTACAACAACCCCCAACAACTCCCAACAACTCTTTGACACGCCCCCTCACTCGAAATCCCATCTTGGGATAAAAAACCTATCTTGGGATTGAAGAGTGGAACACTTAGAAGTCCTTGAGCATAACCTAAGCTTCCAACTAGACCCATCTCTAGGATTGAAATTGAGAATTTTGGGAATACCGGGACTCGACTTCGAGACCACGCCGTACATTTTAGGCCATATCAAAAAAACAGAGGAGCTGCAAATGCATCTTTTATTTTTGAACGGAAACAACTAGAACGATAGATTTGGTAGACTGCATCCCTTAAGATCGTCCACAAACTCGTATTTCCTCCTCTGCAACTTAGGAGAACAAATGCAAGACATAGCAGTGAACTGTGTTGTATGAAATACAACTACTTCTGCTGCTTTGATTTTGTGGCAGTGAACTGTGTATATATCTGTATATACTACTACTTCTTCTGCTCCTTTGATTTGACTTGATGAATGAACTCGCCTTGACAAGGAACATCACCTGAACTTAGCTCCCTAAACTATTTAATTTACAGCAACATAATAAAATGGTGGGATACCGTAATATCTTCCAACCGGTTGTTTGCTGCACAATTAAATCTTTAATCTGGGCAAACTCGCAAACTAAAATGATATGCTTGTACCAAAGATCCTAACAGAATTTTCCCTTAAGAAAATAACTGTTAAAAACAGATCTAAATACATATAATCAATACTTAAGAAAATAAAATCTGGCCCAACCCAATTGCCCAACAATAATATAGGCTGCCTTTTTGCAAGCCCAATAAACTCCTAGCAATAGGCTGCCATAACTAAACACAAAATCAGAAAACAGAAAAGCAAGGCCTGAAACCAGCCTGCAGAAATTAAAAGAAAAAAACTGGGCAGAAAAATTCTGCTGGAAACAGAATCTGTTGGTTGGAAAAATAAATGGTGGGTCGTCTGGGAGCCTTCTACTGTGTGCAGAATTGTGGGCTGTTTGGAGGATTTTTACGAGCCTACCAGACCTGGGCAGTTGGGTTTTTCCTTGGAAAAACTCAAGCAACTCAAGCTTTAATGGAAGAAGTTATCTCCCCTCTACTCTATGTAACCATGCTTTGATACCATGTTAGAATATAGGAACAAGAGAGAACTAGATTGATATTTGGATTGATTGGGGTTATCTTACAAGGAGAGGCAATTGCCTCTTATATAGAACTAAACTTCAACAACCATCTACTATTACAACAACCCCCAACAACTCCCAACAACTCTTTGACATTTTGAGAACTACAACTGCTTGGATGTGGAGGTATTGAGGTTCCGTACCAAGTCAGCCTCAATGTTTTTTTAATTGAAGTACCTGCTCAATAAATCAAGTGAAAGATTTTTGCCATTAGTTAACCTTTGGGTTGTTACTTTCGGTATTATTAAAAAATGTTTGATTGAAAGACGCAACTCCTTTGTCATTTAAATTTTTTTGTAATGACTAATTATAGCCTCTGCAGTGCTGATTTTCAATCACTCTACTAATAAGCCTTTACGGCTAATATACTTGCAAGTCTATATTATACATGTCGCTCACGTCCTTGTTACAGATTTCCCTCTTTTTTTATGCTGATTTCCGTCACAAGTATCTGTCAATGCTTGCTTTCTAGTTGGATAAATCCCCCCCCCCCCTCTCTGCTCCTATTAGGTCGGACCTTTTTCCCATCCCTCCCCCGCTTAAGAGTTACAAATTTTACCTTGGCTGCTGGATTGGGTGTTGGCACATGGCTGGAGTTAATAAAACCATTTCATGTTATGGAGTTAATAAAACCATTTCATGTTATAAATCACTGCTTGCTGGCATTGCCGCTTTAGTACTTAGTTACTATACTTCTTTTTTCCCGGTACTTGGTTATCTTTCTTGTTGGATTTCCTCCATCTTCACTAGTGTACACTTGTTTGCTTAAATTGCTTGTAGTTAGTTTTACTTATATTTATGTTTGGAGCCTTCTTCATTTCTTATTCCTTTCACACCTGTGACTTTCTTAGAAATACCTATGTTAATGTGCAATATTGCGGATTCTGCAGCATCTAACACAAAGGAATCCGGCTACGTTAACCAGGCCGGGGGCATCTCTTTTAGTGCTTGAACTTCTAAATTACCGATTTCTTTCACTTTACAGGTAATTGTTCAGTTATACTGTGATAAAAAAATTTATTTACATATGAGTTGAATTAAATGCAATGAAGTAATATAAGCTAGATGTCTTGTGTCAAACGATCAGATGCATGACATTTATGGGAATCTGTGACCTATATTAGCTTATTGTTTGGATCTTTCCACCTTTTTTAGGTATCTAGGAAAGAGCAAACCATTGATGTATGATGTTACAAAAATAATTGCTAATCTGAAAGGAAAACGTGGAGAACATCGCACATTCAGATTAGCAGAAAATTTGTGCATAAATCTTCTTTTGTCACTGAAGGACTTTTTTGTCGTGAAGAAGGAAGGGAAGGTGCAAACCATTGCCTACTGTCTAGTTTTTTCTCCAGCTGCTTAGGACTTCTCATTTACCAAAACTTTTACAGGGTCCTACTGAATTTACTGAAACTTTGAACCGGATAACCGTCATGTCCCTAGCCATCATCATCAAAACACGTGGACTTGCTGATGCTGACCACCTTCTCTATCTTCAGCCAATGTTGGAACAGATATTAGCTACTAGTAAGCATACATGGTCTGAAAAGACTCTACGTCATTTCCCTTCACTTTTGCGTGATACCTTGATTGGGCGCATGGATAAGCGGGGCATTGCGATACAAGCCTGGCAGCAGGTTACTCTATAAATCCTATCATCCTCCAAAATTTTGATTTTCATTCCCTACATATTAATTTTCTTTTCCTCACCCGATGAAAGTTAGCATTTATGTACAATCTATTTTTTGGCTGCTGGCATTGGTTTAAGATTCTGTTTGCTTTTATATTGTCTTGTTTCTCTATTTTGTTTTATGTTCTTTGTATCAGCTTTTGAGACTGAGAAATGTTACAGATGTGTTGAGTTTTATACACTTACAGTCTATGCATGTTAAGTTTAGACTCAAAGATTACATTTTACATTTTTTAAGTATGTTCTCTCTTCTGCTATAAATTTAGTTTTAATTAAAAGCAAGTCTCAGTAAGAATCTTTTAGACCATGCGCATATGACTAAAGTGCATTCTTACTTCAGTTAGTTAAAAAATTGAAATATCTAATAGAACAACTGATTACCAATATGAACTATGTGATCAATTATCAATGTTTACTCAGATTTAAGAAGTGTTTCATGGGGGACAACTAGTTTGTTCACATAGGATTATACTTCGTATTTGTTAAAGTTGTCTCTTAAATGTATTTCAGTTTTAAACTAACAAGTGAGAATTCATCAATTCTCAATATTTTGCACAGATTTAAGAAGTGCAGTAATTTGGGACACCTACTTTGTAACATATATTGACTTTTTTTGACAGGCTGAAACAACTGTGATCAATCAATGCACACAGCTTCTTTCACCAGCTGCTGATCCTACTTATGTGATGACATATATTAATCATAGTTTTCCCCAACACCGACAATATCTTTGTGGTGGAGCATGGATATTGATGCACGGCCACCCTGAGAATATTAACAGTGCAAACCTTGTAAATTTTAACTGTTTTGTTTCACTATTTCATCTGTATGTTTCTCTTTATCTTTCTCTCTTCGTTAAACTTAATAAATTAAATTCAGGCACGTGTCTTGAGAGAATTTTCCCCAGAAGAGGTCACAGAAAATATATACACAATGGTGGATGTGCTATTGCATCACCTTCAACTAGAGCTCCAGCGCGGGCATTCCTTACAGGTTCTGCTGCTTGCTTTTATTCCCTCATTCTCAAACTTCTTTGTAATGCTTCTTTATCTTACTCCACCACGTAAAGTTTTAGATGGGTTTTTGTCTTCTGTAGGAACTTATGGTAAAAGCATGTGCAAACTTGGCATTTTTTATATGGACCCATGAGCTGCTGCCTCTAGATATATTGCTTATGGCACTAACTGACCGTGATGATGATCCCCATGCTTTGCGTATAGTGGTATGGTACAAGAACTGTCACTTACTTCAGACATATCCACTTCGAGTTTCTCTAAATTTGTTTGTGACAAAATTTACCATTTCCTTATGTGATCAGAAAACTCTTTCCAAAACCCTCTTGGTGATGACTGTTCGATGGTCCAATAACCCGAGTGTACTGTTTTATACAATTTATATAAGTGTCCTGCATCACATTAAGTTCGATAGTGCTTAAGTAAACTTATAGTGATAGTTTAAGTAATCAGTTTGTCCAACATGCTAAGATATATTAGGTGATGCACTGGTATAATGTTGGCTAATTCATAATGGTAGACTCTTGGATTTTTTAATTTTTTTTGGTAATGTTCAACTTTAGAAATCTAAATACTCATCCACGTTCCCCTTGTCCTACAATCCCATGTTCATAATTCTAAAAATATCTTTTGAAATATGAACATCATCACTACCATATTCCCTCATCAATCTCGTCTGGTAGTGAACTATTACTGGCTTGTGCTAACCTCTAGCATAAATAGGGTTGTAACTGAGCCGAGAATTTCACAAGCAACTTCTCTTGTGGGAATCATGTCCTGTGCATAAATTGATTGTTTTTGGTTTATACATATTTAGGAATTTTGTAAAGGAAATTATACCAAGGCAATGAAACAACAAGGAGGATATAAATCTTAAATCTCAAAAGGAATTTTCAGACTTCAAGCATGAAATAAAATGACACAATACATGAGTATTATGACAAGTTAATGGCTAATGCGAACAAGTCCAACGGATGAGAAAAGATCAACCCGATAACAGAATTGTAGAGAAAATGTTAGTGAGTTCGCCGAAAAAGTTTGAGGCAAAAATATTGATCTCTTGAAGATTCAAGAGATTTAAGTTAATTAGCCTTAATAGAGCTAATCAATTCTTCGCTGGTCCAAGAACGAAAGAAACAGTAAGAAATGAAGAAATCAAATTTGTAGATGAAAGAGCTTATTGAACGAAAAATTCGAAAAAGAAGATAATCTCAGTGTGGTCACTGCAAGAAACATGGTCATGAAGAAAAGGATTGTTGGCATAGAGGAATACCTTAATGTTCTAAATGCATGAAGTTTGGGATGTGCAAAGCAGATAGTGTCAACTAGACACTTATTGCTACTGACAAGGAAGAACTGTTGTTTTAGTGTTGGAGGATGTGCCCCAATAGTAAAGTTGAATTTTGGTGAGAAGTGTATCAACAAATCAATACGGTTAAAAATGCACCAAAAAGCAAAAGTGGATAGAAGTGTTCCAACCAAATGGTGATGATGGAAAGAACATCACGGGTCAAACAAATTTCACTGCTCTAAAGAGGGATTGTTGAAAAAAATTCAAAGTTGATTTGAATAATTTTAAAATGTTTCTAGAATATTTATATTATCAGTCAATGGTTAGTAGGATAAGTAGAATTAGTTCAAATAATTAACATAATAGATTAGGGTCCTTAATATCCTCTTTTATGTTTTCATTGTTAGCCTTTGTGCAGGCTTGTTACTTGCATCGTATGTGTAATGAATATGCCGTCTCTATCAATTTTTCTTTTGCTGTTTTTGTATATTTTTGTCTTCTTTTAAAGTCTTAATTTTTTACCTTTTCAGGCAATAATTCATTTTGGACTTTGAAGTATGTCATTATGAACACTTTGATTGCTAGACATTTATTTTGGTTAAAAGGAACCTTGATTGACATGTTTTGGACAGATTGACTTCGTGGTTGGACAGAATTTCAAAGGTTCAGTCCGTAATGTCAGTTTACATATAATTGTTACCAGTAAGAGCAAACCACTTTCAGGAAAATTCCGTCAAGTTGGACAACCGGTTGTCAAGTTGCCCAAAACACGCAATTCAGTTTCATTGTAACCAAAATAAATATTCAAGGTTTAATGTGTTCAAAAATTGACCTACTTGAGGGTGCATAATGGGTCATCGTCTTCTACTAACTAGTATTCATTTTCATGGGGTTTTTGTTAATTGTCATCTGAGCAGATCAGTCTACTTGAGAGACAGGAGCTTCAACAGAAAGTAAAGTTTTACCTTAATAATCGTGGCCCACCTGAACATTGGCTTTTCTCTGGACCTTTCAAGCGTGTCGAATTGCAGAAGGCTCTCGGAAACCATTTGTCATGGAAAGAAAGGTAAAAGTTTAGAAACTGGCATGCATTAGGATTTAACATAGTGATGTACATATACTGTGTTAAAAGGTGTGTACTCAATTATGGTTTAATACTAAATAATGAATGCTCCTTTTAGTTTTTGTTACTATATCTGTTTGATGAGACCTCCCCGGAAAGGAGTTGACCTTGGAAATTTAGGTGATTAAATATGAATGTACAGTAATCGTGTTACATAGTTTCTCTTTTAAGCTAAAAGAATATCGCTCTTTTTTTAGCAAGTATTACATTAATAGAGAGAGTTACATTTTGAAAAATTTCTGGGAGTAATCACCACTTAACAACAAAAAAAAAACTGAGCACTTGATATCGGTGTAGCCCTCCAATCGTTAAGATTTTTTACATGTTTACATTAAATTAGATAGGTAGATTCCACGATACTATATACATATATTACTTCAGTTGAGCCATGTCTATATATATATATATATATACACTTATTATCTGCTAGCTTTCGCGTTACTTTTTTATCGTGGTCTAACTACTCATATGAGGATATGGCATAGACTCATACATTCTGTTCTTGTATGCTATGCAGGTTTCCGCCGTTCTTTGATGATATTGCTGCACGATTGCTTCCTGTCATCCCCTTAGTAATCTATAGACTTATTGAGAATGACGCCATAGATGCAGCTGATAGAGTTCTTCAATTGTATTCCACATTTCTTCATTACCATCCTCTAAATTTTACATTTGTTCGTGACATACTTGCATATTTCTATGGTCATCTTCCAGGGAAACTCATTCTCCGTATACTGAATGTGCTAGATATTAAAAAGGTTATTATGCTTTTCTTTCCCGTCCCACTCTTTCTTGTTTAAGTGTGCTAGATATTAAAAAGGTTATTATGCTTTTCTTTCCCGTCCCACTCTTTCTTGTTTAAGTGTGCTCAATCTCATGTTGTGGTATTTTCTTTTCGGTGTTCGTTCTCTTTTCTTTTTGTCAGATCCCTTTTTCCGAGTCATTTCCTCAACATATCAATGCCTCAAATGCTGCAATGTCTCCCCCATTGGAGTACTTTGCTACTCTTCTATTGGGCATCGTAAATAATGTTATTCCTCCTCTTCATAACTTAAAATATGGACCAGGAGGAGATGTCCGTGTTCCACATAACAAGATCCCAACAACATCCCAGTCTGGACCAACAATTGCAGTAGAAGGTCAGAAGGCATTCTATCATATTCCAGATCCTGGAACATATACCCAGCTAATTCTTGAAACAGCAGTCATAGAGATACTATCACTTCCTGTATCTGCCTCCCAAATTGTGTCATCACTTGTTCAAATTGTTGTTCACATTCAACCAACTCTAATCCAGTCCAGTCACTGCCTTCATGGAGCTTCTAGTGGAGTATTTTCTGTTTTGCCAACATCGCCCTCAGGAGGGAGCACCGATTCCATGAGTGCGAGTAGATCAACACCTTCTGTTTCAGGGATAAATTCCTCCAATATTGTGTCTCGGAGTGGTTATACATGCCAGCAATTGTCTTGCTTGTTAATTCAAGCGTGTGGTCTTCTTTTGGCTCAGCTTCCTCAAGAATTTCATGCACAACTATATATTGAGGCAACACGTGTAATAAAAGACAGTTGGTGGCTTACTGATGGAAAAAGGACTCTGGGGGAACTAGATTCAGCTGTTGGCTTTGCTTTACTAGATCCAACCTGGGCTGCTCAAGACAATACCTCTACTGCCATTGGTATGTACTACGCTGATGATACAGTGGTAAAATTACAGTATACCAGTTATTGTTTCTTTTCTTATACTAGATGATAACCTGTGCTAAATCCAAAGATAATGGGTGTTGGCCCTGTATATCACAATTTGAAAGCAAATGACCCTAAATATCACAGCTCAAAATATTGGCCCCAAATATGACTCCAAAACACAAGATTATTTAGCGTTTTAAGTTTTTTTATAAGCTATTGTGTCTAGCGTCTTACAGGTTT
Source organism: Saposhnikovia divaricata (assembly GCA_036435485.1). Lineage (NCBI taxonomy): Eukaryota > Viridiplantae > Streptophyta > Magnoliopsida > Apiales > Apiaceae > Saposhnikovia > Saposhnikovia divaricata. The sequence goes on from CM071600.1 coordinate 28,085,428, forward strand.
TTTTTTTTTTTTTTAAAGACGCTAGTTAGTTCAGCGTTTCCATCCTCAAAACCAAAGTTAATCCAGCGTTTTCATCCTCTAAACAAAAGTTAATCTAGCGTTACCCCCTCCCCCCACCACAAGACACACACAACGCTAGACGATCCAGCGTTTTCATCCTCTAAACAAAAGTTAATCTAGCGTTACCCCTCTCCCCCAACCACAAAGACACACACAACGCTACACGCATTAGCGTCTCTTATAAAAAATCCAAAACGCTACACGATGTAGCGTTTTGGAGTGATATACGGAGCCAGCTTTTTGAATTGTGATATTTGGGACTATTTGTCTTGAAATTGTGATACTAGGGACTTTTCTTCAAAGATAATTTGTTTAACTTCATTAATAATTTATTATTTTGATTGGTATTAAAATTATTTTGTATTATAATATTAAAAATAATATTAAAAATTCTGACTTATTTTTGTTACAGTTAAGAGTATATTTTTGTATGTAATTAATAATTAAAAAATTTCAAATATTTTACCTAGTAAAACATTATTAGTGTTATCCAGTAAAATATGAAAGTATTACTTTTTGTTTATTTCCAGCAATGAAACAATTATGTTTTTTTTGTCAGAAATGATACGTTGACATCATTATTAGTGTTATCCAGTAAAATATGAAAGTATTACTTTTTGTTTATTTCCAGCAATGAAACAATTATGTTTTTTTTGTCAGAAATGATACGTTGACATCATTATATAAAAATCAAATCAAGAAGGTCAAACACATACATATAAAGTTATAATTACAAAATTATAAAATTACATTATTTGTGTGTAGTTTTATAATAAAAAGATGCAATTACAACATGATTTTAACAATTAAAAAAACAATATAGAATTGTTGGGGTGAAGGCCCAAAATAATCATTTTTGGGATAAATTTGCCCAAATTACTGATTCTGGAAAAGTTGGCCCTAAATACCGACGGGATACGGTATTGCGTGCACCGTATCCTTCAAATACGGCATTTCGTATGCCGTATCATCATCTGATACGGCGTTTCATGTGCCGCAACATCGAGATACGGCGTTTGGTGTAACGTATTAGGTTAAAAGTTTAGTACCCCTGGCGGGGCCTGTAAGAGTATCAGCATTGATACGGCGTTTCGTGTGAAGTATCAACGCTGATACGGCACACCAAACGCCGTATTAGCTGCTGATACGGCACACGAAACGCCGTATTAGCCACTGATACTTCACACGAAACGCCGTATTAGATCGGTAAATAGGGTCAGACATGCTCAAATATGATTATTTTGGTAATTTTCTCGAATTGTTGGGGGATAGGAATTTAATAATGAAACCGAAATAGGGTATGACCAAATTTGAAACTGAAGTATCATTAAAAAGGTTTTCGCTTATTAGTTAAGGTTAAATTTATTTAATTATTTAACATTTTAATTTTATTTATTTTAACATTATTTAAAAAAAAGGGAAACATAATATACATGATTATGATACATTATTTGAGAAAAAAGGCCCCCAATATCACAATTTTAAGTTAAATGGTCCTAAATATCACAGCTCAAAAACTTGGCCCCAAATATCACTCCAAAACATAGGTTCGTCTAGCGTTATTGATTTTTTTTCCCCAAACCAAACGCCAATGCGTTTAGCGTTCTGGACATACATTTTTTTTTTAATATGTCAACGCTGTATCGACTAGCGATGGAAGAGGAAATGCTCACTTATGTGGTGTTTTAGGGGTGGAAACGCCACTTAATGTGGTGTTTTGGGGTATTTTTTTTTTTCTCTCTAAATATATATTTGCAAACAATATTAAAAAACTAATAACTAAATGGTGAATTAAAATTGTGTTTTTGTATTAAGTCCGGCGGCCTGATTTTTGTATTTACTCAGGGGTTCAATAATTAACTTTTGGGGTTCAACGTTTCCATTTTGGGTTTTAGAAATATTTTGAACGACGAATAAACCGCATGCGAACTTAGGGTTTAGGGTTGTAAAAAACCCTAAACCCTAACTTATTAGCGTTTAAAAATCAGGCCGCCGGATTCAATTTTTTAATTTAAAAAATACAATTTTAATAAAATTTAGAGGTTGAACAATTAACTTTAAGGGTTCAACGTTTCCATTTTGGGTTTTAGAAATATTCAAAACGACGAATAAATCGTATACGAACTTAGGGTTTAGGACAACCCTAAACCCTAACTTATTAGCGTTTAAGAATCAGGTCGCCGGATTCAATTTTTTTAATTAAAATTTTTAAATTTTATTCAACAGTTAATATTTGGGGTTCAATAGTTTTATTTTAGGTTTAGAAATATTCGGAACGATTAATAAACCGTATATATTTAGAAGAAAAAAAAAAACAAAAACGCCACATGAAGTGGCGTTTCCCCACAAAACACCATTTCATGTGGCGTTTTCAAAGCAGCACACACTTTCAATTAGCGTTTTGACAAAAAAAAAAGAAGAAGAGAGAAACGCTACACGAAGTAGCGTTTATAGTAAAAAAAATAAAACGCTACACAACATTGTGTTATAGAGTGATATTTGGGGCCAACTTTCTAGCTTGTGATATTTGGGGCCATTTCATTTAAAATTGTGATATAGGGGGCCAACACCCATTATTTGAAGTAGGGTTATAATAAAAAAAATTGGAATTATAACATGATTCTAACAATTTTATTATATTAATAAAAGATAATGTAGAATTGTAGGGGAAATAGGAATATAGGGAAATGGGTAAAACCAAAATAACATCAAATTTGGCACCGAAGTACCATCTAAAAGGGTTTAACTTGCTAATAAAGGTTATAGATTATAACATAGATAAGATTAATTTTGTGTTTATACAGAAGACGAATGATCCTTCAAAGACCCATAAGAAATTATGAATATTCTTAAATTTCTAAATGTTCGAAGCATGCCGTTTCAGAAAACTTTGACACTGCTACATTTCTTTTCGCATTGTATTTCATTGGCAAGTTCAAGAAATGTTTTATTGGCTCAGATTAGATAATTCATAATCGCAATCAAGCATTAATGAAACACACCCCACATCTATTAGAATGCTGGAAGCATCATATTTGTTTCTTCAAACTTCTACTGTGTTTCTCTTTTCCAACTCTTATCCATTAACTTTCTTCTTTTCTATTGCCAGGTAATGTTGTGTCCCTGCTTCACTCTTTTTTTAGTAACCTTCCACAGGAATGGCTAGAGGGAACAAATCTTATCATAAAGCATCTCAGGCCTGTCACATCGGTTGCTGTGCTGAGGATAGCATTTCGTATCATGGGCCCGCTGCTTCCTAGAGTGGCCAATGCTCACAGTCTGTTCAATAAGGTATTGAAAGGCATTCATCCTGTATTCTTTAAGGATTCCCAAATGCTTGTGAACTTTGGCCTTGATGCTAAAACTATTCTTAATTCATGTTACTTACCAAATAAAGTTTTCTAGACTATGTTCATGTACAATTCTTATGGTGATTTATTGGCCGTGAAAAATGGTGCCTAGTTCTCGTGTAGGTCCTTGATTGCTTATTCTTCTCCACTGTCATGTTTTTTATGTACAGTCTCTCTCGATGCTTTTAAATGTACTGGTGGATGTGTTTGGGAAGAACTCACAGCCATCTACCCCAGTGGAAGCCTCAGATATAACAGATCTTATTGACTTCCTGTAAGATTAAAGTATCCTGTTTTTCAATAATTAATACATTAATAGTTTATCTGTCTAAAATAGTATTTCTTTTATTTGGTATGCAATCGTCATTCCATGATTATGACATATCTGCTTTCATCAGACATCATGTCATCCATTATGAAGGGCAAGGAGGGCTTGTTCAGCCGAATAGCAAACCTAGAGCGGAGGTTTTGGCTCTGTTTGGAAGGGCGTTGGAAAGTTTACGTCCAGATGTTCAGCATCTTCTTTCTCACTTGAAAACTGACGTGAACTCTTCCATTTATGCCGCTACACATCCAAAGCTAGTCCAGAACCCCTTGTAAATATTTCACATGCCACAATTTTTTAGTACTAGGGACTATATATTTTAATTGATCAGAATATTATCACTCTTGTATATTATACATTGCTGCACAATGGAGTCTGTAGGCGGAAAAAGCATTCAGGAGGCCCTGTTATGGGAACTAGTTGAAGACAATATTGTGCCTGTTTGGAGGTTTTGGCTCTCTTTATAATAAGGACTTATGGACTTATTTTCGGATAAAAATTTTATATTTTGATAATATTTTTTTATACAAGTATTGAATGTATGTTTGAGATTCAATAAGTTACAAAAATAAGTTGGAAAATAAGTTGGAAAGTTAAAAATCTTAACTTTCAACTTAAAATAAGTTGACTTATTCTGGAAAATAAGTTTTCCCAAACACCCATGGTCCTAGGCTTAATATCTTGTAACCAATTCCACTAATCAGGTTAGAGATACTGTGCACACAGGTATGCTATCTGCCTATGATGCTAGAACAAGCAGATTTTATTTTACTTTTTGCTAAGTAGAACAAGCAGAAATTTTCTTTTAGCTTCAATTATAGCCTCTGTTGTGTCATGCTGCACTTTCCTCTGGTTTGTACCATACCTTTTTTCTTGATCATTTCTCCCCGATTTCAACAGTATTGATTTTAAATAAAATTGTCTTTGTTAAAGATTAATTTTAGATTGAGTGCTTGAGAACTGCACTTTCCTCTGGTATGTTTGCAGCTCTGTATTTCATGAATGGTTTCACTGTTTCTGTCTTTATTTTCTTTCTTGACCTTTTAATATATTTCAAAAGTCATTCAGTCTTTATATGCGATGCACGTATAAAAAATGTATGTTTACAATAAATTTAATAGAAAAATCTATATTTGTAAAAAAAAATGTTGCGTTTTATAATTTTTATTTTAGAAAATTTATAAATATTCTGGAATTTTAACTCGGTTTTACAAATATACTACTATGTTAAAAATAAAAGGGTTTTTTTGATAAATAAATAGGAAAAAGTAATTTTTTGCACAACTACTTTTGTTAAGAATAGGTATTTGCAATTTTACTAAGTTTCAAAATTGCAAAAATACTAACCCTAAACCTAGCCCCCCTCCCCCCTTTGTTGGACGTAGCGGCGATATTTTGGTTCATTTGGGTTGCAAGGTCCCGTAGAGGCATATTCAACTGAATGCAACCACATTCAACTGAATTCAACTACATTCAACTTCTTCTTTTTTTAAGGTGGGGATATTTTTGTGGATTTGGTTTGCAAGGCCCCGCAGGGGCATATTCAACTGAATGCAACCACATGCAACTGAATGCAACCACATGCAACTAAATTTCTGATTTTAAGTTCCATTTGTCATTTGTCTTTTTCGACCTCATTTTTCAGTTGAATATTGCCCCTGGCGGGGCCTTGCAACCCAAATCCACCAAAATCACCCCACCTTAAAAAAAAAAAAAAGTTGAATGTGGTTGCATTTGGTTGTATATTGCCCCTGGCGGGGCCTTGCAACCCAAATCCACCAAAATCACCCCACCTTAAAAAAAAGTTGAATGTGGTTGCATTTGGTTGTATATTGCCCCTGGCGGGGCCTTGCAACCCAAATCCACAAAAATCACCCTAGCTTAAAAAAAAGAAAGTTGAATGTGGTTGCATTTGGTTGAATGTGGTTGCATTCAGTTGAATATGCCCCTGCGGGACCTTGCAACCCAAATCCACCAAAATAGCACCCCACCTTAAAAAAATGAAAAAAAAAAAGTACACAGGCTGATGAACGCAGAAATGATAAAGGGGAAAGGGGGAGGGTTAGGGTTAGGGTTGGTATTTTTGCATTTTGAAACTTAGGTTGGTAAAATTGCAATTAATTCAAGGAGATGGTATTTTTGCAAATAGAAACTTTAAATCTAGTATTCTTGGTAAATTTCCAAACTAAAATTATAATATTACATTTACGACCCTATTCATTATTTTTCCATTATTTATTCTGCTTCTCATCTACTCTTTGCTTTCGTCTTCACTACTATCCCGCCTCTTTCAATTTCTACATAAGAGCATCTCCAATCGATGAAGTCCTTGACTAAAATATCCTACAAGGCAGGCAATATACATAAGATGTATAAATGGCAACACTCGAACCGACCAAAACACTTGTCCAAATATATAGCCAAGCTGAGTTCATTGGCTATATATAGCCAATCTTTACAAAGCTGTAGCAATATAATTTCCTTTTTTTTTTCTAATTCAGCAATATAATTTGATGTAAATTTATTAATTAGTGTTAATATTAATATTTTAAAGTAAATTTGAATTTAAAAAGTATTCAAAATAATAATATAATACTACTTTCAAAATATAGTCAACCATTATAGACAACCCTCATTGTAGCCCAATACCTTACAAGTTCCACAAATTTTAACCAATTATTATTTTATATTATTATAACCAACCATTATAGCCAACCCCATTGAAGATGCTCCCATCACAATTATTTCCCCGCTAATAAATTTATAATTTTATAACTCTTGCAATAACAACCACCTCTATTCAGAAGAACAATTGCTCTATGTGTTCAGTGTTAAATTTCAGAGCGCTGTTCTGAAATCTGTGTGCTAATTATGGGGAAAGATGAATCTATAGTTTAATTTCCCGATCATGATACCCCGATTTTGTTGCGATATATATATTAAATGAGCAATCCTAAAGTTCCCAAAATCGTTTCCGAAACGATTTTCAAATGCTAAGTTATTCTCTCATAAATGAGATGGATCCCTTGTATAAATATATGAATTCCACGAATAAAATCACGTCTTATATTATTTAAGAATATTTTCGAGATATGTAGCATTACGTAAATTGTTGTTCAATGTATGTGAATCATTCTTTCTAAATTATTTGAGGTAATATTTGGATTCAATTAGTTGAATCGAAGTTGTATTTAATCAACTTTGATGAAATTCTAATTGAATTCTAATCTTTTGACATTTTAAAATCTATGTTGCAATTTATCGATATTTAGTTAATATCGGTGATAACTTACTTTATTTTGGGTTTATATCAAAAAAGAAGCAAATATTAAAATAGAACCAGAGAATCATTAACAGTTGTTGCAGTATTTCTAAATAAACTGTTCATATCTATTTCATTTTTAAAAATATAAAAATTTTGTAAGGGTATAATCAATAACCCATTTATTATAATCTTTTATTTGTATTAATATTTTTTAACATATCTATTGGTTGATTTTTTCAATATTCAAATTTTTCTTTCTTTAATAATTTTAATTTATTTTATTAAATAATTTTTACAAAAAAATTCTACGAGATAATAGAATTCTATTGCAGAACCTATAGAATATAGTATTGTGCTACTGACTTTCAAAAGTTATGCATATAAACTTAAAATTTCTACAACTGATCAATTTTCTTCTTTTACAAGATTTTACAACTAAACTTACTTTTTTAACAATATTTTGTTGCTAGATACTATTATCTCATACTATATTTATATGATAATTTTAATGTTATACAACATAATTTAAAAGTTATGTACCTAAATTTTGAAGTCAAGCACATTTATTTTCAAGTTCTGCAATTGAAATTATTTGTATTTGAATGTTCTGCTGCTAAACATTATTATCCCGTATTATGTTTATACCATAACTTGAGTATTCTCACAAAAATTCATGAAAAATAATGGGAATTTTTGTGGTAATAATAGAGGATTTTGTGATTAATAAGGGGTATGATTATAACTAGCATAATAACTCGTACAAGACATGAGTCATTTTTTAGAATTATTGAACAACACGTAAATATAGTGTTATTACTTTATTGAAATTCAAATGGACTGTAAATAGATGATTTAATTTATAAAATAAATCACATAATCTCAATATTTAGACAAATAAGAGTAAAATTATATTTTATAAAATGTTTCTTTTTCCAAAATATATATCATCATGATCTATTTGTACGAATATATCATGTCGTGTGATTAGCAAAAATTATATGTTCCCTACAATTCAAGTTAAATAGTGTTCTTATGAATACAGTGAAAAACAATACGAGATAATAATAATATAATTACGCTTGACATATCTTAAATTTTTTTATGTCACATCCATCAATAGCATAGATTAATGATAACAATCAAATACTAAAAAACAAATAACATATGCAACAATTAATTATGTGTTGAATTATTATTCACTTGTATCTCGACTCTCTAATTTATCATAGTTTGTTTCGGATTGTTTACCTACATTAAATATATATATATATATATATATATATATATATATATATATATATATATATATATATATATATATATATATATATATATATATATATATGGGTCCTCTTCTACAGCCACAGTTGGATATTTTTGAATATTGATCCAACCCATCTATAACCATCCACTAAAGATATGGACGGTTGGGATTTAAAAGTATACGCTATATTATATAGCGTAGTACGCTATATTATACAGCGTATGCCTTTTTACCTTTTTATCCCTAAATCTGCCACGTGCTGTCACGTGCCGGTTTAAAATTACGCTATATTATATAGCGTAGTACGGTATATTATATAGCGTAGTACGCTATATTATATAGCAGTAGACGGTTTTTTTTTACCGAAACCGGGTTTATTTCACACAGCATATCATATAGCGTATTGTGGTTCATATACATTATTTTACAAAACATTAAGTTAGAAAATCATCCACAGACCACCGGACATCGCAAATCCACCGGAATCGGAAGTAAATCATCATCAATTTCATCATTTCTGCATATAAAGTGAGTAACTTCGTGTCTATTTCTTGTATGTAGATGTCATCTAATTATTAAGATGTGTGTAGATTTGTGTACATGTATGTATGTATGTATATATCACCAAAATCATCTAATTGTAGATTTGTGTACATGTATGCATGTATGTATATAATTTTCGAATAGGGTCGAATTAAGGTTCGAATTTGTGGATAATTTTCGAATTAGGGTTCGAATTTGTTGATAATTTTTCGAATTAGGGTTCAAATTTGTGTATAATTTCGAATTAGGGTTCGAATTTGTGGATAATTTTCGAATTAGGGATCGATTTTGTGTATAATTTTCGAATTAGGGTTCGAATTTGTGGATAATTTTCGATTAGGGTTCGAATTTGTGGATAATTTTCTAATTATTAGGATTAAAATTTATTGGATTAAAGTTTGAATTGTGGATTAAGTTTGGATTTGTGTAGTTTGGATTTTTTTTGTATGCATTAAAGTTTTTTATATGTATTGGATTTTAGATGGAAGATTTTTGCGGTCCGGTTGATCCTTCTCTCCTTACCGACCAAGAAAATCATATAAGTAGTAGAATATGGGTTGGTGATCATCGAGATAAACTTACAATCCGTCAAAGTACCTCGTTGCTTAATCAATGGGAATTAGAGCCTTATCAAATTCATCTTTTACAACATTGGGGTTTCGGAATGTTTACCAACCCAAAAGCCATTATGCAAAATGATGTGGCTTTAATTACGTCATTAGTGGAGCGTTGGAGGTCGGAAACCAACACATTTCACTTTACTTTCGGGGAGATGACGGTGACACTTGAAGATGTGTACATGTTGACGGGGCTTTCGGTTGTTGGAGAGGCGGTAACTTTGAGTGACACAATTAACGTAAAAAATCTTTGGTTACGTGATTGGCCGGATCCGACACTCTCATTTGAGGAAAGGGACAATGCTTTGGAGAGAGGTGGTGTGAAATTAAATTTTTTGAGGGAGAGATATCGCAAATGCCCGAACAAGGAGGATCGGGAGCTTCTAGAAATATATACACGGGGTTATGTGTTTTATTTGTGTGGGGCGATATTGTTCCCCACAAAATCAAACAATGTTTCTCATCCAAGATTAATTCCCTTGTTGATTGATACTTCTAGAATTTTTGGGTATGCTTGGGGTGCAGCAGCACTTGCCTATCTATATAGGAATTTATTTGAGGCAAGTCATAAGGATTGCAAGTCTATTTCGGGATGCTTGACATTATTGATGCTTTGGGCACGTGAGAGGTTGCGCCCGGGACAACCTATGCTAGCATCTCAAACCGAGTATATATGGCCTAGGGCTTTGACATGGGCGGTTGCTCCCGTTGGCCCAGGAAAATCTAAGTACTTCAATGTCCATCACAATATTGATGCATATCGCGGGATGTTCGATAACTTTGATGCACAATGGGTTAAGTGGAGGCCATATGCTCGCTTCTATCGGCCTTTTGATCTTCAATTTCAGTGGGCCCTTATAGCCGGTTTAGCTCATGTGCCCCTTGTGTTTTTTGAAGATGTTGAACATCAACTTCCGGAAAGGGTGGGAAGACAGTTTGGTTTTCCATTAAGCATTCCACCGCCGCCACCGGATGATATGTCAACGTTGAGGGCGAGATCTGAACATTCTTTTGTATATCAACATTATCTCAATTTTGCACGATATGTAGTTGTTTGGAATGAATTTGTGAATAATGGTATTGGTATTTTGGGACCACCTTTGAATGCCATATCTCTAGAGGAGTATATGGATTGGTACTATAATGTTACCAAATTAAAGATTTTGCCGCCTTCAAAACCAACCAAGGATCCGAAAATATTCCAACAACCGAAAGACAAGTTCGACAATCCCAAGGCAATGGACTTGGTACGTATTTTTTATAACATTGAGTATGTTATTTGAGATAATTTCGTTGAATATTCTTGTATTTATATTTATACTTTGTCCTTACTTCATATGTATTGTAGATCATATTTACCGCGCGAGATATGAGTAGGCTTTGCTCTTATGATATGCCTGGGATTTTTCACGAGGAAATATTGCCAAACTTCGTGAATAAATTTGATGAATTAATGCTCGAGACATATGGCCCGACTTATGAAAGGCCCGATTTCAAGAGTTGTTTGCCTAAAAGAAAGGCAAAAAAGACCCAAGAAATTAATCCCGAGAAGGAAAATTATTTTGAGGGGTATGAACGCTATGACCATCCTACTCAATTCGACGTTGATCCTAGTGCACACTTCGACGATGATCCTAATACTCGGGAAACTTTTATTGTTGGTCATAGTGCTCTAATTCTTAATCCTACTCAATTCGACGATGATCCTAGTGCACACTTCGAAGTGGAAGAGGCTCCAAGGGACATGGTTGGTCCTAGTGCTCAATTTGATAAAGGATCCCTTATAAAGCCGATCAAGATAAATAAAGTGGATTGGTTGAATGAAAATTGGTGGGAATGTGGTAAGCCTATTAACCTTCCGCGTAATTGTATAAGAAGGGTTGGTTGGATATATTAAAATATCCAACTGTGGCTGGTGACCAGTTTCCTATATATATATATATATATATATATATATATATATATATATATATATATATATATATATATATCCAAAATATGATATTTATATTAAGATAAAAAAAATGCATATGATAAATATCAGTAAAATGTTGTCAATGCTATCAACAAGGAAAAAACTATGCCTCGATTTTATAAATTATATATTTAAATACTTTTTAGTAGATACAATAGGAGAAATTGCCCAAAATACCTAATTTTTATGTAATGTTCGTCCAAAATAAGAAATGTCCGGTTTTTTTTGCCATTTTTAACCAATTCAATTCGCATTCACCGAATGCAAATACTTAATTAAATGGATTTAATAGGGATGACAACGGGTCGAGTCGGATCGGATCGGGTTTTGGCCAAATCCAAAATCTAAAGTTTTTCGGATCAGTTCGGGTTTGAAAATCAAAATCAAAATCCAAACTATCGGGTTTTATCGGGTTTCGGTTCGGATTCGGGTTTAAATCGGGGTTTTGATTTAAAATTAAAAAATTAAAATAATCACATTAAGAGAAACATAAAAGTACAAATATATTTAAAATTTAAAATATAAAAATATGTTAGTTGTATAAAAAATATCGAATATTATAAATAAAAATTAAAAACTATAAGAAAAATAAAAGAATATATATATTTATATGAATATATATGCGGGTGATCATTTTGTTTATTTGCTTGATATGTATCTTAAATATATATATATTGAAATATAAAATTATTAAGATTAAAATATTATTATTATTGTTATTATTATTATTATTATTATTATATACATTTATATAACACCATATATATATATATAGTTTATATGTCGGGTTTTTTCGGGTTTCGGGTTTGGATCGGATTTCGGGTTTTCGAATCGGGTTCGGTACACATAAAATTCAAATCCAAATCCAAAATCTTTCGGGTTTAAAAATTAAATCCAAATTCAAAAAATCGGGTTCGATAAATTCCAATTGAATCAGTATGAATCGGGCATCCATCGAATAGGGGTTTTTTGTCATCCCTAAGATTTAACAACATGCCCAATTAGCCTACTGCTTCATTTATCATATTTTTTTTATTTAATTAGGATATAGTCCGTGTTACGCATACGATAATAATTTTATTTATTAATAATTATGATATATAATTAAAATTAATTAATTAAATTAAAAATTTTGGATTGAAGATTAAATAATATAATTTTTGAAAACAATAATTATACGATGTTCTTTTTATATATTATATATGTACATCTAAAAATAAAAATTAGTTACTTGTTCTATTATGTATATTATCTTATAATAATCCGTTGAATGTACAACACTTTATTAATATTTATATTTATATAAATTATATTATCAAACTAAATTTTCATAATATTGATATTTATTAAGATTTATCTATATTAAATTTGACATTTATCAAATAAATTTTAAAATTTTATTTAAAAAAATAAACAACTCTTAAATTTGAGAGATTTACAGAAAAAATAACCAAATTTTTTGTTAGGGAAAAAATAACCAAATTTGAATGTATATATATATATATATATATATATATATAAATTATTTATTAAACTACACGCGGACAATTTACTATTTTTACTATATCTTAGGTTATAAAAATCAAATTTAGACGATTTTGTAGGTTACACAAAATTCAGTAAATCATCTTTAATTTAGTGATGATTTAACAATTAATATCCAACTAAAACTACTCGAAAATTGAAGAGAAAAGAAAATTAAAAACCTTTACACTAAAAATTTTATTCAATTTAGAAAATTTACTTATATTTCGTTTAGAATGTTATAATTTACTTTTTTGTATTTTCCAGAATTGTTGTAATTCAATTATAATTATAATTCGTATATTATAACTTATTGATTTGCAGAAAATCTTTATAATAAATTATATGAATTTGTACTAACTTACTAAAAACCATATAATTGATTGAAATTGGAGTATTATATTTAGAGCCAACTAGGAGATTGTTGAAAATGCTCTAAGAGTGGATAGTAACTTTTAAATTTGAGGAGAGATAAGAAAATTTTAGTGAATTTAAGAGCTAATACGAATTTTTTGGAGGAAAAAAGTGACTTTTCTCTTTATATTTCAAGTTAATAGTCATTGTAAAGAAGTTCTTGGAAGAGATAATGACCAAAATGCCTCATTTTGGTAGTCAGCTGCCCAAAATACCCGTTTCCAAAGTCGTGGCCCTCAGTACCCACGGGACACGCCACTGGCAACGGCGTGTCCCAAGGTCAATTTTTTCTCAAAATTTTCTAAGTCCAGCTGCTCTCTCCCCGACTCTCCCCACCGGAAAAGCCTCTCCCCGTCCCCTGGCCACGTTCCGTCAAATCCGAACAATATGACCACACAAAACTGATGCCCACAGCTTGCTCATCAGTTTAGGGACTTCGTTTTGTTTAAATCTGGCCCGTAGGGGCATGTTTTGACGAGATCGGAAAACACATCGGAAAATAGCTTCGATTTTGGTGTTTAAAATCCGAGATTGGAATCGACTAATTAATGGCATAGGGTTGTAGAGGACAATGAGACGATTCTGGTGGTATATAGAACTCAACGGGAAAGTGAATGAGGTTGAAGAACGATTAGATCGAAAAATTGGCGATTTTTCGCCCGGCGAGTCGCCCGACCAGTGCTTTGGGGAAGACGATGATGACGTCAGATACGCATCTGGAGAATGCGTATCTTATGATACGCTACTCCAGAATGCGTATCTGCTGCTACAGTAGTCGCTGAATACTCCTCTCACAGTGGCGTATCTCAACACACGGGTCTCCCAGTGGCGTATCTCAACACAAGGCTCTGTCAGTGGCGTATCGCGTGGGTATTTAGGACCTTCTTTTTGGATCTGGGTATTTTGGTAACCCCTCCCCCCATTTTGGGGTAGAAAAGGCCATCACCCTTCTTGGAAATGCTCTTAGACTATTATAAGTTTACAGATAAAATATAATCATATTTTTCTTCTTTTCATAGCAGTCACCGGGGGCTTCCATCGTTTTTCACCGATAAAAAGCCCCAAATTTGTTCTTGTTTTTTCAATAATCCTCCTCCCTGGGTAAGGATTTTTGCCTTTTTAGATTGTTTGTTTCTTGGTGAGTTTTGTTCCGAATTTATTTGAGTTTTGTTTATCCCCTCCTTGTAAGAGCTTGGTATAATTTAATGTTCGGGATGTTAGCGAGATTTTTAAGATTTTGATTTAATGATAAAGATTTTTATGGGATTGCAATTACGGTCGATAGCTCAAACTGGTTGTGGCGAAGCGGGTACATGTACATATATCAATTCCAACAAATCGCTTGATTATTTTTCCATGAAGATTGGAATAATCAACGATATGATTTGTTTTATATTTATTCGACTCGATTATTTTTGTAGATGTCGTATGACTTTTAATTATTAAATTAATTTCCATTAAAAAAGGCATGTTTGCCAAAATTAAAATAATTAAGCAAGCATGAATATTTTTGTAAATATTTCCAAAAATACCTGAATAATTTAATCACATATTTTAAATTTACCATCAAAATATGCCGTAAAACTTCTAAGTTACTAGATCTTTTGACAGAGAATCTAACGGCCGTTTAAATTTTACCACAGCAACGGAAGGAAAGTATAGTCGTTGCAGTTGACGTCTAATCTTTATATAGATATATAGCACTTACACACACTTTACACAAGGAAAGAGAAGAAATGCTGAGAGCTCCGAATGCGAACTCGCAATCCAACCCGACAGACATGGATACTAACCATCAAAGAACTGCTCGGGCTTATCAGTTCCACCCGGCCCGACCCGTTATTATCGATCTCTTCAATCTCTACTTAGGGGTAATATTATCTTACCCTTCACTTTATCAATTCAATTTTATTTATTTCATTTTTTTGTGTTTTATTATATTATTATTGTATGTATTTTTGGATTGTTGCAGAGAAATAATCGGCACAAGGCAGAGGAGAATATTCGAGAGCCACCGTAAGTTTGTTATTCTGTTACTTGTTTGTTTGAATTCTGTTAGTTAGTTTCTAGGGTTGTTTGATATTTATTGATTGTGTTTATGAATTTGTTTTGTAGTTAGTTACTTTATATCCGCATAGGTTTATCAACAAAACTGATTCGCAACCTAAAAACAAATTCAGTACAAGAAACACTTTTTAGTTGTATTAATTTAAAGTAACTTAAGTGTTAAAAACTGTTAGAATATTGATATAAAACCGGGGTAAGGTCTTCCTCTAATGTCTTAAGGTTTTAGATGAGAAGGTTAATTAACATGGTTTCGAGCTTAGATTGCCTCGAGACTCAGGTTCGACTCCCTGCCAGTTTGCCCCCCCCCAATATTCTCAACATTTATTATGGACATGAAGGCAAATTTATGTTCCAAAGATGGGTGCCCGTGATCCACTCTTCGACGGGAAGCGTGTTAGGTTGTTTCAGAGGAGCTTGTACATGTACATACGTCCTACATCCTTCAAGGTTTTAGATGAGTTGGTTACATGGGAAGAGGTCACGGGTTCGAGCCCTCCCACCACCAATATTTAAATATATTCGTGTGTTGTCTATTTGGTGGTTTATGTTGTTTGTTTGTCCACTCTTACCTCTTACGAGTGAGGGGAGTGTTGAATAATATATGATCCATTTAAGGTCTCCCTCTAGTTGGGTGATTTGGTTACTTAACATATGTCATGTAAGTGTTGACCGAAGTTAGATGACCATCTATTGAATAATATACTGCAATCATGCATTTTTAATGCTTATTTCTAACCATTTTACGGAGGGTAAGACCTTCATTGCCGATTATATAAAGCATAAGTACTTAGCAATGTTTAACGGGATTGTCTGCTTCTCGAGCTTTCTTGATCGCCTGAAGGATGCTTTACTAAAAATTGAAGAGAAGGGAAGGAAACTTAGCAGCTTCTGTTTACATTTTGCTTGCAGCTTTTCCAGATATTGCTTCTCTTCCCCACATCTTACCTCCCTCTCAGCAATAATAATAATAAAAAAAAAGAAAGAAAGTTGAGCTTACCAACAAGCTGTTTCTTGTCGACTGACCAAATTTCTTATCAAGAAATGCTTCATTGTCAACTTACCAATGCTAATAATGTTATCCACAATTCTTCATATACTGTATATGCATACCAAATAAAATGTGGGTACTTGGTTTAATCAGCACGATATGCTCATATTATATATTTGTTGTTTATCGATTGGTTAGCAGAGTCACTTAATATATTGTAGGGTGATTACTGTTTAGTTTGAGATGAATAAGGGGAAAAATTAAACAGAACCATACCCGATGTTTGTTAGCGTTTTGGTTTGATATTCCCAAAAGCTGAGGGGTTTGGTTCGATTTGCACGTAAACCCAACTGATTCCGAACCCAAATGTATACACTATAATACTATATATGTTAGTTCTGTATATACATGATTTATATCATAGATTTTTTTAATACCCTAAAACTCATTACTTGTTCTCTTTGCTGTTATTTTTAATAAAAAAAAATCAGTGGAATTAAATATTATATATGCACCCACACTTATTTTCATTGTACTGCATTTAAACTCTTAAAATGATGTTAGCAATAAAATATTTAAGAAATTAAATTGAGGAATGGCATCTGCAGGAGCAGGATATAATAATATTTTTTATTATGTAATTTGTTAATTTTACTATAAAAATAATAACTGTCACAAGCAAAACCGTTAGACCCGGCCGTCAGTTTGGTCGTTTGCAGTTTCCAGATGGATTTTTTAAATTATGAACTTTATGCAATTCATTTTGGTTCCACCTCCTTTCAATCCGGCCATTATCACCCTAGTATGTTCCCAACTTAATCCTACAGGTAGACCCTGCTATTTTATAATGGTTTATAAATGACCATCTCTTTCTAAAAAAAGTAATCTACTGATTCTCCCAAATAGTTACTGCAGGTGTAATAATGTATTGTAGGACGTCTTTACTTCGGTTTCAGGTTGGCAGCTGCTTGCATGCCAGCATTGTTGCTACTCTTTTCTGGGGATTGCTTTAAACCATTATTTTGTTAGTTGTCAAGTCTATTGCAGTAAACACTAAACATTTACTGCAACAGCAAAGTCAATGGTCAATTCTGTCTACACAGTTATATCACAATATGGAATAAGAGCTAATAACAAGTCTTGAAATATTCATTACATTGCCTAAATTGTGCTGTATTAGTCTCTTTTATTCCACTTTTACTAGTGTTGAAATAGGATATTAATGATACTAAGAAGAATTCATTTACAGGAACAAATCACAGAAACGTGTCACTGCTAACAGGGAGCTTCCTCCTCGTAATGAACAATTTCTTATAGATTTTGAGCAGCTCCAAAGCCAGTTTCCTGTAAGCTATATGATAATACCCTCTTCTTATTGAAGGAATGATTGACTTATAGATTGACTATGCTTCATCTCGTGCTTCACTATTCCTCGGACCTCGAGGTATGCAGAACTGTAATAGTTGACAACTTTGTCAAATTTTCAGGATCAGGAGCAGTTGCGTGCAGTGACAGAATCTGTACTTATTTCTCTGGTTATTCAGTGTAGTGGTCATGCACCCCGTGCTGAATTCCTTCTCTTTGCTTTGCGTAGTTTGTGCAGCATAGGTTACATCAACCTAGATACTTTTCTTTCTTCACTCCTTTCCTCAGTTACTGCTGCCGAGTTATCAGTGAGTCAGGGAAGTCAAATGATGTCTACTGCCACTGGTTCAACTATATCACATACTGGGGTATTACCATCTTCTGGTTTGATATCCAATGCATCTAACTTTCAGTCTACAAATCCTGCATCTCCATTGCATTCAGTTCATGGTATTGGATCTCCTGCTCAATCAGCCAACGAGCTATCTTCTCGTGGCCCTTCAATACCAATAAACTCATCTGATCACACTTCCAACGGGCAACAGTCCATGACAAGAGTCAGTATGTCAGCACGAGATAATGCCATAAGTAGTTTGCGTCAACTATGCTGCAAAATTATATTAACTGGCCTTGAAACGAACTTGAAACCAGTCACTCATGCTGAAATTTTCTACCATATGCTGAATTGGCTGGTAAACTGGGACCAAAGGCAGCAAGGAAGTGATGAGCCTGATAGCATAAGATCCTGTAAACCTGACAAATCTTTGATTGAATGTCTACATAGTTGTTTGGATGTGATATGGCTATTGGTTGAGGATGATAAATGCCGTGTGCCATTTTATGAACTATTGCGCAATTGCTTACAATTCATAGAAAACATACCTGATGACGAGGCATTGTTCACACTCATACTAGAGATTCACAGGAGGCGAGACATGATGGCTATGCACATGCAAATGCTAGACCAACATCTCCACTGCCCTAGCTTTGGAACTAACCGCTATATCCCTCAGACCATGACAAACATAGCAGTTGATCAAGTGACAAGCATGAGATTTTCACCGATCACATATCCCAGTGTGCTTGGAGAACCATTACATGGAGAGGTGATACTGTTTTCTAGTGATTCCTCTGACAACTGTTATATAACCCTTACTGCTTGTTTCTGTTACTGTTGACATATGATTTTACATTTTTACAAAGAAGCCAAAAGAATAGTTACTATTGATATTGAAATTTACATTATTACTTGGTCAACAAAAAGAATACGAAGGCTGAAGGGTAATATGTCCTAAAGAAAAATCTTACCGATTGTAATCCGAAAGAGATCATGCTATATTAGTGCTACCACAAGCAAAGTACAGTTCCTGTGGTTTATACGTTTCAGTGCCAAAAAGAACATCTACTAGCAAGAACAAACATGGAAATAAATATTGATGGGCTGAATTGCAAATTTCGAGCAATAGGATCAGTAACTAACAGAACTATGCAACTATTAGAAACATTTCAGAAAAAAATTGTTATCTTCATTTTTTCTGTAATGGGTTAAACAGCATTAAAATTGGTTTAGTGGTTTTATGTGTTTTCAGTTTATGCTGCATGATGAAGTTCTCAGTTCTTACTTAATTATCTCAATATTAGGCGTTAATGTAAGATGATGAAGTTCTTACTTGAAGATTGTGATAATTGTGACTTGGTTCTACAACTTCATTTTAGTCTGACATCGTTATGATTTCTGCCTAAGCCGCACATACACATGAGACAAGTAATTAGATGGAAACACAGTATCCTTGAAATTTCAGTTGCACTAGTATTAAAAACTCTATGATCAGAAAACTCTACTTTCATATTCCAGATGGGAAGATTAAAACCTTTTTATCTCTTTATATGGCCTAGCGAATAGCCCTCTCCTGTAGATAATAAGAGGTTGCGGGTTCAATGCTTAGTGGAGGCTTGGTGAGTATATTAATTTCTACAGATGATCATTTCAAGAAAATCATGAAAGTGCTGCTGTTCGTAAGGGCACTTTTATTTTAGTAATTATATTTAATTTACTTATGGCCTGAAGATTGGTTTTGTGTATTTTGTCCAAACCTTATATTTTGTCTATTTGGTTAAAGCCAGAGCACCATTGTTTTAGCAACTATGTTGACATTGTCATGTAAATTACCATCGGGACAATATAGGTCATACTTCAAATCACAATATGAAAGGATGAAGCCATAAAGATGTACTAAAGTATCCCTTTTGGTTAGGATCTTGCTGCTTCTATTGAAAGAGGAAGTATGGACTGGGAGAGAGCTATGCGTTGTATTAGGCATGCCATTCGTAGTACTCCATCACCTGATTGGTGGAAACGTGTGCTTGTTGTCGCTCCTTGTTATCGGCTGCAGTCTCAAGCTCCTACTGGTGGTGCTGTTTTTACTACTGAAATGATTTGTGACGCAGCAATTGATAGAATCGTAGAACTTCTGAAGTTGACAAATTCAGGCTCAGGCAATATGCGCATTCATTTCACTTTTCACTGCAACATAATACATTTATTTATTAATGACTATATGCATCTTTTTGCTATATTCTGGCAAGTTACTACTACATATCTAATTTTTACAATTGATGTTCTGAATTGATCGTTAAACAATCTTTTAGCTGCATTACTCAATATGTTCATGTGATGATTATATTAAGCTGTTAATACTTAAAAAACTGCTGCTGTTAGAAGGATATTTGCTGGTGATTGTATGGGGTCAATATATGTTAATAATAGTTTGTAATATCCGCCTGAAGCAGATTTATTTTTCACTATTATTGTGTTGTAACTTGTCTTCTGTACATGTAGCATGAACGGCGGGATGTATTTGTATCAAATCATAGTTGTTACTTACCGAGGACACAATAATATTAAAACTGTAAAAGCATCCACAAGCTATTCATCAAACTCATGTTTGCTTTGTCTGCTTCTGATTTACTTGCAGCACATATATATACACATATGTTATATATATAAACATGCAGACATTTAAAAGCTTGAAATCGGATACCTTGTGACATATAATGGTTTGATATATTTATGGCATTATTTTAGGGTACGTCGAGTATGTTTGGTTTGGTTTTTCATTAGGGTAGTGCCATGTCGTTATTGCATTCATTCTCTCACAGTCTTTTCTGTTGTTTTTTCCCCAATAATACTTAGTTATTATTGAAAGCATATTTCAACTTCGTTTTCATATATTTAGAAGATATTTTTCCTCAAAACAGATTAGGGTAAGTCTGGGTACATTTTGCCCTCCCAGCTTAATATATGATAAGTATGTTTGGCAAGGTCTTGGTTTTTTAGGAAATTAAAAAAATGCTATCTCTCTCACTAGAAACCAGGGGAATTTCCTAATATATATGTGTTCTTCACGAGTGCCATGGAATTAATGTTATCTTCTTCCATGCTAATTTGACATTTTAATTTATTGCAGACGTAAATTGCTGGCATGAGTGGCTTATCTTCGCGGACCTATTCCATTTTCTCATGAAAAGTGGGTGTCTTGATTTTGTTGATTTTGTGGACAAATTAGTTGCACGGCTTGCAGACGGTGATCAAGTTATTCTTAAAACAAATCATGTCACCTGGTTGCTTGCACAAATTATTCGGGTTGATCTTGTTTTAAATGCTTTGAACACGGACCATAGAAAGGTTAAGTGTAATATATACATATTATCTATCTTCTTGTTTCAATTAAATTTTGTGCAACTCTATTTTCTTGTCATTTAGAGTAGCATCTCTTTCTATATATGCATTTAAAAACAGTAATATTGACTGTACTATGGTTTATTCAAATGTTTCTATATTTGAAGTCATTATAATATCCATAACTTACAATGAAAAGGTTGGGTTGAGTTTTCATGTTGTTTAAAATTATGGCATTGTACTAGTAGTAATACTTGGCCAAATAATTATTTTTGTCTGACAAAGGTTTTTTTTTTTTTCGGTAGGTAGAGACAACCCGAAAGATGCTATCTTTTCATAAAGAAGAGAGAAGCTCTGACCCTAATAGTCCGCAAAGTATCCTTCTTGATTATATAAGCAGTTGTCAAAATCTACGTGTTTGGTCACTAAATACAGCAACCAGGGAAATTTTGAACAATGAGCAGCTTCAGAAAGGAAAGCAAATAGATGAATGGTGGAAGCAAACAAACAAAGGTACATATCTTGGCTGCTCTCCTAGTATATGTTGGCTGGATTTTATTTTCCTTTCCAGTCTAATATGAACTGATACCACTTTGGACCTGATTCTAGTGTCCCATGTTTTGAATAGAAACAAAACCTCTTCAACCATCCCCTGCCCGCTCGGGCGCTTGTGCATCTGTAGTTGAGCTATATGTCCGTTATCAACGAAACAATAAAGTAATAGTGATGACACTAATTGTAATTTATGCCTTAGTTTCCATATACGCAACATCACTAGAATAGTAGAGTTTCGTATATGATGTAGTTTTCCTATAAAGAACATGACCGTGTCAAAATATCAGGGGAATTCATGATGGAATACATGAATATGGATGATAGATCAACTGGCATGTTTTGGGTTGTGTCTTATACCATGGCACAACCTGCATGTGATACAGTGCTCAGTTGGTTAACGTCAGGTGGAACAGAGTCACTACCAGCATCCAATCTACAGACCAATGATAGAATCATGGTGATAAGGGAAGTTAACCCTGTGCCAATATCACTCTTATCAGGGCTTTCAATGAATATGTGTATGAAATTGGCTTCTCAGTTGGAAGAAGTCATGTTTAATGGACAGGTACTTACTTTGTTTCTTCTGATTTTTACCTGCTGTTGGATTTCCAAGAAGTTAAGTTAGGTTTGATGCTTTATACATGCCACATAATCCCCACATTTAATAAGGATTGTAGACTTTGATTATTTTTAAGAACTGAGACCAATGTAAGTGATATATAGTTTCAGTCTATATATTTTTCTATTTATATGCTCAAGAAAGTAGAAGGATTGTAGATTTCCTGCGCTTATTTCACCCTGATTCAATCTTTTTTTATGCTTTGCTCTCCACTTTCTAACAATTTAACCTATTTTTTATAAATTCTGTTCTACATTAGAAAATGCAAAGGACACAGAACGATTAATTTCCAATCCTTCCCACAAAATTGAAATGTTTCTATCACTTAAAGCAAACAGTTAAAGACATCCCATGTCTCTTGTTTCCAACTAACTTGCTAGCTACTCTTTCAAGAGACTACCTCAACTGCCACTATATGTGACTGTTTGATGTTTCATCAATTTTAAAGTGATTCCTAAAAAGTATAGTGTCAGGCCGTTGTTAACTGCAGTTTGTCTTGCTATTTTTTAGTGGGCGTCTCAGCAGGAAACATCAAAGTTAAATGCACTGTTTAGTATTCTTTTTCTCTGATTCTCTATGGTGCTCAGTACAATAGTATAGTGTGTCTACCCAGTTTAAGTTTTGAAGACTAGAAGTCCAATCTAAACTATACTTTAAAATGCTGTTCTCTACTCATGCAGGCTGTTGCTAGTATTGCATTGGTTGAAACATATGCGAGATTGCTCCTTATTGCACCTCACTCGTTGTTCCGTCCACATTTAAGCGTAAGTTTTTTCTTTTCCTTCTGTTTTTCTATTAAAAGAGAAATAGTTTAATATGAATGTCTATTCTTTCATATTATGTTTAGTATTTTGAGAACTACAACTGCTTGGATGTGGAGGTATTGAGGTTCCGTACCAAGTCAGCCTCAATGTTTTTTAAATTGAAGTACCTGCTCAATAAATCAAGTGAAAGATTTTTGCCATTAGTTAACCTTTGGGTTGTTACTTTCGGTATTATTAAAAAATATTTGATTGAAAGACGCAACTCCTTTGTCATTTAAATTTTTTGTAATGACTAATTATAGCCTCTGCAGTGCTGATTTTCAATCACTCTACTAATAAGCCTTTACGGCTAATATACTTGCAAGTCTATATTATACATGTCGCTCACGTCCTTGTTACAGATTTCCCTCTTTTTTTATGCTGATTTCCGTCACAAGTATCTGTCAATGCTTGCTTTCTAGTTGGATAAATCCCCCCCCCTTCTCTGCTCCTATTAGGTCGGACCTTTTTCCCATCCCTCCCCCGCTTAAGAGTTACAAATTTTACCTTGGCTGCTGGATTGGGTGTTGGCACATGGCTGGAGTTGATAAAACCATTTCATGTTATAAATCACTGTTTGCTGGCATTGCCGCTTTAGTACTTAGTTACTATACTTCTTTTTTCCTGGTACTTGATTATCTTTCTTGTTGGATTTCCTCCATCTTCACTAGTGTACACTTGTTTGCTTAAATTGCTTGTAGTTAGTTTTACTTAAATTTATGTTTGGAGCCTTCTTCATTTCTTATTCCTTTCACACCTGTGACTTTCTTAGAAATACCTATGTTAATGTGTAATATTGCGGATTCTGCAGCATCTAACACAAAGGAATCCGGCTACGTTAACCAGGCCGGGGGCATCTCTTTTAGTGCTTGAACTTCTAAATTACCGATTTCTTTCACTTTACAGGTAATTGTTCAGTTATACTGTGATAAAAAATTTATTTACATATGAGTTGAATTAAATACAATGAAGTAATATAAGCTAGATGTCTTGTGTCAAACGATCAGATGCATGACATTTATGGGAATCTGTGACCTATATTAGCTTATTGTTTGGATCTTTCCACCTTTTTTAGGTATCTAGGAAAGAGCAAACCATTGATGTATGATGTTACAAAAATAATTGCTAATCTGAAAGGAAAACGTGGAGAACATCGCACATTCAGATTAGCAGAAAATTTGTGCATAAATCTTCTTTTGTCACTGAAGGACTTTTTTGTCGTGAAGAAGGAAGGGAAGGTGCAAACCATTGCCTACTGTCTAGTTTTTTCTCCAACTGCTTAGGACTTCTCATTTACCAAAACTTTTACAGGGTCCTACTGAATTTACTGAAACTTTGAACCGGATAACCGTCATGTCCCTAGCCATCATCATCAAAACACGTGGAGTTGCTGATGCTGACCACCTTCTCTATCTTCAGCCAATGTTGGAACAGATATTAGCTACTAGTAAGCATACATGGTCTGAAAAGACTCTACGTCATTTCCCTTCACTTTTGCGTGATACCTTGATTGGGCGCATGGATAAGCGGGGCATTGCGATACAAGCCTGGCAGCAGGTTACTCTATAAATCCTATCATCCTCCAAAAATTTGTTTTTCATTCCCTACATATTAATTTTCTTTTCCTCACCCGATGAAAGTTAGCATTTATGTACAATCTATTTTTTGGCTGCTGGCATTGGTTTAAGATTCTGTTTGCTTTTATATTGTCTTGTTTCTCTATTTTGTTTTATGTTCTTTGTATCAGCTTTTGAGACTGAGAAATGTTACAGATGTGTTGAGTTTTATACACTTAAATCATTATCTAGCGTTATTGATCAGTCTATGCATGTTAAGTTTAGACTCAAAGATTATATTTTACATTTTTTAAGTATGTTCTCTCTTGTGCTATATATTTAGTTTTAATTAAAAGCAAGTCTCAGTAAGAATCTTTTAGACCATGCGCATATGACTAAAGTGCATTCTTACTTCAGTTAGTTAAAAAATTGAAATATCTAATAGAACAACTGATTACCAATATGAACTATGTGATCAATTATCAATGTTTACTTAGATTTAAGAAGTGTTTCATGGGGGACAACTAGTTTGTTCACATAGGATTATACTTTGTATTCGTTAAAGTTGTCTCTTAAATGTATTTCAGTTTTAAACTAACAAGTGAGAATTCATCAATTCTCAATATTTTGCACAGATTTAAGAAGTGCAGTAATTTGGGACACCTACTTTGTAACATATATTGACTTTTTTTGACAGGCTGAAACAACTGTGATCAATCAATGCACACAGCTTCTTTCACCAGCTGCTGATCCTACTTATGTGATGACATATATTAATCATAGTTTTCCCCAACACCGACAATATCTTTGTGGTGGAGCATGGATATTGATGCACGGCCACCCTGAGAATATTAACAGTGCAAACCTTGTAAATTTTAACTGTTTTGTTTCACTATTTCATCTGTATGTTTCTCTTTATCTTTCTCTCTTCGTTAAACTTAATAAATTAAATTCAGGCACGTGTCTTGAGAGAATTTTCCCCAGAAGAGGTCACAGAAAATATATACACAATGGTGGATGTGCTATTGCATCACCTTCAACTAGAGCTCCAGCGCGGGCATTCCTTACAGGTTCTGCTGCTTGCTTTTATTCCCTCATTCTCAAACTTCTTTGTAATGTTTCTTTATCTTACTCCACCACCTAAAGTTTTAGACGGGTTTTTGTCTTCTGTAGGAACTTATGGTAAAAGCATGTGCAAACTTGGCATTTTTTATATGGACCCATGAGCTGCTGCCTCTAGATATATTGCTTATGGCACTAACTGACCGTGATGATGATCCCCATGCTTTGCGTATAGTGGTATGGTACAAGAACTGTCACTTACTTCAGACATATCCACTTCTAGTTTCTCTAATGTTTGTGACAAAATTTATTGTTTCCTTATGTGATCAGAAAACTCTTTCCAAAACCCTCTTGGTGATGACTGTTCGATGGTCCAATAACCCGAGTTTACTGTTTTATACAATTTATATAAGTGTCCTGCATCACATTAAGTTCGATAGTGCTTAAGTAAACTTATGGTGATAGTTTAAGTAATCAGTTTGTCCAACATGCTAAGATATATTAGGTGGGGCACTGGTATAATGTTGGCTAATTCATAATGGTAGACTCTTGGATTTTTTAATTTTTTTTGGTAATGTTCAACTTTAGAAATCTAAATACTCATCCACGTGTCCCAAGGTTCCCCTTGACCTACAATCCCATGTTCATAATTCAAAAAATATCTTTTGAAATATGAACATCATCACTACCATATTCCCTCCTTATCAATCTTGTCTGGTAGTGAACTATTACTGGCTTGTGCTAACCTCTAGCATAAATAGGGTTGTAACTGAGCCGAGAATTTCACAAGCAACTTCTCTTGTGGGAATCATGTCCTGTGCATAAATTGATTGTTTTTGGTTTATACATATTTAGGAATTTTGTAAAGGAAAGTATACCAAGGCAATGAAACAACAAGGAGGATATAAATCTTAAATCTCAAAAGGAATTTTCAGACTTCAAGCATGAAATAAAATGACACAATACATGAGTATTATGACAAGTTAATGGCTAATGCGAACAAGTCCAACGGATGAGAAAAGATCAACCCGATAACAAAATTGTAGAGAAAATGTTAGTGAGTTCGCCGAAAAAGTTTGAGGCAAAAATATTGATCTCTTGAAGATTCAAGAGATTTAATTTAATTAGCCTTAATAGAGCTAATCAATTCTTCGCTGGTCCAAGAACGAAAGAAACAGTAAGAAACGAAGAAATCAAATTTGTAGATGAAAGAGCTTATTGAACGAAAAATTCGAAAAAGAAGATAATCTCAGTGTGGTCATTGCAAGAAACATGGTCATGAAGAAAAGGATTGTTGGCATAGAGGAATACCTTAATGTTCTAAATGCATGAAGTTTGGGATGTGCAAAGCAGATAGTGTCAACTAGACACTTGTTGCTACTGACAAGGAAGAACTGTTGTTTTAGTGTTGGAGGATGTGCCCCAATAGTAAAGTTGAATTTTGGTGAGAAGTGTATCAACAAATCAATACGGTTAAAAATGCACCAAAAAGCAAATGTGGAGAGAAGTGTTCCAACCAAATGGTGATGATGGAAAGAACATCACGTGTCAAACAAATTTCACTGCTCTAAAGAGGGATTGTTGAAAAAAATTCAAAGTTGATTTGAATAATTTTAAAATGTTTCTAGAATATTTATATTATCAGTCAGTGGTTAGTAGGATAAGTAGAATTAGTTCAAATAATTAACATAATAGATTAGGGTCCTTAATATCCTCTTTTATGTTTTCATTGTTAGCCTTTGTACAGGCTTGTTACTTGCATCGTATGTGTAATGAATATGCAGTCTCTATCAATTCTTCTTTTGCTGTTTTTGTATATTTTTGTCTTCTTTTAAAGTCTTAATTTTTTACCTTTTCAGGCAATAATTCATTTTTGACTTTGAAGTATGTCATTATGAACACTTTGATTGCTAGACATTTATTTTGGTTAAAAGGAACCTTGATTGACATGTTTTGGACAGATTGACTTCGTGGTTGGACGGAATTTCAAAGGTTCAGTCCGTAATGTCAGTTTACATATAATTGTTACCAGTAAGAGCAAACCACTTTCAGGAAAATTCCGTCAAGTTGGACAACCGGTTGTCAGGTTGCCCAAAACATGCAATTCAGTTTCATTGTAACCGAAATAAATATTCAGGGTTTAATGTGTTCAAAAATTGACCTACTTGAGGGTGCATAATGGATCATCGTCTTCTACTAACTAGTATTCATTTTCACGGGGTTTGGGTTAATTGTCATCTGAGCAGATCAGTCTACTTGAGAGACAGGAGCTTCAACAGAAAGTAAAGTTTTACCTTAATAATCGTGGCCCACCTGAACATTGGCTTTTCTCTGGACCTTTCAAGCGTGTCGAATTGCAGAAGGCTCTCGGAAACCATTTGTCATGGAAAGAAAGGTAAAAGTTTAGAAACTGGCATGCATTAGGATTTAACATAGTGATGTACATATACTGTGTTAAAAGGTGTGTACTCAATTATGGTTTAATATGTAGATTACTAAATAATGAATGCTCCTTTTAGTTTTTGTTACTATATCTGTTTGATGAGACCTCCCCGGAAAGGAGTTGACCTTGAAAATTTAGGTGATTAAATATGAATGTACAGTAATCGTGTTACATAGTTTCTCTTTTAAGCTAAAAAAATATCGCTCTTTTTTTAGCAAGTATTACATTAATAGAGAGAATTACATTTTAAAAAAAAATCTGGGAGTAATCACCACTTGACAACAAAGAAAAAACTGAGCACTTGATATCGGTGTAGCCCTCCAATCGTTAAGATTTTTTACATGTTTACATTAAATTAGATAGGTAGATTCCACGATACTATATACATATATTACTTACGTTGAACCATGTCTATATATATATACATATTATCTGCTAGCTTTCGCGTTACTTTTTTATCGTGGTCTAACTACTCATATGAGGATATGGCATAAACTCATACATTCTGTTCTTGTATGCTATGCAGGTTTCCGCCGTTCTTTGATGATATTGCTGCACGATTGCTTCCTGTCATCCCCTTAGTAATCTATAGACTTATTGAGAATGACGCCATAGATGCAGCTGATAGAGTTCTTCAATTGTATTCCACATTTCTTCATTACCATCCTCTAAATTTTACATTTGTTCGTGACATACTTGCATATTTCTATGGTCATCTTCCAGGGAAACTCATTCTCCGTATACTGAATGTGCTAGATATTAAAAAGGTAATATGCTTTTCTTTCCCGTCCCACTCTTTCTTGTTTAAGTGTGCTAGATATTAAAAAGGTTATTATGCTTTTCTTTCCCGTCCCTCTCTTTCTTGTTTAGGTGTGCTCAATCTCATGTTGTGGTATTTTCTTTTCTGTGTTCGTTCTCTTTTCTTTTTGTCAGATCCCTTTTTCCGAGTCATTTCCTCAACATATCAATGCCTCAAATGCTGCAATGTCTCCCCCATTGGAGTACTTTGCTACTCTTCTATTGGGCATCGTAAATAATGTTATTCCTCCTCTTCATAACTTAAAATATGGACCAGGAGGAGATGTCCGTGTTCCACATAACAAGATCCCGACAACATCCCAGTCTGGACCAACAATTGCAGTAGAAGGTCAGAAGGCATTCTATCATATTCCAGATCCTGGAACATATACCCAGCTAATTCTAGAAACAGCAGTCATAGAGATACTATCACTTCCTGTATCTGCCTCCCAAATTGTGTCATCACTTGTTCAAATTGTTGTTCACATTCAACCAACTCTAATCCAGTCCAGTCACTGCCTTCATGGAGCTTCTAGTGGAGTATTTTCTGTTTTGCCAACATCGCCCTCAGGAGGGAGCACCGATTCCATGAGTGCGAGTAGATCAACACCTTCTGTTTCAGGGATAAATTCCTCCAATATTGTGTCTCGGAGTGGTTATACATGCCAGCAATTGTCTTGCTTGTTAATTCAAGCGTGTGGTCTTCTATTGGCTCAGCTTCCTCAAGAATTTCATGCACAACTATATATTGAGGCAACACGTGTAATAAAAGACAGTTGGTGGCTTACTGATGGAAAAAGGACTCTGGGGGAACTAGATTCAGCTGTTGGCTATGCTTTACTAGATCCAACCTGGGCTGCTCAAGACAATACCTCTACTGCCATTGGTATGTACTACGCTGATGATACAGTGGTAAAATTACAGTATACCAGTTATTGTTTCTTTTCTTTTACTAGATGATAACCTGTGCTAAATCCAAAGATAATTTGTTTAACTTAATTAATAATTTATTATTTTGATTGATATTAAAATTATTTTGTATTATAATATTAAAAATTCTGACTTATTTTTGTTACAGTTAAGAGTATATTTTTGTATGTAATTAATAATTAAAAAATATCAAATATTTTACCTAGTAAAACGTTATTAGTGTTATCCAGTAAAATATGAAAGTATTACTTTTTGTTTATTTCCAGCAATGAAACAATTATGTTTTTTTTGTCAGAAATGATACATTGACATCATTATATAAAAATCAAATCAAGAAGGTCAAACACATACATATAAAGTTATAATTACAAAATTATAAAATTACATTATTTGTGTGTAGTTTTATAATAAAAAGATGCAATTACAACATGATTTTAACAATTAAAAAACAATATAGAATTGTTGGGGGGATAGGAATTTAATAATGAAACCGAAATAGGGGTATGACCAAATTTGAAACTGAAGTATCATTAAAAAGGTTTTCGCTTATTAGTTAAGGTTAAATTTATTTAATTATTTGACATTTTAATTTTATTTATTTTAATATTATTTTTTTTTAAAAAAAGGAAACATATAATATGCATGGTTATGATACATTATTTGAAGTAGGGTTATGATAAAAAAATTGGAATTATAACATGATTATAACAATTTTATTATATTATTAAAAGATAATGTAGAATTGTAGGGGAAACAGGAATATAGGGAAATGGGTAAAACCAAAATAACATCAAATTTGGCACAGAAGTACCATCAAAAAGGGTTTTAACTTGATAATAAAGGTTATAGATTATAACATAGATAAGATTAATTTTGTGTTTATACAGAAGACGAATGATCCTTCAAAGACCCATAAAAAATTATGAATATTCTTAAATTTCTAAATGTTCGAAGCATGCCGTTTCAGATCAAAACTTTGACACTGCTACATTTCTTTTCACATTGTATTTCATTGGCAAGTTCAAGAAATGTTTTATTGGCTTAGATTAGATAATTCATAATCGCAATCAAGCATTAATGAAACACACCCCACATCTATTAGAATTAGTGTGTTCAAGTCTTTTATAAGGACAATTTTGGACTGAGATCTTTGGTTTTATAACACCCTAGTAAAATGCTGGAAGCATCATATTTGTTTCTTCAAACTTCTACTGTGTTTCTCTTTTCCAACTCTTATCCATTAACTTTCTTCTTTTCTATTGCCAGGTAATGTTGTGTCCCTGCTTCACTCTTTTTTTAGTAACCTTCCACAGGAATGGCTAGAGGGAACAAATCTTATCATAAAGCATCTCAGGCCTGTCACATCGGTTGCTGTGCTGAGGATAGCATTTCGTATCATGGGCCCGCTGCTTCCTAGAGTGGCCAATGCTCACAGTCTGTTCAATAAGGTATTGAAAGGCATTCATCCTGTATTCTTTAAGGATTCCCAAATGCTTGTGAAATTTGGCCTTGATGCTAAAACTATTCTTAATTCATGTTACTTACCAAATAAAGTTTTCTAGACTATGTTCATGTACAATTCTTATGGTGATTTATTGGCCGTGAAAAATAGTGCCTAGTTCTCGTGTAGGTCCTTGATTGCTTATTCTTCTCCACTGTCATGTTTTTTATGTACAGTCTCTCTCGATGCTTTTAAATGTACTGGTGGATGTGTTTGGGAAGAACTCACAGCCATCTACCCCAGTGGAAGCCTCAGATATAACAGATCTTATTGACTTCCTGTAAGATTAAAGTATCCTGTTTTTCAATAATTAATATATTAATAGTTTATCTGTCTTAAATAGTATTTCTTTTATTTGGTATGCAATCGTCATTCCATGATTATAACATATCTGCTTTCATCAGACATCATGTCATCCATTATGAAGGGCAAGGAGGGCCTGTTCAGCCGAATAGCAAACCTAGAGCGGAGGTTTTGGCTCTGTTCGGAAGGGCGTTGGAAAGTTTACGTCCAGATGTTCAGCATCTTCTTTCTCACTTGAAAACTGACGTGAACTCTTCCATTTATGCCGCTACACATCCAAAGCTAGTCCAGAACCCCTTGTAAATATTTCACATGCCACAATTTTTTAGTACTAGGGACTATATATTTTAATTGATCAGAATATTATCACTCTTGTATAACCATTATACATTGCTGCACAATGGAGTCTGTAGGCGGAAAAAGAATTCAGGAGGCCCTGTTATGGGAACTAGTTGAAGACAATATACCTAGGCTTAATATCTTGTAACCAATTCCACTAATCAGGTTAGAGTATACCGTGCACACAGGTATGCTATCTCCCTATGATGCTAGAACAAGCAGATTTTATTTTACTTTTTGCTAAGTAGAACAAGTGGAAATTTTCTTTTAGCTTCAATTATAGCCTCTGTTGTATCGATGCTGCACTTTCCTCTGGTTTGTACCATACCTTTTTTCTTGATCATTTCTCCCCGATTTCAACAGTATTGATTTTAAATAAAATTGTCTTTGTTAAAGATCAATTTTAGATTTGAGTGCTTGAGAACTGGAATGTGTGCAGCTCTGTATTTCATGACTGGTTTCACTGTTTCTGTCTTTATTTTCTTTCTTGACCTTTTAATATATTTCAAAAGTCATTCAGTCTTTATATGCGATGCACGTACAAATCGAAAGCCCTGGGAATTTTAGATTTGAGTGCTTGAGAACTGGAATGTGTGCAGCTCTGTATTTCATGACTGGTTTCACTGTTTCTGTCTTTATTTTCTTTCTTGACCTTTTAATATATTTCAAAAGTCATTCAGTCTTTATATGCGATGCACGTACAAATCGAAAGCCCTGGGAATTTTCATGCTCTGGCAGGTGAATTTGTAATTGAAAAACAACCTGGCAGAGATTCTGAATTATCAGGGAAGATATCACACACACACACGATGCTCAGACAACATTTCTCTTGTTATGTCTGTGGAGGAATTTAGCATGTCTTCCATAAACATAGCCTAAAACCATCATTTGTCACACATGCTTTTATAACTATTTAACTGTCCTTGACTCCTTGTTATTTGTAAAGTTTCGTCCATAATCTTCAATATTTATACTCATTACCACTCTATATACAGTATGCCAAACAATAATGCATTTAACAAAGGTAAATTATATAACGTTCGTCATGGAATGCATTTAGATCGAATATGCTGATGTAGACTTTCAAGTCAAAATATTACATAACAAGGTTTGATAAACATCAGTTCACCACCTTCATATTCTGGCCGAAAATGATGGGTTACATCAAGTAAAGATTAATTAATAAAACTATATCTAGGGACTTAGCTAAAGCCTGTTTACTTACAGGGCTAAATACGTAGTATACAAGTAAGTTTCTCTTTCCAGTTTAGCCCCTTGGCAATAGTAGGACTAGTTGCTACTACCCTTGCCTGTAGAAACAGGAACAGCGACCAAACCTAAACTTTCAGAAGTGCAAATGGCATTGGACCCTGGAGTGAGACTCTCTGTAGTATTCTTGCTGAGTGTGTTGTAAGGAGCTGAACTCATCGTCCTAAATGGGAAACAATTGCAAGTCATACGGTGAAATCATTAAAAATACTTAGCTGCCATTATTTTCTGTCTTTTGAGAGACTAAAAAATATAACTAGAAATGATGTGGACGCTGAGAGTTTAAGAAGAATAATGAGAGGAAGAAATTTATACAGAGTTGAAGTGTTTACCTTTCTTTGCGCTTCTCCAAAAACCGAGCCAAGGATGCTTTGCGAGCTTGTGGTACAGCTGCACAAAATACTCGAGATGTGAGTTTTATATGGCTGATCCAAATCTGAAATTGCAATCTATTTATCATCTTCTCCAAAGTATTTTACACATCTGTATAGTTGGAATTCGAAGACATCTATTGAAGAATGGCGGGGAATGCAAAAGATAGTGAGAATGATTGAAACTAGCCTACAAAATCAAATTAAACATGTCATCATCAATCATTTCTCCAAATTGAATGGAACATGTCATCATCATCCATCACTTGTCCTCCCTAACATGAGTGATCCTGTTCTTCTATTTGCATGGTGTATGAATGGATGACAATATTTTACTTTTGGCTCACACTCCATTTTAAGGTAATGCATATGCAAAACAAGTCCAAGAATTTTTGTCTAACTGAAGTTTTGAACATAATGGCAACACAGACAAACTGCTGAGCAAATGCTTTGTGCATGGGCTAGCACGCATTGCAGAATCTGAGTACCTGATTGCATCATGGTGGTGGCAGCAACATGTCCAGCTGAGGTTACTACCTTTGGAGTTCCGTTAACCGGTGTGCTCGAACCTCCATCGACTTTAGTTGGTCCATCATTGTTAGTAGAACCACCAACAGACTGCCTCATAGGATGTGAAGAAACAGATATAGGACTGGAGAGAGCAGAGCACGGTGGTGTATTCACAAGTTGGCCCCTAAAGCCAATATCCTCTGCCACAGGTTTAGGGCTAGGCTCCACAAGGTGATGTCTTGGTTGTGCAACATTATAAGCAGCAGAAGGTGCATTGCCAGCCAAAAACATAATAGCCTGAGCCTGGATGAGATGATAAGAATAAATTAAATACTCCAATGGATGAAGAGACACGCGTCCAATAGATGAACAGACACGCGCACACACACACACACACCGAGATATATAAATAGAGAGAGAGCGAGAGAGAGAGAGAGAGAGAGAGAGAGAGAGAGAGAGAGAGAGAGAGAGAGAGAGAGAGAGAGAGAGAGAGAGAGAGAGAACCTTTTCAGGCGATATATCATCGAAAACATTCACAGTACCCCCATAAAAGATGGTCATCTGAGCAGGAGCCCTAGAGGGTTTCAGACCAAACCAATAAGGGTGAGAACTATCCGAGGAAATATTTACAATTCCAGTAAGTTATTTATGTTAGCAAGCAAAAATTCTAATTTTGTTCATCAACAATCAATACAAAGACAACATAATCCTCACCGTTGATCATTGGACACTGCCTGAGAAGCAAAGGAAGGATTTGAGTGAGGGGCTGTGACTGGAACCCCTCCAAGGTAACGCGGCTTTGTGGAAGCAGCAGTGAAATTCTGACCAGCAAATTGTGTCTTAAAGAAAGAGCTGTTCATGGATAGTGAAATTCCTTGGTTCATACCCCCGGCCGCCTTTAAATCATGGGAAGGAAGATGCACTGGGTGTGCATTCTGTTGAACGGGATAGTTTGTCATCGAAAAATAAGCTCTACCTTCCCTATTCTGATTAAAGTTTCTCTAAATGGAAAAAATCCATCAGAGATGATGGGAAAATGATAATCAGTCTCTTGCATTAAATTTACAATAGAAGACCAAACATAATGGTCTTTAAATTAAGAGATGATGAAAAATTAACAATAAACTAAATGAAATCACAGCCATGGCTGTGCATAGCAATAGAAGCTTCATACTATCATGCACAGCCAATATATGAGCTAATATGCATACATCTAAATGATTGAATTTATTACAGATGAACAGAACCCCACACTAAATAAAGGCATCACACCTGGTTTTCACCCAATTGGAACTTGTTGGATGGGTTGAATGCATCTGTCATTCATAGCAAAAGAGGAAATAAGAGAGCTGTTTGAATTCTGCACTATGCATAGTTAAGAAATTCAAAAGAAGGAATATGCCTTACTTGTAACCGGCCATTGAGCTTGTGGGGATTTGAAGAATACTACAAAATCCAAGATGCATAAAAAAGGCCAGTAAGATAATGTTATACAAGATATAGAAATGAGAAAAAAACTGCAAGACATTCTAATTCTTTATAGAAACATAATGGATTAATAATCTTGTCTTCCTCAATCAAAGATTTCCGAAGAACCAACATGATATTTCACTAGATCATGGTGACAGTTAGTGTTTGGATAAAAAAAATAAATGCATCATGATTCCACTTAGAAAAATAAGTATCAACGACCCAGTCTGGCAAAAAAACTCGGACATACAGGATGCATAAACTAAAAGGAGAAGGAATTCAAACACATAAATAGAAGTAGCACCAGGACACTCCCCCAAACTATACCAAATGGATTCATTCTTCTGCGGGCATACCAGAATCAACCAGATCAGACTCTTCTCTCAGAATATCTCTGATTCATACAATCAGCATATTCTCTGACTCGCTATTTCTATATGCACTACTGCCCAATCCACTCTCTATGCTCAATATTTTTCTATTAAATCAATTTATATTCCAGGCATACAATGCAACACAAATTAAAAAGAACAGAAAATTAGTTGCAGGGGCATGCTTTTAAGCCAAAATCCTTATGACTATGAAACAAAACAAGTCGGTACTTTCCCAATATAGAGATTCATAAATTTTCAATCAACACAATTTGATAATGACAATGTAACAGTTGTTGGACTCAAGAACATCCTAACAACAAAAATTCTAACCATTTTACACTGCAAACGATAATTGCTGCAAAAATATAATGAACTAGCCAATCCTTTGAGGTAACACAATAAACCCAAAATTTCTTTGCAACATATGGTACAGTATTAAATTCATCCTCTTGTTTTCCCATTTCATAGTTGTAGGTTATGTTACTTCACCTAATTAAACAGATCCATTTAGGGTATGATCATTAAATGCACCACAACTCTATGCATTACTTACTTTTTTCCTATGTTAATGTTGTAGAATAACATACAAATTCAAGAAAATTCCTAAATATAAACAAAATCCACGACTTTGAGGAAGAAGAAATGCATGAAAGCTAAAATTCAACAGAAAATTAAAATTTTCAAGTAAGAACAGAACTGATAACAACAGATACTACAATTAGTCTCCACAATCCCAAGAAAACCGCGAGTGGTTCAAAATAATATTAAGATGAAAACAAATCTCAATACAGTATGAAGTAGAAAATTTGAACTCTGTTTAATAAGATAGAAATTTCTTCAAGTTTTCAACAAAAGGGTACACACATGCATAAATGAATACAGTAAAAAAAGAATCTTAAAATAATTTATACCCGGAGAGTCTTTGCATCCTTCAGTAGCCTCTTCTTTGATCACAATCACGGATTCTTTTGAATTCAACCCCATGAAATCTCTCTCCATCTTAAATTATCAAGAACACCTTCAGCTTAAAGCGAAAGTTGTCCACCACTTAATAATGATATAGTATTGCTAAAACACAAAAACTGAATCGAGAGAGAGAGAGAGATGCCAAAATGCTTCAAACTGCAAGCAAAAGAAGAGAGAGAGAGAGAGATTATTCTTTGTGTTTTACAGACTTTTAGAGCAAGTTGAATGTAGGCCTTGTGTGGGAAAAACTGGTTACCGGTTAGACAGGTAACACAACCACGTGCTCCCAAATCTAGTGTTGTAGGCTTGTAGCTACGCCTACTAGTTGTCACACACACAAACACACACACTTAAGAAAGCAGCTGGTACCATATGTTTTCATTGGATATGGTGTAATGTATATCTATATATCTATCTGCACACGACTTAACACGTGTGTGAATTTATCTGGTAAAATACTACTCCTCTTCTTCATGTGACTTCAGTTTTGAGGACATTCATGTGAACCCACCCAGTTCACGTTCCCCAAGCCGGTTGTGTACGTAGAAACTACTCCATAACTGTTTTTAAATTTTTTTTTAACATAATGGGAGAAGATATATAAAAAGATTTGGAAAACTATGTACCCTCATCAATAACTCGCATGTAAACAGAAAAGTAAATATTACTTATGGAATTAGTCTCTCCGTTCCTTAATGTTTTTCATGTTTTGACTAGACACATTTGCCAACGCACACTTTTAATTGTTAATATCTTAAATTTCGTATTAGTATTAAATATAAAAACTTTATTTTATTAAAATACTCATAAATAGGGATGGGAAAAAAATCCGATCCGACGAATACCCGATTCGAAATCCGAAATTTTGGATAACCCGAACCCGATTTTTTGGATTTGGATTTGATTTTCAAACCCGAAAATTTTTGGATTTGGATTTGGATATTATGAAACCCGATCCGAAATCCAAAAACCGATCCAAACCCGATCCGAACTTGAAACCCAAAAAAAACCCCGAATATATATATATATATATATATATATATATATATATATATATATATAATACTACAATATATTTCATAATGTAATACATTTTATATAAAAGTCATTGGTGCATCGTATAACAAATAACCTTGTATTATTAAAACGAAAATTTAAAACAATTTTAGACTCTAAGTGTTTAAGATGTATTTCATATCAAATCTATTTGATTATTTTTATGATTTAAATTCATTTAAAAATTGATTATATGTAAAATTTTATAACAAAATTAAATATTAAAATATTAAAATTAATGCAAAGAATATAATTTATTTATATAATATAAATAATATATTTTATAATGTATAAAATATTAAAGTGTGTATTCTATAAAACTTGATTGAAAATTTCGGGTTTTTGGATTTCGGGTTTCGGGTATTATCCAAATCCAAAAAATTTCGGGTTTCGGGTATACCCGAAATCCACTGGATCGGGTTCGGGTTTTAGTTTTCGGGTATTTTTCGGGTTCGGGTTTTATCCAAAAAATCGGATTTGGATTTGGATTTTGCCAAACCCGGGCCGATCCAACCCGATTCTCATCCCTACTCATAAATACGAATCCAACAAGATCACTCATGACTATATTTAGTCTTATAGATTAGACGTAAATTAGTAATTTGTCATGTTATGAACAATCCCGACATATGAAATGAGAGTAGCATTAAGGGACGGAGGGACACTATATATGGACAAGTTTAGTGTAAATTATTCGATTGTTAAAATA
Organism: Saposhnikovia divaricata; assembly: GCA_036435485.1. Lineage (NCBI taxonomy): Eukaryota > Viridiplantae > Streptophyta > Magnoliopsida > Apiales > Apiaceae > Saposhnikovia > Saposhnikovia divaricata. The sequence continues at coordinate 28,124,498 of CM071600.1, forward strand.
TATATTAAATCATTTAGTAGAATAGAATAGTGCAGAACAATGTATTATAATATATTTTTTATTAACATGAATAAAGGTAGATACATAAATAGGCCATTATTCTAGAGAGGACCTCTTTATAGATAGAATATGAGAGAATTTCCAGTGTTAATATCAGTCTTTAGATCACTCTTTAATCTAACGGCTCAGATTATTTTACTATTTTATTATCAAAACAAAAAATAAAACATAATAGCCTTTAGTTGTATCTATAGGTCTGTTATACACTCTCCTCTCCTGCAATCTCTCCGATTAAATTTCACCGGTAATTTCTCCGACGATATCTCTGCGAACTGTATCTCTCCCACACTCTTCGATTATAATCGATTTTATATCGTTTTCGATCAATTCGCTCTTAGTACGGTCTCCTTCTCTCGCTTTCTGTGATTTCCGACGGAAACGATGACGTCTTCATCAAATCAAGCTCGAGACTATGATTCTACTGTTGATATTGAGTGTTCATCAGGTTTCAATCTTTAACCTTCAGTTTTGTACATATAATTTGTTAATATATGCTTCGATTCTGTAGTAGAATCAAATCACAATCTCAAAACTATGCTTCTACTGTATATTGAATTCTCACTATGCTTGAACCTTTATCCTTCAGTTTCGTACAAAAAAATTTGTTAGTTTATGTTTTGATTCTGTGATAGAATCAAAAATTATGTTTGTTACATATTTAGTTGTTCTTCTGAAGTTTATTCAATGATCAGTTGGTACTATTCATCTTAGTTTCATTTGACTTTTTATGATAAAAGTTCATATTTGTGCGCATATGCTTCCTTTTTAGCTGGATTGAATGATTAGCAATAATTGTTTTATACATATCGTTCGATTTTTAGAGTATTCTATAGTAGAATCACAAATAAATTTACGATTTTCACTGCTTCTGATTAACACTTTGATTCTACAAACAACAATTACTTTGATTCTACATCCAACAATTACTTTATTATGTCAGTATTTGTCTTGGTTCTACAGTAGCATCAAAATAGTTGCATAGTCAGTTTTTGTGATTTCAAACTATGTAGTTTTAAACTTATATTTGGTTCTGTTATTGAACCACATACAGTTGACCAAATTTGAGTAGTCATAGTAGTTTGTATCTACTACGATTAATATTGAACCTAAAGGCATCTCAAGGAATTAGCATCCAATTTTTTTGTTAGGGCTACATTTCCCTATGTATTATTTTAGCGTCGTAATGTCTAGTTTTGTAACTGTTTTGTATATATCGTGCCATTTTTAGAGTTTTCTATAATAGGATCACAATTATAAGTTTTGTATAGCATTCTGGATGAATAATTCTTAGCAATGTGTTTTTATATGTTCTAGCACAGAATAAAAAATTAATTTTGTATGTTATACCTTTAAGAAAATGTAACTTTGTATTTGTCTTAAGTTTCGTTGTTTTATATGTAACTTAATGTATTCTGATGTTCATTATTTTTCCCATTCCTTTTGTCGCTCAGTGAACATTTCAATTCGGAAAAGAGTACCCTTGTTGAAGGTGTTTGTGAATCAGCTGGTACTAGCTTAATTGAGGAGTTTGTAGAAGGCTTTGATGAATCATTCAGTAGGACGACTAAGCTGTGGAATCCTAAAGTTGCAGACAACAAATTCAAACCATATTCTGGTCAGCATTTTGATGACATTGAATCATGCTTTAATTTCTATACTGAATACGGAAGTCAAGGTGGCTTTAATGTTCAAAAATCAACCCAACATACCAAGAACAAGAAAATTGTGCTAAAGTATATTGTTTGTTCGAAGGCCGGGCATCATGAGACTTCAATGTCAAAATTTTGTGATGCTAAATCAGAAACATCGCATACATCTAGTGCTTCTGGTGTGCAAGTTAGAAGGAGGAGGACTGTGACAAAAAAAACTGAATGTGATGCAAAAGTAATTCTAAAATACTTGGGTTCAGATGGCGGCTATGCAATCAGTTGTTTTATAGAGGGTCAAAACCATCCATTAGCAACTGAATCAGGAAAGGAATTCCTCCGTGCAAATCGATCTATGACTGCACTTCAGCGCCATTTTCTTCTGGATGCTGCAAGAACAAACATTGGTGCTTTTAGAGCTCATGGTCTTTATAAAAATTGTTTTGGATTGTACTCTGATATTGCCCAACTGCTGTTGATTTTCAAAATTGGATGAGAGATATCAAGCTGTATATAGGGAAACATGATGCAGATATGTTACTTGCAAAATTCAAAACCAAACAGGAGATGTCGGATGGAGGATTTTTTTACGAGTACCAGACGGATTCAAATGGTCATCTTACTCGTTTGTTTTGGACTGATGTTCGAGGTCGTAAATATTATGAAGTTTTTGGGGATGTGGTTTCGTTTGATGCAACTTACTGTACCAACAAGTAAGTTTGTAAAAAAGTTGTTAAATTAAATGTGATTCTACCGAAATTTATAGTCAGTTATGTTGATTTGAATGATACATGTGTTAGTATAGCAATTTGTGGTATAATTTTTAGGTGGCAATATAAGTTGACTTATCTAGTCAGTTGAATTACATGTATTCAGTAGTTCTAATTATGTTGAGTTTTATTTTATTTTTTGCAGGTATGGCATGGTTTTCGTCCCATTTATTGGTGTTGACAACCATTGGAAGAGCATCACTTTTGCTTCTGCTCTGCTTGATCATGAAAACGAAACCAATTTCACATGGGCATGTGAAATGTTTTTAAAAAAAATTCATCGTCCTCCGAAATGTATAATCACTGATCAGTGCCCTGCAATGAAAGTATCTATTGCTGCAACGTTCCCACATTCTATTCATCGATATTGTATGTGGCATGTGATGCAGAAGTTCCCGGCGAAGGTAAATAAAATTTAATTCTGTAAATTATTTTTCCCTGTCCATAATTTACTTATGCCAATTAAATTTTTGGTTCACACATATTACAAAACACATCTAATAATTGGTTCTATTATAGCATGAGACTCATTTCATAAACTTTTAAATCATTTTCCTTTGTAGCATATTTTTTAGTTCTGCTATAGAATTAAAACTTACTGCTCGTTAAGCAAATTTAAAAATTTGACAATTGTTCATTTCCTTGGTAAATTATATCCTTCAGGGATTCCTTGGTAAATTTTACAATTTAAGACCTTTCGATTTTAAATTCTACAATTTTACATTTTCTATAGATTGGCCCTGTTTTTTGTGCTGAATCTGGTTTCATGGAAAAGCTAAACAAATTCGTATGGACATCACATTTGATGGTGACTGAATTTGAGGAAGGATGGTGTTGTGCCTAAAATTTACCTTGGGCTTAATTTAAGGCCCATTGAGGTGATGGACTCGGATTAGTGCGAAAGAAAGACAGGGTTCCGACATCTAATGTGGAATGATCATGTAGGGGTGCAAGTATATGAACCCTGACTAGGGGTAATGTCGTATGAAAGCTTGGTAGAGGTTCAGCTGAGAGGTAGATTACTTGACAGGGGGGTACGTGTATGAACCCCAAGGGTTTCCAGAAACTATACCAGCAATCTCGGAACTTCTTAAATCGAAGGAACTTGGATAAGATACATTGTAATGACCTACTGGATGGCTCCTAAACAATAGGGACAGCCCAACAGCAACGCCTATCGTGGATTAGCATCGTATATGTATGGATATATATATATATATATATATATATATATATATATATATATATATACGTATACATGGGAGGATAAATCATGGAAATATATGGATAAACTATGAAGCAACAGCGGGATAACTACCTGGATGGAGATAAACGGCTAGGGCAGGTTGGTTAGGGAGGATGAAGCTTATCATATCGTGAGGATTATCAAGAACTACATGAGGACTTGATCTCTTATAAGTATAAAGGTATGTAGGTAATTTTCAAGGTTACACACATAATCACCTCTAACACTTGCTCCTAGCTATTGGCTCTCGATTGAATAGGTTATATTCAGTCACCATAGCTTGGACTACTTGCAAACTCAGTCCATTAAATCACTTTTCCTCCCTCCGGATTAGGGTTTATGGAACTAGGGTTTTGGGCTTGTAATTCGGTTTGTTTAATCATTACTCTTGGATTATCTTGGTTGTTTCTTGTAATTCTTTCATTGAAGTGTTGTACCATTTTTCCCTCACAACATTTTTGGCGCTAGAAGGAGGGGCGGTTTTATCTCTTGAGGGAAGAGATGTCTCGGAATTCTGGCAATGTTCATACACTGGAAGACAGACGAAGTGATGATGATAGAGAACGCGATGAAGAGAGGACGAACCAAGAGCTAAGGGACAAGGTTAAAAAGATGGAAAGGAAAATCGCTTCTTTGGAAAAGAAGTCTGAGAAGCTAAAAAGGTGGAAGCGAAAGCATGGTTCCACGGATCGAAAGATGAAGAAAAATGTGGTCACACCAGTTCGTTTAGATTTTGACAGTGATGATGGAGAGTCAGAAAAAGAGGCGTCACAGAAGGAATTTTCTGATGTAGAGACTGACCAAACAAATCCGAACTGGAAGGATGGGGATGAGGAGGTTCAACAGTCCCAGGGTTCGCCTACTCGCAGCCTGAGTGTCTTTGACAGGCTGGGCAACAAGCTGAATATCAAGGACTTACGCCATAAGCTTGATGGAAAGAAGGAGAGGCAGACCAGGAGAACTCAGGATATGAGGTCTCAGTCAAAAGGATCCCAGAGTTACAGAAGGGATATGTCTGTTTCTAAATTCGGCAGGCTGTCCAAAGGGGGTGATGATGAGCGAAGCTGTAGCTCTCGGCATAACCCCGAGTATAATGACGATGACCAGGGTTCAACTGAGGACTCTAGCGATGATGGAAGCCAGTTCACAGATGGTGAGAACGAGCACTACAAGGTGAAGGACCTGCGTGAGGCAGTAAAGAAGTTAAGGTTGGAGAAACAGTCGCTGAAAGGCTTAACGGTGGCTTCACCCTTCACCAAAAAGGTGAGAGATTCTCCACTCCCACCAAAATACCGGGGGGTGGGAGACTTAAAATTCAGTGGAACCATCGACCCGGTGGAATATCTTAGTCGGTTTGACACGGAAATGGAGGTGTACCAGGTGAAAGATCTAATAAAATGTCGTTTATTGGCTGCCACATTAAGGGATAGTGCCCACCAATGGTTCAAGAGGCTCCGTCCAAACTCTATTCGGTCTTGGAGACAAATGAGTGAATTGTTCGTAACCCAGTTCCGGGTTTCAGTTGCGTTCGCACCCTCAGCCAACACTCTGGCAAACATCAAGCAAGATGAGAATGAAATGTTTACTGAGTACTTTAAATGGTTCAACGCGGAGGTCCCCAAGGTGAGGAAGACCACAGATGAGACCTATAAAACTTTTTGATTGCGGGCATACGCCCAGGCACTGATTTCTGGAAAGAGCTACAGGGGGCGGAGCCCAAAACTTTGGCAGACTTCTATGCCAAGGCTGAAACTCACAAGGTGATCGAAGAATCAATGGCTAAACTTAGGAAGAGTCATAGCTCTAGGGAATGGAGCAGGAGCAAGAGGCGTAGATCCTATAGCTCAAACTATAGGGGGTACAACAAGCGAACCTCCTATGGTGGAAGCTCCTCTGCTAGGTCTACCCACCGTGACCAAAAGACAGCTCCTATAACTGTGAATACAACTGGAACGGGAAGAACAGTAAAGCTACAAGTATCCTACAAGGAAGGATTCTCAAGGTTCAGGAAAGTACATTGAGTATACCCCTCTCACAGCTTCTATTGAGCAGGTGTACGAGGTAGGGAACAAGGCGGGAATGTTCAGAAAGCCAACAAGGAATGGGCCTCCGGGGAACAAAAGTGAAGAGCGATACTATGCTTTCCATGATGTCAATGGGCATGAAACTACGGATTGCCATCATTTGAAGGATCATATTGAAGATCTTATAAGAAGGGGTTATCTCACTGAGTTCGTGGCCAAAGAAGCTAAGGGGTACAAGAATGACAGAATTAATAAGGAAGCCGAAAAGACGAATCCCGAACGCCATAAAAGGGCCAACAGTATTTATATCATCATAGGTGGACCCTACATTGGGGGTATGAGCAGGAACGCCCATAAAAATTACACTCGGGAAGCTAGGGGTACGCCCCTCACGAATGTGTACAACTTGTCTGAAAGGCCACCAAAACTTTTTAAAGGCGAAGCGGCTGATATAACATTTACAGAGGAGGACGCCAGACATGTACACCATCCCCACAATGATGCTCTGGTAATTAAGGCTGCAATCGGAGGTATGAATGTACACCTGGTATTGGTGGATAATGGAAGCTCTGTTAACATTCTAGCTTACAGCACCTACCAGAAGATGGGGCTACTTGACAAAGAAATGGCTCCCTCTTATAATGAGTTATATGGTTTTACTGGAAATCCCGTGAAAATTGTGGGGCGAGTGAAGCTTCCTGTAACATTGGGAGATGAACCCCGGTCTGCTACACAAGTAATAGAATTCATGGTGGTGAATGAAGACATTTCTTATAATGGGATACTTGGAAGGCCATTACTCAAGGAGATGTGAGTGGTAACTTCAATTTACCACTTGTCAATGAAGTTCCCGACTCCAGGAGGAATAGGATGCATTCAGGGATGCCAATCTGACTCAAGGGAGTGCTACAGCAAAGCTTTGCACACTGCCGCAAGCCTGCAAACATCTGTTATTGGTGGATGGAGGTTCCTCTGAGCAGTGTTACCGGCACTTGAACCCCGACGTAGGACAAGGGAGTGAACCTCTACGTAGGAAAGAAGTAAAGCCAGCAAGAGACATGTGCAATGTTATCATGATTGTGCAACATCCAGGCGAGGAGCCTTATACAGATGTTACAACTTTTTGGGGGGTAGATACCCCTAGTAGGGTGCTAATGTTGGAAGCCCCGAAATTTCAAAATTCAAAGGCAGAAGAACCATTGATGGAAGGAGTAATTGAAGATGGTACAAGCAAGGTGAACCCAGTGGAGATTGATTTGGATCCGCGTATGCCAGAAACAAAGGAGAAGGCCGGGGCGGCTGAAGACACTTTGTCTATTTTAGTGGATGCAACCGATCCTACAAAGGAATTGAAAGTTGGCAAATAGCTGAACCCTGTGATTAGGGAAACACTGATTTCGTTTTTGAAGGACAATTTGGACATATTTGCCTGGAGCCACGAAGATATGGTGGGGATAGACCCAAGGGTGATGTGTCATCATTTAAACATTGATCCAGAAATGAAGGCCGTTAGGTAGAAGAGAAGAGCTATAAGTGGGGAAAGAGCCGTTGCCTTGAAAGAAGAGGTGGATAGGTTGTTGAAAGCCAAGTTGGTAAGGGAATATTTTTACCCCATGTGGTTAGCAAATCCGGTCTTGGTAAAGAACCCTAATGGCAAGTGGCGTACGTGCGTAGATTTTACTGATTTGAATAAGGCGTGCCCCAAAGATAGTTTTCCACTCCCACGAATCGATTAGCTGGTTGATGCTACGGCTGGCCATGCTTTACTAAGCTTCATGGATGCGTACTCGGGCTACAATCAAATCCCGATGTACGAACCTGATCAAGAGCATACCTCCTTCATCACCGACAAGGGTCTGTACTGTTACATCGGGATGCCCTTCGGACTGTTGAACACCGGAGCAACCTATCAAAGGCTGGTTAACAAGATGTTTAAAGATCAGATTGGGAAAACTATGGAAGTATATGTGGACGACATGCTGGTCAAGTCCAAGGAAGCAAGTGACCATGTTACCCACCTCAAAGAAATGTTTGGCATCTTAAGGAAATATAGGATGAAGTTGAACCCCCAAAAATGTGTATTTGGGGTTGAGTCTGGAAAGTTCTTGGGCTTCATTATGAATCATCGAGGAATCGAGGCCTATCCTGCCAAAATCAGGGCACTGGTTGAAATGAGTTCCCCCCGGAGTGTGAAGTAAGTCCAAAGCCTTACGGGACGTGTGACAGCCTTGAACAGGTTCATCTCTAAATCCTCTGACAGATGTTGAGAATTCTTCGCAACTATCAAGAAGAGAAAAGGCTTCGAGTGGACACCCGAATGTGAAGCTGCCTTCACCAGATTAAAGGAGCAACTGGGAAGCCCCCCATTGCTAGCAAAGCCGGTGGAGGGTGAAACCTTGATTTTGTACTTGGCGGTTTTTGAATACTCTATTAGTTCCGTTTTGGTCCGTGAAGAAGATCAAACCCAATACCCTGTGTATTATGTAAGCAAGAGGCTTCTGGATGCTGAAACCCGGTACACAAATATGGAGAAGCTGGCTTACGCTTTGATTTTGGCATCAAGAAAGTTAAGGCCATATTTCCAGGCACACACGATAGAGGTACGAACCTCATTCCCACTAAGGCAGGTACTGCACAAACCCGAAGCTTCGGGAAGGTTAATGAAATGGGCTGTGGAGTTGGGTCAATTTGATGTCGAATATAAGCCGAGAACAACTATCAAAGGTCAAGCACTTGCTGATTTCTTCTTAGAGTTTCCACCATCCTTCGACGTTGAAGCCCAGGAAAAGGTGATGGAACCCCCAGAGAATGAGGCTCCAACCGAAAATTGTGCACCATGGTGGACTCTATACGTAGATGGAGCCGTGAATAGAAATGGTGTAGGTGTTGGCTTAGTCCTGATGAAGCCCGAAGGATGAAGTATAAGGCAACGCGTTATGCCTTGTATAATGGAAATCTATACAAGAGGGGTTTCAACAGGCCGCTTCTACGATGTATAGCAGGCAGCGAATGCGAATACATTATGCGGGAGGTACATGAAGGCATATGTGGAAACCACTCTGGAGGAACCTCATTGACCCACAAGATACTTCGACAGGGGTACTATTGGCCAACGCTACAACAAGATGCCCACCAATTCTCAAAGGCATGTGATAGGTGCCAAAGGTACGCCAACTCAAATAGGAACCCTGCTGTGCCATTAAAGCCACTCTTTAGCCCATGGCCTTTTTCTGTTTGGGGGATTGATTTGATCGGAGAACTCCCTAAGGGGAAAGGAGGAGTAAAGTATGATGTTGTGGCTGTGGATTATTTCACCAAATGGGCAGAAGCTGAACCCTTAGCTACGATCACCACAGCCAAATTAAAGGAGTTCGTGTTCCGAGAAATTGTATGCCGGTATGGGGTTCCCTATAAATTGATATCGGATAATGGCAAGCAGTTTGATAGCAAGGAAATGAGGGGCTTATGTGAAGACCTCGGGATTATGAAAGGCTTCTCTGCAGTTTGCCACCCACAAAGCAACGGTCAGATTGAAATCATCAACAAGATCATTAAACATACTCTAAAGGTGAAGTTGGAAGATAAGAAGGCTTGCTGGCCAGAAGAACTTCCCATGGTGTTGTGGTCTTACAATACAACACCCAGGACTACAACTGATGAATCCCCGTTTAGATTAACTTATGGGTGCGAAGCAATGGTACCTGTGGAAATTGGTGCTGGCTCATTCAGGAGGGATAACTTTGACCCCATGGAAAATGAAGTTAATCATCGTTTGTATTTGGACCTGGTGGAAGAGGTTCGTGCAACCTCTCAGCTGAAGCTTGCAGCCTATCAACAAAGGACTCGCAAGTACTTTGATGGCAAGGTTCGAGCACGACCTTTAAAGGTCGGTGATCTGGTTTTAAGGAAAATGATGCCCAACATGAGGACTCTAGGATATGGGGCCTTTAAGGCAAATTGGGAAGGCCCATATGTGATCAAATCGGTCTTATGGGAAGGAACTTATCATTTGGAGGATTTAGACGGGAAGCTAATCCCGAGGGCATGGAACGCCGAACACCTTAAGAAATATTACCAGTAATTGAATCCAGGTAACATTTCTTGTAGACCTCTTTCAGGTGTAGGAGAATAAAAGTGCCTTATTAGTTGTAGCTACCATGATATTAGGATCAGTCGATTAAGAATTCCCCTTTTTCTTTTTAAAAAACTGCTCGAGGGGTTGTGAATGTACGCCTACCTGTTGAACACCAATTATGATTTGATTTCATGGAATTGAAATAAACTTGTTTTTCTTTTATCTCTGTTTTATGCATAAAAATGTATGGATTTATGTGGATGAATGCATGCTATGTGTAACTTGTTTTATTTATGTTCTAAAAAGGATACGACTATTGAACCTAGTTCTTCATTATAAGTCTAATTATATTAAAGAACTCGGGGGGTAGTAGGTATGCACTAATTAATGGAAAGATAACTTGGCTTAAAAATGGATAAATTTTAAAGAAAAATGTATGTAATGGAATGGAAGCATATGGTATGCTTATAGATGGAAAACATATGGAATATGTGTTAATGGATTACACGAATTATATGGATATGCATGGATTACACATGTATGGATTGGAACGTACGTGGAGTATGTACACATGGATTAGGGCATGCATGGCTTATGCATTAAATGGGGTGGAACTCCAAGGCAGGAAGGTTCTAGGGAAACTAGGGCCACGAGGTTCTCCTATATGGGAGGTTCAATCGCTTGAACCCTGAATTATCATGTAATCAATACGGTGGATAACCAATATTTCTACAGGATTTGTATGCAGTTGTGGGAACTAAGTACAAATTGGCAAAATGGCCTTGCTATGGTCCCAGGGAAGCTGGGTGAGTAAAGCTTAACCTTTTGACAAATGGAATGGCTAAGGAAATTGGTCTTGCGAGGAAATCGCATGAAAATGGGAATCGAGGTTGGTGGGAGCCTAGTATGCTTAAAGGGTAACGCACCCAGGGGAACGACCGGTGGAACATCAATCATCCCTTAGTAAATACCTTGTGGTTAATAAGGATCGGTTGCAAGGTAAGGATTTGAGATGGAAATGACAAGCTTAGTAAGAGACTAACTTGGTTTACGGATCTGAAAATTCATAAGGTCAAGACAGGTTTTGTCAAAACATGTTAGGAGCATGACAGGTGGAATATCTATTGTTCTTAAGGCAGGTATACATGTTCATTTCATTAATGACCCGGGGTACAACAAGTGAACCCCAAAATTAGTAAGGGCCGGTAATTCTAAAAACATGGAGTGGATACCTAATTGAACAAAGCGTGGTATGGATATCTCGCTAGACTTGGCATGCAAAATACGGAACACCAAGTACTGACCTAAATACAGGTATGGACATATATGTACATGTAAGTTAACTACATGGCAAGTATACACTAAGCAAAAAACAAGAAAAATCCATAAAATGAAACCAAAAGTTTAGGTAAACCAAGTTAAGGGTTACATCTTGTGAAGCCTTCAGAGGAGCCCACACCCTCAAAATAATCAATTCACGGCAATCATTGCCAAAAGAGTTCGGGATAGGATCACTTTAAAAAAGAGAAAGCTCATGATAGAAGGGATACTGGACTGTCTTGGTTGGAGAAGCAGGTGGAGTTACCTGAGCAGAATGGGCCTTCGCAATTTCAAGATCAGATGGTTTGATCACATTCTGGGATATCACCGTTGAACCCCCATCTCCAGTTTCTGCTTCTGGGTTCACCATTGGTTCCACCACATCTTGGACAGCCGCATCGATAAGCATCTCATCAACTTTGTCTTGAGGGGGTTCACCTATGTTCACCTCCGGCATAGCTACAGCCTGCTCGGCTTTGATCATGTCAATGGCATGAATTGCATCCTGACCTAGGAGACTCCATTCCAAGACTGGGAAAGCCTCATAGGTGGAAGTCATGTAGTCTTTGATCCCGGCTTTGTAACCGGTGTTGTATTCTTTGTCATCTTGTTTGGATATGGTGACCTTGTACTTGGCGATTGCACCCTGGAGAGTTCGAACCTTCAGTTCAAGTTTCTCCTTCTCCTTCCTGCTGGCATTATTAGCATCTTCTCTTTCTTTATCCATCTTAAGGATGATGGCGTCCATGGACTCTCTCTCTCAGCAGTTTATCTCTCTCCTGGATCAGCGTACCCTCACTCTCATAAAGCTTCTTGTTCGAAGCCAACAGCTTCTTCCTATCATTCTGGAATGTTTTCAACTCTGAGCGTACCCTCTCAAGTTCTTCACATGCCTTTGAATCCCCCTTTGCGGCCCCAAGAATCTGGCTGCTGTGCTTCAGGTACAGGAAAAGGCTCTCAGCATTCACTATAGGGATCCTGCTTGCAGCTTCCTCAAAGCTTAGGCTGTCCCACTCCAAGATAGACCGTGCGGGGACCTTATTCTTAATAGCATCAATGAAAGCAGTGAGGGAAGCAGGGGAGATGGTTTCTGGGGGGTTGAGTTCGATCTCATACTTGGAACGCTTGCCTCCACGAGAGCCAAATGTTCCAGACATCTCAGGGGTATGTTGTGTGGACCTCTTTCTAGAAGAAACATTCTTCTCAGTGGGAGCCGTGATGACTTTGGCAGATGGAACAGGAGTTCTTTCAGCAGGTGTGGGGGGTACAGGTGACTTGGAGACCTTCTTCTGTGCAGAACGCTTGGTGATGAAGGAAGGCACTGAAAAAGACATATCTGCATTACAAATGGAACGTCAGTCAGGTCATGGCAACAATAGAGATATTTTTCAGTAAGATATCAAGTAAATCACATATATGAAAGGGGCATGAAACATAAATTACTAAGGAAAAAGCAGTAAAAAGGGAGGGGTACGCCTACGAGCAGGGATACGAATATGAACCTATTTCTTTAGAGGTTACATCAACAGGATTTTCCTCAATGGTGGTACGGGCGTCCCCTAGAGACCTGGAGCTGAGTTTCTTGCAAAAACCCAAACGGAGTAATTTCTTCCTAGTAAGCAGGCTAGCACCATTTCCTAGCTCTGTACTTCTTCTCAAGACTTTTTGGGCTCTCTACAATTCTTCTCCCACTAGAATGGCTTGGACAGGCATATCTGGGTAGGGGTTAAATTCCTTTCTGTACTCTGGGCAATCGTAGCAATATAGGAATTGTTTATGCCACCCTGACATTCCTTTCTTATTGCCCTTTATGCACTTCCCCTGATGAATATTCTAGGTGGTAAGGTAGAAGAAGCCAGGGGTTTTTCCAGTCTCTTTAAGTTGGTAAAAGAAACCAAACTCACGAGCAGTTAGCTTAACTTGAAACATGGAGTTGTATAGGATATACATGCATATAGCCATACGGTAAAAATTCGGAGTTAACTGCAGAGGAGCAAGTTTATAGGTGTCCAGGATATCAAGGATAAAGGGGTGAAGAGGCAACGATAACCCTAGTCTAAAAAACTGGGCAGACAATACAGCACATGGAATGACTTGGTCCGTTTCAAAGTTGGAAAAATCGTGACATCTCTCTTCTGACTGAGGTACGACAAGTGAACACCCAAGGTTACAGGCCTCGAGGAGGTTCTCTAGTTTTTGGGCAGTCATAGAGGTATGTGTGTTGGCACAAGAGAGCTGGGGGGTGGCAACATTAGAGGCTTGGATAGGGGTAATTTCGTCTTGGCTTGCACTATTTTCAGGCTTATCATTGAAGGGTTCAATTGTTAGAGATAGGTGCCCCAATGAGTCGATCTCTTCCTCAGATTTCTGAGAATCAGAACTAATGGTGGTAGGTACAACTGAAGAAGGGTCTAAAGAGTAGGATTTGAGTGAGATTTGGGCAGCAGTGGGGTCAAGGACTTTGACCTTGGAGCGGGTACGACCACTCACAGTAGAAGCCATGGAAGGAAGCTTAAACGAGGACCTGGGAGACGTAAGGGAATCAGTTCCGGACATGGTTGGTGACTGGGAGGCCACCATGGCAGGAATATTTTCGGATTCAACGGACGTAGCCTGGCTCGACATCTGCATCAGGAAAAGCAGTGTGAGCCTCAAAGTCCATAAAATAATTCTTAAGAAGGAGAAACAGAAGAATGTCATTGGTTACAGAGGTTCAAGTAAGGGAACCCCCAACTCATCCAAAAAATCATATTGCTCCCGGGATTTGACAAGAAGGTACCAAGGGTGTCGAATCTCCCATAAGGGTTCATCTGAGGGAACCCATGGAAAGATTGGGGGCAAAGGATTACAGTATTATGAAAGGGAGGTGAAGGAGGCGTTAACTTGAAGTGGGGTCAATGAAGGTTAACTACAACCTATTTGGGTAAATAATAACTTGTGACCCATGGTTCAGGGGGTTAGGATGGAGTTTGACAAGTTGGATTAAAGGTCGGATGCACATAGGGGATTATTAATTTGAGACAAGATTATACAAGCAAGGAAGCAATCAATGGAGAAAAAACAAACACTAAAATGACTTCAACCTGTGTCCAATTGAAGAATGTGTGTGTGATAACAGGCATATATATGTGTGAACATGAATAGACGAATTCGGAAAGCAGCACACAAGGTAAGGAAATCTACTTAATTCAACATGCATCTACAAATGATGGTGGGAATCATCTAAATAATGGTGTACGAGATGAATTAAACATACAATGGGCGTAAACACAAAGTACAGATATGGGTTTGTGAACATCAGTATACTGGTGAACAAAGAAGCATGCAAAAATAGATAGACTAATATGAGAAGAAGGATAAACGGTACCTTTAATCTGGAGAATGATCGGAGGCTAGAGATCCACGCCGGAATTGAGTTTGCAGAAATGAAGTGATTTGGGGATAAAGGGAGAGGGGTTTTTGTTAAATTTTTGGGAAAAGGTGAAAAAGGAAGAGGCATGAGGATGTGTGTATATATAGAGACATATAGATACGAACAGGCGGGACACTTGGCAGGCTCGTAAAAAAAAGAAGAAGAAAAGATAATAGCAGAAATATTCATCAACAATTCTTGGGAATACAAGACATTGAATGTGGACGGATGGTAGGCTCGATGCATTGGTATCAGGAGGGGAGTGGAAGTGTTTATGTGGGATTGGAGTTCGAGCAGTTGCAATTCGAATGGGACTTTATTTATTTTGGGGTTTTATCGTTTAAGAGGAATATTTATCCAAATACGATGTTGTGAATTTCTGAGAAAATGGATGTATGCATGGAAGTTTGCAACTTAGGAGGTTCGGTAGTGGTATCCCAGGGTGGAGGTGTGCGAACCCCAAAGTGTAAGTGCAAGGGTATGATTGTTAACACCAGAGTTCCATGGCCAAATTCCTTGTTTCTTACAACGAGTACGCTCATGTAAGCTTAGGGGTTCACGTGGAATGAGGTTGTGGTGGAGGTACGAGTGGAATTGGGTTCCTTTTGCATTTAAATGGCTACAAGGAACCGGGGGTAGTTGTTATGCCTAAAATTTACCTTGGGCTTAATTTAAGGCCCATTGAGGTGATGGACTCGGATTAGTGCAAAAGAAGACAGGGTTCCGACATCTAATGTGGAATGATCATGTAGAGGTGCAAGTATATGAACCCTGACTAGGGGTAATGTCGTATGAAAGCTTGGTAGAGGTTCAGCTAAGAGGTAGATTACTTGATAGGGGGGTACGTGTATGAACCCCAAAGGTTTCCAGAAACTATACCAGCAATCTCGGAACTTGGATAAGGTACATTGTAACGACCTACTGGATGGCTCATATACAATAGGGACAGCCCAACAGCAACGACTATCGTGGATTAGCATCGTATATGTATGGATATATATATATATATATATATATATATATATATATATATACGTATACATGGGAGGATAAATCATGGAAATATATGGATAAACTATGAAGCAACAACGGGATAACTACCTGGATGGAGATAAACGGCTAGGGCAGGTTGGTTAGGGAGGATGAGGCTTATCATATCGTGGGGATTATCAAGAACTACATAAGGACTTGATCTCTTATAAGTATAAGGGTATGTAGGTAATTTGCAAGGTTAGACACACATAATCACCTCTAACACTTGCTCCTAGCTGTTGGCTCTCGATTGAATAGGTTATATTCAGTCACCATAGCTTGGAGTACTTGCAAACTCAGTCCATTAAATCACTCTTCCTCCCTCCGGATTAGGGTTTATGAAACTAGGGTTTTGGGCTCGATTTGTTTAATCATTACTCTTGGATTATCTTGGTTGTTTCTTGTAATTCTTTCATTGAAGTGTTGTACCATTTTTCCCTCACAACAGATGGGATGCGGTGTTAAAGGAGTTTGGATTGAGCGAGCATGTATGGTTGAATGAGATCTATGCTATAAGGGAATCATGGATTCCTGCTTTCTTCAGGGACAAGCTAATGGAAGCCTTACTTAGAACAACATCAAGGTCAAAAAACAGTAACTTCTACTTTAATCATTTTGTCCAGAAAGGAGACACACTTTCAGAATTCTACATGTGTTATGAGTGTGCAATTGACAAGCTGAAGGAATTTACGGATGAGCGGAAGCGCAAATAACAATTATTTCCGTAAAAACCGTGTATCGCACATATAGAAAATTATGTAAAAATGAATAAACGAGGAATCGTAACCATACCTTGAAATCGAAGCTTTACAAAAATGGTGTTGCAAGCAGTTGCTCCTCAGAGTGTGAAGCACTCTACCGGTATCCACCAAGAATTGTTCTTCGACGAAACCTTTTATAAAATCTTGATTTTATAAAATTGGAGTTTGAGAAATTTGAGAGAGAGAGAGAGATGAAGAAAAAGATGGAGGAGGCAACTAGGTTTTTCACAAAAACCAAAAGTATGTTTAACTCCTTCATCTCATTCTATTTATAGGGATAAAGTAGGGTTTTAACGTAATTAATATATCATTATATATTAATATATAAATCCTACACTTTATCTAATAAAATGATTAAATAATAATTAAAACTATTTTAATCATTATTTCTTTTTCTAAACTATTTAGAAAATAATTCTCTCTCTCATAATTTAAAACCTTTCATCAAAGAAAATATTCTTTTATGGTGTGACCCTGTAGGTTCAATATTAAGCCGGTAGTAGAAATAAATAATAATAAACATTTTATTTATTATTTATATGAATTCTAATAATTCATTAAATATAATTAACTGATTAATTATATTTATTCTACATCGTGAGTGATGCTTCTCAACATATCGCGACTATCCGGATAATATGAATTCACTGCTTAGAATACCAAGAACCAGCTAGTGACTAGTTACCGTACAATCAATTCCTTCTACCCTACAATATCCCGATTAAATACAAGGCATGGATCTCGTGTCAAGCCTATCAAATTTAATCATATGATTTCTTATTCATAACGCAAAGTTCATATTAATGCAAATTAGAAACTCCTTTCTAATTTCATACACTCTGGCCAGAGATTCCAGAACTCGCATACTAAGAATAACATAGGATATTCACTTCCTTACTGGAAGGGGTAGATTCTTTATTGATCGTTAACTATCTCCATACATAAATCCCTGTACCCAGAATAGACCTAATGAATGTCCTTGAGACTAAGGACTAAACCAAAGCACAGTTCATTATATACAAGATTACTCTAACGATCTCAAGTCTAAGGACACTTGTACAACTATCACTCAGTGAATAACTATTGACACGTGAGTAAACTCCATTAGTTGTCCAACTTATCGAGTCATGTTCAGTGAACTTATTCCATAATAAGCACCTACATACTAGCTATAGTGTCACCACACAAATGCCTATGAGAACAGACATCCTCCTGACGGGAGCAAGCATAATATGTACCGATCTTTGCGGATTCACTAACTTCCGATTAGTTATCCTATGATCAGGAACTGTTTAAGTCTAGAGTTATCATCTTCTAGATCTCACTATTATAATCTCATTATAATTATAGAAGCTTTACTCTAAACTATGGAACATCTTATTTAAAACACTTTAAACAGATAATGCCCGTAATAAAAACAAAACAAGTCTTTTATTATTATTAATGAAATCAAACAAGAATACATGAAAGTTCTTCCTAACTCATCATACATGATTGGATTTAGGACAAACACTTTCAATCTCCCACTTGAACTAAAGCCAATCACCCTGGTATCTAATACCCATCTTCTCTTTATGACGATCAAAGTGAATCTGAGACAATGACTTTGTGAGTGGGTCTGCTATGTTGTTATGTGTGTCAACTCTCTCAATCTTGACATCTCCCCTTTCAATGATCTCCCTAATCAAATGAAAGCGCCGCAAAACATGTTTGGAATTTTTATGAGACCTAGGTTCCTTGGCTTGTGCTATTGCTGCATTGTTATCACAATACAACACAATAGGCTCTTCAATGCTTGGAACAACTCCCAACTCAGAAACAAATTTCCTCATCCAAACGGCTTCTTTTGCAGCCTCACTTGCAGCTATATACTCTGCTTCCGCTGTGGAGTCAGCCGTTGTCGACTGTTTGGAACTCTTCCAACTAATCGCACCACCATTCAAAGTAAACACATACCCTGACATGGATTTGCTATCACTTTCTGATTGAAAACTAGAGTCAGTATAACCCTCTATTTTCAATTCAGATCCACCAAAAACAAGAAAAATATCCTTAGTCCTTCGCAAGTACTTAAGGATGTTCTTCACTGCTTTCCAGTGGTCTTCACCTGGATTGGACTGATATCTGCTTGTCACACTAATTGAATAAGCAACATCAGGCCTAGTACATAACATCGCGTACATGATAGATCCTATTGCTGAAGCATAAGGAATCTTACTCATGCGCTCTCTTTCCTCAGGTGTCTTAGGAGACATCTTTTCGGAAAGGGATACTCCATGGCTCATCGGTATGAGACCTCTCTTGGAGTTTTCCATGCTAAACCTTTTAAGCACTTTCTCGATGTATGTACCCTGGGTAAGACCTATCATTCTTCTAGATCTATCTCTATAGATCTTCATACCGAGAATGTAGGACGCTTCTCCCAAGTCCTTCATAGTGAAGTTCTTCGATAGCCAAATTTTGACTGATTGCAGCATCGGTACATCATTTCCTATAAGAAGTATGTCATCCACATACAATACAAGAAAAGTTACCGCGCTCCCACTAACCTTCTTGTAGACACATGGTTCATCTATGTTCTTGATAAAATCAAACTCTTTGATTGTCTCATCAAAACGAATGTTCCATCTACGAGAAGCTTGCTTTAATCCATATATGGTCCTTAGCAGCTTACATACTAGGTGTTCATTCCCTTTGGAAACAAACCCCTCTGGCTGTGTCATATACACTTCCTCTTCAAGTTTCCCATTGAGGAAGGCCGTTTTCACGTCCATTTGCCAGATCTCATAGTCGTAGTAAGCAGCAATCGCAAGCAAAATCCGAATTGATTTTAACAGGGCTACAGGCGAAAAAGTTTCATCAAAGTCAATCCCTTGCCTTTGTCTGAATCCTTTTGCCACGAGCCTGGCCTTATAGGTCTCCACCTGGCCATCTGCTCCAATCTTTCTTTTGTATACCCATTTGCATCCAATAGGATTCACATCCTCTGGTGCTTCAACCAAAGTCCATACTTGGTTGGCATACATAGAATCCATTTCGGATTTCATGGCACTCTGCCATTTCTCTGAGTCAACACTACTCATAGCCTCATTATAGGTCATAGGGTCGTCATCATCAACGATTGATAACTCATTGTCATTCTCAATGACAAGGCCATAATACCTCTCAGGTTGGCGAGACACTCTTTCTGACCTACGAATGGGCTGTACCACAGAAGGTTGTTCAGTTTGAACAGGTGTTTCCTCTTGAACCGTAGTAGTTTGTGCTTCTTGAACTTCATTAAGTTCTATTTTGCTCCCACTGTTTCCTTCTAGGATAAACTGTTTTTCCAAGAAGGTAGCATGTCTGGAGACAAATACACTATGATTGGTGTAGAAGTAATACCCTAAAGTTTCTTTAGGATATCCCACAAAACTACATTTCACGGATCGAGATTCCAGCTTATCAGGGTCAACTTTCTTGACATAAGCCGGACATCCCCAAATCTTAACGTGTTTAAGACTCGGTTTCCTTTCTTTCCATATCTCATATGGAGTTTTAGGAACAGATTTGGAAGGCACCTTATTCAGTAAATATGCTGAGGTTTCCAATGCATAACCCCAAAGGAATACTGGAAGATTTGCATAGCTCATCATGGACCGAACCATGTCTAACAAAGTTCGATTTCTCCTTTCAGATACTCCATTCAACTGTGGAGTATATGGAGGAGTCCACTGAGAGACTATACCATTTTCTTTGAGATAATCTAGAAATTCTCCACTCAAGTATTCACCACCTCGATCTGATCGAAGAGTTTTAATACTACGTTTGGTTTGTTTCTCCACTTCATTCTTATATTCTTTGAACTTTTCAAAAGCCTCAGACTTGTGTTTCATCAAATACACATATCCGAATCTAGATCGATCATCTATGAAAGTAATGAAGTACGAAAATCCACCCATGGCTTGCGTAGACATCGGTCCACATACATCTGTATGTACCAGTCCTAGCAAATCTGCAGCCCTCTCTCCATGTCCACTAAATGGAGATTTGGTCATTTTACCCAATAGACAAGACTCGCATGTAGGATATGATTCAAAATCAAAGGGGTCAAGTAACCCTTCCTTATGCAATGTCCGCAGTCTATTTTCACTAATATGACCAAGTCTGCAGTGCCACAAATAGGTGAGATTTTCATCATCTCTTTTCCTTTTATTAGTATGTTCAATTTGTAGTAAATCATGCTCTATGTCACACACATATAGACCATTATTTAAAATACCACTACCATAAAGAACATTATCTCTAAGAATTGAACATTCATTATTCTTAATAATAAACGAAAATCCATCCAAGTCTAGCATAGGAATAGAAATAATATTCCTCACAATCGAGGGAACAAAATAACAATTATTTAGAACAATAGTCTTGCCCGTAGGCATATGTAAATCAAACGATCCTACAGATTCAGCAGCAACTCTTGCTCCATTTCCCATCCGTAGAATCACCTCCTCTTCCTCGAGAGTCCTACTTCTCCTTAGTCCCTGCAACGAATTGCAAATGTGAGAGCCACAGGCGGTATCTAATACCCAAGTAGAATTTTGATTTAGTGACATATTCACTTCAATCATGAACATACCTGAATCAGAAGCGGCAGTCTCACTACCTTTCTTCTTTTTCATTTCTGCAAGGTAAACCTTGCAGTTCCTCTTCCAGTGCCCCACCTTGTTACAGTGAAAGCAAACAGCTTTGCTCTTGGGGTCTTCAGCTTTTGGTGGAACCGGCTTTTTCTCACCAACTTTCTTCTTCTTGGAAGGGTTCTTCTTCCTTTTCTTAGGATTGGAACCCTCACCAATTAGAAGAACAGAACTCTTCTTAGAGGGAAAATTCGATTCCGCAGTCTTCAACATGTTGTGGAGTTCAGCCAGGCTGACGTCCAACTTATTCATGTGGAAGTTCACAACAAACTGCGAAAATGAACCCGGAAGTGATTGCAAGACCAAGTCTTGAGTCAGTTCCCTATCCATGACAAAACCAAGTTGCCCAAGACGTTCAATCAAATTGATCATCTTAAGTACATGGTCATTCACGGATGATCCCTCAGACATCCTACAACGGAACAGCTCCTTCGATATCTCATATCGAGCTGTCCTCCCTGCCACATCATACAACTCTTGCAGATGCCCTAGGATAGTGTGAGCATCCATAAGCTCATGTTGCTTCTGTAGCTCATCGTTCATGGAAGCTAGCATGATACATTGAGCAACATTAGCATCATCTATCCACTTACGATACACAACATGTTCATCATTATGTGCATCGTCAGCAGGTTCAGCAGGCTTAGGTGAGTCAAGCACATATTCCAGCTTCTCAACCCTGAGAACAATTCTCAAGTTTCGAAGCCAGTTAGCAAAATTCGGACCAGTCAATTTGTGAGCATCCAGTATGCTCCGGAGTGATAGTGCAGAAGACATAGTGTATATAGTAAATCTGTAAATGATAAACACATAACAACACTTAGCAAATATTCAATTTCATTTTAAAACACTATATGAATCGGGTCTTTATTCATAAGTGACTCCCACTAGTTTATATAATTTATTCAACCCCCTAAGTGAAAAATTAAGCATTCATAATGCTAGTGGAAATAGGGATCCTATATTCCATCACACAACCTCGGCTGTGGCACGAAACGCCATGTGATGTTCAATAGGCAGACAACTCTTGTCAATTACATCTCATGTTATTCCCTAATAAAACTTTAGCCTCTTGAATAATTGAGTCACGGCTGTGGCACGACAAACTCAATATTCTAAGTCAAGTCTAACCCAACATTCCGTACAACTGAATCAGTCTCCAACGGCCCACGGCTGTAGCACGTAACGACCATTAGATTCTAATTCATTGTACACATCTCTATGTAATAGACAAGTATTTCTTATTTCAAAATCAAAGCCCTCGGCTGTAGCACGAAACGACAATGATTCAAAAATAAGAACTACTTTCTACCATGTTGGAAGGCTATGACCGACACAAGCCCGTTGTGTCATTGGCCAATTACTACTTGATATTATTTAATTTTAGAGGGATTATATTATGTTACAATCATAATCATATTATAAAGAGATTCTTCCTTTTAAATTAAATATTTCAAATCAATAATCGATAATTGGATGATTCCCAGATCGGGGGGAGCATTGTCAAGAGGCGTCACTTAATACCCCTTTCTTACAGATCGAAATCCGTTTTTGACAGAATCATCCATTCTCTCAATATTGAAAATTCATATTTAATTACGTGTTTCACAAACACAAGAATCTCATGATTGTATTCATAATATTATTATTAAGGCAAGAAACGATTCCTATTTCTAGATTTTCTAGAGCACGCCTTATTTTGATTTAAGTTCACCTAAATCTATCATCGCATGGTAAACATAGGCATATATCACATATATAAAATTAAATCAACAAGTAAGCATGCAAGCAATATCATGTCACACAATGATATAATGATGTATGGATTTATTATAGTATTTAAAAGCAATTAATCCAATTAAAACATGCTTTAAAACACTCCCATAAATATAAATAATTCAAAATTATTATATAAAAAATATTTGACCACTCCATTAGATCCGTCTCGGAAATACGAATCCAACGATATATTGCACGCCCTAAACGGAGTTACGAAACTCCCAATAAATCAAATTTATTGTGGACAGAAAGGCTGTAACGCATTTCCGGTATGCGTTACAAGCATTTAAAGCCATTAAACGCTGTAACGCATCCGGAAAAAGCGCAACAGGCGTGTAACGCATTTCTTAAATGCGCAACAACCTGTCACGCATTTTCCAAATGCGTGACACCCCTTTCCCCGCGTTTGGGCGACACGCGCCCGACAGCACGCCGACACAGCAGTTATTTTTTTTTTTAATGTTTGTACAGTACTGATTATATAAAAACGGCAGGTCAGGTTTGAACAGTTACATAAAAAGAAAAAACTGATCAATCAATTAATGCCCCCCTTAATAACAATAACTTTTATTATTATTTAATTTTACTATTAATAAATTAATTAACAATTAATTAATAAATTAATAAAAAATTATCAAAACATGATTTCTAAAATCAATCAGCAGCAAAAATTAATAGATCAACAAGGGGTTCTTGTGCAAAATTTTTATTTCATATTTTCCATATGCATGATTATTTTATGAATTTTAATTAAAACAATTTTAAAAAAAAAATTCATAACAAATAATCTACACATCACAAAATTATGAGAAAAATACCCAGATCATCTACAACACTTGTAGAACTCAGATTAGTGGTCAAAATCATATGCAAAAATTATTTCGAATTAATTCATAATTAAATCCAAATAAACTTACAAAAATCATAATAAATCCATACATGCATAAAAAAAATCTGAAATTTTTATATGACTCTCTATATGCAAGAACCTAGCTCTGATGCCATTGAAGGAATTTACGGATGAGCGGAAGCGCAAATAACAATTATTTCCGTAAAAACCGTGTATCGCACATATAGAAAATTATGTAAAAATGAATAAACGAGGAATCGTAACCATACCTTGAAATCGAAGCTTTACAAAAATGGTGTTGCAAGCAGTTGCTCCTCAGAGTGTGAAGCACTCTACCGGTATCCACCAAGAATTGTTCTTCGACGAAACCTTTTATAAAATCTTGATTTTATAAAATTGGAGTTTGAGAAATTTGAGAGAGAGAGAGAGATGAAGAAAAAGATGGAGGAGGCAACTAGGTTTTTCACAAAAACCAAAAGTATGTTTAACTCCTTCATCTCATTCTATTTATAGGGATAAAGTAGGGTTTTAATGTAATTAATATATCATTATATATTAATATATAAATCCTACACTTTATCTAATAAAATGATTAAATAATAATTAAAACTATTTTAATCATTATTTCTTTTTCTAAACTATTTAGAAAATAATTCTCTCTCTCATAATTTAAAACCTTTCATCAAAGAAAATATTCTTTTATGGTGTGACCCTGTAGGTTCAATATTAAGCCGGTAGTAGAAATAAATAATAATAAACATTTTATTTATTATTTATATGAATTCTAATAATTCATTAAATATAATTAACTGATTAATTATATTTATTCTACATCGTGAGTGATGCTTCTCAACATATCGCGACTATCCGGATAATATGAATTCACTGCTTAGAATACCAAGAACCTGCTAGTGACTAGTTACCGTACAATCAATTCCTTCTACCCTACAATATCCCGATTAAATACAAGGCATGGATCTCGTGTCAAGCCTATCAAATTTAATCATATGATTTCTTATTCATAACGCAAAGTTCATATTAATGCAAATTAGAAACTCCTTTCTAATTTCATACACTCTGGCCAGAGATTCCAGAACTCGCATACTAAGAATAACATAGGATATTCACTTCCTTACTGGAAGGGGTAGATTCTTTATTGATCGTTAACTATCTCCATACATAAATCCCTGTACCCAGAATAGACCTAATGAATGTCCTTGAGACTAAGGACTAAACCAAAGCACAGTTCATTATATACAAGATTACTCTAACGATCTCAAGTCTAAGGACACTTGTACAACTATCACTCAGTGAATAACTATTGACACGTGAGTAAACTCCATTAGTTGTCCAACTTATCGAGTCATGTTCAGTGAACTTATTCCATAATAAGCACCTACATACTAGCTATAGTGTCACCACACAAATGCCTATGAGAACAGACATCCTCCTGACGGGAGCAAGCATAATATGTACCGATCTTTGCGGATTCACTAACTTCCGATTAGTTATCCTATGATCAGGAACTGTTTAAGTCTAGAGTTATCATCTTCTAGATCTCACTATTATAATCTCATTATAATTATAGAAGCTTTACTCTAAACTATGGAACATCTTATTTAAAACACTTTAAACAGATAATGCCCGTAATAAAAACAAAACAAGTCTTTTATTATTATTAATGAAATCAAACAAGAATACATGAAAGTTCTTCCTAACTCATCATACATGATTGGATTTAGGACAAACACTTTCACAAGCAACTCCATGAAACCAAAAAACTGGATAATGGAGATTCATGTCTTCCACAACCCATAACTGAAAAGGAAATTGAAAAACATGCTTCTTATGTTTACACTCGTACTATATTCTATAAGATTTAAAAACAAATAAAAGCGAGTTGTTTCCACATTAGTTTGGCAAGCCAACCAACTGTGGTTGATGGGGTTAACAGACATGTTGTTCGAGATAAAAGTTTTGATGATAGGCTGTTTAAGGTTGAATTTTCTTTCTCCAACAATGATGTTGCATGTTCTTGTAAGCTTTTCACGAGAGTAGGTTATCTTTGTAGACATTGCTTTTATATTTTAGGCCTTTGGGGTGTGGAAAGAATTCCACAACAATTCTTGTCTGGTCGTTGGATGAAGAATGCCTTGGAGAAATTTTGCACATTAAATTTTCATAATGAATTAGAAAGCAGCAGTAGTCATATGATTAGGGATACATCGAAGCAGATATTGTCTGAGTTCCAAGGCTATTTCGGTAAAGTTTCAAATGATATTGAGGGACTGAAATTCATGTTGGACGAGATGAAAAGTTTGAAAACCAGGGTTGAAGGTAGATTCCAAAATTCTGCTACAACAAAAGATTACATTCTGGAAGAAACTTTTGGTTTTAGACCTTCTGGCTCAAGCACTGTACTTCCACCCCTCCAAAGCAATAACAAAGGAAGCAGGAAATGGATCGTCCATCCAGGAGAGATAAGTCGTGATGGTAAAAAGAGGAAATTAAAGAAGTGCAAAGCTTGTAACACATTAGGTTATCATGATTCACGTAAATGTCCGAAGAAGGCGCAACAACTTCAATAAAATCCTTCCTCTCAGAGCGTTCAGTGTACATTATATCAGTCCATGCAACCTCAACCTTCCAATAGTCAGAACGTTCATACAAATGGAATCCCCAATTCCACAACTGAATTACAACAAACAGGTAAGTCTTTCTCATTGTTTTATTTCCATACTACCTGTATCAAAATGATTTTTTAAGTTAACTATGTAATTGTTTGTGGATAGATCTTTTAATTTCAGTTGAAAGAAAAAATTAAAGTCTGTATTGTTTTCATGCAGCGTGTGCAGAAAAAGAGGGGATTGAATCAAACACTTGCATTTGAGAGAGCTCATGGAGATAAAGATTGAAACTCTGTTCTTTTGAAACATTGATAAAAGATTGAAAATGTTCATTTGTGACTAATTCTTTGTATTAGAGTTTCATTGGCTACTTGAATATCTGAATCATGTCAATTTTCTTTTTTTTTTTTGTATGAACTTTTTTGTTCCTACATTGTAAAAAGACACTGTTTTGCTTGAACGGTTTTAAGCATCCTTATTACTTGATATTCTTTGTTTTGTATTTTTTTTATTCTATTGCTCTATGAAATTACTTAATCTGTCACTTATTGATGATCAAATCTTTCGATTTGTAGTTTTTTCCTTTCTCTTGATTCCATAGTAGAACCAAAAGAGAAATACTTTTGGTTCTGTTGCAGAATCATGTGGATATTCACCATGAAAACATTACACAAATCCAAACCACTTATATACAAGAGTAATTTGTACAGGAATTAAAGTTATTTACAACCAAGTACCATAATTTGTCCAACAGAGTTATTTACAAGCAATCACAAAATAAAATTGCATTTTAACCAACAAGTCTAGATTACATAAAGCATAGTAAGCGATCAAGTGTTCAGGATCCTGTTCAACACTAGTCGACCTCCATGTTGCTGTCATGCCCTTCATCTATATCATTTGCCCTATCTGGTGAACGAATCGATCTAATGGCTCGACGAGGCGCACCTGCATAATTAGGATCACCTGCATGGCTAGCGACAATACTAGAGCTTTCCTCAGAAAGATTAACAAGAGGATCAGCAGAGCAGTCCATGAGATTATAATCTCTCTCAAATCCTGGTTTGTGAGGACATTTATTTTCAAGTTTGTGATCAGGGCTGCAACATAGTGAACATGATCCATTTTGCAGGTATTCTATAGTAATTCTTGCATGCGTGAAGGTTTCATCAATACCAGGAACTACAACAAGAATGTGTTTTGGCCTAGAGTGCATAAGACTCATTTCAAGACGTATCTTGGCAGAATATCCTGTCTCATTTCTTTCAGCGGTAGACCAGGTACTAAGCCCATCCTTGTGGATGATTGTACCTAATGCCTCAGCAATATATGTAAGCCCTTCCACGAACCAATATGGCCTTGGAATATTTTCAATGTTCACCCACTGGGTACAAGTATCAAGGGTGTGTTTGATGGAAGGATATTTGTGAATTATATGACCAAAAACAAATATCATCCCTTCTACATTTACAGACCCTAGAGAGATGACTTTGTCCCTTATTTCTTCATTGTCAAATTTAAAGTAAAAGAAGCCCGATTCATCAAAATTTATAAAATTAAAACCCCAAGATCCAAACCTCGATGACATGAACTGTTGTACCATTTGAAGGTTAGACTTCTTGTTTAAAGCATGATTAACAAAATAGCCTAAGCAACTAAGTTTCCAAGCCTTTTCAGCATTTACAAAGAATTATAATGGAGGATGGACGATTATGGAGCAATTATAGGAAGAGCAGTGATAAGTGTTGTGAATATCATTGCCTGATTCATTCGAAATAGCATCAAAAAGAGAACATTTATAGTAGTCTAATGGAGTTATACCTTTTGATTCCAAATCAGAAAAAAATTTATCCCTTGCAGAATAGCGAGATTGTGCATGCATAACCCTTTCGGTAGATGTTGGGGTTATCCATGATTGAAGTTGTTCAATCGGGACTGGTTGAATGAGATTTTGGACTCCAAAATTAGCCACAGGGCGTGCCTCAATCCTACGATGATGAACTTCCAGAGTTTTTCAATGATTTGGATGATGAAGCCATATTGTACAGGGTATAAATTTAGGGTAGTTTCTTTTGATTTTTTATGAAAAAGAAAAGATGTGGCGGTTGTAACTGAAATTCAAACTTAAATATTTGTTCAATTTTAAATTTGAGTCGTGACTCCTACATTTGTACAGGTTTTAATAATTGATTTATATTGAACTTTTTGATTCTATTGCAGAACCAGTTTCAAATTTTAGCATTTCCCTTATTCTTTTTTCCAACCTAATTCGTTGTTCTACAATGGAATCCAGACCCAATTATTCTTGATTCCAAGGTAGAATAAAATTAATAATAATAATTTTTCCTAATATTAAAAATTTATATATCATTTTATTGAATTATTAATTTAAATTTTTATTGGTATTTCCTTTGGTTTTTTAATAGTTTCTATTTGGGGTTTAACGAGTTCCTTTTGGTTTTTGGAACTATTAAATTTCCGGACTTGGTAAGCAAAATCAATTTTTAAAATTTTATTTGTGTTCCCTTAGGGGTAGAAGTTAACTTTTTGGGTTCAACATTTGTATTTTGGGTTTTATAAACATTCAGAATGACGAATAAACAGTATACGAACTTAGGGTTTAAGGTTTAGAGTTTAGGATTGTTTACAACCATAAACTCTAGACTTTAAACCCTAACTTTTCCTGGTTTTTAAAAAATCGGGGCTGGTCCCCGATTTTTTAAAAACCAGGCCGCCGGACTTAGTAAGCAAAATCAATTTTTAAAATTTTATCTGTGTTCCCTTAGGGGTTCAGAAGTTAACTTTTGGGGTTCAACATTTACATTTTGGGTTTTATAAACATTCAGAATGATAAATAAACAGTATACGAACTTAGGGTTTAAGGTTTAGAGTTTAGAGTTGTTTACAACCCTAAACTCTAGACTTTAAACCCTAACTTTTTTTGGTTTTTAAAAAATCGGGGCTGGTCCCCGATTTTTTAAAAACCAGGCCGCCGGACTTAGTAAGCAAAATCAATTTTTAAAATTTTATTTGTGTTCCCTTAGGGGTTCAGAAGTTAACTTTTGGGGTTCAACATTTGCATTTTGGGTTTTAGAAACATTCAGAATGACGAATAAACCGTATACGGACTTAGTAAACAAACTCAATTAAAAAAATTATTATATAAATTTTTGATTCTATATTATAACTTTAAACATATAATTTTTTATATAATTTGGTTCTATTCTAGAACCAAATTAGATTTTAAAAATTCCTTAATATGATATTTTATTTTATTATTTAGAATCTAATATTAGTAGTACTGTAAAATATAATGAATCGTACTCTTAAAAGGCCTAGTACAAGTAACATGGGCTTATTTTTTTGAATGTTGGTTCTATTCTAGAACCACATTAGAACATGGGCTTACTAATAATATGGGCCACCTATTCTATCTGATGAAAGGAATTGGCGGGGAAGTTAGAAAGTTGGGAATACAAACAGTCTTTCAAGGGTTGTCTATTTTCTTCTTTATATATTTCTATCACTTGCATAAATTGTATTAGTAATTTCATCAATCTCCAAAATGGAAAATGAAGAATATGAAGGAGATGAAGAGTTTTGGTACCAGCTAGAGTTCGAAGATGATATCATATATCTAGTCAACTTTGTCTACGATATAGCCCAAGATCTTCTCGAAAAAGAAAGAAAAATTCAAGAAGAAAACAAAATAAAATGATGTGCAGCCTAGAAGTCTTAGAATTCAAGAAGAGCAGGATGGTGATGATTTTGATCCATCGTCAAGCATGGCTACATGTGCAGCCTAGAAGTCTTAGAATTCTAGGCTTGAGTTGTTTATCTATCTTTTATTTTGTATTTGAGTATTTTCGAGCACTGCAATATGTATCTTTTGTCATTATCTAATGTACTGGAAATAAAAGCTTGTTAATGTTTTTGAGTTTTCTAATGTTTGTTTTATCAGAATAAGCTGCAATTAAAATTGATTTTAAAACATTTAAAAAAGAACAAATTGAGGTGTTTGTTATTGTTGGATTGAGTTATGCTAGTTATCACAAAAAGATTGATGTAAGAAATAAGAATTTAAAAAAAAAGTTAATTCAAAAATGGATCACGGATAACGATTGATCTTGGAAATAAGAAATATAATGGACGATTTATGAACATAACATTCATTCTTAAATCGGTTTCTTCTGAGTTGTAGTAAAATTTGAACACCGTGTTACATTTTTTACTCTTTTTTTGGAATCTATCAACTAGTAGACTTTTTACTCTTACGTAATTTCATCAACTCTGTTTTCTTTAGCAGTTTTCAGATTTATTCTTTAGAATTTTGTTTTGGCAAATGTGACACTGATATACTTTGCCAAATTGAAACTTGCTAAATTGAAGCTTGAGTGTTGAATTAAAATGTTACTTTTGATTCTACTATAGAACCAGGTAGATAGTAATTTCCCTTGATTGTTTTGCAACATATATATTGGTTCTACAATGGAATCCACAATCAAGTATTCTTGATTCCAATGTAGAAATAAAAGGGGGACTACATAACCAGATTACTCTTTAGTTTTATAATTTAATTTTTACATTTATACAAATTAAATGTAAATATAATTTTTGGTCCTACAATGGAATTAAAACTCAAGTATCCTTGATTCCATTGTAGAACCAGGTGGATATTTGGTCATTTCCTTCGCTTGTTTTGCAAGATAATTTTTGGTTCTACAATGTAATCCAAACTCAATTATTCTTGATTCCATTGTAGAATCTTTGCAGGCTATAAGTCGCAAAAATCAATTATTCATGATTCCATTGTAGAATCAATTATTCTTGATTCCATTGTAGAATCTATGTAGAATGCACATTCCGACAACAGGACAAGCATATATAGGTTGCATTGGACCTACAGTTCACCACTGAACTAGGTTTCCCACAATATTGTTCAATATAACAACATCTGACCTCTATAATTTCAAGGTTAGATTTTGTTATAGTCATGATTTACAATAAACCAATAGAAAGTAGTCACCAACATCAAATTACAATACTACATGAATAAAACCAATCCAGATTTCTTTAAATTCAAATATATACATTGATGATCTTTTAGAACAAAAAAATACGAAAAACAGTACAACTAAGATTAAAATTCAATCTCAACAGACAAAGTTAACTTCGCATTTACTGTTAAAAGCATCTACAATACGTAATAAAAGTATCTAAGATAATTCTGAAGAGATAAATAAAAACTACATTTATAATTTCCTGTCATTTCATCCAACTATCACTGTTCATTCATCGCCTTGATCTCATTGAACATCTTGTCCTTGGTATAATTGATGGGGGAGAGTACGATCTTTGCAGCACATATCTGGCGTGCTTTCTGCAGCTGCTTTCTTTGCATATATTCCTGCACCAATATTAAAAATTAGTTCAAAAATTCATAACAAATAAATGATAGGTAAATCAAGGGTAGATTTAGGATTAGTAAAGGTAGGATTTGACTTAAGTTTGAGATAAAATTCGATAATTTGATCAAAGATGCAAACACACCATATTCCTTCATTACTCATATCTAAACAGTGTACCTAAGTAGATGTTTTTGATTCTGTAGTAGAATCAAAACAGTGTTTTAGTTAAATAATTAGTTGCAGCTCTGAAGTATATTCTACAGTTAAGCACACACATTTCATATAATACATCTACATACATGTATGTATGTTCAACCAGGTTAGTAAAGCCCATCAGTGATTTTACTATGCTGCCTTATTTTGCTTTCCAAGAGTTTGCTACAAATTAACAGGTGTTTGTATTCGGCTGATACTAACTATTATTACCCAGATATGCAAACTGCAAGCATACTATTAAAACACTCCCATAACTAACTTCCACATTCTCAACACTCGTAAACATAACAACATAAAAACACCAAAACAGTAACAAACTTAGCTCTAACAACACTAAATGAAATCTCCAATTATTTTTCCAAATATTACTGACCATACACACACAATTAGACACTGCTACAGTTTTATATCAATGAAATAATGATTATTTACACTTTCAGGTGCAAATTTACATTCCCATTTTCTTACTCCATTTCCCATGTAAGTCTCCATGTGATTCATTGCAAACACTCCAGAATCGACATTCTTGTTCTTTGTTTGCCATTTCATTTCTAAGAGTGCAATTAGTGCATTCCTTATTTTCTGTGTCTTCCATAGGCTATGCTCCTCCATATA
This sequence comes from Saposhnikovia divaricata, assembly GCA_036435485.1. NCBI lineage: Eukaryota > Viridiplantae > Streptophyta > Magnoliopsida > Apiales > Apiaceae > Saposhnikovia > Saposhnikovia divaricata. Next base: position 28,157,015 of record CM071600.1, read on the forward strand.
CTTGGAAAGATTCTCCCTCTAAAATTTTATAGTAATAGTATTAGTTAACAGGATGAAATAAATTAAGTTTAAGGTACATTTTAAGGTTGGAAAATTACCAAAGTTTAGGGGATTGCATCATATAATGAAAACATATCTCCCCCAACTCTGTTGTCAATTATCTCAACTGCAAATATCTTCAAATTGAAGCATATAACGTAGTGATGGTTTGCGTTGAAGTTGGGGAAGAAGATCTGCGCATAAAACATAAATGTCAACTTCATGTATGAATCCCAAATTATAGAATATGAATATGTAGATATGAATTACCAGATCAACATTTTTAATGTCAACTTTATGCTTGAAAAGTATTTCATCCAATTGAGAATGAAACTTCATAAATACCACGTGACTCTCTCTACTCTCATCCCCAACCTGATTTGCTTTAACCACGTTCCCCAACTACCACATTAAATGTATATAGTTAATAGTAACTTATCTAGTAAACTGATAAGCGAAAAAAACTCAACACTTCATAAATTGTAATTTCTACTGATGATAAAAGCAGGGATGCTTTATAAATTTTACCGTTACCAATGTGTTGCAAAAGAATCTGAAAGGAGACTCAGCTGCTCTGTACTTTTCATCCTCATTCAGAATACTGGTATACACATCTACGATATTAAACAATATTTCATTTCCAAGTCTTAAACTCTGAATATGGTGCCTATAGCATACAGTATTGTTCCAGCAGAAAATTTCATCCCTGCATTTGTACAACAAAATCAATCAATTTCTAACATTTTCTATAGGATGTACTTTATGGAAAAGGAGATTAAAATTATACACCATATATACTTACATTCCTCCTTGTCGATCTGCATAAATCCATTTCTATACTTCATCTTCCTCTTTTGTAAGTTTTGCCCTGTTCAAATCAATTGTCCGATTTTGGAATGGGGATTTATGCAATTCCCCCACCTTCTGCACCCTCTTTATTCTGTTATAACCAAACTCTTCTTCCACTCCGGATTTCCTAGCAATTAGTTTGCTAAAAATATCACCATCAACAATTTCACCACCTATTTTTAATTCACCTAAGAAATCATCTATATCGACCAACTTATTATAAGACCTGTCATGTTCTGGAAGCAATAATATGTCGAACGTTTTCCAGTCACTGATTGTGAAATAAGGTCATTCCTTTTCAATACTGTTTCGAACAAATAAAGTTCTTGCTAAGATGTTATAGCTACATTTGATGCAAGTAAAACTTTGTAACATATTATGTAACTAAATCAATCCAAGTACATTTTTATACCTTTGTTCTGTGCTTGCTGCCAATCTTTGTTCGTATTCTTTCACCTTTTCATTGTTTGGAAAAAGTTCCTTTGCCATTCCCAAACTTTCAGCAAATACTTTCTGCATCCTTTCTAGTTCAGCAAATTCTTGCTCCAGTTTTGACAGGATACCCTAGTTTCACAAGGATATTTGAATTATTGCAGAATCATAGGACAATATGATAAGTTTCAGTCATTATTTATAAACTAAATTTTACCTTTTCTGTAATCGTATCACTTGTACTGTGTGTATTTTGAACATCTCTAGCAATGGACAATATAGAATTCACTAGTACAAAACTGACCTATTACGTCGCCTTTTTTACGTCGCACATAAAGGAAGGCGACGTATATACTACTTTATACGTCGCATTTTTAAAAGGGCGACATAAATAACCCTTTTAAGATGACTTTTTATGTCGCACATAAAGGAAGGTGACGTATATACTACTTTATACGTCGCATTTTTAAAAGGGCGACGTATAAGATGTACTTTTTACGTCGCCTTTTTTTACTTTTTACGTCGCCTTTTTTAAGGTGACGTATAAGATGTAATTTTTACGTCGGCTTTTTTTAAGATGACATATAAGATGTACTTTTTACGTCGGTTTTATTTAATGCGACGTATAAGATGTACTTTTTACGTCGGCTTGGTTTAAGGCGACGTATAAGATGCAACAGTGAGAGGTTACTGAAATGCCCTTATCCTTTATATCCCTGAATCCTTAAATCATTCTCCCCCAAATCATCAATCTCTCAGCACCGCTCTCCCTAAGTTCTCTCGAAAAAAAAATCTCTCTCGAGCTAATCTCTCCCCCTAATCTTTCTTTCTTCATCTTTCTTACGAACAAAGTCTCCCCAAACCCTCACTCTCTCTACTCCCACATCTCTCTCCTCTCTCTCTCTCTCTCTCTCTCTCTCTCTCTCTCTCTCTGCTCCTCCAAACCCCTTTTCTTATATAGCGTACTTTGTAATCTAATCCTTCTGTTTTTCGATGGCCAACAGTAAAAATGCGATGGAAGATATAGACATTGTACCACTAATCTCCAAGTCATCCCAAAATTTTATTGATACTATAATTTTATAAATTTATAGTTTGGGTTATGATTAAATGTTCTTGTTGTTGTTAATTTTAATAATGGTTGTGTTAATGCAGGGTGCGATCGCCAAAATGTCGCCAGGAAAGCCCACGGGAAGAAAGGAAGAAGTGGTCACCAGAGAGTACACCATCAATCTTCACAAGCATCTTTTTTTTTTTTGCTAAGCTTCACAAGCGTCTTCATGGCTGGTATCCTTTTTTTTCTTTTATTTATTCTTATTAATTTACATTATAAGTGATTTTTTAATTTTAATTGTGTGAGACTGACATTTAGCATGTGTGTTCTATCATATAAATGAATTATTCACTATTTAGATGTTTATGATTTTATAAGGTGAGTCTAGCTCCACCAAAGCTACATTTACGATTTCTGTAGATAAGCTTAATACAGTATGTAGCAGCACATAATAATGTGTTCTCTGTTTTTACTAAATATTACTGACCCCAATTTATTTGGTAAGCACTCATCTTTATAATTGACATTTTGAAACCAGACCGTGTCTATCTTTTATTATATTATATATAAACATATAGAAGATGAGTGCTTCATATGCAATGCTTAATTTATAATGCTTTATATGAGTTCTTGTTGTTAATTTTAATAATGGTTGTGTTAAATGCAGGGTGAGATCGCGAAAATTTCGCCAGAAGGTTAATGCAATTGGCCACGCCCGTCGTCGACGCGCCGAATTGATAATGAATGTTTATGCTCTACTATGTTCGCACTTAACTATAAAATATAGCAAATGTGGCAAGTAGGGATCGAACCCAAGGGAATAGCGCTCAATACTAGAGTAATGTAAAATGGTGGGGGCTTTTTAGTTGTTTGTGGTGTTTTATCAAACACCTTGACTACAAGAAATAAATTGCTAGAGAAATATGATTATGGGACTTTCAATCATCCAATTTTTCCAACACAACAAAGCACAATGTTTAAATTAGCAAGATAAAGAGATATTTGACCCAAGGATTATGGAAACTCAAGTTCTTCACCCATACACATATAAGCAAGATTTAATCGACTCTACCTAACCAAGATAATTGGTGAAGCACACAATCACTTATTTCTCTTCTAAAAACACTAATTTAGTGAAGCACATAAATTAGTTCTCTTGATAATAGCAACCAATAATGAAGCACTACTAGTTTAACCAAATCAAGGAATCAAACAAAGAGAGGCTAGGACAAACCCAAGGATGAGGAGCTCAACCTAGGTATTTGCACTTGAATTTTGTGGATTTAGGTACACTAAATCTTGTGCTACTATAATGAATGCACTAACAATTACGGATTAGCACAAACAATTAGCAATTAAAATTACAAGAAGAGTAAGGTGAAGCAACTTACAATCTCCAAGCAAAATCATAAACAATACAACACAAATATTCAAGATAGAGTGAAATAGATCTTACTTAAATGAAATGGGTTTTGATACAAGAGCTCCTCCTTGAGCCAAATATATGAAGTTAGTTACTCATAATCAATGCTAGATTATGAGTAATTGATGTTTTTCTCTCTACTTGACTAACCCTAATTTGGTTCTTGAAGAGGCTAAGCAAGGAGGCAAGAATAAGATGTGAAGATATGATTATAGGTTAAGATATGATATGCTCATTTAATACTCAGCAGCTCCGTACGGCCTGCTGTACGGCCGTACAGCTGCCCGTACGAAAATTCTGCTCCTTTGAACGGCCTGTTGAACGGCCGTACAGCTGCCCGTACGAGATAAAATCTTCAATATAATGCATTAAACACCTCCCGACATTGCGAGCATGCATCTTCTAACTATCCTCTTGAATTTCTTCGCCTTCCAAGCCCAAAATAAGCCATCTTTTCAACAATTAAGCACGAGGCACTGAAAGATGAAAAACATAACAAATATTAATAAAACAACATTCGAAACTAACAAAAATGCAGAAGAATAAAAGACAAAACGTGTATAAAATACACGTTATCAAATCTTCCCCCACTTAAACTTTGCTAGTCCCGAGCAAACTAAAATTAACATAACTATATACTCCTAACTAGTACCACTTCCGTAGGTGATCACGGTTGCATTTGGCATATGCAACAAGCCCTTGGAACCCCTAGGTAGCCCTAGTGGACGAGTGAGGCCTCGTGAGGGTTTATAGATGATGTACCCACAAAATCACAAAAAACCACTAATAAACAAGAAACTAACAATACCTACTAATTAAACTAACTACTACACTCACATGTCCGAGCCGTCTACTTGTAACTAAAATCAAACATATAGAGCTATTCACCTTGTCATCCACTAAACCGAGCTAACAACCAATTCAAGAATCAAGATAACACACCTTGTGCAAGATGTAACCAAGACATTAAAGATAGAATGAATGCACTTCAATCGTGAACACTATACAAGATGATCACAAAGCATACATGGCTTCGCATTAAGAAGATGAAATTGTATGGTGAAAAATCTCACATCTCTCAATTATGTATCACACAAGTATGGGCTAGAGATTTCACTCAACTCCAAGTCTAAATGCATGCGCTCTACTTGACCTTGCATGTTCACCTAAATTCCGAATTGCACCAAAAACAAGGAATTCATAAAATGGGTTGTAATGAGGCTTGGGTGAAGGCGTGAAAATTTAAGTTCAAGGAAGGTGTAAAAGTCTCGCTAGTTGAGTCAAAATGACGCTTGCTCGCTTCATCCACCAAATTCTCAAACTAAAGAATGTCTTCACTCATTTACAATTACAAAACACAACCAGATTTGCCAAGAAAATTGAAACAAAATAAAGTACAAAGATTTATTGCTTTTTTTATTTTTCTTTTTCTCTTCTTTTTTTTTTCTTTTTTTTTTCCTTTTTTTTTTACATCCCCTTTATTTTTATTTTTTTTTTTTTTTAGCAAAGGGAATGCATAACATTAAAAAAAAACTACAAAGAACTTTGAACCACATCTAGATATACACATCAAACTAGTTCCCAATTACAATAAATAGAATTCTTCCTCTTCACCATTCCTCCAAATTCACATGCTCATCAATCAATTCTTTCCAAGACTCAACCAGCTCAACTAGGTCAAGAGTGAATTATTTGGCTATGGCTCGTGTATAAAAGGGGGAAAGTGACGAAGAAAAATATGGATATAAGTTTCAAAGGGGATAACTAGGGATTATTTTCATGGTTCAGAAGCTGAAAAGGCTAAAAAAAAAAGTTATCCTAAATAGAATTTCCTTATTATGGTGCATCCATGAATGAAGGTTTAATGCAAGCCCTAGAGCAACAAACATACATAAAGACGGAGAAACACACAAGCAAAAGAAATCATCGTTCAAGACCTCACAAGGTTTAAGTTTTAATAACATCTTCTCGATTTGATTCCATGCATTCTAAGAGATAATCGACATGTTCACAATTTAATTACAAACAAGCTAGACTTTTCATGCCGTTTCAAGTGTGTGTGTGCAAAAAGGTGCATCAAACTTATAGATTCACATCAAAATGGTAATGCTAGACACGTAATAGGAGAAAACAAGACTACAAGCTCACAATGTCTTAAATTTTACAAACAAGTAAACGAACTCATGACTAAACTTATTTACAAATGCAAACAAAACGGACATCAAATGAAAAAAAAGATTACTAATACTAGCTACACATATTATACACGGATCAACATAAACAATCCTTCCCCCACTTAAAACATGGCATGTCCTCATGCATGACAAATAAAAATGAGGGAGAAACAAAGTGAAAGAGAACTCCCCTGAAAATAAATAACAAGGATCGGGAGCACCATCATATTTGCCCAAATCCAACTCCGAAATTTGCACGCCAAGAATTGAACTAATGCCAAGCACCACAATCAACTCAACAAAATAACTGACAAGCCAAAATCCACACCCCTCAAAGCCCTGCAATACACTAATTAAGGAAATAAAAAGAATAAAAATATTTGTTTTTGTTTTTTATTTTTTTTTAAAAATAAAATAGAATAAAATAAAATAACTAACCAAATAATAATAAAATAAAAAAATAAAAATAAAAATCAAATCTTAGTTAAAACTAAAATAATAATAAAAGCAAAAATCAAATTTTAAAAACTAAAACTAAAATAAAATAACTAAGTAATTAATAAAAAAAATAAAAAAATAAAAAAAATCAAATTTTAAAACTAAAATAATAATAAAATCAAAAATCAAATTTAAAACTAAAACTAAAATAAAATAATTACTTAGTTTTAGAAAATTAAAAACTAAAATCAAAATTAAAAAGAATCAAATTTTTGGTTTTTTTGAGTTTGTTATTGTTTAGTTTTTTTTTTTTAAAAAAAAAGATAAAATAAAATAAATCACTAACCAATTAAAAATAAATTCAAAAATCAAAATAAATTAAATTTAAATTTATTTCTGAATTTATAAAAAAAAATTAGTTTAGAAAATTGCTACAAAAATACAACTAAGTAAATGGCAACTATCCAAATTTACCAACACAACACAATGATCAAATTAACAAAATACGAGACATTTGACCCAAGGATAATGGAAAATCAAGCACTTCAACCCAACAACAAGCAAATATATCCAACTCTACCTAACCAAGATAATTGGTGAAGCACACAATCACTTATTTCTCTTCTAAAAACACTAATTTAGTGAAGCACATAAATTAGTTCTCTTGATAATAGCAACCAATAATGAAGCACTACTAGTTTAACCAAATCAAGGAATCAAACAAAGAGAGGCTAGGACAAACCCAAGGATGAGGAGCTCAACCTAGGTATTTGCACTTGAATTTTGTGGATTTAGGTACACTAAATCTTGTGCTACTATAATGAATGCACTAACAATTACGGATTAGCACAAACAATTAGCAATTAAAATTACAAGAAGAGTAAGGTGAAGCAACTTACAATCTCCAAGCAAAATCATAAACAATACAACACAAATATTCAAGATAGAGTGAAATAGATCTTACTTAAATGAAATGGGTTTTGATACAAGAGCTCCTCCTTGAGCCAAATATATGAAGTTAGTTACTCATAATCAATGCTAGATTATGAGTAATTGATGTTTTTCTCTCTACTTGACTAACCCTAATTTGGTTCTTGAAGAGGCTAAGCAAGGAGGCAAGAATAAGATGTGAAGATATGATTATAGGTTAAGATATGATATGCTCATTTAATACTCAGCAGCTCCGTACGGCCTGCTGTACGGCCGTACAGCTGCCCGTACGAAAATTCTGCTCCTTTGAACGGCCTGTTGAACGGCCGTACAGCTGCCCGTACGAGATAAAATCTTCAATATAATGCATTAAACACCTCCCGACATTGCGAGCATGCATCTTCTAACTATCCTCTTGAATTTCTTCGCCTTCCAAGCCCAAAATAAGCCATCTTTTCAACAATTAAGCACGAGGCACTGAAAGATGAAAAACATAACAAATATTAATAAAACAACATTCGAAACTAACAAAAATGCAGAAGAATAAAAGACAAAACGTGTATAAAATACACGTTATCAGCAATCCGGATTCGATGTTCTTCTCTTTGATTTACTTCAGGTTATATGTTCAACTGGTGAGTTTTGCCATGCCTTTGCTGCTTTATCAAAATTGATTGTACTGTATTGTAAGAGCAATTAATTATTCTTCATATTCATAAATGCACTTAGATAATTGTAACATAAAAGCGTAATTACTGCAATTTGTTTGAAATCCTGCTCTAATAAACTTGCATAGTATCTGCTTTTCATTTGTGCCCTCGTTATCCCGGTGTGTACCCAGCAATGGTTAGGCCGATATATCCTCCACGACCGGTGGGAATAGCTGGCATCAATCCTGCACTAGTACTTCCTGTTCCTGGTGTACGTGGTCCAGTCATTACTCCTGTTATTAGACCAGTTGGGATCCCAAGTGTTACACCTGCAGAGAATCCGCAAACAACAGTTTATGTAGGCAAGATAGCATCAACAGTAGACAACGATTTCATCCTCTTAATCTTGCAGGTAAGTTACGTTCTTGTCAACTATTTTACTATTTTTCTATCGTGTCATACTTGTATTAATTCTAATTGAACACACGAAGTTTGTTTATTAAATATTGACATCTGTGCGCTTGTGAAGCTCTGTGGACCTGTTACATTCGCTTGTAATTATAGTTAAATTCTGAATCTGTTAAAATGTTGATGCAAATACTTAATGTGGCAATTTGCAGTAGACTGTATTTCACCATGGCGTAAGAGTTGATTGGTTGAGTCGTTATGGTTTGTTAAAAACATTTCTATAATAAACCATCAGCGTTTATCTTTCGAAACTGTAATAAAAGATCAAACTTCAGAATGCAGTTTAGCTAGTTGTTGATTTATTATTTATTCAAATAAAAAAATGTTTTTTTCCCAATTTTGTCAATTAATTTTTTCAGAATCTTGCAATGTCAGGATTTTAATATCTAACCTTGGAAAGTGCATCATTTATAAATTAGGTCCTTTTTTTATAAATATAAATTAGGTCCTTTAATATCTCTTTCCCAAATTCTTGTAAGGAGATAATTTATCTTTAAGTCTTGAACGAGTTAGTTTTTTTTTCTAAAAATAGTTGGAATAATTTTTGGAAACAATACTAAACACATTGTGTTATATTTTAGGCAGTTAGGCAAAATCGAGAAACTTTGGATCAGCTGAAGTCATAGCAAAGGTTTGCCTTTTAATTCACTAATATAGATTCTCTTCATAATTAGTATAATTTCATTGTTTACAGGAAACAAGCTGACCATCCTAATCATTTGTAGGTTGATTCAATGAAGAAGAAATTGCCTTGGCTGATGTATGATATGAAGAAGGCCGAGTACATAGAAGCTAAAGAGAAGGAGAAAGATGCTAAGAAAAAGTTTGACGAGCTTTCTAAAGCTATGAATGAACTACAAGGACCAATAAAATAGGCTATTTAAAGCAAGTCCAGTGCTAATTCTAAATTGGAGAAATTTATATAATTAAATATGGACATGTATTTTCAAGTATGTAATTATTATTTTAATTTTATTAGTCACTTTGTTGAGAAATTTTGGTTGCAAGTTTTATCATTATTTTTGGTTTGTAATAACAGGAATTTTGATGTATATATAAATATAAACAAGGGAAAATTGTCATTTTTCAATAGACAAATACGTCGCCCTTTTTGATCTTATACGTCGCCCTTTTTAGTCTTATTTGTCGCTTTTTTTTTGACATTATACATCGCTCTTTTTGATTTTATACGTCGCCCTTTTTATGACATTATACGTCGCTTTTTTTGGTCTTATACGTCGCCCTTTTTATGACATTATACGTCGCCCTTTTCGGTCTTATACGTCGCCTTTTTAACCGACGTATATTCTGCTTTATACGTCGCCTTTTTAACCGACATAAAAGATGGTGACTTTATACGACGCCCCTGTATACGTCGCCAAAAAGGCGACGTAAAAGACCAAAAACGGCGACGTAATAGGCTAGTTTTGTACTAGTGATTATTGATTGGGTCCTCTAGAGACACTACTGGACTGCACGGTACTCCTTTAATTGTCTCTTCTGGGGTGTTAAAATTGTCATTGCCTCCAAATTCCTATAAATAGAAACAAATTAATAATTTCTCGACTCTATAGTGTAATTAAATTCTCATTACCTTCTAATTTTGAAAAAATTAAAAATAGAAACAAATTAAATTCTGGTATGATTTTTATTTCTACGATGGAACCAAGTTCGTATTTTATCTCATTTCCTTCAATACACTATTTTTTAACATCTTGGTTCTACTATAATTTATTCTACTATTTGCCATATTTCATATAAATTACTAAACTAAAAAAAAAACAAAAAACTACACTATTTAATTCTGCTATGGAACCAAGTTAATTTTCAGTTGGAAAATTTTGAATTTACAATATTTTTGATACCTATCCAAAATACTACTAACTTATTGGAATTCATTTTTTATACCTCAGTGTGTTGTTGATCATGCAAATCACTTTCCTTTGCTGGCTTTTCCACCTCAAACTCCTTAACCTGCATAATTATTTTTTATTATGACATGAACTAAGGTTTTTAGAAAATAATTAATTAAACTCCTAAATTATATAAAGATACTTACAATATCCCCTTGCCCAAAACTGTTGTCAAGAAGTTCTCTATTGTCTCTATCATAAATGAATGAGTTCTTCTAGCCAAGGAAAGCCGGGACATGTCGTTTTTACCTCAACTTCAGGATGACTGGTTCGAGCAAGGTAAAAGTACTAAAAAAGGAATTAAAAAATGAAAAAACTATTAGTGTGTGTTAAAAGTGAAGAATATACTTCTATATAAATAGAAGAATATTTTTTAAAAAACTTATAAGTAGGAACACATATGAACCAGTATAGTATTGTGTGTTGGGATTAATCCACCAACTCTCGTGAGCTTCCTTCAAATCATCTAAAACAAGCTTGCACCAATTGTAGTTTTTCGCATTATCAAAATTTTCAGAAAATTTCAGAATGTTTGGACAAACAAACGATCCATTGCTTGTTCTTTTAAACATGTTTGCCATTAGAACCTTAAAATTTTCTTTGAAGTAATCATCAGCTTCTCTAGATTCTACCATTTTCACACGCAAGTTCTTCTCCGTTATCCTACTAGCTACCTTGCCACCAAACTGTGATACCCAATGCTTTATTTTTTCTTTGGAATTTCCGAAAGTAATTTCCAAATCACCTTTTGGAAGTCCAAGGGTACCGTGCACGTCATTCTCTGTGATCTTAATACTTCTGTTCTGAGACAAAGCCATCTCGCTTTTTTCGTGGTCAAACCACCACAAATAGTTGACAATAGTAGAGTGTGGTAACGTTTCCATAAGCGAAAATGATAGCCAATGACCAAATCCTTCTTCATTTACCCACTGTTTTTGAGCATCTGACATTCTTTCCACAGCCTTCGAGAAAGTTGATGGGTAAGCTCGAGTAAGGATTTTTTTGGTTTTTCCTTTCTTATTGACAACTCTACATCCTCTTCTTCAAAATCTTCTTCCTTTTCTTCTTCCTCAAGTACTTTTTCTGCTTCATCCTCTTCGGTTTCTTCTTCTTTACTTGTCTTCATTTTCTGCAACTCGTTCTTTTCTGCCTGATAAAAAATATAAAAAACATTTTTTAATTTTCATTCACGGTTTCACAAAAAATAAATTTATCCAGTACTAGAACAATATAAACAAGCATGATATGTCAATAGTATGCAAACTACAACTAGTTTATTTGTATGAATAGTTAAAACTAAATCAAATAGGTCTAAATGTACCCCGTAACATAAACAATCATGATCTCATAGTAACAGCGCAAAATCACAAACAGATTGCAAACACAAATTGTATTAAAAACAAATGCTACGAATCTACATAATCTGATTTTGAGTACCTGAGGTGGAGCTTTTCTTTTATTTTTTCTTTGAATCTTTGTTGCCCTTACTTTCCTTGGCCATTTTTTAGGGGGTCTTTGTTCCAATTCAGTTTCATCATCAATTTCTTGTTCTTCAACTCTTTCTTCATCTTCGAATATTTCTGGTTCTTTAACTCTAATTGTTTCTTCATGTTCTTCGGGCATTCTCATTAGCCTCGGTGATTTCCTCTGTTCCACAGGCTTTACTTCCATTGCAGACCTTACTAGATTTTTTCTTATGCCCTCAAAAGAATCTCCATCAACCATTTTCTCCGATGTCCCAATCTTCGGAGAATCTTCACCCAACTTCGAATCATCACAATCAAAAACTTCTTCATTTTCTTCGCGCACACTCATTATCCTTGGTGATTTCCTTACACTTCCAGATGTTACAAGTTTTATTCTATTACTCTCAACAGAAACTGGTTTAATATTTCTTCACCTATTAAGAAAATAAATCATGTGATACACAATAATGTAGAAAAATTCAACTGAGATAACAATAAACAAACTGCCATTCAAAATGAATCCTTACATGTAGGTGTTGGCAACACTTGTGAGTCTTGTTTTTCTTGTGTGCTCTCTGGTGTGTATAAAACCAATGCACGAAGAGCATCACTTGCTAGATCCGGTTTAGTAGCTTCCGGGCTTTGGATTAAGTCATTCTTGACTTTGTAATCTTTCTCAATTCTAGCAGCTCCATCTAGAAAATTGAGATTATGCAGTTACATTATGTTGTACTAAAGTTAAACATTCACCATCAAGGACTTCATTTAATCTTTCTCGGTTGCTTTTTATGATGGTCAATAAAGATAAATCTGTGATACCTTTTTCATCTTCCTTTTCCCTTTGTCCTCGTTCTGTAGTATAGGATTGTCCACTTTCTTTTGTTTCTGTGAGCTTAATGAATCAGGAATATCAATGAACTCTTGTTCCAAATTTCTATCTATATCTGCACATCCATCACAACAACAGAGAATATATTACATATAAAATGGGAACATGAACACATCATTTTAATAGAGAATATATGCTTCCATACCTTTTTCCTTGGGTCTGAATCTAATTTTGATTCTCCTATGTTTCTGTTTTTGAATTTGGCTGTTAGATAAAATCACAGAGTTTTCAAAATTCCCATCATTGGACTTCAAATCCATATCTGTTGTTTTTCTTTCATCCACCAGAATTGATTCTTCTTTTGAAAACATTCCTTCATAAAATGACTTGAGTTCGGCCTCATCAAACCAGTCCTCGTTCATCTGTTAAGAGTATAGTTTATTAGAAAACAAACAAATACAAAGTTCCAAAATGAAAATGAAAATAATGTAATCAACTTACAAATCCTGGGTAATCTTCTTCAATGTTGAAATACTCTGGACATGACATCATGAACTTGTACATGTAGTGCAAAACATAGTGCCACATTTTGTACCATCCTTCTGCTGTGGGACTTTTGGAACCATGAATGAGACGTCATCATATCCTTCTCTGTGCTTGTTTTTGTAAATATCAATGACAAACCTGTAAAATATGAAATTATTAGCAAAAATAAGTCAGATATAATTACACTTTCTACTTGTTAGAAAGTAATTATATAAACTAATAAGTACCGTCTAATCTCTGTTTCAAGCATTTGGGGGTTTGCTTTTTGAAGTGAATCCAGTAGCAATATACATGGACTTCTTGTGCTATTCAGATTATGACCCAAGTTGCATAGAATCAGTAGATTTCAGTGGTTCCTGTCATTAAACAAAATTGAAACTAATCAGAATTATTCAATGGATGGATGCAAATAATATGAAAAAAATAATTGATTCTTAAATATTTACTTACGCTTGACACAATGGAATGAACACATATCGTTTGTCAAAAACGCTTTCAATTGAGATCCAGTACATTACATTACTTATAGATTCTTTTTTTTTCGTAGCATATGAATTGTACCATAGAGGGTCAAAACATATGCATCCTTCTCTTTTCTTGCTTGGTATCATTTTCCAGACAGTACTTCAAAAAAAACAAATATATAAGCATCATTATGTTTTCTTAAGCAAAGGAAATCATAACTACTTAAGACAACAAAGTGGAAAAATAGAAATCATGTTTTCTTTACATTTGATGTTGATGAAATGTGTTGGTGTTCAACTCTTCTTCTATGTTAATATTCTTTACAGATTTTCTTTTCATTCTCGTTCTCCTGGATGAAAAACTTTTTGGTCCAAGTTTTAATCGATTCCCGGAACGCGTACCTGAAAATTTTTTAAAACAAACATTCTGAATCTACGGTAGGATTAGATAGAAGCGTATGTAGAATCAATTGTATTCTGTTTTTTCGGTTCTACAATGCAACCATATTAGAACACATTAGATAGAACCAAATATACAAATGTACACGAAAATTGAAATATACAAGTAGTTGTTCTAACGTAGAACCAAATTTCAGACCTCGAAATATACATGAAGCTATAAAACAAGCTTAATCAGTCAAATCTACTAAAATTTGGTTCTGTTATAGAACATTAATTTTAAAACAAAATTATAGAATGAGACTATGTTGATATGGCAATGTAGTCTAACTGTCAACATCCAACACCCATGGAATGCCATTGTGCAATGTTCCGGCACGAGGCCCTTCATTTCCAGCAGATGAAGAAACGACAAGTACATTATCTAACTATTAGCGAATAAATTTCAATTAGCTATTAAATTCGCATTCTACTACAGAATCAAAACTTAAGCAAGAAAAAATTACTTTAAATTGATAACCCACAGAGTTGTATAAGTAGAGAAGGACAGTGCAGTTTAGTATAAGTAGAGAAAGCTTCTATAGTACGATCAAAAAACTACAACACATAAATATGCTTCAGTAGTAGAATCAAAATCTAGGCACAACACATACACGTGATTAAAAGCCTGATACTCTTGCGATTCTACTATACAAGTTATATACAGCTACAAATACAAACATGCTTGTATGGTAGAATCAAAAACTACAAGTAGACAAATAACCTTCTGTAGTAGAATCAAAAATTTACACAAAACAAAAATGAAACCAAAGAATATCAACATAAACAAGATTCTATAGTATAATCAAAATACACAAATTATTACCAATTACCTATTAATTTCGAATTCTACTATAGAATCATTCTGTTGTGATTAAACAACTGGTTCTATTACAGAACCACATGTACAACAGAAATTTTGGTTATACTACAGAAACAAAATTTATACCTTACGATTTATGCACAAAACTGGTTCTATTACAGAACCACATGTACAACAGATGTAGTAACACATGAAAATAAGTGTAAACTCGCATTCTACTACCGTATCAATTTTATAAGCAATAAAAACTGATTCTATTACACAAAACTGGTTTTATTACAGAACCACAAATACATTTTTATAGAATCACTATAGAACCATATCTACTTAAGCATGCATATACATTTTTTAAAACAAAAACACCTAATAATACCTATTCTTCTCGGAAACATTTTAATCTCTATATCCGATGGAGATTAATCTGAAAATTACAATTCAAAACCCTAAATTAACGAATTGAAGAAAAATAAGATTATAATTGAAAGAATAACGAGGATTATAAGAAAAATAAGAACCTTCCTTTGATGAATAGCTTGAATCTGAAGCTTTAATGGCGTAATCGTGCTGTTTTCTGTTCGATTTCTCTCTCTCTCTCTCTCTCTCTCTCTGAGCAGCTTGTGCGTGTATAGCTGTGTGTATGTATTGTTTTGTTCCGTACAACTGTTAGCGAATTTATGACACTTGTCTGGAATGTGTTTGTATTTTTAAAAGTAGCCTTAATTTTTAGTTTAATTACAAAAATGTCATTGATGAATCTGGATCTTTTAATTAAATGGATGGCTAAGATTATGTTTCTCCCCAATTCTCCATATAATTTGTTCTCTCTAGAAGGAGACTCAAATAAATATAATACATTCTCTTCCGCCGCCTCCTTTCTTTCTCTCAAAAAATCTTACATACTATTCATATTGGGTTATTTGGGTTATCAACATCCATTTGATTGATGATGAACCCTACTTTTATTATTTTTTTTAATATTATTTTTATTCAATAAATTTTTCTTTTCATTGAGAATTTTTCTATCCAATTTTTGAGTTTTATCTATCAATATATTGGATTTGTTCTATCTCTTTATGAGAGTTTATTTGTTTTCAGGTACGGGACTATAAATCTAGGGGATCTTCATCGTTTCGTTAATGACTTATATAGACTTACAATTATGATTGCTTTTTCGAATACATCATGATTAATCAAATTTACGTATTTTTGACAATTATAAAGGATAGTTACCTTATTTCTTAAAAAAATTATCATATTTGATCAAATTAATACAAAAATTGCAATCATATTCATACCCGTCGAATATGCTAGTGCAATTACTTTTGTACCCTCTACATATGTATACATTTGGGATTAATGGAGCATACTTGTGTTGAACTTCTGAGAATTTTTACATTAAACAAATTTGATAATGGATATCTATGTTTCAGTTTAAACAAACGTTGTACGTGGAAATTAGTGTTGTCATTATTATAGCTGAAGTTCACTTTTTATCATTTGCAAATCTACTTTTTCCTTGGTCTACGAAACTCCGCATGTACATCTAGTTGATCCACAATTCAAAAAAAAAAATAGAAAAAAAATGTTAAAAATCACAAATTGATTTACGAAACGAATCTTAAATGATACTCCTACTTGTTAATTGACTGTAATGTAGTTAATAATATTAAATCCTCACATAAATTTTATCAATAGAAACATTTCAAATTACATTATTTAAAAATAAATTTTGATATCCAATTTAATAATTCTAACCCTATTTTTCTTTCGTAAAATTTGATTTTGAACATATCATTTTCAGCTTTGGTTTATTGACGAGGAGTTGACATCCGTATATAAATATTGGTGTGCATCACATGATTGATGCAAGATAAAGTACTCTTAACTTACAGTAGTTGACAAGTTCATGTATGTTAAAAAAATGTGAAAATGATGCACAGGAATCCACATATGGAGAAAATGCGTGCATATAATAACCCATCGGATTGGTGGTTTATGAGTTACAAGTACCAGATTCATTTTGGTTGTACTAAATTCAAAACCAGGGGCTGGGGATAAATTACTACTCCAAAATACACACTAATCACCATGATTGAATATTGAGTCTTCTACAGTACTGTATTTTGTTTTGTAATCACAGTACTGTATTTTGTATTTTGCTTTGTCGACTGTCGATCCTATGTAAACTAGCCAGCAGCTGGCACTTTGGATGTGGTGGACCTGGATGTTATATTAGTACTACTAGCCCTACCTCATTCAAGTCTCGCACATAGACTACATACACAATGGTCCACTCTTCTTCTTCAAAATACTTGTTCGTCCCAAAATACATGTTCATTTTGAAAAACAAATTTATCTCAAATTACATGTCTTTTTCTCATTTCAATGCAAATTTAAGCGTAATTTTATAAAACTATTCCTACATTTATTGTATCAAAAATTTAACTTTTTTCAAACTTAACTCTATTCTCATTTTCCAATATATTAAATAAAGGTATTAATTGAAAAATTTTATCCAACTAACCTTTATCTTAATATGTATATTTTTTACAAAAGTGACCTGTAAAATGAGATGGAGGGAGTATTTAAACAATTTTGTCAAACAAACTCTAGAATGTTCAAAAAGTCCACCTTGGCGTGCTAAGCTTTTTCCTATTATACTAGTAACATAGGAGTACTATTTATCTACGTATTATAATCAGTTGGACTAATGGTAAATAATTATACTATAGTAGTATCTAATTCTCTACTATCAACCATTTTTATGGGTCAATGGTCCTTATCAAGAGACCTCAGTCTCATTGTGCAAGTTACCGTCTACTTATCACAGCAAACCTGTTTTCTAATCCAAACCTTTTCTCATTCCAAACATATTTGTATTTACCCCCACTACGTGAGTACGTGTTATATCTTAATGTTTTTTAATACATTTTTTAAGTTTGGGAGTAGAATAAAAATACAGACTTGTCGATATATATGTGGTGGGAGCAAAGTAGCAAACCCACCATGTTCTGTTTTTTTTTGTTTTGTTTTTTTTAAGTTCTTTGAAAGAAAAGAACAATCCCACCATGTTCATACAGTAACACCACACACAGAATGGTCCAGTCAACATTGTGTACATCTTCAATATATTAAAGAAATGTAAGTCACATGGTTGATCCTTTACATATTTTATGCAACATGTGAAGCTTGTTTTCATCCCAATAAGATATTTTAAAATGCATGTGACATGGTTACAATGCCTTAATAAACTATCATGATTGACAATTGACAACATTGACGTGCTTAGAATGAGTTAATAAAGTAGTCTTATGACTCCCAATGTTAACATTACACAATAGATCGCTCCTCAAATTAAATTATGACACCTAACACTACTCTTGTTTAAAGCTGTTGAACTCGGAAAATTACCGACACAACAAAGCACTAGTCTTAAAACAACAGTAAATATGAATCGAAATGCGATGACCACCTACTCATGTGAAATATTCTTAACTAGTTAAAATTCACGATCGGAAACATTATACTGCTAAAACTGATCTTGAAAGAGTTTGTAATAATTTCTGGTAACAAATCGGAATCTGGAAGCAATTCCTGATATCCCCTGTATAACATGTCATAAGAAAGTAACATTTACATGTCTTTGGTATCGAAATGCAAAAACATTACATCCATCAAAATGCAGCTTCAGCTTAGACTTTGTAGGCATATTTCCTATATATAACCAAAATGCAAAAAAAGAGATGAAGGATACAAGTTTCCGCATTACGAAGAGGAGGAAATTTACTATAATTCTGAATCTGGCTGGAAACAGATAAAAACCTGTTAGAACACTATCCCTTGTGTTTTTACAATAAATTATAGTAAACCAGGACCTTGCAAGCGAGGGACCGCAGAGTCAGGTATGAGGGGTTCCATGATTTCCAGTAGCTCATTGCAGAGACCCGTGAATACAATGGAATCTGTTTCTATAGGTCTGAACTTGATAAGGGCTGCAGGAACCAAATCCTCCTCCTCGAGAGTAACGATTTTCTTTCCTGCTGGAGGAAAATGTGGAATCACTCGCCGTTTGACAAGAACAGGATCTAATAGCTCAAATTCCAGGCTAGGTTCTTTGAGTGCTGAGCTCACAAACTGAATATGAGAACAAACCAGAAGCAAAATTCAGAATAACCCACTGCAAAGTATAAAATAAACAGGTGCGCAAGGCATAAACTAGTTGATATATACAAAAAGTAGATTTAGAGAACCTCAAGGAAATGAATGAAATATATTTATTGGACACATGAATTTGCTCATCAATACGGTAGCTGATTAGGAACTGTCCAAGTCTATGGTCTGGATTAGTGCACCCTACTCGATTTACCCTGACTCCCCGATCACATGAAAGAAATAGTCTTAATTAGTGTCCTGGTACTAGATTTAGCATCAAGCAGAAAGTCTAATCAAATTGAAATTTATACCTGTGTAATTAATGCTGATTAGGATCAAAATTAAAAAAATTCTTCACACATATAGTATCTAAAATATAACACATTTATTTAACGAGTCCACCCTCATTTTTGTTCTTAAAGTGATTGCTTTGCAAACACCTGTTTTTGTGTGCCACTGCTAACCAGTTCATAAATCAGCATAATATAGTCGTAAAGCTATATAGCCTATATCAGTTCAATGAAAAGATATCTTTATTACAAAAGGTGCCTGATATCCGTCAAGATAACTGATAGCTCTCTCCTAGTTTGGTTGTTGGTCGTGCGTTGTAGAAGTAGAACATAATCTAAATTAGTGCCCCGGTACTAGATTTACAAAGTATAGTTACATTCAAATGAATACCCGCGTAAATTATGCTAATTAGGATCGTACTAAAAAATTCCTCACATATGATAGTATCTAAAATATAACAGTTTTATATAACGAGTCCACCCTCATTTTTGTTATTGCTTTGAAAACACCCTGTATTTGTGTGCCACTCATAAGCGCTTCATAAATCATCATAATCCAGTCTTAAAGCTACGTCATTCAATGAAAAGAAATCTTTGTGTTTCAAAAGGTGCCTGATTTCCTTAAATATTTCTTCTACATTAAGGAGTTGAGTTGGTCCAGTGGTTAGGTGCCAAACTCTATGGGTTCAACTCCTTATCCAGTATGCTGGTCATTTCCTGAAAACAATGTCTCTACTCTCTTAGGTAGGGTTAAGGATGTAGTATGCCGAGGTCATTTTCCAAGAAACAGTTTCTCTACTCTCTTGGGTAGGGTTAAAGCTGTGTACAACCCACTCTCCTCGGAGCCCGCTCTAAGCAGGGTCAATTGAGTATGTACCTTTCCTTTTTCTTCTACTCTCTCCTGGTTTGGTTGTTGGCCGTGTGTTGTAGAAGACGCTTGACTACGTGAACTATACGAAAGGTCTAGGGTTCAATACCTGTCAATTACGTCAACTACAAAAGGAAAAAAAAAACTTAATACTAATTTCTTAGAATTTGATTATTACCCTCTACCAATCAGGTCTAAGGTTCGATACTCGGAAACTACAAAAACTAACATAATATTTATATGTTATTATATCAAGCATATCTACAACAACATATATTTTAGCATTACAAAGAAAGTTATATTTATTCCATTTAAAAAAACAAATTCAATAATGTACAAGATTTATGTAATGTAGTATATAGATAAATATTTAATTGGGAAAAAATATAAAAAAATCGTGCATCATGCGGAGTACTAGTCATAAAATCGTGCAAGCTTTTATAACATATATAAAACAAATGACATAACAGTAAATATTGAATACTAGTCATATACTAAAACACCAAACCAGATAAATATAAGTTAATATCTTTAATGCGTCAAGTACTATACACTAATCATTTGGAATTGTCCTGCATTGGGTCCACCCATGCTTGTTGAATGTTGGGGATCTAATTTTGTTCGAACAAATTTGTCGAACTGCTTCATAAAGGGAGGAGTTGATAATTTTTTAATGTGACACTTATTTTGCAATGAAAAGGAGAGGAAGATATAAGCGTCACAAGAGAAAGAATAATCATTGACACTTCTACTTCAAATCAAATGTTATGCATGACAAAATAAGATCTTTTGCACATAAACTAGGTTACACCAAGTTACAGAACATTTCAAAAGATTCTTGCAATTCCTCTTATTACAAACAGTGCAGTCCTTGCAAAAGTGCTTGTCTTTCTAGAATGGACATAATAATTTTTGTTTAATCCAACTTCTTGTGAAGCATTATAAAGTTACTAGACAGTAGACACCAACTTGAGGAACCGCTTTGTTATGGAACGATCAAACAAATCTTATAACCACTTAACATTTGTATTATACATATTATCAAGAAAACCAAAGAATTCAAGATTTTAAATAATACAATAAGATTTCTCAGTGAACTAACCTGATAGAGAGCTGTAGTTGGCTCCCTAGGAGAAAAGACCCCTTGAAGCACTACTCCATCAGGAAACTGTATCCTGATTACAGCTTTTGTGTACCTCTTCCTTGCAGCTTTTACTTGCTTTTCCTTGTACGATTTAGGAACCAGAAGCTGGGATTCGGCAATCTTTTTCCGCTTCAGATCAGCTTCTCTTTTAATTTCTTCTGCCGAGAGCTTATAGAATGAATCTGGCAGCACTATCTTAGCCGCTATATTCTCAGAGACGGAAAAGAACACCCGTGTCTATTATGTTCAGAAAATTATACTGATCAGAAGCTATTACATGAATGTTTAAAGACATAGTGAATCATTTATGAGTTAACTCTTACATATGTATTTCAAAATTCAGAAAAAGTTATGTATATGCCCCTTACTGTGGTTTTAAGACAATATTGTGGTCTTAAAAGGAAATGCTATACATCTACAATGTAGTAGCACAGTTTTTACATAGTAATTAAAGCCCAAGCTGTCAAGTCCGAAAACTAGAAAATAGATATACAGGAATTACTTTGTTAATGCACTGCCAGAATTCATTCATACCTCTTTAACATGACAGCTTCTGTTATTATTTTCTACTCATCCATATGCACTATCATAATAATATATATCTATGCTTAACCTGATATCACAAACCAAACAAGACCCCCGAAGAAATAATTAAAAAAAAAAAACTGATGCGTATTGCATAGGTTCCTCAAGTCCAGATATGTATTTCAAACTATTATGCGAACATCTGATGCTGGAAACAAGACAAGGAATCCTCAGATGATGGTTTCTAAGGAAACTACAAGCGAGGTTAACAGTATGGTTCAAGCACAACGGGTTACCAATTAGAGGATCAAAAGACAAAATTGAGAAATTCTTCAATGGCTTGGCTTGTATGCAATCCAAAAATGGCAGATTATAAGTCCAGTTTGGTTTGAGGTTTCTAAATGATCACACTATGCAAATTGTTCTGAAGACACGGTAAAATGGAAGTTCAGATTGCAAATGCACAAAATTTTCCATCGATGGTATTTTTGGGGAGAAAAGACAGATTAATAACTGCAAGGGTAGAAATGAATTCATTTAAACTTACAATGAGGTCCAGGACCACTGAGCAGTGAGCACTAACCAAATTATGAACGGAAGAAGAGAGCATGATTCTGGGATGAGATTAGTCGGATTACCAAGATGCCAAATCACATCAATATTTATCAACTTCATATATGCACTTACTTTGTTGTAATTTTATGCATCTTCCGTATACTTATTTTAGTCATTTAGTCAATTTAATTTTTTAAACAAAATTAGTCTAATGTCTATTACTACATAAGCAATCCTTGCAAATAAGGAAGAAATCTTAGAAGGCTGCATGATAATTAGAGATGAGAAGTTGAATAGAATAGAATACAAAACAAAAAAAGAAAAAAACTATGATTTATAGCTGATCCAAGCATGGATCTGTAGAGGGACAAAAAACACAAATACTTGCATTAGCATGTCAGCAAGAGAATAGGTAACAATTAACAACAGAACATTCTCCTAGTCTTGTACTTTATAGTTACTATGTGGATTGGTGCTATGCAGACTAGAAGTTTGGCATAACTAAAGTTTGAGAATTGCATCGCTCACAGTTTCATACTCCGTCGTTCATCGATGCAATGCTCAACAAAAACTTCTACAGCTTTATAGTCCATTTGTGTTCTAGAAAATGGTAATTATAGAATTCCTCATTCTTACAAATTACTATGTTCTAGTTGTTCAAGTGTAATATAAAATTCTTCATGTTTTATCCACTTTCATGCAGTCGTGAGCAACATTTTAAGGCTTTTATTTATTCCAAGGCATGATTTTCTATTCTACTAATATAATGGTTCAGCAGTCCTGTCATTGGTCTAGCACTTGATCATAAAAGAACAGATTGAAGTTAATCAAAACATTTGGGAACACAGTTGTATCAGATTGGATTGTTCTGCCAAAAGTATTTACACAGTTGTATGAGATAAGAGGTGTTTCCAATAATTCCTAATGTGGAGCACAATTGGGCATCACAAACGCTTTATTTTGACAACAGGAGGGGGCGAGGGTGTTATTTCCTCTCTTTAATTTCAAATTTGTCTAATTTCCGAAAGCTAGCGTGCTGCGAAAATAATCCATTCCTAATCTGACATTTTTAATTTTTTATAATATGTTTCTAATTCATCACATATCTCACTGTGAAATACCTTGCATTATTGTGAGCACATAGCATTGAAATTAAAGGTTAGACCCCCCCCCCCCCCACCCCACCAAAAGGACAAAGTAACGTGCATGCAGAGTGTTTCTAACCTCCTTGTTCATCTAAATGTCATCAAGTAAAACTTGGTCGAAAATGAACTGACAGCCCCCAATGAGTGTTAAGGAACACTTACCCGACATAGTAAATGCAAGTACATTTTAGAAACGACAAAATACTTGCAACACAGAAAACATATTACACAATTAATACAGGTAAATATCGACAATAATGATATCACAAAGTAAAACTCATAGTCTCAAGTCAAGACAATACAGAAACACTTTAAGTTAAAAAAAACTATCAACATACGATCCAAAATAAAAATACCTGTCTATCAACTTGCTTACGCTCCACCGGTTCATCCAACTTAACCGGAGCACTACTTTTAGAATCTTCCACACTTTGCGGAGTCAATAATGCTATCGCATTCTGCACAACCGCAATCATATCACCCGAAGGAGCTCCCATAATCGCCCACATTTCACCACCTTCCTCTTGCAGCTCAAACCCTAAAAACTCCAACAACTCCACTCCTCCAACAACATCCGCTATAGCCTCCTTAATCTTCAAATTCCCCATCCGAATCCTCCTAAACTTAACATTCTCCGGTTCCTTAACTATATTAGTCAACAACTTCCGTACAATATCAACACATCCTTCATTAGGCTTCCCCGACACATACGCACCAACACGAATTTCCAATTCACTTTGACTATCCACCTTACCTTCATCACCCACATTCTCCGACTCTACATTACTCAAACAACTCTCTATATGAACCGAAACTTCCTCCTCGGACGTAAAACCACCTCCACACACCGGACATTCAAACACATTATCCAAATCATAACCGTTTTTATTCCGTTTACCAGTAGTAACTAACGACTCATACGGATCAAAACCGTCTTTCGGTTTCGGTTTCGGTTTCGACTCCAGCTCCAATTTACTTAACCTATCGGTCTCATTTCTAATTTTACCATCCGAATCATCAACTTGTTTAACATTAGTTTCTAATTTACCGCGATTAATCTGAGACTGATGATCAGAGTCATACCTTTTAGGAGGCACCGGACGGGTCGGATTCGGGTTCGGGTTAGGAGGAGTTGAGGAAGATCCGCCGAGGACATGACCCTGGCCTTTGAATTTACCGGAAGAAGAAGAAGCAGAGAAAGGCTTGTTGACTTTTTTCATGAAACCTTTGAATTTGTCTTTGACTTCATCCATTTTTTCGGATTTTGATATAATCAAAGTGAATTAAATGTATGTATAGATTGCCTGTCAAAAAAAAATGTATGTACAGATTGTGATGATTTATGGGAAGTGTTTTTGGGTTGTATACTTGTATTGTATGTATAGGTTGTTGTTTGAGACAGAACTCAACAGGAAGTTTGTGGCGAAGGGTTTTGTTGTAATTGCAGTTTGGAAGTTGTTTAACAGAACAGCTAAGCTTTGTAATTGCAGAGTACCAAGGAGATTTAGCTGTGTTTTTTATTGTCTGATTGGTAGTTTTATTTGTATAAACAACAATAACTAGAGTACAATAAAACATTATGGAATTATATATTTGGGTGAAATGTACTTGTTAAGTATTATAATATCCAAAATTATGATTAACAAAATTATGGATAATACTCGTTTACGCTTATTGTGTCATAGATAGAATATGGTTACAAGAGTTTTACGCCGAGGCATAAACAAATTAAAAGTGTGAACTTAATGCTTATTAATTTAGTTTTGTATTGGTGATTATAGATTTCATTATAAAATATATGTTGTTGTTAGGAGTCGAACCCTTCACCTACTCGTTTATTATCACTCTTACTCTTATTATATATCTTACTCTTATTATATAATAGGATATAATGGCTTTAAAAAAAAAGTATTATATTTAATGAAAAATTAATATATTAAAAACAGTTGTGAAAGGCGATAATTTTATTATGGACTTGTTTTGCTACGACTTAAAATAAGTACTTATGGACTTATTTTCAGGTAAAAATTCCATATTTTGATAAAAAATTTTATATAAGTATTTAATGTATGTTTGAGATTCTATAAGTTGCAAAAAAAAGTTAATTAGAAAAAAGTCTAACTTTGTCTTAAAATAAGTTGACTTATTCTGAAAAATAAATTCCTCAAATCCCCCTATATTACATCTTATCTTAATATAAAATCTTGATTATATGTATTTTATGTTACTAAGAATTTGAGATAGGTAAGGGCTTATCTCTTGTTGTCTTAGGTCCAGGGTTCGACTCTTGCTCATCTCCGAGATTTATTAGAACCGATACTTAGTAAGAGCAACTCCAAGAGATCCCTTAGAGCAACTCCAACAGACTCCTTGTGTTTTCCTTATAAATATTATAAAATATTAGGCTCTTAGTGATTTAGGATATTATAAGGTATGACAACTCCAACAAGCTTCCTTATAATTGATCCTTATATTATTAAATAATAAATAAAAGGAAGGAATCAAGAACAAAAAAAGAGGGAAACAATTGAAAAGTGGAGGGAAAATAATATTTTATTGATAAAAGTGAAATAAGGGAGCCCTTAAAGATAAGGGATGACATGATGCTCTTAACTTTTTAAAGAAAAGTTAAGAGCCTGTTGGAGCACAATTTTAAACATAATCCCTTATAATTTGAGTTAGGAGGTCATATAAGGGATCTGTTGGAGTTGCTCTTATATGACCTCCTAACTCAAATTATAAGGGATTATGTTTAAAATTGTGCTCCAACAGGCTCTTAACTTTTCCTTAAAAAGTTAAGAGCATCATGTAATCCCTTATCTTTAAGGGCTCCCTTATTTCACTTTTATCAATAAAATATTATTTCCCCACCTCTTTTCAATTGTTTTCCTCTTTTTTTGTTCTTGCTTCCTTCTTTTATTTATTATTTAATAATTATAAGGATCAATTATAAGGAAGCTTGTTGGAGTTGTCATACCTTATAATGTCCTAAATCACTAAGAGCCTAATATTTTATAATTTTTATAAGGAAAAGAGGCTCTTGGAGTTGCTCTAAGGCATATAAGCCTAATTATTAAAATGACTACTACTACTTTATATAGTAACTTTTAATATTAATATTAATAAACTTGGTGATGATTTACAAGTTTAATCTGAAATTATTAGATGGTATGAATAAGTGGACTTAGAATTTTGAAACTATCCACCTAATACTTGGAAAATGTCAAATGTCTTTATCATTGACACTCACAAAAATTCAAACATCAAAGTTCCACATTCAGAAACACGGTTATAGAAATGTTAGGACTACCATTCTTCCAGGTCTTTTAAAATTACGCTTATCATTTTGTGAAAAAAGTAACAAGACAATGACGGACGTTTTCACTCCTAAAACTCAGTGCTCCAACGATATCATACCTTTTTCGATACCTTAAAAACGAGAGAGGTCAGGTTTAATCACATATTAGATCTGTAGAATTTGGAGGAAATTTACGTAATGTAAAAAATATGATGTACTTAACATTATACTAAATCAATTGTATTCAATGTTAATGTTATGGTGTATAACAATCAATATATGTCCCAATTGGGCTAATCTGATGCATTCTATCATGTTATTTACAGTATGTATATCATTAAGATACTTGTTTCGAAGATAAATAAATGCTCTTAAGAAGTCCAGTGACTTTGTGTATGGATGGGCGTCCCTCGGGGTCTTGAGTGGTGCACGAAATCGCAACGAACAAAAATTGGAAAATTTTCTCTTTTATATTATTGTCCTTGATCAGTTCTGGATCAAAGGCATCAAGTTCCAATTTCCCTTCAGCCATCAAAATACCAGCCTTAGGCAAGTCAAATTTCGCCCCTGTCATAGCACTGATTGGGGCTTTACCCAGCAACAATTCCAAAAGGAGAACACCAATGCTGTAGACATCAGCTTGTTGGGAGACTTCATTAAACTTTGTCACTTCAGGTGCTATATAGCCAGTAGAGTTGAGGGGAGAACTAGAAGAATGAAGCCGTGTGATGCCGAACTCTGAGACATACGCATTGTATTCACGATCTTTGAGTAGAATATTTGATGATTTGATGTTCCCATGGATTATACCATTGGAGTGGAGATGTTTGAGGGCAAGGGCAACCTGGAAAGCTATTCTAGTTCTGACTTCCCAATTCAACTCTTGCTTCGCTGCCTCTCTAGTTCCTACAATATTGGAATATCAAAGGAAATTAAGTTAGAAATGGTGTATCGTACATGTTCTTGAATCAAAAAAAATTAGTAAAAGTTTTAGTGTTTCAAAAACATAAAAACTCTTCTGTGCAAGATGAATCATGTACTTAATAGAACAAAAAAAAAAAAAAAAAACTGATCCTGCATCCGTCCCGACAAACTATATACACTAGCACAATAATGTACGAATAAGAACAACTTACCATGCAAAAGAGCAGACAAGCTTCCCGTTGGCATGTACTCATAAACAAGAAGCTTCTCTTCCCTACCACAAAAGTATCCCTTGGGAGAAACCAAATTTTCATGTTCTATATTGCCCAATTTCTCAACATTCTCTGTAAATTCTTCAACAGAAACACCCACATTTTTCAATCTCTTCACAACCACTACATTTCCACCATGCAAATATGCTTTATATGTTGACCCAAGTTTACTATCCTTTCCCATTACCTCAGCCGAAGCTCTCAACAAATCTTCAAAACCGAAAACATTGGTTTTCTCTTTAAAGAAGACCAACCCATTGTTTCCATTCCCATCTTCTGAATTCACTGACCTGGAAACCCCTTCATCCACTGACCTGGAAACCCCATCATCCACTACCCTGCCCTGTTTCAAACTCCGTGATCGAATCTCAGGCAAAATCTGTGGTGATGGTGTAGCAGATTGCGGCGTAATTCTATATTTTCGAAATAAAAGAAACGAAAGAAGAATAACAACAAGTAATGCAGTAACTGAACCTACAACAATTCCTACAATGGCTCCATTAGAAAGCTTCGATTCTTCACAAGAATCCAAAGGGTACCCACACAGCGAGTTCCCTGTAAAATTATTAGAAGAAAATCTCTGGAAAAATCTTGGAATTGACCCCGTCAAATTGTTAGAAGAAACATCAAAATCTGAAAGTCCAGTAAGATCATTCAACTCGGGAAGCGATCCGGTGAGTTGATTATTTCTTAATAACAACGTTTTCAGCTGAGTAAGTTTGTTAAACTCTGGGGATATTCCCCCGGACAAACTATTATTCGATAAACTCAAACGAACGAGTTTATTCAAACCAAACAAACTAGGCGGAATCTCACTGGAAAAATTATTCTCTTGTAAAATGAGGTTTTGTAACTCGGTGCACGAGCCTAAATCTTCCGGAAGTCTACCAGAAAGGGAATTTTTTCGAAGACTTAATGTCCGAAGATTACTTAAATTTCCAATGGTGTTGAGTGGAATTTCTCCAGATAAACCAGCAGCAGGAAGTCGAAGTTGCACAACACCACTGACATTGAAGTCACATTTAATGCCTTTCCACGAACATGGGGTGGATTGCAATGAGTTCCACTGGAGGGTACGGCCTTTAACCGCGTCTCTGAGGCGGAGTAAGGCAGCTCTGTCGGTTGTGAAGTCAGAGAATCCCAGGGGAAACAAAGAAGGTGACAATATGAAAACAAGAATGTATATATGTAACATTTTTTGGAGTGCTTGGTTTGCGAGAGATGTGCTGTGTTGATGGTTTTATTTACAAGTTTGAATGTGAACAATGATGGATTGATCTGGAAGATTAATTATAGTATTTGAATGCAAGAATAGTAGGAATAATTTGATGGAAATAGTAGTAATTTCTATGTAATCCCCGTCAATGTAAAACACACGGCGTTGACTACACCATCCTTTTTCTTTAGAAAACATATCAAAGTTGTTGTTATTTGCTTGACCAATTCATATCAGAAATTGAAATGATGTGAAATGATGCCTGATGTCATGGTTTAATTTTATGATTAGTTTTTAAAACGGTCAGTACATAAGCTTAAAGAACAGGGACTCGTGTACATCGATAGTGCGCCACTTCGACTGCAAAAGTCTCAGAAATTGTAAAATTTGTTTTCAACACATAAATTTCAATAATTGAATGATAAAACAATCTGAATAAGTAAATAGGAATCTGAACAATAACAACATGCTCTTGAGTCTTGTTGGTGTTTAGTCGTAAAGCCTGCAATCGATTGGATGCTAGTAGATATGGTTCGGAAATTATAAGCATACAGGTAAAAGTTCATCGTAGACGTTTTCTCTAGATTTCTTCAACTGCAATAAAATGTATATCGTGTACAAAATAATTCGGAAGGAAACATCCCTGAAATTCCATTGGAGATTAGAAACCAGACTTTGCTACTTCTCATAAAAGCATATTTATCTAGCAGGACCAACTCTACAGACTCTACAGAAGTATGCAGCACGATCCAAAACCAGAATCCTGTTAGGCACCGGCCATTCCATTCTTTTCACCCACCCACAGATTCTACAGAAGTATGCAGCACGATCCGAAACCAGAATCCTGTTAGGCACCGGCCATTCCATTCTTTTCACCCACCCACAGATTCTATAGAAGTATGCAGCACGATCCGAAACCAGAATCCTGTTAGGCAGCCTTTCCATTCTTTTCAACCTCTCACCAACCCACCACCCACCTACCTATAAATACCCCCTCCCCCTTCATTAGTTATTACATCATAATTCTCTCTTCTCTCTCTATATAGCTGCTAGATAGTCCGTCTAGTAGGGGAGCCGGTTTAGCCCGCTTTCAGGAAGTGTCGGGATAGATGGTCCTCGTGCCTAAACTATTCCTTAGGGTATTTGGGTCTGACTGCAGCCATCGGAGGTGGTCTCGCTGTAGGGGTCTTTCTATCAGGTTGTGTGGCACTGTCCGGGTTGGAGAGGGAGAGAAGGAAAGGTTGTCGGGAAACAGTGATAGGGGGAGGTTTTGAGATAAACACTTCAGTGAGTTGGGGATATACATAATAGGTATTGTAGGGCTGAATTTTTGTATGAAATTCAGGGATCGGATACTCGGATATTGTAATCTCTTTTATCTAGTGTGAAGTTGTTGCTCTTGTGGATGTAGGCTGGGCCGAACCACGTTAAATCTCTTGTCTCTTTTACTGTATTGTTGGTTTGTTGCTTCATTACTATCACGTATATTTGTGGGATCTAAGCACATATATTGGTGCCGAAGGAAAGTCGTTAAGAAAAGTGGTTGTCTAATGAGACGCCATTTTGACGGAAGTGCTCCCATTCACTACACCAAATATGGCCTGTTGCAACACCAAAAAAGTGTTTTATTAGACCCCAAAAATGTTACAATAGATGTTTATGTAACGCTTTTGCCAAAACTCGGCGTTGCATTTGCCGGCGTTGCCTATGCCCTCTATAGCAACACTTTCGAACTTATTGCAACACTTTTTGATGTATTACAATAACAGTTTGTTGTAACACTTTTACATGTTTTAGCAACACTTTTAAGGTGTTACAACAGACTAATGCAACACTTTTTTGCAACATTTATTGACTTAAAATGTTACAAAATGAGTTTATTGCAACATTTTAATGCAACATTTTGATGCCTTTTGCAATGCTTTTTGGTTTTTTAGATTTTATTGGCAACACTTATTTGCAACACTTTTTGTTAATCTAAATTACAATGACATATTAGAAAATTCAATATACCATGCACAAAAGCATATACCAAACCAGAAATTTCATCTCAAATTTCCCAAACTGGCAAAACCAACAAAACATATGTCAATAAAGCCCAAACATAGTAGACTTTTATCACAATATCATCTTACATCCGGTACTTCTAAAGTCAAAAAACTTGTGGACTTACGTCACAATTCTCCATTAAACTTAGTCTTTCATGTCAAAATAACAACTTATAACTATTTTCCTAACAGATTGTCCACAACACTTTGTCATCCCTTGGAAACATCAGGAACTCTATGCTTGCAAATTCAACAAATTTTGGGGGAAACTTATCTTCACAGTAAGTTTAAACACCACCAAACTAAGTGCATGATATACATTACAAAGACACGTAATAAATATATCTGAAATGATCTCAGCTAATCATCATCGTCAACAACGCTGCGGCGCCTCTGGATCTGATAGAATAGAAACACATAACAAGTGAATAAACAGATAAAATCATGCTGTAAAGAAGCAAGAAAATTGATCAGAGTATTCTTGTAATTCGTAGGTGGCTTACCATGACTTTGGTTTTCTTGGTAGTCTAGGTATTGATTTGTTCCAGCAATGTTATAAGCCTCTCTTCGGAAACCTATGATTTATAATCAAGATTAGCAGTTGTATTCACTAGCTGCTACATATAATCACATATATAAATCATAAATACGAGTGTGCAGACATACTTTCTCAACGATCTGACCCATTTGGGCAGCTCTCAATATAACATCTTCAACACCTCTGGCCTTTTCAGGCTTCACCAACGCAATTCGAGCAACTGCATATATGTCAAGATAAGAACTTGTGTCACAACCATTTCAAAACAAATGTTTTTGGTGTTTTGGAGAGAAAATAATACAATTATTTACCGTATGAATAGTTATAAGTACTACTTTCCCATCAAAAATATCAACTACAAGCAATGTTGTCGGGGAAAGTATCTGGCGATAAAGGGACAGGCAAGAAAAATATTGTTTACTTTTACTTTTAAACTAAAATAAAAAAATAGCATGAAGGATATGGAATAGAAGATATGTGACATAACAACCTGCCCAGTACTCTCCAAGATTTTCAGCACTAGGAACTGAAAATAAGCTGACATTAAGGTCATCACAAAGTACTTTCATTAGCTTAACATAATCCGGCTGGTTGCAATCATCTGCAACAACACAAAGTTGTGCTGCATGCTTATCAATCACTCTGGCACCTTCATGGAGTCCTGTAGCAAGTCTTCCATGAGCCAGCTATTTCATGAACACATGCTGCAATGCTGTCATTTTTGTCTGAAAACAAGCTGCAATGCTGTCATTTTGTCCATTGGCTCCTCTATTGTTGGTGCTGCAGCTGGAACTGGAGCTTCAGTTACAACTACATCTTCTCTGTTACAATTACGGTATTAGAAAGTCACCCTTAATCTTTCTCCAAAAAGCTACTACATCGCATAAGTCAAAACACAACAAAGTTTAAACCAAAATTAATAGAACAACAATGGTATTAGGCTAATAGCAGTAGTTGATCAAAATTTACATTTCCCTGACATGTTTTGGGTTGATTTAAGGAAACAATAAGCACTTTCCCAGGGCAAAAAGTAATTCAGCATACATTCAATCAACCAGATGAAACATCCTAACACACATTTGCTGCACTGAATCATACTAATTCATAACACATCATCATATAAAAGAATGCACAGAAGATTTCTCTAATGATAATCTTTTTTTTAAGCTCGTGGGCATTATACAATGCAAGAGTGATACAGATTATCAATAAATCATAGATATAATTTTAAAAGCTAACCTTTGAATTGAAATTAAGCAAGGTACAAGGAAAACAGTGTGACAGTGTGAGGGTACCCAAAACTCTAGGACTTCCTAAGTTGCAACTTGCAAGTTACTAGTCTATCGTCATGAATGGTGAAAATTTGTAAAGGTGAAATGATTCGAAAATAAAGATATGCTCTCGTTGAGAGTCGAACTCAAGACACAATCTTAAAAAGGACGCAATTTTCTCGTACAGGAGCTCAAAGGGATCCTTTACTCCATCCGCTGTTAACCTCTGTCATAATTTTGTTTTTGTTTTTGCATAGTAGTATCATTTTGTTTCAGCCTTTGAAAAAATTTGACAAATACGAGGTACGATACAAATTATTAAATCTAATAGGCCTCTTACTGGTATTTAATGGACTCCAACACTATTTTTTAACAAGAATAAATGAGATATAATACATTTATACGTAAAATGCAAAAGTACAAACGGTGACTTACTTCAAACCATTTACAGTATACCCAGAGCCATTATTTGTTATAATAAACCTGAAACATTTTAAATTTATTAGTCATCAATTTATCACATAACTTACTTACAATAAGGTGTAGTTAAAAATGTATTTTTGTGATTATATGGTGGCGGACCTTTATTTAGAGCTGTAAGTTATTTAATATTGTCTCTACAGAACTCAATCACTTTAAAGGATGGTAGATTCATAAGAGCATAGGCAATGGAAGGTTAACGTAAAGTTCACCAGATAAGATGCAGTTTTGCTTTAAATTCAACACAGAAGTCATAATAAATACCACAATTTCTTTTAGTTTAACTCTATATAGACCATAACTACTTTTAACGAAAATAGAAAACAATTACTGCAGAATAAATTTAAACAGTAATGAAAAAGACTAAATGAGCAACACATACGCTAACACCGTGAAAACCAGAATGGCAACCAAAATGACAAAGAGCATGACCAAGTACTGCAATGATAAAAGTCAAGGACAACTGGAACTAAACAGATAAAAGAAACAAAGATTGACAACAGCATAAAATCAGATCCTTTTATGCCGAACAAATAAATTACAAGGATACAATCCATAATAATACAGAGCTCTTCTTCCAGGCACCCAGGAAGCCAATAATGGAGCTGAAACCAAATCAGAAACAAAAAATTAGTCATAAACATAGAGTAATATAGGTTGAAATACATATTTATTAACCGATTAAAAAAATCATGGAACTGAGAAAAAAGTTGAGGCTAGATGTGAAAGCTTACATCAAAAAGATCACTCCACTAAGGCCTAAAACAGGAAGAGTGAGAGACTTCCGGCAGCTGTCATGATGCACACTCATCCACACCCCAAAACCCAGAACACCTACAGCTAATAGCTACATAGTAAAACATTAATGTAATCGTAATTTTTTTTAAGGTATCTACTTTCCTTGTGCTAACCTTCTGGTATACTTACTTCCAAGAGTTCTGGCACTTGAGCTTGGGACTCTGTTTGATTTGACTCCAAAATGATAACTGGCATAATTTTTTTAAGGTATCTACTTTCCTTGTGTAACATAAGAAATAACTGTAACCAGAAGCACATAGTCATTATTGGTAAAGTAGATCAAGAGATCAAAAGAAAAAGTATTCACTGTTTGTGCAGCACCAGCAGTTCTACTCTCAGTTTTGGCATTACAACTAATGTTCCCATCTTTATTTTTGTCACATTGGCTGCTGCTATCAATCTCTTGAGCTATTACAGAGTACACACAAACCTATTTCAACACGGACAAAATTAAAATTACAGAGTACTTTGTCTTTAAATTTACCACAAACATATCAATAAAATTATGAGCATATAATTAAAACCAGTAATTAACACAAAATTACCACAAAATTGACACAACATTACAACAAGATTAATACAAAATTCCCACAAATTTAACGCAAAATTCCTACTAATTAACACCAAATCCTACTAATTGAACACTTAATACCGGATTTAATCCAACATATAATTGAAAATTTTCACAAGAATGCATATATATACATGTATAAACCAATATAATCAAAAAAGATGGTTACTTTACCTCTAATTGAAGTTTTAATCAATATTTACTCTAATCTTTTCTCTAATCAATTTGGGGTTTTAGGGTTTGCTCTAATAGATTTTAGGGATTAGAGACAGAGAGAGGAGCGAGAGGGATGAGTGAGAGAGATACATGAGTGATAAAGATGGGAGAGAGAGGATCAACGGAGAGAGGTGAGGTCGAGAGAGGAGCGGCTGAGAGAGAGAAGAAGTTTATGTTTTTGTGTTTATTTCTGTAAGAAATATTTGGGAACCCGACCTTTTTTATCCCGCCCAGCGAAAAAACAAGTTCCCGCCTACAAATTTGGAAAAATTGACTGAAAGTGTTTCGTCTATTGTAACGCTTTTGCTAAAGTATTGCAATTGTTATAAAATTTCAAAATGATTATTTTTCTTGCAACACTTTTCGTATTTTTTGCAACATTTTTAAAAATATTGCAATAGACTACCAAGTTTTGTGTCTATTGTAACACTTTTTGTAATACAAATACATATTGGTGTTGCAATAGGCCATATTTGGTGTAGTCATTGTTTCTTACACTTACCTGGCCAATTGATTTAGTTGCTTGAATTGGTTTGTGTGTACAAACGGAGATCATGACAAGTATTAGAGGATTCAATGTGACTCCATATGATGGTAAAGGAAGTTTTACTCTTTGGCAGAGAAGGGTAAAGGATATCCTAACCCAACAGAAGCTAGCAAGGGCTTTGAAGGGGAAGGAGGGAAAGCCAACAATGATGAGCGATGAAGATTGGGAGGATGCTGAGTCGCAATGCATGAGTACCATCAGACTATGCATTGCTGATAACATTATCAATAATGTTGTTAACGAAAGCACGCCGAAAGAATTATGGTCAAAGTTGGAGACATTGTATCTCGGGAAGAACTTGACTACAAAGTTAAATCTGAAGCGAGAGTTATACAAGCTGAAGATGGTAGCTCAAGGCAATGTTATTGAGCACATGAATGTGTTTAATGGTATTGTTGATCAACTTGAAAAGGTTGATGTAAAATTGGAGGAAGAAGATAAGGCCCTTATTCTTCTTACTTCGCTTCCGGAGTCATTCGATCATTTGGTCACAACCATTTTGTACGGAAAGGACACGTTAAAAATGGAGGAGGTTCAGTCAACACTTTTGTCAAATGCTGGAAGGAAGAACCAGGATGGTGACAAGGACGGAATGACAGTTTTGGCTTTGCGTAGTCAAAATAATAGAGGAAGGGGTGCTGTGAGAGGATCTACCAATAGCAGGGGTAAATCCAGATACAGTGAAAAGGGCATGCAGTGCTTTGGTTGCAAGGAGTGGGGTCATATTAGGTCAAATTGTCCGCTTAATAATAAGGATCCAGATGCATCATTGGCTGTGGTTACTCTCGATTATGAAGATGTTTGCACTGTCTTCAATCGAGGTACTAGTTCTCCAGGAGAATGGATATTAGACTCAGGGTCATCTTACCATGTATGTTCCGAGAGGGGCATTTTGACAAATTCCAAGATACAAAGAATGAAACAGTTTCTTTGGCTGATGGATCTACTTGTGAGATCAAGGGGATTGGAATTGTGAAAATCAAAATGTTCGATGGAATAGTTCGCAGCTTGAACGGGGTAAGATATGTGCCTAAGCTGAGGAAGAATCTAATATCTATCGGTCGGTTAGCTTCAGAAGGCTAGAGATGCTCTGTAGTAGGGGGAGCTATGAATATCAAAAGAGGCCGTGTGGTTCGGATGAAGGGAGAGCTACGTGAGGGAATATATCGTCTGATTAGTACGTGGCCAGAACGTACCGGAACTTCGAAAATCTGGTTATCTCGTGCACGAGGGAAGATTGACTTGAAGGATACTGCTGCGGTTGTATTGCCTTCCAGTCTAGACGATGATGCAAAGACTGCTGGGATGGATGCTTGGTCGAAGGGCTTCCACGACATCAACGAGTAGTTGTTGTGTTGCAGCTGCATATGGGCATCGATCAACACGAATCAAGTGAGCAGTGAACCATGCAACAGATTGATTTGTTTTATATGCAGTTGGGGAATAAATGAAAGATCGATGGTCACACTTGCGTGTGTGATGGTCAAAATTGCGTGTGTGATGGACTACATATGGGATTGGCCGACGTGAATCAAGTGAGTATGTGTGTATACAACAGATTGCTTCACATGTATGTAGTTGGACAAATAGAGGTCAATGGTACACTTGTGCGTATAGCAAGTGGGCATTCGAGAATGAATGTGCAAACTAGGGTATAGTTTGGAGTCTTGGACTCGGGGGGAGTTTTGTCGTAGGGAATGATACGGATCGAGGAAATGTTGGAGCTGTGTAAACAGGGCGCAGGTATGGAGTGCAAGTGATTAACTGTGAGTTTGAAAAGAGGGGGAGATTGTTAGGCACCGGCCTTTCCATTCTTTTCACCCACCTTCCCACCCACCCACCTTCCCACCCACCCACCTTCCTTCTCACCAACCCCCCCTCTTTCACCTATAAATACCCCTCCCCCTTCATTAGTTATTACACCATAATTCTCTCTTCTCTCTCTATATAGCTGCTAGATAGTCCGTCTAGTAGGGGAGCCGGTTTAGCCCACTTTCAGGAAGTGTCGGGATAGAAGGTCCTCGTGCCTAAACTATTCCTTAGGGTATTTGGGTCTGACTGCAGCCATCGGAGGTGGTCCCGCTGCAGGGGTCTTTCTATCAGGTTGTGTGGCACTGTCCGGGTTGGAGAGGGAGAGAAGGAAAGGTTGTCGGGAAACAGTGATAGGGGGAGGTTTTGAGATAAACACTTCAGTGAGTTGGGGATATACATAATAGGTATTGTAGGGCTGAATTTTTGTATGAAATTCAGGGACCGGATACTCGGATATTGTAATCTCTTTTATTTAGTGTGAAGTTGTTGCTCTTGTGGATGTAGGCTGGGCCGAACCACGTTAAATCTCTTGTCTCTTTTACTGTATTATTGGTTTGTTACTTCATTATTATCACATATATTTGTGGGATCTAAGTACATATATTTACCATATCGCTTCCGTATTCGCCGAGAATTGGGCAGATTCCTAACAAATCCATGATCACCCTGATAAACAAATTCAAGTAAACGCTTGACAAAATGCCCTTTATACTTGTCAATCATGTAGTTTTGACGACAAATTTCTCTACCTAGTATGTACATCTTCACAATGCAAAGGACAACTAATGGGCAGCCCAAGTGTTCAGACATTCTCCAATGTGTTCAAAATCTGTCAAATTGAGTAGTATGCATTAATATGTCAAATTAGTTTGGGCCTTCATCCGACCTACATGTTTCATGTGTATGCAACAAACGCATAGTTGTATTACAAACGCACTTGTCGATAGACATGAACATGAACATTGTTTATGATAACCAACCACGTAATGATCCATAGATACCAAATCCACTTTAATAAAATCTTTTCAACATAAAAGGCAGAGTATGATTGATGAAAAGAGAATATTCTAAATGCATACTTTTAAATAGTTATTCCACTAGTTTCATCATGATCTGGTTTGTTTAACTCTTATTATTGCTCACTTTATGGTCATTTCAATTATTAAGCTGCGCTGGTTTTGATTCAACTGAATTTGTTGGAATATTGTCGCAAACTACTTATCGTATTGATCCTAATAATTTAGAATCTAGTCATCAATATTGTATAATCTATCAATTACCAGCACTCCGGCAGGTAAAAATGAAAATAACATTTACTGTAGTATCCTCCAACATCTGATGCACACAGAAAAACAGATTCAGATCACCTGTCTACAGTCTATGCTTTTTACAGATTGGTTCTGTAAATTTACATGCACCTTTTACTGTATTTTATTGTTCTGCTACATTATCAAATATCAACAGAGAACAATGTGTTTCTAAAGCCCAGGAGGAAACGAAGTTCTCTTCTGCTATTAAAGTTCGAGTACATCTTGTTCTTCTCCGAATTTCACTTCGGAGTTGGACACATTGGGTAACTTTGTTCCTTTGTAACTTAAACAATTGTAACCGGAAACTGTTTCAGATTGTTTGTCAGGCTGATAAGAAATTTGATCCAGTTTTGGTTTATTTTACAATGAGGTGTTTGGGATTGCTTAAAATAAGTTATTTTTGACTTAATGGAGGTGTTTTTAACTTAATGGAGAAAGTAAAGTTTTTTACTTTAAGTTGAATGAATGTGTTTGGGTAAGTTTACTTAAAGTTAAATGTGAGTTTAATAATTTTGATTTAAAGTAAAAATTGACTTTAAAAAAAAATTAACTTCATGTTATTTAAACTTTATAAGAATTCTGGAAGTTTAAAAAAAAAAAAAACCGAAATAAGCCAAAAACCAAAGTATCTAATAATTGCTTATGATTTATGGCCTAATATCAACTTGAAGCCCACGCAAAAAGTAGTTACCCAAACAGCTCCTGAATGACTTAAAGCACATGAATGACTTAAAATCATGTTGCCAAACAGGCTCAATGTTCAAGTAAAATGTCCATTTTTCGATAAAAATATGAATAATCAGTGGGCATTGGATTGCATACAAGAGCGACTGTGCGAGAGACGAGAGTTTCTTTAGGTGGTGCGGTATACATATGTGTCTACACTCTACACTGCATATACATCATTCATACAGAAAGAATAAGTGGAGGGAAATTAAAATTACATAGAAAAAATGAAAGAAAACTTTTGCAAATGGTTCTGAAGTATAACAACCCTTGAGCGCTACTAAATTGATAGAAAAAAACAAAATGAATTTAATAAAGGAAGAATGGATGGAGATTGATAACAATGTACATAAAAAAGTATAAACCACCAACTAATAATTTTAGAAAAATTTCTTGGCGTTCATTAAAAGTTGAATCTGCAAGTTTTGTCACCACATAATTTTATCAGGTCGACGATTAACGATTGATGTTTAACATGCAAATTCATCTGACACAAAAGCTTTTTCCAAGTACCCTAAAACAAATGTAAGTCGATTAAAACATGAAAATAAATTAAATAAACTTCAATGTGGCTTGATGTTTCGAAAACGAATGAGCAATGCAATAGTGTTGTGTTATTAGCACGGTTCTGATTAACAAGTGTGAGAAAAAGATTAACAAGTGCAGATGTGATTAACTACTTAAACTGTTAACATTAAACAATGGGATCCTTAGAGCATCCGCAGCGCTCCATGGCCAAGTCCAAGGTTTTGGGACCCACTAGTATGCTACGTAAGCAAAAACCGAGCATTAAAAAAATATGACCACAGTCACCCAATGCAACTTGCCCAAGTCCATTTGCCAGCTTGTACTTTTTTATTCTCAAGTTTATTACTTTGCAGCAAGTTGAATAAATAAACAAGAAAAAACTATTAAACTAATAACAAAAAAACAGCAAAGCACAGAAAAGCAAACAAATTGCAGAGTTGGCCGAGGCCGGGGAAGAGGGCTCTTGCCCAGTTTTTTGTGGCCATGCAATTCGCTCCAACGCAAAAATGGATGCCCAAGTCCGGTTTTAGTGTCCCAATGCAAGAGTTGGCCTTGCATTGGAGGTGCTCTTATGAGTAATGTCTGATTAAGAATGCACTTTCATAAAAGAAGAATATTACTAGCATTATTATTAGTTTATTACTATTTACAATATCTTTGCAGGATAAAAAAGGACAGAAAAAGTATGTGTGGGGAGAGCTATCTCTTAAGCTTTCAGCTGTTATTTCTACTATTTCCTTTCTCTTGCTTCAACGTATCTGTCCCCCTCAATCTCAGCTTTGAGGGAGTGAGGGTCTTCTTTAGAGGAAATATGAAAGAAACCTTTTGGAAAGCCGTTGAGGAAACAGAGAGCCTATTACCAGAGCTTGGAGAATATTTTTCTTTTAATAAAAAAACTGCAACTTTATTTACCACCACCTGCAATGTAGTCAATTCGAAATATAATCAGGTTCAAAGATGTATATTAATCAGTAATTAAGTTAAGAATAGCTGATAACCCGAGATGGAACACGAGTCTAGATTAAAATATTAATATTAATACACTATTTAATTATGTAGTTATAGAGAATTGAATCGGAAGTAAAGCTAAAAAAATTAAAGTAAATAAATCTTTGTAATTACGTAGTTGTAACTTGTAAGGAATCGAACTCGGGGTGAATCTAAAAAAAATTAAAGTAAATAAATCTTGTATAATTATGTAGTTGTAAGAAATTGACCCCGAATTTAGTGATAACCAAATTTGGTAATTTGGTACTATTACGTACCATTGAAACATGGTTTTCCACATTAATAAAGAGTGTAGATTTAAAGGGGTGATATGGAAGAGATATGCAAATTGCAAGCGTACCTTTTCTATCACAAAGTTCAGCCAAACAAGATAAGAAAATGGAAGAGATATGCAAATTCCAAACGTACCTTTTCTGTCACAAAGTTTAGCCAAACAAGATAAGAAAACGATGACCAATGCAACACCAGCTATTAGTCCGATGAGAATTGCTAGTGTTTTTTGCATTTCTTCGTCATCATCATTATCGTCATGTGAGTCTGTAAACAGAGTTATGCAATTCCAATAATTAGTAAATATATTACGAGCTCTTAAGTCTGTAATGAACAGGACAGACTAATTGTCGAAATCCTAATTGATCATTTTTCATTTGTAGCTGCTACTAGCCACTCAGTTGAATTCACTTAAGGGCCATGTTTGGCGCGTGATGATGAAGTGTCTACTTGCTTTTCGCGACATCTTGAGTTCGAACTTTACAAAAACTTACTATGTGAAGAACAAGAACGAGGATGCATACATTTGAACGTTTTGTTTAAAGCGGAAATCTTGTGTACCCGGTACGTCAACTTCTCATGCATGATAGGAACAGAACCACATAAAATCTAAATCCCATAATTATGTAAAATTACGTAGACATTAGTATGAAATTTTCGATAAAAAGTTAAATATGATTTCTCTAAAATCTGGTAGTTTATTCGAAAGTTGAACCTATTGGCATTGGATCCCACGTACCGTTAAAGCGACTCTGCAACTGCAAGTAGGAGTTTTGAGACAGCTTAAAAGTAAGAAAAAGTACTAATTGACTAATGAAAGCTTTAAAATCTCTTCTTTATAGGTAAAAAGGCCGAGTACTAAACCAGAATGTTGCTATTTAGACTTAGACAAATATGCCTCTTCGATCTTTGAAGTTTAAATAGTCTTCATTTGGAGTACTAGCTGATAAAAGATTGGTAAAATGCCCAACAATCCATGTGAGCTTCATCACTTCATGTCTGTATTGATAAATAATGTTGATTATCCATTTTATTAAATTAAAATTGATTATCCATTTTATTAAATTAAAATATACTAGCTGATAATCCGTGCGAAACAAAGATACGGATTGGGCACAAATCACGATTAAAATATTCATATTAATAAATTATCTAGAATAAATATAATTAATAAATTTTATTTAAATATATATTATTAAGCGTTATTTAAACATGTTTTTCCGTATTAATAATAAGTATAGATAGGAGTACTAAAGTCATTATTTGAGCTTAATACTAATCCAAGAAAGTTAACTAACATAATTTCGTTTAGCATAGTGAAAAATCAATCAAATAAGTAAAATTCGGTGGAACGAAGGCTTACCGTGATTCCTTGAGTGATCCCCGCGGCTGGAGTATCTAGCATAGCACTTGCCCAAGAACATATCTCCCCAGGCAGCAGACCCACACTGGTTCCTCAGCTGCAGAGTTGCCTCAGCTAGACAAT
The DNA here is from genome assembly GCA_036435485.1 of Saposhnikovia divaricata. Lineage (NCBI taxonomy): Eukaryota > Viridiplantae > Streptophyta > Magnoliopsida > Apiales > Apiaceae > Saposhnikovia > Saposhnikovia divaricata. The sequence continues at coordinate 28,199,949 of CM071600.1, forward strand.
CTTGACACTGGTTCATACTCAAGTCCTGCACACATTGAGCCACACCCTGTACATTTCCCGAACCACCAACCCTAAAATACTGACCACCAGCAGTCAAGTATCCCAACAAAGAGTCACGGCTAGTCATACCATCAGAATCAAACCCAATCGACGGCCCACATTTCTTCATCACAACACCCTTGTCTTCCACACCCAAAAATGTTAAATTATCGTACTTAATAAAACAACCATCAAACTGTAACGCACCACCTGATGACCCTGGACATACGACCCCGAGGCGACTAACCGCATGCGCAACACAGTCTCGGCAGTCTGAGTTGCTGAGATCACCCCTGCATTGGTAAAGTCCATAAACGATATCGTTTTTCGTGGAGCCAGGGAGGGAGATTTTAAAATTGTTATAGCCCGTGGAAGAAGCCGAGTTAACAAGGGAGGTGAGAATCGAATTGACGTTGTACTCGTACGGAGTTCCGGGAGTATATTTAAGCTGAGAACAACCACCGTAAACAAATGTATCAGTTGCACAAGTTGATGGTTTTGCGAGAAGTGTGAAAATAGCTAGCACGGAGAGAAAAAGAGCTTGAATAGACATGTTGAAATTGTATGGCAAGATTATGAATGAGTTGTGTCAGTTAATATGTGATATATGAAACAAAAGGCTAGCTTGTTTTCTTTTTGTTGCTTGGTAAAGAATTAACGTGAGTCAGTGAGTGAACTCGATATGAATGGGTGAAATGAGAGTGAGATGAATGATTTGAGATATGGAACATGTAGTAAGTTGTAGTATATGTTACGTACGTGGAATTCGTATATAATAATACTCTAATTGATATTAAGATAAGTGTTTGGTACGTAGTTAGTAAGAGCATCTCCACCGCACTTGCCCCTTACCTATATTTAGCCTAGCTGGACAAAATTTAGGGATTAGTATTGCAAAACAGTCCTCCAACGCTACTCCCCATCCCCCATATATTTTAGGTGAGAGAAAACTCAGCCCCATATTTTGGTAACCAAAATTGAACCCCTATATATGGCCATGTCATCTCTCGCCGATTGATTCCCTCTTTTTCTCCTCTCTTCAGCTTTTTTGATAAGTTATGTGTGTATATAAGCTGGGTGTGTTTTTGTTTTGTTTTCTCATATTTGATTTTTACTTTTATTTTAATAAATTAATTATTTAAAATTTAATATTTGATAAATTAAAGATATATATATATATATATATATATATATATATATAGTTTGAAAAATTACATAAATTGTTGTAAAATTCTAGTATTTTATAAAATTATACTTAGGATTTTTTGAATAAATAAGTGTAAAAATGAAAACATTAAAATATATTCGTTTAAAATATAGTCGTTGGTATTTAAAATTTCAAATTTTAAAATACTAATTAAATGCTACTTTTGAAAATATAGGGAACCAATACAGGGGTTACCATTGGAGTAAAACAACTTTTTGGCTCCCTATATTTTAGGTAACCAAAATTTTACTATATTTTAGGGGTCCAAAATAGGGAAGCCCATTGGAGATGCTCTAAGCTTGGAGCTGACGTATTATGAATGTAGAAGAATCATAACAGGCTAATACTAAATTAACAAAGATCATCTCATAATTAAAACAGAGTACGCATATGATTGAATGAATAAACACTGTATTTGCAATTATTTGAAGGGTTGGGCATGTATTTGGTTGAATGAACAACAGGAATCTCGTAATATATATTGAAGTATCAAATTTTTTGGAATTTTTTTGTAAAAAATAGGGATTAAATGAAAATTTTATAAAAAAACAGAGGATTAAATGAAGATTTTTGTAAAAAATATTAGGACTAAATGAAAATTTTTGAAAAAAATTAGACGACAAAATGAAATTTTTTGTAAAAATGAAAGTACTAAATGAAGATTTTTGAATTATATATATATATATATATATATGAGGTTTGGTCCACAACCACCGTTGGTTGGACCAGCCACCAGCAGTACCGCAACCGTTCATTGCGGCAGTACTAGCCGCAACCTTACCGCAACCGTTCATTGCGACAGTAAGTCTTACCGCAATGGTTCATTGCGGCAGTATTTATTAGTTGTTTAATTAAAAATACATAGCATTAGTTTGGGGAGTCGAACTCTTGACCTTTTAGAAATTATACAAAACTTTTCCCACTCCACCAACTTTTCTATATCAATGTAAACAGTATTATCTTATTTATTATTTAAAATTATTAATTTGAAATATATTGATTTATAAATTTAATAAAAAATACAAAATTAAAACCATTCGTTTGGATTCAAACTCTTGACCTTTTCCAAATGATACAAACATTTTGCCGCACCACCAACTTCCACTCTTGCAAGTTTAAGCAAAATTATCTTACATATTATTTTACATTATTGTAATTTGATATATATATTTATAAATTAATAAAAAATAGTAAATTAATAGATAATAACATATGAAATGTGTATAGACGGGTTAATGAACATGGGAACAACTTCCAACCACGTGACATTTAAATTATTAATTAATTAATTTTTGAAACAAATTTAGGAAAAAAATGTTATGTAAAGTCAAAACTTGAAAATAATGAAATATATATTATTATAATCTAAAAAATGAAAAAAATAGCATAAAACATTAATGTAAGTTAAAATGAATGAAAGTGTTAAGAAAAAATTTATATTGAATATTTTAAATAGAAAAAATAACAAAAAATGTTACCATCCTGATTCATTTTTCAACAGTTATCTAAGATTGAGATGTACATGTCATTCCATCAATATTTAAACTACGTAACATGTAAAAAATATCCATAATACATTATTAAAGATACTTTTAAGTTAAAATTAATATAGTTTATTATTTTGATGCATATTTGAAGATTTAAAAATAAAACAAAAAAAAATAAAAAATCATAAATTACTGCCGCAATGACTCATTGCGGTAGTTTTTCCTGCCGCAATGTTTCATTGTGGCTCTGAAAAATTTTACGGCATTAATTATGGTTGGTGGTTGGTAATAAATGAACCACCTGCCGCAATGAAACAATGCGGCAGTTGGCATTTAAGGCTTTCTGCCGCAATGAAACAATGCGGCAGACGTGAAATCTGTTTTCTTTAAGGTAACAGAATTTGTCTTCTTTTTCAATTTATTTTTTTCAAACAGCAGAAAAAACCAACGATTTTCAAGGTTTTGGAGCTCAAAAATTCATCCAAAATTAAGGTTAGTGCTCTATTCAATGGCTTCATTTTTATTTAGCTCTTCTAGTTCATCTAGTGAACATAATGGTGATGATTATGTTACGCCGCCCGTTAAAAAAAATCATGTTTCTCGTAAATTATTTCTTGATGATGTAGATATTGATAATTATTATAGTACTGTTCGTAAACGTAGAGTGAATTACAATGTTCATAAAGATAAAATGAATGTTGATGATGTTGGTGGGAAAAAAAATGATGGTGGAAAGGGTAAAAACAAGATAATTATTAGTGATGGTGATGATGAAACAGATGAGAAATTTGGGATGGGAAAAAATGATGTTGAAGGAGATGAGGATATTAGGATGGAAAAAATTGATGATGAGGAGGATGTTAGGATGGGAAAAAATGTTGATGAGGATGTTAGGATGGGAAAAAATGTTGATGATGAGGATGTTAAGATGGGAAAAAATCATGATGATGAGGATATTGGAAACGAAAATTGTGATTTTACATTTGCGGATGTTAATAAGATTGTGCCTTGTGTTGGAATGATTTTCGATACATTAGATGAGGCAGAAAGTTTTTATAGAAATTATGGTCGAAATGTCGGATTCGAGATAATCATTAGGAATACTCATAAACATGAACGGAGTCATGATCCATCATCCCGTTTGTTTATTTGTAAGAAGGGTGGAAGAGTAGCACCGGAATCGGATCATCTTGGTAAAGGAAAACGACGCATTAGGGATGTAGATCCACGAACGAATTGTCGTGCTCGAATGTACGTATGTCACCTAGTAAATGTAAACAAATGGAAGGTAACTTTGGTTGATTTGAAACACAATCATGCCATGGTAACACCGGATAAGAGACAATTTTTTCAAACATCACGCAATATCGATCCGATCACCCGATCATTAATTGAGTTGTTTAACAAATCGGGGATCGAGACGAGTAAAGTGATGAAATATCTAGGTGAGACATGTGGAGGAATTGAAAATTTAGGGTTTTCTAATCAAGATGTACGCAATGTCATACGGGATATTCGGCACCGAGTGTTTGATTCCGGTGATGCGGAGTGTGGCTTGGTCTTATTACGAAAGTTACAACAAGAGAATGCGTTTGGTCATTTCTTCTATCGAGTGGATGTGGATAACGAGAATCGTGTTAAAGGTTTGGTGTGGGTTGATCCTCGATGCATGAATGCTTACAAGAATTTTGGTGATGTGGTGACGTTCGATTCAACTTATCGAACGAATAGGTATTGTATGCCTTTCATACCTATTACGGGAGTGAACCACCATTACCAAAATATTTTGTTTGGATTTGCACTCATGAGAGATGAGACCGAGACTTCTTATCAATGGGTTTTAGAAACTTGGTTGGAAGCCGTTGACAACAAACCTCCCACTACAATAATTACCGATCAAGATATTGCTTTGGGAAATGCTATTGCCACGGTTATGCCCGAAACAAAACACTTATATTGTACATGGCATATAAGTAGTAAATTTCCCGAGAAGTTATCTAGTTTGTACACCATATATCCAGAATTCAAAACGGATTTTAATGCATGTGTGTACAAGTCGTTGTCACCCACGGAATTTGAAGGTAGATGGGTGGAATTGGTCGAGAAGTACAAACTTGAGGATCATGTTTGGTTAAATGAAATGTATCGCATTAGACATCAATGGATTGGTGCTTACACAAAGTCGCATTTTGCCGCCGGTATGACCACTACCTCTAGAAGCGAATCAATGAATGCCTTTTTTGATGAATATGTGCAAGCATCTACCGGTTTGAAAGAATTCATTGAGAATTCCCAAAAGGCTTTGGAGGCACAATATCTTAGGGAGGTTAAAAGTGACTACGAGAGCGAAGAAAGGGAAAGGAGACTAGTATTGCAATCATCCTTGGAAATTCATGCATCCGAAATTTACACGAAAGAGATGTTTAGGCGTTTTCAAAAGGAGCTTCTGAAAAGTACATCTTATGTCGTGACGAAAGCTAAAGGTGGGTGTCATTTATTTAAAATGTTCTTGGTTGAGAAGTCTACCATGTCGGAGGATCGTAGAAGAAGCTATCGGTTGACGGCCCATATTGATGGAAAGATTGAATGTGTTTGTAGGCAATTTGAACATTCCGGGATGATTTGTAAACACATGATCCGTTACCTAGACAAGAAACAAAAAATACGTATTCCGAATGATTACATCATGTCTAGGTGGACAAAAAATGGCAACAAAATTGCCGGACCTCTACCTTATACCCCTCCCGTTCTTGGTAATGTTGGTGAATCACAAGCATCAAGGTATAGTGCACTGTGCAAAGCATTTCAAAATTTAGGCGCTGTTGGTAGTTGTTCGGTCCCACGTTTCAATTACGTGATGAACTTGATTGAGCGAGAGAGGTGTCACGTGGAAAATGCTTTTCCACAAGAAGATAAGACCGAAAAAATCAATGAGTCGTTTCCTCAAGAAGATTGGGATCATGATCCGATATTCGATCCTCCAATGTCACAAACTAAGGGACGAAAGAAGGCGGCAAGATATAAAAGTGGTATTGAAACGTCAACTTCAACAACAAAACAACGAAAGTGCGGAAAATGTGGGTTGGTAGGAGCAAACCATGATAGAAGAAATTGTCCTGGCAATTAGTTTCAATTTTATTATGTAATATTTGATCAATGCAATTGTAATCTTAATTTTCAATGTAAGGTACAAATTTGCAATCCATGCAATATTGAAATATATTTTGATCTTGTTATTTGATTGTATTATTATTTTGTTAATTTTGCTCTGAAAGTAGTTAGTTGTATTGTTGTATTTATATTGGTTGAGATTGTGTTGATATGGTATTGCTGTGTTTATGTGGTTGAAACTCCATATTGCAGTTTATTTTGCTGTATGTTTCTTAGTTTATTCCAGTTTTTCGAATATTAGGAAAAAAACAGGGGAAAACAGGGGAGGAGAGAGAAAAGCTACTGCATAAACTCTATCCGCAACGCCTCATTGCGGATAGCCGCAACCCCTCATTGCGGATAGAGTTTATGCAGTAGCTTTTCTCCCTCCTCCCCTGTTTTCCCCTGTTCTGTTTTTTAATTTTTTTTTGGAAATGCAGTAGTTGAGAGAAAATCAGTTTTTTTTTTCTTTTTAGAAATGAAAAATAATATTTTTCTATTTTTCTGGAATTTTAGGATGAAACTATATTTTATTTTTATTTTTCGAATTTTTAAAAGGAATATTTGGAAAAAGAGATATATTAATTATTATGTTTGACAATTTTAAATTCAAAATTGGGAAAAATATTTTTTTTCATTTTTTTCGAATTTTAAATTAAATATTACGAATAAAAATTATTTTTTCGTTTTTAAGATTTGCACATAAAATATTATGAAACTGAAAAAAAAATAAAAAAAGGCATTATATCCGCAATGAGTCATTGCGGCATATTTTTTAGCTTCCATATTGTTTTCTGTAACTTAATAAAGCTATGTGGCATTCCTGGCCGGGTGGATTTAAACTTATTGGAACTCTTCAGTTAAACGTGCTTGAGCTGTAGTAATTTTAGGATGGGTGACCTTCCGGGAAGCTCATTTTTTTTCCTCGATTCTATTTTTTTTTTTGTATCTTTTGCTCATAAAATTCAAATTTATTTTCTTTTTTGGAAATAAAAATAGTGTTTTTTTTAAAGATTCGATTTTCTTTTATCTTTTTCTTATAAAAATCAAATTTTTTTCTTTTTAGAAATGAAAAATAATATTTTTCTATTTTTCTGGAATTTTAGGATGAAACTATATTTTATTAAACTATATTTTATTTTTCAGGAATATCGTTAGATATATTTTTGTTAATTGAATTTGAGACACATTTTAAGCTAATAATACAAAATGTTTAGAATAAGCAACAAAACAAGATTTTAATTCATTAATAAATAATTTGGGAGGGGCTAAACCATCAAAATACAATTTTTTTATTTCCATGCCCGTGGTAGATTGGTAGCCTCCTTCTCCCTCTACGGATCTTCGTGCCCGTACAATTTCTTCAAATATGCAATCTCCATTTTAGCCTCTTCCAAGGTTTCTTGGAGATCTTCAACCTTCACCTCCAAATCAATAACTTGATCTTCAAGAACCAAGATCTTTACTTTAGCTTCTTTCAACTTCTTTTGTAAAATAGCCTCCTTTTCATTTTTTGCATCCATGACAAGTTAGGTTGATAAAGAAAATGAAAAACTTAGGTTGGAGAAAAAATTGAAGAAAATGAACTTAGGTGGTTGATAATGAATTAGAGTGAGTATTTATAGAAAAAAATTGAGAGTAAAAATCTTAAAATTCAAAACAAAATTTAATGAACTTGAAAATAACATTTGAATTTTTGGGAATGTAATTTGATGTCTCGTAAAAAGCTGAGAAAGCTAGCCGCAATGACTCAATGCGGCAGTAGATTCCCAGCCGCAATGCCTCAATGCGGCAGATAACGTCAGCTGGCGTCATTTTTGGGAATATAATTTTTGGGTCATTTTTGGGAATATAATTTTTGGGAATATAATTTTGACTAGAATAGACGGCCGCAATGTCTCATTGCGGCAGCGTCTACTCATATTCCCAGCCGCAATGCCTCAATGCGGCAGATAACGTCAGCTGGCGTCATTTTTGGGAATATAATTTTTGGGTCATTTTTGGGAATATAATTTTTGGGAATATAATTTTGACTAGAATAGACGGCCGCAATGTCTCATTGCGGCAGCGTCTACACATATTCCATTTAATATTTGGAAAAAACGAATAAAACGATACTTTTTTTTTCGTATTTTAATTTCATAATATTCCATTTAATCAGTCATTGCGGATAGGATGCAGATTTTTTTTTTTAATTTCATAATATTTTATGTGCAAATCTTAAAAACGAAAATGTAATTTTTATTCGTAATATTTAATTTAAAATTCGAACAAATTGAAAAAAAGTATTTTTCCAAATTTTGAATTTAAAATTGTCAAACATAATAATTAATTTATTTCTTTTTCCAAATATTCCTTTTAAATATTCGGAAAAAACGAATAAAATATAGTTTCATCCTAAAATTCCTGAAAAATATATTTGTCATTTTTAAAAATAATAAAATAGAGTTTAATCCTAAAATTTCCGAAAAATAGAAAAACACTCTTTTTATTTCCAAAAACAGGGAAAAATTTGATTTTTATGAGCAAAAGATAAAAAAAAAAATAGAATCGAGGAAAAAAAATGGGCTTCCCGGAAGGTCACCCATCCTAAGATTACTCCAGTTCAAGCACGTTTAACTACAGAGTTCCTATAAGCTCAAATCCACCCGGCCAGGAATGCCACATCTGCCGACTAAGGTACAGAAAATAATATATAAACTAAATCCACACTGCCGCAATGAGTCATTGCGGATAGGATTCAGATTTTTTTTTTATTTTAACATAATATTTTATGTGCAAATCTTAGAAACGAAAATGTAATTTTTATTCGTAATATTTAATTTAAAATTCGAACAAATTGAAAAAAAGTATTTTTCCAAATTTTGAATTTAAAATTGTCAAACATAATAATTAATTTATTTCTTTTTCCAAATATTCCTTTTAAATATTCGGAAAAAACGAATAAAATATAGTTTCATCCTAAAATTCCTGAAAAATATATTTGTCATTTTTAAAAATAATAAAATAGAGTTTAATCCTAAAATTTCCGAAAAATAGAAAAACACTCTTTTTATTTCCAAAAACAGGGAAAAATTTGATTTTTATGAGCAAAAGATAAAAAAAAAAAAATAGAATCGAGGAAAAAAAATGGGCTTCCCGGAAGGTCACCCATCCTAAGATTACTCCAGTTCAAGCACGTTTAACTACAGAGTTCCTATAAGCTCAAATCCACCCGGCCAGGAATGCCACATCTGCCGACTAAGGTACAGAAAACAATATATAAACTAAATCCACACTGCCGCAATGAGTCATTGCGGATAGGATTCAGATTTTTTTTTTATTTTAACATAATATTTTATGTGCAAATCTTAGAAACGAAAATGTAATTTTTATTCGTAATATTTAATTTAAAATTCGAACAAATTGAAAAAAAGTATTTTTCCAAATTTTGAATTTAAAATTGTCAAACATAATAATTAATTTATTTCTTTTTCCAAATATTCCTTTTAAATATTCGGAAAAAACGAATAAAATATAGTTTCATCCTAAAATTCCTGAAAAATATATTTGTCATTTTTAAAAATAATAAAATAGAGTTTAATCCTAAAATTTCCGAAAAATAGAAAAACACTCTTTTTATTTCCAAAAACAGGGAAAAATTTGATTTTTATGAGCAAAAGATAAAAAAAAAAATAGAATCGAGGAAAAAAAATGGGCTTCCCGGAAGGTCACCCATCCTAAGATTACTCCAGTTCAAGCACGTTTAACTACAGAGTTCCAATAAGCTCAAATCCACCCGGCCAGGAATGCCACATCTGCCGACTAAGGTACAGAAAACAATATATAAACTAAATCCACACTACCGCAATGAGTCATTGCGGATAGGATTCAGATTTTTTTTTTATTTTAACATAATATTTTATGTGCAAATCTTAGAAACGAAAATGTAATTTTTATTCGTAATATTTAATTTAAAATTCGAATAAATTGAAAAAAAAATATTTTTCCAAATTTTGAATTTAAAATTGTCAAACATAATAATTAATTTATTTCTTTTTCCAAATATTCCATTTAAATATTCGGAAAAAACGAATAAAATATAGTTTCATCCTAAAATTCCTGAAAAATATATTTGTCATTTTTAAAAATAATAAAATAGAGTTTAATCCTAAAATTTCCGAAAAATAGAAAAACACTCTTTTTATTTCCAAAAACAGGGAAAAATTTGATTTTTATGAGCAAAAGATAAAAAAAAAAATAGAATCGAGGAAAAAAAATGGGCTTCCCGGAAGGTCACCCATCCTAAGATTACTCCAGTTCAAGCACGTTTAACTACAGAGTTCCAATAAGCTCAAATCCACACGGCCAGGAATGCCACATCTGCCGGCTAAGGTACAGAAAACAATATATAAACTAAATCCACACTGCCGCAATGACTCATTGCGGATAGGATTCAGATTTTTTTTTATTTTAACATAATATTTTATGTGCAAATCTTAGAAACGAAAATGTAATTTTTATTCGTAATATTTAATTTAAAATTCGAATAAATTGAAAAAAAAAATATTTTTCCAAATTTTGAATTTAAAATTGTCAAACATAATAATTAATTTATTTCTTTTTCCAAATATTCCATTTAAATATTCGGAAAAAACGAATAAAATATAGTTTAATCCTAAAATTCCTGAAAAATATATTTTTCATTTTTAAAAATAATAAAATAGAGTTTAATCCTAAAATTTCCGAAAAATAGGAAAACACTATTTTTATTTCCAAAAAGAGGGGAAAACAGGGGATAGCCGCAACCCCTCATTGCGGATAGAGAGAGAAAAACAGGGGAGGAGAGAGAAAAGCTACTGCCTAAACTCTATCCGCAATGAGGGATTGCGGCTATCCGCAATGAGGCGTTGCGGATAGAGTTTATGCAGTAGCTTTTCTCTCTCCTCCCCTGTTTTCCCCTGTTTTTTTCCTAATATTCGAAAAACTGGAATAAACTAAGAAACATACAGCAAAATAAACTGCAATATGGAGTTTCAACCACATAAACACAGCAATATCATATCAACACAATCCCAACCAATATAAATACAACAATACAACTAACTACTTTCAGAGCAAAATTAACAAAATAATAATACAATCAAATAAACAAGATCAAAATTAACTAAAGTCCTAGATTCCTCTGTTGTAACCCGGCATTAGTCATTCTCCGCGCTTCCCCTTTAAAAACCTCCCAAGCTATGCGATATCGAAAAGTCATAACATCATATACAGGGTCCCACCGTGCATCTTTCAATGATATGCCGCCAAGTATAGCATCCATATACTTGCAAACATACACACCACAATCAGAGCCGCCTTGTTGCTTCGGTCGATCCGTAATGAACTTCACATCCATGAAACCGTCTTCAACAAATCTCAAAGGTTCCAAGAAATGAAGCATGCACGGCAATAATTTTTCCTACAAATTTACCACAAAAAATTAAAAACATATTCAAAAAAGAACAAAGAAATAAGTAGGAAAGAAATAGATAACTATGAAGAGCATAGATTACCATGACATAAATCTCCTTGGCGTATGCCTTTCGTAAGTCACAATGTCGAGCATGGTCCCGGAGAGGATCAATTAAAAGCAATTTCATTCTTTCAAGGTTCACAACAAACAAAAACCAATGACTACCTGTGCATACGGGGAACAAAGCAACATCACACATGTGTATTGGTGGCCCAAAGTGCTGGTCTTGGTAGGTAAGATAGAACTGTTCCTGGTCTTTCATTTTCTCCGGAGTTTTACAAGTTGGATGCATCTGCAGATAGGAGAAAATTAGTTATGAAATGCAAGAATTATTTCAATTTCTTTATTTCTTGCATTTTATAACATTATTTCTATAATTTTGCATTTTAGACCTTCATTTCTATATTTCTTGCATTTTAGACCTTCATTTCTATATTTCTTGCATTTTATATCCTTATTTCTATAATTTTGCATTTTAGACCTTCATTTCTCTATTTCTTGCATTTTAGACCTTCATTTCTATATTTCTTGCATTTTAGAACCTCATTTCTATAATTTTGCATTTTAGACCTTCATTTTTCTATTTCTTGCATTTTATATCCTTATTTCTATAATTTTGCATTTTAGACCTTCATTTCTCTATTTCTTGCATTTTAGACCTTCATTTCTATATTTCTTGCATTTTATAACCTTATTTCTATAATTTTGCATTTTATACCTTCATTTCTCTATTTCTTGCATTTTAGACCTTCATTTCTATAATTTTGCATTTTAAAATGCAAAATGAGGCAATAAGTTATGAAATGCAATAATTAACCAAATTAAGGACTAAAATGCAAGAAATTTGAATTGATTTACCTACACGTCGGAGAAAATTAGTTATGAAATGCAAGAATTATTTCAATTTCTTTATTTCTTGCATTTTATAACATTATTTCTATAATTTTGCATTTTAGACCTTCATTTCTATATTTCTTGCATTTTAGACCTTCATTTCTATATTTCTTGCATTTTATATCCTTATTTCTATAATTTTGCATTTTAGACCTTCATTTCTCTATTTCTTGCATTTTAGACCTTCATTTCTATAATTTTGCATTTTAAAATGCAAAATGAGGCAATAAGTTATGAAATGCAATAATTAACCAAATTAAGGACTAAAATGCAAGAAATTTGAATTGATTTACCTCCACGTCGGAGAAAATTAGTTATGAAATGCAAGAATTATTTCAATTTCTTTATTTCTTGCATTTTATAACATTATTTCTATAATTTTGCATTTTAGACCTTCATTTCTATATTTCTTGCATTTTAGACCTTCATTTCTATATTTCTTGCATTTTATATCCTTATTTCTATAATTTTGCATTTTAGACCTTCATTTCTCTATTTCTTGCATTTTAGACCTTCATTTCTATATTTCTTGCATTTTAGAACCTCATTTCTATAATTTTGCATTTTAGACCTTCATTTTTCTATTTCTTGCATTTTATATCCTTATTTCTATAATTTTGCATTTTAGACCTTCATTTCTCTATTTCTTGCATTTTAGACCTTCATTTCTATATTTCTTGCATTTTATAACCTTATTTCTATAATTTTGCATTTTATACCTTCATTTCTCTATTTCTTGCATTTTAGACCTTCATTTCTATAATTTTGCATTTTAAAATGCAAAATGAGGCAATAAGTTATGAAATGCAATAATTAACCAAATTAAGGACTAAAATGCAAGAAATTTGAATTGATTTACCTCCACGTCGGTGCAATGTCCAGCTGCAATAGTCGTGAAATAACTCATGCCAAGGAAGAACCTCTTGCATTTTAGTCCTAGCACTTTATTCTGAAAATATGTGCTCTCCCTAAGCTTCAGCATCTCAACATATGCATCTAGAACTGACGACTCCATTTCATGATCGCGTTTTAGGCATTGGACATTTTCCCAAGCAAGCTCCGGAACCATCCCACCAACACTCCTAATAAAATTATGCTTTTCACCCCACCAATGCTTAAACAGCCAGTTGATTTTCCGATTTTTCAGTGGCTTCTTCATATCACCTGATTCATAACCAGTCCGCCTCTGCAGATCCTTGTATTTATCCTCATTTGTGTCCAACTGCAAATACATGTCAAGACCCCTATTCATGATGGATATTCATGGCATATGAGAAAAATAGCAAGCCAAAACGAATGTATGATTCAAGATACATACCCCAAGCATTTCTCTTAACCTATCAGGAATAATACCACTGATACTACCAAACTTCACAAGTCCACCCGCCATTGGGGTTAACTCTGAACCAAGAGTAGTGGTTTCAACCTGCCATTCGATGAAGATACAAAAATCATATACACATTTCAAATACAATACGTCAAGGTTATTTCAAAGTTAAAAATTATTAAGTCAAGGTTGACACCAGGAGGGATGGGGCGGTCTGATAAAGGTGTTACCATGGGTGTAGAAGGAGAAGGAGCAACTGTAGTATGAACCTGTATCGGCTGTGAAGGAGGAGGGCTAACCTGCAACCACAATGTGATAAGAACATATTCAAAATTGGTATATAAGAAAGAAAATCACAAATAGGACATATTAGTACCTCAAGATGAGCATCAGGGGGGACAGACTTTGAAGGAGGAGGGCTAGATCCCAGGGTCGGCTGTGTAACAGGAGGAGCAGCTGCTGTAGTCTCAACTGTAGTCTCAACCTACAATTATGATAACAAAAATCAAATTACAACTACAATTATCAATGGTATATAAGAAGAAAATCACAAATAGGAGAGATTAGTACCTCAGTATGAGCATGATGGGGGACAGATGCCGGGGTAGGCTCTGTCACAGCAGGAATAGTGATAGCCTGCAACCACAATGAGATAAATACACGAAGAACATATAAAAAGTTGGTATATAAGAAGGAAATTACAGTAAGGAGAGATTAATATGAGCATGAGGGGGATAGATACCGGGGTAGACTGTGAAGGAGGAGAGCTAGATACCGGGGTCGTCTGTGTAACAGGAGGAGCAGCTGTAGTCTCAACCTACAAGATACACCGATCATATATACATATATTTCTCCACAAGTGACTCGAATTAAACCAGGCATTAAGAAGGGAATCACTATAAGTTGGAAAATTACACATCATGCACATAAAATGGCATTATATTATATTTATAGAAATACAAACCTCGGTATTTCGAGGTATGATCCATTCCTTAGGCCATGCGACATGAGATCCAATTGCTTGCTTGACCATCTCCATCTCACCAACTACCGGAACTGGAATCAAGGCTTCTAGTTTAATTCCTCCATCCACCGACACTCTCAGACATCCAGTAGGCATAGGCTTGCCATGTATTTTCATACTCATTTCTCCTCCATCTTGATAAGCCATGCCAAAGGCAACCTTGTTGTCTATGCTATCCACTGCCAAAGGCAACCTTGTTGTCTGACATCAAACTAACCTGGGTGTCATCAAATACCCAATCGTCGAGGTTGGCTGTCAACTGGCGGACATCCAACTTCTCCCGCTCACCCCCCTGCCATATGTGACTGCTAATATGATCATCCTGCATGGTCAAGAGGGACCTATCGAGAGGCCCGCACTGCATATCCATAGCATCTGCAATGTGCAAAATCAAAGAAATAAGGCACATTTCATAAACATGTACCAAAATTGGCTAAAATTATCATTCCATGAAGACATATTTAAAACAAGAATAAATTAACAATGAATATCATTTATCAAATAAAATGCAGTACTAATAACACTAATTAATCAAAATTCGAATTAATAAATCATATTAATTCATAAATTCGAATTTTAAACTCAAAAATTCAAATTAAAATTTCCACAACTCATAAAAAAATTTATAATTATAATTTCATAATTATAAGCCCTAATAATTCGAATTAATTCATAGTTTTAATAAAAATTTGGATAATAATTCGAAACCTAATTCTAAATTGGGCATTTCGAGCTAATAATTCGAACTATGAACCCTAATAATTCGATTTAATTCATGATTTCAACTAAAATGAAGTAAATAAACACCAACCACAGTTAAAAATGAATCAAACCATGTATATAGTAGTGCGTGTGTGTATGTATAACTACATGCGTATGTGTGTAAGTGTCAATTAGAAGATACCTTGAGGAGGAAGATCGCCTGACATTCGCAGCACTTTGTGTAAATCGCCTGAAATCGCCTGAAATCGCCTGAAATCGCCTGACTCTGTGCTTAATTAGGGTTAGTTCATGTCGCGGAAGCCGCAATGGGTGGTTGTATACTTCTCGTTTCCGCATTGTATCATTGCGGCAGCAGATTTAAGGGTAAAAAAGTAATTCCGTATTTTAATATATCCGCAATGATTCATTGCGGCATTAATAAGGGTAAAAACGTAATTTCAGATTTTATTTCATCCGCTATGTATCATTGCGGCAGCAATTTGGAGGGTGAAAACGTAATTTCATTCTTTTACTTGTTTCTATATTTCAAATTAACAGCTTTTATTAATTTATTATTTTTTATTACTTTTATTAAATATAAAACTATAATAATTTATTTAAAATTTTATATAATAATTCAAATTTTATAAACATTTTTTATTTTATAATGTATTAATTTACCATTTTTTATTAATTTTAAATTAAAACGCTGCCGCAACCTTTCATTGCGGCAGGTGTCCTGCCGCAACCCTTCATTGCGGCAGTTGTCTTTTTTCTTGCCGCAATGAACACTTGCGGCATTGTACGAGTTGGTGGTTCTGGCCCTTTTTTCAACCAACGGTGGCTGTGGAAGGGCACCCTATATATATATATATATATATATATATATATATATAAGTTCGATTTTAGAAGTCTGGAGGACGACCGCCACTCCGTGTCCTCCTAATTCCGTCTGTGCTCATAAAATATTAGTACTACTATTTACCAATAATCATTCTGTTCGTTAATATTTTAAAAAGTGCTTTTCATATCATTCTATTTTGGTAACACTTTCATCCGCCAACAAACATAGCTGCATGTGTGTAAAGATTAGTTTATAAAAATTTGAATATACATAGAACTAATGACTACTCCTGGATGGTTAATCTTATTAGTTTAACTTGTTCTTAATTATAACTAACATTCATGGACTATAGCTAATTTGGTCTTCCTTAGCCTTATATTTTATGTACATGTACATGAAGATGAAAGCTTTATCTTTATTCTTTAGTCTTTACTGTAATATGAATATGACTGCCAATAGCTATAGTTTGCACTAAAATGACGTTTACTCCCACCTGCCCAAACAATGGGCCACTTCTTCAGCTTTACGCCTTGAGGATAGTTTTCATCCCCTTTATTAGCAAAAACGTGCAATACATATTATTACTACATACAGTTTTATTTAATCGTTCCGAATCTTAGATTGCTTTCGTTTCTCTCGTACATTTATAATTTCGTTTCTTTCGATCCAACACTCCAAGCATTTAATTTATTCGGATCTTAGACAGCTTTCATTTTTCCTTACACATTTACGATTTCGTTTCTTTCACCGTCCAAGACTCCAAACATCTAATTTATGTGCCGCACAATTTCGATCTTTTCCGACAAAGACCACCTTCTAGAACTAGCCAAACTCGCTAAACTTTTATGGCTGCCATAATTTTTGCAATTGACGAAATTAAACTACTCTCGACTAAACCCATGACTAACATAGAGAATGCATCTCCACCATCCAACTTTCGTAACCTTTCTCTATTGCGGACTCAATTTCAAATAACACGGCATCGAGTCTCTACTAATTCAATGGGACTGGATTGTTCATGTAATTTACTATTCAAGTCAAATTGACGAGTTTTAGAGTTTTATAATATAGACGGGAGATGAAGGAGATTGGATCATTCATACACTTCACTAAGTTCCCGTTTGAGAAATCTTATTTTTCAAAAAAATAAGTTAATTATTCTAAAAAAAAGTATGTAAATATGTATTTTTTTTCTGAAATAAGTAACTTATTTTTGGAAGATAACGAATGTTAAACTCCCCATACACATTTTTTTCTAAAAAAAAGTATATAAATATGAAAAAAAATTCGAAATAAATAACTTATAAGTTACAATTAAGAAATGATAAACAGGGTCTAATTGAAGTACCAAGCCGATGACGAGTTTTTTAATATTGACGAGAAATGAAAGAGACTGGATCAATATACACTTAAAATAATAAAATAGAAAAGATTTTAAAAACGGCCATCATTGTCACAGTTGCCACGTAAATCGTCAAAGATTTGATTTTCCAAAATTTCTAAACTATTTTTTTTTAAGAAAAGAGTTTCGAGCATGATTAATTTAGTTGAACATACGACTGGGGACAATCGATCGATCACGATCACAAGAATCTAAATTTAGTGTTTGTATATATACAAATGGTCCATATCTAGATTGAGATCAGCATGTGAGTGCCTAGCTAGCCAGCCATAAGTGATTTTAAATGGGTTAATTATTTAGTAGGCATTTCGCTGCGATCAAATGTATTAAGCAAGTCATTAAATGTAAAATTGACTCCTTTGAAGCCAACAACATGTTGGTGCAGTGGTTAAGTCACTGGCCTCCTTTGAAGGAGGTCAGGGGTTCGACTCCTACGTGTGCGTGAGTTTCTTAGTTGGCCGGGGGTCCTTCGGAAACAGCCTCCCTATTGTATAGGGGCATGGTCTGCGTACATCTACCCTCCTCAGACACCACTTTGAGTGATATTATAACTGAGTAAGCTAAGTTTTTATTAAATGTAAAATTGACTCATTTAAATTATTTATTATTAAATTTGTATTGGTTTGTTAATCAAATATTAACTGAAGCTGTTTTGAAGATGTTATTGATCTCCAAATCATGAGTTTGAGTAACCAAACTGAATACCACATGCTATGCTACACAAAACCAATCTCAGATTCATTGTTGGATAAATTCTGCAAAAATATGTTTTTGATGTTCTTGAACCGTTCTTGAGGATCGAAGCACTTTTGAAGATGTTATTGAATTCCAATTTTGATGTTCTAGTAACCAAAATGAATCCCACATGATGCTCTACATAAATTCATGCTCAGTTTCATTGGTAGGCAACTTTTACAATTTTTCATTAATATTCGATTAACGGATCGATACAAATTTACTAATAAGTGACTTAAATGAGCCAATTCTATGTTTATTGACTTACTTGATACATTTGATTGCAGCGAGTGACTACTTGATAACTAACCCGATTTTCAATGTACTACACTTTCACTCAGTTCCACTTATCTAACTTTTAAGATAAGATTATGGAAATAAACTCATGTTAGTTATGGAAGATAATTTGCTAAGCAGAAAGAATAAAAGAATAGCTACATGAATACAGTTGGTTGAAATTAGTTACTAGTAGTAGTATTTACTAAACTACTTAATTACATTATACGGTCAGTGCGCTTTCACTATTTTTTTTTTAGACCTTAGACTCCCTCACACTTATTATCTAATGATATTACCTTAACAATTACTCCCTCCGTCCCATTTTATGTGATCCTTATTCCTTTTTGGGACGTCCCAAAAAGAATTTATACTTACTATTTTTGAACACTACTTTACACTATTACACCCACTACTTCTCTATATTATATTTTTTTTATTAAATAAACACTATTACATCCACTACCTTGCTCCACTATCTCAAATCTATTATTAAATATTGATAGGTCCCACCACTTTACCCACTTTTCAACTAATTTTATTCTTTTTTTACTACCTTTTACTTAATCTCCGTGGAAGTCAGACAAGCTCACTTAATTTGGGACGAAGGTAGTATGTGTATGGAAGCCCCACATAGAATGATTCCCATTTGTGGGAGACCTGGCCATTAGTGCGGTCCGGGCCGGTCCGGGCCGGGCTTGCACCGGGCCGTGCCAAAAAAACACAACACTGAACCGGCACTAAGAGTTATCCGGGCCGTGCCGGGCCGGTTCCGAATCACAAAATTTAAACCCGTGACCGGATTCGTGGGTTAGTGCGGGCCGTGCCGGTTATTCGTTTTTTTGAAAATTAATTTATTTCTTTATAGATCCGCTTTACTAATAGATTTTGAAAATTAACTTCTAGATGATGTAGTTAAAAGAGGACGGTACCTCATATAAATTTTATTAATTAAAAATATTTTACAAATGATTTGAGAGGACTCCTCTCTAAAAAAACGGAACAAATCGCATTAACATACAATAATACAATACAAATAAAAAAAAACTATCCACTATTTATATAAATTAAATAAACTATCCACTATAATTGTTGTTCACTTGTTGAGGCGCCTGATTCTGATGAAGTATCCATTATCATCCATGGATCGTCTTCACCATCTTCGTCTTCATCTTTCTTTCCTTGTTGTCTTTTTGCGGCTTGATCCCAATCTTTTTTGCAAACACAAATCTTGACCGCGTCTGGTGCAAGACTTGATCTCTTCTCATCTAGCACTCTTCTACCTGCACTAAAAGCGGACTCGGACGCAATTGTAGAAGCGGGAACGACTAAAATATCCCTTGCAATTTTTGCTAAAACCGGAAATTGTAACTCATGATTCTTCCACCATGTTAGTATTTCAAAATCATCATTTAACTCATAACTATAAGAAAAAAATTCGTTAATCATACTAAAAGCAGAAGCAGGTACAGGAGTAGATGAAGTGGAAATTCTACATTTTTGTTTTTTAGTTAGTATAGATGCAATAGTACTATTAAACCTACTAACACCACTACTCTTACTCTTAGATGGCATAACATTTTGAGTTTTAGGAACATACAAATCTATTAGTTTATATAACAAGACTAAACAGTTATTTACATATAGCAAGTGATCATATTTAACTCCTAAAACTTCATAATAATGCTCTAACATATTTTCTAAACCTTCTTTTCTAACACCGGGATCAAGAAGACATGCAATACCATAAATATAAGGAAATTCTGTTAAGTATTCGATCCACTTAGTTTTCATATCAAAAATAACCGCAAAAAAAGCATCATTTTTTTCATAATTAAATAAACTAGTAACAATATTAACACATTCAATAATAGCATGATGTACATTTGGTTCATAAACATAAGAAAAAACCGTAGTAGCATGTGCAAAACAATCAAGTAAGTCACGTACGGTAGATGCCAACTTCCAATCATGATCGGTAAGTAATCCACCTTCGTATTGGTGACTCGGGTCATCATTATATAACACGGTGATAATGGCTCTATATTTAATTGCTTCATTTAATAATTTATAAGTCGAACTCCATCTCGTAGGACAATCGATACCCCACTTCTTCGGCCTTAATCCATTATCCTTACACAACTTCTTGTACCTGGATCTATATGTACCCGCTAAACGTAGATACTTAACTACTTTCCTAATAGGATCTAATAAATGAGTTAATTGTGCAATTCCTTTTTGGGCCGACAAGTTAATGATATGAGCACAACATCTAATATGTTAAAATTGTCCATTTAAAACTAAAGGAATATCAGTTTTAATATAATCCATACATTTGTTATTAGCAGCAGCATTATCTAAAGATATTGTGAATACCTTATTATACAAATTAAATTCATTTATTGTTTCTAAAATTCTTTGTTTTATGTTATAACCCGAGTGTGACTCATCCATCACATCAAATGCAATAATTCGTTTTTGTAAGATATAGTCACTATCAATCCAATGAGCCGTAATACAAATATAAGGTTCACCTTGACTCGAACTCCAACAATCACTAGTTAAAGAAACCATACCATCAAAATTACCTAAATATTCAATTAGTTCGATTCGTTGACTATAATATTGTTTTTGTATGTGACGTTTAAGTGTGTTTCTAGGAATTCTTTTAAAGGCCGGATTTATTGAATTCTTTATCATATGCTCTAAATTTGGACTCTCACCGTGGGAGAAAGGTAATTCATCTAAGGTAACATATCTAGAAAAATCATCAATCATTCTATCTCTACTATAAGCAAAAGGCATACCTCCACCGGCCGACGATGTCATAAAACCACTAAGTTGTGTTTGTTGTGGACCTCGACGTGCTTCTCCACTTTCATGATTCGCCTTCGTAAGTTGGTGAATATTTTCCAAGTGTCGACTAAGTGTACCCGTACCTTGTCCCCTAGTCCACGTAAACGGTGCTTGTTGTCGACCATTTTGTATACAAATCAAACAATGAACTTTAAATTTTGGTGGATCATCGGATATTTGAACTCTATCATAGTATGTCCAAACATGTGATGATTGTCTCGAACTTGAACCTACAAAAAATTACAAAACGAATAAATTAAAAATGAAATACAAAATTTGAACCATATGTAAATTAAATACAAAATTCGAACCATATATAAATTAAATACAAAATTCGAACTTGAACCATATGTGAATAAAGTAGAAATTCGAAGCATATATACATTTTAAAAAAATAAATAATTCGTAGCATATATAAATGTATATAAAATATAAAAACTGAACAAAATTTAAAAAATTAATTATACCTTCTTCGTGTGTCTGTGTGGCCGGAGATGCCGGAGATCGAGGTGGTAGCATCCCAGTCACCGGAGTTGAATCTTGAGATGAAATAGTGCCACTACCCCTTCCTTGTTCCATTTTTTTGCTCGAGATTTGAGAGAGATGTAGAGAGTAGAAATTAACAATTAAGCTTACGACTTACGATTACGAGTATTAAAAATAGAGCGGTAGCCGGAGATAATTGAGAGAGAATTAGATAGAGAAATGGTGTGGGAAAATTAGAGATAGAGAAATGGTATATATAGGGGTTGGGAAGAAAGAGCCGTTGTCTCCCAACGGCAACAAAACAACGGTCACAAGCTGCAAGCCTGCAGCGGTCACAAGCAACGGTCAACTGGGTTCCAGCCGTGGCGCGTGGTTGGTACTCGCGTGCCGGTCCGGGCCGGGCCGTGCCGGGCCGTGTCGGTTCACCCGGTTCGTACTGTCGCGGGCCGGGCCGGTCCGGTCCCGGTTTTTTAATACTGAACCCGTATTCGGACCGGGTTTTTTAGCGGTTTAGTGCCGGTTCGGGCCGGTTCAGGACGGGCCGAATATACACGAATAAAAAACCGGGCCGGTTCAGTGCGGGCCGGGCTGAACCGCCCTAATGGCCACCTCTAGTCTAGTTCTTCATGGGTGCAAGATCTTCGTCGGTGCTGATTGATATACAGAGAGGACCATCTAACATAAAATATAAAAAAGAATTATCATGAAATATATATATTTATTTTATTATATATAAAATATAATTACAAACTTTTATTAGAAAATCAAAAATAAGATTATTGTTTTTTTTTTCAAAAAATCATTAAAAATTAATGAAATAATCCAAAACCATTCTACCATAAAATCAACTTATCCAAAATGATTATACAGTATAATCAAATTTAGAATCAAGTTTTTTGTACAAGTTTTACTTGTTAAAGTTTTTATAAAGTTTATACATTATTACTGCTAGATGATAACCGTGCAAAACACTGGTCGAAAATATTAATTTAATTTGATCATTAATTAATTATTTTGATTGATCTTAAAAAATTATGTTATTTATACAATTCAGTAGTTTATAATAAAGAAACTATTATATTTATAACAGAATTTCAACAATTCTAAAAGATACGAATTTTGGAATAAAATCAAATATGGAGACTGAAGTATCATTTGAACGGGTTTTATTATTTATTAATAGAATTTATTATTAATTTAAGATTATTTTAAGAAAATCAAGAAAATACGATATATATATATATAGTTCTTATAGATTATTTTGTAACTCAATACTCCCTCCGTCCCATCCAATTGTTTACACTTTTCAAAGAATGTCTGACACGCATTTTAAGGTGCATTTAAAGGGTAGTATAGTAGCATAACTTATTTTTAATTTTTTTTTCTTGTATAAAAATTTAGACATTAAATTTTTATACAAGAAAAGAATATTTTAAAAATAAGTTATGAAACTATCATTAAAATGCACCTTAAAATGCGTGCTGGATACCTCTTCAAAAGTGTAAACAATTGGATATGACGGAGGGAGTACGATTATAATAAAAGAATCATAATTGTTTTAAGATTATAACAATTTTACTATTTTAGTTAAGATAACATGGAGTTTTAGAAAAAATAGGAATAAAGAGCTGGAAAGAGCTGCAATTGTTCTAGGATTACAACAATTTTATTATTTTATTAAAGATAACATAGAATTTTACAAGTAATAGGAATAAAGGGGTGAAACCAGAAAAAGGTGGAACCAAATTTGGTACTGTAACACAATTTAAAAGAGGGTTTCGCTTATTAATATGAAAAAAAACTAATATGAGCATGATGAAAAGCCAATATGTTGCAAAGATTTGAGTTTTTATTAAGATTTATCTAAATGTAATTAGGTTAATGATGAATAAATTGACCTTAACGGCACATTAAAGAGTATGTAGATGGGCACAACTTGGCCGGCTAGAAAGCGATTATGTTGAAAAAAAAAAATTAAGTTATCCAGAGATATAGAATCTTTACCTTTCCACCAATTTGATTAGCCTCGCTGTTTTGTACTTCATTGATGGATGGTAATCACTTCATCTATAACAATGGTTTGTATATTTGTTGGTGTAAGTAGATTGCATTCCACTGGTATTTTCCCCTGTTGGTGGAGTTTTATCTTGATGGTGTTTTATCTCGTGTTAATTAAAATAATTGCAAAAAAATAATTATAGTTGTAATACGTTTTTTATTTTTTATTTTTAAATAAAAAACAACATAGAATTCTAATGGAAATAGGAGTTTAGGCCGGGTGAAACCAAAATAACCAAGTTTGGTACAGAGTAGTACCATTAAAAAAGGATTTCGATTATTAATAAAGGTTATAGATTATACACTAGAATCAAATTTTATATTTTACCGAAATTTTATTTTAAAATTATTGATGGGATACTATAGTAGAACCACCGATTCTCTCTAAAACTCTATATAATAAAATTTTCACTTTAACAAAATGTTGTGTATAAATATTTCGATATAATCCCACAAGGTAATTATAAATTTCTTAAAAGTGAATTGAGTTAACCTTTTTGAATATAACCAGCTTCATTATTCGTGCAAAGTAAGGGGATACTCTAATTTAATTGCGAGATTTTAATTTTTAATAGTTCAACTTTGTAATTATATACATTCTTCAATTGGATGTGATGTTGCTTAGATATAGATACTTACTCTATTTTCAAGTGTTCTCATTTTCTGACAAGTTCTCTCCAAGAATTTTTAATATTCAA
Organism: Saposhnikovia divaricata; assembly: GCA_036435485.1. NCBI lineage: Eukaryota > Viridiplantae > Streptophyta > Magnoliopsida > Apiales > Apiaceae > Saposhnikovia > Saposhnikovia divaricata. The sequence continues at coordinate 28,224,631 of CM071600.1, forward strand.
TCAATTAGTCATCTAGTTAAATAATTTTAGTTGTAAATTTAAATTTATTATATTTAGAACTGAGATGTCATAATTTCTATTCTGAACAAAGTAAAGATTAACTAACATTTTTATAGCATTTAATTTTAGGGGGTTTTAGTTACGATTTAGTTATTTTGATTCAAAGTTTTAATTTGTAATTTGTATTAATCATGTTCATGTGTACCATAACTTTTAGAGTTTATGATATTCTCATCTTTCTTATATCGTCGATTACACAACAATACATTTGATTGGAATCAATACACGGCTGGTGATTCTTCACTCTAATTTAAGGTGAAATATATCGTACATTTCGAAAATTTGTTAGGCAATTCAATATCCCAATTTTATATATATATATATATATATATATATATATATATATATATATATATATATATATATATATATATATATATATATATATAGGCAAGTGCTCAAATACAAACCACTTTTAAAATACAAACCTACAAACCAACACTAAATTAATTATATTTCATATATTCTAAGGTTCCCGCCAAGGGTACCTTCACAAAAAATGATTTTTTTTTTTGGGTTGGATAGAGCCAGGTATTTTAAACGTTTTTTGTATTGAGGTACCCCTAGTTTGGTCATTAGATTAGCTTGAAATATTAGATTATGCTTGGTTTGTAGGTTTGTATTTTAAAGAGGTTTGTATTGGAGTAACCCCCTATATATATATATATGTATATATATATAGGGTGTGGCTCAAAAGAAAACTCATTTTTTGAAGAAAACTAAGGTACTAATCCTAACCATTGGATGTATTATAATCTATGGCCCCGCCAGGGGCACCCACATACTAATCAAATACACCCTCACACACACAATCCCACCTAATCCCCTCCGTTTTTAATTTGATTTTTCCCGTCAATCGGTGATATTTTTTTAAAATCTAATTTCACCACATTTTTCTCCATCTCCCAACGATCAGTTTGCATACCATATGTGCTATATTTTAATTTAGTTTTCTAAGTTCTCCTTTTAAAGGGGTTCTCTCTAGATCCCTACTCATATATATATATATATATATATATATATATATATATATAAAAGTTCATTACGTTCATAATCTTATATAGACATTTCTTTTTTTTCGAGGATCTTTTAATATTAAATAATTTTCTAGGAACTTTTGCGATGGTTAAATATGAATGGTATATGAGATGATAATTAAATTATGTAAAAGAAAGAGACAATAAAATCTATAATAATAAAAGTAAAATTGATAAGTGTTTGTTATTTAAACATTAATTATATCTTAATAGTAAAGATACATTATAAAGACATTAATAAAATGAGGCCTTTGGCAAGATGAGGGGCAAACTAACCGTGATATGTGTATAAAAATGTAAACAATTATCGAAAAAGTCAATACACATATATGGTATACAGAAACGAAACAATTCTTTTATCAAGAATATATAATATATTGATAAAATTAAGAAGAAAAAAAAAAGAAAAAACATTTTTCTATATAGCTAATGAATTTTATCATTTACCAAAATAAGTATTTAGTTCAATGATTGTAATGGTGAGTAAAAAGTTCATTATAATTGGGAGTTCATAGGTTCAATTTCTAATAATGTAAAGAATATATAATTTTTTTATAGGATTTGAATTGAAGGGCGTAACAATAAAATTAGAAGAGAGCATAAATGTAAAATAACATGAATAAAATGGAACATCCTATTATAGGGTGATGGCCCTAAATAATCATTTTTGACTTTGAAATGCCCAAAATACTGAAATTCAAAAAGTTGGCCCGATTTACCGACGGGATACGGAGTTGCGTCCTCCGTATTAGCTCGATACGTTGCTCGAAGCTCCGTATTAGGTGGATACGGTACACGCTCTTCCGTAACACGACATGATACGGAATAGCGTGTACCGTGATTGTGCTGCGCATCCGGCTAACACGGAACACAATCCATCGTATTGCACAAACACGCTACACGATCTGCCGTATTATAGGCGTTCACATTACACGATTTAGCGTGTTACCCTATGTATCACGGTACACGGTTTAACGTGTCCCATCGGTAAATAGGGCCAAACAAGCTCAAATATGAGTATTTTGGTAAATAATAGATTTATTAACTAATAAGTAATATCAATTTTTTAAATAAATATCAATATGAATGAGAATCGAAAAATTTGGATGACAAGTGATAAGCATTTAGCACTATGGCTTACTTGATTCAATTTTAATATTGTCTAAGGGGTCATTTGTTAAATCTGAACCATAATTTCTGAATGATTAGTATTTATGGATGAATGATAATCTAAATGCTGAACTAGCCATATCATTTGATAAGAAAAAAAAAATAGATTTCTGAATGACAATATTTATTCAAAAAATATATTTTAACTCAACTAACTATTTTTAAAAATTTAGTATGATAAAAGCACATTCAGCTATTTAATTTAAACTCATCTTCAAGACATAATTGTTTTAAAATTTTATTTCAAAAAAACTTATCACGTTAAAAAAATTTATACAACACATGTAACTATTTTAAGTTAAAAATATCTCTAAAATACAATAAAAATTTTAAAACTAGCAAAATATCAATATTTATGTAATTTTGAATTAATTTTAAAAATCAAATCAACTGAGCACCTAATTAATCGGGGATTAATCAATTGTATCGAGAATATTTAAAACAATGCAAATGACATATTAAAGAGTTAAATTAGTTTTGTCAAAAAAAGGAAATTAAATTATGATGTAAATTAAAATTGATCGTTGGGTTTTCAATTTACCCCTGATCAGGGGTGCTCCTGGCTATAGGCGAGGTAGTCTTGTGCCAAAGGGCCCCAATTTTTAGAGGTAAGGTAGGTATATCTATACATGTTTTATTTGATTGTTTTTATAGAAAAAAATTATACATTTTTTTATTATTAAAAAAATTATAAAAGGATATCCTAAAAATTTAAAAATTAGTATCTAATTGTTAAATTTATTTTATGTAGAGTATTTGTATTTTTCTTTTTATTGAAGTAACAAAAAATTAAATTCTATGTTAGGAAGAACATAAATTTAATTTATAATTTTTTGTGTATTACTTTATTAAATATTAAGTCAAAGTAAATGTATACATGACTATACATAAAGATTGAAACGACGTTGACATATTATAGGCTTCGCAAACATAACAAACTATGGTGAGATTTCTGATTTGAACAACGATGATTTGTATGAAGACTTGTGTATGTTGCGTCGAAATTTTCCAGAAGATACTAGGAGGGCGATAGACGTGTTAAGTTACATAAAAGAGATGGAAGGTAGCTATCCAAATGCTTGGATTGCTTACAGGATTCTTCTAACGATACCCGTTACAGTTGCTTATGCTGAACGGAGTTTTTCAAAACTAAAGCTGATTAAATCCTGCTTTTGTTCAATCATGTCTCAAAGAAAGGTTAAGTGGTTTAGCTATGTTATCTATAGAAAAGGATATGGTTCAGAAACTTGATTATGCAATAATTGATACTTTTGCATCCAAAAATGCAAGACGTGTTATATTTAAATAGAATAATAAGATTGTTTTACGTACTATGTTTTTTGTGTGTTTTATTAGTAAATTTTAAGCATATATTTTGAATCTGAAAAAAAATAATTTAGGGCCCCAAAATTTAAGTTCGCCTAGGGCCTCTCGAATCTCAGGGCCGCCCCTGCCCCTGATCAATAACAAATCTAAACCACTCTACCTTCTTTTCTTGAAGTCACTCGTCCAGAGGAATCCTTGTCTCGTCCAGGATGTTCTAGATCGTCCACAAGAAAAAAAGATAGCCCAAATGATCTGAAAAACTGAACCATTCCATTCAATTCGGTTCAGTTATTAAAAAATGGCCCCTAAGTTTCTTTCTTAGGATTAAAGTAAGGGATAAGACTATAATTTTTCAAAATATATAATCTCATGTTTACTATGCAAAAATTTATTTAGGATTAGATTAAGAATTATAGTCGTATAAAATAATAATCTCATGTTTGTTTGGTTGGAGCAAGTGATAGGATTATAATACTCTCTAATACTTGATATCATTTAATTCGCTCCAACAAGTAATTTTTTAAACGATTATAATTCCCTTACTTTAAACCAACGTGTAATAAACATAGGATTAGAAAGTTTTATAAGATAATCATCAATCTTTTTACAATCCCCCAAAATAAATACGTGATATGATAATTTAAAGAATTATAAAATTTTAAAAAAATTATATTCCAATACTGAACTTAATATTTCAAAATAAAATTAGACACTACACCATAAAACGGCTATTGCAACGACAGGAAAACATTGCCTTAAGGCCTATATTCGTTGCAGTAGAGTCTATGGCAACAAATTTGCAAAATTTGGGCGTTGCATCCGGTTGCCTTGCAATAGGTCGATTTAGCAACGTTTTTGATACCATACAGCAACATAATTAAATCATTGCAATAACTTTCAGTAGCAACATTTTAGACTCTATAGCAACAATTAAAAACTATTGCAGTAGCATAAGAAGTTAATTTATTGACACTTAAAGGCAACATTTTTCGGACCAATTGCAATGATTTTTTATATATTAATGCAACGTATTTTGACCCTATTGTAACATTTTTTCAAAAAAAAAATTGGTAGGAACATGCTGACAATACAGTAAACCAGGCCATTTATAGCCACAATCCAAACATCATCAATATTTTATAAAGTAGGGCAACTTAATGCCAAATATCCAACTACATATGTTTGTTCAAAGTCAAATAAAGTTACAATTCTTATACATCAAATTTCTCAACAATTATTATATTGGAAAACCAAAATAAAGTTAAAAACTACATATGCCGATTGCTTTTTCCATATATTTGTGCTTGACTTTTGCAAATCAACACAGCGAGAGAATGTAAAGATGATGATCATTGTCCAAGATATCGAAACAGGCAAACATAAAGCCCACATGAATGTCATCACCAGCCGACGCAACTACTGTGTGAGCAACTTCCATTTCTCTGTCATTTTCCAGATATCCAGCACACTGAAAAAGATTGAGATGACTAGCTACCATTCCTTTAAACCAGTCAACCAAGTTCATCTAAAATTAAGCAAAAAACAGATGAACCAAAGAGATAGATGTGGCAGTAAAAACTGATAAGAGAAGAGAACAAAAAAAGAAAAGATACTTTTACCTCTCCAGGTGCTCTAGAATAATCAACAGGGCTCCTTCCTGTAATTATTTCCATCAGCAAAACTCCAAAACTTTACACATCACTCCCTTCATTAAGCATACCCGTGCTTGCATAATCAGGGGACACATATCTGCAATACAATGCAATGAATAATATAAAAATAATTGGCATCTTCCTTGAACAACCTCAAGGAAAATGTATAACAAAATGTCAAATTTCGAACAAACCCGAATGTGCCCATCACTCGTGTAGTCACGTAGCTTTTCTCAGAACCTAACAATTTGGCAAGCCCGAAGTCTGATACTTTAGCATTCCAATTTCTATCCAGAAGAATGTTGCTGGACTTTACATCACGGTGCACAACTTTAGGTTCTAGTCCTTCGTGCAGATAGGCCAGACTGCAAATGAATTATAATATTCATTAAAATTAGGTACTGTTTCCACATACTGTAGAAGCCAACAACAGCTCCAAGGAATGCTACTGAAGTTCCCATGAAGACAAAGATGAAGAAGTCCCATTTATTCCTCTGCAAATCTCAATATAATTAAAATGATAATACCGATCTGGAAATAAGAAAAAGGTAGCTAGAGAGAACTTCTGAAAACAATAATCAATTCAATTGTGACATTTGAGCTTATAAATAATTTGCAAAGTTAGAACACCTTGCCATATAATTTTCGTTAGTTAAACTGATTTAAGCTGTAGAGTCGACTAGTCTAATGATATTTTTAAAATTTGATTTATAAGCGAGCGAGTCTTTGAGGGTAATTTATATTTTCTAGGCTCAAGATGCCTCTTGTGATTCTTGCCCCAACTTCTAACCCCTTCTCTTTTTGCCATACAGGACTGGTCTTTTAGAATTAGTCACCGATTGTCATGCAAGTATCATAATTCCATCTCCAGGGAATAGGCGGCCAGATGATAGAACACCATTTAAAGAGCCTAGACCCATAGTTTACCTTTCCTACACAATTAGAGATCCAGGGGCAGTGATGGTCAAACTGTTCCACGCAATGCTTACAAACAGGGCAATGCTTAGAGCGGGTAGGCCTTATAATCTGGAATGGAAAAGTTATAACAAGTACTATGCGTTAGTAAACACCAAGCAGTGTAACAAACAACAACGTCCATTTGCAGTCATGAAAGGAGAATTTCAATTAACAAACCTTGCAGGTAGGACAGAGTTGTGACGAATCTTGAAGTGATATAGCAGGATTGTTCAGATCAACGTTCAGCAAAGGATCCTGCAGAAGTTAAGATATGCCTATTGATTATGAAAGGGCATATTCGAAATCGAAAAAACTGTATCTTTGAAGTTTTAAAATAGTACACCAATACAACATATATCTTTTAAGAACATAAATATCGCACCCTTTAGCGGTTCCAATAGCTATTCTTATTCTGATATCCCAGCTTAAAGGACTGATAGGGCCTACGTTGCCATGTAGCCACTGCTCCAAATTGCCAATACTTACTGTCTCATCTACTATATCAGGTCACTAAACAACCATTATTAAAATAATAACTATCTCACCCCCATGTAAAAAAATAAAAAAAATAAAAAAATAAAGTACTACTATCTCACCGTGAAAGTAAATGCTGCAACAGGGAAGCTGCTTTGCTTATAGTTATGTGGTATAATTAGAGAATTTTGAGGTGACACTATTCTCAGTTCTGGATCAGGTTCACCTGCATTTATAGAGAAATGCATCTACATTATAATAGAAGAAATATATAGAAAGAAAGTTGTGGACAATGATGGGCCAGTTATTTTTTAAGTCATGACTCATAAGATTACCCTCATATACAGTCCAAGACCTTGGGTACAACGCATGGTATGTAAAATCATGCCCAGTCAAATTCCAGTCCCAAGATCCTATTCCAGTAGCTAAATTGTCTCTGTTCATATACATAATTTTCATAGATGTTTAGAGCTTTATAATGTCCGAACAAAAATTCATACAATTGTACAGAAATAAACTAATTTTCTTTTCCCTTTTCTTTTTCGGCAATCCTAATAAAAAGCTGAATATCTATTAGTTACGAGGCATAGTAATACATAATGCATAGTAAGCATATGCAGTGTTTCTATTTAAAATTGTCTACATCGTGTTTTCCTCCTATTGATTTATCACTATGAAACAAAGGCTATTCACAGTATAATGCTATTTATTTAGTCACAATAATTTGACAGGGATAAATATATCAGAATGCACAAGAATGTTCACCTTGATAAACGAAAGTGGTGTTGAAATCCCATACCTATCCACAAAGGGTTCACCACACATCGTCTTGTCCTTAGGAGTGAAACGCTAATAACTCCTAATGCTTGATTCAAAATGGAGATTCAGAGAGTACTATAATTAACATGAGATCATTAAATAACTGCTTCTAATGCTAGAAACACGAGATTCCAAAAGCACATTACCAAGGTCTATGACAAATCTCAAACAGAACAACTGAAGAAGTGAAATTTTACTTACTTGAGTAACGAGAATTGAGATGTGCGCCACAAGATATAACGAAACTTACGTACTGCTGCGTTGTTTAGGTATTCTTCGGAATAAAATTAAATACAAACCCTACACCAAACTTAAAGCAGCTACAAAATTGAAACATCAAATTAATTTAAAGAGAAAACTAATTAAATAAAAATACCCAAAATTAAATCCCTAAATCTTCAAAATTGAATCCAAAACACCGAACTTCCAATGAGAAGAACAAGCCGATGAACAAATCGATTGTAGAAAGAGAGAACAAGCCGATGAACAAATTGATTTGGGAATTCCCAAATCGAAACCCAGTTGCAGTTGAAAATCGTAAAGAAGATGAAACCTAGTCGTAGTTGTAAACAGTGATTGAGAAAATACAAAGTGGAATCGATTGATTGGAATCGCCGTTGGAGCGATGAAGCTGAGACGATGAAAGTTTTGAATGCGGTGGAGAGAGTTTAGGTGAGTGTGTAATTGAGGGGGAAAGTTGAAGTGTAACAAAATTTTGTTTGTGGGGAAAATTTGGCTAAGTTTTTATTTGGGGGGAAGTTTTTTTCACTGCAAAAAAATCAGATGTTTAATTAAGTCCGACAATTTTTTGAAAGCCCGCTCAAGGTTTTTAAAAGCCCGCCAATTTTTTGGGCCTAAAAATCAAATTTAGTGCAACAATTTAAAAAAACTGTTGCAATAGACTGAATGTTTTTAACTCTCTTGAATTTTTTCAATGCTATTGCAATGTTTTTCAAAGGCGTTGCAATTTGTGTGATTTGGTTTCTCAATAGCAACGTTTTTCGACAAACCTTCAAAAATATGGTTGCAATAGGCATTATACGGTGTAGTGAGAATACAATAATTTAAAGAATTATATTATTCAAAGGATTTTCAATGATGGGATTATTATTATTATACAGTAAAACAAACATAACCTGGCCTCAGAAGATGTTTAGAAATACTCCATAGAAAGAAAGACTTCCTGAAAACATGCAAACCTGTTGTCAATATGTCTCTCTTTTTATCTAAATCCTAATATATAAATAATCTTTCTCCCATAACATCTCACTACTAATGGTTGAATCCAAGAAAGAATGTTGTGGAGCAGCAAGTTACGGGACTCCACCACATAATACAAAATGGAATATAAAAAAAAGGTGTAGTAAATAAAAAGATGATAATGGTCTGATTTGATATAAAAATATATGGCTTTACATACTTTTTATATTCAAGTTTGCATATTATAAGTTAAAATTGTTTTGTCTTCAGTTTGATGTGACCATGAAGTTCAATGGTGACTTGTAGGTAGATCAACACCCGACCAAATCATTGTCATTTTGCTCTGTAAGATAAGGTTTTAAAGAGATACTCCATAAGTCTATGCTTCGCTTGGAAATGGACTTGGCTGATAAACTCATGTTCTGTACTCATGGGTTTCAAAATTTAGTATGGATTCAAGAATTTGAACTACGTATTTTATATGAAATTTCGAAAACTTCCTATGTCTGTTTGTGATCTGTGAGTTTGTGGTTATTGAGTTCGAATTTTTTTCTGAGTCGGAATAAAAATTAGTCGAGCCTAGAAATCGTGTTCGAAGTCAGGAAATCATTATAGACTTTATTCGAGGGAAGGTTAATTTGGGTTTTGGGCAAAATCGTTATGTTTGTAATTTGGTTGTTCATCTGCACTCGTTGAAATTGATTAGTAAACAGTGCCGGCCCTGGCCCAGTACCAACAGTGCGGTTGCACAGGGCCCATTGGGTCAGGGGGGTCCAAAATTTTTTTTTTTTACAGTATATATATAATCAATATATATATATATATATATATAAATTAATATTATTATCTTACAAAAAATATCAATTTAGAGCATCTATAAATAGCATTTCGGGGCCTCTATAAATATTGTTAAGAGTTAGGTAGCGTTTGGGAGTGCTGTTCCGGAAAGCTACAGCAGCTTTTAGCACAAAAGCAGGTAAAATAGTGTTTGGTAAAATATAAAAGCTGCTTTTGAGGAAAGTGCTTTTTTATAAAAGCTGCTTTTTTTAAAAGCAGGTAAGAGATGCTTTTTGAAAAAGCCGCTTCTAAAAATTAAGCGGACAATACCTAATAAAACCTGCCATCAAACCCCAGCTCCTGCATCTTTTTTTTAAAACAATTTTACTAACAAATAAGGTAATACAATCCTATACAAAATCAAAATTCACTATATATATATATATATATATATATATATATATATATAAATAAACTCGGTGTATTCAGGATCAATCACAATAGGGTTTATACGTAGCAGGTTCAAGCCCTGGTTCAACCTGGTACTCTTCTTCCTTCTTTTACATGATCTTCTATATCCCATACTTGGTACCTTCATATGTTTTCAAGTTAGCATATATATGTTGCATTGGTTTGCTTTGAATACAATCAACCTTGTCTCGTTATATATATGATTGTTAATTATTGTTTTTATTTTTGATCATGTCGATGCTCACAAACTGGTTAGGAACATGATCTTCTATTAACTTATGTGGAAATTTAAATTGAATCAACTTATGTGGAAATTTACATTGATCCATCGTAGACTGGAATTAAAGAACTTGGTCGGACAAAATACACCAAATAGCAAGTCGAACGCTGTGACAACCATGATAATAGTTGATACTTTACATAATATAATATCGGTGTGCCATTAGGAGTTAGGACAAGGTACCTTGAAAATTGGATCTAGTAAATGCGTCTTTTTAATAGAAGGGATAAGAGAGGGAGAGATAATCAATTACTCAGTTCATGTAGGGTGCTAGAACAGAGAGTGTAAGAGACAAGGGTAGTAAACTGGTACTGTAGCTGACCTGTGAACATTAAAAAGAAACAAATGGGAGTATTAATATTAATATAATTGCTGAATACAGGTTGGACAAAATACAAAATGTTTGTTTAAAGTAGCTGAACCAAATAATTGCTGTTTCTATAAACACTTTTATTATTACACCATACTGAAGTATTTTCTCGAGTACTTGTTTAAAAAGGTATAACCTGATAAAAAAAACTTTACTTGCTCAAATTATTTGATAAGAATTAATTAATTTAAATCTTAAAAAATTGGAATACTTAAAGTTTACTTGGTTTTATATACTAATAGGTCTTTAGACATGGTATCTTAGCCAACTCTGGAACCTTTGTGCAGTGAGTTTGTTTACAAGAATATTTCACTTACAATATGGTTCAAAATAAGATTATAAGAGTTACTATTGTCTAATGGCAACCAAGCTTGTACTTGGGTTGCTGAGATAAATTATATACCAACAGGTCTGTATTTGAGTACTCTGTCTGGTACATGTACTGCTTTCTCCGTGGTGTACAGTAGCACTGAGAAAAGGCGCTGTCCTGTTCAAAAGCATGGTGGGAAATACATCTTAGCCACTGAATAATTGAACTGTTTGAATTCTGTAATATTGAAGTAATTATTAATATACAATTGTAGTGCATTCATTCATTAAATCATTTATAATTTGTTTTAATTATAAATGTACAAGATGACAAGTAACACTCAAAAAAATACAACTCAAGAATCTGGGAGGACTACGGAAGCAAAATGGACTTTGAGTACTACACACGTCTTTTGTGATATTTGTGTACAAGCTATTCAGAAGGGAATGCGTCCCTCTACACATTTCAGTCTCAAAGGATGGAAATTTGTTATTTCAAATTTTAATAGCATTACTGGTGAAAGCTATACCAAAAGAATTTTGAAAAATAAGTGGGATTTATTGAGGGCGGAATGGAAATTGTGGAAGGAATTAATTGGTAAAGAAACTGGATTAGGTTGGAATCCAAGGTTAGAGACCGTAGATGCTACTCCAGATTGGTGGGACAATAAAATTAAGGTATTCTACATTCTTATATTTTAATTTCACTTTATTAGTTTTCTTATTACATTCTTATTCTTCGTATTTAATTAATTGCAGATTAACAAGAAGTATGCCAAATTTCGTAAGAAAGGATTGGAACCTGACATTGTTAGCAAGAACGACTTTATGTTTGGGAGTACAGTGGCAACCGGAGAGTTTGCTTGGACTCCATCTTCATATTCTAATGTGCCATTGGTCAGTCATCCAAATCGTGCCAATAAAAATGTTGTTAACCTGAATGATTCTGAGGATGATCAGCTTGAAAAGAGTATGGAAAGGTATTTAGAGGAAGATGATGATGATGCCATGTCAGATGGTGCGACAAGTCTAGGTAAAAGGCAGAGAAAAGGTAAGGAAAAAATTGAATCTGGCTCTAATGTGAGTGAAGACAAACCGAAAAAGGGTAAAATACAAAAGGGAGGAGTTGCGGCCAAACTAAGATCTGATATATCAAAGTTGGTGGCAACCGTCGAGAAAAAAGCTACTTCAGAGGCTGGTTATACTATTAAAGATGCTATGGATGATTTACATAGTATTCCTGATATTGTGAAGGGTAGTGACTTGTACTTTTTGGCCGTGTCAATGTTTGAGCATAAAGCAAAAAGAGAACTCTGGAAACACTTGGAGACTGCAGAGGCTAAAGTTGGTTGGTTGAAATATCAAAAACAAGGCGATAAATGAAAGATATAAATTAATATGAATACTCATCTTAATTTAACATGTTATTATTTTGCATTTGGATGATTGTATTAGACTATTACGTTGACATTTCTTTTGTGAGACACATTTTATTTTAATAAATATTAGCTATGCTCAATTATGAATATTGGTTGAAAGCTAATAATTTTTTTTTTTGTATTTTCAGCTTAATAAATATGAATGATCTTACTGTACACACTATCGATGACGAGGTCGATGATAAAGATGACTTTTGGGATTTGGTAAAATGTACAACTGCTTTAATTGTAGAGTACTATTGCACATTCCTACATAAGGAACCGTGCATGACTTCTTATCAAACAGGACATAAATGGATGCATGAAATATTATCTATGAATGGGACTCGATGCAAAAATATGTTTCGAATGGAAAAAGAAACATTTTTTCAGTTATGTAATGACTTGGAAAGCATGTATCAACTAAAATCTTCAAGGAGGATGTCAGTTATTGAAAAGGTAGGAATATTCATCTTTATAATAGCTCAAGGTGCATCGAATAGACATGCACAAGAACGCTTTCAACATTCTGGTGAAACAATTAGTCGTGTTTTTCATGAGGTTCTACAAGCAGTTTGTTTGTTAGCCGGGGATATGATAAAACCTGATGATCCAGAATTTAAAGAAATTCCATCTCACATCCGTAACGATCGTAGATATATGCCTCATTTCAAGGTAAAAAATATAGTATTTAATTTTGTAGTTAGTTAACCAATATGATAATTTTTTATTTGTGTCTATTTAGGATTGTATTGGCGCGATTGATGGCACTCACGTGCATGCATGTGTTCCCGTAAATGATCAAGTGCGTTTTGTGGGAAGGAAAAATCTACCAACGCAAAATGTGATGGCAGTGTGTAGTTTTGATATGCGTTTTACATATGTTCTAGCAGGTTGGGAAGGCACAACTCATGATGCTCGTGTTTTTAATGCAGCCATTAATATGCCAAATTCTAATTTTCCATCTCCACCACATGGTAAGATTGATCACATTAAAACATGTAAAATTATACATATGTGAACTAATATTTTTTATTAATAATGACAGGTAAATACTACTTGGTAGATGCTGGATATCCTCAAACAGTACAATATGTTGGCCCGTACAAAGGAGTTAAATATCATCTTCCTGATTTTCGGCGTGGTCAACCACCACAAGGATACCAAGAAATATTTAGCAAGGCACATTCATCACTTAGAAGCTGCATCGAAAGAACTTTTGGAGTTTGGAAAAAACGGTGGAAGATTTTGTCAAATATGCCCTCGCACTGGTTTAGTGCTCAAAGGAATATCGTTGTCCCAACAATGGCACTGCATAATTATATTAGACTACATTCTAGTGGCGATACAATTTTTAATAGGATTGATGCAAATCCAGAATTTGTGCCAAGAGATATTTTTACGGATCGTATATCAACATCAATGGACCAAAGCCAAAGATATAGTAGAACAAGTGAGGTGGACTTGCTTCGAAATCAAATTGCATCCAGTTTGATGATGGCATCCTAATTCATTTCAATTATTTTAATTTACTTTGCTTTGCTGAACTGAATGTGAGAATTATTATGGTAACATTAATTTTATTAAAGTGTTCATTTTTATATTTTTAATTGTACTAGCTAGTTTGTCATGTAAAGACATTGTTAAATAATAAATTTTTAAAAATTATTTACCAAACGCTTATTTATCAGCTTTTCATTCAACAGCAGATTAATTATGAATTTTACCAAACTGTCAATAGCTTTTTCTGACAGTAACTTTTTCTGACAGTGCTTTTTCTCACAGCTACAGTAGTTTTAACAGCAATTCCAAACAGAGCCTTAATTATACAAAAAATAATATTTTTGGGGCCCCTAAAAATATTATTAGAAGTTAATTATACAAAAATAGCATATTGGCGCCTCCTCTTTAAGAGCATTCCCATCCCATCCCCCATCCCCAACCCCATCTTTATAATTTGAGGATTTGTCCAACTTTTCTTCTAAAACACTCCTCCATCCCATTCCCCATTTTAGGGATTAATTTTGGGGACAAGTTTTGAATCCCCATATTTGGGGACTACTATTTTGAACCCCAAATCATCTCTCTCCTCTTTTAAATATATTTAATTGTAGTGGGTGAGTTTTGGTAGTTAAAATTGTAAGTGAAAGAGAGAGAAAGAAGTAATATAAAAAAGAATATAGGGATAGGGGAATGGAAAATGGGGAATGGGATGTAGAAACTTTTTGATAATTTTGGGGATTTACTATTTTTATTTGGGGATTTACTATTTTTAGTAAGTTTTTGGGGTTGGGGATGGGGGATGGGATGTGAATGCTCTAACACATACATATTTAGGGGGCCTGCAATCTAATACATACATATTTATAAATAACAAATTACTCAAGATCCTAAAAAAAATTCGTGCTTCGCGCGATTAAAAATTCGGTTCTAGTTCGGACCCAAAAAAATTTCCGCGCTTCACGCGGTTAAAAAAGACCTCGAAACTTTCCCGTACCGGGCCCCGAAAACCTCAGGGCCGGCCCTGTTAGTAAATGTCTCTGTAAATTGGGCTAAGTTGTTGTGTGAGTTTTACAAGGAGTTAAGCAGATTGAGGCTAAGTTGTTGTGTGAGTTTTACAAGGAGTTAAGCAGATTGAGGGCTTTCGGCCATAGTAACTCCATCAATGAAAGCACCAGTGCTGGTTTTGAGTTTCAGCTAGGGTGCTAGACTTGTAGAGAGAGATAAGTAAAACAGAAATAACAATATTCATTCATAACCTTCTTGTTTATTATAATAACTCTCTATATAAATTAAACATAAGAAAATTACCTGTAATAATAATCTTAATTCTTAACCATACATGTGCCGTTTTGGTACTCCTATATAATCTTAATGCTTTCTTCCTGATTTACCCTTAACCTTATAATCCTTCAGCCATGTGGGTTCTTTAGTCTGCCTTCCAGACTTTCTAGGCCCGTTCAAAGTTTTCAAGTCATCAACCTCACTTTCTTTTCCAGCAACTTCTTTTACTATGTTACTACCTGCGCTCATCACTTCTTCTTCAGCTACATTACTAGCATCTGTTGGCAAATCAGCTTGTTCTTCATTTTCAACCATAACACGCTCCTTGTACGTGCGTGCATATCAATATCAATCAATATCAATATCAATATATCCTAAATAAGTGCTAGCATTAGCATTCCAAAATTACCTAATCTATCCTTCCACTTTTTACTCCTCCTATATATCTTTACAGGTTTTTTGGTCATTTAACATTAAAATTTCCTAATCTATCCTTCCACTTTTTAAACATCCAATATATCTTTACAGGCTTTTTGGTCATTTAACATTCAACTGGATCATCCAAATCAAAATGGGTTATATCCATATATCTATCTAATTTTAACTGCGTCAGTTTTCAAAATATTATTATGATAACTTCTTTTCAAAATCTTACTATAATCATGTCGTTTGTTTATTTCTATGAATCAAGCTTTTAATAATTTTTCCAGTTTCCATTTGTTCAAGATTAAATCTTCAAATCGGTTATCATCACTAATTTCAAAATTAAACCTACGCATTATCATCTTCACAAACTTCCATCGTCACTTTTCCATTGCCGGATCATGGAGAAATCAGGTTTGTAAGTTTGTAAGCTATATTACTAACATATATCACAATCACAAGGGTTGAATTTGAATTTTAAATCAGCAATTAATTAATTTTTATCGCATATCAGAGATTCCTCCGGCGATCTCATCTCGATCCAAGTTGTACTTAATTTATTTTATATATGTTGTCTCACAATTGATTCTTGATTTTGATTTTGTTATCCTTTATTGTATTGTGATGTAGATTTCTAAATTCTTACTGCAAATTGTGGTGGTGCCGCTATTTTTCTCTTACTCATTTGTTTATCCTTTTTCTCTCTATCGTATATATTTATGACATGTTTGATATGTATTCTCTTCTTCTTTTCTTATAAAAAATTGATGTCCGACTATATTTTTGCGCTCTAATTATTTGATTATACTCCTGAGAGGATTTTTTTTTGTTTTTGGTTGTTTCATCCAAACATGTGGACTTTGCTGATATTTTGGATTTGGACAGTCTTGGCTTCAATGTTAAGGTAATGCTAATTTACAATCTCTTTAATCGCTATATTTTGTTATATTGACTGTATTTGCATCCAATTGTGTCCCAATATACAATCTCTTTATATAATTGATGACACATATAATATTTCTTACACATACTACTGAAAAGGTTGAAATTCATTTGTGATGTTTCACAGGTTCAAATAGATCTCCTTTATGCTATACTAAAAATTGATTTAGTATTCTTTTAGGATCAATATGCTCAATGGATATTTCAAAGATGCAATATATGTACTAGAAAAATTAAAGAACTATTTGATTGATTCTACCTACAATCTATTCCCAAAGGGCCTCGTTATGGTGTACCGGTTGTTATGCCAATAGCAGCACCGGGCAGCAAAGGTCTTCGCTCCGTGATTCACTGTGCATCTGAGATGAAGGAAAGAGGGTAATTTCTTTTTTTCAAAAAGAGAAGAGAGAGCAGTTGACTAAAAATATAAGACTGCTGCCCTGAGAGAGGGCGGCCTCTCTCGGGAGACGACCGGTTCACCACGGAAAGCGAATTCGATCCTATAGTCGTCTTCTTTGTTCGATAAATGCGCAGAATCTTTTATTTTATTAAATATGATGTAATATTTTCACCCGTTGTTAATCTGTTATGTTTTGATATGTCTATGGGAGTATATTGGCTATGATTAGTTAAAATTTTTATTCATTATATGTTTTGATAATTTGTCAAAATTAGTTGAAATGATTCTGCCCAACTACCAATTAGCCTATAATGCTGACTTTATTAACATGTAATGCTATGATTCTTTTTTGTCCTCAGCAAATGTAGCAGAAAAGCTTAATTTGCCAAGCAGCAGACATCAGCGGCAAAGGAACCACTTGCAGGTAAAACCCTAAAACCATTTTCTTTCGCTGGACATGCCAATGCCTTCTGAAATTAATATTACGAATTTGTTTCAGTCTTTATTTCTTTTTTCTTTATGAAAGTAGATTTTGATGAAGTTGACTAAGCAACCGTTATTTATGGACAGTTCAGGTGTGTGTTTTTTCGATCCTCCATGAATTATTTGTTTCTTATTTGTGTGCATCTTTGAACGAGGCGTAAGTGTACCCATGAGTCCTAATTGTAAAGTATGTATTCTTAGTTGTGTTCTATTGTGAAAAAGGTAGAAAACGGTTATCTTAGAGTCCAATCTCTCCTTTTGTTCGAACGGGTAAGCAATGCATATTTTGTTCTCTTTTTTTGTGTGATCAAATCGAATATAGTATATTATTGTAGGCTACAGAGACCGGCAACATCCTCTATCTATATCTCTGTATGCAGAATAGCCTCTTCCACTTTCCAGTTTTTTATTACGATTATATAACAATAGTATTTTTTTATTCTACCCATACATATTTTAAAGGCAATAAAATTAGATCCTATTTGTTTACTTTTTATTTTGCAGACAACGTGTTTGATGAAAATCCTAGAAAGGTTTGTTTTACCATGTATCTATAATTATTTAGGCATGTTAAATTATATGTTTCTGATAGAGTTTGATAGTGTTTTATTGTCTTTAAATTTGCAATAAAATATATGTTTTATGCTTGAGGCAAGAAAAATGGCATAATTTCTAAACTTGCTTGATCTTTTGCATCTTCTTGGTGCAGAGTACATAATTGTTATTACTTGATTGTTCTTAAAGTGTTAATTTTTTGAGATTAAAATAATACGATTTATTTGTGGGAAGTGTTTTTTTAAATTAGTAGGTCTAATTGTAGTTTTATGATGACAAATATGGGAGAGATTTTTGTTTGTTTATACAAACTACTCATGAAATGGGGATTCCAGGTCTTGCTGTTTACTGGAATATTGACAAGGATGCACTTCATGTGAAATTGGCCGATGAATTAGTCTGCGTTGGTGAAGCAATGAGCAATTAGCATGTCACTGATCAGGTATCTGTTTGAGGTTGTGTGTAATTTTGTTTGTACTAAATTGTGTTTATTATTCAAGTCTATTAAACTGCGTTATAATTGCAAATGTATATGTATTAGTATTGAGAGGAAGGAAGCTAGAATTACTGCTTAGAGACCTTGCAGAAGGCAAAAGCTGAGCAATATAGATATTAGAGGTAATTTCTTATGTTTCTATTATATTGGTTATATTCTTTTATTTATGCATCTCTTTCTCGAGGATCAGTATCCGTCTTATATGCATATATATTTGTTCCTGTCGTTTTTCTTTGATTGATCATATATCCAAGTTCTTGAATGACATGTTCTTCGTATTGGCTATTGCTACTGTGATGGTTTCTCAGTGTAAGATAAACTACATGAAATTTTCTTCTTTGTAGTATGAAGATAAGACTACAAAAGTGTTTTGGGTTTAATTGTGTTGATGAGTATCAAAAGATAATTAATGCATTGGTGTGCACTCGAATCTGTCTTAAAAAGTACTAAGATCTGTTGCATTATTAAGGTGAGCTTACATTAGCCTTCGTATAGATAACAAGTGATAGTACTCCTAAGAATCCATTATTTGTATTTCTCTGCAAAACTACAGGACTAAATATAAATGCATTTTATTAGTAGACAGGTTCTTGCCTTGTGTATGCATGCATTTTGTTAGTAGATAGGTTCTTACTTTCTATATGCATCTCTTTTGTAGTTTGCTGCCATATGGTTGGTTTTTAAGTGAATCTATCAATCGTTTTGTATCTGCACATGTGGCTAATATTGGATCATAGAAAATTTAAACTACAAGCGGGTTTTATGTTAATTGTTCATATAAACAAGTATTTAAAATCTAAGCTGACAAATGATATTGAATATGAAAATGTGTGTAATAAAGACGCATGCCTAAGCGCGCGCGCCTGTGTACATATAACTTTTACATTTACTTACATTAATATTGTATATTTCATGCAGATTAGCAAGACAAAAATAATTTCTGAGAGCTTAATAGCTTTAGAAGGCACTGACTTGATACTTGAGGAAGCGCCTATTTCTTCTCGAACAGGTACATTTTTGATGTTCTTTCAATTATATGTACTATATTAATGTATTATAGAATTTGGCTTCTTATAAGCCCTCTTTCTTTCTAACTATCTAGATGTGTAATTGTCAATTGTGTTGCTCAATATATCTTTTATGTGAAAGATATATGATATGCATCTGCAATTCTCTCAAGGTCCTTGCGTTACTCTCTCTGCAATTCTCATTACTTCTTCCCATATGCAGTTCATGTTATTAACAAAGAATAGTGAGAAAGCTAGCGCAGTTTAATATCTACAATAGGTCATTGCATCCAAAAGGTAAGGATCTGTGCACTTCTCATTTGATCCAGGATCATATATGCTTTTTCTCATTGTGTTTCAGTTTAATCTCTACTTGAGCGTCACTTTTATCATGATTTACTTAATTTACATATAAACTAGATATATGTCTAAATCAGCTTATATTCAAGAATAATTTATCCAAGTGTTTTAACTTTGTAAATTCATAGCTAGAGCTTTTCTTTCTGGCCTGTCTAATTAAAGTTATTCCAAATTTAAGTTATATCCGAAGATCTTCCATCAAATTTATGTGCAATTCGAGATTATACAGAGAACAGATTAGCAGGAAACTATTTTGAATCATGTGACCACCTGATTCATACAGAGGAGAATATCTCATCATGTGACAATAACAGGTGTGACGATAAATCAGATGAGAAATCTTCTGGTAATGACAGACCACATTCTTCAAGACAAAGGCCAAGGGTACCAGCCTTACAGAAGGACGTCGAAGTTCTTAAATCTGAGTTGTTGACATTCATATCAGCACATTGACAGGATGGATTTATGCCCATGAGAAAGCAACTTCAAAAGTACGGGAGGGTCGATATTAAGAAGGCTATCATACGAATGGGTGAGGAGAAATTTTTAATTTGTTTCTTTGTGTCATTTCAATTTTACTTGACGTCCTATTAAAATATTACATTTTTTAAAAATTATAACATGAAGATAAATCAAGTATATGTGTTTTTTTCGTTAATATAAACGCGCCGAGGGGTCACCGTGAGGCGACGCCGAGCAACTTTTACCAATATATAATGGAGTATTGTATTGAGTTCTTGATGTATTCAGTACTGTTTAGGAGTATTGTATCCTTGAACTCTACAAGGTAAACCCTTTTTCTCTTTGTATTTGGAATTTGATGTAGATGTAGAAACTATTATCACAATCTTAAGGCTGTAGGAACTACTATCACAATCTTAACTCAAACTCATTTAACATGACAGTATTCATTGCATATAGTACAAATAAAACAAGTTATGAGGAAGTTTGATTTGCTACCTTTGTATGATGATGGTCCGTAATTCCCTGCAATTCTGCATTTAAAAAAAAAGGTACATTCGATTAAACTGATAATAATGAGCAAGAATATGTTGACTAATAAATTAAAGACCAGTTCCCTCCATTGGCAGAATCAAGCTGCAAAACAACACGAAACAAACAAAAATGAATTAGTATAATGAATTTTTGTGTCATAGTTACCAAACCGTTACCTATTATTATCAAACAAGTTGTTTAGCAGTTAGCACTTGCCATGACGCCTTAGAAACTACATCATGCACAAAGTTGCCAAAAATATTTTTTGAAATGCATTCTTAAATAGATTAGAAGCATACCAGAATCTTTCCCCAACTGTATAATTTGCAGAAATCTTGATCAGTGACACCCTGGGGTGAAAAAGACCATCAGATGGTATCAAATTACAAGCCAGACACTTACACATCCTTCTAACTTCATTATTTTATAATTTAGGTTATATATTTTTTATTTTTCACTAATGTTTTTCTCTGTGTATGTGAGAAGTGTTAAAAATGCAAGCTAAATTCAGAAATTAATACCAAGTAAGTGTGAGTTTGTCAAACTTCAATACTTAATTGTTAAGCGAGAAAAGAAATTTTATTTTATCTGTTATTTTATAATGAATACAAAGTGTACAATAATTACATTCTCTTTCTCCCTCTACTAAAGATGTATCGACTAATGGTAAATGCAATAATGTTACACCAATGCAAATGAAGTGTACTGGTGTTGGTTCGTCAATTATTATTTGAGTGAAATTCCATGGTGTTGTATTCATTTTGTTCAATTTAAATTCAAGGCATGTCAGTGTTTTAGAAATATTGATTAACATTGTCTTATACTTTAAAAATGATTAGGCTATGTTAGAGAAACTTTCTCAGTCAAAACCACATGTTTTGTCATAAAGTAGGCAAGTTGCTGCCAGTCTTTCAGGTTAGTCCAACAGATTACATTCCTCATTATCGAAAAAAATATGCTTGACAATGGGCTGTCAATTATCAACTTTATGAAGGTAATTCCAATCCGCAAAGTCAAGTTCAGAAATTTACGACACCATCGCAGAGGAGGTTAGGTGCTGGCAATTTGATTGGTAATTTGTTTTTGCAAACTTCGGATAATTGTTGGTGAAATCGGATATTTGTAACCAAGGCATGTCACTATTTTGAAAATTAGAGGTACTTTTATTAAAATAGGTTCCCAGTCAAGTTCACCTCTTCCAACACATAGTAGGCTATGTATGTTCTGACAACCTCTCAGGTTTATCCTTTAGTTTACTATTTCCAAATATTTAATAACATTTAATTAATAAAATTTATTATGACTAATGTCGACACTAATTTAAATCGATTATCTTTTCTATCTAGGAAAATACAATCCACTTGGTACGAGTCAGAGTTATCTTACACCATCATAAAGGAGACTAAGTGGTGTCAATTTGTCCGGTAATTTTTTTTTTTGCAATTTTCTGGTCATAGTTATTCAATTACAAAGGAAGCTACATGGTGTCAATCTGTCTGATAAATTATTTTGCTAACCTTGGACAATGTACTGAAACTTCTATGTGTTTCTATCCATTTAAATTTAGGATCCACTCCAATTAGTATCATGACAATATATATTTTTATTTTTGCTTATATGCTTCTGGTCCAGTCAATTTTTTAGGTTGTGATGTTTTGATTCATTTAACAAAATACTACAGAAACTGCACATGTCATCCGGAAGTTGCCTTTGAATAAGGCCAAAAGGAACTTGGAGGATGTTCTTACACACAAGCAAGCTATTCCATTTGCTTGCTTCTGTAGAGGAGTTGGAGAACTGCCCAAGCTAAAAATAGACATTCTAATGGACAAGGGTGGTGGCCTGCAAAATCCACAAATTTTATTTCGGATTTACTCATGAATGCTGAAAGTAATGCTGAAATATGTGTTCTTATATGTCTTTTTTCCCGTTCTATTTTTTCCCCGGTATTTTATCTCAAAGGAGATGAATATTGATTTTAAGTTCATTTCATATATATGTGAAGGGCTTGGACGTAGATTCCCTTTACACATATCTCATATTCAAGTTCCTTTGCAGTATTTATTTTATCCTAAAATGATCATCACAGCTTATAATGGGTCATGCTTATAATAGCTTATAAGTGATGCAATCCACGATTGTTTTTTAATAGATATAATTATATAAATTATATTATCAAACAAAATTTGATATAATCTTGATCGTCTAATTTAAAAATATTAGATGTAACGATTTATAATATAAAAGTTATAAGTTTTTGCCTTACTATGAGGAGAAATTTTTAATTTATTGCTTTGTGTCATTTCAATTTTAATTGATGTCCTATTAAAATATTACAATTTTTTTAAAATTATAATAGGAAGATAAATCAAGTATATGTGTTTTTTTTGTTAATATAAACGCGCCGAGGTGTTGCCTTGAGGCGACGCTGAGCAACTTTTATAAATATATAATTTAACAATCATGTTTTTTAAAATTAAATTTATTATGTATGATATTACGCATGTGATATTTATTGTTCTAATAAAAGCTTGGTACATTTATACAAATTATATTAGCAAAATGTATTATATAAACAAGTATATTCAATTAAATAAAATAACTTTTGTTAAATTACGAAGAGTGACGATTTAAATATTTTGTAATAGTATGTAATGTAATAGTTTAGAAATTTGTCTCTACGGTGTGAAAAAAAACTTTTAAACTAATAGCTTATAAACCATGCAATTCATGACTCTTTTTTAATACTTATAATTATATAATTATAATATCAAATAAAATATAAACGCGTTGAGCAACTTTTACCAATATATAGTTTAACATTTATGTACTAAATTTATTATGTATGATATTACGTAGGTGATATTTATTATTCTAATAAAAGTCTGGTACATTTATACAAATTTAATTATTTATATTAACAAAATGTATTATATAAATAAGTATATTAAGTTAAGTAACTTATTTTTTAATTAGGAAGAACGATATACGATTTAAATATTTTTTAATTTCGTGTAATGTAATAGTTTAGAAAATTTGTCCCAACGGTGTGAAAAAAACTTTTGAACTAATAGCTTATAACTCATGCAATCCACGACTATTTTTCAATAGTTATAATTATAAAAATTTGATATAATCTTAATCGTCTAATTTTAAAAATATTAGATACAACGATTTATAATATAAAAGTTATAAGTTTTTGCCTTATGATGAAGAGAAATTTTTAATTTGTTTCTTTGTGTCATTTCAATTTAAATTGATGTCCTATTAAAATATTACAATTTTTTAAAATTATAACGGGAAGATAAATCAAGTATATGTATTTTTTCGTTAATATAAATCAAGTATATGTGTTTATTAATATAAACGCATCGAGGTGTCGTCGTGAGGTGTCATCGAGGTGACCTATTATTGTCATATGCTCCCGTGACAAGCTTAAAACTTTTCGTAGTAAGTTTTTAATATTGTTACACAGTTTGTTAATGTTACTTACACTTAATTTGAATTCATACTGTTTAACATTATTCATTTCAGCCTCAGTTCAGATTAGCACCTTGCCTTCTTCAAAAATTTAACTTTGATAATGAAGTGGTGCATGCAATGAAGCAAAGGTTTTATATTATGTTTCGAATTGTTAATATTTAACTAAATGGCATGCCGGTTTTACCTATGTTAACTACTTAAATACATTCTATTAAAGAATGCCTTTTTTTTCTGATAGACTTAATGAAGAAGGTTATGTTACAGCAGAAAAAACTGCAGATTCCCCAACACAATCTTATACTGTGTCTACACCTGCAACTGTGATTCAAACTTTAACTTTGAAGGAATTAAGTGGAAAAACAAGCACTGATTTCCTTAAGGTATTATAAGGTTCATTTGTACTTGCACGTTAAAGAGCATGTTAACACTATTTTGCATTACTAAAATATTGCTGGTGGAATTTTTATAATTTGCTGATATAGATTTGTTTTAATGTTCAAACATAATTGTCACTCAGCAGTTAATCATACCATTATTTTTACATGTTTTCTAGCAAAATTTTTTGTACAAAGTTAAAGTGAACAAGGTAGAAGAAGCTGATTGTTGGTGGTACAATGGCTGTCACAAAAACAAATGCAATGAGGAGGCTTTTAAATTGGAAGGCAAGTACAGGTGCTTCAAATGCACCAGAAACTTTTCACTTCCACAAAAGAGGTAGTATTTCTAATTACTATGTAAATTATCATGTACCATAATGTGACATTTTTTTTCAATGTTTGTTTTTTTTAAATGCATTTATATATGATTATCAGGTATCGGATTGTTGTATTGGCTGAAGATGATACTGAAGCTTTCAACTTTGTACTATTGGATCGTGCAGCAAAAAGACTGATTGGGAAAACAGCAACAAAATTGATTGCTGAGGGAATTAATGTAAGCTATATCTCTAGGTTTTAAATATCTTAGATGGTTAAATAAGATTTACAACTAATTTACATTATATCTTTCATATACATTTATAGGATAACAGAAACAAAACATATCCTCCTGAAATCAAGGAAATTTTCGGCAAAGAAGTAACTCTACAAATTGAACTGAATGATGACAACATTCTGCTCAATAGTAATGTTTATCATGCTACTGATGCATATGAAGCTGGTAATGCTAATCCATCAAAGTCTGAGACAATAGTATCCGGTTTTGATTCTTCTGCATTCGACAATGTGAGTTTGGAATTCATTGGTTTAATCTATATACATATTGACAAATTCATTTCAAATTCAAGATGCTTATTGTAACCTGTCAATTGATTAGTTATTATATGTTCTATGTAGACTAAGATCATTGAGGTTCAAGATTCTGTGAATACGCCAGGTTCTGCCACATCATGCATAAAGAAAATTAAAATGGTTACATATAATTTTCATTATCATTATTATACTAATTGCTTCAGCAAAACATTTCTTTAGTCTGATAAATCATTTTATATTGGCAGAAAAATTTAAAAGAAAGTTAGCTATAAGAAGCAGTGCAGTTATGGAGTCAGTGAGGAAGAATTTCGCCACAATTTCATTCTGAGCATTTGTTTATCATTCTGTTACTGAATAATTTGTTATTAGCTTACAACAGACGTTGCGTTTGATTTACTTCTGAATTTATATTCTATTTCCAAGGCTTTCTTAATGTTTTTTCCTGGTTTTAAAGCACGTTGGATGTTTTTTAAACCTATGAAAAATTGATTTATCTCCGTTCATTATCAGTTCAACACTTAATCGTCCTTCTATGTTTTTGTTCTCACTTTTAAAATGTAGCAGTTAAATGACTATATGTACTATACGTTTGAGACATGAATCGCTTAGTAGTCATTCATGGCTATTGACAATGTTTGTGTCAATTGCAATGAGTTTATCAAATTTCAAAAATGAATAGATAGAAAAGAATTCTCGTGTGCGAAGCACGGGTAATATTACTAGTAAGAGAAAGAAACAACCAATAAGAGGAAGTAACAAAGAACAGAAATGTAAAAGAAACAAAATAACAAAGGGGCGCGTATTTATAGGATAAATGTTTGTAACTAGAATGGAATGTGACAGATGGCAACAACAAATTAGATACCAGCTCCGAAAATCATAGAAAGACCAGCCAAACTTGACCTAACCCATCCTTCCTTCGGAACAATGAGGGAGTATGTGGGCAAATTGATAGTATAAATACCAACATACCTGTTATAGCCAAAATTCGATTCAGTTATTCCAAGACGGATTCAGGTCAATGACAGGTCAAATTTAGGGAATTCTTGGTTAAATTAGGGTTTTAGCTAGATTTATAGAAGTCAGGACGCGTTCTCTCTCTTTCTTTACAAGGAGGGTGCGCCCTTGATGGTGGAATTGTGACAGATTTCTACTAAAGCTGGTTTTCCAAGAATTATTGAAGAATTCCCTCCTGTTATATCTCAAGAGGGGGATTTCCGTCGTAGAAGGCCTCCAAGGGTTTGCCTGGATTTAAGGACCCTTCTTAGACAAATAGGACGCGTCCTAAGGTGGAAAGATGGGGACATTTGGTGTGTGCTTTGGAGCTCTGTTCCTGTATTCAATGGGCGCGCTCTCATTGGGGAACTTCGGAGTAATCCTGCACTTTGCACCCAAAAGCTCTGGATCACTTGTCCTGCTATTTGGTGGGTGCTTCTCATTCGGGGGATAAGGATGTATTCTGCACTTGGGGTAAACCACGGCTATACCTGCATCCTTGAAATCAAGAAATAGCTGGTAGCGGAAAGGACTAGTCCTCGACGGGGGAAGTTTTTTTATCCATGTAGTCTTGAGATCTTGGATGAGCCTTGGGCCTTTGTGGTTAGGTCTCATAGTAGAACATTCCGAAAGCTGGACCGTCAACCCAAGCCCATTTAGATTTTAAGAACTACGTATGGCTTGATCCCTATAAATACCAGGGTACGTAGGCCGATTGAGGGGTTGGATGTTGAGAGCTCTGAGGCAGCCACTACTAACCCTATCAATCTCAATCACCAATTATAATCAACAACCACAAACCACCGTGCACCACCGCGCACCACCACTTTTTCCGGCAAAGAACCACCGTTGTAGATCTTGTTTCTGGCGACATACCTCGAATTTTGTTGTTACCAAATTCCTCCGCCAACAAATTGGCGCTAGAAGGAGGGCAGCCAATCAAGATCTAAATCTTTGGAGGAAAAGATGTCTCATAATCAAGATGGAGGTTTTCATGGAGAAGATGGCTACTATTTTGAAGATCAAACTAATCATGATGAATACGTTTCGGAGGAAGTCCCGGCTGTTCAACACCCTCGTGGAACTCCAGCCGCCAGCGGACAACCACCTATTCTTGTTAGTAACTCGGAGATATTGGAGCAGTTGTATGCTATGGGAACTGCCATAAATAACTTCTAGGCAAGATTGAATTCTGTAGAGCAAGTGCAATAAAGTAGGAGAAAATCTTCGAGTATCCCTCGAAATCATCATCGAACAGGGAAAGCCCTCCAAGTTGAGGAAAGCTCTCGAAGAGATGAAGGGATGCATGAAAGGAGGTTTCAGCTGGTGACTCCTTGAAGGTTAGATTACTCTGATCCAATTATTGAACATCCTAGTAAAAATAATTGTGATCGCAGGTTGTCGGATCCTCAAGAGAGGGTGCGCCCTCACCCTCACCGCTCTGGGCGCACCCCTAATGAGATCCAAATGGATGAAGAGAGGATGGCCAGGGAGAAGAAAGACTTTGCAAGTTTGAAGGAACGCCTTGGAATAAGGTTTAATGATGACGATCTAAGGATGGTACTCCTCGAGCATCAAAATAAAGAGAAGAATTTGGAATCGAGGCCCCGTGATCCACAGCGCTCCCTCCTGATAACAGGTTGAGGCCCCTTGGACATGAGCGTGCCCTTCCTCGGAAGGATAATCCAAAGCGCACGCCCCCTGATCACAGGTCGAGGCCCTTGGATATGACCAAGCTCCTCCTTATGGTAATACTGGAAGAAGGAATGGCCGTGAAAACGGTGAATGAAGGATGGAGATATATCGAGGAGATAGGCGACCTCGTAGCAGAGAGGGCGTGCCTTCGGGTGGAAAATCCCCTCGAATTTTCCAGGTTAATTCAAGTACTTCTAGTGAGGCAAGATCAAGGGCGCGACCTACCTCAAGAGAACAGCGTCAAGGAGGCTCACAGGTAAATACATAGTCCCAGGGAAATCCACAGCCTCAGGGAAATCCACATCCTCAAGGGAATCCCCAAGGTCAGCAGAATCAGACTCAAACTCAAGGAGATATAGTTGTACAACCTCATGCTAAGGCTCCAAGAGGTGCTCAAACAACAACTCCACCTCCACCCCCGGGGGGTACGCAGACAGGTGCACAACCAAATATCCAGAATATTCCCAGAGTAGGAACTTTCAATGTGGATGACTTGAATATGCTCCTCGTTCATCAGGATGGAGGATGAATATCTGCTACAACACAGACTCCTTCTCCATTCTCAATGGAGGTTAGAGAGGCACAGCTACCTACGGGTTACAGATCAATGACTAATGATCTACGCTTTCATGGGAATGCAGACCCAGTGGAATTCTTGGGGTGTTTTGACATTGAGATGGATGTCTACCAGGTGACTAGTTTGGCGAGATGTCGTTTGTTGGTAGTAACTTTCAGGGAGAATGCCCAACAGTGGTTTCAAAACTTGGACCAGGGGTGATCACCACTTGGGAAGTGATGAGAACTTTGTTTCTTACCAAATTCCAGGCGGCAGTGAAGTATGCTCCTCCTGTTACAACCTTGGCCAACATCAAGCAGAAGGAAGGAGAAAGTTTGCAATCTTATTTCAAGAGATTCAACTTGGAGTCCACTTTGGTCCGGGGAGCAACTGATGAAACACTTAAGAGTTTCTTAATAGCTGGATTGTCGTTGGGGACTGATTTCTGGAAACATCTTCAAGGAAGAGATCCACCTACTTTGGCTGATGTGTTTGCACAAGCTGAGTCCTTCAAGATAGTAGAGCAATCCATGGCGGATAATCAAAAGGCAGACACACAAGGAAATTCTAAAGGGAGAATTAACAAGAGGAAGGATAGATCTGTAAGCCCTGTTTATCGAGCTGGAGTTGGAGCTAATAAAGTAAATTCCACTGAAGTTGGAAAAAATTGGGGTCCTCCAGATACTTATACTTATGATAGAAGGTCGAATAATTATACTCCTTTGGCAGCCTCCATTGAGCACATCTTTGAGGTAAATAAAAACAAAGGACTCTTTACAAGACCAGAACCGATCTATCAGCTTGGCAGGGCAAAGATAAGAAAATGTACTATGAGTATCACGAATTTTCAGGACACAACACTCATGAGTGTCATCAGCTTAAGGACGAAATCGAAGACTTGATTACGGAAGGGTACTTGACTGATTGGATCCTTAGAGAAGTAAAAAAGTACAAGGAGAATCCTGACAGAAGGGACGGATGGCGCGCCCTCCGAAGTAATGATAAGCTTGAGGAGAAAAAATTTGTCAAAGAAGGAAGTATTCACACCATCTTTGGAGGACATCACTTGGGAGGTGATAGTAACCATGCTTTGGAAAGATAGGCAAGAGAGGCAAAGTACAGACCCCTCACTAATGTGAATAGCTTGGAATTAAGGCCGCCCAAATTATTCAAAGGGGAGTGTGTAGATAAAACTTTCACTGAGGAAGAAGCCAAATGGGTGCACCACCCTCATAATGATGCTCTAGTAGTGGCAATCCAGATTGGTTCCAAGAACGTACATCGGGTTTTTGTTGACAATGGAAGCTTCGGTGAATATTCTAAACTACAACACTTACAAGAAGTTGTGACTTTTGGATAAGGACATGATACCGGATAATGGATGGATTTATGGTTTTTCGGGTGAATCTGTGAAAGTCATGGGAGCTATCAAGTTGCCAGTAACTCTTAGGGAAGGAGCTCTTTCTGTGACTCAAATGATGGACTTTATGAGTTTGGATCAGGAATCTTCACACAATGCTTTGGTAGGGCGCTCCCTGCTGAAGAAAATGAAAATTGTGACTTCCATATAACATCTTGCAATGAAATTTCCTACACCAAATGGTGTAGGAACAATACGAGGATCCCAGCATGACTCAAGGGATTGCTATCACAAGGCAATCAAAGGGTTCAGGAGACAGCGAGATGGAGGGCACGCCCTGAGTGAAAGTAGTTCAGGAGTTATGAATATCGTCCCAGGCAAAGTTAAAGTTCATTATCTAGTCCAAGAACCAGAAGAGGAAGCACCTCCTTGCAGGGCATGCCCTGAGGAGTTGTAGAGGGAAAACACTCTAGTACTCGGTGATTTACAAGAGGGAATTCTGGAAGAAATTGAGGAAGACTCAGAGGATGTTATCTCCATCAATCTTAGAGGTGAGCAGATTGAAGGTAGGCAAATGTTGCTTGAAGGATTAGTGCATACCCTTGTTAAGGAAGACTTCCCTCTTAAAGAGGACGCGCCCTCCAAGGATGACGCACTGATTGAAGATCCTCGAAGCTTTGATTTTGATCTTGATCCGAGAATACCACAACCGATTGAGAAGACTGGTCATGCAGAGGACACAATTTCAATTATGGTAGATGAGAAAGATTCGAGTAAGGTTTTGAAAATCAGGTCTCAGTTGAATTCCAAGTTGAGAGGAATGTTCACTAACTTTTTCTTGAATAATCTTAATGTTTTTGCTTGGAGTCATGCCGATATGGTGGGGATTGATCCGAAGGTTATGTGTCATCGTCTGAATATAGATCTTAGTAGGAAGGGTGTATGTCAGAAGCGTCGGCCTGTAAGTGGAGAGAGAGCTATAGCATTGAAAGAAGAGGTTGATAGACTACTAGATGTTAGATTGATCAAAGAGTCATATTATCCAGATTGGTTAGCTAATCTGATTCTTGTCAAGAAGCCTAATGGAAAATGGAGGACTTGTGTGGATTTCACCGATCTGAACAAGGCTTGCCCTAAGGATAGCTTTCCACTTCCGAGGATTGATCAGTTGGTGGATGCTACAGCCGGCCACGCCCTCCTGAGTTTCATGGATGCTTATTCAGGCTACAACCAGATTTCCTCACATTCAGAATTGAGGATGACCATGTAAAACACTTGGAGCGGATGTTTGAAATCTTGAGGAACTTCAGAATGAAATTGAATCCCTAAAAATGTGTGTTTAGGGTGGAATCTTGAAAGTTCTTGGGATTTATCGTCAATCATCGTGGAATTGAGGCAAATCTAGCAAAGATCAAGGCATTGCTAGACATGAAATCACCCTCTAGTGTGAGGCAAGTTCAAAGCTTGGCGGGAAGAATAGCAGCATTGATCATTTTGTGTCAAAGTCCTCGGATAGATGTAGAGAATTCTTCAAGGAAATCAAGAGAGCAGCCAAATATTTTGTATGCACTCCTGAATGTGAGGAAGCTTTTCAGAAAATAAAAGAGCGGTTGGGAAACCCTCTACTCTTGGCCAAATTAATGGAGGGAGAAACCTTGATACTATACTTGGCGGTTCCGGAGTATTCCATCAGTGCGGTGTTAGTAAGAGTGGAGATTGATCATCAATCCCCGGTTTACTATGTGAGCAAGCATTTGCCTGATGCGAAAACTTGATACACTAGCATGGAGAAGTTGGTTTACACCCCAATCTTGGCATTAAGTAAGCTTCGTCCCTAATTTCAAGCTCATAAGATTGAAGTTCGTACTACTTATCCGTTGAGAGGGTATTCTTCATAAACCTGAGGCTTCCGGAAGAATGTTAAAGTGGGCAATTGAATTGGGGCAGTTTGATTTGGAGTATACACCAAGAACTGCTATCAAGGGTGAGGCTTTGGCAGATTTTATCTTAGAATTTGACTCATAAAATGAAGAAAGATCACTTGTGCTGGTGGAGCCTGCTGTCTCAACCAAGAGGGCGCGCCCTCTCGAGGAGGTTCCCCAGCCATGGTGGAAGTTACATGTAGATGGAGCTGTGAACAGTGGAGGAGCTGGTGCAGGTATAATTCTGGTAACTCCTAAAGGAAATTAGCTTATGAGTATTATTCACTTTAAGTTTGAAGCAACTAACAACGATCCGGAGTATGAAGCTTTGATTAATGGGTTGAAGATGGCTTTGGAGATGAAAGTAGCGAATTTGATCATATCAAGTGATTCTGAGTTAGTAGTTAGGCAAATCAAGGGTGGATTCCAGTGTAGAGGTCCAAGGACAGAGCTTTACATGAAGTGTGCACAATGGTTAATTCAAAAGTTTTGTGAAGTAAGATTGGAATGTATTCCCCGGGATGAAAATTGTAGTGTGGATGTCTTAGCCAAGTTGGGATCCCAGAAAGATGCCATGTTGCTGGGAACGGTTCCTCTGCAGGTTCAAGAAGTGCCGAGTATTCCAGAGGTGGAAGTTATGGAGATAGAGTCGACTCCACGAGTTACTTGGATGACTCCTATTCAAGAATATATTCGTGGAGGGGTACTTCCAAGTGATAAGGTTGAGGCAAGGCGTCTTCAATACCAAGCAGCAAGATTTGTAGAATATGATGAAATTCTATACAAGAGGGGTTTCAATCAACCACTTCTCAAGTACATAGATGGAGATGAATGCAATTACATCCTAAGGGAGGTTCATGAAGGGTTCTGTGGCAATCACTCGGGGGGTGGTTCGTTGGCGATGTAGGTGTTAAGACAAGGTTATTATTGGCTTACCATGAAGAAGGATGCCTATGAGTTTGCCAAGGCATGTGATAAATGTCAAAGGTTTTCCAACTATTCAACAAGTCCTGTGACTACCTTGACTTCAATGATGAGTCCATGATCGTTTGCTATATGGGGGATAGATCTTATTGGAGAACTCCCTAAGGCTAAGGGAGGTGTTAAGTATGTTGTTGTTGCTGTTGACTACTTCACCAAGTGGGCGGAGGCCATGCCTTTGGCCACAATCACTGCAAAGAAAATCAGGGACTTTCTGTTCAACTCAATTGTGCGTAGATTTGGGATTCCTTACAAGCTTATTTCAGACAATGGAAAGCAGTTCGACAGTAAGGAGCTACGAAAGTTATGTGATGATTTAGGGATCAAGAAGGAATTTGCAGCTCTGTATCATCCTCAAAGTAATGGGCAGACAGAGGCTATCAACAAGATCATAAAGCATACTTTGAAGGCAAAGTTAGAGAAAAGCAAAGGGAATTGGCCTGAGGAGCTTCCCATGGTCTTGTGGTCATACAACACAACTCTAAGGACCACAACTGGGGAATCTCCCTTCATGTTGTCTTATGGATACGAGGCAATGGTTCTGGTAGAGATTGGAGCAGGATCGTTTTGCAAAGATTTCTATGATGAAGACGTAAATATGGTGAACCAAAGGTTGAATCTTGATTTCCTGGAAGAGATAAGAGCTAATTCACAGTCGAGGTTAGCAACTTATCAGCAAAGGGTTGCAAGGTATTACAACAGGAAGGTGAAGACTCGTCCTTTCAACGTGGGTGATTTGGTTCTTCGGTAGATCATGTCAAATACAAGGGTAGCTCCTCATGGTGTTTTTGGTCCAAACTGGGAAGGACCTTACAAGATTAAGTCTATAATTTGGGAGGGCACCTACCATCTAGAAGACTTGGATGACAACATAATCCCATGAGCATGGAATGCGGAACATTTGAAGAAGTACTATCAGTTGGGTGCGGCTTTGGCCCCCTATTTTATGAAGGCTTATATTTAAGTTATAGACTAGTATAAATAATTAATCTCCTAGTCTAGGGGGGCAGTGCATATACGCCTTCCTTAGTTCTAGTCGAGACTTGCTTGTTTTTTCACACTTTTTAATAATTGTTTTCCTTAGCTGGGGGGTAGTGTATGTACACCTTCCCTTGCTTTGTTATGACTCAAGATTAATGAAGATTTGTTTACAAGTTTGTTCGTTATTGAAGTTTGTTTGTTATTGGATCCTTTAAAGTTTGAAGAAATTTAAAGAGGTCGCGCCCTAATATAGCAGGGCGCGCCCTCAACCTGCATGGAAGAAATACATGAAGATTTTTGATTATTTGTTTTATCACAAGTAAAAAGACTTTTTTCAGATATATACGATTAAAGTTAAAGAAAATATTTGGAAAATTCTTCAGGAAGCCGCGCCCTACGTTTAAAGGAAAAAGTTCAAGTTAAAAAATTCTAAGATAATAACGACAAAATATTCAACAGAGAGCTTGAAGAAACATAGTTCCAAGTATCATAATCCTGATCAACAGTTAAAAGATAAAATACAAATTACAACTTGCAGGGTTTTACAAAAGGCCCGCGCCTTAATAGTTAATAACATTTCTGAACCCAAAAGTATTAAGAAGATTGAAGCCTCAGGGCGCGCCCTTAGAAGCAGTAGAGGACGCGTCCTTAAGGGGAGAAGGACGAACAGTGGAGAGAGGACTTACCACTTCAGGAATTCAATCTTGAGTGGGATTAGCTGTAGGTGGAGAAGTCTGAGAATCTTGGGGGTGAATTTGAGGGATGTCTTCAGTCGAGGGCGCGCCCTCTGGGTCCTTTTCCAGCTCCAACTCGATTCTCTTTGCCCTGATGGCATCAGCATTTTTGATTTTGAAGGCAGTTATATCCTCGACACATCCTGGACCAAATTTGCTCCAGTCATAATCAGGATCATTGGCAATAAATCCCAGCATGTAAAAATCAAACCCAGCCTGGAAATTGCGATCTTCCATGGCTTGCTTCTCTTTACCCCAACAATCTAGTTTTTCAATTTCTAGAGCATCTTGTTGCACCTTCAAATCCTCCATCTCCTTTTCAAGCTGGTCATTTTTATCGCAAAGAAGTTGCCGATGATAAGATTTGAGTTCATTCTTGAGCATAATGATAAGTGCATATTTTTGCATAATTTTATTACCTATTTATTGCTTGAATTCGTATTTTAATAAATTATTTTGTTGCATTTCAGGAAATTCATGAAAAATAAATAAATGGCAAAATAAAGAAATAAAGTGCAAAGAAGGAGAAAAGAGGAAGAAAAATGACTAGAATAAAATAAGAAGAAAAAAAAAGAATTAGGAGCTTGAAGCAAAAAGGAATATTTCAAACACAACCCCAAAACCCTAATTAGGAGAGGTGTGGTGTTTGCAGCTATTCGCAAGAAAAAGAATATGAACATGAATTAATTGTCAAAGGTTTCTGATTTTTCAAAGTCCTAAAGTGCTGGCAGAAGGAAAAAAAAGAAACTACAGCTTGACATTTGTCTATGCTTTCACATGTAAGCAAGTTAGAGAAAAAAAGCCTATAAATGCATTTGATGCACAGACAGACGAGGGAGAGACAACTACAACAAACAACTACTTTATGTTATTTTTTTCTAGCCATACATCTGATTGATCAATACTACTTTATAATCTTTTCCTTTCTTCTTTTTAGTCACATTATAACACATCTTAGTTTTTAGTTACCCAAAAGTTTGTAGCCTCCATCTTTATTTTCTTCCATTTTTTAATTGTTCTTCGTAAACATTTCTCTCATTTTTAATACAAGCTTTATTTTCATTATTTTCGTAAATCCGTTTAGTGGACAAAATAGCGAAATGCTAACCACTTGGGATTGAAAGTAACAATTTTTATTTTCTTGTTGTTAGTAAACAAAAAAAACAAAAGGTTACAAAAAGCACTCATTACTTTTCTATCATATCAACTTTTAGATCTACTTTCCTTGTCTTTGTTTTGTTTTTTTTTTTTTCATTTGTCCGGCTATATCATATGTTCAAGTCATGATTTATAACCAAGCTAGCCATCATTTAGTTGTTACTTGCATAATTTTGTAG
Source organism: Saposhnikovia divaricata (assembly GCA_036435485.1). Classification (NCBI taxonomy): domain Eukaryota; kingdom Viridiplantae; phylum Streptophyta; class Magnoliopsida; order Apiales; family Apiaceae; genus Saposhnikovia; species Saposhnikovia divaricata. Next base: position 28,260,692 of record CM071600.1, read on the forward strand.
TTAATATTTAATCATCATTTTACTCATTGTTAATTATTAGTTGCATAATTAATCTTGTCATTAATATTAGTGTAGTACTTAAGTGTGTTAATTAATATTAATTAAATTGTTTGTTAATCTATGCTAGCTACGGATTGATTTCTAGTTATCTAAATTTCTAATACTTGCTTTTCTTCACTTGTGGCCCAATAGATTTGAAGCCCATAAGTAGAGATATCCCATTTTTGCTTCTGGGCCCAACTCTAATCCTGGTTTATGTTATTTAGTTTGTCCAGTTTTCTATTCCTTGCTATTTTTATTTAGAGTAATCCACTTTAATTCCAGTCCCATGTATCCTTGGTCCGATTCATTTTACTTATACTTCTTTTTATTCACGGGTTCTTGTCACATTTTGGTCTCGTTTTATGCACGTATAATTGTTTAGCTTTTTATCCATTTAATTAGTTTCTGATTTACAATTTATTTTAGTTACCTTTTTTATTTGTTCTTTGCTAGATTATTTAATGGTCTAGTTAATTTAAAACTCACTCAAATTAATTCGTTCTAGTTCGCCTAAATTAAAAATTAAGTCTCGCGAAAAATATATAGTCTATGTGGATCGAATCTCAAATATTCAAACGATGATCGTGCGCTTGCGATAATTTAATTGTTTATTTTTAGGACATCAAGTTTTTGGGGCCGCTGCCGGGGACTATAATTATTTTTCATGCCTTAATTTTTAATTTTTCGGATTAGTTTTACTTGTCTCATTTTTATCTCATTTTTTTTAGGAAAGTTGGAATTTCGGGAATCATCTCACAGAACGTGGAGGAAATTTGGAACTTTTTTTGAAGCGTGCTTCGGTAACCCGTGTTCTCTCTTTTCGCCTTTCTATTATTTTAGAAAATCACAAAAAAAATAAAAAAAAATTGAAAATTTAAAATCCAAAAAAAAAAAATAATAGTTAGAAATTACATAATTGTTGCATCATGCATTTAATCACTTAGGGCATATCATCTAGATTTTTAATTTCTTTTTTTTAATTTTTCGTACCTTATAAATTGTGGTGATCGCTGGAGGACCCAAAGGTACGTTAAATATTTATTTTCTCTAGAATTTAGGACACGTAGTTTAAATCATCCATAATTGTTTATAGTTTTTAAATAATATCGCTGTTTGTTGCATCATTTTTAATAAATCTTAAGGGCAAAACCACTCATAAGATAAAGGGAGAGATTTTATCACTCTTTCCTTGGCCCACAACAATTAATCTATCATTTTGCATGCCATTAGCCTTAATAAAATTAAATTAGACATAGCCCATAGGATTTTCGCGCTCAATTAGGAAGGTATTTAAGAAACGACGTAATCATTAATTATTCTGATTTTTTTGGTGTCTAGGCAAGCGAAAGCTTACCTGGCCAATTAGGATTTGGTGTCTAGGCCGGTGTTTAGCCTCTTGGCAATGATTGCACCTACCTGGCTAAATTGGTTCGAATAATTTTTGATTTACCGAATTTTTGGTGGTTCTTAAAGTTAGGAACAAGGTCTAGTTTATTTTGTTATGGAACCTTAGGTCTAGAATTTTTCTTTTGATTTTTCACCCTTTCCTTTGTTTGTTTAATTCATCGCACTTATTTGCTACTTGCTTACAATTCTGTTTATGCGCACTACTTGGGTTAGAGATAATTCTTCTAGGTTAGTGAGACCAATTGAGTGTTCATCCTCTTCGGAATCCGAACCAGTAGAAATACTTGACCCCGTAGTTACCATGGCAGTATCTCTTAAGGATCGTTGTTATCCCGCCCGATCGACCCAACCTTCTTGTATCACTCTTCCACCGGTTAATGGTAATAACTTTGAGATTAAAGGTCATCACATTAGCATGTTACCTAAGTTTACCGGGAGTGAGGGTGAGGATCCGTATCTTTTCCTTCATTAATTCGAGGAGGTTTGTGCCCTACAAAAACTCCAACAGTTGACCGAAGACTCCATTAGGCTTAGACTTATCAACTTCGCTTTGAAAGAAAATGCTAAGAAATGGTTGTATAGTCTTCCTGTTAATTCTATATCCACGTGGGAGGGATTTGTGGTAATGTTTCTAAAAAAATATTTTCCAAACCATAAGACTAATAGGATTACAAACGAAATAAATCAATTTCATCAAAAGGAAAATGAGTCTTTTTGGAAATATTTTGATCATTTTAAAAGCCTTTTATCACAATGCCCCCACCATGGAATAGAAAAATGGAGACTTTACAAAATTGTTTACGAAGCCTTAGATAGTCAAACAACCACCTTATTAGAGTCTATGTGCCAAGGTAAATTCATGGAGAAAGATGAGGATGAAGGGTGGGCCTTTTTCGAGGAATTAGCGGAAAAGACGATGTTGTGGGAGTCTACTAGGGAACCTAATAAGTCCAACAAGTCGTCTAGTACGTCTAGGGATTTGCATTCGATTGGAAATTCGATTGCAACCGATGCCAAATTAGCTACTCTAACTAGAAGACTCGAAGCCCTAGAAACTAGTAAGGCCCCCTCACAAGTGTCTATGTGCTCTAATTATAATCAAGGTTTTCCGAACTTTCACGAGTGTGAGCAAGTCAATGCCATGTTTCAACCAACCCCTAGGAATGACCCTTTTGCACCTACATACAATCCCGGTTGGAAGAACCACACGAATTTTTCATGGAGTCAAGGTCAAAACTACCAATCTCCGCCACCTTCTTTTCAAAATCCGAACTCTTACCCGACTCAAAATCAAGGTCCTTATCCAACTCAAGCATCCGCCCACCCTCCCGGCTTTCATGAGTCAGATAAGAGACTTAATTCTTTGGAAAAGAGTCTTGATGCGCTTTTAAAATCAACAACTAATTTGGCTCAATCTCAACAAACTTCTATTCAAACCATGACTCAAGATAGGCAAATTTTGAATGCTAGTACTCAAGCCATATCTAAGTTAGAGGTTCAAGTGAGTCAATTAGCCAACGCCATGTGTGAGCGAGAGAAGAACAAGTTCCCGAGTCAACCCGAGGTCAACCCTAAATTTCCTCTCAATCAATGACCTCATGAAAATGTTAATGCTATCATTTCTCTAAGGTCGGGAAATCAAGTTGATAATCAAGTAGGTGTCAAGTCTATCGAAAAAGAAGAGTCCGATGTTGAACCGAACCCTAGCCTTGATCACTCCGCACAACTCCCAAATCCCGAGCCTCTCATCTAGTACACCACCTTCACCTCTTGAACCTTCATCTTCAAAATCCATTCCCGAAGAACCTAGTGAAAGTGTCTTTAAGCCTAAAGCTCCTTATCCTCAAAGACTACTTTCAAACAAACAATCGGGTCAAATGGACAAGATTTTGGAAGTCTTTAAGCAAGTCGAGATAAACAATCCTCTTTTAGATGCCATTCAACAACTCCCTTCTTATGCCAAGTGTCTAAAAGATTTGTGTTCTCATAAGCGATCCACCCATGTCCCTAAAAAAGCCTTTTTGACCTCTCATGTTAGTTCAATTCTTTCGAATCAAATTCCTGTGAAATATAAGGACCCCGGATGTCCTACAATTTCATGTATCATAGGCGATACCTTTGTGGATAAAGCGTTACTTGACTTAGGAGCGAGTGTGAATCTTCTTCCATTTTCGGTCTATCAAGCCTTAGGGTTAGGTACACTTAAAAAGACGAATATGACACTTCAACTAGTTGATCGTTCTGTCAAAATGCCTAAGGGGATAGTAGAAGATGTTTTAATTAAGGTTGGTGATTTTATCTTTCCGGTTGACTTCGTTGTTCTCGAAACTCAACCCGTCACAAATCCTAAGAACCAAATTCCCATCATTCTAGGAAGACCTTTTCTTGCTACATCCAATGCCTTGATCAATTGTAGGGATGGTTCGATGAAACTCACATTTGGTAACATGACCATTGACCTTAACATTTTCAATGTAGGAAAAGAAGCCAATGAACTTTTTGAATAATCAAAAGGGGTTAATGTTGTCAACAAGTTTGTCACATGGTCTAGATTTGAGGATGGTGAAATTGAGTCTCTTCTCAAGGAGGATTTCAAAGTCAACTCTGCGTCTAATCAAGAGTATATTGAGTCCTTAAGGGATATGACCTCAGAGGAGATGTTAAGAGAGTTGGACGACATTTGTTCCAAGTGGGAGAAACCACCCGAGGTTGTTAGTGTTGAGCCCGTTGTTCAGAGTCTCGTGGGAACACCTCCTGCATTTGACTCAACTATGTATCATCCCGAGTTTGATCAACAGCCCTTAGGAGAAGACGAACCCTTATCTTACGTTATTCCTAGTGATTCAACCCATGACCAAACTTTCATTGTCTCTAATTTGCTTAAACAAAATGAAGAAGCCTTAAGTTGGTTTAGGGAGAACATTAGTGAAACTTGTTCCATAAGGTTGAATGATTCCATGAGTATTTTCTAATCAAAATTTTCAAAAATGTCTTGATTCTTTTTCGAAGCTGCATCCCAATTTTCCCACCGGTATCGGCTGATTCGGTTTTATTCCTTAAGATCCCCCTCTTGATCCAGGTATGGGGAAGGAATTGTGTGCATGAATAGTATTAATTAGTTGTTTTTCATTTTCATTCCTATCCGTCATCCCTTGTCAGGTATTATTTCCTCATTCTCCTTTACTCATTTATCTTGCATTTGCATACATTGAGGATAATGCATGATTTAGGTATGGGGGAGGGTTTTAGTGTAAATACATAAAATTAAAAAATCCAAAAAAAATTAAAAATTTTAAAAATAAAAAAATAGAGATATTTTAGCTTAGTTGTCATTCCCACTCTTTGAACTTTAGAACTAGTTGGTTTAACTGTTTCAAAAATTATATGTATAATGCCTGTAGATAATTTGAACGTAGTCAAGTAAGGTTTTCCTCATGAAACTTGTGTCGAACAAATTTTTGCTTAAAAGTCCAAGACGACACATTTACACAAGACCTTTGATGGAAAAATTGTATAGGAATGTTATTCGATACCTGAGAGAGAACCCACATGTTAAAAGAATGTCGAATCAAACCTTTGCGAAAATTGTTCCTATAGTGTCTTAAAAAAAAGAGTCAATAAATGTTTGTAATTGTAGAGTGCTAATGTAATTTTGTGATAATAAATTCTTAGTAAGGAAATCGGCTAGGTTGGGCTCATTGATAACCCGAGTAAGTAAGTCCGAGGGGACTTTGTGCCTAGCAACCTAAGGTCCTTTGTGATCTGGGATTGTTGACCTAAAACTCGCTAAATGAGTACCAATGCAAAAGTCTTTTGGGACCTCAACCATTGCACGGTCGGTCTAACTACTAAGAACGTGAAGTTTGGCTAGATACTTGTTTTGATAGAGATTGGGTGAGTTCAATATTGGTTGAAAAAGAGAAAATGTTCGTATGCACTTTATCCATCAAAGGTCTTAAATTCACTACACACCTTGGGATTTTTTGTAAATTTTTAGAGTCTAATCATGTGGATTGTGGGAACCTATAACTTTGCTATTATTAGAATAATCTTTAAGGCATATATTTTCCTATAAAAATTATTTTGTTGACACCAATGAAAGCTAGATTGAAAGAGGAAAGTTGGATACTTGCTGATTTATCTCAAAGATTTTATGGATATATCTTCTGTAAACCCTTAGGAGACAACACTCCTCTTGTAGAGATCGTCTACGAGTTTAACGGGTTGGTAAACCTAAAATTACCCGTGATTCCTACGATAGTGAATATAGGTTTTCCATTCAGTATTTTTCTTTTTATTTTACTCGAGGACGAGCAAAAGATAGGTATGGGGGCATTTGATAAGTGCATATTTTTGCATAATTTTATTACCTATTTATTGCTTGAACTCGTATTTTAATAAATTATTTTGTTGCATTTCAGGAAATTCATGAAAAATAAATAAATGGAAAAATAAAGAAATAAAGTGCAAAGAAGGAGAAAAGAGGAAGAAAAATGACTAGAATAAAAGAAGAAGAAAAAAAAGAATTAGGAGCTTAGAGCAAAAAGGAATATTTCAAACACAACCCCAAAACCCTAATTAGGAGAGGTGTGGTGTTTGCAGCTATTCGCAAGAAAAAGAATATGAACATGAATTGATTGTCAAAGGTTTCCGGTTTTTCAAAGTCCTAAAGTGCTGGCAGAAGAAAAAAAAAAAAAACTACAGCTTGACATTTGTCTGTGCTTTCACATGTAAGCAAGTTAGAGAAAAAAAGCCTATAAATGCATTTTGATGCACAGACAGACGGGGGAGAGACAACTACAAGAAGCAATTACTTTATGTTATTTTTTTTCTAGCCATACATCTGATTGATCAATACTACTTTATAATCTTTTCCTTTCTTCTTTTCAGTCACATTATAACACATCTTAGTTTTTAGTTACCCAAAAGTTTGTAGCCTCCATCTTTATTTTCTTCCATTTTGTAATTGTTTTTCGTAAACATTTCTCTCATTTTTAATACAAGTTTAATTTTCATTATTTTCGTAAATTCGTTTCGTGGACAAAGTAGCGAAATGCTAACCACTTTGGGTTGAAAGTAACAATTTTTATTTTCTTGTTAGTTAAAAAAAAAAGAAACAAAAGGTTACAAAAAGCACTCATTACTTTTCTATCCAACTTTTCTATCATATCAACTTTTAGATCTACTTTCCTTGTCTTTGTTTTGTTTTTTTTTCATTTGTCCGGCTATATCATATGTTCAAGTCATGATTTATAACCAAGCTAGCCATCATTTAGTTGTTACTTGCATAATTATGTAGTTAATATTTAATCATCATTTTACTCATTGTTAATTATTAGTTGCATAATTAATCTTGTCATTAATATTAGTGTAGTACTTAAGTGTGTTAATTAATATTAATTAAATTGTTTGTTAATTTATGCTAGCTACGGATTGATTTCTGGTTATCTAAATTTCTAATACTTGCTTTTCTTCACTTGTGGCCCAACAGATTTGAAGCCCATAAGTTGAGATATCCCATTTTTGCTTCTGGGCCCAACTCTAATCCTGGTTTATGTTATTTAGTTGGTCCAGTTTTCTTTTCCTTGCTATTTTTATTTAGAGTAACCCTCTTTAATTCGAGGCCCATGTATCCTTGGTACGATCCATTTTACTTATACTTCTTTTTATTCACAGTTTCTTGTTACATTTTGGTCTCGTTTTATGCACGTATACTTGTTTAGCTTTTTATCCATTTAATTAGTTTCTGATTTACAATTTATGTTAGTTACCTTTTTTATTTGTTCCTTTGCTAGATTATTTAATGGTCTAGTTAATTTAAAACTCACTCAAATTAATTCGTTCTAGTTCGCCAAAATTAAAAATTAAGTCTTGCGAAAAATATATAGTCTATGTGGATCGAATCTCAAATATTAAGATGATGATTGTGCGCTTGCGATAATTTAATTGTTTATTTTTAGCACATCACATAACAATGCAGGCATCCCTAGCATCGAACTCTTTCTTCCATTTGTTGTCATTTTCCACCACCATCTTCTCCAGCTTCCTATTCTCATATTCATGTTTGTTGAGATGAAGTTTCTCTTGGTGAAGCCTCTGGGCGCCCCCTAGAGACTGAACCATTAGTTGAGATGAAGCTTGAATCATGGAATGGATCTTGTCTTCAGCATTCAGGTTTTGCCAAACCTGGACTTGATCACTTCCAATGAATGAGGCTGCAGTCGGACCAATAAGTGTTTCCACATACGAGGGCGCGCCCTCAATTTTTTGTTTTTTACTCTTCCCAATGACAGTTTCTTGAGGAATTTCAACACTTCTCTTCACATTTTCGGTGTAAGGGGTTACAACTTTTTTGCTATAATCTTTGTTCGGCCCATGGCACGCCCTTGAGTATGAAGTACCAGCCTTATCGTCTTTTTTCTTTGTGGTGCCAAAACCACGAGGAATCATTGGAGCCATATCTGTGATTAAAACAAATGAAATAAATTAGCATGGATAAACAAGTATAAATGAAGAAAACATACAAGGCATGTACAAATTAAACGAAGATCAAGTAAGGATATAATAGATAGGACGCATCCTCTATATACCAGGGTCATAGGACGCGCCTTCATCAACTATGTTATCATTCTCAATTTTTTCAAGATCTTCATCTTCATCATCAACAGGGTTATTGATGGGTACTCCATTTCTAAAGTGTTGGAAAGGAATAATCGTTCCAACTTCTTTAGAAAGAAGCCCCACCCTCTTAAGGTTTTCCTATGTTACAAGGATCTGTAGGTCAAAACTTTCCGAAGGAAGTTCAAGAATAGATCGACCATGAAGTAGAGGTTCACCAAATAAATCATTTTGAATTCTTTTAACTATAAGATAGATAGTAAGAAATGGGGTTAGTAATTGAATAAAGGGAATTATAGAAAGAAGATTATATTAGGCACGTCCTTACATGGCTTTGGATTGAAAATGACTCTAATTCTCTCAACATCCCAAATATAAAAAAATGGCTCTTTCCATTTCTTTATGTGAGAAATCTTGCCTTCAGAAAATCCTTTCTTGTTGTGTTTTTTATTTACCACGAAATAAAAGTAACCTTTGTTACTTTTCTTGATTCTGAAAAAGTAACTGAATTTTTGGTATACTTGGAGCATTATACCCTTGGTCATGATAAAGGATATACAAAGCAGCAGCTAGCTTAAAGCTGTACGGGTGCGATATTATACCATTCAATAATTTCTTTATAGTAAGGGTGTAAGGGCGCGCCCAGTCCTAAGGCAACTAATATGGGAGTCAGCACCATCCTTGGAATTCTGAAATCACCACCATAATCGAAAATATGGGGTCTCATCATGCTAGGAGGGATTCCCCATATTCCACTCATATTGTAGTATTTCATGCACCATTTAACCTCATTAGCCGTAGCAGTACTTGGCATGCCAGTACAAGAAAATTTACCCGCTATCTTTCTTCTCCTATTCTTCTCAACCTCGGTGAGCTCATCAGAGTAATCACTCCAGTTCAAATCTCGGGCATCTCATCAATTGGGGAATGAATATATGGTATAGGAGGAGGTGGAGAATAGGAATTCTTAAGAGAATCATTTCCAACTGAGGGCGCGCCCTGGGAGTTGAAATGGTTATTGTCAAAATGTCAGCATAAGTTTGGCACCATATCTGACTATTGAAACTCTAGTATAGACTTATCAACTCTAGTATAGACTTTGGTGCATTACTTATTCTATATGTAGGATCTTTCCACATGTAATAAACACATATGAATATACAAATTCTCCTCTATCTCTATTCTCCTAACTTTTGACATGGTATCAAAGAAGGTTACATAATCTGAGCCTTTCAGTTTCAAGAAAAAAAAACAAACAAAGCTGCAAGAATACTGCACTGCTATTTTTTTTCTGAACAATCAGAAAATAAAAATCTCTCAAAACCAAAATACAAACATACCATGAAATAGAGCACTGGAAGACAAGATATCAGGAAATTTTCCGATCAGCAAAGGACCTATTATGCGCCTCCACGAGACGATGCCACACGCGCGGCAGCGACGTCCCACGCACACCACGCGCTCGTCCAAGCTTAAGCAGCCTGATTCAAGCTGACTTTGATCCTCCAGTAAATTGTTAGCTCGAACTACGGCCATTGAGAAGTCACCAGTGATATGTTGTCCAGAATCCTTATACCACAAAAGGCCATCTTGACGGCCAGCAGCATCAGAACTCTTAGCATAACTATCTGACCTCGGCCGAAAACAGACCTTGAAGAAGTTCATTAACCCAGACAACATACCTCCTCATATAGACAACACTCCAAATCCACATTTGTCAAGACCTAAATCCAAAAGTCCCTCAATTGCAATCAGGGTCCTCCTTAGACAATTACTTTAGGAGAAGGAAAGAAGTAGAAGGGAAGATCTGAAAAGTGTAAGGAAGGTCAGATCTGAGGACCCATCTCAACTCAAGGTAAAAATCAAGTGGTGGGTTATCCAGGTAGTAGTAGGAATCAATATAATAATTTGATTGGAAGCCTCCGCTTTCCAATAATCTCAGCCGTGGTACTGCCTTTCGGATCTAGTTTCATATTTTAGATAAAATTCATGATATATATATATATATATATATATATATATATATATATACTACGGTGTATGTATAATCTCTGCTACATATATCTCTGTCTGTTTACCAACAGATTTCTAAAAACAGCCGGCTAAGGCTCATTGTTGTTTGAAAATTGGTCAACATCAAGGTGTCAAGATCACATCATATCGTTGCATTGTTTAGTTCACGTTAAGACTTGATTATAATTGTTGAATAATTATCTTTCGGGTATTTTATTCCGGATTTATTTAGCATGATGAAAGAGGATTTTTCTGGAACTCACTCCGGCCTAACTGTTTCGGACCTCAAGTTTTTTCGACAGTTGGTGTCTGATATAAAGTTGAAGACTGCAGCCTCATTTGTACCGACAAATACTTTTCATTCGAGTATTTCTTGTCATTCTGTCTCTCACAGTTCACCTAATTCATGGATCATTGACTCGGGAGCGTCAGAACATATGACTGGAAATTTCAGTTTACTGCAGTCATATCACTACATTAATAAAACAGAGAGTGTTCGTGTTGCCAACGGAACTCATGTGCCCGTTCACGGATGTGGCACTTCCAACTGTCTCCCTTCACTACCTCTATCATTTGTTTTACATGTTCCGTCCTTATCAGTGAATTGATTATCGGTTCATCAAATTACTGAAAATCTTAATTGTTTAGTAACTCTTTTCCCTTCTCACTGTGTATTTCAGGATTTGGCGACAGGCAAGGTCCTTGGCAGTGGTAAAGTGGTAGATGGGCTATATATTATGGAAGGGAATTCTGTTTCGCCATCGGCAAGTTATCAGGTTTCATATAAATCTAATATCAGTTTAAAGTCCTTGTATCAATGGTATAGACGCTTAGATCATCCTTCATTTGGTGTTCTGTCGCATCTCTTTCCGAATTTAGCATCAAAATGTAAAAAGGATGAATTTTTTTGTGAACCATGTGAATTAGCAAAACATAAAAGGTCACCTTATCCATCTAGAAATAAGAGAAGTCCTACTCTATTTTCTACTATTCATACTGATGTTTGGGGTCTATTTAGTCATCCTACACATGATGGGTATAGGTGGTTTGTTGTCTTTGTTGATTGTCATTCTCGACTTACTTTTGTATACCTTCTTAAACACAAAAGTGAAGTATTCGGATGTTTTAAATCCTTTCACCACATGATTCAAACACAATTCAATGCCTCTATTAAAATTCTGCGAAGTGATAATGGTACCGAGTATGCCGGAATGTTTACATCTTATTTGGACACATGGGGTATTATTCATCAAACTACATGTGTTAAAACCTCTCAGCAAAATGGAATTGCTGAAAGGAAAATTGGTCACTTACAACAGGTAGCACGGTCCCTCATAGCAACTGGCCGTCACTATGCATGTCCCTAAATATCTTTGGGGTGAGGCAGTCATGACTGCTGCATATCTGATCAACCGTCTCGCTTCAAGTATACTACATTTCAGAACACCGTTGTCCTTTATTCCTGCACCATCGTCTCATCCATTGCCTCTTCGGTTATTTGGGAGTGTGTGCTTTGTTCATAATCATTCTCCCTCTCGGGATAAACTTGATTCTCGTGCTCTTCGCTGTGTTTTCATTGGTTATACACCAACTCAAAAGGGGTATAAGTGCTATCATCCTCCCTCACATCGCACATATGTCAATCATGATGTTACTTTCTGGGAGTCTATTTCTTACTCCCTCTGTCCCATCCATTTCTTTACACTTTCCTTTTTGGTCCGTCCCACCCATTTCTTTACATTTCTAAAGTTTCCTAAAATAGTAAAGTTTTATAATATAAAAATCAACTACATCCATTACTTTCCTCCACTAACTCATTTTATACATTATATAGTGATGGGTCCCACCACTTTACTCATTTTTCTTACTTCTCTCCTCTTTCTTTATATTTTTCCTTGATCTCCGTGCCAAACCCAAATGTAAACATTTAGGTGGGACGGAGGGAGTACTTCTCTCCCGGATCCTCCTCCTTACTTCAGGGGGAGATTAACCGACACAGTCTTGATAGTAAAGTGACAAAGGAGTCTCACAGTCTTGATAGTAAAGTGACAGAGGAGTCTCAATTCCTTCCATTCATCAATGTGCCAAACACTAGCCCAAACACATCATCCATCCCTCCACTTATGAGTAGAGAGTTGGATGATCTAAATAGATTAAAGGGGCCAGATTTGATCACATATTCTAGACGGAAAAATAATGATATAACCACTTTACAACCTCAAGAGACTTCTGACCTCGAGGCAGATCCTACAGCTCCTACAATTGAGCCTGATAACGGTAACACTCTTGATCCTACTCTTAATCTTCCTATTGCTTTTAGAAAGGGTGTACATTCTTGTACTAACCACCCGATCTCAAACCGTGTGTCCTATAATGCATTATCTCCTTCTTCACTTGCTTTTGTGTCATCCTTGTCTAGTGTTTCTGTCCCTCATACTTGGCAGGAAGCTTTATGTGATCCTAAATGGAAAAATGCTATGATTGAGGAAATGAATGCATTAAAACATAATAACACTTGGGAGTTGACTCATCTTCCTGCTGAAAGGAAGTTAGTAGGATGCAAATGGGTGTTCAATGTGAAGCAAAAACCTAATGGGCTAGTTGATAGGTACAAAGCAAGACTTGTGGCAAAAGGGTATACTCAATCTTACGGGATTGATTATCATGAAACTTTTGCTCCAGTAGCAAAGATGGCGTCTATTCGAATCTTAATATCATGTGCAGCAAATCTTGGTTGGGAACTTCAATAGTTGGATGTGAAAAATGCATTTTTACACGGAGACCTGAAAGAAGAAATCTACATGGATATTCCACCTGGTTTTTCTACAAATATGACCATTGGGAAAGTATGCAAGTTAAAGAAGACTATTTATGGATTGAAACAGTCTCCAAGGGATTGGTTTGGCAAATTTCAGAGAACAGTAGTTAAATTTGGCTACAAACAGAGCAACTCGGATAACACCATGTTCGTGAAAAGACGAGGTGTAAAGATCACAGTGTTGATTGTTTATATCGATGATATTGTGATCACCGGCAACGACACATTTGAGATTACAAATGTTAAACAGAGACTTGCCTCTGAATTTGAGATGAAAGACTTGGGAAAACTACGGTATTTCCTTGGCATTGAAGTCTCCAAAAGTCCGGGTGGTATCTTCCTTTCACAACGAAAGTATACACTTGATCTTTTAAATGAAACCGGGATGTTGGGATGCAGACCTGCAGATTCTCCTATAGAAGAAAATCATAAGCTTTGTGGAGATGCTGGTGAAATTGTTGATAGATCCCAATATCAAAGATTAGTTGGACGACTAATCTACCTCGCACACACAAGGCCAGATATATCATATGCAGTGGGAGTTGTGAGCAGGTACATGCATGATCCACGCCAACCTCATTTGGATGCAGTTTATATGATATTAAGGTATCTTAAAGCTGCTCCCAGAAAAGGAGTGATGTTTACTAAAAACAATCATCTTGGGGTTGAGAGCTATACAGATGCAGATTGGGCTGGATGTCTAGATGATAGACATTCCACTTCAGGATACTGTACATTTGTGGGAGGTAACCTAGTTACTTGGCGAAGTAAGAAGCAACCAGTAGTTGCATTATCTAGTGTTGTAGCAGAATACAGAGCTATGGCTCGAGGAGTGCGGGAACTACTATGGGTTAGATTGTTGCTTATAGAATTAGGACTTGCATTACCCACTCCGATGAAGCTGCATTGTGATAACAAAGCAGCAATTGCCATTGCACATGATCCAGTTCAACATGATCGAACCAAACATATCGAGATTGATCGGCACTTTATTAAAGAGAATATCAATAATGATATCATTAGTATTCAATTTGTAAGATCAGAAGATCAAGTAGCTGATGCGTTAACCAAGGGATTTGGAAGAAAAATGCTACATCCACTTATTGGCAAGTTGAGCATGAGTGATATATATGCATCAACTTGAGGGGGAGTGTCAAAATGTCAGCATAAGTTTGGCACCATATCTGACTATTGCAACTCTAGTATAGACTTATCAACTCTAGTATAGACTTTGGTGCATTACTTATTCTATATGTAGGATCTTTCCACATGTAATAAACACATCTGAATATACAAATTCTCCTCTATCTCTATTCTCCTAACTTTTGACAGTTATCCTCCTCGTCTGAAATAACAACTGTATTCCCTTTGTCTTGGGAGAGGCCAACATCGGTTAAATCATCATCTAACCAGTTTTCTAAGTCGGGCTTGTATGTGGTCGGAGATTTTGGTGGAATCTTAAGCTTACCCTTTTTAATTCTGGAACTAAGAGGAACATTGTCGATAGAAGAATCACTTGACGAGTCAGACATTTCAAATTCTTTAAAATCTCCTTATCCTCGTTAGAAATAAAAGAAAAGAGTGGTTTACATATGTAGGAGGAAACGAAGCTGGTAAAGGGGAGTATATTCCAATGCGTTCGTTGAATTCTCTAAAAGGATGGAATGAAGAGGACGCCCTTGTCCTCCAGCGCCCTTGTCTTCCAGCTGCAAAATTGAAAAGAAAGGGACTGAAGGCGTGCCCAAGAATTGAATAAATAGAAGAAAATTTTTTACAAGTCAAGATCTAAGGATGTTTGCAAAGCTATTCTAGAAACCTAAAAGAGCGTCCTTAAAGTTTGTAATTATTACCCTAATTCTACCAAGGATGAATTTCTAGAGGTGACTAAATTATGTCAGAAAAAGCCAAGACGCGCCCTGTGTGGAAGGCACGCCCTGAAAAGTACAAGTTATAGCTGATAATATTACCATAATTCAGAAAGCAAAGGTCGTAGCAACAAAATAGGATCAAAATCATGAAAGAAACCAACGGTCAAATCGCAATATCAAGCAAAATATACGGTCAAAACTTGAAAAGAAGGCATGGGAGTGTAGCTTTTGAGTTCTAAAGCAAAATCTGTGGAAGAAGATCACAAAAACACACTGAAATTTGCCGGAGTATTGCTCAGAAAATAAAATCGCGGGAGAATGTTTTTGGAAGAGAGAGAAGAGTGAAAAAGGTAAAGTAAAAAGGATAATCGAGTATTTGTAGGAGAGAAATAAAAGTGAGTGGAAGATAGCTGGCAAGCAGTAAAAACGATTAGAATTCTGAGGACGCACCCTCATCCAAGGCGCGCCCAGAAAGAATATTTTGAAGGAATTTGGGTTTTCTAAAAAAAAATCCATATATCATCTTTAAATTCATATGGAATTGGGGGGTAGTTGTTATAGCCCAAATTCGGTTCGGGTATTCCAAGACGGATTCGGGTCAATGACAGGTCCAATTTGGGAAATTCTAGGTTAAATTAGGGTTTTGGCTGGATTTATAGAAGTAAGGACGCGCCCTCTCTTTCTTTACAAGGAGGGCGCGCCCTTGATGGTGGAATTGTGATAGATTTCTACTAAAGCTGGTTTCCAAAAATTATTGAAGAATTCCCTCCTGTCGTATCTCAAGAGGGGGATGTCCGTCGTAGAAGGCCTCCAGAGGTTTGCTTGGATTTAAGGACCCTTCTTAGACACATAGGGCGCTCCCTAAGGTGGAAAGATGAGAACTTTTGGTGTGTGCTTTGGAGCTCTGTTCCTGTATTCAATGGGCGCGCTCCCATTGGGGAACTTCGGATTAATCATGCACTTTGCACCCAAAAGCTCTGGATCACTTGTCTTGCTATCTGGTTGGTGCTTCTCATTCGGGGGACAAAGATGTGTTCTGCACTTGGGATAACCACGACTATACCTGCATCCTTGTAATCAAGAAATAGCTGGTAGCGGAAAGGACTAGTCCTCGACGTGGGAAGTTTCCTTATCCGTGAAGTCTTGAGATCTTAGATGAGCCTTGGGCCTTTGTGGTTAGGACTTAGGCCTCATAGTAGAACATTCCGGAAGCCGGATCGTCAATCCAAGCCCATTTGGGTTTCTTGCTCCCCAAGAACTACGTATGGCTTGATCCCTATAAATATCAGGGTACGTAGGCCGATTGAGGGATTGGAAGTTGAGAGCTCTGAGGCAGCCACTATTAACCCTATCAATCTCAGCCACCAATTACAATCAACAACCACAAACCACCGCGCACCACCACTTTTTCCGGCAAAGAACCACCGTTGTAGATTTTGTTTCCGGCGACGTACCTCGAATTTTGTTGTTACCAAATTCCTCCGTCAACAATACCCAAAGATACTTTGGCCCAAAAACCCACAGCCAAGAAAAGCTTGGGAAAAGAATACATGGATCACCCACATGTGGCACTACCACCATAACAAACTGGCAGCATCTGTAATGGAGAGGATCAGCTAAAAGCAACATTGCCGCTATTCCTGACAAAGGAAACTAGAATCTAGCCCAATTAAAGCCTAACACCTGGCGATAACAGCTACATGTACCACCCCCTTAAACCTTAATCACCATCCTATAAATACGAGAAAGGGGGAAAGAAATCTAAAAAAGTTTACACACTAAATTCATACATGCATTTCTCTACTTATTTGAGCTAGCTTATCTCCAACAAAACCATCACTAATTCTCACGCCAGAGGAACCACCACCTCCGTGCGCATTGATTTGCAAATTTACAACCAGCAACTACACTAACACCACATCACTCCACCTCAACAATGTAGGTAAACAGACCCGGATAACAGAATTATCATCGGTATCACTTACATCATGCAGAATCAAGATGTGATGTCGACAGATGACACCCAAGGGAATAGGAATAATACTCAGAGGGGTGAGATCTCTAAATCACAAATCAAGAAGTAAAAACAAAGGCAAACATGCACATGTGCGCTGCAAAGAACATATGGTTTTTAAAAGATCAAGGTAGTTTGAAATTATTTTGAAAGATATAAGTCGTTCCAAATTAGATGCAAAGAACATGGTTTTTTCAGTGAGGCCTCAAATTTTGTCAAACATTTTTCCTGTATCCATCAACAACAATGAAAATGCAGATATAAAATGCAAATTTGATATCAGTATCTTATACATACTTAACCTTGTATATAAATATAAAGGTCAACATTTTTTTTGGGCCCCCTCATTCTGATCGATGGGCCTAGTGTGGTCGCATGCCCTGTACTGGTCAGGGCCACCTATGTGTGTGCATCACACAGAGAGCATTACACACTAATTTGCTCAACTTTAGAGGAGGTAAACAGTAATTACCTTCTGGAGGTTGAACTAGTCTCTGATTTTTCGTAGACATCATCTCAATCTTCAGTTCATCTAAAATATCTTCCATCGTGAACTCTCTTCGCCAATCATCAAACATAGGAAACAATTCTGGTTCAACCTGTACCATGGCATGAAGTAAGCTTATCCAACAACTTTATCGTTTTAGATAAATGTAAATTAAATATTGAGATGCAATACCTACCACACCAGTGTCTTGATTAACAACACTCATGTTTATCTTTGTTTGAAACCTTACTGTCGGTTGTATATCAGGATAATCGAGGCTGCAGAATAAATTCAACTGATATGTACGCCCCTCATAAACAGTCTGTTGTGCATAAAATAACATTATAACATCAGTTTATATATTTCACGCCGCGCTTTCTTATTAAAATTAAACAAAGACATGATTAAACTCCTAAAGATAGAAAGAAAAAACGATAAAACATGAAGCAGATTAAAAAAAAGAATTGGTGGTTCATTACATTGATATTCTTATTCTTAATGCAAAATATCGATACTGACTGAAAATAACTTTGGTCTGTGGATAAAGCCTTTGGCACAAAAACTTACACTATCTGTATGGCAATTCCTCTACCAACCAGCATTCTATATTATAAGTGATTAATGCAAAAAAATACTTACTGTTTTACCTCAAACACAAATTATGATTGTTAGCAAAACTTTGAGCTGAAAGGGGGTATCTCTTTTTTAACACATGAAAAAGATGTGAAACAAACAAAACAAACAAATCTGGATCTCAATGCGAGGTGTTGAATGGTAGAAGGCTTCTATAGAAACATATAAAAATACATTTACAGCAGCATCTTATACAGATTGAAAGGACTCGCACAAACATGAACCTCACAGATAGATAGTATCATAGTGTAAGTTCTCAACTTACTAATGCGTTGTACATGTATGGCATATAATTTCTTATCCAAATCAACCGACTAAAGTATGTAAATATGGAAATTTCAGTCATAAGATCATTTTATACCAGTTCTTAAAGGTGCCAGACACTGACTTCAGTTCTTGTTACTTAGATATTATAATTATGATTAATGCAATAAAGAGTAAATATATTTCCATTAATGGAGATGCACAAAGTGACTGCATGAGACTCTTATTTCAAATATATTAAAATTTATATAAATGCAGTTCGTGAGTTCAGGTTCATGAGAAAATATGAATAGTATGGAGGAGAAAACCAGCGTTACGAGGACCGATTATGGTCCCAGTCCATGACTTCATGTACACGTCATCAGCATCGTCTATTCCATAGGTGACAGTGCCATCCCCATGTCCCTTTTCCCCGCTTTTAAGTTCTTTCAGTAATCTGAAGCTCCTGGGCAGCACTGAAAATGAACACGTTTAGTCACATATCCAGTACTGAATCATACAAATACTTCAGAGAAACACCTATCTAAGATAGTAAAGTAATATATCATCAGTTTACAGGAAGATTTCTGTAGCAAGTGTGTTCAGCACATTTTGTTCAGTTCTTTAAAATGATATCGGATATGCCCCTCCAATGATATAGCATCTAATTAGATACTGCAACTTGATTCCCAAGCCTAGCAGAAAAACGCATCCTCCAAAATTATTGCAAATTCAAGGTAAGGAATGGATGTGAGGAAGGAAAATGTTTATGATTCTAATTAGGTTGTGATCAGTCCAGTGCCAACTAAGTAATGCTCTAAGTAATGCTCAGCCTACGTACATTTTCACAATAAAAGCAATAATACAAAAGTCACGATGAAATTATATACATGAACAAAAAACAGCGCCCGTGAACTTGTACAGCCTTTCAGCATTCCTCAATTCTAACATGGTAAAATGCACTTCTTTTCTTACAAAATTTTTAGAACATTTCTGATTCTGGGGACAACACAAAATCATGTATTTTCAAATATAATGAATGATGCCAAGAACCGGTGTTTATATCAGTGTGTGCATCTGTAGTAATTCGGTATTTCCCCCATTTTGAAATTGAACAAGGGAAACTACTGACCACTCTGCCTTTCAATACCGTTTCTGAACAGCAGTTGACCAATCCTAAGAGTCCAAGACACCATGCATGATATATGAAGGCGTCAATCAAGAGATTCTTAAAGAAATGTTTTTCTAGAGAATCCAATATTTTTCCTAGTCATTAACTATTCGTTAAACAGTTTACCTTGTGGAGGTTGCGCTAGTCGCTGATTCTCCGTAGACATCATCTCAACCTTCAGTCCACGTAAAATATCTCCCATTGTGAACTTTCTTAGCCATTCACCAAGCATAGGAAACAATTTTGGTTCAACCTGTAACATGGCATGAAGTAAGCTTATCTAACAATATCATTAAGATAATGTCAAGCAAATATTAAGATGCAATACCTACCATGCCAGTGTCTTGATTAACAACACTCATGTTTATTAGTGTTTGAAACTTTACTGTTGGTGGTTTATCAGGATACTCCAGGCTGCAGATTAACTTCAACTGATATATACGCCCCTCATAAACAGTCTGTTGTGCATAAAATAACATGATAACATCAGCTTATATATTTCACGCCGCTTTCTTATTAGAAAAGACAAAGACATGCTTAAACTCTTAAGGATAGCAAGAAAAAATGACTGATACATGGAGTTTAAATAAAAGAGATGGTGGTTCGTTACTTCGATATTCTTATTCTTAATGCAAGATACCGAGATTGACTGAAAATAACTTTGGTATGTGAATAAAGCCTTTGGCACAAAAACTTACAATATGTGTATGGTATTTCCTCTACCTACCTACCAGCATTCTATATTAGCTAGGGTGATTATGCAAAATAGTACTTATTGTTTTACCTCAAACATAAGATATTATTGTGTTAGGATGTGAGCATGACATATATATCATGACATCAGAATCATGATATCATCATTTATTGTTAACAACTTAAGGACCAAGTATTACTTTCCATAAGAGGAGAGGCAGCAGCCTCCTTATTGTGACACAACTGATAACCTAACAAATATATACACTCTTCAGTATACTTTCTCCCATCTCTTTGTTTTTTACTTTTTTATAACCTGCACTACATGTCATACTGCCTCTATTTGCATATTTATATATCTATTCTCATTTGTATATGTTCAAGATGACACACATGAAGTAATGTGAAACATACAAAATAAACAGTCTGGGTCTCAGTGCGAGGTGTTAAATGGTACATAGAAGGCTTTTATAGAAAGATATAAAAATTTATTTACAGATTGAAAGGACTTGCAACAATGTGAACCTCACAGATAGTATCATCATAGTATAAGTTCTTTAACTTACTAATTCGCGTTGTACATGTCTAGCATGTTGCTTCAGGTCCAACTCAACCGACTAAAGCATGTAAATATGCACTTTTCAATCTTAAGATCCATTTTTTTACCAGTTAATAAGAGTGCCAAACACTGACTTCAGTTCTTGTTTTTTAGGTATTAAAATCATGATTAATGAAATAAAGAGAAAACATATTTTCATTGATGGAGATGCGCTAAGTGTCTGTCAGAGACTCTTATCCCAAATATATTTAAACTTTATATAATTTCAGTTCGTGTCATAAGCAAAAATGAAAAGTAAGGAGGAGAAAACCAACATTAGGAAATAGGAGGACCGATTATGGTCCCGGTCCATGACTGCATGCACGGGTCATAAGCATCGTCTATTCCATAGCTGAAAGTGCCATCCTTTTCTCCTCTTTTTAGTTCTTCCAGTAATCTGAGGCTCCTGCACTCTGAAAATAACAGGTTTAGTCACATATCCAGGACTATATCATACTAATACTTCACAGAAACACCTATTCAGCACATATCATTCAGTTCTTTTAAATAATATCAGATATTCCCCTTCTATCATATAGCATCAAATAAGATACTGCAGCTTGATTCCCAAGCCTAGCAGAAAAATACATCCTCCAAAATCATTGCAAAGTCAAGATAAGGTATGAATGCGAGGGAGGAAAATGTTTATGATACTAATTACGTTGTAACCATTCCAGTTCCTCTATCTGGGCATTAACAACCAGAAAAATGCAGGAATATTAGTCTATGTTGCCATCGACATATAACATATATACTCACACATAAAACAAGTAGTCATTATGTTTCTTTTTGGCACATTCTGATACTATTAGGACATTACTATCGAGATGACAATGGTCAATAGGCCGGGTAAGAGTTAAGGTTGTTATATTCTCTATCATTCCATAAGTCAGAGCCTTAAAAGGAAATTCATTTCATTGATAAGCCATTTACCTAAGACACGTATTGCTTGACGAATAAATATCTATATTAGCGCAGAAACAGTTGACAGCTTCTCCAGTTAATATATAATATTTCTCCTCATAAACAGATTTTATAGTTATTACTTTCATGTAGTATAGCAACTTAGTTAATTTGTTATCATGATGTCTTAGGGTCATCCAAAAATTTCAATATACACATATGAATGTGTGTGTGTGTGTGTGTGTGTGTTTGTTTACCCGCACCCGTCCAAGTATTATGAATTTCTTACTTTAAAATTAGTATGCCAACATGAACAATGAGATATATACCAATTAGGGCTGAGCTGGACTGGTGAATGAATTAATACAAGCTACCAACATCTTCACTCATTTTTCTCTTCACTAGCTCCTACACAACTTTTCTTGATTGTATATAAAATTACATTATAGCTCAGAGGCTCAATTCTTTGAAGCAGTTTTCCAGTAAAGAGCTTGCAGGCTCTGAGGTTTTATTTACTATTTTCCTTTTCTATATGTTCATAATATATACTAGCTGATAACCCCTGTTGTGCACAGACGAGTCGAGATTAAAATATTAAAATTAATAAACACTATTTAATTATGTAGTTATAGAGAATCGAATCCGAGATAAAGCTAAAAAAATTAAAATAAATATGTAGTTGTAAGGAATCGAACCCGAGGTGAAGCTAAAAAAATAAAGTAAAAAAATGGTGAAGCTAAAAAAAATTAAAATAAAAAAATCTTGTATAATTATGTAGTTGTAAGGAATCCAACCCCCGAATTTAGTGATAACCAAATTTGGTATTTTGGTACTTTGGTACTATTGTGTACCATTAAAACATGATTTTCCACATTAATAAAGAGTATATTAATAAAGAGTATAGATGTTTTAATTTCAGCTCTTATGTGTGGGCTTCAATTTCTTTTTCTTGCAATCATTCCAACTAAGTAAGGATCAGCATACATACATATTCACAATAAAAACAATCATATAAAAGTTTCAAAGAAATGATGTACGCGAAACTGCCCCCGTGAACTCAGATAGCCTTTCAGCATTCCTCAATTCTAACATAGTAAAATGCACTTTCTTTTCTTACAAGATTTTTAGTACATTGCTGATTCAAAAGACAAGACATGTATTCTAAACAAAATGAATGACAGCAAGAACCAGTGTTTATGTCGGTGTGAGTATCTGTTGTATTTCTCCATTCTGAAATTGAACAAGGGAAACTACTTCAATACAATTTCTGAACAATAGTTGACCAATCCTAAGAGTCCAAGATACCATGCATCAGTATGAAGGTGTTAATCAAGAATTCTTCAAAAACTGTATTTTTATAGAATCCAATATTTTCATATTCATTAAACTTCGACGGTTTGAATTGCTAATTGATTATTAATAACTAAAGCTTTGTATCATCACTAGTACTTTGTTAAACTAACAAAGAGCATTGGTACGAGTGAGACTGTTAGATAAATGTCATTAAAGGGTACGAGTAATTCAAAGGCTTTCACTCATATACAATCAATAACTTGTTACGAACATATATCTAAGCTTACCTAAATCGTAAAGCATTTCTAGAAAAGATCTACGACACTAGTAGATATATATACAGTCAATTACTTGTTATGAACATATATCTAAGCTTGCGTAAATCGTAAAGCATCTATAGAAAGGATCTACGACACTAGTAGATATGCAATCAATTACTTGTTTTGAACATAAATTTAATCTTACGTAAATCATAGAGATAGATTCTTTTATGCTCTACCGCCTTTCGAAAATTCAAGTTTGTGCAAGCACTGCCAAAGAAAATGATACTATACGATAGACGGTGTCACGGTGATTATAAAATTCAAAATCTCTAACTCCGTAATTAATCATAAAAACTAATTTTAAAATGCCAATTTACAATAAAAAAGAACACAAATCACTGATAGATAGATAATCAGATTGCAATGTAACAAAGATCAAAATCAAATGAACAAACATTTATATGAAGTTCAAGTAGTAAAAGAAGGATAAATTAAAAAAGAGAAAGATTTTTGAAGCTCACCAGCAACAGTTGAATTTTTTGGACTCATTTTCTTTGTTTGTGCACCGAAAACAAAGCCTGGTTGTGTCGAGAGAAAAGGGGAGATATGATACGGTTCCACGTCTTGCAGCTTGTACGAAAACGGCGGAGTCTCGCTACGAGTGACAACTCAACACTTTCGGACAGGGATCTTTTATACTTGCCTTAAAAAATTACCCAGCTTTTTTATTTCAAAAAAATAATATTTGTGTCTTATCATTGGGCTGTCTTTCGTGTATTGGGCTACTAACTGTAGTTGGGTTTAGGATACACTTGGCCCCAATAATAGAATCCTCTTTTTCCTTATGTACTTTACCTCCATATCGTTATATGAGTATGAATGAGAATACTGGTGTTTTTTTTATGTATGAATTTTTATATTTTGTTCATTGTAAATTATTATGTTGAACTATATTATAGCATCACTTCAAAATATTATTTAATAATAACTATTTACATGTAATATTAATGGTACATTAAAGGAATAAAATAATTTTATATTTTAGATTAAATAATAAAATTTTGAAAGAATCACTAATAAAATAATAAAAGTATAATTTTTATACATCATAAACGGTACAACCTACTACGAATGATTTGTACTACATTTCACTTAAAAATTATGATTAGATAGCGGAATCGATCCCATTCCCATCAATTCGATTTAGAGATGTACAAAAAGTTTAGGCCCCGAAAATTTGACTCGGCCCTATCTCGTTGAAGTTCGATCAAGATTTGGTCCAATTCAACCCGAATCTTAGAATTTTTTTATGAATTTTATATTTTTAGGTAAAATCCAATCCCAAAAATTGGATAGGGGTCAAGACGTCGACCAAGGTTGAGAACCTTCAATGTGTCTTATATTTTTAGGCAAAGTCTACTGCAACTATGTCTGGCACGACAAAAATCCGGTTGAAGGTTGTCACATATTTTTAGACAAAGTTTAACCCAATCATTTCTGGTTCGAAAAAAACCTGGGCTTAACTCAGATTTTTGAAAAATTCGGGTTTCAAAAATCACACAACGTATTTGCGGGGCATTAAGGACCGATTTTATGAAATGGAATAGGGAGGGCCATGAAAATCGGAAATGGGGCATACTGGGCCATCACCCAAAATATCACACTACATATTAGGGGTGTTCACGGTTTGGCCAACCCGATCAATCCAATCCAAACAGGGCACTTTTCGGCCGATCCAAACCGATTTTTTCCAACCCGATGTATACTCGGATTGAAAAAACGTCAACCCGATTTTAATGGAATGGATATGGGTTTTGGTTTTTAAAATCCGATCCAATCTAACCCGATCCGGTTAAAAATAAGATAATTAAAATATATAAGCCCAACCCATTAGACATTAGTATTAGTATTAGTTTAGTCCAGTAGTCTACTATAGTCTGACTCCGGAGTCCGGTCCATTACAATTTACCCTATCAAAGTATCACGTATTACAAATACACTAATTTGTATGATTGATTCATCTATGTTATGATTCAGTTCAAATTTAAAGACTATGTCTAGTGTTTAATCAATTTTCTTTTTATGTGTTAAAATTCAGAATTTTAGATATTTAAGACCTATGCTATTTGTGTTGCATGAATGATTGTAATATTTTGTTGAACTATTTCCGATTTGTTTTGAATTCTCATTTTCATTTTTATTTTTTTGATAAAAATTTATTTATATATTTACTAACCCGATCAATCCGATCCAAACCGAAATACATTAAATGGGCTGGTTTACAAATTCTATTTTTATGGGTTGGGTTGAAAATTTTCTAAACCGATTAAATTGGGTTGGGTCATAAAATCCTCCCGATCCGTGAACACCCCTACTACCTATTCTAATCATTTATAAAATATATTAAAAATCTGTGCGTTTATAAATCTTTATATATAACTGGAGTAAAGGAGTTAATGTGATATGGTTTGATCGTGGTGCTATCTAAAAAGTCTCAAGCGTAAAATAATTTCAAGAAAATCATAACATAATTAATTAAAAAATTTCTTATCAATTACTCCCTCTGTCCCTCTCATTTCTTTACAGTTACTACTTTGGGATGTCCCTTTTATTTCTTTACGTTACCATAAATAGTAAGTTTCCCCCACTATTACACCCACTACCTTCCCCCATTATCTCATATTTAACAATAAAAAATCCTATTACACCCACTACTTTCCTCCACTATCTCAAATCTATTAATAAATTGGGTCCCGCCACTTTACCCACTTTTCATCTAACTTTACTCATTTTTATGTATTGTCTTAGTCTCCGTGTCCCCCTCCAATGTAAACAAATGAGGGGGACGGAGGGAGTATAACTTTAGTAATTTTAGAATAGTTAAAGAGTAGTGGATTTATTTTATGTTTAATATATATTAAATAATTTGAAAAGCATTTGACTTTAGGGGGTTTTAGAGTGAAATCATAGCAAATTAGATGGCGTAAATGTAAAAGGATGTTAAATAAAATGTGGAATACTGCGATATTTTGGTTTTTAGTAGTTCAACTTTGTGATCGTGAACATATTTCAGTTTTTAGTTTCACAAATTCTCTTCTCGTCTAAGATTTATAACATCTACTAAGATAGTCGTCTAATTCAATATTTTCAGCTATGAATTTAAATTCACCATGAGAAAAATGGGCCTGAGGTTGTCCTCAGGAATTTCTCATGAGGTTATAATATAAATAGCCTATAAATTAACTGGCCCCGCAGGGGCATTTTTGTAAATATTAATTTTTTCTCAGTAAATTTACCTAAACACCCTTAAATTTGTATTAAAAAGCTTTTAACCTCTGGGAGAACCCTGAGGTCATCATTAGGCACATGAATCCCATTCACTATATTCTAAACAATTTAAAATTACTATATTCAGAACTATTTTCAAATGTGATTCTCGATAGTATTCAATTTTGGGGGTTTTGATTCTCGACAATGTGAATACAACTAACAATTTTATAGTATTTGACCAAATTTCTCTTAATTGCGATTTAGTTATTTTGAATCAAAATTTTTATTTGTAGTTTGTATCAATCATGCTCATAAGTACTATAACTTTTAGAATTTCTGATATTCACATCTTTCTTGTATTTCCGATTATGCAACAATATATTTGATTGAAATCGATTCACGGCTGGTGATTCTTCACTCTAAATCAAGGTGAAATATATAGTGCATTTCGAAAATGTAATATCCCAGGTTTTTAGATTTATTTTAGTAAATAATTTGATAATTAATAATAATAATTTAGAATTTAAAATTATAGCATTTTTCAATTTTAGAGGAGTTATTGCAGAAATTCATTAAAAATAGAAGATTAATGGGTTGTAAATCATAATTGATTTTCAAGTTTTGAATTTAGGCTAAAAATTAGTAATTTTTTTTTAGTTATCGGAAGATGTATCATTAAAGAGTAATTATTAGTAAGGATGATAACTAGATATAGTATAATAAATTCATATAGAAAACAGAGAAAGAGAGACATTAGTTACGAAACAACAAAAAACCCTAGTAGCAGCCGCTTGAAGAAAAAGAGAATACATCGAGAGAGAGAGAGAGAGAGAGAGAGAGAGAGAGAGAGAAGGAGGGAGGGAGGGAGACTTGGAGAGAAGACTCATAAAAATCTTAAAAAGGAGAAGGTACTAGTAATATTTTGGTGTATAATTTGATGTATATCCATGAGTTAATTGTTTGTATAGAGTCTTCGTCATCCTCTTTATCTTGATATTAACAATTCTGAATTTTTGTAAAATTCATATCTGGTTCGTTATGCATTGGAATTTTATGATATTTGACTTTCTGGAAAGATATTTTAATTATCTACAACTTTCATTCTTTGTGTTTTCCGAAATTCTGCATGTAAATATGAGTTTTGATGTGATTTGTGTGACCTGCCACTATGATTTCGAAACCGAGATGTCTCACTTAGAAAATTGATAATAAATTGATATTTTGTCCAAATATTATGAGTAATATCAATTTGAAAAGGTCCTTTCGAACCCTACGTTTATTGTTTACATTTCTCTGATGATTGCTGTGATTTTAAGGTCGTAAACCTCAAAATAGTATCATAGTCAGGGGCTGTTTCTATTTTTTGCAGTCCGTATTTCTTTGTTTTCAGAATTCATTACTACTTCGTTTTCGGCGAGTCTTATCATTATGAAAAGATATTTTTGAGCTCTACATTTTTAGTTTGCATTCCTCCGTCAAATTATGTGATTTTGGAGTCTTAAAAAGAAAAATACTAGGTATTTCAGGGTCTGATTCTGTTCTGCAGTCCGCATTTATTTGATTTCTGCATTCGTTACATATTCATTTTTGACGATGGTTGTCATTATGCAAAGATCTTTCAATTGTCTACAACTTTCGTGTTTTGTACTTTTTCAGATTAAGTCATTTATATAATGTAAATTTGCATTCTTTCGGCCTGTTTTAATCTGAAAATTAGTTACATAGCATATTATTTATGAATCTTATAATTCTCATTGAGTAAGTTATATATAGGAATTTTATGGGTTACGTTAGAGTGACCTTTGTTTGATTTCTTTATTAGTTGGAATATAGAGTAACATTTTAGATTTATTGTGATCTTATTTTCAGGATACGAAATCAACATCGAGGTAAGTGACTTTTCGTTGCTCACTAATATTAACAAATCTGTTTCCACTACGCCATAAGTGAGCATATTTTTTTTTTAGAGAGTGTTGCACTGAAAACGTTTCGTTAGCTATAAAAATTTTGGACCTTTTGCAACATGGCTGAATTGGTGTTGGATTAGCTGTAACTTAGTGTTACATATTACACACGGTGTTGCACATCGTGCAACACTAACAGATGGTGTTGCATTATCTATTTTTATAATTTTAATATATGCTGACGTGTCAAGTATGGGGCCCACAGCTGATGACGTGGCAAGCGGGCTAGTATTGACGTGGCTGGTGTGGGACCCACCAGTGCTGACGTGGCAGGTGTGGGCCCACTGCTGCTGACGTGGCAGGTGTAGGACCCACATGTGATGACGTGGCAGTGTGGGCCCACGAGTGTGACGTGGCAGGTGGGGGCCCACAAGTTCTGGCGTGGCGGGTGTGGGCCCACATTTGCTGACGTAGCTGAAGTGGGGCCCACCTTTACTGACGTGGCATTTCCTGATGTGGCAAGTGTGGGCCTACATTTGCTGACGTGGCAGCAGTGGGACCCACCTATGCTGACGTGTCAGAAGCGTTGCATTAGGTAAGAATAGTGTTGCATTTGTTGTTTAAAGTGTTGCTTTAACTACTTTTCTTCCCGAATGATGAATCTATTTTTTAAATTATTTTTTCGATGTTCCAATCGTACGGATGTCAAGATATAACGATTTTAGTGATGCGGTAATTTTTTAAAAAAATTCCTAGATGTATTTGGTTTGGTTTTATAACGGTCAAACCGGTCAAAGTGGACTTTCCTTTTAACTAGTCTTGTCCCGAATGATGAATTTATTTTTTCGTTGTTCCAATCCTTCGGATGTCAAGATATAACGATTTTAGTGATGTGGTAATTTTTTAAAAAAATTCCTAGATGTATTTGGTTTGGTTTTATAACGGTCAAACTAGTCAAAGTGTACTTTCCTTTTAACTAGTCTTGTCCCGAATGATGAATCTATTTTTTTAAATTATTTTTTCGACGTTCCTATCATACGGATGTTAAGATATAACGATTTTAGTGATGTGGTAATTTTTTAAAAAAATTTCTAGATGTATTTGGTTTGGTTTTATAACGGTCAAACCAGTCAAAGTGGACTTTCTTTTTAACTAGTCTTGTCCCGAATGATGAATCTATTTTTTTAAATTATTCTTTTGACGTTCGAATCGTACGGATGTCAAGATATAACGATTTTAGTGATGTGGTAATTTTTTTAAAAATTTCCTATATGTATTTGGTTTGGTTTTATAACGGTCAAACCGGTCAAAGTGGACTTTACTTTTAACTAGTCTTGTCCCGAATGATGAATCTATTTTTTTAAGTTATTTTTTCGTCGTTCAAATCGTACGGATGTCAAGATATAACGATTTTAGTGATGTGGTAATTTTTTAAAAAATTTCCTAGATGTATTTGGTTTGGTTTTATAATGGTCAAACCGGTCAAAGTGGACATTCCTTTTAACTAGTCTTGTCCCGAATAATGAATCTATTTTTTTTAATTATTTTTTCGACGTTCCAATCATACGGATGTCAATATATAATGATTTTAGTGATGTGGTAATTTTTTAAAAAATTTCCTAGATGTATTTGGTTTGGTTTTATAACGGTCAAACCGGTCAAAGTGGATTTTCTTTTTAACTAGTCTTGTCCCGAATGATGATTGTATTTTTTTTAATTATTTTTTCGACGATTCAACCGCACGAATCTTAATATATAACTATTTTTTCTAATTATTTTTTTAAATTCCTAGATTTATTTAGTTTAAAAACTAAAATTATATTTTTTAAAAATAAAAACCAACAATGTAACACACCACGACTAGTATAACACGCTCCTCAAAATTTTTGGCGCAGGGCACGAGGTGAAAATTTTGGGCGGAAAATTTCCCTCTTAAACGAAATAATTCATCTCAAAATCTCTTACTCTGCTCATTTGAGCACTACTCCTCTACCCCTTCTCTACTCTCTTTCTCTCTCGTCTTCATTCCCCTTGAGGCTAGGCTCCATCTCTCTGAATGGATGCCTACTCAGATTGGGTCACGACCAATTCTTGATAAACCCGACTCAAACAATCACCCTCTCCAAACACTAATCTCAAGCTCAAGCTCAATTCATTTTGCTGGATGTAGGTGTTCCTGATTTTGTCACAAACATAAAGGTTGATTTCATTATTTTGATTATCAAATTTTATTACGACAAAATCAAGGAACACCTACATCCAGTAAATCTCAAGCTCACTCAAGCTTCTTCTTCCAATTCCAGTGGTAATGCAGGTGATTAAATTTGGGTCTTTCATTCTAGGGCTTTCATTGTAGGGCTTTTAATCTCTAACTGATTTGGGTTTCAATTTAGAGATTCAAATTAGGGTTTTATATTTGGATGTTTGGGTTTTTATTTTGGTTGAATTCAAATTAGGATTAAAATTGGTTTTGTACTTAATTGGTTTTCGTATTATTTGGTTACTATTGATTTGATTTTGCTGCTAATTGTGCATTGTTAATTCTTGATGTGTATGTTCTTGATGTGAATTGTTAATTCTTGATGTGAATTTGATTATGTTAATTTGCTGTTAATCGTATTATTTATGTACGAACAGACATCTGAAACTCAGTAGGAATGATGTGAATTTTAACATTAATTTTTACTTTTATTTATTTTGTTGTATATGCATTTTCTGTTTGATTGAAATGAATAAATGATTACTTAATGTTAATAGTGAGCATGTAAATGTTTTAACACACATTCTGCAAAGCTAGCAATATTTGGTTTCTATACTTTTGAAATCATGTTTACTATCATTCTAATTAATGAGATGAGTTTAGCGTACTGCCATGGATCCTACTTTCGAGTGGGTAATCCAAATTATCCGGATTACTAATCAGTAGTAGCTGAAAAATTTAATACTGTGTTACTTAATCCAGCTTGACAATATTTGATACTGTGTTACTTTTTCTTATTCTGATTACTTGACATGATAATAATGAAATGCTTATATTCAGTCCGTGTTTTATGATTTTGTTTTTTATTAGGTTGACTGGATTAGGCAGAAAATCAAATTTATGCTGGTGAAGATCACTGATGCATAGAATATAACTTTTCCTGAGCAGTCAGGATAAACCACAATGACTCGCTCCGCAAGATAAGAAGCATTCGCAACAGCTGAGTTTTCAAGTGCCCACGTTACCTCTCTTTTCTATTCATTTTAATATACTACTGTTTGATTGAGGCAAGTATGAAAACTCATTTGTTTGTTTTTCCCCTTTGTTGCAGGATATGCAAAACAATTGGGAAACTATGTAATTTTATCAAACATATATGCCACTGCTGGGCGATGGGATGGTGTTTCAAAACTTAGAAAGTTGATGAAGGGCGGACAAATTATGAAAATAGCTGGACATAGTTTGATTGAAGAGGGAGGACAAGTTCATCAATTTATTGTATAAGATAGATCACATCCAAAATATGATGGGATATACTCGGTACTCAGTGAAGTTTCAGCAAAGATGAAGCTTATTATTACAGATGACTTGGACTCCATGTTTGAAGAATATTGAATAGGGGGCATGGGTAATTAAATCTGATATTATTAAAGGTCACTAGTCCTTGTTTTCAATTCTAGAATATCTAGTAACAAATTTATATAACCAAGACATTTATTCTTCACTTTGACCAGAACTCACTCTCGACCTCTTTGGTATCCATAGCTTCAAATCAAGGTAATGGTTTTGCTTTCATGTACTTTATGGATGTTTTTAATAGATCAATATGCAATTGCATCCATGAATATATAATCTTCATTCTTCACTATGTATCAGCTGCAAGTGGCTGGCTAAGTTGTGTTTAATATACTAATGAGAGTAAGCAGTCAGTTCCTACAACTTTACTCTTCAATCTTTATATTATAAGGTATTATGGGTTAAGTGTAACTGTTAATTTTCTTGATAATTGTGAACTCATTGAGAGGTGAATTTTCCGTAGTAATTTGTGAGTTTGTTTCCCCAGTCCTTTATAGTCTAAAAAAGAAGTTCAATTATGTCCTGATGATGTACATATTTTAGATTATAGTGTATGTTTTCTATTACATGCTTGTATTGTAAATCTTAATAATCAATCTGACATGCATGTAATTTCAGGAGAAGGCTTTGGCTCTAGCTAGTGCCTGCATTATGTAGCAGTTGAGTATGGATGATTTTAAATATGCCCAGGAAAAGGTACCACAAGTGGTTGATTATGCGTCATCGTAGTTGACTTTAAATTTTGAGTAGCTTGTAGATATGTTTACAGCATTTGGCATCGCAGTTTGAGAACGATCTTGCTGTATATTGTTCTATAGCTATTGATTTTACATTCGTACATGCTTGATTTTGGTTTGTGTTTAACAAATAAACAATATGCATGTTATGTAATTTACATTGGCTATCTTGATAACAATTCTGTATTAATTGCATTCAGGTATGTGCAAGTGTGTCATCGGAGATTGCAAATATGAGCGAGCATGAGCGAGCTTCTCCATAGGAATGACTTGTATGGTGAAGGTGGATCGAGAAAGAAGACCTCTCTTGGCTACTTCATGTAGAGGAGCTAGCCAAATGTATAGCATTCAACTTTTTGGATATTGGAGAGTTTCGTACTTTTGAAGTTTGAATTGGCATAGTTTGAACTTAGAATTAGTGCATGTGCTTGGTATTAGTACATGTTGGTAAGAATTTGTAGAACTATTAAGTATTTTTGTTAGGCTGCATCATTGCCTTGTGGTTGGTTTTTGAACCTTTAGTTATTGTTGTCTTGGTTTGGACAGGATGGTTTTATGTATAAACAAAGCAGCCATTTCAATTTTTTTGTAAAAAAGTATTGCATTTGACTATATATGATGTTGCATTATGGTTTAGACATGATGGTTTTATGTATAAACAAATCAGCCATTTCAAATTTTTTGTAAAAAAGTATTGCATTTGACTATATATGATGTTGCATTATTTTATATTTAGTGTTGCTAAAAATACTTCTGATGTTGCAAAAAAAAAAATATGAGTTGCATTAGACCAAACTAGTGTTGCATTAGATAGTGGTCCCCACTGCTGACGTGGCACCATGTGGGCCCACTGCTGACGTGGCATCTTGTGGGCCCCACTGCTGACGTGGCACCATGGTGTGCCCCACTGCTGACGTGGCATTATGTGGGCCCCACTGCTGACGTGGCATTATGTGGGCCCCACTGCTGACGTGGCACAATGGTGGGCCCACTGTTGACGTGGCACCATGTTGGGCCCTATTGCTGACGTGGCACCATGGTGGAGCCTGAAATCTTATGCAACACCATGTGGTGTTGCCTTTATGTGCTTTTGGTGTTGCATAAGGCCACTTATGCAATACTTTTGTGGCGTTGCAATAGTTTGGAAAAGCGTTGCATTAGGGGTCTCACGCAACGTTTGTATTGGCAACGCCCCTCTGGTGTTGCGTAAGGCCTTATGCAACGCTTTTCAGGCCTTATGCAACTTTATTTAGGGGTTGCGTATGGCCACTTATGGCGTAGTGTTCTATTCGGTTAATTTTATTTTATTTGTAGTATTTGATTTTTGAAAATTGTGATATCGAAAATAGAATTTAGAAAATATTTTTATAAGAATCCCCAGTTTTAGTTACGTATCGAATTATAGAATCCCCAGTTGACTTTCATTAATTTTGGATTTATTGAATAAAGAATCTATTTTATTTAAGTTTTGAAACTAGAAATAATATTCCAAACATTCGGGTTTTTTACAGAAAATTTGTTAGGCACTTCGATGTCCCAATTTTATTAGGAATTTTGTAATAAATCGTAGTTTCCCCTAATGTAATCTCGACAATACAGTTTTTTATATTGTATGTTGGCAAAATAAAAAATAAAAAATTATGCCCGCAAAGGTTGGCTCAGTTGGTTAAAGAGAGAAATATTGTTAGGAATATGTTGTACTTGATGATAACTTCACAATCAATCAAATTGTTTAAGGTTTTGTAGCTGTCAACGGATGAGGATTTATAACTCTATCCGTTGACAGGTAGCTCATCAACGGATGAGGTTTTGTAGCACACTGCAGTATCTCTATGTTATCAGTTGATAGTGTTTTTATCCACAGTCATGTTGACTATCAACGGATAGGCAGAATAGGGTAGCCAATTGTAAATAAGCTATGCTATGTAATTCTGTCTAAGTGAAAGTGTATCAACGGATGAAGACTAAACTCTATCAACGGATACAACTCAAATCCACTCTATCAACGGATACAGCTCAAGTCCCAATATCAACGGATACTGCTCTATACATCATCAACGGATGTCAGTATACATCATCAACGGATAATCATTGACACTGTTTTCTATGATTAGCTGGAGATTAGCAGTTGATAAGGACATGTTTGACTGACAGATCACATGAGTTTATAGTAGATACAAAAAGCAGTATGGCAGCCATACTTTGGAAACACAGAAGAAAGAAGCATTCCATTTACACTATGAATACAAGAAAGGTGCAGGAGACATGTCTGAACACAAGGACAACCTTTCGGCTACATGTGTATTTGGAGTGTAGTAGCAAGTCAACTAGAATTAGATTAGTATTATCTTATTCCAGTAGTACTTGTAAAACTTGGGATATATAACCAAGTGTAGCAACTCTTTGTAGGTTAAGAAAACACACATATTTGCTTAGGGTTTCTTGAATATCCTTAGAAGCAAAGAGTTGTAAAACGGCAGCTGTGTACATTTTGTATCACAGAGTTTTCTTCAAATAAAAGCTTCAGGTGGTGCATATTAACCACCTGATTTTATATGTGTTTGTGTTTAAATCTTACATTGCAATTATCTCTTCATAAGTTTCTGAAGTTCTTATCAGAAATTTATAAATATCAAGAATTGTATTCAACCCCCCTTCTACAATTATACAAGTGTGTAATCTGGGAATAACAATTGGTATCAGAGCAAGCTTCTAACATATTTGAAGTTTAAAGATCAACACACTTCCAACATGTCTAAGAAGGATTATGGAGTGAAGATTCCAGTTCTTGATAGAGAAAATTACTTTCACTGGAAAGTAAAAATGCGTCTACATCTCTCGTTTATTGATGAGGGTTTTGTGGATTGCATTGACAAGGGTCCTCACGTTCCAATGAAGACAGCAACAAGAGTTGGCCTGGCTGATGATGTGCCTGACACTTTCATTCCCAAACCTGTTTCTGAGTGGAGTCTTGAAGATATTGCAGAAGTCCACAAAGACAAAAAGGCCATGAATATTCTGTTCAATGGTCTAGAAACAGACATGGTTGACAATGTTATTAACTGCACTACCGCCAAGGAAGTATGGGACATTGTTCAAACCCTGTGTGAAGGAACAGAACAGGTAAGGGAAAACAAGATGCAACTACTAATCCAACAGTATGAACATTTTCACTTTAAGAGTGGAGAAACATTGAATGATACATTTAGTAGATTTCAAAAGCTACTAAATGGTTTGAAGCTGTATGGAAGAGTCTATCAAGTTAAAGACTCTAATCTCAAATTTCTGAGATCACTGCCCAAGGAATGGAAGCCAATGACTGTTTCTCTAAGAAACACTCAAGAGTACAAGACATTTACTCTTGAAAGGCTCTATGGAACTTTAAAGACCTATGAGCTGGAAATGGAGCAGGATGAAGAGATTGAGAAGTCTCAAAAGAAAAGTGGGTCAGTTGCACTCGTTGCCAATTTGGAGCAAAAGGAGGAAAGGACAGAAACTTCTAGTTCTACACCAAACAGGGAGGTTTGTAAAGGTAGAGCAGAATCAAGCAGGAGCAAGGAAAAGGTGTCTGAGGAATTGAATGCCCTTCAGCAGGATGAATTGGATGAGATAGATGAGCACTTAGCTTTTCTATCTAGGAGATTCTCTAAGCTGAAATTCAAGAGAAACTCTGGGATGGCCAAGCCATTTAACAAGGATTTTTCCACAAACAACTATGTGGATAAATCCAAAATTAAATGCTACAATTGTGGGATTGCTGGTCATATGATAAGTGAATGCAGGAAACCTAGATCTGAGAACAAGGGAAAGCCAACTGAGGTTGTTGACTATAAGAAGAAATATTTTGATCTTCTCAGGCAGAAAGGAAAGGCATTCTTGACCCAAGAGTATGACTGGGCTGTTGATGACAATCATTCTGATGATGATGCTGAGTTAGTCAACCTTGCTTTAATGGCTGATTCTGGAGAGCAGGAAGCAAGTTCAGCTAGCAATCAGGTATTTTCTACTAATCTCTCTGAGCTCACTAAAGAGGAATGCAATAGTGTTATAGATGAAATGTCTACTGAACTATATCACTTAAGTGTTACTCTTAAATCACTTACTAAAGAGAACAATAGAATTAAAGAGTCTAATCTGTTTTTAAGTGATAGAAATGCTGCTCTAGAATCTCAATTTCTAGAATTTGAGAAAATGAGAGTTGATTGCAATAATGCTAAAAGTGAACTTGAAGCTGTGTTAAAAAGAGAACTGATTTTAAAAGACCAGCTTGAAAAAGAACAAGGGATAATTGCTAAATTTCAAAGTTGTAGGAATATTTCTCAAAACATAATAGAAGTTCAGGGAATAGAATCATTTGTGAAGGATACCTGGACTCAAAGGAAAAAGGAGCTAGAACCTGGCCTTGAGGATCTAGAGACTATTTGTGAATCAACGGATAGTGATCATCCGTTGACAGATGAACCGTCAACGGATGAGAGGTATCCGTCGACTAACAAAAAGTCTGTTAGTAAGAAGGAACTTAGGAAACTGGATATCAAGTATGGTCCAGTAAACAAGAATTTTGTTAGTGGTGAGTGCAGCAAAACCAAATCCAGTGGGAAGGCTAAGACAGGTGATTTACACAACAAAAAGGCTGTTGGTAAATCAGTCAATGAAAAGGTAGAAATTGAGGGCAAAAAGAAAAAGAACAGAAATGGTAAGATAGGCATCAACAAGAAAAACAATTACTCTCCTGACAAGTTTGCTCCTAGGAAAACTTGTAGTAATTGTAATAGTGTCAATCATTTATCTTCTAATTGCAAGATTGTCAACAAGGCTCCTGTTCATGTACCTCAACCAATGCCATGTATGCCTGCAATGCCTGTTATGCCTGGTTTGTATCAAAATGCTAGTTTTTCAAATCCATATGTGAACATGCCATATGTGTCTAATCCATACTTTCAATCTATGAATGTGCCACAAATGTCATGGAACCTACCTAACATGAATAATATGTATGCCAATTTTCCACACATGCATGCATCCAATATTCATGCAAATGAGCATTTGTCAAACCCCATTACTCAAGCATCTACACCTAAGATGAAGAATGCTAAGAGTGCAAAGTCAAAGGCTAACAAGAAAGGACCCAAGGAAGCTTGGGTACCAAAATCAACTTGATTTGTTTTTGAAATGTGTGCAGGGAAACAGAAGGAATCTATGGTACCTAGACAGTGGATGT
The DNA here is from genome assembly GCA_036435485.1 of Saposhnikovia divaricata. Taxonomy (NCBI): domain Eukaryota; kingdom Viridiplantae; phylum Streptophyta; class Magnoliopsida; order Apiales; family Apiaceae; genus Saposhnikovia; species Saposhnikovia divaricata. Next base: position 28,298,444 of record CM071600.1, read on the forward strand.
TCTAGGCACATGACAGGAGATTCAACCCTGCTCACAGAGTTCAAGGAAGGAGCTGGCCCTAGAATTACCTTTGGAGATGACAGCAAAGGATATACTAAGGGATATGGCCTGATTTCAAAAGACAATGTCATCATTGAAGAAGTGGCTTTAGTTGAAGGTTTAAAGCACAATTTGCTGAGTATCAGTCAGATTTGTGACAAAGACTATGAAGTAAAGTTCACAAAAGAAGCCTGTGTTGTTTCTGCCAAGGAAGACAACAATGTGGTATTGACAGGCTTTAGAAAAGGAAATGTTTACATAGCTGACTTCAATTCAGCATGCTCAGAATCCATTACTTGTCTCTTCAGCAAAGCAAGTAAGGATGAGAGTTGGCTATGGCATAAGAAGCTGTCACATTTGAATTTTAAAGTTATGAATGATTTGGTAAGAAAGGATCTTGCTAGAGGAATCCCTCATTTGGAGTTTGTCAAAGATGGGCTATGTGATGCCTGCCAATTAGGGAAACAAAAGAAATCATCTTTCAAAAGCAAGACAGAGTCATCCATTGTTAAGCCTCTTCAATTGCTGCATATGGATTTATTTGGTCCAGTAAATGTCATGTCTATTTCAAAGAAGAAATACTGTCTGGTGATTGTAGATGATTTTTCTAAGTTCACATGGACTTTCTTCCTGCACTCCAAGGATTGTGCAAGTGAAATCATTATCAATCACCTCAGAATGCTAAACAATGGTTCTGAAGACAGAGTACAAAGGATCAGGAGTGACAATGGTACTGAATTCAAGAATTCCACAATGAAGATTTTCTGTGAAGAGAATGGAATTGTCCATGAGTTTTCTGCTGCCAGAACACCTCAACAAAATGGGGTTGTTGAAAGGAAAAACAGAACTCTCATTGAAGCAGCTAGAACAATGTTAAGTGAATCAAGATTGCCAACATATTTCTGGGCTGAAGCTGTCAACACTGCATGCTTTACTCAGAATATTTCCTTGGTCAATCAAGCTAGAGGAATGACTCCTTATCAGTTATTAACCAACAAGAAACCAACTTTAGCTTTTCTACATGTCTTTGGATGTAAGTGTTTTGTGCTAAGGAATCATGGAGATAATTTAGGCAAATTTGAAGCAAAGGCAGATGAAGCTATTTTCGTTGGATATGCAGCAGGGAAAGCCTACAAGGTCTACAATCTAAGAACCAACATTGTTATGGAATCTGTACATGTTGTGTTTGATGATCAAAAGATTCTAGGCCTAAATGATGAAGGTTACCATGAAAAGTTGGAATTTGAGAATGAAGGTGAAGGAAGAATGTACTATGATGATGATGAGGAGAATGAAGATCATGACCACAGAGATCCACCTAGAGCTGTTATACCAACTAGAAGTGATGCTTACACTGAAAATGAAGCATCCGTTGATAGTCATTCTGGAGCATCCGTTGATAGTCATTCTGGAACATCCGTTGACAGTCATTCTGCAACATCCGTTGACACTATTAGAGATGCATCCGTTGACAGAAATTCTCAAGCATCCGTCGACAGGCAAAATGATGCATCCATTGACAGTCAACTTCATAACTCAGCAAGGACAACAAACTCAGGGGGAGTTTCTCAAGGTCAAAATTCAATGCTAAATCAACATGATCATGGAAATGAAGCAACCTCATCAAGATCAAATCTTCCACCTGCAAGAAAATGGACTAGAAATCATCCATTTGAGTTAATCATTGGTGAATCAAATTCAAGAGTCCAAACTAGAAGGGCCACTCAAGCAGAATGTCTATACAGTAGCTTCCTGTCTCAAGAGGAACCTATGAAAGTGGAAGATGCCCTTCTAGATCCAGATTGGGTGTTAGCAATGCAAGAAGAGCTAAACCAATTTGAAAGAAATAAAGTATGGAAACTTGTGCCCAAACCTGATGATAGAAGTGTCATAGGTACTAAATGGGTTCTCAAGAATAAGACAGATGAAAATGGCATAATTGTGAGGAATAAAGCTAGATTAGTGGCAAAGGGCTACTCTCAAGTAGAAGGAATAGATTTTGATGAAACTTTTGCTCCAGTAGCAAGACTTGAGGCAATAAGAATCTTTCTAGCCTATGCAGCACATGCCAATTTCAAAGTCTATCAGATGGATGTCAAAAGTGCCTTTCTAAATGGGGAACTGGAAGAAGAGGTCTATGTCCATCAACCTCCTGGTTTTGAGGATCCAGAATTTCCAGAATATGTATATCTTCTCATGAAAGCACTTTATGGTTTGAAGCAAGCACCAAGAGCCTGGTATGACACTTTATCTCAATTTCTTTTGGAGAACCACTTCACTAGAGGTACAGTAGATAAAACCTTATTTCATAGGGATATTAATGGCTCTTCAATACTTGTTCAAATCTATGTAGATGATATTATTTTTGGGTCTACAGATGAGAAGCTTTGCAAAAAGTTTGCCAAACTTATGCAAAGTAGGTATGAAATGAGTATGATGGGTGAATTAACTTACTTTCTTGGCCTACAAGTAAAGCAAGTTAATGAGGGCATTTTCATAAGTCAAACAAAATATATTTATGATCTCTTAAAGAAATTTGACTTAATGGATTGTACATCTGCTAAAACACCTATGGCCACTGCAACTAAGCTTGAGTTGAATACTAAGGAAAAGTCTGTGGACATCTCAAGTTATAGAGGCATGGTAGGTTCACTTTTATACCTAACAGCTAGTAGACCTGATATAATGTTTTCTACTTGTCTTTGTGCTAGATTTCAAGCTGATCCTAGAGAGTCTCACTTAATAGCTATTAAAAGAATTTTCAGGTATCTCAAGGGAACACCAAACCTTGGCATTTGGTACCCAAGAGAATCTGGTTTTGATCTAACTGGCTATTCAGATGCAGATTATGCAGGTTGCAGAGTTGATAGGAAAAGTACTACAGGTTCCTGTCAATTTCTAGGAAACAGGCTTGTGTCATGGTTCAGTAAGAAACAAAACTCAGTCTCCACTTCTACAGCTGAAGCTGAGTACATTACGGCTGGAAGATGTTGTGCACAGATTCTATGGATGAGAAACCAACTCATTGACTATGGTCTAAAAGTTGAGAAGATTCCAATTTTCTGTGACAACACAAGTGCTATTGCCATCACAGGGAATCCAGTGCAACATTCGAGAACCAAGCACATTGACATCAAATACCACTTCATTAGAGAACATGTGATGAATGGTACAGTAGAAATGCACTTTGTGCCAAGTGAAATGCAGCTTGCAGATATCTTCACCAAGCCTCTTGATGAATCCACATTCACAAGATTGGTAGGTGAGCTAGGTATGCTTAACTTGTCATAATTTCTAGTGATATTTGATTTCAATGAATTGAAGCTGGAAATGTGTTTTGATTTACTTGAAAGTTAAAACTTTCAGAAAAATTTTCTGCAGAAATTTTGCCAAAGGCAAAATTAGCTTATCAACGGATATTCTTTTATCCGTTGATAGTATAAACACATTACTAGATTTTTGCATGTCAACGGGTAACAGGCTATCCACGTCATCAACGGATAAACTGTATCTCAACCGTTCATTCTATATCCGTTGATATACATTTTTTTTAACCGTTGGTAACCGTGTATATCTAATCATGGCTGTACTTATTCTCTTTTTATTTATTATCTGACAGTTACTTTTGACCAATGGAGTAATTACTTTTAATTATTTCATTTTTAATTCTTGAAAAATATAAAAGGCGGACTTGTACTCTCACATCTCACTTTTATTCATTTTCAAGCATATCAAAAGTTAACTGCATCTTCTTCCCTAAAACTCTCTGTAACCAAAGTTCAATCACTTCAATGGCGCCTATTGTTAAGATGATGTCCTCCACTGGGTTTACCTATGAGAAGAACAATTTCGCGGCCTTTGTTGACACAGTGAATGCTCCAGAAGCTTACCACACTTTGATGAGTTTCGTGAAGAAATGCAAACTATCATATGCTATGACGGCTACCACTCCCTTAATCCACGAGGTAATTGAAGAAATGTGGACATCTGCCGAGTACAATGGCACAGACGGTACAATTGCTTTTTCTTTAAAGGGTAAAAACTATGTGGTTAATTCTGATGTAATAACTGCTTGTTTAAAATTGCCTGAGAATAACTGTCTGAAAGTACCTACTGATGCTGAAATTGTTGCCATGCTTAATTCTATTAATTATGCCCTTAGTACTGAAAACTTAGGGAAAATTGCTAGAAAAGGAATGGTTAAAGAATGGAGCTACTTCTGTGATGCCTTCATTAAAACTTTTTCAGGAAAAATTAGTAATTTTGATGCTGTTACCCAGTCCATGCTAACAATGTTGTGTATGCTTTTAAATGATAAATTCTATAATTTTGGCACATTAGTTATGTATGAGATAGCTGCAAAGTTGGGTAAAAAGGAAACTAGGAGCAAGAATATCTACTTTGCTAGATTTTTAATGCTCTTAGCACTGCATGTGTCTGAGAATAAGCTATCCATTGCTAACCCGGATAGCAAGTTCCAATGTTTTGTTCAGGAGAAGAGAGTCTTAAGTGACCTGATTCGAATGAACCTCAATGCAGGAGTACAGTTGGTATATCTACCAATTGTTCAGGTAACTATCTCTAACTCTGAAACCCCTATCTCCAACCCCCAAATTTCTTTGCCTTCTAGTGTCACAATGGAGTCTGTAGTTGTGACCAAACAGGTTCCTACCAAAGTGACCAAATCCAGAGTTCCAAAACCACATTCTAAAAGGCAAACCTCAAGTGTCTCTCAAAAGACACCTGTTGTAAAATCTACCAAACCTCTTGAGGGGAGTGTGAAGGTGGTAGTGAGTGGTGAGGGACAGGGTGAACATCAAAGAAGCCCTAAGGATAAGGAAGGAGAGATGAGTGCAACCACCATTTCAGTCTCTCAAAAGACTGCTAATGTAACTACAGGCCAAATTCTAGTTACACTCTCCCAAAAGAGTGTGACTACTGAATCAAGTTCCCCACAAGGAACACTGCACAAGAGGGTTAGGGACACATATAGCCCAATCTCAAAAACCTATGGAAGAAGAGTGAAATCTAAAACCACAGGGGAATCACAGGGTGCACACACTGTACAGGAAACTGTACCTTCTCAAACTCAGTTTGATGTGGCTTCAATAAATGTGGAGTCACAGCCCCTTGATCTTAATCTTCAAATCGACACACATTACAATCCACCATCACCAACTCCTTCTCTGGATGTGGATATGATATCTACATCAATTCCTGATTCTCCATCTTTAAGATTCTTGGAGAAGCCCCACTCTGTAATTGGTGGTCATCATCTTTTAGATGATTTGTTGGACCATCAATCTTCCCTTCCAGAATTCTCAACACAGACTGTGGCCTCGAACTTAAAATCAATCTCCACAGATTCAGTGTTGGTTTTCTCTTCAACGGATATAATTATTCCCTCCTCAACGGATATCCTTCATCCGTTGACAAGTGTTTCTCCATCAACGGATGCGCCTCTATCTAGCCATCCGTTGACAGCTATAACTACTCCATCAACGGATATTCCTTATCCGTTGATAACTCACTCTACCACTGCTATATCTGACATTCCAGTGTCAAGTGTAGAGGAGTTCTCAGTAGTTGAAACACTTTTAGGTTTGAGGGAAGGGAGTGAGAGGCTGCCTTGTGAGCAGGCAAAAGGAGAGATCAATAATGAGAGGCTGGCCATTTCTTCCGGTCAGGCAAAAGGAGAGTTTGAGAGTTCCACCTTAGTCGGTGAAGGTGAGGGTGTGAGAGGTGTGAGCCAAGGGGAGCCCTTGATGCAAGAAAAGAGAGATGAGGGGAGAGAAGGGACTACAGGAGAGATAAGGATGGAAGAAGCAGCCATTGCTAGTGAGTCAATGGGGGTTGAGGATGCATCCAAGGAAATGGAATTTCAAAGAGAATATCAGTCCATGATTGACTCCATTTCTTTGGATGCTGAAACCTTTACTCACCCTGTTCCTGCCTATCAAATTCTGGCACAACAGGGCAATGTGGAAGCAGAGGAGGCAATGCACCTAGTGCACACCTCACAATCTCTACTTAGAGCTAAGGAATCTATAGCAGCTCTGCCAACCACTGCTGAGAGTGATGAATTTGACAATTCTGAAGATGAAGACAGCCAGAGCTCTGAAGATGAAGGTGGTAGCAGTATTCATGATTTTGCTTTTGCTCAAAACTACACCTATCATCAACTTGATACGGAAATCATAAGGCAATATAAATCTGCCCTGGCTGAGCACCCAGAAGCAGATCCACAGAGAAAGGTTGTTCTTCAACAGGCAATTGACTCCCTAAAGTTACAAAAGATGCAAATGGTGATTCAGAGATCCAATTTAGAGGAGGTCAAACAAGAAATCAAGGATGTGAAGATCTCTGTGGATTCCAAGCTAGAGCAACTAGCTCCTACAGCCACTCAGAGGGTGTTGCAACAAAGGTTTCTCAAAGAAGACAACCTAGCTAAATCTGTGCAACTTCTCAGTTCAAGAGTGGAAAAGATGGAATCCCAGATGGAGCAATTTCTTCAACATCAGAAACTGCAAACCCAACTGCTAGAAAAGTTAGTTGCAGCCCCAACTTCTAGTCAAACCCTTGATGCTAACAAAAAGGGGGAGAAAGTGGAAGAGGCTGTGGCAACTACAAGTCAAATCTTAATTTCTGAAAGAAGGGAAGCAGCAAGTGAGGGGGAGCAGCAGCCTACCATAGTGGTCAATCCACAAGAATTCATTGTCACAGCTTCCCCCAGCAAATCCAAACCTCTATCTGAAGAGTTTGATCTTTCAAACTTGACAGAAGAAGAAAAGCTAGCCAAAATTGAAGCTCTCCAAAAGATGAAAGAAGAAAACTATGAAAGGATAATGAGGACAGAAAGATTGATCAATCAATCTATTGCATCAACTCTGTTCTCTAGCCAAACCTCAGCTCCAACAATATCTACAACAATTCTGAAGGTGCTCACTCCAGCAATTGTGGCTCCTACATTCTATGATGCTGAGCCTTCTCATGTTAAGGAATTTGAACCCTACATCAAATCAAGACCCTTCTCACCACCAAAAGCAAATGGGAAGAACAAGTTACAACTGGACTTTCCATTTCCCAAGGATGATGAAGAGAAGTTGATGGGTAAGGCAATCAAGGAATTCAAGGAGAAGACTAACAGTTGTGTAAGAGAATGGATGGCTGTAATCATAAGGAATGGAAAAGTTCTAAACATATCCAATAGCCATCCTAGATTTGTTGAAGCCAAGAGAGAAGAGACTTCAAGGCTGCTAAGAGAATCTCAACCAAGCACTGAATATCAATATGAAAACTCAGATGAGAAGCAAGCAAGGCTGGCTCAAGAGTTATTGGATGAGGTAGAGGATGAATTGAGGGAACCTGAGGAAGTCCCCAAATTCAAAAAGAAAGGGAAATCAGTCCCCAAATCCAAGAGATTGAAATCACATGCAAGGAGGCCTGTCTCTCCAAAAACTGAAAACAAAGAGACAGTTGGTTCATCACAACCTATTGATGTAAAAGTATTCAACCCAGATGTAAATTTCCATGGTGAGCCTATAGTACCTAAAGAGGAACCAATGAATCTTGACTCCATTGAGGTTCCTTCATTCTTGCTGAAGCCTCAACAGAAGCCTACACAGAAGAAAAGGAAACCAAGGAAGCAACCTTCAAAGGAACCAATTCAAGTTGCTAGGGTACCTGCAATTGTCAGGCAGCCAATCTTGGAAAACAAGGATGATTTTATCTATCAGGCAGATATTGAAGAATACTCTGACATGAATCTTTATCTGGATGAATTGTCAGAAGTAAGAGGAATTGACAAATATAGACATTTGCCTGAAAGATTGGTCTTTGTATACAAGGGAGGAACGGAAAGGACATGGCCACTACAAAGGGTTCTTGGAGAAAATTATCATACCTTAACCAAAGTGTTCTCTGCAATCAAGAGATACACAGGGTTCTCCAAGATAGCAAAAGGGGAGATACTGGACAAAATAGAACAAATAAGGAGGGATTGGAACTCACCATCAAGTCTACCAAGGAAAATGAAGATCCCATACAATGGACAGAAAATCCACCTCCAACCTTTCTGGATGATGGAGTTCAGGGATGAAGATGGTAACAGGAGATTCTTCAGGTTAGAAGACCAACTACCAAAGGCTAGTTCTCAATACCTGAGATGGCTACAACAGAAGCTAAATCCAAAGGTAGATGAAGAAGATGCCTTCTATAGGCAACTCCAAATACAGATTGAGTCCAACTCTGCCAAGGAAGGAAAATCAAGGGTGATGCCAACAAGAGGAAAGAAACAGTCCTAATCTGCTCAGTCTAGAGGAGCACTTCTCTGTAAATTTCTCAAACTTTCAGTTTTTAATTATTGTAGCTTAATACAATTTATGTATTGTTCTTTATATATCTTTAGGAATGTTTTGTTATCATCAAGGTCCTGAATTTATGCTTTATTGCCATCAAGTATAAATTGAGGGAGATTGTTAGGAATATGTTGTACTTGATGATAACTTCACAATCAATCAAATTGTTTAAGGTTTTGTAGCTGTCAACGGATGAGGATTTATAACTCTATCCGTTGACAGGTAGCTCATCAACGGATGAGGTTTTGTAGCACACTGCAGTATCTCTATGTTATCAGTTGATAGTGTTTTTATCCACAGTCATGTTGACTATCAACGGATAGGCAGAATAGGGTAGCCAATTGTAAATAAGCTATGCTATGTAATTCTGTCTAAGTGAAAGTGTATCAACGGATGAAGACTAAACTCTATCAACGGATACAACTCAAATCCACTCTATCAACGGATACAGCTCAAGTCCCAATATCAACGGATACTGCTCTATACATCATCAACGGATGTCAGTATACATCATCAACGGATAATCATTGACACTGTTTTCTATGATTAGCTGGAGATTAGCAGTTGATAAGGACATGTTTGACTGACAGATCACATGAGTTTATAGTAGATACAAAAAGCAGTATGGCAGCCATACTTTGGAAACACAGAAGAAAGAAGCATTCCATTTACACTATGAATACAAGAAAGGTGCTAGAGACATGTCTGAACACAAGGACAACCTTTCGGCTACATGTGTATTTGGAGTGTAGTAGCAAGTCAACTAGAATTAGATTAGTATTATCTTATTCCAGTAGTACTTGTAAAACTTGGGATATATAACCAAGTGTAGCAACTCTTTGTAGGTTAAGAAAACAGACATATTTGCTTAGGGTTTCTTGAATATCCTTAGAAGAAAAGAGTTGTAAAACGGCAGCTGTGTACATTTTGTATCACAGAGTTTTCTTCAAATAAAAGCTTCAGGTGGTGCATATTAACCACCTGATTTTATATGTGTTTGTGTTTAAATCTTACATTGCAATTATCTCTTCATAAGTTTCTGAAGTTCTTATCAGAAATTTATAAATATCAAGAATTGTATTCAACCCCCCCTTCTACAATTATACAAGTGTGTAATCTGGGAATAACAAATATCATCTTCTTGGTCACAGGTTCGAATCTCACGGGAGAAGAATGTGTGATTATGCCATCCTGGGCCAGAGCCTGTCGCACTTGTGCGGTTTACCTGGTTCACGTGGTTTGCAGGCTATTGCGTGAGCCCGTGGGATTACCCAGTGCGCACCCAAAAGGGTAGTGGCTGCGGGTTCCCACGGTTAAAATAATAATAATAATAATAATAATAATAAATAAATAAATAAAAAATTACATATTTTTCAAACTCCAAGTGAGCAGGTGTTTTCAATTTTTTTTTCTGACCCTTTATTGTCAAAAAGTATGTTGGTCCCGGAGTATTGCAGAAGAGGGGGGGTTGAATGCAATAATGATAAATTCAAATCTTTACTTTAACCACAGTAATAAAGATTGTAACACCCCCAGATCCGGGGTCAGGGATCTGGTGGTTACGGTCTTACATCCATTCATAATACTTGACTTGAGTCCACAATAAATAAATCACATGCTGTGACCCCACAATAATTACCACTCACACACACAACAGTTATAGTCCCAGAGATGAAATTGAAATAAGTCTTACATTAAAGGGTTACGAATAAAAGTTATTACAATCCCAAAAGGATAACATCATAGGTTTAAAAGTTTTGCCGTTGATTACATTAATTATACATATAGTTAAACAGGAAACAAAAGCTGTCTAACTATGCTACCTCAGCAATGGCGGCTAGCATCTCAGCGGGTAGTCCGGTGGGTCGGGTAACCTGCTTGCGCCGAGTGCGCCTGACGCGAGCCATCTGTCCTAGCTGTTGTTGTGACATAATATAAACAAAGCAAGGGTGAGCGAAAGCCCACCAACAAATATATAACTGAACGATAATTTAAAACAGTTCAAAGCTATCTTTTAAACCATATGCCATGCATTTACGGAAATGATGCCAGTATAATATGAACGATGAAGTTACAAGGTAACTTAAAGTATTTGTTTGAAGGAATATCTGCTACATCAAAGTAAGCGAGATATTATTATCGTTATTAAGAAGAGGAACTTGCAAGAAAGGGTTGCAATTCCAGTTATGACTCTTTTCCAACTCTGCCAACAGTAATCATGTTGCAGGAAATAAATGAATTTGGATGATGAACCAATGATGGAGTATTCACCGCGCCCGCTGTTCCAATCTTGATGATCAGTCGAGATCGTACAGCTCAATTTAGATTTACTACCGGTAGAAGGAAGAACTGACGGCTTTACTTGTATACCGCCATGCTAGCTCTCCCCGGCCAACGGTTGGGCCAAGGGGATGGACCGGCGCTACTCGGCCTCTTACACGACTCCTAGTTCAAATAGAGTTCATGATTCTGAATATAACGTTCGTCCCCCTTTCCCCAAGTATAATACTTGTTGATAAGACTCCACAAAGTAGTCGTATCTAGTTGGAAAGGAAAATTTACCAATAACTCCCAAGCTATTACTTGGTAACGGATATCAACTTGTTCCAGTAATCTTACCCCTCGAAAGATGAGAAGGTAAACAACGACTTAATAAGTCAACGGCACCCGAGTTGCGGGTGAAGGGAATACTTTATGACCGGGAAGTCGACAAGATAAATAACATTTTTCCAAGTAAGGTTCCCTTATTATTAAGAAGATGGACTCAAAGATGAATGATGTCTGGGAACCTTTCTTGATATAAGATTAATAATAATATGACTTCGAAATATTTTCTGTAATAATCGAAGAAGATTAACCTTATCGAGATTATTCTAAGTATGGAATAAATATTCAGAGAATATTTATTGAGTTAAAATATTGAAAGAATATTTGGGAATATGAAAGAATATTTTTAATCAGAGTATTTCTCAAAATAATCCCTGAAGAAATATCAGGAGAATATTTATTGAATAAATAAATATTTAAATGAATATTCAAAACAATATTCATTAATTAATAAGACCTGAAAAGAATATTTAAGGTAATATTCATGATTAATTAGGAATTTAAATGAATATTCAAAAGTAATATTCATTTAATGAATAATATCCTAAATGAATATCAAGTAATATTCATTTAGTAATCCAAGCCTTAAGGAATATTCGAAATAATATTCGATAATTAAATCAAGCTTCAGATGAATATTAAAATAATATTCATCAAGTATTTAATATCTTAAATGAATATTCAAAAGTAATATTGATTTAATAAAATAATAATCTAAAAGAATATCCAAAATAATATTCATTTAATAGTCTCATCTTTAGAAGAATATTCGAAATAATAGTCGATAATCAGTTCGACTCTGAATGAATATTGAGAAATATTATTCGTTGAATAGTTACGTTCAAATAATTATTTGAAGTAAGGATCGTTAAAATAATTAGTCTCGAACGAATATTCAAATAATATTCGTCGCCCAAATAATAGAAAATATTTACTTAAATATCTTCTTCCGAGGTAATCTCGATATATCAAGGAATATTGACTCCCGGTCTATTTTTGATTAATAAGATATATACGCCCTTCTATGAGGGTCTTATAATAACCGGCTTATAACTGATATATAACTATCTAGCTTATAAGCCAACAATAACATTCAGGGAACAAGTATATCAATTCAACTTGAAAGTAGGCATGCATGCAATGGCATATGTATATCAGCAATCATATATATATATATTTATTCAATCACAACAACAGCCTAAAAGAAGGGAATTGAAACTTGCCTGGTAGTCGAGTACGGTAAGGGGGTAGTGGTAGCGGGTCCCGGTTCAGCCTGGTGATCTATAAATAGCCAAGGCATTCGGGCTTAATCACTTAACATATTAAAAGTTAAGTTATACTTAAATCGAAACACGTTCTCGAGTTATCTCGTTATACCCCTATTAGTGGATTACTTATTATCACTGATCCGACCCGACATTCGTTCGTTAATACGACATGTCACTGCACTTATACTTGGGACATACTTGAGTCATACGAGTTCTAAGGTTGATCGTTACGAACCAATCTTATACTCCGAGTTTTATCGCCCGTTTTCTAAGTGTTTTACCAAAGTTACAAAAGAGTCGTCTTTTAGGGGTTCGTTCGCGTTTAACCTTGACTCGAACATTTTTAATAAATCGAAAAATGTTCTTTTTGACATACGGTTTTCTTTCACACCTTCCTTCTTACCCCTAGTATTTATTTACCAAGATTCGCCATGACGTTACATTGCTTACGAGGGTTCAATTTCAGTTACGAACTTTTGTTTACGGATTCGAACTACTTTTAGTAATTTAGTCATAAATCCTAAACCGTAAGTCCGTTTCACGTGATCTTTATATCAAAACGAAGCTTATAACATAATCTAGCCTTTCATGGCAAAATCTGAGACTGGACAGTGTGTTCATGCTACTGCTAATCACGGTTTCTTAAGGCTAACGACAATCGGGCATTACGACGGCTATGTTTACATGATTTCCAAATTTCAAACCATCCAATAATTATAGTTTCCACTCCAAACAACATTTACATGTTATTCAACCATGAACTAAGACCAAGCAATGTCTTTCCGTTCATCTAAACTAATTTCACATTTAATAAATCCCAATCATAATCTTAAGGTCCTAAACATGCATTAAATCCATATAACTCATCTAAAATACCAAAACTTAAACTAAGAGCTTGGTTTTCAAGAGTGGTATACCTTCCTTGGTGTATGTATGAACTTATCAAGCCTTGTTTAGCCCTTATCTAGCCTTAGTATAGCTTGAATAATCAAAAGAAATCAAGAAATAAAAGTTAGTTTATGAAGAACACTATTCATCATCATCTTTGATGATTTATTTGAAAATGATAAAAGATGAATTTGAAGCTGAAATTTCTAGGAGATCATTACCATGATATGTAGTACTTACCATAAAAATTTGAAGAACAAGTGATGGTTGGAAGTTGGACTTCCAATTAGCTAAGAATGGGCAGATTTTTATGAAGAAATGGAGAAAAATGGTGGTGGTTTGTTTTGTTTTGGTGATTTATGGCTAATACATGTATAACCCTTGCATATATAATGGATGCATCTCTTTTAATGTGTTGTTGGCAATCCAATGGTGCCACTTGTTGCTTCCTCATTGGGCCAAGTGTTGGCACTACAACAAACAACTCCATTTTTGCAAGAATGCAATTACACCACTCATCTTGTAGTTGACTTATAAGGATGTTACTTGGGTTTCTCCTTTTCCCACCAATTGCACTTGTTTGTCTCTTGGTTATTTATTCGTTCCTTTGTCCGGGTGTTACTCAATTTCCTTGCTTGTTCGTTGATCGTTCGAGGGAATAACTCATTCGTTTCTAGTTAGGGTTTTACCGAAAACCTTCTTAATATTTCTAATACTATTCTTCATCTTACTTAATACTTCTCGAATTTAAATTCCTTAATTCCCTTTTATAACTCCTTAAGTCTTGTAGTGTCCAGGGAAATCTCGGAGAAAATAAAAGTGCTCTTTTTCTGAATCCGACGGCTTTTACATACACTTATTTTCTTCCTGGATCACTAATACGAACTCAGAAATCCGTTCCGAATACCGGGTATATCATTATTATAATAATATTCCAAATTCCACCAAAATCACTATTCATCACTTATTTTTATTTAATTCCTATAATTAGGAAAATGAACCTGGTTCACTCTCGAGTGCTTCTTAACCTTTTTACGGAACCGCTGGACTTATAATAGATATTGATTTGGATGACACAAGAATAATCTTACTTGAAGTAATATACTTATATCCTTAGGAGATAGATCATTCTTACCTATGCCGTCAACCAAAAGTATTCTGCATGACATGTAAGTAATTGAATTCAAATCCGTTCCATTTATTTAATAGATCTTCGTTACATCGCAGTCATAACCACTATTCATTCTTACATCATTAAATACATAAAAGTTTTAATCCCACCCAAAATCTGGGTTCTTACAGTCTCCCCTCCTTAAAAGGATTCCGTCCCGGAATCAGTTTGAAAACAAGTGGGGGTACTTTTCTTGCATTGCGCTTTCAAGTTCCCAGGTGGATTCTTCTACATTGTGGTTCTGCCACAAAACTCTGACTAGCTGAATGACCTTGTTTCGGAGCACTTGCTCTTTCCGGTCTATGATTTCCACAGGTTGCTCCACATAGGTCAGGTCTGGTTGCATATCCACTTGCTCATACTCTACAATATGCTTTGCATCCGGATTATACTTCCTCAGCATCGAAACATGAAACACATTGTGCACCTGCTGTAGATTCGGGGGCAATGCGAGTTCATAAGCTAGTTCCCCAATCCGTCTCAAGATCTCAAATGGTCCAATGTATCTGGGACTCAGCTTTCCTTTCTTCCCAAATCTCATTAAACCTTTCCAAGGTGACACTTTCAAGAACACTAGGTCCCCTACCTCGTATTCCTTGCCTTTCCGAGCTAAGTCGGCATATTTCTTTTGTCGATCCTGGGCTGCTACCAACCGTCCTCTGATTAGATCTACTGCATCTTTAGTTCGTTGGACCACTTCGGGCCCGAGCATCTTTCGCTCTCCAACTTCATCCCAATACAAGGGAGATCGACATTTTCTTCCATAAAGGGCCTCATAAGGTGGCATCCCAATGCTTGAATGATAACTGTTATTATAGGAGAACTCAACCAATGGCAAGTGATCATCCCAACTCCCCTTGAAGTCTATCGCGCAGACTCTCAACATATCCTCTAGTGTTTGGATGGTCCTTTCACTTTGCCCATCTGTCTGGGGGTGGTAGGCTGTGCTCATGTTCAGCCGGGTCCCTACACATTCTTGAAAACTTCTCCAAAACCTGGAGTTAAATCTAGGATCTCGATCGGATACTATTGCGACTGGGACTCCATGTCGCGCCACTATCTCTTTTAAGTAGATGTCCACTAGTCTATCGACCGTGTACCTTTCGTTGATCGGGAGAAAGTGAGCCGATTTCGTCAGTCGATCTACAATTACCCATATGGTGTCATGATTAGCCTTGGTCCTGGGTAAACCTACTACGAAATCCATGGCTATATGTTCCCATTTCCATTCTGGAATCTCTAAGGGATGTAGAAGTCCGCTGGGTCTCTGGTGCTCTGCCTTCACTCGTTGGCAGGTCAAGCATCTGCTTACCCACTCTGCTACGTCCTTTTTCATATTGGGCCACCAGTAATACTCCTTCAAATCCCTATACATTTTAGTGCTACCGGGGTGCACTGAGTATCTTGAGTTGTGTGCCTCATTTAAAATCTCATCCTTGAGCTCCTGAACATTTGGGATCCATATCCTGTACGTGTACCTCATGATCCCTTCCTTGTCTCTTTCGCACTTAATTTCCTCCCCGGTCATTAGCTCTTCTGTGGAGTTCTTTTCTTCCTCCATCATCCGTTCCTGGCACAGTCTAATCTTTTCTAGCAATGGAGGTTGGATTCTAATTTCCATCAACTTTTCTTGGCCCTCTTCAGGTAACTTAACCTCGATTTCCAACTTCTCAAAATCCTTCACTAGCTCTTTCTCTGAAGTTATCATCTTGAGCTTCTCTTTCCGACTAAGGGCGTCAGCCACCACATTGGCTTTACCCGGGTGATATCGAATTTCACAGTCGTAATCCTTGATTAACTCTAACCACCTCCTCTGGCGCATGTTAAGCCCTTTCTGAGTGAAAATGTATTTGAGGCTCTTATGGTCTGTGTAAATCTCGCATTTTTCCCCATACAGGTAGTGTCTCCAAATCTTTAAAGCGAAGACTATGGCTGCTAGTTCTAGATCATGCGTGGGATATCTGACTTCATAATCCTTCAATTGCCTAGACGCATACGCTATTACCTTGCCGTGCTGCATAAGCACGCATCCCAGTCCTTTATGCGAAGCGTCACTGTAAATCACGAAATCTCCTTTTCCATCAGGTAATGCCAGCACTGGGGCTGTCACCAGCCTCTTCTTTAACTCCTGGAAACTCTTCTCGCATTTCTCAGTCCATTCAAATTTCTCGGTTTTACGGGTAAGTCGAGTTAATGGAGCTGCGAGTTTCGCAAAGTCTTGGACAAATCTCCTGTAATATCCGGCCAGTCCAATGAAACTCCTCACCTCGGTTGGAGTAGTTGGCCGTTCCCAGTTTGAAACTGCTTCTATCTTGGAGGGGTCAACCAACACTCCTTCTCTATTGATCACGTGCCCTAAGAATTGTACCTCATTTTTCCAAAACTCACACTTGGAGAACTTGGCATATAACTGCTCCTTCCTGAGTATTTCTAAGGTTATCCTTAAATGTTCAGCGTGTTCTGCCTCTGTCTTTGAGTAGATGAGAATATCATCAATGAAAACTATCACGAATTTGTCCAAATATTCCTTGAACACCCTATTCATTAGGTCCATGAAGGCTGCTGGGGCGTTGGTCAATCCAAACGACATAACTAAGAACTCATAATGTCCATATCTGGTGCGGAATGCAGTCTTCGGGATATCTTCAGGTTTGATCTTCAGTTGGTGATATCCCGTTCTCAAATCAATCTTAGAGAAGTATTCAGCTCCTCTTAGCTGGTCAAACAAATCGTCTATCCTGGGCAATGGATACTTATTCTTTATGGTTAGCTTGTTCAATTCTCTGTAGTCGATGCATAACCTCATACTTCCATCCTTTTTCTTAACAAACAACACTGGTGCGCCCCAAGGCGACACACTGGGCCTTATCATGCCCTTATCCAACAATTCCTGTAATTGTTTAGCTAGCTCCTTCATTTCTACTGGGGCTAGTCGGTACGGGGCCTTCGAAACTGGCGCCGTCCCCGGGGCTAATTCGATGGCAAACTCAATTACCCTATCAGGTGGTAGTCCAGGAAGATCTTGTGGGAACACGTCCTCGAACTCATTAACTACCAGAATGTCCTGCAATCTTGGCACTTCCTTCTGAGTATCTATAACGTAGGCTAAATAAGCCTCGTTCCCTTTTCGTAACAATCTCTTGGTTTGCGCCATGGTCAGAATTTTCTGGGTCTGTCGCATCCCTTTAAACACTATTTCTTTCTTCCCTGGGGTTTTCAACTTAACCTTTTTCCCTTTACAATCTATCTGCGCATCATTGCGAGACAACCAATCCATACCCAAAATGACATCGAATTCCCCTAGCTTAAAAGGAATTAAATCGACATAGAAGGATCGTCCTCCTATTTCTAGCTTAAAATCGGGGTGAATTTGATTAACCGGTACGATTTCCTGATTAGCTATTTCTACTTGTAAGGAATCTCTTAGTTGCTGGGTTTTAAGTTTCAAGTTATGCGCAAAATCTCTAGATATAAAAGACTTAGTTGCTCCTGAATCAAATAAGACATTTGCACTGACTGAATTAAGAGAAAAAGTACCTGCTATCACATCTGTGTCCCTCACGGCATCTTGTACTGACATATTGAAAGTCCTAGCAGTTGGTGGCCTATTTGAGGCAACCTTGCTTGCTCCTGATGCTGCTGGTTTGCTCTTTGGGCAATCCTTCCTCATGTGCCCTCGCTGTCCACACTGGAAACAGGTTGTGCTGTTAGGGATGACCGTGGTGCAAGCGGTAGCATAATGCCCAGCTCGCCCACACTTATAACAGTTTATCTGCTTCAGGTTGCACACCCCGGAGTGCCTCTTCCCACAAGTAGCACACAATGGCAATGGAGGTCGAGAAGGGTTGGAACGGGACATTCCTGATTGGTGGCCGCCCTGGCTCACACTCACACTCGCAGATGGTTTAAACCCTACACTCCTCCCTGGTAGGGAAACCGCTCCTCGATTAAACTTGGTTGGGGGTTTTCCTCCAGCGGATCTTCCGCCCATACTAACATGCTTTCTCTTTATCCCCCCTTTCTCTCTCTCTCTCTGCATCTGATCACTACCAGCCTCCACAATGGTTGCCTTCTGCACCAAGGTGGCATAATCTGTAATCTCTAAAACAGCCACCCTATTCTGGATCCACTGTTTCAGCCCTTGTTGAAACCTGTTAGCTTTCTTCTCTTCTGTGTCTACAAACTCTGGCACAAATCTTGATAGCTCAGTAAATTTAGCCTCATAGTCAGCCACTGACATATTGTTCTGTTTCAGTTCCAAGAACTTAAGTTCCATCTGGGTTTTCATGAACTTCGGGAAGTACTTCTCCAGGAATAATTGTTTGAACCTTTCCCAGGCTATGACAGCATCAGTCTCCATGTTTTTCTTGGCTTCCCACCAATAATTGGCCTCTCCCTTTAGTAGGTAAGTAGCAAAAACAGTCTTCTGAGCCTCATTGATACTCAGAATCTCAAAAGACTTTTCCATTTCTTTGATCCAGGCCCTCGCCTCAACGGGATCAGCCGATCCGTGGAACTCTGGGGGCTTAAGGGACTTAAAGGCCCTAAAGGAATTTGCCACTGAAGTGTTGTTGCTTGGTGGTGGTTGGGGGTATTGGTTCAAATTCTGCCTAAGTAGATCCATAAACTGGCCCATGGGGTTTCCGCCCTGGTTCTCCCCTTTCTGTTCTACTTCAGTTTCTCCACCCTCTATTTCCCTTTCAAATTCTTCAGAGTACAGGGGTTCATCCTCTGCTCCATACTGGGAATCTTCTTGCTCATTATAGTCCTGATCTTGTTCCTCACTACTTCCACGGTTTTCCTCGTGTTGGTTGTGACTTTCTTGGTCAGTAGATTCGCGGGGGTTAGCCCTAGTGCCTATTCGTCTTGGAGGCATTTTACTGAAAATTTGGAAAGTTATACATTAGGTTCACTGATCTGTTTTAGAGGATTTTTCCTTGCACATTTCTTTACATGATTGGGTTTAAAATCCCACAGTTTTATATCTCATGGCAACTTAATCGAAAAGTAATACATATGCTAATAAACTCGTGATCACATCCCAACAAAATTGTAATGACTGAAATGGAAACAAATATATACCAGGTACCGAAAAGGTACAACATCCGAGTTACAACGATAGTTTAAAGTACAACCATCCTAACAACAACAACAAGTCAAAAGTGAAATATGCTGTCTATCTGTCTAGTCTGCAAAAAGGGAAAACAAGTACAAGAAAACCATCCCTACAAAAGCCGGCACCACTATGTCCGTACATGACTAGACAACTAGACCACTACATCACTACATCTGAAATCAGCCGTCACGACGAAACATCCTCCGAACCCTCCCCATGGCGATGCGGAAAACCTCCTCAGCCGCTGCTCTGTCTACCCTACCATGCCCATCAGTAGGCAACTGTCGCACCCTCACCCGAGCCCTCAGCTCGAAGCGGGTCACAGCCCTATACCCAACTCTGTCACTGATAGTCCTCCTGCCTTGCACCCTCATCCGGGCGGCTCTCTCTGCTGCTAACTCACTCCTAGACTCTGCCAACCTGGCATCTGCCACAGACAACTCTCTATAAAGCCCGTTCACAATCAAGTTGTGAACACATACTGGGACTCCTCCTATCGGGGCATGAGGTGGGGTGGATGGCTCAGCTGGAGCGGCAGTCTCTGTCTGCTGGGGCTCTGGGGTAAGCTCCTCAAACTCGTCGGGGTAGGGGCTCACAGGTAGTGGTGGTGGGGTAGGGGCTCTCTCAACAGGGAGGAGTGGCACAAAAAGTCCAGGACTCCCTACAGCACCAACTACTGGCTCATCTATATCTCCCTCAACACCCTCATCCACCGGCACCACCTGATCCGTGGTCATGTCAGTGTCATCTCCCATAGTCCTGAACTCAGTCATAACCCAATAATCATCATCCTCAACCACTAACTCAGCGTCCTGTCCTGTCTGGACCCCCTCCGGGTCCTCCTCCCCCTCAGTCTCAACAACATCTGTGTCAGCATCATCCTGGACCTCCTCAGGGTCCTCCTCCTCAGACTCGATCACATCAGTATCAGCCTCAACCTGGACCTCCTCAGCGTCCTCCTCCTCAGGCTCAGTATCATCCTCAGGCAAGTGCTCATAGTATGGGTCCCTAGTCCGGAACATGTCCTCATCATGCTGTCTCGCAGCTGCCTCCTGGGCCGACAAGTCGCTCGCCTACACAAGACGAACTATGTTACTATCATGATACTTAAAAAGTTCCCGTAAGGGTTTTAGGTGAACCTGGCAAGGGTTCTTATTATATTATTGAATTTATTATTATATAACGTCGTATCATCTCTTGGGATATATAACTCTCGCTCTGATACCATCTCTGTAACACCCCCAGATCCGGGGTCAGGGATCTGGTGGTTACGGTCTTACATCCATTCATAATACTTGACTTGAGTCCACAATAAATAAATCACATGCTGTGACCCCACAATAATTACCACTCACACACACAACAGTTATAGTCCCAGAGATGAAATTGAAATAAGTCTTACATTAAAGGGTTACGAATAAAAGTTATTACAATCCCAAAAGGATAACATCATAGGTTTAAAAGTTTTGCCGTTGATTACATTAATTATACATATAGTTAAACAGGAAACAAAAGCTGTCTAACTATGCTACCTCAGCAATGGCGGCTAGCATCTCAGCGGGTAGTCCGGTGGGTCGGGTAACCTGCTTGCGCCGAGTGCGCCTGACGCGAGCCATCTGTCCTAGCTGTTGTTGTGACATAATATAAACAAAGCAAGGGTGAGCGAAAGCCCACCAACAAATATATAACTGAACGATAATTTAAAACAGTTCAAAGCTATCTTTTAAACCATATGCCATGCATTTACGGAAATGATGCCAGTATAATATGAACGATGAAGTTACAAGGTAACTTAAAGTATTTGTTTGAAGGAATATCTGCTACATCAAAGTAAGCGAGATATTATTATCGTTATTAAGAAGAGGAACTTGCAAGAAAGGGTTGCAATTCCAGTTATGACTCTTTTCCAACTCTGCCAACAGTAATCATGTTGCAGGAAATAAATGAATTTGGATGATGAACCAATGATGGAGTATTCACCGCGCCCGCTGTTCCAATCTTGATGATCAGTCGAGATCGTACAGCTCAATTTAGATTTACTACCGGTAGAAGGAAGAACTGACGGCTTTACTTGTATACCGCCATGCTAGCTCTCCCCGGCCAACGGTTGGGCCAAGGGGATGGACCGGCGCTACTCGGCCTCTTACACGACTCCTAGTTCAAATAGAGTTCATGATTCTGAATATAACGTTCGTCCCCCTTTCCCCAAGTATAATACTTGTTGATAAAACTCCACAAAGTAGTCGTATCTAGTTGGAAAGGAAAATTTACCAATAACTCCCAAGCTATTACTTGGTAACGGATATCAACTTGTTCCAGTAATCTTACCCCTCGAAAGATGAGAAGGTAAACAACGACTTAATAAGTCAACGGCACCCGAGTTGCGGGTGAAGGGAATACTTTATGACCGGGAAGTCGACAAGATAAATAACATTTTTCCAAGTAAGGTTCCCTTATTATTAAGAAGATAGACTCAAAGATGAATGATGTCTGGGAACCTTTCTTGATATAAGATTAATAATAATATGACTTCGAAATATTTTCTGTAATAATCGAAGAAGATTAACCTTATCGAGATTATTCTAAGTATGGAATAAATATTCAGAGAATATTTATTGAGTTAAAATATTGAAAGAATATTTGGGAATATGAAAGAATATTTTTAATCAGAGTATTTCTCAAAATAATCCCTGAAGAAATATCAGGAGAATATTTATTGAATAAATAAATATTTAAATGAATATTCAAAACAATATTCATTAATTAATAAGACCTGAAAAGAATATTTAAGGTAATATTCATGATTAATTAGGAATTTAAATGAATATTCAAAAGTAATATTCATTTAATGAATAATATCCTAAATGAATATCAAGTAATATTCATTTAGTAATCCAAGCCTTAAGGAATATTCGAAATAATATTCGATAATTAAATCAAGCTTCAGATGAATATTAAAATAATATTCATCAAGTATTTAATATCTTAAATGAATATTCAAAAGTAATATTGATTTAATAAAATAATAATCTAAAAGAATATCCAAAATAATATTCATTTAATAGTCTCATCTTTAGAAGAATATTCGAAATAATAGTCGATAATCAGTTCGACTCTGAATGAATATTGAGAAATATTATTCGTTGAATAGTTACGTTCAAATAATTATTTGAAGTAAGGATCGTTAAAATAATTAGTCTCGAATGAATATTCAAATAATATTCGTCGCCCAAATAATAGAAAATATTTACTTAAATATCTTCTTCCGAGGTAATCTCGATATATCAAGGAATATTGACTCCCGGTCTATTTTTGATTAATAAGATATATACGCCCTTCTATGAGGGTCTTATAATAACCGGCTTATAACTGATATATAACTATCTAGCTTATAAGCCAACAATAACATTCAGGGAACAAGTATATCAATTCAACTTGAAAGTAGGCATGCATGCAATGGCATATGTATATCAGCAATCATATATATATATTTATTCAATCACAACAACAGCCTAAAAGAAGGGAATTGAAACTTGCCTGGTAGTCGAGTATGGTAAGGGGGTAGTGGTAGCGGGTCCCGGTTCAGCCTGGTGATCTATAAATAGCCAAGGCATTCGGGATTAATCACTTAACATATTAAAAGTTAAGTTATACTTAAATCGAAACACGTTCTCGAGTTATCTCGTTATACCCCTATTAGTGGATTACTTATTATCACTGATCCGACCCGACATTCGTTCGTTAATACGACATGTCACTGCACTTATACTTGGGACATACTTGAGTCATACGAGTTCTAAGGTTGATCGTTACGAACCAATCTTATACTCCGAGTTTTATCGCCCGTTTTCTAAGTGTTTTACCAAAGTTACAAAAGAGTCGTCTTTTAGGGGTTCGTTCGCGTTTAACCTTGACTCGAACATTTTTAATAAATCGAAAAATGTTCTTTTTGACATACGGTTTTCTTTCACACCTTCCTTCTTACCCCTAGTATTTATTTACCAAGATTCTCCATGACGTTACATTGTTTACGAGGGTTCAATTTCAGTTACGAACTTTTGTTTACGGATTCGAACTACTTTTAGTAATTTAGTCATAAATCCTAAACCGTAAGTCCGTTTCACGTGATCTTTATATCAAAACGAAGCTTATAACATAATCTAGCCTTTCATGGCAAAATCCGAGACTGGACAGTGTGTTCATGCTACTGCTAATCACGGTTTCTTAAGGCTAACGACAATCGGGCATTACGACGGCTATGTTTACATGATTTCCAAATTTCAAACCATCCAATAATTATAGTTTCCACTCCAAACAACATTTACATGTTATTCAACCATGA
Organism: Saposhnikovia divaricata; assembly: GCA_036435485.1. Taxonomy (NCBI): domain Eukaryota; kingdom Viridiplantae; phylum Streptophyta; class Magnoliopsida; order Apiales; family Apiaceae; genus Saposhnikovia; species Saposhnikovia divaricata. Next base: position 28,322,232 of record CM071600.1, read on the forward strand.
ACTAAGACCAAGCAATGTCTTTCCGTTCATCTAAACTAATTTCACATTTAATAAATCCCAATCATAATCTTAAGGTCCTAAACATGCATTAAATCCATATAACTCATCTAAAATACCAAAACTTAAACTAAGAGCTTGGTTTTCAAGAGTGGTATACCTTCCTTGGTGTATGTATGAACTTATCAAGCCTTGTTTAGCCCTTATCTAGCCTTAGTATAGCTTGAATAATCAAAAGAAATCAAGAAATAAAAGTTAGTTTATGAAGAACACTATTCATCATCATCTTTGATGATTTATTTGAAAATGATAAAAGATGAATTTGAAGCTGAAATTTCTAGGAGATCATTACCATGATATGTAGTACTTACCATAAAAATTTGAAGAACAAGTGATAGTTGGAAGTTGGACTTCCAATTAGCTAAGAATGGGCAGATTTTTATGAAGAAATGGAGAAAAATGGTGGTGGTTTGTTTTGTTTTGGTGATTTATGGCTAATACATGTATAACCCTTGCATATATAATGGATGCATCTCTTTTAATGTGTTGTTGGCAATCCAATGGTGCCACTTGTTGCTTCCTCATTGGGCCAAGTGTTGGCACTACAACAAACAACTCCATTTTTGCAAGAATGCAATTACACCACTCATCTTGTAGTTGACTTATAAGGATGTTACTTGGGTTTCTCCTTTTCCCACCAATTGCACTTGTTTGTCTCTTGGTTATTTATTCGTTCCTTTGTCCGGGTGTTACTCAATTTCCTTGTGTAAGAACCCCAAATTTTGGATATAATTAAAACTTTTTATTATGTACTAAGGTAATGGTGAATAGTGATTACGACTACGATGTAACGATTGAGATAATGAATGAAAGGAATAGATTTGGATTCAAATGTTTATATGCCATGAAGAATACTATTGGTTGACACTTTAGATAAGAATTATCTATCTCCTAGGGAGTTGAGATTTGATAATTCTAAAGGAGAAGATTATTCCCATGTCATCCAAATCGATATCTGTTATTGGTCCAGTAGGTCCGTAAAAAGGTTAAGGAACGATTGAAAGAGATTAGAGACAATTGTACAACCCTAAGAGGATGAGTAAAGAAAAATGGATGAATAGTGATTTTGATGGATTTAGGAATATTATGAGACGACACTATATAGAAGTATTCGGAACGGATTTCCGAGTTCGTATTAGTGATCCAGGGGGAAAATAAGTGTATGTAAAAGCTGTCGGATTCTGAAAAATAGTACTTTTATTTTCCCCAAGAATTTCCTGGACACTTAAAGACTTAAGGGTTTATTGAAGAGATTTAAGGAATTTGGATTCAAGAATTATTAAAGAGAATTGAGAATGATAGTATAAATGGTAAGATGGTTTCCGGTAAAACCCTAATTAGAAATCTTCGAGATATTCCTTCGAACGATCAATGAATTGAGTAATAACCGGACAAAGAATCAAGCGGAGAACCAAGAGACAAACATGTGCAAGTGGATGGAGTAAGGGTAAGCAAAGTGACTTTCATGTAAGTCAACTACAATTGTAGTGATGAAGTTGCATTTGTGCCAAAAAGGGTATGCTTAATGTGGTGCCAACAAGTGGACCAATAGAAGGGCAACACTTGGACCACTAGCAAGCTAACAACACAAAAGTAAAGGATGCATCCAAGATATATGCCAAGTATTAAAATTATTTAGGCATAAAGCAAAACAAAGGAAGCAAAGCCAAGAAATCCATGAAGAGCAAAAAAAAAATCTGCTCCTTTTTAGCAAAATCAAAGTCCAACCTCTTGACCTTCAATGGCCATGAAATAAATCATGTAAGTTCCTTACTATATCAACATGATCTCCTAGAAATTTGAGCTTCAAATTCCATCTCTAGCATAGTTTTCAAAAATCATCAAAGTGATGATGAATAGTGTTTTCAAGATCTAATCTTTGATTTCTTGTTTTGTTTGGATGATCCAAGCTTTGTTAAGGTGTTCTAAGGATTGATCAAGGTTTATTAAGGTCTTACATACTCCAAGGAAGGTATAAACTTCAAGAACCCTAGTCTTTTATTTGAGTTTTAATGGAGTTTTAGATGAGATTTGATAATGTTTATGGCTTGTATTCATGATTTAGAACATGTATGTTGTGTGGGTGTTATAAAAAGATTAATATATGTTTGGTGGCTCCAAGACCTGTTGAGACAGTGAGGGAGATGATAAATAGTGCCCATGAGTGTTGGTGGTGGATTGAATGATTATTTGGAGGGTTTTGATTTTGGAAATATCCGAGTTATAGCCGTCGTAATGCCCGATTTTCGTTAACCTCTAGAAAACCGTGCATAACAGTTAGGATGAGTTTCTTGCCTTGATGAATAAATGACATGCCTTTGTAGATCTCGAGCCATAGATCGTTTTGGCACAAGAATCGAAACATTCCGACTTACGGTTTAGGAGTTATGGCCGATATACTAAAAGTAGTTCGAAACCGTAAACGAGAATTCGTAACTGAAATTGAACCCTCGTAAATTACGTAAGTCAGTGGCGAATTTTGGTAATTAAATAATATAGGTAAAAAGGAAGGTGTGAGAGAAAACCTCATGTGAAACGGATCGTTTTCCGATTTTATAAAAATGTTGGAATCAAAGTTAAACGCGAACGAACCCCTAAAAACCCGCTTGATTATAACTTCGGTAAAACACTTAGAAAACAGGCGATAAAACTCGGAGTATAATATTGATTCGTAACGATCGACTTTAGAACTTGTATGACTTAAGTATGTCCCAAGTGTAAGTACAGTGACATGTCGTATTAACGAACGAATGTCGGGTCGGATCGATGATAAAAGGAATCCACTAAAAGGGGTATAACGAGATAACTCGAGAACGTGTTTCGATTTAAGTATAACTTAACTTTTAAAATGTTAAGTGATTAATCCCGAATGACTTGGCTATTTATAGATCACCAAGCTGACCCGGGACCCGCTACCACTACCCCTTACCGTACTCGACTACCAGGCAAGTTTCAATTTCCCTTCTTTTAGGCTGTTGTTGTGATTGAATATATATATATATATATGTTTTCTGTTATACATATGCCATAGCATGCATGCCTACTTTCAAGTTATATCGTTATGCTTGTTCCCTGATTGTTTATTGGCTTATAAATTAGATAGCTAACGTATCAATTATAAGCCGGTTATTGTAAGGCCCTCATAGAAGGGCGTATCCATCTTATTCATCAAATATAGACCGGGAGTCAATATTTCTTGATATATCGAGATTACCTCGGAGGAAAATATTTAAGTAAATATTTTCTATTATTTGGGCGACGAATATTATTTGAATATTCGTTCGAGATTATTTATTTAACGATCCTTACTTCAAATAATTATTTGAACGTAACCATTCGACGAATAATATTTTTCAATATTCATTCAGAGTCGAATTGATTATCGATTATTATTTCGAATATTCTTCTAAAGATGAGACTACTAAATGAATATTATTTGGATATTCATTTGGAATATTATTTTATTAAATAAATATTACTTTTGAAAATTCATTTAAGATATTAATTACTTGATGAATATTATTTTAAATATTCATCTGAAGCCTGATTTATTTATCGAATATTATCTCGAATATTCTTTTAGGGCTTGGATTACTAAATGAATATTACTTGATATTCATTTAGAATATTATTCATTAAATGAATATTACTTTTTGAATATTCATTTAAATTCCTAATTAATTATGAATATTATCTTAAGTATTCCTTTCAGGCCTTATTAATTAATGAATATTATTTTGAATATTCATTTAAATATTTATTTATTCAATAAATATTCTCCTGATATTTCTTCAGGGATTATTTTGAAAAATACTCTGATTAAAGATATTCTTTCATATTCCTAAATATTCTTTAAATATTTTTAATTCAATAAATATTCTCTGAATATTTATTCCATACTTAGAATAACCTCAATAAGGTTTATCTTCTTCGATTATTACGAAAAATATTTCGGAGTCATATTATTATTACTCTTATATCAAGAAAGGTTCTCAGACATCATGCTTCTTTGAGTCTATCTCCCTAATAATAAGGAACCTTACTTGGAAAATGTTAATTATCTTGTCGACTTCCCGGTTATAAAGTATTCTCTTCACTCGCAACTCGGGTGCTATTGACTTATTAAGTCGTTGTTTACCTTCTCATCTTTCGAGGGGTAAGATGGTTGGAACAAGTTGATATTCGTTACCAAGCAATAGCTTGGAAGTTATTGGTGAATTTTCCTTTCCAACTAGATACGACTACTTTGTGGAGTCTTATCAACAAGTATTATACTTGGGGAAAGGGGGACGAACGTTACATTCAGAATCATGAATTCTTTTTGAACTAGGAGTCGTGTAAGAGGCCGAGTAGCGCCGGTCCATCCCCTTTGGCCCAACCGTTGGCCGGGGAGAGCTAGTAAGGCGGTAGATAAGTAAAGCCGTCAGTTCTTCCTTCTACCGGTAGTAAATCTAATTTGAGCTGTACGATCTCGACTGATCATCAAGATTGGAACAGCGGGCGCGGTGAATACTCCATCATTGGTTCATCATCCAAACTTATTTATTTCCTGCAACATGATTACTGTTGGCAGAGCTGGAAAAGTGTTCATAACTGGAATTGCAATCTTTTCATGCAAGTTCCTCTTTTAATGGCAATGAGAATATCTCGCTTACTTTTGATGTAGCAGATATTTCTACAAACAAATACTTTGAGTTACCTCGTAACTTCATCGTTCATATTATACTGGCATCATTTCCGTAAATGCATGGCATATGGTTTGAAAGATACTTTTGAACTGTTATATATTATCGTTCAGTTATATATTATTGTTGGTGGGCTATTGCTCACCCTTGCTTTATTATTATATCACAACAACAGCTAGACCAGATGACTCGCACAAGGCGCACTCGACGCTGGCGAGGACGATGAGACTACCAGAGCCAAAGAGACAGCTATTGGTAGGATAGATTTATTCTTTCAGTACCAAGTATATGGTCTAGTATGACTTATGTAAATGGATGGCAAAGAGTATGTATTTATATTGAAATTCTTTTGGATTGTAAAAACTCATAATGTGATTAATAAAATTTGATTGTTACTCTGATTTCATCTCTGGGACTATAACGGGTGTGTTTTATATTGTTGTGTTGGATCATAAAGATGTATATTATTTTATGTTGAGGTAAGTTCAAGTATTGTGGACAGAATTGGAGACCGTAACGACCGGATCCCGGACCCCGGATCTGGGGGTGTTACAGAAGTGGTATCAGAGCGTACGTTATAAACCCCAGAGATGAGACGACGTTAAAACAATAAATTCACTAAGATAATAAGAACTCTTGCCAAGTTCATAGTCGGACTACTTAAGGTAGTGATGACGTATAAAACCCTTATGGGAACTCTTAAGTATCATGATAGTAACTTAGCTCGATATCGTATCGACGAATAAGGCGACAGACCTTGAGGCATAAGAGCAGCAGCGCAATGATGCTTTATGTGCTGAAGATCAGCGGGTAAATTTGATGGAGTACCCTACTGGATACCCGGAAGCGGTTCCAGCAGATAAGGAAAATCCTGTTAGGATAAGGAGCTTACCCTCGAGAAATGAGGGCTGTAGCCAGAAAGACTGAGATGATTAAGGTATAGTACTCAGAAAAGTGGGCATAAAGAACTAAGCTATTAGCAAGAGAACTGAAGATTCATGTTGGATTCGTGGCCGGACTACTGGAGGTAGTACCAGCAAGTAAGACGGATGGGAAGAATTACTTGAGATCTTATACGGGAATAGATGAGAATCATTAGAGACTTTCATATTAACGAAAATAGTGCTAGAAGGATGTATGATTATCAAAGACATCGATATAAGACGAGGAGCAGAGTCCCTAGGAATAGTTGAGAAGAGGCAGTAAGTGCCATATCATTTGATAAATGAATAAGTATGAATATTTTCAATAATAATTCGCCATGAGAAGGCAGATGTCATAGATTGTAATTTATGGAACCAAATTGAGGCTGATGAAGTGGTTTTATTCAGGGAAATGTTCATTTTATGAATGAATCAGTTAGAAAGTAAAGACATTGGGAAGTGATAGCATGATTGGATAAAGTCATATAAGGAAGTAGTAAGCAAGACAATGATCTCAGAACCTACTGGAAGATAAGACCAGTGGGTCAAGATGAACTCGTAACGAGACTACTGCCAGCGACTGAGTATAGGGTTAATTTCAACTCAGTAAAATGATGAACCAGAAATGTTAGATGCATGTGATTCAGAGGAATATTAAATTCTTTCTTTTCTTTGAATGAATTATAGTAGTTACCTTAAGTTTACTCCGACGCGGAATTGTAATGGATCAAGTAATTTGATCAGTAGTTAAAGAGAAAAATGTGAGAAAATCTTCCTGGAGCAAAAAAAATGAAATTGGTAATGACCAAGAGTTGGCATTGCTTAATGGAAAAAAGGAGACTTTGTGCTTCCAACGACGCTTCGCATAAAGGATTATGATGTGTGCTTGCGCAGCACGACAAAGTACTTGCGAATGCATTCGAACAGCGCGGTCCACCAGATCGGATGGCCTTAGTAGTGCCAATTTCGTGGGACAACCAACTCCGACGGTAATGTTCCTTCTGAGACTAGTAGTCAGATAGACTGAAATTTGGTAATATTGAATATCAGGACGTATAGGTATTAGGACGTATAAGCATCAGGACGTTGCGACAAGTTTCAGTTTAAAACTGTTGATTCCCTTCTAAGGGATATATATAATTGGTTCCTCTCCAGGGGTTAAACTTCCAACCTGATGATGATTATTTCGTTAATTATGACTGCCTACGGTTCTACCTGCTTGGAGGTTCATTAAACTATTCTTCAGGTTTCAAAATCGGTCTCCTTAATGTTACCAGTAGATGGATAGATTGACCAAAATTTCCCTAATTCTGGGAAGAATTTCAACGAATTTTGGCAAACCTTGTCTTTCTGATTATCAGAGAACATCATGGAAGAGAGTATAAATGGGGCGAACCCCGTGAATTGGGTAAAGTAACCGCTATATGGGTTGGTGGACAGACCCTGGTTATCGCGATTGATTGTAGAAATACAATGATGAAGTGAGATTGGACGAAAATAGGAAATGTAAGTAAGAAACCAGCCGGACTGAGAAACTCCGGGATTGACTTAATTGAAAAGGCTGTTATGCCAGGAATGGTAAGTTTGTGGGGCACGTGGGAGTGATAAGAATAGTTGAAAAGATAAAAATAGAGGAAAGGTGACCGGAGACGGCGCTGAGTAGCCGATTAAGACTTATATGAAGTAAATTTTGGAAAGGTAGAAAGGTATCAAAGAAGAAGGCACTATGCCAGCAATTGCTAGAAAAGTAATGCTATTAGCCAACCCCTAAAATCATATATTTTTATTTTAGTGAGGCCAGTTGAGGCCAAGTCACAAAGGACTATCAAGTGACTAGACCAGCAATGAAAGGACAAAGCAGGGTTGCTTCTAAGTAAGCACCGAATGTAAGGGCTTCTGATATAACGGAAATATTAATGAGATTGTAGGAATCTTTTACTGATCCCTTTGCAACCCATGTTTGGATTGGGAATTTACTAGACTTTTGGAATGGGGTCACCCGTACTAAAGTGATTCATGTGTATATGATCGTCCAAGATTACGAAAAAAAAATGGAAGTGTAATGAATTGAGATGTATGATGTTAGGGTATCATGAATACCATGAATATATTATGACTAAGGAAAGTAAACAACGAAGGTTTATGAAGAGAGTATAGAAATGGTCAGAGATGGATCAGTATGCTGTAGAAATTTTTTATAACGCAAGTACCTTTGAGAAGAACGATGAGTACTAAAAGATTCACGTTGAACTCGACCAATATCTTCCAAAACATCCTTGCTACCATTACCAAGTTTTGTAAGAGAGCAGATAGGCATACATTTCCTTTTGGAAGGCCAAATAGGCTGATAACTATCTGAAAGAAGAGGGTGGCATTAAGTTACCAATCGATTATCAAATGAGAATGATTGAAAAGACACCCTTATTAGGGATACATGATCTGATTGCCAAATATAGGATGCAAGAATTCCTTGGCAGTTGAATTAAGGATAGGATATCCATAAATTAAGACAAACCCTTGGGAATGCACAAGGGATGGCATTGACCCTAATAACGATATTATGAATTCAGATGATATGAGTTGGACTTGCTAAGGCAACAATGACCGGTAAGGATCATTAAAAAGAGAGTTCTGGAAAGAACATAGACAGAATTATTAAAGTATTGATCAATGACGTTTTGATATACCCTGTACCCAGAAAATACAGGAGGAATGATGAGGATGACCTAAGAAACCTTACAAGGAAAAAAGGTAATATTCCGAACTTCAAAATGGAAGTTTGGTAAGGAATGTATGACATAGTAACAATAATGCCAGATGAGGCATATATGAAACCCTGAGGAAGTATGGATTGAACCTATAAAGGTTGGGATTATCCTAAGATAAGGAAAGAACTAAGAAAAGAAGTATCCTAAGTAGGATTGGGAATAAACGTGATAAAGTTCCCACGGGTAGGTGGAAGCAATGACTTATGGAAAAAGACTGATAGATATATTTTTCTCCTTCAGCAGAGCTTAAGGGAGAATGCTTTCACCCAACAGTGATGGGAATAAGGTAGAAAAGTTTGAGTTGGAATGTATCCAGAAAACATGGATTACAAGGAATTATTATTATCAGGAAAGGCCAATGAGGTGGTCGACAGTCTAAGTATAGAAGAATAATTACAATGTTCATACCGAAGAAACAAAATGATATTTGGACAGGACCTTGAAGGTCATATCGGAGTGAAGGAATTTACATTCCTTCTGATGAATGTGCAAGAATCGACGGTAATAATAGTTTAAGTAAAGATTCGATTCCTGATGGGTCTTAAGCATATTACATACCTTAGAAGGTCCCGCTTTGAGGCAAACCAGGACCATGATACAAAAATTGACGAAGTAAACCATTAAGTTTCCAGTCTTTTATGGAAGATGCATGAGTGATAGTTTCATCAACCTGACTTAGCTGCGATGCTTGAAACTCTTCTGCAATTTTATCTACTTCATGTAATATCTACATCGAGTTCAGGAAGTGTTCCTTATGGATAAGGAATAGTGAATACTTTGTCTCCCTAAAGGATTGAAACCCGTACGGTTAGCTATTAAGGCACTACGTAAGCAATAAGCGATGGTGATTCTTCTAAGAAAGTAGATGACAACGTAAAGATAAAGAAAGTGCTGCTATTAATGAGCTAAGTGGCATGTTGATGAATGACAAGCAAGTTTGTGTTAGTGTACTTCTGCGCAAACAAGATAGAGAATATGAGGTTGATGATTCAAGATGTTAAAGATATTCCCGTGGAAAGAATTAATAAGACTTGGAGGGAAGGGTAGTTGAGCCCGAGACTTATTAGGCTACCTGAGAGTTTAAAAGTGTTCGGACGGTGGTATTCGAGCCAGCCTTACCCCCAAAACTTATTGCACGGTCATAACGGGTTTTCATGTGGCAAGGCTACGCCAGTAAAATGCAGATGCTCGATAGATGATAAGAGCACGAGCCGATAGATATACGACCTGGTCTGACTTATGAAAGACAACGTGTGGAAAACCACGGATAGAAAAGAACAAGTGATGAGAAACAAGGTTGGCAGAAGTAGATTATATTGAATCTAAGTTAAAGGGATCGGGCCAGATTCATTTCGGAAAGTTTAAATTGGAATAACGTGATGATTATAGAGTAAATGTGACGGAATACCGATAAGGAGGTACCAAGTGCAAAAGGTGTCTCAATAAAGAGATGAAGGTGAAAGTAAATAATAGAAGTGAGTAAGAATCAGATAATAAGAAGGATGTGATTGATAAAGAAAAGGCAGGGAAAGCAACTATGGAATGAGATGCAAGGAATGTTATGAATGGATTAATGAATGGGTTTTCTAATGAATTCTCAGGATGACAGCCTGATAGTGTTAATATTATAGTTATGAAAGAGCTAGTAACTTGATATGGGATGTCAGTAATAATGATGTCAAGTGAGAAATCTAAGATTTAACCTGAAAGGTTGAAGGATTTCCCGAATGTGAGTATCGCTAAGATTGAACAAGAGTATTTGTCCATAGAATAATGGACAAAGCAGCAAGATATGTTGACTCATGAGATTGTGATCAAATAGTATTGGATATAATTATGATTAATTTCTTCTTTGATGAACCTCTACAGTTCAGAGGTAAATTCTGAGTATGATATTTAACAATCATGAAAACTTTCTATAATCCTTTAGAATTCTTTTCTTTTCTTCTCTTTTATTCATCTTCTTTATGAATTGAGAAGAACAACCCTTTAAGGAGGGAAGGTACTGCTACGTGACTATCTGTCTATGTGATAGAAGTCTAAGTGGAATACCATAACTTGTTTAATTGCTTGTCAAGTACTAAAGGCTGGCCCCCTTTTTGTACTAACTATGCAATATAACAAATGTTCATTGATCATAGTGATCTCTCAATAAATCTTTCCACTTCTCTATATTTATCGAGATTGCGAAGATTAAAGCGATCAGGAAATGCACAGTACGAACGAGGTTACCTCCGAATTCGCAGTATGATAGTGATACCAATGTTACTGCAGGTATCAATAAGGATTAGATTGAGTAAGAGCATAACCCGGATAGTGTGTGGTACGAAAAGCGACAACGTTGATGGATAAAGGATAAAGTATGGATGGTAGCACTAGAAGATGTGCTGAGAAAGGGTAGAACGACTAAGAATTGACCGGGAAGCTAAAAAGTGAACGACAGGCAAACGACTCTTTGTTTCCTACCTGATTCCGGGACGGAATCCTTTTAAGGAGGGGAGACTGTAAGAACCCCAAATTTTGGATATAATTAAAACTTTTTATTATGTACGGAGGTAATGGTGAATAGTGATTACGACTACGATGTAACGATTGAGATAATGAATGAAAGGAATAGATTTGGATTCAAATGTTTATATGCCATGAAGAATACTATTGGTTGACACTTTAGATAAGAATTATCTATCTCCTAGGGAGTTGAGATTTGATAATTCTAAAGGAGAAGATTATTCCCATGTCATCCAAATCGATATCTGTTATTGGTCCAGTAGGTCCGTAAAAAGGTTAAGGAACGATTGAAAGAGATTAGAGACAATTGTACAACCCTAAGAGGATGAGTAAAGAAAAATGGATGAATAGTGATTTTGATGGATTTAGGAATATTATGAGACGACACTATATAGAAGTATTCGGAACGGATTTCCGAGTTCGTATTAGTGATCCAGGGGGAAAATAAGTGTATGTAAAAGCTGTCGGATTCTGAAAAATAGTACTTTTATTTTCCCCACGAATTTCCTGGACACTTAAAGACTTAAGTGTTTATTGAAGAGATTTAAGGAATTTGGATTCAAGAATTATTAAAGAGAATTGAGAATGATAGTATAAATGGTAAGATGGTTTCCGGTAAAACCCTAATTAGAAATCTTCGAGATATTCCTTCGAACGATCAATGAATTGAGTAATAACCGGACAAAGAATCAAGCGGAGAACCAAGAGACAAACATGTGCAAGTGGATGGAGTAAGGGTAAGCAAAGTGACTTTCATGTAAGTCAACTACAATTGTAGTGATGAAGTTGCATTTGTGCCAAAAAGGGTATGCTTAATGTGGTGCCAACAAGTGGACCAATAGAAGGGCAACACTTGGACCACTAGCAAGCTAACAACACAAAAGTAAAGGATGCATCCAAGATATATGCCAAGTATTAAAATTATTTAGGCATAAAGCAAAACAAAGGAAGCAAAGCCAAGAAATCCATGAAGAGCAAAAAAAAATCTGCTCCTTTTTAGCAAAATCAAAGTCCAACCTCTTGACCTTCAATGGCCATGAAATAAATCATGTAAGTTCCTTACTATATCAACATGATCTCCTAGAAATTTGAGCTTCAAATTCCATCTCTAGCATAGTTTTCAAAAATCATCAAAGTGATGATGAATAGTGTTTTCAAGATCTAATCTTTGATTTCTTGTTTTGTTTGGATGATCCAAGCTTTGTTAAGGTGTTCTAAGGATTGATCAAGGTTTATTAAGGTCTTACATACTCCAAGGAAGGTATAAACTTCAAGAACCCTAGTCTTTTATTTGAGTTTTAATGGAGTTTTAGATGAGATTTGATAATGTTTATGGCTTGTATTCATGATTTAGAACATGTATGTTGTGTGGGTGTTATAAAAAGATTAATATATGTTTGGTGGCTCCAAGACCTGTTGAGACAGTGAGGGAGATGATAAATAGTGCCCATGAGTGTTGGTGGTGGATTGAATGATTATTTGGAGGGTTTTGATTTTGGAAATATCCGAGTTATAGCCGTCGTAATGCCCGATTTTCGTTAACCTCTAGAAAACCGTGCATAACAGTTAGGATGAGTTTCTTGCCTTGATGAATAAATGACATGCCTTTGTAGATCTCGAGCCATAGATCGTTTTGGCACAAGAATCGAAACATTCCGACTTACGGTTTAGGAGTTATGGCCGATATACTAAAAGTAGTTCGAAACCGTAAACGAGAATTCGTAACTGAAATTGAACCCTCGTAAATTACGTAAGTCAGTGGCGAATTTTGGTAATTAAATAATATAGGTAAAAAGGAAGGTGTGAGAGAAAACCTCATGTGAAATGGATCGTTTTCCGATTTTATAAAAATGTTGGAATCAAAGTTAAACGCGAACGAACCCCTAAAAACCCGCTTGATTATAACTTCGGTAAAACACTTAGAAAACAGGCGATAAAACTCGGAGTATAATATTGATTCGTAACGATCGACTTTAGAACTTGTATGACTTAAGTATGTCCCAAGTGTAAGTACAGTGACATGTCGTATTAACGAACGAATGTCGGGTCGGATCGATGATAAAAGGAATCCACTAAAAGGGGTATAACGAGATAACTCGAGAACGTGTTTCGATTTAAGTATAACTTAACTTTTAAAATGTTAAGTGATTAATCCCGAATGACTTGGCTATTTATAGATCACCAAGCTGACCCGGGACCCGCTACCACTACCCCTTACCGTACTCGACTACCAGGCAAGTTTCAATTTCCCTTCTTTTAGGCTGTTGTTGTGATTGAATATATATATATATATATATATATATATGTTTTCTGTTATACATATGCCATAGCATGCATGCCTACTTTCAAGTTATATCGTTATGCTTGTTCCCTGATTGTTTATTGGCTTATAAATTAGATAGCTAACGTATCAATTATAAGCCGGTTATTGTAAGGCCCTCATAGAAGGGCGTATCCATCTTATTCATCAAATATAGACCGGGAGTCAATATTTCTTGATATATCGAGATTACCTCGGAGGAAAATATTTAAGTAAATATTTTCTATTATTTGGGCGACGAATATTATTTGAATATTCGTTCGAGATTATTTATTTAACGATCCTTACTTCAAATAATTATTTGAACGTAACCATTCGACGAATAATATTTTTCAATATTCATTCAGAGTCGAATTGATTATCGATTATTATTTCGAATATTCTTCTAAAGATGAGACTACTAAATGAATATTATTTGGATATTCATTTGGAATATTATTTTATTAAATAAATATTACTTTTGAAAATTCATTTAAGATATTAATTACTTGATGAATATTATTTTAAATATTCATCTGAAGCCTGATTTATTTATCGAATATTATCTCGAATATTCTTTTAGGGCTTGGATTACTAAATGAATATTACTTGATATTCATTTAGAATATTATTCATTAAATGAATATTACTTTTTGAATATTCATTTAAATTCCTAATTAATTATGAATATTATCTTAAGTATTCCTTTCAGGCCTTATTAATTAATGAATATTATTTTGAATATTCATTTAAATATTTATTTATTCAATAAATATTCTCCTGATATTTCTTCAGGGATTATTTTGAAAAATACTCTGATTAAAGATATTCTTTCATATTCCTAAATATTCTTTAAATATTTTTAATTCAATAAATATTCTCTGAATATTTATTCCATACTTAGAATAACCTCAATAAGGTTTATCTTCTTCGATTATTACGAAAAATATTTCGGAGTCATATTATTATTACTCTTATATCAAGAAAGGTTCTCAGACATCATGCTTCTTTGAGTCTATCTCCCTAATAATAAGGAACCTTACTTGGAAAATGTTAATTATCTTGTCGACTTCCCGGTCATAAAGTATTCTCTTCACTCGCAACTCGGGTGCTATTGACTTATTAAGTCGTTGTTTACCTTCTCATCTTTCGAGGGGTAAGATGGTTGGAACAAGTTGATATTCGTTACCAAGCAATAGCTTGGAAGTTATTGGTGAATTTTCCTTTCCAACTAGATACGACTACTTTGTGGAGTCTTATCAACAAGTATTATACTTGGGGAAAGGGGGACGAACGTTACATTCAGAATCATGAATTCTTTTTGAACTAGGAGTCGTGTAAGAGGCCGAGTAGCGCCGGTCCATCCCCTTTGGCCCAACCGTTGGCCGGGGAGAGCTAGTAAGGCGGTAGATAAGTAAAGCCGTCAGTTCTTCCTTCTACCGGTAGTAAATCTAATTTGAGCTGTACGATCTCGACTGATCATCAAGATTGGAACAGCGGGCGCGGTGAATACTCCATCATTGGTTCATCATCCAAACTTATTTATTTCCTGCAACATGATTACTGTTGGCAGAGCTGGAAAAGTGTTCATAACTGGAATTGCAATCTTTTCATGCAAGTTCCTCTTTTAATGGCAATGAGAATATCTCGCTTACTTTTGATGTAGCAGATATTTCTACAAACAAATACTTTGAGTTACCTCGTAACTTCATCGTTCATATTATACTGGCATCATTTCCGTAAATGCATGGCATATGGTTTGAAAGATACTTTTGAACTGTTATATATTATCGTTCAGTTATATATTATTGTTGGTGGGCTATTGCTCACCCTTGCTTTATTATTATATCACAACAACAGCTAGACCAGATGACTCGCACAAGGCGCACTCGACGCTGGCGAGGACGATGAGACTACCAGAGCCAAAGAGACAGCTATTGGTAGGATAGATTTATTCTTTCAGTACCAAGTATATGGTCTAGTATGACTTATGTAAATGGATGGCAAAGAGTATGTATTTATATTGAAATTCTTTTGGATTGTAAAAACTCATAATGTGATTAATAAAATTTGATTGTTACTCTGATTTCATCTCTGGGACTATAACGGGTGTGTTTTATATTGTTGTGTTGGATCATAAAGATGTATATTATTTTATGTTGAGGTAAGTTCAAGTATTGTGGACAGAATTGGAGACCGTAACGACCGGATCCCGGACCCCGGATCTGGGGGTGTTACACCTTGCTTGTTCGTTGATCGTTCGAGGGAATAACTCATTCGTTTCTAGTTAGGGTTTTACCGAAAACCTTCTTAATATTTCTAATACTATTCTTCATCTTACTTAATACTTCTCGAATTTAAATTCCTTAATTCCCTTTTATAACTCCTTAAGTCTTGTAGTGTCCAGGGAAATCTCGGAGAAAATAAAAGTGCTCTTTTTCTGAATCCGACGGCTTTTACATACACTTATTTTCTTCCTGGATCACTAATACGAACTCAGAAATCCGTTCCGAATACCGGGTATATCATTATTATAATAATATTCCAAATTCCACCAAAATCACTATTCATCACTTATTTTTATTTAATTCCTATAATTAGGAAAATGAACCTGGTTCACTCTCGAGTGCTTCTTAACCTTTTTACGGAACCGCTGGACTTATAATAGATATTGATTTGGATGACACAAGAATAATCTTACTTGAAGTAATATACTTATATCCTTAGGAGATAGATCATTCTTACCTATGCCGTCAACCAAAAGTATTCTGCATGACATGTAAGTAATTGAATTCAAATCCGTTCCATTTATTTAATAGATCTTCGTTACATCGCAGTCATAACCACTATTCATTCTTACATCATTAAATACATAAAAGTTTTAATCCCACCCAAAATCTGGGTTCTTACAAAGATTCTAATCTATCAGTAGAAGAAATGCAAACACAAGTAGTAACTCAAGATGCTTCTCACAAAATAAATATTTTATTTATTTTGCAAAGTGTTGCTACAACCTATAGAAAAAGTATTTTCTCCGGCTTCGTTTTCTTGAGTGATACAGAAAGAATGAGAGATGAACCTCTATAAAGGCTAATCTGTTCTAACATCTCTGTCACATGGGTTGTGGAGCTGCTGTCATTTTCAAGTGGCAGCTCCTTACAATTTGCATACCCATGTGACTTTCCTAAATTGCTATACAGTTAGAGTTATCATTATACATAAAGCAATTTGGATACTTTCTAAATCAAGATAACACATTTCTAGTATATGCAGATTTGTCATACTCTTGAATTGACGAGCTTTGTCTTGTGATCTCTCAATCTTATGTCGTAGTCTTGCAGGTTTGCTACAATCTTTGAAGTGTTGCAGCAAATCTGTTTCTTGAACATCTAAACTGTCACGGGTTTGACTGAGATAAATCCCCAATTCAAATATTTCATTGAGACAGTAACCTTAACCGCTGTTGAGTATTGAATACAGTAAAAGAATACAGAGGGGGGGTGAATGGATTCTTGAACTTTTCTTTGTTCTTGAATCTTTGCAACAAGATATGTGTTGAGTGTGTGAGATATGTAAGTGCAGATAACAAAGACAAACACAACACAATATCACTTTAATCTAATATTTTATTAGATAAAGATTTTGCTACAATCTGTGAATACAAATGATAGTATTCTCAGCTTTGTTTTTCTCAGAGAGATATTTCTTTTGATGTATATGAAAATCTTATCTCTAAAAACTTTTCTGCTAAGGAAGTGAGGCTGTATCCTTATAGACATGGATACACCTACTTACTACAAATAAGGTAGGTAAAACAAACTACTTTTCAGTATGTCTATCTCATTTGAGTAAGAGTCCAAACGGCTACAGATTTGACTTTGCAAAGCCTATTCAGATCCACTTCTTTAGCTCCTTGTCCCTTTGTCTTATCTCTCCAAGCTTCTTTGTAGGCTTTCCAATGTGCTTTATAGTACATAGTCAATTAAAGCATCTTGGCTTGTTGCAGGTTTCTGACTTGTACAATTCTTCAGTATTTTGTGTCCAAGAATGTATTCGAGAAGTGGCTAAGTGATTGATTCGAGAACTCGAATTTACTTAATCGATAACTCTGAGTTCTCGAATAGTGTTATATTGACATATCGAATCACTTCTCAAATAGCTCTTTTCTCTGGGACTCCTTGAGATATCGAATAGAGCATTTTGACATATCGAATCCCTGAGATGTCGAATAGCTTCTTTAGTCCTTGAGATATCGAATAGAGCATTGACTTGTTGACTCTTAGAGAACTCGAATGATGCTTTGACTTGTTGACTCCATGAGTTCTCGAATAGAGTAATAGACATATCGAATCTCTGAGATATCGAATGAGATATCGAATAGTGTATTCAGAGATATCGAATAGTGTCTTCTAAGATATCGAATCTCTGACTTCTCGAATGCTAGACTTCTCGAATAGACAAATGTACTTCTCGAATTGGTACTTAGGCAAATTCTTCATTTCTTCAAATCCCAACTGTGATTATTTGGCAGTCTTTATCTCCTTGCTTGAGGCATGAACCTTGGAACTTCTTTCAAGCATTATTCTTGACTTTATAAGTACAGTTACACAACTAGAATTTGATGCCTATTACAAGTACAGAACAAATAGAAACTCTACAACTAGAGGTTCCCTCAGTTAAGAGGTCATGTAGGTAATGCATAGCATTACACATACTTAGGCTTGTTATTAGATGTATTCAGGCATGCTTCTGTGACTAACAATCTCCCCCAAATTGTGAGTAAGACCCTTAGTCACAATTTCATGTCTGATAACAAGCCTAACATACATAAAGATAAAACTTGACAGTACATGTATGAATTTTGATTAGCAATGTGGATAGAACTACAGGGTGAGTAATCTTACAGCCTATGATGAAGTACTAGCCATTGTCATTTGTTTCCCTTTCCATAGCTTTGGCTTGCAAATCATCATATGCTTTCTGTCTTCTTTCTTTCTCCTTCCTTGTATTCTCATCCATAGCTTTTATTATTTCTGCCATAGCATCCAATTCTTCAAGCAAAATTGAGTCTTTGAAATCTTCAAGTACTGGTTTCAGAATGTTTGCAGGATAGTGGTTGAGTAGATTCATTCTTATGTGGACCTGATCCCCATTTCTCCTCCTATACTTCACCACATAGGGGTTAAACTGAACTCTACACAGTCCCTTTGCCCTTAGCTTTTCTGCTTCAATCTCCAGTCTCTCAATTTCTTTCTCCCTTGCTAGCCATTTCTCAAGACACTCTTTTCTGATTCTCTCCTCATGATCTCTCTTCATCTTCACAAAATCAATTAGCTCCAGCTTCCATACTCTTTCCACTTTATCTTCTGAGCTCAACAATGCAATCTTTCTATGTCATGTAGCTTGCCCCAGTGTTGACATCCTCCTTGTTTGAATTTCTCCTCCCTTCCATCAGTATATTTGATCTCAAGGCAGTTATCAACAATGGCAACATGGTAGATTCTTTTAGCTTGTAAGAATTGCAGTTGGTCTTCATCAAAGTCTTCATCTAGTGGTTGGAGTTTTAAGCCTGAATAGATCGTCAGAGTCCTTGATTTGGATAGCTTTGGTTTCCTTGCAGCATGTTTGAATTTGATCCTTTTTACATGGTTGCCTGGCAGTAGCATGTGACCTTTGTTTGTGGACCATTGTAGTATTCCATTAGCAGTTTGCTTTTTGAAATATACAAATGGTTTCTTGACTTGAATCTTCTTCTCTTCTTGAGGTGGCAAGACAGTTGCAGAAGCCATAGATGTAGATTTTGGTAGGTCACTACTAACAGTATTCACCCTAGACTTAGAGTCTTGTGATGTGGTGAGGTTACTGTCAGCAATGCCTAAGGCTTGCTGTCTTCCACTCTTCCTCTCAGAGACTTTACCTTGGTCATCATCATTCTTCTTCTCCTTACCATCCTTCTTCTTCTTTTTATCTTCATCACCCTTATCACTCCTGTGATGCCTTCTCCTTCCATCACTTTTCTCTCCATCCTTGTCTTGATCACCATCCTTGCTAGGGTTGAACTTAGCAGATTCAGGTACAATGCCAGTTGCAATGTATGACCTGAGATAAAATATAGCTTCCAATTCTTCTGCTGTTCTTAAACCCTTCTTCTTGTTCAGCTGCTCAATGATGGCAATAATGAGAGATTTGTTCTGAGGGATTAGATGCTCGGGGATGACCAGCTGCTTGATATCATCAATTCTTGTTGCAGCCTGATAGATGATGGTTCTAGGATTTGTGAATACTTCAGGTAGCCTTGCTGGTTGACCATTCCTTAACTCTTCAAAGAGACTCTTGCAGTTTTCATCCTTCTTTTCAATCATTCCAAGGAACACATCCACTTCTGAGTGCTTTAGACTCTGTAGAGTGTTGATGGTTAAGTGCCATATATTATTCTTTCCTACTATCATTATCTCTTTGAGCCATAGGCCGTCAACTCTCCTTGGTACTACAGTGAGAAAGTCAATCTGACTCTTCAAACTCCCATGATATGATAAAGCATCACCAGCCTGTTCTCTTGAGACTTTCAGAAACTCCAAGAATGCATCATCATGATAGACATTTGAGTTTGCAATTTCTTGTAGCTTGGCCTCAGTGACTACCTTCACTTCTACTGGCTTGGCACTCTTAGATATGGAGATTTGAGGTCTGTCAGATAGCATACTCCCTGCAACCACTGTGGTTGTAATAGATTGCTTTTGACCACTGGAAGTAGTGATGTGCACAGTTGGTAGAGTGACAACTGGCAGAGAAATAGGAGGCTCATCAACTTTGTCTTTTCCTTTGTCAGGCACATGAGTTAGAGATTTTGAAGTCCTTTGATGACCATCTTCAATGATTTTGATGCCCTTTACTGGTGGTTTCTCCCCCTTTGTATTTGAGTTTCTTGATGTCCTCTTCTCCCCCTTAGGCTTGTTGTCAGGCATAGAGACTGTAGGAGTGACCTTTGGGGTTGAAGATTCGTCAGGTAGAGGGAGACCCATGTGCTTCATCATTGCAGACAACATTGATTGTTGATGCAGAAGAACATCAGCTGTGGTGGTGGCTTGAGTGTTCAACTGCTCAGTAAGAGTTTGTACCTTGTTTGTAAGATGAGCATTAGATTGAGTGAGAGTAGCTACCTCCTGTTCAAGTGCATCTACCTTGCTGAACAATGCAGAGGATTTGAAGCCAGACAGGGATTGTTCTTTGAGTCTCTGCACTTCAAACCTAGACATCTCATGCATAGGGACCTCAGTGACCAGCTTGTCTCCATATTGATTTGCAAAGAGGGTCCTGAGCATGGCATTGGCTTCAGTTGTCTGATCAGTGAGATTTTGGAATTTGTGCCCTAGGCCTGTGACAGCATCCTTGAGAATAGCCAAACCATTGTCCATCTTGGTGCAGGTAGACTTACAGGCTAGAATGTCCTTGACTACAATCTCCAATTAAGGGAATTTGGAATCAAAAGTCCTCTTTATCTCATGCACCTCCTTGGTTGTGGCTGAACACACTTCATTAACTTCTGTCTTTAGACCTTTGCCAAGGTAGTGTGTAGCCTTGAGAATGCTCTTGTAGCTGTCATTCACTGCTTCATACACATCAGTAGGGGTGAGAGATTTGGCATTGGACCCTAGTGAAGTGATGTATTCTTCTTTGAGGTACTGGAGACCTTCTGAGAGAGATGTCATTCTTCCCATGTAGCCAAGCATCTACATTTCCATCCCTCTCAGTTTCATCTATGATCTTAGCCTTCTGTATTTCTACATCATCTCTGTGGCATAAGAGGATAACTTCATAGTCTGGATTGGGCATGTCTGCAGTGAGAAGGTGTTGAGCAATCTTTGTGAACTCAGGGATCTGATCCACAATTAAGCTTTGGAGTGCTTCAACCGTCAATTGTGGTGGAACAGACCCTGATCCTGAAGCACTGTCATGTTGCACATGCTTCAGCCATTGAGACATATAGTTAGAGCTAGAGCTAGGCAGGCTAGACTCCTCAGTTACAGATGCAACTTCTGTAACCGGATGGAAAGACTCTGCTACTGTTGTCTCCACAGGAGTGGGATGAGTTACAATAGTAGTTGACA
Organism: Saposhnikovia divaricata; assembly: GCA_036435485.1. Lineage (NCBI taxonomy): Eukaryota > Viridiplantae > Streptophyta > Magnoliopsida > Apiales > Apiaceae > Saposhnikovia > Saposhnikovia divaricata. The sequence continues at coordinate 28,343,580 of CM071600.1, forward strand.
CAGGCACAGAGTCTCTAGTTAAAACTAGTGAATCCTCTGTGTTTGTGATGGTGTCATTAGGAGATGCCCCAGCATGCATTCCCTGACCATCTAAATGTGGTACCTGGGTGGTGAGCAAGGTGTCATGCACCAAGTCACTTGAATTCATTGGCTCATCAAGAGAAAAGAATTCTTGATGATCAATGCCTTGCTCCTCAATTGCTTGAGTTGCAGGCTCCAAAGAAATATGAGTGGTAGATTCTGGAAGAGAAGTGTGTTGTAGATTAGATTTTGGCAACTCCCCCTGAGAGATAGAGGGAGTTTCAATTGTGATGTGCTCTCCACTCAGTGTTGTGCCAGCCTTATCACTCCCATGTGCTGACTCTGTACAAATAGGTGCATTGGGGAGGATGCTTGATTCTATAGATGCACCCTGTTGAGAGGATACATCTAGTGAGCTGTTTGCCCCTGATTTTACAACTTCAGCCATTTGGGTGACTGAAGAGGTGGTTTTAGACTTCTTCTTCTTCTTCTTTGGTCTTAGTAAGGGTGACTCAGGTTCCTCACTTGCTATGCCTAATTCTACAACCAAGGCTGCTTCAGTTAAGATTTTTAGAGGTTCAGAAGCAACCTATTTTCTCTTCTTTTTACTAACATCACCCTTTTGAGAGGATGATGCAGTTGGCTCTGTGTTTGGTAAAGTGTTTGGCTGAGAGGGTTCGTTAGCAGGCCCTGGGTTAGCATTTTGCTCTACTTGCTTGGGCCTAGCTAACTCAGATTTTGAGGCACATATTGGCATGTTGTCTGGGTAAGTCCTAAATAAACTCTCCATAAGGGGAGTTATTTTGAGTCTTACATCCACATCATTCCTAGTCTCCAAGCTACCAAAAATGAGTTTGGTCATGGATTTCGGATAGCCTATTCTATTTTGTCTAACCCAGGCAATTCAATCAATTTAGCATCTATGAAATTAAGTACAGATTGAATAAAGCGAGGGAAGAAAATTTCATTACCTCTCTTGGCTGAGTTCTTACCAAGTCTCCCATACAATTCTTGCATTATGATCAAACCAACATCAATCTTTCTCCCATATGCTAGAGCATATCCTATTTGTTGAACAGGTGTGCTGATTTGATCAAAGATGGACTTCCTTGCTGTGAAGACTTGAAGAAGAGTGGCAAAGACATAGCTCCATTCTTTCCTCAAGTACTTCCTATTCAACTTTCCAAGTTTAATAGCCTCTGAGTAGTTGATAAATTCAAAGAATTCTTCCATCTCAGCATCTGTGGCCAGGGAGTCATATGACTTTTGCTGCAAATCCAAGGCTTGATTCATGTCTGCGGTAGTGATAGTAATATCCTCGCCTTGAATCTTGCAGTAAACAACATATGAGGTAATAGCATTCTCAAGGGCGATGACCTCCATTGTAGCTGTCCTCCAGAATTGTTCTAATAAGTCTATGTACAGGGTTGGGTTGGCTGATAGTGCACCCTTGATGTAAGATTCAGACAACCATCGAACAAAGCACTTGAAATTAGCATTTGGTGCTTCCACATCACTGGTAATTGCGATGAAATTAGTTTGGAATGGTATGGTGAGTTGAGTGTTTGCCATTTGGGTAGAGAAGAAAAGAAATTAATTAAGGTTGAAGAAGAAATTCGTAGTTAAGGTTTTCAGAGGTTTTAAGAGTTTAGATGCTTGAGAAATCGAACGAAATGAGTTGAACAGTTGCAAAATTGTATATATATATGAATAACTTGAGTTGTCAATTAGATATAAGTTTTGTATCGACAAGACAGTCATTCGAGAAGTATAAAACAACTATTCGATAAGTCAAGAAAGACTTATTCGATATCTCAAGCAGTTTGTAACTCACAGCTGACAGTTATTTAACTCAGAAAATAATTCTAAGCTAAATAAAATGTGTTTTTATGAGCGAAATGAAATTTTGAATATAAATCCAAAAAGCGATTAAGTGTCAGCGAAAAATCAGCCTTTTCAAATGATTCGATAACTCAAATACAGTATTCGAGAACTCCATCACTAGAGAACTAAAATACTCTATTCGAGAACTCAGAGTGTGCTATTCGATTTCTCCAAAAGACACTATTCGAGAACTCAAGAGGGTTCTAGATAGGCCTATTCGAGAACTCGAGCCATGACAAAACAATGAACCATTCGAGAAGTCTGACTTATCGAACTATACTTTTCACTCATAAAATTCAATTTTCACTATCTTTTAAATTTTACCAGAAATATTCACTGAAGAATATTCTACCAAATTAAATAGTGATTCTCTCAAAATTTCACAGAAATTTCAAGCTAAAGATGTATGATTTTCAACATATGCAGCATTGTGGAATATTTATAAATCATACTCCAGCCAATACTTACTTCAAAAATATTGAGCATTTGATAAAGTAAGTATTTACTGCTGCAACAATCTAGTTGATATATTCACTTAGCCAGAATTTGAAGAATTCAGCATTCCAATCTCACTAACCAACCTTGTGAAGGTGGCTTTATCTAATGGCTTAGTGAATATGTCAGCTAGTTGTTTCTCTGTGGGAACATAATGTAACTCAATGGTTCCATTAGTTGCATGCTCCCTTATGAAGTGATATCTGATGTCAATGTGCTTTGTCCTAGAATGATTGACAGGATTGGAAACTATAGAGATTGCACTTGTGTTGTCACACATGATTGGAATTCTTTCCAACATAAGTCCATAATCTCTAAGTTGGTTTCTGATCCAAAGCACTTGAGCACAGCAACTTCCAGCAGCTATGTACTTAGCTTCAGCTGTGGAAGTTGATAAAGTTTGTTGTTTCTTGCTGTACCAAGAGACTAACCTTTGTCCAAGAAACTGGCAGCTACCAAAGGTGCTTTTCCTATCCACTCTGCATCAAGCATAATCAGCATCAGAATAACCAACCAGATTGAACCCTGTGTCCTTAGGATACCATAACCCCAAGTTTGGTGTGCCCTTCAGATATCTGAAAATCCTCTTTATTGCTATCATATGTGATTCCTTTGGATTTGATTGAAACCTTGCACACAAGCATGTTGCAAACATGATGTCTGGCCTACTAGCAGTGAGGTAGAGTAGAGAACCAACCATGCCTCTGTAGATTGAGATATCTACCTTCTTGCCCTTAACATCTTCATCTAACTTGGTGGCAGTGGCCATGGGTGTCTTTGCAGGCGAGCATTCTTCTAAGTCAAATTTCATCAATAGATCCTTGATGTATTTGGTTTGACTTATAAAAATGCCATCCTTCCTTTGACTCACTTGCAGCCCGAGAAAGAATGTTAATTCTCCCATCATACTCATCTCATATCTGCTCTGCATGAGCTTAGAGAATTTCTCACACAGCTTCTCATTTGTAGAGCCAAATATGATATCATCCACATAGATTTGAACTAAGATAATATCATCACCATGTTTCTTGTAAAACAGTGTCTTGTCTAGTGTGCCTCTAGTGAATTGATTCTCCAGTAGAAATTGTGACAATGTGTCATACCATACCCTATGAGCTTGCTTAAGTCCATACAATATGATTCTCTAGTTGCTCTTCTTGTCCTTACTCCTGTATTTGGATCTCTAATAATCTGATCTGCAGTATGTGCTCTATCCCATTTCCTTGTATGTTCAGATTGATTTCTCAGCCTTGATGTTGCTTCATCATCCAGATCATGATCATTTACATTTCCTCCCCCTGTGAAGTTGCCACTAATCACAGGTGTGTAAGAACCCTAATTTTTGTAATATTTTCTTTTATATAATATCATATGACATTGTGAATTTGGAACCTTTTGAGTCATCCATGTTGTTTAATGGAATTGAATTATCTGAGAAACTATGTTGTTACATTCACCATGTAAGATAAAGGGAAGGTTGTTGAAGGCAAGAGTCTTATTGTTAGTAAGAATTATAAAACTTGGGACTTGAGAGTTATTGGAGTATTAAAAGATTTATTAGGAATTATGACGAGGAGTTATGGATATTCGAGGAATTTACACAATTAAGTACTTAAGGGATTACAAGGGAAATCTCTACGCGACAAAGTATTATTACGAGAAATTAATTAAGATACGATACGAATTAAAGATTAAGTGACAAGCATTGGTGGAAGAATAATGATACAAGGAAAGATATTGCATGCAAGTCCTATGCAACTAGGTAGTTAGAAAAGCAAACTAGTAATGCAAAGATAACTAGAGGAATAGTAACTAGTTATGGTGCATTGTCCAAGGAGACAAGGAGGTATGGCCTAGGCACTAGACTTGCAACATGTGATACCATATACATACACCTAATACATATCAACCAACCCATTTCACTTTATTCACCCAACACCAAAAAGCAAACAAAACAACTCTCTCTCCCTCTTGTTCATTATAGCTCTCGGCCAAGCTAGAAGAAAGGGGAAGAAAAATTCTTTTCTTCCACTTCTCATCACTCTTAATTCAAGACAAAAATCCTAGGTCCTCTACACCATATAAGAAAGGTATGCTATGAATTCCAACCCCTTTCATCCACTAGTTTTTAAGTTATAAATTGTTGAAGTTTTGATGAATAATAACAATGTTTAGTTTTCATTTAGATCTTGAGTTGTAAGGATTGTAGGAGCTCATCCAAGGTGTTCTTGAGACTTGTAAGGCATACCCAAGGCTCCTAGATACTCAAGAAGGTATAAAACCCTAACCCCTCTTGGCCATGAATTATTTGTGGTGTTTAATGTTAGATTCATGGATGTTAGTGTGAATCTTGGACATATAAGTTATGGATGATGTAGATCTTGAGTTTAAATGTTGTGGTTGTGATTTTTAAGCTTGTGGTTAGTGTATGTAACTCCATGTATGCTATAGAGTATGATCTTGGTGGTTTAGATGATGGTTGTGATGTTTATATAAGATTCTTGAATGGTTAAGTGGTAAAAGCATGCTGTGTAATTTTCCAGGAACTTGTACTGTCTTGTAGGAGGGTTTTGAACCCCTAAATCTTGTCCCCTGAAGTCCTAATATATATTGTTGGAAAGGTATTTGAATGTAGTTTCCAGAAATATAAGGTTCATGACTAGGTGATGTATAGATTTTGAGTTATGGCCTGAGAAGTGAAAAGTGTTTCTGGAATCCGAACTGCACTAAATGGTCCACTTGTGAACCTTGTTTAAACCCCTAAAAATTTATGTAGGATCATGGAAAAATTAGAGGAACTATTAAATGCAGTGGTGAAGGCTACCCAAAAAGAATTGGATTAAAATATGTATTTTTCAATTTTATAAAAATGTTAGAGTAAAATTCGCGCAAGTGAAAAAGTCGTAAGTGGAGTGTGATTTAAGGGGGAATGAATATGATTCGGATATGGTAACCAAATTAAGTTGAATAAGTGACGAGCGTAATCGAGTGATGACATGAACCTATAGTGGGGCTAGAGAGTCATAAGACGAAGTCATTAAGTTAATTTTGTACCCCCTAAAACCTCGCAATTAAAAGAGATATTGTTAAGGTACTAACGAACGGCTATTGATTATGTATAGATCATTCCACTCCGCAAGCTCGACCACCCCAACCTCACCAAGGCAAGTTTACTTTTCAAAACTTACATATATAAGGACTTTCACTGTTATGTTTGTAGTTTTCAATCGTATCATATGTTTATGCTTATCGAAGAAATGATGAAATTTGAGTTATAGGCATATATATGTTTGTACCCCTTGAACTTAGAATGAAATGTTTTCTTCGGACAACGACTCTAGCAATAGAGGTCGTAGCGGTCCATACATACCATTGACCGGGGAGCGGTATATTATTATATCGTACATAAATTGCGAAAACCCGAAGGGTCATTCGGGAAGTATCGTATACTTAAGTAATTATTTTTATATCATCATAAATACTCAAAAATACCTATCTTGGATTAAAAGCTTATTTAATTTAAATAATTATTTTATTAATTACTAATATTAAATTTTAAAATACCATTTATTAATTATTGTTCATTATGTTAAAGACAAAGCTAATCCAAGATACCTTTAATACTTTCAAACTCGAACTCTTTCGAACTCAAAACATTTTCGAAAACCCCCGGTCAGGTTTTGCTTCTTGTACGATTTCAAGAATCAATCGGTCGACTGATGTCGGACCTCAACTACTCAGTTTTCATTCAAAATCCAGTTTTAAAAGAAAAAGAAAAAGGGACTTTGGCAGGTGTGGGGACCGTTGACGAACGATTCCCGGGATGTGTAAGCGGCCGTAAGCCAGGCGGTCCATCAATTATTATTCCGGCCCAGGTGTTGCCGAAGGATGATTACGGATGTAGTTTTCATCGAGGGTGATTACGGATGTAGTTTTCACCCGGGGATAGTTACGGATGTAGTTTCTATCCTTCTACCGGGAGAGAAGACCCGCGGATTATTGGACTTGGATGTGGCGACTGATCATCGTCAATCCCTGTCAGGTTTTATATTTTCTTTAAGTCCCATTCCTCTACTTTGGAAAAATGCTCTGACACTGCTTCTTAGGCCTATGTGCCAAGTTGCCGATAGTGTTCTATTTTGATGAGAAAGATGTCGACTCCATGCAGTATCTAGAACTGCAAGTTTACTTTGAAAATAAGGGCACGTTTTGGTGCACCTTTGAAATTTATCAATGATGACAAATGATTTTATAACTGATTGATATAAACGATTTTAATAACTGCTACACACATGTAATGTTATATTGCTTACCTTACACATATATTTCTTGCTGAGCTATAGTTGCTCACTCTTGCTTGTTTTCAAATTTACAAACACAACAGTTAAGAGAAATGGCAAGACCCAGACAGACTGCCCGAAAGCAGGTGACTAGACCCGAGGCAGCAGTTGAGATTCCACCGGTAGGCTCCATTAGCTGGATTGGTTGGCAACTTTTGTTAGTACGTTTTATTTATAAGTATGACCTGTACAAAGTAGTGTACCGTAACAAACATTCAAGCCGCCAACTCCGCTTCATATCGAAGTGTTGCTGGTAGCATAAATGCTATTTAATTCGGTCTGTAATAACTCTGAAACTTTTACCTTTGCTTAATCAAGTGTATGACGTTTCTGAGACTCTAACCTGTGTGTGTGTGTGGTGTGAGTTTTATTGTGGGGTTGATGGCTGTTTTATATATTATGCGCAAGAACAGGTATGTTATTAATGGAAAATAGACCGTGAGCGCCTAGGTCTCCGACCCCGGATCTAGGGGCGTCACAGAAATGGTATCAGAGCGAGGTTACAGTTCTCAGAAACGATAGTAATTTAATAAAGCAACCCTAATAATAATAACAATAATAATAACCATAATAACAACCCTAATAATACTTAGAACTCTCATCGAGTTTGCAGTCGGGTTATTGGATATAGCCCTGACTTTAAGGCCCGTGAGGGAACTACTCCTTAAACCTTTCTTTATGGTTAGTAACCCACCTTATTTCCCTTGTGTAGATGGAGGAGATACCAGACCCTGAGGCCTTTAAGAGAGAGCATGATGAGGCACTGATGCGAGATACCGAGGATCCTGAGGAGGATATGGGTGCTGACCCTGAGCTTGGCCCCTGGATTACGCTGATAGGAGATACTGATGATGAGGATCCCGATGAGGAGCCCTTTGAGCCTGAGCCTGAGCCTGTTACCCCCTCTCCTGTAGCTACTGACGATGAGAGTGTGAGATCCGGTGAGGGCCGTGTTGTGTCACCCCCACCCTCTCCGCAGTCATCGAGCCCTGTTTCATCGGACGGTGACTCCGAGGATGATACTTCTGGCGAGGAGGAGCTTGACCCTACCCCTGCTCCTGATCCTACTACTGCTCCTGTACCTGCTCCTGTTCTTGTCATACCACCCCCGCCGATGGACCTACCCCCAGTGTCGGGCACTGAGCACGCCTACGTGGTGCAGTTCCTGACCCGAGACTTACTTTCTGTAAAGGCCAGACTTAATGAGGCGAGGCGGGCACTAGTAGAGGAGCGCGAGGCGCGATTGAGGATTCAGGCTGAGGTGAGGACTGCTGTTGCTAGGAGGATTAGGGCTCGACTCCATAGGATTGAGAGGAGGAGTCGCGCGAGGATTCTTGGTTTAGGAGTCCGCGGGGGCGGAGTGGTCCAGGCTAGGGATGCTAGGCGTGTTGTGCGTCGTGCATTTTCCCGAGTGAGGGCCTTGCTCCGTCGCGGTGCGACCCCATGATGCGTTACGGATAGCTCAGTCCTCTAGGTTCAGATGACATTAGTGTGTCGATTTTGCGGGATAGTTGACTTGTGCAGTGGTATCCTTTCTGACCAGTGGATGAGTAGACTGACCTACAGATATGTAAATGTGACTTCAGATAGTATGTACGGATGTAGCCCTACTTTTGTGTAGCCCTGACTATTCGGATGATGTACTTGTTATTGTTCCACTTTTGCTAGACCTTGACATCGGAACTATGTATTAGGCTCTAACATCCAAACTTTGTGATAACTCTTGTACCGTATTTATCTAGTTTCAGTTTCCTTGATATTGTCTCAACTGCCTTACTTTCCGATGCCATGCTTTACTGTTTTGATATACAACTGTGAATATACAATTGCTACAAGCCGCAAATGCAACCATGCTGTTTCAAATTTTCGACATGAGATTTCAAATTGTTCTCTACAAATTCCCAAAATGTTCCTACAAATTTTAAAATAAATTTTTCAAAAAAAAAAAAATATTTTGAGGTTTTGAATTCTTGAAAACTCCTGCAAATGTTTTCGCACCCCACAGAGATTTTTCCCCAAAAATGTTTTGACGTTTTATCTCCAGCATCGGGTTATTAAAACTTTTGCAACTTCCACCCTTATGAGGAGGAACGATACGTTCCTGACCCGTGTAAACGCTGTCCGGTAATTGGAAGACCCTAACCCATTTCTTTTTTCATTATCAGAATCATGCCACCTAGAAGAATGAACACTCGAGCTCACCCGGTCAGTTCTGAAGGCCAGGGTAGCCACCATGGGACCGGAGGCCACCAGAACCATGAAGGGGAGAATGTGAACCTGAGTGAGGATGAGGGCAACGATCATAACTTGTTTGATGACTCTGAGTATGACGAAGAAGAAGCTGGTGATGACACCCGAGAGGTAGAACATCCAAGGGGAGGCCCTATGGAACAATTCATGGAACTACTTAGGCAGAACTTGGACCGTCCCCCGGTTCAGCAACCACCCAACAATGCTAATGCAAATGCTTTCCGAAACTTCAAATCCCTGAAACCCCCAGAATTTAAAGGAACTGCAGATCCGGTTGAGGCAAGAGCCTGGCTGAAGGAAATGGAAAAATCCTTTGAGTTACTAGGTGTCGCTGAGGAGCAGAAGACTGTTTTCGCCACCTACCTTCTGAAGGGTGAGGCAAACTAATGGTGGGAAGCTAAGAGGAATTTGGAAGGAAGAGGTGTGGTGACCTGGGAGAGGTTTAGCGAGCTGTTCTTGGAAAAGTACTTCCCTAGGTTCATGGAGACACAAATGAAGTTGAAGTTTTTGGAACTAAAGCAAGGTAACATGACGGTGGCCGAGTATGAGGCCAAATTTACTGAGCTGTCGAGGTTTGTGCCGGAATATGTGAACTCTGAGGCAAAGAGGGCCCGAAGGTTTCAATTGGGGCTAAAGCAATGGATTCAGAATCGTGTGGCAGTTCTTGAGCTGACAGACTATGCAACCCTGGTACAGAAAGCATCAATTGTTGAGGCTGGGAGTGAACAGATACAGAAGGAGAGGGAAAGAAAGAAGAGGAAGTTTGATAGTCGAAAGGGAAACTCTGCGGGTGGGAGCTTTCCGAGCAAATTTAAGCGAGGGACGATGTCCCAACCCAGCGGAAACTTTGGAACCAAGAGAGCTGAAAGTTGGAGTGTACGCCAGAGCGGCCGACCACAGGGGTCGTCTTACTCTACCCCATCCCGAACCCTACCCCCGGATTGCAATAAGTGTGGAAGGAAACATGCGGGCGTGTATAACCTACAGGATGTGAAGTGCTTCAAGTGTGGGCTGACAGGACATTATGCTAACGCCTTTCGAGGAACTAGTAACAACACCAATGCCGGAGGTAATTGCTTCAAGTGTGGGAAACCAGGGCATCGAATGATGGAATGCTTGTCCTCTGGGCCAGCTGCGTCAAGAGTGAGTGGAACTGCTTCTAACAAGGCCCCTACTGCAAGAACTTTTAACATGACGGTGCAAGATGCCGTGAGGAACACGGATGTGATTGCAGGTACCCTACTACTCAACTCAGTTAAGGCAAATGTTTTATTTGATTCGGGAGCTACCAAGTCTTTCATATCTCTAGATTTTGTATGTCAGTTAGGCCTTAAGGCTGAATCATTGAAAGACAGACTGCAAGTAGAGATAGCTAATCATGAAATTATCCCTGTTAGCCAAGTATGTCCAGGTTGTGACCTAGAAATAGGAGGGCGACACTTTCGGGTAGATTTAATACCTTTTAAACTAGGAAAGTTTGACGTAATAGTAGGTATGGATTGGTTAACAACCCACGGAGCCCAGATTGATTGTGTAAAGAAGAAAGTAAGTTTGAGACTGCCAGGGGACGAGGAAGTAGTGTTTAGTGGAAAACGGCAAAACCAAAAGTTCCTGACTATGATTCAAACTAAAAAGCTGTTACGTAAAGGATGCGAAGCCTATTTAGCCTATGTGAAGGATACCAAGAAGGAGGCACCAAACCTATAGGAAATCCCTGTCGTTAATGAGTTCGCGGACGTGTTTCCGGATGATCTTCCCAGACTACCCCCTGATAGAGACATCGAGTTCGCTATAGACTTAGTTTCTGGTACGACCCCAATTTCGAAAGCCCCATATCGGCTAGCCCCAGTGGAGATGAAAGAGCTGGCCACTCAGTTACAAGAGTTGTTGGATAAAGGGATGATAAGACCTAGTGTGTCACCGTGGGGAGCCCCGGTTTTATTCGTGAAAAAGAAGGATGGTAGTATGAGATTATGTATAGACTACAGGGAGTTGAATAAGGTGACTATAAAGAATAAATATCCCTTGCCCAGGATAGATGACCTGTTTGATCAACTAAAGGACGCAGTTTATTTTTCTAAAATCGATTTGAGGACCGGGTACCACCAGTTAAGGATTAAGCCAGAAGATATACCAAAGACGGCCTTTCGCACCCGGTACGGACACTATGAGTTCCTAGTGATGTCATTTGGGTTAACGAATGCCCCTGCAGCTTTCATGGACTTAATGAATCGAGTCTTCAAGAAGTACTTGGACAAGTGTGTTATTGTCTTCATCGATGACATCTTGATTTATTCCAAAACGAAGGAGGAACATGCAGAGCACTTGAGGATTGTATTGGGAGCATTGAGAGAAGAAAAGTTGTACGCTAAGTTCTCGAAGTGTGAATTTTGGTTAAAGGAAGTTCAGTTTTTAGGGCATGTGATTAGCGATCAAGGCATTCTAGTGGACCCAGCCAAAATAGAGGCTATATCAAATTGGGAGAGACCAACCACTCCGACAGAGGTGAGAAGTTTTATAGGATTGGCTGGCTACTATAGAAGGTTTGTCCAAGACTTTGCCAAGATAGCAGCCCCTTTGACCCGACTAACTCGCAAGACCGAGAAGTTTGTGTGGACTGAAAAATGCGAAGAGAGCTTCCAAGAGTTGAAAAAGAGGTTGGTGACAGCACCAGTGCAAGCCCTACCTGATGATAAGGGAGATTTTGTGATTTATAACGACGCATCCCATAAAGGTTTAGGGTGTGTGCTTATGCAGCACGGTAAAGTGATTGCGTATGCGTCCAGACAACTTAAGGAGTACGAGATAAGATACCCCACCCATGATTTGGAATTAATGGCGATAGTTTTCGCTTTGAAGATCTGGAGACATTATCTTTACGGAGAAAAGTGTGAAATCTACACTGATCACAAGAGCTTAAAGTACATATTGACTCAGAAAGAGTTAAACATGAGGCAGAGGAGATGGCTAGAGCTAATCAAGGATTATGATTGTGAGATTCATTACCACCCAGGGAAGGCCAACGTGGTGGCCGATGCACTTAGCCGAAAGGAGAAACTCAAGATGATAACGTCAGTGGACGAATTGATCAAGGACCTTGAGAAACTGGAGATTGAAGTGAGGTTACCAGGAATTGGACAAGAGAGTCTAATGGAAATAAGAGTCCAACCACCGCTATTGGAAAAGATTAAGTTATGCCAGGAAAAGAAGATAGAAGAAGAAAAGAATTCGATGGAGAAAATTTTGACTGGCGAGGAAATTAAGTGTGAAAAGGACAGGAATGGAGTTATGAGGTACGCATCTAGGATATGGATCCCGAACGTTCAGGAATTAAAAGACGAGATTTTGCAAGAGGCTCATAGTTCAAGGTACTCAATTCACCCTGGAGGCACTAAGATGTATAGAGATTTGAGAGAATACTATTGGTGGCCAAATATGAAGAAGGACGTGGCAGAGTGGGTAAGCAAATGCTTGACATGTCAAAGAGTAAAGGCCGAACACTAGAGGCCCAGTGGATTGTTGCAACCCTTAGAGATACCCGAGTGGAAGTGGGAGCATATTGCGATGGACTTTGTGGTCGGACTACCAAGGACCAAGACTAATCATGATGCCATTTGGGTAATTATCGATAGATTGACCAAGTCAGCACATTTTCTTCCAATCAACGAGAGATACACTATCGACAAGCTGGTGGCTATTTACTTAAAGGAGATCGTGGTAAGGCATGGGGTTCCTGTGAGCATTATATCTGATAGAGACCCAAGGTTCAACTCCAGGATCTGGAGGAGTTTTCAGGATTGTGTGGGGACCAAGTTAAACATGAGTACTGCATACCACCCCCAATCAGACGGACAGAGCGAGAGAACCATCCAGACCATAGAGGACATGTTGAGAGTATGTGCCATCGATTTTAAAGGAAGTTGGGATGACCACTTTCCGTTGATCGAATTTTCCTACAACAACAGTTACCATGCGAGTATAGGAATGCCCCCATATGAAGCTTTATACGGACGAAGATGTCGGTCTCCCTTGTGTTGGGAAGAGGGTGGAGAGCGGAAGATTTTAGGGCCTGAACTGGTCCAACAGACAAGAGAAACTATCGAACTCATAAGAGGACGGCTGGTAGCGGCCCAAGACAGACAGAAGAAGTATGCGGACCAGACCCACAAGGACAAAGAATATGAGGTAGGAGAATTTGTGATGTTAAAGGTATCACCGTGGAAGGGATTGATGAGATTTGGTAAGAAGGGGAAGCTAAGCCCGAGATTTATTGGACCTTTTGAGATTTTGAGACGAGTTGGAAAGTTAGCCTATGAATTGGCTTTACCCCCAAGCTTGCAGCAAGTACATAATGTGTTCCATGTGTCCATGCTACGACCCTACCATACCGACTTCCGGCACGTGATAGAATATGACCAAGTGGATTTGCAGCCAGACTTGACCTATGTGGAGCAACCCGTAAAAATCATGGATAGAAAAGAACAGGTGCTGAGGAACAAGGTTGTCAAACTAGTGAGAGTTTTGTGGAGGAACCAGAATGTCGAAGAATCAACATGGGAACTAGAGAGCACGATGCGTGAAAAGCACCCCCCAACTATTTTCAACCTGATTCCGGGACGGAATCCTTTTAAGGAGGGGAGGCTGTAAGAACCCTAATTTTTGTAATATTTTCTTTTATATAATATCATATGACATTGTGAATTTGGAACCTTTTGAGTCATCCATGTTGTTTAATGGAATTGAATTATCTGAGAAACTATGTTGTTACATTCACCATGTAAGATAAAGGGAAGGTTGTTGAAGGCAAGAGTCTTATTGTTAGTAAGAATTATAAAACTTGGGACTTGAGAGTTATTGGAGTATTAAAAGATTTATTAGGAATTATGACGAGGAGTTATGGATATTCGAGGAATTTACACAATTAAGTACTTAAGGGATTACAAGGGAAATCTCTACGCGACAAATTATTATTACGAGAAATTAATTAAGATACGATACGAATTAAAGATTAAGTGACAAGCATTGGTGGAAGAATAATGATACAAGGAAAGATATTGCATGCAAGTCCCATGCAACTAGGTAGTTAGAAAAGCAAACTAGTAATGCAAAGATAACTAGAGGAATAGTAACTAGTTATGGTGCATTGTCCAAGGAGACAAGGAGGTATGGCCTAGGCACTAGACTTGCAACATGTGATACCATATACATACACCTAATACATATCAACCAACCCATTTCACTTTATTCACCCAACACCAAAAAGCAAACAAAACAACTCTCTCTCCCTCTTGTTCATTATAGCTCTCGGCCAAGCTAGAAGAAAGGGGAAGAAAAATTCTTTTCTTCCACTTCTCATCACTCTTAATTCAAGACAAAAATCCTAGGTCCTCTACACCATATAAGAAAGGTATGCTATGAATTCCAACCCCTTTCATCCACTAGTTTTTAAGTTATAAATTGTTGAAGTTTTGATGAATAGTAACAATGTTTAGTTTTCATTTAGATCTTGAGTTGTAAGGATTGTAGGAGCTCATCCAAGGTGTTCTTGAGACTTGTAAGGCATACCCAAGGCTCCTAGATACTCAAGAAGGTATAAAACCCTAACCCCTCTTGGCCATGAATTATTTGTGGTGTTTAATGTTAGATCCATGGATGTTAGTGTGAATCTTGGACATATAAGTTATGGATGATGTAGATCTTGAGTTTAAATGTTGTGGTTGTGATTTTTAAGTTTGTGGTTAGTGTATGTAACTCCATGTATGCTATAGAGTATGATCTTGGTGGTTTAGATGATGGTTGTGATGTTTATATAAGATTCTTGAATGGTTAAGTGGTAAAAGTATGCTGTGTAATTTTCCAGAACTTGTACTGTCTTGTAGGAGGGTTTCGAACCCCTAACCCCTGAAGTCCTAATATATATTGTTGGAAAGGTATTTGAATGTAGTTTCCAGAAATATAAGGTTCATGACTAGATGATGTATAGATTTTGAGTTATGGCCTGAGAAGTGAAAAGTGTTTCTTGAATCCGAACTGCACTAAATGGTCCACTTATGAACCTTGTTTAAACCCCTAAAAATTTATGTAGGATCATGGAAAAATTAGAGGAACTAGTAAATGCAGTGGTGAAGGCTACCCAAAAAGAATTGGATTAAAATATGTATTTTTCAATTTTATAAAAATGTTAGAGTAAAATATGAAATGTTTTCTTCGGACAACGACTCTAGCAATAGAGGTCGTAGCGGTCCATATATACCATTGACCGGGGAGCGGTATATTATTATATCGTACATAAATTGCGAAAACCCGAAAGGTCATTCGGGAAGTATCGTATACTTAAGTAATTATTTTTATATCATCATAAATACTCAAAAATACCTATCTTGGATTAAAAGCTTATTTAATTTAAATAATTATTTTATTAATTATTAATATTAAATCTTAAAATACCATTTATTAATTATTGTTCATTAAGTTAATGACAATGCTAATCCAAGATACCTTTAATACTTTCAAACTCGAACTCTTTCGAACTCAAAACATTTTCGAAAACCCCCGGTCAGGTTTTGCTTCTTGTACGATTTCAAGAATCAATCGGTCGACTGATGTCGGACCTCAACTACTCAGTTTTCATTCAAAATCCAGTTTTAAAAGAAAAAGAAAAAGGGACTCTGGCAGGTGTGGGGACCGTTGACGAACGATTCCCGGGATGTGTAAGCGGCCGTAAGCTAGGCGGTCCATCAATTATTATTCCGGCCTAGGTGTTGCCGAAGGATGATTACGGATGTAGTTTTCATCGAGGGTGATTACGGATGTAGTTTTCACCCAGGGATAGTTACGGATGTAGTTTCTATCCTTCTACCGGTAGAGAAGACCCGCGGATTATTGGACTTGGATGTGGCGACTGATCATCGTCAATCCCTGTCAGGTTTTATATTTTCTTTAAGTCCCATTCCTCTACTTTGGAAAAATGCTCTGACACTGCTTCTTAGGCCTATGTGCCAAGTTGCCGATAGTGTTCTATTTTGATGAGAAAGATGTCGACTCCATGCAGTATCTAGAACTGCAAGTTTACTTTGAAAACAAGGGCACGTTTTGGTGCACCTTTGAAATTTATCAATGATGACAAATGATTTTATAACTGATTGATATAAACGAGTTTAATAACTGCTAAACACATGTAATGTTATATTGCTTACCTTATACATATATTTCTTGCTGAGCTATAGTTGCTCACTCTTGCTTGTTTTCAAATTTACAAACACAACAGTTAAGAGAAATGGCAAGACCCAGACAGACTGCCCGAAAGCAGGTGACTAGACCCGAGGCAGCAGTTGAGATTCCACCGGTAGGCTCCATTAGCCGGATTGGTTGGCAACTTTTGTTAGTACGTTTTATTTATAAGTATGACCTGTGCAAAGCAGTGTACCGTAACAAACATTCAAGCCGCCAACTCCGCTTCATATCGAAGTGTTGCTGGTAGCATAAATTCTATTTAATTCGGTCTGTAATAACTCTGAAACTTTTACCTTTGCTTAATCAAGTGTATGACGTTTCTGAGACTCTAACCTGTGTGTGTGTGTGCGGTGTGATTTTTATTGTGGGGTCGATGACTGTTTTATATATTATGCGTAAGAACAGGTATGTTATTAATGGAAAATGGACCGTGAGCGCCTAGGTCTCCGACCCCGGATCTAGGGGCGTCACAAGGTGTGTCTTGGATGCTTGTTTCTTCATTGTTGGTTGACACAAGTTCTTCATTCACTTGAGTTTGTTGGATTGTGGGCTCAAATTCAGTTTCAATCTCCTCATCAGAATCATCTAGATTATCAAACTTCAAAGGATCTTTATCTTCATCATTGGCTTCTTCTAATCCAGGTAGTTTGCTGTCATCAAATGTCACATCTGTGCTTTCCATAACTTTCTTTTGAGTGATGACATAAACTTTGTATGCAATTCTTTCCATAGAGTAGCCAAGAAAAATTCCTTCAAATGCTTTTGCATCAAACTTTCCAACATATTCTGAATTGTCTTTTAACACAAAGAATTTGCTTCCAAAAGTATGAACATACTTTAGAGTGGGCTTTTTCCAGTCATCAAATTGTAAGGTGTCTTTCCAGTGTTTTTGTTGATGAGGGTTCTGTTTTGGATATAGCATGCAGTGCTCACAGCCTCAGCCTAAAAACATGTAGGCATCTTTGCATCAAGTAACATTGTTCTAGCAGCCTCAATCAGAGTTCTATTCTTTCTCTCAACAACTCCATTTTGTTGTGGAGTCCTTGGAGCTGATAATTGTTGAGAAATACCATTCTCTTTGCAGAATGCTTCAAGCATGGCATTTCTGAACTCTGTTCCATTATCACTTCTTAATGCAATCACACTTGCATTGTTGGCCTTTGCTTCCTTGTCAAATTTCTTTATATGCTCAATGATTACTTGTGGAGCCTCATCCTTTGATGCCAAAAATTCTACCCATGTATACCTTGTGAAATCATCAACCATCACCAGAGCATACTTTTTCCTTCTTAGTGACATAATATTGACAGGCCCAAACAAGTCCATATGAATTAGTTGTAGGGGCTTGGTTATTGATGTCACTGTCTTTGACTTGTGGCTTGATCTTTTCATTTTTCCCTTTTGACAAGCCTCACACACTCCTTCTTGACAGAATTCAAGTGTGGGCATGCCTCTCACTAACTCCCTTTTGACTAGAGAATTAATGCCTTTGAAGTTCAAGTGTGATAGCTTCTTATGCCACAGCCAACTATCTTCATTTGATGCTTTTGAGTAAAAACAACAAATTTTGTCCTTGTTTGCAGAGTTCATATTGGCTACAAACAGGCTTCCTTTCCTTACTCCAGATAGAGCAAAGTCACCAGTCTTCTTGTGGGTGATCAAACATTCATCTTTGTCAAAATTCACTTTGAAGCCTCTGTCAGTAAATTGACCAACACTCAGTAGATTATGCTTGAGTCCCTTGACCAGTGCTACATTTTCAATGATGACATTTCCAATTTCCAGCTTGCCATATCCCAATGTGTTGCCAATGCTGTCATCTCCAAAAGCAACCATTGGGCCAGCCTTCTCCTCATACTATGATAGCAGGGCCATATCACCAGTCATATGGTTTGAGCATCCACTGTCCAAAATCCACATGACCTTTCTTTCACTTTCTTTGCCCTGCAAACACAAAGGTATTACTTCTCCTTTGGTACCCAAACAAGTTTGGGTCCATTTGGCTTAGCAACAGTTTTATCATAAACATCATGCTTATCAATTTTCTTGATGTTAGTCTTCTTGTCACTGTTAGAAGTCTTAGAATCAGGGTTCTTAGACTTAGGTGACAGAGGTACCTTCCTAACTTTAGGAGGACTTGAAGACTTTGTTCTTGTGTAGTGTGTGTGAACATTGTGACTGATGCAACCTTCCATGAATTGTCTTCTCAAATTAAAGCAACTAGTCAATACATTCATGTTACATGGCATACAATCAAATTTATCACAGAAAGGAGAGTCTCTATGTTTTAAAGGCACAGAGCAATCATAGAATGGTTTAGCAACACTACCAGATGGTTTCTTGCATGCATGAGTTAAATGATTAGTGCTAAAACAATTTTGACAAACTTTCCTAGGGGCATTTGGCACATAAGCATAATTGTTGTCCTTGTTAATCCCTAATTTGCCATTCCTGTTTTGTTTCTTTTTAGCCACTTTCTTCTCAAACTCATTATTCCCAGCTGAAACAAACTTCACAAATTTCTCAAGTCTAGGTCTACCTCCTACTGGCTCCTTGGCTTTGGTTTTGACATTCTCACTCTTAGAGGATGCTTGTTGTTCATTTGATTGTGCCTTATCTTCATCATCCAACATTTGCTTAATGAGTAAGGCATCCACATCAATCTCAAGTGTTGGTGTTTTAAATATTGGGGTCTCAGCCTTTTTCAAAACCTGAGGCACTTCCCCTTGAACAACAATGTCATCTTCAATGACTACATAGCCTTTCCTCTGTTTAAGAGTGTCATAATCAAGTCCAATAGCAGCCTTAGGTCTAGCTAGATTTTTCTCATGGTAGGACTACAATAGACTAGAGGAATTCTTAAATGTTTTCAATTTAAATTCATTTTCAGCTAGTTCATCCATAAGAGCTTTCTCAACTTGACTAGCACATAGAACCTTATTCTTTAGATATTCGATTTCTTGTTTAAGGTTTTCTACTTGCATAGCAGTTAGTTCTAGTTCCTCATTTCTTTTGTTCAACAGTTCATTCTTAGTAAACAGTTTAGCAATTTCTTCATTAGCAGCAGTCATACTAGTATGAATATTAAACATCTCAACAGATAGTTGTTCAACCATAGATTTGTATTCAGAAACAGACATGTCTATAGTAGTGAGGGATGGTACCTGAGAGTCTGATTCAGATGGTTCTTCCTTGGAGTTGGCCATCAAGGCATAGTTGCAGAATTCTTGTTCTTCTCCATCACTATCAGAATCATCCCAACACTTCCCTTCAGCTATGTAGGCCTTACCTGGTGTATGCTTCTTTAGCAGAGCCTCATACTTAGCTTCAAGCTCAAGAAACTCCTTATCCTTCTTTTTAGGCTTCTTGCATTCACTAGCAAAATGCCCTAGGTCATTGCATCTATAACATCTCACAGATGACCTATCCACATAGCTGGTTTTGAATTTGTTTTTGTTTGCTTTCACAGGTGCCTTGCTCTTGTTGAATGAATGATTTTGAGATCTAGACTTGAAGGGCTGATTCCTCTTAAATCTAATGTTTGGGAATTTTCTAGCCATAAAAGCATATGAAGTGTTTTCCATGGCATCCAACTCTTCAACAGTATAGAACTCATCTTCTTCCTTTTCATCAACAGGTTCAGTCACTTCTTCTTCAGTTTCTTCATCATCTACTATCTCTTCTATTCTCAGTTCACTTACAGATGCTTCCAGGTCTTGAACGGATTTGTTGACAATCAAGGCACAGGATGTGTTTATCATTCTGCCTTGGTTGGCTTGGATAGCCCTCTTCTGAAGCAACTCAAGCTCATGAGTCTTTAAAACCCCATAGAGCACATCATATGTGACTTTGTTCAAATCTCTTTCTCTTAAAGATATGACCCTTTGCTCTAGATGGTTTGGTGCAGATAGTAGAAACTTCATGTTTAATTCCTTAGTGCTGTAAACCTTCCCATTCATTTGAAGCTCAGTCACCAGCTTGTGAAATCTCTCAAACATATCAGTAATACTTTCTTTGGACTGTGCCATGAAAGCCTCATACTGTGTGACCAGTATCTGTTTCCTATTCTCTCTTACCTCCTCTGTCCCTTCACATAACACCTCGATGTGGTTCCACATGTCCTTGGCTGATGTGCATGATGCTATGTTGGCAAACATCGACATATCCATGGAGTCTATGATCAGCAACATGAGATGACTGTCTAGGGCAACCTTTTCCTTCTCTGAGTCCGTCCATTTGGATGACTCTTTTGTAACATATGATCTAGGAATGACTGTTGTGCCCACTGTAGATTCAACAATTTCTTGTTGTGGTACAAATGGACCATTCTTGAGGATGTCAGGATAGAGAGGATTGGCAGCTTTGACGAACAACAACATTTTATTTTCCAGAGGTTGTAATTCTCTTTGTCGAACTTAGGGACCTTCACCGTACCTGTAGTCTTTGGTGTATTCGAACTCATGATCATTTTCTGTTTAGATTAAACAGCCTGCTCTGATACCACTTGTTGAGTATTGAATACAGTAAAAGAATACAGAGGGGGGGTGAATGGATTCTTGAACTTTTCTTTGTTCTTGAATCTTTGCAACAAGATATGTGTTGAGTGTGTGAGATATGTAAGTGCAGATAACAAAGACAAACGCAACACAATATCACTTTAATCTAATATTTTATTAGATAAAGATTTTGCTACAATCTGTGAATACAAATGATAGTATTCTCAGCTTCGTTTTTCTCAGAGAGATATTTCTTTTGATGTATATGAAAATCTTATCTCTAAAAACTTTTCTGCTAAGGAAGTGAGGCTGTATCCTTATAGACATGGATACACCTACTTACTACAAATAAGGTAGGTAAAACAAACTACTTTTCAGTATGTCTATCTCATTTGAGTAAGAGTCCAAACGGCTACAGATTTGACTTTGCAAAGCCTGTTCAGATCCACTTCTTTAGCTCCTTGTCCCTTTGTCTTATCTCTCCAAGCTTCTTTGTAGGCTTTCCAATGTGCTTTATAGTACATAGTCAAATAAATCGTCTTGGCTTGTTGCAGGTTTCTGACTTGTACAATTCTTCAGTATTTTGTCTCCAAGAATGTATTCGAGAAGTGGCTAAGTGATTGATTCGAGAACTCAAATTGACTTAATTGATAACTTTGAGTTCTCGAATAGTGTTATATTGACATATCGAATCACTTCTCGAATAGCTCTTTTCTCTGGGACTCCTTGAGATATCGAATAGAGCATTTTGACATATCGAATCCCTGAGATGTCGAATAGCTTCTTTAGTCCTTGAGATATCGAATAGAGCATTGACTTGTTGACTCTTAGAGAACTCGAATGATGCTTTGACTTGTTGACTCCATGAGTTCTCGAATAGAGTAATAGACATATCGAATCTCTGAGATATCGAATGAGATATCGAACAGTGTATTCAGAAATATCGAATAGTGTCTTCTGAGATATCGAATCTCTGACTTCTCGAATGCTAGACTTCTCGAATAGACAAATGTACTTCTCGAATTGATACTTAGGCAAATTCTTCATTCCTTCAAATCCCAACTGTGATTATTTGGCAGTCTTTATCTCCTTGCTTGATTCGTGAACCTTGGAACTTCTTTCAAGCATTATTCTTGACTTTATAAGTACAGTTACACAACTAGAATTTGATGCCTATTACAAGTACAGAACAAATAGAAACTCTACAACTAAAGGTTCCCTCAGTTAAGAGGTCATGTAGGTAATGCATAACATTACACATACTTAGGCTTGTTATTAGATGTATTCAGGCATGCCTCTGTGACTAACAACCGCCAAGTCTGCTGTCAAGAGAATGTTCCTTGGATGACAGTATGAATCCCCGCCAATGTTGCGGTCAGGAATTTCAGACTTGCTGTCAAGCTGTGAGAATGTTGTTGTCTCATGCTTCCGCCAATGTTGCTGTCAAAGAGAATCTTCTGTCATGGCTTGCAACATGTTTGTCTTCTTGTAACCTTGCTGTCAACTGCTTTGACAGTTAACTTTATTCTTGCTGTCAAACTGATGTACTTCTTGAGGCTTGAACATTTTAGTGAACTTCTTCCAAGATGTACATTTATTATATGATAGCAAATTATTTGATTACAAGAACACACTCTGGGTGTGACAGTATGTTCTACGTAGCCTATACAATAAATAAACTAAGCATAATAAAATCTAGTTAAGTTGTCTCTAAGCTATCACCCATAAATCCCAACAAAGTATACACAAACATTTCGATTACTTAAAAAAAGCAACCGTAATACTTTTCAATAAATGTGCTGAACTTAATTATGTATGTTCTAAAATTCATTTATATGAAAATTTTGCTATATTGGAATTACTGAGAATTTAAACAATTCCTTATTTTTAAATTTTAAAATTAGAACAATTTATTTTCCTAAGGTTAAACGATAAAGACCAGAGCAGTACTAAGCTTTTTACACTTTTCATGCTGTTTACTTCTCCCAAAACAATGTCTTACAAAGATAAATCAATTCAACAAACCTTTTTGCACACAACTGTACACATCTACCTATTTAGCAAAAAAACTGTACACATCTACCCAATGCCTGGAAATATGTTTTTATAAAAGAAAACTTAGCAATTTAAAAACAACACTCTCAACTATTACCATGCGAAGCGAGTAGCCATCCTAGTATATAATATCAGCTTTATTTAATAGGATACGAATCATATGTATAGATTAACAATATCTTTAAAATTCAAATTTCAATATTAAAATTTTAATCAAAGAAAAAAATTTCATATTAAAAATAATTAAATGTTAAAAGATCCCATTTCAAATATAAAATATATTTTAATATAAAATGTAACGAAAACCATAATTAAATCATTTAAAAAAATTTAATTAAACACACACATTTAATGAATATAAACCAAAATTAATAATAAAAAATTAAATTGACATGACATAATTAATTAGTAGTTACTAAAAAGACTTAAACATCAAATTATGAGTAATAATTTCATTTTTTTATGCTTTAAAAATCCACAACTAATACAGTTTTGTTTGATTTGACGCAAAACCAGTTACATGACAGTATTGTACCAATAAAATTAAACAATTATATATATATATATATATATATATATATATGTAGAGAAAGGTAAAAATGTTTATCAAATAAGAAAGGAAAAAAATATCATACATAATAGTATAAATTTATAATCCATAACAATTAGTTAAAATATTGGCATTCCGTAATCGTACTGAAAAAGTAAGAACATGCAATGAGTGCTATAAAACATTATTATTTTGAACGAATAATTCTAGTATTGTCATCCGAATATTATTGTACCGAAAATAAATAAGAAACAAATAATTGTTATAGACATTGAGTCTTGACAATATAAATGATTACCAGGGATTCAAAAGATTGCTCGAATAAATAATTTTTAAGAGAAATTTTAATTAAAACTATTCAGATTATAAATGAATAATAAAGAAATTGGAAAGACACAAAAATGAATCTATACATGCATTGCTATTTATGTCATCATCAGTATTAATTAAACAAGCACAAAGTACACATTATATAATTTAAGCCATGTATATTAAGAAAATAATATTACTTGTGATAGCCTATGTATCAAACAAATTACATCCAACTTGAATTTAAATCATCCAAAATAATTCGGTATAAGTAATAATATGTGCACTAAGGATAAATGTCAACCACCAACATGTGCACTAATGTGAAATGTTACCGTTACATATTCAAAAACATGTATACTAAGATAGGTTATTGGTTGAAATGTCTCAACCACCAACATATCTCGTGTAAGGCACAAACATTCTCTTAATAACGCTCAGAATATCGACGTTAATAAATGGTTTTTACAATTTTTTTTATACAAAATTTACTATTTTAATCTCCAACTAAAGATAATAATCTTTAGTTTCTTCTTCTTCCCCATAGTTGGTTATTATCTCAGCAAGCTCTCCAAGCCCATGTCCAACCTGTACGCAGTGAAATTTTTTGTTTTTCATGTTTTTTTTTCCTTTTTGCAAAGAGCTACATAAATATAATTAAGAAAAAGAAACATTTGCTTCAAAACATATTGCAGGATCAGTGTATGTCTCTCTTTGATGGTCAGGTCCATTCATGAAAATTTTCTTCAAACCACCAGCTTGGTTTTCTTGGATGATCGCCTAATACATGAAAAAACCGTAACCTAACTTTTCATCCTGTATGTTATATGACATGGAAATATGGAATTGAACATACCCACATATCCTATCAAGTGGGATTTGGCCAGAGTAGACAAGTCCAAACCTATCAGTATGGTAGCGTCCTCCTTCAAATGAGTCATCCACAATCTCACTGTCTTTTAGCAATTTTGACGCAACTTCACCATATCATGCTTCCACCTTTTCTTTCTGATTTTCAAATAGATTAATGCGTTTTGAGTAAAGTATGACATGATTAATGCCAAAATACATAATTTAGTGTAAGATTTTGACATTATACATACGGGAATAGGTTTAGGAGGAGATGGAGATCGTCGCTTTGGCGACTTTGGCACAAGTTCCAATTTCTGCACAAAACACACACTTAATCTCTTGAAATAAAACCCAAAATAATTTAGCACAATCAAACCCTTTCAAAGCATTCACTAATCATAAAATTAAAATAAAAAATTCAACAGTGCCCTAATAAAACAACAAGCACTAGTATATAGAAATTATAGAATAACATAATAGGTAAGCTCATGTTTATAATCAATAAAGAACATTGCATGTTTATAATTGTCAAATATCAGCAATGTTGTAGTATTAAAATAGTTATTACTGCTGTAACTAAGTTTCTATAATAAAAGGCTTACATGCGCCTTGTAGGCAATATGTAGGAAATATGTAGCAAATTAGATGGTGTAAATGTGAAATGATATTAAATAAAATGTGGAATACTGCGATGTTTTGGTTTTTAGTAGTTCAACTTTGTGATCGTGAACATCTTTCAGTTTGTAGCGGTGATGCCTAAACATAGTTTCACAAATTCTCTTCTCGAGGGCTCCTTTTTCAACATGATCTGTCTAAGATTTATAATATCTACTAAGATAGTCATCTAGTTCAATATTTTCAGTTGTGATTTCAAATTCACTCTATTCTGAACAATTTAAAATTACAATATTCAGAACTATTTTCAGCTGTGATTCTCGATAGTATGAAGATTAACTAATATTTTTATAGTATTCGTTTTTTGGGGTTTTGATTCTCGACAATGTGAATATAACTAACAATTTTATAGTATTTGACCGAATTTCTCTTAATTACGATTTAGTTATTTTGATTCAAAATTTTATTTGTAGTTTATATTAATCTTGCTCATAAGTACTATAACTTTTAGAGTTTCTGATATTCTCATCTTTCTTATATTTCCGATTATGCAACAATATATTTGATTGAAATCGATTCACGGCTTGTGATTATTCATTCTAATTTAAGGTGAAATATATCGTGCATTTCGAAAATTTGTTAGGCACTTCGTTGTCCCAATTTTATCAAGAATTTTGTAATAAATCGTAGTTCCCTTAATGTAATCTCCACAGTACATTTTTTATATTGTATGTTGGCAAAAAAAATTAAAAATTACATATATGTTTAACCTCCAAGTGAGCAAGTGTTTTCAAAATTGTTTTTTCTGATCCTTTATTGTCAAAAAGTATACACAAACATTTCGATTACTAAAAAAATGCAACCGTAATAGTTTTCAATAAATGTGTTGAACTTAATTATGTATGTTCTAAAATTCATTTATATGAAAATTTTGCTCATTCATAAAGAATATATTATTTCACTCTTTTACAGAATAAATATAAATTTTCAATTTAAAAATATAATTGCAACTAATAAATTATACAAGTATCATTAATAGAGTAAACATATGAATGTTTGTGTGTGTATAAAAATATAAACAATTATCAAAAAAGTCAATAGACATATATGGTACATAGAAGCGAAACAATTCTTTTATCAAAAATAAGATATTGATAAAACTAAGAAAAAAAACATTGCTCTATATAGCTAATGAATTCTATATTTACACAAATATGTATCTAGTTCAGTGACTGTAATGGTGAGTAAAATGTTCATTACAACTGTGAGTTCATAGGTTCAATTCCTAACAATGTAATGATTATATAAATTTTTTATAGGATTTGATTTTAAAGGGAGTAATAATAAAATTACAGGAGAGCACAAATGTAAAATAACATGAATAAAATGGCTTTATTCAGGATGAACGAGAATCGAAAAATTTTGATGACAAGTGATAAGCATTTAGCACTAGGCTTACTTGATTCAATTTTATTGTCTTAAAAAATTTAATCCCATGTTTACTTTGTTAAAATTAATTTGGGATTAGATTAAAAATTATAATTCAATAAAATAGTAATCTCATGTTTGTTTGGTTAGAATAAGGGATAGGACTAACCTATCTTCTCTACTTGGTTGGAGGAGATTTTATTTAATCTCTCTAACATGTCATTTTTTCAATGTTATAGGATAATAGTCCAATCCTTTTATAATTTCTCAAAATAAACATGGGATATGATAATTTGAATAATTACAAATTTTAAAAAAAATTATTTTCTAAAACTCAACTTAATACTTCAAAATAAATATAAGATAGAATAATTTTAAGGATTATATAATCCATAGAATTTGGAATGATGGAATTATTATATAGTAAAACAAACATGGCCAAAGAAGATGTTAAGAAATAATCTATACTATACTATTATAAGCAAAAGAGGGTATATTTGGTTGTCGATTTGGTACACTTTTTTTGGTACACTCAATAGCAACCATTGGATTTTTGGGATAGATTAGTGAGAACCGTTGGATCTAATACTAAAAGAATATTCCTTTTCTAATATTTAAAATATTCTCATTGGTTAAGTTCAAAACCCACTGTTAGGAATAATTCATGAGTTGTGATGTTAAGAATAGAATTTGCACATACTTCTTCTATATCCTGATCTTATAAAGGATTCAGCACTTTGTATAAGATATATGTGTTAGACAGTAATCTGTAGAGTTAAGTCAGGAACAGTGTGTCAAGGACTACATTTCAGGAACTGATAGAAGATCCTGATACCACAAGACAGATACTGATGGATGTCAAGTCCTGATGCAAGGTGAAATCCTGATATCAGTTATACTACTGATGATGTCATTACGGATGCTACAGAAACTGGCAAGTGCTATAAAACAGGATCATTGTTTTGAAGAACAAGCAAGAAGATATCATGAAGGAAAGAATTTTCTATTGATGGAAAATATCAAATGGACGGCAGAACATTGTCATGTATAGATCATTACTTCTGTTATTAGTTGATAGGTAGCATTATAAATACTCTCTCAATATTATTGTAAAAAGTGAAAGTGAGTTCGTAGAGTTCGTTCGTAAGTATAAGGTTTGTATTCGAGAGTTCGAAACAAACAGAGAGAGATTTATATTGGAGCAGTTGCTAAAGGTATTGTACACCTTTGGTAGAGTTTGTATTTGATTTTATTAATACAAACAGTTTGATTTATTCATTTGTTCTTGTTCATCCAATCAAGCAAAAATCAGACACGATTATATAACTTGTATTCAACCCCCCTTCTACAAGTTATTCGAGTTAACAATTGGTATCAAAGCAGGTTGATTTCGAATAATCATAAAGATCTGCAATAATGTCTGGTTATAAGGATGGTAATACTAAGATTCCTATGCTCAAGAGAAACGAATACTCTCTATGGGAAGTGAAGATGTTGCATCACCTGGAAGCGACAGATCCTGATTATCTTGACAGAATAAGAGATGGGCCTTTCGTTCCAACAAGGGTTGTTCCTCAAGCAACTGTCGAAGGAAAAGTTGTTCCAGAGCACACGACAGAAAAGCCTAAATCTGAATGGATAAATAAGGACAAGGAGAACGTTCTTAAGGATGCTAAAGTGAGAAACATACTATTTAACAGTCTTGATTCTGTTCTCACTAACTATGTTCTCTCTTGTAAGACTACTAAGGAGATTTGGGACAATCTAAAGGTTTACTGTGAAGGAACAAAACCTGTCAGGAATAACATGAGGACATTTATCATACAACAGTGATAAGTACATATTTTTGCATATTTTTATTACCTATTTATTGCTTGAACTCGTATTTTAATAGATTATTTTGTTGCATTTCAGGAAATTAATGAAAAATAAATAAATGGCGAAATAAAGAAATAAAGATCAAGGAAGGGAAAAAGAGGAAGAAAAATGTCTAGAATAAAAGAAGAAAGAAAAAAATTAGGAGCTCGGAGCAAATTGGAATATTTCAAACACACCCTCTTCCCCTTTTAGTCACATCTTGTTGTAATAAGTGAGCTTATCAAAAGTTGCTTGCTTTTCAACACCGTACACCACGGAATTGATGGGAAAAAATATAGCTTGTGATAAATTGTCAATGCATACAAGCAGCCATTGTTTACAAAGGTTGTTATGACTACCTATAAATAGAACAGCCCTCATTAGTTTAGATAGACGCGGATGATCAATAATATATGTGATCATTTCCTTTTTTTTAGTCTTCTTTCAGCTTTCAAAAAAGTCTCCTTTCATTTCTAGATTATGCTAAGCTTTGTTTTTGTTTTAGTAGCTTTCAATTTGTAAACACTCTTTTATAATTAATGTTATTCAAGCTTTTACTCTGTTCTCCCCTGTCTCACTCTTATTCTCACAAACCCAGCCAAATTTCTTTCTTCTCCTCTCTTATCTTATGATTTCAACATAAACAGCCCCTGCATCCTCTTTCTCCTTCTTCTTCCTTTCCCCGGTTTCTTCTTCTTTTCTACCCAGAATCAAACACCCCTTTTTTTATTTCAATATCAATAACTCCATTTTCCTTTTCTTTTTGTTTTTAATTCCATTTTTTTAAGTTGTTCTTCGATTGAATCCCCAACCCCGCTGTTTGTTGCTATTTACTAAGTTTCCGAGTTATTTTTTTTAGTACTGAGTTCGTGGTTTGGTATTGAGTTTAGAATTTGTTACTGTGCTGCTTGTTTTCGCATTTTTACATAACATCCTGTTGCCTTGTCCTGTTTGTTTATTGCCTTTATTTTGTGTCCCGAGCTGGTACAGAGCCATTATTTGTTTTTTGTATTGCTGACCACTTTCAAATATTAGATTTGTTTCCTTTGTTTAAATAATCAGTCCATCTCTACTTGCTTTTATTTATTTATTTTTAATTCTTTTTTTTTCCTCCGTGTCTTTAAATTAATAAGTTTTATTTTTGTTGCTAGGATTTGGTTTATCACTGTCATTGATGATTACTAGCTATAATTTTAAGATCTCAATATTTGTTTGTTATTACCAAAATCCAATGACTTTTGAATAACCGCATGTTTTCTTGTCTGTAGTTAAGTCTGTGTTAATGTTAATTATCATGTAAATAATTGCTAGCCATTTTTCATTACATGATCTGCATCTTCAGTTTAGTTTTTGTTAGGACTCTTGTAAAGCATAATGTAATGTAATATGTAATAGAGACATATATAACTCAACTAGGATAAAAGATAAATAATATTAACTCTATACAGGGATCGTGAAATTTGAAGAACAGACATCAACAAGGATCAAGTCGCTGAAAGAAGTTCATTAACATGATCAAGCCTCAGTGACAAAATAAGATGTACAGATGATTCAGTTGAAGGGCCAAAAGATTCCAGTGATAAAGTTTTTATGATTGCACAATTCTTAGCAGTGTTCTTAAAGACATGATACGAAGACCACGAGTGAATGTTAGTCGTCTGTGAACCAGACCAGTTGCACTAGGCGTCAACACTTCACAAAGGAATCGAAGTATCTAACTCAGAAAAACTGTTAAGAGGTATGATTGAGTTTAGAGCAGTGTTGATATCCTCTAGTTAGTTGGAAGCTGAATATTTAAGGATGTCAAATTAAGAGGAAAATGAATAGTAAATAGTAACTGAAATCACTATTACTATTCATATGAATAGTAACCAAAAGTTTCAATCAGCAAAATCAGATTATGGAAAGTAAGTAGGTGGGGCTCAAGCTTTTGAAATTAAAGAAGAATAATTCGGGAAAAACAGGCAGCAGGTGGCTCAATATCGTCATCAATTACGTAATATTAGCTGCATAATGATTTTCTAGAATCTATAAATAGGCCTGTTATATTTCATTTCAAAACACACCTCAACACACAACTCTCTCTTCTCTCTCTTATATCTTCTCTGTGTAAGCTGCTAGACAGTCCATCTAGTAGGAAAGCGGGCTAAGCCCGCTTTCAGGAAGTGTTGGGTAGAAGGTCCTCATGCCTAAACTATCCTTAGGAGTGTTCTGTTTTGAAGCTAATCCATTGGATTAGAAGTTGTAACACCCCTTCGAGTTTATTATCAATAAAGATATATTCTCGGAATTATTTTTTTTGGTAGTATCGTATTTAACCCCCCTTCTACGATACTTCGGGACCTAACAATTGGTATCAAAAGCAAACTTCTAGCATACAAGAAGTCTAAAGATCAAAACCATGGGAAGGAAGGATACTGTTGTGAAGATTCCAATGCTTGACAAAGATATTTTTTTTTGCTAAATTGTATTTTAAAAAAGAAAAAGAAAACGGGATTAACCTTTGCTCTAGGACAATCCCTACATGGGAGATTCTAATAGTAAACTATAACAGATTGAATGAAACAAAAAACAATCTAAACTAGATTATGGAATATGCCAAAAATTAAGATTACTAGAGCTAGTACGAGAATGTGTTTGAAACCATTTTGAAGATGCAAGCCTAGCTTTAATATCAATGATAATTCCTTCATAACAGCGTTGCTGGGATTTGGTGACCTTTGTTGGTATCTAGAGTTCCGCTTACGCCAAATGTGGTATGAAAAAACTTGCAGTCCAAGAAGAGCTAACTATCTCAGCACCGTGTCTGGAATCTGCAACCAACTCATGAGTAAACTGTCCCAGGTATTTGCCTGCAGCATGATTCCAATATTAGAGGCCAGCCTATTTAGGACGTTCATGCTGAAAGGGAAGTTGAGAAATAGATGATCAAGGGATTCGATTCCACCAGGACACAGAATGCAAAAGTCTAAAACCTCCATAACGAATGAAGCCAGGCGCTGCAAAGTATTAATTCTTCTATGACAAACCAACCATTGATGATGAGCATACCGAGTCACTTGAAGCTTATGCCAAACTGCTTTGTACCATGGAACCTCTGGAAGTCTAAACCTCACTGTTTCCATAATATGCCAAATTTTAATCTTGTTTAGAGGCCTGTCATTCCAGAAGATTACATCATTTTTTGTGAGATCAAAATTGATGCAGGGGAAACTGGAAAGCCATTGCAGTAAAACCGTGGAAATGTGATGGCGCCTACGATTAATATTAGGATCAACCCAATTTCTGGATGAGATTAAATCAGAAACCTTAGCATCATGACGGGATGTAGCTTGAGATATGATAGCATCTTGTTTCGAAGCAGCTAGACAGGTAGAATTCCACCAGGGATCAGACCATAAAGCTAGACAAAGATAATTACTTTCACTGGAAAGTAAAAATGCACCTTCCCTCTCAGCCATCGATGAAGGCTACGTAGATTGCATAGAGAAAGGACCTCATGTTACAATGAAGGCCAACTCTGGGATTGGTCAAGATGCTGGCACTATAGCTGCTGGAAGGCCTATTCCAAAGAATCAAGCTGAGTACATAGATGAAGACTTGGAGGAGATTCACAAAGATAGGAAGACCATGAACATTTTGTTCAATGGAATCGATCAATATATGTTTCATAATGTCATTAACTGCACCACTGCTAAGCAAGTGTGGGACATTATCCAAACCATATGTGAAGGAACTGAGCAGGTCAGAGAGAACAAAATGCAGCTCCTAATACAACAATATAAGCATTTTCACTACTCCTCTGGTGAAAATCTAACAGACATATTCTGTAGATTTCAAAAGTTACTGAATGGTCTAAAGTTGTATGGGAGAAAATATGAAACCAAGGACTCCAACCTAAAGTTTCTGAGATATCTTCCTAAGGAATGGAAGCTAGTGACAGTCTCGTTGAGGAACTCTCAAGACTACAAAGATTTTACACTTGAGATACTGTATGGCATTTTGAAGACCTATGAGCTTGAAATGCAGCAAGATGAGGAAGTGGAGAAAATCCAGAAGAAATGTGGATCTGTTGCCTTGGTGGCCAATATTCCAACAATCCAAGGTAGTGGAAGAATGAAGAGTGTAGAAGCCACACTAAGTTTAAAAACTTGTGCAGGTGAAGCTGAAACTAGCAAAGGTAAAAGCAAGATGATTGAAGAACCGGATGCATTAAGTGAGGATGAAGCTGAAGATCTAGATGAGTATTTGGCATTTCTGTCAAAGAGATTTTTGAAGCTAAGATTCAAGAAGAATCCAGCAGGAGCCGGGCAATTCAAGAAAAGCTATCAACCGAACAAGGATGTGGTTGAAAGATCAAAGATCAAATGCTATAACTATGGAATTGCTGGTCACTTTGCCAATGAATGCAGAAAATCCAAAGCTGAGAAAGAGAAGAAACAGTTCGAGACTGTTGATTACAAGAAGAAATATTTTGATCTTCTCAAGCAACAAGGGAGAGCATTCGTGTCAAAAGACAGTGACTGGGCTGCTGGAGGTGACTCAGATATAGAAGAGGAGTTTGTCAATCTTGCACTCATGGCAAACGAAACTGATGAAGAAGTTAGCTCAGCAAGCAACCAGGTATTCTCTACAATCTTAACTGATCTTTCTAAAGCTGAATGTGCTAGCACAATTGATGAAATGTCTATTGAATTGTATAACATGCATGTTACCTTAAAATCACTTAACAGAGAGAACAAGAGGATTAAAGACCTTAATGAAAAGTTAAATGATAGTAATGCTTTTATAGAAACACAGTTGATTGAGTTTGAAACTCTGAGAAGAGATTGCTTGGATGCTAAAAATGAAATGATTGAGGCTATAAAGAGAGAGGAAGTTGTAAAGAAACAGTTAGTAGAGGAACAGAATCTGATTGCTAAGTGGAAAGGATCAACAGTTGTAACTGAGGAAATTTGTAATGTTCAAAGAATTGATTCTTTCTGCAAATTAGCAGAAGCTAAGTTAGATGTTGATAGGGAAGTTACTTCAGACAATGATTTAGTCGAAAAAGAATGTTCTTTAAGACTTAAGCCTGTTAGCAAAGCAACTTTAACTAAATTGAATAAAAAGTACGGGCCTGTCAACAAGAACTTTGTTAATGGAGAATGTAGAAATACTGAATCAGCTGAGAAAAGAAACATAGGTAACTTGTCCCACAAGCAATTGAAGGACAAGCTATAAAATGTTAAGTCAGGTGTTAAGGACAAGAAAAAGAACAGAAATGGTAAGGTAGGGATTAACAAACACAACAATTACACACCTGATAAATATGCTCCTAGGAAAGAATGTGTAAAGTGTGGAAGTATTAATCATTTATCTACCAACTGCAAAGCTATGAAAAATCCTTTGATGCCTAACATGCCTATATTTGTGCCTGCTATGAATGTTATGCCAAATATGTATGCTCCCTCTGCTCATGCATCTAGTCAATATGCTAACATGCCATTCATGCATAATCCATACTACAATGCTTTCAATATGCCATGGATGATGAATAACACGTTTGCACAGACTATGCCTAACAATGCTATTAGCTATAACAAATATGAGCAAGTATCAAATTCTGTCTCTCAAAGGCCAAAACCTAAAGTCAAAATTTATTTAACTCAATCTAAACTTTTGGTTAAAAGGGATTTGAAGGATAAGAAATTGGCTAACAAGGCAGGACCCAAGAAAACTTGGGTACCAAAATCAACTTGATTTTGTTTTGATGCGTGCAGGGAAACAGAAATAATCTTTGGTATCTAGACAGTGGTTGTTCTAGGCATATGATTGGAGATTCTACCCTGCTCACTAAGCTTGAAGAGAGAGCTGGCCCTAGCATTACCTTTGGAGACAACAGCAAAGGATATACTAGAGGATATGGCTTGATTTCACAAGGGAATGTTGTCATTGAAGAAGTAGCACTGGTTGATGGACTTAAGCATAACTTGCTAAGTGTCAGCCAACTGTGTGATAAAGGCCAGAATGTCTGGTTCACATCTGAAGCTTGTGTCATTTTCAAGAAAAGTGACAACAAGGTAGTGTTGACAGGAGATAGAAAAGGAAATGTATACATTGCTGACTTCAATTCAACAAATGCAAACATGACTACATGTCTTCTCAGCAAGGCAAGTGTAGATGAAGGTTGGCTTTGGCATAAAAG
This sequence comes from Saposhnikovia divaricata, assembly GCA_036435485.1. Classification (NCBI taxonomy): domain Eukaryota; kingdom Viridiplantae; phylum Streptophyta; class Magnoliopsida; order Apiales; family Apiaceae; genus Saposhnikovia; species Saposhnikovia divaricata. The sequence continues at coordinate 28,378,152 of CM071600.1, forward strand.
AATGTCACACTTGAGTTTTAAAGCAATGAATGAGTTGGTAAAGAAGGATTTGGTTAGAGGTATTCCAAAATTGGATTACTCCAAGGATGGATTGTGTGATGCATGCCAGAAAGGGAAGCAGAAGAAGGCCTCTTTCAAATCAAAGTCAATGTCATCAACTGATCAACCATTACAACTACTTCACATGGATCTCTTTGGACCAGTCAATGTGTTGTCAATCTCAAAGAAGAAATATTGTCTTGTGATTATTGATGATTTCTCAAAATTTTCTTGGACATTCTTTCTGCACTCTAAGGATGAGGTATATGAAGTCATTATAAATCACATCAAGATAGTCAACAACAATCCTTTACTCAAAGTAAGGAGAATCAGAAGTGACAATGGAACCGAGTTCAAGAATTCTGTAATAAGAGAGTTTTGTGAAGAAGAAGGAATTGTCCAAGAATTCTCTGCACCAAGAACTCCTCAATAAAATGGTGTAGTGGAAAGAAAGAACAGAACTCTAATTGAAGCTGCAAGAACAATGCTTGAAGAGTCTAAGCTACCAACATACTTCTGGGCAGAAGCTATAAACACTGCATGCTACACTCAGAATATTTCTTTGGTCAATCAAGCAAAAGGCATGACACCTTATCAACTTTTCAAAGGCAAGAAACCAACAATCAACTTTCTGTATGTCTTTGGATGCAAATGCTTTGTACTGAAAAATCATGGTGTGCATCTTGGAAAATTTGATTCAAAGGCAGATGAAGCTATCTTTGTTGGATACTCAGCTGGAAAATCCTACAGAGTCTACAACCTAAGACTAAACATTATAATGGAGTCCATACATGTTGTCTTTGATGACAAGAAAATATCTGGTGTAGTAGATGAAGGTTTTCATGAGCCTCTCTCATTTGAGAATGAGAGAAGTGGTGAAGAAAGTGAAGATGATGATGAAGAATGAAGATCAAATGGTGTGAGAAACAGACAAGGATCATCAGTTGAAGTGCAGAATGAACCACCTGTTGAAGAGCAACTCACACCATCAGTTGGAAATCAAAGAGAAGCATCTGTTGATGAATCTGCAAGAACTCCATCAATCCCGAGGGCCATACACTCACGGGGAGTTTCTCACAGTCAAAACTCAACAACAAGCCACAATGATCAACACAAAGAAAATGAAGCCACTTCATCAAGGTCAAACTTACCACCACAAAGAAAATGGACCAGGGATCATCCATTTGAGCTTATCATTGGAGATCCTAATGCAAAGGTCCAAACCAGAAGAGCAACTCAAGAAGAATGCTTATATAGCAGTTTTTTATCCAAAGAGGAACCAAAAAGAGTTGAACATGGTCTTCTGGATCGAGACTGCATTTTAGCAATGCAAGAAGAGCTAAACCAGTTTGAAAGAAATGAAGTGTGGAAACTTGTACCGAAACCTAAAGACAAATCAATGATTGGCACTAAGTGGGTATTCAAGAACAAGATGGATGAGAATGGCATAGTCACAAAGAATAAATCTAGATTAGTTGCTAAAGGCTACTGTCAAGAGGAAAAAATTGATTTTGAAGAAACCTTTGCTCCAGTGGCAAGTTTAGAAGCAATAAGGATCTTCCTGGCCTATGCAGCGCATGCCAATTTCAAAGTCTATAAAATGAATGTCAAGAGTGCATTTCTGAATGGTATTCTAGAGGAGGAGGAGGTGTATGTTAGACCTGGTTTTGAAGATCCAGACTTTCCAGAATATGTGTTCTTTCTACTCAAAGCACTCTATGGCCTGAAGCAAGCACCTAGAGCCTGGTATGACATACTCTCACAGTTCTTTATAGAGAATCACTTCATTCGAGGTACTATTGATAAAACTCTCTTTTATAGAAATGTTAATGGCTCTATGATACTTGTCCAAATTTATGTAGATAATATAATATTTGGGTCTACAGATGAGAAACTTTGCAAGAGATTTGCTAAACTCATGCAAAGTAGGTATGAAATGAGTATGATGGGTGAATTAACTTATTTTCTTAGTTTACAAGTTAAACAAGTGAATGAGGGAATTTTTATAAGTCAAACAAAATACATTTATGATCTTTTAAAAAGGTTTGATTTAGCAGATTGCGCTTCTGCAAAAACACCCATGGCCACTGCCATTAAGCTTAAACTGAATACTAAGGAAAACAAGGTGGACATGACAAGCTATAGGGGCATGGTTGGATCTCTTTTATACTTAACAGCTAGTAGACCTGATATTATGTTTGCTACATGTTTATGTGCTAGATTTCAAGCTGATCCTAGGGAATCTCACTTAGTAGCTATTAAAAGGATTTTCAGATATCTCAAGGGAACACCAAACCTTGGAATTTGGTACCCTAGAGATTCTGGTTTTGATCTAATTGGTTACTCAGATGCAGATTATACAGGTTGCAAAATGGATAGAAAAATTACCACAGGAACCTGTCAATTCTTGGGAAACAAGCTGGTCTCATGGCTCAGTAAGAAGCAGAACTCAGTATCTACCTCAACTGCAGAGGATGAATACATAGTAGCCGGGAGTTGTTGTGCACAGATACTATGGATGAGAAATCAACTACTTGACTATGGAGTTAAAGTTGAAAAGATCCCAATTTTCTATGATAACACTAGTGCAATTGCAATATCACAGAATCCAGTGCAGCATTCTAGAACCAAGCACATAGACATCAGATACTGACAAGGCCGTCGCTTGCCTATCAAATAATAATTTCTAACAAATCCTTTTAACTATGTAGTAGGGTAAGTCAAAGTCGATCCCACAGAGACAAACGTATCAATCACTAGTTGTTTCTGATTTAATTCGGCTAAGCAAGTAACACAATAAATATTGAGGATTTATTAAACTAAACTTATACTAATTCGAATTGTGTTTATATTAATCAAATATTAAAACCATCCAGAATTAAGTATCCCCACTAGCATGAATTGATGCAATCGTGAATTTCCTTCCCAAATCAATCGTATATATTACTCAAAAGGAAAGATGCGCCCTAAAAATACCAATAACCTCTCTCGAGTATTAATAGTTTCTCTTAAACTACAATCAATCCTATTCTCATGGTATCATGTAATTTAGAGACATTAATTACAGCACCCTAAATTCCTAACAATCCATTCTACCTATTCTCATGGAGAATTTCATGTTCTTACTGGATAAATCACAACCATCTAAATCCAACTCTCGTTGATAATTAGATATAGTTCAAACAATACACATAATCACGTCTGATTTGTAATTGTTAATTAAAACAACTCAATAAGCAAGAGCAATTAAACAATCAAATTGGGGGAAGTTGGAAATTCACACATCAATCATAACTAGGGTTCTACTTAACCCTAGATTAATTATCTACTCACTCATAATTGAATTAACAAAACAAGAATTATAAATTGAACAAATCATATTATAAAGAAAAGAGAAAGAGAAAAACCTTTAATCTTCAAAGAAAATAAAAGCTCTCCACAAATCTCCCCAAAAGATGTTTACAAAGTTCTAATGTGTGTATATGTTTTTTTCGATCCTCCAATCAATCACCTAGATGAGTTTTTATAGTGTTACAAGACTTAAGTAATTGCCTTAAATAAATAGGCCCAGCTAAAAGTAATTAGAATTATATTACAAATAGGAAAAAGGATCAAAATTCTGCAGTAAAATTCCCGCACAGCCACGCACGGGCGCAGCTGCGCGAGGAAGGGCGCAGCTGCGCGCAATGAATTCTGCTCCCAGTGCTTGAAGCACGCAGCGGCGCGGCTGAGAGGCGCGGCTGCGCAAACTGCTGTCTGTCGAGCACTCCTTGACAAAATAAAGGCTGCACTTCCGCGTTTTGTTGCCTGGTTCGTGTTGCGCTTTAGCATCATTGCGAACAATTTATTAAGCCTCAAATCTTTATCAACGATCCACAATTCCATCACTTCTTCTCACAAATTCATAAAGTCATTGTTCGGAGCCAAAAACACCGTAAAATCGTTAAATCCCTTCAAACTTGGCAATACTTTATTTCCTGCGATAAACTCATCAAAAACTAATTAAATACTCACGATTATTCGCAAAAACACTATAAATGTGGGAACAAAATCCTCTAGAGTATATACAAAATACACTCTATCAGATACCATTTCATCAGGGAGCATGTGATGAAAGGCTCTGTGGAACTACATTTTGTTCCTAGTGAAAAACAGTTGGTAGACATTTTTACTAAAGCTTTGGATGAAGCAACCTTTTCAAGGTTGGTAAGTGAGCTTGGTATGTTAAATTTCACATGATCTTTTAAATGTCTGTTCAATTTGCTTGCAGCCAGTGAATTTCATTCTCTGGATTTTTTTTGTTTTATTTGATTATCTGCATGATTGTTCTGGAGATATCATTATAGCATAATTAAATAAATATTTTATTGACATATATCAATTAATGATATTTTGTTAATTTTATGTCTATTTAATTGTGAGTTTATCTGATTATTGTGGATTAATTCTTGATTTACTGCGTGATTATTTTTAAATCCATAATAATTAGAAGTATTAAATATGTGTATATGTGTATAGGCTGATAGGTTTCGATGATAAGATGTTTTTCGGCTGACAGGTTTCAGTGATAAGATGTTTTTCGGCTAATTAGGTTGTTAGGTGAGAAATTATTGAACGGTGTTATTTTTTTCAACATAACCTGTCACTATCACACCTAACCCACTAAACCTTGAAACCTTATAAATGATGAGTTTTTGTTTATGTTTAACATCATCATTTTTCAGATATACAGAGCATATACACACGATTGCTGAATATTTCGAGCTTTGATCGAAAAAATCTCTCAAATCTAGCTGGTGGTTTTTAGATCGGATTTCATATTCTTGCTTTATACATCATCGTTTATAAAAACTAACCCTTGTTTTTGAATTTCCTCAAAGTTTTGAAAATGGCATTGCAGGGAAGCTTTTTAGTTGCTAAAGTTAATCCTATTTCCATTCAGCAAATCAAAACCATTCTTGATGAGCAATTTCGGGCTTGGACACAATTTCTGAATGAACATTCATTAATTCGCTATGCTTTAGTTACAACAGTGCAGCTTAACCATGATGCATTGCGTGAACTATATTGCAGTGCGGTTAACACTTCTGGACAGGACGGGTGTGCAATCACATATCGACTATTTGGTAGGTCGATTAGGGTCACTGAACGAGATGTTAGTCGAATTCTTCATTTTCCTATGGAAAATCTTGTTTCTGATCCTACACCTGAACAAATTGAAATGTTCTTTCGTTTTATAAGGTACCAAGATGGCAATTTCAATACTGGTAATCTTTCTAGAACGTTTCTAACCCAGTATTGGAATTTCTTCTTTCACACTCTTAACCATGTTTTTTCCTCAGATAGAACAAATCAAGATCGAATACCTGAATTTATTCAAAAAATAGGGTATGCGGTCACCAATAATTTGAGGATTAATTTTGGAAAAATAGTGCTTGGTCAAATCATTTTAAAGATGAAACACTTGGGAACAAGAGATGTTCAGACTCAAAATGTCAAATGTCTATATCCAAGGTTTCTACAGCTAATATTGAATGATTTTTCGAATGATGAAGACAGGCTACGCTTGGAAAATGGTCAAAAGGTGGAATGTTCTTACATGAAGATGAATGTAATTAATTACATAAGCAAAAAGAACTATACGGATGTGCCTACAGTCCTAACTGAATATCTAAAGACTGTCCCACTTCGGTTGTTACCAAGACCAGTGAGAGCAGGTATACGACAAGGTAATATTTTAATCTCTGCTATTCCAACCTCTATATTCCCTGTTGTGTCACAGGAAATACAATTTCTACAGCCCCTAGTGGCCATCTTACCCGACCAAGAGCAGGAAATCCCACCGACTCTAACACAAGTCGAAGAGCCCATTCTACAAATGCAAACACAAACACAAACACAACAAACTCCTACACCTCAATTGTCACTAAAACGACCAGCCATCAACACTTTTGAGGGAGATAGTGCCTCAGCAGCACCACATAAGGAGTTAGTTACATCAGCAACTCTACCTCATTCTAAAAGAAGTAAACCAAATGAACCTGAGGTAACTGCAACTGTTATTGAAACAATTCTTCCTTGTCAAATGAGTGAAAATGTAAATAAGGTTGAATTGAAGGGAGCAACTATCTTGAGTTCCATTTCACGGAACATAAGAGTGGTTGATGATCTTTCTAAAGATCAAGTGCCTTCACAGGCATCCGAGGTGGAATTACCTACCTCAATAACTGCTAGTGAATCTTCCATTTTACGGAAAGATCCATCGGTAGATGGTTCTTTTATGAACCAAGTGTCTTCACAAACAGTCGAGGGAAACTTGGGTTTTGTGCCATTTAATCGATTCAAGTTTAACCTCCCAGAGGGAAAATCTCTGGATCTCTTTCGAGATTTACCACTCTTTACCAGTGGTCGGCAACTCGCTTCATACGAGGACGGAAGCTCACGAACTTTCATTGCACCATCCGTGACCTCTGAAAAAGGGGCTAGGATGATTTCATTTACAGTTACACATATCAGTGGAAGCTCTGGAGGAGAGTTGAGGGAAACACGAACAGAACATGTAAGTGTAACCCAAACCACTAAACCGAGTGAATATAGAGTGTTGAGTGAAACACCTGCAGAACGTACGAGTGAGCAACCTACTCAACCACATGCACCTGTAACCAGAAAGGAATACAGCAGACTCCTTACACGGGTCCAAACAATGGAGAAAGAGTTGCCAAATATCTGTAAGTCCATTGCAGAAATAAAAAATCTGCAACTTATTCAACATGATGTATTCCAGGTTCAATTGAATACCATGGCAACCCATTTTAATGATGCAATCAACTCCTTGGTAAAGTCAACTTCGTCTAATATACCAACTCCACATCCTACTACACTGGATGATAACCCAACTGAGGGGGAAAAGGTGGATGACTAAGAAAAATCTACTAGGCGTAAGGGCAAGGAAAAGGTTGTTGACACGGAATTAACTTTATTTTGGGAAAGGAAAAGCTAATGGGAGTATTAGTGCTATGTGGAAAGAAAGCAAGGCAAACTTGAAGATATGTTCAGTCTAGAGGAACAATTAACTTGCACTTGGTTAATTTTAGAAATCTGGAAAATGTATACATATGATCCAGAATGCACTTTAAAATTATTTATCTTTGTATTTTATTTTGTTGTATCAGTTGAGTTATCCTCTAGAAATTTGCTTGTTAAACCCTAATAATCAAATAGGGGGAGATTGTAAAGCATAATGTAATATAATATGTAATAGAGACATATATAACTCAACTAGGATAAAATATAAATAATATTAACTCTATACAGGGATCGTGAAATTTGAAGAACAGGCATCAACAAGGATCAAGTCGCTGAAAGAAGTTCATTAACATGATCAAGCCTCAGTGACAAAATAAGATGTACAGATGATTTAGTTGAAGGGCCAAAAGATTCCAGTGATAAAGTTTTTATGGTTGCACAATTCTTAGCAGTGTTCTTAAAGACATGATACGAAGACCACGAGTGAATGTTAGTCATCTGTGAACCAGTCCAGTTGCACTAGGCGTCAACACTTCATAAATTAATCGAAGTATCTAACTCAGAAAAACTGTTAAGAGGTATGATTGAGTTTAGAGCAGTGTTGATATCCTCTAGTTAGTTGGAAGCTGAATATTTAAAGATGTCAAATTAAGAGGAAAATGAATAGTAACTGAAATTACTATTTATATGAATAGTAACTGAAATTACTATTCATATGAATAGTATCCGAAATCACTATTCATATGAACAGTAACCAAAATTACTATTCATATGAATAGTAACCAAAAGTTTCAATCAGCAAAATCAGATTATGGAAAGTAAGTAGGTGGGGCTCAAGCTTTTGAAATTAAAGAAGAAGAATTCGGGAAAAACAGGCAGTAGGCGGCTCAATATCGTCATCAGTTACGTAATATTAGCTGCATAGTGATTTTCTAGAATCTATAAATAGGCCTGTTATATTTCATTTCAAAACACACCTCAACACACAACTCTCTCTTCTCTCTCTTATATCTTCTCTGTGTAAGCTGCTAGACAGTCCATCTAGTAGGAAAGCCGGCTTAGCCCGCTTTCAGGAAGTGTCGGGTAGAAGGTCCTCGTGCCTAAACTATCCTTAGGAGTGTTCTGTTTTGAAGCTAATCCATTGGATTAGAAGTTGTAACACCCCTTCGAGTTTATTATCAATAAAGATATATTCTCGGAATTTTGTTTTTTGGTAGTATCGTATTCAACCCCCCTTCTATGATACTTCGGGACCTAACAACTCTCTCTCTTAAATTTTTGACCATTTATTCTAGACCATTTCAAGTTAATTAGCTAGTACAAGTTAATCCAATAATGATTGTTTTCAGCCCAAAACAAATTTCTGGCCCATTCGCTTCCTTATTCGTTTGTCTCATCATCATATAAATATGTCTTTATTGTTATTAAATGTAATTTTGAGTTTTGAATTTTGTTAGAATTAGTTGTTTTACTTGTCGTTTTAAATCTCTGCTACTACTTAATGTCTTAAGTGAAGTGTCCTTGTAATCATTTCTCACCAGTTTATTTAATTAGTAATTAAAGCTTAGTCTTAAGTATGGATCCATATATTCGTTTCTTTTCATGTAAATATTTTGTAATTTAAATTGTTTTTTTGTTTTAATTAAAAACCCAACTTCTTCTTAAAATTAATTGTTCTAGTTCACCTAAATTAAAAATTAAGTGTTCGTGAAAAATTATATAGTCTCTGTGGAACGAATCTAAAATATTAAAACGAGATCGTGCGCTTGTGATATTTAATTGTCATATTTTTAGCACATCAAGTTTTTGGCGCCGCTGCCGGGGACTAATTATTTTTCGCGACTTGATTTTTAATTTTTCGGATTAGTTTTACTTGTCTTATTTTTGTCTCATTTTTTTAGGAAATTTGGAATTTCGGGAAAATTCTCACGGAGCTTTGAAAAATCGGAATTTTTGGAAGCCTGCTTCGGTAACCCGTATTTCACTCTTTTCGCCTTTTTATTTTTAATAAATCACAAAAAAAAATTTGAAAATTTGAAAATAAAAAAATTAGTTAGAAATTACATAATTGTTGCATCATGCATTTAATCACTTAGGGCACATCATATAGATTTTTATTTTCTTGTTTTTAATTTTTCGTACCTTATAAATTGTGGTGATCGCTGAAGCACCCAAAGGTACGTTAAATTCTTCTTTTCTCTAGAATTTAGGACACGTAGTTTAAAGCATCCATAAGTGTTTATAGTTTTTATATCTCGTTGTTTGTTGCATCAATTGTAAATAAATCTTAAGGGCAAAACCCACTTACAAGATAAGGGAAGGGATTTCATCACTCTTTCCTTGGCCCAAAAATAATTAATCCTTCATTTTACATGTCCTTAGACTTAATAAAATTAAATTAGACATGGCCCCTAGGATTTTCACGCTCAATTAGGAAGGTACCTAAAAAAAAGACGTAATCTTTAATTATTCCGACTCTTTGGTGTCTAGGCTGGCGTTTATCCTCTTGGCAATGCTTGCACCTACCTGGCCAAATCGATTCGAATAATTCTTGATTTACCGAATTTTTGGTGGTCCTCAAAGAGCAAGGTCTAGTTTATTTTATTAAGGAACCCTAGGTCTAGAATTTTTCTTTTGATTTTACACCCTTTCTTTTGTTTGTTTATTTTATCGCACTTATTTGCTACGTGTTTCTTTCGTGGTTTATGCGAACTACTTGGATTAGGGATAATTCTGCTAGACTATTGAGATCAATTGAGATTTCTTCCTCTTCTGAATTCGAGTCTTTAGAAAATTCTGAACCATTAGTGACCATGGCCATGTCGCTTAAGGATCGTTGTTACCCCACCCGATCGTCCCAACCTTCATGTCTCACTCTTCCCCCGGTTAATGGTAATAATTTCAAGATTAAAGCTCACCACATTAGCATGTTACCTAAGTTTACCGGTTGTGATGGTGAGGACCCTTATCTTTTTCTTCATGAATTCGAGGAGGTTTGCGCATTGCAAAAACTCCAACATCTTTCCGAGAATTCCATTAGGCTGAGACTTATCAACTTCGCTTTAAAAGAGAATGCTAAAAAATGGTTGTATAGTCTACCCATTAATTCTATTTCCACGTGGGAGGGATTTGTGGTAATTTTTCTAAAAAATATTTTCCTAATCACAAGACTACAAGGATTACAAAAGAGATAAATCAATTTCATCAAAAGGAAAATGAGTCATTTTGGAAATATTTTTATCATTTTAAAAGTCTTTTATCACAATGCCCCCACCATGGAATAGAAAAATGGAGATTTTGTAAGATTGTCTACGAGGCCTCAGATAGACCGACAACCGCTTTGTTAGAGTCTATGTGCCAATGTAAATTCATGGAAAAAGATGAGGACGAAGGGTGGGCCTTTTTCGAGGAATTAGCGGAAAAGACGATGTTGTGGGAGTCTACTAGGGAACCTAATAAGTCCAACGAGTCGTCTAGTACATCTAGGGGTTTGCATTCGATTGGAAATTCGATTGCAACCAATGCCAAATTAGATACTCTAACTAGAAGACTCGAAGCCCTAGAAACTAGTAAGGCCCCCTCACCAGTGTCTATGTGCTCGAATTATAATCAAGGTTTTCCGAACTTTCCTGAGTGTGAGCAAGTTAATGCCATGTTTCAACCAAACCAAAGAAATGATCCTTTTGCTCCTACTTACAATCCAAGGTGGAGAAATCACCCAAATTTCTCGTGGAGCCAAGGTCAAAATTACCAATCTCCACCGCCTTCGTTTCAAAAGCCGAACTCTTACCCGACTCCAAACCAAGGTCATTATCCTAACCCGATTCAAGCGCCATTGAACCCTCTCGGGTTTAACGATTCGGATAAGCGATTTAATTCTTTATAAAAGAGTATCGAGGCTTTATTGAAATCTCAAACTAATTTCATGCAAACCATAACTCAATATAAGCAATTGTTGAATTCTAATGCTCAAGCCATATCTAAGTTAGAGGTTCAATTGGGTCAATTAGCCAACGCCATGTGTGAGCGAGAGAAGAACAAGTTCCCGAGTCAACCCGAGGTCAATCATAAATTTCCTCTCAACCAAAGACCTCATGAAAATGTTAACGCCATCATTTCTTTATGGTTGGGAAATCAAGTTAATAATCAAGTAGGTGTCGAGTCTCCCGAAGAAGAAGAGTATGATGTTGATACGAACCCTAGCCTTGATCACTCCACACAACTCCCAAATCCCGAGCCTCTCAAGTCATCTAGTACACCACCTTCACCTCTTGAACCTTCATCTTCAAAATTCATTCCCGAAGAACCTAGTAAATGAGTCTTTAAGCCAAAAGCTCCTTATCCTCAAAGACTCATTTCCAACAAACAATCGGCTCAAATGGATAAAATCTTAGAAGTTTTCAAACAAGTCTAGATCAGCATTCCTTTTTTAGATGCCATTCAACAAATTCCTTCTTATGCCAAGTGTCTAAAAGATTTATGTTCTCACAAACGTTCCACTCACGTCCCTAAGAAAGCCTTCTTGACCTCTCAAGTTAGTTCAATTCTTTTGAATCAAATTCCCATGAAATATAAGGACCTCGGTTGTCCTACAATTTCATGTGTCATAGGCAATACTTTTGTGGACAAGGCGATACTTGACTTAGGTGCTAGTGTGAATCTCCTTCCATTTTCGGTCTATCAAGCCCTAGGTTTAGGCGAACTTAAAAAGATGAACATGACACTTCAATTAGCCGATCGTTCTGTCAAAATGCCAAAGGGAATAATTGAAGATGTGCTAATTAAGGTTAATGATTTCATCTTTCCGGTTGACTTCGTTGTCCTCGAGACTCAACCCATCACGAATCCTAAGAACCAAATCCCAATCATTCTGGGAAGACCTTTTCTTGCAATATCCAATGCCTTGATCAATTGTAGGGATGGTTCGATGAAACTCACTGATATGGGCTAAAAATAAGCCCTAAAGACACATTTAATATGGCTTTAATTAGACCCTGAATGGTCCAAACGTGGGGCCCACCAGATGGGCCCAAAACCCCTATTATAATATTAATTTCGTAATTAATATTGGGGGAAATAAACAGCTCAGCAAATAAGAGTTGGATAAGGATAATATCCCCTTCAGACTTATCCCATAAGGCATCCAATTCAATATGGAAACTGATTCCTACAAGGAATAGATCTAGAACTTTCCTCAAAGACTTTTCTACCAAGTCTCTAACTCCTACCATAATTCTAAAGGCTTCTCAGCCTATATAAAGGGCCTGACCCCTCATTCTAGAACTACGTTTTCTTGGCTTGATTCTCTAATACAGAGATACGTAGGCATTCTGTGAGGACCGTTTAGTCTCGAACGCAGAAGCAGCCATTAAAGCTCGAAGCTCAACCACCCTAGCATTAATTACAAATCATAAACTAGTTTTTATTCCACAACATTTGGCGCCGTCTGTGGGACGAAGACATCAACCATGGTTCAAACACGAAGAACAACATCAACTGAGGCCATACCCCTTAGCACTGCTCCACCTGCTGTCTCTGATCCGCTCGTCACCGCTGAGGGAGGACAGTTACCCCCACCAACAGGGACGGTCATTCAACCTCTAACCTCTCAACCCTCAGGGACGATTCCCCACGTTGAGGGAACTGTGGCTATTCCTCAAAACCAAGAAACTAACCCTCTTCAGATGGTGGTTTCTCCTCTTGACAGCGCTGGTCGTACGCTACCTCCGGGGGTACAGATCCACACCACGGATCTCCCTTTGAACACCAACCCGATGTATGGGCTGCCTAATTATCCCCCTCAACGTAGGGAACCTGGACCGAGCGGTCATGCTTTACAGATCCGAGATCGGGAGTACGATGATTACTCTGGTCCCTATTCTGATGATTCAACTTCTGAGGATGACAATGATGATCGTGATGAAGCCCCGAGGAGGCGGCGTGCTAGTAAAGAACCTCGAAGGAGATCCCAAAGGATCCAGGATGAACCTCCACAAACGGCCGAGGAAAGGATTAAGGCTCATGAGGCAGAGATCCAAAGGCTGAAGGACGATATTGCTAGAGAGCAAGCAAGGCGAAGTCTGATTCAACCTCCTCCAGTTACAGGGAGGATTCCCATTATAAATCTGGAGAGGCCCTCAAGGAGGCAACGAAGGGCTGATGCCCCGATTGAAAAATCAACAAGGGTGGAGACCCCCAAAAGTAACCCTAGAGATCTGATGCCCCTTGGGGATCCTGATGATCCTACACCTCCGTTCACTGAGGAGGTAATGAATGCTCGCATCTCAAGGAAGTTCAAGATGCCGACAATTAAGGCCTATGATGGAACGGGCGATCCCGCAAACCATGTTAGGACGTTCTCAAACGCACTGCTGTTGCAGCCTGCAAGCGATGCCTTAAAGTGTAGGGCGTTCCCTCAAACCTTGTCTGGCATGGCTCAAAGGTGGTATAGCCGCTTACCTGCAAACTCAATCGGCTCGTTTAAAGAGCTGAGCGCCGCCTTTGTCAGCCAGTTCATTAGTGGGAGAGTTCATGAAAAAAGTTCTGCATCCCTTATGTATGTGGTACAGGGGAAGAACGAGAATCTGAGAGATTACCTCAAGCGGTTCACCAAGGAGACGCTGAATATTACTGATCTGGAAAATAAGGTGGCCATGGTAGCCCTGGAACACGGAACCACAGATCTCTTCTTTAAAAGGTCTTTGGCAAAACACCCTCCTGAAAATATGGCCGAGCTCCAACGAAGGGCCGATAAATATATCAAGGCCGAGGACAGCATGAAGAAGGATACCACAGGAAGCAATGGCAAGGGTTCTAACGATTCGAAGAAACGAAAACAAGAGCAAGAGTACGATGCTAGGGACAAGTATCCCCGGACTAGCAAGGATTCTGATTCACCCCCGAAGAAGAATTTGGGATCAAGATTCAACGACTATGCGAGACTGAATGCTCCTAGGAGTCAGATCTTGCTAGATATTGAGAAGGATAAAGATTTCCGATGGCCGAAGCCACTTAGGGGTGATCCCACAAAAAGAAACAAGGATCAATACTGTAGGTACCACCGTGATGTGGGTCATGATACAGATAATTGTAGACAGTTGAAAGATGAGATTGAGTTTTTGATCCGAAAAGGAAAGCTAAGCAGGTTCACGAAGAATGATGATCGTGGAACCCAAAGAAGGGACAATGACAGAAGAGATAACGATCGTGATCGTGACCGTGATCGTAACCCACAGCCCCGAGGGCCAGTTGTTAATATGATTTGGGGAGGCCCGACAGCGGCCGGCACGACTCGAAACTCTCGAAAAGCGTATGCCAGAGAAGTAATGCACATCGTGGGAGAAGCCCCAAAACGTGCCAAGACTGAAATAGTTATTGGGTTTGATGATTCAGATCTCGAAGGGGTAAAGTTCCCCCATGACGACCCGTTGGTCATAACTCCTGTGATTGGAAACTCGGAGGTGAAACGAGTCTTGATAGACAATGGAGCTTCTGTTGATATCTTGTTTCACGATGCGTTTATGAAAATGGGGTACACCGATTCTCAGTTGACCCCCACCAACATGCCAATCTACGGATTTAATGGAGTTGAGTCCAAGGTTGAAGGGACTATTCAGTTACCCATGACGATTGGACAGGAACCTAAAGAAGCTACTCAGATGCTGAATTTTCTTGTGATCAAGGCATCCTCGACCTACAACGCGATCCTAGGAAGGACTGGACTTCATGCATTCAAGGCTGTGGCCTCCACATATCACATGAAGATTAAGTTTCCAACCAGGAATGGTGTTGGAGAACAAAAGGGCGATCAGAAGATGGCAAGAAGTTGTTATGTATCCGCGTTAAGGGCTGATGGAATCGGGGGGCAGGTACTTCCGATCGAAGACATGGATGTCCGCGGTGATGATGAGCATAGAGGAAAGCCAGCGGAGGACTTAATACCTATTCCTCTGGAGCTGGGCGACCCTGAGAAGGTGACTTATATAGGAGCCTCTCTGAAGGAACCCCTGAAGGGCAAATTGATAGCATTCTTGCAAGAAAATAGCGATGTGTTTGCCTGGACAGCAGCTGATATGCCAGGGATTGATCCCCAACTCATAACTCACAGATTGAATGTCGATCCTAATCGAAAGATAATACAGCAGAAGAAGAGGAACTTTGCACCTGAAAGGCAAGAGGCCATAAGGCAAGAAGTGGAAAAGCTTTTAGAAGCTGGGTTTATTGAAGAGATTCAGTTTCCAGAATGGTTGGCTAACCCTGTGATGGTCAAGAAAGCCAACGGTAAGTGGAGGATGTGTATAGACTTCACCGACTTGAATGATGCATGCCCTAAGGATTGCTTCCCTTTACCTAGGATAGACATGTTAATAGATGCCACAGCTGGACATGAGATGCTGAGCTTCATGGATGGGTTCAGCGGCTACAATCAGATTAAGATGCACAAGGATGACGTCCCTAAGGTATCTTTCATAACTGACTTTGGTGTTTTCTGCTATCTTGTTATGGCTTTCGGTCTAAAAAATGCAGGAGCTACTTACCAGCGACTGGTGAATAAGATATTCGCCCATCTAATTGGAAAAACCATGGAGGTCTATGTTGATGACATGCTAGTCAAGAGCCTGTTCAAGGCAGACCACATTAAGCACCTCAGAGAGGCATTCGAAGTGCTGAGGCACCACAAAATGATGTTGAATCCAGCCAAGTGTGCCTTTGGCGTTGGATCAGGAAAATTTTTGGGTCTAATGGTTTCAAAGAGAGGCATAGAGGCCAACCCTGACAAGATTAAGGCAATCTTAGACATGGAGCCACCACGCTCTATAAGAGATGTGCAGAAGTTAACAGGCCGTGTAGCGGCTTTAGGAAGATTCATCTCCAAGTCTGGTGATAAATGCTTGCCGTTCTTTCAAGCGTTGAAGAAGGTGAAAAATTTTGAATGGACCCCTGAGAGCCAAGAGGCCTTTGAACAATTGAAGAAGTACATGGTTGAAGCCCCGTTGCTGGCCAAACCTAGTCCTGGGGAGACTCTTTATATATACCTGGCGGTATCTGAACAAGCGTTGAGCGCCGTTCTCATCCGAGAAGAGAAAAAGGTCCAGAAACCTATCTATTATGTGAGCAAGGTGTTGCACGGAGCGGAGCTGAATTACTCTTCCATTGAGAAGTTCGCTTTGGCATTGATAACAGCCTCGAGGAAGCTACGCCCATACTTCCAGGCACACAAAATTGAGGTCCTGACGGACCAACAGTTGAGGAACATTTTGCATAGCCCAAAGGCTAGTGGAAGGCTAATCAAGTGGGCGATTGAACTTGGAGAATTTGACATCACGTATAAGCCTAGAACAGCCATTAAGGCTCAGGCATTGGCTGACTTCGTGGTTGAATGCACCATTAGCAACCAAGAAGTCGGGGGGCAGGAGACAATAACAACCCCTGAGAAGCAAGATAAAGATGGAGAACTTGAACCTGATCAGAAGGAATATTGGGTGCTCTATTTTGATGGAGCATCAAAAACAAAATCTAGTGGCGCAGGCTTAGTGTTGCAAAGCCCCGATGGGTTCACAGTCGAATATGCTTTGAAGTTGGATTTCCAGACAACTAACAATGAAGCTGAGTATGAGGCCTTGATAGCTGGTTTAGGCTTGGCCAGAATCATGAGAGTCAAGAACCTCAAAGTTTGTGGAGATTCAAGATTAGTAGTCTCTCAAGTGAATGGTGAATTTGAAGCCAAGGATGAAACTATGGCAAAATATCTGCGAGTTGTGAAAGCTGTCATGACTCAGTTTGATGAGTGTTATGTGGAACACATTCCGAGAGAAGAGAACGTTAAGGCCGATGCCCTATCCCAGTTCGCTTCTTCCGAAATAGAAAACTATGCAGGGAGTGTTTACTTCCAGGTCTTGAAGGCCCCGACTATCAACTCAAAATTAGTGGCACCAATTGATGTGGGAAGCTGCTGGATAGATCCTATCAAAGCTCACCTAGAAACTGGTTGGCTCCCCGGCAATGCCTTGGAGGCACGAAAGCTGTCCGTGAGAGCGTTAAGATATGCCTTGATCGAGGGCGTTCTTTACAAAAGATCTTTCGTTATCCCGTACTTGAAATGTTTGAGGCCCCAAGAGGCAAGGGAAGCTTTGGAAGAAGTTCATGAAGGAATTTGTGGGCAGCACTTGGGGGGCAGAGCCCTAGCTCACAAAATAACTCGTTTGGGATTCTATTGGCCAGAAATGCTGGCCGATGCACAGAGCTATGTCAAGCGGTGCGATCGATGCCAGAAGCATTCTCCGATAGTAAGGCAGCCGCCCGAGATGTTAACATCGGTTAACTCCCCTATTCCATTCGCGATGTGGGGAATGGATATACTTGGTCCCTTCCCCGTAGCTTCAGCACAAAGGAAGTTTCTGATAGTGGCCATTGATTATTTCACTAAGTGGATTGAGGCTAAACCTCTAGCCAAGATAACCACCAAACAAGTTGCCCAGTTCTTTTGGGAGAATATAATTTGCAGGTATGGAATCCCTCGAATTTTGGTGACAGACAATGGGACACAGTTCAATAATGAAGAGTTCAAGAAATATTGTGAGGAGAACGCAATTGAGCTTCGTTTTACCTCCGTGGCTCATCCACAAGCCAACGGGCAAGCTGAGGTAGCTAATCGAATTATCCTTGATGGACTGAAGAAGAGGGTTGAACGCTCTAGAAACACTTGGGTAGATGAGTTGTTGCCCATACTATGGGCATACCGTACCACTAGTAAGGTGACCACTGGAGCAACCCCGTTCCTGCTGGCTTACGGAGCTGAGGCAGTTGTGCCTTTGGAAATCATGCAAGCATCACCACGAGTTGAGGCTTTTGAACCAGAAACTAACGAAGAAGGCATGAGACTCGCCCTAGATCTGATTGACGAGGTCAGGGATGAGGCAAACGCTAGAAATGTGGAACATCAAAAGAAAGCATCCTTTTATTACAACCATAGAGTTAAGGAAAGGTTCTTTCGACAAGGCGACCTAGTTCTAAGGAAGATCGAGGCTTCTGGAGTTGGCCAGAAGGGAAAGCTAGCCCCTAATTGGGAAGGGCCGTATCGAGTCAAGAAGACGTTGGGACGAGGATCATATAAGTTGGAGACCTTGGACGGGGTTGAGGTGCCCCGTACTTGGCATGCTTTGAACCTCAAAGTTTATTATGTATAAGCTATCCTTGCATGGATTCAGCTTTCTATCTATTTATTATGAGGAGTAGAAATAAGGTTCGATGAAACCATTTCAGGGCTTTACGCCCCGAGTAGGACAATAATAAGCTATGTAAGGGTTAAACCCATTTCAGATTATTAATGCAAAGTTTGTTTCCCTTCAATGATTTTGTGATTTTGTTTATGTACCAAGCACCTGTTGAGTGTGAGTCTAGGAAGGACAAGTACCGAAAACAAGTAGGCAAACTAATGAGGAAACAAATGCATAAATAAAGACCCCGAAGGGCCAACAGTTAAGTTACAACAACAAGATAGATAAAAGTTTGGTCCCCAAGGACCATGAATGAAATCTAGACAAATAAAGCCACATCTGGCTAACAAGGCCATGCAAGGCCACGAACTAACTCCAGCTACTCCTCCCCAGAACCCTCTTCTCCAGACTCCTCGCCGCTCTCCTCTTCCTCACTCTCCTCCTCTGAGTCTTCGCTGGACTCACCACCGGACTCTGCTATCACCATTGGCTGAGCTCTAGCAACTTTGGCTCCTTTTCCCTCGGAAGATGAAGAAGAAGTAGAACTGCCCTCGTTCCGGATTAGCCTCTTCCCAGGGATGGGTTGGCGAACTACTCCAACCTTCTTTGCAGGCAGGACTTTCTTCCCACGGGAGCCAGAAGAATGTGAGTCTTGGCTAGCAGCGGGAACAACCCCCTTTGAGTTGGACCCGGAACGACGGTGACTGCCTCTGGAACCGGATCCTGATGCCTGGGGAACAATTTTAGTTCCCGAACCAGAAGCTAGGTTAACCGGGAGAGCACCCCAATTTGGGCAAGGAAAGTCTGCTGGGTTGACCACAGATGGATGCCTATGATTCACAGCGTTAATAGCCTTTTCCCAACCAACAGACATGTTGAAGGGACGCACCTCATCATCATGATCATCAATGAGCTTGAGGAAATCTTCAGACCTATGGTAGGCCTGGATCACCTTGTCTGCATCAGAGGCCTTCTTTCTGGCTAGAGAAGCAAGCTGTTTGCGGGTAGATGCGGCGTCGGCCTCAGCTCGAACAACTTGGGAGTGTAGATCATCAATCTCTTCCCTGAACCTCATGGAGTCACTTCTCAAGCTAGCATTTTCGTCCCTAAAGGCCCGGCCTTGGGTCGAAATGGTTTGAAAATAGGCGTTAGCCTGCAACAAGGAGGCGAGTGAGCCACAAGGAATATGCAGAATTGAAATCAATGACAATGTCAAACATAAGGAATTTCATACCTGATATAAGGCCTGGGCGCCCATGAGTTGAGACTCATCCAGCTTGTCACCTGCATGCATTGTCGCTTGGTCAGGCGGAGTGATGGAAAGCTTAGACCAGTCTAGGGCCAGATGAGGACTCCCGAAGACCGAGTCTTGTTCGCAGATGCCCCAAGGAGGAATGAAAGGAGTCCGGATATCCCCGTCAGCGTTTCGGGATCGTTTACCCCCTTGAGAACAACGCTCCAAGAAATTAGGGATGTGAGGCTTAGTTGGATTCAGCTTCTCTTCAGCCCTTTTCTGCATCCTCTTTGTAACAGTTGGCCGGTTCACGGGACGATTATCAATCTCCTCAGCAGCTGAAATACAAAGAGAAAAACATCGGTATAAGAACAAACAGAGTTCACAATAAGTTCAAGTAAGAAAGTTACCCTCAATGGAAAGAAAGCTAAGGCCAGCCCCAATGAGATTCTTTTCGTTTAAAATAGTTTTATAGTGCGTGCGACCGTCGTCGGCAAGAAGCCTATCCCGGTCCAACAATTCCGGATCAGAAAGGTCACACACGAAGTGGGAACTATCTTCGACAGACCCGAATTTCTTCACAAAGAAGTTGCCCCAATCACCGCCCTTCCATTCAAGAACAACAAACTCCCTTTCCCAGAAATGTTGTGAATCTGGAAAGGAGAAGGGATTCACCATGTGGGGAAGCTTGGCTCGGTGCTTGAGGCTCACCCATCCTTTTTTGGATTCAGAAGAGTTGCTGGCCCCGAAAATACTTCGAAACATTGTGGTTGTCGGATGAATCCCCAGCTCCCGACACCTTATTAAGAAAATAGAAATGTACCTCCAGGCGTTGGGATACAATTGACAGGGGTGGATTTGATATTCAGCCAGCAGCCTAATAATAAAATTGTCAACCGGGAACCTGAACCCAGCATCTAAGGCACCCCAATAAACACAGATCCTTTCAGGGTGCCAGTTGCAAGTTCTATCTGATGGACTCGGGAGACGAACCTGGATGGCACTTGGAAAGTGATAAGACTCCCTTATCTTCTGAACGTCCCTTTCCGACAATTTACTGGAACTATTGAAAGAATCTAGACTAGAACAGTTGGGAAATGTATCCCTCATGATATTTAAAAGTTCTAGCAAGGATTCGAATCTATGTTCAACATATGAAGGAGGTTGAATTCTTTCTTTACCTTTAGCAGTCCTCATTTTACTCCTCTTTGACATGGCTTCCATCATGGAGACCGGGGGAGCCATTGGTTGATCACCTTCCGACATCTTGATGCAGGAGCTGAAACTTGATCTTGAATCTGAAACTTGATCTTGAAGCTCGAACTGGATCTTGTGACTTGAACCTTAGAAAACTTAAGAATCTGAAAGCTCAGAAATGAAGAAGTGAATGAAAATGAAGGCTACTTCTCCTCTTTTATAGAAAATACATGACCTGGTACATCAGGTTGAATCTCAGCTCGGTTCGTGTTAACGGGTCATCTATCGTTTCCAGACAAAAAAGGACAGAAATTATCCGCGTTATACAGAAAGAATCGTTATAATTCATATCTGTCGGAAAAGAAACAGCTGGAATATTTACTGCATGGATGTTTGCACTTAAAGAGATAAACAACGAGTTTAATCTGAACAATGAGGTTAGTAGTGCTAATCCTGAATTAAGATGTAATCCCGATAGAAGTCACGATTGACAAAAATTGTAAACCTAGAATCGAGATTCAGCTTTTGAATCCCTAGGATCGAGATTCAACTTTTGAATCCCTAGGATCGAGATTCAGCTTCTGAATCCTTGAAAGTCACGGATGACCAAAAAACCAACTTAGGATCGAGATTCAGCTTCTGAATCCCTAGGATCGAGATTCAGCTTCTGAATCCTTGAAAGTCACGGATGACCAAAAAACCAACCTAGGATCGAGATTCAGCTTCTGAATCCCTAGGATCGAGATTCAGCTTCTGAATCCCTAGGATCGAGATTCAGCTTCTGAATCCCTAGGATCGAGATTCAGCTTCTGAATCCTTCGAAATGGTCGACCACGACACCCGAAGGAGCCATGGCCGACCACCTTGCAGCCGACCAAGGTACATGAAGATGCCCCGGCCGACCACCTTGCAGCCGACCAAGGCACTTGAAGATGCCCCGGCCGACCACCTTGCAGCCGACCAAGGCACTTGAAGATGCCCCGGCCGACCACCTTGCAGCCGACCAAGGCAAAATCAAGAGCCCCGGCCGACCACCTTGCAGCCGACCAAGGCAAAAGCAGTAGCCCCGGCCGACCACGAGCCATCCGACCAGGTGCCGGCCGACCACCTGGGGTCGAGGCCCTCCAGCCGACCAGGTGTCAGCCGACCACCTTGGTTGGAGGCCCTCCGGCCGACCAGGAGCTAGCCGACCACAAGCTGGCCCTGGATCCGGCCGATCGCGGGTCAGCTTGTGGTCCTGAATCTTGGTTTTTCAGCAATTCTCGGGCAGCTTCTGAACCTGAATCTTGATTTTTTCGTATGATTTCAGGAGTGTCGTTTAGCACCGTTTAGTGTCGTTTAGTGCCGTTTAGCACCGTTTATCGCCGTTTAGCGTCGTTTAACATCGTTTAAACGTCGTTTAAGGCTGTTTAGCACCGTTTAGTGTCGTTTAGTGCCGTTTAGCACCGTTTATCGCCGTTTAGCGTCGTTTAACATCGTTTAAACGTCGTTTAAGGCTGTTTAGCACCGTTTAGTGTCGTTTAGTGCCGTTTAGCACCGTTTATCGCCGTTTAGCGTCGTTTAACATCGTTTAAACGTCGTTTAAGGCTGTTTAGCACCGTTTAGTGTCGTTTAGTGCCGTTTAGCACCGTTTATCGCCGTTTAGCGTCGTTTAACATCGTTTAAACGTCGTTTAAGGCTGTTTAGCACCGTTTAGTGTCGTTTAGTGCCGTTTAGCACCGTTTATCGCCGTTTAGCGTCGTTTAACATCGTTTAAACGTCGTTTAAGGCTGTTTAGCACCGTTTAGTGTCGTTTAGTGCCGTTTAGCACCGTTTATCGCCGTTTAGCGTCGTTTAACATCGTTTAAACGTCGTTTAAGGCTGTTTAGCACCGTTTAGTGTCGTTTAGTGCCGTTTAGCACCGTTCAATGCTACTGGCACAATCTAGCGTCGTTGTAAACGCGTCGGTCGCTCCACGCTTTACGTCAAAACGATATCAAAGATAAACCCTGACCCGAGTCTCGAAAAAGGCCGTTAAAACTTCAAGGAAAACCTGATCAGTTTTCCTAGAAGTTGGGGGGCAAATGATATGGGCTAAAAATAAGCCCTAAAGACACATTTAATATGGCTTTAATTAGACCCTGAATGGTCCAAACGTGGGGCCCACCAGATGGGCCCAAAACCCCTATTATAATATTAATTTCGTAATTAATATTGGGGGAAATAAACAGCTCAGCAAATAAGAGTTGGATAAGGATAATATCCCCTTCAGACTTATCCCATAAGGCATCCAATTCAATATGGAAACTGATTCCTACAAGGAATAGATCTAGAACTTTCCTCAAAGACTTTTCTACCAAGTCTCTAACTCCTACCATAATTCTAAAGGCTTCTCAGCCTATATAAAGGGCCTGACCCCTCATTCTAGAACTACGTTTTCTTGGCTTGATTCTCTAATACAGAGATACGTAGGCATTCTGTGAGGACCGTTTAGTCTCGAACGCAGAAGCAGCCATTAAAGCTCGAAGCTCAACCACCCTAGCATTAATTACAAATCATAAACTAGTTTTTATTCCACAACACTCACTTTTGGTAATATGACAATTAACATTAACATCTTTAATGTCGGAAAAGAACCCAATGAGCTTTATGAACAAACAGTAGGGGTTAATCAAATTCATGACATTGTTAATTGGTCAAACCTTGAGGATAATGAGATTGAATCTCTTCTTGTTGAGGATTTTCAAATAAATCATGAAACTAATCGAGAGCTTCATGAGTCATTTAGGGATATGACCTCAGAAGAGATGTTGAGAGAGTTAGACGACATTTGTTCTAAGTGGGAGACCCCACCCGAGGATGTTAGTGTTGAGCTCGTTGTTAAAACTCCTGTTGGTGAGCCACATCCACTTGACTTATCTACACACCCCTCCACTTTCGATCACATTCTCTTACGAAAAGACAAACTTCTCTCTACTGTTATCAATAGTGATTTAAACTTGGACCACGAAATCCAATTAATTAATCCTCTTAAACAACATAAAGAAGCCTTACTTTGGTCTGTGGAAAACACTAGTGGTTACAATGCTTTTACGTTGAAAGAATATATTTGTCTTCTTGCAAAAGTCACTAAGGTGTTAGAGCTTCAACGACATCTTGAGATCTTCTCGGAAAATCACTCATTGTTTCCTCGTGGTATCGGTTAATTAGATTTTCATGTTATTCCCCACCCAAGAATCCAGGTATGGGGGAGTACAAGTGTGTGTGAGTTGTTTTTCTTTCGTAATTTTTAGAAGTTTTTCGTCTCCGTCATCACTTGTCAGGTATTATATCCTCTTTCTCCTTTACTCATTTCTCTTGCGTTTGCATACATTGAGGACAATGCATGATTTAGGTATGGGGGAGGGTTTTTAGTGTAAATACATAAAACTGAAAAATCCAAAAAAATTGAAAAACCAAAAAATCCAAAAATAGAGATATTTTAGCTAAGTTGTCCCTCTCACTCTTGAATTTTAGAACTAGTTGGTGTTAGCAATTTTTTGAAAATAATATGTATAATGTCTTTAGATAATTTGAACATAGTCAAGTAAGGTTTTCCTCATGAAACTTGTGTCGAACAAATTTTTGCTTAAAAATCCAAGACGACACATTTGCACAAGACCTTTGATGGAAAAATTGTATAGGAATGTTATTCGATACCTGAGAGAGAACCCACATGTTAAAACAATGTCGAATCAAACCTTTGCGATAAATTGTTCATATAGTGTCTAAAAAAAAGAAAAAAGAAAAAAAGAGTCAATAAATGGTTGTAGTTGTAGAGTACTAGTGGAAGAAGTCGCTAGATTGGGCTCATTAGTACCCGAGCAATTAAGTCTGAGGGGACTTTGTGCCTAGTAACCTAAAGCCCTTTGTGGTTTGGGATTGCTGACCCAACGCTCGTTAAATGGGTATTAGTGTATAAGTCTTTTGGGAGCTCAACCATTGCACGGTCGGTCTAACTACTAAGAGCGTAAAGTTTGGCTAGAACCTTGTTTTGATATAATGGGTTAGTTCAATATTGGTTGAAAAAGAGAAAATGTTCGTATGCACTTATCCATCAAAGGCCTTAAATTCACTACACACCTTGGGATTTTTTGTAAATTTTTAGAGTCTACTCATGTGGATTGTGGGAACCTATAACTTGGCTATTATAAGAATAATCTTTAAGGCATATATTTTCCTACAAAATTGTTTTGTTGACACCAATGAAAGCTAGATTGAAATAGGAAAGTTAGATACTTGCTGATTTATCTCAAAGATTTTATGGGTATATCTTCTGTAAACCATTAGGAGACAACACTCCTCTTGTAGAGATCGTCTATGGGTTTAACGGGTTGGTAAACCTAAAATTACCCATGATTCCTACGACAATGAGTATAGATTTTTCATTCTGCATTTTTATTTTTGTTTTACTCGAGGACGAGCAAAAGATAGGTATGGGGGCATTTGATAAGTGCATATTTTTGCATATTTTTATTACCTATTTATTGCTTGAACTCGTATTTTAATAGATTATTTTGTTGCATTTTAGGAAATTCATGAAAAATAAAGAAATGGCGAAATAAAGAAATAAAGAGCAAGGAAGGGAAAAAGAGGAAGAAAAATGACTAGAATAAAAGAAGAAAGAAAAAAATTAGGAGCTCGGAGCAAATTAGAATATTTCAAAGACACCCTCTTCCCTTTTAGTCACATCTTGTTGTAATAAGTGAGCTTGTCAAAAGTTGCTTGCTTTTCAACACCGTACACCACGGAATTGATGGGAAAAAAATACAGCTTATGATAAATTGTCAATGCATACAAGCAGCCATTGTTTACAAAGGGTGTTATGACTGCATATAAATAGAACAACCCTCATTAGTTTAGACAGACGCGGATGATCAATAATATATGTGATCATTTCCTTTTTTTTAGTCTTCTTTCAGCTTTCAAAAAAGACTCCTTTCATTTCTAGATTATGCTAAGCTTTGTTTTTGTATTAGTAGCTTTCAATTTGTAAACACTCTTTTATAGCTTTCAGGAAAAGGTAATGCACTCATGGTCACACAGAAGGATTGAGCAGATTCCAGTGATTCTGAAGATGAATTGGATTATGATAACATTGCTTTGATGGCAAGTGCTTCAGACAAGTCTGGATCTCCAAAGGAAAAATCTTCATCTTCTGTTAAGGTATCACTTCACTCTCTTGATTCATTTGATATCTTAGATTCTGATAAAATTAGATCTATCCATGCTGAGTTTAAGAATCTTATGACTAATTTTAGAATTCTTGCTAGTGAAAGAGTTGATCTTAAGATTAAGAATGATAAATTAGTTGATAGAAATAATTTTCTTGAATCTAAGTTAATTCAAATGGAAGAATATAGGTTAAGTTCTGATAAAGCTAAGCATGATTATAGTGTTATTCTTGAGGCTTATGACTATGTCAGAAAGGAACTAGAGGAAGAGAGAGAGAGAGAGATGATGAAAACCATTAACAATTCTGGTAAAAAGACTCAAGAAATCATTGAAAATCAAATTCTTGGTAAGGTCTATGGCTTAGGTTTTGAAAAGGATAAAAGTGAAACTCCAGTAGCTATTGTCTTGAATGATAGGAAAGAAGAAGCTAGCACATCTAAATCTGAAGAAGAAAGTTTCTGAACCTAATCATGTTAAGTTCGGTGATTCGAAAGGTACCCCAGTTGTGTACAAAAGAATTAACAATAGTAGTTCAGAAGAGAGAGTGTTAGAAAAACCTAAGAATGTCAACATAGGCTTTCTTTCTAAGTCTCAGCTGAAACAGAGACTAGAAGGTATTTCAGAGTCTAGCAAGATCAAGAGAAATAGGAATGGAAAAGAAGGTATTAATAAAGAGAATAACTACAAGAATGTACCTGATGCACCTAGGAAGAAATGCTACAAATGTGGAAATCATAATCATTTAGCCCTAGACTGTAATCAAAAACCTTCTTGGAAAACTGAGTCCAGATTCCCCAAGACTCAGAAAATTCAATACCAACCACAAAAAGCTTGTTATCATTGTGGTAGTTTACTTCATTCCATTTACATGTGTAAAGAATATCATGAACTGTATTATGACTATTATTCTCTGAAATCTGAAACTCCTATTCAAAAATAGTTTGTGAAATCAGAGTCTAAGATAGACTCTACAACAGGTAAATCCAAAGCAAAATCTTCAAAACATGTTGTTTCTAAATCTAGTAAGAAAGGATCCAATCAAAGTTGGGTCCTAAAACTTTCTAACTAGTTATTTTTTTTGTTTGCAGGGCACTGGAAAGAAGCATTCAATTATCTTGGACAGTGGATGCTCTGGACATATGACTGGAAAGAAGTCCCTGCTTACAAAGTTTGAGAGGAAAGCTGGCCCAGTAATATCTTTTGGAGATGGCAACAAAGGAGAAACTCTGGGATATGGCTCAATTGTTTTGGGGAATGTCATCATAGAAAATGTAGCACTGGTTGAAGGCTTGAAACACACACTTTTAAGCATAAATCAACTGGGTGATAAAGGTTACCAATCAATCTTTGACAAAGAAGGATGAAGCTCCTCAGCAAATCATTGATCTTGTCTAGAATATTCAGAATAGCTCTGAGTACAAAGTCAAAGTACTTAGGAGTGACAATGGTACAGAATTCAAGAATTCTACAATGGAGGAATATTGTGCAGATAATGGAATCACTCAAAAGTTTTCTGCACCTGGAACACCTCAGCAGAATGGTGTAGTAGAAAGAAAGAACAGAACTCTCATAGAGGTAGCAAGAACCATGCTTGCAGATGCAAAGCTTCCAACCTATTTCTGGGCAGAAGCTATAAACACTGCATGTTTCACTCAAAATTGTACCTTGGTAAATGCTCATGGTAAGATTCCTTATGAGATGATCAAAGGAAAGAAACCAAGTGTGAAATACTTTCACATCTTTGGATGCAAATGCCATGTCTTGAAAGTTCATCCAGAACAACTTGGAAAGTTTGAAGCCAAATCGGGTGAAGCAATCTTTCTAGGATATTAAACATCAAAGGCCTTCAAAGTCTATAATGTCAGAACTCATATTGTTATGGAATCAATTCATGTTGCATTTGATGACAAGAAGTTTGGAATTTTGCAAACTGATGAAAGCCATGACAAATTTGAATTTGAAAATCTTAAGGATTCTGAGATTCACTCCAGTGATGATGAAGGTTCTCCAGAGGAAATCTCTGTTGCTTCTCAAAGAAATGCTACTGTTGAGGGGGAGAAAGTTAATCGAGGAGAACACGGTGCTCATCAGGAGCAGACTAGTCATTCAGAGTCTACTCTATCAGGAACTGATCCTTCAGAGTCTAGTGAAGGAAGATCAGAAACTAGTAGCAGTGTGGAGTCTATTGATTCTACTGATCAAGGGGGAGCTTTTGAAGGCAGAGAAAGTTCTTCTACAAGAGATACCACTAACTTAGGGGGAGAGTCTAGCAGGAGTAATCTACCACCTGTTAGAAAATGGACAAGGGATCATACTGAAGATTTGATTATTGGAGATCCAAATAGTGGTGTTCGAACTAGAAGATCAATTCAAAATGAATGATTGTACAGTTGTTTTCTCTCAAAGAATGAACCTAAGAAGGTTGAAGAAGCCTTACAGGATCCTGATTGGGTAATTGCAATGCAGGAAGAATTAAATGAGTTTGAGAGGAACAAAGTCTGGAAACTGGTACCAAGACCTAAAGATAGATCTATTGTTGGTGTTAAATGGGTTTTCAGAAACAAGCTAGATGAATCTAGTATGATTGTAAGAAACAAAGCAAGACTGGTGGCCAAGGGTTATTCTCAGGAAGAAGGATTTGACTATGATGAAACCTTTTCCCCTGTAGCAAGATTGGAAGCAATCAGGATGTTTCTTGCATTTGCAACTCATTCAAAATTCAAGGTATACCAGATGGATGTAAAGAGTGCTTTTCTAAATGGCAAGATTGATGAGGAAGTGTATGTGGAGCAACCACCTGGTTTTGTTGATCCAAAGTTTCCAAATCATGTCTACAAACTTGACAAGGCACTCTATGGACTAAAGCAAGCACCAAGAGCGTGGTATGAGACTTTGTCTAAATTTCTTCTTGAAAATGACTTCACAAGAGGTACAATTGACAAAACTCTATTCTTTAGAAAGATTAAAGGTGAATTGCTTTTAGTTCAAGTTTATGTTGATGACATCATATTTGGTTCTACAAATGAAAAGTTGTGTGCTAAGTTTAGTAAGCTTATGCAGTCTAAGTATCAGATGAGCATGATGGGTGAACTAAATTATTTTTTAGGCTTGCAGGTCAAACAGACTGAGACTGGTATTTTCATTAATCAGTCAAAGTATATCAAAGATCTTTTAAAAAGGTTTGACTTTCAAGACTGTGCATTTGAAAAACACCCATGGGAACAGCCACTAAGTTAGACTCTGATCCAAAGGGAAAGAGTGTCGATAACACTAGCTATAGAGGCATGATAGTTTCACTGTTGTACTTAACTGCAAGTAGACCAGATATAATGTTTTCTACATGTTTATGTGCTAGATTCCAAAGTGATCCTAAGGAATCTCATTTAATTGCTGTGAAGAGAATTTTTAGATATCTCAAGGGGACTCCAAATCTTGGTTTGTGGTATCCTAGAGAATCTGATTTCTCCCTAATTGGCTATTCAGACTCTGATTATGCAGGGTGTAAAATAGACAGGAAAAGCACTACAGGTACATGTCAATTCTTGGGAAATAGATTGATTTCTTGGGCAAGCAAGAAGCAACAATCAGTTTCAACCTCAACTGCAGAAGCTGAGTACATTGCAGCTGGCAGTTGTTGTGCACAACTCCGTTGGATAAGAAATCAGTTGATGGATTATGGTATGACACTTATTAATATTCCTATGTTTTGTGATAATACTAGTGCTATCAAAATTGCTGAAAATCCAGTTCAACATTTAAGGACTAAGCACATTGATGTCAGGTATCATTTTATTAGAGAACATATTGAGAATGGTACTGTGGAATTTCATTTTTTTCTTACTGACAAACATCTTGCAGATATTCTAACTAAACCACTTGATGAGGCTACATTCATTAGATTGGTTAGTGAGTTAGGAATGTTAGATTTCTAGATCTTTAACATCTGCATAAGTAGCAAGGTATGTTGTTTCAGGTTATAGACTTGATATTTTTGTCAGGATCTATATTTGATTGCTAAATGCTTAAGCTGTAACATTTTACATTGATAAATTATAGTATGATAGACTTGTTAATATTCATCAGGATGCTAACGTCATCAGGATTGTATCGTCAGTATCAGGATTTTGAATACATCTAGTCAGCGGCTTACTGTGTCAAATACTGACATTCATTTTATTCAGTGGTCTAATTCTGAGTTTTGTTAAGTCTATGCTAGCAAGTGTTAATACATGCATACTGATAATTCATACTCTATTCAATTCAGTTCCAATCAATAAACAAACAATAGACAAGTAGATAAATAAGAAAACTTGTATTTTCATTAATCAAAATCATTACATACATGGAAATGAAATACAAACTTCTTTTTGTCTAACTTCTACTGATAATCCTATTCTTGTCTACTGTTATGGCTATTAGATTTTTCTTCTTTCAGGCATCTAAGATACAGGACAAGGAGCATCTCAAAATCCATTTGGGAATTTGAACCGTTCCATCTGTTCTTGAATTTCTTCACTGAACAATTTCAGATGGTAGAAGATCTAACTAGAATGAGAGCAGCTGGTACAGTCCCATGTTTATTGAGGACTTATGGATAAATGAATTGCATCTCCATCAAGATCAACCTCAGACACTTCACCAAATTCTTCATCCTCAAGGTGTGAAGAGATTAGAGGGAGATTTTGTTCAACTGGTAGATGTTCTAGAGGAAGGTTTTGGACATCATTTGGGTTAATACCAACGATATCTAACTCGATGAGAAAAGTCATTTCTTCTAAGAGATAGTCCATTTGCTCCTGATCATCAAGAGCATAGAACTCCTTAGAAGAAATGAACCGAAATTTATGGTTCATGTGGATATTTGGGTTGAAAGCCATTGAATAAGAATGGTTTTGTGTTTACAGAGAAAGAGCTTAGAAGGTTTTTGGAGTGAAAAATGGCAAAAGAAGTTAGTTTCTTTTATAGAAAGACGTGGGAAACTGAACAGTCGTTTGGAGATTATCAATGCAGTCAGTCATTAATGTTACGCGTGACTGTATTTCTTGTATTTTCAAGAAATGTTGAACGTATCTAACTAATTGATTTTGTTCAGATTAATTGTTTATTTCTTTTTCAGATAAAAGAAAATGCCACGTGGAAATTCCATCAAGTCTCTAAAATCAGGATGATATTGATCAGGAATACAAGTGTGATCATCAGGATTTGTGAAAATCATTATTTATAAATCACATTGCAATTTATGATTATCTTGATGAGAAGATAACATCAGAAAAATGAAGCTGATCAGTATTGATTTTTATCTTAATTATAGCCTGATTTATTTAATTGAAATCAATTTTGGATTTTATTTTCCAAAAATCGTGGGTAACTGCATTTTTCAGGGACTGACACCTGTCAACCTACGTCTCAACGTGAGATAGTGGGTCTGAAGAATTTTTGAAATATACTTGTTTTGAAACTCTAATTGTTTATTGCTTTCTCTAAATTCATATTTTCTAAAGCAAAAACAATCTCCAGTTCTTAAAATCATTAATCAATTTCAAGATTTCTCAAGTTCTTTTCAGATCAAAATTCATGGCAGCTCATAGAAGACTACCTAAATCAGTAGCTTTCAAGTTTGGTGACTTTGATTTTATGATGAATAATCTTGTTGCAGTTATCACCAACAAGGAAGGGGTGTCAACTGATTTTCACCCAATTATGGACTTTATGGCGAAAGGACCATTAAGTTATGCCTTGACAGCATTTCCACAAATTAATCAAGTTGCTGTTTCACAAGCTTGGGAGAATGATGAGGTAATTGACTTTGTTCAGGGTCAAACAGGTAAGATTGTTCTACACTTAGGACAAGATTCATTTGATATTACTGAATCTGTTGGTAATTCAGTACTTCACCTACCTGTTAGTATGAATTATGAGAATGTACCATCTGCTGATAATGTTAGAACTATGTTATCTGAGTTAGGTTATAATGGACCTTTAGATAACATGATCCAGTTAAATAGATCCTTTCTTAGGAAAGAATGGTCTTTCTTCTTTGACGAACTTGCTAAATGTTTAATGGTAAATGTAGTTCTTTTCAACAAATTACTGCTGTTACATCTCAAATTGCATATAGTTTGCTTTATGACAGAGTAATGAACATTGGTAACATTATCTTAAGTCAGATGTGTATCAAACTTGGGACAAGAGATCATGATAGGAAAATGGTTTATTATCACAGATTCATGCAATTGTTTATTAACCATTTTATTCCTAATGTTGAAGCTAGATTTGGTAGAGAACATTGTGTTTCTTCTTTTGTACATCAAAATAGAATTTTCTCTGATATTACAAAGAAGGACAATGAAAATAATCTGGATGAGATACCTGCTATGAATTATACATATCATGTTCAGGTACTTCTAAGAACTCATCTTCCTACTATCTACAATTCTTCCTTCTTTGGTGGTGAAATGATTCAGGAACCTCAATTGGAGGAGGACCCCACCTGTATCTACCCAAGTAACCCAAAACATTATAGTCTCTGAAATAATTCAAGAACCAAGTTTTGATCCACAACCTATTGTTTCAAAGAAACCAACCTCCGGTGTTTCTCAAAAGACATCAGTTGTAAAGAAGAGAAAATTTGTTGTTTCTAGTAGTAGTTCTAGTGAAGATGATTATAATATATTTCTTGCTGAGAGAGCAGAATTGAAGGTTGCAATTTAAGTTTCTAAGCTAGGACAAAGAGATGAAAAACCTAGTCACAGCCAGGCTGCAGTCTCCCAAAAGGCTGTAGTTCTTAAAAAGGGAAAAGAGTTACTGGATACTGTCTCTCAAAAGACCGTGTCTATTGAAAAAGGATCTCATCCCAAGATCACTTTTATGTCTACACCTCTTGAGTCTTCTCAAGATAAATCTGTTGCACACTATACTAGGAGAACAAGGAGAAAGATTCATTTGTCACCTACACACACAGAGACTAGTCCAACTATCATCATGCGGGTCTCTGATAAGTGGATTTTATATCCACTTGGAGCATTCCATATCGGATTAAATTGATTCACTTGGCCTCAAGTTTGTTGTAGTTTTGATGTGTTTTGTTTAAATGTGCAGGTTTGCAGAAACGTCGATTAGGGTTGAAGTTTCCGTCATTTTAGGAGTTGATTTATGCAATAGAATGAAAAATGGAGTCTTATTGTCACCTACCATGAAGATTATAAGTCAAGGAAATTGAAGATGTAAGCTTGTGCAAAAAGAACGGGAATAAAAGACGGAAAAACGAAGAAAAATTGCAGAATTATGCAACCATGAAGCCCAGGAGCAGAAAATGAAGTGCAGGTTGCGCTCCTGAGGCGCAGGCAGCGCCCTGCCGACCAGAAAATGCTGAAAAATGATCGTTTTGCCCTAATTCGAGTCCTAATTGTATTTTTGGTATTTTCTTGTATCAAAACCGACTTCTAATTGTATTGTAGGATATTTTTCTTGCTTGGCAAGATATCTAGGGCTATAAAAACACATCTAGCATTGTAATTTGTATCGTTACATATCATAGCATAGATTTGAAAGGGAGAAAAGGGGAGAAAGATTCAACGCTCGTGACAAGCAACAGATCTAGATCTACTTCATCTTTTGTATTCTTTTCTTAGGCGCTATTCTGAATTCTAGATTTGTTTTCTCAACTGTTTGTTTTATTAATATTACTTCTTCTTTGTTTCATACTTTGTTTTATATCATGTTTTCATCAATTCCCATGGTGATGAGAGGTTCAATTATGAATTAATCGTTGTCATGGGATTCTAATGGATTTATCTATGTAGCTTAGTAGTTTGATTGCTTTAAAGATTTATGTGTGGTGAATTCTTGATATCCTCGTATGGTTGTGATTCATGTATTTAGATGCGTAGCTAACATCTAATTTGTTAATCTTTTGTGAAACGAGAGTGGATCTTAAGATTTAGAACTTGCCATGCTAGCATAGGTTCATGATTGTTATCAACATGATTTTTAGTATAAGATGAGAATACTTATATTGCCCTATGTGATCTTGATGTGTAAAATTATGTCTAACCGCAAGCGCACGGTATCAGTTGTAGTAGATACTAGCAAATACGGGTCGAATCCTCAAGGAGACAGTTTTAATTTCAATTCAATGGTTATCAATTGTTTCTAGTCACAAACGATTATTTGGGAATTTTATTAACTACTAAAGCAAATTTAACAAAGGTTTTAAATCAATTAATTAAGGGATCTAGAGCAATTCAGGTTCACCATGTTTACACCAAACAAATCACAAAGGTATAGCTTTTTAATGGGGTTAAGTAATTAAAGCAATGGTTAATCTTTTTCAAGCATTAACACTCTCAGAATATCTAATGATGCTTTCACACTCACCTTCAATTCCGCTAATTGTATGTAAGCCTCTAGTAGTAAAATCTTTCGATCTATTACTCCTATTGCAATCAATTAATCCGTGATATTGCGCAATTACACAAATTAAGAATTAAAACATATCAATCAAAATTACTCTTTACCCATCAATCTACTAATCAAATTAAGCCCAAATCATGGTGCAAACATGGCTCCCCTTAATACCCTAGAATTATACTACTCACTCATTCTAGGATTAAGAACAACAAAAATAATAAAGAAAGCCATATAAAACATATACTAATAAACAAGATGAGATTAAGAGTACCTTAAACTTTGTATTAACGAAGAACAATGAATCCAAGCTTAATTAACCAAGTGTTTACAAAGGAAGAGATGAAGAGAGAAATAAAACCAAAAACCTGGCTCTTGTAAAAATACGTATGTATGTCTATCCCTCTCTCTTTTCACGCTCCCCTCCTCTTTTATAATAAAACTCCTTAATAAAATCTGATCTCTATCTCCTAATAAAAGTATTTTTAATATTCTAATCAATTTACAAAAAGATATCCATAATTGAATAGGATTTTCTTGTAAAATTCGTCACTTCTTTTTCTCCTCTGTTTCTGGGCTCTTCCAGTTGGATTTTGCTTACTGGACCACCTCTGAATTAAAGATAATTCCCTAACCTTCGCGTGGACAGTAAGATCGTTAAATTCTGACTTCTGGAACTCAAGATATGACCCAAACAGTGCAGACAGCCCGTGCAGCCCAATAATACGAATTTTCTCCTATTTTATCTCCAAAATAGCTCTTTTTGCTCCAAATCCTTCCAAGTCATGAATTCTTTATTTCCTACAATAAAACAATCAAATCTATTAAATAAAAATCCAAATCAATGCAAAACACAATAAATATGAGAATAAAATCATCTAAAATATATATAAAAATATATTCTATCAAACATCCCCACACTTAGCATTTGCACGTCCTCGGGCAAATAAGTGAAATAAAAACTAAGTCCTAACAAACATCACTTTCGTAGATGACACGATTGCATTGAGCATATGCAACAAGCCGATTCCGCTAATTGTATGTAAGCCTCTAGTAGTAAAATCTTTCGATCTATTACTCCTATTGCAATCAATTAATCCGTGATATTGCGCAATTACAAAAATTAAGAATTAAAACATATCAATCAAAATTACTCTTTACCCATCAATCTACTAATCAAATTAAGCCCAAATCATGGTGCAAACATGGCTCCCCTTAATACCCTAGAATTAAACTACTCACTCATTCTAGGATTAAGAACAACAAAAATAATAAAGAAAGCCATATAAAACATATACTAATAAACAAGATGAGATTAAGAGTACCTTAAACTTTGTATTAACGAATAACAATGAATCCAAGCTTAATTAACCAAGTGTTTACAAAGGAAGAGATGAAGAGAGAAAAAAAACCAAAAACCTGGCTCTTGTAAAAATACGTATGTATGTCTATCCCTCTCTC
Source organism: Saposhnikovia divaricata (assembly GCA_036435485.1). NCBI lineage: Eukaryota > Viridiplantae > Streptophyta > Magnoliopsida > Apiales > Apiaceae > Saposhnikovia > Saposhnikovia divaricata. The sequence continues at coordinate 28,413,924 of CM071600.1, forward strand.
TTTTCACGCTCCCCTCCTCTTTTATAATAAAACTCCTTAATAAAATCTGATCTCTATCTCCTAATAAAAGTATTTTTAATATTCTAATCAATTTACAAAAAGATATCCATAATTGAATAGGATTTTCTTGTAAAATTCGTCACTTCTTTTTCTCCTCTGTTTCTGGGCTCTTCCAGTTGGATTTTGCTTACTGGACCACCTCTGAATTAAAGATAATTCCCTAAGCTTCGCGTGGACAGTAAGATCGTTAAATTCTGACTTCTGGAACTCAAGATATGGCCCAAACAGTGCAGGCAGCCCGTGCAGCCCAATAATACGAATTTTCTCCTATTTTATCTCCAAAATAGCTCTTTTTGCTCCAAATCCTTCCAAGTCATGAATTCTTTATTTCCTACAATAAAACAATCAAATCTATTAAATAAAAATCCAAATCAATGCAAAACACAATAAATATGAGAATAAAATCATCTAAAATATATATAAAAATATATTCTATCAGATCTATATGGATGACTTGTGCTTAAACCGTTATGTTTTCTAATCTTATAGAGATATAGGGTCTAAACATAATTGGTGTCTATTCATCTTCTATCTCTTTTGTGGATGTATGATTAGTTTGGTGTTCGTATACCGAGAGGTAACCTATACTTGTTTCGTGTTGTCTGATCAGATATCAAAACCATCACATGTATTGATTAAAGGCATCAACTCTAAGTGAAGTAGATAATGAAGTTAAAGTCCCATGTTTATTCTCATATAAGTAATTCAGTTTAATTCTCGTTAGTTGTTCATTCTTAGTTGATAATTTGCATCTTAGTTAGTTTAGTTAATTAAAACCCCAATTTGTTATTTGTCTTAGCAGTGAATTAAAATCATACATTGTTGAATAGGTGCATTAACTGAATAGAAACTTAACCAGATCTCTGTGGAATGAACTTGAATTTTATTACTTGTGACCACGTATACTTGCGTGATATTGTGTTAACAAGTTTTTGGCGCCGCTGCCGGGGATCATCGGTGTTTTATTTTAGTTTATGTGCTTGTCATCAGTGGTAGTTAAAGTTCACTGACTCGGATTAGTTACTTACCTATCTTGTTTAGTTCGGTGTGTTTCAGGTACTTGAGTGTTTGAAAATGGCAGGCGAGGAGTTGCCATGGTTGGCATATTCGAGGACATCCATGCCTCAGCAATGTGAGCAATGATTGGGCGTTCATGAGACCTCACAATATTGTTACTACGAAGGAGTTGATCCATATGTCATTTATGAGGAACAACCATATTTTCAATACCATTCTCAACAGTACCAGCAAGATGTTCCAAATATGTCATATTTCTTTGGTAGTGAAGAGTTTCAACATCAGCAACCTACTCCTACTTTTCAGTCAGATGAGGTTGATGTTATGGAGGAGATTAGGATGTTTGCAAAGAGTAATGAGGAGTCTATCAAATCTTTGGAGACACTAGTTGCTCAAGCTTTGAGTGCCTTGGAACAAGAGAAACATCAATTCATACTAGAGGCAATTCCAGAAAATAATGGTGACGTGGAGCAAGGTACTGCATGCATAATTGAGGAAGACAAATTCCAAGGTGAGGTGAGTGTTCACAAGCCATGTGAGGAATTTGATCATGCTAGTATGATGGATGATTTGGAAAGGGCACTATTTGGGACAGATACTGGTGAGCTACACAAATTTCAAGAATTGGTATGTACGTACCAAGAGGCTGATGACCATGGGAAAGATGCAGGTCTTCTACTTGTCTCAGAGTATAAAGATGGAGGTAGCGCATTAGAGCCAATGGAGGAAGTTCTCTTTGAGGAACCAAAGGCTTCAGCAACTTACATTTACCCTCCTCCATTATATTCAAGCGAAGCCCGCGAATGTGTTGTTCTATAAATTGACGGATTTTGGGTCAACCGATGAAGGCATTGGAATAGGACATAGTAGTTATACGAATATGCCAAGCGAGGAGAAGGGGAAGAAAGTGTGCCGCCGTGATGACAATGAAGTCTCACGAAGAGATGATCAGGCCAACTATTATCATCCTTAATGGAGGCTTGGACGTAGTCAAGCTAATTGACTCTAAACAAGCGCTTCGTGGGAGGCAACCCATGTGTTAGGTCAGTTTTCTTTTATCCCTTGTATTTACTTCCATTCAACGCGGACATTGAATATTTTAAGTTTGGGGGTAGTTTGGGGGATATGTAGTGTATAGTAGTTATTTGTGTGTCATTGTGTTCATATAGATATCATGTTTTGCATATTAGTAGTAATTCATGCATGTTCGTACGTATTATTTATGTTTGTTCATGTAGGGCATTCTGTTATTTTATTTTCGTATACCATGGGAGTTCATATAGTTGCATTTGCATAGCATGCATTTTTCATGATTCCTTAGAGTGAGCTAATTCTGATTGGTAGGTAGATGTCTAATTGAGTGTGGTAATGATGAATAGAGGGTTGATTTATAGTTCTTATGAAATTGACTTGCATGTTTCGGAAAGAAAAATATTACACAGTCTCATCGTTTGCTTTTGGGCTAGATTGAGGTCATGCTTGTTTGGTTGTTTTAGATTTAATCACTTGATTATATTTAGAATTTTCGTTATTCCCTTGATGGCGTAGGGACACTAAAGTCTAAGTTTGGGGGAAACCAGGGATTTCATGCTAGTTGTCAATAATGGCTAGGTGTCAAATGGCTAGTAGGCGGCTCATATTTTATGAGTAGTCTAGGGTTGGATGAGATGGAGCGAAACGCACTCATTCCAAATTAGAGGTGTGAAAAAATAAATTGCAAAAAAAAAGAAAAAAAAAAGAAGTCAAAAGTTTAAATTGTTAAATGCAAAATTAACCAGGGTGAGCTCTTTAATACTCGAGCAATTAAGTTCTAGGGGACTTTGTGCCTAGTGACCTAAGGCTTTTACAGTCTGGGATCCACTAACCTAACGCTCGCTACATGGGTATTATTGTATAAGCCTTTTGGGGTCTCATCCATTGCACGGTTAAATAAGCATGCTTGTATATTATGTGTCGTAGTTTAGTAATAAAGCATAAATTCCTGTCTAACTTGAATGAGGATGGAGGTGTTCCTAGGTTATAAAGTGTTTATAGTCTATTCTATTTATAAACCTGTGATTGTCTTGGCGAAGAATAGGTATGGTTTTGATCTAGTTTTGGGAGTATTTCTGATGAGCATCACACACACGCACGTTTCTGTCATGTATTGTTAGAGTACGGGGACTTAGTCGAGCTCTATTTGGATTTAGTTGCATTCTTTGAGATATTTGCTTGCTAGTTGGTTTTGGTTAGTTCGAGGGGGTTATTGCATTTTCATATTAGTTACATTCATGCATTGCATTGTTTTTGCATTGTTAGTTAGATGGATTTTGTGGGTACATTCGCTATAGGCCCTCACGAGACCTTACTCGTCCACTAGGGCTGCCTAGGGGTTTAAAGGGCTTGTTGCATATGCCAAATGCAACCGTGATCACCTACGGAAGTGGCACTAGTTAGTTAGTTAGTGTTTAGTTGTTTATGCTTGAGGACAAGCATCGGTTTAAGTTTGGGGGTGTGATAAGTGGATTTTATATCCACTTGGAGCGTTCCATATCGGCTTAAACTGATTCACTTGGCCTCAAGTTTGTTGTAGTTTTGATGTGTTTTGTTTAAATGTGCAGGTTTGCAGAAACGTCGATTAGGGTTGAAGTTTCCGTCATTTTTGGAGTTGATTTACGCAATGGAATGAAGAATGGAGTCTTATTGTCAGCTACCATGAAGATTATAAGTCAAGGAAATTGAAGATGTAAGCTTGTGCAAAAAGAACGGGAATAAAAGACGAAAAAACGAAGAAAAAGTGCAGAACTGTGCAACTGCCAGCAATCCAGAGCCCAGGCAGCGCCTCTAGAGCGCTGGCAGCGCACCAGGAAGCCCATGAGCAGAAAATGAAGCGCAAGCTGCGCTCCTGAGGCGCAGGCAGCGCCCTGCCGACCAGAAAATGCTGAAAAATGACCGTTTTGCCGTAATTCGAGTCCTAATTGTATTTTTTGTATTTCCTTGTATCATAACCGACTTCTAATTGTATTGTAGGATATTTTTCTTGCTTGGCAAGATATCTAGGGCTATAAAAACACATCTTAGCATTGTATTTGTATCGTTACATATCATAGCATAGATTTGCAAGGGAGAAAAGGGGAGAAAGATTCAACGCTCGTGACAAGCAACAGATCTAGATCTACTTCATCTTTTGTATTCTTTTCTTAGGCGCTATTCTGAATTCTAGATTTGTTTTCTCAACTATTTGTTTTATTAATATTACTTTTCTTTCTTTCATACTTTGTTTTATATCATGTTTTCATCAATTCCCATGGTGATGAGAGGTTCAATTATGAACTAATCGTTGTCATGGGATTCTAATGGATTTATCTATGTAGCTTAGTAGTTTGATTGCTTTAAAGATTTATGTGTGGTGAATTCTTGATATCCTCGTATGGTTGTGATTCATGTATTTAGATGCGTAGCTAACATCTAATTTGTTAATCTTTTGTGAAACGAGAGTGGATCTTAAGATTTAGAACTTGCCATGCTAGCATAGGTTCATGATTGTTATCAACATGATTTGTAGTATAAGATGAGAATACTTATATTGCCCTATGTGATCTATATGGATGACTTGTGCTTAAACCGTTATGTTTTCAAATCTTATAGAGATATATGGTCTAAACATAATTGGTGTCTATTCATCTTCTATCTCTTTTGTGGATGTATGATTAGTTTTGTGTTCATATACCGAGAGGTAACCTATACTTGTTTCGTGTTGTCTGATCAGATATCAAAACCATCACATGTATTGATTAAAGGCATCAACTCTAAGTGAAGTAGATAATGAAGTTAAAGTCCCATGTTTATTCTCATATAAGTAATTCAGTTTAATTCTCGTTAGTTGTTCATTCTTAGTTGATAATTTGCATCTTAGTTAGTTTAGTTAATTAAAACCCCAATTTGTTATTTGTCTTAACAGTGAATTAAAATCATACATTGTTGAATAGGTGCATTAACTGAATAGAAACTTAACCAGATCTCTGTGGAACGAACTTGAATTATATTACTTGTGACCACGTATACTTGCGTGATATTGTGTTAACAGTCTCTTCAAATGAAGCTATATCTAAGTCAGCAATTGACAAGAGAGATCTAGATATTGATTCTTCATGGGAAACTACATTGACATACAGACTGGCTATGCAACTTATTTCTCTAAAGGTAAAGCTTTCCAGACCTGTTCTAGATTTTCTGGTTGAAAGAGTTCCTAAACTTTCATTTCTTGAAGAATATGGACTTCTACATCAAAGACTTGACTTAATGAAGATGTATTTCTATGTAACTATCAGAAAATAGTTATGCAAGTCATTTGGGCTTTTAAAACATGGTGCACTTCAATCACTTCATGCATATTTATTTGATAAACATTTTATTGTTGAAGATGCTCCAGCTAAAGGTGAACAAAAGGAGGCAGTAGGTATTGGAATGCAGTCAACAGGAGATACTATTGCACCAGTGGTAAATAGTAGGATAGATCATATCACAGTCACTGCAACACAAGAACCATCTAGTCAGAGGTTGGATGACTCAGGAACTGTGATTGCTGATGCCGAAAGGTCTTCTGTGATGACTGAAACTGCAAGTGAGATACCCTATGATATGGGAGGAATGGCTTTGATTGATTTTCATGAATATTAAACAAATATTGTTCAGTCAGAGTCTATCCACCTTGAGGGTGTGTCTTAGCAAAAAACACTTAAAGATGGTGACACACAAACTATAATGTCTAATGAAGTATTACTGAAGGCATTACAATCTAGTGTAGAACCTAAAAGTGGTATACTGGAGCCTGTAGTCTCTGGAAAGAAAGTAGATATTTGTAAGGATTCAGAGACTATAGCAGCTCACTCCTTGGAGAAAACCTCAAGCCCCATGCTAAATGAGGAACCCTCTCTCCATGTGAGTTCAGGTATAAAAACTTCTTCTAACCCCTATTTTTCTGTAGGTCATGAGAGCACTTATCCAAATTTGAATGATACACTTGAAAAGCTGGACATAGATCCACAAACAGAGAGGCTGGCTCCTGAGTAGGCAAAAGGAGAGGTAGAAAGAGTGTTGACATTAGATAGTCAAAGTGAGAATGAGGGTATGGATGATCAACTCCATAGTGAGGGAGAGAAAATTAGGAAACCACCATTGTTTGATTTCTGGGATCAGGTTTTTCCTGGATCTTGGTCTGAGAATCTTGGTGTGGATGCTGGTACTTACTCTTTTATCAAAATGTATGAGAAGAATGACTTAGAAAAGCACAATGCAAAGCCAGAAGTTAAAGCTCAGAAACAGAAAGAAAGGCTTGCAGGAATCATCAATAGAAGAGGTGAAAGGCTAAGGCAATCTCTTGCTCAACATGTACCAGATGAAACTCCTAATGATCCTAGTATTCCTTTGTATGTACTTCCAATATCAGCTAGAATTGAGACATCAACAGTGTTTGATCACTCTCAGGAGGAGTCAGGATTTGTAGATGTTAGTACACAGAATACTGGTAAAGGACAGGATGATCATATTTTAGCTTCAGATCAGAAAGATGAAGATTTTTGTAACTCTACTCAAGTCTTATTACTTGAATATCATCATTCTACTTCAGTAGAGCATGTTCAACAGGCAACTTCTTCTATAAGGCTTGAAGATAAGGTTATTTCTACATCTGAATCTGAAGATACAACAAGCACTTCCAACATTGAAGTTAGTTCTAAAGTTCTAAAGCATATTCAGAAATCTCAAATTGCTATTCAATCAAGACTTCAAATATTTGAAGATAACCAAGTCACTATTATGGAAAATCAAGCAGTTATGATGAATCTCATTTGTTCTGTTACTGAATCTCTGGGTATTAATGTTGCTGATGTCAAAAAGGGGGAGATAAAAACAATTCAAAGGCAACAGACTAGGGGAGATAAACAGACTGTGGGAGATTAAGGAAGAACTGATGGTGACAGAGGTGAATCTCAACAGGGAAGTGGTAAAGGAAAAGAAGCATCAAATAGTTGAATTCTTTCTTCTAAGTACTAGATACTATGTCTACATCTGAAGAAGGAGGTACTTAACTTCATGAAACCTACATTAATAAATTCTATTATGACTATATTGTTATATGTTTTGACATCTACAACTTAGATTTATGCTTCAGATTCTAAAGCATAAATAGGGAGAGATTGTTAGGAATAATTCATGAGTTGTGATGTTAAGAATAGAATTTGCACATACTTCTTGTATATCCTGATCTAATAAAGGATTTAGCACTTTGTATAAGATATATGTGTTAGACAGTGTTAGGTCCAAATGTGTTGTAGAGGGGGGGTGAATACAACTTTTCGAATATGAGAAGCAATAAATACGATGCAATAAACGAACACACAGATTCAAGGAATATATGTCTTATATATAACTTGAAGTGGTTGCTATAACATTCATTACAAAGTATAACAGAAGTTCAGAGAGAAGTGAATGATACTAAGCTCTGTGAATGCACTCTCTCTCTTTTACTTGTGTTTCTCTCAAGAATTGCTCTCTAATTAAAACATTACACAAGTACTTCTATTTATACTACATGTAATCTATGTCCTGTAGTCTTCAAAGACTAAGATATACGTGGCCCAATGATTTCCACATAAATCTTGCCTTATCTTGAAAGCTTGGAAATCTGCCAATCAGAAGATGCCATGTGTCATGTTGAAGCTGCACTCTAAGTAGAACTTCTACTTGAGAATTTCTACTTAGCCATCTCGAATTTCTAAGTAGAACTTCTACTTGAGAATTTCTACTTAGCCATCTCGAATTTCTAAGTAGAACTTCTACTTGAGAATTTCTACTTAGCCATCTCGAATTTCTAAGTAGAACTTCTACTTAGAAATATTCTACTTGGTCATCTAGAATATTTAGTACTTAGAAAATATTCTGGTCTTCAACTTGAAACTTCAATGCACATCTTGAACTTGTGATATCTTCATGTCTTCTTTATTCTTCACCAAGCTCTTGAACATGGATCTTTATTACTGACATAAACTTGCTATCAATGTCCTGACACTTGATGCACTGGTCTGGTTCATAAGTGACTAGTCTTGATAGTGTTTTTGCTTCTTGAATAAATTACCATATCCAATTAGTAATGTGGCTTTCCAATATTTGCTTTCCTTCTTGTTCACTTGAAATCAATTGGTCTTATTGATACTGATAGTTATGATCTTGATTCTTGGCTTTTCAAATCACTGAGGCATGAACAACTTTGACTTGAACTTCTCTCAATGATTTCTTCTTGGCTTGATCATAGTTAACATGTTGAATTGTATCAATTACCTTGTCTTCATTTAGTGTTGATTTCTTTGTGACTTCTTGTTCTTGATTGTCTTCTGGTTAAGTATCTTTTCCTTTAGTTGAGTTACATTAGTTATAGTGTTACAAGTTTACACACTCTCCCTTTCAATCTCCCCCTATTTGACTGTCTAACAATGACATTCAAATTAATGAAGGATAACTCAACTAAACAATGAGACGAGAAAAGATAATTAACATTACAGTCTTGAATAATATACAATTGAAAAGTACTTGAAAACAATACAAAGAACTTAAACTAGAAACAGAATTCGAACTTCGAATTAAAGATCATTTGAGTGATTCCTATCACCTGGATTATTTCATACCTTTTAGTCAAACTTATATCATCTTATTGGATTCACTCTAAGGTGAATTTTCCTCAAGTGAGTTAAAGCAACCGAAAGACATGAAGTTTTTCCAACTTCAAGTTCACACCACTCTGACCTTTGACCCTAATTCCGTTTCCTCTTTCTAGCTTCAGCAGCTTGGTCTCTCTCTTCTTTCTGCCTTCTGCGCTTCTCCTTCTGCTGCTGTTCTTTCTTGTACACTGGATCGTGAAGCTGCTTCCACCTAGCATTCAACAGACTTACAGCTTCCATTTCTAGAGGATTCTTGGGCTCTGGATGAGGATGTTTGAAAAGCCTTCTGAGTTTGTCCACCTCCTGAGTAGTCCTGATCTTTGGAATTTCCTCAAAGTTCTTCATTATGAGCTGAGGTTTCCAATGAGTTTTATCAGCTTTAAACTGACAATAGATCATCTTGGGGTAGCCCTTGACACGGTTAGTATTGTGGACACTAGCCGCATCTCGCTCCATCCGCTTCTTTTCCACCACTACCTCAGACAGGTAACTCATGAGTCTCTGCTTTTCTTCCACATACATATCTTCCACTTTGCCCCATTTGAATACATGTAATACTCTCTCCAGAAATGCAGCATCGTGAGTGTGTAGCAGCCATTTCTACTCATATGCAAGAATGTTTGATTCTGGTCTGCATCTATGAATACTAAGGCATCAGCTGTATCTTCAACATAAGCGTGTATCCAGTATACACTATCACTTCCTGGAACACCAATTGCCTCCCTTATCTCTCCTTGTTCCAGTGCTCCAGAATGAAGAGTCAGAGCTTCATCTACATTCTTCATTGCTTGAAGAATATTCCATTTCTTCTCCATCAGCTCTGGCTCAATCTTCACGTTATCTAGAGGGTTTGGAGCAATGATATCATACTTCCACACCTCATTGCTCTTCTTGAATATGACTCTTTCAATGATCTTCACGGATTTTTCTTTAAGCTCAGAAGCGAATCCCTTACTCATCATTTGTCTACAGACAGCTTTGAGAGATTCCATTGAAAGCTCCATTAGATCATTTTCCTCCATGCTAACCCTCTTCATCTTTCCGTCAACTACCATCCGGACAAAATTTGGATATGCTGAGAATTCTGGACCCTTGTCCTCTGCTAGCTGCATTAACTGATCCCTATACAGAATGCTAAGCTCCTCAGATTGAGAGTATTGAATTTTTGTTGCTAGCAAGAACAACTCTGACGTAGATCTTCTCGTTATGAATTGGTCATCCACATATAGGAAAGATGTTGGGACTCCTTCTACCAAAGACAAAATAACCTGCCACTCCTTAAGTGTTGCATTGAATCCAACCCTGACTTTGGAAATTAATCTCTTCAAAGCACTTATATAGTCTATAGTCATTGGATTCTGCAAATTCAGGTTGTAGAACAGGTCATCTGCCTCCTTGTTATGAACTCCTTTCGCACAGGGTCCCATCAATATCTTCCTTGCTTCATCCCATTTCTGTCCTATCCTTCTCTTGTCGAGATCAACTTGAGGATCAGCTAGCCTTGCAAGTTCATGATCATACTGCTTCCCTTGGAGCTCCACTTTCTTTTCTAGGAACGCAGCATGTTCTTGCATCATCTTCATTTTATGGAACTGAGCTTGTTCCAAGGCTAACTGTTGAGCTTTAAGAGTTTCCTCATCAACAGGAATTTCTTCAGGCATTCCGGAAGACATCCCAGCACCTCCACCTTGTTCCTTCAAAGATCTCTTTATAGCATGTGCCAAAGGTGTGTCTTCCATATCAGAATCTGAGTCAAGTACCTCCTGTACTGTTTCCTGATGACTCAGGTCAACGAATGGTTCATCAACCATCATTGCCTTACCCTTTCTCCTCCTCAGAGCATCTTCATCAACAGACGGCTTAATTTCTGTTTCCTTGACAAGATCAGCGGGTTCTTCAATTTCTTCGATGTGAACTGCCTGCTGTCTCGTCTCCTTTCCACTCTCCCCCTTAGGTGAGTTATCCTGAGCTCCACCTTGGTCTGCAGATCCACCAGCTGCATAAGAACCTCCAAAACCAGAACCGGAGGCTCCTGCTCCACTAGCACCACCTGCACCAGCATCGTGGGGAGGTTGTTGCGACTCGAAACACTCCGGGGGCACAAAACTCCTGACTGCGAACATCATTCTACTGATCTCCACAGCCATTGTATGCATTGTAGACTCCATTGCCCCCATCCTTTCATTCAGAGTGCTTCCCAAGACACCACCAGCATGGCCCAAGTCATTGACCTTGTTTGTCAAAGCATCAAAAGCTGTAGCTTGACTTGCCATTCGTGCTGCGTAGTCATCAAGAGCCCTTTGATTGTTTCCAATGTTAATCCCGAACTGCCCCATCGTCTGCCCGAACTGCCTCATCTGAATTTCCATAGAAGTCATACGTGTATCAAGATTTTCAATATTAAGGGACGGTGTTTGGTTTAGGTGACCTCGCTCTAATACTCGTTCCCTCTCTCCCTAACCTCTCACACACACTCCCTGTCTCACGCTCATGTATGTCTTCAATGATTGATCCAAAGTATGAAGCAGTACCTGCAGAAATTGGATAAGCAATATAATTGGCAGTTATGGGATCTATTTCTGTTATGTCCTGAGTTGGAATCTCAGGCTGAGGGGCTGCAAAGTGTTCTTGTACGACATCAGAACCGATCCTCTTTGCAGCATCAGTACGTACCGGTGAAGGTACGGCTGAAGTTGTTAAAACTTCATGTCCTTTTGAAGCAACAGGATCTTCAAAAGGTACATAATCCTCACCAAAATCCCTATGTGCAGATTGTTTAAGGGGAGAACCACTCTCGTGAGGTGGAGTGGTTGCGTGTGACACACTAGGGTTTGACTGGACTTTTGAAGTAGCAGCATTTTTGGCTTTCTTTCGAATAAGATGCTGCACTTCGGGGTCACTCTCCTCATCATCTCCTACGTATACATGTGCTGGCTTTCTGACTTCCGTTAACAGGGGTGAAAGAGAATAAGAATGTGTATCAGGTTCAGAAATATAGCTCTCACCCTGGGATAAATTCTGCGGGTTAGCAGTCTCTTGGGTCTCGGAATCAGATACATAGGAGGAGGAATGAATAGTATACAGGGAGAGATTACCTGATTCATTACCTTGTGCCTCATCGCTTTGCTCATCAGGAATCCCATCAAATGCCTCAGCATGAGCAGATGGATTCTGAGCATATGAAGAAACTTGCGATGATTCCTCCAAATAGCGGTGCAGATGTTGGGCTTCTGGCAAATCCCTGTCTAACAGCAAGAGCAACCTTCGGTATTAAATCATTAATCAGCATTTGTAGGAACCGAGGAAACTAGCAGACAACATCAGTTGTAGTGAGGTCTCTGCTTGCAGGAGATCCCATTGAAGCCACTATCTCAGAGAGAACTATGCGTCCATAATTTATATCCAGTTCTCTTGCTAGGGCAACTGCAAAGGTTTGCATTGGAATTGGAATTTGATGAAAATCTTTTTCGCGTGCCCGAAAACATCTTGTGATGGCCTCGAAAAAGTAATTCCATTCCACATGGAAGAATTGTTTTTGGATGTTTCCAGTGATCCGGCCAGTCGGAGGATAACATCCTATTTCTTCAAAGAATGTGAGGCGTTGTTCAGCTGTAGGTTTGGAATCATAAGCATCTTTGATCGGGAATCCCAGAACCCTGTTGATAATTTCTTCAGTCACCTCAAATTCTTGACCCGCTAAGGTAAACCTGAAACCGAAGGGGGTTGTTTTGCTCCCAAAAGTAACCGCACTAGTCCATAATTGCTGTAAAGCATCATGTACTAGTGAAGGTTTAGCAGTAAAAGCATGGCTAGCCTTGGAGTACAAATTAAGAAATCGTATCCAAAACTTAAACCGCGGGAGTTGATCACCAATTTTCGTAGAAATATTATAAAAATTGTTTTTAGCAAGTGAAAATTGGTGAGCCATTTTAATTAAATGTTTTTCTTTAAAAGATGTGAATTTTTTATTTTTTTTTTAATTTTGAAAAACAAGTAATTTACGAATTAAAGATTGTATCCCTTTTAATTTAACAAGAACAACAAAAGTCCCTTTGAGAAATTAAACTACGGGATTCAATCAATAGCCAATACTAAATCTGAATATTCAATGAAGATGAATATTCGTGTGTATACCAGTGAAATCGTGTGTGTTTAGATAGAGAATATGAAATCGTGTTTTATGAACAGTTACACAAACACTTTATGTTCGTGTGTATGTATATGCGCGTGTATGAATGGTCACTAAACACACCACCACAACGATTAAGGATAACACAGACAATAGTAGTCAACAAATTGGCAGTAATTCGTGATTAGTATGAGTTTAATCACAAAAACACGGATTAATGGTATGAAGTTTGTGAAATCGCCTTGTTTTTGTGAAACGGCTGCTGTGAAAATGAAATTAGGTAAAGTGAATGATGCATCGAGTTAGAGATGTATATATAGATGATTGTGAAATGACAAAAGTATCCCTATTAAAAAGAGTGAAAAACACTAAGTACATACAGGGAGGACTTAAGTCGAACTCTATCTCGAACATCAAGTCGAACTTCGATATGAAGTTCGAGATAGAGGTTAACTCGAACAAATAAGCACAAATAAGCACTTTAACCAATTTTACAGCAAAGACTACAGGGAAATCCTATCTCGAACTTGATTGATTTGTAGTAAACTTGGAAAATTTCCCTCCAGTAAAAGAAACAGGGAAATTCGAGATACGTTTCGAGTTAGAAGTTTAACTCTATCTCGAACATCAAGTCGAAATTCGAGTTGAGTTTCGAGATAGAGACTAACTCGAAGTTATTCTCAGTTCTTTCCAAAATATCCCCTTGAAGCAAAAACTACAGGGTAATTCAAGATATGTTTCGAGTTAGGAGTTTAACTCGAAAAATTCCCCTTAAGCAACTGAGAACTCTATCTCGAACATCAAGTCGAAATTCGAGTTGAGTTTCGAGATAGACTAACTCGAAGTTAATTGTCAGTTCTTTTCAAAATATTCCCTTAATGGAAACCTCATCTCAACCTTCGAGATAAAATTCGAGATAGACTTTATCTCGAATATTTTGAAGATAGAACTAGGCACTGGTAACTCGAACTCGAACTCGAAGTCGAATTTCGAGATGAATTTCGAGATAGACAACTCGAAATTCTTCCCAGACTTAGAATTTTCAAAACTTCACTCTGACAGCTTAAGTCGAAATTCAAGTCGAATTTCTAGATAAGTTTCGAGATAGAAACTAACTCGAAATTTTGAAGTTTTTTAATTCTAAGGCCTCTAATTACATGAAAATCATAGGTAAATTCATCTAAAAATCATGCAATATTTAGAATACTATGAATTTAACTCCCCCTATGATCATGCAATCTAACAAGCATAAATTCACAGATTTGTGCTATAAAAGACACTTAAAAACACAATGAATTTATGTACAATGACATTATATGCAACCTATAACAATCATTAATTAGGCATTTTAAAGTCTAAGCACATAATGATTAAGTAGCTTGCACATACAAACATAAACTTGGATTTTACAGATAGAAGGCTTTACTAACTTGTGTTAAGCATTCCCAATTCACCAACCAATCTATTGAATGTTACTTCATCAAGAGGTTTGGTGAATATATCTGCAATTTGTTGCATTGTGGGTACAAAATGTAGCTCCACAGTCCCCTCCTCGACATGTTCTCTTATGAAGTGATACCTGATGTCGATGTGCTTGGTTCTTGAGTGATCTACAGGATTGTTGGTTATGGCAATGGCACTTGTGTTGTCACACATAATTGGAATTTTCTTGTGCTCCATGCCATAATCCTTCAATTGGTTCCTCATCCACAGTATTTGAGCTACACAGCTTCCAGCAACAATGTACTCAGCTTCAGTAGTAGAAGTAGATACTGTATGTTGCTTTTTACTTTGCCAGGACACCAATCTTCTGCCAAGAAATTGACAAGCACCAGATGTGCTCTTCCTATCAATCCTGCAACCTGCATAGTCTGAATCCGAATAGCCAATAAGATTAAAACCTGTATCTCTTGGGTACCAAATCCCTAGATTTGGTGTGCCCTTGAGATACCTAAAAATTCTTTTGATGGCTACGAGATGTGATTCTCTAGGATCCGCTTGGAACCTTGCACATAAACAAGTTGCGAACATTATATCCGGTCTACTTGCAGTTAAATAGAGGAGTGAGCCAATCATACCTCGATAGCTTGTGATGTCAACTGATTTACCTGATTTGTCTTCATCAAGCTTCGTGGCTGTTGCCATGGGAGTCTTAGCTGCTGATGCATCTTCTAGATAGTACTTCTTGAGTAAATCTCTGACGTACTTGGATTGACAGATAAAGATACCATCTTTTCTATGACTGATCTGTAATCCAAGGAAGAAGGACAGCTCTCCCATCATGCTCATCTCATATTTTTCCTGCATTAGCTTAGCAAATTTCTCGCACAAGCGCTCATTAGATGACCCAAAAATAATATTGTCCACATAGACTTGAACAAGTATTAAGTCATTTCTTACATTTTTATAGAACAATGTTTTATCAATTACTCCCCTAGTAAAACCATTTTCAATTAAGAATAAGGATAGGGTTTCATACCATCGCCTTGGGGATTGCTTGAGGCCATAGACAGATTTGAAGAGAAGATACACAAAATCTACATGTTCTGGATCAATGAAGCCAGGCGGCTGTTCCAGATACACTTCTTCTTCTAACTCTTCGTTCAGGAAGGCACTTTTCACATCCATCTGGAAAACCTTGAAGTTCTTATGTGCTGCAAATGCCAAGAACATCCTGACTGCCTCAAGTCTTGCAACTGGTGCATAGGTTTCATCATAATCAATTCCTTCTCGCTGAGAATAACCTTTTGCAACCAAACGAGCCTTATTTCGTGTTACAAGTCCGTTTTCATCCAGTTTATTTCTGAATACCCACCTAGCTCCAATTACTGATATGTTCTTTGGTCGGGGTACCAGTTCCTAAACTTTCTGCCTTTCAAACTGATTGAGTTCCTCTTGCATTGCAATCACCAAATCAGCATCACCAAGAGCTTCTTCTATTTCTTTAGGTTCAAGCTTGGATAAGAACCCAGAATATAAGGAAATATTAGCCAGGTCAGCTCTTGCAGTTCTTCTAGTAGTCACACCAGCATCTGGATCACCAATAATTAACTCAAACGGATGGTCTCTATTCCATACCCGTTCTCCTGGAAATTGTCTTGATGATTCAGCTTGACTTTCTGAGTTGTGGTGCTGACTACTTTGATTATTTTCACTAACTCCCCCTGAGTTAGTGCCAGCTCCTACAGAACTACTGTCAACTCGACTCGAGCCTTGAACATTAGTCCTTGAGCTGCTATTTACTCCTCCTGAGTTGTTGCCAGTTCGTACTGAAGAAGTCTCTCCTGATCTTGTAGAATTAGCTTGTTCACTAGACTCAGGTTCTTCATGTACACTTGGAACATTTAATGGAACAACCAACTCAGGTTCATCTTCAAGATCTTCTAAGTCCAGATTCGGAAATTTTAGGGACTCAGGTTCACTAGAATCTCTTGAAATTGATGAGAGTTTGGTATCATCGAATCTGACGTTGTAGCTTTCAGTCACTTTTCGATCATTCACTAAGAACACCCTATAAGCTGCCACCACATCTGTAGAGTAACCAACAAAGATTCCTTCACGAGCTTTTGCTGCAAACTTGCCTAGATTTTCATCATCTATAAGTACATAGCATTTTGCTCCAAAGACATGAAAGTATTTGATTGTTGGTCTTCTGTTGTTCATTAATTCACATGGTGTCTTTTCTTTATCTTTTATGATCAAGGTTCTATTTTGAGTGTAACAAGCGGTACTCACTGCTTCGGCCCAGAAGTACAAAGGAAGTTTCGAATCATACAACAAAGTTCTTACTGCTTCAACCAAAGTTCTATTCTTCCTTTCAACTACTCCATTTTGCTGTGGAGTTCTCGGGGCTGAATACTGACGACGTATTCCCCTAGATACACAGAAGTCATTTAGCATTGCGTTTTTAAATTCAGTGCCATTGTCTGATCTAATCGTCTTCACAGTAAGTGTTGAAACATTCTCAATTTGAGTGATGTGATCAATGATTAAGAAAGGTACTTCGTCTTCGTCATTGCGAACAATACCCATGTATACTTGGAGAAGTCATCCACGATTACCAATGCATATCTTTTCCTAGACAAAGATAGGACATTCACTGGGCCAAACAAATCCATATGAAGAAGTTGCAAAGGCTCAGTAATACTAGAAATTTCTTTGCTTTTATGCGATGCTCGCTTCGACTTTCCCATTTCACAAGCTTCACAGAGTCCTTTCGAAGCGAACTCCATTTGGGGTAGATCTCTCACCAATTCTCGCCTCGCGAGAGCATTCATCGTTTTGAAGCTTAAGTGAGATAGCTTTTTGTGCCATAACCAGCTTTCATCATCTGAGGCTTTGCTATAGAAACAGGTGACCTCATTCTGATTTGCTGAATCCATGTCTGCAACAAAAAGATCTGCCTTTCGAACTCCTCTCAAAGCTAATGAGCCTTCCTTGATGTGAGTGATTGATACACCTTTCTTGTTGAAGACAATTTCGTAACCTTTGTCACAGAATTGACTGATACTCAACAGATTGTGCTTCAGTCCCTCAACATAGGAAATATCTTCTATGATGACATTGCCAGTTTTCAGTTTGCCATATCCCTTTGTCACACCTATGCTGTCATCTCCAAAGGTAACATAAGGGCCAGCCTTCATAACCAACTCTGTAAGCAGGGACTTGTTTCCAGTCATATGCCTCGATGCTCCACTGTCTAGCACCCATATAACTTTATTTCTATTCTGCTTAACGCCCTCTGGTTCCTCTGATGTCTCAGCCATGAGGGCAAAGTTTGCTACATGAGTAACATCTTCCTCATCTGAATCATCCCAAGCTCTTCCTTCTGTCACCAATAAAGCTCGTTTTCCATGTCTTTCCTTCACCAGCGATTCATACTTGCTTTTGAGGGCTTCATATGTCTCTTTTGGATAAGTCTGTTTAGGCTTTTTGCAGTCCGAGGCAAAATGTCCAGCTTCACCACAATTATAGCATTTGAACTTCATTTTGAAATCCAACGGAGATTTGTAGCTGGTATTCTTGCCTTTACCTTGGTAGCCTGACGAACTACCACCACCCCTAGCAGCCCGATAATAAGATGAAGAATTTCTCTGTGGTCGGTTGCTCTTTCTGAATCTCATGTTGCTGAACTTCCTTGCCATGTATGCCACGACACTATCGTCCATGTTGTCCAGCTCTTCTTGGGTGTAGTAGTCATCATCACTGTCAGATGCGCACTCGTCATCATTATCAACTTGATGTGGTGCAAGTGATGATTTAGGCTTTTCTGCAACCATTGCCTTCTTAGACTCTTCCTCATCAGCAACTAATCCTGATGCAGTTTCTTTTCCTTTTGAATCATTGTCCCATGCTTGATCTTGAAGTGTTTCCAGCTCATAGGTCTTTAATATTCCATAATATTCTTCCAGAGAAGTTGTATGCAAATCTCTGGTTTCTCTTATTGCGTAGACCCTATGTTCAATGCTTTTTGGCCGGTTCCTCAGATATCTCGTATTAGTCTCAACCATGGGGAGAGTTACACCTCTCAGATTCAAATCCAATACCAATTGACTGAATCGTAGATAGACGTCTGTTATGCCTTCTCCTTTTCGTATTCTAAAGGTGTCGTACTCCATCTTTAGTATGAGTGTCTTGTTACTTCTAACCTCTGCAGATCCTTCCATGACAACTTCTATCTTGTCCCAAATCTTCTTTGCTGTAGTCAGACCTTTGACTATGTTGAACATTTCATGATCAAGAGATTCCATCAAGGTTTGTCGTACGGCAGTATCACAAGCTATTTGCTCCTTGTCAGCATCCGAAAAGTCCGCTGCCTTTTTTGGCTCAGACCGAGGTGCTATAACCACCCCTCCTTCCGTATGCGCAGGAATAACCACCATTGGAACAAATTTACCCTTGTCAAGGACTTCCAGATATTCAGGGTTAACAGTCTCTAAATAGAGTCTCATTCTGAAAACCCATTCTTCATAGTGATCTCGGTTGAACATTGGGATCTTGAATGCATTTTTAGGAGCCATTTCAATTCTGGTCACTAAAAGTTTCTAAGTACCCAAGACTAGGCTATGTAGAATATATATGAGAACTTTTGCCTAAGTCGAAATTTCTCTAAGTATAAATTTTGCTCAAGTCGAACTTCACCAAGTAGAATTGTCCAAGTCGAAATTCTATGTAGAAAATCTCAAGTACAAATTCTATGTAGAACTTTTGTCCTTAGAATAAATTTTCTGCAGATTACTTTAATATTGAATAAACAATATTATCTCTTTAACACCTTTTGACTTTTGATGCTTTATTCACCTAACCCACCTAACCCACGTGCTAGGTACTGAGTATGTCTTGTTACACTTTCGGCCGTGAATAATGCAAATCAAAAAGTCCAAAAACACCTTTTTATTCTTTTACTATTTATCTGTTTGAAAAGGAGATCAAAAAGTTGCTGGGTTGTCTTCTTTGATAAGAACAGATGATGAACACTCAAGAACACCAAATATGAAAGTACCCAGATTAATTCACAAAAATTAATTAAAATACACCCAAGCTAAATAATCACACCTGGAGTATTTAAATAATTTTTCAGATGAGTTTTCACTACAAACGAATTAAAGCACACTTTTCGAGAAAATGAAAAGTAGATCTAGAAAATGAAAACTCACGATTCTTCTACTAAACACAAGGATCTATGTTTTGTATGTTAAACATATAGCTCTGATACCAATTGTTAGGTCCAAATGTGTTGTAGAGGGGGGGTGAATACAACTTTTCGAATATGAGAAGCAATAAATACGATGCAATAAACGAACACACAGATTCAAGGAATATATGTCTTATATATAACTTGAAGTGGTTGCTACAACATTCATTACAAAGTATAACAGAAGTTCAGAGAGAAGTGAATGATACTAAGCTCTGTGAATGCACTCTCTCTCTTTTACTTGTGTTTCTCTCAAGAATTGCTCTCTAATTAAAACATTACACAAGTACTTCTATTTATACTACATGTAATCTATGTCCTGTAGTCTTCAAAGACTAAGATATACGTGGCCCAATGATGTCCACATAAATCTTGCCTTATCTTGAAAGCTTGGAAATCTGCCAATCAGAAGATGCCATGTGTCATGTTGAAGCTGCACTCTAAGTAGAACTTCTACTTGAGAATTTCTACTTAGCCATCTCGAATTTCTAAGTAGAACTTCTACTTGAGAATTTCTACTTAGCCATCTCGAATTTCTAAGTAGAACTTCTACTTGAGAATTTCTACTTAGCCATCTCGAATTTCTAAGTAGAACTTCTACTTAGAAATATTCTACTTGGTCATCTAGAATATTTAGTACTTAGAAAATATTCTGGTCTTCAACTTGAAACTTCAATGCACATCTTGAACTTGTGATATCTTCATGTCTTCTTTATTCTTCACCAAGCTCTTGAACATGGATCTTTATTACTGAAATAAACTTGCTATCGATGTCCTGACACTTGATGCACTGGTCTGGTTCATAAGTGACTAGTCTTGATAGTGTTTTTGCTTCTTGAATAAATTACCTTATCCAATTAGTAATGTGGCTTTCCAATATTTGCTTTCCTTCTTGTTCACTTGAAATCAATTGGTCTTATTGATACTGATAGTCACGATCTTGATTCTTGGCTTTTCAAATCACTGAGGCATGAACAACTTTGACTTGAACTTCTCTCAATGATTTCTTCTTGGCTTGATCATAGTTAACATGTTGAATTGTATCAATTACCTTGTCTTCATTTAGTGTTGATTTCTTTGTGACTTCTTGTTCTTGATTGTCTTCTGGTTAAGTATCTTTTCCTTTAGTTGAGTTACATTAGTTATAGTGTTACAAGTTTACACACTCTGCCTTTCAGACAGTAATCTGTAGAGTTAAGTCAGGAACAGTGTGTCAAGGACTACATTTCAGGAACTGATAGAAGATCCTGATACCACAAGACAGATACTGATGGATGTCAAGTCCTGATGCAAGGTGAAATCCTGATATCAGTTATACTAGTGATGATGTCATTACGGATGCTACAGAAACTGGCAAGTGCTATAAAACAGGATCGTTGTTTTGAAGAACAAGCAAGAAGATATCATGAAAGAAAGAATTTTCTATTGATGGAAACTATCAACTAGACGACAGAACATTGTCATGTATAGATCATTACTTTCTGTTATTAGTTGATAGGTAGCATTATAAATACTCTCTCAATATTATTGTAAAAAGCGAAAGTGAGTTCGTAGAGTTCGTTCGTGAGTATAAGGTTTATATTCGAGAGTTCGAAATAAACAGAGAGAGATTTGTATTGGAGCAGCTGCTAAAGGTATTGTACACCTTTGGTAGAGTTTGTATTTGATTTAATTAATACAAACAGTTTGATTTATTTGTTTGTTCTTGTTCAACCAATCAAGCAAAAATCAGACACGATTATATAACTTGTATTCAACCCCCCTTCTACAAGTTATTCGAGTTAACACTCACGAATAACATATTTTCATTAAAAATATATATTATTTTATAAATTATTCTTAAGGGTTAAGGTTCTCTTCCCGTCAATATCATATTATAACCAAAAAAAATTTATTATCTTTTTTTAATAAATTATTATTATACATTTATATTATCTTATAAACTACTCCCTAAAATTTCCGTCAATAACATATTATAGTTAAAAACTAAAACACTATGGTTTAAAATACAATCAAAAATGTATTATGATATTTTATTATCATAAATAAATGTTTTCCTACTAATTAATATATATATATATATATATATATATATATATGAAAATATGGGTAATAAGATAAAAGATATTAAAAAAATCATCTGTGCATCATGCGAGTTATAAGTTATATAGTTAAAAATTACATAAAATCTGGAAAACATTTACAATATGGAATTTTTGTATAAAAATCGAAAAAAGGTCTACATGATTAGATAAATTTCACCCTTTCTACTAAATAAAAGTTAAAAAAAACTACTTTTATTTAATATTTTTATATATACATATGTATTTTAAAGTAATAATTAAAATACTTAACTAGAATAATATTTATATTTATGATATTTATAAAGTTAAAAAATTATTTTAATAATAAAAACATATTTACAACTTAAAATTTTAACAATGAAATATAATTAAACAGTTTACATGCAACCACTTATAGGATAGTAGAAATCTATACTATTATATAAAAGCCGAAACATTAAAAGTTTGGTTGGTTGGTCGGTCGGTCGGTCGGTACGTTACCTGTTGATTTTACTTATTTACCCTTATTTAAATAAAATACATCCTACTAACTAATCAATTTCCTTTTTCAGGTTAAACATATTACCTTTTCTATTTTTCAATAACTAAATAATTTCCTTTTCAGGTAAAATACAATAACTTTTATATTTTCTCTAACTAAAATTTCTTCATTATTAATCAATTTCCTTTTTCAGGTTAAACATATTACCTTTTCTATTTTTCAATAACCTTTTTTAAAAACACTACAAACATTTTTGTTTAATAAAATAACATAATTACATTATGATTAATATTAACTAATCAATTACCTTTTTCAGCCAAAACACGTTACCTTTTCTCTTTTCTTTAATAAAATCTCTCTTTTTCCAATTATATCATGGGCGGTTACCTTTTTCAGCCAAAATACGTTACCTTTTTTCTTTTCTTTTACTAAAACCTCTCTTTTTCCAATTATATCACAGGAATTTTGTCTAATAAAATAACATAATTACATTATGATTAATATTAACTAATCAATTACCTTTTTCTGCCAAAACACATTACCTTTTCTCTTTTCTCTAAATAAAATCTCTCTTTTTCCAATTATATCATGGGCGGTTACCTTTTTCAGCCAAAACACGTTACCTTTTTTTTTCTTTTACTAAAACCTCTCTTTTTCCAATTATATGATGGGAGTTTATATTTAATAAAAATAAAATAATAATATTATAATACTAATAATTAACCGATTACCTTTTCAGCTAAAAAGTATCATCTTTTCTATTTTTTCTGATTAAATTCCCTTTTTTTCTAGAAATATCACGGGCAACATTAATTTCTCATTTTCTAAAAAGTAAGAGTAATTTTATTTAGTAAAATAACATAATTAAATTTAATTACTATAAACTAATCAATTATCTTTTTTACATAAATCATGGCATCTTTTTAATTTTCACGTTACCTTTCTATTTTCGCTAACTAAAATATCTATTTTCCAATTATATCACGGGTGGTCTATATAATACAATAAACTAATAATATTATAATATTAATAATTAACCGATTACCTTTTTCAGCTAAAACATATAATCTTTTCTATATTTTCTAACTAAAATCCCTCTTTTAATAGAAATATCACGGTATTAATTTCTTCTTTTCTAAAAATATTACGAGCAATTGTATTTAGTAAAATAACGTAATTAAATTATAATTATTATATATAAACTAAGTGGCCACTCTGTTCGTCAAAAACTATCACTTAACCCACCGTTCTCATCGGGGTCTCATTTAAACCACTAAACTAAGAAAATATATCATTAGCCCCCCCTTATATCACTTAGACCACCATAAATTGTATTATTTTTGTGAATGCAGGTGGGGCAAATGATAGATTTTCTTAGTTTAGTGGTTTAAATGAGACCTCAATGAGAACGATGGGTTAAGTGATAATTTTTTACGAACGGAGTGGCCACTTTGATATAAAACCCTTACCTTTTGCACCTAGAACATGCTAGCTTTTTTATTTTCTCTAACTAAATTCTCTTTTTTTTCTAATCATATCACGGGCATTTTATTTAATAAAATAAAATAATAATATACTAATATTTAGCCGATTACCTTTTTCAACTAAAACCTATCATCTTTGCTATATTTTCTAACTAAAATCTTTTTTTTTCTAGAAATATTACAGATAACATTTATATAATTATTATCAAATCATCTCATATAAAAATTTAAGCCTCCAAAATTCATGTTTTTAAAAAATTTAAATTAATAAAAAAATTCATATAATATTAAAGAAATCCGTGCATCGCACGGGTTTTAAGCTAGTTGATATGGGCTGAAAATAAGCCCTAAAGACACATTTAATGTGGCATTAACTAGGCCAAGAATAGTCCAAACGTGGGGCCCACCAGCTGAGCCCAAAACCCTGATTATAGTATTAATTTCGTAATTAATATTAAGGGTAATAAACAGCTCAGCAAATAAGAGTTGGATAAGGATAATATCCCCTTCAGACTTATCCAATAAGGCATCCAATTCAATATGGAAACTGATTCCTACAAGGAATAGATCTAGAACATTCCTCAAAGACTTGCCCACCAAGTCTCCAAATCCTACCATAATTCTAAGGCTTCTCAGCCTATATAAAGGGCCTGACCCCTCATCTCAGAACTATGTTTTATTGGCTTGATTCTCTAATTACAGAGATACGTAGGCATTCTGTGAGGACCGTTTAAGTCTCGAACGCAGAAGCAGCCATTAAAGCACGAAGCTCACGAACCCTAGCATTAAATATACAAACCCTAGCCGCAATAATTTCAACCTATTTATTATTCCACAACATTTGGCGCCGTCTGTGGGAAGAAGACATCAACCATGGTTACCACTCGAAGAACAACACCGGTCTCAACCGAGGCTACCTCTGGAACCATCGTTCCACCAATCACTGCTCCTCCTGTTGGTACAGGGCCAGGGTCTGTACCCCCATTGACGGAAACAAACCCTCGTAGTCAGGCCTCTCAACCACAAGGGACGGATCCCCCCGCTGAAAGATCTCAACCTGTATTCGTCCCTCTAGGACAGGAGACTAACCCGCTCCAGATGGTGGTCTCTCCTCTCCTTCTGAGTAGCCGCCCGCCGCTTCACAGTCTCTCCACTTCTTCGCTCCCTGTCAACACCAACCCAATGTATGGGCTGCCTAATTACCCCCAAGATCCAAGGGATCCAGGACCAAGCGGTCATGCTCAGCTGATCCATGGGCAACAACAATCCCCTTATCTTAGAGGCCCGGCCCCTCCTGAGCCAGGATACTATGATTACTCTGGTCCCTATACCGGAGACTCGTCATCTGAAAACGATGATCGAGACGAAGACCCAAGGAGGCGACGCGCTAGTAAGGAACCTCTGAGGAGGAATCCATCAAACCGAGATGGTCCTTTAACAATTGCAGAGAAAATTAAGGCTTTTGAAGCCGAGATTCAGAAGCTGAAGGACGACCAAGCAAGGGAGCTAGAGAGACAGAACCCTAATCAGACTCGACCTCCTCCGACTTCAGGAGGGATTCCCTTCATAGATCTGGAGAGGTCTTCAAGGAGACCCCGAAGGGCTGAAGCCCCAACCAGAGGAACTACCAGGGTGGAACTCCCCAAGAATAATCCTAGAGATTTGATGCTACAAGGAGATCTTGATGATCCGACCCCTCCATTCACGGAGGAGGTGATGAACGCACATATCTCCCGAAAGTTTAAGATGCCCACAATCAAAGCTTACGATGGAACGGGGGATCCCGCAACTCATGTGAGAACATTTACAAGCGCATTGTTACTGCAGCCTGCTAA
Organism: Saposhnikovia divaricata; assembly: GCA_036435485.1. Lineage (NCBI taxonomy): Eukaryota > Viridiplantae > Streptophyta > Magnoliopsida > Apiales > Apiaceae > Saposhnikovia > Saposhnikovia divaricata. The sequence goes on from CM071600.1 coordinate 28,439,402, forward strand.
CGATGCCCTTAAGTGTAGGGCGTTCCCCCAAACCCTGTCAGGCATGGCGCAACGTTGGTATAGTCGTTTACCTCCAAACTCGATTAGCTCTTTCAAGGAGTTGAGTACCGCTTTTGTTAGTCAATTCATTAGCGGAAGAATTCATGAGAAAAGCTCTGCATCCCTTATGTATGTAACACAGGGAAAGAATGAGAACTTAAGAGATTACATCAAGCGGTTCACTAAGGAGACCCTGAACATCACTGATCTGGAAAATAAGGTGGCCATGGTAGCCTTGCAGCACGGAACCACGGATCTCTTTTTCAAGAGGTCGGTGGCAAAACACCCCCCTGAAAGCATGGATGAACTTCAACGTAGAGCGGACAAGTATATAAAGGCTGAGGATAGCATCAAGAAAGAAGCCGCATTGGTCAATGGAGGGAACAACAAGCGGAAACAAGAACAAGAGTACGATGCTAGGGACAAGTATCCCCGAGCTAGCAGAGACTCTGAATCTGCTCCAAAAAAGAACTCGGGTCCAAGGTTTTCCGAGTATGCCAGACTTAATGCTCCAAGAAGCCAGATCCTGTTGGACATTGAAAAGGAAAAGGACTTCCGATGGCCGAAGCCACTTAGAGGAGACCCAGCTAAGCGAAATAAGGAGCAATACTGCAGGTTCCACAAAGATGTGGGACATGACACCGACGATTGTAGGCAACTCAAGGATGAGATTGAGTTCTTGATACGAAGAGGAAAACTAAGTCAGTTCACCAAAGGTGATGACCGTGGGAACCAGAGAAGGGACAATGAAAGGAGAGATAATAACAGGAGGGATGACAACCATGATCGCAATCCACAGCCCCGAAGGGCAGTTATCAACATGATCTGGGGAGGTCCGACAGCAGCTGGCACGACTAAGAATTCTCGAAAGGCTTATGCTAGAGAAGTAATGCACATTGTGGGAGAAGCCCCGAAGCGTGCTAAAACCGAGATGGTAATTGGTTTCGATGATTCAGACTTGGAAGGGGTGAAATTCCCCCATGATGACCCGTTGGTCATAACTCCCGTGATTGGAAACTCAGAAGTAAAACGAGTCTTGATAGACAATGGGGCTTCTGTAGATATTTTATTTCATGATGCATTTGTGAAGATGGGATACAACGACTCTCAGTTAACCCCTACAAACATGCCTATATATGGGTTTAACGGAGTGGAGTCCAACGTTGAAGGGACTATTCAGTTACCCTTGACTATTGGGCAAGAGCCTAAGGAAGCGACTCAGATGCTGAACTTTTTGGTGATCAAGGCAGCTTCAACATACAACGCAATCCTTGGAAGGACTGGACTTCATGCGTTTAAGGCTGTGGCCTCTTCCTATCATATGAAGATTAAGTTTCCAACACGGAATGGTGTCGGAGAACAAAAGGGTGATCAGAAGATGGCAAGAAGTTGCTATGTAGCCGCACTGAGGGCCGATAGAGTCGGGGGGCAGGTCCTTCCGATTGAAGACATGGATGTCCGCGATAATGAAGAGCATAGAGGGAAGCCAGCAGAGGATTTGATTCCCGTACCTCTAGAACCTAATGATCCTGAAAAAGTTACTTATGTTGGAGCATCTCTGGAAGAACCCCTGAAGGACCAGTTAATAGAATTCTTACAGAAGAATAGCGACGTGTTCGCTTGGACAGCAGCTGATATGCCGGGGATTGACCCCCAACTCATAACTCACAAGTTAAATGTTGATCCCAAAAGGAAGGCAATAAAGCAGAAGAAGAGAAACTTTGCTCCGGAAAGGCAAGAGGCCATTAGGCAAGAAGTGGATAAGCTCTTGGAAGCTGGTTTTATTGAAGAGATTCAGTTTCCCGACTGGTTAGCAAACCCTGTGATGGTCAAGAAAGCGAATGGGAAGTGGAGGATGTGTATAGACTTCACTGACCTAAATGATGCATGCCCAAAAGATTGCTTTCCCCTCCCAAGGATTGATATGTTGATAGATGCCACAGCTGGACATGAGATGTTAAGCTTCATGGATGGATTCAGCGGCTATAATCAGATTAAAATGCACAAGGATGACATACCTAAGGTATCTTTCATAACTGACTTTGGTGTCTTCTGTTATCTTGTCATGGCTTTTGGTCTAAAGAATGCAGGAGCTACTTACCAACGATTGGTGAACAAGATATTCGCCCATCTGATTGGAAAAACCATGGAGGTATATGTTGATGACATGTTAGTTAAAAGCCTACTCAAGGCTGATCATATCAAACACCTCAAAGAGGCATTTGAAGTGCTGAGGCACCATAAGATGATGTTGAATCCTGCCAAGTGTGCTTTTGGAGTTGGATCTGGAAAGTTTTTAGGACTGATGGTTTCAAAGAGAGGCATTGAGGCCAATCCTGACAAGATCAAGGTAATTTTAGACATGGAGCCACCACGCTCTATAAGAGATGTGCAGAAGTTGACAGGTCGAGTTGCAGCTTTAGGAAGATTCATCTCCAAGTCTGGAGACAAATGCTTGCCTTTCTTCCAAGCGTTAAAAAAGGTGAAAGATTTTGAATGGACACCTGAGAGCCAGGAGGCCTTTGAGCAACTGAAGAAGTACATGGTTGAAGCCCCGTTGTTGACCAAACCAAGTCCTGGGGAGATTCTTAGTTTATACCTGGCGGTATCCGAACGAGCCCTGAGTGCCGTCCTTATTCGGGAAGAGGAGAAGGTCCAGAAACCTATATACTATGTGAGCAAAGTGTTGCATGGGGCTGAGTTGAACTACTCACCCATAGAAAAGTTTGCTTTGGCATTAGTAACCGCCTCAAGAAAGCTGCGGCCTTAATTTCAGGCACATAAGATTCAAGTTCTGACAAACCAGCGATTGAGGAACATATTGCATAGCCCTAAGGCCAGTGGAAGGCTAATCAAATGGGCGATTGAGTTAGGAGAGTTTGACATCACATACAAGCCTCGGACAGCTATCAAAGCTCAGGCATTGGCTGACTTCGTGGTTGAATGCACTATTAACAACCAAGAAGTCGGGGGGCAAGAGATAATGACTACCCCTGGGCAAGAGGAGAAAGAAGAAGAACTTACACCTGATCTGAAGGAATATTGGGTGCTCTATTTTGATGGAGCATCAAAAACAAAATCTAGTGGTGCGGGTTTGGTTTTGCAAAGCCCCGATGGGTCACAGTTGAGTACGCTTTAAAGTTGGATTTCCCTACTACCAACAACGAGGCAGAGTATGAGGCATTAATAGCTGGTTTGGGCTTGGCCAGAATCATGAGGGTCAAAAATCTCAAAGTTTGTGGAGATTCAAGGCTTGTGGTATCACAAGTAAATGGTGAATTCGAGGCTAAGGATGAGACTATGGCAAAATACTTGAGAGTAGTAAAGGCTGTTATGTCCCAGTTTGAGGAGTGCTATGTTGAGCACATTCCAAGAGAGGAAAACATTAAGGCCGATGCCCTATCTAAATTTGCTTCTTCCGAGATAGAAAATTATGCTGGGAGTGTCTATTTTCAGGTCTTGAAGGCCCCGACCGTTAACTCAAAGTTATTGGCACCGATCGATATAGGAGGCTCTTGGATAGACCCTATCAAGGCACACCTTGAGACTGGATGGCTCCCAGACAATGCCTTGGAGGCACGGAAACTTTCAGTAAGAGCATTGAGATACACTTTGATTGAAGGCATTTTGTATAAGAGGTCGTTTGTCATCCCATACTTGAAATGTTTAAGGCCTCAAGAGGCAAGAGAAGCATTGGAAGAAGTTCATGAAGGGATTTGTGGCCAACACTTGGGGGGCAGGGCCCTAGCTCACAAGATAATTCGTTTAGGGTTCTATTGGCCGGAGATGTTGGCTGATGCATAAAACTATGTCAAGAGATGCGAGAGATGCCAGAAGCATGCCCCAATTGTAAGGCAACCGCCTGAGATCTTAACTTCAATTAACTCTCCCATTCCATTTGCGATGTGGGGGATGGATATACTTGGGCCTTTTCCCATGGCTTCTGCGCAAAGGAAATTCCTAATAGTGGCCATCGATTACTTCACTAAGTGGATTGAGGCTAAACCTCTGGCTAAGATAACCACCAAGCAAGTTTCCCAGTTCTTTTGGGAAAACATAATTTGCAGATACGGAATCCCACGAATCCTTGTAACAGACAATGGGACACAGTTCAATAATGAAGAGTTCAAGAAGTATTGTGAAGAGAATGCGATTGAGCTCCGTTTTACCTCGGTGGCACACCCTCAAGCCAATGGGCAAGCTGAGGTAGCTAATCGAATTATCCTTGATGGACTGAAAAAGAGGGTCGAACGCTCTAGGAACACTTGGGTAGATGAATTGTTGCCCATACTTTGGGCATATCGTACCACTTGTAAGGTAACGACTGGAGCAACCCCATTTTTGCTGGCTTATGGAGCCGAGGCAGTTGTGCCTTTAGAGATCATGCAAGCATCACCTCGAGTTGAGGCATATGAGCCAGAAACTAATGACGAAGGAATGAGACTTGCCCTTGACTTAATTGATGAGGTTAGAGATGGAGCTAATGCAAAGAATGCTGAATATCAGAAGAGAGCCTCTTTTCACTACAACCAGAGAGTTAAAGAAAGATTCTTTCGACAAGGTGACATGGTTTTAAGGAAGATTGAAGCCTCAGGAGTTGGCCAGAAAGGAAAGTTAGCACCAAATTGGGAAGGACCATATCTAGTCAGAAAGGTGTTAGGGCAAGGATCCTACAAGTTAGAAACCTTGGACGGGGTTGAGGTGCCCCGAACTTGGCATGCTGTGAACCTCAAAGTTTATTATGTCTAAGTCCTTTTGACAAAGGCTTGGACTTTTACCTATTTATTAGGAATAAGGTTCGAATGAAACCATTTTAGAGCATGTTGCTCCCAGTAGAAGATAGAATATTTATGTAAGGGTTGAACCCATTCTATTGATATCTTTTGACAGCATAATGGAATTTATACTGTTTTCTCTATGAGTTATTTCTCTTTGTTAAAATAAACACGAAAGGCAAACGCTGAACTAGCTTGTGAGTTTAGTACCAGCCAGGAGGCCAAGTACTTGAGAAATTCTAAAGTTTAACGAACTATAAAAAAAATGAGAACATGGAAACAAAAGAAACTACTACATAGATAAGTTAAGTCATAAGCCCCGAAGGGCAAAAGTTCAGAATAAATAAAGACAAACAGAAATAAGCCACGCAGGGCCATCTATGCATCTAAGTCCTCAATAACAACATCTCCCTGGGTAGAAGAAGGATCTGCTGTCTCTACCCCAGGAGAAGAAGGTGGATCCTGAGTGGGTTGAGAGTCCCTATCCACTGCTGTCTCGGTAGCAACCTCCAGAGTATCTGTCAATCCAGGGATAGCAGGTACCGGGAACTTCTCCAGGGATACCCCCTCGATCTTCCCACTCAGCTCCTCGATGATCCCCTCCCAACACTCCTTGAAGGTGCCAGGAAAGTTTGCATCATACTCGGCATTCAGGACATCTTGAAAGTCCTTAGAAGCCTTGTAATCAGCAATGATGTGTTCCCTGTTCTGCTGCACCTCCAGCTGTAGCTTCCTGTTCTTCTCCTTCTCAGCAGCCAGCTCCTTCTCCACCTCCCTAAAACGAGCAAAGTTTGCCTCGGAGGCATCAAAGTATCTGTCTCTGTCCCTCTCAGCAATGGTCTTATCAGCACGCACCTCCTTCAGGTTATGAACAGCGGCCTGAAGGGAAAAGGAAATGCAATTAAATTAAAGAAGTTGAATAAGAAATTACCGAAGCAACAGCTTGAGCCCCAAGAAGCTCAATCTGCAAGTCATCAGAGGACTCCACAATGTGAATCCTATCTCGTGGAGTAACCACGCTCCTGGACCACTCAGCTGCAGCCCTAGAATCACCTACGGCTGTGTCCCTATTGCATAAACCCCATCCCACCGTAAAGGGAGTGAGGTCTTCCTCAATAGGAACTGGCTTTTCTTGAAGAAAAGCAGGAACACGCTCCACCGCGGGAGAAGCCTCATCTGTCCTGGCCCTTTTGGCCCTAGGGTTCTCGGTTACCACCCTAGCAGTGGCAGCAGTCTCCCTCTGCCTAAAAATTGCTCCCAGAGCAGTTTTGGCTGCAAAATGATTACAAGAAGGTTAGAAAATTATATCTAGCATAAAATGTTAACAAAGCAAGAGGTGAGAATTACCCTCAGGGCCCAAATCGCTTAGCCCATGGGCCTGCAACGAATCTTCAGAAATCAAATTTGCACATTGATGCAAATTATCCGATGTTAATAAAGTTATGGCGGCCTCTTCTTCCACGCCCAATTTTAAACTCCTGACAGGCCCATCAACGGCTCTGCAGAAGTTGGGCCGAAAATAGTTGTCCCAGTCATCCCCATCCAAAAAGATATAAAACCATTCCCTCTTCCAATTAGGAAGGGAATCAGGAGCGGAATCCGAAACAAAACAAGAACGGGCTAAAGAACGGTGTTGGATTTTGACCCAGCCCGAATTGTCAGAAGAATTGACAAATTTGAATAAATATCGAAAAACAGAAATACTGGGCTCAAGCCCATGTTTCTTACATTGGACCAAGAAACAATAGATAAAACGCCATGCATTTGGCATAAGTTGGGTTGGACAAACCCGGGCTTCGGCCAAAAGACGATAAACAAAAGGAGGAGGAGGTAGGCGAAAACCAGCATAAAAAGTTTCTTTATAAATCCTAATGGCCCCAGGCTTTGGGTGACAAGCCCTTTCGTTTGAGGCCGGAACAACGGCCCTATAAGGCCCATTAATATGAAAAAGTTGGGCTAGAATGTCTACCCTATGTTGTTTGTATTTCGATTTATACTCATAAGCATCTAAATGAAGCATATTTGGAAAAGCTTGACCAAACTCATTTAAAAGATCTCTAAGGGAAAAAACACTGGCATGGACAAGAGATGTTTTAGGGTTCTTACCCCTTGAAAGCCGTGGAGCGGTGGTAGAAGTGTTAGCAAGTTGTGACTGGCCTGAAGAGCTAGAGTCCTCCATTGATATGCTTCCCTTGAAGGCTTGAAACCCAGAAATGTTGAAAAAAGAGGGTGAAGAAGATGAAGATTCAACAATCTTCAAACAGAAACTGGAAAACAGGGCGGGGGAAAGACGCCGGAAATCGCCTCGCGACAGAACCCTAGCAGAGCTTTTTTGAAAAGTATTTGTGATAAAGGAGAGATAATTTTTGCTGAATAGTGAGATGAGAAATGAGGGATGCACGCTACTCTTTTATAGAGTTCACGGTTGGTCACTCAACCGGCTATATCCAGTAAATGGGCTGTCAAGAGGTGACTGGGCCTTTGAATAGGCGGGAAGCCCATGAAATTCAAATTTTGAAATAATTCTAGAATGTTCTACGACATTTTTAGAAAATAGGAAAAAAGCCCATCAGAATTTAAAGGCAGGAGGCCCAACTAAAAGGGCATACCCACGCCCAGGAGACCAAACCTCCTAGGCGTGCCTAGGGAAGGTGTCTCCTTGGTGGGGGTACCCACGCCCAGCTCGATTTTCTTTAAAGAAGGCTATACCCACGCCCAGGAGACCAAACCCCCTAGGCGTGCCTAAGGAAGGTGTCTCCTTGGCGGGGGTACCCACGCCCAGCTCGATTTTCTTTAAAGAAGGCTATACCCACGCCCAGGAGACCAAACCCCCTAGGCGTGCCTAAGGAAGGTGTCTCCTTGGCGGGGGTACCCACGCCCAGCTCGATTTTCTTTAAAGAAGGCTATACCCACGCCCAGGAGACCAAACCCCCTAGGCGTGCCTAAGGAAGGTGTCTTCTTGGCGGGGGTACCCACGCCTAACTTGACTTTTCTTAGAGAAGGGCATACCCACGCCCAGGAGACCAAACTTCCTAGGCGTGCCTAAGGAAAGTGTCTCCTTGGCGGGGGTACCTGTAACGCCCCGACTTTCCAATACTGAAAATATACTTTTTATAATAAAATAAACTTTGATGCAGGGGAATTTTAGAAAAATTTCGGCATGAAGTATTCGTAAATCGGATTATCCACCTGTATTTCAACCCAAACCAAATTCCAATTGACAATTACAAATATAACTTAATACACCAACGATTCCTCACCGAGGATCGATTCCAGGTTATGGTATGAAACAAGAAACTATACTATACAAATTATTACAATTTCTATCTCTGCTCTAATACAAATTACTATTCCATCTAATTCGTAGCTCAAACCCAATATGTGCTTACCCGCTCCAGCTCCGAAATCTATCCTGTATAGAATGCCTCATCGCTCTTATTCGCAGGGATAAATGTAGTAGATCATCCTTAAACCTAACTGCAAAGGGGTAGGTAAAACAAAGCAAGAGTGAGCCAAAGAACGCTCAGCAATCGAATAGTATAGTGAAACAATAATACTACAATGATTCATTGGTGAACATATCACTGACCAACTTGTCTCAAAGGAATAATTCACACTTACAGAAGCTCAAGAACTTTAAAGATATAACATTTTATTCAATTCAGGAAATGGAATAGAATTGGACTATTTTGCATTTTATTAATAAAAACAATAAGGTTAGGCTGCTGATCAGTCACGCACTAACCCCGGACAAACGCACACAGCAATGTCCTTAATGGATCCACGGCACACATTGGCCTTAATAATTTCTGACCACGAATCTGGTCCGACCCTTACGGTCCACATTTTTTTAAAAAAAAAACTAACAGTCCAATCCTAACTAAACATCAGGTGTCGGAACAATCGACCACCTCCACTGCCAAACACCCTGGACACTTTCGTTCCAGGTCAACATCTCAAATCTCACCAAGTAGAATAAGGTCGGGTAATCTCTGAATTAAATATCGACAAGTTCGATATGGCAAAAGAGGTATTGATTTAAGTCAAGCTACTAAAAGGATCAACGAAAACGATATAATCGACTTGGGGGTATAACAATTGAATATTCAAAATTAATGGAAATTATCAGAACAGTTATATCAAGGATAAATCAAATGCATAAGAATCAAGTTATGATAATCATAATTCGCTGGAAATATAAGTGAAGTGGTTTACTTGAAAGAGAGGTGGAATAATATACTTGCAAGGGATATGGATGTAAATCAATTCACTAAAAGAATCAACAACTCAGTAGAATCAATTTGGGGTATAACAATTAAGTATTCGAAATTTCGGGAAATTAACGGAACAATTATAGCAAGAATAATTCGAATAAGCATATGAATCAGGTTTTTATAATCATAACTCATTTAAAAGATAATTGAAGCAATTTACTTGCAACATGAATAACAACAATTGTAATTATAAGATAAAGCAAGGGTATAGTCAAGTGCTAAGCATTTAATAAAATATACCAACACATTGCCAAGCTGAATCAACATAAGCGAATTAAGTAGTGTTAAAATGATCATTTGTAAAATAATTCCAAGACAATAAAATGTAGGACAGGTTGAAGAAAACCTCTCCTAAAGGGGTCCATTGGTGAAAATCCGTTACCATGTTTAAACTAACATGAGAGATTCGAATAGTTTAAAACGAAGATTTAAAAAAAATTCTCAATTACTTAAGGTCTCACTCTTGTCAGCTAAGCACTTATAGGCTTCAGCTGCCAGAACCGGCATGACAAATATGAGTTTAAATAATTAAGAAGATCTCAATTCATTCTTGGTTTTAACCGTCACTGAGCAACACATGCCTCAACAACAGTATAAACCTCGAACTAGTTTACAATAATTTGAAGAAAACGCTCTTTGAAGAATATTAATAATGACGGGAAATATTTATATAAAATAATTTTTAAAAGAATCAACACCTGAACAATAGGTGAAGAGAATAAACAATGACAGAATAATTTTGAGAATGAGTGTTTGTAAATTAATAGAAGAAGAATGTCCCTAAAAGTAAAATAAAATAAAATAAAATAAAGGGTATGGGCACTAGCAAACATGGTTTAAAAGAAATATCGTAAAATCAACAGAGCAGGTTCACATTATTTAGAATAAATATGAAGAATATCATTGCTTGAAAGAAGGAATTTCGAAAGAACAATAAATAATACAAAAGGTTTCACATCGCTTGAACAATAAGTGAGGAATAGTAAACTTGCCTCAATATACGCAGTTTCCAATTCCAACACATTAACTCATTCACTTTACATCCGTTTCTACTTCTTTATACATTGGCCTCTGCTCGGCTATACAAACGTCTTTCCTCTATATTTGTCAGTCAATCTGCTTTTATGCTTGACAACTTCGGTAATTATCTCGTTTCTCAAAATTCCATCTACACGTGCGCTGGCTCTTAGCTGACCTCTTATTCGTACCTATAGAAAGGTAAAATACTACTTCAGTACGCTTAACCGTCTAATTCTGCTATACCCAACCGTGTCCTATACACTTTACAATTAACACAAATAACGATCACATTCTCAAAAGTAATAGTCACGTAATCACATAAGCACTTAGCACGTATTATTGTCTTACATTTATATCTTCTAACACGTATATTATATCGATTCATAAATACTCTTATCGATTTACTATACAACTTACAAATTAATTTGAACGAAAATTTTGACAGCACCTCCTCTAAAAATGGCCAAACCTGTCGGATTATAATCGTCTCGATTAACAATCAATCAATTCCAAAATCATATGCCAACTTTACAATATTAATACGACTTACTGCTAGCACTCAAATACCATTTGGAATATCACATTAACTATCCAAAAAAAACAACAAATAACTCTATCCAATTTACATAATTCAACCACCTTGATCATATAAATCACACACCATGCCTTCAGGGTTTGGCTGGAGGATCTCAAGATAAAATTTTTCACGTATAGAAATTTAGTTTGGACTTTATTAACGTATAACCAGTAAGTTTTGGAAACACTCCATTACTACAACAATATTTCTAAGTAACACAACTGTATTAATTAATACCCAACTCCATGGAAGCAATTACAATCCCAGCAACAATTTACCAAGTTTAACACGTATAACAATTCCAACATTGCCACACCCCTGCACCTTCATCAGCTACATTCTCTCGACACTCACCTACTCTAGCCGCACATCCCCCAACTTCGTACCCAAACTTCACCTCAACGAACTAACCAGAATCTTCCACAATCAACACATCTAAACCCATAACAATTCCTTTCAACGAACCCATTCCTCACTCTTGTTCTCACTCCCAATTACAACACTCTATCCCATCTTCGATTTCCACTGCCCCAGAACACACAACCATATGTTCACTTCTTTTTTTCTTTTCTCTATCCCTCCTTCGATTTCCCAGCCTAAAAACATAACTCGCAGTACCCAAATACTCTACAACCGCATACACAAAAACACCCGCTACACTCTCTCACATCTCCCCTGTCTCCCCAACTTTATTTCTACTTTAACAACCTCAACAGATTACTCCGACCTAGCATACACATAATCACCCATCTTTAGCCTCAATACTAATACCCACACATGGACATACACTCCTCGCCATCGAAACCAACACAACCGACACCACTGTATATACTCTGTAGTTGAAAGAAATAAACACACACACCGCTTGAGAAATCATCAGACATTTGCATCAACAACTATTCGATCAAAATCTTAACTTTAACAACAATTCGACCAAACCACCCAGTTGAACACACACACAACTCGTTCAATACACACACAAGCTGCCTTTATACCCACACACACTGATTTAGAGCCAACCCAGCACACACTCGTACAACACTTACACACACATTATCGCCATATCAAGAAACTCGAACAGAGGAGGGGAAAAACCGCAGCATACAGCTCATATAGTTTCTTCGAATTACAATAACCAAACACAGGGGAATCAATTCACAGGGGGAAAAGAGGAAGGGTAGAGGTAAGCTTTACCCGCCACAAACCAACAGCACAACATCGTCCACCCTTACACCACAACTCGTACATAGTGATTTACACACACTAGGCTGAACACCAACCCCAATGAACCCATACCCAGCTGAATACATACGCACAGCAAGGGCAGCAGGCCAGGAATCGAGCGAGAGAGAAGAGGTTAACCAGCGAGAGAGATTGTAGGAAGAGAGAGATTGAGAGTTTTGAGAGAGAGAGAGAGTGGTAGAAGGATCCAGAGAACCCGTGAAAAATCAAATGTGGCTGGGGTTTGGGATGTTAATTTAGGGATTTAAAGGGTGTTTTTATAAATCAATAATGCTGAAAACGAAATATAAATCAATTAATTAATTATCAAAATTCGAATTTAAAATGGGAAATAAATGAAAAATAAATCTTTTGATTTTTAAAATGAAGTGCACAAAATTACTTATACCCACATATTTATTAAATATTTTTAGGATAAAAAAACATATTAAATATGAATTTTGCAAGTTTTTATTCTTTAAATGCAATATAAATCTTAAAATCATTTTAAAATACTTAAACTCCCAAAATAATTCTCCCAGTAACTTATAAACTAAATAAATATGCAAAGATAATATTTCAAAAGATTTCATAATTTTTAATAACTCTGATAATTTTATAAAATTCTCAGAAGATCAATAATGCATGATTTAAATATATTTAAATCGTCAAAAATTAAAATAAAATTACACGGACCCATATTTCCCATACACATCATCATAGAAGCACGTAAACATGAAGTCACATATATTTTATCAAAAAAAAAAATTCACACCATATACTCCACATTCAATATTAAATAATAATATTTATAATTACGAATTTTTCAAGGCGTTATATCCTTCCCCCCTTAATAGGATTCTGTCCTCAGAATCGACCGTAAGAAAACATATGACGGTATTATTAAACATTCCCCTTTCAATTTCCAAGTCATTTCTTTCATTCTATAATTCCTTTATATCATTTCATATCTCGCTAGGCTCGTCCTGTAAGCCCGTAGATTCCAACGTAAACTTAAACCTTTGGTTTACATGTCTCGTTAATTCTGAATACTGATCATTCGTGCATGACGATCCTTTCCTATCAAAATCGGACATGACTTATTCGTATAATGGACTATGCCCTGTACACAATGCCTCCATTACTAACCCAATCATCCATAACAATTCATTCATATAAAATAAAATCTGCCTTCACCTACAGCAACATATCAGCGAAGAAATCTGCCCTGACTTGAAGTAAACAGGTAAATAAATAAATCTTTAAAACCAAAATCACGCGACTAAATAATTGATACCACTTCCAAGCTCCTACTAAAAATTCAGGCTGCCCCAAATAAAACTTTGAGAAAAAGAATATCAAGAAATCCCCTAATCATTCTTACTCCCCTTTCAACGTGCAATGTTACTCGAGGAGGGAATAATTAGGAAAATTCTATCTATCCCTAATCCCATTGTTTTGCTAAGTAACCTTTTCGAAACTAAAAACCATTTATCTTGACACATATATATCTTACAGATCGTCAAAATTTAAACTCTACACATTATAACCCCCATATTTATAAATAACTCATTTCCTTGAACTATTTCATCTTCTACATTCATCCGCTTCACGTTCTGCTCCCGTCAACTCCGCTTGATAGTTCCTACTTTCCTCTAATGATTCATTCGCAATAATCTAGACCTTTGGATCTTCCATCTATAACTTCCCAAATTCATTAAACATTTCCTTGAGCATTGTATGCCTATTTAATCTTTCCTGGTTCATCCGATTGCACTGATACTTGAGCGGTTTTCGATCTCTTCTTTCACTCCTAAAAGCTTTCACCTTTATCCATTCATTTCTTGACCGGTACGCTTGTCTACTGTTGTAGCTATCTTGGTAAAATCTTTGACAATCCTTCAATAATTCCTAGCTGGTCCTTCAAAGTTTTCGATCTCCGCTAGCATCTTAGGTTGTTCCTGATTCATTTCTGTTTCATCATCACGACATTTACTTCGATCCTTTCGTCATATCTTGAAAATGTATTTCTTCCAATTGCAAAGATCATACTTAGTAATCATATACATGTCCTTTCTATATCCTCAAATATCTTGTTATGTCTTCCGATCTTAAATCCTTGAACTTGATTACATTCCTGGATTTCAAAATCTCCTAGGTCTTGCATTCCTTTCCAGTCAAATTTCACATTCTCTATTAACACAATTCTTGATAATTTCCTGGTTTTCTGTCTTCCTTTTCTTACCGTCTCGTCCTATCTGCATAAACTCACTCTTACTCTTAATATTAGTGATCCTCTGACTATATTCGAACAAGTTATTAACTCCACACAATCACTTTACTTCCTTATCCAAAGCTTCAATTCTTGCTAAAATTCCTTACAAATGAACCGTCCCACTCTACCTTGTCTTACTCAAGTTATCCCATTCCGTCTCTAAACTATTATATCTGACAGTTTATCTCCAACATCCAAATTCCTGTAATATCTTATCTACTGTATCCATAATGAAAATATATAATAAGCAAGTATTCTTCAACAATCTTTCCTGCACGATAACCTTCACATACCAATTATATCAATCCTCACTATATTTTCAACTTTAACAAAATTATCATTTCATGTCCTTATCATCTACTCCTTAACCATAATCAGTTTCTCCTTATTGTTGAATTTTGTACGTGTTTTGTCAATCCACTGCGTAATTTAACTTGATATTCGCTCTATGCTTTAACTTCAATTCTCAAGCCTGCTCATCAAATTTTTATTCGACGTAAATGTACCTTGTACCACTTATATGTTATTGTTTCCATCTCTACTACTCTCAATCACTGATAGCTTTAGGATTCATAAGGGTTTATAACAAAAGAAACCAATACAATGGACATATGTTAGCAAGTATGAATAAGTTGAATTTTGTTTGATATGGATTTGATAAAAGAATTTACCGAGAGATCAGAATGATCATTGAACTGTTTCCAGGTGAATTTGTCACTTAGGTCAACCGCCATAGTACAAAAAGGTGGCCAGCCTTCAGTACTTTCATGACAAACACAATCAGTGGCGTCCCACCAGACTTCTATCACATAGATAGATGTCCCTGGATCCCCTATATACATAGGGTTGTTCTTCCCAGTCGGAATAAATAAGGTTAAGTATTCAGAGAGAAACAAAAAGAATTCAAAAGTTTCAAAAAGTTTATAGATGTACAATGTTGAATAAGGAATAGCAATTATTCGGGGAAATTAGAAAGAATTCAAGGGTCTCAATAATTTATATACATAATGTTGAATCAAGTTATCCCCTGGAAAATAGAGGTATCTTTGAAAAATAGAAATGTGTTTAAATGAATCAGGAAAAGTCGTCATCAATTGTAATATAGTTGATTATCAAAGGTGATGGGGTATTATCAAGATAAGAAGAAACGGAAAGAAAGGTTGAATCGAATCTCCTTAATCGATAAACTAAATGAAATCAATTGCTAGTAATGAACAACCACGCCATCCTCTAACCCATGCCAGTAATCGCATTTCACATCTTGTTTTCAATCCTTTCGCACTTTCTATATCACTCGCGGGGTAACTAAAGTCGCAAAAGAAATTCTAGCACATACACGAAGGTCTATACGTGACATCCTCCAAGCTGGTAACTCCGATCGTCTATTTAACGCAGGCGGTGCCGAATCAACTACCTCGTCCAAAGTCGTACCTTCGAATGAATCGAATTCTGGCTCGCGCGATATGTCGTAATACTAACTAACGTCGCAACCGTTGTCCTGATAACCTAAGGCGAATCTTATCCTAAATCGTTCTATCTAACGTCCCACTTAAATACCTATATTTAATTATCCTAACTTGTTTCAGTGACCACAACCTGTCGCTCTGATACCAACCTGTAACGCCCCGACTTTCCAATACTGAAAATATACTTTTTATAATAAAATAAACTTTGATACAGGGGAATTTTAGAAAAATTTCGGCATGAAGTATTCGTAAATCGGATTATCCACCTGTATTTCAACCCAAACCAAATTCCAATTGACAATTACAAATATAACTTAATACACCAACGATTCCTCACCGAGGATCGATTCCAGGTTATGGTATGAAACAAGAAACTATACTATACAAATTATTACAATTTCTATCTCTGCTCTAATACAAATTACTATTCCATCTAATTCGTAGCTCAAACCCAATATGTGCTTACCCGCTCCAGCTCCGAAATCTATCCTGTATAGAATGCCTCATCGCTCTTATTCGCAGGGATAAATGTAGTAGATCATCCTTAAACCTAACTGCAAAGGGGTAGGTAAAACAAAGCAAGAGTGAGCCAAAGAACGCTCAGCAATCGAATAGTATAGTGAAACAATAATACTACAATGATTCATTGGTGAACATATCACTGACCAACTTGTCTCAAAGGAATAATTCACACTTACAGAAGCTCAAGAACTTTAAAGATATAACATTTTATTCAATTCAGGAAATGGAATAGAATTGGACTATTTTGCATTTTATTAATAAAAACAATAAGGTTAGGCT
The DNA here is from genome assembly GCA_036435485.1 of Saposhnikovia divaricata. Lineage (NCBI taxonomy): Eukaryota > Viridiplantae > Streptophyta > Magnoliopsida > Apiales > Apiaceae > Saposhnikovia > Saposhnikovia divaricata. Next base: position 28,455,850 of record CM071600.1, read on the forward strand.
GCTGATCAGTCACGCACTAACCCCGGACAAACGCACACAGCAATGTCCTTAATGGATCCACGGCACACATTGGCCTTAATAATTTCTGACCACGAATCTGGTCCGACCCTTACGGTCCACATTTTTTTTAAAAAAAACTAACAGTCCAATCCTAACTAAACATCAGGTGTCGGAACAATCGACCACCTCCACTGCCAAACACCCTGGACACTTTCGTTCCAGGTCAACATCTCAAATCTCACCAAGTAGAATAAGGTCGGGTAATCTCTGAATTAAATATCGACAAGTTCGATATGGCAAAAGAGGTATTGATTTAAGTCAAGCTACTAAAAGGATCAACGAAAACGATATAATCGACTTGGGGGTATAACAATTGAATATTCAAAATTAATGGAAATTATCAGAACAGTTATATCAAGGATAAATCAAATGCATAAGAATCAAGTTATGATAATCATAATTCGCTGGAAATATAAGTGAAGTGGTTTACTTGAAAGAGAGGTGGAATAATATACTTGCAAGGGATATGGATGTAAATCAATTCACTAAAAGAATCAACAACTCAGTAGAATCAATTTGGGGTATAACAATTAAGTATTCGAAATTTCGGGAAATTAACGGAACAATTATAGCAAGAATAATTCGAATAAGCATATGAATCAGGTTTTTATAATCATAACTCATTTAAAAGATAATTGAAGCAATTTACTTGCAACATGAATAACAACAATTGTAATTATAAGATAAAGCAAGGGTATAGTCAAGTGCTAAGCATTTAATAAAATATACCAACACATTGCCAAGCTGAATCAACATAAGCGAATTAAGTAGTGTTAAAATGATCATTTGTAAAATAATTCCAAGACAATAAAATGTAGGACAGGTTGAAGAAAACCTCTCTTAAAGGGGTCCATTGGTGAAAATCCGTTACCAAGTTTAAACTAACATGAGAGATTCGAATAGTTTAAAACGAAGATTTAAAAAAAATTCTCAATTACTTAAGGTCTCACTCTTGTCAGCTAAGCACTTATAGGCTTCAGCTGCCAGAACCGGCATGACAAATATGAGTTTAAATAATTAAGAAGATCTCAATTCATTCTTGGTTTTAACCGTCACTGAGCAACACATGCCTCAACAACAGTATAAACCTCGAATTAGTTTACAATAATTTGAAGAAAACGCTCTTTGAAGAATATTAATAATGACGGGAAATATTTATATAAAATAATTTTTAAAAGAATCAACACCTGAACAATAGGTGAAGAGAATAAACAATGACAGAATAATTTTGAGAATGAGTGTTTGTAAATTAATAGAAGAAGAATGTCCCTAAAAGTAAAATAAAATAAAATAAAGGGTATGGGCACTAGCAAACATGGTTTAAAAGAAATATCGTAAAATCAACAGAGCAGGTTCACATTATTTAGAATAAATATGAAGAATATCATTGCTTGCAAGAAGGAATTTCGAAAGAACAATAAATAATACAAAAGGTTTCACATCACTTGAACAATAAGTGAGGAATAGTAAACTTGCCTCAATATACGCAGTTTCCAATTCCAACACATTAACTCATTCACTTTACATCCGTTTCTACTTCTTTATACATTGGCCTCTGCTCGGCTATACAAACGTCTTTCCTCTATATTTGTCAGTCAATCTGCTTTTATGCTTGACAACTTCGGTAATTATCTCGTTTCTCAAAATTCCATCTACACGTGCGCTGGCTCTTAGCTGACCTCTTATTCGTACCTATAGAAAGGTAAAATACTACTTCAGTACGCTTAACCGTCTAATTCTGCTATACCCAACCGTGTCCTATACACTTTACAATTAACAAAAATAACGATCACATTCTCAAAAGTAATAGTCACGTAATCACATAAGCACTTAGCACGTATTATTGTCTTACATTTATATCTTCTAACACGTATATTATATCGATTCATAAATACTCTTATCGATTTACTATACAACTTACAAATTAATTTGAACGAAAATTTTGACAGCACCTCCTCTAAAAATGGCCAAACCTGTCGGATTATAATCGTCTCGATTAACAATCAATCAATTCCAAAATCATATGCCAACTTTACAATATTAATACGACTTACTGCTAGCACTCAAATACCATTTGGAATATCACATTAACTATCCAAAAAAAACAACAAATAACTCTATCCAATTTACATAATTCAACCACCTTGATCATATAAATCACACACCATGCCTTCAGGGTTTGGCTGGAGGATCTCAAGATAAAATTTTTCACGTATAGAAATTTAGTTTGGACTTTATTAACGTATAACCAGTAAGTTTTGGAAACACTCCATTACTACAACAATATTTCTAAGTAACACAACTGTATTAATTAATACCCAACTCCATGGAAGCAATTACAATCCCAGCAACAATTTACCAAGTTTAACACGTATAACAATTCCAACATTGCCACACCCCTGCACCTTCATCAGCTACATTCTCTCGACACTCACCTCCTCTAGCCGCACATCCCCCAACTTCGTACCCAAACTTCACCTCAACGAACTAACCAGAATCTTCCACAATCAACACATCTAAACCCATAACAATTCCTTTCAACGAACCCATTCCTCACTCTTGTTCTCACTCCCAATTACAACACTCTATCCCATCTTCGATTTCCACTGCCCCAGAACACACAACCATATGTTCACTTCTTTTTTTCTTTTCTCTATCCCTCCTTCGATTTCCCAGCCTAAAAACATAACTCGCAGTACCCAAATACTCTACAACCGCATACACAAAAACACCCGCTACACTCTCTCACATCTCCCCTGTCTCCCCAACTTTATTTCTACTTTAACAACCTCAACAGATTACTCCGACCTAGCATACACATAATCACCCATCTTTAGCCTCAATACTAATACCCACACATGGACATACACTCCTCGCCATCGAAACCAACACAACCGACACCACTGTATATACTCTGTAGTTGAAAGAAATAAACACACACACCGCTTGAGAAATCATCAGACATTTGCATCAACAACTATTCGATCAAAATCTTAACTTTAACAACAATTCGGCCAAACCACCCAGTTGAACACACACACAACTCGTTCAATACACACACAAGCTGCCTTTATACCCACACACACTGATTTAGAGCCAACCCAGCACACACTCGTACAACACTTACACACACATTATCGCCATATCAAGAAACTCGAACAGAGGAGGGGAAAAACCGCAGCATACAGCTCATATAGTTTCTTCGAATTACAATAACCAAACACAGGGGAATCAATTCACAGGGGGAAAAGAGGAAGGGTAGAGGTAAGCTTTACCCGCCACAAACCAACAGCACAACATCGTCCACCCTTACACCACAACTCGTACATAGTGATTTACACACACTAGGCTAAACACCAACCTCAATGAACCCATACCCAGTTGAATACATACGCACAGCAAGGGCAGCAGGCCAGGAATCGAGCGAGAGAGAAGAGGTTAACCAGCGAGAGAGATTGTAGGAAGAGAGAGATTGAGAGTTTTGAGAGAGAGAGAGAGTGGTAGAAGGATCCAGAGAACCCGTGAAAAATCAAATGGGGCTGGGGTTTGGGATGTTAATTTAGGGATTTAAAGGGTGTTTTTATAAATCAATAATGCTGAAAACGAAATATAAATCAATTAATTAATTATCAAAATTCGAATTTAAAATGGGAAATAAATGAAAAATAAATCTTTTGATTTTTAAAATGAAGTGCACAAAATTACTTATACCCACATATTTATTAAATATTTTTAGGATAAAAAAACATATTAAATATGAATTTTGCAAGTTTTTATTCTTTAAATGCAATATAAATCTTAAAATCATTTTAAAATACTAAACTCCCAAAATAATTCTCCCAGTAACTTATAAACTAAATAAATATGCAAAGATAATATTTCAAAAGATTTCATAATTTTTAATAACTCTGATAATTTTATAAAATTCTCAGAAGATCAATAATGCATGATTTAAATATATTTAAATCGTCAAAAATTAAAATAAAATTACACGGACCCATATTTCCCATACACATCATCATAGAAGCACGTAAACATGAAGTCACATATATTTTATCAAAAAAAAAAAAAATTCACACCATATACTCCACATTCAATATTAAATAATAATATTTATAATTACGAATTTTTCAAGGCGTTATAGTACCCACGCCCAGAAAGAATTTCAAGGAACGCAGGTATACCCACGCCCAGGAGACCAAACCCCCTAGGCGTGCCTAAGGAGGGTGTCTCCTTGGCGGGGGTACCCACGCCCAGGAAGCATTTCAAAGGGCAAATATACACCCACGCCCAGGAGACCAAACCCCCTAGGCGTGCCTAAGGAGGGTGTCTCCTTGGCGGGGGTACCCACGCCCAGGAAGCATTTTTTTTGCCAGGATGACTTTTTTAAAGTTAATCCTTTAAAAATTCTGAAAATAATGTTGGGAAATTGAAAAGTAATTCCCAAAAAAATAATTAAAATACCTGTTGGTACATAAAAATTCCTAAATTATTAGGAAAAATTACGAAAAATACCTGTGAGTACATAAAAATTCCTAAAATATTAGGAAAAGTACAGAAAAATACGAGGAAAATTATAGAAATACTTTCTTGACAAATTGAACAATAATTTATGCTAATAATGCATGAAAACTCTATGAAAGTGCCGAAATTGCTAAAAGCAAGCACAAATTAAAGCCTCGAATAAGGCAAATCGTCGTAAATGTGTAGGTCGCTCCACACTTTACAACCAAGGCGATACTTGTGAAACACTAGTGTAAACCAAAATTCCCATATAAGGGTAATTAAGAAGTCCCAGGTAAGGGATAAAAACGACCCCGAGTCTCGATTAAGGCAAATATAACTTCTATGAAAACCTGATCAGTTTTCCTTAGAAGTTGGGGGGCAAATGATATACGCTGAAAATAAGCCCTAAAGACACATTTAATGTGGCATTAACTAGGCCGAGAATAGTCCAAACGTGGGGCCCACCAGCTGAGCCCAAAACCCTGATTATAGTATTAATTTCGTAATTAATATTAAGGGTAATAAACAGCTCAGCAAATAAGAGTTGGATAAGGATAATATCCCCTTCAGACTTATCCAATAAGGCATCCAATTCAATATGGAAACTGATTCCTACAAGGAATAGATCTAGAACATTCCTCAAAGACTTGCCCACCAAGTCTCCAAATCCTACCATAATTCTAAGGCTTCTCAGCCTATATAAAGGGCCTGACCCCTCATCTCAGAACTACGTTTTATTGGCTTGATTCTCTAATTACAGAGATACGTAGGCATTCTGTGAGGACCGTTTAAGTCTCGAACGCAGAAGCAGCCATTAAAGCACGAAGCTCACGAACCCTAGCATTAAATATATAAACCCTAGCCGCAATAATTTCAACCTAGTTTTTATTCCACAACACTAGTAAAGATTAAAGACTACCTCTTAAAAAATCTCTGTCTGTGACATATCATCATTTGGGAAAAAATTTGGGAACCGTTTCGGAATACCTAGCATTTTTCTATATAAATATGTCTGTTTGTGATCTATGGTCATTCGATTTAATGGTAGGGCAAGTTTGTGGTTATTGAGTTCGAATTTTTTTTCTGAGGAGTCGGAATAAAAATTAGTCGAGCCTAGAAATCGTGTTCGAAGTCAGGAAATCATTATAGACTTTATTCGAGGGAAGGTTAATTTGGGTTTTGGGCAAAATCGTTATGTTTGTAATTTGGTTGAAATTGATTAGTAAATTGGGCTAAGTTGTTGTGTGAGTTTTTCAAGGATTTAAGCAGATTGAGGGCTTTCGGCCATGGTAACTCTATTAATAAAAGCACCAGTGCTGGTTTTGAGTTTCAGCTAGGGTGCTAGACTTGTAGAGAAAGAGAAGTGAAACAGAAATAACAATATTCATTCATAACCTTCTTGTTTATTATAATAACTCTCTATATAGAATAAACATAAGAAAGTTACCTGTAATAATAATCTTAATTCTTAACCATACATATGCCGTTTTGGTACTCCTATATAATCTTAATGCTTTCTTCCTGATTTACCCTTAACCTTATAATCCTTCAGCCATGTGGGTTCTTTAGTCTGCCTTCCAGACTTTCTAGGCCCGTTCAAAGTTTTCAAGTCATCAACCTCACTTTCTTTTCCAGCAACTTCTTTTACTATGTTACTACCTGCGCTCATCACTTCTTCTTCAGCTACATTACCAGCATCTGTTGGCAAATCAGCTTGTTCTTCATTTTCAACCGTAACACTGTTACGCTCCTCGTACATGCCTGCATAAGAGAAGGAAACAACCAATAAGAGGAAAGAACAAAGAAAAGAAATGTAAAAGAAACAAAATAACAAAGGGGCAAGTATTTATAGGACAAATATTTGTAACTAGAATGGAATGTGACAGATGGCAACAACAAAATGGATATCAGGTCCGAAAATCCTAGAAAAACCAGCCAAACTTGACCTAAACCATCCTTCCTTCGGAACAATGAGGGAATGAGTGGGCAAATTGATGGTATAAATACCAACTTACCCAAAAATACTTTGGCCCAAAAAACCCACAGCCAAGAAAAGCTTGGATAAAGAATACATGGATCCCCCACATGTGGCACTACGACCGTAACAAACTGGCAGCATCTGTAATGGAGAGGATCAGCTAAAAGCAACATTGCCGCTATTCCTGACAAAGGAAACTAGAATCTAGCCCAATTAAAGCCTAACACCTGGCGATGACAGCTACATGTATCAGACCCTTAAACCTTAATCACCATCCTATAAATACGAGAAAGGGGGAAAGAAATCTAAAAAAGTTTACACCCTAAATTCATACATGCATTTCTCTACTTGTTTGAGCTAGCTTATCTCCAACAAAACCATCACTAATTCTCACGCCAGAGGTGTCGTGGAACCACCACCTCCGTGCGCATTGTTTTGCAAATTTACAACCAGCAACTACACTAACACCACATCATCCACCTCAACAATGCAGGTAAACAGACCCGGATAACAGAATTATCACCGGTATCACTTACATCATGTATAATCAAGATGCGATGTCGACAGATGACACCCAAAGGAACAGGAATAATACTCAGAGGGGTGAGATCTCTAAATCACATATCAAGAAGTAAAAACAAAAGCAAACATGCACATGTGCGCTGCAAAGAACATATGGTTTTTGAAAGATTAAGGTATCCTGAAATTATTTTGAAAGATATAAGTCGTTCTAAATTAGATGCAAAGAACATATGGTTTTTTCAGTGAGGCCTCAAATTTTGTCAATCATTTTTCCAGTATCGATCAACAACAATGAAAATGCAGATTTAAAATGCAAATTTGATATTAGTATCTTATATATACTTAACCTTGTATATAAATATAAAGGACAGCATTTTTTTTGGGCCCCCTCATTCTGATGGGCCTAGTGTGGTCGCACGCCCTGCACTGGTCAGGGCCACCTATGTGTGAGCATTACACACTACTTTGCTCCAAGCTACAACTTTAGAGGAGGTAAACAGTAATTACCTTCTGGAGGTTGAACTAGTCTCTGATTTTTCGTAGACATCATCTCAATCTTCAGTTCATCTAAAATATCTTCCATCGTGAACTCTCTTTGCCAATCATCAAACATAGGAAACAATTCTGGTTCAACCTGTACCATGGCATGAAGTAAGCTTATCCAACAACTTTATCGTTTTAGATAAATGTAAATTAAATATTGAGATTCAATACCTACCACACCAGTGTCTTGATTAACAACACTCATGTTTATCTTTGTTTGAAACCTTACTGTCGGTTGTATATCAGGATAAACCAGGCTGCAGAATAATTTCAACTGATATGTACGCCCCTCATAAACAGTCTGTTGTGCATTAAATAACATTATAACATCAGTTTCTATATTTCACGCCGCGCTTTCTTATTAAAAATAAACAATGACATGATTAAACTCCAAAAGATAGAAAGAAAAAACGATAAAACATGAAGCAGATTAAAAAAAAATTAGTGGTTCATTACATTGATATTCTTATTCATAATGCAAAATACGATACTGACTGAAAATAACTTTGGTCTGTGGATATAGACTTTGGCACAAAAACTTACACTATGTGTATGGCAATTCCTCTACCTACCAGCATTCTATATTGTAAGTGATTAATGCAAAAAAGTACTTACTGTTTTACCATAAACACAAATTATTATTGTTAGCAAAACTTTGAGCGGAAAGGGGGTACCTCTTTTTTAACACATGAAAAAGATGTGAAACAAACAAGACAAACAGATCTGGATCTCAATGCGAGGTGTTGAATAGTAGAAGGCTTCCATAGAAACATATAAAAATACAATTACCGCAGCATCTTATACAGATTGAAAGGACTCGCACAAACATGAACCTCACAGCTAGATAGTATCATTGTGTAAGTTCTCAACTTACTAATGCGTTGCACATGTATGGCATTTAATTTCTTATCCAAATCAACTGACTAAAGTATGTAAATATGGAAATTTCAATCATAAGATCATTTTTATACCAGTTCTTAAAGGTGCCAGACACTGACTTCAGTTCTTGTTACTTAGATATTATAATTATGATTAATGCAATAAAGAGTAAACATATTTCCATTAATGGAGATGCGCAAAGTGACTGCATGAGACTCTTATTTCAAATATAATAAAATTTTATATAAATGCAGTTCAGGGAGTTCAGGTTCATAAGAAAAAATGAGTAGTATGGAGGAGAAAACCAACGTTACGAGGACCGATTATGGTCCCAGTCCATGACTTCATGTACACGTCATCAGCATCTTCTATTCCATGTCAATATAGATTTAGTCAGTTTTGATAGCATAATTAGGCAGCTTTAGGTAGTCAGTTTTGATAGCATAATTAGGCAGATTTAGGCAGCAGATTTAGTCAGTTTTGGCAGCAGATTTAGTCAGTTTTGGCAGCTAATTTACAGCATTAATTAGCTCTGCTGTACCTATAAATACATGGGCTTGTTTGTATAACAGATTCATTGAAAAATAAGCATTTTCATTCATTTTTCTGTCATGGTATCAGAGCTGATCTCTTAATAATCTGCTCTTGTATTTCTTGTCTAGTTTTCCTGTCAAATTTTTTCGGAATTCATCTCTTGGTTCTTGTTTCTTCTTTAATCATGTCATTAGAGCAAGGAAATAACTTCCTTGTATGATTTAATGGGAAGAACTATTCTGCTTGGTCTTTCCAATTTGAAATTCTTGTCAAGGGAAAAGAATTATGGGGTCATGTTGATGGCACCGTTTCTACACCAGCCACCGAAGAAAAAGAGAAGGAAAACCTTGCTAAATGGAAGGTGAAGGATGCTCAAATTATGTCTTGGATTCTTGGGAGTATGGAGCCCTCCATAATTCTCAATCTCAGGCCTTACAAGACTTCTAAAGATATGTGGGGATATTTGAAGAAAGTTTACAACCAAAGCAACGCAGCCCGACGTTTTCAATTAGAGCTTGAGTTGAGCCAACTCAGTCAAGGGAGCATGACTATTCAAGAGTTTTATTCTTCTTTCGAGAATTTATGGGGTGAATACACTGATATTGTGTACGAGAGTGTGCCTTCTGAAGGACTAGCTGTTGTACAAAGTATACATGAGACGAGCAAACGTGACCAGTTTTTGATGAAATTACGAGGTGATTTTGAACCAATCAGGTCCAACCTCATGAATAGGAATCCAGTGCCTTCAATTGATGCTTGCCTCGGAGAGCTTTTTCGGGAAGAACAGCGGCTTGTGACACAGACTTTCATCGATCAAAAAGCGCAGAATTCTTCTCCAATTCCTGTTGCATATGCTGCCCAAGGAAAGCATAGAGGTGGAAGAGATATGAGTACTATACAATGCTATAGTTGCAAAGGATTTGGACATGTTGCTACTAGTTGCTCTAAAAAATTCTGCAATTATTGCAAGAAAGCAGGGCACATCATCAAAGATTGTCCAATCCGTCCTCCAAAGAAATCTGAAACTGCCTACGTCTCAGTTGGATCCTCAAATGCTCCTAATTTTGCTCAGTCTTCTGTTACTCCTGAAATGATCCAACAGATGATAGTTAATGCATTTTCAACTTTAGGAATTTCAGGTAACAAAAATTCTGCTCATAAGCCTTGGTATTTTGATTCTGCTGCTTCAAATCATATGACTAGCACAACATTACCCCTTAATAATGTCCAAAAATATAAAGGAGATCTTCATATCCAAACCGCTGATGGTAACTCCTTACCTATAACTGCTGTTGGTGATATTTCAGCATCTCTGAATACTGTTTTTGTCTCCCCAAAGTTGTCCGCTAATCTTATATCTGTTGGGCAATTAGTTGATAACAATTATACTGTTCAATTTTCAAATTCTGGTTGCTTTGTTCAGGATCAAGTGTCCGGGAAGATGATCGCAAAGGGGCCTAAAGTGGGACGTCTATTTCCTTTACTTCCATCACCCTCTCTAGTGTCAAATTACGTTTCTTGTAATTCCGTTGAATGTAATAATCAAGTGTGGCATAAACGGTTGGGGCATCCAAATTCACACGTTCTTAGTGTTTTAACAAAATCTGCTTTGCTTGGAAATAAATTTTCGAAGTCTTCAGAAATTGTTGATTGTGCATCTTGCAAACTTGGTAAAAGCAAAACACTTCCTTTTCCATTGCATAAATCCCACACCACCAAAGCTTTTGAACTTGTGCATACTGATGTATGGGGTATTTCACCAGTAATTTCTCATCATCACAACAAATATTTTGTTACTTTCATAGACGATTTCACTCGTTTTACTTGGGTATATTTTCTTCGATCTAAAAGTGAAGTCTTCAATGCATTCAAAACCTTCCATGCATTAATCGAAACACAATTTTCTGCTAGAATCAAAATTTTGCAATCTGATTCAGGTGGTGAATATATATCAAACGAATTTCAATCTTTCCTTCAAAGTCATGGAATCATATCACAACGTTCTTGTCCATCAACTCCACAACAAAACGGCGTGGCTGAGAGGAAGAATCGTCATCTTCTTGATGTCGTTCGAACTCTTCTCATTGAGTCTGGTGTTCCATCTCATTTTTGGTGTGAAGCCTTGTCTACTGCTATTTATTTGATTAACAGATTACCATCCCCCACCATAAACAATGAATCTCCCTACCTTCGTTTGTATGAAGATGCACCAGATTATTCTAATCTTCATATTTTCGGATGTGTTTGTTTTGTTCATCTTCAACCACATGAAAGAAATAAACTTACTGCTCAATCTGTCAAGTGTGATTTCTTAGGCTATGGTGGCACCCAAAAAGGTTTTCTTTGCTATGATCCTAATGCCCGTCGAATTCGTGTGTCTCGAAATGTTATTTTCTTTGAAAATCAACCATTTTTTATCACACCAATGACTTCACATCCCCCATCTACGGCTATATTACCTCACTTTCCCGAGTCATCAACACCAACACAAAGATTTAAACCAGGCCATGTTTATAATAGACGCACTTCTCCCATTACGGTTCCTACGACTCTTTCGGAAACACCTGATCCTGATCCTATTGTATCAACTTCCAATGATCCACCTCCAATTCGGAGAAGCTCAAGAATTTCAAAACCTCCTGACAGGTTTGGTTTTTCAAATCCAGTAGTCATGACCACTACTTTGTCTCCTATTTCTATTCCTACTTGTTATAAACAGGCTATGGAAGATGAGTGTTGGCAACAAGCAATGGAAACAGAACTTCAAGCTCTTGCGGAAAATCATACTTGGGACATTGTTTCCTTACCTCCAAATGTCAAGCCAATTGGAAGTAAGTGGGTTTATAGTGTGAAACTCAAATCTGATGGCTCACTAGATCGATACAAAGCTCGACTTGTTGCACTTGGCAATAAACAAGAATATGGAATCAACTATGAAGAGACATTTGCACCAGTTGCAAAAATGACCACAGTAAGAACCATTCTTGCTGTTGCTTCCTCTAAATCTTGGTCTTTACATCATATGGATGTAAAAAATGCTTTCTTAAATGGGGATCTAAAAGAAGAAATTTACATGAAACTTCCACATGGTATGTCTGGGATAGCTCCAGATAAAGTTTGCAGGTTAAGGCGCACTTTGTATGGGCTGAGGCAGTCTCCTAGAGAATGGTTTGATAAGTTTCGCAGTACTCTCATCAACTTCTCTTTTACACAAAGCCAATATGATTCATCTCTCTTCTTTCATAAGACAACAACGGGTATGGTTTTTCTCCTGGTCTATGTTGATGATATTATCATAACTGGCAACGACACTGTGCTTATCTCTAAACTTAAAAAGATGTTGCATAGTACATTTCAAATGAAAGATCTTGGGAATCTTCAATATTTTTTGGGTCTAGAAGTTCATTCTCGAAATCGAGGGGTATTCTTAAATCAGCATAAATATGTCAAAGATCTTATTGAGTTGGCTGGTTTAAAGGAAGCTACTGCTGTTGATACACCAATGGAGGTGAATGTTAAATATCGAAAAGATGAAGGGGAGCTTTTGCCTAATCCTTATTTATACAGACAGTTGGTTGGTAGCCTTATCTACCTAACTCTTACAAGACCCGATATCTCCTACGCTGTTCATATAGTTAGCAGATTCATGCAATCCCCTCGGCATTTTCATCTTGTTGCAGTAAAGCGTATTATTCGATATTTAATTGGGTCACCTACGCGTGGTCTATTTTTTCCTACAAACTCTGATCTTCATTTGACAGCAGACAATGATGCCGATTGGGCTGGATGCCCGGATACTAGATGATCTACAACTGGATGGTGTGTTTTCCTTGGAGATGCCTTGATCTCTTGGAAGTGTAAAAAGCAGGATCATGTATCTAAATCTTCCACGGAGGCTGAATATAAAGCCATGTCTGTAGCTTGTTCTGAAATTGTTTGGTTACGTGGTCTTCTTTATGAGCTTGGAGCTTCTCAACATAATCCTACTCCACTTCATGCTGATAACAAAAGTGCCATTCAGATTGTTGCCAATCCGGTATTTCATGAACGCACAAAACACATCGAAGTTGATTGCCATTATATTAGAGACGCATTTACTCATGGTGTTATTAACCTCCCACATGTTAGTACTACTCTTCAAACAGTTGATGTCCTCACAAAAGCTTTGACGCGCCAACGACACAATTTTTTTTGTGGCAAATTGATGCTTGTAGATTTACCAGCATCAATTTGAGGGGGGATGTCAATATAGATTTAGTCAGTTTTGACAGCATAATTAGGCAGCTTTAGGTAGTCAGTTTTGACAGCATAATTAGGCAGATTTAGGCAGCAGATTTAGTCAGTTTTGGCAGCAGATTTAGTCAGTTTTGGCAGCTAATTTACAGCCTTAATTAGCTCTGCTGTACCTATAAATACAGGGGCTTGTTTGTATAACAAATTCATTGAAAAATAAGCATTTTCATTCATTTTTCTGTCATTCCACAGGTGACAGTGCCATCCCCATGTCCCTTTTCCCCGCTTTTAAGTTCTTTCAGTAATCTGAAGCTCCTGGGCAGCACTGAAAATGAACACGTTTAGTCACATATCCAGTACTAATTCATACAAATACTTCAGAGAAACACCTATTCAAGATAGTAAGGTAATATAGCATCAGTTTACAGGAAGATTTCTGTAGCAAGTGTGTTCAGCACATTTTGTTCAGTTCTTTAAAATGATATTGGATATGCCCCTTCAATCATATAGCATCAAATTAGATACTGCAACTTGATTCCCAAGCCTAGCAGAAAAATGCATCCTCCAAAATTATTGCAAATTCAAATTAAGGAAGGGATGTGAGGAAGGAAAATGTTTATGATTCTAATTAGGTTGATCAGTCCAGTGCCAACTAAGTAATGCTCAGCCTATATACATTTTCACAATAAAAGCAATAAAACAAAAGTTTCGATGAAATTATATACACGAACAAGAAACAGCGCCCGTGAACTCGGACAGCCTTTCAGCATTCCTCAATTCTAACATGGTAAAATGCACTTCTTTTCTTACTAAATTTTGAGAACGTTTCTGATTCTGGGGACAACACAAAAACATGTATTTTCAAATATAATGAATGATGCCAAGAACCGGTGTTTATATCAGTGTGTGCATCTGTAGTACTTCGGTATTTCCCCCATTTTAAAATTGAAGAAGGGAAACTACTGACCACTCTGCCTTTCAATACTGTTTCTGAACAACAGTTGACCAATCCTAAGAGTCCAAGACACCATGCATGATGTATGAAGGCGTTAATCAAGAGATTCTTAAAGAAATGTTTTTCTGGAGAATCCAATATTTTTCCTAGTCATTAACTATTCATTAAACAGTTTACCTTGTGGAGGTTGCGCTAGTCGCTGATTCTCCGTAGACATCATCTCAACCTTCAGTCCACGTAGAATATCTTCCATTGTGAACTTTCTTAGCCATTCACCAAGCATAGGAAACAATTTTGGTTCAACCTGTAACATGGCATGAAGTAAGCTTATCTAACAACTTTATCATTAAGATAATGTCAAGCAAATATTAAGATGCAATACCTACCATACCAGTGTCTTGATTAACAACACTCATGTTTATCAGTGTTTGAAACTTTACTGTTGGTGGTTTATCAGGATACTCCAGGCTGCAGATTAACTTCAACTGATATATACGCCCCTCATAAATAGTCTGTTGTGCATAAAATAACATGATAACATCAGCTTATATATTTCACGACGCTTTCTAACTAGAAATAGACAAAGACATGCTTAAACTCTTAAATAAAATATACGGTGGTTCGTTACTTCGATATTCTTATTCTTAATGCAAGATACCGAGATTGACTGAAAATAACTTTGGTATGTGAATAAAGCATTTCCTCTACCTACCTTCCAGCATTCTATATTAGCTAGGGTGATAATGCAAAATAGTATTTATGATTTTACCTCAAACATAAGATATTATTGTGTTAGGATGTGAGTCAGAGTCATGATATCATCGTTAGGGTTTATTGTTAACAACTTAAGGACCAAGTATTACTTTCTATAAAAGGAGAGGCAGCAGCCTCCTTATTGTGACACAACTGATAACCTAACAAATATATACACTCTTCAGTATACTTTCTCCCATCTCTAAAAATAGAGAGATGGGAGAAAGCATACTGCCTCCATTTTTGTAACCTGCACTATGTCTATATACATACATTCATAATGCCTCTATTTGCATATTTATATATCTAATCTCATTTGTATATGTTCAAGACGACACACATGAGGAATTGTGAAACATACAAAACAAACAGTCTGGATATCAGTGCGAGGTGTTAAATGGTACGTAGAATGCTTTTATAGAAATATATTAAAATTTATTTACAGCAACATCTTATACAGATTGAAAGGACTTGCAACAATGTGAACCTCACAGATAGTATCATCATAGTATAAGTTCTTAACTTACCGTAGCTCGCGTTGTACATGTATAGCATGTCGCTTCAGATCCAACTCAACCGACTAAATCATGTAAATATGCACTTTTCAATCTTAGGATCCTTTTTTTACCAGTTCATAAGAGTGCCAAACACTGTCTTCAGTTCTTGTTATTTAGGTATTAGAATCAAGATTTATGCAATTAAAGAGAAAACATATTTCCATTGATGGAGATGCGCTAAGTGACTGTCAGAAACTCTTATCCCAAATATATTTAAATTTTATATAATTGCAGTTTGTGTTCAGTTTCATAAGCAAAAATGAAAAGTAAGGAGGAGAAAACCAACGTTAGGAGGACCGATTATGGTCCCAGTCCATGACTGCATGCACGGGTCATAAGCATCGTCTATTCCATAGCTGAAAGTGCCATCCTTTTCTCCTCTTTTAAGTTCTTCCAGTAATCTGAGGCTCCTGCGCTATGAAAATAACAGGTTTAGTCACATATTCAGGTCTATATCATACGAATACTTCAGACAAACACCTATTCAGCACATATCGTTCAGTTGTTTTAAATAATATCAGATATGCCCCTTCTATCATATAGCATCAAATAAGATACTGCAACTTGATTCCCAAGCCTAGCAGAAAAATACATCCTCCAAAATCATTGCAAAGTCAAGATAAGGTATGAATGTGAGGGAGGAAAGTGTTTATGATACTAATTACGTTGTAATCATTCTAGTTCCTCTATCTGGGCATTAACAACCTGAAAAATGCAGGAATATCAGTCTATGTTGCCATCGAAATATAAGATATATTCTCACACATAAAACAAGTAGTTATTATGTTTCTTTTTGGCACATCTCTAATACTATTAGGACATACCTATCGAGATGACAATGGCCAATAGGCCGGGTAAGAGTTAAGGTTGTTATATTCTCTATCATTCCATAAGTCAGAGCCTTAAAAGAAAATTCATTTCATGAATAAGCCATTTACCTAAGACACATATTGCTAGACGCATAAATATCTATATTAGCTCAGAAACATTTGACAGCTTCTCCAGTTTATAATATTTCTCCTCATAAATAGATTTTATAGTTATTACTTTCATGTAGTATAGCAACTCAGTTTGTTATCATGATGTCTTAGGGTCATCCAAAAATTTCAGTATACACATATGAATGTGTGTGTTAGTGAGTGTGTGTGTGTGTGTTTGTTTGCCCGCACCCGTGCAAGTATTATGAATTTCTTACTTTAACAGAATGCCAACATGAACAATAAGATATATATTATTAAGGGCTGAGCTGTACCGGTGAATGAATTAGAAACAAATTACCAACATCTTCACTCATTTTTCTCTTCACTAGCTCCTACACAACTTTTTTGATTGTATATAAAATTACACTATAGCTCAGAGGCTCAATTCTTTGAAGCAGTTTTCCAGTAAAGAGCTTGCAGGCTCTGAGGTTTTATTTACTATTTTCTTTTTCTATATGTTCATTATATATATGCTTTAATTTCAGCTCTTATGTGTGGGGTTCAATTTCTGTTAGGTCCAAATGTGTTGTAGAGGGGGGGTGAATACAACTTTTCGAATATGAGAAGCAATAAATGAACACACAGATTCAAGGAATATATTTCTTATATATAACTTGAAATGGTTGCTACAACATTCATTACAAAGTATAACAGAAGTTCAGAGAGAAGTGAATGATACTAAGCTCTGTGAATGCACTCTCTCTCTTTCTCTTGTGTTTTTCTCAAGAATTGCTCACTAACTAAAACATTACACAAGTACTTCTATTTATACTACATGCACTACTACAGATTTGCACTTAGATAGCGTTTTTTTTAACTCTTACATAGCGTTTTTAAACGCTTTCTAAGTAGCCGCTATTGAAGTGAGAGTGACTTATATAGCGTTTTTTTTGCCATTCTGTAAGTGCAGCTCTTTGATAGCATTTTCATAAGCGCTATGTAAGTAAGTGATTCCTAAACGCATGTTCTTGTCTAGATAGCACTTCTAGAAACGCTATGCAAGCATATATCAGTTTTTTTTTAGTTTTCTTCCCCTGTAATAATCATAATTTTTAAAACAAAAAATATAGAAAAATAAAATGCACAATGCAAATAGAAATATACATGCCAACACCAATCACAACATCCCCACAAAAGTTGTACTAAGAAGTCGAATTACTTTAACCGAAATAAAACACGAATATCAACAAGTTTCATAAAATCAATATCTCACAATAACAAGGAATAAATATAAGATATAAATTCTAGTAAACAATGTAATATCAAAAAAAATCTAGTGAACAATGGAGGGATGAAACTAAAAAGATAAGAAAATTGGATGCACATGTGGCTTCCTTCGACGCTCATTATGGCCGACTAGACGTCTACGACAGCTACGTTTTTCTTGGTCGACTTCAGGCAGCTGATGGAACCTGAGAAGATAGTACCCAAAATAATTTAATATTCTAATAATTATTAGATGAAAAGAAAGACATGGAGATCACAAATGCTACAAATGTGATATTATATTGCTACATATCGGTTCTTATGCTCTACGGTTGCATAGCACAAGCAAAAAGAGAAGGTTACTATCTTAAACTTTAGAGAGAAAACCTGCCTGAAACAGAGTTTGAATAAGCACACGTGATATTGCTGGAAGCCTGATGACAGCCAAGCAAGAGAGACGTGTTGGATGATGATCTTGCAACAGTGTAGCACACGATCGCATCATTTGCATCGGGAAACCAAATGGTGATAATCCCTTGCAATCCATCAAAACTGTAATTTGAGGATGCTTCTTGTCAACAAGGTTCAATACTCCATGATCAATCTGAGAAACTAAAAAGCAAACCGGACTTGATTAATCTACTACTAAAACATTATAAAATTAGCTAAAACAAAATATGAAGTTGTAGCATGTTAATGAAAGTAGGAATGTGAAACAAATCAACTTGCCCAGTTATCAACTGATAGTGGATTTTAGTCAAATCATTAATATTCATGCCAGGTTTCATCAATTTACTATAAACAAAATTAGATCAACCAGTCAAGCTAGTGCAGGTAATCAGTTCAATAATAAGAGCTTTTACGATAAGGTTAGAATACAAGAACCAAGATTGGTTGAGAAATGTACCAAATTATTTAAATGTACTAGATACATAATACTCACCAACTGCTTTAGCAAAGATAGGCTTGTTGCTAGAAGTTAAGTTGGAGCAAGCAACCCCAAGACGTATAATGAGACAGGGTCTTCGCTTAACATCATAGCCATGCCAGAATAAGAAGGGACTCCACTCCTCAAGTTCATGTGGGGATAACATAGTGTAAGTCTGTCTCCAATGTATTGTCTTCTTCACTGATGCAACAAACCTTGAGAACTCACCATTTGAAGCAGCATAAAATCTACCAAGCTCATCCTCATCAAACCTGGAGAGGCATATCATCCAGTTTAACACAGTTACGATCCAGGCAGATTAATAAGCTTGCTTAAACAGAAGAATAAGAGATCTTATCATGAGATGGATGCCATCTGAATCTGTCTTTTCTTAAGGGTAAATTAAATTTCAGATTAGAAGATATTTTTGTAAGAAGTCACTGATTAGAAGGTAATACGTATCATAGTGGAGACAACTGAAGTGACTATAAAACAAGATTTTGCTATTGAGATCAATAATGTGGAAAAAGGAACAAGTATTGCACATATGGCACACGTACAAATTGCGGTATTTGGCAATTTATTATTGTTCTATGAAATTTTGGCAATATTAACAAATAATGTACAGAATTTTGTAACAAAAAGTTCAAGGGAAGACCACTTTCGGATATGTAATTGTTTCAAGTTTCAAGCAATATTACATATGGTTAGCGAATAGTTGAAAATACACTCGTCCCCCAAAGTACACAAAGTAGCCATCGCTATAGAATATTAGATTTTAGACAGAGATATTACAGGTAAGTATACGAAAAACAGAAGAAAAGAAACAACAGTCTTCATACCTGTTCCATATGACCTTGCAGAAAGTAATAAACTCGTTCTCCTTCACGAGGAACAGTGACAAGGGGTCCGGCACAGGCATGCCATAATTCCTTGAACAAAGCATCATTATGGGATCCTGCATAGTACGATCATGTAACATTTAAACTAGAATAACAAAAGGACAAAAGTCAAATGTATAAGTGGAAGGGGGCACTTTACTAATCCTTGCCAAGAAAAGCAAGATGAATTTAGAAATAACAGACATGTAAAGTTTATTACTACGCAAAGTCGGTGAAGAAAGAAGTAGAACTGATCATATATTTTGGAAAGTCTTGGCCAGTTTTAGGGTTCTGTATCCTTCCCAGTTCTAAGTCTTACTGAGCAGAAGAAAAAACAAAATTATCCTGGTACTTAAGTAGGTAAATATATCCATCAAAGTTTGAAGTTCTGTATAACTGATTGAAGGCCTTGGGAATGTCTAAACCTACAACACTGAGAAACCCAAACAAACCAATTACAAGAATATTCTGCTTGATATTAGCAAAGTTGAAGAGGAGGTTTTCAATCTTGATATATAAGGCTTAAATGTAGTTAATTTCCTGCAAAGAAACTTGTTCCATAGGGTCATGAACACCATGATTACACAAATAGCAGTAAGTGCCACACACAGACAATACATACGTATAGCATTATAAGGCCATCTATTGCACATCAAATAAAACACAAAATCAAAGACTGAAACTATAATTTAAAGCTTCGAGATCATTAAAACAGAAAGATAAGGGAGGTAAAGAAATAGAGCTACATTTGAGCAATATGGAACCCTGTAAGATTGAAGATGTAAACAAAACAAGCATGTGCCTACAGAATATATAGAAATTACAATATCCGCAAAAAGTCTCTTATCTAGTACCATGAATTATTTTCCACCAACCAAAATCAAAAAAAGTTGATGTCATATGAGGGAATAAGAAGCTCAAACCTGAACGACCCTGTCCAGGAAAATTATTAGCAGCGTGGAGTTTATTGACTACCTTCATCCGGGGTGGAGTTTCAGATATGACATTGTATCCTGATAGAGCTGAAGGCCTGAAAATAGACTGGACGAATTCAAACACAAAGTTGTTAATAGCTCTATAATCTAACACACACGCACACTTAAAAATTCTCAAACAAGGAACTAATTAAATTATTAACACAACTAAAAACATAATACTAGAACAATTAATACATGAAACACACACACACACACAGAATACTCAATTATATTCAAACAAGGAAGTACTAAAAGTATAACACAATTAAAAACATAATAGTAGAACAATTTAATTATAAATCACAAACACGAACACACACATACACAAACAAAACTCAGTTATTTTAAAACAAGGACGATTATAAACATAACACTAGAGCTAAATCATAAATCACAAACACGAACATATATAAACAAACACACGCACATAACATAAAAGTACAGATATAGGAAAACAAGTGTGGAGGTACAAACCCCGAGCTCCTCGTCTTCGCAGAGATAATAAGTTACCTGAGACTTATCGGTGGCTTCGTTGAGGCATTCGCCGTACTGGTAGAGCTTCTCGATGTCGATGTCGTACTGGGGGGGGAGAGAGAGAGAGTGAATCAACCTTTGGAGATTGAAAACTAAATGGTAGTTTCTAATTAGGAATTTGATCAAATCAGAGATGGGTTGTGAAATTAGAGGGAGGGAGAGAGGGATAAGGGAGGAAGAGAGAGGTCAGAGCGGCGGGAGAGAGAGAGGTCACAGCAGCGAGAGTGAGAGAGCAGCGAGAGAGAGGTGTGTCACAGCAGAGAGAGAGAGAGTTAAGAGATGAAACCTCAATCAAATTAATCTTTAATCCCAAATCGAACAGAGATAGAGAACAGATCGAGGTTCAGAACAGAGGTTGTAATAGTAATAGCGGCGAGAGGATGTTGAGAGTGGCGAGGGTGAGCGGCGACGTGATCGGTTGAGGCTGAGAGAGGAGGTTATTACCTAAAATTATTGACGCGAATGATTTTTTTCGTGTTTTAGTGTTAAAATCATAAATAAAAAATAAATATATATTTCTTAAAATACGGTAACTTAGAGAGCGTGTCTGGAAAATGGTATTGAAGTGCAAGCTACAATAGCGTTTTTTACTTAACCGCTATCGTACTATATATTTTTGATTTTTTGTTTATTTTGTTTATTTATTTATTAACTTACATTATGCTTTTCTAAAAAACGCTATTGAAGTAATGCACTTCGACAGCGCTTCTGGAAAAACGCTATCTAAGTGGTATATCCTAAGTTCAGTTTTGTAGTAGTGATGTAATCTATGTCCTGTAGTCTTCAAAGACTAAGATGTACGTGGCCCAATGATGTCCACATAAATCTTGCCTTATCTTGAAAGCTTGGAAATTTGCCAATCAGAAGATGCCATGTGTCATGTTGAAGCTGCACTCTAAGTAGAACTTCTACTTGAGAATTTCTACTTAGCCATCTCGAAGTTCTAAGTAGAACTTCTACTTAGAAACTTCTACTTGGCCATCTAGAATATTTAGTACTTAGAAAATATTCTGGTCTTCAACTTGAAACTTCAATGCACATCTTGAACTTGTGATATCTTCATGTCTTCTTTATTCTTCACCAAGATCTTCAATATGGATCTTTATTACTGACATAAACTTGCTATCAATGTCCTGACACTTGATGCAACGGTCTGGTTCATAAGTGACTAGTCTTGATAGGGTTTTTGCTTCTTGAATAAATTACCATATCCAATTACAAATGTGGCTTTCCAATATTTGCTTTCCTTCTTGTTCACTTGAAATCAATTGGTCTTACTGATACTGATAGGTATGATCTTGATTCTTGGCTTTCCAAATCACTGAGGCATGAACAACTTTGACTTGAACTTCTCTCAATGATTTCTTCTTGGATTGATCATAGTTAACATGTTGAATTGTATCAATTACCTTGTCTTCATTTAGTGTTGATTTCTTGTGACCTCTTGTTCTTGATTGTCTTCTGGTTAAGTATCTTTTCCTTTAGTTTGAGTTACGTTAGTTATAGTTTTACAAGTTTACACACTCTGCCTTTCAATCTCCCCCAATTTGATTGTCTAACAATGACATTCAAATTAATGAAGGATAACTCAACTAAACAATGAGACGAGAAAAGATAATTAACATTACAGTCTTGAATAATTTACAATTGAAATTTACATGAAAACAATACAAAGAACTTAAACTAGAAACAGAATTCGAACTTCGAATTAAAGATCATTTGAGTGATTCCTATCACCTGGATTATTTCATATCTTTTAGTCAAACTTGTATCACCTTATTGGATTCACTCTAAGGTGAATTTTCCTCAAGTGAGTTAAAGCAACCGAAAGACATGAAGTTTTTCCAACTTCAAGTTCACACCACTCTGACCTTTAACCCTAATTCCGTTTCCTCTTTCTAGCTTCAGCAGCTTGGTCTCTCTCTTCTTTCTGCCTTTTGCGCTTCTCCTTCTGCTGCTTTTCTTTCTTGTATACTGGATCTTTAAGCTGCTTCCACCTAGCATTCAATAGACTTACAGCTTCCATTTCTAGAGGGTTCTTGGGCTCTGGATAAGGATGTTTGAAAAGCCTTCTGAGTTTGTCCACCTCCTGAGTAGTTCTGATCTTTGGAATATCCTCGAAGTTCTTCATGATGAGCTGAGGTTTCCAGTGAGATTTATCAGATTTGAACTGACAATAGATCATCTTGGGGTAGCCCTTGACACGGTCAGTATTGTGGACACTGGCCGCATCTCGCTCCATTCTCTTCTTTTCCACCACTACTTCAGACAGGTAACTCATGAGTCTCTGCTTTTCTTCAACAAACTTATCTTCCACTTCGCCCCATTTGAATACATATAATACTCTCTCCAGAAATGCAGCATCTTGAATCCGTAGCAGCCATTGTCTACTCATATGCAAGATTGTTTGATTCTGGTCTGCATCTATGAATACTAAGGCATCAGCTGTATCTTCAACATAAGCATGTATCCAGTATACACTTTCACTTCCTGGAACACCAATAGCCTCCCTTATTTCTCCTTGTTCTAGTGCTCCAGAAGGAAGAGTCAGAGCTTCATCTACATTCTTCATGGCTTGAAGAATATTCCATTTCTTCTCTATCAGCTCCGGCTCAATCTTCACGTCATCAAGAGGGTTTGGAGCAATGACATCACACTTCCACACCTCATTGCTCTTCTTGAATATTGCTCTTTCAATGATCTTCACGGATTTATCTTTAAGCTCAGAAGCGAATCCCTTGCTCATCATTTGTCTACAGACAGCTTTGAGAGATTCTACTGAAAGCTCCATTAGATCATTTTCCTCCATGCTAACCCTCTTCATCTTTCCATCAACTACCATCCGGACAAAATTTGGATAAGCTGAGAATTCTGGACCCTTGTCCTCTGCTAGCTGCATTAACTGATCCCTGTACAGAATGCTTAGCTCCTCAGATTGAGAGTATTGAATTTTAGTCGCTAGCAAGAACAACTCTGACGCAGATGTTCTCATAATGAATTGGTCATCCACATATAAGAAAGATGTTGGGACTCCTTCTACCAAAGACAAGATAACCTGCCACTCCTTAAGATTTGCATTGTATCCAACCCTGACTTTAGAAATTAGTCTCTTCAAAGCATTTATATAGTCCCCAGTCATTGGATTCTGCAAATTCAAGTTGTAGAACAGATCATCTGCATCCTTGTTATGAACTCCTTTCGCACAGGGTCCCATCATTATCTTCCTTGCTTCATCCCATTTCTGCCCTATCCTTCGTTTGTTCAGATCAACTTGAGGATTAGCTAGCCTTGCAAGCTCATACTCATACTGCTTCCCTTGTAGCTCCCCCTTCTTCTCTAGGAATGCAGCATGTTCTTGCATCATCTTCATTTTATGGAACTGAGCTTGTTCCAAGGCTAACTGTTGAGCTTTAAGGGTTTCCTCATCAACAGGAAATTCTTCAGGCATTCCGGAAGACATGCCAGCACCTCCACCTTGTTCCTTCAAAGATCTTTTTATTGCATGTGCCAACGGTACGTCTTCCATGTCAGAATCTGAATCAAGTACCTCCTGTACTGTTTCCTGATGACTCATATCAAAAAATGGTTCATCAACCATTACTGCCTTACCCTTTCTCATCCTCAGAGCCTCTTCATCAACAGACGGCTCAACTTCTGGTTCCTTGATAAGATCAGCGGGTTCTTCAATTTCTTCGATGTGAACTGCCTGCTGTCTCGTCTCCTTTCCACTCTCCCCCTTAGGTGAGTTATCCTGAGCTCCACCTTGGTAATCAGATCCACCAGCTGCATAGGAACCTCCAAAACCAGAACCAGAGGCTCCCGCTCCACTAGCACCACCTGCACCACCTGCACCAGCATCGGGGGGAGGTTGTTGCGACTCGAAACACTCCGGGGGCACAAAACTCCTGACTGCGAACATCATTCTACTGATCTCCACAGCCATTGTATGCATTGTAGACTCCAATGCCCCCATCCTCTCATTGAGAGTGCTTCCTAAGACACCACCAGCATGGCCCAAGTCATTGACCTTATTTGTCAAATCATCAAAAGCTGTAGCTTGACTTGCCATTCTTGCTGCGTAGTCATCTAGAGCCCTTTGATTGTTTCCAATATTCATCCCAAACTGCCCCATCGTCTGTCCGAACTGCTTCATCTGATTTTCCATAGAAGTCATACGCGTATCAAGATTTTCAGTGTTAAGGGACGGTGTTTGGTTTAGGTGACCTCGCTCTAATACTCGTTCTGTTGGTATTTGACGCTCGGTTTCGGGCCTTGAAAATGAAGGTCCCTCTCTCCCTAACCTCTCACACACACTCCCTGTCTCACGCTCGTGTATGTCTTCAATGATTGATCCAAATAATGAAGCAGTACCTGCAGAAAATTGATAAGAAATGTTGTTGACAGTTATGGGATCAAATTCTGTTTGTTCCTGAGTTGGAATCTCAGGCTGAGAGGCTGCAAAGTGTCCTTGTACGACATCAGAACCGATCCTCTTTGCAGCATCAGTACGTACCGGTGAAGGTACGGCTGAAGTTCTTAAGACTTCATGTCCTCTTGAAGCAACAGTATCTTCAAGAGGTACATAATCCTCACCAAAATCAAAATCCCTATGTGCAGATTGTTCAAGGGGTGAACCACTCGCGTGAGGTGGAGTGGTTGCGTGTGACACGCTAGGGTTTGACTGTGGTTGTGAAGTAGCAGCGTGGAAAAGTTTGGCTTTCTTTCGAATAAGTTGCTGCTCTTCGGTTTCACTCTCCTCATCATCTTGTATATATACACGTGCTGGTTTTCTGACTTCCGTTAACAGGGGTGATAGAGAATAGGAATGTGTATCAGACTCAGAGTCAGAAATATGGCTCTTACCCTGGGATAGATCCTGCGGGTTAGCAGTCTCTTGGGTCGCGGAATCAGAAACATAGGAGGAGGAATGAATAGTATGCAGGGAGAGATTACCTGATTGATTACCTTGTGCATCATCGCTTTCCTCATCAGGAATCTCATCAAATGCCTCAGCATGAACAGATGGATTTTGAGCATGTGATGAAACTTGTGACGATGCCTCCAAATTGGTAACTCCTGCATCATATCTAAGCCACATTTGTAAATTTTCAGGAGTAGACATTGGTTTACCTTGATGTTTATCCTGATTAGCAATGGTTGAAAGTGACTTAGTGCCCATCCCTAGCGATTCAGATGTGGGGCTTCTGGCAAATCCCTGTCTAACAGCAAGAGCATCCTTCGGTATCAAGTCATTGATCAGCATTTGAAGAAACCGAGGAAACCAGCAGACAACATCAGTTGTAGAGAGGTCTCTGCTTTCAGGAGATCCCATTGAGCCCACTATTTCAGAGAGAACTATGCGTCCATAGTTTATATCCAGTTCTCTTGCTAGGGCAACTGCAAAGGTTTGCATTGGAATTGGAATTTGATGAAAGTCTTTTTCGCGTGCCCGAAAACATCGTGTGATGGCCTCGAAAAAGTAATTCCATTCCACATGGAAGAATTGTTTTTGGATATTTCCCGTGATTGGGCCTTTTGGAAGATAACATCCAATTTCTTCAAAGAATCTGAGGCGTTCTGCAGCAGTAGGTTCTGGATCATAGGCATCTTTAATTGGAAATCCCAGAACCCTGTTGACAATTTCTTCGGTCACCTCATATTCCTGACCCGCTAAGGTAAACCTGAAACCGTAGGGGGTTGATTTACTCCCAAAAGTAACCGCACTAGTCCATAATTGCTGTAAAGCATCAAGTACTAGTGTAGGTTTAGCAGTAAAAGCATGGCTAGCTTTGGAGTACAAATTGAGAAATCGTATCCAAAACTTAAACCGCGGGAGTTGATCACCAATTTCCGTAGAAATATTATAAAAATTGTTTTTAGCAAGGGAAAATTGGTGAGCCATTTTGATTAAATGTTTTTCTTTAAAAGATGTGAATTTTTATTTTAATTGAGAAAAACAAATAAATTACGAATTAATCAGTTTTATTCCTTTTAATTTTTCGAGAATATCAAAGATAATCCGAAAATTTAAACTACGGAATATGAACAGTTGCCAATTACTGGATCTGAATATTCAACAAAGATGAATATTCGTGTGTTTATCAGTGAAATCGTGTGTATATGTGGAGAATATGAAATCGCGTTTTGGAACAGATACACAAAACTTGATGTTTGTGTGTATGTATATGCGCGTGTATATGCGGTTACAAAACACACCAACACAAAGGTTAATGATTACACAGTGAATCTCAGTCAAAAATTTGGCAGTAATTCGTGATTAGTATGAGTTTAATCACAAAAACACGGGTTAATAGTATGAAGTCTGTGAAATCACACTGTTCTTGTGAAACGGCTGCTGTGAAAAAGAAATTAGGTAAAGTGAATTGGGCATCGAGTTAGAGATGTATATATAGGTGAATGTGGAATGACAAAAATGTCCCTGTTAAAAATGTGAAAAGTACTAAGTCCATACAGGGGACATCTAAGTCGAACTCTATCTCGAACATCTCTATCTCGAACATCTCTATCTCGAACATCAAGTCGAACTTCGAGATAAAGTTCGAGATAGAGGTTAACTCGAACAATTATGCACAAAGAAGCACTTTAACCAATTTTACAGCAGAAACTATAGGGAAATCCTATCTTGAACATTATTGAATTGTAGTAAACTTGGAAAAAAGAAAATTCAAGATACTTTTCGAGTTAGAAGTCTATCTCGAACATCAAGTCGAAATTCGAGTTGAGTTTCGAGATAGACTAAGAGCTCTATCTCGAACATCAAGTCGAAATTTGAGTTGAGTTTCGAGATAGACTAACTCGAAGTTAATCTCAAATTCTTTCCAAAATACCCCCTTGAATCAAAAAGTACAGGGTAATTCAAGATATGTTTCGAGTTAAGAGTGTAACTCGAAAAATTCCCTTTAGCTTAACTGAGAACTCTATCTCGAACACCAAGTCGAAATTCGAGTTGAGTTTCGAGATAGACTAAGAACTCTATCTCGAACATCAAGTCGAAATTCGAGTTAAGTTTCGAGATAGACTAACTCGAAGTTAATTCTCAGTTCTTTTCAAAATATTCCCTTAATGGAAACCTCATCTCAACCTTTGAGATAAGATTCGAGATAGAATTTATCTCGAATATTTTGAAGATAGAACTAGGCACACTGCTAACTCGAATTCGAACTCTAAGTCGAATTTCGAGATGAATTTCGAGATAGCCAACTCGAAATTCTTCCTAGACTTAGAATTTTTCAAAAACTTCACTCTGACAGCTTAAGTCGAAATTCAAGTCGAATTTCTAGATGAGTTTCGAGATAGAACCTAACTCGAAATTTTGAAGTTTTTTAATTCTAAGGCCTCTAATTACATGAAACTCATAGGTAAATTCATCTAAAAATCATGCAATATTCAGAATATTATGAATTTAACTCCCCCTATGATCATGCAATCTAACAAGCATAAATTCACAGATTTGTGCTATAAAAGACACTTAAAACACAATGAATTCATGCAAAATCACACTATATGCAACCTATAACAATCATTAATTAGGCATATTAAAGTCTAAGCACATAATGATTGATTAGCTTGCACATACAAACATAAACATGGATTTTACAGATAGAAGGCTTTACTAACTTGTGTTAAGCATTCCCAATTCACCAACCAACCTATTGAATGTTACTTCATCAAGAGGTTTGGTGAATATATCTGCAATTTGTTGCATTGTGGGAACAAAATGTAGCTCCACAGTCCCCTCCTCGACATGTTCTCTTATGAAATGATACCTGATGTCAATATGCTTGGTTCTTGAGTGATCTACAGGATTGTTGGTTATGGCAATGGCACTTGTGTTGTCACACATGATTGGAATTTTCTTGTGCTCCATGCCATAATCCTTCAATTGGTTCCTCATCCACAGTATTTGAGCTACACAGCTTCCAGCAGCAATGTACTCAGCTTCAGCAGTAGAAGTAGATACTGTATGTTGCTTTTTGCTTTGCCAGGACACCAATCTTCTGCCAAGAAATTGGCAAGCACCAGATGTGCTTTTCCTATCAATCCTGCAACCTGCATAGTCTGAATCCGAATAGCCAATAAGATTAAAACCTGTATCTCTTGGGTACCAAATCCCTAGATTTGGTGTGCCCTTGAGATACCTAAAAATTCTTTTGACGGCTACGAGATGTGATTCTCTAGGATCCGCTTGGAACCTTGCACATAAACAAGTTGTGAACATTATATCTGGTCTACTTGCAGTTAAATAGAGGAGTGAGCCAATCATACCTCGATAGCTTGTGATGTCAACTGATTTACCTGATTTGTCTTCATCAAGCTTCGTGGCTGTTGCCATGGGAGTCTTAGCTGCTGATGCATCTTCTAGATTATACTTCTTGAGTAAATCTCTGACGTACTTAGATTGACAGATAAAGATACCATCTTTTCTCTGACTGATCTGTAATCCAAGGAAGAAGGACAGCTCTCCCATCATGCTCATCTCATATTTTTCCTGCATTAGCTTGCCAAATTTCTCGCACAAGCGCTCATTTGATGACCCAAAAATAATATCGTCCACATATACTTGAACAAGTATTAAGTCATTTCTCACAACTTTATAGAACAATGTTTTATCAATTACTCCCCTAACAAAACCATTTTCAATTAAGAATAAGGATAGGGTTTCATACCATCGTCTTGGGGATTGCCTGAGGCCATAGACAGATTTGAAGAGTAGATACACAAAATCTGCATGTTCTGGATCAACGAAGCCAGGCGGCTGTTCCAGATACACTTCTTCTTCTAACTCTCCGTTCAGGAAGGCACTTTTCACGTCCATCTGGAAAACTTTGAAGTTCTTATGTGCTGCAAATGCCAAGAACATCCTGACTGCCTCAAGTCTTGCAACTGGTGCATAGGTTTCATCATAATCAATTCCTTCTCGCTGAGAATAACCTTTTGCAACCAAACGAGCCTTGTTTCGTGTTACAAGTCCGTTTTCATCCAGTTTATTTCTGAATACCCATCTAGCTCCAATTACGGATTTGTTCTTTGGTCGGGGTACCAGTTTCCAAACTTTCTGCCTTTCAAACTGATTGAGTTCCTCTTGCATTGCAATCACCCAATCAGCATCGCCAAGAGCTTCTTCTATTTCTTTAGGTTCAAGCTTGGATAAGAACCCAGAATATAAGGAGATATTAGCCATGTCAGCTCTTGCAGTTCTTCTAGTAGTCACACCAGCATCTGGATCACCAATAATTAACTCAAACGGATGGTCTCTATTCCATACCCGTTCACCTGGAAATTGTCTTGATGATTCAGCTTGACTTTCTGAATTGGGGTGCTGACCACTTTGATTATTTTCACTAACTCCCCCTGAGCTAGTGTGAGCTCCTACAGAACTAGAGTCAACTCGACTCGAGCCTTGAACAGTAGTCCTTGAGCTGCTATTTACTCCCCCTGAGTTGTTGCCGGTTGGTACTGAAGAAGTCTCTCCTGATCTTGTAGAATTAGCTTGTTCACTAGACTCAGGTTCTTCACGTACACTTGGAACATTTAATGGAACAACCAACTCAGGTTCATCTTCAAGATCTTCTAAGTCCAGATTCTGAAATTTTAGGGACACAGGTTCACTAGAATCTCTTGAAATTGATGAGAGTTTGGTATCGTCGAATCTAACGTTGTAACTTTCAGTCACTTTTCGATCATTCACCAAGAACACTCTATAAGCTGCCACCACGTCTGTAGAGTAACCAACAAAAATTCCTTCACGAGCTTTTGCTGCAAACTTGCCTAGATTTTCATCATCTATAAGCACATAGCATTTTGCTCCGAAGACATGAAAGTATTTGATTGTTGGTCTTCTGTTGTTCATTAGCTCACATGGTGTCTTTTCTTTATCTTTTATGATCAAGGTTCTATTTTGAGTGTAACAAGCGGTACTCACTGCTTCGGCCCAGAAATACAAAGGAAGTTTTGAATCATACAACAAAGTTCTTGCTGCTTCAACCAAAGTTCTATTCTTCCTTTCAACTACTCCATTTTGCTGTGGAGTTCTCGGGGCTGAATACTAACGACGTATTCCCTTAGATACACAGAAGTCATTTAGCACTGCATTTTTGAATTCAGTGCCATTGTCTGATCTAATCGTCTTCACAGTAAGTGTTGAAACATTCTCAATTTGAGTGATATGATCAATGATTAAGAAAGGTACTTCGTCTTTCGTCATTGCGAACAATACCCATGTATACTTGGAGAAGTCATCCACGATTACCAAAGCATATCTTTTCCTAGACAAAGATAGGACATTCACTGGGCCAAACAAATCCATATGAAGAAGTTGCAGAGGCTCAGTAATACTAGAAATTTCTTTGCTTTTATGCGATGCTCGCTTCGACTTTCCCATTTCACAAGCTTCACAGAGTCCTTTCGGAGCGAACTCCATTTGAGGTAGATCTCTCACCAATTCTCGCCTCGCGAGAGCATTCATCGTTTTGAAGTTTAAGTGAGATAACTTTTTGTGCCATAACCAGCTTTCATCATCCGAGGCTTTGCTGTAGAAACAGGTGACCTCATCCTGATTTGCTGAATCCATATCTGCAACAAAAAGATCTGCCTTTCGAACTCCTCTCAAAGCCAGTGAGCCTTCCTTAATGTGAGTGATTGATACACCTTTCTTGTTGAAGACAATTTCGTAACCTTTGTCACAGAATTGACTTATACTCAACAGATTGTGCTTTAGTCCCTCAACATAGGAAATATCTTCAATGATGACATTGCCAGTCTTCAGTTTGCCATATCCCTTAGTCACACCTATGCTGTCATCTCCAAAGGTAACATAAGGGCCAGCTTTCATAACCAACTCTGTAAGCAGGGACTTGTTTCCAGTCATATGCCTCGATGCTCCACTGTCTAGCACCCATATAACTTTATTTCTATTCTGCTTAATGCCCTGCAATGACAGATTGGTTAGACATTCTTCGGAACCCAACTTTGATTGGGCCCGGCTTTTCGATAAGATCGAGAATCAACAGATTTAACAACAGGAGATGCACTTTTCTTCACATTACTAGAGCTTTCGACTATCTCCTTTCTTTTCTCAGACTTGATAGATTTGTCAGTCTTAGGAGAAGGTTTGTCACTCCTAGCTTTAGGAGGACTGACAGTCTTGGCTCTCCCATACTTTTTCTTTATGTTTGAACTAGCAACAGTATTTGAGCATGACTGGCTAGATGCATTCATTAAATGCACAAAAGTTTGCATGATATTAAAAGTGCATGGCATACAATTAGGTTGACCACACTGTGCATGATTCTGATGCAGATTATTCATTGTATGTGTGGTAGGCATGGCATGTGCAGCAGGAACATTCATGTTAGCTTTGCATGCATAAGAAAGATGTTCAGTAGATTTACAATGATAACATGCTTTCTTTATTCGTTCAGCCTTAACCTCTTTTATGCCTTTCTCTCTCTTTCCTTGTTGTTTAACAGCCTTAGCTCCTAATCCCAGTCTAGATTCATCTCTAGGGAAATTGATTTTCACTTGTTTAATAGGAGTTATAGGTTGTTCTTTCTGGCGATCTTCCATCTCAATCTCATATCTAGCTATCAATTCAGTCTCTTCTTCTTCTATTCTAGGAACAAGATGTTTGTAGATAGGTTTGACAGCCGATTTAAGAATTCTAGGTGTTTCCTGTTTAAGGTCACTGGAACTAGGGTCAATAGGTCTCTTTCCTTCTTTCTTAGGAAGGTCAGAATAATCAAGTCCTATACCTACTCCAGTTATTTTCTTAAATGTGTCATTATCTACATACACTTTACTAGCAGCTAGTTTGTAAGCTTCGCATTTAGTTTCTAACTCAGCTAGATTGTTCCTAAGACATGCTTCTACTTCTTCCTTAAGGACGAGCTTGTGTTCCAGAGATTTAATAAAATCTCTTAGAGAAGTATCTACAGTGCAAGCAGCCTCTAGCTCTTCCACTTTTGCCTCAAGCATTCTGCATTTGGCAACAAGTGTTTTCGGTTCCTTTTGAGAAGAGTCTAGGCTTTTGCACAACATATAGATCTCTTCACTAAGAGCCCCGTTCTGTTCCTTATAATCATCAATAGACATTTCTACTTTAAGAGTCAGAACTGGTACCTCTGGTTCCTCTGATGTCTCAGCCATGAGGGCAAAGTTTGCTACATGAGTAACATCTTCCTCATCTGAATCATCCCAAGCTCTTCCTTCTGTCACTAATAAAGCTCGTTTTCCATGTCTTTCCTTCAACAGTGCTTCATAGTTGCTTTTGAGGGCTTCAAATGTCTCTTTTGGATAAGTCTGTTTAGGCTTTTTGCAGTCCGAGGCAAAGTGTCCAGCTTCACCACAATTATAGCATTTGAACTTCATTTTGAAATCCAAAGGAGATTTGTAGCTGGTATTCTTGCCTTTTCCTTTGTAGCCTGACGAACTACCACCACCCCTAGCAGCCCGATAATAAGATGAAGATTTTCTCTGTGGTCGGTTGCTCTTTCTAAATCTCATGTTGCTGAACTTCCTTGCCATGTATGCCACGACACTATCGTCCATGTTGTCCAGCTCTTCTTGGGTGTAGTAGTCATCATCACTGTCAGATGCGCACTCGTCATCATTATCAACTTGATGTGGTGCACGTGATGATTTAGGCTTTGCTGCAACCATTGCCTTCTTAGACTCTTCCTCATCAGCAACTAATCCTGATGCACTTTCTTTTCCCTTTGAATCATTGTCCCATGCTTGATCTTGAAGTGTTTCCAGCTCATAGGTCTTTAATATTCCATAATATTCTTCCAGAGAAGTTGTATGCAAATCTCTGGTTTCTCTTATTGCGTAGACCCTATGTTCAATGCTCTTTGGCTGGTTCCTCAGATATCTCGTGTTGGTCTCAACCATGGGGAGAGTTACACCTCTCAGATTCAAATCCAATACTAACTGACTGAATCGTAGGTAGACATCTGTTATGCCTTCTCCTTTCCTTATTCTAAAGGTGTCATACTCCATCTTGAGTATGAGTGTCTTGTTGCTTCTGACCTCTGCAGATCCTTCCATGACAACTTCTATCTTGTCCCAAATCTTCTTCGCTGTAGTCAGACCTTTGACTATGTTGAACATTTCATGATCAAGAGATTCCATCAAGGTTTGTCGTATGGCAGTATCATAAGCTATTTGTTCCTTGTCAGCATCCGAAAACTCCGAGACCTTTTTAGGCTCAGACCGAGGTGGTATAACCACTCCTCCTTCCGTATGTGCAGGAATAACCACCATTGGGACAAATTTACCCTTGTCAAGGACTTCCAGATATTCAGGGTTAACAGTCTCTAGATATAGTCTCATTCTGAAAACCCATTCTTCATAGTGATCTTTGTTGAACATTGGGATCTTGAATGCATTTTTAGGAGCCATCTCAATTCTGGTCACTAAAAGTTTCTAAGTACCCAAGACTAGGCTATGTAGAATATTTATGTAGAACTTTTGCCTAAGTCGAAATTTCTCTAAGTAGAAATTTTGCTCAAGTCGAAATCACCAAGTAGAAATTGTCCAAGTCGAAATTCTATGTAGAAATTCTCAAGTAGAAATTCTATGTAGAAATTCTCAAGTAGAAATTCTATGTAGAAATTCTCAAGTAGAAATTCTATGTAGAACTTTTGTCCTTAGAATAATTTTTCTGCAGATTACTTTAATATTGAATAAACAATATTATCTCTTTAACACCTTTTGACTTTGAATGCTTTACTCACCTAACCCACCTAACCCACATGCTAGGTACTGAGTATGTCTGTATACTTTCGGCCGAATAAAGCAAATAAAAAAATCCAAAACCACCTTTTTATTCTTTTGCTTTTGAAAAGGAGATCAAAAAGTTGTTGGGTTGTCTTCTTTGATAAGAACAGATGATGAACACTCAAGAACACCAAATATGAAAGTACCCAGATTAATTCACAAAAATTAATTAAAATACATCCAAGCTAAATAATCACACCTGGAGCATTTAAATAATTTTTTCAGATGAGTTTTCAATACAAACGATTTAAGGCACACTTTTCACGAAAATGAAAAGTAGATCTAGAAAATGAAAACTCACGATTCTTCTACTCAACACAAGGATCTATGTTTTGTATGTTAAACAAATAGCTCTGATACCAATTGTTAGGTCCAAATGTGTTGTAGAGGGGGGGTGAATACAACTTTTCGAATATGAGAAGCAATAAATACGATGCAATAAATGAACACACAGATTCAAGGAATATATTTCTTATATATAACTTGAAATGGTTGCTACAACATTCATTACAAAGTATAACAGAAGTTCAGAGAGAAGTGAATGATACTAAGCTCTGTGAATGCACTCTCTCTCTTTCTCTTGTGTTTTTCTCAAGAATTGCTCACTAACTAAAACATTACACAAGTACTTCTATTTATACTACATGTAATCTATGTCCTGTAGTCTTCAAAGACTAAGATGTACGTGGCCCAATGATGTCCACATAAATCTTGCCTTATCTTGAAAGCTTGGAAATCTGCCAATCAGAAGATGCCATGTGTCATGTTGAAGCTGCACTCTAAGTAGAACTTCTACTTGAGAATTTCTACTTAGCCATCTCGAAGTTCTAAGTAGAACTTCTACTTAGAAACTTCTACTTGGCCATCTAGAATATTTAGTACTTAGAAAATATTCTGGTCTTCAACTTGAAACTTCAATGCACATCTTGAACTTGTGATATCTTCATGTCTTCTTTATTCTTCACCAAGCTCTTCAATATGGATCTTTATTACTGACATAAACTTGCTATCAATGTCCTGACACTTGATGCAACGGTCTGGTTCATAAGTGACTAGTCTTGATAGGGTTTTTGCTTCTTGAATAAATTACCATATCCAATTACAAATGTGGCTTTCCAATATTTGCTTTCCTTCTTGTTCACTTGAAATCAATTGGTCTTACTGATACTGATAGTTATGATCTTGATTCTTGGCTTTCCAAATCACTGAGGCATGAACAACTTTGACTTGAACTTCTCTCAATGATTTCTTCTTGGATTGATCATAGTTAACATGTTGAATTGTATCAATTACCTTGTCTTCATTTAGTGTTGATTTCTTGTGACCTCTTGTTCTTGATTGTCTTCTGGTTAAGTATCTTTTCCTTTAGTTTGAGTTACGTTAGTTATAGTGTTACAAGTTTACACACTCTGCCTTTCAATTTCTTTTTCTTGTCAATCATTCCAACTATAAGTAACGATCAACATACATACATATTCACAATAAAAACAATCATATAAAAGCTAAAAGAAATGATGTACGCGAAACTGCCCCCGTGAACTCAGACAGCCTTTCAGCATTCTTCATTTCTAACATAGTAAAATGCGCTTTCTTTTCTTACAAGATTTTTAGTACATTGCTGATTCAAAAGACACACAAAGACATGTATTTTAAACATAATGAATGACAGCAAGAACCAGTGTTTATGTCAGTGTGCGTATCTATTGTATTTCCCCATTCTGAAATTGAACAAGGGAAACTACTTCAATACAATTTCTGAACAATAGTTGACCAATCCTAAGAGTCCAAGACACCATGCACAGTTTGAAGGTGTTAATCAAGAATTCTTTAAAAACGGTTTTTTATAGAATCCAAAATTTTCGTATTCATTAAACTTCGACCGTTTGAATAACTAGTTTATTATTAATAAGTAAAGCTTTGTATCATCACTAGCACTTTGTTAAACAAAGAGCATTGGTACGAGTGAGACTGTTTGATAAACGTCACTAAAGGGTACGAGGAGTAATTCAGAGGCTTTCAAAGCTGGTAGATATACAATCAATAACTTGTTACGAACATATATCTAAGCTTACCTAAATCGTAAAGCATTTCTAGAAAAGATCTACGACACTAGTAGATATATATACAGTCAATTACTTGTTATGAACATATATCTAAGCTTGCGTAAATCGTAAAGCATCTATAGAAAGGATCTACGACACTAGTAGATATGCAATCAATTACTTGTTTTGAACATAAATTTAATATTACGTAAATCATAGAGATAGATTCTTTTATGCTCTACCGCTTTTCGAAAATTCAAGTTTGTGCAAGCACTGCCAAAGAAAATGATACTATACGATAGACGGTGTCACGGTGATCATAAAATTCAAAATCTCTAACTCCGTAATTAATCATAAAAACTAATTTTAAAATGCCAATTTACAATAAAAAAGAACACAAATCACTGATAGATAGATAATCAGATTGCAATGTAACAAAGATCAAAATCAAATGAACAAACATTTATATGAAGTTCAAGTAGTAAAAGAAGGATAAATTAAAAAAGAGAAAGATTTTTGAAGCTCACCAGCAACAGTTGAATTTTTTGGACTCATTTTCTTTGTTTGTGCACCGAAAACAAAGCCTGGTTGTGTCGAGAGAAAAGGGGAGATATGATACGGTTCCACGTCTTGCAGCTTGTACGAAAACGGCGGAGTCTCGCTACGAGTGACAACTCAACACTTTCGGACAGGGATCTTTTATACTTGCCTTAAAAAATTACCCAGCTTTTTTATTTCAAAAAAATAATATTTGTGTCTTATCATTGGGCTGTCTTTCATGTATTGGGCTACTAACTGTAGTTGGGTTTAGGATACACTTGGCCCCAATAATAGAATCCTCTTTTTCCTTATGTACTTTACCTCCATATCGTTATATGAGTATGAATGAGAATACTGGTGTTTTTTTTATGTATGAATTTTTATATTTTGTTCATTGTAAATTATTATGTTGAACTATATTATAGCATCACTTCAAAATATTATTTAATAATAACTATTTACATGTAATATTAATGGTACATTAAAGGAATAAAATAATTTTATATTTTAGATTAAATAATAAAATTTTGAAAGAATCACTAATAAAATAATAAAAGTATAATTTTTATACATCATAAACGGTACAACCTACTACGAATGATTTGTACTACATTTCACTTAAAAATTATGATTAGATAGCGGAATCGATCCCATTCCCATCAATTCGATTTAGAGATGTACAAAAAGTTTAGGCCCCGAAAATTTGACTTTGCCCTATCTCGTTGAAGTTCGATCAAGATTTGGTCCAATTCAACCCGAATCTTAGAATTTTTTTATGAATTTTATATTTTTAGGTAAAATCCAATCCGATCTAATTCGACCAAGGTTGAGAACCTTCAATGTGTCTTATATTTTTAGGCAAAGTCTACTGCAACTATGTCTGCCACGATAAAAATCTGGGTGAAGGTTGTCATATATTTTTAGACAAAGTTTAACCCAATCATTTCTGGTTCGAAAAAAACCTGGGCTTAACTCAGATTTTTGAAAAATTCGGGTTTCAAAAATCACACAACGTGTTTGCGGGGCATTTAGGACCGATTTTATGAAATGGAATAGGGAGGGCCATGAAAATCAGAAATGGGGCATACTGGGCCATCACCAAAAATATCACACTACATATTAGGGATGTTCACGGTTTGGCCAACCCGATCAATCCGATCCAAACCGGACACTTTTCGGCCGATCCAAACCGATTTTTTCCAACCCGATACATACTCGGATTGAAAAAACGTCAACCCGATTTTAATGGAATGGATATGGGTTTCGGTTTTTAAAATCCGATCCAATCTAACCCGATCCGATTAAAAATAAGATAATTAAAATATATAAGCCCAACCCATTAGACATTAGTATTAGTATTAGTCCAGTCCAGTAGTCTACTATAGTCTGACTCCGGAGTCCGGTCCATTACAATTTACCCTATCAAAGTATCACGTATTACAAATACACTAATTTGTATGATTGATTCATCTATGTTATGATTCAGTTCAAATTTAAAGACTATGTCTAGTGTTTAATCAATTTTCTTTTTATGTGTTAAAATTCAGAATTTTAGATATTTAAGACCTATGCTATTTGTGTTGCATGAATGATTGTAATATTTTGTTGAACTATTTCCGATTTGTTTTGAATTCTCATTTTCAGTTTTATTTTTTTGATAAAAAATTTATTTATATATTTACTAACCCGATCAATCCGATCCAAAGCGAAATACATTAAATGGGTTGGTTTACAAATTCTATTTTTATGGGTTGGGTTGAAAATTTTCTAAACCGATTAAATTGGGTTGGGTCATAAAATCCTCCCAACCCGCCCAACCCGATCCGTGAACACCCCTACTACATATTCTAATCATTTATAAAATATATTAAAAATCTGTGCGTTTATAAATCTTTATATATAACTGGAGTAAAGGAGTTAATGTGATATGGTTTGATCATGGTGCTATCTAAAAAGTCTCAAACGTAAAATAATTTCAAGAAAATCATAACATAATTAATTAAAAATATTCTTATCAATTACTCCCTCTGTCCCTCTCATTTCTTTACAGTTACTATTTTGGGATGTCCCTTTCATTTCTTTACGTTACCATAAATAGTAAGTTTTCCCCACTATTACACTCACTACCTTCCCCCACTATCTCATATTTAACAATAAAAAATACTATTACACTCACTACTTTCCTCCACTATCTCAAATCTATTATTAAATATTGATGGGTCCCGCTACTTTACCCACTTTTCATCTAACTTTACTCATTTTTTATGTATTGTCTTGGTCTCCGTGTCCCCCTCCAATGTAAACAAATGAGGGGGACGGAGGGAGTATAACTTTAGTAATTTTAGAATAGTTAAAGAGTAGTGGGTTTATTTTATTTTTAATATATATTAAATAATTTGAAAAGCATTTGACTTTAGGGGGTTTTAGAGTGAAATCATAGCAAATTAGATGGCGTAAATGTAAAAGGATGTTAAATAAAATGTAGAATACTGCGATATTTTGGTTTTTAGTAGTTCAACTTTGTGATCGTGAACATATTTCAGTTTTAGTTTCACAAATTCTTTTATCGTCTAAGATTTATAATATCTACTAAGATAATCGTCTAATTCAATATTTTCAGCTGTGAATTTAAATTCACTATGAGAAAAATGGGCCTGAGGTTGTCCTCAGGAATTTCTCCTCAGGTTATAACATAAATAGCCTATAAATTAACTG
This sequence comes from Saposhnikovia divaricata, assembly GCA_036435485.1. NCBI lineage: Eukaryota > Viridiplantae > Streptophyta > Magnoliopsida > Apiales > Apiaceae > Saposhnikovia > Saposhnikovia divaricata. The sequence continues at coordinate 28,495,970 of CM071600.1, forward strand.
GCCCCGCAGGGACATTTTTGTAAATATTAATTTTTTTCTCAGTAAATTTACCTAAACACCCTTAAATTTGTATTAAAAAGCTTTTAACCTCAGGGAGAACCCTGAGGTCATCCTTAGGCACATGAATCCCATTCATTATATTCTAAACAATTTAAAATTACTATATTCAGAACTATTTTCAAATGTGATTCTCGATAGTATGAAGATTACCTAATATTTTTATAGTATTCAATTTTGGGGGTTTTGATTCTCGACAATGTGAATACAACTAACATTTTTATAGTATTTGACCAAATTTCTCTTAATTGCGATTTAGTTATTTTAAATCAAAATTTTTATTTGTAGTTTGTATCAATCATGCTCATAAGTACTATAACTTTTAGAATTTCTGATATTCCCATCTTTCTTGTATTTCCGATTATGCAACAATATATTTGATTGAAATTGATTCACGGCTGGTGATTCTTCACTTTAAATCAAGGTGAAATATATCGTGCATTTCGAAAATGTAACATCCCAGGTTTTTAGATTTATTTTAATAAATAATTTGATAATTAATAATAATAATTTAGGATTTAAAATTATATTATTTTTCAATTTTAGAGGAGTTATTGCAGAAAGTCATTAAAAATTTATTTTAGAGGGTTTAGGGTTGTAAATCATAATTGATTTTCAAGGTTTGAATTTAGGCTAAAAATTAGTAATTTTTATCAGTTATAGGAAGATGTATCATTAAAGAGTAATTATTAGTAAGGATGATAACTAGATATAGTATAATAAATTTATATAGAAAATAGAGAAAGAGAGACATTAGTTACGAAACAACAAAAAAACCCTAGTAGCAGCCGCTTGAAGAAAAAGAGAATACATTGAGAGAGAGAGAGAGAGAGAGAGAGAGAGAGAGAGAGGGGGGGTCTTGGAGAGAAGACTCATAACAAGCTTAAAAAGGAGAAGGTACTAGTAATATTTTGGTGTATAATTTGATGTATATCCATGTGTTAATTGTTTGTATAGAGTCTTCGTCATCCTCTTTATCTTGATACTAACAATTTGAATTTTTGTAAAATTCGTATCTGATTCGTTATGCATTGGAATTTTATGGTATTTGACTCTCTGGAAAGATATTTTAATTATCTACAACTTTCATTCTTTGTGTTTTCCGAAATTCTGCATGTAAATATGAGTTTTGATGTGATTTGTGTGACCTGCCACTATGATTTCGAAACCGAGATGTCTCACTTAGAAAATTCATAATAAATTGAGATTTTGTCCAAATATTATGAGTAATATCAATTTGAAAAGGTCCTTTCGAACCCTACATTTATTGTTAACATTTCTCTGATGATTGCTGTGATTTTAAGGTCGTAAACCTCAAAATAGTATCATAGTCAGGGGCTGTTTCTATTTTTTGCAGTCCGTATTTCTTTGTTTTCAGAATTCATTACTACTCCGTTTTCGGCAAGTCTTATCATTCTGAAAAGATATTTTTGAGCTCTACATTTTTAGTTTGCATTCCTTCGTTAAATTATGTGATTTTGGAGTCTTAAAAAAAATACTAGGTATTTCAGGGTCTGATTCTGTTCTGCAGTCCGCATTTATTTGATTTCTGCATTCGTTACTTATTCATTTTTGACGATGCTTGTCATTATGCAAAGATCTTTCAATTGTATACAACTTTCGTGTTTTGTACTTTTTCAGATTAAGTCATTTATATAATGTAAATTTGCATTCTTTCGGCCTGTTTTAATCTGAAAATTAGTTACATAGCATATTATTTATGAAACATATAATTCTCATTGAGTAAGTTATATGTAAGAATTTTATGGGTTACGTTAGAGTGACCTTTGTTTGATTTCGTTATTAGTTGGAATATAGAATAACATTTTAGATTTGTTGTGATCTTATTTTCAGGATGCGAAATTAACATCGAGATAAGTGACTTTTCGTTGCTCACTAATATTAACAAATCTGTTTCCACTACGCCATAAGTGAGCATATTTTTAGAGAGTGTTGCACTGAAAGCATTTCGTTAGCTATGAAATTTTGGACCTTTTGCAACATGGCTGAATTGGTGTTGGATTAGCTGTAAATTAGTGTTGCATATTACACACGGTGTTGCACATCGTGCAACACTAACAGATGGTGTTGCATTATCTATTTTTATAATTTTAATATATGCTGACGTGGGAAGTGTGGGGCCCACAGCTGATGACGTGGCAAGCGGGCCAGTACTGACGTGGCTGGTATGGAACCCACCAGGGTAACATGGCAGGTGTGGGCCCACCGTTGCTGACGTGGCAGGTATGGGACCCACATGTGATGACGTGGCAGTGTGGGACACACGAGTGTAACGTGGCAGGTGGGGGCCCACAAGTGCTGATGTGGCGGGTGTGGGGCCCACATTTGCTGACGTGGCAGAAGTGGGGCCCACCTTTACTGACATGCCATTTGCTGATGTGGCAAGTGTGGGCCCAAAATTGCTGACGTGGAAGCAGTGGGACCCACCTATGCTGCCGTGGCATTTGCTGACGTGTCAGAAGCGTTGCATTAGGTAAGAATAGTGTTGCATTTGTTGTTTAAAGTGTTGCTTTAACTACTTTTCTTCCCGAATGATGAATCTATTTTTTTAATTTATTTTTTCGATGTTCCAATCGTACGGATGTCAAGATATAACGATTTTAGTGATGCAGTAATTTTTTTAAAAAAATTCTAGATGTATTTGGTTTGGTTTTATAACGGTCAAACCGGTCAAAATGGACTTTCCTTTTAACTAGTTCTGTCCCGAATGATGAATTTGTTTTTTTAAATTATTTTTTCGTTGTTCCAATCCTTCGGATGTCAAGATATAATGATTTTAGTGACGTGGTAATTTTAAAAAAAAATTCCTAGATGTATTTGGTTTGGTTTTATAACGGTAAAACTAGTCAAAGTGGACTTTCCTTTTAACTAGTCTTGTCCCGAATGATGAATCTAAATTTTTAAATTATTTTTTCGACGTTCCTATCATACGGATGTCAAGATATAACTATTTTAGTGATGTGGTAATTTTTAAAAAAAATTCTAGATGTATTTGGTTTGGTTTTATAACGGTCAAACCGGTCAAAGTGGACTTTCTTTTTAACTAGTCTTGTCCTGAATGATGAATCTATTTTTTTCATTTATTTTTTTGACGTTCCAATCGTACGGATTTCAAGATATAACGATTTTAGTGATGTGGTAATTTTTTTAAAAATTTCCTATATGTATTTGGTTTGGTTTTATAAAGGTCAAACCGGTCAAAGTGGACTTTCCTTTTAACTAGTGATAAGTGGATTTTATATCCACTTGGAGCATTCCATATCGGCTTAAATTGATTCACTTGGCCTCAAGTTTGTTGTAGTTTTGATGTGTTTTGTTAATTGTGCAGGGTTGCAAGAATATTGAATAAGGTTGCAATTTCCGTCAATCTGGAGATGAATCCGAGCTTAAGAATGAGCAATGGAGTCTTGTTGTGAGCCACCATGAAGGATCCAAGGCAAGGAATTGAAGTATGGAAGCTTTGAGAAAAAGAACGAAAGGAAACGGAGGCAAAACGAAGAAAAAACGAAGGAAACAACATGCTGAAAAATGCCGGGCAGATTTGGCTTGAGGCCGCGGCCTCAAATTCCCAGGATGCGGCCTCGGGAGTGCGCTGTCCATGACGAAAATTGCGCTAAAAACCCTCCAAAATTTTCCTGTTTTGACTCTATTTGGTATTTTTGGTATTTCCTTGTTGGATAAAAACTTCTAGGGCCTTTAAAAACATATTGTATCATTGTAAAATCATATCATAACATAGTATTACGTATCATAGCATTGTAACGCAATAGAGAGATCAAGAACAAGAGGGGAAACAACTTCCAAGGTGACGGCAAGGAATAATCACACTCAAGTTCAAGATCTAGGGTTTTCTATATTGTTTCTTTACTGAATCTTCAACTTAATACTTTATTATCTATTAGATTTTTATCAAGTATTCTATTCTCAAGCATTAATTGTTTTCAATTCTTTGTTTAATTATGTTATCAATTGAACCCATGATGGTGCTAAGTTCAATCATGAACTAAACACTATCATGGGGTTCTAATGGAGTGTTTTGTGGATTCTAGTAGTTGATAGTTTGGACAACATATGCTTGTGATTGAAAATAAGGTTGCCTGACGTGGTTGTGTTAATTTATATAGATGCGTAGCTAACATCTATTTTGTCAATCTCTAATGAATGCGAAAGTGGATTTAGAGATTAGGGCTTGCCATGTTAGCATAGGATTATGACGGCTTCTCCGCATATCGGTAGTATAGATTCGAAAGAACATTACTCCCCTATGTAGTTGATAGTGGAACTTGTGATTAAAATTGATTATGTCACCCAATCTCGTAGACATATAGTGATTTGGATGTAATTGATGCCCGTAAAACTTCTATCTTAATTGTAGATGATTTATGGATTGGTATGAGTTTATTGAAAGATAGCTTGTACTTCCTTCGTGTTCCTACTAGCTACCTTAATAATCACATTGCATTGAGTCTTGACGGTTAATCTAGATGAAACAACTCAAGAAGTTGGAACCCTGTGTTTTTCTCATATATGTAAAATCACCTAAGTAAGTTTTTAGTAGTAATAATTCAGAAAACAACCCAAATTTGTTACTTCATCAAGCTATTATAATTTAGCCATACGTTGTTGAATAGGCACATTTACGTATTTCACCGAGTCTTCGTGGGAACGATCCCTATTTATCCGTATTACTTTTGACTGCGTATACTTGCGTAGAAAATAGTGAACAACTAGTCTTGTCCCGAATGATGAATCTATTTTTTTAAGTTATTTTTTCGACGTTCCAATCGTACGGATGTCAAGATATAACGATTTTAGTGATGTGGTAATTTTTTAAAAAAATTCCTAGATGTATAGTTTTGTTTTATAACGGTCAAACCGGTCAAAGTGGATTTTCCTTTTAACTAGTCTTGTCCCGAATAATGAATCTATTTTTTTTAATTATTTTTTCGACGTTCCAATCGTACGGATGTCAATATATAATGATTTTAGTGATGTGGTAATTTTTTAAAAAATTTCCTAGATGTATTTGGTTTGGTTTTATAACGGTCAAACCGGTCAAAGTGGACTTTTTTTTAACTAGTCTTGTCCCGAATGATGATTGTATTTTTTTTTAATTATTTTTTCGATGATTCAACCGCACGGATCTTAATATATAACAATTTTTTCTAATTATTTTTTAAAATTCCTAGATTTATTTAGTTTAAAAAATAAAATTACATTTTTTAAAAATAAAAACCAACAACGTAACACACCACGTCTGGTATAACACAGTCCTCAAAATTTTGGGCGCAGGGCACGAGGTGAAAATTTTGGGTGGAAAATTTCCCTCTTAAACGAAATAATTCATCTCAAAATCTCTTACTCTGCTCATTTGAGCACTACTCCTTTACCCCTTCTCTACTCTCTTTCTCTCTCGTCTTCATTCCCCTTGAGGCCAGGCTCCGTCTCTCTGAATGAATGCTTACTCAGATTGGGTCACGACCAGTTCTTGATAAACTCGACTCAAACAATCACCCTCTCCAAACACTAATCTCAAGCTCAAGCTCAATTCATTTTGCTGGATGTAGGTGTTCCTAATTTTGTCACAAACATAAAGGTTGATTTCATTATTTTGATTATCAAATTTTGTTTACGACAAAATCAAGGAACACCTACATCCAGTAAATCTCAACCTCTCGCAAGCTTCTTCTTCCGATTCCAGTGGTAATGCAGGTGATTAAATTTGGGTCTTTCATTCTAGGGCTTTCATTGTAGGGCTTTTAATCTCTAACTTATTTGGGTTTCAATTTAGAGATTCAAATTAGGGTTTTATATTTGGATGTTTGGGTCTTTATTTTGGTTGAATTCAAATTAGGATTAAAATTGGTTTTGTACTTAATTGGTTTTCATATTATTTGGTTACTATTGATTTGATTTTGCTGGTAATTGTGCATTGTTAATTCTTGATGTTATGTTCTTGATGTGAATTGTTAATTCTTGAAGTGAATTTGATTAAAATTGTTAATTTGCTGTTAATCGTATTATTTATGTACGAACGGACATCTGAAACTCAGTAGGAGTGATGTGAATTTTAACATTAATTTTTACTTTATTTATTTTATTGTATATGCATTTTCTGTTTGATTGAAATGAATAAATGATTACTTAATGTTAATAGTGAGCATGTAAATGTTTTAACACACATTCTGCAAAGTTAGCAATATTTGGTTTCTGTACTTTTGCAGTCATGTTTACTATCATTCTAATTAATGAGATGAGTTCATCGTACTGCCGTGGATCCTACTTTCGAGTGGGTAGTCCAAATTATCCGGATTACTAATCAGTATTAGCTGAAAAATTTAATAATGTGTTACTTAATCAAGCTTGACAATATTTGATACTATGTTACTTTTTCTTATTCTGATTACTTGACATGATAATAATGAAATGCTTATATTCAATCCCTGTTTTATCATTTTGTTTTTTATTAGGTTGACTGGATTGGGCTGAAAATCAAATTTATGCTGGTGAAGATCATTGATGCATAGAATATAACTTTTCCTGAGCAGTCAGGATGAACAGCAATGACTCGTTCCGCAAGATAAGAAGCATTCGCAACAGTTGAGTTTTCGAGTGCATATATTACCTCTCTTTTCTATGCATTTTAATCTACTACTGTTTGATTGAGGCAAGTATGAAAACTCATTTGTTTCTTTTTCCCCTTTGTTGCAGGATATGCAAAACAGTTGGAAACTATGTAATTTTATCAAACATATATGCCACTGTTGGGCGATGGGATGGTGTTTCAAAACTTAGAAAGTTGATGAAAGGCGGACAAATTACGAAAATAGCTGGACATAGTTTGATTGAAGAGGGAGGACAAGTTCATCAATTTATTGTATAAGATAGATCACATCCAAAATCTGATGGGATATACTCGGTACTCAGTGAAGTTTCAGCAAAGATGAATCTTATTATTACAGATGACTTGGACTCCATGTTTGAAGAATATTGAATAGGGGCATGGGTAATTAAATCTGATATTATTAAAGGTCACCAGTCCTTGTTTTCAATTCTAGAATATCTAGTAACAAATTTATATAACCAAGACATTTATTCTTCACTTTGACCAGAACTCACTCTCGACCTCTTTGGTATCCATAGCTTCAAATCAAGGTAATGGTTTTGCTTTCATATACTTTATGGATGTTTTTAATAGATCAATATGCAATTGCATCCATGAATATATAATCTTCATTCTTCAATATGTATCAGCTGCAAGTGGCTGGCTAAGTTGTGTTTAATATACTCATGAGAGTAAGCAGTCAGTTCCTACAACTTTACTCTTCAATCTTTGTATTATAAGGTATTATGGGTTAAGTGCAACTGTTAATTTTCCTGATAATTGTGGACTCATTGAGAGGTGAATTTTCCGTAGTCATTTGTGAGTTTGTTTCCCCAATCCTTTATAGTCTAAAAAAGAAGTTCAATTATGTCCCGATGATGTACATATTTTAGATTATAGTGTATGTTTTCTGTTACATGCTTGTATTGTAAATCTTAATAATCAATCTGACATGCATGTAATTTCAGGAGAAGGCTTTGGCTCTAGCTAGTGCCTGCATTATGTAGCAGTTGAGTATGGATGATTTTAAATATGCTCAGGAAAAGGTACCACAAGTGGTTGATTATGCGTCATCGTAGTTGACTTTAAATTTCGAGTAGCTTGTAGATATGTTTACAGCATTTGGCATCGCAGTTTGAGAACGATCTTGCTGTATATTGTTCTTTAGCTATTGATTTTACATTCGTACATGCTTGATTTTGGTTTGTGTTTAACAAATAAACAATAAGCATGTTATGTAATTTATATTGGCTATCTTGATAACAATTCTGTATTAATTGCATTCAGGTATGTGCAAGTGTGTCATCTGAGATTGCAAATATGAGCCAGCATGAGCGAGCTTCTCCAGAGGAATGACTTGTATGGTGAAGGTGGATGGAGAAAGAAGACCTCTCTTGGCTACTTCATGTAGAGGAGCTAGCCAAATGTATAGCATTCAACTTTATGGATATTGGAGAGTTTCGTACTTTTGAAGTTTGAATTGGCATAGTTTGAACTTAGAATTAGTGCATGTGCTTGGTATTAGTACATGTTGGTAAGAATTTGTAGAACTGTTAAGTATTTTTGTTAGGCTGCATCATTGCCTTATGGTTGGTTTTTGAACCTTTAGTTATTGTTGTCTTGGTTTGGACAAGATGGTTTTATGTATAAACAAAGCAGCCATTTCAAATTTTTTGTAAAAAAGTATTGCATTTGACTATATATGATGTTGCATTATGGTTTGGACAGGATGGTTTTATGTATAAACAAAGCAGCCATTTCAATTTTTCTGTAAAAAAGTATTGCATTTGACTATATATGATGTTGCATTATTGTATATTTAGTGTTGCTAAAAATACTTCTGATGTTGCAAAAAAAAAATGAGTTGCATTAGACCAAACTAGTGTTGTATTAGATAGTGGTCCCTACTGCTGATGTGGCACCATGTGGACCCACTGCTGACGTGGCATCTTGTGGGCCCCACTGCTGACGTGGCACCCCTAGTGGGCCCCACTGTTAACGCGGCACCATGGTGGGCCCCACTGCTAACGTGGCATTATGTGGCCCCACTGCTGATGTGGCACAATGGTGGGCCCCACTGTTGACGTGGCACCATGTTGGCCCCTATTGCTGACGTGGCACCATGGTGGAGCCTGAAATCTTATGCAACACCATGTGGTGTTGCCTTTATGTGCTTTTGGTGTTGCATATGGCCACTTATGCAATACTTTCGTGGCATTGCAATAGTTTGGAAAAGCGTTGCATTAGGGGTCTCACGCAACGTTGGTATTGGCAACGCCCCTCTGGTGTTGCGTAAGGCCTTACGCAACACTTTTCAGGCCTTATGCAACTTTATTTAGGGGTTGCGTATGGCCACTTATGGTGTAGTGTTCTATTCAGTTAATTTTATTTTATTTGTAGTATTTGATTTTTGAAAATTGTGATATGGAAAATAGAATTTAGAAAAGATTTTTATAAGAATCCCCAGTTTTAGTTGCGTATCGAATTATAGAATCCCTAGTTGACTTTCATTAATTTTGGATTTGTTGAATAAACAATCTATTTTATTTAAGTTTTGAAACTAGAAATAATATTCCAAACATTCGGGTTTTTTACAGAAAATTTGTTAGGCACTTCGATGTCCCAATTTTATTAGGAATTTTGTAATAAATCGTAGTTTCCCCTAATGTAATCTCGACAATACAGTTTTTTATATTGTATGTTGGCAAATTAAAAATAAAAAATTATGCCCGCAAAGGTTGGCTCAGTTGGTTAAAGAGAGGAATATCATCCTCTTGGTCACAGGTTCGAATCCCATGGGAGGAGAATGTGTGATTATGCCATCCTGGGCCAGAGCCTGTCGCACTTGTGCGGTTTACCTTGTTCACGTGGTTTGCAGGCTATTGCGTGAGCCCGTGGGATTACCCAGTGCGCACCCAAAAGGGTAGTGGCTGCGGGTTCCCGTGGTTAAAAAAATAATAATAATAATAATAATAATAAAAATAATAATAATAATAATAATAATAAATTATATATTTGTTCAACCTCCAAGTGAGCAGGTGTTTTCAAAAAAAATTTTCTGACCCTTTATTGTCAAAAAGTATGTTGGTCCCGGAGTATTGCAGAAGAGGGGGGGTTGAATGCAATACTGATAAATTCAAATCTTTACTTCAACCACAGTAATAAAGATTCTAATCTATCAGTAGAAGAAATGCAAACACAAGTAGTGACTCAAGATGCTTCTCACAAAATAAATATTTTATTTATTTTGCAAAGTGTTGCTACAACATAGAGAAAAAGTTTTTTCTCCGGCTTCGTTTTCTTGAGTGATACAGAAAGAATGAGAGATGAACCTCTATAAAGGCTAATCTGTTCTAACATCTCTGTCACATGGGTTGTGGAGCTGCAGTCATTTTCAAGTGGCAGCTCTTAACAATTTGCATACCCATGTGACTTTCCTAAATTGCTATACAGTTAGAGTTATCATTGTACATAAAGCAATTTGGATACTTTCTAAATCAAGCTAACACATTTCCAGTATATGTAGATTTGTCATACTCTTGAATTGACGAGCTTTGTCTTGTGATCTCTCAATCTTCTGTCGTAGTCTTGCAGGTCTGCTACAATCTTTGAAGTGTTCCAGAAAACTGTTTCTTGAACATCTAAACTATCACGGGTTTGACTGAGATAAATCCCCAATTCAAATATTTCATTGAGACAGTAACCTTAACCGCCAAGTCTGCTGTCAAGAGAATGTTCCTTGGATGACAGTATGAATTCCCGCCAATGTTGCAGTCAGGAATTTCAGACTTGCTCTCAAGCTGTGAGAATGTTGTTGTCTTATGCTTCCGCCAATGTTGCTGTCAAAGAGAATCTTCTGTCATGGCTTGCAACATGTTTGTCTTCTTGTAACCTTGCTGTCAACTGCTTTGACAGTTAACTTTATTCTTGCTGTCAAACTGATGTACTTCTTGAGGCTTGAACATTTTAGTGAACTTCTTCCAAGATGTACATTTATTATATGACAGCAAATTATTTGATTACAAGAACACACTCTGGCTGTGACAGTATGTTCTACTTAGCCTATACAATAAATAAACTAAGCATAATAAAATCTAGTTAAGTTGTCTCTAAGCTATCACCCATAAATCCCAACAAAGTATACACAAACATTTCGATTACTTAAAAAAAGCAACCGTAATACTTTTCAATAAATGTGCTGAACTTAATTATGTATGTTCTTATATGAAAATTTTGCTATATTGGAATTACTGAGAATATAAACAATTCCTTATTTTTAAATTTTAAAATTAGAACAATTTATTTTCCTAAGGTCAAACCATAAAGACCAGAGCAGTACTAGGCTTTTTACACTTTTCATGCTGTTTACTTCTCCCAAAACAATGTCCTACAAAGATAAGTCAATTCAACAAACCTTTTTGCACACAATTGTACACAACATCTACCCAATGCCTGGAAATATGTTTTTATAAAAGAAAACTTAGCAATTTAATAAACAACACTCTCAACTATTACAATGCGAAGCGGGTAGCCATCCTAGTATATAATATCAGCTTTATTTAATAGGATACGAATCATATGTATAGATTAACAATATCTTTAAAATTCAAATTTCAATATTAAAATTTTAATCAAAGAAAAATTTTCATATTAAAAATAATTAAATGTTAAAAGATCCCATTTCAAATATAAAATATATTTTAATATAAAATGTAACGAAAACCATAATTAAGTCGTTTAAAAAAAATTAATTAAACATATTCAATACGCATTTAATGAATATAAACCAAAATTAATAATAAAAAATTAAATTAACATGACATAATTAATTAGTAATTACTAAAAAGACTTAAACATCAAATTATGAGTAATAATTTCATTTTTTTTATGCTTTAAAAATCCACAACTAATACTGTTTTGTTTGATTTGACGCAAAACCAGTTACATGACAGTATTGTACCAATAAAATTAAACAATCATATATATATATATATATATATATATGTATATATATATATATATACAGAGAGAGAGAGAGAGAGAGAAAGGTAAAAATGTTTATCAAATAAGAAAGGAAAAAAAATATCATACATAATAGTATAAATTTATAATCCATAACAATTAGTTAAAATATTGGCATTCCGTAATCGTACTGAAAAATTAAGAACATGCAATGAGTGCTATAAAACATTATTATTTTGAACGAATAATTCTAGTATTGGCATCCGAATGTTATTGTACCGAAAACAAATAAGAAACAAATAATTGTTATAGACATTGAGTCTTGACAATATAAATGATTACCAGGGATTCAAAATATTGCTCGAATAAATAATTTTTAAGAGAAATTTTAATTAAAACTATTCAGATTATAAATGAATAATAAAGAAATTAGAAAGACACAAAAATGAATCTACACATGCATTGCTATTTATGTCATCATCAGTATTAATTAAACAAGCACAAAGTACACATTATATAATTTAAGCCATGTATATTAAGAAAATAATATTACTTGTGATAGCCTATGTATCAAACAAATTACATCCAACTTGAATTTAAATCATCAAAATCATCCAAAATAATTCGATATAAGTAATAATATGTGCACTACGGATAAATGTCAACCACCAACATGTGCACTAATGTGAAATGTTACCGCTACATATTCAAAAACATGCACACTAAGATAGGTTATTGGTTGAAATGTCTCAACCACCAACATATCTCGTGTAAGGCACAAACATGCTCTTAATAATGCTCAGAGTATCGACGTTAATAAATGGTTTTTACAATTTTTTATACAAAATTTACTATTTTAATCTCCAACTAAAGATAATAATCTTTAGTTTCTTCTTCTTCCCCATAGTTGGTTATTATCTCAGCAAGCTCTCCAAGCCCATATCCAACCTGTACACAGTGAAATTTTTTGTTTTTCATGTTTATTTCCCTTTTTGCAAAGAGCTACATAAATATAATTAAGAAAAAGAAACAGTTGCTTCAAAACATATTGCTGGATTAGTGTATGTCTCTTTTTGATGGTCAGGTCCTTTCATGAAAATTTTCTTCAAACCACTAGCTTGGTTTTCTTGGATGATCGCCTAATACATGAAAAAGCTGTAACCTAACTTTTCATCCCGTATGTTATATGACATGGAAATATGGGATTTGGCCAGAGTAACCAAGTCCAAACCTGTCAGTATGGTAGCGTCCTCCTTCAATTGAGTCATCCACAATCTCACTGTCTTTTAGCAATTTTGACGCAACTTCACCATATCATGCTTCCACCTTTTCTTTCTGATTTTCAAATAGATTAATGCGTTTTGAGTAAGTATGACATGATTAATGCCAAAATACATAATTTAGTATAAGATTTTGACATTATACATACGGGGAATAGGTTTAGGAGGAGATGGAGATCGTCGCTTTGGCGACTTTGGCACAAGTTCCAATTTCTGCACAAAAACACACACTTAATCTCATGAAATAAAACCCAAAATAATTTAGCACAATCAAACCCTTTCAAAGCATTCACTAATCATAAAATTAGAATAAAAAATTCAACAGTGCCCTAATAAAACAACAAGCACTAGTATATAGAAATTACAGAATAACATAATAGGTAAACTCATGTTTATAATCAATAAAGAACATTGCATGTTTATAACTGTCAAATATCAGCAATGTTGTAGTATTAAAATAGTTATTACTGCTGTAACTAAGTTTCTATAATAAAAGGCTTACATGCGCCTTGTAGGCAATATGTAGGAAATATGTAACAAATTAGATGGCGTAAATGTAAAATGATATTAAATAAAATGTGGAATACTGCGATGTTTTGGTTTTTAGTAGTTCAACTTTGTGATCGTGAACATCTTTCAGCTAGTTTCGCAAATTCTCTTCTCGAGGGCTCCTTTTTCAACATGATCTGTCTAAGATTTATAATATCTACTAAGATAGTCATCTAATTCAATATTTTCAGTTGTGATTTCAAATTCACTCTATTCTGAACAATTTAAAATTACTATATTCAGAACTATTTTCAGTTGTGATTCTCGATAGTATGAAGATTAACTAATATTTTTATAGTTATCGATTTTGGGGGTTTTGATTCTCGACAATGTGAATATAACTAACAATTTTATAGTATTTGACCGAATTTCTCTTAATTATTTAGTTATTTTGATTCAAAATTTTAATTTGTAGTTTGTATTAATCTTGCTCATAAGTACTATAACTTTTAGAGTTTCTGATATTCTCATCTTTCTTATATTTCCGATTATGCAACAATATATTTGATTGAAATCGATTCACGACTGGTGATTATTCATTCTAATTTAAGGTGAAATATATCGTGCATTTCGAAAATTTGTTAGGCACTTCGTTGTCCCAATTTTATCAAGAATTTTTGTAATAAATCGCAGTTCCCTTAATGTAATCTCCACAATACATTTTTTATATTGTATGTTGGCAAATAAAAAAATAAAAAATTACATATATGTTCAACCTCCAAGTGAGCAAGTGTTTTCAAAATTGTTTTTTCTAATCCTTTATTGTCAAAAAGTATACACAAACATTTCGATTACTAAAAAAATGCAACCGTAATACTTTTCAATAAATGTGTTGAACTTAATTATGTATGTTCTAAAATTCATTTATATGAAAATTTTGCTCATTCATAAAGAATATATTATTTTACTCTTTTACAGAATAAATATAAATTTTCAATTTAAAAATATAATTGCAACTAATAAATTATACAAGTATCATTAATAGAGTAAACATATGAATGTTTGTGTGTGTATAAAAATATAAACAATTATCAAAAAAGTCAATAGACATATATGGTACATGGAAGCAAAACAATTCTTTTATCAAGAATAAGATATTGATAAAATTAAGAAAAAAAACATTGCTCTATATAGCTAATGAATTCTATATTTACACAAATATGTATCTAGTTCAGTGATTGTAATGGTGAGTAAAATGTTCATTACAACTATGAGTTCATAGGTTCAATTCCTAACAATGTAATGATTATATAAATTTTTATAGGATTTGATTTTAAACGGAGTAATAATAAAATTACAGGAGAGCACAAATGTAAAATAACATGAATAAAATGGCTTTTCAGGATGAACGAGAATCGAAAAATTTTGATGACAAGTGATAAGCATTTAGCACTAGGCTTACTTGATTCAATTTTATTGTCTTAAAAAATTTAATCCCATGTTTACTTTGTTAAAATTAATTTGGGATTAGATTAAAAATTATAATTTAATAAAATAGTAATCTCATGTTTGTTTGGTTAGAATAAGGGATAGGACTAGCCTATCTTCTCTACTTGGTTGGAGGAGATTTTATTTAATCTCTCTAACATGTCATTTTTTCAATGTTATAGGATAATAGTCCAATCCTTTTGTAATTTCTCAAAATAAACATGGGATATGATAATTTGAATAATTACAAATTTAAAAAAAAATTATTTTCTAAAACTCAACTTAATACTTCAAAATAAATATAAGATAGAATAATTTTAAGGATTATATAATCCATAGAATTTTGAATGATGGAATTATTATATAGTAAAACAAACATGGCCAAAGAAGATGTTAAGAAATAATCTATACTATACTATTATAAGCAAAACTGGGTATATTTGGTTGTCGGTTTGGTACATTTTTTTTGGTACACTCAATATCAACCGTTGGATTTTTGGATAGATTAGTGAGAACTGTTGGATCTAATACTAAAAGAATATTCATTTTCTAATATTTAAAATATTCTCATTGGTCAAGTTCAAAACCCACTGTTAGGAATAATTCATGAGTTGTGATGTTAAGAATAGAATTTGCACATACTTCTTGTATATCCTGATCTTATAAAGGATTTAGCACTTTGTATAAGATATATGTGTTAGACAGTAATCTGTAGAGTTAAGTCAGGAAGAGTGTGTCAAGGACTACATTTCAGGAACTGATAGAAGATCCTGATACGACAAGACAGATACTGATGGATGTCAAGTCCTGATGCAAGGTGAAATCCTGATATCAGTTATACTACTGATGATGTCATTACGGATGCTACAGAAACTGGCAAGTGCTATAAAACAGGATCATTGTTTTGAAGAACAAGCAAGAAGATATCATGAAGGAAAGAATTTTCTATTGATGGAAACTATCAAATGGATGGCAGAACATTGTCATGTATAGATCATTACTTTATGTTATTAGTTGATAGGTAGCATTATAAATACTCTCTCAATATTATTGTAAAAAGTGAAATTGAGTTCGTATAGTTCGTTCATGAGTATAAGGTTTGTATTTGAGAGTTCGAAACAAACAGATAGAGATTTATATTGGAGCAGCTGCTAAAGGTATTGTACACCTTTGGTAGAGTTTGTATTTGATTTTATTAATACAAACAGTTTGATTTATTCGTTTGTTCTTGTTCATCCAATCAAGAAAAAATTAGACACAATTATATAACTTGTATTCAACCCCCCTTCTACAAGTTATTCGAGTTAACAATTGGTATCAAAGCAGGTTGATTTCAAATAATCATAAAGATCTGCAATAATGTCTGGTTACAAGGATGGTAATACTAAGATTCCTATGCTCAAGAGAAACGAATACACTCTATGGGAAGTGAAGATGTTGTATCACCTGGAAGCGACAGATCCAGATTATCTTGACAGAATAAGAGATGGGCCTTTCGTTCCAACAATGGTTATTCCTCAAGCAACTGTCGAAGGAAAAGTTGTTCCAGAGCACACGACAGAGAAGCCTAAATCTGAATGGATAAATAAGGACAAGGAGAACGTTCTTAAGGATGCTAAAGTGAGAAACATACTATTTAACAGTCTTGATTCTGTTCTCACTAACTATGTTCTCTCTTGTAAGACTGCTAAGGAGATTTGGGACAATCTAAAGGTTCACTGTGAAGGAACAAAACCTGTCAGGAAGTACATGAGGACACTTCTCATACAACAGTGATAAGTGCATATTTTTGCATATTTTTATTACCTATTTATTGCTTGAACTCGTATTTTAATAGATTATTTTGTTGCATTTCAGGAAATTATTGAAAAATAAATAAATGGTGAAATAAAGAAATAAAGAGCAAGGAAGGGAAAAAGAGGAAGAAAAATGACTAGAATAAAAGAAAAAAGAAAAAAATTAGGAGCTCGGAGCAAATTGGAATATTTCAAACACACCCTCTTCCCCTTTTAGTCACATCTTGTTGTAATAAGTGAGCTTGTCAAAAGTTGCTTGCTTTTCAACACCATGTGTTAGGTCAGTTTTCTTCTATCCCTTGTATTTACTTCCATTCAATGCGGATATTGAATATTTTAAGTTTGTGGGTAGTTTGGGGGATAAGTAGTGTATAGTAGTTATTTGTGTGTCATTGTGTTCATATAGATATCATGTTTTGCATATTAGTAGTAATTCATGCATGTTCGTGCGTATTATTTATGTTTGTTCATGTAGGGCATTCTGTTATTTTGTTTTCGTATACCATGGGAGTTTATATAGTTGCATTTGCATAGCATGCATTTTTCATGATTCCTTAGAATGAGCTAATTCTGATTGGTATGTAGATGTCTAATTGAGTGTGGTAATGATGAATAGAGGGTTGATTTATAGTTCTTATGAAATTGACTTGCATGTTTCGGAAACAAAAATTTTACACAGTCTCATCGTTTGCTTTTGGGCTAGATTGAGGTCATGCTTGTTTGGTTGTTTTAGATTTAATCACTTGATTATATTTAGAATTTTCGTTATTCCCTTGATGGCGTAGGGACACTAAAGTCTAAGTTTGGGGGAAACCAGGGATTTCATGCTAGTTGTCAATAATGGCTAGGTGTCAAATGGCTAGTAGCCGGCTCATATTTTATGAGTAGTCTAGGGTTGGATGAGATGGAGCGAAACGCACTCATTCCAAATTAGAGGTGTGAAAAAATAAATTGCAAAAAAAAAAGAAAAAAAAAGAAGTCAAAAGTTTAAATTGTTAAATGCAAAATTAACCAGGGTGAGCTCTTTAATACTCGAGCAATTAAGTTCTAGGGGACTTTGTGCCTAGTGACCTAAGGCTTTTACAGTCTGGGATCCACTAACCTAACGCTCGCTACATGGGTATTATTGTATAAGCCTTTTGGGGTCTCATCCATTGCACGGTTAAATAAGCATGCTTGTATATTATGTGTCGTAGTTTAGTAATAAAACATGAATTCCTGTCTAACTTGAATGAGGATGGAGGTGTTCCTAGGTTATGAAGTGTTTACAGTCTATTCTATTTATAAACCTGTGATTGTCTTGGCGAAGATTAGGTATGGTTTTGATCTAGTTTTGGAAGTATTTCTGATGATCATCGTACGCACGCACGTTTCTGTCATGTATTGTTAGAGTACGGGGACTTAGTCGAGCTCTATTTGGATTTAGTTGCATTCTTTGAGATATTTGCTTGCTAGTTGGTTTTTGTTAGTTCGAGGGGGTTATTGCATTTTCATATTAGTTGCATTCATGCATTGCATTGTTTTTGCATTGTTAGTTAGATGAATTTTGTGGGTACATTCGCTATAGGCCATCACGAGACCTTACTCGTCCACTAGGCTGCCTAGGGGTTTAAAGGGCTTGTTGCATATGCCAAATGCAATCGTGATCACCTACGGAAGTGGTACTAGTTAGTTAGTTAGTGTTTAGTTGTTTATGCTTGAGGACAAGCATCGGTTTAAGTTTCGGGGTGTGATAAGTGGATTTTATATCCACTTGGAACGTTCCAAATCGGCTTAAATTGATTCACTTGGCCTCAAGTTTGTTGTAGTTTTGATGTGTTTTGTTTAAATGTGCAGTTTTGCAGAAACGTCGATTAGGGTTGAAGTTTCCGTCATTTTTGGAGTTGATTTATGCAATGGAATGAAGAATGGAGTCTTATTGTCAGCTACCATGAAGATTATAAGTCAAGGAAATTGAAGATGTAAGCTTGTGCAAAAAGAACGGGAATAAAAGACGGAAAAACGAAGAAAAAGTGCAGAATTGTACAACTGCCAGCAATCCAGAGCGCTGGCAGCGCCTCTAGAGCGCTGGCAGCACACCAGGAAGCCCAGGAGCATAAAATGAAGCGCAGGCTGCGCTCCTAAGGCGCAGGCAGCGCCCTGCCGACCAGAAAATGCTGAAAAATGACCATTTTGCCCTAATTCGAGTCCTAATTGTATTTTTGGTATTTCCTTGTATCAAAACCGACTTCTAATTGTATTGTAGGATATTTTTCTTGCTTGGAAAGATATCTAGGGCTATAAAAACACATCTTAGCATTGTAATTTGTATCGTTACATATCATATCATAGATTTACAAGGGAGAAAAGGGGAGAAAGATTCAACGCTCGTGACAAGAAACGGATCTAGATCTACTTCATCTTTTGTATTCTTTTCTTAGGCGCTATTCTGAATTCTAGATTTGTTTTCTCAACTCTTTGTTTTATTAATATTACTTCTTCTTTCTTTCATACTTTGTTTTATATCAGGTTTTAATCAATTCCCATGGTGACGAGAGGTTTAATTATGAACTAATCGTTGTCATGGGATTCTAATGGATTTATCTATGTAGCTTAGTAGTTTGATGGCTTTAAAGATTTATGTGTGGTGAATTCTTGATATCCTCGTATGGTTGTGATTCATGTATTTAGATGCGTAGCTAACATCTAATTTGTTAATCTTTTGTGAAACGAGAGTGGATCTTAAGGTTTAGAACTTGCCATGCTAGCATAGGTACATGATTGTTATCAACATGATTTGTAGTATAAGATGAGAATACTTATATTGCCCTATGTGATCTATATGGATGACTTGTGCTTAAACCGTTATGTTTTCAAATCTTATAGAGATATAGGGTCTAAACATAATTGGTGTCTATTCATCTTCTATCTCTTTTGTGGATGTATAATTAGTTTGGTGTTCATATACCGAGAGGTAACCTATACTTGTTTCGTGTTGTCTGATCAGATATCAAAACCATCACATGTATTGATTAAAGGCATCAACTCTAAGTGAAAGAGATAATGAAGTTAGAGTCCCATGTTTATTCTCATATAAGTAATTCAGTTTAATTCTCGTTAGTTGTTCATTCTTAGTTGATAATTTGCATCTTAGTTAGTTTAGTTAATTAAAACCCCAATTTGTTATTTGTCTTAGCAGTGAATTAAAATCATACATTGTTGAATAGGTGCATTAACTGAAAAGAAACTTAACCAGATCTCTGTGGAACGAACTTGAATTATATTACTTGTGACCATGTGTACTTGCTTGATATTGTGTTAACATTATCTTCAAATGAAGCTGTATCTAAGTCAGCAATTGACAAGAGAGATCTAAATATTGATTCTTTATGGGAAACTACATTGACATACAACTGGGTATGCAACTTATTTCTCTAAAAGTAAAGCTTTCCAGACCTGTTCTAGATTTTCTAGTTGAAAGAGTTCCTAAACTTTCATTTCCTGAAGAATATGGACTTCTACATCAAAGACTTGACTTAATGAAGATGTATTTCTATGTAAGTATCAGAAAATAGTTATGCAAGTCATTTGGGCTTTCAAAGCATGGTGCACTTCAATCACTTCATGCATATTTATTTGATAAAATTTTATTGTT
Source organism: Saposhnikovia divaricata (assembly GCA_036435485.1). Classification (NCBI taxonomy): domain Eukaryota; kingdom Viridiplantae; phylum Streptophyta; class Magnoliopsida; order Apiales; family Apiaceae; genus Saposhnikovia; species Saposhnikovia divaricata. The sequence goes on from CM071600.1 coordinate 28,516,301, forward strand.
GAAGATGCTCCAGCTAAAGGTGAACAAAAGGAGGCAGTAGGTATTGGAATGCAGTCAACAGGAGATACTATTGCACCAGTGGTAAATAGTAGGATAGATCAGATCACAGTCACTGCAACACAAGAACCATCTAGTCAGAGGTTGGATGACTCAGGAACTGTGATTGCTGATGCCGAAAGGTCTTCTGTGATGATTGAAATTGCAAGTGAGATACCCTATGATATGGGAGGAATGGCTTTGATTGATTTTCATGAAGATTAAACAAATATTGTTCAGTCAGAGTCTATCCACCTTGAGGGTGTGTCTCAGCAAACAACACTTAAAGACGGTGACACACAAACTATAATGTCTAATGAAGTATTACTAAAGGCATTACAGTCTAGTGTAGAACCTGAAAGTGGTATACTGGAGCCTGTAGTCTCTGGAAAAAAAGTAGATGTTTGTAAGGATTCAGAGACTATATCAGCTCACTCCTTGGAGAAAACCTCAAGCCCCATGCCAAATGAGGAACCCTCTCTCCATATGAGTTCAGGTATAAAAACTTCTTCTAACCGTTATTTTTCTGTAGGTCATGAGAGCACTTATCTAAATTTGAATGATACAATTGAAAAGATGGATATAGATCCACAAACAGTGAGGCTGGCTCCTGACCAGGTAAAAGGAGAGGTAGAAAGAGTGTTGACTTTAGATAGTCAAAGTGAGAATGAGGGTATGGATGATCAACTCCATAGTGAGAGAGAGAAAATTAGGAAACCACCATCGTTTGATTTCTGGGATCAGGTTTTTCCTGGATCTTGGTCTGAGAATCTTGGTGTGGATGCTAGTACTTACTCTTTTATCAAAATGTATGAGAAGAATGACTTAGAAAAGCACAATGCAAAGCCAGAAGTTAAAGCTCAGAAACAGAAAGAAAGGCTTGCAGGAATCATCAACAGAAGAGGTGAAAGGCTAAGGCAATCTCTTGCTCAACATGTACCAGATGAAACTCCTAATGATCCTAGTATTCCTTTGTATGTACTTCCACTATCAGCTAGAATTGAGACATCAACAGTGTCTGATCACTCTCAGGAGGAGTCCGGATTTGTAGATGTTAGTACACAGAATACTGGTGAAGGACAGGATGATCATATTTTAGCTTCAGATCAGAAAGATGAAGATCTTTGGAACTCTACTCAAGTCTTATTACTTCAGTAGAGCATGTTCAACAGGCAACTTCTTCTATAAGGCTTGAAGATAAGGTTATTTCTGCATCTGAATCTGAAGATACAACAAGCACTTTCAACATTGAAGTTAGTTCTAAAGTTCTAAAGCATATTCAGAAATCTCAAATTGCTATTCAATCAAGACTTCAAATACTTGAAGATAACCAAGTCACTATTATGGAAAATCAAGCAGTTCTGATGAATCTCATTTGTTCTGTTACTGAATCTCTAGGTATTAATGTTGTTGATGTCAAAAAGGGGGAGATAAAAACAATTCAAAGGCAACAGACTAGGGGAGATAAAGGAAGAACTGATGGTGACAGAGGTGAATCTCAACAGGGAAGTGGTAAAGGAAAAGAAGCATCAAATAGTTGAATTCTTTCTTCTAAGTACTAGATACTATGTCTACATTTGAAGAAGGAGGTACTTAACTTCATGAAACCTACATTAATAAATTCTATTCTGACTGTATTGTTATATGTTTTGACATCTACAACTTAGATTTATGCTTCAGACTCTAAAGCATAAATAGGGGGAGATGTTAGGAATAATTCATGAGTTGTGATGTTAAGAATAGAATTTGCACATACTTCTTGTATATCCTGATCTTATAAAGGATTTAGAACTTTGTATAAGATATATGTGTTAGACAGTAATCTGTAGAGTTAAGTCAGGAACAGTGTGTCAAGGACTACATTTCAGGAACTGATAGAAGATCCTGATACCACAAGACAGATACTGATGGATGTCAAGTCCTGATGCAAGGTGAAATCCTGATATCAGTTATACTAGTGATGATGTCATTACGGATGCTACAGAAACTGGAAAGTGCTATAAAACAGGATCGTTGTTTTGAAGAACAAGCAAGAAGATATCATGAAAGAAAGAATTTTCTATTGATGGAAACTATCAACTAGACGACTGAACATTGTCATGTATAGATCATTACTTTCTGTTATTAGTTGATAGGTAGCATTATAAATACTCTCTCAATATTATTGTAAAAAGCGAAAGTGAGTTCGTAGAGTTCGTTCGTGAGTATAAGGTTTATATTCGAGAGTTCGAAATAAACAGAGAGAGATTTGAATTGGAGCAGCTGCTAAAGGTATTGTACACCTTTGGTAGAGTTTCTATTTGATTTTATTAATACAAACAGTTTGATTTATTTGTTTGTTCTTGTTCAACCAATCAAGCAAAAATCTGACACGATTATATAACTTGTATTCAACCCCCCTTCTACAAGTTATTCGAGTTAACACCCACGAATAACATATTTTCATTAAAAATATATATTATTTTATAAATTATTCTTAAGGGTTAAGGTTCTCTTCCCGTCAATATCATATTATAACCAAAAAAAATTTATTATCTTTTTTTAATAAATTATTATTATACATTTATATTATCTTATAAACTACTCCCCAAAATTTCCGTCAATAACATATTATAGTTAAAAACTAAAACACTATGGTTTAAAATACAATCAAGAATGTATTATGATATTTATTATCATAAATAAATGTTTTCATACTAATTAAAAAATATATATATATATATATATATATATGAAAATATGGGTAATAAGATAAAAAATATTAAAAAAATCATTTGTGCATCATGCGAGTTATAAGTTATATAGTTAAAAATTACATAAAATCTGGAAAACATTTACAATATGGAATTTTTGTATAAAAATCGAAAAAAGGTCTACATGATTAGATAAATTTCACTCTTTCTACTAAATAAAAGTTAAAAAAAACTACTTTTATTTAATATTTTTATATATACATATGTATTTTAAAGTAATAATTAAAATACATAACTAGAATAATATTTATATTCATGATATTTATAAAGTTAAAAAATTATTTTAATAATAAAAACATATTTACAACTTAAAATTTTAACAATGAAATATAATTAAACAGTTTACATGCAACCACTTATAGGCTAGTAGAAATCTATACTATTATATAAAAGCCGAAACATTAAAAGTTTGGTTGGTTGGTTGGTTGGTCGGTCGGTCGGTCGGTACGTTACCTGTTGATTTTACTTATTTACCCTTATTTAAATAAAATACATCCTACTAACTAATCAATTTCCTTTTTCAGGTTAAACATATTACCTTTTCTATTTTTCAATAACTAAATAATTTCCTTTTCAGGTAAAATACAATATCTTTTATATTTTATCTAACTAAAATTTCTTCATTATTAATCAATTTCCTTTTTCAGGTTAAACATATTACCTTTTCTATTTTTCAATAACCTGAAAATACAATATCTTTTACATTTTATCTAACTAAAATTTCTCCTTTTTTAAAAACACTACAAACATTTTTGTTTAATAAAATAACATAATTACATTATGATTAATATTAACTAATCAATTACCTTTTTTAGCCAAAACACGTTACCTTTTCTCTTTTCTTTAACTAAAATCTCTCTTTTTCCAATTATATCATGGGCGGTTACCTTTTTCAGCCAAAATACGTTACCTTTTTTCTTTTCTTTTACTAAAACCTCTCTTTTTTCAATTATATCACAGGAATATTGTCTAATAAAATAACATAATTACATTATGATTAATATTAACTAATCAATTACCTTTTTCTGCCAAAACACATTACCTTTTCTCTTTTCTCTAACTAAAATCTCTCTTTTTCCAATTATATCATGGGCGGTTACCTTTTTCAGCCAAAACACGTTACCTTTTTTTCTTTTACTAAAACCTCTCTTTTTCCAATTATATGACGGGAGTTTATATTTAATAAAAATAAAATAATAATATTATAATACTAATAATTAACCGATTACCTTTTCAGCTAAAAAGTATCATCTTTTCTATTTTTTCTGATTAAATTCCCTTTTTTTTCTAGAAATATCACGGACAACATTAATTTCTCATTTTCTAAAAAGTAAGAGTAATTTTATTCAGTAAAATAACATAATTAAATTTAATTACTATAAACTAATCAATTATCTTTTTTACATAAATCATGGCATCTTTTTAATTTTCACGTTACCTTTCTATTTTCGCTAACTAAAATATCTATTTTCCAATTATATCACGGGTGGTCTATATAATACAATAAACTAATAATATTATAATATTAATAATTAACCGATTACCTTTTTCAGCTAAAACATATAATCTTTTCTATATTTTCTAACTAAAATCCCTCTTTTAATAGAAATATCACGGTATTAATTTCTTCTTTTCTAAAAATATTACGAGCAATTGTATTTAGTAAAATAACGTAATTAAATTATAATTATTATATATAAACTAAGTGGCCACTCTGTTCGTCAAAAACTATCACTTAACCTACCGTTCTCATCGGGGTCTCATTTAAACCACTAAACTAAGAAAATATATCATTTGCCCCCCTTATATCACTTAGACCACCATAATTGTATTATTTTTGTGAATGCAGGTGGGGCAAATGATAGATTTTCTTAGTTTAGTGGTTTAAATGAGACCTCGATGAGAACGGTGGGTTAAGTGATAATTTTTTACGAACGGAGTGGTCACTTTGATATAAAACCCTTACCTTTTGCACCTAGAACATGCTAGCTTTTTTATTTTCTCTAACTAAATTCTCTTTTTTTTCTAATCATATCACGGGCATTTTATTTAATAAAATAAAATAATAATATACTAATAATTAGCCGATTACCTTTTTCAACTAAAACCTATCATCTTTTCTATATTTTCTAACTAAAATCCTTCTTTTTCTAGAAATATTACAGATAACATTTATATAATTATTATCAAATCATCTCATATAAAAATTTAAGCCTCCAGAATTCATGTTTTTAAAAAATTTAAATTAATAAAAAAATTCATATAATATTAAAGAAATCCGTGCATCGCACGGGTTTTAAGCTAGTAAAGATTAAAGACTACCTCTTAAAAAATCCCTGTCTGTGACATATCATCATTTGGGAAAAAATTTGGGAACCGTTTCGGAATACCTATCATTTTTCTATATAAATATGTCTGTTTGTGATCTATGGTCATTCGATTTAATGGTAGGGCAAGTTTGTGGTTATTGAGTTCGAATTTTTTTCTGAGTCGGAATAAAAATTAGTCGAGCCTAGAAATCGTGTTCGAAGTCAGGAAATCATTATAGACTTTATTCGAGGGAAGGTTAATTTGGGTTTTGGGCAAAATCGTTATGTTTGTAATTTGGTTGAAATTGATTAGTAAATTGGGCTAAGTTGTTGTGTGAGTTTTTCAAGGATTTAAGCAGATTGAGGGCTTTCGGCCATGGTAACTCTATTAATAAAAGCACCAGTGCTGGTTTTGAGTTTCAGCTAGGGTGCTAGACTTGTAGAGAAAGAGAAGTGAAACAGAAATAACAATATTCATTCATAACCTTCTTGTTTATTATAATAACTCTCTATATAGAATAAACATAAGAAAGTTACCTGTAATAATAATCTTAATTCTTAACCATACATATGCCGTTTTGGTACTCCTATATAATCTTAATGCTTTCTTCCTGATTTACCCTTAACCTTATAATCCTTCAGCCATGTGGGTTCTTTAGTCTGCCTTCCAGACTTTCTAGGCCCGTTCAAAGTTTTCAAGTCATCAACCTCACTTTCTTTTCCAGCAACTTCTTTTACTATGTTACTACCTGCGCTCATCACTTCTTCTTCAGCTACATTACCAGCATCTGTTGGCAAATCAGCTTGTTCTTCATTTTCAACCGTAACACTGTTACGCTCCTCGTACATGCCTGCATAAGAGAAAGAAACAACCAATAAGAGGAAAGAACAAAGAAAAGAAATGTAAAAGAAACAAAATAACAAAGGGGCAAGTATTTATAGGACAAATATTTGTAACTAGAATGGAATGTGACAGATGGCAACAACAAAATGGATATCAGGTCCGAAAATCCTAGAAAAACCAGCCAAACTTGACCTAAACCATCCTTCCTTCGGAACAATGAGGGAATGAGTGGGCAAATTGATGGTATAAATACCAACTTACCCAAAAATACTTTGGCCCAAAAAACCCACAGCCAAGAAAAGCTTGGATAAAGAATACATGGATCCCCCACATGTGGCACTACGACCGTAACAAACTGGCAGCATCTGTAATGGAGAGGATCAGCTAAAAGCAACATTGCCGCTATTCCTGACAAAGGAAACTAGAATCTAGCCCAATTAAAGCCTAACACCTGGCGATGACAGCTACATGTATCAGACCCTTAAACCTTAATCACCATCCTATAAATACGAGAAAGGGGGAAAGAAATCTAAAAAAGTTTACACCCTAAATTCATACATGCATTTCTCTACTTGTTTGAGCTAGCTTATCTCCAACAAAACCATCACTAATTCTCACGCCAGAGGTGTCGTGGAACCACCACCTCCGTGCGCATTGTTTTGCAAATTTACAACCAGCAACTACACTAACACCACATCATCCACCTCAACAATGCAGGTAAACAGACCCGGATAACAGAATTATCACCGGTATCACTTACATCATGTATAATCAAGATGCGATGTCGACAGATGACACCCAAAGGAACAGGAATAATACTCAGAGGGGTGAGATCTCTAAATCACATATCAAGAAGTAAAAACAAAAGCAAACATGCACATGTGCGCTGCAAAGAACATATGGTTTTTGAAAGATTAAGGTATCCTGAAATTATTTTGAAAGATATAAGTCGTTCTAAATTAGATGCAAAGAACATATGGTTTTTTCAGTGAGGCCTCAAATTTTGTCAATCATTTTTCCAGTATCGATCAACAACAATGAAAATGCAGATTTAAAATGCAAATTTGATATTAGTATCTTATATATACTTAACCTTGTATATAAATATAAAGGACAGCATTTTTTTTGGGCCCCCTCATTCTGATGGGCCTAGTGTGGTCGCACGCCCTGCACTGGTCAGGGCCACCTATGTGTGAGCATTACACACTACTTTGCTCCAAGCTACAACTTTAGAGGAGGTAAACAGTAATTACCTTCTGGAGGTTGAACTAGTCTCTGATTTTTCGTAGACATCATCTCAATCTTCAGTTCATCTAAAATATCTTCCATCGTGAACTCTCTTTGCCAATCATCAAACATAGGAAACAATTCTGGTTCAACCTGTACCATGGCATGAAGTAAGCTTATCCAACAACTTTATCATTTTAGATAAATGTAAATTAAATATTGAGATGCAATACCTACCACACCAGTGTCTTGATTAACAACACTCATGTTTATCTTTGTTTGAAACCTTACTGTCGGTTGTATATCAGGATAATCCAGGCTGCAGAATAATTTCAACTGATATGTACGCCCCTCATAAACAGTCTGTGGTGCATAAAATAACATTATAACATCAGTTTATATATTTCACCCCGCTATTTCTTATTAAAAAAAAACAAAGACATGATTAAACTCCAAAAGATAGAAAGAAAAAAACGATAAAACATGAAGCAGATTAAAAAAAAGAATTGCCGGTTCATTACATTGATATTCTTAATGCAAAATACCGATACTGACTGAAAATAACTTTGGTCTGTGGATAAAGCCTTTGGCACAAAAACTTACACTATGTGTATGGCAATTCCTCTACCTACCAGCATTCTATATTATAAGTGATTAATGCAAAAAAGTACTTACTCTTTTACCTCAAACACAAATTATTATTGTTAGCAAAACTTTGAGCTGAAAGGGGGTACCTCTTTTTTAACACATGAAAAAGATGTGAAACAAACAAAACAAACAGACTAAAGTATAAAAAATACATTTACAGCAGCATCTTATACAGATTGAAAGGACTCGCACAAACATGAACCTCACAGATAGATAGTATCATAGTGTAAGTTTTCTCAACTTACTAATGCGTTGTACACGTATGGCATATAATTTCTTATCCAAATCAACCGACTAAAGTATGTAGATATGAAAATTTCAATCATAAGATCATTTTTATACCAGTTCTTAAAGGTGCCAGACACTGACTTCAGTTCTTGTTACTTAGATATTATAATTATGATTAATGCAATAAAGAGTAAACATATTTCCATTAATGGAGATGCGCAAAGTGACTGCGTGAGACTCTTATTTCAAATATATTAAAAATTTATATAAATGCAGTTCGGGGAGTTCAGGTTCATAAGAAAAAATGAATAGTATGGAGGAGAAAACCAACGTTACGAGGACCGATTATGGTCCCAGTCCATGACTTCATGTACACGTCATCAGCATCTTCTATTCCATAGGTGACAGTGCCATCCCCATGTCCCTTTTCCCCGCTTTTAAGTTCTTTCAGTAATCTGAAGCTCCTGGGCAGCACTGAAAATGAATACGTTTAGTCACATATCCAGTACTAATTCATACAAATACTTCAGAGAAACACCTATTCAAGATAGTAAGGTAATATAGCATCAGTTTACAGGAAGATTTCTGTAGCAAGCGTGTTCAGCACATTTTGTTCAGTTCTTTAAAATGATATCGGATATGCCCCTTCAATCATATAGCATCAAATTAGATACTGCAACTGTTAGAAAATTGGAGTTTAGAGCATAAATTAGTTTATGTTCTTGATATTAATTCCGGATTTTAACAATTGTAAAGTGTTCCTTGTTATGGGAACTTAAACTTTGATTTATGGATCTAAGTTATTTACTTAGTGAAATCCATTGAGAAATTAAGTTGAAAGTGTTAGCTTATGAAAGCTTGAAAATGAGAATGTGTTGTTTTTGTCCCACATTGAGATAAATAAAGGAGGCTATTGGCTTTATATTGTATTACACACAAGGGTAGTGTACAACTACTAGAGTGTGTGATAGTGCATGGTGTTACTGTGTGCTATACGCGCCGCCGCCCGCCTCGCCACGTCACGTCTCGGGTCAGGTCGAAGGGCGATTTGGGCGAATGTCTCGACGTCTCGCGTACGCGAGGCGACCTGGGCGAGGGTTTTATTTATATTTTTAATTAGAATTATTATATATATTTATCAGAGTTGGACTGGTTGTACTGTTGGGCTAGATCACTATTGTAAGTGGGCTATTCGGACTTGGACTGGATCACTTGCTAGTGGGCTGAGACTGGAACAGATACATTGAACCTGGACATGTAACTGATATATATATATATATATATATATATTCTATATTAAAAACGTAATTTAATTGTGAGGATTAAATGGGCTGTTACAATTGATTTAAATTATCAGTTTTGATTTTTAATTAATTATATAGCAGCTGTTACAATATTCATATATTAAATTGGTGCAACAGTTACACTTAGCCTCTCCTATAAATAGAGAGTTAAGCATACACTGAAAAACACACCAGACATTCTCTCTTTCTCTCTATTCTCTCTGCTCTCCCTAGTTCTGTTCAGCTGTGGTTTTTCCGGCCAACTGAGGTACCAGTCGCTGTTGAGCATCGCCAGTTGCTGTGAACTCTTTGCTCGTTGCTGTTTTATCCTGGGAAAGATATTGCAAGCATCCTAACACACAGTAGGTAAGGGGCAATACACTTTTCAAGAACAGTCAGTGCTTCGTACAAGTGCTGGCGACTCAGCTGTTCGATTATATATTTTCAAGGTAAGGAATGGATGTGAGGAAGGAAAATGTTTATGATTCTAATTAGGTTGTGATCAGTCCAGTGCCAACTAAGTAATGCTCAGCCTACATACATTTTCACAATAAAAGCAATAATACAAAAGTTTCGATGAAATTATATACACGAACAAGAAACAGCGCCCGTGAACTCGGACAGCCTTTCAGCATTCCTCAATTCTAACATGGTAAAATGCACTTCTTTTCTTACTAAATTTTGAGAACGTTTCTGATTCTGGGGACAACACAAAAACATGTATTTTCAAATATAATGAATGATGCCAAGAACCGGTGTTTATATCAGTGTGTGCATCTGTAGTACTTCGGTATTTCCCCCATTTTAAAATTGAAGAAGGGAAACTACTAACCACTCTGCCTTTCAATACTGTTTCTGAACAACAGTTGACCAATCCTAAGAGTCCAAGACACCATGCATGATGTATGAAGGCGTTAATCAAGAGATTCTTAAAGAAATGTTTTTCTGGAGAATCCAATATTTTTCCTAGTCATTAACTATTCATTAAACAGTTTACCTTGTGGAGGTTGCGCTAGTCGCTGATTCTCCGTAGACATCATCTCAACCTTCAGTCCACGTAGAATATCTTCCATTGTGAACTTTCTTAGCCATTCACCAAGCATAGGAAACAATTTTGGTTCAACCTGTAACATGGCATGAAGTAAGCTTATCTAACAACTTTATCATTAAGATAATGTCAAGCAAATATTAAGATGCAATACCTACCATACCAGTGTCTTGATTAACAACACTCATGTTTATCAGTGTTTGAAACTTTACTGTTGGTGGTTTATCAGGATACTCCAGGCTGCAGATTAACTTCAACTGATATATACGCCCCTCATAAATAGTCTGTTGTGCATAAAATAACATGATAACATCAGCTTATATATTTCACGCCGCTTTCTAATTAGAAATAGACAAAGACATGCTTAAACTCTTAACGATAGTAAGAAAAAACGACTGTGACATGAAGGAGTTTAAATAAAAGATACGGTGGTTCGTTACTTCGATATTCTTATTCTTAATGCAAGATACCGAGATTGACTGAAAATAACTTTGGTATGTGAATAAAGCCTTTGGCACAAAAACTTAAAATATGTGTATGGCATTTCCTCTACCTACCTACCAGCATTCTATATTAGCTAGGGTGATAATGCAAAATAGTACTTATGATTTTACCTCAAACATAAGATATTATTGTGTTAGGATGTGAGTCAGAGTCATGATATCATCATTAGGGTTTATTGTTAACAACTTAAGGACCAAGTATTACTTTCTATAAGAGGAGAGGCAGCAGCCTCCTTATTGTGACACAACTGATAACCTAACAAATATATACACTCTTCAGTATACTTTCTCCCATCTCTAAAAATAGAGAGATGGGAGAAAGCATACTGCCTCCATTTTTGTAACCTGCACTATGTCTATATACATACATTCATAATGCCTCTATTTGCATATTTATATATCTAATCTCATTTGTATATGTTCAAGACGACACACATGAAGAAATGTGAAACATACAAAACAAACAGTCTGGATATCAGTGCGAGGTGTTAAATGGTACGTAGAAGGCTTTTATAGAAAGATATTAAAATTTATTTACAGCAACATCTTATACAGATTGAAAGGACTTGCAACAATGTGAACCTCACAGATAGTATCATCATAGTATAAGTTCTTAACTTACTGTAGCTCGTGTTGTACATGTATAGCATGTCGCTTCAGATCCAACTCAACCGACTAAATCATGTAAATATGCACTTTTCAATCTTAGGATCCTTTTTTTACCAGTTCATAAGAGTGCCAAACACTGTCTTCAGTTCTTGTTATTTAGGTATTAGAATCATGATTAATGCAATTAAAGAGAAAACATATTTCCATTGATGGAGATGCGCTAAGTGACTGTCAGAAACTCTTATCCCAAATATATTTAAATTTTATATAATTGCAGTTTGTGTTCAGTTTCATAAGCAAAAATGAAAAGTAAGGAGGAGAAAACTAACGTTAGGAGGACCGATTATGGTCCCAGTCCATGACTGCATGCACGGGTCATAAGCATCGTCTATTCCATAGCTGAAAGTGTCATCCTTTTCTCCTCTTTTAAGTTCTTCCAGTAATCTGAGGCTCCTGCGCACTGAAAATAACAGTTTAGTCACATATTCAGGTCTATATCATACGAATACTTCAGACAAACACCTATTCAGCACATATCGTTCAGTTGTTTTAAATAATATCAGATATGCCCCTTCTATCATATAGCATAAAATAAGATACTGCAACTTGATTCCCAAGCCTAGCAGAAAAATACATCCTCCAAAATCATTGCAAAGTCAAGATAAGGTATGAATGTGAGGGAGGAAAGTGTTTATGATACTAATTACGTTGTAATCATTCTAGTTCCTCTATCTGGGCATTAACAACCTGAAAAATGCAGGAATATCAGTCTATGTTGCCATCGAAATATAAGATATATTCTCACACATAAAACAAGTAGTCATTATGTTTCTTTTTGGCACATCTCTGATACTATTAGGACATACCTATCGAGATGACAATGGCCAATAGGCCGGGTAAGAGTTAAGGTTGTTATATTCTCTATCATTCCATAAGTCAGAGCCTTAAAAGAAAATTCATTTCATGGATAAGCCATCTACCTAAGACACATATTGCTAGACGCATAAATATCTATATTAGCTCAGAAACATTTGACAGCTTCTCCAGTTTATAATATTTCTCCTCATAAATAGATTTTATAGTTATTACTTTCATGTAGTATAGCAACTCAGTTTGTTATCATGATGTCTTAGGGTCATCCAAAAATTTCAGTATACACATACGAATGTGTGTGTTAGTGAGTGTGTGTGTGTGTGTGTTTGTGTGTGTGTTTGTTTGCCCGCACCCGTGCAAGTATTATGAATTTCTTACTTTAACAGAATGCCAATATGAACAATAAGATATATATTATTAAGGGCTGAGCTGGACAAGTGAATGAATTAGAAACAAATTACCAACATCTTCACTCATTTTTCTCTTCACTAGCTCCTACACAACTTTTTTGATTGTATATAAAATTACACTATAGCTCAGAGGTTCAATTCTTTGAAGCAGTTTTCCAGTAAAGAGCTTGCAGGCTCTGAGGTTTTATTTACTATTTTCTTTTTCTATATGTTCATTATATATATGCTTTAATTTCAGCTCTTATGTGTGGGGTTCAATTTCTTTTTCTTGTCAATCATTCCAACTATAAGTAACGATCAGCATACATACATATTCACAATAAAAACAATCATATGAAAGTTAAAAGAAATGATGTACGCGAAACTGCCCCCGTGAACTCAGACAGCCTTTCAGCATTCCTCATTTCTAACATAGTAAAATGCACTTTCTTTTCTTACAAGATTTTTAGTACATTGCTGATTCAAAAGACACACAAAGACATGTATTTTAAACATAATGAATGACAGCAAGAACCAGTGTTTATGTCAGTGTGCGTATCTGTTGTATTTCCCCATTCTGAAATTGAACAAGGGAAACTACTTCAATACAATTTCTGAACAATAGTTGACCAATCCTAAGCGTCCAAGACACCATGCACAGTTTGAAGGTGTTAATCAAGAATTCTTTAAAAACGGTTTTTTATAGAATCCAAAATTTTCGTATTCATTAAACTTCGACGGTTTGAATAACTAGTTTATTATTACTCGTAATAAGTAAAGCTTTGTATCATCACTAGCACTTTGTTAAACAAAGAGCATTGGTACGAGTGAGACTGTTAGATAAACGTCATTGAAGGGTACGAGGAGTAATTCAGAGGCTTTCATAGCTGGTAGATATACAATCAATAACTTGTTACGAACATATATCTAAGCTTACCTAAATCGTAAAGCATTTCTAGAAAAGATCTACGACACTAGTAGATATATATATACAGTCAATTACTTGTTATGAACATATATCTAAGCTTGCGTAAATCGTAAAGCATCTATAGAAAGGATCTACGACACTAGTAGATATGCAATCAATTACTTGTTTTGAACATAAATTTAATCTTACGTAAATCATAGAGATAGATTCTTTTATGCTCTACCGCCTTTCGAAAATTCAAGTTTATGCAAGCACTGGCAAAGAAAATGATACTATACGATAGACGGTGCCACGGTGGTCATAAAATTCATAATCTCTAACTCCGTATCCCATACATTAATCATAAGAACTAATTTTAAAATGCCAATTTACAATAAAAAAGAACACAAATCACTGATAGATAATCAGATTGGAATGTAACAAAGATCAAAATCAAATGAACAAACATTTATATAAAGTGCAAGTAGTAAAAGAAGGATAAATTAAAAAAGAGTAAGAATTATGAAGCTCACCACCAACAGTTGAATTTTTTGGACTCATTTTCTTTGTTTCTGCACCGAAAACAAAGGCCTGGTTGTTCTGTGTGTGTCGAGAGAAAAGGGGAGATATGATATGGTTCCACGTCTTGCTTTTACAAAAACGGCGGAGTCTCGCTACGAATGACAACTCAACACTTTCGGACAGGGGTCTTTTATACTTGCCTTAAAAAAAATTACTTCACGTTTTTTTATTTTAATAAAAATAATATATGTATCTTATAATTGGGCTGCCTTTCGCGTATTGGGCTACTCACTGTAGTTGGGTTTAGGATACACTTGGCCCTAATAACAGAATCCTCTTTTTTCTTATGGGTGTAGGATAATAAACAGTACAAGCTATTACGAATTATTTGTACTACATTTCACTAAAAAATTATGGTCAGAGAGCGGAATCGATCCCATTCCCATCAATTTCACTTTTGAAATTCTCATCTATTCAGTTTAGAGATGTAAAAAAAGTCTGGGTCCGAAAATATGACTTGTACCTATCTCATTGAAATTCGGTCTAGATTCAGTCCAGTTCAACGCAAATTTTTGAACTTTTGATGAATTTTATATTTTTAGGTAAAAACTGATATGAGCTAATTCAATCAAGGTTTAGAACCTTCAATATATTTTATATTTTTAGGTAAAGTCTAATCTAATCGCCTCGACAAAAACTTGGGTGAGGGTTGTTTTATATTTTTAGGCAAAATTTAACCCAACCATGTATGGCTTGACAAAAACCCGGGCTTTTTTTTTTTGAATAAATCGTACTTGCATTCAAATAATCATATCAAATTCTAGTACATGAGAAAGGAAATTAGGAGGAGTGACATACCACTCTCCTTTATCTAACATAGAATATGTAGCTCTAGCTAATTCATGTGCCACACTATTCGCAGATCTAAACGCAAACTGAACTAGCACTTGATTTATGTGCTTTAACAAATGAACACAATCACCTACTATGATTCCAAAACGAGACTCACCTGGAACTTTCTTACATGCCTGCATTAATTCTTTTGAGTCAGTCTCAAACACACAGTTTCCATACCCCAACTCAGCAATCCAAGACAACGCTTCTTTTAAAGCAATGGCTTCCGCTTCTCTTGCTCTCCAGGCCCCTTCTACTTTCTTACAAAAAGCCCCCATAAACACACCTTGTGCATCTCTTATAACCGCACCACAACTAATACTATCTCGAAACACTGCTGCATCCACATTGATTTTGATCCATCCCTGATTCGGTTTCTCCCATTTTCTTGCTCCACCTTCCTGTCGACCGCCTGCACCCCTTACTTAAGCTTCTGTCCACTCTTTCAACAATTTACTAGTTGCTGCCAAGACGCCAAAAGCAGATCCATTTGCCCTATCCCAAACCCATTTGTTCCTTCTGTTCCACAACCCCCAACTAATCATTTCCATTTGCACACATTGTTCCCGTGAACAACTGTCAAACACCCTTCTAATGACCATAGTAGATGACTCCTGAGCTGAGTGTTGCACCATCGAACTCAATCCTGCCATATGCCATACTGTTCTCGCAAAGTCACATGAAAATAGTACGTGAGTATCCATTTCAGACTCAGCATGACACCAGGGACACAAAATGTTTATGTTAACATGCTTCATTACCAATGCATAAGCTGTAGGAAGACATGATTTACACACTCGCCATAGGAAATTAACAACCTTACATGGTAACTTTAAATACCACAACTTAGTCCAGTACCTCTTATCTGCATTTTCAAATTCCCCTTGCAACCATCAATACCCACTCTTGACTGTAAAATCCCCCTTTTCATCTAATATCCAATACCATGAATCTGCAGCCTCATTTAATGACAGCGGCATCTGCTTAATAAGCCCAGTATCTCGACCTTGGAAAATGTCATGAATTATATCCAAATCCCACCTACGTTCATCCATCTGCATTAGACTATGCAATGTGCTATCTTGTAGTTGCACTGGCATTGGGGTCATTACATATCCATTATTCGTATCTGGCAACCAAGCCCCACACACACGTACCTCTTCCATCTCCAATTTTTTTCCTAGCCCCTGCCTTAATCACCTCCATTGACGACAAGATACTCCTCCAAACATAACTTGGATTTGATCCCACTTCAGCATCTAAAAAATTCGAATTAGGATGGTATTTCCCCTTCATTACTGCAGAAACTAACGAATTAGCTTCTTTAAGCAATCTCCAACCCTGTTTAGCCAGCATAGATAGATTAAACTTCCTTAATTCCCTAAGCCCCAGCCCTCCACAATTCTTTGGCACACAAACTTTAGCCCATGACATCCATCTTACTCCCCTACTATTTGCCCCATTCCCCCATAAGAAAGCGTTCATCTTTCGTTCAATCTCCTCACATATGGTAACTGGAATTAAAAATAAATTCATCCAGAAACTTGGCAATGTTTGAGCTGATGAAGACAATAATGTTACCTTTCCCTGCTTTGACAACTTTTTATTATACCACCCTTTCAGTCTTTGCTGCACTCGATCACTAATAAATCCAAACACCTCTGCCTTATTTCTGCCAACACACATTAGCATACCATGATACTTCCCAGGTTTCTGAGCTTGCTGCACTGCTAAACTATTACAAACCTCCACCCTGTCTGCTTTAGCTGTATTAGGACTGAATATTATCTCAGATTTATTGTAATTTATAACTTGTCCTAATAGTGCTTCATACCTCTGTAACACACCCTTTAATGTTTGTGCTTCTGCTTTTGTTGCCTTAAGGAAGAAGTAACAGTCATCCGCGAAAAGTAAATGGGAGATACTTGGTGCATTATTTTCAAATCAACACCTATGCAATAATCCACACTCTTCATGCTTTCTAATCATACCACTCAAGCCCTCAGCACAAAGGATATACAAATATGGAGAGATTGGATCTCCTTGTCGTACTCCTCGATGAGGCACCACCTCTCCAAAAATTTCTCCGTTCCTTATGAAACTATATGAGAGTGTTTTGACACATTTCATCACCCTTTCTATCCAAATCGCAGGAAACGCAAATCTTTCAAGCATCAATTCAATAAAAGACCACTCCAACCGGTCATAAGCTTTAGATACATCCACCTTCAATCCAGCCACCCCAATCTTTCCTTGTGTTTTTCTATGAATGTAATGGTTAATCTCATATGCGATTGAAGCATTATCAGTTAACAATCTTCCTTCAATAAACGCACTTTGTTTTCAGAGATAAGTGCATTTAACGTTGGTTTTATCCTATTTGCCATTACTTTAGACAAAATCCTCGTTAGCATATTACACAACGAAATTGGCCTAAGATCAGCCACTTTCTTTGGATGCTTCACTTTAGGAATTAGACAAACTAGAGTACGATTCACATCATCTGGTAACTCTCCAGTCTTGAAAAAGCTTCTACAAAATTCAGTCACATCACCACCTACTATCTCCCAGTAAGACTGATAAAATCCTGGATTTAAACCATCGATTCCAGGCGATTTATCCGAATGCATTGCAAAAACAGCATTTTTAACCTCCTCCTCAACTATAGGCATAACAAGCAATTGAATTTGCTCTTCTGAAATCACTGGAAATTCAATTCTTACTAGCAAACTCCTCTCTGTACTTGTACTAGCAAACATGTTCTTAAAATAATCCGTAATAACTTCTTGAATTTCAGCATCCGTTTCCTTCCATTCCCCATTCTCATTTTTTCAGTTTCTTGATTTTATTATGCTCCTTACGTGTAGACGCAAACTTGTGAAAGAACCTGGTATTTTTCTCACCATCTCGGAGCCAAAATTGCTTGGCTCTTTGACGCCAAAATATCTCCTGCTTCTCTAACAATTTCATGTACTCCCAACGTGATGTATCATACTTCTGAATCCCAAATAAATCCCTCCTAACTCGGTACCTCTGCATTTCCTTTCTATAATATCCCATCTTCACTTTCATTTCACGAACAAAACCTCCACCCCATTCTTCCAACTTCGTACAGCATCTTATAATTTTTCCCATCAAATCTCCCCCACCTTCTCCTTCCCAGCAAGCTTGCACTATATTTCTACACTCCCTTTCCTTAATCCACATATTTTCAAATTTAAACCTTCGACTTCTTTGCACATACACTTGTCTATGTAATTGCAACATTAAGGGCATATGATCCGAAGTTGTTACTTCCAGAACTTTTACTTCTGCTAACGGAAACATCTCAATCCATGGATTTGTTGCCATCCCTCTATCTAATCTCTCCTGAACCCACGTTTCTTTCACTCTTGACTTCTCCCATGTAAATATATCCCCCATAAAACCCAGGTCATGTAATCCACAGTCAATTATTGCCTCAGAGAAACCCTCCATTAATCTTCTAGGATGTCTTTGACCCCCTCTCTTCTCCTCCATCGAAATGATATCATTGAAATCTCCTATTATACACCACGGTAACGATGATGCTATAGCTAATTCACGAAGCATATTCCAAGAGTCACCTCGTCTACTTCTTTCTGGGAACCCATAATACCCATTATATCTCCACCTTCCAGCTTGTTCATTACTCACTTTGAAGTCTATAAAGTTACTACAACTGTTTAAAATCTGGACCGCTCCCTCATTCCTCCATAACAAAGCAATTCCCCCTCCATGTCCTTGTGCATCAATTACAAAACACCCTGCGAACCCTAGCTTCTTACTAACTTTCTCCACCTTATTCCGTTTAACCAGCGTCTCACTAAGAAAGATGAGACTGGGCCTATACTGTTGATTAATATCCAACAGAAGTCTAACTGCTCGTGGGTTGGCCAGCCCACGACAGTTCCATGCTAGAAGACTCATAATGTTTGGCGGGCCTGGACCACAGGACCCGCCAGTAGCAAGTTTTTTGGCACATCTCTATTTTGATTTTCAGTTATCTGCATAAGATCTATCCCGTTATTTTCTCCATGTGTTCCACTATCAACTCGTTTCCATTTGGGATCAATCACCACACTTTCCGTATTAGACTCCTTGTATATTTCAATCACACCCTCTATCCCTTGTTTATCATTTAAATCAAGTTTCCTGCCTACTCTCTGTTCATTCAAATCCCGTGATTTAATAAAAACTTCACCAATCTCCCCACCAATCTCGCGAACCCTACCATCAACCTCCATGAATCTCGCATTTCCCTGGTTCTCACCATGAACGCCTGAACCTTCAGCGTTTTGCTTTTGGTTACCCCATGTATCCTTTCCCCCACCTGCATTTCGAATCCACCTCGATCCTGTATTAGCCTTGACATTTTTATTCGATGCACGTAACCATGTTCCATATGCCTTATTTATCAACTTCTCAGGATTTGCATAAACTACAGCACAGTCTCTTTCAGAATGACCTATGACACCACAAACAAAACAGAATGTACCAAGCTTTTCGTATTTGAAATTAATCCAACTCCAATTATTTCCTTCTCGCTTTATCTTCATCCTTCGTTTCAACGATCTTTCAACATTCAATACAACCCTTACTCTTACGTATGGTTTCCACCCCCCTTCAAACGTTCCTGGCTCTACTTTCACATACTTTCCCAATGACGCTCCTATACTTTTCAAAATATTCTCAGAAACAAGGCCTCTTGGCAAGTCATATATTTTTACCCACATTTCCATGTCCTGTAACTTAACTGCAATTGGATCTTCCCCCATTCCCACTTGATGCAGTACCAGCATCGACTGTTCAAAAGACCAAGGTCCTCCTTCCATAACCTTTTGCACATCCAATTTATGATAAAATATGAATGAATATTTCTGATCTCCCATATCATACACCTCCATCCCTTCTCTTGGCCGCCATAATGATGCCATTAAGTTTTGCATAGCTTGAAAATTCACATTTTTCTACGTCAAAAATTTCCCTACCAACATATACGTTGGTTTCTGTTCAATAATCTCATTATTTGCCACCATTATTTCATCCTCCTCTTCATCTGCAATCACAAGATTTGCATACATATCCTCCAAGGGTGCTTCAAAATGCTCCATAATAAGTACTAAGATTTTTAATATAATGATATAGACACTACTTTCTTATGATAATGATGATTTTAATAAGAATACGAGATCCAAAAAACTATCATATAGACAGAGAGAAAACTTTCATATAGACAGAGAGAAAAAAAAATCCTTGTACACTTGGTATTTAAATCTTTAGAATGTGTGTGTTTGTATGTATTATGGCTCATCCAAATGTAAGAGTACAACTCATACATTTTCATTGGAGAAGCAATTACGGGTGGTTATGTAAAGATGACAAATACCCGGGCTTAACTTTTTGAAAAGTTTGGATTTCGATCCTTCCGAATTATCGATTTAAACCGGGATAAAATTCAATTTTTATTACATATTAAAACATATACTTATGTTTATTATAAATAAAAAATACTTTGAACACATATATATTTACATATTCATAATCAAAAACATTATTTACATATACTTAAATTTACCATTTACATATATATTTAGTGCATATAGATTTTAGATTACATGATTAGTCAATTAATTTATTATAAATAAATCAATAAATGATTGAACGATTGTCAAAACTCATGATTGTGGATAGACCTGGCAAATCGGATAATCAGATCGGTTTCGGATAGGATCCATTTCGGATCGGATAAATTTTCGATTTTGATATATTTTGATACAATTCGGATCGGATCTAATTCGGTTCGGGTCTAGTATCAGTTTTACAAAATTTGAATCAGTTTCGGTTCGGTTCGGATCTAGTTCGGATCTGGTCAATTTCAGATTAAAATCAGATAAATTTCAGATTAAGATCAGATAAAATTCGATTCGGGTCTTTTCGGATTGGATTTTGTCGGATCGAAAAAATTTGGTTTCAATTATGTTGTATCAATTTTGAATTATCATTAAAACTAAATAAATGTCATTAGTAAGTTTGTAAAAGTATAGTTATAACACGAAAATAAATACTCAATTGAGTAATATAAAATTTGATTGTTTTTTTAGTATTTAATATTTAATATTATTTTTTCTAGTCTCTACTTGGATCAGTAATATAAAATAACATTTTTGCTAAATGTATAATATTATAATTTTAGTAAAATAATATTACGACATTATACATTATCCATTTATTTTTAAAATATGAGTTATATTTACCTTTATTTTCACTTCTCACAAAATTAAAAGTAAATTTCGTTTTTAAAATTTTTTCATTATGGAATACACACTATACCATTTATAATTTAATTTTATATACATGCAATACTACTCGGTGTTTCCAACAAAAGCCAAAAAATATATAATAATATTTATTTATTTTTAAAAATTATTGATTTACGTATCTTAATTCAACTTTCAAGCATATTCAATTATATGTGGCAATGTTTTAATCTAAATCTTTTTTTTTTGTCTTTTAAAGTTTTTTAAGTGGTTAGGATTTTTTTTAGGTGGCTGAAAATGAAAATATTATTATAATTAATAAGTCTTATTTAATCATTTATATTACTAAATGGTTTTTACTTTTTAATCATTTAAAAAAAGATTTTCAATTAGTTGATAAATAGATTTTTAAAATAACTTTTTAATTTTTTATTTAATACAAAAATGATCACAAATTATTTATTAGGTTTTTATTTTATTTGACACAATACAAGAAAACTGGCTAAAAATGTTCCATCTTAAATTCGATCGAAATTGGTTGAATTTAAGGTCAACTTCAACATTTATTTAGTTAGAGCTAAATTCAATCGAATTCGGTCAAATTTATATTCGATCATTTTTGTGCGATCGTTTTTAACTTTAAATTCGACTAAATATTCAATTCGGTCATATTTAATTCTGTTCGTATTTATATAGTTGACTACATTCGGTCGAATTTATAAATTCGACCGATATTGATTGAATTTGGGGCCGGTCAAATTTAACATATTTGGAGGGAAATATGCCGTCTATTTTTTATCAAAATATTCAAATATATTTTCGACCAACTTAAGTTGTTTTTGATAAATTTTATCAATTTTCGATTGAATTTATATTTTTAGGAAATTTGATAAATTAATTATATAAAGATCTTTACACATAATCAAAAAAATGTAAACATACAAGTATAACGTTTATTACAAATTAAAATTTAATTTATTTAAAAATTATCAAGAAATGTTAAATATAATATGAAAACATCGAAATTTCATTTATTTAATAGTTTCAGAAAAAATAAATAAAATTCTATTAATTTTTAAAAAATATAAAAAATATGTGTTTTAGGATGACATATTACATGTAATAAAAAATTTTGGAAGAGTAATTATGAATAGAAAAAATAATTCTTCTCAACTTGCTGCATAAACGAGAGAGTGAGGGAGAATATGAGTGGTTTATTTTAAAAAAATTATACAAGATTAATTTGAAATTTTCTAAAAAATATGCACAGTACTAAAATCATTAGATATCATCCGTATGGTTGGATTTTCGAGAAATATTTTTAAAAAAATATAAAAAACAATATGGACAAAGTACTAGTTAGTAGTATTAGTCAAAACAATAGTTGACTACTAATTTCACTATCCAAATTAATTTTTTATTTTTTAAAATTTTAGGAATATCAATAAATTTTAGGTATATATTGACATCCGTACAGTTGGATTGTGGATAAATATTTTTAAAAAAATAGAAACAACAATCTAGGATAAAGTACTAGTTAGAAGTAATAGTCAAATCAATAGTTGACTACTAGTTTTACTATCCAAATTAATTTTTTAATTTTTAAAATTTTAGGAATATCACTAAATTAGATATATATTGACATCCGTACAGTTGGATCATCGATAAATATTTTAAAAAAAAATAGAAACAACAATCTGGGACAAAGTACTAGTTAGTAGTACTAGTCAAATCAATAGTTGACTATTAATTTCACTATCCAAATTAATTTTTTAATTTTTTAATTTTTGGGAATATCACTAAATTAGATATATATTGACATCCGTACAGTTGGATTGTCAATAAATATTTTTAAAAAAATAGAAACAACAATCTGGGACAAAGTACTAGTTAAATCAATAGTTGACTACTAATTTCACTATCCAAATTAATTTTTTTAATTTTTAAAATTATTGGGATATCACTAAATTAGATATCTATTGACATCCGTAAAGTTGGATTGTCGATAAATATTTTTAAAAAAATCGAAACAACAATCTGTGACAAAGTACTATTCAAATCAATAGTTGACTACTAATTTCACTATCCAAATTAAATTTTTATTTTTAAAATTTTGGTTGTATCAATAAATTAGATATATATTGACATCCGTATGGTTAAATCGTCGATAAATAATTTTTGAAAATAGAAACAACAATTCGGGACAAACCACCGGTTAGTAGTACTAGTCAAAAATATAATTGACTACTAATTTTTCTATTCAATCATCGAAAAAATATTATTATAATAAGTTAATAAGATATGATATTATTATCGATATGATTAAATCATCGAAAAAGTGAAAAATGAGAGTGAATTCTACAAAATTAGATATTATTTTAAATATTTAAAGTCATTAAGAAATTCTACGAAATTATTGTTTGGTAATAAATATTTAAGAAAATCATATTCTAGTAAAGAATATTTTTCTGAATATTTGAGAATTTTTTGAGAATTTTTATATTATTTTATATATTTATTAAGTATTTTTAATTATATTTTAAATATGATTCAAAAAATGTTTTAAAATTATAAAAAAAATTAATTCAATCCGTAGCCTCCCAGGCTCCCCCACCACCCCACGTTCCGCAGCTCCCCCACTCAAGCAGCTCTATCTCTCTCACTTATACATAAAAATTTAATCTTTAAAAATTTATATCTCTCAATCTATTCATCCGAAATTAATGATTTACATATGTATGTGTTCTACAAATCGAGCTCTATACATAGATATAAATATTTTCATATTTCGAACAAATTTTTTAGGGTAATATTTGGAGTTTAATTCAATTTGAAGGTTGGATGGAGTTTTTGATGACTTTGAGCCTGCAAGGTTGTATATCGATTTTTGTTTATGCTTAGGTATTAATTTCATAATTTTTTGGATACTTTTTATTTTGCCGGAAAACTCTTGAGATTACCGTAATCGGCTATTATAATTACTTTTTAATTTTCTATTTTGACTATTGTATATATCTTCGCATGCTCGTATATATATATATATATATATATATATATATATATTAAATTGAGATTTTTTCAGACTTCTTTTGACTTATCGAAAAATGTTTGGTTGATCGGAATCTGGGTTTTAGTAGTCATATGTAAATTATGTTTTGGTGAATATTTAGATCGCGAGTTTTTATGACACATATTTTATTGTCAAATTTTTCTCCATTTGGAGGTAGAAGGATTTTGATTCCGGTGGTCGGATTATGAATGAAAGCTGAATTTTTTAAAAAATTTTGGTTTTTTAAATTCACCTGATTCGGTCAGTTTTAGTATTTTGACTAGATTTAGTTGAATTTATAATTTTGACCAGATTCGATAGGAATAAAAACAACCGGATGCAGTAGAAAATAGTCTTTTGAAAATAAATAGTTGAAAATAGTCGGTCGAATTTGGCCGGTCAAAATTATCTAAATTCGATCGCGATATTAATTTCAACCAAGTTAAAAAAGATCGGAAAAAGAACGGTCGAATTTAGCTAAATTCCACCATATGAGGTCGAATTTAGCTAAATTCAACCGTTTGATTTAGTCGAATTTATCCGATTTTCTTGTAATGACAAGAATCTTGACGGGATGTGGTGATGCATATATGAGGATTGAGTATTTTTTTTAGCATTATTTAATAATGAGCAATAGTTATTAGTTATTACCTTATTTTATGTTAAGAAATATATTTTAATTACAATTCACAAACATACTAATTACTAAAAATGTGATCCAGGAGTTACGAGGGTTCAACATTGTATAGATATACGGTATATTTAATACCTATTTTCTAGAATTAATAATATCATTTGTTGTTATTTCCAAAATAAAATATTCACTATACATGAATATTTTGATACATATATGATATCTTGAAACGTTCGGTCCTAAAATATAGTATATTTTGAGTCAGAGAAATACATAAAATATAATCTCAATAATATTATTTCATCAAATAATTTTTGGTATTGGTGTTTTTAGTTTCCAATTTAGAACGGATATAGTACTTTGAGTCATATTCTGTTGGGATAATATTTTTTTCGGATTTGATCTGTTTCGGATCATCATCGGATCAAGTATTTCGGATTATTATCGGTTAGATATTCGGTTCGGGTAATTTTCGGATCGGATGAGATCGGTTTTCGGGCAATAATCGGATTTGACTATATCGGATCGGATTTCGATTCAGATCGGATGGTTTCAGATTCGGTTAAATTTCGGTTAATCTAATTCGGATATAAAATCGAATCTCGATTCCATGAATTTTGGATCGGTTCTTCGGATTCAGACCCAATTTGCCAGGTCTAATTGTGGATAATAAATGTTGATAACTAAAAACTTTATTTATAGAGATTAGAAACCTGAGACATATCTTAGATAAGTTAAGTGAGATATAAATAATTTTATATGCAAATATGAGATGGATATTCTTGTTAAATCATGATTCATTTAAAATTTTAATGATATTTTATTATTTTATACTAAAATTTTAGAAAATTACCTAAGATGTATCGTAATTTTCTTTTTTCTTATTTATTTGTAGGCAAATTGTCATTTATGAATCTGATAAACATAAAATTATCATTTATGAATTAAATGTATATAGAGTACATGAATAGTCGATTAATTTATAGTAAATTAATAAATGAATAAACGATTGTCAATGCTTATGTCAGTGGATTATAATTTGTTTAAAATCTATGCTCCTATTTTAATTTATTAAGTTATGTTAATAATTATCTATACTATTATATTGAAAGCGAAATATTAAAATTTTTGGTTTTCTGTATTTATTTTAATTAGTAAGTAATAAAATAATATAATTAATGATAATTAGCCTATTGTCTCAATTAAAACCCGTTATCTTTTAATTAAAGATATTATCTTTTATAAATACCAATTGTATCCTATTTTACGAATCATTAATAATTTTTTCTTATTAAAACATATTACCTTTCAATTTAAAACATAATATTGAAATCATTAATATGTACCCAAAAATATCACACCACATATTTTAATTATTAATAAAATATATTAAAAATCTGTATGTTTATTAAATCTTTAAATATAATTGGAGTAAAGAAGTTAATGTGATGTGGTTTGATCGTGGTCGTCCCCGATCCTGCTATCTAAAAAGTCTCAAGCGTAATTATTTCAAGAAAATCATAACATAATTAATTTAAATATTCTTATCAACTAGAACTTTAGTAATTTTAGAATAGTTAAAGAATAGTGATTTATTTTAAGTCTAATATATGTTTAATAATTTGAAAAAAGGAAATATAAAATTTCAAAAATATAAAATACAGTAAAACAAAATTTATATATTTCTTGACCAAAAAAAAGTTTATATATTTATGAATACTATTAATTTCAATTATTATTTAATAGTTAATAAAATTAAGTCGTGGCATACATAATGTACTAGGAAAAAATAAGTAAACAAAAAAATGAATAAATGAAATTAAACTATGCAAACTGTAACGCCCCCAAATCCCCTACAGGGATCCAGGTCGTCACATCTCTTGCGGAATATTCGATTACCTGCTCACAATATAATATACAACAATACTCATAATAAACACCATCTTTTACTACACGGGTTATAGACTTAGAACAAGCACTCAATAATTCCAAAAGATATTACATCTCAAGTTCACTTCCCAGAATCTCTAAAATACTGTTACAACTCCAAAGAACTAGATAATAAAACAACGCCTTTCCAACCTGTAATCTCCTCAGATGCTTTAAGGTTAACATGCTGAATCAATGGTCCTCCCCTTTCCTTAATTCTGATTTGCTGTACTAATGTCAGCTCTGATTGTCACTGTTTTATAATTTTAAAAAAAAAATAGCAAGAGTGAGCCAAAGAATGCCCAGCAAGTACGTATAGATATCATATAATAAAACAACTTGACCAAAGTATGGTTTTTACCACTCTATAATATACTTATTTTGAAAAGAAATCAACTCGGAAATTTTTATAAACCTCGACATATTACCCATATGAAAGAACAAACATATCTCAATAACTTCTCAAAATACTATTCATATGAAAGAATAAATATATCTCATAACTTCTCAAAGTACTACTCGTATGAAATAATAAATATGTCTCAATAACTTCTCAAAATACTACTCGAAGATAAATCAACAACTTCTCAAAACTACTCCATTGATAATATAATATAGCAACTGCTCAGATCAACACCCTAGTTAACAGAACCACACATGCATCAGTTAACCGATAGGATGTCAATGATTGGATTTCTGCTCATAACGCCTACTCAAGAAATGGATGATCAATCCATTATCACTACTCGTTTTCTATCGATAGAAGGATGTGCCGAAGTTTCGATCACACCCTAAATACTACTCAGTTGGGCCGGTGCGTTACTCCGATCACTTTTGCCTTAAAAAGCAATGAACAATAGACACCAATAATATAGTTTCCCTCTCGAATGAGTAGAGGAAAATATTATGAAAAACTGTTCTGATTATGGAGTCGAAACGAGGTGACCCATATCAGTATACATAACCTACTTTATATATATCCCCACTCTTAAATATAACTCGAATGAAGTATCTCAATAAACGTACCAACAATATGGGACAACTCATGAAATAAGTTTGAACACCTCATGATATAATATGTCTGGATAACAACTCAACAATAATATGTATGTAAATTGCATGAATAAAAATCTGGTATAAATCACTCGAAAGAATACTTGATTTTGATAAACGAAAACTTAATCAGCATAATTATGAATTTTTAAAATATAGAAATACTCCGAACAATGGAGTACGAATTAGTAAACTTGCCTGTGCTCTGCGGTACGATACTCCAACCTGCTCCACGTTTCTGGTTCTCCGGTATTTCACCTTCTCGGACCCAGTTCAGCTATTATTAACTCAACTTCTGATCACCTTTCAATCAACTTCTATTCATCTCTATATAGTACCTTTGCATATCTACAACTTTCTTTCTTCAAGTTTTTCCAAACGAGTCTCCTAACTCCTCCGAAATCCTACCCAAAAATAGTTCCTCGAATAATTTCCTTATTAACCCACTATGTTCCGCCATTTTTAACAATTCCGGTTTTAGTCTATAAAATAATCTGATTCGATCCGGTTAAATAAAATAATCCGAAAATGCTAAATATCAATCCTCCAAAATAATACCATTGACATCCTATATAAAAACTCAATCAATAAATAATCCTCAAACAATTATCTTACTCCACGTTAAATAAACATAATTAATCAATTAATCCTCGAGACAACACTTAATCCTTAAGTTAAATAAATAAATCCTCGAGACAATAAATAAATCCTCAAATTAAATAAATAAATCCCCAAAACAACAATTAATCCTCGAATTAAATAAATAAATCCTCAAATATTAAATATCAGCTTTCTAAAATAATACCCTATTTAACTCTATTTATTCATAATTATCTCCTTTTTATCAACAATTATTAAATTACTAAATCACGATCAAATAATCACTAATTATTTCTGAATGATTGTTAACAATTAATTATTTAATTATACCATTTTTAATAAATTATTACTTACTAATCAAATTAATTAATATTCCATATTTAACAAAACTTATTGAATCCCCTATTTTTTTCGTTTATAACAAAAATTCCCATTATAAAACCCGAACATTAATTTTGATCAATACGTTAATATTTTATTATTTTATTCCCAACTGCACATCGGTGTAGGTCCCACCCACCCACACCGTGTGGACCCCACCTGCATCTCCCCCTCTCCCCTGCATCTCTCTCTCGTCTGTCTCTCTCAATCTCTCTCGCTCTTACCTCTCTATCTCTCTTGATTTCAATCTCTCTGCACCCTCTCCAATCTCTCCCGATTCCCTCTTCTCTCCCTCTCTTTAATCTCTCTCCCCGTTCTCTCCGTCTATCTCTTCATTTCCTCTCTCGACATCTCCCTCCTCTCTTCTCTCTCACTTTCTCTCCGTCTCTTCTCCGTCCCCCCTACCACCGTCTCCCTCACTCCTATCTCTCTTCCTCTCTTTCGTCTTCTCCATCTCCCTCCGCCTCCACTTCTCCCCCTCTGTCTCTATCTTCTCTGTTCCCGCCTCTAAATCTCTCCGCCTCTCCCGGACTTTCATCTCTCCCACCACCCTCGTATCTCTCTCTCTCTCTCTCTCCCGGTTACTCCCTCCGATTCAACCACAAACACCACCACCGCAACGGTGGTGGTCGTCTCCTTATTACTCCACCATCACAAACCAATCTCTCCCTTTACTCTCCCCCGTCTCCGATATAACACCCAACCACCGAAACCATTCTTTAAGCACTGAATAGACAATCCATCTGCTTCCCAGAATTTTATATTTTCAGAAAAAGGAATGATCTTTAATTGATGGGGGCTTTCATTTCTGGGAAACTAAAAGAAATGTTTGTTGAGGGGTTTGAAAAATAAGACCGACAACAGCAGCAAGTGTTGAATTGATATGATGTCTTGGGGTTGCTGTAATAATGTATAGATATAAGATAGATATGATAGATTTATTGTGTGTATTCAGAAGTCAGTTGCTACGCACCACAACTTTGGACAACTTTGGCCCTGTTGAAAATAAACATAGCTTGTTTATAAATAAAATGTGGGAAACAAAAGGAAGTGGGATTTTTAGTGCCCATAATTATTTATTTTTTATAAAATTAAAAAGTAAATAAATGGGGAACAAAATGAAGTGGGCTATTTAATAATTAAAAAGAATTAAAAGTGGGAGACAATGGAATTTTAGTGCTCCTTAAATATTTTTAGTGGACAATTAAAATGGAAAACAAAATCATTAATAAAATCATTTTTTAAAATAAAAATAATGATTATGTCTATATTTAATGAAATATTTGGTGAAAAGATATCATTTTTCCCCTTCCAATTAATTAAAACGAAATTCTAATTTCGTTTCTTAAAATAAATACGACTCAAAAATTTAAATTTAAAGATACTATTTTTCTCAAATTTTTTAATAAACCTTAATATACAAATATATATAATTTTAGAAAATTTTACAAAACGTACTAATAATAAAATAACAATGCATCGTTTCTTAAATAAAATTTAAATAAACATCGAGTAGAAAGAAAAACTTATTCAAAAATTTTACGGATATTACAGTCTTCCCTCCTTAAAAGGATTCCGTCCTCGGAATCAACGTAGACAATAACTAAGGTGGCTAATATCTTCTCAGCACTTTTACCAGCTTTATGCTTCCCATATCTCAATTATAAACTCTTATGCTATACTGTCTATTTTCATACCGGCTCCTCATTGATACCTACTTCCTTAGTTTATTCTTATCTTCACTCTATCCTCAAATTACATCTTATCCTCAATAGTAAATCTGAGTTATTCCTTAAAACTCCTCATATCATTTTCTCTCATTAAATATACCTCTTTCCTCTCATCTTTACCCTTCTGAATTAATTCACTCTATATCTTGCATCATTATTTCCAACCTATTGTTTCAATCCCTGTCGAAATCTTCCATCTCCTTCCTCCTCCTCCAAATCCAAACATAATACTAGCATACTCTTCTTGTTTTGTTTCCATCTATAAAATCCACTCTATTTATCTCTTCTGCACTTCTCCATACGTCACAGCCTCACTCGATTCCACCTATCCCAATACGGTTTAGTTTGATTGCATACCGACGAAATCTTTATTTATGAAAACAAAACAGTACATATCTGTACATATACACATATATACATATATATATCTGCAGTTATAGATATATGTATATTTATGTATACTTACCTCTATATACTCACATTTCACCCAATAAATAAATCCTGGATACACATTTCTCTCGTCCTAATTGATTCTACTGCTAATGGCCATCCTGCCTCCACCTCGCAACTCCTATTATATATATATACCTATCGATTTCTTGGCTTCTAAACTCCCTTTCATATAGTCCTAACTCCTCCTACACTCGTTCTAAGATTTATAACCTACGGCTCTGATACCATTACTGTAACGCCCCCAAATCCCCTACAGGGATCCAGGTCGTCACATCTCTTGCGGAATATTCGATTACCTGCTCACAATATAATATACAACAATACTCATAATAAACACCATCTTTTACTACACGGGTTATAGACTTAGAACAAGCACTCAATAATTCCAAAAGATATTACATCTCAAGTTCACTTCCCAGAATCTCTAAAATATTGTTACAACTCCAAAGAACTAGATAATAAAACAACGCCTTTCCAACCTGTAATCTCCTCAGATGCTTTAAGGTTAACATGCTGAATCAATGGTCCTCCCCTTTCCTTAATTCTGATTTGCTGTACTAATGTCAGCTCTGATTGTCACTGTTTTATAATTTTAAAAAAAAAATAGCAAGAGTGAGCCAAAGAATGCCCAGCAAGTACGTATAGATATCATATAATAAAACAACTTGACCAAAGTATGGTTTTTACCACTCTATAATATACTTATTTTGAAAAGAAATCAACTCGGAAATTTTTATAAACCTCGACATATTACCCATATGAAAGAACAAACATATCTCAATAACTTCTCAAAATACTATTCATATGAAAGAATAAATATATCTCATAACTTCTCAAAGTACTACTCGTATGAAATAATAAATATGTCTCAATAACTTCTCAAAATACTACTCGAAGATAAATCAACAACTTCTCAAAACTACTCCATTGATAATATAATATAGCAACTGCTCAGATCAACACCCTAGTTAACAGAACCACACATGCATCAGTTAACCGATAGGATGTCAATGATTGGATTTCTGCTCATAACGCCTACTCAAGAAATGGATGATCAATCCATTATCACTACTCGTTTTCTATCGATAGAAGGATGTGCCGAAGTTTCGATCACACCCTAAATACTACTCAGTTGGGCCGGTGCGTTACTCCGGTCACTTTTGCCTTAAAAAGCAATGAACAATAGACACCAATAATATAGTTTCCCTCTCGAATGAGTAGAGGAAAATATTATGAAAAACTGTTCTGATTATGGAGTCGAAACGAGGTGACCCATATCAGTATACATAACCTACTTTATATATATCCCCACTCTTAAATATAACTCGAATGAAGTATCTCAATAAACGTACCAACAATATGGGACAACTCATGAAATAAGTTTGAACACCTCATGATATAATATGTCTGGATAACAACTCAACAATAATATGTATGTAAATTGCATGAATAAAAATCTGGTATAAATCACTCGAAAGAATACTTGATTTTGATAAACGAAAACTTAATCAGCATAATTATGAATTTTTAAAATATAGAAATACTCCGAACAATGGAGTACGAATTAGTAAACTTGCCTGTGCTCTGCGGTACGATACTCCAACCTGCTCCACGTTTCTGGTTCTCCGGTATTTCACCTTCTCGGACCCAGTTCAGCTATTATTAACTCAACTTCTAATCACCTTTCAATCAACTTCTATTCATCTCTATATAGTACCTTTGCATATCTACAACTTTCTTTCTTCAAGTTTTTCCAAACGAGTCTCCTAACTCCTCCGAAATCCTACCCAAAAATAGTTCCTCGAATAATTTCCTTATTAACCCACTATGTTCCGCCATTTTTAACAATTCCGGTTTTAGTCTATAAAATAATCTGATTCGATCCGGTTAAATAAAATAATCCGAAAATGCTAAATATCAATCCTCCAAAATAATACCATTGACATCCTATATAAAAACTCAATCAATAAATAATCCTCAAACAATTATCTTACTCCACGTTAAATAAACATAATTAATCAATTAATCCTCGAGACAACACTTAATCCTTAAGTTAAATAAATAAATCCTCGAGACAATAAATAAATCCTCAAATTAAATAAATAAATCCCCAAAACAACAATTAATCCTCGAATTAAATAAATAAATCCTCAAATATTAAATATCAGCTTTCTAAAATAATACCCTATTTAACTCTATTTATTCATAATTATCTCCTTTTTATCAACAATTATTAAATTACTAAATCACGATCAAATAATCACTAATTATTTCTGAATGATTGTTAACAATTAATTATTTAATTATACCATTTTTAATAAATTATTACTTACTAATCCAATTAATTAATATTCCATATTTAACAAAACTTATTGAATCCCCTATTTTTTTCGTTTATAACAAAAATTCCCATTATAAAACCCGAACATTAATTTTGATCAATACGTTAATATTTTATTATTTTATTCCCAACTGCACATCGGTGTAGGTCCCACCCACCCACACCGTGTGGACCCCACCTGCATCTCCCCCTCTCCCTTGCATCTCTCTCTCTCGTCTGTCTCTCTCAATCTCTCTCGCTCTTACCTCTCTATCTCTCTTGATTTCAATCTCTCTGCACCCTCTCCAATCTCTCCCGATTCCCTCTTCTCTCCCTCTCTTTAATCTCTCTCCCCGTTCTCTCCGTCTATCTCTTCATTTCCTCTCTCGACATCTCCCTCCTCTCTTCTCTCTCACTTTCTCTCCGTCTCTTCTCCGTCCCCCCTACCACCGTCTCCCTCACTCCTATCTCTCTTCCTCTCTTTCGTCTTCTCCATCTCCCTCCGCCTCCACTTCTCCCCCTCTGTCTCTATCTTCTCTGTTCCCGCCTCTAAATCTCTCCGCCTCTCCCGGACTTTCATCTCTCCCACCACCCTCGTATCTCTCTCTCTCTCTCTCTCTCCCGGTTACTCCCTCCGATTCAACCACAAACACCACCACCGCAACGGTGGTGGTCGTCTCCTTATTACTCCACCATCACAAACCAATCTCTCCCTTTACTCTCCCCCGTCTCCGATATAACACCCAACCACCGAAACCATTCTTTAAGCACTGAATAGACAATCCATCTGCTTCCCAGAATTTTATATTTTCAGAAAAAGGAATGATCTTTAATTGATGGGGGCTTTCATTTCTGGGAAACTAAAAGAAATGTTTGTTGAGGGGTTTGAAAAATAAGACCGACAACAGCAGCAAGTGTTGAATTGATATGATGTCTTGGGGTTGCTGTAATAATGTATAGATATAAGATAGATATGATAGATTTATTGTGTGTATTCAGAAGTCAGTTGCTACGCACCACAACTTTGGACAACTTTGGCCCTGTTGAAAATAAACATAGCTTGTTTATAAATAAAATGTGGGAAACAAAAGGAAGTGGGATTTTTAGTGCCCATAATTATTTATTTTTTTATAAAATTAAAAAGTAAATAAATGGGGAACAAAATGAAGTGGGCTATTTAATAATTAAAAAGAATTAAAAGTGGGAGACAATGGAATTTTAGTGCTCCTTAAATATTTTTAGTGGACAATTAAAATGGAAAACAAAATCATTAATAAAATCATTTTTTAAAATAAAAATAATGATTATGTCTATATTTAATGAAATATTTGGTGAAAAGATATCATTTTTCCCCTTCCAATTAATTAAAACGAAATTCTAATTTCGTTTCTTAAAATAAATACGACTCAAAAATTTAAATTTAAAGATACTATTTTTCTCAAATTTTTTAATAAACCTTAATATACAAATATATATAATTTTAGAAAATTTTACAAAACGTACTAATAATAAAATAACAATGCATCGTTTCTTAAATAAAATTTAAATAAACATCGAGTAGAAAGAAAAACTTATTCAAAAATTTTACGGATATTACACAAACATATTATAATTAAAATGTTTAAAAATAACATTACAATATTAAAAATATACATGAAAATACACCCTAATAAACAATTTTTATAATTTAGGAAAAAGTTGTCAAAAAGTAAGCTGATGTAATACTAAAAAAAATTAACATTAAAATTTATAAAATTTTAATGAACAAAAAAATTATTGAAAATTATAAAATCGGGAATTTATCTTACTCAAAAAATATAACATTAACTGAAATAATATAAATATATTGCATAAAATACATATATTATTATTAGTAATCATTATTAAAAATTTATAACATTTAAAGTAAATTAAATTGATATTTTATGAAAAATCAATAATATTAATAAATAATAAATTAAGAAAAGCATTTACACAAATTTTTTATAAATTTTTCGTGTAATACACTGGTATAAAACTAGTAATAAATAAATATGAGTGTAGTTGTTTATATTTTGGTTCAACATTTCAACTACACAACAAAGAAAGACAATTAAATTTTTAGTAAAGAAAATAAGAATAATTAAATCTATTGATAATGAATATTATCTATACTATTATATAAAAATCGAAATATTAAAAGTTTGGTTGGTCAGTCGGTTGGTCGGTACGGTACCTGTTGATTTTACTTATTTACCCTTACTATTTACCCTTACTCAATTACAAAAAAAATCCATCCCACTAACTAATCAATTTCCTTTTTCAGATTACACATATTATCTTTTCTATTTTTCATTAACTAAATAATTTCCTTTTCATGTAAAATACAATCTATTTATACTATATTATAAAAGACGAAACATTGAAAATTTTGGTATAGTACGGCACTTACCTTATTTAATTATTTTACTTTATTACCCTTAATTATTTAACTTAATTATAAAAAAACAAAACACAATCTTTTCTCAAAATATTACACGCAGCTCTTCCCAACACTTCCCCTAAATAATAACTAACCAATTCCATTTGTCAACTATAA
Organism: Saposhnikovia divaricata; assembly: GCA_036435485.1. Taxonomy (NCBI): domain Eukaryota; kingdom Viridiplantae; phylum Streptophyta; class Magnoliopsida; order Apiales; family Apiaceae; genus Saposhnikovia; species Saposhnikovia divaricata. The sequence goes on from CM071600.1 coordinate 28,552,379, forward strand.
CCTTTTCTAAATTTTCTAACTAAAATCTCTTTTTTCCAAAAATATGATCGTTCTAATTAATGAAATAAACTAATAACAATTACTTTTGTCAACTATTACCTTTTCTAACTTTTCTAACTAAAATCTCATTTTTCCAAAAATATGGTCGTTCTAATTAATGAAATAAACTAATAACAATTACCTTTGTCAACCATTACCTTTTCTAATTTTTCTAACTAAAATATCTTTTTTCCAAAAATGTGGTTGTTCTAATTAATGAAAAAAACTAATAATATTATAATTACTAATAACTAACTGATTACCTTTTACAGCTAAAAGGTAATATCTTTCAAAAATATGATCGTTCTAATTAATGAAATAAACTAATAATATTAAAATTACTAACACCTAACTGATTAACTTTACAGCTAAAAGGTAACATCTTTTATATACTCCTAAATAATAACTAACCAATTATCTTTTTCAACTATTACATTTTCTAGCTTTTCTAACTAAAATATCTTCTTTCCAAAAATATGATCGTTCTCATTAATGAAATCAACTAATAATCTTATAAACTAATAACTAACTCATTATATTTTCTACCTAAAAGGTAATATCTTTTCTATCTTTTCTAACTAAAATATCTCATTTTTTCCTAAATAATAACTAACCAATTATCTTTTCTAACTTTTTAACTAATATATCTTTCTTTCCAAAAATATGGTTGCTCGAAACAATGAAATAAAGATATTATAATTACTAATAACTAATTGATTACCTTTTCCAACTAAAAGATAATATCTTTTTTATATTTTCTAACAAAAATATCTCATTGTCAAATTTGATTTTTTTACTTAAATATCCTTACTTAAATATTTATTATTGGTAGAAACATGTATTTCTATTTTATAAAATCAAATAATGATATTATAGTTTCTAATATCTTTTATAACTTTTCTGAATAGAACCTCCCATTTCTAAAAATATCATGGATTATTTTATTAATGAAATAAACTAATAAAATTATAATTACTAATACCTAATTGATTACCTTTTTTAGCAAAAATGTAATATCTTTTATATATTTTCTAACTAAAATTTCTTATTTTCAAACTTTCTTTTCTTACTTGATTATCCATACTTTAATATTTATTATTGATAAAATCATGTTACCTTTTTTTTACTTTTAAATAACTAATTGATTTCATTTTTATATTCTAAAAATACGACGCCCAACTATAGTTAATAAAATAATATTATTATTATTACTAATAAGTAATAACTAACAAATTATATTTTCAGCTAAAACATGTCACCTTTTATATTTTCTCTTACTAAAACCTCTTTTTTTTCAGTAGTATCACAGATAATTGTATTCAATAAAATAATACCATAATAATGAATAATTGATTAATTACCATTTTAGCTAAAACGTATCATCTTATATTTATCTTATAAATAAATTTTTTCTTTTTTAAAATTAATTTGGCCAACTTATATATAATTATGTTTAATATATATATATATATATATATATATATAAAATTATTATCAAATCATATTATTTAAAAATTTAACTTACAAAATTTATATCATCAAAAAATTATTCAAATTATTGAAAAAATTATATAATATTAAAGAAAATTAGGGCATCACACACTAAAACTAGCGTTATAAAAATCGGCTTAGGCGGCCGATTAATCGGCGTCTAGGCGCTAGGCGGCCATTAAAGGCCTAAAATCTGTAAAAATCGGTCATTAGGCATTTTTTGATTAGGCGGTTTAATGAGTTAGGCGGGAATAATCGATTAGGCGGCGATTAATCGGATTTAATCGGGATTAATCGGTCAATTTTAAAAAAACGGTCAAATTATGAATAAAACTTTAATAAAATATTTTTTTTAATAAAATATATAATTTACACATGACAGCGTAAATTCACTCATTATATTTAATAATAAAATGAAAATATTTATATTTTTACTTATAAAAAATATATTTTTAAATACTAAAATTAAATTATATAAAAAATAATATTTTAATACATCCGGTTAATATTCCGATTAATCTGTAGCAACCCAAATTTTCAAAATAATTTTTTTATTATTATTTTGCGTCGACCGATAGGTGTGATGAGAGAAGAGAATAGTTAAATATTATTTATAATAATTATTTGATTATGGAGCATTTATGTGATAAAATGTTGTTTGTGTATGGTTAAGTGAAAAATTGATTAGTTTTAAATTGTGTGAATTAAGTCAATGTGACTTAACTTCCTAAGTGATTATGTGAGTTACCTGAATTAAATCGATATGTATATGTGACTTATATGTAGAGTCAGTATGATTAAATATGCATATATGGATTTTTATTGCATTTAAAATGCTATTTCTAAGCGTTGTTTGATTTTTCTAAAATTCTTGGAGCATCGAAAAATCATGAAATCTCTTTCATGATGTTTCTTCAGTATTTAGAAAAGTTTTAAAAATGCAAGTTTATTTTATTTGGACTCCAATAATTGTTAAAGGTTTTTAAAGCATGAATTTCTTTTTAGACAAATTATCTTGTAAAATCTCTAATTTAATGATTACAAGTCGTAAAAAAATTATTTTTGGTAAGTATGTGTTCCTAATTTTATACTCTTGGTTATAAAAATAAGAGTTTGATTTATTTTGGGTTTTATGAATTTTTAAATGATTTTACCAAGAATATTTCTTTATAGAGACTACTTCTTGTAAAATCTGTATCTTCTTAAACAATGACTTCAAAAATATTTTAAAAATACCTTGAGGAAGGTGATGTTGTGTTTTAAATACATGTGCAAATATTTTTATTTTTGACTAAATCTATTCATTAATTTGGATCTTAAAATGAATTTTACAAAGCATATTTCATTTTAAAGTCTACTTCTCGAAAATTCCATAATTAAAGAATTATGGATCCTAAAAATATTATTTTAAAGATTTGAGTTATTAAAATAATTAGTAGAATTATTTAAATACCTTATTAATTTATTGTGGGGTTTTTAAAATTATAGAGGATTTATTGGTTCGTTAGTTATTTAATTAACGAACGGAATTCGGTTCGTAGGCGATACATTTTAGAGGGAGTATAAAAAGAAAAAGATAGGGTTTTTCTCTCATTTGAGAGCAGCGCCCATATTTTTTTCTCTCATTTCTCTCTCATCTCTCCCATCTCTTTCATCTCTCTCATTTTCTCTCACCTGTTCTTCAAAGATCAAACCATATTTTCTTATGGTTTTGATTCTCAAACTATGACATATATATACCCAAATTGATCCTCTCTCTGAGCTCTACACATCTATGTCTTCAAATTTCAGATCCAAACACTTTTATTTTCAGGTATAATTTTTGACCCATTTTCGTTCTTGAGAATTAAACCCATTTTGTATATGGTTTTGATTCTCAAACCATAGCTTATATATATTCAAATCGAAGCTCTCATCGTCATCTACCTGTTTATGTAATCAAAAACATATTTCGAGAATCAAAATTTCCGGATCGGGGCCGGAACCCGTCGACCAGGCGCGCCGCCGCCACCCGCGGTTGCTGCCGTCGCCGGAGCCGTTGTATACAGCGATTTTTGTTGTTGTTCGGGTTGTTCCGCAAGTTTGCTGTGGTTCTTGATGGGATTCATGTGTGGGTTTTGTGTATTTTGTGTTCTTGAAGCTTATTCTTGAATTTTGTGTGTGTATGTATGTATATATATATATTAGAGGTTGCAAGCATATTTAGTTTAAATTTCAGATTTAAAGAATTTATTTAAAAAAAAATAGGTTTTAATAAAAAATAGGTTTTATTTAAAAATTTCATATTTAAAGAATTTATTTTAAAAAAATAGGTTTCAAAGAATTAATCTCTTATTAGTGTTTGGTTGATTAGAAATTGTAGTTGGTAAGGAGTTTGGGGGCAATTTTCGATGTTAGGAAATCATTAGGTGGTTTCACCGGAATTGCCGTCATCGACATTGATAAATTGAAATCGGTGACTTGGAGTAATTAGTTAGTCCGTATTGTTAGATTGGTGGTATTGAAAGATTGTTTGGTTTGTGTTTGGTTGAGGGGTTGCGACCCCGGATAGTTTGTTTTACGAAACGGTTATATCAAATTTTTCTAAAATAAATGAATTATAAATGAGTTTTAAAAATGAAAAATGTTTTAAAATTTAAATTATTAATTAATTATTTTTATTAGTTAATTAATGAATTGTAAAATGATTTAATAATTTAATTTATTAATTGATTATTATTTACTTAATCAATTAATGAATTATAATTTGATTTAAAGTTTTAAAAATTATTTACTAATTAATTAATTCTTTCGATAATCAATTAATGAATTAAAAATGGATTTAAAATTATTTCTTTGATTATTGGTTGATTACTTAATTTATTTATTAATTGATTAAGTAAATTAATTTAAGTATTTAAAATATTTTGAAAACTTAGTTAGGAGATTTATCACTCGAGTTTATATACTTATTTGTTTATGTGGTAATCGAGTCAATGTGATTACATGAATAATCGAGTATGTTTATATGATTAGTTGATTAGCTGATAGTGGTTATCGTAGTAAGACCCTATCAAGTTTAGATCATGAGTTAGAGTTATTTTTTTTAGTTCAATGATTAAATGTTGCGACTCTAATCTATTGACGAAGAGTCCCTAAATGTATAAAAGTTTAAGTGTTTTGAATTGAGTTAGTAAGTAAGATTGTAAAGGTATAGTAATGATTATGAGTTAAGTCGTATAGTTATGTGTGAGTACTTGTTGTTTGGGTCGGTTGTATTTCGGTATTGGTAAGATGAGCATACAAAGGGAGATGCAGCCGAATTTTTTAAAAATATATATAACTTCTTTGATATTTAAACGGGCACATCTCTCGTATATGATCGTTATTATCAATCGAAAATATTAACTGAGTTACAAGTTATGTGATTAGAAGGTCGTGTGCATGCAAGATATACGAATATACGAATATTTGTTTACATGATTAAGTGTTAACGACTATAAGGATAATCGTTATTGACTTTGAGTTTGATTTATGACTTAAGATTTGTCATGCATAAAGCCTTAATTGATAAAAGTTATTAAGTATATGTTGATTGATTGAATCGATGGTTGATGTGAGGTGTTGTATATACCGGGAAGCGTCCACTTTCAAAGGGGACACTTCCGTCTTTTCCATTTTATAGAAATATTTGTGATTAAGATAAACGTATTAGGGTGTGCGTACTAGCGTCAGTAGACCATATGTTTATCCCGAAGACTAAAGTACTATATTGTGTTAACTATAGAATCGACGTGCGGACTCGATCGCGGTGAATCAGACATGTGGCAATCTCAAGCGCATCGAATCGGCAGAGGATCTAAGCAGAGGATTGGACACACGGGATAGACGAAGGAATGTTTTCTCTAAATTGTCAAGCGTACTTATTAGCTAGGACCTAAGGCAAGTCTACTAACCGTACTCTTTTGTTCAGAGTATGCATGTTTTTTTTTTAAAATGCTCTAGTATAATATTATGCTTTCTTAAAAATGAAAGTTCTGCAAATGCCTTATTTAAACTCTTAAATTCGTGAGAAATCGTTCAAGTCTTTCTAATCAGTTTTATAACTGTTTACAACTTATCCCAAACATGTGATTTTATCCATTGTGTTATAAAAGTTTACAATTGTTCTTTACCCCTATAAGAACTGTTTATATTCTGTCATGATTATGACACGCTTCAATATCTGTTCGGAATGTGAATTCTTCTTTTTAAATATCCTTATCATATTGGAACGTACTTTTGACTGAGGCGCCAGTCACCAATTTCTATATTTACGTCATCGGTAGCAGTGACACCTGATGATGTATAAGCATTGGCTTGGGATCCCCTTTCATTTGAGGACCCGTATTGAGTGTACGGGATTGGAGCTCTGTCATGGGCTGATCACCCAGCTTAGCTCGTAGCGTCTTATCGTAGTTCCAATCTTTAAGGGTTATTCCTTCTGAAAAATCATATTTTTATTGTTGAGAATCAAGCGTCGAATCTTTTTGAATTGTTCTAAATTAATTCGAGATTCAGATTGTCGTTGACGCATTTGTTGCACAGTGACGGTTAAAAATCGAGAATGAATTGAGATTTTCTTATTTATTCATGAACTCATTAATGTCAGGCCGGTCTGGTAGCTAAGTATGCAAGTACTTAGTCGACAAGAGTGAGATTATGAATAATTGAGAATTTCTTGAATGTTTGTTTAATTGAGAGTTGATGTATCTTCGTGAATTTCTTAAAGGTTGTCTCTTAGTAGCTGAAGCATCTGTTGCTCAGTTATTCAAAGTTTTTATAGGAAATCGCTATAAAATTGTTGAGATAAATATCAAAATCGTTTATAAAGCTGTCGAGATGAATTTCTTGTCGAATTCTGTAAACCTCTTTCCTATTGAAAAATTATCGTTGTGAATATTTCAAGAATGGTATCATCCTCAAGTTGGATTTTAAAACCTTCAAAGTTTTCCAAAAGTATTTTTTTGTATACTCTATTATATACTTGTTGAGCGCCTCTTTCGCTCATTCTTGCTTTTGTTTAAATCTTATTTTACAGAGATAGATAGTGGATGCAGTTGACTTAGTTTAGCTCGAAGCAGGGCAAGTCATGGATCGAGTTGATGTTCGACTCAGAGTGATTCTGTATTTTGAGTTTGTCTACTAGATGTTTAGTTAGACTGGTATGGTATTCATATTCCTGAGTTGTAATATTTGTTGTATTAGAATATTGTGGTTGTTGTATACCTTATATCAAGGTGATACTAACAACATAAGATTGTATAAGAGATTGTTGTACCAAGAGTTCTAAGTTAATAAAAGAAGCTATTATAAGTGTTTTTGGATTTCTTGTTTCCAAGTCTATAACCTGAAAAGATTCTTGGTAGTTAGGGGTCAGATGTCATGTTTTAGATTAAATATTGGCAGTTGATTGTTTGGTTGTTAAGGTTTTCCACGGTAGCGACCCATATCCCTGACCCCGGATTTGGGGGCGTTACATAATCATTCTGATTAATCGTCGCCTAGCCGATTAATCGCTAGAAGGTAGGTTCACCCGCCAATCGATTTTTAGAATATTGACTAAAACTGACTGATGTGTGGTTTTTTAGGCCTGACGATTGTCAATTGATTGCTAACGACAAGGAGTGTGTTGAAGAAATTGTTCAGTCTTGCAAGTTGTCAAGGGCTGTTTTATTTGTCATAAAGGGGTATAATTTGTAATTTGGTTAACCCTTTTTTTGCTATTTCTATTTTTGGTTATCCCTCATTCACAACCGTTAGATCATTAACTCAAATAGATCATGAACGTTAGATAAAATAATACTAAATATTGTTATATACTTAGGTTTAAGGTTCGATCCCGCCTACAACATATTAATTAATATTTAATACTAAAAATTATTATATATAAAAATATTATTATATATATAAATGTAAGGTTCGAATTCTTCCAATAACATATTAAAATTAATATTTATAATATTATACTACACTACAAATAAATTATAAAAAATTAAAAGTAACACGTGCTTTGTACGTTGTGAAAAATATATATGATATCTATACTATTAAAACTCCTAAAATAAATAATAACATAATATAATTAATGGTAAGTAGTCAATTGCCTTTTTCCACATTTACTTTTAATTGAAGATATTACCTTTTATAAACATCTAAAAACATCAATCGTATCATATCTTCCTATCATTAATGTTTCCTCTCGAATTAAAACACGTTATCTTTTTAACCGAGAATATCACATCATTTTTCAATTATTAATAAAATATATTAAAAATCTGTATACATTGTTTATAATAAGGAAATGTTAGTATAATCCGTAAACATGAGTATATTAAATTATATCAAATTAAAAATAATTAATTATATAATAGCTGAAACTTAGAAATCCGTATACTACGAATAATGACCATTAGATTTTTAGTAAAAAAAATCAGAATCGTTAGATCCAATGATTAAATATATAATATAATTAAATTAATTTACTAAAATTTCAAGGTTCGAATTCTATCAATGACATATTTATTTAAAAATTTTATAATATAAGTTGTAAACCATGCATAGCATTAATTAAATTTATATTAAATTATTAATATTAAAATTAAAATAAATATTGTAAATAATACTTATATAAAAATATAATTGTAACATAAAATAAAATTTTTTACATATAAAAAAAAAATCCGTGCATCGCACGGGTTATAAGCTAGTATATTTAAATTACTATATAAAAAACTCAAGGTTCGAATCCTACCAATAACATATCATTAATTAAATTTATATTAGATTAAAATTAAAATAATTTTTAAAAAAGTTTGACCGATCCGATATGGCCCAAATAGCCCAACCCGGCCTGGTTTGGACCCAATTAAATCTAATTATTTTCCAGAAGCGCAGCCCGACTCAATCCAATCAAAGTCAAAGTCGGACCAAGCTTAGACTGATACGCTTAGATTTTAACCAAAAGACCTCGATTTTTAAGGGCTCGATCAAAATTCAATCAGATAGGCTTTTTGTGCGTCTTGTCACTCTTCAAAAGGAGACGCAGCCTTTCGGACCAAATACATTAGTTCAAATTTTTAAACTACATTGACATTTTGAAAAATGAAATAATTTATATATAACTGGACTCCTTTACAATTACACCTTGCTCCCGAGTTTTACTCCTTTTTTAGCTCTCGAGTTTTTAATAGGGACGAATGCTAAGTGAAAATGAATACAAATTAAATCAATTTTTGTTGTGTATTTAATTAAACTACAGCAATAATGAGGCAGTGATATATATCAAACAAGAACAAACAAATCACGAAGGCATAAACAAGAATATAATCAGAGAATGTAATTAACGAGGAAAAACAAGAAATACTTATCTCCCACAGAAGTTTTAGCAACAACTGATAAGAGAAAGAACAGCTGAGTCGTCAAACCCTTCGAGAGGACTTGACTGCTCTTGAAGAGATTATTGTCCCATTTACGCTGTGTTGGGTTCCAGCAATATCACTTCCAGGATAAAACAACACAGATCAAACCGGTCACAGAAACGGAGAGATCAACAGCGATCAACATCTCAGTTTGCCTGAGAAATATGTATATTATCTGTATGTATTGAGAGAGAGCAGAGAAAAGAATTAGGCAGCTAGGGTTTTCTTTCATTAGAAGCGTATCTCTCAACGTTCTATTCTGTATATATATAATACACAAAAATAAAACGTAACCGATACTCCATAAAAGGAAATAATTATTCTGATTTAATTGCATTAACAGCAGCATCAAGATTTAATTTTCAGTTACAAAAGCATCAGGATTGACCATCGTCAGGATCTGATGTCCATCAGGATTGGTCAACATCAGGAACTGATGTCCATCAGTATTTGGCCATCGTCAGGATCTGAACTCCATCAGGATTCGGTACCGTCAGGATTTTATGTCCATCAGGACTTAATCCAAGCACCGATCCTCAGTATACTGCTGTAACAAATAAATTCTGATTTCTTGTTAAAATAAATCAATAATCCAGGTAATAAAATTCATCGCACAGGTCGCCTTGCGTACGGGAGACGCCGAGACATTCGCCTAAATCGCCCTTCGACTCGACCCGTGGCGTGGCGAGGCGGCGGAGGCGCGCGTGTGTGCGCGAGGCACACACTACAACCATGCACATCCACATGCCTTAGTAGTTGTGCACTACACTTGCACATGGAGCTATATAAAGCCACCAATCTTTCATTACCAATTCAATGTGGAATACAAGTTATTTCAACTAAACAACCCACATAACCCATTTCAAACATCCTTTTTTCAATTCAATTTATTTATTATGGATTACACAAAGGAAATGTCTTAGATCCAAACATGAAAGTTTAAGCCTTCATTACAAGGAACAACCTCCACTTGTTAATTTCCGGAAATTGCATTAAGAACATATTTAAAATATGCCTCAAACTTTCCATGTTCTTTAGAGTACCAAAATTTAAATGACCAAGACGTGCGTGCCACAAATCAGATGATTCAACACAATTAACAGAAAGAGCAACATTATCATTAATAAAACTGCCCAAAATAGGCTCAACATTTATTAAAAACAATCAATCAGACAAGTAACCTTTGCCAAAAAATACACCAGTATGTGTAGTAACTACTTTATTACATTTCAAAGAAAGTTCAAATCCGTTCTTAACTAAAAAACTTCCACTTATTATATTTCTACGAATATCAGGAACATGATACACTCTAGTGAGGGATACAACACGCCCAGAAGCAAACTTCAGGTCCACGTTTCCTATTCCACGAATTTGAGTTGCACTCGCATTCCCCATAGTCACAGTCATTCCATGAGTCTGTTGATAAGATACAAACAGAGTAATATCAGTACAAATATGTACATTAGCTCCAGTATCAATCAACCATTCATGAGACGAATAAGTAGAAAGAAGTACGGGATTGTAGGTTACATGCCCGTTGTCAGTTTCAGAAGCAACAGCCTCACTAACAACCATGTTAACCACAGGTCCACCAGTGGTTCCAAGCACAGTATTAGCTTGTGCTCCCACAATAGATTTCTTAGCTTTCTTTACAGGACAGTCCTTGCTCCAATGACCAACCTGTCCACAAGACCAACATGGTTTGTTTGCCTTTGGTTTCTTAGCCTTGTTCTTGTCCTTATTAGACTTAGTGTTTTCCTTCTTATGGACGGACTTTCTTTTCTGTCCTGCAGTCACTACATTCACCTTCGAACTCCCAGCATGTTCAACAGGCATCACATGTCCCTGTTTGGACTTATGTTGTTCCTGCACAGAGATGTCCAACATCAGGTTTGTCAAAGTTATCACTCCTTTCTGTCTTTTCAGGGAGAGCGCAAACTCTTCCCAAGACTTCGGGAGCTTTTCAATCACAGACATAACCTGAAATTTTTCAGGTAGGTCCATACTGGACTCCTTCAAAGCATGCACTAGCATCTAAAACTCGTGCACCTGCTCAGTCATGGATTTATTATCCACCAGTTTGAAATCAAGGAACCTAGCCACAGAATACTTTTCCAACCCTTACGAGTCAGTATTGTGTGTCTGGTCCAGCTTCTCCCATAAGAGCTTAGTGTAGGTGTAACGCCCCCAAATCCGGGGTCAGTAGATTTGGGCGTCACGCTAACAAACTCAATAATTCTAACAAAAAAAAATTGGCCATGATGTATTCGTAAATACAACATAAACCTGCTGAATACTAAACTAAAAATCTGAAATCAACATAAAACTGAAATGAAAATAAAACTCAATCAAAAGCTCTTTGACCCCAACTCCCAACTAAGGATCTTAGGTTACAGTTCTAGAAACAAGAAAACCCAAAACCAACTTAATTACAACTCTATATACAAAACTTTATACAGACTTAAATCACTGGTATAACTTCGAATAGAAGTATACCAGGCCAACTAATCAAATTCATACTATAACTACTAAAACTATATATACGTACAACAAATCAAACTTTAAATCTAAATACCCTGATCCACGTCAGCTTCACAACAGCATCCTGCTTCTTCTTTCCACTTTCTGAACTGCACAAGCTAAGCCTCGCCAACTAGTTTACTGAAAAGTTAGATTTTAAAAACAACAAGTGTGAGCCAAAGAATGCTCAGCAAGTTATATATAGAACTAAACTGGATGAAATAAGAATGTAATAATTGCAATTCAAGAAATAGGAATAATAAATATGAACGAAGGAATGCTCACCAATTTATAATCAAAACTATAATTGAAATCTGGCTCTTAACTTTAACAGAAGATTAATATCATTTAAAACATTTATAACTCGAAATCAGAATTTAATAATTGAGAAGGTTCGTAATACTAGATTCAATACTTTTAATACTTGCAAAATACTTTAACTATTGCTTTAACAAAATCTCCAAGAAATTCTCAGTTACTCAAATTTCATTCATGTCACTAAGCGTTTGCATACCTAGCTGCCCAACCGGCCTGACAATCATGAGTTTGAATAAATAAGAAGATCTCAATTCATTCTCGGTCTTTACTATCACTGCGCAACAAATGCCACAGCGACCATAATAACCGTGAATTAGTTTTCACCGTTCAAAACACTAATATAAATAACTTTCCATTTCTATACTAACAGTATTTATTAACTCAAATCATAACTTTTAACTCAAATCATAACTTTATATCCAACATACTTGGAAATGAAAATGTACTATAACTTAAACATTCTATCATAAGAATATATTTGCATAAAAACAACATTTAATAGAATTGGAGTTTTCATCATACTCTGGACATTACGGGTGATCAGCCACGTAAAGTCCAGCTAAAAACAATACTCTGGGATCCCTCATTAGGCACTTATTGACATTGGCCTTTACTACTCTGACCACGAAGCTGGTCCACATTTTTATAAAATTCTTCCAATTCCATTAAACTACTTTACTATCAATTAATCTCAGGGAAACCATATACATTAAGAACATTATACTAAAACAAGGAATAAGAATGCAATACCAGCAAAAACTTTAACAGAATATTACTGACAATACTTAAGAAAGAATGATACTGGCAATAAAACTGAAATTCTACTTTCCACATGATATACGAATAAAATATATCCTTATCAATAATTTGAAGGAGAGGATACTAGCAATAATGATTTGAAGGGAATTCTTATATTGAATAGAAACATATTTATCTCACTTGAACGATAAGCGAGAGTTAGTACACTTGCCTCGATTCCAATGCGTCGATTCGCTACTTACTATACTTCGGTCTTTACTCGTCATGCATTCATTTTCCTTCAATCGTCTCGTCAACACGCTCGCTGGGTCCATATCGAATCCCTAATTATACTCGAAATAATAGTAAAGTACTATTTAGTACATAAACAACCCAATTAATAACTAATTACTTACAACTCGCAAAGCAATACATACATAAATATATATACCCACACCTCATTAATCATCACATATGTACTTAAACACTCATACACATACATGCCTTTAAATCTTTAAATCAAATAATTTAAATAACTTTAAATACAGGGGATTTTCAGAAAATTTTGGCATGAAGCATTCGTTTATCGGACTATGGGCACAGCCCCTCAAATACAATTCAACCCTGTTTTTCAATTCAACAATCCCAAGGAAATATCAAGCTGCTTCTATGGCAGCAACTTAAAGTAAACACATAAGAGAGTATCCACCCTGACATGCGGCACATAGCACATAATAATTTACATTACACTACTACTTACACTACACCAATGATCGTATTTCTCACGCATTTTAATGATACACGTGACAATCAATCATTGATGTTCGTAAGCCCTAGGGAACAACCCCTAGCACTAACTATTACTTACGTTATATCGATGATCACACCACTCAAGTATATTAATTATACTCGTGATACTTAATCAGGGATATTCGTAAGCCCGAGGAACTAGTTGAAGAGAATTTCACAAGTCTTTAAATATTGACATTTAAGACTTGTGATCCCATTGCAACTCCTCGCAGATAAACATATAAAGAAAATTAAATAACAATTTAACTTTACTATAGATTACATTTGAAAACTATACAATCAGGAGACAGTTTCATAATACGGACATATATCACAATCCAATCAAAATATACATGTAACTTCTTTTATCCTAAAACCCATATCCACAAATAGTGATTTAACAAGTATAATTGTCACTCCAAATTCAACACACAATTTACTAATCATATAACATATCCGATAGTCAATAACAATTAATAATTAACCACTAACGACCACAAGCCCGACATATTATCAAATCCACAATTAAACTCGATAATTATAAATAACAATCATACCCCGAAGATTAACACATTAATCTCACAAATTAATCTAACTTAATTACCACAATAACTTCGCAATTCAAACTAACTAAATTACAACCATTAAACAATATATCGAAATTCACAATTAAACTAAATATGAAAATTAACACAATCTCACAATTTAAAACTAATTAAATTGCAACAATTAGACTATATCGAAATTTACAACTAATTAATACGAAAAATAAATAAATAAACACGAAATTATATCGTTTCGATTCCGATCCGACCGGTCCGAAATCTCCCCCAAATCTCTCTTCTCTCTCTCTCTCTCTCTCTCCTACCATCTCTCTCTCTCACTCTCTCTCTCTCTCTCTCTCTCTCTCTCTCTCTCTCTCCTTACTACTGCTGCTATCACCCTTGCTGCCGACCAGAACCAATCCGCCGGACAACCTCCAACCGTCACCTGAGCTCGCTGGCGCCGCCCTTCCCTCGCGACCTGCTTCTCCCGCAGCAACCACCACGCCCACACCACCTATACATACACACACTCAGTTATATATGTGTGTGCAGCCATCAATTGATCCCTCACTTCCTCCCATTTCTTTTCCTTCTTTTTCTTCTTCTTTCTCTCTTCTTTTCTTTTTTTTTCTCTCCTTCCCCGACTCTCTCGAACCTTCAGCTGCTTCTTTCTGTTTCTTAATGGGCTTGGCCCATTCTAATCATAACTACTATTCTACTAATCGACCCAATTTAAAATGCTAATAACCGACTCTATAAATCAAAATTAAATAAAACCTTCGGGAAAATACACTTTTCATTTTTAAAATAGAGAATATAAAATTACAAACACCCACATATTTTTAAAATATTTTTCGGATCAAAAATGAATTAAATATGAATTTTCAAAGTTTTGATCCTTTAAATACAATAAAACTCTTAAAATCATTTTAAAATACTCGACCACCCAACAATTTTAAAAACTCAACAAATATATAAAGATAATTTAACAAAAGATTTCATGATTTTTAAGCCCTCCGATAATCAAATAAAGATTTTTGAAAATCAATAATACTTGATTTAAATATTTTTAAATCACTAAAAATACCAATAAAATACTGGGACACACATTGGCACACATAACTCAATATATACTCATATAAACTCAATACTAAATATCGTTGAATTCCACAACGATATCCTCAAATCCAATTCCATCCTTTAAATACTACTTAACATAATTAAATAATAATAAAATTGTTGAGTATTGAATACAGTAAAAGAATACAGAGGGGGGTGAACGGATTCTTGAACTTTTCTTTGTTCTTGAATCTTTGCAACAAGATATGTGTTGAGTGTGTGAGATATGTAAGTGCAGATAACAAAGACAAACACAACACAATATCACTTTAATCTAATATTTTATTATATAAAGATTTTGCTACAATCTGTGAATACAAATGATAGTATTCTCAGCTTCGTTTTTCTCGGAGAGATATTTCTTCTGATGTATATGAAAATCTTATCTCTAAAAACTTATCTGCTAAGGAAGTGAGGCTGTATCCTTATAGACATGGATACACCTACTTACTACAAATAAGGTAGGTAAAACAAACTACTTTCCAGTATGTCTATCTCATTTAAGTAAGAGTCCAAACGGCTACAGATTTGACTTTGCAAAGCCTGTTCAGATCCACTTCTTTAGCTCCTTGTCCCTTTGTCTTATCTCTCCAAGCTTCTTTGTAGGCTTTCCAATGTGCTTTATAGTACATAGTCAAATAAAGTGTCTTGGCTTGTTGCAGGTTTCTGACTTGTACAATTCTTCAGTATTTTGTCTCCAAGAATGTATTCGAGAAGTGGCTAAGTGATTGATTCGAGAACTCGAATTGACTTAATCGATAACTTTGAGTTCTCGAATAGCGTTATATTGACATATCGAATCACTTCTCGAATAGCTCTTTTCTCTGGGACTCCTTGAGATATCGAATAGAGCATTTTGACATATCGAATCCCTGAGATGTCGAATAGCTTCTTTAGTCCTTGAGATATCGAATAGAGCATTGACTTGTTGACTCTTAGAGAACTCGAATGATGCTTTGACTTGTTGACTCCATGAGTTCTCGAATAGAGTAATAGACATATCGAATCTCTGAGATATCGAACAGTGTATTCAGAGATATCGAATAGTGTCTTCTGAGATATTGAATCTCTGACTTCTCGAATGCTAGACTTCTCGAATAGACAAATGTACTTCTCGAATTGGTACTTAGGCAAATTCTTCATTTCTTCAAATCCCAACTGTGATTATTTGGCAGTCTTTATCTTCTTGCTTGAGGCATGAACCTTGGAACTTCTTTCAAGCATTATTCTTGACTTTTTAAGTACAGTTACACAACTAGGATTTGATGCCTATTACAAGTACAGAACAAATAGAAACTCTAGGACTAGAGGTTCCCTCAGTTAAGAGGTCATGTAGGTAATGCATAGCATTACACACACTTAGGCTTGTTATTAGATGTATTCAGGCATGCCTCTGTGACTAACAATCTCCCCCAAATTGTGAGTAAGACCCTTAGTCACAATTTCATGTCTGATAACAAGCCTAACATACATAAAGATAAAACTTGACAGTACATGTATGAATTTTGATTAGCAATGTGGATAGAACTACAGGGTGAGTAATCTTACAACCTATGATGAAGTACTAGCCATTGTCATTTGTTTCCCTTTCCATAGCTTTGGCTTGCAAATCATCATATGCTTTCTGTCTTCTTTCTTTCTCCTTCCTTGTATTCTCATCCATAGCTTTTATTATTTCTGCCATATCATCCAATTCTTCAAGCAAAATTGAGTGTTTGAAATCTTCAAGTACTGGTTTCAGAATGTTTGCAGGATAGTGGTTGAGTAGATTCATTCTGATGTGGACCTGATCCCCATTTCTCCTCCTATACTTCACCACATAGGGGTTAAACTGAACTCTACACAATCCCTTTGCCCTTAGCTTTTCTGCCTCAATCTCCAGTCTCTCAATTTCTTTCTCCCTTGCTAGCCATTTCTCAAGACACTCTTTTCTGATTCTCTCATCATGATCTCTCTTCATCTTCACAAAATCAATTAGCTCTAGCTTCCATACTCTTTCCAATTTATCTTCTGAGCTCAACAATGCAATGATTCTTTCTATGTCATATAGCTTGCCCCAGTGTTGACATCCTCCTTGTTTGAATTTCTCCTCCCTTCCATCAGTATATTTTATCTCAAGGCAATTATTAACAATGGCAACATGGTAGATTCTTTGAGCTTGTAAGAATTGCAGTTGGTCTTCATCAAAGTCTTCATCTAGTGGTTGGAGTTTTAAGCCTGGATAGATTGTCAGAGTCCTTGATTTGGATAGCTTTGGTTTCCTTGCAGCTTGTTTGAATTTGATCCTTTTTACATGGTTGCCTGGCAGTAGCATGTGACCTTTGTTTGTGGACCATTGTAGTATTCCATTAGCAGTTTGCTTTTTGAAATATACAGATGGTTTCTTGACTTGAATCTTCTTCTCTTCTTGAGGTGGCAAGACAGTTGCAGAAGCCATAGATGTAGATTTTGGTAGGTCACTACTAACAGTATTCACCCTAGACTTAGAGTCTTGTGATGTGGTGAGGTTACTGTCAGCAATGCCTAAGGCTTGCTGTCTTCCACTCTTCCTCTCAGAGACTTTACCTTGGTCATCATCATTCTTCTTCTCCTTACCATCCTTCTTCTTCTTTTTATCTTCATCACCCTTATCACTCCTGTGATGCCTTCTCCTTCCATCACTTTTGTCTCCATCCTTGTCTTGATCACCATCCTTGCTAGGGTTGAACTTAGCAGATTCAGGTACAATGCCAGTTGCAATGTATGACCTGAGATAAGATATAGCTTCCAATTCTTCTGCTGTTCTTAAACCCTTCTTCTTGTTCAGCTGCTCAATGATGGCAATAATGAGATATTTGTTCTGAGGAATTAGATGTTTAGGGATGACCAGCTGCTTAATATCATCAATTCTTGTTGCAGTCTGATAGATGATGGTTCTAGGATTTGTGAATACTTCAGGTAGCCTTGCTGGTTGACCATCCCTTAACTCTTCAAAGAGACTCTTGCAGTTTTCATCCTTCTTTTCAATCATTCCAAGGAACACATCCACTTTTGAGTGCTTTAGACCCTGTAGAGTGTTGATGGTTAAGTGCCATATCTTATTCTTTCCTACCATCATTATCTCTTTGAGCCATAGGCCATCAACTCTCCTTGGTACTACAGTGAGAAAGTCAATCTGACTCTTCAAACTCCCATGATATGATAAAGCATCACCAGCCTGTTCTCTTGAGACTTTCAGAAACTCCAAGAATGCATCATCATGATAGACATTTGAGTTTGCAATTTCTTGTAGCTTAGCCTCAGTGACTACCTTCACTTCTACTGGATTGGCACTCTTAGATATGGAGATTTGAGGTCTATCAGATAGCATACTCCCTGCAACCACTGTGGTTGTAATAGATTGCTTTTGACCACTGGGAGTAGTGATGTGCACAGTTGGTAGAGTGACAACTGGCAGAGAAATAGGAGGCTCATCAACTTTGTCTTTTCCTTTGCCAGGCACATGAGTTAGAGATTTTGAAGTTCTTTGATGACCACTTTCAATGATTTTGATGCCCTTTACTGGTGGTTTCTCCCCCTTTGTATTTGAGTTTCTTGATGTCCTCTTCTCCCCCTTAGGCTTGTTATCAGGCACAGAGGCTGTAGGAGTGACCTTAGGGGTTGAAGATTCGTCAGGTAGAGGGAGACCCATGTGCTTCATCATTGCAGACAACATTGATTGTTGATGCAGAAGAACATCAGCTGTGGTGGTGGCTTGAGTGTTCAACTGCTCAGTAAGAGTTTGTACCTTGTCTGTAAGATGAGCATTAGATTGAGTGAGAGTAGCTACCTCCTGTTCAAGTGCATCTACCTTGCTGAACAATGCAGTGGATTTGAAGCCAGACAGGGATTGTTCTTTGAGTCTCTGCACTTCAAACCTAGACATCTCATGCACAGGGACCTCAGTGACCAGCTTGTCTCCATATTGATTTGCAAAGAGGGTCCTGAGCATGGCATTGGCTTCAGTTGTCTGATCAGTGAGATTTTGGAATTTGTGCCCTAGGCCTGTGACAGCATCCTTGAGAATAGCCAAACCATTGTCCATCTTGGTGCAGGTAGACTTACAGGCTAGAATGTCCTTGACTACAGTCTCCAATTGAGGGAATTTGGAATCAAAAGTCCTCTTTATCTCATGCACCTCCTTGGTTGTGGCTGAACACACTTCATTAACTTCTGTCTTTAGACCTTTTCCAAGGTAGTGTGCAGCCTTCAGAATGCCCTTGTAGCTGTCATTCACTGCTTCATACACATCAGTAGGGGTGAGATATTTGGCATTGGACCCTAGTGAAGTGATGTATTCTTCTCTGAGGTACTGGAGACCTTCTGAGAGAGAGATGTCATTCTTTCCTTGTAGCCAAGCATCTACGTTTCCATCCCTCTCAGTTTCATCTATGATCTTAGCCTTCTGTATTTCTACATCATCTCTGTGGCATAAGAGGATAGCTTCATAGTCTGGATTGGGCATGTCTGCAGTGAGAAGGTGCTGAGCAATCTTTGTGAACTCTGGGATCTGATCCACAATTAAGCTTTGGAGTGCTTCAACCGTCAATTGTGGTGGAACAGACCCTGATCCTGAAGCACTGTCATGTTGCACAGGCTTCAGCCATTGAGATATATAGTTAGAGCTAGAGCTAGGCAAGCTAGACTCCTCAGTTACAGATGCAACTTCTGTAACCGGATGGAAAGACTCTGCTACTATTGTCTCCGCAGGAGTGGGATGAGTTACAACAGTAGTTGACACAAGCACAGAGTCTCTAGTTAAAACTAATGAATCCTCTGTGTTTGTGATGGTGTCATTAGGAGATGCCCCAGCATGCATTCCCTGACCATCTAAATGTGGTACCTGGGTGGTGAGCAAGGTGTCATGCACCAAGTCACTTGAATCCATTGGCTCATCAAGAGAAAAGAATTCTTGATGATCAATGTCTTGCTCCTCAATTGCTTGAGTTGCAGGCTCCAAAGAAATATGAGTGGTAGATTCTGGAAGAGAAGTGTGTTGTAGATTAGATTTTGGCAACTCCCCCTGAGAGATAGAGGGAGTTTCAATTGTGATGTGCTCTCCACTCAATGTTGTGCC
Organism: Saposhnikovia divaricata; assembly: GCA_036435485.1. Lineage (NCBI taxonomy): Eukaryota > Viridiplantae > Streptophyta > Magnoliopsida > Apiales > Apiaceae > Saposhnikovia > Saposhnikovia divaricata. Next base: position 28,572,472 of record CM071600.1, read on the forward strand.
AGCCTTATCACTCCCTTGTGCTGACTCTTTACAGATAGGTGCATTGGGAAGGATGCTTGATTCTATAGATACACCCTGTTGAGAGGATACATCTAGTGAGCTGTGTGCCCCTGATTTTACAACTTCAGCCATTTGGGTGACTGAAGAGGTGGTTTTAGATTTATTCTTCTTCTTTAGGCTAATGATAGGTGACTCAGGTTCCTCACCTCCTAAACCTAGTTCTACAGCCAATGCTGCTTCAGTTAAGATGGTTAAAGGTTCAGAAGCAACCTGTTTTCTCTTCTTTTTACTAACATCACCCTTTTGAGAGGATGATGCAGTTGGCTCTGTGTTTGGTAGAGTGTTTGTCTGAGAGGGTTGGTTAGCAAGCTTTGCGTTAGCATTATGTTCTTCTTGCTTAGGTTGTGCTAACTGAGACTTAGACTCAAATATTGGCATGTTGTGGGGGTAAGACCTAAACAAACCCTCCATGTGGGGAGTTATCTTAAGCCTTACATCCACATCATTCCTAGTCTCCAAGTTTCCAAAAATAAGTTTGGTCATGGACCTAGGATAGCCTATTTTACTTTTATCTAATCCAGGCAATTCAATCAATGAAGCATTTTTTAAATTAAGTACTGATTGAATAAAGCGGGGAAAGAAAATTTCAGTACCTCTCTTGGCTGTGTTCTTACCAAGTCTCCCATATAGCTCTTGTATGATGAGATGTCCAACATCTATCTTTCTCCCATGAGCCAAGGCATAGGCAAGCTGCTGCACAGGTGTACTAATCTGATCAAAGCTCGATTTCCTGGCAGTGAATACATGAAGGAGTGTAGCAAAAACATAGCTCCATTCCTTTCTCAAGTACTTCCTAAATCCACCCTGACAGGGGACCCGGGTCGTCACATTGTCTCAATATCCTGTAGCACAAGTTACGCAATAACAAAGCAAAATATATAATACAACGGAGCATAAAATGTCCCACTCCGCAGGTCCAAGATCGTCTTCACAGTATCATACAAAACAACTTGATACATCTCGAATTAATATGTTACAAAGGTTCACATCAGTAGAAATATAAAGATTCCAGTTGGATCTTCTAATTGTTGTCGCCATAGCCTTGCGCTTTCCCTTTCCCTTTATAGCCCTGGCTGGACGTCTCGCCTTTCTCCGTCTTGACAGCTGAACAAAATGTTGTAAAGCAAGAATGAGCAACTATAGTGCTCAGCAAGTTCTCTTCTCGCTCGGTATATAAATATAATAAGGTTTACCGAAATAAGTACTCAAAATTTTAATATCGAATGTAACAATGTGATTTGACTCAAATTTATCTTGAAAATATCATACTCGAAAGGCTCAAAACTCATCTCAAAACAGAATACTCAAAAGACTCATTTGATATAACTCTGATAACTCATGATGTAAGAATGAACTGGTCTTCCACCTCTCCGTATCTCGGTGGGGCGATCAACTAACCAACCAAGAATACCGGCCTCCGATGACACCGCACTTCGCCCGATCACGGCTACAATACGATATCAACTATAATATATATGTATGAATGCTAGCATCATAATGGTTATCAATTCAACCAAGGCAACGAATGCCTAAATATTCTCGGGTCCGTAAAACGGTACACGAGTCTCTCTTTCTCTATAAAGGGCCTCTTGCCCAACATTGACCAGTAGAATACAGAATTCCCGAATAGTTGGGTACAGATAACTTGAGATAACTCTTTCAGAAAATATTTACAAATCTGGCGGACTGCCAGTATGACTCGATTTTACCACCAATCCGAACAATAGACTGATGTAAATTCTCAATAATAATTTATCGGTTGACATGAACAAAATGCCAAACCTTGACAATAAAATCGACTATCTCGAATCTATGAGAATAGTCCTAAGATTAAAGTAATTGGGAGTCGTACTGAACAAATAGTACTTCTCGATATTTATAATACTCAACATTGATGAACGTGTAAATAGAATATTTTTCACTTGATCGATGAATAAAAATCTTTAACAATTATAATTTTGAACTCCTATCGGTTAGTTCAAACGAGGAACTAACTAAAAGATAATCAATAAATAACGATTGAATTTGTACAATAAATTCAATCGAAAAGAATAAATTTAACTATCTCGGACGAATGAGATTAGTTTCACTGAATTAAAATAATAGTCGTCTCGAATTAATGAGATCGACCCGATATCAATTAAATTGTTTCTACGCATATAGGGATTATAATTCTCAAAAGAAATTATTGCATCATATAGAGCAACAGATAATCTCAATATATAACATCTCAAAAATAATTAAGAAAATAAATAACACGAACAGAAATTCACAGTTTCCAAAAGTTAGGGTAGGAATGAACTTGCCTCGATCTCGAAGTGCAAATGAATGCAGATAAAAATTATACTCTACCCGTGAACTCGGCTTCGGTCTACGGCTCGGGGATTATTCTCTAAAAATGGCAACCAGAAATACGTGAGCGATTCTTCAAAATAAAATACTCCCGATCCGATAATCTAATTAATAATAATGTAATATCTCATAAAATATCTGGAATAAATAACAGAAATCAATTCCGGGATAAATAAATATTTCTTCGAACACAGGAATTAAATCTGGAGAATATATCCTATTTTTAATCTCTAGAAATCTAAATTCTTACTCAAAATGAAAAATTCAAACATCCATCTTTATTCAATTTAAATCCAAAATAATTATTCTCATTTTTTTAAACTAATTTATCAAAGAATTCTAATTTTAAGCAACCTCACAAATTCTAATTTATTTTACTCACTAATAATATAAATCCAATTTTAATCTCTAAATTAAATCTGACTCGATCCGGTTAATTAAGATAATCCGGAAATATTAATTATCAGCTTTCTAAAATTAAAATCATATTTAACTCTATTTATTCATATTTATTCTCTCTTTTTATCAACCAATCAATCAATCTCTAAATTACGTCACAAAATATTTTTATTTAATTAATTAATCAATTAAACCATTTTTTTTATATAAATTATTCATTACCCACCAAATTAAATAATATTCTCACTCTAAATATTAATAATCAATTATATAATTTTTATTTAAACTATTTATTACTAACCAAACTAAATAATATTTCAAATTTTAATGAAACTATTATAGCAGTCAGGCAAAACAATTCGGAAGATTTAATCATCAACGGCGCGTGGGCCTGCCTCCCCTTTCCCTCTATTGTGACACCTCCTTCAAGATCACACATACACCTAACTGCACTACTATTACAAACATCCCCAAATTTTGGTTACTTCCCCAAAATCAATTACCCACATACACTCACGGACACTACAACACACGCACACACTTGTTGAATTCCACACTTCAATCTCTCATCTCTCTGTCTCACCTCAATCTCTCGTCCTCTCTATCTCTCTCGCCTCAATCTCTCTCTCACGTCTCTCTCTCTCGCGCCTCTCTCTCATTCTCTCTTCTCCCTCCCATCTCTCCATCATCTCTCCCTCTTACCCCCCTACTTCTTTCTCTCTAAATCTCTCTCTTTCTTCACCTCACACCCTCTCTCTCTTCGTCTCTTCATTCACCACCATCTCCATCAACTCATCTCTCTTTCCAACTCCCTCAAATTCTCTCCGCCCTCCCTCTCATCTGTTCTTCCATTTAACCACCACCACCACCAATCGATGGTGGTCCTCTCCACCAAAACCACAATCGATACTCCTCCCTCCTCCTTATTCCACCACATCACAGTTTCCCCTCCCCATATTTTCCGATTTAACCACCACAATAAAACATCACCCAACTCCCCACCTCTCTCTCTCGCCACTCACCTTCGATCTCTCCTGACTATACACGGCAACACTAATCAACACAAACAATCGGAAACAGAAACAAGGCACAAATTCGAGCCTACCAGTTGCAAACGAAATCGGAAGGGAAAAGAAAATAAATAGATAAATAGTCTACCTGTGATAAATTTGTTTCCAAATGTAAAGGATGTCTCGAGTTTTGAGAAAAAAATATGGTCGAGTATGTTGGTAAAAAGAAAGAGACTAAGGTTTGGTTATGTGGTTCTGTTTTTGCAGTGAATAAAAAGAGATTATAGGCTATGTATATACTCGGGTGTATGGAACTGTATTGTTTTTGAGAGAACACAGGGGACTTTGTTTTTTTGGTGTTTATGGATTTGTGTTTTATTTTTCTGTTTGTGTGAAGTAAATGAGATCGTTGGGTTTGTTTTTGTTAATGCAGAGACCAGCTTTTTTATAACAAAAGTAAGGTACTGTGATTAATCATGAAATTGGTAATGGTTGTGATAAAAAAATAAAAAGACTAAATCATGGAGAAAAAAAATCATTGCAACATTTAGTGGTGTAATCATCATAAAAAATTTTTTATTTAATAGGTGGGTAATTATTAAATTAAAAGAATAAAAATGGGGGACAATTATAATGATGCAAATATTTAATATAATTTTAATAAAAAGATTTCGTTTTTCTCCCGCTGACTAATTAAAACGAGGCTCAAAAATTCGGCTAAAAATAAAAATCTATTTCGAAAATTCGTGGTTATTACAGTCTTCCCCCCTTATAGGATTCCGTCCTCGGAATCAAAACTATGCACTAAACAATTCCGGATATCTATTCCGCATTTCACTTTCTAATTCCCACGTGGCTTCCTCCACTTGGTGGTTTCTCCAAAGTACTTTCACTAAATTCACTTTCTTAGTTCTTGACTCTTGCACTTTGTAATCTAGGATCTCTACTGGTTTTTCTTCGTATGTCAAATCTGGACGAATTTCCACTGGTTCGTAGGTTATAACGTGCCTGAAATCAGAATGGTACTCTCTTAACGCAGAAACATGAAACACGTCGTGGATATGCTGAAGGTCTGGAGGTAGGGCCAACTGATAAGCTAGTGGTCCTATCTTCTTAAGTATCTCAAAAGGTCCTATATATCTGGGGCTTAACTTGCCTTTCCTTCCGAATCTCATTACTCCTTTCCAAGGTGAAACTTTTAACATCACTTTATCTCCCACTTCAAACGCTTTGTCTTTCCTCTTTTGATTTGCATACTTCCTCTGTCGATCTTGAGCTGCAACTAACCTTTTTCGAATAACCTCGGTTGCTTGCTTAGTTTGTTGAAGTAATTCCGGTCCTAGTATCTTTCTTTCTCCTACTTCATCCCAATATAACGGTGATCTACACTTCCTTCCGTACAAAGCTTCATAAGGTGCCATACATATGCTCGAATGGTAACTATTGTTGTAAGCAAACTCGACTAGGGGCAAATGCTCATCCCAACTTCCTTTAAAATCAAGTGCACAGGCTCTTAACATATCTTCAACTGTTTGAATCGTCCTTTCACTTTGTCCGTCAGTCTGTGGATGATATGCAGTGCTCAGATTTAACTTCGTGCCAAGACATTCTTGAAAACTTTTCCAAAACCGAGAAGTAAAACGGGCATCTCTATCAGATACAATTGAAACAGGTACTCCGTGACGAACTACAATCTCCTTTAGGTACATGTTCACCAATCTCTCAACAGAATACTTATCACTAATTGGTAGAAAATGCGCAGATTTAGTGAGTCGGTCGACAATAACCCAAATAGCATCGTGGCTGGCTCTAGTTCGGGGCAATCCTACGACAAAATCCATGGTAATATGCTCCCATTTCCACTCGGGTATCTCTAAAGGTTGTAGAAGTCCACTTGGTCGTTGATGTTCCGCCTTCACTTTCTGACATGTCAAACACTTACTTACCCATTCTGCAATCTCCCTCTTCATGTTGGGCCACCAATAATTCAGCTTGATGTCTTGATACATTTTTGTGCTCCCTGGGTGAATGGAATATCTCGAGTTATGCGCTTCGCTCATAATTTCTTCCTTCAACTCTGTAACATTAGGAATCCATATTCTCGATGCAAATCGCTTAATTCCTTTTTCATCTTTCGAACTTAGAAATTCTTCTCCGGTCAACTCTGATCTTCTTTCTTCCATTACTTGTTCTTGACAACGTCGAATCTTCTCAAGTAACTCTGGTTGAAACTGAATGCTGTAAACTCTTTCATTGTTTTGGACTGGGACCTTGACTTCTAATTCCATCTTCTCAAATTCTCTAACCAATTCTTCTGAGGTTGTCAACAGGTTTAGTCTTTCCTTTCTACTTAATGCATCAGCTACAACATTAGCCTTCCCTGGGTGATAGTTTATCGAGCAATCATAGTCCTTGATCAATTCTAACCATCTTCTTTGTCTCATGTTTAATTCCTTTTGCGTGAATATATACTTTAAGCTCTTGTGATCCGTGTAAATCTCGCATTTCTCTCCGTAAAGGTAATGTCTCCAAATCTTGAGTGCGAAAACAATAGCAGCAAGTTCCAAATCGTGAGTAGGGTAACGGGACTCATACTCCTTCAGTTGCCGAGAGGCATAAGCTATTACTTTTCCGTGTTGCATCAAAACACATCCTAAACCCTTGTGAGAGGCGTCGCTGAAAATTACGAAATCGCCTTTCTCATCGGGTAAGGTCAACACCGGGGCAGTAGTCAATCTCTTCTTCAATTCTTGAAAGCTATCTTCGCATTTGGGGGTCCATTCGAACTTTTCACTCTTTCTGGTAAGCCGAGTCAGTGGCGTCGCTATCTTTGAGAAATCCTTCACGAATCTACGATAGTATCCGGCCAATCCAAGGAAACTTCTAACTTCGGTGGGAGTCTTGGGTCTCTCCCAATCTGCTACAGCTTCTATCTTTGCGGGGTCTACAGAAATCCCTTCGCCGCTTACAATGTGTCCCAAAAATTGAACTTCTTTTAGCCAGAATTCACACTTCGAGAATTTCGCATATAACTTTTCCTTCCGCAGCGTTTCCAGAACTAAACGGAGGTGTTCAGCATGTTCCTCAGGAGACTTCGAGTATATCAGGATGTCATCAATAAATACAATCACGAACTTGTCCAAGTATCTCTTGAACACACGATTCATCAAATCCATAAAAGCAGCTGGCGCATTCGTCAATCCAAAAGACATGACTAAAAATTCGTAATGTCCATATCGGGTCCTAAAGGCAGTCTTAGGAATATCCTCAGGCTTGATCTTTAGTTGATGATAGCCGGATCTCAAATCAATCTTTGAAAAACATCTAGCTCCCTTAAGTTGGTCAAACAGATCGTCGATTCGAGGTAGAGGGTACTTATTCTTGATGGTCATCTTGTTCAACTCACGATAATCAATACATAGTCGCATGGATCCGTCCTTCTTCTTCACGAACAGCACAGGAGCTCCCCAAGGGGATACACTTGGTCTGATTACGCCTTTGTCAAGTAATTCTTGCAGTTGGGTAGCCAACTCCTTCATCTCAACGGGAGCCATACGGTATGGTGCTTTGGAAATTGGTGCAGTTCCCGGGGCAAGATCGATATTGAATTCTATTTCTCTGTCGGGCGGCAATCCAGGTAACTCTTCAGGAAAAACATCTTCGAATTGATTCACTACAGGAATTTCATCAATGGCAGGGGCTTGCTTCTCGTTGTCAACCACATAAGCTAAGTAGGCTTGACACCCACTTCTTAGTAGTTTCTTCGCTTGAATCAAAGTCAGAAAATTACTAGTAGGTTTCCTTCCGCGGAATTGTATTCTTTTGCCGTTGGGTCCCTTTACACTAACCCACTTACGCCGACAATTGATTTGAGCATCATAACGTGTCAACCAATCCATTCCCAGAATTATATCAAACTCCCCTAAATTAAAAGAAAGAAGGTCTGCTTCGAAACGTTGTCCTTGGATTTCGATTCCACAATCTGGACATATCTGATCTACCGGGACTTTTTCCTGATTTGCTACTTCTATAATCAATGTCTCCCCTAATGGTATGGACTGAATACCCAATTTATTCCTAAAATTCTCCGATATGAAAGATTTTGTTGCTCCCGAATCAAACAAAACACATGCATCTACGGAATTGACTAAAAGCGTACCTGCAATCACATCACTATCAGCAATAGCATCCTTCACCGTCATGTTGAAAGTACGAGCAGTTGGCTTGTTGCTGGGAGGTGCCATGAGTCTAGGTGCAGTTGTCTCCTTTGGTGGTGACTTGCAATCTCGTGCGATATGTCCTTTCTTTCCGCAATTGAAACAAGTAACGGCCTTATCCTTGCAGTGAGAAGAATAGTGCCCTTTTTGTCCACAGTTGTAACAAACAATGTTGGCCAGATTACATGGTCCTGGGTGCTTCCTTCCACACGTTTTGCATTCAGGTAGCGGTGGCCTTCCTTGAATTAAATTGGCTGCCTGAGGGGGTCTGGACTTTTGATTGTTTCCCCTAGTGTCTTGATTCTCAGTTCTCTTTGTATCATTGCTTCTGTCTTCCCGCTTCACAAAAGGTCTCTTTCCATTCCGATCGTCCGGCTTCTTCTCAAAATTATTTCCACGATTATGAAACTTCCTTTTCTTAATATCCTTGTCCTTTGAGTACAACTCAGATCCACTTTCCACAATAGATGCTTTTTGAACCACAGTAGCATAGTTGGTGATTTCTAGGACCGCAACTCGATTCTGGATCCACGGCTTCAGCCCTAGTTGAAAACGTTTAGCTCTCTTTTCGTCCGTATCCACATGGTAAGGCACAAACCTAGAGAGTTCTGAAAACTTGGCTTCATATTCAGCTACAGTCATGTTGCCTTGCTTGAGTTCCAGAAACTTGACCTCCATTTGGCTCTCCAAATATTTAGGAAAATACTTTTCTAAAAACATCTGTGTGAACCTAGTCCAGGGTATGACTACGTTCCCTTCCATTGCTCTCTTCGATTCCCACCAATAATTTGCTTCTCCCTTTAACATGTAAGCCGCAAAAATAGTTTTCTTCTCTTCTTCGACTCCAACAATCTCAAAGGATTTTTCCATCTCTCGTAACCATATTCTTGCCTCAACAGGGTCGGTGGTACCCTTAAACTCAGGGGGATTTAACGACTTGAAAGATTTAAACGAAACTGTATTTTTAGCTGGTGGTGCAGGGGGTTGTTCATTTCTGGCTTGAGGTACTCCTTGTCTAGGCGGAGCATTTTGCGTATATTGCCTTAGAAATTCTACAAGTAATCCCATAGGGTCATTTGGATTTGGATTGGGTTGTACAATGGGTACTCGCTCAGGTTCGGGTGCTGGTTGAGGACTGGGATCACGGTGGTCCTCTGCTGGGGGTTCTCTTTGATTCTTGCGAGGTCTGCCTCTTTTAGCTGGCATCTTTTTCTATTAAAATTGAAAACAGGAGCTTGGTCAAACTAGGTAAAATTATATATATAATAGAATATCGGTGCTGGTAACGTAAACTCTTAAAATCTTATGTCGAATTTCTGAAAATGCTGAAGATATATCTCATGTGTCACAATATTATTTTTTTTTATTTACAGGAGTACTATTATTAAAGCGCAACAACAATAATAAATCTGAAACAGGTAAGGGTGCAAAAATATTAATATCCACATATAATCCATCATGGTACCATAAGGTACGTTTAATGCATACATCTGATACAAGCTAGCCAACTCATACACAAACACCATAATGCAAACAAATCTAATGCATCACTATACAGAAAGTGGGTCATCAAGAACAAGCCCAAGCTACAATATCAGCTACGGTCTCAACGGCCAAACATCTCACCCACGCGTCCCTGGAACTCCTCGATAGCTCTGGCAATCAACTCTGTAACAGCATTGCGATCCACGGCTCCTGTACTAGAGGATGGTAGGGCCATGAGATCAGTCTGTAGCCCAGTCAGAATAGCAATAGAGATCTGATGTACGATCTCCATAGGAACATTCCTCACAAGCAAGCTGCCTCCTCCATGAACTGTGGTAGGGTCGACCGACAGTAATCGCAATATAGCATCTCTAGTGGCAAAAACCTCCTCATAACGAAGCCATGCCCATCGAAACTGCTGGAAAAGATAATCATGAACCATCCAAGGTACAGGCCCTCGATCCCCTCTCGGCTGCGTGGGCATACCAACTGGCTGTGCTGGGAAAGGTGGAGCAGATGAGATAATCACCACTGAAGCAGGGATATGTATAGCAGGTGCAGGAGGAGTAGTATCACATGCCGGTGCACCATTGACCGGTGGAACAGTGAAATCTGGTACTATAGGAATTGTAGGTGTCTCTGCATAGACAGGTGCCAATGAAGTAATATCACCAACAGGAGTGCCGCTGGTAAGTGAAAACATGGAGTCCGGTATAGTAGGGACCGTCGGGGTCAAAGTATAAATCGGAATGGGAATAGCTGTAGCCCTGGTAGGTGTAGCAACTCTGTAAACTGGATCCGCTGAGCTAGGCACCATCTCCGTACGAACGGGTGAAAGCTGGCTCTCATCAACCAGCTCAGTAATCTCGGGCTCTGGAGTCTCAGCTCTGCACATCTCGGAAGTAAACAAGGGTATAGTATGCTCTAACTGCTCGTCCTCTGTCTGAACCTCAAGTGGAGGTGTATCTAAATCGATCACTGGTTGAGAAGGAGGTGTAAGTATCTGCACCGAAGAATCCTCCGAGTCGATGTCGATCGGTATATATTCCTCGGATGGGTCACTATCCGACTCCGAGCTAGGATCTAGAGGTCCATGTGGATATGGTGTAGGAGATCTGTCGTGAGTAGATCGAAAGTCATCTAGTCTGGAAGTAGACATCTACAAAAGCATAGAATTTTGGGTTACAAACCGTTTCTAATCGACTATATACTCATATAGGTATATAAGGGTGTAAAGCAATTAGTGCTAAAATCTCATCGTCATATTATACCTCTAAACTCTCACGTCGCGTTATAATTCTAGGCTCGTACGATTCCTAAAAATATAACTATAGCTTTGATACCAAAACTGTAACGCCCCCAAATCCACCCTGACAGGGGACCCGGGTCGTCACATTGTCTCAATATCCTGTAGCACAAGTTACGCAATAACAAAGCAAAATATATAATACAACGGAGCATAAAATGTCCCACTCCGCAGGTCCAAGATCGTCTTCACAGTATCATACAAAACAACTTGATACATCTCGAATTAATATGTTACAAAGGTTCACATCAGTAGAAATATAAAGATTCCAGTTGGATCTTCTAATTGTTGTCGCCATAGCCTTGCGCTTTCCCTTTCCCTTTATAGCCCTGGCTGGACGTCTCGCCTTTCTCCGTCTTGACAGCTGAACAAAATGTTGTAAAGCAAGAATGAGCAACTATAGTGCTCAGCAAGTTCTCTTCTCGCTCGGTATATAAATATAATAAGGTTTACCGAAATAAGTACTCAAAATTTTAATATCGAATGTAACAATGTGATTTGACTCAAATTTATCTTGAAAATATCATACTCGAAAGGCTCAAAACTCATCTCAAAACAGAATACTCAAAAGACTCATTTGATATAACTCTGATAACTCATGATGTAAGAATGAACTGGTCTTCCACCTCTCCGTATCTCGGTGGGGCGATCAACTAACCAACCAAGAATACCGGCCTCCGATGACACCGCACTTCGCCCGATCACGGCTACAATACGATATCAACTATAATATATATGTATGAATGCTAGCATCATAATGGTTATCAATTCAACCAAGGCAACGAATGCCTAAATATTCTCGGGTCCGTAAAACGGTACACGAGTCTCTCTTTCTCTATAAAGGGCCTCTTGCCCAACATTGACCAGTAGAATACAGAATTCCCGAATAGTTGGGTACAGATAACTTGAGATAACTCTTTCAGAAAATATTTACAAATCTGGCGGACTGCCAGTATGACTCGATTTTACCACCAATCCGAACAATAGACTGATGTAAATTCTCAATAATAATTTATCGGTTGACATGAACAAAATGCCAAACCTTGACAATAAAATCGACTATCTCGAATCTATGAGAATAGTCCTAAGATTAAAGTAATTGGGAGTCGTACTGAACAAATAGTACTTCTCGATATTTATAATACTCAACATTGATGAACGTGTAAATAGAATATTTTTCACTTGATCGATGAATAAAAATCTTTAACAATTATAATTTTGAACTCCTATCGGTTAGTTCAAACGAGGAACTAACTAAAAGATAATCAATAAATAACGATTGAATTTGTACAATAAATTCAATCGAAAAGAATAAATTTAACTATCTCGGACGAATGAGATTAGTTTCACTGAATTAAAATAATAGTCGTCTCGAATTAATGAGATCGACCCGATATCAATTAAATTGTTTCTACGCATATAGGGATTATAATTCTCAAAAGAAATTATTGCATCATATAGAGCAACAGATAATCTCAATATATAACATCTCAAAAATAATTAAGAAAATAAATAACACGAACAGAAATTCACAGTTTCCAAAAGTTAGGGTAGGAATGAACTTGCCTCGATCTCGAAGTGCAAATGAATGCAGATAAAAATTATACTCTACCCGTGAACTCGGCTTCGGTCTACGGCTCGGGGATTATTCTCTAAAAATGGCAACCAGAAATACGTGAGCGATTCTTCAAAATAAAATACTCCCGATCCGATAATCTAATTAATAATAATGTAATATCTCATAAAATATCTGGAATAAATAACAGAAATCAATTCCGGGATAAATAAATATTTCTTCGAACACAGGAATTAAATCTGGAGAATATATCCTATTTTTAATCTCTAGAAATCTAAATTCTTACTCAAAATGAAAAATTCAAACATCCATCTTTATTCAATTTAAATCCAAAATAATTATTCTCATTTTTTTAAACTAATTTATCAAAGAATTCTAATTTTAAGCAACCTCACAAATTCTAATTTATTTTACTCACTAATAATATAAATCCAATTTTAATCTCTAAATTAAATCTGACTCGATCCGGTTAATTAAGATAATCCGGAAATATTAATTATCAGCTTTCTAAAATTAAAATCATATTTAACTCTATTTATTCATATTTATTCTCTCTTTTTATCAACCAATCAATCAATCTCTAAATTACGTCACAAAATATTTTTATTTAATTAATTAATCAATTAAACCATTTTTTTTATATAAATTATTCATTACCCACCAAATTAAATAATATTCTCACTCTAAATATTAATAATCAATTATATAATTTTTATTTAAACTATTTATTACTAACCAAACTAAATAATATTTCAAATTTTAATGAAACTATTATAGCAGTCAGGCAAAACAATTCGGAAGATTTAATCATCAACGGCGCGTGGGCCTGCCTCCCCTTTCCCTCTATTGTGACACCTCCTTCAAGATCACACATACACCTAACTGCACTACTATTACAAACATCCCCAAATTTTGGTTACTTCCCCAAAATCAATTACCCACATACACTCACGGACACTACAACACACGCACACACTTGTTGAATTCCACACTTCAATCTCTCATCTCTCTGTCTCACCTCAATCTCTCGTCCTCTCTATCTCTCTCGCCTCAATCTCTCTCTCACGTCTCTCTCTCTCGCGCCTCTCTCTCATTCTCTCTTCTCCCTCCCATCTCTCCATCATCTCTCCCTCTTACCCCCTACTTCTTTCTCTCTAAATCTCTCTCTTTCTTCACCTCACACCCTCTCTCTCTTCGTCTCTTCATTCACCACCATCTCCATCAACTCATCTCTCTTTCCAACTCCCTCAAATTCTCTCCGCCCTCCCTCTCATCTGTTCTTCCATTTAACCACCACCACCACCAATCGATGGTGGTCCTCTCCACCAAAACCACAATCGATACTCCTCCCTCCTCCTTATTCCACCACATCACAGTTTCCCCTCCCCATATTTTCCGATTTAACCACCACAATAAAACATCACCCAACTCCCCACCTCTCTCTCTCGCCACTCACCTTCGATCTCTCCTGACTATACACGGCAACACTAATCAACACAAACAATCGGAAACAGAAACAAGGCACAAATTCGAGCCTACCAGTTGCAAACGAAATCGGAAGGGAAAAGAAAATAAATAGATAAATAGTCTACCTGTGATAAATTTGTTTCCAAATGTAAAGGATGTCTCGAGTTTTGAGAAAAAAATATGGTCGAGTATGTTGGTAAAAAGAAAGAGACTAAGGTTTGGTTATGTGGTTCTGTTTTTGCAGTGAATAAAAAGAGATTATAGGCTATGTATATACTCGGGTGTATGGAACTGTATTGTTTTTGAGAGAACACAGGGGACTTTGTTTTTTTGGTGTTTATGGATTTGTGTTTTATTTTTCTGTTTGTGTGAAGTAAATGAGATCGTTGGGTTTGTTTTTGTTAATGCAGAGACCAGCTTTTTTATAACAAAAGTAAGGTACTGTGATTAATCATGAAATTGGTAATGGTTGTGATAAAAAAATAAAAAGACTAAATCATGGAGAAAAAAAATCATTGCAACATTTAGTGGTGTAATCATCATAAAAAATTTTTTATTTAATAGGTGGGTAATTATTAAATTAAAAGAATAAAAATGGGGGACAATTATAATGATGCAAATATTTAATATAATTTTAATAAAAAGATTTCGTTTTTCTCCCGCTGACTAATTAAAACGAGGCTCAAAAATTCGGCTAAAAATAAAAATCTATTTCGAAAATTCGTGGTTATTACAATATGTGATTCCTTTGGATTTGATTGAAACCTTGCACACAAGCATGTTGCAAACATGATGTCTGGCCTACTAGCAGTGAGGTAGAGTAGAGAACCAACCATGCCTCTGTAGATTGAGATATCTACCTTCTTACCCTTAACATCTTCATCTAACTCGGTGGCAGTGGCCATGGGTGTCTTTGCAGGCGAGCATTCTTCTAAGTCAAATTTCTTCAATAAATCCTTGATGTATTTGATTTGACTTATAAAAATGCCATCCTTCCTTTGACTCACTTGCAGCCCGAGAAAGAATGTTAATTCTCCCATCATACTCATCTCATATATGCTCTGCATGAGCTTAGAGAATTTCTCACACAGCTTCTCATTTGTAGAGCCAAATATGATATCATCCACATAGATTTGAACTAAGATAATATCATCACCATGTTCCTTGTAAAACAGTGTCTTGTCCAGTGTGCCTCTAGTGAATTGATTCTCCAGTAGAAATTTTGACAATGTGTCATACCATGCCCTAGGAGCTTGCTTAAATCCATACAATGCTTTAAGCAATCTGTAGACAAAGTGAGGGAATTGTGGATCCTCAAAGCCAGGTGGCTGTTGCACATATACTTCTTCTTCCAACTCCCCTTTCAGAAATGCACTCTTGACATCCATTTGATAAACCTTGAAATTAGAATGTGCAGCAAATGCCAAGAAAATTCTGATGGCCTCTAGTCTAGCAACAGGGGCAAAAGTCTCATCATAGTCAATGCCTTCCTGTTGAGAGTATCCTTTTGCAACCAACCTTGCTTTGTTTCTTATGACTACACCATTTTCATCCATCTTATTCCTTAGAACCCATTTTGTTCCAACAATGGTTCTATCCTTTGGTGCAGGCACAAGTTCCCATACTTTGCTTCTTTCAAATTGGTTTAGCTCCTCTTGCATAGCAATTATCCAATCAGGATCCAACAATGCATCATCAAGTTTCTTAGGCTCAACTTGGGATAGAAAGCAACCATAGAGACATTCATTTAGAGTTGCTCTCCTTGTCCTCACTCCTGTATTCGGATCTCCAATTATCTGATCTACAGTATGTGCTCTATCCCATTTCCTTGTATGTTCAGATTGACTTCTCAGTCTTGATGTTGCTTCATCATCCAGATCATGATCATTTAGATTTCCTCCCCCTGTGAAGTTGCCACTAATCACAGGTGTGTCTTGGATGCTTGTTTCTTCATTGTTGGTTGACACAGGTTTTTCATTCACTTGAGTTTGTTGGATTATGGGCTCAAATTCAGTTTCCATCTCCTCATTAGAATCATCTAGATTGTCAAACTTCAAAGGATATTTATCTTCATCATTGGCTTCTTCTAATCCAGGTAGTTTGCTGTCATCAAATGTCACATCTGTGCTTTCCTTAACTTTCTTTTGAGTGATGACATAAACTTTGTATGCAATTCTTTCCATAGAGTAGCCAAGAAAAATTCCTTCAAATGCTTTTGCATCAAACTTTCCAACATATTCTGAATTGTCTTTTAACACAAAGCATTTGCTTCCAAAAGTATGAACATACTTTAGAGTGGGCTTCTTTCCATTCATCAAGTTGTAAGGTGTCTTTCCAGTGTTTTTGTTGATGAGGGTTCTATTTTGGATATAGCATGCAGTGCTCACAGCCTCAGCCCAAAAACATGTAGGCATCTTTGCATCAAGTAACATTGTTCTAGCAGCCTCAATCAGAGTTCTATTCTTTCTCTCAACAACTCCATTTTGTTGTGGAGTCCTTGGAGCTGAGAATTGTTGAGAAATATCATTCTCTTTGCAGAATGCTTCAAGCATGGCATTTCTGAACTCTGTTCCATTATCACTTCTTAATGCAATCACACTTGCATTGTTGGCCTTTGCTTCCTTGTCAATTTTCTTTATATGTTCAATGATTACTTGTGGAGCCTCATCCTTTGATGCCAGAAATTCTACCCATGTATACCTTGTGAAATCATCAACCATCACCAGAGCATACTTTTTCCTTCCTAGTGACATAATATTGACAGGCCCAAACAAGTCCATATGAATTAGTTGTAGGGGCTTGGTTATTGATGTCACTGTCTTTGACTTGTGGCTTGATCTTTTCATTTTTCCCTTTTGACAAGCCTTACACACTCCTTCTTGACAGAATTCAAGTGTGGGCATGCCTCTCACTAACTCCCTTTTGACTAGAGAATTAATGCCTTTGAAGTTCAAGTGTGATAGCTTCTTATGCCACAGCCAACTATCTTCATTTGATGCTTTTGAGTAAAAGCAACAAATTTTGTCCTTGTTTGCAGAGTTCATATTGGCTACAAACAGGCTTCCTTTCCTTACTCCAGATAGAGCAAAGTCACCAGTCTTCTTGTGGGTGATTAAACATTCATCTTTGTCAAAATTCACTTTGAAGCCTCTGTCAGTAAATTGACCAACACTCAGTAGATTGTGCTTGAGCCCCTTGACCAGTGCTACATTTTCAATGATGACATTTCCAATTTCCAACTTGCCATATCCCAGTGTGTTGCCAATGCTGTCATCTCCAAAAGCAACCATTGGGCCAGCCTTCTCCTCATACTGTGATATCAGGGCCATATCACCAGTCATATGGTTTGAGCATCAGCTGTCTAAAATCCACATGACCTTCCTTTCACTTTCTTTGCCCTGCAAGCACAAAGGTATTACTTCTCCTTTGGTACCCAAACAAGTTTGGGTCCATGTGGCTTAGCAACAGTTTTATCATAAACAGCATGCTTATCAATTTTCTTGATATTAGTCTTCTTGTCCCTGTTAGAAGTCTTAGAATCAGGGTTCTTAGACTTAGGTGACAGAGGTACCTTCCTAACTTTAGGAGGACTTGAAGACTTTGTTCTTGTGTAGTGTGTGTGAACATTGTGACTGATGCAACCTTCCATGAATTGTCTTCTCAAATTAAAGCAACTAGTCATTACATTCATGTTACATGGCATACAATCAAATTTATCACATAAAGGAGAGTCTCTATGTCTTAACGGCACAGAGCAATCATAGAATGGTTTAGCAACACTACCAGATGGTTTCTTGCATGCATGAGTTAAATGATTAGTGCTAAAACAATTTTGACAAACTTTCCTAGGGGCATTTTGCACATAAGCATAATTGTTGTCCTTGTTAATCCCTAATTTGCCATTCCTGTGTTGTTTCTTTTTATCCACTTTCTTCTCAAACTCATTATTCCCAGCTGAAACAAACTTCACAAATTTCTCAAGTCTAGGTCTACCTCCTACTGGCTCCTTGGCTTTGGTTTTGACATTCTCACTCTTAGAGGATGCTTGTTGTTCATTTGATTGTGCCTTATCTTCATCATCCAACATTTGCTTAATGAGTAAGGCATCCTCATCAATCTCAAGTGTTGGTGTTTTAAATATTGGGGTCTCAGCCTTTTTCAAAACCTGAGGCACTTCCTCTTGAACAACAATGTCATCTTCAATGACTGCATAGCCTTTCCTCTGTTTGAGAGTGTCATAATCAAGTCCAATAGCAGCCTTAGGTCTAGTTAGATTTTTCTCATGGTAGGACTGTAATAGACTAGAGGAATTCTTAAATGTTTTCAATTTAAATTCATTTTCCGCTAGTTCATCCCTAAGAGCTTTCTCAACTTGATTAGCACATAGAACCTTATTCTTTAGATATTCGATTTCTTGTTTAAGGTTTTCTACTTGCATAGCAGTTAGTTCTAGTTCCTCATTTCTTTTGTTCAACAGTTCATTCTTATTAGACAGTTTAGCAATTTCTTCATTAGCAGCAGTCATACTAGTATGAATATTAAACATCTCAACAGATAGTTGTTCAACCATATATTTGTATTCAGAAATAGACATGTCTATAGTAGTAAGGGATGGTACCTGAGAGTCTGATTCAGATGGTTCTTCCTTGGAGTTGGCCATCAAGGCATAGTTGTAGAATTCTTGTTCTTCTCCATCACTATCAGAATCATCCCAACACTTCCCTTCAGCTATGTAGGCCTTACCTGGTGTATGCTTCTTTAGCAGAGCCTCATACTTAGCTTCAAGCTCAAGAAACTCCTTATCCTTCATTTTAGGCTTCTTGCATTCACTGGCAAAATGCCCTAGGTCATTGCATCTATAACATCTCACAGATGACCTATCCACATAGCTGGTTTTGAATTTGTTTTTGTTTGCTTTCACGGGTGCCTTGCTCTTGTTGAATGAATGATTTTGAGATCTAGACTTGAAGGGCTGATTCCTCTTAAATTTGATGTTTGGGAATTTTCTAGCCATAAAAGCATATGAAGTGTTTTCCATGGCATCAACTCTTCAAGAGTATAGAACTCATCTTCTTCCTTTTCATCAACAGGTTCAGTCACTTCTTCTTCAGTTTCTTCATCATCTACTATCTCTTCTATTCTCAGTTGACTTGCAGATGCTTCCAGGTCTTGAACGGATTTGTTGACAATCAAGGCACAGGATGTGTTTATCATTCTTCCTTGGTTGGCTTGGATAGCCCTCTTCTGAAGCAACTCAAGCTCATGAGTCTTTAAAACCCCATAGAGCACATCATATGTGACTTTGTTCAAATCTCTTTCTCTTATAGATATGACCCTTTGCTCTAGATGGTTTGGTGCAGATAGTAGAAACTTCATGTTTAATTCCTTAGTGCTGTAAACCTTCCCATTCATTTGAAGCTCAGTCACCAGCTTGTGAAATCTCTCAAACATATCAGT
Source organism: Saposhnikovia divaricata (assembly GCA_036435485.1). NCBI lineage: Eukaryota > Viridiplantae > Streptophyta > Magnoliopsida > Apiales > Apiaceae > Saposhnikovia > Saposhnikovia divaricata. Next base: position 28,591,801 of record CM071600.1, read on the forward strand.
AATACTTTCTTTGGACTGTACCATGAAAGCCTCATACTGTGTGACCAGTATCTGTTTCCTATTCTCTCTTACCTCCTCTGTCCCTTCACATAACACCTCGATGTGGTTCCACATGTCCTTGGCTGATGTGCATGATGATATGTTGGCAAACATCGACATATCCATGGAGTCTATGATCAGCAACATGAGATGACTGTATAGGGCAACATTTTCCTTCTCTGAGTCCGTCCATTTGGATGGCTCTTTTGCAACATATGATCTAGGAATGACTATTGTGCCTACTGTAGATTCAGCAATTTCTTGTTGTGGTACAAATGGACCATTCTTGAGGATGTCAGGGTAGAGAGGATTGGCAGCTTTGATGAACAACAGCATTTTTATTTTCCAGAGGTTGTAATTCTCTTTGTCGAACTTAGGGACCTTCACCGTACCTGTAGTCTTTGGTGTATTCGAACTCATGATCGTTTTCTGTTTAGATTAAACAACCTGCTCTGATACCACTTGTTGAGTATTGAATACAGTAAAAGAATACAGATGGGGGGGTGAATGGATTCTTGAACTTTTCTTTGTTCTTGAATCTTTGCAACAAGATATGTGTTGAGTGTGTGAGATATGTTAGTGCAGATAACAAAGACAAACACAACACAATATCACTTTAATCTAATATTTTATTAGATAAAGATTTTGCTACAATCTTTGAATACAAATGATAGTATTCTCAGCTTCGTTTTTCTCGGAGAGATATTTCTTCTGATGTATATGAAAATCTTATCTCTAAAAACTTATCTGCTAAGGAAGTGAGGATGTATCCTTATAGACATGGATACACCTACTTACTACAAATAAGGTAGGTAAAACAAACTACTTTCCAGTATGTCTATCTCATTTGAGTAAGAGTCCAAACGGCTACAGATTTGACTTTGCAAAGCCTGTTCAGATCCACTTCTTTAGCTCCTTGTCCCTTTGTCTTATCTCTCCAAGCTTCTTTGTAGGCTTTCCAATGTGCTTTATAGTACATAGTCAAATAAAGCGTCTTGGCTTGTTGCAGGTTTCTGACTTGTACAATTCTTCAGTATTTTGTCTCTAAGAATGTATTCGAGAAGTGGCTAAGTGATTGATTCGAGAACTCGAATTGACTTAATCGATAACTCTGAGTTCTCGAATAGCGTTATATTGACATATCGAATCACTTCTCGAATAGCTCTTTTCTCTGGGACTCCTTGAGATATCGAATAGAGCATTTTGACATATCGAATCCCTGAGATGTCGAATAGCTTCTTTAGTCCTTGAGATATCGAATAGAGCATTGACTTGTTGACTCTTAGAGAACTCGAATGATGCTTTGACTTGTTGACTCCATGAGTTCTCGAATAGAGTAATAGACATATCGAATCTCTGAGATATCGAATGAGATATCGAACAGTGTATTCAGAGATATCGAATAGTGTCTTCTGAGATATCGAATCTCTGACTTCTCGAATGCTAGACTTCTCGAATAGACAAATGTACTTCTCGAATTGGTACTTAGGCAAATTCTTCATTTCTTCAAATCCCAACTGTGATTATTTGGTAGTCTTTATCTCCTTGCTTGAGGCATGAACCTTGGAACTTCTTTCAAGCATTATTCTTGACTTTATAAGTACAGTTTCACAACTAGGATTTGATGCCTATTACAAGTACAGAACAAATAGAAACTCTACGACTAGAGGTTCCCTCAGTTAAGAGGTCATGTAGGTAATGCATAGCATTACACACACTTAGGCTTGTTATTAGATGTATTCAGGCATGCCTCTGTTACTAACATAGGCAAGAATGATTTGTAATTATAAGTAATTTAATTGTTTATGATTTCTAATGATTAGGCCCTTTAACAAATGTGCATGTGTTTGGTTAGTTATTTGATGTGTACATTATTCCTAGTTAATATTAAATTACTAATTTTTGTCATGTATTTATTATTTTGTATTGATTATTTTTCTAAATTTGATCAATCAAAGTTATTGACATTAATCAATGACATATGTATTTATTATTTTGCCATTATGTGTTCTAGAAGGCATTAGTAACCCGGAGAAACTCATTTGCATAGCATTTCTAAGAAGCTATAATCACTTTGATTCGTATTTAATTAAACTCATCTGCATAGCATTTCTAAGAAACTCAAGATTGTTGGGTATTTAATTAAACTACAGCAACAATGAGGCGGTGATATATATCAAACAAGAACATGCATATAACCAATTAACAAAACAAATCACGAAGGCATAAACAAGAATATTATCAGAGACTGTAATTTACGTGGAAAAACAAGAAATAATCATCTCCCACAGAAGTTTTAGCAACAACTGATAGAGAAAGAACAACTGAGTCGCCAAACCCTTCGAGAGGACTTGACTGTTATTGAATAGATTATTGCCCCCACTTACGCTGTGTTGGGTTCCAGCAATATCACTTCCAAGATAAAACAACACAGATCAAACCGGTCACAGAAACGGAGAGATCAACAATGATCAGCACTTTAGTTCGCCTGAGAACTATGTATATTATCTGTATGTATTGAGAGAGAGCAGAGAAAAGAATAAGGCAGCTAGGGTTTTCTAATCCTTAGAAGCGTATCTCTCAATGTTCTATTCTGTATGTATATAATACACAAAAATAAAATGTAATTGATACTCCATAAAAGGAAATAATTATTCTGATTTAATTGCATTAACAGCAGCATCAGGATTCCATCAGGATTCGGTACCGTTAGGATAACAAATAAATTCTGATTTCTTGTTAAAATAAATCAATAATTCAGGTAATAAAATTCTTCGCCCAGGTCACCTCGCGTACGCGAGACGCCGAGACATTCACCCAAATCGCCCTTCGACCCGACCCGTGTCGTGGCGTGGCGGCGCGCGTATATGCGCGAGGCCCACACTACGGCCCACACTACAACCATGCACACCCACATGCCTTAGTAGTTGTGCACTACACTTACACATGAAGCTATATAAAGCCACCAACCTTTCATTACCAATTCAATGTGGGATACAAGTTATTTCAACTAAACAACCCACATAACCCATTTCAAACATCCTTCTTCAACTCAATTTATTTATGGATTACACTATGAAAATGTCTTAGATCCAAACATGAAAGTTTAAGTCCTCATTACAAGGAACAACCTCCACTTGTTAGTTTCCGGAAATTGCAACAAGAATATATTTAAAATATGCCTCAAACTTTCCATTTTCTAACAACTTTCACTCCAAAACTTTCATCCTAAAAATGAGATGAAGTACTTCACTTCCCCACCACTTAGCAGGACCTTAAACTCTCCGTGAAGGGACAAAGTCACAAAGACATAGTAAAATAACAAGAGTAATGCTACGTACCTTCAAATGGATTTCGAATTTGTTCCCGAATGATACATGGATTATTTTTATTTGTGGATTCATATGTATACAAGATGGGTCAATCTCATTAATGTACAGAATAATCAATAATATAATGACAACTCATCATTTACGAATGGTTTTGGGAAGCTTTTTGGGAACTCTAGCATTTCTCAAATAACAAACATTGTTGATAGAAACTTCTCTTGGAAAATTTGACATAAATCGCGTAAAAGTTACAGGATATAAATCAAAAATACTTCAGAGCAGATGAACAAACTAATGAACAAGAAGGTAATACATTTGAAAACATTAAGTTCGTACATTTTAGAACATTGGAGCCCTCACTGCAACTCCCTTTCTCAATTTCTGTCTCTTGGGGGAAGGTAGAGTTTCAATTACATCGCTCCTGTAGTCCCATGAATCTTCTTCTTTTTCGTCAATCAGATGTTCCACAGATTCTTCTGCGTGTTCACCTCCAGACATTGCAAACACCTGATAACCATCGCGACAAACATAAGCTATATATGTTGTATCTTTCAAATTATTAGAATGCTAAAAAATATCATGGTCATTGTCGAAAGCTACCTCAGATAGACAAAATTTATTCATGCTATAAAATGATATGTTTTGCCAAATGAAAATTACAGATAAGATATATATATATATATGCAACCAAGGAAACTGTTAGACAGAGTCATAGAATAAAAACTTCTGCACATAAGTATAATTAAATTATATGATTAACGAGAAACTTACCTTGCATGCGAGGCTGCAATAAACTGATGTCTGCAAGCTCCGGTTGCATATTACGCAATTGTGCAGAAATCTTAAATTAGTTTGCTGACATTGTGGTGAAGGCTGTTGAGACCTTTGCTTCAAGAATATAACTCTATCTTTATTTGTATGATATGTCTGAGAACAAGCTAATATCGTTTAATTAACCAGAGTATAATTAGATGCGTAATGCAACAAATTAATTCAATTTTTCAATCGAAGTACTCATATATATACAGTACTTCAGTACTTCCGTTTCTCAAATTTAGAAGGAAGTACTCCCTCTGTTTCTTCCAATTATTTACATTTTTCAAGTGGTGTCCGGCACACATTGAAAATTTTAAAAATAAATTATGGAACTATCCTTAAAATCCTTAAAATGTGCCTTAAAATGCGTGTCAGACATCCCTTAAAAAATGTAAACAATTGGAAAAAACGGAAGAAATACCATTATAAATATCGTCGTGTTCAATTTTAATAAATTTATCTTACATTTGTGTGCATTGTGCTTGGACAGATGGTAGATGGACAGAATCAGAAGTGGTTATACAATATATATAGTATGAACAAACCTGAATCCCTGAACAATCAAAGAACCTGCTTAAATCTTGACGATTAATAACTTCACAATAAACATATCTACGAATCTGCAATATGTAGTAAATTGTAATATATTTCAAGTCTAGCTAAAGAATAATATATTTAATACATATAGAAATTAGAATTACCAATCATGCACTTAAATCAAACATATCTGCACAGACAGGCGGTCAGGCCGGTGTTGCCATAGAACGAAATAGGCAGTATTTGATTCATACCTTGAGATGTTTGTGATGGGCGTGGCTAGAAAGACAGTTGCAACAGAAAGACTCAACACAGTCGATACAAAATCCATCCTCTTTATTCTTCCTGAAATTTGCATGATTATTACATGGATTGAAAAACAACTCCGTGCACAAAACTTCGACCCATGCTGGAACTTTCACGGATAATTCCTGCAATATAAACTTTCCGTATTAGAAAGTAATATAGATATGACAAATTAATATAAGATCATCACAACAGCGCAAAACTATACACTGGTGGGAATTTTAGAGTTTCAAATAGTCATTAGTACTTAGAGCAGAGTGCCTAAACAGGGCGATATAATCAAATTTCGGAAACATAATACGTATTTCTACACACACGGGCAAGTTCTGCTACAGATCATTTTAAACCCAACCGACAAATTTTCAAAATTCACCATATAAGTATTCAGATTTCATTATAATTATCAGAATATAATATAAGATCCATATAAGTTCTACTTCTAATACCATTAAGATTTTAGATGAGTTTTCGAACGTAAACAATAAACATAGAGGTACATGTACATTTCTATATCAAAACATGCATAAGAATCGAGAGTATTAGTAGAATAATTGCACTTGCATGTTGCGGTGCTTGAAGTGTTTTAACTCCAGCAGCCTCTCTCATAGTCCTTTTCAGAGAGACTAGCCTTGTTGTGTAAAATTATTTATGAACTGTCTGTGTCTTTTTCAATGATAATCCACATCAATAGGGGTAGATGTAGGGATTGTAATTACTCGTTTTCTTAAGTACCGACTTTCATAATTATCATAAAAATCTTCTTGGAAATGTCGAATGATTATGGTAAGCGTAACAGATTATACCCCCATCTTGTTACGTAATTTTATCAAATAAATTTATTTTCCATTTTTGATACCAATCTTTATATCCCTGCATATTCCAGAGTCCGCGATATCGAGGGCTCTATACAATTTATCATGATTACGGCCGCCTCTCAAGTCTCAAACTAGTTACTAAATATAATTCTTAGTATTAAAATTTAGAAGTTTATGTGGATTTGTTTTTTATATTAATCTGGGGTAATTTTGTTTACCTTTATGTAGCTCGAGCACAAGGGACAAAAAAGATGATATTTGTAATAGATATTTCTTACAAAAGATGATATATATTTTTCAAAATCTAGAATTTGAATTTTTATTCAAAAATTTTAATTTTACAATTATTTTTTATATGCACTTTAAAGTGTGCAAAAAATAAAGTAGACAACAAAATCGAAACCAAGGGAGTACCTTGTAAGGTATAAAATTTAATAAACTTAGAGCATCTCCAACAGAAGAGAACCCTTAGACTATAAAATCTACCTGGCAAACGATTTAGATAATATGTAAAATATTAAGAGAAAAGGCCCTCAATATTACATTTCCAACACAATTGGCACCAACTATCACAATTCAAAAATTTGGCCCTAAATATCACTCTAAGACACAGTATCGTGTAGCGTTTAATTTCTCAACAAAAAACGCTACTTCGTGTAGCGTTTTATATTTTTTTAAATTTTTTTTTTAACGCTACATTAAGTTGTGTTTTGGTGGGGGGTAGACGCTGGGGAAAACGCTAGTTTAAGTTGTGTTTTGGGGGGAAGACCAAAGATTAAGTTGTGTTTTGGGGTGAAACCAAAGATTAAGTTGTGTTTTGGGATAATGCTACACGAAGTAACGTTTATGCTAAAAAAAATTAAAACGCTATATTATACTGTGTCTTGGAGTAGGGCTGATTATTCGGTTATAACCGAACCGAATTACCGAATACCGAAATAACCGAAATACCGAATAAGGCCAAATATTAGAACCGAATACCGAACCGAAATATTTCGGTTCGGTTACCGAACCGAAATATTTATTTCGGTTATTTCGGTTATTTTACCGAAATACCGAATTATATATATTTATATATATTATTTTTCATATTAAATATAAAAATAAAAATATTATTATTTTACATATAAAAAATTATTATTTTACATACAAAAATTATTATTTTACATATAAAATATAAATATTATTATTTTACATATAAAAAATTATTAATTTACATATAAAAAAATTTTATTTTACATATAAAATATAAATATTATTATTTTACATATAAAATAATGATAAAGGAATTAAGAAATAAGAGGAGTTAATATTAATATAAATATTTTATTATATATTTCGGTAAATTCGGTAATTCGGTTATTTCGGTTAAAAAATCGAAATAACCGAATTACTGAAAATACCATAACCGAATTAAAACCGAAATATTTCTGTTCAGTTAACCGAACCGAATTATTTCGGTTATTTTGGTTCGGTATTCGGTTAACCGAACCGAATGCTCAGCCCTATCTTGGAGTGATATTTGGGACCAAATTTTTGAGTTGTGATATTTGGGGCCATTTGTGATGAAAATGTGATAGAAAGGGCCAATGCCCAAATATTAAACACTCCAATGCATCAAAACCTTTAGCAAAAATTTATAATATGTAAAATATTAAGAACTCCAATGCATCAAAACCTTTAACAAAAATTTTAGAAAATTAATTTTCATTGACCATATTTGTCGAACATGTATTCCCCCTTTAACAAAAATATACACTATTATATCTAACACCATTGGAGTTCCTCCTCTCCCCCTTATGCAAAATTTTAACTACTTAGGCCTAAGGATGATTTCATTTTTATATATTGCAAAGTTCAAAATACATAACCAAAATAGTTACACATTTTATGTTTAAAAATTTAACTTACTAATTACTATAATTTGTTACAGTACATCAAATTATAAAGGAAAATTCTCAATAACGCTGCTTTATTTCTATCTTTTTTAAGTGATTTCGTTTCATTTTTTTAACTGGCGAGATTGCAAGGATCCTGCCATTCGTAAATCAAACCTTAAAACACATACAAAATGGAATACTTCTGTTCAATTCGCGGTTGTACTCCAAAACAAACAGGGAACTAGTTGTAAGGTTCGGTTTTTCAGTTTTTCATTTTTAGTTTTATTCGTTTTGGTTTTAAATGGTACGATTTTTACGAGTTTTGTCAATTTCGATTTTTGTTTAGCCCTAATGTCATCAGAAGCCGGCCATAGGCCATTTTTAAATTACTCGGAAGATGTAACAAAGACCAGAAAATGTGCAAGTTTTGGCTCTCAATGCTGCTTCCTTGTATCCCAAATTGGTACCACTCCCATTTTTCATTCTTACACAATAACTCGCGATTAAGAATGGCAGAACACTTCCTCTTGATGTTTTAATGGGTTTATCTTACCAGTATTACCACCGAGACATCAATACCCTATAAATAACATAATAACGATTTTAATGAATTATCTAAATTATGAACATAACTTAAAATCCGTCCATCTCATTTCTTTACATATAAATTGGGCATTGAGATTAAGAAAATATATAAATTAGTGGATAAAAGTAAGAAATGTGGGTAAAGTAAGAAAACTTTACTCCCTCTGTCCCATAAAACTTTTCTCACTTTCCTTTTCGGGACATTCAAAATATTTTCCCCTTTCTATTTTAGGTCATAAAACAACTATATTCAATACCCACTACTCCTTAAAATAATATTAAGTACCCACTATTCCACCCACTAACACTTAAAAACAATATTCAATACCCACTATTCCACCCACTACTCTTTAAAACCATTTTTTCTTAAAACCCGTGTTTTTCTCCAAAGGAGAAGAGTATTTAGGCACGGAGGGAGTACTACTTTTGGAAAAATTTGGAATATACAAAATTGACAAGAACATCCCAAAAAGAAAAGTGTAAAAATTATCAATTGTAAATGCTTATCATGGAAAAGAACAGATGCTCATGGCATCCAAAAATGCTGTTAATTAAAATCTAATACGTACCAGAAAATTTTCTATTATTTTATGACACATTACAAACAAACAATTGCAACTACTCCCAATTTGCTGGTTCCGACATGAGGTATTCGAATAATAACAAAAGGAAAAAAGTACATGAATTACACAAGCGCAGCATCTTTAAATTATAACAAAATGATCTTTACTTCTCCAAATTTTGATAATATAAACATGTCTTCTTTATCATGCAAAGAAGTACATGAATTCTCTAAAAGTTATCACGTATTTAGCTCTAGATCAGCACTCATCTCGCTTTAAGGAGCGGTTGGAAATTTCATCATAACCTTGTTAATTCAAGGAATCTATAGAAGACAGAAAATAATCTTCCCAGGTAAAAATTAAGGGTTGTCATAGGCTCAAACAAGAAAAAAACTTCATAATGAGGACCAGTACACCTAAGCAATTACCTACCAATATCATAGTGACTCTCTCTAATTGCACTCTGTATAATGGTTATTTACCCAATTATTTATTTTCCCTTCCAGAAACCAAATGGTCTAATTACCATCACTTTTTATCCGTGAATTGCAATTATATTTTCTGTTGAGACATTCATTTGATAAGTTTGTATGATTCTTGGAGTGTAGGGTTATTCTTATTTTAGCTAAATAGTTGTAATCACTGCAAATTAACAGGCTTGAAGCTTTAATTCAAGTAAATATATGACAAGCGAATAATATTTATGCTGCATACATAATACTCAAATAATCTTCAAATTGGCTCTCAAGCCTTAAAATTCACATCATTAAACATACAAAAATGGCAGCTTAGTCTGAATGTTATATGGGCAATTAAGTGTTTATATGGGAATAGTGCACAACTGTCTAAAGAAACAAACTGTATATATATAATTCAAATGATTTTTGTTTTTATTTCTGTTTTTGGGCACTTGTCGCCGCACATTAATAATATAACAAACAGCATTTTCTAAATTTAATATCTACCTCTAGCTCATATGGTTTTCCAATAAAAAATAACAGAACCATATGAGCATGTGCGACGTTCACAGGGGAAAAAAGAATAGCTTCGGAAGGCTCAACTCAAAATCATTGAACCCGTCATCCTGACCTTTATAGGTAGTAAAACTAAACAAGCTACTATGATATACAATTTACATTTTATACCAGAACTAACCTCATCCATGTCTTGAACATTGATGTTTGCATCAGCAGTCTTATAAAACTAGCCTCATTTCGTGCCAGGGAAAGAACTGCCAAAGCTATCGCTGGCCTGGACCTATACGAGCTGATCTTGATGTGGGTCTTTTAATTTCTGGCACCATAGATGGTCGTGGAGCTTCTTCAGGAATTTGCACACCCTGCAAGATCATTTGACAATAATACACTTCAGAGGGAGGGGAAAGGTGTAAAGTGTAAACAAATCAAAACAATATCATATACATACATCGACATGAGTTCTCTTCTAAGAACCAAAAGGATTCTCATAATGCATCCTCAACACAACACAAATATTTTCCTCCAAAACACTCATCAACGATCTTTGAAATCCACACAATTAACTCTATGGTTCATCGTAATCCCTCCCCTCCCTCTCAATATGTATCCTATTTCATTTCAGGCTACTAAATTTGCTTAACGTCAAGTTTGGTAAGCATAATAATATTCATCAAAAGGTTTATGCTAGTACATAGAAAACCTTTAATCAATAACGAGTAACGACATTAGAATAATTCTCTAATTTGCTAAATACTTTAACTAGAAAAACAGCTTCAACTCAGTCGACAACTTATGCTTCCTAAAATAACTACAAAGATGAATATTGTACTATTATTACTATCATTTTTCTAAATTGACTGGAAGATGATCTAGGTGTTTTTGCTTTTTTAATAAAGCCTTTTTTCCTTTTTATACTCATTTTTTTTTGTGCTAAAAAAATTCCTGTGCGCACATATAGTAAAATGCATGTGATGTAGCACAGTGGTCTGTCCTATTTCTTTATATAGTATGAAGAAGCACTATATAATGACATGTAAGCCACAGAACCAAAGGATTAAAAATACAAAAGGCTAAAAAGAGAATATAGGTCGAGTGGGGTGCAAAAGCAACCAGGTAAAGCGAGGTGCAAGAGACATGCTTATATTATTATTGTCAGTTAACTTCAGTTCCCAAGATTTCATGCTCTTCTAGTATTTGTCAAAGCCTAAAGGTGAGAAACCACCTGGACGCCTACCATAAGGCGCAAGCGTCCATTAGACGTTTAATCATGTATACGAATATACTAGTACTTACATCATGTAGATATATTTTGAAAAAATTGAATAATAATTATATTAATAAAATATTGGTTAATATATCAGGAAAGCAAAGTCAAATTACATATCAGGAAAATAGTTAATATCCATGGATCGACACCTAAGGCAATGCCTAATCCACCTACTGGACGCTTAATTCGCCTAGCCCATTAATATCAAAGCGGAATGGACGCCTAACCATAAATGATCACCTGTCCACCTAGGCAATGTGGTTCCTCTATATACTTTACGTATAATCAAGCTCATTTTGATCAAATTTATCTTTTCTTGCATTTTATCTGCTCGTTTTGATCAGCGTTTTTTTTCTTCTCACATATTCTACTAAAGTTTTAAGCTTGCTTATGGATTCATTTCCAGCCTGCTCTAAAAAGGTGGTTTTGAGTTTCTAACTTCTGCTTAGTATATTTAATGTTGAAATTTTATCAACCAAAATTACCTAACTGACAAATTAAAATATTCCATATAAGCTAAATGTGTTGGCACTTGGCAGGGGCGTAGCCATCAAGGACTGTATCTGTACGGGTCCTTTGTACCCTGAAATATTATACTGTATAGCACATATGAATTCCTCATTTGCTAGCTTTGAGTTTTCAAGTTGACAAAATTTACTGCATGCAGTAGAGTAACATGTGGGCTTATCCTTTAAATCCCACTAGAAACTTCTTTTTAAATTTCGAATGGTTGGTTTGGTTCAAGGGGCTTATATAGGGAGCATCATTGAGGGGTTAAACTCCCAATTAGAGTAGTTTTTTAAAGTACCCTGACAAAATTCCTCCCTCCGCCACTGTGTGCTGGCTCATGTAAGCCAAGTTAATCTCTTTGTTTAAACCAAACTATAACAAAAAAAAATAAAAAGCTCAAAATTGCCTACGTCTTTATATATCCCACCAGAATGAAACTACATATAGAATATCGTTTTAAGTTTAAGTTAGAGATGATCAAATAGAAACTCCTATAAAAAATTGATGTATTTGTCTATTTAAAACGTCAAATACCCTTTCCAATAAATATGTACACATTTTTAGTTGGTTCAAATGTCAGCTTATTTTACATAACAAATTTGTTAACAGTTACTTTATTAGTTGTTCACTCTATTTGACATGTCTACAAAATTCTGGAGCAATTAATAAAATCCTTAATTATCAAAATAATTGTGTCATAAGTTTAAGGGACTGTTTGAATATATAATGACCTAGGAAGACAAATTAACTTAAATGGTCTGTTAATTTAGCCAAAAAAAAATAAAAAATTACTTAAATGGTCTGTTCATAAATAACTAATGATGACTTGTAAGTAGAATACTAAAATGGACATAGGAACTTATTTATGTGAGTTAATAAAACAATATTGCCCTCACCCCATGTAACTTGTAAGTTGTACCTTTTTCTCATTTTTTTTACTTTTGATTACTTACAAGTTATACATTACAAATTAAATTATACAATCAAAGGACTTTACAAATATAAAAATTACTTTGCTCTATAATAATACAAATAGAAATGGGTCACAAACAACTTTTAAAGAATAATCCAAACGGAAAATGAATTTGGAAAAAGCACTATTTTGAAAAGGACAAAACCACAAAGGATTATTAAGATTAGTCCAGTATTATATCATTATATGGAGTAATATCACAAGACTGTATCAAGTCCATGGATTGCAATAGATCGTAATCTTTTTTATCTACAGTATGCAGTTTAAACCATCTCAAAATTCTCGCAAGCATTATTACGAATACCGCCTTCGTAATAAACCAAAAAAATTAAGAATGCTGATTTAAAATTTTCCTTAAACTTTAATAGTACTAAAAATCTCACAGATCCATCAACAACTATAAAAACAGTACCAGCACCTGGTCAACATGAATCCTAATAATATCAACAAAGTTCCACTAGAAAATAGTATACTGATTGAGATACAGCAAAAAGAAATTTAGGAAGTTATTCAAACCTTAGATGCCAACTTTGAATTGTGACGGGATGGTGCTTCAGATTTGGAAAGCATACGATGTTGATGCTGCATTTGCTCAAACTGCTGCAACCTTGATGGAAAATTCATTCCACTTTGTGTATTATGTGCATCTTCATCAATTTCACCATCCTCAGATACATGAGATCCGCTGATCATGTGATATTTATTTGTATAAGGATTTCCTGCCAATGATCGGTTGATTCGGTCTCCACTAAAAGCGTAGGATGGTACTGTTTTTAGTCGAGTCCGTAGAATTTTGAAGGCTGCACTTTGCTGCATTCAAAACTAAATGGATCAGAAAGATGATAAGAGCTTCTAATCCATTAACTTTAAAATTACACTGCAATACTCAATCAGCTGAACCATACACAGACACCAACTATTTATAACTACCATCAATAAGTAAAAAAAGGCAAGATGTATAAAAGCGAAGTATGCTTTCCTTTTTGTTTCCTTACTAAATACCATGGGTGCTATTAGCAAAGAACACCCATTCTCTCAGCAAGGCATAGCCTAATAGTACCCCCTCTACTCCTGGTAATAAGAGCATAAGGGTTCACACCTCGGTGGAGGCATGTTCGCATGAGTATTTAAATTTTAGTAATAGGCCATAACCCAAAGAATTAAAAAAATAATAATTATAATAAACACATGGTGCTTGTGCATTTATGTATGTACAATACAAAATCAGCTATGCACCCTTAGTTAACAGTGACAGTGATGTGGACCATGCAGTGATTAGAAGTATTGCACATTCTTTTAAGTTCCCTATCTTGTGTATAATGTAACATTAATTTTTTTATATTGCAGAACATTAGAATGATCATCTAACAGCTTCGAGGTGAAGAGTGATAACTATTGCACCTAATCAAGGTTATCACGGCGCCAAGTCGAGCCTCGACGCTCGAGTACCTTCGAGAAGACTAGTCGACAAGTCGCCCGACTAGTCGTAAAAAGTCAACAAAGTGCTAATTATACATGTATTTACTAGATTAATATATAATATAACTAAACACATCAATTCCAATTTAAAACAAAAGTAATAACAGTGTTACAAGTTTTGAATATGTTAAGAAGTCGGGCTTCTAGGTTTGAGGTTCTCAGCGCCCGAGTACAAGAGTACTCATAGTTTTGAGTAAAAGTCGTAAAAAGTCGGGCTTCGAGGTTCTCGGCGCCTGAGTACCTTCGTGTCGGCTAGTCGTCGACAAGTCGTCGACTAGTCGTCTTCGTGATAACAGTGCACCTAATGATAAATAAAGTTTTGTTCTTTTAACCCAAAGCAAAATTTGGAGAAACAATAATGTACCTGAGGTAACAGCATAAGAAGACCATACAAGGATTTCAGCAACCATATGTGCCTTCCAGGTTCCAGCAGCTGAAATCAACACATAAACATGATTTTTACATAAAACAAAATAAACACTACAAAGCCTACTTATCAGTTTATCAGCCATAATGCATAGAAACTTCAATGTCCCTATCACCAAACATTTTATGTATTTAGAGATGACAAGTATCGCTGATTAGTTGGAGCAACAACAGCATCAACAGAGAAGAATTTACACACAGTTCTTCAGAGAGGACTCTTTATTATAAATAGGATATCTTTTTGCCTTGTGGTCTAACTATCAATAATATTAGCAAAGTCGTCACAGAGTAGAGTGACAAGCTATCATTTGGTCACTGGCCATTACTGCATAAGTAAATGATTAATACAATGTTGGCCCCACATGTCTCGTGAACAAGCTCTAAAGTGAGAACTAACACAAACAGATGTAACCCAAGTAGAATCGAACAGCTCTAGACTGCTTTTCTACTAAGGAGTTCAGAGCTGAAATAATATGGTACATTGACTAACACAGAAGGTGTATCAATAAATATTATAGTCAAACAATGCGCTTGTGATGCTGATTGAGAAATTAAAATAGTAATTTGTATTTATGTTATGTTAATCAGAAAAAAATTCAAATTTAATACATTATAAAGTGTATTAAATTATATAAATAGCTCAATAGGAACATTCTAGATAACGGTACAGAAAAAGAACAGGATCTATTTCCTTCATTATTAGTATATTACTTGGTGGTCCTTTAAAAGGAGATGCGGTCTATTATTACTTAAGGACTTTGCGTGCTTAATTGAAATTGGAGATTGTTTCTCCAGTTATGGGTTGTGATCCATGCCAATTTTCTCTTATGCGTTTGAGAAATCCTAGGGGTTGTGGTTTTTCTGCAGTTGGATCACCTAAGCGCAGTAAATTTTCTGCGGTTCATTCACTCAAATCTACCCATGCTTTGTTTTTTCTTTCCTGTCCAGCATCAGCTTGTGTGGATAGCTTTTGTGGGTTTTGATCCACTGAAATACAAATTCTTCTTTGGAAAATCAAAGGCAATGCCAAATAGTGGCACCCCAAGTCTTTGGGGTGGATTTGAGCAGCCAATCTCCCGATTTTTTTATAGTTCCTCCTAAAGGCAGCAGTAAAAATTTGTGGTAACCAAATACATATCTAGTTACCCACATATATCCAAACACCTGTAAGAAACTTGCCACAAAAACAATATTCGCGGCATTTGTAAAAGGCAGCTACCGAAGTGCTGTGCAACGATATCCCAACACTCACTGAAATCTAGATACGCAATTTTATTTAGAACTTTAAAACTTGGGTGAATTTGAAGCACCTGCAACCTAAGAAATGCGAATGTTGGAGTCTCCATTAGATTAATTAATTTGTCCAGCTGAACCAAAAACTTAACATTGATATCCTCTTCAATCAGAGACTGGATGACAGAACTTGCGTGCTTGTAAGTCTGTAGATAAATGCCAATGACATAGAGCATCAGTACTGCGAATGTGGAGTGATTGGTCACAGCAATAACATTACAGCACACATAAATACATAGATAGAGAAATGGATAGCTCAAAGTTAGCTCTTGCCTGAGATAATAAGCAAAGACTGATTATTGCCATGGGTGAATGGCACCACGAAGCATACAGGGCAAGATATAAGTCTTTTCCAGCAGCATCGACCAAGGATTTTTTAAGTAGATCTCGAAGGTGTGATAACTCGGTCGAAGTAAGCAAAATTAAATTCAAAGCCTGCAACACAAAATAAAAATGCCAAACTGTGTCACTGAGACATCTTCTAATGTACCATTACTTTTTTTTTGGGGGGGAGGGGGGGGGGGTTAGGTAACTTGACACGGAATATGTTATAAGTACTGTGGGGTTTAGTCTGCCTGATTAGTAGCATAACTCAAGTTAAACCATATACACCATAGCTAATGAAAATTGGACTAAATATTTATACCATAAAAATGTATATATTACACCGTATGATAACTATGACAATTTATAGATTTTTGCAACCTGAACCATAATAGATGCAAAATCCAGGTCAGATTCACCCTCGAGTATTGTGGAGAGCTCACGGTAAACTCTTTCAGCATCCAGAAGTACACAAAGTCGGCGTATTATCAAAGCACCACGTCTAGAAATAAAATCAAAAAATCACTGACCCAAAAATAGTGAAGCTTATATAAAGGATATCCGCTACTTGAATACTAATAGCTAGGAGAATGGGGGAAAGAACTCACTTCTCTAGCAAAGAATTGTCAATACGAAAATTATGGACTAAAAATACAACAAGCTGCCGAAAATGCTTTGGTTCTCTAGCTATCACTGCATGCACCTCAAGCACCAGGAGCACTACCTGAGAAAAGAGCCAAATATTTTCATCAAGAGTTTAAAACAGAGCAGTTTGCTTATTTAATTCACTTAAAAGCCAAATAAAAATTTAGAACCTCAACTTTACATGCATGAGATAGATCCCCAACATTTTAATATTTTGACTACAATGTTCAAGCTTATATAAAATTCAACATTTAAAGAATTTGAACCCTAAATGCCGGTAAATACTCAATAAAAGGCACCTGAATAGGGTCCAGATTGTCATGAGACCGTTACTACTAAGCCTTCGGTTAACTGAATATATTAGCTCAACCGGATGGATGTATAGATACAGCAAGTCATAGGATGGAAAATGACTGACCATCAAATTAAACAGACATCTTAAATAAACAAGCAACCTATTTGCACGTCACAGAGGCAGCAGAAAGGAATATTACCGCATCGCAGGGGTCTGATAGTGCCTTCAGAAGAGTGTCAAAAACATCATTCAGAAAAGTAAGAACCTGTTCAGATGCAAAAACAAAGTGAGAGGCAAGAAAAATTAAGATGTGTAAATATGTAAAGATGAATAATGCAACAGTAAGATGATAGTGATACACACAAAGAAAGAACACATTGCCCTATCCGTAGATAGCTAAATCAATAACTCCACCATAAACAAATAAGAAAACAGTAACAATTTTGCACTATCTTAACTATAAGGAAGAGAGAAAGCACTGCTATACAAATTAAAAAAATTCTCTCCTCGAATGATTTAACAGTTTCAATTCTTGCACGACAAATAGGGTCATTAAATCTCTCTTTTCATCCTAAACTGATCAAATTCTGCCTCTCTACATATAAATCAACAAGGGACAGCAACGAGTAGGATGACAAACACATTCATCATTACCTCATCCCGATGTCTATCTAACAAAGCTGACATCCAGTGCAATGCTTCAATACGAGTAGCCTCCCATTCACTTGACAACTGGCTAAAAAATGAAAGAATAAACGGATAAGTTCATCAAAACCCCGTATATGCACAACGATTGTTTGACTCAAGTGCATCGTGGTTATGCGCCCTGCCCTATTTGACCATTTAAGTGAAGGACCATAACAGCAGTATCAATTTTACCAATACAAAAGCAGCACAATTAGCATATAGAACATTATGTTTCGTATCAAATATATACCTCCTAGCAATAGAGAGGATTGCACCCACATCAAATCCTTCTGCTGGATCAGCCTCCATAGTGCGAAGTTCTTCATTAGTTTCACGAGCAACCTGATGGCGGTTAATAAAATAAGCAGCCATACAACAGATGTTGCACAAAATATACAAGGATGCAGAGGAGAGACCAAACACGAAGAGAAGTGGGACATATTCACTTCTTAAAAACTAAAATGGCAAGTAAAAAAATCTTATTGACTTCCATTGACTTACAACTCGTATTTTTTCTTCTTTATCGGCTATGCAAGGCAAAATGGCACCTAGAATATCAGCATAGTAAGGAACAAGCTGGTCCCCACCAAGTTTCACAAACTCATTTATCTGAAGACAAGTCATGGCATTAAGAAGGATATGACTGAAATCTAGCTAAATAATCAACTTACTTCGTGAGAAAATAGTAAATAAGTGGAAAAAGGAAACTATAGCAAGAAACTAAACCAACATGGAAGAATTTAAGAATTTGGATGTCTAAATATCCATACCCAAGTAATGGCAGTCAATCGAGTAAATTCATCTGGGGAAGCTGCCCTCTGAACAAGTATTTCAGCCATGCGACCATAATCTACAGACTTCACAAGCAGAACTATTTGAGTCAAAATATTACAAATACAGTAACATTTGTTCCATGTAACAATAATTATGATTAATTACACAGATTGAAAACAACTGTTTGTTTGATCACAATAACAGCAACTATACAGAACTAAAAAGGTGGCCTTTTCCAGGGAAGCAAGGGCACACCGCACAAGTGATAGTGTATGATACGGCATTGAAAAGGATTGCCAAGTGATATTGTATAATACTGCATTGAAAAGGATTGCCACTAAAAGTACTTAATGAGAGGCAGTTTCATTTATTTTCATTTTCCTTTGGGCGGAGGGGGCTCAGAATATTTTAGCAGCATATTATACTTGAGAAACAGTGTGTGCTAAGAGAAGACTTACTGGAGAGTTCTTAATCTCTTGAAGAAACTCGGATAGTGCAGAATCAGCTTGTTGTCGAATTTCATGGCTTGAATCACTTAACATATTAAATAGACCTAATTTTGCATCAGAATATAAGGTAAGTAAACAAAGCTATTCCTAGAGAGCTTGAATGCTTAAATCCATCAAAAATCAAATCAAAACTGTTTACCATCAAGAAAATCAGGAAGAAAACCCAACATATCGATATCTGGAACACTGTCCAATACAGTGATCCATCCTACCAAGAACTGGCGGACATAAGGATTGAGGACATTCATACGCTCCCGCAATAATGGTATAAATTCTTCAATGCTGATCAAAAACCCAAAAAACAATATAACATCCCACTGCAGAAGAACATTACTAATCCTTTACATAAAACCAGACAATTTAATGAAATGGAAAACCTGAATTGGTCACTCTCTGTGACAATGTCCTGCTTACAATAAGATTGAAATCACTCTGTTAAATAAATATCCACAATATGGAAAAAACACTGTATTCCAATATTTAAAAAAATAAACCAAAAAAGAAAAGAGGATCTATACCTTTACAAGCCTATCTAAGAGATGAGCAGCACTCTGTACATTGGCATCCGAGTCTGCTGAAAGTTTACACAAAGCATCAAAGATCTGATTAAAGAACACGATGAAGTCACCCCTTACAACCTGCAAAAGGGGTAAGGTGAGAAGAAATTGCACAAAAAAAAAAAGCAATACATCAATTAAATTCAATCTTACCTTGGCAATGTTATATAGAGCTTCACAGGCATAATACCGAACTCTACTATCTTGATCAGAGAAAGAATTAATCACTGGTGGTACAATTTGCTGAAAGATCACATTTACATGACGGATCATAAGCACCACAAAGAAACAAGCACTTTATAGTATGATGCATCATACATTTAGCAAACCAAAGAATAGTTGTCTAGGAAACTGTGTCAAGTACAAACATAAGTAGGCAGGAAGAATACAATATTATGATATAATATACATAACACAAATAATGAAGAGCTTCCAATATACCAAGATAATTAATGAATGGTGTTTATAACACCTTTTGACAAGTAGGTATCCTTTCACACACATCATGACTAGAGGTTGAAATCTCTCTCTATAATGAGAAAAAAACAGCAAGTACCAACGAAAAATCAAAGACAAAAAAGATTAAAGTATTAAACAGATTTATCAATGACAATAGCCTTCATTCAATAAGTAGGTCTACTAATATATTTATAAATATTTTTTAATGCAAGTTCACTACAATATGCTCGAACAAATGGTGTAGATATTTCAAAAACAATGTGTAAATGGGAGTCATGTGGTGCGAAACAAAGACTTCCTGCCATATCAAAACATTCTCATGACAAAATGTTTCCATTTCAATTTCATCATTGATTTTAGACACCTTGTGTGGGAGTTAAGGAACATGTACAAACAGAAACAAAGCAACCCATCCAGCAACCAGCAAAAAAAAAGAGCTTTGAAACATTAAACAGAAAAAATAAATCAGAAGAAGGGTGACACTTTGTCAAAAACACCTCTACTGAAACAGGAGAAAATAAATATAGCAAAATAAAAATTCTTGGGGGATCAAAATTAGAACATGAAACTTCGCCAGAAAAGCCATTTTCCGAGTAGATCTTAAGGTTCAGCTAATATGGTTTACATTATTTTTAGCAACTGAATGCATTTTAGGATGGACAGTCCAGAAGAGAACATTTTCTCAGATTACAGATATAGGGACTTATTAGTGACTCTTGGGATCAAACATTAAAAATTGCCATATAAAACCAATGTCTTCAAGAAACCTAAGGAAGTTAATTTGTCTTGAAATGATAGTAAACTAGTAATATGGTTCGAAAAAGTTATTTTTCATGAATATTCACAAAGAAATTGTGAAAGGGATCAAAGCTCCATCATACTACTGACATTCATATCTTACAATACTGATTATCATATAACCTACATTGCCCCAACTCTTTGTTTCACTTCAAGTACCTGTGTTCGACACTCGACACTTACAAATGGATATTGACACTCCATTGTTCATTTTGGGCCAAAATCAATGAGAGATGCCAAAACGGTATAAAGCCAGCATGGACCAAAACTTGAAAAGGATTAATCTTCTTTGGGATTTTAAAATATTTCCTAGCCTGTGACTTGGAAACGTATCCATGTTGGATACTTCCACCAAGTTAAGGTAATCTAGCAACAAAAGATATCCCCCTTTTTCCTAGATTTTCTTATCTTTCTATGTTTTCAGTTTCAACTAATATTTGCCTGTCTGGATTTGCAGAAAATTTTCTTTACATGTTATTCCTTTCTAAGGAAACTTGCAGTATTTTTACTTATACATAAGGAAGTAAGCAGGGACTTGTACAACTGAAAACAATTGTACAAAAGTATGAGAATAGAACATTAAAACACACAGGTCCAAAAACCCCATCTATATCAATTGTGAAATATTTAATATATGGTAATATGATTCCATTAGCCTTAAGGTTTTAACACGATATATTTTCCGTACTCATCTCTTTTATTTCAGCTAAGAGTTCAAGTTGCAATCTAGAAAAGGAAATTCTAAAAAATTATATTAGCTGCATCCTGTATATGTAAAACAAAAAAAGTACGCATTGTCGGACAATCCTACTAAAACCAAAACCACGTGTATAAAGCTTGCACACTAAAACAACATTACTAACCAGAATCTAGCATCTGCACACTAAATATTCATTCTCATCCAAGGTTATTCATGTAGATATGGAGATCACATTACGTAGTCTATCACATCACGCTTAATTACCCCCAAAAGAAAATAGATTATAGGCATAATGAAGTCCTAAGTTAAGTTTAGAAGTAGGAATCTTATTAAGTAGCAAGTACCGATTGTTCCCCTAAACAGCATAAAGTAGTTATTGCAAACAACTTGCCACAACAAGCATTGATTCTAGTTAACAACACACCAGATCAATTCTCCGCATTCACTAAAATCAACTACCAACATTCATTAATATAAATAACAGAACTCATAAACCGTTGACAACCTACCTCCAAATGCTGCGCAGCTTCAGTAGTCAATCCCACCGTCGCTGCAGCCAATCCAATCAATCCTCCCTAAAAATCCAATTCACATCCCGAAAACTCAAATTCCATCACCACCACAAAAATTCCGCTACGAAAACATCCAAACACCAATGCAAATCAATCAAAACTCTCTACAAAGCAAACCTTTCGATGATTCGCCTGAGGCGAGTACGTAAACTCATTCGTCAACAAATTAATCACGGCGGTAATCTTATCATGATCTCCCACCGCAGTGAGTTGCTTCACAACTCCTTCCACCTGCCACATCAGATCCATCATTTATCCAAAACCAAACAAAAAAAACACACACAATTACACACACATAAGTACCTCTAACGCCGCATTTTTTCGCTTTTCGTAAAGCTTATCTGCTAGATTACGAAGAACAGAAGCAGGAATCGCAGTGAGACCGTCCGCCATAACCAAACCCTAGCTTTTAAGTCTGATCGGAGCAGAGAAATGTTGAATTAGATTAAAAAGAAGAAGCGTTTTATATTATTATCTTCTGTTGCTTAAAAATGAACATATCAGGACTGAATTAAAGTGAGAGTGATTTTATGAGCTGTCTTTCTTTTCTTTTTTTTACAATTTTTGTGATTATCCAAACGGTGTGATCTATATATGGAATGTTGGATCTAAAACTGTAGAGATGGAGGATTGTAACTACAGTGTGTGATGAAAAGAAAAAGGGCAAAAAAAGTAGACGCCTCGCTACACATTTGTTTCAGGATCATGAATGTTCATTTCTTCGTCTTTTTATTAGTTTCGGGTTTTATTCGAATCTCAATTCGGGTCCAATTTACTTAGCTACTTCACCTTAATTCATAGTTGATGAATGTAGGTCAATTTTACAATTTTACAAAATATAGTTCACTAAGATTACGTATATAAGAGCATGTTTTTTTTTTTTTTTTTAGGAAAATTCGTAAATTCATTAACTCAAATCTCTTTCGAGTACATACGAGATAAAATCCGGGGGGGCATGATCTCATTCCCCTACGTCTGACATAGAATAGGAAGCTCTTGCTAAAGTATGTGCCACACTATTCGCAGAACGATACACAAATTTAACTAGCACTGGATTTATGTGCTTCAATAACTGAATACAATCACCAACTAAAGTATCGAAAATAGCAGTTCCTCGACCACCATTACACGCAGCCACAAGCACCTGAGCATCTGACTCAATAATACAGTGATGGTTCCTTCTTGCAATAACCCACGACAGCGCCTCCTTCATGCTAATCGCCTCAGCTTCCCTCGGAGACCATGCTCCCTGTAATCTGCAACACCTTGCCCCCAGAAACAGACCCTGTGAATCACGCATTACACATCCCACTCCAATACTCCCGTCTTGAAATACAGCAGTGTCAATGTTTATTTTAACCCAGCCATCCAATGGCTTTCTCCAAATATAATCTCCCATCTCTGCTCCTTTCCCCTGAGCTTCTCTCCATTCTGTAAGGTAATGCATAGCTGCCGCTTTTACACCAAATGCTGAGCCATTCACCCTTTCCCAAACCCACTTGTTTCGTCTGTTCCACAATGCCCAAGCTAGCATCCCAATTTGCACACACTGTTCCTTATTACATGATTCAAATACCTTAAGGAAAACCTCGAAGACTGTATCATGTGGTGATATATGCACCATTTGTTGCAACCCTGCCATATTCCAAACAGTTCGAGCAAAATTACAACTGAATAGCACATGCATATCTGTTTCTGTCGAACTCCAACACCATGGATATTGAGCAGTTTGAACCACTTGTTTAATTATAATGCACTCATAGTTGGCAAAACTCCCTTACACACACGCCATAGAAAATGAGTGACATTACCTGGAAGTTTTAAAGACCATAATTTATGCCAGAATCTCTTATGCATGTTCTCAAACTCCCCTTGCAACCATCTGTAAGCGCTTTTCACACTGAATTCTCCTTTATCGTCTAAGATCCAGAACCAAGAATCTTGTTTTTCAACCATTGGAATCGGTATACGTTTTATTAACTCAGCATCTCGACCATTAAAAATATCATCAACTACCTCTACATCCCAACTTCTTCCTGTCTCATCCATAAGGTTTCTAACCTTTATATCCCTCAGCTGATCAGGAATTACTGTTGTTAAGTATCCGCTCTCCACATCTGGTAGCCATGGTATATGCCACACCTTCGTATCTTCACCTGTTCCAATCTTTCGTCTAACTCCTGCTTTAACAACTTCCATAGCCTCCATTAAGCTCCTCCAAATGTAACTCGGATTTTGTCCCACCAGTGCTTCAAGTAAAGATACGTTAGGATAATAACGAGCCTTTATTATTTCAGTCACCATCTCATTCGTTTGATTGATCAACCTCCAACATTGTTTAGCCAACATAGCTAGATTGAACTTCCTCAAATCTCTAAGCCCTAATCCCCCACAATTCTTTGGCATACACATCTTCGACCAGGCCATCCACTTAACTCCTTTACCCGATGCCCCCCTTCCCCACATGAACCCATTCATCTTTCTCTCTATATCTTCACATATACCAACAGGAATTAGGAACAAATTCATCCAGAAACTAGGTAACACTTGAGTTGTCGAAGATAACCATGTTAACTTCCCTAGTTTAGATAATTCCTTGTTCGTCCATCCTTGTAACTTTTGTTGAACCCTATCTGTTAAGAACCCAAAGACCTCCCTTTTATTTCTCCCCATTCGCATAGGCATCCCAAGATATTTCCCTGGTGCTTCTGTTTCCTGAACCTGTAAAGCTCTACACACCTCCGTTCTATCCTCCAACCGAGTATTTGGGCTGAAAATAACGTTTGATTTATTTTCATTAATCATTTGCCCAGACACACCTTGATACTTTTGTAAGATCTCTCTCATCATATTTGCTTCAATCTTCGATGCTCTAAAGAAAAAATAACAGTCATCTGCGAAGAGCAGATGAGACACAGATGGTGCTCCTCGAGCTATCTTGCAGCCATGAATCAACCCATCCTCCTCATACCTCCTCATTATTCCACTCAAACCTTCAGCACACATTATATAAAGATACGGTGAGATAGGATCACCTTGTCGCACACCACGTTTCGGTTTCACATTCCCAAAAACTTTCCCATCCTGCAGAAAACTGTAACACACCGTTTTTATGCACTTCATAACCCGATCTATCCAAAGGCAGGGAAACTCAAATTTCCTGTGCATAAATTCAATAAAGCCCCATTCCAGTCGGTCATACGCCTTAGACACATCAACTTTTAAACCAGCAACCCCCATTGCACCTTGCGTTTTTCTATGAATATAATGATTTACTTCGAACGCCACCAACGCGTTATCCGTCAAAAGTCTGTTTTCAATAAATGCACTCTGCTGTTCTGAAATGATCGTTTGAAGCATTGGTTTCACCCTATTCGCCAACACTTTTGACAGTATACGCATCAGTACATTACAGAGAGAGATTGGTCTTAAATCTGCCACCTTCTTTGGGTGTTTCACCTTGGGGATCAAACATACCAATGTGGTGTTAAGATTTTCTGGTAATACACCCTCCTCAAAAAACCTTCGACAAAACATGCAAACATCCTGACCAACTATATTCCAATAAGCTTGAAAAAACGACGGATTCAGCCCATCCATACCTGGTGCTTTTTCAGGATGCATAGCAAAAATAGCCTCTCGAACCTCCTCATTACAAATCGGCAATACAAGCATCTGTTTTTGTTGTTCCGTTAACTTCTTAAACACGATTCTATCCGACAAGCTCTCCACTGAACCTGATGTGCAAAATATATTTTGAAAATACTCCGTAGTAAGCCCTTGAATCTCCTCCTCCTTATCCCTCCATTCACCATTCTCATCTTTCAATCTTTTAATTTTATTATGTTCCTTTCTTACTGAAGCATACTTATGAAAGAACCTCGTATTCTTATCACCGTCACGGAGCCAAAACTGCTTAGCCCGTTGTCTCCAGAATATTTCTTTCTTTTCCAGCAGCCTTAGATACTGCCATCTTGCCTCTCCATACTGTCTAACTCCCACTGCATCTCGTCGAGATCTAAGCCTCCTCATTTCAGTTCTATACTTCGCCAGTTTTACCTTCATATCCCTGATCAAAGTTCCCCCCCCACTCTTCCAATCTAGCACAGCACTTCACCATTTTTCATTATATCGGTCGTGTCTTCTTCATTCCAGCTCGACTCCACAATACCCCTATAATCACTCTCCTTAATCCACATATTCTCAAATCTAAATCTACTTCTTCGTCTGATATAGACTTGACGATTTAACTATAAAACAAGGGCATATGGTCAGATGTAGATACTTCAAGGACCTGCACCTCCGCAGCTGGAAACATATCACGCCATTTTCCCGTAGCCAAACCCCTATCCAGCCTCTCTTGAACCCATCTCTCCGTCCCTCTAGCTCTTTCCCACGTATAAATTTCTCCCCTAAACCCCAGATCTTCCAACCCACACTCCATTATAGTCTCAGAAAAACCATCTAGTAATGCTCTTGGATGATGATTTCCTCCCCTTTTTTCATTCATAGAACTCATATCGTTAAAATCGCCAATAATACACCAGGGTAATGTCGAAGTTGTTGATAAACTTCTTATTAAATTCCATGAATCTACTCGTCGCCTTCTCTCTGGAAAACCATAGAACCCCGTGTACCTCCATTTCTCCATATTCTCATGATTACACTCAAAATCAATAAAGTTGTTACTACTCCCCATAATGTTTACTCCCCCTTCATTTTTCCAAAACAAAGCGAGTCCTCCCCCATGACCTTGTGCCTCGACAGCAAAACACCCAGCAAAACCTAACTTCTTTCCCACTTTTTCTACTTTCTTTATTTTTACTAATGTCTCACTTAAAAATATTATGCTGGGCCTAAGTTGATTATTGATTTCATAAAGAAATCTAACTGCTCGTGGGTTGGCCAGCCCACGACAGTTCCATGCTAACAAACTCATGATTCTTGGCGGGCCTGGATTCCAGAACCCGCCACTAGCAAGTTTTTTGGCCCAACAATTAATTGGTTACTGATATCCTCCTCCATATCTATCCCGTGATTCTCTCCCAATACTATTGTATCCAGCCGTTTCCTTTTAGCATCAATCACTATATTTTCAAATTCTGTTTCCTTATTTGTTTCCTCCACATCCCCTAATTTGTGTTCCTTAATTGCACTATTCTCTCCACGCAGTAACAGCTCCCTATTTTCACGTGACTGAATTGTGATCCCCTCCGTATCAGCCGGTTTTTGGCGTATCACCCCATCAACTTCCATGAATTTCTCCTCCTCTTTTCGCCCACCGTGTACGGTGGTTGTCTTTGACATTGTACTCTTCCCCCATGCACCATCTCCTTCCCCTACATTTCTAAGCCAACGAGCCCCCGTATTATTCCTTGCATTCTGATTTGGTGCACGTAACCAGACTCCATATGCCTGCTCCACTGTTTTATCCGGATGAGCATACACTACATTACAATCTCTTTCTGCATGCCCTATAATCCCACAAACAAAACAAAACGTTCCCAACCTCTCATACTTAAAATTTAACCAACTTCACCCCCCTCCTTCACTCTTTATTTTCAATCTTCGTTTCAAAGGTTTGTTTATATTTATTGATACTCTAATCCGAACATAAGGCTTCCACCCTCCTTCAAATGTACTCGGATCTAATTTGACAAACGTACCAATGGATGAACCCACACTTTTAAGAATATTCTCCGATAGAAAACCTCTTGGGATATCATACACTTGAACCCACATTTCGACCTGCTGTAATGGAACTACAAGTGGATCCTCCCCTTCCTTGACTTGGTGATAGACTAGCATCGCCTTCTCAAATGACCATGGTCCCCCATCTATAACTTTTTGCATATCCAGTTTATGAAAGAATATAAATGAATACTTATATCCCTCCATTTCATGTACCTCCATCCCTTCCTTTGGCCTCCACAATCCTGCCATTACATTTTGCATTGCATTATAATTGATATTCTTTTCCGTTAAGAACCTTCCAACTAGCATATACGTTGGCTTTGCTACCACCACCTCCCCACCTGGCACAACGATTCCCCCTTCATCCTCCTCATCAATCACCAAGTTTGCGTACATTTCTTCCAGAGCCATATCAGAACGCGCCATTCTTATTTTTGAATGCAGAGATAAATATTATAAGATAGAACAAGATAGTGTTTTAGGTATAGAAGAAAAGAAATATAAACAGAATAAGGAAAACTGTCACAAAGAACAGAGAGAAAAACTGTCAATCATGACAGACTTTAGTTCCTACAACCAACCTATAAGAGCATGTTTAATGGTACCAAACCCTTAGTTAAATTAATCTACATGTTACTATTTGAAAGATATGTAAAAAATGTAGCACTCCAACAATATAACCCCTTCATAATTGGCTATATTTGTCGAACCAATAAAACTCTTAGGTATAATTTACATTAACATAATTATACATAACATCATTAGAGCATCTCCAATGCTACACATCTGTTAGCTAAACTTGATGACATGGCACAATTTTTAGATGATATCTATATTTTTTCTTCTCCAACCATACTTCCTGTTAGGTAAAATTTTAGATAATCATCTTGACATCCTCTATATTTGGAGGACATCTATAATATATAAATAATATCTATAATTCATTATCTCCACTTATATCGTGACACATCATCGATCTTATTTACTTACATATATTTATATTATTAAAATAATAATAAAATACTATTTTTAAAATATAGCTAATCATTATAGCTAATACCATTGGAGTAAAACATCTTACAGTTCAGTAAATTTTTAGATAATCATTATATAGCTAATAATTTTAGCTATTACCATTGGAGATGCTCAGTACTTATCACTTCCCTTAGCTAAAATTTAAACTCCCCATACACATTTTTCTCAAAAAAAATAATATGCAAATACGAATTTTTTTCCAAAATAAGTAACTTATAAATTGATTCTACGATTTGCCAAACGGGCACTAAATGTGACCTAGTTTTTAGTCACTTAGAATAAATACATTGTGCAAAACTCAATTTGTTGTGCACAACAGCATACATGCATTGTATAACACATGTATAGCACATGCATTGTATAAAGTAGGTTACTTTTAACATTATACAATTAACTTATATTTTATATATAAATACATTTAACTTAATTTTTGATAAGTACAACAATAAATAATTTATTTATTCATATTCTATTCCATGCATTTGTATATATAATATTTTTAATACATTCATATTCTCCTAATTTTTATACATAATACATTTAATTCAATATAATCATTCATATTCTATCTCACCTATTAATATATACATATATATATATATATATATATAACATATTCTTACTTGAACTAATTAATATCTCTTTTTCATATACAAACATGAAAAAAAAAATTGAATATATTCTTCTCATCTTGAAATCATCATCTATCCGTGACTAAAAAGAAAATTTCATCATCATCCTCTCAGGTAAACATCTTGTCTATTTTTTTAATACATCATTTCGTTATGTCATACTAAAAAATATTTTACAAATATCTACTATGGTTTAAGTTAGGGAATTATCATGCAATATGATTTTTTTGTGTCAAATCCTTCTTGTGATTCTCTACTTGTATTTAAATAGCCAGGTACATAGATGATAAAACTGGCTGGCTTGAATGTGATTTGTCATGTGATTTGTGTTTTACGTTCTAAACTAAGTTGATATCATTACTACATACATACAGTGTTAATCCAAAAAGAAAGAATAAGCTGCATCCAACAAAAGAAAGAATAAGGCTGGTTGTGTTTAGAAACCATGCGCATAATATTAGTTAATTGTATCAAATTTACTTTATTTTTTATTTTATAATAAAATTTCAAGTTTTGGTATTTTTCTTTCATATTTCAAATTTATAATATTTCAAATATATATTATTTTAATTTTGTGTTTTTATGTGATCAATGATATTGAAAAAATTCTACTTATTATTTTTAGAGTTTACATAATTTTGCAATGAATTCTTCTTTTTCATATATTAAATTTTACTATATTTCTTGTTTATATTAGTAGGCAAGAATGATTTGTAATTATAAGTAATTTAATTGTTTATGATTTCTAATGATTAGGTCCTTTAACAAATGTGTATGTATTTGGTTAGTTATTTGATGTGTACATTTCCTATTTAATATTAAATTACTAATTTTTGTTATGTATTTATTATTTTGTAGTGATTATTTTTCTAAATTTGATCAATCAAAGTTATTGATATTTATCAATGAAAGAATGCCCAAAATGCCTTTTTTTTTACTACCCTCCTTACCAAAATACCCAAATTGAAAAACACTGCCTTATCTACCCATGGGATACGCGGTTGGAGAAGGCGTATCCCATGTCCCCCTTGTCTCTTTTCCTCTTCGCAATCTCTCTCTTTTTTTCTCTCTTTCCGGCGAGAAATTGAACCATTCGTGCTGTATTTCCAACAACCAAACTGGGTTAATCAATGGTATATGATTGTAGACCGTGTTGAGACGAATCTAATGAACTATAAAACATCACCGGAAGCTTAACAGAACTGGACGAACGGTGTAGTAGTGAGTTCGTCGGAAAATCGGGGGTTAGGGTTCGAATTGGGGGTTTACAATCCGACATTAGAAACGATAAACGAACGGCATAGGGTTGTAGAGGATGAAAAGCCGATTCCATTGATGTATAGAACATAACCGGAAAGTAACTGATGTTGTTGGTCGAGCTTCGCCGGAAAGTCGACGAAAATCGCTGTGTAGATCGCCAGAGCTCGTGTTTCTGAGAAAACTGATAAAAGTGATGATGATGTCATTACGCATGTCCGTAATGCGTATCAGCGGATGCGCCGAACATACATGCGTATCACCAGTACATGCGGCTTTTCTGTGGGCGTATCCGGATAATTACTCCTCTTGTGTGAGCGTGTCCGAGGAAATACCCCTCTTGTGTGGGCGTATCCAACGATACTCCTCTGTCATAGGCGTATCTTGTGGGCATTTTGGGCGGTACTTATCAAATCTGGGCATTTTGGTGAGAGAAAGTTAAAAATTGGGTATATTGGGCACTCACCCTTTATCAATGACATATGTATTTATTATTTTGCCATTATATGTTCTAGAAGGCATTAGTAACCAGGAGAAACTCATCTGCATAGCATTTCTAAGAAGCTATAATCACTTTGATTCGTATTTCAGGTGATGGCCCAAAATATTCCTCTGGGAAACTGGCTGGCCCTTTTTACTGACGAGACACGGTACGGTACATCGTGTATCGTGAAATGAGGGGTGTTGCGGAACACGATTTTCCGTAACATGGCATGATACGGAACTGAGTCTTCCGTGTTATGCATGATACGGAAGACCATGCTCCGTGACTGTGCTGCGCACCCACCTAACATGGAACACCGTCCACCGCATCATGCATAACACGGAACGGAGGACGATTATCCGCATCATGCTAACACGGAGGACGATTCTCTGTATCCCGTCGGTATTTCGGGCCATTTTTTTCAAAATCAGTATTTTGGGCAAAAACTTGTGAAAAATAGGCATTTTGGTAATTCTCTCTTACAGGTCCCTATGATCAACAACTGTCCTATTCCAGAGATTTATAGATTTTGGTACAAATTTCGTGAAGATTCTACACATGGATGGGATGTTTCTCTGATGGCTAGAATTGAAAAATGAAAATCTATACGTGGTTGAATGTTAATATGTAATTTAATCATGTGTATATGTACCTTCGTATATATTTTTATACTTTTTAAATGTTTTTATTATGTATTTAAAATTGAAACATGAATTCTATTATTAATTAATTAATATTTTAATTTAAATAAATTATTCCTTTTTTAAAATAATCATACTTTGGAAATGGTTTCTATAAAATAAATCATATAGTAAATATACTTTAAACATGAAAATAAATAATTGATATTAAATAAAAATGATTGTTTTATAAAATTGAAATGGTGAGTTACTTTAATAAAAATTTAACTAGCTTGTTTTTTTATAAAAATTTAATTGTTGTTATCAAAAAAAAAATTTAACTGTTAATATAATATAATGTCACATATATAATATACTGTCACATGTATTAAGACTTTAATATACACAACAACAAATGCATAACAATCAGTATGTGTATTTATTAGGTTTCAAACATTTAATAGACATAAGGATTTTTAGGTAATATGACATCTGGTAAAAGTGACCTGCATTTGACACCACCCCTTTAAATTATTGAAAATAAAAAAGGTTATATTTCTAATTTTATATTATAATGCATAATGTAATTAATTATAAATTTATTGAAAAATAGTAAAGGTATAGGCCTTTTTATTATATAATGAATATTTTATATAAAATTAGACACCCGTTTGAGAATATGACCAAAATGCCTCATCTGGAGGATCAATGGCCCGAAATACCGTTTTCCAAAAGCTTTGGCCCGCACTACCCACGGGATACGCCGTTGGCACTGGCGTATCCCAAGCTCAGTTTTTTCAGCAACTTCGCTAAGTCCAAGAGCAAGCTCCCGATCGGAAATCGCCATGGCCGTCGCCATGGCCTCTCCCCTCGTTTTTCGACGTCTTCCAACCCTTCTCTGCACATAAAAACTATCAGCGGACCTTGCTCTTCATCTCTCCAATTTGCGTTATCAAAATCTGAGCCCGTCGATGTGTGTAAACGGAGATCGGAAAAAGAATCGGAAAAAATGGTTGTTTTTGGGGTTATAAAATCCGGCACTATAATTGAACAATTAAGGACATAGGTTTGTAGTGGATGTTGTGGCTATTCTAGTGACATAAAAAACCCCATGAGAAAGTGTCTGGAAAGTGGTGAACGAGCATTCGCCAGAAAAGCTCGAAAATCGCCCGATTAGTCGCCTCCGAGGCGTTTTCTGGAGAGCACGATGCTGACATCATCACGCATCTTAGTGATGCGTATCCTCTGTTGCGCCCTTCCCAGTGGCATATCCCATGCTGGATACTCCTCTCCCAATAGCGTGATACGAGGATACTACTCTCTCCCTGATGTATCTCAAGACACGGTTCTGTCAGTAGCGTATCACGTGGATATTTAGGGCCGCGTTTTTGGATTTGGGTATTTTGGTAACCCCTCCGCCAAAATGGGGTAGAAAGGGCCATCGCCCACGAGTTTTGGTTCTTTACAATTAGTTGTTAAATATTATTCATGTAACTCATTTTTTTGGCTATGGATAAACTATTTAAGCGGTTATGACAAGATAAAATATTTTAAATCATTTCTTGATCATTTGTAACGAAATCTTAAAAATTTAATTTTTTTTGCCAAATTAAAGGGTCTTAATTTAGATATATCCCTAGAAGCAATTTTTAATTTTTTTTGTAAAGAGATACTCTCATGTAGCAATATATTAAAATTAGTGTTTCAGAAATTGCTAGGCAGGCCAGAACGGTTGGGATATCGTCTAGCGCCTAATTGGATAGGCAGTAATTAATCGGATGAATAAATTGGAACATTAATCGGTTGTATTTAAATATTATTTTAAATATCTTTATTTATTAAATATTTTTCCCAATTTTTTTATTTCAATTTTTAAAATTTTCAATGTTTTTTGCCAATTTTTGATCGCCTATCAACCGAATTTTGCTGATTTTTGACCGTTTAGACCGTCTTTTGATCGTCTAAGCCGATTTCAACCGTTATTTAACTGATTTATACAAAAATTGCCTAAATTTTTGTCTAACCCCGCCTTGGGATGTTTTAATGATGCGTAGACGCCGCCTAAACCGATTTTTAGAACACTGATTAAAATGAAGATTCTTGAAGGAATCATAAAATTAAATACTGCATTTGATCCATTTTTCTGTCCTTTCACAATTTAACCGCGGTCCAAGAATCGGGTTAAGGCCCGGTATTATTGTTGCAGACAATAATAATTTATTTTAAAAAAATTATAAAGAATTATTTGATAAATTTTAAAAGTAACTTTTTTCAAAAGGTGTTTTTGGATAAAGTATATATTCCATAATTTTGAAAAAAAAAATTGTTTTTTTAATTTTTGTGGGAAGCAACTACTAATTTCGACATCAAATCGCAGCAAAAACATAATTCTTTTTACTAAACAGTTATCTCATTTTCAGAAACACTTATTTTAACAACATTTTTTTCGACAACACAACAATTTTTAACAGCAATTTCAAACAAAGCCTACAATAAAGATTTTTTTTTTCGCAAGTTCATTGATATTATTTTAAAGTTTTTGAAGTTTATACTTTAATGGGTGATTGCCCAAAATATTCATATGGGAGCCATGCTGGCCCTTTTTACTGACTGAAAACGCTACACCGTCTACCGTGATATGAGGGGTGTTGCGGAACACCGTGTTTCGTATCATGGGGTGTTGCGGAACACCGTGTTCCGTATCATGGGGTGTTACGGAACACCATGTTCCGTATCATGCACGGATACGGAACACCGTGTTCCGTATCATGCTAACACGGAAGATGGTGTTCCGTATCATGCATAATACGGAACACAGTGTTCCGTATTATGCTAACACGGAGGACGATTCTCTGTATCCCGTCGGTATTTCGGGCCATTTTTTTCAAAATCAGTATTTTGGGCAAAAACTTGTGAAAAATAGGCATTTTGGTAATTCTCTCTACTTTAATTGCTTAGGGATTGATGTGCCTGAGGTGACCTCATGTTCTAGTTAAAAGATTTTCAATACAAATTTAAGAGTATTTAGGTAAATTACTGAGAAAAAATTGATATTTACAAAAATACCCCTACATGGCCACTTATTTTATAGGCTCTTTGTGTTATAACTTCAGGAGAGATCTTGAGGACAACCTCATACTAGTTTTCTCAATTGCTTAATAATGTTTGCAGGAATTTTATTATATTTATCAAAAAATTCAACGTGGTAACATACTATTATACTCATGTCATTAGAAATATAATTTTAACATTAGAAATATAATTTTAATTAAAAAACTTCAAAATAACAATACTGACATATATTTTTTTTTTCTTTTTTGATTAATTTACTAGAAATAAATTAATGCATAATAAATAAAGACAAATTTTACATATATAACGTTTCATTTTAACAATGTGAACATCTACATTTTTTTAATTGAAAAATCATGTAATTTTAAGTTTCGACCCTGTGCTATGTCAGTATGTCTCCTCTGGTTAAAGAGTACCGGGCAATCATGAATTCTCCGATTTGTTCGAAAGTTCTTTTTTCAGCTAATAATTTAGCCAAAGTTGATGGTGCCAAGCCTCAAATTACGTGATTGTTCTATTTAAAAAACACTTAGGTAGTTTTGATGGAAAATGTTTATATATAAAAATAATTGGTAACATCAAACCTTTATAATCTATATGATGACACCTAAAGAATTGAACTTTTCCATGACAGAAATATTATTATTCAGATACATACAACAAATGCAGTTTGCGAACATCAAAATCGGTCAAGATGATAAGGACTTAGGAGTGACTCTTCGAGCTCCCGAAATCCTCGATAAACAGCTTCTGTCTGATTCTGGGGAAGGGGTAATCTTCGCACCTCTGTCATATATCTGTTCATCATAATTTTAAAACTTAATAAGCTTTTGTTCTTCAACAAACACGACGGTTTCTATATATAACTTAAAAGATTATAAATAGGTTACATAAGCATCAAACAACAAACAACGTTTTTTTCCCTCCGCATTGAGGGAAAATAATGAGAAAGCTCTATGTTCATGTAAGCCTATTTGCATGTGTGTATATATAAATAAGAATTCTAGCAAAGAGAAAAATTAATGAGCACATGACAAACTAGTGCGAAAAATAAAGAAACAAACCTGTTTGCTGCACTAGTGATCTTGTCGCGGATCCCTTGTTTACTTGTACCCATTCTTTGGCCATACACGGACATAGCCCACTCACGGAGTACAGTCAGCACGGAACGCAAAAGCCGTAACTTTAGACTTAGTGATTGTGGAACTACTCCACTGGATATTAGCTGATCATAAGTATTGAAAACAAGCTCCGTTGATCCCTTGCAAGCAGCAATCAGAGCTCTTGCGACATCTTCATCTCCAACACGTTCTGCTCCTGAAGATAATCGGTCCTGCAAAAAGGCAAGACAGGCAAAGCAATTGTTGCCATCATGATGGAAAAAACATCCAGTACATTATTTTACCAATTAATGTATAAACAACATTTTAATTTCCTCGTTTTTGTTTTTTTGTAATATAGAAAAGAGTGTGCAATTAGTAGGACCTCACCAGACTGAGGAGAAACAAGCAGAAATGCACATATCCTCACATTAAAGTTCTATATAAGTTATCGGCTAGGGGATTATTTTCTGTGTAATTATCAAACTGATAATATTATATATATATATATATATATATATATATATATGGAGTAGGGATCTGAAGAGAACCCCTTAAAAGGAGAACTAAGAAAACTAAATTAAAATATACCACATATGGTATGCAAACTGATCGTTGGGAGATAGAGAAAAATGTGGTGAAATTAGATTTTAAAGAAATATCACCGATTGATCGGAAAAACCAAATTAAAAACTGAGGGAATTAGGTGGTATTGTGTGTGTGAGGGTGTATTTGATTTGTGTGTGGGTGCCCCTGGCGGGGCCGTTGATTATAATACATCCAATGGTTAGGATTGGTTCTCTAAGTTTTCTTTTTAAGGGGGTTCTCTTTTGAGCATGAGCCTATATTATATATATATATATATATATATATATAGGAAAGAAAATTCTCATACCAGGGAGGCCTTCTCAAGATGAAGACACAATGTATCAAGAGGTAAAATAGATACATCTCCGGGGTAAATATGAGAACCAACTCTTTTTAAAACAGAACAAGCCTCAGCAATGCCACCATTTGAAAGAGCTTGATCCAGAAGTCTAGCCCAGGTTTCCTTTACAATGCTGCTGTCAGCATCCCCCGAGTAGCTAGCAAAATACAACATTTCCAAGCATATCTACAAGTATGGAGAAAATCACATTAAACTCTCAAGATGGGGGATTCAACAGAAATGAGAAACTTGTGCAGCAGAGTAAAGCAAAGATCAAATCCAACGAGGGTGAAAAATGGAAATGATGGCATTACAAAAATTCAGGTTCTCAATTTCTCACCAACAAAGGATACTCATTCAACATAGATGCAACAAGTTAAAATCATACATTACAACATACTGATTTTGAAGGGGAATAAACTAAAACTGTTCCGGGGTAAAAAGGTAAGCAAGACCATTTTTCGAGAAAAGGCACACAGGAGGAAAGAAGGGAATTAGGACTGACGATTAGATACAGTACATAATCTCGAGATGTAACTGCTATATAATATGTAATAATGTGCTCAAGGGCAAACAAATATAACATTAAGTAGAAAGTATCTAATATGGCACTCCACAATTCACACAATAACCCGTATGTTCTCTTTTCAGTAAAGGTCGATATATCAAGAGACATACTAAGGCAAAATCATACATCTAAAAACTTCAAATGTAATTAGGCATGTTATACAGGACAGTGCATGATGCTACAAGATAATACTAACATGATAAGACAGAAGCATGTACCTCCCACAGCTCAAAGGGAACAGCATATTCATTGTATAATTGTGTAATACTCCTCAATTCCAGTGATAATTCTTTCGCCTTCTCTTGTACCGTGTGTAAAAGATTGGCATCATACATGACCCCATTAGGTGGTACGTCACTTGCAGCAGGTTCGGATGGGATCATGGAGGCCTCTATTCTAGAAGCTATTGCCTCCAATTCATCTTTGATTTTTATTTGAAACTGAAGAACGGTGAGCTTCCCTTCCAGTAAATCCAGCAGTCCATCATCTAAAGCACTCCTGGAAGAACCTATGATTCCATCACCATCACTTGCACTCTTTGCTTGTAGAACTGCATTAGTCAGGTATTGACGCCTGACATTCAAAATAGTATCAGTAACTATGAAGAAAATGTTAAAATAGGGAATTACTGATGAAACTATGAATGGATCCTAGATTGTTCTGGTTAACTTTTACAATGAATTGTGGACAGCAAACCAAGTCTCTGAACAGACTTGAAAAGCTGCAAAGAACTGATAGTTTCTTGCAACCTAGTACTTGGATGGATTTTGACAAGACAAAAAAAAAAATATAATTTCCTTACTTATAATTTCCCTGAAAGCAAAAAATAATTTATACATTACTGCCCATAAGACAAGTTAGGAGACAGATTCATCAATTTTAAAACACATGTAATACAAGCAGCAGCTGGTCCACTAACTTTCTGCACAGCACATATAGCTAATGGCAGTGATAGAACATATGCACTTAAATATTTTACGATATCTGCATGAAACCATTGTCCTCTTTAAAATACAAATGTACAACAGTTTGCAGCAATCTGATCTTAAATTCTCTAATGAGTTAAGTATAAGTCATGAATAGTGCCATCTCAAGTATGGCTACTTTTCAAAATGATTTTAGTAATTTGACATAAATAACAATAAGGTATGCAAATACAATAACATTTGAAATCAGATGAAACTAATTCGTTGACCCTGTCAAAGGACGGTTCCCATAAAATGACCCATCAGCTTCACCAATGTTACGTCAATGAGCTTGTCATATAACTTGCAGATTGAAGAAGAGATATAAATATAACATTCAACCCACAAATAAACTGAGACCCCGTTAGCAAACGAAGTAACGAACTTACAGCTCGTTAATGTACACTCTTGTGTGATATTCCTGACTTGCATTAATTCACGATTTAGTAACTGTCTACTTGTTTATGATACAGTTAGTGGATGTGCATATATTCAGAGAATCACATAACTAAAACACATAAGAAAAACTTAAACAAGACCTTTGATCGAGTGTAGGGGCAACATCATCGTTTGTGGAACGCCTTTCTGCAAGTCTCAACAATACATGAGCAGCTAAGACATGTTGTCGCTTCATGATATAATATTGGGCCAGAAGCTCAAAGTATTTAGCTTGATTTGACGGAACTGCTACTCTGGAATGACCCGGTGAAGAAGCAAGTGATGTCATCGCAGCAGCAGCCCTGGCCTACAGGGGAAAAAACAACTTATAAGGCCAATTCTGAAAACAAACTTCACTACTATCCAAGTCAGGTTTTGATTGCAAGCCTACTACATAGTTAAACCAGAAGTTGATAGAAGATATGAACTGTTTGACTGCAATACTTAGAATAAACAAGTTACGAACAATGGTCAACCTCTTGTAACGGTTCACGACAAGCATTTTGCAAAAAGGGCACCAGATCAGGGCCTCCAAATTCTAGCAATTCCTTTTCAAGACCCAAATTAATTAACGTCCGGTATAAATAGTCATGAAAAACTCTATCAGGTGATTGTACACCAAGTTGAACAATCTGGCATATATATCTCTTCCGAGAGGCTGGATCAAGAGTAGATTGAGCTACAGGCCTGATTGGTGACCGCAATTCCCTCTGTGCAACTTCGCCCTTCAAAGCACGCAAAGCACTAGTAATAATCTCATAGCACTGCTCACGCTGAGCAAGTGCATATTCTCGAATCCCTGCATCCATATGCTCATTGGAAGCGTCCCCAGCAGGATCAACAGCTTGTGCCTTTTGCAGTGGTAGGCGGACCACGGCTTCATAAAATCTGAGAATTTTCCTCCGTAATTAGTTAAATAGTTAACACGCAGTCAAAAAAATTAATTAGAAAGATTTCTGCACTAGTTATAAAAGAGAATAACCTCAAGTCCTCAAAACGTTTACAAACAGTTCGCAGGTCTGCAGACTCCGGAACTTTGCTCAAGTAACTAAAAGCTTCTCTTGCAAGACTTTCCCTCTCTTCCTTGTTAGGAGTAGCACCTGCTCGCTCAAGACGTTCAACAGCCAAGTAAAATTTGTAATCAGACTCTTTGTAATAGCTCGGACAACCATCGCGTAGTCTACCACTTATATCATCAACTGTTCCCCTGCCATCAGGACCAGTGTAATACTGCAAGAGCAGAAGAGTTCACATGTTAAGAAATAGCAATTGAGTTGGATAACACAAGAAAACAAACATACATATAGCTAATCAAGAAGAAATGAAAGGACGAGGGACTGTAGTTGATTAACTATGAGGCTGTGAAGTGTGAACCGCTATGATCCGCTACCACAATTAAATAAATAGATTTTCTCAGAAACTTCAGAAATTACCTCCATCAATGCAGATACAAGCCGTGTAGCAAGTCGATCACCATCCTCGGAGCAGACTAATTGATGAAATGTTAACATAAGTAATGCTCGTTTTATATTCTCATCAAAGCCCTGAACTAACCGTGTGACATGATGCTGTGAAAGAAGTTGAAGCAAAAATAAAGCTTCACCACATCGGAGGAGTAATTGCCTGGTGCATTCCATTGCTCTTACCTGCATCACATATCAAAAAGACATAAGTACTGTGAACGAGAAATGAGAGGAATGGACAACGAGAAATGAACAAGAAAAAAAAAAATCCGTACCTCAAATGAAGCCAATTCTGCAGAACTATAGGGAAGACGCTGCCTTTTATTGGATAGAACAGCTTCATTGGACTCAACATTATGCGAATGAGGTCCAAACAAATTCCGAACCATACTTCGGTCACTTGCACCCAGGTCAGAACCCATTCCCATTAAAATTGAACCCGTCAAGTCTCCAAGACCAGGAACACATCCATAAAGTCCTCGCCTCTGATTTTTTCTAGACTTTAGGAACCTCTCTAAAGAACGAAGTTTTTCTTCAAGGACTTGCATTGCCCCTATTGAAAGTCTGCATACAATTATTCCATTTTCATTCAAACCATCTGATGAAGCTATCTCACTTTTTGAGACCATGGCGGGAAGCTCCCATAGAGGCAAAAGTAACCTTGATGAGCATAAAGAGAGCCCTTCATAAGCACCAGAAAACACAGGGTTGGCCTCTTGAACAACCTGACCCATGCTAAACCCACTAGCTGCAGTTCTAGTATTAGACAACCCACTGCTACCTTCAAGCTGGGGTATTCCAACAATTCGTGGGTCCTCAAAAGCCTCAGCTGCCTTCTCAGCAACAACATTGCTTATAAGGTTTTCAGTTTGAACAATCCTTGCAGCTATCATTAAGCACATTGCAGCTGCCTCTCCAGCTCCGAACCGATTAAAGAAATCTTCTAATATTGATCTAGGAGAGCTGGACTCTAGCAACCTCCTCAGGATGTCAACCGGCCGGTTAAAAACTATTTCCATCATGCCCATGGTACTGAACACAACTATTTTCCTTCGAGGAAGTATATGTTGAGTTTGTAGCTCACCCCTAGCCCATATCTTTTCAGTTAATCTTTCAGAAGATTCCACTGAACTATCACATCCAAGAAACTCTAATGGAGAATATAGTGACTGCAAAGTTGCTCCTGCCTCCGGCATTGGTGAGATATCTGCCACAAACAGCATGCGCCCTTCAATAGGCAAGGAAGTTACAGATTCCCTTAGTGCCTTGGAAGTTCTAGCACTTGTCCCCAAGTTACCAGATGATGACTGTGTGGTTGAATCCTTGTTCACAATTAAAAGAGATGACACAGTTGAAGGAGATGAATCAGAAAGCACAAGAGTTCCAACAGCATAATAAGCTGACTCTATCTTCAGAGACAAATCATCGTTTTGTGATCTACTAGCAAGAGACATGGGTCCAAAGGCAAGCCCACCACCAACCCCTATGGGAGGAGGAGGCCTGGTTGTTACAACTTTTAAGCAGCTAGGTTTCTGATGAGTATTACTGAAGCCACCCAGAGCTCCCACAGAACCATTATTTCCACTAGACTGAGTAGTAGACAGGTACATTCTCCTGCCATCAGAAAGAACAGCAACAAGGTGTATCCACTTTGACTCTAATGTTGATAAAGGAGAAATACAAACTATGGAAGTCTTTGTTGATCGATTGGTTCGAGCACCTGATGACTGCCTACCACTATAATGCAAATCCTTACTGATCAAATTCCTCTCTTCTGCCACTTTCTTAAGAGGTCCATCCCCATTTGGCCCCAAAGAATAGACTTGCATTTTCATTTCTTCTGTCCGAGCATACAAAGTCTGCCTTTCATTATCAACAACCATCTCAACAATTGGGTCAACAGCTCCAAACTTAAATACACTTGGTAGAAGCCATCTGAATCATACACAAGACAAAATTTGAAATTCAGAAATCAAGTCCTCGTCTATATAAAAGCCACAATTCACTATATAATTAGAACTTAGGACTAATTTATACCATAAATCTCGTGTAATCAACGCTTGAGATTTATTCATTCTGCTGCAGTACACGATATTTTAGTTTTGTTGCAGCACACATATATATAATTAGAGAGTATAGTGTGCCTATGCAGTACACAATAATTTGTTTTCTAAAATACATAATTTTTTTTATAAATTAATTATTTTTCACGTAACTCAACTTGTACTTCATCATTATAATATGTTTTTAAAAATAATTATGACAAAAAATAATTGATAATAATTAAAATATTATAAAAATGTATAATATTCTGCAGCATAATATATTAAGTAGTTCCAAGAATTCTAATTTTAAGTAGTTCTATGTGGAACCTGACCCTATATATATATATATATATATATATATATATATATATATATATATATATATATATATTACATTTTTGGACCACCAAAACAAAATATAAGATTAATAATAAAACCTTACATAGAGAAAGAGCAAGCAGGTGGTGGGGGGGAGGGGCATGTGGAGAAAAGAGGAAAACTCACCTGGAAATAGCACTTTCAAGGCCTGCTGTTAGGCAAACTTTACGACAATGCTTATTATACCAACCTGAACCAGTAGTATACTGTAATTCATAAATGTGGCCATCACGACCAGCCAGGAAAATATGTCCTCTATCGGTACAAGCGACAGATGTCATTGTTATACCATCAGATGGTATTATATACTGTGGCAAAGGCTGCAGTGAAACCTCAGCAAATGGATCACTTCCATCACCTTTACGGCTGCAGCACACTCCTACTAGAGTTATCTGACCACAATTAAGGTATGTGTCAACCATAAGCACACAAAAACAAATGACAGAAACTTTCACACACAAAATACAGGAGCTTAATAGAAGTTAGAACAACAATATCAACATGTAAGTAGGGAATGATCAACCGTTACTCCTCCTAATCAAAGAAAAACATCATGAATGGGAAGAAGGAAATCAAGATGTACTGCCAAGAAAAAATTGATCAATAAATGTGAAGAATAATAAAATTAAAGGGAAAACGGGGAGGAAGCATTACTTGGTTCCTACTGAATTACACAAGTTAAGGGTGCTCGACAAAGTTAGTCAACTTCAAATGAAACTGCTAAAAAAATAGACTCGCTGTTGACACTTGACAGGGAATCTCGTGATGCAGATTTGACATAATCTGACATGAGCTATTGGGCAGAACTTCTAGCCTCTCCATCAAATATTGTAAACTGCAAGTGTTGACTGTCCAATGTTTCTTGACTATATATACTATCAAATCTGAAACTGATTGATATAATCTTGCCTTGGGTCTTGCCTATAAATGTCACCACAATGCTCCTAGGCTCATTGAAACCTTTAACGATAAGCATGTCCCAGCTCTATTGTTTCTTACCTTGTACAAAGGTACAAGAGTTACTTAAAGTGACTCTGGACACTATAGATACTCTTTTATTAAAAGAAACATGAGGGCTGACCTCTAATGGCAAGGAATCATCGAACTGTGGCATATTCTCTTGAACAATATCCATTTCGTGTTGGAGTATAAGAACTTTCCAAAACATAACAATGAGAATGCTAGCCTTCATGTTGTAATATTTCTTAAATTAGAACTACCTTTCTTATGGACACATGATCGTGATTTATTTTATCAACAAGTTCATTTCATGCTTCCTAGAGGGGGCTATTTGAGACAAAATGCATCTTTTACTCTTAAAAATGCTTCTGTTACTCACAAATACATAATGAATGGCTGATTGAGGGGTTTAGAAAAGCATCTATTAAAATCCCTTTAATAATTCAAATCAACAAATTTAAAGCACCATAAACCTGATTCCAAACCTAATGGCCATTAAAACTATCCATTCCTGAAGATATCAAATAGTAAGCACTAAGATTAACTCACCACAAGTATAACACCAAACATAACTCTGGCACTTGAACATGGTCCAATGTGTTCATGACATTTCATTCATTATGTACAGTTTTATGTTATATGAACCATGTAACATCAAAAGCACAATGCAAATATAGGATTGAAAAGTTAAATTGACAAAATGAAGGATAAGCTCCAACTGCAGGATATACTGAAACCTTAACACAAGAACTTGCAATTTATCAAGGTAGAAACATCTCAATAACATAACATCTCGTATACACACACAGATACATATGCCCTCAACAGAATATTGATA
The DNA here is from genome assembly GCA_036435485.1 of Saposhnikovia divaricata. Lineage (NCBI taxonomy): Eukaryota > Viridiplantae > Streptophyta > Magnoliopsida > Apiales > Apiaceae > Saposhnikovia > Saposhnikovia divaricata. Next base: position 28,636,393 of record CM071600.1, read on the forward strand.
GCAGGGAAAGGAGAATACTATCACCTCAACTGGAGTTGCCAAGATTAAGAGATACTGAATGGCCTCAACAAATATTCCAGGTTTAGCTTTGACCAGGCCAACAGCACATATAGCTTCTTCCTCTCCACTATATTCAGGACATTGACCATCCCTGTGTAGAGACAAACGTTTAGAACCATAATTGTGGATATAAGAACAATACTCGAACACAAAAAGTCGAATGTCATAAAACATTATGCTCCCGTATCGTTAAGTGCTAGTTTGGCCATTCATCACACCTAAAACTAGCTGTTCAGCAGTTTCAATTTTTTCAATGTGCATAAATAAGGATACGGAGATACAACAATTATTTAAATCATTTCCTCGCCTGAATTGCCTTTCCTTTTTAAAAATCAACATACTCTCTTTCATGAGAGAGTAGAACAAACTTAAACACATTGCAAGTAACAATATCAAGTCTACCATCTACGTTCTCTAAAGATTGGGAACCGAAACAACAATAATCCCCTCGTCCAACTTCGATAGTTTCCCTTTCGTTTACAATTGACCTTCTACCGCCAGATGAGTTTCATTTTCTTCTTATCGCGACCTTACCTTAAATTATATGACTTAGTCTGCCTAAAGGGTGTTGTCAACAGCAAAAGGAAGATATAAAGTTTAATTGAATGTAAAGTTTCTTAAGGCATGCATAAACAGAAAGCAGGCCATTGTGGAAGCCAACTGACGGAGTATTGCTTATTTGCTTTATATAGCCAAATCGGCAATTGATACAATTGCACTCACCAATTAAATTATCAAGTCACCACATCCCATCAATATTACAACCACATATTATCTTTTCTTAAAAAAGGAAACAGCGGGAGCTAGCACATTTTTTTCTAATTTTATCCACTTCGCTATCAAGTAATATGAAATAAAATCATATCTTTCCAGAATTATGTCAGAAAGTTCTCACCACTTATCAAATCGCCACATAAACAAAGTATTATCCACGGAAGCCCAGGCCCTACGTATCTCTGGAAAAATTCCACATAAGGCAGTTCCTTCGCCACCAGCTGCATTATATTTTTCAACAAGTACAGGAGGCAACTCCCAAGTGTCCAAGACTTCAACCAAAGGAGGCCACTACAAAGAACAAGTAGTGTGACAACATAAAAACTCATAAACATATACAGTAATCAAAAACAACAAACCTAATAAAGACAATGATATGCTTTAACAATTATACTGACACCCAGTGATTCAATTTAATGAGAACTGTAAGCTCAAAAACTTAAAAATTAGTGATAAATAATGAATTAAAATTAAGTATTGTAAACGATATTTTATGCAATAGAGATAAAAAAAAATCAATAATAAACCTTTTGGCAGGTCTCTGATGCACTGAACTACTAATGGTCATGGAGTTAACATTCAATTGATATCATTCCAGTATTCACTTAACATTCCAAACCTCACAGATAAACCTTAAATAACATCGGAAAATACACAGAAGTTACATACACCCAGAGCTGATCTAAACGAAGCATCATTACGTAATCAAAACAATGAGGCACACTGTTGGGGTACAATAAAGCATGTGTTTTTAATTGAGGGCTACTTAACTTTATAACGGCATTTAATGGAGAAAGTCAATGGAGCAATAAAGGGATATACAGCATCGTTTGTAGTTGAGACTAGATATCGTACTGCACAAATAGCCGAATTTTATAACGTCTGTCTCCTATAAAAACAAAATTTTCAAATCTTAACCACAGTAGCTCTAGCAGTTACTGTGGAACAAGAATAGAGCCATCAGCAAAAAGACACTGCCAACAAAATTACATTTTATAGTGATTCTTCTATAAGTATATCACATATCGACGATTCTTCTAGTGAACTGATACACAAATTTCATGGGCCCCTTTTAAAATTGAAGTGCCCGACTATGGAATTATTCTAGGCCCCATATCCACAACTAATTTATATAATCCAAAAGAAAACCATTTTTTAAAAATCCCGGTTTGTTAAATATTGCAATCTTACATTAATATTTGAAAGTGACTGAAACTAAATCACATATACGAAACCATCCAAAACAGGAAAACAAAATAAATCCAAAATCGGGTTATTTCCAAGGCAATATGCATTCATAATTAAAGTACCATTACAAGGCAGAACCTAGAAACCACATATCTCCATCGTATCTCTATAATCCAAATTGACTTAGAGTTCAATTAAACTGAGCATAACAAAGGCATCACCATTACAATCCAAATTCACTAGGGTTCAATTAAATTGAGCATAACAAAGGCATGACCGATACATAAACACAATTCAACACATGACATATAATCGAATACACACATTGAATACATATATATAACAAACAAGTAAGAGAATTGATACCTCTCGGGGATGAGTGGAGTAGGGATGGCTAGAGTATCTGGAAGCTTCGAGAGCTTCTTCTAAGTCGAGATGAGAAGCAACGTCACGGCCAATTCGGTCACTAACAACGAGACCAGCACTGCTAACATCGCTCAAATTAATCTCGTTTTCCCAGGACATTCTCTCTGGAAAACACGAGATTTACAAACCCTAGAATTGCTCTCTACTGTAATTAGTCTCTCTCGTTCTGTAACAGATCCGAGAATAATAGAGTTAATTGAGAGACTTTCAATTTGGGGGGGGGGGGGGGGGTTAATGTGTGTGTGTGTGTGTATCTAGGTATGCAATGTATGTATATATCTAGGGAAAAAAAAGGAATTGGAGTTTGAGAGGGAGATTTCAATTTGTGTAGGGTTTTGGAATTTGGGGGAGGGAGGGGTTTAGTTTACAATTACAGTAGCGGGATAATTAAGCTAACGTCAACAAATTACTGCATTGTAAAGCCTTGTTTGGCTGCCTTAACCCGATATTTTAGTTTCTACACAAAATTAATTCCTGATTTACAATTTCAGACCGTTGAATAATTTAATTTTCATACTTCTTATTGGTTTTTTGTTAAAATAAAACTAAATTATCATCACTAAATATACTCGCTCCTATGTGTTGGATTCAAAATTAAATTTTTTTTTTTTTGACAAAGACTAACTTTCACGTTCATAAATTGTACCAAGATACAATGATCGGAGTACAGGAGTATCCTTCATTCCAGAAAGTCCATTATCTAACCGAAAGGCACGCATGTTGCCCCCGGACATTCAGACAATAATACCTTCAAGCTGAAGGGATGAACCCCACAAAAAAAGCCTCGTTAAAACCCCACATGAGCAAAACCCTATGGGAAAAAAACTCAAGGGGGAAAAAGAGTGCCCTCAAAAACAAGAATACATGTTATACAAATTGATTAATAAAACACTAGAACTTCTTGTTGCTTTTGTGCGTCCCCATTGCTATAAGTTATTTCGCAAACTTGCATTCTCTTTAACTCTGCACCTTGTACGCTCTTTACTTCTTTTTGAAAGTCAAAATTGAGTCTTTTGGGGCCTTTTTATAAATCTGAAAGGTCACCAAAACCAGATACAAATCAAGAAAACTAAGTTAATACAAAGACATAAGTTTGAGCTAAAACAAAAAGAATAAAATATTATAATATTTAATAATAAGTCCTATATACGGTGATAAGATATTAATAGAAAAATAAGAATAAATATAATCTAACCAAAGGAGGTCCCTTTGGTTAGACCTCTATTTAAAATATAAAGTAAAAGATTTGTAAATAAATTGAAGAGTCGTTATTAATACATTTAGATGAAAATAATAAAGTAAATAAAATTGAATAAATTGTAATATTTTTTCAAAAACAAAAAATTATAAATAAGATCGATTTAAATTGCAGCCAAATATAAAATAAAAACTACGATATATTAAAGAAATAATGTATAAAATATAAAAATTCGTCAAATGGATGATCGATAATATTCGTCAAACGAACGATCGACAAAATTATTCGTCAAACGGACGACCGATAACAAGCCAATCAAAAAGGAATCTGTAATTAACACAGAACATCCATATAAAATGGAACCAATTGAAATCAAAATCTAATTCCTCCCTCCCCCAAATTCCAAATAATCTTTTGGGGAAAAATTCGAAATTAAGGTTATAATAAAAGTTCAAATCAAAATCAGTTTTTTTGAACCACGGTTTGAACTTTATAACATATTATTTTTTTTAATTTTTGTTAAAACTTAAAATGGAATTCTAATTTAATTAAATAGAAAGTAAAATTTAATATACATTAATATTATGCACTACATATATGTATTACTATATTTATTTATTAATTTTTAATCTACTATCTACGTATTATGTTTATATAATTTAATTTAATTTATATAAATAATAAACAAATTAATTTAGTGTAGAAGTATAACATATTGACAATTAACTCATATTATATTTATTAAGTAATTTAATCATTTTATTACTATAAGTTATAATCAACTTATAACTATCTACTAAAATTTGTAACGTATTATTATATAACGTTTCGGTTTGGTTTAATCGGTTTTGAAATTTTGAAAACCACAACCAAATCATTTATGTATAAACGGTCCTGTTAACCGAATCACTAATAACAGTTTTTACGATTTCAGTTTTTGTTGGTTCGAATTGTTGTGATTCGGTCTGAATCTACGATTTGATGAATTTTTCAAACACCCTTATATTTTATCAAATTTGAATTAATTTGTTCCACCAAATTTCATTCAATTTATACATGTACGAATTTTGTACAAGTAAGACTCATATTCAAAATAAAAAATGCCCAAAATACTTTCATTTGAAAACAAGTTGTCCAAAATACCCGCCCGGCGGAAACAGTGCCCTTTTTACCCACTTTATACGCCACTAGTACATGCGTATACGTTATCCTAATTAACATATCAAAATATCAATATAGATTACAGACCTCTGAAAACAAACTATCATTCTTTCTCTTTATTTAAGATGATGCTGGATAACTGCGATTGAACCACTGAAATCGACTATTGATCCCTCTTCAATCAAGCTATCTCTCTTTTTGCTATAGGTAATTTTAACTTTTTCTTGATTGTTCATTACTAACACCACATTTTTAAATTAGGGTTTCTATTCATGTAAGTTGGGCTTTTCGATTTGTAATATCTAAGTTGATTTTATGATTTGTACTATGAACTGTGTGTCACAATTGTATGTTATTTTCTGAATATTTTTGATTTTATACTCCTTGATTTTGATGATATGTGCTATTTAATTGCTTAAACTATGAAAACTCTGCTTGTAATGATGTTTTTTGCTCTGTAAATTCTAGTTATAATATCTAGGGATGTCAATATGCCTTTGACATCTTAAGTTAACAGGATTACTTTAAAATTCGGGTAATTTAGCTGCTTCTTTATGCTGAATTCTGATAATAACCTTAGTGCATCTTACCCACACAAACGTGACTTGTTTAATCGATTAGAAATAATGTGTTGGCTAGTTCTGTATATACCGGACTTCTTTCTAAACCAAATGGTATTACTACAAATATTAAGGATAGCTAGTTTAATATTGGCTAGTTACATTGAAATAATGTGCTGGAAAGCTAGGTATAAAATGTGCTTTATTACTTCCAGGCAAACTGATCAAACAACATTACAACTATAGTTTGTATTGAGTATTCTGGCAAATCCACTTTCCCCGGTTTTGACATAAAAAAGTTTACCTGTTGTTTAAATTATGGCAAGTATCTTTGTCAAACAGGGGGCTGCACTGCACCATGGATATTATATGTCCTAATCATGTTCTTGTTTACAGGTTATGGATCCTAATGATGAGATGTCTGTGGATTCCGAACCTAGGGACCCTTCTGTTTTGCACTTACATTCCGAACATAGATCTGATGCAGTTTGGAAGGCTGGTGGTGGAGATTGTCAGCGATCACGGAAGCGTGATCCTAATCAAGAAAGATTCCCAAAGCTTCATAAGCGGATGATTCCCTTTCTCTTGGACTTGAGATTTGATGGTGTTAGCAGGCTGGCATCTATTGATTTGGATTGGGGTTTGCTTACTGCATTAATAGAGCATTGGAGGTCTGAAACACACACGTTTCACCTTCCCGTTGGAGAGTGCAGCATCACATTACAAGATGTTAATGTTCTTCTTGGCCTAAAGATTGATGGTGATGCGGTGACTGGTGGTACACAAGTTGATGGTGGCTGGAACAACCTAGTTAAGCAAACATTTGGAATATACCCGGGTAAAAGTTTGAAAGGTGCTCGGTTGCAATTGAGCTGGCTGACTTCAAATTTCAAATCACTATCTGATGATGCTTCTGATGTCGATGTCATTCGTTATACACAGTAATATCTATTACAACTATTTGTCAGGGTATTATTCACTGATCATTCAGGTGGCCAGATACATTGTATGTATCTATCTCTGATTCAGGATTTTGGATGGTGTCGTACCTTAGCTTGGGGATCATCTGTGCTTGCTTTCTTATATAGGGATTTATGCAAGGCTTGTAGGATAGGTGTGGAGGAAAATGCTGGATGCCTCATCTTATTGCAGTTGTGGGCATGGACTAGATTTCCTACCTTAGCTCCTGTGCCTCGTGGTCCTTCATTGGATAATCAACTCATATGGGAAGACCGACCAGGTCCTTATGGGATGAGGTAATTTTTGTATTTATGCCTTTCCATTTCAATTAATATGTTCCATTCCAATTTATTATGTTTCTACCTTTTTTTATGACATTCACTCCCCTAATCCATTTCAACTAATCGAAAAATAAGATTACCAAATATGTTTCCAAACTTCTTTTACTTGAGCTCTACTCTATCTATCTTATGCATTTTTACAAGAATAAGTACACACCTTGTTCTCTTGATTTTTGCTTGGTCACAAATGCACAGAGTTCATTTTTCTGAAGTGTTTAGGTCATTAAAACACTATAAAGTGTCTGTTTAAGTATCTGTCTGGAATGAATAATCCTTCTAATTTTGCATTATCATGGCCAACATTTTCTGAGTAGTATATAATAACTAATTTGTAGAGTTTGTTTCTTATCAAGCAAATCATGTTATTAATAGTATTAATTACCTGCTAATGAGATCTGCTAGCAATGCCTGGTGATCAAAACGCCAAAGCTTGTCGTAGGCAACAGAGCTAAATTCGATAGAGTACTTTTTAGGTGAAAAGGATGACTCAATAATTCCATCTGCACTGATGAGAGCTTGTCAAGCCAAAGCATTGATTTCCATTGTGTATCGAAAATAAGGATGCAATAGTCTGTAAATTGGGTGCGCCTCACTGAGTTGTTTGTTGGTTGCAATTATATAAGGCTTTGTTGCATAATGAGTTCTTAGCCTGCAAAATAAAAATAATACACATGACACCCTAATTTCATTGTTTCTATGCACCCCAAACATAAAAAAGAGTAGTTTATTATTTGCGAAGAGATATAAAAACTATAGCTTATACTAATTAAACCTATGACGACCAATATTTGCTAGGAAAATGGTACATGAGGTGTGAATATTTTGTGTTATAAAAACTGTAGTTTAATAGATTTTTGGCAAGAAAAAAACTTAATGGTTTATATGTCATTCTTTCTATTCTATCATATAGTATTGTTCTCTTACTTTTTTCGATTTTATGTCTTATATGCATAGAATTGATTATGATGTGCTTTTAATGTGTTGCATAGGTGGTGTTATCATTTATCATTTACCGATACTACTTCACATACACTCTCCGCTATCAGATTGTCTTTAGATGGTCTTGCACCTTCCCATTTCATATGGCAGCCCTATTCAAACGAGATATTGGCGTCGTTACATGTTTCTTGTGTAGATGGTAGTGCTATTTGGTGCTATAAGGGTCCACTTATTTGTTTTCACGTTGTGGAGCCACACACGCCTAATAGATGCATTCGTCAATTTGGTTTCATTCAAGATATACCTCCAAATGACACTTACTCAAAAGAACTCCATAGTATTACCTTACAAGGTAAGCAAGATTCTGATTGGCGATTGTTGCATCCCGACCATATATCACATTGGGCTGATCGTGCACAACATGTCGTTACTGGTACTATTGGTGTTGGTGTGGTTGCTGCTTATGATCAGTAGTATGCTCGCATTACTCGTTTGTATCATACACGAGTTGGTGGCTCTCACTTGTTCGCGGTAATTAAAAACTTATTTACTAGTGATCCGTAGTGTACTTACCGAGTAGTTGCTTTGTTAATTTGTATTTATTTTGTCTTGTTAACAGGTTCAGTTGCTCGATCATATCTCTTTAGTTGCTAGGGGAGTGATAGATGGAGATATGACCTATATTGATGCTATTGCGAGTAATGGCAGAGCTCTCTTACAAGATCAGTTCACCCGTGGTGTTTTTCAGGATTTCCCAATTGAAGATAGGCGAGAAAAAGAAATTCAGCTAAAAAAGAAACCCAAAAAAGCTGGTCATAAGGGAGGTCGTGGAGGTGTCAATGCTCCACCAAAGCAAGGAATTGATGCTAATGATGATAGAGCTGTTCATTTGGATGAAGAAGGAGGTAATAATGTTGGTAATGATGGAGATATTCGTTTAGGTGATGAGGGAGGGTTTGCTGGTGAGAAAAACACCAATATACATGAACATGAGGCAGAAACAAGGGCGGAGACCAGAGTTCTTTCGTCAATGGATTACTGTCCTAAATTTAACTTGTTGTCGTCTAACGATTCTATTTTGTTGACACCTCATTCACCTCAAAAATCACATCAACGTGACGAGCAGGATGCCAATAGTCATTCTCCACCTTTGTCACATCCAACTTTCAGTCTGGGCATTTCACAGTCTCCCCTTCCCTATCAGACAAGACAAGAACCATTGCTGGATCAACCGGGGCAGAATCAGTTGCTGCAGCAACAATCCGTACAACAGCAATCAGTGCAGAAGCAGGCAATTTCGCTGAATGCAGCGCAACAGCAGAGATAGCTAGCAGTGCAGGAGTCTGCACAACAGGCAGCGCAGGAGCTTACACATCAGCCTACCCAGCAGCCAACACAATAGCCTGTAGACCAGTCAGCGGAGCAGCAACCAATACAAGATCATATGAATTTACGTCCTCGAAAGCGTAATCCTCTATGTTGTGGCACTACTGGCCGTAAAAAAATAGATATTTATACGAGATGCGCTAAGTAAGTTATTTCACCAATTTTTTACACTTTTTAGACTTCCAGTCAACTTTTATTTTTATTTTGTTTAATTGTTCCTGACTTGTGTAGGAAAAATTGAGGGAAAATGATGCTTCTGCTAGGTCTACTTAATAGCAATTAAATTTAGGCGAGTTATGCTATTCTATATTCATGTTTTCATTCGATATTCTGTTTTTAGTTATAAGGTAGTTTGTGTTTTTGATCTGTTTCGGCATGTTGTGATATTTAATTCGGGAGAAATTGTTACTGTCATTGTGTATCGGCAATATGGATTATATAATAGCTATATGTCCTTTGAGTATGTGTAGTATAATTTCTTGAAATGTTTAGTTTTGCAATGTCTCGTTTATATCTTTTGTGAGGACAAATTGCTAGAGGCTTAGGTAACTTGGAGAAAAAAAAAGTAAGTTAAAAAAGTAAATTGCCAAATGAGGCTCTGAATTTTAGTCTTGAGCCTAGGAGGTGAGATCTTATTTTAGACAAACTGACTAAGATAGTAAGATATGATTTCAGGATTCCTACTGGATATTTCCTGTGTGTCGTTTATGTCATTGGCAAGGATTGCTTTACTGTAAGGTTAGTTAGTTAAAGGGAAGAAACAACTTTGAAGCTCTGGTTATCCTTGAAAAATACATTTATAAACAACTTTGATTGTATAAAAAGTCTCCTTTCTTCGGCGAGAGGGTTTCAAATTCTGTTGAAGACGTATTGCCCGTGTGAGTAATTTACTTTCCATAAAAAGAATGTACCTTCGTTATCTTCTTTAGGGTTATGACTTCAAAAAGTTGTGTTGTACGCTTGCACCGGTTTCAAATGATTGCCAAGTAAATGCAGAAAGCCAGAAACAAACATATATTATTTAATCTGTTTATGTATGATTATGTTATTACTTGTTAGTATTGATTTCTTGTTAGTATCTGCTTTATTTCATCTACTATATGCATGCATAAAGTTGTCTACTTGTATGACATTTGATTTTGGTTTGTAGTAGGACTGATGTATCAAAAGAAGCCTGTGAGACATGAAGAAGACGCTGCTGCAGGGGAGTCTAAGTTAGAAAAGATGAAGTAAAAGGGTTAACATTTGAATGATGCCTTGTAATGGATTAAACCATTCTAGTACTTTTGTAGTTTTGGGATAAAGTAATTAACCATTCTAGAACTCTTCTTTTGTTTATGTAATGGATAAAGGTTTTATTTTTATGGATAATCGTTTTATTGAATTAGGTAGTTTGTGTTTTACTCTGTGAATTGTTAAGTGTCTAAGCTGGGCAACTAGTCTTAGATTGAGTATTAATTTTTTGTTTGAGGTAATTGTTTACAACATACACGCAAAATGATAATGCGTATACAGGGGAAACACAATGAGTAGATGCGTATTCAAGGAAGACAACGCAATTACATGATGCGTGTACTTCCTACACGCAACAAGCCTATGCGTATCCTTGGTAGACAACGCAATTACATGATGCGTGTACTACCTACACGCAAAAAGAGAATGCGTATATAGGAGAGGTGATACAGTTCGTATAGATTACACGCAATACTCTTATGCGTACTCAACTATCCAGTTTTATACAGACTGACTTGAATTATACATCATATAATCAACCACATTACTCCAAATATAACATAAAAATAATTTCATAACACAAACATAAAACTGCAACTATAACTCTTTTACTGCAAAAGAAAACTTACATTTGTAACATCACAGCCCAGATCATTAACAATTAGGAACTTGTGCATTATCAAAAATAAAATTGTTTACATCACCAAACCATAACTAGTTTGCAACTACTACAATATTCAAACTCAACAAAAATCACCAATAATTATTACATTCAACTGAAAAACTGATCTAAAGATTGAATTTGTCATGTCGTCCAGCTAGCATAAATGAGAACCCGAGTAGTGTGATAAAAAACCATACCTGCAATTGTCAAAATAGGAATTTTAAATTCAATTTTTTAATTAAATTTTTTAAATTTATATGTATTCACTTATGGGTTCAACGGTTCACCTTTGGGGTTCAACTTTTCCATTTAGGGTTTTAGAAATATTCAAAACGACGATTAAACCGTATACAAACTTAGGGTTTAGGGTTGTTTACAACCCTAAACCCTAGACCCTAAACCCTAACGTATCCTGGTTTTTAAAAAATCGGGGTTGGCCCCCGATTTTTTAAAAACCAGGCCGCCGGACTCGGTAAGAAATATTTTTTAAATTTATATGTATTCACTTATGGGTTCAACGGTTAACCTTTGGGGTTCAACTTTTCCATTTAGGATTTTAGAAATATTCAAAACGACGATTAAACCGTATACGAGCTTAGGGTTTAGGGTTGTTTACAACCCTAAACCCTAACGTATCCTGGTTTTTAAAAAATCGGGGCTGGCCCCCGATTTTTTAAAAACCAGGCCGCCGGACTCGGTAAGAAATATTAAACTTTTAAAAGAAAAAGTATGATGCAAAACATACCAATCAAAGTGCTCTATGGAGCAGTAGATGTAGCAGTAGATGAAGTTGTTGTTCCTTTTCCTTTTCCTGATGACTGATAATCCTTAGCATTCTTATATCTTGTTGACTTCTTCCTCCCCGGTTTCTTTGGAATATCATCATCGGGAATCAATGTAGGAAACTCACTCAATAAAGGCCATGTCTTCCTGTCTGGTATTGGTTGGAATTGACCCTCATAAACCTTTTTTACAGTTTCCAACTTGTACCACTCACTTACAAAATTTGTGTGTTGCAATCCTACACTGGCACAACAAGCAAAAACATGAGAGCAAGGAATCTGATATGTCTGCCACTTGTTACATGTGCATGTGCGTTCCTGTAGGCGAACAATCTGTTTATTCCCTCCTTTCAGACCATGCTTCATTGTCATCACCTCAAATACCAAAGTATTACAGTCAATTTTTGTCACATTGTGTCTAGTTGCACGCTCTTTCCATATGTTCATCATTTTATTGGCATGCTTGGTGAACTCATCACCCTTAAGAACTTGTTTCTCAATCTCCATGCGATGCTGGTCAAAGTAGCTAACCACCTTATAATATAAGGCTTTAACCATTGCAGATATTGGGAGTTTCCTTGCTTCTTTAATGGCACTATTCCAGCTCTCAGCCACATTTATTGTCATGATCCCGAATCTCTTGCCTCCATCACAAGCTAATGATGAGTGTTTGGGATGCATTTCACTAAACCAATCATCTGCTCTAGGCTCAACTGCCAACAATGCTTTCCAATGCAGATTTAACTTTTCCTCTTTCAATTGACTACACATTGCAACCACCATTTCCTTCATGCCACTTTTCCTAAAAATAGATACAAAATTAGCTGCAAGGTGCCTAACACATAATCAATGATATCCATGTGGTCCCAATGTTAGGATTCTTCATTGCAAACATGATTCCTGCATGTCTATTTGAATTCACACAAACACCCATTTGTTGGAGGGCAACCGTCTTCCTCACTCTCTCCATGAACCAAGTCCAACTAGCTATATTTTCCCCTTCAACAATTGTAAATGCTACCGGGAGAATGTGGTGGAAGCCATCAATGGCTGTAGCAGTAAGTAGTACTCCCCCAAACTTGCCATACAGATGTGTGCCATTTATCTGAAGTACCGGAATGCAATGTGCGAAGGCATCTATGCAAGGCTTGAATGTCCAAAATAACCGTCTAAATCTCACCACCTGTCATTATGTCCACACAATAAAACGAGATAAGTCAAATCGAACCAAAAATTAACAATCAATTATATTATATGCCATGAATATACCTTATGTATTGGCTCTCTTAGTTCATGCTCCTTGAAGTACCAATCCACATGTGTTCCAATGTTTACTCTCTGAAGGACATTCATCAATAATGGAAGATCTTGGTACGATTGCTCCCAAGTACCATAGACCTTCTGACTTGCAATCCTTTTTCCGTCTCTAACCTTTTTGCTTGATGGTTTATATCCAACTTCTTTCACAATTGCAGCCTCCAACACCTTCTCCGAGACAGCAGGATCAGCAGCAACTAGGTTCATAATGATCTCTGCAATGTGTGAAGAGCTCAAGTTTCTGTGATCTTGTGAAAGAGCCTGATTCACACATGTATGCGGACCCCTTGTGTCCATAATCTCAAAATAATCATGCAACTTTCTCTTCCTCGCCCTCAATCTCCACTGACAACCCTCTGTATCCTGTTTGCATACAACTTCCCAAGTGATGGAATCAGATTTAACCACCTTTATCTCCTGATGGTTTGCAATGTGAACCTTCTTCTTCACACTCAACAACTTTTCTTTCGATTCAAATGTCATCCCTTTTGTCAATTCTGTCGAATTCTAAAGTTCACCAATTTTCTTCATGCTAGGTCCTAGATTTGAAACAACCATTGATGAAAATGAGCTATAGAATGGGATATCATCATCTGTTAGCTCGTTGCTTCCCCTTGAATTTCCTTCACTACTACTGAGAAACAAATTCCTAGTTGAACTCCCACTAGAAACACTACCCCAATGCACACTTTTTGAACTACGAGTGCTTGAACTAATTTCACAATCTTCCCCAATCTTTGAGCATCTTGCAGATTCAGTTGAATTTTCGGATGAGCCAATAGGAATTTTTTCAATATAAAGTTCCACATACACTTTACTACCCGAACCATCCAAAGTTTCGAACATATACTCCACATCTTCATCATCTACAATTAAGACAACTCCATATTTGTTGGTTGTGGGATTCATGAACCTACGTGATACCCTTAATTTACACAAAATCAGATCTACATTGAGTTTCTTGTGCACAACATTCAAAAGCTCTTCATATTTCAAACCAAAATTCAGCTTCACAAAGGCAAGCACATCTCGATCATATGCACTACCAATTACGCTATCATGAATAATATTTCCACCATAGTATAACCATCCCCATACATAATTCACATTCGAAGAAGCCATTTCAAACTCAAACTTAAACCTAAATAATTTGAATTGTAAAATAATGAAAGAGCATTTTACCTCACGAACAATTTGATGTCAATAGCAACAAAGATTTCCATTACTTCTTGTGTTTCCTGATGTGGGTTTTTGAAGCAAAAGACATATATATACAGCTTTAAAGCGGCAGGCAGAAAGCAAACGAAGTCAGATAGATAAGATTTAGGGATTTAAGTCAGTCAGACTACGCAATATATATATATATATATATATATATATATATATATATATATGCGTAGTATGGATCACGCATTAAAAACTTGTGTACTGTGGACTGGTAAGCAACCAGGAAGAACATATACGCATACGTACAATGCGTATAGAATGTAAAAGCATATACCTATTGCGTATAGAGAACAGACCACGCATAAGAAACTTGCGTACAGGAGACATGTAAGCAGTCAGGGACACCCATGGACCTACATGCATACGTTTAATGAGTACTCAGAGAAATGCGTATACGAACCACGCATAAGGCTTATGCGTATACCCTCTTAGAGAGACCAGCGTTGTCCAAGACACCAATGCGCATTACTTTGCTGCGTATACGTACCACGCATAAGGACAATGTGTATACTTTGGAGAATTCTCTCTACTCGCCTGGCCAACAACGAATACGTTTTGTAGTAATGCGTATACCGGAATACGTAAACCCCTAATGCGTAATCGATGGTCATTTTGGGCGTTCCACGCAGCGCGCGGGTATTTTGGGTTTCTAGCATTAAAATATGGGTATTCCTGTGTTTCACCCTATTCAATAATTCTTGGTACCTTATAATCCTAAATTACTAATAACCTAAATATGGGTATTCCTGTGTTTCATAATGTAAATTACTAATAATCCTAAATTACTAATAACCTAAATATAACATTATAAGCATTAAATTCTTTTAACTTTTTCATATTTAAACATGTAATATAACATTATGTAAAACATAATGTAATGTAATATGTAATAGAGGACATATATAACTCAACTAGGATAAAAGATAAATAATATTAACTCTATACAGGGATAGTGAAATTTGAAGAACAGGCATCAACAAGGATCAAGTCGCTGAAAGAAGTTCATTAACATGATCAAGCCTGAGTGACAGAATAAGATGTACAGATGATTCAATTGAAGGGCCAAAAGATTCTATGTATTTATATTATTTAAAGATACTGCTGCAGGCTAATCAATTGGAATGTAACGAAGGTGTGAAGATCAAGATCAGTGCTAGTCACTTGTGAACCAGACCAGTGCACTAAGTGTCAGCACATACGAGAAGGATCAACACATTAATTCACGGAAAGAATTGCTAAAGCCTATTGACGATCAAGGACAAACATAATATCTCAAGGTATTGTCAAAAATTATTTTACTCTGAAAATTAAATAAGTAACAGATTAATTAATTATTTATAACAAATAATTAAATTAATTTGGTACCTGGATCATTTTCTGAGATGAATTAAAACAGCAGAATAAACAGAAGAGAGAAGCCCAAGAGATTAAAAAAATAGTAAAACTATGTGCGGTTACTATGCAAGATTACTATGCAGGTACTGTTCAAATAGTGTTATTGTGTAAATAGTGTTACTATGTAAATAGTGATTACTGTGCAAATAGTGGTACTGTGTAAATAGTGGCTAGTGGGGCCCACAGTGGTAGGTGATGAATAGTGGTACTATTCAAATAGTGGCTGGTGGGACCCACGGGAGTTGTTGAAATAGTAAATGGTAGGTGAAATAGTGCCCTCCTTCAGCCTATAAATAGGCCTGTTGTATTTCATTTCAAAACACACCTCAACACACAACTTTCTCTTCACTCTCTTATATCTTCTCTTTGTAAGCTGCTAAACAGTCCATCTAGTAGGAAAGCCGGCTTAACCCGCTTTCAGAAAGTGTCGGGTAGAAGGTCCTCGTGCCTAAACTATCCTTAGGAGTGTTCTGGTTTTGAAGCTAATCCATTGGATTAGAAGTTGTAACACCCCTCGGTTTTATCAATTCAAAGATATTTTCCTGAATTGATTGTGTTATTTCGATTCAGTTGTTGACCTTATTTTTCACATCTAAAAATCAAAATATTTCGAAATAACGTATTCAACCCCCCCTTCTACGTTATCCTGGACCTAACAATTGGTATCAGAGCAAGTTGATCGACATACATATCAGATCCACGTTCCGACGTTCGTCATCTAGAATCATGAGTACTAAAAAAGGTAGCAGTATTAAGGTTCCTTCATTTAAGCGTGATAATTACAGCATGTGGAAAATGAAGATGTTACTGTTTATACAAGCGTCAAATCCTAGATACATGGAGACGTTGACTGAGGGTTGGTCTAAACCAATGAAAGCTGCTCCTGAAACTACCGTGGATGATGAAAGTAGTGCGGCTGTTGGAGGAATGATTCCAAAACGTCCATCGAAGTATAACCCTGCTGAAACTGAAAAGGATGGACTGGATACCAATCTCAGACTAATCATAGTTGACTCTATGGATGATGAAATGAATCATCAAATTATGAATTGTACTAGTGCGAAACACATGTGGGATACGATTGGAATGATAATGGAGAGGCAATGTCACCTAGTAAGTTTGTCAAATTTGTAAAACTTAAAATTGAACTAGGTGATGAAAATGAGTCTAAGGCTAAGATGAACAAAAATGGAAGGATAGGCAAAAATGGTCCTAGGAAGTTATGTAACAACTGCAACTCTGCTGCTCATCTTACTCATGCATGTAAGAATGTTAAAGTAGAGAATAATCATAATATTAATGCTCGTGTTCATAACATGTCTGCCATGCCTGTTCATTCTAAGTGTGCTTTAACTGTTGCATATCATGCACTGTTAATCTTATGATTGCTTTTTTAAATGTGACACATGCATCTCATGCTGTTAATAATTGTTCACATGATGATAAAAGTAATAAAACAAAACATGATAGAAATAGTAGACCTAAGAGTGCTAGTCCTCCTAAAGCTAGGAAGGAATATATTGCTCCTAAGCCTAGAAGCAAATCTCCTGAGGCTATTGCTAGGAAAGTAAAGACAATCACTGAAAATGCAAAGAATGTTAAGCATACTACTCTTGGTCATAAATATGCTAAATATGCAAATTTCTCTAAGCCTTCTGGACCCAAACAAGTTTGGGTACCAAAGAAAACTTAATCTCCTTTGAATACAGGGCATGAAGAAAAATCGAGTCATGTGGATTCTGGACAGTGGATGTTCGAGACATATGACCGGTGATAGAGCCCTGCTATCAAAGGTGGTTGAGAAAGCTGACCGAGTGGTTACCTTTGGAGATGACAGCAAATGATTTACTACGGGATATGGCAATTTGGAATTTGGGAATGCTGTCATTGAAGAAGTCTCTCTTGTTGATGGTCTAAAGCATAATCTTCTGAGCATAAGTCGATTTTGTGATAAAGGATATGAAGTCTTGTTCAAGAAGGAAAAGTGTCTGATCAGTAACAAGAGGGATGAGAAGCTCGCTTTGCAAGGAGTGAGAAAGATTGACTTATTTATAGCTGAATGGAATTCTGGATCTAATGGAGAAACTTTGTGTTTTTAGGGAAAAGCATCTTCAGAAGACATTTGGTTATGACATAAGAAGCTTTCACATCTTAACTTCAAGACTATGAATTCTCTAATCAAGAGGGAGCTTGTGAGAGGATTACCCTAGATGGAGTTCTGTCCTGACGGACTCTGTGCAGCATGTGAAAAGGGAAAGTCCAAGAGAGCATCACACAAAAGGAAGACAATATCAGACATCACTGAACCACTGTAACTTCTGCATATGGATTTGTTTGGTCCAGTTAATGTCATGTCTATGTCCATGAAGTGATATTGTTTAGTAACTGTGGATGACTATTCCAAATACACATGGGTGTTATTCTTGCATTCTAAGGATGAAGCAGTGCAGATGATTATAGATCATATCAAGAAGATTGAGCTAGAAGCTAAAGTGCCCGTGCGTAAAATCAGATCAGATAATGGGACTGAATTCAGAAACTCAGTTCTCAATAGCTGGTGCACTGAGAAGGGTATCTCAAGACAATTTTCAGCACCCAGGACTCCACAGCAGAATGAAGTGGTTGAGAGGAAGAATCGAACGCTGATTGAAGCTGCCAGAACAGTGATGAATGAAGCTAAACTTCCTACTTATTTCTGGGCTGAGGCAGTCAATACAGCTTGCTATACTCAGAATAGAACCCTGATCAACAAAATGTATGAGAAGACACCATATGAACTTATGGCCCTCACTAAACCATCCGTGAAGTACTTTCATGTGTTCGGAGGAAAATGATATGCTCTTAAAGATGGCTATGAGCATCTTGGTAAGTTTGATGCTAAAGCAGATGAAGGTATTTTCCTAGGGTATTCATTGGAGTCTAAGGCGTACATGGTGTATGTGATCGATAGTCAGAAGGTTGTGGAAAGCCTTAATGTGAGATTTGATGATTCAAGATCTCCTAGTATTCATAAAGAAGATGATGATGAATCTCTAGCTTTTGAGAATCTTTTTGATGACGAGGATGATGAAACTGAACCTGAGGTTGCTGTTGATAATGTTAATAATAATGGTAATGATGATCCAGATTCCGGTAATGGCAGTGGGAACACAGGATCTCAAAGTCAGACTGTTTCTGATTCTAGTCCTCAAGTTGAAGAATCTGCAGATCAGACAAGCAACAACTCAGGGGGAGCTGAAGAAGGATCTACTAGTCAGAATCAACAGAATGTTAAACATGTAGAATCATCAAGATCTTATCTGCCTAGTCAAAGGGTATGGAGTAGAGATCATCCCTTTGAACAAATTCTTGGTGATCCAAATACAAGAGTTCAAACTATAAAAGCTACTCAAAATGAATGTCTATACTCTGATTATCTATCAGAAATTTAACCAAAGAAGGTTGAGGAAGCTATTGAAGATCCAGATTGGGTGATTGCAATGCAGGAGGAACTCAATTAGTTTGAGAGGTAGAAGGTTTGGAAGCTGGTACCCCGTCCAAAGAACAAATCAATCATTGGCACTAAGTGGGTATACAGAAATAAACTTAATGAGAATGGTATAGTGACAAGGAACAAGGCAAGGCTGGTAACAAAAGGGTATTCTCAGGAAGAAGGGATTGACTATGATGAAACTTTTGCACCAGTAGCTAGACTTGAGGCCATCAGAATGTTCTTGGTATTTGCAGCACACCCCAACTTCAAAGGTTATCAGATGGATGTGAAAAGTGCCTTTCTGAATGGTGAGCTAGGAGAAGAAGTTTATGTGGAACAGCCTCCAGGGTTTGTTGATGCAAAATTCGAGGATTTTGTCTATCTCCTGTTCAAAGCTCTCTATGGTCTTAAGCAAGCCCCTAGAACATGGTATACACTCTAGATAATTTTTTAATTGAAATTGGTTTTACTAGAGGTGTCATAGATAAGACTCTATTTCATAAAAAGCACAAAAATGATATCATACTTGTGCAAGTTTATGTTGATGACATCATATTTGGCTCTACGAATGATGCACTTTGTGCAAGGTTTTCTAAGTTGATGCAGAGTAGGTACAAAATGAGCATAATGGGAGAGATGAACTTCTTTCTTGGTCTACAAGTAAGTCAAAAAAAGATGGTATCTTTATCTGTCAATCCAAGTACATCAAGGATCTTCTGAAGAAGTATCACTTAGAAGACTCAGCAACTGCTAAGACTCCCATGGCCACTGCCACAAAGCTCGATCAAGATAAGTCTGGACAACAAGTAGATATGACAAGCTATCGAGGCATGATTGGATCACTGCTCTAACTCACTGCAAGCCGTCCAGATATAATGTTCGCAACATGCTTGTGTGCAAGGTTTCAATCAGATCCTAAAGAATCTCATCTGATAGTCGTCAAGCATATATTCAGATATCTCAAGGGTACTCCAAATCTTGGAATTTGGTATCCAAAAGATACAGGTTTTGAACTCATCGTCTATATAAACTCAGATTACGCTGGTTGTAAGATAGATCGAAAGAGTACTTCAGGGAGCTGCCAATTTCTAGGAAGAAGACTAGTTTCCTGGTTCAGAAAAAAGCAGCATTCTGTTTCTACCTCTACAGCTGAAAAAGAATACATTGCCGCTGGAAGATGTTGCTCACAAATTTTGTGGATGCGAAATCAACTCATGGACTATGGACTACAGTTGACAAACATCCCTATCTTCTGTGATAACACTAGTGCTATAGCGATCTCGAAAAATCCAGTACAACATTCGAGGACCAAGCACATCGACATAAGGTATCATTTCATTCGAGAGCACATCATGAATGGTATCGTGGAACTACACTTCGTTCCCACAGAGCAACAACTTGTAGACATTTTCACGAAACCACTTGATGAATCCACATTCAACAGGTTGGTTAGTAAACTTGGCATGTTGAACTTGTCCAATTAATTGGAAGTCAACATATGCAAGTTGTTTCTAATAAATTCAATAAGTCTACTAATCTTTATCCTAAGGACTTGTGAGTTCATTTACCATATTTTCTATCCTTGTACCATTGTCTCATCACTTACTGATTATTTGCCATATGCTTAAATGTTTACATGTTTATGTGGTAGATAATTAGTTATTGAAGCGATATTTAAGCATCTAGAAATTGTTGTTTATGTTATA
Source organism: Saposhnikovia divaricata (assembly GCA_036435485.1). Classification (NCBI taxonomy): domain Eukaryota; kingdom Viridiplantae; phylum Streptophyta; class Magnoliopsida; order Apiales; family Apiaceae; genus Saposhnikovia; species Saposhnikovia divaricata. The sequence goes on from CM071600.1 coordinate 28,657,182, forward strand.
TGATAGATGTTTAGTTACTCGAGTTTATGAAGCGATACTTGAGTATTAACATGTTTGCATGCTATATCTTTGTTTAATACTCATGTACTCGATACTTATTTTAATAATTGATATCATGACTGAAGCAATTCAAGATTGGATGTCACCTGTTCTGATACTTGATTATTAAAATAAATTGTAGCATAATTAAATAAATATTTTATTGACATATATCAATTAATGATATTTTGTTAATTGTATGTCTATTTAATTATGAGTTTGTTTGATTATTGTGGAATAATTCTTGAATTATTGATTGGTTATTTTAAATCCACAATAATTAGAAATAATAGGTGTGTGTGTGTGTGTGTGTGTATAGGCTAATAAGTTTCGGCGATAAGATGTTTTTCGGCTGGTTAAGTTGTTTGGTGAGAATTATTGAGCGGTGATAAATGCATTTAATTTCTTTTCTAACCTAACTTGTCACGCTCTCACCTAACCCACTAGTCCTTGAAACTTTATAAATGATGAGTTTTTTTGGTGTTTAATATCACCATTTTTCAGATATACATACAGAGCGTATACACACAATTGCTGAAAATTTCAAGCTTTAACCGGAAAGATCTCACAATCTAGCTGGTGGTTTTTAGAGCGAATTTCATATTCGTCTTATACGCATCATCCTTTATAAAAACAAACCCTTGTTGTTGAATTTCCTCAAAAGTTTTGAAAATGGAATTGCAGGGAAGCTTTTTAATTGCTAAAGTTAATCCTATTCCCATTCAGCAAATTGAAACCATTCTGGATGAGCAATTTCGGGTTTGGACACAATTTCTGAATGAACATTCATTAATTCACTATGCTTTAGTTACACAAGTGCAGCTTAACCATGATGCATTGCGTGAACTATATTGCAGTGCGGTTAACACTTCTGGAAAGGACGGGTGTGCAATCACATATCGACTGTTTGGTAGGTCGATTAGGGTCACTGAACGAGATGTTAATCGAATTCTTCATTTTCCTATGGAAAATCTCATTTTTGATCCTACACCTGAACAGATTGAAATGTTCTTTCATTTTATAAGATACCAAGATGGCAATTTCAATACTGGTAATCTTTCTAGAACGTTTCTAACCCAGTACTGGAATTTCTTCTTTCACATTCTTAACCATGTTTTTTCCTCATATAAAACAAATCCAGATCGAATACCTGAATTTATTCAAAAAATATTGTATGCGGTCGCCAATAATTTGAGGATTAATTTGGAAAAATAGTACTTGGTCAAATCATTTTAAAGATGAAACACTTGGGAACAAGAGATGTTCGGACTCAAAAATCAAATGTCTATATCCAAGGTTTCTACAGCTAATATTAAATGATTTTTTGAATGATGAAGATAGGGTACGCTTGGAAAATGGTCGAAAGGAGGAATGTTCTTACATGAAGACGAATGTAATTAATTACATAAGCAAAAAGAACTATACGGATGTGCCTATAGTCCTAACTGAATATCTAAAGACTGTCTCACTTCCGTTATTACCAAGACCACTGAGAGCAAGTATACGACAAGGTAATATTTCAATCCCTGTTATTCCAACCTCTGTATTCCCTGTTGTGTCACAGGAAATACAGTTTCTACAGCCCCTAGTGGCCATCTTACCCGACCAAGAGCAGAAAATCCCATCGACTCTAACACAGGTCGAAGAGCCCATTCTACAAATGCAAACACAAACACAACAAACTCCTACACCTCAATTATCATTTAAAAGACCAGTCATCCACATTATTGAGGGAGATAGTGCCTCAGCAGCACCACATAAGGAGTTAGTTACATCAGCCGCTCTACCTCATTCTAAACGGAGTAAACCCAATGAACCTGAGGTAACGGCAACTGTTAGTGAAACAATTCTTTCTTATCCAATGAGTGCAAATGTAAATGAGGTTGAATTGACGGGAGCAACTATCTTCAGTTCCATTTCACGGAACATAAGAGTGGTTGATGATCTTTCTAAAGATCAAATGCCTTCACAGGCATCCGAGGTGGAATTACCTACCTCAATAACTGCTGGTGAATCTTCCATTTTACGAAAAGATCCACCGGTAGGTGGTTCTTCTATGAACCAAGTGTCTTCACAGACAGTCGAGGGAAACTTGGGTTTTGTGCCATTTAATCGATTCAAGTTTAATCTCCCAGAGGGAAAATCTCTGGATCTCTTTCGAGATTTACCACTCTTTACCAGTGGTTTGTAACTCGTTTCACGCGAGGATGGAAGCTCACGAACTTTCATTGCACCATCCGTGATCTCTGAAAAAGGGGTTAGGATGATTTCATTTGCAGGTACACATATCAGTGGAAGCTCTGGAGGAGAGTTGAGGGAAACACGAACAGAACATGTAAGTGTAACCCAAACCACTAAATCGAGTGAATATAGAGTGTTGAGTGAAACACCTGCAGAACGTACGAGTGAGCAACCTACTCAACCACATGCACCTGTAACCAGAACGGGTCTAAACAATGGAGAAAGAGTTGCCAAATATCTGTAAATCCATTTCAAAAATAAAAAATTTGCAACTTATTCAACATGATGTATTCCAGGTTCAATTGAATACCATGGCAACCCAGTTAAATGATGTAATCAACTCCTTGGTAAAGCCATCTTCGTCTAATTTACCAACTCCACATCCTACTACTCTGGAGGATAACCCAACTAAGGGGGAGAAAGTGGATGACCAAGAAAAATCTACTAGGCGTAAAGGCAAGGAAAAGGTTGTTGACACGGAATTAACTTTATTTTGGGAAAGGAAAAGCTAATTGGAGTATTAGTGCTATGTGAAAAGAAAGCAAAGGCAAACTTGAAGATTTGTTCAGTTTAAAAGAACAATTGTCTTGCACTTGGTTAATTTTAGAAATCTGGAAATGTATATATATGATCCAGAATGCACTTTAATATTATTTATCTTTGAACTTTATTTTTTTCATTGTTGTATCAGTTGAGTTACCCTCTAGGAATTTGCTTGTCAAACCCTAACAATCAAATAGGGGGAGATTGTAAAGCATAATGTAATGTAATATGTAATAGAGGACATATATAACTCAACTAGGATAAAAGATAAATAATATTAACTCTATATAGGGATCGTGAAATTTGAAGAACAGGCATCAACAAGGATCAAGTCGCTGAAAGAAGTTCATTAACATGATCAAGCCTCAGTGACATAATAAGATGTACAGATGATTTAGTTGAAGGGCCAAAAGATTCTATGTATTTATATTATTTGAAGATACTGCTGCAGGCTAATCAATTGGAATGTAAAGAATGTGTGAAGATCAAGATCAGTGCTAGTCATTTGTGAACCAGACCAGTGCACTAAGTGTCAGCACATACGAGAAGGATCAACACATTAATTCACAGAAAGAATTACCAAAGCCTATTGATGATCAAGGACAAACATAATATCTCAAGGTATTGTCAAAAATTAATTTACTCTGAAAATTAAATAACTAACAGATTAATTATTTATAACAAATAATTAAATTAATCTGGTACTTGGATTATTTTCTGAGATGAATTAAAATAGCAGAATAAACAGAAGAGAGAAGCCAAGAGATTAAAAAAATAGTAAAACTATGCGCGGTTACTATGCAGGTACTGTGCAAATATTGGTACTTTGTAAATAGTATTACTGTGTAAATAGTGATTACTGTGCAAATAGTGGTACTGTGCACAATAGTGGCTGGTGGGGCCCACAGTGGTAGGTGATGAATAGTGGTACTATTCAAATACTGGCTGGTGGGACCCACAGGAGTTGTTGAAATAGTAAATGGTAGGTGAAATAGTGCCCTCTTTCAGCCTATAAGTAGGCCTGCTGTATTTCATTTCAAAACACACCTCAACACACAACTTTCTCTTCTCTCTCTTATATCTTCTTCTTTGTAAGCTGCTAGACAGTTCATCTAGTAGGAAAGCCTGCTTAGCCCGCTGTTGGAGGCCCATCGGCCCAATAAGCTATATTAAGCCCATGACTGTTCACCCAAATTAAGTATCCAAGACATAGAGATCTGAATCCAAGACATAGAGATCCCTTGGGTGCTTCGGTCCAATTGACAAGTGACACCTCAGATTGTGGGGTATAACTGTTCTCTCCTCATCACCTCATAGGACCCACATCCGAAGGATATAAAAGGAAGAGAGTAAGCAACAATTAACACACAATTCATTATCACTACTCAAATATTCTCTTTCATAATCTCTTTACGTTTTACCCTATCATTTAAACAACCAGAAACTTACTCTTACGCCGGAGGTGAATCGAGGGTCAACACCCTCGCATTCTTTTATCTTGCAGGTTGACCGAAGGACCTATTCGGAAATATCTGGTTCCAACATTTGGCGCCGTCTGTGGGAACGTAGAGAAACGATTGTGTTCGAGTTTATCAAAAATTATGGCAGCTGAAGACACGCCCTTACCAGACGTCAGCACTGTAGCTGGAGACAGTCCCATCACTCCTACCATCCAAAAAGTCGCCCCTATGTCCCAGGAAAATCCTTCTGTTGCCCGAAGGATATTGAATTTCGATGAGGAAGAAGACGTGCCTACTCCCGAAGAGCAACAAGAAATGCTAATGAAATGGAGAGAGCAGCAGAAGGCCAAAGGAAAAGAGAGGGAAGTAAACGATAAAGAAGCCGAAAGATTAGCTAAGAAAAAGGCGGCTGACCGATTGAAATTAGAAGCCCTCAAGCTCCAAAGAGAAGAGATCGAGCTACAAGAAAAACTACTTCGTGAGGCCCTAGAGGCCGAAAATCCAAAAGCCGAAGATGAAAGAGAGAAGAGAACTAGAGATGACGAAGACGAATCTTGGAATTCGAAATCGCCATCTAAGAGAGCAAGATCCAAAAACAATTATTCTTCGGATTCTGAAGAAGAAGGCCCTCGCACGGATGACCGAATCCGAAGGTTAGAAAAGGTGATGTTCGACGAAAGAAGGATGAGCCATGAGCCTGTGGTGACCATAGACGTGGAACAATACCGACCTCCGCCAGGGAGACAATTTCCGAAGATGAACGAATTTAACGGAAAAGGGGATCCCGAAGATCATTGCGAGAAATATGAATCGCTCATGACCGGTATGGGACATTGTGATGTCATGCTGTGCAAAATGTTTAAGACATATCTGAAAGGATCAGCGCCAATGTGGTATCGTTCGTTAAGACCCAGGTCCATTGGTTCATACGTACAAATCAAAAGGAAATTCATAAGGCACTACTCCCACATGTGCCGAAGAGAAAAAGATACGGAGGCCTTGATTCATTGCAGACAAAGACCGAACGAGGAGTTGGGGGAATACCTGGCCCGATTCAAAGACGAAACAGGGACGGTGACGAACTTGGACAAAGTCAAGGCTGCCGGGTTCCTCTCGGCCGGGCTCGATCCCATTAAATGGAGAAAGCTTCGATCCTCCCTGTATGATGCACCCCCAAAATCCTTGAACGATATATATCTACGAGGAGAAGCTATCCGAAGAAAGTTAGAATCCATCAATGGGTACAAAGATAAGAAAAATGATAAAAGTGATAGAAGAGACGACAGAAGGGACGACCGAAGAGATCGTGGGGATACCAGAAGCAGGCCTAGTGACGCAAGGCCCAATAAAGGAACCGAACGAAGAAGAGATAGAGAGAATGCCGTGTTTACACCTCTCAACACTCCAATCTCAAAAATTCTTCATGAAATTAAAGGAAGGCCTGGATTCACTCGACCACCCAAGATGCGAGCTCCCGAACACCGAAGAAACGAAAATAAGTTATGCGACTACCATCGTGATAAAGGTCATAACACCAATGATTGTTACCATCTAAAGAAGCTGATAGAAAGAATGATCAGGGAAGGAGACCTAGCACAATTCATCGGAGATATGAGGGAGAAGCTGGACAACAAAGAGAAGAAAGAAGCCGAAGTATTGGAAAAATACCGAGGGGAGGTGAAAACCATTTCCGGAGGTACGATTCTCGATCGGAACAGTAAAACCGCCCGAAAGAAGTATGCCAGACAAATCTACAACCTCTGTCAATCAAACACCGCGAAGCAGCCTTTACCTATATCTTTCATCGAAGACGATTACGAGGACGTAATATGGCCGCATGAAGACCCACTTGTCATAAACCCAGTCATCGGCTAAAATAAGATTTGGAGAGTGCTAATTGACGAAGGCAGTTCGGTAAACATCTTGTACCACCGAACATATTGCAAGATGAATCTTGGAGGAGAAGAATTAGAACCCTGCCATGAAGCAACATTGTACGGTTTCGGAAATCAGCCCATACCGATTGAAGGAACAATCACTCTCTTCGTCTTGTTAGGAAAAGCACCTTACACTGTAACGAAGGAAGCAAAATTCTACGTGGTTCGGGTTGACAGTCCATACAATGGGATCCTCGGGAGGCCAGCTTTATCTTCGTTTCAAGCCGTCTCTTCCATACCGCATCTAAAGTTAAAGTTTCCAACCGAGCACGGGGTTGGGGAAATGAGAGGTGATTAGAAAGCCGCACGGATCATAATTTTGGAAGACCTAGAGAAAGACAAGGACATAGAGATGACCGAAGCTGGCAAAAGAAAGAGGATCAACGATGACACCGGAAGCAACCATCAACTGCTGAACATTGAACTGGAAAAATTCGGAGTCGATTTATCTAGTCCGATTGCCGAACCAGCAACTGAGACCGAGGAGGTTGAGCTATACGTAGGCCAGTCGGGCAAAATGATCCAGATAGGCAAGAATCTAGATCCCGAACTGAAAGCGAGAGTCATCAAAGTCATTCGGGAATTTCACGACGTATTCGCTTGGAATCCCGAAGACATGCCAGGTTTAGACCCATCAGTCGCTAAACATTGCCTCAACGTGAAACCCGATGCCCAACCGGTGAAGCAAAAGAAGCGAAATTTCGCTATGGAAAGACAAAAGGTCATCCAAGCCGAAGTCGAAAAACTTCTAGAAGCCAAATTCATTGAAGAAATAGATTACCCCGATTGGTTGGCGAACGTGGTGGTAGTCAAAAAATCAAACGGAAAGTGGAGAATGTGTGTCGATTACACCGACCTAAACAAGCATTGCCCGAAGGACCATTACCCTTTACCAAACACCGATCAGTTGATAGATGCCACTTCGGGCCATCAAATACTCAGCTTCTTGGATGCGTTCTCCGGATACCATCAGATCGCTATGAACACCGAAGACATTCCTAAAACAGCATTCATTACACCGAATGGCACTTAAGCCTACGTCAAAATGCCCTTCGGACTAAAAAATGCGGGGGCAACGTTCCAAAAGATGATCAACAAAGTCTTCAAAGCCCAAATAGGCCGAAACATGGAATGCTACGTGGATGATATGATTGTCAAATCCTTGTTTGGAGATCATGCCGAAGATTTGAAAGAATGCTTCGAAGCACTAAGGAAAAACAACATGAGGATTAACCCGAACAAATGCACGTTCGGAGTTAACAGTGGAAAATTTTTAGGATATATGGTCAGCGCCCGAGGAATTGAGGCGAATCCTGAAAAAATTAAAACAGTCGTCGACATGGAAGCACCGAGGACGATCAGGGACATTCAGAAATTGACCGGACGAATGGCAGCCTTGAGAAGGTTCATTTCTCGATCAGCTGAAAAAGCCCTGCCATTTTTTGAGGTGCTTCGGGGAACAAAAAACTTCGAATGGGGAACGAATTGTCAAAAGGCTTTTGAGGAACTAAAAGAATACCTGGTAAACACCCCACTCTTAATGAGACCAAGCCCGGATGAAACTCTTCAGCTATATCTAGCTGTGAACGACCGAACACTCGGGGCAGTACTGATTAAACAGCACGAAGGGAACCAACATCCAGTGTTCTACGTCTCTCACATCCTAAAAGATGCAGAAACAAGGTATCCAAATGCCGAAAAGTTTGCTTACGGGCTAGTAATGGCCTCGAGAAAGTTACGACACTACTTCCAGGGCCGAACGATCCAAGTAGTAACCGATCAACCCCTAAAGAAAATCATGCGAAGACCAGAAGCTTCGGGCCGAGTGGTTGCTTGGTCGGTCGAATTAGGAGAATACGACCTGGAATTTGTTCCCCGAACAGCAATCAAAGCTCAAACCCTTGCTGACTTCATAACGGAATGCTCTTTCTCTGGTCCGAAAGATTTGGCTCCTGAAGAACAATTAATACCTTCACCAGGAAAGTGGAAACTTTTTGTAGATGGTTCGGTAGCAGGATCGAAGTGTGGTGCAGGCCTCATATTAACTAGTCCCGAAGGCTTCGAGATATGTCAAGCGATCAGATTCGCCTTCTCCTTAACCAATAACGAGGCCGAATATGAAGCGGTATTAGCAGGTCTAGATTTGGCAAAAAGTTTGGAGGTAAAGCACCTAAGAGTTTTCAGCGATTATATGCTAGTTGTCAAACAGTTTTCAGGAGAATACGGACAAAAGGATCCCCGAACAAAAGCCTATGCCACGAAGGTATGCGAAAATTCATCATTGTTCGAATCATTCGAATTAAGCCAAGTAGCCAGGGAGAACAACAGCCGAGCCGATGCGTTATCAAGGTTAGCTTCGGCGGAAACTCAGAATCTCACAGGTTCAATTTATTTGACCGAAGTCAAGACACCATCTATAGACAAAAAACGATGCCTAGAAATTCATCAAGGAATTAATTGGATGACGCCAATCAGAGCTTTCTTAGAAAAAGATACCCTTCCCCTTGATAAAAAACAAGCCCATAAGATCAGATACCGATCGGCCAGTTACTCCATCATTGAAGGCAGATTATTCAGGAGATCAGCCACTCAGCCATTGCTCCGATGCCTGGACCCCGATGAGCAAAAGATGGCATTAGAAAGTATTCATGAAGGCATTTGCGGTGAACACCTCGCAGGATGGTCACTTGCTTTCAAAATCTTAAGACAAGGTTTCTATTGGCCAACGATCAGGGAAGACGCTTCGGAGTACGCAAAGAAATGCAAACAATGTCAATTATTCAGTAACGTTCCGAAGCAACCACCCGAAGAGATGACCTCGATACTCAATCCGATTCCTTTTGCTATGTGGGCGGTAGATATTGTGGGCATTCTGCCAAGTGCCAACTAGTACTAAACAGGCCAAATATTGCATTGTGGCCATTGATTACATGACCAAGTGGGTAGAAGCAAGACCCCTCTCAGCCATCACCGAAGAAGCCGCAAAAAAGTTCGTGCTAGAACAAATTATTCTAAGGTTCGGAATTCCGATGATATGTGTGTCGGACAATGGGACACAATTCATTGGAAGCAAATTCAGGAAATTTCTATTTGAATTCGGAATTCAGCAAAGGTTCAGTTCAGTCGGCCATCCTCAAGGAAATTGTAACACCCCCAGATCCGGGGTCAGGGATCTGGTAGTTATGGTCTTACACCCATTAATAATACTTGATTTGAGTCCACAATAAATAAATCACATGCTGTGACCCCACAATAATATCCACTCACACGCACAACAGTTATAGTCCCAGAGATGAAATTGAAATAAGTCTTACATTAAAGGGTTACGAATAAACGTTATTACAATCCCAAAAGGACAACATCATAAGTTTAACAGTTTTGCCGTTGATTACATTAATTATACATATAGTTAAACAGGAAACAAAAGCTGTCTAACTATGCTACCTCAGCAATGGCGGCTAGCATCTCAGCGGGGAGTCCGGTGGGTCGGGTAACCCGCTTGCGCCGAGTGCGCCTGATGCGAGCCATCTGTCCTAGCTGTTGTTGTGACATAATATGAACAAAGCAAGGGTGAGCGAAAGCCCACCAACAATAATATAACTGAACAGTGATACATATATACATCAGTTCAAAATATCCTTTGAAACCATATGCCATGCATTAATGAGGTTATTGCCAGTATAATATAAAGGATGAAGTTACCAGGTAACTCAAAGTATTTGTTTGAAGAAATATCTGCTACATCAAAAGTAAGCGAGATATTCTCATTGTCATTAAAAAGAGGAACTTGCATGAAAAGATTGCAATTCCAGTTATGAACACTTTTCCAGCTCTGCCAACAATAATCATGTTGCAGGAAATAAATAAGTTTGGATGATGAACCAATGATGGAGTATTCACCGCGCCCGCTGTTCCAATCTTGATGATCAGTCGAGATCGTACAGCTCAAATTAGATTTACTACCGGTAGAAGGAAGAACTGACGGCTTTACTTGTCTACCGCCTTACTAGCTCTCCCCGGCCAACGGTTGGGCCAAAGGGGATGGACCGGCGCTACTCGGCCTCTTACACGACTCCTAGTTCAAATAGAATTCATGATTCTGAATGTAACGTTCGTCCCCCTTTCCCCAAGTATAATACTTGTTGATAAGACTCTACAAGGTAGTCGTATCTAGTTGGAAAGGAAAATTCACCAATAACTTCCAAGCTGTGGCTTGGTATCGAATATCAACTTGTTCCAACAATCTTACCCCTCGAAAGATGAGAAGGTAAACAACGACTTAATAAGTCAACAGCACCCGAGTTGCGAGTGAAGAGAATACTCTATGACCGGGAAGTCGACAAGATAAATAACATTTTCCAAGTAAGGTTCCCTTATTATTAGAGAGGTAGACTCAAAGAAGAATGATGTCTGAGAACCTTTCTTGATATAAGATTAATAATAATATGACTCCGAGGCATTTTCTGTAATAATCGAAGAAGATAAACCTTATTGAGGTTATTCTAAGTATGAAATAAATATTCAGAGAATATTTATTGAATTAAAAATATTTAAAGAATATTTAAGAATATTAAAGGATATCTTTAATCAGTGTATTTTCCAAAATAATCCCTGAAGAAATATCAGGAGAATATTTATTGAATAAATAACTATTTAAATGAATATTCAAAATAATATTCATTAATTAATAGGACCTGAAAGGAATATTTAAGACAATATTCATAATTAATTAGGAATTTAAATGAATATTCAAAAAGTAATATTCATTTAATGAATAATATTCTAAATGAATATCAAGTAATATTCATTTAGTAATCCAAGCTTTAAAGGAATATTCGAGATAATATTCGATAAATAAATCAAGCTTCAGATGAATATTAAAATAATATTCATCAAGTAATTAATATCCTAAATGAATATTCAAAAGTAATATTTATTTAATAAAATAATATTCTAAATGAATATCCAAATAATATTCATTTAGTAGTCTCATCTTTAGAAGAATATTCGAAATAATAATCGATAAATAATTCGACTCTGAATGAATATTAAAATAAATATTATTCGTCGAATAGTTACGTTCAAATAATTATTTGAAGTAAGGATCGTTAAATAAATAATCTCGAACGAATATTCAAATAATATTCGTCGCCCGAATAATGGAAAATATTTACTTAAATATTTTCCTCCGAGGTAATCTCGATATATCAAGAAATATTGACTCCCGGTCTATATTTGATGAATAAGATGTATACGCCCTTCTATGAGGGTCTTACAATAACCGGCTTATAGTTGATACGATAGCTATCTAATTTATAAACCAATAACAATCAGGGAACAAGCATAATGATATAACTTGAAAGTAGGCATGCATGCTATGACATATGTATAACAGAAAACATATTTATATATTTATTCAATCACAACAACAGCCTAAAAGAAGGGAATTGAGACTTGCCTGGTAGTCGAGTACGGTAAGGGGGTAGTGGTAGCGAGTCCCGGGTCAGCTTGGTGATCTATAAATAGCCAAGGCATTCGGGATTAATCACTTAACATCTTAAAAGTTAAGTTATACTTAAATCGAAACACGTTCTCGAGTTATCTCGTTATACCCCTTTTAGTGGATTCCTTTTATCATCGATCCGACCCGACATTCGTTCGTTAATACGACATGTCATTGTACTTACACTTGGGACATACTTAAGTCATACAAGTTCTAAAGTCGATCGTTACGAATCAATATTATGCTCCGAGTTTTATCGCCCGTTTTCTAAGTGTTTTACCGAAGTTATAATCAAGCGGGTTTTTAGGGGTTCGTTTGCGATTAACTTTGATTCGAACATTTTTATAAAATCGGAAAACGATCCGTTTCACATGAGGTTTTCTCTCACACCTTCCTTTTTACCTCTAGTATTTAATTACCAAGATTCTCCACTGACTTACGTATTTTACGAGGGTTCAATTTTAATAACGAACTCGTACTTACGGTTTCGAACGTCTTTTAGTGAATCGGCCATAATTCCTAAACCGTAAGTCCGTTTCACATGATCTTTATATCAAAACGAAGCTTATAACATGATCTATCTTGCCATGGCAGAACATGATACTGGACGGTGACTTATGGCTACTGTCAAACACGATTTCTTAAGGTTAACAAAAATCGGGCATTACGACGGCTATAAATCGGACGTTCCATAAATCGTAATCAACAACCCAAGCCACACCGGGCATCTAAACAACTTATACACATAATAAGCATCTCAACAAGTCCAGAAGCTACTGATCTTAGCATCAAAATCATCATGTTAATCAAATCACTAAATCACTAACTAAGCATGCTTATAACATGAACATAATCATAACTAAGCTAGATCCATCAAGAACATGCTTAAAACTCAAAGTAGATCTAGGGTTTTCAATTCTTATACCTTCCTTGGAGTATGTACTAGCCTCACAAATCTTGGTATGGTCCTTGGATAGCCTTAAGTTAGCTAGAATCAACCATGAAAACAAGAAAAACAAAGATTAGTTCTTGAAAACACTATTTATCATCATCTTTGATGATTTATTTGAAAATGGAAAAAGATGAATTTGAAGCTGAAATTTCTAGGGGATCTAAGCTATGATATGAAGTACTCACCATAAATATTTCAAGATCAAATGATGGTTGGAAGCCTTACTTCTAGCACCTTGGCAGAATTTTTCAAGGAAGAAAGGAAAATGGAGAGTTCTTTGTGTTTGCTTGGTTGTTTTGATAATAATTCATAAAGTGATGAGCCTTGGATGATATCTCATCTCTTTTTACTTTATTAAAGTGCTTTTGGAATGAATGGTGAGATTTGAAAGCATGTGTAGCACTTGGATTGATTTATGGCTAACTAGAGTTTGATTTGGCTAACTACTAGTTCAATCCTTAACATGCTAGTTACTTAGCCCACTTGGTTGCTAGATATTTATCTAGTAGCTTATGCATGACTCTTGCTTCCACTGCTTGTTTCTTTTGTCCGGTTATTGCTCGTTTCAATTGATCGTTCGGGCGAATAACTAAGTAGTTTCACCTCTAGGGTTTACCGGGAAATTTCTCGATATTCATAATACCTTCCCCAATCCTTAATATAATCCTCGTGATGACCATGTAGGATATTTAATCTCGATACGAACTTAATCCGTAATCTAGGATTCGTTCGCTTTATTGATTAATCACGTTATAACGTTTTAGCGGTTTCTAGAACGCTTGTTTCACTGCCTCAGTGGTTTCCTACCTTCATTCTTAAATCAAATATAATAACATCCCAAAATATCAAATCCTCAAAGTTAATATCTCAATTATTGGATTATAATAATATTTAATCCACTGTCCGGTCAAATATTATACCGAAAAAGAATTTGGAATTTCTGAATTCCGATCGTCTCTGCATTCACTTATTTCCTCCGCGTATTACTAATATGACTTCGAAACATCCATATCACGTCCCGTACATAGGGTGGCGTGAAAAGTTTTCCAACTTAAAAAATCACTATTCATCCACCAAATTACTATGCACGTACAGGAAACACTATGCACGTACGGGAAATACTATGCACGTACGGGAAACACTATGCACGTACGGGAAACACTATGTACGTATGGGAAACACTATGCACGTACGGGAAATACTATGCACGTATGGGAAACACTATGCACGTACTCATTTCCCTTCAAGGATCCATTAGCTCCTTCCTGGATGGTAGATTATTCTTATCTAGGTCCTCAACCATCAAATTACTCTATTCTGACAATATACCAATGCATCAGGATCATTGTCCAAAGCAATATCCATTCATTACAATCATTGTTCTTTGAAACCACCATTCATTAGAGCTGGTGACCTTGTTGTCGGAATCATTGTTCCTCATTTTATCATTACTTAATAAAAAGTTTTAATTATATCCAAAATTTGGGGTTCTTACAGTCTCCCCTCCTCAAAAGAATTCCGTCCCGGAATCAGGTACGAAGCAAAGAGTCGTTTTCCTGTCGTTCACTTTTTAGCTTCCCGGTCAATTCTTAGTCGTTCTACCCTTCCTCAGCACATCTTCTAGTGCTACAATCCATACTGTATCCTTTTTCCATCAACGTTGCTACTTTTCGTACAACTCACTATCCGGGTTATACTCTTACTCAGTCTTATCCTTATTGATACCTGCAGTAACATTGGTATCACTATCACCCTACGAATTCGGAGGTAACCTCGCTCGTACTGTGCATTTCCTGATCGCTTTAATCTTCGCAATCTCGATCAATATAGAGAAGTGGAAAGATTTATTGAGAGATCACTATGATCAATTGAACATTTGTTATATTGCATAGTTAGTACAGAAGGGGCCAGCCTTTAGTACTTGACAAGCAATTAAACAAGTTATGGTATTCCACTTAGACTTCTATCACATAGACAGATAGTCACGTAGCAGTACCTCCCCTCCTAAAAGGGTTGTTCTTCTCAATTCATAAAGAAGATGAATAAGAGAGAAGAAGAGAACAGAGTTCTAAAGGATTATAGAAAGCTTTCATGATTGTAGAATATCATACTCAGAATTTACCTCTGAACTATAGAGGTTTATCAAAGAAGAAATTAATCATAATTATATCCAATACTATTTGATCGCAATCTCACGTGACAACATATCTTGCTGCTTTGTCCATTATTCTATGGACAAATACTCTTGTTCAATCTTAGCGATACTCACATTCGTGAAATCCTTCAACCTTTCAGGTTAAATCTTAGATTTCTCACTTGACATCATTATTACTGACATCCCATATCGTGTTACTAGCTTTTTCATAACTATAATATTGACACTATCAGGTTGTCATCCTGAGAATTCATTAGAAAACCCATTCATAACATTCCTTGCTTCTCATTCCATAGTTGCTTTCCCAGCCTTTTCTTTATCAATCACATCCTTCTTATTATCTGATTCTTACTCATTTCTATTATTTACTTTCACCTTCACCTCTTTATTGAGACACCTTTTTGCACTTGGTACCTCCTTATCGGTATTCCGTCACATTTATTCTATAATCATCACGTTATTCCAATTTAAACTTTCCGAAATGAATCTGGCCCGATCCCTTTAACTTAGATTCATATAATCTACTTCTGCCAACCTTGTTTCTCATCACTTGTTCTTTTCTATCCGTGGTTTTCCACAAGTTGTCTTTCGTAAGTCAAACCAGGTCGTATATCTACATGCTCGTACTCCTATAATCTGTTGAACATCTGCATTTTACTGGCGTAGCCTTGCCACATGAAAACCCGTTATGACCGTGCTATAAGTTTTGGGGGTAAGGCTGGCTCGAGAACACTTTTGAACTCTCAAATGGCCCAATAAGTCTCGGGCTCAACTGCCCTTCCCTCCAAGTCTCATTAATTCTTTCTACGGGAATACATTTGGCATCATGAATCATCAACCTCATATTCTCTATCTGGTTTGCGCAGAAATACACTAACACAAACTTGCTTGTCATTCATCAATATGCCATTTAGTTTATCAATAGCAGCACTTTCTTTATCTTTACGTTGTCATCTACTTTCTTAGAAGAATAACCATCGCTTGTTGTTTACGTAGTGCGTTAATAGCTAACCCTACGGGTTTCAAATCCCTTAGGGAGACAAAGTAATCACTATTCCTTATCCATAAGGAACACTTCCTGAACTTGATGTAGATATAACATGAAGTAGATAGAATTGCAGAAGAGTTTCAAGCATCGCAGCTAGGTCCGGTTGATGAAACTATCACTTATGCATCTTCCATAAAAGACTGGAAACCTAACGGTTTACTTCATCAATTTTTGTACCATGGTCCTGGTTTGCCTCAAAACGGGACCTTCTACGGTACGTAATATGCTTAAGACTCCATCAGGAATCGAATCTTTACTTAAACTATTATTACCGTCAATTCTTGCACAGTCATCAGAAGGAATGTAAATTCCTTTATTCCGATATGACCTTCAAGGTCCTTCCAAATATCATTCTGTTTCTTCGGTATGAACATTTGTAATTATTCCTTTATACTTAGATTGTTGGCCACCTCATTGGCCTTTCCTGATACTAACAATTTCTTGTAATCCATGTTCTCTGGATACATTTCAACTCAAACTTTTTTACCTCATTCCCATCACTGTTGGGTTAAAGCATTCTCCATTAAGCACTGCTGAAGGAGAAAATATAACTATCAGTCCTTTTTTTTCCCATAAGTCATTGCTTCCACCTTCCCGTGGGAACTTTATCAAAGTTACTCTCGATCATACCTAGGATATTTGTTCTCTTAGTTCTTTCTTGTTCTAGGATAATCTCAACCTTTGTTGGTTCAATCCATACTTTCCCATGGTTTCACACATGCCTCGTCTGGCATAATTATTTCTATGTCATATATTCCCTACTAAACTTCCATTTTGAACTTCAGAATATTACCTTTTTCCTTGTAAGGTTTCTTAGGTAATCCTCATTATTCTTCCTGTATTTTCTGGGTACAGGGCACATCAAAATATCAGTAATTAATCATATAATAATTCTGTCTATATACCTTTCAAAACTGCTTTTTTTTTTATAAATCCTCAAAGTTTGATGTCGCCTTAATCAATTCAATTTATATCATCCAAATTCACAATGTCCTTTATTAGGGGTAATGCCATCCCTTGTCCATTCCCCAGGGTTTGCCTTACTCTATGGATATCTTATCCTTAATTCAACTGCCAAGGAATTCCTGCATCCTATAATTGGCAATCAAATCATGTATCCTTAATAAGGGTCTCTTTTCAATCATTCTTATTTGATAATCGATCGGTAGCTTACTGCTAATTTCTTCTTTCAGATAGTGGTCAACCTATTTGACCTTCCAAAAGACAACGTATGTCTATCTGCTCTCTTACAGAACTTGTTAATGGTAGCAAGGATGTTCTGAAAGATATTGGTCGAGTTCAACGTGAATTTCCTAGTGCTTATCGTTCTTCGCAAAGGTACTTGCCTCAGAGAAAATTCCTACAGCATATTGTTCAATTTCTGACCACTTCTATACTCTCTTCATATACCTTCATTGTTTACTTTCCTCCGTCATAATATATTCATGGTATTCATGATACCCTAACATCATACATCTCAAGTCATTATACTCCCATTTTACTCGTAATCTTGGACAACCATATACACATGAGTCACTTTAGTACGGGTGACCCCATCCCAAAAAGGTCTAGTGAATTCCCAATCAAAACATGGGCTATTCAGCAGAAGATTCCTACGATCTCATTAATGTTTCCTTTATATCAGAAGACCTTGCAGTCGGTGCTTTCTTAGAAGCAACCCTGCTTTGTCCTTTCATTGCTGGTCTAGTCACTTGATAATCCTTTATGACTTGGCCTCAACTGGCCACAAATATATATATATATATATATATATATATATATATATATATATATATATGATTTTAGGGGTTGGCTAATAGCATTACTTTTCTAGCAATTGCCGGCATAGTGCCTTCTTTGATACCTTTCTACCTTTCTAAAACTTTACTTCATATAAGTCTTAATCGACTATTCGGCACCGTCTCTGGTCACCTTTCCTCTATTTTTATCTTTTCAACTATTCTTATCACTACCACGTGCCACGCAAGCTTACCATTCCTGGCATAACAGCCTTTTCATTTAAGTCAATCCTGGAATTTCTCAGTCCGGCTGGTTTCTTACTTACATTTCCTGTTTCCGTCCAATCTCACTTCATCATTTTATCTCTACCATCGATTGTAATACTCAGGGTCCGTCTACTAACCCATATATGACGGCAACCTTACCCAATCCACAGGGTTCGCTCCAGTTTCCATTCTCTTCAATGATGTTCTCTGATAATCAGAAAGACAAGATTTGCCAAAATTCGATGAATTCCTTTTTTTTTTTGAATCAGGGAAATTTTGGTCAATCTATTCACCTACTGGTAACATTAAGGAGACCAATTTCAAAACCTGAAGAATAGTTCTATGAACCTCCAAGCAGGTAGAACCATAAGCAGTCATAATTAACGAAATAATCGTCATCAGGTTGGAAATTTAACCACTGGAGAGGAACCAATTATATACATCCTTTAGAGGGGAATCAACAGTTTCAAACTGAAACCAGTCACAACTTCCTGATACCTATATGTCCTGATATTCAATATTACCAAATGTTAGTCTACCCAACCACTAGTCTCAGCAGGAACCTTACCGTCGGAGTTGGTTGTTCCAAAAAATTTGGCACTACTAAGGCCATCCGAACCTGGTGAACCGTGTTGTCCAAATGCATCCGCCAGTACTTTGTCATGCTGCGCAAGCACACATCCTAATCCTTTATGTGAAGCGTCGTTGGAAGCACAAAGTCTCCTTTTTCCATTAAGCAATGCCAACTCTTGGTCATTACCACTTTCATCTTTTAGCTCCAGGAAGATTTTCTCACATTTTTCCCTTTAACTGCTGATCGTATTACTTGATCCATTATAATTCCGTGTCGGAGTAAACTTAAGGTAACTACTATAATCCATTCAAAGAAAAGAAAGAATTTAATATTCCTCTGAGTCACATGCATCTAACATTTCTGGTTCATCATTTCACTGAGTTAAATTAACCCTATACTTAGTCTCTGACAATAGTCTCATTACGAGTTCATCTTGACTCACTGGTCTTATCTTCCGGTAGGTTCTGAGATCATTGTCTTCCTTACTACTTCCTTATATAACTTTATCCAATCATGCTGTCACTTCCCAATGTTTTCACTTTCTAACTGATTCATTCATAAAATGGACATTTTCCTGAATAAAACAACTTCATCAACCTCAATTTGGTTCCATAAATTACAACCTATGACATCTGCCTTCTCATGGCGAATTATTACTGACAATATTCATACTTATTCATTTATCAAATGATATAGCACTTACTGCCTCTTCTCAACTATTCCTAGGGACTCTGCTCCTCGCATTATATCGATGCCTTTGATAATCATACATCCTACTAGCACTCTTTTCGTTAATATGAAAGTCTCTAATGATTCTCATCTATTCCCGTATAAGATCTCAAGTAATTCTTCCAATCCGTCTTACTTGCTGGTACTACCTCCAGTAGTCCAGCCACGAATCCAACATGAATCTTCAGTTCTCCTGCTAATAGCTTAGTTCTTTATGCCCACTTTTCTGAGCTCTATACCTTAATCATCTCATTCTTTCTGGATACAGCCCTCATTCCTCGAGGGTAAGCTCCTTATCCTAACAAGATTTTCCTTATCTGCTGGAACCTCTTCCGGGTCTCCAGTAGGGTACTCCATCGAATTACCCGCTGATCTTCAGCATATAAAGCATCATCGCGCTGCTGCTCGTCTGCCTCAAGGTCTGTCACCTTACTCGTCGATACGATATCGAGCTAAGTTACTATCATGATACTTACGAGTTCCCATAAGGGTTTTATATGTCATCACTACATTAAGTAGTCCGACTATGAACTTGGCAAGAGTTCTTATTATCTTATTGAATTTATTGTTTTAACGTCACCTCATCTCTGGGGTTTATAACGTACGCTCTGATACCACTTCTGTAACACCCCCAGATCCGGGGTCAGGGATCTGGTGGTTATGGTCTTACATCCATTAATAATACTTGACTTGAGTCCACAATAAATAAATCACATGTTGTGACCCCACAATAATATCCACTCACACGCACAACAGTTATAGTCCCAGAGATGAAATTGAAATAAGTCTTACATTAAAGGGTTACGAATAAACGTTATTACAATCCCAAAAGGACAACATCATAAGTTTAACTGTTTTGCCGTTGATTACATTAATTATACATATAGTTAAACAGGAAACAAAAGCTGTCTAACTATGCTACCTCAGCAATGGCGGCTAGCATCTCAGCGGGGAGTCCGGTGGGTCGGGTAACCCGCTTGCGCCGAGTGCGCCTGATGCGAGCCATCTGTCCTAGCTGTTGTTGTGACATAATATGAACAAAGCAAGGGTGAGCGAAAGCCCACCAACAATAATATAACTGAACAGTGATACATATATACATCAGTTCAAAATATCCTTTGAAACCATATGCCATGCATTAATGAGGTTATTGCCAGTATAATATAAAGGATGAAGTTACCAGGTAACTCAAAGTATTTGTTTGAAGAAATATCTGCTACATCAAAAGTAAGCGAGATATTCTCATTGTCATTAAAAAGAGGAACTTGCATGAAAAGATTGCAATTCCAGTTATGAACACTTTTCCAGCTCTGCCAACAATAATCATGTTGCAGGAAATAAATAAGTTTGGATGATGAACCAATGATGGAGTATTCACCGCGCCCGCTGTTCCAATCTTGATGATCAGTCGAGATCGTACAGCTCAAATTAGATTTACTACCGGTAGAAGGAAGAACTGACGGCTTTACTTGTCTACCGCCTTACTAGCTCTCCCCGGCCAACGGTTGGGCCAAAGGGGATGGACCGGCGCTACTCGGCCTCTTACACGACTCCTAGTTCAAATAGAATTCATGATTCTGAATGTAACGTTCGTCCCCCTTTCCCCAAGTATAATACTTGTTGATAAGACTCTACAAGGTAGTCGTATCTAGTTGGAAAGAAAAATTCACCAATAACTTCCAAGCTGTGGCTTGGTATCGAATATCAACTTGTTCCAACAATCTTACCCCTCGAAAGATGAGAAGGTAAACAACGACTTAATAAGTCAACAGCACCCGAGTTGCGAGTGAAGAGAATACTCTATGACCGGGAAGTCGACAAGATAAATAACATTTTCCAAGTAAGGTTCCCTTATTATTAGAGAGGTAGACTCAAAGAAGAATGATGTCTGAGAACCTTTCTTGATATAAGATTAATAATAATATGACTCCGAGGCATTTTCTGTAATAATCGAAGAAGATAAACCTTATTGAGGTTATTCTAAGTATGAAATAAATATTCAGAGAATATTTATTGAATTAAAAATATTTAAAGAATATTTAAGAATATTAAAGGATATCTTTAATCAGGGTATTTTCCAAAATAATCCCTGAAGAAATATCAGGAGAATATTTATTGAATAAATAACTATTTAAATGAATATTCAAAATAATATTCATTAATTAATAGGACCTGAAAGGAATATTTAAGACAATATTCATAATTAATTAGGAATTTAAATGAATATTCAAAAAGTAATATTCATTTAATGAATAATATTCTAAATGAATATCAAGTAATATTCATTTAGTAATCCAAGCTTTAAAGGAATATTCGAGATAATATTCGATAAATAAATCAAGCTTCAGATGAATATTAAAATAATATTCATCAAGTAATTAATATCCTAAATGAATATTCAAAAGTAATATTTATTTAATAAAATAATATTCTAAATGAATATCCAAATAATATTCATTTAGTAGTCTCATCTTTAGAAGAATATTCGAAATAATAATCGATAAATAATTCGACTCTGAATGAATATTAAAATAAATATTATTCGTCGAATAGTTACGTTCAAATAATTATTTGAAGTAAGGATCGTTAAATAAATAATCTCGAACGAATATTCAAATAATATTCGTCGCCCGAATAATGGAAAATATTTACTTAAATATTTTCCTCCGAGGTAATCTCGATATATCAAGAAATATTGACTCCCGGTCTATATTTGATGAATAAGATGTATACGCCCTTCTATGAGGGTCTTACAATAACCGGCTTATAGTTGATACGATAGCTATCTAATTTATAAACCAATAACAATCAGGGAACAAGCATAATGATATAACTTGAAAGTAGGCATGCATGCTATGACATATGTATAACAGAAAACATATTTATATATTTATTCAATCACAACAACAGCCTAAAAGAAGGGAATTGAGACTTGCCTGGTAGTCGAGTACGGTAAGGGGGTAGTGGTAGCGAGTCCCGGGTCAGCTTGGTGATCTATAAATAGCCAAGGCATTCGGGATTAATCACTTAACATCTTAAAAGTTAAGTTATACTTAAATCGAAACACGTTCTCGAGTTATCTCGTTATACCCCTTTTAGTGGATTCCTTTTATCATCGATCCGACCCGACATTCGTTCGTTAATACGACATGTCATTGTACTTACACTTGGGACATACTTAAGTCATACAAGTTCTAAAGTCGATCGTTACGAATCAATATTATGCTCCGAGTTTTATCGCCCGTTTTCTAAGTGTTTTACCGAAGTTATAATCAAGCGGGTTTTTAGGGGTTCGTTTGCGATTAACTTTGATTCGAACATTTTTATAAAATCGGAAAACGATCCGTTTCACATGAGGTTTTCTCTCACACCTTCCTTTTTACCTCTAGTATTTAATTACCAAGATTCTCCACTGACTTACGTATTTTACGAGGGTTCAATTTTAATAACGAACTCGTACTTACGGTTTCGAACGTCTTTTAGTGAATCGGCCATAATTCCTAAACCGTAAGTCCGTTTCACATGATCTTTATATCAAAACGAAGCTTATAACATGATCTATCTTGCCATGGCAGAACATGATACTGGACGGTGACTTATGGCTACTGTCAAACACGATTTCTTAAGGTTAACAAAAATCGGGCATTACGACGGCTATAAATCGGACGTTCCATAAATCGTAATCAACAACCCAAGCCACACCGGGCATCTAAACAACTTATACACATAATAAGCATCTCAACAAGTCCAGAAGCTACTGATCTTAGCATCAAAATCATCATGTTAATCAAATCACTAAATCACTAACTAAGCATGCTTATAACATGAACATAATCATAACTAAGCTAGATCCATCAAGAACATGCTTAAAACTCAAAGTAGATCTAGGGTTTTCAATTCTTATACCTTCCTTGGAGTATGTACTAGCCTCACAAATCTTGGTATGGTCCTTGGATAGCCTTAAGTTAGCTAGAATCAACCATGAAAACAAGAAAAACAAAGATTAGTTCTTGAAAACACTATTTATCATCATCTTTGATGATTTATTTGAAAATGGAAAAAGATGAATTTGAAGCTGAAATTTCTAGGGGATCTAAGCTATGATATGAAGTACTCACCATAAATATTTCAAGATCAAATGATGGTTGGAAGCCTTACTTCTAGCACCTTGGCAGAATTTTTCAAGGAAGAAAGGAAAATGGAGAGTTCTTTGTGTTTGCTTGGTTGTTTTGATAATAATTCATAAAGTGATGAGCCTTGGATGATATCTCATCTCTTTTTACTTTATTAAAGTGCTTTTGGAATGAATGGTGAGATTTGAAAGCATGTGTAGCACTTGGATTGATTTATGGCTAACTAGAGTTTGATTTGGCTAACTACTAGTTCAATCCTTAACATGCTAGTTACTTAGCCCACTTGGTTGCTAGATATTTATCTAGTAGCTTATGCATGACTCTTGCTTCCACTGCTTGTTTCTTTTGTCCGGTTATTGCTCGTTTCAATTGATCGTTCGGGCGAATAACTAAGTAGTTTCACCTCTAGGGTTTACCGGGAAATTTCTCGATATTCATAATACCTTCCCCAATCCTTAATATAATCCTCGTGATGACCATGTAGGATATTTAATCTCGATACGAACTTAATCCGTAATCTAGGATTCGTTCGCTTTATTGATTAATCACGTTATAACGTTTTAGCGGTTTCTAGAACGCTTGTTTCACTGCCTCAGTGGTTTCCTACCTTCATTCTTAAATCAAATATAATAACATCCCAAAATATCAAATCCTCAAAGTTAATATCTCAATTATTGGATTATAATAATATTTAATCCACTGTCCGGTCAAATATTATACCGAAAAAGAATTTGGAATTTCTGAATTCCGATCGTCTCTGCATTCACTTATTTCCTCCGCGTATTACTAATATGACTTCGAAACATCCATATCACGTCCCGTACATAGGGTGGAGTGAAAAGTTTTCCAACTTAAAAAATTACTATTCATCTACCAAATTACTATGCACGTACAGGAAACACTATGCACGTACGGGAAATACTATGCACGTATGGGAAACACTATGCACGTACGGGAAACACTATGTACGTATGGGAAACACTATGCACGTACGGGAAACACTATGCACGTACGGGAAACACTATGCACGTACTCATTTCCCTTCAAGGATCCATTAGCTCCTTCCTGGATGGTAGATTATTCTTATCTAGGTCCTCAACCATCGAATTACTCTATTCTGACAATATACCAATGCATCAGGATCATTGTCCAAAGCAATATCCATTCATTACAATCATTGTTCTTTGAAACCACCATTCATTAGAGCTGGTGACCTTGTTGTCGGAATCATTGTTCCTCATTTTATCATTACTTAATAAAAAGTTTTAATTATATCCAAAATTTGGGGTTCTTACAGAAATGGAGCAATCGAAGCAGCTAACAAGATCATTTTCGACGGGATAAAGAAAAGGCTAGGAGATTCTAAAGGACTTTGGGCCGAAGAATTGCCGTATGTCTTGTGGGCCTACCGAACAACTCTGAGATCGTCGACCGGAGAAACTCCATTCAAACTCGCTTTCGGCACCGATGCTTTGATGCCAACTGAGGTCGGCCTAGAATCATATCGGACACAGGTATTCAACGTGGAAACAAATGAATTCGGACTCCGAGCAAATGTGGATCTGCTTGAAGAAGAAAGGGAAGCAGCCTATCAGAGAAATTTAAGATACCAACTTCAGGCAGCCCAATATTACGATTCAGGAATAAAGAAAAGATCATTCCACGTGGGAGATTTAGTCCTCCGAGAATTAGCCACTTCGATGCCGACCAGACAAGGTAAACTCATGCCGAATTGGGAAGGTCCCTACGTGGTGATAGAGGTAGTTCGTCCAGGCACATACAAGCTAGCTCATTCGGACGGGAATCTTATCAAAAATACATGGCATGCATCCCGCCTTCGTCGTTTTTACCAGTAAGATCTTTTCATCTTATTGTAAATAAAGTAAATATAAGGAACCCATGTTTGGGGCAGACCGAATAAAATATGTGTTCTTATTTCTGGTTTAGTATTTATGATATTTTGACATAATTAAGGCAGGGAGGAAATATTTTTCATTAACCGAAGAAAGCCTTAATCATTTACAAACCCCTTAAATACTTGGGGACATAACAGCTAGGCTCCGGACGAAGATGCAAAATTGTCCGAAGACGCATAAAAATAAAAATTATGCTAAGGACAAATAAACGGCTAGGCTCCGGCCGAAGATGCAAAATTGTCCGAAGACGCATAAAAATAAAAATTATGCTAAGGACAAATAAACGGCTAGGCTCCGGCCGAAGATGCAAAATTGTCCGAAGACGCATAAAAATAAAAAATTATGCTAAGGACAAATAAACAGCTAGGCTCCGGCCGAAGACGCAAAATTGTCCGAAGACGCATAAAAATAAAAACTTATGCTAAGGACAAATAAACAGCTAGGCTCCGGCCGAAGACGCAAAATTGTCCGAAGACGCATAAAAATAAAAAATTATGCTAAGGACAAATAAACGGCTAGGCTCCGGCCGAAGATGCAAAATTGTCCGAAGACGCATAAAAATAAAAAATTATGCTAAGGACAAATAAACAGCTAGGCTCCGGCCGAAGACGCAAAATTGTCCGAAGACGCATAAAAATAAAAAATTATGCTAAGGACAAATAAACGGCTAGGCTCCGGCCGAAGATGCAAAATTGTCCGAAGACGCATAAAAATAAAAAATTATGCTAAGGACAAATAAACAGCTAGGCTCCGGCCGAAGACGCATAAAAATAAAAAATTATGCTAAGGACAATTAAACAGCTAGGCTCCGGCCGAAGACGCAAAATTATCCGAAGACGCATAAAAATAAAAGATTATGCTAAGGACAAATAAACAGCTAGGCTCCGGCCGAAGACGTAAAATTGTCCGAAGACGCATAAAAATAAAAAATTATGCTAAGGACAAATAAACGGCTAGGCTCCGGCCGAAGATGCAAAATTGTCCGAAGACGCATAAAAATAAAAAATTATGCTAAGGACAAATAAACAGCTAGGCTCCGGCCGAAGACGCAAAATTGTCCGAAGACGCATAAAAATAAAAAATTATGCTAAGGACAAATAAACAGCTAGGCTCCGGTCGAAGACGCAAAATTGTCCGAAGACGCATAAAAATAAAAAATTATGCTAAGGACAAATAAACAGCTAGGCTCCGGCCGAAGACGCAAAATTATCCGAAGACGCATAAAAATAAAAGATTATGCTAAGGACAAATAAACAGCTAGGCTCCGGCCGAAGACGCAAAATCGTCCGAAGATGCATAAAAATAAAAATTATGCTAAGGACAAATAAACGGCTAGGCTCCGGCCGAAGACGCAAAATTGTCCGAAGACGCATAAAAATAAAAAATTATGCTAAGGACAAATAAACAGCTAGGCTCCGGCCGAAGACGCAAAATTGTCCGAAGACGCATAAAAATAAAAAATTATGCTAAGGACAAATAAACAGCTAGGCTCCGGCCGAAGACGCAAAATTGTCCGAAGACGCATAAAAATAAAAAATTATGCTAAGGACAAATAAACAGCTAGGCTCCGGCCGAAGACGCATAAAAAATAAAAAATTATGCTAAGGACAAATAAACAGCTAGGCTCCGGCCGAAGATGCAAAATTGTCCGAAGACGCATAAAAATAAAAATTATGCTAAGGACAATATAAATTGGACGGAAAATAAGCGACATAATATTTCAAAAGGACAAAAGAGTTATGCCCGAAGGCTTACATCAATCCGAATAAAGAGTTATGCTCGAAGGCTTACATCATATGATCGAAAACTAAAGAAGAAAATTCAGTCAGAAAGTTCAGGCTCGGAGCCCGAACTGACTTCAAGAGGTAGATCGGGTTCTGGGGGACGAGTAACGGGATCCTCAAACATGCCCAGAATCTGCTTGTAGTCCCAACCCTTCTCATGAGCCCGAACCACTGCCTCATCAAAGCCAGCTGCATAACTCCTGTCTTCGCACTGGATCATCTTCTTTTCAGACTTCTTCAGCAACCGTCGACCCCGCTTGGCTTGCTCGGTCCTCCTCGCCACAAGCCTCATCTGAGCATCCCTCTCCAGCTCCAGAGACTTACGTTCAATCTCCAAATTCTCAACACGAGTCTCAAGTTCGGCATTCTTCCTCCGAAGAGACTCTACCTCCTTCAGCTGCTTGGACATATCCTTTACCTTTTCCTGAACGGCCGCAGCCCAAGGAGCAGTCTGAAACAAACAAGAAAGCAAACGTGAAACGAATGAAAAAACGTGCAAAAAATACAAGTATAAAGCAACAAGAAATATACCATGGTAAGGTGCCCCAACAGCTCGGCACAAGCCGACACAGGATCGGCGGATTCGTAGACAGATCGATCGGCCGGAAAAATCATGGCATGAAGGAAGTCGTCGGAAACCTGTTTCGCTTCCGCAGGAGCAGGGGCAGCAAACTTGTCCGTGGACATAATCGACCAAGAAGGTCGATAGGACTGAATAACCTCTTCGGTATTGCGAATCCTCTTGTTCACGATATCAGCAGTTCCGCCAGATGAAGAACCAGCTGGATGACCGGACTCAGATACTGTTTTCGGATCATTCGGATCGGCTTCGGTTCCTTCGGTTATTAAAGGATGCTGCCTAGCCTCCTCCTCAGCCAACCGAAGCAGTCTAGCTTCCCCCTCGGCCTTTTTCTTGGCCACTTTCTCGGCTTGCCTCCGAGCCAAATCCATTTTAGAAGACACTACAACAACAAAGCACAAAATCAGCAAAATATCACTTATGAATAAAAATTCACTGAAGAACGAAAAGATATGTTACCACCACGCCAATGGATAGCGTCAAGATAACCCTTGTCTCGGCTCATAGCTAGGGGAATCTTATCCGGAATCATCGGTCGGCTAATTTTGTAATAATCAGCCTTATCTTGATCAGACATCTCAGGTGCAAGTACATTCCGAGGTTCTATTTCTCGCCATACTCGGTAATTATTTAATCTCGGACCACTAATGAAAAACCACTTAGTATGCGTGTTATGATTACTAGAGTTGGTGGCAGCCCAATCTGCCCGACCAGATCTTCGGGCTATTGTGTAGAAGCCCGCCGACTTAGGGTTCCTCCTTATATCATAGTGATGAAGAAAGAGGACCAATCGGGGTTCAACCTCGGCTTTTATACATCTAGTTTGAAAAGCATTGAAATGAATAAAACTGTTCGGGTCCAGCTGACCTAAAGCTATCCTCGTATGAATCAAGAACCTCCTAATGATGGGAAGAAGAGGAAGTCTAAGGCCGCAATGGAAGGCTCGTTCAGAGATGCCTATTTTAAAACTTCCATGAGGACAAGGGGAAACAAGGGTATGATAGACGAGGTCATCTTCTTCGGCCTGATATGCCTCGTATTGTTCAGGGAAGTCATATCTACTATGCATGTGTAAAACTTCTTCTTCGGACATATCCGAAAGAAGATTGGCTGCTGGAAATTTTGACTCATCGCCAAAATGCGCCATCGCCGAATACGGAGGAACCGCACCTGATTGAGCCATCTCCTGCGTTCGGAAACAGAGGAGTCAGCCATGTACTCGGAAAATAAGAAAAACTTTGAGAAAAAAACTTATTCGGTCAATAACCGAGTATAGAGGGCTTGGATCAATCGGCCGAATAAAACCCAGATTCATACGAACCGAAGGGTGTTCTTAAGTATTGGGGACACCGAGGAAAGTTCTTACCCCAAAAATTCCCAAAACCAAAAACGAAAACCCACAAAAAACTACTAAGCACCCAAAACGGTTCAAACCCATATCCCCAGAAACCTTTTATCGTCAAAAAGCCCTACTACATTTACATATACATATACAAACATACATGCATTTGCATAAGATAAAATCGCGAATCTTCATACTAACAGGTATCCTGAAAGAAAGAAGAAGAACTTACTTATTGCCCAGTAGGAGATAAGGTCGAGTTCCTGGGGGAAGTTTGTTTGAAGATGAACCGCAACTGGAGTTGGAGCAGCAATATCTTTCGAACCCGTGTTCCCAATCGTTAAATTTGGAAGAAAGGTTGAGAAGAAATTTTTTACCAAGAAGCCGATGTGAAAAGAGAAAAGTAAAACAGCCAAAAGGGTTTTTTGAGGTTTTAATAGACACTACCCTCGAAAGTAGAAGACGTTACAAATTCAACGGTTACGATTTAAGCACAGATCTTAAGGCAGGAATAACTGTCATCATTAATGGACGCGACTCCCCACGCGACTCCTTCTCATCAATAGCTGTCATCCATATCCGAAAAAAGGCAGCCGAAAAGGTAATCCGAAGATGGGCTATTGGTTTCGACCTTCAGTCCGAGGATACCTCTTACCGAAGCCCTGGGACATGTCGGAGGCCCATCGGCCCAATAAGCTATATTAAGCCCATGACTGTGCACCCAAATTAAGTATCCAAGACATAGAGATCCGAATCCAAGACATAGAGATCCCTTGGGTGCTTCGGTCCAATTGACAAGTGACACCTCAGATTGTGGGGTATAACTGTTCTCTCCTCATCACCTCATAGGACCCACATCCGAAGGATATAAAAGGAAGAGAGTAAGCAACAATTAACACACAATTCATTATCACTACTCAAATATTCTCTTTCATAATCTCTTTACGTTTTACCCTATCATTTAAACAACCATAAACTTACTCTTACGCCGGAGGTGAATCGAGGGTCAACACCCTCGCATTCTTTTGTCTTGCAGGTTGACCGAAGGACCTATTCGGAAATATCTGGTTCCAACACCCGCTTTCAGGAAGTGTCGGGTAGAAGGTCCTCGTGCCTAAACTATCCTTAGGAGTGTTTTGGTTTTAAAGCTAATCCATTGGATTAGAAGTTGTAACACCCCTCGGTTTTTATCAATTCAAAGATATTTTCCCGAATTGATTGTGTTATTTCGATTTTGTTGTTGGCCTTATTTTTCACATCTCAAAATCCAAATATTTCGAAATAACGTATTCAACCCCCCCTTCTACGTTATTCTTGACCTAACACATTAAGATCTCGTTTGGCAAGAACTTATAAGTTACTTATTTTGGAAAAAAATTCGTATTTTAATACTTTTTTTTGAGAAAAATGTGTATGGGGAGTTTATTATCCGTTATCTTGCAAAAATAAGTTAATTATTTCATAAAAAAGTACATATTTACATTCTTTTTTCTAGAATAAGTAACTTATTTCTGAAAAATTAGATTTCCCAAACGGGACCTAACTTTCCAAGAATAAAAATAATTATTGTCATATTTTCAAGAAATCAATTGTACTAATGTAAAATGATTTTAAAGAGAAATGTACTTATGGAAATAAGGTTAGTGTTTTTATAACAACTTTCATGTAATTTTAGAAATTTTAATGCCCTAAGAACGCAAGACCCTTATTATTATTATTATGATTACTAGCTTATAACCCGTGCGTTCTTCTTTTTTAATATTTATAATTATATTAATTTTTTAAAGTTTATATGTTATTAATTTACATATCTAATTGTTACTAAAAAATTGAAATATATAAGATTTTACATGTTCGATTTAATATTTGTATTCTATCTTGAATTCTTAAAATTTGAATTCTTAAAATTTGATTGGACGGTTTTATAGTCCACATGAAATTAACAACATAAACTTTAATTTATTGATGGTTTAATGATTATTTTCCAATCAAGTCAACACAGAAACAATACA
The DNA here is from genome assembly GCA_036435485.1 of Saposhnikovia divaricata. Taxonomy (NCBI): domain Eukaryota; kingdom Viridiplantae; phylum Streptophyta; class Magnoliopsida; order Apiales; family Apiaceae; genus Saposhnikovia; species Saposhnikovia divaricata. The sequence goes on from CM071600.1 coordinate 28,688,136, forward strand.
TAGAAGAAATTGACGATTTTTTAAGTTGAAAATTCTATTCGATTTATGAATTCTACTTATAATTCGTTTTGATTATCAAAATACCCTCGTTATTATTTGAAGATAGTTCTACTAACAACCAAATACAATTTTAACAATAAGTGTAAGAGGGATTTTGTCCAAAACTTTGATAATCAGTAGTCTGGTCCTCCGTACGTTAAAATTAATAAGAACCGTTACATTTTAAAATAAATAGATGAAAACCGTTTGATCTAACACAAAAAAATATTTTATATTTTAATATATTATAAACTAAAAAGTGTAGGACTTCTACATTGAATATCATTACCAATGTTGGACTTCTAAATTGAATAGGATTAATGTAAAAATTCGTAAATATATTTTCTTTTAAGATTCTGAGTGTTTCCATTAGAATCATAATTATTAATTCATCACTAAATTAACGATAATTTTAGGAGCTTCGCGTGGATTGTAAAATCATCCAAATCTAATTTTTCGATCTCAAGACCGAGCCCAAATAGTAAATATGATTTTTTTTATACTAATAAAAAATAAATAAAATTTAATTCTAATACAACCTTTTTTAATTATATCTTTTTCAAATTATAATTTTCTTTTTAAAATTCAATTCTAATACAACCTTTTTTAACTATATTCTTTTTAGATTATAATTTTCTTTTTAAAATTCACTTCTAATACAACCTTTGGTAATTATATCCTTTTTATATTATAATTTTTTTAATTTGATGTAATATTGATCGTATATTTTTAAAAAATTTAGATTCGACGGTTGAGATTATTTTGACGGTACAGTGACCAAAATTATGCATAAGATCCCTTTTACGCTTATTATATATAAGGATATAATTATTGGCTAACATGTATTTTTATATTATAAATTATTTTGTAAAAAAATTATATATGTAACTAATAATAAGTTGTTTTTTGACTTTTTTGTTACATCTTATTATTACTTGATTTTTGTTTTCAAAATTAACGTAAATTATATGCACATATGAAGTACAGAAGATAAACATGAATTTTTGTTTTGAACCGGAACTATTTAGTAGTTAAAGCCAGGTTTGATTTGGATTGTTTCCCGAAAGCAAAGGATAGTAGTTTTCTATAGAAAAGATGATGGCTGTTTCGTGCTTATGTACTCGCAATTTTTTAATACTATCTTGTAAACTAAATTTTTGGCGTGTGCTAATATCAAATTTAATAGATGATTAATGAGTTTCTAATATTAAATTTAATAGATTATTAATGAATTCTGAAAAGTGAATTTTATCATATGTTTCATTAGTATATTTAAAGTTACAAATATTAAATTTAATTATGTTGATAGTGAGAGTCGAACCCTTGACCTATGGTATTCTTCTTCTTATATAATAGGATATAATTCTAATGTGTGCCCAATGATACGCAATAACGGTTTAGTTGATATTTTTGGATTGATTTGTCTTTCATTAATAATAATGGGTGGTATACACAAAAATTTGAATCAATTAAAATTAGCGAACTCATTAAGGGCAACTCCAAGTGTTTACTTCAACAACGCTCCTTATTATTATAATAAAATTAAATAAAAAGAGAAAAGTTAAAAAAAGAAAGGAAAAGATGTTAAAAAAAAGGAGGAAAATGAATATTTTATTAGTAGACATGTACTAACTTTTAAGGAATTATTTAGAAAATTGTTGGAATGCAAAATCAAATTAAATTTCTTAAATTTTAGTTTAGAAATTCAAAAAATAATTAATCTCTTGAAGTTGCTCTAAAAAGAAGTGATAGGGCACAAACACAACCCTCACATATTAGTTTTCCGCTTCTCCCTCCGCTCTGTGTTCCTCACATAGTCACCTCTCTTTTTTTCCTTAATTAGCACTGTTACACAAATAATGATAATTACTTTTATTGTTGTAAATTCTTTGTTCATTAAATACTTTCACCCTTTTAATTAAAATAATTACAACCCTTTTAGTTTAAATAATTAAAACCATGAAAATCAATTACAAAAATGAAGTTATTAAGTTTCAACACACTACTCCCAGTCCTTTCTGTAAAAATAAGCATCGTAAAAATATTTTTTATTGTAGCACAAAAATTGAAATTATGCTAATAGGTAAAGTAGAGGAGCACAAAATGTAGCAGCTGATGATTTCTGACCCTCTTTTTGTCACAGCAGAGGAAAAGGATGGAGGATGTGCGAAAAGTAAGACTCTACAAGGAGGCCATTTTCTGAGTAGGTATGAATAGGGTGATTGTACTTGTTCAGGAGGGTTGGGTAGGAATTTGTTTCGAGGAATAATAATACCGGGATAATAATTTATATATAATAATTCTATCATTTTATAATCATGCATTATAATTTCTTAAATAATTATATTACATATTCGTTTTTAAATATTAAATTTAGGATTGGACTATAATCTTTTAAAAAAATTTAATCCTTTAAATTATCCTATCTCATGATTGTTTTGAGGAATAAACCATTGATTGAGCTATTTTCTTTTAAAATCTCTAATCCTATGTTTGTTTTACAAAAGATTATAGAGAATAGATTACAATATTTTAAAAAAATAACCTGTGAGAGAGGATTAAATAATATCAGGAATTACTATTTTAAAGGAATACAATCCTTAATCTAGTGCCAAATAATTTTTTACAAAACAAACATGAAATTAAAATTTTAATGGATTATAATCTTATTCTTCACTTAATCCTAAAAAACAAACATGGCCTAGGGGTAATTCTATACACATAAATCCTTCAGCATAGAAGATCACTTGCCTGCGAAACAACGCAGAATGACTGTTATACAAAGAAGCCGGAAAAGAATTTAATCTCAGCAACACAACCATCTTAATAAGTCCTTCACAAGCAACATCAAATGCGCCCTTAATAAATTTCTTTTACGAAGCCTATAATCACGCGCAGAATCAAATTATACATTTTTAATCACATTTTCCAAGATTGTCAAGTTTGTGTTTGTGTGAGTGTGCGCACGCTTGTTTTAAGCTTTCAACAAGTCATGGTTCACTCCAATCTGAATAATGACTGGGGAATAATGCCCTTCAGCAAATCTTCATTTGAGCCATGCACAATTCTGACAGCACCGTGATTATCTTAGAACATTTCTGAAATTGGTTGCAGTCCGTTTTATATGACTTCTGATAGGAGACGAACCAAATCAGCATGCAATGCATGTCCACCCTGAGACACGTAGTAGTAGCACTACAAAATGTCATAAATACAGTATAAAGATGCATAGACTCAGGCTATCAGCATTTACTTTAAGCATAAAAAGACTTTGATATAGTATTTTGTCATAGCATTATATAATTATGAGTAAATTGCACTTTAGTGGCTTGTACATTAATTTTTTTGCATTTAGATGGCCAATTTTTAAAAGTGAACACTTTGATGATTGTAGTTCAATTTTTTTGTACTTAGATAGCCAACTTTTCGAAGTGAACACTTTGATGACTTACCTTTTTTTGGTTTAGCACTTTGGTGGCTAATTTTTTTTTGTTTATCACTTCAGTCACCAAATATCGTCAAAATTAAAAAAACTTGGCCACCAAAGTGTTAAATAAAAAAAGTTAAGTCATCAAAGTGTTCACTTTTAAAAGTTGGCCATATAAATGCAAAAAAATTAAACAATAGTCATCAAAGTGTTCACTTTTAAAAGTTGGCCATCTAAATGCAAAACAATTAAAATACAAGCCACTAAAATGCAATTTACTCTATAATTATTAGTAAGAGGACGTTAGAGTAAAATTAATTCCCGAGGACCATCAAGTTACTCTTTCAGTTGTTTAGTAAATGCAAAGGGCAACTACCAAGATACTTCAAAAAGACTTTGATATTTTGATATTCCAGAATCCAGCAAATAAAAATCCATTGCAGGGTGGTTAGCTGATCTGATACAACATTGTCTTAGAATTTCTAGGTGCAAGGCTCTTTGGAAACTTACAACTGTGAATCTAGTAACATGCTCAAAGAGGTTGACACTCACTGTTCTGTGTACCTTTTCTTTAAGAAACAAATTACTCATAGAAGCAATTAATCTAGGACTTCTTGAAAAGCAACTCCAATGTAACACTATAACACTATTATAGTGTTATGGTGTAAAAGCAACTCCAATGCAACACTATAATGGTGTGTAAAAATTACACCAAATGAATGGTGTGACACCAAATTTGGTGTAAAAAGTACATTTGGTGTAATTTTTACACCAAATTTGATGTCTTTCATAATTCCTACAATGCCCTTTTACTTGTTAACAAAACAAATTTGTTCCCAATATATACTACTAAAATTAGTTCTTATATAATTTTTAACTTTAAATTTTATGAACTTTGAATTTTGTTTTCTTTTCTTTGAACTCTAATTTTGTTATTAATTCTTCAATATATTTTATATATTTTGATTATAATTTTCTATTTTTTATCTTTTGACTCTAAACTTTTACAAAAACTAAACATTATTTTTAGTAAATCAGAAATTATAGATAGATTTAATATTATGCATTCATAATATTACAATTTAAAGTGTATAGAAGATATAATAGTTATAAAAAAGTTTAAAAAACTAGAATATGTCAAAAATTCCTTTTAGAGTAAAATATAGTGTCAAATGCGTTGGAGTTCATTCTGTGGATGGTGTGATTTTGACACCAAAATAGTGTAGTCGAACAAGTCATTCAAGGAATTATCTATGTTAGCTAAATTGGATGACAATTTTACTGAAATTGTCAGAAAAAGGAAACTGCAAGAACATCACATACATATATCAAGTTTGATCTGATAAGCACATTTAGACTAGTGCTATTTGTGCCTAGTGCCTAGTGCCTACTGCCATTCTAATCTGCTCCCATGTTCCAAGTTCCAACAATTCAATCTGCAAACTTTCGGAAACTAGAAATCTGCATATAATATTTATCCGAATCAATATAGATTTGTGAAAAGATAAGAGACATGTTGCTTACCTTGTATGCAACTATGTGTGCCACTGGAAGCCCTTGATTGCCATTCTGAGCCAGAAGGGAGAGGTCACCAATAAGATCTAAAACCTTGTGTCTGCAAGGCTCGTCATGGAAACGTAGCGGTGGATTTAACCAACCTTTGACGGCACTGTCGAATTCAAACACCAAGTATTCAGATAATCTGCCGCATGGAAAATGTTTATTCCCTAGAACTTACCGATGAACAATATGATAGCAATGGTGGACACTAGCTCAATCCTATTTTTAATAAGAAGACAGTCACACTGTCCATGCCAAAACTAAACTGTATATGAAGTTTTTTATACTCATGTAACCAATGTGTTTTCTGATGAAGTCATCTAATCTAATCATATCATCATAAATGGCTCGCTTAAAAGGATTTTTTTTCTTAAGTGGGAATGCAAGGTGCCAATAAACAATAATAATACAGAGTCGAGATATTGTTACGTGCCAAAAGGAATAAACAGCTGCAAAGACCAGTTTTCGAGGAGGAACAAGTTACGATCAGAAATACTATGCGATGTCAATTTTGTCCAAAGAGGAAGTGATGTGAATGTAGAAGCGTACAATATATTTGCATCACAAAATAATTCAAGTCTCCACTTGTTTTGTTTAAAAAACAAGCCAAATAAGATCGGTTTCAACATACAACACATCTAGTCTTTGAATAACTCACAATGCGGCCAAATTGGCCTATCTCATGTGGAGTTTCTTTTGTTCACTAATCATGAACAGAAAAACATCTCACCTACAAACAAGTGCATTTTCCGCTGAACCACCTTTAATGAGCCCGGCATTGCGCATTGTTTGGACCTGCAAATGTTTTGAAACTTTTTCACATGTAGAGGTAACTTATATGGTTTAAAAAAGCATAGAGTCTTTGGTAATGATTTGGACCTCGGGACATGGGGAAAACATAAATTTTCCCAGTATCAATGTCACTGCCGATGCAATACAAAAATTGTTGAAAAATTGCAATAATAAAGAGATAAATAGATTACTATATAGATTACCGTTATTATGAAAACTATTCTTGTAACGACTTTAAGTTTATACAATTAGTTCGGTGCCAATGAATTACCACCACCTAAGAAGCAAGGACACGGGTGCGGGGGTGCGGGGGTGCGGGTGCGTAGTACGGGGACACGTGAATTCGGAAAATTTAAAAATATGGGGATACGGGTGCGGGGGGACACGTCATGCATAATTATAAATTTTCATATATAGTTCAGGTTATACATATAGAAAATAATAGACAGAACCAAGAATTGCATGGAAACTGAATAAAATGCTTAATTTATTCATCCAAAACATGAAAATATAAGTATGATCTCTTCATTTATGCAAAATTGAACATGATAATCAATACGTTTGTATTTGCTTATGGGTATTAATACTTAATTTTGTGAAAGTACTTAATTAACACAAATTTTTACTACAATTGGTGAAAACAAAATTTGAAAGTAGGATTGTTGAAGAATCCCCGTGTCTAATACGGGGACACGCGTGTCCAAGAATCCGACACGGGGATACGGTGGGTGACCCAAGTGTCCCTGCTTTCTAGACCACCACTATACCTTGTCAATAGGACTATTATAGAAAGCGCTTCACTAGATCAAATTCCTACATTTGAGGACTCCTGGAACTGAATTTGCAATTTCCAGATTTGAGCACTCTGTAAACTGAATTTGTAATTCCGCAATAAATTCTATAGAAGCTAATTACCCCTAAGAATATTCAGACAACACAAGTAAAGTAACAAATGATATTGAAGCTGGTAACCACTACGACTATTGTTATAGCAGCAGCAAAAATGATCGTATAATTACGGATATAAGACATTCATATAGCTAACCTCTTCAAATACACAAAAAGTTCGTGAAGGGGCAATTTCTCTAGCATACCAAGAATCGTCCAGTGAATCAGCAGAAAACCACTGGCAGCCAATAGCAGGTACCTAAAACCCCCCACAAACAACGATTATCCACTCCCCTCTAAAATCCAACTAAAATAACAATGCATTGACAATATTACCTGAGGAAACTTAATTCCATAACTTAAATATACTTTCGGCAAAGGAAATGCTGCTATAAACGAATCGTCCTTCCAAACATGAACAGGCTCATTCAGAAAAGGTGCTAATTTCTCACAATTATTCCCATTACTATCTTCCGCAACCTTTAACCCCACACTTTCAATTGCCTTCACCCAATCCCTTGCCGATCCATCAAGTATAGGCACCTGTAATTATTCCTTTACTTTAGTTACAACTTGAGCATTACCAAATGCACAAACAAATTTTATTTCAGTTTAACATAAAACTCAAAAATAGAATTATTGATTGTATAAATCAAACATATGTAATGTACCTCAGTAGATAAATCATCTTGAGAGGTAGAATCTAGGATATCGATACGACAATTATCAACGCCAGTGGCCTCTAATGCCGAAAGCAAGTGTTCGACAGTTCGAATAGAGTGATTACTTTTACAAAGTGTAGTACAAAGCGGAGAGGAGTTGACAAATTGAATTGAAGCAGGGATGAGTGTGGAGTTGAAGGTGAAGTACCTGCCTTTCTGAGCGTACTCGGGGTAAATTTTAACGGTTGTGATTTTGCCGGAGTGGAGAGTTGTTCCGGAGAGTTGTATTGAGTTTGCTATTGTTTGTTGGAGCTTCCCAATCTGTAGTCATAATGGAGTCACTATTTTTTAAATATGTATATGTGTTACGCACGAGAGAGAGAGAGAGAGAGAGAGAGAGAGAGTACGGATTTCCAGGAGAGTAGGCGTGAAGACTTGACAGCGTTGACGGCACCGGAGAGAGGCATTCGTCGCAGCAGTTTCACCGACCAGCTTGGGTTTATGGGAGAATTTTAACAATTTTGATACTTTGACTTTTCTGTTACGAGGATTTTGATATTAAAAAATAGGCCAATTTTTTTCTTTTTTCCTAAATTTTGTATTAAATGTTTAATTCTTATATATTAGTATTTGCCTAAGAATCTTTTTTTTTTTTGTCAGGATATCTATTTCATAGATGAAATGTATCGAATACAATATTCATAAGGGGTTTCTTTCCTTCAAAAAGTTTATTATCTAACTGAAAGACACACATGTTGTCCCCGGATATTTAGGCAATAGAACATTTAAGTTCGAAAAGAATCACCCGAAAGGAAAAAAAATTGCAAAACAAGTCAACAAAATAGCGCCCAAAGCTATGTGAGTGCAGCACTACATAAGAACAAAATCGATCTGATCTTCAGCTAACTCAAAATTCGCTTGCCAACAGCCTTGCTTCAACAGACTGGAGCTCTGCCCATACTCCATCCACCTAACACAAAGGCAAACCAAAAAAAATTAAATAACAAAACAAAAACTCAAAATCTAATTTATACACCGTTAATTAGAGTTCAGAAAGTAACTCAACCCTATTACTAAAGTCTCAATCAAAGGGAATACCTTTGGTTAGACAGACAACTAGTTAACAAATTTTTTAAAAATAAGAAAACAAAGAATTATATAGCTTCTTTAACTCTGAAGTACAAATTACATCTATAATTATTGTAATGAATTAGGTACAAATTACACCTATAATTATTTTGTATTCCTAAAGTATATATATAAATAATTAATCTTAACACTACTTCTGCTATCCAAATGTTAACTAATCTGGCAGCACCTTTAATATAAGAGTCTGTATATTAACTGTCTCCACCCATTAAATTAATATGATATTACAAGAAATAGTAACAAATTGAAAGCAACTACTTCAAACCACCTCAGCTAATTCAGGTTTACATTGAACTAAAATAAAACAGAATTTGTTCAGGGCTTAAGTTTCCAGTCCTTACTAAACCTCCCTAATAGTCTAATTCCTTAAGAATATATCTTTCGAAATCCTGCAAACTTGACCATGTATAGTCGCGACCAGTTACAGTTACAGCACTACATAGTCAACTAATTAAGAAAAACTTGGTCAAAATAAATTCAATTATAACAAGAAAGACACCAGTAGTGGGACGAAAGCTGATAAGAAAGTAGTCGAGTAAAAATAACTAACAGAAACAAAACACTTAGGTATTGAAAAATGATGCCAACCAGCAGATAACCTCTTGTGACTGTATAGAACCATGGCAACTAAGTAAGATAATGCAACAAGTAAGAGTCTTACTAGATAATCTAATTACTAATAATCCAAAATAAGAAATTGTTGATTATAGCTTCAAGCCTTTGTGTGATTTACTAGGCTGCCCTGAATCTAAGAATGTCATCGTCTGTTTGGAACGACTATAGAATATCTTAAGGGTAGGAGCAGCTGAATGGAGATGGAAATTAGCTACTATGCTCACCTGATCAATGAGGCCAAATAAAGTGTTAGAGTTGTTTAGCTTTTATGAAAATAAAATAGTCAAATTAAAAGTCAAAGGAAACTTTTAAAGATTTTAGGCGCTAAAAGTTGTTAGGATTTGAGAGTCTTTATAAGCCAATCTGTAATCATTTTTACGTTTATGAAAAATAACAACATTCTGTTCTTTATCTCTCTCTCTCTCTCTCTCTATCTCTCTCTCCTTCTCTTTGTTCTTGATCAAATCCCTCTAGTTAATTACTGTTCTTGTTAAAGTTTGATAGTTAATCTCAGTACAAGCATTGAGTTTACTGCAACATAAAGAACTTGCAGAGTCACAACAACAGTGAAATTCAGGAGAAGGTTGTTCAGATTCTTTGAGACATACTGGTCGTCACATGATGCTGGGACAAAGACAGAGTTCTATTATGGAGAAGCTGGTAGCAAACGTGTATTCATCAAATTAAAATTTGCAATGACCGATGTAGTCAGGTGATGATAAATGAGTGATTTCTACAACACAACAGTGTTCATTCCTACACAAATTTTTGTAGTGACTAGCTTAGTGTAGTTTTACCATGATTGTGTTGATGTTAGCATTGATGATGTGAATCTAGATTCCTATAGTCTATGCTCCAAAAAAATACATTTAATATTCAGTTTCTCTAGTAGACTTGTTTTCAGGACAATACGATACAATGCATTTCCCTGGTAGATTAAAAGCTATGTTCAAAACTGTTCGAGCAAAGAAAATTATTCCTAAGAAACACGTTTATACCTTACTCCACACTTGCTGTTCAAAAAATAAGAAAAAATAATTTAAAATTCACCCAGGAGAGCAAAATAGTGATGAGACTACTTTTATTCCTAAGACAAATAACCTTTTTGTTGGACCCATAAATTCGGTATATTATCAACAATCTTAGATATGAACTACGATGAAAAACAAACTAAGTTCAAAATTGACATCTGGACTTACCCGAACAGTTTGTATCTTCATTCTTTCATATTGTTACTAAACATATTTCAATTTAGAACGAGATTCCTCCCAACCAAGTAGATTCATCCTCTATTTGAAGCGCTTGTTTAGCCAAATTATGTGCCACAACATTAAAATTACGTTGACCTGACAAATGGAAGCCTCCGGAATTTTTTTTAGCAACATCCGAATGTCCGTCAGGAGGATACCAACTTCATTATGGTATTCAATCGCATTATTCAAGACTTGGACCAGAGATAAAGAATCACTTGAAATTCTTTTAATCGATAATCCTATAGTTTGTGCCCACCGTAAACCCACTAACAATGCTAGAACCTCTGCGTGAAACACTAATAGAGTGTCTTCTAAAGGCTTAGACAGAGTCACCTGCATCCTCTTATTTAAAACAATACTCTTATTTAGAACAATAAATACTTTATTTTTGACAAATATAACATTTTTCCAATAAAAATTGAGTATTCTCACATTAAAATACAAAAATGCAATGAGGTCTAAAACATCCTGATGTTTAAGAAGGGGGTAAATATTTGCCCGGCGTGGGCGGTTGTTTCATTTCGGGCTTAACACATTTTTACGAACATGCAACTTTGGGAAATGGATACGCATTAACAATATTATATTTTTTGAACCATTTCTCGATCTGTGTGTGCAAAAAAAAAAAGATTAAATTTTTTCACATTACTAGTTTATTTTGAAATATATAATTTACTCCCAACAAAAGCGTCCACTGTACACACTATTGACTACGCTGTATTCATCCCACAAACTATTGAGTAAGCAGTCCGAGCATCATTCACTGCCAAGCTTCAAATTTGACCATCGCTGGCTGGCAGTCGGACACCGCAATGCACAAACAAAAACCTTTGAGAATCAGGTACTTCGAAAACTCTAAATATAATAATAACACTAATTTTTATTAAGTCAATTTTCAAAATCCATCGTAGATGTCATTTTGAAGATACATTTGCTTAGAAATTGGCTCGCAAGTTACAAGTGCTGCACCTAAACAGGCCCGCATTAACCAAAAAACTCTGGCTCATGCTCCCTTCACTCCTTCAGCTTAGTAAAACATTCAAAGGATTTGCAATATGTATAAGATCATTCTTGTACATCACATGGTTTAAAGCCAATTTAGTAAATTAATCTGCTAAAGTTCATACTATACACATAATCATATACATATTACTACTAACCACCCAAGAACAATCATATACACAGCGGATATACAAAACTGACAACAGATTAAAAGTCTTTTAGCATAAGTATGATGACAATGTAGCATCATATCCAGGAGGTTAAACACGTTATAGACAAACCAAACAAAGTGACTGGAACAACTTATTTGGTGAATTTCTAGGACATATTATTTGACCTTCATCTCCGATGTACATTCACAGTTCGCATCTGGATCTAGAAACCTGAATCTACATGTTTCTTAGCCATCCACATACTTCAAAGTTTAAACCTGCTCACCTCCCTTAAGGATGTTGTACTTGCAGAGCGGACAAGTGGCATTCATCTTGAGCCACTTCACAACACATGTAGAATGGAAATAATGGTTGCAAGGCAGAGAATGAATCTCTGTTCCATCCTCATATGGACCAAGACATATGCAACACTCCTATAATATTAAGAACACCAGGTAACCAACATATGTTATTATAACATTACAATCCAGAAATTATATCCAATCACACTTTATATTTATATCTAGTAACATTTTAGCATAAGTCTATCGGATACTTGCTCTGATAGATGAGAGAGAGAAAATCAGGATAAACAAATTTATTTAAAAGATTAAAAAAACCAAATAGGCACTATTTATTGAATATATTCATATTACTCTATCCCAACAGCCACAGAAAATATCCTTTTCCAGTGATCTTTGATACTTCTCTCTTCCCACTATACAGGCGCAAGATTGCATATTTACGTTAAATAACATTAAGAATTAACAGGCCGCTTCTTCTCAAAAGGTAGTGTTTGTAGTGAACATAGATCCTATAACTAAGCACATCACAATAACATCACAGACTGACATCAATCAATTTTTAGTTTAAAACCTAAACTTAGAGCACACTTACTGCATCCTCACGTAAAACAATACGTTCAGTAGCCAGGTGGCCCGAGCTTGCTGGAAGGGGAATCATTCTACCAGATCCAGCCTTATCGTCACTCATTTGAAATCTATACTTCTGAAGAGCACCAATATCAGCATCCGATGCACCTTCCTATATATCCAATCCAGATGTAGCATTAGCAAGTACATATACATAAATAGATTGTATACAGTAAAATGATAATAATTGTTTCTTACCTGCCCCGCAACAGCATAAAGAATTGCAATAATGCACGGCAAGCAGCAACAAAGAGCTATCCCAATCAAACATGCCAGAACAACACAAAAGATCGCAAAGAACACATCGAATGCTAGAAATACGACTGATAACCTGTATTATATTTAATTATTGCTCAAGTGAATTAGATATAAACTTATCTCATGCTTCAAATATAGATGGGTCACTTCTAAATAAACATGACATATATATATATAGGCAAGTGATCAAATAGAAACAATTCAACAACAATTCACGCAACAACAATTCAACAGATTGATGACTAACCAAGGGGAATTTAAAAAAGTGTGTCCTAATTCCTGAACTTATTAAACACCCCAAATACCCACTATGTCCTAGTTAGTATCTTAAGTTTCAATAAAATAGACTTATTTGATATTAAGAAAATTACAAGTAGAAGTGCAACCAAGTAATAGTACATTACATTACTTTCAATCTTTTATTATTTTTTTGCTTAAATGGTTTATTCTTTTTCTTTTGCACACTTATTCAACTTTAACATGTATTACACAGTGACGTGATATATATACAAACTCTTTGGTCGATTTTAGTAGATAAACTCTGACAACACAGCCCAAGAAAGTCCCTTAAAAGCCCCTACACTCTACAGCCAGAATGTTCTCATTATAAAACAATTAGTAAAGTATATCACATGCTCACATTCAACATTCTTGCAATTTAGACAACCATAACAAACTGATATGGCGATATCCACAAATTACAAGACACTATGTAGATTAAAAAAAATTATGTATATGGTGGAAAAGCCATCACATACAAAAGAGCCCATGAACAAGGAGATTAAACTAAAGCTAACCCTGCAAATACGTAGACAAAAAGGTGGACATGAAAATTAACTCAAGGCAATCAACTAAAAAATTGAGGACCCTAGTAATTGCCTTCAGCAACAAAAGACACAATTTAGAAGAGAAAATGAGTGGTTCCAATAGGTTCCTAGTATTCAGCTATACCTTAGATTATGATATATTTACTAGTCGTCAGAGTCCAATAGGATCCAATACATGCTTGGCATGTGCATTCGCAGAACACCAAAATGCACGGTAGAGAAAAAGAAACATGTGCATGAATTAACTGATTAAAGCTACAAAGACGTACCAGTACAAGCGTGGAGCACTCTGGAGCAGATAATCGCCTCCAGAAACTACCCAGTAGAAGCCAACCATCCACCAGAAAAAGGACACTAATGTATTAGCAGATTCAAATTTTTTGGCAAAACTGAAATGTCCAGGAAGCGAGGTATCAGTACACAGTTATAAATCCTTGCACAAAGATGCGCATACTTGATTTTATGATAGTAATTTTGCAGTTTCTTACAAGAACGGGGAATACAGACAATAGGCAAGTTATCTAACTTACACAATGTTGATCATCTGTTACTTACCCATGCAAAAATAAAAAAGCAAAAACAAAGAGGAGCTACTATTTAGTTGACCAAAATATCTGGAGAAACTAATTATTGTATTCTCCACCACCTAAACTCCAGAGAACGCTTTAAAATACTAGAACCATTCCATTTCCAAATCCTATAACATTTACCAAACGAGGATATGACTAATGTGGAAGCTCAACTAAATCCTCCAGAGGAGAACTGGTACAAAGTTATTGTTGAATGCAGTTTGACCCAATCTGGCAAGCATAGATGATGGCAGTGTATCTGTTTCGTCACGAGATACTAATGGAGTAATGGCACACCAACTTCTGGTAGTGCTACTAACATTCCCAGATCTGTTGGGTAAGCTTGAGAGTGCTCCATAATTGTTTCCAACTTCTTCGTGACTTGCTGACTTTCAGAGAATAAACCAATCAAAACCAAATACACGGAAAAAGGGTATTATAAATTACAAGTTAATGGAAAAAATAATAAATCATCAAAAGCTATTTTTTTGTTTCCTCCAATTGACTAAACAAAACTCCAACCGAATCCCTTTTTTAATGCAGATACAATAAAGAAAATGCTAATTTTTTAATTTGTGTATCCTTTCCATGAATTGGCTTCTCTATGCAAATACAAATCTAAGAAGACCAATTCAATGGTGCAAACACGAAGAAAAATAAACCAAACGTTTGTCTTCCGGGTGCATGTCGATGCCGCTTCCAGTGGAGCAACCCAAGTAGAAACATCAGAGGAAGGCTCGGTGTACAACTCTTCCAAGTAATGACTATGAGCTAATTTGACGGAACAATCTATCAAATGATATATAATCTAAGAACTAGTAATGAGTTTTATGCAAGACAATTATAAAGAGCTCTTAAACCCTTAAGTACCTCGCCTAAAACAACTAAAATGCAGGTTTTGTGGTATACTACACCTGAAAACTCTCACAAGACATCGAATATCTCAATCTTTGCAATTCACAATGCGGCCACTCAAGGGTTATGATGTTTACTAGACATATGATGTTCTTGTGCAATGGGTTTCTACATACATATTATCAACAAATATATAATGAAGGGCCCATTGCACAAGAACCTTCGCATCTTTAGAAAAGATCAAAAAATTTGAGAGGCCATGTCATGAATTGCAAAGCTTAAGATATTTAATGTATTCCCATAAAGTTTTCACATGTTGTATACCGCCCATTACAATTGTGCATTGCAAGGTAGTGAAGGGTTTAAAGCCTTTCTAAAGAGTCTTTTATCCTGATTTTATAAGATTCGAAAGATCGTTCCATCCAATTCGCCTTATGACGTACTTGCTGAGTAAAACTTCTTCTTCTTATGGTGTTTCAAAAACGGCATCAGCATACACCTAACAGACTGATGTTTGGTTTCCTGGTGTATTGACTCATGTTAAAGTACAATTTGCACAAAAAAGTTGGGATTGACGCTTCTTGCAGGTTTATACATATGTTATCTGCATCTCTTAAAAATAACAGCTGGAGCTGTCTGCTATGAATGGGAGGAAAAAATAATAGTTTTTGTTCTAAATTATTTATCCCATCAACCTGTCCTGTATAATACCCTTTCTTTTTGCAAATGGTTTTTACTTGGTTGATTCTCTATAGAGGAATCAACTAAGTGAAGTCACAAACATCACCTCTGGAAACAACCCAATAGAAGCCAACCATCCTTTACACAACGATGCGCATACTTGATGTTACGATATGAATACTGTAGTTTCTTAGTGAACAGGGGTATGGTGTATATAGCTGAAACAGATTATAGGCAAGTCTACTAATTAAAAACAATGTTGATCACCTAGTTACTTAACCATGCAAAAAAAAAAAAAAAGAATCCATAGCATTCACCCAGTGAGGATAGAACTCTTGAGGAGGTTCTACTAAATCCTCCAAAGGGTAAACTGTACAAATTTATTGTTGTTTGCAGTTTGACCCAATCTGGCAGGTATAAAAGTTGGTCCAATATTTGTTTTGTCACAACAACTTAATGGTACACTAACTTCTAGAGGTACACTAACTGTTAAGAGTGCAAGGCTGAAACCCTATAACATTTATCTTTCTCTGGTACGTCACCATTTGGAGGTACGTTTGCAGATACTTTCGCGGGTGATATAGAACGGCATCGTTCGAGCTTAAGAAAGATCTGGAAGGGTTTCCGTCGGTGCCGTACTGAAGCCCTACCAGATCTTTCTTAAGCTCAAACGATGTAGTTCCACTTCACGCAAAAGTATCAGTAAATGTAACTCCAAATGGTGTCGTACCAGAGAAAGATAATTGTTTATTTTAGGGTTCCAGCCTTTCACTTTTAACACCAACATTCCCAGGTCAGTGGGTAAGCTACTAAGCTTCATTATGGTATCCCCTTTCTGTTCAACTAATAAACAAATATAAAGAAGGAAAACCAACATTTAAATACTACCAACGAATTTCCCTAGCAAAATTGTATGAGCACTAAGGCAGACAAATCATTTTCAAACACTACAAGTATAAGAGTGTTCAGTGTTTTATTCTTTGTAACCTGACCAATCAAAACTTCTTGGCAGCAAACCAAGACTCCTACAAACTGTCACCTCATAAGTCATCACGCTAAAGATACTAAACAAAATCGCTAATCAAATAAACAAAAAAGTCATCCAGAACTCATATACAGTATACGATCACAAAACAAGCACTTAACTCGGTCCCCATCAACACACAATGCACAAACAGTACCAATTTACTCTAACTCCCTTCGCACACAATCCTATAACGCATTTCATCAATACACACAAATTATAATTTATAATCACACACATTTACACACAAACACATAACTAAACCATTAAATTCAGTAAACCACAAATTACCAATTTCATTGATACTCACAAATTATAATCAAACACACAAACTCATAACTAAACAAGTCAAATTAAATAAACAAAACTCCGAAACGAAAACTAATTACGCACGTACCTCGACCGACTACTCACCCCCAAAACCCCACTCCGCTCCTCATCCTCATCATCCTCCTGATGACTCTCATCCTCCTCGTAATTCGCCTCGACATCTCGCTCTCCACCTCTCCGTCCACTCCTCCTCCTCCTAAACTCCACATAAACCAGCACAACATGAACCAAACACTGCGCCGCATACACAAATATCCAAACCCTAATCGGCACATTCGGCTTCTCATTCCTCGACCACATCAACATCATCACCGACGCAAACACAAACGCTAAGTTCCACACTATGTCCAGCGCCACCACCGGCTTCGAGTATCCCCAATCGGCGCGCCGTTCTTCCAGCTGACGAGCTGCCGTCTCGCGCACTAACATCGAAGCGCCGCCGCGGCTGGAGGCGCGGCTCAGGAGCATCGAGAGAGTCGGAGGACGAGCTACGGCTTGGCGCGGGTGGAGGAGCGGCGTCGCCGTGCCGGAAGTTGATATGTCGGCCATTGAGAATGTGAAATGAGAGAGTTAAAAACTTTACAAGTGACAAACTGTTATTTCTTGTGTTGTGTTGTGTGGGTTTGATAAGGATGGTGAAAAGTCACTGTTAAATTTTGAGGTTGTAAACTTGGATGACTTGAATTTACAGTTTAGGACTAGTTTGGTTTCTTTCCAAAATTATTTACTACCACACTCACGTACACATTTTACATTTTTTTATTTTTTATTTTGATAATATTTAAATTTTTGGTATCTCGTAAAATGAAAAGAATAATATAGAATAAAAAGTTACTCGTGAAAATTATATTTATACGGTATATGGTATATTATCGAATATTAAATGTAAAAATGATCAAAATATCACAAATCATAATATCACAAAAAAGACAATTGGCTAATTATCATTAATTATATTATTTTATTATTTATTTGAATAATTAGGATGATCGTGCTGAAAATCGAACCGACAAACTTTCAATACCCGTGCGATGCACGGGTTTCTTTTATTAAGTTATAAATTTTATTTAATATTACAATTATGTTTTTATATAATCAGTATCTTTAATAATTTTTTAATTTTAATTTAATATACTCACGTTTACGGATTATACTAATGTTTCCTTATTATAAATAACGTACACGAATTTTCAATATATTTTTATTAATAATTGAAAAATATGGTGTGATATTTTTGGGTATATATTAGTGATCATAAGATTAGTTTTAAATCAAAAAGGAAACGTGTTTTAATTAAAAAAAATATTAATGATTGGAAGATGTGGTACGATTGATATTATTAGGTGTTTATAATCGGAAATATCTTCTATTAAAACTATATGTAAAAAAGGCAATCGGCTAATTAACATTAATTATATTTTATTATTATTTATTTTAATAAACAAGATAACCAAACCGAAAACCAAAACTTTGAAAACTTTCAATGTTTTGGCTTTAATATAATAATATCGTATAGATAAAGATGCATCATATCTATACTATTATATAAAAGCCGAAACATATTAAAAGTTTGGTTGGTCAGTCGGTCAGTCGGTCGGTCGGTCGGTCGGTACATTAACTGTTGATTTTACTTTTTATCCTTACTCAATTATAGATAAAATCCATCATAACTAATCAATTTCCTTTTTCAAGTTAGACATATTATCTTTTCTATTTTTCAATAAATAAATAATTTCATTTTTCAGGTAAAATACAATATCTTTTATATTTTATCTAACTAAAATTTCTCCTTTATTAATTAATTTCCTTTTTCAGGTTAAACATATTACCTTTTCTATTTTTTCAATGACTTAATAATTTCTTAAAAATACAATATCTTTACATTTTATCTAAATAAAAATTATTCCTCTTTAAAAACACTACGAGCAGTTTTGTTTAATAAAATAACATAAATACATTATAATTACTATTAACTAAAATCACCCTTTTCAGGAAAAACGCGTTACCTTTTCTATTCTCTATAACTAAAATCTCTCTTTTTCTAATTATATCATGGACGGTTACCTTTTTAAGTCAAAACACGTTACCTTTTTTTCTTTTCTATTACTAAAACCTCTCTTTTTCCAATTATATCACGGGCATTTCTATTTAATAAAAATAAAATAATAATACTAATAATTAACCAATTACCTTTTCAGCTAAAACGTATCATATTTTATATTTTTTCTAATTAAATACCATTTCTTTCTAAAAATATCACGGGCAACATTAATTTCTTATTTTCTAAAAAGTATGAGTAATTTTCTTTAGTAAAATAACATAATTTAATTATAATTACTATAAACTAATCAATTACCTTTTTTTCACATAAAATCATGTCATCTTTTAATTTTCATGTTACCATTCTATTTTCTCTCTAAAATTTCTCTTTTTCAAATTATATCACGGACGATTCTATTTAATACAATAAACTAATAATATTAATAATTTTCATCATACTAACTAATCAATTTCCTTTTTCAGGTTAAACATACTATCTTTTCTATTTTTTAATAATTAAATAATTTCCTTTTTCAGGTAAAATACAATATCTTTTATATTTTATCTAACTAAAATTTCTCCTTTATTAATTAATTTCCTTTTTCAGGTTAAACATGTTACCTTTTCTATTTTTTCAATGACTTAATAATTTCATAAAAATACAATATCTTTACATTTTATCTAAACAAAAATTCTTCCTCTTTAAAAACACTACGAGCAGTTTTGTTTAATAAAATAACATAAATACATTATAATTACTATTAACAAAAATCACCTTTTTCAGCCAAAACATGTTACCTTTTCTATTTTCTATAACTAAAATCTCTCTTTTTCTAATTATATCATGGACGGTTACCTTTTTAAGTCAAAACACGTTACCTTTTTTTCTTTTCTATTATTATAACATCTTTTTTTCCAATTATATCACGGGTATTTCTATTTAATAAAAATAAAATAATGTTGAGTATTGAATACAGTAAAAGAATACAGAGGGGGGGGTGAATGGATTCTTGAACTTTTCTTCGTTCTTGAATCTTTGCAGCAAGATGAGTGATGAGTGTGTGAGATATGAAGATGCGGATAATTAAAGACAAACACAACACAATATCACTTTAATCTAATATCTTATTAGATTAAGATTTTGCTACAATCTGTGAATACAAATGATAGTATTCTCAGCTTCGTTTTTCTCAGAGAGATATTTTCTAGGTATTTGAGAAACTTCAACACCTTAACAGCTAAGGAAGTGAGGCTGTATCCTTATAGACATGGATACACCCACTTACTACAAATGAGGTAGGTAAAACAAAAGCACTTTCCAGTCTGTCTATCTCATTTTAGTAAGAGTCCAAACGGCTACAGATTTGACTTTGAAAAGCCTGTTTAGATCCACTTCTTCAGCTCCTTGTCCCTTGTCTTATCTCTCCAAGCTTCTTTGTAGGCTTTCCAGCATGCTTTATAGGACAGAGTCAAATAAAGTATCCTGGCTTGTTGCAGGTTTCTGACTTGTACAATTCTTCAGTATTTTGTCCTCAAGAATGTATTCGAGAAGTGACTAAGTGAGTGATTCGAGAACTGGAGTTGACTTGATCGATAACTCTGAGTTCTCGAATAGTGTTATCTTGACATATCGAATCACTTCTCGAATAGCTCTTTTCTCTGGGACTCCTTGAGATATCGAATAGAGCATTTTGACATATCGAATCCCTGAGATATCGAATAGAGCATTTTGACATATCGAATCCCTGAGATATCGAATAGAGCATTTTGACATATCGAATCCCTGAGATATCGAACAGTGTATTCAGAGATATCGAATAGTGTCTTCTGAGATATCGAATCTCTGACTTCTCGAATGCTAGACTTCTCGAATAGACAAATGTACTTCTCGAATTGGTACTTAGGCAAATTCTTCATTTCTTCAAATCCCAAACTGTGATTATTTGGCAGTCTTTATCTCCTTGCTTGAGGCATGAACCTTGGAACTTCTTTCAAGCATTATTCTTGACTTTATAATTACAGTAACACAACTAGAATTTGATGCCTATTACAAGTACAGAACAAATAGAAACTCTACAACTAGAGGTTCCCTCAGTTAAGAGGTCATGTAGGTAATGCATAGCATTACACATACTTAGGCTTGTTATTAGATGTATTCAGGCATGCCTCTGTGACTAACAATCTCCCCCAAATTGTGAGTAAGACCCTTAGTCACAATTTCATGTCTGATAACAAGCCTATCATACATAAAGATAAAACTTGACAGTACAGGTATGAATTTCCATTAGCAATTTGGATAGAACTACAGAGTGAGTAATCTTACAGCCTATGATGAAGAACTAGCCATTGTCTTTTGATTCCCTTTCCATAGCTTTGGCTTGAAATTCATCATATTCTTTCTCTCTTCTTTCTTTCTCCTTCCTTGTATTCTCATCCATAGCTTTTATTATTTCTGCCATAGCATCCAATTCTTCAAGCAAAATTGAGTCTTTGAAATCTTCAAGTACTGGTTCCAGAATATTTGCAGGATAGTGGTTGAGTAGATTCATTCTGATGTTGACTTGATTTCCATTTCTCCTCCTATACTTTACCATGTAGGGGTCGAACTGAACTCTACACAAACCCTTTTTCCTCAGCTTTTCTGCTTCACTTTCCAGTCTCTCAATTTCTTTCTCCCTTGCCAGCCATTTCTCAAAACACTCTTTTCTGACTTTTTCTTCATGATCTCTCTTCATTTTCACAAAATCAATTAGCTCCAGTTTCCATACTCTCTCCACTTTATCTTCTGAGCTCAACAGTGCAATGATTCTCTCTATGTCATATAGCTTGCCCCAGTGTTGACATCCTCCTTGTTTGAATTTCTCCTCCCTTCCATCAGAATATTTAATCTCAAGGCAATTATCAACAATGGCAACATGATAGATTCTTTGAGCTTGCAAAAATTGCAGTTGGTCTACATCATAATCTTCATCTAGTGGTTGGAGTTTTAGGCCTGGATAGATTGTCAGGGTTTTTGATGTGGTTGGCTTTGATTTCCTTGCAGCTTGCTTGAACTTGATTCTTTTTACATGATTACTTGGCAGCAGTATGTGACCTTTGTTTGTAGACCATTGTAGTATTCCATTAGCAGTTTGCTTTTTGAAACATACAGATGGTTTCTTGACTTGAATCTTCTTCTCTTCTTGAGGTGGCAAGACAGTTGCAGAAGCCATAGATGCAAATTTTGAAAGGTCACTACTGGCAGCATTCACCCTAGACTTAGAGTCTTGTGTTGTGGTGAGGTTACTGTCAGCAATGCATGAGGCTTGCTGTCTTCCACTTTTCCTCTCAGAGCCTTTACCTTGATCATCATCATTCTTCCTCTTCTCATCATCCTTCTTCTTCTTCTTGTCTTCATCACCCTTATTACTCCTGTGATGTCTTCTCCTTCCATCACTTTTATCTTCATCCTTGTCTTGATCTTTGCTTGGGTTGAACTTAGCAGTCTCAGATACAATGCCAGTTGCAATATATGACCTGAGATAAGATATAGCTTCTAATTCTTCTGCTGTTCTTGATCCCTTCTTCTTGATCAGTTTCTCAATGATGGCTATGATGAGATTTTTATTTTGAGGAGTTAGATGCTTAGGAATGACCAGCTGCTTGATATCTTCAATTCTTGTTCCAGCCTGGTAGATAATAGTTCTAGGATCTGTGAAAACTTCAGGTAGCCTTGAAGGTTGACCATTCCTCAATTCATCATGAAGACTCTTGTTGTTCTCATTTCCCTTCTCAATTAGTCCAAGGAGCACATTCACTTCTGAGTGCTTTAGACTCTGTAGAGTATTGATGGTTAAGTGCCATATCTTGTTCTTTCCTACCATCAATATCTCCTTGAGCCATAGATCATTAAGCCTCCTTGGTACTACAGTGAGACAGTCAATCTGACTCTTCAAACTCTCATGATATAGCAGAGCATCACCAGCCTGTTCTCTAGAGACTTTCAGAAACTCCAAGAATGCATCATCATGATAGACATTTGAGTTTGCAATTTCTTGTAGCTTAGCCTCAGTGACCACCTTCACTTCTACTGGCTTGGCACTCTTAGATATTGAGATTCGAGGCTTGTCAGATGGCATACTCCCAGCAACCACTGTGGTTGTGATAGACTGCCTTTGACCATCAGGAGTAGTGATGTGCACAGTTGGTAGAGTGACAACTGGCAGAGAAGTGGGAGGCTCATCAACTTTGTCCTTTCCTTTTCCAGGCACATGAGTAGTAGATTTCAAAGTTCTCTGATGGCCACCCTCAGTGATCTTGATGCCCTTTTCTAGTGGTCTCTCCCCCTTTGGATTTGAGTTCTTTGATATCCTCTTCTCCCCCTTAGGCTTGTTGACAGACACAGGGACTGTAGGAGGCACCTTTGGAGTTGAAGATTCATCAGGTAGAGGGAGACCCATGTGCTTCATCATTGCAGACAACATTGATTGTTGATGCAGAAGAACATCAGCTGTGGTGGTGGCTTGAGTGTTCAACTGCTCAGTCAGAGTTGTCACAGTGTCTGTAAGATGAGCATTGGACTTGTGGAGAGAGACTACCTCCTTTTCAAGAGTATCCACTTTAATGAAGAGTTCATTGGCCTTAAAACCAGATAGGGATTGATCCTTCAGTCTCTGCACTTCGAACCTTGACATCTCATGCACAGGAACCTCAGTGACCAGCTTGTCTCCATATTGATTTGAAAAGAGGGTCCTGAGCATGGCATTGGCATCAGTTGTCTGATCTGATAAGGATTGAAATTTGTGCCCCAGACCTGTGACAGCATCCTTGAGAATAGCCAAACCATTGTCCATCCTGGTGCAAGTAGCATTGCAGGTTCGAATGTCCTTGAGAACAGTCTCCAATTGAGGGAATTTAGCATCAAAAGTCCTCTTGATCTCATGCACCTCCTTGGTTGTAGCTGAACACACTTCATTAATTTCTGTCTTTAAGCCTTTACCAAGATAGTGTGCAGCCTTGAGAATGCCTTTATAGCTATCATTCACTGCTTCAAACACATCAGTAGGGTTGAGAGATTTGGCATTGGACCCTAGTGAAGTGATGTACTCTTCTCTGAGATACTGAAGACCTTCTGAGAGAGGGATTGAATTGGTTCCTTGCAGCCAAGCATCGATATTCCCATCTCTCTCAGTTTCATCTATGATCTTCTCCTTCTGTAGCTCTACATCCTCTTTGTGACATAGGAGAATAGCTTCATAGTCTGGATTGGGCATGTTTGCAGTGAGAAGGTGCTGAGCAATTTTTGTGAACTCAGGGATCTGATCCACAACTAAGCTTTGAAGTGCTTCAACCGTCAATTGTGGTGGAACAGACCCTGATCCTGAAGCACTGTCATGTTGCACAGGCTTCAGCCATTGAGACAAAAAGTTAGAGCTAGAGCTAGGCTTGCTAGGCTCCTCAGTTACAGATGCAACTTCTGCAACCGGATGAACAGACTCTACTACTGCTGTCTCCACAGAAGTGGGATGAGTTACAACAGTAGTTGACACAGGCACAGAGTCTCTAGTAAGAACTAGTGAATCCTCTGTGTTTGTGATGGTGTCATTAGGATATGCCCCAGCATGCATTCCCTGACCATCCAAATGTGGTACCTGGGTGGTGAGCAAGGTGTCATGCACCAAGTCACTTGAATTCATTGGCTCATCAAAAGAAAAGAATTCTTGATGATCAATGCCTTGCTCCTCAATTGCTTGAGTTGCAGGCTTCAAAGAAATATGAGTGGTAGATTCTGAAAGAGAAGTGTGTTGTAGACAAGATTTTGGCAACTCCCCCTGAGAAATAGAGGGAGTTTCAGTTATGATGTGCTCTCCACTCAGTGTTGTGCCAGCCTTATCACTCCCTTGTGCTGACTCTTTACAGATAGGTGCATTGGGGAGGATGCTTGATTCTATAGATGCATCCTGTTGAGAGGATACATCTAGTGAGCTGTGTGCCCCTGATTTTACAACTTCAGCCATTTGAGTGACTGAAGAGGTGGTTTTAGACTTCTTCTTCTTCTTTAGGCTTATGATAGGTAACTCAGGTTTCTCACTTTCTAACCCTAGTTCTACAGCCAAGGCTGCTTCAGTTAAGATTTCTAAAGGTTCAGAAGCAACCTGTTTTCTCTTCTTTTTACTAACATCACCCTTTTGAGAGGATGATGCAGTTGGCTCTTTGCTGGATAGAGTGTTTGGCTGAGGGGGTTGGTTAGCAGGCCTTGGGTTAGCACTTTGTTCTCCTTGCTTAGGCTGTGCTAACTGTGATTTTGAATCAAATATCGGCATGTTGTGGGGGTAAGACCTAAACAAACCCTCCATGTGGGGAGTTATGTTAAGTCTTACATCCACATCATTCCTAGTCTCCAAATTACCAAAAATGAGTTTGGTCATGGACCTAGGATAGCCTATTTTACTCTTATCTACTCCAGGCAATTCAATCAAAGAAGCATTTTTAAAGTTAAGCACTGATTGAATAAAGCGAGGAAAGAAAATTTCATTACCTCTCTTGGCTGTGGTCTGACCAAGTCTCCCATAGAGTTCCTGTAGGATGAGAAGTCCAACATCTATCTTTCTCCCATGAGCCAAGGCATAGGCAAGCTGCTGCACGGGTGTACTAATCTGATCAAAGCTTGATTTCCGTGCAGTGAATACTTGAAGGAGTGTAGCAAATACAAAGCTCCATTCTTTCCTCAAGAACTTCCTATTCAACTTTCCCAGCTTGATAGTATCAGAGTAGTTGATGAAGTCAAAGAATTCTTCCAACTCATCATTGGAGGCCAGAGCATCATACGTCTCTTGCTGCATATCCAAGGCTTGATTCATGTCTGCAGTGGTGATAGTGATATCCTCTCCTTGAATCTTGCAGTGAACGATATAAGAGGTGATAGCATTCTCAAGAGCGATGACCTCCACAGTAGCAGTTCTCCAGAATTGTTCCAATAGATCTATGTACAGAGTTGGGTTGGCTGAGAGCGCACTCTTGATGTATGATTCAGACAACCACCGAACAAAGCACTTGAAATTGGCATTCGGTGCTTCCACATCACTGGAGATTGCGATGAAATTAGTTTGGGATGGTATGGTGAGTTGAGTGTTTGCCATTTGGGTAGAGAAGAAAAGAGAATTAGGATTGAAGAAGAAATTCGCAGTTAGGGTTTTTCAGAGGTTTCAGGAGTTGAGGTGCTTGAGAAATCGAACGAAATGAATTGAATAGTTGTGAAGTTGTATATATAAATGTCTTGAGTTGTCGATAGATAAGTGTTCTGTAGCGACAAGTCATTCGAGAAGTATGAAACAACTATTCGAGAAGTCAAGAAAGGCTTATTCGATATCTCAGGCAGTTTTTAACTCACAGCTGGCAGTGATTTAACTCAGAAAATAATTCAAAGTTAAGAATATATTTTTATGAGTGAAATGAAGGTTTGAATATAAATCCAAAAAGCGATTAAGTGTCAGCGAAAAATCAGCCTTTTCAAATGATTCGATAACTCAAATGCAGTATTCGAGAACTCTATCATTAGAGAACTAAAATACTCTATTCGAGAACTCAAAGTGTGCTATTCGATTTCTCTAAAAGACACTATTCGAGAACTCAAGAGGGTTCTAGATAGGCCTATTCGAGAACTCGAGCCAAGACATAACAATGAACCATTCGAGATGTCTGAGTTATCGAACTGTACTTTTCACTCATAAAATTCAATTTCCACTATCCTTTAAAAATTTACTAGAAATATTCATTGACGAATATTCTACCAAATTAAATAGTGGTTTACTCAAAATTTTTTACAGAAATTTCAAGCTACATATGTATGATTTTCAACATGTGCAGCATTGGAATATTTATACATCATACTCCAGCCAATACTTACTTCAGAAATATTAGGCATTTGATAAAGTAAGTATTTACTGCTGCAACAATCTAGTTGATATATTCACTTAGCCAGAATTCGAAGAATTCAGCATTCCAATCTCACTGACCAGCCTAGTGAAGGTGGCTTCATCTAATGGCTTAGTGAATATGTCAGCTAGTTGTTTTTCTGTAGAAACATAATGCAACTCAATGGTTCCATTAGTTGCATGTTCTCTAATGAAATGATATCTGATGTCAATGTGCTTTGTCCTAGAATGATTGACAGGATTGGCAACTATAGAGATTGCACTTGTGTTGTCACACATGATAGGAATTCTTTCCAACACAAGTCCATAATCTCTAAGTTGGTTTCTAATCCAAAGCACTTGAGCACAGCAACTTCCAGCAGCTATGTATTCAGCTTCAGCTGTGGAAGTTGACACAGATTGTTGTTTCTTGCTGTACCAAGAGACTAACCTTTGTCCAAGAAACTGGCAGCTACCTGATGTGCTTTTCCTATCCACTCTGCATCCAGCATAATCAGCATCAGAATAACCAACCAGATTGAACCCTGTGTCCTTAGGATACCATAACCCCAAGTTTGGTGTGCCTTTCAGATATTTGAAGATCCTTTTTATTGCTATCATGTGTGATTCCTTTGGGTTTGATTGAAACCTTGCACATAAGCATGTAGCAAACATGATATCTGGCCTACTAGCAGTGAGGTAGAGTAGAGAACCAACCATGCCTCTGTAGATTGAGATATCTACCTTTTTGCCCTTAGCGTCATCATCTAACTTGGTGGCAGTGGCCATGGGTGTCTTTGCAGGTGAACATTCTTCCAAATCAAATTTCTTCAGTAAATCTTTAATGTATTTGGTTTGGCTTATAAAAATGCCATCCTTCCTTTGACTAACTTGCAGTCCAAGAAAGAATGTTAATTCTCCCATCATACTCATCTCATATCTGCTTTGCATGAGCTTAGAGAATTTTTCACACAGCTTCTCATTTGTAGAGCCAAATATGATATCATCCACATAGATTTGAACTAGGATAATATCATCATCATGTTTCTTGTAGAACAGTGTCTTGTCCAGTGTGCCTCTAGTGAATTGATTCTCCAGTAGAAATTGTGATAGTGTGTCATACCATGCCCTGGGAGCTTGCTTGAGCCCATACAATGCTTTAAGTAATCTGTAGACAAAGTGGGGAAACTGTGGATCCTTAAAGCCAGGTGGTTGTTGCACATATACTTCTTCTTCCAACTCCCCATTCAGGAATGCACTCTTGACATCCATTTGATAGACCTTGAAATTGGAATGTGCAGCAAATGCCAAGAAAATTCTGATGGCTTCTAGTCTAGCAACAGGGGCAAAGGTCTCATCATAGTCAATACCTTCCTGTTGAGAGTATCCTTTTGCAACCAACCTTGCTTTGTTCCTTATGACTACACCATTTTCATCCATCTTATTCCTTAGAACCCATTTAGTTCCAACAACGGTTCTATCCTTTGGTGCAGGCACTAGTTCCCATACTTTGCTCCTTTCAAATTGATTTAGCTCCTCTTGCATAGCAATTATCCAGTCAGGATCCAACAATGCATCATCAAGTTTCTTAGGCTCAACTTGGGATAGAAAGCAGCCATAGAGACATTCATTTATAGTTGCTCTCCTTGTCCTTACTCCTGCATTTGGATTTCCAATTATCTGATCTGCAGTGTGTGATCTATCCCATTTCCTTGTATGTTCAGATTGATTTCTCATCCTTGATGTTGCTTCATCATTTAGATCATGATCATCTACATTTCCTCCCCCTGTGAAGTTGTCACTCCTCACAGGTGTATCTTGGATGCTTGTTTCTTCATTGTTGGTTGACACAGGTTCTTCATTCACTTGAGTTTGTTGGATTATGAGTTCAGATTCACTTTCAATCTCCTCATCAGAATCATCTAGATTGTCAAACTTCAAGGGATCTTTATCTACATCATTGGCTTCTTCTAATCCAGGTAGTTTGCTGTCATCAAATGTTACATCTGTGCTCTCCATTACTTTCTTTTGACAAATGACATAAACTTTGTATGCAATTCTTTCCATAGAATAGCCAAGAAAGATTCCTTCAAATGCCTTTGCATCAAACTTTCCAACATATTCTGAATTATCCTTTAGCACAAAGCACTTGCTTCCAAAAGTATGAACATACTTTAGAGTAGGCTTCTTTCCAGTCATCAAGTTGTAAGGTGTCTTTCCAGTGTTTTTGTTGATGAGGGTTCTGTTTTGGATGTAGCATGCAGTGCTCACAGCCTCAGCCCAAAAACATGTAGGCATCTTTGCATCAAGTAGCATTGTTCTAGCAGCCTCTATCAGAGTCCTATTCTTTCTCTCAACAACTCCATTTTGTTGTGGGGTCCTTGGAGCTGAGAATTGTTGAGAAATACCATTTTCTTTGCAGAATTCTCCAAGCATGGCATTTCTGAATTCTGTCCCATTATCACTTCTTAATGCAATCACACTTGCATTTATGGCCTTTGCTTCTTTGTCAACTTTCTTTATGTGCTCAATGATTACTTGTGGAGCCTCATCCTTTGATGCCAGAAATTCTACCCATGTATACCTTGTAAAATCATCAACCATCACTAGAGCATACTTCTTCCTTCCTAGTGACATAATATTGACAGGCCCAAACAAATCCATATGAATCAGTTGCAGGGGCTTGGTTATAGATGTCACTGTTTTTGACTTGTGGCTTGATCTTTTCATTTTTCCCTTTTGACACGCCTCACACACTCCTTCTTGACAGAATTCAAGTGTGGGCATGCCTCTCACTAACTCCCTTTTGACTAGGGAATTAATGGCTTTGAAGTTCAGGTGTGATAGCTTCTTGTGCCACAGCCAACTGTCTTCATTTGATGCTTTTGAGTAGAAGCAACAAATTGTGTCCTTGCTTGCAGAGTCCATATTGGCTACAAACAGGCTTCCCTTCCTTACTCCAGACAGAGCAAAATCACCAGTCTTCTTGTGGGTGATCAAACATTCATCTTTGTCAAAGTTCACTTTGAAGCCTCTGTCAGTGAATTGACCAACACTCAGTAGATTATGCTTGAGCCCCTTGACCAGTGCTACATTCTCAATGATGACATTTCCAATTTCCAACTTTCCATATCCCAGTGTGTTGCCAATGCTGTCATCTCCAAAAGCAACCATTGGGCCAGCCTTTTCCTCATACTGTGATAGCAGGGCCATATCACCAGTCATATGATTTGAGCATCCACTGTCCAAAATCCACATGACCTTCTTTTTACTTTCTTTGCCCTGCAAACACAAAAGTATTACTTCTCCTTTGGTACCCAAACGAGTTTGGGTCCATGTGACTTAGTGACAGTTTTATCAAAATCAGCATGCTTATCAGTTTTCTTGATGTTGGTCTTCTTGTCACTGTTGGGAGTCTTAGAATCAGGGTTCTTAGACTTAGGTGATAGAGGTACCTTCCTAACTTTAGGAGGACTTGAAGACTTTGTCCTTGTGTAGTGTGTGTGAACATTATGATTGATACAGCCCTCCATGAATTATCTTCTCAAATTAAAACAACTAGTCATCACATTCATGTTACATGGCATACAATCAAGTTTATCACAGAAAGGAGAGTCTCTATGTCTTAAAGGCACAGAGCACTCATAGAATGGTTTAGCAACACTACCAGATGGTTTCTTGCAAGCATGAGTCAAATGATTAGAGCTAAAACAGTTTTGACAAACTTTCCTAGGGGCATTTGGCACATAAGCATAGTTGTTATCTTTGTTAATCCCTAATTTGCCATTCCTGTTTGGTCTCTTATTAGTCACTTTCTTCTTAGTCTCATAATTTCCAGCTGAAACAAAATTTACAGATTTCTCAAGTCTAGGTCTACCTCCTACTGGCTCCTTGGCTTTGGTTTTGACATTCTTACTCTCAGAGGATGCTTGTTGTTCATTTGATTGTGCCTCATCTTCATCCTCCAACATTTGCTTGATGAGTAAGGCATCCTCATCAATCTCAAGTGTTGGTGTTTTAAATATTGGATTCTCAGTCTTTTTCAAAACCTGAGGCACCTCCTCTTGAACAACAATGTCATCTTCAATGACTGCATAGCCTTTCCTCTGTTTAAGAGTGTCATAATCAAGTCCAATGGCAGCCTTAGGTCTAGCTAGATTTTTCTCATGATAAGACTGCAATAGACTAGAGGAATTCTTAAATGTTTTCAACTTAAATTCATTTTCAGCTAATTCATCCCTAAGAGCTTTCTCAACTTGACTAGCACATAGAACTTTGTTCTTTAGATACTCAATCTCTTGTTTAAGATTTTCTATTTGCACAGTAGTTAGCTCTAGTTCCTCATTTCTCTTATTTAACAGTTCATTCCTAGTAGACAGTTTAGCAATCTCTTCATTAGCAGCAGTCATACTAGTATGAATGTTAAACATCTCAACGGATAGTTGTTCAACCAAAGATTTATATTCAGAAACAGACATGTCTATGGTAGTGAGAGATGGTACCTGTGAGTCTGATGCAGATGGTTCTTCCTTGGAATTGGCCATCAAGGCATAGTTGCAGAATTCTTGTTCTTCCCCATCACTGTCAGAATCATCCCAACACTTCCCTTCAGCTATGTAAGCCTTACCTGGTGTCTGCTTCTTTAGAAGGGCCTCATACTTAGCTTCAAGCTCAAGAAACTCCTTATCCTTCTTTTTAGGCTTCTTGCATTCACTGGCAAAATGCCCTAGGTCATTGCATCTGTAACATCTTACAGATGACCTATCCACATAGCTGGTTTTGAATCTGTTCTTGTTTGTTTTCATAGGTGCCTTGCTCTTGTTGAATGAATGATTTTGAGGTCTAGGCTTGAAGGGCTGATTCCTCTTGAATCTGATGTTTGGGAATTTTCTAGCCATAAAAGCATATGATGTATTTTCCATGCCATCCAGCTCTTCAAGAGTGTAGAACTCATCTTCTTCCTTGTCATCAGCAGGTTCAGTCACTACTTCCTCAGTTTCTTCATCATCTACTATCTCTTCTATTCTCAGCTGACTTGCAGATGCTTCCAGGTCTTGAATAGATTTGTTGACAATCAAGGCACAGGATGTGTTTATCATTCTGCCTTGGTTAGCTTGGATAGCCCTCTTTTGAAGCAACTCAAGCTCGTGTGTCTTTAAAACCCCATAGAGCACATCATACGTGACTTTGTTCAAATCTCTTTCTCTTAGGGATATGACCCTTTGCTCTAGATGGTTTGGTGACGATAGTAGAAACTTCATATTTAACTCCTTAGTGCTGTAAACCTTCCCATTCATTTGGAGCTCAGTCACCAGCTTGTGAAATCTTTCAAACATATCAGTGATACTTTCCTTGGGCTGTGCCATGAACGCCTCATACTGTGTGACCAGTATCTGTTTCTTATTTTCTCTTACCTCCTCTGTCCCTTCACATAACAGCTCGATGTGATTCCACATGTCCTTGGCTGATCTGCATGATGCTACGTTGGCAAACATCGACATATCCAAGGAGTCTATGATTAACAACATGAGGTGGCTGTCTAGGGCAATCTTTTCCTTCTCTGAGTCCGTCCATTTGGATGGCTCTTTTGGAACGTATGATCTAGGAATGACTACTGCGCCCACTGTGGATTCAGCAACTTCTTGTTGTGGTATGAATGGACCATTCTTGAGAATGTCAGGGTAGAGAGGATTGGCAGCTTTGATGAACAACAGCATTTTTATTTTCCAGAGGTTGTAATTCTCTTTGTCGAACTTAGGGACCTTTACCGTACCTGTAGTCTTTGGTGTATTCGAACTCATGATCGTTTTCTGTTTAGATTAAACAGCCCGCTCTGATACCACTTGTTGAGTATTGAATACAGTAAAAGAATACAGAGGGGGGGGTGAATGGATTCTTGAACTTTTCTTCGTTCTTGAATCTTTGCAGCAAGATGAGTGATGAGTGTGTGAGATATGAAGATGCGGATAATTAAAGACAAACACAACACAATATCACTTTAATCTAATATCTTATTAGATTAAGATTTTGCTACAATCTGTGAATACAAATGATAGTATTCTCAACTTCGTTTTTCTCAGAGAGATATTTTCTAGGTATTTGAGAAACTTCAACACCTTAACAGCTAAGGAAGTGAGGCTGTATCCTTATAGACATGGATACACCCACTTACTACAAATGAGGTAGGTAAAACAAAAGCACTTTCCAGTCTGTCTATCTCATTTTAGTAAGAGTCCAAACGGCTACAGATTTGACTTTGAAAAGCCTGTTTAGATCCACTTCTTCAGCTCCTTGTCCCTTGTCTTATCTCTCCAAGCTTCTTTGTAGGCTTTCCAGCATGCTTTATAGGACAGAGTCAAATAAAGTATCCTGGCTTGTTGCAGGTTTCTGACTTGTACAATTCTTCAGTATTTTGTCCTCAAGAATGTATTCGAGAAGTGACTAAGTGAGTGATTCGAGAACTGGAGTTGACTTGATCGATAACTCTGAGTTCTCGAATAGTGTTATCTTGACATATCGAATCACTTCTCGAATAGCTCTTTTCTCTGGGACTCCTTGAGATATCGAATAGAGCATTTTGACATATCGAATCCCTGAGATATCGAATAGAGCATTTTGACATATCGAATCCCTGAGATATCGAATAGAGCATTTTGACATATCGAATCCCTGAGATATCGAACAGTGTATTCAGAGATATCGAATAGTGTCTTCTGAGATATCGAATCTCTGACTTCTCGAATGCTAGACTTCTCGAATAGACAAATGTACTTCTCGAATTGGTACTTAGGCAAATTCTTCATTTCTTCAAATCCCAAACTGTGATTATTTGGCAGTCTTTATCTCCTTGCTTGAGGCATGAACCTTGGAACTTCTTTCAAGCATTATTCTTGACTTTATAATTACAGTAACACAACTAGAATTTGATGCCTATTACAAGTACAGAACAAATAGAAACTCTACAACTAGAGGTTCCCTCAGTTAAGAGGTCATGTAGGTAATGCATAGCATTACACATACTTAGGCTTGTTATTAGATGTATTCAGGCATGCCTCTGTGACTAACAAATAATAATACTAATAATTAACCAATTACCTTTTCAGCTAAAACGTATCATATTTTCTATTTTTTTCTAATTAAATACCATTTTTTTCTAAAAATATCACGGGCAACATCAATTTCTCATTTTTCTCATTTTCTAAAAAGTATGAGTAATTTACTTTAGTAAAATAACATAATTTAATTATAATTACTATAAACTAATCAATTACCTTTTTTCACATAAAATCATGTCATCTTTTAATTTTCATGTTACCATTCTATTTTCACTCTAAAATTTCTCTTTTTCAAATTATATCACGGATGGTTCTATTTAATACAATAAACTAATAATATTAATAATTTCCATCATACTAAATAATCAATCTCTTTTTTCAGGTTAAACATATTATCTTTTCTATTTTTCAATAATTAAATAATTTCCTTTTTCAGGTAAAATACAATATCTTTTATATTTTATCTAACTAAAATTTCTCCTTTATTAATTAATTTCCTTTTTCAGGTTAAACATGTTACCTTTTCTATTTTTTCAATGACTTAATAATTTCATAAAAATACAATATCTTTACATTTTATCTAAACAAAAATTCTTCCTCTTTAAAAACACTACGAGCAGTTTTGTTTAATAAAATAACATAAATACATTATAATTACTATTAACAAAAATCACCTTTTTCAGCCAAAACATGTTACCTTTTCTATTTTCTATAACTAAAATCTCTCTTTTTCTAATTATATCATGGACGGTTACCTTTTTAAGTCATAACACGTTACCTTTTCTTCTTTTCTATTATTAAAACATCTTTTTTTCCAATTATATCACGGGCATTTCTATTTAATAAAAATAAAATAATAATACTAATAATTAACCAATTACCTTTTCAGCTAAAACGTATCATATTTTCTATTTTTTTCTAATTAAATACCATTTTTTTCTAAAAATATCACGGGCAACATCAATTTCTCATTTTTCTCATTTTCTAAAAAGTATGAGTAATTTACTTTAGTAAAATAACATAATTTAATTATAATTACTATAAACTAATCAATTACCTTTTTTCACATAAAATCATGTCATCTTTTAATTTTCATGTTACCATTCTATTTTCACTCTAAAATTTCTCTTTTTCAAATTATATCACGGATGGTTCTATTTAATACAATAAACTAATAATATTAATAATTTCCATCATACTAAATAATCAATCTCTTTTTTCAGGTTAAACATATTATCTTTTCTATTTTTCAATAATTAAATAATTTCCTTTTTCAGGTAAAATACTATATCTTTTATATTTTATCTAACTAAAATTTCTCCTTTATTAATTAATTTCCTTTTTCAGGTTAAACATGTTACCTTTTCTATTTTTTCAATGACTTAATAATTTCATAAAAATACAATATCTTTACATTTTATCTAAATAAAGATTCTTCCTCTTTAAAAACACTACGAGCAGTTTTGTTTAATAAAATAACATAAATACATTATAATTACTATTAACTAAAATCACATTTTTCAGCCAAAACGCATTACCTTTTCTATTTTCTATAACTAAAATATCTCTTTTTCTAATTATATCATGGACGGTTACCTTTTTAAGTCAAAACACGTTACCTTTTTTTCTTTTCTATTACTAAAACCTCTATTTTTTCAATTATATCACGGGCATTTCTATTTAATAAAAATAAAATAATAATACTAATAATTAACCAATTACCTTTTCAGCTAAAACGTATCATATTTTCTATTTTTTCTAACTAAATACCATTTTTTTTCTTAAAATATCACGGGCAACATTAATTTCTCATTTTCTAAAAAGTATGAGTATTTTTCTTTAGTAAAATAACATAACTTAATTATAATTACTAGAAACTAATCAATTACCTTTTCACATAAATCATGTCATCTTTTAATTTTCATGTTACCATTTTATTTCCTCTAACTAAAATTTCTTTTTTTCAAATTATATCACGGACGGTTCTATTTAATACAATAAACTAATAATATTAATAATTTCCATCATACTAACTAATCAATTTCCTTTTTCAGGTTAAACATATTATCTTTTCTATTTTTCAATAATTAAATAATTTATCTTTTATATTTTATCTAACTAA
The DNA here is from genome assembly GCA_036435485.1 of Saposhnikovia divaricata. Taxonomy (NCBI): domain Eukaryota; kingdom Viridiplantae; phylum Streptophyta; class Magnoliopsida; order Apiales; family Apiaceae; genus Saposhnikovia; species Saposhnikovia divaricata. Next base: position 28,724,260 of record CM071600.1, read on the forward strand.
ATTTCTCCTTTATTAATTAATTTCCTTTTTCAGGTTAATCATATTACCTTTTCTATTTTTTCAATGACTTAATAATTTCCTAAAAATACAATATCTTTACATTTTATCTAAATAAAAATTCTTCTTTTTAAAAAACACTACGAGCAGTTTTGTTTAATAAAATAACATAATTATATTATAATTAATATTATCTGAAATTACCTTTTTCAGCCAAAATGCGTTAGCTTTTCTATTTTCTCTAACTAAAATCTCTCTTTTTCCAATTATATCATGGACGGTTACCTTTTTAAGTCAAAACACGTTACTTTTTTTCTTTTCTCTTACTAAAACCTATTTTTCCAATTATATCACGGGCATTTCTATTTAATAAAAATAGAAATTTATACTAAAACGTATCATCTTTTCTATTTATACTAACAATTAACCGATTTCCTTTTTAGCTAAAACGTATCATCTTTTCTATTTTTTCTTATTAAATTCCATTTTTTTCTAAAAATATCACGGGCAACATTAATTTCTAATTTTCTAAAAAGTATGAGTAATTTTATTTAGTCAAATAACATAATTTAATTATAATTACTATAAACTAATCAATTACCTTTTTCACATAAATCATGTCATCTTTTAATTTTCATGTTATCTTTCTATTTTCTCTAACTAAAATATCTTTTTTTTTCAAATTATATCACGGTCGGTTCTATTTAATGCAATAAACTAATAATATTATAATATTAATAATTAACCTATTACTTTTTTCAGCTAAAACGTATCATCTTTTCTATATTTTCTAACTAAAATATCCCTTTTAATATAAATATCACGGACAATATTAATTTTTCCTTTTCTAAAAATATTACGAGCAATTGTATTTAGTAAAATAACGTAATTAAATTATAATTACTATAAACTAATCAATTACCTTTTTCACCTAGAACATGTTACCTTTTTTATTTTTTCTAACTAAATCCTCTCTTTTTCTAATCATATCACGGGCGTTCTATTAAATAAAATAAATTAATAATTTTATAAAATAATAATTAAACCGATTACCTTTTTCTACTAAAACTTATCATCTTTTCTAATATTTTCTAACTAAAATCCCTCATTTTCTAAAAATATCACGGATAACATTTATATAATTATTATCAAATCATCTCATATAAAAATTTAAGCCTCCAAAATTCACGTTTTAAAAAGGTAATTTAAACTAATGAAAAAATTCATACAATATTAAAAAAAATCCGTGCATCGCACGGGTTTTAAGCTAGTTTTTTTAAATTTCATTTTTATCTTTCACGTATTTTTTACATATATTAGCTCTTATTTCTTAACCAATTTTTTCTTTTCTTTGTTTCTGATACTTATCATATATTTTCCTCTTTTTCAATAATTTTTACTCCGCCTCACATTTTCATTTTTTTTACCTTTCCTCAATATCATTTACACTCCACTATATATTAATTTGTTTTATATGCTCGTTCGGTTACTGTACTTTTGGACTTATTTGAACTTTAAGTCCATACTAATTTAAATATAAATGTTTGGATAATTTTACCAGCGAGCTTATATGAGGCTTATATATCTAATTCAGAAGCTTAGTCTGACTTCATCTTATTTTTCTTTAGCTTATTTTGGTCCGATCCTCTCTCTCTCTTGATTACCTCTACTTAATTTGTATGCGTGAGTGTATATTTTACAAATATAAGGATATCAAGCTATATCTTTGGGGAAATTTTGTATTTTTTTTTACTTTTTACTTTTTACTTTTAGGAATGAATCGTGTTAGAGCATTCACATCCCATCCCCCATCCCCAACCCCAACCCCAACCCCAACCCCAACCCCAACCCCAACCCCATCCTTATAATTTGAGGATTTGTCCAACTTTTCTTCTAAAACACTCCTCCATCCCATTCCCCATTTTGGGGTTTGATTTAGGGACCAAAGTTTGAGTCCCCATATTTAGGGACCAAAGTTGATGCCTCATCCCATCCTCATACACTCTCTCTCCTCATATAATAATATTAAATTGTATTTATAATGGTGGGTGAGTTTTGGTAGTTAAAATTGTAAGTGAAAGAGAGAGAAAGAAGTAATATAAAAAGAATATAGGGATAGGGGAATGGAAAATGAGGAATGGGATGTAGAAATTTTTTGATAAAAAAATATAAATTGATCAGTTCAAAAATTATTATTTTTGAAAAATTATTCATTTTGGTTAAAAATAGACAATTAATTAGTTTATATACATACATACATACATATATATATATATATATATATATATATATATATATATATATATATATATATATATATATATATATTAATTTCATATCATATGTAATTACTTTTTATACAAAAAGTTAACTATTTAATAAATTTTATTAAAAATTTATAACAAAAGCGGACCAAATTATATATATAATTTGATCCGCTTTTGTTATAAATTTTTAATAAAATTTATTAAATAGTTAACTTTTTTGTATAAAAAGTAATTACATATGATATGAAATTAATTTTGATTAATAATCTAATTAACAACTTCAATTAGTGCTCTAAAAATTCCTGTTTCAACAAAAACTTCCCGATAAATTTTTATAAAATATTTTACCGATTACTCTTCGATCTAAAAAAAATCCCAATATATTGAAAAATCTCTAATAAATCCTGAATTGGCAAGTCAACGAATTAGTTTTGATTCCTGAATTCTACAATCATTGACTCCGAACAAATTCTAATTATCCGATTAATTCTTTTTTCCTCTGTCTCCGTCTATTAAGTCCAATTGCCAAATTTTTTTCCATAATATTAGTCATTTGAGAGAATATTAACTCTTGAAAAGTATGTTTAAAATCATAAGAAACAATCCTTCAAAAAAAATTATGTAATTTATTTATTATTAAAATTTATTTCTAAACTTAGAAACTAAATTATGTAAGAAAATTTAATATAGTCTATGACATAAAAGATGAGTAAGACAAAAGATAAGGATATTATTGTCAAATTGAAAGAAAGGATGTGCAACAATCACTTTAGGGTGTGCAAATATCATCACCCTAAATAATACGGTTAAATTACATTTAAATGGTATATCATGATCGTGAAATGACGGGGTCCAAACATGTCGTTAAGGTTAGTAGGGGGGCATTCACCTACTTTTTCTACCGAACTGGAGTTGGTTCCATTAATTTTTTTATTGATTATATTGAACACCTGCTAGGGTGGATTCTAGACTAGCCTCCATTTGGTTCAGTAACTAACTGAAAAAAGATTTATTAGGATTTTAATATGTATTAGATTTGCAGGTGTGGACTTAAAATGCTAATAAATGATGAATCATTTATCGTCATGATATTTCTTTTGTGGATGTTGATTCTGTAAATATCCATATTTGTCGTATTTCAATGGTGTTATTGTTATGGTTGATTTTTGTCCTTTTTTCATAATGTGGGGTATCGATTTGGGGCCACTAACCACAATCAACATAATACATACCTGGATATAAGCATAATATAATAAAAGAAAACCCTTTAACCAAGATCGCATACAGGTTATGGTATGAAACAAACTATTAAATTACATCGTTACAATCCAATCTTATAATATAATTGTTATACAAATTGATAAATAACTAAGCCCGTCTGCCGAACTAGTTAAGCAACCTATGACAAGCTCAAAACCACTACCCGACCAAGTCAACAACCCAACACATTTATGTTCTTTCAGCGATACCTCTATTTTTCAGGGGTTAGTTGATCCAACATTTTTCATATAAATTTCAAACAGGGATGAACAACCTTATATATATAGGGGATTCAGGGACATCCTATCTCTATGATAGAAGTCTGATGGGATGCCACTGATTGTGTTTGTCATGAAAGGCCCAGACCTACTTTTTTACGATCTCAATGTTTCAAATCCCAGACATCCTACTTTTGGCATTTAGGGTCTTAAAGATGTTGGTTTTGATGAGGATATGTAATTAAGTATGATAATCTTCAAACTTAAAATGAAAATTCTTTATTTGTTGTTGTTTAGGTGTCTCATGGATCTCATGCATTTTTGCTTCAACTGTGAAACGTTTGTAGATTTATTTGATATTGTGTTATTATCATACATGTCACATATGTTATTAGCTGCTAGCTACTAGGTCCAATATGTCTATGATATTTACTAAATATGGTTTTGTTTCTACTTGCAGCTGCAGGTGACAATCAAGGTGAAGAGGATAACAGGAGAAGGTGGCTCATAAGAAAGCTAAACAATAAGTAGTTTAACGTTAGATGATCTTAGCTAACGCCTAACATGTCCATGCTCATTCCAATACCACCAACTCTCATTTGAATCTATGTTATTGAACACTACTACTACTTGATAGACAGGTTGTGTGATTGTGTAAATATTCTGTAGAGATTTTGTATGATCTCATTTATTGTGTAGATATGCAGTTGCCTCAAGTGCAGCCTTAATTGTAGCACTTGTGTTGTATATAATGAACTCATCAATAGCAAATGATATGGGGATTATTTCTATTATGGTATCAGAGCTTTCAAAATATACCTAAAACTCTAGTTGTGCCTTCTTCTCAGCCGCCCTCTTTTTTCTTCCTATCCCTTCTGTCTCTCACTCTCTCCTCATCTTAACTACATCTTCATGGCTGAATCAAAATTTCATCCTGCACTGGCAGTAACAAACATCAAGAATATCATTCCGATTATTCTTGAAATGGAAAAAGGACAATATTCTTCCTGGGCAGAGCTTTTTAAAATTCATTGTCGAGTGCATCAAGTCATAGATCACATCATTCCCCCATCCAAACCCAACGAGAAAGACAAAGAAAAAGAACCTGCTGTTGATCATGATTTATGGTCTCGCCTGGATGCCACAGTACTTCAATGGATATACGGCACAATATCAAATGATCTTCTTCATACTATCATTGAACCAGATTCTACTGCACAACGTGCTTGGGAGAGCTTGCGGAACATCTTCCAGGATAATAAAAATTCTCGTGCTGTCTACTTGGAAAACCAGTTTTCTCACGTCCATATGGATAACTTCCCTAATATCTCGGCTTATTGCCAAGAACTGAAGATGCTTGCTGATCAGTTATCGAACGTTGGTGCGCCAGTTTCAAATCACAGATTAGTTCTGCAACTTGTGGCCGGTCTCAATGAGAATTATGATAGTGTAGCTACATTAATTCAACAGAGTAATCCCATTCCTCTTTTCTATGAAGCTCGTTCTAGACTTGTTTTAGAAGAGACACGCAAGGCCAAACAAGCCATCACTGCATCTAACGTCGCTGGGACGGCTCTTGTTTCCACCAACATCAATTCCAGCGATGATAATTCTGGGTATTCAAATGCTCGTACCAATGCTGGAAATCGAAACAACAAAAGTAACCGTGACCAAAATCGCGGGAATCGGGGAAGAACCATGAGCAATAATAGGGGACGAGGACGTGGCAGCAACAATCGTAATGGATTCCAGCAGCAGCGCCAATATCCAACTCAGGTCCAGTCAACACCATCACCTCAGCAGTATCCTTGGCAGATAGGTCCTTGGAGTGGTGCATGGCAACAACCGTGGGGCATTCCCCCTTGTCCATATCCCACTATGCAGGGGCCTCGACAAATGGGTCCTCGTCAACCTGGAATTCTTGGCTCTCGTCCTTCTCAAGCATATAATATTATGTCAACCCCTTCATCTAGCCATGTACCTACTGATATAGAGGCTGCCATGCACACAATGACACTCAAACAACCAGATGAAAATTGGTACATGGATACCGGCGCTACATCACATATGACAACAAATCAAGGTACTCTCTCGTCTTATTTTAATATGAGCAATAATCAGAAAATAGTTGTTGGTAGTGGTCAAGAAATTCCAATTCATGGATATGGTCAGACATCCCTATCCTCGCCTTACTCATCCTTACATTTAAATAATGTTCTGCATGCTCCCAAACTCATTAAAAACCTTATCTCTGTTCGTCAGTTTACTGTTGATAATAATGTTTCTGTTGAGTTTGATCCCTTTGGATTTTCTGTGAAGGACATTCAGACGGGGATGCCACTTATGAGATGTGATAGTACAGGTGATCTATATCCTATCACCAACGCTTCTCCATCAACCTTTGCAGCTCTATCTTCTACCTTATGGCATAATCGTTTGGGTCATCCGGGAGCTTCTGTTTTTCGCTCTCTTAAAAATAATGAGTTTATTGATTGTAATAAGACATCTTGTTCTTCAGTTTGCCAATCTTGCATTTTTGGCAAACATGTTAAGTTGCCGTTTTATAATTCAGTTTCTCATACTTGCTTGCCATTTGATATCGTCCATAGTGATATCTGGACATCTCCCATTTTAAGTTCTTCTGGTCACAAATATTATGTATTGTTTTTGGATGACTTTAGTAATTTTTTATGGACTATTCCATTGGGTGCCAAATCTCAGGTTTACAATAATTTTCTCGCATTTAGTGCCTTCATCCAAACACAATTTGAAAGAAATATCAAATCTTTTCAATGTGATAATGGAGGGGAATTTAATAATGAATCTTTTAAACAATTTTGTGCGAAAAATGGAATGGTGTTCCGTTTCTCTTGTCCTTATACATCTCCACAAAATGGCAAAGCAGAGCGTAAAATTCGGACAATTAACAACTTAGTCCGTACTCTTCTTGCACATTCTTCCGTGCCTCCTTCTTTTTGGCATCACGCTCTTCGAATGGCAACATACTTGCTTAATATTCTTCCCAGCAAAGTTCTTCACTACAAATCCCCCACTCAAATTCTTTATCATAAGGACCCTTCTTATTCTAATCTACGAGTGTTTGGGTGCTTATGTTATCCTCTTTTTTCCTCAACACAAATCAATAAACTACAACAACGGTCAACTCCGTGTGTCTTCTTGGGATACCCCCCCGACCACAGAGGTTATAAATGCTACGATATGTCGAGTGGAAAAATTATTATATCTCGACATGTTGTGTTTGATGAGTCTCAGTTCCCTTTCTCTAAGCTGCACACTCACTCTTCAGCCACTTATGACTTCTTAGATGATTATATTTCTCCTTTGTATTCTCATCACTTGAGAACCACATCCACTACAGAACCACACACAAACCAGCAGCCACATATTCTACATGACTCTCAACAGACTTGTACTAGGTCACCATCTAGGCTCGATTCTTCTCCACCTCAGAATTCATACTCTCCTCCGCCATCTCCAAACCATGCTCAATCTACATCATCGTCTTCTCACTTCATACAACAGCCTCCTTCTCATTCCATGACAACTCGTAGTAAGCATGGGATTTTTAAACCCAAACGCCAATTTAATTTGGCAACCGTGGTTACTCCTTCACCTATACCACGTAACCCAAAAGATGCTTTGTCTGATCCTAATTGGAAAGACGCCATGCTTGATGAATATAATGCTCTTATTAAAAATAAGACGTGGGAGTTAGTACCCCGTCCTCCTAATGTAAATATTATTCGTTCTATGTGGATTTTTCGTCAAAAGTTTAACTCTGATGGTTCATTTGAGAGGCACAAAGCCCGTCTTGTTGGTAATGGCAGGTCTCAGCAAGTTGGTATAGATTGTGAAGAGACGTTTAGCCCTGTGGTAAAACCAGCAACTATTAGAGCGGTACTCAGCATTGCAGTGTCCAAGTCATGGCCAATTCATCAGCTAGATGTGAAGAATGCATTTTTACATGGAAATCTGAATGAGACTGTTTATATGCATCAACCCATGGGATTTAGGGACCCCATTCATCCAGACTATGTATGCTTATTGAAGAAATCTATTTATGGCCTTAGACAGTCCCCTCGAACCTGGTACAAACGGTTTACTGATTACGCATCTACCATTGGTTTTTCTCATAGCAAATCTGATAATTCTTTATTTATTTATCGCCATGGACACAATACAGCATATATTCTGCTCTATGTTGACGATATTATTCTCACAGCTTCTTCTGATGCTTTGCGTAAGTCTATCACAAGTCTGCTCAGTTCTGAATTTGCAATGAAAGATCTTGGCCCGTTAAGTTATTTTTTGGGCATTGCTGTTACTCGCCATGCTGGTGGGTTGTTTCTCTCTCAAAGAAAATATGCAGAGGAGATTATAAAGAGAGCAGGCATGTCTTCTTGTTCCTCATCTCCAACGCCTGTTGACACAAAGTCAAAACTGGGCGCATCTTTGGGATCTCCTGATGTTAATCCAACTCATTATCGTAGCTTAGCTGGTGCACTACAATATCTTACATTTACGAGACCCGACATATCTTATGTTGTGCAACAAGTTTGCTTACATATGCATGATCCCAAAGATGATCATATGCGTGCTCTCAAGAGAATTATCCGGTATATTCAAGGAACTTTACATTTTGGCCTGCATATTTATAAGTCATCTATTTCTAGTCTAGTGTCTTACACTGATGCTGATTGGGGTGGATGTCCAGACACTCGACGATCCACCTCAGGTTATTGTGTCTATCTTGGTGATAATCTTATTTCCTGGTCTTCTAAACGCCAACCCACTTTATCCAGATCTAGTGCCGAAGCTGAATACAGAGGGGTGGCAAATGTGGTATCTGAATCATGTTGGATTCGAAATTTACTCGTGGAGCTAGATTGTCCTATTCCCAAAGCTACATTCGTATATTGTGACAATGTTAGTGCCATATATCTCTCGGGAAATCCTGTTCAGCATCATCGGACTAAACATATCGAAATGGATATTCATTTTGTGCGTGAAAAAGTTGCACGTGGACAGGTTCGTGTTTTACATGTACCATCTCGTTACCAGATAGCGGATATATTTACTAAAGGACTTCCTCGAGTTCTCTTTGATGATTTCAGAAGCAGTCTAAGCGTACGAGAACCTCCCGCTTTGACTGCGGGGGTGTGATAGACAGGTTGTGTGATTGTGTAAATATTCTGTAGAGATTTTGTATGATCTCATTTATTGTGTAGATATGCAGTTGCCTCAAGTGCAGCCTTAATTGTAGCACTTGTGTTGTATATAATGAACTCATCAATAGCAAATGATATGGGGATTATTTCTATTACTACTGTTATTTTTTGCTTGTGTATGCATTATTTAGTTCACCATACAATCTGTTCAGTTTGTTCTTCCTGTGTTATTTTCTTTGGATGACAAGTTGGAAAATTAAATTTTGAGACATAGTTACAATCATACATTTACCTTTAAGATCCATCAAAGTTTGATATATTTTCTGTGATGCACAGTGAAGACATGTGGCAATCTACAGTGGAAGGCTCTTTGTGAATTAGCAAAAAAAAAAGGCTCTTTTGTGAAATTCACTGTACAAAATTTTACATTTGTTTGTAGTTTATATTGGAATAACTGTTTACACGAGGAATATAGTTTTCTATTGTTGGTTTCATATTTACTTTTATATCAAATTTATAATATTTGTTTGATTTATTAACAACTAATGATGATTAAATACAACTAAACATGTGGAAGGATTTTTAGTAATGTTCATAAAGAACTCATAAACCTAAACAATTATGTAATGGAAGACGATCAAAATAAACGTTGACACATTTTCTAATTTAAACTTGTCCTATAAATTAAATTTATGTTATTACTATTTTTTCTTTCTATATAATTGTATCACTAAAACAAAATTAAGTAAACATAATCCAGTACGGACCAAATGACAATGTGTTTGATGTGTTTGTGAGAATATTTGCACAATGTACAAGGGATCAAGCAGCTGCACTGGCGCTATTCTGCTGTAATATATGGAATCGTCGTAATAAATGGATATGGGAGCACATTAATATGTCAGTGTATGGTACTAAAGCAACAGCAACAAAGTTATTAGAGGATTGGAAAAGTGCTCAGCAGGGGGAGATTAAGCAAAGTCGAGGAGTAGAGTGTGGCAGAAACCGAACATGGGGTTGGTGAAGATCAATACGGATGCAGCAGTTATTTCTGGTGCTCATCAGATTGGAACAGGGGCAGTGATTAGAGATGAGGATGGGCGTTTTCTGCATGCGAGATGTATGGATATTGCAGTTGCCCATTTAGGTTCTTTAAATTCCGTTAAAGAGGCTGAAGCTCAAAGCCTCAGGGATGCTATTGGCTGGACTGTGCACCTGGGGTTTTAAAAATGCTTTTTCGAGATGGATTCCAAGAGTGTAGTTGATGCATGTAATGGTGGGTGCGGTAGATCAAATTTTTATTCCATTGTAGGTGAGTGTGTTGAGGAGTTTAAGCACCTTGATGACGTCCGGGTGCAATTTATTTATAAATCTGCGAATGTAGTGGCTCATACATTAGCTAGAGCCTCTATTTCTATGCCAGGTTTTCATGAATGACAGGGGAATGCCCCTGAATTCATCAGTGATGTATTGAATTTTGATTTGATTTAAGTAATGCTGTGACAGCCCCAACTCGGATTCCGCAACTATAACTCGAACCAAGACCGTCATACTAATTTTACTCTTGAACCAACAAAAAAAATTCTACAATAAGCATCTTATGCTTACATATATAATTACGCTACAATGTTTGCACAAAAGAACTTACAAAAGATACAGTCTATTCTTGTAGTTGTACGTACAACCTGCTATTACCAAAAGCATTTTTTTTTAACATATTTTACAGAAAACTCCTCTAAGCAACCTTTCTTTCTTTCTAAGTCGCTGGCCTTTTTCCTTTACCAGAGGAATTAGAACCTTCACCTACTTCGTTCTTACCTGAAAAGTGTTATTAATATAACAACAATGAGCTACAAAGCTCAGCAAGCATATATTGCAGTGTAAAAAGATTTTTCGACAAAACAAATCATAATCCTTAATAGCATAAGAATGTCAAGGAGATAGAGAATTTTGAGAAGACTATAAAATGACAATAATTTTAAAGGGAAAACTTGTAACCTCTAACATGAAGAAAATTCTGTTTAACTGAGTGACCTTATTAGGTCTCTTAACCTTAACATTTCCAGATGCAATTATTATCATCTGTCTTACTATTACCTTTCGATAATCTTCGTGACTACGAAATGGATCCATTCGTCTTTCCAGATGCACTTAAGGCAATCTGTCTTAACAATTACCTTTCGGTAATCTTCATCATCAATACCCCATAAAATGGGTTGTTAACTCAGTCGAATATTTATCATTTAACGTGAACTACTTCATTCTTAATCGAAATATAACTACTAGCTAGAACAATTGACTAGCCATCTCAACAACATAGCTGCTAGCCGAAACAATAGCCAACAATTATCAACCAACTTACTACAATAATCTCATCACCTCATAACTAACAACAATATTAGCTACTTACGTGTATACCATTTTAGAAATGAATAATCGTCAAGTTTGGACAATACCAATCAATGAGTATTTTCATCATCAATAGGAATAATTCACATAAATAGTGTAACTCAACAAAAATCAATACGTTTTAACGATTTAAAATAAAATTTATACATATTTGCTTTTAGAATAAATAAAACAATATATACTTATCTTATGGCACCTATAATCTATCATCGCTACCTTTAACTCTTGTCCCAGTCCAGAAACCCAAAGTTATCGACTTAATTTCCTAAAAATCATATCCAGAATTAACACCCATTAATCTCATCATTGATTAAAATAAACCTACTTTCTATTTGCAACCCTAAATTCTAAATTTAACAAATTAATAATCAATAAATCAATTATAATTAATAAATTAATCAATAAACTTAAAATAAAAGGAAAAGAACTAACCGTACAGGTGCTTGTTCCTTCAGATACCCCTTCTAAATATGGTAAGTTTGTTGTATATATATAGGAAAGAAAATGGTAGTCTCCCCTTACCTTTTCGATGTGGTATAAGATGAAAGGGATGAAGAATAATAGAAAGTAACTCTTCAATGAGAGAGACAAAACTTAATATTAATTTTTGTTATCAACCCATGTAGCTAGTTGCTGCTATTCTTATTTTATTTTAGGAGTTAAGTTCTTTTATATATTCTAGATTTTATTCCCTTGTCTGCTCGGTGTGGGATCTCTTGCTCTCCCTTATTCATACTAGTCCCACATTGCTAAGTTCGGAGAGTAAACTTCTTCCAAATATTACATAACCTAATTTGGCCATAATAAAATCATAAATTTCTATTTTTCTACCCATCTTGGCAACCTGAATTGCTATAGCCGAAATTATTTTAAGGTGGTGTTGGAAGCCATATACCCATGATGGGCCGAACCGAAGGCCCAACAAGAAGAAGCCCAAAATGGCTAACGGTCTCCTCTTTTCTTGAACGGTATTTATCTACTTTCGGTGGTGGAAAACACAATGATGCCCCTGGGGCCCTTTTGAGGTAACGGACATAATTTCTAAGGTATAAATATAGATTGAATCCACAAGAGAAGACACATGCTCATAATTTACTAACACACACACTCTCTTTACGTTCAAAGTACTCTAAAAATGCGACTTACTTACTCTCACACCGGAGGTGAATCGGGGGGACAATCCCTCGCATTCTTCTCACTTTTCAGGGTCAACCCGAAGGCCGACCCGGTGGAAATCCAGTCGTAACATTTGGCGCCGTCTGTGGGAACGTAGAGATACAATCTGTGTTAAAATTTTGGCAAACTATGACAATCGAAGAAACACCCAGGAATAACGAAAGCACCGTTATCGGAGACAGTCCCGCCACGCAAAGGACGACTCCGGCCGCCCAAAGAATGCTCGATTTCAATGAAGACATGCCCTCCCCCGAAGAACAACAAGAAATGCTCGCGAAATGGAGAGAAGAGAAAGCCAAAGGAAAGGAAACAGAGAAGGCGAAAAGCCAGAACGAAGCAGCAAGGCAAGCCGAGCTAAGGGAAGCCGACCGAGTAAAGCTACAAACCTTGAAACTCCAAAGAGAGGAAATCGAACGACAGGAGAAGACATTGCGCGAAGCCCTGGAGGCCGAAGGCCGGACACCCAAAGATGACCGAAAAGATAAAAGGGTCAGGGACGATGAAGATGAGTCATGGAACTCAGAATTACAATCTAAGAAAACCAAGTCGAAGGTTGTAGATTCCTCGGACTCGGAAGAAGAAGGTCCGCACACAGACGATCGTATTCGCAGACTGGAAAAGGTTATGTTCGGAGATAGGACAATTAGCCACGAGCTTGTCGTGACCGAAGAGATAGAACAATACCGCCCACCACCAGGAAGGCAATTCCCGAAGATGCACGAGTTCAACGGAAAAGGCGATCCCGAAGACCATTGTGAGAAGTACGAATCCCTCATGACTGGTATGGGGCATTGCGACATCATGCTGTGCAAAATGTTCAAAACTTACCTAAAAGGGTCAGCATCCATGTGGTATCGTTCGCTAAGACCACGGTCGATTGATTCTTATGGACAAATTAAAAGGAAGTTCTTGAGAAATTACTCCCATTTATGCCGAAGAGAAAAAGACACTGAAGCCCTAATTCACTGCAGACAAAGACCGAACGAAGAATTAGGAGACAACCTAGCAAGATTCAAAGAGGAAGCCGGAATGGTCACAAGCCTCGATAAGATCAAAGCTGCTGGATTCCTTTCAGCAGGTCTCGACCCTGTGAAAGGCAAGAAGCTCCGGTCATCTCTCTATGACGTTCCCCCAAAATCACTAAACGACATATACGTTCGGGGAGAAGCAATACGAAGGAAGTTGGAAACAATTGGAGGGTACAAAGAAAGTCGAAGGAACGACAGAGACGATAGAAGAGGCGAGCGCAGGGACGACCGAAGGAATCATAGCAACACACGAGGAAGGATGAACGATCCAAAAACAACAGGACAAAGACAAGACAAAGATAGTACTGTGTTCACTCGCCTCAACACACCCATCTCCAAGATCCTCCATGAAATCAAAGGAAAACCAGGGTTCGTTCGACCACCTCGAATAAAAACCCCTGAGTCCAGAAGAAACGAAAACAAGTACTGCGAGTATCATCGGGATAAGGGCCACAACACAGATGAATGCTACCACCTAAAGAAGTTGATCGAAAAGATGATCAAAGGCGGGGGGTTATCCCAATTCGTGGGCGACTTAAGAGAAAAGCTCGATGCGAAGGAAAGAAGAGATCCCGGAGAAACCGAAAGACCGGAAAAGTATAGAGGCGAGGTCCGAACGATCTTTGGCGGCACAATACTTGATCGGGACAGTAAGACGGCCCGAAAGAAATACACCAGGCAAATATACAGTCTATACCAATCGAAAACAGCCAAACAACCATTACCGATCAGCTTCACGGAGGATGATTACGAGGACGTCATATGGCCACACGAAGATCCCCTGGTTATCAATCCGGTAATCGGAGACAACAAAATCTGGAAGGTGCTAGTCGATGAAGGGAGCTCGGTCAATATCCTATACCACAGGACATACTCTAAAATGAACCTAGGAGGAGAACACCTCGAACCATGCCACGAGGCACCCTTATACGGCTTCGGTAATCAACCAGTACCGATCGAAGGTACCATCAGATTAAATGTGCTCCTAGGAAAAGCGCCATATACCGTGGAAAAGGAAGCTAAATTTTACGTCGTTCGGGTAGACAGCCCATACAACGGCATCCTGGGCAGACCCGTTTTATCCCTATTCCAAGCCGTATCATCCATACCGCACTTGAAGCTAAAATTCCCTACCGAGCAAGGGATTGGAGAAATGAAGGGCGATCAAAAAGCAGCAAGAATCATCATGTTAGAAGATTTTGACAAAGATAAAGACGCAGAATTGGTCGAATCCGGGAAAAGGAAAAGAGACGAAGACGCCGGGGGAAACCATCAAATGCTGAACATAGAGATCGAGAAGTTTGGGACCGATCTCTCCTGTCCAATTGCCGAACCGGCAGCCGAAATCGAAGAAATCGAATTATATGTGGGCCAATCCGGGAAAATGATCCAAATAGGCAAGGGGATGGAACCAGAGCTGAAGGAGAGGGTCATTGCCGTCATCAGGGAATTCCACGACGTATTCGCTTGGAATCCCGAAGACATGCCTGGATTAGATCCTTCAGTCACGAAGCACTGTCTAAACGTCGAACCCGACGCCCAACCTGTAAAACAGAAGAAGAGAAATTTTGCCATAGAAAGACAAAGGGTTATCCAGACCGAAGTTGAGAAACTACTAGAGGCCAAATTTATCGAGGAAATTGATTACCCCGAATGGTTGGCGAACGTAGTTGTCGTCAAAAAGTCAAACGGCAAATGGAGAATGTGCGTCGATTACACTGACCTAAATAAACACTGTCCGAAAGACCACTATCCCCTACCCAACATCGATCAGCTAATAGACGCCACATCGGGACATCAGATTCTAGGGGTGAGCAAAAAATCGAAATGAAACCGAAACCGAACCGAAACCGACCAAAACCGAACCGAAAAAACCGAAGCCGAACCGGCGGTTGCGGTTTTTGATTTTTAAAAACCGAAATTTTCGGTTTCGGTTCCGGTTTTAGGTTAAAACTTGCGGTTTTTAATATATAATTTATATAAATTTATAAAACTTTCTGGTGACTGCTCCGGCTGGTAACTTCTCATTTTCGTAAACTATATATATAGGTTTCTACTATCATGTAAATTGTATTAAAACTAAGATTATATTGCAACCAATTTACATATTACATGAGAAAGTTCTAATTTGCTTTTGTATTAGCAACTCAGAGTACATTTTGTCATTTACTCATATACTGGTTTTTGCAAGGCATTAAATTTGTGCAAGTTAAGACTTAATTAGGTATGATTTATTCATTGCACATTATCACACATGCATGTATAAATTTTGTTAAAATATATTGTGAGCCCTGTATAACTTATTAGCTTACTAATGTCATATGATACTGTCATATAACATTACCACTAACATATACACAGAGTGTATTCATTCAAAAACTCAGTTACTTTGTTTAAAAATCGAGAGCGTTGTAATTTATAAATTTAAAATCTTGTCATATATTTATGATTTTTTCGTTCGGTTTTATAACCGAAACCGAACCGTTAAAAACCGAACCGAGCTTTTGAAAACCGAAACCGAAACCGACGGTTCGGTTGCGGTTGCGGTTTTCAATTTTAAAAACCGAAGACATGCGGTTTCGGGTTCGGTTTCGGGGCAAAACCGAACCGAACCGAACCGTGCTCTCCCCTATCAGATTCTCAGTTTTTTGGACGCTTTTTCAGGATATCACCAAATCGCCATGAATGCCGAAGACATTCCGAAGACAGCATTCATCACCCCGAACGGCACTTACGCATACATAAAAATGCCCTTCGGGCTAAAGAACGCGGGGGCAACTTTCCAGAAAATGGTTAACAAGCTCTTCAAAAAGCAAATAGGACGAAGCATGGAATGTTACGTCGAAGACATGATCGTAAAGTCACCCTTCCAGGATCATGCAAACGACCTGAAGGAATGCTTCGAAACGTTAAGGGAAAATAATATGAGAATCAACCCGAACAAATGCACGTTCGGGGTTAACAACGGAAAATTCCTTGGATACATGGTGAGTGCCCGAGGGATTGAGGCAAACCCAGAGAAAATCAAGGCCGTCATGGATATGGAAGCACCCAAGACAATAAGAGACATTCAGAAATTAACTGGACGAATGGCAGCTCTCCGGAGATTCATTTCCAGGTCTGCTGAAAAAGCGTTACCATTCTTCGAGGTGCTTCGAGGAAAAAAAACTTTCGATTGGGGACCAAATTGTCAAAAGGCATTCGAAGAAATAAAGGAGTATCTGGTGAACACCCCTCTCTTGATGAGACCGAGACCAAACGAAACTCTACAGTTATACCTGGCTGTGAACGACCGAACGCTTGGAGCTGTACTGGTCAAACAATACGAAGGAAACCAACACCCGATATTTTACGTATCTCACATACTGAAGGACGCCGAAATTAGATATCCAAATGCAGAAAAATTCGCCTATGGGTTGGTAATGGCATCGAGAAAATTACGGCACTACTTCCAAGGCCGAACGATTCAGGTCGTAACCAACCAACCACTGAAGAAAATCATGCGCAGGCCCGAGGCATCAACAAGGATAATCGCCTGGTCGGTCGAATTGGGAGAATACGATCTGGAGTTCATTCCCAGAACGGCAATTAAGGCACAAGCTTTAGCCGACTTCATGGTGGAATGCTCTTTCTCCAGTCCGAAGGATTTGGTCGCCGAAGAACAACCGGTCCGTTCTCCAGGTAAATGGAAACTGTTTGTAGATGGTTCTGTGGCCGGATCCAAGTGCGGAGCAGGCCTGATTCTAACTAGCCCCGAAGGATTCGAAATTTGTCAGGCAATTAGGTTCACCTTCTCCTTAACCAATAACGAGGCCGAATATGAGGCCCTGCTAGCAGGCCTAAACTTGGCAAGAAATTTGGAAGTGAAACACTTAAGAGCCTTCAGCGATTCAATGTTGGTCGTCAAACAGTTCTCCGGCGAATACGGACAGAAAGATCCGAGAACGAAGGCATACGCCACCAAGGTGCACAAGAATTCCGTGCTATTTGAGTCATTCGAGCTAAGCCAAGTAGCCAGGGAAGACAATAGTCGAGCCGACGCCCTGTCAAGGCTAGTTTCGGCAGAAACTCAAAACCTCACAGGTTCTATCTACCTGACCGAAGTAAAATCGCCTTCGATAGACAGAAAACACTGCCTGGAAATACACCAAGGAATCAATTGGATGACACCGATCAGAGCCTTCTTAGGAAAAGATACCCTACCACTCGACAAGAAACAAGCCCAGAAGATAAAATACCGATCCGCTAGTTACTCAATTGTTGGAGGAAGGCTATATAGAAGGTCGGTCACCCAACCGATGCTGCGATGCTTGGACCCTGAAGAACAATTGATGGCATTGGAAAGCATTCACGAAGGTATCTGCGGGGAACATCTAGCCGGACGGTCACTTTCCTTCAAAATCCTTAGGCAAGGATTCTTCTGGCCAACATTAAGGGAGGATGCTTTGAACTACACGAAAAAATGCAAACAATGCCAGTTATTCAGCAACGTTCCGAAACAACCCCCAGAGGAAATGACATCGGTGTTCAATCCCATTCCCTTCGCCATGTGGGCAGTAGATATTGTCGGCATCTTACCCACAAGCACTAAGCAGGCTAAATATTGCATCGTAGCCATCGACTACATGACTAAATGGGTAGAAGCCAGACCACTTTCCGCCATCACCGAAGATGCAGCTAAGAAGTTTGTGTTGGAACAAATAATATTAAGGTTCGGCATCCTGATTATATGTATCTCAGACAACGGAACCCAATTTATTGGAAGCAAATTTCGGAAATTCTTATTCGAGTTCGGAATACAACAAAAATTCAGCTCGGTCGGCCACCCACAGGCAAACGGGGCGATCGAAGCAGCCAACAAAATCATATTCGACGGAATTAAGAAAAGATTGGGAGATTCCAAGGCCTCTGGGCCGAAGAGTTGCCATACGTCCTTTGGGCCTACCGAACGACACCGAGATCATCTACTGGCGAAACTCCTTTCAAGCTTGCCTTCGGCACTGACGCCCTCATGCCGACCGAAGTGGGTCTAGAATCATACCGAACACAGGTGTTCAACATTGAAATGAATGAATACGGGCTTCGGGCAAATATAGATTTGGTGGAAGAAGAAAGAGAGGCTGCCCACCAAAGAAATTCGAGATATCAGCTTCGAGCAGCCCAATACTACGATTCTGGAATAAAGAAAAGATCTTTCCATGTAGGGGACCTAGTACTTCGTGAGTTAGCAACTTCAATGCCGACCAAACAAGGCAAACTTATGCCAAATTGGGAAGGTCCTTACGTGGTGGTTGAAGTTGTCCGTCCAGGAACATACAAGCTAGCTCATTCGGACGGGAGCCACATCAAGAACACATGGCATGGTTCACGCCTTCGCCGTTTTTATCAGTAAGCTTCCATATATGTATTTTCAATGTATACCCCACTATTTTTTACCCTTGAAATAAGCAGAATTGAGGACTCATGTTTTTAGTATTTAAGCTACTTTGACATAATTAAGGAGGGAGGATACATTTCCAACAAATCAAAGGACCTTAATTATTCACAAACTCCTTAAATACTGGGGAAATGCTAGGCCGAAGGCCAGAGATGCATAAAAACAAGAATTATGCTAGGCCGAAGGCCAGAGATGCATAAAAAAGAATTATGCTAGGCCGAAGGCCAGAGATGCATAAAAAAGAATTATGCTAGGCCGAAGGCCAGAGATGCATAAAAAAGAATTATGCTAGGCCGAAGGCCAGAGATGCATAATAAAAGAATTATGCCCAAAGGCCAAAGATGCATAAAAAAGAATTATGCTAGGCCAAAAATGCATTATGCCAGGCCGAAAGGCCAAAGATGCATAAAAATAAAAAACTATGATGCTAGGCCGAAAGGCCGAAAATGCATAAACGCGAAAAATATGGCAAAAACAAAGCGCCGAAGATGCGTAAATATAAATTATGCTAAGGCAAAAACAAAAAGGCGAAGACACAAGACAGAATCAAACTGCAATATTTATACAATAAAAAGGCCCGAAGGCACAAATATCACGCCCGAAGGCAACATTAAATGTTACAGCAAAAGTTGCTAAAAGACAAACTACACTAATCATCAGAGAGCTCTTGATCTTCGCCCGAAGAAACATCCAGCGGCTGATCGGACTTCTCCCTGCCGACTGGATCAGTCATACCAAGCTCGGTATCAATCAGCTGGGTATGATCGAAGCCTAAGGCATTTGCCTTAATGACAACATCATCATAACCCATCTGATAACACCGCTCTTCGGTACGCTCGAGCTTCTTTACCAACTTCCGAGAACCCTTTCTCGTGGTCTTCAGCTGCTTGTTTCTCCATTCCAGGCGCTTCTGCAAAACATCCAGCTTCTCCTAGAGCAGATCATTCGCCGTCTTCAAGGATTCCGACTGACCCGTAACTCTTTCGAGCTCAACCGTCGAATTCCGAAGGTCCTCCTCGGCCTTGACCGCCCTCGACTCCAGCTGGTCGACCCTTTTCAGCTTTTCTTGCATCGCTTCGACCCTCTCAGTCACCACGGCGGACCAAGAAGCACCCTGTAAATAAACAAAGGCAAAGATCAACAGCTGAAGACAAAAAGACGAATGACGGACAAAATTTATATTACCATGGAGAGGAGGGCCATCATCTCAGTGCAAGCCTGAAGGTCAGTCGCCTGATCGTAAGTCGGTCTGTCGGCCGGAAGAACGAGGCCTCTGCACAGATCGGGGCCTATAATGGTCGAGGCCGGAGGAGCAGGGACGATAATCTTATCGGTCTCCAGGACGCTCCATTGGGGTGCATACACCTTCAAGCCCGAATCTTCCGACCGAATCCTCTTCCTTGGTTCATTCGGAGTAGTAGGGTCAACATCATTCCCCAAATCCAAATTCTGAATCGGATTTGAGGTTGGATTAACCTTCACCAAAGCCCTATCTCCTTCATCACCGACCGAACCGCGCGTCTCTTCGGCCTCCTTATTCGCTTCGGCCGCCAGAGCTGCGGCTACAAGGTCGGCCGCCTTTCTACGCTTCCTCTCGATGATCTCATCACGGGAAGACACTGCACAAAACAAGGAGAAAGGTTAAGGCATAAATAACCGAACAAATACATAAAGATGTTTTGACGGAGTATGGACACAAGCATATCGCGAAAAACAAATACAAGACAAAAAGAAAATGGAAAGACAAGAGAAAGTTACCACTACCCCAAAGACCGATCAACCAGTCGTTATCCCGACTGAGGGACAACGGGACTTTATCCATCTCTAGACCACAGAGCAAGTGGTAATCATGCTTATCCGCCTCCGAAAGCGGGGTACGAAACTTCAACATCGAAGGATCGACATCCTTCCAGACACCAAACTTCTCCATCCTCGGGCCAGAGACGAAAGCCCACTTCAAATGAGTCTCTTTGTTGCTGGAATTCGTGAACGCCCAATCCGCCCTACCTACCCGGCGAGCGATTGTATAAAAACCATTACTCTTCGAATTCCGCCGAAATTTGAAATGATGCCAAAAAAGATTGGTCCTTGGTACCATCTTCACGGCCAAGCACCGAGCCTGGAAGACGTTAATCTGAATAAAGCTGTTCGGGTCCAACTGACCGATAGCTACCCCTGTCTGCTTGAGGATGCTCCTCAAAATGCACAACATCGGCAGGCGAAATCCACACTTGAAAGCAGCTTCAGAAATACCCGTAGCTAGACCTCCTCCGTACGCCGCCGGCACTTCGGGATTGTGCCAAATCCTATCGTTCTTCCTTGGAGTATAAAAATACCAAACGTGCTTCTCCACGACATATTCCGAAGAAAATCTAGCGATTGTACTTTCGGCCAATCTCGACCGATGGTTGGCTGCTGGAAACTCTTCGACGTTGCTGAAAGGGGACACTTCCGAAGGACCCGCACCTTCGGTCGATCGATCCATATCCCTGCATTCGGAAATGTAGAGATTAGCCGTGTACTCGGGCCGGAGTAAGAAAACATTTAACAAGAAAGAGAAAACCGAGTACAGTGGGCCAGGATCGATCGAGAATGTCCCACGCCCCGAAACAAAATTAGAAGACCAATCCCATACAATCCCCTAAAACTCATCCTGACCCTGAGTGAAATCCTAATCAATCCCTTAAAATCCTATGGGAAGCTTTTTCGAAGATCAACAAGATTCAAGACCCTTTCTTTTCGTCCAAGAAAAACGCAGAAAAAAGGAATATGGTCTAGAAATAGCATACGACAATTTCAACATATTAAAAGATGCATACATATACATACAATCATACGTACATATACAGCGATTTTCACAAAAAAGGGGGCAAAGAAAAGCTTACTTATTCGAAGATTCTCGAGAAGATCGTATTCCTGAGGATAAAATGCTTGAACGTGGGACTCCAACGAAGTCGGAGAACTCAAGTTTTCCTGGGAAGAAGCGACGGTTCCAATTGTCGATATAAATTCTCTTTAAAGAAGGGTGTGTTTGAAACTTTTTGTGAGATGGTGTAAAATGAGAGGGATGTGGGTCGCGTAATTTTTTAAACAAAAGATATGTGACGCTTGGAGATCTTTCGAAATCCAACGGCCCAGACTGAGGCGCAAATCTCAAAATCAGACAGCTGTCCCTCATAAAGGAACACGACTCCCCAAGAGAAAACTCGACTCTTGTCCATCGCCGTGCAACCGAACGAATGATCAGATAAATTCGACAGACGCGACCGAACGGAACGTGTCAAATGAAAAATATGGGTTCTTTAGCCTTCGTCCTAAAAACATTACCGAACGAAGCCTAGGGACATGTTGGAAGCCATATACCCATGATGGGCCGAACCGAAGGCCCAACAAGAAGAAGCCCAAACTGGCTAACGGTCTCCTCTTTTCTTGAACGGTATTTATCTACTTTCGGTGGTGGAAAACACAATGATGCCCCTGGGGCCCTTTTGAGGTAACGGACATAATTTCTAAGGTATAAATATAGATTGAATCCACAAGAGAAGACACATGCTCATAATTTACTAACACACACTCTCTTTACGTTCAAAGTACTCTAAAAACGCGACTTACTTACTCTCACACCGGAGGTGAATCGGGGGGACAATCCCTCGCATTCTTCTCACTTTTCAGGGTCAACCCGAAGGCCGACCCGGTGGAAATCCAGTCGTAACAGGTGGTACCATACATAGAGGACTAAGAAGAGGAATGGGATTTTCCATACCTTATTTTGTCCCACATTGAAACATATGAAACGACCTACCTTCTTTCCCTATATAAAGTGATATAAAACCCAACTAGACTTAACAATATCAAATATTTGGTGTTAAGTGATTTGAATATCCTCCCCTGTCTCACGACGAGGGAATCCTGTGAAATTCTAACTCTACTATTCTATGTTATAACAATAACTTATGTGTATATATATTGCACCGAGTCATAAAATTCGAACAATTTCCCATCTTCCTAATAGACTCTAATAATCTGAAACAAAATCGGCACATATCTAATTTTATAAATTTATCCAAATATTATTCAATAAAAAAAAATTGCCAAAGTTAGTATTAATTACCCAAATATTGTGAAACTTAACACAAGGCTAAGAAAAGTTAGGGATTGGGATATTACAAATGCAAGTACTTTTATTTAAAAAAAAATCAAAATTAAGTACAACTATATATGTGGAAGGATTTTTAGAATTAAAAAATTATAAAATAAAAAATGGTTTTTTATCACAAAAATAATATATATATATATATATATATATATATATATATATATAAATTTTGTCTTAGATCTGTTATATAATTTAAACCTGTGAAATACATATTAAATTTTACGTGCCACTTTAAAGGTATGTAACTATTTTAATTTTATATATTTGAAAAATGATTTTTAAAATTTAAATTCATTTTTGTATATATGAAGGTCGAGGTTCCGCCAGAGGCGGGACCGAGAAATTCTCTTATCGAATATAAATTTTATTATATATTATTATCATATTTTCTAATATAATTATATTATTAAGACAAAATCAAGTACAATTAAACAACATAGATAACTAATATTCTTAAGGAATTCATAAACTAAGCGATTCTATAATGGAAGACAATAAAAAATATATAATCACAAAAGTTTTGACTTAAATTTTGTTTTATAAATTATTGTTATGGGCATCAAATTTCATACCACTTTCAAGATATATATTTGAAGTACAATTCAATAACTAATATAATTTATATTATCTATGTGCCTATTGAAAAAGTTCATAAAGGATGTTTTATTGGATACAAACTTTTATTTTAAATTTAAATTTAATTGTATATATGGTTCGATGTGATCGAGAAAGCCTCTTATTATATATTTTTATAAAATTTTAGATTTATATTTAAATACATTTTTTTATTTGTATCATTTCTTTTATATATAGAGTTACAATATTAAAACAAATTTGTTCATACAATCTTTATTATAAATCTATCTTATAAATTAGATTTGTTAAATATGCATCAATTAGCACGTAGTACTTAAATTCAATGTTATCTGAACGGGATATACTGGATATGTTTGGTTTGGTTTGGTTTACTTAAATTCAATGTTACAATTTAATATCACACGGAAAAAACATCATTTTTATTTAAAAAATATTAGATCAATAAAAATTTTATATATTTAGTCAAATTAAACCTATTTAACCCATCAATGGTATCTCATACATAATCAAAAATTGCATTCACTCAATACATTGCATCAAAAAATAGACAAAAAGAAACAAAATATCATTTTTTTGAAAGAATAAAATATCGTCAATAGTTACCAAAATGTAATTTTCCACATATTAAAAAATTAATGCCCTGCCAAGCGGGCACCAATACTAGTAATGATATCAAGCTATATTTTTGGGGAAATTTTGTACTACTTTTTATTTTTTTTTACTTTTTACTTTTAGGAATTATTTGTTTGTAGGGATGTTATAAATTGTTTGATGATTTCTTTTCATATTTAGACCATTTTGCTTGGCTTATAAAGGTGATTTTTGCTAGACCTTATATTTGTGAGGTATAAACTTTTGTTCAGATATATTGTTGCTCGTATTATATAATTACTAGCCTATAACCCATGCCATGCACGGCTTTCTTAAATTTAAATAACTTTTTATTTATATTTTAATAATTATTTATCTCATATATATTACTTAATACAATATTGGCATAATATATATTATTGAATAATAATCGTTTAATTATATGATATATTGTTCGAATTATGACTATATTTTGTCATAATAATATAAATATAAATGGAAGTATCTTATATATTTACATTCAAAATTTTTGTTGATATTATCATATTCAAATTATTATTCCGTAATAATCCATAATGTAATATTTGTTTAAGATAGAATTTAATATTAATTTGTAATTATGTAAAAAATTTATTGTTTATTACATGTGTTGTGGAATAAAAGCTAGGTTACTAGTATTGCGGCTAGGGTTTGTGTATTTAATGCAAAGGTGTGTGAGCTTCGTGCTTTAATGGCTGCTCTCGTGTTCGTGGCTGAATCTGCCTTCACAAGATGCCTACGTACTTTGATGAATATCAAAGATCAAGCCAAAAAACGTAGTTCTTAGATGAGGGGTCTGGCCCTTTATATAGGCTGAGAAGCCTTAGAATTATGGTAGGATTCTGAGACTTGGTAGACAAGTCTTTGAGGAAGGTTCCAGATCTATTCCTTATAGGAATCAGTTTCCATATAGAATTGGATGCCTTATAGGATAAGTCTGAAGGGGATATTATCCTTATTCAACTCTTATTTGCTGAGCTGTTTATTACCCTTAATATTAATTACGAAATTAATATTATAAATAGGGTTTGGGCCCATCTGGTGGGCCCCACGTTTGGACCATTCCGGGTATAATTAATACCACATTAAAGGTGTCTTTAAGGCTTATTTTTAGCCCATATCATTTGCCCCCCAACTTCTAGGAAAACTGATCAGGTTTTTCCTTGAAGTTTTAACGGCCTTTCGTGAGACTTGGGTCAGGGCTTTGTACACTAGTGTTTCACAAATGTCGTCTTGATGTAAAGTGTGGAGCGACCGACACGTTTACGACGATATGCCTTATTCGAGGCTAAGCAATTTCCATAACTTTAGTTACAGAGTCTTTTTCTTCAAGGAATTATCTATGAAATTCCTCGTATTTCCATATTTATCCTATTATGGTACCCACAGGTATCAAAATTCCACGTCTGTGAAGATTTGCTGTCAAAAAATTGATTTTTATAGCAAATTTTGACCAGGACTGAGTATTTTCGATCAGAAATTCGACTAGGAATTCGACCAGGATTCTGGTCGAAATAAGGCCTTCTTTAGCTTCCTGATCGAAGAGATTTTCGACCAGGATTCTTGGTCGTTTCGACCAGAATCTTGGTCGAAATAAGGGTTCAATTTTGCTCTGGTCGAAGGGTTTTTCGACCAGGATTCCTGGTCGTTTCGACCAGGATTCTGGTCGAAATAAGGGCCACAGAATGGTTTTGGTCGAAAGGTTTTTCGACCAGGATTCTTGGTCGTTTCGACCAGGATTCTGGTCGAAATAAGGGCGTTTCCAACGCTTTGGTCGAAAGGTTTTTCGACCAGGATTCTTGGTCGTTTCGACCAGGATTCTGTTCGAAATAAGGGCGTTTCCAACGCTTTGGTCGAAAGGTTTTTCGACCAGGATTCTGGTCGAAATAAAGGCCACCTTGGCTTTGGGCCTATTCTTATTGGGCCTGATACATTTCTTTTCAAAATGGGCTTAACCTCATAGTTGTTATTGGGCCTGTCCGGGCTATTTGAATCCAAATCCAGGATCTTTTTGTCTATGATATTTTTCAAAAATATCTATAATTTTTTTCAAAATATCTAAGATATTTTTCCAAGATATTTTTCTAAGAATGTCCTAGAATTTGGCCTTAATTTGGGCCGGTTTCATGGGCTTTTTTGACCTGTCACTGTAGGTTTTCTGACCGTTTGGAGGAATTTTAACCGGCTAAAAAGTTGTATATAAGAGTGAGAGTGGAGAGTTCACTTTCTCATTCTCACTTCTACTCAAACACTTCACTAGAAATTCTCTCTATAGTTCTCTCTATTTCAAGGCGATTTCCGGCGAAAGTTTTCATCGAGCTCCTCCCCCTCACGGTGGTTTCTGGGTTTTTTTTTCTTGAAGATACCTTCATACCTTCATAGTTTCTGGGTTTTCTTTGAAGATTTCTTCAAATCTTCATATTTTCTGGGTTTTATAGGAGCTTCGAACCTTTTTCCAGGAGCATCAATGGAGGACAAAGCTAAGTCCCGCCTTGCAAAAATGAATTCTGCCTCCTCCAAAGGTACAATCACCATTCGCTCTTCTTACACATCTCTAGTAGATATGTTAAATCAACGTGGAGATGATTACCCTTCTTTGTCAGAACTAGATGCATATGACTGCTGTAGCTCGTATCATGATGTTGATGAAATCACTAGATATAACAAACTTTTTAAAATTAAATCACCTTATAAACTTGTCCCAGCTGAGCCAGGTGACAGGCCTTGTCACTGGAAACCCAATTCTTTGTTTGTTTATAGGGAGAGTCTAGTGGCTGGCCTTCGTTTTCCGTTTCATGAATTCATTCCTAGACTTTTAGCTGACGTTCAAATTAGTCCATGTCAACTCCCGCCAAACGCGTGGAGAATTATATTATGTTTTATGGTTTTGTGTCTTCGACAACAACTCCCTTTATCTGTTGCGCTTTTTCGTAAAATCTTTCAATTTTACAATAGTCCTGCCACGAACCCTGGCTGGGTATATGTTAAGCTCCGTCCTAGAGTTCCCCCAATTTTTAATGGCAAGTCAATCCCTGATAATAATACAGGATGGAAAAATGAGTTCGCATACTTAGAATGGGATGGAGGTGATTGGGGCACTCTCTTTAGGTAGACATTCTCGAGAGTTTCAGACGGAAGTGCTAAGGGAATCGTCCTTAGTACCGAGGAACAGGCCGCTTATAATACTCTGACCTAGGCAGACGGTAGTTCTATTACCTGCCTAAGTCTTTTAAATGAGGAATCTCTAAGGGGAGTAGGCCTTTCCAGAGTTTCTGAACGGGGTAATTTTCTTACTAGTCTTTGCCATTTACTTTTTTTTTACTGAATTTATTCCAACTCTTTTTTTTGGTTGTTCTTGCAGTTGCGAAGTTGATTGTGGAGGCTGCACCCTCTCCTGATGAAGAGACTTCCAGGATGGTTCGAGCTAAGAGGGTTGCTGACCCTCGAGGGAAAAACACAGAGCCTTCTTTTCTACGCCCCCACAAGGTCCAGAAAGGAGATTTGAGATATGGTGACATAGCTGGATTGGAGGGGAGCTCCCAGGTTAACGTCCAGTCGACAGTTTTCAGGCCTCCCTTGTAACGCCCCCAAATCCGGGGTCAGAAGATTTGGTGGTCACGCGAAAATTCTCAAAATAAAACATCTGTTTAATAATAATCATTCACTTGCAGTTGTCCAACACTGGGAATATACATCTGTGACCCTAAACATACCAAGATCTTTTAAGGTTATAGGGCTAGAAACAAGAATCCAAATTCCATTAAATAAAAAGTAATCCTTCTTTACAACATTCTCTTTGTTCAAATCTTAAATCACTGGTGTAACTTCGATAAGAAGTACGCCAGGACAACTAGACTATTACATAATAATAATAATAATAAATACTATAACTCAAATATATAAAATAGATCTTACACTAAATCCAGACATCCTGAGCCAAGTCATCTTCGAAATAGCATCATGCTTCTTCTCTTTCTGAGTTGTGCGGATACGTCTCGCCAAACTACCTTACTGAAATGTTAGAATTTACAACAGCAAGTATGAGCGAAAGAAATGCTCAGCAAGCGTGTAAAAATTTTGATACAAAAACCAGGATAAGTGGGGCATAAAATCAACTGAAATGTAAAACAGTTTATAGAGAAAACTGAATCAACAATTGTGATATAATTCAACTGTAACTGAAATCATTTGGCATGTCATAAAAATGAATCATCTGCCAATTCACAATATATAATAGCCATTCGGGCGATATGGATTGGATACACTTTACTGAAACACCATTGCCCCCTGATCAGGTTCAAAAGCAATGGGACCCTTTATACTCCACTGGTACAGCTATACCCGTGTGTATAATCCGGATTTCATGAGGGTACCAAAATAGGCAAGTAATGTTAGCCTATAGGAAGATGGAATGGTTACCATATCCTCCTTAAATATTGCTGGACCATGACAGCTATCATGGCCTCCTATGCTTTACCATTTTCCAATCCAATAGAGCAATTTCCGAATTCAACAGGAAATGCTTAGTTTCACATACAGTTCACATCCCTATTATTTACTACGATAATAAGGATATGAAGAGTTTATCTTAAACAATTCCCCACATCAAGGGTACCAATATCAAGTAACTTTGTTCGCACAAAAATATTTAAGAATCACAAATAGCTCTGAACAATAACTATTTGTCATGATGTGAATCAATGAAACATAAAATAAAAGTGTTTAAGATCATCAAGAAAATACTTGCCTCTGGTCCTTAGCTATTACGTAGCGCCAAAGTAATACAACTATCTTTTTCTTCTATCTCACGTCATCATGTCCTCTGTTTTAATCATTCGTTGGCTTGACGCTCTTACGATTGCCACGAGTCTGATCTGTCGACATCGAGCCCACGCGTCTACTTCTATAGTCAAACATAAGCTGGTACTTCAGTCTTCAAATGTCAATTTCTACTTTCTATAAACGTTTATAAACTCAACTCGAACATATTAACCATGCTTACCAAAATCTCTATCGGGAGAAAATAATTGGAAATATCCTCTTTGAACATAGACATTTTCCCGGTGTTAAAACACCTCACAAGTAACCCAGCAATTCCACCAACAATACTGCATTCACCTCCACCTTTTCATAACCCACAAAGAATACCACATCTATCTCCAACCCTCTTCATTATATCTCCGCTGACAAACCTAAGTCAATACTTACAAATTAATCCTCGATAAAGAAATAGAAATATAATTACAACGCTTAACCCTCGAAGTAAACACTTTGATAATTCACATCGCACGTAAAGAGACTAATAAGTAGATCGCATAATCACATAGCACGTTGATCAGAACATAAAAAGATTTTATCCAATATTTTTAAAACAGAAAACGGGTCAAAACCCTAATTATCGGATATAACCGACTCAATAAAAAGGTTTGGTAAAAAGTTGATCCAAATTTAAAAGTTGAATTTTAAATTAAAATCAATTTTGTAATAATCGGGTCATTTTTCTGATTCCAAAAATATTTGTCTTGTTTAAAACGGACGAATGGTTGAATTAATACGCAATTAATAAGAATAATTCAATTAATAATTAAATTAATTAAATATTCAAATTTATTATTTATTAATCAACTCATAAAAAAAAATAAATCTAAGAATTTTAAAAAATATTTTTATCACTCCCGGATTATTTTTAAAATTTTAAAACAATTTTATTTAATTTTAAACAAATAAAGAAATAAATATTAAAGGTAAAATAATATTTATAATTATTTTATTTTCCAAAATAATTAAATTTGATTATTTTTCATCATATTTAAATAATATTTAATTAATTAAATTAATTGATTATTATTAATTAACCAATCAATTTAAATTAATTAAGATATTAGCTAAATAGATTTAAAATAATCAAATAAAATAAATTTCGAATAAAAAATAATTTATTAAAATTTTAAAACTATTTTTCGAAATTAAAAATAATTTTTCAAAATTTATAAATGATTTTTCGAATTTTTAAAATTATTTTTCGAATTTCTGAAAATAAAATTCGAATTTATAATTAATTTTGAAAATAATTTTCCAAAATCATTTTTCAGAAATTGGTTTTCAGATTTTAAAGATCAAACGGTTACTGTTCATCACCACCTTCACTTGAATGCTCCAAGAACACCACCTCCATCAATGGAGGTTGCCCAGTTTTCGACCACCGGAAAATAAATCCGGCGAACCCCGACGACCTCAAAAACGTACCATTCGTTACGTTTTTAATACAAACACACTCCAAATCTAATTCTAAACACAACTATACCATTCATTCATTCCCAGATTCGACCAAACTAAAAATCCGGCCAAAATCAAACTAAACTCCGGCCAAAAAACGTTTTTCTACAATTCGAAACCAAATTTCATGTTTAACATCACAAAATGAAGCTTATAACTCATATAATCTAACCCCTAACACCTAACATACAAACAATCAACACAAGCTTTGCAAGAATGATTTGAAAATTGGGCATAAACTAACAAACTTTAATATCACAATCCGGCAATAGAATGATACAATTAACTACATGAATCGACTCTAAATCATCATATAAAGCTATTGGAATCATCAAAACAACCGGAAAATCACTCAATCAAAAAGCCCCAAATTAGGCTCAAGAACCCTAATTTTCGAATTGATTAAACTAGCAATAGAACAATGAAATTGAACATATAATTGGACTCCTGGAATCAATATGAAGCTATACAACCAATCAATTAAACCGGAAAATCAAAGAATCGAAAAGCCCCAAATTTTATGAAGAACCCTAATTTTCAGATTCAAAAGAAAATTGATATAAAATCGAAACTTTACCCTCTGATGAAATTGATTGTAGATTATGAAACTAGAGATCAAGAGCTTCGATTTGAGCATAAGAACACCAAAATCCGATATCAATAACACCTTCAAATTTGGATTTGATCCTCAAGAACAGGAGAGAGAAAATATATTCTTATATTTATTTATTTATATAAAATCTGATTTATATGAATTTTTAATAAATAAAAAAAAAATCTGATTCCTATTTATATTAATCGAAAATTAATATCCCAAAACTATTTTTAACCCCTAATTAAAATTATTATGCCTAAAAAATAATTTTTATGGGATAAAAATGTAAAATTTTTATTTTTAAACAAATATAATATAAATATCAAAATTTCCCAAAAATTATGAATTTTACAAAAATTACAAAAGAATGCATTTTTAAATATCCTATCATTATATAAAAATAATTTTATCAAAAACAAGGCCTCGAATTCAATATAGGGGCTGGATCCGGAAATTAAAATGCGAAATAACTGTATTCTAAAAATATAAAATTTACAGAAAAATAGTATAAAATATTCTATGCTACACAGAAGTCACATAACACGTATGGGATAATTTGCCTATTTAATAAAAATTATAACGCGTTTAAATGCATTAAAAATAAATTAAAACACAATAAAATCAAATAAAAATATATTTTAATATAATAAAATACACGAAATTTTCCATGATTGATCAAAAATATAAAATACAAAATTTTCAAATATTTTAATAATGCACCCAAATATTAATGGGGCACGGATAAGATACCGGGTAAAATTTTAGTACGAGAAAAATATAGTTTTGATCCTTAAAATTCTAAAATAATCTCAAGTTACCAAAAATGTGAAAATCCTAAATTTTAAACATTTTAATAATTTATACAAATAAAACTTTTGTACACGGGTAGAATATCGGGTATAATTTTTGTACCAATAAAATACCAATTCGATCCATAAAATTTTAAAACAAACTCAATTTATCACTATTGATAAAAATATAAATTTTTAATAAAATAAACATTTTTACTAACACAGACAGTACCAAATACAGTCTATCCGAATAACCTATTAACAATTAAACACATAACTGCATTCAAATTAAAAGTAAATATTCACAATCTTCTTATTCCTTTATGGAAAATCAATAAAATATTTAAATAATAATAATAAATCCAGAAAAAATCGGGATTGTTACATCCCTGGGGCTTCAGGAAGCAGGATTCTGTGGTGGGCTCTACCAAGCACTCCATGGATTGGTCTTTGAACTCAATCACCACCCCTGACTATAAGGACATGGTCCTTAGTGGAGGTATTGGTGAGTCAGAGGCACTCGATGCTCAGGCTATCGCTGTGGTGAGTCTCGAACTTTTATCTTTCAATACCTTAACGGCTTAGATTCACTACTTGATTTCAATGTTAACCTTTCATGCAGGCTAACGTCCATTTCCAAAGCTTGGTTCATAAAGCCAAAGCTTGGAAGGAGAAGTCCAAAGCTTTTGAGTCTGAGTCTCAGAAGAAGACTCTCCATATTAACCGTCTGGAAGAGCAACTAAAGAAGAAAGATGAAGAGATGGTCGGGATGCATGCGGAGCTGGTTGCCCTGAAAGATGACAAGGAGAAGCATATTGATGATTATCTGGATTCAGATGAGTACAAGACTCTCATGGATCAGCATGATGAGATGCTCTTTCCTAGTCAGTTTTCTGATGGGTGGACCAAAGCCCTTGAAGCAGTTCTGAGGCAGCATCCAGGGTTATTCTTGCCTTCTGCTTTTCCTAGCCCTCACCTTCCCAGTGCCTTGACACATGAGCCTGGTTCCAGTGAAGAGCTATTCGGGGAGGATGATACTTTGGTTAAGGAGCATGCTACTGCCACTACTTCAGCTTTGGATCCCGAGCCTCCTCTAGCTCAGCCTGGTGCTGCTAACTCTGCCGACGAGGGGTCTACTATTGAGACTAGCTCTGAGGATGCTTCTCCTGCTAAGGAGGCCCCTAAGGCCCCTTAGGCTTTATTTATTTATCTTTTGCTTTTCTGAACTCTGGGTTTCCACCGTTTGACTTAATAGCCTTCGGGCCTTTGTAATTTTTTAACTTAACTATTTATGCAGTTTGTTTCCGTTCATTTTTCTTGCTTTTGCTCATAGTTTGTTAATACTTTAGAATTTTTGAGTACTTGGCCTCCTGGCTGGTACTAAACTCACAAGTTGGTCCAACATTCGTCTTTCGTTTGTTTTAGAAAGGAAGGATAACCAATAGAGAAAACAGAATAAATTCCATTATGCTGTCAAAGGACATCAATAAAATGGGTTCAACCCTTACATAGATACTCTATCAACTACTGGGAGCAACATGCTCTATAATGGTTTCATTCGAACCTTATTTCTAATAAATAGATAAAAGTCCAAGCCTTTGTCAAAAGAACTTAAACATAATAAACTTTGAGGTTCACAGCATGCCAAGTTCGGGGCACCTCAACCCCATTCAAGGTTTCTAACTTGTAAGATCCTCGTCCTAACACCTTTCTGACTAGATACGGTCCTTCCCAGTTTGGTGCTAACTTTCCTTTTTGACCAACTCCTGAGGCTTCAATCTTCCTCAGAACCATGTCGCCTTGTCGAAAAAATCTTTCTTTAACTCTCTTGTTGTAATGAAAAGAGGCTCTCTTCTGATACTCAGCATTCCTAGCATTAGCTTCATCCCTAACCTCGTCAATTAAATCCAGGGCCAGTCTCATCCCTTCTTCATTAGTTTCTGGCTCATATGCCTCGATTCGAGGTGATGCTTGCATGATCTCCAAAGGCACAACAGCCTCGGCTCCATAAGCCAGAAAAAATGGGGTTGCTCCAGTTGTTACCTTGCAAGTGGTAAGATATGCCCAAAGTATGGGCAGCAATTCATCTACCCAGGTGTTCCTAGAGCATTCGACCCTCTTTTTCAGTCCATCAAGGATAATTCGATTAACTACCTCAGCTTGCCCATTGGCTTGTGGATGTGCCACTGAGGTAAAACGGAGCTCAATCGCATTCTCTTCAAAATACTTCTTAAACTCTTCATTATTGAACTGTGTCCCATTGTCTGTCACAAGGATTCGTGGGATTCCGTATCTGCAAATGATGTTCTCCCAAAAGAACTGGGAAACTTGCTTGGTGGTTATCTTGGCCAGGGGTTTATCTTCAATCCACTTAGTGAAGTAATCAATGGCCACTATCAGGAATTTCCTTTGCGCTGAAGCCATGGGAAAGGGTCCAAGTATATCCATCCCCCACATCGCAAATGGAATGGGAGAGTTAATCGAGGTCAACATCTCAGGCGGTTGCCTCACAATTGGGGCATGCTTCTGGCATCTCTCACATCTCTTGACATAGTTTTGTGCATCAGCCAACATCTCCGGCCAATAAAACCCTAAACGAATTATCTTGTGAGCTAAGGCTCTGCCCCCCAAGTGTTGCCCACAGATCCCTTCATGAACTTCCTCCAATGCTTCCCTTGCCTTTAGAGGCCTTAGACACTTCAGGTACGGGATGACAAACGACCTTTTGTACAGAATACCCTCAATCAAAGTATATCTCAACGCTCTTACTGAGAGCTTTCGTGCCTCCATGGCATTGTCTGGGAGCCACCCGGTCTCCAGGTGTGCCTTGATAGGATCTATCCAAGAGCCTCCTATATCAATTGGTGCCACTAACTTTGCGTTAACGGTCGGGGCCTTCAAGACCTGAAAGTAGACACTCCCAGCATAATTTTCTATTTCAGAAGAAGAAAACTTAGACAGGGCATCGGCCTTGACGTTTTCTTCTCTCGGGATGTGTTCAACATGACACTCCTCAAACTGAGACATAACAGCCTTCACCACTCTCAGGTATTTCGCCATAGTCTCATCCTTAGCTTCGAATTCACCATTTACTTGGGATATCACAAGTCGTGAATCTCCACAAACTTTGAGGTTTTTGACCCTCATGATTCTAGCTAAACCCAAACCAGTTATTAATGCCTCATACTCCGCCTCATTGTTAGTAGTAGGAAAATCCAACTTTAAAGCATACTCAACTGTGAACCCATCGGGGCTTTGCAAAACCAAACCTACACCACTAGATTTTGTTTTTGATGCACCATCAAAATAGAGCACCCAATATTCCTTTAGATCAGGTGTAAGTTCCTCTTCTTTTTTCTCTTGCCCAGGGGTAGTCATTATCTCTTGCCCCCCGACTTCTTGGTTGTTAATAGTACATTCAACCACGAAGTCAGCCAATGCCTGAGCCTTGATGGCTGTCCGAGGCTTGTATGTGATATCGAATTCTCCTAACTCAATCGCCCATTTAATTAGCCTTCCACTGGCCTTAGGGCTATGCAATATGTTCCTCAACTGTTATTTCGTCAGAACTTGAATCTTATGTGCCTGGAAGTAAGGTCGCAATTTCCTTGAGGCAGTTACTAATGCCAAAGCAAACTTTTCTATGGGTGAGTAATTCAACTCAGCCCCATGCAACACTTTGCTTACATAGTAGATAGGTTTCTGGACTTTCTCCTCTTCCCGAATAAGGACAGCACTCAGGGCTTGTTCAGATACCGCCAGGTATAGACAAAGAGTCTCTCCAGGACTTGGTTTGGTCAATAACGGGGCTTCAACCATGTATTTCTTCAATTGCTCAAAGGCCTCTTGGCTCTCAGGGGTCCACTCAAAATTTTTCACCTTCTTCAATGCTTGAAAGAAAGGCAAGCATTTGTCACCAAACTTGGAGATGAATCTTCCTAAAGCCGCTACCCGGCCTGTCAACTTCTGCACATCTCTTATAGAGCGCGGGGGTTCCATGTCTAAGATCGCCTTGATCTTGTCGGGGTTGGCCTCTATGCCTCTTTTAGAAACCATCAGACCCAAAAATTTGCCTGATCCAACGCCAAAGGCACACTTGGCTGGATTCAACATCATCTTGTGGTGCCTCAGCACTTCGAATGCCTCTCTGAGGTGCTTGATATGGTCTGCCTTGACCAAGCTTTTAACCAGCATATCATCGACATAGACCTCCATGGTTTTTCCAATCAGATGGGGAAATATCTTATTCACCAATCGTTGGTAAGTAGCTCCCGCATTTTTTAAACCAAACGCCATAACAAGATAGCAGAAAACACCAAAGTCGGTTATGAAGGATACCTTAGGGATGTCATCCTTGTGCATCTTAATCTGATTATAGCCGCTGAATCCATCCATGAAGCTCAGCATCTCATGTCCAGCTGTGGCATCTATCAACATATCTATTCTTGGCAGAGGGAAACAATCCTTTGGGCATGCATCATTCAGGTCAATGAAGTCTATACACATCCTCCACTTCCCATTCGCTTTCTTGACCATCACAGGGTTTGCTAACCATTCGGGAAACTGAATTTCTTCAATAAAACCAGCCTCCAAGAGCTTATCCACTTCTTGCTTAATGGCCTCTTGCCTTTCCGGAGCAAAATTTCTCTTCTTCTGATGTACTATCTTCCGATTAGGGTCGACATTCAATCTATGAGTTATAAGTTGAGGATCAATCCCTGGCATGTCAGCTGCTGTCCAAGCAAAAACGTCACTATTCCTTTGTAAGAACTCTATCAATTTGCCCTTCAGGGGTTCTTTCAAAGAGGCTCCAATATAAGTCACCTTCTCAGGGTCGCCTAGCTCCAGAGGGATAGGTATTAAGTCCTCTGCTGGCTTTCCTCGGTGTTCATCATCACCACGGACATCCATGTCTTCAATCGGGAGTACCTGCCCCCCGGTTCCGTCAGCTCTCAAAGCAGCCACATAGCAACTCCTGGCCATTTTCTGATCTCCTTTTTGTTCCCCAACACCATTCCTGGTTGGAAATTTGACCTTCATGTGATAAGTAGAGGCAACAGCCTTGAATGCATGAAGTCCGGTCCTCCCTAAGATTGCATTGTACGTTGAGGCAGCCTCAATTACTAGAAAGTTCAGCATCTGGGTGGCTTCCTTAGGTTCTTGCCCTATTGTCATGGGCAGCTGAATGGTCCCTTCAACCTTGGACTCAACTCCATTAAATCCGTAGATCGGCATGTTAGTCGGGGTTAACTGAGAGTCAGTATACCCCATCCTCATAAAAGCATCATGAAACAAGATATCGACGGAAGCTCCATTGTCTATCAGGACTCGCTTCACTTCCGAGTTTCCAATTACAGGAGTTATGACCAACGGGTCGTCATGGGGGAATTTCACCCCTTCAAGATCCGTATCATCAAAACCAATCACTGCCTCAGTCTTAGAACGCTTCGGGGCTTCTCCTGTGATGTGCATCACTTCTCTGGCATAAGCCTTTCGAGAGTTTCGGGTAGTGCCGGCCGCTGTTGGTCCTCCCCAAATCATATTGATTACTGGCCCTCGAGGCTGTGGGTTACTATTGCGATCGTTATCCCTCCTATCATTGTCTCTTCTATCATAATCCCTTTTCTGGGTTCCACGGTCTTCACCCTTGGTGAACTTGTTTAACTTTCCCTTCCGGATTAAAAATTCAATTTCATCCTTTAACTGTCTGCAGTCATCTGTGTCATGCCCCACATCCTTATGGAATCTACAATACAGATCTTTGTTTCTCTTTTCGGGATCACCCCTGAGCGGTTTAGGCCAGCGAAAGTCCTTATCCTTCTCAATGTCCAACAAAATTTGGCTCCTAGGAGCGTTCAACCTTGCATAATCAGAAAACCTTGGCCCAAAACCCTTCTTGGGTGATGAATCGGAGTCCTTGCCAGCCCGGGGATACTTGTCCCTAGCGTCGTACTCTTGTTCTGAATTTCTTTTCTTTGAATCATTAGAGCCCTTGCCATTACCTCCTGTGGTTTCCTTCTTAATGCTGTCCTCAGCCTTGATATATTTATCGGCTCTTCTCTGGAGCTCGGCCATGTTCTCAGGAGGGTGTTTTTCCAAAGACCTTTTGAAGAAGAGGCCAGTGGTTCCGTGTTCCAGGGCTACCATGGCCACCTTATTTTCCAGATCGGTGATATTCAACGTCTCCTTGGTGAATCGCTTGAGATAATCCCTTAAGTTCTCATTCTTTCCCTACACCACATACATAAGGGATGCAGAACTTTTCTCATGAATTCTCCCACTGATGAATTGGCTGATGAAGGCAGCGCTCAACTCCTTAAAAGAGCCAATCGAGTTTGCAGGTAGACGGCTATACCATCTTTGAGCCATGCCTGACAGAGTTTGAGGGAACGCCCTACACTTTAAGGCATCACTAGCAGGCTGCAGCAGTAGTGCGTTTGAGAATGTTCTGACATGATTTTCGGGATCGCCCGTTCCATCATAGGCCTTAATAGTTGGCATCTTAAACTTCCTTGAGATGTGGGCATTCATCACCTCCTCAGTAAACGGAGGTGTAGGATCGTCAGGGTCCCCAAGTGGCATCAGATCTTTGGGGTTACTCCTGGGGGTTTCCACCCTCATAGCTTCTCTTGTTGGGACATCAGCCCTCTTCTGTCTTCTTGAGGACCTCTCCAAATCTATAACGGGAATCCTTCCTGAGATTGGAGGGGGTCGAGTTAGACTCTGTCTTGCCTGTTCCCTTGCTATATCATCCTTCAGCCTTTGGATCTCAGCCTCATGAGCCTTAATCCTCTCCTCAATCGTTTGTGGAGGTCCATCATGGATTCTTCGTGTTCTTCTTAGAGGTTCCTTGCTAGCACGTCGCCTCCTCGGGGCTTCATCTCGATCATTATCCTCAGATGATGATGAATCATCAGTATAGGGACCAGAGTAATCATCATATTCTCGATCCCGAATCTGTAAGGCGTGTCCGCTTGGTCCAGGTTCCCATCGTCGAGGGGGATAGTTAGGCAGCCCATACATAGGGTTGGTGTTCAAAGGGAGATCCGTAGTATGGATCTGTACCCCCGTGCGATCAACGTTACCAAGAGGAGAAACCACCATCTGGAGAGGGTTAGTTTCTTGGCCTTGATGGACAATCACTGAGTGGGTCCCCTCTACATGGGGAGTCGTCCCTGGGGGCTGAGTGGGCAGAGGTTGAATGACCGTCCCTGTTGATGGGAGTATTTGTCCTTCCTCAGTGACGATGAGCGGATCAGAAGTGGCTGGTGGAGCAGAGTTAAGGGGCACGACCTCGGTTGATGTTGTCCTTCGTGTTTGAACCATGGTTGATGTTGTCTTCCCACAGACAGCGCCAAATGTTGTGGAATAAAAGCTAGGTTACTAGTATTGCGGCTAGGGTTTGTGTATTTAATGCAAAGGTGTGTGAGCTTCGTGCTTTAATGGCTGCTCTCGTGTTCGTGGCTGAATCTGCCTTCACAAGATGCCTACGCACTTTGATGAATATCAAAAATCAAGCCAAAAAACGTAGTTCTGAGATGAGAGGTCTGGCCCTTTATATAGGCTGAGAAGCCTTAGAATTATGGTAGGATTCTGAGACTTGGTAGACAAGTCTTTGAGGAAGGTTCTAGATCTATTCCTTATAGGAATCAGTTTCCATATAGAATTGGATGCCTTATAGGATAAGTCTGAAGGGGATATTATCCTTATCCAACTCTTATTTGCTGAGCTGTTTATTACCCTTAATATTAATTACGAAATTAATATTATAAATAGGGTTTGGGCCCATCTGGTGGGCCCCACGTTTGGACCATTCCGGGTATAATTAATACCACATTAAAGGTGTCTTTAAGGCTTATTTTTAGCCCATATCAACATGGTTTTAGTTTGTTTTCACTTTGTTGATTTATAATTTGTTGTAAATTTGTTAATAAATATGTGATATTAAAATTATTTAAATTGATTTTGAAAATATTTGGTTTCCAAGTAATTGAAAGAGTCTAAAAAAGTTGGGTGTAGGTGAAGAATTTTAACTCAAATAATATACTATATTATAAAAGACAAAATATTAAAAGTTTTGGTACCTGTTTTTTGGCACGGTACGGTACTTACCTTATTTAATTATTATACATTATTATCCTTAATTATTTTACTTAATTATTAAAAATAAACACAATTTTTTCACAAAATATTACACGCATCTCTCAACACTTCTACTAAATTAAAACTAAACAATTACCTTTTTGAGCAATTACCTTTTCTAATTTTTCATATTAAATCTCTTTTTTCAAAAAACATGATTGTTCTAATTAATGAAATAAACTAATAATATTATAATTACTAATAACTAACTGATTAACTTTTCCAGCTAAAAGATAATATATTTTTTTTATATTTTTTAACTAAAATATATCATTTTCAAACTTATTTTTATACTTAATTATCTTTACTCAAATATTTATTATTAGTAAAAACATGTTGTTTTACTTTATTATCCTTAATGATTTTACTTAATTATAAAAAAACAAAACACAATATTTTCTCAAAATATTACACGTAGCTCTTTCCAACACTTCTCCTAAATAATAACTAACCAATTACCTTTTTCAACTATTAGCTTTTCTAACTAAAATATCTTCTTTTCAAAAATATGACCATTCTAATTAATGAA
The DNA here is from genome assembly GCA_036435485.1 of Saposhnikovia divaricata. Lineage (NCBI taxonomy): Eukaryota > Viridiplantae > Streptophyta > Magnoliopsida > Apiales > Apiaceae > Saposhnikovia > Saposhnikovia divaricata. The sequence continues at coordinate 28,764,957 of CM071600.1, forward strand.
TAAACTTTTATATTTTACTTAAATATTAATTATTGGTAAAAACATGTAGTTCTATTTTATAAAATAAAATAACAATATTATAATTCCTAATAGCTAACAAATTACTTTTCAGATAAAACACATTATCTTTTCTCACTTCTCTGACTATAACCTATCCTTTCCAAAAATATCACGTGTCATTCTATTTAACGAAATTAACTAATAAAATTATGAGAAAAAAGATCATTAACCTCAGGAAAGTTTCCTGAGATACTTTAAAAAATAAGCTTTAAAACTTACTGGGCTCGTATGGCTAATTAATAATACTGTAAAATTTTAAACGAATCCTGATTTTACAAAAATGTCCACCCCATATTTGCATATAAAATTTGTGTATCCCGGAAACTTACCTAAAACATAATCTCTAAAATTATAATTACTAATAACTATTTGATTACCTTTTTCAGCTAAAATGTAATATATTTTCTATTTTTTCTAAATAAAATATCTCATTTTCAAACTTTCTTTTCTTACTTAAGTATCCTTACTTAAATATTTATTATTGGTAAAAACATGTTATCTTTTCTAATTTTTTAATAACTGATTAATTTCATTTTTAGGTAAACATGTAAACTTTTATATTCTAAAAATATTACGGGCAATTATTTTTAATGAAATAAAATAATATTACTATGATTACTAATAACTAACAAATTACATTTTCAACTAAAACATGTTACCTTTTATATTTTCTCTTACTAAAACCTATCCTTTTCCAATAGTATCACTGTTGTGGATCTAAATCTCGATTACGATTTGTTATTATTGCTAGGGTGGTTGAGCTTCGCGCTTTAATGGCTGTTTCTGCGTTCCAGACTGTAATCGGTCCTCACAGAGTGCCTACGTATCTCGTATTGAGAATCAAGCCAAGACGTAGTTCTGAGAATGAGGGGTCAGGCCCTTTATATAGGCTGAGAAGCCTTAGAATTATGGTAGGATTTGGAGACTTGGTGGGCAAGTCTTTGAGGAAGGTTCTAGATCTATTCCTTGTAGGAATCAGTTTCCATATTCAATTGTGCATCTTGGAGGATAAGTCAGGCAAGAGTAATATCCTTGTTTGACTCTTATTTGCTGAGCTGTTTATTACCCTTAATACTAATTACGAAATTAATATTATAATTAGGGTTTTGGGCCCAGCTGGTGGGCCCCACGTTTGGACCATTCTTGGCCTAATTAATGCCACATTAAATGTGACTTTAGGGCTTACTTTTAGCCCATATCATTTGCCCCCCAACTTCTAGGAAAACTGATCAGGTTTTCCTTGAAGTTTTAACGGCCTTTTTCGAGACTTGGGTCAGGGTTCATCTTTGTACACTAGTGTTTCACGAGTATTGTCTTTATGTGAAGCGTGGAGCGACCGACGCGTTCACGACAATGTTAATTCGATGCTAACCGGCACTAATCAGTCTTAACGATGCTTAAACAATGTTTAAACAACGTTAAGCAGCATAAACGGCACTAAACAGCGCTAAACGGCCTTAAACAATGCTTAAACAGTGTTAAACAATGTTGAAAGGACAAATTGGCACTCGCGGTGCTTAAACGATACTAATCGGTGTTAATCGGCACTAATCAGTGCTTAAACGACACTAATCGGTGTTAATCGGCACTAAACAGCGCTTAAACGACACTAATCGGTGTTAATCGGCACTAATCAGTGCTTAAACGACACTAATCGGTGTTAATCGGCACTAAACAGCGCTAAACGAAGCTAAACGGAGGAGATTTGGGAAAATTTTAACCTCTTCCGGGCAACGAGGCAGCCGACAAGGGTCCCGGTCAGCTGCCAGGTGCTCCTGGTCGGCTACCAGGAGATCCTGGTCGGCTGCCAGGAGATCCTGGTCGGTTGCCAGGAGATCCTGGTCGGCTGACCCTTCCCTGATGCACCTGGTCGGCTGCCAGGAGATCCTGGTTGCCTGCCGGGAGATCCTGGTCGGCTGCCAGGAGATCCTGGTCGGCTGACCCTTCCTTGATGCACCTGGTCGGCTGCTAGGAGATCCTGGTTGCCTGCCGGGAGATCCTGGTTGCCTGCCGGGTGCTTCTCGATCGTCTGACATGTGCTTCTCGATCGTCTGACACGTGCTTCTCGATCGTCTGACATGTTGACGGGAAATCCATGTTGACATTAATGATGTCACACGATGCTTAAACGACGTTTCAATGTCTGAGTAAACGACGTTAAATGGCATAAAACGGCACTAAACGGTGCTAATTCGAAGGTCGATGTTTGTCACGGAAAGCAAAACCATCAAACGATTCAATCAAACGATAGGGGGTGGCAAAATGAGTATCGGGAAGTCAGATTGAGCCTCTTTGTGGCTCCCGGTCAGCTTCCAGATGCTCCTGGTCGGCTGCCAGGAGATCCTGGTCGGCTGACCCTTCCCTGGTGCACCTGGTCGGCTGCCAGGAGATCCTGGTTGCCTGCCGGGAGATCCTGGTCGGCTGCCAGGAGATCCTGGTCGGCTGACCCTTCCTTGATGCACCTGGTTGGCTGCCAGGAGATCCTGGTTGCCTGCCGGGTGCTTCTTGATCGCTCGACAGGTGCCTCAAGTTGTTTGGAAGTGTTTTGGTCACCTATGACTTTCAAGGATCCAGAACCTCAATCTCGATCTTAGGGATCCAGAACCTCAATCTCGATCTTGATCTTGATCTCTAATTTAGTATATTGGTCACCCTTGACTTTCAAGGATTCAGAACCTCAATCTCGATCTTAGGGATCCAGAACCTCAATCTCGATCTCGATCTTGATCTCTAATTTAGTATATTGGTCACCCGTGACTTTCAAGGATTCAGAACCTCAATCTCGATCTTAGGGATCCAGAACCTCAATCTCGATCTCGATCTTGATCTCTAATTTAGTATATTGGTCACCCGTGACTTTCAAGGATTCAGAACCTCAATCTCGATCTTAGGGAACCAGAACCTCAATCTCGATCTCGATCTTGATCTCTAATTTAGTATATTGGTCACCCGTGACTTTCAAGGATTCAGAACCTCAATCTCGATCTTAGGGATCCAGAACCTCAATCTCGATCTCGATCTTGATCCTAGGGATTCATGAGGTCGGCTGCCGGGAGATCCAGGTCGGCCAGACCTTTCCTTGATGCACCTGGTCGGCTGCCAGGAGAGCCAGGTCGGCCAGACCCTTCCTTGATGCACCTGGTCGGCTGCCAGGAGAGCCAAGTTGCCTGCCGGGTGCTTCTTGATCGCCCGACAGGTGCTCCATTGTTGCTATGTCGTGCCTCTCGGAGCTTTTCGCAATGCCTGGAGTCTCGTTTTAGAATCACGTCTTTGATCATGGATGTTGTACACCTCCTTTCAGAGCATAATTAGTCTCTTTAATAGCAAAGACTAACTGATTGTATTCTACCTTCCTTAAACGTAATTAGCTCCTTAAGCTCAGATGAGTGCCTTGGCACAGCTTATTACTATATCTTTACGTAAATCCTTCTTTTCTTTCCCGGAATCATATATACCGGTATAATTATTGGCGGATATAGCAGATGAAAATCCATCTTTCTGTAGATGAACGATAGATGACCTGCAAACACGAACCAAGCTGTGTTTCAACCTGATATAGAAGGTCATCCATCTTCTATAAAAGAGTGGGGGGAGCCTTCATTTTCATTCACTTCACTTCTTCTTACTTCTAAAATTCTCTCTGAAGTTCTCAAGTTCTAAAGCTCTCAAGCTCTAGCTTCAAGTTCAAGCTCAAGATGGCAGATGGCGACCGCGCTCCAGCTTCGTCATTCTCTATGTCGGAGGCGATGGCCAAGAGAGCCTTGGCCAAAACATTGCGAGGTAATCTTCGACTGAATCCCCCTAGATATATTGATCGTCGATTTGATTCTTTAATTGACTTGTTAAGTACTATGAGGGATGCATTTCCCAACAATTCTGAGTTAGCTGCGTATCATAGTCCGTCCAAGTTCGACAAGCAAGATGTCGAAAATATTAAGAAGTTATATGGCTTTCCGGATGTGATCAAGGTTTGCCTCCCTGGCTTAGCTGACAGAACCTGTAATTGGCACCCAGAGAAGCTATGTGTCTACAAAGGTGCCCTAGAAGCAGGTCTGAGATTCCTGGTAGACCAGTTCATAATAAGGCTCTTGGCGGAGCTTCAGGTTCATCCCTGCCAATTGTATCCTAATGCATGGCGGTTGATTATCATCTTTATGCTGAGATGTCGAGATCTAGGTATCGAGCCTACTACTACCATGTTCAGGAGCATATTCGCCGCCAAGAACTCTTCTGAGGCTCAGAAGGGTTGGGTCACTATTCAGCATAGATCCAATGTTCCACATATTGTGAATGCTTTTTCATTCCCAGATTCCCATCACTACTGGGACAGAGAATTCGTGACTCTGGTATGGCGTGGTGGCGATTGGGGCCAATTCTTTATGTCTAAGTTTGGGGAAGTGCATGATGCTACACATTTTGTATGTGATCTTGACGAGGAGGAGCTTTTTGATCGTGATCGACTACTTGCTGACGACGGCCGTACTCACTACAAAGTTTTCTTAACCGAGAAGAGACTTGTAGAAGCTGGACTTAGCTTACTTTCTGCTGATGGTAATTTTTTACCTTCATATTATGAACCCTGTTTGTTCTTATTCCGATATCTTTTCTGTTGTCTTTTCAGTTGCTGAGGAGATCGACAATCGGCCCGAAAACCAGCCGAAAGTTACTAGGAGGATGATCAAGAGAGCCGAGGCGGCTTGCATTCAACCCGGGCCGAAGATCCCTCAGTTCCTGTCGGGATGCTCTTCGAAGAGATCACGGAATGCTGACGGGAGAGTCAAGACCCCCTTCATCCCTGGTTGGGGAATTTGTGAGCAAGATTCTGTCTTGGGATGCCCAGAGTCTGCCTTGGATTGGTCCAAGTTCAGCATCACTCCCCCCGACCTTCTGACTGTGACAGCCGGGGACAAATTTGACGAGGCGGAGAAACTCGGGGCTCAAGCTCTATATCAGGTTTCCCACCTTCATTCCTAGACATAGTGTTTTTACTTAACTTGTGATTATAACTGACTTATTGGTTCTTTGTTCCAGGCGAATGCCCAGTTCCAAGCTAGCACTCAGCTAGGCCGTGCATAACGAGATGAGAATGTGGCTTTGAAGAAGGAGAAAGCAACTCTTGATGAGAAATATCAAGACTTGGAGTCGAGGGCCATCCGGGCTGAAGCTGATGCTCATTCTATCCAGAGACAGTATGACTCCCTGTATAACAAGAGGGCAATAGACTGCAAGCAAGTGGTGAAAGCTTACCAGGAGTCTGAGGATTTCTTTGAGTTTATAGATAAGCATGACGATGAAGTACGCCCGGGTATCATGTCTGTTGGCTGGGATCGAGCCATCAATGCTGTGAGTAAGAGGCATCCTGCTGTGGTTTTCCCGAGGGACTTTCCAAGTCCGTATTGTCAAGTTGCTTCGGGCGCCGAGGCCATGCCGGTAGCTCAGGCTTCGGGCTCCGGCTCTAGGGGAAGTCATCGTCGTTCTGGTTCCGGCTCGAGGGGTGTCCGAGCAGCTGTGGATGGCTCAGTTTCCTCAGATCCTCGAGGGAAAAGGCCTATGACCGTGCAGAAGGGGAGAGTGGTTCGTCTAACAGTCCCCTCGAAGAAGGTAGTTGGAGATAGCTCCTCTTCCGAAGAGGAAGAGGTTGAGGCAATGGAAGTGACAGCTCCACCAGTCGCGTTAGCCGAACCGGGTAAGGGCCATGATGAGGACAGCTCTGAGGAAGAGAGTGATGAGGGGAGTAGCGAGGAAGAGACTGATGAGGAGGAGAATGACGAGGAGGAGAATGGCGAGGAGGATTCCTCGGATGAGTAGCTGGGATTGCTTCGGGCCTTGCATGGCCTAACATAGCCGTATGTGGCTTTTATTTCTAGTATTTCAATCACGGTGCTTCGTGATTAAACTTTTATTCGGTCTAAATGATGTAACCCTAACTGTTGGCCCTTCGAGGTCTTTATTTATGCACTTGTTTGTTTTATTCGTATGTTCATTTATTTTCGGTACTTGGTCTCCCTAGACTCACACTCAACAGGTGCTTGGTACGTAAACAAAACATAGAATCATAGAATGGAAAACAAGTTTGCATTAATAACTCAAAAAGGGGATAAACCCTTACATAACTCATTATTGTCCTACTCGGGGCATCAAAACCCTGGAATGGTTTCATGGAACCTTATTTCTACTTCTCCTACTAGATAAATAAAAAGCTACATCCTCGCAGAGGCAACTTAAACATAATAAATCTTGAGGTTCAAGGCATGCCAAGTACGGGGCACCTCAACCCCGTCCAAGATCTCCAACTTGTATGATCCTCGTCCCAACGTCTTCCTGACTCGATACGGCCCTTCCCAATTTGGGGCTAGTTTTCCTTTCTGGCCAACTCCAGAAGCCTCGATCTTCCTCAGAACCAAATCACCTTGTTGAAAGAACCTCTCCTTAACCCTGTGGTTGTAATAGAAGGATGCTTTCTTTTGATGCTCCACATTTCTGGCGTTTGCCTCGTCTCTGACTTCATCAATCAGATCCAGGGCGAGCTTCATAACTTCTTCATTTGTCTCAGGTTCAAATGCCTCCACTCGAGGTGATGCATGCATAATCTCCAGTGGCACAACTGCCTCAGCTCCATAAGCTAGCAGAAACGGGGTTGCTCCTGTGGTCACCTTGCAAGTAGTGCGATAAGCCCAGAGTATAGGCAGTAACTCGTCTACCCAGGTGCTCCTTGAGCGTTCAACCCTTTTCTTAAGTCCATCAAGGATGATCCGATTGGCCACCTCGGCTTGTCCATTTGCTTGCGGATGTGCTACCGAGGTAAAACGAAGCTCAATAGCATTCTCCTCGCAATACTTCTTGAATTCTTCATTATTGAACTGTGTCCCATTATCCGTCACAAGGATTCGCGGGATGCCATACCTGCAGATTATGTTCTCCCAAAAGAACTGGGAAACTTGCTTGGTGGTTATTTTGGCTAAAGGCTTAGCCTCGATCCACTTGGTGAAGTAGTCAATGGCGACAATCAGAAACTTCCTCTGTGCTGATGCCATAGGGAAAGGCCCAAGAATGTCCATCCCCCACATAGCAAATGGAATGGGGGAATTGACTGATGTTAACATCTCAGGCGGCTGCCTGACAATCGGAGCATGCTTCTGGCACCTGTCACACCTCTTGACATAATCCTGTGCATCAGCCAGCATCTCTGGCCAGTAGAATCCCAAGCGGGTTATCTTGTGAGCGAGGGCCCTGCCCCCCAGGTGCTGCCCACAGATTCCTTCATGAACTTCTTCCAAAGCCTCCCTTGCCTCTTGAGGCCTCAAGCACTTCAAGTACGGGATGACAAATGATCTCTTATACAGAATGCCCTCAATCAAGGTGTATCTCAATGCTCTTACTGAAAGTTTTCGTGCCTCCAAGGCATCATCTGGGAGCCACCCGGTCTTAAGGTGTGCCTTGATGGGATCTATCCAAGAACTTCCCACATCAATTGGTGCCACTAATTTTGAGTTGATGGTCGGGGCCTTCAAGACCTGGAAGTAAACACTCCCTTCATAGTTTTCTATCTCAGAAGAAGCAAACTTAGATAGGGCATCGGCCTTAACGTTCTCTTCTCTCGGGATGTGTTCTACATAACACTCGTCAAACTGAGTCATGACAGCTTTTACAACTCGCAGATACTTTGCCATAGTTTCATCCTTGGCCTCAAATTCACCATTTACTTGAGAGACTACTAATCTTGAATCTCCACACACTTTGAGGTTCTTGACTCTCATGATTCTGGCCAAGCCTAGACCAGCTATCAAGGCCTCATACTCAGCTTCATTGTTGGTTGTCTGGAAATCCAACTTTAAAGCATATTCGACTGTGAACCCATCGGGGCATTGCAGTACTAAGCCTGCGCCACTAGATTTTGTTTTTGATGCTCCATCAAAATAGAGCACCCAGCATTCCTTCTGATCAGGTTCAAGTTCTCCATCTCTATCTTGCTTCTCAGGGGTTGTTATCATTTCCTGCCCCCGACTTCTTGGTTGCTAATGGTGCATTCAACCACGAAGTCAGCCAATGCCTGAGCCTTAATGGCTGTTCGAGGCTTATATGTGATGTCAAATTCTCCAAGTTCAATCGCCCACTTGATTAGCCTCCCACTAGCCTTTGGGCTATGCAAAATGTTTCTCAACTGTTGGTCCATCAGGACCTCAATCTTGTGTGCCTGGAAGTACGGGCGTAACTTCCTCGAGGCTGTTACCAATGCCAATGCGAATTTCTCGACGGGAGAGTAATTCAGCTCCGCCCCGTGCAACACCTTGCTCACATAATATATAGGTTTCTGGACCTTCTTCTCTTCTCGGATGAGAACGGCGCTCAACGCTTGCTCGGATACCGCCAGGTATATATAAAGAGTCTCTCCGGGACTAGGTTTGGCCAACAACGGGGCTTCAGTCATGTACTTCTTCAGTTGTTCAAAGACCTCTTGGCTCTCACGAGTCCACTCAAAATCTTTCACTTTCTTTAATGCTTGAAAGAAAGGCAGGCATTTGTCACCAGACTTGGAGATGAATCTTCCTAAAGCCGCTACTCGGCCTGTCAACTTCTGCACATCTCTTATAGAGCGTGGTGGCTCCATGTCTAAGATCGCCTTGATCTTGTCAAGATTGGCTTCTATGCCTCGCTTTGAAACCATAAGACCCAAGAATTTGCCTGATCCAACGCCAAAGGCACACTTAGCTGGATTCAACATCATTTTATGGTGCCTCAGCACTTCGAATGCCTCTCTGAGGTGCTTAATGTGGTCTGCCTTGAACAGGCTCTTGACTAGCATGTCATCAACATAGACCTCCATGGTTTTTCCAATCAGATGGGCGAATATCTTATTCACCAGTCGTTGGTAAGTAGCTCCTGCATTTTTTAGACCGAAAGCCATAACAAGATAGCAGAAAACACCGAAGTCAGTTATGAAAGATACCTTAGGGACGTCATCCTTGTGCATCTTAAACTGATTGTAGCCGCTAAAACCATCCATGAAGCTTAGCATCTCATGTCCAGCTGTGGCATCTATTAACATGTCTATCCTTGGTAGAGGAAAACAATCCTTAGGGCATGCGTCATTCAAGTCGGTGAAGTCTATACACATCCTCCACTTACCGTTGGCTTTCTTGACCATCACAGGGTTAGCCAACCATTCCGGGAACTGAATCTCTTCGATAAACCCAGCTTCTAAGAGCTTGTCAACTTCCTGCTTTATGGCCTCTTGCCTTTCAGGTGCAAAGTTCCTTTTCTTTTGCTGTATTATCTTCCGATTGGGATCAACATTCAACCTATGAGTTATGAGCTGGGGATCAATCCCTGGCATATCAGCCGCTGTCCAAGCAAACACATCGCCATTCTCTTGCAAGAATGCTATCAACTCGCCCTTCAGGGGTTCCTTCAAAGAGGCTCCAATGTAAGTCACCTTCTCAGGATCACCTAGCTCCAGAGGAATAGGTATTAAATCCTCTGCTGGCTTTCCTCGGTGTTCATCATCGCCACGGACATCCATGTCTTCGATCGGAAGTACCTGCCCCCCGATTCCATCAGCCCTTAGTGCGGATACATAACAACTTCTCGCCATCTTCTGATCACCCTTTTGTTCTCCAACACCATTCCGGGTTGGAAACTTAATCTTCATATGATATGTGGAGGCCACAGCCTTGAAAGCATGAAGTCCAGTCCTTCCTAGGATTGCATTATAAGTTGAGGATGCCTTGATCACAAGGAAATTCAGCATCTGAGTAGCTTCCTTAGGTTCCTGTCCAATGGTCATGGGCAACTGAATAGTGCCTTCAACCTTGGATTCAACTCCATTAAATCCGTAGATTGGCATGTTGGTAGGGGTCAACTGGGAATCGGTGTATCCCATTTTCAAAAACGCATCGTGAAACAAGATATCAACAGAAGCTCCATTGTCTATCAAGACTCGTTTCACCTCCGAGTTTCCAATTACAGGAGTTATGACCAACGGGTCGTCATGGGGGAATTTCCCCCCTTCAAGGTCTGAATCATCAAAACCAATCACTATCTCAGTCTTGGCACGCTTCGGGGCTTCTCCTACTATGTGCATCACTTCTCTAGCATAGGCCTTTCGGGAGTTCCGGGTAGTGCCGGCTGCTGTCGGTCCTCCCCAAATCATATTGATTACTGGCCCTCGGGGCTGTGTATTACGATCATGATCACGATTGCCGTCTCTTTTGTCATTGTCTCTTCTGTCATAGTCCCTTCTTTGGGTACCGCGATCATCATTCTTCGTGAACTTGCCTAGCTTTCCTTTCCGGATCAAAAACTCAATCTCATCTTTCAGCTGTCTACAATCATCTGTATCATGACCCACATCACGGTGGTACCTACAGTATTGATCTTTGTTCCTTTTCGCGGGGTCACCCCTAAGTGGCTTCGGCCATCGGAAGTCTTTATCCTTCTCAATATCTAGCAAGATCTGACTCCTAGGAGCGTTCAACCTTGCATAATCAGAGAACCTCGGTCCCAAACCTTTCTTCGGTGGTGAATCAGAATCCTTGCTAGTCCGGGGATACTTGTCCCTAGCATCGTACTCTTGCTCTTGCTTTCGTTTCTTCGAATCAGTAGAACCCTTGCCATTGCCTCCCGTGGCTTCCTTCTTCATGCTGTCCTCAGCCTTGATATATTTGTCGGCTCTCCGTTGAAGCTCGGCCATATTTTCAGGAGGATGTTTTGCCAAAGACCTTTTGAAAAAGAGGTCAGTGGTTCCATGTTCCAGGGCTACCATGGCCACCTTATTTTCCAGATCAGTGATGTTCAGCGTCTCCTTGGTGAACCGCTTGAGGTAATCTCTCAGATTCTCATTCTTCCCCTGCACCACATACATGAGGGATGCAGAACTTTTCTCATGAACTCTTCCGCTGATGAATTGACTCACAAAGGCAGCGCTCAACTCCTTGAAAGAGCCAATCGAGTTTGCAGGTAAGCGGCTGTACCACCTTTGAGCCATGCCAGACAAGGTTTGAGGGAACGCCCTACACTTTAAGGCGTCGCTCGCAGGCTGCAACAGCAGTGCATTCGAGAACGTCCTAACATGATTTGCGGGATCGCCCGTTCCATCATAGGCCTTGATTGTTGGCATCTTGAACTTCTTTGAGATGCGATCATTCATCACCTCCTCCGTAAACGGGGGTGTAGGATCATCAGGATCCCCAAGTGGCATCAGATCCTTAGGGTTGCTTCTGGGGGTCTCCACCCTTGTTGATTTTTCAGTTGGGGCCTCGGCCCTCCTTTGCCTTCTTGAAGGCCTCTCCAAATTTATAATTGGAATCCTCTCCGCAGTTGGAGGTGGCTGAGCTTGATTCAATCTATCTTGTTCTCTTGCAATATCGTCCTTCAACTTTAAGATCTCTGCCTCATAAGCCTTGATTTTCTCAGCAGTTGTCAAGGGGAGTCCATCAGGGATTCTTCGTGTCCTTCTTTGAGGTTCTTTGCTGGCACGTCGCCTCCTCGGGGCTTCATCTCGATCATCATCCTCAGATGACGAATCATCAGTATAGGGGCCAGAGTAGTCATCATACTCTCGATCCCGGATCTGTAAGGCATGACCGCTTGGTCCAGGTTCTCTTCGTCGAGGGGGATAATTAGGCAACCCATACATAGGGTTGGTGTTCAAAGGGAGATCCGTAGTATGGATCTGTACCCCCGTGCGATCAACGTTACCAAGGGGAGAAACCACCATCTGGAGAGGATTGGTTTCTTGGCTTTGATGGACAATCATAGAGTGGGTCCCCTCTACTTGGGGAGTCGTCCCTGGGGGCTGAGTGGGTAGAGGTTGAATGACCGCCCCTGTCGATGGGAGAATTTGTCCTTCTTCAGTGGCGATAAGCGGATCAGAAGTGGCTGGTGGAGCACAGTTAAGAGGCACGGCCTCAGTTGATGTTGTCCTCTGTGTTTGAACCATGGTTGATGTTGTCTTCCTACAGACGGCGCCAAATGTTGTGGATCTAAATCTCGATTACGATTTGTTATTATTGCTAGGGTGGTTGAGCTTCGCGCTTTAATGGCTGTTTCTGCGTTCGAGACTGTAATCGGTCCTCACAGAGTGCCTACGTATCTCGTATTGAGAATCAAGCCAAGACGTAGTTCTGAGAATGAGGGGTCAGGCCCTTTATATAGGCTGAGAAGCCTTAGAATTATGGTAGGATTTGGAGACTTGGTGGGCAAGTCTTTGAGGAAGGTTCTAGATCTATTCCTTGTAGGAATCAGTTTCCATATTGAATTGTGCATCTTGGAGGATAAGTCAGGCAAGAGTAATATCCTTGTTTGACTCTTATTTGCTGAGCTGTTTATTACCCTTAATACTAATTACGAAATTAATATTATAATTAGGGTTTTGGGCCCAGCTGGTGGGCCCCACGTTTGGACCATTCTTAGCCTAATTAATGCCACATTAAATGTGACTTTAGGGCTTACTTTTAGTCCATATCAATCACAGATAATTTTAATTCAATAAAATAATACCATAATAATTAATAATTGACTTATTACCCTTTTTAAACTAAAACGTATCATCTTATCAATATTTTTTAACTAATTTTTCCTTTTTAAAAAACAATATGGCCAATATATGTATATATATATAATTATTTTAAAATATAATTATTTAAAAATGTAATTTACAAAATTCATATCATAAAAAATTAATTCGAATTATTGAAAAAATCATATAATAGTAAAAAAAATCCGTTCATTGCACAGGTTTTAAGCTAGTATAACTAAAAGAGTATGTAATTGAATAATAATTGGAGTGTAATTAAAAGAGTTTGTTATTAAGTTAAATATGTGGTTTATGTTTTGTAAAATAAAATTTCATTTGCATTTTAATTTATTTTTTCATTTTTGGAAGGTGTTAGCAAACTTTTTAGGATGGTGTTAATCGACCAACCAGCCAATCAATTATACCTTCAAATTATGATTCCATAATAATCCATAATGTAATATTTGTTTAAAATAGAATTTAATATTAATTTGTCATTGTGTGAAATTTTTATTGTTTATTATATAGTTTTTTTTGACTTATAATTTGTTGTAAATTTGTTAATAAATATGTTATATTAAAATTATTTAAATTGATTTTGAAAATATTTGGTTTCCAAGTAATTGAAAGAGTCTAAAAAAGTTGGGTGTTGAAGAATTTTAACACAAATATAACTAAAAGAGTATGTAATTGAATATTAATTGGAGTGTAATTAAAAGAGTTTGTTATTAGGTTAAATATGTGGTTTATTTTTTGTAAAATAAAATTTATATGTATTTTAATTTATTTTTTCATTTTTGGAAGGTGTTAGCAAACTTTTTGGGAAGGTGTTAACCGACCGACTGAACAACCAATTATACCTGTTTCGCTTATAATAGTATAGTATAGATATGTGGTTTATTTTTTGTAAAATAAAATTTTATATGTATTTTAATTTATTTTTTCATTTTTGGAAGGTGTTAGCAAACTTTTTGGGAAGGTGTTAACCGACCGACCGACTAACCAATTATACCCTGTTTCGCTTATAATAGTATAGTATAGATTGTACTTTTTGTATTTCTTTCTTTACTTCTATTAACTTATATTTCGTTTTATTTATCAAAATTATTGTATTACATAAGTAATTTTTCAATTTTTTTTGACTTATAAGTTCATATTTTACCAAATACTTGACTTATAAGTAAACTCATCCAAACACCTACATAACTTATAAGTGTTGATTTACTTATAACTTATAATCCATTTATTGACTTAAAGCAATAAGTTACTTTTTTTAAGTTATGCCAAACGACCCCTATATTTTCATAGTCAATAGATATTTATCATTAATTTGATTCATGATGGAACAAATATTAAGAAAAATGAAGAATCATAATTAAATATTGTAATACTCCCTCCATCCCAAATCTTTTATTTTATTTAACTTTTTTGTGGTCAAATTGACTGAACTTTGACCAAATATTACATATATAATATAAATAAGAGAAAACTGGGCCGAGGTTGTCCTCAGGGATCTCTCATAAGGTTAGAAGATGTACTTATAGAGTAAGGGGCCCCACAGGGGCATTTTTGTAAATATAAATTTTTTTCAGTGATTTTACATAAATACCCTTAAATGTGAAACTCTATAAATAAAAACTATAATAAAAGTTATATCATTAGAAAGTACATTTAATTTAGTTTAAGACGTATTTTTCAAATTTTATAAATTATTAAAGGATAATACGTAAATGTTGGTCAAAATTCGACGATCATAAAAAGTCAAATGAGATAAGAGATTTGGGACGGAAGAAGTACATCTAAATCAACGATATATGAAATCGAAAAAAATGCACTATTAAGTTAATTCACTTAAAAAAGTAAATTGAATGAAGTTATCATTTATTGTAGTTTTCTTTGTATTTCTTTTTTATATTTTCCATCTCTCATATTTGTTTGTTGCTCTTTCTAATTTTATAAGAAAACATTGTCTTAATTTTTTTATCAATCATTCATTTTGTAGAAGATCTTATGTTGTGTTTACTTTGAGAGAATGGAATGAGGTGGGAATGGAATGAATAATTATAAACAAAATTTATGAAGAAATAAGGGATATTGGGAAAAATAGTGAACAAATATGAAAGAGAAAAAGTTTTTTATGGTGAAGATTGCAAGAAAAATGATGATGGAGAATGGAGCATTTCTTCAAAAACATGCGGGTTAAAACTTTAGTTTAATTTGTGTGGAAAGTAATGAAATAATGAAAATTTAAACATTTTTTCCAATCTCCCCCAAATAATAATACAAATTTCATTCCATTCTGCTTTCATTCCATTCAATTCAAGCGAACATAGCCTTAGTTCTTCCGTATAAGTTATCCATTATATTTCCTTTTTCATTATTATTAAACGCTTTTACAAGGACTATTTACCAATAATTGTATTTAACATCCCAATAAATAGGATAACTCAAAATAATAAACAACTCCTCAAGGTTTCATAATCCACAATCTTCCGAATAAGTAGCAGCCTAGAAAGATTATATGTTGGGACAAATAAAGAAATAAGATTGACAGTGAACAAAATGCTCATATACGATGTTGACGGAGGAATTTGGTAACAACAAAGTTTGAGGTCTGTCGCCGGAATCAAGATCTATGATGGTGGTTCTTCGCCGGATAATTCGCCGGAGTGTGGTGGTTGTGATGAATTGGGGGCTGAGATTGAGAGGGTTATTGGTGGTGGCTCGTAGCTCTTCGCTTCCATCCCCCCTCAATTTGCCTACGTACCTCTGTATTTATAGAGGATCAAGCCCACGTAGTTCTTGGAGAGCAAGAAACCCAATTGGGCTTGGATTGTCGGTCTAGCTTCCGGAATGTTCTACTATGAGGCCTAACCACAAAGGCCCAAGGCTCATCCAAGATCTCAAGACTTCACGGATAAGGAAACTTCCCCCGTCGAGGACTAGTCCTATCCGCTATTTCTTGATTTCAAGGATGCAGGTATAGCCGTGGTTTACCCCAAGTGCAGAACGCATCCCTGTCCCCCGAATGAGAAGCACCCACCAGATAGCATGACAGGTGATCCGGAGCTTTTGGGTGCAAAGTGCAGGATTACTCCAAAGTTCCCCAATGAGAGCGCGCCCATTGGCTACAGGAACAGAGCTCCCAAAGCACACACCATAAAGTCCCCATCTTTCCACCTTAGGGCGCGCCCTTAGTGTCTAAGAAGGGTCCTTATATCCAGGTAAACCCCTGGAGGCCTTCTGCGACGGACATCCCCCTCCTGAGATACGACAGGAGGGAATTCTTCAATATCTATTGGAATTTAAGCCTGAGTGGAATCCAAGCTTGAGTGGAATCCAAGCTTAAGTAGAATCCTTCATTAAAAACTATAAAAACTTGAGTAGAATTCCATCTTGAGTAGAATTCCAGCTTGAGTAGAAATCTCTGATATGGAAGTATCAATTAGGGCGCGCCCTCCCTATAAGGAAAGTGAGGGCGCGACCTGGTTTCTTCAATCTATGCCAAAACCCTAATTTATCATGAAAATCCCCAAATTAAACCCGTATCTGACCCGGATCTATTTTAGAATACCCGAACCGAATTTTGGGCATAACAACTACCCCCCAATTCCATATGAAATCAGAGATGTTATATGGAATTTTCCTCAAAAAACCCAAAATTTATGTAGCTTTTCTCCTCCAGGGCGCGTCATGAAATTCTTCAATCCACATCTCTAAGCTTTTGCATCCATCTCTAATTTTGGCTTCTTCGTAGAGGAATAACACAAATGCACAACATCTCTAAGTTTACATGAGCTAACTCGGCGTAAGAAACAAGAGATATTATGCACGTGTAAACCTCTCACCGAGCTTGCCCTAAAGCTAAATATATATATTTACAGAGGGTGTGCCTTATGATATTATGACGTACGGACCCCTTCAACTATCATCCACATACACTTCCATGGTCTTTTCAAGTTCCCTCTGCATTAATCAAGCCAAAGGGCATTCCAATGTAACAGTATAATCCTCTATCTGTGATGAAAAAGGTGTGCTCTTGATCAGGTGCATACATGGAAATCTAATTATAACCCGAATAAGCGTTCATGAAACTCAAGAGAACATGTGTTGTTGCATATCTTCCAACAGACCAATCCGAGGAAGAGGAAAACTATCCTTTGGGCAAGCCTTTGTTTATATTAGTGGAATCTACACAAGTCCTCTATCTCCCATTAAGCTTCATAACAAGAACCTGGTTAGCCAGCCACTCCGGTAGTAAAACTCTTTAATCAATCCAACGTTTAACAATTTATCAACTTCTTCCTTCAATGCAATAGCTCTTTCCCCAATTACTGGGCGTCACTTCTGCCTAATACCCTTCCTGTCAGGATTTATATTCAAGTGATGACACATGACCTTTGGGTCGATGTCCACCATAATAGCATGACTCCAATGCAAAAACATCTCAATTTGTCAAAAGAAAGCTTGTGAGCATATCTCTCTACTCAGAATTCAACTAAGAACCGACCTTCAAAATTTTACTTGAATCTCTAGCATCCACCAACATTGAGATTGTATCTTCTGTCGAATCTGTCTTTTCCACCGGTTGAGGCATTCTTAGATCAATATCAAAATCAAGACTTCGAGGGTCTTCAATCATGGCACCATCCTTGGAGGGCACGTCCTCTTTTAGAGGGAAGTCTTCCTCAACAAGGGTATGCAGCAAGCCTTCAAGCAACATCCGCCTACCTTCAACTTGCTCACCTCTAAGATTGATGGAGATGACGTCCTCCGAATCTTCCTCAACCTCTTCCAGAATCCCTTCTTGAAGATCACCAAGAACTGGGGCACTTTCCTTATGCAATTTCCCAAGGCGCGCCCTGATAGGGGGCGCTTCCTCTTTTTCTTTTTGGACAAGATAAGGAATTACTTTCATTGAGGGCGCGCCCTCTATCTCGTTGTCTTCTAAACCCTTTGATTGCCTTATGATAACAATCCCTCGAATCATGCTGGGATCCTCGAATAGTTCCTACTCCATTGGGTGTTGGAAATTTCATTGCAAGATGGTAGATAGAAGTCACAACCTTCATTTCCTTCAACAAAGGGCGCCCTACCAAAGCATTGTGCGATGATTCCACATCCAAAATCATAAAATCCATCATTTGAGTCACAGAAAGAGCTCCTTCCCAAGAGTTACCGGTAGCTTGATAGTTCTTCTAACTTTCACAGACTCACCCGAAAAACCATAAATCCATCCATTGTCTGGAATCATATCCTTATCCAGAAGTCCCAACTTCTTGTAAGTGCCATAGTATAAGATATTCACCGAATTCCCATTGTCGACAAAAACCCGATGCACATTCTTGGATCCAATCTGGATTGCCACCACCAGAGCATCATCGTGTGGATGGTGTACCCATTTAGATTCTTCCTCAGTAAAAGTGATATCCGCACACTTTCCCTTGAACAATTTGGGCGGCCTTAACCCCAAGCTATTCATATCGGTGAGAGGTATATCTTGCCTCTCAAGCATATCTTTCCAAACCATTTTTATTATCACCCCCCAAGTGTTGTCTTCCAAAGATAGTGTAGATACTTCCCTCTTTAACAAACTTCTTCTCTTCAGGCATGTCTTCATTACGGAGGGCACGCCCTCCGTTCTCCTCAGGATTCTCCTTATGCTTCTTGACTTCTCTGACAATCCAATCGTCAAGTATCCTTCCTTGATCAGATCTTCAATTTTATCCTTCAGCTGACGACATTCATGAGTATTGTGACTTGTCGACTCATAGTACTCTCAGTGCTTCTTCTTATCCTTGCTTTACCAGGCAGATAGAGGAGTCCGCTTAAAAAGCCCTTTATTCTTGTTCACCTCAAAGATGTGTTCAATTGAAGCCGCCAAGGGAATGTAATTATTTGTCCTTCGATCATAAGAATACGTATCTGAAGTTCCCCATTCCGTTAGTGCTGATTCCAATACGATATACAGGACTTGTAATCTTCCCCTTAGCATTACCTGAGCTTCTGTCTTCCGATTTTCTACCAAGGATTGCTCAATAGGTAATTACTCCAGATCCAAGCTTTTGAAACCATTGCTAAGCATTCTCACTGAAAGTAGTTGCCAGCAGATGACATCTATCCAAGTCAGTTACTTGGTAAACATCCATCTCAATGTCAAAACATCCTAAGAATTCCACAGGGTCTGCATTTTCATTGAAACGTAGATCATTGGTCATAGATCTATATCCTGTAGGGAGCTCTGCCTCTCTAACCTCTGTTGAAAGTGGAGAAGGAGTTTGTGCCGTAGCAGATATCCTTCCTCCATCCAAGTGAGAAAGAAGCCTCTTCAAGTCGACGACTTTAAAAATGCCCACACCTGGAATATTTTGACTATTTGGTGGCACAGTTGTTTTGAGTACCCCCCAAGGGTGAAGGTTGAGTTGTCGTCTGAGCATTTCCTGGAACTCCGACATGAAGTTGTGTGAGAATTACCTCTTCGAGAGCTTTCCTCAACTTGAAAAGCTTTCCCTGTTCGACGGTGATTTCGTGGAATACTCCGAGATTTTCTCCTACTTCCTTGCTCTTGCTCCACTGAATCCAATTTTGCCCCGAAGTTATTTATGGTAGTACCCATATTATATAACTGCTCCATCAACTCCACGTTGCTAATAAGAATGGGCAGCTGTCCACCGGTAGCCGGATTTCCACAATAGTGTGGGGGATCAGGGATCTCTTCCGGAATATAAGCTTCGTGACGAGCTTGATTACCCCCAAGCTATCTTCAAAATCATAACCATTTTCCTCATGAGAACCTCCACCTTGATTGTGAGACATATCCAAATTTGATCAAGATACTGTCAAGTGGATTGATGACTTTAGAGTTCGGAGGCTGCATCCATCAAATCTAAGAGAATTGCACTAGAGCTTCAAAAGGATGTGGTGATAGAAGGCGCGTCCTCAAAAGAGGGAAAGCTTGCATGCTTACAAGAAAAATTTCCGCATCGAATCTTCTACTCAAGGGCGCATCCTCCATTGACGAGAACTATTCAAACTCACCCTTCGGGGCGCGCCCTACAAGCATAATCTTGTAATCTCGAAAAAGTTGAAAATTTCACTCAACTAAGGCTAGGGAAAGTGTACATGGACTACCCCCTAGACTAGGAGGTAATTAATTTACCTTGTAGTCTACTATTCTGGCATTGTTCTACTTCAATCAATTTCTGGTAGAAAGAGTGCATTCTCCGGTCACGGGCTACTTCAAATCTCATCCCATGAAGTGGCATCTCAAAATGAGGCATCCTATGAATAACATCTCTCGAAGAGGCATCTCACTAGGAGGCATCCAACAAAGGGCATCTCACGAAGAGGCATCTCACAAGGAGGCATCCTATGAAAGGCATCTCACGAAGAGGCATCCCCGTAAGGGTATTCCGCTGTTCACACAAATTATCATGAAATACATGTATACGTAGGGCTAGGGAGGTGCATCAATACTACCCCCCAGCATCAGAATATCATTCCTTAAATAAGCATCTCTTAAAGAGGCATCCCAAGAGGGGAATTTTAAGAGAGAGCCGTTGGAGTTGCCGAGGACGCGCCCTATATGGATGAGGGCAATGACAAAGTCTCTTCTAGTCCGGATGAATGTCATTCTTGGGTAGAGGGGCTCACTCATGACCTTGGGGCCTCAACCTGATGATCAGGGGGCACACACTATGGTTCGTGGGGCCGCAACTCAACAGCTTTTTTCCTTCTGGAGTCCAAGTAGTAAATTATCCTCGTATATACTGGAGTCCGCTTGAGAATTTGCATCTTTCTTTGAGGGCGCGGCCTAACCAGAAAGATCCTCTGAGGGAGAATTCCTTGAGGGCGCTTCCTATGTTGGAGCATTTTCTTGAAGCTAAGTCTTGATGTAGAGCATTTCCCTGAGGTTGAGGATTCTCACCCTCTCTTCCACTAGTTGCACTACAAGAAACCAAGAGAACAAATGTAGGGCCTTTCATGAGGGCGCGCCCTCAGCAATATGTCAAGGGCTATTCCTCACTTTGGTGATTAGGCTTGTCAACGTCATTCCTACATCTTCGGCTTCATTCTCTTCCAACAAAATCTCAAAGCAGGGCTATCTCGTGTCCAAGGGGCCTCGACCTATAATCAGGGGGCGCGCGCTGTGGACCACGACCTTGAGGAAGGGCTCGCTCATGTCCAAGGGGCCTCGACCTGTAATCAGGGGGCACGCGCTGTGGATCACGGGGCCTCGATTCCAAGTGTTCCCCTTTCTTCTGGCCAAGCAAACCCATGTAGGCCTTCTCACCAGGCAAACCCCTGTAGGCCTTCTCACCAGGCAAACCCCTGTAGGCCTTCTTACCAGGCAAACCCCTGGAGGCCTTCTCATCAAGTAAATCCCTGTAACTTTATACATGCAATAAATATATAGAGTAAAATAATATAGAGGTTGGATATTACCTGGAGGCGCGCCCAGTCAGGGGAAGGCGCGCTTCTTAATAATCTTTTGAGGAATGCTCTGCTTGAATTAACAAAACCCACCATTTGCAGCTTTCTCTTCTATATCATCTTCCATGGGTGCGCCTTGTGGCGCGCCTTGGCAGTGCGCCCTTGATAAAAGATGCGGCACCTTTTTATAAAATCTATGAGGCTTCTATTGATGCAACCTCCTTCATGTGAGCATGTCCTGTCAGAGATGATGAAAGATGAATATGCAGCTTCATGTATTTCTCCACTTGAAAGTAGAATACTGGTAGGCGCCCCTTGAGATAAAGATGCAACTCCTGATAATTGTGTCTCATATACGTAAGACTCCATCTTCATGTGTTTGCATCCCAACTTTCTCCCGTGCTAACTTTCACCATAACCTTCTTCTCAGAATAGGATGTGGATTTCATCCTAAACCAATTACCAATAGGTTTCCTAAACCAAGTAGAATTCTTTATTAAAAATTCGTAGTTGTCCTTCTTCTCCAATTTCGGACTGATTCCAGCCAAATTCTTCTGATGGTAACACCTTTGGGTTAACGAGAATTTAATAAGCTTCGCGTGGGCTGTAAAATCGTCCAAATCAGACTTCTAGAACTCAAGATATGACCCAAATAGTGTAGGTAGCACGTGCAGCACAATACATACGAATTTTCATATATTTTAACTCCAAGATCGATGACCCATCATCAATTAAGCCATACTTGAGACCATATCTTCAAACCATGATGAGAATCGTAACCTGGAGGAGGCATCCTGGAGATGAGGGCGTGTTTAGTCATTGAATTCTCCCATAACTTGTTGGAAATCATCTGAACCTTGGATGCCACCCTTAGGGCGTGCCCTCAGATTTCTTGAGGATGCATCCTGATAGTGAGGGCGCGCCCTCCGTGATGAGGACGAGATCTCGATAATTGCGTCTCTTTCTTAGAACATCCTTCCTTGAATCATATTCGGAATCCCCCTTGTAAAACTTAGTTCAAAGCTGCTGATCGGAAATCACCGCCTTCGAGATAACCGGAACCATCTTTTTGCAGCAGCAGCCTAAAAATCAGTTCACCTTCAGATCTTGTTCGACCCCCTACCAGAAATCGCCATCCTTGGATCTTCTCCGTTGCTGCAGATCTGCAACCCTATCGAGGGCTATTCCTTAGATCTTGCTTGTCGTTTCTTAAGAACCTTCATCGTGGTGAGAAATCCATCCTCCTTGGATTATGATCTTAATCAGCACCCCTCCTTCTAGCGCCAATTTGTTGACGGAGGAATTTGGTAACAACAAAGTTTGAGGTCTGTCGCCGGAATCAAGATCTATGATGGTGGTTCTTCGCCGGATAATTCGCCGGAGTGTGGTGGTTGTGATGAATTGGGGGCTGAGATTGAGAGGGTTATTGGTGGTGGCTCGTAGCTCTTCGCTTCCATCCCCCCTCAATTTGCCTACGTACCTCTGTATTTATAGATGATCAAGCCCACGTAGTTCTTGGAGAGCAAGAAACCCAATTGGGCTTGGATTGTCGGTCTAGCTTCCGGAATGTTCTACTATGAGGCCTAACCACAAAGGCCCAAGGCTCATCCAAGATCTCAAGACAACACGGATAAGGAAACTTCCCCCGTCGAGGACTAGTCCTATCCGCTACCGCTATTTCTTGATTTCAAGGATGCAGGTATAGCCGTGGTTTACCCCAAGTGCAGAACGCATCCCTGTCCCCCGAATGAGAAGCACCCACCAGATAGCAGGACAGGTGATCCGGAGCTTTTGGGTGCAAAGTGCAGGATAACTCCAAAGTTCCCCAATGAGAGCGCGCCCATTGGCTACAGGAACAGAGCTCCCAAAGCACACACCATAAAGTCCCCATCTTTCCACCTTAGGGCGCGCCCTTAGTGTCTAAGAAGGGTCCTTATATCCAGGTAAACCCCTGGAGGCCTTCTGCGACGGACATCCCCCTCCTGAGATACGACAGGAGGGAATTCTTCAATATCTATTGGAATTTAAGCCTGAGTGGAATCCAAGCTTGAGTGGAATCCAAGCTTAAGTAGAATCCTTCATTAAAAACTATAAAAACTTGAGTAGAATTCCATCTTGAGTAGAATTCCAGCTTGAGTAGAAATCTCTGATATGGAAGTATCAATTAGGGCGCGCCCTCCCTATAAGGAAAGTGAGGGCGCGGCCTGGTTTCTTCAATCTATGCCAAAACCCTAATTTATCATGAAAATCCCCAAATTAAACCCGTATCTGACCCGGATCTATTTTAGAATACCCGAACCGAATTTTGGGCATAACATACGATATAAAATGATGCATGGCTGAATAAAGATTAAGCCAATGAGGTTATAGATAAAAGTTAATAAATGAATAAATCTATATATACAATAAAGTAAATGATTGCAGACTTGCAGTGCTTACATGATAGCTTACAATTCGTTTAAAACTATTTCGTTGAGCTCTTGTACACCTCTTCCTACAAAAGTGGCATGCCCATCAGTTCCTAGATCAATCCTCGGCTCCCACTTTTTTTTTTACATTGTTCTTTTTCTTTGTTTTTTGTCAGTTTTAGCCACTGTTTCCAAACGATAGATCATGCAAATAAGCAAATATAGCTATATATTTGGTATTTGTTTTATATAAATTAATTGTAAAACAATTACTATATGATACAACAAAATATAAATTTTAATAGAAATAAAAATGTATATAAAAAATAAATAAACTTAATATTTGAAATATAATTATATACAAATTAATATATCAATCACTGTTATTAAAAGTCTTCTAATAATATTAAAATAAAATAACAAATTAAAAATCAAGTGACAATTATATAATTAGTAACAACATGTCACTTAACATGAGAAGGTGACATGTTTCCAAAGGCTTTAACTCATATTTTAAATTTTTAATGAATCGTCATCCCATTTTAGTGTCACTTATAATTAGTCCTGATATCAAAATTCGTTTCTAACATTATTTTTTTGATTATTTTTCTCATATTTTCTAAAAGTTATTCCTTGCATATATTTTATTTGGATAATCCTTATTAGTTAATTAATTTATATATACATCAAAATTATGAACATGTGACATGTAGTCTTTTAAATTTTCTTACTATCTTCTTCGTTTCTTACAAATCGATTTTTTGATTCACATTCTATATAAATTGTTTGAGGGTTTTAAAACTATTTTGGTATAATTGCTATTTTTAAAACTTTATATCTAATTTTTTTATTACTAAAATTAGAAAAGGTGAATTTACCTATTTTGTATTATCACATTGCTTCTATACGCTCTTAACTGAAAGCGTGAATGTGACATGTTCTAAATTTTTTTACAGTTAACGTTTATGCTTTCTCATGAAAGATAGTGCGCATATATTCGTATGTGCAAATATTGATGGTTTGAATCTACAAGTTAGATGCAAGAGTACGTTTAATCATAAAAATTAATATTTTGATGCTATAACTGTTTAAAAAATATATTATTAACTAATCAATTTATTACATCAAAGTAAAATTTTCTTTAACTTTTATATAAACTTTATATTTATAATAGAGAGTAGTGAAAGGGGATGTCGATTCAATTAAGCATAATAAAAAATTATGTTTATATTGTCAACCTATATTCTCTCATTGGTCTTATTTATATTTTTCTATGTATCCATTTCTTACAAATATGGCGATTAATCCTGGGATTAATCGAGTTGAGTCGGGCCGGCTCGTTTAACTAATCGAGCCTAAACCTCTGCCCGAACTCGACTCGATTAATTTCATGAGTCGGGTCGAGCCAGTTCGTTTAGCTAAACGAGCCGGTTTTAACGAGTCGGGCGAGCTGACTCGTGTAATTTTACACTTAATCGAGTCTATATCTCTACCCGAACTCGGCTCGTTTAATTTCGCGAGTCGAGTCGAGACGGCTCGTTTAATTAAACGAGCCGGAACCTCTACCCGAACTTGGCTCGTTTAACTAAACGAACCGAGTCGAGCCCACTTAAACGAGTTCGAGCCGGGCGAGCTCGCGAGCCGCCCGACTCGAATTACAGCTCTAATGATAAAATAATAATAAAAATAAAATAATTCTAATCTAATAAATTTTCACATCAATCCCCAACCTTGACAATAATCTTCACACCAAAAGGTTAATCAACCTATCATATATACTACACAAAAGGTTGATTTTAACATATATAGCAAAACAAAGATAATCAAATTATCCTTCCAACGAGACCAAAAGTATAACATTCCGATGAATAATGAATCAGATAAAATTTCTACGAGAAATTAGAATTGCTAGGATTTAAACATACGAATGACGAGTAACGACACGAATACAAATAGTACAGAAAATATATTCATACCTAAAAATTCAAAGATGAAGAATGGCCATCAAGAATTTTGAATTTCCCAATTGCAAGAACCCCAAGTTTTATAACGAAATCATAAAAATCACTAACTCATATCACCAAATTCAAGTATATATCCTTTATACATATAACAAAAGGTTTAATCCATTACCTTAACTCTACAATTTCTTCTCTTAAGTTTTGTTATTGTTCCCAATTTCCTCGTTCTCATCTTCAATACTAAAAAATATAACTAAACATATTAATAAAGAATATACAAATTGTTACCATTTTTATCAAAATATCGACGTTACACACATGACATTTAAAAGTAACATTGTACTGTTTCACGACTAAATGTGACGCAACAAAATTTCCACTAAATATCAAACCATATGTGTCATAGTCTTCTAAACACAGGGTCTGATAGGTCACGCTATTATCAAAATAATGACGAGAATGAAGACTTGATGATAAGAAGGTCTTACGCATCTAATAAGACCCGGGACAATTAATTAAATCAAAATCTATAATGGAAGAACATACAAATAAACCAAATAAAATGTTCTAATTTGAATGGGATGACGATCGCATAAAACAATCTAATGGTGGTCATGTAGACCATGAATTCTTATCGAAATTATAAATTCATGCTAAGGGAGAATCATTTTGAAGAAAATTTACAATCCATGGGGCATTTGTTTGAGCTTATAAGACCCAAATCCATTAACTTGCAAACACAAAAACAAACACATTTCATACGTACTTAAAGGTTTGTGTTTATACGTAGTTGATATGGGCTGAAAATAAGCCCTAAAGACACATTTAATGTGGCATTAATTAGGCCAAGAATGGTCCAAACGTGGGGCCCACCAGATGGGCCCAAAACCCCAATTACAATATTAATTTCGTAATTAATATTGGGGGTAATAAACAGCTCAGCAATAAGAGTTGGATAATGATATTATTTCCACCAGACTTAGCCACCAAGGCATCCAATTCAACATGGAAACTGATTCCTACAAGGAATGGATCTAGAACCTTCCTCAAAGACTTGTCTACCAAGTCTCTGACTCCTACCATAATTCTAAGGCTCCTGCAGCCTATTTAAAGGGCCTAACCCCTCATTCTCAGAACTACGTTTTTGGCTTGATCTTTGATATTCATCAAAGTACGTAGGCATCTTGTGAAGGCAGATTCAGCCACGAACACAAGAACAGCCATTAAAGCTCGAAGCTCAACCACCCCAGCATTAATTACAAATCGTAACCTAGTTTTTATTCCACAACATTTGGCGCCGTCTGTGGGAAGACAACATCAACCATGGTTCAAACACGAAGAACAACATCGACTGAGGCCATACCCCTTAGCTCTGCTCCACCTGCCATCTCTGATCCACTCATCACCGCTGAAGAAGGACAATTACCCCCACCAACAGGGACGGTAATTCAACCTCTAACCTCTCAACCCTCAGGGACGATTCCCCATGTTGAGGGAACTTTACCTATGACTATCCCTCAAAGCCAAGAAACTAACCCTCTTCAGATGGTGGTTTCTCCTCTTGATAGCGCTGGTCGTACGCTACCTCCGGGGGTACAGATCCACACCACGGATCTCCCTTTGAATACCAACCCGATGTATGGGCTGTCTAATTATCCCCCTCAACACAGGGAACCTGGACCGAGCGGTCATGCCTTACAGATCCGAGATCGAGAATACGATCATTACTTTGGTCCCTATACTGATGATTCAACGTCTGAGGATGACAACGATGATCGTGATGAAGCCCCGAGGAGGCGACGTGCTAGTAAAGAACCTCGAAGGAGGTCCCAAAGAATCCATGATGGACCTCCACAAACGACTGAGGAAAGGATTAAGGCTCATGAGGCCGAGATCCAAAGGCTGAAGGATGATATTGCTAGAGAGCAAGCAAGGCGAAGTCTGATTCAATCTCCTCCAGTTACAGGGAGGATTCCCATTATAAATCTGGAGAGGCCCTCAAGAAGACAACGAAGGGCCGAAGCCCCAACTGAAAAATCGACAAGGGTGAACCCTAGGGATCTAATGCCCCTTGGGGATCCTGATGATCCTACACCTCCGTTCACTGAAGAGGTAATGAATGCTCGCATCTCAAGGAAGTTCAAGATGCCGACGATTAAGGCCTATGATGGAACGGGCGATCCCGCAAACCATGTTAGGACATTCTCAAATGCACCGCTGTTGCAGCCTGCGAGCGACGCCTTAAAGTGTAGGGCGTTCCCTCAAACCTTGTCTGGCATGGCTCAAAGGTGGTATAGCCGCTTAGCTGCAAACTCAATTGGCTCATTCAAAGAGCTGAGTGCCGCCTTTGTCAGCCAGTTCATTAGTGGGAGAGTTCATGAAAAAAGTTCTGCATCTCCTATGTATGTGGTGCAGGGGAAGAACGAAAATCTGAGGGATTACCTCAAGCGGTTCACCAAGGAGACGCTGAATATCACTGATCTGGAAAATAAGGTGGCCATGGTAGCCCTGGAACACGGAACCACTGATCTCTTCTTTAAAAGGTCTTTGGCAAAACATCCTCCTGAAAATATGGCCGAGCTCCAACGGAGGGCCGACAAATATATCAAGGCTGAGGACAGCATGAAGAAGGAAACCACAGGAGGCAATGGCAAGGGTTCTAATGATTCGAAGAAGCGAAAGCAAGAGCAGGAGTACGATGCTAGGGACAAGTATCCCCGGACTAGCAAGGATTCCGAGTCACCACCAAAGAAGGGTTTGGGACCGAGGTTTTCTGATTATGCAAGACTGAACGCCCCTAGGAGTCAGATCTTGCTAGATATTGAGAAGGATAAAGACTTCCGATGGCCGAAGCCACTTAGGGGTGATCCCACGAAAAGAAACAAGGATCAATACTGTAGGTACCACCGTGATGTGGGTCATGATACAGATGATTGTAGACAGTTGAAAGATGAGATTGAGTTCTTGATCCGAAAAGGAAAGTTAAGCAGGTTCACGAAGAATGATGATCGTGGAACCCAAAGAAGGGACTATGACAAGAGAGACAATGACAGAAGAGATAACGATCGTGATCGTGATCGTGATCGTAACCCACAGCCCCGAGGGCCAGTTGTTAATATGATTTGGGGAGGCCCGACAGCGGCCGGCACGACTCGAAACTCTCGAAAAGCGTATGCCAGAGAAGTAATGCACATCGTGGGAGAAGCCCCAAAACGTGCTAGGACTGAAATAGTTATTGGGTTTGATGATTCAGATCTCGAAGGGGTAAAGTTCCCCCATGACGACCCGTTGGTCATAACTCCTGTGATTGGAAACTCGGAGGTGAAACGAGTCTTGATAGACAATGGAGCTTCTGTTGATATCTTGTTTCACGATGCATTTGTGAAAATGGGGTACACCGATTCTCAGTTGACCCCCACCAACATGCCAATTTACGGATTTAAGGGAGTTGAGTCCAAGGTTGAAGGAACTATTCAGTTACCCATGACAATTGGACAGGAACCTAGAGAGGCTACTCAGATGCTGAATTTCCTTGTGATCAAGGCATCCTCGACTTATAACGCAATCCTAGGAAGGACTGGACTTCATGCATTCAAGGCTGTGGCCTCCACATATCATATGAAGATTAAGTTTCCAACCAGGAATGGTGTTGGAGAACAAAAGGGTGATCAGAAGATGGCAAGAAGTTGTTACGTATCCGCGTTAAGGGCTGATGGAATCGGGGGGCAGGTACTTCCGATCGAAGACATGGATGTCCGTGGTGATGATGAACACCGAGGAAAGCCAGCAGAGGACTTAATACCTATTCCTCTGGAGCTAGGTGACCCTGAGAAGGTGAATTATATAGGAGCCTCTTTGAAGGAACCCCTGAAGGGCAAGTTGATAGCATTCTTGCAAGAAAATAGCGATGTGTTTGCTTGGACAGCAGCTGATATGCCAGGGATTGATCCCCAACTCATAACTCACAGATTGAATGTCGATCCTAATCGGAAGATAATATAGCAGAAGAAGAGGAACTTTGCACCTGAAAGGCAAGAGGCCATAAAGAAAGAAGTGGAAAAGCTCTTAGAAGCTGGGTTTATTGAAGAGATTCAATTTCCAGAATGGTTGGCTAACCCTGTGATGGTCAAGAAAGCCAACGGTAAGTGGAGGATGTGTATAGACTTCACCGACTTGAATGACGCATGCCCTAAGGATTGCTTCCCATTACCAAGGATAGAAATGTTAATAGATGCCACAGCTGGACATGAGATGCTTAGCTTCATGGATGGGTTCAGCGGCTACAATCAGATTAAGATGCACAAGGATGACGTCCCTAAGGTATCTTTCATAACTGACTTTGGTGTTTTCTGCTATCTTGTTATGGCTTTCGGTCCAAAAAATGCAGGAACTACTTACCAACGACTGGTGAATAAGATATTCGCCCATCTGATTGGAAAAACCATGGAGGTCTATGTTGATGACATATTAGTCAAGATCCTGTTCAAGGCAAACCACATTAAGCACCTCAGAGAGGCATTCGAAGTGCTGAGGTACCACAAAATGATGTTGAATCCAGCCAAGTGTGCCTTTGGCGTTGGGTCAGGCAAAATTTTTGGGTCTGATGGTTTCAAAGAGAGGCATAGAGGCCAACCCTGACAAGATCAAGGCGATCTTAGACATGGAGCCACCACGCTCTATAAGAGATGTGCAAAAGTTGACAGGCCGGGTAGCTGCTTTAGGAAGATTCATCTCCAAGTCTGGTGACAAATGCTTGCCTTTCTTTCAGGCATTGAAAAAGGTGAAAAATTTTGAGTGGACCCCTGAGAGCCAAGAGGCCTTTGAACAACTGAAGAAGTACATGGTTGAAGCCCCGTTGCTGGCCAAACCTAGTCCCGGGGAGACTCTTTATCTATACCTGGCGGTATCTGAGCAAGCGTTGAGCGCCGTTCTCATTCGAGAAGAAAAGAAGGTCCAGAAACCTATCTATTATGTGAGCAAGGTGTTGCACGGGGCTGAGCTGAATTACTCTCCCATTGAGAAGTTCGCCTTGGCTTTGATAGCAGCCTCGAGGAAGTTACGCCCGTACTTCCAGGCACATAAGATTGAAGTCCAGACGGACCAACAGTTGAGAAACATATTGCATAGCCCAAAGGCTAGTGGAAGGCTAATCAAGTGGGCGATCGAACTTGGAGAATTTGACATCACGTATAAGCCTCGAACAGCCATTAAGGCTCAGGCATTGGCTGACTTCGTGGTTGAATGCACCATTATCAACCAAGAAGTCGGGGGGAAGGAGATAATAACAACCCCTGATAAGCAAGATAAAGATGGAGAACTTGAACCTGGTCAGAAGGAATATTGGGTGCTCTATTTTGATGGAGCATCAAAAACAAAATCTAGTGGCGCAGGCTTAGTATTGCAAAGCCCCGATGGGTTCACAGTTGAATATGCTTTGAAGTTGGATTTCCAGACAACCAACAATGAAGCTGAGTATGAGGCCTTGATAGCTGGTTTAGGCTTGGCCAGAATCATGAGAGTCAAGAATCTCAAAGTTTGTGGAGATTCAAGATTAGTAGTCTCTCAAGTAAATGGTGAATTTGAGGCCAAGGATGAAACTATGGCAAAGTATCTGCGAGTTGTGAAAGCTGTCATGACTCAGTTTGACGAGTGTTATGTAGAACACATTCCGAGAGAAGAGAACGTTAAGGCCGATGCCCTATCTAAGTTCGCTTCTATCGATATATAAAACTATGCAGGGAGTGTTTACTTCCAGGTCTTGAAGGCCCCGACTACCAACTCGAAATTAGTGGCACCAATTGATGTGGGAAGCTGTTGGATAGATCCTATCAAAGCTCACCTAGAAACCGGATGGCTCCCCGACAATGCCTCGGAGGCACGAAAGCTGTCAGTGAGAGCATTGAGATATGCCTTGATCGAGGGCGTCCTTTACAAAAGGTCTTTCGTTATCCCGTACTTGAAATGTTTGAGGCCTCAAGAGGCAAGGGAAGCTTTGGAAGAAGTTCATGAAGGTATTTGTGGGCAGCACTTGGGGGGCAGAGCCCTTGCTCACAAAATAACTCGTTTGGGATTCTACTGGCCAGAGATGCTGGCCGATGCACAGAGCTATGTCAAGCGGTGCGATCGATGCCAGAAGCATGCTTCGATAGTAAGGCAGCCGCCTGAGATGTTAACATCGGTTAACTCCCCTATTCCATTCGCGATGTGGGGAATGGATATACTTGGTCCCTTCCCCGTATCTTCAGCACAAAGGAAGTTTCTGATAGTGGCCATTGATTACTTTACTAAGTGGATTGAGGCTAAACCTCTAGCCAAGATAACCACCAAACAAGTTGCCCAGTTCTTTTGGGAGAATATAATTTGCAGGTATGGAATCCCACGAATTTTGGTGACAGACAATGGGACACAGTTCAATAATGAAGAGTTCAAGAAGTATTGTGAGGAGAATGCAATTGAGCTTCGTTTTACCTCTGTGGCTCATCCACAAGCCAACGGGCAAGCTGAGGTAGCTAATCGAATTATCCTTGATGGACTGAAGAAGAGGGTCGAACGCTCTAGAAACACTTGGGTAGATGAGTTGCTGCCCATACTATGGGCATACCGTACCACTTGTAAAGTGACCACTGGAGCAACCCCGTTCCTGCTGGCTTACGGAGCTGAGGCAGTTGTGCCTTTGGAGATCATGCAAGCGTCACCTCGAGTTGAGGCCTTTGAACCAGAAACTAACGAAGAGGGCATGAGACTCGCCCTAGACCTGATTGACGAAGTCAGGGATGAGGCAAACGCTAGAAATGTGGAGCATCAAAAGAAAGCATCCTTTTATTACAACCATAGGGTTAAGGAAAGGTTCTTTCGACAAGGCGACCTGGTTCTAAGGAAGATCGAGGCTTCTGGAGTTAGCCAGAAGGGAAAGCTAGCCCCTAATTGGGAAGGGCCGTATCGAGTCAAGAAGACGTTGGGACGAGGATCATATAAGTTGGAGACGTTGGACGGGGTTGAGGTGCCCCGTACTTGGCATGCCTTGAACCTCAAAGTTTATTATGTATAAGCTATCCTTGCAAGGATTCAGCTTTCTATCTATTTGTTAGTAGAAGTAGAAATAAGGTTCGATGAAACCATTCCAGGGCTTAACGCCCCGAGTAGGACCATAATAAGTTATGTAAGGGTTGAACCCATTTCAAATTATTAATGCAAAGTTTGTTTCCCTTCAATGATTCTGTGATTTTGTTTATGTACCAAGCACCTGTTGAGTGTGAGTCTAGAAAGGCCAAGTACCGAAAACAAGTAAACAAACAAATGAAGAAACAAATGCATAAATAAAGACCCCGAAGGGCCAACAGTTAAGTTACATCAACAAGACAGATAAAAGTTTGGTCCCCAAGGACCGTGAATGAAATCTAGACAGATAAAGCCACATACGGCTAACAAGGCCATGCAAGGCCACGAACTAACTCCAGCTACTCCTCCCCAGAATCCTCTTCGCCAGACTCCTCTCCGCCGCTCTCCTCTTCCTCACTCTCCTCCTCTGAGTCTTCACTGGAGTCACCTCCGGGCTCTGCAATCACCATTGGCTGAACTCTAGCAACTTCGGCTCCTTTTTCCTCGGAAGATGAAGAAGAAGTAGAACTGCCCTCGTTCCGGATTAGTCTCTTCCCAGGGATGGGTTGACGAACTACTCCAACTTTCTTTGCAGGCGGGATTTTCTTCCCACGGGAGCCAGAAGAAGATGAGTCTTGGCTAGCAGCTGGAACAGCCCCCTTTGAGTTGGATCCAGAGCGTCGATGACTGCCTTTGGAGCCGGACCCTGATGCCTGAGGAACAACTTTAGTTCCCGAACAAGAAGCTAAGTTAGCCGGGATGGCACCCCAGTTTGGGCAAGGAAAATCAGTCGGGTTGACAACAGATGGATGCCTATGACTCACAACGTTAATAGCCTTATCCCAACCAACAGACATGTTGAAGGGACGCACCTCATCATCATGATCATCAATGAGCTTAAGAAAATCTTCAGACCTATGGTAGGCCTGGATCACCTTGTCGACATCAGAGGCCTTCTTTTTGGCTAGTGAAGCAAGCTGTTTGCGGGTAGATGCGGCATTAGCTTCAGCACGAACAACTTGGGAGTGCAGATCGTCAATCTCTTCCCTGAACCTTATTGAGTCATTTCTCAAGCTAACATTTTCGTCCCTAAAGGCCCGACCTTGGGTCGAAACAGTTTGAAAATAAGCGTTGGCCTGCAACAAGGAAATGAATGAGCCACGAGGAATATGCAAAGTTGAAATCAATAACAATGTCAAACTTAACAGAAGGAATTTCATACCTGATACAAGGCCTGGGCGCCCATGAGCCGAGACTCATCCATTTTATCACCCGCATGCATGGTCGCTTGGTCAGGAGGAGTGATTGAAAGCTTGGACCAGTCTAGGGCCAAACGAGGACTCCCAAAGACCGAGTCTTGTTCGCATATGCCCCAAGGAGGTATGAAAGGAGTCCGGACATCCCCGTCAGCGTTTCGGGATCGTTTACCACCTTGAGAACAACGCTCCAAGAAATTAGGGATGTGAGGCTTAGTTGGATTCAGCTTCTCCTCCGCTATTTTCTTCATCCTCTTGGTAACAGCTGGCCGGTTCTCGGGACGATTATCAATCTCCTCAGCAGCTGAAATACAAAGAGAAAGATATTGGTATAAGAACAAACAGAGTTCATAATAAGCTCAAGTAAGAAAGTTACCCTCAATGGAAAGAAAGCTAAGGCCATCCCCAATAAGATTCTTTTCATTTAGAAAAGTTTTATAGTGTGTGCGGCCGTCATCAGCAAGAAGCCTATCTCGATCTAGCAATTCTGAATCAGTAAGGTCACACACGAAATGTGAACTATCCTCCACGGACCCGAATTTATTCACAAAGAAGTTGCCCCAGTCACCACCCTTCCACTCAAGAACTACAAACTCCCTTTCCCAGAAATGCTGTGAATCTGGAAAGGAGAAAGGATTCACCATGTGTGGAAGTTTGGCTCGGTGCTTGAGGCTCACCCATCCTTTCTTGGAGTAAGAAGAGTTGTTGGCCCCGAAGATACTTCGAAACATTGTGGTTGTCGGATGAATCCCCAGCTCCCGACACCTTATTAAGAAAATAGAAATGTACCTCCAAGAATTGGGATACAACTGACAGGGGTGGATCTGATACTCAGCCAGCAGCCTAATGATAAAATTGTCAACTGGAAATCGGAACCCAGCATCTAAGGCACCCCAGTAAACGCAGATCCTCTCAGGATGCCAGTTGCATGTTCTATCTGATGGATTTGGGAGACGAACCTTGATGGCACTTGGAAAGTGATAGGACTCCCTTATCATTTGGACATCTCGTTCCGACAATTTACTAGGACTATTAAAAGAATCTAGGCTAGAACAGTTGGAAATGCATCCCTCATAATATTTAGAAGTTCTAGCAAGGATTCAAATCTATGTTCAACATAAGTAGGAGGTTTGATTCTTTCTTTACCTTTGACAGTCCTCATTTTACTCCTCTTCGACATAGCTTCCATCATGGAGACAGGGGGAGCCATTGGTTGATCACCTTCCGACATCTTGATACAGAAGCTGAAACTTGATCTTGGATCTGAAACCTGATCTTGAAGCTCAAACTTGATCTTGCAACTTGAACCTAGAGAACTTAAGAATTTGAGAGCTCAGAAATGAAGAAGTGAATTGAAATGAAGGCTACTTCTCCTCTTTTATAGAAAATACATGACCTGGTACATCAGGTTGAATCTCAGCTTGGTTCGTGTTTACAGGTCATCTATCGTTTATAGACGAAAAAAGGACAGAAATTATCCACGTTATACAGAAAGAATCGTTATAATTCATATCTGTCGGAAAAGAAATAGCTGGAATATTTGCTGCATGGATGTTTGCACTTAAGAAGATAAGCAACGAGTTTAGTCTTAAACACAAGGTTAGTAGTGCTAATCCTGAATTAAGGTGTAATACCGATAGAAGTCACGAATGACCAAACTGACGACCTAAGATCAAGATCCAGCTTCTAGATCCCTAGGATCGAGATCCAGCTTCTGGATCCTTGAAAGTCACGGGTGACCAAAATACTAAATTAGAGATCGAGATCCAGCTTCTGGATCCCTAGGATCGAGATCCAGCTTCTGGATCCTTGAAAGTCACGGGTGACCAAAATACTAAATTAGAGATCGAGATCCAGCTTCTGGATCCCTGGGATCGAGATCCAGCTTCTGGATCCTTGAAAATCACGGGTGACCAAAATACTAAATTAGAGATCGAGATCCAGCTTCTGGATCCCTGGGATCGAGATCGAGCTTCTGGATCCTTGAAAGTCACGGGTGACCAAGATGCTAAATCAGGGATCAAGATCGAGCTTCTGGATCCCAAGGATCGAGATCGAGCTTCTGGATCCTTTAAAGTGGCCGACCATGACACCTGAAGGAGCCACAGCCGACCACCTCGTAGTCGACCACAGCGTTTTGGGATGCCTCGGCCGACCATGAGCTAAACGACCACGAACCAGCCGACCAAGGCGCGCCAAGGAGCCCCGGCCGACCAGCCCGCAGCCGACCAGGTGCCGACCGACCACCTGGGATCAAGGCCTCTCGGCCAACCAGGTGTCAGCCGACCACCTTGGTTCGAGGCCCTTCGGCCGACCAGGTGCTAGCCGACCACGAGCTAGCCCTCGATCCGGCCGATCGCGGGTTAGTTCGTGGTCCTGAATCTCGATTTTTCAGCGGATTTCGGGTAATTTCTGAACCTAAATCTCGATTTTTTCGGGTGGTTTTCAGTGCACCGTTTATCACCGTTTAGTGTCGTTTAGTGCCGTTTAGCACCGTTTATCGCCGTTTAGCGTCGTTTAACATCGTTTAAACGTCGTTTAAGGCTGTTTAGCACTATTTAGTGTCATTTAGTGCCGTTTAGCACCGTTTATCGCCGTTTAGCGTCGTTTAACATCGTTTAAACGTCGTTTAAGGCTGTTTAGCACCGTTTAGTGTCGTTTAGTGCCATTTATCGCCGTTTATCGCCGTTTAGCGTCTTTTAACATCGTTTAAACGTCGTTTAAGGCTGTTTAGCACTGTTTAATGTCGTTTAGTGCCGTTTAGCACCGTTTATCGCCGTTTAGCGTCGTTTAACATCGTTTAAACGTCGTTTAAGGCTGTTTATCACAGTTTAGTGTCGTTTAGTGCCGTTTAGCACCGTCTATCGCCGTTTAGCGTCGTTTAACATCGTTTAAACGTCGTTTAAGGCTGTTTATCACCGTTTAGTGCCGTTTAGCACCGTTTATTGCCGTTTAGCGTCGTTTAACATCGTTTAAACGTCGTTTAAGGCTGTTTAGCACCGTTTAATGTCGTTTAGTGCCGTTTAGCACCGTTTATCGCCGTTTAGCGTCGTTTAACATCGTTTAAACGTCGTTTAAGGCTGTTTATCACAGTTTAGTGTCGTTTAGTGCCGTTTAGCATCGTCTATCGCCGTTTAGCGTCGTTTAACATCGTTTAAACGTCGTTTAAGGCTGTTTATCACCGTTTAGTGTCGTTTAGTGCCGTTTAGCACCGTTTATCGCCGTTTAGCGTCGTTTAACATCGTTTAAACGTCGTTTAAGGCTGTTTAGCACCATTTAGTGTCGTTTAGTGACGTTTAGCACCGTTTATCGTCGTTTAGCGTCGTTTAACATCGTTTAAACGTCGTTTAAGGCTGTTTATCACCGTTTAGTGTCGTTTAGTGCCGTTTAGTGCCGTTTAGCACCGTCCATCGCAGTTTAACATCGTTTAAACGTCGTTTAAGGCTGTTTAGCACTGTTTATCGTTGTTTAGTGCCGTCTAGCACCGTTCAATGTTGTTTGCGTAATCAAACATCGTTGTAAACGCATCGGTAGCTCCACGCTTTACATCAAAACGATATCAAAGATAAACCCTGACCCGAGTCTCGAGTTAGGCAAGTAAAACTTCAAGGAAAGCCTGATCAGCTTTCCTAGAAGTTGGGGGGCAAATGATATGGGCTGAAAATAAGCCCTAAAGACACATTTAATGTGGCATTAATTAGGCCAAGAATGGTCCAAACGTGGGGCCCACCAGATGGGCCCAAAACCCCAATTATAATATTAATTTCGTAATTAATATTGGGGGTAATAAACAGCTCAGCAATAAGAGTTGGATAAGGATATTATTTCCACCAGACTTAGCCACCAAGGCATCCAATTCAACATGGAAACTGATTCCTATAAGGAATGGATCTAGAACCTTCCTCAAAGACTTGTCTACCTAGTCTCTGACTCCTACCATAATTCTAAGGCTCCTGCAGCCTATTTAAAGGGCCTGACCCCTCATTCTCAGAACTACGTTTTTGGCTTGATCTTTGATATTCATCAAAGTACGTAGGCATCTTGTGAAGGCAGATTCAGCCACGAACACAAGAACAGCCATTAATGCTCGAAGCTCAACCACCCCAGCATTAATTACAAATCGTAACCTAGTTTTTATTCCACAACAGTAGTCTAGCCTACACTTTCAGCTTCACATTTCATTATCGTCAAACACAAAAACTGCCACATCATTTAATTTACCAATAAACTTAGCACCAGCAGAACCTGAAATAATAATTGACTAGCATACTCTCTTTTAAACTTATAAAATTTAAAACTAAAAAAAATAGACAAAC
Organism: Saposhnikovia divaricata; assembly: GCA_036435485.1. NCBI lineage: Eukaryota > Viridiplantae > Streptophyta > Magnoliopsida > Apiales > Apiaceae > Saposhnikovia > Saposhnikovia divaricata. Next base: position 28,803,003 of record CM071600.1, read on the forward strand.
CTTTGAGAATGTCATGTGCATTTTTGTGTCAAATTTGAAAGCAAGTTTCTTCGACAATTCTAAAGCCAAAGGATCTCAGCAGTTGCAGTATTCCTCGCTTTCAACATAGCCAATATAATGCATCTAGGCAACATTTGATTTGTTGTTGAACTCTCATTGTTCTTCGAATATATAATGGGACGGCGGCAGATAGCTCTGGAATTCCGAAGTCTTGATAAACAAGTTTTGTATATGTTAAGTTACTAGTTCTCCTAAAATCTTAAGGTGTTAGGGAAGCGGACTTACCAGGATCATATCATATATTTAACATCCCCCTCACTCGAAGGCCCATTATCTGGGTCAAAGAGTGGATCACTAGGTTGTTCGTGCCTTTTTGGTCCTAGTGTCTGGTTCGCCGATTTTCAATACTAGATGGGAATCTCGTCCCTTTTTGGGCTCACCATAGCACACAATTTCAATATTTCAATAAATGTGAATATTGGGGGATAGGAGGGACTCGAACCTGAGACCTCTCACAACTAGAACTCTGATACCATGTTCAATTACTAGTTCTCCTAAAATCTCAAGGTGTTAGAGAAACGAACTTACCAAAATCATATCATATATTCAACAGTATAAAAGGAAAGGATAAACGGAAACATGAACTGAGGCTACACAAGTGTGCTACTTAAAACACTATAGCAGTGGAGTCCATCTCAATCAACCACTTTCTAATACGTGAATATTGCATAAAATAATTTAGACGTTTGATTGTAAAATAAAAAAAAATACCTCTTAGAAATTTGGTTACAAACACAATTCATTATCATGATTAGTTGTCTAACTAATAACAATGAAAATATTCAACCACTTTCACAATAAGCGATTTGTGATTTGTTTTTTATTTGACCTTACCTAATTCGCTTTTGACTGAAACCACACCAATTTACATACATATTTTAATTTATGATTATACATTAAAGTAATTTTATCGTACGTATCACAAATTAAATTTCTATTAAATATTATCAAATACTCGGATCAACTTATTGTAGATATCAATCGATTTTGTATTATTATCCTTTTAAGAATTTTGTATTAATTTTGCAACCAACATTTTTTTTGTTCCAACTAAATTGATCGTTAAGTTATTAAACATTAATCATTTGTGGGAGTTATTTACTTTGTGGGAGTTATCTAATTTTCTAAATTATCTCAATTTGCAAACATAGAATATGCAAGCAAGCAAATAATTGACGTGATTGAAAGCAAGCCTCACCTTTAAATTATATTATAGTTAGGATATAAAAAATAAATTCTAACCTTTTTTTACTATAGTATTTCTAAAGAAAATCTCACCGGCGTGCAAACTGAAATCTAAGTCAAAGAGAATTTTGGTATTTATTTTTTTATTATTTTGCATGCTTAGTATTTTTATAATTTAATCAACGGGTGTTAGCCTAAAAAATTGTGAGACAAAATCAGTATAAAATTAATCATTTATCTTATTATTTATGTATACTAGCTTAAAACCCGTGCGACGCACGGATTTTTTTTAATATTATATGATTTTTTCAATAATTTGAATGAATTTTTTATGATATAAATTTTGTAAGTTAAATTTTTAAATGGTATAATTTGATAATAACTACTTATATATACATATATATGTGTGTGTGTGTGTGTGTGTGTGTATATGTATATGTATAAGGTAATCATTTAGTTATTAGTAATTATAATATTATTATTTTATTTCATTAATAAGAACGATCATATTTTGGAAAGAAGATGTCTTAGTTAGAAAAATTAGAAAAGGTAATAGCTGAAAAAGTTAATTTGTTAGTTACCTCAAGTAACTTGAAGGTAACCTCGGGAACTTTATTCTCTTTTTAATTAAGTAAAATAATTAAGAGTTTGAAAAAAAATATTTTAGTTAGAAAATATAGAAAAGAATAAAAGGTAATCAATTAGTTATTAGTAATTATAATATTATTACTTTATTTCATTAATAAGAACGACCATATTTTGGAAAGAAGATGTCTTAGTTAGAAAAATTAGAAAAGGTAAATAGCTGAAAAAGGTAATTGGTTAGTTACCTCAAGGTAAGGTAACCTCAGGAACTTTATTCGCTTTTTAATTAAAAAAATAATTAAAAGTTTGAAAATGCGATTGATATGGGCTAAAAGTAAACCCTAAAAATACATTTAATGTGGTATTTAATAAGTCCAGACTGGTCCAAGGTTAAAACCCTTTAGTGAGGCCCAAAACCTTATTTATGATAATAAATTCGAAATTAATAAATCAGCCAGTTTCAATCTTCAAGATTGAGTCTTAAAAGGAAACTAAATCATATTAAGAGTAGCCTCCAAGGCATACACCTTCAATACTTATCTCTTTATCTCTTGGAAGGCTCTAGAATTGGGCCAACTGAATAACTTGCCCACCAAGTCTCCTATTTCAACTCTAATTCTAGGGTTTTCAACGCCTATATAAGGACCTGCTCCTTCACAATTAGAACTACGTTTTTTGGCTTGATTCTTGATATTTGCAAGATACGTAGGCATCTTGTGAGGACCCGAGTTAAGTCACGAAACACTTGATCAGCCATTAAAGCTCGAAGCTCTCATAAACCTTAGCATTAAATACGCAGTAAATACACCCTATATTTCGTTCCACAACATTTGGCGCCGTCTGTGGGAAAAGATATCAACCATGGTTACCACCCGGAGAACACCAACACTTTCTGAAACCATCACTAACACCACCGCACCTCCGATTGGGGAACAAGTGCTCCCAGGGGCGAATTCTCAACCGCTGGTCACTCGGCCACAAGGAACTGAAGCGCAACCTCATGAGTCGTTACCCCTAGTTACGAATCCCACCACCCAAGGGACGAATCCCCTTCAGATGGTGGTCGCCCCTCTCGGAGGGGCAGTCCGCTCCACCCACCACTCAGATCTCTACTACAGTGATCCCCGCAAGCACGAACCCGATATATGGGTTTCCTAATCATCCCCCGTATCAGGCCGGACCAAGTGGTCACGCCCTCCACATACACGACCCGTACAATCCACCTTACATCAGGGGTTTTGGACCCAATCAAGGCCAGTAATACTATGACTACTCAGGCCCGTATTCTGATGATTCATCCTCGGAAGAAGATAGGGATGAAGCCCCGAGAAGACGTCGTCCAAGTAAGGAACCTGTTGGACGCCGAAGAACCCATGACCGACCTCCCTTAACGGCTGCTGAAAAAATCAAGGCTCACGAGGCCAAGATCCAAAAATTAAAGGAGGACATAGAAAGGGAACAGCGAAGACAGAATCAGAATCGACCCCCACCAGTGACGGGAGAAGACATTCCTTTTGTTGATTTGGAAAGCACCCCAAGGAGAGAGAGAAGGACCGAAGTCCCTAGAGGTAGAAGCACGAGGGTCGAAACCCCCAGAGGCAATCCTGAAGACTTGATGCAACTTGGAGATCCTGATGATCCAACCCCTCCATTCACTGAGGAGGTGATGAATGCGCATATATCACGGAAGTTCAAGATGCCTACTATAAAGGTTTACGATGGAACGGGAGATCCCGCTAATCATGTAAGGACGTTCTCTAACGCATTGCTGTTACAACCCGCCAGTGACGCCTTGAAGTGTAGGGCGTTTCCCCAAACATTAGCGGGCATGGCACAACGTTGGTACAGCCGCCTACCACCAAACTCCATTGCCTCTTTCAAAGAGCTAAGCAATGCTTTTGTCAGCCAGTTCATAGGAGGAAGAATTCATGAGAAAGATTCCGCATCCCTCATGACTGTGATACAAGGAAAGAATGAAAATCTCAGAGACTATCTCAAATGATTCACAAAGGAAACGCTCAACATTACAAACCTGGAAAACAAGGTAGCCATGGTGGCATTGCAAAATGGAACTTCGAATGTTTATTTCAAAATGTCATTGGCTAAGCATCCCCCTGAAAATATGGTTGAGCTCCAACAAAGGGCGAGCAAGTACATCAAGGCGGAGGATAGTCTGAAGAAAGATCCAGGAACGGGGAACACCGGAAACGGTGATAACTCTAAGAAGCGGAAGTCGGAACAGGAATATGATGCTAAAGATAAGTACCCGCGCACGGGCAGGGATCCTGATTCAGCCCCTAAAAAGGGGAGTCCCGGGCAAAGGTTTCCGGAATACGCAAGGCTGAATACTCCAATAAGTCAAATCCTGATGGAGATAGAAAAAGACAGGGATGTGAGATGGCCGAAGCCACTAAGGACTGATCTTGAGAAAAGAAACAAGAATCAGTACTGTCGGTTCCATAAGGATGTGGGTCACGATACCGACGATTGTAGACAATTGAAGGATGAAATTGAGTTCTTGATCCGCAGGGGAAAGTTGAATAAATTCTGCAAAGATGGGGATCGGGGAAACCCAAGGCGGGATTATGATAGGAAAGATGAGGATCGTAATCACAATCAGCAGCCCCGGGGCCAGTAATCAACATGATCTTCGGTGGCCCGACAGCGGCCGGGACAAGTAGAAATTCCAGAAAGGCGTATGCGTGAGAAGTGATGCACATTGTAGGGGAAGCACCAAAACGTGCAAAGACAGAAGTCTCGATTGGATTCGATGATTCAGACCTTGAAGGGGTAAAGTTTCTCCATGATGACCCCCTGGTTATCTCACCTGTGATAGGCAATTCCCAAGTAAAGAGGGTCTTGATCGACAATGGAGCATCGGTGGACATCTTGTTTCATGATGCCTTCTTAAAAATAGGATACGCTGAGTCTCAGTTGACGCCGTCAAACATGCCCATATATGGGTTCAACGGAGTAGAGTCGAAGGTCGAGGGAACAATTCAGCTACCCATGACTATAGGGCAAGAGCCACGGGAGACAACTCAGATGTTAAATTTCTTGGTTATCAAAGCTACATCCACATACAATGCTATCCTAGGTAGGACGGGACTACATGCTTTCAAGGCGGTTGCCTCTACCTATCATTTAAAGGTTAAGTTCCCAACCAGAAATGGTGTAGGAGAAGATAAAGGGGATCAAAAGATGGCAAGGAGTTGTTATGTGGCCGCACTAAGGCCGGATGGAACCGGGGGGCAGGTTCTCCCAGTCGAAGATATGGATGTTCGGGAGAATGAAGAGCGCAGAGGAAAACCAGCAGAGGAATTGCTTCCCGTACCTTTGGAGCTGCGAGATTCTGAGAAGGTTACTTACATCGGGGCATCTTTGAAAGACCCCTTGAAGAGCAAATTGATCTCCTTTTTGCAAGACAATAGTGATGTCTTCGCATGGACAGCAGCTGACATGCCAGGGATAGATCCCCAATTGATAATAGGGGTGAGTATACGATCCGGTTAACCGAAAACCGAACCGAATAACCGAAATAATTTTGGTTCGGTTAACCGAAATTAATATTTCGGTTCGGTTTTCGGTTCTCCTTTTTCTGAAATTTCGGTTTTCGGTTCGGTTCGGTTTTTAACCGCGGTTAACCGAAATAAATAACCGAATTTTTTTTATATAATAATAAAATATTATTTATTAATATATTACTATATATTACTTGTGGTTTCTAATGCAGCATGAGATATGATGATTGTTTTCACTTGAAATGTACTTTCTTTGACTACTTTTAAGCTTAAATTTGTAATTTTAATTTTAATTGAACTTGGATGTTGGATAAATTTTAATTTGTAAGACATATATTCATTTTTTTTGCATTATTTTAAAATTTCGGTTTTATATTTCGGTTTTCGGTAATAACCGAAATAAAAATTTCGGTTCGGTTAAAAACCGAATTTAATTCGGTTCGGTTTTCGGTTTTGATTTTTCTAGAATTTCGGTTTCGGTTAACCGAATTAAAATTCGGTTCGGTTCGGTTTAAACCGAATACTCACCCCTAATTGATAACACACAGCCTGAATGTGGATCCAAACCGGAAGACAGTGAAACAAAAGAAGAGAAATTTTGCACCTGAGAGGCAAGAAGCCATAAAACAGGAGGTTGACAAACTCCTAGAGGCAGAGTTCATTGAGGAAATCCAGTTCCCGGAATGGTTGGCCAATCCTGTAATGGTCAAGAAGGCTAATGGAAAGTGGAGGATGTGCATAGACTTCACTGATCTGAACGACGCATGCCCAAAGGACTGTTTTCCCTTGCCAAGGATCGATACGCTGATAGATGCCACGGCTGAGCATGAGATGTTAAGCTTCATGGATGGCTTTAGTGGCTATAATCAAATCAAGATGCATAAGGATGATATTCCAAAGGTATCGTTCATCACCGATTTCGGTGTGTATTGTTACTTGGTCATGGCTTTCGGACTGAAAAATGCAGGAGCTACCTATTAGAGGTTGGTAAACAAGATCTTCGCTCATCTCATTGGAAAGACTATGGAGGTTTATGTGGATGATATGCTGGTGAAAAGCCTACACATGGCAGATCACATTGAACACCTACGCGAGGTATTTGAAGTGCTGAGGCACCATAAGATGATGTTGAATCCGGCCAAGTGTACTTTTGGTGTTGGGTCTGGAAAATTTTTGGGTCTTATGGTCTCAAAACGGGGAATTGAGGCCAACCCCGACAAAATCAAGGCTATTTTGGACATGGAACCACCACGTTCTATAAGGGATGTACAAAAGTTAACTGGGAGGATTGCTGCGTTAGGGAGGTTCATCTCCAAATCCGGGGACAAGTGTTTGACGTTCTTTAAAACTTTGAAGAAGGTAAAAAACTTTGAGTGGACTGAAGAAAGCCAAAAGGCCTTTGAGCAGGTGAAGAAGTATATGTCTGAGGCCCCGCTGTTGGCCAAGCCAAGTACGGGAGAAATCCTTTATCTTTACTTGGCAATTTCAGGCCAAGCTGTGAGTGCGGTGCTGGTAAAGGAGGAAAACAAGGTTCAGAAACCCGTATACTATGTGAGTAAAGTTTTACACGGAGCAGAGTTGAACTACTCCGCTATTGAGAAGTTTGCTTTAGCATTGGTAACTGCCTCTAGGAAACTGAGGCCCTATTTTCAGGCACATGAGATTGAGGTCCTTACAGGACAGCCGTTGAGAAATATTTTGCACAGCCCTAAGGCCAGTGGTAGGCTCATCAAGTGGGCAATTGAGTTGGGAGAATTCGATATTAAGTACAAGCCGAGGACGACCATCAAAGCTCAGGCACTTGCTGACTTCGTGGTTGAATGTACCATTGACAACCAAGAAGTCGGGGGGCAGGAGATACCTCAGGAAGGCAATAAAAAAGATAAGGAACCCATAATAGAGGAGAAGGAATTCTGGATGCTCTATTTTAATGGGGCATCAAAAACGAAAACAAGTGGCGCAGGTCTTGTCTTACAAAGTCCCGATGGATTCATGATTGAATACGCCCTGAAGTTGGACTTTCCAACAACCAATAATGAGGCAGAATATGAAGCTCTGATAGCTGGACTTGGCTTAGCAGGAGCCCTAAGGGTCAAAAATCTTAAAGTTTGTGGAGATTCAAGGTTGGTTGTGGCTCAAGTCAATGGAGAGTTTGAGGCAAGGGATGAAACCATGGCTAAATACTTAAGGCTTGTGAAGGCAATAATAACTCAATTTGATGAGTGCTACATTGAGCACATTCCGAGGGAGGAAAACACCAAGGCTGATGCCTTATCTAAGTTTGCCTCCTCTGAGATAGAGAATTACTCTGGAAGTGTCTACTTCCAAGTTCTGAGAACCCCTACCATCGATTCAAAGTTAATAGCACCTATTGGAGTGAGGGAATGTTGGATAGATCCCATAAAAGCACACCTCGAGACTGGTTGGCTCCCGACTAATGCCATGGAGGCACGAAAACTATCTGTGAGAGCACTGAGGTATGCTCTGATTGAGGGGATACTCTACAAAAAATCTTTTGTGATTCCGTATCTAAAGTGTTTATGGCCCGAAGAGGCCAAATCAGCTATTGAGGAGGTCCATGAGGGAATTTGCGGACAACACTTGGGGGCCAGGGCCCTAGCTCACAAGATAGTCAGGCTTGGATTCTATTGGCCTGAGATGATGGCTGATGCCAAAGAGTATGTGAAAAAGTGTGATCGGTGCCAGAAACATGCACCAGTGGTTAGACAACCACCAGAGATGTTGACATCCATTAGCTCCCCCATCCCGTTTGCTATGTGGGGGATGGACATTCTTGGGCCCTTTCCTATGGCCACTGCTCAAAGGAAGTTTCTAGTTGTGGCTATTGACTACTTCACAAAGTGGATTGAGGCCAAACCTTTGGCTAAAATCACAACAAAGCAAATCATGCAATTCTTCTGGGAGAATGTCATGTGCAGATACGGAATACCACGAATCCTCGTTACGGACAATGGTTTACAATTTAACAACAAAGAGTTCAAGGACTATTGTGAAGAGAATGGGATTGAGCTTCGATTCACCTCAGTTGCCCACCCTCAAGCTAATGGTCAAGCTGAGGTTGCCAATCGAATCATCCTCGATGGACTGAAGAAAAGAGTGGAACGCTCCAGAAATACTTGGGTGGATGAGTTACTACCCATACTCTGGGCATACCGAACCACATGCAAGGTGACTACTGGAGCAACTCCATTCATGTTAGCCTACGGGGCTGAAGCTGTAGTACCCGTGGAAATCATGCATGTATCTCCACGGGTGGAGGCCTTTGAACCAGACACCAATGAGGAAGGGATGAGACTAGCCCTCGATCTGATCGACGAAGTAAGGGATGAAGCCCATGCTAGGAATACAGAGCATCAGAAGAAAGCTTCCTTCTACTACAACCTAAGGGTGAAAGAAAGGTTCTTCCGTCAAGGAGACTTAGTGCTCAGAAAGATTGAAGCATCCGGGGTTGGACAAAAAGGAAAGCTGGCACCAAATTGGGAAGGCCCATATCGGGTCAAAAGCACACTGGGTCGAGGATCATACAAGTTGGAAGGAATCGATGTGCCTCGCACTTGGCACGCATCGAATCTCAAGGTCTATTATGTTTGATTATCCTATGAAGGACGTAGCTTATATCTATTAGGAAAGTAGAAATAAGGTCGACGAAACCATTTTGGAGTTTTTTAAACTCTGAGTAGGAAGTAGAGTATTATGTAAGGGCTAGGCCCATTTCAAGTTTTAATGCAATTTGGTTTTCTCCTCCTTTAGTTGTTGTTCTATGTCTGTTATGTGTCAAAAGCATATTTAGAATTGCTAGCTAAAGTAAGCCAAAACACAAAAGGCAAAGCAACTAAATAGAAGGAAAAACCAGAAAATGCATAAATCAAATAAGCAAAGCCCGGAGGCTATAGTTTCAAGGTTGCAAATTTAAAGAAAGCAAAACATCAAAAGACATGCCACGCAGGGACAAGATAAATAAAATCAAGGTGCCTTAGTCTTCCCAGTACTCCTAGCAGGAGAATCTCTGTCAGTGCTGGTATGGGTAGTCGAATCCCCAGCAACTGAACCGCCAGATTTAGCACGGAGAGGGAAGCGACCAGGGTTCAAAATCCTATCAGTAGCATCCTCCCCTTCCTCCTCTTCCTCCTCATCCTCCTCCATGGGGGTGATTCTCTGAGACTCCAGCAACTTGGCCAGCTCCAACGGGGCCTCAGGGCAAGGAATATCACCAATCTGGAACAGCCCGGGGTGCCTCTCAGAAACAGCATCTAGTGCCCCCTTCCAGCCACTAAAGTAGTTGGCTGGATAGATAAGATCATCATGCTTAGCCATAAGCCTCTGAAAGTCCTCGGAGTCCATATAATCATCTATGATATCCTCCTTGCCCTGGCGAAGCTCAGCAATGCTGCCATAGGCTTTCTCCAGCTCCTCCTCCTTCGCCTTCAACTTCTCTTCCAAGCCTGTAACTTGGGCCTTCGACTGGTCAAGATCCTTCTTGTGAGTCCCAGCCTGAGTTCTCCAAGACTTGGCATGATGCATGGCTGCCTGGAAATAGGTGTTGCCCTGAAAAACAACAAGTTAAAAATAGGCAAGAAGTAAAAATCTAAGGTAACGAGATAAAAACAAATACTTACGGTGGCAAGAGCCTGAGCACCCATTAGCTCAACCCCCTCCAAATCGCGGGAAACAACAATATCACGATAATCAACAGGGGTGATTGAGTGGTAGGACCAATCCTTGGAGTGTTTGGTGCTTCCTACAACCGAGTCCTGTTTTCTGATGCCCCAAGCAGGTTGGAAAACAGAACTCTTACCAGAGGAGGCAGCCCCACTGACCTCTTCTACATCAACAGCATCATGAGGCCTTAAAAAGGCAGGCTCTGGGGGCTGTCCCCTAGGGTCCTTTGTAGCTCTTCTCCTCTTCATACGGGGAGTTTCCCCAGCCAAATGTTCCTGGAGCTCATTAATGGCCCTCGCAGCTGAAAAATCAAAGACAAAGTTAGTAACAAATGAAATGTAACATGCAAAATGAATGAAAAACTAGGTAAAAGAATGGAGGGATTTACCCTTATCAGTAACAGAAGAAAGACCCACAGACTTGAGGGAAAATTCCTCAAGGAGAGTGAAGAAGTGAGTTTCCCCTTTGTCGGCAGTAAGGGTGTTGAAAGCAGCTCTTTCGGCATCAGTTAACTCGATGTCATCTGAATTCCCATCAGTTACCTTCCCAAAGGAGCTGCGAAAGAGGGTGCCCCAATCACCCCCCTCCCACACAAGGTACATGAACTCCTCTTTCCATTTAGGGTTGCTATCAGGAATTGAAGAGGGATCGTAGATATTTGGGATCGTAGCACGAAGGCTGATATATACCCAGCCAGGATAAGTGATTGCAGTATTCTTAAATTGAAAAATCTTCCTAAAAAGAGGAACAGATAGTGGAAAGTTGTTTTTCAAACAAAGGACCATGAAGCAAAGGATGGCCCTCCAAGCATTTGGAACTAGCTGACAAGGGTTTATTTGAACATCCGCCAATAAGGTGGGGATGAAATCATGGAAAGGGAAACGAAGCCCAGCCATGATAGCATCATTATATATGCACAAGGCATGGGGCTTCCAATGACAAGAACGTTCCCCTGGTTCAGCTGGGACTAATTTTAAGGGGGAACGAACATTGAAGAGTTTGTTGAATTTTTTGATTTTCTCAGCATCAAAAAATCTCGAATGATGATTATAAGAATCTAATGCAGATACAGAGGGATATTCATCTCCTCTTTGATTAATCATGTCTATCAAGGAAGTATATTTTGAACGTATAGGAGGGAAAGAGGTACCTCGCGATGATGCACTCATCTTGCTCAACCTTCTAGCTTCTCTATCATCTGCCATTGATGCTCTTAAGATGAATGCTTGAAAGATGATCTTCAAAGAAAACCCAGAAACCTCCGTGTGAGGAAGAGCTTTCGCCGGAAAAATTCTTGCCAGAAACTACTTGAAACTAGGAGCTCTAGAGAGAAATTTTAGTGAAATGTTTGAGTGAAGTGAGAAATGAGTTCACTTCTCACTCTTTTATACTCAACACAGCCGGTCATTTAGCCGGTTTGAATGTTGTGTAACAGGTTATAGCCGGTTACGGCCCACAGGCCCAAACCAAGGCCCAGAATCTGGAAGCTTATAGAAGGATCCAGAAGGATCGAGAAATTCCTAAATAAATAAAATTAAAACTGACAACTAAGTGATATAAACTCCACGACGTCGATCCACCTCGTAAGGTGAGGTCGTAGATAACACGACAAGGCCTTCCCTGGGTCCATACACGACCTCGAATCACATCGTAGGTTAAGGTCGCAAGCAAATCGAGGAGGTCTGTGAAAGGACCTTACACGACCTCGATCCACGTCGAAGGATGAGGTCGTAAGGCTCACGACGTGCCTCTTATAACGCCTTTGTACGACCTCGATTCAGGTCAAAAGATGAGTTCGTAGGCCTCGCGAGGTATCCATTTATCGACCCTTAGGCGACCTCGAACCACCTCGTAAGGTGAGGTCGTAGGTCAAACGACGAGCCCAGTTAATGGACCATACAAGACCTCCATCCACGTCGTAGGATGAGGTCGCAAGCACCACGAGCTGGCCCCTCTGGTTTCCTTGCACGAACTCAATCCACCTCCTAGATTGAGGCTGAAGACCATGCGACCAGGCTGTTTTGGAGCCCTTACACGACCTCGATTCACTTCGTGAATTGAGGTCGAAAATGCCACGACCTGCCTCATACGTTGCCCTTACACGACCTGGAACCACCTCGTGAATTGAGGTCGATTTTTACACGACCTGGGTAATTCTCAGGCCATACACGACCTCGTTTCAGGTCGGAAAATAAAAATAAAAATAAAAATAAATAAATATTATTTTTTCTGAGAAAAGTTGGAGATAAAATTCCAAAAATTCCAGAAATATGAAAAAATAATTTTATGCTCGAAGCGTAATTTAATATTTTCAAATTAGTGATAACTAGTGCCGTTTAGCGCCGTTTAACGCCGTTTAGCGTCGTTTAACATCGTTTAAACGTCGTTTAAGGCTGTTGAGCACCGTTTAGTGCCGTTTAGCGCCGTCTAACGCCGTTTAGCGTCGTTTAACATCGTTTAAACGTCGTTTAAGGCTGTTGAGCACCGTTTAGTGCCGTTTAGTGACGTTTAGTGCCGTCTAGCACCGTTCAATATTGTTGGCATAATCTAACATCGTTGTATACGCGTCGGTCGCTCCACGCTTTACATCAAAACGATATCAAAGATAAACCCTGACCCAAGTCTCGAACAAGGCCGTAATAACTTCAAGGAAAACCTGATCAGTTTTCCTAGAAGTTCGGGGGCAAATGATATGGGCTAAAAGTAAACCCTAAAAATACATTTAATGTGGTATTTAACAAGCCTAGACTGGTCCAAGGTTAAAGCCCTTTAGTGAGGCCCAAAACCTTATTTATGATAATAAATTCGAAATTAATAAATCAGCCAGTTTCAATCTTCAAGATTGAGTCTTAAAAGGAAACTAAATCATATTAGGAGTAGCCTCCAAGGCATACACCTTCAATACTTATCTCCTTATCTCTTGGAAGGCTCTAGAATTAGGCCAACTGAATAACTTGCCCACCAAGTCTCCTATTTCAACTCTAATTCTAGGGTTTTCAACGCCTATATAAGGACCTGCTCCTTCACAATTAGAACTACGTTTTTTGGCTTGATTCTTGATATTTGCAAGATACGTAGGCATCTTGTGAGGACCCGAGTTAAGTCACGAAACACTTGATCAGCCATTAAAGCTCGAAGCTCTCATAAACCTTAGCATTAAATACGCAGTAAATACACCCTATATTTCGTTCCACAACAACGATATTTTAGTTAGAAAATATAGAAAAGATATTACTTTTAGCTGTAAAAGGTAATCACTTAGTTATTAGTAATTATAATATTATTAGTGTATTTCATTAATTAGAACAACCATGTTTTTCAAAAGAAGAGATTTTAGTTAGAAAAGTTTGAAAATTTAATAGCTGATTTGTTGAGAAGAGCTGAGTGTAATATTTTGAGAAAAGATTGTGTTTTGTTTTTATAATTAAGTAAAATAATTAATAGTAATAAAGTAATACAATTAAATAAGGTAACGACCATGTTTTTGGAAAGATAAGATTTTAATTAGAAAAGTTAATAGCTGATTAGAAGAATTGTCGAGAAGAGCTAGGTGTAATATTTTGAGAAAAGATTGTGTTTTGTTTTTTATAATTAAGTAAAATAATTAAGAGTAATAAAGTAAAATAATTAAATAAGGTAAGTACCATACCGTACCAAAACTTTTAATGTTTCGTCTTTTATAATATAGTATAAATTTAATTTATACAATATTGCGCTCGCTAATTGTTTTTGATATTTATAGATATATTTTTATCGATTTTGTTATTAAATAATCTTTTTTATTAAATGGTCGTTATAGATATAAGGCCGCCGCAAACGTGCTTCAATGGACCAGTAATAAGGCAAAAATATTCATTATACACCATTTAAATTAGACCTGATAATTCATTTGTTTCGTATACTTTCATATCGTGTATTTTCGTGTTTCGTATACGTAATGTCAAATCCAAAACCGACTTGTTAAGGATTCGTTTCGTTTCGTGTACCTTCATTTCGTATACTTTTCGTGGTAGTGTTTCGTGTAATGTTTGAATAAAAACAAAAATATTCAAATATTAAATTTTTACTAGTCGAATCTTAAGTCAATATGTCACAAAAAATCAAATGTGTTCAAGCCTTGTAAAACTAAAATTTGAAACTATTTTGTATTTATCTTTTAGAAAATTATATATATAATATTATTTTAAAATATGTATTCATATAATTTTAATAAAATTATTTGTATATTTATTTATTTCGTGTATTTTCGTTTCGTGTCGTGTACCCAAAGGTAAAACCAAAACCGACACTAAATTCATCCGAGTAATTTCGTGTTCGTGTACCGCAAAGGTCAACCCAAATCCGTAATTTTCGCGTCCTTTTCGTGTCGTGTTTTCGTTTCGCCGGCTTTAATTTAAATTGTAGATCACCTAGTTCGTAGTACAATATAATCTTCAAACAAAAAATATAATATAATAAAATTAAAATATTACAGTATAATGAATTTGATTTGCAGAATAAATATACGGTTGAGGGTCTAACATTTAATTAATTTATACTGAACACAACTCATAAAAATAAAAATACGTAAAATATTTTATTCAAAATCCAAAGACATTTAAGATAAGATTTATTGGAGGCAAATTAACAAATGTGAACAAAAATATATTCGTGACATTGAAACAAACGAGAAAAGCATAAAAAGGCGGGGAAACAAAAGCATATTCAGTTTCAAGGTGTTGGGGAACATAAATATCCTAGTGTATCACTTCAACTAAACACAAGTATCCTAAATCTAATCTTTTCTTTGTCTTCTAAATAATTTTTCACGCGAATATCTATATTGTACATTATATAATATATACTAGTATATTTTTTAAATAAATATATTAGTTAAATACATTACAAATGTAAATATAAACAAGACATATAAATTGTGTTTATGTTTATATCTAGTGAATTTTAAGAACATATTTAAAAATATATTAGTTTTGTTAATTGTTTTTTTTGATAAAGAGTTTTGTTAATTGTTAGTACCGAAAATTGGAGATCAACATGTATTAAAGATTTAAAGGTGAACTGGAAGGGAAAAAATATTACTCATTTTGTTCAAAGGATAAATTTTAATTTCAATTTGTATTTAAGAAAAATCTCATTTTTTTTTTTGACAGGGAATCTCAATTTTTTTTCATTTAGGACAAAAATCACATCAAATTCGGATGCACCGTTGTATCCTGAGGAACGATATATAAAGTTGGGGGGAGAGCTAGAGCAGAGTCTTAATTTTAACTATCATATGGATTGTGGGCGCGCAAAAGAGCCCTTCCTTTGAAGGGCAGCATGCGTAATGCGCACCTAGCTCACATCACCCTCCCAGGCTCCCACTGGACTCGATATGTCCTCGTTAACATTGCTGGAAAATCAAACCAAACCAAACCAAACCAAACATACCCAGTATATCTCGTTCAGAGCAGGATCTGGGGAGGGTACGTTGTACGCAGACCATGCCCCCACTTTTTAGGATAGGGAGGCTGTTTCCGTGAAGACCCTCGGCTATGTGCACGACATATACAATGAATGATATATACAAAGGAATCTAAAAGATATGCGACAAAGTTCAAAGCAATACCTGAGCTCATGGCTTTCTCCACACGGGCCTTACCTACCATGCCCCTAGATACCACCAATCGAAACTCCCTGCACCTGCACAACCGGGAAACATATGATAATAAAAATGAAAAATGAAAATGGAAAAAGATAGCGAAAATAGCCGAACTCCTATGATAAGGCTATCCGAGACAACCCAACTCCGAGGTTCTCCACTACAGAGCCGTCCCCTAGAAGAGAGTCCACCACTCTGATCTGCCGCCTCCACGAACACCTGTCAGCGGTCATGGTCTCACTTAGGTTCATAGCCTTCAAATCCAACCTAAGCTGCTCTTCCCATGACCTCCTCGGTCTGCCTCTCCCAACAACCGAAAGACTCTCGACCCTTCTCACTGGGGCTTCCGGCCGCCTCCTACGGACGTGGCCGAACCATCTCAACCTCCCTTCCCTAACTTTCGCAGAAAGAGGCGCCACTTCGAGCTCGGTCCTAAACACCCTATTAGGGATTCTATCTAGCATAGTGCGGCCACACGACCATCGCAACATCCTCATTTTAGCCGCTTCCAACTTGCTTTCGTGGGTCTTCTTCGCTGCCCAGCACTCAGAACCATATAACAACGCAGGCCGGATTGTCGCTCTATAGAATCTCCCTTTCAACTTTAAAGTGTCGCACATCACCCCTGATGCTGGTATTTTCAAATTAAGGTCAAGACATAGAGACATTAATCTTGTCTTCATTTTCAATTTCTTACAAAAAATTTCTTTTTCACAAAATTTTATCTATTTAGCTCTTGGATTTAAAAAATATATACTCCCTCCGTTTCAATTTGTGTGTCTTGTTTTGACTTTGGACACTGTTTATTATAAATGATTGACTACTAATTTATGTCTAATCTATAAGATCAAATATAGTCATGAGTGATCTTGTTGGATTCGTATTTATGAGTACTTTAATATAGTGAAGTTTTTATATTTAATACTAATACGAAATTGAAGATATTAACGATTAAAAGTGTGCGTTGGCAAACGTGTCCAGAAAAAACAGGACACACAAATTGAAACGGAGGGAGTAAAAACTAATCGAATCGGAACGGATCGGATGAAACACTCTCGAGAACCTTCAAAAGAAAATGAACTTTGGCCACCACCTCAACACAATCACAAAGTGAGTCAAAACGAAAAGAATATATTTATAATTAATTTATCTACATACTCTTCATCATAAATAAATCTCACTCGCACTTTATTCTACTAAAAATTCTCCATAAACTTTTTATTCTACTAAAAATTCTCCATAAAGTGTAGACAAAATCTCAGTATCACGATGCATACTTAAATTAACAGTCTGTACAGCACCAGCAGCACACACACAAGCTCGTCATTTTCAAACCTCCCAACTCATCATATATATATACATACATAATCTTATCTCTACTTACATAGCGTCATTTAAGCTTGTGTGCGTAAATAGAGAGCCTGAGTCAGATCCAATATGACTGATCTTTCCGGCGACGAAGCTTCACTGTCGGTTCCGCCGGAATTTTATTCCGGTCATAATGACGGCAATGCACGGACGTCGTTTAGAGAAGGAAGGAGTGCTACGAGGAGACGAGCGCCGATGAGGCCGCCGAGTTTAGATGCTGATGAGTTTTTTCATTTGATGCACGGCTCGGATCCGGTTAAAATTGAACTTAATCGGTTAGAGAATGAAGTTCGAGGTGAGTGAGTCATGTTTGTTTCATCTTGTTACAATCTCGATAAATTAATACTCGATAAATTAATATTCTGTCTCGTTTAGTAAATTAACAGAGACGGTGGATTTTAGTTACTTAGGTTTTACTGTATGTTGTGTTGTGGACTTGTGGCATGAATCATTTGATTATATAATGTTTGTTACAGTGTCGTTTTCTCTGTGCAGATAAGGATAGAGAGTTGAGTGAAGCTCAAGCTGAAATAAAGGCGCTCAAATTGTCGGAGCGCCTTCGCGAAAAAGCAGTTGAAGAGGTGCGTATGTTTTAAAAAAAAAAATAAAAAAAAATCATATTATAGTCTTTAGTCTTTACAGACTTGTTATAGTTATTGGCGATGTATGTATTTCTATGTTGAAGATGAATTTAACCTTTGCAAGGCAATGTTATTTACGTGTTTAATGACTATGAATTGAAGTATAAGGCTATAGGGAAAATACAAAATTTACGGTACATTAGGTTTATGTTTATGTTTGCAATTCTGTTCTATTTTGTATCTATTGTTGGCTCATGTTACCATCTAGCATTTGTAATCAGGGTTCTACCATGCTAGCTGTTGTAAAATTCTATCTGCTTTGTTCAGAATTTAGAACTTTGCAGCCAGCAGCTAGCTCCTTTCAATTTTTGTAATAGACAAATAGTTGCCGCACCCCCAAGATGTCATTACTTTTCGTCTTGATTTTTCCTTTAAATTATAGCATTTCTCCGAGCGGGTGATCCTCGCCTCAGAGATGCATTATGAATTTATATAATTTGCAAAAGTGACTAGTAGGAATCCACAATAACTATTAGGATTAGTATCTTATTATCGGGGATAGGATTTCACTTTCGAGATGTGGTCATCATGCATTAATCAAATAAGAAAATTATGAATTGAAATTGATTAATGTTTGATTAATACGAGGACTGATACATGTCTCTTTGGATATAAGTTCTATTATGAGTTTTCAATACTTTTCTTTACCTTGTACTACATCACTCAGAGTAGCTAAACTGCTAATGCTTACTAAAGGAGTAAATTCCTAACTATCTATGGTTAGCCCGTACCACCAGCCTCAAATTTTGATACTCGGGGTTGGGTGCATACTTTTCAAATCTCTGATGTCTGGTTGTTGATATTTAGCATTCATAGGTTTTCTGTATATTTGAACATAAATAGATAATTGTCTTCCTTCCTAATAGTCTAGTAATTAATCTACACATACATATACATGAAAATATGCGATTGTCTCGTCATGTCTTCTAATTTTTTATTTTTATTTTAACAGTAATTCATGTCTCTATTGAAATTGCACTCCTTCTATACTTTTTGTCTTTTTCCGTCATGTTTGTCAGTGGGTTTTTTGATATAATTTAGTCAGAAGTTAAAACCTAACAACTTTTAGCAATTTCTATTTCTATGCGATTGTTTCTATGTCATCCTTTGACCATTTTAAATGCGATTCTCGAGTTTTTTTTTTGACACCGGAAGAAAGCTTATTATTTTTTTTGCATCTTAGCTAAGTGAAGAATTGGAAAAGGTGGATGAAAAGCTCAAGTTAACGGAATCTGTTCTCGAAGGCAAAGTATTGACTGGAACTCACGTACCATTAAAAACATATTTTCATTCACACTATAACGTTTATAACATATTTCTTTTGTGACAGAATCTTGAAATTAAGAAAATCAATGATGAAAAGAAGGCCTCAATGGCTGCTCAATTTGCAGCAGAAGCCACTCTTCGAAGGGTTCATGCTGCTCAAAAAGATGATGATATGCCTCCTATTGAAGCCATACTCGCACCATTGGAGGCTGAGCTTAAGCTTGCTCGTCAGGAGGTATACTTTCTTGTCTTCGAATTTCACATTGTTCCCCAGGCCAAATAACTTCAGTGCAGTGTGTTCTTATGCAAATATGTGAATCAGTTATCCTCTTGCTTTGCCAGATTGCGAATTTCCAGGACGACAACAAAGCTTTGGATCGCCTCACCAAATCAAAAGAGGCTGCTTTACTGGAGGCTGACAGAACTGTTCAAGTTGCTCTGGTAAAGGCTTCTCTGGTGGACGATCTGCAAAATAAGAATCAAGAATTAATGAAGCAGATAGAAATTTGCCAGGTATTGTGGTCGTCAATCCTCTAAAATTAAGTCATTGTGACTGTTTTGCCTTGTAATTCTTAAATAATTTTTTTTTGCTTGATCAATAGGAAGAAAATAAAATTTTGGACAGAATGCATCGCCAAAAAGTTGCCGAAGTTGAAAAACTCACTCAAACTGTACGCGAGCTAGAAGAAGATGTACTTGCGGGAGGTGCTGCTGCAAATGCTGTCAGGGAATATCAAAGAAAAGTTCAAGAGATGAATGTAATATATTAATAAAAAAGTATCCAATTAACTTTTTTTTTTGAATGATCGTTTGATGTATTAATAAATGACCCTCAATGCAAAATTGTCATTTTAATATACAGGAGGAAAGAAAAACTCTTGACAGGGAGCTGGCACGGACAAAAATAACAGCGAATAGGGTAGCAGTTGTAGTAGCTAATGAATGGAAAGATGCCAATGACAAAGTGATGCCGGTGAAACAGTGGCTAGAAGAAAGAAGATTCATGCAGGTATGATTACTTTTGTCAGTCTTAACTTTAATTATAAAATTATATTTAGTGCCATCTTCTGTGGAACCTGCCCTTGTTGTTTCTCCCACTTGTAAGTTGTAACTAATATCAGAAACAACTTTTTGCAGGGAGAGATGCAACAGTTACGAGACAAGCTTACTATAACCGAACGAGCTGCAAGATCTGAAGCTCAGTTGAAAGTAATAATTTGGTTTTAGTTTTGAAATCGTATAAACTATTAATTATATACTTCCTTGCAATCTAATTTTAATTGTTTTCATGATGCCAGGAAAAATATCAACTGCGTCTGAAAGTACTAGAAGAGACTCTGAGATCGCCAAACACTAGCAGTCGGAACATACCAGATGGAAGAAGCACAAGCAATGGGTTGTCACGTCGGCAGTCATTTGGAGGAGCTGATAACATCTCTAAATTGACCTCAAATGGTGTCTTACCTCGAAGGTCACCATCATTTCAGTTGAGATCATCTGGCACTAGTACAATGTTGAAGAATGCAAAGGGTACTTCGAAGTCGTTTGATGGCGGTACACGCTCACTGGATGGGGGTAAATCTCTTTTAAATGGTTCAGGGTCTAGTTTTAACCATGGCCAACTCTGTGAGGAAACCAGGGACACTGAGACACAAGATAGTGCCTGGAAGACAAATGTTGATAATAAACCCACTGATTTCACAGCCGCTGAAAAAGAGGATACCGTGCCTGTTGTGTTGTATGATGTGCTACAGAAAGAGGTTGTGTCTTTGAGGAAAGCTGGTCATGAGAAGGATCAAAGTCTCAAAGACAAGAATGATGCAATTGAGGTTGACCTTCCTCCCTCTGACAAATTATTTACTAATTTTTTTTTTAATTTTTTTTTTGAAATCATGACTTCTATTCCCAGATGTTAGGAAAGAAGGTTGATACCTTAACGAAGGCAATGGAGGTTGAGGGAAAAAAGATGAGAAGGGAGGTGGCTGCCAAGGAAAAGGAGGTGGCATCCCTGCGTGTTGATAAAGAACATGAAAGTAGGGCCAAAAAAGTAGGAAACTCAAGGCCCCTGTGAGTAATTCTCAGCTACTTCCAGGAAGGTATGTTGTTTTCCAAGCCAAAATGGTACTCTTAAGAAGTGCGCTTATATACACGTCCAAAGAAGCTTGATAATGATGCACCCTGGATTTGTTTCTCTGCGGTTCTTAGTTACCTACACAAGAAAGCCATTAGTTCTATGGGTGCAATTCATTGTTTGCCACTCTGCATGCTAATTGTTTTTTTTATTGAACTCTAGTTCTCAGACTACTAGCTCTAGTCGAGCAAAGTAATAAGTTCCAACTCAGCCTCCTTAGTATTAAATTGACATTGGAGGAAGCTGTACATCTTTTAAAAGATATCTTTGAACGATAAAATACACAATCGTATATAGTTGTTCATTAGTGCTTGTATCAGAGAATTTTTTTTATTTGTGATCGTGAATTTGTGAGTGGAAGTTAGATAGCTTGAAATATAATAAAGAAAGGGTTTGGGCGAGAAACATACTAGTAGACTTTTGCAACTGATCATGTATGCTAAGCTCCATGCCATAAATTTATATTGTTGATCAAATTTGTCGGGTTGCTTTGAATCTTTGCTGAATTATCTGAATTGTTATCTGTAGGATTTATTTAAATTTCTTAGCATAAAAGGAAAATGACATTTTTAATCATTTATATATGTTATGTCCAAATCTGGCATAATGGCTAAATTGATTTAATTAGCTAAATTGATGGTTCGTAATCTATGATGGGTCTAGAAGATGAAGATTGGGTCACTAAAGCCCACTATTGGAATCAGCCCAGCATGCCTTGGCAATAATACCTCTATTACAGGAGCACCTCGCTATACAGCGCCTCGCTGGCGATGCCTGCCAGGGGATCGCTTCGCTTTTGCATCACATCTATAACTTACAGCGAGATCATTATCTCCTCTTCTCTGGAAGGCTCATGGCCAGACCTAAGGTCGCATGAGTAGCTAGGCACAGGGATCGCTTCGCGTGGCCAGACCTCTCAAGGTCGCATGCAAGGGCCCTGATGGATCTTTCATTCCGAATCTATCCATTCGAGACTATGGGCTTCTACAGCGGGATCATGGATCATGGATAGGATTGATGACTTACTGCCACGTCAGCCCTAAACAAGTGGGCTTGGACTTTGGCTTATCTCATAAAACCCTAGCCCGCCTAGGTAACTTGTTGCCCAAGAACTACGTCAGGCTTGATCCCTATAAATAGGGTACGTAGGCACCTTGATACGGATGAGAAACAGTTTACCTGCAAACACTGAAGGTAGTATTTTTCGTAAGTTCGTTCATAGGGAAGGCCTATCAATATTGATTTCAAGTATATTATCTCTTACAATCTAGAAGTGTGGAAAATGGGGATTTTGAGTTTGGTTGAGGTGTTTTATCAAACACCTTCCCTACAAGAAATAAAATGCTATAGAACTACAACTAAGTTAATGTCTAATATCCAAATTTACCAACACAACAACACAATGAGCAAATTAACAAGATAAGAGACATTTGACCCAAGGATAATAGCAAATCAAGCACTTCAACCCAACAAGCAAGAATATATCCAACTCTACCTAACCAAGATAATTGGTGAAGCACACAATCACTTATTTCTCTTCTAAAAACACTAATTTAGTGAAGCACATAAATTAGCTCTCTTGATAATAGCTACCAATAATGAAGCACTACTAGTATAACCAAATCAAGGAATCAATCAAAGAGAGGCTAGGACAAACCCAAGGATGAGAAGCTCAACCTAGATATTTGCACTTAAAGCTTGAGAATTTAGGTAAACTAAACTTGTGCTACTATAATGAATGTACTAACAATTACGGATTAGTACAAACAATTAGCAATTGAAATTACAAGAAGAGCAAGATGAAGCAACTTACAAATCTCCAAGCAAAATCATAAACAATACATTCAAGCAATTAAGATAGAATGAAGAAGATCTTACTTAAATTGAATGGGTTTAGTACAAGAGATGCTTCCTTGAGCCAAATTATGGAGTTAGTTACTCATAATTAACTACTTCCTACTAACCCTAATTATGTTCTTGAAGAGGCTAAGAAGAGAGGAAAAAAAATGTGAAGATAAGATGTTATAAATTGTAGGGTTTTGCTTCTTTTAATACACAGCAGGATTTTGCACGGCCGTGCAACTGCCCGTGAGAAAAACTGCACTCTGCACTACTTGGAACACTCTGCACAACCTGTTGCACGGCCGTGCAGTAGCCCGTGCAAAAATCTGCATCATTTAAACTCTTTGAACGGCCTAGCGAACGGCTTGCGGAGCGGTCGTGCGAGATAAAATCTTCAAGATAACACATTAAAAACCTCCCGGCATCGCAAGATTGCATCTTCTAACCACCCTCTTGAATAATCTTCGCTTTCATGCCCAAATTAAGCCATCTTTTCAACAATTAAGCGTGAGGCACTGAAAGATGAAAAACATAACAAATATTAATAAAACAAGTAAACAACATTCAAAACTAACAAAAATGCAAGAGAATAAATGACAAAACGTGTATAAAATACACGTTATCAAATCTTCCCCCACTTGAACTTTGCTAGTCCCGAGCAAACTAAAATTAACATAATCATATACTCCTAATTAGTACCACTTCCGTAGGTGATCACGATTGCATTTGGCATATGCAACAAGCCCTTGGAACCCCTAGGTAGCCCTAGTGGACGAGTGATGTCTCGTGAGGGTTTATAGATGATGTACCCACAAAATCACAAAAATCACTAATAAACAAGAAACTAACAATATATACTAATTAAACTAACTACTACACTCACATGTCCGAGTCGTCCACTTGTAACAAAAATCAAACATATAGAGCTATTCACCTTGTCATCCACTATAACGAGCTAGTAACCAATTCAAGAATCAAGATAACACACCTTGTGCAAAATGTAACCATGACATTAAAGATAGAATGAATGCACTTCAATCGTGAACACTAGACAAAATGATCACAAAGCATACATGGCTTCGCATTAAGAAGATGAAATTGTATGGTGAAAAATCTCACATCTCTCAATTATGCATCACACAAGTATGGGCTAGAGATTTCACTCAACTCCAAGTCTAAATGCATGCGCTCTACTTAACCTTGCATGTCCACCTAAATTCCGGATTGCACCAAAAACAAGGAATTCATAAAATGGGTTGTAATGAGGCTTGGGTGAAGGTGTGAAAATTTAAGTTCAAGGAAGGTGTAAAAGTCTTGCTAGTTGAGTCATAATGACGCTTTCTCGCTTCATCCACCAAATTCCAAACTAAAGAATGCCTTCACTCATTTACAATTACAAAACACAACCACATTTACCAAGAAAATTTAAACAAAATAAAGTACAGAGATTTATTGCTTTTTTTTTCTATTTACCATCTTTTTTTTTTCTCTTCTTTTTTTTTTTAGAGTTTTTTTTACATCCCTTTTATTATTATTTTTAGCAAAGGGAATGCATAACATAAATAAATACTACAAAAAACTTTGAACCACATCTAGATATATACATCAAACTAGTTCCCACTTACAATAAATAGAATTCTTCCTCTTCACAATTTCTCCAAATTCACATACTCATCAGTCAATTCTTTCCAAGACTCAACTAGCTCAACTAGGTCGAGAGTGAAGTATTTGGCTATGGCTCATGTATAAAAGGGGAGAGTGACGAAGAAAAATATGGATATAAGCTTCAAAAGGGGGTAACTAGGGATTATTTCATGGTTCATAAGCTAAAAAGGCCAAAAAGGTTATCCTAAATAGAATTTTCTTATTATGGTGCATCCATGAATGAAGGTTTAATGCAAGCCCTAGAGCAACAAACACACATAAAGAGGGAGCAACACACAAGCAAAAGAATCATCGTTCAAGGCCTCACAAGGTTTAAGTTGTAATAACATCTTCTCGATTTGATTCCATGCATTCTAAGAGATAATCGTCATGTCCACAATTTAATTACAAACAATCTAGACTTTTCATGTCATTTTAAGTGTGTGTGTGCGTGTGCAATAAGGTGCATCAACTTATAGATTCACATCAAATTGGTAATGCTAGGCACGAAATAGGAAGAAAACAAGACTACAAGCTCACAATGTCATAAATTTCACAAACAAGTAAACACGCTCACGACTAAACTTATTTCCTAAATTAGACAAGACGAACATCAAACGAAACAAAAGATGGTAATAATATTAGTTACGTACTACACAACAAAACCGAACAACAATCCTTCCCCCACTTAAAACATGGCATGTCCTCATGCATGACAAATAAAAATGAGGGAGAAACAAAGGGAAAGAAAACTCCCCTAAAAATCAGCAACGATGATCGGGAGCACCATCATATTTGCCAAAATCCAACTCTGAAATTTGCACGCCAAGAATTGAGCTAATGCCACACACTACAAGCATCCCAACGAAAATAACCAACAAGCCAAATCCACACCCTACAAAGCCACTTCAAAACACTAATTAAGGATATAGAAAAATTTAAAATAATTGTTTTTGTTTTTTTAAAATAAAATAAAATAAAACAAAAATAAAATAAGATAAAATTAAAATCAAATAAACTAGCTAACAAATTAATAATAAAATCAAAAATTAAATTTTAAAACTAAACTAAAATAAAATAATTACCTAGTTTAGAAAATTAAAAACTAAAATTAAAATTAAAAAGAATTAAATTTTGGTTTTTGGTAAAAAAAAAATTTTTTAAAAAAAAGAGAAAATAAAATAAAATGAAATGAAATAAAATAAAATTAAAATTAAAAAAAAATATACATAAATGCAAGAAATCTAACACACGCATAAAAAATATATAAATACATACGTACCTTGGGTTGCCTCCCAAAAAGCGCTTTGTTTATTGTCGTTGGCTCGACTTATTTATAAAAGTATTATAACTAATGAGGTGAAAAAGCAAATAAATGCACATACCTACGAATCAATAATAAGAATAAGGTGTGCAAATATACCTTTGATCCATAAAAATATAAAAATATTTTTAGGACCTTCACATCTTCAAGAGACTTTGAAAAACCAAAATAGTTAGAAAAATCGTGAGAATAATCATTATAAGCACGGCTAAAAAATTGCTCCCAAATTGGATCCTTATATACCCAAGCAAAAATTTCAACCTCATCCATCTTAAGCTCAAATTCCTTCTCAATTTTAATTGGACAATCATCAATTTTTATCTCATCTACCAATTCATTAAGCTCAAAAATATTTTCTAAATTTGGTAGATTCTCAACGACATCCAATTTATCATTGTCAAGCTTAGGGCAATCGTCAACTAAACAAGCAAATTCATCATGCACAACATTTTCATCAATTACAAAACAAGAATCATGATTAGTAGGAGAATTGATGTAACGCCCCCAAATCCCTTACAGGAATCCAGGTCATTACACTTCTTGCGGAAAAACTATCACCTGCTCATAATATAATCTTAACAACACCGTCTTTTATTCCACAGGTTATAGTCTTAGAACAAGCACTCAAAATATAAAAGTTATTACAATACAAACTCATCTCCCAGAATCTCTGAAGTATTATTACAGCACACCAAACACACAATAATAAAGCATTAACAATTTCGTTCCATCTTGCAACCTCCTTCGATACTATAAGGCTACTGGATTGAATTTAATAGCCCTTCCACTTCCCTTTGCCACAGCCAGCCATGCTAGAGTCGTCTTTAGATGCCGCTGATCAATAATATTTAAATAGCAAGAATGAGCCAAAGAATGCCCAGCAAGTATATACAAATATCATATAATACAACCACAACTCACTCAAAATATGTTTTTACTACTCTTTAAGAGTTATAAATATAATTACCTTTGAAAAGAGATCAACTCAGAAATTCTTATAAATCTCGAAATACGACTCCAATATATCTCAACAACTTCTCAGAATACTACTCGAAAATAAATCAAAAACTTCTCAAAACTACTCCCTTGGTAATATAATATAACAACTGCTCAGATCAACACCCTAGTTAATAGAACCACAAAGGCATCTATTAACTGATAGGATGTCAATTGGATTTCTGCTCAGAACGCCTACTCAAGTAATGGATGATCAATCCATTATCACTACTCGTTTTCTATCGATAGAAGGATGTGCCGAAGTTTCGATCACACCCTAAATACTACTCAGTTGGGCCGGTGCGTTACTCCGGTCACTTTTGCCTTCATAAGCAATGAACAATAGACACCAGTAATATAGTTTCCCTCTCGAACGATTAGAGGAAATATTATGAAAAACTGTTCTGATTATGGAGTCGAAATGAAGTGACCCATATCAGTATACATAACTTACTTTATATATATCCCCCACTTTAAAACATAAACTCGAATGACGTATCTCAATAAACGTACCAACAAATATGGAACAACTCATGAAATCAAGTTGAACACCTCATTACATAATATGTCTGGATAACAACTCAGCAATAATATATATGAATGTAAATTGCATGAATAAAAATCTTGTATAAATCGCTCGAAATAATACTTGATTTTGATAATCGAAAACTTAATCAGCATAATTATGAATTTTTAAAAACATATAAATACTCCGGACAATGGAGTACGAATTAGTAAACTTGCCTGTGCTCTGCGGTACGATAATTCACCTGGCTCCACGTCTCTGATTCTCTATAACCAAATAAAACTCACTTTATTAGCCCGACATTTCACCTTTTAACAACCTGGTTCAGCTATTTCGTACTAATCCCGGTAAAAAGCCCAATCTGACTAATTAAATAATTCAATAATAAATATCATCCTCTAAAATAATACTGTATTTAATTCTATCCATTCCCAAAAAAAAAATCTCTCTTTTTATTAACGAATTAATAAATCTATAAATCACGAACAGAAAAATCACTAATTATCTCTTAAACGATTGTTACCGATTAAATAACCAAATTGTACGTCTAATTATCTCTTCTAAATTCTCAGAAAAATACCTAATTTAATTAATATAAATCTCAAAACCAAAATTATTCAAGAATCTATTTTATTCAATTTAAATCCATAAATATTAATAATAATCCCACTAATTAATATTCCCTTTAAATCTCAATTAAAATAATATTAAACCCTTTTTAGTCTTTAAATAAATCTGGTCTTATCTGATTAATAAAATAATTTGGAAATAAATAAATATAAAATATATCGCTCTTTAATCCTATTTATTCTCAATTAATCCTCTTTTAAACAATAAATCTCTAAATTATGGTAAATAAACACATAATAATAATCTAACTATAAATTATTCCAAATTAATAATTAAAACCCTCTTTTATTATCAAATTCATAAATCTCTAATTTTTTTGTCCATAAATCACAAAATAATTCTTTTTAAAAAATAATTAAAAATTAATCCATTTTTATTAAACTATTTATCTCTTGTAATAATATTACAATTTTATAACTCCTTTTTATTTCTCACCATTTTTATAATAATAACTCAATTATTAAAACCAATTTTTAAAACAATCAACCTCTTTCTATTTATTAATATTATCTCTTTATTTTATTATATATATATAAATATATTTATATATATATATATATAATTCCATTTATTCCATTTACAACAGGCGGACAAAACTGTTACACACAGCAGCAGCACGTGGGGCCCACGCGCCACCACCGCCGCCACTCACCACCGCCTGAATCTCTCTCCTTCTCTCTTCTCTCTCGCTCTCTTCTCTCTCTCTCTCGTTCATCTCTCCCATCTCCGTCTCTTCTCTTTTCACTCTCTCTCTCTCACCGTCAATCTCTCCCTCTACCATCTCTCTCTCGTTCATCTCCTCTCTCTCAACCTCTCTATCTCTCTCGTTCTCTCTCTCTCTCTCTCGATTTCTATCTCTCTCTCATCTCAATCTCTCTCCCCTCTTTCTCCGTTCTCTCCTTTTCTCCCCCCGTCATCTCTCCCATACTCCTCCCTCTCCCTCCGTTCACTCTTCCAGCCCCTCACTCTCTCTACTCTACTCCGGCAATACAAGGTCACCCACAGTTCTCCCATCCCCCTTAAACCGATTCAACACAACCAAAACAACCAATCGAGTCTACTTTACACAAAATCGAACACAAAATCGGAAAGGAGAAAAAAAGTTTATCAAGAAAAAAAAATGTTTAACAGAAAAAAAAATTAAGTACACTACCTGTGGTATCTTTCTGTTTTAGCAGAGAGAAAAAGTAAAAAAATCAAGCATGTGTAGTGTGGTTTATATGTATAATAAAGCTCGGTTTTGTCTCTAAAAAAAATAAAAAGGTAATAGAAAGTAAGGAGCAAAACCAGGAAAAGAAACGGTGTGCTCCGCAAAATCTGTAATGCTGTCTCCTCTTTGTGCTGGCCAATTAAAACGAGATTTTCATTACGTTTTGTAAAATAAATACGACCCAAAATAAAAATAAAAATCTTATTTCCTAAATATTAATAAACATTAATAATTAATAAATATAGTACGAATATTTTATAAAAAAAAATTTATAAAACGTACTAAAAATATACTGGTGCATCTTTTCTAAAATATTTTTAAATAAAAAAAATATCGAGTAGATTAGAAATAAAAAAAATATTTACGGATATTACAGTCTTCCCTCCTTAAAAGGATTCCGTCCTCGGAATCAACGTAGGCAATAGCTAAGGCTGCTTATCTTATACTCTACTTTCCAATATCCCCTTATCCCTGTTTTATGCTCTCCCATTTCGATTGTAACTCTCATGCTAGACTGTCGATCCCATCTAAGATCTCATTTTATCATACCTCTATTTTAATACCGGCTCATCATTTATATACACATTTACGATATTTTAAATAACCGCGTACCTGCTATTTCGTCCATCTCTTTCATGCCATCGGCCAACGTCATATTAAAGACCCTGGCGGTTGATTGGTTGCTAATAACTCCACTGCTTTGTCGTGATGTTGCGGGTCCCGTTGCTGACACTTTACAATCTCTAGAGATATGTCCCTCATTTCCACATTTGTAGCAGACTACTCCCTTCCTGGGACAATTCGCTCGAATATGCCCCTCTTGACCACAGTTATGACACCTACCTTCTGATTTTGCACATGCTCCTGGATGCTTCTTTCCACACACTTCACAATCTTGCAGTGGTGGTCTTGGTTGCCTAAACTGGCTCTCGTTTCCCTGCTGTCCTACTTGTACACTACCCGCACTTTCTGCTCGGTTGGATCCTCCAA
Source organism: Saposhnikovia divaricata (assembly GCA_036435485.1). Taxonomy (NCBI): domain Eukaryota; kingdom Viridiplantae; phylum Streptophyta; class Magnoliopsida; order Apiales; family Apiaceae; genus Saposhnikovia; species Saposhnikovia divaricata. The sequence goes on from CM071600.1 coordinate 28,833,243, forward strand.
ATCTTGTAGACTGAAACCCGGGCCTCCTACCATTTTGGTTCTGAAATGTTCCACTAGTCGGATATCCTCCCCAACTCTCTGCTTTTCTTTTCTTCCCTTCATTTCCCTTCGGATCAAAATTACTTCCTGCTTCTATTACTTCCGCCTTATTCACTACTTTAACATAGTCAGTAAGCTCAAAAGCGGCCACCCTAGTTTGTATCCATGGTCTCAGTCCATGTTGAAACCTCCTCGCCTTCTTCTTATCAGTATCTACGAAATGTGGTACAAACCTAGATAATTCAGTAAACTCCTTCTCATACTCAGCAACAGTCCTATTATTCTGCCTTAGTTCCAAGAATTTTATCTCCATCTTACTCTCCATATGCTCAGGAAAATACTTCTCCAAAAACAACTCAGTGAACCTTTCCCAGGTTATTATCCCTGCAGGTTCCATTGCTTCCTTAGACTCCCACCAATAATTCGCCTCTTCTTTCAGCAAGTAGGTGGCAAAGATCGTCTTCTGCCCTTCTTTTACTCCTATAATCTTAAATGATTTCTCCATCTCTTTCAGCCACGATCTAGCCTCGACTGGTTCCCCAAACCCTTTAAACTCAGGTGGATGAATTGACTTAAAAGCCTTAAAGCTGCTGCGGTTTGGTTCCCTACATGGGGTATAGGATCCTGATGTCCACGGTCTAGGGTTTGCCTCAACAAATCTACGAGTTGGTTAAGTCCTTGATTGTTTTGGTTGTTATTCCCTCCGGTAGAAGCCTCATCTTCTCTGGAGTTAGCTCCATTTCTCCTTGGCGGCATTTTCTAAAAATAAAAAAAAATTCATTTCGTTCAATAAAACTGCATATCCATGAGATGTTTATTATGAAAACAAAGCAGTATATATTGGTACACATGCGTATATATACATAGATATGTATGCATCCATATATATATATATACCTACGTATACATACTTCTATATACTCATTATAAACCCAATAAATAAATCATGGAAATGCGTTTTTCTTGCTCCAAATGATTCTACTATCGGTATTGGCCGTCATGCCTCCACCCTAACTATTCCTTGGCTTCTAAACTCTCTCTTATATAACTATAACTCCTCTCTATTCTCGTTCTAAGGTTCCTACGGCTCTGATACCATTACTGTAACGCCCCCAAATCCCTTACAGGAATCCAGGTCATTACACTTCTTGCGGAAAAACTATCACCTGCTCATAATATAATCTTAACAACACCGTCTTTTATTCCACAGGTTATAGTCTTAGAACAAGCACTCAAAATATAAAAGTTATTACAATACAAACTCATCTCCCAGAATCTCTGAAGTATTATTACAGCACACCAAACACACAATAATAAAGCATTAACAATTTCGTTCCATCTTGCAACCTCCTTCGATACTATAAGGCTACTGGATTGAATTTAATAGCCCTTCCACTTCCCTTTGCCACAGCCAGCCATGCTAGAGTCGTCTTTAGATGCCGCTGATCAATAATATTTAAATAGCAAGAATGAGCCAAAGAATGCCCAGCAAGTATATACAAATATCATATAATACAACCACAACTCACTCAAAATATGTTTTTACTACTCTTTAAGAGTTATAAATATAATTACCTTTGAAAAGAGATCAACTCAGAAATTCTTATAAATCTCGAAATACGACTCCAATATATCTCAACAACTTCTCAGAATACTACTCGAAAATAAATCAAAAACTTCTCAAAACTACTCCCTTGGTAATATAATATAACAACTGCTCAGATCAACACCCTAGTTAATAGAACCACAAAGGCATCTATTAACTGATAGGATGTCAATTGGATTTCTGCTCAGAACGCCTACTCAAGTAATGGATGATCAATCCATTATCACTACTCGTTTTCTATCGATAGAAGGATGTGCCGAAGTTTCGATCACACCCTAAATACTACTCAGTTGGGCCGGTGCGTTACTCCGGTCACTTTTGCCTTCATAAGCAATGAACAATAGACACCAGTAATATAGTTTCCCTCTCGAACGATTAGAGGAAATATTATGAAAAACTGTTCTGATTATGGAGTCGAAATGAAGTGACCCATATCAGTATACATAACTTACTTTATATATATCCCCCACTTTAAAACATAAACTCGAATGACGTATCTCAATAAACGTACCAACAAATATGGAACAACTCATGAAATCAAGTTGAACACCTCATTACATAATATGTCTGGATAACAACTCAGCAATAATATATATGAATGTAAATTGCATGAATAAAAATCTTGTATAAATCGCTCGAAATAATACTTGATTTTGATAATCGAAAACTTAATCAGCATAATTATGAATTTTTAAAAAAATATAAATACTCCGGACAATGGAGTACGAATTAGTAAACTTGTCTGTGCTCTGCGGTACGATAATTCACCTGGCTCCACGTCTCTGATTCTCTATAACCAAATAAAACTCACTTTATTAGCCCGACATTTCACCTTTTAACAACCTGGTTCAGCTATTTCGTACTAATCCCGGTAAAAAGCCCAATCTGACTAATTAAATAATTCAATAATAAATATCATCCTCTAAAATAATACTGTATTTAATTCTATCCTTTCCCAAAAAAAAAAAATCTCTCTTTTTATTAACGAATTAATAAATCTATAAATCACGAACAGAAAAATCACTAATTATCTCTTAAACGATTGTTACCGATTAAATAACCAAATTGTACGTCTAATTATCTCTTCTAAATTCTCAGAAAAATACCTAATTTAATTAATATAAATCTCAAAACCAAAATTATTCAAGAATCTATTTTATTCAATTTAAATCCATAAATATTAATAATAATCCCACTAATTAATATTCCCTTTAAATCTCAATTAAAATAATATTAAACCCTTTTTAGTCTTTAAATAAATCTGGTCTTATCTGATTAATAAAATAATTTGGAAATAAATAAATATAAAATATATCGCTCTTTAATCCTATTTATTCTCAATTAATCCTCTTTTAAACAATAAATCTCTAAATTATGGTAAATAAACACAGAATAATAATCTAACTATAAATTATTCCAAATTAATAATTAAAACCCTCTTTTATTATCAAATTCATAAATCTCTAATTTTTTTGTCCATAAATCACAAAATAATTCTTTTTAAAAAATAATTAAAAATTAATCCATTTTTATTAAACTATTTATCTCTTGTAATAATATTACAATTTTATAACTCCTTTTTATTTCTCACCATTTTTATAATAATAACTCAATTATTAAAACCAATTTTTAAAACAATCAACCTCTTTCTATTTATTAATATTATCTCTTTATTTTATTATATATATATAAATATATTTATATATATATATATAATTCCATTTATTCCATTTACAACAGGCGGACAAAACTGTTACACACAGCAGCAGCACGTGGGGCCCACGCGCCACCACCGTCGCCACTCACCACCGCCTGAATCTCTCTCCTTCTCTCTTCTCTCTCGCTCTCTTCTCTCTCTCTCTCTCGTTCATCTCTCCCATCTCCGTCTCTTCTCTTTTCACTCTCTCTCTCTCACCGTCAATCTCTCCCTCTACCATCTCTCTCTCGTTCATCTCCTCTCTCTCAACCTCTCTATCTCTCTCGTTCTCTCTCTCTCTCGATTTCTATCTCTCTCTCATCTCAATCTCTCTCCCATCTCAATCTCTCTCCCCTCTATCAATCTCTCTCCCCTCTTTCTCCGTTCTCTCCTGTTCTCCCCCCGTCATCTCTCCCATACTCCTCCCTCTCACTCCGTTCACTCTTCCAGCCCCTCACTCTCTCTACTCTACTCCGGCAATACAAGGTCACCCACAGTTCTCCCATCCCCCTTAAACCGATTCAACACAACCAAAACAACCAATCGAGTCTACTTTACACAAAATCGAACACAAAATCGGAAAGGAGAAAAAAAGTTTATCAAGAAAAAAAAATGTTTAACAGAAAAAAAATTAAGTACACTACCTGTGGTATCTTTCTGTTTTAGCAGATAGAAAAAGTAAAAAAATCAAGCCTGTGTAGTGGCCTGTGTAGTGTGGTTTATATGTATAATAAAGCTCGGTTTTGTCTCTAAAAAAAAATAAAAAGGTAACAGAAAGTAAGGAGCAAAACCAGGAAAAGAAACGGCGTGCTCCGCAAAATCTGTAATGCTGTCTCCTCTTTGTGCTGGCCAATTAAAACGAGATTTTCATTACGTTTTGTAAAATAAATACGACCCAAAATAAAAATAAAAATCTTATTTCCTAAATATTAATAAACATTAATAATTAATAAATATAGTATGAATATTTTATAAAAAAAATTATAAAACGTACTAAAAATATACTGGTGCATCTTTTCTAAAATATTTTTAAATAAAAAAAATATCGAGTAGATTAGAAATAAAAAAAAATATTTACGGATATTACAATTGACCTCCTCTAATCGACTCACGGATTCGGCTAGTTGACTCATTTGCTCTTCCAAGTTGGATAAGCTTTGAGAAGTGTTCTTTTCCATTTGAGAAATGATCTTTTCCAAGTTGGATATACTTTGAAATGTGGTGTTTTGAAATTGGAGGTTGTTTGCCACCATTTGCTTCATCATTTCTTCAAGTGATGATAATGTAGATGAAGAAGACCCTTGATGGTCTTGGGAATTATATTGCGGATCATAACATTGATTTTCACAAGCATATGAATAATCGATGCTAGGAGGGTAAGGAGCATAGCATGAGTTTGTAGAATATAAAGAATTCACCTGATACGCATTAAAATTCTGAAAAGAATTAAAATCTTGATATCGTTCTTGATCATAGCTGAAATCTTGAGCGTTATTCCAACCAAAATAGTTATCCATCGTCTCCTGAAAGAGTTAGTTCATGTCTATATACAATAAACATGAAGACACACCAATAAAAACAACAAAGAAAGAAAGAAAGAAAAAAAAATTATATACAAAGATAAAATCTAAAATATAAGAAACAATTAACTCAAAATTAATATTGTTGCCTTCCCCGGCAGCGGCGCCAATTTGAAGGTAGTATTTTTCGTAAGTTCGTTCACAGGGAAGGCCTATCAATATTGATTTCAAGTATATTATCTCTTACAATCTAGAAGTGTGGAAAATGGGGATTTTGAGTTTGGTTGAGGTGTTTTATCAAACACCTTCCCTACAAGAAATAAAATGCTATAGAACTACAACTAAGTTAATGTCTAATATCCAAATTTACCAACACAACAACACAATGAGCAAATTAACAAGATAAGAGACATTTGACCCAAGGATAATAGCAAATCAAGCACTTCAACCCAACAAGCAAGAATATATCCAACTCTACCTAACCAAGATAATTGGTGAAGCACACAATCACTTATTTCTCTTCTAAAAACACTAATTTAGTGAAGCACATAAATTAGCTCTCTTGATAATAGCTACCAATAATGAAGCACTACTAGTATAACCAAATCAAGGAATCAATCAAAGAGAGGCTAGGACAAACCCAAGGATGAGAAGCTCAACCTAGGTATTTGCACTTAAAGCTTGAGAATTTAGGTAAACTAAACTTGTGCTACTATAATGAATGTACTAACAATTACGGATTAGTACAAACAATTAGCAATTGAAATTACAAGAAGAGCAAGATGAAGCAACTTACAAATCTCCAAGCAAAATCATAAACAATACATTCAAGCAATTAAGATAGAATGAAGAAGATCTTACTTAAATTGAATGGGTTTAGTACAAGAGATGCTTCCTTGAGCCAAATTATGGAGTTAGTTACTCATAATTAACTACTTCCTACTAACCCTAATTATGTTCTTGAAGAGGCTAAGAAGAGAGGAAAAAAAATGTGAAGATAAGATGTTATAAATTGTAGGGTTTTGCTTCTTTTAATACACAGCAGGATTTTGCACGGCCGTGCAACTGCCCGTGAGAAAAACTGCACTCTGCACTACTTGGAACACTCTGCACAGCCTGTTGCACGGCCGTGCAGTAGCCCGTGCAAAAATCTGCATCATTTAAACTCTTTGAACGGCCTAGCGAACGGCTTGCGGAGCGGTCGTGCGAGATAAAATCTTCAAGATAACACATTAAAAACCTCCCGGCATCGCAAGATTGCATCTTCTAACCACCCTCTTGAATAATCTTCGCTTTCATGCCCAAATTAAGCCATCTTTTCAACAATTAAGCGTGAGGCACTGAAAGATGAAAAACATAACAAATATTAATAAAACAACATTCAAAACTAACAAAAATCCAAGAGAATAAATGACAAAACGTGTATAAAATACACGTTATCAAACACCTATCAAGCTCAGTCACATCTAAACACACAAACCCTAATCCCTTGTTCTTCTTTTGTTAGCAAAATATCTGTATTTTGCTCCGATAATCCAGCAAACCTCCAAAATATTGTTATACAATATTCTCCCTATAACATTTGGCGCTAGAAAGAGGGGCATTTTATTATTCGTGGAGGACGAATAATTATATCTAACCACGGGGGGTTTTATTAACACAAACAATCGGGTTGAAAGCTTCAACGGTTAAAAAAACATGGCATCGGGGCTTGTAACGAGGATGACGAGAAGCATGAACATGAAAAGAAAAAGGAAAAAAGATGAAGCATCGAAAAACAGCGCAGGAAAAGAAAAAAGTTAAAAAAAAAAATTGAAGACAAGAGTGAAGGAATCATGACAAATAAAAAGTCAGGTGTATACGTGGACAAGGAAGGAAAAAACAAAAAGAAAAACAAATTAGCAGGAACCAAAAGAAGGCAAGCATGGCATGGTAGTTCGTTGGCATACTATCTAGCGGGACCTGTCGTGATCGATCCCGAGAAGTAGAAGCAACATACAACGGCTGTGAAATTATGTGAAATTCCCGGCAAAAAACAGAAAATAAAAGATAAGTTCTTGATTCTTATTCCAATTTTCTGCGCTTTAATTATATTATATGCCATGTCATGCATAAAATCGTGTTTTTAAATATTTTTCAAGAAAAATATTTATTATTTAAAAATTCGTGTGAGCAATATATTTTTATGTTTGTAAAATTATTGCGATTTAAAAAATATCGTATGAGATATTTATGTTGATGAATTGCCGGATTTATTTTACAATCTCGTACGAGCTGCATGCTTTGAAAAATATATATATGCGAGACGCATAATTCTGAAAAAGATTTTCTACAAAGAAAAGGAGCATTATTTTCTAAGAAAATAAATATCGCGACACTATTAAAAGAGCATATTTATTATTACATTTGGATTTGTAAGATATTTTTCATATATCGTCGCGATAGTACATATATGTCAAAAATATTTTCAAAATTGCGAACTAAATTGTCAAGTAGGGTAGCCTAGACAAGCTATAAATCTCGCAAGGCTACATGCTTAGTAAAGTTCAGCACCATCTGGATTATTGAAGGCCTACGAGATATCACTATATCGAATGGGTGGAGGCATCCCTATGCACAATTACATTGAAGGCCCATGGCCAGATCTCTCAAGATCGCATGGGTGGAGGCATACCTATTCACAACTACATGTACATCTACATCTACATCTTATCTACATCGAAGACTCCGCAAGACACATCATTATGTGATTGCATCAAACACATCCTTATGTGGTTGCATCAGACACTTGAAAAGCGTGTATGCCAATTCGGGATATATACAAGCGCCAAGGTCCTAACTAGACAACAAGGATCGCAATGGATTTCAAATATTATTTATGCTCGCACATTTGAAAACCTTGGCAAAAATATATTTATCCTATAAAGGTCATCGCATGCTATCACTCTTGCATCCGCATACGCCTAACGAGCACAGTGGTGCTCTAAGTGTTTTTCTAATCATCTATTTTTAGTTGTTTCAGCGACTCAAGAAATTTGGAAGCTTGAAGAATGTTTAGTTCTCCACTGCAGCAAGCTACACTGAAGAACTGGGGGCTAGTTGTTATGCCATAATTTTGGCATGTCTAATAATCTTCCAAATTTCTAATATTTATTAATTATTAATTCAGATTAATAATTATTACTTAACCGCTAAGTTTTATCCTCTCCCTGAAATGAGGAAAGAATCAATCTTAATAATCAATTACGGAAAATATCTCCAAACGATGTTCTTCAAATCAGGAAGATATCATAACGATAAGATTAAATCAGATAAAATCAGTAATTACCCAGATTAACGAAGTTTATCCCTAAAGTCTCTAAGGGATAGACACAAATCAATTTCACAGAACTACGTGGGCGTGATCCTATATAAACATATAGGTACGTAGGCATCTTGGTATGATGGAATCCGATACACGAGACAAATCGAGACACCTGCCAAGTCCAACCCCCTCTTTTTTCATAAACCCTAATCCCCTAAAACAATCACATTCATACAATTCGCTCTATTATTCCAGCAAACCTCCGATTTCGTGTTGTTACGAAATTCCTCCAACAACAATATATAACAACGTTTTTAAAAGCAAGGATAAGATTTTTGATTTTCACTGGACAAATGTACCTTGAAAAATGTTTACTTTACACTCATTCAAACATTCACAGCGTAGACATTGTTCTGCAGAAACCACTACATTTTGGGGTGTTGGCCCCTATATCAAAATTTGAACAAATTGTCCTAAATATCACAGCTCAAAATCATGGTCCCATATATCATTACAAAACACACTCAAATATAGCATTTCAATTTTTTTCTTTTTTTTATAAACGCTGATGCGTTTAGCGTTCAGGGGTTGAACTTTTTTTTTCTTTTTTGTTTGGTTGGAAACGCAAGTTAATAGTATGTTTTCACAGCCAACGTCACTTTATGTGGCGTTTTAACCTTTCTTTTATTATTATTATTATTTTTTTGATATAGTGAGTGATGGTGTATTTTAAATGTGTGTGCTCCTGGCGGGGTCCTAAGAAATAATCTCAAATGGAACCTATTGAACCCCCAAATAAAAGCGCTATGTTATATAACGTTTTTTTGTTTTTTTCTCTTAAATATATACGGTTTATTCGTCGTTCCGAATATTTCTAAAACCTAAAATGGAAACGTTGAACCCCAAAGGTTAACCGTTGAAATCTCGAGGGAATACAGATAAAATTTAAAAATTTTAATTAAAAAATTGAATCTAGCGGCCTGATTTTTAAGCGCGTTAAAAAATTGAATCCGGCGGCCTGATTTTTAAACGCTAATTCGTTTAAAAATCGGGATAAGTTAGGGTTTAGGGTTGTAAACAATCCTAAACCTAAGTTCGTATACGGTTTAATCGTCGTTCTGAATATTTCTAAAACCCAAAATGGAAACGTTGAACCCCAAAAGTTAATTTTTGAACCCCTAAATTTAATTAAAATTGTATTTTTTTAATTAAAAAATTGAATCCGACGGCCTGATTTTTAAACGCGTTATTAGGGTTTAGGGTCTAGGGTTTTAAACAACTCTAAACCCCAAACCCTAAGTTCGTATACGGTTTATTCGTCGTTCTGAATATTTCAAAAATCCAAAATGGAAACGTTGAACCCCAAAAGTTAATTGTTCCCACAAGGGAATACAAATAAAATTTAAAAATTTAAATTAAAAAATTGAATATTTCTAAACCCAAAATAAAACTCGTTAAACCGTAAATGGAAATTATTTAACCCCAAAGAAAATATCGATAAAATTTTAAAATATTAAATTAAAAAAATATATTATTTTCCCCCCTCAAATGCTAATCAAAGTAGTGTTTTCATCCCTCAAACGCTAATCAAAGCAGTGTTCACCCCCAAAAATGCTAGATTAGGTAATGTATTGCTCCCTCCAAAACGTTGTACTAAGTTGGGTTCCTCCTTAAACGCTGTTTTAAACTGAGCCCTCCATAAACGCTATTTTAAACTGAGTTTTCCCCCCATAAACGCTACACTCTTTAGCGTTTTTGAAAAAAAAAACAAAATTCAAAACGCTAAACGATAATGTGTTTTGAAGTGACATTTGAGACCAAATTTTTGAGCTATGATATTTAGGACCAATGACTCTAGAATTGTGATATTGAAGACTTTATTGTACATTTTGCGGTCAAAACCACCGGAAAGATAAAGTTGAGGGAAAATGCTACATAAGTAATCAAGTATTTACAGGCTTATCAATTATCATGATGTTAGAACATGAAAAATACATACACTAATCCGTCAACACGGACAAGTTACAACAAATATCTTTTTTTTTTTTTTGAGACAAATATCTTTTAATTTCGCATTTAAAGCTTTTACAACTTACTCCCTCCGTCCTTTCCATTTCTTATCATTTTAAAATAGGATGTCTGACACGCATTTTAATGTGGATTTTAAGGATAGTTCCATAACTTATTTTTGAAATTTTCCATTTTTTTGTATAAAATCAGAACAGTCCTATTTTTATACAAAAAGGAAAAATTTAAAAATAATTATGAAACTATCCTTAAATAAAATGCGTGCCAGTGACAGAAAAAATGTAAAGAAATGAATAGGTCAAAGGAAATCCAACAAATTGACTTCACCCCAGCTTGCACGGAATTTTATTTCTTTTATCAAGTCGTGGCCTTACCGCCTTGCAGTTCCTTCATTTTTTATATGGTGTGGCGTGCGTGACATAGAGCTAACTTATCATTTCGAGATGGTTTAATCAAAGTTATTTCTCAACTAGCGTAATAACATTATTCGTGCGAGTCACGCGTCATCTTCTAGCCATTGATAAAAATTCGTACATTTTTATAATTAATATTTTTAGTATAATTTACATATTATATTCACATATATTATAATATCACTACTTTAATTTATGAATCATTTTATTTATGTATAAATCATGAGCACTAAAAAAAGAATGTTTTGTAGCATATAAATATATTGTATAGGCTATAACATAATTTCTTTTAGAGCAATGATAAAAGGACATAAAAGAATATAAGTCATCATTAACATATTTACTCAAAAGTTAAATTAATAGCAAAAATAGGAAAAAGGAAAGACCGGGTTTAAGTAATACGTTTTTTAGTTCAAACTCAACAACTTATGTAACTCAATGGTTATAAGGATGAATTTCTTTGAGTAGGACATGAGTTCAATTTCCCATAAGAACATAATTTACTCAAATTTTTGTGTGAATAAAAGAGTAATGGCAACTTCATATAATTTTCTAAAATTTAAGGATAAAATTATACTTTTACAGGGAATTTATTGGTTCAAAATTATCTCCATATTCTGCTATTATATATAGAAGATGATGATTCAATCAAATTCTAATCGTTCGAGTTGGCTGTTATTCTGTAGATACCTTCAGTTAGCACTGCAAAAAAAAAAAAAAAAAATCTAGTACACTGCACGACTGCAAACCATATTCTATCAAAGACTGCGTAGGCCTAATGTCAGAGATATATAGTGTCACTTAGCAGGAAAAAAAAATTGAAAAAATCATAGTGTCTGATAGGAGTATAAAGAAAAGTTAAGTTTGATTAATGCTTGATATCAAGAAAAAGTGCCCAATTTAGGGTCACTGCAGTAAGACTTACAAGTAGCTGACTAATTAACGAATCTTCTTGCAAAGTCTCTGTATCTACTATCATTAGGAAATTAACATATATATGGATCATATATCATGTCATGAGTTTGTAAGAAGTAAAACAGCCAGTTAATTTCTCATCATTCTATGAGCTAGTGACTGAAGGTCGCCATATTCAGTTTGTGAAAAACTCTCTGGAGGCCTCTTCATAGCATTTTGAATAAATAACATCAGTTGATCATCTTTGCTTTGTATTTCCTGCATAATCATTCCTTCATTTCCGTAATCAGCTGACTCCATTGAGCTTTGAGGTGACACAGAGTTGATATATTCATTTTTAGCTGCATTGTGACTACTATTATAGTTATACGCCGGAGGCAAGGTTGTCTGCATTCCATTACCTCCCACGCACATATTTCCAGACCACTGAAGTTCCGCATTTCTTGAATCAATGAGACTTTGTGCCATTTGAGACTTCACCTGCATCAGTTGGGCTTGCAAGTAGGCCACCTACATGCATATGTATATAAACGTATCACATATATGAAATATATAATTATCTGACAATTCATCAACATCTTGATGTGTAATCAACACCACCTTAAAACTCTATGAGGTTTCATTTCAAAAACTTATTTACAGGTTTTCCTGCCTGAAACTTTTATTATGTCGTATTCCTGACAAGTCTGAAATATCTAAGTAACATATGATGCAAACTGGAACTCTGTAAAAACCTATCATATTTAAACCAAACCAAACATCCCCGATATGTCAAAGTAGGATTTCGGGAGTACAAATGTAAATTTATAGTCTGAAGAAATGCTATCATGTTTCTGAAGTCTATACATCTACAACCAACTTGGTATATGATTCAAACGATGCTGCAGCTACTAGCTAGTACTAATTGAAGGTTTGGGAAAGAAAAGTATAAACCTGTTGTTGCAACGCAAAAATATGGGCGACGCATCCATAAACAGGATCTCTAATTCTTGCTTGAGCTTCATAAGCAATAGTAACAACAGCTTCACATCGATCAGCCACCGGAACATGCAACAACAATTTAGAAACATTACTGGCACCAAACACTTTATGAATTGCAGCAAACCTAGCCGGGCCTTGATCAGAACAAAAGTAAGGAGCAAAGATACAGTCAGTGGCACATTTCCTCCTTAAAAACTTGCATGCACCACAAGGAGAACTAGTCCCTGTAGCAGCTGCCATAATGATTAAAGATAAAAGAAAAATATGAAGACGCACGAGCAAACTAGAATATGGTGAATCTATATTGTGCAAAGTGGGCAGGTGTCTAGGGACAGAAATGGTGGGATATTATAAGGGGTTACCATGAGGGAACATTGAGAAATATAATGCAGGGTTCTAAGGAGACATTTCTTAATGGCTTATGGAAGATAATGCTACTAATGGTATTTTATAATCTCTTAGAACTTAGACCAGCCTTTCTTTACTTTTTACTCCATTATTATGCTTCTATATGAACCACCTTTCTTAATCTACAATTCAACAACACATATATAAAATGGAACCTTACTCACTGTGTAATCTCAATAATTTGGAGTTTGTTTGGTCATATGCTTTTCATAAAATAGTTCTCCGCCGAACGCCGTACCTGGGAACTGCTGCCTTTGCAATTTGTTGCTTTGTGAATTTTTGTTAAACTAAAGATTACATTAAAGTTCTTTGACTTGTGATTAGTTCCTCTCCTTTTGTGTTACAAGCAGTATTAGTTTCTTGATTATACAACTAATCTACTACTACTTCCATTTTCGAAGTAGGCTAATTATTAGTGGGTGTCACGCCCGTATGATAATTTAGAATAATTAAAAGTGATAAAGAGTGATTAGTCTTCGACTTCTAATTTGAAGTTGCTAATCAAAGAGCACTTAACATCTTAACCCTCTTTCGGCATTGTTTTTATTGAAGTACTCTGTTTTAAATAAATAAGCAAATAAGGATTTCTACATATTTTTAAGTTTGTATATCTCAAGATAAGTATCAAAAGTCAAAGAAAGTTACTAATAAAGTTTTGTGTAATAAGTGGAGTTGTGACACCAGCATTCCTATTCAAAATGTTTCACCTAACATATCAAGTACCAATACACTAACACAATCTTTCAGAAAAAAATAAAGTACCAATACAAAACAAAATTGACTTTAGCAGCTAAAAGCTGCAAAATCGAAGAGCTAACTTGAATATAAAAATTTCAGTGTATCTACCTCAATTCTCTTTTTCTCCGCCCCCTCTCTTCATATCAACAGCTACTTACTGCTATGTTGTAGCTAACTATAACACAAAAACGCGTGTTTATACTGGTTCAGACGGTGTAACAACGAGTACCTTAGACTTTACGTTCAAAAGATTTACCCATAAGGAAGAATATTGATTATATTTCTCTGAATTTTCCTAACTTAAACCTTACACTTAATTTTCACATTTACGTATATGTAATAAAATTCTTGTTTACAGTTATTACATTGTTCCTCTTTGATTAGGGATTTTGATCTTATCAAGAATTATCTGTACGTATCTGTTTAATATTTACTATAATAATTTGTTTAGAAGTATATTTATTATTAGATTAGGGAGCCTGAGATATATCTCAAGTAAGTTCTCTGAGATACCTATCTTTTATATGTAAAAATGAGGTTCTTTTTCTCACTTATTATTAAAGCACTTAACAAAATAATCCAGAAAAAGTCCCCTAGCATTACAATCTATAATTTTTTTTTATAACTTTTGGTGCATAAACATCTGACCACACATGTATAACATTCTCCATTCAAAATTGTGATAACCGTTGAAGAGAGGTCTTGGTGGAAAGTCCAGCCACAACTGAAGTACATCAGAGGCTGATAAAGGGACAATGGAAGATGGCAGTTTCTTTCTTTATAGCCTCCTTTACGTATACATCATTCTTGGCCAAAACAGCCAGCTAAAATACTTTAAACATAACACTATTATGTTTATTTTTCTATATCCTAATATGTATGTATTTTCTAACTTAGAAGCTACTTATAAGGTAAAACAAACGGTACATCCCTTCTGTCTTGGAAAATTGTGAGGAGCTTGCTATTTGGCTATCCAACAAAAAGTTACCTAGCAAAATTTTAGCTAGCCAAATTGTGGTTTTACTCAATTTGGCTGGCTAAAATGGCTAATAATTTGATAATCAGTTCATTTGGTTTTCTACCTCTACTTTAAGAGTCCAAGTCGTGTTGAATATGTTGGAGCAAAAGGCATGCTCTGTACCAACAAGCATGGCATAGCTTCCTAAATATCTGCATGTAGAACAACTGAAGAACCATTAATTAGAATAAACACAGACAAGAACCTTCGCACGAAGTTCATGTATATAGATGAGCTTTCACGAAAAGCAAATTTATCAGAAATAAAGTACCTGCACTTCAGCAATTACATGGGACGCCAAGGTGGCCTTTCCCCTACTCTCTGAAGAATGCAGATGAAATGTTAACAGAAATCAGAGGATAATTATCAATTACAGTCAAAATATACATACTTTTGCTTCCATAAAGAAACCTCAAAAAAAAAAATTCCTAAAAAAGATTTTATATTGCAAGGGTTCATGATCTTTTCATACACTGAAGACTTGAGGTCCACCACAGTTATGTCCGGATATGACCACAGGTCCACAATGCACTTATGTCCGGGGATATGTGTAACGGAACAATGAACAACCCTTGCAATATAGGTTTTACAAAAAGATTACTACTTAACATGACATTAATGTTAATCTGGATATTTTTGCTTAAAATAATTGCTGTAAAGCAGGTCCACCGAAATTGCACTAGATAGTTTGACACAAGTGTACACAACCACGATGCACTTGCTTATGTCCGGAAATGTATAAGAGAACAATGAACAAAACGTGTGATATAGACTATAGAAAAGAAACATAGCATTAATGCTGCAACCATTGGCCAAATCAGAATTAGCACATACCGATATATAGAAACTCTGGTTGGAACGATTAAGTAGGAAAGCTGAAGTCCAAACAAAAACTTACTCAGATTGTTCCCTTTTTTCTAATAATATATTTTTCTTCTTATTTTACCATACCCTTTATGAGGTTTAGTTAATCCACCAAACATATGCTGATACTGATTCCAGAGATAATGGGGATCGCGAGGCTTTAAGGAGGACATAAAGGAACACTTCAAACAAACTCAAATTTATGAACCAAATAGGATAAACATATTTTTAAGAAGAAATTAAGCAAACCACGTCATTCTACAATCTACAGATTAGAAAGCAGTTAATAAAGGAAATTTCTGTAAGAGTTGTGTAACAGGGTACGGTTCACATTCTCGTCCATTTCTTTTTCTTTCACATTAAGATTGCTTATACATGAAAATACAAACTCTCCTTTTTCTGCTAAAATTTGAAAACCGACAGGAAATAACAACCGCAATCAATTACCGCGAACTTTTCAAATTTAATAGAGGAGCCCTATTGGAGATAAAATACATGCAAGCTTCCTACAATATCCTATTTTTCATACGTTTACATGCTTTACTAGAGTGAGAAAGTCTGAGACAACTGTCATGGATGTAAGATGATGAAGAATTGAAGATTATGCCTTGACCATATCACAACTGTTTTTTCCATAGAATGACTATGATCACTTTGTCATGGTTTAGCAAATAGTGGAAAAGTTGTAATACCTTTTCTTGGGCAGATTCAGTTATTCTCAGGACGAAGAGAATGTGATGATGTATTTGGTCTAGTCTGGGGATTTTAACACCAAGGCATGGAAGTCATGAGAGAATGTCTGCAATGGGGAAAGCCTGACGAAGCAATGCTTTGTTGAGTACAAAGATAAAAAGAGAAAGATAAAAGATAAGAATGAAGACAACATAAGTTAGAAAATACATTTCGTTAAGGATATGATAGTAGAATTAGACAAGTTCACTTGAAATTTTTTTTTTCCTTTGTAAGATTTGATTAGCACTCTTTAAGCTTTTTTATTTTTTACAGATTTTTGTAACTATTGTGCTGCAGGACTGTGAGGTAACAACTACAAATATTAATATGTAATCCATGTCAGTTGTATATCAAATTCTATAGCCTGCTTATACTTAACAGCAGCATAAGTTTCCATAATCTAATTAAAATAAACATCATCTTTCAACTGGAGGTATACCTAATACCAATGTAATCACCTTCAAATATATACTGTAGGCAGTGACAGGAGCCTAGTTTATGCCTAACCAACACACTCTGATTACCACAATCAGATAATCCATAAGATAATACCTGGAAGAAAGGAAGCATGTCAAGGCAGCTTCCGTTCAGTCCAACAAATAAATAATGGTTCTTGATGGCTACTTCTTTCACGGAACTGAGAAGAGAAGATAATGCTTTGCTACAGTGACCAAACAAAATTTACTGCTTCACATTGTCTTCTGCATCATGAAGAGCAAAACTCATATCATGAACATGACCAAATTTCCTCATTTGCTCGGTCACAGAAATCCAAACACTCTCAAGTTCTGTAAACAAAGAAGCCAGCCTAGTTCTAGAAGTAAATACATACAACTTTTCATCAACTTCAATTGAGCTAAAACCAGCACTCTTATGGAGTCCCTTCTCACCAAATCTCAGCCTTAACTTTTTCACCTTATCCCACATTCCAGCTTCAGCATAGATATTAAAAAGTGAAACATAAACAGAAGACTTGTCGGTCTCTAATGGTAAGAGTTTCTTAGCTACATTTTCAGCTAATTCGACTGATTTATATATTTTACATGCACTTAACAGAGCTCCCCATGTAGAAGCTCCAGGGTCCATAGGCATTTTATCTATCAAGGATAAAGCCTCACCAATTCTCCCTGCCCTACCTAACAAATCCACCATGCAAGCGAATTGTTCCTCTTTTGCAACGATACCATATTCTCTACTCATTATATTGAAATATTTCCATCCTTCTTCAACCTTTCCCGAGTGACTACAAGCTGAAAGAACTGAAACAAAAGTAACAGAGTTTGGTTGCTGGTTTTGAGATCTCATTTCGTCAAAGAGATTGATTGCTTCAGAGTACAAACCGTGTGCTCCAAACCCATTGATCATTGCTGTCCAACTATAAACAGATTTATGTGGCATAATATTAAAAACTCTGTTCGCCGCTAATATACAACCACATTTAGCATACATGTCAACAAAAGAGGTATAGTTCACCATATCTAATTCAATCGCATGTCTTAACATGTAACAATGAACGCTCTTTCCTAGTTGCAACGACCCTACATGCGAGCAAGCAAGAATAACACCAGAAAATGTGACTGAATTTGGACCTACAGCCTCTCGGAACATCTGTCTAAACAACCCAAGAGCCTCCACACCTCTACCTAATTTCGTAAATCCAGCAACCATAGCAGTCCACGTAACTACATCCTTCTCAGGTATTTGCTCAAATAATTTAACCCCTAAATCATAAAACCCACATTTCATATATGTATCTACAGTCGATGTTAGCAAGCTAATGACAGAATTCGAAAACTTATTCTTAACAAGGTAACCATGACACGACTTTGCTTCTTTACCCGCCAACACATTCCCACATGCCTGAACAACCATTTCTAACAAAGACGAATCCACTTCCAAACCCGACATTCTCATCCGATGAAACAAGTCAAAAACTTCAAAGTCCTTACCAAACCTAAGACACCCTCTCATCATAAAACCCCAAACCAACAAATTCTTGTCACAACAAACACCAAAAACCTTTTCCGCATCATCCAAACACCCCATTTCAACATACAAATTAATAAGCCTAGGCACAATAAACTGATCACTCTCAAACCCCAACTTAACAACCAACCCATGAACCGCTCCCCCATCTCGTAAACGCAACAATTCAACACAAGCTTTAATCACAAACACCAAATTAAAACTATCACTCTCACCAACATCCCTCCTCATCATCTCATAAATCCTCAAAACATCATTGGATTGATTCTTTTTAGAGTACCCGGATAAAATAGTGTTCCAAGAGTAAAGATTCTTGTGGGTAATTCGATCAAACACTTTGTAGGCAAAAGGGAGAAAACCCAGTTCGATATACGCATTTGCGAGTTTCGAAGCGTAAAGAGATGAAGACTGAAGGCCATTAGTGATGATTTGGGCATGTAGAGGTTGAATTAGAACCAGAGTTTTGTTGAAGTGGAAGTAAGCGAGTAGGGTTTTGGAAATTGGTTGGTTAGTTACGGCAGGTAATTTGTTCCCTCCATAACGAAGCATTATGCATTTTTTAAATGGGTTTGTCGGGCACACAGCACGAGTTGGAAAATTTTGATCGGTCGAAATTTTTGTGTAGGTAGGGGTTTCATCATTATTAATGAAATTTTTATCAATTAAATTTGAAAACTAAGCGAGTACGAATTCTTAGCATGTGTCCTTGAGCACACACTAGAAAAATCGTTTTTAAATTAAGGATTACAATTTTTATCATTCTAAGGATTTTTTTTGAATATTACATACTTGGGGAATCTTTAATAAAGTAAGTACGTACTCAATAACATTAGAAATGCAGAGAAAAGACCTGTAATATCATAATTATACATACCATTGTGTAGCGTTCTAAAAAGCGGATTAAGCAGTTGCTTAAGCGGATGCCTAGGCGGAATCGGATCATAAAACGCTTCGATTTTGTACTAATCGGGTATTTAAGTGTTTTTGAAGATAAAGCGGCCTATTAATCGAATTAGGCGGCTATTAAGCGGTTTAAGCGGTCATTAAGCGGATTAAGCGATCAAAGAGATGTTGACCTGCTAATTTTTAATTTTTAATATATTAATATTTATTATAATATGTATTTTTTAATTTTGAATATATTAATATTTATTATAGTATGACTATAACTATATTAAAATAATAAAATATTTCTTTTTTATGAGGAACATTTTAAGTTTAGATTTTTATTACTTAATTATTATATAATTTAATTCACATATAGTAATATTATATTTAAATATTTAAATATATATATATATTATTAATCCGCTTAAAGACCCGCTTAAGTATCCACTTAACCGCTTAAGTGCTAGAAGGTCCTCCCACAACTTAAAATCGTTTACCGCTTTTTAGAACACTGGTTATGAGTTTGTTTTAACATAACGCTACATGTGTAGTGTGTACAGATGTGTGGAAGTTGGACACTAAACAATATGATACATCATGGGGGAAACTGGTTGAAATTAGGGGTGAACACGGGTTGGGTTGGTCGGGTCAGAGGTAACAAAATGACCCAATCCAATTAATTCGATTTTAGAAAATTTTAACTCATTAACCTGAAAATATATGTCTAACCCAACCCTATCCTTTGTATGTCGGGTTGGGTTGGATCGGATTGGGTTGATCGGGTTCAACACTGAACAAAACTTGAACTGAAATCTGAAATTATAATCCAAAGTTTCATACATGCCAAAATATTAAACTCCTCCATGAAGTAAACTTCACAAAGCCATAAAGTTTTAAACAAACCACATAGACTAGTCCAAAATAAAAGTTTGCTAGCTTAAAATTACATATTGCATAATCAGTAGACTAGTCCAAAATAAAAGTTTGCTACCTTAAAATTACATATTGCATAATCAGTGACGAATTAATCGTCAATAACATCAACAATCTTGGTCTTCATTTTGTCATTCGATGCATCCCTGTCCTTGTCCATGTTACCTACAAAATTCAAAAAATAAACAAGAATATAGATAAGTACCTTACAAAGAGAACTGAGTAGTGACTAGTGAGAGTCCGAGAGACTGAGAGTGAGAGCGGCGTATATATGAAAATGATATAGATACAGCGACTATGATAGTTTTAGGTGAAATCTACTTTTAGGTTAAATCTCTAGTAAGTAGTAACTGGTTATTGGACTGTAAATGGGCTGGATACTTAATGGACACTGGACATGAATATGGGCTTAAGGCTTTAGTAACATAACAGATTGGGTTGGTTGAGGGTTAAAACTTATTAAACCCTGACCCAACCCAACTTATTCGGGTTTTTTAAAAATTAATCCATTAATATTTCGGTTTCGGATGGTTCGGTTTGTTCGGGTAAAAAAAGGGGTGGGTTGGTTCGGGTTTGCAGTTTAATCGAATTTTTGTTCACCCCTAGTTGAAATAACGTTTTGGGTGTATGTTTAGGGTGGTTAGGTAGGTGGCAATGTGGCATTGGAGAGAGATTCAAAATTTTAAATTATTAAAATATTAAAATTATATTATTTTTTAAATTTAATATTTTAAACTTTTATTAATATTTTCTTTGGGGTTAAATAGTTTTTATTTATAGTTTAACGGAGTCCATTTGGGATTTAGAAATATTCAATTTTTTAATTAAATTTTTTAAATTTTATCTGTATTCATTTGATAGTTCAACAGTTAACCTTTGAGATTCAACATCTTCAATATTTTAGTTGGTATATTAGTTAGTAAGAAATATTTTATTTGAATGTTTTAAGTTTAAATCTCTTTTTATTTTCTTAATTTTTGGATAATTTTCTTCTTTTTTTTCTATTTTTTGTTAAGTATATTTGTTACCAGGTATCGGACCAGCTTGCGCGCATCACGATTAAATCTGAGTGTCCTCCTTATCTCCATGCGCTCAGCTAGAATCGAACCTGGGACCTCGGGGTGGTAAGCCCCAAAGGTCCTGGTCTTAACCAACTGAGACAATAATTTTCAATATTTTTGGATAATTTTAATTTTAATATAATAAGAATATAATATTGATTGCGGTTTTTTACATGCTTGATAATGTTTATAACTTTTATGGTGATATTTTGTGCCGATTTGTATTAATCGTGATTCATGTGAAAGAAAATTAGAAATACTTTTTTTTTTAAATAAAATGCATTCTCATAAAATTAGAATCTCATTAACGAGCGATAGAATCCGAAAACAAGGTCTCCAACACACAATGCCGAGGAGTCAAATACATATTGTAGCTATCTACTCCCTCCGTCCCATAATATATGAATTAGTTTGATTTTCACGGAAATTAAGAAAAAGTAGTAGAAATAGAGTAAAGTTAGTTGAAAAGTAGGTAAAGTGGTGAGATCTATAAATATTTAATAATAGATTTGAGATAGTGGAGGAAAGTAGCGGGTGTAACAGTATTTATTTAATAAAAAAGTGGAGAAGTAGTGGGTGTAATAGTGAAAAGTAGTGTTCAAAAATAGTAAGTATGTTATTTTCATTCTTTTTGGGACGTACTAAAAAAGAAAGAGGTTCATATAAAATAGAACGGAGGAGTAGTAAACAAGGAATTCCAGCCATAATCTGAGCCACCCTATTTACTTACTTTTTAACGTGGCAAATGATCAAATCTTCTCGTTGCCTTAGCTTCCTGCAACATATTTACTTACTTTTTAACGTGACAAATGATCAAATCTTCTCGTTGCTTTAGCTTCCTGCAACATATGTCCAGTGTGTTACCCAGCTCTGATTGATAAACCAAGCCTTGTGAATTGCATCCACCACAACTCCACAAGTAGTGAATCAGTTTCAATTACTACATGCTGATCTGCTCTTGCCTCCACCCAACTAGTAATACTAAATTTATTATCCTCTCTTCATTATATATCTCACACGTTTATATTTTTTGGCTTCATAAAATATCATATATATATATATACCATCATCCGCGATCATATATGTATCATCCTCCGCGATCATCGTGATCGAATTTGAGTTATAGATTTTTACATGATTTATCAAAGAAATAAGAATATAAGATTTTAGTAAAAGAATAGTCTATACAATTATATAAAAGCCGAAACATTAAAAGTTTTGTTGGTTGGTCCTAATTACCCTTATACCCAATTAATATTAATATTACCATTACATTCAGAAATCATTATTAATTTTTTTTTAAATGTATCCAATCGAGGAGGTTACATGTATTTGAGATTGTAATTCCCGTCGAGCACATATGAACTCAATAAAAGTCTGTCTTAATTCATCTTTGTGCTTCAGTCGAACGAATAATTAAAATCGATAACATATTGAATCAACCTTAATTTTTGATCAATAAAATTGAGTTTATCTAAAAATATTGCTCAAACTGAACTTGATTCAAATTCAATAATAATTGTATATGATGAAATTGACTGGTTTGATAAGTTTGGATTGGACTATAAGTTAGATTCGTAAAAAATATTTTGAAAGTTTGAATTATTCGATGACTTGAAAATTCGGCTTCAACTTCGAATTCGATTCCTATATATTCATAGTCGAATCAAGTATGAATAAAAATTCATCTCAACTCTGTTTGAATTATAATTTTATCTGCAAATATTAATCTTAATATTCTTCTAAACAGGAATAAAGATCCCGTAAATAACGACAAAAATTGATCATATTCATAAATATCTATACTATTATATTAAAACCGAAACATTGAAATTTTTGGTTTTTCGTTTGGTTATCCTATATTTATTAAAATAAAAAGTTTTGATTTTCGGTTTGGTTATCCTATTTATTAAAATAAATAATACATAATATAATTAATGGTAATTAACTTATTGCCTTTTTCACATTTACTTTTAGTTGAATATATTGCATTTTATAAACACCTAAAAAATCAATCGTATCATATCTTTCAATTAGTGATAATTAGCCGATTGCCGTTTTTTAATTAAAAAGAGGTTTAATTTTAATTGATTGATGATATTATCTTTTATAAACACCTAAAATATCGTATCTTCCAATTAATAATATTTCTTTCTAAATAAAACACGTTAACTTTTATTTTGAAATATAATTTTACACTAATTAATATATACCTAAAAATATAACACTATATCGTCTAATCACTAACAAAATATAATAGAAATCTGTATACAACGAATAATGATCGTTAGATTTTTAGTAAAAAATCAGAACCGTTAGATCTAATGATTAAATATATTATATGTTTAAATTAATTTACTAACATTTCAAGGCTCAAATTCTGTCAACGACATATTTTTTTTAAATTAATATAAGTTTTAAAATACATAATTTTGCAATCATTAATAATTTTGCAATCATTAATGTATACCCCAAAATATTATGCCATTTTGCTGTTAGATTTTTAGTTATTAATAATAACCGTTAGATGTAATTATAAGGTATATTTTATGATTAAAATTACTAAAAATTCAAGTTTCGAATCCCGTCAACGACATATTTCACTTAAAATTCTATAATATAAATTTTAAATCATCATATCATTAAATAAATTTATATTAAATTATATTAAAATAATGTTAAAATATTTTTTACAAAATAATGATTATATAAAAACATAATTATAGCATAAATTAAAATTTATAACATATTAAAAGAAACCTGTGCATCGCACGGGTTATAAGGTAGTATTTTACTAAAGGCTAAACATAAATTTTATCTTCAGTTTTTATAAAGCTTGTTTAAAAACTTTAGTTATTAATAAAAAAAGGATAAAAAAGAAAAATGAATAAGATAGATATTAGGTTGTCAAAAAATTTGAAAAATTTATTCATTCGAAATATTTGTATTCATATTCGAAATAAATTGAATATTATTCGTATTCGAAATAAATAGGATATTATCCGTATTCAGATCCGATAATTTCGGATACGAATATGGATAAAAGCACAGCCGTATCTAATAATATTAAAATTTGAAATCTCTCTCTCTCTCACACACACACACACACACAGATATATATATATATATATATATATATATGTATATATTATATTAATGTTCATATAATTTAAAAATTATGGTATTTATTTATCAAATAATGTATGTATATGAGATAAATATATTTGTAAACATAATATAGATATAAATTTATATAAAAAGTTAAATTTAAATTACCTTTTTTTAAAATAAAACATGTTCAAATAAATTTAATTTTTATTTAATTTTAGATAAGTTAAAAAGCTATGATTTATTTATTTTTTATTTTTTGAATTAAAAATTAAATTTGAAAGATTAAAAATTTGACTTAAAAATTGAATACTATCCGAATAGTCGAATACTATCCAGTCGATTTAGATTCGAATATTTTTTTAAAAATATTTTCAGATCCAAATCAGTTTTTTGAATTGGAATGAAATATCCTTTTTACAGCCGTGGATAGATATAGGGGGTGTCAGATTTTTGAATTAGAATGGAATATCCTTTTTACAGCCGTGGATAGATATAGGGGTATTTGGGGAACTTATTTTCAAAATAAGTCAACTTATTTTAAGACAAATTTAGAGATTTCTAACTTTTTTCTGAAAAAAAAAATTATTTATGCAATCTCAAACATAAATTAAATACTTGTATAAATTTTTTTTATCAAAATATTAAATTTGTACCTAAAAATAAGTTCATAAGAACTTATTTAAAGTTTTGCCAAACACGCCATAGATAGATAAAAGAAGGAAAACATAAGAACATCACTTTCCCCTCTTCTCACCTCTCTCTCTCTGTTCATATACAGGGCCCGTTTGGGAAATCTTATTTTTCAGAAATTAGTTACTTATTCTGAAAAAAGTTAGGAAATATTATTTTTACAAGATAACGAATATTAAACTCCCATACCCATTTTTCTCTAAAAAAATTATGTAAATACGAAATTTTTTCTAAAATAAGTAATTTATAAGTTTACCTTAAGATTTGACAAACGGGGCCACAAACATGTACACACGATTTTCGTTTTCCAATTCCTGCTCCAATATCCTTGGCACAACTTGTAAACACATATACTAGCTTATAATCCGTACGATGCACGGGTTTTTTTATATGAAATAAATTTATTTTATGTTATATTTATTTTTAATAATTCTTTTAATTTAAATTTAAATAATGTATATAAATTTAATTAATGATATGCATGATTTAAAATTTATATTATAAATTTTTTTAAATACGTGGTTGATGAAATTCGAATCTTGAATGTTTTGTAAAGTAACTTAATCATATAAAATATTTAATCATCAGATTTAATGGCTCTGATTTTTTTGGCTAAAAATCTAACGGTAATTATTCGTTGTATACGGATTTTAATTTTATATTTTTATTGGTGATTGAAAGATATTTTGTGATATTTTTGGGTATATATTAATAATTGCAAGATTATGTTTCAATTTAAAAGGTAACATGTTTTAGTTTAGAAAAGAAATTTTAATGATTGTAAGATTATGATTGCAAAATTATGTTTTAAATTAAAAGGTAACGTGTTTTAATTAGAAAATATATAATAATGATTGGAAGATACGATATTTTAGGTGTGTGTAAAGGGTAATATGTTCAAGTAAAAGTAAACGTCTTTTAAATTGCTTGAAAGATACGATATTTTATGTATTTATTAAATTTAATTTAATATTACAATTATGTTTTTATATAATTATTATTTTAATAGTTTTTAATTTTAATTTATTACAATTTAATATACTCATATTTACAATTAAATATAACCCGTAGAACAGACTATTCGAATCGAGTTTACTTTGTACGGCAGAATGTAATTTTGAGGTCTGCTAACTCTGTAGTTAGATTTCATGTCGAGTGCCTATCAAACTTAGACATCGTGTGAGACTGAACTGTTGTAGCTATGTAAGTGTTCTGCATGTGTTGCAACCGATTATTTGTATATTCAGATATTGAGATTGTGTGTACTTCTTTGTGTTAGGAGTTCTACTTTAGGTTTTATGTTAGGAATCTGATATCCTGTTTTGTAAGGAATTTGTTTTATGAGAAATTTGATTGGAATTGGAATATAATTATGTTAGTAATTATCTTTTTATTTTAATAATTAGGATAACCAAATTGACAAACTTTCAATCTTTCGAATTTAATATAATAGTATAGATAGGGATTTAAATGATTAAGATCAACTCCAAGAGACTACTTATATGACCTCTTAACCATAAATATAAAGAATTTGAGCAAAAAATTTGCTCCAACAGTCTCCTAGCGGCTTGATAAGTGGATTTTATATCCACTTATTATGCACTATTTTGGCCTAGATTGGTGGTTTATCCTTAAGTATGTTGTGTCTTTTAATTCATTTTTGTTGTGTTTCAGCATTTGTTGTGCAGAACTCGCAACTTTAGGTATCTAGGCGATAAAAGGCTAAAAATGGTGGATTTCTGTCTCAATTTTATCAAGTGGACTGCCTACGAGGAAAAAGAATTATAATAAAGAAATTCCGAGTGATATATATTCTTAAATCTGGAACCCCGGTTGGAATTGATATATTTTTCGTTTCGCAAAAGGAATCCAGTTTCAGATCCTCAAGGGACCGTAATTTACACCTGGACGAGCAATGAGAAAATAGAATTATCACAAAAAGATGGAAAGTGATATATTCTTAAAGAGAAAATCCCGGTTGGAATTGATATATTTTTTTCCAAGCAAAAGGAGTCCGGTTTCTGACCCTCAAAAGACCGCAGCTTAGGATTTAAGGATTTATTTATATTATTAAATATTTTATTTAATTAAAAAATTATATTTTTAAATATCTAATAATATTAGATATTTATTTTATTAATTTCTGAATTAAATTAATTATTTATTAATTAAAGATTATAAGTTGTGCGGGTTAAAAAATATTTTGACAAAACAGTTATTCAAATCAGGACCCAAATTGTGGTTGGTCAGCAGAATGGTAATTGTTTAATCCATGAACTAAAGGAAACAACACAAGTAATATATGCTGTCGGCTGTTGATGATTGAGGAAGTCACGCCCCTGGACGCGCGTGGCGTGCACGCGCCAGGAGGGAAGCTCTGAATGCCACGCGTGGCTGTCACGCGCCAGCCATGCGACTGGAATTGTTTTTTGCTGAGTGGCCAAACAGTTGTGAGAATGCGTTGGTGGTTTACTTTCGGCTGAGTGCTGAATAAATTTGAAGTGCAGATTGTTTTCCCAATTTTTTTGTTTATTTATTTTATTTTCTTTTTATTTTTTTTATTATTATTGGTGTGCTAAGCTTTGCTATAAATAGGTGTAGATTCTAAGTTTCAAAACACACTAATTTAGAGAACAACAATTCTCTCTTGTATTCTCTCTAGTTTCTTTGTAATTTTAGTTATGTTTTTATACACTTTAAATTTAGTTTAAGTGTTATTTCGGTTGAAGAATTTACGGGGAATATTTGGAGTGCTCTTTTTTTTCATTGGAAGCTATTTCGGTTCTACTTTCTAACTCTCGTAATTTTCATATTTAATTTATCGCAATTTCTAATTCAGTTATTATTATTATTATTATTATTATTATTATTATTATTATTATTATTATTATTATTATTATTATTATTATCATGTTTTCATTTAATCCCATGATGACGATTCGTTCGATTATGAACTAATCGCCGTCATGGGATTCTAATGGATTTATTTACGTAATTTAGTAATTCGATGCCTTAATAATTTGTATTATGATAAAAATTCAGATTGCCTAATGTGGTTGCGCTTAATTTATTAGATGCGTAGCTAACGTCTAAATTATTAATTCCTAATGAATGCGAAAGTGGATTTAGGAATTTAGAATTTGCCATGTTAGCATAGGTTCGTAATTGTCATGTACATTTACGATAAGTGATAGGATTTTTTCACATCACCCTATGTAGTCATAATAAAGGAATTTATTCGTAAACCAATTATGTTTTCAAATCTTATAGACATATAGGGTCTAAACATAAAAGGTGTCCTCGCGACTTCTATCTTTTTAAGTGGATGTTTGTGTGGTTTGATATAAGTTAAGACTGAAAGGCGCTTATGTTATTTTCGTGTTCCCGACTAGCTTTCGTAAATTATCAAAATTACTTTGAAATTAAGGCATCAATTCTAAATGAAATAAATAATGAAATTAGAATCCCATGTTTTTTCTCACATATAAATTTTCATTTAATTAAATTAATTAGTTCGAATTATTTAATATTACTAATTTAATTGATCAATTAGAAAAATACAAAAATACCCCCTTTTGATATTTATTCAAGCAGTTTGTTGTTTAATCATACGTCGTTGCTTAAATATTATTTCTGAACAAACACCAAGTCTCTGTGGGAACGAATTTATTATATTACTTGTGACCGCGTACACTTGCGCAGTTAGTTTTCGAACCAACAAGTTTTTGGCGCCGCTGCCGGGGACTTCGGTGTTATTTTCAGAATTTGTGTTTAACATCAACGGAGGTTAAACTTAACTGACTTGGATATTTTTTTTTCTAACGTCGTGTTTTTTTGCTCTGCCAGTATAAAGATCTTGAGTTGTTTATGCTAACGCGTGCTCAAGCTATTAAATCAAGAGCTGTAAGAAAGATGGAAGAAGCATTAGAAATGGCGGATGATGTGCCCAAGACATTGATGGACTATTCTCAACCGAAAATCAATGACATCCAGTCAAGCATAGTCAGGCCAGCCATTGCAGCCAACACATTTGAAATCAAACCTGGCACAATCCAGATGGTACAAAACTCTGTCCAGTTCGGGGGAACGGCAACGGAAGATCCAAATATGCATATCCGAAACTTCATAGAGATTTGTGACACATTCAAATTCAACAACGTGTCAGATGATGCTGTAACGTTGAGGCTCTTTCCATTTTCTGTACGGGACAAAGCTAAGGGATGGTTGCACTCTCTCCCAGCTGGCTCGATAACAACATGGGAGGAACTCGCTCAAAAGTTCCTCACTAAATTCTATCCCATGGCAAAAACAGCTGCCATAAGGAATGCTATTGCTCAGTTCACACAACAGGCAGGGGAATCTTTATGTGAAGCTTGGGAACGCTACAAGGAGATGCTAAGAAAATGCCCTCATCATGGCATGCCCAACTGGATGGTCATAAATTGTTTCTATAATGGATTGGGATGGCAATCAAGACCTATCGTGGATGCAGCTTCAGGAGGAGCATTATGGGCTAAAAGTTATGAAGCTGCCTACGAACTAATTGAAATGATGGCGGCTAATGAGTATCAGAATCCGACACAGAGGATGCCTCAACACAAGGTGGCAGGAATCCTCGAGGTTGATGCAGTCACATCCCTATCAGCTCAGCTTGAAGCGCTAAACATGAAGGTGGATTCTTTGACAAACTATGGGGTACAACAAGTAGCAAGTGTTTGTGAGCTATGTGCCGGTAGACATGAAACGAATCAATGTGCAATTTCCAATGAATCAGTGAACTTTGTGAGCAATTTTCAAAAGCAACAGCATCCGGTCCCAAACACTTACCAACCCAACAACAGAAACCATCCTAACTTCAGCTAGAGCAACAATAACAATGGATTGCAACCACCACCGCAACCATATCAAGCCCAACCACCATATCAACCACACCCATATCAACAACAACCATACCATCAAACCCAAAATCAGCAATATGGGGCCAGACCATACAATCCCTCAGGACTATATCAACAGCAGGGGCATCAACTTCAGAATCAGTACCCCCCGAAACAATCTCAACCTCCGGGATTTAATCAGCAATATTATGCAGGTTCAGGTCAACAGTCTGCTGAGAAATCAGAATTGGAAGAACTTAGATTGATGTGTAAGAGCCAGGCTGTATCTCTTAAAACTCTGGAAAACCAAATTGGCCAAATAGCAAACGCCTTACTCAACAGGCCACAAGGAGTTCTCCCTAGTGACACAGAAACAAACCCTGGAAAAAGGGATGGCAAAGAACAAGTCAAAGCTATCACTTTAAGATCGGGCAAAATCATAAAGGACCAAGAAGTTGAAAGGGTAATCGAACAGCCAGAGGCACAGGGCAGCCACACCACTACGAAGGAACAAACGGAGATCTTGAAACCCGAAAATATCATCAGCAAACCGGAGGGTGTCAACGCACCATCTGAGAAAGCATCTGAGGAGCATAAAACTGCAAACACTCAAATCTACCCCCCCTCCACCATATCCGCAGAGACTCCAGAAGCAGAAATTGGATAAGCAGTTTGCAAAGTTTTTAGAGGTATTCAAGAAGCTACATATTAATATACCTTTTACAGAAGCATTGGAACAGATGCCGAGTTATGCTAAGTTTATGAAGGGTATTCAATCAAGGAAGCTGAAACTTGAGGAATTAGAAACTTTTGCCTTAACAGAAGAATGCAGCGCCATCCTCCAATAGAAACTGCCTCCGAAGCTCAAAGATCCTGGAAGCTTCACCATACCATATACTATTGGTAATCTGTCTTTTGAAAAATGCTTGTGTGACTTGGGAGCTAGCATCAATCTGATGCCATTGTCAGTTTTCATGCAACTTGGTCTACCTGATCCAAAACCCACAAATATCTCCTTACAGCTAGCAGACCGGTCAGTTACGTATCCAAGAGGAATAGTGGAAGATGTCTTGGTAAAAGTGGATAAGCTCATCTTCCCAGCTGACTTTGTTATTCTAGATTTCGAGGAGGATAAGAAGATTCCCATTATCTTGGGGAGACCATTCTTAGCTACAGGTCGGACATTGATTGATGTCCAGAAAGGTGAACTCACAATGAGGGTGCAAGACCAAAACATCACTTTTAATGTGTTCAAAGCAATGAAGCTTCCATCTGAAGAGGAGTGTTTCAAAGTTGACTTGGTAGATTCTACAGTTAGAATGGAGCTTGAGCAGATGTTATTAACAGACCTCTTGGAGAGAGCATTGATAGGGAATTCTGAAGTGGAAGATGAAGAAGGAGCAGAACAACTTTAGCAATTAAATTCAGCTCCGTGGACGAGAAGAGTTGATATGCAATTTGAGTCTCTTGGAGTAGCAGAACTGAAAAATTCTCAGGAGCGTCTAAATCCATCTATTGAAGAAGCTCCTATACTTGAACTTAAACCATTGCCAGACCACTTGAGGTATGCATTTCTGGGTGATGCATCTACATTACCTGTTATTATTGCTTCTGATCTGTCTGGGAGCGAGGAAGATAAGCTTTTTCGAATTCTGAGAGAATTCAAATCAGCCATTGGATGGACCATAGCAGATATCAAGGGAATCAACCCTTCGTATTGCATGCACAAAATTCTGCCAGAGGAAGGAAGTAAACCTACTGTTGAGCATCAGCGAAGACTTAATCCTATTATTAAGGAGGTGGTGAAAAAAGAGATTCTTAAGTGGTTGGATGCTGGTATCATCTATCCTATCTCAGACAGTTCTTGGGTGAGTCCAGTTCAGTGTGTACCCAAGAAAGGAGGGATGACAGTTGTAGCCAATGAGAAGAATGAGCTCATCCCTACTCGGACAGTCACAGGTTGGAGAATATGCATGGACTATCGCAAGTTGAACAAGGCCACCAGAAAAGATCATTTTCCTCTTCCATTCATCGATCAAATGCTGGATAGGTTGGCTGGCCATGAGTATTACTGCCTTCTCGATGGTTATTCAGGCTACAATCAGATTTGTATCGCCCCCGAAGATCAAGAGAAGACCACATTCACTGTCCTTTTGGCACTTTTGCTTTTCGACGAGTTTCTTTCGGGCTCTGTGGTGCACCGGCTACCTTTCAGAGATGCATGATGGCCATATTCTCTGACATGATTGGAATAAATGTGGAGGTTTTCATGGATGACTTTTCAGTTTTTGGAACTTCGTACGATGAGTGCTTGCACAACTTGAGCCTAGTGCTGAAAAGATGTGTTGAGACTAATCTGGTGCTCAATTGGGAGAAATGTCATTTCATGGTGCAAGAAGGAATCATTCTTGGGCACAAGGTATCTAGTAAAGGGCTCGAGGTGGATAAGGCAAAAGTAGAGACTATTGAACGACTACCTCCTCCAATCTCAGTTAAAGGAATCCGTAGCTTTCTTGGACATGCAGGTTTCTATCGACGATTCATACAAGACTTCTCCAAAATTTCTAAGCCATTGTGCAATTTGCTGGAGAAAGACAAACCTTTCAAGTTCGATGATGATTGCTTGGCTGCTTTCGAGCTATTGAAGAAGAAGTTGACATCAGCCCCGATTATTACAGCACCTAATTGGGAAGAGCCATTCGAGCTAATGTGCGACGCTAGCGATTTTGCCATGGGAGCTGTGCTTGGTCAGCGAAAGAAAAATGTTTTTCATGTGGTTTACTATGCTAGTAAAACCCTTAACGATGCACAGCTAAATTACACCACTACGGAGAAAGAGCTTTTGGCAGTTGTCTATGGTTTTGAGAAATTCAGGTCCTATTTGCTTGGGACGAAGGTGACAGCCTACACTGATCATGCAGCCATTAGGTATCTATTTTCAAAAAAAGAGTCTAAATCGCGATTGATTCGTTGGGTTCTTCTGCTGCAAGAATTTGAGCTTGAAATAAAAGACAGGAAGGGGACAGAAAATCAGGTAGCCGATCATCTATCACGGTTGGAGGAGCATGGTAAGGATAAGACGCTAATCAATGAATCATTCCCAGATGAGCAGTTGTTCGTAGTGCACGGAGAAGTGCCATGGTTTGCAGATATTGTGAATTATCTGGTGAGCAACGTCATTCCGTCAGAATTCTCTTATGCCCAAAAGAAGAAGTTTTTGCATGATGTGAAGTGGTATCGATGGGATGAACCATTCTTGTTCAGGCAGGGAGCAGATCAGATTATCAGGAGATGCATTTCTTACAATGAAACGGAGGAGATTTTGCGAGATTGCCACTCTAGCACATACGGTGGTCATTATGGTGGAGAGAAGACCGCGGCTCGAGTACTTCAGGCAGGATTCTTCTGGCCAGCCTTGTTTAAAGATTCTCATCAATTTGTATTGGGATGTGACCGCTGTCAACGGGTTGGAAATATCTCCAAGAGGAATGAGATGCCTCTCAACATGCTTCTTGAAGTTGAGATTTTCGATGTCTGGGGGATAGATTTCATGGGACCATTTGTCTCATCGTGCAACAACCAGTACATCCTGCTAGCGGTAGACTATGTGTCCAAATGGGTAGAAGTCAAAGTTCTGCCTACAAACGATGCTAAAGTGGTTATAAACTTTCTGCACAAAAACATATTTACCCGTTTCGGAACTCCACGAGCAATAATCAGTGATGAGGGGACACATTTTTGCAATCAGAAATTCACTGCATTAATGGCAAGGTACCGTGTGACACATCGGGTTACAACAGCATATCATCCTCAAACTAATGGTCAGGGAGAAGTCTCCAACAGGGAAATCAAGCGGATTTTGGAAAAGGTGGTGAATCCTTCAAGGAAAGGTTGGTCCTTGAAGCTAGACGAAGCTGTTTGGGCATACAGAACCGCGTATAAAACACCCCTGGGTATGTCTCCTTTTCAGTTGGTGTATGGTAAGGCTTGTCATTTGCCTGCCGAGCTTGAGCACAAGGCATACTGGGCTTTGAAGAAATTGAACTTCGACATGAAAGTTGCTGGTGAAAAGAGGATGCTTCAACTGAATGAGCTTGATGAGCTTCGTCTACAGGCTTATGAGAATAACAAGCTGTACAAGGAAAAGGTCAAGAGATGGCATGATAGAAGGTTGGTACATAAGACATTTGTACCGGGTCAAATGGTTCTGCTTTTCAACTCTCGGCTAAGACTTTTTCCTGGAAAGCTCAAGTCAAGGTGGTCAGGTCCGTTCACGGTTAAAATAGTGTTTTTGCATGGTGCAGTGGAAATTTTTGATAAGTCACCTGATCAGTCTTTTAAGGTGAATGGGCAGAGGCTTAAGCATTATCTTGGGGGTATGGTGAACCGTGATGAATTCACCGCTTTTCTTGCCCCAGCATGATCGAGTTACAGAAGGAACGTCCGGCTAAATGACGTTAACGACAACGCTTCATGGGAGGCAACCCATAGGTTTGGTGTTTTTATGTGTGGTTTGATTTTGTGTGATTTTGTTCAGTATTATGTCAAGTTTGCAGGTCATTGGCGAGTTGCAGGAACTTGCTTCTCTCAAGGTAGATTGGCCTCAGTTGGGAGCTCATTTCCACCGCCCGATTCACCGCCCGAGGAAGGCGACGATGCCGACAGTTAGGGGAGTTCTCTTTTATCCTTTATCTATACCTTCAATGAGGACATTGAATATTTTAATTTTGGGGGTGATTTAGGATATTGGATTAATCGAGTCATAGCATTGCATATAGTTTTATGTAGTTCATAATATATCATGCTAGTTTAATTTCATATAATTCATATTTTGCAAAAAAAAAAAAATTGATTAGTTGCATATCATATTTTCCTTGATCCCGTAGCGCTTGGTGGTTCCGTTTAGTAGTCAATGATGAATTTAAGTGTGATAATGATGGATAGAGGGCTGATTTAAATACTTTTGAATTGACGTGCATGTTGCAGAAACACAATCTTACACAACTCATCGGTTGCTTTTGGGCTAGGTTAAGGTCATGCTTGTTTGGTTGTTGAAATTTAATCACCTGATTATATTTGGAATTTTCTTTATTCCCTTGATAGCGTAGAATCACTAAATATAAGTTTGGGGGAAACCAGGGTTCATGCTAGTTTGTGTGTAGTTGTTAATAATTGATATGTGTCAATTGGCTAGTAGCCAGCTCATATTTATATGAGTAGTCTAGGGTTGGAATTGAGAATTCTCATTCCAGATTGCATATAAAAAAAAATATGGAAAAAAAAAGTGTTTGTGAGTATGTGTGTGTATGCATAATTGATCAGGGTGAGCTCTTTAATACTTGTTAGTCACAGAGGCATGCCTGAATACATCTAATAACAAGCCTAAGTATGTGTAATGCTATGCATTACCTACATGACCTCTTAACTGAGGGAACCTCTAGTTGTAGAGTTTCTACTTGTTTGTACTATGTAATAGGCATCAAATTCTATCTGTGTAACTGTACCTACTAAGTCAAGAATAAAGCTTGAAAGAAGTTCTAAGGTTCATGCCTCAAGCAAGGAAATGAAGACTGTCAAATAATCACAGTTGGGATTTGAAGAAATGAAGAATTTGCCTAAGTACCAATTCGAGAAGTACATTTGTCTATTCGAGAAGTCTAGCATTCGAGAAGTCTGGAGTTCGATATCTCAGAAGACACTATTCGATATCTCTGAATACACTATTCGATATCTCAGGGATTCGATATGTCAAAATGCTCTATTCGATATCTCAAGGAGTCCCAGAGAAAAGAGCTATTCGAGAAGTGATTCGATATGTCAAGATAACACTATTCGAGAACTCAGAGTTATAGATCAAGTCAACTCCAGTTCTCGAATCACTTACTTAGTCACTTCTCGAATACATTCTTGAGGACAAAATACTGAAGAATTGTACAAGTCAGAAACCTGCAACAAGCCAGGATACTTTATTTGACTCTGTCCTATAAAGCATGCTGGAAAGCCTACAAAGAAGCTTGGAGAGATAAGACAAGGGACAAGGAGCTGAAGAAGTGGATCTAAACAGGCTTTTCAAAGTCAAATCTGTAGCCGTTTGGACTCTTACTAAAATGAGATAGACAGACTGGAAAGTGCTTTTGTTTTACCTACCTCATTTGTAGCAAGGGGGTGTATCCATGTCTATAAGGATACAGCCTCTCTTCCTTAGCTGTTAAGGTTTTGAAGTTTCTCAAATATATCCAGAAAATATCTCTCTGAGAAAAACGAAGCTGAGAATACTATCATTTGTATTCACAGATTGTAGCAACATTTTAATCTAATAAAATATTAGATTAGAGTGATATTGTGTTGTGTTTGTGTTTAATTATCCGCATCTTCATATCTCACACACTCATCACTTATCTTGCTGCAAAGATTCAAAACCGAAGAAAAACTCAAGAATCCATTCACCCCCCCCCCTCTGTATTCTTTTACTGTATTCAATACTCAACAAGTGGTATCAGAGCAGGCTGTTTAATCTAAACAGAAAACGATCATGAGTTCGAATACACCAAAGACTACAGGTACGGTAAAGGTCCCTAAATTCGACAAAGAAAATTACAACCTCTGGAAAATAAAAATGCTGTTGTTCATCAAAGCTGCCAATCCTCTCTACCCTGATATTCTCAAGAATGGTCCATTCATACCACAACAAGAAGTTGCTGAATCCACAGTGGGCGCAGTAGTCATTCCTAGATCATATGTTCCAAAAGAGCCATCCAAATGGACGGACTCAGAGAAGGAAAAGATTGCCCTAGACAGCCACCTCATGTTGTTAATCATAGACTCCTTGGATATGTCGATGTTTGCCAACGTAGCATCATGCAGATCAGCCAAGGACATGTGGAATCACATCGAGGTGTTATGTGAAGGGACAGAGGAGGTAAGAGAAAATAAGAAACAGATACTGGTCACACAGTATGAGGCGTTCATGGCACAGCCCAAGGAAAGTATCACTGATGTGTTTGAAAGATTTCAC
Organism: Saposhnikovia divaricata; assembly: GCA_036435485.1. Classification (NCBI taxonomy): domain Eukaryota; kingdom Viridiplantae; phylum Streptophyta; class Magnoliopsida; order Apiales; family Apiaceae; genus Saposhnikovia; species Saposhnikovia divaricata. The sequence goes on from CM071600.1 coordinate 28,870,066, forward strand.
AAGCTGGTGACTGAGCTCCAAATGAATGGGAAGGTTTACAGCACTAAGGAATTAAATATGAAGTTTCTACTATCGTCACCAAACCATCTAGAGCAAAGGGTCATATCTCTAAGAGAAAGAGATTTGAACAAAGTCACGTATGATGTGCTCTATGGGGTTTTAAAGACACACGAGCTTGAGTTGCTTCAAAAGAGGGCTATCCAAGCTAACCAAGGCAGAATGATAAACACATCCTGTGCCTTGATTGTCAACAAATCTATTCAAGACCTGGAAGCATCTGCAAGTCAGCTGAGAATAGAAGAGATAGTAGATGATGAAGAAACTGAGGAAGTAGTGACTGAACCTTCTGATGACAAGGAAGAAGATGAGTTCTACACTCTTGAAGAGCTGGATGGCATGGAAAATACATCATATGCTTTTATGGCTAGAAAATTTCCAAACATCAGATTCAAGAGGAATCAGCCCTTCAAGCCTAGACCTCAAAATCATTCATTCAACAAGGGCAAGGCACCTATGAAAACAAACAAGAACAGATTCAAAACCAGCTATGTGGATAGGTCATCTGTAAGATGTTATAGATGCAATGACCTAGGGCATTTTGCCAGTGAATGCAAGAAGCCTAAAAAGAAGGATAAGGAGTTTCTTGAGCTTGAAGCTAAGTATGAGGCCCTTCTAAAGAAGCAGACACCAGGTAAGGCTTACATAGCTGAAGGGAAGTGTTGGGATGATTCTGACAGTGATGGGGAAGAACAAGAATTCTGCAACTATGCCTTGATGGCCAATTCCAAGGAAGAACCATCTGCATCAGACTCACAGGTACCATCTCTCACTACCATAGACATGTCTGTTTCTGAATATAAATCTTTGGTTGAACAACTATCCGTTGAGATGTTTAACATTCATACTAGTATGACTGCTGCTAATGAAGAGATTGCTAAACTGTCTACCAGGAATGAACTGTTAAATAAGAGAAATGAGGAACTAGAGCTAACTACTGTGCAAATAGAAAATCTTAAACAAGAGATTGAGTATCTAAAGAACAAAGTTCTATGTGCTAGTCAAGTTGAGAAAGCTTTTAGGGATGAATTAGCTGAAAATGAATTTAAGTTGAAAACATTTAAGAATTCCTCTAGTCTATTGCAGTCCTATCATGAGAAAAATCTAGCTAGACCTAAGGCTGCCATTGGACTTGATTATGACACTCTTAAACAGAGGAAAGGCTATGCAGTCATTGAAGATGACATTGTTGTTCAAGAGGAGGTGCCTCAGGTTTTGAAAAAGACTGAGAATCCAATATTTAAAACACCAACACTTGAGATTGATGAGGATGCCTTACTCATCAAGCAAATGTTGGAGGATGAAGATGAGGCACAATCAAATGAACAACAAGCATCCTCTGAGAGTAAGAATGTCAAAACCAAAGCCAAGGAGCCAGTAGGAGGTAGACCTAGACTTGAGAAACCTGTAAAGTTTGTTTCAGCTGGAAATTATGAGACTAAGAAGAAAGTGACTAATAAGAGACCAAACAGGAATGGCAAATTAGGGATTAACAAAGATAACAACTATGCTTATGTGCCAAATGCCCCTAGGAAAGTTTGTCAAAACTGTTTTAGCTCTAATCATTTGACTCATGCTTGCAAGAAACCATCTGGTAGTGTTGCTAAACCATTCTATGATTGCTCTGTGCCTTTAAGACATAGAGACTCTCCTTTCTGTGATAAACTTGATTGTATGCCATGTAACATGAATGTGATGACTAGTTGTTTTAATTTGAGAAGACAATTCATGGAGGGCTGTATCAATCATAATGTTCACACACACTACACAAGGACAAAGTCTTCAAGTCCTCCTAAAGTTAGGAAGGTACCTCTGTCACCTAAGTCTAAGAACCCTGATTCTAAGACTCCCAACAGTGACAAGAAGACCAACATCAAGAAAACTGATAAGCATGCTGATTTTGATAAAACTGTCACTAAGTCACATGGACCCAAACTCGTTTGGGTACCAAAGGAGAAGTAATACTTTTGTGTTTGCAGGGCAAAGAAAGTAAAAAGAAGGTCATGTGGATTTTGGACAGTGGATGCTCAAATCATATGACTGGTGATATGGCCCTGCTATCACAGTATGAGGAAAAGGCTGGCCCAATGGTTGCTTTTGGAGATGACAGCATCGGCAACACACTGGGATATGGCAAGTTGGAAATTGGAAATGTCATCATTGAGAATGTAGCACTGGTCAAGGGGCTCAAGCATAATCTACTGAGTGTTGGTCAATTCACTGACAGAGGCTTCAAAGTGAACTTTGACAAAGATGAATGTTTGATCACCCACAAGAAGACTGGTGATTTTGCTCTGTCTGGAGTAAGGAAGGGAAGCCTGTTTGTAGCCAATTTGGACTCTGCAAGCAAGGACACAATTTGTTGCTTCTACTCAAAAGCATCAAATGAAGACAGTTGGCTGTGGCACAAGAAGCTATCACACCTGAACTTCAAAGCCATTAATTCCCTAGTCAAAAGGGAGTTAGTGAGAGGCATGCCCACACTTGAATTCTGTCAAGAAGGAGTATGTGAGGCGTGTCAAAAGGGAAAAATGAAAAGATCAAGCCACAAGTCAAAAACAGTGACATCTATAACCAAGCCCCTGCAACTGATTCATATGGATTTGTTTGGGCCTGTCAATATTATGTCACTAGGAAGGAAGAAGTATGCTCTAGTGATGGTTGATGATTTTACAAGGTATACATGGGTAGAATTTCTGGCATCAAAGGATGAGGCTCCACAAGTAATCATTGAGCACATAAAGAAAGTTGACAAAGAAGCAAAGGCCATAAATGCAAGTGTGATTGCATTAAGAAGTGATAATGGGACAGAATTCAGAAATGCCATGCTTGGAGCATTCTGCAAAGAAAATGGTATTTCTCAACAATTCTCAGCTCCAAGGACTCCACAACAAAATGGAGTTGTTGAGAGAAAGAATAGGACTCTGATAGAGGCTGCTAGAACAATGCTACTTGATGCAAAGATGCCTACATGTTTTTGGGCTGAGGCTGTGAGCACTGCATGCTACATCCAAAACAGAACCCTCATCAACAAAAACACTGGAAAGACACCTTACAACTTGATGACTGGAAAGAAGCCTACTCTAAAGTATGTTCATACTTTTGGAAGCAAGTGCTTTGTGCTAAAAGATAATTCAGAATATGTTGGAAAGTTTGATGCAAAGGCATTTGAAGGAATCTTTCTTGGCTATTCTATGGAAAGAATTGCATACAAAGTTTATGTCATTTGTCAAAAGAAAGTAATGGAGAGCACAGATGTAACATTTGATGACAGCAAACTACCTGGATTAGAAGAAGCCAATGATGAAGATAAAGATCCTTTGAGGTTTGACAATCTAGATGATTCTGATGAGGAGATTGAAAGTGAATCTGAACTCATAATCCAACAAACTCAAGTGAATGAAGAACCTGTGTCAACCAACAATGAAGAAACAAGCATCCAAGATACACCTGTGAGGAGTGACAACTTCACAGGGGGAGGAAATGCAGATGATCATGATCTAAATGATGAAGCAACATCAAGGATGAGAAATCAATCTGAACATACAAGGAAATGGGATAGATCACACACTGCAGATCAGATAATTGGAAATCCAAATGCAGGAGTAAGGACAAGGAGAGCAACTATAAATGAATGTCTCTATGGCTGCTTTCTATCCCAAGTTGAGCCTAAGAAACTTGATGATGCATTGTTGGATCCTGACTGGATAATTGCTATGCAAGAGGAGCTAAATCAATTTGAAAGGAGCAAAGTATGGGAACTAGTGCCTGCACCAAAGGATAGAACCGTTGTTGGAACTAAATGGGTTCTAAGGAATAAGATGGATGAAAATGGTGTAGTCATAAGAAACAAAGCAAGGTTGGTTGCAAAAGGATACTCTCAACAGGAAGGTATTGACTATGATGAGACCTTTGCCCCTGTTGCTAGACTAGAAGCCATCAGAATTTTCTTGGCATTTGCTGCACATTCTAATTTCAAGGTCTATCAAATGGATGTCAAGAGTGCATTCCAGAATGGGGAGTTGGAAGAAGAAGTATATGTGCAACAACCACCTGGCTTTGAGGATCCACAGTTTCCCCACTTTGTCTACAGATTACTTAAAGCATTGTATGGACTCAAGCAAGCTCCTAGGGCATGGTATGACACACTATCACAATTTCTACTGGAGAATCAATTCACTAGAGGCACACTGGACAAGACACTGTTCTACAAGAAACATGGTGATGATATTATCCTAGTTCAAATCTATGTGGATGATATCATATTTGGCTCTACAAATGAGAAGCTGTGTGAAAAATTCTCTAAGCTCATGCAAAGCAGATATGAGATGAGTATGATGGGAGAATTAACATTCTTTCTTGGACTGCAAGTGAGTCAAAGGAAGGATGGCATTTTTATAAGTCAAACCAAATACATTAAAGATTTACTGAAGAAATTTGATTTGGAAGAATGCTCACCTGCGAAGACACCTATGGCCACTGTCACCAAGTTAGATGATGATGCTAAGGGCAAAAAGGTAGATATCTCAATCTACAGAGGCATGGTCGGTTCTCTACTCTACCTCACTGCTAGTAGGCCAGATATCATGTTTGCTACATGCTTATGTGCAAGGTTTCAATCAAACCCAAAGGAATCACACATGATAGCAATAAAAAGGATCTTCAAATATCTGAAAGGCACACCAAACTTGGGGTTATGGTATCCTAAGGACACAGGGTTCAATCTGGTTGGTTATTCTGATGCTGATTATGCTGGATGCAGAGTGGATAGGAAAAGCACATCAGGTAGCTGCCAGTTTCTTGGCCAAAGGTTAGTCTCTTGGTACAGCAAGAAACAACAATCTGTGTCAACTTCCACAGCTGAAGCTGAATACATAGCTGCTGGAAGTTGCTGTGCTCAAGTGCTTTGGATTAGAAACCAACTTAGAGATTATGGACTTGTGTTGGAAAGAATTCCTATCATGTGTGACAACACAAGTGCAATCTCTATAGTTGCCAATCCTGTCAATCATTCTAGAACAAAGCACATTGACATCAGATATCATTTCATAAGGGAGCATGCAACTAATGGAACCATTGAGTTACATTATGTTCCCACAGAAAAACAACTAGCTGACATATTCACTAAGCCATTAGATGAAGCCACCTTCACTAGGCTGGTCAGTGAGATTGGAATGCTGAATTCTTCGAATTCTGGCTAAGTGAGTATATCAACTAGATTGTTGCAGCAGTAAATACTTACCTTATCAAATGCTCAATATTTTTAAAGTAAGTATTGGCTGGAGTATGATCTATAAATATTCCAATGCTGCACATGTTGAAAATCATACATCTTTAGCTTGAAATTTCTGTGAAATTTTGAGAAAATCACTATTTAATTTAGTAGAATATTCTTCAGTGAATATTTCTGGTAAATTTTAAAAGATAGTGAAAATTGAATTTTATGAGTGAAAAGTATAGGTCGATAAGTCAGACTTCTCGAATGGTTCATTGTTATGTCTTGGCTCGAGTTCTCGAATAGGCCTATCTAGAACCCTCTTGAGTTCTCGAATAGTGTCTCTTAGAGAAATCGAATAGCACACTTTGAGTTCTCGAATAGAGTATTTTAGTTCTCTAATGATAGAGTTCTCGAATACTGCATTTGAGTTATCGAATCATTTGAAAAGGCTGATTTTTCGCTGACACTTAATCGTTTTTTGGATTTATATTCAAAATTTCATTTCGCTCATAAAAACATATTTTATTTAGCTTAGAATTATTTTCTGAGTCAAATAACTGCCAGCTGTGAGTTACAAACTGTCTGAGATATCGAATAAGCCTTTCTTGACTTCTCGAATAGTTGTTTCATACTTCTCGGATGACTTATCGCTACAGAACACTTATCTATCGACAACTCAAGACATTCATATATATATACATACAACTTCACAACTATTCAATTCTTTTCGTTCGATTTCTCAAGCACCTCAACTCCTGAAACCTCTGAAAAACCCTAACTGCGAATTTCTTCTTCAATCCTAATTCTCTTTTCTTCTCTACCCAAATGGCAAACCCTAAACTCACCATATCATTCCAAACTAATTTCATCGCAATCACCAGTGATGTGGAAGCACCGAATGCCAATTTCAAGTGCTTTGTTCGGTGGTTGTCTGAATCATACATCAAGAGTGCGCTCTCAGCCAACCCAACTCTGTACATAGATCTATTGGAACAATTCTGGAGGACTGCTACTGTGGAGGTCATCGCTCTTGAGAACGCTATCACTTCTTATATTGTTCACTGCAAGATTCAAGGAGAGGATATCACTATCACCACTGCAGACATGAATCAAGCCTTGGATATGCAGCAAGAGACGTATGATGCTCTGGCCTCCAATGATGAGTTGGAAGAATTCTTTGACTTCATCAACTACTCTGATACTATCAAGCTGGGAAAGTTGAATAGGAAGTTCTTAAGGAAAGAATGGAGCTTTGTATTTGCTACACTCCTTCATGTATTCACTGCACGGAAATCAAGCTTTGATCAGATTAGTACACCCGTGCAGCAGATTGCCTATGCCTTGGCTCATGGGAGAAAGATAGATGTTGGACTTCTCATCCTACAGGAACTCTATGGGAGACTTGGTCAGACCACAGCCAAGAGAGGTAATGAAATTTTCTTTCCTCGCTTTATTCAATCAGTGCTTAACTTTAAAAATGCTTCTTTGATTGAATTGCCTGGAGTAGATAAGAGTAAAATAGGCTATCCTAGGTCCATGACCAAACTCATTTTTGGTAATTTGGAAACTAGGAATGATGTGGATGTAAGACTTAGCATAACTCCCCACATGGAGGGTTTGTTTAGGTCTTACCCCCACAACATGCCAATATTTGATTCTAAATCACAGTTAGCACAGCCTAAGCAAGGAGAACAAAATGCTAACCCAAGGCCTGCTAACCAACCCCCTCAGCCAAACACTCTATCCAGCAAAGAGCCAACTGCATCATCCTCTCAAAAGGGTGATGTTAGTAAAAAGAAGAGAAAACAGGTTGCTTCTGAACCTTTAGAAATCTTAACTGAAGCAGCCTTGGCTGTAGAACTAGGGTTAGAAAGTGAGAAACCTGAGTTACCTATCATAAGCCTAAAGAAGAAGAAGAAGTCTAAAACCACCTCTTCAGTCACTCAAATGGCTGAAGTTGTAAAATCAGGGGCACACAGCTCACTAGATGTATCCTCTCAACAGGATGCATCTATAGAATCAAGCATCCTCCCCAATGCACCTATCTGTAAAGAGTCAGCACAAGGGAGTGATAAGGCTGGCACAACACTGAGTGGAGAGCACATCATAACTGAAACTCCCTCTATTTCTCAGGGGGAGTTGCCAAAATCTTGTCTACAACACACTTCTCTTTCAGAATCTACCACTCATATTTCTTTGAAGCCTGCAACTCAAGCAATTGAGGAGCAAGGCATTGATCATCAAGAATTCTTTTCCTTTGATGAGCCAATGAATTCAAGTGACTTGGTGCATGACACCTTGCTCACCACCCAGGTACCACATTTGGATGGTCAGGGAATGCATGCTGGGGCATATCCTAATGACACCATCACAAACACAGAGGATTCACTAGTTCTTACTAGAGACTCTGTGCCTGTGTCAACTACTGTTGTAACTCATCCCACTTCTGTGGAGACAACAGTAGTAGAGTCTGTTCATCCGGTTGCAGAAGTTGCATCTGTAACTGAGGAGCCTAGCAAGCCTAGCTCTAGCTCTAACTTTTTGTCTCAATGGCTGAAGCCTGTGCAACATGACAGTGCTTCAGGATCAGGGTCTGTTCCACCACAATTGACGGTTGAAGCACTTCAGAGCTTAGTTGTGGATCAGATCCCTGAGTTCACAAAAATTGCTCAGCACCTTCTCACTGCAAACATGCCCAATCCAGACTATGAAGCTATTCTCCTATGTCACAAAGAGGATGTAGAGCTACAGAAGGAGAAAATCATAGATGAAACTGAGAGAGATGGGAATATCGATGCTTGGCTGCAAGGAACCAATTCAATCCCTCTCTCAGAAGGTCTCCAGTATCTCAGAGAAGAGTACATCACTTCACTAGGGTCCAATGCCAAATCTCTCAACCCTACTGATGTGTTTGAAGCAGTAAATGACAGCTATAAAGGCATTCTCAAGGCTGCACACTATCTTGGTAAAGGCTTAAAGACAGAAATTAATGAAGTGTGTTCAGCTACAACCAAGGAGGTGCATGAGATCAAGAGGACTTTTGATGCTAAATTCCCTCAATTGGAGACTGTGCTCAAGGACATTCGAACCTGCAATGCTACTTGCACCAGGATGGACAATGGTTTAGCTATTCTCAAGGATGCTGTCACAGGTCTGGGGCACAAATTTCAATCCTTATCAGATCAGACAACTGATGCCAATGCCATGCTCAGGACCCTCTTTGCAAATCAATATGGAGACAAGCTGGTCACTGAGGTTCCTGTGCATGAGATGTCAAGGTTCGAAGTGCAGAGACTGAAGGATCAATCCCTATCTGGTTTTAAGGCCAATGAACTCTTCACTAAAGTGGATACTCTTGAAAAGGAGGTAGTCTCTCTCCACAAGTCCAATGCTCATCTTACAGACACTGTGACAACTCTGACTGAGCAGTTGAACACTCAAGCCACCACCACAGCTGATGTTCTTCTGCATCAACAATCAATGTTGTCTGCAATGATGAAGCACATGGGTCTTCCTCTACCTGATGAATCTTCAACTCCAAAGGTGCATCCTACAGTCCCTGTGTCTGTCAACAAGCCTAAGGGGGAGAAGAGGATATCAAAGAACTCAAATCCGAAGGGGGAGAGATCACTAGAAAAGGGCATCAAGATCACTGAGGGTGGCCATCAGAGAACTTTGAAATCTACTACTCATCTGCCTCCCACTTCTCTGCCAGTTGTCACTCTACCAACTGTGCACATCACTACTCCTGATGGTCAAAGGCAGTCTATTACAACCACAGTGGTTGCAGGGAGTATGCCATCTGACAAGCCTCAAATCTCAATATCTAAGAGTGCCAAGCCAGTAGAAGTGAAGGTGGTCACTGAGGCCAAGCTACAAGAAATTGCAAACTCAAATGTCTATCATGATGATGCATTCTTGGAGCTTCTGAAAGTCTCTAGAGAACAGGCTGGTGATGCTCTGCTATATCATGAGAGTTTGAAGAGTCAGATTGACTGTCTCACTGTAGTACCAAGGAGGCTTAATGATCTATGGCTCAAGGAGATATTGATGGTAGGAAAGAACAAGATATGGCACTTAACCATCAATACTCTACAGAGTCTAAAGCACTCAGAAGTGAATGTGCTCCTTGGACTAATTGAGAAGGGAAATGAGAACAACAAGAGTCTTCATGATGAATTGAGGAATGGTCAACCTTCAAGGCTACCTGAAGTTTTCACAGATCCTAGAACTATTGTCTACCAGGCTGGAACAAGAATTGAAGATATCAAGCAGCTGGTCATTCCTAAGCATCTAACTCCTCAAAATAAAAATCTCATCATAGCCATCATTGAGAAACTGATCAAGAAGAAGGGATCAAGAACAGCAGAAGAATTAGAAGCTATATCTTATCTCAGGTCATATATTGCAACTGGCATTGTATCTGAGACTGCTAAGTTCAACCCAAGCAAAGATCAAGACAAGGATGAAGATAAAAGTGATGGAAGGAGAAGACATCACAGGAGTAATAAGGGTGATGAAGACAAGAAGAAGAAGAAGGATGATGAGAAGAGGAAGAATGATGATGATCAAGGTAAAGGCTCTGAGAGGAAAAGTGGAAGACAGCAAGCCTCAGGCATTGCTGACAGTAACCTCACCACAACACAAGACTCTAAGTCTAGGGTGAATGCTGCCAGTAGTGACCTTTCAAAATTTGCATCTATGGCTTCTGCAACTGTCTTGCCACCTCAAGAAGAGAAGAAGATTCAAGTCAAGAAACCATCTGTATGTTTCAAAAAGCAAACTGCTAATGGAATACTACAATGGTCTACAAACAAAGGTCACATACTGCTGCCAAGTAATCATGTAAAAAGAATCAAGTTCAAGCAAGCTGCAAGGAAATCAAAGCCAACCATATCAAAAACCCTGACAATCTATCCAGGCCTAAAACTCCAACCACTAGATGAAGATTATGATGTAGACCAACTGCAATTTTTGCAAGCTCAAAGAATCTATCATGTTGCCATTGTTGATAATTGCCTTGAGATTAAATATTCGGATGGAAGGGAGGAGAAATTCAAACAAGGAGGATGTCAACACTGGGGCAAGCTATATGACATAGAGAGAATCATTGCACTGTTGAGCTCAGAAGATAAAGTGGAGAGAGTATGGAAACTGGAGCTAATTGATTTTGTGAAAATGAAGAGAGATCATGAAGAAAAAGTCAGAAAAGAGTGTTTTGAGAAATGGCTGGCAAGGGAGAAAGAAATTGAGAGACTGGAAAGTGAAGCAGAAAAGCTGAGGAAAAAGGGTTTGTGTAGAGTTCAGTTCAACCCCTACATGGTAAAGTATAGGAGGAGGAATGGAAATCAAGTCAACATCAGAATGAATCTACTCAACCACTATCCTGCAAATATTCTGGAACCAGTACTTGAAGATTTCAAAGACTCAATTTTGCTTGAAGAATTGGATGCTATGGCAGAAATAATAAAAGCGATGGATGAGAATACAAGGAAGGAGAAAGAAAGAAGAGAGAAAGAATATGATGAATTTCAAGCCAAAGCTATGGAAAGGGAATCAAAAGACAATGGCTAGTTCTTCATCATAGGCTGTAAGATTACTCACTCTGTAGTTCTATCCAAATTGCTAATGGAAATTCATACCTGTACTGTCAAGTTTTATCTTTATGTATGATAGGCTTGTTATCAGACATGAAATTGTGACTAAGGGTCTTACTCACAATTTGGGGGAGATTGTTAGTCACAGAGGCATGCCTGAATACATCTAATAACAAGCCTAAGTATGTGTAATGCTATGCATTACCTACATGACCTCTTAACTGAGGGAACCTCTAGTTGTAGAGTTTCTACTTGTTTGTACTATGTAATAGGCATCAAATTCTATCTGTGTAACTGTACCTACTAAGTCAAGAATAAAGCTTGAAAGAAGTTCTAAGGTTCATGCCTCAAGCAAGGAAATGAAGACTGTCAAATAATCACAGTTGGGATTTGAAGAAATGAAGAATTTGCCTAAGTACCAATTCGAGAAGTACATTTGTCTATTCGAGAAGTCTAGCATTCGAGAAGTCTGGAGTTCGATATCTCAGAAGACACTATTCGATATCTCTGAATACACTATTCGATATCTCAGGGATTCGATATGTCAAAATGCTCTATTCGATATCTCAAGGAGTCCCAGAGAAAAGAGCTATTCGAGAAGTGATTCGATATGTCAAGATAACACTATTCGAGAACTCAGAGTTATAGATCAAGTCAACTCCAGTTCTCGAATCACTTACTTAGTCACTTCTCGAATACATTCTTGAGGACAAAATACTGAAGAATTGTACAAGTCAGAAACCTGCAACAAGCCAGGATACTTTATTTGACTCTGTCCTATAAAGCATGCTGGAAAGCCTACAAAGAAGCTTGGAGAGATAAGACAAGGGACAAGGAGTTGAAGAAGTGGATCTAAACAGGCTTTTCAAAGTCAAATCTGTAGCCGTTTGGACTCTTACTAAAATGAGATAGACAGACTGGAAAGTGCTTTTGTTTTACCTACCTCATTTGTAGCAAGGGGGTGTATCCATGTCTATAAGGATACAGCCTCTCTTCCTTAGCTGTTAAGGTTTTGAAGTTTCTCAAATATATCCAGAAAATATCTCTCTGAGAAAAACGAAGCTGAGAATACTATCATTTGTATTCACAGATTGTAGCAACATTTTAATCTAATAAAATATTAGATTAGAGTGATATTGTGTTGTGTTTGTGTTTAATTATCCGCATCTTCATATCTCACACACTCATCACTTATCTTGCTGCAAAGATTCAAAACCGAAGAAAAACTCAAGAATCCATTCACCCCCCCCCTCTGTATTCTTTTACTGTATTCAATACTCAACAATACTCGAGCAATTAAGTTCTAGGGGACTCAAGCCTAGTGACCTAAGACTTTTCCGGTCTGGGATCCACTAACCTAACGCTCGCTACATGGGTATTATTGTATAAGCCTTTTGGGGTCTCATCCATTGCACGGTCAAATAAGCATGTGTGTTGTGTATAGTATTATGCGTCATAGTTGTTAATAAAGCATGGATTCCTGTCTAACTCAAATGATGATGGAGGTGTTTCTAGGTTATGAAGTGTCTAGCGTCCATTCTATTTATAAACTTGTGATTGTTTTGACGAAGAATATGTATGGTTTTGATCTAGTGCTAAGAGTAATTCTGATGAGTATTGCACACACGCACGTTTCTGTACTTGTAAATGTTAATATGCTGATATTTAGTCGATCTCTATTTGGAGTTATCACATTCTCTGAGACACTCTGCTAAATTGGTTATTACTTTGCTTATGGGATCCTTGCATCAGTTGCATTCATGCATTTAGAGGTAGACGAGTCTGTTTTCGCTTGAGGACAAGCATCACTTTAAGTTTGGGGGTGTGATAAGTGGATTTTATATCCACTTATTATGCACTATTTTGGCCTAGATTGGTGGTTTATCCTTAAGTATGTTGTGTCTTTTAATTCATTTTTGTTGTGTTTTAGCATTTGTTGTGCAGAACTCGCAACTTTAGGTATCTAGGCGATAAAAGGCTAAAAATGGTGGATTTCTGTATCAATTTTATCAAGTGGACTGGCTACGAGGAAAAAGAATTATCATAAAGAAATTCTGAGTGATATATTCTTAAATCTGGAACCCCGGTTGGAATTGATATATTTTTCGTTTCGCAAAAGGAATCCAGTTTCAGATCCTCAAGAGGCCGTAATTTACACCTGGACGAGCAATGAGAAAATAGAATTATCACAAAAAGATGGAAAGTGATATATTCTTAAAGAGAAAATCCAGGTTGGAATTGATATATTTTTTTCCAAGCAAAAGGAGTCCGGTTTCTGACCCTCAAAAGATCGCAGCTTAGGATTTAAGGATTTATTTATATTAATAAATATTTTATTTAATTAAAAAATTATGTTTTTAAATATCTAATAATATTAGATATTTATTTTTATAATTTCTGAATTAAATTAATTATTTATTAATTAAAGATTATAAGTTGTGCGGGTTAAAAAATATTTTGACAAAACAGTTATTCAAATCAGGAACCAAATTGTGGTTGGTCGGCAGAATGGTAATTGTTTAATCCATGAACTAAAGGAAACAACACAAGTAATATATGCTGTCGGCTGTTGATGATTGAGGAAGTCACGCCCCTCGACGCGCGTGGCGTGCACGCGCCAGGAGGGAAGCTCTGAATGCCACGCGTGGCTGTCACGCGCCAGCCATGCGACTGGAATTGTTTTTTGCTGAGTGGCCAAACAGTTGTGAGAATGCGTTGGTGGTTTACTTTCGGCTGAGTGCTGAATAAATTTGAAGTTCAGATTGTTTTCCCAATTTTTTTGTTTATTTATTTTATTTTATTTTCTTTTTATTTTTTTATTATTATTGGTGTGCTAAGCTTTGCTATAAATAGGTGTAGATTCTAAGTTTCAAAACACACCAATTTAGAGAACAACAATTCTCTCTTGTATTCTCTCTAGTTTCTTTGTAATTTTAGTTATGTTTTTATACACTTTAAATTTAGTTTAAGTGTTATTTCGGTTGAAGAATTTACGGGGAATATTTGGAGTGGTCGTTTCTTTCATTGGAAGCTATTTCGGTTCTACTTTCTAACTCTCGTAATTTTCATATTTAATTTATCGCAATTTTTAATTCAGTTATTATTATTATTATTATTATTATTATTATTATTATTATTATTATTATTATTATTATTATTATTATTATTATTATTATTATTATTATCATCATGTTTTCATTTAATCCCATGATGACGATTCGTTCGATTATGAACTAATCGCCGTCATGGGATTCTAATGGATTTATTTACGTAATTTAGTAATTCGATGCCTTAATAATTTGTATTATAATAAAAATTCAGATTGCCTAATGTGGTTGCGCTTAATTTATTAGATGTGTAGCTAACGTCTAAATTATTAATTCCTAATGTATGCGAAAGTGGATTTAGGAATTTAGAATTTGCCATGTTAGCATAGGTTCGTAATTGTCATGTACATTTACGATAAGTGATAGGATTTTTTCACATCACCCTATGTAGTCATAATAAAGGAATTTATTCGTAAACCAATTATGTTTTCAAATCTTATAGACATATAGGGTCTAAACATAAAAGGTGTCCTCGCGACTTCTATCTTTTTAAGTGGATGTTTGTGTTGTTTGATATAAGTTAAGACTGAAAGGCGCTTATGTTATTTTCGTGTTCCCGACTAGCTTTCGTAAATTATCAAAATTACTTTGAAATTAAGGCATCAATTCTAAATGAAATAAATAATGAAATTAGAATCCTATGTTTTTTCTCACATATAAATTTTCATTTAATTAAATTAATTAGTTCGAATTATTTAATATTACTAATTTAATTAATCAATTAGAAAAATACAAAAATACCCCCTTTTGATATTTATTCAAGCAGTTTCTTGTTTAATCATACGTCGTTGCTTAAATATTATTTCTGAACAAACACCAAGTCTCTGTGGGAACGAATTTATTATATTACTTGTGACCGCGTACACTTGCGCAGTTAGTTTTCGAACCAACACGGCTCCTTAAAAAGTTAGGACATCCCCCTCACTACTTATCTTTAAAGAGTCCTTATCCTTCCTTACTATCATTTTTATGGATAAAATATTCATTTCCCTCCATTTCTTGTTTCTTTTAACATCAAAAAAGTAGGTGGCATTTAAGTTTAATATTATAATAATAATAAGGAGCACATATAAGGAGTGTTGTTGGAGTTGACCAATCTTATAATGTCCTAAATCACCAGGATACTATTTTTTTTATAATATTTATAAAGAATATGCAAGGAGTCTCTTGAAGTTGCTCTAAATTGTGGTTTCCTTTAGTATTGGGATGGGAAAAAAAAGCTAGGGCTTGAGTTTCATTTTGGGAAAAGTTGGGTTGAGCATGCTTTGATGGATTGTTGATTGGATAAAAGTTTTAAAGCTTCGCAGAGGTATAATCTTCGATTTAAAATCTCGATTTTGATTTTTAGATGTGTTCTTAATATTTTTATTTTGATTAATTATTCTTCTGAGGTACAACTGATTTTGGGTTGATGTTTGAGTTGGATTTTTTTTTTTGCCACAAAAAAGAAAGATTTCATTGACTTAAATCTTCCAACAGAACATGCTGAAACTCGGAGTGGACATCCCCCACTCTCCAAGTACGATCAGCTATTGAACAGCTATATCTCGCTAGAAAGTGAGACACTCTATTCGCTGAATGTTTGACAAATCTAATAAGCACATTATTGGCTTTTAAACTCACTAACAAGGCCTTACATTCTTCAACCACTCTACCCAAATAAGAGGAACTTTTAACAGATGATCGTATGAACTGGACAAGCTGTAAACAATCCGTTTCAAGCTCCACATTCGAGTACTTATTCTCTTTAATCCAGCTTAATGCCTCACGAATTCCATAAGCTTCAGCTAGCTCGGGAGAAGGGTTGCCTGGGAGACACTTCGACTTTGCTTCTATTAACTGACCATGGTGATTCCTAGCCATAAAAGCATGGCTGTAGCAATTAGATTGCTCGAATATAGCAGCATCCGAATTAACCTTAACTCCATCATTCTGAGGTGGGCACCAGTGCTCATGACCATCTTCCTGGGACATATACCCCAGAAACTTGTCGAAGGTTTTATCCTGCACATATCTCCATTGGTTAAGGTTCGAGTTAGCTGATTCTACTACTTCTCTCACTCCATTGCTACGTTGATGCCAAACTAAGTCATTACGGCTTTTCCAGATCATCCAACAAATCATAATAACTAAGCTGATTTCCCCATGTGTACCCTACTGAAAGACCAATTGTAACCACTCACTGAACGTTTGAAAACTACCAGACACACTTTGAACTCCAGACACACGCCAACATTTAACAGCAAAAGAACAAGTTACCAGAGTATGCAGCGTCGTTTCCTCTATTATCTGGCAAACTGGACATGTAGCTATTACATCTATGTGCTTCATTCTGAGATTGTCCTTTGTTGGTAAACTTCCATTTAAAGCCCTCCAAGCAAAATGTTTCACCTTAGGAGGGATTTTTAAATTCCATAATCGCCTCCAAAACCCTGAGTTATCCACACCCTGATTATGATTTTTCCTTTCCCGAATACTACCATAGGCACTTTTAACTGAATAGTTGCCTGATTTTTCATACTTCCAGTACCACGAGTCCGTTTCTGCTTTGTTTGCTGGAATCGACAAGATCAAATTAGCATCCCTTTCTTCAAATATGTCGACTACAAGATCATAATCCCATTGGTTCTCCGACATGCTCATTAACGCAGAAACCTTTGCATTCAATAAAGCCTCACTTGTCGTATGGATATAAGGATCTGAACTATCTGGAAGCCAGGGAGTATCAAGAACCATAACATTATCACCATTCCCCACTCTACAAACAGCACCTTGCTTAACCAAACCTTGCGCCTCCACTATACTACGCCAAACATAACTTGGATTGCTTCCCACAGTAGCATTTAAAAACGATCCCTCAGCAAAGTATCTGGCTTTATAAACTCTGCTTACCAACAGGTCAGGATGATTGATCAACCTCCAAGCTTGTTTACCAAGTAAAGCCACATTAAAATCCCTGATGTTTCTAAACCCGATACCACCTGCACTTTTCTTCTTGCACATATTCTCTCAGCTGTTCCAGTGAATAGACCTATCCTTCTTTTGACTTGACCTCCACCAAAACTTACACATTACACGCTCAATGTCTTGACATAATTCAATTGGCAAAAGAAATACACTCATGGCATAATTTGGAAGGGTCTGGGCCACTGTTTTGAGCAAAATTTCTTTACCACCCTTTGACATAGGACGCTTATCCCACCCTTCGATCTTCTCTTGCACCCTATTCTTTAAGAAGCCAAAAATCGCTGACTTTTTCCTATGTATCATACTTGGCAGGCCTAGATACATGCTCTGATCTCCTGCTTCCTGGAACTGTAACTGGCAAAGGAGGCTTTGCTTTATCTCCACATTTGTGTTTCTACTAAAGAATATCGAGGACTTATCAACATTAATCCTTTGACTAGAAGCTTTTTCGAATATCTTTAAAATTTGAATCACTTGCTCTGCATTCTGAGATGTGGCTTTACAGAAGATGAAAGAGTCATCCGCAAACAGCATGTGTGAGATACTAGGGGCACCACGAGCTACCCGAATTCCTTGAATAAGCTGTCTTCTCTCGTAATCCTGAAGCAAAGCAGTCAGTCCCTCAATGCAAATTAGAAATAAATAAGACGACAAAGGGTTGCCCTGCATGATGCCTCTCTGGGGGACTATTGAACCAAATTCACAGCCTGCATACGTGATCTGATAGTTGGCTGTAATGACACAACTCATAACCAACGCTATAAACTTCTGACTGAACCCCATTTTATTTAGAACTGCTTCCAGGAAACGCCATTCTACTCGATCATACGCTTTACTCATATCTAATTTTAAAGCCATCCACCCAACTTTACCCTTTGTTTTCCGCTTCATAAAATGAATGACTTCATGGGCAACCAAAATGTTGTCTGTAATCAACCGTCCGGGGATAAAAGCACTCTGAGTATCCGAGATCACTGAATCTAGAACAAGCTTCATCCTATTTGCCAACACTTTCGAGATGAATTTATATATAACGTTACACAGAGATATAGGGCGTAAATCAGCCATTGTTTGAGGAATCTTTTTCTTTGGGACCAACACAATGTTTGTCTTTGTTAACTGATCTGACAACACTCCATCTTCAAAGAACTGTTTAACTAACTGCACAATGTCGTTTCCAACAATATTCCAGAACTTTTGATAGAAACCCGGACTCATTCCGTCCGGACCGGGAGATTTATCCGGATGCATATGGAATAAGGCTGTCCTCACTTCTTCGTCTTCCACCGGTGCCATCAACATCTCGTTTTGCTCTTGAGATATACTACTAGAAATGCACCCTATTACTTCACTCCACTCTGAGTCAGACGCCTTGAACAAATCAGAGAAATACTCTACCATTGTCTCCTCTAAGCCTGCTCCCCATTTAACTTCATGCCCCATACAATTCTTCAAAGTAGATATGCTGTTTACTCTTCTTCTAATTTTCATGGCATTATGAAAGTACTTACTATTCTCATCTCCCTCACGAAGCCATAATTGCTTTGATCTTTGCCTCCAAAAGACCTCCTGTTGAGCATAAGTCTCTGACAACTTAATTCTTTCCTCACAAACCAGCTCAATAGAAGCATCGTCCCTTCGCCCCTTAAGAGTTTTCAAGATATGTTTACTCTTGCTAATCCTCTTTTTAAATCTGCCAGTAATCTCCTTTCCCCAACTCGATTAAATATCTGCACATCTAGAGATTTTGTCATACAGAGGAGAACTTTGATTGCACTGCCATGCCTCCTCAACTAAAAGCTTACACATAGGCTCCCTCAACCAAGCGTTTTCAAACCTGAATCTTTTCACTCTTTGAATGTGGATGTATTGACAAGGCTCTAATAAAATCGGACAGTGATCAGACGTTGTTACCTCCAAATTATATAATTTCGCTTCCTTAAAAAGATTCAAGAAAGCATCTGTGACCAGCGCTCTATCTAACCTGACTTCCACCCACCCATCTGTGCCAAAACCTTTTTCCCACGTATACTGATACCCGTTTAGAGTCATATCTAAAAGAGCACATTCCTCGATTATCTCTCTGAAACCCTGAATTAACCAGTTCGGGTACGGTCTCCCACCTCTTTTATCGTCTTGAGAAATTACGTTGTTCATATCTCCTATTAGAGCCCAAGGTAGAGTGTTCCCAGCAGCCAACACACGAATTAATTGCCACGTCTCTCTCCTCTTTGTTCTATTAGGCTTGCCATATAGACCTGTTAGACGATACTTGTGTCCTTCTCTACTACTGATCTCCATGTCGATGTGATTCTTACTATATGAAAGAAGCTTCATCTCATCATTGTACCTCCACATAAACGTGAGACCTCCACTATGCCCCTGAGTTTCTACTGTAAAGGCTCCTTCAAACTGCAGAGAATTCCTAACTGTCTCCACCCTTTTATTATTACACAAAATCTCACTTAAAAATATAAAATTGGGTTTCTTTTGGAAAGTTAATTCCTTAAGGAATTGAAAAGCCCATGGGGTCCCAAGCCCATGGCAATTCCAGCTTATGACACTCATAATGCTAGGCGAGCACTCCCCTGAGTACTCGCCTCTAACACGTTTTTTGGAACCATTTTGTTTTCTGGGCCTATCTGCATCTTGTCTGCATTTTCTTCTACAACTGAGTCCATCATAGTGTCATTACTGAGGCCCATTGGGTCGCCCACATTGCTGCCTGTTTTACGTTTTTTGGACTCTATCACACTAACTTCTTTCCCTTTATTTTCTAGCGTGATATCCGCATCATAACTGTGAGATTCTGCTATCTCCAAAATGCCGCTTTTTTGAGCCTTTTGAACTAAATCCCCTCCTCCCCTTAACTGCTGAACGACTACTCCCTGATTTACAGGAGTAAATTTTGGATCGTAACTGCTAGGACTTCCCTTGAACGGATTCTGAGAACTTTCTTCGTTAGTTTTCCGATCAGTACCTTCATTTCCACTGCGTAACCACTTAGCTCCAATTTGTTTTACTTGTCTCCTGAACGGGGCTCACATCCAATCTCCATATGGTTTAACAATGTCACTTTCTTTCGTAACGAATAACCGACTACAGAATTTGTCAGAATGCCCAAGCAAACCACAAATGAAACAGAAAGTAGGAACATTTTCATACTTAAAATTTATCCAATCCCACTCAGCTCCATCTTTTCCCACCTTCATTCTTCTTTTTAAAGGTTTAAGAACATCTAACGTAACCCGAACTCGAAAGTAATCCCTCCATACTCCTTGAAAATTTGACGGACAAGAACTTACAAATGTACCTATATAATTGCCAATCTCCTTGAGAACCCTTTCAGTCATGAATCCTGGTTTAAGATCGTAAACCTGAACCCATATATCCATCTTATTCAAATCAACCGTACGGGGATTGTCGCCTTCCTTCATCCTGGCCATTATCAAAGCTCTCCTGTTAAACGACCATGGACAACCTTCCATTACTCTTTTAACATCAACCTCATGATAAAACTGGAAGAGAAACAGATTGGCTTCCAAATCCTTGATGTAAACCCCCATCCCTGGTTTCCAAAGGGCCGCTAGTGTTGCTGCATAGCTTGAAAATCCACATGTCCCTCCGAAATAAAGCGAGCAACCACACAAAGTGTAGCGTCAAAACCAGAAAATAATTAGTCATTACCCACCAACTCCTCGTTCTCCAATGGAAATACTCCCCCTTCTTCATCCTCCAATGAAACATTATTCATAGAAATAACAAGGTTTTTTGTGTAATCCATAATGAATATACTAATGTACGAAAAGATAGAACAATTATTGGAAATTGACAAACAAGAGACTAATACGATAACAAAAGACTTTCAAACCATGTCAAAAGACAAGACTTCCTCTAGTGTATTTACCTACGATTGATGAATATTATTTATTTGTTTATTTGTTTGATCTATATGGTTTCTGAGCCAGAACAACCAAAACGGTCCACTTTTGTACGTAAGAACAAGTGTACAAGTACAACCTCATCTGCGTCTTATCGTTTGAGTTGGATATTGATTGAATAGGATTAATAATTTTTGGTTAGTGGAAAAGGAGGCTTGGTTGCTTGATTTTAATAAACATGATTCTTTATCGAAAATTTGTCCTGCTTTTCTCAACTATTCTGGGTCTGTGATAACCTGTTCAGGGAAGTAAAATTGTGCTGACATTGTTCTATATGTTTTCTAGTTTATTTATCCGCTGACCTTGCGTTGTTTGAGTTTATGAGTGAAAAGTTATGAAATTTTTAGTGAAAATCGTGCAACACATAATTTCTGGTGTTCAGTCGCGAGTTTGTTCAATTGGTTTTATATATTAATGGATTGCTTACGACTTCAAATTTTTATGGTGGATTGACCTGATGTTCAAAAGCATTTCTGCAAAAATTTGGTGTTGAAAATATTATTTTTCAACTTATTAAAAAGGTTTGAGTAAAGTACGCACAACAGTGTTTTAATTTTCAGAATGTCTGCTTTGGGAAATTGTTTTGAGAGGGTTAGAGGCCTTATTTCATGGTGCCCAATAAATGAAAGTTGTAGCTTTATGTCTTAAATAAATGTCTGCAAAATCTGAATGTTATTGAACTTGTAAAACTTGGGATAAAGGTAAAGTAGCAGAGCCAATACAGTTTGCAACTCTCCAAAAATCAGGGTTGACTTTAAATAAATGTTGCAGATTGTGTAGGTCTGATTTTGCTATGAATTTGTGATATGTTGTAACCTTCAAAGTCTAGTTTACTTAGAAAAAAGAATTGATTAGTTTGAGTATAGTATTAAAGAGTTATAGCAAAAATGGTGAGGTGATGTAAAGCTGCCAAACTAGAGAAAAATGAAACATCTCATAAATAATCTTAGGCTAGCATAAGTTGATAGTATTTTGGGGAAATACATATAAACACATACTTCTTTATATTTCACTTATGAATATATTGTGTATGATAACATAGGTCTGAAAAGAATTGTCAAGATTTGGGCAACGGAGTAAGCCATCTTTATTAAATTGCAAAGGTCAAGGTGAGTATAAATCGGAGACTTGCTTTTTGTATGTGCTATATGTTCGTGTTATAATACATGACTTGATGTGACTACTTGAATAAGAAGATTGCATTCCTTTTCTATGTTTACTTATATTTATGTGATCTATATGGATATGATATTAAGAGGAGCTGTATATGACCGATTATACGGAAAAAGGTTACATGTGTATATATACATGGATACATGAACAAAGAGGTAAATATTTTTCGTACATTGTTTGCATATCATTCATTTCATTAGACTAAATTAAAGGCATTGTGACCTTCATATCCCTGTATTCGCAAATACACTTGGAAACCTTCGGATTTATACATGGGACCTTCGGATCATACACTTGAAAACCTTCGGATTTATACATGGGCCTTCGGATCAAAGTACAAATTTAATTTAGCTACTCATTTGTGGGTACTGCATTTTGGTATTAATCAAATAAAGATAAAATTTCGTGAGTTATTACACATATATACAAGAATACGGATCATGTCTTTTTTAATATAAATTAGTAAAAAAAGATGATAGAGATTTCGTTCATGTTTTTGGATTATTTCTCAAGCCAAAAAATTGTCACGATGCAATTCGAAATGGGAAAATATAGTTTATTTATCTGATAAATGCTCGACATTTCTACGTGACTACTTTGGAAATCCTAATTGAAAATTTATGCATATTATTTATAAAAAATTTCGACAAACTTCAAGAAATAATAGATTTAGAGAAGGAATTTGGTCCTCCATTCTCTTACCTATACATTATTTAGAATTTTACAAACGTTATCATTCTCTCGTTAAAAATTTTGTTTTTTTATCTAATCCATTATATCTATTATAGGCCAACAAGGTTTTTCAAGCCATTTAGTAAATTACATAATTACCCTTTTATCATAATAATGTTAAAAAAATAATGTTGATAACTAGACTTGAACCCATGACCTTCAAGTTACTTCACTAATAATAATGAGTTATGCTCACATTTACAACCACTACACCAAAGTCATTCTTTTGCATCTTTTTAAAAATCATCAACTCCATACACTATGAACTCAATTATTATATTTTATTTAACATTTATTCATTATCTATCTACCTATCGATTATAAGCTAACAAGGCTTTTACTAAACAAATGTTTGTATCAAGATTTTAACCCATGACCTACGTGATTGAAATGAATTATGTTCACAACTTCAACCACTAAACCAAAATTCTTTTAATACATTTTTTTTTAAAAAACCATTAACTACATGCATAAAGAACTCACTTTCTATATTCTATTTAATATTTAGTTTATATTTTGGAATTTAATATTTATTCATTATCTATCCATCTATCTGTTATAGGCTAACAAGACTTTTACTACAAAATATTTGTATTGAGATTTTAACTCATGACCTACGTGATTAAAATGAATTATGTTCACAACTTCAACCACTACACCAAATTTGTTTTAATACATTTTTATAAAATCATGAACTACATGCATTAAAAACTCACTTTCTATATTCTATTTAATATTTATTTTGTTTTTTGGAATTTATTGATTATATTCACAAGTGGCTTTCATGATATATTCACAGTAATGAATACATATTATTTAAATAATATGTAGATATATCATGCATGTATATAATTATGTAATTCAAATTTATACATATTATATAATTTTAAATGTATATTAAATTTTGAGCCAGGTTTGGGTATTGGGTCAACCTGAAGTTGACCCGACTTTCGATTAAATTTTTATCCAACTTGAACCCGACCTGAAACTCAAACACTCCCCCAACATGGTCTTTCCTATCATTTAGAAAATAAATAATATACCCTTATAATGCATTAATATATTAAATTTATCACAATCTATTATATTAATTTTATTACAAAATATATTAGAAAAGATAAGAATCTATCAATCCCCAGGGATAATCATTTTCGTTTGGGGCATGAATCGGGGAGTAAAATAATTTGTATTCGGGGATCGGGACTGGTTTGAAGATTTAGTTTGGACTCGGGGATTGGGACAGGATTAACTTTCCCCGGTCCTGAATTGACTTGATGCCTACCCTAAGTACGCAAGATAACATAAATTCATTTTGTATCAAATTTGGACATCAAGATACGATATACACTTATTGCAAACACTTGTGCCTGAACTAAGTGCCAGTAAAAAAATAGGTACATCAATTTTTTCATCAACCTAAAAAACAAATAAAAATACAACTTAATAGTTGAAAATAGTAGATTAATCTAATATGTTGACAAATTTTAGACGAGTTTAATTGAAAATGAAAAAACATAGTGTTAACTCATTAACATTCGAAAGAGGTGTACAAGTTTAATGTGTTAGAGGTATGACAATTAACGATTTTATTATCATCATACATAATCAGCTCGTAACCATAACAACATTAATTTAATATCAATATGAAAATGCAGGTCGATGGAGGTTATTAAAGATGAATGAAAGATGATCGGGGAGAGAAAGGTTGAGAAAATTTAAGATTGTTGAACATGAACGAGAAGAGGTAAGGAAAGATGAATGTGCATATATGACATGGTTGGAGGGATGAGCAGATCTGAGAGGTAGTGAGGTGGATGAAAACTGGTCGGAAATAGATCGAAGTGATAAGGTAGGTGATTGCTAATAAATTGGAAGAAATATGAAGTAGGCGTATGAGTGGAAAAGAAAATAAACAATGTTGTGGCTAAAACTTAAAGTGGTTAAAAAATGCGGGATTGAGATTGGGTCTCAATACTTATTTCAAGGTGAGTTCTTATTTGAACACATAATGTATATATAAGATTACGACATGTGCTCCTATAAATATTTCATTTAATATATTTTTGTCATATTTCAAGCCTTAAACTTTTTATACTATTTTAGATATAAAAATATAAAATATTTTTCAATATTATATATAATAGTTCTTATCTATTTGCTTTAAAACATACAATGACTAATGATGGTATGCTACAAACTAATTATCCGAGCTTATAATATTTCATTTTTAATAAAATAGTATATATTTATAGGATTGTGTTCAAAAACAAAATGTCCTAAATGACGGGCTCTGTATGTATTATATTATGCAGACTATCTTAGCATATATTATAAATTTCAAAATAATTATTTTCTAAATAACCTCAATTACAAATATTAGATCTATTTAGTTCTTGAATTTTTTTAAAGATGAATTTATTATGTAAAGAATTTTAAAACCGCCTTTGTACTTAAGAAATTCAACATGGTTAACACGTAAAGAGAAATACATTTATCCTACTAAACGAGTATACAAGATTGACATGGAAGAGACTTCATTATGAAGTTTACAATCGACTTGCACTTACTCTCAACTTCTGCGCTCAATTAGACATAAAAAACTGTTACATTTCAAATTTTGCTTATAAGCGAAAATTTAAACTATATGTACCAAACGTCTAAGTTGATTATTGGTGGTGTTACACCAAGTATTATGTCACATGTGATGATCCTCTCATTTCTCATGCAAATCTTGGTATTTCTACTATAAACATATTATATAGTACACTGTTGTCGTAGTGATTCTTTTATAATTTCTACTGGAAAACAAATTAAATTGCATACTATTATCGTGGTAACAATTTGATATCTAACGATTAACTTATATATCGCATTTATCGTTTATCCTTCTCACATTAAACAAGCACCACTATAAATATGATACTTAAAATTTAGAGTGTACTAATATCTTGAATTTTGAAATGCTATTAATTTATGCCCTTCGGTAAATCGAGACACGTGAAAGGTGGAGTTGACTGACATGAGGATAAAACATACTGTATTGCAAGATTTGAAATATATTATATAAATTAAAATGTGGCCCGTGCCTTGCACGGGCTATCATGCTAGTACTGTAATAAATGTTGAATTACCATTCATTTTATGTTTAAAAATTATAATAAATATTTTAAGGATTTAATCGGTCCAAGATTTAAAGCACGGGTTATTTTTGCTCTCAGAATCTATTTTTTCTATCAGTTTGTATAACCCCTATTAAAAAAACTAGGGAATTTTGCCCGCGCTACGCGCGCTATAAAAATTATAAAAAGTTTTTTAACATTTTTGATAATCATATTTAAAAGAAAATATTATTTTTATTAATCATAATAATGATTTCTTCCGATTTAAAGATATCACATATAAAAATTTTGAATAAAAGGTTTCTCGGCATCACCTAACGGCGATGCCTCGCATTTTAAATATATTAAAATTATATAAAAATCAACCGTTTGAATAAAAGGTTAATAAAAGGTAGGCGATGCCTCGAAATTTAAATATAATAAAATTATATAAAAATCAACCAAAAAATGATAAAATTCTAAAAACAAAGTTTCAAATTTATATATTTTTAATTTGCAAATACATTACAAATTAGTTATCGGGAAAGAATATATTTTCAAATTATAATAAATTTATTAAATTTTTTGATATCATATTTCAAAAGAATGTATTATTTTCATTAATCATACTATTGAGCTCATCCAATTTATAGATATAATGTATAAAAAAATGAGAAATTACAAAAAATACTATGTTTTCTAGTTCATTTTGCAAATATACTATCTTTTCAAATTAATTGTAAATATATTATCTTAATTGCAAATATACTATCTTATATTATCTTAATTGTAAATATACCCCATCTTCTCCAATCCACCATCTTCTTTTTTTTCACACCACCACCACCCACCGCCTCCCGCCTCCATCCACGCCCACCACCTACCACCTACGCCTCCACCACTTCCGCCTCCCATAAATACTTGAAAAGGAGTATGGATCAGAAAACCATTGACATTTATGAAAAATTGAAGGGTAGCTAATGTAGAACTACCTTGAAGTGTGATAACGTGTATTTTATACACGTTTTGTCATTTATTCTCTTGAATTTTTGTTAGTTTTGAATGTTTTTTTTATCGATATTAATTATGTTTTCATCTTTCAGTGCCTCATGCTTAATGGTTGAAAAGATGGATTATTTTGGGCTTGAAAGCAAAGATTATTGAAGAGGGAAGTTAGAAGATGCAAGCTCGCGTTTCCGGAAGATTTTTATTGTGATATCTTAAAGATTTTATCTCGCACGGGCTACTGCACGGCCGTGCAACAGGCCGTGCAGAGTGTTCCAAGTAGTGCAGATTGTGCAGTTTTTCTCACGGGCAGTTGCACGGCCGTGCAAAATCCTGCTGTGTATTAAAAGAAGCCAAACCCTACATTTTATAACATCTTATCTTCTCATCTCATTGTAGCCTCTTTTCTAAGCCTCTTCAAGAACAAAACCTAGGGTTAGTAGGAGTTAAGAAAACATTAATTACTTATAATCTAGCATTGATTATGAGTAACTAACTCTATATATTAGGCTCAAGGAGGATCTCTTGTATCAAAACCCATTTCATTTTAAGTAAGATCTATTTCACTCTATCTTGAATTATTGAGCTGTATTGTTTATGATTTTGCTTGGAGAATTGTAAGTTGCTTCAATTTGCTTCTCTTGTGAATTCAATTGCTAATTGTTTGTGCTAATCCGTAATTGTTAGTACATTCATTGTAGTAGCACAAGGTTTAGTTTACCTAAATCCTCAAAATTCAAGTGCAAATACCTAGGTTGAGCTCCTCATCCTTGGGTTTGCCCTAGCCTCTCTTTGTTTGATTCCTTGATTTGGTTAAACTAGTAATGCTTCATTATTGGTTGCTATAATCAAGAGAACTAATTTATGTGCTTCACTAAATTAGTGTTTATAGAATAGAATTAAGTGATTGTGTGCTTCACCAATTATCTTGGTTAGGTAGAGTTGATTATTTCTTGCTCATATGTGTGTGGGTGAAGTGCTTGAGTTTCCACAATCCTTGGGTCAAATATCTCTTATTCTTGTTAATTTAAACATTGTGCCTTGTTGTGTTGGAAAAATTGGATGATTGAAAGTTAATTAATCATATTTCTCTTGCAATTTATTTCTTGTAGTCAAGGTGTTTGATAAAATACCACAACCAACTTAAAACCCCCCTACCATTTTACTTCACTCTAGTATTGAACACTAATCCCTTGGGTTCGATCCCTACTTGCCACATTTGCTATATTTTATAGTTAAGTGCGAACATAATAGAGCATTAACATTTATTATCAATTTGGCGCGTCGACGACGGGCGTGGCCAAATTTTGGCGCCGCTGCCGGGGAGTAGTTTTAGTTCAATATTAGTGCGCGTATAAAATTGTGAATATTTTACTTCCATTGTGTATATTTATCTATTTTTCTTGATTTTAGAAATTTTTGCCATGTATGACTCGATCTTCTTGTTTAGGTGATCTTGCGTATTCATCTAATCCCGAGAGACTCTTGCGAAGGAATCAAAGGAATTCAAGTACCAATATAGATTCATCAAGTCAATTTATTTCTAGCTCACCTTCGGAAGAGGAAGAGGAGTTTAACGAGGGTCCTCCCCTTGTTATTCCTATCTCATCACCGGACGACAACATTGATAAAGTCATGGAAAATCCTAATCAACGTACACTCAATGAGATTGCTTCTCCTAGCTCCGTTCAACTACCATTGTGCATTGTATTTCCGGGAGGACAACCATTTGAGCTAAAGGGTGGTCTTATTGCCCTCCTTCCCAAGTTTGGAGGTGAAGGCACAGAAGATCCTTTTAGGCATCTTCAAGAATTTGAAATGGTATGTTCTTCAATGAGACCAAACAATGCTACGGAAGAACAAGTGAAGTTGAAAGCATTTCCCTTTTCCTTGAGAGACAATGCCAAGGCATGGCTATTTTACCTTCTTCCAAACTCAATCACTACATGGGAGCAAATGCGAAGTGCTTTCTTGGGGAAATTCTTCCCTACCTCAAAGGCTACGGGCATTTCCAAAGAAATTTGTGGCATTCGGCAATACTCCGGAGAAACATTGTATGAGTATTGGGAAAGGTTTCAAAAGCTCTGTCAAAGTTGTCCTCCACACTTGATATCGGAAGAGTTGCTCATTCACTACTTCTATGGAGGCTTGGAATATAGTGCTAAATTGCACCTTGATGCTTCAAGTGGTGGAGTTCTTGTGGATAAAACGCCGGAGGAAGCTAGGAAGTTAATAACCAAGATTACCGAAAATTCCCTCCAATTTGGGGATCGTCAAGTGCATGTCAAGAATCCTTCCGTGAATGAGGTGTCAACTCAAAGGTTAGAGGGCCAAATCTCGGATCTTACATCATTGGTTCGTCAATTAGCCGTTGGGAATTTCCAACAACAACAAAAGTATTGTGGTGTTTGCAATATGTCGGATCATGCTACCAATGAATGCCTATCATTTCAACAACCCGAAGAGCAAATTAATGCTATTGGAGGTTTTTCGGGACAACCACCTCAAAGGAAGTATGACCCCTATAGTAACACCTACAATCCCGGTTGGAGAGACCATCCAAATTTTCGATATGGAAACCCCAACACACCAAACTCTAACCAATACCAACCCCAAAATTCAAATACTTACAACACCCAACATCAACAAAATCCTCCTCCATACCCACAAAAACGTCCAAATCAAAATTTTCAAGCACCTCCACCTCAATATAATCCCCAAGACCATCAAGGGTCTTCTTCATCTACATTGTCATCACTTGAAGAAATGATGAAACAATTGGCGACGAATAGCATCCAATTTCAAAATAACACTTCTCAAAGTATATCCAACTTGGAGAAGCAAATGAGCCAACTAGCCACAACCGTGAATCGATTTCAAAGCCAAGGCTCTAGGCAACTTCCTTCTCAAGCGGAGGTGAACCCCAAAGAAAATGCTAGTGCCATGACCTTAAGGTGTGGGAAAGAATTGGAGGACCTTCATGCTAAGGCCAAGGGGATGGTGAATGATAATGAAAGTGGAAAGGTTGAAAATGATGACATCTCGGAGGCTAAGGATGAAAACCTTGAAGATAATATGGAAATTGAGGAAGAGAAAGTTGATAAGGGAAAGAAGGAAAGTGTTCAAGAAGACGTTCCACAAGCAAAGAAGCCAAGGTTCATTGATGAGGATGTGGTTATTCGACCTCCATTTCCTTCCAAATTTTCTAAACCAAAGAAAGAAATTGTTGATAAGGAAATGCTTGAGACATTCCGAAAAGTGGAAATCACTCTCCCGTTACTAGATGCCATAAACCAAGTTCCAAGGTATGCAAAGTTTCTCAAAGATTTGTGTACCAACAAAAGGAAGTTAAGAGGTGATGAAACTATAGTGGTGGATGAAAACGTCTCGGCCGTGATTCAAATGAGGTTACCTAAAAAATGTTCGGATCCGGGCACATTCACTATTCCTTGCAAGATTGGAGGTAAATTCTTTGAAAGAGCTATGCTTGATTTAGGTGCCTCGATCAATGTGATGCCCCTCTCCATATTCCAAACTTTAAATTTGGGGGCACTTGAGAATACGAATGTGATCATTCAACTCGCGAATAGATCTAATGCCTATCCCAAAGGGGTAATTGAAGATGTGCTTGTTCATGTTGATCAAATGGTTTTCCCCGCCGACTTTTACATCTTGAAAATGGAAGATGGTCCATCAAACATCAAGTCCGCACCAATTCTCTTTGGACGTCCATTTCTTAAAACGGGGAAGACCAAGATTAATATGGATGATGGTTCTCTCACTATGGAGTTTGGCGATGAAGTTGTCAAGTTCAACATTTATGATGCTATGAAATTTCCTAGTGAGTCACACTCAATTTGCTCCATGGATGTTATTGATGGTTTAGCCCAACAAGCTTTTGACATGGGAAATAAAGAAGCTCTCCAAGTGATTATTGAGGGATGTGTAAATGAAGATAATGGATTCCCTAATTCGGAAGAGGCCAATGAGGCAATTATGGAGCTCAATGTATTGCAACCTTTACCCCAAAGGTGTGAACTTGTAAAAATTGATCTTCCCTTGTCTTATTCCAAATTACTCCCTTCTATTGAGAATCCTCCTACTTTGGAATTGAAAGTATTGCCTAATCATCTCAAATATGCTTATCTTGGGGACAATGAGACTCTTCCCGTAATCATAGCTTCTAATTTGAGTAATGTGCAAGAAGAACGCCTCTTGCGGGTTCTTAAGGATCATAAAAGTGCTATTGGGTGGACCATTACCGATATTAAGGGAATTAGCCCTTCCACATGCATGCATCGCATACTCTTTGAGGATGGAGCTAAGCCTACTAGAGACCCTCAAAGAAGACTTAATCCGACAATGATGGAAGTTGTTAAAAAGGAGATTCTCAAGCTACTTGATGTGGGAATCATTTTTCCAATTTCGGATAGCGAATGGGTGAGTCCGGTACATTGCGTTCCTAAAAAGGCGGGTATCACTCTTGAAGAGAATCTTAAGGGTGAGCTTGTATCTACCCGAGTCCAAAATGGGTGGCGAATGTGCATAGATTATCGCAAGTTAAATGCGGTAACTCGAAAAGACCATTTTCCTCTTCCTTTCATTGATCATATGTTAGAGAGGTTAGCCGGGAATGAATTCTATTGCTTTCTAGATGGATTTAGTGGATATCATCAAATTGTCATTGCTCCCGAAGATCAAGACAAAACCACATTTACTTGTCCTTTTGGCACGTTTGCATTTCGTAAACTCTCATTTGGCTTATGTGGTGCTCCCGCAACTTTTCAAAGGTGTATGGTGAGTATTTTCTCCGACATGATAGAGAATGGAATTGAAGTCTTTATGGATGATTTCTCTATTTCGGGTGATTCTTTTGATGAATGTCTTCAAATTCTTACACATGCCTTGGATCGATGCTTGGAGACTAATTTAGTGCTAAATTATGAAAAATGTCATTTCATGGTCCAAGAAGGTATTGTATTAGGGCATATTGTGTCTAGGAAGGGCATTGAAGTGGACAAGGCAAAAGTTGATATTATTGCAAGTCTTCCGTACCCTTCAAATGTCAAGGATGTGCGGTCTTTTCTTGGTCATGCCGGATTCTATAGGAGGTTTATCAAGGATTTCTCCAAGGTTGCTCTTCCCCTATCATCTCTTCTTCAAAAGGATGTGGAGTTTAAAATTGATGAGAAATGCAAGGTGGCTTTTGACCATCTCAAGGAAGCTTTAACTTCGGCTCCTATAATTAAAGCTCCGGATTGGTCTCTTCCTTTTGAGATTATGTGTGATGCTAGCAATTATGCGGTGTTAGGGCAAAAAGTTGATAAACGATCTCATGTGATTTATTATGCCTCTCGCACGCTCAACTCCGCCCAAGTGAACTATACCACCACTGAAAAAGAATTGCTTGCTATTGTTTTTGCTCTTGATAAGTTTCGTTCATATCTTCTTGGTTACAAAGTCATTGTGTACACGGATCATGCCGCTTTAAGACATCTCTTGGCAAAGAAAGAGTCAAAGCCTAGATTGATTCGATGGATTCTTTTCATCCAAGAATTTGACTTAGAAATCAAAGATAAAATCGGTGCCGAGAACCTAGTGGCGGACCACTTGAGTCGACTTGTGAGGGAGGAAGATGTTTCTCCTCTTCAAGAGTTATTTCCAGATGAGCACTTATTTGGAATTCAAGGCGAGGTACCATGGTATGAGGATCTTGTGAACTACATTGTGTGCAAAACTTTTCCTAATGGCATGCCTAAGTATCAAAGGGAGAAATTAAGGAGTGAAGCCAAACACTACATTTGGGATGATCCTTATCTTTGGAAACATTGTGCGGATCAAGTCTTGAGAAGGTGTGTTCCCGAGTCGGAAATTGCTTCCATTCTTCAATTTTGTCATTCTTATGCTTGTGGAGGTCATTTTGGGAAAGATCGAACGGCAAGGAAGGTACTTGAATGTGGATTTACATGGCCAACTCTTTTTCGTGACTCTCACGATTTTTTGTAAGCAATGTGAGCCTTGTCAAAGAACTGGAAATATTGCAAAAAGGAATGAAATGCCCCAAACTCCAATTATTGTGGTAGAAATCTTCGATGTATGGGGTATTGATTTTATGGGACCATTTCCATCTTCTCATGGAAATCTCTATATTCTCTTGGCCGTTGATTATGTTTCTAAGTGGGTAGAGGCCAAGGCAACAAAATTGGATGATGGTAAGGCGGTTGTTGCATTTCTCAAGTCTCAAATTTTCAACCGATTTGGTGTTCCCAAGGCTATCATAAGTGATCAAGGTACCCACTTTTGTAACAAGTTGGTGGGAAATCTTCTTAAATCTTATGGGGTCTATCATCGAATGGCCACGGCTTATCACCCTCAATCAAATGGTCAAGCCGAAGTTTCTAATCGGGAGATTAAGTCTATTCTTGAGAAGGTGGTGAAACCCTCTAGGAAGGATTGGTGTGTTCGTCTTGAAGATGCATTATGGGCATATAGGACGACATTTAAAACTCCTATTGGTATGTCTCCTTACAAGTTGGTTTTTGGTAAGTCTTGTCATCTCCCCGTGGAGTTAGAGCACAAAGCTTATTGGGCAATCAAAGCTTGTAATATGGATCTTAATGTTGCCGGGGCTCATAGAAAACTTAACTTGCTTGAATTGGAGGAAATTTGTAACAATGCCTATGAGGATGCTCAATCGTATAAGGCTAGAGTAAAGGACTTTCATGATCGTTCGCTCGTTTCTAAATCATTTCATGTTGGGCAAAAGGTTCTCCTCTACAACTCTCGTCTCAAATTAATGCCCGGAAAGCTTCGATCTCGTTGGTTGGGTCCATTTGTTGTTGTAAAAATCTACCCTCATGGAGCGGTGGATTTGCGAAGTTTGTCTACCGACAAAGAATTCAAGGTAAATGGCCACCGTCTTAAGCCTTTCTATGAGGGATTTCAAGAATCTACCGTTGATGTCATCTCATTAGCGGACCCCCTTCATGAATGAGCTCTCGTTAGTGTGCGTTGGTGCTTCGGGGCACATACGGGAAGTCGAGCCGCCGACATTAAGCAAAGGCGCTTTTTGGGAGGCAACCCAAGGTACACATGTATTTATATATTATGTGTATGTCAAATTTTTGGTCCTCACTCGCATTTATGAAGGGTGTTATGCATTTTGTGGGTTTGAGGATTGATCTAAATATTAATGTGTGGGATTTTATTTTTCATCTATTTTATTTTCTAAAAAAAATGTGTTGATTGATTTTTATGTATTGTTGTGATGTGTCTAGTGAATTTTATTTCACTGCAAAAAAAAAACAAAAAAATGTGACCCGCTCAATAATATTTAGTATCGATAATTCCAATTTTTATGATTTTTTATTGTTCCACTCGTGCCTTGATGTGTTTGTTCATGTTTTCAGGAATTAATATTTTATTAAAGCAGTCAAGGATTTATGTGAATGTTATTTGAAAAAAAAAAAGAAAAAAAAGGGGGTGTTTGTATAATTTTCTGCAATTTTGGAATTGCACGGGCGTGCATTGAACTGTGCATCAGACCGTGACATTTTAGAGCATTGTAACAATTTTATGCAGATTTATTCACGGGCCTGTGCACGGCCGTGCAACAGACCGTGAACAAATTCTGCTCCCCATCCAATTGCACGGGCTGTACATTCTCTAAACAAAAAAAAAACACAAAGCAAACTACTCTACTTTCCCCTTTGATTTACTCCCATCTTCTTCTCCACGGCCGAATCACCACCTCCATTGTTTTTCACCTCCTTCCACCGTATTACCCGTCTCCAACAACTGGAGCTACTATCAACCTCACGCCTGCACAACCACCTTACCACCAATTTCCGCCGCCTGTTACCTTTACTCTGTCTCCATTCCAACCCAACTCCCTTTCTCCGTTCATTCAACGCCATTACACCTCCACTGTACTCACCCCTTTCCCGTCCACCACTGCAATTCGCAGCACCACCAGACCTCCACATCACCTCCGCCGTCCAAACCACGACGCCTGCAATCACAAAACAACCTACCACCCATCTCGCGACTCCAACCCGTCGCCTGCACTTCTCTCCCTCGTCAACAACTCTCAGCACTGTTCTTCCCCTTTCAAATCCGACCAACGACCCCACTCCGTCGACCCACCTCCTGCAGCACCCAAATCCTTTTGCTCACAATTACAACACTCCACAACCCCTTTAAATTCCTTTCT
Organism: Saposhnikovia divaricata; assembly: GCA_036435485.1. Taxonomy (NCBI): domain Eukaryota; kingdom Viridiplantae; phylum Streptophyta; class Magnoliopsida; order Apiales; family Apiaceae; genus Saposhnikovia; species Saposhnikovia divaricata. The sequence continues at coordinate 28,905,173 of CM071600.1, forward strand.
CCCCGTCCTGCAAAACCAGCAGCACCCCTTTCATTCCACTACCGTGTCGCCCATTCCACCTCCACTCCCCTCTTCCCGCAGCAGACCTCCTCGGTCCTTCATCGAACTCCACACAAAACGCAACAATCACCATCACCACCGCCCATCTCCCTCATTCCCATCACCCCTCCTTCTCTTCCATTTCCGTTCACCTTCTTCCACTCCCACCATCCTCCTTCTCCAAACAGCTACAACCGTTCACACCACCATTCCCCCTATCCCCTGTCTAAACCAATACCGATCCCCCTCCCCTGTTTTAGTTTTTTGATTTCATTTCTTTAGTTTTTTTTTCATTAGTTTTACTTTGTTTTATTTTATTTTGTTTTATTATTCTTTTTTTTATTTTATCCAATTTTCATTTTGATATTATTATTAATTGCTTAAATATTTATTTTATTTTATTTTATTTTCGTTTTAAATTTGATTTTATTATTATTTCAGTTCGATTTTTTTTGATTTTATTATTATCTTACTTTTAACATTTTATTTTTGATTTTATTATTAATTGGTTAGTTAGTTTATTTTATTTTATTTCATTTTTGTTCTGTTCTGTTTTATTTTATTTTAATTTTGTGTTATTCTATTTTATCTATTAAAAAAAATAGTTATTTATATATCCTTAATTAGTGTATTTTAGTAGTTTTGAGGGGTGTGCATTTGGATTGTCGGTTACTTTTGTTGGGTTGTTTGTGTGGGTGGTATTTGGCTTGTAATTTGGAGTGAGGATTTGCTAATCATGAGTGGGGTTTCTTCTAAACGGGTTAAGGGCAAGGACAAGGTCTCATCTAAGCGACAAAGGACTATTCTTTCATCTTCGGAGCCCCCAATTCATCTCACCCGTAAAGAATGTGAGGAAAAAGGTTTGCCATTGCCTCGTCCGCACTATGGCCTTGATTTACGTGCGGTTAAGCCAAGCATTTCTTTTACGGGTGCCCATCTTGAGAGGTATAAGGCCATTTCTACTCTTAAAACTTTTCTGTTACGTTATTTTGATTCATATGCCATGGAAAAGCTTGGGATTTTTGATGAGGTTAAAGACATTTTGGATAAATGTGGTTGGCCGTCATGGATTCATATGGACGAGCCCACTTGTTCGGACTTGGTTTATGAATTTTTTATGACGGTTGATTTTAAGTACAAACTGTTTGAGGGGAACAAAACTGATTATCGGTTAATCTTTCGGATGATGGGAAAGTGGTTTGATGTAAGGTTGGAGGAGATTTGTGATTGGTTCGGGTGGGAGTATAATGTTGGAGCTCGAAAGCCGCATGTTCGTTTTGCCGCTCCGTTTTGGCAAGTACTATCTTCGGGCCCTTGTTGGACCGCATCTCGGGCTAAATCAACTCATATAAAGATGCCAAAGTTTAGTTACATTCATCAGGTGATGGTTCACTCGTTGTTCGGCAACGCGGGGTCTAATAGTGCGGTTTCCGTGCAAGAGCTTACCATTCTTTATTGGATGCATGAAAAGCAACAAATTGATTGGGGGTACTTCTTTGTCAAAAGATTAGTTGAGTTGTCTCGTCGGAAGAAGGGATCCATTATCATTGGTGGGTTTCTTACACGAATTGCTATTCGACTAGGCATCCTAGATCGGGATCGTTCTCCTATTTCGTGGATGGAGGGTCGAAATCCGGTAGCTACTGTGGATTTCAGTGAGTTAAAAAAACATGCATGTCATTGAGGGAGAGTACCATGATTTTCGCTGGACGGGACACAAATCAGCTCAGCTCCCTTGTCCCACATCCCCTCTTCGCACCGAGGGGGATCCGGTTTCTGTGCCATTACCTTTGGCGATTCATCGAGGGGATTCTTTTTCTCATGGTCATTCTGAGGAGTTCTCTGAGCCTCAACGGGCCTAATTACAACGCATGGAGCAGTCCATCAAGGATCATGTTGATATGTAGTTTTCTGAGCATCGGGTATGGATGGAGCAGTTTTGTGCCTCGATGATGGCTCAGAGTCAGGCTAGTTCTCGGGATTCACCCTTGGATCCTCCTCATGATGTTTGAGTTTCTTGCCATTGCCTACGGTCCCGGTTACTTATTTTTAGGGGAGTTTTCTTTCACTTTTGTTTTTCCCTAATTTTTACTTGTCATGCATGAGGACATGCCATGTTTTAAGTGGGGGAAGGATTGTTCATTTTGATGTCCGTTTTGTTGTCTGTTTTGTTTGCATTTGAAAAATAAGTTTAGTCACGAGTGTGTTTACTTGTTTGTAAAATTTATGACATTGTGAGCTTGTAGCTTTGTTTTCTCCTATTACGTGCCTAGCATTACCAATTTGATGTGAATCTATAAGTTTGATACACCTTATTGCACACACTCACTTAAAATGGTATGAAAAGTCTAGAGGTTTGTAATTAAATTGTGAGCATGACGATTATCTCTTAGCAAACATGGAATCAAATCGAGGAGATGTTATTAAAACGTAAACCTTGTGAGGCCTTGAACGATGATTCTTTTGCTTGTGTGTTTCTCCTACTTTATGTAAGTTTGTTGCTCTAGGGCTTGTATTAAACCTTCATTCATGGATGCACCATAATAAGGAAATTCTATTTAGGATAACCTTTTTGACCTTTTTAGCTTGTGAACCATGAAAATAATCCCTAGTTACCCCTTTGAAGCTTGTATCCATATTTTTCTTCGTCACTCTTCCCTTTTATACATGAGTCATAGCCAAATACTTCACTCTCGACCTAGTTGAGCTAGTTGAGTCTTAGAAAGAATTGATTGATGAGCATGTGAATTTGGAAAAGTTGTGAAGAGGAAGAATTCTATTTATTGTAAGCGGGAACTAGTTCGACGTGTATATCTAGATGTGGTTCAAGGTTCATTGTAATATTTATATATAATGCATCCCCTTTCCTAAAAAAAAAAAGGCAATAAGAAAGGGGATGTTAAAAAAAAAAGAGAAAAAGAAAAATAAAAAAGCAATGAATCTTTGTACATTATTTTGATTCAATTTTCTTGGTAAATGTGGTTGTGTTTTGTAATTGTAAATGAGTGAAGATATTCTTTAGTTTGGAATGTGGTGGATGAAGCGAGCAAGCGTCATTTTGACTCAACTAGCGAAACTTTTACACCTTCTTTGAACTTAAATTTTCACACCTTCACCCTAGCCTCATTACAACCCATTTTATGAATTCCTTGTTTTTGGTGCAATCCGGAATTTAGGTGAACATGCAAGGTCAAGTAGAGCGCATGCATTTAGACTTGGAGTTGAGTGAAATCTCTAGCCCATACTTGTGTGATGCATAATTGAGAGATGTGAGATTTTTCACCATATAATTTCATCTTCTTAATGCGAAGCCGTGTATGCTTTGTGATCATCTTGTCTAGTGTTCACGATTGAAGTGCATTCATTCTATCTTTAATGTCATGGTTACATATTTTGCACAAGGTGTGTCATCTTGATTCTTGAATTGGTTGTTAGCTCGTTTTAGTGGATGACAAGGTGAATAGCTCTATATGTTTGATTTTAGTTACAAGTAGATGACTCGGACATGTGAATGTAGTAGTTAGCTTAATTAGTAGGAATTGTTAGTTTCTTGTTTATTAGTGATTTTTGTGATTTTGTGGGTACATCATCTTTAAACCCTCACGAGACCTCACTCGTCCACTAGGGCTACCTAGGGGTTCCAAGGGCTTGTTGCATATGCCAAATGCAACCGTGATCACCTACGGAAGTGGTACTAGTTAGGAGTATAGGGTGTTGCTAATATTAGTTTGCTCGGGACTAGCAAAGTTCAAGTGGGGGAAGATTTGATAACGTGTATTTTATACACGTTTTGTCATTTATTCTCTTGCATTTTTGTTAGTTTCGAATGTTGTTTTATCGATATTAATTATGTTTTCATCTTTCAGTGCCTCATGCTTAATGGTTGAAAAGATGGATTATTTTGGGCTTGAAAGCAAAGATTATTGAAGAGGGAAGTTAGAAGATGCAAGCTCGCGTTTCCGGAAGATTTTTATTGTGATATCTTAAAGCTTTTATCTCGCACGAGCTACTGCACGGCCGTGCAACAGGCCGTGCAGAGTGTTCCAAGTAGTGCAGATTGTGCAGTTTTTCTCACGGGCAGTTGCACGGCCGTGCAAAATCCTGCTGTGTATTAAAAGAAGCCAAACCCTACATTTTATAACATCTTATCTTCTCATCTCATTGTAGCCTCTTTTCTAAGCCTCTTCAAGAACAAAAACCTAGGGTTAGTAGGAGTTAAGAAAACATTAATTACATATAATCTAGCATTGATTATGAGTAACTAACTCTATATATTTGGCTCAAGGAGGATCTCTTGTATCAAAACCCATTTTATTTTAAGTAAGATCTATTTCACTCTATCTTGAATTATTGAGTTATATTGTTTATGATTTTGCTTGGAGAATTGTAAGTTGCTTCAATTTGCTTCTCTTGTGAATTCAATTACTAATTGTTTGTGCTAATCCGTAATTGTTAGCACATTCATTGTAGTAGCACAAGGTTTAGTTTACCTAAATCCTCAAAATTCAAGTGCAAATACCTAGGTTGAGCTCCTCATCCTTGAGTTTGCCCTAGCCTCTCTTTGTTTGATTCCTTGATGTGGTTAAACTAGTAGTGCTTCATTATTGGTTGCTATAATCAAGAGAACTAATTTATGTGCTTCACTAAATTAGTGTTTATAGAAGAGAATTAAGTGATTGTGTGCTTCACCAATTATCTTGGTTAGGTAGAGTTGATTATTTCTTGCTCATATGTGTGTGGGTGAAGTGCTTGAGTTTCCACAATCCTTGGGTCAAATATCTCTTATTCTTGTTAATTTAAACATTGTGCCTTGTTGTGTTGGAAAAATTGGATGATTGAAAGTTAATTAATCATATTTCTCTAGCAATTTATTTCTTGTAGTCAAGGTGTTTGATAAAATACCACAACCAACTTAAAACCCCCCTACCATTTTACTTCACTCTAGTATTGAACACTAATCCCTTGGGTTCGATCCCTACTTGCCACATTTGCTATATTTTATAGTTAAGTGCGAACATAGTAGAGCATTAACATTTATTATCAATTTGGCGCGTCAACGACGGGCGTGGCCAAAGTGGTATATCACTGTAAACTTCAGAACCAATTGTTGCGTTAAAATGTAATTAAAATAATAAATAAACAGCTAATATAAAAAAAAAGTAAAGTCACGAAAATTTAAATTGTTTGCACATTATATCCTTATATATAATAAGCATAAGAGGGATCTTATCCAAAAATTTGGGTCTGGTCACTATACTACCAAAATCATATGATCCGTTAGATTAAAAATAGACGATCAAGATTAGATCACATTAAAAAGAAAATTATAATCTAAAAAGGATATAATTAGAAAATGTTGCATTAGAAGTGAATTTTAAAAAGAAAATTACAATCTAAAATGGATATAATTAGGAAAGGTTGTATTAAAATTGAATTTTAAAAAGAAAATTATAATCTGAAAAGGATATAAATTAAAAAAAATTGTATTAGAATTGATTTTTTTTTATTATTTTAAAAAAATTATATATACTATTTGGGCTTTATCTTGAGATCTAGAAATCAGATTTGAATAATTTTACAATCCACGCGAACCTCATAAAATTATCTTTAATTTAGTGATGATTTAATAATAAAATTATAATCTAAAAATGATATAATTAGAAAATGTTGCACTAAAAGTGAATTTTAAAAAGAAAATTACAATATAAAAAGGATATAATTAAAAAAGGTTGTATTAAAATTGAATTTTAAAAAAAATTATAATCTGAAAAGGATATAAATTAAAAAAAGTTGTATTATAATTGAATTTTATTTATTTTTTTATTAGTACTTAAAAAAAATCATATTTACTATTTGGGCTTTATCTTGAGATCTATAAATCAGATTTGGATGAAATGAGACCCAAAAACTCGTTGTGAAATATGATTATATACTTTAAAATTTTCTCATGAATCTTCTTCGAGTAACGCTTCAAATTATTTATATTCATAATAATAATGTACATCAAAATAAATTGTTTAATTTTAATTAACAGCCTCTCACATCACAATATATTAAAAAAAGATTGTTGACTAAAAAAATTTACAAAAAGACGCAAAATAGAGTTATATATTTGTAATAAATAATATATTCATGTCTACACACTTGTGCAAACATGCAGTTAGGATGTATTACATATATTTGTATTTTTATACTTAAAGTTCTAGTTCCAAAATTGTAAATTTTCCTATATTAGAAATAAGTGTACTTTGAAGAAAGTCAAAATTCAAATTTAATAATTTAAATTTTAATAATTTTAGAAACAAAAAGGCCGATTTAATAAGGATGAGATTACAATATATGAAGGATATTTAAATTAGGTTTGACAATTAGTACTTTATAACTTGAATTTATGTATCGAGCACTACTGAAAAATAATTATTATACTCTTTTTATTAGCACCCTAAAATTTACTTTGATATCAAAGTGTGAAATGTATATGTAGTGTCATTAATTTAACAATGGTTTTTTCAAATTTTAAAATTTATTAAAAAGTGTATTAGTTGATATGAGATTATTTATTACAAAAACTTTTGTGCTAAAATTGCATTATGTACAATAATTGTTAAATTTATTATTAATACAAATCGTAACATACATAAATTATCTTAAAAATGGATGAGGCCATTAACTTTTGTTATAATTTATAAGAAAATAGCATTTTCATTTTGTTACTAATTAGAAAAAGTGAATAACAACGAAATACAAAATTTTATATTTTGGCATAATAAATGAGTGGTTAGAACATTAATAATAAAACTGTACAATTGCGTCGTATTGTAAAATGAAAATATGGATAATTTTTAGATAAAATATCAAATTTAAAAAAATTGTAATATATTCAACTTTTTACCCTTTTTAATAAAATTTATGATTAATTAATAAAGTAAATAAATAATATTCGTATTTATTTCAAGACTATTTAGCATTAATTTTCAGTAACATTATATATATGTAATATCTTATTCTTATTAATTTTGGTTTAGAAGCTCTAATGATTATTATATTTATGAATTTTACTAATAACAAAAATGTCATGTATTATTTGATAATAATTTTTAAATTTGTTTTAACACTTTGTAGCATTAGTTTTGTGTTCCGTCATATCTTAGTATTTTGGAGGCTTTAATATTTATCATATAAAAAAAGTTGTTTCAAAATTCAAAAATTTATTATTTACAAAATTTTGTACTTGCGACAACAAATTTGTGAATAATAATTAAAACACTATTTCAAAACAATAAATGATATGAAATGCCATATTGAGAAAAAAAATAGAAATGTGTATGGTATATAAATAAAATTTAATTTTAAATAAGCAACTAATTTTATAAATAGATTATTATAGTCTATAGACGTTGTATGAATCTATTATGGTAAACATTATTAATTTGGTTTATAATTTTTTTCATCACTTGAACGGATTTTAATATATATATATATATATATATATATATATATATATATATATATATATATATATATATATATATATATATATATATATATATATATTACAGAACATTATGATCAAACTAACATGTGTAAAATATTTAGTTATTAAAAAAAGTGAAAAATAATTAGTTTTAAAATTTTATATTTGTACAAATACAAAATATTTGGTTGGAAATATATCAATTATTAGGTATATTTTATTGTAATTAGTAATTAAAGAGACTAATGAATTTAATAAATTACTTATTGGCATATGATAGAAAAAACACTAAAAATTAAGAATATACATTAAAAAGAATGTATTGTAAAATGATATTTTATAAAAAAAATCTATTAATTGTAAGAGGTTATTGGGCATCTTACAAATTTGCCCAAAATTCAGTACATTGTGATTTATTTGATTTAACGATTGCTTGACACCTAATTATTAAATGTTGTTAAAAAATTAAGATAGAATATAATGTAACTTAAAATATTTCATAGTTAATTGCAAAAAATAACATAGAAACACAAAATACGATTATACATTATTATAAATAATATATTCATATTTGTACATATGTGCATGGATGCAATTAGGACATATTACATAAATTTATATTTGTTTCTTAAAAATCTTGCCCTTAAATTATTAAACTTTCTATTACGAATATTTGTATTCTTAAAAAGTCAAAATTCAAATATTTCAATGTAATTTAATTTTGAGTGAGAATTAATTTGAGATTCATAAATAGTTTTGTAGGGATGAGATTTCCATAACAAATGAAGCATGTTTAAATTAAGTTTGATAATTAATACTTTACTGCTTGAATTTATGTATGATCTTTATTGAAACATTATTAATATTTAGATTATTATATACTTTTTGGTTAAGCACCCCAAAATTTTACTTTGATTTTAAAGCGTGAAATGTATATGTGGTATCATTAATTTAACAATGATTTTTTTTCAAATTTTAAAATTTATTAAAAGATATAGGAGTTGATATAAGATTATTTAATATATAAAATTCTGTGCTGAAAATGCAGTACGTGTACCAATTGTTAAATTTATTGTTAATATAAATTATAACATACATAAATTATCTTAAAAATGGATGGGACCATTTACTTTTGTAATAATCTATAAAAAAATTAGCTTTACATTTTGTAACTAATAAAAAAAGTGAATAAAAACAAAATACAAACTTTTATATTTTAGCATAAAAGTGAGTTGTTAGGATATTGATAATTAAATTGTGTAATTGCAACAAAATTAACAACCACATCAAAATTAACTAGGTCCATACTCTATGCAGGTAAATACACATCTTGATAAGTCTGGTGCGTCATAGTCTTGATAGTATATCAATCTACATAAAGTTGAATTTCTAGCCAAATATTTTCGGGGTATGACATTTCTCAAACTACTATCAACACTAAAAAGAAACGGGAACTACTTACATAGCATTCTGAATCATGAATCAAATATGAAATTAATAGGGTTATCGCACTTAACTCCTTACAAAGAGTGCTTATGTTGCTATTTTCCGTAATCAAGGTACCTGTTAACATATATCTTATAAAAGAAATAAAGAACATAGGCAGTTGGTGCAGAAGAACAGACATCAGATCCTGTTGGATTTGAGGATTTCTTTCAACGGGGATGCATTTCAAAACGACAACGATGGCATGCTCATGAATCTGATCACAATGCTAAGTTACCACAGATGCCAACTCAGCGGCATAGTGCTTGCAAAAGTGATTCCCAGGAACTCCACTATGATTATTTCAAATGCTACTGTGGATACCATAACACCAATGAATATCCAGTTACTGAACATGCCACGAAATATATTTATCTTTTCAATATCCCTGCTGTTTATTTCATTAAACACCTGAAATATAAAAGCATTGTATGTTTTTTTGGCTAATTATCTATCTAATGACATACCAACAGTCTATTCTTCAAAATATTAGTTTCTTTTACTATATATAAACAAAAAAAATGGAAACCAAAGAAAAATGGGTAGGACCTAAGGTTGCATGTTTATAGTAAAGTCTATTATATTTTCAAATTTCCAGTGTAAAAAACCAACTCCAAGTACCAATTAACAGTCAACAAACCTGAGATGCACGCAGATACAAAATTGATCATTAGAGCAACAATGTTAACCGTTAGTTGAAACTGAACAAATTTTTGAATATTAATTTACAGCTCGATCCCATTTTGCCACGTTTACAATAGTGGAGAAGTTATCATCCAATATGATGACATCTGCAGTTTATTTTGCAACCTGTGGAAAACTTTTGAAAAGTTAAGAACTGAAAACAACTATAAAAAAGGCACAGATGAGACTTTGATTGCACTGGATCATATGATTATTATAATTAGTTTGAAGTCATGTATTTCTTTTAATTAGTTAAATATATGATTATTAAAAGTTCGCAAATATGAACATACCCGGACAAAAAATGTAGGAGTAAACATCACATATGCATAAGAAACTGTGGTACCTTGAGGACAATCACACTCAAACATCACCTGAGAGTTAGTAGCAGCACCAGAAAGAAGATTGAAACCAACTGAATATTCCGGCATCTTGTCTTTGCATGTCTCAAGTAAGATTATAACCATAATAAGCCTATATCCTGCATTAACATTGCCTTAAACTTAAGGACACTAAATTCTATAAAACATAACTAACTATAACTAAAAGACCTTCAGAACTGATGATCATCTTAGCATTAATCTTTCTATCTTCTTGTTGGCCTTATTCATATTTGCAAACTCGCACTAAACATGATTGATAATTTAGCTTCCCTAAGCCTACTGTGTGGAAGGACTTCATGAGTTGATATATTTCATGTTAAATCATGTTAAATTATATATTTCAAGGACAACTCGACTAAAGTCACCTAAATTGATACCATCGCCAACTGATACCAACTTTGGATCCGAGATTGGATTAAAGGATCTGGTAGAACAATGTTCCCCTATTTTTGCGCCCATACGACGGAATACATGTAGAAAGCTTCTATTCCAGAAAAACTTGGCAAATCTCAGATGGCAAAAAATAGTGATCCGTTTTTGAAGCCAAGTCACGACATGTAAATTCTTCTTTAATTTGAGTCTTGAAAGAAAATGGACAGAAATGGAAGTGAGAAAGCAGAGGATAATACCATGAGCCATATAATCCATGTAGACTAAAAGTGCAAAGCTGAAAGGACTTTGAAGCCCGTTATAACTTGTATAAAAACCTGTGAACATATTTAAACATCATTAAAATTTTCTTTTTTTACTTTGAAATACCTTTGTAAGAGTTAGGGATTAATTAGATTTTTACTCTTAATAAATTAAAGGTTAGGTCCTATTTCTTCAAAAGGTGGCCATACATAACATATGTGCTTTTCTTAATCAGCTTCTTTAGTAAGCAAGTCAACTGCAAGTGTAAATAATGAGATGGACATAAGTTTTAAAAATTCGAAAGCACAGCAAACCATATCCAGCAGGGGAAAAGAGTAGTCTATACTATTCATTTTAGGTTATTAAAATGTTGCTAAACCACGATGCTTTTATAGTTTATAATTCATATCCGCGAATTTTTCTAGCTATCTAGAGTCATACTTAGGGAAACCTTGTATATCGCCTTTAATAAAGATATTATAAGCACCAATTGTACATTAATTCTATAGCATTTTAGCAATGCCGTAAACGGTGCAACTGGAAGTGGTACAGGAGAGACAATAAATGTACCTGAATATGGTTCAGTGTGGAACACTCGATGCAAGTCTCAATCTCCCGAAACTATTGCATAATGGGGGACATCACCTGCTCTAGACTGTGAAACAACAGAAAATATTAATCAGTTTTCCCCAATATTATCATCAAAGAAGGTCAGTAATCAAAGCAGTTCTATAACAACAAAAAAATCGAAACTTAAACTAAACTTATCATGGAAAAAACTCAATACAAACACACACACGCATATAATATATGATTACCTAATGATCTCCACAACTGGTTTCTCGAAATGCTTCTGAGCTTACATTCAGATAACATTCTTATCTAGAGAATCACAAAATCACATCCAAAGTGACAAACAAAGTTTTGTGCGAACCTCTAACTGTCGTAATTCAGGAATCCAAAACGTACTAATCGGATCAAGAGTAGAAGGCTTATCACAGGCTTAAGTTAAAACCATAGCATGAACCTTCTTCAGCTCTTCAGTGAGTTTCTCTAGTCTCTGCACCGAAAATCAGTAAATTGCAACAGAGTTAAAAGGTATGAAATAGTTTATGCTTACACAACCATTGACATTAGGAAACCAAAAGCATTCACAATTAGAACCACGCACATAAGTGCATTACTAACTAATTGTCTTCCTTTTCATTCATTCACAATTCTGTTAATTAAGATACACATAGCATAAGTAACTAAGTTCGGTCAATAGTGCATTAGAAGCCTTCTAATTAGTTCCTATATTCGATAAATCAAGTAATTACACAGCAAAGCACATAACATCAGTCAGTTCAAAATGTCGCGTGGTTAGCTAATATCAACTGTAAATATAGGGATAAGTATTTTTCATGAAATATCAACTTTAGATTAAATTTAAAGTTGAATCAACTTCAATAGATTAATAGATTAACTTGCTGTATTAAATTTAATTAGCATCATTTTTTATTAATTAGTCATCTATTTTAGTCATTATATTATGCTATGCGAATGATTAAATGTAATACATTTCCAAAAGGTACAAATCATTAGAGAACAACATTAAAGCATTTACCTCGGGTGATTTTTCCAGAATTGCAATATAACACAAATATCCAAACTCGAATCTTCCATTCTAACACCTGCATATGATGAGTTTGTCTTTATAACAAACACTTGGTACCCACTTCAATTAACATTCAACATAATAATACTAAACATAAATTTAGAGATATCCCGGTATGTAATCAATATCCATACTGACCCGATCATACGTTTATAGAAAGAAAATGAGAGAATTCAACAAACTGCAACCCCAATTCGGTTTGATTAAAACACAAATTCAGTCTACAAAATACATATCATCAACTCTGCTTTAATACATACACCGTTATTATATGAAAATAAGAACTAAAAGAGGTGTTGATTTAAATGATTACTTGATTTTGGAACATTACGATTATATAAAAATAAAAACAGTGAAGAACACAAAGAAGTTTTACCTAATTTTTGGATCTCCTTCAAAGCTTTAGCGTCAGTGCTGAGTAATTTTTGGATCCAGTATTGGTGTATTGTTCAGGGTTTGATTTTGAAATAATGATGATTAAGAATATTGTTCGTGGTTTGTTTTTGAATTAATGATGAGAATAGGGTTAACATATATCAAGTGAAATTTAATGCAGAATCCATTATACGATATAAAATATTGATGATATAAAGCTAAATATTGAGATATAAAAGTTACTACAAAGAAGCCATAACTATCACCTCATTTGCCTAAAACTGAAAGAGAGCCAATAAAATGATGCTTCTTCCCCACTATAATACCTGTATCATATCAAAAATTGAAAAGTATTAATAAATTAGAAACTAATTAAGAGATGAAGAAAACTCTCAATATAGATTCAACCATTATGCATAACAAACAAATCATACATGTATATGAACAAACAAATCATACACAAATATAAACGTAGACATAAATATACACGTATAAATCATCGATCCATAGAAATATAATAAAAGAAATAGAGAAGAGAATGAAAATATTGAATTTGAATTTGGAAAGATACAAAAGTGATGCAAATTAAATATTTTAAAAACTTGTATAGCTGTGTATGTATATGAACTGATGGAGAAATATTAGGATCAGTGATTGATATTAGTGGAAAGAGTGGTTGACTCATAACTAATTAGGAAGATTTGATTAATTGATTTAAAATTTTAAATCAATTATTAAATATACGAGTCATTATTCTTCTAAGAAAATCCCTGATAGTTTATATAGTTCATTATGCTAAAATTCTGAATTTACATACCACTACATCAGTCTTGGTAAAGGGTCTTTTTTTTTTTTTCTGTCAAATGGTAAAGGGTTCTTTTGGGCCTAACTCCTCTGTTTTTCTACATTGGGCTGAGCTGATGGGTACTTGCCACCATAGACATTTATCAAGACCACATAACATTTTCCCTGCTTTTTCTTTCATTTATTAAGTACTAGCTTATAACCCGTGCAAAGCACAGGTTACTTTTTAATTTTTCATAATTTTCTTATGGTATAGTATAATATAATAAATATTAATTTTAATATGTTATTGGAAAAATTCGAACCTTACATCTTTGTAAATAATAATTTTTAGTATTAAATATAAATTAATATGTTGTTGAAGAGAATCGAACCTTAGACCTCTGTATATAACAACTTTTAGTATTATTGCATCTAACGGTCATGATTTATTTGAGTTGAAGATCTAACGGTTATGAATGAGGGATAACCAAAAATGAGGGATAACCAAAAAAAGGGGTAACCAACTACAAATTATACCCCCTTTTGCTTATTATAATATAGTATAGATGGGAAGATTGTGTTGGAAGTTGAATTGTAAATGGGTCATAAAATGGATAGTCCACGGGTTTTTTCAAAATGAATGGAAAGTTAGTATTACAAAGATCCCCTGGGTAAATTTTTTTACCCATTTGGTAAATTCCTCATTACACTTTAAGATATATAGATATAATTACATAGGATATTTTACATCATTATTTTATAAATGAAGAACTTATTTGAACTTTTTGGAAATGCAGGAACTTATTTGTCACCATAATCAAAACACATAGTTTATTTGCTCTTTAAACCTATATTATATTAGGGTGTTTGCCCTATATATCACAATTTTAAAGAAAATGGTCTCAAATATCACAGTTTAAAAACTTGACTCCAAATATCACTTCAAAACAAAGTATAATATAGCATTTTTATTTTTTTTCTTTTCTTTTTTGGAAACACTAATGCGTCTAGCGTTAAGGTTTTTTTTTAGTTGAAACGCGAGTTGATACATTGCTTTGGTAGAAACGCTAATTGATGTTTGGTTTTCAAAGGTCCAATGCCACTTTATGTGGCGTTTGGGTGTTTTAACTTCTCTCTTTTTTTTTTTCTTCTAAATATATATTTGTAAAAAAATATTAAAAAACTTATTTATAAATGGTCAATTAAAATCTAAATTTATATTTTTTTAAAGTTCGTATACGGTTTATTCGTCTGAATATTTCTAAAACCCAAAATGGAAAGGTTAAACCCCAAAAATTAATTGTTGAACCCCTAAATTTAATTAAAATTGTATTTTTTAAATTTAAAAAATTGAATCCGATGGCCTTATTTTTAAATGCTAACGCGTTTAAAAATCAGAATAAGTTAGGGTTTAGGGTTGTTTACCCTAAACCCCAAATCCTAAGTTTGTATACGGTTTATTCGTCGTTCCGAATTTTTCTAAAACCCAAAATGAAACTATTGAACCCCAAAAGTTAATTCTTGAATCCCTAAATTTAATTAAATGTATTTTTTAAATTTAAAAAAATATTTTTTTAGTTAAAAATTTGATTATAAGTTTTTTAATATTGTTTGTAAATATATTTTTAGGAGAAAACAAAAAAAAAAAAAAAGAATTGAAAAACACCCAACGGCCAACGCCACATCATGTGGCGTCTCCCCCCATCCCCCAAAACGCCAGTTAATATTGCGTCCCCTACCTCCCTTCCCTGAAAATGACTAACGGTCTAGCGCTTTAAAAATAAAAAAATGAAAAAATTGTGGATTAGAATGATATTTGGGGCCATATTTGGGTCTTTATTGTATATTATTATTTAAGATCCGAGAAAAAACTGAAAATGGAAAACTTTTTGTACACGGGTTTGCTTTGTCCTTCATTCATCGCCTCTGCAACTTTTCTCTACTGCATTTCAGGTAGTAATCTTAATTCCTACTCTAGCTACACTTTAGTACTGCATTCAGACAATATCATCGATTCGGTTATATATTTATTCACGTATTTAAGAATTGAAATTGCGATCGATTATAATAGTTTAATAACATATTATATTGTATGTTTGAATTGAAATTGTAGTTCAAATCTATGAAACTCAGTCGATCTTTTTGACCCATTCACCTCTACAACAATGTTTGGTTTACTCAAGCCCAAGATTTTGAGCCCAAATTGATTGTTATAGTGATGAGCACCAGGTGTTTGATAATTTGCGTCAATGGGATAGAGATTCTGTAGATGTTGATACTTGAATTGTAATACGGGGCATGAATCATAATATTCTGCATCCTTTTTATTGAAAGGGATTATATTCATAAAACAACAGTTCTGGTGGAGGATCTGGGCTTTACATCCTGTCCAGCAAATTTTTGGACTGTCTACTTAATATTGAACTAAATATACATGAACGGTTGCATCATTTTGTTGCCAACTGTGAGCTTTTAGTCTTTTCTCTATAAATAATTTGTAAGCTACGCTGTTGAGTCATCTGCTTTTTGTTCTTCCTATATAACTAATTGTATTTATCTAAGGCTTTACATGTGACACATCACACAAATGTTGTAGTGTACCTATTTAGTCTGAAGGAAAATTGATAAGTAGTATGTTGCATTAACTCTGACTGAGCTGGTTCTATTGATCAATAAGCATGAGGTGTCTTTGACTTGTGTAGGTACTATATCAATATTCAGATTATTGAGGAATTTTTTCTTAAAACTATTTGGAGAATTAGGTACCTATTTATATTATTATCGAAAGATAAATACTTATTTTCTTAAAATAAGTTTAGGTGAAACATCGGTATTTAAACCCTTTTTACAGGTTGTGAAAAAAAAAAAAATCTAAATCACATAGTCATAGCACGAAAGTTCTGTTTGAGAGATAGTGTCCTAGATCGGGACCGTAATACATACCCCATAACCATTCAAATCTGCTACACACGATTAACGAGACCCATTTAATTTTTTGTTTAATTTCTGTTTGGTTTTCAATTCTATTACGGTACTTTGAATTTCCAGTTTTGTAGTTAAAGTAGATGAACTGTAATTCATGCGATTTTATTTCTTTGATGACTTAGGCATTTGATGCTTGTCGTTTAACTGCTTGATGAAAGTCCCTAGTGAAGTATTTTAATTGCTTAATTTTTGAACACTTTAGGAAACAATGACGGTGGTGTCTAAGACTGAAGTTAACCTACGTAGATTGCTTGCAGCTGCTCCTCACCAAGAAAATCAGACAAAGCTTGTGCATGTAGGTATCAGCTTCAGTCAATGATTCCGAAATTGGCTGTAGCAATTGTATTCTTAGTTGTAGAGTAAAAGGGTGTTTTAGTTCTAAGATTTTAATTGCACTTACGTCGTGGATATTATTATGGTCCGTGCAGTATGTTGCAACTTTAAGAGAATTGTTGGAGCAATTAACTGAAGAGAAAACTCCTGAAGGATTTCCGAGGTAATAATGAATTCCCATACTTTTATTTTTTTCTACTTGTGATATAGTAAAGAATGTTACTTGCCAGTAAAGATTGCATAATGGAACATTGTAAGATTAAGTAGATTAGTTGTCCAATGGGTTTGTATTGATAAAGTCGGTGATTTGTGCAAAATCCATAATGGCCTGTTTGGAAACAAGAAATTCATTTAAAATGATGGAATTTTTACAAAATTCTTATTTGGCATTTAAGAAATTGGGATTTCACTCAACTCCCTTCCATTTTAATATAATTTAGTTTTTACCGCCGTCCAAATTTAAATTTGGAGTCTGTACTTCTTTCAACTATTATATGCATAATCATTGTCGGCGTTGGCCGTAAGTCATCTTGTTTTTGACAAGATTCGAACCACCAACCTCCTATAAAGGAAGTCGAGAGAGATACCAAGAGGCTTTTGGTGATTTTGGAATGGAAATATATTATTTGAAATGAATTGCTATTCCCAAACATGATCTAAAGGTATTCTGGACATGGTGCTATTACTCACAAGTCACAATCAGTGTGATAGATTTGTTAGCATTTTGCTATTACTCAAATTGCTAGTCTTTTATGATGATTCCTGACAGGTAAAGTGTTCAGTTTCTCAAAATTATCTACGTACGTGCTCAATACTCAGTGCCTTGTTTAATATGTTTTTAATTGTTATGGTCTAATTTCCTTTTAGTGCATAGGCAAATTAATTGTTGTAGAACTGTATTCTCTATCAGTAGCCACGGGGTTAGGTGGGGGGCACATCAGGAAAAAAGAAATCACTCTGTAGCAAGGATTGTGGTTGTAAATTTTAATAAGAATATTTAAATAGTTAAACTTAGGGGTCATTTGTTAAATCTGAACAACACTTTCTGAATAATTAATATTTCTGAACGAGTGATAAATCTGAACAAGAATGAATCATGTTATTTGTTAAAAAATTATTTCTGAATGACAATTTTCTATATCTAGCAAAAGAATTAATGAAAATTGAGAAAAACATTTCCAAAATATGTCCAAATAAAGAAATAGCTAAGATTAGAAACTTTTCGCAAAAATACTGTCATTATTTAATTATTTTGCAAAAATACCGATTTTCAGAAAATATTTACAAAAATACGATTTCAACTTTGCAACCACATTTGCAACTGACATCAACCAAAATCAACCACAACTATAATAGAATAATAATTATGTAACTTTAAAGTTCTCAAAGAAACACTTAGTATTTTTAGTTTAATATATTAATTTACAAATTATTGGGTACTATCATAAAAAAATTACTTAATTTATTTACAAGTTACGTTAAAAATAAAGAGAATCAAAATATAATGATCTCTTTTATTCTAATTATATAACATTATGTGCTATTTATAATTTCAATTTTATGAACAATGCTTGTATTAGTACAACGAAAAAATTTGAACAAAGAGGTTTTTAATAAATAACAAAAACAAGTGTTTATTAAAATAGAAGGCTAGTATAAATGTGCACATTCATGAATGGTTCAGCTGAAAATTTGAGCTGGTTTCGTCCAGAGGAATTTTCTGTCGTCCAGATATGAAAAATGGAAGTCAAACAATCTTAATAACATTTATATGAACGGTGCAGTCCCAATCCTCTCGTCCAGTTGTAAACAAATGGCCCCTTAGTCTAGGTCTAAAATCTAAATTATTGTGTTTGTTTCTTTGAAGATCTAGACCATTGACTAAGCAATGGGTTATGCACCAATCACAGTGCTTATGACATTTTTTTTTAAGGGCCTTGTATTTCTACTTTTAATTACAATTAGAATGTTATATGTTGTTACCTTTGTAATATACTATTCTGTTCTATTGTTGTTACATATTAATAGTTGCTCTTAATGTGAAAATTGAGACATCAATTGAATTGGATGAGTTTATCAATTCTTCCCACGTATTTAAGTATTTATGAAATGGAACATGATGTATGTATGTCTAATTTTTGTGATCTTCGAGCAGGATATCAAAGGGAAAGGTAAATGAATATTCAGAGAAGATTCAAGCAGTTGCTACCAAATTGGTGACACCTGTTGCCCTTAAAATATATAGATTTTCTTTGACACTATTTTCAAGCAGGCATGAAGTTTAAAACATCTTGATTGTTGGTGACTTCTTTAATTTCTTAAATAAATTGCAAAAAATTCACTGTAATCAAATATGTGCTATATATATGATCTACTGTGAAGCAGAGTATGTTTATTTTATAGAAGTTAGAATGGTGTACAGTGTACCTTTGGTGAACTGAAATTTCGAATTGGCATTTTTACGATATTTCGGATTAGCGTTGTTACAATTAATTTCAGTTATGTGCACAGCCTAGGCAGTGTTTCTTCAGTGAGTGTGTGCACATGGCGTTGTGTGTGGGTTGAGTTGCATATTACATAGATTTGATGGGGTATTCCGTTAAAGTGTTTTAATTATACTCACGCTTGGTTTGACTAAAACGTAGTCAAGCTAAGCTGATTTCTAGTCAGACCAACTACTTGTGTCCAAGCGCTTCATAAATGCTTAATCATGCTCAAGACAAGGGCTAATAAGTAGTACTTGTTTAAACACAAGTAACATGCATCTGTGGAACATGTGTGTGTCACCTTGTAATTAAGAAGCCCTACCACACTAGTATAGTTTTAATTTGTTTGCATTAATAAAACCGAGCTAGCTCTATTTTTCTTCATACTTAAGGGTCTTAGTTTATTAAAGCTCTTCTGACATGAATTTGGTTGGGTGGCTCTTTAACTCAATTCAAGCTCAATATACTAAATTATTAAATGCAGCTTGGACTTGCTTGATCCAAGTAGTTATGATGTAGGATTTATTTAATAAAAACGATAATAAGATAGACTTGGGTGGATTAATCGCAGAACACCCACTACCCAAAGGGTTTCCCAACCATAATTTTTATTCATGTCATTAATTAGTTTATATGTTTTTAGTTCAGGGAGAATTAACATTAATTGTTTATATGTTTTATATGTGGGGCAAGGAGTTTATTACACAATTAGTTTATTTATAATAAAGCCCAATTGTTTACAGGCCTTAGTTTATTAGGTTATTTTGTTAGAGTTTCTATTCCATCGATCGTGGGTATTTTGCGGTTCATCCACCCAAATCTATCTTATTATCGTTTTTATAAAATAAATCGTTGTTTTGAAAGTTGTCTCAACATCAAGTTAGTCAAGGACAAGTTATAAGATGAATTCTTTCTACATGTACACAAACACACAAATCATATGTACTCTTTACATTGTCACTGGGACCACTGGCATTGGTTTGGAGGAATCAAGTTTGAGTTTTTTAAGCACCGTTAAATGCAACCACCAATTGGATAATTTCAGTAATATACCTCTCCTGTCACATTTTTTAGAGTCATCTACTCCTCCCCAAATTGCTGAATATTTATTCAATTTAATTGCAGTATATGCTATGTGCAAGCTTTATTCACGTGTTTTAGATTGCATATGTTTTAGTCTTATTTTATGTCCTGTATCATTTTATTAATAAAAAGTTCAGGTTCGTTTCAAATAATTATCTGTCTGGACATTTTTAGTCCGATACGGAAATAGCTCAAGAGCCTATCGTAGAGACATCTACCCGTGAAAGCTCTCCTAGAAGTGATGGGAAACATGTTCTTGATTCTCCAGGTCTGAGGAGAAGATCTTCAAGTGTCAAGGAAAGATCTCACGATAATGTTGTTACTGATCAATCAGGGTCTGTAAAGTTGGACACTGCTGCACAGACACATATTGCAAAGCATAGGTATATATAAATTTACCTTGCATAGAATAAGAAAGATACCACAAAGTATAGATTAGAGGGATAAACTGGGGTTGTTTTTATGTTTAATATGTCTTAAGGATTTAGTTAACTACTGCGTGACTTACTAAAAATTAATGCCCTAGCTGGTATCTGCACAAGTAAATATAATTATGATCCAAACTGACAGATGATTTCTTTTTACGAACTTGTCATCTTAATTTAGGCCATCAAAGTGCAGTAATGCCCTTTTTGAAATGTTTCTTTATTATATATTGAGCTTTTAGTAGTTGATTTATTTTCAGCAAGTACTATTATAGTGTGTGTAATCTTCTTTTATTTTTTAATTAATTGTCTTTACAGGAAGCTTCAGGAAGACCTGACAGATGAGATGGTTGTATTGGCACGCCAACTTAAAGAGAGTAGTCAAATGATGAGCCAATCGCTGAAGAATACGGAAAAAGTAAGATCATAGTATCTCATGTGGCTTTGTTTAATTTGATCTTGATACCTTAAAGTTCTTCTATTATTAAAACTCATCTCTATGCTTGAAAGTTATGGATTTCCTAGGTAAAGATCCGAAGGATTTGGATAAAGACGATTAGATATTAGTTGTATTCATATAACAAGCCAAGTAATATTAATTAGGGAAGTTGGTGTGTGCTCATTAGCCTTGATGAGCGCTCTCTGGATCCGGACCGCTGGTGGCAGTTTCTTTTAGATTTTAATATCAAACATAGAAACTTTTTAAAATAGTCTATTTATCATTATCATCGAATTGCAATTCACTCCATTAATTTATGCATTCCACACTTCTTTCCCCCCTTGAATTGAACTTATAAGGTTTCTCATTGATTGGATTTAATTTGACTGCAGATACTTGACTCAACAGAAAAGGCTGTTGAGCATAGCTTGGCAAGCACGGGTCATGCCAATACCCGAGCAATGGAGGTATACTCCCATAGCTTCAAGACTACATGCTTCACATGGCTTGCGATCTTTGCAATGACTTGCATTTTCATCATGGTAGTACTCCTTATCCGTGTCACTTAATGCAGACAACCATCTCGAGGGAGGAAATTAGTTGAAATTAGTTTATAGTGTTTGTATGATTTACCAATTGAAACGACGATTTGTTTTTGTATATTGTATAGTTTGATCAATGTTCTAGTTCAAATGTTTTGTTGTAGTTAAAGAAATGTGTTTCTGGAAGTAGACTAGTATTAGGGTGTATTTTGTCAGCAAGTTGAATGGTAATATTCACAACTGTAGGTGTATATCTAGCTTTTCTTTGGTAGATTGGTTTCGTGTTCTTTATCTTTCTGAAACACATAGATTTGAAGTCAACAATTTTCCTTGCTACCTTTTGAAAGAAATATGGGTGAAGTCCACAGTGTGATTTGTTTTGTAAATTTTTATTAGATTGTTATAATTGCAAGAACAAAATTCAACCGACATACAAATTTTTATTCCGAGTAACAATGATTTTTTAGAAGTGTTGTCAATGATTTATAGAAAGCAGAAGTTACAATTTAAATTATCAAATTCATTTGTTAGTAAACAGAGAAGGTAGAAAGAATTTACTTGTTCTAGGTAAAAAAAAAAAACAAAAGATATCAAATACATTTATCATTACATATAAACTAGCCAACTTATCCGCGCTTCGCGCGGTTTATAAACTTTTATTTTAAAGTATTGAAAATAGATAAATTAATTTTTATTATTCTTAAAAATTGATTGGTCTCTTATGAATTTTTTAAAAGAATTAATTTAAAAATAATTTACGTGAATTATTAGTTGGAAAAATACGCTCATTACATATCTAAAGTTTTGATAATCTTTAAAATATCACAAACATATAAAAATAAAAATTACAATATGAACGTAATATTTACGATCAAAAGTTACAAATATTGAATATAACTTAATAACATTTTTTAAACCCGACACCCCTCTCATAATATACAAGTTCAATAATATTGTAAGAATTTATTTAATTTAAATATTAACTTATTTTGACACAATATAATGAAACAACAGGTGTATAAATTTTTTATCAATTCAATCTTCCGATAAAATGGTTGGCTTTATTCAATTTTAATTAGTTTGGTCATAACCCACGTGTAATTTATTCATTGTGTAAAAGTAAAAATCTGTCTGTATTATTTATTTACAAATTTTAGATATTAAGTAAAGATCTGTATACTTCCATAATTTATTACGACTCCACAATCATTGGTAATAAAAATTGCTTGAAAAGTTTAGGTCAATAACATTATTCAAAGCCGACACTATAACAATCCCGATTTTTTTTTTCGGATTTATTATTATTGTTATTTAAATATTTTATCGATTTTTCATAAAGGAATAATAAGATTTCGAATATTTAATTTTAATTTGAATGCAGTTATGTGTTTAATTGTTAATAGGTTATTCGGGTAGACTGTATTTGGTACTGTCTGTGTTAGTAAAATGTTTATTTTATTAAAAATTTATATTTTTATCAAAAGTGATAAATTGAGTTTGTTTTAAAATTTTATGGATCGAGTTGGTATTTTATTGATACAAAAATTATACCCGATATTCTACCCGTGTACAAAAGTTTTATTTGTATAAATTATTAAAATGTTTAAAATTTAGTATTTTCACATTTTTGGTAATTTGAGATTATTTTAGAATTTTAAGGATCAAAACTATATTTTTCTCGTACTAAAATTTTACCCGGTATCTTATCCGTGCCCTAATAATATTTGTGTGCATTATGAAAATATTTGAAAATTTTGTATTTTATATTTTTGATCAATCATGGAAAATTATGTGTAATTTATTATATTAAAATATATTTTTAGTTTAATTTACTGGGTGTTAGTTTATTTTTAATGCATTTAAACGGATTATGATTTTTATTAATTAGGAAAATTATCCCATATGTGTTATGTGACTTCTGTGTAGCATAGAATATTTTATTCTATTTTTCTGTAATTTTTATATTTTTAGAATACAGTTATTTCGCATTTTAATTTCCGGACCCAGCCCCTGTTCTGAATTAGAGGCCGTGTTTTTGATAAAATTATTTTTATACTATGATAGGATATTTAAAAATGCATTATTTTGTAATTTTTGTAATATTCATGATTTTTGGGAAATTTTGATATTTATATTATATTTGTTTAAAATAAAATTTTTACATCTTTATCCCATAAAAATTATTTTTAAGGCTTAATAATTTTAATTAGGGGTTAAAAATATTTTTGGGGTATTAATTTTCGATTAATATAAATACGAATCAAATTTTTTTTATTTATTAATAATTCATAAAATCAGATTTTTTTTATATATAAATAAATATAAAAATATATTTTCTCTCTCATGTACTTGAGGATCAAATCCAAATTTGAAGGTGTTATTGATATCGGATATTGGTGTTCTTATGCTCAAATCGAAGCTCTTGACATCTAGTTTCATAATATACAATCCATTTTCGTGTTGGGTAACTTTCCGATTTTATATGAATTTTCTTTTGAATCTGCAAATTAGGGTTCTTCATAAAATTTGGGGCTTTTTGATTCTTTGATTTTCCGGTTGAATTGATGGTTTGTATAGCTTCATATTGATTCCGGGATTCCAATTATATGTTCAATTTCATCGTTCTATTGCTAGTTTTGTCAATTCGATTTCTAGGGTTCTTGAGTCAAATTGGGGCTTTTTGATTGAGTGATTTTCCGGTTGTGTTGATGATTCCAATAGCTTTATATGATGATTTAGAGTCGATTCATGTAGTTAATTGTATCATTCTATAGCCGGATTGTGATATTCAAGTTTGTTAGTTTATGCCCAATTTTCAAATCATTCTTGCAAAGCTTGTGTTGATTGTTTGTATCTAAGGTGTTAGGGGTTAGATTATATGAGTTATAAGCTTCATTTTGTGATGTTAAACACACGATTTGGTTTAGAAATGAAGGAGATCGATTTTGGACCGAATTTGGGTTCAAGCTCGCCGGAATTTTATTGCGTTTTTGTTGTTTTCGTTGGCACGGTTAAGTTTGTCGTGAAATTCTAGTCAAGATCCATTAAAGGTGGTCAAGTGTTCTTGATTTGGGTTAGTTTTGTGAAAGTTATGGTCACCGGAATGTTTTTCGGTCGGCGGAAAATATCCGGATACCGGCGAACCTCCATTAAAGGTGGTCAAGTGTTCTTGGTGATGAATGTGTGAAGGTGGTGATGAACAGTAACCGTTTTGATCTTCAAAATCTGAAAAACATTTTCTGAAAAATGATTTTGGAAATTATTTTCAATTTTTTTTATAAATTCGAATTCTATTTTCAAAAATTCGAAAAATACTTTTAAAAATTCAAAAAATTATTTTTAAATTTCGAAAAATTATTTTTAATTTCTAAAAATAGTTTTAAAATTTTAATAAATTATTTTTAATTCGAAATTTATTTTATTTGATTATTTTAAATCTATTTAGCTAATATCTTAATTAATTTAATTTGATTGATTAATTAATAATAATCAATTAATTTAATTAATTAATTAAATATTATTTAAATATGATGAAAAATAATCAAATTTAATTATTTTGGTAGAATCAATATTATTTTACCTTTAATATTTATTTCTTTATTTGTTTAAAATGAAATAAAATTGTTTTAAAATCCAAAAAATAATCAGGAAGTGATAAAAATAGTTTTAAAATTCTAAAATTATTTATAAACCCGGATTAAATATTTATTAAAATATTTTAGTGATCCAATAATTACTCGGAGGGTTTATTAACGATCCTTTTTGATTCGAAAAGGGTTATTTAAATCTTTTAAAATTCTTTTGAGTGCTTTAAAAATATTTTTAATATTCTAAAAATACTTTTAAATATTATAAGAATACTTTGAGTGTTCTTTTATTTGTGAGTCATATTTGCTATGTGAAGTACGTGCTATGTGATTATGTGATCTACTTATCGAGTCTTTATACGTGCAATGTGAATTATCAAGGTATTAAGTATTGAGGATTAGGTTATAAATTGAGTTTTGGTCGATATATATTTAATGTGACTAAATTGTGTATATGATTTATATTATAAGATGTCATTAGGGGTAGACGTCGTTTCTTGATTTAGTGACTATGATTGTCAGATTATTTTTATCTTCACAAGGATTAATTGGTAAATATTGACTTAGGTTTGTCAGCGGAGATAAGGAGATGATGGAAAAGGTGGAGATGAATGCAGTATTGTTTGTGGAATTGTTGGTTTACTTGTGAGGTGTTTTAACACCGGGAAAACGTCTATGATCAGAGGGAACATTTTCGATCATTTTCTTCCAGCACAGATATTGTAGACGCACAGGCTCGTTGTCAACGGATCAGACTTGTGGCAATCGCAAGAGCGTCAAACCAACGAACGATTGAAATAGAAGATTCTGATGCCGTAAAATAGAAGAAGGAAGTAGTATTACTGCGAAGTACGTAATAGCTAAGGACCAGAGGCAAGTATTTTCTCCCTTGATCATCTTAAACACTTTTATTTTATGTTTCATCGATTCGTATCATGACGAATAGCTATTGTTCATAGCTATTTGTGATTCCTAAATATTTTTGTGCGAACACAGTC
Organism: Saposhnikovia divaricata; assembly: GCA_036435485.1. NCBI lineage: Eukaryota > Viridiplantae > Streptophyta > Magnoliopsida > Apiales > Apiaceae > Saposhnikovia > Saposhnikovia divaricata. Next base: position 28,931,567 of record CM071600.1, read on the forward strand.
ACTTGATGTGGAAATTTCTTTATGATAAACTCTTCATATCCTTATTATCGTAGTAAATAATAGGGATGTGAACTGTATGTGAAACTAAACATTTCCTGTTGAATTCGGAAGTTGCTCTATTGGATTGGAAGTTATTAAAGCGTAGGAGGCCATGATGATTTCATGGTCCAGCAATATTTAAGGAGGATATGGTAACCATTCCATCTTCCTATAGGCTAACATTAATTGCCTATTTTGGTACCCTCATGAAATCCGGATTATACACACGGGTATAGCTGTACCAGTGGAGTATAAAGGGTCCCATTGCTTTTGAACCTGATCAGGGGGCAATGGTGTTTCAGTTATGTATATACAATCCATATCGCCCGAATGGCTATTATATATTGTGAGTTGGCAGGTGATTCATTTTTATGACAAGCCAAATGATTTCAGTTATGGTTTGAATTATATCACAGTTGTTGATTCAGTTTTCTCTATAAACTGTTTTACATTTCAGTTGATTTTATGCCCCACTTATCCTGATTTTATATCAAAATTTTTATACGGTTGCTGAGCATTTCTTTCGCTCATACTTGCTGTTTTAAATTCTAATATTTCAGTAAAGTAGTTTGGCGAGACTTATCCGCTCAGTTCAGAAAGATAAGAGGCGTGATGCCATTTCGAAGATGACTTGCTCAGGATGTCTGGATTTAGTGTAAGATCTATCTTATATAATTGAGTTCTAATATTTATTATTATTATTATTATTATTATTATTATTATTATTATTATTATTATTATTATTATTATTATTATTATTATTATTATTATTATGTAATAGTCTAGTTGACCTGGCGTACTTCTTATCGAAGTTACACCAGTGGTTTAAGATTTGATCAAAGAGAATGTTGTAAAGAAGGAATACTTTTTATTTAATGGGATTTGGGTTCTTGTTTCTAGCCTTATTACCTTAAAAGACCTTGGTATGTTTGGGGTCACAGACGTTATACTTCCAGTGTGGGACAATCACAAGTGAATGATTATTATTAAACAGACGTTTTATTTTGAGGATTTTCGCGTGACGACCAAATCTTCTGACCCCGGATTTGGGGGCGTTACAGACACCCCTCTCATAATATACATATTCAATAACTGTGTAAAAATTTGTTTAATTAGAATAAAAATTTATTTCGACTACAATATAATGAAACAATGGGTGTATGGCTTTTTTATCGATTTTATCTTCCGATAAATGGCAGGGTTTGTTAAATTTAATTGATTTGACCATAACTCATGTATAATTTATTCATGTGCAAAATAAAAAATTTGTCTGCATTGTTTGTATACAATTCCAGATATTAAGTAAATATCTTGTACTTTCATAATTTATTACGACTTTCATTTGATAATAAAAATTGCTTGAGAAGTTAAGGTCGTCTACCCTATAATCATCCGAAAAGAAATTATAGTGATCTTGAATAGAGAATAAAAAATAACGCCATATAAACAACTGTTAGTTGTAATTTTACCTAAAGATAAATTTAAGTATTTGTAATTAATATTTAATATTAAAATAATAACTATAATCTTCAAATAAAGTTTGTTAATTTTTAAACAAATTAAATAGAGTAAATTTAATAGATGTTTAATAGGTGTAATTAATGACTAATTAATTGTCATTAATAGCTATTTAATGCCAGAAAAAAATTTAATAAAAAAAATCAGAAAAAACAAAAATTCAAGAAACTTACCTTAAACTGTTCTGGTGCATTTCCGATCTCCAGTCATTATAATATATATAGATTAATGCAATTGTATTCAAGTACTTTAAAATTTATAAATAAATAGCTGTAATTCTTTTTCATTTTTTATTTTGAAGGGGAAATAGCGATAATTCTAAAGTCTAAACAGGTAAACATTACACTGGGGTCTGGGGGTAAGAAGAAAAAAGATAATTAGCAAAAAGGGAAAAAAAAGGGAAAGAAAATATTGGTGCATGTTATGACACAACCAGCTCACACATGACATGGTTAGACATAGCAATTCATTCGTGTGCACTTTCGTGTCATGTATTTTCGTGTTGTGTACTTGAATATTAAACTCAAATACGATATATTTGGGGTTTGTGTACTTTCGTGTTCGTGTACCATCGTGTTCGTGTACTTTTCGTATCGTGTTTTCGTGTAATTTTAAATAAAAATAAATAAATAAATACTAATATTTTCGATTAAATTTCTAAAAACATATACTAAATATATTTATATTTACAAATAATATTATTAGAATTATGTATAATATTATAAATAAATATTAATTTATATATTATAAATATAAATATATCTTATATAAATATCAATATTTATTTATTTCGTGTAATTCGTGTCGTGTAATCAAAGGGTAAACACAAAATCGACACTAAATTTTGGCAATGTATTTTTGTGTCGTGTATTCAAAATGTAAATACAAATACTAAATTTTCGTGTCGTGTGGTAAATTACCGAGTCTACAAATCTATTACTATATATTAAAGCACAACATAAGGGTAAAAAGTACCATTTTAATGATTGTGAAATTATAATTTTACCCTTATATATTGAAAAATTACAAGTGCACCACCCCTTACATATTTATGCAAAAATTATGTGAAATTTTGTTGATGCTCGGAATCAAACCCTGACCTTCTCCTATCAAACTCTCACCATAACCAATGTGCTACACTTAGTTTTGAATTTATTTTAAAAATTATATTAGATAAATCACATATTCTCCTCTTATCCCATTATTTTTATTTTTATTTTTGAGTAAAGAAAATGTTAGTTTACATTATTTCTAGAATGTTGCATAGTATATAATTACAAAAAATATTTTCAATCGATTGAGTATACTCTATAATTCTAATTTGTCATTTTACATGATTGATATAAAAAATAATATTTTAATATAAAATTTTAGATTATACATAGATGTTACCGAGTCCTGGAAAAAAATAGGGATTTATTTACATTTGTCTCCATGCGGATATTATATTATTAAAAGAAAAAATAAAATTTGGTTTTAAAAAATATGTTTTATTTATCAATGAAGGTAGTGTTTTTCGTAAGTTCGTTCACAGGGAAGGACTATCAATATCGATTTCGAGTAGATTATCTCTTACAATCTAGAAGTGTGTAAATGGGGGGTTTTGAGTTTGGTTAAGGTAATCTATCAAACACCTTGCATACAATAAATAAATTACTACAAAGATACAACTATGTTAATGACAAACATCCAAATTTACCAACACAACACAATGAGGGAATTAGCAAGATATAGAGTTATTTGACCCAAGGATTAATGCAAATCAAGCACTTCAACCCAACAAGCAAAATATATCCAACTCTACCTAACCAAGATAATTGGTGAAGCACACAATCACTTATTTCTCTTCTATTATAAACACTAATTTAGTGAAGCACATAAATTAGCTCTCTTGACACTAGCAACCAATAATGAAGCACTATCAATTTAACCAAGTCAAGGAATTAAACAAAGAGAGGCTAGGACAAACCCAAGGATGAGAAGCTCAACCTAGGTATTTGCACTTGAATCTTGAAAATTTAGGTACACTAAACTTGTGCTACTATAATGAATGTACTAACAATTACGGATTAGCACAAACAATTAGCAATTGATATTACAAGAAGAGCAAATTGAAGCAACTTACAATTCTCCAAGCAAAATCATAAACAATACAACTCAAGAATTCAAGATAGAGTGAAATAGATCTTACTTAAATTGAATGGGTTTAGTACAAGAGATGCTTCCTTGAGCCAAATATATGGAGTTAGTTACTCATAATCAATGCTAGATTATGAGTAATTGATGTTTTTCTATCTACTTGACTAACCCTAATTTTATCCTTGAAGAGGCTAGGTTAGAGGAAGAATAAGATGTGAAGATAAGATGTTATAAAATGTAGGGTTTTGCTTCTTTTAATACACAGCAGGATTTTGCACGGCCGTGCAACTGCCCGTGAGAAAAACTGCACTCTGCACTACTTGGAACACTCTGCACGGCCTGTTGCACGGCCGTGCAGTAGCCCGTGCAAAAATCTGCATCATTTAAACTCTTTGAACGGCTTAGCGAACGGCTTGCGGAGCGGTCGTGCGAGATAAAATCTTCAAGATAACACATTAAAAACCTCCCGGCATCGCAAGATTGCATCTTCTAACCACCCTCTTGAATAATCTTCGCTTTCATGCCCAAATTAAGCCATCTTTTCAACAATTAAGCGTGAGGCACTGAAAGATGAAAAACATAACAAATATTAATAAAACAACATTCGAAACTAACAAAAATGCAAGAGAATAAATGACAAAACGTGTATAAAATACACGTTATCAAATCTTCCCCCACTTGAACTTTGCTAGTCCCGAGCAAACTAAAATTAACATAATCATATACTCCTAATTAGTACCACTTCCGTAGGTGATCACGGTTGCATTTGGCATATGCAACAAGCCCTTGGAACCCCTAGGTATCCCTAGTGGACGAGTGAGGTCTCGTGAGGGTTTATAGATGATGTACCCACAAAATCACAAAAATCACTAATAAACAAGAAACTAACAATATATACTAATTAAACTAACTACTACACTCACATGTCCGAGTCGTCCACTTGTAACAAAAATCAAACATATAGAACTATTCACCTTGTCATCCACTATAACGAGCTAACAACCAATTCAAGAATCAAGATAACACACCTTGTGCAAGATGTAACAAAGACATTAAAGATAGAATGAATGCACTTCAATCGTGAACACTAGACAAGATTATCACAAAGCATACATGGCTTCGCATTAAGAAGATGAAATTGTATCGTGAAAAATCTCACATCTCTCAATTATGTATCACACAAGTATGGACTAGAGATTTCACTCAACTCCAAGTCTAAATGCATGCGCTCTACTTGACCTTGCATGTTCACCTAAATTCCGGATTGCACCAAAAACAAGGAATTCATAAAATGGGTTGTAATGAGGCTAGGGTGAAGGTGTGAAAATTTAAGTTGAAGGAAGGTGTAAAAGTTTCGCTAGTTGAGTCAAAATGACGTTTGCTCGCTTCATCCACCAAATTCCAAACTAAAGAATATCTTCACTCATTTAAAATTACAAAACACAACCACATTTACCAAGAAAATTGAATCAAAATAATGTACAAAGATTTATTGTTTTTTTTTTCTATATTATTTTTTCTATATTTTTTTTTACATCCCCTTTATCTTCTTTTTTTTTTAGTAAAGGGGATGCATTACATATATAAGTACTACAAAGAACTTTGAACCACATCTAAATATACACATCAAACTAGTTCCCACTTACAATAAATAGAATTCTTCCTCTTCACAACATCTCCAAGTTCTCATGCTCAACAATCAATTCTTTCCAAAACTCAACTAGCTCAACTAGGTCGAGAGTGAAGTATTTGGCTATGGCTCATGTATAAAAGGGGAGAGTGACGAAGAAAAATATGGATATAAGCTTCAAAGGGGGTAACTAGGGATTATTTTCATGGTTCATAAGCTAAAAAGGCCAAAAAGGTTATCCTAAATAGAATTTCCTTATTATGGTGCATCCATAAATGAAGGTTTAATGCAAGCCCTAGAGCAACAAACACACATAAAGAGGGAGCAACACACAAGCAAAAGAATCATCATTCAAGGCCTCACAAGGTTTAAGTTGTAATAACATCTTCTCGATTCGATTCCATGCATCCTAAGAGATAATCGTCATGCTCACAATTTAATTACAAACAAGCTAGACTTTTCATGCCCTTTAAAAGCGTGTGTGTGCAAAAGAGGTGCATCAAACTTATAGATTCACATCAAATTGGTAATGCTAGGCACGAAATAGGAGAAAACAAGGCTACAAGCTCACAATGTCATAAATTTTACAAACAAGTAAACCGCTCATGACTAAACTTATTTACCAAATGCAAAAAAAAAACGGACATCAAAATAAACAAAAGATAATAATACTACTAGCTACGTACTACAAGGATGAACATAAACAATCCTTCCCCCACTTAAAACATGGCATGTCCTCATGCATGACAATAAAAACGAAGTAGAGATATGAGTGAAAGAGAACTCCCCTAAAAATAAATAACAAGGACCGGAAGCACCACTCATATTTGTCAAAATCCAACTCCGAAAATTTGCACATCAAGAATAGAATAAATGCCATCAATCACAATCATCTCAACGAAAATAACCAACAAGCGAAATCCACACATAAATCCTTGAATGCTCGAATAAAATATTAAATCCTGAAAACATAAACAAACACATCAAGGCAAGTATGGAATAAATATAAAAATTAGAATTAACGATACTAAATATTATTGAGTGGGGAATTATTATTACAATTTTTTTTTTGAAAATGTAGTATAAAATTCATTAATCACACCACAAAAATAAATAATAATTTTTTTTTTGGTTATTTACTTAGAATTAAAATAGATGAAAAATGGAATCCCCGCTCACTAATATTTACATCAATCCTCAAACCCAAAATATGCATAACACCATACATAAATGCAAGCAAGGAACAAAATCTAACACACGCATAAAAATATATAAATAGATGCGTACCTTGGGTTGCCTCCCAAAAAGCGCTTTGTTTATTGTCGTTGGCTCGACTTATTTATACAACAATTTTAACTAATGAGGTGAAAAAGCAAATAAATGCACATACCTACGAATCAATAATAAGAACAAGGTGTGCAAATATACCTTTGATCCATAAAAATATAAAAATATTTTTATGATCTTCACATCTTCGGGAGACTTTGAAAAGGCAAAATAGTTAGAAAAATCGTCAGAATAATCATTATAACTACGACTCAAAAATTGTTCCCAAATTGGATCCTTATATACCCAAGCAAAAATTTCAACCTCATCAATCTTAAGCTCAAATTCCTTCTCAATTTTAATTGGACAATCATCAATTTTTATCTCATCTACCAATTCATTAAGCTCAAAGGAATTTTCTAAATTTGGTAGATCCTCAACTACATCCAATTTATCATTGTTAAGCCTAGGGCGATCGTCGACTAAACAAGCAAATTCATCATGCACAACATTTTCATCAATTACAAAACAAGAATCATGATTAGTAGGAGAATTGACCTCCTCTAATCGACTCACGGATTCGGCTAGTTGACTCATTTGCTCTTCCAAGTTGGATAAGCTTTGAGAAGTGTTCTTTTCCATTTGAGAAGTGATCTTTTCCAAGTTGGATATACTTTGAAATGTGGTGTTTTGAAATTGGAGGTTGTTTGCCGCCATTTGCTTCATCATTTCTTCAAGTGATGACAATGTAGATGAAGAAGACCCTTGATGGTCTTGGGAATTATATTGCGGATCATAGCATCGATTTTCAAAAGCAAGTTGGAGGTTGTTTACCGCCATTTGGTTTATCATCTCCTCCAATGATGATAAGGAAGATGAAGAAGACCCTTGATGGTCTTGGGAATTATATTGTGGATCATAACATTGGTTTTCACAAATATATGAATAATCGATGCTATGAGGGTAAGGAGCATAGCATGAGTTTGTAGAATATAAAGAATTCACCTGATACGCATTAAAATTTTGAAAAGAATTAAAATCTTGATATCGTTCTTGATCATAGGTGAAATCTTGAGCGTTATTCCAACCAAAATAGTTATCCATCGTCTCCTGAAAGAGTTAGTTCATGTCTATATCCAATAAACATGAAGACACACCAATAAACAAAAAAAACAAAGAAAGAAAGAAAAAATTATATACAAAGATAAAATCTAAACTATAAGAAACAATTAACTCAAAATTAATATTGTTGCCTTCCCCGGCAGCGGCGCCAATTTGAAGGTAGTGTTTTTCGTAAGTTCGTTCACAGGGAAGGACTATCAATATCGATTTCGAGTAGATTATCTCTTACAATCTAGAAGTGTGTAAATGGGGGGTTTTGAGTTTGGTTAAGGTAATCTATCAAACACCTTGCATACAATAAATAAATTACTACAAAGATACAACTATGTTAATGACAAACATCCAAATTTACCAACACAACACAATGAGGGAATTAGCAAGATATAGAGTTATTTGACCCAAGGATTAATGCAAATCAAGCACTTCAACCCAACAAGCAAAATATATCCAACTCTACCTAACCAAGATAATTGGTGAAGCACACAATCACTTATTTCTCTTCTATTATAAACACTAATTTAGTGAAGCACATAAATTAGCTCTCTTGACACTAGCAACCAATAATGAAGCACTATCAATTTAACCAAGTCAAGGAATTAAACAAAGAGAGGCTAGGACAAACCCAAGGATGAGAAGCTCAACCTAGGTATTTGCACTTGAATCTTGAAAATTTAGGTACACTAAACTTGTGCTACTATAATGAATGTACTAACAATTACGGATTAGCACAAACAATTAGCAATTGATATTACAAGAAGAGCAAATTGAAGCAACTTACAATTCTCCAAGCAAAATCATAAACAATACAACTCAAGAATTCAAGATAGAGTGAAATAGATCTTACTTAAATTGAATGGGTTTAGTACAAGAGATGCTTCCTTGAGCCAAATATATGGAGTTAGTTACTCATAATCAATGCTAGATTATGAGTAATTGATGTTTTTCTATCTACTTGACTAACCCTAATTTTATCCTTGAAGAGGCTAGGTTAGAGGAAGAATAAGATGTGAAGATAAGATGTTATAAAATGTAGGGTTTTGCTTCTTTTAATACACAGCAGGATTTTGCACGGCCGTGCAACTGCCCGTGAGAAAAACTGCACTCTGCACTACTTGGAACACTCTGCACGGCCGTGCAGTAGCCCGTGCAAAAATCTGCATCATTTAAACTCTTTGAACGGCCTAGCGAACGGCTTGCGGAGCGGTCGTGCGAGATAAAATCTTCAAGATAACACATTAAAAACCTCCCGGCATCGCAAGATTGCATCTTCTAACCACCCTCTTGAATAATCTTCGCTTTCATGCCCAAATTAAGCCATCTTTTCAACAATTAAGCGTGAGGCACTGAAAGATGAAAAACATAACAAATATTAATAAAACAACATTCGAAACTAACAAAAATGCAAGAGAATAAATGACAAAACGTGTATAAAATACACGTTATCAATCAAATTCTACATAATTAATAATTGCATCACATAACTTGAGATATAATTTTTTTTTAAATATATGAGTCATATCAGAGATTTTTGATCGACCAATTATTTAAAATTTCAGCGATTTAAATGTATGATTAAAAATATACGAAAAATTGGATTTATGTTAAAAGGATAATAACTCTAAAAATATGGCCTATGTTACATATAAAAAATAACGTAATTAATAATCAATTTTAATGAAAAAAATATGATTATTTGAATCATAAATATTACAAAACTGTAATAATTTTTATCAATGACCAGTTAGACTATAACTCGACTATAAAATATGGTAATATGAATTTTGATATAATATAATAAATTGATCAATATAATATATAATGGTTGAATTATAACATATGTTTATTTGAATATACGATGAAATCAAAAAAAAAATTGATCTTAGATATCATACAGATGCACAAGTCATTAAGGTCGTCTAATCGTATTTAACATCTATTGAAAATATTTGGAAAAATTTAAAGTTGTGTTAAAAATTATTTCAAAATTATAATATAAAAAATGTTTCAATTTACCTAATTTTAAAAATAGAACTTCGATATTGTGTAATAAACATTAGACTAAAACTAAAAATTTGAGTTTAAAAGTGTATAAATATATGTATGTATAGATCAAAAAAAATTGATCTTAGATATCATACACATATACAAGTCATTAAGGTCGTCTAATCGTATTTTACATCTATTGAAATATTTGGAAAAATTTAAAGTTGAGTTAAAGAACATTTCAAAAATATAATATAAAGAATGTTTCAATTTACCTAATTTTTAAAATAGAACTTCGATATTGTTTAATAAACATTAGACTAAAACTAAAAAAATTGAGTTCAAAAGTATATAAATATGTGTATGCATATATGAAAAAAAATGAGTGGCAATCAAGATGACTTTTGCACAATATTAAGATATTTTGTAATATGTCTCTAACTACGTTAAAATAACATGAGTTTACCTACAACTATGCTGTACACAAATAATTTTACTAAAATAATTATTTATATTATACTCAAACATTGATAAAGTTTATTTTACGTTATTGAAAGCAAAATTAATATATTATCAATTAAAAGTAATCATGTGATTATTATCATATAAATATTTATCCAAATTTAATCTAATCAAATTATAAAAATTTTGGTTCAGGAAATTGTTATACAATATTACAAAATTACTATAAAAATATGACATTAAATCAAAATTTTATATTTTATCATATTTCTAATTACAAAATTATCCCGAAATATATACAGTTTGGGGGGGGGGGGAATTATTTCAGTGCCCATGGGGTTTTACGCTAGTAAATATAAAAAACATGTCTTAAAGTCTTTAATTATCTTCTACCTTTTCTTTTAAAATAATTTTCAGGAACAAGTTGAAGAAATTTATTATTACTCTTCTTTTTCTCTTAGAAGAAAATAATTCTGAAACCAAGAGTAAGCAATAGAAGCGAGGAAAAAGGATAATAAAAAGTGAAAAAATTGCATCAGCCGGGAATCGAACCCGGGTCTGTACCGTGGCAGGGTACTATTCTACCACTAGACCACTGGTGCTGATTGAGTAAAGATGACTACAAAATTTGGTATGACCCTAGCTACAAAATGCGTTATGAGCCTTATTCCATCAGTTAAATTCAAGTTAGGATCCTTTTTTTTATTAGTGTTATTGAATTTTAAAAGTATGGGAAAAAAAAACTAAAGAACGCTATGGAAAAATTTTCTACTAATGCATCTTAAATTCACAATATTTAGATACTTAATTAAAAATTTAATTGTACGGGTGTAAAAAACTAGTAATTTCTTTTTTCTTTTTTGCAAATTTTCGAATGATTTAGCGATTTCGATCAATCACATTTTAACAAAAATAATCGATCAATCTCTAACATTAACATTATATAAAAAAATAATATCGTTATAAAAATAAGTACTCTACAAGTTAAATTTGCATAAAAAGTATTCTATAATCATATTTTTGACATTATCTTCATATCCTTACCGTTGGATCATTGAAAAAAATTTATTAAATATAATTATATGACACACTAATAGAAAACTTTTATATAGTGGCCTTTTAAAACTCTTTTTTTTTTTTTTTTGAAACAGGCCTTTTAAAACTCTTAACACTCTTAATATATAGAATATACATCACTAGTAGTTAGTTGAATTTGTAAATTGATTTATAAAAATTTAGAACTCTAAAGTAAATCGTTTCTGCCCTATGTACTTTGATGATGATTATTTTTAACCACTTAATAAAGAAAACAAATAACTAAAAATGGGGGTGTTGACCCAATCTATCACAATTTTAAAGTAAATGGCTCCAAATATCACAATCTGAAAGGATGAATGGATGATCCCGAATATCACTTTTAGACACACTATCATCTAGCGTTTTGATTTTTTTTTTGAAAATGCTATATCGTGTAGCGTTTGTGGGAAAAAAGGAAGGGAGAAAAACGGAGGGAGAACGCTACTTAAAGTGAAGTTTTGGGGGATTAAAGTGGAGTTTTGGGGGAGGGGGAGAGACGCGGTGTTTTAAGTGGTTGGAACGCCTATTTCAAAAAAAAAAAGAAAAGTGGTTGGAACGCCACTTCAGGTAACGTTTGGGTTTTCTTTTTCTTTTTTGCTAAATATGTATTTGCAAATAGTAATAAAAAAACTTATAATTAAATGGCCAATTCAAATTGTGTTTATTTATTAAGTTCGTATACGGTTTATTCATCATTCAAAATATTTCTAAACTTGGAATGGAATTGTTGAACCCTAAAGATTAACTTTTGAAACCCCAAGAAAATACAGATAAAATTTTATAAATTTTAATTAAAAAATTGAATCTGGCGGCCTGATTTTTAAAAAATCGGGGGCCAGCCCCGATTTTTTAAAAATAAGGATAAATTAGGGTTTAGGGTCTAGGTTGATAAACCCTAAGTTCGCATACGATTTATTCGTCGAATATTTCTAAAACAAAAAATGAAAACGTTGAACCCAAAAAGTTAATTATTGAACCCCTAAGGTTAATTAAAATTGTATTTTTTAAATTTAAAAAATATAATTTTAATTGAGCATTTGAGTTTAAATTTTTAATATTATTTGCAAATATATATTTAGAAGAAAACAAAAGCAAAAACAACAACAAAAGAAAAGAAAAAAAAGAAGAAGAAGGAAGCAACACCCCAACGCCACATAACCCCAAAATGCTAATGCAACTAGCTTTCCCCATCAAACGTCACTTTAAGTGGCGTTCCCCTTCCCTCTCTCCCCCAAAAACGTTGCAAAAAAAAAAATTCAAAACGCTAGATGTTGTAGAGTGATATTTGGAATCAATTGAATTATGATATTTTAGCAATTATTCTAAAATTATAATATTGGGAGCCTTTTCTTCTAAAAATCATACTGTAACATTATGCATATGCCAAAATATTCGGCTGTTGCTTTACAAAAATAAATAAATTATTCGGCTGTTTCCACCCATCTTTTGTCGTCGGACGTTAGCCAATGAACCATAACTTATTGGTACTTTGTGCAAGCAAATACATACTACAAGGAAACAAACTAGTAATGTCCAACTCCGTGGGTCTCAGAAAGGGGGAGCCTCATCAAGTGTTCATGTACTCTACGTAACTTCGGTAACAAGGATATATTAGTTAAAGAAAATATGTATTTTTTATATTGTTTCTAAATTATTTATAGGAATCCGGTCCTGGACAAACATTTGTCAGAAATTGATTTCGTAATAAATTTCCTTGCCATTGAATCTAATTATCCAATGACTTTGTTTTAAGAAAAATTCCATCCTTATCCTATAATTTTTTTATGATATGAACAAATTATCAAAATATTCTTACGCTCGTATCGTAAAAAATTTCTGCAATATTAACCTTCTCCCTTGCTTCTCATTTGTACGTCATATAAAAAATCCTCTTCACTCTCAATTTCTTTGTCAATTTATTTTTCATTCAATTCTAATGAGATTCGAAGTAAGATCTATCAAATTTGAGCTAACATTAACCAATCTTAACATGTTGACTACCGAACCATTTTTATCATTATCTCCATAAATATTATCAATGACATTCATTATTTGAAAATCACAAATGTTACCTTAAATTTGGTGGATCTTACTTCAAATCTCACTAGAATTGCATGAAAAATCAGCAAAGAAACTGAAAAAACAAGGATTTTTTGTGTGGTGTAAAAATGAGAAGTAATGGAGAATTCCCTTCAGGAGAAGAGAACTGAGCTCGTACATTTTCTACAATATCAATGGAGAGCATTTTGGTAATTTACGTGTATCACGAAAAATTTCTACGAATGCACAATAAATTTTGCGTCTTATTTCTCTTCCTATATCATCTGCATAAATTCCTTTCGGTTTTCTAATCAAGTCAGAATAATTAACTTTCAACTCTTAACATTGATTAACTGAAATAAATAATAAAGGTTACAAAAAATAATTATTTGCAACTACTAACGTTGATAAACCCAAAAAAAATGGTCCGTACAGTACTGGTTTCAGCTTCGGACGCTCTTAGAGAGTGTTTGGGATTGCTTAAAATAAATTACTTTTGATTTAATGGGGGTATTTTTAACTTAAAGGAGAAAGTAAAGTTATTTACTTAAAGTTGAATGAAAGTGTTTGGGTAATTTTACTTAAAGTTAAATGGAGGTTTAATAATTTTGGCTTAAAGTGAAATTTGACTTAAAAAAAATTTAAATTCATGATATTTAAGCTTTACAAGTATTGTGAAAAAAAATAAAAAATAAAAAAATCCATAAGTCATAAGTCAAAAGTACCTAAATGAAACTTATGGCTTAAAGCAATTTTTTAACTTAAAGAGCCGGAGGAGACAAATTGACAAAAAACACTTAAAGCCAAATGAATAAGCTGTAAGTTCATTACCAAACATGCTCTTAGTTATAAACGCATGACTTAGAGCATCTTCAATGGCGTTAGCTAAAAATGATTGGCTAAATTACATAAAATATTGATTATGTAAAATTTGTCGAACCTGTAAGACATTGTGTTCCGATGGTATTGGCTATAATGATTGGCTATATTATAAAAATGGTATGTTATTAATATTTCAAGTTGTTATTAATGGAATATATAATTTTAATATAGAAATAAGTGATGTGTCAATTCACTACAGGTCTCTAGAGGTTCGACAAATATAGCCAACATCAAGAGATTATCTATAATTATAGACAACTGTTTTGTCCCATTGGAATGCAAAAAAATTTACGCATTCTTTATAATTCTTATTTATGGTAATTAATTTCAAATTTTACCTAAGAGGTCTCTTCCACTGGAGATGCTAGACTAATAGTTAGTGGCTTTTGTATAATTAGCTGTACAAATCTAGCGGTACACACATTAATTATGCGAGTAATGCATACTTACAAGAGTAGGTAGAATGATTAAAATGATGACAATATACAAATGTCCGTATCTTCTTAATTCCATATAGTGTGACATATGTAAGAACACATTTCGTCCCTCTAGATAGCTCCACCTGGCCAGAGAGTACTAGCTAATTGCAGTCCGGACATCGCCTTTCGTTCATTTTCCACTCACAAACCCCAACCAAACCTATATCTAAAGTGGACACTTTCTTGCTAATTGTTAACCAATTAAAGCTAGCTAGCTTTCATTTGGCAGCTAGGATATATCATGTGCTCATGGTTAGTCAATCAATTAAGCTTTAAATATGGATTTGTTATTCTTTAATTACTTCTCAAAACAACTTGTTTAGTGCAAGTTCAATGACTTATTTTTATGACGTCCTAAATCCAAATATCGGGAATTTAGTTGAAAATGGTGCTTCAACAATATACTAACGTAACGGTTCCTCCTTAAATTAAAAGAACATTCATTTCATTACCATTTATAAGTAACCTTTAATCATTACCTAGCTATTTCATTTTCATGAATAATTTTTTTCCTCTCTTTTTCATTACTTTTCTCTTTTTTTTTTCCACTTTTTTTTTTTTAAATTTATTATTATTTTAAAGATAAGGAATGGGTCTAGAAATTATTGTTGGAATTGATGTACAAAATCATGTTCCTAAATTACTAAGACTCATTATTATATTTATAAGTAACACAT
This sequence comes from Saposhnikovia divaricata, assembly GCA_036435485.1. Lineage (NCBI taxonomy): Eukaryota > Viridiplantae > Streptophyta > Magnoliopsida > Apiales > Apiaceae > Saposhnikovia > Saposhnikovia divaricata. Next base: position 28,946,881 of record CM071600.1, read on the forward strand.
TTGAATATTGTTGGACTTGCTCCACCAGCTAGCACTCGCCCGGTATGTAAATGTTTGCGCGCTGTACAGCTTGAAATATAGATTTTTCGAAAAATTCTGCATCTGGAAACACTGCATAAAGCCTACACTGTATATTGTATTCTACGTGATGAGATGATTTATGCACCTAACGTAACTAAGGGTCTGTTTGGATTGGAGATTGAGAAGGGTTGGATTTTGAATTTAATATATAGTATTATTTTAAATTCTTTCGTAAACTATCAAAACTCAACATTTTATTTTTAAAATTTTCTCAAAAACGAATTTTTAAATTTAAATCCGACCCAATCCGACCCTTCTCAATCTCCAATCCAAACGAACCTTAAGAGTTGCGGTAAGAGCCAAATGCAGAAACGCCACCACAAGAAACTTAATGGCAATAATATATAATTTTTATTTCCTAGGTGTGCAGATATATATATGTGATCATCAAGTATCAATATGTTCAGCCAACAACATGTTGGTGCAGCGGTTAAGCCACTGGCCTCCTTTGAAGGAGGTCAGGGGTTCGACTCCTGCGTGTGTGTGAGTTTCTTAGTTTGTATTAGGTTTCGTATTTGTATTTCTATATTTGTAATAGTCGGGGGTAGACCAATTAAAAGGATACATAGTAGAAACAGTATCTTCGTAGTGTCCTGACAAAAAAAAAAGTATCATTCTTAGTGTTAAATAGTATATGTTGTAGATCTTGTTGCGGTCTTTATCTGACATTTTAAAATTATAGATGGATTGGTTACTTAATATGGTATCAGACCTCGGTTTAGGAGGGATCTCAGATTCGAGTCTTTCATTCCATTTATTTAATTTTTGACTATGTAAGCTTATATCCCATATATTTAATTCATTATATGTTATTTACCGTTCTGTCTGCCGTCTATCAGGTCAATCGTAACAATGTATCGTACGATTGAGGAGAACATTAAATAATATGTGTTGTAGCATAAAATTGTAACATAAGATCCTGTTGGGATCTTCCTCTAACACTTTTAGTTGGCCTAGACCTTCATATAATTGATCAAATAATAAACTTAACTATACGCGGTCGTCCAAGCCTGCAGGGGGACTGAGTTTCCAATGAAGACTGCTGAACTAGCTATTTGGAACAAGATTAATACGCAAACTTTAATTTCCGGACTAGAGTAGAAGCTGCAGTAACCTCTTACATCATATTTATTATTAGATCATTAGACCATCAAACACTTCAGTTGAAAACCAATTCAAAATGATAACTGCAAAATAGTGATTAATGTTGTTGAAAATGGTTTATTGGATGCAAATAGCTACTGATTTCTGTAGTTGTATGTAAACGGTGATTTGAATTTAGCTCGTGATATTTACTGATTTGCACCAAATCATTAGTTCTATGAATGACAAGTTTTCGGCATATAGGTGCACTCGGAACATATTTTAGTAAAGAACCGTGAGTACAAAAAGTAATACAAAAAAATGCAGAATAGAATAATACAAAAAGTGTAGAACATGTGTGGAATAATTTTTGGTACTTCTCAGGTTGTGTTCATTTGGTGGGAATGAAGTGAAGAAAGAAGAATATATGAGTGAAATCATGAATGAATATGAGGGAATCTAAATTTTCCATGATAAATATTATAGAAAAATTGATGTAGAAATGGAATGAGCATTCCTTCCAAAACATGTAGGTTAGAATTTTAGTTCAAATAGTTTTGAATGGAATGAGAGAAAGAATGAAAATTTTAAAAATTTTCCTCAAACTCACCCAAATAAGAATTCAAATTTCATTACATTCCCCCTCATTCCATTCCATCAAAGTAAACGCAGCCTCATTGTATGAAGTGTTCTCACCGGATCATTGTCTATATGCATATGTAGATTGTACACATTTTTTTTAGGAAAATGTTAGAGTTACATAAAGTTTCACAAAAACTTTCATAAAATGATAATTGTCTTAATTTGATTGGTTATAATACAATGGGCCCCCACATTAATATCAACCAATAAAAATATTTATTAGTGAAATCCAACAGTGGAATCCAACTCATTCTGTAAATGTTTCGTGCAAATTTTATGTGCACCTATAGCACTACTCTTTTTTTATATAATACCTAGTGTATGTTGATATATGTAGAAGGAACCTAGAGGGTAGCTAGCTAGCTAGAACGAAACATTTGCGACACTGATTATCATCCCCTTTCTTGCATAATGAAGTTTGCAGCTAATTAAACAAAAATGATGGGGAGCTAGAGACAGTACATGTATTATACCTAGCTTATAACTAAAATGGCAATTACTAATAATTTTCAATATCCCTAATACTGCAACATAGTTGTTACCGTTAAATGTTAATCTTTTGATAACCGATAACTGAGAGTGTAGATTTGAGAGATGATCAATAGTTGAGAGTGAAGATTTGAGAGATGAATTAGTTAAGATCAGGCGCGTGACCACGACCAGAAAACAATTTGCTTCTACATCCAAGATTAGGGTTTTGTTAATTAGAGAATTCCAAACTACTAGAGAATATACTCTCTTTCTAAAAATGTTTAATTGACTTATGTCACGGTTCCCTTAATCAAGACATCATCAGAAAAAAAAAAAAAAAGACATCAGAAAAGAGATGTCATAACCCATAACACAAGTACCTTTTATAAATTCTCATTCTCCCACTCATTTCGTAATAGTTAGTAGGATCTCCGAGGTTTATTAAATAACACATATATATGTTAATACAAACCTACCAGTTGTGTACCTCCAGTAGCAGGAAAGTACGGTCATATATACCATTCGGCACTCAGTATTTGCAATATAAACTATATACTTGACATGTATTAAAGGGAAACAATTTTTTTTTTTTTTTTTTGTTGAAATACCAATTTAAGGAAGGAAAATAACTCATAAAATTGAAAGTACAGCCCTAATTATTACACTTATTATAGTTAGGGCTATAAATTTTTCACCCTGCAGAAACAGCATAGCTAGCTACCTCAAAAATCTGTGACTGGACTAAGCTAGATGACTACATGTTTGTTCGTTTGTCCGAGTCTCCAAATAAATTGAAATTTTACCTTGCTAGCCGCACGTAGACTTGTCTTGATCATCCCTCCAAAACCTTAACCTGCTTCTAAATAGAGAGATGCATAAATGCAAAACACACCATTTTACAAATAGTTTGCAAAATGGTGTTTTTTGCATTAGCATATAGGATAAATATGTATATACAACATAGAAACGTAAACGAAATTACTTTGAACTAGGGATCATAATGGCCAAGGCGAAGCTCCAAATCAAGTCCATCATTTTCATTCCCAGCTCTCATCTTCTCCATATCATCGACATATTTCGATGTCCCGTATAAGCTCATATGACAATCCTCTCCATATGGAACTGAACGAAGTTGACCATGCGTTGAACTTGTGGAGGCTGGGAAAAAAGTCCTGTAATGAATCTGAGCTCTTTGGCCTGCAGCATAACACGGTGCATAGCTTGAAATCGGCTGGTAAAATCGAGGACCCGTGTAATTCTCTTCTTTCTTATTATTGTTGAAATTAGTTGAAGTAGGCCTTGTCTTTGCTCGATCTTTCCTATGGATGTTCATGTGTCCTCCCAAGGCCTGTGCAGTAGTAAATCCTCTCTTACAAAACACACACTGGTAGGATCTTCCTACGCCATCGGAGTAGTCTACGTCTTGTTGATCAACCTCTTGATCACCGGAATTTATCCACTCATGATGGTTGGACTCCATAACAAGATTAATAAAAAGTTTTAGAACTGAAATTCCTTTAGGTAAATTATTGAACTGATACAGTTGTAAATGTTTTGTGGATATGTACCTATCGAAAAAATGTTTGTGGATATATATAGAGAACTGGAAAGCTAGGAGAAGAGGAATCAGATATACCCCTTGGACATGAGTACATAGACTATGCGCTATATATTGTGAGCTCAGTTGCTCAGTTAAAATATACCAATCTGTGTTGAAAATTGACATTAAGACAAAGTCCTGGTCCAATAAATCGATCGATATATAAGTATAGCCGGCATCAAAGGGATCACTAGTAGTATTTTATTGTAATAACTATGTTCTACCCGGCATAGAACACTACAAGAAATCTGGCCATTTACGACGGCAAACTTACGACGGTTTTTTTTTCGGGCCCAACATACGACGGATATGGAAAACCGTCGTAATAACTTACGACGGAAAAAGAATTCGTCGGAAGTTTGGTGTTGGCAGCAAACTTACGACAGAATTTTCATAACTTACGACGGAAAAAGAATTCGTCGGAAGTTTGGTGTTGGCAGCAAACTTACGACAGAATTTTCATCGTAAATTGATTTTTTTCAATTAAATTTAAATGCATAATGAATTATTTTTACTGATGACGGAACGATGTCGTTTTTGCAGCCAACTTACGACGAATTATCCGTCGTAAATTCATTTATTGTAATTTAATTTAATTGCAAAATGAATTACTTTTTCTAGTAGTGAACTTACGACGGAAAATTCGTCGTAAATTCGTTTAGCAGTGAACTTACGACGAAATCCGTCATAAGTTGTCAGGCGGCAAATTCAAATTTTCATCGAAAAATAGGCGACCAATTCAAATTTTCATCAAAAAAAAAAAGCGGCAAATAACTTACGATGGATTCCGTCGTAAGTTAGCATATAATTTTTTTAAATCTTTTATTAGTCCAATCAAATTAATTTTTTATTTTTTGAAAATTCTTAAATTAAACTTACGACGGAATCCATCGTAAGTTGTCAGGTGGCAAATTCAACTTTTCATTGAAAAATAGGCGGCCAATTCAAATCTTCATCAAGAAAAAAAGCGGCAAATAACTTACGACGAATTCCGTCGTAAGTTAGCATTTAATTTTTTAAAATCTTTTATTAGTCCAATCAAATTAATTTTTTATTTTTTGAAAATTGGGGAATATCACTAAATTAGATATATATTGACAATTGTATGATTGGATCGTCGATAAACATTTTCAAAGAAATAGAAACAATAATATGGGAAAAAATACTAGTTAGTAGTGCAAGTCAAATCAATAGTTGACTACTAATTTTACTATCCAAATTAATTTTTAATTTTTTTAAATTTTCGGAATATCACTAAATTAGATATATATTGACATTTGTATGATTGGATCGTTGATAAATATTTTCAAAGAAATAGAAACAATAATCTGGGAAAAAGTACTAGTTAGTAGTGCAAGTCAAATCAATAGTTCACTACTAATTTTACTATCCAAATTAATTTTTTATTTTTTTAAATTTTGGGAATATCACTAAATTAGATATATATTGACATTCGTAAGGTTGGATCTTCAATAAATATTTTCAAAAAAATAGAAACAAAAATCTGGGATAAAGTACTAGTCAGCAGTACAAGTCAAATCAATAGTTGACTACTAATTTTACTATCCAAATTATTTTTTTATTTTTTAAAATTTTGAGAATATGACTAAATTAGATATATATTGGCATTCGTAAGGTTGGATCGTCGATAAACATTTTTAAAAAATAGAAACAATAATCTGGGAAAAAGTACTAGTTATTAGTATTAATCAAATCAAAAGTTGACTACTAATTTTACTATCCCAATTAATTTTTTATTTTTTAAAATTTTGGGAATATCACTAAATTAGATATATATTGGCATTCGTATGGTTGGATCGTCTATAAATATTTTCAAAAAATAGAAACAATATTCTTGAAAAAAGTACAAGTTACTAGTACAAGTCAAGTCAATAGTTGACTACTAATTTTACTATCCAAGTTAATTTTTTATTTTTTAAAATTTTTGGGAATATGACTAAATTAGATATATATTGGCATTCGTAAGGTTGGATCATCGATAAACTTTTTTTAAAAAAAAATAGTAACAATAATCTGAGAAAAAGTACTAGTTATTAGTACTAATCAAATCAAAAGTTGACTACTAATTTATCTTTTATTTCTTAAAATTTTGGGAATATCACTAAATTAGATATATATTGACATTCGTATGGTTGGATCGTCGATAAATATTTTCAAAAAAATAGATACAATAATCTGGGACAAAGTACTAGTTATTAGTACAAGTCAAATCAATAGTTGACTACTAATTTTACTACCTAAATTAATTTTTTATTTTTTTAAATTTTGGGAATATCACTAAATTAGATATATATTGGCCTTCGTATGGTTGGATCGTCGATAAATATTTTTAAAAAATATAAACAATAATCTGGGAAAAAGTACTAGTTACTAGTACAAGTCAAATCAATAGTTGACTACTAATTTTACTATCCAAGTTAATTTTTTATTTTTTAAAATTTTGGAAATATGACAAAATTAGATATATATTGGCATTCGTAAGGTTGGATCATCGATAAACTATTTTTTAAAAAATAGAAACAATAATCTGAGAAAAAGTACTGGTTATTAGTACTAATCAAATCAAAAGTTGACTACTAATTTTACATTCCAAATTAAATTTTTATTTTTTAAAATTTTGGGAATATCACTAAATTAGATATATATTGACATTCGTATGATTGGATCATCGATAAATATTTTCAAAAAAATAGACACAATAATCTGGGATAAAGTACTAGTTAGTAGTACAAGTCAAATCAATAGTTGACTACTAAGATTTTAAAATATTGAATTATGTTAACCAAGATAAGATTTTAAACTATTGAATTATGTTAACCAAGATAAGATTTTAAAATATGATAAATTATATAAGATCCTGCAAATTATTATTTCAATTAGTCGAAATATGGATCATATTAAAATTTTTATAGGATTTTTTATATTTTTTAATTTTTAAAAAAATAATAAAATTATAAACTTACGACGGATTTTGATTTCCGTCGTAAGTTTCGCGAAAAAAAACAAATGCCTCACATTGGCTACTCACAATTCACGCGGATCACACCTTTCTACCGTTAGATTAAAACCAAGTAGCACAAATCTAATGGTCTAAATTAAACCCTCCCCCTTTCCCCCACCTAATACAAACAAACACACACACACACACACACACACAGATATATATATATATATATATATATATTAATTATTCTTATTCTCCAAAAAATCAATCTCTCTCCCCCCTCTCCCCTCCCATCCCCTCCCCCCTCTCCTGCATCCCCTCTCCCCTTTCCCTCTCACGGTAACACACACACACACACACACACACACACACACACACACACACACACACATATATATATACTATTATTATTATTCTTCAAAAATTCATAACTTCACTTCTTTTTATCATCTACAATTTATGCATATATATTTGGGCTCCTAAAATCAAAATCTTCATTTTGATATTTATAATAACCAATTCCGAAACAATTTTTTTGGGGTACTATTTTATTATTAATTTTTAATTCGATTTTGATGATTCAAGGTCTTTTTCATGATTATGAGCTTATTGTATTATTGATGGATGAGTTTGGGGACGATTCCAAGATTTTTGAGGTGGTTGATGTTTGTCGGAGTTTTTCCCGTTGACCGGAGTTTGTTGGAACCAATTATTTTTGATATTGTATATTGGCGAATGTTTAAGTTTTGATGTGTAGATGATTGTATGTTTTTTAGATTTATTAAAAATGGTCTTTGGTTCACCGGATTCCGAATTGTTGGCCGGAATCGATGGTCTAAATTCTCTTTATAAATTATGGGTTATTGTATATGTACATAAGGGTGTTAAGTACTGAATATAATTTATTGGGATTTTTTTTTGCAACTTTTCGAATCGCCGGAATCTTGAAAAGTCACCGGAATCTGGCTAGGAAGTTTTCTGGACAGAATTTACGACGGTTGTTCATCATTCATATTCCGTCGTAAGTTCAGAAAATAAGAGGAACTTACGACGGATTTTCCGTCGTAATTTATTGTTGAAAAATGATTTTATTTCCTTTTATTTTTAAATGAAAATGGGCCCTGATTGAACTTACGACGAAATTTTCCGTCGTAAGTTGATTTAATAATTTATTGCAGCTGTGGGACCCTTGCTCAAACTTACGACGAAAATTTGAATTTGCGACGAAAATTTGAACTTACGACGAAAAATTGAATTTCTGACGAAAACTTGAATTTGTGACGGAAATCTGAACTTCCTACTCGAGCAAAAACGACGAAAATATTCCGTCGTAATTGACCCCATTTACGACGATTTCAGTTCAAAAAAACCGTCGTAAATGGCCCAAATTCTTGTAGTGGAATGATAAAATTAATTAATTAATTAATATAAATATATATTTTAATCATTATTTGGAAAGAAAGATAATTTCATTAAAATTTAAGTATAAAATTATCGTCAATTTGTACCAATTACATTAATATCAATATTATCAAACAATTATCATAACATTCACATCACCGTTCAAACATTCTAAGCCCCTCTTTATTATTTTTTCTTAATTTTATTTTTCATTTGATTTCTCTCATTTTTTAGAATCTTTCAACCAAGTTCATAAGTTTTTTACCCATATTTTAAGTTATGTTATTTTGGAAATTTGGCATATTTAAATGTGCAGTACTGTGGGTTTCCATAACTTTTATTATATTAATACATTCAAAATATTTGCATGGGTTGCGATCAATTTTTGGAATACATATTAAAATTTTATAAATACTTATTTCTAACGACCGTTATAAATCATTAGATTGTCTCTTAAAAAAGGTTGCAATATGAGAAAGGATCACTACTGACGTAATTATAATTATGATAAAGGAAAACTTTCATCTAGTATGTCAATTCATATAATATGTTACATTTGACTACTTAATATCGTTTGTGTGTAGCAATTATTTTAATTTTGACTATATTATTACTAATTTTGGATACCTAAAAACCAGATCTAATCCGAAATCCAACGAATTTGGTCTTGGATATTGAGTTTTGAATTTTGATTTACTTTTAAAATCCAAAAATAATTGGATATGGGTTTGGATTTTAAAAATTTGGATCAAACCCAACACGTTGTTATACCTACTCGTGAAATAGGACATTTGAAAATGAGTATCATCTATCTTTTTTCTATTTGACTAACATGTTAAAATATAAATTGCACATGAAACTAAAATCAAATGTGTAATATATAAACATGTAATCATATTATTATATATGTGTCCTTGTAATTTAATTATGGGATTAAAAAACATGAAATTCATTTTCCTTTAACAGTGAGTATGTTTTTCTGACATACATTAGAAAAAATGCTTACATAGACCTGGAAAATCGTTTGTGTTGTGTACATTCATACCATGTGTCTTTGGGGTCTTGTATGAAAATGACATGATATTATTTTGTGTGCTCAAAATTCGAACACAAAATGTCACTAAACTACACATTTTATTTTTGTACACGAAACAAAAATAATACACGAAATGAAAAAATATGAAAATTACATGTAATGTTACTCTCTGACTAAGTTATCAAAGTATATATTACTATATAACTGAAAGCAACATTGAGATGGTATAAAACAAAACTAAGAGTAGAGTACAAAAAATGAAGCCCTCCTAATCTTTTTTAATTTTGTTTATTGTTAATAAATATCTCTATTTGTTTAGAATCTATCTACCAAGTTATTAATTTTTTTTTTACCTATATTTAAGATTTTGTTGATATTAAAAATAAATATTATTAACCAACCAAACAAATTCGATATGTCTGCTCTTACATTAGGATATGAGGATTGAATACTATTACTTGAGTTCAAGAATACAAAATTAAAATGAGCTACTTCTATTAGAAACAATATAAAATTTTATATGTATCGACCTATCTAGTTATCAATAATAGTGATTTTTAAACGATTTAGGATATGAGGATTGAATATTATTACTTGAATTAAAGAATACAAAATTAAAATGTGCACCTTTTATTAGAAACAATATAAAATTTTATATGTATCGACCTATCTAGTTGTCAATAATAGTGATTTTTAAACGATTTTACAGCCGTTTCTCTCTCTCTCTCTCTCTCTCTCTCTCTCTCTCTCTCTCTCTCTCTCTCTCTCTCTCTCTCTCTCTCTCTCTCTCTCTCCTCTCCCAAACATACTAAACTAAAATTGTGTTTTGATTGATGATAAGCCCCCTATTTATTATTTTCCTTGATTTTGCTTTGTTTTTCAATAAATATCCCTCTTTACTAAGAATCTAGTACGACATTGGTGAGTTTTATCTATTGATATATTGGATTTTGTACTTTCTTATTTTGAATGATAATTCTCGTTTCTTTTCCTTGATTTTACTTTGTTTTATATATATATATATATATATATATACCTTCATATGTGCATATTTTGGTTCCTGATCTAATAATATATACCTTCATATATGCATATTTTGGTTCCTGATCTAATAATTTTTTTTGCTACATGTTCCTGATCTAATATTATTGGAGACTAGCGGAAGCAATTTATAGTATGGTAAAATTTGTTACTAAAATGACATTTTAATTGTACATCCATGAGATTCTAGTCTACTAACCAAGATTGAGATATATCTTAGGCACGTAGGACTGATCATGCACATGAAAAAGAGTATTTAAATTTGTCCAACATTAATCCCTTTAATTTTCAGACAATAGGTCAAATGAAAATTATTTTAACCTAATACAATTGGGAGATAGGTACATATATGTGTAATAATAGTTGATTTGATTATTGAGTAAAAGTGCATTTTGTATATCGTATTTTACTTAATATATTACTTACAATATTCTAGTTCAAAATCGATCATTTGAAATATTAATGTTTATATTTTATTATAATTTGTTGCATTTCGTTAACTTGGATTAACTACGTTAGTAGGGCTGTAAAAAAATAATCAAAAATTTCGATATCCGTCTGAAATATCTACATTCGTATCCGAGGAAAAACGAATATTATCCGTATCCAAAATCAAGCGGATATGATCCGTATCTAAATCCGGAACATCCGAATCCGAATAAACCAAACCAAACCAAACATACCCAGTATATCCCGCTCAGAGCAGGGTCTGGGGGGGTGAGATGTACGCAGACCATGCCCCTGCTTTTAACGGTAGGGAGGCTGTTTCCGAGAAGACCCCCGGCTAAGTGCACATTAAGCTAATAGTGTGTGATATTCACAAGGGTTATCTAAGATTTGAAAAAGGCTCATCGTCATACCTGAGCCCATGGCTTAGAACACGTGGGGCTTACCTACCAGGGGATTGACTACTCCGCTCTGCAAAACACTCAGAACTAAGATGACACCTGGCCAAGCTACCTGAAACTGCAAAACTAGAAAACAGAAGACAATAAAACGAGAAATGAGAACGAAACAACCGAACTTCTAAGATAAAGCTAACCGAGACAACCCAACTCTGAGGCTCTCAACCACAGAGCCGCTCCCTAAAAAGAGAATCCACCACTCTGATCTGGCGCCTCCAAGGAAACCTATCAGCGGTCATGGTCTCATTTAAGTTTAAGGCCTTTAAATCCAACCTAAGCTGCTCTTCCCACGACCTCCTCGGTTTACCTCTCCTCCTCACCCCAACAATCGAAAGACTCTCGAACCTCCTCACTGGGGCTTCAGCTAGTCTCCTACGGACGTGGCCGAACCGTCTCAACCTCCCTTCCCTAACTTTCGCAGAAAAAGGCGCCATCTCAAGCTCGCTCCTAAAAACCACATTCGGGATTCTATCCAACATCGTGCGCCCACAAGACCACCGCAACATCCTCATTTCAGTCGCTTCCAACTTGCTCTCGAGGGCCTTCTTCGCCGCCCAACACTCCGAACCATATAACATCGCAGGATGGATTGCCGCTCTATAGAATTTCCCTTTCAACTTTAACGGGACTTTCTTGTCGAACATCATCCCTGACGCTGCCCTCCACCTTAGCCACCCAGCCTTGATACGATGCGTGACATCATCTTCAATCTCACATTCCTTCTGGATGATCGAACCCAAATACTTGAACTTATCTATACGAGGGACGATCTGATCTTCAATCCTAACCTCCACCCCTTCCTCGTTGGCCTCACCACTGAAGTTACACCAGAGATACTCGGTTTTAGACCGGCTCAGACGCAAGCCTTGGGGCTCCAAAGTAGATCTCCATAACTCCAACTTCTCGTTCACCTCCCCCCTCGACTCCGCCACTAACACGATATCATCAGCGAAAAGCATGCACCAAGGGACGCCATCTTGAATCCCTCGCGACATGATATCTAGGATAAGGGCGAAAAGAAGAGGACTTAGGGCCGACCCCTGGAGTAGCCCAATCTCAACAGGGAAAAAACGGGAGTCACCAACTGGGGTCCGGACGCAGGAACTAGCTTGGGAGTACATGTCTTGAATCACCCTAACGTACGACGATGACACTCTCCTCTCCTCAAGGCTCTTCCAAATAGCTTCACGGGGGATGCTATCATAAGCCTTCTCAAGATCAATGAACACCATATGGAGGTCTTTGCGACGTTCCCTGAACTTCTTCATAAGGCGTCTGACGAGATGAATGGCCTCGGTCGTCGATCTCCCAGGCATAAAACTAAATTGATTCTCTGAGATTTCAACTTCTCTTCTAATCCGACATTCAACCACTCTATCCCAAAGTTCATAGTATGACTGAGTAATTTAATACCCTGATAGTTACTACAACTCTGAGCATCTCCTTTGTTCTTGAAGAAAGGGACCACAATACTACGCCTCCATTCAGATGACATCTTAGCATCCAAGAGGAGCACATTGAATAGATCTGCTAGCCATTGAACACCAACCTCACCAAGACACAACCACACCTCGATTGGGATCTGACCCGGACCAACCGCCTTCCCTCTAGCCATCTTTTGAAGGGCCCCCTTGATTTCATCCTTGCTGATACGCTCACAGGAACCAAAAGAACGCATAGACGAAAGAGAGACCTCGTGCTCCACACCGGCACCACTCCTCCTAGCCTCATTGAAAAGAATATGAAAATACGAACTCCACCTCTCCTTAATAGCATCTTCATTCACTAATACTTGGCCTGAATCATCCTTAACAAACTTAACAGAACCCAGGTCGCGCCGCCCTCTCTCCCTAGCTTTAGCTAGTTTAAAGATAGCGTTCGTTCCTTCCTTGGTATCTAGGTGCTTGTACAGCCCCTCATAGGCTTCACCTTTGGCTTTCACCACAGCTTTTTTTTGCCTCTCGTCTCGCCACCTTGTATGCTTCCATCTTCAGAATCCTCTCCGCCCCTGCACAAATCGACAAAAGCTCTTTAAAGAACGAAAGTTTAGTCTTAACTTTCTTTTGAACCTCCTCGTTCCACCACCGCGACTCTTTAAGACCACTGAACTTTCCTGAGGAAACCCCCACCACCTTCTCGCCCACACGCCGAATAGCCTTCACCATGTTGGTCCACCTAAAGTTGACATCTCCACCATGGGCAAAACAACCTTCGTTGAGCAGAGACTCCCTGAATTCGACCGCCTTCTCGCCCTTCAGATCTTTCCAAAGGATTCTTGGTCTAGACTCTCTCGTCCTGCGAACAACTCTACCCCTCATGGATAGATCCATGGATAACAAACGGTGCTGGGAAGCACACGCCTCACTCCGGAACACCTTGCAATCCATGCACGTCCTAACATCACGCCTGCGCATAAGTAGGTAATCGATTTAAGTGTTGTGCCCCCCACTACTAAAGGTGATGAGGTGCTCAGCCCTCTTCTGAAAAACAGAATTCACAATTACCAACTCCTGGGCAGTAGCAAACTCCAACAACGCGGACCCACCGACATTCCTGGACCCGAAGCCGAAACCCCCATGAGCACTGATATAGCCATCTGCCCTCTCACCAATGTGACCATTGAAATCACCACCCAACAATAAAAATTGGTCGTCAGGAATACTTCCGACCAACTCATTTAAGCAGACCCAGAAAGCCTCCTTCTCAGAGTCGCCCAAATCGACTTGGGGGGCATATGCACACACCACGTTCACCACCTTCTCCCCAACCACAACTTTGACGGCCATGATCCTGTCGTTGCACCTCTTCACTTCCACGACGTTGTCTTTTAGATCCTTCATCAAAAGAATACCCACTCCGTTCCTCGAGTTTGCAAGACCTGAGTACCACAATTTATACCCGTTCGCTTCTCTAGACTGAGCCCCCTTCCACCTAGTCTCTTGAATACAAGCCACATCCACTCTTCGCTTCTTCAGCACGTCCACTAACTCCAAAAATTTACCCATTAAGGTACCTAAATTCAAACTGCCAAAACGCAAACTACGCGACATCGTCAAAACAAACGTGCAAAAACAACACAATACCCACCTAAATGAAGGTAAAATCTAGAACACAATTTAAATGCAGGCAAAAATAGAGGTGGTTACGCAGTAAATAATAAATAAATGATTGACAGCTATAATTTTTTTTTTTCAAGAAATAATTTTAGAAAAATAAAATTATACCAGACTTCGAATGCAACTTCGGATGAGCTTGATATTCCGGTAAGTTAAACCTGCAAAGACGGTAGAACACACAAATATCTACTAATATATTGTTAGTTAAAAGAATCTAAAATGCTGGTGGTGTTATAAAATATTCTTCCGGCGATACGCCGGTCAGGAATAACCAGTACAGTTGGTGACTATAGTCTGTTACTTTATATGTAACGGATCTTGAACAAAACTTCCACTAATGTAAGCTTTTATTCTTTCAGGACTTTACACAAACACCATGTGTGCACACCTATTTCTCCACTTGTCTATGTACAAAATAATGAATACACAAAGATGGTAAAGAAGATGATGTGTAATACTTATTAAAGACTTTTCAAGTAGCTTGCTTGCTTGCTTGGACTGATTTAGTTTTCAAGAATGATGTGAAGACGGCTGGCTTTAGTTAGATTGAATAGGAGACGAGCTCTATCCTGATTTAGGGACAAAACAACCTCATCCGAATCAGAATATATATATATATATATATATGATTTTAAATTTTTTCTATTAGCCTATAGTGTTTGTGTATATTAATTAAATAATATATATATATATATATATATAGTTGGGTTCAGTGGAGGCCATGTTTTTTGTGAAGTCCTGGAGTCCACCTTTGTTCTGCATACATTTATCAACATTTTACATTGAATTTAACAATTTTCTACGGTCATCACCAAGATTAGTTATGATTTTTTCAACAATATCATCGAAATCCATCACAAATATACATTATATTGCTCGCAACCACAAAATATTGAATTTGCAGAACAAATTTTATTTTGCAGAACTAAGTGTTCAAGAACAAAGCGATTTAAATATTTTACATCAATTCAAGAGATGTTTAGGCATGTTTCGGAGCAATTTACGGTCATGTTCAGGAGGAAAGCGTTTTTGTATTGGTAAAACATTGTTAAATTCGGATGAATGTATGCAGAACAAAGGTGGACTCCAGGACTCCACAAAAAACATGGTCTCCACTGAACTTTGTTCTATATATATAGAGAGAAAAAGGAACCTGAGATATATCTCAGGTAACTTTCCTGAGATATGAATAAAATCCTTTAAAATTTATTGGGCCCGCAGGGCTAATTAATAAAATTTTAAACAAATCTTGATTTTACAAAATTGCCCACCTCATATTTAAATATAAAATACATATATCTCAGGGAACTTACCTAAGATGTATCTTAGGTTCCCTACTCTTATATATATATATATATATATATATATATATATATATATATATATATATATATATATATATATATATATATATATATATATATATATATATATAAATTTTATATAATTGTAAAATTATTATAGACATATATAAAATATATCATTTGAGTTTAATATTTTAAAGATAATGAAATTAGATTGAAAAGATAAATAAAATTAGTATGGAGTTCGCAGTTTCATTTTTTCTAAATGAAAGAAAAAATTGTTTTGAAATAATCGTGAATACGTGTCAATTTTTTTTTAAATTCGATATCCATCTGAAATATATGCATTCATATCCGAGAAAAAATGGATATTATCCGTATTTGATTGAGTATATATTTACATGTATTTTACATTATTTTATTCTCATATTTAATGTATTTTATAAATAATTGGATATTATTAATTAGAGTTCAATGATTTATGACAGGAAATAAAGAATTCCCAAACCTGGAAGGAATTGAATTTATTTGGACTTAGATTACAAGAAAATTCGGATTTATTGGGCTGCACGCGCAACGATCATTGTTTGGGCCCTAACTCGAGTTTTAGACATCAGAATTGGGCGATCTTACAGTCCACGCGAAGCTAACGAAATTATCTACAACTCAGATGTGGTCCAACATGAATATTCCAACTGGAGCAGCCAAGAAATAGGCCTGGAAGACAGACTATGAATTTTACATTCAGAATTCAATTTGTTTTGGGAAATTACTTATATTTTCTTGGAAAGCATTAAAACTTTTTATTATATTAGGGTTTAGATATATTTTAGAGATATATCATATCATAACATATTATAGAATAGAATAGATTTAGAGATAGCCGTATTTTAGAGAGAGAAGGGAGAGAAACACCTTGAGAGCGAGACTGGAAGGAGTGAAGGGATTCATCCGGACTTCAAAGGAACTATTCAAGTTGTATTCTTCGTACTTCAATTCTTAAACTCATGGTTTGCATTTTTAATTCATATTTTCTTTATCTTATCATGAGTAATTAATCCTTTTATCCAAGAGTTGGGTAGTATTCATTGGCTTATTGAGTTTGTTTGATTGTATTGTGGTTTTCTTGTTATTGTTAATCTGTCATTGAACGCTTTACACAATTAGAAGAGTCGCGAACTTTTAATTGAATCTCTAGGAATTATAACGAATCGGGAGATGAGTTGTAATTCTAGTACATGATATGATAGACACAATTTAATTATTATATCGGGAGATTGATATGCGAATTGTGAAACTGATAATCCTTGGTTCGTAATAGTCTATAGTTGTACTTTGATTGACCATGGGAGTGGCGATTAAGGGATGATTGTAGGAATTATAAATTACCTTGGGAGAGGATTTTATAAACATTAGAAGGATTGTTTTTAGCAAAACAAGAGATACATATTAGACATTCATGATAGCCAATTGAAGAACCCTAATTCTTGGATTGTTTTATTTCATACTTATTATATAATTTTTATTTGTTTCATAGATTAATTAGTAGATAATTACACACCCACAAACTATCTTCCACACTTCTGAACTGTAAGAGATAAAGACTTGGAATTGGTATTGATATCAGTCCTTCCCTGTGAACGAATTTCTTAAAAATACACATCAACAGTATCCGAAATATAGCGGATATTATCCATATTTGTATTCGACAAGTTAGGATACGGATACGGATATAGGCAGATCCGTATCTGAATTATCCGTTTGACAGGCCTATCCGTTAGTAATTTAAGCAGTAAAATGCATTTTGTGTACTTTCACTTTATCTAAACTGCATTTTGTATGCTCGTACTTTACTTTTAATTTTTACTAAAGTATTGCAAGTGGTGTATTGAGTAAAGTGCGAGTACACAAAGGGCAATTTACTCCCTAAATTATTAACGGGGTTAACCCAAATTAACAGACTGCAACAAAGAGCAATGAAATACAATTATTGATATTTCAAGTGCTCAATTACAAATTATAATATTACAAGTGGTCTCTGAGTAAACAAAGTGCACTTTATTCTTGATTTTATAATATGAATTTATTAAATTCTTACAAATTGAGAGAAGAGAACAACTTTCTTGATACAAAGTTACATTATATTAGATTAATGAACCGCGTTTGGTGGCGGTATTATAATAGTTTTTTAAATTCTTTTAAATTATATGAATTATTTTTCTAATGTAGAAAAAATAAAAAAATTATTTTAATACTATATAAATTAATCAATTGAATCTTTTTATAAAATTAAAGAGTTGTAAATAGTGGTCTCCTAATTGTTCTCTCTCCATTGTTCTCTCTCCTCAAAAGACAGCTTCTCCGTTACTCCTCCTCTGGCGGTGGTCTCTCCACCGGCCGAAGGCCACATAGTAGTACTTTCACAATAAGAGGAGATCACTTTTTTTTCCAAAGAGGTTTTTTAACGAGGATCTCCTCCCTCATGGATAACCGATTTGGCTCCGATCTGGTATGCAATGTTCAGGGCTCCTTCGTAGTCGCACGAATTCCACAGACCAGAGGAGCCAAGTATTTTCCATGACGACTGCTGTAGACATCAGTGCCGTCGGTGGCTATATTTACAGGCGATGCTGGAGTTATGGCTCAACAGTTGGTCTTTTCAGATCCGGTGTTTTGTGGTTCAAGCTCGAGTGGTATGAGATTTTTCTCCGACTTCAGCGGCGATAACTGGGTTGTCCATCTTTAGTTGGTTCACAGGGGCTATACTGGTACCAATTGGTCTTTGTTTTGCCGTCTTCCCCTCTACTGCTTCTCTGCGCATAATCTTCTCATGCCTCCTTGTCGCGACAATGTGCCGGTCTGCGGCGACGCGTGCTGGGTTTGTTACAGATTGGTTTTGTAAGGATGTAGTGTTGGTTTTGGTTGGATGTTGACTGGAGTGTGCTGGGCGGTTAAATGTGGTGGTGTAACAAAATATGGTGGGTCTCGCTAGTTCATTCAGACCTGGTGGCTGGAGTACAAGGCAGGGTCATTTACAGAGGATAACCGGTGGTTGGTTGACCGGATTCGGTTTGGCTTCACTGTACTAAATTGCAAAGCCATCACATGAGATGCCCTGGCATGCTAGCTGTTGAGATATTGATTGTTGCTCGGATACGGGTTTGTCTGCCGGACTAACTAGTGGCAGCAGTTACATGCTTTCCTCGTTATTGCGTGCCCCTTTCATTTTGCGATTTTCCGTTAGGCTGTTCTTCCCCGATCTAACTCCTTTTCCTTCTTTAGGATTCAAGTTGATGATTGCAGCGGCGTCTGGATATCAACTAGTAGTGATTTAGGTTAGATGGGGACTAGGCTTTATTTTGGTGGTTGTTTGTGCAGCTTGGGAAGTTTGCAGGTAGGGGCCTGTATTGTTAGGGGCCGGGGGTTCTTCGTTGGTAGGGAACTTGACGGCATGATTTTTCCGACTTCTCGGAGTATTT
Organism: Saposhnikovia divaricata; assembly: GCA_036435485.1. NCBI lineage: Eukaryota > Viridiplantae > Streptophyta > Magnoliopsida > Apiales > Apiaceae > Saposhnikovia > Saposhnikovia divaricata. The sequence continues at coordinate 28,966,005 of CM071600.1, forward strand.
TCATTGACTGCGTATATTGTCGCGTTGACGCGCTATTAGCGCGTACAGTACACGCAATATTTGAAATACTTGAACGTTAGAGAATATTTTGCTCGATATTCTCTTCTGACCGAATCTCTCCTCAGTTAGTATGTGTGTCTGGCATGCCTATCTTTTATTTTGAGCAGGGAATTTTTATTCTCTTCAGTGGGACCAGCTGGTTTTCAAAGTTGTATGTATTACATGCCTGAGATGCTGCTATCTTATACTTGCCAATTTGGCTTATTATAATAAAATTATGGCCTATAAAAAAAAGAGTTGTAAATGCTACTTCCTTGTAAATTTTATTCCTACATTTGAAATTTAATAATTGACTATATTTAAAGTTGATTGATATATTATCAGCTCCATATTGAGATCTGTATTTTTTTTAACTTGATTGATATACTATGAGTTCCACATTAGGGTGCAATTTTTTCTAATTTTCATGTTATTATTCTAAAATTCTATCTTCATCCTTCTTAGAACTCTGAGATTCATCCCATGCTAATATCTCTTATAGGGATTTTCTTGTACCTTTGCAACAGGAAATAAAGTAAACATTACGTATAACTGCACTACTAAAAAGTATTAAATGCTTAAATGATGTAATAAATACATTGACCATAGATCGAAAAACAAATTTTGCTACAAATAAAATTATTAAAAAGTAAAATAACATGTCAAAAACAAAAACATAAAATATGAAAAAATAAAAAGAGCAAAACCAACCATATCATAAATATTGGTATTCCATTGATATCTCCAAAAACCTTAATCAATCTCATTCAGATATAAAATATTGGTTTTAAAATTTTAATACGTGGGATGAATAATATATATACGAGTTAGAGTTTCTTCAAAGATTAATACAGTATTTGAAAATAAAACAAATGTTTCGAGGGTGTTATAGATTGTCACCTTTTGTACTTTTAATATTGACTGAAAAATTACTTAACTAATACGTAGCAATTATAAAATAAAGAGAGAATATAAAAGAACGCCAGCCATGTAAAATATAACAGAAGATTTCATGATTTATTTGCGTTCGGGTGTTGTGGATTGTTTGCACTAAATCACGCAAGCGTACGTGGTCACAAGTAATATATGAATAAGTCAAGTTCGTTCCCACAGAGATCTGGTTAGGTTTCAATTCAGTTCATGCACCTATGCAACAATGTATGGTTTTTATTCACTACTAAGACAATTAACAAGATTGGGTTTAGATTAACTATAATTAACTAAGAAACAAATTAACAAAACTAAGATTAACTAACTAACGAGAATTGGAATCGAATTACTTATGCAAGAGAAAACATGGGATCCTAACTTCATTAAATACTTTGCTTAGATCTGACGCCTTTAATCACTATATGCAATGGTTATGATATCTGATCGGACAACACGAAACAAGTATAAGCTACCTCTCGGTATACTAACACTAAACTACTCATACATCCACAAAAGAGATAGAAGATGAATAGACACCAATTATGTTTAGACCCTATATCTCTATAAGACTTGAAAACATAACGATTTAAGCACAAGTTATCCATATTGATCACATAGGGCAGCATAATATCTCTATTTACGCTACAAATCATGATGTTAAAACATCAACCTATCCTATGCTAGCATGGTAAGTTCTAAATCTCAAGATCCACTCTCGTTTCGCAAGAGATTAACAATTCAATTTAGATGTTAGCTACACATCTAAAAGCATTAAGAATAACCATACAAGGATATCAAATATACATCACACACAGATCTTTAAAGCATTAAAATACTAAAGCTCCATAAATAAATCTGTTAGAATCCCATGACACCGATTAGTTCGTAATTGAACCTCTCGTCATCGTGGGATCAAGTGAAACCATGATAATGAAACAAGATATGAATTCTATGTTGTAATATGCTAACTAATGATATAAATTACAATGGTAGAATGTGTTTATATAGGCTCTAGAAGTCTTGCCCAGCAAGAAATTCCCCAAAATAGAGTTAAAATAGAATTTCTGCAGTTTAGCACAAAATACGTTTCATAAACTGATTCTATTTTGAAGGAAAATTCGTAGATGAATTTTCTTCAGTATTTTTGGGCCGTTCCAGTTGTAATTGGACCTCTGAACCACTTTATAATGAAAGAGAATTCCGTTATCTTCGCGTGGACAGTAAGATCGTCCAAAACGGACTTGTAGAACTCAAGATATGGCCAAAACAGTGAATAAGGGCAAAACTGTAATTTTTCAGCAACACGCGCGCGCAGCCTGCGCCCCAGGCGCGCAGCCTGCACGAGTTTCAGCTGCCAGACGCGCAGCCTGCCCCTGGCCCTCCGTCTGCGATCGTTTTTCAGCTCTATTTCCTTCGTTCTTGCTCCGTTTTTGCCCGTTCTTTTTGCGTTAGATCACATTCTTTATTTCCATTGACTTAGGAACCTTTATGAGAGTTTAATGACAACTCCATTCTTCATTCCATTGCACAAATTTAACTCCAAAAATGACGGAAGCATCAACCATAATCGACATTCTTACAAACCTGCACAACTACACAAAACATATCAAAACTACAACAAACTTGAGTCCAAGACAATCAATTTAAGCCGAATTGAAGCGATCCAAGTGGATATAAAATCCACTTATCATGGATTTGGTATCGTCTTCGATCTTTTATTATCTGGAACTAAAACAAAAATATTTTAGAAATCGAAAAAACAAATCTCATTCAGTAGTATAACGATAGCATAAAGTGCAAAATCAACACGAAATTTGATAAAGAACGGTGAGCTCGGGAACACGAGTTTTGGAGCACAAACTCTTATAAGATAATTTGGTTGTGTTATGTATATATATAATAAAATATTGTTTTAAGGAAGTTTTTGAATAATTAATCAACTAATACGTAGCAACTATAAAACACAAAGAGTATAAAAAAAGATTTAATGATTTATTTACATATATTACTTACATTCGGGTATTGTGGATTCGCGATCTTCTTCCGTTTCATAATATATGGAACAAAAACACTCATATTTTAGCAATCGAAATGAAATATGCTAGAAAACGGTTAATTCGGGAACATGAGTTTTGGGAGGTTGTGTTGTGTATATATATGATAAAATATTTTACTTAAGAAAGTTTTTACGGTAATGAAACTTACTTTGTTTATAATAACTAGCGTTCTACCCGTGCTACGCACCGGTAGAATTAATTAATTAATTAATATAAACATATTATTTTAATCATAATTTAGAAAAAAAATTAATTTCATTGAAATTTTAAGTATGAAATAATCTTCAATTTATACCAATTGCATTAATATCAATATTATCAAACAATTATCATTACATTCACATCCCGCTCAAACATTCTAAGCCCCTCTTTATTAATTTTTCTTAATTTTATTTTTCATGATTTCTCTCATTTTTGAGAATCTTTCAACCAAGTTCATAAGTTTTTTACCCATTTTTTAAGTTTTGTTCTTTGAAAAATTTGGTATAATTAAATATGCAGTACAGTGGGTTTCTATAATTTTAATATATTAATACATTCAAAATATTTGCATGGGTCCCGATCAATTTTTAGAATATATAAAAATTCATAAATACTTATTTCTAACGACCGTTATAAATTATTAGATTGTCTCTCAGCGATATGAGAAAGGATCACTACTGTGCAAAATCATTTTTACAATATAACGAACGTAATTATTATAAAGAAAAACTTTCATCTAATCTAGTTTCTATGTGTTTGTTCAATATCATTTTTACAAATTTTATGTTCTTTTATTAGTAAAATGATTTATTATAAAAAAATAAACATTATCAATTAACCAAACAAATCCAATATATCTCATTCTTTGAGTAAGATATGATTGTTAGAGTTTATGGTTATAATTTGAAATTATTTTATGTAATATTTTAGATGTAAGACATATAATTTATTTATTTTTATTCAGATATTTCATTAGAAATAATTAATACTAATTTAGTAATTAAAACTTCTATTTCTCCATCTCAAATTCGACAAATATGGTTTTGGATATTGAGTTTTGGATTTGGACTTATTTTTAAAACCTAAAAATATTTGGAATGGGTTTGGATTTTACAAAATTCGGATCAAACCCAACCCATTGTCATCCCTTTGTGTAAAATAAAATATTTGAAAATGAGTATCACCTATCTTTTTTCTGTTTGACTAACATGTTAACATAGAAAACTGTACATGAAACTAAAATCAAATGTTTAATATATAAGCACGTAATCACATTATTATATATATGTCCTTGTAATTTAATTATCGGGTTAAAAAACATGAAATTCATTTTCGTTTAACAGTGAGTATATTTTTTCGGTATATATTAAAAGAAAGTGCTTACGTATCTGGAAAATCATTTATGTTGTTTACATTCATGCCATGTGTCTTTGGAATCTTGCATGAAAATGACATGAAATTATTTTGTGTACCCAAAATTCGATCACAGAATGCTACTAAATTACACAATTTTTTTTTGGCAAGCAAATTCGATATGTCTGCTTTTAGATTAGGATTTGAGAATTGAATAGTAATACTTGAATTCAAGAATACAAAATTAAATATGTAATATATGGATATGTTAAATCAAGTAACTACTATATTTAAATTAGAATTGTTAACTAACCAAAGTTAGTATAATACGATGAGAATGGTAAATAAGGAAAACTTTTATATAACATGATTGGTCTAAAATTTATCAATCACCTCTAATTGTTCATTAAATAATTCATAATTTTCTGATTGACTAATTGCATCTAACTGTATACCTGAAATAAGAATATTTGTTATATTAGTAATCATTGTAGCATTTATATTTTTATATTATGAAGTATGGGTAATAAATTAGTGTATATTCAAGCTAATTTATTAGTAGACAATTAGATAATGGCTAGAGGGCACGACATATGACTTGATATTTAAAAATAATTTTGATGAAATCGGATTGCTAATCTTCAATTTTATAACTGGATTATGAGATTGAATTGTTATCTTGGTTCAAATAAAATAAAATTATCAAACATGATGGAATACTATTGTTGTGGAATAAAAACGAGGGTTTGTATGTATTAAATATAAGGGATGGTGAGCTTCGAGCTTTAATGGCTGTTCTTGCGTTCGAGACTGATCGATCCTCACAAGATGCCTACGTATCTCTGTATTGCTAGAGAATCAAGCCAACGTAGTTATGAGAATGAGGGGTCAGGCCCTTTATATAGGCTGAGAAGCCTTAGAATTAAGGTAGGAGTTGGAGACTTAATAGATAAGTCACCTCCTTGAGGAAAGTTCTAGACTCCTTCCTTGTAGGAGTCTGTTGCCATATCGAATTGGATGCCTTGGAGGCTAAGTCTTGTAGAGATAATGTCCTTATCTGACGCTTATTGTTGAGCTGTTTATTACCCCTAATATTAATTACGAAATTAATATTAAAGATAGGACTTTGGACCCTGTTGGTGGACCCCACGTTCGGACCATACCGGGTCTAATTAATGCAACACTAAATGTGTCTTTAGGGCTTATTTTTAGCCCATATCAACTATAAAAATTAATGGGGAGGGGTGCGTGATTTTTTACCCGTTTATTAGGACATGATTTACTATTTAAATATTGGTACCTTGCTACTTTCTATGCTAATGTTTCCATGTTGGTTGAGTTATTACCATAATTAGCATAATTCCGTAAATATATAGTTATTATTTAATAAAAGTGAAAATAGATTATATGAGAAATTTATTATCGAATATTTTTTGATTAAAAGTATATATAATATATAAGCTTGTTAAACTAAATAGTTATTATATTTTAATTAGAATTGTTAACTAACTACAGTTAGTAAAGTGGGTATAGAAAGATAAATAAGGAAACTTTTAATATGATATGATTGGTCTAAAATTTATGAATGAGATCTGATTGGTCCTAAAATAATTCCTCGTTTTTGATTGGTTAACCGCATGGTGTAGTACTATTTAGAAATTATCATTTCGACTCAAATTTCTGAAATTTAATCACAAAATTCGAGCTCAATTTCGAGCTCAAACTGCCTCCAGATCGCAGCCATTTTTCTTGTTTCCTAAGTCATTTTCGACCTGGAAATTTCGAGGAGAAATCAGTGTATTTTCGAGCTCAATTTCGAGCTCAAACTAGGGCCAGGTCGCAGCTTTTGGTCACAGTTTTTAGTTCAAAAACGACCTGGGTTCAACGACCTCAAATTGGGGTACACACGACCTCATTTCATGTCCTGGTCGCATGGTTTTCTCCATTTTTCTAGTTCATTTTCGACTAGGATGCAACGAGCTCAACGTAAGCTTTTTCTATGTCCAGGTCGCACGTTACGAGCCCTATTCGTAGTTCAACTACGATTTCAAACGTACGACCTCACTTCATGATCTAACGACCTCAAATGAGACATTGGTCGTGCTCGACGACTTCATTTCACTGTCGATATTCGACCAGGATTGCACGACTTCGACCCAAGGTTATCTCGACTTCATTCTGGGCTTTAGTTTACACTTAGGTCGCACATTTTCGTATTCACTTTTAGTTCAAGTACGAGCTCGATGCTTCGACTTGGAATCGATATAACCACGACCTCATCTCTTAGGTCGATTACGACCTCAAATGGGAGTGAGGTCGCTCACATGACTTGAGATTGCTAGTTCTTTTTCGAGCAGATTCACACGAGCTTATCTTATCACATTTACGACCTCAACCCAGGGTTTTAATCGACTTCTTGGTCGTTTGAATGAGTTCGAAAACATGCTGCAAAACGAGGTCGTTGGTCTCGACCTCAGACAACTTCGTTTGGGACCTTTTGTTTTGTTTTTTTTTGTTTTGGGCCTTTCCTCTGTTTCGGGCCTTAGACTCATCAGAGTTTGGGGCCTTTCCTCGTGAACCCAATCGTATATTTGGGATCTTCATCTTGAAGTCCTAATTGATTTTGACTTGGGCCTTAACAGGCCTTGTTACTCAAGTCCAACTAAAAGTTTGTTAGGCTTTCGTGCCTTTGTTATCAACTTTCGCCATTCATTTTTGTCTGGGCCTTATCAGGCCTTTAGTTTGGGCTTGCTCCAAGATGGGCCTACATAATTTATTAAGCCTACTATCACTTGTTCCTTCATTCTTGAGTCATTTGCTTGACTTGGGCTTTGTAGAGCCTTTAGGCCACTTTTAATCATTTCAGCCTTTTGGGATTTCTACAGAAATTTGATTGGGCCATGTTAGGCCTTGATTGCGTCATGGTGTTTAGCCTTTAAGACTAAACCTAATTAATTTCCGGCCTTTTGTTCGACGTGGGCCTCACATTTCAACTGTTTTTCGACCTCATCCGTAGGTTATTAACGACCTCAAGGTTTCGTCCGCACAGGGATGTAGATCGTCGTGTTTTACCTTACCTCTGCATGTATTTTCGAGCTCAAACTTGCGAGCTCAAACCTTTATTTTTCGACCTCATTCCAAGGCCTTTCACGATCTCATTTCGCCGTGAGGTCGAAGCATTCAAACCTCTTTTGTGGTATAATTTCGACTTTACCTCTGCGACTTGGAATTAGCACTAATTCGACTTTAAAATTTTGAGTGCTCCGTTCGGGAGTTTATTCTGTTGGACATGACCCGTTTGGGGTTTGGGCCTAGCCAGCATGGGCCTTGATTGAACTAGGCCTAACCTGGCCTAAATTCATTGCCTCGCTTTGAGCTTAGAGTTTTCTGGGCCCAATCTTCATTTATTGAAGATTTTCTGGGTTCGATCTTCATCCCTTGATGATTTCTTGAAGACTTGAAGAACTTTTGGGATTAAAATGGCTGATCATGCTTCCCAACATCCATGATAATGCACTAAGATTTCATAGAAATTATACTGGTCTTTTTCGAGACTTGGGATCTTATTTCGGCTTCAAGCCTTACATTGAGCATATCGAATGATGGGGTTTGCACTGAATGTCTTAGGTTCATGGGGTTTCAACCCTTTAGTCCATTTCGGATAATTCAATTAGCAACCTCAGCTTGCCCATCTGCTTGAGGATGGGTAACAGAAGTGAAACGCGATTGGATATCATTCTCTTCACAATACTTCTTGAACTCATCATTGTTAAACTGAGTTCCATTGTCCGTAACCAGGATTCGTGGAATTTCACATCTGCATATTACACTTTTCCAGAAGTGCATTACTTGTTGGGTGGTTATCTTGGCTGAAGGTTTAGCCTCAATCCACTTGGTGAGCCTTCCATTATCTTTCAGGCTATGAAATATGTTTCTTCAGCGGGTGTTCCATCAGGGCTTCAACGTTTGTATTTATCCAGGGTCCTTCAAGGACTTAAACTCTTATCTGCTGTAACCTAACTCTACCATTCGGGGTATGCATTCGTTTGTTTTCATTCGTGTATTCTTTTATTTTCGGTACTTGGTCTTCTTTGACTCACACATCAGGTGCTTGGCACATAAATAAAATCACAATCAATGAATGGAAAACAAACTTGCATTAATAACTTGAAATGGGTTCAACCCTTACATAGAGTACTACTATCCTACTCGGAGCAACATGCTCTGCAATGGTTTTAATGAACCTTATTTCTACTTCTACTATATAAATATGAAGCTAAGTCCTACTAGGATAACTTAAGCTCAATTGGGGTTTTGCAAGACTAGGCCTGCACCACTTGATTTTGTTTTTGATGCTCCATCAAAATAGAGCACCCGCCACTCCTTCTGGTCTCCTCATTCTTATTCTGCAGTTCACTTCCTGCTCGGGGTACTACCTCCTGCCCCCCAACTTCTTGGTTGCCAATGGTACATTCAACCACAAAGTCAGTTAACGCCTTAGCCTCAATGGCTGTCCGAGGCCTCTGTGTGATGTCCTCTGCTGACCTTTCTTTGTGTTCCTTAGCACTGTGGACATCCATGTCTTCAATCGGAAGGACCTGCCCCCGACTCCATCAGGCCTTAACGAGGCTACATAACAGCTTCGTGCCATCTTCTGATCACCTTTATGTTCTCCAACACCATTCCTGGTAGGGAACTTGATCTTCACATGATAGGTTGAGGCAACAGCCTTGAATGCATGAAGTCCAGTCCTTCCAAGGATAGCGTTGTACGTTGAATCCGCCTTGATTACCAGGAAGTTCAACATCTGAGTGGCCTCCTTGGGCTCTTGCCCAATAGTTACAGGCAGCTGAATAGTCCCTTCAACTTTGGATTTTATTCCATTAAATCCGTATATAGGCATGTTATTGGGGGTCAACTGAGAATAAGTGTATCCCATCTTCACAAACGCATCACGAAACAGAATGTCAACGGAAGCTCCATTGTCTATCAAGACTCGCTTCACCTCCGAGTTTCCAATCACAGGAGTTATGACCAACGGGTCGTCATGGGGGAACTTCACCCCTTCCAAGTCTGAGTCATCAAAACTAACCGCTACCTCAGTTTTTGCACGCTTCGGGGCCTCTTCCACGATGTGCAACACCTCTCGGGCATAAGCCTTTCGAGAGTTCCTAGTTGTCCCGGCCGCAGTTGGGCCTCCTGAGATCATGTTGATTACTGGCCCTCGGGGCTGTGGGTTGCGATCTTGATCGTCATCCCTTCTATTATAGTCTCTTCTCTTATTAGCACGGTCTTCACCCTTAGTGAAGTGCCTCAGCTTCCCTCTACGGATCAAAAACTCAATCTCATCTTTGAGTTGCTTACAATAGTCAGTGTCATGCCCCACGTCTCTATGGAATCTGCAATACTGATTCTGGTTTCTCTTTGCGGGATCACCCCTGAGTGGCTTCGGCCATCTGAAATCCTTATCATTCTTAATGTCCAACAAGATTCGACTCCTAGGAGTATTCAACCTTGCATACTCAGTGAACCTTGACCCTTGGTTCTTCTTAGGGGCCGAGTCGGAGTCCTCGCTAGTTCGGGGATACTTGTCCCTAGCATCATACTCTTGATCATCATAGTCCTGGTCTTGCTTTCGCTTCTTGGAGTCATTGTTACCTCCTCCTCCACCTACGGTGGTTTCCTTCTTCAAGCTATCCTCAGCTTTAATATACTTATCAGCCCTTCGTTGGAGCTCAGCCATATTTTCTGGGGGATGCTTCGCTAATGACCTTTTAAAGAAGATGTCAGTGGTTCCGTGCTCCAGGGCTACCATGGCCACCTTATTCTCCAAGTCAGTGATATTTAGAGTCTCCTTAGTGAATCGCTTAAGGTAATCCCTCAGATTTTCATTCTTTCCTTGCACCACATACATAAGAGACGCAGAGCTCTTCTCATGAACTCTTCCACTAATGAATTGGCTGATAAAAGCAGTGCTCAATTCCTTAAAAGATCCAATCGAATTTGCAGGCAAACGGCTGTACCACCTTTGAGCCATACCCGACAGGGTTTGAGGGAACGCCCTACACTTGAGAGCGTCACTAGCAGGCTGCAACAGCAGTGCATTCGAGAATGTTCTCACATGGTTTGCGGGATCACCCGTTCCATCATAAGCCTTTATTGTAGGCATCTTAAACTTCCTAGAGATGTGAGCATTCATCACTTCCTCGGTGAACGGGGGTGTTGGATCATCAGGATCTCCGAGAGGCATCAGATCTTTGGGGTTTCCCTTGGGAATTTCCATCCTTGTGGTTGTTCTTCCGAATGAGGCATCAGCCCTTCTTCGTCTCCTTGAAGACCTCTCCAAATCAATGATGGGAATCGTTCCTGAGGTTGGAGGAGGTCGAGTTTGATTCTGTCTTGCTTGCTCCATTGCTATGTCATCCTTCAGCCTTTGGATCTCAGCCTCGTGAGCCTTAATCCTCTCCTCAGCCGTTGGTGGAGGTCCATCATGGATCCCTTGAGTCCTTCCTTGAGGCTCTCTTCTAGCACGTTGCCTCCTCGGGGCTTCATCACGATCATCATCCTCAGACGATGAATCATCAGTATAAGGGCCGGAGTAGTCATCATAATCTCGGTCCCGGATTTGTAAGGCATGACCACTTGGTCCTGAGCCTTGAGTCATCGGGGGGTAGTTGGGCAGATCGTGCCTGGGATTAGTGTACAAGGGGAGATCCGTAGTATGGATCTGTACCCCTGGTTTCGGGTTGTTCAGATCAACAATCTGGAGAGAGTTGGTCGCTTGTCCTGCCTGATTGGACAGAGGCAACGTACTCTCAGCATGGGGGATCACCCCTGGTTGCTGAGAAACTTGAGAGTGGATAATGACAGCTGATGCTGGGGGAGCCTGTTGAATGATCGTCCCTGATGCTGGGGGAGTCTGCTCGGTGAGAGGTGGGGCAGAGCTAATTGGCACGGCCTCAGTTACAACTGGTGTTGTTCTTCGTGTTTGAACCATGGTTGATGTTGTGGTCCCACAGACGGCGCCAAATGTTGTGGAATAAAAACGAGGGTTTGTATGTATTAAATACAAGGGATGGTGAGCTTCGAGCTTTAATGGCTGTTCTTGCGTTCGAGACTGATCGGTCCTCACAAGATGCCTACGTATCTCTGTATTGCTAGAGAATCAAGCCAACGTAGTTTTGAGAATGAGGGGTCAGGCCCTTTATATAGGCTGAGAAGCCTTAGAATTAAGGTAGGAGTTGGAGACTTAATAGATAAGTCACCTCCTTGAGGAAAGTTCTAGACTCCTTCCTTGTAGGAGTCTGTTGCCATATCGAATTGGATGCCTTGGAGGCTAAGTCTTGTAGAGATAATGTCCTTATCTGACGCTTATTGCTGAGCTGTTTATTACCCCTAATATTAATTACGAAATTAATATTAAAGATAGGACTTTGGACCCTGTTGGTGGGCCCCACGTTCGGACCATACCGGGTCTAATTAATGCAACACTAAATGTGTCTTTAGGGCTTATTTTTAGCCCATATCAACTATAAAAATTAATGGGGAGGGGTGCGTGATTTTTTACCCGTTTATTAGGACATGATTTACTATTTAAATATTGGTACCTTGCTACTTTCTATGCTAATGTTTCCATGTTGGTTGAGTTATTACCATAATTAGCATAATTCCGTAAATATATAGTTGTTATTTAATAAAAGTGAAAATAGATTATATGAGAAATTTATTATCGAATATTTTTTGATTAAAAGTATATATAATATATAAGCTTGTTAAACTAAATAGTTATTATATTTTAATTAGAATTGTTAACTAACTACAGTTAGTAAAGTGGGTATAGAAAGATAAATAAGGAAACTTTTAATATGATATGATTGGTCTAAAATTTATGAATGAGATCTGATTGGTCCTAAAATAATTCCTCGTTTTTGATTGGTTAACCGCATGGTGTGGTAGACTCAGGTATTATAATAAAGGATGTATTTTCTAGCTATAAATTCGGAGATGAAAAAAAATTATATTTATTATGTTTTAAAATTGTAAATCTCTACAAAACTTAGAAAATTAGATTTAGCGATTTAATGGGCGCCTATATTAGCAAACTTTTATAAGTTAAAATTTTTACTTAGAGAGAAAGTTTAGAAAGTCTCCTACATAAGCAAATATTTATTAGGCAATCGTAGTTTTTAGTATTTATTAATTAAAATTTTTAAGAAAATTAGAAGTTAATTCTAATTTGTTTTATAATTTTTAACATAAAAAGTAAAGTTGTAGTTATTAACACTTAAAGTTGGAAAATTATAAAGAAAATAATAATTTTTAACATAATTTGGGAAGTTATAATTTTGACATTGAAAAAAGTTGTAATTATTAATATTAAAAATTCAAAAATACTAAAAATTTCTAAAATAATAAGAAAATAATAATTTTAATATAAAAAGGGAATTCTTAATTATAACACTAAAAATTTGAATATGAAAAGGAAAATTGTATTTTTAAACACTAGAACATAAAAAGAGAAGATGTAATTATTAGCACTAAAAATTCGAACATAAAAAGGGAAGATATATTTATTAACACTAAAAACACATAAAAAGGGAAGTTATAATTATTAATATTAAAAATTCAAACATATTAAGCGAAATTTTATTTATTAACACTAAAAATTCGGAAAATATATGAAAATAACAATTTTTATTATTAAACAAAAATTTATAAAAAGCAGAAAAATAGATTGGAGTGGTTTGAGAGCGCCACCTCATCGACCTCGTTTTCTCCTTTATATAATAGAACTAGCTAACTAATTAAAGTTGTATTAATTTAAATTAGAATTAAAATAATTATTGAAAATAAAGATTATATAATTGTAATATAAAATAAATTTATTACATACCAAAAGAAATCCGTGCATGGCACGTGTTAGAAACTAGTAAACTTTTAAATCATTTACATCGCTTGTACTAGGACTGAAAATGAATCCGAATAATTCGGGTTCGAATTCGGAATCGACTCGTTAATAACTAATATTATTCGTATTTATAGAAAAAATGAGTGAATTCAAATTTTATTTTATAATTCAAAAAAATATCAAGCCGAATCTCAGCACTACAGTATTCGTTCATGCTTATATAAAGTAGTTTGAATAATTTCAAAATACTCGAAGATATGTTTATTATGCGTATTCAATTATAAATTGTAAGTTATGTATATATTTATATATAATGTAAAATACATGTTAAAGTAATATTTTACAAATTAGCACATTTTAGTTATTTGTAAATAATTTTACAAAGTAGCACATTTTAGCACATGTTAAAGTAATATATTATATTCAACACTAAATGGTTGAATATAATTACCTTATGTTCAAGTATGTTCAACAAGATATGGTTGCATTTAACGTACATACAAATAGAGGAAAAAAGTTTTAATCAGCCCAATCTTGTTGATTTTGATAGATTTAAATGTAACAAGATTCCGTTGAATTTAATCTACAGAAATACGTGGCAAGATGATATAATCAACGTAAATTGGTTGATTATGGCAGAATTAAATTCAACAATTTTTGGTTGATTATATTACCATTGGCGGGAAAATGTTTTTTTGGCGAAATTCAAAATTGAAATTTCAATTTTTTTCGAAAATGCTCAAGAACAAAATCAATGGAAAATGGTTGAAAATGGGACTAACAAAATCAACGGGAAGTCGTTGAATTTAACCTTAAATTCAACCGAAATGCTAATTTCAACAAGCTCATATTCAACAAGAAGGATTCGGTTGAATTTATGGTAAACTTAACGAAATCTTGTTGAAATTGTAGAGTGGGTGTCAACCCAAGTCCCACATCGATAAGATAAAGAAGAATTATCTTGAATATAAGCAGCCAAACAACTCCATTAGTATGAGGCCTTTTGGGAGGAGCCCAAAAACAAATCCGTGCTGGCTTGGCGACGGCCCAGAGTGGACAATATCATACTAATGTGGAGTTAATGGGAGCTGCGCGGCCCAACAAGTGGTATCAGAGCCGATGGTTAAGAAGTTTATCCTGGGTTGTGGGCTGCAAGTTGTGTGGTGTGGTGGTGTGGAAGGCTCTCTAGAACTGCGGTTGGAGATCTTGGACGGCTTGTGTCGAAAGTCTTCCTGACACTGAGGTGGTTAGGCGGCGTGTCCCGCAAGATAAGGAGCCACAGATGAATAGCGGCGGTATAAGGGTCACAAGATTGGTGGTTCTTGGATTGGGGGGAGATTGTAGAGTGGGTGTCAACCCAAGTCCCACATCGATAAGATAAAGAAGAATTATCTTGAATATAAGCAGCCAAACAACTCCATTAGTATGAGGCCTCTTGGGAGGAGCCCAAAAATAAATCCATGCGGGCTCGGCCACGGCCCAGAGCGGACAATATCATACTAATGTGGAGTTAATGGGAGCTGCGCGGCCCAACAGAAATTAAACTAAATTCAACAGAATGTTACCCGTTGAATTTAGCCGCTTTTCTAGTAGTGCTTACTATTTCAAGATTATTTTGAATGAATTCGAAAATATCAAAATGAGTATAATTCAGTACTCAGTCGAGCCGAATCAAATTAAATACAAACAATTATTTTTAATTCAAATCGAATTTGAGAATATTTAAACATATCAATTTAAATCCGAATCGAATCCAAACGAATACCTATTAATTTGAACCAAATATAATCACATTACTATTCACATATATTCAATTTGTTTTCATCCCTAATCTGTACTAGCCATATATGTTTATGAATTGTTTAGCATGGAACTGCCGGGGGTTGGGGAACTCTCAGACAGTTCGAGCTTTGGGCGATTTGTTAAAAGATCGTCACCCAGATGTTCTCTTTTTATGAGAAACTATTTTAGTAGGGAGTAAGATAGAAGTGCTTCGTGTAAGATTTGGTTTTGCTCAGTGTTTCTCTGTAGACAGAGTGGGGCGTAGTGGTGGGCTAGCAGTGTTTTGGAAAGCTCATGTGCAATGTCAAATTTTAGGTTATTCTCAAAATCATATTGACCTGCAATTTTTAGATAATAATGTTGTGACATGGAGACTTACTTGTTTCTATGGGTTCCCTGAGAGGAGTAGACGTAAGAATTTATGGGACTTGATTAGATAGTTGGCTGGTATGTCTCAAATTCCGTGGTTAATTCTTGGTGACTTTAATGACCTTTTGTATAAGTTAGATAAGTGGGGGAATGTTTCTCACCCTCAGAGTTTGATGGAGGGTTTTTGGTTAGCGATAGAAGATAGTTTGTTTACAGAATTGGATTTGTGTGGTGGGAAGTATACGTGGGAGAAGAGTCGAGGTAAGAAGGACTAGGTTCGTGAAAGACTTGATCGTTCTTTTACTACTGCATCGTGGTGGAAGCTTTTTTCTCTCTGCAATCTCGCAGTACATCACACCTCTGTTTCTGATCACGATCCAATCATGGTGGATTTTTTGCATACCTCAATCTCGAAGAAGGTTTTTCGTTTTAAATTTGAAAATACGTGGTTAAAAGATCCTAGCTTTCTTAAGGAGGTGACTGAATATTGGTCGTCAATTCCTCCAGTTCATCTTCTTCCCAAGTTGTTGAATATTTCTACGTTCATGGCTAAGTGGGGTATGAATTTTTTCAATAAGTTCAGGGAGAAATTTAAGAGGATAAAGGAGGTGATAGCAGGTCTGGTCAATCGAACAGATTAAGAAGGTGTCAAAAGGTACTTAGAAGAGAAGGAGAAGCTTAATTTTCTTTTGTATCATGAGGAAGCATATTGGAAACAAAGGGCAAATATTTTTTGGTTGGAGGAAGGAGATGCTAATACAAAGTTTTTTCATGCCTCTGCAACTACAAGGAGGAAGACTAATCGAATATTGAGTCTGCAATTTGAGGAGGGGATTCATACGACTGATCACGAAGGGATGTGCCAAATTGTTAAAAACTACTATGAGAAGGTTTTTGCAGGATCTTCAAATGAGTTAGTGGAGGATTCTGGTCAGGCTGTCTTGGTTGATACTGAGCAAAATAACATGTTAGTAGAGGATATGTCATTTGAGGAATTCACAGTAGCTGTAAAGCAAATGCACCCGGACAAAGCGTCCGGGCCAGATGGTCTAAACCCTGCTTTTTTTCAACAATTCTGGGCTATGTTAGGAAGGGAGGTTTATGATTGTCGTAAGGAGTGGCTCCTAAAGTGTGCTTTTCCAGCAAATTTTAACAGCACCAATCTGGTTCTTATTCCGAAGAAGGTGGGTGCAAACTGCATGCAAGACTTTCGTCCAATAGCATTGTGTAATGTGCTATATAAAATTTTGGCAAAGGTTCTAGCAAATCGCCTCAAGGTGGTCCTTCCTGGCTTAATTTCGGAAGCTCAATCTTTATTTGTTCCCGATCATAGCATTACTGATAATGTTCTTATTTCTTTTGAGGTAATGCATCATATGAAAAGGAAGAAGAGTGGTAGTAGTGAGGGTGAGGTTGCTTTGAAACTCGACATTAGTAAGTCTTATGATAGAGTGGATTGGAATATTTTGAAGCAACGTATGAAAAAGATGGGTTTCTGTAATAAGTGGATTGATTGGGTAATGATGTGTGTTATGACAATCTCATATGAGGTGTGTTTTAATGGCTCTTCTATAGGCCCTATTGTTCCTAAGCGATGTCTTCGTCAAGGGGATCCTTTATCCCCTTATTTGTTCCTTTTGTGTGTCGAAGGGTTGTCTAATTCTTTGGAACGAGCTGCTACTCTAGGTACGATCCATGACTGTAAAATCAGTCGTAAGGCACCTGTTATTACACATCTTTTATTTGCAGATGATAGTTTCTTATTTTTTAAAGCAAATAAGGAAGAAGCGTTGGCTATTAAAATGTTGCTGAATGAGTATGAAATGAGGTCTGGTCAGTCTATCAATTTTCAGAAATATGGGGTTTTCTTCAGTTCAAACGTAAAAAGAGATAAGCAGAGGGAGTTAGTTGAAATTCTCGGAGTGTCTGAAGCTTTGGAAGACAGTAAGTACTTGGGTCTACCGTCATTGGTAGGACGTTCAAAGAAGAAGGTTTTTGAGTTTGTAAAGGATAAAGTTTGGCAGCGTATTCAGGGATGGATGTTTAAACCCATATCTCGAGCAGGCAAGCTAGTCTTAATTAAAAATGTGGCCCAATCAATACCAGCCTATTGTATGTCTTGCTTCCTTTTGCCGAAATCATTGTGTCAAGACATAGAAAGAATGCTGAATAAGTTCTAGTGGAATTCGGGGAATGGGGATACAAAGGGTATTAGGTGGCTTTCGTGGGATGCTATGAGTTCGCCAAAGTGTAAGGGTGGACTGGGATTTAGAAGTTTACAAGGTTTTAATATCTCCCTCTTAGGGAAGCATTGCTGGAAATTTATGCATCAACCTCAGGCTTTGGTTTCTCGCCTGTTTAAGGCCAGGTATTATGCGGACTCTCATCTATTAAGAGCTTTGAAAGGTACAGGGTCAAGCTTTATTTGGACAGGAATTCATGCTGCGAAGGAAGTTTTACAGAAGGGATATAGGTGGATATTAGGGGACAATAAAGATATAGTTGCAGTAAAGGACCCCTGGCTTCGTAAGAAAGATGATTTTAAGGTGGAGAATTGGCATAGTTATGAAGGACGTCAGGAACCGGTCTCCAGCCTTTTTACTCAAGGCACAAAACAATGGAATGTTGATCTTATAAAAGCACGGTTACATGAGGAGGATGTAAAGGCTATTCTTGCTGTTTATATACCTCAAAGAGAAGTTAGTGATCGTGTGGCTTTGTCTCTTTCGCAGAATGGACATTATGATGTAAAGACGGGTTATAAAATGTGGCATGAGCAATTTTTGAGTAATACTAATGCAATTCAGAGCGGGGAATGGAGTAAAGTCTGGAAATTGGCAATTCCTTATAAGCTGAAAATTTTCTTATGGAGGTTTTGTCGGAATAATATCCCAGTTAGAAACAGGTTGACTATAAAGGAGTTTCTCTCCCTATTACGTGTCCTATGTGTAACAGGGATATAGAACATATGCTTCATGTTTTTTTCGACTGTCACTTTGTATCCCAGTGTTGGAGTTAAGCAGGTCTGAACTATGATATGCAAGCAGTCCATTATGCACCAGATTGGTTGATTCAAAAAATAAATGAGGGAAGCATTGAAGAAGTTATTAAAGTTGCAACAGTCCAATGGGGTATTTGGATTTGGCGGAACAAAAAGGTCTGGGAAGGCTCTGTGGTATCACCTCTTCTTGCAGTAGATTGGAGCACCAAAATGGTTCAAGATTGGCGAAGGGTGAATGAGAACAAAAGAAAGCAAGTTAGTGACACAGGCAGAGTAGAACAGATAGAGAGAAATCGATGGCAGCCACCAGAGGTAGGAAGGTTTAAGGTCAATGTAGATGCTTATGTAGTTGAAGGATGTGACTCATATTCGGTAGGAATGGTGCTTAGAGATCATACTGGTAAGTTTTTAGAAGGAAAGAACATGAGGTTTTGTAGCCCTGAATCAGTTTTTGCAGCTGAGGTAATAGGGCTGTCTGAAGCACTTTTGTGGATAGCTGCAAAGGGTCTCCAAAATGTTACTTTTGAAACGGATTCTCTGCTCACGGTGAAAGCGCTGCAGCAAGGGGTGGAAAACCAGTTGGAAGTTGGCCATGCTCTTCATTCTTGTTCGATGTGGCTAGGTAAAGAGCCAAGTTTTAAGGTTGTGTTCGTTAAAAGGCATGTAAACAAGGTTGCCCATGAGATGGCAAGATTGCCTTGTTTAGTTAATTGCTACTCCCTCCGTCCTCCGTGGTTGTTTACATTGGGTTTTTTACGGAGACCAAGAATTATAATTAAAATAAGTGAAGTAGTAGGTGTAATAGTAATTTTATTGTTAAAATAAGTGAAGTAGTGAGTGTAATAGTGATTTTATTGTTAAAATAAGTGAAGTAGTGGGTGTAATAGTGTAAAGTGTTGAAAAAGTGGAGTGAAGTAGTAGATGTAATAATGTATTTTATTGTTAAAAGTTACTATTTATAGTATGTAAAGAAATGAGATGGACTTCACAAAATAGAAACTGTAAAGAAATGAGAGGGACGGAGGGAGTATATTTATTTATGTCTCCTCCAGAAGTGTTGTTGGAGACTCTCTTGTATGATGCACCGTTTTAATGAAATTCCATTTTTCTTAAAAAAAAAAAAAAAGGAGGAGGAACTTGCAGTTACGTTATTGGATTACATTGAAATAAACAAAGTACAAGTATTCTTCCGGAAACTTTATTATATAAGTATTTTTGTAGAAAAATATGAAAAATTTAATATATATTTCAGATAATTTTCATAGATATTGAATAAAATAATTGTGTTTTGATATATATAATTTTTTTATATTCGTAATTTTTTTAGATATTATTTTAATATATACAAAATTTTATATTAATATGAAGTCATTTTATTAAATAATTATTTTCTTTTTTTGGGTATGTGTGGATGCATGTAATATTCTTCCCTACTTTTAAATCATTTTATCACAGTAGGGAATTTACTGAGGAAACTTCCGCCAAGAAAATGGAGGTCGAAGCATGGTTTTGTACTACATGTTTGTCCATAGCAATCCCTAGATGTTCTTTTTCACCTCGGTGCTAATGTGATACGGAGTATATCTCTATAGATTTTAGCTTGAGTCATCACCAGCACAGTCGATGTCATCGATCCATAGTAGCTAGATGCATGTGTCCCGTATTTATATGATTAATTTAATATTTGTGTGTTTGAAATAATAAAAATCATGTGTCGGCTAAGGAGGAAAATAGTAGGGCAATGCAATCTAACGATTCCGATTAGGCTGAAGTAAGCTATGATCTCATCTCAGATGCATCAAATCAATTTATTTGTCTAGCAATATCCAATTATAAAGCAACATAATTAAGCTCACCAGATCCTAAACAAAAAGAAAATCTACATGAGATACAGAAATATTTAGAATATATAATAAATTTGGTGCCTAAAAATGTTACATCAAACAGTAAATAAAGAAATAGTTTCACCTTCTCCTGGAGGCTACTGCATAGCATTATATGCACAGGATGTAGATTCATTTGTTTTATCCCATGGCACATTTATTAGCCCCGATCATGACACTAGTTAAGCCCTCATAGTAGCTTCATACTGAGTTTTTAATATTGAATTTTATATTGATTCTTTTTCTTTTTTCATATATTCGTATACATTTCAAAATATGTAATTATATATTACACATATATAGTAAAAACTCGTTAAATTAATACTCGTCAAATTAATAATCTCTTTAAGTTAATAATTTCCTCCAGTAATTGGGGTAGTTCAAAAAATAATCAATTTCGATAAGATAATAAGATAATATTTTTTTTTGAAAAACCCTATATACGGTTCCAATAATATTATAAATTAATAAATCCTTTAGAATCATAAAAATATATATTACACTATTACCACTATTATAAAATATGATTTTAGGGTTCTTAAAATTTGAATCTATATGAAACTATCCCTAACCCTCTTTGTTGCATCCAAAAGTTTGAATGTATTGTTTTCGTAAAGCATGAAAAAATTCTTAATCAACGTTTTTGATATCTTGAGTGTTTTTTTACGTGTAAAAGATTCCAAAAATGTTGTTTTATCTTTAATATCATCTAAATATACATGAATTTTTACTTTGAATCTCGGTAATACTCATTGAATTTGTAAAAAATGTATATTAAATTAATTGAATTAAGTATAAAACATAAATTGTAAAATTTATTCTATTTAAATGTATATATATAATTAGAAATTAATTTTTTTTGATGTCAAAAATTTTCTATAAATTAATAATTATTAATTTATCGATCCGATCCCAACTATATTACTCCCTCCGTCCCTTTTTTAGTTGGCACATTTGCAAAAAACACACATATTAAGAAATAATTAATTATGTAATTTGTTTCCATGTTTACCCTTAATCTTAACATTAAATGAAGAGTTATGAGTGTGTATATTAAATATAAAGTCAAACATTGGTATTAGAAATAAAGGGGTATATATGGAAAAATTGGTAAAAATATGTATTGGAACAAGGAATGTGACAACTATTTAGGGACAATTTTTTTTTTGCAAATGTGTCAACTAAAGAGGGACGGAGGAAGTAATATATAGAGATTTCACTGTATATTTATAGTCGAGTTATACGCGCGGTGCATAAATACAATGGATATTGATCCCCAATCATAATGGATATTGATCCCCAATCAATGTTGGATGACAACCCCCAATAAAATAGTAGTTCTGTTGATCGTGGAAGAACATCCAATATTATTATTCATTTCAAATAATAAAAAATATATAAAAATTAATGAAGTATAAAAAGCGTCAAAGATCAAAGATCTACTATTCTACTCAAACCCCTAGCTTGCTGGTGTGAACAAAACATGAGGGAAATTGCTTAGCGTTCAATTACAGTGTAAATAGACTGAATATTTACACGGGAATTTGAGAAAACCAGGTTTATTTAAGTGCCAATTGCTCTTCCTAAGTGGATTTTCTGTGTAAAAAGAATAAAGAGTATTATAATACTTTGAACAATTCAAACGATTTTGTGTGTGTACAAAATGTAACGATCCCTCGAGCTTATTATATAAATTGACCCTAGACTGCAAAACGAATGTCATGCTAATTATCTAGCTCGTTCCCTGTCATGTAAACTTCAGTATATGTACATGTCTTTCTTATCTCTTTACATGCAGGCCGATAGTATCATAATTCACTTTTTTGACGCGCTTACAAGATAAAATTATGCCACTATATACATTAGAAACCAACAATCTTATATTATTACGGAATAATCATGGAAAATGATAATGTTGTGTTTGGTTAGGTAGAATGGAATGGAATGGAATGAAATCAATGAAATTAAAACAAAAAAATGAAGGTAGAGGGAAGATTTAGAAAAAAAATATGAATAGGTACAAAATTTATGTGATGAGATATGTGAAAAAATTGAATGTTGGGGGAGAATTCCTTCTTAAATAGGTGAGTTTGAGTTCTATTTCAGAATAAGGGGCTTATGGACCATTGTCCGCTTCTGTGCACTATTCCTGTCCAGCTTGAAAGAATTAAAAAATCTTTCCAATTTCACAATTATCTCACGGGGATCGAGGGGTTTGCTGAAACCGTTCTTAAAGCATGGTCTACCCAATGGTATGAAAATCCAATGGCTATTTTAAATCGCAAATTGAAAGATGTGCAGACTGCCATGGTAGCTCTTAACAAATCTCATGGAAACGTTCACAATAACGTCTCCTTGGCTCGTGCTGCATTGTCTGAGATTCAAGACTCTCTTACCAGCGATTGCGAAAACCAAATCCTGCGTCACCTGGAATCTCAAGCTTCCCAAAAACTGGAATCTGCTCTTACTGAAGAGGAAATGTTTCTTCATCAGAAATCCCGAATAAAATGGCTTACGGTGGGTGATGGTAATAACAGGTTTTTTTACAACCAAACAAAAGCTAACTGGAACACAAATAAAATCATGGCTGTTGAGAATAGTGATGGCAATCTTGTTACAGGACACAAAAAAATATCGGAGGTGGCAATCGAGTATTTTTCAAACACTCTGGGGGCCTCTCGCCAACTGGACTTATGCGACTTTGATGATCTTTCTTGTGGCTCAATATCTACTACCCAGGCTTCTTTATTGGAGGCTCCAGTTACTGATGCAATTATCTTGAAAACTTTAAAATCAATGGGAAAGAATAAGGCACCAGGTCCAGATGGTTTCACTGCTGAGTTTTTTCTGGCCACGTGGGACATAGTCGGCGAGGATTTTTGTAAGGCAATAAAGGACTTCTTTGCAACGGCCTCATTGCACAATTCAATGAATGCCACTACAATCGCTCTAATCCCAAAGATTTCTAATCCTACTACTATGAGGGACTTTAGGCCAATTTCTCTGTGCAGCATTCCATATAAGTGTATCACTAAAATTCTTGCTGGTCGTCTAAAGAGAGTCATGCCTACGATCATAAATATTTCTCAGTCAGCCTTTGTTCCTGGGCGAAGCATATCAGACAATATTTTAATGGCCCAGGAACTGTTTCGAGGTTACCATCGGGACAATGGTGCTCCAAAATGTGCCTTGAAATTGGATCTTCATAAAGCATTCGACTCCATAGACTGGAATTTTGTTATGGGAGCTCTTGCGAAACTGAACTTCCCCCTTCTGTTCAGAAACTGGATCTTTTCCTGCATCTCATCTCCAACCTACTCTGTCAAGATTAATGGTTCTCTATGTGGTCAGTTCGCGGGTAAGAAAGGCCTTCGCCAAGGGGACTCTATCTCGCCTTACCTTTTCTCAATAGCAATGAATGTCCTGTCTTGTATGCTTGCCAAAGTGCCAGGGGATTTTAAGTACCATTGGAAATGTAAAGATCTTAAACTAACTCATCTGTTTTACGCAGACGATGTCTTACTTTTTTCCAGGGGGGATCAAGGTTCGATCTCACATCTTATGAGTTGTATCTCAAATTTCTCAAATGTTAGTGGCCTATGCCCGAGTTTAGCTAAAAGCAGTGTTTTCTTTGGAAATTGTGATTCTCATCTCATTACATGGTTTGATTCTATGTTTGGGATTTCGCATGGTGATCTACCCGTTCGCTTCCTGGGAGTGCCTTTAATCACCTCCCGTTTAAGTCACAATCATTGCATTCCTTTAATAGAGAGAATCACTGCTAGGGTTTCATGTTGGACATCTTTGCTTCTCTCATTCGCAGGTCGTGTTCAACTGCTTAGGGCAGTTCTGTTTGTCATTCAAGGGTTCTGGACCAATCACTTCATCCTCCCGGTTTCGGTTCATAGGAGCATTCGATCTTTGTTCACTCGGTTTCTTTGGAAAGGAAATTTAGACTCAAAAGGCGGAGCTAAAGTTAGCTGGAAACATTTGTGTCGCCCTGTTCAAGAAGGGGGTCTAGGCCTAAAGAACACGGAAGACTGGAATAGGTCACAAATGATGGGCCATCTATGTAAAATTGTCTCTAAAAGCACTGCTCTTTGGTCTACCTGCGTAAACAGTACTGCTCTAAAACGACAACACTTCTGGACCATGCAAATGCCTACGGACTGCTCTTGGATCATGTGAAATGTTCTCAAGCTTAGACCCTTGGCTAGAGAATTTTTTTCCTATACTCTAGGAAGTGGTCATGCAACGTCTTTATGGTTTGAACCCTGGTGGAACTCAAATTGCTTGGCTATGTCCAAAACAGATACTATCATTGCTCAGTCGGGTTTGCCACATGATGCCTCTGTTAACTGCCTTATTCGAACAGGTGCTTGGGTCTTGCCAAGCCCATCGGCTAGACTTCATCACATAGACCCTGGCCTAACTTCTTGGCACGCAAATTTTTCATATCCGACCTTTAACCTGGGTGCAAACGACATGCTATGCTCGGGAACTATACCTCTTAAAAAGTTAAAAATCTGGGATATATGGGACTCTATTCGAAGCCCTTCTCCACAGGTTTTTTGGTCTGACCTTGTTTGGCATCGTCTCAAAATTCTAAGATTCGCTCATCATGAATGGCTGTTGTGTTTGGGTCGCCTGCCAACTGCTCAACGTTTACTCTCTTTTGGTTTGGACGTTCAGCCTCACTGCTTGCTCTGCGTTGGAGGCCTAGAAAATGATTCGCACTTGTTCGTCTCCTGTGCTTATGCAAATTATATTCTTACCAAGATCGTAGGTGTCTTGCATGTCAACATCGTAGGGGATAACTGGTTAGCCCTTTTATCAGCTTGGGGGTCCAATCCTGACCAAGTTCATAAGGTAGTTCTTTTGCTAGCGGCTCAGATTTTTTCTTACCATTTATGGAGGGAGCGCAATGCTCGTTGGCACAACAGGGGAGGCCTTCGTCCTGCCCAGTTAATTGCTATCATCATGACTGACTTGAAGACTAAATTGTAAAACTCAACTTGGTTCTTACAGAATGCTAATTTAGTTCTTTATAGGTGGCTTTTCATTTGATTCAGTTTTTTTTTTTTTTTTTTCCGTTTTTCCTATTCTTAGGGAACGGCCCTTTCTCTTCTTTCTTTGTCCAATCTAGCTGTTAGGGTAGATTGTATTCAAATAGCTCTCTCTCCGCTTTCGTGGACGAGCAAGGGTTAATCCCTTTTCTTCTTTTCTAATATAAATACATTTAGTAAAAAAAAAAAAGAATGGAAAAGATGAATGAATGAATATTTTAGACATTATCCTATTTCATAGTTCAAATTTCATTCCATTCCTTTCCATTCCATTCATCCCAACCAAACACAACATAAGAGTCTTAAATTAATTCTCAAAACGGATCCAAATATTACGTGTGTTGATTGTATAAGTAATTGTTTTAATTTGGTTATAATGTAATTAATAAATAATAAATAATGCATTCACATTTCAAATTATCAAATAATCAACCCCATATCATTTGAAAATAAATTTTAATATCCTACCTTTAACACTACTCATAAATCATTGTTTTTTACCATAATTATATTGGTTATTTTCAAGTTATGATAAAATTATATCTTGTTATACAATAATAGCTATAGATCGAGTACTATATATTATATATCACTTTTTTTAGGGCAAGTACCATATATCACTTACATACTTGCATGTGTAGCAATCATTTTTAACTCTACTTCTCGGAAGATGCCAAGACTTGTACTCCCTCCGTTCCAAATTGTATGCACCCGTTTGGCTTTCACGGAGATTAAGAAAATGTAGTAAAAAAGAGTAAAGTTAGTTGAAAAGTGGGTAAAGTGGTGGGACCTATTAATATTTAATAATAGATTTGAGATAGTGGAGGAAAATAGTGGGTGTAATAGTGTTTATTTTATAAAAAAGTGGAGAAGTAGTGGGTGTAATAGTGAAAAGTAGTGTTAAAAAATAGTAAGTATATTATGTTCATTCTTTTTGGGACGTACCAAAAAGGAAAGAGGTTCACATAAAATGGGACAGAGGGAGTATAAGAGAGTCCTTTGTTGAGTATACAACAACGAAAGCAAAACCCAAACCGAATAAACAAGAACAAGAAAATAACGACAATCACACAAGACAAAGATTTACGTGGTTCGGAAATTCCTATTCCACAAGCCGCACTAATTTTGTATTGATCTCTCACATTGTGTTGTGTTATGTTACAATTACATGAGTATTTATAAGAGAAGAAACTGGGTCAACCAATCAGAGTCTAATTCTGAAATTCCTAACTAATCCTAACTCTAATTAGAGTCCAATTCAGGAATTCCCAAGTCAAATCAGAAACCAATTATGAAACCTAATAGACTTCACAAACCCAACAATCTCCCACTTAGAGTCTGACCACATCTTCACTTCACTCTTGTAAATCTAGTAACAAATAATCCCTCGATCAATAACTCTAACTAGTGCAACACCTTCTCATCAATCAGTTCTGAAGGCCAGTTGAAGCTATGCAAAGCTTCAACTTTTCATTAGTAACCACCTTAGTCAACATATCTGCAGGATTCTTTGAACCAAGGATTTTCTTCAAGGACAAAGTACCATTGCTAATCAACTATCTTATAAAGTGATATCTCAGCTGAATATGCTTCGTCCTAGCATGAAACACAGGATTCTTCGCAAGATGAATAGCACTCTGACTGTCGCTATACAAAGCACTGTCCGCCTGTTTCTTTCCCAACTCCTCAAGAAAATTCTTCAACCAAATCATCTCCTTGCTAGCTTCAGAGATATCCATATATTCTGCTTCTGTGGTTGAAAGAGCAACACTCTTTTGAAGTCGAGACATCCAACTAATTGCTGTGCCACCCAACGTGAAAATATATCCCGTAGTACTTTTTCTTGTATCCAAACATCCACCCAAATCTGCATCAGAGAACCCTTCCAAGATAACATCTTTCTTGCTGAAACATAATGCAACCTTGGAAGTGCCTTTCAAGTAGCGCAACAACCACTTGACTGCTTCCCAATGATCTCTTCCTGGATTAGACATGAACCTGCTAACAACTCCCACTGCATGAGCAATATCTGGCCTTGTACATACCATAGCATACATCAAACTGCCAACTGCAGATGCATACGGAACTTTAGCCATATCTTTCTTGCCTTCATCCGTTTTAGGTGACTGCTTCTTCGTGAGATTAAAGTGAGTCGCCAACGGTGTACTTCTGGTCTTCGCATCCTGGACACTGAATTTCTGCAACAATTTCTCAATATACTTCTCTTGAGATAATTTCAAAGTACCTTCAGATCTATCCCTTATGATGCTCATACCAAGTATCTGTTTTGCCGCACCCATATCCTTCATCTCAAACTCCTCAGACATCTGTCTCTTTAACCTGTTAATTTCCCTCATGTTTGATCCTGCTATCAACATGTCATCAACATACAACAACAATATGATATAAGATGAATCAAATTGTTTAAAATAACAACAATGATCCATAGCACTCGTAGTGTACCCATTCTTCATCATAAAGCTATCAAACTTCAAGTACCATTGTCTTGGCGCTTGCTTCAAACCATACAAGCTTTTTATAAGCTTGCAAACAAAGTTTTCTTTCCCAGCTACCTGAAATCCTTCTGGCTGTACCATGTAGATGTCTTCCTCAAGATCACCTTGTAAGAACGGGGTATTAACATCTAGTTGCTCTAGATGTAACTCCTCTGCAGCCACAATACTTAGCACAATTCTAACAGTAGTCATCTTAACAACCGGAGAAAATATATCAGTATAGTCAATACCCTTTTTCTGTTGATAACCCTTGACTACTAACCTCGCCTTGTATCTTTTGCTGCCATCAGGTTCTTCTTTGATCTGGAACACCCACTTATTTTGTAAAGCCTTCTTTCCTGCTGGTAACTCTGTTAAAGACCAAGTCTCATTCTTCTCAAGAGAACTCATCTCTTCTTCCATGGCTGATTTCCACTGAACTGAATCATCCACCTGAACTGCCTCTGAATAACACTGAGGCTCTCCATCCTCAGTCAATAACATATAATATACTGAATGAGAAAATCTTTGTGGTGGCCTCACAATTCTGCTAGATCTTCTTACCTCAGCCTGTGGAGTAATTGGAACCGTGTCATTACCATTCCCCAAACTCCCACTATTTCCTACAAGATCTTCTTCTGTAATCTCTTCAAGCACTGCTTTCTCTTTCTCATTTGTTCCTTTGCAAACTCAGAATCGACTGCAAGCTTGTCCTTGTACACTACACTTTCGTTAAAAGTAACATCTCTACTTCTAACAACCTTCTTCGTCAGTTCATCCCAGAAACGGTAACCCATATCATCTGAGCCATAACCAATGAAGATACACTGCTTTGCTTTCGGATCAAGCTTGTCCCTGTCAGAATCTTTAACACGCACATAAGAAACACAACCAAAAACTCGCAAGTGTGAAAGATTTACCTCCTTTTTCTGCCACTCTTCTTCAGGAATCTTGAACCCCAAAGGAACTGAAGGTCCTCTATTTATGAGATATGCTGCTGTGCTAACTGCATCTGCCCAAAAAGTCTTTGGCAACCCTGGATGCAACCTCATACTCTTGGCCCTCTTATTCAAGGTTCTATTCATGCGCTCTGCAACACCATATTCTGCCCAATAGCTTTTAAACTCATCACTACTGTACTCACCACCATTATCTGACATCAAACTCTTAACCTTCAAACCGGTCTGATTTTCAACTTCGGTCTTCCACTTCTTGAAAGTAGCAAACACATCTGATTTATTCTTCAAAAAATAAACCCATACCTTTCTAGTGGAATCGTCAATGAAAGTGGAACTGCTGTTGGACCATATACATCTTCAGCTCTAACCTCGCCAATGAAAGTGGAACTGATGTAGCGAGATCCTCCCAACGACGCAACTGCTGTTGGACCATATACATCTGTATGAACTAGCTCTAACCTCTCAGCCTTGGGTGTCCTCCCTGATTTTGTAAAAGTAACTCGTTTCTGCTTTCCAAGAACACATGGCTCACAGAACCCAACTTCCACATTCTTCAGCTCTGGAATCTTACCCTTCGAAGTTAATAGCTTCATACCTTTTTCACTCATATGACCAAGTCTTTGGTGCCACAAAGTTGAAGACTCAATCTCATCAACAACCGTATTTGCTTCATAGCTAGATTGTTCAACTATGTACAACGTCCCCTTTTTCTCTCCACGAGCAACAACTAGATTCCCTTTTATAACCTTCCACTGTCCGTCTCCGAAAGTAACTCGATACCCTTCCTTATCTAACTGACCCACAGATATCAACATCTTCTTCAGTCCAGGAATGTACCTTACATCTTTCAACGTCCAGCTAGTCCCCAAAGAGGTCTTGAGATTAATATCTCCCATGCCCGTAATATCCAGAATCTCATCATCAGCAAGACGAACTTTACCAAAATTTCTAAGTCTGAAATTTAACATCAAATCCTTGCAAGGGGTAGCATGGAATGATGCACCAGAATCCATAACCCATGATTCAATCAAACATTCAACACAACAAATCAAAGCGTCGTCACTCACCACCTCTTCAACTACATTAGCTGAATTATCCTCTTTCTTCTTTCCTTTAGGAGCTGTGGGAGCCGTACACTGATTTCTGAAGTGACCTTTCTTCTGACAATTCCAACAAACAATCTCCTTGCGATCTTTGGACTGTCCTCTCTTCTGTGACTTCGATCTGTTACGCCCCTGATTCTGCCCCCTATCGGACTTTCTGCCTCTACTCTCAGTACTCAACAAGGAACCTGACGACTCTCCTGAGTTTCTCCTACGAATATCTTCTCCAAGAATCGCATCTCGAACTCCATCAAAAGTCATCTTACTGCTCCCAGATGAATTACAAATAGCAGTGACAAATCCTGACCAACTGTCAGGTAACGAGGATACCAACAATAAGGCTTGTACTTCATCATCGAATTTAATATCCACTGATGTCAATCTTGATAGGATAGAGTTAAATTCGTTAACATGATCAACAACACAATCACCTTCATTCAATCTCGTGGCAAACAACAAGCGACACAAATATACCTTATTCGAAGCAGACAGCTTCTCATACATATTTGATAACGCCTTGATCAATCCATAAGTTGTCGTTTCCTTGACGATATTGTAAGCAACGTTCTTCGCCAAAGTCAATCTGACAACACCCAGAGCCTGCCTATCCAATAGCTTCCAATCTTTCTCATCCATCTTTTCTGGCTTCTTCTCCTCCAGCGGTTCGTGTAGTTTTTTCTGATACAAATAATCTTCAATTTGCATCTTCCAAAACGAAAAATCTTTGCCATCAAATTTGTCGATCTTTAATTTCCCTTCTTCTGCCATCGCTCCCACTCGCCTGAAAACCTAGGCTCTTGATACCAGTTGTTGAGTATACAACAACGAAAGCAAAACCCAAAGCGAATAAACAAGAACAAGAAAATAACGACAATCACACAAGACAAAGATTTACGTGGTTCGGAAATTTCTACTCCACAAGCCGCACTAATTTTGTATTGATCTCTCACATTGTGTTGTATTATGTTATGTTACAATTACATGAGTATTTATAAGAGAAGAAACTGGGTCAACCAATCAGAGTCTAATTCTGAAATTTCTAACTCTAATTAGAGTCCAATTCAGGAATTCCCAAGTCAAATCAGAAACCAATTCTGAAACCTAATAGACTCCACAAACCCAACATCCGTGACTTAACTAACACACTCAAAAGAATAAATCAGCTTAAAGTTAGTTACTTAGTGTCTGTTTGGCACAACTTTTGTTAAGAACTTATGGATTTATTTTCGGATAAAAATTTTATATTTTAATAAACTTTTTTATATAAGTATTTAATGTATGTTTGAGATTCAATAAATTGCAAAAATAAGTTGAAAAATAAGTTGGAAAGTAACTTTATCTTAAAATAAGTTGACTTATTCTGGAAAAAAGTTCTCAAAAACACCAAAATCACTGGAATTGTGTTAAAACATAGAAACAAAAAAGACATATACAAAGTTCTTCCCACAGTGAAAGAGCATAAGGCCTATATATTGACTTTTTAAAGTGATAAACACGTTCGAAGTAGGTCAAAAGGATATCCAGACATAAACCTTTAAATCACAAAACAAATTTCCTTTCGAGACTTATTAATTTGGAGTCTAATGAGTTAACATTTTACGATATATTAGGAGCAGCTAGAGGGAATGTGTCATATGACGTATGATTTGAGCGGTGGAATTAAGATTTCAAATAACCTGAAGTTTTAATGAAATATCGTTAATTATTTTAGTGTTAGTCGGGACTTAACAAAATATTTTTACGATTTTTAACTAAAATTCGAAATTTGTAAAAAAGGAAAATCTACAAAATTTTTGATTTAGTCTGTGTTTAAATGAGCCTAGGTTCGCATCCTAGCTAATAGTTCTTTTATTTGACCAAGTCTGCAAAATGAGGTAATTAGTTGGCATTTAAGTTAGTGACATTAAGAAAAATTTAACACGCTATCTATTTATACTATTATATAAAAATCGAAACATTAAAAATTTGGTTGTCGGTATGGTACCTATTGATTTTACTGATTTACTCTTACTTAATTATAGAAAAATCATCCTACTAACTAATTAATTTATATATTTTATATTTTATCTAACTAAAATTTTTCCTATACTATCCAGCTAAAATTTCTCATTTACTAATTAATTTCCTTTTACAGATTAAACATATTAACTTTTTTATTTTTCAATAACTAAGTAATTTCCTTTTTAGATGAAATATAATGTCTTCTATATTTTATCTAACTAAAAACCATGGACACCAAAACTCTAATTTTTAAAATTCTAATGTATTCTAAAATTTAATAGACCCGTGAGATGAGAAACAATTTTTCCTCACATAAAGCCAAATAGCAAAAATTTTCCACACATAAAGCCAATTAGCAAATGTTGAGCTATTTTTTCCACACGGAAACACGCCACCTAGAACTCGTATAAAATGCCACTCAGTGTACACAGGAAAATACACCATCCAAAAGAAAAAAAATACACCATCCAAATTCGATCCATCTCAAAATGTCTCTCAAGTGCTCGAACCTACTTATGTTGTTTTTGGCAGCAGTAGTTCTCACAGCTCCCTCCCTTGCTCTTCGCTTTCCAGATCACATTCCCCAAACAAAATACAAACCCCGGTTTAATGATCGCAGAATACTAGGAATCCCGAAACTACCCTTAATACCAAAACCAACACCAATATTTAAACCAAAACCAATACCTTATAATTATAAACCAACACCATATTATTATAAACCAAAACCATATAATTATAACCCAACACCAACACCATACAATTATAACCCAACACCATATAATTACAAACCAAAGCCAACACCATATAATTATAACCCAACACCATATAATTATAAGCCAAAACCATCATCAGATATACCTAAAACAAAGACACCATCTAAACCAAAACATAAACCAGATATAGATATACCAACTGATACACCCTTATCACCGCCAAATATGATACCACTACCCTGGACATCACCGCCAGATATACAACCATCATTGCCACCAATATCGTATTAACGCTTCCCTCCAGCACCATTTAGTGGCGGAAGTATTCCTCCAGCAGCAGTCAGTAGATATCATTACTTGAATGTAATAATTTTTACATGTTGGTGTGTTGTTTAGAAATAGCAAAGTATGTTACTACTTACTAAGATGAGGAAAAATGAGGACAAACAAAAAAGAGATACTTCACTTAGTTTGCATATTCTTTGCTAAATCACTTATTTGCATTTTACTTGTTACTTTATCAAATATTCATATATTATATCTATTCTGTGTTCCCTCTCTTTTTTATTCTAGTTTTTCTTTACTCTATATTCTTACAAGTTACAATCAAATCACAAATTGTGATAATTCATAGACGACTCACCTTAATTAACACGACAGTGTTGAAATGTAAATGTAAACACACATCTTGTTAAAGTCAATAGTCGGTTAGCTACCTAGTTTCATTCAATAAGGTCGGCTAACTACCTCTCTTTACACGCTTTGTAATCTCTATATATTAGTTCTTCATTCATGTATCAACCTAAGCTGATCTCTTTAAATTGTTGTTCAGCTTCCCTTGTAGCCTCATATTACTTATACGATATTGTAACTCTGCTACGTTACACATATGCACACACAAGCAATGGCACAAGGTCACCCTCACAATTTCTACATGGTATTAGAGCTTTAAGATCCTTACTTGTGTTATTCCGGTGACAACCATTGTCTCCGGTAGCTTCATCTCTTCAAAGCTTTTTCCTTGTGACAATTACAAAAACACCTTGCGAGCAACTCAGTGAGCTAACAAACACTTTCTGAGTCACCCTCGTACAAGCCGTACACATATACCAAACACATGCCAACCATATCCACAAACACCATCGAGTCATCATACTCCGAGTAAACTCACTCGCCAAGTCGTCACTGATTCTCCTTCAATTTACTAACCCAGCTCCACCTTGTCCGTGAGATACTTCAAATCAGATTCGTGACCATCTTCCAATGCTCACATTCACAGAACCAATCCATCTTGGTTCGAGTCCACACACTCATTTGCTAAACTCTCCTCCGAGTTGACCCATTACACTCATTTGTTGGGAAGTTTTGACACATGAAGTTTGATGAATTATACCACATGTATCCAAATAAGATATAAATGAACCACCATATTCAGTACCGTTATCACTCCGAAGGATTTTAACAGATGCATTAAACTGTGTTTGTACCATGTGGTGAAAAGACTTGAAACACTCGAAAACTTCATTTTTGTGCTTAAGGAGATATACCCAAGTAAGCCTAGAATAACAATCAACAAAGACAACAAACCATCTATACCCATCATGTGTAGGATGTCTAAATGGACCCCAAACATCAGTATGAATAATAGAAAATAAAGTAGAACTTTTTTTATTTCTGGATGGATAAGATGATCTTTTATGTTTAGCTAGTTCATATGGTTCACAAAAAAAATCTTCCTTCTTACAGTGTTTTATTAGGGCAGGGAATAGATGTGTTAAAACACCAAAAGATGGATGACCTAACCGTCTATGCCACTGACACAAAGATTCAAAAGCAGAATTTAACTTGGATGACACCACATAAGTTGATGGAGAAATAGAATTCCCTTCCATAACATAAAGTCCATCGCCCACTTTACCATTGCCAAGGACCTTGCCTGTCGCCAGATCCTGAAATACACAGTGGGAAGAAAAAAAGGTTACTGAACAATTAAGATTTTCAGTAATACGCTGAACAGATAATAAGTTTGCTGTTAAGGAGGGAACATGTAACACATCAGATAATGGCAAGGACGATGAGAGGCAGTGAGAAGTGCCCTATCCATGAACAGGTACAATAGCTCCATTGGCAACACGAATATTGCCTGTTTCACCGTTATATGTTTCTAGAAAACTAGAATTTCCAGTCATATGCGCTGATGCTCCAGAATCAATAATCCATGAATTAGAACTTTTACCGGAGGTAAAATGACAAGATATACCTGCATGAGTAGAATTAGCAGTGGGTGTTGATGGAGTAGTGTTCAATTGAGACATTAACTGTCGAAAGTTGTTGAGTTCTGAAGGCGTCATTGTTCTTGTGGAAGGAGGCACTTCGTATTCTGAAACGGCATAATGAACATTAAAAGGGTTGCCTCTGCCTGTATTTCTGCCTGTACCTCTGGATGATACACCACGATAGCCACCTCTGCCGCGTCCTCCACGTCCTCTGTTTTTTAGGTGTGGGTGTAGGATAAATCAATTCTCATGGGTGTGATTCATCTTATTGCAATAATCACATTGAAGAGTAGATCTTTCACCCATAAGCGCCACTGGGAACTGCTCCTCTTTTTCCATCTCAGGTTGCGGAATTTTTCCGGTTATGAGTGCAGATCTGTCAGAGGGAGTGACAGGAGCCATGCTTTGCTTTCGACTCTCCTCTAATTGAACACGGCCATATGCATCCTCTACAGTCGGAAAGGGAATCTGTCCGATAAGTTGATTTTTGATTGAGTCATACTCATCAGACAGACCATCCAGAAATTTCATCACCCGTTCTTCTGTCAACATTTTTTGATATTTCTCCTGATCTTCGGCATTTTTGCATTCAAAAATAGTGTAATGAGCCAATTCGCTCCATTGGGATGTCAGCTCTGAGTAATACTGAGCAAGAGTTGTACTTTCTTGAGCCAATGCCCATATTTTTCGATTTACTTCAAATCGCTTGGCTACATTTTGGCCACGCCCGTCGTCGACGCGCCAAATTGATAATGAATGTTTTGCTCTACTATGTTCGCACTTAACTATAAAATATAGCAAATGTGGCAAGTAGGGATCGAACCCAAGGGAATAGCGTTCAATACTAGAGTAATGTAAAATGGTGGGGGGTTTTTAGTTGTTTGTGGTGTTTTATCAAACACCTTGACTACAAGAAATAAATTGCTAGAGAAATATGATTATGGGACTTTCAATCATCCAATTTTTCCAACACAACAAGGCACAATGCTTAAATTAACAAGAATAAGAGATATTTGACCCAAGGATTATGGAAACTCAAGAACTTCACCCACACACATATGAGCAAGAAATAATCAACTCTACCTAACCAAGATAATTGGTGAAGCACACAATCACTTAATTCTCTTCTATAAACACTAATTTAGTGAAGCACATAAATTAGTTCTCTTGATTATAGCAACCAATAATGAAGCACTACTAGTTTAACAAAATCAAGGAATCAAACAAAGAGAGGCTAGGACAAACCCACGGATGAGGAGCTCAACCTAGGTATTTGCACTTGAATTTTGAGGATTTAGGTACACTAAATCTTGTGCTACTATAATGAATGCACTAACAATTACGGATTAGCACAAACAATTAGCAATTAAAATTACAAGAAGAGTAAGGTGAAGCAACTTACAATCTCCAAGCAAAATCATAAACAATACAACACAAATATTCAAGATAGAGTGAAATAGATCTTACTTAAATAAAATGGGTTTTGATACAAGAGCTCCTCCTTGAGCCAAATATATGAAGTTAGTTACTCATAATCAATGCTAGATTATGAGTAATTGATGTTTTTCTCTCTACTTGACTAACCCTAATTTGGTTCTTGAAGAGGCTAAGCAAGGAGGCTACAATGAGATGAGAAGATATGATATTAGGTTAAGAGATGATATGTTCATTTAATACTCAGCAGCTCCGTACGGTCTGCTGTACGGCCGTACAGCTGCCCGTACGAAAATTCTGCTCCTTTGAACGGCCCGTTGAACGGCCGTACAGCTGCCCGTACGAGATAAAATCTTCAATATAATGCATTAAACACCTCCCGGCATCACGAGCTTGCATCTTCTAACTTCCCTCTTGAATAATCTTCGCTTTCAAGCCCAAAATAATCCATCTTTTCAACAATTAAGCATGAGGCACTGAAAGATGAAAAACATAACAAATATTAATAAAACAACATTCGAAACTAACAAAAAATGCAGAAGAATAAAAGACAAAACGTGTATAAAATACACGTTATCACATTTCCAGAAAAAGAATATGTCCGGGTAAGAGATTTCCACACTTCTTCGGCCGTGTCAATAAAGATATAGCTCTTCGAATATGTACCTCCATAGAGTTGGACAACCAAGAGCACACCATTGCATTTTCTGAATCCCAATCATCAAAGTCCGCATCTTTCTCCAGGGGTTGCTTGACTTTCCCATTAATATATTTCATTAATTTATGGGATTTAAGGACCATTGTGCAGGCCTTCGACCATTCAAGAAAATTTTTCCCACTAAATTTAGGACTGATAAAAGGAGTACTATGAAATCCCATTTTACTACTACTGCTACTTATAGCAGTACTTTTGTTCGAAATTGCAGAACCGCCAGTATCCGTCATTATAAAATATTTAAATAACAATTACTCAAATAACAATTTCTCCCGAAACCTAAGGAAGTCTTAACTACCCAAGGTATATATGACAAAGGGATATATAAGGCAGTTAGTGGTAGGACCCACGCAGAAAAAACAACATGTAGTATATATTAGCTTTATTAGCTTATCTCTCTGTACTCAACATTTGTAAAGTGACAGAAAATTGTTTGGCTGAAAAAAAATCTATCGAGTATCAGAGTAGAAGAAAAATTGACAGAAGGAAACAACAACAAAAAAACTGTCAGGGAAAAAAATTTCGACAGAAACAAAACTGAACAAAACTAAAAAGTGTTACCACGGTTGGAATCGGAATAACAGGACGAACAAGAACTCCAACTGCAACTTCGCCGGAAAATGGACGTAAGACACCACACGCGCCGGCACGTGGGCGCGTGGGACGGCGCCTGGTGGCATCTGGTGGCGCATGTGGGCGCGTGTGGCAGTTTCAGGCGGCCGAATTTCTGGGTTTCTCTCGTTGTCAGTTGTTCTTTACAGGTATGAGGGATTGGTTTGATTCTGGGCTGGACAGAAAAATAGATTTCTGACAGTTCTGGCAGTTTGTTCTTCTTCTGCAGTTTGTGTTGTTTTTTTTCTT
This sequence comes from Saposhnikovia divaricata, assembly GCA_036435485.1. NCBI lineage: Eukaryota > Viridiplantae > Streptophyta > Magnoliopsida > Apiales > Apiaceae > Saposhnikovia > Saposhnikovia divaricata. Next base: position 29,003,935 of record CM071600.1, read on the forward strand.
CTGTAACATGATTTCTTCTGCAATGTGTTTCCCTAGGATTAAACATGCTCTGATACCATGTTAACAGCAGTAGTATAGAAGAAGAATATGTATGTAGAGATTGTTTATATTTGTATGAATTACAAGAGTTTCTAGGTCCTATTTATAAGCCTAAATAGACTCATTCTACGTAACTGATTACATCATGTTTTACTGTAGAACCTCTGACTAAATGTTACTGTGGATCCTCTGACTATCTTCTAACCACCTCTTTGACAGGAACGTATGTGGCTCCTAAAACTTGTCACATTTTTCCCATTCATGTTCTATACATGATGTTCTTACTCTCTCAAAGGTTTACAACTAGGTGAAGCCTAATGGGTATTGATGTTTAATATTTTTTAAATCTGTTTTCTGTTTATTTATTTTCAGAAAACTGTTTTTAAAAACAAGACCTAAAATCAAATCTGTTTTTTGAAAATAGATTTTATGTTTTGAAAACAAAAAACAGTTTTTTTTTTTGTTATTAAGTCAAACAACCACTAAAAATCCAATGTTTCCAATAGACGTACTCCAAAACAGCCCAATTCTGTTCATGAGTTTCAACCAATAAATACAGTTCTAATCTTGCAATTGCTCTTGCTAGGTGGATTTTTTTATGTAAAATGAATAAAGAGTATTATAATACTTTGAACAATTCAAACGATTTTGTGTGTGTACAAAATGTAACGATCCCTCGAGCCTATTATATAAATTGACCCTAGACTGCAAAACGAATGTCATGCTAATTATCTAGCTCGTTCCCTGTCATGTAAACTTCAGTATATGTACATGTCTTTCTTATCTCTTTACATGCAGGTCGATAGTATCCTAGTTCACTTTTTTTATGCGCTTACAAGATAAAATTATGCCACTATATACACACTACAAGAAAAACGGGCTTTTCCTACCGATTATTTCCCACCGAATCATTTCCTACCGACCAATTCCTAACGATTTTCAAGTCAAACGGTCTTTTCCGACCGGATATTGAGCCGCTAGGAAATGATGACTCATTTCCTACTGAAGTTGGTAGGAAATGACTGTTACGGGACCCACATCACCACGTCAAAGTCTGCCACAATGAAAACGACGTCATTTCAGGCAGACCATTTCCTACCGAACGTACGCGGTAGGAAATGTCCAGCCATTTCCGACCGAGGTTGGTAGGAAATGAGCCGAGTGGGACCCATAGTGCCACGTCAAAGTCTAACCACAATGAAACGAAGTCTAGCATTTCCTACCACATAGAGACGGTAGGAAATGTGTGCCTCATTTCCTACCGAAGTTGGTAGGAAATGAGCCGAGTGAGACCCACAGTGCCGCGTCAAAGTCTGGCCACAAGGAAAACGAAGTCTCACATTTCCTACCGCGTGTAGGCGGTAGGAAATGGCTCGCCTATTCAGCAGATAATGGCCGCTTGGTGGCTTCTGATTGGTTGACGTGCTATGTAGACATTTCATACCGTAAATCGGTAGGAAATGGTAAGGCGCCATTTTTGAATTTTTCGTGAAATTTGGGCGCCACTTTGCAAAAGGAAAAAATGATAATGGGGAGGGAGTCGAACCCCCATCTCCAGCCACTTTTACTCCCCATCATACCACTATGCCAAGGTGTTACTTGTGTTTATAGCTACTCTAAAATTATATGACCACACCACATTGTTTATCACTTTTTCATTAAAAAGTCTATACAAATTAACTTAAAATTAAAATTTAGTGATTAGATAGGGGTTAAACAAATATTTTTCAAACAAATTGTTTTGATGGTCCAACCGTACGGATCTCGATATCACTACAATTAAATCATGTAAACAAACAATTATAATTTCTTAATTTCATTTGCAATGATTTAATAATGAAACAATATTTTTAAAAATGATAATATTTTATAATTATTACAAAATAATTTCAACATTTTTTACTTATTTTGTTAAACTCGTTGTATGTTAGTGCGCGTAGTTACTAAACAAAATGACGCACTTACAAATTATTTTTTTTTTTTAATTATTCACCATCTTCAAAAACTTTTCCACAACTAAGGTTGTAGTTTAGGGGTTAGGGTTGGAGTTTATTTTCTTAAAAGTTTTTTGAAATAGAGAGGCCAGATTTAGGGGTTATTAGCGTTGGATTATTTTGAAATATAATTTCGACGATCGAATCGTACGGGAGTCAAGATCAATCATTTTAAATGTTATTCCAAAATTTTAAAAATAATAAATTTACTTGATTAGGTAATTTAACGGTCAACTAGTAATTTGACTTTAACCCCTAAACTAGTTTTCGTTCCCAACTCTTGATTCGATTATTTTGAAATAGAATTTCGACGATCGAACCGTACGGGAGTCAAGATCAATCATTTTAAATGTTATTCCTAAATTTTAAAAAAATAATAAATTTATTTGATTAAGTAATTTAACGGTCAACTAGTGATTTGACTTTAACCCCTAAACTAGTTTTCAGTCCCGACTTTTGATTCGATTATTTTGAAATAGAATTTCGACGATCGAACCATAAAGGAGTCAAGATCAATCATTTTAAATGTTATTCCAAAATTTTAAAAAAATAATAAATTTATTTGATTAGGTAATTTAACGGTTAACTAGCAATTTGACTCTAACCCCTAAACTAGTTTTCGTTCCTCATTCTTGATTCGATTATTTCGAATTAGAATTTCGACGATTGAACCGGACGGGAGTCAAGATCAATCTTTTTAAATGTTATTCCAATTTTTTTTAAAAATAATAAATTTATTTGATTAGGTAATTTAATGGTCAACTACTAATTTGACTTTAACCCCTAAATTAGTTTTCGTTCCCCATTCTTGATTCAATTATTTCGAATTAGAATTTCGACGATCGAACTATACGGAAGTCAAGATCAATCTTTTTAAATGTTATTCCAAAATTTTAAAAAAATAATAAATTTATTTGATTAGGTAATTTAACGGTCAACTAGTAATTTGACTTTAACCCCTAAACTAGTTTTCATTCCCGACTCTTGATTCGATTATTTTGAAATAGAATTTTGACGATCGAATCGTACGGGAGTCAAGATCAATTTTTTTAAATATTATTCCAAAGTTTTAAGAAAATAATAAATTTATTTGATTATGTAATTTAATGGTCAACTAGTAATTTGACTTTAACCCCTAAACTAGTTTTCGTTCCCCATTCTTGAATCGATTATTTTGAATTAGAATTTCGACGATCGAACCGTATGAGAGTCAAGATCAATCTTTTTAAATGTTATTCCAATATTTTAAAAAAGTAATAAATTTATTTGATTAGGTAATTTAATGGTCAACTACTAATTTGACTTTAACCCCTAAACTAGTTGACCGTTAAATTACCAAATCAAATAAATTTATTTTTTTTGAAATTTTGGTAGTAACATTAAAAAGGATGTATCTTGACCTCCGTTTGGTTGGGTCATCGAGAATTATTTAAAAAAAAATCGAAATCCTAAACCCATCCTAAACCCAGTTTAAGGGTTATATTCAAAGTACTAGTTGTCCGTTAAATTACCAAATCAAATAAATTTATTTTTTTCTAAAATTTTGGAAATAACGTTAAAAAGGATGGATCTTGACCTCCGTATGGTTTGGTCATCGAAAAATATTTCTAAAAAAATGAAACCCTGAACCCTGACGAAACCCTATTTAGGCGTTCTAGTCAAAGTACTAGTTGACCGTTAAATTACCAAATCAAATAAATATTTTTTTTTGAAATTTTGGCAGTAACAATAAAAAGGATGCATCTTGACCTCCGTATGGTTGGTCATCGAGAAATATTTTTAAAAAAATCGAAACCCTAAACCGTGACGAAACCTAGTTTAGGGGTTCTAGTCAAAGTACTAGTTGACTGTTAAATTACGAAATCAAGTAAATTTATTTTTTTCTGAAATTTTTGAAATAACTTTAAAAAGGATGGATCTTGATCTCCGTATGGTTCGGTTGTCGAAAAATATTTTTAAAAAAATCGAAACCTTGAACCCTGACGAAACTCTGTTTAGGCGTTCTAGTCAAAGTACTAGTTGACCGTTAAATTACCAAATCAAATAATTTTTATTTCTGAAATACTAGTTGACCGTTAAATAATAATTGACAAAAAAATTTTAATTTATTTTACATTGTTGTTATTTTCACGAAAAATTCAAAAATGCCGCATTAAAACAATAATTTTAAAAATGGCGGCCAGAGTAATAACCTACCGCAAGTTGGTTGGAAATATAAAAGATATTGCCGGGAAACATAATTTCACAAAAATTTAAATATTGCGCCTAAACCCAAATTTTCAAAATTGGAGCCAAAACTTATAACCTACCGCAAGTCGATAGGAAATGATAGTTCACGAAAAATTCAAAATGAGCGTCTGAACCAACAATTCGAAATGAGCGCCCAAATAAAAATTCAAAAAGGCGCCCAAAGTCATTTCCTACCGATTAGCGGTAGGAAATGATAATTCACGAAAAATTCAAAAATGAGCGCGTGAACCAAAAATTCGAAATGAGCGCCCAAATGAAAATTCAAAAATGGCGCCCAAATTCATTTCCTACCGCTAATCGGTAGGAAATGATAATTCACAAAAAATTCAAAATTAGCACCTGAACCAAAAATTCAAAATGAGCGCCCAAATCAAAATTCAAAAATAATGCCCAAAGTAAGCCCTAAAAATCCAAGCGTGGGGCACATTTAATGTGGCATTAATTAGACTCAGTATGGTCCAAGCGTGAGGCTAAAAGTAAGCCCTAAAGACACATTTAATGTGGCATTAATTAGAATCAGTATGGTCCAAGCGTGGGGCCCACCAGATGGCCTAAAAATCCTAATTAGATATTAATTTCGTAATTAATATTGAGGGATAATTAATAGCTGGGAAGTACAAGTCAAATAAGGATATTATCTCTCCAAAGAGTAGCCTCCAAGGCACATAGTCATACAAGGAAACAGACTCCTACAAGGAAGGAGTCTAGAACCTTCCTCAAGGCTGACTTGCCCACTAAGTCACCTAACCCTACTATAATTCTGAGGCTTCTCAGCCTATATATAGGGCCAGACCCCTCACCCTAGAACTACGTTTTTTGGCTTGATCTTTGATATTCATCAAAGTACGTAGGCATCTTATGAAGGCAGATTCAGCCACGAGCACAAGAGCAGCCATTAAAAGCACGAAGCTCGCGCACCTTGGCATTAAACACAATCAAACCCTCGATTTTATTCCACAACATTTGGCGCCGTCTGTGGGAAAACAACGTCAACCATAGTTCAAACACGAAGAACAATATTAACCTCGATAGAGGCCATACCCCTTAACTCTGCTCCACCTGCCACTTCTGATCCGCTTATCAATACTGAAGAAGGACAATTGCCCCCATCAACAGGGGCGGTCATTCAACCTCTGCTCACTCAACCCTCAGGGATGACTAGGGGACCCTGAGCCAAGAAACTAACCCTCTTCAGATAGTGGTTTCTCCTCTTGGTAACGTTGATCGTACGCTACCCCCGGGGGTACAGATCCACACTACGGATCTCCCCTTGAATACCAATCCGATGTATGGGCTGCCTAATTATCCCCCTCGACAAAGGGAACCTGGACCAAGCGGTCATGCCTTACAGATCCGAGATCGAGAGTATGATGACTACTCTGGTCCCTATACTGATGATTCATCATTATCTGAGGATGATGATCGAGATGAAGCCCCGAGGAGGCGATGTGCTAGCAAAGGACCTCTAAGGAGGACACGAAGGATCCATGATGGACTCCCCTTGACAACTGCTGAGAGGATCAAGGCTTATGAGGCTGAGATCTTAAAGTTGAAGGACGATATGGTGAGAGAACAAGATAGATTGAATCGAACTCAGCCTCCTCCAACTACAGAGAGGGTTCCCATTATAAATCTGGAGAGGCCTTCAAGGAGACAAAGAAGGGCTGATACCCGAACTGAGAAATCGACAAGGGTGGAGACCCCTAGAAGCAAACCCAAAGATCTAATGCCACTTGGGGACCCTGATGACCCCACACCTCCGTTTACTGAGGAGGTGATGAATGCCCATATCTCAAGGAATTTCAAGATGCCAACTATTAAGGCCTATGATGGAACGGGCGATCCCGCAAACCATGTCAGGACATTCTCAAACGCACTGCTGTTGCAGCCTGCGAGTGATGCCTTAAAGTGTAGGGCGTTCCCTCAAACCCTGTCGGGCATGGCTCAAAGGTGGTATAGCCGCCTACCTGCAAACTCAATTGGCTCTTTTAAGGAGTTGAGCGCTGCCTTTGTCAGCCAATTCATTAGTGGGAGAATTCATGAAAAAAGTTTTGCATCCCTCATGTATGTGGTGCAGGGGAAGAATGAGAATTTGAGGGATTATCTCAAGCGATTCACTAAAGAGACGTTGAATATCACTGATCTGGAAAATAAGGTGGCCATGGTAGGCCTGGAACACGGAACCACTGACCTCTTCTTTAAAAGGTCTTTGGCAAAACACCCTCCTGAAAACATGGCCGAGCTCCAACGAAGGGCCGATAAGTATATCAAGGATGAGGACAACATGAAGAAGGAAAGCGCAGGAGGCAATGGCAAGGGTTCCAACGACTCAAAGAAACGAATGCAAGAGCAAGAGTACGATGATAGGGACAAGTATCCCCGGGCTGGGAAGGACTCCGAGTCATCACCAAAGAAGGGTTTGAAGCCAAGATTTTCTGATTATGCAAGGCTGAACGGTCCTAGGAGTCAGATTTTGTTAGATATTGAGAAGGATAAAGACTTTCGGTGGCCAAAGCCACTCAGGGGTGACCCCGAAAAGAGAAACAAGGATCTGTATTGTAGATTCCACAGGGATGTGGGACATGATACAGATGACTGTAGACAGTTAAAGGACGAGATTGAATTTTTAATCCGGAAGGGAAAGTTAAACAAGTTCACCAAGGGTGAAGATCGTGGAACCCAGAAAAGGGATTATGATAGGAGAGACAATGATAGGAGGGATAACGATCGTGATCGTAACCCACAGCCCCGAGGGCCAGTTATCAATATGATTTGGGGAGGCCCAACAGCGGCCGGCACAACCCGAAACTCTCGAAAGGCCTATGCCAGAGAAGTGATGCACATTGTAGGAGAAGCCCCGAAACGTGCTAAGACCGAGATAATAATTGGTTTTGATGATTCGAACCTTGAAGGGGTGAAGTTCCCCCATAACGACCCGTTGGTCATAACTCCTGTAACTGGAAACTCAGAAGTGAAGCGGGTCCTGATATACAATGGAGCTTCTATTGATATCTTGTTTCATGACGCTTTTGTAAAAATGGGGTACACTAACTCTCAATTAACCCCGACTAACATGCCTATCTACGGGTTTAACAGATTTGAGTCCAAGGTTGAAGGGACTATTCAGCTGCCCGTGACAATAGTTCAAGAACCTAAGGAAGCCACCCAGATGTTGAATTTTCTGGTGATTAAGGCTACCTCATGCAATCTTGGGGAGGACCGGACTTCATGCGTTCAAGGCTGTTGCTTCTACCTATCACATGAAGGTCAAATTTCCAACCAGGAGTGGTGTTGGGGAAAAGAAAGGAGATCAGAAAATGGCCAGGAGTTGCTATGTGGCTGCTTTGAGAGCTGATGGAGCCGGGGGGCAGGTACTCCCGATTGAAGACATGGATGTCCGTGGTGATGATGAACACCGAGGAAGGCCAGCAGAGGACTTGGTTCCCATACCTCTAGAGTTGGGCGACCCTGGAAAAGTTACTTATGTAGGAGCTTCTCTGAAGGAACCCTTGAAGGGAAAATTGATAACATTCTTACAGGAAAACAGTGATGTGTTTACTTGGACAGCGGCTGATATGCCAGGGATTGATCCCCAACTAATAACTCATAAATTGAATGTCGATCCCAAGCGAAAGACCATAAAGTAGAAGAAGAGGAATTTTGCTCCAGAAAGGAAAGAGGCCATTAAGCAAGAGGTGTACAAACTCTTGGAAGCTGGTTTTATTGAGGAGATTCAGTTCCGTGAATGGTTGGCTAACCCTGTGATGGTCAAGAAAGCCAACGGTAAGTGGAGGATGTGTATAGACTTCACCGACTTGAATGACGCATGCCCTAAGGACTGCTTCCCTTTATCAAGGATTGACACACTAATAGATGCCACGGCTGGGCAAGAAATGTTGAGTTTCATGGATGTATTCAGTGGCTACAATCAGATTAAGATGCACAAGGATGACATCCCAAAGGTATCCTTTATAACTGACTTTGGTGTTTTCTGCTACCTTGTTATGGCTTTTGGTCTAAAGAATGCAGGAGCTACCTATCAACGACTGGTGAATAAGATATTCGCCCATCTGATTGGAAAAACCATGGAGGTCTATGTTGATGATATGATGGTTAAGAGCTTGGTCAAGGCAGACCATATTAAGCACCTCAGAGAGGCATTCGAAGTGCTGAGGCACCATAAAATGATGTTGAATCCAGCCAAGTGTGCCTTTGGCATTGGATCAGGCAAATTTTTGGGTCTGATGGTTTCAAAAAAAGGCATAGAGGCCAACCCTGACAAGATCAAAGCGATTCTGGACATGGAACCACCCCGTTCTATACGGGATGTACAGAAGTTAACGGGCATAGTGGCAGCCCTAGGAGATTCATCTCCAAATCCGGTGACAAGTGCTTGCCTTTCTTCCAAGCATTGAAGAAGGTGAAAAATTTTGAGTGGACTCCTGAGAGCCAAGAGGCCTTTGAACAGCTGAAGAAATACATGGCCGAAGCTCCGTTGTTGACCAAACCAAGTCCTGGGGAGACTCTTTACCTATACCTGGCGGTATCTAAACAAGCCTTCAGTGTTGTCCTCATTCGGGAAGAGGAGAAAATCCAGAAACCTATCTACTACGTGAGCAAAGTGTTGCATGGGGCTGAGTTGAATTACTCACCCATAGAAAAGTTTGCTTTGGCATTAGTGACTGCCTCGAGGAAGTTGCGACCTTACTTCCAGGCACATAAGATTCAAATTCTGACAAACCAGCAGTTGAGAAATATATTGCATAGCCCTAAGGCCAGTGGAAGGCTAATCAAGTGGGCGATTGAGTTAGGAGTGTTTGATATCACATATAAGCCTCGAACAGCCATTAAGGCTCAGGCATTGGCTGACTTCGTGGTTGAATGTACCATTAACAACCAAGAAGTCGGGGGGCAAGAGATAATGACTACCCCTGGGAAAGAGAAAAAAGAAGAGGAACTTACACCTGATCTGGAGGAATATTGGGTGCTCTATTTTGATGGAGCATCAAAAACAAAATCTAGTGGCGCAGGTTTGGTTTTCCAAAGCCCCGATGGGTTCACGGTTGAGTACGCTTTGAAGTTGGATTTTCCTACTACCAACAATGAAGCGGAGTATGAGGCATTAATAGTTGGTTTGGGTTTGGCTAGAATCATGAGGGTCAAGAATCTCAAAGTTTGTGGAGATTCAAGGCTTGTGGTATCACAAGTAAATGGTGAATTCGAGGCTAAGGACGAAACTATGGCGAAATACCTGAGAGTCGTAAAGGCTGTTATGACTCAGTTTGAAGAGTGCTATGTTGAGCACATTCTGAGAGAAGAAAACATTAAGGCCGATGCCCTGTCTAAGTTCGCTTCTTCTGAGATAGAAAATTATGCTGGGAGTGTTTACTTCCGAGTCTTGAAGGCCCCGACCGTTAACTTGAAATTAGTGGCACCAATTGATATAGGGGGCTGTTGGATAGATCCTATCAAAGCTCACCTTGAAACCGGATGGCTCCCAGACAATGCATTGGAGGCACGAAAACTTTCAGTAAGAGCATTGAGATACGCCTTGATTGAGGGTATTCTGTACAAAAGGTCGTTTGTCATCCCATAATTGAAGTGTTTGAGGCCTCAAGAGGCAAGAGAAGCATTGGAGGAAGTTCATGAAGGGATCTGTGGGCAACACTTGGGGGGCAGGGTCCTAGCTCACAAGATCACTCGTTTAGGGTTCTATTGGCCGGAGATGTTGGCTGATGCACAAGACTATGTCAAGAGATGTGAGAGATGTCAAAAACATGCTCCAATTGTAAGGCAGCCGCCTGAGATGTTAACTTCAATTAACTCTCCTATTCCGTTTGCGATGTGGGGGATGGATATACTTGGTCCTTTTCCCATGGCTTCAGCACAAAGGAAGTTCTTGATAGTGGCCATTGATTACTTCACTAAGTGGATTGAGGCTAAACCTCTAGCCAAGATAACCACCAAACAAGTTGCCCAGTTCTTTTGGGAGAACATAATTTGCAGGTATGGAATCCCACGAATCCTTATGACAGACAATGGTACACAGTTCAATAATGAAGAGTTCAAGAAGTATTGTGAGGAGAATGCAATTGAGCTTCGTTTTACCTCAGTGGCACATCCACAAGCTAATGGGCAAGCTGAGGTAGCTAATCGAATTATCCTTGATGGACTGAAAAAAGAGGGTCGAACGCTCTAGGAACACTTGGGTAGATGAATTGCTGCCCATACTTTGGGCATACCGTACCACTTGTAAAGTGACAACTGGAGCAACAACATTCCTGCTGGCTTATGGAGCTGAGGCAGTTGTGCCTTTAGAGATCATGCAAGCGTCACCTCGAATTGAGGCATATGAACCAGAAACTAATGAAGAAGGGATGAGACTTGCGCTTGACTTAATTGACGAGGTTAGAGATGAAGCCAATGCTAGAAATACTGAATATCATAAGAGAGCCTCTTTTCACTACAACCAGAGAGTTAAGGAAAGATTCTTTCGACAAGGCGACATGGTTCTAAGGAAAATTGAAGCCTCAGGATTTGGCTAGAAATGAAAGCTAGCACCAAACTGGGAAGGACCGTATCTAGTCAGAAAGGTGTTAGGTCGAGGATCCTACAAGTTGGAAACCATGGATGGGGTTGAGGTGCCCCGAACTTGGCATGCTGTGAACCTCAAAGTTTATTACGTTTAAGTTCTTTTGACAAAGGCTTGGACTTTTATCTATTTATTAGGAATAAGGTTCGAATGAAACCATTATAGAGCATGTTGCTCCCAGTAGGAGATAGAGTATCTATGTAAGGGTTGAACCCATTTTATTGATGTCCTTTGACAGCTTAATGGAATCTATTCTGTTTTCTCTATGAGTTATTCCTCCTTGTTAATATAAACACGAAAGACAAATGTTGAACTAGATTGTGGGTTTAGTACCAGCCAGGGGGCCAAGTACTCGAAAAATTCTAAAGTTTAACGAACTATAAGCAAAGGAGAGAAAATGAACACAACAGAAACTAACTACATAAATAGTTAAGTTAAAAAGTTACACAAATAAAGGCCCAAAGGCTATTGAGTTAAATGGCAAAAACCAAGAGTTCTGATGAGCAAAAAGATAAATAAATAAGGCTTAAGAGGCCTTAGGGGCCTCCTTAGCATGAGAATCATCCTCGGAGCTAGTGGCTGTAGTGGATCCATCCGCAGCAGAATTAGCAGGACTAGATCGAACTAGAGGAAGTTTAAGATCCAAGGCTGAAGTGGTAGCATGCTCCTTGACCAAAGCATCATCCTCCCTGAATAACTCTTCGCTGGAACCAGGCTCATTAACTAATAATGGGGCAGGAAGATGGGGGCTCACGAAGTTTGAAGGTTGGAATAAGCCAGGATGGCTCCTCAAAACTCCCTCAATGGCCTTATTCCAACCCTCGAAAAACTGGCCAGGAAATAGCAGCTCATCGTGCTGATCCATGAGGGTCTTGTACTCATCAGAATCCAGATAGTCATCGATGATCTTCTCTCTGTCATCCTTCAAAGCTACCAACTCAGCCCGAGCACTGGCCAGCTCCTCATCCTTGTCTTTGAGATTCTCCTCTAGTTGGTTGATAGCAAGGCTTTTCTTTTGAGATTCAGATTCATACTCCTTGGCTTTCTCCTTCCAAGCTTTAGCTTGGTAGAGAGAACTCTGGAAGTGAACGTTGGCCTGTGCAAAGAAACAGTAATTATGTTAAAGTAAAGTAAATAATTAAGAAATTTAAAGAATGCGAGGTTTGAGACCTACCACAGCTAGGGCTTGAGAACCAAGTGCCTCTGATTCCCCGATGCCTCCATTGACAACCAAGTCTTTGTAGTCTGGAGGGGTGATCGAGTTAAGAGACTAGTCCATAGCGTGTTTGGTCGATCCCACCACAGTATCTCGTTTCCTGAAGCTCCAGGATGGCCTAAAAATAGTAGATTGAACATTGACTTGAGAACTCTCCTCCAAGTCGCCTATGTCACCAAACTTAAGGTTCCCCTTCTGAACCTTATGGGGCCGCAAAAAGGATGGCTCAGATGGCTTTTCACACGGATCAGCGTTCCGCTTAGCTCGAATCATCCTGGATGTCTCATCATTAATAGAAGGGGAAGCCTGCACGATCATCTTTGCAACTATGAAAGCACAAGCAAAACACGAAGTTGGAATAAGTTAAGTATGAAAATTAAAAGAAAGGCAGGAAAGAGATTTACCCCTTTCGGAAACACGTGAGAGGCCTACAGCCCTTAGGGATTCTTCATTTATAAGACTCTGGCATGTTATAGATTCACCATCGGCCTTGGTTAGAGTCTCAAAAACCGCCTGATCCTCAAGGCCAAGGACAATCCCTTTGTGGCTTCCATCTGTAACCTTTGAAAAGGTCCTCCTAAAGATGGTGCCCCAATCACCACCTTCCCATTCTAAGTAAGCAAACTCGTTTTTCCACCCAGTGTTGTTGTCAGGTATAGACTTGCCATTAAAGATGACAGGCACCTTGGGACGAAGCTTAATGTAAACCCAGCCAGGGTACTTAGCTGGACTATTGTAGATTTGAAAAATTTTGCGGAAAAGAGGGACTGATAAATTAAGGTTTTGTCTAAGGCATAAAACCATAATGCATAATATTATCCTCCATGCGTTTGGAGGGAGTTGGCAAGGGCTAACTTGAATGTCAGCTAACAGGCGAGGGATACAGTCATGAAAGGGAAAACGAAGGCCAGCTACTAGGCTCTCCCTATAGACACATAAGGCATTAGGCCTCCAATGACAAGGTCTGTCACCTGGCCCAGCTGGAACGAGTTTATAAGATTTCTAAATTTTGTACAACTTATTATATCTAGCAATTTCATCAACATCATGGTATGATCTACAACAGTCGTACGCATCTAGTTCAGCTAAACTAGGGTAGTCATCAGCTCGTTCATTTAACATTTCTAAGAGAGACATGTATGGAGATCGAATGGTAATGGTACCTTTAGAAGAGGCCGAGTTCATCTTAGCAAGGCGAACTTTGGTTTTATCCTCCATTAATGGCAGCTTGAAACCCTAGAGAGGTTGAACGGAGACGATGATCGGAGATGAAGACCGGAGATAGCCGAGAAATCTTCAAACGGAACTAGAGAGAAATGTTATGACTGAGAGTTTAGAAAGCAAAGTGAGAAGTAAGAAATGAGAATGTGAGAAATGAACTCTCCACTCTCACTCTTATAAAGGTCTTTACAACCGGTTGAAATTCTCTCAAACGGTCAAAAAACTTACAGTGGCCGGTTAAAATTCGTATATGACCGGCAAAAAGCCCATCACATAAGCCCGATTGACAAAAGCCCAATTCTGGAACCTTCTGAGAGAAGATATTTTAAAGAAAATATCTAAATGCCAAAAATATTTTTAGAAAATTCCAAATTCCTAAATCCTATAGAAGGATCTGGAACTTGGGCCAAAAAAGGTCCGAATAAGCCCGTTACAGCCATGAGGCCAAGCCCATTAAGAATAAATTAGAGTATATATTTATATATTCATAAAAATATAAAATAAGTCTTAAAAGGCCTAAAAATATTAAGGCCTGTTGAAAGCCCAACAGTATCGAACTCGATCAGAATCCTGGTCGAAATGACCAAGAATCCTGGTCGAAAAGTAGTTCGACCAAGCCATTATGAGGCCCTTATTTCGATCAGAATCCTGGTCGAAATGACCAAGAATCCTGGTCGAAAAGTAGTTCGACCAAGCCATTATGAGGCCCTTATTTCGATCAGAATCCTGGTCGAAATGACCAAGAATCCTGGTCGAAAAGTAGTTCGACCAAGCCATTTTGAGGCCCTTATTTCGATCAGAATCATGGTCGAAATGACCAAGAATCCTGGTCGAAAATTCATTCAACCAAGACAAATCTTGATGCTTATTTCGACCAAAATCCTGGTCGAAACGACCAGGAATCATGGTCGAAAAGTCATTCGAGCAGAACAAAATCGAGCCCTTATTTCGACCAGAATCCTGGTCAAAACGACCAGGAATCCTGGTCGAAAAACTTTCGATCAGGAAACTTTGAAGGCCTTATTTCGACTAGAATCTTGGTCGAAATCCTGGTCGAAAATCCTGGCCAAAAATGATAAATCCTGGTCGAAAATAATTGATTTTTTGACATAAAATACCTGTGGACACGAAAATTTCGGTGAAATGAAGAAGATACCTGTGGGTACTTGATGAATCCTAAGAATTAGGATAAATATGAATGATACAAGGAATTTTATGAATAAATCCTTGAAATAAATAAGCAAAAAAATTCATTAACAGAAGTTACTTGAAAAGTAATTGCTTAGCCTCAAATAAGGCAAATCGTCGTAAATGTGTAGGTCGCTCCATACTTTACAAATAGACGATATCTGTGAAACACTAGTGTATAATATGAACCCTGACCCAAGTCTCGAATAAGGCCATTATAATTTCAAGGAAAACCTGATCAGTTTTCCTAGAAGTTGGGGGGCAAATGATATGGGCTAAAAGTAAGCCCTAAAGACACATTTAATGTGGCATTAATTAAACCCAGTATGGTCCAAGCGTGGGGCCCACCAGATGGCCTAAAAATCCTAATTACATATTAATTTCGTAATTAATATTGAGGGATAATTAACAGCTGGGAAGTAAAAGTCAAATAAGGATATTATCTCTCCAAAGAGTAGCCTCCAAGGCACATAGTCATACAAGGAAACAGACTCCTACAAGGAAGGAGTCTAGAACCTTCCTCAAGGCTGACTTGCCCACTAAGTCACCTAACCCTACTATAATTCTGAGGCTTCTCAGTCTATATATAAGGCCAGACCCCTCACCCTAGAACTACGTTTTTTGGCTTGATCTTTGATATTCATCAAAGCACGTAGGCATCTTGTGAAGGCAGATTCAGCCACGAGCACAAGAGCAGCCATTAAAAGCACGAAGCTCGCGCACCTTGGCATTAAACACAATCAAACCCTCGATTTTATTCCACAACACTATCGCAAATTGGTAGGAAATATAAAAGTGCGGTAGGAAATGTGTAATTTAGATTTATAAAATAATAACTTTCTTCATTCCCCTTCACTTCAACTCTCTTCTCCACCTCTTCATCTTATACCACTCTTATCAACTCTCTTCATTTCTTTCATCTCGATTTTCTTCTTCATCACCATTATTTAGGTACAAATCTTTACCCTGTTTATATGTATAATTGATTTACATATAATATGTCATCTTGATTTCCTCATCACCATTAATTATGTATAAAACTTTATCCTCTTTTATATATCTATTTGATTTACATATAATATGTGTGTGTTTGTTCAATTTGAATAATATTTGTATGTTTGATTTACATATAGTATTCTTCAATTTGATTAGTTCAAACTTTCATTTTGTTTGCTATTTGAGCCCATTAACTTTCATTTGTGTATGTATGTATAATTTTTTGTTCCATTTTTTATGTAAATTGTTGGGACTTGATACAAATTAAAAGAACTTTTCGGAAGAAGGCCAAAGAGAACTTTTCGGATGAAGGCGATGTTGAAGGCAATGAAAAAGACAATGATGATGACCACTTCAAGAGTGATTAGTTTAGGTTTTTAAATTTTAATTTTTCTTTGTTGTAATGGTTGTATTATAGTACATTTGTATAAATATTTTGTAGATGTAACTTTAATTTGTTAATTTTATGGTGATGAAGGCGGATTACGATTTATGTTAGATGTTTGATATTTGGTTTTGATTGTATGATTGTGAATTAGATATTGATTTTGTTATGCAATGTGTATGCTTTTGAATCAATGAAGAACATTTATTTTTTAAAAAGTTGTCCAGTGTTTCCTACCGCCTTCAAGCCATTTCCTACCGGTGTTACCATTCGAAACCCAGTATTTCCTACCGTCTTCAACCCATTTCCTACTAATTCCTGGTAGGAAATGTGCGGTAGGAAATGACTTTTTATTTGCTGTCTGGAATAATTCCTACCAATGGTCGGTCGGAAATGGGTTGCCAAAATTTTCCACCGAAAAACACGTGGCGTATGACGTGGTAGCTGACTCAGATGGGCCCCATCTACGTGGCACATGACTTGGCAACTGACGTGGATGGGCCCCACCCCACGTCATCGTCCAAGATGGCATGCCACATCAGCATGTGGGACCCACGTTTGACCAGGCCAGTTTCATTTTGTACCAGTGACATTTCCGACTTAGTATTTCCTACCGATTTTGGACCTTTTCCTACCGATCCGTCGGTAGGAAATGCCCGTTTTTCTTGTAGTGACATTAGAAACCAACAATCTTATATTATTACGGAATAATCATGGAAAATGCTAAGAGTCTTAAATTAATTCTCAAAACGGATCCAAATATTACGTGTGTTGATTGTATATGTAATTATTTTAATTTGGTTATAATGTAATTAATAAATAATAAAGAATGCATTCACATTTCAAATTATCAAATAATCAACTCCATATCATTTGAAAATAAATTTTAATATCCTACATTTAACACTACTCATAAATCATTGTTTTTTACCATAATTATATTGGTTATTTTCAAATTATGATAAAATTATATCTTCTTATATAATTATAGCTATATATTATATATCACTTTTTTTTTTAGGGCAAGTACCATATATCACTTACATACTTGCATGTGTAGCAATCATTTTTAACTCTACTTCTCGGAAGATGCCAAGACTTGTATGAGAGAGTCCGTGACTTAACTAACACAGCCAGCTTAAAGTGAGTTACTTAATCACTGGAATTGTGTTGAAACATACAAACAAAAAAGACATATACAAAGTTCTTCCCACAGAGAAAGAGCATAAGGCCTATATATTGACTTTTTTAAGTGATAAACACGTTCGAAGTAGGTCAAAAGGATATCCAGACATAAACCTTCAAATCACAAAACAAATTTCCTTTCGAGACTTATTAATTTGGAGTCTAATGAGTTAACATTTTACGATATATTAGGAGCAGCTAGAGGGAATGTGTCATATATGACGTATGATTTGAGCGGTGGAATTAAGATTTCAAATAACCTGAAGTTTTAATGAAATATCGTTAATTATCTTAGTGTTAGTCAGGACTTTAACAAAATATTTTTACCATTTTTAACTAAAATTCGAAATTTGTAAAAAAGGAAAATCTACAAAATTTTTGATTTAGTCTGTTTAAATGAGCCTAGGTTCGCACCCTAGCTAATAGTGCTTTTATTTGACCAAGTCTGCAAAATGAGGTAATTAGTTGGCATTTAAGTTAGCGACATTAAGAAAAATTTAACAAGCTAAGTAACAAAAATAGTATTTCTAAGTAGTAATATCTATTATATAAACACATCCTCCTAACAAATCACCCTGTCCTCTACTTGTTTTTCACATTCCATTAATGTAGTGTTTAAAATGTTTGTTAACTTTCTACCAAAGTCCAAAACAAATATGTTTATTAATTCAGATCACGATCTTGTTAATTTCACAACACTGCAGTCCTGGAGTTGTTTAAGCCGGATAAATTAATTAAACCATTTGGAGATTCTAATAGTAATGTATGGGCAACGTCGTCGTCTTTTATTCTTCGTGCACCATTATGTTATGACCATGCATGAGACGGGGAAAAGCAATCAACATGTATTTTAATCATCACAGTGATTTCTTTGCTCTTTTTCAAAATATTATATGAACGCGTATGTGTGGAGTGTGGAGCACAGCTATATATATAAAGAAGTAAAACTGAGAAACATCAAACAAACTCAAAACATATTTTGTGACTTGTTAGCTTAATTTTAGGATCTTTAACTAGGTATGGAGTTTTCAAAAAAAAAAAAAAACTTGGTATGGAAGTTAAAGAATTTGATTCCATAGACAATAAACTATTGTTATGTGTGTTTTAAGAACTAAAGAGTCTGATTTTACTCTAGGATAAATTAATTAGCAGGAGGAGATTGGGGTGTTTAGGGGAATTTATTTTGAGAATTAGTCAACTTATTTTAAGATAAATTAGAAATTTCTAACTTTTTTCTGAAAAAATTAACCTTTTTTTTTGCAATTTATAGAATCTCAAATATTTATATAAAAAAATTATTAAAATATGAAATTTTTACCCGAATCAGTGCCAAACATGCCCATTATTACTTAATGGACGTGGTTGGGATAAAATTTTAAAAAAATGACTTACAATTTAAAATTACTTAAACTAATTAATGAAAGGTGATGAATTGAATTTATTAATATATATGTAGTTGGGTAATTTTTAAATTTTGTGTAAGTTATAGGATCGATTCATAAGTTGAACACAGGAGTGCCATTAACTTACGGATATATACATAAATATAAAAAGTTCAAAAAATATAAATATCTTTAACCAACTTCTTATTTTATTTTTAAATTTAAATCACTTATTGCATTATTATACAAAACACATATTTTCTAATTTAAAAGCAAAAATTATTCCAAGCTTAAAAGCCAGTTTAATATATTGTGCAAGAGAACAAAGATACGACCGGGTAGTTTTTTTAAGAAAGATACAGTAATAGCACAAGGAACGGCCAGTTTAGTATTATATCCTTATATATAATACTAGTGTATAGTCACGACTATCGTATATTATTATTATAAATTAATACATTAATTATTTAATTTAATATAAAGTTTTAATTTATTTTAATAAATTTTATTACTAATTTTAAATTTAAATATGTTCCATACTTTATTTCATTACATTAATATATATTATTAATTTAAAATTATTTTTTAAAATTATTGTTTAATATCTTAAGAATTCAATAGATTTTTTTAAAAAAATCATGTAGTATAACCTAAAACCGTAGTAGAAGAAAGAATCTTCGGAAGAAGTGTGTGCAGGCGATGATTCTAATTGTAATATAACTAAAAAATTTTATAATTTTATAAAACATGTGGTATTTTATTTTTAGTAAATTGTATATAATTTAAATGAATTTGGAATTTTTAACATGTTTTTTTAATTTTTTAAAAATATATTTTTGTGTCTTGGTTCGTTGGTTAGTTGGTTAACACCTTACTAAAGAGTTTATTAACACATATTCCAAAAAACAAAAAACAAAAAACATCAAAATGTATTTAATATTAATTAAAAAAATAAACCACATATTTCACATGCTATTTCGATTATATTTCAATCAGTATCTTTTAAAAGTAATTTAAACAATTTTAATATAAAAAATTATGAATAAATAAACAAATTAAAAAAAGGATAATAAAAAGAAAATCAAGTATACGATCTATGTGTACAATACTTTTATAAGAAAAATTGGGTATAATTAATTGGTTAGTTAAAACTTTCTAAAAAACTTATTCGAATCTTCTTAAAAAACAAATTAAAATATATAATGTCATTTACTTACAAAAATAAAACACATATTTTACATAAATACATACTCAATCAGTTATAATTCAACTGACTACATTCTTTTTTAATTATATTTTTAATAAAACTTTTTAACTTATTAATTTTAGGAAGGTGTTAACAATTTTTTGGAAGGCGTTTACCCACCAAACAACTAACCAAATATACCTTGTTTTGTTTATAATAGTATAACATAGAAGCGTCTAACCAAATATACATTGTTTCGCTTATAATAGTATAACACAGAAGCGTACGAGGGATCTTATTTGGTTTGGTACTACAAAAATAATCTCAACCGTCGAATCTAATATTTTTAAAAATAGATGATCAAGATTATATCGTATTAAAAAGAAAACTATAATCTAAAGAGGATATAATTAAAAAAGTTTGTACCAGAATTGAATTTTAAAAATAAAATTATAACATGAAAAGGATATAATTAAAAAAGGATACAAATGAATTTTATTTTATTTTTTATTAATATAAAAAAACTTCATATTTACTATTTGGGCTCTATCTTGAGATCTAAAAATTAAATTTGGATAATTTTACAGCCCATGCGATGCTAACAAAACTATCTTTAATTTATTGATAATTTAGTAATTATTATCGAAACAGAAACACTCAAAATATGAAGATAAAATATAATTACAAATTTTTACATTAATCCTATTTAGTGTAGAAGACCTACATTGATAATCTTATTCAATGTAGAAAATCAAATTATATTATTTAAATGATTGACATACAATTTTTCGTATTTCAATGTAAATACACGTTTTAGTTTACATGTTAAAAAATAATTTTTTTTATGCTAGATCCACTATTTTTCATCTATGGTTTAACGGTTCTTATTTATTTTGTTGTATTGATCTTGAAGATCAGACTACCGACTACCAAAGTTTTGGACAAAATCACTCTTACACTTATTATTAAACTACTAGCTTATAACCCGTGCAACGCACAGTTCCTTTTATAATATTTATAATTATATTAACTTACATATCAAATTATAATGTTATTAATTTACATATCAAATTATTGTTAAAACATTTATATATATATATATATATATATATATATATATATATATATATATATATATATTTATAAAATTTTACATGTTCAATTTAATATTTGTGCTCTATCTTGAATTTTTAAAATTTTGATTTGGACGATTTTACAGCTGTTAACACAAAATCACGCAAGTGCACGTGGTCACAAGTAATATTCAATAAGTTAAGTTCGTTCCCACAAAGACTAGTCATTTCTATGTAAATATGCTCAAGCAACAATGTATGATCAATTTCAATTGCTTAGACAAGTAACAAATTTGGGTTTGTAATTATCTAAATTAACTAAGAAACAAATTAACAAACTAAGAATTAATTAACTAACAAGAATTGGAATCGAATTACTTCTACAAGAGTAAGATGGGTGAAGGAATTTACGGACGAGCGGAAGCGTGGTATAACAATTAATCCGTAAAAACCATGTATCGTACATATTAGAAAAACATATAAAATGAAATAGCGGAGGAATCGAAGCCATACCTTGGAAATCTAAGCTTTATAATCGATGGTTGCTAGCAGTTGCTTCTCAGAGTGTGAAGCACTCTACCGGTATCCACCAAGATTGATTCTTCGATGAAGCTTTTTTATAAAACTAAGCTTTTATAAAAATGGAGTTTTAATCCTTTTGAGAGAGAGAGAGAGATGAAGAAGATGGAGTGGTGGCAACTAGGTTTTCACAAAACCACTTTGCATGCTAAACACCTCCTCATCTCATTCTATATATAGGGCTCATGTAGGTTTAGTATAATTAATATATCATATATATTATTATATAAATCCCACAAAATGTTTAAATAATAATTAAACTATTTTAATCATTATTAAAACAATTTGCTCTCTCAAAATACCTTCATCAATAAATTAATCTTTTTATGGTATGACCCTGTAGGTTCAATATTAAGCAGGTAGTAGAAATAAATAATAATAAACTTTTTATTTATTATTTATATGAATTCTAAAATTCATTAAATATAATTAACTGATTAATTATATTTATTCTACATCGTGAGTGATGCTTTTCAACATATCGTGACTATCCGGATAATATGAATTCACTGCTTAGAATACCAAGAACCTGTGAGTGCTAGTTACCGTACAATCAATTCCTTCTACCCTACAATATCCCGATTAAATACAAGGCATGGATCTCGTGTCAGGCCTATCAAATTTAATCATATGATTTCTTATTCATAATGCAAAGTTCATATTAATGCAAATTAGAAACTCCTTTCTAATTTCATACACTCTGGCCAGAGATTCCAGAACTCGCATACTAAGAATAACATAAGATATTCACTTCCTTACTGGAAGAGGTAGATTCTATATTGATCGTTAACTATCTCCATACATAAATCCCTATGCCCAGAATAGACCTAATGGATGTCCTTGAGAGTAAGGACTAAACCAAAGCACAGTTCATTATATACAAGATAACTTTAACGATCTCAAGTCTAAGGACACTTGTACAACTTTCACTAAGTGAACAACTATCGACACGTGAGTAAACTCCATTAGTTGTTCAACTTATCGAGTCATGTTCAGTGAACTTATTCCCTAATAAGCACCTACATACTAGCTATAGTGTCACCACACAAATGCCTATGAGAACAAACATCCTCCTGAAGGGAGCAAGCATAGTATGTACCAATCTTTGCGGATTCACTAACTTCCGATTAGTTATCCTATGATTGGGAACTGTTTAAGTCTAGAGTTATCATCTTCTAGATCTCACTATTACAATCTCATTATAATTCTAGAAGCTTTACTCTAAACTATGGAATATCTTATTTAAGACACTTTAAATAGATAAAGCCCGTAATAAAATCAAAACAAGTCTTTTATTAATATTAATGAAATCAAATAAGAATACAAGAAAGTTATTCCTAACTCATCATACATGATTGGATTTAGGACAAACACTTTCAATCTCCCACTTGTACTAAAGCCAATTACCCTGGTATCTAATACCCATCTTCTCTTTATGACGATCAAAGTGAATTTGAGACAATGACTTTGTGAGTGGGTCTGCTACGTTGTTATGTGTGTCAACTCTCTCAATCTTGACATCTCATCTTTCAATGATTTCCCTAATCAAATGAAAGCGCCGCAAAACATGTTTGGAATTTTTATGAGACCTAGGTTCCTTGGCTTGTGCTATTGCTGCGTTGTTATCACAATACAACACAATAGGCTCCTCAATGCTAGGAACAACTCCCAACTCAGAAACAAATTTCCTCATCCAAACAACTTCTTTTATAGCCTCACTTGCAGCTATATATTCTGCTTCCGCTGTGGAGTCAGCCGTTGTCGACTGTTTGGAACTCTTCCAACTAATCGCACCACTATTAAGAGTAAACACGTACCCTGACATGGATTTGCTATCATCACTTTCTGATTGAAAACTAGAGTTAGTATAAACCTCTATTTTCAACTCAGATCCACCAAAAACAAGAAAAATATCCTTAGTCCTTCGCAAGTACTTAAGGATGTTCTTCACTACTTTCCAGTGGTCGTCACCTGGATCGGACTGATATCTGCTCGTCACACTAATTGAATAAGCAACATCAGGCCTAGTACATAACATCGCGTACATGATAGATCCTATTGCTGAAGCATAAGGAATCTTACTCATACGCTCTCTTTCCTCAGGTGTCTTAGGACACATCTTCTCGGAAAGGGATACTCCATGGCTCATCGGTATGAGACCTCTCTTGGAGTTTTCCATGCTAAACCTTTTAAGCACTTTCTCGATGTATGTACTCTGGGTATGACCTATCATTCTTCTAGATCTATCTCTATAGATCTTCATACCGAGAATGTAGGATGCTTCACCCAAGTCCTTCATAGTGAAGTTCTTCGATAGCCACACTTTGACTGATTGCAGCATCGGTATATCATTTCCTATAAGAAGTATGTCATCCACATACAATACAAGAAATGTTACCGCGCTCCCACTAACCTTCTTGTAGACACATGGTTCATCTATGTTTTTGATAAAACCAAACTCTTTGATTGTCTCATAAAAACGGATGTTCCATCTACGAGAAGCTTGCTTTAACCCATATATGGTTCGTAGCAACTTACATATTAGGTGTTCATTCCCTTTGGAAACAAAACCCTCTGGCTGTGTCATATACACTTCCTCTTCAAGTTTCCCATTGAGGAAGGCCGTTTTCACGTCCATTTGCCAGATCTCATAGTCATAGTAAGCAGCAATCGCAAGCAAAATCCGAATTGATTTAAACAGGGCTACAGGCAAGAAGGTTTCATCAAAGTCAATCCCATGCCTTTGTCTGAATCCTTTTCCCACGAGCCTGGCCTTATAGGTCTCCACCTGGCTATCTACTCCAATCTTTCTTTTATATACCCATTTGCACTCAATAGGCTTCACATCCTCTAGCGCTTCAACCAAAGTCCATACTTGGTTGGTATACATAGAATCCATTTCGGATATCATGGCACTCTGCCATTTCTCTGAGTCAACACTACTCATAGCCTCATTATAGGTCATAGGGTCGTCATCATCAATGATTGACAACTCATTGTCATTCTCAATGATAAGGCCATAATACCTCTCAGGTTGGCGAGATACTCTCTCTAACCTACGAATGGGATGTACCACATAAGGTTGTTCGGTCTGAACAGGTGTTTCCTCTTGAACCGTAGTAGTTTGTGTTTCTTGAACTTCGTTAAGTTCTATTTTGCTCCCACTGTTTCCTTCAAGAATAAACTGTTTTTCCAAGAAGGTAGCATGTATGGAGACAAATACACTATGATCGATGTAGAAGTAATACCCTAAAGTCTCTTTAGGATATCCCACAAACCTACATTTCACGGATCGAGATTCCAGCTTATCATGGTCAACTTTCTTGACATAAGCCGGACATCCCCAAATCCTAACGTGTTTAAGACTCGGTTTCCTTTCTTTCCATATCTCATATGGAGTTTGAGGAACAGATTAGGAAGGCAACTTATTCAGTAAATATGCTGAGGTTTCCAATGCATAACCCCAAAGGAATACTGGAAGATTTGCATAGCTCATGATGGACCGAACCATGTCTAACAAAGTTCGATTTCTCCTTTCAGATACTCCATTCAACTGTGGAGTATATGGAGGAGTCCACTGTGAGACTATACCATTTTCTTTGAGATAATCTAGAAACTCCCCATTCAAGTATTCACCACCTCGATCTGATCGAAGGGTTTTAATACTATGTTTGGTTTGTTTCTCCACTTCATTCTTATATTCTTTGAACTTTTCAAAGGCTTCGGATTTGTGTTTCATCAAATACACATATCCGAATCTAGATCGATCATCTATGAAAGTAATGAAGTACGAAAAACCACCCATGGCTTGCGTAGACATCGGTCCACATACATCTGTGTGTACCAATCCTAGCAAATCTGCAGCCCTCTCTCCATGTCCACTAAATGGAGATTTGGTCATTTTACCCAATAAACAAGACTCGCATGTAGGATATGATTCAAAATCAAAGGGTTCAAGTAACCCTTCCTTATGCAACGTTCGAAGTCTATTTTCACTAATATGACCAAGTCTGCAGTGCCACAAATAGGTGAGATTTTCATCATCCCTTTTTCTTTTATTATTATGTTCAATTTGTAGTAAATTATGTTCTATGTCACATACATACAGACCATTATTTAAAATACCACTACCATAAAGAACGTTATCTCTAAGAATTGAACATTTATTATTCTGAATAATAAACGAAAATCCATCCAAGTCTAACATGGGAATAGAAATAATATTCCTCACAATCGAGGGAACAAAATAACAATTATTTAAAACAATAGTCTTGCCCGTAGGCATATGTAAATCAAATGATCCTACAGCTTCAGCAGAAACTCTTGCTCCATTTCCCATCTGTAGAATCACCTCCTCTTTTTCAAGAGTCCTACTTCTCCTTAGTCCCTGCAATGAATTGCAAATGTGAGAACCACAGGCGGTATCTAATACCGAAGTAGAAATTGGATTTAGTGACATATTCACTTCAATCATGAACATACCTGAATCAGAAGCGACAATCTCACTACCCTTCTTCTTCTTCAATTCTGCAAGGTAAACCTTGCAGTTCCTCTTCCAGTGCCCTACCTTATTACAGTGGAAGCAAACAACTTTGCTCTTGGGGTCTTCAGCTTTTGGTGGAATCGGCTTTTTCTCACCTACTTTCTTCTTCTTGGGAGGGTTCTTCTTCCTTTTCTTAGGATTGGAACCTTCACCAATTAGAAGAACAGAACTCTTCTTAGAGGGAAAATTCGATTCCGCAGTCTTCAACATGTTGTGGAGTTCAGCCAGGCTGACGTCCAACTTATTCATGTGAAAGTTCACAACAAACTGCGAAAACGAACCGGGAAGTGATTGCAAGACCAAGTCTTGACTTAGCTCCCTATCCATGGCAAAACCAAGTTGTCCAAGACGTCCAATCAAATTGATCATATTAAGTACATGGTCATTCACAGATGATCCCTCAGACATCCTACAGCGGAACAGCTCTTTCGATATCTCATATCTAGCTGTCCTCCCTGCCACATCATACAACTCTTGTAGATGCGTTAGGATACTGTGAGCATCCATATGCTCATGCTGCTTCTGTAGCTCAATGTTCATGGAAGCTAGCATGATACATTGAGCAACATTTGCATCATCTATCCACTTACGATACACAATATTTTCATCATTATGTGCATCGTCAGCAGGTTCAGCAGGCATAGGTGAATCAAGCACATATTCCAGCTTCTCAACCCTGAGAACAATTCTCAAGTTTCGAAGCCAGTCAGCATAATTAGGACCACTCAATTTGTGAGCATCTAGTATGCTCTGGAGTGATAGTGTAGAAGACATAGTGTATATAGTAAATCTGTAAATGATAAACACATAACAACACTTAGCAAATATTCAATTTCATTTAAAAAAAAAACACTATATGAATCGGGTCTTTATTCATAAGTGGCTCCCACTAGTTTGTCTAATTTATACAACCCCCTAAGTGGAAAAATTAAGCATTCATAATGCTAGTGGGAATATGGATCCTACATTCCATCACACTACCTCGGCTGTAGCACGAAACGCCATGTGATGTTCAATATGAAGACAACTCTTGTCAATTATATCTCATGTTATTCCATAATAAAACTTTAGCCTCTCGAATAATTGAGTCACGGCTGTAGCACGACAAACTCAATATTCTAAGTCAAGTCTAACCCAACATTCCGTACAATTAAATCAGTCTCCAACGGCCCACGGCTGTAGCACGTAACGACCATTAGATTCTAATTTATTATACACATCTCAATGTAATAGACAAGTATTTCTTATTTCGAAATCAAAGCCCTCGGCTGTAGCATGAAACGACAATGATTCAAAAATAAGAATTACTTTTTACCATGTTGGAAGGCTATGACCGACACAAGCCCGTTGTGTCATTGGCCAATTACTACTTGATATTATTTAATTTTAGAGGGATTATATTATGTCACAATCATAATCATATTATAAAGAGATTCTTCTTTTTAAATTAAATATTTCAAATTAATAATTGATAATTGGATGATTCCCAGATCGGGGGGAGCATTGTCAAGAGGCGTCACTTAATACCCCCTTCTTACAGATCGAAATCCGTTTTTGACAGAATCATCATTTCTCAATATTGAAAATTCATATTTAATTACGTGTTTCAAAAACACAAGAATCTCATTATTGTATTCATAATATTTTTGTTAAGGCAATAAACGATTCCTATTCTAGATTTTCTAGAGCACGCCTTGTTTTGATTTATGTTCACCTAAATCTATCATCGCATGGTAAATATAGACATATATCTCATATATAAAATTAAATAAACAAGTAGGCATGCAAGCAATATCATGTCACACATTGATATAATGATGTATGGATTTATTGTAGTATTTAAAAGCAATTTAAAACAATTAAAACATGCTTTAAAACACTTCCGGGAATATAAATATTTCAAAAATATTATATAAAAAATATTTGACCACTCCATTAGATCCGTGTCGGAAAAACGAATTCAACGATATATTGCACGCCCAAAACGGAGTTACGAAACTCCCAGAAAATCAATTTTAATTTTGACAGAAAATGAGTAACGCATTACTGCCATGCGTTACAACAATTTACAACCATTAAATTGTGTAATGCATGTAGTAAATGCGCAACATGACTTGTAACGCATTCACTGAATGCGTGACCCCATTCTCCCCGCGTGCGCTGCACGCGCCCGACAGCAGGTGCAACAGTTTATATATATATATATATATATATATATATATATTATTGTTAATAGCCGACCGTTGCTTTGCCAGGTGGGTTGTAACTCCTGCCATTTACTTGATAACAAAAAAACTGCCGCCATTATTGTATATTACCATGAAACAGCCGATATCAATAATAACAATTATTATTTTTTTTTATTTTACTATTAACAAATTAATTAACAATTAATTAATAAATTAATAAAAAATCAAAATAATATGATTTCTCAAATCAAACAGCAGAAAAAATTACCAGGTGGCTTATAGGGTCCTTGTGCAATTTTAATTTAATAATATTCACAAGCATGATTATTTTATGAATTTTAATTAAAACAATTTTTTAAAAATTCATAGTAAATAATCTACACATCACAAAATTATGAAAAAATATCTAGATGATCCATAACACTTATAGAATCCAGATCAATGGTCAAAACTTCATGCAAATATAATTTTGAATTAATTCATAATTAAATCCAAATAAACTTGCAAAAATCATAATAAATCCATACATACATAAAGAAATCTGAAATTTTTTATATGAATCTCTATATGCAGAACCTGGCTCTGATGCCATTGAAGGAATTTACGGACGAGCGGTTGCTAGCAGTTGCTTTTCAGAGTTGCCATTGAACCTGGCTTTATAATCGATGGTTGCTAGCAGTTGCTTCTCAGAGTGTGAAACACTCTACCGGTATCCACCAAGATTGATTCTTCGATGAAGCTTTTTTATAAAACTAAGCTTTTATAAAAATGGAGTTTTAATCCTTTTGAGAGAGAGCGAGAGAGAGAGAGAGAGAGAGATGAAGAAGATGGAGTGGTGGCAATTAGGTTTTCACAAAACCACTTTGCATACTAAACACCTCCTCATCTCATTCTATATATAGGGCTCATGTAGGTTTAGTATAATTAATATATCATATATATTATTATATAAATCCCACAAAATGTTTAAATAATAATTAAACTATTTTAATCATTATTAAAACAATTTGCTCTCTCAAAATACCTTCATCAATAAATTAATCTTTTTATGGTGTGACCCTGTATGTTCAATATTAAGCCGGTAGTAGAAATAAATAATAATAAACATTTTATTTATTATTTATATGAATTCTAAAATTCATTAAATATAATTAACTGATTAATTATATTTATTCTACATCGTGAGTGATGCTTTTCAACATATCGCGACTATCCGGATAATATGAATTCACTGCTTAGAATACCAAGAACCTGTCAGTGCTAGTTACCGTACAATCAATTCCTTCTACCCTATAATATCCCGATTAAATACAAGGCATGGATCTCGTGTCAGGCCTATCAAATTTAATCATATGATTTTTATTCATAATGCAAAGTTCATTTTAATGCAAATTAGAAACTCCTTTCTAATTTCATACACTCTGGACAGAGATTCCAGAACTCGCATACTAAGAATAATATTGGATATTCACTTCCTTACTGGAAGGGGTAGATTCTATATTGATCGTTAACTATCTCCATACATAAATCCCTATGCCCAGAATAGACCTAATGGATGTCCTTGAGACTAAGGACTAAACCAAAGCACAGTTCATTATATACAAGATAACTTTAACGATCTCAAGTCTAAGGACACTTGTACAACTTTCACTAAGTGAACAACTATCGACACGTGAGTAAACTCCATTAGTTGTTCAACTTATCGAGTCATGTTCAGTGAACTTATTCCCTAATAAGCACCTACATACTAGCTATAGTGTCACCACACAAATGCCTATGAGAACAGACATCCTCCTGAAGGGAGCAAGCATAGTATGTACCAATCTTTGCGGATTCACTAACTTCCGATTAGTTATCCTATGATCACGTAAGTAAAACCAAAATAACACCGAGTCCCCGGCAGCGGCGCTAAAAACTTGTTTACACAAAGTCACGTAAGTGCACGTGGTCACAAGTAATATTCGATAAGTTAAATTCGTTCCCACAGAGACTAGCCATTTCTATGTAAATATGCTCAAGCAACAATGTATGATCAATTTCAATTGCTTAGACAAGTAACAAATTTGGGTTTGTAATTATCTAAATTAACTAAGAAACAAATTAACAAACTAAGAATTAATTAACTAACAAGAATTGGAATCGAATTACTTCTACAAGAGTAACATGGGAT
The DNA here is from genome assembly GCA_036435485.1 of Saposhnikovia divaricata. Taxonomy (NCBI): domain Eukaryota; kingdom Viridiplantae; phylum Streptophyta; class Magnoliopsida; order Apiales; family Apiaceae; genus Saposhnikovia; species Saposhnikovia divaricata. The sequence goes on from CM071600.1 coordinate 29,034,123, forward strand.
CCTAACTTCATTAAATACTTCGCTTAGATCTGACGCCTTTAATCACTATATGCAATGGTTATGATACCCGATCGGACAACACGAAACAAGTATACGCTACTTTTCAGTATACGTATACCAAACTACCCATACATCCACAAAAGAGATAGAAGATGAATAGACACCAATTATGCTTAGACCCTATATGTCTATAGAATTTGAAAACATAACGGTTGAAGAACAAGTTATCCATAAAAATCACACAGGGCAATATAAGTATTTTCATCTCATACTACTGATCATGTTGATAAACAATCATGAACCTATGCTAGCATGGCAAGTTCTAAATCTCAAGATCCACTTTCACTTCACAAGATATTAACAAATTAGATGTTAGCTACGCATCTAACAATTAAGCATAACCATACGAGGATATCAGATATACATCACACACAGATCTTTAAAGTAATCAAAATACTAAAGCTCCATAAATAAATCAGTTAGAATCCCATGACAACGATTAGTTCATAATCGAACCTCTCGTCATCATGGGATCTGATGAAACCATGATAAAAATAAAGTATGAAAAGATACAAATAAAACTAAGTAATTGATATGTAATGGTGTTCCAAATTAAAATGGTAGGATGTGTTTAAATAGGCTCTAGACGTCTTGCCCAGCAAGGAAACTACCAAATCAGAATTAAAATAGAATATGTTTCCCAAACTGATTCTGTTTTTAAGGAAAATTCGTAGCTGACTTTTCATCAATATTTCTGGGCCGTTTCATTCGTAATTGGACCTCTGAACCACTTTAAAATGATAGAGAATCTCATTATCTTCGCGTGGACAGTAAGATCGTCCAAAACAGACTTGTAGAACTCAAGATATGACCAAAACCGTAATTTTTCAGCAACGCGCGCGTGCAACTTTCCCCTCAGGCGCGCAGCCTGCGCCTCTCCTACTGCATTCCGTGCAGCCTGCGCCTGTAATCTATAAAATGTTGTAGAAAATCTCCCAGGCTTCGCGTGAGCTGTAAGATCACTGAAAACGGACTTCTAAAACTCCAGATATGGCCAAAACAGTGAAGACTGCGCAACCTATCCAGAAAATCCGAATTTTACACAAATTTGCTCCTTTCTCCTCCGTTTCTTTTGCATTAGCTAACATCTTCAGTACCATGATCATGTAACTCCTTGGTAGCATAACACAAATGTCCAATCTTCATTCCAATGCTTAATTCCACTCTAATAACGATTAGAAACACCCACACTAACCGATAGCTACAACCCTGCACAACTACACAAAACACATTAAAAATACAACAAACTTGAGTCCAAGTCAATCAATTTAAGCCGATATAGAACGCTCCAAGTGGATATAAAATCCACATATCACACCCCCAAACTTAAATCGATGCTTGTCCTCAAGCATAAACAATTACAACTAACTAACTAATTAGTACCACTTCCGTAGGTGATCACGGTTGCATTTGGCATATGCAACAAGCCCTTTAAACCCCTAGGCAGCCCTAGTGGACGAGTAAGGTCTCGTGAGGGCCTATAGCGAATGTACCCACAAAATCCAATGCAATGTAATGCATGAATGCAACTAATATGAAAATGCAAAGATCCCCTTCAAACTAACCAAAACCAACTAGCAAGCACATATCTCAAGGAATGCAAATAACTCCAAGTAGAGCTCGACTAAGTCCCCGTATACTAACAATACATGAACAGAACGTGCGTTTGTGCGATGCTCATCAGAAATACTTCCAAAACTAGATCAAAATCATACCTCTTCTTCGCCAAGACAATCACAAGTTTATAAATAGAATAGACTGTAAACACTTCATAACTTAAGAACACCTCCATCATCATTCAAGTTAGACAAGAATTCATGATTTATTACTACGACACATAATAATATACACAACAACACATGCTTATTTAACCGTGCAATGGATGAGACCCCGAAAGGCTTATACAATAATACCCATGTAGCGAGCGTTAGGTTAGTGGATCCCAGACTATAAAAGCCTTAGGTCACTAGGCACAAAGTCCCAGCGAACTTAATTGCTCGAGTATCTAAGAGCTCACCCTGGTTAATTTTGCATTTAACAATTCACATAACTTTTTTTTCTCTTTTTTTCTTTTTCTATTTTTTTTTCTTTTTTTATATATGCAATCTGGAATGAGAATTCGCAATTCCAATCCTAGACTACTTATATAAATATGAGCCGGCTACTAGTCATTTGACACCTAGCCATTATTGACAATTATTTACAATTAAGCATGAAATCTCTGTTTTCCCCCAAACTTAGACTTTAGTGCTCCTACGCCATCAAGGGAATAACGAAAATTCTAAATATAAACAAGTGATTAAATTTCAAAACATCCAAACAAGCATGACCCTAACCTAGCCCAAAAGCACCTAATGAGACTGTGTAATTAGTTTTGTTTCTGAAACACATAAGTCAATTTCATAGAAACCATAAGTCAACCCTCTATTCATCATTACCACACTCAATTAGACACCTACCTACCAATCAGAATTAGCTCGTCGTAAGGGATCATGAAATATGCATGCCATGAAATGCAACTAATATGAACTCACATGGTATACGAAACAAAAAATAACAGAATGTCCTAAATGAAACAAACATGCAATAATACGAACAAAACATGAATGAATTACTACTAAGCATGCAAAACATGATATCTAAATGAACACAATGACACAAACAACTACCACATACTACTTATCCCCAAACCACCCCCAAACTTAAAATATTCAATGTCCCCATTGAATGGAAGGTAATATAAGGAAAAGTAGAAAAACATACCTACTTGTCGGAATATGCAAAACAAAATGCAACACAAATGCGTGGGTTGCCTCCCAAGAAGCGCTTGTTTAGAGTCAATTAGCTTGACTACGCCATGCTTCCATTAAGGATGATAATAGTTGGCCTGGTCTTCTATTCGTGAGACTTCATCATCATCACGGTGGCACACTTTCTGCCCCTTCTCCTCGGTTGGCCTATTCGTATAACAACTATGTCCTATTCCAATGCCTTCATCGGTTAACCCAAAATCTGTCAATTTGTAGAACAACACACATTCACAAGCTTCGCTTGAATATAATGGAGGAGGGTAAATGTAAGTTGCTGAAGCCTTTGGTTCCTCAATGAGAACTTCCTCCATTGGCTCTAATGCACTACCTCCATCTTTATAATCTGAGACAAGTAGAAGACCTGAATCTTTCCCATGGTCATCAGCCTCTTGGTACGCACATACCAATTCTCGAAATTTGTGTAGCTCACCAATGTCTGTCCCAAATAGTGCCCTTTCCAAAGCATCCACCTCACCAGCATGATCAAATTCCTCACATGGGTTGCGAATGCTCACCTCTCCTTGGAATTTGTCTTCCTCAATAATGCATGTAGTACCTTGCTCCAATTCACCATTATTTTCTGGAATTGCCTCTGGTATGAATTGCTGATTCTCTTGTTCCAAGGCACTCCTAACTTGAGCAACTATTGTTTCCAAAGATTTGATAGACACATCATTACTCTTTACATGCATCCTAATCTCCTCCAGAGTCTCTTGTTCCAATAATCTCACAGCTTGAGCAACTAGTGTCTCCACAGATTTTAAAGACTCCTCGTTACTCTTTACAAGACTCCTAAGCTCCTCCATAGCATCAACCTCATCTGACTGAAAAGTGAGAGTAAGTTGCTGATGTTGAAACTCTTCATTACCCAAAAAATATGACATTTTTGGAACATCTTGCTGGTACTGTTGAGGATGGTACTGAAAATATGGTTGTTCCTCATAAGTGACATATGGATCAACTCCTTCGTAGTAACAATATTGTGAGGTCTCATGAACGCCCGAACATAGCTCACATTGCTAAGGCATGGATGTCCTCGAATATGGCCACCATGGCAACTCCTCGCCTGCCATTTGAAACCAACAAAAAGAAACAAAAAATAAAAAAGAAAATTGATAAGAAAAGAAGTGTCCAAGTCAAATAATTTTAACTTCCACTAATGTCAAGCACATAAACACCAAAATAACACCGAGTCCCCGGTAGCGGCGCTAAAAACTTGTTTACACAAAATCACATAAGTGCACGTGGTCACAAGTAATATTCGATAAGTTAAATTCGTTCCCACAGAGACTGGCCATTTCTATGTAAATATGCTCAAGCAACAATGTATGATCAATTTCAATTGCTTAGACAAGTAACAAATTTGGGTTTGTAATTAACTAAGAAACAAATTAACAAACTAAGAATTAATTAACTAACAAGAATTGGAATTGAATTACTTCTACAAGAGTAATATGGGATCCTAACTTCATTAAATATTTCGCTTATATCTGACGCCTTTAATCACTATATGCAATGGTTATGATACCTGATCGGACAACACGAAACAAGTATACGCTACTTCTCAGTATACGTATACCAAACTACCCATACATCCACAAAAGAGATAGAAGATGAATAGACACCAATTATGCTTAGACCCTATATGTCTATAGAATTTGAAAACATAACGGTTGAAGAACAAGTTATCCATAAAGATCACATAGGGCAATATAAGTATTTTCTTCTCATACTACTAATCATGTTGATAAACAATCATGAACCTATACTAGCATGGCAAGTTCTAAATCTCAAGACCCACTTTCACTTCACAAGAGATTAACAAATTCGATGTTAGCTACGCATCTAACAATTAAGCATAACCATACGAGGATATCAGATATACATCACACACAGATCTTTAAAGTAATCAAAATGCTAAAGCTCCATAAATAAATCAGTTAGAATCCCATGACAAAGATTAGTTCATAATCGAACCTCTCGTCATCATGGGATCTGATGAAACTATGATAAAAACAAAGTATGAAAAGATACAAATAAAACTAAGTAATTGATATGTAATGGTGTTCCAAATTACAATGGTAGGATGTGTTTAAATAGGCTCCAGACTTCTTGCCCAGCAAGGAAACTACCAAATCAGAATTAAAATAGAATACGTTTCCTAAACTGATTCTGTTTTTAAGGAAAATTCGTAGCTGGCTTTTCTTCAATATTTCTGGGCCGTTTCAGTCGTAATTGGACCTCTGAACCACTTTAGAATGATAGAGAATCTCGTTATCTTCGCGTGGACAGTAAGATCGTCCAAAACGGACTTGTAGAACTCAAGATATGGCCAAAACCGTAATTTTTCAGCAAAGCACGCATGCAACTTGCCCCTCAGGCGCGCAGCCTGCGCCTCTCCTACTGCATTCTGTGCAGCCTGCGCCTGTAATCTGTCCAGTGTCGTAGAAAATATCCCAGGCTTCGCGTGAGCTGTAAGATCACTGAAAACGGACTTCTAGAACTCCAGATATGGCCAAAACAGTGAAGACTGCGCAACCTATCCAGAAAATCCGAATTTTACACAAATTTGCTCCTTTCTCCTCCGTTTCTTTTGCATTAGCTAACATCTTCAGTACCATGATTCATGTAACTCCTTGGTAGCCCACATGAAATTAACAAAATAATACTTAATTTAGTGATGGTTTAACAATTATTTTTCAATTAAAACTACACAGAAACAAAATAGAGAAGAAATTGACGATTTTTTACGTTAAAAATTCTGTTCGATTTATGAAATCTACTTATATTTCATTTTGATTATCAAAATATCATTCTTATTATTTGAAGATAGTTATACTAACAATCAAATATAGTTTTAACAATGAGTGTAAGAGTGATTTTGTCCAAAATTTTGGTAGTGGGTAGTTTGGTTTTTAGTAGGACAAATAAATAAAAACCGTTACATCATAAAATAAATAGATAAAAAAACGATGGATCTAACATAAAAAATATTTTATTTTTTAACATGTAAACTAAAAAGTATATTTATATTGAAATACGAAAAAGTGTATTTTAATAATTTAAATCATATAATTTGGTTTTCTACATTGAATAGTAATATCAATGTAGGTCTTCTGCGCCAAATAGGATTAATATAAAAATTCTTAATTTGGATTTCTACATTGAATAAGATTATCAATGTAGGTCGTAGGTCTTCTGCGCTGAATAGGATTAATATAAAAATTCGTAATTTGGTTTCTACATTGAATAGGATTATCAATGTAGGTTTTCTACACTGATTAGGATTAATGTAAACATTCGTAATTATATTGTCTCATGATATTATGAGTGTTTTCATTTCGATAATAATTGTTAAATCATCACATATTAAAGATAATTTTGTGAGCTTCACCTGGACCGTAAAATCATCCAAATCTCATTTCTAGATCTCAAGATAGAGTACAAATAGTAAATATGAAATTTTTTTAATATTAATAAAATAAATAAAATTCAATTGTATCCTTTTTTAATTATATCCTTTTCATATTATAATTTTCTTTTTAAAATTTAATTCTAATACAAACTTCTTTAATTATATCCTTTTTAGTTTATAATTTTCTTTTTAATATGATATAATCTTGATTGTCTATATTTAAAAATATTAAATTCGACGATTGAGATTATTTTGTAGTACAGTGACCAAACCAAAATTATGGATAAGATCCCTCTTACGCTTATTATATATAAGGATATAATATCTGCTTGTTAGTAGAACTATCTTCAAATAATAAGAAGGGTATTTTTATAATCAAAACAAAATATAATTAAATTATATAAATTAAATAGAATTTTTAATGTAAAAAATCGTCAATTTTTTTTCTCTTTTATTTCTGCGTAGTTTTAATTTGAAAATAATTGTTAATCCATCACTAAATTTAAGATTATTTTGTTAATTTCACGTGGACTGTAAAATCGTATAAATTAAATTTTAAGATTTCAAGATAGAGCACAAATAATAAATATAATGTGTACAATCTTTTTTATATATATATATATATATATATATATTTTATATATATGTCATTACTCCATGAAAAACACCCTTATATAAGGAACATAGAAGAACACCATAGAATCTTACATAAAACCGCATTTAAATTCTAATTTTCACATCAAAAATGATGTTTTATGAAAAAATATAGATTCTAACAAAAATTTAGGAGCAAATATAACATGATTACACATAATTTCATTGTTCCAAAAATATATATAAGATTCTATACTAGATTCTATGTAACATTTGATTTTTAAATTTAGATGAGATCCTACGTTAGATACAATATGTTAAGTTTATTTGTTGTTATAATTTGTGATTTTTATCATAACAAATCATTTTTTATGAAAAATAAAGTATTATGATGGTGTTATTTATTGTTTTTTATATAATACGTTCTTACTATATATAGGTCATGGTTCAAATGGGAACTCCTATTATTTGGAAACTTGGGGAACTACATAATTATGAACATTTTTCTAATGTTAGTATGACCTGTAACATGTTCTCTATTCTATCATTCAACATATGTTCTCTAATTTGTTTTTATTATGTTCTTAAATATATATTTTGTAATATGTTCTGTATTACTATCATTTTACAGAACATACTTTAGTAGTATAGAATATAGTGTAAAACATAAAAAAAACAAACTAGAGAACATATTACAAACATATGTTGAATGATATGGTAGAAAACATGTTACATGACATACTAACATTACAAAAATGTTGATAATTATGTAGTTTCCCGAGTTCCCCGGATTCTAAGAGTTTCCCATATATATATATATATATATATATATATATATATATATATATATGAGTAAAGTTCTATGGAGTACTCATTTAATTGGAGTACTTGGAGTACATATACAATTTGCATTCAAAATTTTGTAAACTTTATTATTTTGCAAAGCTTATTACATAAATATCATTATTTCATCGAAAATCTTGAAAATTTTGTATGTTTTGCTAATAAAAATTGCAAAATGAATTGTTCTGCAAAATACATTTATGTTGCAAAACATATATGTTCTGATTGCAAAACATAAAGGATTTTCAAGATGAACATACTGCAAAACATACATGATTTTCAAGATTATCAATGAAATTATGATATTCATATAACAGGGTTTGCAAAATAATAAATTTTAAAATATTTTGAATGCAGAACGTATATGTACTTCAAGTACTCCAATTAAATGAGTACTCCATGGAACTTTTCTCATTATATATATATATACATACATATATATATATATATATATACATATATATATATATTAACAATAATTTGATATGTAAATTAATAACATACAAATATTTAAAAAAAATAATATAGTTATATTTAAAAAAAATAATATAGTTATAGATATTAAAAAAGAAACCGTGCGAGTTATAAGCTAGTAGTTAAAAATACTAATAATCGATAAATGGAGAGTGGGCACGCTTCTAGAGGAGGGAGATTTTAATTTTCAAACGGTAAGAATTCCGACGATCTGGATCGGAATAATGATCGTTTTAGTTATAAGTGGATTTTATATCCACTTGGAATGCTTCATATCGGCTTAAATTGATTTCTTGACCTCGAGTGTGTGGTATTTTTTACGTGTTTTAGTAAAGTTAGTGCAGGACTACTAGCTGCAGGCAGGAAATTACTTTTCCATGAGTAATTGGTGGTTTTTAATGAATTATGGAAAAACAAGATGCTAGAGAGAAGAATGCATGATGAAAGAAGCAATTAAAGGAAACTCAGGACCTGAGCTGGTAGGCTCAGGGCCTGAGGGAATCAGGGATGTTTTTAAAGTGAACTCAGGACCTGAGGTCTGAGGCTTAGGGCCTGAGCCTGACATGAATTAAATATTAAATTGGTCTAGAATTTGATTTTTAATCAGATTATTGGACGTTTTCTTGGAGGACAGGTTGCTGGGGGCCTATATAAACATCATCATTCATCATAAAACGGACGAATTCTCATCATAACATAGAGAGAGAGAGAGAGAGAGAGAGAGAGAGAGAGAGAGAGAGAGAGAGAGAGAGAGAGAGAGAGAGAGAGAGCCGATACGGAGATTCAGACTTGGAGAAGGATTCCAACGCTCGTGACAAGCAACGGAGATCTAGATCTACTTATTGTTTTCTTCTATTAGGCGATACTCTTGGATGTTTTTGGGATTTGTTTTCTAAACTCTATTACTCTAGCATAATTATTATTCATACTTTGTTTATTATCATGGTTTCATCAGATCCCATGATGACGAGCAATTCGATTATGAACTAATCATTGTCATGGGATTCTAACGGATTTATCTATGTAGTTTAGTATCTTGATGCTTTAAAGATCTGTGTGTGATGCATATCTGATATCCTCGTATGGTTTTGCTTAATTGTTAGATGCGTAGCTAACATCTAATTTGTTAATCTCTTGTGAAGTGAAAGTGGATCTTGAGATTTAGAACTTGTCATGCTAGCATAGGTTCATGATTGTTTATCAACATGATTTGTACGTAGCATAAATAGAAATATATTATGTTGCCTTATGTGATCTATATGGATAACTTGTGCTTCAACCGTTATGTTTTCAAATTCTATAGACATATAGGGTCTAAGCATAATTGGTGTCTATTCATCTTCTATCTCTTTTGTGGATGCATGGGTAGTTTGGTATACGTATGCTGACAGGTAGCGTGTACTTATTTAGTGTTGTCCGATCAGTTATCATAACCATCACATGCATTGATTAAAGACATCATCTCTAAGCGAAGTATTTAATGAAGTTAGGATCCCATGTTTTCACTCGCATAAGTAATTCGATTTTAATTCTCATAAGTTAATTAATTCTTAGTTTTGTTAATTTGCTTCTTAGTTAATTTTAGTTAATCAAAACCCAATCTTGTTAATTGTCTTAGTAGTGAATAAAAACCATACATTGTTGCGTAGGTGCATGAACTGAATTGAAACCTAACCAGATCTCTGTGGGAACGAACTTGACTTATTCATATATTACTTGTGACCACGTACGCTTGCGTGATTTTGTGTTAACATTTAGCAAGAAGGATGGAAGGACAACAAAGAGGGACAGTGGCGAAGCCATTCTCAGGGACTTCATTGAAGGTAATGGAGATATTGTGGCCAAGGAAGTTTTGATTAGGTTTAGAAAGGGTGAAAAACAAGCAATAATAGAGGCTTTAAATCAAATCCATTGGAGGAGTATAAAAAATAAAAGGGATGAAGATAAAGCAGTTAGTGCTACTAATCCGAAGGAAGGTTTGGTAATTACTACCAACAAATCTTACGCTGAGATTGTGAAAACAAAAGCAAGCAATGTGATGGAACATCATACTAATGGCTGGTCTTTGGTTCAAGGGAGAAAATCCAAAGGGAATAAGGTTCATTCAAATGAAGTCAGTACTATTTTTATGGTGAACATACCTGCAAAGGCTACTGCAAAAGGAATTTGGGATTTCTTCAGAACTTGTGGAAAAGTAAAAGACATAGTTTTACCTAGAAAGAGAGATAAAAATGGGAAGCGTATTGGTTTTATTAAAGTAGCCAATGAGTTCGAGGTCGGTTTAATAATCAATAACGCTAAGGAGAAATGGGGATTAGCAAGAAAAATTGCGATGAATATCAATAGCAATCATAAGAAGGTGGAGGTTTTGAATAATAAGTTGCAAGTGAAGAATGTGGAGAGTAAAAATTATAGTAAGAGCCCTAAGTTCGAGGATCAAAAACAAGATTGTAGTAAGTTCGAGGATCAAAAACAAGATTGTAGTAAGACAATGTTTGAATACATTGAGGCTGAAGTTGATGAAGAACTAGAAGCTGGTTTACTCCAAAGCATGGTGGGTCTTACATGGTTTGATGAGACGGCTGAAAGTATCCAAGACAAAATATTAGATTTGGGTTTTAAGAATATAAAGATAGTAGGTTTATCAGAAAGGAAATTTTTGCCTAGAAATGAGAATGAGGATCATTGGAAAGGGATTGACTTGAAAACTTTCTAAATATGGTTTTCGGTGATTAGGAAATTTAAAGAAGAGGATTTGATAATTACAAGAACCGTGTGGCTTGAATGTATAGGGTTGCCAATGATAGCATGGCTAGAAGGTAATCTAAAAGCATTCATAGCAAGGTTTGGGGAATGGGTTACTTGGTCCTATCAAAGAGATGATAGTAATTCTTCTTTCAATCCTTTGGTTTGCATCCAGATAAGGTAGTGATAAGTGGATTTTTATCCATTTAGACCATTCTATTTCGACTTGAATTGATCGCTTAATCCTTGAGTTATTGTTAGGTTTAATGCGTTTCGTGAGAATTGTGCAGGTTCATGATTTTACAGGTTAATATGGTGTATTTGAGATCTTATGCATCTTGGGATGACATTTTACAAGTGGCTTAGGAAGAAGACAGCTTGAGGATTAGAAGTTGCAGAAACTGAATCAGTGTAGCGCGACCGCGCCAGATATACACTGCGGAGTAGCGCGACCGCGCTGAGGAAAAGGCTGAATCAGTATAGCGCGACCGCGCTGTGTTTGTGCTAGGGAGGAGCGCGACCGCGCTGGGGCTCTGCCTGGCCGCCAGAATCCTATTCTGCATGGAATTTTGATACGGAGATTGCTGTTTTCTTATCCTAATCATCATGGAAACATTGTAGGACGGTGGGAATAGTCTAGAAACATTGTTTGATAAGGGAATTTTAATTCTTATCTTATTTAAAGAGGGAAACTTGTAATTTTTGATTCCTACTTAGAAACGGCAATTATTTGGAGCAAGGGCTATAAATACACATCCTTGGAGGCTTATTGGAGGACACCAACACAACACACCAACACCAGGGATCAGATCACTTCACATACACACTTTCTAGCACGAGATTGAGAAGCCAAGGCGAGGATCGTGACAACAAGAAGACTTAGACATAGTTTTCTTGTATTCTTACTAGGCGTATCTTTTGGATACTTGATCATTACTCGACTTTGTTCCATAACTTTGTTAACATTGGTTTATTCATTATTATTCTCTTCATCTTTATCATGTTTTCATCAAACCCCATGATGACGAACGGATCGATTATGAACTAATCGCCATCATGGGGTCCTAACGGATTTACTTATGGAATTTAGATGTTGATTGCCTAACTTGATATATGTGTGATGAATTTACGATATCCTTGCATGGTTGTATTTAATTCATATAGATGCGTAGCTAACATCTATCTTGTTAATCTTAAGTGAAGCGACAGTGAATCTTTTGATTTAGAACTTGCCATGCTAGCATAAGTCCATGAATGTTATTCATGTTTGTGGTGTGTTTCTAACCGTCTCATACTACCATATGTAATCTTATGGATACTTGATCTTCAACCATTATGTTTTCAAATTCTATAGACATATAGGGTCTAAGCATAATTGGTGCCTGCATGATTTCTATCTTTTGTGGATATTGTGTAGATTGGTGTGCGTGTACTGAAAGGTAGCGTATACTTATTTCGTGTTGTCCGATTAGTTATCGTAACCACCACATGTGTTGATAAAAGGGCAGGATCTCTAAAGGAAGTTTGTATTGAAGTTAGGATCCCATGTTTTCCATATCATAAGTAATTTGAAATCACTTAGTAATTAATTTAGTTGTTAATTAATTCTTATTAGTTAATTTTTAGATAATCAAACCAATTTGTCCATTGTCTTAGCATTGAACGATAATCATACATTGATGCTTAGGTATAAGAACTAAAATTATACAATCTTTGTGGGAGCGAACTCTACTTCATTCTATATTACTTGTGAACACGTGTGCTTGCGTGATTTTGTGCTAACAGGCAGTCAGAACAAATTAATGATGAGATGGGTGTGCTTGTTAAAGGTAAAAGCCTTAGGATTAAATTCAGAGAGGTTGATGTTATTGATCAGTTCTTGAATAAGTTAGATCCAATGAAGAAGAATGAAGTAACTAGTTTGAGTTCAAAGGAGGTCCGTGATAACTCTGAAATCAAGGAAAGCTGTGAAAGATTAATCAATATTAAAGAGGCTGAGAAGGAAAAGAAAATCTATGAATGTAAGGTTCATAGTGGGGAAGCAAATCATGTTGAATCCTTGGTTTCTAGAGTTACAGAGACAGTTGATAATGTGAACTCTAATGACATAGCAGTTGAGAAAAATCCTTCATCTGATAAGGACCAAGATTATTTTGCTGGTAGGTTTGAAATGTCAGGTAGTGATGAGTTAGTTGTCACATATAGTTCTCTTAAGGAATCAAAGGATAAGGATGGTGGGAGTGTTGATAACATGCCAAGTATGCAAAGGAGTTCTCAAGTCTCTTTGTGCAATAATGTGGTAAAAATGAATATGGGAGGTAAGAGGGGTAGGCCAAGGAAAAAACCAAGGTCAATCAAAATCCTTTTGACTTGGGATTTAATAAAAAGATGTTTGGTGGTGGCATCAATTGTTTTTATAATGGTTTGGGTGCACAGTCGAGACCCATGCTAGATACAGCATCAGGTGGAGCTTTGTGGGCCAAGAGTTATGAAGAAGCTTATGAATTGATCGAGATGATGGCTGCTAATGAATATCAGAATCCTACAGGGAGGTTATCTCAAGGCAAGGTTGCAGGTGTGCTTGAAATTGATACAGCTACAGCCATTGCAGCTCAGTTGAAGGCCTTGTCAATGAATGTCGATTCTTTGGCTAACATGGGAGTTCAGCAGGTAGCTAGTGTTTGTGAGTTGTGTGCGGGCGCACATGATACAACTCAATGTGCCATATCTTCTGAATCAGCACAATTTGTGAGTAACTTCCAGAGGCCACAACAGCCAGTTCCAGCCACCTATCACCCAAATGACCGCAACCATCCAAATTTCAGCTGGAGTAACAATCAAGGTGGTAATCAGCAGCAACAGCAATTCGGAGCTAGGCAATTCAATCAAGGATTTCAGCAGCAGTACCAGCCCAGACAATAGTTTCAGCCTCCAGGTTTCCAGCAACAATCTCAGGGGAATGCTGGTCAATCTTCTAATGAAAAAGCTGAGCTTGAGGAGTTGAGGATGATAGTAAAAAGTCAGGGGGCATCTATGAAGATCATGGAAAGTCAGATCGGGCAGCTTGCTAGTGCTCTGTTAAACAGACCATCTAGAGTTCTTCCGAGTGACACTGAAGCCAATCCAGGCAAGAGGGAAACCAAAGAGCATGTCAAATCAGTTACTTTAAGATCGGGTAAGGTGACTGGTAATCAGAATTCAGCCATTGAAGAAGAAGAAGAAGTTCAAGAGCAACATGTGGCACCTACTGCAGATAAGGAGCAAGTCCAGACAGATAGAGTAACTGAGCAGTTAGTTAGCGAGGTGGAGAATCCTAAAAATTCTGCTAAGGAAGTTTCTCCAAAGCAGTCTACAGAGAATGTGAAAATCTTTCCTCCTCCTCCATATCCTGGTAGATTGAAGAAGCAGAAGAATGAAAGACAGTTTGGAAAGTTTCTGGAGGTATTCAAAAAGCTTCAAATCAATATCCCTTTTGCTGAAGCATTGGAGCAGATGCCGAGTTATGCAAGGTTTATGAAGGGTATTCTCTCAAAGAAGTTGAAACTCGAAGAATTGGATACAGTAGCATTAATAGAAGAGTGCAGTGCCGTTTTACAGCAGAAGTTACCACCAAAGCTAAAGGATCCAGGCAGTTTCACTATTCCGTGCACAATTGGGAATTTGTCTTTCAGCAAGTGTTTGTGTGATTTGGGTGCTAGTATCAATCTCATGCCATTGTCAGTTTTCATGCAGCTTGGTCTTCCAGATCCTAAACCTACCAACATCTCTCTACAGTTAGCTGATCGTTCTATTACATACCCGAGGGGTATCGTTGAGGATGTTTTGGTCAAGGTTGATAAACTCATCTTTCCAGCAGATTTTGTGATTCTTGATTTTGAAGAAGATAAGAAGATTCCTATCATCTTAGGACGACCTTTTCTAGCTACGGGCCGTACCTTGATTGATGTTCAGAAGGGGGAGCTTACGATGCGGGTGCAAGATCAGGATGTTACCTTCAATGTTTTCAATGCAATGAAGCTACCTTCAGATGATGAGGAATGTTGTCAGGTGGACTTGGTGGAGTCGTCAGTGAAGTTGAACTTTGATCAGTTACTGTTGGCTGATCCATTAGAGAGAGCTTTGCTAGGAGATTCTGTAGTTGAAGATGAAGAAAGAGAAGAGCAAATTCAGCAGTTAAGGGCAATTCCGTGGAGAAAGAGTTTTGAAGTGCCAGTTGAGTCACTTGGGCTGGAGGAGTTTAAAAAGTCACAAAGTCGTCTCAAACCATCTATTGAGGAAGCTCCTACACTTGAGCTTAAACAGCTACCAGAACATTTGAGGTATGCCTTTTTGGGAGAAGCATCTACTTTGCCTGTTATCATTGCCGCTAACTTGACAGATAGTGAAGAGGAGAAGCTCTTGAGGATATTGAGACAGTTCAAGACTGCTATTGGATGGACTATAGCAGACATCAAAGGAATCAGTCCTTCGTATTGCATGCATAAAATTCTGCTAGAGGAGAATTGCAAGCCTACTGTGGAGCAACAGCGTCGTCTCAATCCTATTATGAAGGAAGTGGTGAAGAAGGAAATCTTGAAGTGGCTTGATGCTGGTATTATCTACCCTATTTCAGACAGTTTTTGGGTGAGTCCGGTACAGTTTGTGCCGAAGAAGGGGGGGTATGACAGTTGTTGCTAATGAGAAGAACGAGCTCATCCCTACACGTACCGTGACAGGGTGGAGAGTTTGCATGGACTATCGCAAGTTGAACAAAGCCACGAGAAAAGACCACTTTCCTCTTCCGTTTGTGGATCAGATGTTAGACAGGTTGGCAGGCCACGAGTACTATTGTCTGCTTGATGGATATTCTGGATATAATCAGATTTGCATTGCACCTGAGGATCAAGAGAAGACTACATTCACATGTCCCTTTGGCACCTTTGCATTCAGACGAGTTCCGTTCGGACTGTGTGGCGCTCCAGCCACTTTTCAGAGGTGTATGATGGCTATCTTTTCAGACATGATTGGTATTAATGTGGAAGTGTTCATGGATGATTTCTCAGTGTTTGGTTCTTCTTATGACGAGTGTTTACATAATCTTGGTCTGGTTTTGAAGAGATGTGTGGAGACTAATCTATTGCTGAATTGGGAAAAATGTCACTTTATGGTGCAAGAAGGGATCATTCTTGGGCACAAGGTTTCTAGCAAGGGACTCGAGGTGGACAAAGCAAAAATTGACACTATTGAGAAGCTTCCTCCTCCTATCTCTGTTAGAGGCATTCGCAGCCTTCTTGGTCATGCGGGGTTCTATCGTCGGTTCATAAAGGATTTTTCGAAGATCTCTAAACCCTTGTGCAATCTTTTGGAGAAAGATGTTCCTTTCAATTTTGATGAAGCTTGTCTTGATGCTTTCGAGCTTTTGAAGAAGAAGTTGACTACCACACCTGTTATTACTGCACCAGATTGGAGTGAGCCATTCGAGCTAATGTGTGATGCTAGTGACTATGCCGTTGGTGCTGTTCTTGGTCAGAGAAAGGAGAAAATATTTCATGTGGTTTACTATGCTAGTAAAACCCTTAATGACGCACAGTTGAACTACACCACCACGGAAAAAGAGCTTTTGGCTGTTGTTTATGCATTTGAGAAGTTTTGAGCCTATTTACTTGGCACGAAAGTCATTGTCTACACAGATCATGCGGCTATCAGATATTTGATGACAAAGAAGGATTCGAAGCCTAGGTTGATTCGATGGGTCTTATTGCTCCAAGAATTTGATGTGGAGATTAAAGACAGAAAAGGAACTGAAAACCAGGTGGCAGATCATCTTTCGAGATTGGAAGACCATGGTAAAAATTCACAGGCTAAATCTCTGATTAATGAATTTTTTCCGGATGAGCAGCTTTTAGGGGTACAAGTGGAAGAGCCATGGTTTGCAGATTTTGTGAACTATCTTGTTAGTGACATCATCCCTCCTGATTTAACTTATGCTAAAAGGAAGAAGTTCTTACATGATGTGAAGTGGTACCGATGGGACGAGCCGTATTTGTTCAAACAGGGTGCTGATCAGATTATTCGACGTTGCATTCCTTATAGCGAGACTGAAAGTGTATTGCGAGATTGCCATTCCACTGTTTATGGAGGTCATTATGGTGGAGAGAAGACAGCAGCTCGTGTTCTTCAGGCAGGTTTCTTTTGGCCTATAGTTTTTAAGGATGCTCATCAGTTTGTTTTGAGATGTGATCGCTGTCAGAAAGTTGGTAATATTTCTAGGAGGAATGAGATGCCTCTTAATATGCTCCTTGAGGTAGAGATCTTTGATGTATGGGGTATTGATTTCATGGGACCCTTTGTTTCGTCTTGTAATAATCAGTACATCTTGCTAGCTGTGGACTACGTCTCTAAGTGGGTTGAGGTGAAGGCCTTACCAACCAATGATGCTAAGGTGGTGCTGAACTTTCTTCATAAACAGGTCTTTACGCGTTTTGGAACTCCGCGAGCTATTATTAGTGATGAGGGGACTCACTTTTGTAATCATCAATTCACTGCATTGTTGGCGAAATATAGAGTGACACATCGTGTTGCTACAGCATATCATCCCCAGACAAACGGTCAAGCGGAGGTTTCTAATCGTGAAATCAAGAGAATTCTAGAAAAGGTGGTGAATCCGTCGAGGAAGGATTGGTCCTTGAAGTTAGATGAAGCTGTTTGGGCCTATAGAACAGCTTACAAAACACCTTTGGGAATGTCTCCGTATCAGTTAGTTTTTGGAAAAGCATGTCATCTACCAGTGGAGTTGGAACATAAAGCTTTTTGGGCGATTAAGAAGTTGAATCTTGATATTAGAGCAGCTGGTGAGAAACGGTTATTGCAGTTGAATGAGTTAGAGGAATTTCGATCTCAGGCGTATGAGAACCACAAGATTTATAAGGAGAAGGTGAAGAGGTGGCATGATAAGAAGTTGATCCCTAAGGTCTTTGTGCCTGGTCAATTGGTTTTGTTGTTTAATTCACGCCTCAAGTTTTTTCCTGGGAAGCTTAAGTCAAGGTGGTCAGGGCCGTTCACTGTTAAAACCGTATTTCCGCATGGAGCCATTGAGATTTTTGAAAAGTCACCTGATTTGGCGTTCAAAGTAAATGGTCAGCGATTGAAACATTATTTTACAGGTGAACCAGTGGTTCGTGAAACAGATTCCGTGGATTTGGCAGAAACGTAACGACCAAGCAGCAAGTCAAGCTAATGACGTTAAACGAGCGCTTCGTGGGAGGCAACCCATGTGATTGGATATTATTATTGTTGTATATTCTTTGTATATATATATATATATATTGGGACAGCGCGACCGCGCTGTCTGGTAGTACAAATAGAGCGCGACCGCGCTAGGTCGAATTCTGGAAGTGCAGAAAGATTTCCGGAGCAATTTTTTCAGCCCAAATTCCGATTTCAAACCCTAAACCCAGCCCAAATAAACTTCTAATCATTCTATAATTCCCAAATTCGTGGTTAATCAGATCCTATATCTCACCCAAATTTCTTATACATCTCTCATATACATACACATACATACACCCTTAAACTTTAAACCACGATTTTGGAGCTTTGGAATTCGTGTTCATTCATCGATTGGAGGCTTATTACGCAGTGCTACTTCTCCTACAGATTCGTTTTGGGTAATTTCTTGATTATTCTTGATTATTCGGATTTGTAGTTGCGTATTTTGGGATAATTGTTGTTAGGTTGCTGTGGGTTGCTATTTGTTCATATTTTCTGCTTGTTGGAGATTGTGTAATGGCCCCGAAAAGGACTCGTTTTGCCGGTGGTTCTAGTGGACATCATTCATCTGATTCCGATTCTAGTTCGGAGGGACCCGGGGAAAAGTTTGTTTCTGTGGAGGCCCGGACGGAGTATAACAGGTTGATGTCAAAGACAGTAATCAAGGATAGGATGTTTTTAGCTGGTCCGTCTGATGGAGATCTGGTGGCGATGATTCAGTCGCGAGGTTGGGAGCCTATTTGTCAGTTGGCTATGGATATTCCGTTGTCTATTGTTCGCGAGTTCTATGCGAATGCGAAGGCTGAACGGAATGGTTATTCAGTGGTTAGGGGTTTGACAGTGGACTACACACCGCCTGCTATCAGCCGTTTGCTTGCTTTGCCTGCCAGACCGGCAGGTGCTGAGGATTGGACTTTTAAGTCCAGGACAGAGGTTGACTTGGATGCTATGGTGACTAGGTTGTGTGTGCCTGGTACTGTGTGGAAGATGAAGCCAGGGAGTAATGAGCACTTGCATTTCCCTACTTCTGCGTTGAACAGGTATGCTCGAGCATGGAATTTGTTTATCTGTGCTAACTTGTTGCCTACCACACATCAGCACGAGGTTAATGTGGAGAGAGGTATTTTGCTGTGGGCGATTCTGAATGGTTTTTATATTGACATTGGTTATATGATTAACCAAAATATCTTGAGGTTTTTGAGAGCTAGTACTACAGGGGGGATTCCATATGGTTCTGTGGTTACTGGTTTGTGTATGGCGGTGGGAGTGAGATGGGCTGAAGATGAGCCGATACAGTTGCCGAGTGGTGCTATTGATTCTGGGACTATTGCGAGGATGGTGGAGTGGCCGGGCGGCGTTCCACATCCTAGGGGTTTGGGTTATCAGGTTGCTGGTGCTGTTCCGCCACCACAGGTTCCCGAGGATATTCCTGTTGCCTCTCAGTACAGACGGTTGATGCGCCGCATGGATGCTATGTATGATTCTCAGAGCCGTTTTGCACAGGAGTTGACTCAGGCGCTGGGCACTGCTTTTGCTACCAGTGGAGTGCAGATGGATTGGCCTGTTTTTGGGGCGCATGGAGTCTATCCTCCGCCAGATTCTCCTCCTCAGGAGGGTGGTCCAGGTGGTCAGTAGGTATGTTTCTACTTTTCCCTTATTTACTTCCAATGAGGGCATTGGAAATTTCAAGTTTGGGGGTGGATTTGGGAATTAGTAGTTGTTGTGATATATTTGTGGCATGTAGGAGTTCATATCGCATCATATTTGTATGTGTAGTTTAGTTTCATGCATGATATCTGTCATATAGAGCATTCTGTTTGCATGTTGTCGAGTTTTGTATGTGAGTTCATATAGTTGCATTACATGCATTTTTCATGATCCCTTAGAATAAGCTGATGCCATAAGGTAGGTAGATGTTGATGTGGGTGTGAAAAGGATGAACAGAGGGTTGATTTTAAATTTTGTTGAAATTGACATGCATGTTTCATGAATAAAATTTTTACACAGTCTCGTCGTTTGCTCTTGGACTAGGTTGCATCATGCTTGTTTGGATTTAGGATTTAATCACTTGTTTATCGATAGAATTTGCTTTATTCTCTTGATGATTAAGGAACACCAAAATATAAGTTTGGGGGAAAACAGAAATTTCATGCTAATGTGTTTGTGTTTGTATTTGTTGGCTAGGCGTCAAATGGCTAGTAGCCGGCTCATGTTTATGAGTAGTCTAGGGTTGGAATTGAGAATTCTCATTCCAGATTCCATGTAAAAAAAAAGAAAAAAAAAAGAGAAAAAAATGCAAAGAAAAAAAAAAGCAAGAAAAAAAGAAAGAAAAAAAAAAGAGTGTTGTGAGAGTGTGAGTATGCATAATTGATCAGGGTGAGCTCTTTAATACTCGAGCAATTAAGTTCTTGGGGGCTTTGTGCCTAGTGACCTAAGGCTTTTTATAGTCTGGGATCCACTAACCCAACGCTCGCTACATGGGTATTATTGTATAAGCCTTTAGGGGTCTCATCCATTGCACGATCAAATAAGCATGTGAGTTGTGTACATATTGTGTTTGAGTTATAATAAAGCATGATTTTCTGTCTACTTTAGAGGAGTATGGAGGTGTATCTGAAGTGATCTTGAGTTTAACGTTCATTCTATTTATAAACCTGTGATTGTCTTGGAAAAGAATATGTATGATTTTGATCCGGTTTGGGAGTATATCTGTCGAGCATTGCACACACGCACGTTCTGATCATGTATTGTTAGTATACCGGAATTTAGTCGAGCTCTGTTTGGATTGATTGCATTCATTGAGATATTTGCTTGCTAAGTGGTGTTGGTTAGTTTGAGGGGATCCTTTGCATTCATATTTAGTTGCATTCATGCATTGCATTGTTTGAGTCGTTTGTGTCAGTTGGATTTTGTGGGTACATTCACTATAGGCCCTCACGAGACCTTACTCGTCCACTAGGGCTGCCTAGGGGTTTAAAGGGCTTGTTGCATATGCTAAATGCATCCGTGATCACCTACGGAAGTGGTACTAATTAGTTGTATATATTTGTATCTGTTTATGCTTGAGGACAAGCATCGGTTCAAGTTTGGGGGTGTGATAAGTGGATTTTTATCCATTTAGACCATTCTATTTCGACTTGAATTGATCGCTTAATCCTTGAGTTATTGTTAGGTTTAATGCGTTTCGTGAGAATTGTGCAGGTTCATGATTTTACAGGTTAATATGGTGTATTTGAGATCTTATGCATCTTGGGATGACATTTTACAAGTGGCTTAGGAAGAAGACAGCTTGAGGATTAGAAGTTGCAGAAACTGAATCAGTGTAGCGCGACCGCGCCAGATATACACTGTGGAGTAGCGCGACCGCGCTGAGGAAAAGGCTGAATCAGTATAGCGCGACCACGCTGTGTTTGTGCTAGGGAGGAGCGCGACCGCGCTGGGGCTCTGCCTGGCCACCAGAATCCTATTCTACATGGAATTTTGATACGGAGATTGCTGTTTTCTTATCCTAATCATCATGCAAACATTGTAGGACGGTGGGAATAGTCTAGAAACATTGTTTGATAAGGGAATTTTAATTCTTATCTTATTTAAAGAGGGAAACTTGTAATTTTTGATTCCTAATTAGAAACGGCAATTATTTGGAGCAAGGGCTATAAATACACATCCTTGGAGGCTTATTGGAGGACACCAACACAACACACCAACACCAGGGATCAGATCACTTCACATACACACTTTCTAGCACGAGATTGAGAAGCCAAGGCGAGGATCGTGACAACAAGAAGACTTAGACATAGTTTTCTTGTATTCTTACTAGGCGTATCTTTTGGATGCTTGATCATTACTCGACTTTGTTCCATAACTTTGTTAACATTGGTTTATTCATTATTATTCTCTTCATCTTTATCATGTTTTCATCAAACCCCATGATGACGAACGGATCGATTATGAACTAATCGCCGTCATGGGGTCCTAACGGATTTACTTATGGAATTTAGATGTTGATTGCCTAACTTGATTTATGTGTGGTGAATTTACGATATCATTGCATGGTTGTATTTAATTCATATAGATGCGTAGCTAACATCTATCTTGTTAATCTTAAGTGAAGCGACAGTGAATCTTTTGATTTAGAACTTGCCATGCTAGCATAAGTCCATGAATGTTATTCATGTTTGTGGTGTGTTTCTAACCGTCTCATACTACCTTATGTAATCTTATGGATACTTGATCTTCAACCATTATGTTTTCAAATTCTATAGACATATAGGGTCTAAGCATAATTGGTGCCTGCATGATTTCTATCTTTTGTGGATATTGTGTAGATTGGTGTGCGTGTACTGAAAGGTAGCGTATACTTATTTCGTGTTGTCCGATTAGTTATCGTAACCACCACATGTGTTGATAAAAGGGCATGATCTCTAAAGGAAGTTTGTATTGAAGTTAGGATCCCATGTTTTCCATATCATAAGTAATTTGAAATCACTTAGTAATTAATTTAGTTGTTAATTAATTCTTATTAGTTAATTTTTAGATAATCAAACCAATTTGTCCATTGTCTTAGCATTGAACGATAATCATACATTGATGGTTAGGTATAAGAACTAAAATTATACAATCTCTGTGGGAACGAACTCTACTTCATTCTATATTACTTGTGAACACGTGTGCTTGCGTGATTTTGTGCTAACAGGCAGTCAGAACAAATTAATGATGAGATGGGTGTGCTTGTTAAAGGTAAAAGCCTTAGGATTAAATTCAGAGAGGTTGATGTTATTGATCAGTTCTTGAATAAGTTAGATCCAATGAAGAAGAATGAAGTAACTAGTTTGAGTTCAAAGGAGGTCCGTGATAACTCTGAAATCAAGGAAAGCTGTGAAAGATTAATCAATATTAAAGAGGCTGAGAAGGAAAAGAAAATCTATGAAGGTAAGGTTCATAGTGGGGAAGCAAATCATGTTGAATCCTTGGTTTCTAGAGTTACAGAGACAGTTGATAATGTGAACTCTAATGACATAGAAGTTGAGAAAAATCCTTCACCTGATAAGGACCAAGATTATTTTGCTGGTAGGTTTGAAATGTCAGGTAGTGATGAGTTAGTTGTCACATGTAGTTCTCTTAAGGAATCAAAGGATAAGGATGGTGGGAGTGTTGATAACATGCCAAGTATGCAAAGGAGTTCTCAAGTCTCTTTGTGCAATAATGTGGTAAAAATGAATATGGGAGGTAAGAGGGGTAGGCCAAGGAAAAAACCAAGGTCAATCAAAATCCTTTTGACTTGGGATTTAATAAAAAGATGTTTGGTGGTGGCATCACAAAGTGGAAATTGACAAGAAAGCAGTCTGTAGTAGATGAGAGTTGCAAAATCAACCCGAATATTCCTCAAGAAAAGGTTTTGGATAGTTTGAATGCTGAGGCAGAGCTGATACTGGAATGTGCACAAAATTTGGGGCTAGACTTACCTAATGATCTAGCTAGCAGCAAAGATTTGATTGTGAAAAAGTTGAGCAAAGGTGTTCTCTGAGCCTTTTATAGTGATCAGTTTATTGTCTATTTAAATTTTTTATGGATATTACACTTATGTCTTGGAATGTAAGAGGATTGGGTAGTAAAGGTGTTTGTAGATTCATTAGGGAATCAATTAGTAAAAATAGGATCAACATTATCTGTCTTCAAGAGACTTTGCGTGATTCCTGGAACACTAGATTAAAAAATGCAATTTGGGAATCGAATTCTCATGGATGGTATATGCAAGACTCTAAAGGACATTCGGGTGGGTTAGTAACCTCCTGGGACTTAGATAATTTCAATGGCATTGGATTAGCCCAAGATGAAGGATGGTTATGGGTTCAGTTTGAATGTAGGAATTCTAGATCAAAATTGAATATAGTTAATGTGTATGCACCTCAGAAAGTTAAGAAGAAAAAAGAGTTGTGGATTATGCTGAGTTCTTTATTGAACTTAGTTAATCAGGAGCCTATGTGTTTTGTTGGTGACTTCGATTGTGTGAGATGGGATAATGAGATGGCCAATTGTTTGTACAGAAAGATGGACTCGGTTTGCTTCAATGATTTCATTTCAAGGCATAATCTGCATGACATGGAATTAGCAAACACTAGGTTTACTTGGATTGGACCTCAAGGGAAGAAGAGCAGGTTGGACAGGGTGCTAGTGAACACAGAATGGTTTAGTAATGGAGATTGGAATCTATTGGCACTTTATAGGAAGAAATCAGATCATAAAAGGCTGATCTTCAGAAGAGTTTCCTGTAACTGGGGACCAAAACCTATGAAAATCTTTAACTGCTGGTTAAGGGAAGACTCACTCACAAGACTTTTAGAGGGTTACTGGTCTCAGAAATTCAATGATCAAAAGAGTATACAAGCAGTTCTCAAGGAGGTTAAATTTATTATTAAGGGCTGGGTAGTTAACATCAAAGATAACACTAAAAATAGTATTAAAGAGTTGGAGACTTTACTTGACAAGGACGATCAACCTGGTGATTGTGAGTTGTTAGAAGGTATGAGGAAAAAGCTTGAGCATCTCTATGATTTCAGAGATGATATGCTCAAGCAGAGATCTAGACTTAATTGGCAGGTACAAGGTGATCGAAACTCAAAATATTTCCATCAAGTTATTCAGAGGAGAAGGAAGAGAAATACAATTCAGAAAATCATTTGTGATAATAAAAAAATCACGTAGCCAAACCAGCTTAAAAATGCTTTCTTCCAGCATTTTAAAGATCTGTTTGATGATAAGGAGGGTGGTCATGTTTTTAATCTCAGAGACCTGGTGGTTAATAGAATTTCAGATTTCGAAAAATGTTGGTTGGAAAAAGACTTCTCAATGGAGGAAATTGAATGTGCGATTAATAACTCTGCGAATGAAAAAGCTCTTGGCCCAGATGGTTTTAACATGGGGTGTCTTAAAGCTATGTGGCTCCACTTGAAGTGCAACATTTTTAAATGCTTCAAGGATTTGATAGCTCTCTCACCTTTCCAGCAGGTTTTAATTCTTCTTTCATCTCTCTCATTCCTAAAAAGAAAAATCCTGAGTTTGTTTCAGATTATAGACCTATAAGTCTAATAAATAGCACTGCAAAGTTGTTAACAAAGGTTCTGGCACATAGATTGGGTGAAGTAATTGGGAATATTGTGGGCATGAACCAATTCGCTTTTATCAAAGGTAGGCAGGCCTCAGAAAGCATTTTGATTGCTAGTGAAGCAGTTCATCTAATCAAATGTCGAAAAAGAGTGATTTAATTCTCAAGCTTGATTTTGAAAAGGCATTTGATTCGGTTAATTGGAATTTTCTTTTACAATTGCTAAAGTTTTTTGGGATTTGGCAATAGATGGATTTCTTGGATCAAGGCCTATTTGCATTCGATGAGAGTCTCTGTGCTTGTAAACGGATCACCGTCAAAGGAATTTACAGCTAAACGAGGCCTACGACAAGGTGACCCGTTGTCGCCTCTACTTTACAATATTGTTGCGAAAGTGTTGAATCTAATGATAAAAAGGGCAATATCAAAAGGAATGTTTAGAGGAACAGATTTGGGTGGAGATTATGAGCAGTTAACCCATCTGCAATTTGCAGACGATACATTGATTTTTATAAAGGGGTCTATAAAATATGTTAAAGTTGTTAAGCGTATTCTTCAGTGCTTTCAACTGTTAACTGGTTTGAAGATAAATTTTCACAAAAGTAGTATATTCTCTTGTGATAAAAATTGCAGCTTAGTGTCTGAGTGTGCCAAGATATTAGGTTGTAGGGTGGGTTCATGGCCGTTAAATTACTTAGGAGCTCCTTTAGGTTTATCTGCTAGGAGGAAGAGTTTCTGGAATCCCCTCATCAAGAAGTTTGAAAATAAGTTAGCTAACTGGAGGTGCTCATCATTGAATAAGGCTGGCAGGCTTGTTCTTTTAAAATCTTCACTTGATAGCTTTCCAGTTTATTTGTTCAACATTTACAAAGTTCCCGAAGGTGTGTGTGCAGAGATTGAAAAGATAAGGAGAAACTTTTTCTGGGGGCATCGGGGAGGCAAGAGGAAAATGCATTATATTAGATGGAATAAGATCACCAAACCAAAAATCAAAGGAGGATTAGGTGTGTCTTCTATCAGTATGAAGAATGTCTCATTATTGGGTAAGTGGCACTGGAAATGGTACCTAGAAAGAGACAAGATGTGGAACAAATGGGTTTGGTCAAAATATAATTGCTCCCATGGGGACCCTATGGAGCTAGTACTTCACAAGAACAAAGTATCAGAATGTTTCACAAGTTTCTTGAATGTTGCAAATAATTCAGAGTTGTAGGGTTATCTAGGTGTAGATAAATTCTTGTGGCAAGTCAGAGATGGAACAAGTGTATTATTTTGGGAAGATTTTTGGTATCCTGAAGGTATACTAATATATATATTTTCGAGGTTGTATATCATCTCCAAACTGAAGAATATCAATGTGCAAATATTCAAGGATCTGATTGACTGTTATGGATTGTATAGTGACACTTTTTGGTGCAGACAGCTTAGGAATTGGGAGATTGATTTAGTAGATAAACTAATGGAAATTTGCTCACAAGTCACCTTGAAGGAAGGAAGGGATATTCTGCTGCTAGCAGCAATGCATTAATGCAAGATGATTGGATGGACTCAGATGTTAGTTGGAAGCATGTATGGAAATTTAAAGTTCCTCCAAAGATACATGTCTTTCTTTGGAAGTATTTTCATAATATTATCCCTACTGGCAGCCTTCTAGTAAGAAGATTAAGCTTTGGCTCCTCACTTTCATGTATATGTAAATGGTGCAACATTAAAGAAGAATCTCAAACTCACTTATTCTGGAAGTGCAAACCAGCAGCATGGGCTTAGAACTTTGTTTCAAAATGGTGGAATATTGGAATTCAGGAATGTTATAGCCTTCATCCTTGGTTAATTTCAAAAGGTCCAAGTATAAGAATTGCTTGGGAAATTACATGGTCTGCAACCCTATGGACCATCTGGTTATGTAGAAACCAACTTGTCTTTCAGGGAAAAAGAATTAAAAAGAAGAATTACTCTTCCTAGTTGTTCATAGGTCACAAATTTGGTGTCAATCTGTAAATCTAATAGATAAGTCCACTCTATGGAGTTCTAATCCTATAGGTCTGGTCCTTAGCTCAAGCATTTCAAGAAAGGAACAGCTTCTGCTTAGTAATGCAGTTCTAACTGGTTTTATAGATGGTGCGTGGAAGCTCAATAAAAACTCTGAATCTCAAGCTGGTATTGGAGGGTATGTAAGGATTCGGAGGGAAATTTGGTTTTGATTTTCTCTGGTCCGGTCAAAGCAAACACAGCTTTTCAGTGCGAAGTGTAAGCCACGCTTTTTGTGATTAGGCAGCTAGCTTCAAGTCAGTGGAGCAAAAGTCATTGTGTTCTTTACACGGATTCCTCTGAATTGATCAAGGAAATTCAGAAAATCAAATTCAACATTGATCATCACTTAGAAGAAGAGCTCAAAAACTTCCTGTTCTTTTCAAAAATTGAATTTAAAAAGGTGGATAGAATGTTAAATTGTGAAACAAATAACTTAGCAAAACAGGGTATGCAAAGAAATAAGTTGCTGTTTGCTTGGTGTTGAAGTGGGCCAGTCATATGTTGTGTGTGGATTTGCCTTTTGGGCCTACGTAGGCTGAGAATCAATTTTTTATTAGTTTTATTTTCAAGAGAAATACCAACAGTTGGGGAAGCATTATGTTTGCATGGAGTAATGTGCAGACGCTATTAACCTAGCCTTCTAGGCTGGTCTTTAAAGGCCTCGATTGTGATTAAATAGATGGCTTACAAGCAAGTTACTGTTCATCTCCTCTCTTCAAAATAAACAGTGTGGATGCTGGGGTTCAATGGACAATGTCACCTCAGGGTGTGCTCAAAATTAATGCTCATGGCTTCTTCTCGGATCAGTCTCTTGCAAATGGGAACAGAACTGGAATAGGCTTTGTATTCAGAGATGAAACAGGTCGAATTTTGAGAATGGTTGGAGGGTCTCTTGGAATCCAGGAGGCAAGAATTAATGAGTTCTACTCTATGTTGGTGGCTCTTCGAAGAGCTTATTGGGAAAACTATAATAACATAATTTTGGAGGCAGATAATGCTACAGCCTTCTGGGAATGGACCTTCGTTGACATGGAAGGGGTAGTGCCGGAGCACAGGTACGTAGTCAATCAGTTGGAGCAATGCAAGGCTGAAAAGAACTTAAGA
This sequence comes from Saposhnikovia divaricata, assembly GCA_036435485.1. Lineage (NCBI taxonomy): Eukaryota > Viridiplantae > Streptophyta > Magnoliopsida > Apiales > Apiaceae > Saposhnikovia > Saposhnikovia divaricata. The sequence goes on from CM071600.1 coordinate 29,062,552, forward strand.
TTGGATGTTACAGCAGTATCTCAGGAATCAAACTTGTTAGCGAGGTATTTGGCTCATCACGGAGCACATCACCGGAATAGGTTGGTGATTATCGAAGCCCCTTTTGATCGAGTTCGTGAGATGTGGTTTAATGACATGGGTCTAGGGCCTGTGGGTGATCAGTTCCAAGAGGTCTGGGAAGGATATATGAATGAGGATGAAGAAATGCAGGAGGAGGTCATTGAGAATGAAGAAGAAAATTGATGCTTTGTCTTTCACCCCTCTTTAGTTTTGTTCAAATTCAGAGGGTTTATGGTCTAGTAGCTAATGTCTCAAGTAGTGCTTGTTTTGCTGTCTTTGGAAAGATGTCTATGATGGGTAGGGTAGACATGTTATTTTTGGGATTGAAGGGAATTGGGTATGAATTGTCTAGCAGTAGTGGTGTTGGTATCTTTTGAGATCTATTGGGTTGTATTATTGTTCCGTTTAATGAATATGTTTCTGCTTTTCAAAAAAAAAAGTAGTTAATAATACTGGGATAATCAAATCTAGAACTTTTGATTTACCAAAGACGGAGAGTAGTTTAAGGGTACTTGACTGATCAAATCAGGCAGAAACACCATTGAAATTTCAATCCACTTTGGTATGCGGAACGGTAGTCAATATAAATATACCTGCATGAAAGAATTTAATCAACCCTGTTAAGTAATAATTTAAAGCAATTTGATCAATCACTTTCGGATTGAAAAATGTTAATTACAACAATAGAGAGTGTAACCACACTACAAGAAACAGAGACATTTCCGACCGTTTCAACGGTCGGTTTTAACCCACAAACGGTCGGTTTTAATTGGTCAATTTTAGCCTAGTCGGTTTTATGGCAAAACGGTCGGTTTTAACCGTTGACTGCCGTTGCCCACCAAAGGCCTCTGTGCCACGTGTCGTGGGACCCAGCTGACGTGTCGGTCCCACATCTGTGGCAAAACGGTCAGTTTTATTGGTCGGATTTTTTATTGTTAGTTATTTTTTGTTTTTATTATTAATTTTTCATTTTTATAATTAACGGTCGGTTTTATGGGTCGGTTTTATAACCGACCGGGTCCCACGACACGTGGCACAGCATGAAATTTTATTGCTGAATATTTTTTATTTTTATTATTAATTTTTTATTTTTATTACTAACGGTCGGTTTTATTGGTCAGTTTTAGAATCGACCATCACGGTCGGATTTATAACTAACCTACCATTACGGTCGGATTTATTCCAGAAGCTTTTATTGGATTTTTTGCCTTTTTGGAAACCGACCAAATAAAACCGACCAATATAGTATGAATGTGGTCGGTTTTACTGGGAGTAAATGGTCAAAAACGGTCGGTTTTGGTACTTCGGTCGGTTGAAACGGTCGGTTTTAATCTGCATTTTTTTTTTGGTCTGCAGTTCTGGTTCCCCTGTTCCCACAATAACAAGAACAAGATAAATATAGCAATACATTAAACCAATTCATGAAAACCAACTACACCACCATAATAGCATCACCACCAATCCATTCAGTACCAATCCATGAAAACCAACTACATACATTAAACCAACTACATACATAACAATAATCCATGAAAACCAACTACATACATTAAACTGCGAGTTTTTCAAAATATAGCAAACTTAATTTACATGCAATAATTTAAAAAACTAACAACCGGCTACTCAAACGGTCCACCATCATGGTATGCATTGCCCTCTCCTCCTCAATGGCCCTCTCCTCCTCCATGGCCCTCTCCTCCATTGTCCTCTCCTCCATCGTCCTCCCCCCCATCATCGGCACCACCTTGAGCCATCCTTATCGCCTAAATATAAGAGGAGACGAGACTTAATTCCTTTTCAAAACTACACTAACATTTATAATAATAACTAAAGTAAAAAGTGACTTGAAAAATTCCTATTTACCTCCGCATTTGCATTTTCATATTTGTTATAAATCGATTGGAGGATTTCTCCAACCAATCGAGTTACCTCACCAACAATAGCATTAGAAAATGCTTGTGAACCCATTTCTGGGTTCCTTTGCATTTCTAAAGCGGCATTGGCGATATTTGAGACTTGTGCGAAGGTTGGTGGAGTATGGTAGGCGCCCGGATTTGCTTGTGCTTCATTCAAGACATTCCTCACTACATTGATGAATAGGGGATCCGGAATAACCGATCTGCTGCCTTGATTAGCTTGGCTTGAAGAACCTGCACCACCAACACGTTGGGCCCGATAATTTGCCGCAAGATCCGGGATGAGAGTGGACGCCGGGATCCGTGGAAAACCAATAAGCTGATTTCTCGGGGGTCTTGCACACCCCGGGGCAGTTGCTTCAAGCCACCATTATAGAGGATGACTGGCTTCTTCCTCCCCGCCGGGTTGACTCGCAAACCAATCCCGGTTTCGTTCGACTATGTCCGCATATCGAGCCTATACAAAATAAATTAAAAGTATTATAAATAGCTATATATATAGTATATTAGGAAGTAAAAGGTTTAAATTTATACCCCAATCAATCGACTTTCCTCGGTCATGAAATCCGAATCACATGGAAGCTCATCTATCTCAACACGTTTACCATTTTTCTTCAAATGAGTCTTCTTATACCACCAAGGTTGGGAGGGTTTCTTTCCAACCTTGGCAACATATTCCTATAAATCACAACAAAGAAAAATTACAACAAAACATGAAAAAGTTAATAAAAATAACCAAGAAATGACAATACATACATCTTCCATCTCCGTAAATGACTTTGCACCCGCACTATGCAAACCCTTTATCTTTTCTCGGTTCTTGGAACCAACTTCGGAGCGATGACCATGGGCTTCGCCATTCCAATACTCCACAAGCTCCTTCCAAAAGTCATCATCAAATATGCCCGGGTTAACTTCAAAAAGGGTTTTGTTCAACCTCTTCGCATCTGCCATGGCCTTTTTTTTGGTCTCATTTAAGGTGTGCTTAATTTCACTTTGAACATGCTTATAAATACTCTCATAAGCGCCCTGGTCGGTTTGTTCATCCTCCTTGTGTGTGTAATAATTCTACAAAACAAGCATCGTCATAATCTCACACACACACACACACATATGTATATATATATATATATATAACTATTATCTAAACTTTTTACTAAATCGAAAAGAAAATAAAATAGTATTTGACTTACATTGAATTCGGTTATCACATCCGTAATCCATTTTGGGTTCCTAGCCACAATATCCCTATAGGTAAACAAACCACGTGGCCACGTTGATCTCATGATTTGTAAGATCGTTTTTTTAGCCACCGGATGCTTAATACTACAATAAACAATAACAATGACGAATTAAGTGATGAGAAAAGGCAAAAACTATAAAACTAGCAATTTCAAGTTTTTTTTCAAATTCCAAAAATATTTCTAAATATAGTTAATTAGAAAAAACTAACTAGAAAGGCCTTTTTGAACCATCAACTTAAACATTAAGAATGTATTTGATATTTTTCAAATTACAGGGGTCTATGTACTACACCTAAATCACATTACTACTACTACCATTTTACTTATGACTCACATTATGTAACCAAATTATTTTACTACTACTACTACTACTATTTTACTTATGACTCACAAAATTTGGAGGTAGTTAAAATATCGTAATGCTTGGTTTAGAGAGGAAACTTACTGTCCATCCGATATACTTATGGGATGAGGGGTTGGCGGTTGATTTCCCCAAATTCCGATTGAATGTGTACGTCGAATTGGGGTAGCTATTATTCGAGCTCGCCGTGCCGCTTCTTGCTGCTCAACCAACAGCCTCTGCTCTTCCTCATCTACATCTTCATTAACATTGGATGGCTGCTCTTCTTCGCCATCCTCCTCTTCGGGTTCGTCCCTCAAACGACCGCTAGTTCTTGTTCTTCTACGCCGACTCGTATTTGCAGCACTTGCCTTCTTCTTTCCCTTGCCTTTATCACCTCCTACTCTACCCATTAGGGCCGAGATAGTGATAACAAGCATACACACCAAGAAGAAACACCAAACAACCTACAAAGTAAGAGACAGGAGTTATGCCAAGGAGGTAAAGATAGAAAATCTGATTGAACATCACTTGCACTATTTATTTATTTATATTTCAAAATCACTGCATGTTTAACATAAAAGAATTAACGTGATCAGAGGTAGAATATTAACAAGATACTTGGCAAAAGTATCTACAAGATACATAATCTTATGCATGAGATGACGGAGGAAATATATAAAGAAAAATGTCGAACGCCTAGATCAACCAAATCAACTTGTGCAATAGGTACTACTAAACATATTTTTTTAAAAAATTCACAATCTCAAAAAGCTTCCACCCTGCATTAGGATTTTAAATTACGAAAGCTTAAGAAACACTAACAATTGGCTAAAAGACTAAAACAACCTGCATTGGTCGCAATGTATATACCATGCTTACCGAACACCAATGTTCAGAATTGAAATTCTGGAAATTGAATTCCAAGTTCGCTTTGCAACCTACAAGTACTAGCTTACAGCTCAAAGTTCAAGTACACCTCCAGTTCAAAGTAAATTGTTTTGCCAAACTGCCGATGATAACAATGAGGCTATCTTAAAATGGATTAGATATACCAGGAGCCTATGGAAGAAAAAAGAACACAAAGCAAGTACATATGGAGCAAGTTCGATTGTACTTCTTAAAGTGCTATCTACCCCAAACACATTTTAAGTCGCTATATTCCAAACATATCCGACCAATTACACAATCTTATGCATGCACGTATATATATACACACACTTTTCACATGTATTAATTCATATTCATTTTTCTGGGATTTTCGGCAGTGGATGAGTAGTTAAGCAGCAACACAAGTGCAATCAGTAGAATCAAAGCATTAATACCCATGTTCTTGAGTTTTAATGGAGAGAAAAGAGTGAAAAGGGAGAAAAGAGAGAGTTTTTAAGGTTTAATTAAAGAATAATGAGAAAGGGGGAAACTGGCGTTATTTTTACCCTAACCCGAAATAAAACCGACCGTTAACTTTATAAATGGTCGGGTTTAGACGGTCGGTTTTACAATTGGCGCGGTATTAAAATTTTACTGGCACTTTAATATTTTCGTTTCCCTCCAAATTAAAACCGACCATAGTGGTCGGTTATGTTCCCCCCATTTTTAACTAGTTTGTAAAATAAATTAAAAAATTAAATAAAAATAGGAAAAAGGCCAAGTTTTGAACATAAATTCATACACACCCAAGTAGTCATACTCACTATTTGTGTGATGAATGTTACCCTAAATTCACTAATTTACCAAATTTTTTGATTTTTCTCACATTTTTAACTAGTTTGTATAATTAATTAAAAAATTAAATAAAAATAGGAAAAAGGCCAAGTTTTGAATATAAATTCATACACACCCAAGTAGTCATACTCACTATTCGTGTGATGAATGTTACCCTAAATTCACTAATTTGCCATATTTTTTTATTTTTCTCACATTTTCAACTAGTTTGTATAATTAATTAAAAAATTAAATAAAAATAGGAAAAAGGCCAAGTTTTGAATATAAATTCATACACACCCAAGTAGTCATACTCACTATTTGTGTGATGAATGTTACCCTAAATTCACTAATTTGCCATATTTTTTGATTTTTCTCCCATTTTTAACTAGTTTGTAAAATAAATTAAAAAATTAAATAAAAATAGGAAAAAAACCAAGTTTTGAACATAAATTCATACACACCCAAGTAGTCATAATCACTATTTGTATGATGAATGTTACCTTGATTGACTAAAAAATATGAAAAGACCAAGTTTTCACCAAAGTTTTTTGATATATGCATGACTACGAATTGTATTACTTTATACTCCTGATATTCCGAATTTTCACGTAACCGTAACTTAAATGTTGTAAGATAAGATTTTTAAGACATAACTTGACTTTATATACAATATAATATAAATAGTTCGAGAATTGGTCAAAATTATAGTATTATATTAATTTACATTTTTTTTAAAAAACGACACTTAATTAAGCATTAAGTACGCAATATTAGATTTTTTTCAAAAAAATATGAAAACATTTGTTGATGTTTTTTCTTATGAAGAAAGTCAACACTATGAAATTAGAAAATTCTAATTTTATTTAAGTTGGTAAATATAATTGTTTGTTATTTTTATTAATTTGTTTTGCCTAAAATAATATATAATTATTGAAAATTATGTAACATGATTAAAAAAATAGAATGTTTTTAATTAATTCATAAAACTTAGTACTAACAATATGTAGAAAAATAAATAATAAAAAAGTGTGTGCAAATCTTTAAATGAAGCATGGTTGTTTTTGTATTTATGACATCAGCATAAAACCGACCATTGCGGTCGGTTATATACTGACCGCTAGGGTTTAAAACCGACCATTACGGTCGGTTGTATTGATCGTTTTAGTGCCTAAAATAATATATAAGTATTTGTTATTTTAATTGTTAATTAATTTTTTATTTTTATTACTAACGGTCGGTTTTAGAACCGACCGTAATGGTCGGTTTAATAAGTAACCGACCAGTGCGGTCGGATTTATTCCAGAAGGTTTTAATGGATGTTTTGCCTTTTTTGTAACCGACCACATAAAACCGACCAATAATATAGTATGAATGTGGTCGGTTTTACTGGGTGTAAATGGTCAAAAACGGTCGGTTTTGTTACTTCGGTCGGAGTAAACGGTCGGTTTAGTCTGCAATTTTTTTTTTTTAGGCTGCATTTCTGGTTCCCCTGTGCACTATTGCCAAAAACACAATCAAAACATAAAACCAACATCACCACCAATCCAGTACCAACAAAACTTAAACCATAGTTAAAAAACTTAATTTACATGCAATAATTTAAAAAACTAACAACCGGCTACTCAATTTACACTTAATCATAATCGGAATCATCATCACCCTCTTCTTCTTCTCCTTCTTCTCCTTCTCCTTCTTCTTCTTCTTCTTCTTCTTCTTCTTCTTTTTCTTCTCATTCTTCATTATTCTCTTCTTCTTCTTCATCCTCCTCCTCTTCCTCGTCTTCTTCTTGTTGGTGATTTTGCGTCATTGGCGCATATTGAGCAAAATCAACAAATAAAGAAAATGAAGGTCTCGATTGATTTTCTTGAAAGGCTTCTTCTTCTCTACATGAATTTATCGATTCATCAAAGGGACGACTTTTACTTGTAATAACCATATATATGTTACCTTGTGGATACAACACACTAGGAGCATAATACACTTGACTAGCTTGACTAGCCAAGATAAATGTCTCATTTGATTGTAATCGTGAATTTACATCAACTATAATAACACGATTGCGGTCAATCCGCACACCGGATCCGGCACTATCGAACCAATCACATTTGAATAAGTAAACTTGTTTTCCACCTTGATAAATAAGTTTGCTGATTTTCTGTAATTGACCATAATAATCATTTAAGACATTATTATGTGAACTACATTTGACCATAACTCCCGAACTACCACTTGAAGAAGATTTAGTATGAAATTTGTAGCCATTAACGGTACAAATTTCATAAAACATTGCCAATTTTGCTGGTCCCAAAAGTAAGGATCTAAAACGCGGACCGTTCACATCATCGTTCTCAACCTTTGTGCGAAACCATGATTTAAATTCGGTTTTTAACAATCTCTCCAATTCTTCCGGTGTTGTGTTTGGTTGTTCTTCTTTCACGTGAGTTTCATACTCTAGTATTTAAGGTTGAACTTCGGGTGAGTTCATGAAAACATATTCGTCCGCAAGTAATCGTTCTTCATCCGTCAAATATGCATTTTTGTGCTTTCCCGTGGTACTAATAGGATATATGAACACGTCGAGTTCATTTTTGTCATTTGTTCCACACACAACCTCGTTACGCCGTAATTGATTATGAACCGTGACGGATTCAGAATCAAAGTAGAATGAGAAGAAATTCAACATCTCCTCTTCTATATAACGTTCTGCAATTGAACCTTCAACCCTTGCCTTATTACGAACCTTATGCTTCATATATCACATCATTCTCTCAACAAAATACATCCAACGATAATTAACGGGGCCTCCTAACCTACATTCTTCGGCCAAGTGTAGTACCAAGTGCTCCATTGAATCAAAAAAACTTGGTGGAAAAAATGTTTCTAGCACGAGCATCGTTCGGACTATAGACTTTTCCAAAAATTTTAAATCATCTCGGATTAAGGTAGAAGAGCAAATGTCATGAAAGAAATTTGAAAGCGAAGATAGTGCATCAACGATATATTGAGGTAGAAGCTCACGAATCGCATGCGGCAACAACTTTTGCATGATAATATGACAATCATGTGATTTGAACCCCGAAAACGTACAATTATCTTTACAACAACGGCCTATATTTGATGCATAACCATCCGGAAGTGACAATGAACGAAACCAATCACACATGAGTTTTCGTTGTTTTTTTGTGAGTGTAAAAGGTGCTTTTGGCTTTTTTCCACCTTCGATCCACAACTCGGGCAAAACATTCATCAACTTGCAATCGATCCTTGCCTTCTTGTGATCCTTCGTCTTGTTTGTATCATTGATGATAGTATAAAAAATATTGTCAAACACATTTTTTTCGGTGTGCATGACATCGATACAATGACGCATCGAAAGTGATGACCAATATGGCAACTCAAAAAACATTGAAAAGTGCGTCCAATTGTGATAAACTCCGAAACCGAGACTTTTCTTATATTTGCTTTCTCTTCCGGGTGGAGGAAATTCTAAATTTTCACAAAAATTCTTCAAAGATTCACCACTTGAGCGACCAACAAACACCCTTTTTTCTTCACTTGGAAACTTAGTGCTTGGAAGACGGAGAGGATCATCTTCGGGTAAGAAACAACGATTTGTACCAAAAAAGCTACATTTTCCACATGTTTTCAATTGAATTCCTTGAATTTTTCCACCACAAACCCGACATGAGAGTTTTCCATGTGTTGACCATCCGCTAACCATACCTAACCCAGGAAAATCGGTTATTGTCCACATAACCGCCGCCCTCAAGGTAAAATTTTGCTTTAATGATTGATCAAATGTTTCCACCCCTAAATCCCACAACTCCTTTAATTCATTTATGAGAGGTCTAAGGTACACATTTAAATTCTTGGCCAGACTCTTTTCTCCGGAAATTAAAAGAGGCATAAAAGTGTACGGTTTTTTCATTCCCATAGAGGGAGGAAGATTGTAGACCACCACTATAACCGGCCACACCGAGTACACCTTTTTGCCGGAATTGCTAAAAGGGCAAAAACCATCAGTTGCAAGTCCAAGACGGATATTCCTACTCTCACTTGCAAATCTTGGATAATGACGATCAAATTCTTTCCACTCGTCTCCGTCTGCAGGGTGACTAAGTTCCCCCGACTTTGTTTCCCTTTTTTTGTACCATGTCATGTGTTTAGCGGTATGCTCCGACATATACAATCTCTGTAGACGAGGGATAAGTGGAAAATATCTCAAGACCTTGTTCGGTATCCCTCTTCCGTTTTTCTTTTTTTTACCTTTGTAACGACTTTTACCACAAATGTCACAAACAATCTTGTTCTCATCATCACCGTAGTACAACATACAATCATTCTCACATACATCAATATTCTCATATCCCAAAGTTAACTTCTTCATCATTGTTTTCATAATGTAATAAGAATTCGGTAAAGTATGGTCCTTAGGAAGAACTTCACCAAGCAATGCAAGTAAAGAATCAAAGACCTTTTCAAAGCATTGTGCCATATTTTTAAAATGTAACAATCGAGTGGTCAATGACATTCTTGTAAAAGTTGTGTTACCCAGATAAATTGGAGCTCTCGAATCTTTAACATCCTTGTAAAATTGAGAAGCATATGCATTTGGTGGTTCTTCAACGTTACTATTACTCGCATCACCATGATTTTCACCACTCATATCTCGTAATAATGCGTTTAAATCAAAAGGTTCTTCAACAATCTTTTCTGAGGTGCGCTTACGTTTGTTGTTTTTGATAACTTCTCTTTTTTCACCATGCAAAGTCCATACTTTATAATGTTCCATAATACCATTTTTATATAAGTGAAGTTCAACACTTTCAACTTTCGCCCACAACGCATTTTTACATTTGTTACACGGACATAATATTTTTTCGCCCCTCATCCCATTTTTACACGTGAACTCCAAAAATTCTTTCACACCATCCCAATATTCATTATTCGATGAAAGTAAATTATTTTCCACACGTCGGTTCATCCAATCCCGATTCGACATCTATATATATATATATATATATATATATATATATATATATATATGTCAATTTCATAATGTATTTTTCACATAACTACAAATCAACAAAAATACATATTCACATTTCACACAATTAAGATAAATTAAATAAAAATGCAAGCTCATGTTACTACAAAAATCAATTTCTCTTCACAAACAAAGAATAAAGAACATATTGTATGTATATATTCACAAATATAGTATGTATAAACATGTATATTATATTCACAAATTGAACAAATATTAAAACAAAAACAAATATAAACATGAATTAATGACATACCATTAATGATCTTTCAATATTCTTCAAGATCTTCACCTTACAAAAATTTTCTCCCCAACCATACAATAAATGAAGAGAAATTGATATACAATAAATGAAGAGGAAGAAGTAAAGAAAAAGAGATTTGTAGATAGAATCAGGCCAGTCATATATCCGACCATTACGGTCGGTTTTATTAAAATAATAATAAACCAATTCAAGCAACGGTGCAGAGGTTGGTGGTAGCATTTAATGCAGGTTTAATCCGACCAAAACCAAATGATCGGATTTATTTGGTCGGTTTAGGATGACGTGGTGACATATGGTCGGATTTAATGGTCGGTTTAGTGATTTAGAATGAATGTGGGCTCCACCAATTACAATGGTCGGTTTTATTGGTCAGTTTAGGATGACGTGGCCCATCAGTTATTTATTTAGTATCTATGGGGTCCACACTGGTCGGGTTTAATGGTCGGGTTTATAATAAAACCGACCATTTTTTCAAAACGGTCGGTTTTATCTCCTGTAAATGACAACGGTCGGTTTAATGGTCGGTTTTAAAACGGTCGGAAATAGAACGGTCGGAAATAGCTCTGTTTCTTGTAGTGCCAGTTTGAAGTTACAGTAAAATATATTTTTGTCTACTTTTAGGTTATTATTTTCGAGTTAACTACTCTTTCTTAATTTGACGTTTGCTGGAGATACTTACTGCGTTACTGGCATTTAAAAATCATGTTTTTGTTGCTTCTATCAGATTAGTAAAGAGGCCTGGAAATTTATCTGTTGGCCCAAGACTGTTCCTTTGTGGGCTTCAACATCAAATTAAATACAACATAAATTGAATTTATTTAGCAACTTTAACAACTATACTAGTACCTGACAAAACAACAAAAACAAAAACTATACTAGTGGAGCCTTTTATTTTTTGTCAAAGAAAATTTAAATACTCAGGTAACCTTTCTTCGACTTTTGGCAAGGAAGTATAATATGCTATAGTTCTGAATCCAATATTAAAATCTAGAGTAAACTTCAAAGTGATGGCCAGATTTTACACTCATTTTCAAAAAAGTGGCCAGACTTTCAATTTTATAAAATGGTGGTCAGACTTGCCTTTTACCTTTCAAAAATGTGGCTGCAGGCAATTTTCAGTTTTTTGGCAGGGGTAAAATGGGAAAAAAATGCTAGAGATCCCAAAATTTGTCCACAAAAATTTCCAAATTAATATGTGTCAGCATATGACTGGTTATATTCGTAATAATAATAATTTCCCCCATGCATGTATGCACATCAATTCACCAAAAAATTCACAAATATGAGTTATCAAAATTTAATTAGTCAATTTATGTGCATGCATGGGGGGCATTATTATCATTATTATTATTATTATTACGAATATAACCAATCAGATGGTGACACATATTAATTTGGGATTTTTTGGATAATTTTTGGGGTTTTAACAATTTTTTTTAGTAAAATAACATATTTTCCCATTTTACCCCTGCCAAATAAGTTGAAAATCATCTCCAGCCACTTTTTTGAAAGGAAAAAAGGCAAGTCTGGCCACCATTTTGCAAAATTGAAAATCTGACCACCTTTTTGAAAATGAGTGTAAAATCTGGACACTTTTTTGCAATTAACTCTAAAATCTAAAATAGGTTCTACTATAATAGACACATTAGAATCGGTTAAATTTGATTGTCAAAAAATAGTTGAATCTAACTAAACTTGACCGGAAGATTCTATTCGATATTAAGTCAGTAGAATTAGTATATTCAGTCGAGTTTAAATTAAACTCAACTGCCTACTAAATTTGACCATTAACTGATTCTATTTATTCCTGTATGAAATTTTTGAGTTTTTTTTCTCTCTATTAATAAAATTTTATTATTGTAAATGGATAAACTAAATTTTGAAATGTAATTCATCTAATAATATTATGGTATTTTTTTATAATATAAGAAATAACCAAATATTTGTAAACTAATTTCCAGATAAATTATTATATATAAAATGATTGTCTACATGCATGAATCAAATTTATAAATTTGTTTGTTTTCAGTCAAATTTAATTTTAAACATTTTGGTAAATTTTGGACGGGAATTTTTTCGCCAAATCTTGAATTCGACCGCTCTCTAAATCATTTGTTTCCGGACGAATTTAAGGTCGCCAATAATTTAGTTTGTGCAATTCGTCTATCCTGTCAAACATATTCAATTAACTAAATTTAATTGGAAGGAGCTCAAAATTCGATTGTTTAAATTAGACCGACGATAAAAGAGGCATCCATCGATTTTAATTTTGACCACTAATTTATTGAAATTGTCCTAAATTAGATTGCTTTAAGTCGAATTTAGGCCAATTAAATTTGTGCATTGATTTTGCCTGAATTTTCTTATAGTGTTGCAACTAATTTATTCACATATTCTTTTCGATAAGAGTAACTTTTTATCGTATATAAAAATATAATATTTTGGAGAATGAATTTCTTTCATTAAAAAAATATTTATAAAAATGATTCCGGAAATTAAATAACAACATTTGTATAAACAAGTAACGACATAAAAATATATAATTAGCAAGTCAGAGTTGAAAATGAAGGAGAAATTTGGAAAAGGAGTGGGAAGGAAGGAAGACCAGTTAGGGCATGATATGATGGTAGTGACGTCTACCCACTGATAATATATCTTTATCCCATACTATCTTCACTTTCACTAAAACAAACACTTTGCCAGGTTCTCTTCGACCTCCCAAATTTGATATGTCCCCTTTTTCTTTGTGTTTCAAGAAACAAATCAAATAAAAACATCACCCTGCTCAGTGGTGGGGACCCACCTAGACTTCCCCATAAGAGAGAGTAATGAGTTCTTTACCTTGTTCTGCAATGGTAGAGTTTTGAAGTGACTGAAATATACATATTGTTCTGAATGAGGAAATGCCAAGCCATGTTGCCACAGACATTCAGTGCTCCCAACTTGACAATTGTTGGGAACTAGCAAACTATGCTAAATGCTTGCTATATCACTCATCATCATTCACTTTGACAATACCTTTATAAAGACTCACTACCCAGCCAGCTTCTCTTATGTGAGAGAGAGAGAGAGAGAGAGAGAGAGAGAGAGAGAGAGAGAGAGAGAGAGAGAGAGAGAGAGAGAGAGAGAGAGAGAGATTGATGCTGATGTACATACACATGAGTCATGACATATATTATATAGTAGTACAGTAATGAGAGAGAGAGAGAGAGAGACTGATGCTGATGTACATACACATGAGTCATGACATATATTATATAGTAGTACAGTAATTTAACTTGTAGCAAGTATGTCAAATATCCCCTCCTTGACATTCCTTGACAGAATTGTTTCTTATTCTTATTGATGAAATAAAACATTAAATGAGCTAGCCTACACACACAGAAATTAATTCATTTCTATATGTATGTATTGTACTAATACTTTCAAGGACCTAGGTTCTAGCTAACAAACAGAGACATATATACTCCATTATTCACCTTCATTAAATATATGCTTCCTGCTAGCTTTTGTGCTGTACTACTATATAGTATCTCTATATATCTCTATACCTTAACAATAAATCTAGTAATATGTTGCAATGATCATATATTAGATACTACTGTTTTTTCTAATCAGTGTACTAGAGGGATACCTTTGAGATGAACATATATATAGTAGTTCTACTCTGCTTAATCATTCTATTTTGTTTCGTATAACACATTAAGAAAACTTGCGAATTAAGTGTTTTTACACTATTAATATGATATAGCATGAGATTAATTGAGACACTAATCCTTTTTAATCAGACCAAATTGTAAGCCGTTGAAGTACAATAACGACGCTCCAAAATGTATCCTTTTGATTAATTACGGCCCTGAGGTTTAAGAGGCCTAAGTCGAAATCATTTTATCAGGTCCTATTGTACATATTATAAACTGCATATTTTATACTTTTTTACATAGAAGATTTGAACATTTCGGGACGCAGGACTTATTCGTTTATATAGCTAGGGCTATCCCCGTTAATCACTCACCTATATTAAGAGTCTCGTAAGTCATAATTAATTAATAACCTTCTGCATGCATATATTCTGACATTTGAAAGAGGATCTGAGTTATTAACTGATTAATTAGGACAACATCAGTTACTACAGTAAGTCATATCTAGTGCCCTGGCTTATGTTTCCTATTTGGATTGTATATATATATATATATAGGACAAGCTAGCCAACTTAGTTAAAAAACTGATTCTGATTTCCATACTTCAAATATTTATATAAAACAGAGGGAAGCTGGCGCATATAATTCCTTGACTTTCTTATACATATATAGTTGAATTAATAGAAGCCGAATTAGATGGGGGCTAGCCTAGATTACAACCCCGGCTGACTGAACTTCAGAAATTGGTAGAACATTTTTCCAAACCTTGATTTTGAGAAGAAAAAAAAAAACAGTAAAAAAATTTATATTAACCCCATCTGACTTTAAAAACTAATCCTGGTTGCTGGTATAGCTCTTAGTTAGGTACTGTTATGCTTGCTTAATTTAAAGAAGATGCATTGTGATATGATACATGACAGCATATATATATACATGACAGAGATAAACATAAGTGCAAGTGCACACTGAGAGCAAAAACAGGCCATAAGTGTAACTGTTCTGCAACAATTTATCCAGCTTCATATCTTAGAATTCAGATCGGATCAAGAATAATCTAGTTAAAATCAACATCAATTGACTATCGTTCAATCGTCCATACATATATATATATATATATATATATATATATAATTAAGGTTTGCAGCTCTATACAAAAGAGATGAGATACAGATCCCTTAATTTACCCCTAAAGATATGCAATTTAACATCATTAGAAGGTTCAAATAAACACTGATATTCATCATCAAAAGTTAATTATACTTCATAGCATACATAAGACTTATCCTTGTTTCTTAGACCACTCCCAAGAAATTTACTTCTACTAAACAAGATAAAGAAGATTAAGAGTTGAGCTTCAAGATCTGCTACAGTTTCTTCTTTCCCCTTCAATTCTTCAACCTAGCATAAAAACATAGGTTTTGTTCGAAAGAAATAGAAAAACTCCAGTACAACATCAATAAACTGAGAGAAAGATAAATTAAGTAGTAATTATATAATTAATAACATTATTTATAATATAGTAAGTAGTCATGAGGAGTAGAAACTAATTAAAAGTTCCCAAGTCGAAGCTCCAAATCCAAATCACCCGTTCCATCACGACCAGTACTGGTCATGTTCAAATCCAACCCCAACAACTGATTGTTCTTCTTCTTATGAACCCTAGACTGATCATCATAATTTTTCTCTTGCTTCATCGGACCCTTGAACTCATTTCGGTTATTCGCTTCCACGGCCAGCTTCTTTCGTATCTCCCTTATTTGAGGACTCACTACAAGACCATCATCTTGATCCGAAACCGCGTTATTAAAATTGGGAGTAGCACAACCCATGTATGTTAAGAATCTGGTTGCAGGTGCAGCAGGTGATGAGGTGTGGGAAGGTGGAAGGAAAAGATTATGATCATGATCAAGATTAGGTTTAGGGTTAGGGTTTGAGTGGAGATGTGAAGAAGTATTGATTTCAGACGAAGACGAAGAGGAAGAGTGTTGAGTAAGTTGTCTGGCACGATCTCTCCTGTGAACATTCATATGACCTCCCAAAGCTTGAGCAGATTTGAACTCTTTCTTGCAAAATGTGCAATTGTAGTTTCTGGGTGGCCATGAAAATCCGTAATTTCCATCTCTTTCGAAACTAAAGTTTGTACCATCCCACCTTCCCTTAAACTTGTCTCTGCCACTCATCACATTCACTTTGTGATCCATTGTTTAGTTATCTCTTCAAATATTCCTACCCTATATACTCACTGATCTCCTAGCTTAGCTCTTAATAAAGTGTGTGTGAGCGCGCGGATAAATGTCGTAGAGCTCAGTTGGTTGATAAGCACTTGATATGATCAGCTTTTACAAGGGAGAAATTTGCATATCAGAAATGTATGTATGTAATGTGTTGATATAACAGGTCTCCTTGAAGCTTCTTTATAAACGACATTCTTATAATGAGTGCGGTTCTATTGTGAGTAATCCCGACTGTTGGAATATGGGATCAACGGTCAAGATCAGGCAATCTAATTAACTTCTTTTAAAAGAAGACAAGGGGCACGGTACAGATTTTATTTTCCTTTAAAAAATGAGGCGATAATTTACTCGATTGAATAGGAAGTTTTATAGACTATACAATTTGTGCCCCATGTCACAAAATGCGAAATGTACACAAATTATCAACGATATAAATTCGTTGGAGATAAGCTTAATAAATTTATTTACCGTATAGATTAATTCTTTCCCAGAAATTTAGTCTTTTTTTCTAAGTTCATTAATATTTTTTGTATATAATTATTTTATAATTAGATAAAACGAGAAATCGAAAAAGTTAAAGGATCGAATTTACCATCAGACTCGATCGGTGATCGTCAAATAATTAGAAACCAATAAATTACGTACCTTTTTTCCTCTTTAGACTTGGAAAATATTGCCAAGTGAAATTACAGTACCCTACTTTACTTTTAGCTACACTTTTACTACTAGATTGTCAATGATCCTGCTTATTTACGGTAGAAATTACTCACTGTCTACGTGTTGTCCTGTACTGTGTAATAAGAAAATAAAGCTAACGCATTCGACCGTACCTCCATTCACAAACTTCAATATACTGCAGACAAATTTACACACCTACACCATAGGTGTTTTATAAGTTGTTTCATAAAAAGTGATTATTTATAAATAATTTTTCGACATATCTTTTTACCAAAAAAAAATCCTAAATAACGTCTTAAGCATGCATAGAGGATGTAATCTTCCTTGCATCTATCAAAATTTTCAATATAAATTCTTTTTGTAAAATAAAATAATGAATAAATAATTATTTCAATCGATTGATTATTAGGAATCAAGACCCTAATTAATAATTATATTACAAGCCTTAATATGCAGTCTAGGACTCTCAAGTGTCGGTTTAGTTACTAGTTACCAAAGTGATCCTAGGAACGTGGATTCTTGAGCTTTCAAAACTGTTACTTATTTACCAAAATTAGAAGGTTGATTTGACGACCCAACACTGACTTAATACACTTCTTGTTCCAAATTATCAACCTACGGCCATTTTTAAAAAGTGAACACCATCATGCATTATCTTTACTTCTTATAATTCTTTATTGTTTTCTAATATATTACGTACCAATTTTGTCGGCCTACTTTGTATTCTATCTTGTTTTTAATTCATTTTATACGTTTACTTAACTTCTGTCATTTAATCTAAAAAAAAAAACTTCTGTCATTTGGATTGATAAAACTGATATGAATATATAACTTATATGCTTGTGTTATATATAAAATCAGAATGTAAATGTGTGTGTATGTGTGGTTAATGGTGAAGCAGGAGAGTAATGTAAGAGATGTAAGAGAAATATAACTCTTGTATTACTAATTGTGAAGCTTGTTTATTTACAATACAGATCAATCCTATAAATAGAATAATTGAGCTTGGAGCCCAAGAATTCTAAAGTAAGATTAGTACTACTACAGTATTTTATAGTACTAACTACAGTGTATGTACAGCACAGTAACCAAACATAGGGACCAAGAATGCTACAGTAACGTTACACTAAATATGTGATTTAACACCCCCTCAAACTGATGATGGTTGATGAACCAACTTGAGTTTGGAAATATAATCACGAAAACTGCCAGGAGAATGTGACTTCGTGAAAATATCTGCAACATTATCTGTACTGGGGACACTACGAAGATGAACTGTGCCTTTTGCAACTTGTTGACGTGTGAAGTGACAATCGATCTCTATATGTTTAGTACGCTCATGGAAGACATCATTGTGAGCAATGTCCATGGCACTTTTACTATCGGAATATATAGGAGTGGCTGGAGGATGAGTTACACTCATATCTTCAAGTAACCATCGTAGCCATATTAACTCCTGTGTGGTGTCTGCAAGAGCTCGGTATTCTGACTCGGCACTTTATTTTGACGCAAGGTGTAACATCCCAGTCCCACATCGAGGAGATTTGGGACTTCTGTTCAGTTTATAAGGCAAAGTACTACTACTAAGTGCACCAACATATCATGATCTTTTGGGGGCCTGTGGTGGGCTTGTGGATTACCCAAGTTGGTTGCATTTGGGTCAGTTTACTTTGACTTATTTCGGATTCGGAATTGGGACTCGACCCAATTTTCGAAAAAGGCTCGGGATTTGACCCGGGTTGTCACATATGGTATCAGAGCCGACTCTCGAAAGCTTGATTCGTCAAGTTACCGGAGGTGGGAACACGAAGGTTGGTGGTATTTGAAGCAATTTATGGCCGTAGCGGAAGCGTAAATCACATTTACTTGCATAAAAACCTAATTAATCATGTATATAGATTTAAAAATTGTATGAACACAAGAAAAATACCTTGATAGCTTTCCTGGGATTGTTATGAATGTATCTTTGATTTCCAGCAATCACCCCTCAAGTGTGGAGTGCTCTAATGGTATCCACCAAGATCAAATATCATATAGTAGATGAAGAACAATTGAGAAAATAATTAAAATGATTTGGAATGATTTTGATGAACTTTAAAAGCTCTCAATGATCCTCTCAAACCCCTGGGATGTTTTGTGTTTGTTGTTGTTGTGTCTTCCAACTCTTGGAATGATTGATATTTAAAGAAATAAAGTCTTTACTTTATCTAATTAAATAATCATTTATTAATTAAAACCTTTTTAATTATTAATCCCATTCTGAAAATAATTCTCTCATAAAATTTAATTTCTCAAACTAAATTTTGTAATTAATAATTATTAAGAACTTTTCTTAATTTATTTATAATCTATTAAATCTCATTTAATAAATTATAAATAATTGCTAATTAATTATTTATTCAATAAATAAATAATTCATAGCTATTATTAATTATTCTCATCATCTATAAATATTTAACCTTTTTATGGTGTGACCCTTTAGGTTCAATATTAAGCCGGTAGTAGAAATAAATAATAATAAACTATTTATTATTACTTATACGAATTACTAATTAATTCGTTAAATATAATTACATAAGTAATTAATATTTATTCTACATCGTGAGTGATACTTTTGAATATATCGCGACTATCCGGATAATATGAATTCATTGCTTAGAATATATAAAACCTATTCATAAATGGTTACCGTACAATCAATTCCTTCTACCCGACAATATCCCGATTAAATACAAGGCATGGATCGCGTGTCAAGCCTATTTAATTTAATCATATAATTTCTTATACATTATGTCTAGTTCATTTGAATTAGAAACTCTTTCTAACTTCAATTACTCTGGCCAGAGATTCCAGAACTAACATAGTAAGAACATCATAGGATATTCACTTTCTTTTACTGAAAGGGGTAGATTCTTTATCGATCGTTAACTATCTTCATATACAAATTCATATACCCGGAATAGAACTAATGATTGTCCCTTGAGGACTTACAACTAAACCAAAACATAGTTCATTGTATATAAGATTACTTTAACGGTCTCAAGTCTAAGGACACTTGTACCACCATCAACTTATGAACAACTATTAACACGTGAGTAAACTCCATTAGTCGTTCATTAGATCAAGTCACGTTCAGTGAACTTATTCTCCAATAAGCACCTACATACTAGCTATAGTGTCACCACACGAATGTCTATGAGAACAGACATCCTTCCGAGGAAGCAAGCATAGTATGTACCGATCTTTACGGATTGACTAACTCCCAATTAGTTATCCTACGATCGGGAACTATTTAAGTTTAGTGTTATCATCTTCTAGATCTCATTATTATAATCTCATTATAATTCTAGAAGCTTTACTCTAAACTATTGAACTTCTTATTTAAACACTTTAAATAGATAAAGGCCCGTAATAAAAACAACAAGTCTTTTATTAATATAAATAAAATCAAATAAGATTACATGAAAGTATTTCCTAACTCATCATACATGATTGGGTTTAGGACAAAATACTATAAAACTCCCACTTGTACTAAAGCCAATCACTCTGGTATCTTATACCCATCTTATCTCTATGTCGATCAAAGTGAGCCTGAGACAATGCCTTAGTAAATGGGTCCACTATGTTGTTATGTGTGTCAACTCTTACGATGTTGACATCCCCTCTTTCTATGATCTCTCGAATCAGATGAAAGCGCCGCAACACGTGTTTGGAATTCTTATGGGATCTTGGTTCATTAGCTTGAGCTATCGCAGCGTTGTTATCACAATACAACACTATAGGATCCTCAATGCTAGGAACTACTCCCAAATCAGAAACAAATTTCCTCATCCAGACAGCTTCCTTTGCAGCTTCACATGCAGCTATATATTCTGCTTCCGCTGTGGAGTCAGCCGTTGTAGGCTGTTTGGAACTCTTCCAACTAATCGCTCCCCCATTTAGAGTAAATACATACCCTGACTGGGATCTGCTACCATCGCCTTCTGATTGAAAACTAGAGTCAGTATAACCCTCAATTTTCAATTCAGATCCACCAAAAACAAGAAAAACATCTTTAGTCCTTCTCAAGTACTTCAATATGTTCTTCACTGCTTTCCAGTGTTCTTCACCTGGGTTAGACTGATATCTGCTCGTCACACTAAGTGAATGAGCAACATCAGCTCTAGTACATAACATCGCATACATGATGGATCCTATTTCCGAGGCATAAGGAATCCTACTCATGCGCACCCTTTCCTCATATGTCTTTGGAGACATCTTCTCGGAAAGAGTAATCCCATGACTAATAGGAATGAGACCTCTTTTCGAGTTCTCCATGCTAAACCGTTTTAGCACTTTATCGATGTATGTACCTTGGGATAGGCCAATCGTTCGATTAGATCTATCTCTATAGATCTTCATCCCTAAAATATAGGATGCCTCTCCCAAGTCCTTCATAGTGCAGTTCTTTGATAGCCAGACCTTGACTGATTGTAACATCGGTATATCATTTCCTATTATAAGTATGTCATCCACATACAATATAAGAAATGTTACCGCGCTCCCACTAACCTTCTTGTAAATACATGGTTCATCTAAGTTTTTGATAAAATCAAACTCTTTGATTGTCTCATCAAAACGGATGTTCCATCTTCGAGAAGCTTGCTTCAAACCATATATGGTTCGCAGCAGTCTACATATTAGATTTTCGTTTCCACTGGAAACAAAACCCTCTGGCTGTGTCATATACACTTCCTCTTCAAGTTTCCCATTGAGGAAGGCCGTCTTTACGTCCATTTTCCAGATCTCGTAATCATAGTAGGCTGCAATCGCAAGCAAAATCCTAATGGATTTGAGCAAGGCTACAGGCGAAAAGGTTTCATCAAAGTCAATCCCTTGTCTTTGTTTGAATCCTTTTGCCACAAGCCTGGCCTTATAGGTCTCCACCTTGCCATCTGCTCCTAACTTTCGTTTGTATATCCATTTGCACCCAATGGGTTTAACTCCTTCAGGTGCCTCAACCAAAGTCCACACTTGGTTTATATACATCGAGTCCATTTCGGATTTCATGGCATCCTGCCATTTCTCTGAGTCATTACAACTCACAGCCTCTTCATAAGTCATAGGGTCCTCATCATCAACAAATGACAAATCATCATCATTTTCAATGACAAGCCCGTAATATCTTTCGATTGGGCGGGACACTCTCTCTGACTTACGTAAAGGTTGTTCTACAGAAGGTTTTTCTTTCTGAACAGGTACTTCTTCTCTAATCGTTGCATTTTGTGGTTCTTGAACTTCATCAAGTTCAATATTTCTCCCACTGTTTCTATCAAGGAGGAACTGTTCCTCTAAGAAGTGTGCGTGTCTAGAAACAAATATCCTTTGATAAGAAGGATCATAGAAATAATATCCATGACCTTCTTTAGGATATCCCACAAAACTGCATTTCACGGATCTAGGTTCCAACTTATCATGTTCAACTTTCTTGACATAAGCTGGACACCCCCAAACCTTAACATGTTTAAGACCTGGTTTCTTCCTACTCCACATCTCATGTGGGGTTGTGAGAACCGATTTAGAAAGCACCTTGTTCAGTAAATACGCTGACGTCTCTAAAGCATAACCCCATAGTGATACTGGAAGATCAGTAAAGCTCATCATGGACCTCACCATATCTAATAGAGTATGATTCCTTCTCTCAGATACTCCATTTAATTGTGGAGTATAGAGAGGGGTCCATTGAGAAACTATACCATTTTCTTTAAGATAACGTAAAAACTCTCCGCTTAAGTACTCACCTCCTCGATCTGATCGAAGAACTTTTATACTACGTGCGGTTTGTTTTTCTACTTCATTTCTATATTCCTTGAACTTTTCAAAAGCTTCGGATTTGTATTTCATAAGATATACATATCCTAACCTGGATCGATCATCCGTAAAAGTAATGAAGTATGAAAATCCTCCTCTAGCACTTGTTGACATTGGTCCACACACATCTGTGTGTACCAAGTCTAACAACCCCGCAGCTCTCTCTCCATGTCCAGTAAATGGAGATTTAGTCATTTTACCCATGAGACAAGACTCGCATGTAGGATATGATTCAAAATCAAAATGTTCTAGTAACTTATCCTTATGTAATGTGCGAAGTCTGTTCTCACTAATATGACCTAGTCTGCAGTGCCATAAATAAGTTGGATTTTTATTATCTCTTTTTCTTTTATTATTTGGTTGTTCAATTTGAAATAAATTATGTTCTAAGTCACATATATACAAACCATTATGTAATGTACCGTATCCATAAGTAATATTGTTTCTCTTAATTAAACATTTATTATTCTCAACAATAAATGTAAAACCATCCAAATCAAGTACAGGAATAGAAACAATATTTCTTACAATTGATGGTACATAATAACATTTATTCAACACAATAGTTTTGCCCGTAGGCATATGCAAAGGAAATGATCCTACAGCTGCAGCAGCAACTCTTGCTCCATTGCCCATCAACAGAATCACTTCATCTTCCCCCAGAGATCTACTTTGCTTTAGTCCCTGCAACGAATTGTAAATATGAGACCCACAAGCAGTATCCAATACCCAAGTAGAAATCTGACTTAAAGACATATTTAGTTCAATCATGAACATACCTGAATCAGAAGCGGTAATCTCATTGCCCTTCTTATTCTTTAACTCTGCAAGGTAAACCTTACAGTTCCTCTTCCAGTGTCCCACCTTGTTACAGTGGAAGCAAACTGCTTTGCTTTTTGGGTCAGCCTTTGGTGGAACAGGCTTATTCTCACCCTTTTTCTTATTCTTCGGCTTCCATTTCCTCTTCCTCTTAGTAGAGGTACTGGCACCGATCATAAGAACAGAACCCCTTTTGGAGGGAAAATTCGCCTCAGCAGTTTTCAGCATGTTGTGGAGCTCAGCTAAGCTGACATCCAGCTTGTTCATGTGAAAGTTCATAACGAACTGCGAGAACGAATCCGGGAGTGACTGCAAGACTAAATCTTGGCTTAACTCCCCATCCATGACAAAACCTAACTGCCCTAGATGCTCAATCAGATTGATCATCTTAAGCACATGGTCATTCACAGACGACCCTTCAGCCATTCTACATTGGAATAGCTCTTTCGATATATCATATCGAGCGGTTCTCCCTTGTACATCATAAAGCTCCTATAGATGTATCAGAATGGTAGGAGCATCCATTTTCTCATGTTGCTTCTGTAACTCAGGTGTCATGGATGCTAGCATGACACATTGAGCAACATTAGCAGCATCTAACCAGTCATTATACACTTCTCGTTCTTGGAAAAGTGCATCATCAGAAGGAGGTACAGGTAAAGGCGAGTCAAGCACATAATCCTTCTTCTCAGCCCTGAGAACGATTCTCAGGTTTCGAAGCCAATCAGCATAATTGGGACCAGTCAATTTGTTCGCATCAAGGATGCTACGGAGTGATAGAGTAGAAGACATGATCTATAAATCTGAAATTTGTGAATACATAACAACATTAGTAGATATCCAATTTTATTATAACACCTTATGAATCGGGTCTTTATTCATAGGTGGCTCCCACAGTTTTATTAAAATTATACAACCCTCAAATGTATAACTTAAGCATTCTCAATGCATGTGAGAATAGGGATCCTACTTTCCATTATATAACCTCGGCTGTAGCACGAAACGTTATGTAATGTTCCATATGCAGATAACTCTTTATCAATTACATCTCATGTTATTCCCTAATTCCATTTAGCCTCTTGAATCATTGAATCACGGCTGTAGCACGTCTAAATTCAATATTCTAAGTCAAGTGAGACCCAACATCTCGTTAAATTAATAAGATCTCAACAGCCCACGGCTGTAGCACGTAACGACAATTGGATTCTAATTAATTATACGCATCTCATGTAATAGACAAGTAATTCCTATTTTGAAAACGAAGCCCTCGGCTGTAGCACGAAACGACAAAGCTCAAAACTAAGAATTACTTTCTATCATGTTGGAAGGCTATGACCGACACAAGCCCGTTGTGACATTGGCCATTTTATTACTTGATATTAAATAACGAGGGATTTTATATTATTTAGGTTACGAAACGTTTTCGTTAAAACCTAAAGTCAAACATGCATTTTATATACGATATATAAAACTATATATATTATCTCATGGCATTTCTATGCACACATATATATAGGCAAACATGTTATATCATGTTAAACATTGTTAAACATCTATATGAAACAATATTAGTATTTTAAAGCATTTTAACACAATTTGAAACGGGCTTTAAAACACTTCCGGAAGCTATAACCATTTTAAAATTAATTTTTAAAATTTATTTGACCACTCCATTAGATCCGTCTCGGAAAAACGAATCCAACGATATATTATACGCCTCAAACGGAGTTACGGATCAACGGAAAAAATCAAAATACGAATCAGGGCCATTTCTGTCATCTACAGCCCCTGTAACGCATTACCAGAATGCGTTATACTCCAAAAATACCATATTAATTGATTCACGCATTCAACAGATGCGGTACACTGTGATGACGTCATACTGACGTCAGCATCCGGCCCGACCCATGACCCGACCCGAGGTCCGACCCGACCCGGCGCGTGAGCTGCACGCGCGGCGCGTGAGCCGCCAGCGCGTGATGCCCACGCGCGGTTCTCAGTCGCGCGTACTGATCTTCTTTCAGCGTTCAGTCGGCAGGATAATTTTTAAAATCAGTCGGCCAGTCCACTCTATTCAGCCCACCAGCCCACTAATTCAACCTTTTGGGCCCCCAACAATAATTACCCATCTAGATATTTTTATAAATAATATATATATTTATAAAACAGATTATTATTTATTAATTTCTAAACTCTTTAAAAATCAATAATAAATAATCTATACATGGGAAAATTATGAAACTTTTTCTGGGACTTCTACAACGATTGTAGAAAATATATCAGTGATCAAAATTATTTTAAAAAATAATTTATTAATTAATTCGTAATTAATTTGATTATAGCCTCCAAGAACATCAAAAATTCATAACTAATTCATACAAGCTTGAAAAAATCCGAAATTTTTTCTGGGATCTATATACATGCAACCTATGCTCTGATACCACTGAAGGAATTTATGGCCGTAGCGGAAGCGTAAATCACATTTACTTGCATAAAAACCTAATTAATCATGTATATAGATTTAAAAATTGTATGAACACAAGAAAAATACCTTGATAGCTTTCCTGGGATTGTTATGAATGTATCTTT
This sequence comes from Saposhnikovia divaricata, assembly GCA_036435485.1. Taxonomy (NCBI): domain Eukaryota; kingdom Viridiplantae; phylum Streptophyta; class Magnoliopsida; order Apiales; family Apiaceae; genus Saposhnikovia; species Saposhnikovia divaricata. The sequence continues at coordinate 29,088,942 of CM071600.1, forward strand.
GATTTCCAGCAATCACCCCTCAAGTGTGGAGTGCTCTAATGGTATCCACCAAGATCAAATATTATATAGTAGATGAAGAACAATTGAGAAAATAATTAAAATGATTTGGAATGATTTTGATGAACTTCAAAAGCTCTCAATGATCCTCTCAAACCCCTGGGATGTTTTGTGTTTGTTGTTGTTGTGTCTTCCAACTCTTGGAATGATTGATATTTAAAGAAATAAAGTCTTTACTTTATCTAATTAAATAATCATTTAATTATTAATCCCATTCTGAAAATAATTCTCTCATAAAATTTAATTTCTCAAACTAAATTTTATAATTAATAATTATTAAGAACTTTTCTTAATTTATTTATAATCTATTAAATCTCATTTAATAAATTATAAATAATTGCTAATTAATTATTTATTCAATAAATAAATAATTCATAGCCATTATTAATTATTCTCATCATCTATTAATATTTAACCTTTTTATGGTGTGACCCTTTAGGTTCAATATTAAGCCGGTAGTAGAAATAAATAATAATAAACTATTTATTATTACTTATACGAATTACTAATTAATTCGTTAAATATAATTACATAAGTAATTAATATTTATTCTACATCGTGAGTGATACTTTTGAATATATCGCGACTATCCGGATAATATGAATTCATTGCTTAGAATATATAAAACCTATTCATAAATGGTTACCGTACAATCAATTCCTTCTACCCGACAATATCCCGATTAAATACAAGGCATGGATCGCGTGTCAAGCCTATTTAATTTAATCATATAATTTCTTATTCATTATGTCTAGTTCATTTGAATTAGAAACTCTTTCTAACTTCAATTACTCTGGCCAGAGATTCCAGAACTAACATAGTAAGAACATCATAGGATATTCACTTTCTTTTACTGAAAGGGGTAGATTCTTTATCGATCGTTAACTATCTTCATATACAAATTCCTATACCCGGAATAGAACTAATGATTGTCCCTTGAGGACTTAGAACTAAACCAAAACATAGTTCATTGTATATAAGATTACTTTAACGGTCTCAAGTCTAAAGACACTTGTACCACCATCAACTTATGAACAACTATTAACACGTGAGTAAACTCCATTAGTCGTTCATTAGATCAAGTCACGTTCAGTGAACTTATTCTCCAATAAGCACCTACATACTAGCTATAGTGTCACCACACGAATGTCTATGAGAACAGACATCCTTCCGAGGAAGCAAGCATGGTATGTACCGATCTTTACGGATTGACTAACTCCCAATTAGTTATCCTACGATCGGGAACTATTTAAGTTTAGTGTTATCATCTTCTAGATCTCATTATTATAATCTCATTATAATTCTAGAAGCTTTACTCTAAACTATGGAACTTCTTATTTAAACACTTTAAATAGATAAAGGCCTGTAATAAAAACAACAAGTCTTTTATTAATATAAATAAAATCAAATAAGATTACATGAAAGTATTTCCTAACTCATCATACATGATTGGGTTTAGGACAAAATACTATCAGTATTATCCCACAATGGACAGAGGTCCGGAGATGGGGACCCGAAACCAGCCGGTATTATCCCATAATGGCTAGAGAGGAATGATCTTGGACCTATGGGCTATCCGTTCAGGCCTGACGAGGACGTCAAGAGTTTAAGTGGGGGAGTTTGTAACACCCTAGTCCCACATCGAGGAGATTTGGGACTTCTGTTCAGTTTATTAAGCAAAGTACTACTATTAAGTGCACCAACAAATCATGATCTTTTGGGGCCTGTGGTGGGCTTGTGGATTACCCAATTTGGTTGCATTTGGGCCAGTTTACTTTGACTTATTTCGGATTCGAAATTGGGACTCGACCCGATTTTCGAAAAAGGCTCGGGATTTGACCCGGGTTGTCACACAAGGGATTGTTTCTTGCTTCGCCAAGAGATAAGAGAGTCACCAAGAAAGAAACAGAATCCTGTAGTAGAAAATCTCGTAGTGGGATCACCTCCCCAGTCAGCATCTGAGTATCCATGTAGCTCAAGTGAAGAGTTATATGAATAATGTAGTCCATGAAATATGGTCCCTTTAACATAACGAAGTATGTGAAGGACTGCTGTATAGTGTGGAGTTCGAGGAGCTGTCATAAACTGACTAACAAGGTGAACGGCATGAGCAATATCTGGACGAGTGACAGTGAGATTGATCAAGCTTCCAACCAATTGGCGATACAATGTAGGATTTTTTAAGTATCTCCCCATCCTCAGCATTAAGTTTAACATCATATTCCAAAGGTGTAGATGCAATTTAAGTGTCACTGATTCCAGACTTCAACAAAAGATCAGATGCATACTTAACTTGAGAAAGAGTGTAGCCAGTAGACACGGAAGAGACCTCAAGACCCAAGAAGTTGCTTAATGAACCAAGATTTTTCATTTCAAATTGTTGACTGAGAAACTGTTTGAGTTCAGAAATCCTTATGGTATCATCTCCAGTAATGATTATATCATCCACATATAAAAGTAGCAAAATAATTCCTTGATCGGATCGTCGAATAAACAAGGCATGATCATATGGACTAGAAGAGAATCTCAGTTGCTTGTTTGAGTTAAGCTTTAGCACTTGATTTGGAAAGTGAGAAAAACCTGCAGGAGGCTTGAGGTAGACTTCCTCATTCAGGTTTCCATTTAGAAAAGCATTTTTAACATGCATTTGCCACATATCCCAGTGTTTTGATGCTCCAATAGCAAGTAAACTCCGCAAAGATGTGAGGCGGGCTACTGGTACAAAAGTTTCCTCATAGTCGATGCCATACTCTTGAATAAAGCCTCTGGCAACTAGGCGAGCTTTATACCGATCAATGGAGCCATCAGATTTTGTTTTGATTTTTTAAATCCATCGAAAACTAACTGTTCCTTTGCCAGGAGGCAAAGTAACCAAGTCCCAAGGGTGAGTTTTGTTTAAAGCATTAAGTTCCTCCTCCATTGCTTTCTGCCAAAGAGGGTTAACACTAACCTCTCTATATGTTTGAGGCTCATGTAACGATTGTATTGCAGAATAAATATGATAATCAGTAAGTCGAACAAGAGGTTGTCTTACCCGTGTAGAATGATGAATAGGCTCAGCTGAAGGTGATGGTAGAATAGCAGGCTCAACATCAGAATCCTCAGACTGAACTTTTGTTGGAGGAACATTAGCAGCTGGGGATGGTTGTATGAGCTCAACTGAAGAATCTGTTGGAATTGTTTCAGAAGATATCGAAGAGTCTACATGTTTATCACTAGGGTGTAGATCAACAAAAGGATCTGTAAAGTGAGAAATGCTAGAAGAAGTGTCGATTTTAAAATTTGACAAAGATGAGAACATTTTGTGTTCCCAAAATGTCACATTACGAGAGACTCGAAGTCATTGAGAGATAGGATCCCAACAACGGTATCCTTTTTGACCACTACCATACCCAGTAAAATAACAAAGACGGGCACGAGGTTCTAGTTTTGTTCTTTCATGTGGAGGAAGAAGAACAAAACATGTTGAACCGAAAACCTTAAGGGTATCATATGAAGGTGGTTTTGCATACAGTTTTTCATAAGAAGATAAATTATCTATGACTGGAGAAGGAATCATGTTTATTGTATGAACAGCAGTTAATGCAGCTTCCCCCCAAAAGAATTTCGGGCAAGAAGAAGAAATGAGAAGAGCTCGAATTGTATCAAGAATTTGTCTATGTTTGCGTTCGGCACGACCATTTTCTTGTGATGTGTAAGGACAAGAACTTTGTGTAAGTGTACCATAAGATGCCAAAAAATTTGTAAATTCTGATTCTTTGTATTCTTTAGCATTGTCGGCACGAAAAAGTTTGATTTTCTTTTTGAATTGAGTATCAATCATAGTGGCAAAGTTTTTATATGTTTCTCCTAATTCAGATCAATTTTTCAAAATGTATATCCAAGTGTATCAAGAGAAATCATCAACAAATATCACATAGTACCTAGACCCCCCCCCCCCCCAATAGTTGGAGTTCGAGAGGGACCCCAAATATCAGAGTGTATAAGATCAAAAGTAGCTGATGATTTTTCATAATGAATAGGAAATGGAAGTACATGTTGTTTTTCCAGTTTATATGACACACAATTATTAGTGTCTGCATTTACGCTACCTAGATGACCACTAGAAACTAGAGTACGTAAATGAGAAGGTGAAGGATGGCCTAACCGAGAATGCCAGATGCTAGTTGTGGATGAAACAGAACCAACTAGATTAGTGGATGATGTTGATGTAGGAAGATGAAGGGAAGTGAGCTCAAACAACCTTCCGCATCTACGTCCTGTCCCAAGAGTTTGTCCTGTCTGAGGATCCTGTACATGACAACCAGAAGAGATAAACATAATGTTAAGACCGAGATCACATAATTGGCCAATGGAAACAAGATTAAGTGAAAGATTAGGAACAAAATATGTGTTAGGAAGAGAAAGATTTTATGTGGATATAGTTCCACTGTGTGCCACTTTCATTGTAGAGCCATCAGCAGTTTGAATATTTGGAAGGCATAAACTTTGTGTTTTTGTGGTAAATATAGATGGATCATTGGTCATGTGATTGCAACATGCAGAATCAAAATACCAAGAAGTACCTGAAGTGACAGAGAATGCAGTGGAAGGAGAGCTGGTTTTAAGGAAAACTTGTCGAAGCAAGGCTTCAAGTTCACTTGTGGATGTAGTTTGTGCAGTTTCTGATGTGGATTCAGAGGTTGCAGCAACGGAAGACTGAGAGAACTTGTTCGGACGGAAGGATGACTTTTTCTTGCAAAACTGGATCGAGTAATGACCTTTTTGATGGCAGTGTTGGCATGTATGATTGCGAAGAGCTACACAATCCTTAGTTATATGTCCACTTTGACGACAAAACCTACAAAAAATTTTGTCAGAAGTAGGTAATGGAGGTACCGCTAGGACAATATCAGTCGATGGGCTAACTTTCCTGATGCCAAGTCGAGTTTCCTCAGAAATAATTTCAGTTAAGGCACTCTCTAGAGAGGGTAGCGGAACACGATGAAGAAGAGCAGCTCTAACTGGTTCATAGTCTTGAGTGAGGGCCATTAGAAACTGGATGAGTCGTTGTTGATCACGATATGTGTGATAGAGAGTGGCGTCTTCTGTGTGTTCCCACTTTGGCTCAGATAAAGTCAATTGATCCCACAGTGCCTGTATTTGAGATAGAAAATCAGCTACAGATTGACCAGGTGCTTGTTTCTATTTTCTCAGAGAACTCATGATCTGATATTGATGTGCAAGATCAGATGTAGTGTACCGAGATGCTAATAAATCCCAAATTTCTTTAGCGATCTCAAAGCTTCCAAACTGAAGATTGATTTTAGAAACTGAAGAGTTTCTAAAGAATGTGATAGCTTGATGATTTTTGACATCCCATTCCTCAATGCGATCTTTGAACTTTGACTCATCTTCATTTTTTCCTTTAGTTGGAATAATAAATCCCCATTTACATAGCGCCAAATTCTTTTTCCTTTGAGAAAACTTTTCATAGCTTGAGACCAAGCTAAATAGTTCGAGCCATTCAAAATGGTTTGAATCGGAGAACTATTATCGTTATTCATGATAAGATTTGGGTTTAAAAGGTAACTGTAGTAAACTACAAGGACAGATTTATAAGTTTAACAAGCTAAGGGATTAAACTAGATATAGGCAACAGTTTGGGTACTTATGTGTAACTAATCAAAATATAACAAACTACCGGCTATATATCAAAATATGTGTACCAGCAAAGAGATTTAATATACTGTAATTTGATATAAATCTGAGTTTAGTGTTACCAAGGACCGATAGCTGCTACACGGCATGGAGGAATTAGCGGAGAACTCCAGCGATTATGGCCTAAGAACTTTAAAATTGTTGTGAAGCAGTAGATGGTCTCTTGATAAAGAGGGTTGAGTTGCACGGGTTGGATAACTCGGTGTGGGAACTCGTTGATAGATAAGAGATTCAGCCGATTGACACTGAGTCGACTCGGATAAGGACAGGTTTGAGAACTCAGCGTGGAGTGAGTTTTGAACAGGTTAAGTAACTCGATGTATAGACTCGTTACTGAGTTGGGCGAGTTACTGAGTTAACTCGGTGGATGAGTTTGGCTGAGTTGGGTGAGCCAGTAAATTTCATGGACTCGAGGTTTGTTGTTGTAATCTCTGATGAGTTGGAACAAGTATACAATGTTGTTGTATGTCTGACAAAATATGGGATGCACCAAGTGTTCGACTAAATACCGGAACGAGTCTAGCTTGGGCACTGGAGGATAATGTTGCCGGAAACTAGGACTATTGGCGGGATAACGAAGGTAAGGAGCTTATAGCTCTGATACCATGACAAAACTAATGTGAATATATAACTTATGTGCTTGTGTTATATATAGAATCAGAATGTAAATGTGTGTGTATGTGTGGTTAATGGTGAAGCAGGAGAGTAATGTAAGAGATGTAAGAGAAATATAACTCTTGTATTACTAACTGTGAAGCTTGTTTATTTACAATACAGATCAATCCTATAAATAGAATAACTGAGCTTGGAGCCCAAGAATTCTACAGTAAGATTAGTACTACTACAGTAGTTTATAGTACTAGCTACAATGTATGTATAGTAACCAAACGTAGGGACGTAGGGATCAAGAATGCTACAGTAACGTTACACTAAATATGTGATTTAACATGGATTAGTGTCGTTGTGTCAAATTTTCATGTCTACTCGAAGGTCTGAAATGCACTTGACTAATATTGATCGATATACGTTTCTAAGATGTATCTTAGATAGAAGAGTTTTTATAAATTTTTAAAGTTCACTTTAGACACTAACTCTCGAGTAATATTTATATATGAGGGTGTCATTTTGGAACGAACTTAAATACTCTCTTCATTTCTTTTTAAGTGTCGTTTTTTGACCGTACATACTTATTAAAATTAATAGTTATTAGACTCTTTTATCATTAATGTAATTTTATTTTCCACTTTTAACCTTCATCTATCCCTATTTAATACTAATACTTGAATGAGTGCATTTAATATTATACTTTTAAATAAGGGTATATAAGTAAAATAGAAATTTACTTATCTTGAAAATGTAAAAACGACACTTAAATTGAAATTCAAACCTAGTCAAAAAATGACACTTAAAATGTAATTGAGGGAGTACATAAGTAATGCTACAGGTACCAAATTGGTTACCTAATTTGTTACCAAATGATGTGGCAGATGTGACATATCAGTTTGGAAAAATTTTATTGGCTTATTAATGTGAATGCAGGAGGGTCCTTCTTATTAAATATATGTGAAACACTAATTAGATTGTAACACCTATCATTTGGGAACCATTTTGTAATCTAATTTGGTAATCCTGTCATTTTCCTAAATATATATTAGCTGTAATAATTCATGCGAAATACGAGTATCGATTAAACACATGTCAAAATTAAAAAATAAATAGAATTAAATTTTATAAAGATCACAATTTTATCGGATATCTTGAAAATCATGAAATGGATTAAATTGTTAATTCATCACATACTTCAGAATTTTAGATCAATAATTATAAGCATTCATTACAGCAAATCCATAATTAATCCTTAGAAATTGTATCCTTTCAAAATCATACTTAAATCGCTTTTTGACATATCTGAATTCGGATTTACTCTTTGAATTTGTTTGATTTCGAGATAACGAAGAAGATGAAGTCATATATATATATATATATATATATATATATATATATATATATATATTTGTGTGTGTGTGTATGTGTATGCATGTGTCTGTGTGTATAAATGTATAAAAGAGAAAGAAGATTGAAAGAGTTTCACAATTAAGAACCCTAATTAAAGCAAAGCAAGGGAAAGGAAATGGATTAGATATTGGATGGGTTTAATTCAATGAATCAAAGATAAAATGGATCTGCCATATAGGATTCCACGTAAATATTCAATTAATAAATTTAACAGAGACTAACAGTAATGACCTATTTGAAATGTTTTGATAGTTCAAGTGTTTGATTGATTTTTTGGAATGGTAACTCAACTGAAAATTTCTGTATTGTACATTAACGAATAAGCCATTTAACCCTCATGGAAGTTATGCGATGCGAGTAAAATATTGAAAAATATGTTATTTTACAAAACATATTAATCCCTTGCTCAAGGTGGTTTTGTGAAGAGAGTAGAAACTTCATGTTTAGCTCCTTGGTGCTGTAGACTTTTCCATTCATATGTACTATATGAAAATCACTACATCACTGAAAATCTTGAAATCATGCATATTTTGCTAACAAAATACTACAAAATGAATTGTTCTGCAAAGCATGTTCCGGTGGTAGAAGCTAAAAAAAATTAAAGAAAATAAATCTTGTATAATTATTTAGTTGTAAGGAATCGAATCCAAGGGAAAGTCAAAAAAACTAAAATAATTAAATCTTATATAATTATGTAGTTGTAAACCTCAAATTTAATGATAACCAAATTGATACTTTAATATTATGATGCGTCATTAAAACATGATTTTTTTACGTTAATAAAGAGCATAAATAAAGAGTATAGATTCGAACTAATTACAGGTGAGTTTATTGAAGATTTTATATATAATACTAACAATTTTTAAAAGGAAAATGCTATATTTCCCAAAAAAAAATTCAAAATTATTATGAAATGTTGATGTACAATCAATGTAAACGTAAATTTTCTAATAATAAGATGAGATCCTGCGTATATTAATATGCGTTCATAAATAAAATTTCGTAACATATCATATCACATCATTTGGTAAATAAATTGAGAAAATTATTGGGGAACGTCTACTCCAATTTTTCATCATTTCTTAGTAAAATAATAAGTGTAACAAGATATTTTATGGGTGATGGCCCTTTTTATTCATTTCAGAGAATGGATGGCCCGAAATACTCACCCCAAATACCAGCTGGCCCTTTTTACTCACTAAATACGAAGTTGCGTGCTTCGTATCATGATATCGCGTTACCACGTATTTCGTATTCCTAATCTCACGTTACAGTGTATACCGTATACAGTATATATGGAATTCCGTACTCCGTAACATGCCTAGGCTACGCCTTGGGGGATCACGTATCGTGAGACACCACGTCATCTGACGTCAGCCCAGATCTCCAGCTCTGGGCGACGGGGAGGCGATGTTAATGGCGATTACTCTCCATTTCAGTCCAACCTCCGATTCACCACCATCCGGTATGTTTCCAATCACATACCATACACCATTAGAATCGTCTCTCCGAACTCTACAATCCTATGACAGTTTTATTACGTTTATAATGCACGATTAAGATCCCTTATTCAAACCTAACTCACGATTCCGACATCCTCGAACCAACTTCGACGAGGCTATTACATGTCCCTGCGGGGCTGGAGGAGATAAAAGGTTATGGGGGAGTTGAAGGTGATGAGCTTGGGGTCTTGTGGTGGTTCTTTGGAGGTGGGAAAGTTGCCAGACATAAAGATCGAGGGAGGCGATGGGAAAGGCCACTAATCGGCAGCGATGAGAGCTTCAGAAAAAAAAACGTGGAAGAAGTGTAATCTGAGAGCCAAAGTAATTTCGGGATGCGCTACACGAAGTAGCGTATCACGTGAGTAAAAAGGACCAGAAATCTGAAAAGAGGTACTTTGGGCAAAAACTTGTAAAAAATGGATATTTTGGTTATTTTCTCATATTTTATTGGACTCGCCATTTTAATTTTCGCAGTTAATTTAAGTTATTTTGTTTCCTAGTAACAAAAATGGTGAAATAATATACTTGTTTGTTTCCAGTCAAATTGTCTTGTAGCACTATAAACGCTTTCATATCTTATGTAGATGGGTTTCAATCTTTGAGATATGAGATTTTAGTAAACTTCTTTATCCTTAAATTTAAATAGTTCTTTGGAAAAAAGTTTGTCAAAACATGATATAAAAACATTCAATTTAATCAATAAAGAACTGGCATGCAAGGAAGTGAAAACATGTAAAATACCTTCTTTGACCTGCCAATAGATTCTTCCTAAAGTAAAAATTTGAATCTTTGATATAGGAATATCCTTTTCAACAAATATCCTCGCACAAACAATAAAATTTATGTACACAACCTTCCAGTTTATTACAAGAAAAAAAGATACAACAAAGAACAGAAGTAAACATTGTTGCTATAAATTGAAACTAAGTTGCAAGACTATTCTTCTCTCCTATTTTTTCCGGATGTATGTAAAATATAAATGAGTTTTGAACTCTCGATTTCTTGTGATGCAGAGGATACACACTTAATCCAAGAAAATTGCCTAGTTGTTACTGAGTTTTCGAGGGGAATGTTTCCCTCAGCTTGTGGCACAACTATCTGTTCCTTTACAAACCCCATAGCGAGGGAAAGTATGTAGTAAAGAAATTAAAATATAATAAGGTCCTCTTTGTCCGGGGTACTGAAACCATATCTTTACGAGGAAATCATGATCTGATCTGAGGATAATTGGCAAACATGAATTGAGACCAATGTCAGATACATGCCAGCATCTCCTCATCAATTTTATCTTGTTACTCTTTAAAGTCACTCTGGAAGCCTTCAAGGTATGTTTTAGTTACATCCACAACAATGTAGACAAATAGTGATCACATGGCATCAGGAGATAGAAAAGTGAAGCCTGAACTTTCACGAATGAGTGGCGGTGGCTCAACGTCTGAAATATCAATCTGAACCATTGATCTATAGAGCTCATCAGTTGAGAATGGTATGCTGCAAAATTCATAAAAGTTAGTTCCACGGTAATTACTGTAACAACAGAGGGTGGGCTTCTTCAATCACTGCTCATTTGGTACTGTGAGCCTTGCTCAAATATATTATATCAAATTTAGTATTCTTTTGGCAAATAATATCATAATTATAATGCTAAAAGTAGATAACAATCTATTCCAAACACTATTTGAACGGTGAATTTACTTAGCAGTGACCTGTGTTAATCTTTTATAAATACAGATACATTATATGCATTTATATATACACATATGGCTCGTCTAACATAAAGAAGGATAGATACTGAAAATGAGGATCGATGAAAGATAAATATATATAGATATATAAATCAAAAACTCATGAGCCACCAACAACCATTTCCTCAGAAATAATATTATTAGAGAAGTAAAAATAATACATAAGTAATGATTTATGAATATGGTGAAATTACTAGTTATTACCAGATGATGATAAACGGAGATGACAGTTCTAGTACTAGTCCTAACCTTGAATCATCATCCAACAAAAAAGAACTGCTGACTGCATTATTTGAATCTTCAGCCATCAACGTCCTCATGCTAGATATTACCTGTCAAACAGAATAATCAAGTTGTGAAGGACAGCTAAGACACATAGGTTTCTTTTAAGTCATACTTCATGCATTTACAAGAAGGCCTGTCAAGGAAGATAAGCAATGGCCAAGGCTGCAAGGGTATCAGCAATTATGGCAGCGACTCATTTAATCATAGAAAAGCAGTGACTAATGTCCTCTGCTCCCTTTTAAACCAGAAAAGCAAAATACACACAACATACCCGAGAACACGGAGCTCGGCTCTGGGTTATAATGCTTCAAATATGTATTTAATAATGCTAAGCAAATATTACATGGCAAAAGAACAAGTAGATAATAAGCTTGATGGAAACTTACATCTGGTGAAAGACTCTGTGTGCTATATTTGTCATCCCAGTACATGGTGCTAATTCTGTAGAGCTGCTGCATACTAAGGACCTAGAGAAAATTAAACTTCAGCCCACTGGTGGTCATGAAGAGATCTAATTAGCTGCTTCATCTAACTTATTTAAAATTCATTTACCGGGCACAACTCATTACTTATTTCATCCAGTGTCTTCTGCGGCTTCTGATGTATGACCTAAAGCATGATTTAAACATCACGACATATTAATAGGGCATCCACCACCTTCTTTTATACAATTGTAAATATTAATCAAGTTTCTTATTGTCTGGATTTTAATTTTACTACAGCAATAATAATCATATATTCATTTATGAATTTCGGGATTATTGTCTAAAGAGCACTCTGTTTATAGTAGAGGCCATGCTGATTTAAAATGAAGAGATAAAACAATCAAAGGCTAAGAGATGATTATGAGAAGAAGAGATTGTGTGAGATTGGAAGATGACACTGTATTTAGTAGAGATTCTTTACCAGAAACCCAATAGCCTGTCTTATATGCTTCAGCTCATCCCATGCTGAACCTGCATACTATTGTGTGACTCTTTCATCAGGCAGGATAACAAAGAAAGAAATTTAAAGCGAGAGCAGCATGGAAAACATGATTACCTCATCAGTTGCATTGTAGCACCAACGTTCCATTTCAGCTAATCCAGACCTGACATACTCACCATTGCTGAATGAGCAGCATTCTCGTCTTAGAAGAAGGCTGCAACCAGAAAAAAAGAAGAAGAAATAAACGTATTTATATAATCTACAGAGAAAACATTCATAAATGTTAACATAAAAACAAAATGTTACTAGACAGAGGACCTGTTAAATAACTGCACATTGATGAAAGAAAATATATGTGTGAACACTTTACGAACTATGTATGAGGGTACCTGAGAAAGAAAAGGAAGTATCTGAGCGGATACGTATCAATGTAAAATTGTTGCATAAAACAGATACATCAACTTACAACAAATGTTGATACTTTAGCAGGAAAAAAAACCAAGTTCTGATCTATCTAAATGGAAGAACCACACATTAGGAAAAACGCAGAAGAATAGGGATTCCTTACATGATTAGATTTTAGTATATTTAAGAAATTTTCAAATCGCTTTGCAATGCCTTGCCAGTGAGAAACCAAAATCTCTTGAGCAGCAGCATTTGCAAGTGTACGAGCAGTCCCCTTGAGTAGGTTTGTTCTGGATATTCTTGGAGCCTACACTTCCAATAAAAGCACAAAATTTGAAGTGTAAGTTTTAGTTCTTTACTGTTAGTTTCTCGTATGAGATAATTCCAATTTCAACGTACAAGTGAAAGGAACAGTTACTTCTTTCTTGCAGACACAGATGTTTGATTCTATTATTGAGCAAAAGGCTAACAGCTATAGGTTCTGTACCACATGCCAAATGCTAACAGTTACTTCTTCGTTCGTTTTTCCCCAGTTTTAAAATAGAGATGAAACACTCAGGAGCTACAGATTCAACTGATTAGTTATCTTACAGAGAAAAATTTGCCAAGATAATTGTCCTAGTCCATTGCCATTAATTAAGATAACTATAGACTGATGGGAATTCATTATTCTCATTTTTACTTAGAATGGAGCTGAGATGAGAATTTCTTTAAAAGCTTTTACATAATACCTGAATGCACAAACCAAGCAATGGAGAAATCTCTTTCTTTAGATTATCACGGATCATGCCATATATCTTTTCTACACATGCTGTTAGTTGCTGTTTGAACAGCAAAGCAGGATATTTGGCTTCAACCTGATGCAAGGTATCCAGTCCAGTAGCCAGGTCAACGCTTGAAAAAGAAAGGCTACTGCCTAGTGGAATTCCACGAAAGCTCTGAAGAAATAAACAAAATTATGACAAGGTCTACAGAATAGCAAAATTCCTGTAATGAATATGACATTTATTTTATCTCATTATAACCTTTGTCATTCGCCCAAATAAAGACGGTGATCGCCTGTATTTTGGAGTCAACCCAGCAGCAACAACACTAGCTTTCAGTGTGCGTTGCAGTAGAAGCAACAGAGTTGATGCATTGGACATCCAATAGGCTAGAGTTTCATTACTCTCCGCAGTCTACAATTCACATTATTGTAATCAAACTTTAAATGAGTACACAATGCTGGCATAAATTTAACACTGCAGGACAAAAGCATATTTTAATAATCCATATACCTCAATGGCCTGACTTATGGTTTGTATGATCCGCTCAAAAATGGTGGTTTTTTCAACTTCAAAGGATCCCCAATGCCTTAGACATTTGTATATGATGCAGGCAGCAACGGGCCTGCCTTTAGTAAATCCTAGGTCTTGAGAGATGCACCTGATTAGCAAGTCCTGATACTCCTGCTCTTTCTCATTATTTGCTTTCTTGGGACTAACCTTTACATCCGCATGTTCCCTCAGTTCTTGTATTGAAGGACTCGGGGAATCCTTTTACAAAATAATTTGCAATTTAAAAATAAGCTGAAGCCCGAAAACTAGAAAGTAATATAATAACTAATAAGACTGTACTTTTAGTAAATTATACTTACTATTGCTTTTAGGCTTTCACCCCTCTGCCAGTATCAAAGGAAAGTGAAACGAAAGAAAATATTAGTACTACAGAAGAAACAATTGTTACAACAAATATAAACCTCTTCTTAAGGATCACCTGAATAACTGATCTTGAACGTCCTGATAGGAGCTTATGACTTTGACCCATTTGCAAGACCTGCTGACGGAGAGCCTTATTTTCTGCCTCTAAATCTGCTAGGACCTTGTTATTTTGCGCTGTGGATAGAGCTTGCTGACGGAAAACTTTATCTTCCGACTCTCTGTTAGTAAGCTTCTCTTCAAGCCTATTCAAAAAAAAAAAAAAAATGAGTTCCATTCACTGAAACTTATACCATTCACTGCAACTTATACTATGGACATCCTACATGAAAATCTTATAAAAACAATGACAACTAAAGGGGAACATCTAGGTGGCTAACTACTTTTAGTTAAAATTAATTTAGCGCATTTATTAAAATATTATTAATGAGGGTGAAACAAATATATGTAACAGTCTACTGGACTAGTGAACTTTGTGTTGCTAATAACTATGCAACAACAAAAATTAAACTACAGAATTTTTGTGTATCCCATTATAATTATTCGTGTAAAAAAAAGTAGCGTGATTATGAAAATCAAGTCTCTCTAAAACCTCACGTTAGGGATGGTGCAATTTGTGCATCGAGTGCAGAATAAGATGCTACCTTCTACTAGCTCACTATCATGTTTCTTGTGCATATCAGTGAAAGATCTTCTTCAAATGATTCAAGCAAATAAACTACGCAAGACTGGTCTAGGTATAAATTAATATAGGCATCAGGCTAAAACATATTATTTATTTTAAGATTCATAAGCTAGTTTCCATAATGTAGACTACGACATGAGTTAAAATTCCAAAATATTGGATTGTTAACATGAAATATTTACTGAATTACTGTTAATAACCCAAGTTTTTTGGTCAGCCTTATGCATATCTGATGAAGTTATTCTGATACATGACCCGTTTTTTAAGCTCAGAATCTGCCTAATTCTTTGATCATACTTTCTTAGCATCACATATTGCTGACGGTAAACTGAGATCTAAAAAATATAAGACTCTGAAAACGTTACGGATCAGCTCAATCTTCAGCAAACATGGACTTGTCGAGCTTGTTTACAAGTTACAACCATATCTGTGATGTCTATTTGGCTTCTACAAGGCTTTAACATAATTGAACGTCCTGTCCTTTAAGACCTTGCAAACCAGTCTTTAGAAAAATATTATTAGGACCTTAGCTCCGCTGTAATACCAATACAGGCATTTGAACAAGAAAAAATAACGATAGAAAATATAATGAAATAAAAAGTGAATTTATTGTGCACAAACTATAAGAGAGTTTGATGATAGAAGACTTACTTACAGGTTAAGGAGTTGAAGCATATAAACCTGACACATGGGCATCAAAGGATGCTTCTTAATGTGAAACTTTCACTGGTACTGGGAGTAAAAGGGTTGTGGGACCTTTCATGTATGGGCACCAACTTCTAGAACTAACCAAAATATTTGTTCAAGTGAAATGAGAATATTTATATCATACTGAACTACAGATTCTCTTCAGTGATGTCCAAATACTTACAAGCACAAGACATGAAGTTAAGAAGACAAAGATGGAACCTTGATTCGTATGCTAACACCTATATCAACGTTTCATCTTTGGACATAACGATATCTTGGAAAACTTCATGAATTTCTTTTATCTATTTTCAATTGAACCCATATTTACTCGCGTAGAAACCATCAGTCGACTGAATAAACAAAGAACTATGCACAAAGTTGAAAGAAGACACAATGAGTATGCACTCAAAGATATAGATGTCTGAGGTGAAAGAGAACCAGAAATTTGAACACTTACCAAAGATCAAATAGTTGAAGGAAGAGACTTGAGGGGAATCTTATGATGATGCTCTATGCGGGCCTTCCACTGGTACTGATGTCGGAGGGGGAATAAATACTCTTTCAATGATGACCAACTTTTATATATGATCAATGCAGTATTGTTGACAAAACACATATGCAAAACTATTTTGTAGGAAAAAACATTGATTTGTGCCCCAATAATAGAAAATTTCAAGATGTGGACTACTGAAAGACAACCTCAGAACCTAAATGCCCGACACTTAACCTGATAATAATTGATAGCTTGCTATTTGTGTTCAGTGGACACCGAAAATATAGAAGAATGTCATAAAGAATTGTAACAACACAGAAAATTTTAATTCGTATATAAACTCAAGAACCAATTTAAATTACCAAGGTAAACAATTCTCCAGGATAAAAAAGACTGAACCAGCAAACCCTATTTTATACGTTATTTCCTCAAAAAATAACATCTCACCATGTTTACCATGAGTAAATCTAGGTGAAGCCCCTCTGATGTGCACAAAGCATGCCCTTCATTCCCAAATAAGCATTCGCTTTTCATTTCATAAAGAGATTTCAAAATTAAGAACAAACTAAGAGAAAAATAAGGTTCTAGGTTTTGCCTTAACGTAGATGTGGTTCAATAGCTTGTTACGTAATCTCAATATTTTGATTAACATGTAAACTGCATTATTCTAGTATATATGTTTTGAAGGGCATTCACTCCGGCCCAACTACAAAGTTCACTAGTCACAATGGGACAAAGTAAAGCATTTCACATGTAACAAGATACACTAGATTTAGTAAAATGTAAGATCCGAAACCCAGATTGCAGAGTATCAATAACCAAAATTTTATATTGATCCACATTTTATATGCAAAAGAACAATGAGCAAATTTTGGGTTGAGTTGTCTAATAAATTGTGCCAAATGCCCAGAGTTAACTAATCTATGATCTAGCTAATATCAAACAAATGCAGATGTAAAACAAATTGATAGAGCAAGTTCCATCAGAAGAAATCATCGAAGGCCCCCTCCTTGTCACTTTCCCAGTTTTCAGATCCTGCACAACGCAACCATCGAGTAAAAGAAGATATATGATAAAGTTCCTTTAAACCCAACTTGCCAAAATAAAAACTAAAATGAATTGTTGACACAAATCGAAACTAAAGGGATGATGGAGAGAAACTGAGACAAAATGATACAAGTGGCTGAATTATGAAGTTTCTCAATCCTGGTAGTGAGTATTAAATTCACTGCTCATATCAGGCTTCAAGTTCAATAGCCATCAACTTCGCAACTCATATACTAACTAATGAATAGCAAGATGGTCTAAGTGCAGACAGGAAGACTCTGGGAAAACTAGACTGACCTGATACTTCAGCGGCTGAAAGATCCTGAACTATCGGATGAAAAGCACCAGGATTGAGGGAATTTGGGTTTGCTGGAGTTGAAACGGGAGCTGGGAAGGTGAATTCGGAGTCAGTGGATGTATTGGAGAAAGTAGATGTACCATCATCTTGACTGTCTTTACGTAAGAGTCCTGAAGTTGAACTCAAATTGGATGAGGAACGCACTATCATTTTCAGCTCTGAAACTTGACTGGACATGCTGTATATCATCCTGAGGCACACTAGATCATATCTTCTATATCAGTCAAATACTATATAGGCATCTAAAATTTTTACAGTAACTCTAGTAGCTAACAGCAACCTTTTCTCTATGAAGTGCTGTAAAAGTTTTAAATCAATACATTACGATCAATTTCCTCATTGTTTGCTCCTTCCATAACAATTTGCTTTTTCACTACTTGTATTACTCACATTTCATAGACTTGTATATAAACAATTTGATAGCAGTTGGTTACTTTTTATCAAAAGTGAAGTTTAGGTCAACTCGGAGAGTTAAATTGCTTTATCATCTAATTTAGTATGACTATATTTCTTTAATCTAATGTCACTTCTAATGCCTACAATGCTGCTGCAAACCAAATATATTCATGGAAAGATTTCCAGCTAGTCCCACAGATATTGGTTTGACCATGGTTGTTCAGGTGCTACAGCGATAAGCAATGTTAGGGGATTGCATAGATGGCTAGAAGATAAGGCGCTCGCCTAGACAAAAGTTGGCTTCTACGGCAAACAATTGACTAATATATATTTCTAATATATGTACCCTCAGACCAATAATATAAAATTATATTGCATCAGCCTCTATAACACTTTTCTAATATAGTGTGTGTGTGTGTGTGTGTGTGTGTGTGTGTGTGAGAGAGAGAGAGAGAGAGAGAGAGAGAGAGAGAGAGAGAGAGAGAGTCACATTTACCACACATACTAATAGAGTCCACTAATCAAATATATATTAATATACACATACTAATAGAGTCCACTAATCAAATATTTATTAGTATATATCAAATATTTATTACTCATTTGACACAAACAATTTACAAGTTCATAAATTAGTAATCAAGTCAATAAAAAAATTTGCATATTATTAATCAAGTGTAAAAATAATTTACAATATTATCCAAATTAGTATAGTCAATATTAGCCGAGTCAATGTTATAGTAAGTTGAGTATGAGAGAAGTCAAAGCAAGTTGACTGAGTTTCTTATAAATATAGCTTGTACTATGTTAGTTCATTATGCTTTGAAAGGTAAGGAAATGAAAGTGTTTCAACCATCCCTCCTATATCTCTCAATACCTTCTTATTCAATCTACTTTGCCATTTCCAGAGTTCTATGCTATCTGTCATCTCTCTCTACCTGTTTCTCTCAGTCAACCCTAAACTCAACCGATGCCATCTCTGATCTATTTTTTCTCCATCTTCTCAATCTCCTGTTCCTGACACATTTACATTTATACAAATCTCCTCTTATGCAAAGA
Source organism: Saposhnikovia divaricata (assembly GCA_036435485.1). Lineage (NCBI taxonomy): Eukaryota > Viridiplantae > Streptophyta > Magnoliopsida > Apiales > Apiaceae > Saposhnikovia > Saposhnikovia divaricata. Next base: position 29,108,004 of record CM071600.1, read on the forward strand.
AGCAATTATATTTGCAGTTCCAAAATTTGCATCTTATAAATATTGTTCTTGCTTTAACAACTTGCATTTGTTTGTTTAATTTTAGCCAAAAAAAGAAAAAAAATACTTGACTTTGTTTGGTTTACTTCATAATATAAAAGATGAAGTATGTACATGATGTCTTACACACTAAAGTATACTAAAATTTGCCACACCCCCATCTAAAATTGATACTATACTACAACAACACTACTAAGTTAAAGAACCTGAAACATATGAAAGCGCCAAAAGTAAAAAAAAATCCAGTTGAGGAAACGAGTAGTGCTACATAACCAAAAACCCCTAAATGTGCCCTAGTACTATAAAAGAATTCCAGTAGACTATCAGGCACAAAGGAAACAAATATGTAGTAATTTCATATTACTTAAGACATACGGAAAAAAACACTCCCTACTACCTTCATATGCATTGCACCTCCCCCCACCCAAAAAAAAAGAAAAAAACTAAATATATATACACACACACTTTAGGTCCAGCAGATGAGCAGACACTAAACACTCCAAATTTAAGAGGGGTGTTAAGTGTGCTACTGTGAAAAGTTAAGGTAATGAGAATAAAGCCCTAAATATTAATCATTTATAACATAGAAAATGAAGTTTGTTACTTTATTTAAAGGCTAACAAATGAAATCTATAAAGCACGAAAAAACACAAGTGAACACAAAATTTTAGGGGTTGTCATACTGGAACCTAGTATGAACAGTTATCAGAATAGTAATAATACTACCTGTTCAAAGATTCCTGAAGCTGGTGAATTTTCACTTCAGTTTCTTGTAACTTTTGGCTCTTCGCTTCGCTCGATTGCACAGCCTCGTGATACTTCCTTTCAAACTCATCAGCTCGATCCTTGTCAGATTGACGTGATGCCTGTAAAAGTACAGGTGCAATTAGATATTGGTGAGGGTATTGCAATGTACATACAAATTATTAATTGATTGAGCAACAGAATAATTAGAATATGTATCTTGATGATCAACAAGTCCTTTAATATTTATTCTATAATAGGGCTAGGTTCCCCATATGCTAAAAATTGCCACAAGTCCACAACCTTAAAATGAGTAGAGGATCCTGTGTACCTAAGGTAAAATTAGTTGGATGATAATATGACGACAACAATATTAATGTTTTTGAAAGTAGTTATTCTGCCCCACTTATTTCTGGATTAACCATGGGAGGGTGCCACAGTGCTGAGCACCAAGGCATCAGGATCCCAGTGCTGAGCGCTTGGGAACCAAGGCCTAACAAGGGTAAACTGACCTTTTGATTTCAGAACATTTTAGAGAAGTCCAAATCTGTCCTGAGCAATCTAGATTGCGGTGGAATGTAGGGAAGCATCTAGAAGGCACTTCTACAAAGGAGAGGCAACTAGAAGATCTTAGAACTTGGAGGAGCCTTGTGGAAGCTTATAGGACCCTCATGACCTGAGTACATTCTAAAATGTAGATATGGTATGATCTAGAATCATCTTATGCATTATATTGAATACTCTAAGAAATACTGTACTCTAAAAACTTTGATTTTCAATCAAATTCTTATTCTTGACCAACTATTTTCTTAATGGCAAAATAACTTGTGCTTGTAGAAATTAGTAGATACATTTACACAAACTGTCCACAATTTTTATCTCTTTCAGATACTCTTCTCTTTACAACTATTCCTATATACGTTAAAATAGTACAATTCCATTCAGATGTAAACATCTAATTTTCTGATATAAAATATGCATAGTGCTCAGGTGAACACTGCTCACCGGTATAAATAAATATTACCTTCAAGGTTTCCACCTCTGCACTTAATTCTTGAACTTTTTTAGAATCTTCAACAGGAATCGGGGTTTCTTTAACAGTAGCATATGCCTCTTCACTTTTTTTCTGTACATTTTCACGGTCATTTCTTGGGGTTTCTTTAACAGTAGCAGATGCCTCTTCACTTTCTCTCTGTGCATTTCCACGTTCCTTTTCTGGGGTTTCTTTAATAGTAGCAGATGCCTCTTCACTTTCTCTCTGTGCATTTTTACGTTCCTTTTCTAGAGTTTCTTTAACAATAGCATATGCTGCTTCACCTTTTCTCTGTAAATTTTCACGTTCATTTCCTGGGGTTTCTTTAACAGTAGCAGTTGCCTCTTCACTTTCTCTCTGTACATTTTCACGTTCGTTTCCTGGGGTTTTTTTAACAGTAGCAGATGCCTCATCGCTTTCTCTCTGTACATTTTCACCTGCCTTCTGTGCATTTTCACGTTCCTTGACAAGCAATGCATTTGTTTCATCAAATTTGCTTTGCAGGGCTTGCAATGATTCCTGCAACTTTGCTATCTCCTGCCCTTTCTCTTCTTCCAAATCAGCCTGCATGCATGACTTTAAACTTTAGCCACTACGAACCATGCAAACAAATGGCATAAAACTTTTGCAATCTTTTTGAGAAAAAAAATTATGTTTCTCAAGGTTGCTTCTGACAAGAGCACAAGGACTCGGGCACAGTTCATCTCATGTGACAGATACAGTAAAGAACTCGCCTAACTTCAATGGCAGAAAATAGAACTTCTCTTTCTTATTGTAATATAGCTGTCATAATCATGCTGATAAGCATATTTAAGTTAACCGGTTTCTTTTAGGTTCAATAAATTACTTCTATGAAAATAAGTGAAATGACATGATAATATAGGAAAAAGGTTTCTAATAGAAATGAGAGTATAAGTAAATGGATAAGTTAAAATAAGGGAAGGGGAAGTAGACTGAAACAGTATCATTCAAGGATAAGACAAAATAAGTCCACTTCTTACCCGTTGACGTTTTTCCAACTGCAAGCACGATTTAAGGTCTTCCACTTGTTTTTCAAGTTTATCCTTTGCTTCTTTGAGTGCACCAGTTTCCCTAGCTTCCTAATACAAGAAGGCACATTGCTTAAGGAATGAACAAATGAAAGTTAGGGGATCTTATAAAGTTAAAAGTAGTTTCCTGACATGTGGAAACAACATTATGCAAGGATCTTAACTACATCTCCCAACCCGTGCTTTGGTACCATGTTAACTTACTAGCTCTCCTAAAAAACCTCAAGGTGTTAAGATCTCAAACTTATATAACATCGTGCACAAAAAAATATTACGTGAATGCTTGAATAATTAAATATTATTTTACACCAAGTGATAAGTCTGTAAGCCTTAATTTTGACTGATATACTCGGTACTACATCTATATTATATACCAAATGAAATTTATCCAATGGATCCAAATCCTACAGCAGGGTCTAGGGAGAGTAAGATGTCCGCAGACCATACCTACGAGTAGAGATGTTGTTTCCGAAGTGTGTATAACAAATATTAATAACAAGTGAGCAATTACAATTGTGATGGTTCACCCATGTCATGCTCTATCATCATCTGAAAACTCGAATTTAGGAAGGAAAAAAAACAAAATAACCACTACCACTAATATCGTTCTTTTTTTTTTTCCTTTTTATGCCAGTTTAGGAAGGAAAAAAGAGAGTGCAAAATGACAAACTATAAGTTACATATCAAAAATTAAGGAAATACCATACTCCCTCTGTCCTACATTAGGGGGTATTATATATATATATATATATATATATATATATATATATATATATATATATATTATTAACTTCCAAAGCTATTCACTAACATTAAAGATCATATGTCCATTCTCAGAACTCTCAATATTGCTGCATGTTCCAATAACATAAATATTTCCAATATATGAATCTCTGTCCTGAACAATAGAATTACACTTCCACCGCATAAACTTCGTCTTAGTAAGGATATAACGGAAACAATACGATATCAACTACTGTTAAAATTATTAAAAGGACACATATTCTGGGTTGTAGGACAATGAAATTGGGGGGTTGTGATTTTAAGTGTGCATATTACAGTGAGTACCTTTCAATCAACAACCCAGTTTCAGATTGACAACATATAGAAGATAGCTACCTCGTACTAATGCATGTTTACAACACAAAGACCTACCATTCTTAGCATTCGAAGCTCCTTTTTTGCAACTCTTTGCCTCCATCTGCATTGGGTGACAATTGATGCCCTAATCAACTTCCTATAGTAAGCAAAATCTCTATGGCCACGCCAACATGTCTGCAGACAGAGTATTAATGAATAACAGAATATGGAACTAATTAGTCCTAAAATCTCAACACAGCAACCATAAACTAACTTGTATCAAAATTGATGCCTTCTTCTGTCTCCTATATTTAAACTCTTTGCGTGCAGCCATTGCCCGTAAACTTGACTGGATGAGAACAACAGAATATCGAAGTTTGTTGAAGGCCCTCCTTGCTGAGTGCCCCCGCCTCTTCGTCTGAATTTTCACAGATGCTGCTTCTTTCTTCAAATTACCATACATTTGCAAAGCAATGCTTCCTATTATTCATAATCATAGATACATGGCTTAAATAATATAAGAAACTAAATATAAAAAAAGCTGAAATAATTTGAAAACAATGTAATGGGCCTGTGCTATCTATTGTGAATTGTGATGTCATTCTAAATAATGTATAGGAAGTGAACAGTGTTTAGACACACCTCTACAGAAAGACTGCAAAGCAACAGATGCAAACACTATAGAACGGAAAAATTTCCGAGTAAGATAAGCTCTGATCTTTCTTTGAATGGTTGTGGCTGAAATGCTGAGCTTTAGTGTTCTCCGTGCATCAAGATCAGCCATTTGACCAGCTCTTAGGAAAACTTTAGTTTTTCCAATCTGCAAATTAGTAACACATACTACATCATGCCTGCCACATGGTGGGACAGAGATATTGAAACAAATGAATGAGAGAATTGGAATATAATATTCTGGTTGTGTATGTAGATCAGTGACATTATAACCAAACCTCAAAGAAGTTGCGTCAAAGATGATCAATATTAAAATTTCTATATATAGTTGATTTCACATGTCCAAAAATGTAACTAGACGGTTGATAGAAGAGTAGAGATCTTCATGGGACAGTTGTTTAAGAAAGCTTTCTATTACTTATTTAAAGGCCTTGAGAATCCTCTACTTGTCAAGAACAGCAAGAGGACTTGAGACTGTATATTGAAACATCTTGCATGAAGTAATGTGTGGAGTACTAGAGCCCAAGAACTAAATTATGAAAATGGCCATCGAGTTATGTGGAAGTTATATTAGACGACCAACTCTCCCAAAAGTTAAGTAGATGAAAAGCCGCTAAATCAATCATATAGTATTAAAATACTCCCTAGCCTTAAATCCCAACATAGGTAAGAGTGGATAACCATGAACCACTAATAGCCTAAAAAAGTGTCCACATAATTTTGGAGTACCCAGGATTCATATTCAAGACTCTGCGTGAACCAAGCTTCAATACCAGCTTAAATGACCAACTCTCGCAACCCACTAAATGATCACATTTCAATAAAAAGTCTTATATGCAGAAAGTGAGAGGACCTTAACTTGAGGGTCGTTATAAATTAAACTATATGTTATATGTTAATTTGACCTTTTATGTTCTTAACAAGCCCAGAGTAAATTTACAGCTTGAGGGGGACTGGGTTTGTAGATATTATTTATTAGGACCTTAGAGTATGATGGGATGCTCGGGTGACTTAAATCACCAGGTGGTTCTAACAGTTAGGAAATACTAGAATATCATGATATGGCCGCATAATTACTAGTGATTCATTTTGGTTGATTTATATTTCAAATGTAATCCAACCATATGCCTATACAAAGGCTCTTTTTTGCTTGTTTAAATCACAAAGAAGAACTGTCTTCCACTTTTTAATCTACAGTTCTGGACAAATGCAATGCAATAAAGTAGGTATAGCTAGAACAAGTCTCAAAGAAGACAACGAAGCTTATATAAGCTGCTTCAGGAATACAGCTAAAGAATTAAATTTAAAGAAAATTAGTATTAGAACTGAATGTTGACAAGTCAGTGACCAATCCTAACTGTACCTGATATCCAGTAAGGCCAGCCTTCTCCAAAATCTTTTCGCAAGCTGTTGTTTCATCAAGACTACGCAAATACATAATAAACACACAACAGTAAGAATCTAGCAGTATTTAATCAGCTATAAAAACCAAGAAATAGAGAAACAAAACTGTAAAATTATACAATTATAGAGTCTGCAAACCCCCGTCTCGCATCAATATATATGAGAAGTTACAGTACGGCATAAAAGACGAAAATACCAGCCCAAATCCACCAATTTGGGGGAACCGTAAGACCACCAGAAACCCCCCACAGATCTTATAATTTTGTTGGTTAATTAGGTAATGGCCTACAGTCTTATATGCATTTTAAACTTTCCCACATCATGCAATGTGTGACGGGATGTTGCACTTTGGAACAGGGGCTTATACTTACTTCCCATCCATAATTTCTGGAGCAAGGAAACTAAATCGACTTAAAAAATCAAAAAATGTCTTGCGAGTAGGATAGCCGGCACAACTGATTCTAATTGCCTCAAGAACACCCTGCATTAATTAAATGTATAATGTCAACACAAAGCGAAAGGCTAAGAGAAAGGAAAATTTCCATAAAACAAGAAGGTATCCATGTTCTCACGCCACATCGTAGCTGTTGTATGATGTTGACATTCTCAAAAACAGCAGGTTTAAGGAGATTATTAGGCTTCACACATCTAATGTAATGAGGTTCCGTAGAATTAAGCGTTTCCATTAATTGCTGGAGTTGTGTCTGCAAAAATATTTAAGTATAGCCGTTTTAACCTTTTTGCAAAAGGAAGGGCTTGAAATATTTTTATACTTCCAAATGTTTACAGTATCATGGGAAAAAAATAAATATTAGCCCACTGACTAAGTTAATGACATGAACCTTTTTAGTTCTATACCTTGAATCGAGATCCTATAGATGAGAACTTGGAAGATTTAGATGATGACTTGGTTGTCTCTTCAGGAAGTGGTGGGAAAAGGCCAGCTACAAAAGAGCATTTGGAAGCACTCAACAAATCTTGATGTTCAGGAACAACATAATCTTTGTTTTTGTCCAAAAATAGATCAGATTGATATTGGACCTAAAACCAACAAGCAGCATGAAGCCATGTAATTTAGAAGACACCTCCAGTTTGCAGAACCTAGTAAGTATAGCAGTAAATGCCTAATACAGACCTCTCCAGCATAATGAGAAATAATAAAATCGGTCCGCGACAATTTTGGTTTGATAAAACGTTTATTGGCTTTGAATGTCGCGTAAAGCTTAGTTGAAAATGTCTCGTGAGTTGACTTTGGGAACATGCTGAAATTAGAACAGGCACAAGATAAAGAATTAAGTAAGCAGTAGCAGGCAAATGTGCATAGTATTGTATGTGAAGACATTAGACATGATCATGAAACACCCTTGCATACACAAATCCACAAATATATCATGAGAAATATTAAATTATTCATCATCCTACCAGGCTTCGTCAAGCAGAGCAACAATCCCTCCAGGTTTCTGCAAATGAAGTAAACAAACTTTCTGTGATTTTTTTTGTAAGATCTATAATTAGCTGAACTTGTAACTGTTAAGTACTCTATACATACATACATACATACATATATATATAAGACATATCTTTTGGCTCAAAACCATATACCATGAGTTATAATGTTAAAAAATTTGAAAGATGATATGCACGAAGACAACATCAGTCTGGTTTGCAATTTCAGTTAGTATTGTTATGTTCGGAACAAGTAGATTTTCTTGTATTGGGCAGGAACTCTAATCTGTATCACCATCAATATGTTACAGAGGATGGACAGGGACACAAAAATTTAGTAAAATTGAAATATAAACTTCTTGAAACAATTACACCAAGAAAATCAATCATTTAACACATGCGTAGTATGAATTTTGAATGAATCATTGTGCTCCTAAGCATTAATAATTTAGCAGCACCTATGTTCTATTTCAAAAAGGTTCACAATGCATATTTGAGGAACTCCCTTGATGAAGCATATTTAACCCTCAAAAAGATTGCCCCTCCATAAACAATAATAAAAGTATGGTTGACTAAGATAATTGAGTAAGCATATGATTCCGTTGTAGCTTGTAATACTTTTTTTTTTTGGCTAAATATTCCGTTGTAATACATTTAACACTATGACTTTGACTAATCCAAGAATTGGCGTATTATGATAGATGAGTTATTTTCTAAAACATATCCATATAATATATTTTCACTTCAATTATAGTACATTTTGTAGCTTATAGGGATAAAAGTGAAAAAACTAAATTATGGTTCAAATTCAGTGCAGCAAATGCATTCATTAATCAGCATGCATTAGCTTAGACCTTAAATTGACAACCTCTTTGGGACAAAAAGGGTATGCAACAACAATAAAAAATAAAGTGATATATCTATTATTAGTAATGGATTCGAGGGAAATCGTAGGAAAGACAATTTCACTATATCTGTGAACAACAGGTCCGGCTGTAAGTATGCACTTTGAGTAAAATAGCCATATCTAGATGCATACTTTTAGACATTTCAAAATTAGATAAAAAATTATCTTCAACCAGTCAATTACACATTTTGACTTAATATACCACACTGGCCACATGGCAGGTCCGTGCAGTGGACCTTTGGATGCCTAACAAGCACTTGGCTTCAAAAAAGGACTCGGACTCACCTACAATACTTTTAGATCAAAAGAGTTCCTCTCTGTCTGTCTCTCCGCTATTATACTACCAAGCGGCACTTCTGCTATTCCATCCAGATCAACTCTTATCAGGCAGAACTATAAATGTTATTAGTCAAGCACTAGCACGCTATCTACAGTCTAGTACGCGGTATTTCTTACTCATTAGCACTACCACAGTCCATCTTTCGGTGGCAGAGAGGGTGGGCGAAGGTATATTCTCTCTTCCAGTCTTAAGGTAGTTGTTTAGATTGAAAAGCACTTTAGTTCTCCTACATTGCTAATGACGTCAAAGAATCTTTCTGTCTTTCATTTAAATAGAACTGAATGTCTGTGTTGTACGTTACTATTAGACATCACAAATTCAGGTCAATACCTAACCTAAAGGTTTACCTTTTCAATCAGATCTAGGACATCTTGGTTATCAACAAATTCTATGTAGCTCCAGTTGATCGCCTCTTTTGTATACTCCTCTTGTTCCATCTTGAACACGTGCTGTTAAATCGCCAAAAATATAATTTGTGGTAAAAGCAGTGTCAGAAAAGTGCATTAAAAATAACGAACTTATTACCTGGTTGAAATGCTGTTGCAGCTTCTCATTTGTATAATTAATGCAAAACTGCTCAAAACTGCACCAGACAAATACAATCAGCCCAGATTAAAATGAGTCACCAATGCAGTAGCAAAATCTATTTCAACCAGTCAACACATGGAGGATGAAGATATGGTCCCTTCCTCTCAATGATGATCCTTTCAGTCGTAATTTACAAAACTTGAAAACAGAGGTTTTGTGTGTCGCCCTCGGCGTGTCTTTGACTGAAAGATTGACTAGTGCTAGTTGTTATGAGCTCCTATGTGCTTACAATTTCTAATGGAAGGTGTCTGTGAAAGAACTATTTTAATGTCGCACGCCCTAATATATTAAATATGTATAATAACACATAACATTTTAATATTAGTGCATAAGACAGAAGTTACCAAACATACAAGTAGTAGAGATATCTAAAAGTATAATACAGATTACAGAGTATGATGAAATTACAATTTGTAAAATTCTTCATAAAAAATAAATTAAACTTGAATTACTAATAAATAAAAGTTGATGGAATCCAAATTTTTTCTCTTGCAATATAGACAGATCAACACAAACATGAGGATGGGGGACCATAGTGACATGAACACTTTAAGATGTGTGTGTCTATTTAACCCTAGAACACCATTACTTCAACAACTAGACCTTGAAATGTCAGAAAAGACACTTTTGGAACTAGTAAGATGACAATAACCTTTTGACTAAAGTTATAACATAGAAGACATGCATGCTTGTTTGTCCAGGAAACATGCTGAATGTAGGAAAGAGAATGCCATAGAAAATTTAACTAGTGAACAACTATGACAGATGAGAAAAAATTTCCAATAACAAATAAGAAGCTAAAGTCACCATCCCCAATTAATTAGTAGATCGGACATGTTTTTCTTGTACAATGCCTTGAAGACACATACTCATAGAGAACCAAAGAGATTACTAAAGCATGCTAACACATACTGGCATAACAATTCCTTAGTACATATGATTCTTTTAAATCCTTAATATATATCAGCTTATACCTGTTACTCTTAAAGCTTTCAAAACCATAGATGTCAAGAACCCCAATAAGAGATTTTGAATTAGGATCTTGCCCAATCGATTTGTTGATTTTATTCACCAACCTGCATCCACAGAAACCATGGACCCTTAACAATTAACATCATTAAAGGATCAAAAGCCGAAAAACAATATTAATGTTCCTGTCCATCACTCAAGGCGTGAAAGCTAACCATCAAGCCTGTTGGGCTCCCTATTCTTCTTTCTTTTGGCAAAAGAAGTATTACTTTGGTATATTTGTGCAAATAAGCCCTTATTGTGCAACCCCCCCCCCCCCCCCGGGAAAAAAAAAAGAAAAAAGAAAAGGGGAGCCAAATAGACTCGTATCTTACCAGTCAAACAAGCGTGAATATAATGTCTTGGCTAAGCCGTCTCTTCCAACTGTTGCGGCCTCTGGATCAAGACTTCTTTTGATAACTTCTTCTGGTGTAACCATTACACGCTTCAGTAGTGCATCTTCCAATGCATGATGATCACACCTGAAAATAATTATTAATCCTCACAACACAAAAAATACAAAAAATAAATAAATATCTGGAAAGAGAATGAGTGCTTTAGTCATACATGAGAAGTTCTACAGTTGTTTGAAGGTGAAACTTGGAATTCTTATCTTTTAGAATTGATGAATCAATTTCTTTCCCCTTGGCAAATTCTATGTTTCCAAGATGAAGAATCGCAGCAATGACTCTGAAAATCGCTTCCTGAATGGCGTGGGAAGGTGAATGCATAATCACTGTATACAGTGACATAGGACTTAGCAGAGATGATTTCTCTAAAGAAACTATACCTGTTCAAACTCACTTATGCCAACTACATCCATGGCTCTTCTAGTGGCAAGATATTCTTCACAATCCTTTACACCAACGAGTTCATAGCATTGTGATTGATTAAGATAGTGAAACGATTTAGGATCTCCCAGCTTATATTTCTTAACTTCCTGATACAAATTACAGGCTTTAGAAGTGTGGAATATAAAAGGACCGAGTGAAGTAGAAAATAAACTTAATTAATATACCTCTGATGGTGCTGCACAAAGAAGGTAAAAACAGTGATAGTTGCGTTCAGGGTCCGAAATCTGGCATACGCGAGACCTCTCAAGAAGGTAAGTTCTAATAGCTGCTCCTGATATTTTTCCACATCTATCAAACTGAATTTCAACAAATTTACCAAACCGACTGCCAACATAACATAAGAGCATGCAAGGAAAACAGCCATTAGATTTCATAAACTAAACTGTTTTAGAACGAAAGAAACCACAAGCTCGTAATATGGCTCCACCTCGAATTATTGTTTCTGACAGTTTTTGCATTTCCAAACGCCTCGAGAACTGGATTAGACTGCATTTGCAGGGTTCAATAGTCAAGCTTAACAGTATAGTTGAAAGGATAGAAAGCTAGTACCAAAGGAGGAAAAATTTACTACAAATCAGTAAATTCTCTTCAAGTTGAAGAAAGTTTGGAAAGTTAGGCAACACAATTTGTAGCTCTATTTCCTGCATTTGTTGAGACCTAGTGTAAAGTTGAATAAAGGATGCAAGATAAGCCTGACCAACTTTAGACATATAAAACACATGCCAAGCTTCAATTGGCAAAGGCTATTGCATGGCCCATGGAACAAAACAAGAAGTGATGGGCAGGTCCGAGAGTACCTGTTCACTCCACTTGGGCATTAAAATTTCTTTATATTGGTCACAAATCCTAACAAAGCAAAGATTGAATACAGCAGTGGTATAAAATGCCCCAAGAAAAGGCTAACATGATTTAGGTTAGATTTAATCCTAGTGCAAACTGAAATATTTTCAGTTAAAAAGAGCCTTAACTTGCATACTTAAAGGATGCATATACCTGTTTGGTAAGCCTTTAAATGGTCAAGAGCTTCTTCTTTGTTTTGGTGATTTAGGATTAACAAGGATGGCAAGAAGATCTTCTATAGTGTGCTTGTTTTCTATAATATTTTATTTTTACTTTTTGCTACATGTTTACATATAAAAAGAGACATAGATATTCACCCATTAATATAAAAGTGTTCAGCAATTATGAGGGAAAGCTTTCCAAGTAACTTTCGCTTATAGTTTCAGCACGAAGGGGAAGTACTTATCAAGTACATCCTTGCTTGTTTCTAAATTAATTTGTATAGAGGATGCCTGTCATCGATCTCTTGTACCATTCGAGTAAATTTCAATCTTTCTATATATACATTATGGTCCAATTTACATACTTGCAAAGAACTGGTATTACATATTTTCCAGCTACCAAGGACATAGTAATATGAAATCCTGAATTGTGGGAGATATTTGTGATTTCATCATGTTTTTCTTGCTTTTTATGCACATGGCATATTTTGTCGTCTTCTTGTTTTTTTCACTTTCTTTTTTTTCCTAGCCAATCATACAGTCATTTATGAGTCGAAGTGTCGAGCACAAATTCAAAGATATTTGGTACTGGTCATAAAGCATAATTCTGACTACATTAAATCTAAAATTAAAGTAGAGAGTTAGATTATAGATCTTACTTCTAGCACTTGTTGTTCGACTGTCCGTCCTTCAGTTTGTTTATGTCCACCCAAGTAAGCAAGGTAGTGCATGAGCATTTTAGTAGTTTCAGTTTTGCCAGCCCCACTTTCACCACTGACTAGAATTGAGTTGCTCTTTCCCTCATTAACCATTGCCCTAATTCATCTCAATCAGATTAGTAACTTGAAGCTTCTGAAATGAGGGTTAAATATAAGCAATGTACATAATACCTAAAAGCGACATCTGCAATTGCAAAAACATGAGGACTCAGTTCTCCAAATGGTGCTCCTCTGTATTGTTCCATCATGCGACCATCATACAAATCGTTCAATTTTTTAAATGGATTGATGGCGATAAGAATACTGCCAGTATAAGTCTGCCATAATGTGAGAGTAGGATACAATATTATGACAGAGCCGCCCATAGCTGCATTAGTTTAGTGCTTTCTCTCACCAGGTGAACATTAACTAGTTATGACTATATTTAATTATTAATATCCTTACATAGATTTCATTATGTTGATATCTAGTTGCCAAATTCTGCAGGACTCCAGGCTCATGAAGATATGATAGCTTTGTCATGTCATCGACTCCAGCTTCAGGTGCATCTTCATCCTTCGGATAAATTGAAGATTTGTTTGCAACAACCTGAAAAGCAGTAGAAATTTCGCAACTTAGTCAAGATCATGAGATTTAAATAAAACACATAATTCTCTCTTGTTCGTGCTTTATTGCGTCTTAATTTGTATTATCGTTGCTTTGTTCCCAAAACTCTGCTTAAGGTGGTTCTTGCAAGGGTATATATAGACCTTGGCTTTTAGCCAATTTTGCCATCTTCATGCTTTACACAAATTTAACCTTGTTTTATGAATTTAGTACTTAACCCCATCCTTTAACTTTACATCTTTAGGGAAGATCTTTTCTTTAATAACGTGTGGTGAAACAAGTTTTCAAGATCACTCCTAATATGGGTTGGTCAGCTGGTGTGTTAAACTATTTATTAGCATGGCCAGTCTTTTGACTGTTTACGCCACAAGGCATACCACCATGCCTCCTCTTATGTAAAATGGGGAGATAATTCGAGTACACAGACAAAAGCCTAAGCCGCCCAATTGATTGGATAATCATACCATTATACAAACATATGATATAAAACACTTCGCTGTCTTTTCACTGTCATATGAGTTGCATTACGCCATACCTAACATTTAATATGCTTGATAGGTTTACTTGTTGCGTTTCAAGATATCATTTTAAGTATTTACGTATATCTAAGTTATAGGGACCCCTATCCCTCGCTTGGATGTTGTGCATCCTATCTAAGAAGTTCCGTTGTCAGTTTTTAGTTGCCCTCTTCATAATTTTCCATATGTTTATTCATCCAATGTTTTTCTCCCAGACCCTCACGCAATTTACTAAAACATCCCGCTATGCTAGGCACTGTGCTAATGAACTTTGCACTTTGCAGGGGAAAAAATCAACATATATTGGGGAAAAAACATAATAAGAGGTATAGTAATTAGCAAAATTTGGAATAAAAAAATCACAATATTACCGTCTCCCCATTAGAAGTCTTTACTTCAATCTCTTGCCCTTTAAGTTTTGTTACTTGCCCATCGATCCACACTACTGTTGGGTCTTCCACCCAAACATGAGAACCAACAAGAATATTCTCCGCGTTATCCTGTAAAATTGAAATGATTAGAATTGAAAAGCAACTAGTAGCCCAAAATTATACATCTCGTGATTAAATACATTTTATTTTCAGCACACAATTTGGTAATCTACATATTTGTTTACGCCTATAATTTCATTATTATGTACATAACATAATTCATATAAAAGTTGTAAAATCATGCATTCATTTGAAATCCTGGTTCCGTCACTAACAAGTAAATAGGGATAGGGCATACCATTGAAATGATCACATGGATGTGGGAATATTAGGGGGAAGATGATGTCCAATGATGAAAACAATGAGTTGATTCGGTAACGTGGATCCGATAAGATGGTAGCCGGAAAAGAAGAGGTGGCGAATCGGCGGTGAGTGTACGGACGAATAATGAAAGAAAGATGTGTGAGAGGAGAGGAGAGAGGTGATTGAGGGAGGTGAGTGTAAGTATGTGGTTGAGAGAATGGAGACATAGTAATTTGCAACAAAATAGGATGACATGTATCTCTCTCTCTTGCTCCTTCTCCTCTGGTATTCGATTTTGGCGGGGAGGGTTATGACACACGATAGAAGAAACGGTAATGTATTGTGTTGTGTTTGGGGCTGTGCATTTGGGCCTTCAAAACGTGAAAAAAAAAACAACGTTTTAATACAAAACGTTTAATAATGTGGCGTTTACCTTTCATTTAAATTTTTTTATGAAAAAAGTAAATTAAGAAAACACCATTTTAAGTAGAATTTTAGGGTTAAGTAGTTTTTATTTGGGTTCAACGGGTTCGATTTGAGGTTTAAAAATATTCTAAACCTTTAATTTTGGGGTTAAATAGTTTTTAATTTTAATTAAAAAAATTAAATTTATTTGTATTCTCTTAGGGTTCCAACAGTTAACCTTTAGGGTTCAACAATTAACCTTTGGGATTTAACAATTTCATTTTGGGTTTTAGAAATATTCAGAACGACGAATAAACCGTTTACGAACTTAGGGTTTAGGCGTTGGCGGGTTCTGGAGTGCCTGTCAAGGGCGCTAGCGCATATTGGTTACAATCCTAAATCCTAACTTATCCTGATTTTTAAAAAATCGGGACTGGCCACCGATTTTTTAAAAATTAGGCCTCCGGATTCAATTTTTTAAGTAAAAATTTTAAATTTTATCTGTATTTCCTTGGATTTCAACACTTAAGCTTTCGGATTCAACAGTTCCATTTTGAGTTTAGAAATATTCAGAATGACGAATAAACCGTATACGAACTTAGGGTTTAGGGTTTAAACCACAAATCATCTAGCATTTTCTGAGAATACGAAGATTGATTTAGCGTTTCTTCATAAAAATTTATTTTTAGTTATTAAAAGCAGAGGGAAACGCCAATTTAGATAGCGTTTTCCTTAAACCAAACTTTAACTAACGTTTTGAAAGCTCCAGGTTAGTGTTTTGCAAAGCTGAACTCAAACGGTTTTTCGTCTTGCGTTTTCACCCGACGCTATACGATATAGCGTTTTGAAGAAAAAATTCAACGTTGGACGAAATTATGTTTCGGGGTGATGTCCGGATTATGATATTTAGGGCCATTTAGTTTAAAATTGTGATATAAGGGACCAACACCCATTTTTGTTTTGGATTTTGGATTTAAAGATTTGTTAAAAGAAATACTAATTTATAAGGTATAATTTATAAATTATATAAGTTTAGTTATTTAAAAAAAGTAAATTATTATTCCATATCAAATTCCACTTTTATTCGATCAAATTGATAAGATCGATAATTAAGTTCAACTATCCTTCATAAATTGGTTTTTCCAAACTATTCTTTTTATCATTAATTTAAATATATGTAACATAGGAGCAATTTTTTTATATTGTACATGTGAATAAGTTTACTTTAATTTTATTGTAACATGTTCGAATCTTGTCAAATACAATATTGATGTGTGAGTGTGTAATTAGAAAAAAAAAAGTTTATTTTAATTTTTGGATAAAGATCCTTTTTAATTTTTTTCACACATAATTGTCCAAGGTGCCTATCGTCGATAAATATACAACCTTTCCTACCCACATGCTACGCCTCTACCAATAGCATATTGTTGGAGTCTACCAATAGCATATTGTTGGAAGTGTATTTTCAGGTGACACACACATTTCAAAACAACGTGCTGGGAGACACCGTAATTACAAGACATATGGACATATGCCTGTTATGATAAGGTATTCGTCGAAAATTTTGTTCGCACTCGACTTGTCCCACCTCTCGTTCTATCAAACAAAGATTCATCAAACATTTAATACATATTGATCTCGATTTTTATATTTACACGTATATATCACTCACAACCCCAATTCCACCTTGTTTTTTTAAAATTAAACTCATCAAATTGCCTTTTATACATATACACACATAAGAAAGTAAATTCAACCTGTAAATATGATTCTATTTATTGGTCAGTTTACGTGTTGGTGTCGCTACTACAGTGTATGTATTGCATCCTAAATACCTACAAATGTGATCATAGAAGTTGATCTGCTTGGAAGAAGATTTTAATTGAATTGTATGAGACACTTTTGTGTGTAACGTGTTAGATGGACAATTAGGACCAACAAACTGCCTTTAAACATATTGGACCATGATACAACAAAAAACTTGTTATATAATAATATATAATATAGAAGTAAACTTGAGAGGGCTAAGCAATAGAGATGAGTAGGATCATATTATTATTCATCTCCATAAACAAAGTACATACATGGCTTTATATAGCCTATCCAATCATGAGTTACAAGATAGTGAACGGTCAAAAGTTTGGATTTTGGGAAACAAAAGGTTGAAGCAAATGAAAAGCTAAGAGTCATTCATAATATTTACATAACACTCCCCCTTGAATGACTCGCATAAACATCATGCCTCGTTAAAACCTTACTAGGAAAAACCCCGTGGGAAAAAACCCTAGTGAAGGAAAAAAGAGTACATGTGTTGTACATAAAGAAAAGTAAGGAGTGATAAATGTCTCCCCCTCATTTTAATGTCATGATAGATCTCGAAATTTATAGCACTCCCCCTTGGATGTCCGTCAAATGAAATAATGTCTTCCTATAGCCTTCCTGGAAAAACCCTGGGAGAAAAACCAAGCGAAGGAACAAAAACATTTATTTCATAATGTGCACGTGATGCTGCCTCGTTAAAAACCTTACCAGGAAAACCCAGTGGGAAAAACCATGGATAAGGGAAAAAGAGTGCAGCGTGCGTAGTCTCCCCCTCACGATAATATTGTATAAAATATTTGAGTTGATGAGGTTAAAAACTTCTCAAATGTAGTTATTCGCAACGCCTTGGCCAATAAATCTTTTGAATTGTGTAGCCAGCACATTATCAAGTTTGTAGAGCTTCAATCCATAATAAATCACATCTTGTTGTACTATATCGAATCTCCAATATGACCAATCTTCATAAATTTTTAGAATCACAATATCATTTCAAGAAGTACCTGCAATTGTTAATTTCATGCCAAAATAATAATATCTTCACCATATAGTAGGACATATTTAGTATCAAATCAAAATTATGAGAATCGGAGTAAACCCTTAGCACCTGCGATATCAATTTAAACCTTTGGATTAGTGGAGATCAAATTTTTTCTTTATGTACCTTTAAGATTCTCATTCCTTCAAATCAGACATGCTTTAAAATCTTCTAGTAAATTTATTGATTAAATATATCGGGACATGTAAAATTAGCAAGATAAATTAGTATCTTACTGCATTATGATATGTTTATGATATGTTGGTACTTCAGGACTAATAATTTTCTTTTGAAGTCCTCATAGTGGTGACTAATTTTCCTTCACGGAAGAAGTTATATTTCCCCCACAAGATATGTATTGCTTCAGAAAAATTCTAAAATAATAGGTAAACTTCACAACTTACAAAACAAACAAATAATCTCAATGTATTTTGTTTATGAGGTGAAACTCATTCGAATGTCAATTAGAAACACATTCTAATTTCCATCCACTCTGGCCAGAGATTTTATGAGTTTTCACCTATAATCTTAAAAAAATCTCATTTCGGAATAATTTCATGTTGGACTTCTGGTCCATATCCATTTATAATTTGATAGGCTTAGTTCTCGAGAATTTAATTCACTGGTTCCGGCAGTTTATATCCTTCCAGGATTATGTCAAGTGGGTAATGTAAAATGTACATATACTCAATTTATATTGCCAGACCTTTACACATCATATAATTATATCCACCACAAGATAATATCTCTTCGTAATCAATACAAGATCATTGTACAACTACGTGAGCTTATCTTTCGTTAATAATTTCTTTCATTTCCATACATATATCTACTCATATCCCACTGACATGACATCATTACGTGTATAAACTGCAGTTCCAAAAATATTTCTCTACTTTTAAGAGATAATATTTCTTATAGTGTGCCACATTCACAACTTTAGGTGTGCGGACTTCAGGTCCAAATATTTTTCTCTTTGCAAGAGATTTTGCCTCGAATTAATCATTTTTTTTATATCTTTGGCCAATCTTGTCTAAATTCAAAAGAGATTATTTTCTGATCCTCATTATTATCCATAACCCCAAGTATTAAATTTCATATTACTGACGTCGATTTGATTAATGGTTCCATTTTATTCAGGACATGACACGATATTTTGAGATCTCACAATTTTTCAGGTACCTTCATCATATTTTGTATGTCTAAAATCTCTTCTGGAGATCATTCAAAAGTTATCCACTATTCGATTTAGCCATCATCAATCACTGCTCCGTTTTACTTTTATGGATATATAATTTTGTTATGGAACCTGCTGGTCTATCACGCTTCAGGCGTTCTTTAGACACATTAACTTCTTGAGGTTATCCTTCTGGGACATATTTATTTGGAGCTTATGTAGCTGGTATATGTGATACAACCATTCTTTCATGTCAGCATTTATATGTCTGGCAACAATTAAAAAAAATGTCAATAAATTATCTTATGAACTTCTAGTTCATATTCTTTACTATGAGGATCAAGACGAGACAATGATAATTCATTCTTACTAATATATCACCAGCTATTTAATTTCTGCCCCTGATTTTAGGAAAACAAACTCATTAGACCGAGTCATAAACATATACACATAGATGGTACTAAACTAATAACCAATCATGTATAATGTATACCCAATTTAATCATCAGTTTCAGTGTTGTGGTGGAACAATCCTAGCTGACCAAAAATTTGTTTAAGACGGGGAGATTGAGTAGTAGACTCGCAAATGCATATTCTTGATAATTTGATTAATCAAACTCATAAACTTCGGGTTGTGAGTATATAGCAACTAGACATGTAACCATATAGTTCATGCATCAATTTACCTTATAAACGAATAACATATATTTTGAGAAGAATCTTGTAGTTCTTCGATGAACTTCCATATAAAATTTCAATTAATAATCACATTTTTTATAAATCCGCATTGCTTAGTCAGTCATACCAACTATAAAGTTATCAGTAAACTTCTGGTTTACTTTAATATATATCTTAACGATTTTTCTATGTAATATGAAATATCGGAACTGCATAGTCGATTCTCTTTCATAAGGGAGAGTATAACTAATAATATTAGATATTTTTTCACTCAATACCATGATAATAATATACCTGCTCTTCTGGAGCATTAATATAGAAAAATGTAACGAGACATCCAATATATACAATACTCCCCCTTTGGATGGCTCATGTTTGTTTTATATTATTGACACAAGTCAACTTTATTTTTAACAAGAAAATATTTCTTATGCATATATTAAGAAATACAATTAAATTAGTTCATATTAGAAGATCATAACCATACAAGGTTTATGAAATTTAATTTCTTTATACTATCACATTCACTTCAGGGAATGGAGTGGATACTACTTGAGGAAGTTCATAAATTTTTACTAATATTTAATATATTAACCAACCATAAGGATCAAGATATCAACTCATGATTTTAACAACCCAATTTCATAATACTGTATCCGCGGGATATTGTATAATATTTATTTATTCGATTAAAATCTATTATATATAAACATCATACTATTCTTTATATAGATCCATCCTTCAGGGATATTATATCATTTAGGATAAACTCATAGTCTAAATATTATACTAATATATCATTCTTCTGGAATGTAATAAGGTGTTTAAACACATTACATTTACTCTATTGACATCCCTCAATGTCATATATATGAAAAATTATGATTAATATCCTTCAAAAATTAAACACATCAAAAAATGTGTGATGAAAAATAAAAGAATCTTACTATATAGAGACAACTTCTGGTTGTTATTTCATGCAACTTCTGGTTGCAATCATCTACCATCATTCTATTAAAAAACAACATCAAATGGTTGTTGTTGATAATGCCAACATCATTTAACTCAAGTCATAAAAATAATCAAATTTACAAATGCTAATTTTAAATCAACTATAAATTTAAAAGGCACGTATTAATATTAAAATTATATCATTTACCAAGAATGTCATATGAAGATTTCACAATATCACTTTATTTGGAGCATGCATAATATGTAATACTCTCTAATATGTAATACTCTCTAATATGTGACTATCAAAATTTTGGGTGTCCTCATAAACTCAATGATTAAATATAGATATGTAAGGACCTTTTTAACATATATTAATCGTGAATTCATTGACAATAACTAGATATAAGGTCGCACATAATTTACCTAGATAAGAAGTATAGAAAACTTTTGTCTCACTCATACAAATATTAGCTACCTCTAATCCGTTTGTACATTTTTGCTTATTATGGTAATTAAACTTAGTACAATTCAAACTCATATTAAAGTAGACATTGACTTGAGGGAGGCGAATTTGGATTAAAAGGTCACATATGACTCAATTTTTTTTTGTTTAGAAAATAGGATGACTTACTATCTACTGACCAGGTACAATTTTTGGATTAGAGAGTCACTAATAACTAATGATTTTTGGATTCATTTTGAATTAAACTGATCACTTATACAATCTAAATTTGCCTTATATCCTATTTGTCAAATATAAAGCAATGTTTTTTTAAGAATAAGAGAACACAAGTGAGAATCATCATACTTGATACATGAATAATTAAGAATATATTTTCAAGAAGAAAAGAAATGAATCATCATAATTTAAATGAAATCTACACGTATTTGGGAGTGACATAATAGAACTCTATGGTTATCCACAAAAGGTAATCAAAAGTATATATAAGGCATGACCACCGAAAGTATAATATTGGCACTATTGTATATATAAGATATGACCACTGGAAATATAACATTGGCATAGGAAAAATATTAATCATATTGAGAAGGGACAATTTAATATGCTTATAACAAATATACAGAGACACAAACATATTAAGGTTAAGCAATAGAATTATCATTTAACTAGATGAAAATTAGTTTAGAGTACCTACTTCCGAAATCATACCATCAATGTATGCATGTTGAAGAATTCACGAACTTACATGTAGAATATTAAACACACTAACCAATTAAAGTTATAGAAAATCAAGGGACTTTTCAGAAGTATCTAAAATCTCTCGATTCTGGTGTACAACAAATTTAGTATACTTTTAGGAGAAATGCAAAACTAGCATAACTCAAAGATATACATTTTGTATAGTACTAAATGAAAAGAATGATGAATGGAGGCGTACCTTAAAATCTTACAATTTGATTATCAATTATTTTAAGTTCAAGATTCCTGACTTCAAGAAAAATCATTGAACAGAGTATTGATATGAACCTTTAATATCGAAAGAACAACTCAATCTTCGTAGAGAAATAAGTCCCCATCGATTAACCCATCGAAAATTCACAAACCATGATCCTATAGAATATAAAGTACACCAACATAAAGCGGAAAAGCGACTCGTGCTGATAACGTGTTATATAATAATATATAATATAGAAGTAAACTTGGGAGAGCTAAGCAATAGAGATGAGTAGGATCATCTTATTATTCATTTCCATAAACAAAGTACAAACATGGTTTTATATAGCCTATCCAATCATGAGTTACAAGATAGTGAAAGGCCAAAACTTTGGAGTTTGGGAAACAAAAGGTTGAAGCAAATGAAAAGCTCAGAGTCATTCATAATATTTACATAACAAAACTAGCATTTTTATCATTTTTCTAATTTTTTTCCCTACATATTTCATAATTATGTTTCAAGAAAATTCAAAAAAACAATTTCTTTTCTATTTGATCAATGACGTTTAAATTACATCTGCAAAATTTAGCTAAATTTTTTTTTAAAACGTAGGAGTATAAATTAATCTGACAATTCGACTACTCATAAAATAATGAATTATTCATATAACTTATGATAAAAATAATAAACTAAAAATATATGAAAAAAATTCCAAATTGACCTAAAAAAGAATGCATGTGTTTAAAAAAATTGCACAGTAATATGATATTTTCATAAATATATAAAATTATCAGTAATTACAATAATGTTCTCGTACAGTATTTTGAAATAAACAAATAAAGAAACTTTATTATTCATAAATCAAGGAATAGATATATCCTTACAATTTAGTATCCGTTCTAAGATAATTCTCGGGATGAGCGACAGTCGAACCCTGTAAAGCATAATGTAATGTAATATGTAATAGAGTACATATATAACTCAACTAGGATAAAAGATAAATAATATTAACTCTATACAGGGATCGTGAAATTTGAAGAACAAGCATCAACAAGGATCAAGTCGCTGAAAGAAGTTCATTAACATGATCAAGCCTCAGTGACAGAATAAGATGTACAGATGATTCAATTGAAGGGCCAAAAGATTCCATGTATTTATATTATTTGAAGATACTGCTGCAGGCTAATCAATTGGAATGTAACGAAGGTGTGAAGATCAAGATCAGTGCTAGTCACTTGTGAACCAGACCAGTGCACTAAGTGTGAGCATATACGAGAAGGATCAACACATTTATTCAGAAAGAAAATTGATAAAGCAGATTGACGATCAAGGACAGACAGAATATTTCAAGAAGAGAGAAGCCCAAAAGAAGCAGCAAAAAATAGTAATACTATGCAAAGTTACTATGCACAATTACTATGCAAGGTTACTGTTGTGAGAAAATTCCGCAACAACACCCCGAGAGAATATCGCTAGAACAACCGAATTTGTCCTTGGATATCGGACGTTGAAGCAGGTTCGCACGTCCGCAGCTTCAGCTTCGCACTACAGCTCCAGCTGCCGGAGCGGATGGAGATTTGTGATGTTTTGGGGCTGAATCGGCAAGGTCACCGGACAATATGGCATTAAATTCCGGCCAAGATGTGTCCGGGAAAGTATCACTAAGGTTACACGTACTTTGTGTAGATAGAAGTGAAATTCCGAACCCCCTTGCCAACTGCCTACATATCCTATTTATAGGAATCAAGCCCCGATGTAGTTCTTTAGGTTATGGACTCCTTTCTTGAGCAATAAGCCACGTTTTTTATGTATTTTATCCTTCCTCCAATGCTGATCTTGAAGTGTTTGTGTAGAAATAAGAGTCCTACTTTTAGTATACCACTAGAAGTCCATTTATCCATGTATTTTCATGTAATTATCCACATATATATGCATATATGATGTGTATAACGTGTATATCCCATTTGATGTAGTAGAATCCATCTCAAAGTCCATCTATTGAGTCCAGTTCGGTGCTCCTAAAATTTAGGAGATAATCCTTATCCAAAACAGCGAACCTGGCGGATGGAGGTGGAGCTGCAGTCGCCACTTCCACCTCCAGAGCTTCCCTCAAACTCTCCACCTCCAGAGCTACCCCCAAAATCGTACCTCCATAGCTACCTCCATAATCATACCTCCACAGCTACCTCTATAATTTTATCTCCACAACTTCCTCCAAAACAGCACCTGCACAGCTTCCTCCAAAACAGCACCTTCAGAGCTTCCCTCAAATTCTCCACCTCCACAGCGGAACCTCCATAGTTGAACCTCAAATGTTATTCAAACCACTCCAATTGGGCCCCCAAATATCCATGGGCCTAAAATTAAATTCATTACAAATTTTGGGCACAACAACTACCCCCCGGTTCCTTGATGTCATGAAATGCGAAAGGAACCAATACAAGGAAAGGCCCAATCCTTCCTTACCTTCCCAGATGGGTACATAACTTCAGTATTGTGCTTCCAAGCTTACATGATCTAACTCGGCATAAGAAACAGGAAACACAACTCTTCCGCACATGTAACTCAGTCTGAATCCTTAAATGAAACCCTTCCGTATACCTTAGATCACGTACGACACTCCAGTTCCAGATATAAGCTTCCTCAGCTTCCCAGCTAAACCTACCAGTTTCCAGCCTTTTTCCCTTGAAAACCATAATTTGATTCCTCGAGATGCTCCTTTTTCTTGCTAAGTTGGCCTCTGTGTAAGAATTCCTCGTGAGCCATGCCATCGAGCTTCCGTATGGAGCTCCTGCTGTTGCAAAGATACCTTAACATCCCAAACCTGAGCTACGACAATAACTAGAAATGACGATTAGTAGTAAGAGCTAAATAGCTCACATAGACAGTGCATACAACTCATACACATAGAAGACATGCAAACAAGTATGAATATGCAAGTGCAAATGATTTTTTATATATATCCATTGCTACCTCTACAATCAAGCAGAACCTTGGCGAACACACTCTTCAAGACATAATGCCACAATTTTCAGAAATTTCCATGAACATATCACAATGGACCTCCGAAGATGTTTGTTAAGTATTTTGAGGACTTCTCCTATAATGCCCATAAATCGTGGGACTTTCCTGACCTTTCCCATAAACCTTGGGATCCTCCAAGCATTGTAAGTTATAAGTGATTCCATATACGTATCACAAGAGGAACCAATGGAATGCCATGTAGACCTCCTCAATTGCTGCTATGTCTTTCCAAGTGGTTACATTATGGAGTATATAGCGTGCCTAGGTACCTACCTGATAGCTTCAGCTAGCAACTTTAAAAACACCTTTTGAAAACTATGCATAATTTAATAAATGTATATGGAATGATGACCTTTTCGTTATAAATCCATGCAAACTTGCTTCCTTGAAATCATGAGATATGCACATTTAGATAATCATAAGCTAATGCAATGCTAAGGATAATGATCCATTTTAAAATATGAGGTTCGAATGATGTTTCTAGCTTAAGGCTATGAAAAATTTCCATCCATGTACATAAAGCATGCATGATAATGAATATGTAAAAACATGAGAGTAGAACTTATCTTTTTTCTCATGGTTCCACTTCATATCAGGTTCGACCGTCGAACCTACTTGGTAGAAGCTCCCTCTACCAGCTTATGATGAGAACCTCCATTCCAATCTGCCAGCTCTTCCACAAAAATATGATGTACCCCCCGAGCCATTGGATTTCCTTTCGATATGACATGTAAAACCTTCTCCAACATGAATCTTAAACTTGTTGAGAAGTTTAGAAGTTGTTGGCCCTTATAGAGATTCCAGCAAGGACACCCCTGAGAGGCCACCTCCTCGAATGAGCAAAGAGGGCCTTAGCGTTATCAGCTGAGCTAGGAGATGGTGTCAGTCTATTAACCTGAGATAAGCTCCTGAGATGTGAATTCATTCCAGGATGTCCAGTTGCATCAACTACAACTGTTAAGGGAGCTGTAACTGAGTCCTCCATAAGTTTTAGCCGTTATTGAGTCCTTCGTTGTATTTATTCCAACTGCCTTATGTGGGCATAAACCTTGTAGCTCAACTAGAGGTTCCCATCTTCAATCCAAGAGATAAGACATACCAATCCATGTTTATTCTATTTTGAAGTACTCCTACACATTATTCCTTTCCAACAACGTTTAGGATCATGATTCCCATTCAAACCTACTTATGCTCCGTATTTCCATAAACCCAGCACTTTGAGGTTCCACGTAATTTGAACCTCATAATAAAGTTATGTCCTTCTATCCAGCCGAAGCTCATATCCGATTTTATAAATCCAAACATTCGTACATCCGCACAAACAACAGCCTTCACCCAACATGCCTTTCAGCTTTCCTATAACCCTTCCTTATGAGCCATCGAACTTCCTTTCCAAACAATATGCAAAACCTTCTTCAGCTTGAATTCCAAATATATTATCCAGATGTGAAGCAGCTGGTCAAAAAAAACAGCAGCTGTACCTGAACCTCGGCAAACCATAAGCAGTTGCAGCCAAACCTCACTCCAAAACTTATCCATCAGCTTTTAAATTTATGTAGTTGTAACTCATATCGAAGCTCCACATGCCTTTAACTATCATTCGATTGACGTAGAGATTTTCCAAAAAACCATATCTTCAATAGCGAAAGAGCTTCCCTTCCCGACCGAGGGTTTGATGAGCTCACAGTACAATCTGAATTTCAATCCCTATTCCAATCCATATTCCAATCCATTGCCAATCCATTTGCCAATCCATTGCCAATCCATTTGCCAACCCATTGCCAATCCATTTACCAATTCATTTGAGGTCCCCCTATATTGGAACCTCTCATGATAATCCACTCGGCTATCCAGTTGGAGCTTACATAAATCTTAATGCATGTCAAAACATATGTACACCTGTTTAAATCAAAATTTACATGTGGCCGGTGTTCCGGCTCCCACATATTCCATCCTTTCGCCTGGCTCTCCATGTGCCTAGTATCCCTAGGATCCACATGAACCTGATGGCACAGTTCTATTATAGCTTCCAATGTAGGATGACCTTATAGGTTTACCCTTTAATCACAATCTGCGGACCTATATCCATAGGAACTCCGCACCTCCAAGATCCATTAAGGCACCCCGCGAACCTATTTTCATAGGAGTTTCGCAAGCCAGAATCCATTAAGGTACCCCGCGAACCTATTTTCATAGGAGCTTCGCGAGCCAGCACCAACTTGATTAGACAAAAGCCTCACGGCATTACGCCTTTTCGAGGTTCAAGCGAGCGAACCTCCAATACCGAAGGACCTCATAGGTCTAGTTCCAATTCTATTCACATATAATCCACATGTTATCCATTCCACTCATGTATAATCCATACATGTTCCAATCCAATCTAGCTTCATATAATCCGTGTAATCCATAAGCATATAATCCATATGTTTCCAGTCCATTAGCATATAATCCATATGCTTTCAATCCATTAACCCTGGGGAGGTTCACACCTAAGAGGTCCTATCTAAAAGGTTTCTACCTAGTAGGTCCATACATCCACTACCCCATAGTTTTTTTTAACATATGACTAACAATGATGAAGAGCTAAATTCAATCATTCAAGCATGCAAAATTCACATATATTCCCCAAATTTACCGAGAAAACATGTTTCATGTATGATATAAACGAAGAGCACATAAGCATGTAAACATATAATCCACATAAATCATGTAAACAAAATAGCACACACTTTACTGACGACTAAATAGATCAAAACATGAACCTAATCGTGATAATCGTACCTTTTAAATCATTTTATCTCTCATAAGCCTGAAAGAGGTCTACCAAACCCCTACCCAAAGGAATTCACCGGGGGGGGTTTCTCCAAAATTCCAATATCCAAGTCCGTCCTAGCCACTTTTGAATCTCGCGAGTTGGCAACTATAAGGAAGCTCCTCAAGAATGTGAACCCTACAGCAGCTGGTAAAAAGAATGAACCTATAGCCAGCATGTGAAGCCAATGAAGATGAACCCATAGGTGAACACCAATACAGCTACGACCGGTAGCTGAATTAAATCAACCTGCAATCAGTAGGTGAATACCAAAGAAGCTGCTACTCACAGCTAAAACCAATCAACCTGCAACCAGAAGGCAAAATTCGAAGAAGCTGCTCTAGCAACTGAAAGCAACCAACCTGCAACCAGCAGGTTAATACCAAGGAAGCTGCTCCTGCAGCTGAAACCAATCAACCTACAACCAACAGGTGAAATCCGAAGAAGCTGCTCCAGCAGCTGAAACCAACCAACCTGCAACCAGCAGGTTAATACCAAGGAAGCTGCTCCTACAGCTGAAACCAATCAACCTGCAACCAGCAGGTTAATACCAAGGAAGCTGCTCCTACAGCTGAAACCAATCAACCTGCAACCAGCAGGTAAAATCCGAGGAAGCTGCTCCTGCAGCTGAAACCAATCAACCTGCAACCAGCAAGTAAAATCCGAGGAATCTGCTCCAAAAGCTAAAACCAATCAACCTGCAACCAGCAGGTGAAATCCGAGGAAGCTGCTCCAGCAGCTGAAACCAACCAACCTGCAACCAGTAGGTGAAATCCGAGGAAGCTGCTCCTGCAGCTAAAACCAACCAACCTGCAACCAACAGGTTAATACCAAGGAAGCTGCTCCTGCAGCTGAAACCCATCAACCTCCATCCTTTTAACAAGAAAGCTGCCAATGATAGTGCCTTGGGGGGAGCTACCTCTTCATAGATAACAATCTCCTTGTACGGTTCACCTTCGAAACTGAGATGAATATTTCACTCATGTGCCACCCAGGTTGCCTTTCGATCCTTCACATTTTATTAAGATTATTGACATCTACCAATTTTGAGATGGCGTCTTCAGTCCCACCTAATTTCCATTGCCTCAACATACAAAAGTCCAAATCCTCTCCAACCGAGATTCCAATGTCAGCTCTGTTATTTTCCTAGGCTTTCATAGTTTCTGGTGAATTTTCCCTTGAGAGGTTCCTGCTTACATGCCTTTAACATAGGTTTCCATTCTGCATCCACCGATTGGTAGGTAGCTCCATATGTGAACCTCTTACAACTTTCTTTAGTAATCGAGAGGTCATTCGTATCTCCTTCTTTGTCCTGTAGCATCTTTTCCCGAATTTGATTGAGATTATTATCATCTATACCTTCTGCAATTCTTTCCATGAGGTATTCCCAAATTCCAGCTTCCAATATTCGAGAAGCTTATAGCAGCAGAACCCCTTTGTGAGACACCTTCCAACTTATCATGCCTAAAAGGCTTACAGTTGAGAACCTCCTCGGGATTCTTCACCATGATGATCATCATATAATTAAATTGCTTGAAGCTTTCACGAGCTGAGATGGTTCCTTTCCAGGAGCTTCCTCTTTTAACCTTATTGTTGGCTCCTCTATCAATTGAGCACCTTAGAAGCTTTATAAGTCCCTCATGCTGTATTTTTTAGAATGGGCCACTCCTCTTTCAGTCTATAAGAGGTACCAATTCGCCTTTAGCTTCCCTTATGCCTATTTTGTTGGAGCTTCAACATCACCTGGATCATACCTTGGCACCTTTGCTCAATGCCTTTAACTAGATATTCTAACCTTCAACCTTCCACTATTGGTGAAGCTTCCGCTATGAGCACCTCTATAAGTTTCTTTCACCTACTTCTCTAGGTGCTGCCACATGACCAACCAAGAACTTCGCGAGGTTCTCTTGCACTTTTTTTTATAACTTCCACATGGTGCGCCTTGCCCTCATTATCCTTCATTAGAGCAGCCATTTTCGTCAATGCCATGGGTGGTTACCCCCCGAAAAACTGGAACCTTCATCGTGAGGTTCCTCCATTAAGGCTACCTGGTAACATGCTTCCTTCGTTGTTCTACATTGAGCTTCCTGTAGTGAATTTCGTCATGCATAAGGTGGATCCTTCAGAGAACCTCAATCAAGTGTAGTATCTTGTTGTAGTGGAAGCTCCAGGTTCAACTGTCGAACCTCAAGTTGCGTGGTAGAACCGCTACGATTGACCCAGATTGCTTCCTTTGATCTTCTAGCTTCCTGTAGAGGTTCTTGTTATTCGACTTCTTGTTAATTCCAGTAGTTGGACCTCTTCCATGAACCTCATTCTTTATGCCTTTGTTACCTGGTTCATTGGTACCTCCTTGGTCAAGAGGTTCGCATCCAGCTCCACCTTCCTTTCCATGTAGGTTCACCTCCAATCGGCGTGTTCCTGGATTGTTGGAGCAGGGGAAATGGGAGCGGCTATGTTGGAGGCATTTGCCTGAGCTTCAGCTGCCTCTTTCATGGGAACCTCCACCTCATTCTCCTTAACAGCTGGATTCACTTCATCCACCTTGATTTTGGCAGCCTCCTTTTTCTTGATATCCTCCACCACTTTAACAGCATCTTCGCCAAGCTGGGACCAATCTAGGTCAGGGAACCTGAGGTGAGTGGATTTGATATAGTCGTTGATGGCAATGTTGTAGCCAGCTTCATAGGCTTCCTTCCTTCTTTCCTTCTGAGCAGACCTTTCCTGGGCAAGCTTTGTGTTCAGAGCTTCCATCTTCAGCTCTAGCTGGGGACCGTATACAAATTCCCGAATTTTTAGATAACTCGGGGTGTTATCTCATATACATTGAGATTGAACCTCCAACCGATTGAAACTCTGAATTTATATTCACCATTTTCTGACCATAAGAATCTTCTTATCATATGCCAAGATGAAGTATTTGGGAGACTTTATAGAAACCTTCTTCTATAGGTGCAACCTCGAGATTGAGGTCTTCCCTGTCTTTGCCACTAGAAACTCTCGACCGAACCTCTCCAGATGGTCGTACCTTCATGAGCAGGTGGGTGTGGTCATACCTCCATTTGTGATGGAAGGAGTAGGGACAGCTGCGTTTGAGGCAATCGCTTGAGTATCAGCTGCCTCCTTGTTAGGAACCTATGTTTCCTTTTCTTCAACAGCTGGATCAACATCATCCACCTTGGTTCTAGCAGCCTCCTTTTTCTTGATATCCTCCACCGCTTTAACAGCATCTTCGCCAAGCTGGGACTAGTCCATTAGCAGGTGGATGTTCAGCTTCACCTGTCTAGTTAAACCTATCAGCACCCCTGACATGAGAAGTTGCCGGGTCGTAGAAGCTCTCATCGTGGGACCTCATTTCTGGGGTATTTCCGATCGAAATTAACATCTGAAAACTTCATTTTCCGGCCATTCTTCCCAGGCCTCTTTCATCAAGCCAAAAGTATGTGCATCCCAGAGCCATATATCGTCCTTTATGCATTTTCACCATCAAATGACTAGTATGAAGGTAATCACCTCCCTTCTTCTTCGCCTTTCTTCCATCAAGCCATGATTTTTCCTCCGTTTCTCCATCTTTTCCGGTTATTTTCCATAGTAATGATTCTCCTGACCATACGTGGAATTCAATCCGTGAAATCCTTGCTCAAGAATTTGTTTTCGGGCTCATCGCCGGAGCTCTTAGACATTGTTCCTCTCAAAAGATCGGGGATTCCCCTCCTTCTAGCGCCAAAAATGTTGTGAGAAAATTCCGCAACAACACCCCGAGAGAATATCGCTGGAACAACCGAATTTGTCCTTGGATATCGGACGTTGAAGCAGGTTCGCACGTCCGCAGCTTCAGCTTCGCACTACAGCTCCAGCTGCCGGAGCGGATGGAGATTTGTGATGTTTTGGGGCTGAATCGGCAAGGTCACCGGACAATATGGCATTAAATTCCAGCCAAGATGTGTCCGGGAAAGTATCACTAAGGTTACACGTGCCTTGTGTAGATAGAAGTGAAATTCCGAACCCCCTTGCCAACTGCCTACATATCCTATTTATAGGAATCAAGCCCCGATGTAGTTCTTTAGGTTATGGACTCCTTTCTTGAGCAATAAGCCACGTTTTTTATGTATTTTATCCTTCCTCCAATGCTGATCTTGAAGTGTTTGTGTAGAAATAAGAGTCCTACTTTTAGTATACCACTAGAAGTCCATTTATCCATGTATTTTCATGTAATTATCCACATATATATGCATATATGATGTGTATAACGTGTATATCCCATTTGATGTAGTAGAATCCATCTCAAAGTCCATCTCTTGAGTCCAGTTCGGTGCTCCTAAAATTTAGGAGATAATCCTTATCCAAAACAGCGAACCTGGCGGATGGAGGTGGAGCTGCAATCGCCACTTCCACCTCCAGAGCTTCCCTCAAACTCTCCACCTCCAGAGCTACCCCCAAAATCGTACCTCCACAGCTACCTCCATAATCATACCTCCACAGCTACCTCTATAATTTTATATCCACAACTTCCTCCAAAACAGCACCTGCACAGCTTCCTCCAAAACAGCACCTTCAGAGCTTCCCTCAAATTCTCCACCTCCACAGCGGAACCTCCATAGTTGAACCTCAAATGTTATTCAAACCACTCCAATTGGGCCCCCAAATATCCATCGGCCTAAAATTAAATTCATTACAAATTTTGGGCACAACAGTTACTATGCATGATTACTATGCGCGGTTACTGTCCAAATAATGGTACTGTGCAAATATTCGTATTGTGCAAGTAGTGGTACTGTGCAAATAGTAGTACCGTGCAAATAGTGGTACTATGCAAATAGTGGCTGGTGGGGCCCACAGTGGTAGGTGATGAATAGTGGTACTATTCAAATAGGGGCTGGTGGAAGCCCACGGGAGTTGTTGAAATAGTAAATGATAGGTGAAATAGTGCCCTCCTTTAGCCTATAAATAGGCATGTTGTATTTCATTTCAAAACACACCTCAACACACAACTTTCTCTTCTCTCTCTTATATCTTCTCTCACTACGTCAAATTTTGGCTTTCGCCACATAAAATATGTGTGGCTGTTTACCTTACGTCACGCTTTTTTTTTTTGCCCAAGTGTCACCAAAGGAGAGAGCATCGTAGGTACCATACAGACACTCGTTTGATTCGTGGTTGTAACTAAAAAATGAGTGACTAAAGTATACCACCATTTTTGTCTAACAGCCCCCCTTTAAGCTCAAAACTGTAACTAAATACCAACATTCAGTCACAAGATGCCTAGTGGCTAAAAAGTATTAATAACGTCATATATACATCAAAGGCTTAGTGTTGGTGGCACTATTTCTTAGAAATCGTGGCAAAAAAGTTTGGTATCGCTACATGAAAATAATTTTATGTGGTCGTTTCTATTATATTTTTGTCACTATAAAAAAATTGATTTTAGTCACAAAACTTTTTAGAAACTATAGTATGGCTAAAGGATAGTAATAGCCACACACACTTAATCAAATAACACTTAACCAAATAACAGGGTACGATTTAAATGTCACAAGTTCCATATTCTTGTCACAAGTTTAGATTCCTTCATAAGTCCAACTTATGACAAAATTTCTATCAAAAGAATAGTTTTGGATCCCAGCATATCAATTTATTTAATTTGGAAATAAAAATCAAATATTATATAAAATTACAACTTATGACAAGATTTGAATGAAGAACATCTTTCATAAGTTATTTGAATAAGGACGAGCTCCATAATAATCTTTACACATATATAAGTACATAATCCTTCCTAGAAGTCTTGTAAAAAAAATCCTTCCTATAAACAACCACATCGTAAAAATTGTAATAAATTAACTTGACGAACAGTCATTCACATTTTTATTATGTTTTTTAAAATATGAATATAAATTCTTATTTTATAATTATTTTTATTTTATAATTATTATAAACTAGATTTTAGTTAAATATGATATAAATTCTTATTTTATAATTATTTTTGCACATCATTAAAATAATTAATATATAACAAAAATTAAATAACATATATTTTAAAAGTCCATAAATTTATTATTTGCATCATAAATATTATATATAAATACGTACATATGTAAAATTTAAAATATTAAAATTAAAATTAAGTAACGGAGGGAAAATGAAATTAGAATTTTTACTAAAATATTTAAAAAATTAAAAAATAAAATAAATCAATACATTGAAAAATGTAAAATGTTAAAGATGCACAAATTTCCCCCAAACCCAAAATTTTCATTGTTGGGTTGCCGCCCTTCTCCCCCTTATCTCCCCAAAACTTTCGTCTTCTCCCCCTTATTCCCCCTTCTTTTTCCCTCTTATTCTGAACTGATATAAGCAATTTCTATAAACTCTCCATCTCAAGCTCTCTTGTAAATACCCCCATAAGTAATTCCTTTCTTTTTCAATTTCTATAAATTGAAGCTTTTGTACCCACCCACAACAAATTTGTAGCTCCCCATCACCACCACTTCTTGTTCTTCACAACCCCTTCACACCCAATCAAATTCAATCCAGATAATGATCATTTCAACACCTATTCTAACAACAATCAACAACACCCTTGGCCTGAATGGTCTTATTTTGTTCATACCTTAGCCTTATTTTCTAGGTACACCCCCATAAGTAATTCCTTTCTTTTTCAATTTCTATAAATTGAAGCTTTTGTACCCACCCACAACAAATTTGTAGCTCCCCATCACCACCACTTCTTGTTCTTCACAACCCCTTCACACCCAATCAAATTCAATCCAGATAATGATCATTTCAACACCTATTCTAACAACAATCAACAACACCCTTGGCCTGAATGGTCTTATTTTGTTCATACCTTAGCCTTATTTTCTAGGTACTGAGCCTCAAGGGATCGGTTTTGATGATTTTTTGCTTAGAATCAGTACTTGTCGCATGAGTTTCTTGGGCTTTCTGCTTCTTGCTTGGCTTTTTCTCGAAACCACCCTCAAGCTCTCGGGTTTGATAATTAATTAATTAATCTCATTCTGTTTGATAATAAGCTACAATTCTGTGTTTGGGTAATTGTGTTTGTATATTTATTAGTGAAAAGTTTGATTTTTATGATGAATTTATGTGCAGGTTGCTATCCATAAGGGATATATAGGTGGTGGTGCAGAATGGGACTACTTTTCTTTTTCAGAATGCTATTGATACTTCTAGGAGGATGAGGGCATTTCTCGCCACTTCCGGAACTACTGTAAGAATAATTATCGTAAGATGAGTTTGGAAAATTACACAAGCTTTTAACTATATATAGTCCGCTATTATGCTTTACCAACAACAATTAACTTATGCACTTCATTAACTGTAGTACTTGTTCTGCTCCCGATGAACGTCTAACTCTAGTTTTGGTTGGATGTATTGGTATTGGAAAAAGTTCAACAGGCAATAACATTATGCCAAAGAAGACATTTGTGTCTGGTAATAACTCAGCTGCTGTTACTAGTGCTTGTACGCTGCTTACAATTGTATTAGAAGATGGTCAGGTTCTCGGTGTCATTGACACTCCTGGTACAGTTCCTTCTTAGACGCATATTTGGACTTAAAGAGTGATTATGCTAACTGAACATAAATTTATGTCAAAGTATGTAGTCTTTTGATGAGAATACAAGTGTACTTTGCACTTGATTTGAAATGAGATAAACTATTTTTGAGCCCTTAAATTGTTAACTTATATTCATTTAATGCCTATGGCAGGATTACTCAATGCTACCGTTGAAGATAAATACATTGGCAAAGAAATTGTTAACTGTGTCAACATGGCCAAGGATGGTATCCATGCAGTTCTTGTTGTTCTCTCTGTCTGGTAACCTTTTATCGCAGAACAAGCAGCAGCAACTAGTATCATGTGGACTTTGAATGCAAGTTCTTGTAGGGCTTATCTTGAAAATGCTACTTCTTCCATGGATCCATAGGGGAAGTCACGGAGGTAATCTTAGATATTGTCTAGATTATTGATATGCAGTGTATTTTACAAGGCTTTGTATTAATGTACTATGTGACATTCATTTATTTTTTTCACTTTATATGTTGAAAACGGGTTCATATAATGAAAGATTGAAAGGAAAAGATTCAAGTGAAAATAAGGGTTATGCTCTTGTTACCTTTAGAAGTAAGGATTTGGTTATTAAGGCCATTAAAGATCTCAATAATACTGAATTTAAGGTATTTCTATTATTTTACATCCCTAGTTTTTTTTTGCTGCTGTGTATGCACTTGGAAATGACTTATGTTGAGTTTAATTATTTCTTTAGGGTAGGAAGGTTAAGTACTCAACATCACAAGCGAAGAATAAGTTATTTGTAGGCAATATTCCTAAAAGTTGGGGAGAGGAAGATATAAAGAAGGTTGTGACCAAGGTAGGGCCTGGGGTCAATGGCATGGAACTGCTAAAGGTTTTCACGTTTTGAGTGCTAGAGACTGAAAATAACTTGTAAGGAGGATTGTAAAAGTGCAACTTTTATGACAGACAACGATTGAAAAGTGGTATCTGGAGATGTTTTTCTTGTTGTAGTGATGATAAGTAGGAAGTTGTATAATGTTATCATTGTGTTGGTCATTTTCTTTGTTTTTTATTTGATGAAGAATTAATATGTAATGGTGAATTCTAATGTTGGCTTGGTACCTTTGACTAGCAGGACATGTGATTTGAATTGTTATATTTGGTTTGATTAATTTACTCTTGGGTTAAATTCTAGTTTTAAGCGTCATTATCTTTGTAATTAGCTGAAAGGCAGAGTGTGTAAACTTGTAACACTATAACTAATGTAACTCAAACTAAAGGAAAAGATACTTAACCAGAAGACAATCAAGAACAAGAAGTCACAAGAAATCAACACTAAATGAAGACAAGGTAATTGATACAATTCAACATGTTAACTATGATCAAGCCAAGAAGAAATCATTGAGAGAAGTTCAAGTCAAAGTTGTTCATGCCTCAGTGATTTGAAAAACCAAGAATCAAGATCATAACTATCAGTATCAATAAGACCAATTGATTTCAAGTGAACAAGAAGGAAAGCAATTATTGGAAAGCCACAATACTAATTGGGTATGGTAATTTATTCAAGAAGCAAAAACCCTATCAAGACTAGTCACTTATGAACCAGACCGTTGCATCAAGTGTCAGGACATTGATAGCAAGTTTATGTCAGTAATAAAGATCCATATTCAAGAGCTTAGTGAAGAACAAAGAAGACATGAAGATATCACAAGTTCAAGATGTGCATTGAAGTTTCAAGTTGAAGACCAGAATATTTTCTAAGTACTAAATATTCTAGATGACCAAGTAGAAGTTTCTAAGTAGAAGTTCTACTTAGAAATTCGAGATGGCTAAGTAGAAATTCTCAAGTAGAAGTTCTACTTAGAGTGCAGCTTCAACATGACACATGGCATCTTCTGATTGGCAGATTTCCAAGCTTTCAAGATAAGGCAAGATTTATGTGGACATCATTGGGCCACGTATATCTTAGTCTTTGAAGTCTACAGGACATAGATTACATGTAGTATAAATAGAAGTACTTGTGTAATGTTTTTAGTTAGTGAGCAATTCTTGAGAAAAACACAAGAGAAAAAGAGAGAGTGCATTCACAGAGCTTAGTATCATTCACTTCTCTCTGAACTTCTGTTATACTTTGTAATGAATGTTGTAGCAACCATTTCAAGTTATATATAAGACATATATTCCTTGAATCTGTGTGTTCATTTATTGCATCGTATTTATTGCTTCTCATATTCGAAAAGTTGTATTCACCCCCCCTCTACAACACATTTGGACCTAACAATTGGTATCAGAGCTATATGTTTAACATACAAAACATAGATCCTTGTGTTTGGTAGAAGAATCGTGAGCTTTCATTTTCTAGATCTACTTTTCATTTTCTTGAAAAGTGTGCTTTAAATCGTTTGTATTGAAAACTCATCTGAAAAATTATTTAAATACTCCAGGTGTGATTATTTAGCTTGGATGTATTTTAATTAATTTTTGTGAATTAATCTGGGTACTTTCATATTTGGTGTTCTTGAGTGTTCATCATCTGTTCTTATCAAAGAAGATAACCCAACAACTTTTTGATCTCCTTTTCAAACAGAAAAATAGTAAAAGAATAAAAAGGTGTTTTTGGACTTTGTGATTTGCATTATTCACGGTCGAAAGTGAAACAAAACATATTCATTACCTAGCACGTGGGTTAGGTGGGTTAGGTGAGTAAAGCATTCAAAGTCAAAAGGTGTTAAAGAGATAATATTGTTTATTCAATATTAAAGTAACCTGCAGAAAAATTATTCTAAGGATAAAAGTTCTACATAGAATTTCTACTTTAGATTTTCTACATAGAATTTCGACTTGGACAATTTCTACTTGGTGAATTTCGACTTGAGCAAAATTTCTACTTAGAGAAATTTCGACTTAGGCAAAAGTTCTACATAAATATTCTACATAGCCTAGTCTTGGGTACTTAGAAACTTTTAGTGACCAGAATTGAGATGGCTCCTAAAAATGCATTCAAGATCCCAATGTTCAACCGAGATCACTATGAAGAATGGGTTTTCAGAATGAGACTATATTTAGAGACTGTTAACCCTGAATATCTGGAAGTCCTTGACAAGGGTAAATTTGTTCCAATGGTGGTTATTCCTGCACATACGGAAGGAGGGGTGGTTATAGCACCTCGGTCGGAGCCTAAAAAGGCCTCGGAGTTTTCGGATGCTGACAAGGAACAAATAGCTTGTGATACTGCCGTTCGACAAACCTTGATGGAATCTCTTGATCATGAAATGTTCAACATAGTCAAAGGTCTGACTACAGCGAAGAAGATTTGGGACAAGATAGAAGTTGTCATGGAAGGATCTGCAGAGGTCAGAAGCAACAAGACACTCATACTCAAGATGGAGTATGACACCTTTAGAATAAAGAAAGGAGAAGGCATAACAGATGTCTACCTACGATTCAGTCAGTTGGTATTGGATTTGAATCTGAGAGGTGTAACTCTCCCCATGGTTGAGACTAATACGAGATATCTGAGGAACCAGCCAAAAAGCATTGAACATAGGGTCTACGCAATAAGAGAAACCAGAGATTTGCATACAACTTCTCTGGAAGAATATTATGGAATATTAAAGACCTATGAGCTGGAAACACTTCAAGATCAAGCATGGGACAATGATTCAAAGGGAAAAGAAAGTGCATCAGGATTAGTTGCTGATGAGGAAGAGTCTAAGAAGGCAATGGTTGCAGCAAAGCCTAAATCATCACTTGCACCACATCAAGTTGATAATGATGACGAGTGCACATCAAACAGTGATGATGACTACTACACCCAAGAAGAGCTGGACAACATGGACGATAGTGTCGTGGCATACATGGCAAGGAAGTTCAGCAACATGAGATTTAGAAAGAGCAACCGACCACAAAGAAATTCTTCATCTTTCTATCGGGCTGCTAAGGGTGGTGGTAGTTCGTCAGGCTACCAAGGTAAAGGCAAGAATACCAGTTACAAATCTCCATTGGATTTCAAAATGAAGTTCAAATGCTATAATTGTGGTGAAGCTGGACACTTTGCCTCGGACTACAAAAAGCCTAAACAGACTTATCCAAAAGAGACATATGAAGCCCTCAAAAGCAAGTATGAAGCACTGGTGAAGGAAAGACATGGAAAACGAGCTTTATTGGTGATAGAAGGAAGAGCATGGGATGATTCAGATGAGGAAGATGTTACTCATGTTGCAAACTTTGCCCTCATGGCTGAGACATCAGAGGAACCAGAGGTACCAGTTCTGACTCTTAAAGTAGAAATGTCTATTGATGATTATAAGGAACAGAACGGGGCTCTTAGTGAAGAGATCTATATGTTGTGCAAAAGCCTAGACTCTTCTCAAAAGGAACAGAAAACACTTGTTGCCAAATGCAGAATGCTTGAGGCAAAAGTGGAAGAGCTAGAGGCTGCTTGCACTGTAGATACTTCCCTAAGAGACTTTATTAAATCTCTGGAACACAAGCTCGTCCTTAAGGAAGAAGTAGAAGCATGTCTTAGGAACAATCTAGCTGAGTTAGCAACAAAATGTGAAGCTTACAAACTAGCTGCTAGTAAAGTGTATGTAGATAATGACACATTTAAGAGGATAACTGGAGTAGGTGTAGGACTTGATTATTCTGATCTTCCTAAGAAAGAAGGAAAGAGACCTATTGACCCTAGTTCCAGTGATCTTAAAAAAGGAAACACCTAGCATTCTTAAATCAGCTGTCAAACCTATGTACAAACACCTTGTTCCTAGAATAGAAGAAGAAGAGACTGAATTGATAGTTAGATATGAGATTGAGATGGAAGATCGCCAGAAAGCACAACCTATAACTCCTATCAAACAAGTTAAAATCAATTTTCCTAGAGATGAATCTAAACTAGGATTAGGAGCTAAGGCTGTTAAACAACAAGGAAAGAAAGAAAAAGGCATAAAAGAGGTTAAGGCTGAACGAATAAAGAAAGCATGTTATCACTGTAAATCTACTGAACATCTTTCTTATGCATGTAAAGCTAACATAAATGTTCCTGCTGCACATGCCATGCCTACCACACATACAATGAATAATCTGCATCAGAATCATGCACAGTGTGGTCAACCTAATTGTATGCCATGCACTTTTAACATCATGCAAACTTTTGTGCATTTAATGAATGCATCTAGCCAGTCATGCTCAAATACTGTTGCTAGTTCAAACATCAAGAAAAAGTATGGGAGAGCCAAGACTGTCAGTCCTCCTAAAGTTAGGAGTGACAAACCTTCTCCAAAGACTGACAAATCTGTCAAGTCTGAGAGAGGAAAGGAGATAGTTGAAAGCTCTAGTAATGTGAAGAAAAGTGCATCTCCTGTTGTTAAATCTGTTGATTCTCGATCTTATCGAAAAGCCGGGCCCAATCAGAGTTGGGTTCCGAAGAATGTCTAACCAATCTGTCATTGCAGGGTGTTAAGCAAAATAGAAATAAAGTCATATGGGTGCTAGACAGTGGAGCATCGAGGCATATGACTGGAAACAAGTCCCTGCTTACAGAGTTGGTTATGAAGGCTGGCCCTTATGTTACCTTTGGAGATGACAGCATAGGTGTGACTAAGGGATATGGCAAACTAAAAACTGGCAATGTCATCATAGAAGATATTTCCTATGTTGAGGGACTGAAGCACAATCTGTTGAGTATCAGTCAATTCTGTGACAAAGGTTACGAAATTGTCTTCAACAAGAAAGGTGTATCAATCACTCACATCAAGGAAGGCTCACTAGCTTTGAGAGGAGTTCGAAAGGCAGATCTTTTTGTTGCAGATATGGATTCAGCAAATCAGAATGAGGTCACCTGTTTCTACAGCAAAGCCTCGGATGATGAAAGCTGGTTATGGCACAAAAAGTTATCTCAATTAAACTTCAAAACGATGAATGCTCTCGCGAGGCGAGAATTGGTGAGAGATCTACCTCAAATGGAGTTCGCTCCGAAAGGACTCTGTGAAGCTTGTGAAATGGGAAAGTCGAAGCGAGCATCGCATAAAAGCAAAGAAATCTCTAGTATTACTGAGCCTCTGCAACTTCTTCATATGGATTTGTTTGGCCCAGTGAATGTCCTATCTTTGTCTACGAAAAGATATGCTTTGGTAATCGTGGATGACTTCTCCAAGTATACATGGGTATTGTTCGCAATGACGAAAGACGAAGTACCTTTCTTAATCATTGATCATATCACTCAAATTGAGAATGTTTCGACACTTACTGTGAAGACGATTAGATCAGACAATGGCACTGAATTCAAAAACGCAGTGCTGAATGACTTCTGTGTATCTAAAGGAATACGTCGTCAGTATTCAGCCCCGAGAACTCCACAGCAAAATGGAGTAGTTGAAAGGAAGAATAGAACTTTGGTTGAAGCAGCAAGAACTTTGTTGTATGATTCAAAACTTCCTTTGTACTTCTGGGCCGAAGCAGTGAGTACCGCTTGTTACACTCAAAATAGAACCTTGATTATAAAAGATAAAGAAAAGACACCATGTGAATTAATGAACAACAGAAGACCAACAATCAAATACTTTCATGTCTTCGGAGCAAAATGCTATGTGCTTATAGATGATGAAAATCTAGGCAAGTTTGCAGCAAAAGCTCGTGAAGGAATCTTTGTTGGTTACTCTACAGACGTGGTGGCAGCTTATAGAGTGTTCTTAGTGAATGATCGAAAAGTGACTGAAAGTTACAACGTCAGATTCGACGATACCAAACTCTCATCAATTTCAAGAGATTCTAGCGAACCTGAGTCCCTAAAATTTCAGAATTTGGACTTAGAAGATCTTGAAGATGTACCTGAGTTGGTTGTTCCATTAAATGTTCCAAGCGTACATGAAGAACCTGAGTCTAGTGAACAAGCTAATTCTACAAGATCAGGAGAGACTTCTTCAGTACGAACCGGCAACAACTCAAGGGGAGTAAATAGTAGCTCAAGGACTACTGTTCAAGGCTCGAGTCGAGTTGACTCTAGTTCTATAGGAGCTGGCACTAACTCAGGGGGAGTTAGTGAAAATAATCAAAGTAGTCAGCACCCCAACTCAGAAAGTCAAGCTGAATCATCAAGACAATTTCCAGGTGAACGGGTATGGAATAGAGACCATCCGTTTGAGTTAATTATTGGTGATCCAGATGCTGGTGTGACTACTAGAAGAACTGCAAGAGCTGACATGGCTAATATCTCCTTATATTCTGGGTTCTTATCCAAGCTTGAACCTAAATAAATAGAAGAAGCTCTTGGCGATGCTGATTGGGTTATTGCAATGCAAGAGGAACTCAATCAGTTTGAAAGGCAGAAAGTTTGGAAACTGGTACCCCGACCAAAGAACATATCCGTAATTGGAGCTAGGTGGGTATTCAGAAATAAACTGGATGAAAACGGACTTGTAACACGAAACAAGGCTCGTTTGGTTGCAAAAGGTTATTCTCAGCGAGAAGGAATTGATTATGATGAAACCTTTGCACCAGTTGCAAGACTTGAGGCAGTCAGGATGTTCTTGGCATTTG
Source organism: Saposhnikovia divaricata (assembly GCA_036435485.1). Taxonomy (NCBI): domain Eukaryota; kingdom Viridiplantae; phylum Streptophyta; class Magnoliopsida; order Apiales; family Apiaceae; genus Saposhnikovia; species Saposhnikovia divaricata. The sequence continues at coordinate 29,151,120 of CM071600.1, forward strand.
CAGCACATAAGAACTTCAAGGTTTTCCAGATGGATGTGAAAAGTGCCTTCCTGAATGGAGAGTTAGAAGAAGAAGTGTATCTGGAACAACCGCCTGGCTTCGTTGATCCAGAACATGCAGATTTTGTGTATCTACTCTTCAAATCTGTCTATGGCCTCAAGCAATCCCCAAGGCGATGGTATGAAACCCTATCCTTATTCTTAATTGAAAATGGTTTTGTTAGGGGAGTAATTGATAAAACATTGTTCTATAAAATTGTAAGAAATGACTTAATACTTGTTCAAGTCTATGTGGACGATATCATTTTTGGGTCATCAAATGAGCGCTTGTGCGAGAGATTTGCCAAGCTAATGCAGGAAAAATATGAGATGAGCATGATGGGAGAGCTGTCCTTCTTCCTTGGATTACAGATCAGTCAGAGAAAAGATGGTATCTTTATCTGTCAATCCAAGTACGTCAGAGATTTACTCAAGAAGTATAATCTAGAAGATGCATCAGCAGCTAAGACTCCCATGGCAACAGCCACGAAGCTTGATGAAGACAAATCAGGTAAATCAGTTGACATCACAAGCTATCGAGGTATGATTGGCTCACTCCTCTATTTAACTGCAAGTAGACCCGATATAATGTTCGCAACTTGTTTATGTGCAAGGTTCCAAGCGGATCATAGAGAATCACATCTTGTAGCCGTCAAAAGAATTTGTAGGTATCTCAAGGGCACACCAAATCTAGGGATTTGGTACCCAAGAGATACATGTTTTAATCTTATTGGCTATTCGGATTCAGACTATGCAGGTTGCAGGATTGATAGGAAAAGCACATCTGGTGCTTGCCAATTTCTTGGCAGAAGATTGGTGTCCTGGCAAAGTAAAAAACAACATACAGTATCTACTTCTACTGCTGAAGCTGAGTACATTGCTGCTGGAAGCTGTATAGCTCAAATACTGTGGATGAGGAACCAATTGAAGGATTATGGCATGGAGCACAAGAAAATTCCAATCATGTGTGACAACACAAGTGCCATTGCCATAACCAACAATCCTGTAGATCACTCAAGAACCAAGCACATCGACATCAGGTATCATTTCATAAGAGAACATGTCGAGGAGGGGACTGTGGAGCTACATTTTGTGCCCACAATGCAACAAATTGCAGATATATTCACCAAACCTCTTGATGAAGTAACATTCAATAGATTGGTTGGTGAATTGGGAATGCTTAACACAAGTTAGTAAAGCCTTCTATCTGTAAAATCCATGTTTATGTTTGTATGTGCAAGCTACTCAATCATTATGTGCTTAGACTTTAAAATGCCTAATTAATGATTGTTATAGGTTGCATATAGTGTGTTTTTGAATAAATTCATTGTGTTTTAAGTGTCTTTTATAGCACAAATCTGTGAATTTATGCTTGTTAGATTGCATGATCATAGGGGGAGTTAAATTCATAATATTCTAAATATTACATGATTTTTAGATGAATTTACCTATGATTTTCATGTAATTAGAGGCCTTAGAATTAAAAAAAAAAAACTTCAAAATTTCGAGTTAGGTTCTATCTCGAAACTCATCTAGAAATTCGACTTGAATTTCGACTTAAGCTATCAGAGTGAAGTTTTGAAAATTCTAAGTCTGGGAAGAATTTCGAGTTGGCTATCTCGAAATTCATCTCGAAATTCGACTTCGAGTTCGAGTTCGAGTTACCAGTGTGCCTAGTTCTATCTTCAAAATATTCGAGATAAAGTCTATCTCGAATTTTATCTCAAAGGTTGAGATGAGGTTTCCATTAAGGGAATATTTTGAAAAGAACTGAGAATTAACTTCGAGTTAGTCTATCTCGAAACTCAACTCGAATTTTGACTTGAAGTTCGAGATAGAGTTCTCAGTTAAGCTAAAGGGAATTTTTCGAGTTACACTCCTAACTCGAAACATATCTTGAATTACCCTGTACTTTTTGCTTCAAGGGGGTATTTTGGAAAGAATTTGAGATTAACTTCGAGTTAGTCTATCTCGAAACTCAACTCGAATTTCGACTTGATGTTCGAGATAGAGTTCTTAGTCTATCTCGAAACTCAACTCGAATTTCGACTTGCTGTTCGAGATAGACTTCTAACTCGAAAAGTATCTTGAATTTCCCTGTTTTTCTTAAGAGGGGAATTTTCCAAGTTTACTACAAATCAATAATGTTCGAGATAGGATTTCCCTATAGTTTCTGCTGTAAAATTGGTTAAAGTGTTTATTTGTGCTTAATTGTTCGAGTTAACATCTATCTCGAACTTTATCTCGAAGTTCGACTTGATGATCGAGATAGAGATGTTCGAGATAGAGATGTTCGAGATAGAGTTCGACTTAGATGTTCCCTGTATGGACTTGGTAATTTTCACTCTTTTTAACAGGGACATTTTTGTCATTACACAATCATCTATATATACATCTCTAACTCGATGCCTAATTCACTTTACCTAATTTCATTTTCACAGCAGCCGTTTCATAAAAACAGTGCGATTTCACTAATTACATACCTTTGATCCGTGTTTTTGTGATTAAACTCATACTAATCACGAATTACTGCCAAACTTTTGACTGATATTCACTGTGTTATCATTAATCATTGTGATATTGTGTTTTGTAACCGCATATACACGCGCATATACATACACACAAACATCAAGTTTTGTGTAACTGTTCAAAACACGATTTCATATTCTCCATATATACACACGATTTCTCTGATAAACACACGAATATTCATCATCTTTGAATATTCAGATTTAGTTATTGGCAACTGTTCATATCCCGTAGTTTAACTTTTCAGATTGTCTTTTTATATTCTCGAAATATTAAAAGGGATAAAATTGTTAATTCGTAAATTACTTCTTTTTCAAAATTAAAAAAAAAATTCACATCTTTTTAAGAAAAACATTTAAATTAAAATGGCTCACCAATTTTCACTTGCTAAAAACAATTTTTATAATATTTCTACGGAAATTGGTGATCAACTCCCGCGGTTTAAGTTTTGGATACGATTTCTTAATTTGTACTCCAAAGCTAGCCATGCTTTTACTGCTAAACCTACACTAGTACATGATGCTTTACAGCAATTATGGACTAGTGCAGTTACTTTTGGGAGCAAATCAACCCCCTTCGATTTCAGGTTTACCTTAGCGGGTCAGGAATATGAGGTGACTGAAGAGATTGTCAACAGGGTTCTGGGATTCCCAATCAAAGATGCTTATGATCCAGAACCTACAGCTACAGAACGCCTCAGATTCTTTGAAGAAATTGGATGTTATCCTCCGAAAGGCCCAATCACAGGAAATATCCAAAAATAATTCTTCCATGTGGAATGGAATTACTTTTTCGAGGCCATCACACGATGTTTTCGGGCACGCGAAAAAGATTTTCATCAAATTCCAATTCCAATGCAAACCTTTGCAGTTGCCCTAGCAAGAGAACTGGATATAAATTATGGACGCATAGTTCTCTCTGAGATAGTGGCCTCAATGGGATCCCATGCAAGCAGAGACCTCACTACAGCGGATGTTGTCTGCTAGTTTCCTCGGTTTCTACAAATGCTGATCAATGACTTAATACCGAAGGATGCTCTTGCTGTTAGACAGGGATTTGCCAGAAGCCCAACATCTGAATCGCTAGGGATGGGCACTAAGTCACTTTCAACCATTGCTAATCAGGATAAACATCAAGGTAAACCGATGTCAATTCCTGAAAATATACAAATGTGGCTTAGATATGATGCAGGAGTTACCAATTTGGAGGCATCATCACAAGTTTCATCACATGCTCAAAATCCATCTGTTCATGCTGAGGCATTTGATGAGATTCCTGATGAGGAAAGCGATGATGCACAAGGTAATCAATCAGGTAATCTCTCCCTGCATACTATTCATTCCTCCTCCTATGTATCTGATTCCGCGACCCAAGAGACTGCTAACCCGCAGGATCTATCCCAGGGTGAGAGCTACATTTCTGAGCCCGATACACATTCTTATTCTCTTTCCCCCTGTTAACGGAAGTCAGAAAGCCAGCACGTGTATATATAGAAGATGATGAGGAGAGTGAACCCGAAGAGCAGCAACTTATTCGAAAGAAAGCCAAACTTTTCCACGCTGCTACTTCACAATCACAGTCAAACCCTAGTGTGTCACACGCAACCACTCCACCTCACGAGAGTGGTTCTCCCCTTAAACAATCTGCACATAGGGATTTTGATGACAGTTATGTACCTTTTGAAGATCCTGTTGCTTCACAAGGACATGAAGTTTTAACAACTTCAACCGTACCTTCACCGGTACGTACTGATGCTGCAAAGAGGATCGGTTCTGATGTCGTACAAGAACACTTTGCAGCCGCTCAGCCTGAGATTCCAACTCAGGACAGAACAGACATAGATCCCGTAACTGCCAATTATTTTGCTTATCAAATTTCTGCAGGTACTGCTTCATATTTCGGATCAATAATTGAAGATATACACGAGCATGAGACAGGGAGTGTGTGTGAGAGGTTAGGGAGAGAGGGACCTTCATTTTCAAGGCCCGAAACCGAGCGCCAAATACCAACAGAACGAGTATTAGAGCGAGGTCACCTAAACCAAACACCATCCCTTAACATTGAAAATCTTGATACGCGTATGAATTCTATGGAAAATCAGATGAGGCAGTTTGGACAGACGATGGGGCAGTTCGGGATGAACATTGGAAACAACCAAAGGGCTCTAGACGACTACGCAGCAAGAATGGCAAGTCAAGCTACAGCTTTTGATGATTTGACAAATAAGGTCAATGACTTGGGCCATGCTGGTGGTGTCTTGGGAAGCACTCTCAATGAGAGGATGGGGGCATTGGAGTCTACCATGCATACAATGACTGTGGAAATCAGTAGAATGATGTTCGCAGTCAGGAGTTTTGTGCCCCCGGAGTGTTTCGAGTCGCAACAACCTCCCCCCGATGCTGGTGCAGGTGGTGCAGGTGGTGCTAGTGGAGCGGGAGCCTCTGGTTCTGGTTTTGGAGGTTCTTATGCAACTGGTGGATCTGGAGACCAAGGTGGAGCTCAGGATAACTCACCTAAGGGGGAGAGAAGTGGAAAGGAGACGAGACAGCAGGCAGTTCACATCGAAGAAATTGAAGAACCCGCTGATCTTGTCAAGGAACCAGAAGTTGAGCCGTCTGTTGATGAAGAGGCTCTGAGGAGGAGAAAGGGTAAGGCAGTGATGGTTGATGAACCATTCGTTGACCTGAGTCATCAGGAAACAATACAGGAGGTACTTGACTCAGATTCGGATATGGAAGACGTACCGTTGGCACATGCTATAAAAAGATCTTTGAAGGAACAAGGTGGAGGTGCTGGCATGTCTTCCGGAATGCCTGAAGAATTTCCTGTTGATGAGGAAACCCTTAAAGCTCAACAGTTAGCCTTGGAACAAGCTCAGTTCCATAAAATGAAGATGATGCAAGAACATGCTGCTTTCCTAGAAAAGAAGCTGGAGCTACAAGGGACGCAGTATGATCATGAGCTTGCAAGGCTAGCTGATCCTCAAGTTGATCTGGACAAACGAAGGATAGGGCAGAAGTGGGATGAAGCAAGGAAGATAATGATGGGACCCTGTGCGAAAGGAGTTCATAATAAGGATGCAGATGATCTGTTCTACAACTTGAATTTGCAGAATCCAATGACTGGGGACTATATAAATGCTTTGAAGAGATTAATTTCTAAAGTCAGGGTTGGATACAATGCAAACCTTAAGGAGTGGCAGGTTATTTTGTCTTTGGTAGAAGGAGTCCCAACATCTTTCCTATATGTGGAAGACCAATTCATAACGAGAAGATCTGCGTCAGAGTTGTTCTTGCTAGCGACAAAAATTCAATACTCTCATTCTGAGGAGCTAAGCATACTGTATAGAGATCAGTTAATGCAGCTAGCAGAGGACAAGGGTCCAGAATTCTCAGCATATCCAAATTTTGTCCGGATGGTAGTTGACGGAAAGATGAAGAGGGTTAGCATGGAGGAAAATGATCTAATGGAGCTTTCAGTGGAATCTCTCAAAGCTGTCTGTAGACAAATGATGAGTAAGGGATTCGCTTCTGAGCTTAAAGATAAATCCGTGAAGATCATTGAAAGAGTCATATTCAAGAAGAGCAATGAGGTGTGGAAGTGTGATGTCATTGCTCCAAACCCTCTTGATGACGTGAAGATTGAGCCGGAGCTGATAGAGAAGAAATGGAATATTCTTCAAGCCATGAAGAATGTAGATGAAGCTCTGACTCTTCCTTCTGGAGCACTGGAACAAGGAGAAATAAGGGAGGCTATTGGTGTTCCAAGAAGTGATAGTGTATACTGGATACACGCTTATGTTGAAGATACAGCTGATGCCTTAGTATTCATAGATGCAGACCAGAATCAAACAATCTTGCATATGAGTAGACAATGGCTACTACGGACTCAAGATGCTGCATTTCTGGAAAGAGTATTATATGTATTTAAATGGGGCGAAGTGGAAGATAAGTTTGTGCAAGAAAAGCAGAGACTCATGAGTTACCTGTCTGAGATAGTGGTGGAAAAGAAGCGGATGGAGCGAGATGCGGCCAGTGTCCAAAATACTGACCGTGTCAAGGGCTACCCCAAGATGATCTATTGTCAGTTTAAATCTGATAAATCTCACTGGAAACCTCAGCTCATCATGAAGAACTTTGAGGATATTCCAAAGATCAGGACTACTCAGGAGGTGGACAAACTCAGAAGGCTTTTCAAACATCCTTATCCAGAGCCCAAGAACCCTCTAGAAATGGAAGCTGTAAGTCTATTGAATGCTAGGTGGAAGCAGCTTAAAGATCCAGTGTACAAGAAAGAACAGCAGCAGAAGGAGAAGCGCAAAAGGCAGAAAGAAGAGAGAGACCAAGCTGCTGAAGCTAGAAAGAGGAAACGGAATTAGGGTTAAAGGTCAGAGTGGTGTGAACTTGAAGTTGGAAAAACTTCATGTCTTTCGGTTGCTTTAACTCACTTGAGGAAAATTCACCTTAGAGTGAATCCAATAAGGTGATACAAGTTTGACTAAAAGGTATGAAATAATCCAGGTGATAGGAATCACTCAAATGATCTTTAATTCGAAGTTCGAATTCTGTTTCTAGTTTAAGTTCTTTGTATTGTTTTCATGTAAATTTCAATTGTAAATTATTCAAGACTGTAATGTTAATTATCTTTTCTCATCTCATTGTTTAGTTGAGTTATCCTTCATTAATTTGAATGTCATTGTTAGACAATCAAATTGGGGGAGATTGAAAGGCAGAGTGTGTAAACTTGTAACACTATAACTAATGTAACTCAAACTAAAGGAAAAGATACTTAACCAGAAGACAATCAAGAACAAGAAGTCACAAGAAATCAACACTAAATGAAGACAAGGTAATTGATACAATTCAACATGTTAACTATGATCAAGCCAAGAAGAAATCATTGAGAGAAGTTCAAGTCAAAGTTGTTCATGCCTCAGTGATTTGAAAAACCAAGAATCAAGATCATAACTATCAGTATCAATAAGACCAATTGATTTCAAGTGAACAAGAAGGAAAGCAATTATTGGAAAGCCACAATACTAATTGGGTATGGTAATTTATTCAAGAAGCAAAAACCCTATCAAGACTAGTCACTTATGAACCAGACCGTTGCATCAAGTGTCAGGACATTGATAGCAAGTTTATGTCAGTAATAAAGATCCATATTCAAGAGCTTAGTGAAGAACAAAGAAGACATGAAGATATCACAAGTTCAAGATGTGCATTGAAGTTTCAAGTTGAAGACCAGAATATTTTCTAAGTACTAAATATTCTAGATGACCAAGTAGAAGTTTCTAAGTAGAAGTTCTACTTAGAAATTCGAGATGGCTAAGTAGAAATTCTCAAGTAGAAGTTCTACTTAGAGTGCAGCTTCAACATGACACATGGCATCTTCTGATTGGCAGATTTCCAAGCTTTCAAGATAAGGCAAGATTTATGTGGACATCATTGGGCCACGTATATCTTAGTCTTTGAAGTCTACAGGACATAGATTACATGTAGTATAAATAAAAGTACTTGTGTAATGTTTTTAGTTAGTGAGGAATTCTTGAGAAAAACACAAGAGAAAAAGAGAGAGTGCATTCACAGAGCTTAGTATCATTCACTTCTCTCTGAACTTCTGTTATACTTTGTAATGAATGTTGTAGCAACCATTTCAAGTTATATATAAGACATATATTCCTTGAATCTGTGTGTTCATTTATTGCATCGTATTTATTGCTTCTCATGTTCGAAAAGTTGTATTCACCCCCCCTCTACAACACATTTGGACCTAACATTAGCTGAATTATTATGGCATATCATGATATGGTCATCTGGTATGCAACTTGGATGAATCAAGTTTGTGTTTGTATCGGTCTGCTATATAGGTGTGCTATGTTACCAATTCTTCATGTCCAGTTGGTCATATTTTTTGCCACATCAAATGTAATAAAGTGACCATATACAAGAAGGGTACTTTTTAGTCACACAATATTACAGTCACTAATTTTTAGCTTCCTTAAGCAAAACAGCTCTGACATATATACAGAAAACTCTACTTTTTAGTCACATCTAAACATTAGTGACCATATGTTATTATCTATTTAGCCACTTCACAGAATATAACTGTGGCCGTTTCGGTACATTTAGACACATCAAAGCAGCGTGGCTAGTGATTGTCACATTTCTTTATGAAAGTGTGACTATAAATTTTGGAATTGGTCAAAGTCAACAAAAAATCATGCAATTTTATCATATTTGGTCACTTATGTAAAACGTGGCTAACAAATGTCACACATTTTATAAAATTGTGACTAAATCTACGAAAAAATGTATTTTCGGTCACACAATCAAAAATTGTGTGGCTAAATCTTGGGACGTTGACCTTTAGCCACGCGTTTTTTTCTAAATGACACAGGCCTTAATGTACAAAAGAGTGGCGAAAGCCCAAATTTGACGTAGTGTCTGTGTAAGCTGTTAGACAGTCCATCTAGTAGGGAAGCCGGCTTAGCCCGCTTTCAGTAAGTGTCGGGTAGAAGGTCCTCGTGCCTAAACTATCCTTAGGAGTGTTCTGGTTTTGAAGCTAATCCATTGGATTAGAAGTTGTAACACCCCTTCGAGTTTATTATCAATAAAGATATCTTCTCGGAATTATTTTTTTTTGGTAGTATCGTATTCAACCCCCCTTCTACGATACTTCGGGACCTAACAATTGGTATCAGAGCAAACTTCTAGCATACAAGAAGTCTAAAGATCAAAACCATGGGAAGGAAGGATACAGTTGTGAAGATTCCAATGCTTGACAAAGATAATTACTTTCACTGGAAAGTAAAAATGCACCTTCATCTCTTAGCCATCGATGAAGGCTATGTAGATTGCATAGAGAAAGGACCTCATGTTCCAATGAAGGCCAACTCTGGGATTGGTCAAGATGCTGGCATTGTAGCTGCTGGAAGGCCTATTCCAAAGAATCAAGCTGAGTACAGAGATGAAGACTTGGAGGAGATTCACAAAGATAGGAAGACCATGAACATTTTGTTCAATGGAATCGATCAAGATATGTTTGATAATGTCATTAACTGCACCACTGCTAAGCAAGTGTGGGACATTATCCAAACCATCTGTGAAGGAACTGAGCAGGTCAGAGAGAACAAGATGCAACTCCTCATACAACAGTATGAACACTTCCACCATAATTCTGGTGAAAATTTATGTTAGGTCCCGAAGTATCGTAGAAGGGGGGGTTGAATACGATACTACCAAAATATTTCGATTTTCAAGATTTTTGCGGATAACAATTTTTCGGATCTTGAAATCAAAGTAACGAAGCACAATTTCAGGAATATATCTTTATTGATAATAAACCCGAAGGGGTGCTACAACTTCTAATCCAATGGATTAGCTTCAAAACCTGAATACTCCTAAGGATAGTTTAGGCACGAGGACCTTCTACCCGACACTTCCTGAAAGCGGGCTAAGCCGACTTTCCTACTAGATGGACTGTCTAGCAGCTTATACAGAGAAGATATAAGAGAGAGAAGAGAGAGTTGTGTGTTGAGGTGTGTTTTGAAATGAAATACAACATGCCTATTTATAGATTTTAGAAAGTCACTATGCTGTACTATTTCAACAACCCCCGTGGGCCCCTCCAGCCACTTTTTGAATAGTAGCCGCCATTTGCACAGTAGCCGTCATTTGCATAGTAACCGCCATTTGCACAGTAACCGTCATTTGCATAGTAACCACTATTTGCATAGTAACTACTATTTGCACAGCAACCACTATTTGTATAGTAACCATGAATAGTAACTGTGAATAGTAACCATGAATAGTAACATTGCATAGTATTACTATTTTTGGCTGCTTCTTTTGGGCTTCTCTCTTCTTGAGATATTATGTTTGTCCTTGATCGTCAAAGGCTTTGGCAATTCTTTCTATGAATTAATGTGTTGATCCTTCTCGTATGTGCTGACACTTAGTGCACTGGTCTGGTTCACAAGTGACTAGCACTGATCTTGATCTTCACACCTTCGTTACATTCCAATTGATTAGCCTGCAGCAGTATCTTCAAATAATATAAAAACATGGAATCTTTTGGCCCTTCAACTTAATCATTTGTACATCTTATTCTGTCACTGAGGCTTGATCATGTTAATGAACTTCTTTCAGCGACTTGATCCTTGTTGGTGCCTGTTCTTCAAATTTCACGATCCCTATATCGAGTTAATATTATTTATCTTTTATCCTAGTAGAGTTATACATATCTTTTATCCTAGTTGAGTTATACATGTCCTCTATTACATATTACATTACATTATGCTTTACAATTTAACATATATATTTAGTAGATTTCAGAAACTACTGAATGGCCTGAAGTTGTATGGGAGAACATATGAAGTCAAAGACTCCAACTTAAAATTTCTGAGATCTCTTCCTAAGGAATGGAAACCAGTTACAGTCTCGTTGAGAAACTCCCAAGACTACAAAAGTTTTACACTTGAGAGACTGTATGGCATCCTAAAAACATATGAGCTTGAAATGCAGCAAGATGATGAAGTAGAAAAGAGCCAGAAGAAGAGTGGAGCTATAGCCTTGATGGCCAATAATCCAACAATCCAAGGTGGTGGAAGAATGAAGAATGTAGAAGCCACACTAAGTTCAAAAACTTGTGAAGGTGAAGCTGAAGCTAGAAAGGGCAAGATGATTGAAGAACTTGATGCATCCAGTGGAGACGAGTCTACTGATCTGGATGAATATTTAGCATTTTTGTCAAAAAGATTCTCAAAGCTCAGATTCAAGAAGAATCCATCAGGAGCAAGGCAACTCAGAAAGAACTATCAACCCTCCAAAGATGTGGTTGAGAGATCAAAGATCAAGTGCTTTAGTTGTGGAATTACTGGTCAATTTGCCAATGAATGCAGGAAATCTCAAGCTGAGAAAGAGAAGAAGCAGTTTGAAGCTGTTGATTACAAGAAGAAATATTTTGATCTTCTCAAGCAACAAAGGAGAGCATTCGTGTCAAAAGATAGTGACTGGGCTGCTGGAGGTGACTCAGATGCAGAAGAGGAGTTTGTCAATCTTGCACTCATGGAAAACGAAACTGATGAAGAAGCTAGCTCAGCATGCAACCAGGTATTCTCTACAATCTTAACTGATCTTTCTAAAGCTGAATGTGCTAGCACAATTGATGAAATGTCTATTGAATTGTATAACATGCATGTTACCTTGAAATCACTTAACAGAGAGGATAAGAGGATTAAAGACCATAATGAAAACTTAAGTGATAGGAATGCTTTAATAGAAACACAGTTGATTGAGTTTGAAACTATGGGAAGAGATTGCTTGGATGCTAAAAATGAAATGATTGAGGCTATAAAGAGAGAGGAAGTTTTAAAGAAACAGTTAGTAGAGGAACAGAATCTGATTGCTAAGTGGAAAGGATCAACAGTTGTAACTGAGGAAATTTGTAATGTTCAAGGAATTGATTCTTTCTGCAAATTAGCAGAAGCTAAGTTAAATGTTGATAGGGAAGTTACTTTATACAGTGATTTAGTCGAAAAAAGAATGTTCTTTGAGACTTAAGCCTGTTAGCAAAGCAACTTTAACTAAATTGAATAAAAAGTACGGGCTTGTCAACAAGAACTTTTTTAATGGAGAATGTAGCAATACTGAATCAGTTGAGAACAGAAATGGTAAGGTAGGGATTAACAAACACAACAATTACATACCTGATAAATATGCTCCTAGGAAAGAATGTGTAAAGTGTGGAAGTATTAATCATTTATCTACCAACTGCAAAGCTATGAAAAATCCTTTGATGCCTAACATGCCTATGCTTGTGCCTGCTGTGAATGTTATGCCAAATATGTATGCTCCCTCTGCTCATGCATCTAGTCAATATGCTAACATGCCATTCATGCATAATCCATACTACAATGCTTTCAATATGCCACAGATGCCATGGATGATGAATAACATGTTTGTACAGACTATGCCTAACAATGCTATTAACTATAACAAATATGAGCAAGTATCAAATTTTGTCTCTCAAAGGCCTAGACCTAAAGTCAAAATTGATTTAACTCAATCTAAACTTTCGGTTAAAAGGGATTTGAAGGATAAGAAATTGGCTAACAAGGAAGGACCTAAGAAAACTTGGGTACCAAAATCAACTTGATTTTGTTTTGATGTGTGCAGGGAAACAGAAAGAATCTTTGGTATTTGGACAGTGGTTGTTCTAGGCATATGACTGGAGATTCTACCCTACTCACTAAGCTTGAGGAGAGAGTTGGCCCTAGCATTACCTTTGGAGACAACAACAAAGGATATACTAGAAGATATGGCTTGATTTCACAAGGGTATGTTGTCATTGAAGAAGTAGCACAGGTTGATGGACTTAAGCATAACTTGCTAAGTGTCAGTCAACTGTGTGATAAAGGCTAGAATGTCTGGTTCACATCTGAAGCTTGTATCATTTTCAAGAAAAGTGACAACAAGGTAGTGTTGACAGGAGATAGAAGAGGAAATGTGTACATTGCTGACTTCAATTCAACAAATGCAAACATGACTACATGTCTTCTCATCAAGGCAAGTGTAGATGAAGGTTGGCTTTGACATAAAAGACTGTCACACTTGAGTTTTAAAGCAATGAATGAGTTGGTAAAGAAGTATTTGGTTAGAGGTATTCCAAAATTGGATTACTCCAAGGATGGATTGTGTGATGCATGCCAGAAAGGGAAGCAGAAGAAGACCTCTTTCAAATCAAAGTCAATGTCATCAATTGATCAACCCTTGCAACTACTTCACATGGATCTCTTTGGACCAGTCAATGTGTTGTTAATCTCAAAGAAGAAATACTGTCTTGTGATTATTGATGATTTCTCAAAATTCTCTTGGACATTCTTTCTGCACTCTAAGGATGAGGCGGGTGAAGTCATTATAAATCACATCAAGATAGTCAACAACAATCCTCTACTCAAAGTAAGGAGAATTAGAAGTGACAATGGAACTGAGTTCAAGAATTCTGTAATAAGAGAGTTTTGTGAAGAAGAAGGAATTATCCAAGAATTCTATGCACCAAGAACTCCTCAACAAAATGGTGTAGTGGAAAGAAAGAACAGAACTCTAATTGAAGATGCAAGAACAATGCTTGAAGAGTCTAAGCTACCAACATACTTCTGAGCAGAAGCTATAAATACTGCATGCTACACTCAGAATATTTCTTTGGTCAATCAAGCAAAAGGCATGACACCTTATCAACTTTTCAAAGGCAAGAAACCAATAATCAACTTTCTACATGTCTTTGGATGCAAATGCTTTGTACTGAAAAATCATGGTGAGCATCTTTGAAAATTTGATTCAAAGGCAGATGAAGCTATCTTTGTTGGATACTCAGCTGGAAAATCCTACAGAGTCTACAACCTAAGACTAAACATTGTAATGGAGTCCATACATGTAGTCTTTGATGACAAGAAAATATCTGGTCTAGTAGATGAAGGTTTTCATAAGTCTCTTTCATTTGAGAATGAGAGAAGTGGTGAAGAAATTGAAGATGATGATGAAGAATGGAGATCAAATGGTGTGAGAAACAGACAAGGATCATCAGTTGAAGTGCAGAATGAACCACCTGTTGAAGAGCAACTTACACCATCAGTTGGAAATCAATTTGAAGCATCTGTAGAAAATCAAAGAGAAGCATCTGTTGATGAATCTGCAAGAACTCCATCAATCTCGAGGGCCATACACTCAGGGGGAGTTTATCACAGTCAAAACTCAACAACAAGCCACAATGATCAACACAGAGAAAATGAAGCCACTTCATCAAGGTCAAACTTACCACCACAAAGAAAATGGACCAGGGATCATCCATTTGAGCTTATCATTGGAGATCCTAATGCAAAGGTCCAAATCAGAAGAGTAACTTAAAAAGAATGCTTGTATAGCAGTTTTCTATCCAAAGAGGAACCTAAGAGAGTTGAAGATGCTCTTCTGGATCCAGACTGGGTTTTAGCAATGCAAGAAGAGCTAAACCAGTTTGAAAGAAATGAATTAGGGAAACTTGTACCCAAACCTAAAGACAAATCAGTGATTGGCACTAAGTGGGTATTCAAGAACAAGATGGATGAGAATGACATAGTTAAAAGGAATAAAGCTAGATTAGTGGCTAAAGGCTACTGTCAAGAGGAAGGAATTGACTTTGAAGAAACCTTTGCACCAGTGGCAAGGTTAGAAGCAATAAGGATCTTTCTGGCCTATGCAGCACATGCCAATTTCAAAGTCTATCAAATGGATGTCAAGAGATTTCTGAATGGTATTCTGGAGGAGGAGGTGTATGTTAGTCAACCGCCTGGTTTTGAAGATCCAGACTTTCCAGAATATATGTTCTTTCTACTCAAACCACTCTATGGCCTAAAGCAAGCACCTAGAGCCTGGTATGACACACTCTCACAGTTCTTTATAGAGTATCACTTCATTCGAGGTACTGTTGATAAAACTCTCTTTTATAGAAATGGCAATGGCTCTATGATACTTGTCCAAATTTATGTAGATGATATAATATTTGGGTCTACAGATGAGTAACTTTGCAAGAGATTTGACAAACTCATGCAAAGTAGATATGAAATGAGTATGATGGGTGAATTAAATTATTTTCTTGGTTCACAAGTTAAACAAGTGAATGAGGGAATTTTTATAAGTCAAACAAAATACATTTATGATCTTTTAAAAAGGTTTGATTTAGCAGATTGCTCTTCTGCAAAAACACCCATGGCCACTGCCACTAAGCTTGAACTGAATACTAAGGAAAAGAAGGTGGACATGACAAGCTATAGGGGCATGGTTGGATATCTTTTATACTTAACAGCTAGTAGACCTGATATTATGTTTGCTACATGTTTATGTGCTAGATTTCAAGCTGATCCTAGGGAATCTCACTTAGTAGCTATTAAAAGGATTTTCAGATATCTCAAGGGAACACCAAACCTTGGCATTTGGTACCCTAGAGATTCTGGTTTTGATCTAATTGGTTACTCAGATGCAGATTATGCAGGTTACAAAATGGATAGAAAAAGTACCACAAGAACCTGTCAATTCTTGGGAAACAAGTTGGTCTCATGGTTCAGTAAGAAGAAGAACTCAGTATCTACCTCAACTGCATAGGCTGAATACATAGCAGCTGGGAGTTTTTGTGCACAGATTCTATGGATGAGAAATCAACTACTTGACTATGGAGTTAAAGTTGAAAAGATCCCAATTCTCTGTGACAACACTAGTGCAATTGCAATATCACAGAATCCAGTGCAGCATTCTAAAACCAAGCACATAGACATCAGATACCATTTCATCAGGGAGCATGTGATGGAAGGCACTGTGGAACTGCATTTTGTTCCTAGTGAAAAACAGTTGGCAGACATTTTTACTAAAGCTTTGGATGAAGCAACCTTTTCAAGGTTGGTAAGTGAGCTTGGTATGTTAAATTTCACATGATCTTTTAAAATGTTTGTTCAATTAGTTGCAGCCAGTGAATTTCATTCTCTGGATTTTGTTTGTTTTATTTGCTTATCTGCATGATTATTCTGGAGATATCATTGTAGCATAATTAAATAAATATTTTATTGACATATATCAATTAATGATATTTTGTTAATTTTATGTCTATTTAATTGTGAGTTTATCTGATTATTGTGGATTAATTCTTGATTTACTGCGTGATTATTTTTAAATCCATAATGATTAGAAGTATTAAATATGTGTATAAGCTGATAAGGTTTCGGTGATAAGATGTCTTTCGGCTAATTAGGTTGTTAGGTGAGAAATTATTGAGCGGTGTTATTTTTTCAACATAACCTGTCATTATCACACCTAACCCACTAAACCTTGAAACCTTATAAATGATGAGTTTTTGTTTATGTTTAACATCATCATTTTTCAGATATACAGAGCATATACACACAATTGCTGAATATTTCGAGCTTTGATCGGAAAAATCTCTCAATCTAGCTGGTGGTTTTTAGATCGAATTTCATATTCTTGCTTTATACATCATCCTTTATAAAAACTAACCCTTGTTTTTGAATTTCCTCAAAGTTTTGAAAATGGCATTGCAGGGAAGCTTTTTAATTGCCAAAGTTAATCCTATTTCCATTCAGCAAATCGAAACCATTCTGGATGAGCAATTTCGGGCTTGGACACAATTTCTGAATGAACATTCATTAATTCGCTATGCTTTAGTTACACCAGTGCAGCTTAACCATGATGCATTGCGTGAACTATATTGCAGTGCGGTCAACACTTCTGGACAGGACGGGTGTGCAATCACATATCGACTGTTTGGTAGGTCGATTAGGGTCACTGAACGAGATGTTAATCGAATTCTCCATTTTCCTATGGAAATTCTCATTTCTGATCCTACACCTGAACAGATTGAAATGTTCTTTCGTTTTATAAGGTACCCATATGGCAATTTCAATACTGGTAATTTTCTACAACATTTCTAACCCAGTACTGGAATTTCTTCTTTCACATTCTTAACCATGTTTTTTCCTCAAATAGAACAAATCAAGATCGAATACCTGAATATATTCAAAAAATAGGGTATGCGGTCGCCAATAATTTGAGGATTAATTTTTGAAAAATAGTGCTTGGTCAAACCATTTTAAAAATGAAACGCTTGGGAACAAGAGATGTTCGGACTCAAAATATCAATGTCTATATCCAAGGTTTCTACAGCTAATATTAAATGATTTTTTGAATAATGAAGACAGGGTACGCTTGGAAAATGGTCAAAAGGTGGAATGTTCTTACATGAAGACGAATGTAATAAATTACATAAGCAAAAAGAACTATACGGATGTGCCTACAGTCCTAACTGAATATCTAAAGACTGTCCCACATCCGTTGTTACCAAGACCAGTGAGAGCAGGTATACGACAAGGTAATATTTCAATCCCTGCTATTCCAACCTCTGTATTCCCTATTGTGTCACAGGAAATACAGTTTCTACAGCCCCTAGTGGCCATCTTACCCGACCAAGAGCAGGAAATCCCACCGACTCTAACACAGGTCGAAAAGCCCATTCTATAAATGTAAACACAAACACAACAAACTCCTACACCTCAATTGTCACTTAAACGACCAGTCATTCACATTATTGAGGGAGATAGTGTCTCGGCAGCACCACATAAGGAGTTAGTTACATCAGCCGCTCTACCTCATTCTAAACGGAGTAAACCCAATGAACCTGAGGTAACGACAATTGTTAGTGAAACAATTCTTTCTTATCCAATGAGGTTGAATTGACGGGAGCAACTTTCTTGAGTTCCATTTCACGGAACATAAGAGTGGTTGATGATCTTTCTAAAGATCAAATGCCTTCATAGGCATCTAAGGTGGAATTACCTACCTCAATAACTGCTGGTGAATCTTCCATTTTACGGAAAGATCCATCGGTAGGTGGTTCTTTTATGAAACAAGTGTCTTCACAGACGTACGAGGGAAACTTGGGTTTTGTGCCATTTAATCGATTCAAGTTTAACCTCCCAGAGGGAAAATCTCTGGATCTCTTTCGAGATTTACCACTCTTTACCAGTGGTCGGCAACTCGCTTCACGCGAGGACGGAAGCTCACGAACTTTCATTGCACCATCCGTGACTTCTGAAAAAGGGGCTAGGATGACTTCATTTGCAGGTACACATATCGGTGGAAGCTCTGGAGGAGAGTTGAGGGAAACACGAACAGAACATGTAAGTGTAACCCAAACCACTAAACCGAGTGAGTATAGAGTGTTGAGTGAAATACCTGCAGAATGTACGAGTGAGCAACCTACTCAACCACATGCACCTGTAACCAGAAAAGAATACAACAGACTCCTTACACGGGTCCAAACAATGGAGAAAGAGTTGCCAAATATCTGTAAGTCCATTGCAGAAATCAAAAATTTGCAACTTATTCAACATGATGTGTTCCAGGTTCAATTGAATACCATGACAACCCAGTTAAATGATGCAATCAACTCCTTGGTAAAGCCATCTTCGTCTAATTTACCAACTCCACATCCTACTACTCTGGAGGATAACCCAACTGAGGGGGAGAAGGTGGATGACCAAGAAAAATCTGCTAGGCGTAAGGGCAAGGAAAAGGTTGTTGACATGGAATTAACTTTATTTTGGAAAAGGAAAAGCTAATGGGAGTATTAGTGCTATGTGGAAACAAAGCAAAAGGCAAACTTGAAGATTTGTTCAGTCTAAAGGAACAATTGTCTTGCACTTGGTTAATTTTAGAAATCTGGAAAATGTATATATATGATCCAGAATGCACTTTAATATTATTTATCTTTGAACTTTATTTTTTGTTGTATCAGTTGAGTTATCCTCTAGAAATTTGCTTGTCAAACCCTAACAATCAAATAGGGGGAGATTGTAAAACATAATGTAATGTAATATGTAATAGAGGACATATATAACTCAACTATGATAAAAGATGAATAATATTAACTCTATACGGGGATCATGAAATTTGAAGAACAGGCATCAACAAAGATCAAGTCGCTGAAAGAAGTTCATTAACATGATCAAGCCTCGGTGACAGAATAAGATGTACAGATGATTCAGTTGAAGGGCCAAAAGATTCCATGTATTTATATTATTTGATGATACTGCTGCAGGCTAATCAATTGGAATATAACGAAGGTGTGAAGATCAAGATCAGTGCTAGTCACTTGTGAACCAGACCAGTGCACTAAGTGTCAGCACATACGAGAAGGATCAACACATTTATTCAGAAAGAAAATTGATAAAGCAGATTGACGATTAAGGACAGACAGAATATTTCAAGAAGAGAGAAGCCCAAAAGAAGCAGCCAAAAATAGTAATACTATGCAAAGTTACTATGCACAATTACTATGCAAGGTTACTATGCATGATTACTATGCAAATAGTGGTAATGTGCAAATAGTAGTACTGTGCAAATAGTGGTACTGTGCAAATAGTGGCTGGTGGGGCCCACAATGGTAGTGATGAATAGTGGTACTATTCAAATAGTGGCTGGTGGGGCCCACGGGGGTTGTTGAAATAGTAAATGATAGGTGAAATAGTGCCCTCCTTCAGCCTATAAATAGGCCTATTGTATTTCATTTCAAAACACACCTCAACACACAACTTTCTCTTCTCTCTCTTATATCTTCTCTGTGTAAGCTGCTAGACAGTCCATCTAGTAGGGAAGCCGGCTTAGCCCGCTTTCAGGAAGTGTCGGGTAGAAGGTCCTTGTGCCTAAATTATCCTTAGGAGTGTTCTGGTTTTGAAGGTAATCCATTGGATTAGAAGTTGTAACACCCCTTCGAGTTTATTATCAATAAAGATATATTCTCGGAATTATTTTTTTTGGTAGTATGGTATTCAAGCCCCCCCCCCCTTCTATGATACGGGACCTAACAAACCCATGACCTGGGACAATAGAAGATACACCCTTTACCACTTAGGTTATCCAATCGCGCTAAATAAAAAAAATTTAAAATACAAACTTAAAAACTTTTTTTGTTCAACACATATATAACTTGGGTTCAACATCAATTTTTAAATAAAAATTTAAAATTTATTAATATGCATAATTCATAACGAAAACATATTTATATCATTTTATAATTTATTGAAAACATATTTGTAACATTTTTTACAAAAAAATAATTTTTTTTGTGTAATGGTTGTTCTACATATATAACTTGAGTTCAACATCATCTGTTAAATAATAGTTATACTTGTGTTTAATTCAAATATATAAAATAATTTTACATTGGTATGATTAAGAAAACTATATTAAATTAATAATATTTCATATTTTTATACCCTAATTTGGTATCGGTAAACCAAAAAAAGGATAACTGAAAATTATATAATATTTATTCAACAAATTTTTAACTACGATTCAACACACTCTATATTAAACAAATAAAATTTCATATTTCTATACCCTATCTTGGTGTTGGTGAACCCCATAAGGAGATTGACTTATTGAGGAATTAAATTATGTGTATTTAATAGAATTTTAATTAATATTTGATTACTGATGTTGAACCGAAATTATAAATGTGTTCAAAAAAAAAAGTTTATAAGTTTGTATTTAAGAAAATTTTGTATTTGATCATGATCCTATATTGGGTGAAAAGCCAGAATACCCACATTTTAATTCCGGGTGCCCAAAATACCCACGGGTGGAAACGTCCGCCCAAAATACCCACGGACCACGCATTACACAAATGCGCACAGGGGGGTACGCATTCTGATAATGCGTGGAATTAGACCATGCATGTGGTAAGTGCTTGGAGTGTGTAAATATCATTTCTGTGTTTGTGAACAGTAACCACATACACGCATGTTGAACATGCGCGTTCGAAGATGCGCATGTCCAACATGCGTATATGGCGTACTGTTCATCATCTTCTACAGCTGCCGCCGGAGGCGATTTGTCGACAAAACTTTGACTACAACGTTCGTCCTTTCCAGGCATTGAGCAATTGCATCCTATACACAAAAATGATCGCCTTACTCTCCTCTACAAACGTATGTCCATCGTTTTTCATTTCTTTTGCCGGATTCGAAAGCCCCAAACCAAGCTCTTTTTTTCGATATAGTATTCAGATCTGTTTGTACACGCCCCTGCGGGGCCAAACTCAACAAATCAAACATGGTCAAATGGCGAGCCATGTATGGGCTTCACTTTGATGCCAACAGGAGGAGTGGAGGTGGCTGGAGTGGGGAGAACGGAGGGGGGCGACGGGAGGGGCGATTTCAGGGGGGAGAGAACACCGGCTGTGTTTGTGAGATAATGACGTGGGATGACATCATCACGCATTCTGAGAATGCGTGACCTGAGATACGCATGTTCAACATGCGTATCCTAGGCCACGCATTCTCAGATTGCGTAGACCGTGGGTAATTAGGGCGAAACGCAGTACAAATGGGCATTTCGGGCAGGGGTTAAGCAAAAGTAGTGTAGTTTAGGCATTTTTTCTCCTATATTGATGTTGAACCGAAATTATAAATGTGTTCAACAAAAAAAGTTTATAAGTTTGTATTTAAAAAAAAATTGTATTTGATCATGATCCTATATACTGTATGTAATTGGTGTAATTTTACTGTTTAGCCCTTTAAAAATATCATATGATGCTTACATTGTTAGGAATTGAACCTATGACTTCCCAATTATAATGAACTTTTAACTCACCATTACAATCATTGAGCTAGATATATTTTTGTGTAAATATTAGAATTCATTAGCTTTATAGAGCAAAACTTTTTCTTTTTTCATTAATTTTGTTAATATATTAATCTTGATAAGTAGAATTGTTTCGCTTCAGTATACCATATTATTCCCATATCATGTGTCTATTGAGTTTTTTTTTAATATTTGTTTATATTTTTCTACACATGCAAACTGACAAACATCTCTATGTTTCCTCTATGAATGATATTTGTATAATTTATTAGTTGTAAATATATTTTTTTAATAAAAATTTATATTTATTTTGCAAAAGAGTGAAACAATATATTCTTTACGAATGAGTAAACTTTTTATATAATGAAGTTTAGCAAATACATAATTAAATTCAACACATTTATTGAAAAGTGTTATGGTTGCATTTTTTTAAGTAATCGTAATGTTTGTATATACTTTTTAACAATAAAGGGTCGGAAAAAATATTGTTGAAAACACCTGCTCACTTGGAAGTATTTTTGTGGAGATTACATTAGAGAAAAATGTGATTTCTTATAAAATTCTCGATAAAATTGGGACATCGAAGTGCCTAACAAATTTTGAAAATGCAGGATATATTTCACCTTAAACTACAGTAAACAATCACTAGCCGTGAATCGATTTCAATCAAATATATTGTTGTATAATCGGAGATATAAAAAAGATGGGAATATCAAAAACTCTAAAAATTATAGTACATATGAGTATGATTAATACAAGCTACAAATTAAAACCTTAAATCAAAATAACTAAATCGCAAATAAGAGAAATCCGGTCAAATACTAAAAAATTGTTGGTTATATACACATTTTTAAGAATCGAAACCCCCAAAGTCAAATACTATTAAAATCTATTACTATATATTAAATGGCAACACAAGGGTAAAAATTTCCAAAAAAAATTATTTATCATATAATTACAAAAATGCCGTTGTCATTTTTTTTAAGAAAAGTAAAAGTGGGTGTTGGGATTTGAAGTCATGACCTTTGACTTAAAAGTGGCATTCTTAACTACTATACTAACCACTCTTTTTGATTAATATATAAAATTCATTATCAATATGTGTAAATACCCCCACACAATTTTTTCTATTTTGATCTCTAACGAGTAATTAAATTTATCTACACAAGTGTCTTAAAATCATATTTTTAGCGATTTTTTTGCAAATCTAACCATGTTGGATAAATGCATGCGCAAAAAAACAATATACCCATAATATTATAAAATTGAAAATTTTCAACTAAGAACATGATTATTTATATATAGAAAAAAACATGATTGCATTAATATTTTAATATTATAAATTATATATAATTGCATTTAATATATAATGCCTAAATTATTTATACACTTTTTGATTATAAATTGCGCCGTCTACCATACCAATTTCTATGTAATTTAACATACGCAACAATTTTTATGTGATCTTTTAATCAGTATGGTTTGATCTACGAGTTTCTTTTAAAAAAAGTTTGTGAATTTTAGGGTACTTCGATCAAAAATTTTTATAATCGAATTAGCCGATGTGAGATTTGAATTTTGAATACTATATTAATTATCGCTTTATTAATTAGATAAATACATATACATAATCAAGTTAAAATATATTTTATATCTATAATCAAGCCAAAATGATGACAATACATAAAAAAAATTAGTTTAAAATTTATAGTTGCATGAACCAATACCCAATAACATATCCACTTAATATTATCAAATGGTCCAACATACGTGCTGACGGAAATTTAGCCTAAAATAGATAGTTAATACGCTCTATACATAGAATATTATACCCTTGGGTCATGTTTGTTTCATAGGATTAAGTAGAGGATATGACTATAATCCATTAAAAAATTTAATCCCATATTTATTTGTAAAAATTTACTTGGGATTAGATTAAGGATTATAGTCCTTTAAAATAACAATCCCATGTTTGTTTTGGTGGGATAAGGGATAGGATTAAAATCCTCCTAATACCTGGTTGGAGGAGATATTATTTAATCTCATCCCACAAGTTATTTTTTTAAAGGATTATAGTCTTTTCACTATAATCCCACATAAAACAAACATAGGATTAGAAATTTTAAAGGACTATAGTCCAATCCATGGGTTATCTCTCAAAACAAACATGAGATAGGATAATTTAAAGGATTAGATTTTTTTTAAAGGATTATAGTTCAATCTTAGACTTAATACTTCAAAACAAACATCGAATGGGATAATTTAAAGGATTATAATCCTATAAATTATAAATGATGGGATTGTTATAATAAGATTATTATCCCAGAATTATAATCCCTCCAAACAAACATGGCCTTGGATTATATGCATCAAATGTATAGTCACATAACTCAATTTTCAGACAAAATTCATTTCAAAATGTCTATTAAAATCATAATTATTGATCTTTTCTTATTACCTTATCATCTAATTTTTAAATTGTAAGTTGTAGGTGATCATCTAATTTCTAAGTTGTAAGTTGTGATTGTCATGTGACGCATCCAAAAATTATTCTCAGTTTTTTTAAAAAAAAGTCAGCATGCATACAATGCAATTGCAATCGTAGTGTAATGTCCACGAATGAATGAATTCTCATGCATTACTACATACTACTCATTATGAACTACCATCAAAATTATGTGTGTGTTTTTTTCTTTTCTAAATCATTGTAAACAACCAGCAAAACTCGACACTTCTCTTTATCAACACGTATTGCTACTCATATTACTCGACAAAAATATTCATTACTCCTTATTATCAACACATAGTGCTACTCATATTACAATATCAGGATTACGAGTTTACAACACAATTATAAATAAATCAACCATTACTTTCATCCTTCAAACAAAATTAAAGGCGTTTATGTAGAGGCCCGTAACTTGGACTTTAGCTCTTGTTAAAGTTTCTTAGACTTCTTTTAATGATAGTTTTAGCCCAAGACCTCATGGCTACAGAGCTACTTAAGACATTTTCATCTAAAAAAAGGAAGAGGAATCAAGAGGAAGAGGAAGAGGTACAATTAATTGATGCATGTATTATGTAAGTATTATGTATGTATGTATGTAAGTATTATCTTTGTTGTATATGTATACAACAATACATAGATAATAATTATAAACAACTTGTAGTTGATTTCTGTCCGACTACTGGACTATTTGAGTTATGTGTTATGTGTTATTTGATCTCATGTCACTATTGTGTTCACATCTTAATTGTAAAATAATAAGCAAGCCTAATCAGGCATTTCATCATAATCAACCAATAAGTATTGAGTGAATCTGTATCGATCATTGTAGCAAATAATCAACCAATAAGTATATCTTGGTGTGTTGTATTTTTGAATTGTGTATTTTTGAATTGTGTAATCAGGCATAATTGTTAAGGATATGCTCTTGTAGGTCTTGAAAAGTGGAAGCGTGAGGAATGATTGTGAGAGTGTTGGAGATAATTTTGAATATAGTCTTAAGCATATTCAAAAGGTAGCAAATACCAATTAAGAGGAATGATTGTGAGAGTGTTGGAGATTATTTTGAATTTGTGCTCCTTATGATTTTGATGCATCTTTCTGTTTCATGCATAATTTTTTTATCATTTAAGTGTATTTCTTGTTCTTTTCTCTAGATGTTTCATGTGTCTGATGAGAGTCGTTTAACTTACGATTTCGTATGGACGGACAAGCGGGCCAAACTCCTGATAGACACGTACCATAGTTATCTGGAGCATGATGTAGATGATCCACGGGATTTTGGTTCTCACAAGCGCTGCTTGAAGAAATTGAAAGAAGTCTTTGATGAAGATTATTCACAGGATTCTGAACCAAAAGACACCAATGCTGGTTATTTGACAAATTTATACACTGAACTAAAAGCCACCGATGATGTTATTACCTTTAAACTCGATGAGTTTGCTACTACTTATTTGCATAAACATGAGGTAAGTTGAACATTGAATTATCAATGTACAAATTTGCAACTTTATTTTTTCTTCACTTTTCATGTTATTCAACTTTTAATGGCAATAAGATACAACATTCGGGTCGGGTCAAATATGGACAGTTAAAGAAAATTCTCAAAGAGAAATGGTCACGATTTAAGCTTCTGCTTCAACATGAAAAGTTTGAATACTACAGGCCATTGAATGCTCCACCCCGAGCTATAAGTGCAACTAGACCAGAGGTTAGTGACCTATTGAAAGTTTGTGGTTTTACCCTCTAAATTCCATTGACTATTAAAATTTGGTTTCTCTGTAGGGAATTTCCTGTAGTAGTAGCAGTACAAAGAGTAGTAGCAGTGCAAAGCTTTACTGGACAGACGAGTTACTGCAGCTTCTGATAAACAGTTATTACCTGTATCTGAAGATGATTACAGCTGGGACAGCGACTCCTAAACGAAAAGATTTCTTGAATCATGTCAAACGGTCATTGGATGGATTGAGTTTTGAATGGATTGAGTAAAAGCTTAGTAACATTTTTGCAAATGAGACATGTCAGAATGCAGATTGTTTACGTTTTAGGAAAAGACTTGGTAAAGAGTTTCGCGACATGTATGAGGGAATTTTGAATCATGCTTATAAGGATGTGTACCAAAAGGAAAATAGGAGTAGTTCTAAATCTTCAATTCATTTCAAAATTTCTATTAAAATCATTATTATTGATATTTTCTTATTACCTTATCATCTAATTTTTAAATTGTAAGTTGTAGGTGACCATCTAATTTCTAAGTTGTAAGTTGTGACTGTCATGTGACGCATCCGAAAATTATTCTCAGTTTTTTTTTAAAAGTCAGCATGCATACAATGTAATTGCAATCGTAGTGTAATGTCCACGAATGCTTATCACAATCTCATATCACTTTAGGGTGTGCAACGTTCACTTTGATTTCATCGTAAAACCCGAATCAATGAATTCTCATGCATTACTACATACTACTCATTATGAACTACCATCAAAATTATGTGTGTGTTTTTTTCTTTTCTAAATCATTGTAAACAACCAGCAAAACTCAACACTTCTCTTTATCAACACGTATTGCTACTCATATTACTCGACAAAAATATTCATTACTCCTTATTATCAACACATATTGCTACTCATATTACAATATCAGGATTACGAGTTTACAACACAATTATAAATGAATCGACCATTACTTTCATCCTTCAAACAAAATTAGAGGCGTTTATGTAGAGGCCCGTAACTTGGACGGGCTGTTACGCTAGTTTAAATAAAACACCACACGAACATTAAGTCCTAATTAATCTCTGTCTTTAATAACATTGAATGGTGGTATAAACTTGTTAGTTTTGTTCTTGGTAAGGATCTGTTTTTGATGTGTCGGTAACACAATTTGTAATGTACACTGTTTCTTTTTTTATTAAGTTTTGTGCAATTTATATTTGATACACAAACCAGATGAAGCCTTACACCAGTCCAGAAAGTAAGTTTTTACAATACGTGTCCACCGTTTGCCACATCAAATGTTTACCCCTGACCGACCCCCTTATATAACAGTTTAGATTTACATTAAAAGTGTTTAATTAGATCTATCATAATCTAGCAACTCTTAAAAGAATTGTACATCATGAGAGTGTGAGTTTGTAACGGTTTTGATCAATACAATTTGTCTTGTTTTTTATATTGTTTTATTCATTTAAATGCATTTTCGAAAAAAACATACACAATTTATTCAACCCTGCTACAACAATAACTACTGGACAATAAAAAAGATTACGAGGGTTGTATTATATTAGTACTTTTAATGATTTTTTTTAGGTTAATGACTTTCAAGAATTTTACATAATTTTAGCAACTCCTACAGAGTTAGTGAAATTTTATGCGTTTAAAATATTTTTCTTGAATTTTCACTTTTTTGATTTTTTTTTAAATTTCTTTTAATGCATTAAGTAGCATCATAATGACATCTTAATTAGTAATTAATTACACTTATTAAATATATATTAAATTTACTTCATATTATTTATATAAAAGATTAACAAACTTTATTTGAACATTATAATTATTATTTCAACATAAAATATTAATTATATGTATAAAAAAAATAAGGTTATTTTTAGATAAATTGACGACTTAAAGTTGTTCACATTGCATCATTTTTTATTCCATATTCAAGATTGTTGCAATTCCTTTTCAGACGATTGTAGGACAGACGATCTTAACTTTTCAAGCAATTTTTTTATTAGTGATTGGGGAAATCGTCATAAGTTATAGAAGTTTATAGATCTTTTGGTTAAAATTTAGAATTAGTATATGATACTAATATGTTTTTTACTTTTGCACGTAATAAACCCAACTATTTTATCGATCGATTAAATTGATAAAAATATTATACACATGTTGTTTCATTATATTATGTCAAAAAAAAATCAATATTCAAATTATATAAATTATTATACTATTATTGAGATTGTATGTTATGAGAGGGGTGTTGCCTTTAAAATACGTTATTTAGTTATATTTAACATATATAATTTTTTTCGGAAAAATTATGTTCGTATTGTAATTGTTATTTTCCATGTTAATTATATTTTTAAGAATATCAAAATTCTTCATATCTAATGAGAGTAATATTCCAACTAATAATTCATGCATATTGTTTTAAATCACCATTATAAGGAAATTCTTATAATACCTATTAATTTTTTTATATATTAGAAATTAATTTATCCATGTTTAACACCTAGCGATAAAAATTTATTAACCGCGCGAAACGCGACTAAGTTGCCTAGTTCTACATAGACTCTACATAAAATATTAAATCAACAACAATATACCAAAATGCTGGATTATTAATAATTCGTTAATCTGAATTGAATAAATCCCCATAAGAGTTGCACCAAGCTCCCCATACTTTTGAGACAAGGTGTTTTAAGTTTTTGCAAAAAGTAGTTATTGGTTTTAGTATCAAATCTCACTAAAACCTTTATTTTTACATTATATATAACAAAAAATATGTATATACAAAAATGTTACCAAAAAATAATCAGATTTTTGTAACACTCTTTTTATCCGTACTTTTTTTGTAAAATTACAGTAATTTTTACCAGTAATGCCAAACAGTATTTTAATTAGATCTAGATTCTAAAAAGAATTACATACTAAATTTTTTAGTAAATTGAAGTTTAGTGGCCTGTACTGAAATATTTTACAGTTTGATGGCCATTGTATACAAATCAACAATGTAATGACCAAACAATTTTTTTCTAAGCACTTTATGGACTCCAGTTAAAAATCCTTAATACTGCCAAGTATTTGAGGGATATTTCTGTCTTTTCATAGATGTCACAAATAAAATGTGTGTATATATTTTCTTTAAACTCATAATCCATAACCATATCAAAATCCTCCCTTTCAAAACACATAGTTCCTCTTTCATTAATACACACACATTCATTCATATACACACGGCACACCATATTTACATACATATTCATTCATTATATCTCTACATAACCCAATTATTATTTTGACTTGCCGGAATATAATCTATTTTTTCATGAACAACAACTGTTCTCTTTACTTTACAAAATTCAAACATATATATACACACACATCATGAGAGACTGAAATGATGAAAAAAGGTCTTATGATTAATTGAAATGGGCTTTTATTTTTGAATATTGTTAGATTTGAGTTTTATGAAGAGAAAGGGGAAAATCGAGAATAGAGACAAGAATTTGGTTTAGTTAAAAAAAAGTGTTGGGTTGCATAGAAAGAATAGAGGGGGTGGGGAGCAGGGATGGTGTACAAAATCTTTCTTCACACTATCGAGAATCTAAACTCTAACATTTCAGTTCTGAGTACAGTGAATTTAAATTAACATTTGAAAATATTGAATTAGATGACTATCTTAGTAGATATTATAAATCTTAGATAGACCATATTGAAAATGAAGCCCTCGAGAAGAGAATTTGCTAAATTATATTTAGACAATACCGCTCAAATTGAAAGGTGTTCACGGTCACAAAGTTGAACTACTAGAAACCAAAATATCGCAATATTTTACATTTTATTTAATATCATTTTGCATTTCGCTATATAATTTGCTATGATTTTACTCCAACACCCCCGAAAGTCAAATGGTATAAAAATGTTAGTTAATCTTCACATTGTTTAGAATCGAAACTATGACATCTCAGTTCTATATATAATGAATTTAAATTTATAACTGAAATCATTGGATTAGATGACTAATTGTTTGTATATTAGATTTTTTTAATAGATCATGTTACAAAATGAGGTATTGCGGAGACATGAATTGAACCCGTGACCGATCACAACTGTTGAAATTCAAAATTTCGCAATTATGTTAGAGCATATTGATGTCTTGCACGGATAATGTAGCTAGTTAATCATATAGAAAAAACTCCCATTCCAAAATAAAATGCTTTTGTGTTTGATACATATTTCGTAATATAATAAATAATCCAATTACAATAACGACTATAAAAATAAAGTCCTTTGAAAGATTGTAAATTTTTTAAGTTCACAATTTTTTGCACAATTACATCCAAATTACCATATATATACAACTTGTTCATTGTTTAATATACATTCACAACTACTTTGCAATTGAAAACATGCAAATCTAAAAATATTGAGAGATATAACCAATTTGAAATCATCTTGAATAACATACAATTTTATTTATAAAAAATGCTTCATTATTAACAACTTTATAAGTTGAAAAATGTTACATGATCAATAAAATTATGCGTCATTATTATTGTGCTAAAACATCCACCTTGATATTACATGCTGCTATCTAATGTTCCTATACATTTATTTGCATTTTTTTTTAAATTCGAGGTAAATATAATTTAGGAACATGAAGATCAAAATATATTTACATCTATATTTTACTAAAGATATTGGGGAGCATGAGTTGTAGTAAATTTCCTGAGATACATGGAATTTATATACAAATATGGTGTGGGCATTTTAGTAAAAATAAAATTTTTTAATTAGCCCTGCGAGCCCAATCTATACTATTATATAAAAGCCAAAACATTAAAAGTTTGGTCGGTCGGTCGGTACGGTACCTGTTGATTTTACTTATTCACCCTTACATAATTACAGATAAAATCCATCTTATTAACTAATCAATTTCTTTTTCACGTTAAACATATTATCTTTTCTATTTTTCAATAAATAAATAATTTCCTTTTTCAAGTAAAATATAATGTATTTTATATTTTATCTAACTAAAATTTCTTTCTTACTAATCAATTTCCTTTTTCAGGTTAAACATATTACCTTTTCTATTTTTCAATAACTAAATAATTTCTTTTTTAGGTAAACTACAATATCTTTTATATTTTATCTAACTAATTTTTTTCCTTTTTTAAAAACTACGAGCAATTTTGTTTAATAAAATAACATAATTATATTATAATTACTATTAACTAATCAATTACCTTTTTGAGTCAAAAAACATTACCTTTTCTCTTCTCTTTTCTTTAACTAAAATCTCTCATTTTCCAATTATATCACGGGCAATTATCTTTTTCAGCCAAACTATGTTACCATTTCTCTTTTCTATAACTAAAATATCTCTTTTTCCAATTATATCACGGGCGGTTCTATTTCATAATAAAAATAATAATATTATAATACTAATAATTAACCGATAACCTTTTCAGCTAAAACATATCATTTTTTCTAATTAAATTTCATTTTTCTGTAAATATCACGGGCAACATTAATTTCTCATTTTCTAAAATCGCTACGAGCAATTTCATTTAATAAAATAACATAATTAAATTATAATTACTATAAACTAATTAATTACCTTTTTTCACCTAAAACATGTCACCTTTTTAATTTTCACATTACTTTCTTTTTAATTTTCTCTAACTAAAATCTCTCTTTTTCCAATTATCTATTTTTCCAATTATATCACGGACAATTCTATTTAAGAAAATAATAATATTATAATGCTAATAATTAACCAATTACCCTTTTCAGCTAAAATATATCATCTTTTCTATATTTTTTACTTACAATCCCTGTTTTTCTAGAAATATCACGTGCAACATTAATTTCTCCTTTTCTAAAAACATTACGAGCAATTTTATTTAGTAAAATAACATAATTAAATTATAATTACTATAAATTAATCAATTAACTTTTTCACCTAAAACATGTTACCTTTTTAATTTTGTGTAACTAAAATCTCTCTTTTTCCAATTATATCATGGGAATTCTATTTGATAAAATAAAATAATAATTTTATAATTACTATCACATTTTCTATATTTTCTAACTAAAATTCCTCATTTCCTAAAAATATCAGATAACATTTATATAATTATTATCAAATAATCTCATTTAAAAATTTAAACCTCCAAAATTCATGTTTTAAAAAAATTAATAAAAATTGATGAAAAAAATCATATAATAATAAAAAAAATTCGTGCATCGCACGGGTTTTAAGCTAGTCAAATTTAAAATGTATTTTATGAATATCTTGAGAAAAGTTCCATAAGATCAATACGAGGATCCTTTTTCTCTTTAAAATAGTTACTACCGGTTAAATAGGCTGACAAAAACTACTGTATAGTTATTATACCCGTTGACCCAACCGGGTCAATTGCATCAATTCAAACAAATTGAAAAAGAAAACCCTAATTTGACATTTTCATCACTCATTTACTAGTCTCATTTCCCGCAACTCAAAACACTAAAATCTCTCTCTACATATACACACAAAATTAGCATCTATATATACATAAACCCAACTATTATCAATCTCCTCTATAAATCGACATCATTTACAATTAGTAAAAGGAGTTGAAACCCTAGGATTATGAAGCAACGAGTCAATTGATGTGACACAGGTTTTGATTGTATCTATATGGAGGGAGGTAGCGTCTCTACACTTACTACTTGTTATGGTACTTTCGTTTTCTCTATTTAATTTGTCGAAAACTCGTTAGTTATTTTCAAATTGTGCTGAATTTGTTAGATAATTATTTGTTCCTGTTTGATATAGAAACTTTATGTAATTAGATCACTGTGCGTGTTTAATTACCTATTTATTGCATAAATTATTGCTTAATGTTTAATGTTATTATAAGTGTGAGGATTTTAGTAATTATTGTACGCGTGTGTTAGTTGCTTGCTAGCAGGTATGCTAATACCGTTTATTTTAGTGTGGTTAAGAACCTGGTTATTTTATTGAAAATATTCAGAGGGCATTTTTTCTTCTTCTTTTTTTTTTTTTTGGTATCGTGAACTGTCCACAAGTATAAGTTGTTCACGTGTTCTTATGGAATATTTTTGAAATAGATGATATATAATAACTTAGTACTATTCCCTATTCGGGACCGTAAACTTTCGGGGATAAATTATTGTGTTTTCTTTTTTAAATTGACATGCATCTTTTATTATGTAAAACTCTTCATGTACATGGGCATTTATAAATCATATAACATAAAAAAATTTAGAGAGTTAAAGTGAAAAGGATCGATGAAAATTATATATGATGATGATTTATGTAGGGGCTGATTCATTATTTGACACCTTTGGAACCATTTTCCCCTTCCCTCCCTGTCTACATATATAGGAAGAGAAAGGAAATTTGTATTTTCTATGTTTAGGATGGTAGCAAGTTTAGCTCTTTGCTGACATTGATATTTTTTAGGCATACTCCAATGGATTATGACAACGATGACTCTCAAGACCATAGTCATTGGTTAATTGGTGAAAAGAGATCCAAGCCACTTCCAGTATTGCATCCTTATGATCTTCCAAAGTTCGATTTTGATGAAAATCTCCACCCTCAGCTAGAATTTAATACTTTGGTTGAAAACGAAGTTTTCCTAGGAATTTCAACTCAGGAAGACCATCAGTGGATTGAGGATATCTCTCGGGGTAGTAGTGGAATTGAGTTTACTTCAAGTGCAACAGAATCATGTTCCATTTCAAGGCATAACAATGTTTGGTTTGAGGCTACATCCTCGGAATCTGTTGAAATGTTGTTAAAAGCAGTTGGCCAGGAAGATGGCGTCCTTGGAGAAGCTGTAATAGAGGAATCATATGCTGGAAATGAGTTGGGTAGTTTAATACAGGAAATGGAGCCTATTCTGAAGCAAGATAATGAAGTGGAGGATAATATTCCAACACAACCTGCATTACCGCTAGATGTTACGGATGGGCTGCAAGGTAGTGCTCTGACTGAAAATCCTAATGTTGTATGTACTTCAGATGCTCAAAGAGATAATCCCCCCTATTGTGGAATCTCTGGTGAAATTGAATCAAATCTTGCTGGTATGGTTGTCGTGAATGAGGAAAATTTGGAACCTGATAGAAAGTGTGATGATGCAGATAGAAGGGAAGTTGAAAATTTAATTATTCAATCACCAACCGACAACACGAAGGAACCTTCTTCTGTCTCTGGGGTACATTTAGAGATAGTAAACGTAGAGAATGCAAGCTCTGATACACATAATGTTATTCTTAACTCTGGAGAAATGATCGATCAGGAGAACGGAGATCAAGTTACCGATATATCTGCTGAATCTGTAGATGCTCTTCTTGTAGACAACTCTGAAAGAGTTGTGGAACATAATGGTCAGAGCACAGAGTCCACTATGGTTGATCAAATATTAAGTGGAAGCACAGTTAAAACTTCTGCGGACAGGGGAGAATATCCTCATTGTGTTGATACAATGGTGGAGTCCTTGATTGAAAAGAAAGTTGAGGTTAACACCACTGCTTCACAGGAGCCTTCAAAATCACGTATCAAGATAGACAGTCATTTGCATGAAGATTATGTTGTCGATATTTCTTCCAACGAATTCTCTCAGCATTGCAAATCTGTGGTATGTTCTGAAGGCCGTGAATCTCTGCGTGAGGATTCTCATGCAGTCTGTCAAGGTGATAGGAGTCCTGATGAGAAGGCAGTTGAGGCTATAGATACGGAGCCTGTGCCTACAGCTACTTCAGAGCTTGAAATGGGTTCTGTTGAAGATAATAAGTGTCTTGGCAATCGAGTGGCTAGCTTTGAGAGCAAGAATACTGTCATCTGCAGTACTGAGGTAGAAACTTCAAGTCGTCCAGAGATAGAGATGGATTCTGAGGCGGGAAACTATCAAAGGGATACAAAAGTTTCCTTAGTGGCGTCTGTGTTTGTAGACCATGAGTCTGGTAAAAAGGATGTCGGAAGCGCAGAAGTTCCTGTTGGCCTTTCTAGTTTGACGAGTACATGCTCTTCAGCTGAATTGCTTATGGAACAGTCTTTGCACAAAAGTTTGATTCCTGAAGGTTGTCAATCACCTCAAACACTTGCTGAAGCAGTAAAGCCACAAGAGAATTATCAGGAAGGTGTGGAATGCAAAGTTGTTGGATCATTGCATTTTGATAAATGTAGTGAAGGAAAAGTTATAAATCCTCGGAGTTCTGAATCTAGCGGCACCAAAGAACAAGGTTTGTATCATGAAGCAGGTTTTTTTCTTAGTTTTTCAAAGCACACATGATAGTTTTGCATAAGCTACTGAAATCGCTTTCTTTAATTAATCGGTTGTTTCTTTATCCTTTTGTTTAGAACGATTAGGATGACCCAAACTAAATTCAGCCTATTGCATCACACTTATTAGAATTGTTTTTGCAGCTGAGGAAGTTAGTTTCAATGAGCAGGCTTCACCTGAGGTTGGGGTGAATTCTGTGGATGGTGATAGAACGTTCGCAGCTGAAACTGAAAGCCGTGAAGACACAGACTTGTCGTGTCTGAAGGAATCTTTAGAATTGGCAACTGGTCTAAAGCCTGTGAAAGAGTATGATAAAGGTACCCTTTCTGAAATCACACTGTAATTACAGCATAAGACGGCTGCTCAGCTGTGGTAATATATGTGTTGCAGTTAGCCAGAGTGACCAAGAAGCAACTGAAGCTGGTACAGAATGCTCCGAGAAGCTGGAACTGTGTTCTGTTTCAGTCGTTTTGACAAAGAATACGGTTGATGTCACTGCAGCAGCAGGTAGTGATAATATTAACGATATACTGCTTCCGGAACCAGGGGTCTTCGAGCCTGCTGCGATGGAGATGAACGCTAGAGCGGCATTGGTAGAAGCCCCAGGTGACTTATATGTGGCAGTTTGTTTAACAACCCCGTTATCTTTTTCCATGTTACTTGTTTTTACTTTTCACCTTTTTTTTGGTCATCTTATTGTTTCGGAGCCCCTCCATTGTCCACATTCTTGCTAACATGTACAGATTAATTTGGTTGGCAGTAAGTGGCACTTCCACTACAAACCTTTATATTCAATAAAATGTTGAATATTCATTCTCCCCGCTTCTCCTTTGTCATAACCTTTTCCTTGTTATTATACCATCTTGTAAACCATATGCATTTGGAGCCTTGAACTCACTTATTAATACTTCATTGAACTTTTACTGTACATACTATTTTTGTAGAATGTCATTTCTATAATTGGCAGCACAAGTACTGGTATGGTAAATAATGTCTAGTATTCAGTACTAAACTCAAGAAAATTTGTTGATCTTACAGAAGTTATGTCGGTATTTGTAGCGGAGCCCTGTTTGGATAAGAGAGGAAATGATCATGAAGCTGTTGTGGCATCTGAGACCCAGATTACTGAAGAGATTAGGCCTAGCACTAAAGGCATGTCTGTGACCTGTAGTTTTTTTAAAAAAAATTCTTCATTTGGGTTACAATTGTTTTTGTGGGTCTTTTATTATTCTCTCATGACACGGTGTGATTATTGCAGTCTTTGTGTCTGGGAATTTTTTTTACTGATAGAATATGGTTGTATCAGTTGAGACATTGGTGTTCTTACTCCCTAGTTTTAGTGGTCTAATTGTATGGTCGTATTGCTGATCTCAATTTATTTATTTGTTACTATTACTATTACCATTACCATTATTATTATTATTATTATTATTATTATTATTATTATTATTATTATTATTATTATTATTATGGGACTATTATTATTATTATTATTATTATTATTATTATTATTATTATTGTCATTAATATTAATAATATTATTATTGCAATATGATTGATTAGATGGCGCTCAAGCTTCTGTTGATATTGCCTGTCCTTCCACATATGGTTATGACGGTATGAATGAAGATGGACGTGATCCTCTGTATTCGATAGAAGATAACAGTGAAGGACAGAAACTGGAGATTAAAGAGAAAACAAATGACAGTTTCCAGCATATTAAGTCGCTTGATGCTGATGGAACAATTGCATCTGTTCCTTTGCCCCCAGAAAATGAAGCCACCAAAGAACCGAATAGCTTTACCTTTGATGTCCGTCCATCCAGTGCTTCATATGAAGGGAAAAATGATGGGGGTTGCCTATCATTTCCCAGCATCCAAGTAGACAAAGTACATATGGTATCCTTTTTCAATTAAATTTTGAATCCCGTTGCATTTAATCAAACTTGTTCCTAATATATTCTGCTAATTTGTTCTATATTAAACCACCAATGCAGGGCATTATGGGATCTCCTTTGACACCTAATAGCACCCAGATGGTGCCAGAAGTTCCTCGTGAAACTCCTCAGGCACCTGTAGTCACAGGGGAGAAGGCACATGTAGGTGGTAAAGTAACTCCTGAGCGTAAAACGAGGCGAGCTTCTGGAAAGGCAACTGTAAGAAGTGGCAAGAAAGGAAACAGTGTGAAGGAAGTCACATCTGGAAGTCAATCAGATAAAGTAGATAAATCGCCAGTGTCCATTTATACTCCAAGGACTGGGCAGCCCTTGCAGTTTAAAGAGTTGAAGCCCTGTAGCGATGGTGCAAGAAGTAGCACAAAACCATTGGCCTTGCTTCCTATCCCCCCATCCAATCTTCCAGATTTGAACACCTCAGTTCCTACAGCTGCATATATCCAGCAGCCTTTTACAGATCTTCAGCAAGTGCAACTACGAGCACAGATATTTGTTTATGGATCTCTTATGTGAGTTTTACTCCTTATTTACTAATGTATTATTACATTACATGATT
Source organism: Saposhnikovia divaricata (assembly GCA_036435485.1). Classification (NCBI taxonomy): domain Eukaryota; kingdom Viridiplantae; phylum Streptophyta; class Magnoliopsida; order Apiales; family Apiaceae; genus Saposhnikovia; species Saposhnikovia divaricata. Next base: position 29,188,911 of record CM071600.1, read on the forward strand.
ACCCAAATATATAAATGGAATATATCAGTGATAATGGAGGTGCATTTTGTAGCAGGGATGGCGTCTGAAGTATTGATAGGATTTAGATACCTGCATTCTTTTGTTGAAAAAAATATATGACTTGATTACATAATTGCATTCTAGTGAACATAATGCTTTGTGGTGAAAGGCTAGATCCTACGTTACTCCGATATGGGCCATATCCGTGTCGGACACTGGGCACAACACTTATTTCCTGTTATACTTTGTTAAATGAATGGTGGACACTTTGACCTAGTGAACAGCCACAAACTTGGGGATGCAAAAAGAACAAAGAGAAACAGATAAGAAAGAAAGGAGAATGGACAAAAAAAAAAGAAGAGGAGAAGAAGATGCCTGTATGCAAAGTCCTCTACATAATCATATTTGGTGTAAATTCTATTGTTATTTTTGCTGCCAAAATTTTATTAAATATACTTGTCATTAATAAGTTATCCTGGACTAGGAAAGGGTCCCTGTATCCCAGTTTCCAGATATTCCCGAGTGCGGGACTTGGATACTTGTTGACAGTCTGGGTAAAACATAGTAGACTCAGTGACACGGGATTGTTTCTTCAAAGAATCATTGAGAAAGGGATTAAGAAGTTGTGTGATCCAAATTAACAAAAGTATATGTAGCGAAGATATTGTCACTTTAAACAGTATTTTTGTCTTGACAATATGTGACATACGATTTAAGATGATTATTTCGTAGATAGTATACATAAACAATTAGTTGGTAGATTATTTTCTTTTTAGTTGCCTAGATAGGAAGTTTGTTATGTATGTATTGGCACCCTAACTTATGGCTCTCTGCAGACAAGAGTCCGCACCTGATGAAGCATGCATGATCTCAGCTTTTGGGCAACCTGGTTAGTGTAAATAGCTTTAGCTCTTATGCATCTTTATATTTTTATGCTAGCTTGTGACTAGCGTATGTTATATATCTTTCTTAGAAGGTGGTGGGAAGATTTGGGGGCCGGCATGGCGTGCCTGTGTTGAAAGGGTTTCAGCTCGGAAATCTCATTCCAGCAATACGGGAACCCCGATACCATCAGGTTTAGGTCTTAGTATCTCCAGTGTAATTCTATATAAATTGTTTGGCCATTCGTCTCATTTTATATCTGGAATTGAAAGATGCAGGTGGGAAGGCTTCTGGTCAACTAGTTAAACACAGTGCTCTTCAAAATAAGATTCTTCCTTCAACTTCAGATCGATCTAGCAGCAAAAGTACACCATTACCAGCTGTCTCTCCTATTATACCTTTATCCTCACCCTTATGGAATGTTTCAACCCCTTGTGATGGTATGCACTCCAGTGGCATGCCAAGTCATCAGCCACTTAATCCATTGAATTCTTATCAGGTTCCTGGTTCAAGGAGTTTTGTCGGACATACTCCCTCGTGGCCCTCTCAGAGCCCTTTATCAAGTACTTGGATTGCTTCTCCACAAACTTCTGGCTCTGATGCAAATGCCCGATTCTCTTTGCTTCCCAGTACAGAACCTGTGAAACCAATCCCGCCAAGTTTTCCAGGTATGAACATTGCATCACTTCCGGCTGTTCCTCGTGATAGCAGCGGTACTGCTGTTTCTACTGGTACTTCCCTGCATGAGATGAGTAAAGCGGCAGCTATTCCCCGGTCTGCTGATTCGAAGCCTAGAAAGAGAAAGAAAGTCCTTGCTTCTGAAGGTTCTGGCCAAATCCAGTTGCTTGCTTTAAACCAGGGAGCATCAGTCTGGCCTCCCGGTGTTAATAGTCAGTTCTCTCCTGTTCCTGAGATTGTTAGCCAGAAGTTGTTGCTTCCTCAATGTCGAACAGAGTCAGTACAAACTGCTGCTGCCAGTAGTCTCTTCTCTACATCAGTTGCTGTCCCTGCTTCTGATTGCTCTAAATCTGCTAGCAGTCCTAGCAAATTTCCTGCAGCTGTGTCTCCCATGTTTGTGGGCAATCAACTTAATAGAGTGGATCAGAATCCGGAGAAGAGTATTATCCCAGGAGAGACACCAGGTACAGTTGAGGAGGCTAAGCTACATGCTGAGACTGCTGCTGCACATGCTGCCAAAGCTTTTAGTCACTATCATGATATTTGGAGCCAGTTGACCAAACAGAAGGATTCGGGTGCGGTAACTGACGTTGAAGCTAAGCTTGCTTCTTCAGTTGTGGCAATAACAGCGGCTACTTCGGTTGCAAGGGCAGCAGCTGCGGCAGCTATGATTGCATCAAATGTTGCTGTCCAAGCAAAACTAATGGCCGATGAGGTAACTTTCTCAAGTGCAGTTATGGATCCAACTCCTAGCAGTAGTTTAAGTAACGCAAGTTCTTCAGCTATATTAAAGAGAGGGGATGGAAGTGTGTGTCCCAGCTCAATCATTGCAGTTGCCAGGGAAGCAGCTAAAAAGAGGGTTGAAGCTGCTTCAGCTGCCTCAAAACATGCTGAAAATTTGGATGCCATTGTGAAAGCAGCTGAACTGGCAGCGGAAGCAGTATCTCAAGCTGGAAAAATACTATCTGTTGGTGGTCCTTTGCCTCTAAGTGACTTAATAGAATTAGCTCCAGTGGGTTCTGAACGGAGCGCGGATAAACGCATTGTTGACTCTGATCAACCAAAAGCTTTTACTATTGAGCTCTTTAATTTTTCGGCCGAAGAACCCAATGGAGGACCATCTGATCTGGAGTCTAAGAAAACTGGTAAGTTGTCTTTCGTAGAAGAGATTTGTAAATCTCCCGATGGTCGTAACTCTGTTTGTGATGGCTTTTCAGGTAAATTCCCAAGCCTGAAAAAGGGATCGTTCAGGGCTCAAAGAGGCCGTAGGGCATCTGAGTTGGCAAAAACCCCAGGTTTTGTCCCTGATGAAGAGGCTGGACTAAGATCCTTTTCATCTATTTCTGATGATGCATGTGCTAATGCAGCTGGACCATCAATTGAGAATGGGATGAAGGAGGGCTGCCTTGTTGAGGTTTGTAAACAGATATTTTTATGGTATATAGTCTTTCTATATTAAAGCACCATATTGGCTATATCATGAAACTCCTTGCATATCAGCTGCTCTTTTGCATGTGTTTTTTTGTCTCTGTTTAATATAATAAGGTTCCCTTAAATTAAGCAATGTGGCGTACTTACGTATATTTATGGTTACTTAATGTTCTCTGTGTATCATCACAATATTATGAATTGTAGGTCTTCAAAGATGGTGGCAATTACAAAGCAGCATGGTACTTGGCCACTATTTTGGAGTTGAAGGACGGAAAAGCATTTTTGTGTTACACCGATCTCCAAGCAGGAGATGGTAAGATATTACAGATTTAACTGTGTTGCATTGCATCTGCATGATTGATTTGGTTGTTTCCATTAACATGTAATACACAACATTGCAATAAAACTTCATTAAATTATTACTGCTGGGCCATGGGATAGAGATATATTTGATCTAAGTAGTCATTTCGGTTCTGCAAAAATTTAATACTAATTACATATCAAATCATTTTATCATTGCAATATATGGATCATCTATCATTTTTTTAGAAGAATTTGTTCACACGTATATCTATGAATTAAGTAAATGATATTCATCGTTTTTAATACTATAAACAACGTATTCATTGTGCTGACTAGTTTAGTAAAATACAAGAGTTGGATTCTTAAATTTCAAGTAAGCAAAAACGGCACTAGATTTATATTTTAAGTAGTCGTAGTTATGTTTGTAATTTTAGAGATCGATTGTTTAATAATTGACAGGATAGAGATTTGATTACTTGTATTATCTTATTAGTTTATTGAAATTATTTGTTTTGCAAACTGGCCTAAATTAGCTACGGAAATAATATCATTACAGTGTTGTTAATGTATCTGAATATCTTTGTTAATTCGAAGAGGTTATATAGTAGTCATTGCCTCGTGCTCTTAGCTTGTTTAGGCAGGTGCGCATATTCATAATTACCTGTCTAGTGTCTAATCATAAGAGCCATCATAAAGAACTACAGACGGCAAGACTTACATGCTGATATGATATTCCTAGGCCTAATGAACATATGTGTGTGACCTTAAATGTTTTTTTCCGAAAATTAATACTTTTGGACCTTATTAAGCAGTTGGTATACTCAATATATTTAGGGACTGGGAATTTGAAAGAATGGGTGCCACTTCAAGGTGATAATATTAGCATGCCGACAATTCGTATTGCCCATCCTACAGCCAATCTGAGATTTGATGGAACCAGTAGGAAACGAAAAGCAGCAGTGGTGGATCATTCGTGGTTAGTTGGAGACAGAGTGGATGTCTGGATGCATGACTGGTAAGCATGTTTGTGTGAAATATAACCAACTAGTTTTTTCTGATTAGGTACCTTCCTGATCTTACTGCTCCCCCCCTTGAAGCTGAAAAGTAGCTTCGCATGAACTTGATTAAAGCAAACAGCGACAACTTTCAGTTTAAGGAATTAAATTCCTTATTTTTTTTATCGCTAAAACTATTGATGTTGTCTATAGTGAGCATCTAACATTGTATTCCTTGCTTTGCACTCTTTAGTAGCTAGAATTATTTCTTTGAATCACACAAATTTATCGATGTTGCTTTGCTTCGTATTGTGCCCATGCTTGGAGGCACACTACTGCAATTGTTGTCAAGTGCATCATCTATCTTCTTACATATTCAAATAGGCCAGTACATTCTTTTCGTCATTGTGTTATTAGATCTGTTCCTCCATTAGGTCGAGAATCTAGATTGATTTTATTAATTTTACTTGAATTATTAAAGCTGTGGGCACAGTATACAAAGTGTTATGTTTAGAATAGTGGTGTGATAACTGCACTTGCTTTGCTGTAATGATTATTTTTTGGTCTTCGAACTGGATAATTTTTTTAGGGTCACTTGCATTCTGTAATTGCTATTTTATAAAGTAAAGTATCCATGGTCATTCCTCAGTTAAAATCATTTTTCTAAATTTTAAGTTGTTTATAATCTTCAACCTGTTTTTTTATTGAGTATTCTATCTTATAGAACTGTCTGTTTATTTCATTTTTCCATAAGAGTGTGTGTGTGTGTTTTACGTTTACCCTGTAAATTTTGGTTTGCTGGGCCTGAATATTTGCAGTTTGTGTTCTTTTCATTCACTGTTCAAGATGTATATCTAGTGTGAATACATATGCCTGGGAAAAATTTCAGTTACCCTTGAATCTTGATATTTTATAGTTGTAATGATTAAGATCTTTGCTTAGTGCAATGCATTTTCTCCAAGACCTGGAAGAACTTGTTTGATCATCTTTAACGGTGCTACAACAAGTATTGTTCCTTATACATTCATTTTGTACATATTTTTAAGCTGGCGCGAGGGAGTTGTAAAAGAGAAAAGCAAGAATGATGAGACTACATTAATAATTGATATCCCAGGTATGCATGATCCTGCATAGAGTGAAAGTCTACTGCCTACTGCACATCGTTTACTGTTCTCAATTAAGTAGTAGTTAAAAAGAATTTCGTAAAAATCAATTTGCAGCGCTTGGGGATGCATCCATTGCAAGAGCTTGGCATCTTCGGCCAACCCTCACTTGGCAGGACGGGAAGTGGACTGAGTGGTCCAGTCCAAGACTGCACTCCCCATCCCAGGTTCTATACTCTAGAATTTTCAGTTTATGAAAATTTGGCATATTGCTTATTGCTTAGTTGAATACCTCCTTAATTTGTGATTAAAATAAGTATTCTTTGTTCAGGGACATGTGCCACAGGAAAAAAGAATGAGGCTGGGTAGTCCAGTGGAGGCCAAAGAAAAGGAAAAAATTTCAATAGATGTTGATCTTGTAGAATCGAGGAAACGTGAAGAGCTGAGTCTGCTGCCTATATCTGAAAATGAGAAGAAATTCAATATTGGCAAGAATACAGTGCAAGAGAATAAACAAGTGTCACGGAGGACACCGAGAACTGGTTTGCAGAAAGAAGGTTCAAGGGTGGTTTTTGGTGTTCCTAAACCAGGAAAGAAACGAAAATTTATGGATGTAAGCAAACATTCTGATTCTGATCAGAGCAGGAAGAATTCGAAAACAGATGATTCTGTAAAATTTGCAAGGTATATGGCACCTCAAGTGTCAGGATCTCGTGGATGGAAAAATTCTGCCAAAATTGACTTGAAAGAAAAGCAAGTTGCTGAAGACAAAGCAAAAGTTTTTAGGACTGGGAAACCACCGGTTGCCTATGGTAAAACTCAGCCTCGAAAAGATAATAAATTGGCCTTCACTAAATCCCCACTCCCTGCTACAGCAACAGATAGAATATCAGACGATGCCATAAGCTGTGAAGAGAATAATACTTGTCAGGACAACCTATTGGAATTCGGATCTGTTTCTGATTCTCAGGATACATCGGAAGGTCAAACGTTAGTTGCTCCTAAAAAAGGTTCCCCCTCTAATGTTAGAATCGAGAGGCATAATAAAGGAAAAAGTGTACCTTTTGGTGGAAAAATGGGTAAAAAGAATGAACTGAAGGAAAAATTAGTTCCCGAGTTTGCTGAAACGCGTAGATCAAATCGTACAATTCAACCAACTTCAAGGGTAAGTTTGTAACTAGTTTGTTTTAATTTTTGATGGCATCTTTACATGAACATATTGGGAGACCATCATTAACTAAGCCCTTTAATGCTATACTAGAGGACTTACTGATTGTATGTCCCTTGCAGCTGCTAGAGGGATTGCAAAGCTCGATGTCCATTACAAAGATACCTTTTTCTTCCAGCAGAAGTCACAAAAGCCAGAGCAGGAGTAAAGTTTGAAGGTAAGTGGTGCTACGCTATCTTAACAATTGCGGAGTCACATCATTAACACGGTTGACTAGTTGTAGTACATCTGTTCATGGCTTGTAGAAGTACAACTGATAATCTGCTGGATTTTTTGACAGGAAACACCAAGGTTAAGAGGAGTTTTCAGATAGAATGATGATATGCTCCAGCAGAAGATAACGGGATGACCAATGTAATGTTGTTTATATTTGTAGCTGGGGGTAAAAGTAGGAGATATGCTTTGTGGTGTAAAGTTGTAGAAAATGTTCGATGTGCTTCCTGGTGAGTAAGCTGTAGAAAGTAGACTAGGTTGTAGATGTTCATGTCTTTAGTTACTCAGCACTGATGTTGTGATATCTGGGATTCTGATCTAATTTGAAAGGTTGCATATGGATAGCAACATGTGAAGTTGAATTTGCATATTTTTCTAATTTTTTTTTTTTGCATCTTTTCTACTTGTCGATTTTGAATCATCTTTCTTTTGGTTGAAAAATTCATGGCCAAAAGGTTATATTCTTTGTATTCGTTTTTTCAGACTAGAAAAATGTTGAGAAACACTTGAAGAAACTCTGCATCGTTTCCCGCAATATTTTTTTTCCAGCCTTTTCATCTTTTATTCTTTCCACCATAAAGCACAGCTTACAAATTTACCTATGAAGTATATTAGGTCATTGTAGAGTTTGTGGTCTCGGTGTAACTCTAGGAAACTATATGAAGATCCTTAAATTGTATAATGGGGTTCCATATGATTAAAGAATGGGGTCTGTTCGAAACTTATGATTTCTTTTTATGGAAAACGCAATTTACATTAGCTTGAGGATAAAAAATTACTGATTACGTAAGGAGCAATTTCATCTAGGCAATAATTTTTTCCATACCAAAAGGAAAAACTTATGAATAGACTATAAGCTAAAATGAGAGAATTACCAAAATGCCTATTTTTCACAAGTTTTTGCCCAAAATACTGATTTTGAAAAAAATGGCCCGAAATATCGACGAGATACGGAGAATCGTCCTCCGTGTTAGCATAATACGGAACACCGTGTTCCGTATTATGCATGATACGGAACACCATCTTCCGTGTTATGCATGATACGGAACACGGTGTTCCGTATCCGTGCATGATACGGAACATGGTGTTCCGCAACACCTCATGATACGGAACACGGTGTTCCGCAACACCCCATGATACGGAACACGGTGTTCCGCAACACCCCTCATATCACGGTAGACGGTGTAGCGTTTTCAGTCAGTAAAAAGGGCCAGCATGGCTCCCATATGAATATTTTGGGCCATCACCCAGCTAAAATATTCAAAAAAAAAAAAAAAAAAACTTATGAATAGACTATAGGGGTGTATGAAATGTGTTACTCTAGAGCTGTAAGATAAAGCATTGATCTCCTTTTTTTTTGGGCAAGCATTTGATCTAACTCTACGGTTAACAAAATTTGGTTTAAGATAATTGAAATCTCAATTTTACTTGTTACTCTTGTATTCATAACTAGCATAAAAATCCGTGCGAGGTACGGGTCGCTATTTTAAATTGTATTTTTAAATTAAATTATGCATGATCAATGTCTTTCAAAGTACTCCATGTGATTGATTTTAATGAAATTTTGCTTGTTAATGGCACATATGCTATTATTGTGTACTTATTTAAGTATGTTCAAGTTTGTAATCTGAAAATTAATATGAGTAATATTGATAATAGTCATATTAGTTTTTCTTTTTATGAGTCATATAATAGAATTCGAGTGTTTTATAGGCATCGTCTAATTAAGAAGATTTTTCAGAACACTTACAATACTAAACTGTTCTTCCACTTCTTTGAAAATGATACATCCATTTAGTTCGATCTCCAATAATATTCAAGATACAAACTAAATAGGCTTCAAGATATTGCATTTTGCGAATGTAGGTTTTACTCTTGATATTAATCAAAAACTTCGTAAATCTTCAAATATTCTACTCTGGCCTTGCGCTTTCACTTCTTAAAACTATCTTTCCAACTCTTTCATCTATTTTCTTCTAATTTCTTCATTTTAAGCATCCTTTGTCCTTTACTATTCATCTATCCGCTAGACTTGTAAAACACCAGATAATTCTAATTGACTGAGTAAATATATCTTGTGTAGCTACAAGTTTATTATTGGATTCTAATTGATAAACCAAAGACTTGAATGAGTTTGTTGAATTACGAGTCTCTAGCTAGCTTTACTTATTTTCTAAAATTTATTATAATTTTTTAATTGATATTTTAATTATTTAAAAAAATTTAAAATTTTTACCTTTAATTAATTGTGTCTTGGTAAATAAATATTTGATAAATCAATAAATTCGTCAAATGAATAATTTGTATAGTTCTAAATATTGACATCGATAGAGAATAATATTAATAAATGATATAACATAATTGTTAGGTCCAATAAGATTGTAGAAGGGGGGTTGAATACAATCTTACCAATTTATCGAAATTTGTTCTTCAAATAATATTTTATTTTAAACAAATTTGAGCGGAATAAATTGAAACAAATTTCAAGTTGAATATAACAATATATTAACTTGATGGGTGTTACAAAATCAGTACAGAAATTAATCAAGTTGATAAAAACTAATTTAGAAAATTCGACATGAACTTTTCTAATTTAGTTAATAAAAATCAAGATTAGAACTAGGAAACTTAATTCGCTAGTAGTACAAGAATCACAAATAATCAAGTTCCACCGGATAAAATATTACAAAGGAGATGAACTTGATTTTCTAGGAATTAATTTGTTCTTGCTTGAGAGAGAGAGAAAAATGGAGGCTGCTGTGTTTTTCTTATGTTATGATCGACTCATTCCAGTTCTTCTGCATTCTGCTGCTTTATATAACACAGCCATAGTCATATTGCTTTGTTTTAACTGATATAACAATCAGTTAACACTAATATGACATTCGGTATGACTATCGAATGAATGTAATATGACTGTCTCTTTAAATATAACTTTCGGTATGACTATCCAGTCCAATATAACTTTCGGTATAACTATCCAGTCCAATATAACTATCGGTATAACTATCCAGCCTGTCCTCTTGAATGAAATATGACTATCCAGTTTGAACTGAATATGACTGTCAGCTTTTGAACTGAATATGACTGTCAGCTTTTGAACTGAATATGACTGTCAGCTTTTGAACTGAATATGACTGTCACACTGTGAACTGAATATGACTGTCACACTTTGAACTAAATATGACTGTCATACTTTGAACTAAATATGACTGTCACACTTTGAACTAAATATGACTGTCACACTTTGAACTAAATATGACTATCGGTATAACTATCATTTGATAGTTATATTATCATATTTTTCAGCTTATAATTAATCAAATGATTTATAAAAATCATTTAAATAACTATTTCTTTTTCATATTAATTCTGATTTAATTAATTAATTGATTAATTTAAAGAATAAATTAATTCTGATTGAATTAATTTATAAAATAAATTAGCCAACTAATTTAATTTAATTAAAAGACAATTAATATGAAGTCTTTTTATAATTATATTAATTCCAACTTAATTAATCTTTTAATTAATTTATTGAATAAATTAATTCCAATAGAATTAATTTATCAAATAAATAAATCAAATGACTTAATTAATTAAGAGATAATTAATATACCTCCTTGACAGCATAATTATATTAATTCTAACTTAATTAATCTTTTAAATAATTTACTGAATAAATTAATTTGGATAGAATTAATTTATCAAATAAATAATTCAAATGACTTAATTAATTAAGATAAAATTAATATACCTCCTTGATAGCATAACCCTTGTGATCTTCCATGTTTTGATAAATCTAATCCTCCACAAAGATTATTCCTTAGTCAGTCTTGATTGCAAAACCATTGTGGTTAATTAATTTAGTACCTCTGTTGCTTGCACAATGATTTCTTCCCATACCAGTCATGATAGCTTGAACCACTGAAGTTAATGATAAACAACCACTGTTTAATGTTGACACTCGATGTACTGTCTGGTTCATGAGTGACTAACCGCAATGACTGTTCTTCATATATTGACTTTAAAATCTGGTTCCTTTTCTTTTCTTTTTCTTCTCTCTCCATTAATTCTTCTGTACTGTCTCTGTCACTGTTGAAATCTCTGTCACTTTAAATGAATCCACTTCTTTAACGAATACTTCACTGAGGCTTGATCAGATGTCTGAACTTCTTTCAATGTTGTAATTCTTCAAGTCTGTAGATTGACCTTGATCTTTTTCTTCTGACAGATAATACAATCTGAGATTCCTTGTGACAGTCTATATACTATTTACTAATACAATCTTGTTTAAGTTGAGTTGTATCCTCGAAATACAAATAGGCTACATCATATGCCTTTCAATCTCCCCCTATTTGTTTGTTAGACAATAACAAGCAAATACCTAGAGGATAACTCAACTAACTCACTTTAAACAAGAAAAAGATAAAACTTTTAAGAACTAAGTAAATAATACAAAAAAAATTTCTCTGGTTTAGATTTAACAATTCCAGAATCTTCAGTTGATGAAATGATAGATGATTGTTCCTCTAGCACTGAACTGATCTTCAATAGATAACTCATCTTCATTTCTGATTCTTCATATCTCTGCCTGATAATCCTTCACATCTTACATTGGTGATTATCAACAGTTCTTGATTTACAACCACTTCCCATTTCTGACACAGCTTTTCTCACTAAAGAAAAACAGCTGTACCTACTATATAGACAATGGTGAATCAATACCATTTCTATAACTTCTAGTGAATTTACTACTCTTCCACTTAGCCTTTATACATAGTACATTGAAAGACTAATAGAATAGTATTGTGATGTAATTCTCCTTATATCTCCACTTTCATAACAAATGAAAGTTCTTTCGCTTCTTCATCTAAGGCTCCCCCTTAGTAAATAGACTTGCTAGACTTGCTTCTCATTCTAAGCACAGTCTCTAATGCTCCCCCTTTCTAACTCACTCTTTTTTTACTTGTACCCCAATACATCTCCCCCTTAGTTGAGTATATCTTTTTCAATATATCTCTCCCCCTTAGTTGAGGAATCCTCCATTCAACTAATTGACAAAGTAGTTGATACCAAATTGTTACCAATTTATACCAATCATTAGAGTACATTGAAATCAATTGATAAAGCTTTGTTAGAAAGGAAGTTTCATTTTCTTCCTCACTGTGAGTGTGTGATAGTGTTTAGTGTACCTCACAAGTGTTTCACTCTTCTCTCCACTCATTTGTGTTGAGTGTCTCACTTCTCTCTGTGTTTACACTCTTGCTCACTAGTGTTTCACTCATTGCTCCAACATCCTTTAGTGTACCTGCAAGGAAAAATCACCATAGCCCCTTCTAGAGAGGTCAGTGGTGGTGCAATGGGAGTTCGCAAATCCCAAATCCTCGTTGGACTCGTCAGACGAATCTGAGTCATAATCTACAAGTTGCTAATTTCCATTTTTAGGGTTTTCAGATTTGAATTCTGAGAAGGTAAACAATGATCTATAAATTTAGCATTGAGATCAAGATTCCATTCTAATGTCTGTGAAGACATCACCTTGTTAAACTCATCAGGTAAAATCTGAATCATAGTTCACAAGTTGCCGATCCGCACCTATGTCGGATCCGTTACCCGTAGGATCCAGAGATGTTCCCTCTGGGGAGTTAGATAATGATCTTGTTGAATTTTGCATTTGAGATCAATACCTTCTCTCGATGTCTGTGAAGACTCTTGATTCATTAAAGAACCTTTAACTTATAACCATTAAAGAACCTTTAACTTATAATCCTAACCGTAAAATGGTTGGATTACAGGTTTCCGTCAATTCATCCTTGCTGTGTGCAATCTCACTTTGTGCATATGAAATATTTTGGATAGTGTATAAGGTAGTGACTCTCCAAATGAATATCTCACACATCCTTGTTTGCTGCATCAAGTGCAGTTACTCCCTGGTGACCTCTAGTCTGATAGGTTACTTCCATTTAGGGTGTAAGATAGAATGTGTTTGAGTTTGACTGTAGTCTGGGATAAAAGTTGTTGGGTTTACAACCTTATGACTAAACATGTGAGAATACAAAATTCCATGTAGATGAACCTGCATCACAGAATATGAGCAACATAGAGATAGAATGCATTTTTAACATTGAAAAGTTTTCTGAGAAAATATTGCATTTATCTTAAGTGAAATGATGTACAGTTGTGATTTCAAAAGATTTATAATGTAAGCAATCACAGCTGTAGAAAGAGATTTTGAATTTAGGAAGATATAGATCCTGAGCCGGTTTTACTAAACAAGAACATAGGCAAAACTCCAATTAATAAATATTAATCGAATCAATGTATGTTAATGTTTAAACCAATACAAACAAAACTATTTTATCATGCTTTAGGTCCTGTAAGATAGATACCAACTATTAGAAATTGTTAGCACTTGATAGGTCTTGTCTTCCAATTGTTAGATCCTGAAAATCAAACATTAGTTCCTAACCAATTGTATTGACACATACCAATTTGATACCAACATTGGTCAATTGTTATGTCCTTAACACGAAGATCTGTTAACAACAATCACAAAACAAAGATTTATACTTAAACTGCAGGTTTTGTGTGTGTTAAGAAGAAGAACAACAAAAGAACCAAATACAGTGACCTACTTGTAAGTTTTGAAAGTATAGTGACTAAACTGTAAAAACTATACAAACTATTTATATACACATGAAAAAGAATATACAAAAATAAGAAATAATATACATAATAATTATACAAAATAAAAACTATAAGAAAAGAAAAATTCGAATAAAATAAAAATATACATAAATTAATAATTTACATAGCTTAACCTATAAACAGACATAAGACTAAAATAAAAATAAAAAGACAAACACTACAAAACATGTTAAATAGGATTAACATTCAAAAATTACAATACATGTACAAAAACATTAAGTATATACAAGAGTATTTATAATAGGTTAGCAAATCCATATATTTTCTGACAAAACAACTTTCTACTAGAAAATTATTTAGAGAGAAAATATGATTTAATAAACTATCATAAATATGGCGGCTATTTTAAAATAATAAAATTTTCAACAAAAATAGCTTCCTCAAAAATTCTAACTAGAGAATTAGAGAAAAATATTTTTAGAGAAAATTATTATTCTAAAATAAAGAAACATGGATTAAAACATTAGAATTATTATGACAATTCTTATAAAAAGATGACAAGATAGAATTCGAAAAGAATGTCATACCAGTTACTTAGCGCTCAAACCTTGGCACCAACTTCCACGTCTCTTGTTGTTCCAGATTCACAATTGCTTTCTCAAATTCCTTAGATTCTATACCTTGATTCTGAGAGGCCCTTTTTGTTCTTACTACAACATCTTGATCACCAATGATCAGCTCTATTCCAAACAGACTGTTTGAGAAGGTTGGATCTTGATGAATCGCCTTGTTCTTCATTGTGATGTTGTGTTTGACTAGTGAATCCTTTGTTTATTTCCCTCGAGTTGTTGCGTGAATGACTTGATGATTATTTTCCAGTGACATTGATATTGCCAATAACAAAATTGTTTCCACCACTATCACTTGGATAATTATCATCATTAACATTTTAATCTTATGACTTCAAGACAACTTCTCGATAACAACAATTATTAACTCCTAACAACTGTTTGTTGATAGACAATCTTGGTTCTTAAAAATAAAACTTGATTACCAAGACTGTCTTGTCTGCAATCTTAGAAATAATATTCTAAGTCCAATACACCTTGATCCATAGTATAAAACCTTTATTATCAAAGTGATTAGAATCTTGCAAATAAGCATAAAAATTATTCAAAGTAATTGAACTATGGTAACTTTAGATATTTCAATATCCATAGTTCTACTTAGAGAATTTTTATACCATGTATAATAATATGAGTGAATTGTAAAAGATATAAAAATCATTACTTAGAGGAGTTCTAAGTAATTTCACACATACCAATACATCTCACAATTAGTTAGTAAATAGAATTCTAACTAAATATCATTAACTGATATAAGTCAAAATTTCAATACAACCAATTGTTAGAACCATGAGATTAATTATAGTGAATTTCTGAAAATGGAGCATTGATAAAATTCACTAGAATTAACATCTCACAACTAATTGAAGACCAATACAGATTAGGTCCAAATTAGTTATGTTGTTTATTTATTTTAATAAATATAAGGTACAGAGCAAATACTAAATTGAATTGCTTCAAGTCCGTAACCCATATAAATCAAAATAAATAATTAAATAATTAAATACTAAATCTCTATGAGTTAGATTTTAGCATTTAAGTATTTAAATTATCCTTAAATAATCACCACTAAAATATATTGCAATTATACACATGGCAATCATTCAACAGATAATTTTCAGTGTGAGGTCTGGATTTAAATAAGTTCACAAGTCCTTTCAATACAGACAATTGAAAACTTGTGAGCTTACTTAAGAATTACTTAACAGATGGGATTTACAATCATATTACATATAGCATTAATAAAATCCCAAGTTTACAAACCAATCTTGAAAAATTAATTTTATCAAGTGATTTAGTAAACATGTCTGCAAGTTATTCTTAACTCAAGACATGCTCTCGAAATAATTGATACCTTATGCAAGTTGCTTAGTCCTTGAGTGTTCCACAGAGTTGTTGGAGATGAAATTGATTCCTTGTGTTCTCCTGCTTTCGTACAACTCATTTGATCTGTCTCTATGTAGCAAAACATGTCAGAACTGATGTCTCTAGGGTACTATCTCCGTAGATTTGGGTCCAACTTAAGACATCTGAAAATCATGTGTAATAACTACAAGAATAGATTCTCAAGAATCCACTTGGGACCATGCACATTTGCATAATTGAGAATAAAATATGTGTGTAAGTGATCTATTAGCAATTGAATAAGATAATGAGCTGATGATTCCTCTATAGCCTGATTAGGTCCTAATTAGTAGATCCTGAACTTGTTGGGTCAAATATCTCTAGAGTACCATTTCCTAAGATCTGGGTCCATCTAAAGATTTTTGATTGCCAACTTGTTAGGTCCAAACTAACAGGTCAAAAGCCAGCTATAGTGATGTGTTGGTATGTAGTCTTGACAGGTCTAGAATCTTCTGAATAGAAACAAAAGATCCTTGATTTACTTTTTATTGTCATCATTCTTTTGGCTTACTGAAGTAAATCAAAAGAATTGCAACTTTACCAACATCAAAACAGCAAATATCTTGATACCAATTTATAGCTAGTAGATCAACATATAATATAATCAAGATATCATTGCACATATATATCATTTATGTTTGTGCCTAAAGATGTATAGAGTTCTATAAATATGACACCAATTGTTAAAAGATACCAATCTTTAAGGATTGATACCAACTGTTAAATTATAGTTAGAGTGTCATACCATGTCTTCCATGCTTGCTTGAGTGATGATACCAGTTCATACTAACCTGTAGAGATCTTCAATTATCTCAACAACCAGGAGTGCACTTGTTCACATTCCTCTAGCATCCAGATTCAGTAGGTCCAGATGTTCATTGTAATCTTGAATGTAAAATAGGTGCCTGATATCCTCAAGTCTTGTCACTGGTGCTTCTTGTTAGATATACTGTCTTATCAGCTTGTAACCTTGCACCCAGTTTGGCCTTGTCCCTCATAACAATGCCTTGACATCCAGTTAAACTTCTGGTTATCCTTACACCAAATACAGCCTTGTTGTTTGGTCTGGATACCAGCTTCCCTTCAATCTGCCTTTTATACTGATTGAGATCATCTTGCATTGCAATCACTCAACTTGGATCTTTCAGAGCTTTTGTAGCTTTCTTAGTTTCTTCTAAAAGAAAACTAAAGAAATAATCATTAGTACTTGAAGCTCTTTTAGTCTTTTACTTCCACCATTAGAAACACTAAGAACTAGAACAAAGAATTAATTGAGCCAACATTCTTTGTCTTGGCAGACATGTTCTCATAGTGTCCTTCGACTTTCAGTGTGGTGTTGAGTTGACTAGTTGATCCTTCAGTTGCTCCCCCTAAGCTGTTGCTGGGTTTACATGAAGATTCTCAATATTGACATTGCTTGGATCTGAATCATCATAACCATTGACAGCTGGGAGCTAGAAGTCGTTGAACATCACTAAGACTTTCAATCACCTTCTGTTGATTAATAACAATCACCCTGTAGGCTGTTGACTCCACCAAGTAACCAAGGAAATTATCCTCTTGAGCATTAGTTGATTGCTAGGATGCTCACTTTCATTTATCATTGCAAAACAATTTTCTTCATGACTTGTGGGGTCTTCCTATATTTCTTACTGATCAGGGTTTAATCATGTCAGTAACAAACTATTGACTGCTTCAGCATTAATACTCTTGAAGATGCAGAATCATCCAGAACACTAATTGATAGGTCCTGTAATCTGGTCTCCAAGTTGTCATAGTCAATTTTGCTTCCTGACACTCTTCTAGATATGATCAATCACCATCAGTGGTGTCTTGTCTTCAGATTGTTTGAACAACAACTTGTTTGTGAAGAGAAGTCATCAGTCATCACCACTCAAGTATATTTTTCTTTGATGTAGAACTTCTGTGTGATTCTTTTTGACTTCCCTTTATGACATGCCTCGTAATTTCATTTTACTTTAATTCCAGATGAGGCAATCTCCTTTACTGATTCAATTTCCAGGAAAGAATCTCTTGATTTGACATTCAGGTGAGAGAGCTCCTTATGTCATAGCTGAACTCCTGTCTGATGAAGCTTTAGATTTGACCTTGATGACTTCACCTTTGATTGAGATTCCATGTCAGCTACAGATAAGTTCTCTTTCCTTAATCCTCGAACAGTAGGCTCTTCATCTTGTAAAAGATGCTTTATTACTGACAACATTCCTTGGCTATTGAATAGCCTTGACCCTAGGTCATACCCTTGCTGTTGTCTCCAAGGGATAAACCACTTGGCCAGATACCGTCACCACTTTTGATAGCAGGGCTCTATCTTCGGTCATATGCCTTGAACATCCATTGTCCAGAATCCACATAACACGATGTACCTGTTACACACCCTGCAATACCAAAACAGTTAAGCCTTTTTTGGGACCCAAATTTGATTGGGTCCGGAATACTTGAAGTATTGGCCTTTGTCAGGCAAAACAACATTCTTAATCTTAACACCATTGGTCAGCAAACATTTTACCCTATAAACAGATTTGACAATCTTTTGTTTCAGTTTAGGTATCCATGTTTGTTTAGTAACAATATCATTGACTGGACATTTGACTTTGTAAACAGCCTTAGTAAAACTTTGTTTAGGCTTTGGTACAAATGTCTCTCTCCTAACATAAGGAGGACTAGCAGTCTTTGATCTAACATTATTCCTGTTCATATGTTGTCGAGGAGCAGTCTTATTATCACATGCATGATTACCATTAAAGTAAGCAGACATCACATTAAAGGCACAAGACATACAGTTGACAACACCACATGCTTTATGATTAGAATCAATGATTGGCATGTTACTCATGTTAGACATGTTATTGTTCTGCTTCAACTTGTTACCACCTAATCCAGTCTTAGAAGAACTCGTTGTTTCAACAACCTTGACTGGAACTTTAGGTACATCTTTCTTGGATGAAACATTTTCTGGATTAATGTCCTCAACAGATTTAGCCTTAACAAAGACTGTGACATCTTTCTTGGATGAAACATTCTTTGAATTAGCGTTCTTAACAGATTTATTCTTAACACATTTATCCTTAACAAAGACTGTGCCATTTGCACTGTCCTCATTTCTCATTTCTTCTTGTATAACCATAGAAAGAATATCTGGTGGGCCAGCATCAGATTTTGTAAACATTGGTTTTTCAACATTCTTGAGAATATGTGGTATACCTCTTTCTTTAGCTGAGATAGAATTAGGAGAATGATTACTCAAGGAACCAACAGCTTGACTGTAATCAAATCCTATTCCTACAGTTCGTTCTACTGCTTGTTTGTTGAAGAAATCTTTAGAAACTTTAACAGTATTATAACAAGCTCTAACCTGTGTTTCAGGTTCTCTAATCTTGGTTTCTTGTTCAGCAATCTTATCAACTTGTTTTACCATGTATTCTCCTAGACCCTTTTCTCTGTAGTTAAGTCGAGCTATTTCTTCTATATTCTTATCTTGATTAACCTGCACCTTTTTTAAATCTAACATTTCATTTTCAAGGTTAGTGTTAACAAGACTTATTCTCTCGTACCCTCTTTGTGCCTTATTCAAGGAACTACGTAAACTATCAACTAACTCAGCATCAGTAAGAATTACCGGTGTGGTGTAATAAGTCGATGATTCAGCATTTGCCACCAGTGCAAAGTTTCCAACTTCTTCATCTTCACTGTCTGTGTCATCCCAGCTTTTGCCTTGTACCACATAGGCCGTGTTTGTGTTCTTCTTACCAGATGCATACTCTCTCCTTGCATCTTGTTCAGGTCGATGACACTCAGTTGCAAAATGTCCCATTTCATTACAGTTGAAGCACCTGATCTTGCTTCTGTCTACCATTCCAGTCTCGTAGCCAACCCTTGTGCTACTTGAGGATGAACCTCCTTGCTGGAATCTGTTCTCAGTAGACCTGAGTCTGAAATTAGGATTTCTTCTAAATCTAAAATGATTAAACTGTCTTACAACCAGTGCCATTGATTGATTCTCCAACTGCTCCAGCTCCTCTGATGAATAGAATTCTCTACAACCCTGACTTGTAGCTGTCTTCCCATACTCTGCTACATTCACTTCCTCTTCAGAGCTGTAAGGTTGAACAATCTTAGCTTCCAATCTATTTTCCCTGACTTTCTTAGTTCCCTCATTTATTGTTATAATGGTGTCCCAGATATGCTTGGCATCTTTACAGTTAACAACATGGTTGCACATGATCGCATCTAGGGATTCCACCAAAATTAATTGTACATTAAGATCAAGGGCTATATCCACTTTGTCATCATTTGTATAAACACTAATGTCCTTTGGATATGTCCTTGCGGGAATTACAACAACTCCTTCCACGATTATTTCCTCTTCAGTAATCATAGGAACTATTGGCCCGGTTTTCAATATTCCTAAATATTTAGGATTGGCCACTTGTAGAAAAAGGATCATTTTCTTTTTCCATTGTTCATAATTCTCCTTATCAAATATGGGTATCTTAACAGTTCCAATTTTTGAAGACATGACGAATTTTTAAGTGAGTTAAAAATTCGAAATGGATTTTTGACTGAATAAAAATAGGATCTTGATTTGTGTATCAATCAATAGGCTCTGATACCAATTGTTAGGTCCGATAAGATTGTAGAAGGGGGGGTTGAATACAATCTTACCAATTTATCGAAATTTGTTCTTCAAATAATATTTTATTTTAAACAAATTTGAGCGGAATAAATTGAAACAAATTTCAAGTTGAATATAACAATATATTAACTTGATGGGTGTTACAAAATCAGTACAGAAATTAATCAAGTTGATAAAAACTAATTTAGAAAATTCGACATGAACTTTTCTAATTTAGTTAATAAAAATCAAGATTAGAACTAGGAAACTTAATTCGCTAGTAGTACAAGAATCACAAATAATCAAGTTCCACCGGATAAAATATTACAAAGGAGATGAACTTGATTTTCTAGGAATTAATTTGTTCTTGCTTGAGAGAGAGAGAGAGAAAAATGGAGGCTGCTGTGTTTTTCTTCTGTTATGATCGACTCATTCCAGTTCTTCTGCATTCTGCTGCTTTATATAACACAGCCATAGTCATATTGCTTTGTTTTAACTGATATAACAATCAGTTAACACTAATATGACATTCGGTATGACTATCGAATGAATGTAATATTTACTGTCTCTTTAAATATAACTTTCGGTATGACTATCCAGTCCAATATAACTTTCGGTATAACTATCCAGTCCAATATAACTATCGGTATAACTATCCAGCCTGTCCTCTTGAATGAAATATGACTATCCAGTTTGAATTGAATATGACTGTCAGCTTTTGAACTGAATATGACTGTCAGCTTTTGAACTGAATATGACTGTCAGCTTTTGAACTGAATATGACTGTCAGCTTTTGAACTGAATATGACTGTCAGCTTTTGAACTGAATATGACTGTCACACTTTGAACTAAATATGACTGTCACACTTTGAACTAAATATGACTGTCACACTTTGAACTAAATATGACTATCGGTATAACTATCATTTGATAGTTATATTATCATATTTTTCAGCTTATAATTAATCAAATGATTTATAAAAATCATTTAAATAACTATTTCTTTTTCATATTAATTCTGATTTAATTAATTAATTGATTAATTTAAAGAATAAATTAATTCTGATTGAATTAATTTATAAAATAAATTAGCCAACTAATTTAATTTAATTAAAAGACAATTAATATGAAGTCTTTTTATAATTATATTAATTCCAACTTAATTAATCTTTTAATTAATTTATTGAATAAATTAATTCCAATAGAATTAATTTATCAAATAAATAAATCAAATGACTTAATTAATTAAGAGAAAATTAATATACCTCCTTGACAGCATAATTATATTAATTCTAACTTAATTAATCTTTTAAATAATTTACTGAATAAATTAATTCGGATAGAATTAATTTATCAAATAAATAATTCAAATGACTTAATTAATTAAGATAAAATTAACATACCTCCTTGATAGCATAACCCTTGTGATCTTCCATGTTTTGATAAATCTAATCCTCCACAAAGATTATTCCTTAGTCAGTCTTGATTGCAAAACCATTGTGGTTAATTAATTTAGTACCTCTGTTGCTTGCACAATGATTTCTTCCCATACCAGTCATGATAGCTTGAACCACTGAAGTTAATGATAAACAACCACTGTTTAATGTTGACACTCGATGTACTGTCTGGTTCATGAGTGACTAACCGCAATGACTGTTCTTCATATATTGACTTTAAAATCTGGTTCCTTTTCTTTTCTTTTTCTTCTCTCTCCATTAATTCTTCTGTACTGTCTCTGTCACTGTTGAAATCTTTGTCACTTTAAATGAATCCACTTCTTTAACGAATACTTCACTGAGGCTTGATCAGATGTCTGAACTTCTTTCAATGTTGTAATTCTTCAAGTCTGTAGATTGACCTTGATCTTTTTCTTCTGACAGATAATACAATTCGGAGATTCCTTGTGACAGTCTATATACTATTTACTAATACAATCTTGTTTAAGTTGAGTTGTATCCTCGAAATACAAATAGGCTACATCTTATGCCTTTCAATAATATACTATAATCCGAATCAATAAATGTAAAAATAAAATATAGCAAAAAATTGTTAATAAGTTACAATAATAAAAATATCACAATTTGTTTCACTCAAGTAATGCATGCACACACATCTATAATGTGTATGATTTAAAACACATGAGACTAAGAGCCTATTTGGCAACGGCTTTAAGTCGGAGGTTAAAGTCATTTTTTACTTTAAATAAAAAAATGTCTATTTGTGTAATAAGTTAGAAATTGACTTAAAGTTAAAAAAATAGCTTAAAGTCAAAAGTTGGTATGAGGTACTTTTTTGAATGACTTATTTTGTTTTTAGAATTTTATTTGATTAAAATTAATATCATCATTCAAATAGATAATTTATCAAATTTATTTTTATGTTTACATTTTTAACTATTCATTAGTCACTCATAATATAATATTAGTCAAATAGATATTGACTTAAATTTTTTACTTCACTATGATTTAGTGATATAAAGATGTGTGAATTAAATTGGTGACCCTATGAATATTATGTTGATTATTATTATATTATTATTATTATTTTAAAGTTTAATTTAGCTCCAAATTTATTTACAAATGTATTACTGTTAAGACATTCACATATTACGTGTATAATTTATAAACACATGTGACATTGTGGCGTAGTGGCAAGAGCATGCATAAGTTACTTGATAGATTCCCATGAACAACACTTTTTTTTAATAAAAATGTGTTGGTATTTTACCTAAGTTTAATTTAGTTCCATAGTTATTTACAAATGTATTACTCTTAAACGACATTCACTTATTATGTGTATGGTTTGAAAACACATGTGACATTGTAGCGTAGTGGTAAGAGTATGCCTAAGTTATTTGGTAGACTCAAGTTCGATTCTCACGAACAACACATTTTTAATAAATATTAAACATGAGGGCAAATTGGTATTTTCATGTGCATTAAAAAATCTCGCATTTTTTAATAAATATTAAACATGAGGGCAAATTGGTATTTTCATGTGCATTAAAAAATCTCACATTTTCTACTTGTGTTGACCTATTATATATATAATAGATAGATTAGTTTTTGTTTTAATTTCTTATGAATCTATATTTTATTTATTTATCTCCATTTTCTTTATTTATTTATGTGGACATATCTCAACAAAAACTTAAATTGTACTTCTAACTGCATTGAGATTTTTACACTGACAACGTTCGAAAGACTGAAAGAATGTGACTATTCATTTGAAACAGATACAGTGAATCTACCTAATACTAATCATCTTAAATATACGTTCCATAGTACTAGTCTTTTTTGAGAAAAATACATATTTATTTTTAATTTTTAATATAAATTTTTGATGTTTTTTTAATTTTTTTTAATTTATATAATAATTAATGAGAAATGATCAAAAATTTAAAATAGCTTATATTTTCAGAAAATCAGTACATTATAAATGGGTTTAAGAAGTCTAATTAATATTTTTTTAAAATAAGTAATTTTTTGAAAAAAAAACTTGGATTGTGGAAGTTGTGGAACGAGGTGGGTAAAAAAAACCAAAACTACACCTCTCTTTCTCTTAATCTTTTCACTTGTTCTGACATTTTAGGAACTCTAATCTTGATAAAGACCTTAAGTTTTTAACACCCAGTTGGGTATTTTCAGTGGTCTACATGTCAGTCCATACATACACACACATACAACATTCACATCTTAAGAAATTGAGTGAAAAGGCGAGACCTTTTGGGTGGAACATGAGACCAGGGATGTGATTCTTGATTTCAAGTGTGTTTTAGTTGTGGGTTTGATTTCTTCTTCACTGGAAATGAGATACTATTATAAACTGGTAAGCTTTTGTATATTGATATATGTTAGTCCCAGCTCAAATTGAGATACTGAAAATATTGTGCAAAGTTGTGATTTTGATAATTTTTCATTGTTCTGTACTTCTGTTGGAGCCTAGCTTTTTATTGTTGGTTAAATAGTATTGGATTCTAAGGTGAATGCCATTGTTGTTTAATTAGTATTGTATTCTTGGAAAATAAAATATTTTTTTCCTTCTCTTAATTGGGAATGGTAGGGGAACTGTTTTTTGAATGCTATATAATTGCGATTATGAAGTGGAAATACATTAATAGCCGTGCATAAAGTTTTTGATTGTCATTATCATTTACATTCTACTTCTGTTGTACTCTGATGCTATATTCATTCCACTAATATAGATGTCTGCTACATGGGGATGTGTGGTTAGCAGTTCAAGTATCACACAATTTTTTCAATTGTTGGAAGGTAGGTTCACCACCTACCGACTTTTAGAGCACTGTAGTGAATATACGATCCTGCTACCGTCGGTTCTTCTGTCTGTTCCCGTTGTAATCCTTTATTGTGTTCCTGATCTGGTATTATTGGTATTAGCTTAATCACACGATGCCTATAAAGATGTTATTTTGCTTGCAGTTACAATGGAGCTCAGGTACTGGTGGATATGTGTAAATCTGATTTCGCCAAGTACAACTCGTAAGAAATTAGCTCCCTTTCTTGTACTTATAGTTTACTCAACAAATTTCGATTCCGCATCTAAAAGAATTATTCGTGGCTCGGTTTTGGCCGTTTTTTGTTGTATTTTTGTGGCATTCTGTTATTTAAATTTAATGATGTCCTTCCTCTATGTGTGTGGTCCCTTGGATGTTGTTTCTACCAAATATTATTTGGTTTGGGAAAAAATAGAGAACACAACTTAGATTACAAAAACTATGCTTTTATTGTTGTTGGAGATGCTGAAGTCAGCTTTAGCCACATCAGCATCACATCAGCATCGCCTTATACATTCATTTCAATGCAATTTTTTTTTTTTTATGTGTTATGTTGGTGGAGTTCATGATCGTATTGTTCTTGTGTTCAACAATCTTCGTATTTTCCCCAGGGTTTGGGTGGTCTTTTGCTGCTTGAACAGATTTGTTTATTTGGCCCTGATCCTAGGTTCTGCGTTTTTGTTATTGCTTTTAGTTAGTTTCTACCTGCGCAATGATAAGAACTTAATGTAAGGCGTGATATTGGCAATCCGATGTGCCACTATATATTATATTGCATGATACCTTTTAGATTCCCCTTGTTTCCATTAAATTATACTACCATCACCTGCTTACATGGTTTTCCGAATACTGCTAGAATTTCTGCCATATTTTGTAGCTCTCTTTATTACTTTGACTATGATTGTGTAACAGTACAAGGTGAAAAACTTATCGGCTGTAAGCGAGAAACTGTTACTTGGTTACGTACGTGTTGCAGTGGTTATAGACTTATAGTTTTGTCAATAAAATCGTGGTATTACACTGGCTATAATCTTGTCAATAAAATTGTTGTATTGCACTGGTTATAATTTTGTCATTAAAATCGTTAGTAGTACCTGTAAAAAGAAGTGTCAGGAGTGGAATTTGAACCTGCTCCCCGTGAGACTGGAGTACTGGACCTTGGTGAGGCGCCTTCGACCACTTGGCCATCCTGACTGTTGTTAACGAAGTATGCTTATTAGTTATATAAAGATAAAAAATTATGTAATTTTTTTTTGAAATTATGTGTAGTGATAGTAGTAGTATTATTTTTTATCAAGTCAAATATGAACCTAGAATAAGTTGGACAGTACGTGGTGGCAGTAACCTGGAGTCTTCTGCGTTGTAGAATATATGTTCACACATATGTTCATATATGCATAGCGTCATCTCTTCTGTATCGTATGTGTCCTTCTGATATACATCACCAACCAGTGCTCTTCTTCCTTTTTGACAATCCCCTCTCCTTCTCCACCCCAGGTTGACCGTCATTGTCTTCTCCACTTTCTTCCTTTTGTATATACATGTGTATATTTTTTTAATAATATAAATACTTTCATGTATTGCACGGATTATATTTTTTGTCAATAAAATTGTTTGTAGTACCTGTAAAAAAATAAGTGTCAGGAGTGGGATTCGAACCCACGCCCTGGGGGACCTGGACCTAAGCCAGGCGCCTTAGACCACTCGGCCATCCTGACTGTTGTTAACAAAATATAAATGTTTACTTTTTAGTTATTAAAAATAGAAAATTTAGAAATTATGTATAGTGATAGTATTAAAAACTTTGGTCAAGTTAAATATGAACTTAAAATAAGCACATATGCACATATAGCATCTTCAATTCTTCTGTATTGTGTGCGTATCCTTCTGATATACATCACCAAGGAGTGGTCTTCTTCCTTTCTGACTCTTTATCCCCCTTGTCCATACCAGGTTTACCGTCATCGTCTTAACCACTTTCTTCCTTTTGTATGTAAACATGTATTCAATTCCCTGTAAAGAAGTCGCACAAACTAACTGTGGAGATTGTTAGTATGGATGAGCTTTTGATTTCAATACCTCTGGTGATGATTCATTGGAAAGAAATTGAAAAAATATCTAGAAATTAGTGATTAATCAGAAGAGAAGTTGAGATTGAAGAACCCTAATATCGAAGTTATATAATTGTTGAGTACTATTATTATGCACGTGGCAAATCCTTTGATAGTTGACGAGTATGTATTATATAATCTATTGATTGTTTTGTATGTTCTGGTTGTGTTATATTAGCGTGTTGCTGATTTGGTATGCATATACTCGATGGTTCTAGACTAATGACAAGATGCCCTCTGTAGAAATGTAATTGTTCTTGCATAGACAGTAGAATGGATCTTGGTGGATACATGAAAATCTGAGCTCTCCAAGTACAGCTAAGGATGTAGTGGAAGAGGCCTGCATCATGCTTGTAAGTTGGTTTTCTTCTACTTATAGTTTACTCAACAAATATTACTTTCTCATATAAAAGGATGTGGCCGAATTTTCAGTAATGTCATGCTTTAATTTTTATTTTAAAATGTCCTTTCTCTTTGCAAGCTGTCGCTTTGGGTTGTTCCTACCAATTATTATTTGCTTAGAAAAACAAAAGAGAGAGCACGTCGCCGTTAGAGGACCAGAACTCTATCCATCCCGTTGTTAATATAGTGTAATGTAATGGTGGGGATTATATAAAATAATTGGCGAAAAAAGAAATTTAAATTTTTTATGTGCAGAGCGTAATATTGAAATAACATATTAAGTTTTTCAAGTCAAAACAAACCCTAATGAATTATTAAAATTATTACCTCCTCAATTTTCATAATTCAACTTACAGTACTAAACAAATGGACATAAATTTAATTTTAACTATTAAGCACGCGCAAGTTATTTTAACAAAAGTATTGGAGTCAGAAGCAATTAGCAAAAATATTAATTTCATTCAGAAGTGGGATTCGAACCCACGCCCTCTTGTGAGGACAGGAACCTGAGTCCTGCGCCTTGACCACTCGGCCATCCTGACTGCTGTTAATAAAGTATAAATTATGGGTATAAATTTTTAGTTATAAAAATAACAAAATGATAAAAAATTAAATTAACTATTCAACTTGTAACTTAAAACTTGACTGAACAGATTAATTTTAAATATTAGTCTGTGTGAGTGCCCTATTGCTCAAGACATTATGAACAGACAAAAGCTGTAAAGGAACTCAGGCGTTTGTTACTAGAGTAAGTAGCAATTATCAAAAAAAAAAAAAAACCTTGCCAAATGTGTTCCTGCACCTTGGACGGTTGGACCACTTGGCCATCCTGACAACTGTGTATAAAACTTCTAGGTGTAAGTTTTAAGTTATTATAAAAAATGACAAAAAATAGAACTGAAAATTAGAGTAGTAAGAGTAATAATATCAGTTTTTGTATGATACAATAGCAAACTTAAAATAAGTAATTCTTTCGTGGTTTTCACAATTCAACTTATAAATCAAAATTTAACACACAGAATTAGATGAAAATCAATTTTTGGCAAGTGCCCAATTGCTTAATACATTATTAATTTGTTAGATTTGGACACACATTCGCTAGCACCTTGGAACAATGGCGCACTGTAACTGCTGAGAAAGAAAAATACTCTTAACTGCCGCCAAAATTAGTTCTCAAGGCTGTTGAGCCATGACTGATTGTTTGTTCTTGTTTTGACAGATACTTAGATTAATCATAGTGAAAGACCATCATAAAACCAACCCATAACTGTAGGATTTCTTAACTGTACGTCCCTTGCAGCTACCAGAGGGGTTGCAAAGCTCGTTGTCCATCTCAAAAGGAAATCACAGGATGGCCGATGGGTTGAGGTTCTTTATAATTGAAGCCGAGGGTAAAAATTGGAGATATGCTTCCCTGTGCTTCAGCTGTAAAGCCTGTCAGATGTGCTTCCTGGTGCTTGAGCTGGTTGTATATGGGAACACCATGTGAAGTTGAATATACATCATGATATATTTTTATGTTGTTACTATTTTTTTGTTCTGTCAGCTTTTTAATAAAATGTTGTTTTAGTTTCTGGGGAACTATTCAAAGAAAAATCTGCGCCAATTTATTTTTCATACGTTTCCTCTTCCTTTCTTTCTAAGTACTTTTCTATGATGGATAAAGGTCAGTTGCAGAATGTAAAATACAGAGCATGTCGGTAAAGTCTAAAACCTCTCAAGCCTTGGAACATATATCTAAAAATAGCTGCCAGGAAATTGATATTAAGTCATTGAATTGTCATTATGTACCGCAACAAAGCAAAAGAGATATTTAGCAAAAAAAAAAAAAAAAAACAAAGCAAAAGAGACGTTTAGAAACATTTATTTAATATAAATTATTTAAAAAAAACTTATAGGAAAACTTTACCATTTAATAAAGAAAATTAAATAGTTTAAACAAATACAGTACATAGACCCTTTTTTTACGATATAAGATAATCGATCTACATTATTAACTATTTAAAAGCAATATTCCCTCCGTAGTCCGTACCTTATTTCTTTTCTTGTTTGATGAATATCACGAATTTTAAGATAGCGGGGAATGAATATTGTTTTTTTATGGTATAGTGGGTGTTGAATATTGTTTTTAAAGAGTAGTGGATATTGAATATTATATTTTTGGAGTAGTGGGTGGAGTAGTGGGTATTGAATATTACTTTTAAGTAGTAGTGGGTGGAGTAGTGGGTATTGAATATTATTTTTAATAAGTAGTGGGTGGAGTAGTGAGTATTGAATATTACTAGCATTTTGCCCGTACTTCGTACACGGCATCTTATTTAATTTAAAATGACAATACCAAAAATTTAACAAATTTGATTGATTTCTTAAAAAGATATTGTATGCAATTATATAAATAATCAATTCTTAGAAATATATTCTATATAGTTATATAAGTATTTAATAAAATAATGATATGCTAAAATTTATATAACAAAGTAGCATACAATTTTATTTTAACAACGTTGAAAATTTATTTAATCCACCAAAATCTGCAATAAAAGTAATAAATATTTTTACAAATATTGTTCTCTAATGGAAAACAATAATAAATTGTCTTCATTATCCAAATGCGGAAATGATAATCCCTTCACCTCAATGACTCCAAAACATTAAACCTCAATAATATCAAGAACATATTATATTAACTATGAGACCTCATAGTTAATATAATATGTAAATGTTGGAGAATAATGAGACCACATTTCAAGCAATTTTTTAATTTCTTTTGTTAATTTTTTTTATGAATGGATAGGGGGTAGAATTATAAGACTTTTTTGTGAAGATGCCCCTAGCGGGGCCCTTTAAAATAGCTTGAAATGTAGTGAATATGTGTGTTCTCACTTTTCTCATTTTAATTTTTTTTGTTAATTTTTTTTTATAAATGGATATAGGGTAGAATTATAAGACTTTTTTTTGTGAAGATACCCCTAGCAGGGCCCTTTAAAATAGCTTGAAATGTAGTGAATATGTGTGTTCTTACTGTTCTCATTCTCACCAGAACGTGACCATTAAACTGTATTAGTAAATTCATGTATGAAAATACAATGTATATGTATTATTAATATAGATTCTTTTATTAAAAATAAGTAAATTATACAATTAAATAAGCAAGTCAAAATATCAGATAAATATTCTAGTAGATTTATAGTTTATATTCAAATTAAGGTCTTTCACCATGGCTCTCGCTTTCTGAAATTGTTGAATTTTTATTTTATTAACTTTATTATATTAAAAGTATGTTCTTATTGAAACGAATATAATAATTTGAATTTGAATATATTTTTAAACTACTTATTTTGATGGGTTGTTAATTTTTTTGTGATCAACTTAGAGGGGTGACCAAAAATAAAATTAATGGGAATACATAAACTCATTACTCACGTTATGATAAACAGTACATATAAAATGGAAGTTGCTTCTATGGTTCAGGCTTGTTAATTACTTCAATACTTTATTAGCTTGATCATCATGTAGACCATCTTCCTTTTTATCACTTATGTTGCTGCTATGTAGTCTATCTGTAACTAACATATTTCTTTTTATCACTTATGTTGTGGCTATGTAGTCTATCTATATTTATAAATGCAAACTTCTTCTTCTTGTATTGTATATTGTTTTCAATATTTAAAATTATGTAACTGGAGGAGAAGAGAAAGGCTGGAGGTGCAATCGTAATACTACAACATTACTAAAAATAAGTACAATATCATAATAGAATTTTTTGTTTCAATCTAAATTGGGTCGCTCCAAATGCCGTGTAATGACAAAAAGGGGCATTAAAGAAATAAAGAAGATTAAAAAATGAAGGATAATACTGTTTACCAAAAACACAGGTCTCCGCAAGAAGCTCACTTATTCACTTTTATCTTCAAATAATGTATGATTACAAATTATAATAATCACATTTTTCACTACTTATTCTCTTTCAAAAAACCAACTAAACTGAAAAAGGGAAAAGTTAGTGCTTTTATATTTTAATGTGGAGCTGAAGTGAAAGTGCTAAATATGAGATCATATATGAAGTGAAATTGAACGCGAGTAAAGAAGATATTTAGAGCATAAATAAGAGCAATGTTGCCTGACCCAGAGGGCGAGGCTTGTGCCGTGGGTCTGAGCTTTTAAGTATGCTATTCCATAGTCCCTTCGGAGACATCCGATAAAAAGTATGCTATTCCATAAGACCTTCTGATACGTAGCATGTCTACCCCATGAACCTTAAGTTGAACAAATCCATAACGAACATAAACTTGCTTGAAAACAAAATAATGTCTATAATGCTAGGGTATCAAATTGAGTCCCAAGATTATTTACAAATAACATGGTGCAAGTAACGTGACATCATGATTGGTTGTAACTGATTGTCTACATATTTTTATTTAAATTTAAATATAAAGTGGTTCATTACATTTAATTAAAATACATAACCAATTAAAATGTCACATGACATGTGGGATTCCGCCATTTAAATAAATTATTTGATCGATTTCTAGTATGCCCTTCATCCTTGCTACCTCTTGTATCGGTACTTTGCCAATGTTATTAACTGGTAATCTTTTAAACTACCTTTATTATTATGACATGTAAATTCGAAAATTGAAAGGCCAAGCAAATATTTTAATGGTACCTTTCTGGTGTCCTGTATATTATTATAACATCGGGTAATTCATTAAAACTTTAATTCTTAAATGCCAAATCAAAACCAAACAAATATTATCCTGTCTAATTTTTAATATTGTGAAATCAATAAAAACTTAACTTTTTAGGCTAAATTAAAAACCGGAACCAAACATATATGACCCGTCCCTACTTCAGGGGGTTGAGATGTTAATTTGGTGAAAAACCCAGCTTTCAAATCTGAAAAGTGCAAACATGCGTCAAAATCCAGCAGTGTGAAGATTTGAGCGGCTTGGACTTCAAGGTGAAAAATGACAGAGATAGATTTGGGTAATGACAAAAAGGAGCATCAAAGAAATAAAGAAAGATAAAAAAAATAAAGGATAATAGTAGAGATTTAGATTTGGGTCGATCCAATTGGGTTACTCCAAATGTTGTGTAATGACAAAAAATAGTATATGTTTAGATTTGGGTCAATCCAATCTAAATTGGGTCGCTCCAAATGCTGTGTAATGGTAAAAAGGGGTATCAAAGAAGTAAAGAAGATTAAGAAAATGAAGGGTAATAGTATCGCTGACGGAATTCGAACCTTGAAATTTTAGTAAATAAATTTAATCATGTAATATATTTAATCATTAGATCTGACAGTTCTAATTTTTAACTAAAAATCTAACGGATATTATTCATTTTATACGAATTTTATTATATTTTGTTAGTGGTTAGAAGATATGATGTCATATTTTTGGGTATGTATTTAGTAAATAAATTTAATCATGTAATATATTTAATCATTATATCTAACAGTTCTAATTTTTAACTAAAAATTTAACGGATATTATTCGTTGTATACGAATTTTTATTATATTTTGTTAGTGGTTTGAAGATATGATGTCATGTTTTTGGGTATGTATTAATTATTGTAATATTATGTTTTAAATTAAAAGTCAAAGTGTTTTAATTAGAGAGAAAAAAATTACTGATTGAAATATATGATATTTTAGGTATTTATAAAAATTCGAACCTTGAAATTTTAGTAAATAAATTTAATCATGTAATATATTAATCATTAGATCTAACAGTTCTAATTTTTAACTAAAAATCTAACGGATATTATTCGTTGTATACAAATTTTTATTATATTTTGTTAGTGGTTAGAATATATGATGTCATATTTTTGGTTATGTATTTTGTAAATAAATTTAATCATGTAATATATTTAATCATTAGATATAAAAGTTCTAATTTTTAACTAAAAATCTAACGGATATTATTCGTTGTATACGAATTTTTATTATATTTTGTTAGTGGTTAGAAGATATGATGTCATATTTTTGTGTATGTATTAATTATTGCAATATTATGTTTTAAATTAAAAGTCAACGTGTTTTAATTAGAGAAAAAAATTATTGATTGGAAGATATGATATTTTAGGTATTTATAAAAATTCGAACCTTGAAATATTAGTAAATAAATTTAATCATGTAATATATTTAATCATTAGATCTAACAGTTCTAATTTTTAACTAAAAATCTAACAGATATTATTCGTTGTATACGAATTTTTATTATATTTTGTTAGTGATTAGAAGATATGAAGTCATATTTTTGGGTATGTATTTAGTAAATAAATTAATCATGTAATATATTTAATCATTAGATCTAACAGTTCTAATTTTTAACTAAAAATATAACTGATATTATTCATTGTATACGAATTTTTATTATATTTTGTTAGTGGTTAGAAGATATGATGTCATATTTTTGAGTATGTATTAATTATTGCAATATTATGTTTTAAATTAAAAGTCAACGTGTTTTAATTAGAGAGAAAAAAATTATTGATTGGAATATATGATATTTTAGGTATTTATAAAAATTCGAACCTTGAAATTTTAGTAAATAAATTTAATCATGTAATATATTAATCATTAGATCTAACAGTT
This sequence comes from Saposhnikovia divaricata, assembly GCA_036435485.1. Lineage (NCBI taxonomy): Eukaryota > Viridiplantae > Streptophyta > Magnoliopsida > Apiales > Apiaceae > Saposhnikovia > Saposhnikovia divaricata. Next base: position 29,222,467 of record CM071600.1, read on the forward strand.
CTAATTTTTAACTAAAAATCTAACGGATATTATTCGTTGTATACAAATTTTTATTATATTTTGTTAGTGGTTAGAATATATGATGTCATATTTTTGGTTATGTATTTTGTAAATAAATTTAATCATGTAATATATTTAATCATTAGATATAACAGTTCTAATTTTTAACTAAAAATCTAACGGATATTATTCGTTGTATACGAATTTTTATTATATTTTGTTAGTGGTTAGAAGATATGATGTCATATTTTTGTGTATGTATTAATTATTGCAATATTATGTTTTAAATTAAAAGTCAACGTGTTTTAATTAGAGAGAAAAAAATTATTGATTGGAATATATGATATTTTATGTATTTATAAAAGGTAATATCATCAATTATAACTAAACATCTTTTAATTGAAAAAGGCAATCGGCTAATTATCATTAATTATATTATTAATAGAAAAATGAAGGATAATAGTAGAGGTTCAAAAAAATTATTGATTGGAAGATATGATATTTTAAGTATTTATAATAGGTAATATCATATCATTTATAAGTAAACATCTTTTAATTGAAAAAGGCACTCGGCTGATTATCATTAATTATATTATTAATAAAAAAATGAAGGATAATAGTAGAGCTTTAGATTTGGGTCGATCCAATTGGATCGCTCCAAATGCTGTGTAATGATAAAAAAATAGAATAGATTTAGATTTGGCTCGATCCAATCTAAATTGGGTCGCTCCAAATGCTGTGTAATGACAAAAAGGGACATCAAAGAAATAAAGAAGATTGAAAAAATGAATGATAAAAGCAGTAATTTTACTGTGTAATGACAAAAAAGGGCATCAAAGAAATAAAGAAGATTAAAAAAATGAAGGATAAAAGCAGTAATTTTCGAAATGCAATACTAGCAGACATTAGGAATATATTGATTTGTAATGATTAGTGGGTGGAGTAGTGGGTATTGAATATTATTTTTAAGGAGTAGTGGATGGAGTAGTGAGTATTAGAGAAAATTACCAAAATAATCATATTTGAGCATGTCTGACCTTATTTACCGATCTAATACGGCGTTTCGTGTGAAGTATAAGTGGCTAATACGGCGTTTCGTGTGTCGTATCAGCAGCTAATACGGTGTTTGGTGTGCCGTATCAGCGTACTTCACACGAAACGCCGTATCAATGCTGGTACTCTTACAGGCCTCGCCAGTGGTACTAAACTTTTAACCTAATACGTTACACCAAACGCCGTTTCTCGATTTTGCGGCACATGAAACGCCGTATCAGATGATGATACGACACACGAAACGCCGTATTTGAAGGATACAGTGCCACGCAATATGTCGTATCCCATCGGTATTTAGGGTCAACTTTTCCAGAATTAGTAATTTGGGCAAATTTATCCCAAAATGATTATTTTGGACCTTCATCCTGTGTATTGAATATTAATTTTTATGGCCAAAAATAGAAACAAGAAAAATAATTTGAATATCCTTAAAAGGAAAGTAGGAACAGAAATAAGGAACGGAGGGAGTATTAAACAGTCCAAATTTGAATTAATTAATTATTTTTTTTTGGTTTAAAAAACGTACTACTCCTACAAAATCTATAAGTCAGCATATGTAAATGAAAAATAAAATATAAGTCAATATATTTTTCATTTCGATAGAAATTATGTACTTTTGTTAGAAGGGGTTCTAAGAGCAACTCCAAAATATTACTTATATGAGCTTTTAAATAAAAATTTAAGAGATATGATCTAATTTTACACTCCAACAATATCCTAAATGATCTATTAAAATTTAGCATATGTCTTTCATTCCTTATTTTTAAGGATCTCCTACTCCTCCCTTATTTCATTTTCACCAATAAAATATTCACTTCCCTCATTATTATTGGAGTAATTATTTCTAAATTTATCCTAAATTACTGAGAATTCTATTATTTATAATATTTTTAAGAAATTGGCAAAGAGTCTCTTGGAGTTGCTCTAATCCGTGTAGCGTCGCCGTCTAATAGAAGCGAGTAAATTGGGATCTGCTTAGAACCCCTTGTAAACCCTTGCACAAAACAAAAATCATTTCGAGGGATACATACATACATACATCTAATGGCGTCCAAATTCACCAAATTGATGAATCTAACTTCACTTTTATCTCTTAATTCCGCCATCAAATGCAACCCTACTCCTCTGATTCATCCATTCTCACTCTTCAGGTCTCTCTCTCTCTCTCTCTCTCTCTCTCTCTCTCTCTCTCTCTCTCTCTCTCTCTCTCTCTCTCTCTCTCTCTCTCTCTCTCTCTGTTGTTGTACGTAGATATGTACACACATTATTATATTGGTGCTAATTTGATCTCAAAAATGTGTAGGTCTCCGTTGGATCTTGGAGCGGTGCGGTCAATGATGCCGGTGTTTAGTGGCGCTGGGATGTCGGCATTCATGAGCACTGCTTCAAAGAGTTCAAAACCTACTTCAGGTGTATTTCTTTTTTATTTTTATACGGATTCGTGTTTTTCGCGATGGTCAAATGTGTTAAAAAAAATAAATTAAAGGGAAAATTAGGTGTAAGGCTGCATATGCTTGGAGTCTTGTGCATCGGATACTACTTGACCCAATTAGAAAGGGGGCCAGTGTGGTAGATTTTTGTGAAACTAAATAATCCAAAAAAATTAGGATAATAATGACTTTGTCGAAATGATTAGGTACTTTTGTTATATAGTTACACGTTTAAAATGCAGGAAAGTTTTTATACTTGGTTGTTTTTACCCGAGGCGAGACTACTTCATTTCTGGTTTTCAAGAATATTAGGGGATTGCAGTGGAACCTAATTTGAATATGATTTTTTTTTATAACATTTTTTTTGTGTTTGGCCTATATAATACGTTGAAAATGTGGTTCTTAGCTAAGTTTTAAGAAGTATTCAGTGTTTGGTGTTATTCAGTGCATAACTCACTCATGTAGAGAATTTAAAAACGTGCCCTTTGGTTAGAACCTGAGGAGTGAAAATGAGTTGGAGTCGAATAGGCTGGAAAAAGGCATACAACCTTGACAAGAACGGTGCTCTGCAAAATATATGGCTCATGAGTCATGCCCTTTTAGGTTCTTTGAACTTTATAGGTGGTGTAGCTACCAAGATGAATGCATTCAGTAATGTTTCTCCTCAGCTTCTTGTCATTTTGTTATAGGATTCTTGTTGTTTGTAGGTCCGCGGCAAACAGGAAGGGTTCGTTCAGCTCCACTACGCTCTAAGTTCGCTAAACATCATAAAGGAAGAATGGGGGGAATATCTCATCAAGGCAATCATATTGCTTTCGGTAATTATGCTCTTAAGGCACTTGATCATTCTTGGATCACATCCAGACAGCTTGAAGCAGGTCGAAAAGTATTGATACAAAATGCACGCCGCAGTGGAAAAATATGGGTACGCATATTTCCGTACAAGCCAGTTACACTAAGACCCACAGAGACACGAATGGGTCGGGGAAAAGGAGCCTGTGCATTTTGGGTAGCTGTTGTTCAACCAGGTCGAATAATTTATGAAATGGGTGGAGTAACAGAACAAATGGCCAGAGAGGCAATTACAATAGCATCATCAAAAATGCCTGTACGAACAAAATTCATAAGGTTGGGATAAAAGGAATCACAGGGAAATGGTCCTGGAAAATAAGAACAATCACAGGTGCTGGCTTCTTTCTTTTGACCAGTAATTTATATTGTTTCCTTCATTCTTTTGCTTAGCATTGAAAGAATAGATTTAAAAAAAAAAGTGATATGATTGAACCTTAGACCCGTTTGAATGTAGCAGATAATGGAGGGGCTTAAGGATGTTTTAAAGGAATTGACCTTATTAGTTACAGAGACATTAAATTGTAGAAAACCACCTGTGGTTCTATGATGATTTGTTTCAAATTTTCAGACTGTGAATCTTGATAAACCACGGACAAATTATACCTTGAATTCACATAAGATTAAGGAAGTCTTACGAGTAAAGTGCACCAATCAGATTTCCAACAGGAAATTTTTTAACTGAAGGCACGTAATTTTTCTAAAGCATGAGAGCAAATGTAAGGGATTTTTACATGAGTCACCAATTAGTCACAAGTTCACATTTATAAGTTCAATGCTTTTAAGTAGTCTTGAGAAGGTTTACATATTGATTTAAATGAATACCTATAACTCTCCAAATTGTTTTATGGGAGCTTATAGCACAACCCTAAATGAATCTTATGCTATTTTTCTTAAAATTTCATGAAGGATTACAGTGGCATTCTTATTTGACTTCATAATTGACTGTATATTTACCTGAATTGCTATTTTATGACCTGTTTATAGATCTTTGTTTGGACCATCCAACCATTCACGTATTAGACTGAGGCATTGTTTTAGTAGTTTCTGATACATGATTTTGTTTGTTGATTAGAGCTGGGTCTTTCTGTTCCAAGGTGTGCAGTCCATTCCAGTGACCTCATTTGAAGACTTAGAGAGGAAGGTTTTGTTTATGACTATGATAAGAGCTGGACACTTGAAAATCATGATTAACAGCTTTAGTGCCATTCGTTAATGTAATAAGATTTATCATAATTTCCTTATTTTCATATTATTGAAGTCTTTATTGCTTCGCATTTTTTTGGAAATTGCTTTGGTTGGTGCTCTATGGATCTTCAACCAGGGAAGATATATATATATATATATATATATATATATATATATATATATATATATATATATATATATATATATATATATCTAACAGACAGGTTTACAAGTACTATTCTATCCATGAAATGAACTCTCAATATCATGGAGATGTGAAAATTTATGTAAATCGATGCTCTGTGTTCTTTACCTGTTTTCTGAATTAAGGTATGAAGGAAGAAGAATATCATTCTTATATAGGTCAATACTATGAATATAATTTTGGTCACTCATTCGTGCCTGCACCTACGTGACTATGCCCAACTACAGCACATGTTGTATATGTGTTTCTGGATACTTATGCATGCACTTTTTAATTTGAATTACATAAATTATTCGAAAGAATAAAGAAAGCAGAAATAGGCAATATGTCAACTTAATTGTACGTTGTTTAGATATCAAGATTCGAAGTTCTTCTACAATTTGTGTTGTTACATTCATCCTGATGTATATGAGTCACATCTTGTTAGTACACATTTATCGAAGTTCTTCTACAATTTGTTTTGTTACATTCATCCTGATGTATATGAGTCGCATCTTGTTTGTACACATTCCTTATTTCTATCACCAAATTGTATGTTGTAGTCAAAAAATGGAGATGCTAGTGCCTTGGTTATCCGTACAGGTGTGGTCATATGTGCAGATGTGTACTTTATTTGTTCTTTGAAACCATTAGCAGTTAGCACCACTAATTTTCAGAAATAGTCTCTTGGCCATTAATAATTTTATGTAGACCAAGTCCTACTCTCACTCTACTTTCTCTACTCCACAACCAACTGAACTCAAAACTAGGACTTCCCATCAATCCGGACCATTGTGCAAGAATATTAATTATATTACATATATATAGCTATTTCATGCACTCTTCTTTCCTGGTGTCCAGCTTACTATTTACCATGTCCACCTCTCACTTTATATGAGTTTAAAGGCTACACACACATACAAGTTAGCTGGATCACTGTTTATCTATGGTGGTTCTGGTGGACAATGGTGACAACTGACAATAAACAACAAAGTGCAATAGTGCACTATTGTAAAATTTGCCACAGGGGGTTCAGTTGTGGTGGAGCCTTAGGGGGGCATATGCGAGCCCATAACATTGCTGAAGTGATCAATCGCATTCAAGAACAGCAACAGCAGCAGCAACAAGAAGGATTGCTTATTGGTGATAAGCCGGAAGGCAACAAGCATTCCTACTTTCTAAGGACCACATCAAACAGGTTCTTGAATCTCCAGTCACCTGTACGTGGTGAGCATTCTTCTAAACGTGCATGTTTAGAAGACGACAAACTGTTGCCACCTATACCATCGTCTGTGTCAAAAACTGAAGATGGAGGAGCTAAAAAGGCTTATCTTTGGAAGTTTCTTGGAGAAAAAGGTAACGAGAATGGATGTTTTTCAAGAGAAGAACAAGATCTTGCCAATGTTTTGGTCACGTTATCCGACAATACAGTCGATAACAATATGCACAAAAGCAAGACTAAAGAGGCGTCAATGCCATTGGCGAAAGGGTTGTTCCAATGTAAGGCTTGTAAAAAAGTGTTCAATTCCCATCAAGCACTGGGAGGACATAGAGCTAGTCACAAAAAAGTTAAGGGATGTTATGCTGCAAAACCTGATGATCTCACAGATGAAGAAATGCTTGAAGAAGATTATATTAGCCACGACGAAATCTCAATGCCTCACGAGTGTCCGGATCCCAACTTCAATCTCAGCAATCTGACTTCCCATGATGATCATGATTCAACAAGGGCTGGGAAAGTGCACGAATGTTCAATATGTCATCGAGTGTTTTCATCGGGACAAGCCTTGGGAGGACACAAGAGGTTCCATTGGCTACAAACCGATAGTACCTTCTTAACACCTTTTCATGATCAATTTCAATATTATGGTGCAGAAGATTACAAGAAATTAACTGCAAGCTGTAGTAAAGATTTGGAATTGCTTGACCTCAACCTCCCTCCAGATCAAACAGTTGATGAGAAATCTACAACAACTTATTTATCACCAAGGATGAACAATATTATCAAAATAAAAAATGATGAGGAAAACAAAGGATACCAAGACTGTAAAACCATTGAAAATTGTGGTAAAAGAAGTCTAAATAATCTGCAGGATTCTGGTCGTAACTATAATGGAGAAGAGAGCAGGATGTGTAAGATGGCAAAACACTGTAGTGTGAGAGATTTGAAGTTGGATGGAGTGTCTTCCCCATGGTTGCATGTGGGGCTTGCTTCCAACAAGTAGTAATTCGTTTGAACCGAGTCTTATACCCCAATTTTTTTTTGTTAGGTAGTTTTATACTCAATTTATCATAAATTTAAACTTGCAGCTCTATATTGACATTTATTAAGCATTTATATTTATAAAGTTGATCTTATTTATGAAATTATGTGTCACTCAATATGTGTATCAACAACTTTTGATATGACAATGAATTTTGTAGCCAACACAATTTATATTAATTTGTGAATATAACAGAGAAATGTTACTACCTCTATCGGTCTGTTCCAATCAATTTTTTACCTTTCGGAGAGATTATATAGCACACATTTTAAGTTGCACATAAAGTATAGTTCTATAACTTATTTTTCAAATTTTCTTTTTTTGTATAAAAATAGAACAATCTTATTTTTATACAAAAAATGAAAATTTGAAAAATAAGTTATGAACCATCCTTAAAATGCACCTTAAAAAACGTGTCAGATACCTTCTTCAATTGGAACTGAGGGAATAGAAAATTCTAAATTTTATCAAATACATTTTCAGAAAATACATAGCAAATTTAAATTTGTGAGCGTGTACAAGAGGTACACTGTTTTTTCAAGTTTGCTATCAATTATAAATTGACACTTACATTCGACAATTTTTTTCGAAATTTATAGCATTTCTAAAATATAATTTAAATTAACTAGCTAGGTAGGAAGCAGGAAAATTGTCTGAAAGGAGAGAAGTTAAATTGGACAGGAGAGGGTGGCAAGCAAAACGAAGCATGGAAGAGGCATGTTTACACAATACACGCGTGATGTGATTCGTTTGTAGTACGTACATCTGTGATCTGTATATTCCGATTTGCCATGATTATAATTATTTTTTCCTCCATATGTCACAATAAATTATTCTTAATGGAATACGGAAATTAAGAAAAGTGAAAAAAGGGAAAAAAAGTTGGAAAAATAAAATAAATTGGTAGGATCTACTAATACTTACAAGAAAAAACATATTATTTCAAAAAATTATTAAACAATGAATAAGAAATCCGTAAATGAAAATTGTTAAGAGTTTATTGGACGGACGGAATATATGTCAAAGAAATTGTTTGAGCATATCTTCCATTTCAAACAAAAAAGCGACGATTTTAACCAAATTTGATTAAAATATTAAGGTTTCAATATAAACTGAGTAAAATTTGAAAGTTACATGCAGTGCAGTAGTAAAAAGTAGAAATGAGAAAGCAAACAAGACTTGCATGTTAATTTGCCCTTTTACGCCCAAATTTAGCCTCGCCTTAATCTAAAGAATAATGTAAGAGAAACAAAAAAAACTCTCCAAAAAAATTTCCCCTTTTACGGGGTGACATTCACAAGTTATCAGATATAAAGTGGGTGTTTGGGGTATTTTAAGAAGAATAACTTATGACTTATAACCATAAATGTTATATAAGTGATAAGTAGAGCAGAACTTATAAGTCAGTAAAATGTTTGGTAAATCAGAACTTATAAATCAGTAGAGCGTTTGGTAAATTAGAACTTATAAGTTAACTTTTTTTTTTTCAAAAAAATTGTTTTTAATATATATTAATGGATGTCAATAGATAGATCTCGATGAGTAGAATAATTTGATATATACATATCAATTTTCTAATGAACGGATCAAAAGATATATGATTTTGAACATTTGAAGGATATTATATATTGCGTGTATCGAGAAATAAGTTGAATGTTAGGATTTTCTAACATTCAACTTATCAACATATAAGTTATAAGTTGAACCAAAACTTAAATAGGCAAACACCCCTCCTAAGTCCTAAGTTCTTATGACCTTAGAGCATCTCCAAGAGACTCTTAAATGAGCTCTTAACTTGAGAATTGAGGAGGGAGGTGAAATTTTTTGCTCCAAGAGACTCTTAGTGACTCTTAAAATCACTGAGAATGTCTTCTCTCTCCTCACTTTTAAGAGCTCCAATCTCACTCTTAAGTATTATTATATTATATATATTCATCAAGACAATCTCTTTCTCTCTCCACTATGTTTTGTCTCATGTGAATTCAATATACATTTAATAATAAAGTAATCAATAAAGAGTGAATGTAAGAAGCATTGTTGAAGATGAACCTACATTAAATCCCTAAGATTCAATATTTTAAAATATATTTAAGAATGATTTAGGAATCTCTTGGAGATGCTCTTATAAACCGTAAGTTAATAGTAATATGAGTTCCCAAACAGGCCCAAAGATATATTCATTGGACTTGATCCAAGTTCACAAGAAGTATCGTCCCATAAGGGGACGCTCTCAAGTTGTAAAGGCCTTTCGTTCTTGGAAGAACATGCTTTCTTAAGGACCTCGTTTTTTGGGTACTGAAGTGAAGAAATTTTCTCAAGGTAGCTATGGAAGAGGACTAGTTCCATCTAGATTAACAGGCATCGCCCTGCTACGAGGGTCGAAGGGCGTCGTCCCTTAGTAATCTCAAGACTAGTCCTATTGTGATTCAAGGTGGATGAAAATAGTTGGGCTTCAAGACCATGACAATTCTACTAAAGATGGTGGTCGGACCTTTTAAACAAGGATACCTATCTCATTTTTTTTTACTACTTACAATTTAGTATCTGTTCTAAGATAATTTTCTAGGTTAGCGATGATCTGGGACAACAGAGAATACACCCTTTATCACTTGGGCTATTCAATCACGCTCAGGAAGCCTATCTCATTAATTAGGTTATTTACTCTCACTTCCCAACAACTACGTCTGGCTTGATCCCTATTTATAGGACACATTGTATAGGACGATGCAATCCTTGCAAAAAAAAAAAAAGAGAATTCGATATTTGATCTTAATTGTAATTCTATCTCACATACAATCTCAACTATCCCCAAATCTTAAACCCTAAACCCAAAATTTTATGCCACTCATCATCATCAATTACCACTACAATTTCAACAACCCTTCCCCAATTTATTATCATCAATTCCTTCATTTACATTCTTTTTACTATTACCATTTCACGGGAATAAATGGATTGATAAATGCTTTTTATAACCACCTACGGTACTTACAAAATTATATGGTGCAGACTACATTAGGTACTTATCAGTTTCAGCTATTATTAATAGAGTAGTTCTAAGTTTTCCAAAAATTTTCTCAAAATTCATCCCAATAACGTGGTATGATAAATGGAAGAATTTTATTGCAGGCGCATATGTATGCATGATGGATCTCATATTATTATTAAGCAAATTACCAATTATAAGTGTGATAAAACTTTGGGAACAATTTTGGAGTCTCTAGAATTTTCCTTATTAATAGCAAAACGCCAGCATAATTAATTTATTTTATTGTTACAACGTACATTGACATATTAAGTAGTACTAGTACCAATATTTTCTCGATCCAAATGTTGTAAATGAGTTGAACCGAGTCAAATATTATCAAGCCATAAATATTAAGCTCAAAGCTCGGTTCGATAAATGTTCGATATGTTCTAGCTCAACTTGAAAATTCGAATCAATTTTCCGAAATAATGAAAAAAGCTTGAATACCATAAGTTCGGCTCGAGTTCGACTCGATTAAATATGTAAAATATATATAAATATTGAATATTAATAAAATTATTTATAAATAACAAATAAATTATATATAATTAATAATTAAAATACAAATTCGATTAAGTTCGCGAATCTCACGAATCGAGTATTAATATAAAGTTCGATTTTGGCTCGGTAAACTATTTAAAGAGCTCGAGCTCAAACTCGGCTCGATTATTATCAAATCAAATTTAAGTATTTTACGAACCAAGTTCGAGCAACTATCGAATAATTTGACTAATTTACACTTCTAGACCAAAACAAATAGTATTAGTATTTATCTCTATAAGGTATATTTTATGGGGTGATGACCCAAAATAATCATTTTTAGGATCAAGTGGCCCAAAATACTAATTCTGAAAAAAATGGCCCGAAATACCGACGGGATACGGAGTTTCGGCCTCCGTATTAGCTGAACACGTTACACGGTCTATCGCATTAGCTGGATACGGAACACGGACTTCCGTGTTATGCATGATACAGACGAGCGTGTACCGTGTTCTTGCTGCGCACCCGCCTAACACGAGACACAGTACGCCGTGTTACGCATAACACGTTACACCGTATACCGTATCATGCACTATTACGGAACACGAAGTATCGTATTAGATCTCATATCACGGTATACGGTGTAACGTGTTCCGTCAGTAAATAGGGCAGCCATACTCAAATATGAGTATTTTGGTAATTTTCTCTATTTTATGTACATACACTAAAATCTTGATAAATAAATGATTTAGTTAACTGAACATTTTCTTTTATTTAAATTAATAAATATTATATTTTTCATCTCGATAATTGAACATAAATTTTTCTAATTTTTTTTTTTTTATAAATTTATTATGGAATTCCTCACGTTACCATTGGGCCCCACCCAAGTTTGTGTACAAGTAGTTTTAACTTTTAAGTTGTGTGTCTTTTCGGTGGAGGAATACTTGTCACCTACTTCTGCTTCTACTTGTAGTGCGATAAACACAAAAAACACACACAAACACGCAAACACATTTAATTTTTGTAGTAATGGAGCGACAGCAGTGTAAGCTCTGTACTAGAAGCTTCTTCAACACCAAAGCTTTAGCAGGTCACATGAAGTCTCACATGTTTCCTCTTCCGCTTCCTCCAAAGCAACAACTCACTAACGATTCAACTCAGTCAACATCATCTTTGAAAGCTGAAAAAGATTTGATTTATGGGTTGAGAGAGAACCCCAAGAAGAGTTACAAGCTGGTTGATCCTCGGTTTCTTGAACTCGGGTCTGGTTTGCTTCTTCATGATAGTGATAGTGATAGTGAGACTGAGTCGAGAAGCCCAACTCGGAGAACATTAACTCGGGTAAGAGATGAAAAAGTCAAGTTAAAGAAGAAGCTGCTTAGTTCAACTGAGTCAGTGACCGAGTTGGATAGTACTAGGTTGCTTGAAGATGAAGATGTTGCTGCATGTTTAATGATGCTATCTAGAGACAAATGGAGAGTTAAATCACTGAGTCAGACTCGGAGAAGATACAAATGTGAGACATGCAAGAAAGAGTTTGGAACGTTTCAAGCACTGGGTGGACACGCAACGAGTCATAAGAAAGTCAAGAAGCGGCTAGAAGACCATGATGAGTCAATGGAGGAGAAACCAAGAAAAAACAGGGAAAATGTGGTAAAAAAGTTGCATCAGTGTCCGGTTTGTTTTAGAGTGTTCGGGTCGGGTCAAGCACTTGGTGGGCATAAGAGGTCACACTTTTTGGGTTCATCATCGACTAGTGTTTCAACTAGTTCATGTACTAGTCCTAAACATGAAGATTGTAACATTTTAAAAGAAGAAAAGAAAGATGAGAACATGGGTTTTAGTTTCATAGATCTTAACTCGCCAGTTCCAGCGGAATATGAAGACTAGAAAAATACGTTTCAACTTGTGACCCAACGGATAGCAAGTAAAAGCAATGCCGGAAAAACATCGATATTTTCCGAAAACAATGGTATAAATATATTTATTTAATTTAGTACTCCAACCTTTTGATATACAAAATGTTGATCATTTTGAATATATTTATATACATTTAGCAGTTTTTGGCAATTTGGTTCATTCAGTTGAGTGTTTTTTGTGGTGTTTGTTTGGTTTTGTAGCTAGTTATGGACACTTCTTCTACCAACTTAGAACTAATTGTGTAACAATGAGTTGTAGTTGTAGCATATAATTATGAAAAATTTGTTTTCAAGTAGTGGCATATTACAAATACAATGCTTGGAGTCTTTCTCAAGCAAATGTAGTAGTACTGGTAGAGCAGAGAGCAGTAGCATTTTAGACTTTTTCAGTAGAGCTGCAAGTTGCAAGAACTAAGATGCTTTAGGGTCGGTCCCTTGTTTGTTATGCTACCAAGTTATTCGTTGCCATTTCATTTCCATTCTTTTCGGTGTTGTAGCACACTGTAGCGTCGTATAACTCGTATTGGCATGTCCCAAAACCTAAAAAGTTCCAACTCATAGTAGGGTGAGAACTTGTACAACACTTATTAACTCCGCATTTACCTGGTTCAGTTCTGAGTTATGGAGCTCCGCTACCATGTAAAATAATTTATGCACTTGGGCATTTACACTGTGTGTGTATGCATAAGATGTGTTCTGTGGTCCTGTGAATGGGATCTTGGTTGGAAAAGAAAGAACCTCATGTTTACTGTGTGTTTGGGGATGGGAGATGGGTGATTTATTGGTATTCATTTCGTTTACTCTAAAGAGCCAGGCAAGTGGCAACTCATGCAAAACTAAATCTTTCCATCTCATGATTACTTTAGCTTTTCAGATTTTGTATAGTTGAGGCCTCCAGGCCAGGGATGATTAGTAGTAACAGCAGTTGTTCTGTCTCACTTTCCTAGTACTTGCAGGATGCTTGTACAGTGTGGGTCACAAACGAATCCCTTTCCCCTGTCATTTTATTACTGCTGCCATAGCTTTGCAGTTGTTTTTTCTTTTTGATAATCCGGTTTTTCGGATCAACTTTCGCGCACCTCGCTTTGAAGTTGTTACCACCTTATTTATATCTACAACCTCAACTCTATAACATTGTAATTTAAAATTTCACATGAACAATAACAATTTTATTAATTCAAATATAGTCTATCATATCAATATATGACAATATGCATACAACGAAAACGTGACCTGTTTTACCATTTCGAGTTTAAACGTACTTGAATAACCAATTTTGCAACTCTTATCATGTAAAATTCTCAGCCTATCTAGAATTACTGATTTTGTAAGTCCTAAAATGCACATTTTGCACCGTGTGAAATTCAATATCTTAACACAATGCAGAATGTATGCAACAGAATTGAGCCTACAAAGATAAATTCAATGTATCTAAAAATTTCACCTAAATTTGACTGATATCGAGTTGAATTTGAGCAACCCTTCTACTACCTTGATTTTTTCGGGAGTCCAGATTTTTCTAGATTACAATTCTTATTCAAAATCGGCATAAATTTGTCTGAACGTCTAAATTTTATTCAACATTCAGTTGCTATTCACTTCTGATATAAATGGGTTGTCATTATCACAACATTTATCATTGAAGATTAAAGCTACTTTCTGCTTTTCTTCTAGTTTAAAATCATTTTTAAGGACAGAGGGCATAGCTCACCAGCGAGTAGCGATCGGGAAGTGTTTTCAATATTTTTTTTATATTGATGCTTTACCTTGAGCATCAAGTTTTGGCACTTCACAATCTGGGATAAGCCAGCAATTGAATTCAACATTCAAAACGCACAATTTATACCTTGTCAAACAAGACGGAGACTGTCCATCATCGACGATTATTGTGTTAATATTCAGGGATTGCAAATTTACAAAACATTTATACAAAAACATAATCAACTCATTTCAATACACTTCTCCTGTACCTGTGATGCTGTAATCATTATATCAGAAATTCCGTCCTTGTATTAAATTTTTGTTGCCAAGAATTTAAACTAGTAGAACTATCAACTAAGAACTGAAAGTGAACCTAGAGAAATGAACCACATAAACAACAACGTATTAAAATCAAAACTCAGCCGAGCCAGGTGTCCGCGGGAAAGGTATTGCATCTCTTATGTTCTCTATCCCAGTGGCAAATTGCACTAGCCTCTCAAACCCTAACCCAAAACCTGCATGAGGAACTGGAAGACAGAAATGTGAGAACAAAGTTGACCGCTTATAATTTATTTGCTGAAGATCTTATAAATATAAGAAAGTTTAAATATATAGACTAGTGAACACAGAGTTATCGGATTCTGAAACCACTTTATCTCTAACTTCGTTTAAGTGGAAAAAAGAACACAAATTTTGACTAATTTCAAGGCTGCCCAAAAGAAAAAGTAGTCTGGTAAGGTTGCTGATACATTCTCAACTATTCGGTCTCAAGAATTAGTTCTTCCAGTATCATAATTCTTGAAACTGGTGCTTAATGTTAAAACAAAGAAGATAGAAGTATTAAGAAGCTCAGGCTCTTAGGTAACTGTTTTTGCTCTCTATTTTGACACTGCTGCAGATTTATCTTAGAAATGGAAACAATATTGTTTTCTTCTTCCAAGATAAATGAGAAGCAAATCCGCAGCACTAAAGTAAAATCTGGAAACATCCAGAACCTATACAACAGTTGGAGTCAACTGAGCAAAGCCTCCCAACAAATCAATAACATTTTACTTAGCACTGCGTACAACATGAATATAGTAAAATCATGAATAGCACACAATGTTCTCTAATTTAGTAATTTGAGTTTAGACTACTAAAAGCATGCAAAAATAAAAACATAGGAGACCAAGAAGCTGGAGCAAAATCATATAAACTGAAACAGTTACTAGACAATCCCTGATGATGGAAAACAACAGGTAGATACTTTACCTGAACCGTAACGCCGCAGGTCAAGGTACCACCAATAGCTTTCTTTATTAAGCTGCAAGTCATCTAGCCGATCTTCCAGAAAATCAAGACGCTCTTCTCTTTGGCTTCCACCAATTAGTTCACCCACCTAACAAACAAAAGGTGTTTAAAACACAGACACACAGACACCAAGAGTTATTAAAGGGATGAAACATCAAACATTTGACAGATGTAAGAAATTCTGATATAGCAAGTATGACAGAAAACACATTTGGAGCACTTTTACTTGTTATTTGCAAGTCTGCAAGTAACAAGCATGGATGCCGGTGAAATTCCTACTTGACTTTCCTGTATCTCAAGGATTTTTTTTTATTGTTTATTTCCTGTTCTGGCTAAATGAGGATCATCAAGGGCTAATGAGTCTTTAGCAAGTCTATTGGGCGAAATCAGATGTGGTGCTTTCTAGGAAGCACGGACTCTTCATTTTGGTTGCCGTATGCGAGTCCGACTCTCCGACTCGCCGACTCGGCTGGACTCAGCCCCGACTCGCCAGGTGGAGAGTCCGGATGAAAACGTGGTTGGACTCGGCATGGACTCGGCCCTACTTAAAAAAGCCCACGAAGATGAACCAGAGATGGATTCTGTTCTTTTTACCCAAGAAGATGAACAGAATATTGAGAATATTGACCGATCTTTTTCTAGTTTTCCACTTATTTTGAAGAATGAAACTTTTATTACTTGTTATGAACTTATGAGTTTATGAATATCTATATATATATATATATTTATTATTATTATTATTATTATTTTATTTGCCGAGTCCCGTATCCAAGACTCTTCGGTGATTGGCGAATCCCCGAGTCCCCGTACCCGTGTCCCGTGTCGCCGTATCCGAGTCCGTGCTTCTTAGGGTGCTTTAGAGGTCCAGGGGTGTTTAGAGGATGTATTAGACTACGTGATCCATTTGCTTTTTAGACTATGTGATCCTCTCAACTGAACCGTAAATCAACATAATATGCTTCTGTTCAGATAACAATGAAAAGAAATGAGAATGCATATAGTACCCGAGGAACTAACAAATCCATTGCTGCTACGGTCTTTCCATCATCATTTTGCCTCATATAAAATGCCTTGATCTCCTGGAAATTTTTGAAGTAAAACTTTAGTCATCAGACCTATCGAACTAGTATTTGTTTTAGGCAAGAGGTTCGAAGAATCTTTCTTAAGAAACTTGCCTTTGGATAATCTCTTATGATCACAGGACAACCATTAAATGCCACCTCGGTGATGTAACGTTCATGTTCACTTTGTAAATCGCATCCCCATTTCACCTATAAATAGACGGATATATGTTAAAAGTAATTAAAAAAATTTAACTTACAAATTTGTTGCTAAATGTAGCTGTCTGCACATCTGCAAAGATATGTATCTCAAATTTTTTTCCTACGAGTTTAATTAGAACTAGAAACATAAATTCCATCAGAGAATTTAAGCTAATATGTGTAATGTGTGGTGTATCATAAATTCAGTCCTACTTAGTTAATGCGAAAAACAGAGTCAGTCATATACCGGGTACTCAAACTTCTTTTTGGCTCGTAGAAGAAGTTCAACTGCATCTGTGTATGTTAATTGGACAAAGTTTTTCTCAACCACATCCTGTTTATAGGACACATGTTTTAACAAGAATACAAACAGTAGAGTAAAAAGGAAAGAGTAGGCTATTGTCTCAATCATAAACAAAATTTTCTTGGAACATAACAAAGTGTTGAAAGATAGGTTACGCTGAAAATTCATACACTCAGTCGACTGACAATTCCTTTCTCAATCCAAGTATTAAAGAAATCCATATCTTCCTTGCAATTTTCCAGGACATATTTCACCTAACCAATAGTAAGGTTGGTACAAATCCAAGGGTCAGCCTGATAACCTAATTAATGCAAAAAAAAAAAAAAAAAAAAACATCAAAGTAATTCTGAGGTAGAAGTGATAAAGAAACGTACTACATACTGGAGATAGGCAGTTGCACAAGCCATGTCGTCATCTAAGTTGGCAAATGCGAGCTCTGGTTCAATCATCTTACATTACAGGGTAAACTGTTAGTTCTAATATTTTTTCTCAAAAAACAAAGATCAATATTTGCATAAAACAAAAAGATATCAAGCAAAGAATAGACACCCAAAATTCTGCCAAGTGTCTTGATGTGTTAGAATTTTCTGCTCGAAATGTGGGACCAAATGTATACACCTGTGGAAGTATATACAAAGTCAAAACTATATATAGAAAGGAACAACTGGTGGTACTTGTCCCCTAGTTATATTCTTCTGAACTCGAAAAATAATACAGAGGTTTACATCTGAAAGAGCAGTAGCATATGTCTCGGCATTTAATTGACCTGAGACGGTTAAGAATGCTGGCTTTCCAAAAAAATCCTGTCAAAAGAATATCGAAATATAGATCATGCCCAAAGCAATGTACAAGCACAGGGCTGGCAACAAAACAGTTGCCGTTGGTAAATTTGATGGAAATGTGTCGGAGTAAGTGATACAAGCAAAGTGTTGCACTAAATGACAAGAAAAATAGAATATATTCGCCTGATGATGTACAGAGTAGTAATAATTGCTACTTCAATTATTGTAAATCTGGGTTCCTCAATGGTTATGAAATTTTCCAATTAGCTGTGGCTACTGACTAGACCTAAGTTTTAAGACAAATCATGAGCTTTCATCACATCACCAAATATTGTTCTTTTATAAAATGGCTACTGTTTTGAGGAAAGCCCATAATTCACAGATTTTTATGTCTGCAACTTTTAAAAACGAGAGCATCTTAAAATTTCAACTGAGCATTTAAACTTTGTCAGAATAAAGACACATGCTAAACTACACATATTTTAATAATGTTGGTACTGTACACGTTTGCTGTCAAAGGGTGAAAAATAGTCACAATAAGAGGGGAAAAGAAAATCCCAATTGTAGCATGAAAAGACTACATATATTTATTCAATTTAATAAGAGATTAGTTTTATTATAATACCAAATCACCAATTAAACCTATTAGCATTGCAGCAATGATATTTGAAAGGAAAGTCTAGTTTGCCACCCCATTTAAAAGTTAAAAACGAGAGCATCTTAAAATTTCAACTGAGCATTTAAACTTTGTCAGAATAAAGACACATGCTAAACTACACATATTTTAATAATGTTGGTACTGTACACGTTTGCTGTCAAAGGGTGAAAAATAGTCACAATAAGAGGGGAAAAGAAAATCCCAATTGTAGCATGAAAAGACTACATATATTTATTCAATTTAACAAGAGATTAGTTTTATTATAATACCAAATCACCAATTAAACCTATTAGCATTGCAGCAATGATATTTGAAAGGAAAGTCTAGTTTGCCACCCCATTTAAAAGTTGATTTTAATTCCTAACCACAAACATTCCTCTTCCTCAGAACCCTCCATTGTTCTGTCTATTATCTTCAGTACCCATTTACTGCCTCAGGCTATGTCCACTAATATTGCAAAGTCTTGGAAGAAAAGGCCAGGGGCAGGATTGAGCGATAAAATTGGAATTACTTCTGTTGAACTTTTATTGTTAATAAAATTTGAAAGACAAGTAAGCTTAACTGAATGCAACTAACTATGCAGGTAGAGAAATATGAAAACTTCAAAACATATTGCGGAATGTGTGTTTACTTACTTGTGACCAATCAATAAGACCATCTTTAGTTTTAGGGATGGCATCAGCTGGAGATTCATTAGCTTCTCCGGAGCTTGGAATCTGTTATAGTTATCAAGATGAAATAACAGGAAAAATGAGGAACAAGAATGCATGATTTTAATAGTATATAGATACACCTACAAGTAAAAAGCTGTACAAACTATAAACACACATTAAAAAAACGTCTGACAAAAGTTAAGAGGGACGTGTCTCTGCCAAGCGTACCAAAGTAGTCACACAAAACTGCTCACCAGCTCCTTCACAATCTGAAGCAGTAATGATAGGACTTGAGATCCAGACAAATCCATTTTCGTTAAAAAATTTATGTGTAGCATAAGCCAGAGCATTTCTCACCCTGGCAACCTGATGCATGTGACAAAATTGTAGGTCACAAGGAAAAATAATGCGATCAATAAATCCATGCAAAGGCTCTTGGGCCTCGGCCTTCAGTGATAGTAATACAATATTAGCCGAGAGAAATTTAATAAATTGATTCCTGATTTCACATGACGTTTAGCTTTTAAGATGACTGGAACAGATAAATAAATTTAAGATAACTCGAGTTTGTGAAAAGTAGAAAATGAGTCATGTCATGTAATATATATGTCATTATATGCTGGCATAAAGCCTACTCCAGCAAAGATATTGCAAAACATGGTGGTTTCCCGTAAAAACTTTCTTGAATACAAACTTACAAACTTTTTGTTCAACATACATATAACTTTGATTCAACATCATTTATTAAATAATAAATAAAATTCTATTAATACACATAATTTATAACGAAAACATATTTATAACATTGTATAATTTTATTTGCAACCATTTTTACGAAAAATTGAAATTCTTATATAACGAGTGTTCAACAAATATATAAATTGAGTTCAACATCTGTTGAACAGTAGTTATACTTGTGTTGAATTCAAATATATAAAATAATTTTACATTGATATGATTAAGAAAACTATATTAAATAAATAATATTTCATAATTCTACACCCTAATTTGGTATTGGTGAACCCCAAAAGAGAGAATTGTATAATATTTATTCAACAAATTTTTAACTACAGTTCAATATACCTTATATTAAACAAATAAAATTCAGATTTCTATACCCTAATTTGGTATTGGTGAACCCTAGAAGTATATTGAAGAATTAAATTATGTGTCTTCAATAAAATTATAATTATTATTTAATCAAATGATGTTGAACCCAAGTTATATATGTGTTGAACAAAAAAAGTTTAAAAGTTTGTCTTTAAAAAAAGGTTGTATTTAATCCTGCTCGCAAAATAATTTTATTCTGACCAACAAATTGAAATAAGCTCTGGAGGAATGTCTAAATAAAACATTTACACATAATGATAGAGTGCTAAACAAAACACCATATCATACCGCACCAAAGGTGTTTGTTCTTGGACGGAGATGAGATTTTGTTCTCAAAAATTCTCTGCTGACCCTTTTCTTCTGGATGGGGAATGAAGGATCACTTTTACCGACCTATGGAAAAAGAATATTATATGGTATCAGCACTAAAGTAATTACCAGAAGTTCAAATGAATAGACTGTAGTTTAGGGATATCCCAATCTCAGTGTTCAGATCAAACTTAAACGGCAGTTACTATTTTCTCTCCCCAGAAGGACAAAGTTATCTATATAGGGACTTCTTACCCTGCCTAGAGAAAGTAAAGCATTCGTATGCATATAGTGCAACAATTCCAGTACTAATACTTCTCTCTTTCTCTTTATATATATAAATGTATACAACCAACTTGTGTAAAAGTCCACGAATTTCATAATCATTGTAGAGATGATTTCATAATCATTGTAGAGATGCAAACAAATCACACACTTATTAGCTTAAAAGAACAAATTGTGCACCTAATTTACATTAATGCAAAAGAAAGAGGGTTAGCTTTTACATACTTACTATAAACGCTTAAAAGAAATATGTATTCAAAGTTGAAGTTATACCGTAATGAGCTTCTCGACCTTTAATTCTACCTTCTGCTTTGAGCCTTGACTGGCTACCAGAATCCCTTCTACACATACTGATGCACCTGTTGTCGTCAAGCCATTCTCTACCTACAGATAAAGTTCAAAACGCTTAAATCTATGACACTGTTATTGTATATGATACATAAGCTGACTGGAACAAAACAAAGAATGTGAGAAATGTGGATGACGTAATTGACCATTAATATAGGCAGGACTCGTCATTACACAAGGGAGGTGAGGTCTACACATAGATCATTACTTGCTTAACACCTTAGGGGTGTGAACGAGTCAAGCCATTAATGACTCATGCTCAGACTCAACTAGTAAAATATTTGATTTTGACTCGCGATAAAAGAGCTAGGATCAAGCTTGTACTTTATTAATTTGAGCTCAGTGCAGAGAATGACAAATATGCCTTTCTATAAATGAATTCAGAATTAACTCAATTACTCAAGTAAACTTAATTTTTTGTACAATTAATTCGAGATTTCAAGCAGGACTCAGTTGTATCGAGCTTAAAATTCGTAACTGAATGATCACTTTTTTGTTTTTCTTGTCAAGCTGAGCTCGAGGCTGACAGTGTCCGACTTGGACTTGAATATCTTACAATCCTACAACACTTCAGTCGTCATTTTTTCCGGTAGGCTTATAATTACTTAATACTAAATGTATTCCTTAACATACTCTACCCAAGAAAAATAGACAATCTCTTATTCAGGCTTATAATTACTGAATACTAAATATTTCTTAACATACTCTACCCAAAAAGAAAAAAAAATAGACAATCTCGCATACATAATTACCTGATCATAACCTTCAGCATCCGAGCTGACAACACATTGCATATTCGACAAGCACGATCCATCATTTACCTAACAACAAAGTTCACATTTTATCAAAATTCACAAACCAACCATCAACCAACTTAAAAACTCAAGTACCTCAATAAATGTGACGCTACTCTGCACACGAAGAGTCCGAATCCAACCCTTAACAACTAAATTCTCTCCTAATCTATCCAAACCCTCATCAACCCCTCCTTTTATATCCACAATTCTCAACCTTTTTCGAAACTTCTTAACTTCATTATCACTCCCCAAGACTTCACCTTTCTGCTTCTCCACAGCCTTTTCGGGCGATATTGCTGCGGCAATTACACTACTGAACTTCCGGCCGCCGGAAAAAGATGGGTTCACGTAGTAGTATGTGTAAATTTGTGGGGGTGGATGGGGGGTTTGTGGGGGTTGGAGTAGGGAGGGGAGAAGGGTTCTTGGGAGTGTTTTGCGGCGGAAGGAGAGGAATCTGACGGTGGCGTAAAAAGGGTTTAGCCGGAGAGTGGTGGCCGGAGATAGAACGGCGGCGGTGGCCATGAAATGGAAGGCCTTTGTGGTTTATACGGTGGTGAATTAGCCACTATCCTTTGGGTACCATATTTGTTTTCATAGTAATATCCAAAATTAATTTTAATTTTTACATTTTTTAATGGTGTTTTCCTACAACTTTTTCTTTTTGAAAAAATTGGTATTTTAATTTTTTATAAGAAATTATAATGGTTTATAGATTTTGTCTTTTATTTTTGGTTGTTTGCCCTCTATATCACAATTTGAAAGCAAAAGATTCCAAATATCACAGTTCAAAAATTTGGTCTCAAATATCACTCCATAACATAGTTGCGTGTAGCGTTTTGATTTTTTTTTTTTTTTTTCTAAAAACGCTAATGCGTGTAGCGTTTTGGGGGTTAAAGAGATGAAACGCTACTTAATATAGCGTTAAATTTTTTTTTTTTTAAAAAACCAACTAGCAAAACGCTAGTTAAACTTTGGTTTTAAACTTCAAAACGCTAGTTAAATTTTGGTTGTGGTGGAAACGCCACTTCATGTGGCGTTTTTTTTTTTTTTGCTTTTTTATCTAAATATATACGATCGTTTTGAATATTTTTAAATCCAAAATGAAATTGTTGAACCCTAAAGGTTAACTGTTTAAACCCCGAGGGAATACTGATAATATTTAAAAATTTTAAATAAAAAATTGAATCCGGCGGCCTAATTTTTAAACGCTATAAGTTAGGATTTAGGGTTTTAGAAATATTCGTCGTTCCGAATATTTCTAAAACCCAAAATGGAAACATTGAACCCAAAAGTTAATTGTTGAACCCCTAAATTTAATTAAAATTGTTTTTTTAAATTTAAAAATTGAATCCGACTAGCGTTTAAAAATCAGGATTAGTTAGGGTTTAGGGTCTAGGGTTTAGGGTTGTAAATTTACAACCCTAAACCCTAAGTTCGTATACGGTTTATTCGACATTCCGAATATTTCTAAAACCCAAAATGGAAACATTGAACCCCAAAAATTAATTGTTGAACTCTAAATTTAATTAAAATTGTTTTTTTACAGTTTAAAAATACAATTTTAATTAAAAATTTGATTATAATTTTTTTAATATTATTTGCAAATATATATTTAGAAAAAAACAAAAAAAAATTGCAAAACACGCCTAACGCCACATGAAGTGGCGTTTTGGAATGAAACAGAGTTTTAAACCACGTTTGAATCAATGAAACACAGTTTAGATTAGCGTTTCAAAAAAAAGAAAAAAAAAAGAAAACGCTACACGATGTAGCGTTTTCGTAAAAAAATGAAAATGATACACGAAATTGTGTTTTGGAGTAATATTTAGGACCAAGTTTTTATGGTATGATATTTGGGACATTTGCTTTCAAATTGTGATATTGGGACCTTTATTCTTATTTTTATTTTTGACAGTACTCCATTCAGTTGTAGACCGAAAAAACATTTGGGCCTTCCCAACAAGACTATAAAGATTCATCCCATAAAGAAAGAATTTCAGATACATACATAGACACACAGACACAGAAAAACAAGGTGAGAAAGAGGAAATATGACAGACCAATCTGATGATTTAGAACAACTTCTTGACAGTAAGACCCTCATTTTGTAAAACCCCCCTGAGCCCCTCTCCTCCTTATTGCATGTATATGCATAATATGTGTTGAATTCTTATGTTAGATATTAGAATTTAATAAAATTGATTTTGTAACTCACCCCTCAAGTTCAATTCAGGCGCTTTGGATGATTTTCAGAACCTTAATCTCACTTCTGCTGCTCAGAGGTCCTTACTTTACTTATTTCTTGTTTTTCTATGTGTAGTGTGTGTGCAATTGTGTGTTTTGGGTTGTTTTTATTTGATTCAAAGCTACAAATTTGAAATGACACAAGTAAAGTTAAGTAAAAAAAAATTATTGCAGAAGTGGAGATAATGGTGGAAACAAAGAAAAAAGTGGGTCTTTTGTTTCTGGTAGTGGAGTACAAGGGCTTGGGATGGGATTGCCTGATTTAAAAGCCAAGAAAATGGGGAAGCAAAAGGTTTCAAAGGAGTCTTACCATGTTTCCGAGGCGCTTGACAAGCTTAGAGAACAAACTAGGGAGACTGTCAAGGGATTGGAGTCTATTACTGCTCCTTTACTGGATTTCAGTAATGACGCCATGATGGAAGATTTCGTCAAGCAGTTTGAGGAGCTTGCTGGTTCTCAGGTACTTTGTCGGGAGTAAAGTTGGGAGTTTAGGTTGATGTGTTCGATTTTTTTCTTTTTATGTTTTTGTTTGACTGCTTCATCATATGATTTGTTAGTTCTAGCAACTTGAGTTGAAGAATTTGTATATACTGCTGTGCTTGTCCTGGCTACAGAAATGAGGCCTTTTTTTGTAGGGGATGGGGGATCTGGACTGGACACTAAAAAATTTAACGTGACCTCGTCAAAAAGATTGAAACATTTACTTTACATATCCTAATTTTTGTTTTGGGTTACAATCATAGCTTCTGGTAATTTACTTTGGTACTGGTGCTTATCTGGATAATCATTGCAAGTATGCATAGAGGCAGTAACGGTTGTATCTTTGAACAAGTGTTCTCACTTTTGCATCTGTGCATAAGAATAATTACAAGGAAATGAAGGCATCCTGGGGTCTTATACATGTCGGAAGTCTCAATAGACAATTTAACCTAGAAGCTGGAAACTAGAAAAAGATAGCAAAAAAAAAAAGAAAAAAAAATGGGAGGGGATTTAAATATTATTGTTGTTTTGAAAGTTATGTATATTTATATATATATGACATGTTCTTTATGGATATGTCTCTCAACGTTGTACATGTGGGTAGAGTGAAATTGCTTGTCGGCAATGTCAAAACTTCGTAGGAATCAGGGGTAGAACGATCACCCTTCTTTTTCCTTCTGCTGCCAGAAAACATGTTATTTAGATTAATTTTTTAGGTAAGTGTTGTTTTGTTCACCTGAACTGAAGTTGTGTACTTCTCGCGTGCTATTTAACTAGTTAAACAGATGTCCATATGTATAGTTCTGTAATATTTGATGTACAAGGGAATAACTTTAAAGAGTATTGATATTGCTTAGGACATGGACTCTATCATGGAGACTATAATGCAGCAGCTTCTGTCTAAAGATGTGCTTCAGGATCCTATGAAAGAGATTGGTGAAAGATATCCAAAATGGTTGGAAGACCATAAACCTACATTAAGCAGTGAAGATTATGAACGATACTTCCACCAGCATGAACTCATAAAAGAACTTAATGGAGTTTATGAAACCGAGCCGGGAAACTTCAACAAAATTGTTGAGCTCATGCAGAAAATGCAAGAATGCGGCCAACCTCCTAATGATATTGTGCAAGAGCTTGCTCCTGATTTTGATATATCTACTCTTGGACAACTGTAAGTGCTTATTACGTTTCTTAAACTAATAATACTGGCTTGCCTGTAGAATAAGTTCATATTGTTGCACATTGATATTGAAGATTTGTCTGTGTTTATCAGAGTTGTCTTCAATTTAATGCCATTGTTCTACTAGTAGTTTCTATGTTAATTGTGATAATTTAATGACATTATTTTCCTAATTTAATGCCATTGCCTAGAATTTGTTGTTTTAAGATAAGAGGAGGAGAAGGGTTGGAGGTTTTTTTTTTTTGTTGAGAAGAGAGGGGGGGGGGGGGGGGGGGAACCAATAATATGCAGTGAATTCTTTTTTCGCCTGAGTAATAGTCACTTCTTGGTAATAAGCTGCAATTTTTATTTTTATTTTTGCAGATCTCCACAGATGCTTGACTCCCAACAAAATTGTTCTATAATGTAAGAAGATTGTCATTTTCTTCTTGCTTGTCCTCTTGCAGATTCCATTGTATTTTAAAGAGTTGTATGCAACACACGAGTAAGAAATAAGTGATGTTCATATGGAATTTTTTGGGATCAAATGCTAAATCAATACTACCTTTGTTTCAAATTTGCCATTTGACTTTTTGGCGTTTAGGAGTAAAAAAACAATTGTTATTTACAAGTTAAATTAAAATTCTTATAGCAAATACTAAATTTGAAGTAAGTGTTGTTTTTTTTCCTCTTTTAAGATGAGTCATAACTCATATATTTAAGTCCCTACATTAATCTGCCAATTTAATGTGAACAATCCATTTAGCATAATCTTAGGATGGCATGGCCAAAGTTAAGGGCGAGGTTCAAACAATCACTTGTCATAGTGGTATTAATAGTACAATTTGTCATAAAATTACATATTACGGTTACTGTACTACGTGTAATATTAATACTAAACGTGTTGGTTGTTAGATCATAAATGATAGAATAATAGAGATAGAGTATTTTGTTGAATTTTCGGGTAGACATGATTGGTCTTTCCCTTGGAATTAATGTATTCCCATCATAATAGTCGTCCTATATATATATATATATATATATATATATATATATATATATATATATATATATATATATATATATGCACTCTAATGGAGAGAAGTTGGTAAGGAGCAGTAAGAATGGTGCAAAGATTGTGTGGTATAAGAGATAGAGAGTTGAAGGGCTTAATAAAAATATCAGGGCAATAATGAAGGATATAAGGAACAGGGTGGCCATAGAGCAAGTCGGAGATGATGAGTCTACAGGATTATATATAGATGAACTATGTAGAGTCCATCAACAAGAATTAGATATTATTTACAGCGAGATGCTGCAAACTGAAGCGAGGACAGCGTTTGAAAGAGGGTATAAGACGGGGGCTGATGATATAAATGAGTACAGAGGAATGCCAGATTCTTCTTTATGAGAGTTTCTGAAGCAGCTTCGATAGAGGGTATGAAACGTGGCTGATGATATGAATGGGTCTAATAGAATGCCAGATGGAACACTTAAAATTCCGCCTTTCTATTACATGGGTTTGCTTTGCTAGCCCACATAACATTTTACATTTTTATGTGATCAGATGGTTTGCTACCCTCTACTTTTTACACACACTACATGTATAAAACTGGATTTTGATAATGTAAAAATCAATAATGTTTTTCTAAATTGATTGCGTTTTGCTTAAAACAGTACATAAAGCATCTACCCGAGTATTTCTACACGCAGTTTCCAACGCAAGCCACAATAGAATGCTAGCAACCTGAACCTAATACTGTGTCATTCTCGGAAGTAGGTTCGGAGAAAGATATAAGCAGACTTTAACTTCAGTTTTGACTTGATACAAATAAATGTTGAAATAATGTTCATTTTGAAAAAGGTTTTTCAAACATCAAACTGCTATCGCTGCGATGCCCTGCAACCCCTGTCCATAACCCAATGAGAACTGCGAATCCGCTTGCAGTGTTGCACGGCTGATCATTTCATCGATTAGCCGGAGAACCCTCCTCCATCTACCAGCATTTCCAAGATGTTCCTCTTGCCTTCCATGAAAAATTATACGGCTTAAACGAAACAAGAAGAACCTTGAAAAGTGTGCAAGATTTGCAGGAAATTGAGGAACACCATATCTCAAACTAATGCAAAGTTTAAGCACAAATGGATATGCCAAGCAAGGAAAAATTGAACTAAAAGCACAATGGGATGTGGTGGCTAAGAGCTTTTTTAGTTTTACTAGAGCTAGCATATGTGACACCATAGCTACATCCAGCAGGCACAAATAAGGAGGATTTTATGATGGAATGCAATTATATAAGGATTTAATTATTGGATAAGTACAATAGCATCTAGCCAAATGAAACAGAAAAACTTATCTTTGGAGGATTAAAGCAAGAAAAAGTGGAAGTATCCTCTCGTCTGGAGAGAAAACTGATGGCTGATGAAACATGTACTATACTGCTATGCTAATTTAATAGAAAAATTAATTAATAAAACAGCCGTTTATTTTCTCACACTCCTTTGTTCTTTTTCTTTTTTTGTGTTGGCTTGCATTTTTGATCGGTTACATGTGTAACGGTCCATATGTAATTTTGAAAATCCGTTATGCATGTAACTTTTATTCTTGAAAATAGCTTATAAGCTAAAACATAAAATCCATTCTGTAATAAATCTCGGATTGTGTAAGAATCGAATCAATAATATTCTCTCACGAGAATTGAGACCAATTTATCGAATATACAAGATCACAACCAGTTAACTGGTTTTGCAGACGTCCTAGCTAGTTAAGTGCAAGTACTGCTAGTAAATTCAATGCATAATTATTCTAATAAATAAAATTAATCAAATGAAATTTAGTTTGATTTGTGGTTCGATAGTATTGAATACAAGATGGATTTAAAATAAACAGCTTAACTAATAAATCTAATTTATCTTTTACTAGTACAGGAAATGAGTCTTATCTCATATGGTTACATTGTCTCTCAAACATCAAACTGCTATGATTGCAATGTCATGCAGGATATCCTCCGATGACAACCGCGACTCCGCTGCTGGTGTTGCACAGCTGATTATTTCCTCGACTAGCCGGAGAGCTCTCCTCCATCTATCTGCACTTGCAAGACCTTCCTCTTGCCTTTCCACGAATATTATTCGGCCTAAACGAAACAAGAAGAACCTCGAAAAGTATGCAATATCTGAATGAAGTGCACGCAGATCATATCTCAAACTAATGCAAAGTTTAAGCACAAATGGATATGCCAAGAAAGGGAACAATGGACTAAAAGCAGCATGAGATGTGGTGGCTAAGAGTTTTAGTTTTATCAGAGGTAACAAGTGTAGAACCATAGCTACATCTAGCAAGCACAGTTGAGCAGGATTTTATGTTAAAATGCAATTATTTAAGGCGTGTTAAACTATTAATTGCTGGATATTTATTGACGATGGTAAGGAGTAGGGACAAAAGATAACGAATATCAGGAAACTTGCCTTTGCTGAATATTAAAGCAAGAATAAGTGTTAATATATTCTTCTTTCACCCTGAAGGAAATGTGATTAATGTACTTAACAGGATGTGTTCTATTACTTTGATGAAAAAGCAATCATAGTGATGCTGACAATCTGTATTCATAACATAAGTTGAAAACATAGTTGGCTCCTAAATAAAATATAAATTATATGATTTTTAGAGCAACTCCAAGAATTGCAGTACAAATTCTTTATATATTTAAATTATTACTAGCATTATACCCGTGCAATGCACGGGTTGTTTTATCATTATATAATAAAAAAATTATAAGTATAACTTTTTGTAAAATTTTTTTAATGATATTTTAAATTATATTTTTTACATTAAATAATAATAAAATAATTAGTAAAACTCATTTACTTATGATAATAATTGATGAATTTGTTGATATGTAAGAATTGTACAAATTTAATTTTAATTTAATTGTTGATGAAATTTTACATTTTTGCAATTTTCAATTTTCAATTTTTGTTATTATGATATAATATTTTAATTTTATATTATGTTTCTTTGTTGGGGTTCTTAAATCTTTTTACAATTATAGTATTGCGTCAACATTTTTCGCAAAATAATAATATCACGAAATAGAAATATTGTTTTTCAATAGAGTTGCATTTTTTTCTTTTTGTTTGTGTTTGTTTTTTAATATAAATTTAAGAAACGTTTTTATTGTAAAATTTATAAGTAAATATTTTATGTTACATTATTTATTATACATGATATACTTGAGATATTACATATTCACATTTTTTTTATCTTTATTATATAACTCATTTTTTTTTATATTTAGTTAGTTTTTAAAATATCTTATTTTGGGGTTTTAGGTTACTTTTTTAAATTTATTTACAACTGCAGTACCAAATCTAATTCTTTTTAACTTGATTTTAAAACACGTAAAACATAAATGTAATCTTTTTATTATATTCATTTAAATAATATATTTTTTAAAGAACTTTTATGTGGTATTTTTTTTGTTTTGTAAATTATATTCTAAAGTTTATTTTAACATATTTTTTTTTGGGATGTTTTTTTTATTTTCTTAAATTTTGATATACTAGCTTATAGCCCGTGCAATGCACGGGTTTCTTATATTATATTATAAATTTATTAATATTATAATTATATTTTTATATAATTATTATTTTAATAATTTTTTAATTTTTAATTTAATATAATTTAACATACTCATGTTTATAAATTATACTAATGTTTCCTTATTATAAACAACGTATACGATTTTTAATATATTTTATTAATAATTGAGAAATATGCTGTGATATTTTCGGGTATATATTAATTATTGTAAGATTTGTTGTAAATTAAAAAGGTAACGTGTTTTAATTATAAAGAAAATATTAATGATTGAAAGATATGATACGATTGATCTTTTAATGTGTTTATAAAAGGTAATATATTCAACTAAAATTAAATGTGAAAAAGGCAATCGACTAATTACCATTAAATATATTATGTTATTATTTATTTTAGGTGTTATATTTTTCTTGAAAATTATGGTTTGATATTTTCGGGCATATATTAATGATTGTAAGATTTGTTTTAAATTAAAAAGGTAACGTGTCTTAATTCGAAAGAAAAATATTAATGATAGAAAGATATGATACGATGTTTTTAGTTGTTTATAAAAGGTAAAATGTTTAACTAAAAGTAAATGTGAAGAAGGCAATCGACTAATTATCATTAATTTTATTATACTAATGTGAAAAAGGCAATCAACTAATTACCATTAATTATAACGTGTTTTAATTCGAAAGGAAATAATGAAAAGATATGATACGATTGATGTTTTTAGGTGTTTATAAAAGCTAATATCTTGACTAATTATCATTAATTATATTATGTTATTATTTATTTTAGGTGTATTTATTTTTCTTTATAATGAAGGGTAAATAAGTAAATTCACTCCATACCAAAAAACTGGTACCAAAACTTTCAATGTTTCGGTTTTTATATAATAGTATAGACTTGAAAAATGTTAGTACAATATTGGTATTAGTATTTTTTTTTATTATTTTGTTATATAACATACGTGGTAATCTAAGAACATTTTATAGTTTTTTTTACATGTATATAATATACGTGGTAATCTAAGAATTATTTAAAACAATTTTTTATTTTTTTTTACATGTGTGGATTTTTTTTATTAGGTGTTTTTGATCTTTTTTAAAAAAATATATGGTATTAAATTGTTTCATTTTATTTGAAATTTGATATTTCTGGTTATGTTTTTTTATTTATTTTTGGGATATTTATGTGAAAATATGTTATACAACTCTTTTTTTTTTAAAAGGTACTTGTTTTATGTTTTTGTGTTAGTTTTTATTTGTTCTATTTGCATTTTTTTTGAGTTTTTTGTGTATTTAATTTTTCAAAATTTAGTATGTCTTTTAAAATTAGTGTTTGTTTTGTAGATCACAATGTGTTGATTTCTGTGTCTTTTCAAAACATCACATGTTTTTTAATTTATTTAATGTTAAAAAAGTTTGTACTTGTATTTAATATGTTTTTGTTTTTATTTTTATTTATTCTAAATTATATTAGTGTTTGTTGTGAATTATATTAGTTTTATTTCATTTTATTGCTTGTTTTGTAGATTATATTTTGTCCTTTAAAATTATTTTAATCTCAAATTCTTTTTTTGAAATTTCAACTATAAACATTGTAAAACAGTAATTGTTGTGAAGTAAAAATGATACTACTGGTGTCAAATGAATATGTTTATTTTTTTTAAGTGAGTGTAGCTTAAACCAGAATTTTGGTGTCATTTCCAATCATAACATTTTTTTATTACTTTTTTAATATCTTATTTTACCATATATTTTCTTAAAGACTTTTTTTGTTTTTTAATTAAATGTAAATGCTTGTTTTTTTAAAAATTATTTTTGAATTGAAATTTTGATGGTATGCCTTATTCACTTTTCTATTATATATAAAGAATGAATTTGCGACTTATTTTCAATTATGGTTTTTTGCTATTTTGTCCTTGTTTGTTAATATTAGAAACATATTTATTATCAAACCTAAAAATTAAATCTTTAATAATTTTTATTAAAATAATGTTTTTCTTAAAACACTTTTATTTGGTAAACAATTTTTTTCTTAATTATATTTTAAGGTTTAGCCTAACATATATTTTAATATTTCATATTAAAATAAAAATATTTTAATAATTAAAATATTAAAATATATTTTAATATTAACATATATTTTAATATTTCATATTAAAATATATTTTAAAATTGTACTATGTATACATAGTACAATTTGCCTCATTATAATACACTTTGTCTGAATAAGAACAGGGCATGGCGGATGCTTATGCAAGGTGCATGGTTGGCTTTGTTGACATTATTGTAACATAGGTGAACATATAATTTGTGACCTAATAAAATAAAAAAAATAAAAAATAATTATGATATACTAAAATATATGTTAGCCTAAATTTTAAAATATAAATTATAGAAAAATCATTTACAAAAAAAAAAAAAATTTATACTACAAACCATATGTCTTTTAAACTAATACTCTGCCCAACTCATTCTCTGGCCCATTTTTAATTTCTTATGAACTTACTTTTTTAGCCCTGACGGCCAGACGACCACCTAAACCTTCTTACGCCAATTATATATAGGATATAATTACTAGCCTATATATAACCCGTGTGATGTGATGATGCACGGTTGTTTGTAAACTTTTTAGTTATATTTTATTGTTAAAATTTTAAGTTATACATATGTTTTTATTATTAAAATAATTTTTAACTTTATAAATCTCATTATTATAAATATTATTCTAATTATTTATTTTAATTATTACTTTAAAAAGAAAAAGGACCCTGAGATTGATCACAAGGAACTTTTTCTGAGATACTCACAAAACACACTTTAAATTTGATTGGGCCCGCAGGGCTAATTAAAAAATTCTGTTTTTACTAAAATATTCACACCATATTTGTATATAAATTCCATGTATCTCAGGAAATTTACCTGGGATACATCTCAGGCTCCCCAATCTCTACTTTAAAATACATATGTATAAATAAAAATATTATATAAAAGTAGTTTTTTTTAATTTTTATTTAGTAGAAAGAGTGAAATTTATCTAATCAGGTAGACTTTTTTTTGATTTTTATACAAAATTTTCTATATTGTAAGTGTTTTCAGATTTTATGTAATTTTTAACTATATAACTTATAACTGGTGTGATGCACGGATGTTTTTTAATATTTTTTTTATCTTATTATCCATATTGTCATATATATATATATATATATATATATATATAAAAGAAAATTACCAAAATATTGAGATAAAGTGGCCCAAAATACTGAAAAACGAATTTATGGACCTTTTTACTGTCTTAATACGGAGTATCGTCTTTCGTATCTGCTTTTAACACGGAGTACCGTGTTACGTATCTTGCTCCACTTACATTACCCACACAAACTTAACTCGCACACACAGATCCATATACCACGACGGCTGACTGACAGAGGCGATACAGAATTCGGCGATGGTGGACTGGATACAAAAGTCGATTGTGAGTATTCTTCTTCACACTCGAATTGATTTGATTTGATTTAATTTATATGGGTATGATTACTTAAATGAATAGGACTTTTTTATATGTTGTCAATTGATGAGAGTTAATTATTAGTTGATATTGGTTTTCTCTTGCAAGAGATTCATACATCTTTTTATTCTAATAAACCCTAATTACAGCCTGTCCTTCCTCATTACTCATACTGTATACTACATCAAGCTAGTGGTCTAATTGTCCAAGAAGTCATTTCTCTGTTACAAGTCCTTGACAATTAAGCTTCAGTCTGACTTTCAATTTAAAACCTGACTATTATAAAACTGTAAACAGTTCAATCAATATGGGTTGAACTACCATTATGTTCACACCTAAAAAATTACAAAGACTGCTCAACCCTAGGAAGAAATAAATGGCAGACTAGTGAGAATGTTACTAGTAGGAATCCGATGCCATAATATCAACACTAGTAGGAATCAGCATTGCATTGACTATATAAACGTTAACATTGTACGGGATAGATTTAACACAGGAGGTAATAGTGATGTTACTAGCTTGGTTATCGGAAGGAGCTATGTTGACGAAATTGGAAGACTTCATCCCCCCTCTAATAACTTAAGGTTGCCTGGAATAAGACCTTAAGTCATGAAGATCAGTAATTAAGATAATAAGACCTTCAATTCCTGTTTTTCCTTGTGTAGTTGTGTATAAAACCAGCTCCTGGCATATTAAGACTAATTTGTATCTCTTCTACGACAATATATTTATATGAACAATACTGCAAATTTTGAATTGTTCAATACTTGAAGTCAATTTAGTATAGCATAGTATACTATGTGTTAATAATGTATGTTCTTTTAACTGACAATATATTGCCCTTATTTGGTCTGATTATACAGTGCATTGTTATTATACAATGCATAATAACAATGTGTGATGTTCTTATAATAATGTGGGGTTTTTTTTTTATTTTCAGATTATGGATCAAAATAATGATAAATTGTCTATGGACCCTCGCCCTCGGAATCCTTCTGTATTGCATTTACAGGGTACTCATAGGTCAGAGGTTGTGTGGGAGGCTGGTGGTGGTGACAATTTGAGATCCCGTGTTTGTAATCCTAACAATTTCAGCCTCCCTTCTTTACATCCGAGGATGGTTCCCCTTCTTGAGTCTTTGAAATTTGATGGAGTTTCTAGGTTGGCAAGCATACAAATAGATTGGGGTTTGATCACTGCTCTTGTAGAGAGATGGAGACCCGAGACCCATACTTTTCACTTTCCGGTCGAGGAATGCATGATATCATTATAGGATGTGTCTGTTCTTCTTGGGTTATGTATTGATGGGCCTGCAGTTACTGGTTTTACTGCGGTTACAGGTGGATGGGACAGTTATGTTGAAGATGTCTTTGGAGTACGGCCGGGGGAGAAGGGTGAGAAGGGTAGGAAGGGTAAGAAGGGTGAGAGTTCTGAATTGGATGATGATAACAGATATGGATTGATTGGTGGTAGATTGAAGTTTACTTGGTTGAATTCTGTTTTTGGGTCCCTTTGAGATGATGCTTCTGATGTTGAGCTTACACGTTATACGCAGTCCTACGTGTTGCAGCTGATTGGCGGGATCTTATTTACCGATCATTCCGGGGGTCAGATTCATTGTATGTACCTTCCTCTTCTCTTGGATTTTGATAAATGTGGGAAACTATCTTGGGGTTCTGCTATTCTTGCATACCTTTACATGGAATTATGCTATTCTTGGATTGTTAATTGTTCTTATAGCAGGCATGATTCCTGCATGTCTATCAGAAATCACACAAACTCCCATTCTCTGTAAGGCAACCATCTTTCTCAATCTCTCCATGAACCATGTCCAGCTTGCTACATTTTCTGCTTCAACAATTGCAAATGCTACTGGAAGAAGGTGGTTGAAGCCATCAATTGCTGTGGCAGTAAGTAATACTCCTCCGTACTTGCCATACAAATGTGTTCCATCAATCTGAAGTACTAGAATGCAATGTACAAAGGCATCTACGCAAGGCTTGAATGTCCAAAAGACTCGCTTGAATCTTACCACCTATTTTCAAATTACAAAATATTAAACAACATAAGTCACATAATTGAAATCTTTTGTTAGGCCCTGCCAGGGGCACTAATATCAATGCATTTCAAAATATATTACAGCTTCAACAAATTGAATACCTGAGGTAAAGGCCCTCCTAGATCATGCTCTTTGAAATACCAGTTGATTGCACCAATGCCCATACTTTGTAGCACATTCATCAATAGTGAAAGCTCCTGGTATGATTGCTCCCAAGAACCATAAATCTTCATAGTTGCAATTTTTTTCCCGTCTCTAACCTTTTTCCTTGTTGGTACATACCCAACTTCTTTGGTAATTGCAGCCACTAACACCTTCTCCGAGACACTAGGATCCGCAGCTAATAGGTCAATGATGATATCTATAATGTGTGAAGCGTCCAAATTGGGATGATGTTGTGAGATAGAATGATTGATACATGTATGCGGACCCTTAATCTCCATGATTTCAAAAAAGTTATTTGACTTTCTCTTTCTTGCCCTCAATTTCCACTCACAACCTTCACTATTTTGTTGGCAGACCACATCCCAAGTCAATGGATCATATTTCAACACCTTTATCATTTGATGATTGGAAATATGAACCTTCTTTACTAAATTTAACAACTGTTCTTTCGACTCAAACAACATTCATTTAGCTAGCTCTGCCGGATTATGAAGTTCACTAGCTTTTTGAATACCATACTCTGAATCTGAAGCAATCATTGAAGAGCCGTCGAAAGACCTATAGTAAGGTATATCATCATCCGTTAACTTGGTGTTTCCTCTCAACCCCCTTGAACTAGTGCTGGAAACACAATCAATACCCCATTGAATACTTTTTGTTTCTCTCGACCCTTCACTACTAGCACCACTCATGAACTGAGTCCTACTTGAACTACCGCTCGAAACACAATCAATACCCCCTTGGACACTTTTTGAATCATGATTGCTTGAGATATTTTCACCAACATTCAAGTATCTAAACATATCACTTGAACTTATGCTCATACCAATTGGGACTTTTTCAATGTAAAGTTCCACACGAGCTTTACTTTCGGAATCATCCATCGATTCAAACATATACTCTACATCATCATCAACAATCGAAACAACACCATACTTATTTGTACTAGGATTCTTAAACCTACGAAAAATCTTTAACTTAAACGATTCCGAATTTATAGCTAGCTTTAGATACAAAATATTCTGAATTTCTACATATTTCAAATTAAAGTGCAATTTGACAAAAGCAATCACATCTCTATCATATGTACTTCCAATTGCAGCATCATATATAATGTTCCCATCAATATATAACCATCCCCAAACATAATCCGAAGCCATTAAACAAAAATACTAGGGTTTCAAAGAGAGAACATTACCTTGATGTTTGTGAAGACTTGACAGTCGCTGTTCGGGCCTGTTGATATCTGTTAACACAAAATCACACAAGCGTACGTGGTCACAAGTAATACAAATAGAAGTCAAGTTCGTTCCCACAGAGATCTTAGGTTTTAAATCAGTTAATGTACCTATGCAACAATGTATGATTATTACTCACTGCTAAGACGATTAATAAAATTGGGTTTTGATTAACTAAATTAACTAACAATTAATTAACTAATGGGAATTAAAGATGAATTACTTATATGAGAATAAACATGGGATCCTAACTTCATTATCTACTTCGTTTAGAGTTGATGCCTTTAATCAATACATGTGATGGTTTTGATATCTGACCAGACAACACGAAACAAGTATAGGTCACCTCTCGGTATACGAACACCAAACTAATCATGCATCCATAAAAGAGATAGAAGATGAATAGACACCAATTATGTTTAGACCCTATATCTCTATAAGATTTGAAACATAATGGTTTAAGCACAAGTCATCCATATAGATCACATAGGGCAGTATAAGTATTCTCATCTTATGCTACGAATCATGTTGATAAACAATCATGAACCTATGCTAGCATGGCAAGTTCTAAATCTCAAGATCCACTCTCGTTTCGCAAGAGATTAACAAATTAGATGTTAGCTACGCATCTAAATTCATGAAGCACAACCATATAAGGATATCAAGAATTCACCACACACATATCTTTAAAGCAATCAAACTACTAAGTTACGTAGATTAATCCATTAGAATCTCATGACAACGATTAGTTCATAATTGAACCGTTCGTCACCATAGGATTTGATGAAGACATGATAAAAAACAAAGTATGAAAGAAAGAAGACGTAATATTAATAAAACAAAGAGTTGAGAAAACAAATCTAGAATCCAGAATAGCGCCTAAGAAAAGAACACAAAAGATGAAGTAGATCTTGATCTGTTGCTTGTCACGAGCGTTTAATCTTTCCCTCCTTTTCTCCCTTGCAAATCGAAGCTATGATATGTAATGATACAAATTACAATGGTTTGATGTGTTTAAATAGGCTCTAGAAGTCTTGCCTATGGAGGAAATACCCTACAATACTATTAGAATTCGAGTTAGGTGCAAGAACTACCTAAAATACAACTAGAATTCGAAAAAGGGCAAAACTTCTGAAGTTAAGTTCGTTCCCACAGAGATCTTAGGTTTTAAATCAGTTAATGTACCTATGCAAAAATGTATGGTTATTACTCACTGCTAAGACGATTAAAAAATTGGGTTTTGATTAACTAAATTAACTAACAATTAATTAACTAATGGGAATTAAAGACGAATTACTTATATGAGAATAAACATGGGATCCTAACTTCATTATCTACTTCGCTTAGAGTTGATGCCTTTAATCAATACATGTGATGGTTTTGATATCTGATCAGACAACACGAAACAAGTATAGGTTACCTCTCGGTATACGAACACCAAACTAATCATACATCCACAAAAGAGATAGAAGATGAATAGACACCAATTATGTTTAGACCCTATATCTCTATAAGATTTGAAACATAACGGTTTAAGCACAAGTCATCCATATAGATCACATAGGGCAGTATAAGTATTCTCATCTTATGCTACGAATCATGTTGATAAACAATCATGAACCTATACTAGCATGACAAGTTCTAAATCTCAAGACCCACTCTCGTTTCGCAAGAGATTAACAAATTAGATGTTAGCTACGCATCTAAATTCATGAAGCATAACCATACAACGATATCAAGAATTCACCACACACATATCTTTAAAGCAATCAAACTACTAAGTTACGTAGATTAATCCATTAGAATCTCATGACAACGATTAGTTCATAATTGAACCGTTCGTCACCACGGAATTTGATGAAGACATGATAAAAAACAAAGTATGAAAGAAAGAAGATGTAATATTAATAAAACAAAGAGTTGAGAAAACAAATGTACAATCCAGAATAGCGCCTAAGAAAAGAACACAAAAGATGAAGTAGATCTTGATCCGTTACTTGTCACGAGCGTTGAATCTCTCCCTCCTTTTCTCCCTTGCAAATCTAAGCTATGATATGTAATGATACAAATTACAATGGTTTGATGTGTTTAAATAGGCTCTAGAAGTCTTGCCTCTGAAGGAAATACCTTACAATACTATTAGAATTCGAGTTAGGTGCAAGAACTACCTAAAATACAACTAGAATTTGAAAAAGGGCAAAACTGTCATTTTTCCAGCATTGCGCGCGCGGCCTACGCGCCACAGGCGCAGCCTGCGCCTCTACCTCCTACCCACCACGCTGCCTGCGCGCCACAGGCGCAGCCCTCGGCCGGTTCGCCGTTTTCTGCTCCGTTTCTTCGTTTCTTCATCTTTTCCTTCCGTTCTTTTTGCAAATGCTTCCGTCTTCAATTCTCTAACCTTGAAATCTTCATGATAACTCACAACATGACTCCACTCTTCATTCTTAAGGTCGAATTCAACTCCAAAATCGATGGAAACCTCAACCCTAATTGACATTCTTGCAAACCTGCACACTTTAGCAAAACACATCAAAACTACAACAAACTTGAGACCAAGCCAATCAATTTAAGCCGAATTGAAGCGATCCAAGTGGATATAAAATCCACTTATCACACCCCCAAACTTAAACCGATGCTTGTCCTCAAGCCTAAACAAATAAACTATTTACAACTAACTAGTACCACTTCCGTAGGTGATCACGGTTGCATTTGGCATATGCAACAAGCCCTTTAAACCCCTAGGCAGCCCTAGTGGACGAGTGAGGTCTCGTGAGGGCCTATAACGAATGTACCCACAAAATCCATCTAACTAAACAATGCAATGCAAGAATGCAACTAGTATGAAAATGCAACGATCCCCTTCAAACTAACCAAAACCAACTAGCAAGCAAATATCTTAGAGAATGCAACTAAATCCAAATAGAGCTCGACTAAGTCCCCATATACTAACAATACATGAACAGAAACGTGCAGGTGTGCGATGCTCACCAGAAATACTCATGAAACTAGATAAAAATCATACATGTTCTTCGCCAAGACAATCACAGGTTTATACATAGAATAGACTGTAGACACTTCATAACCTACGAACACCTCCCTCCTTATCCAAGGTAGACAAGAATCCATGCTTAATTACTAACAACTACGACACATAATAATATATACCAGCATGCTTATTTAACCGTGCAATGGATGAGACCCTAAAAGGTTTATACAATAATACCCATGTAGCGAGCG
The DNA here is from genome assembly GCA_036435485.1 of Saposhnikovia divaricata. Taxonomy (NCBI): domain Eukaryota; kingdom Viridiplantae; phylum Streptophyta; class Magnoliopsida; order Apiales; family Apiaceae; genus Saposhnikovia; species Saposhnikovia divaricata. The sequence goes on from CM071600.1 coordinate 29,263,047, forward strand.
TTGGGTTAGTGGATCCCAGACTATAAAAGCCTTAGGTCACTAGGCACAAAGTCCCCTAGAACTTATTTGCTCGAGTATTAAAGAGCTCACCCTGGTTAATTTTGCATTTAACTATTTACATGACTCTTTTTTTTTCCTTTTTTTTCTTTTTTTCTTTGTTTTTTTAGCAATCTGGAATGAGCATTCTCATTTCCAACCCTAGACTACTCATATAAATATGAGCCGGCTACTAGCCATTTGATGCCTAGCCATTATTGACAATTATTTACAATTAAGTATGAAATCCCTGTTTTTCCCCAAACTTAGACTTTAGTGTTCTAGGCCATCAAGGGAATAACGAAAATTCTAAATATAATCAAGTGATTAAATCTCAAAACAACCAAACAAGCATGACCCTAACCTAGCCCAAAAGCACCCAATGAGACTGTGTAATTATTGTGTTTCTGAAGCATATAATTCAATTCCTAGGAACTATGAATCAACCCTCTATTCATCATTACCACACTCAATTAGACACCTGATAGAATATATTTTTATATATATTTTAGATGATTTTATTCTCATATTTATTGTGTTTTGCATTGATTTGGATTTTTATTTAATAGATTTGATTGTTTTATTGTAGGAAATAAAGAATTCATGACTTGGAAGGATTTGGAGCAAAAAGAGCTATTTTGGAGATAAAATAGATGAAATTTCAGAATTATTGGACTAGATGGGCTGCTGCACTGTTTAGGCCATATCTTGAGTTCCAAAAGTCCGTTTTGGACGACCTTACTGTCCACGCGAAGATAACGAGATTTTCTATCATTATAAAGTGGTCCAAAGGTCAAATTACAGTTGGAACGTTCCAGAATTACTGAAGAAAAGACAGCTGCAAATTTTCCTTTAAAACAGAATCAGTTTAGGAAACATACTTCGATTATAATTCTGATTTGGTATTTTCTTGCTGGGCAAGACTTGGAGTGCCTATATAAACACATCTTGGGACACATTATTAAGGATGTAATATTAGATCAGATAATATAGTTTAGAGTAGATTATTATTATTTGGAGATGTAGAGAAACACCATGACTCTTCTTTTGGGTGACAACATTGAAGTTTGAAGGTTTTGTTCTCTTAATCTTTTCTTTGTTCTTATTAGTTTAATTATGTTTTCTTGTTTTACTAGTTGTTTTACTTATTTAATTATTAGCGAGTAGTTATTTCTAGGGCTTAAAGGGAAGCCATGTTTGCACTAATATTGGCATGATTTTCATAGTGGTTTGATTGGTTATGGTTAATTCTGATTGATATGTTTTAATCATTAATTTGTGTAATTGGCCGATATCATGGATTAATTATATGCAAATAGGGGTATGGATCAAGAGATTTACTTACTAGAGGCACACATACGATTAGCAGAATTGAATTTGAGTGCGGAAGCATCATTGGATTTCTGAGAGCGTTAATGCTTGGAAGAGATTAACTTGACTCTAATTACCTGATTGATTGAATTACTAAAAGTGGTTAATTGTGTTGAATGTTTCGAGAGTATTAATGCTTGAAAGAGATTAACATACTCTAGTTATAGGATCACATTGATTGCTTTAGCTTAAGAGCCAATTGTGTAAGCATGGTGGACCTGATTGCCCTAGGTTTTAAATAATTTGTTTATCATCTGTTTAATTAGTGTTAATCTTGTTTAATTAGTTAATTAATATTCTCCAATATTCGTCTGACCCTTGAAACAATTAACGATAACTGAAAAGGAATTAGTAGAACATGTCTCCTTGTGGATTCGACCCGCTTGCCATCTGTACTAGCAATAGACACCGTGCACTTGCGGTTAGACATAATTTTAAACATCAACACCTACCTACCAATCAGAATTAGCTCGCTCTAAGGGATCATGAAATATGCATGCCATGAAAATGCAACTAAATGAACTCACATGGTATACAAAAATAAAAACAGAATGTCCTATATGAAACACACATAAATAACACGAACATACATGCATGAACTACCACAAATATGAAAAATATGATATCTATATGAACACAATAACACATAATCACAAATAACTACAAATACACTACTTATCCCCCAAACCACCCCCAAAATTGAAAGATTCAATGTCCGCATTGAATGGAAGTAAATACGAGGAATAGTAGAACATACCTACTCATCGGAATCACATGGGTTGCCTCCCACGAAGCGCTGTCGTTAACGTCATTTAGCCGGACAAATATGATTCAAATCATGGTGGCTCCAAGATCGCATTCGACTTGTCCTTATCAGAAGGACCATTCACCCATTGGTTGACAACCTTCTTGCTATATTCCCACATCTTTTCTAAATCAAACTTCACCTTGACACTTCCTCCAATCGATTTTTTCTTTTTCTTCTTCACACCTCTAAGGTGTTTATGCATCACAGTTGATTGATAAGAACCCTCTTCTTCCTCATCATCCATGATCCACCTTCTTAACACATTATCTTGATACACTTTAAAAATCACCAACTCATCATTCAGAAGGACATACTTCAAATCGGATGGAATTTTTCCGAGCTTGACATTCGAGAGATCTCGAATTGAAGAATTGTCAATGGAATCACTGATGTGATGCTTAAGCATGTGCGTGTCCGACTTTTCGCTCAACAACTGATCAAACTTCTTTCTCTGACCCGTATCAACCATGTCCACACTGAAACACTCTTCATCCTCTATCGGAAATTTCATGGCCTTGAACACATTAAAGGTGACATTCTGATCTTGCACCCTCATTGTAAGCTCTCCTTTTTGCACATCGATCAAAGTACGGCCCGTAGCTAGAAAAGGCCTTCCCAAGATTATGGGAATCTTCTTGTCTTCTTTGAAATCTAGAATCAAAAAATCGGCAAGAAATATGAACTTATCAACCTTCACCAGGACATCCTCTACTATACCCTTCGGATAAGTGATCGTCCTATCAGCCAACTACAAAGAGATGTTGGTTGGCTTCGGATCAGGCAGCCCAAGTTGCTTGAAAACCAACAAGGGCATGAGATTAATACTAGCTCCCAAATCACATAAGCATTTGTCAAAAGACAACTTCCCAATGGTGCATGGAATTGTAAAGCTTCCTGGATCCTTAAGTTTAGGAGGAAATTTCTGTTGCAACACTGCACTGCACTCCTCTGTCAATGCAACTGTTTCAAATTCTTCCAACCTTCTCTTTCGTGACAAAATATCCTTCATGAACTTTGCATATCTCGGCATTTGCTCCAATGCTTCAACAAAAGGAATGTTAATGGACAGTTTCTTGAAGACATTCATAAACTTCTGAAGCTATTTTTCTTGATCTTGTTTTTGCAAGAGTTGAGGATATGGAGGAGGAGGATAGATCTGATTCACCGACTTCTGCTTCGGAGGAGAGTTTTCAGCAGAATTTTGCTTTTGAAGTCTTTTTGGGAATGAAGGAGGTGGATAGATCTGATTGCTCTCTGTAGACTGTTTTGGAGTAGATTCTTTATCAGCCACCAATTTAGAATTTGCCTTTTCTTTATCTGCAGAAGCCTCCACCTGCTGTTTCTTGATTTCTTCATCTTCCTCAGCTGCTGATTTTTGATCCCTCGAGACTTTTCCAGATCTCAAAGTAACTGCGTTCATCTGTTCCTTGACTTCCCTTCTGCCTGGATTAGCATCCTGTAAAGCATAATGTAATATAATATGTAATAGTGGACATATATAACTCAACTAGGATAAAAGATAAATAATATTAACTCTATACAGGGATCATGAAATTTGAAGAACAGGTATCAACAAGGATCAAGTTGCTAAAAGAAGTTCATTAACATGATCAAGCCTCAGTGACAAAATAAGATGTATAGATGATTCAGTTGAAGGGCCAAAAGATTCCAGAGATAAAGTTTTTATGGTTGCACAATTCTTAGCAGTGTTCTTAAAAGACACGATACGAAGACCATGAGTGAATATTAGTCGTCTGTGACCAGACCAGTTGCACTAGGCGTCAACACTTCACAAAGGAATCGAAGTATCTAACTCAGAAAAACTGTTAAGAGGTATGATTGAGTTTAGAGCAGTATTGATATCCTCCATTTTGGAAGTTGGATATTTAAGGATGTCAAATTAAGAAGAAAATGAATAGTATCCAAAAGCACTATTCATATGAATAGTAACCAAAATCACTATTCACATGAATAGTAACCGAAATTACTGTTCATGAATAGTACCCAAAAGTACTATTCATCAGGTGGAGCCCACATGAATATAAATGTTGAATGAAGAAGTGAAAGTCTTCGTGCAGAATGTTTTGAAAACCGAAAGCAGCAGGCGGCTGAAGACTATAAAAAACGTCATCAGTTACGTTATATTAAGCAGCATAGTAACTTTCTAAAGTCTATAAATAGGCCTGTTGTATTTCATTTCAAAACACACCTCAACACCCAACTCTCTTTTCTCTCTCTTATATCTTCTCTGTGTAAGCTGCTAGACAGTCCATCTAGTAGGAAAGCCGGCTTAGCCCGCTTTCAGGAAGTGTCGGGCAGAAGGTCCTCGTGCCTAAACTATCCTTAGGAGTGTTCTGGTTTTGAAGCTAATTCATTGGATTAGAAGTTGTAACACCCCTTCGGGTTTATTATCAATAAAGATATATTCCTGAAATTGTGTTTCGTTATTTTTGATTTCAAGATCCGAAAAATTGTTATCCGCAAAAATCTTGAAAATCGAATTATTTTGGTAGTATCGTATTCAACCCCCCTTCTACGATACTTCGGGACCTAACAATTGGTATCAGAGCAAGCTTCTAACATACAAGAAGTCTAAAGATCAAAACCATGGGAAGGAAGGATACAGGTGTGAAGATTCCAATGCTTGACAAAGATAATTACTTTCACTGGAAAGTAAAGATGCACCTTCATCTCTCAGCCATTGATGAAGGCTATGTAGATTGCATAGAGAAAGAACCTCATGTTCCAATGAAGGCCAACTCTGGGATTGGTCAAGATGCTACCACTATAGCTGTTGGAAGCCCTATTCCAAAAAATCAAGCTGAGTACACAGATGAAGACTTGGAGGAGATTCACAAAGATAAGAAGGCTATGAACATCCTATTCAATGGCATCGACCAAGATATGTTTGATTGTGTTATAAACTGCACCACTGCCAAGCAAGTATGGGACACTATTCAAACAATCTGTGAAGGAACTGAGAAAGTCAGAGAAAATAAAATGTAGCTCCTGAAGGTAGTGTTTTTCGTAAGTTCGTTCACAGGGAAGGACTATCAATATCGATTTCGAGTATATTATCTCTTACAATCTACAATTATGGAAAATGGGGGGTTTTGAGTTTGGTTGAGGTGTTTTACCAAACACCTTGCATACAATAAGTAAATTGCTACAAAAATACAACTAAGTGAATGGCAACTATCCAAATTTACCAACACAATGAGTAAATGAGCAAGATAAGAGATATACTTGACCCAAGGATATAGCAAATCAAGCACTTCAACCCAACAAGCAAAATATATCCAACTCTACCTAACCAAGATAATTGGTGAAGCACAAAATCACTTATTTCTCTTCTAAAAACACTAATTTAGTGAAGCACATAAATTAGCTCTCTTGATAATAGCTACCAATAATGAAGCACTACTAGTATAACCAAATCAAGGAATTAAACAAAGAGAGGCTAAGACAAACCCAAGGATGAGAAGCTCAACCTAGGTATTTGTACTTGAATCTTAAAGTTTAGGCACGCCAAACCTTGTGCTACTACAATGAATGTACTAACAATTACGGATTAGCACAAACAATTAGCAATTGAAATTACAAGAAGAGCAAGATGAAGCAACTTACAAATCTCCAAGCAAAATCATAAACAATCCAACACAAGTATTCAAGATAGAGTGAAATAGATTTTACTTAAATTGAATGGGTTTTGTACAAGAGATGCTTCCTTGAGCCAAATATATGGAGTTAGTTACTCATAATCAATGCTAGATTTTGAGTAATTGATGTTTCTCTCTCTACTCTACTAACCCTAATTTTATCCTTGAAGAGGCTAGGTTAGATGAAAAATAAGATGTTGGTTAAGTTATGATATGAAGATATGTTATGAGCCTTCTTTTAATACACAACAAGTTCTGTACGGCCTGCTGAACGGCCGTACAGCTGCCATTACAGAAAATCTGCTCATTTGAACGACCTGTCGAACGGCCGTACAGTAGCCCGTACAAGATAAAATCTTCAATATAATGCATTCAACGCCTCCCGGCATCACGAGCTTGCATCTTCTAACTACCTTCTTGAACATCTTTGCTTTCCAGGCCCAAATTAAGTCATCTTTTCAACAATTAGCATGCGGCACTGAAAGATGAAAAACATAATTATATCGATAAAACAACATTCGGAACTAACAAAAATGCAGAAGAACAAAAGACAAAATGTGTATAAAATACACGTTATCAAATCTTCCCCCACTTGAACTTCGCTAGTCCCGAGCAAACTAATATTAACAACACCATATACTCCTAACTAGTACCACTTCCGTAGGTGATCACGGTTGCATTTGGCATATGCAACAAGCCCTTGGAACCCCTAGGTAGCCCTAGTGGACGAATGAGGTCTTGTGAGGGTTTATAGATGATGTACCCACAAAATCACAAAAACCACTAATAAACAAGAAACTAACAATACCTATTAATTAAACTAATTACTACATTCACATGTCTGAGTCGTCTACTTGTAACTAAAATCAAACATATAGAGCTATTCACCTTGTCATCCACTAAAATGAGCTAACAACCAATTCAAGAATCAAGACAACACACCTTGTGCAAAATGTAACCATGACATTAAAGCTAGAATGAATGCACTTCAATCGTGAACACTAGACAAGATTATCACAAAGCATATATGGCTTCGCATTAAGAAGATGAAATTGTATGGTGAAAAATCTCACATCTCTCAATTATGAATCACACAAGTATGGGCTAGAGATTTCACTCAACTCCAAGTCTAAATGCATGCGCTCTACTTGACCTTGCATGTTCACCTAAATTCCGGATTGCACCAAAAACAAGGAATTCATAAAATGGGTTGTAATGAGGCTAGGGTGAAGGTGTGAAAATTTAAGTTCAAGGAAGGTGTAAAAGTCTTGCTAGTTGAGTCAAAATGACGCTTGCTCGCTTCATCCACCAAATTCTCAAACTAAAGAATGTCTTCACTCATTTACAATTACAAAACACAACCACATTTTCCAAGAAAATTGAAACAAAATAAAGTACAAAGATTTATTGCTTTTTTTTCTATTTCTCTTTTTTTTTTCTTTTTTTCTTTTTTTTTACATCCACTTTATTATTATTTTTTTAGCAAAGCGAATGCATAACATAAATAAATACTACAAAGAACTTTGAACCACATCTAGATATACACATCAAACTAGTTCCCACTTACAATAATTAGAATCCTTCCTCTTCACAACTTCTCCAAATTCACATGTTCATCAATCAATTCTTTCCAAGACTCAACTAGCTCAACTAGGTCGAGAGTGAAGTATTTGGCTTTGACTTATGTATAAAAGGAGAAAGTGACGAAGAAAAATATGGATATAAGCTTCAAAGGGGAACTAGGGATTATTTTCATGGTTCACAAGCTAAAAAGGTCAAAAAGGTTATCCTAAATAGAATTTCCTTATTATGGTGCATCCATGAATGAAGGTTTAATGCAAGACCTAGAGCAACAAACACACATAAAGAGGGAGCAACACACAAGCAAAAGAATCATCGTTCAAGGCCTCACAAGGTTTAAGTTGTAATAACATCTTCTTGATTTGATTCCATGCATGCTAAGAGATAATCGTCATGTTTACAATTTAATTACAACAATCTAGACTTTTCATGCCAATTTAAGTGAGTGTGTGCAATAAGGTGCATCAAACTTATAGATTCACATCAAATTGATAATGCTAGGCACAAAATAGGAGAAAACAAGACTACAAGCTCACAATGTCATAAATTTCACAAACAAGTAACACGTTCATGACTAAACTTATTTCCCAAATGCAAACAAAACGAACATCAAATGAAACAAAAGGGATTACTAATACTAGCTACGCATACTATACAAGGATGAACATAAACAATCCTTCCCCCACTTAAAACATGACATGTCCTCATGCATGACAATAAAAACGAAGTAGAGATATGAGTGAAAGAGAACTCCCCTAAAAATAAATAAAAGGACCGGGAGCACCACTCATATTTGCCAAAATCCAACTCCGAAATTGCACGTCAATAATTGAATAAATGCCATCAATTACAATCATCTCAACGAAAATAACCAACAAGCGAAATCCACACATACAAAGCCACTTCAACACTTATTAAGGATATATAAATAATAAAAATATTTGATTTGTTTTTTTTAAATAAAATAAAATAGAATAAAATAACTAACCAATTAGTAATAAAATCAAAAATCAAATTTAAAACTAAAATAATAATAAATTAAAATCAAACTTAAAATAAAATAAAATAAAATAAAATAACTAAGTAATTAATTAATAAAAAAATAAAAAAAATCAAATTTTAAAACTAAAATAATAATAAAATCAAAAATAAAATTTAAAACTAAAACTAAAATAAAATAATTACTTAGTTGGAGAAAATTAAAAAATAAAATCAAAATCAAAAAGAATTAAATTTTGGTTTTTGATTTTTTTGATTTTTTTTAAAAGAAAAAATAAAATAAATGACTAACCAATTATTAATAAAATCAAAAATCAAATTAAAATTGATTTAGGAAATTAAAACTGAAAATCAAAAGTAAAATAAAAAGAAGTGAATAAAAAGAAATAAAACAAAAACAAAACAAAAAAAACAAAAAAAAAACAAAATGAAACAAAAACAAAATAAAAACTAAACTAAACAAAAAATAAACAAAACAAAAAGGGGAGGGGGGCTGTTAGTGGTTTAGCAAAACAGGGGGGGAGAACAGGGGTGAAGGGCGGAGGAGTACGGTGTTGAAGGAGATAGCAGCGGGTGGAGGATTGGCGCGACGGTGAGAAAGAATTAAAGAGAAGATAGATTGAAGTAGTGGCGAAATCGGGTGGTTGAGGGGAGTGTTGAAATGGGTTGAAGGAAGGAGGAAACGGATAATGGAGTGGATGCTGGTAGATACGGGGAGAACAGAGGGAAAAGGGGGTTGTGATTGTAGTTGAGGGGCGGGATGAACGAAAGAGGAGGACGAGACTGGTGAACAGCGATGGCGGAGGTGGGGGTGGACGAATTTAAATGGAGGAATGTTGGACGGTGGTGGGCGAATTGAAGGGGAGGAGGAGATGTGCAGGTGATTGAATGGCTTGGTGAGAGTAAGAGGAAGGAGAAGGGGTGGAGAAAACGGTAGGATGGTTGGAGAATTGTGAGATGTTAACAAACGGAGGGAAAATGGAGGATGGAGGGGGCTGGGTTGTTGGTAGCAGTGAAAGGGAAGAAGAGGATGGTAATTGGGAAGGTGAGAACAGCGGTGGTGGTGATTGGATGTTGAAGAAGGCGATTGGAGTGAAGAAGATGGGTTAAATGGAGGAAGGTGCTGCAGCAGAGTTGTTTGGAGAGAAGGAGCAGAGGTGTTGATGTTGAGCTGGTGAGGTGTGCAGGAGGTGGATGGTGTTTGCAGGCACGGTGGAAAGGGAATGGTGGAGACGCGGTGGATTGTTGAGGAGATGTGGGCAGTGGAGGTTGGAAATGGGTGGGGTTGTCAACGGTGGTGTTGCAGAGTGGTGGTAGAGGGAACGAGGGATTGTGAGGGGATGGAGGTTTGGTTGTGAGTGTTGTCGGGAGTGGGTGGTCGAAGGAGAACGGGGCGAGAGGAGGTGTGTGTTGACAGGAGGATGGTTTACGGAGTTGCTTGCAGCCGAATTGCAGGTCGGAGGCGGGAGATGAAGGTGATGGCTGGGAATGACGAGGTGGTTTGAGTTGCAACAAGGGAGGAGGAGATGGGTTAGGAATTTTTATATCTGTTTTGTTTCTATTTTTTTTAAGAGAGCTGCACAGCCCGTACCACAAGTGGGTAGTTTTTTTAAGACCCCCTCATTTTGCACTAAGATTTTGGTAGACGCTGAAAGAAATTGCACGGCCTACTGCATGGTCTGTTGCACGGCTTGCATCCCGTACGACAGCCTGTACGGTCCTGAAATTTTACAAAAACTACTATTTTTTTTAAAGAAAATTCCCACAAATCCTTGAATGCTTGAATAAAATGTAAATTCCTGAAAACATGAAACAAACACATCAAGGCACGAGTGGAACAAATATAAAAATCATAAAAATTAGAATTAACGAAACTAAATATTATTGAACGGGGCATTAAATTTTTTTTTTTTACTCTATTATAATCTAACACACACATAAAAATATATAAACACATGCTTACCTTGGGTTGCCTCCCAAAAAGTGCTTTGTTTGTTGTCGTTGGCTCGACTTATTTATACAAGTATTATAACTAATAAGGTGAAAAAGAAAATAAATGCACATACCTACGAATCATTAATAAAACTAAGCTGTGCAAATATACCTTTGATCCATAAAAATATAAAAATATTTTTAGGATCTTCACATCTTCAAGAGACTTTGAAAAAGAAAAGTGTTAGAAAAAGCGTCAGAATAATCATTATAACTACGACTCAAAAATTGTTCCCAAATTGGATCCTTATATACCCAACCAAAAATTTCAACTTCATCAATCTTCAATTCAAATTCCTTCTCAATTTTAATTGGACATTCATCAATTTTTATCTCATCTACCAATTCATTAAGCACAAAAGTATTTTCTAAATTTGGTAGATCCTCAACTGCATCCAATTTATCATCATTAAGACTAGGGCAATCGTCAACTAAACAAGCAAATTCATCATGCACAACATTTTCATTAATTACAAAACAGAATCGTGATTAGTAGGAGAATTGACCTCCTCTAATCGACTCACGGTTTCGGCTAGTTGGCTCATTTGCTTTTCTAAGTTGGATATGATTTGAGAAGTGTTCTTTTCCAAGTTGGATATACTTTGATAAGTGGTGTTTTGGAATTGGAGGTTGTTTGCCGCCATTTGTTTAATCATCTCCTTTAATGATGATAAGGAAGATGAAGAAGACCCTTGATGGTCTTGGGAATTATATTGCGGATCATAGCATCGATTTTCAAGAGCAAATTGGAGGTTGTTTGCCGCCATTTGTTTCATCATCTCCTCTAATGATGATAATGAAGATGAAGAAGACCCTTGATGGTCTTGGGAATTATATTGCGGATCATAACATTGATTTTCACAAGCATATGAATAATCGATGCTAGGAGGGTAAGGAGCATAGCATGAGTTTGTAAAATAGAAAGAATTCACCTGATATGCATTTAAATTCTGAAAAGAATTAAAATATTGATATCGTTCTTGATCGTGGGTGAAATCTTGAGCGTTATTCCAACCACAATAATTATCCATCGTCTCCTGAAAGAGTTAGTTCATGTCTATATCCAATAAACATGAAGACACACCAATAACAAAAAAGAAAAAAAGAAAAAAAACTATATACAAAGATAAAATCTAAAATATAAGAAACAATTAACTCAAAATTAATATTGTTGCCTTCCCCGGCAGCGGCGCCAATTTGAAGAAACAAGCAAAATATATCCAACTCTACCTAACCAAGATAATTGGTGAAGCACACAATCACTTATTTCTCTTCTAAAAACACTAATTTAGTGAAGCACATAAATTAGCTCTCTTGATAATAGCTACCAATAATGAAGCACTACTAGTATAACCAAATCAAGGAATTAAACAAAGAGAGGCTAGGACAAACCCAAGGATGAGAAGCTCAACCTAGGTATTTGTACTTGAATCTTGAAGTTTAGGCACGCCAAACCTTGTGCTACTACAATGAATGTACTAACAATTACGGATTAGCACAAACAATTAGCAATTGAAATTATAAGAAGAGCAAGATAAAGCAACTTACAAATCTCCAAGCAAAATCATAAACAATACAACACAAGTATTCAAGATAGAGTGAAATAGATCTTACTTAAATTGAATGGGTTTTGTACAAGAGATGCTTCCTTGAGCCAAATATATGGAGTTAGTTACTCATAATCAATGCTAGATTATGAGTAATTGATGTTTCTCTCTCTACTCTACTAACCCTAATTTTATCCTTGAAGAGGCTAGGTTAGATGAAAAATAAGATGATGGTTAAGTTATGATATGAAGATATGTTATGAGCCTTCTTTTAATACACAGCAGGTTCTGTACGGCCTGCTGAACGGCCGTACAGCTGCCCTTACAGAAAATCTCCTCCTTTGAACGACCTGTCGAACGGCCGTACAGTAGCCCGTACAAGATAAAATCTTCAATATAATGCATTCAACGCCTCCCGGCATCGCGAGCTTGCATCTTCTAACTACCTTCTTGAACATCTTTGCTTTCCAAGCCCAAATTAAGTCATCTTTTCAACAATTAGCATGCGGCACTGAAAGATGAAAAACATAATTATATCGATAAAACAACATTCGGAACTAACAAAAATGCAGAAGAATAAAAGACAAAATGTGTATAAAATACACGTTATCAGCTCCTAATACAACAATATGAGCATTTTCACTACTCCTCTGGTGAAAATCTAACAGACAAATTCAGTAGATTTCAAAATTTACTGAATGGTCTAATGTTGTATGGGAGAAAATATGAAACCAAGGACTCCAACCTAAAGTTTCTGAGATCTCTTCCTAAGGAATGGAAGCCAGTGACAGTCTCGTTCAGGAACTCTCAGGACTACAAAGATTTTACACTTGAGAGACTGTATGGCATCCTGAAGACCTATGAGCTTGAAATGCAGCAAGATGAGGAAGTGGAGAAAATCCAGAAGAAAGGTGGATCTGTTGCCTTGGTGGCCAATATTCCAACAATCCAAGGTGGTGGAAGAATGAAGAGTGTAGAAGCAACACTAGGTTCAAAAACTTGTGAAGGTGAAGCTGAAACTAACAAAGGTAAAAGCAAGATGATTAAAGAACCTGATACATTAAGTGAGGATGAAGCTGAAGATCTAGATGAGTATTTGGCATTTCTGTCAAAGAGATTTTCGAAGCTAAGATTCAGGAAGAATCCAGCAGGAACCGGGCAAGTCAAGAAAAGCTATCAACCGAACAAGGATGTGGTTGAAAGATCAAAGATCAAATGCTATAGCTGTGGAATTGCTGGTCACTTTGCCAATGAATGCAGGAAATCCTTAGCTGAGAAAGAAAAGAAGCAGTTTGAAGCTGTTGATTACAAGAAGAAATATTTTGATCTTCTAAAGCAACAAGGGAGAGCATTCGTGTCAAAAGAAAGTGACTGGGCTGCTGGAGATGACTCAGATGCAGAAGAGGATTTTGTCAATCTTGCACTCATGGCAAACGAAACTGATGAAGAGGCTAGTTCAGCAAGCAACCAGGTATACTCTACAAACCTAACTGAACTTTCCAAAGATGAATGTGATAATGTTGTTAAAGAAATGTCTAATGAATTGTATAACATGCATGTCACATTAAAATCGCTTAACAAGGAGAACAAAAAGATTAAAGATCTTAATGCTAAGATAGGTGATAGGAATACTCTATTAGAAACTCAACTAATTAATTTTGAAGCAATGAAAAAAGATTGTCAGGATGCTAAGAATGAGTTACTTGAGGCTCTGAAAAGAGAAGAGTGTTTAATAAAACAGTTAAAAGAGGAACAAGACTTAATTGCTAAGTGGAAGGGATCAAAGGCTAAAACTGAAGAAATTTATAGTAAACAAGGAGTTGATTCTTTTCACAAATTAGCAAAAGTTAAGTTAGATGTTGATAGGAAAGTTGCTTCAGACAGTGATTTAGTCGAAAAAGAATGTTCTTTGAGACTTAAGCCTGTTAGCAAAGCAACTTTAACTAAATTGAATAAAAAGTACGGGCCTGTCAATAAGAACTTTGTTAATGGAGAGTGTAGCAAAACCAAGTAAGTTGAACAAGGAAACATAGGCAACTTGTCAATCAAGAAATTGAAGGATAAGTTAGAAAAGACTGAACCTAAGGCTAAGGATAATAAGAAGAATAGAAATGGCAAGGTAGGAATTAACAAACATAGTAATTACACACCTGATAAATATGCTCCTCGAAAGGAATGTGTGAACTGTGGTAGTGTTAATCATTTATTTGTCAACTGTAAATCTGTTAAGAATGCTTCTGTGCCTAGTATGCCTAAATCAGTACCCATGCCTGCTATGAATGTCATGCCAAACATGCTTGTCCAGCCTGCTCATGCATCTAGTCATTATGCTAACATGCCATTCATGTATAATCCATATTACAATGCTTTTAATATGCCTTAGTTGCCATGGATGATGAATAACATGTTTGCACAGACTATGCCAAATTATACATCTAGTTTTAATGCAAGTGAGCAAGTGAAACAACCTATTTTTCAGAAACCTACACCAAGAGTTAAGGTTGATTTAACTCAATCAGAACCCCTGGGTAGTAAGGGCTTGAAAAATAAGAAAAAGGCTAACAAGGCAGGACCCAAGAAAACTTGGGTACCAAAATCAACTTGATTTTGTTTTGATGTGTGCAGGGAAACAGAAAGAATCTTTGGTATCTGGATAGTGGTTGTTCTAGGAATATTACTGGAGATTCTACCCTGCTCACTAAGCTTGAGGAGAGAGCTGGCCCTAGCATTACCTTTGGAGACAACAGCAAAGGATATACTAGAGGATATGGCTTGATTTCACAAGGGAATGTTGTCATTGAAGAAGTAGCACTGGTTGATGGACTTAAGCATAACTTGCTAAGTGTCAGTCAACTGTGTGACAAAGGCCAGAATGTCTGGTTCACATCTGAAGCTTGTGTCATTTTCAAGAAAAATGACAACAAGGTAGTGTTGACAGGAGATAGAAGAGGAAATGTGTACATTACTGACTTCAATTCAACAAATGCAAACATGACTACATGTCTTCTTAGCAAGGCAAGTGTAGATGAAGGTTGGCTTTGGCATAAAAGACTGTCATACTTGAGTTTTAAAGCAATGAATGAGTTGGTAAAAAAGGATTTGGTTAGAGGTATTCCAAAATTGGATTACTCCAAAGATGGATTGTGTGATGTATGCCAGAAAAGGAAGTAGAAGAAGGCCTCTTTCAAATTAAAGTCAATGTCATCAATTGATCAACCCTTGCAACTATTTCACATGGGTCTCTTTGGACCAGTCAATGTGTTGTCAATCTCAAAGAAGAAATACTGTCTTGTGATTATTGATGATTTCTCAAAATTCTCTTGGACATTCTTTCTGCACTCTAAGGATAAGGCGGGTGAAGTCATTATAAATCACATCAAGATAGTCAACAACAATCCTTTACTCAAAGTAAGGAGAATTAGAAGTGACAACGGAATCGAGTTCAAGAATTTTGTAATAAGAGAGTTTTGTGAAGAAGGAATTATCCAAGAATTCTCTGCACCAAGAACTCCTCAACAAAATGGTGTAGTGGAAAGAAAGAACCGAACTCTAATTGAAGCTGCAAGAACAATGCTTGAAGAGTCTATGCTACCAACATACTTCTGGGCAGAAGCTATAAACAGTGCATGCTACACTCAGAATATTTCTTTGGTCAATCAAGCAAAAGGCATGTCACCTTATCAACTTTTCAAAGGCAAGAAACCAACAATCAACTTTTTGCATGTCTTTGGATGCAAATGTTTTGTACTGAAAAATCATGGTGAGCATCTTGGAAAATTTGATTCAAAGGCAGATGAAGCTATCTTTGTTGGATACTCAGCTGGAAAATCCTACAGAGTCTACAACCTAAGACTAAACATTGTAATGGAGTCCATACATGTTGTCTTTGATGATAAGAAAATATCTGGTCTAGTAGATGAAGGTTTTTATGAGTCTCTCTCATTTGAGAATGAGAGAAGTGGTGAAGAAAGTGAAGATGATGATGAAGAATGGAGATCAAATGGTGTGAAAAATAGGCAAGGATCATCAGTTGAAGTGCAGAATGAACCACCTGTTGAAGAGCAACTTACACCATCAGTTAGAAATCAAAGAGAAGCCTCTGTTGATGAATCTGCAAGTACTCCATCAATCTCGAGGGCCATACACTCAGGGGGAGTTTCTCATAATGATCAACACAGAGAAAATGAAGCCACTTCATCAAGGTCAAACTTACCACCACACAGAAAATGGACCAGGGATCATGCCTTTGTTGGATACTCAGCTGGAAAATCCTACAGAGTCTACAACCTAAGACTAAACATTGTAATGGAGTCCATACATGTTGTTTTTGATGACAAGAAAATATCTGGTCTAGTAGATGAAGGTTTTTATGAGTCTCTCTCATTTGAGAATGAGAGAAGTGGTGAAGAAAGTGAAGATGATGAAGAATGGAGATCAAATGGTGTGAAAAATAGGCAAGGATCATCAGTTGAAGTGCAGAATGAACCACCTGTTGAAGAGCAACTTACACCATCAGTTGGAAATCAAATAGAAGCCTCTGTTGATGAATCTGCAAGTACTCCATCAATCTCGAGGGCCATACACTCAGGGGGAGTTTCTCATAATGATCAACACAGAGAAAATGAAGCCACTTCATCAAGGTCAAACTTACCACCACAAAGAAAATAGACCAGGGATCATCCATTTGAGCATATAATTGGAGATCCTAATGCAAAGGTCCAAACCAGAAGAGCAACTCAAGAAGAATGCTTATATAGCAGTTTTCTATCCAAAGAGAGTTGAACATGCTCTTCTGGATCCAGACTGGGTTTTAGCAATGCAAGAAGAGCTAAACCAGTTTGAAAGAAATGAAGTATGGAAACTTGTACCCAAACCTAAAGACAAATCAGTGATTGGCACTAAGTGGGTATTCAAGAACAAGATGGATGAGAATGGCATAATCACAAGGAATAAAGCTAGATTAGTGGCTAAAGGCTACTGTCAAGAGGAAGGAATTGACTTTGAAGAAACCTTTGCACCAGTGGCAAGGTTAGAAGCAATAAGGATCTTCCTGACCTATGCAGCGCATGCCAATTTCAAAGTCTATCGAATGGATGTCAAGAGTGAATTTCTGAATGGAATTCTGGAAGTGGAGGTATATGTTAGTCAACCGCCTGGTTTTGAAGATCCAGACTTTCCAGAATATGTGTTCTTTCTACTCAAAGCACTCTATGGCCTGAAGCAAGCACCTAGAGCCTGGTATGACACACTCTCACAGTTCCTTATAGAGAATCACTTCATTCGAGGTACTATTGATAAAACTCTCTTTTATAGAAATGTCAATGGCTCTATGATACTTGTCCAAATTTATGTAGATGATATAATATTTGGGTCTACAGATGAAAAACTTTGCAAGAGGTTTGCCAAAGTAGATATGAAATGAGTATGATGGGTGAATTAACTTATTTTCTTGGTTTACAAGTTAAACAAGTGAATGAGGGAATTTTTTTAAGTCAAACAAAATACATTTATGATCTTTTAAAAAGGTTTGATTTAGCAGATTGTTCTTCTGTAAAAACACCCATGGCCACTGCCACTAAGCTTGAACTGAATACTAAGGAAAAGAAGGTGGACATGACAAGCTATAGAGGCATGGTCGGATCTCTTTTATACTTAACAGCTAGTAGACCTGATATTATGTTTGCTACATGTTTATGTGCTAGATTTCAAGCTGATCCTAGGGAATCTCACTTGGTAGCTATTAAGAGGATTTTCAGATATCTCAAGGGAACACCAAACCTTGGCATTTGGTACCCTAGAGATTCTGGTTTTGATCTAATTGGTTACTCAGATGCAGATTATGCAGGTTGCAAAATGGATAGAAAAAGTACCACAGGAACCTGTCAATTCTTGGGAAACAAGCTGGTCTCATGGTTCAGTAAGAAGTAGAACTCGGTATCTACCTCAACTGTAGAGGCTGAATACATAGCAGCTAGGAGTTGTTGTTCACAGATTCTATGGATGAGAAATCAACTACTTGACTATGGAGTTAAAGTTAAAAAGATCCCAATTTTCTGTGACAACACGAGTGCAATTGCAATATCACAGAATCCAGTGCAACATTCTAGAACCAAGCACATAGACATCAGATACCATTTCATCAGGGAGCATGTGATGGAAGGCACTGTGGAACTGCATTTTGTTCCTAATGAAAAACCGTTGGCAGACATGTTTATTAAAGCTTTGGATGAAGCAACCTTTTCAAGGTTGGTAATTGAGCTTGGTATGTTAAATTTCACATGATCTTTTAAAATGTCTGTTCAATTTGTTGCAGCCAGTGAATTTCATTCTCTGGATTTTGTTTGTTTTATTTGATTATCTGCAGGATTATTCTGGAGATATCACTGTAGCATAATTAAATAAATATTTTATTGACATATATCAATTAATGATATTTTGTTACTTTTATGTCTATTTAATTGTAGGTTTATTATTGTGGATTAATTCTTAATTTACTGCGTGATTATATTTAAATCCATAATAATTAGAAGTATTAAATATGTGTATATGTGTATAGGCTGATAGGTCGGCTGACAGGTGTCGGTTGACAGGTTTCGGTGATAAGATGTTAGCCTCCATTGTTGAATTCATGAAATGTGGCTACCTAACATGGTGGCTACCTAACATGGTTGACAATTTACAACTTGTTGTAGAGAGTTTGAATTCTTTAAACAAAACCTGTCACTATTTCACCTAACCCACTGAACCTTGAAACCTTATAAATGATGAGTTTTTGTTTGTGTTTAACATCATCATTTTTCAGATATACAGAGCATATACACACAATTGCTGAATATTTCGAGCTTTGATCGGAAATATCTCTCAATCTAGATGGTGGTTTTTAAATCAGATTTCATATTCTTGCTTTATACATCATCCTTTATAAAAACTAACCCTTGTTTTTGAATTTCCTCAAAGTTTTGAAAATGGCACTGTAGGGAAGTTTTTATTTTGCTAAAGCTAATCCTACTTCCATTCAGCAAATTGAAACCATCTATGATGAGCAATTTCGGGCTTGGGCACAATTTCTGAATGAACATTCATTAATTCGCTATGCTTTAGTTACACCTGTGCAGCTTAACCATGATGCATTACGTGAACTATATTGCAGTGCGGTTAACACTTCTGGACAGGAGGGTGTACATTCATATATCTACTGTTTGGTAGGTCGATTAGGGTCACTGAACGAGATGTTAATCGAATTCTTCATTTTCCTATGGAAAATCTCGTTTCTGATCCTACACCTGAACAGATTGAAATGTTCTTTCGTTTTATAAAGTACCAAGATGGCAATTTCAATACTGGTAATATCTCTAGAACATTTCTAACCCAGTACTGGAATTTCTTCTTTCACATTCTTGGCCATGTTTTTTCCTCAGATAGAACGAATCTAGATCGGATACCTGAATTTATTCAAAAAATAGGGTATGCGGTCGGCAATAATTTGAGGATTAATTTTGGAAAAATAGTGCTTGGTCAAATCATTTTAAAGATGAAACACTTGGGAACAAGAGATGTTCAGACTCAAAATGTCAAATGTCTATATCCAAGGTTTCTACAGCTAATATTAAATGATTTTTTGAATGATGAAGACAGGGTACACTCGGAAAATGGTCGAAAGGTGGAATGTTCTTACATGAAAACGAATGTAATTTATTACATAAGCAAAAAGAACTATACGGATGTGCCTACAGTCCTAACTGAATATCTAAAGATAGTCCCACTTCCGTTGTTACCAAGACCAGTGAGAGCAGGTATACGACAAGGTAATATTTCAATCCCTGTTATCCCAACCTCTGTATTCCCTATTGTATCAGAGGAAATACAGTTCCTACAGCCCCTAGTGGCCATCTTACCCGACCAAGAGCAGAAAATCCCACCGACTCTAACACAGGTCGAAGAGCCCATTCTACAAATACAAACATAAACAGAACAAACTCCTACACCTCAATTGTCACTTAAACGACCAGTCATCCACATTATTGAGGGATATAGTGCCTCAGCAGCACCACATAAGGAGTTAGTTACATCAGCCGCTATACCTCATTCTAAACGGAGTAAACCCAATGAACCTGAGGTAACGGCAACTGTTAGTGAAACAATTCTTTCTTATCCAATGAGTGAAAATGTAAATAAGGCTGAATTGACGGGAGCAACTATCTTGAGTTCCATTTCACGGAACATAAGAGTGGCTGATGATCTTTCTAAAGATCAAATGCCTTCACAGGAATCCGAGGTGGAATTACCTACCTCAATAACTGCTGGTGAATCTTCCATTTTACGGAAAGATCCATCGGTAGGAGGTTCTTTTATGAACCAAGTGTCTTCACAGACGTACGAGGGAAACTTGGGTTTTGTACATTTAATCGATTCAAGTTTAACCTCCTAGATGGAAAATCTCTGGATCTCTTTTGAGATTTACCACTCTTTACCAGTGATCGGCAACTCGCTTCACGCGAGGACGGAAGCTCACGAACTTTCATTGCACCATCCGTGACCTCTGAAAAAGGGGCTAGGATGATTTCATTAGCAGGTACACATATCGGTGGAAGCTCTGGAGGAGAGTGGAAAGAATCACGAACAGAACATGTAAGTGTAACCCAAACCACTAAACCGAGTGAATGTAGAGTGTTGAGTGAAACACCTGCAGAACGTATGAGTGAGCAACCTACTCAACCACATGCACCTGTAACCAGAAAGGAATACAGCAGACTCCTAACACGGGTCCAAACAATGGAGAGAGTTGTCAAATATCTGTAAGTCCATTGCAGAAATCAAAAATTTTCAACTTATTTAACATGATGCATTCCAGGTTCAGTTAAGTTCCATGGCATCCCAGTTTAGTCATGCAATTAATTCCTTGGCAAAACCATCTTCGTCTAATTTACCAACTCCACATCCTACTACACTGGAGGATAACCCAACTGAGGGGGAGAAGTTGGATGATCAAGAAAAATCAACTAGGCGTAAGGCCTAGGAAAAGGTTGTTGACACGGAATTAACTTTATTTTGGGAAAGGAAAAGCTAGTGGGAGTATTAGTGGAAAGAAAGCAAGGAAAAATTGAAGATATGTTCAGTCTAGAGGAATAATTTATCTTGCACTTGTTTAAATTTTAGAAATCTGGTAAATATATATATGATCCAGAATGCGCTTTAATATTATTTATCTTTGTATTTCATTTTTTTTGTATCAGTTGAGTTATCCTCTAGGAATTTGCTTGTCAAACCCTAACAATCAAATAGGGGGAGATTGTAAAGCATAATGTAATATAATATGTAATAGAGGACATATATAACTCAACTAGGATAAAAGATAAATAATATTAACTCTATACAGGGATCGTGAAATTTGAAGAACAGGTATCAACAAGGATCAAGTTGCTGAAAGAAGTTCATTAACATGATCAAGCCTCAGTGACAAAATAAGATGTACAGATGATTCAGTTGAAGGGCCAAAAGATTCCAAAGATAAAGTTTTTATGGTTGCACAATTCTTAGCAGTGTTCTTAAAAGACATGATACGAAGACCATTAGTGAATGTTAGTCGTCTGTGAACCAGACCAGTTGCACTAGGCGTCAACACTTCACAAAGGAATCGAAGTATCTAACTCAGAAAAACTGTTAAGAGGTATGATTGAGTTTAGAGCAGTATTGATATCCTCCATTTTGGAAGCTGCATATTTAAGGATGTCAAATTAAGAGGAAAATGAATAGTATCCAAAATCACTATTCATATGAATAGTAACCGAAATCACTATTCACAAGAATAGTAACCGAAATCACTATTCACACGAATAGTACTATTCATATGAATAGTAACCGAAATTACTATTCATGAATAGTACCCAAAAGTACTATTCATCAGGTGGAGCCTACATGAATATAAATGTTAAATGAAGATGTGAAAGTCTTCGTGCAGAATGTTTTGAAAACCGAATGCAGCAGGCGGCTGAAGACTATAAAAAAAAACGTCATCAGTTACGTTATATTAAGCAGCATAGTAATTTTCTAAAGTCTATAAATAGGCCTGTTGTATTTCATTTCAAAACAAACCTCAACACCCAACTCTCTCTTCTTTCTCTTATAGCTTCTCTGTGTAAGCTGCTAGACAGTCCATCTAGTAGAAAAGCCGGCTTAGCCCGCTTTCAAAAAGTGTCGGGTACAAGGTCCTCGTGCCTAAACTATCCTTAGGAGTGTTCTGGTTTTGAAGCTAATCCATTGGATTAGAAGTTGTAACACCCCTTCGGGTTTATTATCAATAAAGATATATTCCTGAAATTGTGTTTCGTTATTTTTGATTTCAAGATCCGAAAAATTGTTATCCACAAAAATCTTGAAAATCGAATTATTTTGGTAGTATCGTATTCAACCCCCCCTTCTACGATACTTCGGGACCTAACACCTCTTTATCGCTAGGAAGAGTTCCTTGTTGCCTACTAAGTAAGGCACTTGCGAGCTGCCCCATCTGGTTCTCCAAGGTCTTGAGAGAAACTGCCTGGCTTTTAACCATCAACCTTAACTCATCCAATTCTGATTTTTCATTAGAATATTGCCCTGCATTAGCCTGAGGCTGTTGCTGAAAACCTGGAGGTTGGAATGGTTGCCTTGGAGCATACTGCTGCTGATAGCCCTGATTGAATGGCCTAGCTCCAAATTGTTGATAAGGCTGCTGTGGTTGTTGCTCCAGCTGAAATTGGGATGATTACGATTATTAGGATGATAAGTTGCTGGAGCTGGTGCAACAGGTCTCTGAAAATTACTCACAAACTGTGCTGATTCAGAAGAGATAGTACACTGATTCATCTCATGTGTGCCCGCACATAGCTCACAAACACTAGCCACCTGCTGAACTCCATAATTGGTAAGAGAATCCACCTTCATAGTCAAAGCTTTCAACTGAGCTGCTATAGCTGTTGCTGCATCAACTTCAAGAATACCTGCTACCTTGCCTTGAGAAAGTCTTTGAGTTGGATTTTGATATTCATTAGCAGCCATCGTCTCAATTAACTAATAAGCTTCATCGTAGCTCTTAGCCCATAGAGCTCCACCTGATGCTGCGTCTAGCAAAGGTCTAGATTGTGCTCCCAACCCATTGTAGAAACCATTAATCACCATCCAGTCAAGCATACCATGATGAGGACACTTTCGAAGCATCTCCTTGTATCGTTCCCAAGCCTCACACAGAGACTCCCCAGATTGCTGTGCAAATTGAGTTAGAGCATTCCTTATTGCTGCAGTTTTCGCCATAGGGAAGAATTTAGTAAGAAACTTCTAAGCAAGATCCTCCCAAGTAGTAATGGAACCGGCTGGTAAGGAGTGTAACTAGCCTTTAGCCTTATCCCTAAGAAAGAATGGGAAAAGTCTCAATTTGATAGCATCATCCGACACACCATTGAACTTGAAGGTGTCACAAATCTCAATGAAATCCCTGATGTGCATATTAGGATCCTCAGTAGGAGCACCCCCAAACTGAACCAAATTCTGCACCATCTGAATCGTGCCAGGCTTGATTTCAAAAGTATTTGCTGCAATAGCTGGTCTAACAATGCTAGACTGAATGTCATTGATCTTAGGCTGAGAATAATCCTTCAAAGCCTTTGCTACTGCTGGTAAATCTGCCATCTCTTCTGCTGCTGCAAGTTCTTCTTCTGCAAGTTTACGAGTTTGCAAATGTGTTCGCATACACGTTCAAGTACCTGAAACACCAAGAAACAACAAACTAAGTAAGAAAATCCGAGTCAGTGAACGCTAACGACCACTGATGACAAGCACATAAACTAAAAACAAAACACCGATGATCCCCGCAGCGGCGCAAAAAACTTGTTAACACAAAATCACGCAAGCGTACGTGGTCACAAGTAATACAGATAGAAGTCAAGTTAATTCCCACAGAGATCTTAGGTTTTAAATCAGTTAATGCACCTATGCAACAATGTATGATTATTACTCACTGGTAAGACGATTAACAAAATTGGGTTTTGATTAACTAAATTAACTAACAATTAACTAACTAATTGGAATTAAAGACGAATTACTTATATGAGAATAAACATGGGATCCTAACTTCATTATCTACTTCGCTTAGAGTTGATGCCTTTAATCAATACATGTGATGGTTTTGATATCTGATCAGACAACACGAAACAAGTATAGGTTACCTCTCGGTATACGAACACCAAACTAATCATACATCCACAAAAGAGATAGAAGATGAATAGACACCAATTATGTTTAGACCCTATATCTCTATAAGATTTGAAACATAACGGTTTAAACACAAGTCATCCATATAGATCACATATGGCAGTATAAGTATTCTCATCTTATGCTACGAATCATGTTGATAAACAATCATGAACCTATGCTAGCATGGCAAGTTCTAAATCTCAAGATCCACTCTCGTTTCGTAAGAGATTAACAAATTAGATGTTAGCTACGCATCTAAATTCATGAAGCAAAACCATACAAGGATATCAAGAATTCACCACACACATATCTTTAAAGCAATCAAACTACTAAGTTACGTAGATAAATCCATTAGAATCCCATGACAACGATTAGTTCATAATTGAACCGTTCGTCACCATGGGATTTGATGAAGACATGATAAAAAACAAAGTATGAAAGAAAGAAGATGTAATATTAATAAAACAAAGAGTTGAGAAAACAAATCTAGAATCCAGAATAGCGCCTAAGAAAAGAACACAAAAGATGAAGTAGATCTTGATCCGTTGCTTGTCACGAGCGTTGAATCTTTCTCTACTTTTCTCCCTTGCAAATCTAAGCTATGATATGTAATGATACAAATTACAATGGTTTGATGTGTTTAAATAGGCTCTAGAAGTCTTGCCTATGAAGGAAATACCCTACAATACTATTAGAATTCGAGTTAGGTGCAAGAACTACCTAAAATACAACTAGAATTCGAAAAAGGGCAAAACTGTCATTTTTCCAGTCTGCGCCTCTACCTCCTTGTAACACCCCCAGATCCGGGGTCAGGGATCTGGTGGTTACGGTCTTACATCCTTTAATAATACTTGACTTGAGTCCACAATAAATAAATCACATGCTGTGACCCCACAATAATATCCACTCACACGCACAACAGTTATAGTCCCAGAGATGAAATTGAAATAAGTCTTACATTAAAGGGTTACGAATAAACGTTATTACAATCCCAAAAGGATAACATCATAAGTTTAACAGTTTTGCCGTTGATTACATTAATTATACATATAGTTAAACAGGAAACAAAAGCTGTCTAACTATGCTACCTCAGCAATGACGGCTAGCATCTCAGCGGGGAGTCCGGTGGGTCGGGTAACCCGCTTGCGCCGAGTGCGCCTGATGCGAGCCATCTGTCCTAGCTGTTGTTGTGACATAATATGAACAAAGCAAGGGTGAGCGAAAGCCCACCAACAATAATATAACTGAACAGTGATACATATATACAGCAGTTCAAAATATCCTTTGAAACCATATGCCATGCATTAATGAGGTTATTGCCAGTATAATATAAAGGATGAAGTTACCAGGTAACTCAAAGTATTTGTTTGAAGAAATATCTGCTACATCAAAAGTAAGCGAGATATTCTCATTGTCATTAAAAAGAGGAACTTGCATGAAAAGATTGCAATTCCAGTTATGAACACTTTTCCAGCTCTGCCAACAATAATCATGTTGCAGTGATAACGTGTATTTTATACACGTTTTGTCATTTATTCTCTTGCATTTTTGTTAGTTTCGAATGTTGTTTTATTAATATTTGTTATGTTTTTCATCTTTCAGTGCCTCACGCTTAATTGTTGAAAAGATGGCTTAATTTGGGCATGAAAGCGAAGATTATTCAAGAGGGTGGTTAGAAGATGCAATCTTGCGATGCCGGGAGGTTTTTAATGTGTTATCTTGAAGATTTTATCTCGCACGACCGCTCCGCAAGCCGTTCGCTAGGCCGTTCAAAGAGTTTAAATGATGCAGATTTTTGCACGGGCTACTGCACGGCCGTGCAACAGGCCGTGCAGAGTGTTCCAAGTAGTGCAGAGTGCAGTTTTTCTCACGGGCAGTTGCACGGCCGTGCAAAATCCTGCTGTGTATTAAAAGAAGCAAAACCCTACATTTTATAACATCTTATCTTCACATCTTATTTTTCCTCTCTTCTTAGCCTCTTCAAGAACATAATTAGGGTTAGTAGGAAGTAGTTAATTATGAGTAACTAACTCCATAATTTGGCTCAAGGAAGCATCTCTTGTACTAAACCCATTCAATTTAAGTAGGATCTTCTTCATTCTATCTTAATTGCTTGAATGTATTGTTTATGATTTTGCTTGGAGATTTGTAAGTTGCTTCATCTTGCTCTTCTTGTAATTTCAATTGCTAATTGTTTGTACTAATCCGTAATTGTTAGTACATTCATTATAGTAGCACAAGTTTAGTTTACCTAAATTCTCAAGCTTTAAGTGCAAATACCTAGGTTGAGCTTCTCATCCTTGGGTTTTTCCTAGCCTCTCTTTGATTGATTCCTTGATTTGGTTATACTAGTAGTGCTTTATTATTGGTAGCTATTATCAAGAGAGCTAGTTTATGTGCTTCAGTAAATTAGTGTTTTTAGAAGAGAAATAAGTGATTGTGTGCTTCACCAATTATCTTGGTTAGGTAGAGTTGGATATAATTTTGCTTGTTGTTGAGTTGAAGTGCTTGAGTTGCATTATCCTTGGGTCAAATATCTCTTATCTTGCAAATTTATTCATTGATTTGTTGTGTTGGTAAATTTGGATAGTTGCCATTAATTTAGTTGTATTTTTGTAGCAATTTAGTTATTGTATGCAAGGTGTTTGATAAAACACCTCAACCAAACTCAAAACCCCCCCATTTACACACTTCTAGATTGTAAGAGATAATATACTCGAAATCGATATTGAGAGTCCTTCCCTGTGAACGAACTTACGAAAAACACTACCTTCAAATTGGCGCCGCTGCCGGGGAAGGCAACAATATTATTTTTGAGTTAATTGTTTCTTATATTTTTAGATTTTATCTTTGTATATAGTTTTTTTTTCTTTCTTTCCTTTTTTGTGTGTGTCTTCATGTTTATTGGATATAGACATGAACTAACTCTTTCAGGAGACGATGGATAACTATTTTGGTTGGAATAGCGCTCAAGATTTCACCTATGATCAAGAACGATATCAAGATTTTAATTCTTTTCAGAATTTTAATGGGTATCAGGTGAATTCTTTATATTCTACAAACTCATGCTATGCTCCTTACCCTCCCAGCATCGATTATTCATATGCTTGTGAAAACCAATGTTATGATCCACAATATTATTCCCAAGACCATCAAGGGTCTTCTTCATCTTCCTTATCATCATTAGAGGAGATGATAAACCAAATGGCGGCAAACAACCTCCAACTTGCTTTTGAAAATCGATGCTATGATCCGCAATATAATTCCCAAGACCATCAAGGGTCTTCTTCATCTACATTGTCATCACTTGAAGAAATGATGAAGCAAATGGCGGCAAACAACCTCCAATTTCAAAACGCCACATTTCAAAGTATATCCAACTTGGAAAAGATCACTTCTCAAATGGAAAAGAACACTTCTCAAAGCTTATCCAACTTGGAAGAGCAAATGAGTCAACTAGCCGAATCCGTGAGTCGATTAGAGGAGGTCAATTCTTCTACTAATCATGATGTTTGTTTTGTAATTGATGAAAATGTTGTGCATGATGAATTTGCTTGTTTAGTTGACGATTGCCCTAGGCTTAATGATGATGAATTGGATGCAGTTGATGATCTACCAAATTTAGAAAATACTTTTGTGCTTAATGAATTGGTAGATGAGATAAAAATTGATGATTGTCCAATTAAAATTGAGAAGGAATTTGAGCTTAAGATTGATGAGGTTGAAATTTTTGCTTGGGTATATAAGGATCCAATTTGGGAACAATTTTTGAGTCATAGTTATAATGATTATTCTGACGATTTTTCTAACTATTTTGCCTTTTCAAAGTCTCCCGAAGATGTGAAGATCATAAAAATATTTTTATATTTTTATGGATCGAAGGTATATTTGCACACCTTGTTCTTATTATTGATTCGTAGGTATGTGCATTTATTTGCTTTTTCACCTCATTAGTTATGGTACTTGTATAAATAAGTCGAGCCAACGACATTAAACAAAGGCGCTTTTTTGGGAGGCAACCCAAGGTACACATGTATTTATATATTATGTGTATGTCAAATTTTTGGTCCTCACTCGCATTTATGAAGGGTGTTATGCATTTTGTGGGTTTGAGGATTGATCTAAATATTAATGAGTGGGATTTTCTTTTTCATCTATTTTATTTTCTAAAGAAAAAAAAAATATTGATTGATTTTTATGTATTTTTGTGATGTGTCTAGTGAATTATATTTCACTGCAAAAAAAAAGAACAAAAAGAGAAAACAAAAAAATAGTGACCCGCTCAATAATATTTAGTATCGCTAATTCCAATTTTTATGATTTTTTGTATTTGTTCCACTCGTGCCTTGATGTGTTTGTTCATGTTTTCAGGAATTAATATTTTGCTAAAGCATTCAAGGATTTATGTTGATTGTTCGTGGCATTAATTCAATTCTTGGCTTGCACATTTCGAAGTTGGATTTTGACAAGTATGAGTGGTTTTGCTCCCGGTTCTTGTTCTTTATTTTCAGGGGAGTTCCCTTTCACTCATATCTTTACTTCGTTTTATTTGTCATGCATGAGGACATGCCATGTTTTAAGTGGGGGAAGGATTGTTGATTTTGATGTCCGTTTTGTTTACATTTGGAAAATAAGTTTAGTCATGAGTGTGTTTACTTGTTTGTAAAATTTATGACATTGTGAGCTTGTAGCTTTGTTTTCTCCTATTACGTGTCTAGCATTATCAATTTGATGTGAATCTATAAGTTGATGCACCTTTTTGCACACACTCACACTTAAAATGACATGAAATGTCTAGATTGTTTGTAATTAAATTGTGACATGACGATTATCTCTTAGAATGCATGGAATCAAATCGAGAAGATGTTATTACAACTTAAACCTTGTGAGGCCTTGAACGATGATTCTTTTGCTTGTGTGTTGCTCCCTCTTTATGTGTGTTTGTTGCTCTAGGGCTTGCATTAAACCTTCATTCATGGATGCACCATAATAAGGAAATTCTATTTAGGATAACCTTTTTGGCCTTTTTAGCTTATGAACCATGAAATAATCCCTAGTTACCCCCTTTGAAGCTTATATCCATATTTTTCTTCGTCACTCTCCCCTTTTATACATGAGTCATAGCCAAATACTTCACTCTCGACCTAGTTGAGCTAGTTGAGTCTTGGAAAGAATTGATTGATGAGCATGTGAATTTAGAGAAATTGTGAAGAGGAAGAATTCTATTTATTGTAAGTGGGAACTAGTTCGACGTGTATATCTAGATGTGGTTCAAGGTTCATTGTAATATTTATATATAATGCATCCCCTTTGCTAAAAAAAAAAGCAATAAGAAAGGGGATGTTAAAAAAAAAAGAAAAAAAGAAAAAAAGAAAAAAAAGCAATAAATCTTTGTACATTATTTTGATTCAATTTTCTTGGTAAATGTGGTTGTGTTTTGTAATTGTAAATGAGTGAAGATATTCTTTAGTTTGGAATTTGGTGGATAAAGCGAGCAAGCGTCATTTTGACTCAACTAGCGAAACTTTTACACCTTCTTTGAACTTAAATTTTCACACCTTCACCCTAGCCTCATTACAACCCATTTTATGAATTCCTTGTTTTTGGTGCAATCCGGAATTTAGGTGGACATGCAAGGTTAAGTAGAGCGCATGCATTTAGACTTGGAGTTGAGTGAAATCTCTAGCCCATACTTGTGTGATGCATAATTGAGAGATGTGAGATTTTTCACCATACAATTTCATCTTCTTAATGCGAAGCCATGTATGCTTTGTGATCATCTTGTCTAGTGTTCACGATTGAAGTGCATTCATTCTATCTTTAATGTCATGGTTACATTTTGCACAAGGTGTGTTATCTTGATTCTTGAATTGGTTACTAGCTCGTTATAGTGGATGACAAGGTGAATAGCTCTATATGTTTGATTTTTGTTACAAGTGGACGACTCGGACATGTGAGTGTAGTAGTTAGTTTAATTAGTATATATTGTTAGTTTCTTGTTTATTAGTGATTTTTGTGATTTTGTGGGTACATCATCTATAAACCCTCACGAGACCTCACTCGTCCACTAGGGCTACCTAGGGGTTCCAAGGGCTTGTTGCATATGCCAAATGCAACCGTGATCACCTACGGAAGTGGTACTAATTAGAAATATATGATTATGTTAATTTTAGTTTGCTCGGGACTAGCAAAGTTCAAGTGGGGGAAGACTTGATAACGTGTATTTTATACACGTTTTGTCATTTATTCTCTTGCATTTTTGTTAGTTTCGAATGTTGTTTTATTAATATTTGTTATGTTTTTCATCTTTCAGTGCCTCACGCTTAATTGTTGAAAAGATGGCTTAATTTGGGCATGAAAGCGAAGATTATTCAAGAGGGTGGTTAGAAGATGCAATCTTGCGATGCCGGGAGGTTTTTAATGTGTTATCTTGAAGATTTTATCTCGCACGACCGCTCCGCAAGCCGTTCGCTAGGCCGTTCAAAGAGTTTAAATGATGCAGATTTTTGCACGGGCTACTGCACGGCCGTGCAACAGGCCGTGCAGAGTGTTCCAAGTAGTGCAGAGTGCAGTTTTTCTCACGGGCAGTTGCACGGCCGTGCAAAATCCTGCTGTGTATTAAAAGAAGCAAAACCCTACATTTTATAACATCTTATCTTCACATCTTATTTTTCCTCTCTTCTTAGCCTCTTCAAGAACATAATTAGGGTTAGTAGGAAGTAGTTAATTATGAGTAACTAACTCCATAATTTGGCTCAAGGAAGCATCTCTTGTACTAAACCCATTCAATTTAAGTAGGATCTTCTTCATTCTATCTTAATTGCTTGAATGTATTGTTTATGATTTTGCTTGGAGATTTGTAAGTTGCTTCATCTTGCTCTTCTTGTAATTTCAATTGCTAATTGTTTGTACTAATCCGTAATTGTTAGTACATTCATTATAGTAGCACAAGTTTAGTTTACCTAAATTCTCAAGCTTTAAGTGCAAATACCTAGGTTGAGCTTCTCATCCTTGGGTTTTTCCTAGCCTCTCTTTGATTGATTCCTTAATTTGGTTATACTAGTAGTGCTTTATTATTGGTAGCTATTATCAAGAGAGCTAATTTATGTGCTTCAGTAAATTAGTGTTTTTAGAAGAGAAATAAGTGATTGTGTGCTTCACCAATTATCTTGGTTAGGTAGAGTTGGATATAATTTTGCTTGTTGTTGAGTTGAAGTGCTTGAGTTGCATTATCCTTGGGTCAAATATCTCTTATCTTGCAAATTTATTCATTGATTTGTTGTGTTGGTAAATTTGGATAGTTGCCATTAATTTAGTTGTATTTTTGTAGCAATTTAGTTATTGTATGCAAGGTGTTTGATAAAACACCTCAACCAAACTCAAAACCCCCCCATTTACACACTTCTAGATTGTAAGAGATAATATACTCGAAATCGATATTGAGAGTCCTTCCCTGTGAACGAACTTACGAAAAACACTACCTTCATGCAGGAAATAAATAAGTTTGGATGATGAACCAATGATGGTGTATTCACCGCGCCCGCTGTTCCAATCTTGATGATTAGTCGAGATCGTACAGCTCAAATTAGATTTACTACCGGTAGAAGGAAGAACTGACGGCTTTACTTGTCTACCGCCTTACTAGCTCTCCCCGGCCAACGGTTGGGCCAAAGGGGATGGACCGGCGCTACTCGGCCTCTTACACGACTCCTAGTTCAAATAGAATTCATGATTCTGAATGTAACGTTCGTCCCCCTTTCCCCAAGTATAATACTTGTTGATAAGACTCTACAAGGTAGTCGCATCTAGTTGGAAAGGAAAATTCACCAATAACTTCCAAGCTGTGGCTTGGTATCGAATATCAACTTGTTCCAACAATCTTACCCCTCGAAAGATGAGAAGGTAAACAACGACTTAATAAGTCAACAGCACCCGAGTTGCGAGTGAAGAGAATACTCTATAACCGGGAAGTCGACAAGATAAATAACATTTTCCAAGTAAGGTTCCCTTATTATTAGAGAGGTAGACTCAAAGAAGAATGATGTCTGAGAACCTTTCTTGATATAAGATTAATAATAATATGACTCCGAGGTATTTTCTGTAATAATCGAAGAAGATAAACCTTATTGAGGTTATTCTAAGTATGAAATAAATATTCAGAGAATATTTATTGAATTAAAAATATTTAAAGAATATTTAAGAATATTAAAGGATATCCTTAATCAGGGTATTTTCCAAAATAATCCCTGAAGAAATATCAAGAGAATATTTATTGAATAAATAACTATTTAAATGAATATTCAAAATAATATTCATTTATTTAATAGGACCTGAAAGGAATATTTAAGACAATATTCATAATTAATTAGGAATTTAAATGAATATTCAAAAAGTAATATTCATTTAATGAATAATATTCTAAATGAATATCAAGTAATATTCATTTAGTAATCCAAGCTTTAAAGGAATATTCGAGATAATATTCGATAAATAAATCAAGCTTCAGATGAATATTAAAATAATATTCATCAAGTAATTAATATCCTAAATGAATATTCAAAAGTAATATTTATTTAATAAAATAATATTCTAAATGAATATCCAAATAATATTCATTTAGTAGTCTCATCTTTAGAAGAATATTCGAAATAATAATCGATAAATAATTCGACTCTGAATGAATATTAAAATAAATATTATTCGTCGAATAGTTACGTTCAAATAATTATTTGAAGTAAGGATCGTTAAATAAATAATCTCGAACGAATATTCAAATAATATTCGTCGCCCGAATAAAAATATTTTCCATCCGAGGTAATCTCGATATATCAAGAAATATTGACTCCCGGTCTATATTTGATGAATAAGATGTATACGCCCTTCTATGAGGGTCTTACAATAACCGGCTTATAGTTGATACGATAGCTATCTAATTTATAAGCCAATAACAATCAGGGAACAAGCATAATGATATAACTTGAAAGTAGGCATGCATGCTATGGCATATGTATAACAGAAAACATATATATATATATATATATATATTCAATCACAACAACAGCCTAAAAGAAGGGAATTGAAACTTGCCTGGTAGTCGAGTACGGTAAGGGGTAGTGGTAGCGGGTCCCGGGTCAGCTTGGTGATCTATAAATAGCCAAGGCATTCGGGATTAATCACTTAACATCTTAAAAGTTAAGTTATACTTAAATCGAAACACGTTCTCGAGTTATCTCGTTATACCCCTTTTAGTGGATTCCTTTTATCATCGATCCGACCCGACATTCGTTCGTTAATACGACATGTCATTGTACTTACACTTGGGACATACTTAAGTCATACAAGTTCTAAAGTCGATCGTTACAAATCAATATTATGCTCCGAATTTTATCGCCTATTTTCTAAGTGTTTTACCGAAGTTATAATCAAGCGGGTTTTTAGGGGTTCGTTTGCGATTAACTTTGATTCGAACATTTTTATAAAATCGAAAAACGATCCGTTTCACATGAGGTTTTCTCTCACACCTTCCTTTTTACCTCTAGTATTTAATTACCAAGATTCGCCACTGACTTACGTATATTACAAGGGTTCAATTTTAATAACGAACTCGTACTTACGGTTTCGAACGTCTTTTAGTGAATCGGCCATAATTCCTAAACCGTAAGTCCGTTTCACATGATCTTTATATCAAAACGAAGCTTATAACATGATCTATCTTGACATGGCAGAACATGATACTGGACAGTGATTTATGGCTACTATCAAACACGATTTCTTAAGGTTAACAAAAATCGGGCATTACGACGGCTATAAATCGGACGTTCCATAAATCGTAATCAACAACCCAAGCCACACCGGGCATCTAAACAACTTATACACATAATAAGCATCTCAACAAGTCCAGAAGCTACTGATCTTAGCATCAAAATCATCATGTTAATCAAATCACTAAATCACTAACTAAGCATGCTTATAACATGAACATAATCATAACTAAGCTAGATCCATCAAGAACATGCTTAAAACTCAAAGTAGATCTAGGGTTTTCAATTCTTATACCTTCCTTGGAGTATGTACTAGCCTCACAAATCTTGGTATGGTCCTTGGATAGCCTTAAGTTAGCTAGGATCAACCATGAAAACAAGAAAAACAAAGATTAGTTCTTGAAAACACTATTCATCATCATCTTTGATGATTTATTTGAAAATGGAAAAAGATGAATTTGAAGATGAAATTTCTAGGGGATCTAAGCTATGATATGAAGTACTCACCATAAATATTTCAAGATCAAATGATGGTTGGAAGCCTTACTTCTAGCACCTTGGCAGAATTTTTCAAGGAAGAAAGGAAAATGGAGAGTTCTTTGTGTTTGCTTGGTTGTTTTGATAATAATTCATAAAGTGATGAGCCTTGGATGATATCTCATCTCTTTTTACTTTATTAAAGTGCTTTTGGAATGAATGGTGAGATTTGAAAGCATGTGTAGCACTTGGATTGATTTATGGCTAACTAGAGTTTGATTTGGCTAACTACTAGTTCAATCCTTAACATGCTAGTTACTTAGCCCACTTGGTTGCTAGATATTTATCTAGTAGCTTATGCATGACTCTTGCTTCCACTGCTTGTTTCTTTTGTCCGGTTATTGCTCGTTTCGATTGATCGTTCGGGCGAATAACTAAGTAGTTTCACCTCTAGGGTTTACCGGGAAATTTCTCGATATTCATAATACCTTCCCCAATCCTTAATATAATCCTCGTGATGACCATGTAGGATATTTAATCTCGATACGAACTTAATACGTAATCTAGGATTCGTTCGCTTTATTGATTAATCACGTTATAACGTTTTAGCGGTTTCTAGAACGCTTGTTTCACTGCCTCAGTGGTTTCCTACCTTCATTCTTAAATCAAATATAATAACATCCCAAAATATCAAATCCTCAAAGTTAATATCTCAATTCTTGGATTATAATAATATTTAATCCACTGTCTGGTCAAATATTATACCGAAAAAGAATTTGGAATTTCTGAATTCCGATCGTCTCTGCATTCACTTATTTCCTCCGCGTATTACTAATATGACTTCGAAACATCCATATCACGTCCCGTACATAGGGTGGCGTGAAAAGTTTTCCAACTTACAAAATCACTATTCATCCACCAAATTACTATGCACGTACATGAAACACTATGCCTATGCACGTACGGGAAACACTATGCACGTACGGGAAATACTATGCACGTATGGGAAACACTATGCACGTACGGGAAACACTATGCACGTATGGGAAACACTATGCACGTACTCATTTCCCTTCAAGGATCCATTAGCTCCTTCCTGGATGGTAGATTATTCTTATCTAGGTCCTCAACCATCGAATTACTCTATTCTGACAATATACCAATGCATTAGGATCGTTGTCCAAAGCAATATCCATTCATTACAATCATCGTTCTTTGAAACCACCATTCATTAGAGCTGGTGACCTTGTTGTCGGAATCATTGTTCCTCATTTTATCATTACTTAATAAAAAGTTTTAATTATATCCAAAATTTGGGGTTCTTACAGTCTCCCCTCCTTAAAAGGATTCCGTCCCGGAATCAGGTAGGAAGCAAAGAGTCGTTTGCCTGTCGTTCACTTTTTAGCTTCCCGGTCAATTCTTAGTCGTTCTACCCTTCCTCAGCACATCTTCTAGTGCTACAATCCATACTGTATCCTTTTTCCATCAACGTTGCCACTTTTCGTACAACTCACTATCCGGGTTATACTCTTACTCAGTCTTATCCTTATTGATACCTGCAGTAACATTGGTATCACTATCACCCTACGAATTCGGAGGTAACCTCGCTCGTACTGTGCATTTCCTGATCGCTTTAATCTTCGCAATCTCGATCAATATAGAGAAGTGGAAAGATTTATTCAGAGATCACTATGATCAATTGAACATTTGTTATATTGCATAGTTAGTACAGAAGGGGCCAGCCTTTAGTACTTGACAAGCAATTAAACAAGTTATGGTATTCCACTTAGACTTCTATCACATAGACAGATAGTCACGTAGCAGTACCTCCCCTCCTAAAAGGGTTGTTCTTCTCAATTCATAAAGAAGATGAATAAGAGAGAAGAAGAGAACAGAGTTCCAAAGGATTATAGAAAGCTTTCATGATTGTAGAATATCATACTCAGAATTTACCTCTGAACTATAGAGGTTTATCAAAGAAGAAATTAATCATAATTATATCCAATACTATTTGATCGCAATCTCACGTGATAACATATCTTGCTGCTTTGTCCATTATTCTATGGACAAATACTCTTGTTCAATCTTAGCGATACTCACATTCGAGAAATCCTTCAACCTTTCAGGTTAAATCTTAGATTTCTCACTTGACATCATTATTACTGACATCCCATATCGTGTTACTAGCTTTTTCATAACTATAATATTGACACTATCAGGTTGTCATCCTGAGAATTCATTAGAAAACCCACTCATAACATTCCTTGCTTCTCATTCCATAGTTGCTTTCCCAGCCTTTTCTTTATCAATCACATCCTTCTTATTATCTGATTCTTACTCATTTCTATTATTTAGTTTCACCTTCACCTCTTTATTGAGACACCTTTTTGCACTTGGTACCTCCTTATCGGTATTCCGTCACATTTATTCTATAATCATCACGTTATTCCAATTTAAACTTTCCGAAATGAATCTGGCCCGATCCCTTTAACTTAGATTCATATAATCTACTTCTGCCAACCTTGTTTCTCATCACTTGTTCTTTTCTATCCGTGGTTTTCCACAAGTTGTCTTTCGTAAGTCAGACCAGGTCGTATATCTACATGCTCGTACTCCTATCATCTGTTGAACATCTGCATTTTACTGGCGTAGCCTTGCCACATGAAAGCCCGTTATGACCGTGCTATAAGTTTTGGGGGTAAGGCTGGCTCGAGAACACTTTTGAACTCTCAAATGGCCCAATAAGTCTCGGGCCCAACTGCCCTTCCCTCCAAGTCTCATTAATTCTTTCTACGGGAATACATTTGGCATCATGAATCATCAACCTCATATTCTCTATCTGGTTTGCGCAGAAATACACTAACACAAACTTGCTTGTCATTCATCAACATGCCATTTAGTTTATCAATAGCAGCACTTTCTTTATCTTTACGTTGTCATATACTTTCTTAGAAGAATCACCATCGCTTGTTGTTTACGTAGTGCGTTAATAGCTAACCCTACGGGTTTCAAATCCCTTAGGGAGACAAAGTAATCACTATTCCCTATCCATAAGGAACACTTCCTGAACTTGATGTAGATATAACATGAAGTAGATAGAATTGCAGAAGAGTTTCAAGCATCGCAGCTAGGTCCGGTTGATGAAACTATCACTTATGCATCTTCCACAAAAGACTGGAAACCTAACGGTTTACTTCATCAATTTTTTGTACCATGGTCCTGGTTTGCCTCAAAACGGGACCTTCTAAGGTACGTAATATGCTTAAGACTCCATCAGGAATCGAATCTTTACTTAAACTATTATTACCGTCAATTCTTGCACATTCATCAGAAGGAATGTAAATTCCTCCATTCCGATATGACCTTCAAGGTCCTTCCAAATATCATTCTGTTTCTTCGGTATGAACATTTGTAATTATTCCTTTATACTTAGATTGTCGGCCACCTCATTGGCCTTTCCTGATACTAACAATTTCTTGTAATCCATGTTCTCTAGATACATTCCAACTCAAACTTTTTTACCTCATTCCCATCACTGTTGGGTTAAAGCATTCTCCATTAAGCTCTGCTGAAGGACAAAATATAACTATCAGTCTTTTTTTTCCCCATAAGTCATTGCTTCCACCTTCCCATGGGAACTTTATCAAAGTTACTCTCGATCATACCTAGGATATTTGTTCTCTTAGTTCTTTCTTGTTCTAGGATAATCTCAACCTTTGTTGGTTCAATCCATACTTTCCCATGGTTTCACACATGCCTCGTCTGGCATAATTATTTCTATGTCATATATTCCCTACCAAACTTCCATTTTGAACTTCAGAATATTACCTTTTTCCTTGTAAGGTTTCTTAGGTAATCCTCATCATTCTTCCTGTATTTTCTGGGTACAGGGCACATCAAAATATCAGTAATTAATCATATAATAATTCTGTCTATATACCTTTCAAAACTGCTTTTTTTTTATAAATCCTCAAAGTTTGATGTCGCCTTAATCAATTCAATTTATATCATCCAAATTCACAATGTCCTTTATTAGGGGTAATGCCATCCCTTGTCCATTCCCCAGGGTTTGCCTTACTCTATGGATATCTTATCCTTAATTCAACTGCCAAGGAATTCCTGCATCCTATAATTGGCAATCAAATCATGTATCCTTAATAAGGGTCTCTTTTCAATCATTCTTATTTGATAATCGATCGGTAGCTTACTGCTAATTTCTTCTTTCAGATAGTGGTCAACCTATTTGACCTTCCAAAAGACAACGTATGTCTATCTGCTCTCTTACAGAACTTGTTAATGGTAGCAAGGATGTTCTGAAAGATATTGGTCGAGTTCAACGTGAATTTCCTAGTGCTTATCGTTCTTCGCAAAGGTACTTGCCTCAGAGAAAATTCCTACAGCATATTGTTCAATTTCTGACCATTTCTATACTCTCTTCATATACCTTCATTGTTTACTTTCCACCGTCATAATATATTCATGGTATTCATGATACCCTAACATCATACATCTCAAGTCATTATACTCCCATTTTACTCGTAATCTTGGACAACCATGTACACATGAGTCACTTTAGTACGGGTGACCCCATCCCAAAAAGGTCTAGTGAATTCCTAATCAAAACATGGGCTGTTCAGCAGAAGATTCCTACGATCTCATTAATGTTTCCTTTATATCAGAAGGCCTTGCAGTCGGTGCTTTCTTAGAAGCAACCCTGCTTTGTCCTTTCATTGCTGGTCTAGTCACTTGATAATCCTTTGTGACTTGGCCTCAACTGGCCACAAAAAAAAAAAAAAATATATATATATATATATATATATATGATTTTAGGGGTTGGCTAATAGCATTACTTTTCTAGCAATTGCCGACATAGTGCCTTCTTCTAAAACTTTACTTCATATAAGTCTTAATCGACTATTCGGCACCGTCTCTGGTCACCTTTCCTCTATTTTTATCTTTTCAACTATTCTTATCACTACCACGTGCCACGCAAGCTTACCATTCCTGGCATAACAGCCTTTTCATTTAAGTCAATCCTGGAATTTCTCAGTCCGGCTGGTTTCTTACTTACATTTCCTGTTTCCGTCCAATCTCACTTCATCATTTTATCTCTACCATCGATTGTAATACTCAGGGTCCGTCTACTAACCCATATATGACGGCAACCTTACCCAATCCACAGGGTTCGCTCCAGTTTCCATTCTCTTCAATGATGTTCTCTGATAATCAGAAAGACAAGATTTGCCAAAATTCGATGAATTCCTTTTTTTTTTTGAATCAGGGAAATTTTTGTCAATCTATTCACCTATTGGTAACATTAAGGAGACCAATTTCGAAACCTGAAGAATAGTTCTATGAACCTCCAAGCAGGTAGAACCATAAGCAGTCATAATTAACAAAATAATCGTCATCAGGTTGGAAGTTTAACCACTGGAGAGGAACCAATTATATACATCCTTTAGAGGGGAATCAACAGTTTCAAACTGAAACCAGTCACAACTTCCTGATACCTATATGTCCTGATATTCAATATTACCAAATGTTAGTCTACCCAACCACTAGTCTCAGCAGGAACCTTACCGTCGGAGTTGGTTGTTCCAAAAAATTTGGCACTACTAAGGCCATCCGAACCTGGTGAACCGTGTTGTCCAAATGCATCCGCCAGTACTTTGTCATGCTGCGCAAGCACACATCCTAATCCTTTATGTGAAGCGTCGTTGGAAGCATAAAGTCTCCTTTTTCCATTAAGCAATGCCAACTCTTGGTCATTACCACTTTCATCTTTTAGCTCCAGGAAGATTTTCTCACATTTTTCCATTTAACTGCTGATCGTATTACTTGATCCATTATAATTCCGTGTCGGAGTAAACTTAAGGTAACTACTATAATCCATTCAAAGAAAAGAAAGAATTTAATATTCCTCTGAGTCACATGCATCTAACATTTCTGGTTCATCATTTCACTGAGTTAAATTAACCCTATACTTAGTCTCTGACAATAGTCTCATTACGAGTTCATCTTGACTCAATGGTCTTATCTTCCGGTAGGTTCTGAGATCATTGTCTTCCTTACTACTTCCTTATATAACTTTATCCAATCATGCTGTCCCTTCCCAATGTTTTCACTTTCTAACTGATTCATTCATAAAATGGACATTTTCCTGAATAAAACAACTTCATCAACCTCAATTTGGTTCCATAAATTACAACCTATGACATCTGCCTTCTCATGGCGAATTATTACTAACAATATTCATACTTATTCATTTATCAAATGATATGGCACTTACTGCCTCTTCTCAACTATTCCTAGGGACTCTGCACCTCACCTTATATCGATGCCTTTGATAATCATACATCCTACTAGCACTCTTTTCGTTAATATGAAAGTCTCTAATGATTCTCATCTATTTCCGTATAAGATCTCAAGTAATTCTTCCAATCCGTCTTACTTGCTGGTACTACCTCCAGTAGTCCAGCCACGAATCCAACATGAATCTTCAGTTCTCCTGCTAATAGCTTAGTTCTTTATGCCCACTTTTCTGAGCTCTATACCTTAATCATCTCAGTCTTTCTGGCTACAGCCCTCATTCCTCGAGGGTAAGCTCCTTATCCTAACAAGATTTTCCTTATCTGCTGGAACCTCTTCCGGGTCTCCAGTAGGGTACTCCATCGAATTACCCGCTGATCTTCAGCATATAAAGCATCATCGCGCTGCTGCTCGTATGCCTCAAGGTCTGTCACCTTACTCGTCGATACGATATCGAGCTAAGTTACTATCATGATACTTACGAGTTCCCATAAGGGTTTTATATGTCATCACTACATTAAGTAGTCCGACTATGAACTTGGCAAGAGTTCTTATTATCTTATTGAATTTATTGTTTTAACGTCACCTCATCTCTGGGGTTTATAACGTACGCTCTGATACCACTTCTGTAACACCCCCAGATCCGGGGTCAGGGATCTGGTGGTTACGGTCTTACATCCATTAATAATACTTGACTTGAGTCCACAATAAATAAATCACATGCTGTGACCCCACAATAATATCCACTCACACGCACAACAGTTATAGTCCCAGAGATGAAATTGAAATAAGTCTTACATTAAAGGGTTACGAATAAACGTTATTACAATCCCAAATGGATAACATTATAAGTTTAACAGTTTTGCCGTTGATTACATTAATTATACATATAGTTAAACAGGAAACAAAAGCTGTCTAACTATGCTACCTCAGCAATGGCGGCTAGCATCTCAGCGGGGAGTCCGGTGGGTCGGGTAACCCGCTTGCGCCGAGTGCGCCTGATGCGAGCCATCTGTCCTAGCTGTTGTTGTGACATAATATGAACAAAGCAAGGGTGAGCGAAAGCCCACCAACAATAATATAACTGAACAGTGATACATATATACAGCAGTTCAAAATATCCTTTGAAACCATATGCCATGCATTAATGAGGTTATTGCCAGTATAATATAAAGGATGAAGTTACTAGGTAACTCAAAGTATTTGTTTGAAGAAATATCTGCTACATCAAAAGTAAGCGAGATATTCTCATTGTCATTAAAAAGAGGAACTTGCATGAAAAGATTGCAATTCCAGTTATGAACACTTTTCCAGCTCTGCCAACAATAATCATGTTGCAGGAAATAAATAAGTTTGGATGATGAACCAATGATGGAGTATTCACCGCGCCCGCTGTTCCAATCTTGATGATCAGTCGAGATCGTACAGCTCAAATTAGATTTACTACCGGTAGAAGGAAGAACTGACGGCTTTACTTGTCTACCGCCTTACTAGCTCTCCCCGGCCAACGGTTGGGCCAAAGGGGATGGACCGGCGCTACTCGGCCTCTTACACGACTCCTAGTTCAAATAGAATTCATGATTCTGAATGTAACGTTCGTCCCCCTTTCCCCAAGTATAATACTTGTTGATAAGACTCTACAAGGTAGTCGTATCTAGTTGGAAAGGAAAATTCACCAATAAATTCCAAGCTGTGGCTTGGTATCGAATATCAACTTGTTCCAACAATCTTACCCCTCGAAAGATGAGAAGGTAAACAACGACTTAATAAGTCAACAGCACCCGAGTTGCGAGTGAAGAGAATACTCTATAACCGGGAAGTCGACAAGATAAATAACATTTTCCAAGTAAGGTTCCCTTATTATTAGAGAGGTAGACTCAAAGAAGAATGATGTCTGAGAACCTTTCTTGATATAAGATTAATAATAATATGACTCCGAGGTATTTTCTGTAATAATCGAAGAAGATAAACCTTATTGAGGTTATTCTAAGTATGAAATAAATATTCAGAGAATATTTATTGAATTAAAAATATTTAAAGAATATTTAAGAATATTAAAGGATATCTTTAATCAGGGTATTTTCCAAAATAATCCCTGAAGAAATATCAGGAAAATATTTATTGAATAAATAACTATTTAAATGAATATTCAAAATAATATTCATTTATTTAATAGGACCTGAAAGGAATATTTAAGACAATATTCATAATTAATTAGGAATTTAAATGAACATTCAAAAAGTAATATTCATTTAATGAATAATATTCTAAATGAATATCAAGTAATATTCATTTAGTAATCCAAGCTTTAAAGGAATATTCGAGATAATATTCGATAAATAAATCAAGCTTCAGATGAATATTAAAATAATATTCATCAAGTAATTAATATCCTAAATGAATATTCAAAAGTAATATTTATTTAATAAAATAATATTCTAAATGAATATCCAAATAATATTCATTTAGTAGTCTCATCTTTAGAAGAATATTCGAAATAATAATCGATAAATAATTCGACTCTGAATGAATATTAAAATAAATATTATTCGTCGAATAGTTACGTTCAAATAATTATTTGAAGTAAGGATCGTTAAATAAATAATCTCGAACGAATATTCAAATAATATTCGTCGCCCGAATAAAAATATTTTCCATCCGAGGTAATCTCGATATATCAAGAAATATTGACTCCCGGTCTATATTTGATGAATAAGATGTATACGCCCTTCTATGAGGGTCTTACAATAACCGGCTTATAGTTGATACGATAGCTATCTAATTTATAAGCCAATAACAATCAGGGAACAAGCATAATGATATAACTTGAAAGTAGGCATGCATGCTATGGCATATGTATAACAGAAAACATATATATATATATATATATATATATATATATATATATATATATATATATATATATATATATATATATATATATATATATATATATATATATATATATATATATATATTCAATCACAACAACAGCCTAAAAGAAGGGAATTGAAACTTGCCTGGTAGTCGAGTACGGTAAGGGGTAGTGGTAGCGGGTCTCGGGTCAGCTTGGTGACCTATAAATAGCCAAGGCATTCGGGATTAATCACTTAACATCTTAAAAGTTAAGTTATACTTAAATCGAAACACGTTCTCGAGTTATCTCGTTATACCCCTTTTAGTGGATTCCTTTTATCATCGATCCGACCCGACATTCGTTCGTTAATACGACATGTCATTGTACTTACACTTGGGACATACTTATGTCATACAAGTTCTAAAGTCGATCGTTACAAATCAATATTAT
Source organism: Saposhnikovia divaricata (assembly GCA_036435485.1). Taxonomy (NCBI): domain Eukaryota; kingdom Viridiplantae; phylum Streptophyta; class Magnoliopsida; order Apiales; family Apiaceae; genus Saposhnikovia; species Saposhnikovia divaricata. The sequence continues at coordinate 29,307,119 of CM071600.1, forward strand.
GCTCCGAGTTTTATCGCCTGTTTTCTAAGTGTTTTACCGAAGTTATAATCAAGCGGGTTTTTAGGGGTTCGTTTGCGATTAACTTTGATTCGAACATTTTTATAAAATCGGAAAACGATCCGTTTCACATGAGGTTTTCTCTCACACCTTCCTTTTTACCTCTAGTATTTAATTACCAAGATTCGCCACTGACTTACGTATATTACGAGGGTTCAATTTTAATAACGAACTCGTACTTACGGTTTCGAACGTCTTTTAGTGAATCGGCCATAATTCCTAAACCGTAAGTCCGTTTCACATGATCTTTATATCAAAACGAAGCTTATAACATGATCTATCTTGCCATGGCAGAACATGATACTGGACAGTGATTTATGGCTACTGTCAAACACTATTTCTTAAGGTTAACAAAAATCGGGCATTACGACGGCTATAAATCGGACGTTCCATAAATCGTAATCAACAACCCAAGCCACACCGGGCATCTAAAAAACTTATACACATAATAAGCATCTCAACAAGTCCGGAAGCTACTGATCTTAGCATCAAAATCATCATGTTAATCAAATCACTAAATCACTAACTAAGCATGCTTATAACATGAACATAATCATAACTAAGCTAGATCCATCAAGAACATGCTTAAAACTCAAAGTAGATCTAGGGTTTTCAATTCTTATACCTTCCTTGGAGTATGTACTAGCCTCACAAATCTTGGTATGGTCCTTGGATAGCCTTAAGTTAGCTAGGATCAACCATGAAAACAAGAAAAACAAAGATTAGTTCTTGAAAACACTATTCATCATCATCTTTGATGATTTATTTGAAAATGGAAAAAGATGAATTTGAAGCTGAAATTTCTAGGGGATCTAAGCTATGATATGAAGTACTCACCATAAATATTTCAAGATCAAATGATGGTTGGAAGCCTTACTTCTAGCACCTTGGCAGAATTTTTCAAGGAAGAAAGGAAAATGGAGAGTTCTTTGTGTTTGCTTGGTTGTTTTGATAATAATTCATAAAGTGATGAGCCTTGGATGATATCTCATCTCTTTTTACTTTATTAAAGTGCTTTTGGAATGAATGGTGAGATTTGAAAGCATGTGTAGCACTTGGATTGATTTATGGCTAACTAGAGTTTGATTTGGCTAACTACTAGTTCAATCCTTAACATGCTAGTTACTTAGCCCACTTGGTTGCTAGATATTTATCTAGTAGCTTATGCATGACTCTTGCTTCCACTGCTTGTTTCTTTTGTCCGGTTATTGCTCGTTTCGATTGATCGTTCGGGCGAATAACTAAGTAGTTTCACCTCTAGGGTTTACCGGGAAATTTCTCGATATTCATAATACCTTCCCCAATCCTTAATATAATCCTCGTGATGACCATGTAGGATATTTAATCTCGATACAAACTTAATACGTAATCTAGGATTCGTTCGCTTTATTGATTAATCACGTTATAACGTTTTAGCGGTTTCTAGAACGCTTGTTTCACTGCCTCAGTGGTTTCCTACCTTCATTCTTAAATCAAATATAATAACATCCCAAAATATCAAATCCTCAAAGTTAATATCTCAATTCTTGGATTATAATAATATTTAATCCACTGTCCGGTCAAATATTATACCGAAAAAGAATTTGAAATTTCTGAATTCTGATCGTCTCTGCATTCACTTATTTCCTCCGCGTATTACTAATATGACTTCGAAACATCCATATCACGTCCCGTACAAAGGGTGGCGTGAAAAGTTTTCCAACTTACAAAATCACTATTCATCCACCAAATTACTATGCACGTACAGGAAACACTATGCACGTACGGGAAACACTATGCACGTACGGGAAATACTATGCACGTATGGGAAACACTATGCACGTACGGGAAACACTATGCACGTATGGGAAACACTATGCACGTACTCATTTCCCTTCAAGGATCCATTAGCTCCTTCCTGGATGGTAGATTATTCTTATCTAGGTCCTCAACCATCGAATTACTCTATTCTGACAATATACCAATGCATCAGGATCATTGTCCAAAGCAATATCCATTCATTACAATCATCGTTCTTTGAAACCACCATTCATTAGAGCTGGTGACCTTGTTGTCGGAATCATTGTTCCTCATTTTATCATTACTTAATAAAAAGTTTTAATTATATCCAAAATTTGGGGTTCTTACACTCCTGCCCACCGCGCTGCCTGGGCGCAGCCCTCGGCCGGTTCGCCGTTTTCTTCTCCGTTTCTTCGTTTCTTTGTCTTTTCCTTTCGTTCTTTTTGCAAATGCTTCCGTCTTCAATTCTCTAACCTTGAAATCTTCATGATAACTCACAACATGACTCCACTCTTCATTATTAAGCTCGAATTCAACTTCAAAATTGACGGAAACATCAACCCTAATTGACATTCTTGCAAACCTACACACTTAAGCAAAACACATCAAAACTACAACAAACTTGAGACCAAGCCATCAATTCAAGCAATTGAAGCGATCCAAGTGGATATAAAATCCACTTATCAATATCGTATACATACATCATACACGCTAGATGAAAGCCTGTATTAGGACAATACGGTGGATGGTGCCCCGTATTCGGACAATACGGTGGACGGTGCCCCGTATTCGGACAATACTGTAACACCCCCAGATCCGGGGTCCGGGATCCGGTGGTTACGGTTTCCAATTCTGTCCACAACAATTGAACTTTCCTTAACATAAAATAAATTACGTCTCTATGACCCAACACAACAATATAAAACACACCCGTTATAGTCCCAGAGATGAAATCAGAGTCACAATCAAATTTTTCTTAATCACATTATGAGTTCTTACAATCCAAAAGAATTTCAATATAATTACATACTCTTTGCCATCCATTTACATAAGTCATACTAGACTATATTCTTGGTACTGAAAGAATAAATATATCCTACCAATAGCTTCTTCTTCAGCTCTGGTAGTCTCATCGTCCTCGCCCGCGTCGAGTGCGCCTTGTGCGAGTCATCTGGTCTAGCTGTTGTTGTGATATAATAATAAAGCAAGGGTGAGCAATAGCCCACCAACAATAATATATAACTGAACGATAAAGTATAACAGTTCAAAAGTATCTTTCAAACCATATGCCATGCATTTACGGAAATGATGCCAGTATAATATGAACGATGAAGTTACAAGGTAACTTAAAGTATGTGTTTGTAGAAATATCTGCTACGTCAAAAGTAAGCGAGATATTCTCATTGTTATTTAAGAAGAGGAACTTGCATGAAAAGGTTGCAATTCCAGTTATGAACATTTTTCCAGTTTTGCCAACAGTAATCATGTTGCCGGAAATAAATAAGTTTGGATGATGAACCAATGATGGAGTATTCACCGCGCCCGCTGTTCCAATCTTGATGATCAGTCGAGATCGTACAGCTCAATTTAGATTTACTACCGGTAGAAGGAAGAGCTGACGGATTTACTTGTCTACCGCCCTGTTAGATCTCCCCGGCCAACGGTTGGGCCAAATGGGATGGACCGGCGCGACTCGGCCTCTTACACAACTCCTAGTTCAAATAGAATTCATGATTCTGAATGTAACGTTCGTCCCCCTTTCCCCAAGTATAATACTTGTTGATAAGACTCCACAAAGTAGTCGTATCTAGTTGGAAAGGAAAATTCACCAATAACTTCCAAGCTATTGCTTGGTAACGAATATCAACTTGTTCCAACCATCTTACCCCTCGAAAGATGAGAAGGTAAACAACGACTTAATAAGTCAATGGCACCCAAGTTGCGAGTGAAGAGAATACTTTATGACCGGGAAGTCGACAAGGTAAATATCATTTTCCAAGTAAGGTTCCCTTATTATTAGGGAGATAGACTCAAAGAAGAATGATGTCTGAGAACCTTTCTTGATATAAGATTAATAATAATACGACTCCGAAATATTTTCCGTAATAATCAAAGAAGATAAACCTTATTGAGGTTATTCTAAGTAGGGAATAAATATTCAGAGAATATTTATTGAATTAAAAATATTTAAAGAATATTTAGGAATATGAAAGAATATCTTTAATCAGAGTATTTCTCAAAATAATCCTTGAAGAAATATCAGGAGAATATTTATTGAATAAATAAATATTTAAACGAATATTCAAATTAATATTCATTAATTAATAAGGAATTTAAATGAATATTCAAAAAGTAATATTCATTTAATGAATAATATTCTAAATGAATATCAAGTAATATTCATTTAGTTATCCAAGCTTTAAAGGAATATTCGAGATAACATTCGATAAATAAATCAAGCTTCAGATGAATATTAGAATAATATTCATCAAGTAATTAATATCTTAAATGAATATTCAAAAGTAATATTCATTTAATAAAATAATATTCTAAATGGATATTCAAATAATATTCATTTAGTAGTCCAATCTTTAGGAGAATATTCGGAATAATAATCGATAATCTATTCGACTTTAAATGAATATTGAAAAATTTTATTCGTCGAATGGTTACGTTCAAATAATTATTTGAAGTAAGGATCGTTAAATAAATAATCTCGAACGAATATTCAAATAATATTCGTCGCCCAAATAATGGAAAATATTTACTTAAATATTTTCCTCCGAGGTAATCTCGATATATCAAGAAATATTGACTCCCAGTTTATATTTGATGAATAAGATGTATACGCCCTTCTATGAGGGTCTTACAATAACCGGCTTATAATTGATACGTTAGTTATCTAATTTATAAGCCAATAAACAATCAGGGAACAAGCATAACGATATAACTTGAAAGTAGGCAAGCATGCTATGGCATATGTATAACAGAAAACATATATATATATATATATATATATATATATATATATATATATATATATATATATATATATATATATATATATATATTCAATCACAACAACAGCCTAAAAGAAGGGAATCGAAACTTGCCTGATAGTCGAGTACGGTAAGGGGTAGTGGTAGCGGGTCCCGGTTCAGCTTGGTGATCTATAAATAGCCAAGGCATTCGGGATTAATCACTTAACATATAAAAAGTTAAGTTATACTTAATTCGAAACACGTTCTCGAGTTATCTCGTTATACCCCTTTTAGTGGATTACTTTTATCACTGATCCGACCCGACATTCGTTCGTTAATACGACATGTCATTGTACTTATACTTGGGACATACTTAAGTCATATGAGTTCTAAAGTCGATCGTTACGAACCAATACTATACTCCGAGTTTTATCGCCCGTTTTCTAAGTGTTTTACCGAAGTTATAAAAGAGTCGTCTTTTAGGGGTTCGTTCGCGTTTAACCTCGACTCGAACATTTTTAATAAATCGAAAAATGATCCTTTTGACATACGGTTTTCTTTCACACCTTCCTTTTTACCTCTAGTATTTATTTACCAAGATTCGCCATGACGTTACATAGTTTACGAGGGTTCAATTACAGTTACGAATTCTCGGTTACGGTTTCGATATACTTTTAGTAAACCGGCCGTAACTCCTAAACCGTAAGTCCGTTTCATGCGATCTTTATATCAAAACGAAGCTTGAAACATAATCTATCCTATCATGGCAGAAAATGAAGCTGTACAGTGAGTTATAGCTACTGTGATGCTCGGTGTTTAATAGTCTAACGAAAATTCGGCATTACGACGGCTATAAATCGAACGTTCTAAAATTCATAACAATCAATCCAAGCCACACCGGGCATACTATACATGGTTTTCATCTTAACCAGTCCAAGAAGGTTTCAATTAACCATCATAATCATCAAAACTCTTAAATCATCACTACTAACTACATAATCATGCTTTTATGCATATAACAACACCATAATCTTAACTAATCTAAAACCATCAAGAACATATATAAAACTCAAAGTAAGATCTTGGGTTCTTAAGAATTATACCTTCCTTGGAGAGTGTACAAGCTATAATAACCCTTATATAGTCCTTGTATGGCTTTAGCAAAGCTTAAATCATCCAAAGAAACCAAGAAATCAAAGTTAGTTTCTTGAAAACACTATTCACCCTCATCTTTGAGGATTTATTTGAAAATGGAAAACATGGAGTTTGAAGCTAAGATTTCTAGGAGATCATTTTTATGAAATATAGGACTCACCATAAAAATTTGGAGATCAAACAATGGTTGGAAGGTGGATTTTGAAATCTTAAAACTCCAAAATTCGAAGTGCCTTGGTTTTGGGGGAAAAACAGTGAACTTCTCGAATTTATTTACCCATCCAAACGATCTTCAAAAATTATGAAATTAAATCCCCAACTTCACCTTGATGTGTAGAAGCTCCATGAATTTTTTCATGATTTTTAGATGAGTAGATCTAGGTGAAAAAAAATGGCAAAGACCCCTGCCCTGGAAAATGCAACTGCTGGAAAAATGGGGGAGAGGTGGTGTTTGCTTGGCTTTGATCTTGCTCTCATCTTATCTAAAGTGAATTATTGAATGTCTTTGGATAATATCTTGTCCATAAAGTAGCTTTAATAAAGTTCTAGGTCATGCATGATGTAATTAAATGGACAAGTGTTGGTTTGTAATGGTAAGATGATGACAAGAAGCTAAGTACTTGGTTATGTTTGCTAAGTATACTAGTTGCTCATGTAACTACTTAGTTACTTGGTCTTATCTCCTTGTACATGCATGCATCTTGATCCTCTGTTTGTTCTTTGTCCGGTTATTGCTCAATTCGTTGCTCGTTCGAGGGACTAACTCATTCGTTTCTAGTTAGGGTTTTACCGAAAACCTTCTTAATATTTATACTACTATTCCTCATCTTTCTTAATACTTCTCGAATTTAAATTCCTTAATTCTCTTTTATAAATCCTTAAGTCTTGCAGTGTCCAGGGAAATCTCGGAGAAAATAAAAGTGCTATTTTTCTGAATCCGACAGCTTTTACATACACTTATTTTCCTCCTGGATCACTAATACGAACTCAGAAATCCGTTCCGAATACCGGGTATAACATTATTATAATAATATTCCAAATTCCACCAAAATCACTATTCATCACTTATTTTTATTTAATTCCTATAGTTGGGAAAATGAACCTGGTTCACCCTCGAGTGTTCCTTAACCTTTTTACGGAATCGCTGGGCTTATAATAGATATTGATTTGGATGACATGAGGGTATCTATTTCTCTCTAGGGAATCTTATCTTAACTTTCTAGGAGATAGATTATTCTAACCTTAGTTATCACCCAATAGCATCCTTCAGGCCATATAACCTTGGAATATATATCCTTTCATTATTCATTCATTAAAACCAGTATTACATTCTAGTTGTAACCCCTATTCATTCTTACATCAATACATAATAAAAAGTTTTAATTCTACCCAAAAATCTGGGTTCTTACAGTCTCCCCTCCTTAAAAGGATTCCGTCCCGGAATCAGGTAGAAGACAATTGGGTATTTGTTGGTTATTTCACTTTCCAATTCTCTGGTCGATCCTTACACACTCCAATCTTTCTAAAGCATCTCATACTGGTGTTACAATACACCCTTATCCGTTCTACCAATTCTTTGATACTTTCGCACAACACATCATCCGGTATACGCCCTTGTCCGTTCTTATACTATTAACCTTATTGGTACGTGCAGTGACTTCGGTATCACTAACGCGCTACGAAGTCCGGAGATAACCTCACTCGTAATTTTGCAATTCCTAATCGTTTTAATCTTCGCAATCTCGATGTATATATATTTAGGTGGAAAATTTTATCGAGAGATCACTGTGATCAATGAACATTTGTTATATTGCATAGTTAGTACAAAAGGGGGCCAGCCTTTAGTACTTGACAAGCAATTAAACAATTAATGGCATTCCACTTAGACTCCTATCACACAGACAGAGAGTCACGTAGTATTACCTCCCCTCCTTAAAGGGTTGTTCTTCTCAATTTAGAAGAAGATAAATAAGGGAGAAGAAAAGAACGAATTTCAAAGAATCATATATGAAAGTTTTCATGATTGTCAAAATATCATATTTAGAATTTACCTCTGAACTATAGAGGTTTATTAGAGAAGAGAAATAATCATATTCGTATCAAATTCCACTTTTTCGTAATCTCACATATCACATGTCCTTGTTGCTCTGTCCATCATTCGGTGGACCTATACTCTTGTTCGATATTAGTATCAACTACTTTTTGGAAAATCCTTCAACCTCTCAGGTTAAATCTTGGATTTCCCGCTTGACATTATTATTACTCACATTTCATGCCCCGACACTGGCTCTTTCATACTCATAATTCTAACACTATCAGGTTGTCATTCCGAGAGCTCATTAAGAAGAACCCATTCATCAATCCATTCATAACATTTCTTGCTTCACATTCAATTATTATTTCCCATTCTTTTCTTTATCAATCACATCCATCTTATCATCTAGTTCTCATTCACTTCTGTTATTGAACTCCACCGTCACCTTATTAGGGGAACGCGTGTTACCTTTATTCAATATACGTGGCACGTTTGTGGTCAAACTTTCCTTTGTTCAACCATCTAGATTTCACTTTCTCATTCCATGAGTCTTTTTTTTTTTTACTCAATCAAACTATTCCATATTTCCTCGGATTTTCCAGTCTTAAAAAGGAGCCAATTTGTATGTCATTCATGCTCCTAATTCCAACTTTCCGTTTTGGCCAATACCCTTACCTTGCCAATTCCATACTCTTCTCGCTTCATTACTGGAGCTTCTCATGAGTCCGCATACCTGACTTTCTTATTAATCCTCGACTCTTCATTCATCTCAATCAGTTGCTTGTCTTCATTTCTACTATAATCATTCTATGAACCATCATAGCCTAATCATTTATTTCAAATATCCCGTCATTCCAGAAATTACACCATCCGAAATAAACCTGGATGATTTCTCTAACTTAGATTCAATTCGACATTTCCACAGTCGTTACCACCTAATTTCTCATAAGGATCACCATCGCTTATCGTTTACGCAGTGCTTTAATAACTAAGCATCATAATTGTCAATTCAAGATCCTCTAGGAAAACAAAATAATCACTATTTCCTATCCATAAGGAACGCTTCCTGAACTTGACGTAGATATTACCTGAAGCAGAAAAAAAAAATTGCAGGAAAGCTTCCAGCATCGCAGCTGGAACAGGCTGGTGAGATTATTAATCATATATCTCCGGTAGAAGACTAAAAGCTTAGCGGTTTGCTTAATCGCTTGCCAACCTCATAATTCTCTATCTTGTTTGCACAGAAATACACCAACATAAACTTGCTTGTCATTCATCATCGTGCCATTTGGCTTATCAGTATTTGTACCTTCTCTACTTCTGGTCATTTACTACCAATTCATTGTTACTTAACCTCCCCTCTCTCTTTCCAAAGAAAAGGCGAGTCTCTTGGGGAATTTGGTCTGGTCTGTCGTAGAGCCTCCTAATGTCGGTAATGTGCTACTGGCAACATCAGGAATCGAATCTTTACTTAAACCATTCTTATAGTTGATCCTGGCACAATCATCAAACGGAATGTAACTTCCTCTACCATATTATGACCATCAAGGTCCTTACATTATCATTCTATTTCTTTGGTCTGAGCATTTATGCTTACTCCCCTATATTTAAAGTGTCGGCCACCTCGTTGGCCTTTCCTGATTATAATAATTTCTTGAGATCAATGTTTTCTGGATCTATTCCAACTCAGGGTGGAAGCATTCTCCCTTAAATTCTGCTGAATGAGAGAAAACCTCTATCAGTCTTTTCCAAAAGTCATTGCTTCCACCTACCCGTGGGAACTTTATCACGTTTATTCCCAATCCTACTTAGGATACTTCTTTTCTTAGTTCTTTCTTTATCTTAGGATAATCTCAACCATTATAGGTTCAACCCATACTTCCTCAGGGTTTCATACATGCCTCATCTGGCATTATTGTTACGATGTCATACTTTCCTTACCAAACTTCCATTTTTGCAGTTCGGAATATTACCCTTTTTCCTTGTAAGGTTTCGTAGGCCATCCTTATCATTCCTCCGGTATTTTCTGGGTACCGGGTATATCAAAATGTCATTGATCAATACTCTAATAATTCTATCTATGTTCTTCCCAGAACTCTTTTTAATAATCCTTACCGGTCATCGTTGCCTTAGCAAGTCCAGCTCATATCATCTGAAGTCATAATGTCGTTATTAGGGTTAATGCCACCCCTTGTGCATTCCCCAGGGTTTGTCTTAATTTATGGATATCCTATCCTTAATTCAACTGCCAAGGAATTCTTGCATCTTATAATTGGCAATCAGATCATGTATCCTTAATAAAGGTCTCTTTTCAATCATTCTCATTTGATAATCGATCGGTGGTTTAATGCCACCCTCTTCTTTCAGATAGTTGTCAGCCTATTTGGCCTTCCAAAAAGGCAACGTATGCCAATCTCTTCTCTTACCGAACTTGTTAACAGTAGCAAGGATGTTCTGGAAGATATTGGTCGAGTTCAACGTGAATCTCTTAGTGCTTATCGTTCTTCGCAAAGGTACTTGCCTCAGACAAAATTCCTACAGCATACTGTTCAATTTCTGACCTTTTCTATACCCTCTTCATATACCTTCATTGTTTACTTTCTTCCGTCATAATATATTCATGGTATTCATGATACCCTAACATCATACATCTCAAGTCACTATACTTCCATTTTACTCGAAATCTTGGACAACCATATACACATGAGTCACTTTAGTACGGGTGACCCCATCCTAAAAAGGTCTAGTGAATTCCCAATCAAAACATGGGTTGTTCAGCAGAAGATTCAAACGATCTCATTAATGTTTCCTTTATATCAGAAGCCCTTGCAGTCGGTGCTTTCTTAGAAGCAACCCTGCTTTGTCTTTTCATTGCTGGTCTAGTCACTTTATAGTCCGTTGTGACTTGGCCTCAACTGGCCACACATAAAAATAAAAAAAATAATAATAAAAAAAATATATGATTTTAGGGGTTGGCTAATAGCATTATTTTTCTAGCAATTGCCGGCATAGTGCCTTCTTTGATACCTTTCCACCTTTCCAAAACTTTACTTTATATAAGTCTTAATCGACTATTCGGCACCGTCTCTGGTCACCTTTCCTCTACTTTTATCTTTCATCTATTATTATCAATCCCGCGTGCCACGCAAGCTTACCATTCCTGGCATAACAGCCTTTTCACTTAAGTCAATCCCGGAGTTTCTCCGTCCGGCTAGTTTCTTACTTACATTTCCTGTTTTCGTCCAATCTCACTTCATCATTTTATCACTACCGTCGATTGTAATGCTCAGGGTCCGTTTACTAACCCATTTTACAGCATCCTTACCCGAATCACAGGGTTTGCTCCAGTTTCTACTCTCTTCCATGACATTCTCTGATAATCAGAAAGACAAGGTTTGCCAGAATTCACCGAATTCCTTTCCAGACTCAGGGAAATTTTGATCAATCTACCCACCTACTGGTAACATCAAGGAGACCAGTTTCGAAACCTGAAGAATAGTTCTATGAACCTCCAAGCAGGTGGAATCATAAGCAGTCATAGTTAACGAAATAATCATCATCGGATTGGAAGTTTACCCACTGGAGAGGAATCAATTATATCCATCCCTTAGAAGGGAATCAATAATTTCCAACTGAAACCTGTCACAACGTCCTGATATTCAATACTACCAAATGTCGGTCTACCTAACCCTTTATGCGAAGCGTCATTGGAAGCACAAAGTTTCCTTTTTCCATTAAGCAATGCCAGCTCTTGGTCATTACCAATTTCACCTTTTAGCTCCAGGAAGATTTTCTCACATTTTTCTCTTTAACTGCTGATCGTATTACTTGATCTATTATAATTCCGCATCGGAATAAACTTAAGGTACTACTATAATCCATTCAAAGAGAAGAAGGAATTTAATATTCCTCTGAATCACATGCATCTAACGTTTCTGGTTCATCATTTAACTGAGTTGAATTAACTCTATACTCAGTCTCTGGCAGTAGTCTCATTACGAGTTCATCTTGACTCACGGGTCTTATCTTCCGGTAAGTTCTGAGATCATTGTCTTGCTTACTACTTCCTTATATAATTTTACCCAATCATGCTGTCACTTCCCAATGTCTTTACTTTATACTGATTCATTCATGAACATTTCCCTGAATAAAACCACCTCATTAACCTCACTTTGGTTTCGTAATTTATAACCTATGACATCTGCCTTCCCGTGGCAAATTATTACTGACAATATTCATACTGATTCATTTATCAAATGATATGGCACTTACTGCCTCATTCTCAACTATTCCTAGGGACTCTGCTCCTCGCCCTAAATCGATGTCTTTGATAATCATACATCCCTCTAGCTCTGTCTTTGTTAAGATTAAAATCTCTAAGGATTCTCATCTATTTCCGTATAAGATCTCAAGTAATTCTTCCAATCCTTCTTTCTTGCTGGTACTACATCTGGTAGTCCGGCTATGAATTCAACATGCATCTTCAGATCTCTTAATAATATCTCGGTTCTTTATACTCACTTTTCTGAGCACCATATCTTAATCATCACAGTCATTCTGGCTGCGACCCTCATTACCCATGGGTAAGCTCCTTATCCTCACAGGATTTTCCTTATCTGCTGGAACCTCTTCCGGGTCTCCAGTAGGGTACTCCATCGAATTACCCGTTGATCTTCAGCATATAAAGCATCATCGCGCTGTTGCTCGTATGCCTCAAGGTCAGTCGCCTTACTCGTCGATACGATATCGAGCTAAGTTACTATCATTATACTTACGAGTTCCCATAAGGGTTTTATATGTCATCACTACATTAAGTAGTCCGACTATGAACTTGGCAAGAGTTCTTATTATCTTAGTGAATTTATTGTTTTAACGTCGCCTCATCTCTGGGGTTTATAACGTACGCTCTGATACCACTTCTGTAACACCCCCAGATCCGGGGTCCGGGATCCGGTGGTTACGGTTTCCAATTCTGTCCACAACAATTGAACTTTCCTTAACATAAAATAAATTACGTCTCTATGACCCAACACAACAATATAAAACACACCCGTTATAGTCCCAGAGATGAAATCAGAGTCACAATCAAATTTTTCTTAATCACATTATGAGTTCTTACAAACCAAAAGAATTTCAATATAATTACATACTCTTTGCCATCCATTTACATAAGTCATACTAGACTATATTCTTGGTACTGAAAGAATAAATATATCCTACCAATAGCTTCTTCTTCAGCTCTGGTAGTCTCATCGTCCTCGCCCGCGTCGAGTGCGCCTTGTGCGAGTCATCTGGTCTAGCTGTTGTTGTGATATAATAATAAAGCAAGGGTGAGCAATAGCCCACCAACAATAATATATAACTGAACGATAAAGTATAACAGTTCAAAAGTATCTTTCAAACCATATGCCATGCATTTACGGAAATGATGCCAGTATAATATGAACGATGAAGTTACAAGGTAACTTAAAGTATTTGTTTGTAGAAATATCTGCTACGTCAAAAGTAAGCGAGATATTCTCATTGTTATTTAAGAAGAGGAACTTGCATGAAAAGGTTGCAATTCCAGTTATGAACATTTTTCCAGTTTTGCCAACAGTAATCATGTTGCCGGAAATAAATAAGTTTGGATGATGAACCAATGATGGAGTATTCACCGCGCCCGCTGTTCCAATCTTGATGATCAGTCGAGATCGTACAGCTCAATTTAGATTTACTACCGGTAGAAGGAAGAGCTGACGGATTTACTTGTCTACCGCCCTGTTAGATCTCCCCGGCCAACGGTTGGGCCAAATGGGATGGACCGGCGCGACTCGGCCTCTTACACAACTCCTAGTTCAAATAGAATTCATGATTCTGAATGTAACGTTCGTCCCCCTTTCCCCAAGTATAATACTTGTTGATAAGACTCCACAAAGTAGTCGTATCTAGTTGGAAAGGAAAATTCACCAATAACTTCCAAGCTATTGCTTGGTAACGAATATCAACTTGTTCCAACCATCTTACCCCTCGAAAGATGAGAAGGTAAACAACGACTTAATAAGTCAATGGCACCCAAGTTGCGAGTGAAGAGAATACTTTATGACCGGGAAGTCGACAAGGTAAATATCATTTTCCAAGTAAGGTTCCCTTATTATTAGGGAGATAGACTCAAAGAAGAATGATGTCTGAGAACCTTTCTTGATATAAGATTAATAATAATACGACTCCGAAATATTTTCCGTAATAATCAAAGAAGATAAACCTTATTGAGGTTATTCTAAGTAGGGAATAAATATTCAGAGAATATTTATTGAATTAAAAATATTTAAAGAATATTTAGGAATATGAAAGAATATCTTTAATCAGAGTATTTCTCAAAATAATCCTTGAAGAAATATCAGGAGAATATTTATTGAATAAATAAATATTTAAACGAATATTCAAATTAATATTCATTAATTAATAAGGAATTTAAATGAATATTCAAAAAGTAATATTCATTTAATGAATAATATTCTAAATGAATATCAAGTAATATTCATTTAGTTATCCAAGCTTTAAAGGAATATTCGAGATAACATTCGATAAATAAATCAAGCTTCAGATGAATATTAGAATAATATTCATCAAGTAATTAATATCTTAAATGAATATTCAAAAGTAATATTCATTTAATAAAATAATATTCTAAATGGATATTCAAATAATATTCATTTAGTAGTCCAATCTTTAGGAGAATATTCGGAATAATAATCGATAATCTATTCGACTTTAAACGAATATTGAAAAATTTTATTCGTCGAATGGTTACGTTCAAATAATTATTTGAAGTAAGGATCGTTAAATAAATAATCTCGAACGAATATTCAAATAATATTCGTCGCCCAAATAATGGAAAATATTTACTTAAATATTTTCCTCCGAGGTAATCTCGATATATAAAGAAATATTGACTCCCAGTTTATATTTGATGAATAAGATGTATACGCCCTTCTATGAGGGTCTTACAATAACCGGCTTATAATTGATACGTTAGTTATCTAATTTATAAGCCAATAAACAATCAGGGAACAAGCATAACGATATAACTTGAAAGTAGGCAAGCATGCTATGGCATATGTATAACAGAAAACATATATATATATATATATATATATATATATATATATTCAATCACAACAACAGCCTAAAAGAAGGGAATCGAAACTTGCCTGATAGTCGAGTACGGTAAGGGGTAGTGGTAGCGGGTCCCGGTTCAGCTTGGTGATCTATAAATAGCCAAGGCATTCGGGATTAATCACTTAACATATAAAAAGTTAAGTTATACTTAATTCGAAACACATTCTCGAGTTATCTCGTTATACCCCTTTTAGTGGATTACTTTTATCACTGATCCGACCCGACATTCGTTCGTTAATACGACATGTCATTGTACTTATACTTGGGACATACTTAAGTCATATGAGTTCTAAAGTCGATCGTTACGAACCAATACTATACTCCGAGTTTTATCGCCCGTTTTCTAAGTGTTTTACCGAAGTTATAAAAGAGTCGTCTTTTAGGGGTTCGTTCGCGTTTAACCTCGACTCGAACATTTTTAATAAATCGAAAAATGATCCTTTTGACATACGGTTTTCTTTCACACCTTCCTTTTTACCTCTAGTATTTATTTACCAAGATTCGCCATGACGTTACATAGTTTACGAGGGTTCAATTACAGTTACGAATTCTCGGTTACGGTTTCGATATACTTTTAGTAAACCGGCCGTAACTCCTAAACCGTAAGTCCGTTTCATGCGATCTTTATATCAAAACGAAGCTTGAAACATAATCTATCCTATCATGGCAGAAAATGAAGCTGTACAGTGAGTTATAGCTACTGTGATGCTCGGTGTTTAATAGTCTAACGAAAATTCGGCATTACGACGGCTATAAATCGAACGTTCTAAAATTCATAACAATCAATCCAAGCCACACCGGGCATACTATACATGGTTTTCATCTTAACCAGTCCAAGAAGGTTTCAATTAACCATCATAATCATCAAAACTCTTAAATCATCACTACTAACTACATAATCATGCTTTTATGCATATAACAACACCATAATCTTAACTAATCTAAAACCATCAAGAACATATATAAAACTCAAAGTAAGATCTTGGGTTCTTAAGAATTATACCTTCCTTGGAGAGTGTACAAGCTATAATAACCCTTATATAGTCCTTGTATGGCTTTAGCAAAGCTTAAATCATCCAAAGAAACCAAGAAATCAAAGTTAGTTTCTTGAAAACACTATTCACCCTCATCTTTGAGGATTTATTTGAAAATGGAAAACATGGAGTTTGAAGCTAAGATTTCTAGGAGATCATTTTTATGAAATATAGGACTCACCATAAAAATTTGGAGATCAAACAATGGTTGGAAGGTGGATTTTGAAATCTTAAAACTCCAAAATTCGAAGTGCCTTGGTTTTGGGGGAAAAACAGTGAACTTCTCGAATTTATTTACCCATCCAAACGATCTTCAAAAATTATGAAATTAAATCCCCAACTTCACCTTGATGTGTAGAAGCTCCATGAATTTTTTCATGATTTTTAGATGAGTAGATCTAGGTGAAAAAAAATGGCAAAGACCCCTGCCCTGGAAAATGCAACTGCTGGAAAAATGGGGGAGAGGTGGTGTTTGCTTGGCTTTGATCTTGCTCTCATCTTATCTAAAGTGAATTATTGAATGTCTTTGGATAATATCTTGTCCATAAAGTAGCTTTAATAAAGTTCTAGGTCATGCATGATGTAATTAAATGGACAAGTGTTGGTTTGTAATGGTAAGATGATGACAAGAAGCTAAGTACTTGGTTATGTTTGCTAAGTATACTAGTTGCTCATGTAACTACTTAGTTACTTGGTCTTATCTCCTTGTACATGCATGCATCTTGATCCTCTGTTTGTTCTTTGTCCGGTTATTGCTCAATTCGTTGCTCGTTCGAGGGACTAACTCATTCGTTTCTAGTTAGGGTTTTACCGAAAACCTTCTTAATATTTATACTACTATTCCTCATCTTTCTTAATACTTCTCGAATTTAAATTCCTTAATTCTCTTTTATAAATCCTTAAGTCTTGCAGTGTCCAGGGAAATCTCGGAGAAAATAAAAGTGCTATTTTTCTGAATCCGACAGCTTTTACATACACTTATTTTCCTCCTGGATCACTAATACGAACTCAGAAATCCGTTCCGAATACCGGGTATAACATTATTATAATAATATTCCAAATTCCACCAAAATCACTATTCATCACTTATTTTTATTTAATTCCTATAGTTGGGAAAATGAACCTGGTTCACCCTCGAGTGTTCCTTAACCTTTTTACGGAACCGCTGGGCTTATAATAGATATTGATTTGGATGACATGAGGGTATCTATTTCTCTCTAGGGAATCTTATCTTAACTTTCTAGGAGATAGATTATTCTAACCTTAGTTATCACCCAATAGCATCCTTCAGGCCATATAACCTTGGAATATATATCCTTTCATTATTCATTCATTAAAACCAGTATTACATTCTAGTTGTAACCCTTATTCATTCTTACATCAATACATAATAAAAAGTTTTAATTCTACCCAAAAATCTGGGTTCTTACAAATACGATGGACGGTGCTCCGTATTCGGACAATACGGTGGACGGTGCTCCGTATCAACGAATAATACGTAACACATAACATCGTATCAATCAACAATACGGAGAGAAACTCTTAACTTTTGAAATTACATTACAAATTGCACTAGTTCAATATAATTTCAACAGCATAACACATAAATTCAATAAAGGTCAAATTGTATTGATTCTCTTTGATCAATTTGTACAATATGATTTTCATACCTATTACAAAAATATTGAAATACCCTAAATACATTGTTAATTGAAATTACACCCAATTGATCTAGATAATTCATTACATGAAATTTAAATCTGCACATAAAACCCTTTGTCGATGGCGTCAAAGTCTTCCAGATTGTGAATGTTAACCAACATTTATATATTGAAAGTTGTCTTCTAAGGTTGTTGTTGAAACGTATTTGGATTTTAATAATATCCAGATTCTGAAAATATGGCCGTGGTAGATGTTTCAACACGACAAAGTATAGGGGATTTGGAACCGTCCCTACGTAAGTTCCAGTGATGCACTGTATATAGGTCAATTCCTCCCCAGTTCTTTCATCCATTTCGAGCACCTGAAAACAATACTATTTTGTAACTAAAACTATACGAGATTCTTTACCAAGTTAATTGTAAACTAAAATTATATACAAACTAGAAATGGGGCAAACTAGAAATGGGCATTTTGTGAAATTACAAGAAAACTTTATCGGAATAATAGAGAAATAATTCTTTTGTTACCTTGGAATGATTGAAATGAGAAAACCCAACTGCTTTGAATGATTGGACTAAAGATGGGGCTTTTTTTTTTTTTTTTGCTAATTAAGATGGGGCTTTTTAGTTATAAGAACACAAACAACGCAGCTGCACTGAAGAAAAATATAGGCTGTGCTTATCACGTTGGACGGTGCTCCGTGTCTGTGCATATCACGTTTCACGGAATAGCATATCCTTGCAATACGGAGCACGGAATAGCGTATCCTTGCAATACGGAGCACGAAACAGCGTGTCCCGTCGGTATTTAAGGCCAAATATTTGGAGCTCAGTATTTTGGGCAAACAGTATTTTTTTTTATTATTTAGGGCCTTCACCCATTTTTTAATTAGTAGGAAAAAAATTATTTATGATAATAAAATATCATAAATATTTTTGATATCATAAAATTAGTTTTAATTTTCAACTATAATATGTTGTTGACGAAAAATTTTGGGAGTAATTTATTTGATAATATAAATGTATAGTAATACTTTATTAAAAATAGATAATAAATTTTTTTAATTATAATATGATATTGACGGAAATAGAAGCTTAAACTCTTAAGAATAGTTTATAAAATAATATATATGTTTAATAAAGATCTGTTGTTGGTGGAATTCGAAATTAACTAATGATAATATTTTAAATATTAGAAAAGGAATATTCTTTCAGTATTAGATCCAACGGTTCTTACTAATCTATCTCAAAATCCAACGGTTGCTATCGAGTATAACAAAAAAAGTGTACCAAACCGACAATCAAATATACCCTATTTCGCTTATAATAGTATATAATGTAGATATAGATTCTAATTATTACTTTAAAATACATATGTATATATAAAAATATTATATAAAAGTAGTTTTTTTAATTTTTATTTAGTAGAAAGAGTGAAATTTATCTAATCATGTAGACCTTTTTTTATTTTTATACAAATTTTCTATATTGTAAGTGTTTTCAGATTTTATGTAATTTTTAACTATATAACTTATAACGGGTGTGATGCACAGATGTTTTGTTTTAATATTTTTTTATTTATTATCCATATTTTGATATAAGTATTTTTTAATTAGTAGGAAAAAAATTATTTATGATAATAAAATATCATAAAACATTTTTGATATCATAAAATTAGTTTTAATTTTTAACTATAATATGTTATTGACGAAAATTTTTGGGAGTAATTTATAAGATAATATAAATGTATAGTAATACTTTATCAAAAATAGATCATAAATTTTTTTGATTATAATATGATATTGACGGAAATAGAAGCTTAAACTCTTAAGAATAGTTTATAAAATAATATATATGTTTAATAAAGATCTGTTGTTGGTGGGATTCGAACTTAACTAATGATAATATTTTAAATATTAGAAAAGGAATATTCTTTCAGTATTAGATCCAACGGTTCTTTCTAATCTATCTCAAAATCCAGCGGTCGCTATTGAGTATACCAAAAAAAGTGTACCAAACCGACAACCAAATATACCCTATTTCACTTATATATAATACTAGCCTATAACCCATGCAATGCACGGTTGCTTGTAATGTAAATTGTTTAATTATATTTCGTTACAATTTTAAGTTGTATATATGTTTTTATTATTAAAATATTTTTTTGAATTTTATAAATTTCATGAATATAAATATTATTCTATTTATGTATTTTAATTATTACTTTCAAATACACATGTATATATAAAAATATTGCATAAAAGTAGTTTTTTAACTTTTATTTAGTAGAAAGAGTGAAATTTATCTAATCATGTAGACTTTTTTTCGATTTTTATACAAAATTTTTTATATTATAAGTGTTTTCCAGATTTTATGTAATTTTTAACTATATAATTTATAACTCCTGTGATGCACATATGTTTTTTTTAATAATTTTTATCTTATTACTCATATTTTCATATATATATATATATATATATATATATATATATGTATATATATATATATTTTAATTAGTAGGAAAAAAAATTATTTACGTTAATAAAAATATCATAATACATTGTTGATAGTGTTTTAAACGATAATGTTTTAATTTTTTAACTATAATATGTTATTGACGGGAATTTTTGGGAGTAGCTTATAATGTAATATAAATATATAATAATACTTTATTTAAAAAATAATAAATTTTTTTGATTATAATATGATATTGATGGGAATAGAACCTCATACTCTTAAAAATAGTTTATAAAATAATATATATGTTTAATAAAGATATGTTGTCGGTGGGATTTGAACTTAACCCATGAGAATATTTTAAATATTAGAAAAAGGATATTCTTCTAGTATTAGATCCAACGATTTTCACTAATCTATCTCAAAATCCAACGGTTGCTATTGAGTGTACCAAAAAGTATACATTTTAAATATTTTTATTATAATTTTAATATTTGCTAATTAATTAGTAATAATATAATTTATTAAAGATAATAAATATGATTATACGTTTTTTATAGTATTCTAATTGATAGTCTTTTTCTTGTATACTGAAAATAGATAAATAATTATGAGAGTGTTAGTTGTGTTTTTGTAAAATTACGCCGGTGGAACATGAATGAAAAACAAACACTTCCTTCTATTTATTGGAGTAGTTTATAATATAATATAAATGTATAAAAAAAGAGTTTTTTTTATTATTATATCCAACGGTTCTCATTAATCTTTCTTAAAATTCAATGGTTGATATTGAGTTTACCAAATAACTGACCAAATAAGTGACCAAACTACCCACCAAATAGAGGTTGTTTTGCTTATAATAGTATAGTATAGATAGATAGATAAAGATTATTAAGTCATTTAATATAAAAATATATAGTGGGTGTTAGGGGTATCTTAAGAATGGTAGCTTATTAATTATAAGCATAAATGTCATATAAGTGATAAGTAGAGCAGAACTTATAAGTCAGTAAAGTGTTTGATAAATCAAAACTTATAAATCAGTAGAGCGTTTGGTAAATCAGAACTTATAAGTTAACTTTTTTTATTATTTTTCAAAATATTTGTTTTTTAGTATATATCAATGGATATCAATGGATAGATCTCGATGAGTAGAGAAATTTGATATATACATATCAATTTTTTAATGAACGGATCAAAAGATATATGATTTTGAAAATTTGAAGGATATTATGGGTCTGTTTGGGGTTTCATATTTGGATGAACTTATGGCTTATAAGGCCATAAGAGCTTATGAGGGGTGTTTGCCAACCCAACTTATTAGCTCAACTTATAACTTATATGTTGATAAGTTGAATGTTAGATATCCTTAACATTCAACTTATGCTTATAACTTATTCTCGATACACGCAATCCTTCAAATCTTCAAAATCATATATCTTTTTATCCGTTCATTAAAAAATTGATACGTATATATCAAATTTCTCTACTCATCGAGATCTATTCATTGATATCCATTGATATATACTAAAAAACAAATATTTTGAAAAATAATAAAAAAAAAAAAAGTTAACTTATAAGTTCTGATTTACCAAACGCTCTACTGACTTATAAGTTCTGATTTACCAAACACTCTACTGACTTATAAAATCTGATCTACTTATCAATTATATGACATTTATACTTTTAAGCCATAAATTACTCATTTTAAGATATCCCAAACACCCACTATATATTACGTGTATCGAGAATAAGTTATAAGAATAAGTTGAATGTTAAGAATTTCTAACATTCAACTTATCAAATATAAGTTATAAGTTGAGCTAAAACTTAAATAGGCAAATACCCCCCATAAACTCTTATGGACTTATAAGCATTAAGTCAACAACTTTATGAAACCCCAAACGGGGTCATAATTGGACTCCAACAAACCTCCTCAAGTCTATCTCTACTTGTTTTCAATTTATTATTTTATTCTTTCGACGACTATTTGCCCAGTAAGTACTTCACTTCACTGCATTCCATTTCCAACAGCTCTTTTTCAAAAATTTTCTTTTGTAATAACACCAAATATTCACTATAAATATATTGTAAAATCTCTTTTCACTTATTTGAAAAAGATATTACATTCTCATCAAAATTCATTTCAGTTTGATAATAAGTTTCAGTTTGATTAATGGTAAAGAAAATGTAATAAAAAGGTGGGAAGAGCATGGAGGGAAAAGCTCAATAGTTATAACAAAAGAGGGAAGTGATAGATAGATTTTGGAGGGAAATTAATATATATATTAATATTAAATATATTAATTTAATCTAGGAGACAAGATCTATTCCTCAGTAGTCGGGAAATGTTGAAGCTCCTAAGTTTATAGGGAGGATTTAGGAGGTTGTTGGAGCTGGTTTTTGTATCATTTTCACTACAATTTAATTTAAGGGGCTGGATAGGGATATAGGGTGCCTCTTGCATATATTTTTGTGTCAACTCTAACAATACTCTTTATCTTAGGTTCCTAATTTATGTTTTATTAATATTTCAAACATAATTATGATAAATATTTAAATTCAACCATATGTAAATGAATATTTTATTAGTAGAAAATAGTTAAGAACCAAGTATTATTTCTTATAACTGAGAAGAGAGCCTTTTAAGCTTTTCAAGAGCAATTAAAGTCTCTTGGAACTCAAATTTTTCATACTCTTTATTTTTGAACTTAATAACTTGTTTAAGAGTTTTTTGGAGATGCTCTTAGTAATGTAAATTACTTACTAGTTACGATTATGGTTGGTTACTACGATTATGGTTGGTGATAATGTCGATTGTCAAATGTTATCATGAAAGAGTGTTGTTCGAAAACAAAATTTGTGATAAACTATGTTGTTTGTGGGAACAAATTTATAAAACTGGCTTTAAAGTTTAAACAAAAATTGATCTTCAAAATGGAGAAAATGACCAATATAATACAAATAAACTAATACATTGTCCAAAATATCATTTGTCCGGTCTTTTGCCCTTTTTAACCATCTAGACCCGCATGCAGCACATGCGTATACATGATTGAATATTTTGATGAGATAACCAAATTACCAAGTACTCTCACTTAAATACAATCTATCTCTCTCATCTCATTAATCAAAATCTCTCTCATCTCTCTCATCTCATCTCAATTGGGGCCGCAGGCCAAGCTCATCTACTCTGGTGGGTTGATATATCGGTTGATTTAGTGAATCAACACCCGAATTAAGCTGAT
Organism: Saposhnikovia divaricata; assembly: GCA_036435485.1. NCBI lineage: Eukaryota > Viridiplantae > Streptophyta > Magnoliopsida > Apiales > Apiaceae > Saposhnikovia > Saposhnikovia divaricata. The sequence continues at coordinate 29,330,687 of CM071600.1, forward strand.
TCCTTTGTGTTTTTAGACGTCGTTGATGATTAAATCGATGTCATCCGCGATTGGACGCCAATGACGGCGGAGAAGTCGGTGGCGAGTGGTTAGATCAAGATGAGGATTTTGATAACTTGTAATAAGTTTTGAACTTCTGGACTTGTAATTAATGAAAGTTTGGATATGTCGAATGGTGGCGATGAGCGCCGAATGGATCGCCGGTGGATCAGTTATTGTGTGGGTCAGATATGTGTTGTGGGTGTGCTACTTGCATCCATGTTTGTGGGGAAAAGTCATCTGTTTCAAATTTGGAATCTATACAGCACACGCATTTTCGCAATGCGTAGATATTGTCACGCATTCTAATAATACGTAGCTTGTCAAAAAACATGCATTTCACCTCGAACCTCGAATATACATTATGCGTATACATCATATCAGCAGTACCTACGCATATAATTGATGCGTATACCCATGTACGCATTTAGAAAATGCTTATAGTGATAGGTATTTTGAACACTCCACGCGAGAACTGATATTTTGGGCAGTACTATATCAAAAAGTGATATTGAGGGCTTTCACCCTTCAAAATGCGAGGTTTTAAATGGAACCTGTTGTAATAATAATAATTATAAATGTGAGTGATGTTTGTAATGGAGTGGTTGGAATGTTTTTATATTTTGTAGTGTGGTGGTTGAATTTGTAGTGGATTATTTGTATTTATTTTAATTGTAATAGTTGATGAATTTGTCCTATAAATATGACATGATATCTTGAATCAAAACACACCTTAGCAATGTTAAAGACTTGAGTCCATTTCTCTCTATATCTCTCTCTCTTTCATCTCTGTTAAATTAGTAACCCATAGCCTTGTGATATAATTAGCTTGGTTCTAATAATAGTTATTCTATGCTATTTATCTCTCTTTAAATTATAGTGATCCTTGTTATAACTAGTATTTTACAACACGTTATCAGCACGAGTCTCTGCCCGAGTTTTATCCGACGAAGGAGGTACAATCCAAATTTAATCCATTTTAGTTGAGATCCTGTCCAAATTTTGTTTGATCGATAAGGTACGATCTAACCCTATTTATTTTATAAACGTTGTTATTATTATGCCCGTTATTTATAAATTTATTATGTTAACGTAATTTTAATATTTATATTACGCTACAATTTTTATTATATGATACATGATTAATTGTTCATGCCTTAATATGCCATATTGCTATACCATGTTTTAAATATTTATTTTACGTTCAGAATGGCAAATCTTGCAAAATTAGACTTTGTTGCTTTGGATGTATCTGGGGATAATTATCTGTCCTGGGTGCTCGATGCGGAATTACACCTTAGTGCCAATGGGCTAAAGGATACCATAGAAACAGGAAAAACCCCAACTGCTGAACAAAATGCCAAAGCAATTATTTTCCTTAGGCACCACATTCACGAAAACTTAAAATCTGAATACCTCACAGTCAAAAATCCACTCACTCTTTGGACCAATCTCAAAGATAGATTTGACCACCAAAAACTTGTCCATCTGCCCCATGCTCGTTATGACTGGATCAATTTAAGGTTACAAGATTTTAAATCTGTTGTTGAATATAATTCTGCCTTGTTCAAAATAAGCTCAAAGCTAATCCTGTGTGGTGAGAAAGTTACTGATGCTGAGATGATTGAAAAGACGCTTTCAACCTTTCACCCAACACTATGATCTTGGCACAACAATACAGGGAACGCAATTTCCAGAAATATAGTGATCTGATATCTCTCCTTCTTGTAGCTGAGAAAAATAATGAGTTGTTGCTGAAAAATCATCAAATACGTCCCACAGGCTCTGCCCAGTTACCTGAAGTACATAACACGTCATTCCGGAAGAATGATCGTGGGAAAGGGCATAGAGGAGGACGAGGTTATGGACGAAACCGTGGTCGGGGAAATTTTCGTGGCTGATTTCGAAATCAGTATAGCTCTGGCCACTTGAAGTGGCAACGTGATGGCTACAACAACTCTAGTCAACATAAGTGGCAAAATGAGGTGTCAAATAAAAGGAAGGCACCACAAGAAGGAGATACTAGAGATATATGTTTTAGATGTGGGGCTCATGGGCATTGGACTCGTACTTGTCACACACCTAGACATCTTATAGATCTTTACGAGTCATCTAAAATGCAGAACGGGAAAAGGGTGGAAACAAATTTGGCTAGTTTTAATGATGAACCAATCAACAAGACTTCAAATGGACTAAATGATGGTGCTAATCTTTACTACGGATTAGATGATTAGTTTTCATATATATCTTTTTAAATTCATGTTTTTTTATGTATCTGCTTCAATTTCATGTTTTCATATACTTGCTTTAAGTACCTGGTTTGCTTTAATAAAATTGTTGTTCATTTATATATGTGCACAGCATAAAATATGGGAGATCTATGCATTGCTGATTGCGGCACCACTCACACAATTCTACAAAATCAGAAATATTTCTCACAGTTGACTAAAACCAACTCACATGTTTGGACGATTTCGGGTACATCAGATATAAAAGAGGGTTTTGGGAAAGCTAGTTTTATCCTACCAAATGAGACACAAATTCAAGTCCATAATGCTCTATATTCTAGTAAATCCACTAGAAATCTTTTGAGTTTTAAAGACATTCGTCTTAATGGTTTCCATGTAAAAACTACTAGTGAGAATGAAAAAGAATATCTCCTTATCACTTCAATTACCTCAGGCCATAAGAAGATCTTAGAAAGATTACAATCAATCTCTTCGGGATTATATGCCACAGATATTAGAGTCATTGAGTCTCACAATATCGTCATTCCAAAAATCATAGACCCACAATCACTAACCCTTTGGCATGAGAGACTTGGTCATCCAGGAGTATCTATGATGCGTCGTATAATTGAAAATTCTATAGGACATCCTCTTAAAAATCAAAAGGTCATACCTAAAAATGAACTTCCCTGCTCAGCATGTTCATTAGGAAAACTAATTGTCCAACCATCTCCAGTTAAACTTCAAACTAAGCCTCCAAGTTTCTTAGAAAGAATTCAAGGTGACATTTGTGGTCCTATTCATCTATCATCCGGCCCATTCAGGTATTTCATGGTTTTAATCGATGCATCAACTAGATGGTCTCATGTCTGTCTACTCTCTACACGAAATACAGCCTTTGCCAAACTACTGGCTCAAATAATCAAATTGCGAGCCCAATTTCCTGACCATCCCATTAAATCAATTCGACTAGACAATGCTGCCGAATTTACATCTGCAAATTTCAATGATTATTGTATGTCAGTAGGAATCTCAGTCGAACACCCAGTAGCTCACGTGCATACACAAAATGGCTTAGCAGAATCTCTGATTAAAAGACTTCAACTCATTGCACGACCCTTACTTTTAAGAGCCAAATTACCTACATCCGTTTGGGGTCATGCAATACTTCATGCATCAAACATAATTAAGATAATACCATGTGCTTACCATAAACAATCTCCCCATGAGTTAGTTCTTGGCCAAGTTCCTGATATTTCTCACTTTAAATTTTTGGTTGTGCCGTATATGTTCCCATTGCACCCCCACAGAGATCCAAAATGGGTCCACAAAGAAGAGTAGGCATATATGTTGGTTTTGACTCACCATCTATCATAAAATATCTTGAACCATTAACTGGTGATGTGTTTACTTCACGTTATGTTGATTGTCATTTTGAGGAGTCTGTGTTCCCTCCGTTAGGGGTGATAGGCTAGAAATAGCCCAGGCCCAATTAGGCCCAACTTCGAGCCCAAAGCTACAAGCAAAGTCATTTCATGAGAATAATAGCAGCCCAGACCAGGGTAGCGGGCCCGGGCCCAAAATCACCACCACATACCGTGGTCCCTACCCTAGACTAGGCGACCCCAGATTGATGACACTCAGCACACGTGGTGCCCCAGCTCAGCCAACATCCCAACACCTGGCGCTGACCAACATTAAAAGCCAAAGAGCAACACGTGTAAAATCATGTCTACCACAGTACTGCCACACTCAGGTCAACGGTCTCCACAATTAGGGACACGAATCCCGCATCCCGGGAATTCAACGGCTTGTCCCCCGATCCAACGGTTAGGGGAAGAGGTAACCTACCCCTAAAACCCTAAGCCTAGGGCTATAAATACCCCTAGGAAATAGGGTTTAGGGGTTAGCCATTTATTGCACACCTACACAAATTTATTACTCGTGTGATACTCTACTTGATTATTATCTTCCAAAGCCAACTCTTACTCTCACGCCGGAGGCACCTCGGGGCCAAACCCCCCCCCCCTCCGGTGTTGTTTTGCAGACACCCCACCACAGCTACACCCCTTCCGAGGCAGGAGTTGGTGAGGAAGGACCCGATCGAGATTCAGAGTTATCATTGGCGCTAGAAGGAGGGGTCGAACCTCCGAACCCAAACCAAACAGCCAAGCTAAACCAACCCCAGCTTTTCTAAAAATAACCACAGCAACCATGCCCCCGAAAAGCAAGTCCGGCCAACGTCAGGTAACCGCTACCACCCGAGAAGAGACCTTAGTCCCTATCCCGGAGCAGGTCCCACCTCTCCAGGTCCCGATCCAAGAGAGGCTCGGAATCGGGCCCAATGATGCCCGGATAACCGTTGAGGTAAACCGATACAAATATACAGACGTGCCTCTTGACTCCGCGCAAATGGAGAACCTGACACCCGAGGAGCTAGCCCAAGCAATTCGAAACTACCGAAACCGTCCCCTCCCGGAACCTGAGCCTGAGCAAGCGGAAAATTCCGGGGGGTCGGCCCATTCCCATCAATCCCGGGCTTCAGTCTTTGACCGCCTTGGAGACCGAGGCAAAGGAAACAGAAAGGACCACAATGGCCGGAGTAAGGACAGAAATGATGAAGCCGATAAACTCAAGAAACTAGAAACGCTCCGAGAGAAGATAAGGCAGGAAGAACAGGCTAAATAGGAATCCAGAATCCAAAAGAGGCTCCAAGAAGAGGAGGAAAAGTTGAGAAAGTCCCGATCCAAAAGAGCCCGGAGAGAGATTAGCCCGGAGGTCATCTCAGATGATGAGGAACACCCAAATAACCTAGTGCAAATGATCCATGAGCTGCAGAGAAAAGTCAATAACGACTCCGGATTTGAGGTCCAAGATACGCTCACACCTTTCAGCCGCTCCCTTGAAGCCATACCCCGGCAAAAGAACCTCAAACATTACAACTTCGATTCTTTTGATGGATTGGAAGACCCAGAGGAACACCTCAACTACTTCGAACAGATAGCCTTGATATACTTTTATAATGACCTAACAAAGTGCAGGTTCTTCGCCTCCACAATGAAGGGGGCGGCTCAGAGGTGGTTCAGCCGAATACCATCCCGGAGCATACATAGCTGGAAGGAGTTCATGGAAGCCTTCCTTCGGAGGTTCTGAGCCAACAAACCCCCAGAGTACCACATGTGACGGCTGATTTCAGATGTAGTGATGCAGTGGTCTAGTTGTCTAGTCATGTACGGACATAGTAGTGCCGGCTTTTGTAGGGATGGTTTTCTTGTACTTGTTTTCCCTTTTTGCAGACTAGACAGATAGACAGCATATTTCACTTTTGACTTGTTGTTGTTGTTAGGATGGTTGTACTTTAAACTATCGTTGTAACTCGGATGTTGTACCTTTTTTCGGTACCTGGTATATATTTGTTTCCATTTCAGTCATTACAATTTTGTTGGGATGTGATCACGAGTTTATTAGTATATGTATTACTTTTCGATTAAGTTGCCATGAGATATAAAACTGTGGGATTTTAAACCCAATCATGTAAAGAAATGTGCAAGGAAAAATCCTCTAAAACAGATCAGTGAACCTAATGTATAACTTTCCAAATTTTCAGTAAAATGCCTCCAAGACGAATGGGCACTAGGGCTAACCCCCGCGAATCTACTGACCAAGAAAGTCACAACCAACACGAGGAAAACCGTGGAAGTAGTGAGGAACAAGATCAGGACTATAATGAGCAAGAAGATTCCCAGTATGGAGCAGAGGATGAACCCCTGTACTCTGAAGAATTTGAAAGGGAAATAGAGGGTGGAGAAACTGAAGTAGAACAGGAAGGGGAGAACCAGGGCGGAAACCCCATGGGCCAGTTTATGGATCTACTTAGGCAGAATTTGAACCAATACCCCCAACCACCACCAAGCAACAACACTTCAGTGGCAAATTCCTTTAGGGCCTTTAAGTCCCTTAAGCCCCCAGAGTTCCACGGATCGACTGATCCCGTTGAGGCGAGGGCCTGGATCAAAGAAATGGAAAAGTCTTTTGAGATTCTGAGTATCAATGAGGCTCAGAAGACTGTTTTTGCTACTTACCTACTAAAGGGAGAGGCCAATTATTGGTGGGAAGCCAAGAAAAACATGGAGACTGATGCTGTCATAGCCTGGGAAAGGTTCAAACAATTATTCCTGGAGAAGTACTTCCCGAAGTTCATGAAAACCCAGATGGAACTTAAGTTCTTGGAACTGAAACAGAACAATATGTCAGTGGCTGACTATGAGGCTAAATTTACTGAGCTATCAAGATTTGTGCCAGAGTTTGTAGACACAGAAGAGAAGAAAGCTAACAGGTTTCAACAAGGGCTGAAACAGTGGATCCAGAATAGGGTGGCTGTTTTAGAGATTACAGATTATGCCACCTTGGTGCAGAAGGCAACCATTGTGGAGGCTGGTAGTGATCAGATGCAGAGAGAGAGAGAGAAAGGGGGGATAAAGAGAAAGCATGTTAGTATGGGCGGAAGATCCGCTGGAGGAAAACCCCCAACCAAGTTCAATCGAGGAGCGGTTTCCCTACCAGGGAGGAGTGTAGGGTTTAAACCATCTGCGAGTGTGAGTGTGAGCCAGGGCGGCCACCAATCAGGAATGTCCCGTTCCAACCCTTCTCGACCTCCATTGCCATTGTGTGCTACTTGTGGGAAGAGGCACTCCGGGGTGTGCAACCTGAAGCAGATAAACTGTTATAAGTGTGGGCGAGCTGGGCATTATGCTACCGCTTGCACCACGGTCATCCCTAACAGCACAACCTGTTTCCAGTGTGGACAGCGAGGGCACATGAGGAAGGATTGCCCAAAGAGCAAACCAGCAGCATCAGGAGCAAGCAAGGTTGCCTCAAATAGGCCACCAACTGCTAGGACTTTCAATATGTCAGTACAAGATGCCGTGAGGGACACAGATGTGATAGCAGGTACTTTTTCTCTTAATTCAGTCAGTGCAAATGTCTTATTTGATTCAGGAGCAACTAAGTCTTTTATATCTAGAGATTTTGCGCATAACTTGAAACTTAAAACCCAGCAACTAAGAGATTCCTTACAAGTAGAAATAGCTAATCAGGAAATCGTACCGGTTAATCAAATTCACCCCGATTGTAAGCTAGAAATAGGAGGACGATCCTTCTATGTCGATTTAATTCCTTTTAAGCTAGGGGAATTCGATGTCATTTTGGGTATAGATTGGTTGTCTCGCAATGATGCGCAGATAGATTGTAAAGGGAAAAAGGTTAAGTTGAAAACCCCAGGGAAGAAAGAAATAGTGTTTAAAGGGATGCGACAGACCCAGAAAATTCTGACCATGGCGCAAACCAAGAGATTGTTACGAAAAGGGAACGAGGCTTATTTAGCCTACGTTATAGATACTCAGAAGGAAGTGCCAAGATTGCAGGACATTCTGGTAGTTAATGAGTTCGAGGACCTGTTCCCACAAGATCTTCCTGGACTACCACCTGATAGGGTAATTGAGTTTGCCATCGAATTATCCCCGGGGACGGTGCCAGTTTCGAAGGCCCCGTACCGACTAGCCCCAGTAGAAATGAAGGAGCTAGCTAAACAATTACAGGAATTGTTGGATAAGGGCATGATAAGGCCCAGTGTGTCGCCTTGGGGCGCACCAGTGTTGTTTGTTAAGAAAAAGGATGGAAGTATGAGGTTATGCATCGACTACAGAGAATTGAACAAGCTAACCATAAAGAATAAGTATCCATTGCCCAGGATAGACGATTTGTTTGACCAGCTAAGAGGAGCTGAATACTTCTCTAAGATTGATTTGAGAACGGGATATCACCAACTGAAGATCAAACCTGAAGATATCCCGAAGACTGCATTCCGCACCAGATATGGACATTATGAGTTCTTAGTTATGTCGTTTGGATTGACCAACGCCCCAGCAGCCTTCATGGACCTAATGAATAGGGTGTTCAAGGAATATTTAGACAAATTCGTGATAGTTTTCATTGATGATATTCTCATCTACTCAAAGACAGAGGCAGAACACGCTGAACATTTAAGGATAACCTTAGAAATACTCAGGAAGGAGCAGTTATATGCCAAGTTCTCCAAGTGTGAGTTTTGGAAAAATGAGGTACAATTCTTAGGGCACGTGATCAATAGAGAAGGAGTGTTGGTTGACCCCTCCAAGATAGAAGCAGTTTCAAACTGGGAACGGCCAACTACTCCAACCGAGGTGAGGAGTTTCATTGGACTGGCCGGATATTACAGGAGATTTGTCCAAGACTTTGCGAAACTCGCAGCTCCATTAACTCGACTTACCCGTAAAACCGAGAAATTTGAATGGACTGAGAAATGCGAGAAGAGTTTCCAGGAGTTAAAGAAGAGGCTGGTGACAGCCCCAGTGCTGGCATTACCTGATGGAAAAGGAGATTTCGTGATTTAAAGTGACGCTTCGCATAAAGGACTGGGATGCGTGCTTATGCAGCACGGCAAGGTAATAGCGTATGCGTCTAGGCAATTGAAGGATTATGAAGTCAGATATCCCACGCATGATCTAGAACTAGCAGCCATAGTCTTCGCTTTAAAGATTTGGAGACACTACCTGTATGGGGAAAAATGCGAGATTTACACAGACCATAAGAGCCTCAAATACATTTTCACTCAGAAAGAGCTTAACATGCGCCAGAGGAGGTGGTTAGAGTTAATCAAGGATTACGACTGTGAAATTCGATATCACCCGGGTAAAGCCAATGTGGTGGCTGACGCCCTTAGTCGGAAAGAGAAGCTCAAGATGATAACTTCAGAGAAAGAGCTAGTGAAGGATTTTGAGAAGTTGGAAATCGAGGTTAAGTTACCTGAAGAGGGCCAAGAAAAGTTGATGGAAATTAGAATCCAACCTCCATTGCTAGAAAAGATGAGACTGTGCCAGGAACGGATGATGGAGGAAGAAAAGAACTCCACAGAAGAGCTAATGACCGGGGAGGAAATTAAGTGCGAAAGAGACAAGGAAGGGATCATGAGGTACACGTACAGGATATGGATCCCAAATGTTCAGGAGCTCAAGGATGAGATTTTAAATGAGGCACACAACTCAAGATACTCAGTGCACCCCGGTAGCACTAAAATGTATAGGGATTTGAAGGAGTATTACTGGTGGCCCAATATGAAAAAGGACGTAGCAGAGTGGGTAAGCAGATGCTTGACCTGCCAACGAGTGAAGGCAGAGCACCAGAGACCCAGCGGACTTCTACATCCCTTAGAGATTCCAGAATGGAAATGGGAACATATAGCCATGGATTTCGTAGTAGGTTTACCCAGGACCAAGGCTAATCATGGCACCATATGGGTAATTGTAGATCGACTGACGAAATCGGCTCACTTTCTCCCGATCAACGAAAGGTACACGGTCGATAGACTAGTGGACATCTACTTAAAAGAGATAGTGGCGCGACATGGAGTCCCAGTCGCAATAGTATCCGATCGAGATCCTAGATTTAACTCCAGGTTTTGGAGAAGTTTTCAAGAATGTGTAGGGACCCGGCTGAACATGAGCACGGCCTACCACCCCCAGGCAGATGGGCAAAGTGAAAGGACCATCCAAACACTAGAGGATATGTTGAGAGTCTGCGCGATAGACTTCAAGGGGAGTTGGGATGATCACTTGCCATTGGTTGAGTTCTCCTATAATAACAGTTATCATTCAAGCATTGGGATGCCACCTTATGAGGCCCTTTATGGAAGAAAATGTCGATCTCCCTTGTATTGGGATGAAGTTGGAGAGCGAAAGATGCTCGGGCCCGAAGTGGTCCAACGAACTAAAGATGCAGTAGATCTAATCAGAGGACGGTTGGTAGCAGCCCAGGATCGACAAAAGAAATATGCCGACTTAGCTCGGAAAGGCAAGGAATACGAGGTAGGGGACCTAGTGTTCTTGAAAGTGTCACCTTGGAAAGGTTTAATGAGATTTGGGAAGAAAGGAAAGCTGAGTCCCAGATACATTGGACCATTTGAGATCTTGAGACGGATTGGGGAACTAGCTTATGAACTCGCATTGCCCCCGAATCTACAGCAGGTGCACAATGTGTTTCATGTTTCGATGCTGAGGAAGTATAATCCGGATGCAAAGCATATTGTAGAGTATGAGCAAGTGGATATGCAACCAGACCTGACCTATGTGGAGCAACCTGTGGAAATCATAGACCGGAAAGAGCAAGTGCTCCGAAACAAGGTCATTCAGCTAGTCAGAGTTTTGTGGCAGAACCACAATGTAGAAGAATCCACCTGGGAACTTGAAAGCGCAATGCAAGAAAAGTACCCCCACTTGTTTTCAAACTGATTCCGGGACGGAATCCTTTTAAGGAGGGGAGACTGTAAGAACCCAGATTTTGGGTGGGATTAAAACTTTTATGTATTTAATGATGTAAGAATGAATAGTGGTTATGACTGCGATGTAACGAAGATCTATTAAATAAATGGAACGGATTTGAATTCAATTACTTACATGTCATGCAGAATATTTTTGGTTGACGGCATAGGTAAGAATGATCTATCTCCTAAGGATATAAGTATATTACTTCAAGTAAGATTATTCTTGTGTCATCCAAATCAATATCTATTATAAGTCCAGCGGTTCCGTAAAAAGGTTAAGAAGCACTCGAGAGTGAACCAGGTTCATTTTCCTAATTATAGGAATTAAATAAAAATAAGTGATGAATAGTGATTTTGGTGGAATTTGGAATATTATTATAATAATGATATACCCGGTATTCGGAACGGATTTCTGAGTTCGTATTAGTGATCCAGGAAGAAAATAAGTGTATGTAAAAGCCGTCGGATTCAGAAAAAGAGCACTTTTATTTTCTCCGAGATTTCCCTGGACACTACAAGACTTAAGGAGTTATAAAAGGGAATTAAGGAATTTAAATTCGAGAAGTATTAAGTAAGATGAAGAATAGTATTAGAAATATTAAGAAGGTTTTCGGTAAAACCCTAACTAGATTCGAATGAGTTATTCCCTCGAACGATCAACGAACAAGCAAGGAAATTGAGTAATACCCGGACAAAGGAACGAATAAATAACCAAGAGACAAACAAGTGCAATTGGTGGGAAAAGGAGAAACCCAAGTAACATCCTTATAAGTCAACTACAAGATGAGTGGTGTAATTGCATTCTTGCAAAAATGGAGTTGTTTGTTGTAGTGCCAACACTTGGCCCAATGAGGAAGCAACAAGTGGCACCATTGGATTGCCAACAACACATTAAAAGAGATGCATCCATTATATATGCAAGGGTTATACATGTATTAGCCATAAATCACCAAAACAAAACAAACCACCACCATTTTTTCTCCATTTCTTCATAAAAATCTGCCCATTCTTAGCTAATTGGAAGTCCAACTTCCAACCATCACTTGTTCTTCAAATTTTTATGGTAAGTACTACATATCATGGTAATGATCTCCTAGAAATTTCAGCTTCAAATTCATCTTTTATCATTTTCAAATAAATCATCAAAGATGATGATGAATAGTGTTCTTCATAAACTAACTTTTATTTCTTGATTTCTTTTGATTATTCAAGCTATACTAAGGCTAGATAAGGGCTAAACAAGGCTTGATAAGTTCATACATACACCAAGGAAGGTATACCACTCTTGAAAACCAAGCTCTTAGTTTAAGTTTTGGTATTTTAGATGAGTTATATGGATTTAATGCATGTTTAGGACCTTAAGATTATGATTGGGATTTATTAAATGTGAAATTAGTTTAGATGAACGGAAAGACATTGCTTGGTCTTAGTTCATGGTTGAATAACATGTAAATGTTGTTTGGAGTGGAAACTATAATTATTGGATGGTTTGAAATTTGGAAATCATGTAAACATAGCCGTCGTAATGCCCGATTGTCGTTAGCCTTAAGAAACCGTGATTAGCAGTAGCATGAACACACTGTCCAGTCTCGGATTTTGCCATGAAAGGCTAGATTATGTTATAAGCTTCGTTTTGATATAAAGATCACGTGAAACGGACTTACGGTTTAGGATTTATGACTAAATTACTAAAAGTAGTTCGAATCCGTAAACAAAAGTTCGTAACTGAAATTGAACCCTCGTAAGCAATGTAACGTCATGGCGAATCTTGGTAAATAAATACTAGGGGTAAGAAGGAAGGTGTGAAAGAAAACCGTATGTCAAAAAGAGCATTTTTCGATTTATTAAAAATGTTCGAGTCAAGGTTAAACGCGAACGAACCCCTAAAAGACGACTCTTTTGTAACTTTGGTAAAACACTTAGAAAACGGGCGATAAAACTCGGAGTATAAGATTGGTTCGTAACGATCAACCTTAGAACTCGTATGACTCAAGTATGTCCCAAGTATAAGTGCAGTGACATGTCGTATTAACGAACGAATGTCGGGTCGGATCAGTGATAATAAGTAATCCACTAAAAGGGGTATAACGAGATGACTCGAGAACGTGTTTCGATTTAAGTATAACTTAACGTTTAATATGTTAAGTGATTAATTCCGAATGCCTTGGCTATTTATAGATCACCAGGCTGAACTGGGACCCGCTACCACTACCCCTTACCGTACTCGACTACCAGGCAAGTTTCAATTCCCTTCTTTTAGGCTGTTGTTGTGATTGAATAAATATATATATATGATTGCTGATATACATATGTCATTGCATGCATGCCTACTTTCAAGTTGAATTGATATGCTTGTTCCCTGAATGTTATTGTTGGCTTATAAGCTAGATAGTTATATATCAGTTATAAGCCGGTTATTATAAGACCCTCATAGAAGGGCGTATATATCTTATTAATCAAAAATAGACCGGGAGTCAATATTCCTTGATATATCGAGATTACCTCGGAAGAAGATATTTAAGTAAATATTTTCTATTATTTGGGCGACGAATATTATTTGAATATTCGTTCGAGACTAATTATTTTAACGATCCTTACTTCAAATAATTATTTGAACGTAACTATTCAACGAATAATATTTCTCAATATTCATTCAGAGTCGAACTGATTATCGACTATTATTTCGAATATTCTTCTAAAGATGAGACTATTAAATGAATATTATTTTGGATATTCTTTTAGATTATTATTTTATTAAATCAATATTACTTTTGAATATTCATTTAAGATATTAAATACTTGATGAATATTATTTTAATATTCATCTGAAGCTTGATTTAATTATCGAATATTATTTCGAATATTCCTTAAGGCTTGGATTACTAAATGAATATTACTTGATATTCATTTAGGATATTATTCATTAAATGAATATTACTTTTGAATATTCATTTAAATTCCTAATTAATCATGAATATTACCTTAAATATTCTTTTCAGGTCTTATTAATTAATGAATATTGTTTTGAATATTCATTTAAATATTTATTTATTCAATAAATATTCTCCTGATATTTCTTCAGGGATTATTTTGAGAAATACTCTGATTAAAAATATTCTTTCATATTCCCAAATATTCTTTCAATATTTTAACTCAATAAATATTCTCTGAATATTTATTCCATACTTAGAATAATCTCGATAAGGTTAATCTTCTTCGATTATTACAGAAAATATTTCGAAGTCATATTATTATTAATCTTATATCAAGAAAGGTTCCCAGACATCATTCATCTTTGAGTCTATCTTCTTAATAATAAGGGAACCTTACTTGGAAAAATGTTATTTATCTTGTCGACTTCCCGGTCATAAAGTATTCCCTTCACCCGCAACTCGGGTGCCGTTGACTTATTAAGTCGTTGTTTACCTTCTCATCTTTCGAGGGGTAAGATTACTGGAACAAGTTGATATCCGTTACCAAGTAATAGCTTGGGAGTTATTGGTAAATTTTCCTTTCCAACTAGATACGACTACTTTGTGGAGTCTTATCAACAAGTGTTATACTTGGGGAAAGGGGGACGAACGTTATATTCAGAATCATGAACTCTATTTGAACTAGGAGTCGTGTAAGAGGCCGAGTAGCGCCGGTCCATCCCCTTGGCCCAACCGTTGGCCGGGGAGAGCTAGCATGGCGGTATACAAGTAAAGCCGTCAGTTCTTCCTTCTACCGGTAGTAAATCTAAATTGAGCTGTACGATCTCGACTGATCATCAAGATTGGAACAGCGGGCGCGGTGAATACTCCATCATTGGTTCATCATCCAAATTCATTTATTTCCTGCAACATGATTACTGTTGGCAGAGTTGGAAAAGAGTCATAACTGGAATTGCAACCCTTTCTTGCAAGTTCCTCTTCTTAATAACGATAATAATATCTCGCTTACTTTGATGTAGCAGATATTCCTTCAAACAAATACTTTAAGTTACCTTGTAACTTCATCGTTCATATTATACTGGCATCATTTCCGTAAATGCATGGCATATGGTTTAAAAGATAGCTTTGAACTGTTTTAAATTATCGTTCAGTTATATATTTGTTGGTGGGCTTTCGCTCACCCTTGCTTTGTTTATATTATGTCACAACAACAGCTAGGACAGATGGCTCGCGTCAGGCGCACTCGGCGCAAGCAGGTTACCCGACCCACCGGACTACCCGCTGAGATGCTAGCCGCCATTGCTGAGGTAGCATAGTTAGACAGCTTTTGTTTCCTGTTTAACTATATGTATAATTAATGTAATCAACGGCAAAACTTTTAAACCTATGATGTTATCCTTTTGGGATTGTAATAACTTTTATTCGTAACCCTTTAATGTAAGACTTATTTCAATTTCATCTCTGGGACTATAACTGTTGTGTGTGTGAGTGGTAATTATTGTGGGGTCACAGCATGTGATTTATTTATTGTGGACTCAAGTCAAGTATTATGAATGGATGTAAGACCGTAACCACCAGATCCCTGACCCCGGATCTGGGGGTGTTACAGAGATGGTATCAGAGCGAGAGTTATATATCCCAAGAGATGATACGACGTTATATAATAATAAATTCAATAATATAATAAGAACCCTTGCCAGGTTCACCTAAAACCCTTACGGGAACTTTTTAAGTATCATGATAGTAACATAGTTCGTCTTGTGTAGGCGAGCGACTTGTCGGCCCAGGAGGCAGCTGCGAGACAGCATGATGAGGACATGTTCCGGACTAGGGACCCATACTATGAGCACTTGCCTGAGGATGATACTGAGCCTGAGGAGGAGGACGCTGAGGAGGTCCAGGTTGAGGCTGATACTGATGTGATCGAGTCTGAGGGGGAGGACCCTGAGGAGGTCCAGGATGATGCTGACACAGATGTTGTTGAGACTGAGGGGGAGGAGGACCCGGAGGGGGTCCAGACAGGACAGGACGCTGAGTTAGTGGTTGAGGATGATGATTATTGGGTTATGACAGAGTTCAGGACTATGGGAGATGACACTGACATGACCACGGATCAGGTGGTGCCGGTGGATGAGGGTGTTGAGGGAGATATAGATGAGCCAGTAGTTGGTGCTGTAGGGAGTTCTGGACTTTTTGTGCCACTCCTCCCTGTTGAGAGAGCCCCTACCCCACCACCACTACCTGTGAGCCCCTACCCCGACGAGTTTGAGGAGCTTACCCCAGAGCCCCAGCAGACAGAGACTGCCGCTCCAGCTGAGCCATCCACCCCACCTCATGCCCCGATAGGAGGAGTCCCAGTATGTGTTCACAACTTGATTGTGAACGGGCTTTATAGAGAGTTGTCTGTGGCAGATGCCAGGTTGGCAGAGTCTAGGAGTGAGTTAGCAGCAGAGAGAGCCGCCCGGATGAGGGTGCAGGGCAGGAGGACTATCAGTGACAGAGTTGGGTATAGGGCTGTGACCCGCATCGAGCTGAGGGCTCGGGTGAGGGTGCGACAGTTGCCTACTGATGGGCATGGTAGGGTAGACAGAGCAGCGGCTGAGGAGGTTTTCCGCATCGCCATGGGGAGGGTTCGGAGGATGTTTCGTCGTGACGGCTGATTTCAGATGTAGTGATGCAGTGGTCTAGTTGTCTAGTCATGTACGGACATAGTAGTGCCGGCTTTTGTAGGGATGGTTTTCTTGTACTTGTTTTCCCTTTTTGCAGACTAGACAGATAGACAGCATATTTCACTTTTGACTTGTTGTTGTTGTTAGGATGGTTGTACTTTAAACTATCGTTGTAACTCGGATGTTGTACCTTTTTTCGGTACCTGGTATATATTTGTTTCCATTTCAGTCATTACAATTTTGTTGGGATGTGATCACGAGTTTATTAGTATATGTATTACTTTTCGATTAAGTTGCCATGAGATATAAAACTGTGGGATTTTAAACCCAATCATGTAAAGAAATGTGCAAGGAAAAATCCTCTAAAACAGATCAGTGAACCTAATGTATAACTTTCCAAATTTTCAGTAAAATGCCTCCAAGACGAATGGGCACTAGGGCTAACCCCCGCGAATCTACTGACCAAGAAAGTCACAACCAACACGAGGAAAACCGTGGAAGTAGTGAGGAACAAGATCAGGACTATAATGAGCAAGAAGATTCCCAGTATGGAGCAGAGGATGAACCCCTGTACTCTGAAGAATTTGAAAGGGAAATAGAGGGTGGAGAAACTGAAGTAGAACAGGAAGGGGAGAACCAGGGCGGAAACCCCATGGGCCAGTTTATGGATCTACTTAGGCAGAATTTGAACCAATACCCCCAACCACCACCAAGCAACAACACTTCAGTGGCAAATTCCTTTAGGGCCTTTAAGTCCCTTAAGCCCCCAGAGTTCCACGGATCGACTGATCCCGTTGAGGCGAGGGCCTGGATCAAAGAAATGGAAAAGTCTTTTGAGATTCTGAGTATCAATGAGGCTCAGAAGACTGTTTTTGCTACTTACCTACTAAAGGGAGAGGCCAATTATTGGTGGGAAGCCAAGAAAAACATGGAGACTGATGCTGTCATAGCCTGGGAAAGGTTCAAACAATTATTCCTGGAGAAGTACTTCCCGAAGTTCATGAAAACCCAGATGGAACTTAAGTTCTTGGAACTGAAACAGAACAATATGTCAGTGGCTGACTATGAGGCTAAATTTACTGAGCTATCAAGATTTGTGCCAGAGTTTGTAGACACAGAAGAGAAGAAAGCTAACAGGTTTCAACAAGGGCTGAAACAGTGGATCCAGAATAGGGTGGCTGTTTTAGAGATTACAGATTATGCCACCTTGGTGCAGAAGGCAACCATTGTGGAGGCTGGTAGTGATCAGATGCAGAGAGAGAGAGAGAAAGGGGGGATAAAGAGAAAGCATGTTAGTATGGGCGGAAGATCCGCTGGAGGAAAACCCCCAACCAAGTTCAATCGAGGAGCGGTTTCCCTACCAGGGAGGAGTGTAGGGTTTAAACCATCTGCGAGTGTGAGTGTGAGCCAGGGCGGCCACCAATCAGGAATGTCCCGTTCCAACCCTTCTCGACCTCCATTGCCATTGTGTGCTACTTGTGGGAAGAGGCACTCCGGGGTGTGCAACCTGAAGCAGATAAACTGTTATAAGTGTGGGCGAGCTGGGCATTATGCTACCGCTTGCACCACGGTCATCCCTAACAGCACAACCTGTTTCCAGTGTGGACAGCGAGGGCACATGAGGAAGGATTGCCCAAAGAGCAAACCAGCAGCATCAGGAGCAAGCAAGGTTGCCTCAAATAGGCCACCAACTGCTAGGACTTTCAATATGTCAGTACAAGATGCCGTGAGGGACACAGATGTGATAGCAGGTACTTTTTCTCTTAATTCAGTCAGTGCAAATGTCTTATTTGATTCAGGAGCAACTAAGTCTTTTATATCTAGAGATTTTGCGCATAACTTGAAACTTAAAACCCAGCAACTAAGAGATTCCTTACAAGTAGAAATAGCTAATCAGGAAATCGTACCGGTTAATCAAATTCACCCCGATTGTAAGCTAGAAATAGGAGGACGATCCTTCTATGTCGATTTAATTCCTTTTAAGCTAGGGGAATTCGATGTCATTTTGGGTATAGATTGGTTGTCTCGCAATGATGCGCAGATAGATTGTAAAGGGAAAAAGGTTAAGTTGAAAACCCCAGGGAAGAAAGAAATAGTGTTTAAAGGGATGCGACAGACCCAGAAAATTCTGACCATGGCGCAAACCAAGAGATTGTTACGAAAAGGGAACGAGGCTTATTTAGCCTACGTTATAGATACTCAGAAGGAAGTGCCAAGATTGCAGGACATTCTGGTAGTTAATGAGTTCGAGGACCTGTTCCCACAAGATCTTCCTGGACTACCACCTGATAGGGTAATTGAGTTTGCCATCGAATTATCCCCGGGGACGGTGCCAGTTTCGAAGGCCCCGTACCGACTAGCCCCAGTAGAAATGAAGGAGCTAGCTAAACAATTACAGGAATTGTTGGATAAGGGCATGATAAGGCCCAGTGTGTCGCCTTGGGGCGCACCAGTGTTGTTTGTTAAGAAAAAGGATGGAAGTATGAGGTTATGCATCGACTACAGAGAATTGAACAAGCTAACCATAAAGAATAAGTATCCATTGCCCAGGATAGACGATTTGTTTGACCAGCTAAGAGGAGCTGAATACTTCTCTAAGATTGATTTGAGAACGGGATATCACCAACTGAAGATCAAACCTGAAGATATCCCGAAGACTGCATTCCGCACCAGATATGGACATTATGAGTTCTTAGTTATGTCGTTTGGATTGACCAACGCCCCAGCAGCCTTCATGGACCTAATGAATAGGGTGTTCAAGGAATATTTAGACAAATTCGTGATAGTTTTCATTGATGATATTCTCATCTACTCAAAGACAGAGGCAGAACACGCTGAACATTTAAGGATAACCTTAGAAATACTCAGGAAGGAGCAGTTATATGCCAAGTTCTCCACGTGTGAGTTTTGGAAAAATGAGGTACAATTCTTAGGGCACGTGATCAATAGAGAAGGAGTGTTGGTTGACCCCTCCAAGATAGAAGCAGTTTCAAACTGGGAACGGCCAACTACTCCAACCGAGGTGAGGAGTTTCATTGGACTGGCCGGATATTACAGGAGATTTGTCCAAGACTTTGCGAAACTCGCAGCTCCATTAACTCGACTTACCCGTAAAACCGAGAAATTTGAATGGACTGAGAAATGCGAGAAGAGTTTCCAGGAGTTAAAGAAGAGGCTGGTGACAGCCCCAGTGCTGGCATTACCTGATGGAAAA
Organism: Saposhnikovia divaricata; assembly: GCA_036435485.1. Classification (NCBI taxonomy): domain Eukaryota; kingdom Viridiplantae; phylum Streptophyta; class Magnoliopsida; order Apiales; family Apiaceae; genus Saposhnikovia; species Saposhnikovia divaricata. Next base: position 29,350,126 of record CM071600.1, read on the forward strand.
GGAGATTTCGTGATTTACAGTGACGCTTCGCATAAAGGACTGGGATGCGTGCTTATGCAGCACGGCAAGGTAATAGCGTATGCGTCTAGGCAATTGAAGGATTATGAAGTCAGATATCCCACGCATGATCTAGAACTAGCAGCCATAGTCTTCGCTTTAAAGATTTGGAGACACTACCTGTATGGGGAAAAATGCGAGATTTACACAGACCATAAGAGCCTCAAATACATTTTCACTCAGAAAGAGCTTAACATGCGCCAGAGGAGGTGGTTAGAGTTAATCAAGGATTACGACTGTGAAATTCGATATCACCCGGGTAAAGCCAATGTGGTGGCTGACGCCCTTAGTCGGAAAGAGAAGCTCAAGATGATAACTTCAGAGAAAGAGCTAGTGAAGGATTTTGAGAAGTTGGAAATCGAGGTTAAGTTACCTGAAGAGGGCCAAGAAAAGTTGATGGAAATTAGAATCCAACCTCCATTGCTAGAAAAGATGAGACTGTGCCAGGAACGGATGATGGAGGAAGAAAAGAACTCCACAGAAGAGCTAATGACCGGGGAGGAAATTAAGTGCGAAAGAGACAAGGAAGGGATCATGAGGTACACGTACAGGATATGGATCCCAAATGTTCAGGAGCTCAAGGATGAGATTTTAAATGAGGCACACAACTCAAGATACTCAGTGCACCCCGGTAGCACTAAAATGTATAGGGATTTGAAGGAGTATTACTGGTGGCCCAATATGAAAAAGGACGTAGCAGAGTGGGTAAGCAGATGCTTGACCTGCCAACGAGTGAAGGCAGAGCACCAGAGACCCAGCGGACTTCTACATCCCTTAGAGATTCCAGAATGGAAATGGGAACATATAGCCATGGATTTCGTAGTAGGTTTACCCAGGACCAAGGCTAATCATGACACCATATGGGTAATTGTAGATCGACTGACGAAATCGGCTCACTTTCTCCCGATCAACGAAAGGTACACGGTCGATAGACTAGTGGACATCTACTTAAAAGAGATAGTGGCGCGACATGGAGTCCCAGTCGCAATAGTATCCGATCGAGATCCTAGATTTAACTCCAGGTTTTGGAGAAGTTTTCAAGAATGTGTAGGGACCCGGCTGAACATGAGCACGGCCTACCACCCCCAGGCAGATGGGCAAAGTGAAAGGACCATCCAAACACTAGAGGATATGTTGAGAGTCTGCGCGATAGACTTCAAGGGGAGTTGGGATGATCACTTGCCATTGGTTGAGTTCTCCTATAATAACAGTTATCATTCAAGCATTGGGATGCCACCTTATGAGGCCCTTTATGGAAGAAAATGTCGATCTCCCTTGTATTGGGATGAAGTTGGAGAGCGAAAGATGCTCGGGCCCGAAGTGGTCCAACGAACTAAAGATGCAGTAGATCTAATCAGAGGACGGTTGGTAGCAGCCCAGGATCGACAAAAGAAATATGCCGACTTAGCTCGGAAAGGCAAGGAATACGAGGTAGGGGACCTAGTGTTCTTGAAAGTGTCACCTTGGAAAGGTTTAATGAGATTTGGGAAGAAAGGAAAGCTGAGTCCCAGATACATTGGACCATTTGAGATCTTGAGACGGATTGGGGAACTAGCTTATGAACTCGCATTGCCCCCGAATCTACAGCAGGTGCACAATGTGTTTCATGTTTCGATGCTGAGGAAGTATAATCCGGATGCAAAGCATATTGTAGAGTATGAGCAAGTGGATATGCAACCAGACCTGACCTATGTGGAGCAACCTGTGGAAATCATAGACCGGAAAGAGCAAGTGCTCCGAAACAAGGTCATTCAGCTAGTCAGAGTTTTGTGGCAGAACCACAATGTAGAAGAATCCACCTGGGAACTTGAAAGCGCAATGCAAGAAAAGTACCCCCACTTGTTTTCAAACTGATTCCGGGACGGAATCCTTTTAAGGAGGGGAGACTGTAAGAACCCAGATTTTGGGTGGGATTAAAACTTTTATGTATTTAATGATGTAAGAATGAATAGTGGTTATGACTGCGATGTAACGAAGATCTATTAAATAAATGGAACGGATTTGAATTCAATTACTTACATGTCATGCAGAATATTTTTGGTTGACGGCATAGGTAAGAATGATCTATCTCCTAAGGATATAAGTATATTACTTCAAGTAAGATTATTCTTGTGTCATCCAAATCAATATCTATTATAAGTCCAGCGGTTCCGTAAAAAGGTTAAGAAGCACTCGAGAGTGAACCAGGTTCATTTTCCTAATTATAGGAATTAAATAAAAATAAGTGATGAATAGTGATTTTGGTGGAATTTGGAATATTATTATAATAATGATATACCCGGTATTCGGAACGGATTTCTGAGTTCGTATTAGTGATCCAGGAAGAAAATAAGTGTATGTAAAAGCCGTCGGATTCAGAAAAAGAGCACTTTTATTTTCTCCGAGATTTCCCTGGACACTACAAGACTTAAGGAGTTATAAAAGGGAATTAAGGAATTTAAATTCGAGAAGTATTAAGTAAGATGAAGAATAGTATTAGAAATATTAAGAAGGTTTTCGGTAAAACCCTAACTAGATTCGAATGAGTTATTCCCTCGAACGATCAACGAACAAGCAAGGAAATTGAGTAATACCCGGACAAAGGAACGAATAAATAACCAAGAGACAAACAAGTGCAATTGGTGGGAAAAGGAGAAACCCAAGTAACATCCTTATAAGTCAACTACAAGATGAGTGGTGTAATTGCATTCTTGCAAAAATGGAGTTGTTTGTTGTAGTGCCAACACTTGGCCCAATGAGGAAGCAACAAGTGGCACCATTGGATTGCCAACAACACATTAAAAGAGATGCATCCATTATATATGCAAGGGTTATACATGTATTAGCCATAAATCACCAAAACAAAACAAACCACCACCATTTTTTCTCCATTTCTTCATAAAAATCTGCCCATTCTTAGCTAATTGGAAGTCCAACTTCCAACCATCACTTGTTCTTCAAATTTTTATGGTAAGTACTACATATCATGGTAATGATCTCCTAGAAATTTCAGCTTCAAATTCATCTTTTATCATTTTCAAATAAATCATCAAAGATGATGATGAATAGTGTTCTTCATAAACTAACTTTTATTTCTTGATTTCTTTTGATTATTCAAGCTATACTAAGGCTAGATAAGGGCTAAACAAGGCTTGATAAGTTCATACATACACCAAGGAAGGTATACCACTCTTGAAAACCAAGCTCTTAGTTTAAGTTTTGGTATTTTAGATGAGTTATATGGATTTAATGCATGTTTAGGACCTTAAGATTATGATTGGGATTTATTAAATGTGAAATTAGTTTAGATGAACGGAAAGACATTGCTTGGTCTTAGTTCATGGTTGAATAACATGTAAATGTTGTTTGGAGTGGAAACTATAATTATTGGATGGTTTGAAATTTGGAAATCATGTAAACATAGCCGTCGTAATGCCCGATTGTCGTTAGCCTTAAGAAACCGTGATTAGCAGTAGCATGAACACACTGTCCAGTCTCGGATTTTGCCATGAAAGGCTAGATTATGTTATAAGCTTCGTTTTGATATAAAGATCACGTGAAACGGACTTACGGTTTAGGATTTATGACTAAATTACTAAAAGTAGTTCGAATCCGTAAACAAAAGTTCGTAACTGAAATTGAACCCTCGTAAGCAATGTAACGTCATGGCGAATCTTGGTAAATAAATACTAGGGGTAAGAAGGAAGGTGTGAAAGAAAACCGTATGTCAAAAAGAGCATTTTTCGATTTATTAAAAATGTTCGAGTCAAGGTTAAACGCGAACGAACCCCTAAAAGACGACTCTTTTGTAACTTTGGTAAAACACTTAGAAAACGGGCGATAAAACTCGGAGTATAAGATTGGTTCGTAACGATCAACCTTAGAACTCGTATGACTCAAGTATGTCCCAAGTATAAGTGCAGTGACATGTCGTATTAACGAACGAATGTCGGGTCGGATCAGTGATAATAAGTAATCCACTAAAAGGGGTATAACGAGATGACTCGAGAACGTGTTTCGATTTAAGTATAACTTAACGTTTAATATGTTAAGTGATTAATTCCGAATGCCTTGGCTATTTATAGATCACCAGGCTGAACTGGGACCCGCTACCACTACCCCTTACCGTACTCGACTACCAGGCAAGTTTCAATTCCCTTCTTTTAGGCTGTTGTTGTGATTGAATAAATATATATATATGATTGCTGATATACATATGCCATTGCATGCATGCCTACTTTCAAGTTGAATTGATATACTTGTTCCCTGAATGTTATTGTTGGCTTATAAGCTAGATAGTTATATATCAGTTATAAGCCGGTTATTATAAGACCCTCATAGAAGGGCGTATATATCTTATTAATCAAAAATAGACCGGGAGTCAATATTCCTTGATATATCGAGATTACCTCGGAAGAAGATATTTAAGTAAATATTTTCTATTATTTGGGCGACGAATATTATTTGAATATTCGTTCGAGACTAATTATTTTAACGATCCTTACTTCAAATAATTATTTGAACGTAACTATTCAACGAATAATATTTCTCAATATTCATTCAGAGTCGAACTGATTATCGACTATTATTTCGAATATTCTTCTAAAGATGAGACTATTAAATGAATATTATTTTGGATATTCTTTTAGATTATTATTTTATTAAATCAATATTACTTTTGAATATTCATTTAAGATATTAAATACTTGATGAATATTATTTTAATATTCATCTGAAGCTTGATTTAATTATCGAATATTATTTCGAATATTCCTTAAGGCTTGGATTACTAAATGAATATTACTTGATATTCATTTAGGATATTATTCATTAAATGAATATTACTTTTGAATATTCATTTAAATTCCTAATTAATCATGAATATTACCTTAAATATTCTTTTCAGGTCTTATTAATTAATGAATATTGTTTTGAATATTCATTTAAATATTTATTTATTCAATAAATATTCTCCTGATATTTCTTCAGGGATTATTTTGAGAAATACTCTGATTAAAAATATTCTTTCATATTCCCAAATATTCTTTCAATATTTTAACTCAATAAATATTCTCTGAATATTTATTCCATACTTAGAATAATCTCGATAAGGTTAATCTTCTTCGATTATTACAGAAAATATTTCGAAGTCATATTATTATTAATCTTATATCAAGAAAGGTTCCCAGACATCATTCATCTTTGAGTCTATCTTCTTAATAATAAGGGAACCTTACTTGGAAAAATGTTATTTATCTTGTCGACTTCCCGGTCATAAAGTATTCCCTTCACCCGCAACTCGGGTGCCGTTGACTTATTAAGTCGTTGTTTACCTTCTCATCTTTCGAGGGGTAAGATTACTGGAACAAGTTGATATCCGTTACCAAGTAATAGCTTGGGAGTTATTGGTAAATTTTCCTTTCCAACTAGATACGACTACTTTGTGGAGTCTTATCAACAAGTGTTATACTTGGGGAAAGGGGGACGAACGTTATATTCAGAATCATGAACTCTATTTGAACTAGGAGTCGTGTAAGAGGCCGAGTAGCGCCGGTCCATCCCCTTGGCCCAACCGTTGGCCGGGGAGAGCTAGCATGGCGGTATACAAGTAAAGCCGTCAGTTCTTCCTTCTACCGGTAGTAAATCTAAATTGAGCTGTACGATCTCGACTGATCATCAAGATTGGAACAGCGGGCGCGGTGAATACTCCATCATTGGTTCATCATCCAAATTCATTTATTTCCTGCAACATGATTACTGTTGGCAGAGTTGGAAAAGAGTCATAACTGGAATTGCAACCCTTTCTTGCAAGTTCCTCTTCTTAATAACGATAATAATATCTCGCTTACTTTGATGTAGCAGATATTCCTTCAAACAAATACTTTAAGTTACCTTGTAACTTCATCATTCATATTATACTGGCATCATTTCCGTAAATGCATGGCATATGGTTTAAAAGATAGCTTTGAACTGTTTTAAATTATCGTTCAGTTATATATTTGTTGGTGGGCTTTCGCTCACCCTTGCTTTGTTTATATTATGTCACAACAACAGCTAGGACAGATGGCTCGCGTCAGGCGCACTCGGCGCAAGCAGGTTACCCGACCCACCGGACTACCCGCTGAGATGCTAGCCGCCATTGCTGAGGTAGCATAGTTAGACAGCTTTTGTTTCTTGTTTAACTATATGTATAATTAATGTAATCAACGGCAAAACTTTTAAACCTATGATGTTATCCTTTTGGGATTGTAATAACTTTTATTCGTAACCCTTTAATGTAAGACTTATTTCAATTTCATCTCTGGGACTATAACTGTTGTGTGTGTGAGTGGTAATTATTGTGGGGTCACAGCATGTGATTTATTTATTGTGGACTCAAGTCAAGTATTATGAATGGATGTAAGACCGTAACCACCAGATCCCTGACCCCGGATCTGGGGGTGTTACAAAGATGAACCCGGCGGACATAGCCAAAACAGCCTTCATCACCCACAGAGCTGTATATGCATACAAATTCATGCCTTTTGGACTCCAAAACACCGGGGCCGCATATCAAAGGGCCATGGTTGAAGTTTTCAAGGACCAGATGGGTCGGAACTTAGAATCCTATGTTGATGACATAATCGCCAAATCTGAAACTGTTACAGGACACATCCCCGACTTGCGGGAGTGTTTTGAAAATCTGAGAAAACATGATAAGAAACTTAATCCGGAGAAGTGTACCTTTGGGGTAGGGGCCGGGAAGTTCTTGGGTTTCATGATCAGCCAAAGGGGAAATGAAGCCAACCCAGAGAAAATAAAAGCCATCCTGGATATGCAGCCGCCCCGGACCCAGAAGGATATTCAGAAGCTAGCCGGATCACTAGCAGCACTAAGGAGATTCATATCCAAGTTGGCAGAAAAATGCTTACCCTTCTTCAACTTGCTCAAAGGGGCAAGTAACAAGAGAGAAATTGTCTGGAACCCGGAATGCCAGCAAGCCCTCGACACAATTAAAGTATACCTCTCATCACCACCTCTATTGACTAAGCCGGAACCCGGGGAAACCCTGCATCTTTACCTCTCCGCCGGGCCCCTAGCTGTGGCTACAGCTTTGGTCCGGGACGTCAAGGGAAACCAGCAACCGGTATACTACATCAGCCAAGTTCTAAAGGACGCGGAAACCAGATACCCCAATCTGGAGAAGTTTGCCTTCGCCTTAGTCGCGGCTTCAAGAAAGCTCAGGCACTACTTCCAGGGTAGAGAAATCAAGGTGGTAACAGATCAGCCACTAAGGCGAATAATCCACAAACCGGATGCATCCGGGAGATTGATAAATTGGGCAATCGAGTTAAGCCAATTCCACTTGAGCTTCATACCCCGAACAGCCATCAAGGCCCAAGCTCTGGTAGACTTCATAGTGGAATGCTCCTTCCCAGAGCCACAGCAAACTACTGTAGCGACGGAACATGCGACAACCCCGGACCAAGACCCGGAATCATGGATTCTCCACGTAGACGGATCTTAAACAGTAGAAAGGTCCGGGGCAGGAGTAATAATGAAGAGCCCGGAAGGCTTCCGGATCAAACAGGCGATTACCTTCAAATTTCAAGCCACAAACAATCAAGCTGAATATGAGGCTCTCCTCGCCGGGCTAAGGCTGGCACGGACCCTGAAAATCCGCAGTTTGAGCATCTACAGTGATTCCCAGATCGTGGAACGGCAAACAAAGGGTGAATACGTGGCCAAAGATCCCAATCTAGCTCAATACCAGGCACTTGTCAAAAGCTACCTGACCACCATTCCGGAGTACCAAATCAGTCAAGTCAACAGGGAGGAAAACTCCGAAGCAGATGAACTCTCTAAACTAGTTCAGAATTCAGCCGAACTAGATAGCTCAGTCTATTTTGAAGAATTGATGACCCCAGCCATTAACCAAGAAGAAGTAATGGAGATAGATGACACACCGAACTGGATGACCCCCTACATCCTCTATCTGGAGGAAGGAAAATTGCCCGAAGACAAGAATGAGGCCAGAAGGCTGAAGAACAAGGCATCGAAATACTTCATTGAAGACAACCAACTTTATCGCTGGACTTTCTCATCTCCCGTACTGAAGTGTGTTGGCCCGGTGGAAGCCAATTACTGTTTACAAGAGGTACACGAAGGGATTTGTGGCGACCACATGTCCGCAAAAGCCCTCGCATACAAAATCATAAGGCAAGGCTACTACTGGCCAACCATCCACTCAGATGCCATAGAATTTCTCAAGAAATGTAGAAACTGCCAGCTGTTCAGCAATGTACCAAGGCAAAGCCCGGTCCTACCTTCTTCAGTTCTATCCCCAATCCCCTTTGCTGTATGGGGCATCGACATAGTGGGACCCTTCCCCCGAGCTAAGGGCGACCTCAGATACCTCCTGGTAGCCATTGATTACATGACCAAGTGGGCCGAAGCAAAAGCAATGAGGACCATAAATCAGCAAGATTGCATTAAGTTCATGGACAACATCCTAATGCGGTTCGGCCTACCCAGAGTCCTGGTCTCAGATAATGGACCTCAGTTCGTGGGCTCAGACTTCGAAAACTACTTAAAGGAGAGGGGGATCAAACACAAGAAATCTTCAGTGGCCTATCCCCACGGGCAAGTTGAAGTAACGAACAGAATTTTACTAAGGGGAATCGAGAAAAGGCTGAAGGAAAGCAAGAACAAATGGCCCGAAGAGCTACCACATGTGCTATGGGCATAAAGAACTAGCCTGAGGTCCGGAACAGGAGAAACTCCATTCAAGCTGGCATATGGAACCGAAGCGATGTTACCAATTGAAGTAGGCTCCCCTTCTCACGGAGTAATTAACTTCGATGAGATTGCAAATGAAGAAGGGTTGCGAGCCAATCTGGAGCTAGTCGATGAAGTCAGAGACAAAGTAGTACAGAAAATGGAGAAATATAAAGAAAAAACAAGAGAGTACTTTGGAAAGAAGTCAAGGGTCAAGAACTTCCAAATCGGGGACCTAGTACTCTGGGACACAGAGGCATCAGATCCCACAAACACAGGCAAGCTCATGCCCAAGTGGGAAGGTCTCTACAAAGTCAAAGAAGTACTCCACCCCGGGACCTACAAACTCAGTCACATGGACAATGCTGAGGTCCCCAACACCTGGCACGGCCTCAGGCTCAGGAAGTACTACAAGTAAAGGAAGAAGGCTCCAGCTCATATATGAGCGTTTTTGGGTTGTAATTTGAAAGTAATTTGAAAACATGTAACCATCCAGTTATTAATGAAAAAAGAGCTCTATTCCTTATTTGGCATTTTACTTCCACAACTATCACAACACCCGGGCCCTTAGCGGTAATATGGCCCGGGGCGCTATAAGCAAAATCAATTTTCTGCTTGGAAAGTTTGCATACTTTCCAAGTAAGACCACATCCGAGCCCTTAGCGGTGCTTTGGCCCGGGGCGCTATAAGAAAATTCAATTTCCTGCTTGGAAAGTTTGCATACTTTCCAAGTATGGCCACACCCGGGCCCTTAGCGGTGCTTTGGCCCGGGGCGCTATAAGCAAAATCAATTTCCTGCTTGGAAAGTTTGCATACTTTCCAAGTATGGCCACACCCGGGCCCTTAGCGGTGCTTTGGACCGGGGCGCTATAAGCAAAATCAATTTCCCGCTTGGAAAGTTTGCATACTTTCCAAGTATGGCCACACCCGGGCCCTTAGCGGTGCTTTGGCCCGGGGCGCTATAAGCAAAATCAATTTCCTGCTTGGAAAGTTTGCATACTTTCCAAGTATGGCCACACCCGGGCCCTTAGCGGTGCTTTGGCCCGGGGCGCTATAAGCAAAATCAATTTCTTGCTTGGAAAGTTTGCATACTTTCCAAGTATGGCCACACCCGGGCCTTAGCGATGCTTTGGCCCGGAGCGCTATAAGCAAAAATGAATTTCCTACTTGGAAAGTTTGCATACTTTCCAAGTATAGCCACACCAGGGCCCTTAGCGACGCTTTGACCCGGGGCTTAGCAACGGTGGCCTACTCCCCCATCCGGGCTACCCGAATAAGGGAGTGGGGGGCAATACAAGCAACAGGAGAAGACAATAATAAACAAATGCTACAGGTCGGGCTTACCAACAGCCCGAAACACCTGACAGTTGAGAAAAATGCAACATCACTAGAAAAATGCAACATCACTAAATTTCAAAACACAATATTAAAACACAGGCCGGGCTGACCAACAGCCCGTAACACCTGGCGATTCAAAGATTACATCAAAAGAAAATAGAATTCAGGGTCATACAACAAGGTTCTAAAACATCAGCAAATCTCAGAGTTAACATTACATTAGCAGATTTGAAAAAGTTACATGGGCACATCCCGGATTCTGGACGCAGCCAGGGTCGATATTCAAGCTTCCGGCGGAGGGGAGGAGCTGGGAGCAGCATAAGGAGTTGGCTCACCCTCACTCCGGGCCAGTTTGTCCACGGCGTCCATATAGGCCGCAACAAAGCTCTCCCAATCCGCAGACCCCGGGGTGGTCTTGCACAACTTCTCTGCAACTAACCAGCATCGACGAATCTTCGCCGCGGCGGCGTTTGCAAGATCAGTGGCATAGACGTCCGAAGCCCAAAACTCGGAGACCACCTGCTCCTTGGACTTTTTACCCTTTAGCTCCTCCCGAAGCTTCTTTACATCTTCCTTGGAGTCCCTGTACTTAGTCCGAACCAGGTCCCACTCATCAGCGATGGTCCTAGCCGCATCCTTGAATTTTTGAACCCGGGCTTCAGATGACTTTCAAATCTTCAAGCTCCTTCTTCGTAGCAGCTAGCTCCGCTTCAGCTGCCTCTCTCGTCTCAGCTTCCGAGCGTAGCACACCCCGGGCATCCTTAATCGTCTCCACCTCCCGACGAGCAGCGGCGCAAGCCCCGACCATACGAACCCCCTGCTGACAAAACGAAGGCAACAATCAGTAAACAAAAGTCAAAAAACAAAGCAACTGAAGGAAAGCCCAGCAGAAGGTTTACCTGACCATAGACTCCCATCATATCCTCGAAGAGAGAGATGGCCGAATCTTTGCTCATCTCCTCCCACTCCTTCTTGCTAGGGAGATCGGCAAGGAAACCAATGAAGTTCCGATCCTCCGGGGTGAGAGGGGCCGGGACATGGGGCCCGAAGTGTACAACCTTTTCTGAAGGCACACCGGAAGGGCACTCATGCTCGACTTCGCAGTCGGATTGCATGGCCTCGAACTTCTCCTGCTGCACCGAGGAGCGAGGCCTCTTCCTTGGATTCAAGGGCACTTCATCGCCCTCTACCTCAAGAGCCTCCACCCCCGGAGCCCTGGTCTCACTCCCTCCCTCCTTTTGAGACTTCGAACCACTACCCTCTCCGGGGGCCTTGGTATTGTCACGAACGTGACCCAGCCCCAGCAAGGCAGCATGAAGAGCAGCATTAGTCTTGGTCATTTTCGCAAGCTTTTCAAAATCCGGGTTATAACCGGGAAGACCTGAGACAAAAAAAAAGAGCTACATTAGTCCGGAGATTCAGCAAGTAATCACATGGAGATTAAGGCGAAGTAAAATATAACCCGGACTTACATCCTATCCCGTAAAGGTACTCGTGACTCATGAGATCCTCCCTAGTCACCTGCCTCTTAAGACCCCGGCAGAAGCCATGTACCCGGTCCAACGCCGCATCCTGGAGATCGTACACTTCGAAGTGCATAACCATGGGCTCCTCCTTGAAGGTGGGCATGAACCGGATATCCAAGCCCCGGAGAAATACAAACTCGCCGTTCCAACCCTTCAGAGAATGTAGAGTGCCAAGAGGCTTGGAGGCAGAAGAGGGATACCCACATGCCTTACCCCGGAATCTAAACTCATACATGGGCACGTTGGAGTGCACCAACTGAAAAAGATGGTGAAAAAGCTTGAAGGTCGGCAGTACTCGGGCAACCTCGCAACACTCTAGGAAGTAAGAAATCCACATCACTGCATTCGGGGTCAACTGGGTAATAGGGATCCCGTACTCAAACAAGCACAATGACTTGACAAATTGATGACACCTAGGCCCATACCCCGACCTCAGGTGCTCCAACCAAACTCCAACCCAACCACCCTCCGGTCTGTGGTATATTTTCTCCCCGGGCTCCGGCCACCTCCACTCCACATCATTATCCAAGTGGAACGTAGCCCGGAATATCGGATCCCAATCAACCGGTTTCTCCAAATACTCTGCCCTAAACGGACCGACATCCATACCGGAACCCGGCTTATCCCCAAACTTAGAATCGAGAAAAGCCTTATCATACTTGGTCATATCCGCCACATCCGGATTCTGCGAAAACTCCGTACTAAGATCCCTAAAGAAATAAGCCTGAGGAATCCCCGGATCCTTCCTTACGAAATAGTACTTGGAATGACTCCAGCTACCGTCCGGCTCACTAAGACTATACCCCGGTCCCATATCTTTGGTCGCAATGTTCGTAAGCACAGAGAGGCGGCTCTTCTTACCCATTATACACCAATCTAGGTCTATCAAATCTAAAATGCTATCCGAAGAGCTAACACTACCGGAAGAGGTGCCGGGATCGGAAAAAGGAACTAATACTCGGTTAGCAGTTACACGTTGCCTAACCATACAAGAAAAATACCCCGGGCTACCCAGCAAAAGATGAAAGCCTAAGTCAGTGTATCTACCCAAGACACAAAGCAAAACAGGAAAAGAAAAGTGAAAGGAATTCAAAGACCGGAGCAAGAAAACTTACAATGAAGTCCGGAGAGCAGGGTGCGAGGATGACTTTAAATCAGATTGCGCCTCTAGTCCGGAGTGCAGGTCTTCAGAGAAGCAGAGTAACAACAGCAAATCGAAAACTCGTAAAAGACAAGAGTGAGGGGGAAGCCACTATTTATAGGCAAACCCTGAGTCTCAACCGCCAGAGACACGTGGAGGCCCAAGATACTCGGCCCACTATCTCCAAAACCCGGAGATAGTGGATGACAGCTGTTTTTTCAAAAAAAAAACATACGTATGTATGCAAGATACATATATTCTTACGAATATACATGAACACACACACACATCCAGCCTGCAACACCTCCAACCTCGGGCTACCGAACCTCAACATATATCCCGAGCCCGGGGGCAACCAAAGCCAAAATCCCAAGACGAGGAAACCTCAAAGCTACGAGGAAGCTACAACACTCCTAACCCCGAGGCTGTGCACCTCAACGCACACCCCGGGCCTAGGGGGCTTCCACGAAAAAAAAAAAAGCCTCCCCGAGGCAACAAATCCTCCACATTTCTACTACTCCCTCATCCGGAGAATCCGCATAAGGGAGTGGGGGGCAAATGATAGGCTAGAAATAGCCCAGGCCCAATTAGGCCCAAAGCTACAAGCAAAGTCATTTCATGAGAATAAGAGCAGCCCAGACCAGGGCAGCGGGCCCGGGCCAAAAATCACCACCACATAGCATGGTCCCTACCCCAGACTAGGCGACCCCAAATTGATGACACTCAGCACACGTGGCGCCCCAACTCAGCCAACATCCCCACACCTGGCGGTGACCAACATTAAATGCCAAAGAGCAACACGTGTCAAATCATGTCTACCACAGTACTGCCACACTCAGGTCAATGGTCTCCACAATTAGGGACACGTGTCCCGCATCCCGGGAATTCAGCGGCTTGTCCCCCGATCCAATGGTCAGGGGAAGAGGTAACCTACCACTAAAACCCTAAGCCTAGGGCTATAAATACCCCTAGGAAATAGGGTTTAGGGGTTAGCCATTTATTGCACACCTACACACATTTATTACTCGTGTGATACTCTACTTGATTATTATCTTCCAAAGCCAACTCTTACTCTCACGCCGGAGGCACCTCGGGGCCAAACCCCCCCTCCGGTGTTGTTTTGCAGACACCCCGCCACAGCTACACCCCTTCCGAGGCAGGAGTTGGCAAGGAAGGACCCGATCGAGATTCAGAGTTATCAAGGGGGAGATAATATTTTGCATAAATTAAATTCTGAACTGTCATGGAATGCATCAGGATTAAATGCTATTGATCCACGAACTAAACAATGTGAATCTGAGGTTTTAAGAATCATTCATATGCAAAATATTGCTAATCAAATGCCGGATGCTTTTAATGATTCAAGACTTATAATAAAATCGCATATACCCTCTGTTAATGCTCCAGCCAGGATTGAAATCCCTACTCATAAATCAATTCATGAAGAATTGATTGGAGATTCAAAACCACTCCAGAAGCGTGGTAGACCTATTAGTGCGAAAGATGTTGTACCACGAAAACGGAAAATGAATGGACCTGCCCCTGAAGTGGCAAATGTTCCTGAAGTAACTACATCAAAAACCCCAGAAGTGATATCACCTCCTGAAGAGGTTCAAGCCCCTGAAGTGGCTGTGACAAAACCACCCGAAGTGGTATTACCTCCAGAAGAGGATATTGCCCCTGAAGTGGCACATGCTTCCATAAAAGCAAAGGTACCTGAAAATTATGAGATCTCAATGAGTTATGTACATAACGGAAAATTATTGGATCGTGGAAGTAGTGAGGTTGATGATGTGTATGCTTTTTTCCGTGGCATGTGATATTATTATGAACTCCGATCCTGAACCACAAAGTGTGGAAGAATGTCGACAAAGAGATGATTGGCCAAAATGGAAAATTGCAATCCAGGAAGAATTGCAATCCTTGCGCAAGAGAAATGTATTTGGACCTGCAGTCCAAACACCAGCTGGTGTGGTTCCCATTGGAAATAGGTGGGTGTTTGTACGAAAACGAAATGAGAGAAATGAAATTGTGAGATATAAGGCCCGGTTGGTAGCCCAGGGATTCTCTCAAAGGCCTGGATTTGATTACCAGGAAACTTACTCTCCTGTGATGGATGGAGTTACTTTTCGTTTTCTTATGGGTATGGCTTGTATGGAAAAATTGGAAACATGTCTGATGGACGTTGTGACAGCCTACCTTTATGGATCACTTGATAGTGATATTTATATGAAAATCCCTGAAGGATTAAAGTTAGAAGAAACTAAGCCTCAACATTTATACTCAGTTAAACTACAACGATCATTATATGGTTTGAAACAATCTGGTCGTATGTGGTACAACAGGCTTAGTGAATACCTATTGAATGATGGGTATATAAATAATCAAGTGTGTTCATGTGTGTTTATCAAAAGGTCACAATCTGGTTTTGTTATTATTGCAGTATATGTGGATGATTTGAATATTGTAGGTACTTCTGAAGATATTACTAATGCTGCTAACTATTTGAAAAATGAGTTTGAAATGAAAGATCTTGGAAAGACAAGATTTTGTTTAGGTATACAGGTGGAGCACTTATCTTCAGGCATATTTATTCATCAATCAACCTACACAGAAAAAGTTCTTGATCGATTCTACATGGACAAAGCTCATCCACTAACTACACCGATGATTGTTCGATCACTAGAAGTTGAGAAGGATCCATTCCGTCCTAGAAAAGAAGATGAAGATGCACTTGGGCCTGAAGTTCCATATCTTAGTGCAATTGGAGCTCTTATATATCTTGCAAATAACACACGACCTGATATTGCATTTTCTGTGAACCTGTTGGCGAGATTCAGTTCTGATCCAACTAAATGACATTGGGATGGGATCAAACATATATTCAGATATCTTCGTGGGACGATTCATCTTGGGTTATTCTTTCAAAACAATTCAAAATTGCAGCTGGTTGGATATGCGAATGCTGGGTACATGTCAGATCCACATTTTGGACGATCTCAAACAGGTTATCTATTCATACATTGTGGCACCGCTATTTCTTGGAAGTCTACAAAACAGACTATGGCGGCAACTTCATCTAATCACGCAGAGTTACTTGCAATCCATGAAGCAAGCAGAGAATGTATTTGGTTACGATCTGTCATTCAACATATTCGAGAATCATGTGGTTTATCAGGTATCTCAGACAGTCCTACAGTTATGTTTGAAGATAACTCAGCTTGTATTAAACAACTCAAGGAAGGCTACATCAAAGGGGATCGAACAAAACATATTTTACCAAAATTCTTCTACACTCATGAACTACAAGAAAATGGTGACATTGATGTACAACAAGTTCGATCATGTGATAATCTGGCAGATTTACTCACAAAGTCTCTTCCTACTTCAACATTTGAAAAGCTGTGAAATAATATTGGTATGCGAAGATTGAGGAACTTGATACATCAAGATGTCAAATTGTGAGATGTTTTATTCAGGGGAGACTGTACTCTTTTTCCTTCGTCAAGGTTTTTATCCCACCGGGTTTTTCCTTGCAAGGTTTTAACGAGGCGGTCAATCTTTGTAATAACTCACATTGACAATTAAGGGGGAGTGTTGTAATAATAATAATTATAAATGTGAGTGATGTTTGTAATGGAGTGGTTGGAATGTTTTTATATTTTATAGTGTGGTGGTTGAATTTGTAGTGGATTATTTGTATTTATTTTAATTGTAATAGTTGATGAATTTGTCCTATAAATAGGAGATGATATCTTGAATCAAAAACACACCTTAGCAATGTTAAAGACTTGAGTCCATTGCTCTCTATCTCTCTCTTTCATCTCTGTTAAATTAGTAACTCATAGCCTTGTGATATAATTATCTTGGTTCTAATATGCTATTTATCTCTCTTTAAATTATAGTAATTCTTATTATAACTAGTATTTTACAACATAACCAAAAAATTTTAAACCGTTTTCCAAGTAAATTAAGGTACTACTAGCGCGTTCCTTTTGATATGTTATTCCTTTTGGTTTTATTTTCTTCATTCCTACAGTAATAACTTTCTCATGGCCAATTAAGTAGCGTATAAGTGGGGAACAACTTTCTACCTGGTCTGTTAAGTGTTAACACATCTTGAAACAACACGATAAAAAAATATTTATGTGGAAAACATTTCTTTAAGATGCTATATTTGACTTTAAACCACTGATCAATAAGACAACAACTAGGTGCTGAGGGAACTCCAATTCTCATAGCACGTTACTTAAAAATATTATAAATAATATAATTTTTAGTGATTTAGAATATTATATTATATTTTAAATTCAACAGTGTTCTAGTGCATTTCTTATAAATATTATAAAATAATTAGTTTTAATGATTTAGGACATGATTTTGTATTTCAACTCTAACAATAATCCCTATACTCATTCATTATTATTATTATAATAATAAATTTGGAAAAAGAAGGACCAGAAGTGTAATGAAGAAAGAAAAAAGAAGTTAAAAGAAAAGATCGAAATGAATTTTATATTGATAAAAATAATATAAGGGATAGATAGTGATTTCCTAAAAATAAGGCATAGAATGAATGTCTAGTGATTTAAGGAATCACTAGTAAATTGTTGGAGTGTTATTTGTACCATTTTTCTTATATTTAAACTTAGGACATCATGTAAGAAGCTGTTGGACTTGCTCTTATCTTATATTTTATAATAAATTCCATTATCTCTTTCTCTTTTGTATATTCTACTTATATTTATACAATGCACTTTCAATAATAAAAAATTATATAAGTAATGAGTATAAAGAATATTGTTGTAGGTAAAGATAGTTATCCATGTCTTAAATTACTAAAAGCCAATATTATATATTATTTTTAAGGATGAGAGGTGTATTCAAGGAACAGTTAAGAGACTGTTGGAGTACAAATTTAAAGCCTAATTCCTTAAATTTCAACTTAGGACAAAACTAATCTCTTGGAGTTCTTCTAACTACAAAACGTGAACTAAAAAAATGTTTATGAGAAACTGTGTTTAAGCTCCATTTCACCACTTGAAGGGTCAAAGAATGTGCTGATTATTGTTGAGCAGCATTTGTCCATGCCAGATCCAGGTTTTTCAACTTGAACTGGCTCGTTCATGAGTTTCACTCCTTGCTTCCAATATCTTTGATCTGACAAGAACTTGAATCGTTAATACCAATCCATTTGAAAATTGCAAGTTGGAGAAGAAAATTTTATATTATAAATTGAAGAGCACAAAAATATGGAATAAATTTTCACTTAATGAACAAGAGAATATAAACAAGAATATTTAACGCTGGCTTTAGCCTAGCATACACCCTCTCCTGTTAGTAATAAGAAGTCATGGACTCATAGGCATGTGTTATCAGTATTTAAACTTTTGCAACTGACCGCTAAAAACAAACGAACTCAAGCCTATCTAGTTTTCTGAAAGTACCTGGCCCTGTTGGTATCACAACGGAATTTTTGGCATCCAGCACCCAATCAATCCAAAGTGCAAATCCATGGCAAATTCCTGAATTTGTGAATTTGACCTGTTGCAATATGTTACAAGTATAGATATTGGCATATCGCACCTTGTTATGAAATGTGACAAGCATCTTTTAGTTTCCAAAATACACATGATGAAGCCATTACCTCAACTGTCCCAGAGCATGAACTCATTGGCTTTAGAAAGTCGAACTCCATGACAGTAAAAATTTCACTAAGCCTCTAAAACGGATTCCATGAAATGTCAGTACAGAAATAAGAGCCACTTCAAGAAGGTATAATTTATTTCTTCGCAGTAATAGTAAAAAATTCTATTGCCCCTTTATCATTAACTTAAATTTTACCTCAGTTTCTCCACACTGCCAAAGAGAAAAAGGCAGAAAGGGACTTTCTTCAGAAGCAGGTAAATCACCACAAGCACCTAATGTTGCATTCACGACTGAGTGATCAAAACCTACAATCTCTTTCAGGCTCTGGCGACTTCTCCAAAGATCCTAAATCACTAAATATTACCATCAGTGGTATTACAGAATCACAAACTGCATAAAAATAAAGTAGATGTTATGAACTAACCGGTAGAGACATGGTACAGGCCCTTAAAATTCCTTTACAAGGCATTATTAGCACATCTTCGGAGAGGATGGAATTGAGCTTGGTTCGTTCGCTCCTAAATGCACATGAAAATATCAAATTCCAAATCAACCCGTATATTGTAAGTCTACAACCCAAATGAATATGTAGTACATACCAAAATCGTAAATTGTGCCATGGAAGCATATTATCACCTCCGTAATAAAACGGTTCTCCTATGAACAAGTCAACCTGCAATTTAAAACCAGTAACAAATCACTTTCGTAAAATATATATAGATAACGAAGCCTAGAATCACCTTCATGATAGCATGAGTAACAGTATTGTACCTTTCTCTCATGAGTATCAAGCAGAGTTAATTGTGATTTTTTATTTAAGACAACTACTCTGTCCATAGAGTAACCATTTGCAACTGAAACATCTTGCAAATATCGAGCACCCTGCTCCCGTAACCCAGGAAGAAAGGAGAGCACGTTTGATGTATCTGAGAGATGGGCTGTGGCAACTGTTAAAAAAATGCTATCATCTGCAACAACACAAATAGGAGAAATCTTTTTTTGCAACTGCACCAAAGGAAATTCAATTAGAAAGCAACATACTGTTAACAATTCTGTTCATAGTATTGTTTGAATCGTTGAATATGTACGCTGATTGAGGATTCATGGGAAAGGGGCGAGGCTCAGAGAACTTACAACATTCCTCAAGACTTCTAAGAAGGAACATCTCCAGGTTTTGTCTCCATAGATTGCCATTCTTTCTGGTGCCAGAGCAATCTGACTCTTTTGATTTCCAGCTGCACACTGTTGATACTCAATCGCTGTTTGACAGCTTTGTGGCTCAAAATCATATGAGATGCTAGTATCTGTATGAACTGCATGCAAACGAATGGCTTCGTCCGCGCATACACGCAAACCCTTTTTGGGAGTGAACCACACACATTGCTTCCAGTGGTCACACCAATCCCTGGCAACTATAAAAGATATATGATCAATACTTCATCTCTGATAGTGACATCAGCATAAAATGATAAAGATAAAAATTATCTGTCCTAGTTGATGGTGAACTATCTTATAAGTTATCTCCGACGCATAGATTCCTTACCCTCTATAGACAGACGGTCTTGGGGAGGTCACTAGGTATGATGATGTTTATCATGGGACATTCTATCATAGAAATTTCTTGGGGAACAATAAAGATGCATATAGTAGTTCACTCTCAGCAATGGAAAGAGCAGGGGTTTCATTGTGCCTACAGGAATTTAGCACAAATTAGCTGGATAATAGGCATGTTTATCTTCTATTTAATCCTCCTTTGGCTGACTTGAATAAATACTATCCACAGCACACTTAAGTAGTTTACAAGCATTAGGTGACCATTGTATAATTGGCTAGTGGAATCTATAGCTTAAGAATGAAAGCATGGGCGAGACTAGCATGTGTTCTTCCACAAAGTCAATTTTATATACTTCCTAAATAAGTCTCTCAAACAACACTTTGCCAAGACAAAGATTAAGACCCTGCAAGATCAGTTGCAACTTACAACCAGTCTCAACGTATATGGTAGCTGACATCAACTCTTTCAAAATTTACTGTCCATGCTACTACATAGTTAAAGAACCATATTGAATTGTATCGATCTGAGGGCTTTCAGTCATTCCAACTAATTAACTTTTGATTACTGCCACAACACCCTAAAAAGATGGTAAAACTTGAACTAAGCTTTGAGATGCCTCTGCATACCAGGGACTAATGACCCGTCCATATTGGACGGGTAACTTATCCATTTTGGGGCTGTGGAATATAAAATGGATCCTTCACGATCAAGCTGAAGAACCCACCTGTATAGATAGCAGAAACATACATAACCATCCCACAAGGAATTTACTACCATAGAAAAATATGAAAAACATTCTTGTCAAAATATAGATACCATGAGACAACAGCATGAATTGTACCATCCTTAGTTGCCTTTATGTGTAGCTCAACCTCCCCATGACTGTCTGGCCTTTTCGAAAAGTCAAATTCAAATAATTTGAAAGGTTCTGACAGCTGAATGAGTACACAGGTCTGAGAAGATTAAAAAAAAAAAGTATTTTCAAACAAAGAAAAAATACAATACCAATTCCATTTCTTCCTTCAGAGCATCGCAATGCATGGCTAACTGTTGCGGTTTGACGTATAAACTTTTCTCAAACCCGGTCGGGACAAGATTGATGCCATCCGACACATTTGCTTCAGTGTTAACTAGATCATGCAGCCTCCACAAATGTGTGCATTCAACAAGCTAAGAGGAAAAAAAAAAATACAACATTGACGGTGTGAAAATATAGAGATAAAAAGATGTTTCCTCAGAAATTTCAAAAAAATATAAAAAGTAGAATAGGTAATGAAAAACACCTGGCCATAGGTAGTTGCACGGTAAGGCACTGTTTCTGGATTTTCCACCAATAGATTGTCATGGGCATGTTGCAAAGTCGGAATCAGCCCCTCACCCAAAAACTCTGAGTCCAGTATTTCACTGACCTGAACATAGAATGATACTTAATTATAAAAAGGAAGAAGCTTGAAGCAATCTGACTCAACACAAACCAAGCCACTATATTGGATCAAATGTTAGCTAAATGCAGGGTTCATTTTAAGGTAAACGGAAAGACAGGATTAGCCATTTAGGCGACCACTACATCCTTCGAGGTTTGATCACAAGAGTAAGTCCCGAGCTACAAATCCCGAGCCAATGAGAAGAACAACGAATATAAAAATTATAAAGATAACTTTCGAATGCACAAATAGCTCAGAAAAGCCTGATATAAGCATATAACTAGTTACAATATGCCAACGATATTAAATTTTAAGGTGTGAAAAAATCACAGGGAAGAAATTTATATGATAAACCTCCGGCTTGTATAAGACCACCATTTAATTCTCATTATAAACTTTGTTAACAGAAAGGGAAAAAAATGCAGAATAAACTAAAGAGTCCGTCTGCTACTATGATACAGAAAAAGTAAAAACGATGATTTTAATTTTCATAAAAATCAGAGCGTAAAAATTCTGAATGACCCCTTTATCAAGTGAGGAAGAGATAGGAATGTAACTTGGTTTTGTGCGAATGTGATTACGTAAATGCCCTAGAGTAGCACAAAGCCACAAATGCTGCATTTGAAGGGTATTCGAGTTCTTCCTACCACCAGTACTAGAAATTTCTAGAAGACTTGTTATCTACTAAGGAGTGTGAACGACTTTTTTTACTCTTCCTCAAAGTCATCCGACTTTGCTTTATCAAAGAATCAAGTATAAACAGTCAACATTTTGAGTTTCTCCGATATGCATCCCCAGATAATTTGTGATAAAATGTTAGAAAACTCACAAGAACATCTGCACGTGAAGCAATATCAACACCAACTTCTACTTCGTCTGACCTCTTATTAATAATACGGACTTTTCTCTCCATACCATTCGCACGCAAAACCTTCCTCATCAATTTTACCATTGGAAGGTAAGATTCGCATGCCGTAACCATACCCTTTGTATCAGAGTATGTAGTTTCATTGCTAGCACCCTTTGTATCAGAGTATGTAGTTTCATTGCTAGCAGACATTGCTCGTGCAGCCATCATAGACAGTAATCCGGTTCCAGCTCTACGTTTCCATGAATTTATATCAGTAAACTAAAATTTCGGAAAATAAATAAAACTGCATACCGAATTTGTTTGGCAATAGCTTACCATAACTACTATAACTACCTGAAGTTTTATGCTAAAAGAAACAATAGCATTCATGTACATTATATAAACCTCAACAACTTAAGACATTTTTAGTTTGTAATTTGACTTCATAAGTAGCTCAACTTACACACATCTAATTTCAGTTACACATAAAAACAAACATCTGGGGACTATAAGAACTTACAAAAGATTACAACTTGGTAAATAAAAATAACAACATTTATAACAATAATTAAAAAAAGAGAATACTTATATAGTTAATGTAGAGAGTAGTACCCAATATCAAGAACATGACAAGGCTTCGTAACAGTCTTGTTAATGGCATCACAATAAGCTCTGTTTCTTCGAGAATCATTAAGCATGTCTAGGTACGAGGTTGTTGCTAAAAGGGGTTTAGGAAACATATCTTCTTGTGATTCTTGTTCTTCAATCACAACCCATTCTGAGTTACCAGTGAGTGGGTCAACTCGGAGTTGAAATTGGCGTTGAGGAGCTGTTGATACTGAGCTCATGCTTCGAGTTACAAAATGGGTCTTCAAATTAGGACAAGAACGAGGTTTTGAAACGTGGGTTTTGGAGAAGACGAGGATGTTGCGGATGTATTGACGGCTCATTAGTTCACAAAACTTCTCGTTGAGAAAAAAAAATGAACTTCAATTTAATGTATACCCAGAAAAAAAAGAACTTTATTTTAATTTTTAATCCTAAATTAAATATTTAATTATAAATCTTATTATAAACATAAATGAAGTTCTTGGAAAATCACTCTAAAATTTGTTACATAAATTTCTTACATATAATAGTTAGATATAGTAGGTGGGGCTGGTAAAATGGTTGGCGAAGTTTAGCAAAGAAAAAATATGGCTGCTGCCTAACAATGGTTGGTGCCTAACAAATTTATCCAAACCACCAATAAAGTTACGACATAATAAAATAATTTAATTTTCAGGTAGGATTTTTTTTGCATCTCTACTCCACATATAATTATTGTAAAAATTACGTTTTATTTTGTAGTGATCTTTCTAATGTAGTTTTTGTGGGAACAAAATTCAGAGGTCTCAATACTTTGCCAAGAGGCCCAAGACAAAGATTAAGAAGACCGTGCAAGATCAGTTGCAACTTACAACCAGTCTCAACGCATATGGTAGCTGAAGCTGGCATCAACTCTTTCAAAATTTACTGTCCAGTGACCAACAGGGAAATTATAAATCATAAATTTCAATGCTACGACATAGTTAGAGAACCGTAATGAATTGTATCAATCTGAGGGCGTTCGGTCATTCCAACTAATTAACTTTTGATTACTGCCACCACAACACTCTAAAAGATGGTAAAATTGGAACTAAACTTTGAGATGACTCTACATTATACGGACTAATGATCCGTTCATATTGGACGGGCAACTTTGAGATGCCTCTACATAACAGGGACTAATGACCGGTTCATATCGGAGGGGCAACTCATCCATTTTGGGGCAGTGGAATAGAAAATAGATCCTTCCCGATCAAGCTGAAGAACCCACCTGTATAGATAACAGAAACATACAAAACCATCCTACAAGGAATTTATTACCATAGAAAGGTCTGATAAACATCCTTGCCAAAATATAGATACCATGAGACAACAGCATGAATTGTGCCATCCTTAGTTGCCTTTATGTGTAGCTCAACCTTTACCTCCCCATGACTGTCTGGCCTTTTCGAAAAGTCAAATTCAAATATTTTGAAGGGTTCTGACAGCTGAATGAGTACACAGGTCTAAGAAGATAAATAAATTAACCTTTTGAAAAACAAGTTTTTAAAAAAATTGCAATACCAATTCCACTTCTTCCTTCAGAGCATCGCAATGCATGGCTGCGGTTTGACGTATAAACAGTTTTCAAACCCAGTCGAGGCAAGATTTATGCCATCCGACACATTTGCTTCAAACTAGATCATGCAGCCTCCACAAATGTGTACATTCAACAAGCTAAGAGGGAAAAAAAATGCAACATTGACAGTGTGAAAATATGGAGATAAAAAGATGTTTCCTCAGAAATTTCATAAAAGAATAAAAAGTAGAATAGGTAATGAAAAACACCTGGCCATAGGTTAGTTGCACTGTAAGGCACTGTGTCTGGATTTTCCACCAATAGATTGCCATGGGCATGTTGCGAAGTCGGAATCAGCCCCTCACCTAGATACTCTGATCAGTCCAGTATTTCACTGACCTGAACTTGGAATGATACTTAACTATAAAACGGAAGAAAGCTTGAAGCAAACTGACTTAACACAAACCAAGACACGATACTGGATCAAATGTTAGTTAAATGCAGGGTTCATTTTAGGTAAACAGACAGGATTAGCCATTTAGGCAACAAGTACATCCTTAGAGGTTTGATCACAAGAGCAAGTCTCAAGTTACAAATCCCGAGCCAATGAGAAGATCAACGAATATAAAAATCGTAAAATAAACCTTCGAACGCACAAACAGCTCAGAAGAGCCTGATATAATCGTATAACTAGTTACATATGCCTATGATATTAAATTTTAAAGTGTGAAGAAATCACAGTAAAGAAATTTATATGATATACCTCCGCTTTATATAAGCCTCCATTTAATTCTCATTAGAAACTTTTTTAACAATGTTCAATAGAGATATACGCAAGAAATAGGCAGCAATAACATACACATAAATATGAAAGCGTTCAAAACATAGTAGTAGTAATACCAAAGGCAGCAAATTTGTATATTTAAATATGATAATGTTCAAAAGATATAATATAAAAACAGTGTAACCAGTATAAATGACTCTCCCACATCGACAGGTTCTCAAAAAATCCTTGATGTCTCAATGGGATTAGAACATTTGACTTGGCAAAGCTAGAGGATAGCAAGCAAACACTTAACCATCACGTCAAGCACGACCTTCAACATAGATATACTAATAAGTTTAATGAACTAAATCAAGTAGAACAGACCCTTTGTCCATCTTAATTAGTCCTATGCTTAGAAGTCTAACTACAATCAATGGGAACTACATCAATGATCAGTACCACAATGATTTTCATCAGAAGCCACAAGATTGGCATTTATATGAGAAAGCTGTGCCTGATTACTAGTATTACCATAAAAATCAGGAACCTGCACATTATTACCACAATCAACTGGAAGTTCGAGATCAGTGAAAAAGGCATCCAATTCTTCATTGAAATCTGGGTCATTTATCGCCAACAAATCAGTCAGAAGTCCATCATCATTTAAATTCAATTTCTTATTTGTGGAAAACTCATCCAACAAGCCATAACCCTTCGTGGTCAAGTTCTTGTTTGCGAAAAACTCATTGGGCAAGCCATAACCCTGCTTAGTCGTATTTTTGTTCGTGAAAAACTCACTCGGCACTCCATAATCCTGCTTAGTCAAATTCTTATTTGTGAAAAACTCATCCAGCAAGTTAGAACCCTTCGTAGTTAGATCCTTGTTTGTGAAAAAATCATCCGTCAAGCCATAACCCTTCGTAGTCATATCCTTATTTGTGAAAAACTCATTTGGCACTCCATTATCCTGCTTAGGCAGATTCTTAGTTGCGAAAAACTCATCCGGCAATTCACAATCCTTTGTAGTCAGCTTATTTGCTGAATACTCATCCGACGACTCTGCGGTATCATTTGAATTCAATGCATTACTTGCATCCAACATCAATGAAGACGTTCTAATCAGCCTCAGATCATTAGCTCTCAATTTCAAATTATTCATCAATGTTTCCATTGAACTTATATACTCCTCCAGTTCTTCTTCCTCTAAATAGTCGAAAGGTTGTTCCCACCAAAAATCACCCTCCTCCTTATTCTTATTAAATTTACCATTTATTAAATTCTTATTTTGTGATTTACTTTTCTCAATTTCCAGCTCCTCACAAATTTCCAAATATTGTTTCCTCAGCTCCTCATGCATGCATGATGAATTCTCATGGGCTTCAGTTGCTGCAGGATTATTACACCCTGGCAATTCAGAAGAATTATTGTTGCCGAGATATTTATCGACGACATGTTCAACCGATGGATGGCCAAATGCATAAACACGTCCACCAACAGATTCACAAAGAATTGCAGCCTGAGCACCGGTTAGAACACAGAGTTCACTGGCTTTTTTGAAAATTCCAACACGGCGCTTGGAAAAAGTGACTTGACGACTAGTTGTGTCATCTATTGGCTTCAATTCTCTCTGTTTTTTCCTTCCTGTAGCCTTGTTCTTAATCATGTTGTTCATGGGGGAGCAACGAATTTAAAAAAGAGCAATACATATAAGATTGGATAGAATTACAACGTTGATTATGCACATGTATCATATTATGTATAATGTTAATAGATGCTAATGAAGGAAAGTTTCATAACGAAATTTCTTGGAAGGAACTCACTGGCAAAATTTATGGTAACTTAACACTTTTAATAATATGTTAGTTAAGATTTGAAATCTACAATTTCTTTAAAATAAGGTAAATACTAGGTATTTCGAATTGGTTTCCAAAAACTTTCTCCAATGCCAAGTTTATGAATTTAATTGGTTATAATAATGTGGACCCTGCATTCACACCAAATACTCCAATAAAATATTTTTATTATTCCATGTAATCGGTGCGAAGTCATTAGGAAACAATTTTTGCTTACCAATTCGAAGTAACTAGCCTTACTCTTCAAATAATAGATGGTTTCTCCGGCAAGTCAAACAAAATTAATTCTGGTAAGTTAGACTATACACGGTTTAAAATTTGAAATAGCTGACATCTAGAAAGCTTTTTGGTTATTTTTCTTTTTCTTATAAAGTAGATAAATTTAAATAAAAAATAGTGTAAGTAATTTTTTTTCTTTTAAACAAAAATAGTGTAAGTATTAAAATGTCTTTAAAAAATTGCTGATGACAATTACTAACAGTTTCGACCTTCTCTTCTTCCCATTATAAACAACTAGGCAACTTAACCGCGCTTTGCGCGGTTAATAAAATTTTATTTTTAGTTACTAAAATTAATAAATTAGTATAAAAATTAATAGGTATTTTAAAATTTCCTAAAAAAATTTAGCTAAAACAGTTTCTATGAATTATTAGTTAGAATAATACTCTCATTATATATCAAGAATTTTAATAATCTTAAAAATATTATAAACATGCAAAATAGCAATTACAATATTAAATATAACTAAATAACATTTTTAAAGCCGACACCCCTCTCATAATATACATGCTCATAAAAGTATAAGAATTTATATAATTAGAATATTAATTTATTTTGACATAATATAATGAAACAACATGTGTATAACACTTTGACACAATAAAAAATGACACAATGTTAACAATTTTAAGTCGTTAATTTACATAAAAAATAATAATAATTTTATACATATAATTAATATTTTATATTGAAATAATAATTATAATGCTCAAATAAAGTTTGTCAATCTTTTATATAAATAATATGAAGTAAATTTAATATACATATTTATTTAATAAGTGTAATTAATGATTATAAATGCCATTAAGATGCTATAATGAGTTATTTAATACTCGTAAAGAATTTTAATAAAAAAATCTAAAATATGACAATTCAAGAAAATTATCTTAAATGCTTCTGGTGACTTTCTGATCTCCAAGCATTATAATATATATAGATAATAGACTTTATCATGACATTATATATTTAAGAATACGCGTATTATAAAATATATTTAAGAAAAATATAATTAAGAAGGGTGCAAACTTATTTCTCGCTTTAGGCATACTAAATTTCAGCATCGATCCTAAAAAACACATCAAAATTGATTTATAAATAAAGGAAAGAGTAAAACTAAATTAATTAAATGGTATATTTATTAATGACGGGATTTTTCAGCTAGATTAAATAATCTAACAAAAAGAAAGTATGTTTTAATTACATATCCAAGCTGTTCTTAAGAATTTAATGAGCAAATGCTTCTTCTTCATCTTAAATTTGATTTTCTTCTTCTTCTTCTTCTTCTTGTTGTTCATCCTGAGATAATGATGATTTGCAGTATAAAGTCTGACATCTCCTCTGGCAATTACCTGTTTATTCTGGACATCAACGGTATACTCTTTTAGCCCTGCAACATGAAAGAGGTAAGTTCCAAAAGAAAGCTTGCCTATAAACAAAGCGAATATGTGAAATGAAGATACTATTACCAGTAATCTTAGAAATGATCTGAGAAACTCTCTGTCGACAATAACCGCACCCGAAACTTCCACTTATCACAATCACCTGAAACTGCGATTGCGCAAACACATAAAATAGCAGGTAGACACTATAAGCAATGTATCAAGTATAAACAACATGCAACCTTTTTTCTTCTATTCTGAGCAGTTTTACTATACATAAGACTATACCAGTATTTCCCTCTCGTAAGTGCAGGAATTAAGATGGTTTACTATTTGGAGACCTTACTACCTACGAATGAAGAAGTGTAATTACAGAAACTTACCGAAGGAAGCGAAAGACTCGCAACGTGCAGCAGAGATTGTTTGCTAATTTTCTCCATGATAGCCTTCCAAATGCCTATTCTTTTGTGTAAGATGACATGAAGACAAAGTGGGAAGATCTTCTTTCTTTGTCCGGCTCTTATTGTTAATGAAGTGGCTTTAATGCACACAATTATAGACTGTCCTCTAGTTGAACACAGATCATAAACCTCAAATTTCATAATTTATCTATAATAAATTCAACTTTAACTAATTATTAGTAGCATTATCAATTTATCATATATGTATACATGGAAACGAATTAAAACTCCGTGGTTTGGCAGAGTTTTGGCATGTTACAGCCGCCCAGCTTCCATTACTAGTACCTTTTCGCTTTTGCACATCTAGATTGGACTTGTGGGCTTCATGTTCTCAAGAAATTTTAAACTATATTCTAGTAATCTAGCCTAGTACTGCAGATAAGTTACTTTATTTTATTTATTGAACATGGTCAATTGAAGGGAATCATATACACATAGATGTGTGTCTTACTGTCTTCCAGTGAGGCTCTCCGGTGGGACTCTGACTCTGCACCTATTGTTATCACAAGAGCAGCGGGAGTATCACTGGAGTACGTGATAAGCCCGTCTTTGCTTAGCCCCAGGTGAAACTACATCTTATCACCAGAGTACAAACTCAGTTATTAGGCCAGGGATTTGGAATTGAAAGAGCTTATGGGTTGCAAACCAAATGAATACTTACGAAAAACACATATCCTTGCAGAAACCTACATACTCCTTGAGTCGCTAGATTTGCAAACTTTACTTACTATCGTGGTAGATACATATATCATCTGGTTGTTACATACTGTGTAACAATCTTTATTTTATGCTCCAGTATATTTATAAAATTAAGATCTGGACATCAAGAAAAATTATTTGAAACTTGAGCTCCCCAATAGTTAAAAATCATATTTGTGTCATTCATAAAATCTGTAAACACTTGAAACATGGTGTTTCCAGCTCCATAAACTATTTAATCAAATAACATTGAATTGTGATATTAACGTATTTACACACTTGAACAATTAAACCTCTAAAGATAGGCTTTTCAACAATTCTACTGATTATTGCTCCAAGTGTCGAACCCTATATTACTGATGCCATCAGTCACCTAATATCAGCAAAGCTATATGCATGGTGCTACAAATACTTGGTAAAAACTTAATGGTTTATTTCCTGCATCTCTGGACCAAGTAGCTGGTGTACATTACAAGAACAAAAACAAATTGAAATTCACGACAGTATTTCACACCCTACATATTATGACGAATGTGAGATGCCAAGCATGCCTTGATGCAGAATTCAGGTTCCAGTTGCACCACTTAACCCCTACAAAAAAACAGAGTAAAAACCAAAAGTGAATATTTTTTATGTAATATTAAATGGAAAAACTGGGAATGGGGGATAAAGTAAACCAATGGTGAGGCTAGAAGTTTTTTTCCCCCAGAGTAGGCACAAATATGTGAAGTAAAATAGGTTAAAGATATTGGAGCAAGAACATATTTATACAAGAAATCTGATGTAACATAAAAAAAAAATCCATAATCAGTAAATGCTATACTATTCCAACCTAAATAAAATAGAGTTTTATATTTCTGAGAATGTGCACAAGTATTCATAGAAATGGAAGTACACAGAAAGGAGAGGATAAAGTTACAAGGTGGTAATGTGCCCCTCCCTGCAGTAAATATATCATGATGATTTCTACACCTCAGACAGCAAGAGGTCTAATAACAAACGTTAACTATCTCTCCTCACTTGCTTGACAAAATGTTGCAATGATCTCCAAAGCATCTCTGTCTATCTTTTATCTAGATATTCCAACTCAAAGTTTAATGCCCACTCACAGTCCATCAAGGCATCCACTGCAACATTAATTCTCGACATATATAACAAACTGATATCACAAAATTTAAGAAAGTTACAATTGTGATTGAAACAGACGTTTTCCACTTATGTTAACCTACACCTTGCTTTGTATTAGATCGTATCGTATCACACGTCTACCTGAAGACCAATGTCAGTCATCACATAGCTAGACAAAGCAGTAAGTATGCTAAAACACCTAACCAATAGATTTCTAAGTATGGCTTGGACTCGTCCTCAATACAACAGTAATTTGAGATAGCAACTTATTCCAAAGGCATAGAAGATAATTAATTCATCACATCAGAGCATCTACACAATTATATATTCTGATACATTTCAAACAAAATAACACAACGAAAACATCACAAATGCAACTTTATCACAGTATCATCAAACAATATAACACAGCAACTTTATCACAGTATCATCAAACAATATAACACAACGAAACATCACAAACGCAACCACATGCCGTATCTTTAAGCATCCGTATCTTTAAACATCACAAATGCAACCAAATTATTACCTCTTGGTATAATACCGATCCTTATAATCAGGTCCATCTCGTGGTCCTTTCCCCGACAAAAGCGCCTTAACTCTCTCCCTCTCTCTCCTCTCTCTCTTCAACCTCTCTTCCCTCATCTCCTCAATCGTCTTCTTCCCACCGCCACTCCTCTTCCTCCCCTCCTCCTCCTCCTCTTCATCACTCTTCTCAATTCTCGCCTTTTTCGACATATACCACGGCAATTTCACGCCTTTTCCCACAAGTCCATACCCTAACTTATACTTCTCATCCTCCGGTCCAACTACTTTGTCCTCCGATTCCTTCTTCAACTTCTTCGCCTCGCGCTTCAATTGCTTAAACCTCCCTCTCTTATCCTCATCAAAACTATTGATCCCCGCATCAATCGGATCAAATATCTTAATTCCTTCAAACAAATTAATATGATTATTCTTCGATTTCTCCTCCGGTTTCAACTCGGTCTTCTCCTCCGCTTTCAACTCGGCTTTTGACTCGGAAGCAACGCCGCGAGCTTGACGGAGCTGTTCGAGACGCAACTCGGTGTCGCGTTTACGAGATTGTTCGCGTTTGAGTTGCTCTTCTTTAGCAGCGGCTTCTTCGTCTTTACGAACTTTTTCTCGATTGTCGAAATTGTAAACATTCCACCGTTTCTGTGGAAGAATGTTTAATCCTCCATGGCCTCCCATTGTTGCGTTGATTTCAGATTTTCCCCAATTTCTAGGGTTAGGGCACAAAAGCCAGAGAGAAATAGAGATCTGTAATAAATTGTTGTCCTTGCACCCGCCTAATTGTGAATTTAATGGGTAAAGTAATTTATACTCGGGTCCATATTTTAACCCGTATCGAAATTGTGATAGATTGACCCGATTTTTAAATGTTATTATTTTTTTGTCAAGTGACCCGATTTTTTTTATTATTTTAATATTTTTTTTTCAAGTGACCCCATATTTTTCCTCATGTAACATTAGATTTTATGGAGACCACTGTTTTATTAGAGACGTTGGACACCATATATATTATGCGATGCGAGTAAAATATTGAAATTAGAAATATAGAACATGTTCAATGTATATTCAGGGATGGAACCAGAAATATATATTGGAGCGGCCAAATTTTCCGGTCATCAGAACATAATTTTTCGGTCATCAGAAAATTACCAGATTAGAAATTTTTGTGAGAAATAGGGGACTAAATGAAGGTTTTTGTAAAAATTAGGGCACTAAATGAAGATTTTTGTAAAAAATATTAGGACTAAATGAAGATTTTTTAAAAAAATAAGGGGATTAAATGAAATTTTGTGTAAAAATGGGGGAACTAAATGAAAATTTTTGAATTATATATTATATAAAATTTTCAGATTTTACAATTTTTGGGGGAACGGCCACCACCCCTTGCCCTCTAGTTCCGTCTCTTTGTATATCATTATTTCACTAAAGATCTTGAAAATTATACATGTTTTGCTAACAAAATATTACAAGATCAATTGTTCCGCAAATCACGTTCTGTTGGCAGAACTTTACAAAACATACATGTTTTGTTTACGGAACGCACATGATTTGAAAAAATTTAAACAAAATAGTGAATGTTGAACATACATGCATGTTTTGCTTTGCAAAATAATAATTTTTTTACTGTAGAATGTATATGATCCCTATGGTCTCCAATAAAATGATAGTCTCCGTGTAACTTTTTCCATATATATAATCGTTAATCTAAGGTTCTTTTAAATTGCTAATTTAATCATTTCATCGTTTCTTTATTTCAGTTAAAAATAATATTTTTTTCCTTTCAAAACAAAAAACATAATAATTTTCACACCGTTGGGGTAGCTTTGAATTAAACATAATATTTAAATAGATACGATTCAATTAATAACTGAGCCAGAGATTTTATTGTTAAAAGGAGGTAAATGTTTGATTTACCGTGTGTTTATTACCAAACAGTTAACTTTTTACAACAACAATTTTTCCACCAACACTTATGTTGTGTTTGGTTGGGGTGAATCAAATTGGAGGGAATGGAATGGAATTTGAATAAGAATATAATTAAATGTTTAAAAATTTCATTCCTTACATCATTCCATTCCTAACCACCTAAGCTAAAATTTAAACACACCAATTTGAAAAGGAATGATTCATTCTCCCTCCAACCTATTTTCTTCCCAAATCCTATCATACAAAATTTGCACCCACTCATTTTTTTTTTTTAATCTTACCTCTCATGTTCATTGTATTCCTTTAATTTCTATTCATTCCATTCCATTCCATTCCATTCTTCCCAACCAAACGCAACCTTATTCTAATAACACAGCAATTTTTAACACCAATCCCAAACAGAGCCTTATTTGAATCGTCAGAAATATATTCAATTAGCTTTACAGTAACATATTTGAAGGTCATCAACTCTTACATCATATGAATAGATCAAGGTTTTCAACATCACTAGCTTAAAGTACATTCCATATTTCCATTAGTAAGTAATCAGCAGGCATGCCCATCTGCAAATCATCATATCGGCTCCATAGGATGTTTCATCCGTGAACTATCAACTCATGCCGGAAGAGCAGAAAGTATAAGAAGGTGCGAGTCACTAGATGGCAATTGATATTCCCTAGTGACCAAGTTCAGAAGATGAAGTCACTCAATGGACTACATTTGTTGCTATGGGCATCCTTTTTGTAAATGTATGCACTGCCCTCTACATCTGCATTCAAACAATTGATTCTGTGCCTGCAGCATTAACAAGGTGAAATTTTGTCATTTTGTAATGGAAGCTAAAAATATATGTGGATGGATTAACAGATACAAACTTACCACTCAAAGTGATCCTCGCAACATATTGACCCACGTATTATAGAAAGACCGGCTGCTTTCCTAAATCAATATACTTAATTCAGTGTACCACACAAGAAAGGCACAAGAGGCCAGGATATACAGAAAGTACTAATGGAAGAGCATAATGCAACTGAAAGTTTTAGTTTAATCACATCTTTTGAAGAATTGAAATGATTAAAGAGATTAAGTCGAAAGAATTAAACTTCAACATTTAAATGCAGAGCAATTACCAGGTTGCAGTATACATATCGTAGAACTTGTCAAAGGCTTTATTAAAGCAGAAATGACAAGCTAAAAGATCTTTGATATCCGTAACCTTACAATTTGATTTACAGCACTTTACCTGTGTCACATACAAAAAGGAAATAAAGCAGTAAATGTAAGTTTTATACATGTGCATGCGCAGAGACACAACGGAGAAAGAGATGGAGATTCATGCAATATTACATTTTAAAATCTCACCAGATGTTTCAACTTGTAGGAGTAATATTGTTTATGGGAGGGATGCATCTTGATGTGCTCACTCAAATGACCTGCACTGGAATGTCCATATATTCAGTTTTGAGCTCAATTTCTGAGATATCTGACAAGATTGACTTCCAGATTGATATGCTAATACTATAAAAAGAGTAAGCAGCTTCTAATTAATAAGAAATAAGCGAAGTCCGAAAGACTGCTAATCTGAATCGATCAATTTCTCAGCCGTTTCAACACAAATTCAACTGGAATTCGTAAAATCAACAAGGCTATAATGGGCATAAATTTATGAAAATGGACAAATTGTACAAAAGTACAAACATAAAGGGCCGAGCCGTACAAAGGACAAACATAAAGGGAGAGGTATGATTATTTACTTTAAGGGTTCTTGTGTCCAATGGAATACTTCCAAAGCGCTAATAACCCAAAATTAGATGTAGTCATTCACTCTTACCTATCACAGCAGGTAATATTACACTCAAGACATGCAGCCAAATCTGACGAATTACTGCATGAATTGCATCTCACAGCATGCGCATTCCTGCTGAACTGGTGACATCTGCAGTTAAAGGAGCAATTTTGAATTGTGACATCGCAATCTATTCATCATTCACAGTGTAATGAATTAAAATTTAAAAGGATAAGCCGAAATGCCAAATGGCAACCAACACAAAAACTGGTTTGTCAATTCACAATTGCTCTTCTAAACCACAAGTTTGAGGAACAAACCAAAAAAAAAAAAAAGATGCATGAAGCATAACAATGGCCCTAAAAGAAGTGAATAAGTATAGACTTGAAGAACCTTTTGTACAATTCAGACAGATCTCTGGGTATGAAATTGAAACCTGACTTTTTCAAAGACGTCACCTGGAAGCAAGGAGTATATTAACAACCTTGATGAAACGTATTAAGAACAAAGGGTATATTACTAGTCAGTGACATCTCACTGACCCACTCCAAGACATGATAGAAAGCAGCAGTACCTGGGAACATATTTCACCTGAAGAAGCTGATTGGGAAATAGATGTGAAGGCCAAACAGTCATCGGCCAGATGTCCAGGCCGCTGACATTTCCAACTAAATAGAAAAGGAATGCAATTATTATGGGCAATCATAATCTTTGCAGATACAGGAAGAATGACGATGAGAGAGCATGCATTATGGTTATACCATCTATAAGTGCATAGGCTTGATTTCTTTGCAGACCATCTATGGTTGTTGTGATCCCAGGTCTCCCCTCCAAACTCGTATGGTTGTATTGGACAATTAGGCCCAGATGAAGATTTTTCCGCGATACGGTTTTTTGAAAGCGCCTGGAAACAAGTTTCAATTAAATTTCAGAGTCCAAAAAAAGGGGGGGGAAAAGGAATAACAAGATCGATAATATTCTTTGGATAACTAAGAAAAGATGAAATGTCAATATATAGACAAAACCAACAAGCATCATTAGCAAAATGACACCTTTTCGCGTTTAATGTTCTCTAAAAGCTCAGCTTTGCAATCTATGCTGCAAACATCATCATTGGTCTGTAAAAATATAAACACTTTGTGATCACAAAAAGATCCTTCTGCAAGAAAAATAATCGAAAAAGGGTGAAAAATTCAATTGCATATAAATGATTTAAACTCTAACATACCTCATTGCAGATATATTCTCCATACTTTCCACATAAAATACAAGCAGGCTCTCCTGGAACAGGAAAACGCTGCTCACTTCTATTTTTAACTCTCTCAGCTGCATTAATATTACCTAAAATAAATTAACTATAATTATTGAAAATAATATATGTTCATTACGCTACTCTATTGAAGAATAAAGAATACAAAACATCAAATTTATTTTCTATCCTAAAACTTAGAAGTCTATCCATTGTATGGTTGTGTGACTTGGTCTATGTTTGGGTTAGCTTGCTGATGTAACGGTATTCTATAAAAAAGAAAAATGTGAAAGTGCAATATGGTGCATGTAATACCCCGTAATTTTATAGGGTTAGTTATTCTACTTTGTATTATTTTATATTAAGATATAAAATTCTATTTCTATTTATTTTGTTTTACAAATATATGTGTTTGTTTACGTGGATATGTATTGTTGTGGTTAAGTTAATTACGTGGGTCAGTGATGAATGTGAAGGCCCGTACTTTCAGGTCAGTTAGTCTATAAATTAAAATATAATTTTATCTAGATAGCCTTATATAAGAATTGTAGCTACGTGTTTCATAAGTCGAACAGGGTTACGAACGAGTCCTGAGTCAAGATACAGTTTATTGTTTCTTGTCAATGCATTCATTATTTTATATAATTATATGATAATCTTATATGAAGTGAACTGCTCTGTTTCGCCTTATGTGGTCATCCTCTGTTAACTACTTACCAGGTACAAAACTTTTCTTATATTCTTAATTATTACTTAATTTAAGTGTGTGTAATATACATATTTTCTTTTTGTATATTTGAATAAAATATCATTCATCAATATTTAATTGTATTCATGTATACATTCGGTTAAGAAATTATTAAGGATTTAAAAATCATGGTTTCATGCATATGAAAATTATACATTATGTGTAAACATGTAAATGTCGTAGAATTGATTTATTGTTTTCGTATACTTTTATTGACTACTCTTTTTAAGTAAGTTTCTTATATATGAAAACATGATCTTATATATATTTGGTTTATACTGTTTAGCATTAATCGGTTTTGATTTATTACTAGCATTTATGCAGTTTTATTATGCTAGTTATGATGCTTTATATAGGATTTAATGTTTAATTATTCATGATGATCACACGGAGACTTCTTGTAATTAATTGTTGATTAATAAGAAAATGAGGCATTAAACTGGAGTCATCTGCATAATCATATGTAGCCTTTTGTTAAGAAATCAGATACTATTGCTTTAGTTGTGTTGATTTGTATTAGTGAGGTTTTGTATTTAATTATTTAATATTATTGTTAATGACGGGTCCATTCTGATGTGTATCTGCATGTGTGAAGCAATCTGTACATATTAGTGTAGACCATAATTTGGTGGACAAGCTTTTGTAAAATTGTGAGTTTTAGATATATTATGAATTTCAATGTGGTTTTAATTAGAAGTGTTAATACTTCACATGTATTCTATTAAACCTGCTTGTTTTGTGTTTTATAAATTATTTGTGCCTAAGTTTATTGTGTATTTGTACAACATAATTATGTATTAAATAATGTGGTATTAATGCATGTGTGTATTATAAGTGCATATTAAATCAATGTTGCAGTAGAGCTAAATTCTTATATTTGAACACTTAGCAGTAGTCACTGCAATTTATGTTAATAAGATATGCCATGCATTTGCTTGTCCTGTTCTGACAATCTGTTTTACCGATGTCAACAAAGGTCACCAACAATGTGATTAATTTATACTATTTGTTTATATGTAGTTATAAAATTTAGTGTAGGTATATTTTATTAAATATGTGCCGGATCTATTTGTGAAGCTTATATAATTTATTTATATATAGATTTGGATAGTGAGCCACGGCAGTAGTGTGCTTTCCAGATTTATTGATTTCTGTCATTCATTTTTATATAATAAGGTACGAATTCTGATTCCTTTCTAATTTTAAATTAAATTTATTTATACTCGCTAAGTTCATTGTAAGGCAAATTCATGAATTTTGATCTATTGTACTCTTTTTATAAACCCTTTTACAAATTCTTTATTCTTTTCTCCCTATTTAAATATTCGTTAAAATTATTGTAAAATCATTTTTCTAATATTAGGAGCTCTTGTACCCTGTGTGCACTTTCTAGTTCACACTCTTATATTTGTTTCATATTCCTTATTTTACAATTATAATTGCCTTACTCATTTATAATTGTTCTGTTTCGCAATTGTATTGCGACATTGTTTTATTTTGTTCTGTAAAATGAGTTTGGCAATATTTTGTAACCTATCTGTTGGGCTCTTAGACCAATCTGTTTGGCAATGTTCACATGGAGTTCGGAGTAAAGGTGAACTAGACACTTACTTGTATCAGTGTTGTGAGTATACGAGCACGTCTGGGGTATGAGATTGTGTATAGATAACGATCGTTTCTGTTCTGTAGAAATGCTTAGTGCATTTCATGTATTTCTTCTCGTGGATTACCAGAGAAGAAATGTCCGGATTGTGTTCGCTTTGTGATCTGGACTTAGCGAACACATGTTATATAAGAGACCCTTATGTACCCACCTTACTTGTGATTCAGCATTCTGTTTGTTGAACTTTGTTTAGTTCCTTTTGTAGGCTCGATTATTTGTGATTTCATATTATGTTATATTATACTCGTACTGAGCATCTGGCTCACTCATATTGTTTTCCTTCCACAAACGTGACTGATATAAGTGATGCCAACCAAACTTGTCTATGTAGTTGTTTAAATAAATTCGAGAACTTGTTAGATTTGTTTTAAGACTTTCCGGTATTTTAATTTTGATGATTAAAACATTGATATTTATCAGGATTATCGATTGTTTTTAGTATCGATTTAATATAATTTGTAATCTGTTTCGAATTTTCGATATTCGTCTATTAGTTAACCGTTCGAAATGTCGGGCTGTTACACTGCAGAAAATTATCACAAGTCCCTTTAGAAATATAATCCATCAAGTGATAACAAGTAGTTGTGTAGCTATGAAGTCTTTCCAAAATAAAGTTTTGGACTTGGTCTATGTTTGGGTTAGCTTGCTGATGTAATGGTATTGTATAGAAGAGAAAAATGTGAAAGTGCAATATACTGCGTACAACACTCAGAAAATTATCACAAGTCTCTTTAGAAATATAATCCATCAGGTGATAACAAGTATTTGTGTAGCTATGAAGTCTTTCCAAAATAAAGTTTTATAATTTTAATTTTGGACTAAACAGATTAAGAAAGACAAAATTTGTAGGCTTTCATAGTCTCCTATAACAATATGTTTTGGCATGGTTTGTAAAATAATACAATAGTTAGGACTGACACCCTTGTTGCACATATAAGATTTTAAGAATTAAAATCCAGATATTATAATCATGAAATTTCATTTTGTTTCAGTTACAAAAGGTTTAAAGCAATACTGTGACTTAATCTTAACTGTGTTCAGTTTTTATTTATTTTCATAATTCAGTGTAATTTCTCTCTTACAGGTAATTTCTTAGACCGCATGATATTTTCCACTTGTACACTGTAACTATTATAGTGTCTCGTTTTAGAAAAAGCAAAGTGTACTGAACTACTTTTGCAAAACTTATCTACACTTTCAAACTGCTTAGATCTGCATTAGCTTGAATGACTAGATTCTATTGTATACATGTTAAAAAATGACAACAAAAGATACTAATATGGCAAAACGAACCAGAGTCAATGTGGTTATGCTTTTCTTCACAAGAATTATTGACCAAACTCGAAGCATCACATTTCTCAATCTCCTCATGTTCTGAGGAAGTCGTTCCATCACCTGAAATTTCATGAAACAATTGTAAGTGGTGAAAAGCTTTTCTATATTTATGTACAAAAAAAAAATTGAAAGTCGGCAATCGTGGTATTCCCTCACTCAATATATATAAATAATAAAGCCCTAATTAATAGGTAAATCAATGGATTTGGAAGGGGCAGGGAGATGCACATAAATAGCAACCGGATGAAGAGACTTTCAAAGTAGTTTGTGCTTTTAAGGTTTTGATTTGATACTTGATAGTACTTACAAACCTTAGAAGCAAGCAATGTGATTATATCATTCTCATTTAACATAAAAATGTAGTAATACATAGGCAATGAAAACAACAAATAGGATTAAGGAGCTACACTTAAACTCAGTCTAGTGAGGTGTTGAGGTCAGCAATTTGGAAATGTAATAACAAAAATTCTGCAGCGACTGACAGCGTAATGGTAATTTTTCATAAAACATACAAAATCAACAAATATATAAAATATTTTAGTATACATATTGTAAGCATTCTCATTTCGAGCACTAATGTGGTAAGCACACCAAATACACATTCATAACTAATAGTAACAAGTTGTATAAGAACTTACTATCATACTCAACTAAAGGCAAACCCGAATTCGAAGTTTCCTGTAACATAACCAAACCAATAACTCAAAATAAAACAGGAAAAAAAATTTTAATAACTCAAAATAAAACACGAAAGTAAGTACTACTAGTCAATCAATATCTCAATTACCAACAAACTTGCTGGCAATTCCTCAAGTACTTGACAAGATTTAACTTCCCTCCTGCACAATTTAATAATAAAAAGATTTAAAACACAAAATTTTATGAGCATCAAACATAATAAAAACATAAAACTGACAAATGAACCTTCTCTTTTCAATGTAATCCTGGTGAGACATGGGTTGATCATCATAATGCTGCAAATGGGTATTTTGTTCTGGTGATGACCGGTGTTCACGGCGGCGTTTACGACGGCCGGTGACTATATTTTCGCCGGAAAATTGTGATGGTTCTTGGATAGTCGGAGGAGGTAAATTACCGGTAGCAAGATTATAAGCTTGAAGATTTTGAAGAGCGGAGTTGAGATTAAGATCTTTGTTGTACGTATAAGATGGGTTCTTGTAAAAATTTGATCTTGTCCCCATTTTCTTGAATTTATTAGCTCTGGTTTTACTTTTTAGTTTTGAAGGAAGATAAAATAAGGGAGAGATTTTATAAAAGTGGGCCTTAGAATTTGTAAATATGATAAATGGGCCTTTTTTGTGCATTTATTAATTTTTTTTTTTGAGTTTGGTGAAATTTAGAGCATCTCCAAGAGTCTCTTAGCTCACTCCTAAATATATTATAAACAATTAAGCTCTTAGAGCATCTCCAAGAGTCTCTTAAGTCACTCTTAAATATAATATAAGATATTGACTCTTAGTGATTTAAGAGCATTCATCTCCAACAATGCTTCTTATATTCACTCCTTATTTTATTTTTTATTAATAAAAGTAAGTTGCATCCATAAAAGTACAAAAGAAAGTGGGTAGAGAGAGAATGCTTTTACAC
This sequence comes from Saposhnikovia divaricata, assembly GCA_036435485.1. NCBI lineage: Eukaryota > Viridiplantae > Streptophyta > Magnoliopsida > Apiales > Apiaceae > Saposhnikovia > Saposhnikovia divaricata. Next base: position 29,391,962 of record CM071600.1, read on the forward strand.
AAATTTATTATATAATATAAGTTAAGAGTGGCTAGTGGCTCTTAAAATTGAGGAGAGAGAAAAGAATTTTAATGAATTTAGGAGCCACTAGGAGTCTCTTGGAGGAAAAAAAGTGGCATAACTCTTTATATTTCAAGTTAAGAGCCACAATAAAGAGGCTCTTGGAGATGCTCTTAGCAAGTTATTACATTGATTTGTGTATCAACTCCAACAATGCTTTCTATTATGGCTCTTTATTTTATATTTTATTCATATTTCAATTCCACTTGGACAAACATTCAATAAATGAGAGAGAAAAATCACTATTTTACTAATAAAATATTAAGTTAAGAGCTACTAGTTGCTCCTAAAATAGAGGAGAGAGAAGAAGCTCTTAACTTTTTAAAGAGCCACTAAGAGTCTCTTGGATCTTGATTTTTATTCTCTCTCCTCATTTTTTGAGTTAAGAGCTACAATAGAGAGTCTCTTGGAGATGCTCTTATACTCCTATGTTTTTGGGTCTTGTGCACTGTATCTGTCTTGATAAAGTTTTGTTTTTAGAACATGAAGTTAAATTTTAGACAAAGAAATTACGAAATGAAAGGAAATGAATTGAAGTTGAGAAAAAAAATTGTTAATAAAAACTTTTTTTTATGTTTTTGAGTTTTTAAAAAAATTAAGAAATAATTAATAGCTTGCTTGACATATAACTTTGAGAAAATATCCAAAATACCCACCATTCAAGATACATGGTCCATAATACCCATAGGCGGGAGTGTTGGTCCAGAATACCCACGGACTGTGCATTCCGGGAATGCGTATCAAGGGATGCGCATCTATGAAATGCGTAACAGGGATCATGCATCTCCGCGTGATGACGTCATATGACGTCATTATTGCAATTGCAGTTTCGGTGTTGCTCTGAAGCTCAAAATCGCCTTTCCGTTCTCCACCTCCCGTCCATCACATTCCAGGCACCTCCACTGCTTCTAAGGACATCAAAAAGATGCCCAGACTTGCCTGTACATTTTGCTACATCTTCGTTTATTGATTTCTGGCCCCGCAGGGACGTACACGAACACATCGAAAAAAAAACCTTCGATTTGGGACTTTTCAATCCGGTAAAACAAACAAAAAACGAAGAACATAGACTTATAGAGGACGAGAAGACGAGTGTTTTGGTATGTAGAATGCTAGTGCTCGATGCCTGAAGTGGACGAACGAAGTGATTGAATTTCAGTCGAAAAACGCCACCGACGACGACTGGGAACGAAGGTGAACAGTACTTGAGATACGCATGTTAAACATGCGCATCCCAGGAGACGCATGCTCAACATGCGCATCCCAAGCACTGTTCACGAGTGCAAAATTCAATTTTGTGAAGGACGTTGCTCTGACATATGTGTGTCCGGACACGCAACACGCATCTGGGAGATGCGTGTCCCGTGGGTATTTATGGTCAACCTCCCCGCCGGTAGGTATTTTGGGTAAAATGTTTTGATTGATTTATGGCCATCATCCCAAAACTTTGGTTGTGTTCATATAATAAGCTAGGTGTTACTTTTAAATTTTAGAACGGCAAATGATAAATTTTAATTGTTTAAGTGTTAAACATGCTTATAATTTTTTAAATTTAATTTTATAATAGTTATTAGTACATATTCGATACAAACTTGAATATGTGAAAATCGAATCCAATACATTGGGACGATTGATAGATAACTTTACCAACTCAATTCACATACTTGTAATTTTTTTTATGGAAAATTATGAATGATACTCCTCATATTTGGGTTGTTATGAATGATATCCCTAGATAATTAATAAAATGGTACCATTCATAATTTTCCTCAGAGTAAGTCAAAATTTTAGGAACATCATTCATAAAAAAGGGTATCTGATATGGGCTGAAAATAAGCCCTAAAGACACATTTAATGTGGCATTAATTAGGCCAAGGATGGCCCAAACGTGGGGCCCACCAGCTGGGCCAAAATCCCAATTATAATATTAATTTCGTAATTAATATTGGGGGAAATAAACAGCTCAGCAATAAGAGTTGGATAAGGATATTATTTCCACCAGACTTATCCACCAAGGCATCCAATTCAATATGGAAACTGATTCCTACAAGGAATAGATCTAGAACTTTCCTCAAAGACTTTTCTACCAAGTCTCTGATTCCTACCATAATTCTAAAGGCTTCTCAGCCTATATAAAGGGCCAGACCCCTCATCTCAGAACTACGTTTTCTTGGCTTGATTCTCTGATACAGAGATACGTAGGCATTCTGTGAGGACCGTTTAGTCTCGAACGCAGAAGCAGCCATTAAAGCTCGAAGCTCAACCACCCTAGCATTAATTACAAATCGTAAACTAGTTTTTATTCCACAACAGTATCGTTAATAAAAATCAAAATTAGAGGATATCATTCATAATTTCCTTTTTTATTATATGTAGGTATAATTATACCAAAAAATCTATTCACACGTACGGTAATAAAATAAATGCAGTTACTTATTTGAAGGGTACAATGTTTTAAAATTGGGGATGGTGTTTCTAAAGTACACAATAGATAAGTTCTCTATTAGTGCACCTTAAATCTTGTATTTTATTATTATTTTTGATAATCCAACCGTACGGATGAAAAGTTTATGTCGAAATAACATTATTTACAAATTTTTATTATATTTGAAATAGTGGAGCATCACTTTTATAATAATACTATTTTCTATATATATTCAACGACACAGATTTATCATAATCTTATTGTTATAAATTTATAGTTCCAAATAACTAAATTACACGAAAATTTGTACATTCACGTATTTTTGTATGAATTTAACATCCGTACGGTTGGATTGTTCAAATAATAATTAATTTATCATATTTTAAATCGCACTAATAGAAAACTCCTCTGTGTGCTTTAGATACTCTTTTCCCTTTAAAATTTAATTTGAATCTCATAAATTTTATTTTTGATCCAGCTCTGGCAGACAGGCAGAGGCATAGGAAGTCGCTTTCGAATCAAAGGGTGGTGCTAAATGCAGCAAGAAATTACTTAACACAGTAATGAGTAATTACTTGTATAACCTTGTATGCATTGAATGCCATTATCTTGTAAATTGAAGTAAACTCTCTTGTATTAATTGCAGTGCTGCCGGTTAGTTAACTCTTAATACGCATATGTTGAAATTTTTACATATCTGATCACTTTGAACTTGTTTTTCGTTCTTAAAATTAAAAATTATTTACATCCCTAGGTTAATTTAGTAGTTACTAGATATATTTTGTTATTAAAAATTTAATTTATTTTTTTAACTTTTATCTATTTTAAAGTAACATAAAATAACATTCACACACATAAAAATAAATGAAATTCTTTTGACATATTTACGTACTTAATCAAATATTTAAATCACCAAATATGAAATAATTCAAAATAATTTTTGATAAATAAAGGAAGTATTTTAACTACATGTATATTAACTACTTTGAATATATAATTTTTGTTTATAATATATATTTTAGGGAAATGTTATTTACAAAACCTTTTTTTATTTACATAGCAGTTTGTAGTATATTGTATCATAATATGCAAACTTTTATGAATATAGGGGGTATATGTTACAAATATTGCTCTAAAAATAAAAAAGCAGTTCTGAAAATAACGTTTCTCATATTTTATTACGCAATTATTAATATTAAAATTTAATACTTTTGTGTGAAAATTATTTTTTTTGCTAATTTGTGTGTAAATTATTAGTGCCTTAGTGGTGTAAAATTATGGATGAACCTTTTAACGAGTTCGACATTCCAGTGTAAATTATTGTTTAATTGAATAAATATTCATGCTTAGCAAAAAATTCCACTTATCGAGAATTGAATTATATATGTATTTATTGATAAATAATTAATCTCGTTAAATGAATAAATTTTTTTGGTTACAAGGATATTTATTTATTAAGATTTTATTGTATTTTAATTTCAAAACATGAGAAGTAAAATTTTATTTAAACATATAGAATATAAATTAAAAAATGAAAGTACAATTTCAAATAATTTAATTATATTAACATAATAAAATTCATGAAAAAAAATGTGAAGGAAAATAAGGTACACAAAAGTCACCGCATGAAAATCACGAGGAATCTTGATGAATGCATTTGAATATGCTGATTTGCACAGAAAATAACTTAGGGTCAAAACAGTAATATCTCATTACTGCATAAAGCAAAATTTTACTACATTTAGCAATTATGATTAAGATTAAGGGGGTGTTTGGCTAACCATATAAGTTAACTTATATGGGCAAAGTCCGTTTCAACTTATTTTGTAGTGTTTGGCAAAATAAGTGAACGGGCTTATTAACAACTTATATGGCATAAGTTGAATGTTAAGAAATCCTAACATTCAACTTTCAACTTATTCTTATTTCTCGATAAACGCAATATTCTTATCCTTTAAATCTTCAAAATCATATATATTTTGAGTCGTTCATTAAAAAATTGATATGTATATATCAAATTTCTCTACTCATCAAGATCTATCCATTGATATCCACTTATATATATTAAAAAACAAATATTTTGAAAATATTTAAAAAAGTTAACTTATAAGTTCTGATTTACCAAACACTCTACTGACTTATAATTTCTGATTTACCAAACACTCTATTGACTTATAAATTCTGATTTACTTATCACTTATATGACACTTATCACTTTAAGCTATAAGTTACTTATTTTATGGTAAGCCAAACGTGCACTAATTCCCTCCTTTGATACGCAGCTTGGGGAAGGGTATACTTCAAAAAAAAAAAAAAAACTTGGGAAAGGGGAAAGATCAATTACAAATAATAAATCCCCACATCTCCTTTCTTCCAAAACCCTAAAGTTAGACACACAAAATTTGTATCTATACACATCTCCATACTTCAATTCATCAAATGGGTATCATCAGAAGCGGCTTTAACTTCATGCTTGGCACAGTGTGTGGAGTCTACGTCGCCCAAAACTACGACGTTCCTAATATTCATAAGCTTTACAAAACAGGGCTCGTGATTGCTAAGCACTACGAGGAAAATTATCGCAAATCCAAGAAGAAAGAAGATGATTATTCGTAGAATGATAATGGGTCTCGATTTGTTTCGGATTTTATGCGGTATTTTTCATAAAGTTTTGATCTTTATGTGAAATTTTATATAGTTATATTATGAAAGAGGTTGATTTATGATATGGGTTAGTTCTAGTTGACTATTAATTGTTACATAATTGAATGATATGATATTTGATTATTTAAATTTTTTCACATTGAATTGAATGTATCTGTTATTGGTAATTCTTTATGGTGAGTGTTTGTTCGAACTTCAGTGATTTGAAGATAATATAACTGCAGGTGGAATTATAGTTCAGTTTCGGTACTAAGTGTTGATTAAATTTTGCGGATACATATTGGCTTACTGCAATTTTTTGTCGGTTGGTATTATATGTATTTTGCAATGCGTTTGATTTAAACTACTATAATTTAAGTACGGATGTGAGTACGTGACCTAATACTAAGAGGGGAGTGCTGAAGGAGCCTTGCCTCTAGGTTATAAAAGAAAGAATTTGCAATGAATTTTGACTTGCAAATCAGAAAATAAATTAGCCAGTCCTGTGGTATTTATAAAGAATTTCGTATGTATTAATAGAATGGATTTTAGTCTCCGTTAATCTTTGTGTGCTAGAAGTGAAACTTGCATATCTTATTTAAGAAGTTAATCATTATGGTTGTCTTTTTTATGTATGTTGCCTTTGCTATACATTGTTGATATTTCATGGAGATTTGGTTCGCGTGTTAGCCTGTTTGCTTACAAAGGAAATTTCGGTGTATACACTAGTTTGCGGAATCAAATCTTGATTCTTATGTTACAATGGTGTTTATGATTGTCAAGTTGTCGTTAAGGATAGTCTTGGTTAAGAACTACATTCTTAAAATCATAAGAGAACTATTGTATTGTAGGGTTCATATGTATTAAACATACAGGAAACAATTTGTGTATCAAACTGTCAGTAAAATATACAAGTAGATGGCGGAATCAGGTGTCTGAAATCTATCTTATTGATCATGTACTTTGAGCTAAAGTAAACTAAGCTATCTTAATTTTGACTTGGAAAGCTAAACCTTGCGTTAACCATTCTGCAAGCCATCTGTATGGAATCAGGAGTCTGAATTCTATTATATTGATCATGTACTTTGAGTAAACTAAGCTTTCTTAATTTTGACCCGAAAAGCTTAAGCTTGCGTCAACCATTCTGCAAGCCATGGGTCTTCCCGGAAACAACCTAGAAACCCTCCTACGTCATACTTCCGAGTGAATCTACTAGGCCTGTTTGTTTGGTTTTTAGGAGTAAAAGTGTAAACCTTTTCATCTTAGATGTAAAAGCTATGTATTGTCCATATTTCGAAACAATCTCAAAAGACATGTGATGATGAATTGATGATTCATGTCTCATTCTAGAGAGTACAAATTGCAAAGACAATCCTTTATTGACTTATCAACTCTTCATTGATTTTTTTCCTTTTCCATTTGTTGTTTGTGTATAATCAGCATATGCCACGGATATGAAAAAAGGCTGAAGAGGCTCAAAATTGTCTAATTTAGCCACTTGTTTTGTAAATCTACATCTTGAAATAAGGTGCAAGTTTCATTTTTTATTGTTACGTTACTAGGCAATGGGACTTTGGTGGTTCATGGTTTGCACGCTTGCGACTGAGAGGCGCTTGAACTTAGTAATCAGCTTATAATTTTCGTTCTTAATACCGTTGCAGAACTGATTGGATCTAGTTTTATTTCTTGAAATCTTATTCCTCTGGGCTTTTAAATTACATTTCGCCTTTTTAATATAGGATGAACATAAAATTGCAAAGATTTTATCAAAATTCTTGCAAAGTCCATTTCCAATTTGGGTGCCCGATTACTTTATTTTTCCTAAATTTGTAAGAGAAAAACGGAAATCAGATGCACGTGATATAGGTTTTGCTAATATAAGATGAAACGACAACTAAATATGCTGACAAACGACAAATAATATATTTTCAATGGATCCCACCACTAATTTCAATTTTATTAAAAAGATAAGAGTATTTTCCCAGTATCACATGTATATATGTAGCACTTTATAGAGAACCGTCTTACGTGGAGAACCGTAAAGAATCATCTTATTTTTTCTGATTCTATAGTAGAACCAAAATTAAAAAAAAAAAATCTGACGCCGCCACGTCATCAATACTGACGTGGCACTGCCACGTTATCGATGACATCATTACTGATGACGTGGTACTGCCATGTCATCAATGCTGACGTGGCAGTGCCACGTCATCAATGATTGCATCATCGATGACGCGGCACTGCCACGCCAGCAGGGTTGCCACGACAGCATTTGGTGCAGAATTTTTTTTTGTAGAACCAAAAAAATCTGGTCTTTTTTTTTATAGAACCAAAAAAATAGAATTTTGGTTCTGTTATAGAATCAGAAATTAGTGGTTCTGCACGGTTCTTCATGTAAGATGGTTCTCTATAGAACAATGGCTATGTATATTACATGACAGATTTATTAATACAGCAGCTATGTAAGCTCCATTAATGGAGAAGTGAAGAAGATACAGAACAATCTATATAAAGCTAAAGAGTAGAAGATATAAAACTGTATGTATTATAACAGAATTGTATGTAAAGGCTACATTATGAATAAGCAAAGTTGTTACAACTGAATGAAGGTTGAGTTATATTTATAGACTAAGTTGATAGCAGTCTTGTTATATCTAACATCCCCCCTCAAGTTGGATGTTATAAAGCAAGGCAAACATCCAACTTGAAGGTGAATTATCATAGTAGGAGATAGGCAACTGGACAGATGGTGTAGGCAACTAGGCAAGCAACAGCAGGTCAGAGAATACATTAGAGAAGTAATCATCCAATACATGACAGGATAAGAGACTCAAATGAAGAGGAACAATGAAGTAGCAATCAGGATAAGTGCCAAACGGCAAAGGTATATCAGGTTGGTAGAATACTGCACAACATAGTCAACTTCAACATAACATGGTAAGTCTTGAAACTCCAGAATGAATCCAGGAGAATGCAAGTAGATAGCAGGTAGGTAGTGTTCATACATGAAGATCACTTCATGTTATGAAGGTAACAATACTGCAAGCCAATACTCCAAGCAGGTAACAAAGCCGATACGACAAGTAGGGTAACTATGGCAGAAGCCACAAATAATTGTAACTAATAACATCATAGCAATCAGAATGCAAGGTAATCAAGGTAACATAGCAGCTGGAAACTCCAACAAGGGTAGACAATGACTTCCATTTATTGAAATTCAGCACATCATGTATGATTCTTAGTGATCATATCATGTATGTATGTAGCAGGTAACAATTTCTTGACCGGAAGAAATGTGATTCGTTAACAGTAGCAGTAGGTAACATCAGAAACGCTTCAGCAAATGATCATAACACCAAACTCACAAGGAGCATCGAAAAGCTCACAAGGAGCAACAATATTAGTTGCACCAGAGATCACAGTGGTAGCATTAGGCAAGGCTCAACAGCAAAGTAAAGGCCAATACGGCAAATCATTACGTCAAGGGGCAAGTGCCAATACGGCATGAAAACAGATCAGATTCCAAGATACTATGGAACACAGGCAGTGGAGGTATCAATCTTGTTGCAACGGATGAACGAGCAAATCTAATTGCGCACTTGAATGGCGTAATTAAACAAACATTCAATTTGTTGAACAATCGAAGTAGAAGAACAATTGCAGCCGGTAGAAGAAGTGAAGTAGTTGAGTAGTAGTATTATATAACCATGAATCGACTATGATTAACAAGAAGAGACAACAAATCACTCGAAAGAGATCACAAAGCACTCGAGAGATTACTGTAACTGCTAAACGATAGAGATTACCGATCGAGAGTGATCGATGAATCGATGTGGAGAGATAACAGCGGAAATAAGAGTATAAACAGAGAAAACTCAATGTGACAAATTATCACACACTAGGTGAGCAGATGAGCAAAACACATAAACTGAAAAGTAATCTAAAATGAAAACATAGATCAAGGATATAAATTCGACTTGAAAACACAATTCAACAGGAATTATGTAAGAACAACATCTATAATAAGAAGGAACGAGCAGATAAAAATTGATTAACACGAACAGTGAATCAAGTAAAGAAACTAATATAGAAAAAAAGAATCAGAGATTAAGTATAAGAAATTATAGATGTGATGAAGACGATGTGATGTAAACATCGATAGATGAAGACGACGATAGGAGCCGCCATGAAAGCTCCGATGAAGCTCCGAAGCAAACTCGAAATAGCTTGTGATATGAATAACTAAACGCTATAGTCCGTGTAATAACGATTGTAGCAGCGGAAGAATGATGCCTCGAAGACCGGAGGCTCTGATACCATGACAGATTTATTAATACAGCAGCTATTGAAGGTAGTGTTTTTCGTAGTTCGTTCACAGGGAAGGACTATCAATATTGATTTCAAGTAGATTATCTCTTACAATCTAGAAGTATGGACCAGGGGGGTTTTGAGTTGGTTTTGGTGTTTTATCAAACACCTTGCATACAAGAAATAAATTGCTATAGAAATACAACTAAGTTAATGACGATCATCCAATTTACCAACACAATGAGTAAATTAGCAAGATAAGAGATATACTTGATCCAAGGATATAGCAAATCAAGCACTTCAACCCAACAAGAAAAATATATCCAACTCTACCTAAGCAAGATAATTGGTGAAACACACAATTACTTATTTCTCTTCTAAAAACACTAATTTAGTGAAGCACATAAATTAGTTCTCTTGATACTAGCAACCAATAGTGAAGCACTACCAATTTAACCAAATCAAGGAATCAATCAAAGAGAGGTTAGGACAAACCCAGGGATGAGAAACTCAACCTAGGTATTTGCACTTGAATCTTGAGGATTTAGGTAAACTAAACCTTGTGCTACTATAATGAATGCACTAAAAATTACGGATTAGCACAAACAATTAGCAATTGAAATTACAAGAAGAGCAAATTGAAGCAACTTACAAATCTCCAAGCAAAATCATAAACAATACATCACAAGTATTCAAGATAGAGTGAAAAATCTTACTTAAATTGAAATGGGTTTAGTACAAGAATTCCTCCTTGAGCCAAATAAATGGAGTTAGTTACTCATAATCAATGCTAGATTACAAGTAATTAATGTCTCCTCTCTAATTCCTACTAACCCTAATTGTGTTCTTGAAGAGCAAGATGTTAGATGTAGTTAGATAAGATGTGTTTACTACTCTTTTAATACACAACAAGTGCTGCACAGCCTGTTGCACGGCCGTGCAGCAGCCCGTGAAAAAGACTGTCCAATCTGCACTACTTGTAACACTCTGCACGGCCTGTTGAACGGCCGTGCAGCAGCCCGTTAGTTGACTGCTCCTTTTAAACTCTTTGAACGGCCTGCGGAACGGCCGTGCGAGACAAGATCTCCAAGAATAATACATTAAAAACCTCCCGGCATCGCGAGCTTGCATCTTCTAACTTCCCTCTTGAATAATCTTTATTTTCAAGCCCAAAATAAGCCATCTTTTCAACAATTAAGCATGAGGCACTGAAAGATGAAAAACATAATTAATATCGATAAAACAACATTTGAAACTAACAAAAATGCAAGAGAATAAAGGACAAAATGTGTATAAAATACACATTATTAGCTATGTAAGCTCCGTTAATGGAGAAGTGAAGAAGATATAGAACAATCTATATAAAGCTAATGAGTAGAAGATATAAAACCGTATGTATTATAACAAAATTATATGTAAAGGCTACATTATGAATAAGCAAAGTTGTTACAACTGAATGAAGATTGAGTTATATTTATAGACTAAATTGACAGCAATCTTGTTATATCTAATATTACATACAAAGCACAATTTGCCAACTAATTCTTTGAACCATTCATCCACCTCTTCCTTTCTTCCCATTTTCATGCTCTCTACCTGTATAGTTAAATGCAATTTGTATATCATTTTTGTAGACTCTTATCTTTAATTATACGGGTCAATATACAGTATATATATCGAGTTGTGTAACTTTGTACATTTAGAATAAAATGAAAAAAATTCTTTGATAAAATTACATAGAATTGTAAAAGAAAAAGATGAAAGAATTAATGATATACGGTAGGAAAAATCAGAGAACTTAAGATGGAATGGTCATAATTGGCCTCTTAACCCGATTAATCTACTATTTCAGTCAAAAGCATGAAATGAAATGAAACGTTTAACCTATAGTGGTTATATAAGATTAATTTGATATTCCTTTTATTCAATTCGTAAACATTTTTTTTTTTATCAAAAAAGAAAAAATCGTAAACATTTTTTTTTTTTTTTTTTTTGTATAAGTGGACTAATGCATCAAGAACAAGAAGTTATGAGAGGTAAAAGACATAAAATGATGCTTTATATGGTATGCACTAAGAAGAATGGTAATGCATTCGAGGTGTTACTTGAGTACAATCAAATCCATAAATTATTTAGATGCCACTCAAATTCGATAAATTTTAGTTTGTCTTTATAGTTTACACGTTCTTTATTATAATACCTGATTGTATCACATATTAGTTAATCAGTCAGAAAATTATGAATTATTTTAGAACCAATCACAACGCATTCCTAAATTTTCCTAAATTTTAGACCAATCATGTTATATTAAAAATTTTCCTTATTTACATTCTCACCCTACTTAACTATAGTTAGTTAACACTTCTATAATTTAAATAAAATAATGATTTTATTTAACATATCCATAAATATATATTTTTAAATCAAAAAATATTTACTAAAAAATCACAATTTTTAATTTGAAATCAATCACGATATACTATTATATATTTTATATTAAATTTCATAATTAATTATTCATTAATCAACCACACTTTTAATATAAAATCAATCATAATCATATTATCATATACTATAAATAGATTTTCATAATACATGTTGTACAATTAATTTTTTTTAAATAATTATAATCTAACTCAACTATAAATATGGAAAATCGGATTTGAAATCAGATTTTAAATAATTTGGATAAAATCCATACCTTTCATACACTATAAATAGATTTTCATAATACATGTTGTACAATTATTTTTTTAAATAATTATAATCTAACTCGACTAGAAATCTGAAAAATCGGATTTCAAATCAGATTTGAAATAACTTGGATAAAATCCATACCTTCAAAAACTCGATTGTTTTAAAAGCTCAAAAATATATTTATTCAAAATTTGTTAATAAAATTAATTATTTAATAAATATAAACCAACACTACAAAATCAGATTTGAATCATATTTTAAATAACTTGGATAAAATTCATATATTCAAAAACTCAATTTTTTTGAAGGCTTGAAAATATATTTATTCATAATTTGTTAATAAAATTAATTAATAAATCTTTTATTATATTAAAAGTTTTCTTTATTTATCATTCTTAACTTATTATATTAACCATGATTAGTTAACAATTTAATATAGTAGTTACTTGATTTTACATATCCATATATTACATATTTTTTAATGTTAAAAAACAATTATAATAAATTAGTATAAAATTAAAATCAATCAAGATTAGAGTTAGATGTAGTTAGCCAATCAGAAAATTTTGAATTGTTTTAGGACCAATCAGAGGTCATTCCTAATTTTAGACCAATCATATTATATTAAAATATTTCCTTATTTATCATTATTATCCTATTATATTAACCATAATTAGTTAATAATTCTAAATTAAATATAGTAGTTACTTGATTTAACATATCCATATATTACATATTTTTAATATTAAAAAACAATTATAATAAATTAGTATATAATTAAAATCAATCAGGATTATACATAAATATAATATTAAGCGATTTTTACAATTATTATTTTTCACTCTTTTGATTTACAATTAATCATAATTACATTATTATACATTACAGATTAATTTTATAAATATATATAAGAGCCATTTAGAATTTACCGCAGAAATTAAATTAATCATATCATTCTCATCCTAAATTACTTTTCTTGGTTACTTAACAATTTTTTTGAAATACAAAAATTATTTTATTTAGCACATGCATAAATTAAATATTTTTTAAAGTGATAAAATATTTACTTACTTATCAATCTTTTAATTTAAAGTCAATCAAATTTATACTATTATATATTACGAGCTATTTTTCATTAATATCAACTACAATCGTACTATAATACAGTATATAGTTACATATTACAGATTCATTTTCATAAATACTTAATAACTAATTAATCACAATTTTTGATTTAAATCAATTACAATTATATCATTATATACTGACACATCTATTTTTTACACATGTCTCTATGTATAGAGCCAATTTTCCAAAATTTTGTATTTATTAATTGATTTTAGTATAAATATATTATTTTAATACATGAGTTTATTTTATCTATATTATATAATATCGTAATTTAATATTTCAAACTCTCGATCTACAATCATAAATTGCAATCAAATTTGAATAAATCTACAATTGAATAAAAAAAATTTAAAAATTGAAAAATATTTACCACACTATTATAAATTCACGTTTAAAATTTAAATTAATCAATTATTAAAAAAACCTAACAACCAGTTAAAATATTAAAATGAATTTTAAACTAATTATCTTTAACATTTTACTTATCGATTTTTTTAAGCTATGCAATAATTAATGGGACAAACAAATTGACCTGACAAGATATTTGAATTATTTAAAATACTAAATATATTCTCAAATAGTATTAGACATTATTTGGTGTATAAATTATCACATTACAGAGTCAATGTAAATATTGTTATTGAATATTTTTATAGCAAATTCGTCAACTCAGTGCAACAATTCTTATAAATCACTATTCTTATATATAATTAATTTATCAATAAAAGGACATACGACATCTATAAAAATAATCAAAAAATTTAAAATTTCTTATAAATTGCTTTAAGAACCAATATAGCAAAATCCAAATCAATTCGAACAACCGACCATAGCTACGATTCTATACTATCCAAATCAATGAACCAATATAAAAAAATCCTGTAGATCTAAGATTTCGGATGCCAAAATAAAAGAATCTACCCTCACAAAAAGAAAGAACAAAACTAACGGGGTACTAGATGATAAGTGGATTTTATATCCACTTGGAACATTCCATATCGGCTTAAATTGGTGTACTTGGACTCAAGTTTGTGGTATTTTTGATGTGTTTTGCTTAATTGTGCAGGTTTGCAAAAATGTCGATTAGGGATGAATTTTCCGTTGTTTGGAGTTGATTTATGATATGGAATGAAGAATGGCGTCTTAATATCAACTACCAAGAGGGTTATGATTCAAGGAATTGAAGACGGAAAGTTCGTGCAAAAAGAACGGAAGAAAACGGCTCAAAAACGAAGAAAATGGAGGAAAATCAGCCTTGGGCAGAAATTATGTGCGCCTGGAGCACACAAATGTGCGCCTGGAGCGCATGGAACAGAAATTTTGTGCGCCTGGAGCACACAAATGGGCGCCTGGAGCGCACAAAGTCGCTGGAAAACATCCTGGAATGTCCGTTTTGCCCCTATTTCGAATTCTAGTTGTATTTTTGGTTCCCAAACCTAATTCTAATGGTATAAAAACATATTTTAGTCTTGTAATTTAGGGGAATTATCATTGTAACACAGTAAAGAGGTCAAGAACAAGAGGGGAAACAACTTCCAAGGTGACGGCAAGGAAGAATCACACTCAAGTTCAAGATCTAGGGTTTTCTATATTGTTTATTTTCTGAATCTTCAACTTAGTACTTTGTTATCTATTGGATTTTTATCAAGTATTCTATTCTCAATCATTAATTGTTTTCAGTTCTTTATTTTAATTATGTTATCAATTGAACCCATGATGGTGCTAAGTTCAATCATGAACTAAACACTTTCATGGGGTTCTAATGGAGTGTTTTGTGGATTCTAGTAGTTGATAGTTTTGACAACATATGCTTCTGATTGAAAATAAGGTTGCCTGACGTGGTTGTGTTAATTTATATAGATGCGTAGCTAACATCTATTTTGTCAATCTCTAATGAATGCGAAAGTGGATTTAGAGATTAGGGCTTGCCATGTTAGCATAGGCTTATGACGGCTTCTCCGCATATCGGTAGTATAGATTTGAAAGAACATTACTCCCCTATGTAGTTGATAGTGGAACTTATGATTAAATTGATTATGTCACCCAATCTCATAGACATATAGTGATTTGGATGTAATTGATGCCCGTAAAATTTCTATCTTAATTGTAGATGATTTTATGGATTGGTATGAGTTTATTGAAAGATATTTTGTACTTCCTTCGTGTTCCTACTAGCTACCTTAATAATCACAGTGCATTGAGTCTTGACAGTTAATCTAGATGAAACAACTCATGAAGTTGGAACCCTGTGTTTCTCTCATATAAGTAAAATCTTCTTAGTAAGTTTTTAGTAGTATAATCTAATTAAAACAACACAAAAATTGTTACTACACCAAGTTATTATAATTTAGCCATACATTGTTGAATAGGTGATAACGTGTATTTTATACACGTTTTGTCTTTTATTCTTCTGCATTTTTGTTAGTTTCGAATGTTGTTTTATTAATATTTGTTATGTTTTTCATCTTTCAGTGCCTCGTGCTTAATTGTTGAAAAGATGGCTTAATTTGGGCATGAAAGCGAAGATTTTTCAAGAGGGAAGTTAGAAGATGCAAGCTCGCGTTTTCGGGAGGTTTTTATTGTATAATCTTGAAGATTTTGTCTCGCACGGGCTACTGCACGGCCGTGCAACAGGCTGTGCAGAGTGTTACAAGTAGTGCAGAATGGGCAGATTTTCTCACGGGCTGCTGCACGGCCGTGCAACAGGCTGTGCAGCCCCTGCTGTGTACTAAAAGAAGCCAAAACCTACTTCTAACATATCTTATCTTCACATCTTATTTTCCTCTCTTCTTAGCCTCTTTAAGAACATAATTAGGGTTAGTAAGAAGTAGTTAATTATGAGTAACTAACTCCATAATTTGGCTCAAGGAAACATCTCTTGTACAAAACCCATTCAATTTAAGTAAGATCTTCTTCATTCTATATTAATTGCTTGAGTTGTATTGTTTATGATTTTGCTTGGAGAATTGTAAGTTGCTTCAATTTGCTTCTCTTGTGAATTCAATTGCTAATTGTTTGTGCTAATCCGTAATTGTTAGTACATTCATTATAGTAGCACAAATTTAGTTTACCTAAATTCTCAAGCTTTAAGTGCAAATACCTAGGTTAAGCTTCTCATCCTTGGGTTTGTCCTAGCCTCTCTTTGATTGATTCCTTGATTTGGTTATACTAGTAGTGCTTCATTATTGGTAGCTATTATCAAGAGAGCTAATTTATGTGCTTCACTAAATTAGTGTTTTTAGAAGAGAAATAAGTGATTGTGTGCTTCACCAATTATCTTGGTTAGGTAGAGTTGGATATATTCTTGCTTGTTGGGTTGAAGTGCTTGATTTGCTATTATCCTTGGGTCAAATGTCTCTTATCTTGTTAATTTGCTCATTGTGTTGTTGTGTTGGCAAATTTGGATATTAGCCATTAACTTAGTTGTGTTTTTTTGTAGCAGTTTATTTATCGTAGGCAAGGTGTTTGTTAAAATACCTCAACCAAATCAAAAACCCCCCATTTTCCACACTACTAGATTGTAAGAGATAATCTACTCGGAATCAATATTGAGAGTCCTTCCCTGTGAACGAACTTCGAGAAACACTACCTTCAAATTGGCGCCGCTGCCGGGGAAGGCAACAATATTAATTTTGAGTTAATTGTTTCTTATATTTTAGATTTTATCTTTGTATATAATTTCTTCTTTCTTTCTTTCTTTGTTGTTTTTATTGGTGTGTCTTCATGTTTGTTGGATATAGACATGAACTAACCCTTTCAGGAGACAATGGAGAATTATTTTGGTTGGAATAACGCTCAAGATTTCACCTATGATCAAGAACGATATCAAGATTTTAATTCGTTTCAGAATTTTAATGCGTATCAGGTGAATTCTTTATATTCTACAAACTCATGCTATGCTCCTTACCCTCCTAGCATCGATTATTCATATGCTTGTGAAAATCAATGTTATGATCCACAATATAATTCCCAAGACCATCAAAGGTCTTCTTCATCTACATTGTCATCACTTGAAGAAATGATGAAGCAAATGGCGGCAAATAACCTCAAATTTCAAAACATCACTTTTCAAAGTATATCCAATTTGGAAAAGAGCACTTCTCAAATGGAAAAGAACATTTCTCAAAGCATATCCAACTTAGAAAAGCAAATGAGCCAACTAGCCGAATCCGTGAGTCGATTAGAGGAGGTCAATTCTCCTACTAATCATGATTCTTGTTTTGTAATTGATGAAAATTTTGTGCATGATGAATCTGCTTGTTTAGTTGCCGATTGCCCTAAACTTGACAATGTTGAATTGGATGTAGTGGAGGATCTACCAAACCTTGAAAATACCTATGAGCTTAATGAATTGGTAGATGAGATAAAAATCGAGGAATGTCCAATTGAAATTGAGAAGGAATTAGAAATTGATGAAGTTGAAATTTTTGCTTGGGTATATAAGGATCCAATTTGGGAAGAGTTTTTGAGTCGTAGTTATAATGATTATTCTGACGATTTTTCTAGCTACTTTTCTTTTTCAGAGTCTCTTGAAGATGTGAAGATCATAAAAATATTTTTATATTTTTATGGATCAAGGGTATATTTGCACGCCTTGTTTTTATTATTGATTCGTAGGTATGTGCATTTATTTGCTTTTTCACCTCATTAGTTTAATACTTGTGTAAATAAGTCGAGCCAACGACAATAAACAAAGCGCTTTTTGGGAGGCAACCCAAGGGTGTGGTTTTGGCTTGGTTATTTTTGTTGGATGATTGTGGTTGGTGGCATTGATTCAATTCATGGCTTGCAATATCGGAGTTGGAATTCGGCAAATATGATGGTTCTCCCGATCCTCGTTGATAATTTTTAGGGGAGTTTTCTTTCACTTTGTTTCTCCCTCATTTTTATTTGTCATGCATGAGGACATGCCATGTTTTAAGTGGGGGAAGGATTGTTTTGTTCATCCTTGTAGTATAGTATGTAGCTAGTATTAGTACTATTTTTTTTTTGTTTAGTGTGATGTCCGTCTTGTCTTCTTTAGAAACGATTTAGTCATGAGCGTGTTTACTTGTTTGTGAAATTTATGACATTGCGAGCTTGCAGCCTTGTTTTCTCCTATTACGTGTCTAGCATTATCAATTTGATGTGAATCTATAAGTTTGATGCATCTTATTGCACACACACACTTGAAATGGCATGAAGAGTCTAGATGTTTGTAATTAAATTGTGAGCATGACGATTATCTCTTAGAATGCATGGAATCAAATCGAGAAGATGTTATTACAACTTAAACCTTGTGAGGCCTTGAACGATGATTCTTTTGCTTGTGTGTTGCTCCCTCTTTATGTGTGTTTGTTGCTCTAGGGCTTGCATTAAACCTTCATTCATGGATGCACCGTAATAAGGAAATTCTTTTTAGGATAACCATTTTGGCCTTTTTAGCTTATGAACCATGAAAATAATCCCTAGTTACCCCTTTGAAGCTTATATCCATATTTTTCTTCGTCACTTTCTCCATTTATACATGAGTCAAAGCCAAATACTTCACTCTCGACCTAGTTGAGCTAGTTGAGTCTTGGAAAGAATTGATTGATGAGCATGTGAATTTGGAGAAATTGTAAAGAGGAAGAATTCTATTTATCTTAAGTGGGAACTAGTTTGATGTGTATATCTAGATATGGTTCAAAGTTCTTTGTAGTCCTTATATGTGTAATGCATCCCCTTTGTTAAAAAAAAAAAGAAAAAAAAATAATAATAAAGGGGATGTAAAAATCAAAAAAAAAAAAAAAAAGAGAAATAGAAAAAAAAAAGCAATAAATCTTTGTACTTTATTTTGTTTCAATTTTCTTGGTAAATGTGGTTGTATTTTGTAAATGTAAATTAGTGAAGACATTCTTTAGTTTGAGAATTTGGTGGATGAAGCGAGCAAGCGTCATTTTGACTCAACTAGCGAGACTTTTACACCTTCCTTGAACTTAAATTTTCACACCTTCACCCAAGCCCCATTACAATCCATTTTATGAATTCCTTGTTTTTGGTGCAATCCGGAATTTAGGTGAACATGCAAGGTTAAGTAGAGCGCATGCATTTAGACTTGGAGTTGAGTGAAATCTCTAGCCCATACTTGTGTGATGCATAATTGAGAGATGTGAGATTTTTCACCATACAAATTTCATCTTCTTAATGCGAAGCCATGTATGCTTTGTGATAATCTTGTCTAGTGTTCGCGATTGAAGTGCATTCATTCTATCTTTAATGTCTTGGTTACATTTTGCACAAGGTGTGTTATCTTGATTCTTGAATTGGTTGTTAGCTCGTTATAGTGGATTACAAGGTGAATAGCTCTATATGTTTGATTTTAGTACAAGTAGACGGCTCGGACATGTGAGTGTAGTAGTTAGCTTAATTAGTTGGTATTGTTAATTTCTTGCTTATTAGTGGTTTTTCTGATTTTGTGGGTACATCATCTATAAACCCTCACGAGACCTCACTCATCCTCTAGGGCTACCTAGGGGTTCCAAGGGCTTGTTGCATATGCCAAATGCAACCGTGATCACCTACGGAAGTGGTACTAGTTAGAAGTATATGGTTATGTTCATTTTAGTTTGCTCGGGACTAGCAAAGTTTAAGTGGGGGAAGATTTGATAACGTGTATTTTATACACGTTTTGTCTTTTATTCTTCTGCATTTTTGTTAGTTTCGAATGTTGTTTTATTAATATTTGTTATGTTTTTCATCTTTCAGTGCCTCGTGCTTAATTGTTGAAAAGATGGCTTAATTTGGGCATGAAAGCGAAGATTATTCAAGAGGGAAGTTAGAAGATGCAAGCTCGCGTTTTCGGGAGGTTTTTATTGTATAATCTTGAAGATTTTGTCTCGCACGGGCTACTGCACGGCCGTGCAACAGGCTGTGCAGAGTGTTACAAGTAGTGCAGAATGGGCAGATTTTCTCACGGGCTGCTGCACGGCCGTGCAACAGGCTGTGCAGCCCCTGCTGTGTACTAAAAGAAGCCAAAACCTACTTCTAACATATCTTATCTTCACATCTTATTTTCCTCTCTTCTTAGCCTCTTTAAGAACATAATTAGGGTTAGTAAGAAGTAGTTAATTATGAGTAACTAACTCCATAATTTGGCTCAAGGAAGCATCTCTTGTACTAAACCCATTCAATTTAAGTAAGATCTTCTTCATTCTATATTAATTGCTTGAGTTGTATTGTTTATGATTTTGCTTGGAGAATTGTAAGTTGCTTCAATTTGCTTCTCTTGTGAATTCAATTGCTAATTGTTTGTGCTAATCCGTAATTGTTAGTACATTCATTATAATAGCACAAATTTAGTTTACCTAAATTCTCAAGCTTTAAGTGCAAATACCTAGGTTAAGCTTCTCATCCTTGGGTTTGTCCTAGCCTCTCTTTGATTGATTCCTTGATTTGGTTATACTAGTAGTGCTTCATTATTGGTAGCTATTATCAAGAGAGCTAATTTATGTGCTTCACTAAATTAGTGTTTTTAGAAGAGAAATAAGTGATTGTGTGCTTCACCAATTATCTTGGTTAGGTAGAGTTGGATATATTCTTGCTTGTTGGGTTGAAGTGCTTGATTTGCTATTATCCTTGGGTCAAATGTCTCTTATCTTGTTAATTTGCTCATTGTGTTGTTGTGTTGGCAAATTTGGATATTAGCCATTAACTTAGTTGTGTTTTTTTGTAGCAATTTATTTATCGTAGGCAAGGTGTTTGTTAAAATACCTCAACCAAATCAAAAACCCCCCATTTTCCACACTACTAGATTGTAAGAGATAATCTACTCGGAATCAATATTGAGAGTCCTTCCCTGTGAACGAACTTCGAGAAACACTACCTTCAATAGGCACATTTACGTATTTCACCGAGTCCTCGTGGGAACGATCCCTATTTATCCATATTACTCTTGACTGCGTATACTTGCGTAGTTTTTAGTGAACACTAGACTCTCGATAAAGAGATATATTTATTGAAAAATAAAGTAAACTCAAGGAAAAAAACGGAAGTTATCATTCACAAGGACAAAATACAAAATCCAATATATCAGTAGATAAAACCTACCAACAGATTACTAGAATCTCAATAAAGAGAGATTTTTATTGAAAAAAACAGTGCAAAATCAAGTAAAACAATAAAAGGTGGGCTTATCATCAACCAAAATTGATGTCAGCCCCTAAACTTTAGTTTAGTATTTTTTGGGAGAGGAGCAGAGAGAGGAACGACTATAGCCATCGTTATAAAACTCACCATTATTGCTAACTAGATAGGCCAATACATAAAATTATATATTGTTCTAATAAAAGGTTCCCCTGTTTAATTTTGTATTCCTGAATTAAATTAATAGTATTCAATTTCCACATCATAATCTCAGAACAAATATATCAAATTCGCTTGATTGGTTCATAATATTTATTTTTAATATCAACAGAACTTTAAATAAAGGTAAAAAAAATTTAACAACTTGGTAGATAGATTCTAAACAAACAAAGATATTTATTAGTTTTGTTTTGTCTAAACAAAATAAATGTATCGGGTTTCGATATTGGATCGGGTTTTGGATCAGATATCAGTTCGGTACAAGTGAAATCCAAATCAAAACTATTTCGAGTTTAAAATTTAATTCCAAACTTGAATCCGAAAATTCGGGTTCAGTACATCCTAAATTTCGGGTTTTGGATCGGATACTATTAGGTCGAATTAATTTGTCAACCCTATTTATGGGTAAGAGAAAACTAATATTTAATATACCATGTTCTAATAGAAACAAAAAAAAAAACCAACCTTCAAACTCCCAAAGTGAATATACACATTTTAATTTGTCATTAAAACAAGTTGAGGGCAATCACCATAAACTCTAACAGTCATATCTTACTCTAAGAACGGGATATGTTGGATATGTTTGGTTGATTGATAATATTTATTTTTCTATAGTAAATCAATTTACTATAAATGAACATACAATTTGTAGAAATGATATTGAACAAACACATATGAAACTAGATTATAAGAAAGTTTCCTTCATCATAACTACGTTCGTTTAATGGATCTTACACAGTAGAGATCCTTTCTCACATTGCTGAAACATGCAACACTTTTTTGAGAGACAATCTTATGATTTATTATCGTGAGAAATAATGTTTATGAATTTTCAATATGTATTTGAAAAATTGATCGCAGCCCATATAAATTTTTTGATTAAATCAATATGATAAAAATTCTAGAAACCCGCGGTACTTTACATATAAATACACCGAATTTACAAAAGAACAAAACTTAAAATATGGGTAATAAACTTATGAACTTGGTAGAAAGATTCCGAAAAATGAGAAAAATCAAATGAAAAATAAAATTAAGAAAAACAATAAAGAGGGATTTAGAGCGTTTCAACGGGGGATGTGAATGTTATGATAATTGTTTGATAATATTAATTTTATTGCAATTGGTATAAAATAATGAATATGTAATTCTATACTTAAATTAATTACATTCTCATGAAATTAATTTTTTTTCCTAAATAATGATTAAAATAATATATTTATATTAATTAATTAATTTTACCGTTCGATGCGTAGCACGGGTAGGACGTTAGTTCACCATAACAAAGAAGTTTAGATATAATTCCAATCCAGGGTATATAAATTTGTCAAAATTAAATTTGGCTCGTCACAAAATTTCATCTCCATTGCTTGTTTATTATACTTACGAAACTCAAATATAATTTATTTATACTCTAGAATCATGGTTGTAAAAATCGGTAATTGGTATAAATCGGTCGAGCTATCGATTTAAGATTAATCGGGTAATCGGGAATTAATCGGGAGGATATCGGAGTATTAATCGGATATTATAATAATATTTAATATATGATTCTAATTTACAATTAAACATATCATTTTAAATAAATCCACATGATTAATCGAATTTTAAAAATCAAATTGATTAATTACCTTACAGAGGATTAATCAGAAATTAATCGACTAAATCGAAAATTTTTAGAATCATGCCTAGAGTTGATCTCAAGCTAAATTCACCTCCAATCTCTTAGCCTAGAATCCCGTGGTTGTTGAACATCAGTTGTATTCATAAATTATAACTAGCATGATAGCCCGTGCAAAGCACGGGCCATATGATAATTCATATAATTTTCTCATGTTAGTCTATTTCACGTTTTTCGATCTATCTAAGATGTTATAGTTTCAAAATATTTTCAGATTCTGAACCGTAAGAGTTATATTTTTAGTTGTGTTTGGTCAGTGTGAGAAGAATGACCGACTGAAAGCAGTAGGTAAGAGGTAATTGTAACTGCCAAGTATTACCAAAATAATCTTGATGTATTGAAATGCGTGAAAAAACAGTTGGCTTATTTATTTTGGGATAAAGGAAGAATTAAATTTTATATTATTTCTAATTTTATAAGAAATAATGTAATGTGTTGAAAAAATACAAGTAATTGGGTCATATGTTCAGCTTGGAAAATCTCAGCGCACATTTCAATTTTGAATTTTTTTCTCCGACCAATTTAACAAGGAAAACAAATTTATCCTAATAATTTTGCACATCCAAAATAAACATTTGATGTGTGCTTTTCTAGGATCAATAGTAAATTGACCATAACAAAATCTTTTCTTCAAATTTATTGTACCATCCATTATCATAAGTGAACTTTCAAAAACCCAAGGTAATATCTCAAATTTCAAGACAAAACATATTTAGACATGTCCAAATTCAACCAAATACATGAGTAACTAAAATAAAAGTGTGATATCTCATAATGGGTTTTTAAAATGAGATGGGTTAATGTATGCACCAAATGAATTATGTTGCAAAAGTTCACGTGTACAATAATTCAATCTATGAAAAGAAGATAGACATAACTACGATAATGAAGCATCTAAGAAATATCATTTTAATTTGAGGTAACACCAAAATGATTATCGGAAATAAAAAAATACACATACCACATCCATGATAATAAGATATTATATATATCGGCGATATTTTGAGTTTATTAGTCTCACAACGGGGTGTTGGAGTTTAAAACTCAAGTGAAATTGATAAATTACTATTTAAGTATATAGTTATAAAACTCATTTTGTATGAAATTAATAACATTAGCATATTACGAAAATGTTGCAAAAATATAGTGCGAGAGACTAAAGATATCAAAATCATATTGACATTTTTTTTACCAGATCCAAATCTCATATGTAAATTATTTCTTATTTTCAATATTTTAAACTTTTTTATTAGTCAATTTTTAAATTACCCGATACTAATAGGATTAACCGATATGATGCAAATATACTTAAAATAAAATAGAATAATATACTGATATCGAGTAAAAATATGTTACACACTTTATTTATCATTTTTTATTAATTTTAATGATAAACATATTCTAGCCATTCGACTAATATATAAACATAATTGTTAAAAGAGAAAAATATTGTAATAAATTTTTATATATCTATTTTTACTTCCCCCTTTACCTACTTGAGATAGACCACCTACCTCCTCACTTCGATTTTTTTTTAACAAATTTTCGACAACCTTGGTACCTTTAATATTACTTACAATAGAATATTATACTGATATCGAGTAAAAATATGTCAACACGACAATATTAATTATTTTCTTCGATAATATTGTCAACACGACAAGATCTTCACTTACAGTATTCAGATTTTCAATAATAAAGGAGTCACCTTTCAAAACAACATTTGTTAAATTACAACAATTGTCATAGCTTCACGATTTTTGGAAAATATTATCTCTTTAATTTTATTGAAAAATTACCAATGAACTCACCTCAAAGTTTTTTTTCTTTCAGAAAGCAGTCTTCATCACAGTGAATTTTGTATGAAAAAGGTAAAAGTAATCACCAGATTTGATTCAAAAATAAGTTTAAACTAATACAACTCTTGTCCTAAACCTCAAAATATTGCTTTAAAAGCTCTATAGCTATACCCACAATATCCCTAAATTTTGAGATTTTTTTCACGATTTTGATAATCTTTCTATCGTTAAAATAGTAAGAATATCAAAGTATTAAAAAATTTAGAGTCATTCTATCGCTAAAATAATAAGATTGCAGCTATAATAAAAAATATTCAAAAATTTGTATGTCTCACATACAAAATAAAGGAGCGGACATAGTATATAAATAGTTTCATCAAACCACTTCTTAGCCAAATATTATGCGAATAATTTAGATGATATAACACAATTCGACTAATTCGCAAAATGTGTACAAAGTTTTGTTACATGTATTAAATATCTAACTAATTCAAATAAAGTATAGGAAAGAAAATACTATTATATAAAGATATAAAACATATTTCAATTAACATTATACGTAAGAAACATTTATTCAAGTAAAAAAAAAGATTAATGTACATCACACATGATACCGTTATCAAAATTTGATATTAAAAATCTGTAAAATTGGTTGTATAGATAATCATATATATATATATATATATATATATATATATATATGATATTAATTTTTGATAATAAAATACAAAGTTTTATAAACAATATAAATCATCATTAACATATTTACTCAAAAGTTAAATTAATAGTAAAAATAGGAAAATGGAGAGACCGGATTTATGTAATACTACTCGAGAATCAAGTTTAAGTGTCAATTATACAAGGATGACATATTTATTCGTATATTAGTTATATTCTGAAATTCTCGGTACCACAAGAAATTATCTACACAATGATGAAAGAGATTGAGGTGATATATATAATCAATATGCGAAAAAAATTACATATTCTAAACTTTATCTTTTTTGGCATACAATTTGAAAAGACTCGAAGTGTATAATGTAATTGTTCGATCCTAATATTTTGTCTACTTGGATATTATGCAAAATCCCATATTCTAATATATCGACCTTTATTGAATTGACTTTGGATTTTAATCCATACTTATTTTTAATCCAAAAGTTAAATTGATAGCAAAAATAGGAAAAGGTTGAGACCAGAGGTTTAAGTAATATGTTTTTTTTAATTCAAACTCAAAAACATATTTACCTCAATGGTTATCAGGATGAGTTTAATTATTTTCCTACTTGTCATTCTTTTATGCAGGGCGCTTAAATCTTACAATTCTGAAACTGGAAGGGGAAATAAACCTTCTAAAATAAAGAATCTTTTAGTAAGTATTTTGCATTTTAAGTTTTACTATTACTGTCTAATTAGTTTCAATTTTTTGGGGTTGTGACTTATATTATTATTGTTGGAATAGGGATCTCCGAAACAACCTGGTGGGGTTGAATGTGGTTATGTCGTCATGCGGTACATGAAAGATATCATATTGGATGAGGACTTTTCTTTTACTACTAAGGTATGCCTATTAATTTATGAATTGTCCAAGTCTAATTGGGGGCATGGTATAGGACTGTTTAGGATCAGTGTTGCATTTGTTAATTTTTATTCTTGTGTTTTACTTCTTAGTGGGCAACCAAGAGTCGGAAGACTTACACAGCGTAGGAGTTGGATGAGGTGCGCATGGAGACTGTCCGGTTCATCCAGGATAAAATGTGAAACATTTGGCAATATTGATCAGTTGTTTTAGGTTTGGCTTTGATCAGTTGGCAATATTGTTACCTTTTATTTCGTAGTTTTGTTTTGATCAGTTGGAATATATGTTTTGATCAATCGGATGTTTTAGGTTTGGACTATATGTTTTGGTAATTGGTTATCGATGGTAACCTTGAATTGTAGCCGTATGAGCTATTTTTTGAATTCATTGTGAACTTTGAATTTGGTAATGATGAATATTAGTTATCATGTGACATTTTTGGTTGAGATTTCTGGAAATGTCTATATATATTGTAGCCCTGCACAGATAATTAACATTCACATTAACATCATAGACAACTAAAAGCGATGTCTTAAAACCGATGTTGACAATTCAAAAAACCGATGTTAATAAGGGCATACAACATTGCTTAATTTGCAAAATCGATGTTAATACCATGCATTCAACAACAGGTATTGCTAATAAACCGGTGTGAAAGGTATCATTCGTAAAAAAAATAGCTAGTTAAACCGATGTCTTTGAAGTATCTTACATCGGATACATAAAATATGTGATGTCTAAGAGTATCTTTAACATCGGTTCTAAAAAATGAACTGGTGATACTTAATCTATTAGACATCGTTTCTGTTTTAGTTATCGATGTCAATGTCTATTTCTAGCTTGTGTGTTACATGCTTAAGTGACTCTAACCTTGATAATATAACAATATTGAAGTTGCCAATATATCAGATTATCATAAATTAGTAAAAGATTCAGGGCAAAGACATCAGAAATGCACTGAAAAACGATGTGTAAACTCGTATTAGACATCGGTGAAAAATCGATGTCTAAACTTCAGATTTTTAACATCACACGCGAAGACATCGGTTTGGTTTCATAATAGACATCGGTTTTTACCCGATGTCTATTGACATATTTCTAGTAGTGCATGAACATAATTTGCTCAAATTATTTGTTTGAATAAGAGAGTGGTGGCAACTTCATGTAATTTTCTAATATTTAAGGGCAAAATTGTATTTTCATAAGGGGTTTATTGGCTCAATTTACCCCTGTGTTGATCTATTATATATAGAAAAAGATGGATTTTGGAGAGGCATGTGATGTATTTTGAATTATCCAAATTATAGAATAGACCTAATAATCTTGAAATTTGTTTCAAATTTTATAGTCAGCCTAGAGATATTTAAATATAAAAAAGTATCTGTGCGTTATAATTTTCAAATCAATGGTCAAGTATACGGGGAAGTAATTCCAACAAGAAGATTGCGTCAAGGAGACCCCCTCTCACCATATCTGTTCCTCATATGTGCTGAAGGCTTTTCAGCATTATTACGACAAGCAGAAAATAGAAGAGATATATTGAGATTGAAAGTAGCAAGGAATGCGCCCTCAATAAGTCATCTTTTCTTTGCTGATGACAGTCTTCTTTTTATTAAGGCATCAACAAGATCGTTGCAGTCCATCCAGAAGATTTTTGAGCTGTACTCAAAATGTTCAGGACAGGTTAGTTGGTGATAGGATAAGAATTTATAAATAGTATAGCAACTAGTTTTATTCTAAATTTTGAACTAAACTAATAAAAATTATGGATAAAATATTGATAGTGAAGATAGTTTACAAATAATATAGCAAATTGAGATTTTTTATATTTAGAATCAAAATATTAGAAAGGCTGTTTAAAAGTGATAACTTAATGAGTATTACCTAGAGATGTTGGTTGAAAGCTCGACCATTAAAATTTGGTGATTATTTTCATGTTTCCATAGTTATGTAATGATTAATCTTAAAAATAGTAAAATTTTGGTTAAATGTTGATAGGAAGATATTATAAATGGTAAAGCGTTTTATTATATATCTATCATTAGAATAAAAATGTAAGAAAGGCAGTGGTAGTAAATTAGTACTCAGAGATGTTTATAGCAACATGAGATTTTCTATATTCAGAATCAAAATATTATAAAGGCTGATTAAAAGTGATAACTTAATGAGTATTATCTAGAGATGTTGGTTGAAAACTCGACCATTAAAATTTGGTGATTATTTGAAGGATTCCATAGTTATGTAGTGATTAATATTAAAAATAGTAAAATTCTGGATAAATGTTGATAGGAAGGTATTTTATAAATGGTACAGCGTTTTACTATAGTTTTTACTATATATCTATAGGTAGAATAAGAATGTAAGAAAGGCTGTTTAGAAGTGGTAGTAAATTAGTACTCAGAGATGTTTTCTGAAATTTTATTTATAAAGATTTAATGTTATTTTGTATTTTGGTTGTACAGATGATAAATTTTAACAAGTCCCTGCTATATTTTTCCCCAAACACTAAGGAAGCGGTACGTGCTGAATTTATAGCCACCCTAAATATGCAGACAACTGAGGTAATTGAAACGTATTTAGGGTTGCCAATGATGGGTGGTAAAAACAAGAATATCATGTTAAGGACTATAAAGGATAAAATATAGGCTAAGTTACTTTCATGGCCTACCAATGTGTTTTCACAAGCGGGGAAAGAAATCATGTTAAAATCTGTTATCCAAGCAATGCCAACGTATTCAATGTCTTGTTTTAGAATACCAGAAGGTCAATGTCAAGAGATTGAGAAGTTGATGGCTCGTTATTGGTGGGGGTCTTTCCAATCAAAGCGGAAAATTCACTGGAGGGCATGGAAGAAGATAAGTATGCCAAAAAATGAGGGAAGATTGGGTTTCAGAAAGTTCGCACAATACAACCAAGCATTGTTAGCTAAACAAGCATGGAGAATATTAAGAAACCCGACATCTCTTATCTCACAAGTGCTACAGGCTAGATATTTTATAAACACAAGTTTCTTGGAAGCTAAGGAAGGGAATTGCCCATCTCTAACATGGAGAAGTATCTGCTGGGGTAAAAGCTTACTTAAAATGGGTTTAAGAAGACGTATCGGGGATGGCCAAGATACATTAGCCTTTGAAGATCCTTGGATACCAAGACCACCATCTTTTCGACCGGTTACTAGGGGTTTGAATGACAATATGAGAGTCGCTGCTCTGATGAGACAGACTGGTGAGTGGAATGATGATTTAATTCAACAACTCTTTCTAAGTATAGACTCTGAACTTATTTTAGAAATTCCGCTTAGCCCTTTTGATCATGCAGACTCCTGGTTTTGGCACTATACTGGCAGTAGAAATTATTCAGTCAAAAGTGGGTATAATCTAGCTATAAATATTAATAAGTCGGGGCCATCATCATCAGGGGAAGTGCTTTCAACATGGTGGAAAGCTTATTGGGCAACGAAAATCCCACGAAAAATGCTAATATTTGGATGGAGAGGATTTCACGAAATTTTACCGACAACTAAAGGATTATACCACAGAAATGTCTCTACTCATAGTAGTTGCCCACTATGTGGTTTTGGGGAAGATTCAAATGCCCATGCAATTTTCTGGTGCCCTGTTTCACAGGAATTATGGACACTTCTTGATTATCCGTTTCTTGTGGGGAATAAAGAAGAAATATCTTTCAAAGGTATTTTATTCTATTCCTCTGAACTCTTAGACAAGGAATCTTTTGCTAACTTATTAGTTTATGCGTGGGGAATATGGACTGAAAGAAACAAAAGAACTCATGGCCAACAGTCTAGAACTCCTCAACAAGTTAAAAGTTGGATATCTCTTATATTGAGGAAATAAAGAATTCACAAGATCTCGAAGGAGAAAGAGTAAGACGTACTGTATACGAAAGTTCAGTTGGCAATCAAAGAGATGAACAGTTCCATGAACTAAAGTTATATGTGGATGCTGCAATATCCACGCCAACAAAGATGGTCGGAATTGGTGCTGCTATTATCGGAACAAATATGAGAGTACAGGCAGCACTTTCAAAACCTCTCAAAGGTACACTATCTGTGATTCATGCAGAGTCACTAGCACTTTTGGTGGGATTACGTTGGGCACAAACGATTGGAGTACCAATTAAGAGGGCTTTATCTGACTCTTTATCGTTGATCCAAGCGTTGGATAACATAAATAATTACCATAACGAGGGTATGCTCCTTTATGACATTAAGATATTGTTATCCAGTTTTTCAGGGATATCTGTCTCCCATATTAGTCGAAAATATAATATAGCAGCCCACAATTTAGCCAAACAGGCCCTTCAACTGGAACAAGAATTTTCATGGATGAAGGAGGTTTTTTGTCACACTGAAAATGAATAGGTACGTAAATTGATAGAAATAAGTACAATTGTGCATTTGCTCTGTCAGGCTTGACAATATGCTATTTAGTATGAACGGATGAGGAAGAGTGAATAATTGTAAATTATTCATTAAATCTTTCACATTACTTGGCTGTGATACATTTTAGATGTAAGATATCTCGTAAACAATTTATATGTAATTATAGCATGTCTAGAGACTTGTAATACAAATAGACAAAAAGAGGTAGTCGTTCATTTTGTCATCTGCAACATGTTAGTGTGAAATTAGTTGGTTTGGATTATAAAGTAATAACGGGTGCAGTTTAAACCTAGTAGACATGTATCTAGTAGAAAACTACTTTTGCTCAGATTAATATTCAAACCTAATATAACTCGGCCGTCTTTTCAATTCACTGTTTATGTACTTTTCCCATGGATGATTGATTATTAGCTTTTCATTGATTTTTAAAATTAAATTTGGATTAGTGACCTTTGTTGGATATTTGTAGGTGAAGCACACTCTTTGAGGGTAAAGAAGGTCTTGTTTCAGGGAAAGTCTGACTACTAGAATGTCATGGTCTTTCAGGTATTTAGGAATTCTTCACTATTCTTAAATCAAATGTAGTTACTTTTATCGGAAAATACTTGTCCCTGTCTTGTTAAAATCATCCGTAATTTGTAACTTCAGTTTGCACACAAGTATGACTAGTATGTATGATGCTGAATATACCATTGCAGTCTGCAACATATGGAAAGGTTCTTGTATTGGATGGAGTCATTCAACTTACAGAAAGGGACGAATGTGCTTATCAAGAAATGATCACTCATCTAAAGTAGAAGTAGGTTTCCATAGGTTAAAGTTGATTAATCCGATATTTAAAATGTTCATATGAAGTTAATAGAAATCCAGGATGGGCGGGAATATGTGTGTTGTGTAATTAAGTATCTAACCAAAGGGCTTTCCTTTGGTTAGAGGTTTTGTTTCTTTGCGTTTATATTGTACTAAAATATGGTTGGAATATATTAGAAAGTTCAATATATTTATATCTAATCAAAGGATCATCTCTGGTTAGATTTAACTTTATTTTACAATATTATGTTATGATATTAATTTTGTTTTTGAGATTTTTAATTCTATATGATACAAAAGGATTTATGTTTCTCTTTGTCTCTTTTGTGATTTTCAGTTAAAAGTTCATATGGAGCTCTACGGAGATTTGGATGGTTAGAGGTAGATGTGCGCAGGGGAAGGAAGGAGGACTTCGATGTATAAATCAGTTTGACTATAGTTTTTGATGGCAAAAGGGATTTCATTATAGCCACCGGAAGCTACGAATTTTATTTTTAGCCTCTTTGTAAACGATGTTATTATATTTTGGAGGGCACTCTTTTTCTCCCTTGAGTTTTTTTCCCATTGGGTTTTACTCTCGCGGGGTTTTAATGAGGCCTTCTTTTGTGGGTTATCTTTTCAGACATTAAAGGCGTTATTGTCTAAACGTCCGGGAGTACTTGCCTTACTTTCGGTTAGATGATATCCTTTTTTGAATGAAGGAAACTATTTTGATTTGAACTTTGTATTTCGATGCAATTCATTAATGAAAATGTTGCTTTAGTCAAAAAAAAAAAAGTATCTATTATATATATAATACCACAACATGTACCATTTTAATCCATCGTAAATTACTATTTTGACCCTCTGCATTCATTAATACACATCAATTAAAATTCGTATTTAATATGTGCATTCATTAATATACATTAATTAAAATTCGTATTTAATATGTGTATTTAATACTATCTACTTAATTATAACACTTCCGTTACATTGCAATTAACTAAACATTCGAAGAAGTTTGTGCCTCGCACGAGTATAGAAGCCTTGAAACTCATTATAAATGATCTAACATTATTGAAGAAATAATATTGGAACATTAACTTCAGATTGCTAACTACATATTTTTGCTACGCAATCTACAGAATAAAGTACTATTGTGTACTATAATTTAGTATTTTTACTTTATAGAAATTTATCTAATACAATATTTTTTTATACTTTCTTGGCTCTGGTGCATTACTTGACATTCTGTAATATCAAATACAAGAAATACATGACTCTGAGCACTTTGGAAAAATAAAGGGTACATTTGAATGTTTTAACCATAATGGGAGATCTTTAAACGAGGACAAAATAAACGTTGGTTAAAAAAGAACGCGCTAAACTAAAAAGAATTTTAATCATCACAATATCAATTGATAATATTAATATCAAAACGTAACGAGAAAAACTGCAATACCAATTATAAAATAGAGCAATCCCGTGCTTTGCACGGAAATTGAAGCTAGTTATTATTTAATATCTGAACTTGAAACTTATTTGTAAATCAAAATAATAAAATCCCTTTTTGTTTTCTTTGATAAGAATATTATAAATTATAATATTAGCATGCGTGATTCAAGGCGGTGTACAACACGCACACGTTTTCCTCTTACAATTTTTTTAAAGGCAAATATAAAATGAAAAAGAAAGATAATGATTAGGTTTTCTTTAGACTTGTTGTGCACTGCTCATATTAATAAATATACACACTTTTTAAAGTTGAGGATTGTAAGCATAATCAAAATACATCTATTTACTTCATCCTTCCAAAAAGGTTAGTTTTTTTCTTCTAAATTTGTGTTCTTTCTTTGGTTTTTGATTCAAGATTTTTCTGGGTTTTTCACAGAATTGTAATTTGATATTGGGTTCTTGATTGTTTGGAAAAAGATTGTTTATTTAGTTAGAATTTAGAAAATCTTGGTTGAAGATTGTTTTGTTTTTTTAAGTCTTTTTGATGATTGATTGTGTAGGCATCAAAGATCAGTAATTTGGTATTCTAATTGGGGATTTGATGGCAAAGAGTTCATTTAAGCAGGAACATAGCCTTGGTATGATCTTTAATTATATGAATTTTGTTTCTTTTCTGTTGGTTGAATTGTTATGTATATGTAAAAGGATGATCTTATTGAGTTCTTTTGTTATTGTTTTTAGAGAAGAGGAGTGCAGAGGCTGCTAGGATCAGGGAGAAATACCCAGATAGGATTCCGGTGAGAGTCGAATCTCGAAAGCTTTAATATTGTGTACTTGTATGAATTTGTTAGCAACGTGTATGATAAATTATGGACTGTTTGGCACGTATTTTAGTTTCAACTTTTAAGTATTAGTTTTACTATTTGTGTATGTGAAGGCTTATCGTATTGGAGTATATTAGAAATTGTCAGACAAAACCAAGGAAAAAACGAATGATATATATGTACAATCTAACTTACCACTGCCGCTAGTGATACGAATGAATTATTTTCTTGGCGTAATATTGTAATTTGTTCCAGTGATATCATTTTCATTGTCTTGATTTGCATTGTATTGTATTTCGCTCTTTTATCCTTGCTCATCTTTCACCATCCTTATTAGAACTTAACGTCTTAAACAAATAAAGGGAGTAAGTTTTGAGTAAATTGTTATTGAACTAGTCATTCACAGCAACGAAACACTGTAAGGATTGATTTACACATAGCAGAGAGAAAGAAAGGTAAAATTTCTAGCCCTCTTTGGAAACATCGTCGCTACTCTTTAGAGTAGAGGCAAGGTCTGCGTACATCTCACCCTCTGCTTTACGAGCGGGATACACTTTGTAGATTTGGTTTGGTATAGAGAGAAAGGTAGAATCTGGGACCGTGCATTATATCTGCTGTAAAGGCCAATCCTAGTTTTGGGTTAGTGGTAAATAAAGAAAGCATTTGGGTTTGAAGTGGCTTGAGAGCTGTAGTGACTTCAGTAGCACATTTGAAAGAAATTTCATTCTTATCTACTTAACAAATGAAGGCACTTAGTCAAGTCTCTGCTTACTTGTGAGGATTACAAGACTATATTCTCTTGTTCAAACCTCATGCTTTTGTGGGTGTGTGATTGAAATGTAATACATTTATCTATACTTAGTTGTTCTTTCGTGGATAAAAAGGAGAGGAGATATATTATAGTATATAGTTTAATGTTATCTCTGCCAACCTTCTAATATAGATAACAGAGATTTATGTGACATGTGTATTGTATTATTTCGGTACAGTAAGATAGAATACTTGAAACTTCTGTTCTGTCCACGACTTCTGCTAAATTTACATTAACTTGCTGGATATTGAATTCAGTCTGACTTTTGTGTTATCGTGCTCTTGTGAATTAAAGGTCATCGTGGAGAAGGGGGAGAAAAGTGATATTCCTAACATTGATAAGAAGAAGTAAGTCTTTCTTTAGGCCCTCAGATTGTTTGGTAGTTAATTATTCTATGACAGGTACCAGTTTTCTCATAGGTACAGTATATAACAAATTAGCAGTTCTGTCTTCATTATAATATTTAGTTGACATGTTCTGATACTCTTGCGCTCTGCTTTTAGTAATACTTGTATAATTCATTTTATATTTTTGAAAGATTCAGTCTTGGAATATTGTACGTGTATCATAAGTTCTTACTTCCAAAATAAATCCCGATATTAGAATTAGTTTAAGTTGAAGAAGACTCCATCGTTGGTCCTGTAGAAAGGGAGTTAGAAATTAAAATAGTTAAAATGAGACTTGTTTCTGGATGGGAGGTATATTATTTTGAAAGGGAAACATAGTTCAGGTTTAGTGAAGACTTAATGCAGGCACCTGTCAGAAGAAACACGCTATTCAAAGTAATAGTTGCAGTCATACAGAAATGCAGGCTGGACAAAGTAACACTAATAAAGATATTAGGATATCTTCATATTATTGTAGTATATCATATGACTGATGCTATTGACTAAGGTGAGAGTTGGCATACAGCGCTAGCACCATCTTTAATAAAGTAACTAATTTACTTTCCAGATAGTGCAAACTTCGGGACAGTGTACGGCTAAATGCTCAATTCATGCTATATGTGTAGCACCCCCTCCCTCTATACAAGTGTATAGATTACATATATCTATATATACTTGCAAGTTTGTTTGTTTGTTTTCTTTTGTTTTTTCTTTGTTTTACTTTGAAGTTGTGGCTGTGTCATATGTCAATTGAGTACCAAGTACCTGTAGAAATATAAATTGTTATAAAAATCTGACCTGCAGCCCTTTAGGTTCTTTCAGTATCATCCGTTTGACCATCCATAAGATACAATAAGATCAACAAGGATTTCAGCTGTGTATATGTTTCTGTCAGAACGGATTGTTCATATGTACAAAACTACAAATACATAACTGTAGTCTGTCTTTGCTGATGTTCAATCTGTTTTTGTGTTAAATTATAGGTATCTCGTCCCATCCGATTTGACTGTGGGACAATTTGTTTATGTTATTCGCAAGAGGATCAAACTAAGTGCGGAAAAAGCAATCTTCATATTTGTGGATAATGTGCTGCCGCCCACAGGCAATTGCTGGACTTTACTTATATTTTATAAAATGACAGTTGTTTCCATTTTTACAGTTGAGCTTGTATGCATCTTGTTTATAAAACACTATTGCTATATTTGTTCTGTTTGTTTTTGCAGGGGCGATTTTGTCCACGATATATGACGAGAAGAAGGATGAAGATGGTTTCCTCTATGTCACGTACAGCGGAGAGAACACATTTGGGTCCATATTTAATGATACCCCTTGATAGTCCTGGAGTTGCATTGCTTTCAATTGTATATAATCTTCATTAACCTAAATTATACTTAAACTCGAAGTTTTATTTCATGCTCCAATATTATTTTCGATCCTATCATATTTCTGAGCCACAGTTTTAGTAATTTACACTAGGCACAACTTTCTTTGTTTTGTGAGATCTTTTTTGCTAAAGAAATCATGCTTTATACCTAGCAATTAGAATGTGGACAGAAATTTGATATTGACCAGCTGGATAAATTTGAATCTCACTTGCGTGCAGTGAAACTAACTAGCAACTCGTTAGGAATACAAATAATGAAATAAATGAATTTGGTGAGGGGATGTTAATGTAGACGCCTCTTGTCCAAATCTACAGGATTTACATTTTTATGTTACAGCTGCCGGCAAGAGAATTACAGTAGTATCCTTTTCTTCTTGGTCGAGATATTTGCTTCAAGTAATGCAAATGTAAGTGCGGTCATTTAAGTATGCAACCCTAACCCTTAATCCCTTCATTCGCCATCCATGTGCGCCATTTTCTGTAAATCCTGGCTGTTGCAAGCAGCGAGATATATAATGATATTTGAAAATACCATGCGATTCCATCAGAATTTTGCTGTAGGACATGCTTTTAACTTAATGTATGCTTTTGATATGAAATTACTAGACACAATGTGTGTGTTCACAATCGGAATGTTGCTCATGACACAAAATATATGTTAGTTGCAGATCTGGTTTCGATAATGATCAAAATTCTCCCAAAATTTTTGATGAAATAATAGCTCTGGCTTCTAGCTAAGGGTCCAGTCGTCATGATGGATCCAGAAGTCCAGAACCTGCTAAGATACTCTCACACGAGACAAATAGAGTTCAAATGAAATGATAAAAGGATGTCTGGTATATGGAAACAATGCATGCCCTGTATTTATGGAACGATAACTGAAACTGATTAATGCCCAAACTAAAAAGGCCAGCTTGATACAAACATTGCAGGAATGCTAGTAACATCAAAATAAATTTTTGTGTGTTACATTCATGAATGAACTGCATATCATTTCGTTTGCTTCCTTTTGGTACTTTACATCATAGTCAATCAAGCCATGACCTAAAGGATCAAAGGTATATCATCTGTCACATACTCATAGAGGAGCCGTTTGGATCATGAGATTTCAATACAGTTAACAAGAAAGAGATTCTAATACATTTTTGTATTATAATCTCATTTCCATTTTTGTTAACCGATTTGAAATCCCTTCATCCAAAATGGCACCAGAGTATTTCTGGATCACTTATTCCTCTTCTAGGAAATCTTTTGTTCCGCAGATCCCCCCTACCCCTTCCCTGAGATAGGTGAGGGAGGTGGCATCTGTGAGGTCACCTACTTTAATTTAAGAAAGGAAAAGAATGCTAAACCATGCAGATGTAAAGTGGTCAAGGCTACCTAAGGTATTAAATATACCTGCAGAGACCTGTGAGATGGGCATCGACTTCCTTCTGGCTTACTATCTTTGTTATCTTACTGGATTCTACCATTTATTTTAGAGAGTGATTTTTTTTAAAGTTTAGGAGTAGGAGGTGGCGAAAATCGAAATCTAGACCTCTTCTAAGTTCTAGCATTAGAAACGCTCCTTGGTTCTCTTTTTTTTAACAATTTCTACCTTCAAGGCTTCAATATCTTGTATAATCTTTTGACAGAAGTAGAAGATGCAACAAGTGATAACTCTGTCCTCCTTTTTACAGTCCATGCATCTACGTATCCCCCATAATGATCTCTTCTTCTCTGGTCCCTCAATTGATACAAGAGTGAAAAACAGGGGCCAATGCAAGGCACACAAATGCTTAATTTCACATTCGTAATTTATCATCCCAACACCTGCATGTTCTCAAAGACAACTTAAGAACTCAACATTATGTTAGGCCTTTCTTGAATTTAGTACATATACACTCCATGACTGCTAACAACAGAAAAACTCATAGAAACCTTTAAAGCCATATTTCAGGATCATTATTCATGTCTGGTGTAGTTGATGTCATCCTATTTCTGTCTCTGAAATACATGTAAAGTCCGTAATCTAAGCGTACTTACTGATAAAAGCGACCTCATTGGCAGGTAAGTGAAATAAACTAATGCGAGTTGATAGATACAAATAGCACTCTGATTTACTTATCAGCAGTGGAAATTAAATCCGGTTTCATAATCTGGTGCAGGATGTACGTAACTCAAAACTTCATCGCACTTCAGCACTTCAAAACTGAAGATCCCCAAGCAGAAGAAAATCATTTGAAAGCGGCCTAGCAAAAATCGTAGTGACTTTACCCTGTGAAATTTCTGAGGGGAAGGCTTCTGGGGCAACCCTGAACGGAAATAAAAACAAGGGTAACAGCCTGTTACTGTAACAGGCTTTCAAATTCTTTTCTGTCTCTTTAGTGTTCATATGCTAAAGTCTAACATTTCTTTAGAAATTAAACCATACGCACCATGCAGGCAACATAAAATTATTTATTATTACTGTAGTGCCTGCTATATACTACATTCTTTACCTCTTTACTCATCATTTGCATCCTTCAATTATAACAAGATCATATACAGCATTTACAAAAAAATTCTGATCTGGACATTTTCCGATGACCGAAAAATTTGGCCCTCCAATATATATTTCTGGTTCTGTCCCTGGTCTCTACTCTCTAGTCAAGTAAATTAAGTATCTAAAATTGTCTTTAAACTACAAAGGTTTGCTTTTGTTAAGAGATATTCTTGATGGAATAGTGCTTAATTTTGTTTTTTGTTTTTTGTTTTTTTCAATTTGAAAAACTTTAGGAACAATCTTGTTAATTGTTTAGGAAATTTTACATGTAAGTACAGATAAACTGTTAAAAGTTCCAGCTTTAGTGGAATCTGCCGATTAACTAATGATATCAAACTTTTTTCGTATCTATGCTCGAAATTCAGTGCAGAGAATTTTGCTATCCGATCATTTGCATTTTGAAAGTTGTATAAACCCATTTAGATTTGCTGCAGAGAATGTGTATATGAAGAAAACTGAATAAATAAAGTCAATGCACAATGGCCCAAATTCATATCATGCCAACTGCGCTAGCAACTTGTGCTTGTGAGTTGTGATGCTATCATCTTTCTGAGACCCGCCAGGTCTTTATCAAAATGACCCCTTCTGTTACGCCATATTTTCGGTTGCCTCTAATATCTCCCAAATTTTCAATTATAATCTAATAATAATTAACTTAACCCCCAAGTTAATTATTTCCTCTCTTTGAAACGAGGAAAGAATTAATACTAATCAATTAATGATAGAAAATATCTCCAAACGATATTCTTCAAATCAGGAAGATATCACAACGATAAGATTAAATCAGATAAAATCAGTAATTACCCAGATTAACGAAGTTTATCCCTAAAGTCTCTAAGGGATAGACACAAATCAATTTCACAGAACTGCGTTGGCTTGATCCTTATAAATATAAGGTACACAGGCATCTTGAAAAGGGATCCGACACATCTAACAAGTCGAGACACCTCTCAAGTCCAGCCCCAAACATCAAAAATCCCAAATCCCCCTATTTTCATGATTTCGTTATTCCAGCAACCTCCGAAATTTGTTATCACCAAATTCCTCCGTTAACAATTGGCGCTAGAAGGAGGGGATATATTTTTGATTGTGGAGGACAATCAATTCATACGCATGGGAGGTTATTATGGATCTGGAGCTGCTGTAATGGAGGAGCTAAACGATGAAGACGGTGGCTCTATTCTGAAATAAGATTATATATCGATCTATTCTCGAAATCACAAAAAACAATCAGATCTCGTTTTTCAGCATCAAGAAATCAAACAGCAGACGTTTTCTTTGATTCCCTATTCGTTATAAGTCCGTTTTTGATGAGCCATATATTGCCGGAAAGATATTTTCGTTACTACAACTTTCGTGTTTTGTGTTTTCCAAGAAAAAATCGTTTAGGTGGTCAAAAACGTTAAAAACAGATCTGGACAAAATTTGAATTGTGAAGATTTTCAAGATTTTTGGTGTAATCTTCGCGGTACATGATTTTGGAAGGCTCTTATTCGAAGAGTTTATTATTTTGGAAGGCCCTCCTTTGTGGGGGTAATATTTTGGAAGACCCTCTTTTGTAGGGATAAATTTTGAAGGGCTCTTATTCGAAGAATTTATTATTTTATAAGGCCCTCCTTTGCAGGGGTAATATTTTGGAAGGTTCTTGTTCGAAGAGTTAATTATTTTGGTAGGCCCTCCTTTGTATGGGTAATATTTTGGAAGACTTTTTTTCGAAGAGTTGATTTTTTAGAAGAGCCTTCAAGTGTTGCTGATATTTTTTGGAAGAATCTTGGGATATTTATATGACTTTGGGAAGATGACCTCCTCTAAGGAGGGTCTCCCTTATTTTTTTGTGTTAGACGACCTCCTCTAAGGAGGGTCTTTGTGATTTATTTAAAAGACGATCTCCTCTAAGGAGAGTCTTAAGAACAATGAAGAGATTTTCGGAAAATCCACCTTCTGTGAGGAGGGTATTTCTGGAATGGGGAACGATCTCCTTTGAGGAGGGTATCCCAAATTATCAAAATCCTTGCAAAAACCGTACTTCCGGGGGGGATGTCCGTACTTCCGGCGCCTCATCAAGGTCCGAGCTTCGAAAAGTCCACCTCCTGTGAGGAGGGTATTTCTGAACAAAAACTGATCTCCTTTGAGGAGAGTACTCTAAATTACTAAATCCTTGCAAAAACCGTACTTCCGGGGGGGATGTCCGTACTTCCGGCGCCTCATCAAGGTTCGAGCTTCGGAAAGTCCACCTCCTGTGAGGAGGGTATTCCTGAACAAAAATTGATCTCCTTTGAGGAGAGTACCCTAAATTACTAAATCCTTGCAAAAACCGTACTTCCGGGGGGGATGTCCGTACTTCCGGCGCCTCATCAAGGTTCGAGCTTCGGAAAATCCACCTCCTGTGAGGAGGGATATCTCTGAAGCATTTATGGAAATTCTGGTGGATATGACCTTCTTTGAGGAGGATATTTTCCGGAATACGTTATGGAAACTCTAGAATACGTCCTTCTTTGAGGAGGGTATTTCTCGGAGTGCTTAATAGAGGATATTTCTTTGAATATTTACTTTTCAGGGTATTGCTCGGAAAATTTTGCACGACTCTTCGAATAATGCTTGGATGGCTCTTCAGGATACGTTCTCTTACACCTATAAAACTTATTTTTTACATCTCGTATATTGTTTTGTTTACATCTACATGCATATTACGAGCACCTTGGTGCTCCATATTTTTTACTAATCTTTCTCTCCTAGCTGTTTCAGTGACTCAGGAAATTTGGAAGATCGAAGCATGCTTAGTTCTCCACTGCAGCAAGCTACACTGAAGAACTGGGGGTAGTTGTTACGCCATATTTTCGGTTGCCTCTAATATCTCCCAAATTTCCAATTATAATCTAATAATAATTAACTTAACCCCCAAGTTAATTATTTCCTCTCTTTGAAACGAGGAAAGAATCAATACTAATCAATTAATGATAGAAAATATCTCCAAACGATATTCTTCAAATCAGGAAGATATCACAACGATAAGATTAAATCAGATAAAATCAGTAATGTTAAATATAATTGATGTGTTTTAATCAGTGTTTAAGTGTTACAGGGAGTTATCAGAGTTTAGCTGGAAGCAGTCAGAGTTTGTGTAAACTCTGACAGTTTGAAGCTCGACAGAGTTTGTTAAATTCTGTCTGGAGGAAGCGCGTTTACTGTTCAACAGTGATTAAAGATTAATTATGGAAGCGATATCTTTGAAGATTGGATAGCTATCAAAGAGATCGAGTTGACATAGGAGACGTGTGACAATCTGTAATTGATATCATTGTATAGCTGATTATTAGGAATATCAATTAGAGATTGTATCGTAGCTGTATGTTATATAAATATAGATAGGTTAACCCTAGAAGG
The DNA here is from genome assembly GCA_036435485.1 of Saposhnikovia divaricata. NCBI lineage: Eukaryota > Viridiplantae > Streptophyta > Magnoliopsida > Apiales > Apiaceae > Saposhnikovia > Saposhnikovia divaricata. The sequence goes on from CM071600.1 coordinate 29,434,569, forward strand.
GTATCGATAACGAATTATCATTATTGTAACCTAGCAGCTCTTTGTGATATTTTACATCACGAAGAGGGTTCGAAATACAAGAAGTTTTTAAGTGCATAAACGCTTTTACTTGTTAATCTCTCATACAAAGTTGATTATTATTTGTGTATTCGGCCTAACAAGTGGTATCAGAGCCAATCTGTTACTTTATTACAGGTTAAGATCCAAACACAACAATAATCATGTCAGAAATTCCTCCACCAACACCTACTGTTTCTGAAAAAGCTCCTACTACTGTGAGTCGTTATGAACCAATCAGGGTTCCTATTCTGAGGCCATTAGAGTATGCTATGTGGAAGGTCAAGATGACTATGTTTCTGGAGGCTACAGATCCAGAATATCTTGACAGGATTTATGAAGGCCCTCACAATCCTACAAAGCTATCTGTTGCAGTTGCTGGTGAAGCAGCAAAAATGGTTCCAAAGGAAAAGAAGGACATGACTCCTGAAGATCTATCATCAATTGCTAAGGATGCAAAAGTTAGGCATTTACTGCATAGTGCTTTAGACAATGTTATGTCTAACAAAGTCATTAACTGCACCACTGCAAAAGAGATATGGGATGCTCTTGAAGTCAGGTGTCAAGGAACTGCAGCTATTAAGAAGAATAGGAGAAACATACTCACACAAGAGTATGAGCATTTTGAGGCTAATCCTGAAGAGACCATGACAGAAACATTTGATAGATTCTGTAAACTGATTAATGATCTGTCATTGGTCAACAAAGAGTATGATCTAGAAGACTCGAATCTCAAGTTTCTTCTTTCTCTACCTGAAAAGTGGGATGTGAAAACAACCACTATCAGAGACAACTATGATCTTGCTGAAACAGAGATTGATGAAATCTATGGACTGCTCAAAACTCATGAATTGGAAATGGAGCAGAGAAACAGGAGATCAAGCAGAAAAGGAAAGTCTGTTGCTCTTAATGTTGAAGAGAAGCCTCAGAAGAAAGAGGCAACAAGAAGGAAAATGAAGGGAAAAGCTTTGGTCATACATTCAGAAAGTGATTCACCAAACTCTGATTATGATTCAAACTATTCTGAATCATCTGACTCTGAGGATGATGAAGAAGAAATGAGAAAAATGGCTGTGTTAATGGTGAAGACTTTCAAGAAAATGGGCTTCAAGAATTTCAAGAAAGGAAAAAGGTTTTCTAGGGATTCAAATGAAGACAGGAAAAGCTACAGGAAGTCTGATAAGAGAGATTCTAAAGGAAAGAAGGATAAGTCTGAAATTCAATGCTACAAGTGTAAGGAGATGGGCCACTATGCTCCTGAGTGCAAGAAGGGTAAAACTGGAAAGGTACTCTACACTAAGGGCAGAGATTGGGCAGATACTTCAGATTTTGATGAAGAAGTAAACTATGCTCTCATGGCTACTACTGAATCAGAATCCTCTGAAAATCAGGTACCTTTAACTACCTATGCTTATAATATTGATGACATTGCTCAATTAAGAATTTTTCTTAAGTCATTGCATATAAGTTATAGGGATCAGACTTTAGAAAATGAGAGGATAAAAGCTGAAAATTTTGAACTTAAAGAAAGAAATAAACTTGTTGAAGAGAAACTTGAAAACATGCAACAAGTTCAGAAAGAGAGAGATGATGCTGTTTCTATAGAACAGGATTTGCTTCAGAAATATAAACAACTAGAATCTGAGTTGGAGGAAGCAAATAAGAAAATTAGGACTTGGACTAATTCTGGAAAGGACACTCAACAGATTTTTCAAACAGACACTGTTGGTCTAGGTTATAATGAGGGAGATGAACTTAGATTTCAAAATCAAGTTAAAGTCAGAACTAAATTTGTTCATGGAACCAGTAAATTTTTGTCTGAGAATGAAAAAGAAGCTGTCAAAAGAAAACCAGTAAAAACTAGTGTTAAACAGGTTAATATTGGTTCAATGACATATAAACAACTCAAACATAAACTGAAGGAGTTAAAATCTGTTGAGAAAAAGAAAGTGTCAAACAAGAACAGAAATGGAAAAGTAGGCATCACTTCAGGAAATAAACCAATGCTTGCTAGTTATGCTCCAAGAAAGACATGTCATAACTGTGGTAGTACTAAGCATCTTGCAAATTTCTGCAAGAAAAATAAAAATATAAATTCTTTACCTACAAAGTCTGAGGTAAATAAGGATTTTGCTAGAACTAAGCCACAGACTCTATGCACACACTGTGGAAGCACTTGGCATTCCATCTATACTTGCAGAAAATATCATGCTATCTATCATAATTACTATGAACTGAAACTCAATCTAAAATGGGTTAAAGTTGATACTGCAAGTGTAAACACTGATACTGTTAGCTCAAACTCTGATAATGTTAATTCCGCTGCAAAAGCTAACAAAGTTAAGAATGCCAAAGGATCCAAGCAAGTCTGGATCCTTAAAACTAATCCTCAGTAATTGTTTTTGATTGCAGGGTAACAGGGAGGCAACCCTAGTCGTGGACAGTGGATGTTCAGGACACATGACTGGAAATAAAGCCCTGCTATCAGAATATGAGGAGAAGGCTGGCGCAAAAGTTTCCTATGGTGATGTCAATATAGGAAGAACATTGGGATATGGCAATATCAATTTCACAGAACTGCATTGGCTTGATCCTTATAAATATAAGGTACGCAGGCATCTTGAAAAGGGATCCGACACATCTAACAAGTCGAGACACCTCTCAAGTCCAGCCCCAAACATCCAAAATCCCAAATCCCCCTATTTTCATGATTTCGTTATTCCAGCAACCTCCGAAATTTGTTATCACCAAATTCCTCCGTTAACACCTTCATCCAAGTGTGGCTCTTCTTTCGCTCCTTTTAAATATCTTTATGACCCGTTTAGGAATTTGAATTTCATTTAAAAGTTTGGATTTGGTGAAATGACACACGTTTAGATGACTAAGAGCAAGTACAATGCTAGATGTTAAATAACTATAGCTATTGCTATAATTTAGCATCAAAAAGTGTTTTTTGGTGCTAAAATAGAACTTCAACTCCAATGTTAGTTGCATTTTACATTCAATTAATTCCAAATTTAGCTATTTTTTTGTTTCTCTCTCCTATTTTTTATTTAAAGTACATCAACATACAATTCATATACGGTTAAATGATGATGTGGCATGGATGCATAAATGCATCCTTGGTTTCAAATTTAGAACTAAGGATGCATTTATGCATATTTACATCCAATTATAGCATCCCTTTGGAGTTGAATTTTTTAGCATTTGGTGCTATAATATAGCAATAGAACCAAGAATAGCATTGCATTGTACTTGCTCTAAAAGAACTTGGATTTGGATCCAAAATAGTTAGATTTTAGTATAAAAATGAGCATTTGAAATGTCACCTCAATTCATGTCATTTGAAATTCATCATTCGAAATGAAATACATGTTCCGAAACCCCCATCTTAGTTCAATACTAGTTGATAAATTTTGTGGTAATATGGATCACGCAAAGTGTCTCTAGATTAACAGATCACTGATGTGATGAAGATCCTGAGGAAGCAAGGTCTAACTTGTTAATTAGAAGAAAACATTTTGGATGAAAGAAAGTCAGGACTTTCGGCAGCAATGTTGTCATGACTTATATATAGTGATGGTTATATAGTGATGGTTATAGCCTTATAGGAGAATAAGAAGTGTACTACACATTTATAATTATACGAGTTTTGGATACAAGTGATCATGTAGTATAATCTACAGCTAATGAATCACTTATAATACCTGTATGAGCACTTCAACTTATAACTTACAAGTCAATTTTATCTGGAATTTAGAAATTTTGTGATTTTTTCTTCACCATCTCAATCGTTGACATGGTATTTTATTTTAATCGTACGAGTCAATGCCCATTAGAACTTAGATTTAGAAGTCAAGTTATTAACTGTAAGACTGTTAAAATCCCTCTGCCTCGTTTTGAGAGTTGACCGCTCCACTCATCCTTCACCCACTCTTCACCGTTCCATCCTTCTATCAAACCCGCACCCATCCCACCCATCCTCTCATCCCGTTTTCTCTATTTCTGAATTTTTAATTTTTAATTTTTTTAGTTTTTCAATAAAATCGAGATCCAATCCTTTTTGGGTGAGATCTTTTTGTCGTACCCATCTTTTTGGGTTGTTGATTGTCCCCAATTTTTTGGGGTTGTTGATTTATTCCCAATTTTTGGGGTTTATGTTTTGGTTGTGTTTTCTATTTGCTGTCTTGTTTGGTGTGTTGGCTGCAGTTCGGAATTTGCTTCAGGTTTGGTGGGAATATCAGGTTGGAGCGAGCTGTTGTCAGATAGAAGGTAATTGGCAACCACGAGAAGTTGAAGCCATTAGCCTTCGAGAAGCCATTTCTTGGACAAAATCACTAAAGCACATTGATCAAGTGCTAGTAGTTCGATTATCGATCTGCGAATCGTGTGGTTCTTTTGCTTGCAAATGCTGCACAAATTCTATGTCAGGCTATGAAGAGTGGTTTGTCACTCCTCCTGCATTTATTAATCATGTACTTGAAAGTGATAATTTTTAAGTAATGCAAGTACGATTTGTTTCAAAAAAAAAATGGGGCCTTTTTTGGGCTTCAAAACAAGTTGTTACTTTTATCATATAAACAGAAATATCATCTTTTTATATTCCTTTCTTCCACATCATTTTTGACATCTTTTATTTTTTTATTTTAAAAAAGCACTCCCATGACCAACTTCACAAGAAAAAGAATAATTTAAATCTGTTCATTATAACATTTTATTTATTACTGAATCACACATAATTTGTCAAAAAAAAAATCACACATAAAATTGACACCCTATTTATGTCAATTTTCAACATTTCATACCTATCTTTTTACAATTTTGTATCCAATAATATCCAACAATTTGAATAAAAAATTAACAAAAAAATCATGCCAAGTTATGTTAAATCACATTGACACTTCTCTAAACATCCTTGATTGAAAATGCTCTTGTAGCTTCGTACGAAACTTTGGTTTGAGCTGAGCTTGTACTCGTCTTCCTAGCCATCAGTTATTCAGTTTAATGTCCTGTCGCTTTACAGAGTTTGAATGCAAAATTTACATTTGACATTCTGTGCATTTTTTGAGAGATTTTTTTGGTATGAGTAAGTATATAATCCAAAAAAGAACAGGGGAAGACTGTATATAATTTTTGGGGTTAAGTGGAGTGATTGCCGGTTAAGTACTATACAATTTTCATACCTAAATAGGATAATTAGAATAATAGGTTAACTTATTATTTTCTATCAAAATATATTTGCACTAATACAAAACATGTACTGCAACTAAAAATTATTATTTTTACATTTTTTAAAGTAAGAGTTCGGATGTATTTGATTGATTTCGTTGCAAAAGTTTTATGTTTTGATCAAACTGAATTTCAAAGTTTTATTTTTTGCAAAACTGAATAATTAAAAATTCTTATTTTTACAATAACTTATTTAGAAAGAATGGTTTTACAAATATTCTTTTTTGAGAATTTTATGTTAATGTAAAACCCTCAATATCAAGGGTTCTTTTCCATTAATGAAAAAATTTCTATTTTGATTATTTTTTTTGGGATATATTTAAAGATAATAATTTCATAAATATCTCAAACGCATTAACAGAAAACAAGCCCATATATCCATCATCCATGATTTTAAGACATTCCCATAATTCCAAGGCACGCATCCATTCCATTCCATTATTCAATGTTCAATTCTTTTTGTCTCATCCTTCAAGTTGGAGAGCCCAAATAGATGATAATTCTCGGTTTAAACCAAAATCTATTCACATTACAGATGTCTAAATCGATCTATTAAATAATATGAATTTCTTTACTATAATTGTACAAAAAAATCTGAATTTTTTCATCTATAAATAGCAACCATATGTAACCATTAATTTCCATCACAAACTAGCCCTTCTCTCTAGCTCTCTACAAAGCTCATAGAGATTATATACAAACTAGCTAAACCTTAAGGTATAAAATTTCTTCTTGAGATGGCCTCCAAGGTTTTATCACCAAGAACCACTCTTCTTTTGGCCTTAAATCTTCTCTTCTTCTCTTTGGTCACCTCTACTTATTGCCCTCCACCACCTTCACCAAAACCAAAACTACCACCCGTGCACAAGCCAAAATCCCCACCACATTCTTCACCAACACCAAAAACTCCGACAACACCGAAGCCAAAAACTCCCCCAACACCAAAAACTCCGGCATCACCTCCTAAAGTCGTCGCAACACCTCCTACAGTGTCAACACCTCCTAAAGTCGCAACACCTCCTACAGTCTCAACACCTCCTATTGTCGTAACACCTCCTACAGTGTCAACACCTCCTACTGTGGCGACACCTCCTACACCCGCAACTTGCCCTAGAGATGCTCTCAAATTGGGTGCATGTGCAAATGTACTGAGTGGCTTGATTGGTGTTGTTGTTGGAACCCCGTCGAAGGATTCATGCTGCAGTCTCCTCAATGGTCTTGCTGATATTGATGCTGCTGTTTGTCTTTGCACGGCCATCAAAGCTAATGTCTTGGGTCTTAACCTCAACGTACCCGTTGATTTGAGCTTGCTGCTTAACTATTGCGACAAGAAGGAACCAACTGGCTTCAAATGCGAGTAGTTCTTGTTATATATACATGATTCAATCACGTGTCTCTCCAATTTCCTTGTCCAATTTTGTGGTACACTCAGATTATGAGGTACTGCGTACTGGTATTGTTTAAATGTATTGTGTTAGTGTCATATAATAGGCATGCATGTCTGTAATATTGCACACTGTATTGTTTTTCATTCAGTTTAAAGGTATACCAATAAATGAGAAGTGTTAAGACTTTCATGATTAAGCTTTTTAAGAACCAGTTTTTATTTGCTGAAAATTGATAAAAATATACCGAATGTATTATATCATTTCAATATTCTTAACATATTTCCTTTTGCAGCTAAGAGGTGTAAATTAAAAACTACCAAGTTTTTTAGTACTGTTCTTTAGAAGCTTATCAGTTCCTTTTAGTTGTCACATTTTGAAAAAATATACATATTAAAAAAAAGTTAATATTATAAATTATTTTCATGTATTGTTTCTAATTATTGTATTAAAAAATGAGATTAATTGTAAAGTCAAAAATTAGAATTAAAATTGGAGGGATAGATATGAAAAAAATTGGTACAAAAATGTATTAGAATAAGAATGAGATAATATATTTAGGGATAATTTTTTTTCAAATGTGACAAATAAAAAGAGACGAAAGAAGTATTAAAAATAAAATAATGTCAGGGGCACAAAAAAACAAAAGCACCACCATAATAGGGTCAAAGATTTTATTTATTGCACTTCTTTCAAATATTTCATCTTTACAAGTAAGATGTTTAAATGTACAACGGGTACTATAAAGTACTCCTTTCGTTCCACTCATTATTTTACAATTTATAAAGATTAATTATTTGACATGCACTTTAAAGTGTATATAAAATATAATTTTATAACTTATTTTTTAAACTTTTTTAAAATAAAAATTTAAATATTAATTTTTTTATTCAGGAAAAAAATATTTAAAAATAAATTATAAAATTATATTTTATAGAAGTTTTAAAATGCGTGCCGAACCTCTTTCCCAAACGTAAATGTTGTGGAATAAAAAGTAGGGTATATTTATTGCGTATTAACTACTAGGGTTTGTGGGAGCTTCAAGCTTTAATGGTTGTTCTTGTGTTATCGTGACCTAATTTGGGTCCTCACAAGATGCCTACGTATCTCAGAATTGAGAATCAAGCCAAGACGTAGTTCTGAGAATGAGGGGTCAGGCCCTTTATATAGGCTGAGAAGCCTTAGAATTATGGTAGGATTCGGAGACTTGGTGGACAAGTCTTTGAGGAAGGTTCTAGATCTATTCCTTGTAGGAATCAGTTTCCATATCGAATTGGATGCCTTGGTCGCTAAGTCTGATGGAGATAATATCCTTATCCAACTCTTATTGCTGAGCTGTTTTTCACATCTAATATTAATTACGAAATTAATATTTAAAATAGGGTTTTGGACCCTGTTGGTGGGCCCCACGTTTGGACCATACCGGGTCTAATTAATGCAACATTAAATATGTCTTTAGGGCTTATTTTTAGCCCATATCATTTGCCCCCCAACTTCTAGGAAAACTGATCAGGTTTTCGTAGAAGTTATATTTGCCTTAATCGAGACTCGGGGTCATTTTTATCCCTTACCTGGGACTTCTTAATTTTCCTACCGTTATATGGGAATTTTGGTTTACACTAGTGTTTCACGAGTATCGTCTTGATTGTAAAATGTGGAGCGACCTACACATTTACGACGATTTGCCTTATTCGAGGCTTTAACTTGTGCTTGCTTTTAGCAATTTCGGCACTTTTATAGAGCTTTTATGCATTATTAGCATAAATTATTGCTCAATTTGTCAAGAAGATATTTCTATAATTTTCCTCGTATTTTTCTGTACTTTTCCTAATAATTTAGGAATTTTTTATGTACCCACAGGTATTTTTCTAAATTATTCCTAATAATTTAGAAATTTTTACATACCCACATGTATTTTCCTTAATTATTCCTAATAATTTAGGAATTTTTATGTACCAGCATGTATTTTCCTTAATTATTCCTAATAATTTAGGAATTTTTATGTACCCACGGGTATTTTTCGTAATTATTCCTAATAATTTAGGAATTTTTATGTACCCACAGGTATTTTTCTTAATTTTTCCTATTAATTTAGGAATTTTTATGTACCCACAGGTATTTTTCTAAATTATTCCTAATAATTTAGGAATTTTTATGTACCCACAGGTATTTTTCTTAATTTTTCCTATTAATTTAGGAATTTTTATGTACCTACAGGTATTTTTCTAAATTATTCCTAATAATTTAGGAATTTTTATGTACGCACAGGTATTTTTCTTAATTTTTCCTATTAATTTAGGAATTTTTATGTACCTACAGGTATTTTTCTAAATTATTCCTATTAATTTAGGAATTTTTATGTACCTAGAGGTATTTTTCTAAATTATTCCTAATAATTTAGGAATTTTTATGTACCCACGGGTATTTTTCTAAATTATTCCTAATAATTTAGGAATTTTTATGTACCCACAGGTATTTTTCTTAATTTTTCCTATTAATTTAGGAATTTTTATGTACCTACAGGTATTTTTCTAAATTATTCCTATTAATTTAGGAATTTTTATGTACCTACAGGTATTTTTCTAAATTATTCCTAATAATTTAGGAATTTTTATGTACCAGCAGGTATTTTCCTTAATTATTCCTAATAATTTAGGAATTTTTATGTACCCACGGGTATTTTTCGTAATTATTCCTAATAATTTAGGAATTTTTATGTACCAACAGGTATTTTTCGTAATTTTTCCTAATAATTTAGGAATTTTTATGTACCAACAGGTATTTTCCTTAATTTTTCCTAATAATTTAGGAATTTTTAATGTACCCACAGGTATTTTTCTAAATTATTTCTAATAATTTAGGATTTTTTTTTTTAGCATCAAGGACCATTTTGCAAATGGCCAAAACTTCAGGTACCTAATTGCACTTTAGCCATTCAACCATGAAATAGAAGCTGGGCGGGGGTGCACCCGCGTAGGAGACTTAATTGGCTTTCCACGCCCATGAGAGATGCTTGGGTGGCGTGGGTGGCTTTTTCGTTTTTTTTTCTTTTTTTTTTCTTTTTTTTTTTAACCATCAGGTTTTATACATTTTATTTTCGATAACTTTTACCAAAAATAAAATGTTGGGCCTCATGCCTTAGAAATAATTTTATGAATTATTCAAACATTTTTATTTTGATTTAATAGGTATTTTTACCCATTTTATCATCACTTCTAGCCTATTTTCAGAATTTTTAAGGATTTTATTCCTATTTTAATTTTTGAAAAATGGCTTGTCGTTCGAAGAGGAGCCCTGGGCGTGGGTACCCCCGCCAAGGAGACTTTCTCCTTAGGCACGCCAAGGAAGTTGGTCTCCTGGGCGTGGGTATTTCATGCCTTCAATTTTCAAAATTTATTCTGGGCGTGGGTACCCCCGCCAAGGAGACCTTCTCCTTAGGCATGCCAAGGAAGTTGGTCTCCTGGGCGTGGGTATTTCATGCCTTCATTTGTACAACCACTCTAGGCGTGGGTATCCCCGCCTAGGAGATGTTTTTGCAAACCACGTTTAGGAGATATGGCTTCCTGACCGTGGGTATTTTTTCACCCTCAATTCGTACAACCTTGGCGTGGGTACCCCCGCCAAGGAGGCACTTTGTGATACCTTGTCTTATGATTTTAAGTCTTCTTGGCGTGGGTACTTTAATACCCTTCATTTGTTACTCCAGCCTTGGCGTGGGTATCCCCGCCAAGGAGGCTTTATTTGATCCAACGCCTAGGAGATTTAGCTTCTTGGGCGTTGGTGTTCTAGGCTCCTATCCTTTGGGCCAATTTTTATTTATGGGCCGTCTCTTTGGCTTTTGTCGGGCTCCCAGCCCTATTATTTTCGAATTTTTGAGATTCCTGCGGAACCTTGAAATGACCCGTTTCTTAGCTTTCGTGACCTTCAGGGCCTTAATTCGTTTGCTGAGTCCGAGAATTCATTCATGGTTGTTGGTTATCATCAACCATTCAACCTTTAACTCTCATTCTAAGATGTTGAAATGATGGAGTCCCTTAGTTTTTTCCCCCTTGCTTCATATAGTGGAGGTCTTGCTTCTCGGTTGATCGTTCAAGAAGTTCACTTGCCACTGAGCACTTGACTTCAAGTCTGGTGTGCCTTGGCTGGTTGTCAACCCTCTATCAGGATTTCAACCTTCTTCTTATACTCATAGGACCTTGCTTAAGTTTCAATTTTGGCTGGCGGCTCTTAATTTCTAATGACAAGCTCGATTGGAGACAGACTTCCTTGTTGGCCATCAAGGCTTAAATTTTGTGTCGGGATTTGAAATTCAAGACTTTAAGTATGTAATGACAATGGACCTCTTATAGAGGAGACCTTCAATCAATGCGTATCTTAACACTCTCACAGACAGTTTCCGTGCTTTCAAGGAAATATCAAGGAGCCAACCAGTCTTAAGATGAGCTTTGATAGGGTCTATCTGACAGCTTCCTACATCAAACGGTGCCACCAACTTCGAATCGATGGTGGGGGTCTTCAGGACTTGGAAGTAGACGCTCCCAGAATGGGTCTCGACCCTTGAATTGAGATAAGGCATCGACCTTTGTATTCTCCTCCCTTGGGATATACTTGGCACTCATCTAACTGGGCTATCGCAGCTTTCACAATCCTCAAGTATTTGGCCATATTCTTTTCTCTAACCTCAAACTCTCCATTGACTTGTGAGACTACCAACTTTGAGTCTCCACAGACTTTCAGGTTCTTGACCCTCAGGGCTCTTGTCAGTTTAAGGTCGGCTATCAGAGCTTCATATTCCGCCTCGTTGTAGGTTGTTTGGAAGTCCAACTTCAAGGCATACTCGAGTGTGAACCCATCGGGGCTTTGCAGAACTTAACCTGCACCACTGGTTTTTGTTTTTGATGCCCCATGAAAATAGAGCTTTTTGTTTTTGATGCCCCATCAAAATAGAGCATCCAATATTCCTTCTTCTCTTCCAGGGGTTTCTCACCTTGCTGACCTTCCTGGTTTATTACCTCCTGCCCCTCGACTTCTTGGTTGTCAATGGTATATTCAACCACGAAGTCAGCTAGAGCCTGGGCTTTGATGGCCGTCCTAGGCTTGTACTTAACATCGAATTCTCCTAGTTTGATTGCCCACTTGATGAGCCTTCCACTGGCTTTCGGGCTATGCAATATGTTTCTTCAGCGGGTGTTCCATCAGGACTTCAACGTTTGTCTTTATCCAGGGTCCCTCAAGGACTTAAACTCTTATCTGCTGTAACCTAACTCTACCCTTCGGGGTATGCCTTCGTTTGTTTTCATTCGTGTATTCTTTTATTTTCGGTACTTGGTCTTCTTTGACTCACACATCAGGTGCTTGGCACATAAATAAAATCACAATCAATGAATGGAAAACAAATTTGCATTAATAACTTGAAATGGGTTCAACCCTTACATAGAGTACTACTGTCCTACTCGGAGCAACATGCTCTGCAATGGTTTTAATGAACCTTATTTCTACTTCTACTATATAAATATGAAGCTAAGTCCTACTAGGATAACTTAAGCCCAATCGGGGTTTTGCAAGACTAGGCCTGCACCACTTGATTTTGTTTTTGATGCTCCATCAAAATAGAGCACCCGCCACTCCTTCTGGTCTCCTCATTCTTATTCTGAAGTTCACTTCCTGCTTGGGGTACTACCTCCTGCCCCCCGACTTCTTGGTTGCCAATGGTACACTCAACCACAAAGTCAGTTAAGGCCTTAGCCTCAATGGCTTTCCGAGGCTTCTGTGTGATGTCCTCTGCTGACCTTTCTTTGTGTTCCTTACCACTGTGGACATCCATGTCTTCAATCGGAAGGACCTGCCCCCCGACTCCATCAGGCCTTAACGAGGATACATAACAGCTTCGTGCCATCTTCTGATCACCTTTATGTTCTCCAACACCATTCCTGGTAGGGAACTTGATCTTCACATGATAGGTTGAGGCAACAGCCTTGAATGCATGAAGTCCAGTCCTTCCAAGGATAACATTGTACGTTGAAGCCACCTTGATTACCAGGAAGTTCAACATCTGAGTGGCCTCCTTGGGCTCTTGCCCAATAGTTACAGGTAGCTGAATAGTCCCTTCAACTTTGGATTCTACTCCATTGAATCCGTATATAGGCATGTTATTGGGGGTCAACTGAGAATCAGTGTATACCATCTTCACAAATGCATCATGAAACAGAATGTCAACGGAAGCTCCATTGTCTATCAAGACTCGCTTCACCTCCGAGTTTCCAATCACAGGAGTTATGACCAATGGGTCGTCATGGGGGAACTTCACCCCTTCCAAGTCTGAGTCATCAAAACTAACCGCTACCTCAGTTTTTGCACGCTTCGGGGCCTCTCCCACGATGTGCAACACCTCTCGGGCATAAGCCTTTCGAGAGTTCCTAGTTGTCCCGGCCGCAGTCGGGCCTCCTGAGATCATGTTGATTACTGGCCCTCGGGGCTGTGGGTTGCGATCTTGATCATCATCCCTTCTATTATAGTCTCTTCTCTGGTTACCACGGTCTTCACCCTTAGTGAAGTGCCTCAGCTTCCCTCTACGGATCAAAAACTCGATCTCATCTTTGAGTTGCTTGCAATCGTCAGTGTCATGCCCCACGTCTCTATGGAATCTGCAGTACTGATTCTGGTTTCTCTTTGCGGGATCACCCCTGAGTGGCTTCGGCCATCTGAAATCCTTATCATTCTCAATGTCCAACAAGATTCGACTCCTAGGAGTATTCAACCTTGCATACTCAGTGAACCTTGACCCTTGGTTCTTCTTAGGGGCAGAGTCGGAATCCTCGCTAGTTCGAGGATACTTGTCCCTAGCATCATACTCTTGATCATCATAGTCCTGGTCTTGCTTTCGCTTCTTGGAGTCATTGTTACCTCCTCCTCCACCTACGGTGGTTTCTTTCTTCAAGCTATCCTCAACTTTAATATACTTATCAGCCCTTCGTTGGAGCTCAGCCATGTTCTCAGGGGGATGCTTCGCCAATGATCTCTTGAAGAAGAGGTCAGTGGTTCCGTGTTCCAGGGCTACCATTGCCACCTTATTTTCCAAATCAGTGATATTCAGGGTCTCCTTAGTGAATCGCTTGAGGTAATCCCTCAGATTTTCATTCTTTCCTTGCACCACATACATAAGAGATGCGGAGCTCTTCTCATGCACCCTTCCGCTAATGAATTGGCTAACGAAAGCGGCACTCAACTCCTTGAAAGAGCCAATAGAGTTCGCAGGCAATCGGCTATACCATCTCTGAGCCATGCCCGACAGGGTTTGGGGGAACGCTCTGCACTTTAGGGCATCACTTGCAGGCTGCAGCAGCAGTGCGTTCGAGAATGTTCTCACATGGTTTGCGGGATCACCCGTTCCATCATAAGCCTTTATTGTAGGCATCTTAAACTTCCTAGAGATGTGAGCATTCATCACTTGCTCGGTGAATGGGGGTGTTGGATCATCAGGATCTCCGAGAGGCATCAGATCTTTGGGGTTTCCCTTGGGGATTTCCATCCTTGTGGTTGTTCTTCCGAATGAGGCATCAGCCCTTCTTTGTCTCCTTGAAGACCTCTCCAAATCAATGATGGGAATCGTTCCTGAGATTGGAGGAGGTCGAGTTTGATTCTGTCTTGCTTGCTCCATTGCTATGTCATCCTTCAGCCTTTGGATCTCAGCCTCGTGAGCCTTAATCCTCTCCTCAACCGTTGGTGAAGGTCCATCATGGATCCCTTGAGTCCTTCCTTGAGGCTCTCTTCTAGCACGTTGCCTCCTCGGGGCTTCATCACGATCATCATCCTCAGACGATGAATCATCAGTATAAGGGCCGGGGTAGTCATCATAATCTCGGTCCCGGATTTGTAAGGCATGACCACTTGGTCCTGAACCTTGAGTCATCGGGGGGTAGTTGGGCAGACCGTACCTGGGATTAGTGTTCAAGGGGAGATCCGTAGTATGGATCTGTACCCCTGGTGGCGGGTTGTTCGGATCAACAATCTGGAGAGAGTTGGTCGCTTGTCCTGCCTGATTGGTCAGAGGCAGCGTACTCTCAACGTGGGGAATCGCCCCTGATGCTGGGGGAGCCTGTTCGATTGTTGAGAAACTTGAGACTGGGTGATCACCCCTGATGCTGGGGGAGCCTGTTGGATGATCGTCCCTGATGCTGGGGGAGCCTGTTGGATGATCGCCCCTGATGCTGGGGGAGCCTGTTCGATCAGAGGCAGCGTACTCTCAACGTGGGGAATCGCCCCTGATTGTTGAGAAACTTGAGATTGGGTGATCGTCCCTGATGCTGGCGGAGCTTGTTGGATGATCGCCCCTGATGCTGGGGGAGTCTGTTGGATGATCGCCCCTGATGCTGGGGGAGCCTGTTCGGTGAGGGGTGGAGCAGAGTTGAGTGGCACGGCCTCAGTTACAACTGGTGTTGTTCTTCGTGTTTGAACCATGGTTGATGTTGTCTTCCCACAGACGGCGCCAAATGTTGTGGAATAAAAAGTAGGGTATATTTATTGCGTATTAACTACTAGGGTTTGTGGGAGCTTCAAGCTTTAATGGCTGTTCTTGTGTTATCGTGACCTAATTTGGGTCCTCACAAGATGCCTACGTATCTCAGAGTTGAGAATCAAGCCAAGACGTAGTTCTGAGAATGAGGGGTCAGGCCCTTTATATAGGCTGAGAAGCCTTAGAATTATGGTAGGATTCGGAGACTTGGTGGACAAGTCTTTGAGGAAGGTTCTAGATCTATTCCTTGTAGGAATCAGTTTCCATATCGAATTGGATGCCTTGGTCGCTAAGTCTGATGGAGATAATATCCTTATCCAACTCTTATTGCTGAGCTATTTTTCACATCTAATATTAATTACGAAATTAATATTTAAAATAGGGTTTTGGACCCTGTTGGTGGGCCCCACGTTTGGACCATACCGGGTCTAATTAATGCAACATTAAATGTGTCTTTAGGGCTTATTTTTAGCCCATATCAGTAAACAATTTTACACGAATCTTAATCTGATATGAAGAATTATACAAAAAAAGAATATAAATATAATGAAAT
The DNA here is from genome assembly GCA_036435485.1 of Saposhnikovia divaricata. Classification (NCBI taxonomy): domain Eukaryota; kingdom Viridiplantae; phylum Streptophyta; class Magnoliopsida; order Apiales; family Apiaceae; genus Saposhnikovia; species Saposhnikovia divaricata. Next base: position 29,450,305 of record CM071600.1, read on the forward strand.
AGAAAGGGAAGAAATGGATGCTGACATGGAGTACGTTAAAATGAATTTACACTGTTATTGCTTTAAAATGTTTCTCTTCACAAAGGAAATTATTTAACAGAAAAAAAATAAGAAAAAGGCTAGGTACTCAAATTGGTTCCCAAAAAATTTCCCAAATGCCAAGTGTAGCAATTCAATTGATTATAATAATAGTGAACCCCACACCAACCAACAATTTTTGGGTACCAATTTGGTACCTAGCATTACTCAAAAAATAATAAGCATTGTCGTTCTCATGTCTCAAAGGGGAATGCATATATTCTTTCGAACCAAAAAAATCTCATAGACAAAACACTTCCCCACCATTTTATTTTTAGAGAAAACGATCGATGTTGAGCTTAGACGAAAGTATATATAATCATGCTTTTGATTAATGAAACAAAACAGACCATTACATACTTCATATATGATAGAAATGACAGCTAACTAAACTCCGAACCTCATCTTTGATCTTTCAGGTTGATCATCGATCCGCCAGCTTGATCATGAATAAACCACATTTTAATTTCCAGCCAAAGCAGTTCACATGGGCCTCTAGAATACTTAAATTGAAGAACGGTCCTGAAATTTACTGAACCTTAGACGAAATTAAATTTTAAGATTTTAGTGCCAGTTGCATATATTTGAAAATTTTATATAGAAGAATTTGAAATTTTTGGCACTTTTTTAAATGTGTCGGGATCCTAGAAGCAACTTTTATATGTCTATAGCAGAGGCCACTCATGCTTAAATTTTTTTAAAAAATATATTAGGATAACATTAATCTAAGCATCTATAAATAGCTTGATACCTATGACCATTTTCATCACAAACTATACCAAACACTCCTGCCGAATGCCAACCTAGCTAGTGTTTTTGCGTTTTGTGCTGATCGAGATGGCGTCCAAGACTTTTGTTTTAGCTTTAAACCTTCTCTTCTCCACTTTAGTCACTTCTACTTATTGCCCACCACCACCTGCCCCCAAGCCAAAATGCCCACCGCCACCTGCACCGAAACCAAAATGCCCGCCGTCCGTGCCTATCCCATCTACACCGTATCCCGCAACTTGTCCTAGAGACACCCTTAAGTTGGGTGCTTGTGCTAATGTTCTTGGTGGGTTGGTCGGTCTCGTGGTTGGAGCCTCACCAAAACAGCCATGCTGCAGCCTCCTTGAAGGGCTTGTTGATCTTGAAGCTGCTGTTTGTCTTTGTACCGCTATCAAAGCTAATGTCTTGGGTATTAACCTCAACGTTCTTGTTGATTTGAGCCTGCTGCTCAACTACTGCGGCAAGAAAGTTCCCACTGGTTTCCAATGCCCTTAATTCCGTGCCTAGTTATGATTGCTACTAGCTAGGTTTATGATCATTTTCTTCATCTTAATTAAATCTCAAGTACCTCGTGTCGTTTTAAAATATTATTTTGCTCAATTATGACCCTAGGCACAACAGTAATTACTTGATCCAACCGCGGTTGAATCATTTTTATTGCTACTTGTATCCAAATATTTCCGAAAATAAAATTCACTAAATTTAAGATTTACAATATTTACGTTAAAAAATAAAAGATTTATATTATTTTCATTCATATCGATTTAGTCAGTGTAGGACTGTAAGAGGTAAAGAATGATTCTTAGTCATAAGGCTATTAAAGCTAAACATTAAGGGGCCGTTTGGGGTAGTTTAAAAAAAGTAACTTATTGCTTTAAGTTAATAAGTTGATTATAAGTGATAAGTAAATCAGAAATTATAAGTTAGTAAAATGTTTGGTAAATCGGAAATTATAAGTTTACTGTAGAACACATATTTTTAATAAAAATTTTCTAAATCGTGTCGAAATATAGCACATATGGTATGCAAAATAATTGTTGAGAGATGGAGAAAAATATGGTGAAGTGAGATTTGAAAAAAATATCGTTGATTGACGGGAAAAAACAAATTTAAAACGAAGGGATTTAGGAATAGTACAAATAAGTTAATAAGCTGGAAAAAAGTTGGGACTTTATAACTTTCAACTTATGAACTTATACGATCATAAGTCATTAAAATAAGTTGGTAGGCAAACACTTATAAATAAGCTGGACTGGACTTAAAGTCCAATAAGCCAGCTTATAAGCTGAGCCAAACAGCCACTAAATCTGAACATTAAGAAACAATGCTTATGAGCAATAGACCATATTAATGGACAAACAAATCTTTTTTACTTTCTTACAAGATTTACTAGTTGTGTGCAAGAAATCTAAAATCATTCGTAGATCATTAGCTATCCTCATAACATCTTGCAAATTGAATAAACTAAAAAAATTTGTGAAAAGGTGAAAGAACTAATAACCATCATGCTTCCACAATAAAAAGATGACTTCATTCTTATTTCAGAATAGAACCTTAATGCCTAAGAACTGCTTAAATATCAGATTTGTTTCGGTTGGCACCAAGGGCATCACCCGATAATGGAAATAACAGACTCAGCCATTCGGCTAATAGCAGCAACCTACTAACCTAGCTAGAATGTGGTCCATCATTAACAATACTAGTAGTTGAAGTATATGAACCCGGATTCAGTGACATATATAGATCAGTTACGTACTCAAGATTTCGGTAGTTACAGGAGAAAAGGTCGCAATATAATATCTCAATTCTCAAGTTCATCATAGAAAACTTTCTACACGTAATGATTCAGCTTAAATATATTATTTTTATTTTAGTAATATACCTTATATTTTTTTGTAAACATGATTTCATTTTATTTGGAACAATGGGTCATATTTCATATAGAGTCTTTTCTTTTTTTTAAAAAAAATCAATTCATTAATCAAAAGCCATACGGCATCTACAAATATAATTGAAAGGACAGACGTTTAAGAGTATCGCTGTTAAATCCTTCCAAGCGATTTGAAGATGATTGAAAGTATGTACTTGTTTTCATCGGACTGTTCTGTGCAAACGACCATAGATGCGATCCCATAATAACTTTCATCACTGAATCAAAACCTTGAAAATCTTGACGATCTATCACCTCGGCCATGGAAAACACCAAAACCCAATCAAAGCAAAAAATCATACTCTCACAAGGAGAGACTAACAAAACCCAAATAAATTGGGAACTTATTGAAACCCAAATAAATTGGAAACTTATTGAAGGAAAACAGATATGGAACAAGAAAAGGAAAAGGAATTGGGGCTTTTCACGGGTGAAAATCGATGGAAGCCCCTCAAAACTTTTTAATGCAGGCTTGGGTTTAGAAAGAGAAAGAGAACAAGTTATTCGTGATTTTTATTTTTCTAATAATTTCAACTAATATTTTTGTTCATATAGAGTCTTTTATAATTTCAGTTAACTATGTAGATTTGTTATTGTTAAAAAAATTGAAGGACTTTAAAGTCGTACTAATAGAAAATTTTTCAGGTTCTAAAATGTAGGAAGTCGATTTAGTGTGAGACCCATCACTTCCTTACACGGGTTAGAGATAATTTATTTAAATTGATTATTTCTTTATTAAATTTTTACAAGAATTATTCTATTTATTACAGAAAAATACTTTAAGAAATAATAAAAGTACAAAAGGAAACTATATTATTTATACAACTAAGTAGTTTGTAATAAAAGAATTGCAATTACATCATAATTTCAATAATTCTAGGAGATACGAATCTAGAAGGAAATAACATTAAAATGAATTTCACTTATTCATAAGATATTAGATGATAACCCATGAGATGCACGGGCTCGAGAAAATTTAGTTAAATTAATCATTAATTTATTATAAAAAATTATGTTATTCATAAAAAATTTGCTTAGTAATAAAGATCATTATATATAATATTTATTTAAGTTTATTTAAGAAAATCGAGAAAAAAACTAAATGATTCTGATATATACGTAAAAATGTACATGATTATGATAAATACATTATTTGTGAACTAAATAGAGTTATAATAAAAAATTACAATTATAATAGTATTTAACAATTTTATTATTTTATTTAAAAATTGTATAGAATCCTAGGAGAAATAGGAATCTTAGGGGTGGAACTAAATTTTGATACCGAAGTACCATTAAAAATGGGGCCCGAGAAAATTTCATTAAATTGATAATTAATTTATTATAAAAAATTACATTGTTTACAAAGAATTTGCTTATTAATAAAGGTCATTTTATATATTATTTATTTAAGTTTATTTAAGAAAATCGAGAAAAAAACTAAATGATTATGATATATACGTAAAAATGTACATGATTATGATAAATACGTTTTTTGTGAACTGAATAGAGTTATAATAAAAAACTACAATTATAACAGTATTTAACGATTTTATTAAAAAATAATATAGAATCCTAGGAGAAATAGAAATCTTAAGGGTGGAACCAAATTTTGGTAGCGAAGTACCAATAAAAATTGGGCCCAAAATTTAATTAAATTGATCATTAATTTACTATAAAAAATTACGTTATTTACAAAGAATTTTCTTATTTATAAAGGTCATTTTATATATTATTTATTTAAGTTTATGCTCGGGGATTTATGTTAATTTATCACTAATTTTTTATTTATTAAATATTTATAAAAGGGCTTGATGTGCCTGAGGTTATGGCTGTCAAAAAATTCGAAAAATTCGATATCTGTCCGAAATATCTGTATTCGTATTCGAAATCGAAAAAAATAGGATATTATCCACATCCGAAATAAATAGGATATTATCCGTATCCGAATCCGGTATATTCGAATCTGAAAATAGAAAAATTAATAATATTTATATATAATATTTATAATTTATAACATATTCATAAATAATAATATATGTCTTTGTTCATTGTTTAATATATTTTTCAAAGATATATTTAAGTGTATACTTTTTTTAAACATATATATGATATAAATAGAATATATTAATATATTATATTAACAATATATCATAATTTAAGTCCTTTTTTAAAATATTATCAATTTGGATATCAAAAAAATTTGAAAAATCCGATATCCATCCGAAATATCTGTATTCGTATCCGGGAAAAATAGGATATTATCCGTATTCGAAATAAATAGGATATTATCCGTATCTGAATTCGATAATTTTGGATACGGATATAGTCGTATCCGGATCCGAAATATCCGTTTGATAGCCCTACCTGAGGTTGACCTCAGGGTTCTCCCCTGAGGTTAAAAAATTTTCAGTATAAATTTAAGGGTATATATGTAAATTACCGTAAAAAAATTTATATTTACAAATTACCCCTGCGGGACCACTTGTTTTATAAGAACAAAATCTTTTAATCTTAGGGTTCTTCCCTGAGGACAACCTCAGGCCCAGTTTTCTCTTTATAAAATTATATTACAAAATTATAAAAAGAACTACGTTATTCGCATAAAAAATTTGTGCGATCAACAAACTATAAACTTAGATTGTTTAATAGAAGTGCACTTGTATATTTATTGTGTGCGATATCTCGTATTAATTAAAATAATTACAAAAAGAGAATTATAGTTATAATAATAGGTTTTTTATTTTTCAATTACAAAAATAACATAGAATCTTAGTAGAAATAGGAGTTTAGGGGTGAAACCAAAATATGGTGTGAACCAATAATTGCAAAAAGAGAATTATAGTTATAATGGTTTTTTATTTTTTAATTAAAAAAACAGCATAGAATTCTAGTAGAAAAAGGTGTTTAGGGGTAAAACAAAAATATGGTGCGAACCAATAATTTTCAAAATGAGAAATATAGTTATAATATGTTTTATATTTTTTAACTAAAAAAATAACATAGAATTCTAGTTGTACCATTAAAAAGGGGTTTCACTTTTTCTTTTTTAATTAAAAAACAACATAGAATTCTAGTAGAAAAAGGAGTTTAGGGGTGAAATCACAATATGGTGCGAACCAATAATTGCAAAAAGAGAATTTTGGTTATAATATGTGATGTGGGCAAAAAATAAACCCTAAAGACATAAATAATGATGCATTAATTAGACCTGATTTGGTCCAAACATGAAGCCCATTAATGAGGCCCGAAACCCTAGTTCAATATTAATTTCGTAATTTATATTGAGGGTGATTAACAGCTCAGTAATAAGAGTCAAATTAGGATATTACTCCTAGAAGAAGTAGCCTCCACGACACCTAATTCAACAGGGAAACAGACTCCTACAAGGCAGGGGTCTAGAACCTTCTTCAAGGAGGTGACTTGTCCATCAAGTCTACTAACCCTACTCTAAATCTTAAGCTCCAAACGCCTATATAAGGGCCTGACCCCCTCATTCTCAGAACTACGTTTTTGGCTTGATTCTCAACCTCGAGATATGTAGGCATTCTGTGATGATCAATTAGTCTCGAACGCAGAAACAACCAATAAAGCTCGAAGCTCACCGACCCTAGCATTAATTACAATTCGATAACCTAGTTTTTGTTCCACAACAATAGGTTTATATTTTCTAATTAAAATAATAACATAGAATTTTAGGAGTTTAGGGGTGAAACCAAGATATGGTGCGAAAAAAAAGTAGTATCATTAAAAAGGAGTTTCGCTTATTAATAATTTTTTAATTAAAAAATAGCATAGAATTCTAGTAGAAATAGGAGTTTAGGGGTGAAACCAAAATATGGTACGAACAAAAAAAAGTAGTAAATATGAGTTTAGGGGTGAAACCAACATATGATGCGAACCAAAAAAGGAGTACCATTAAAATGGGGTTTTTGCTTATTAATAAAGGTTATAGATTCAGCATCAATGTTTTGTGAGGGAAAGAAATTAATGAAAAGAAATATATGTAATGTACTCAAGAAATATAAATGAGCAAGTGAATACTAAATAATCTACAATCTACCATCTAATACACCATTTAGATTTTTATCAAGGGGTATGTACTATTGTAGCATCTCTTTTTGGCTGCGTCGGTCGGATGATATGGTTACCGAATTCATTATATTCACCGGGACTGTCCGGCGTTCCAACTACCACATCTCCTTGTGCCCCTATGCCCATATATTGTTGTATTACCAAGACCGAATACGTGGCAGCAAAATCAGATGAAGCCAACAAATCTCCGATTGCTCCAAGTTCCGGACACTCACTCCAGTCAGTCAAACCTGCTGTCAACGGAGATATCATGCCTTGCCCTCTCCCAACTATAAATAGATCATGAATATTATCTAATGATCTAATTGCTGCTACGGTTTCATCACCATTACTTACAATTTTTTCGGTGTATATGATGGAATCATCATTTTTACTCTTTGCCCTGAATGCATTTATATGATCATCATCTAGTTGTTTCTCTTTATTATTATCTGTCAAAATTGTTAAAACTCTAGGATCATCTTGGTCAAAAAATGATTCTGAATTTGTTTCGCTCATGTCATCTCCCGGGATGAATCGCATTACAGTGAGACTAACGCCAGGATTATCTGACATTTTCCATGCATATGCTAAACCTTCTCGATCATCAGGTCCACCAAAGAAGAGCATAGCAACATGGTGAGAAGATTGATGTGCTGTCAACTTGGCTGAAGAGGTAAATCCTCGATCAACTAAAATCCCAACTGAACATGGAGCGTTGGCTAATAAATTTTGGTTAATCATCCGAAAAGATGGATTTATAACTTCCATTTTTCCATCAACCGTTTGTTGTTTGTGAAATGGAATGATGATGAAAGCTACATGCTTGTCTTCTGCGACTGTGCATATATCTTCATGCATGGTGGAGTATGGCGAAATTGCTGTGAGTGGCTGTACAGTCACACATTGGACGTTGTGTTCAAAATTTTCGAAAGCATTGATTATGTTATCGCTCTGAGCTTGTGTACGATTAAGAGGCTGACTGCCAATTTTTCTGTTGTTGTGGACAACTAGTATGGCAGAGGATCGACCAGTGAGTTCCACAAGGTGGAGAACATAGGCACATATTGGTGATCGTTTGGTTGGATTTGAGATTTCGAGGAGATTTATGACTGTTGGAACATTTTTTGGAGAATGAACGCATACTAGTATTTTAAATTCACAATTCTGTTTCATACTCTGTATGGTTCTTTTTTTATGTGATCCATACTTTCTTGCGGGCTTGTAAATTGTTGTAACAGTTGGGGTGATGATACTTGTCATAGCAATTGTCACGAGCACCATTATTGCAAATGATTTTTCATCCAGTACCTAAATGTGTGGCAAATCAAAAGTACCAAATAAGATGAGTGATTTGGATCCCTGTATATATGGCGGTCATGTTAATTATACCATGCTTTACATAATTCTAATGACATGCTTTCATAAGCTTATATATGAGATTACATACAACAAAAATTGAAGAGTATATATACCTTTTGATCCTTGCCAACATTTAGAACAATCATCTCAACAAGGCCTTTGGAGTTCATGAGTATACCGAGGGTGAACCCTTCATGAAATGGCATCCTATAATATAATGCAACAATAAGAGTTCCAGCTATTTTTCCGGCACATGCCAAAAAAATAACAAAAATTAAGAGCGCCCATGTTCCAATCCCGTTAATGGCAGAAATCTGCGTCTTAAGGCCACTAATGGCAAAGAATAGGGGCAACAAAAGTCCTGACACAAAGTCCTCGAGCTTTTCTACAAGTGTAGCACCTAGAGGCCCGTTGGGGATAACTAATCCGAATATGAATGCTCCAAAAACAGAATGTGTTCCAATTGAATCCGTAATAAAGCCACATATCATTACTCCTGTGAGAATGATACATATATCAAATTCACTAATGTTTTCACCTTCGGGTGTTTTCTGGATTATCCATTCAATCATAGGACGAACTACCAATATGCAGAAGACTACAAATGCGGCGGCAGAAAGAATCACCCAAAAAGAAGTAAATGTCATGCTTTGGATCTCAGCAAATGCTATGGCAAGTGCTAGCATAATCCATGCACACATATCATTTACAAGAGCCGATGACATAGCAATTCTTCCCATCTCTGTGTTAAGTAATTTGAGCTCAGCCAATATTCGAGCTAGCACGGGAAATGCAGTGACTGAGAGGGCTACCCCAAGAAATAGTATGAAAGTGCCCTGTTTTACCATTTCCGTTTTTTGAAGTAACAGAAAAGAAAATGAAATTCCTATCAAGAAAGGCAAAATCATACCAGCAACTGCAATGACTAGGGCTTTTTTACCGGTTCGACGAATCACACTAAGATCCATTTCTACTCCAACTAGGAAAAGAAAGTAGAGAAGGCCTACATTTGCCATTGTCTCAAGAATCATTACACTTCGTAGAGGAAATATTGCCTCAGCCAATTTCTTATTTTGCCCCATCACCGATGGTCCCAATATTATTCCACCCTACAAAAATTTTAAAATGAACCAATTAATTTCAAGGTAACTAATAAGAATTATTGAAAAAAAGTTATTGCATTTGTAAGTGCATATTTGTACGTGCACTTGTACATACTTACGAGGATTTCCGATATAACACGAGGCTGGCGAAAGGGTTTTAAAATGAAAACAAGAATACGAGTCATTAACACAATCATTGTTAATTGCAAAATGAAGAGCGGTAAAGAATAATTCAATGGATTATCACCCTGCCAAATCCCATTTGTTGTTATCATTGTTGGTGAATAACAAACAATTGAATCCGAACTTTTGTTATTATTATCTGCCATTTTATTTCACCAGCTTGATTTCACCGAATCCTGGTTTTATGTGTACGTTTTTATATGAAATAAATCAAACCAAACAAATGGGATTTTATTCCTCCTCCACCCTTATCAGTTCCAACATGTTGTTGAAAGAACTTACTAAATTGTAAGATAACTAGTCATAAGAGATAATCCAGAAAGAATTTAGGGATGATTTACTTGGTTGTTCATGCAATTTAATTTCCTATAATTTTGATTATGAGAGGCAGTGAGTGTAAGAATTTAGTTAAATCAATTAATGGTCTAGTTTGTTTGGAAACACTAGATTTTCTATGGTCAATAAGAGGTGCCTCTTCATACTAATCTTTATCCACTAATACTAATTCAGGTAAACAACATACATTTTGCTCATTTTTTTTTAAAAAAAGAATGCCTTTTCTCCTATATTATCCGATGATAGATGGTTACCACCTTCCTCAAATGAAAGATGGTTCACTACCGAAAACAGGGTCTATATCGATCTCTGAATTGTTCAACGGTGTAAAATGTGTATCGATCTCTGAATTGTTCAACGGTGTAAAATGTGTATATATCGTGACTTTTATGTTAATCAAAATTACGATTTAGGGTGGCACATGTAAGTCCATCAATATTTTTAACTATACTTTTCATATATCATGAACATGGGTGGTCCTGACCCAGGATGTGGTCACAAAAGTTAGGGGTCCAAAAATTTTACAAAAATTCTTTATTTTTATAAACAAGTCTATGTATGGGTAAGATATTTAAATTGATAATGCATCCACTTAAATTGATTATGCATTCTTTTAACCTTAATATATCTCCATTTTCATTGTCGTTGGTTGAGAAATAAAAGTTTCATGAAGTTTTAGACGTTGTAACAGAAACAAAAAGTGTTCTGCACCTGAATTTAAGTTAATTACATCTTTTATAGAAAGTCACATACTAGTACTACTTTATTCAACTTCTAGGAACTTTAAAATTTCAGTATATATGTTTATTAGATTCGCTACTCCTATAGCAAAAGTTCTAGTCCATTTTTACATAGCTTATATACTATTGTTTGTGTTGATTCATTAGTATAAATTAATGTATTTTTGGCATGTTACAATTTTTAGTTATTGAGTAGGATAAATTATTGTTTATTGCTGGTGTGGCAATTAATTCATTAAATTCCAATTTTCTAAAAAATGATTTTTTACGTACATTTCTAACAATTTTTTAAAAAAAGGTACTGAAATTTTCTGGGTGTTGGCCCCATATATCACAATCTGAAAGGAAAAGATCCCAAATATCACAACTCAAAAACTTGTCCCCAAATATCACTCAAAGACATAGTATAAAATAGCGTTTTGAATTTTTTTTTCCATAATTTTTTTGTTTTTAGTTTTCTTGCTTCAAAACGCAAGTTGATAGTTTGTTTTTAAAAGTAAACGCCACATAAAGTGGCGTTTGTTGTTGTTTTTTTTTTCAAGACGCTAATTCAAGTTGAGTTTGCATTACTGGTACTTCAAAAATGCTAAATTAAATTGAGTTAAAGAACAAAACGCCACTTCATGTGGCGTTTGTTTTTTTTTTTTTTTCTTTTGCTTTTTTCTCCTAAATATATACGGTTTATTCATTGTTCTGAATATTTCTAAAACCCGAAATGGAAACGTTGAACCCCAAAAATTAATTGTTGAACCCCTAAAATTTAATTAAAATTGTATTTTTGAAAAACTGAATCCGGTGACCTGATTTTTAAACGCTAACGCGTTTAAAAATCTGGATAAGTTAGGGTTTAGGGTCTAGGGTTTAGAGTTGTAAACAACCCTAAACCCCAAACCCTAAGTTCGTATACGGTTTATTCTTCGTTCTGAATATTTCTAAAATCCAAAATGGAAACGTTGAACCCTTAAAGTTAATTGTTGAACCCCTAAATTCAATTAAAATTGTATTTTTTTAATTTAAAAATTTTAATAAAAAAATTGAATCCGGCGGCCTGATTTTTAAATGCTATCGCGTTTAAAAATCAGGATGAGTTAGGGTTTAGGGTCTAGGGTTGTAAACAACCTAAACCCTAAACCCTAAACCCTAAGTTCGCATACGGTTTATTCGTCATTCGAAATATTTCTAAAACCCAAAATGGAAACGTTGAATCCCAAATGTTAATTATTGAACCCCTAAGGAAATACAAAAATCATGTCATCGGACTTAATACAAAAACAAAATTTTAATTTACCATTTAGTTATTAATTTTTTAATACTATTTGAAAATATATATTTAGAAGAAATTAAAAAAAAAACACCCCAAAACACCACATGAAGTGGCGTTAAATAACCTAAACGCTAATTGAAGTTGTGTTAACACCTGAAAACATATTCTAAAGTAGCGTTGCTAGTGTTAAAAAAAAAAAGGAAAGAAGCCAAACACGAGACGCATTAGCGTCTTTGGTAAAAAAAATAACGTTACACGATGTAGCGTTTTGGAGTGATATTAGGGGCCAAATTTTTTAACTGTAATATTAAGGATCATTTTCTTTCAAATTATGATATTGGGGGTCTTTTTTCAAATTTTCTTACGTTGGGCCTCAAATTCGTCAGGACTTGATCATGAAGAACAATAATTATAATTGTAAAAGCAGTTTATGCATGTTAATTATTTGGTTTTTTTGAAATAATATTAATTTGTTTCTTTGTGGGACATGTTTAAAGTATAAATATTCAAAATCTAAGTTAACAATTTTGACCAATAAATAAGCATATTAGAGCATCTCCAAAGGTAGTAGGTATAATGGTTAGCTAAAATAATATATAATAATTGTTAGCTAAAATTTGCTGAACCTGTAAGGGATTGTGCTTCAATGGTATTAGCTATAATGGTTAGCTATAATTCAAAAACATTATATATTGTGTAATGGATGTGTAGGAATTGATTTAAATGGTATACATTAATGTGTAGGTCTAGTTTATATATGGCATAAAGCTGACATGGATATTTTAGCTAATGACCACAACTCAACAAATATAGAAGACGAGATGGAGGATATCTATAATTATTGCTAACAGCTTTGATGGTTGGAGGGCTATATTTTTTAGCTAATATGTATATTAAAGTGACACCTAGACTTTTTAGCTAATAGATGGTAAAAAAAGCTTTTAGGTATAATTTTAGCTTAACATAATTATACATAACACCATTGGAGTGTATATCTGCACTGTTAGCAAAAAAATTGTATAATCCATTTAGATAAGCATTATAGCTAACAAATTTATATTTCACCCTTGGAGATGCTCTAATGATTGGAGATGCTCTTATATAGTAATATTTATATTTTAGAAAAATATCATGATGAAGTTTGAGTGTTCTATTTTATAAATCAATTTTTATCTATACTCTTTATTAATAAGCGAAATCCCTTTTCGTTGAAGCGCAATGGTACCAAACTTTGGTTATCATTATATTTATTTATTTATTACATAAATATATAATCATACTGGAACACACCTACTTCTACTTCTACTTATACTGTGAGTCTTATTACACACGTACTTCTATTATAAGAGTCTCACGGAAACCCCATTTCAGTGGAACACAATAATACAAAATTTTGGTTATCACTTTATTTATTCATTTTATTATTATGAACTTATAACCCGAGCAATGCATTGTTCTTTTCTTAATATCTATAATTTTGTTAAATTTTTTAATATTTATTTGTTATTAGTTTACATGATCAAATTGTTGTTAAAAATTGATATATATTAGGTTTTACACGTTTAATTTAATATTTATACTCTATCTTAAGTTCTAAAAATTTAATTTACACGATTTTACAGCCCACGTGAAATTCATAAAATAATCTTTAATGATTGTTTAACAATTACTTTTCAATTAAAATTATCCAATTACAAAAAAGAGATAAAATTGACGAATTTTTACGTTAAAAATTCTATTCAATATAGGAAATCTACTTATATTTGGTTTAGGTTATCAAAAAACCATTTTTAGTATTTGAATACTGTTGGTCCCGGAGTATATTGCAAAAGGGGGGGTGGGGTTGAATGCAATATAGATAATTCCAAATCTTTACCTCAACAACAATGATAAAGATTGTAAACTATCTATGCAAGAAATGCAAACACAAGTAGTAACTCAAGATATTCTCACAAAATAAATGTTTTATTTATTTTGTAAAGTGTTGCTACAACCTCGAGAAAAAGTATTTTCTCAAGCTTCGACTTCTTGAATCGATTACAGAAAGAATGATAGATGTTTCTCTATAAAGACTAATCTTCTCTAACATCTTTGTCATATGGGTTGTGGAGCCGCTATCATTTTCAAGTGGCAGCTCCTTACAAATTTCCCACCCTTGTGACTTTCCCAAAATGCTATACAAACAGATTATCATTAAGCATAAAGCAATCTGGGTTCTTTCTAAAACTAGCTAATACAATTCTAGTAGATGCAGACTTGTCATACTCTCGAATTGTCGAGTTTCGTCTTGTGATCTCTCAAGCTTCTGTTGTAGTCTTGCAGGTCTGCAACAATCTTTGACAAGATGCAGCAAATCTGTTTCTTGAACATCTAAACTGTCAGGGGTTTGACTGAGATAAATCCCCAATTCAAATATTCCATTGAGACAGTAACCTTTGATGCCAAGTCTGCTGTCATGAGAATGTTCCTTGGATGACAGTATGAGTCCCCGCCAATGATGCTGTCAGGACTTTCAAACTTGCTGTCAAAGTGTGAGAATGTTGCTGTCTTCATGCTTCCGCCAATGTTGCTGTCAGATGAAACTTGCTGTCGTGACTTTGCAACATGCTGTCTTCTTGTAACCTTACTGTCAAGGTTGTAACATTTATTCTTTCTGTCTTCCTTATGTATAACTTGAGGCTTGAACAAATGTATGGACTTCTTCCAAGAGATACAATTATTGCATGACAGTAGTTTATTCGATTACGAGGACACACTATGGCTGTGATAGTATGTTCTACTTAGCCTATACAAATAAAACTAAGTACTAGTTAATTTGTCTCTAAGCTATCACCCATAAATACTAACAATCTCCCCCAATTTGTTTTTATGGACAATAACAACAAATTTACAATTAAAGCATGCTGACAACTTAACTAACATGGATCAGAATAGTTAAAACACCATGTCTGATGAATGTTAAAGAATCCAGAATACAATATTGATGTTCTAACTGCAGATCAATTACTCCTTTATGTTGAGAAAATAAGAAATTTTACTTAGCTTGATTTGAGCAGTCCTCAGCTATCTAGATTCTTCCCTCTCTTTTGAGGGCTTCTTGTTTTGCCTTCTTGAGGTCTTCTACTAAAGCCTTTTCTTCAGGAGTTTTAGCATCATCTTCAATGTCTTCAATGTACCCTTGAATCACTCGAAAAGGAAACACTTTAGCATCTTTCAGGTCAAACCAAGTTTCGAAGTCATAGGTATATGTTCTGAACTTTAAGATGCCTTCGATGACCTTGAATCTCCTTCCAGGGAAAGCATTAAGAGATACTCTCCTTTTTCTGTCTAATTTTGGATCTTCATCTCTCCTTTGATCAAAGAAAACTTCAAGTTCCCAAGCACATAGCATTTCAATCTTGTGAGATGATCCAACAACTTTCCAGTAGAGATTCTTCAAAATACTGGTCCTCAATTTGTGAAAACTATCTACATAGATTTCTTCTTTTCTATTTATAATTCTGAGAGGATCTTCCAGTACATAGGGCTGATAATCTACTTTCTCACTGTTCATTTTGTTGACCTTCTTGAAACTTTCTTTCAGTTGAGCTTCTAGATTTTCAGCAGTTTGTTTGGCAGACTTGGGTGGTTTGTCAGCATTTTTGAATTCTTCTTCAGTAGTCCTGAATGCTTCTGCTGCTTCATGCACTTCTGCAGGTGTATTAGATGACGTTCTTTCTGCCCAATCATACTTACATGCAACCTCTAATTCATCTGAACTTATAGTCAAGTTGGCATCATCAATTTCCATCCAGTCACCATGTTTCTCATAGAATTCAGCATATCTTTCGGCATAGTATTTCTGGATGTGTTCCATGGCTGGTTTAGGGACATTGCCATGACTCACCATAAGCTCCACCATTCTTGCCAACACAAAGAAATCGATTCTGTGTGTCACTACTTCAGATGTCATTTTGAGGCTATACCTGTCCACCACATATGATCCTTTGATCATATTGAAATCCTTGTCAACATCCATCATTCTACTTCCATCTATATGCCAGATGGTGTATTTGGTTGCATGTTGCTTAGTTTTATCAAATCCAAAGAGATGAATTTCATGTCTCTTTCAACATTTGCTTTATGACATTCGAAGTTGTTCATCATTTCTCTTTTCTGAATAACAGTCTTATCAACCACTACTCCATGCTTCTTTGTCTTAGCTGCAGCCTTTGTCTTCCCCTTTGTAGGAGTTGAGCTCCAGGCTCTTGCTTTTATTTTTGTCCTTTTAGGTTTGAATGCCTTGGCATCCTTGTCCTTGACAGCATCTTCATTCAAGCTCTTGACAGTGTCTTTTTCAACTGTGTCTTCCATGACAGTATCTTCATTTAAGCTCTTGACAGTGTCTTTGTTGACAGCATCCTTCTCAGCATTAAGGCAGTCAACAACAAACCTTAAAATATTTGTTTCTAAGGCTTCAAGAATGTCTATCTCCCCTTCATCTTTAGCATCAGCATCTTTCTTGTCAGTTTTGGGAGTTTCTTCTTTTATTTTCTCCTGAGTTTGACTTCCAGCAATCTCAGCAATTGCTTTGGCACCATTTCTAGGTGCATCAAATCCTCCACTACCATCAGGTTCATCTTTATCATCATCAAGGGTGTCATCAAATGTGCAGCTTCCACCTCTTTCACTTCTTTTGGCATTTTCTTTAGAAATTAACTTCTTTATTTGAGTGCTAAGACTCTCATCTCTTTTCACCAAAAGTTTGTGAATTTCCCTGACTGCCTTGACTTTTTCCTTGGTAATCTTGGACTTGAGGATCTGTCTCAGCACTATCATCACTGAGTCATCTTTCAATTTTGACTCTTTATTCAAAGTCAGAAAACCAATTTTCTTTACTCCTGCACTTGTGGTCATCTTGTAGCAAACACCATATGGATTGTCAATCACTTCTGGGAGTTTGTTTTCAACAAGCCTCTTGATCTATGCCAACAGACTTTCATTAAAGGTTGTTGAGTTGGCCTTCACTTTTGTTACTAAGGAATTTAGTATTCTTGCTTGCAAGCTTTGCAGTAGTTGCATTGTGATGAATATTGAGATGCCAGTTTTCAGATATACATCAATCGCCCATCTTTTCTCCAAGTTAACTTTTACAGAGATACTTATTATTTTATCCTTCAGTATTGTTGACAATTTGTTGTAAACTCCTCCTGCTTCTGTGATTGAGTTATCCACCAACATACTGAATTTTTATCCTTGTTGTTCAAAGTACTCTCCATGTGGCTAACCATCATTATTCCTGCATCATCTGGGCTATACTCACTTCCATCAGACCAGGTGGTTCCAGTTGTCAGATTTATATACTCAGACATTTTATCTTTGCCTTTACCCAGTCTATTTTGCTCTTCATGTTCTCTCCATAGTTTTTCCAGTGGATTTTCCATGATTTCTGAAGTTGGCTCCTTAATTTTCAGAGGAGGCAGTATTGGTCTTTTAGACTTTTGAGCTTCTTGTAATTGCTCCATTTCTTCTTTAGTAATTACCAATACTGGCCCACCATCCATTTCATGTTCAATAAAATCACCATCTCCAGAGGCTTTCAGCTCTTTACCAAAGTTTCTTTCTTCCTTTTTCTTTGGCTCCCCCTCACTCTTTTCTCCATCTTCAACTTGTACCTACTCCTGCTCCCCCTTACTTCTTGACTCCCCCTTTCTTGTTGCTTCCCCTTGTTTCTCCTTCTATTCCACTCTATTCTGATCTACCAATTTCTCCCCCTTATTTAAGTTGACAGCACTAAGAGTAGCAGAAAATGATAACAGGGCCTGTTGAATCTCAGCAAAATCAGCAGCTACCATAGTGGACAGATTGTTAATCTTGGCTTCCATGGATGCACATCTGCCCTCAAGGGATTGCAACCTTGAATCAGCTTGTTTAGAAGGACCACCAGATCTTAACCTTTTTGGAGGCAAAGGAAAAGATTGGGGCAAGGAGGCTGTGGGGGTTCTCACACTCTCATTGTTTTTCTGAGTGATCTCATCACTCCTCACAGTTGAATACTCAAGGCCTAGAGCCTATTTGCTGGGGTTTCTCTCTTTTTCACTCTGGACATGCTCAAGTCCCTCTCCTTTTGTCAGCTCATTTGGCTACCTCTCATTTTTATGCTCACCTTTCTTTTCTTTTATCTCTCTTTTATTTTTCACACCCTCACTCAACCTAGATGCATGGGTATGAGCAGTACTAACATGCATTGAAAGAGAAGGTTTATATTTTACCTTCTTGAAAGAGGATATTGACACATGATCATCATCAGAAGCATCTTCAATAATGACTGCATCTTGATCAAGCTGTGTAGAGGTGACAACACCTTTATCCAAAAGGTTACTGTCAGCAGGTGGGGTGACAACAACTTTGGCTGTGTCCTTGACAGTAGTTGAGGCTGTGACAGCAACTTCCTGAGGGTAAGTTGCTTTCTGGAGATCAATCATGATTCTGGATGTTTTAATATCTGGCAGAATTGCATCATGATCTAACTCAGTGTTTGAGAGAGTGGTGTCCATCACACTTTGAGCAATGGGTTCTTGTGGACCACTTGATGGGGGCTCATCCATGATAGAAGATGGATGATCAAAACCTGAAGGGTTGGTACTGTCCCGTTCTCTAGGTTGTTGAGAAGAAACAATTGATGGATTAGAGAATAAAGAAGGTGACGGTATAGAGGAGAGTATTGGCTATTCCACAGGGGTAACTTGTGGAACATCAATAGTAGGAGTTTGTTCCTCACTATGCCCTATCTCCATGTGTGTTTCTGCAAGTGTGGGCTTCTCATGAGTGAGTTCATGAGTTTGTGCAGACCCTTTACAAGATGCCCTGGGAGATAGGCCAATTTAAATAGATGCTCCTTGTTGAGAAGAAGCATATAGGGATGTGTTTGATTCCCTTTTATCATCCACAGCCTTTTTGTGAGACTGTGGGGTGACTGACATTGGCTTTGGCCCTCTTACCTCTCTTCTTCTTAGGCTCAAGAGGAACCACTGTGGGTTCACTTTCACTAACGTCCTTATTTGCTGCATCAAGTACAGTTTCTCCCTCAACACTCTTAGAATTACCTTCAACACCAGTTTCCAAGGGTCTTTTCTTGGATTCTTGCAGGGCTATTTTGGTGGCTTTTGGTAGTCTAGATGGTCTGACTTGTATAAATTGAGTAGAATGAGGGTTGACTGAATTTGGGCTTAATTCAGCTTCATTCTCAAGAGAGAAAATAGTATACCTAGAGGGAAATGGAAAATCAAGGTTAGGCACTTGATCAACCATGTGCTATGTAAAACAAAGTGGAATATGTGCATTTAAATTCTGTGAATTGAGTGTAGTGTGTGTATTTCTTTTCAAAACATTGCACTCCATTGTGAGAGATGCATTTTCATCAATTCCACATAAAGAATTTATACACATCATAAGAAAGAGAGGATAGATATGTATCTTTTTGCCTAGGGCAGATTTGAACTGTCCCATGAGCAGCTTTCCAACATCCACTTTGTACCCATGGACAAGAGAGTGAGTGAGTTTCTTGATGTAGGTAGGGATACCATTCCACCCAGAGGTCTTTTTGGAGAAAACCTTCACCATTGCATCAATAATCATGCTCCATTATTTTCTTAGATATTTCCTGTCCATTTCTCCAGTTGGGTACCAGCTTGAAGTTCCTTCTTCAAGAACAGGGCCAGAAGACCCAATTTTTAAGAAAAACTTCTTTAGGGTTTCATCACTTGCAAGCTCCTAGTATGATTCATTTTCTTGCAGTCAAATTCCTAGAGCTTCATTGATGCCCTTGATTGTGAGAATGTAGGTAGTGTTGTTGATTTTAAAATTTATGGACTCACTACCAGCATCTCCTTGAATAGAGGCTGTTTTCCAAAATTGTTCAAGTCTGTCTAGGTCCAAAGAGGGTGTCAAAGTAATAGCATGACCTAGATACGACTTTTTCATGAAGGATACAAGTCCTGTGAAGCCTTCACCAGCATCTTCAGCAGTGAGGATGCCAGCAAAGTTTGTTTGAGAAGATGATTGTTTGGGGGCCATTTTTGTGCTTTAGGTTTCGAGAAAAAAAATTGTTATACTTTTGAGAGATTTTTGTAAGGCTTTATGTGTTTGACAATTGCTTATATGAGAGTGGCAAATATTTTACTGAACAGGGAAAAGTAACTTTGTCTTCACCCATTAAGTGTTCACGTGGTGTATTGGGTAGTTACTTTTTAGTGGCTGTAAATTGTGAAGGTAAAAATCCCAATTTCAACGGTCCACTAACTCTTGACAGTAACCTGTGCGCTGGAACAAATCGTTAGTAACCTTGGGGTGGTGACAGTATGTTTCGCTTGACAGTAATATTGGCACGAGAACATGCTGTCACCATTAAGTAATTTATAGACAATTATCCTTAAAAAAATCTCATGACAGCACCTTTCCTTGTTGACAGCAAGTTGTGCGGAAATTCCAAACGTCATGGGTTTTAAATGAATTTTGTCTATTACTTAATTAAAATTACCAATTAGCATTTTAATCGATTAAAGCGCATACTCGTTTCAGGCACACGTACACACATTCACATATACACACATGTATACATGCATTAACTCAACAGATAACCAAGGTAGGTGAATACAGTAAAGAGACAAGCAAGAACCTGGAAGAAGAGACGATGAACTTTGCATTAACAAAAAAAACATTACAAAATAATTTCATGTTTCATCATCTGAAACAAGTTCATACAACTCCACTTCAACAACTTCTCCTGCTATCCCTTCTGCCTCAAGGAGAGCCTCGACGAAGTCGAGAAACTCCTTCCAGGCTGCCATTTCTCCTTCAGCCCTCTTTTCTTTCTCCGCTTCTGCTTCCTCTAGTGCTGTATCCATCAAATCGAACAACATTTCAATCTCCTCCTCGTGACCGGGCTCGCACCAAAACTTGGGTTTGCAGTCCATTTGCTCTTTATTCTCTCTCCTAAGTGTGTTGTGAGTAATATGGAAAAAAATAGGGGTTTGGCCTCGGGTTCATTTTATAGCACGCTAGGAGACGCTATAGTTTCCCACACACTTCCTTTTAATAAAGTATTTAACTTTTAAAATAAAAGGGCTGACAATTAACCCGGTCATTTCAAATGACAAGACTAATCATCCCTGGCACGCGTGTAATTTAAGTTAAGGTCACGTGACTACTCATTACATAAGTTAAAATACGCATGTAATTTCAATTTAGCGTAGTCATAGAAGACATGCTGTCAATAACAAGTAGCACATTAGACAGTAACTTCTCATTAGAGCAATATCGAAGGCTACTGTCACGAGCTGCAATTTAACACATTGAAAATGTAAAAACTAGTAAGTTAACATACCATATTTAGCATTCCCAAATTCACTTACCAACCTGTTGAAGGTTGTTTCTTCCAATGGCTTGGTGAAAATGTCTGCAAGTTGATTTTCCATAGGAATGTAGAACAACTTCACAGTTCCCTTTTCAACATGTTCCCTTATAAAATGATGCCTTATATCAATGTGCTTTGTCCTGGAATGTTGAACTGGATTGTCTGAGATGGCTATGGCACTAGTGTTGTCACAGTAGATAGGAATGTTTGATAACTCTAAACCATAATCCAAAAGCTAATTCTTTATCCAAAGAATTTGTGCACAGCAACTTCCAGCTGCAATGTATTCAGTTTCTGCAGTTGAGGTAGACACAGAATGCTGCTTCTTGCTAAACCATGACAATAATCTTCCACCAAGAAATTGATAGCTGCCTGTTGTGCTTTTTCTTCCAATTTTGCAGCCAGCATAGTCTGAATTGTAATATCCAACTAGATCAAATCCAGTGTCTTTAGGATACCAAAGGCCTAAATTTGGAGTGCCTTTCAAGTATCTAAAGATTCTCTTGATAGCAATCAAGTGTGACTCTTTTGGATCAGCTTGAAACCTTGCACAGAGACATGTAGCAAACATTATGTCTGGTCTGCTAGCAGTTAGATATAACAGTGATCCAACCAAGCCTCTATAAGTACTAGAGTCCACTTTCTTTCCTTTAGGATCTAGATCCAGTTTGGTTGCAGTAGAGATAGGTATCTTGGCAGGTGATGCATCTTCCAAGTTGAACTTCTTGAGCAGTTCCTTGACATATTTTGCTTGATAAATGAAGATGCCATCACACTTTTGATAAATCTACAGGCCAAGAAAGAATGATAGTTCTCCCATCATACTCATCTCATATTTGTTCCTCATAAGAGATGAAAACTTCTCACACAGCTTTTCATTTGTAGAACCAAAGATTATGTCATCAACATAGATCTGTACCAGAATGATGTCCTTGCCATGATGTTTGTAGAATAGTGTTTTATCTAAAACACCTCTATAAATTGATTCTCCAACAGAAAGGTAGGGAGTGTATCATACCAAGATCTAGGGGCTTGCTTTAAACCATAAAGTTCCTTGAACAACTTGTAGACAAATTCATACAACTCAGAATCTTCAAATCCAGGTGGTTGTTCAACATAAACTTCCTCCTCTAGCTCTCCATTAAGAAAGGCACTTTTGACATCCATTTGAAATACCTTGAAATTGCAGTGTGCAGCATAGGCTAGAAATATTCTGATAGCTTCAAGTCTGGAAATAGGTGCAAATGTCTCATCATAGTCTATTCCATCCTGTTGACAGTATCCTTTGGCCACTAGCCTTGCTTTGTTTCTTGTCACATTTCCACTTTCATCCAACTTGTTTCTGAAGACCCATTTTGTGTCAACAACTGATTTCCCTTTAGGTCTTGGTACTAGTTTCCACAAATTGGTTGAGCTCCTCTTGCATAGCTATCACCCAATAAGAATCCAACAATGCTTCATCAATTGTCTTTGGCTCAATTTATGATAGAAAATAGGAGAGCATGCTATCAGGAGAGACATTTCTTCTGGTCCTTACTCCAGTGGAAGGATTGCCAATAATTAAATTAGAGGTGTGATCCTTGTTCCATTTAGTGGATCTGGGAAAGCTTCTATCTTGTTCTGCTTGATCAGTTCCTTCTTGAGGAATTAATTCTTCCACATTGTTGTCTTCTCCATGTTCTTCAAGATCTCTAGAGTCACCATCAGCTTCATGATTAGATGTAATTGATTGTGACTGAGTTGGAGCTTGATTAATATCATTTGTGTTGACAACATCTCCTCCAAACTCAAGAGTTTGAGTACAAGATGTTCAGTAACAATTTCTTCTTTTTCCAAGTATCCTTGATTCTCAAATCCCAGAGGCTGCATCTGACCATCTTCTTGCAGTCCCGGAAACTTGGTTTCATCAAATGTAACATTCACACTTTCTTCAATGACTTTGTGTTCTATGACATAGACTCTATAGGCAGTCCTTTCTAATCCATATCCCATGAAAATGTCTTCATGTGCTTTAGCATCAAACTTTCCTTTTCTTTCATGGTTGTCTATCATCATGAAATACTTGCTTCCAAATACATGAAAGTATTTGACAGTAGATTTCTTTCCAGTCAACAGATAGTAAGGAGTGTTCCCATGAGTCTTGTTGATTAAGGTTCTGTTATGTATGTAACAAGCTGTGTTGATAGCTTCTGCCCAGAAATATGTTGGTAATTTTGTATCATTCAACATAGTTCTTGTAGCTTAAATGAGAGTCCTGTTCTTTCTTTCTACTACACCATTTTGCTGTGGTGTCCTGGCACCAGAGAATTGTTGAACAATTCCTTCATCTTTGCAGAAGTTTCCAAGAGTAGCATTTTTGAACTCAGTTCCATTGTCACTCCTTAGGATTTGAACTTTTGCATTTGGAGTTCTATCAAGAACCCTGATGTGATCAATGATCTCCTGAGCAGCTTCATCCTTTGATTCTAGAAACTTTACCCAAGTGTACCTAGAATAGTCATCCGCCATGACGAGGGCATATCTCTTTCTTGCTAATGATTGCACATTAAATGGTCCAAAGAGATCCATATGAATCAGTTTAGTGATTCAGTGTTGGTGTTTAGTTGCTTTGACTTGTGCACAGATCTTTTCAATTTTCCCATTTGATAGTCCTCACACAATCCTTCTTGATAGAATTATTGTTGAGGTAGTCCTCTCACCATCTCCTTATTCATTAGTGTATTCATGGTCTTGAAATTGAGGTAGGGGAGCTTCTTGTGCCAAAGCATGATGTCACCAACTGTTGCCTTACTGTAGAAACAGTAGACCTTGTCTTTCTTAACAGAGTTTAAGTCTACCTCAAACAAGCTTCCTTTTCTGACTCCTTTCAGAGAAAGGCTTCCATCCTTCTTGTGATAGATATTGCAGACCATCATATCAAAGTCAACATTAAATCCTCTATCACTGAATTGGTTGACATTGAGCAGGTTGTGCTTCAATCCATCCACAAGAGCAATATCTTCAAAGACAACATTTCCAATTTCCAAACAGCCATATCCCACAGTGTAACCTTTGCTGTTGTCTCCAAAGGTTATGCTTGGGCTAGCTTTCTGTACAAAATGTGATAGCAGGGCTTTATCACCTGTCATATGCCTGGAACACCCATTGTCAATGATCCATATGACCTGTTTCTTTTTATTGCCCTCCAAAACAGATGAATTTTAATTTACATCTGGTACCCAATTCTTGTTGAGTCCTGCAGTCTCAATATCACATTTTATATCATCATCATTCACATGTGAATCAACATTAGAATCTTCCTGTTTGACTCCTTTTGCTACCCACTCAACTTTAGAATAAGACTTGGTCTTTTTCTTAGTAGGTATTGTCTTCTCACCAACATTGGCAGGCTTAAAAGTCTCAATAGTTTGCATATAGGAGCATATTTCAGTAGATAGAATAGGCAGGTTAAAACATGTACTCATGGCAGTGATTTTACATGGCATACAGTCAATGTTATTACAAACACTCATTGTTCTTTGCATAATGGGGATTCTATGTAAGTTACTGTTGAGTATTGAATACAGTAAAAGAATACAGAGGGGGGGGTGAATGTATTCTTGAACTTTTCTACGTTCTTGAATCTTTGCAGCAAGATATGTGTTGAGTGTGTGAGATATGTAAGTGCGGATAACAAACACAACACAATATCACTTTAATCTAATATTTTATTAGATAAAGATTTTGCTACAATCTGTGAGTACAAATGGTAGTATTCTTAGCTTCGTTTTACTTAGAGAGATATTTCTTGTGATGTATATGAAAATCTTATCTCTCAAAACTTATCTGCTAAGGAAGTCAGGCTGTATCCTTATAGACATGGATACACCTACTTACTACAAATAAGGTAGGTAAACAAACTACTTTCCAGTCTGTCTATCTCATTTGAGTAAGAGTCCAAACGGCTACAGATTTGACTTTGCAAAGCCTGTTCAGATCCACTTCTTTAGCTCCTTGTCCCTTTGTCTTATCTCTCCAAGCTTCTTTGTAGGCTTTCCAATGTGCTTTATAGTACATAGTCAAATAAAGCGTCTTGGCTTGTTGCAGGTTTCTAAATTGTACAATTCTTCAGTATTTTGTCTCCAAGAATGTATTCGAGAAGTGGCTAAGTGATTGATTCGAGAACTCGAATTGACTTAATCGATAACTCTGAGTTCTCGAATAATGTTATATTGACATATCGAATCACTTCTCGAATAGCTCTTTTCTCTGGGACTCCTTGAGATATCGAATAGAGCATTTTGACATATCGAATCCCTGAGATGTCGAATAGCTTCTTTAGTCCTTGAGATATCGAATAGAGCATTGACTTTTTGACTCTTAGAGAACTCGAATGATGCTTTGACTTGTTGACTCCATGAGTTCTCGAATAGAGTAATAGACATATCGAATCTCTGAGATATCGAATGAGAATCGAACAGTGTATTCAGAGATATCGAATAGTGTCTTCTAAGATATCGAATCTCTGACTTCTCGAATGCTAGACTTCTCGAATAGACAAATGTACTTCTCGAATTGGTACTTAGGCAAATTCTTCATTTCTTCAAATCCCAACTGTGATTATTTGGCAGTCTTTATCTCCTTGCTTGAGGCATGAACCTTGGAACTTCTTTCAAGCATTATTCTTGACTTTATAAGTACAGTTACACAACTAGGATTTGATGCCTATTACAAGTACAGAACAAATAGAAACTCTACAACTAGAGGTTCCCTCAGTTAAGAGGTCATGTTGGTAATGCATAGCATTACACATACTTAGGCTTGTTATTAGATGTATTCAGGCATGCCTCTGTGACTAACAATCTCCCCCAAATTGTAAGTAAGACCCTTAGTCACAATTTCATGTCTGATAACAAGCCTAACATACATAAAGATAAAACTTGACAGTACATGTATGACTTTTGATTAGCAATGTGGATAGAACTACAGGGTGAGTAATCTTACAGCCTATGATGAAGTACTAGCCATTGTCATTTGTTTCCCTTTCCATATCTTTGGCTTGAAAATCATCATATGCTTTCTGTCTTCTTTCTTTCTCCTTCCTTGTATTCTCATCCATAGCTTTTATTATTTCTGCCATAGCATCCAATTCTTCAAGCAAAATTGAGTCTTTGAAATCTTCAAGTACTGGTTTCAGAATGTTTGCAGGATAGTGGTTGAGTAGATTCATTCTGATGTGGACCTGATCCCCATTTCTCCTCCTATACTTCACCACATAGGGGTTAAACTGAACTCTACACAATCCCTTTGCCCTTAGCTTTTCTGCTTCAATCTCCAGTCTCTCAATTTCTTTCTCCCTTGCTAGCCATTTCTCATGACACACTTTACTGATTCTCTCCTCATGATCTCTCTTCATCTTCACAAAATCAATTAGCTCCAGCTTCCATACTCTTTCCACTTTATCTTCTGAGCTCAACAATGCAATGATTCTTTCTATGTCATGTAGCTTGCCCCAGTGTTGACATCCTCCTTGTTTGAATTTCTCCTCCCTTCCATCAGTATATTTGATCTCAAGGCAGTTATCAACAATGGCAACATGGTAGATTCTTTGAGCTTGTAAGAATTGCAGTTGGTCTTCATCAAAATCTTCATCTAGTGGTTGGAGTTTTAAGCCTGGATAGATTGTTAGAGTCCTTGATTTGGATAGTTTTGGTTTTTTTTTTCGGTAAATGAGGATTGCACCTCGTGAAGAATATATTAAAACTAAAGAAAAAATATAACAAGAGCAAAAAGCTCAAGCCAGAAAAAAAAATTTCCATTGGAACACTCTCCAAGGAATAAAGAAGAGAAAGCAACCAACACATTAAAAACTCCAACTACAAAAGCCACCTAAAGAGAGGTAAGAAAAAATAAAATACAATTCCCTACCCACTCATGAGACAATATGTCAAACAAAAAAATGGTGTAGAGAATAATCTTCAAACACCACACGAACCACATGTCTAGCCTTGATAAACACCCCCAAGCGTGCAAAGTGCTAACACAATCTCCAAATAGAATAACAAAGGCTCTCTTTCTCATAATATTGCAAGAAAGATCATCAAGCAAAAACAGATAAAACGCACAGAGAATACCACTTGTAGACACGAACCAAAAAAATTGATGCCCAAATACTAATGTCGGCCACCAATTGAGAGGAACCCAAATAAAAAATAACAACTCCCCACCCACCTCTAGCATGCCTTGTCGGAAAAAATCCAAATTAACATAGAAAGTCACACTAGCCCCATGACTCATCTTGAGATCACAATTCACCCACCCATTAAACAAGACCAGAATCTTTCTCATAAAATTGCAACTTGTGATAACCAATACTTTTGATAACAAAGCATTGTTCATGAGGTGGATCTTCACTCCACACGGCCAAATAGAAAGAAGAAAAAGACATATAGTCAACTCTTCATTCCATGCATGACCCCCACACCTTATAAAACTAAAGACCCCAATTCTATGCAAGCCATCTCCTACCTCCCAACTCCATCTGAAAAACCCCTGACCCCCTCCAAAATAAATGTAGCCACTTCGGTTCCTTTGAAAAAAATAAAAAAACCATCTGAAGCCATGGTGTAAGAAAAATGGCAAGCAGCAATCTGTCAGCTTGTTTGAATTTGATCCTTTTTACATGGTTGCCTGGCAGTAGCATGTGACCTTTGTTTGTAGACCATTGTAGTATTCCATTAGCAGTTTGATTTTTGAAATATACAAATGGTTTCTTGCATTGAATCTTCTTCTCTTCTTGAGGTGGCAAGACAGTTGCAGAAGCCATAGATGTAGATTTTGGTAGGTCACTACTAACATCATTCACCCTAGACTTAGAGTCTTGTGTTGTGGTGAGATTACTGCTAGCAATGCCTAAGGCTTGCTGTTTTCCATTCTTCCTCTCATAGACTTTCCTAGGTCATCATCCTTCTTATCCTTGCTGTCTTTCTTCTTCTTCTTATCCTCATCCCCCTTATCACTCCTGTGATGACTTCTCCTCCCATCACTCTTGTCTTCATCTTCATCATCCTTATTCCTCCTTGGCTTGGCCACTTCTGGAATTACACCAGTTGCAATGTATGATCTGAGAATGTGCAGTGCCTCTATCTCTTCAGCAGTACTTGTCCCCTTCTTCTTTTGCAGTAGATCAATGATGGCAATAATGAGTCTGTGATTTCGAGAAGTGAGATCATTGGGAATGACCAATCGTTTAATCTCTTCAACTCTGGTGCCAGACTGATAGATGATTGTCCATGGCTTCTTAATCACTTCTGGCAGCCTTGAAGGTTGGCCATTCCTCAAGTCATCATACAGACTCTTATTGTTTTCATTTACATTCCTCTTCTCTATGAGCTCAATCAGCGCATCTATCTCTGAATGTTTTAAGACTTGTAGAGTTTTGTAGGTTAGATGCCAGATTCTGGATTTTGCTACCATCATTACTTCCTTGAGCCATGAGCTATCAACTTTTCTAGGTATCACAGTGAAGTAATCAATCTGATCCTTCAAGCTTCTTAGATATAATTGAGTGTCACTAGCTTGTTCTCTTGAGACTTTCAGAAACTCCAAGAATGCATCGT
Source organism: Saposhnikovia divaricata (assembly GCA_036435485.1). Taxonomy (NCBI): domain Eukaryota; kingdom Viridiplantae; phylum Streptophyta; class Magnoliopsida; order Apiales; family Apiaceae; genus Saposhnikovia; species Saposhnikovia divaricata. The sequence goes on from CM071600.1 coordinate 29,479,135, forward strand.
CATGATAGACATTTGAGTTTGCAATTTCTTGTAGCGTGGCCTCAGTGACCACCTTCACTTCTACAGGCTTGGCACTCTTAGATATAGAGAATGGAGGTTTGTAAGATGGCATACTCCCTGCAACCACTGTAATTGTGATAGATTGATTTTGACCACCAGGAGTAGTGACATGCACAGTTGGTAGAGTGACAACTGGCAGAGAAGTAGGAGGCTCATCAACTTTGTCTTTTCCTTTGCCAGGCACATGAGTTAAAGATTTTGAAGTTCTTTGATGACCACCTTCAATGATTTTGATGCCATTTACTGGTGGTTTCTCCCCCTTTGTATTTGAGTTTCTTGATGTCCACTTCTCCCCCTTAGGCTTGTTTTTAGGCACAGAGGCTGTAGGAGTGACCTTTGGGGTTGAAGATTCCTCAGGTAGAGGGAGACCCATGTGCTTCATCATTGCAGACAACATTGATTGTTGATGCAGAAGAACATCAGCTGTGGTGGTGGCTTGAGTGTTCAACTTCTCAGTCAGAGTTTGTACCTTGTCTGTAAGATGAGCATTAGCCTGAGTGAGAGTAGCTACCTCCTTTTCAAGTGCATCTACCTTGCTGAACAATGCAGTAGATTTGAAGCCAGATAGGGATTGTTCTTTAAGTCTCTGCACTTCAAACCTAGACATCTCATGCACAGGGACCTAAGTGACCACCTTGTCTCCATATTGATTTGAAAAGAGTGTCCTAAGCATGGCATTGGCCTCAGTTGTCTGATCAGTGAGATTTTGGAATTTGTGCCCCAGGCCTGTGACAGCATCCTTGAGAATAGCCAAACCATTGTCCATCTTGGTGCAGGTAGACTTACAGGCTAGAATGTCCTTGACTAAAGTCTCCAACTGAGGGAATTTGGAATCAAAAGTCCTCTTTATCTCTCCCACAGACTTGTCTATTGCATCACTTACGTTGTTGATTTCTGATTTGACACCTTTACCCAGGTAGTGTGCAGCCTTGAGAAATCTCTTGTATGAGTCATTGATGTCTTCATACACTTCACCAGGAGTTAAGGATTTAGCATTGGAGCCTAGTGAAGTGATGTACTCCTCCCTCAGATACTGTAAGGCTTCATTGAGAGTAATATCATAAGTTCCTTGCATCCAGGCATCTACATTGCCATCTCTCTCAGCCTCATCAAGTATCTTTGTTTTCTGCATCTCCACATCATCTCTATGGCAGAGCAATATTGCTTCATAATCTGGATTTGGCACATTGGAGGTGACCAAGTTCTGGGCTATCTTTACAAACTCAGGAATCTAATCCACAACTAAGCTTTGAAGTGCTTCAACCGTCAATTGTGGTGGAACAGAACCTGATACTGAAGCACTGTCATGTTGCACAGGCTCCAGCCATTGTGACAGAAAGTCTGAGCTAGAGCTAGGCAAGCTAGACTCCTCAATTACAGATGTAACTTCTATAACCGGATGGAAAGACTCTACTACTGTTGTCTCCACAGGAGTGGGATGAGTTACAACAGTAGGTGACACAGGCACAGAGTCTCTAGTTAAAACTAGTGAATCCTCTGTGTTTGTGATGGTGTCATTAGGAGATGCCCCAGCATGCATTCCCTGACCATCTAAATGTGGTACCTGGGTGGTGAGCAAGGTGTCATGCACCAAGTCACTTGAATCCATTGGCTCATCAAGAGAAAAGAATTCTTGATGATCAATGCCTTGCTCCTCAATTGATTGAGTTGCAGGCTCCAAAGAAATATGAGTGGTAGATTCTGGAAGAGAAGTGTGTTGTAGATTAGATTTTGGCAACTCCCCCTGAGAGATAGAGGGAGTTTCAATTGTGATGTGCTCTCCACTCAGTGTTGTGCCAGCCTTATCACTCCCATGTGCTGACTCTGTACAAATAGGTGCATTGGGGAGGATGCTTGATTCTATAGATGCACCCTGTTGAGAGGATACATCTAGTGAGCTGTTTGCCCCTGATTTTACAACTTCAGCCATTTGGGTGACTGAAGAGGTGGTTTTTGACTTCTTCTTCTTCTTTGGCCTTAGTAAGGGTTACTCAGGTTCCTCACTTTCTATGCCTAATTCTACAGCCAAGGCTGCTTCAGTTAAGATTTTTAGAGGTTCAGAAGCAACCTATTTTCTCTTCTTTTTACTAACATCACCCTTTTGAGAGGATGATGCAGTTGGCTCTGTGTTTGGTAAAGTGTATGGCTGAGAGGGTTGGTTAGCAGGCCCTGGGTTAGCATTTTGCTCTACTTGCTTAGGCCTAGCTAACTCAGATTTTGAGGCACATATTGGCATGTTGTGGGGGCAAGTCCTAAATAAACTCTCCATAAGGGGAGTTATTTTGAGTCTTACATCCACATAATTCCTAGTCTCCAAGCTACCAAAAATGAGTTTGGTCATGGATTTCGGATAGCCTATTCTATTTTTGTCTAACCCAGGCAATTCAATCAATTTAGCATCTATGAAATTAAGTACAGATTGAATAAAGCGAGGGAAGAAAATTTCATTACCTCTCTTGGCTGAGTTCTTACCAAGTCTCCCATACAATTCTTGCATTATGATCAAACCAACATCAATCTTTCTCCCATATGCTAGAGCATATCCTATTTGTTGAACATGTGTGCTGATTTGATCCAAGATGGACTTCCTTGCTGTGAAAACTTGAAGAAGAGTGGCAAAGACATAGCTCCATTCTTTCCTCAAGTACTTCCTATTCAAATTTCCAAGCTTGATTCTATCTGAGTAGTTGATAAAATCAAAGAAGTCTTCCAATTCCTGATCAGTAGCTTGACTGTCATACACTCCTTGTTGTAACCCTAGTGCTTGATTCATGTCTTCAGTAGTGATGGTGATTTCCTTGTCCTGAATCTTGCAATAGATTACGTATAAAGTTATTGCATTCTATAGGGCCATGACCTCGACAGTAGCAGTTCTCCAAAACTGTTCTATTAAGTCTAGATACAGAGTTCACTACTAAAAAAACAGGATTAGACATCGCACTTAAGACATCGGTTACAAATACCACCGATGTTAAAAGCCTTTATTACATCGACTATTTTAAAACCGATGTCTCTTATAATTCAGACATCAGTTTTACTTAAAAAGCGATGTCTAAAACTTTTTAAAAAATTCTAACAACGACTAAGACATCAGGTTTCTTTTAAAGCGATGTCTAAAACTCTTTTTAAAAAATTACAACAACGACCTCCCCCATCTTTTCCCCGCCTTAGAAAATTTTCTACAATTACTTTCCCCCTTTAACAAAATTTTCCCCCTTAAACTAAATTCCCCTCTCGCTCTCTTACAACCCCTGCCAGCTGTCCCCTAAAACATTAAAATCTTAAAACAAAATTCATAAAAATTACATAAAACAAAAGATATCTTCCTTTCTTACAGATTATTACTCGATCCCCAAATCAAAATCACAACTGAGCTCTCTCGCCCTTTCTTCCTCAAACGTAACCCTAGCTTTCCTACTTTCAATTAAAACTCCGATATCTTTCAATTACTACTTTCAATAGTAATTCATTTCTTCATTTGTTTCTTTCCTTTACCTCATTTTCTTTGTTTCTTCAATAGATTCGGAGCTTGAAGGTTGGAGTTTGGAGTTTTGGGTTGCGATTTTGGAGCTTTGGAGATCTGGGTTTGCGACTTTGGAGCTTTGGGTTGGAGTTTATGACTTGGGAAGCTTTGGTATTTTCTTTTTTCTTTGTTTGTTTGTTCGTTTGTTTTTTGTAAAGTTTATGGGTTTGCGAGTTTGTAAAGTATATTGTTCTCTTTCCCAGTAAAGAAGGTAAGACATACAAACTTACAAGCTAACTATTATCATCTACAAAATCTTGCCTGGATGCGACATAGTTATCGTGTAGATGCACCCAGTCTCTTCTCTAACCAGTTGTACAATGACTTTCTAGTGACCTTGAGATGATGCAAATCTGCAGGCCTCCTGGTTGGAGATTCTAACTGTGTGGGAAATCCTACTCCGATGGTATTCTTAAAGTCTGCGTCCGAATTCAAAGTGATACTTGTAGTGGCTGCAAAAAAAACTTCAACCCCCAAATCATCCTGCAAAAGTTTCACTATAGTTGTTGTACTATTGCTTGTATACATGATTGAATTGTGTGTGTAAATTATGTAAAGAGCACACACAAACACACCATTGACCTGTTGTGGTGCATTGAGAGATGAAATTGTGTTATATTCGTGCATATATAGCTACTGGAGATGTATCTATTAAGGGCCGTTTTCTTGCTGGTACTTGCCACAGTGCCAAAATGGTGAGGACCATCATTGTTCGACGCAACTACTTGCATTACGTCAAGAAACACTAGAGGTAAAAATATGGTCCTCTGTAATAGTTTGCTTTTTTTATTTGTTCTGTTTGAAAATGTCAAGCTTGTGTTTCAACAGGTATGAGAAGAGGCATTCAAATATTCCAGCTCACATTTCCCCTGCTTCCGTGTGAAGGAGGGTAACAATGTTATTATTGGCCAGTGCAGGTTAGTAGCAAGTATTTTGGTCTTCTCCAGTACCAAGTTTTTCTTTTGTAGATTCAGTATTGAAATATTGTTCCCATTCATAGGCCATTATCAAAGACAGTGAGATTTAATGTGTTGAAAGTGATTCCAGCTGGGTCTTCAGGTGGTGGAAAAAAGGCTTTTACTGGAATTTAAATTATTTTTCAATCTTTTTGATTAGTGTTATAATGTGGAAGAGATAAAGGGGATTAATTTTGTTACTTTGATTAGATGAGATTTTGTGGTTAATTTGTCAATGTATCCCAAATTGTTTACATGCCAATTTAATGCTTTTAACTGTTGATTCGGTTTCCAATTAGAAGTCTTATAAAGTAAAACAGTGGTTAGTTGGGATTTTAGAGCTTATATGCATTGCTGGATGTCATTTATGTACAGAATCTTAGAGCTTAGCTTACAAATTATCAGAACTGAAATGATTCTTGTTGGTTACAGGATAATGTATTCGTCAATGTTGTAGCATCAATTCAGTACCGTGCCCTGTCAGAAAAGCCCAATGATGTATTTTACCGACTCTCAAATACAAGGTCTCAGATTCAGGCCTACGTCTTTGATGGTATTGATCTAATCCTACACACCAAGTTGTTTTTCTATTGCTTGAACACATGTTTTGCTAATGTATCTTAATGTTAAAATTAATTTAGGTGTATTTACATTTTGCACACTTTGAACTTGTTTTCAATGTAAGTCTATTTCTAAACTTGTTTTAGTTATCGATGTCAATATTGTTATATTTCTAGCTTAAAGCCTTCGGATAGAGAAATCCTTCCACCACCACCGCCACCCCTCAAAAAGAATCCTTCGGACTACAGGGAGAAACTTGTCCCAGCTGTTGCTAGAGCTGAAGAAGAAGATATATTTGTTGGGAAAGTTGGGACACACTTGTCAGGCAGAAGGTGTGACCATTTTTGGTACTTAACATGTGACATGATTAAACATTATATGTCTCAGATTGATATTGCAAGTTTCTATTTTACAGGCTGCATTTGTTCCGGCATCAGAGGGTCCAATGGACACTAGATACTTTACAAGTCGCTTTTCATGGAATCCTTCATATGAACATGTATATGCTAGCAGCGAGTTTGAGGATTCTAGCGATAATGGTAGCATAAGTGGTAGCAGTAGTTGTCATTGTAATCGTCGTGATGAAGTGGTACAGTAAAGCTTTCAAGTGACTGAAGCTAGTGGTTTCAGATTAAACCTATAACCTTCTATAACCATGAATTGTAGCCATATGAGCTATTTTGTGAATTCATCATGAACATTGAATTTGGTAATGATCAATATTAGTTATCATGTGGTATATTTTTGTTGAGATTTTTGGTAAATGTCTATATATATTGTAGCATTAAGGCTTAAACTGGTGTACGTAATTAATCAGGGACAATTCAAATTAACATCACAGACAACTAAAAACGATGTCTTAAAACCGATGTGGAAGGACATCGGTTTGTTTTTAGAATAGACATCGGTTTTTACCCGATGTCTATTTACATATTTCTAGTGGTGGTTGGGTTGGCTGAGAGTGCATCCTTGATGTATGATTCAGCCATCCATCGAACGAAGCACTTAAAGTTTGCATTGGGTGCTTCAACATCGTTGGTTATTGCTATGAAATTGGTGTGGGTAGGAATTGTTAGTTGGGTATTTGCCATTGTTACACAGAGAGATAAGAAGAGAATGAAGGTTGAAGAAGAAATTTAGCTTTTGACGTTAGGGTTTACAGAGGTTTTGGAACTTTAGCTGCCTGAGAAATCGAATGAAATGATTTGAACAGTTGTGGAGTTGTATATATGTGAGTGACTTGAGTTGTCGATTAGATATAAGTTTTGTATCGACAAGTCAGTCATTCGAAAAGTATAAAACAACTATTCGATAAGTCAAGAAAGGCTTATTCGATATCTCAAGCAGTTTGTAACTCACAGCTGGCAGTTATTTAACTCAGAAAATAATTCTAAGCTAAATAAATTATGCTTTTATGAGCGAAATGAAATTTTGAATATAAATCCAAAAAGCGATTAAGTGTCAGCGAAAAATCAGCCTTTTCAAATGATTCGATAACTCAAATACAGTATTCGAGAACTCCATCACTAGAGAACTAAAATATTATATTCGAGAACTCAGAGTGTGCTATTCGATTTCTCCAAAAGACACTATTCGAGAACTCAAGAGGGTTCTAGATAGGCCTATTCGAGAACTCGAGCCATGACAAAACAATGAACCATTCGAGAAGTCTGACTTATCGAACTATACTTTTCACTCATAAAATTCAATTTTCACTATCTTTTAAAATTTACCAGAAATATTCACTGAAGAATATTCTACCAAATTAAATAGTGATTCTCTCAAAATTTCACAGAAATTTCAAGCTAAAGATGTATGATTTTCAACATATGCAGCATTGTGGAATATTTATAAATCATACTCCAGCCAATACTTACTTCAAAAATATTGAGCATTTGATAAAGTAAGTATTTACTGCTGCAACAATCTAGTTGATATATTCACTTAGCCAGAATTTGAAGAATTCAGCATTCCAATCTCACTAACCAACCTTGTGAAGGTGGCTTCATCTAATGGCTTAGTGAATATGTCAGCTAGTTGTTTCTCTGTGGGAACATAATGTAACTCAATGGTTCCATTAGTTGCATGCTCCCTTATGAAGTGATATCTGATGTCAATGTGCTTTGTCCTAGAATGATTGAAAGGATTGGAAACTATAGAGATTGCACTTGTGTTGTCACACATGATTGGAATTCTTTCCAACACAAGTCCATAATCTCTAATTTGGTTTCTGATCCAAAGCACTTGAGCACAGCAACTTCCAGCAGCTATGTACTCAGCTTCAGTTGTGGAAGTTGACACAGATTGTTGTTTCTTGCTGTACCAAGAGACTAACCTTTGTCCAAGAAACTGGCAGCTACCTGAGGTGCTTTTCCTATCCACTCTGCATCCAGCATAATCAGCATCAAAATAACCAACCAGATTGAACCCTGTGTCCTTAGGATACCATAACCCCAAGTTTGGTGTGCCCTTCAGATATTTGAAAATCCTCTTTATTGCTATCATATGTGATTCCTTTGGATTTGATTGAAACCTTGCACACAAGCATGTTGCAAACATGATGTCTGGCCTACTAGCAGTGAGATAGAGTAGAGAACCAACCATGTCTCTGTAGATTGAGATATCTACCTTCTTGCCCTTAACATCTTCATCTAACTTGGTGGCAGTGGCCATGGGTGTCTTTGCAGGTGAGCATTCTAAGTCAAATTTCTTCAATAGATCCTTAATGTATTTGGTTTGACTTATAAAAATGTCATCCTTCCTTTGACTCACTTGCAGCCCAAGAAAGAATGTTAATTCTCCCATCATACTCATCTCATATCTGCTCTGCATGAGTTTAGAGAATTTCTCACACAGCTTCTCATTTGTAGAGCCAAATATGATATCATCCACATAGATTTGAACTAAGATAGTATCATCACCATGTTTCATGTAAAACAGTGTCTTGTCCAGTGTGCCTCTAGTGAATTGATTCTCCAGTAGAAATTGTGATAATGTGTCATACCATGCCCTAGGAGCTTGCTTAAGTCCATACAATGCTTTAAGCAATCTGTAGACAAAGTGAGGGAATTGTGGATCCTCAAAGCCAGGTGGCTGTTGCACATATACTTCTTCTTCCAACTCCCCATTCAGAAATGCACTCTTGACATCCATTTGATAAACCTTGAAATTAGAATGTGCAGCAAATGCCAAGAAAATTCTGATGGCCTCTAGTCTAGTAACAGGGGCAAAAGTCTCATCATAGTCAATGCCTTCCAGTTGAGAGTATCCTTTTGCAACCAACCTTGCTTTGTTTCTTATGACTACACCATTTTCATCCATCTTATTCCTTAGAACCCATTTTGTTCCAACAATGGTTCTGTCCTTTGGTGCAGGCACAAGTTCCCATACTTTGCTTCTTTCAAATTGATTTGGCTCCTCTTGCATAGCAATTATCCAATCAGGATCCAACAATGCATCATCAAGTTTCTTAGGCTCAACTTGGGATAGAAAGCAACCACAGAGACATTCATTTAGAGTTGCTCTCCTTGTCCTCACTCCTGTATTTGGATCTTCAATTACCTGATCTGCAGTATGTGATCTATCCCATTTCCTTGTATGTTCAGATTGATTTCTCAGCCTTGATGTTGCTTTATCATCCAGATCATGATCATTTACATTTCCTCCCCCTGTGAAGTTGCCACTAATCACAGATGTGTCTTGGATGCTTGTTTCTTCATTGTTGGTTGACACAGGTTCTTCATTCACTTGAGTTTGTTGGATTGTGGGCTCAAATTCAGTTTCAATCTCTTCATCAGAATCATCTAGATTGTCAAACTTCAAAGGATCTTTATCTTCATCATTGGCTTCTTCTAATCCAGGTAGTTTGCTGTCATCAAATGTCACATCTGTGCTTTCCATAACTTTCTTTTGACTGATGACATAAACTTTGTATGCAATTCTTTCCATAGAGTAGCCAAGAAAAATTCCTTCAAATGCTTTTGCATCAAACTTTCCAACATATTCTGAATTGTGTTTTAACACAAAGCATTTGCTTCCAAAAGTATGAACATACTTTAGAGTGGGCTTCTTTCCAGTCATCAAGTTGTAAGGTGTCTTTCCAGTGTCTTTGTTGATGAGGGTTCTGTTTTGGATATAGCATGTAGTGCTCACAGCCTCAGCCCAAAAACATGTAGGCATCTTTGCATCAAGTAACATTGTTCTAGCAGCCTCAATCAGAGTTCTATTCTTTCTCTCAACAACTCCATTTTGTTGTGGAGTCCTTGGAGCTGAGAATTGTTGAGAAATACCATTCTCTTTGCAGAATGCTTCAAGCATGGCATTTCTGAACTCTGTTCCATTATCACTTCTTAATGCAATCACACTTGCATTGTTCGCCTTTGCTTCCTTGTCAATTTTCTTTATATGCTCAATGATTACTTGAGGAGCCTCATCCTTTGATGCCAGAAATTCTACCCATGTATACCTTGTGGAATCATCAACCATCACCAGAGCATACTTTTTCCTTCCTAGTGACATAATATTGACAGGCCCAAACAAGTCCATATGAATTAGTTGTAGGGGCTTGGTTATTGATGTCACTGTCTTTGACTTGTGGCTTGATCTTTTCATTTTCCCTTTTGACAAGCCTTACACACTCCTTCTTGACAGAATTCAAGTGTGGGCATGCCTCTCACTAACTCCCTTTTGACTAGAGAATTAATGCCTTTGAAGTTCAAGTGTGATAGCTTCTTGTGCCACAGCCAACTATCTTCATTTGATGCTTTCGAGTAAAAGCAACAAATTTTGTCCTTGTTTTGATGAGTTCATATTGGCTACAAACAGGCTTCCTTTCCTTACTCCAGATAGAGCAAAGTCACCAGTCTTCTTGTGGGTGATCAAACATTCATCTTTGTCAAAATTCACTTTGAAGCCTCTGTTAGTAAATTAACCAACACTCAGTAGATTGTGCTTGTGCCCCTTGACCAGTGCTACATTTTCAATGATGACATTTCCAATTTCCAACTTGCCATATCCCAATGTGTTGCCAATGCTGTCATCTCCAAAAGCAACCATTGGGCCAGCCTTCTCCTCATACTGTGATAGGAGGGCCATATCACCAGTCATATGGTTTGAGCATCTACTGTCCAAAATCCACATGACCTTCTTTTCACTTTCTTTGCCCTGCAAACACAAAGGTATTACTTCTCCTTTGGTACCCAAACAAGTTTGGGTCCATGTGGCTTAACAACAGTTTTATCATAAACATCATGCTTATCAATTTTCTTGATGTTAGTCTTCTTGTCACTGTTAGAAGTCTTAGAATCAGGGTTCTTAGACTTATGTAACACCCCCAGATCCGGGGTCCGGGATCCGGTGGTTACGGTTTCCAATTCTGTCCACAACAATTGAACTTTCCTTAACATAAAATAAATTACGTCTCTATAACCCAACACAACAATATAAAACACACCCGTTATAGTCCCAGAGATGAAATCAGAGTAACAATCAAATTTTTATTAATCACATTATGAGTTCTTACAATCCAAAAGGATTTCAATATAAATACATACTCTTTGCCATCCATTTACATAAGTCATACTAGACCATATTCTTGGTACTGAAAGAATAAATATACCCTGCCAATAGCTTCTTCTTCAGCTCTGGTAGTCTCATCGTCCTCGCCCGCGTCGAGTGCGCCTTGTGCGAGTCATCTGATCTAGCTGTTGTTGTGATATAATAATAAAGCAAGGGTGAGCAATAGCCCACCAACAATAATATATAACTGAACGATAATGTATAACAGTTCAAAAGTATCTTTCAAACCATATGCCATGCATTTACGGAAATGATGCCAGTATAATATGAACGATGAAGTTACAAGGTAACTTAAAGTATTTGCTTGTAGAAATATCTGCTACATCAAAGTAAGCGAGATATTCTTAATGTTATTAAGAAGAGGAGTTTGCAAGAAAAGGTTGCAATTCCAGTTATGACCCTTTTCCAACTCTGCCAACAGTAATCATGTTGCAGGAAATAAATAAATTTGGATGATGAACCAATGATGGAGTATTCACCGCGCCCGCTGTTCCAATCTTGATGATCAGTCGAGATCGTACAGCTCAATTTAGATTTACTACCGGTAGAAGGAAGAACTGACGGCTTTACTTGTATACCGCCTTGCTAGCTCTCCCCGGCCAACGGTTGGGCCAAAGGGGATGGACCGGCGCTACTCGGCCTCTTACACGACTCCTAGTTCAAATAGAATTCATGATTCTGAATGTAACGTTCGTCCCCCTTTCCCCAAGTATAATACTTGTTGATAAGACTCCACAAAGTAGTCGTATCTAGTTGGAAAGGAAAATTTACCAATAACTCCCAAGCTATTACTTGGTAACGGATATCAACTTGTTCCAGTAATCTTACCCCTCGAAAGATGAGAAGGTAAGCAACGATTTAATAAGTCAACAGCACCCGAGTTGCGAGTGAAGGGAATACTTTATGACCGGGAAGTCGACAAGATAAATAACATTTTCCAAGTAAGGTTCCCTTATTATTAAGGAGATAGACTCAAAGAAGAATGATGTCTGAGAACCTTTCTTGATATAAGATTAATAATAATATGACTCCGAAATATTTTCTGTAATAATCGAAGAAGATAAACCTTATCGAGGTTATTCTAAGTATGGAATAAATATTCAGAGAATATTTATTGAATTAAAATATTTTACGGAATATTTAGGAATATGAAAGAATATCTTTAATCAGAGTATCTCTCAAATAATTCTTGAAGAAATATCGAGAGAATATTTATTGCATAACTAAATATTCAAATGAATATTCCAAATAATATTCATTAATTAATAAGACCTGAAAGGAATATTTAAAATATTTAAAATAATATTCGATGATTAAATAGAACCCTGGATGAATATTCAAAATAATATTCATAATTAATTAGGAATTTAAATGAATATTGATAAAGTAATATTCATTTAATGGATAATATTCTAAATGAATATCAAGTAATGTTCATTTAGTAATCCAAGCTTTAAAGGAATATTCGAGATAAGACTCGATAAATAAATCAAGTTTCAGATGAACATTAAAATAATATTCGATAGGTAATTACTGTCTTAAATGAATACTTAAAAGTAATATTCATTTAATGAATAATATTCTAAATGAATATCCAATTAATATTCATTTAGTAGTCCAACCTTTAGAAGAATATTCGCAATAATAATCGATAAATAATTCGACTCTGAATGAATATTAAAAATATTATTCGTCGAATAGTTACGTTCAAATAATTATTTGAAGTAAAGATCGTTAAAATAAATAACCTCGAACGAATATTCAAATAATATTCGTCGCCCGAATAATGGAAAATATTTACTTAAATATTTTCCTCCGAGGTAATCTCGATATATCAAGAAATATTGACTCCCGGTCTATATTTGATGAATAAGATGTATACGCCCTTCTATGAGGGTCTTACAATAACCGGCTTATAACTGATGTATAACTATCTAGCTTATAAGCCAACAATAACATTCAGGGAACAAGTATATCAATTCAACTTGAAAGTAGGCATGCATGCAATGACATATGTATATCAGCAATCATATATATATATATTTATTCAATCACAACAACAGCCTAAAAGAAGGGAATTGAAACTTGCCTGGTAGTCGAGTACGGTAAGGGGTAGTGGTAGCGGGTCCCGGTTCAGCTTGGTGATCTATAAATAGCCAAGGCATTCGGGATTAATCACTTAACATTTTAAAAGTTAAGTTATACTTAATTCGAAACACGTTCTCGAGTTATCTCGTTATACCCCTTTTTAGTGGATTACTTATTATCACTGATCCGACCCGACATTCGTTCGTTAATACGACATGTCACTGCACTTATACTTGGGACATACTTAAGTCATATGAGTTCTAAGGTTGATCGTTACGAACCAATATTATACTCCGAGTTTTATCGCCCGTTTTCTAAGTGTTTTACCGAAGTTATAAAAGAGTCGTCTTTTAGGGGTTCGTTCGCGTTTAACCTTGACTCGAACATTTTTAATAAATCAAAAAATGCTCTTTTTGACATACGGTTTTCTTTCACACCTTCCTTCTTACCCCTAGTATTTATTTACCAAGATTCGCCATGACGTTACATAGTTTACGAGGGTTCAATTTCAGTTACGAACTTTCGTTTACGGATTCGAACTACTTTTAGTAATTTGGTCATAATTCCTAAACCGTAAATCAAAATGCTTCGATTCTTTCGCCAAAGTGATCTATGTTCAAAAATCTACCAGTAAGGTTCATTAACTTGCCAAGAACAGAGAGTTATGGCTACTGACCAGTTCGGTTTCTTAGTGTTAATGAAAATCGGGCATTACGACGGCTACGAATCGAGCGTTCTAAAATTCATTACGCAACAACCAAGCCACACCGGGCATCTAATCAACTTATACACATAATAAGCACCCCAACAAGACCAGAAGCCACTGATCTTAGTATCAAACTCATCATGTTACTCAAATCACTAAATCACTAACTAAACATGCTTATAACATGAACATAATCATAACTATGCTAGATCCATCAAGAACATGCTTAAAACTCAAAGTAGAGCAAGGGTTTTCAAGTATTATACCTTCCTTGTAGTATGTAATAGCCTCAAAAAGCTTGGTATTTCCCTTGGATGGCCTTTACTTAGCTAGGATCAACCATGAAAACAAGAAAAACAAAGATTAGTTCTTAGAAACACTATTCATCATCACCTTTGATGATTTATTTGAAAATGAAAGGAAGTGAATTTGAGGCTGAAATTTCTAGGGGATCTAAGCTATGATATGTAGTACTTACCCTAAAAATTAGAAGAACAAAAAATGGTGGGAACCTCCTTTTCTAGCTCCTTGGCCGAAACTTTGAAGAAAAGAAAGGAATGGAGAGTGTTTGCTTGGTTTCTTGCTTTTCCTTGGTCAATTTTGCATAAAGTGAATTTGGATAGATAATATCTCATCCTAGTTGTGTTAGTGGAGTGTGATGTCATGAATGAGGCAATTTGGAGAGACAAGTGTTATGTTTTGGATGGTGGAAGGCTAAGTATTGGTTGGTTTTTCTAAGTACTACTTCCATCTCCAAGTATGCTAGTTACTTTAAGCCACTTGGTTGCTAGATATTTATTCTAGTAGCTTACACAAGACTCTTGCTTCCTCTGCTTGTTTCTGTGTCCGGTTATTACCCGTTTCGATTGATCGTTCGTGAGAATATTTCACGAATTTCTAATTAGGGTTTACCGGGAATCCTCTTTAATATTAATACTTTCATTCTCCATCTTTCATTCTAACTTTCCAATTTATATTCCTTAAATCCATTCGTTAAATACTTAAGGCTATCAGTGTCCAGGGAACTCTCGGAGAAAATAAAAGTGCGGTTTTTCAGAATCCGACAGCTTTTACATACACTTATTTTCCCCCTGGATCACTAATACGAACTCGAAAATCCGTTCCGAATGCTTCTGTATAGTGTCGTCTCATATTATTATATACTCCCACCAAACACTATTCATTCTGTATTCTTTACTTGTTCTCTTAGGGTGGTACAATTGTCCGTATTCTCTTTCGATCGTTCCTTAACCTTTTTACGGAACTACTGGATTAATCGTTATCGATCTGGATGACATGAGGGTATTCTCTTGCTTGAAGTTGCCATATCTTATTCCCTTAGAAGATAGATTATTCTTACCTATGTTGTCACCCTTTAGCATTCTTCAAGACATAAACATAATAAGGTCGAATTCCATTCATTCTTTCCAAATATCAATAATTACATTGTAGCCATAACCACTCCTCAGTGGTTTCCTACCTTCATTCTTAAATCAAATATAATAACATCCCAAAATATCAAATCCTCAAAGTTAATATCTCAATTCTTGGATTATAATAATATTTAATCCACTGTCCGGTCAAATATTATACCGAAAAGAATTTGGAATTTCTGAATTCCGATCGTCTCTGCATTCACTTATTTCCTCCGCGTATTACTAATATGACTTCGAAACATCCATATCACGTCCCGTACATAGGTTGGAGTGAAAAGTTTTCCAACTTACAAAATCACTATTCATCCACCAAATTACTATGCACGTACAGGAGACACTATGCACGTACGGGAAACACTATGCACGTACTCATTTCCCTTCAAGGATCCATTAGCTCATTCCTGGATGGTAGATTATTCTTATCTAGGTCCTCAACCATCGAATTACTCTATTCTGACAATATACCAATGCATCAGGATCATTGTCCAAAGCAATATCCATTCATTACAATCATTGTTCTTTGAAACCACCATTCATTAGAGCTGGTGACCTTGTTATCGGAATCATTGTTCCTAATTTTATCATTACTTAATAAAAAGTTTTAATTATATCCAAAATTTGGGGTTCTTACAGTCTCCCCTCCTTAAAAGGATTCCGTCCCGGAATCAGGTAGGAAGCAAAGAGTCGTTTGCCTGTCGTTCACTTTTTAGCCTCCCGGTCAATTCTTAGTCGTTCTACCCTTCCTCAGCACATCTTCTAGTGCTACAATCCATATTGTATCCTTTTTCCATCAACGTTGCTACTTTTCGTACAACTCACTATCCGGGTTATATTCTTACTCAGTCTTATCCTTATTGATACCTGCAGTAACATTGGTATCACTATCACCCTACGAATTCGGAGGTAACCTCGCTCGTACTGTGCATTTCCTGATTGCTTTAATCTTCGCAATCTCGATCAATATAGAGAAGTGGAAAGATTTATTGAGAGATCACTATGATCAATTGAACATTTGTTATATTGCATAGTTAGTACAGAAGGGGGCCAGCCTTTAGTACTTGACAAGCAATTAAACAAGTCATGGTATTCCACTTAGACTTCTATCACATAGACAGATAGTCACGTAGCAGTACCTCCCCTCCTAAAAG
Organism: Saposhnikovia divaricata; assembly: GCA_036435485.1. Lineage (NCBI taxonomy): Eukaryota > Viridiplantae > Streptophyta > Magnoliopsida > Apiales > Apiaceae > Saposhnikovia > Saposhnikovia divaricata. The sequence goes on from CM071600.1 coordinate 29,495,190, forward strand.
GGTTGTTCTTCTCAATTCATAAAGAAGATGAATAAGAGAAAAGAAGAGAAAAGAGTTCTAAAGGATTATAGAAAGCTTTCATGATTGTAGAATATCATACTCAGAATTTACCTCTGAACTATAGAGCTTTATCAAAGAAGAAATTAATCATAATTATATCCAATACTATTTGATCGCAATCTCACGTGTCAACATATCTTGCTGCTTTTTCCATTATTCTATGGACAAATACTCTTGTTCAATCTTAGCGATACCCACATTCGAGAAATCCTTCAACCTTTCAGGTTAAATCTTAGATTTCTCACTTGACATCATTATTACTGACATCCCATATCATGTTACTAGCTTTTTCATAACTATAATATTGACACTATCAGGTTGTCATCCTGAGAATTCATTAGAAAACCCATTCATAACATTCCTTGCTTCTCATTCCATAGTTGCTTCCCCACCCTTTTCTTTATCAATCACATCCTTCTTATTAGCTGATTCTTACTCATTTCTATTATTTACTTTCACCTTCACCTCTTTATTGAGACACCTTTTTGCACTTGGTACCTCCTTATCGGTATTCCGTCTCATTTATTCTATAATCATCACGTTATTTCAATTTAAACTTTCCGAAATGAATCTGGCCCGATTCCTTTAACTTAGATTCATATAATCTACTTCTGCCAACCGTGTTTCTCATCACTTGTTCTTTTCTAACCGTGGTTTTCCACAGGTTGTCTTTCGTAAGTCAGACCAGGTCGTATATCTACATGCTCGTACTCCTATCATCTGTTGAACATCTGCATTTTACTGACGTAGCCTGGCCACATGAAAACCCGTTATGACCGTGCTATAAGTTTTGGGGGTAAGGCTGGCTCGAATACCGCCGTCCGAACACTTTAAACTCTCAGGTGGCCCAATAAGTCTCGGGCTCAACCGCCCTTCCCTCCAAGTCTCATTAATTCTTTCCATGGGAATATCTTTAACATCATGAATCATCAACCTCATATTCTCTATCTTGTTTGCGCAGAAGTACACTAACATAAACTTGTTTGTCATTCATCAACATGCCATTTAGTTAATCAATGGCAGCACTTTCTTTATCTTTACATTGTCATCTACTTTCTTAGAAGAATCACCATCACTTGTTGTTTACGTAGTGCATTAATAGCTAACCCTACGGGTTTCAAATCCCTTAGGGAGACAAAGTAATCACTATTCCTTATCCATAAGGAACACTTCCTGAACTTGATGTAGATATAACATGAAGTAGATAGAATAGCAGAAGAGTTTCAGGCATCGCAGCTAGGTCCGGTTGATGAAACTATCACTTATGCATCTTCCATAAAAGACTGGAAACTTAACAGTTTACTTCATCAATTTTGTACCATGGTCCTGGTTTGCCTCAAAACGGGACCTTCTAAGGTGCGTAATATGCTTAAGACTCCATCAGGAATCGAATCTTTACTTAAACTATTATTACCTTCGATTCTTGCACAATCATCAAAAGGAATGTAACTTCCTCCACTCCAATATGACCTTCAAGGTCTTTCCAAATATCATTTTGTTTCTTCGGTATGAACATTTATAATTATTCCTTTATACTTAGACTGTCAGCCACCTCATTGGTCTTTCCTGATAATAATAATTTCTGGTAATCCTTGTTCCTTGGATATATTCCAATTCAAACATTTCTACCTCATTCCCATCATTTTTGGGTGAAAGCATTCTCCCTTAAGCTCTGCTGATGGAGAAAAATATATTTAACAGTCTTTCTCCATAAGTCATTGCTTCCACCTACCCGTGGGAACTTTATCACGTTTATTCCCAATCCTACTTAGGATACTTCTCTTCTTAGTTCTTTCCTTATCTTAAGATAATCTCAACCTTTATAGGTTCAATCCATACTTCCTCAGGGTCTCATACATGCCTCATCTGGCATTACTGTTACTATGTCATACATTCCTTACCAAACTTCCATTTTGAAGTTCGGAATATTACCTTTTTCCTTGTAAGGTTTCATAGGTCATCCTCATCCTTCCTCCTGTATTTTCTGGGTACAGGGTATATCAAAATGTCATTGATCAATACTCTAATAATTCTATCTATGTTCTTTCCAGAACTCTTTTTAATAATCCTTACCGGTCATTGTTGCCTTAGCAAGTCCAACTCATATCATCTGAAGTCATAATGTCGTTATTAGGGTTAATGCCACCCCTTGTGCATTCCCTAGGGTTTGTCTTAATTTATGGATATCCTATCCTTAATTCAACTGCCAAAGAATTCTTGCATCTTATAATTGGCAATCAGATCATGTATCCTTAATAAAGGTCTCTTTTCAATCATTCTCATTTGATAATCGATCGGTGGTTTAATGCCACCCTCTTCTTTCAGATAGTTGTCAGCCTATTTGGCCTTCCGAAAAGGCAACGTATGTCTATCTCCTCTCTTACAGAACTTGGTAATGGCAACAAGGATGTTTTGGAAGATATTGGTCGAGTTCAACATGAATCTCTTAGTACTTATCGTTCTTCTCAAATGTACTTTCCTTAGACAAAATTTCTACAGCATACTGATCCATCTCTGACCATTTCTATACTCTCTTCATAAACCTTCGTTGTTTACTTCCCTTAGTCGTAATATGTTCAGGGTATTCATGATACCCTAACATCATACATCTCAAGTCACTATACTTCCATTTTACTCGTAATCTTGGACAACCATATACACATGAGTCACTTTAGTACGGGTTACCCCATCCCAAAAAGGTCTAGTAAATTCCCCATCAAAACATGGGTTGCAAAGGGTTTAGTAGAAGACTCCTACGATCTCATTAATATTTCCTTTATATCAGAAGCCCTTGCAGTCGGTGCTTACTTAGAAGCAACCCTGCTTTGTCTTTTCATTGCTGGTCTAGTCACTTTATAGTCCGTTGTGACTTGGCCTCAACTGGCCACACTAAAATAAAAATATATGATTTTAGGGGTTGGCTAATAGCATTACTTTTCTAGCAATTGCCGGCATAGTGCCTTCTTCTTTGATACCTTTCTACCTTTCCAAAACTTTACTCCATATAAGTCTTAATCGACTACTCGGCACCGTCTCCGGTCACCTTTCCTCCACTTTTATCTTTTCAACTATTCTTATCAATCCTGCGTGCCACACAAGCTTACCATTCCTGGCACAACAGCCTTTTCATTTAAGTCAATCCTGGAATTTCTCAGTCCGGCTAGTTTCTTACTTACATTTCCTATTTTCGTCCAATCTCACTTCATCATTTTATCACTACCGTCGATTGTAATGCTCAGGGTCCGTTTACTAACCCATTTTACAGCATCCTTACCCAAATCACAGGGTTTGCTCCAATTTTTACTCTCTTCCATGACATTCTCTGATAATCAGAAAGACAAGGTTTGCCAAAATTCACCGAATTCCTTTCCAGACTCAGGGAAATTTTGATCAATCTACCCACCTACTGGTAACATTAAGGAGACCAGTTTCGAAACCTGAAGAATAGTTCTTTGAACCTCCAAGCAGGTGGAATCATAAGCAGTCATAGTTAACGAAATAATCATCATCAGATTGGAAGTTTACCCACTGGAAAGGAATCAATTATATCCATCCCTTAGAAGGGAATCAATAGTTTCAAACTGAAACCCGTCACAACGTCCTGATACCTATACGTCCTGATATTCAATACTACCAAATGTCGGTCTACCTAACCTTTTATGCGAAGAAGCACAAAGTCTCCTTTTTTCCATTAAGCAATGCCAGCTCTTGGTCATTACCAATTTCACCTTTTAGCTCCAGGAAGATTTTCTCACATTTTTCTCTTTAACTACTGATCGTATTACTTGATCTATTATAATTCCGCATCGGAATAAACTTAAGGTACTACTATAATCCATTCAAAGAGAAGAAGGAATTTAATATTCCTCTAAATCACATGCATCTAACGTTTCTGGTTCATCATTTAACTGAGTTGAATTAACTCTATACTCAGTCTCTGGCAGTAGTCTCATTACGAGTTCATCTTGACTCACTGGTCTTATCTTCCGGTAGGTTCTGAGATCATTGTCTTGCTTGCTACTTCCTTATATAATTTTACCCAATCATGCTATCACTTCCCAATGTCTTTACTTTCTAAATGATTCATTCATAAAATGAACATTTTCCTTAATAAAACCACCTTATTAACCTTAATTTGGTTCCATAATTTACAACCTACGACACCTGCCTTCTCATGGCGAATTATTACTGACAATATTCATACTGATTCATTTATCAAATGATATGGCACTTACTGCCTCATTCTCAACTATTCCTAGGGACTCTGCTCCTCGCCCTAAATCGATGTCTTTGATAATCATACATCCCTCTAGCTCTTTCTTTGTTAAGATGAAAATCTCTAAGGATTCTAATCTATTTCCGTATAAGATCTCAAGTAATTCTTCCAATCCTTCTTTCTTGCTGGTACTACATCTGGTAGTCCGGCTATGAATTCAACATGCATCTTCAGATCTCTTAATAATATCTCAGTTCTTTATACTCACTTTTCTGAGCACCATATCTTAATCATCACAGTCATTCTGGCTGCGACCCTCATTACCCATGGGTAAGCTTCTTATCCTAACAGGATTTTCCTTATCTGCTGGAACCTCTTCCGGGTCTCCAGTAGGGTACTCCATCGAATTACCCGCTGATCTTCAGCATATAAAGCATCATCGCGCTGTTGTTCGTATGCCTCAAGGTCAGTCGCCTTACTCGTCGATACGATATCGAGCTAAGTTACTATCATTACTATCATTATACTTACGAGTTCCCATAAGGGTTTTATATGTCATCACTACATTAAGTAGTCCGACTATGAACTTGGCAAGAGTTCTTATTATCTTATTGAATTTATTGTTTTAACGTCACCTCATCTCTGGGGTTTATAACGTACGCTCTGATACCACTTTTGTAACACCCCCAGATCCGGGGTCCGGGATCCGGTGGTTACGGTTTCCAATTCTGTCCACAACAATTGAACTTTCCTTAACATAAAATAAATTACGTCTCTATAACCCAACACAACAATATAAAACACACCCGTTATAGTCCCAGAGATGAAATCAGAGTAACAATCAAATTTTTATTAATCACATTATGAGTTCTTACAATCCAAAAGGATTTCAATATAAATACATACTCTTTGCCATCCATTTACATAAGTCATACTAGACCATATTCTTGGTACTGAAAGAATAAATATACCCTACCAATAGCTTCTTCTTCAGCTCTGGTAGTCTCATCGTCCTCGCCCGCGTCGAGTGCGCCTTGTGCGAGTCATCTGATCTAGCTGTTGTTGTGATATAATAATAAAGCAAGGGTGAGCAATAGCCCACCAACAATAATATATAACTGAACGATAATGTATAACAGTTCAAAAGTATCTTTCAAACCATATGCCATGCATTTACGGAAATGATGCCAGTATAATATGAACGATGAAGTTACAAGGTAACTTAAAGTATTTGCTTGTAGAAATATCTGCTACATCAAAGTAAGCGAGATATTCTTAATGTTATTAAGAAGAGGAGTTTGCAAGAAAAGGTTGCAATTCCAGTTATGACCCTTTTCCAACTCTGCCAACAGTAATCATGTTGCAGGAAATAAATAAATTTGGATGATGAACCAATGATGGAGTATTCACCGCGCCCGCTGTTCCAATCTTGATGATCAGTCGAGATCGTACAGCTCAATTTAGATTTACTACCGGTAGAAGGAAGAACTGACGGCTTTACTTGTATACCGCCTTGCTAGCTCTCCCCGGCCAACGGTTGGGCCAAAGGGGATGGACCGGCGCTACTCGGCCTCTTACACGACTCCTAGTTCAAATAGAATTCATGATTCTGAATGTAACGTTCGTCCCCCTTTCCCCAAGTATAATACTTGTTGATAAGACTCCACAAAGTAGTCGTATCTAGTTGGAAAGGAAAATTTACCAATAACTCCCAAGCTATTACTTGGTAACGGATATCAACTTGTTCCAGTAATCTTACCCCTCGAAAGATGAGAAGGTAAGCAACGACTTAATAAGTCAACAGCACCCGAGTTGCGAGTGAAGGGAATACTTTATGACCGGGAAGTCGACAAGATAAATAACATTTTCCAAGTAAGGTTTCCTTATTATTAAGGAGATAGACTCAAAGAAGAATGATGTCTGAGAACCTTTCTTGATATAAGATTAATAATAATATGACTCCGAAATATTTTCTGTAATAATCGAAGAAGATAAACCTTATCGAGGTTATTCTAAGTATGGAATAAATATTCAGAAAATATTTATTGAATTAAAATATTTTACGGAATATTTAGGAATATGAAAGAATATCTTTAATCAGAGTATCTCTCAAATAATTCTTGAAGAAATATCGAGAGAATATTTATTGCATAACTAAATATTCAAATGAATATTCCAAATAATATTCATTAATTAATAAGACCTGAAAGGAATATTTAAAATATTTAAAATAATATTCGATGATTAAATAGAACCCTGGATGAATATTCAAAATAATATTCATAATTAATTAGGAATTTAAATGAATATTGATAAAGTAATATTCATTTAATGGATAATATTCTAAATGAATATCAAGTAATGTTCATTTAGTAATCTAAGCTTTAAAGGAATATTCGAGATAAGACTCGATAAATAAATCAAGTTTCAGATGAACATTAAAATAATATTCGATAGGTAATTACTGTCTTAAATGAATACTCAAAAGTAATATTCATTTAATGAATAATATTCTAAATGAATATCCAATTAATATTCATTTAGTAGTCCAACCTTTAGAAGAATATTCGCAATAATAATCGATAAATAATTCGACTCTGAATGAATATTAAAAATATTATTCGTCGAATAGTTACGTTCAAATAATTATTTGAAGTAAAGATCGTTAAAATAAATAACCTCGAACGAATATTCAAATAATATTCGTCGCCCGAATAATGGAAAATATTTACTTAAATATTTTCCTCCGAGGTAATCTCGATATATCAAGAAATATTGACTCCCGGTCTATATTTGATGAATAAGATGTATACGCCCTTCTATGAGGGTCTTACAATAACCGGCTTATAACTGATGTATAACTATCTAGCTTATAAGCCAACAATAACATTCAGGGAACAAGTATATCAATTCAACTTGAAAGTAGGCATGCATGCAATGGCATATGTATATCAGCAATCATATATATATATATATATATATTTATTCAATCACAACAACAGCCTAAAAGAAGGGAATTGAAACTTGCCTGGTAGTCGAGTACGGTAAGGGGTAGTGGTAGCGGGTCCCGGTTCAGCTTGGTGATCTATAAATAACCAAGGCATTCGGGATTAATCACTTAACATTTTAAAAGTTAAGTTATACTTAATTCGAAACACGTTCTCGAGTTATCTCGTTATACCCCTTTTTAGTGGATTACTTATTATCACTGATCCGACCCGACATTCGTTCGTTAATACGACATGTCACTGCACTTATACTTGGGACATACTTAAGTCATATGAGTTCTAAGGTTGATCGTTACGAACCAATATTATACTCCGAGTTTTATCGCCCGTTTTCTAAGTGTTTTACCGAAGTTATAAAAGAGTCGTCTTTTAGGGGTTCGTTCGCGTTTAACCTTGACTCGAACATTTTTAATAAATCAAAAAATGCTCTTTTTGACATACGGTTTTCTTTCACACCTTCCTTCTTACCCCTAGTATTTATTTACCAAGATTCGCCATGACGTTACATAGTTTACGAGGGTTCAATTTCAGTTACGAACTTTCGTTTACGGATTCGAACTACTTTTAGTAATTTGGTCATAATTCCTAAACCGTAAATCAAAATGCTTCGATTCTTTCGCCAAAGTGATCTATGTTCAAAAATCTACCAGTAAGGTTCATTAACTTGCCAAGAACAGAGAGTTATGGCTACTGACCAGTTCGGTTTCTTAGTGTTAATGAAAATCGGGCATTACGACGGCTACGAATCGAGCGTTCTAAAATTCATTACGCAACAACCAAGCCACACCGGGCATCTAATCAACTTATACACATAATAAGCACCCCAACAAGACCAGAAGCCACTGATCTTAGTATCAAACTCATCATGTTACTCAAATCACTAAATCACTAACTAAACATGCTTATAACATGAACATAATCATAACTATGCTAGATCCATCAAGAACATGCTTAAAACTCAAAGTAGAGCAAGGGTTTTCAAGTCTTATACCTTCCTTGTAGTATGTAATAGCCTCACAAAGCTTGGTATTGCCCTTGGATGGCATTAACTTAGCTAGGATCAACCATGAAAACAAGAAAAACAAAGATTAGTTCTTAGAAACACTATTCATCATCACCTTTGATGATTTATTTGAAAATGAAAGGAAGTGAATTTGAGGCTGAAATTTCTAGGGGATCTAAGCTATGATATGTAGTACTTACCCTAAAAATTAGAAAAACAAACAATGGTGGGAACCTCCTTTTCTAGCTCCTTGGCCGAAACTTTGAAGAAAAGAAAGGAATGGAGAGTGTTTGCTTGGTTTCTTGCTTTTCCTTGGTCAATTTTGCATAAAGTGAATTTGGATAGATAATATCTCATCCTAGTTGTGTTAGTGGAGTGTGATGTCATGGATGAGGCAATTTGGAGAGACAAGTGTTATGTTTTGGATGGTGGAAGGCTAAGTATTGGTTGGTTTTTCTAAGTACTACTTCCATCTCCAAGTATGCTAGTTACTTTAAGCCACTTGGTTGCTAGATATTTATTCTAGTAGCTTACACAAGACTCTTGCTTCCTCTGCTTGTTTCTGTGTCCGGTTATTACCCGTTTCGATTGATCGTTCGTGAGAATATTTCACGAATTTCTAATTAGGGTTTACCGGGAATCCTCTTTAATATTAATACTTTCATTCTCCATCTTTCATTCTAACTTTCCAATTTATATTCCTTAAATCCATTCGTTAAATACTTAAGGCTATCAGTGTCCAGGGAACTCTCGGAGAAAATAAAAGTGCGGTTTTTCAGAATCCGACAGCTTTTACATACACTTATTTTCCCCCTGGATCACTAATACGAACTCGAAAATCCGTTCCGAATGCTTCTGTATAGTGTCGTCTCATATTATTATATACTCCCACCAAACACTATTCATTCTGTATTCTTTACTTGTTCTCTTAGGGTGGTACAATTGTCCGTATTCTCTTTCGATCGTTCCTTAACCTTTTTACGGAACTACTGGATTAATCGTTATCGATCTGGATGACATGAGGGTATTCTCTTGCTTGAAGTTGCCATATCTTATTCCCTTAGAAGATAGATTATTCTTACCTATGTTGTCACCCTTTAGCATTCTTCAAGACATAAACATAATAAGGTCGAATTCCATTCATTCTTTCCAAATATCAATAATTACATTGTAGCCATAACCACTCCTCAGTGGTTTCCTACCTTCATTCTTAAATCAAATATAATAACATCCCAAAATATCAAATCCTCAAAGTTAATATCTCAATTCTTGGATTATAATAATATTTAATCCACTGTCCGGTCAAATATTATACCGAAAAGAATTTGGAATTTCTGAATTCCGATCGTCTCTGCATTCACTTATTTCCTCCGCGTATTACTAATATGACTTCGAAACATCCATATCACGTCCCGTACATAGGTTGGAGTGAAAAGTTTTCCAACTTACAAAATCACTATTCATCCACCAAATTACTATGCACGTACAGGAGACACTATGCACGTACGGGAAACACTATGCACGTACTCATTTCCCTTCAAGGATCCATTAGCTCATTCCTGGATGGTAGATTATTCTTATCTAGGTCCTCAACCATCGAATTACTCTATTCTGACAATATACCAATGCATCAGGATCATTGTCCAAAGCAATATCCATTCATTACAATCATTGTTCTTTGAAACCACCATTCATTAGAGCTGGTGACCTTGTTATCGGAATCATTGTTCCTCATTTTATCATTACTTAATAAAAAGTTTTAATTATATCCAAAATTTGGGGTTCTTACAACTTAGGTGATAGAGGTACCTTCCTAACTTTAGGAGGACTTGAAGACTTTGTTCTTGTGTAGTGTGTATGAACATTGTGACTGATGCAACCTTCCATGAATTATCTTCTCAAATTAAAACAACTAGTCATTACATTCATGTTACATGGCATACAATCAAATTTATCATAGAAAGGAGAGTCTCTATGTCTTAAAGGCACAGAGCAATCATAGAATGGTTTAGCAACACTACCAGATGGTTTCTTACATGCATGAGTTAAATGATTAGTGCTAAAACAATTTTGACAAACTTTCCTAGGGGCATTTAGCACATAAGCATAATTGTTATCCTTGTTAATCCCTAATTTGCCATTCCTGTTTTGTTTCATTTTAGCCACTTTCTTCTCAAACTCATTATTCCCAGCTGAAACAAACTTCACAAATTTTTCAAGTCCAGGTCTACCTCCTACTGGCTCCTTGGCTTTGGTTTTGACATTCTCACTCTTAGAGGATGCTTGTTGTTCATTTGATTGTGCCTTATCTTCATCATCCAACATTTGCTTAATGAGTAAGGCATCCTCATCAATCTCAAGTGTTGGTGTTTTAAAAATTGGGGTCTCAGCCTTTTTCAAAACTTGAGGCACTTCCTCTTGAACAACAATGTCATCTTCAATTACTGCATAGCCTTTCCTCTGTTTGAGAGTGTTATAATCAAGTCCAATGGCAGCCTTAGGTCTAGCTAGATTTTTCTCATGGTAGGACTACAATAGACTAGAGGAATTCTTAAATGTTTTCAATTTAAATTCATTTTCAGCTAGTTCATCCCTAAGAGCTTTCTCAACTTGACTAGCACATGGAACCTTATTCTTTAGATATTCGATTTCTTGTTTAAGGTTTTCTACTTGCATAGCAGTTAGTTCTAGTTCCTCATTTCTTTTGTTCAACAGTTCATTCTTAGTAGACAGTTTAGCAATTTTTTCATTAGCAGTAGTCATACTAGTATGAATATTAAACATCTCAACAGATAGTTGTTCAACCATAGATTTGTATTCAGAAACAGACATGTCTATAGTAGTGATGGATGGTACCTGAGAGTCTGATTTAGATGGTTCTTCCTTGGAGTTGGCCATCAAGGCATAGTTGAAGAAATCTTGTTCTTCTCCATCACTATCAGAATCATCCCAACACTTCTCTTTAACTATGTAGGCCTTACCTGGTGTATGCTTCTTTAGCAGAGCCTCATACTTAGCTTCAAGCTCAAGAAACTCCTTATCCTTCTTTTTAGGCTTCTTGCATTCACTGGCAAAATGGCCTAGGTCATTGCATCTATAACATCTCACAGATGACCTATCCACATAGCTGGTTTTGAATTTGTTTTTGTTTGCTTTCACAGGTGCCTTGCTCTTGTTGAATGAATGATTTTGAGATCTAGACTTGAAGGGCTGATTCCTCTTAAATCTGATGTTTGGGAATTTTCTAGCCATAAAAGCATATGAAGTGTTTTCCATGGAATGCAACTCTTCAAGAGTGTAGAACTCATCTTCTTCCTTTTCATCAACAGGTTCAGTCACTTCTTCTTCAGTTTCTTCATCATCTACTATCTCTTCTATTCTTAGTTGACTTATAGATGCTTCCAGGTCTTGAACGGATTTGTTGACAATCAAGGCACAGGATGTGTTTATCATTCTGCCTTGGTTGGCTTGGATAGCCCTCTTCTGAAGCAACTCAAGCTCATGAGTCTTTAAAACCCCATAGAGCACATCATATGTGACTTTGTTCAAATCTCTTTCTCTTAGAGATATGACCCTTTGCTCTAGATGGTTTGGTACAGATAGTAGAAACTTCATGTTTAATTCCTTAGTGCTGTAAACCTTCCCATTCATTTGAAGCTCAGTCACCAACTTGTGAAATCTCTCAAACATATCAGTAATACTTTCTTTGGACTATGCCATGAAAGCCTCATACCGTGTGACCAGTATCTGTTTCCTATTCTCTCTTACCTCCTCTGTCCCTTCACATAACACCTCGATGTGGTTCCACATGTCCTTGGCTGATGTGCATGATGCTATGCTAGCAAACATCGACATATCCATGGAGTCTATGATCAGCAACATGAGATGACTGTCTAGGGCAACCTTTTCCTTCTCTGAGTCCGTCCATTTGGATGGCTCTTTTGCAACATATGATCTAGGAATGACTATTGTGCCCACTGTAGATTCAGCAATTTCTTGTTGTGGTACAAATGGACCATTCTTGAGGATGTCAGGGTAGAGAGGATTGGCAGCTTTGATGAACAACAACATTTTTATTTTGCAGAGGTTGTAATTCTCTTTGTCGAACTTAGGGACCTTCACCGTACCTGTAGTCTTTGGTGTATTCGAACTCATGATCGTTTTCTGTTTTGATTAAACAGCCTGCTCTGATACCACTTGTTGAGTATTGAATACAGTAAAAGAATGCAGAGGGGGGGTTGAATGGATTCTTGAACTTTTCTACGTTCTTGAATCTTTGCAGCAAGATATTTGTTGAGTGTATGAGATATGTAAGTGCGGATAACAAACATAACACAATATCACTTTAATCTAATATTTTATTAGATAAAGATTTTGCTACAATCTGTGAATACAAATGGTAGTATTCTCAGCTTCGTTTTACTTGGAGAGATATTTCTTGTGATGTATATGAAAATCTTATCTCTCAAAACTTATCTGCTAAGGAAGTGAGGCTGTATCCTTATAGACATGGATACACCTACTTACTACAAATAAGGTAGGTAACCAAACTACTTTCCAGTCTGTCTATCTCATTTGAGTAAGAGTCCAAACGGCTACAGATTTGACTTTGCAAAGCTTGTTCAGATCCACTTCTTTAGCTCCTTGTCCCTTTGTCTTATCTCTCCAAGCTTCTTTGTAGGCTTTCCAATGTGCTTTATAGTACATAGTCAAATAAAGCATCTTGGCTTGTTGCAGGTTTCTGACTTGTACAATTCTTCAGTATTTTGTCTCCAAGAATGTATTCGAGAAGTGGCTAAGTGATTGATTTGAGAACTCGAATTGACTTAATCAATAACTCTGAGTTCTCGAATAGTGTTATATTGACATATCGAATCACTTCTCGTATAGCTCTTTTCTCTGGGACTCCTTGAGATATCGAATAGAGCATTTTGACATATCGAATCCCTGAGATGTCGAATAGCTTCTTTAGTCCTTGAGATATCGAATAGAGCATTGACTTGTTGACTCTTAGAGAACTCGAATGATGCTTTGACTTGTTGACTCCATGAGTTCTCGAATAGAGTAATAGACATATCGAATCTCTGAGATATCGAATGAGATATCGAACAGTGTATTCAGAGATATCGAATAGTGTCTTCTGAGATATTGAATCTCTGACTTCTCGGATGCTAGACTTCTCGAGTAGACAAATGTACTTCTCGAATTGGTACTTAGGCAAATTCTTCATTTCTTCAAATCCCAACTGTGATTATTTGGCAGTCTTTATCTCCTTGCTTGAGACATGAACCTTGGAACTTCTTTCAAGCATTATTCTTGACTTTATAAGTACAGTTACACAACTAGGATTTGATGCCTATTACAAGTACAGAACAAATAGAAACTCTACAACTAGAGGTTCCCTCAGTTAAGAGGTCATGTAGGTAATGCATAGCATTACACATACTTAGGCTTGTTATTAGATGTATTCAGGCATGTCTCTGTGACTAACAGTTACCATTAACCTTGGTCATATTAACCTTGTTCACAATTGGTTTCTTACAAACATGTGTTAAGTGTTGAGAGGAGCCACAATTATTGCAAAGTTTCCTGGGAGCATTCTTAACGTGAGTATAGCCATTCTTCTTATCAATTCCTAACTTACCATTCCTATTCTTAGACTTGTAGGCATCTGTGTTGACAATATGTTTTGAAGATGTTGTCGAGTTACCCTTGACAGTACCTTTTGTACCAGCTATCTTGACAATAGGTTTGGAGGTTACTATCTTAGGTACTCTTTTGACAGTATCTTTCCCTTCATTAGGTATGCTGTCAGTGCACTCATCTTCATCAAGAAGAGCTTGTTTAATGAGTATGGAATCCTCATCAAAATCAGCTTGAACAGTTTTGAAAAAATGTTTGCAGACGTTCTTGAGAATATGAGGTTTGACAGCATTACTATCTGAACAATCATCAGTCACAGTTGCCTTCCCAGGTCTCCTACCATAAACAAAACCTACTCCAACTTTTTGATTCTCTGGTTGGTTCTCATAGTATCCCTGAACTAGTTTAGAAGAGTTTCTAAAGGCTTTAAGCTTGAATTCATTTTCAGCCATTTCTTATATTAGGAATTCTTCTATTTCCTTAGCACAGACGATATCATTTTTTAATCTAGCATTTTCTTGAGCTAGTGAATCTAATGGACTGGTCTTAAGCAAAAGCATTTCATTCTCAGATTTGACTGTTTCATTCTCCTTTGTTAACATAGTAATTTCTTCATTAGCAGCAGATAAATTAACATGGATATTTAACATTTCAGTACTCAATTCTTCAGTAGTTCGCTTATACTCAGTTTTAGACATATCAAGTAAAATGAGAAATGGTACTTGATTTGAGGAGCTTGATGCTTCATCATCAGATCTAGCCATGAGAGCTAAATTCATAAACTCTTCTTCTTCCTCATCGTCAGAGTCATCCCAGCATTTTCCTTCAGCCACATAGGCTCTTCCTTGATTTCTTTTGAACTGACTTCCAGACCCTTTCTCTATTTTCTGATTCTGTTTTGGCCTTCTACACTCAGTAGAAAAATGACCTAGCTCATTGCAGTTGTATCATCTGAACTTTGATCTATCCACCATCCCTGTCTTGTATCCTCCTCTTGTGGCACCACCAACAGCCTTTGAAAAATTTCCCTTGTTGAACTTAGATGTCTGACCTTGTGACTTATATGGCTTATCTCTTCTGAATTTGTTGTCTTTGAATATTTTAGCCATATATGCCATGGTTGGATTATCCATGCCTTTAATCTCTTCTAGTGAATAGAAGTCTTCATCTTCAACATCTTTAAGCTGTAGAACCACTTTCTCCTCATCATCCAACACCTCTTCAATTTTCAAAGATGGTACCTGTGTTGTTGTGAAATTTGTGAGGGTTCACTTGGCAAAGTGACATGTGGTTCATGAGCTACAAGGGCACCAGACATGTTTGCCATATTTCCTTTGGCTCCAGTTTGAATAGCTCTCTTTTGAAAGAATTCAAGTTCATATGACTTGAGCACACCATAAAGAGTTTCAAGAGAAACATTATTCAAGTTTCTTCTTTCTCTTATGGCAGTTATTTTATGCTCAAGGTGTTCAGGGAGAGTGAGCAAGAACTTGACATTAACTTCTTTCTTATCATAGAAGTTTCCATGAATTTGTAGCTCAACTATTAGATTACTGAACCTTTCAAACATGTGGGTGAGCTCTTCACCAGGCTTAGCCATGAAGGCTTCGTATTGTGACACAAGTTTGTCTTTGATTTTCTCTGACCTCTTCACTTACTTCACATAGCAGCTCTATCTTGTTCCACATCTCTTTGGCAGATAAGCATCCCATAACATTTCCACACATGGCTTTGTCCATTGTGAGAGAGTCAAGCAAGATAAGTTGCAAATAGTCATCCAAAGCCACATTTTCCTTCTCAGATTCTGTGTATTCTGATGGCCTCTTTGCAACCCAGTGTGCTGCAATTGTAACGTCTCCAACTGTGGAGGCCGGCACTTCCTTTTGAGGAATGAAGGGGCCATTCTCAAGGATTCCCAAGTAGAGTGGATGTGCAGCTTTGATAAACAACAAAATCTTTCTTTTCCAAAAGTTGTAGTTCTCTTATCAAACGCTGGAATCTTGACACTACTCGACTTCCGTATACTCGTTATATTTTACATGATCTCAGATTAGTATATCAATATGTTTGCTTTGATACCAGTTGTTGGTCCCGGAGTATATTGCAGAAGGGGGGGGGGGTTGAATGCAATATAGATAATTCCAAATCTTTACCTCAACAACAATGATAAAGACTGTAAACTATATGCAAGAAATGCAAACATAAGTAGTAACTCAAGATATTCTTACAAAATAAATGTTTTATTTATTTTGCAAAGTGTTGCTACAACCTCGAGAAAAAGTATTTTCTCAAGCTTCGACTTCTTGAATCGATTACAGAAAGAATGAGAGATGTTTCTCTACTATAAAGGGTAATCTTCTCTAACATCTCTGTCACATGGGTTGTGGAGCCACTATCATTTTCAAGTGGCATCTCCTTACAAATTGCCCACCCATGTGACTTTCCCAAAATGCTATACAAACAGATTATCATTAAACATAAAGCAATCTGGGTTCTTTCTAAAACTAGCTAATACAATTCTAGTAGATGCAGACTTGTCATACTCTTGAATTGTCGAGCTTCGTCTTGTGATCTCTCAAGCTTCTGTCGTAGTCTTGCAGGTCTGCTACAATCTTTAACAAGATGCAGCAAATCTGTTTCTTGAAGATCTAAACTGTCAGGGGTTTGACTGCGATAAATCCCCAATTCAAATATTCCATTGAGACAGTAACCTTTGACGCCAAGTCTGCTGTCATGAAAATGTTCATTGGATGACAGTATGAGTCCCCGCTAATGATGCTTTCAGGACTTTCAAACTTGCTGTCAAAGTGTGAGAATGTTGCTGTCTTCATGCTTCCGTGATAATGTGTATTTTATACACGTTTTGTCTTTTATTCTTTTGCATTTTTGTTAGTTTCGAATGTTGTTTTATTAATATTTGTTATGTTTTTCATCTTTCAGTGCCTCGTGCTTAATTGTTGAAAAGATGGCTTAATTTGGGCATGAAAGCGAAGATTATTCAAGAGGGAAGTTAGAAGATGAAAGCTCGCGATGTCGGGAGGTGTTTAATGTATTATCTTGAAGATTTTATCTCGTACGGGCTGAGGTACGACCGTTCGACAGGCCGTTCAAAGAAGCAGATTTTCTGTACGGGCAGCTATACGGCCGTTCGACAGGCCGTACAACCCCTGCTGTGTATTAAAAGAAATATAGCCAAACACATCTTAACTTCTAACTTAACCTAATATCTAACTTCTTTATCTTCTTCTTAGCCTCTTCAAGGATAAAATTAGGGTTAGTCAAGTAGATAGAAAAACATCAATTACTCATAATCTAGCATTGATTATGAGTAACTAACTCCATATATTTGGCTCAAGGAGGAATTCTTGTACTAAACCCACTTCAATTTAAGTAAGATCTATTTCACTCTATCTTGAATACTTGAGTTGTATTGTTTATGATTTTGCTTGGAGATTTGTAAGTTGCTTCATCTTGCTCTTCTTGTAATTTCAATTGCTAATTGTTTGTGCTAATCCGTAATTGTTAGTACATTCATTGTAGTAGCACAAGGTTTGGCGTGCCTAAACTTCAAGATTCAAGTACAAATACCTAGGTTGAGCTTCTCATCCTTGGGTTTGTCCTAGCCTCTCTTTGTTTTATTTCCTTGATTTGGTTATACTAGTAGTGCTTCCTTATTGGTAGCTAGTATCAAGAGAGCTAATTTATGTGCTTCACTAAATTAGTGTTTTTAGAAGAGATATAAGTGATTGTGTGCTTCACCAATTATCTTGGTTAGGTAGAGTTGGATATATTTTGTTTGTTGGGTTGAAGTGCTTGAGTTTCCATAATCCTTGGGTCAAATGCCTCTTATCTTGTTAATTTGCTCATTGTGTTGTTGTGTTGGCAAATTTGGATTTTAGCCATTAACTTAGTTGTATAACAACCCCCCCCCTTTTTTTGTTTTTTTGTTTTGTTTAATTTAATTTTTGTTTAATCTTTTTGTTTAATTTTTATTTTTAGTTTTATTTTTATTTCATTTTTATTTTTCCCCTCTTTATTTTTTATTTTGATTTTCAGTTTTAATTTTCAATTTTAATTTTTTTAACTAGTTAATTTATGTAAATTCAATAATCAATTTAAATTCACTTTGAATTTGATTTTTGAATTTTTTAGTTTATTATTAATTCCTTAGTTATTTTATTTTATTTTATTTTAGCTTTATGATTTATGATTTTATTTTATTTTAATTTTAATTTTTATTTTATTTTTAAATTTTATTTGTGATTTTATTTTTAGTTGGTTAGTGATTTATTTTATTTTATCTTTTTTTTAAAAAAATCAAAAAAATCAAAAACCAAAATTTAATTCTTTTTAATTTTGATTTTAGTTTTTAATTTTCTAAAACTAAGTAATTATTTTATTTTAGTTTTAGTTTTAGTTTTAAATTTGATTTTTGATTTTATTATTATTTTAGTTTTAAAATTTGATTTTGATTTATTATTAATTTTTTAGTTTATTATTATTATTGTATTTTTTTAATGTTAATTTTATTTCATTTCATTTTATTTTATTTTCTCTTTTTTTTTAAAAAAATTACCAAAAAACAAAAATTTAATTCATTTTATTTTTTAATTTAGTTTTAAAATTTTCTAAAACTAGGTACTTATTTTATTTTATTTTAGTTTTAAATTTGATTTTTGATTTTATTATTATTTCGGTTTTAAATTTGATTTGATTTTTAATTATTTTATTATTAATTGGTTAGTTACTTTATTTTATTTTTTTTTAAAAAAAAAACAAAAACAAATATTTTTTTATTATATTTCTATTTCCTTAATTAGTGTATTGCAGGGCTTTGTAGGGTGTGGATTTGGCTTGTTGGTTATTTTCGTTCGGATTATTGTGATTGGTGGCATTAATTCAATTCTTGACGTGCAATTTCGAAGTTGGATTTTGACAAGTATGAGTGGCTTTGCTCCCGGTTCTTGTTCTTTATTTTCAGGGGAGTTCTCTTTCACTCATATCTCTACTTCGTTTTATTTGTCATGCATGAGGACATGCCATGTTTTAAGTGGGGGAAGGATTGTTTATGTTCATCCTTGTATAATATGCGTAGCTAGTATTAGTAATTTTTTTTGTTTCATTTGATGTCCGTTTTGTTTGCATTTGGTAAATAAGTTTAGTCTTGAGCGTGTTTACTTGTTTATGAAATTTATGACATTGTGAGCTTGTAGCCTTGTTTTCTCATATTTCGTGCCTAGCATTATCAATTTGATGTGAATCTATAAGTTTGATGAACCTTTTTGCACACACACACTTAAAATGACATAAAAAGTTTAGATTGTTGTAATTAAATTGTGAGCATGACGATTATCTCTTAGAATGCATGGAATCAAATCGAGAAGATGTTATTACAACTTAAACCTTGTGAGGCCTTGAACGATGATTCTTTTGCTTGTGTGTTGCTCCCTCTTTATGTGTGTTTGTTGCTCTAGGGCTTGCATTAAACCTTCATTCATGGATGCACCATAATAAGGAAATTCTATTTAGGATAACCTTTTTGACCTTTTTAGCTTGTGAACCATGAAAATAATCCCTAGTTCCCCCTTTGAAGCTTATATCCATATTTTTCTTCGTCACTCTCCCCTTTTATACATGAGCCATAGCCAAATACTTCACCCTCGACCTAGTTGAGCTAGTTGAGTCTTGGAAAGAATTGATTGATGAGCATGCGAATTTGGAGAAGTTGTGAAGAGGAAGGATTCTAATTATTGTAAGTGGGAACTAGTTTGATGTGTATATCTAGATGTGGTTCAAAGTTCTTTGTAGTATTTATTTATGTTATGCATTCCCTTTGCTAAAAAAATAATAATAAAGGGGATGTAAAAAAAAAAGAGAAAAAAAAAGCAATAAATCTTTGTACTTTATTTTGTTTCAATTTTCTTGGTAAATGTGGTTGTGTTTTGTAATTGTAAATGAGTGAAGACATTCTTTAGTTTGGAATTTGGTGGATGAAGCGAGCAAGCGTCATTTTGACTCAACTAGCGAAACTTTTACACCTTCCTTGAACTTAAATTTTCACACCTTCACCCAAGCCTCATTACAACCCTTTTTATGAATTCCTTGTTTTTGGTGCAATCCGGAATTTAGGTGAACATGCAAGGTCAAGTAGAGCGCATGCATTTAGACTTGGAGTTGAGTGAAATCTCTAGCCCATACTTGTGTGATACATAATTGAGAGATGTGAGATTTTTCACCATACAATTTCATCTTATTAATGTGAAGCCATGTATGCTTTGTGATCATCTTGTCTAGTGTTCACGATTGAAGTGCATTCATTCTATCTTTAATGTCATGGTTACATTTTACACAAGGTGTGTCATATTGATTCTTGAATTGGTTGTTAGCTCGTTATAGTGGATGACAAGGTGAATAGCTCTATATGTTTGATTTTAGCTACAAGTAGATGATTCGGACATGTGAGTGTAGTAGTTAGCTTAATTAGTAGGTATTGTTAATTTTTTGTTTGTTAGTGACTTTTGTGATTTTGTGGGTACATCATCTATAAACCCTCACGAGAACTCACTCGTCCACTAGGGCTACCTAGGGGTTCCAAGGGCTTGTTGCATATGCCAAATGCAACCGTGATCACCTACGGAAGTGGTACTAGTTAGGAGTAAATGATTATGTTAATTTTAGTTTGCTCGGGACTAGCAAAGTTTAAGTGGGGGAAGATTTGATAATGTGTATTTTATACACGTTTTGTCTTTTATTCTTTTGCATTTTTGTTAGTTTCGAATGTTGTTTTATTAATATTTGTTATGTTTTTCATCTTTCAGTGCCTCGTGCTTAATTGTTGAAAAGATGGCTTAATTCGGGCATGAAAGCGAAGATTATTCAAGAGGGAAGTTAGAAGATGAAAGCTCGCGATGTCGGGAGGTGTTTAATGTATTATCTTGAAGATTTTATCTCGTACGGGCTGAGGTACGGCCGTTCGACAGGCCGTTCAAAGAAGCAGATTTTCTGTACGGGCAGCTGTACGGCCGTTCGACAGGCCATACAACCCCTGCTGTGTATTAAAAGAAATATAGCCAAACACATCTTAACTTCTAACTTAACCTAATATCTAACTTCTTTATCTTCTTCTTAGCCTCTTCAAGGATAAAATTAGGGTTAGTCAAGTAGATAGAAAAACATCAATTACTCATAATCTAGCATTGATTATGAGTAACTAACTCCATATATTTGGCTCAAGGAGGAATTCTTGTACTAAACCCACTTCAATTTAAGTAAGATCTATTTCACTCTATCTTGAATTCTTGAGTTGTATTGTTTATGATTTTGCTTGGAGAATTGTAAGTTGCTTCAATTTGTTCTTTTTGTAATATCAATTGCTAATTGTTTGTGCTAATCCGTAATTGTTAGTACATTCATTATAGTAGCACAAGTTTAGTGTACCTAAATTCTCAGGCTTTAAGTGCAAATACCTAGGTTGAGCTTCTCATCCTTGGGTTTGTCCTAACCTCTCTTTGATTGATTCCTTGATTTGGTTAAATTGGTAGTGCTTCACTATTGGTTGCTAGTATCAAGAGAACTAATTTATGTGCTTCACTAAATTAGTGTTTATAATAGAAGAGAAATAAGTGATTGTGTGCTTCACCAATTATCTTGGTTAGGTAGAGTTGGATACATTTGCTTGTTGTTGGGTTGAAGTGCTTGAGTTCCATAATCCTTGGGTCAAATATCTTTTATCTTGCTAATTTACTCATTGTGTTGTTGTGTTGGTAATTTGGATGTTTGTCATTAACATAGTTGTATTTTTATAGAAATTTATTTCTTGTGTTCTAGGTGTTTGATAAAACACCACAACCAACTTAAAACCCCCCATTTTCCATAATATAAATTGTAAGAGACAATCTACTTGAAATCAATATTGAGAGTCCTTCCCTGTGAACGAACTACGAAAAACACTACCTTCATTCCGCCAATGCTACTGTCAGATGAAACTTGCTGTCGTGACTTTGCAACATGTTATCTTCTTGTAACCTTACTGTCAATGTCATGACAATAACATTTATTCTTTCTGTCTTCCTTATGTATAACTTGAGGCTTGAACAAATGTATGAACTTCTTCCAAGAGATACAATTATTGCATGACAGTATTTTATTCGATTACAAGTGTTAGTGTATACTGAAAATATTTATTTGAAGTATTGTTAGGTCCGATAAGATTGTAGAAGGGGGGGTTGAATACAATCTTTACCTTTTTATCGAAATTTGTCCTTTAAATTAAATTTGATAAAGACAAATTTAGGTGCGGAATTATTTAACACAATTTTTCAATTTGAATATAACTGTATATTAACTTGATGTGGTGTTACAAAATCAGTATAACAACTTATCAAGATGTTAATAACTAATTAGAAAATTCGACATGAACTTTTCTAATTTAGTTAATAATAATCAAGATAAGAACTAGGAAACTTAATTCGCTAGTAGTACAAGAATCACAAATAAACAAGTTCTATCGGATAGAATATCACAAAGATGAAGAACTTGAATTTCTGGGAATTGTTTAAGCTTTGGTGTTCTTGAGAGAGAGAATTCTGTTCTTGATGATATGTTTTCTGCTGTGTTTCTCCGTTATGACATAATCTGCTGTGTTCTGTTCTTTTATATTAGTAACAGGTCTTGCTGGCTTTCTGTAGGATATTTAACTGCTCCAGCATGACTTAAACAGCTACCAAGACTTGATTTTCCTTCATTAAGACTTACACAAACCTCCATTAAGACATAAAATATGTCGGTATGACTTAACAGAAATTCGGTAAGACTTACAACAGCTGGCAGAGGTCGGTAAGACTTAAATCAGGTCGGTAAGACTTAAATCAGAAAAGCTTCTGTCGGTATGACTTAAAATTAAGTCATACCGAATTTTCCTTCTCCAAGACATAATCCATTTTTCTTTCTTTAAGTCATATTGATCCATTTAATTAATTAATGATTAACTAATTCATAATTAATTGATACAATAATTAATTTAAATAAATAAATTAATTCTTCCAGAATTAATTCATTTAATTAAATCAACTAAATGATTTATATCAATTACAAATGAATTTAATTAAATCAATAAATAATTAATTTAATTCTTATAAACCACTGAAGGTAGTAAAGAATTACCACTGATTTGTGTTGACGTTCGATGTACTGTCTGGTTCATGAACGACTAACTTCAACGATTCTTCTTCACTTTTGACTTTAGGTTGTGGTTTATTTCTTCTCTCAATTCTCTTGTACTGTAACTGACCTTCAAACTATCACTCGAAAAATCTCTGTCACTGTTCAAATGAATCCATTCACTTCAATGCTGTACTGGGGCTTGATCAGATAACTGAATCGTCTTCCAGTGTATGACATCAAAACTATAGATTGACTTTTCTTCTTTCTTCTGACAGATAATACTTCTTGAGATTCCTGTGACGGTTCATATGTATATTTACTTATTACAATTTGGTTTAAGTTGATTAGGATCCTCTAACTACAAATAGGCTGAGTCATATGCCTTTCAATCTCCCCCTATTTGTTTGTTAAACAATAACAAGCAAATTCCTAGAGGATACCTCAACTAATCCAACTTAACCAAATGAAAGATAAAACTTTAAATACTAAGTAAATATGAAAAAAAAGTTCTGGTTTATATTTAACATTTGCCAGATTCAAACATGAAAGATAAATACAAGATAGATGATCCTCTAGACTGATCATATGATACAAATTCCTATCAAGATTTATCTAAGCTCTAAAGATATAACATGTAGAGCAATTCTTTTTCTTCAGTTGTCTTCCCTTCTGAATTCTCCTTCTTCTGGCTCATCTGTGACTTGAAGTTTCATGTGTAGATCAGAATCAACAAGACGTTCTCTTCTTGATGACAATCCTTGAGGTAAGACTAAAGGAATTCCAAGCTTCTTTCTCAGTTCACCTTGAAATTTCTTGTAATCTTTTATGTTCGTTTGTGCATAGGAACGAATGTGATCTGCAGCTATTACCTTTTCTTCAGTCAAGAATCCATGATTTCTGAGAGCATATTCAGCATATACCAAGTGTTTTGCATGATGTTCTTACCTTAGGTCTAAGTACCCATATCTCTGTCAGTGATCTGTCATAAAAGAACTGAATAGATACTCTGAAAGTTCCAACTTTATGACAATCTACAAATATTACCAGCTCATCAGATTTGGGTTCAAATGCAGTAGTTATCCTGATGACTTCTACCTGTAAGGCCTTTATATACATATCTTGAATTGGATTTGCCAGTTTGAATTCCTCGAGAATTTGTCCAAGACGACGATCTTCATAATCAGAACTCTGAGGTGAATCAATTGCTCTTTGAGCACGTTCCCATTTGTCACCGCTCTTTAGTCTGATATATGTTTTTCTCTTCTCAACATTTATAGCATGTAGTCGTTGTAATGCTTGCTGTTCAGCTTTCTGAAGTTCTTCATTTCGTGCAATTTGCTCTAATGATTTTTGAAGTTTTTCTTCTCTCATTTGCAAATTAGCTTCCCTTTGAGCAAATAATTCTTCAGATTCTTTCTCAGCTTGTTGAGCTTCAAATTCAGATATCACTGGTCCTTCATCTTCCCAGTGACTAAGATCAGGTTCAGGAAGTTCTTCACCTTGATCAGGGAATTCAAGATCAGCAAAAACATCGAAGTTATCCGGTTCACCCGTGTAATAATAACCTGTGTTCTTGTCTTGAATTTCTTCTTCAGTTTTTCAACTACTTTCTTCTTCTTATCTTCACCTTGGTCAGATTTACCAGATTTTCCTTCTCCTCCCTCTCTTTCTTTAGTTTTATCTTGTGACCCCTTTGATTTCTCCCCCTTAGTTGAGGAATCCTCTACAGATTTATCAGTTGCTCCAGCTTCAGGATCTTGTTCATCATCATTACCATCCTTACTTGTAAAGAATTCAATTTCTTCATTCGTAGGTTTGCGACTTTGACTTACAAGATTAAACAAATGTCTTAACCCTTTAGCCTGGTGTGCATTTTGCTTTTCGATCTGGTCCAGACGAGAATCAGTAGATTCCTGATTGTGCTGTACCTCTGACTGTAGAGTGTCAACTTTCATGGAAATTTCAGAAATTAACATGTCTTGAGCAACAGTAATATCTCCAGAGTCATCAAGTGCCTTTTCATGAGAGAGTTCGAGATATTCTATCTTCTTGGTGAAAGATGTCTTTAAGTAGTTAATGTCCTTCTTGATTACAGCAAGCTGACTGTTGACAGAGGTGGATGAAGAAGATCGCTCACCCACTTGTGCTCTAAGTATTTCTGTTTCAGCCTTGCTGACTGCAAGTTCGTTCTCTAAAGCAGTTATCTTTTCTAATAATGAGATAGTGTATGTGTCAGTGTGTGCGCTCACCTGACATTCACTTTGAGATCTACTCATCTGAAGTGCATGTGTTTCACTCAATTTTATAATATTCCTCACATCACTCCTCTCAGATTCCTTAGCTGCTTCCAGATTTGTACCTGCATGTAAAATCACCCTAGCCTCCTCTGGGAAGGTCAGTGGTGGTGCAATGGGAGTTCGCAAATCCCTGTCCTTAATTAAATCTACTTGAACATTTGAAATTGTTGACTGAATTGCTTCAGTAGTAGATTGATCAAGTTGCCTTCCACCTTCTCCAGTCGAAACTGCGAGTGGAAAATCCCTTGTGGGAGCCAGGAGTGTTTGTCCTGGGAGGGGAGATGATGGTTCTATTAAAGTTGGCTGAGAACCAAGATTTCCCTCTAAAGCCTGTGAAGACTCTTCTACCGTAACTATGGTAGGCACTGTCACATTTTCTACGTGCTCTCCTTGCAATGTGTCCTGAGACTCATCTAAAGGTATGTCTTCCCCCATTGTGAGTAATAGGGGAGGTGTGCTTGACTCACTACAAGGTGCCACGACCCTATGGCGAATTTCAATAGAATCATCCTGTTGAGAAGATGATTCTATTAACTGTGTAACGGCCATATCAACTTCCATATCCTGTTGGGAGGATATAGACGGACTTACAGTTGCCTCAGTTTGAGTTCTACTTTTCTTTTCTAGAGGCAGAGCTGTGGGTTCACTCATACTATCACTACTTATTCGACTTCTTTTGACTTGCAATTTCTTTCTGGAGTGAAAAGATATGAGTTTTGTTGGTTGAGTGTTTGGCTCTACGACCTTGGTTAGAGGTTGTGGTACTACAACCCCTTGGTCAGACCTACCAACCACTTGGGTTCCAGAAATAGATTGAGAAGTAGTAGTTTGAGGAACAGAAGGAAATACCTGGTCAGCTGATTCCGCAACAGTCTCTGATAAGATGGGTTGATCTGATTCAGGTTCAGGGACAGATGCAGTTTCTTGCACTGGATGTTCAACAGCAAGTGCAGCTGGCTGAGGAACAATTTGCTGAGTAGGTTTAACTTGTTGATTGCCTTGATTTTCATTATCAACAAGTATGTTTTCCACTGGTGGTTCAGGGTTTTGTTCTGGTTGTTCAGGTTCTGGTACAGGTTCAATGACAGGTAGTTGTATATAGTTTGACATGTATTGGGTGACAACTACAAGTATGTTTGTGAATTTAGGTTTGTTGCTGTACTCAGTGAACAATCTGGTAGTAGGTTTACCTGACGCCAGTGATTCTCCATTCAGGAATTGGGCTTGGTTTTCTAGTTCCACAAGATGATTAAAAATCAATGACAAGAATCTTGGATAATAACATGATACTTTATGTCCATTATCAAAATTCTTCTTTGCATTAATGATTCTTCTAACCATCGGAACACACAGTAGTCTGCCAATATTAATTCTTCGGTTGTGTGCAACTGCATATCCAATATGCTGCAAGAAGGATGGTAATACCCCGAAGTTCCCTTTAGTAGAATTGGCAAAGACTCTACCTAATGTGTCAAACAAATAATCCCATTCCTGAACGAAGTTCTTTTTATTCCAGACAGTTTGATCAGGACTGTCTTGATAGAATACACCATTCAAAAAATTTATCAATTCTTGATCTGATGGTAATTCTTCGAAATTATAAGTTGGAAAATTTAAGACCGTATTTATTGTATTTTCATTCACTGTGTACTGATTGTCTCCTACAGAGAAGACAAAAGATCTGTTATCATTAGAAATGACAGCAGTAGTACACATGATTCTCAAAGGTTCAATTTTCAGAGGAGCATCCAATCTCAAAGCATTGCGAACCAGTGAATTTTCATTTAAAAAACGAATCCACGGTCGAAAACGTTCAACTGAACATTTTTCCGGATCAAAATAACCGATTAAATTATGTTTAATAATTTCAAATCGATCAGCCATTTTAATCAAGATTTAATTTCCTTGAAAATTTCAGATTTTACAAATTTATAATTTAAAAATTAATTTTTCGAATTAATAATTAATTAAAAATTCGAAATAATTAAAAGTTCTTCAAAAATTCTGAAAAATTCACACAATGATCTTGATACACACACAATCACACCAATATTTTTAGATTTTACAAAATCAAAGCCAATCGACTGGAATTTTAGATCGAAATTTCGATTTTTCGAAAACAAAAAATCTTCAAAACTCGACTAAATCGGTCGATTAACTGGTTGTTTTGAAGAGAATCGAACAGAGAATCGATTATCAGTCCTTAGAGCTTGATTACAGTGTGATTGAATCGAAAAATGGGCAGTAATTCGTTACTGTTCGTGTGTGTATATATGTATGTATCAGTTATGAGGTTCTCTATGACTTAACATGAGAGAGACATAAAATGAGATTATGACTTAACACTTCTATTTGCTATATATATACAAACTGTCGAATAAGACTTAAAAAGATAACTAATAAGACTTAAAATTACATTAAGACATAACTGATATATATATATATATACTATACTCGAATATGACTTAATTAAAAAGACAATATTCTATTAAGACTTAATTAAAACTAAGACTAAATTAAGACTTAAAATTAACAAGACTTAAAAACTGTTTCTATTATGACTTATTCTAAATAATCGATAAGACTTAACTTATATACAGATGAATAAGACTTAATATTAACAAGACTTAATAAAATAAGTAATTAAGACTTAATTAAACACAGGTGATTAAGACTTAATTTAAATACAGACTAGCGAATATGACTTAATTAAAAAAAATTCGGTAAGACTTAACCTGTTTAAGTCATACCGATTTTAAGTTAAGTCATATTGATTGTTTTTCCTAATTTTAAGTCATATTAACTTTAAACAAACATTAAAAACACAATAAAATATACAATTAATTTATAAAAATAATAAAAATATTATATAAAATTAAACAAATAATAAAAATAATTATACATACCATATGCTAACCTATTAACGAAAACAAAGCAATATTAACAGGACAAACATTACAAAACATATGATAAATTAATTATTTAAAATAGAAATAAATATCTACAAATATTCTAAAAATACAGAAGTATGAAGTATTAAATAATATGAATAAACAGAGTGAAAAATAACTAAACAAGCAAGAAAATAAAATGGTAAAATAATAATACAAGTGATTTCAAACAACAAATATTCACAGAATAATCACTTGCAAAATTATTAAAAATCAAATTTCAGATATTAACAGTATTAATTACTAGGACTGTTTAACATACCCAATTCACTAACAATTCTAGTGAATGAGGATTCATTAAGCGACTTAGTAAAAATATCTGCAGTTTGATCTCCAGATCCTACAAATAGTAGTTCCACTGTACCATTCATTACATGCTCTCTTATAAAATGATACCTTATGTCAATGTGCTTTGTCCTTGAGTGCTGCACAGGATTGCTTGCGATTGCTATGGCACTTGTATTATCACATAAAATAGGGATATTTTCAAATACAATGCCATAGTCCATTAATTGATTCCTTATCCATAAGATCTGAGCACAACAGCTTCCAGCAGCTATATATTCAGCTTCGGCTGTAGAGTTGGAAACTGTTTGCTGTTTCTTACTGAACCAGGATACCAATCTTCCACCTAGGTATTGACAACTCCCAGATGTACTCTTCCTGTCTACAACACTTCCTGCATAGTCAGAATCTGTATATCCAATTAACGTAAAACCAGTTTCATTAGGGTACCAGATGCCTAAATTAGGCGTACCCTTTAGATATCTTAAGATTCTTTTGACAGCAGTAAGATGGATTTCTTTAGGGTTCGCTTGGAACCTTGCACACAAGCATGTGGCAAACATTATATCTGGTCTACTAGCAGTTAGGTAAAGTAATGAGCCAATCATACCTCTATAGCCTGTGATATCTATCTTGGCAAAACTTTCACATAAACCAATTTTGACAGCTATAGTTGATGGTGTCTTTGCTGATGAGCACTCCTCCATGTGATATTTCTTGAGGAGCTCCTTAATGTACTTGGATTGACAAATAAATATTCCATCTTGTCTCTGACTTATTTGTAATCCAAGAAAGAATTTCAGTTCACCCATCATGCTCATTTCAAACCTACCCTGCATTAACTTAGAAAACTTCTTGCATAGAAGCTCATTAGTAGACCCAAATATAATATCGTCCACATAGACTTGGACTAGTATTATATCATTCTTATGTCTTTTAGTGAAGAGAGTTTTGTCTATGACACCTCTTGTAAAACCATTTTCTAATAGAAATTCAGAAAGAGTGTCATACCATTTTCTTGGGGCTTGCTTAATACCATAGATAGCTTTGTAAAGAAAGTAGACATAGTCCAGATGATCTTGATCTTCAAAACCAGGGGGCTGTTCTACATACACTTCTTCATCTAGCTTACCATTCAGAAAAGCACTCTTGACATCCATTTGATAAACTTTGAATCTTGAATAGGATGCAAATGCCAAGAATATTCTGATGGCCTCAAGTCTTGCCACTGGAGCATAGGTCTCGTCATAATCAATGCCTTCAGCTTGAGAATAACCTTTAGCTACCAGTCTTGCTTTGTTTCTTATCACAGTGCCATCTTCATCTAGTTTGTTTCTGAATACCCATCTTGTGTCCACCACTTTTCTATCTTTAGGTCTGGGTACCAGCTTCTATACTTCTAGTTGCTTAAATTGATTGAGTTCATCTTGCATAGCAATCACCCAATCAGGATCAGATAGAGCTTCTTCTACTTTCTTAGGTTCAATGACAGACAGAAACCCAGAATAGTTACATTGATTCTGATAAGCTCTTCTTGTTTTCACACCAACATCTGGATCACCAAGAATCAGCTCAAAAGGATGAGCTCTATTCCAAACAGTTTGTCTGGGAAGAATTGATCTTGACTATTCGCTTTGATCTTCAGTATGATGTTGAGTATGACTTGTTGACCCTTCATTATCTCCCCCTGAGTTGTTGTCAGTTTGACTTGTTGATGGTTCAAGAGTATTAGTGGTGTCTTGAAAGTTATCATTGTTTTCACCAGCATCACCTTGATCATTACCACCAACATTTGGATTATTATTATCAGCAACAACGTCAGGTTGATTGTCATCATCTGAATCTGAGTCTGGCATATCATCAAACTTAAGCTTTTCAGATGGATCTTCATTTTGGATATTTGGGAGTTTTGTGTCATCAAATGTAACATTGACACTTTCCAAGGTTTTCTGTTGATCAATAAGATACACCTTGTAGGCTCTTCTAGTATAACCAATAAATATTGCTTCATGTGCTTTTTCTTCAAATTTACCACCTTGATCATCTCCTTCTTTCAGCACAAAGCATTTTGTCCCAAATACATGGAAGTACTTGAGAGTTGGTTTCTTGTCATGTAGAGATTCATATGGTGTCTTCATTAAGTCTTTATTGATAAGTGATCGATTCTGGGTATAGCATGCAGTGTTGACAGCTTCAGCCCAAAAGCTCAATGGAAGCCTTGATTCACTTAGCATAGTACGTGCAGCTTCAATCAAGGTTCTATTCTTTCTTTCAACTACCCCATTTTGTTGAGGAGTTCTGGGAGCCGAGTACTGTCTAGTTATACCCTTTTCAGTGCAAAAGTCATTCAGAACTGCATTCTTGAATTCAGTTCCGTTGTCTGACCTTATAGCTCTTACTGGACGATTAGAATCCATCTCAATTAACTTAATGTGATCAACTACCAGTTGTGGAGTTTCATCTTTTGAGTTCAGAAATAGTACCCATGTGAATTTTGAGAAATCATCAACAATCACTAGAGCATATTTTTTTCTTGACATAGACATCACACTAACTGGACCAAACAAATCCATATGGAGAAGTTGTAATGGTTCAGTTATTGATGATATGTTAGTGCTCCTATGAGTTGCCCTTTTTAACTTCCCTTTTTGACAAGCATCACATAGACCTTCCTGAGTAAATTCAATCGAAGGTAAACCTCTCACCAACTCTCTTTTCACTAGAGAATTCATTGTTTTGAAGTTTAGGTGAGAAAGTTTCTTGTGCCATAACCAACTTTCATCAGTGGATGCCTTTGAATAAAAACATCTAATTTCTTCTGTGCTTCCAGAGTTCATATTGGCTATGAACAAGTTTCCTTTTCTTACTCCAGTCAACTGCGGCCTTTCATTTCTCTTGTGTGATATTAGACAATTCTTTTTGTTGAAATGAACTTCAAAACCTTTGTCACAGAATTGACTAATACTGAGCAAATTGTGCTCAAGGCCGTTCACAAAAGAGACATCTTCAACGATAACATTTCAAGCTTCTAATCTGCCATATCCATCAGTTTTACCTTTGCTGTTATCTCCAAAGGTAACGACTGGGCCGGCCTTCTCCACCAGATTTGTCAGCAGGGCTCTATCTCCGGTCATATACCTTGAACATCCACTGTCCAGAATCCACATGACTCGTTCAACCTGTTTCAAACCCTGCAATGACAAATTGGTTAGACTTTCTTTGGAACCCAAATTTGATTGGGTCCGGAGTACTTAAAGAATTGACCTTTATCAGGTAAAGCAACACTTTTTGTTTTAACAACATTTTCTTCAGGTACTGGACATTTAACCCTGTAAACAGCTTTAACTTGTTTTGGTTTCAGCTTGGGTAACCATGTCTTTACCATATCCTGAGAAGGACTTGGAGTCCTAATCTTAGAATTAGGTGGTGTTACAGTCCTGGATCTAACATGTTTATTTCTGCTCATATGCTGTCTAGGAACATTCTTATTAACACATGCATGATTACCGTTAAAGTAAGCAGACATAATATTAAAAGCACAAGACATGCAATTAACAGCATCACACTTTTTATGAGTAGTATCAATAACAGGAATAGCATGCATGGTAGATATGTTGTTGCATTTATTCATGTTGTTACTTCTACTACTAGTTTTCAAGGAACTAGTAGACTCACCAACTCTTTCTGTTTTCTTAAACACAGTCTTTCTATCTTCATCATTTTTAACAACTTGATTACTTTCTAAGACTACGCCATTAGCTAAATCCTCAATGCGCATCTCTTCCTTAATGATTAAAGATGTAGTATCCAAAGGTTCTGCTATGGATGTCTTAAAGAGTGGGTTACTAACACCCTTAAGCACTAATGGTATACCCCTATCTACAGCACTGACACGATTAGGGGTATTAATGCTTTTTCGACCAATAGCTTCATTATAATCAAACCCAATTCCTACGGTTTGATTAATAGCTTGTTGGTTAAACAACTCTTTAGCCACTTTACATGAATTAGAAGTAGCACTAACCCTTATTTCTAGCTCAGCTATTGTTTCACGTTGTTGAACCACTATCAACGCTAGAGACCTCTCAAGTTCTTTTAGAATTCTTATTTCTGATTTTTGTTTATCATGGCAATTTTGTACATCGTGTAATTCTGATAATTGATTACTAAGATCTGTAATTAACAAATTTAGCCTTTCAATCTCTCTATTAGCATTACCTAGTGTATCACTAAGTTGATAGATATATTGACTTTCAGTACATGATACCTCAGATGAAGTACCACTGGAGTTATCAGATTTTGCCATCAGGGCAAGATTGCCATACTCTTCATCTTCAGAGTCTGTATCATCCCAACTCTTTCCAGCAGCCACATAGGCTTTACCTGTCTTCTTCTTCTCAGATCCAAAGTCTTTTCTTTGGTTTTGTTTTGGCTTCTGACATTCAGTAGCGAAATGTCCAAGTTCATTACAGTTGTAGCATCTAATTTTACTTCTTTCAACTGTTCCAGTTTTGTAACCTCCTCCATTACTTGAGGATGAAGAACCTCCTCTCTGGAACCTGTTATAGTTAGATTTGTACCTGAACTTGGGATTCTTCCTGAATCTGAAGTTGCTGAATTTCCTAACCAACAAAGCCATGGACTAATCTTCCAACTGATCTAGCTCTTCTAACGAATAGAAGTCTCCTTCATCTGGACTAGCATTCGTTTGACCAACTTCAACTTCAAGCTTACCACTGTCAACATTACAAGGTTGAATAACCTTATCTTCCACTTCCTGTTTGTTCTCAACAATAAGAGCTGTAGAAGTATTAGCAACTCTTCCTTTTCCATAAATCTCCTTTTGTTGAGATTGTTCCAGTTCATAGGTTTTTAAAACACCAAAGAGTCTTTCTACAGTAATTTCACTTAGATTCCTAGACTCTCTGATAGCTGTAATTCTATGTTCTAGATGAACAGGCATTGAAAGTAGAAATTTTCTGTTGATCTCTTTCTGAGTATAGTACTTGCCATGCATCTGTAAATTGTTGACAAGTTTGTTATATCTTTCAAACACATCTTGAATACTTTCATTGTATGCTGATCAAAAGTGTTCATACTCAGATGTCAGAATTTCTAGTCGATTCTCCCTAACTTCCTTTGTTCCTTCATTCACAGTTTCAATGGTTTCCCACATTTGCTTTGCAGTCTTGCAGTTAATCACATGACTGTACATTACAGAGTCTAGAGAATCTATTAAGATCAGTCTTAAATTAATGTCAAGTCCAGCTTCCTCTCTTTCAGCAAGAGTGTATTCAGAAGAATCTTTGTGTACATACCTTGTAGGGGAAATAACTTTTCCGTCAGTAACAACTTCAGGAATTAATCCAAAAGGTATTATTGGTCCTTCTGATAAGACTTTCATGTATTTAGGATTTCCAACCTCGAGGAACATTAACATTTTGTTCTTCCACATATCATAACTGTTCTTGTCATATATGGGAATTTTCACAGTTCCAACTTTAAAAGACATGATGAATTTTTTAAGAGAGTTAAAAAATTCGGGGATGATTTTTAATCGAGTAAAATGGGATCTTTGATTTGTGTATCAATCAATCGGCTCTGATACCAATTGTTAGGTCCGATAAGATTGTAGAAGGGGGGGTTGAATACAATCTTTACCTTTTTATCGAAATTTGTCCTTTAAATTAAATTTGATAAAGACAAATTTATGTGCGGAATTAGTTAACACAATTTTTCAAGTTGAATATAACTGTATATTAACTTGATGTGGTGTTACAAAATCAGTATAACAACTTATCAAGATGTTAATAACTAATTAGAAAATTCGACATGAACTTTTCTAATTTAGTTAATAATAATCAAGATAAGAACTAGGAAACTTAATTCGCTAGTAGTACAAGAATCACAAATAAACAAGTTCTATCGGATAGAATATCACAAAGATGAAGAACTTGAATTTCTGGGAATTGTTTAAGCTTTGGTGTTCTTGAGAGAGAGAATTCTGTTCTTGATGATATGTTTTCTGCTGTGTTTCTCCGTTATGACATAATCTGCTGTGTTCTGTTCTTTTATATTAGTAACAGGTCTTGCTGGCTTTCTGTAGGATATTTAACTGCTCCAGCATGACTTAAACTGCTACCAAGACTTGATTTTCCTTCATTAAGACTTACACAAACCTCCATTAAGACATAAAATATGTCGGTATGACTTAACAAAAATTCGGTAAGACTTACAACAGCTGGTAGAGGTCGGTAAGACTTAAATCAGAAAAGCTTCTGTCGGTATGACTTAAAATTAAGTCATACCGAATTTTCCTTCTCCAAGACATAATCCATTTTTCTTTCTTTAAGTCATATTGATCCATTTAATTAATTAATGATTAACTAATTCATAATTAATTGGTACAATAATTAATTTAAATAAATAAATTAAATCTTCCAGAATTAATTCATTTAATTAAATCAACTAAATGATTTATATCAATTACAAATGAATTTAATTAAATCAATAAATAATTAATTTAATTCTTATAAACCACTGAAGGTAGTAAAGAATTACCACTGATTTGTGTTGACGTTCGATGTACTGTCTGGTTCATGAACGACTAACTTCAACGATGCTTCTTCACTTTTGACTTTAGGTTGTGGTTTGTTTCTTCTCTCAATTCTCTTTTACTATAACTGACCTTCAAACTATCACTCGAAAAATCTCTGTCACTGTTCAAATGAATCCATTCACCTCAATGTTGTACTGGGCTTGATCAGATAACTGAATCGTCTTCCAGTGTATGACATCAAAACTATAGATTGACTTTTCTTCTTTCTTCTGACAGATAATACTTCTTGAGATTCCTGTGACAGTTCATATGTATATTTACTTATTACAATTTGGTTTAAGTTGATTAGGATCCTCTAACTACAAATAGGCTGAGTCATATGCCTTTCAAGTATATACATTTATTTCTGGCCAGTTTTATTGAGAATCATTTAAATGTTTACATGTTGTCTAATATTATATATTGTGGACAATCTAGTATCAAATGGGATACATAATATTAGATTGTTAAATACATTTTATATAATATAATAAGGTTTACAACACAGGTGGTGTTGGACAATCCACTGGTATGGCTGTAGTATTATTTAGATTAGTTTATATTGATTAATAAATAATACTAGTATACTTTGTGTATATTGAACAAGATCAAATTTAGAATTGTTCCCTTATACTGATTAAGAAGGTGAACTAAGATTCTATGTTATTATTAATGCTTAGGTTTTAATCCAGATATAGTAATTGACATGCTTTGATTTATATATGAAATAATTCTTTTGAATTATATCATTATATTTTGGGTGATGGAGTTATATACATGGTGGATATTATTTATAGAAGGAATCCATGTCCTGATAACATTCGGGTTAATGATTTCCCCTTGAAAGCTCAAAAAGATTTAATTATGTGAAACCCTGTAGGTGGATTTATTCCGGCATAATTAAATAAAAGTTGAGTGGATGATCAAGGATAAAAGATATTAATTAAATGAATTATCAGTAATTTATTTAATTAATGGACATTCGATATTTTAAACATGGGGAATTTAATAAGCAAATAATAAAGGAGCCGCGCGATTTAATTAATTAAATTACCGGAATTAGGTGGGTGATGCAATATTAATTATTTAGTGGAATTAATTAATATTAATGATAAAGGGCTTGGCCCAAGTTATCATTAGAAGGCCCAACCTAATTTACTCCTTGATCCCTATTGTAGCCTATAGATACTCATTATGCCTCAAAGAATAAGGGTTGGGAATTTTAGAGCTTGGAGGTTAAACCTTGGAGGATCGAAGACCACACTTCGTTCAAGGGAGTAAGGAATACAATAGAAGATCGTGGATTTGAATCGCTTAAGCCATAGCGATTAAGGTAAATCTTCTAAACATCCTTTGTAATCATTAAACGGGTTAAATACAAATCACTATGATCCAAAGGGACCAATAATTTGCATCAAGAGCCTGAGGTTTAGTGGAGTTGTGTTTGTGTTTGATGACGTCCATGTCGTAATTAAAATTGGTTCCGTATGTATAGTGGTATGCTTTGTAATAATCTTTTGCAGGTTGTTATCCACTATTATGGCCATGTTTTTTAATTATGTGATTGGATCCCACATGGTTTATTGTGGTTATTTTTATGCGATTGGATCCCACGTGGTTTATCGTGGTTGTGTATGGTTTTGTTTTGGCTTGTAATCGCGAATAAATTCGTGTTAGAATAGTTATTGCAATTAGATTGTATTAGCCCTATTTTATTTGTAATCGTTATTGGATGTGTGTATCCATGTATTGCTTATGATTGCAATTGAGCCATGTTTTGGAGTCGAAAAGGGGACAATTTTCTGCTGCATTTCTGGTGCGTTTCTGCTGATTATGCCGCTGTTTTGCTGCAATTCTGCTGCTGTGTTGTTGGCTGCTGATGTTGCTGTGCGTAGAATTTGCAAACGGTGTCAGATTTGGACGCATAATACCTTTTCGGAAAGGGAACGAGCTACTTTTCAAAACTGATAGTAAAACTATCACCCATGACGTTTTTTGGCCGTTCGAGCTCGTTTAGACCCTCAAACAGCGAGTTGAAGTTTTCGCAAAATTTTCGGGCGAATTTTTTTTTTTGGGCCATAATAGTGGATTTATTTTTTATTTTAATTTTTCTGCTATTAATTTTAATTATTGCTATTATATATGCCTTTGTGATTTTCATGTCATGCAATACTAACCTTAGTATTCTAGAACGACACGGACATAG
Source organism: Saposhnikovia divaricata (assembly GCA_036435485.1). Classification (NCBI taxonomy): domain Eukaryota; kingdom Viridiplantae; phylum Streptophyta; class Magnoliopsida; order Apiales; family Apiaceae; genus Saposhnikovia; species Saposhnikovia divaricata. The sequence continues at coordinate 29,532,619 of CM071600.1, forward strand.
GGTTGTTTATACTATGCTTTTATTATGTTGATCATCATGCTATGCTATCACTACGCCATAAACGCACATACGCAACCCTTTTTACAAAGCGTTGCACAGAAAGCGTTTCGTTAGATGGAAATTTTGGGACTTTTGCAACTGAGCTGAACTGGTGTTGCGTTAGATATAATTTAGTGTTGCGTATTACCCACAGTGTTTCACATCATGCAACACTAACTGCTGGTGTTGTGTTAGATATTTTTTTATTTTAATAAAGGGTGATGTGGCAGAAGTGGGACCCACATGTGCTGATGTGGCATTTGCTGACGTGGCAATTGTGGGACCCACAATTGCTAACGTGGCAGAAGTGGGACCCACCTATGCTGACGTGGCATTTGCTGACGTGGCAGAAGCGTTGCATTAGATACCAGTAGTGTTGCATTTGCTGTTTGAAGTGTTACATTAGATATATATATATATTTTAAAAAATATGACGTGGCAGGTGTGGGTCCCACCACTCCTGGCGTGGTAGTGTGGGCCCCACAAGGGTGACGTGGCAAGAGGCCCACCATGCTGACGTGGAAATTGTGGGACCCACAATTGCTGACGTGGCAGAAGTGGGACCTACCTATGCTGACGTGGCGTTTGCTTATGTGGCAGAAGTGTTGCATTAGATATCAGTAGTGTTGCATTTGCTCTTTGAAGTGTTGCATTAGATATATATATATTTTTTAAAAAATTTGACGTGACAGGTTTGGGTCCCACCACTTCTGACGTGGCAGTGTGGGCCCCACAAGGGTGACGTGGCAGGAGGCCCATCATGCTGGCGTGGCAATTGTGGGACCCACAATTGTTGACGTGGCAGAAGTGGGACCCACCTATGCTGACGTGGCAAAAGCGTTGCATTAGATACCAGTAGTGTTGCATTTGCTGTTTGAAGTGTTGCATTAAATATTTATTTTATTAACTAGTCTTGTCCCGAATGATGAATCTATTTTTTTAAACAATATTTCGAAGTTCCAATTACACGGATGTCAAGATATTACGATTTTAATGATGTGGTAATTTTTCAAAAAATTTCCTATATTTATTTGGTTTGGTTTTATAACGGTTAAACCGGTCAAAGTCGACCTTCCTTTTAACTAGTCTTGTCCCGAATGATGAATCTATTTTTTTAAATTATTTTTTCGACGTTCCAATCGCACGGATGTCAAGATATAACGATTTTAGTGATGTGGTAATTTTTCAAAAAATTTTCTATATTTATTTGGTTTGGTTTTATAACGGTCAAACCGGTCAAAGTGGACATTCCTTTTAACTAGTCTTGTCCCGAATGATGAATATATTTTTTTAGATTATTTTTTCCACGTTCCAATCGCACAGATGTCAAGATATAACGATTTTAGTGATGTGGTAATTTTGCAAAAAATTTCCTATATTTATTTGGTTTGGTTTTATAATGGTCAAACCGGTCAAAGTCGACCTTCCTTTTAACTAGTCTTGTCCCGAATGTTGAATCTATTTTTTTAAATTATTTTTTCGACGTTCCATTCGCACTGATGTCAAGATATAACGATTTTAGTGATGTGGTAATTTTTCAAAAAATTTCCTATATTTATTTGGTTTGGTTTTATAACGGTCAAAACTAAAACCGGTCAAAGTGGACCTTCCTTTTAACTAGTCTTGTCCCGAATGATGAATATATTTTTTTAGATTATTTTCTCGACGTTCCAATCGCACGGATGTCAAGATATAACGATTTTAGTGATGTGATAATTTTGCGAAAAATTTCCTATATTTATTTGGTTTGGTTTTATAACGGTCAAACCGGTCAAAGTGGACCTTCCTTTTAACTAGTCTTGTCCCGAATGATGAATCTTTTTTTTTAAATTATTTTTTCGACGTTCCAATCGCACGGATGTCAAGATATAACGATTTTAGTGATGTCGTATTTTTTCAAAAAATTTCCTATATTTATTTGGTTTGGTTTTATAACGGTCAAACCGGTCAAAGTCGACCTTCCTTTTAACTAGTCTAGTCCCGAATGTGATGAATCTATTTTTTAAATTATTTTTTCGACGTTCCAATCGCACGGATGTCAAGATATAACGATTTTAGTGAAGTGGTAATTTTTCAAAAAATTTCCTATATTTATTTGGTTTAGTTTTATAACGGTCAAACCGGTCAAAGGCGACCTTGCTTTTAACTAGTCTTGTCCCGAATGATGAATCTATTTTTTTAAATTATTTTTTCGACGTTTCAATCGTACGGATGTCAAGATATAACGATTTTATTGATGCGGTAATTTTTTAAAAATTTTCCTAGATGTATTAAAATCAAGATAAAACGATTTTAGTGATATTAAAATTTTTATTTAACAAAAAAATTAAAATCATTTAAGATAACGGTACTATGTAAAAGAAAGGCACGTGATCTGCCCGGGCTGAAAATAGGATGGATATTTTTTCCACCCAAATTTTTATTTAACAAAAAAAATTAAAACAAAAAAAAATTAAAATAATTTAATATGAAAAAGAAAGGCTCCCCTTTTCCCATCCAAAATTAAAGGAGGTAGTTTTCCCTCCTAACGAAAATTAAAGGTCCGTCTTCCCCCCTTAACCAAAATTACAAGCCCACTCCCCCTCCCTCTCTTACTCAGATACTTCATAGTTTACGTAACTCCAACTCCCTCTCACTCTCGCAATCGACTCTCTCTGTATCAAATGGAAGAAATCGTCTCTCTCTCTCTCTCTCTATCAAATCAAATAACTCTCTCTTCTCTATTCTATTCTCTAATAATTCTCTTCTCCATATCTAATTTGTTTTTGATTTTGCAGGTGATAGTTGGGGCCTCACTTATTCAAGTAATTGGTATATGATTCTCTTATCTTTTTCTGCATTTTCATTGTTGAATTGCTCTTCTTCACTCTTCAATTAATTGTTTCTATTTTTGATTTTCACTTAGGGCTTCGTTGGGGTTTTCTCTTTGGGGATTAAATTAGGGTTCCCAATTCGAGGTAAAATTAGAACTTTCACTTGGGTTTTTGTTTTGTTTATATTGGGGATTTTTGTTGGGGATATTTATATGTTTGATTAGTGAGAATAGTGACGTATATACTATACTTGGTGGTTTGGAAATTTTATGGTAGTTTTTTTATACTATATATTGCTGATAGCTAGCTACCTGTGCTTTTGATCTGCTTTATATTTTACTTGGCATTTGAACAGGGCTTTTGCCTTTATATCTTTAGAGAGATGTTTTAATTAAAAAGCTAATGTTATTTCAGAATAACTAAATATTGGTTCATTACTTAGGATTTCAAATTTTTGAGCACTTCAAGTGGTAGTATGGACCTCCAATGGTATAGTATGGAGCCTTGCAATTTACACTACTCAAGTTTTGCTAATCAGTTTGTGGGTAATCAACCACAGGTAATTCCGAAGCTCCTGGACAGGGTGGAGACGACATTCATTAAGCATTTTGCTAATGCAAATCGCAAGAAAGGACTCAACACACTTCGACCAAAGGCGAAAAAGGAAAAACATAGAGCGACTGCTTCTTTAGGTACGCTAGCTTAGCTTGCTACCTCCAAGTTCTTTCCAGTGATTACCCATGCATACAATTTAATGAACTTTTCCCTCCCGAGAATAACATATATATGTATATAGTAGTTCTAAAATGTTGGGAAACATAATTAGAATATAACAATTAACAATTCCTAATGTTCTTTTACCCACTGAAAATCTATTCCACCAGGTTTCCTAAGAGCTCAAGAAATGTTTAAACAAATGCTCCTAACTGGTGTTCAGCTGAATGATGTCACCTATGTCGCCGTTTTATCAGCCTGCAGCCATGCTGGTATGATTGACGAGGGATGGAAACACTTCAATACGATGTACAAAGAGCATGGAATAAATCCAAAGATGGAACCCTATGCATGCATGGTTGACTTATTAGGGAGATCGGGATTTCTTGAAAGAGCAGGGCAGTTTATTGAGTCAATGCCGTACCCTGCTGATCCTCTGGTCTGGCGAACATTGCTTGGAGCTTGTCATGTTCATGGTAACACAGAGATAGGAAAATATGCTGCAGGAATGATTCTTAAGCAGGATCCAAATGATCCAGCTGCTCATGTGTTGCTTTCTAATTTGTATGCGTCAACGAGTCAGTGGGATCATGTTACAGAGATAAGAAAAGGCATGAAAGAGAGAAATGTGGTTAAAGAAGTGGGGTGTAGCTGGATAGAGACAGGAAACAAGGTGCACAAGTTTTATGTAGGGGATTCTTCTCATCCACAAGCTCGAGAGATATATGAAGAATTAGATCAGTTGGCAGTTAAGATAAAGAAGCTTGGATACATTCCTGATACGAATTTTGTTCTGCATAATGTGGTAGAGGAGCAGAAGGGGCAATATTTGTTTCAACACAGTGAAAAAATAGCTGTAGCATTTGGTCTTATCAGCACAACTAAATCAAAGCCCATCAGGATCTTTAAGAATCTACGTGTATGTGGTGACTGCCACACTACAATGAAATATGTATCCTTGGCAACAGGGAGAGACATAGTAGTAAGGGATTTAAATCGGTTTCATCATTTTGTAAATGGACTGTGTTCCTGCAATGATTACTGGTGATAATTGAGTGAAGGAATCAGGATGAACAGTTTGTTGAGGTGCAGAGCAGGATGAGTTGATAAATCTTAAGGTATACGTTTCTGGTTTATGTTTCTTTAAAGTTAAATATAAGGTAGCCTTGAAGGAGCACAAAAAACTGAGCACATTTTATGAGCAGTGTGCAGATGTCTATTAAATCTGTTGGCTGTTTGTTGCGTTGAATAACAATTTTTCTCACCCTTTACATTCCTTATAAATTTGTAGGGAGATGAAGTATCAGTTGTGTGGAAAATATCAATAAATGGATTTGCCAGTAAGTGTATGGAGTTTCTTTCCCTTGAAGAATTGTAGGTACATATGTAAATTTATATGCAATACTTTCCTTTTTTGAAAAGTTGCAGTCTTCATGTAGGCGCAAGTACCGCTTCGTTACAAATGCCATACAAGCAAAATTTGTACAATTATTAACTTGCGCATATTCGAATTTTTTATACAGGGCATCCAATATATGGATTTATACCAGATGTGACAATTCAACCACTCAAAGTGTCCACAACACGAGAGTTGATATTGATGATTTTGGAGGGTAGACCATTAAGGTCTGATCATGTTGGCTTTAGTGGATGCTGCAGTGTTTCTTATCTATTTGCTTATGTACTTTTGAATTTTGAATTGACGTACTTTGAACTTAGAATTAGTGGAAGTTGATTTTAGTACATGTTGGTAAGAGTTTGTAAAATTGTTACTTCAGTATTTTGTTGGCTACATCCTTACCTTGTGGTTGGTATGTATTAGTTGTTTGTTGGATTGGTTTGGACAAGATGGTTTTATGTATAAACAAAGAAGCCATTTCAAATTTTTTGTAAAAAAGTGTTGAATTTGACTATATATGATGTTGCATTATGGTATATTTAGTGTTGCTAAAAATACTTCTGATGTTGCAAAAAAAAAATATGATGTTGCATTAGATCAAACTAGTGTTACATTAGATAGTGGTCCCCACTGCTGATGTGGCACCATGTGGGCCCCATTGCTGACGTGGCATCCTGTGGGACCCACTGCTGACATGGCACCCCTAGTGGGCCCCAATGCTGACGTGGCATGGCCCCCTAGTTGTGACGTGGCTCCTTGTGGGTCCCACAGCTGACGTGGCATCTAGGTGGGCCTCACTGCTGACGTGGCACCTTGCTGACGTGGCACATTGCTGATGTGGCACCTCGTGGGATCCAATGCTGATGTGGCATGTGGGCCCCACTGCTGACGTGGCACCATGGTGAGACCCACTGCTGAAATGGCTGAATATCTTATGCAACACCATTTGGTGTTGCCTTTACTTGCTTTTGGTGTTGTATAAGGCCTCTTATGCAATACTTTCGTGGTGTTGCAATAGCTTGGAAAAAGCGTTGCATTAGGGGTCTTACGCAACGTCGGTATTGGCAACGCCCCTCTGCTGTTGCGTAAGACGTTACGCAACGCTTTTCAGGTCTTTTGCAACTTTATTTGGGGGTTGCGTATGTGCGTTTATGGCGTAGTGTATGTTATGTGTTCTTTGTATTGTTATTATGATAATATGTGGACCTCGAAGAATTAACATAGGGCAATGCATGTAGATAAATAAAATCCTCACGGTAAAATACTAAGCGGGAGAGGGAATTAATTTGGAATTGAATCCCATGGTCTCCATTATTGTTTGTATGTAATTTAACACCAAGGCGAATATAAATTGTATACATGTCCACCCATCGTGGCGTATAATTTATGGTGTCAGGTAGTGTTATGGATATTACTAGAGCAAACTTCTTAAATTAATCACGAATATTGAAAGGTATATAGATCACCCTAATGTGACGTACCAAGTTTCATAGAATTCGTTACAAAAATTGAATACTCTTTTTGATGTTGAGTATTGAGAATTTTGTCTAGGAATTGGGTATTAAGCGAGGCCGTTGTGACTCCTCCAAGACCTGGGAATTATCCATTAATATATCAAATAGATGTATTTGGTTTAACTAATTTAAGATTTGATAATGGTATACACTTAGCTATGAAAACTAATATATAGTCCACTGTAACGTGGCGTATTATTTAGTAATAGGACCGAAGTAATTTTTAAACGAATTTAAGTGGTATATATGTCACTCATCGTGGCGTACCAGATACTTATGGTATTTAAATATTGGTGCATTAATTTTAATTAATTGTTAGAGGAATCCAATAGGTTTTAAGATTTGTGCAACCCTTTAATTATGTGTTATGTGTATGATTCTCAGGATATAATGGGATTTAATCCACTATTTACCATACTTAAGGATAACAAACTTACTGGACCAAACTATATTGAATGGAAACGTAATTTGGACATTGTGTTGACTGCTGAGGAGTATAAATTTTGCACTTATGAACCCATGCCAGATCAGCCTGCTGAAGACGCTCCTGAAAGTGAGAAGGAGTATTATAAGCGGTGGGTTAAGGCTGATGAGATGTCGCGATGTTACATTCTGGCAGCAATGTCGGGTGTTTTGCAGCATCAGCATCAGCCTATGGCCACTGCTTTAGATATGCTCTTTAATCTCAAGGAACTTTTTGGGGAACAGAATAGAGCTGCTAGGCAAGTAGCAATGAAGGCTTTAATGAACACTCAGATGGATGAAGGAACACCTGTAAGGGATCATGTTCTCAGGATGATGTCTCATCTGAATGAGATGGAGATCCTTGGTGCTGATATTGATGGGGAAACCCAGATCGATATCATCCTTATGAGTCTACCAAAAGTTTTGAGCAGTTCCGCTTGAATTACACCTTGAACAAAAGGATGTATAGTTTCACGGAACTTCTAACAGAACTTCAGGCAGCTGAAGGACTCATTAAACAGAATGTTCAAGTGAATGTGGCTGAGAAAACTTCTTCCTCTAAGCCGAAAGGCCAAAAGAAAAAGATAAAGACTCAGACATAGAAAGCTGGAAAAGTTGCTAATGTAGTGGGAGTTCAATGTGCTGTGAAAAAGCCTAAGGGCAAGTGCTTCAGGTGCAAGTAGTCAGGTCACTGGAAACAGGATTGTCCTCTTCCTAAGAAGAGAAACAATACTGGTATGTCTTTTTCTCTAGTTACAGAAACATATATAGCGGCTATATCTACGAGCACTTGGTGCGTAGATACAGGAGCCACTAACCATGTTTGTAACACTATGCAGGGGTTCCAGCAAACCAGAATGCTTAGAGATGGCGAGATATATATGTTCATGGGAGATGCTACGAAAGTAGCAGTGGTTGCAGTTGGAATAATTACTTTATCTTTTGGAGATGGTAGGATTTTGGTTTTGAACAATTGTCTTTATGTACCTTCATTTAGAAGGAATTTGATTTCGGTTTCTAAACTTGTTATGGATGGTTATAATGTTTGTTTGGATCATAATGTTTCTATTATGATGAATAAATGAGTTATATGTTCTGGTACATTGCAAGACAATTTATATATTATTAATCCTATCCAACCAATGCTGCAACAAAAGGAATCTAATAACATTCTTTCTAGCTCAAATAAAAGAAAGAAACCTTCTGAATTGAACCAAACATATCTTTGGCACTTATGATTAGGTCATATTAACTTGAGGAGGATTCAAAGACTGGTAGTAGATGGGCCACTAGGCTCGTTGGCAGTGGAGCCATTTCCGGTTTGTGAATCCTGCTTGGAAGGTAAGATGACTAATAAAAATTTTAAAGGAAAGGGGAATAGAGCCAAAGAAGTATTAGAATTGGTTCATACTGATTTATGTGGGCCTATGAGTATCCAAGCAAGAGGAGTTAATGAATATTTTGTCACTTTCATTGACGATTATTCTAGATATGGGTACATTTATTTGTTGCGCCGTAAGTCTGAGTGCTTTGAAAAATTCAAAGAGTACAAAGCAAGTGCGGAGAAGCGACATCATGGAAAATGTATTAAGTCACTACGATCAGATCGTGGTGGCGAATACTTACTTGGAGAATTTAGGCAATATTTATCAGAAAATGGGATTACATCCCAGTTATCTGCACCTGGAACACCTCAGCAGAATGGTGTAGCAGAAAGAAGGAATCAAACTCTTTTAGAGAGTGTTAGATCGATGATGAGTTATTCAGATTTACCCAAGTCGTTTTGGGGATATGCTATAGAAACATCGTCTTACCTTCTAAACTTGGTACCTTCTAAGTCGGTTCCCAAGACTCCAATAGAATTGTGGACTGGTAGCAAACCAAGTCTAAGACATATTCGGATTTGGGGTTGTCCAGCACATGTACTGAACAAGAACGCGACCAAGTTAGAATCTCGTATAGAAGTAAGGCTGTTTGTAGGCTATCCCATGGGAACGAAAGGTTATTCATTTTATAGTCCTAGGGATCGAGATATCATTGTTAGCACCAATGCTCGATTCTTAGAGCAAGACTATATAATGAACCACAAACCCATGAGTAGAATCGTTTTAGAGGAATTAGTGGGAGGGACAGATAATCCCCAAGTGCCAATAGTACAAGTAGAACATCCACAAGAAAATACACAACTTAACACTAATACTGCACCAGTGCCTCGTCGTAGTGGGAGGGTTGTTCAACAACCAGATAGATTCATGTTTTTGGGAGAGTCCTCAAACTTGGTCTCTGGTGAACATGATGAGGATCCCAGGACATACGAAGAGGTAATTCTAGATAAAGATGCAGATCTATGGCAAAAGACAATGGAATCTGAGATGGAATCTATGTATTCCAATCAAGTTTGGGAGCTCATGGAACCACCCAAAGGTGTAAAACCCATTGGATGTATGTGGATCTGCAAGAAGAAAAGAGGATCTGACAAAAAGGTGAAAGCCTGGAAAACACGACTTGTTGCGAAAGGGTATACTCAGAAAGAAGGGATTGATTATGAGGAAACCTTTTCGCCGGTTGTTATGCTTAAGTCGATCCGGATTCTTTTATCTATAGCAGCTCATCTCGATTATGAGTTTTGGCAAATGGATTTCAAGACAACTTTCCTTAATGGAAGTCTTGAGGCAACCATCTATATGCAGCAACCAAAAGGATTCATTAAGGAAGGCCATGAGCATCTAGTATGTAAGCTTAAGAGGTCTATTTATGGACTAAAACAAGCTTCTAGGGACTGGAATATTCATTTTGATCATGCAGTCCAATCATATGGATTTGATCAAAGTCCAAGCGAATCATGCGTGTATAAGAGAAGTGAGGGTAATGCAGTGGTTTTTCTAGTACGATATGCAGATGACATTTTACTCATGGGAAAAAATGTTGAGATGTTGTCATCAGTAAAGGCATGGTTGTTCAAACAATTTGAAATGAAGGACTTAGGTGAAGCGGCATACATTCTTGGGATCAAAGTAATAAGGGATCGCAAGAAAAGGATGTTGGCTTTATCTCAAGAGCCCTACATTGATGAAGTATTAGCTCATTTTAACATGTAGAACTCCAAGAAAGGTTTTCTACCTTTTAAGCATGGAGTTGCTCTATCTAAGAAGCAGTGTCCTCCGACACCTAAGGATATAAAGAGCATGAAAGCAGTTCCTTATGCTTCGGCATGTGGAAGCTTAATGTATGCTATGTTATGTACGAGGCCTGACATCTGCTTTGCTATAAGCATGGTTAGTAGATATCAGTCGAACCCAGGTCAGGAACATTGGAGTGCAGTAAAAACTATACTCAAGTACTTGAGAAGGACTAAAGAGTATATGTTAATTTACAAAGCCTCAGATCTATTTCCTTTGGGATATACTGATTCAGATTTTCAATCAGATAGGGATAAGAGGAAATCAACCTCGGGATATGTTTTTACTTTGGGAGGTGGAGCCGTTATATGGAGGAGTGTAAATCAGAAATGCATTGCAGACTCTACCATGGAAGCCGAGTACGTGGCGGCCTTTGAGGCTGCAAAGGAGGCTGTATGGTTCAGGAACTTCCTTTTTGACTTGGATGTGGTACCTAATTTGCCTAGGAGCTTGACAGTGTATTGTGATAACACTGGTGCTATGGCAAATTCGAAGGAACCGCGAGATCACAAAGCAGCTAAACATATTGAACGTAAGTATCATCTCATTCGAGGAATCTTAAATCGAGGAGATATAGTTGTGGCTCACATATCATCAGAAGACAACCCGGCAGATCCTTTCACAAAGAGCTTACCAGCCAAGGTTTTTGATAGGCATGTGGAAGCGATAGGAGTCAGATGGATGGACACATAGTTTTCTGTGTAATAGTGGATTAAATAAACACTGATATACTCATAGAATATTTTGAGTATAAGTGGGAGATTGTTAGTGTATACTGAAAATATTTATTTGAAGTATATTCATTTATTTCTGGCCAGTTTTATTGAGAATCATTTAAATGTTTACATGTTGTCTAATATTATATATTGTGGACAATCTAGTATCAAATGGGATACAGAATATTAGATTGTTAAATACAGTTTATATAATATAATAAGGTTCACAGCACAGGTGGTGTTGGATAATCGACTGGTATGGCTGTAGTATTATTTAGATTAGTTTATATTGACTAATAAATAATACTAGTATACTTTGTGTATATTGAACAGGATCAAATTTAGAATTGTTCCCTTATACTGATTAAGAAGGTGAACTAAACAATACATTTCTTATAACGGACATAACACCATGTCTTTTTTCTCTCTAGAACCCAACGGAAAACACCACAACATTCATCGTTGGCCACCATTTTCACCACCTTACTTCATCCAAGGCTTCTCACGCTCCTCTTTTCCTTTATCCTCTCACTTCCCTCTACACAAATATTACACTTTCAAACCAGATCTGATTACTCTGATGGGCTCAAGGAACTTCGAAAACTCAGGTTCAATGAACTCGGAGGAGTTTGTTGCCTTTGTTGGTCATAATTATGGTGTCCCTGCTAGTAACTATCAGCCACAATTATTTGTAGCAGATAATGAATCGTTTCATACCAATGAAGTCATGGGTGAGCCTCTCTCCCCGGAGGCCCAAGCTCGTATGAGAGAGCAAATTAACTTGATTTTGAAAGATGGTTCTGTTCAGCCTGCAACTGGCCCCTTAGCTGAGATCTCGTCTAAAGGTTCTCACGGAGGCATAGGGGATAAAGCTGATTCACCGCCAGAAGTAATTTCTTCAGCACAAAATGTACCTCTAACCGAGTCAGCACATACCACTCTTGGTAATGTTTCTCAACCTAATGTTCCCAATACTTTAGTTCATCTTCATGATTTAAATGTTAGTGTTGGACCTGCAAATATTCATGGTGAGACTCGAACCCATCACAAAACCCTTAGAAGAAATCGGTCGCCTGGAGTACTATTGTCTCAAAAAATGTGGTGGAATCAACCCCCTGTGTTCAAGATACTGGTGAGGCTGCCATCACCTACAACGATGATGGGTCTGCTTCAGTTAATTTTTCTATAGATTAGTTAGTTCATGCTCAGAAACAGTGGGAAACTAGTATAATTGGTCATTTTATTGGGGGAAATTTTGCCTTCAACTTTGTTCGTGAACAGGAGCACAAATTATGGAACAACAAGGGTCTAACTGGTGTGTATTATAGTTCTAAAGGGTACTATACATTCCGCTTTAGTACATTGGTAGAAAGAAATGTTGCTTTGAACTTGAACACGGTTCAAATGGGTGGTAAGACGTTGTATTTGATGCCATGGATGGAGGGTTCCAAATTCAAAAGAAATGTAGTTGACAAAGTACCTTGTTGGATCCGTCTTGTTGATGTTCTATACTCACTTTGGTCAAAAGATAGCTTGTCATCGATTGCAAAAGTTGTGGGAAGACCTCTTAAGTTTGATGCTGCTACGTCTAAGTTTGAGCCTCTGAAATATGCTAATGTCCAAGTAGAATTGGACTACTCTTACCCTAAACCAGATTATGTTTGGGTCAATGTCTTGAATGTGGAAGGTGTACAAGAAAAAGAGAAGATTGAAATACAATATCCACAACTACCTTACTCATGTAGTCTATGCAAGTGTTTTGGCCATTCTCTTGCTCGTTGTGTTGATAATCCAGAAAGAGTCAGCAAAAAACCAAAAATGAATCAGCCAAGTAGCAATGGTAGTGGTGCCTCAACCTCAAACACTGCAGCAAATCAGGCCCCTGTCTCGAAGGAAGAGTATCTAAAAAATATGGAAATGGTGCCATATGTGGTTGGTGAGTTCTGTGGATGCAAAGTCGTTATGGACGAGGATGAAATTTTAAATGAAATTGAAAATGGTAATGACTTAGAAGAATTTGACAGACTCCCAACAGGTACAACACCTCAATGTGATTATTATGACATCACGCAGTTGACCCTTGTGGCGAATGATGCTATGCCAATTGCTATTGATAATGGGTTTGCAGTTTTGTCCAACCTATCGGAGGACCAACTTACAGAATTTGAGTACTCTTCAGGCAAGAAGAGAAAGAACGGTAAGTCCCCTGTAAAAAATAATCTTTTGGAGGTGGTCCTTAACATACCTAAACCACCCAAGTCACATAGCAAGCCAAATATTGATGAAGCTAGTTACACTCAAGTCTCGAACAGAAAAAGCTCCAGGTTGGCAGGTTTACCAACACCCCCAAAACGTTTATCATGAGGTTTGGAGTTTGGAATGTCAGAGGTCTGAATAAAAGTCCTCATCAAAAAAAGGTTACAAATTTCATTTCTGTTAATAATATCTCTCTTATGAGTTTAGTAGAAACTAAAGTTCGAGTTCAGAACCCTTTAGGTATCTCACGATGTATAAACAAAAACTGGAAATGGATTTTTAACTACGAAGATCAAGACTTTGGTCGTGTTTGGGACTCTAAAATCTGGTCTGTTCATGCTCATGTTAAATCTGCTCAGCAAGTTACCTGCTTCGTAACCTTTCTGGAAAATCAAATCACCGTTTATGCTTTGAATAAGCCACATCAACGTGTATCTTTGTGGAGGGAGATTGAAAATCTTAGTCAGCATATTACAATGCCTTTGTGCGTCAACGGAGACTTCAATTACGTTTTGTCTATAAATGAAGTAAGAGGGGGGCGCGAGCACTGGACTACTGACATGCAAGCCTTTTCGGATTGTGTTTCCATTTCGGGTTTGGGGAACATTAAAACGGTGGGTTCTCTTTATACTTGGAATAATAAGAGATCATCTCTAATTCACAAGCGTTTGGATCATATGTTGGGGAATAAAGATTGGTTTAACCTTCATACTGAAGCTTTTGTCATGGTGAAAAATAGGGGTTTAATGGACCATTGTCCATTACTTTGTTCTATACCTTTGCAGATTGAGAAAATCAAAAAAGCCTTTCAATTTCACAACTACTTGACGGAGGTCGACGGTTTTGCTGACACGGTTCTTAAAGCTTGGTCTAGCCAATAGTATGGCGATGCTATGGCAATTTTACATCAAAAATTGAAAGATGTTCAGAGAGCCCTGGTTACCTTGAACAAGTCCCATGGAAACGTGTATAATAATGTCTCCTTGGCTCGTGTGGCTCTCACAGAAGTTCAAGAAAATCTAACAATGATTGTGATAACCCAGGGCTGCTTAACATGGAAACTCAGGCTTCTCATAAACTTGAGACTGCTCTCATCGAAGAGGAACTTTTTCTTCATAAAAAATCAAGAATAAAGTGACTAACAATGGGTGACGGCAATAACAAGTTTTTCTTCAATCAAACGAAGGCAAATGGGAACACAAATAAGATCATGGCAATTGAGAACATGGATGGGGTTCTTGTCTCAGGCCACAAAAATATCTCTGAGGTGGCTATTGATTATTTTTCAAGTACTCTAGGTGTCTCTCGACAGCTTGATACATGTAATTTTGACGAGTTGTCCTGTGCAACTATTTCTACAGCTCAAGCTTTGTTACTTGAGGCTCCAGTTACAGATGATCTTATTTTAAAGACTTTAAAAGCGATGGGAAAGAATAAGGCCCCGGGACCGGATGGGTTCACCGTAGAGTTTTTTTCGGCTACTTGGGACATTGTAGGGGTGGATTTTTGTAAAGCTGTCAAGGAATTCTTTGTTACAGCTACCATGCACAAAACTCTGAATGCCACTAGTATTGCACTAATCCCAAAGGTTAAAAACCCCACTACTATGAAGGACTTCAGACCAATATCTCTGTGCACTATTTCGTATAAGTGTATTGCTAAAATCCTTGCCGGTCGTATGAAGATGGTCATGCCTACTATAATAAATGTCTCGCAGTCTGCCTTTGTCCCTGGCCGTAGCATTTCTGACAATATTTTAATGCCTCAAGAGTTGTTTCGAGAGTACCATCGGGACAATGGTGCTCCCAAATGTGCATTGAAGCTGGACCTTCATAAAGCCTTCGACTCATTAGATTGGGGCTTTGTTATGGGCGCTCTTAAAAAACTCAACTTTTCGGATATGTTCATGAAATGGATTTATACGTGCATCTCAACTCCAACCTACTCTGTCAAGATTAATGGTTCTCTGTGTGGTTCTTTTGACGGAAGGAAAGGTCTTCGACAAGGGGACCCCATCTCACCATACCTGTTCTCGATGGCTATGAACGTTCTGTCCGCTATGCTTGCCATTGTGTCAAGGGATTTCAACTACCACTGGAAGTGTAAAGATCTCAAACTTACACATCTCTTTTATGCAGACGATGTCTTATTATTCTCGAAAGGTGATCAAGTTTCTTTCTCTCATCTTATGAATTGCATCTCTAAATTCTCAAATGTTAGTGGTTTATGCCCGAGCATGGCCAAAAGCACTGTGTTTTTTGGCAACTGCGATGCTAATTTCATTAACTGGTTTGATTCTATGTTTGGAATTACTCGTGGCGAGCTTCCTGTAAGGTTCTTGGGAGTTCCTTTAATATCTTCCAGGTTAAGTCACAATGATTGCATATCTTTACTCGAGAGAATTACTGCTAGGGTCTCATGTTGGACGTCATTGCTGCTCTCCTTGGCTGGTCGTGTTCAATTAATTCGTGTAGTTTTATTTGCTATTCAAGCGTTCTGGACAAACCACTTTATTCTTCCTGTCTCGGTCCATAAGAAGATACAAACGTTGTTCACTCGGTTTCTTTGGAAGGGTGATGTAAACTCAAAAGGGGGCGCTAAAGTCAGCTGGGACAAAATGTGTCGCCCTATGTAGGAGGAGGGTTTAGGTCTTAAAAACACTGAGGACTGGAACAAGTCTCAAATGCTGCACCATTTATGTAAGATTGTCTTGAAAAGTTCTGCTTTGTGGTCTAATTGGGTTAACACTACTGCTCTAAAAAGACAACATTTTTGGACGATGCAAATGCCTTCAGACTGTTCTTGGATTCTGAGGAATGTGCTTAAACTTAGACCCATGGCTCGTCAATTTCTTTCCTACCAACTGGGGAGTGGTCAAGGTACGTCTCTATGGTTTGACCCTTGGTGGAACTCTAACTGATTATCTATGTTAAATACGGACGCTATCATTGCTCAGTCTGGCATTCCTCCTGATGCTTCTTTTAGCTGTTTAATTCGAATTGGTGATTGGGTTTTACCACATCCTTCTCTTAGAATCCATCATGTTGATCCGCGATTAGCTTCTTGGCTACAAAACTTTTCCTATCCAAATTTTAATCTACATGCTAATGATGTGGTTTGCTGGGGTTCTATACCTCTTAAAAAGGTTAAAATTTGGGATATTTGGAACTCTATTTGAAGGATTTCTTCACAGGTTCCTTGGTGTGACTTTGTTTGGCACCGGCTTAAAATTCAACGGTTTGCTCACCATGAATGGCTTCTTTGTTTGGGGCGGCTTCCCACTGCTCAAAGACTACTCTCTTTTGGGTTGGATGTTCAACCTCACTGCTTGCTATGTGTGGGAGGTCTAAAAAATGATTCACACTTATTTGTCTCCTGTCCGTATGGAAACTTCATCCTCAGCAAGATTACTGGTGTCTTGCGTGTTCTTCTCGAAAGGAAAAACTGGTTAGAACTGTTAACTGCTTGGGGCTCGCACAATGACCATGTTCATAGGGCCGTCCTCTTGCTAGCGGTGCAGATTTTTGCTCATCACTTATGGAGGGAGTGCAATGCTCGCTTGCACAATAAGGGTAGTCTTCGGCCTAGCCAGCTCATTGCTAGCATCATGGTGGACTTGAAGACCAAGCTCAAAAATTCTGCATGGTTCCTAAAAAATGCTAACTTAGTCTTCTATAAGTGGATTTTCATTTGATGGTTCACGCCCTCTTTCGTTCTTTCTATATTCAATCTAGCTGTTAGGATAGATTGTATCTAGACAGTTCTCTCCTTGCCTCGGCTGTGGAGCAAAGGTTAATCCCTGTAATCTTTTCTTTATATATTTATGCATTTAGCAAAAAAAAAAAGAAAAAAGAAGGTGAACTAAGATTCTATGTTATTATTAATGCTTAGGTTCTTAATCCAGATATAGTAATTGACACGTGTATATTATTTACATGCTTTGATTTATATATAAAATAATTCTTTTGAATTATATCATTATATTTTAGGTGATGGAATTATATACATGGTGGATATTATTTATAGAAGGAATCCATGTCCTGATAACATTCGGGTTAATGATGTCCCCTTAAAAGCTCAAAAAGATTTAATTATGTGAAACCCTACAGGTGGATTTATTCCAGCATAATTAAATAAAGGTTGAGTGGATGATCAAGGATAAAAGATATTAATTAAATGAATTATCAGTAATTTATTTAATTAATGGACATGCGATATTTTAAACATGGGGAATTTAATAAGCAAATAATAAAGGAGCCGATTAAATTAATTAAATTACTGGAATTAGGTGGGTGGTGCAATATTAATTATTTAGTGGAATTAATTAATATTAATGATAAAGGGCTTGGCCCAAGTTATCATTAGAAGGCCCAACCTAATTTACTCCTTGATCCCTATTGTAGCCTATAGATACTCATTATGCCTCAAAGAATAAGGGTTGGGAATTTTAGAGCTTGGAGGTTAAACCTTGGAGGATCGAAGACCACACTTCGTTCAAGGGAGTAAGGAATACAATAGAAGATCGTGGATTTGAATCGCTTGTGCCGAAGCGATTAAGGTAAATCTTCTAAACATCCTTTGTAAACATTAAACGGGTTAAATACAAATCACTATGATCCAAAGGGACCAACAACAAGGACACACTATGGCTGTGACAGTATGTTCTACTTAGCCTTTACAAATAAAACTAAGTACTAGTTAAGTTGTCTCTAAGCTATCACCCATAAATCCTAACAAATACAGTTCTCCTAACATCTGAATACAATTTTATTATTCGATCCAACCGTTCTCATCTATGTATTTTAAGATATAACGATCCCTATTATTTTGGTATATAATAAAATATTGGATATAATTTACGTATTAGTCAAATTGGTCTCCTTAATAATAAACCTAAGAGAGATCTTATCCAAAATTTCGAAGTCGATAGTCTGGTCCTCAAAAAGGCTAAATAAATAAGAACCACTAAATCTTTAAAATAAATAAATTGATATTTTTTAATTAACATAAAATTATTTTATATTTTAACATGTTAATTAAAAAGTGTATACGTAAAAATATATGTTAAAGATTTAAACCATATATAATTAGGTTTTCTACAGTAAATAGGATTATTAATGTTGAAATTCGTAACTGTAGTACTTCCATTTGGACAATAATTGTTAAATCATCACTAAATCACAGATAGTTTTGTGAGTTTCTCGTGGACTATAAAATCATCCAAATCTAATTTCTAGATCTTAAGATAGAGTCCAAATAGTAAATATGAACTTTTTATATATTAATAAAACAAAATAACAAAATTCAATTATAATACAATCTCTTTCAACTTATATATTTTTAGATAATAATTTTCTTTTTAATATGATATAAGCTCGATCGTCTATTTTTAAAAAGTATTGGATCTAGTGGTTGAGATTATTTTAATGGTATTACACAAAAATTTGAATAAGTTCACTCTTACGCTTATTACATACAGGATATAATTTTTTTATTTATAAATATATAATCACTGAAACACACCTACTTCTACTATAAATTTTACTACAATATATACTTCAACCATGAATCTACACGGTCAAACTTTTGTTATCAATGAATATAATAAAGCCATACAACTAAACTTGATTATTTTTTATAGTAAATTCGATTACAAAGAAAAAAATAAATTATTTTACTTCTAAAATGTTGGGACTTGGACGAGTTTGAAACATGAAGTTTGTGCGAGTCCATTTATGTATAATACATTAATGAAGTTCAAGTTCAATAATTATAAATGGACTGTTTTAATATATTATAAAGACATATATTTAAAATAAATTTAATTGAATATATATTTCAATCATATTATTTAATTTTCATAATGAAATTGATATTAATATAATTAATGACATGTAGTATTTAATTTTAACATGTTAACGGGATTCAAAAGTTAGATATTTAGTTGAGTATCTTAATAGAGAATATTTTTTAGTATATATCTAACGATTATTATTTATTTATAAAGATCTAACGATCATTATTCTTTTTATGGTTGAACTAAGTTGAACTAAATTACACCCATATTTTGTTTTTATTATAGTTTAGTATTTTCAAAATAAATTTCTTGATCTTTCTAGAAAAGGTTGGATTTTAGATGATACTTTTCAGCTGGAAAAGATAATCGGTTAATTATTAATAATTATAATATTATTATTTATTTTATTGAACAGAACCACCCGTGATTTAATTGGAAAAAGAAAGTTTTAGTTAGACAAAATAGAAAAAGTGACTTGTTTAAGCTGAAAAAGGTAATTGGTTAGTTATTAGTAGGGGAGAGGAAACCCCGGTTCGGTTCAATTTTTGGGTAAAACCGGAACCGAAACTGGAAGTCCTCGATTTAAAACCCCGATTCGGTTTTTATCGGTTCGATTTCGATTTTAAAACTGGATAATGTATAAATGAGACAAAATATTATAGCATACATAACTTGGTCCAAGTTTACAAAAACCAAACCGAACCGGAGTTTCGCTCACCCTAAGGATAATAACAATAGCAAGTGATAATGCTAAAAAGACTATGACATAAACCAATTTTTATAGACCAACAACTTCATGTTTAGGCTTGTTACCTCCATAAGAATTAGGCAACCCTTGGCCGCACAGTCCTGGATTCCTTTGCAAAAATGAAGCTGGAAGGCCAGTTATGAGAGAATGATTCCTTTGCGAAAATGAAGTTGAAAGGCCAATTATGAGAGACTGAGGAACCTTGCCTGATAGTACATTGAGTCAGCCCAATTCCATTATATTACATAAATTAGGTTATAGTTTACTGCTTAATCTAAAAAAAAATATGTATTTAAATTTCAAAAAATTTAATACAAATTATATATATATAATTTATTTATTTTAATAATCGGTTCAGTTTTAGCCGGTTCGGTTTTGGCCTATAACCGGAACCGGAACCGAAAGTCTCTGTTTTAAAAAATTAAAAATCGTAACCGTCAGTTCGGTTTCGATTTTTTCGGTTCGATTTTCACCGGTTTCGATTCGGTTTCGGTTTAATTGTTTTATTTTATAAAATAGTATTGCCGACAGTATTTTTAGAAAAAAAGAAATTTTACTTACAAAAAATATAAAGTATAATGTGTTTTACTTGAAAAAAGGAATTTGATGGTTATTAAAAAAAAGAAAAAGTAATATGTTTTAATTGAAAAAGGAAATTGATTAGTTATTAGAAGAGATTATATCTATAATTAAGGGTAATTACGTTAAAAAAAGAAAGAAAAGAAACAAATACCTTACCCATCGATCGATCAAACTTTGAATGTTTCAGCTTTTATAAGATAGTACAGATTTCAATCATATTATTTAGTTTGTATAATGAAATTGATATTAGTATAATTAATGACATGTAATATTTAGAGCTAACTAATAACATAAATTCCTAATTTAAAAATATTATTAGCGAGATTCAAATTTTTGGTATTTAATTGAATTGCTTAAATAAAAAATATTATTAAGTATAGATCTAACCGTCACTATTTATTCATCAAATATCAAACGGTCATATGTAATTCATCTATAATTAGAACCAAGTTAAACCAAATTATACCCATATTTACTTATTATTGTTTAGTCTTTAGATTATTGTTTAGTCTTTAGTACACAGATTAGAGATATTTGTTTTAAAAAAACAAATATTTATTATTACCATTAATAACAAATTTGGGAAAATATATTTCTATCATAAATTTAAGCCTAAATTTTAAGAATAATTCATTATCAAAATATAAAATATAATAAATAAAAAAGGTAATTTTCTTATTTCAAAATTAAAAATAAATCAATGAATTTAGTTCACACTAAATTTTTATTTCAACCCTAAATTCTATCTTTCATACAATTCTATATGTGTTCCTTTTTAAAATAAATAAATAAATAAATAAAATCCTATCTTATGTACAATTCTATATGTTGTTTTAAATTTTTTTTTATTGAAATTATGATTATTTTATTAGCTTTTTTTTAGTTAAAATTTTGAATTAGAAAAAATGAAAAACAAAATACTGCGATTAGTTCTTCAAAAGATTTATCAATTATATTTGTTAATTTTTCTCTATCAATTCTTTATTGAGTTGCACAAATATCGTATAATCAAAATTAGATATGTAATGTTTTCTTGCTTTTTCCGTAGTTACCATGTATATAATATTTTCTTACTTTTCCTCAAAAATATAAAATATTCATGAATTTAATTACATAATTAACATTTTACAAAAATAATAGAATCAATGTAATCATATTGTAATTCCAAATTTTATATTATAATTTATAGGTTGCATTTCTATAACTTTTATTAATAAGCTAGATTTTTTTAATAATACGTACTAAATGTTAAGGAACCGGTCCATCTAAATGTTAAGGTGAGCTCATCTTTATAGCATAATTTGATTTCGTGTCCATATTAAATATTGAGTTTATTGGGATCGCAGAGAGTCGAACCCTTGACCTCGAGTTCTGATACCTTGTTAAGTAACTAACTCATATAAAATCTTAAAGAGTCGGAGGAAGACCTGGCAAATCGGGTAAACGGATCGGTTTCGGATCGGATCTGCTTCGGATCGTATCCACATTCGGTTATGAATTATTTAGAGCCCGTTCGGTTCGGATTAGATATGATTCGGTTTGGACTTTCGGTTAAGGTATATTTTTTGGAATGTTTGGTTCGGATCGGATCTAATTCGGTTCGGGTAAAATTCGGATTAAAATCGGATAAATTTTGGATTAAGATCGGATCAAATTTCATTTGGTTCTTTTTTGGATATTTACTTTTTTGGATCGGATTCTGTTTGGATATAGTAAAATTCGGTTTGGGTCACATTTGTCAAGATATATCTAATTTATTCATTTTCCCAAATTTTTAAAAAATACAAAACTATTTTGGTTTGAGATCTTAATTAGCAATAAACAACTAAATTGACTAATACTAGTAACCAGTGCTTTGTCATGGGCTGTTGTTTCGATTTTTTTAAAAATAATTCTCGACGATCCAACCGTACGGATATTAAAATAAATCTAATTTATTGATGTTCCCAAATTTTCAAAAAAAAAAAAATTATTTTAGTTTGAGATATTAGCAATAAACAACTAAATTAACTAGTACTAGTAATTAGTATTTTGTCACGGACTTTATTTCGATTTTTTAAAAAATATTCTCGATGATCCGAACGTACGGATGTTTACATATATATAATTTATTGATATTCCCAAATTTTCAAAAAATAAAAAATTATTTTGATTTGAGATCTTAACTATAAACAACTAAATTGATTAATACTAGTAACTAGTGCTTTGTCACAGATTGTTATTTCAATTTTTTTAAAAATAATTCTCGACGATCCAACCGTACAGATCTTAAAATATATCTAATTTATTGATGCTCCCAAATTTTCAAAAAATAAAAAATTATTTTGATTTGAGATCTTAGCAATAAACAACTAAATTGACTAGTACTAGCAATATTTGGTTCAGGTATTTTCATTTTCGGATTTACATTGAATCTAATAACTCAAATCATATTCGGTTCATGTAATTTTTTATTCGGATTTGATCGGTTTCATATCATTTTCGGATCTATTATTCGAATTATTTTTGGTTAAATTTTCGGTGCGGATAATTTTCGGATCGGATCAAATCGGTTTTTCGGATCATTGTCGGATTTTACTATTTTGGACAAACTTCGGTTCGGTTCGGATTGTTTCAGATTCGGCTAACTTTCGAATTTTTTAATTCGGATACAAATTCGGATCTCGGTTCCACAAATTTCGATTCGATTCCTCAGATCCAGGCCCATTTTGCCGGGTCTAGTAGTTGGTACCGAATTTGATTTCATGTTCCCGGTCCTACTCTATCTACAATTTTATATAAAGTTTCAATAGTTATTTTATTTAAAAGTTTGGCAATAAAATTTGGCCCTTATTTTTGTTTACATTCCCTACAATTTTCATATTGATTTTCAATAAAAAAATGGAATTGTTTGGAATTGTATTGCAATTATAAATCTTAAATTATAATGCTATTCAGTTACAAAAATAATGCAATTTTATAATTTTAATTTTATAAAATATTTATTTGACCTTCTTAATTTTGATTTTTTAATTAGACAATGTTGTCGATATAATTGTTTCACTACGTTGTAAATAAATAAAATTTTGTCTTTTCACATCATTTGATAATACTGACAATGTTTTACTAAGTTAAATATTAGAAAAAACGAACATATATAATATAACTGTGAAAACTCAATTTTTTTAAATATTATAATACAAAAAATAGTTTAACATCAATCAAAAATGATAAATTATTAATTAATTTAAATAAATTATCTTGTGCATGTACTTCACTCGGATTGCCCACTAATATTTGTAAATAGTTAATTAAAATTAGATATATTAGATTTTGAAAAGTCAAATTGAGACAATATTTATATTTATGGGAAAGAGGGAGTATTGTCATTTTTTACTTGCTCAATTTTTTTTGGTGTTACTTTGCTTAATTTTCAAGTTACCACATACTTCCTCTACAATATTTGTGCTGCATTATATTTATCGCGATCTCTATGGTTTGCGTAAAGATATTTTTAACAAACTGATTGGACCAATGTCACATGTCTTGTATGCCTGGCTTGCAGAATTTTGTGTGGTCACTCTGATCAAATGTGGGGGAGCTGTCATTTTGTATAAACACTAGCTCCTAATCTCCTATCAACTTTCAGCTGTCAGCGTCTCGTGTGTCTATATTGATCTGAATGGAACCAAAATGTGCTCACGGGATTGATTTCAAGAAAGTAGATGAATTTTTTATAGTGACCGAAAATCAAGAGTACAATTTGTAGAAGGCCATAATTTTATTACATCAAATTAATCTCTAGTGGTCCTCATTCCTCAAACATGTATGTACATGCATGCAAGCTTAATTTTGAGGGGCTGAGAGAAATAATACTTTTAATTATCTATTCCCATGCACAAAAATGTAGCGCTAATTTCCATGCTCGATAGGCAAAAGAGATTGAACTACAACAGGTCAAAATGTCAAAACTGCAATTCTAATGAAATCCCTTTAAATTAGTTGTTTGATGATTTTTGACATGACTAGCTAGAAAACCTCGCTCATCTGTAGATCTTATTCCCAGATCCTGACTTTCTTCATCAGATTGTTCTATGGGGGCTCCCATGAATTCGTGTGACCCAAATATTCATTAATTAGATCGATGCTCCAGTTAATTATGTCCCTGCAGGTGTTGCCAAACAGTACTACAACAAAAAAAATTAGTGGGTTTTTCACAAGAAATGGTAAGTTGTAACCAAATAAATTTTGGCAAGTTGTTCAGGAGTGTTGAAACTATATATGAAGCAACTTACACTTTTATAGGGTTTTTTGACGGTTTAATTTTAGGAAGTTAGGTATATACATATTTAGCATTAAATATTAAAAAATTCAATTTCGAAAGGATGTTATAATTGAATGCAAATATGCATAAATACATCTTTAGTTCTAAATTTGAAACCAATGATGCATTTATGCATTAATGCCACAACATCATTTAACCATATATGAATTATATGTTGATGTAGTTTTATTAAAGTTAGGAGAAAGAAACAAAAAATTCTCTAAGGTAAAGTCAATATACGAGATGCAATTGTTGGGATTTTAATCTAAAGCTTGTTTTAGATAATAATATTTGTATTTATTTTATGCACTCTAGGAAGTTAGCTGAATCTCGTGTTGTTAGTAGAGATTTTGGAGGAGCATCATGGAATATGACTAGGTCAAGCAACGTAGTTGAGTATTTGTAGGGAGTTCGTGAATAATGGAAGTAGTGGTTTTAAATTATGATGTTGTTAATTAATTGCTATTTTCTAGCCACTGTCTTTGGTGTATGTTTAGGCTATATATAGTCTTGTAGTAGTTCTTTGTATTCTTAACGATTCTAATACGATGTAGCCCCTTGAGTATTTTTCGATTTGTACATATCAATTTTCATCTTCTTTATTCTTCTATACATTGTTTGATATTCTTATGTTTAGTATGTTAAAGTCATCATCTCTCAAATCTCAACATGGTATCAGAGCAGTCGATTCTAGAGGCCGTCGATACTCATTGTTCTTCCACGTGTGTGAGCTATTCTTTTTCTCTGTTTTGCATCAGTGCACATGAAGTGTTTAATGTTTTGTTTCACCGAAAATTCTCTCTGAATTCGTGGAGTTTGTTTTTGTTTGATCTCGTTTATCATTTGTTCATCATTATCAAAACAAAATTACTATTTCTGCTCACCAAGTGTTCAAAAAAAATGTATGAATCGAAATATGAGTTTGATAAGTATTATCGTATGTGTATTGTTTTTTGTGTGACTGGGTGTTGTTGTGGGGTCTGTTCGGAGTATATGAAAGAGGCAGTGATGATTGGTAAGGCAAACCTGCTACTATGACATTGTCATTTTATTGTGTTTCACTTTTTTGGTCGTTTCTGTTGGAAATGGAGGTTTGCTGAGATGATGAGTGTTGTCCTGGTAACTTGTGATCGTAGGATGGTTGAGAAGATTCAGAATGTGTTTGGGGGGTGTTTACTTAGGTGCTGACTATGTAGTAGCAGAAGATGCAAGATTTGTTGTCAAGCTTGGGGTTCATTTTTGTTGGGGCTTGACTGGATAAAGGATGTGTTTTTAAAGGGGTTCTTATTTTCAAGGGAGGTTCTGGTGCTGGTGTTTTCACCGACGATGTATATATATAGTGTTTAAAGAGGAATGTGGAATTAAGATATATGAAGCAATATGTAAAGCCTTACTCGAGATGAATGAATACAATCCAAGTGGTAGATATGTGGTCTCTGGATTGTGGAATACAAAAGAATATAGAGGGGTTGAAGAAAGCAGTTGCTGTCATAAAACTCATGTGTTTATTGAGTTACCGAAGGACTACTTATCTACTTGAAATGTAATGCTTTACTGAGTATGTGATACTGTCATATTGTTTGTCCATTTGAGGATAATGTACTTGGAGATGTGTTAAAGGGCTGGAAAGGTTTGGGGCGGCATAGCAATGGTGGAGAAGCGAGGAAGATGGGTTGTGTTATTGCTGTTCGGAGTGTGTAAAGATTGTGTTGTGTGTATGTATATTTTCTGCTGTAACTTCAAGGTCTTGTATCCTAAGTTTCAGGGCCTTTAATCTATCTGGTTTTTTCAAAGTTGTCGTGGAAATTCTTTCCGTGTAAAGGCAGTTGCGTACTTGCATTTGTAGAATGGAAGGGTGCCAGATTGTTGTTGGATTGTGCCTCCTATTTTTTCTTCTCTTTTGTCATCCGCTGGCAAGGATGAAGCTTATACTATTAATGGTAGAGTTAAAATTCCAGGAGTTGGTGCAAAATGATTTGGTCTGCCGGTAAAAGTATCAAATGCGAAAGTTATATTAAATGGTGGCCAACAAGTTACCTTTCTTAAGCCTGATGGATATTTTTCATTCCATAATGTACCAGCAGGGACTCATCTGATTGAAGTGGCTGCTGTTGGTTATTTCTTTTCTCCGGTTCGTGTTGATGTAATTTCTAGAAATCCCGGTAAAGTTCAGGCTGCATTGACTGAGAATAAAGGCAGATTAGTAGTTGATTGTTGCAGTGGCTACTATAATATGTTATTAGTATGTGTGATGATATGCAGGGGATGTGAAATGGAGAAGAAAGGTATTGCAATAGTGGGTGTGTATTGTGTTGTAGATGTTGTTGATACCTCATCTCAACTTGTCAGCTGGCTCTTGCCTTTCTCTCTATATATAAGTGCATATATATATAAGTGTGATAACAAGAAACTAATAGGTGAAAACTAATGAGTCTATGTGCTGGGATAAAGATGTGGTATATGGATCTTTGGTAATCGCTGCGGAGAAAAATTTTGGTGAAGAGTATTTAACTATTGTGTTGCTAAGTAATTTAGCCGTGGGTTCAGATTATTTGTGTGGATTATACTTTACCTGAACAGAAGTCAGGTTTGGTGAGAGTCTTGGAGGATTGTTTCATGACTTTTGGGTTTTGTTTTTGTGGATGGAATTCAGTCAAGAATTCTGAATTTATGCGTGTTTTTGGTTATCGAATTCATTGCAATGGAATGCTGGTTTTGTAGTACTCTGTTTTTGCGGGAATGATGTATGCAACAGAAGGGTTTTTCATTGATGTCTTTGGTTGTTTCCGAATACAAAGATATAGAAGGGAGCACACCTTATTGTAAGGGCCAGAGTGGTGGTAAAGGAGGTAAGACTTGCCAAAACGAGTGCATGGAGATGCTACTGTGGGTGTGGGAGTTATGGTCCAGAGAAATGGTTACTTTGAAGTGACCAGCGATATGGTTCTGATTCAAAACCTGAAGCAGATGCTAGTGGTGTAGATGAAACCCATACGGGCTATTGAACCTTGTCTGAATGCAGGAAGGAAGGAAGCCATATAGGATAATGGAAGTGTTGTATAAAGCAACAATGGTGTTGATTGCTAAGTGCAAATGAAAGTTACATATGTGTTACTGAATGCTGAGTGCAAATGGTGAGTCTGCTGTGTGCAGACGACAAAGAAAGCCATACGGGCTTATTAAATTTGAAGTTTGCAAAGTCACGGGTTCGAGTTTCCATTGAAGGCATTTTTCTGAACCGAATCTTGCTGGGGGAGAATTTTTGAATCTTCCTAGTTCCAAGGTAAGGCATCTGTAAATGCTGGGGGGGTAATTGTTGGTTTTTTTTTCCTATCATCTTGCCTAAATCGACTCGTAGGGTGTTTGCGACTTTAGTATATCGGGGTAGTGATTATATTGTGATTTAATCACCCGATAGTGACTTGGGGTAGTGATTTGAGTTGCGACTCAATCACCCAAGGGTGTGTACGGTAAAAATACTTGCCAGACGGGCAAATAAAAAGTGCCATGTTGGCAAAGAAGTAACGTGTCAGACAGGTAAACAAAAGACCAAACGGGCTCAGTTGAAAGCCAAACGGGCTAAGTTAAATGCCATATGGGCTCATGAAGAAGTTGTCAGATGGGCAAATGCTTGTCAGATGGGCAAGTAATGTGTTTGATCGAGTGGGATGGTGACCAAACAAGTTTCAGATTAAGGGGGAGATTGTTGGGATTTAATCTAAAACTTGTTTTAGATAATAATATTTGTATTTATTTTATGCACTGTAGGAAGTTAGCTGAATGTCTATGTCGTGTTGTTAGTAGAGATTTTGGAGGAGCATCATGGAATATGACTAGGTCAGGCAACGTAGTTGAGTATTTGTAGGGAGTCCGTGAATAATGGAAGTAGTGGTTTTAAATTAGGATGTTGTTAGTTAATTTCTAGTTTCTAGCCACTGTCTTTGGTGTATGTTTAGGCTATATATAGTCTTGTAGTAGTTCTTTGTATTCTTAACTATTCTAATACGATGTAGCCCTTTGAGTATTTTTCGGTTTGTACATATCAATTTTCATCTTCTTTATTCTTCTATACATTGTTTGATATTCTTATGTTTAGTATGTTAAAGTCATCATCTCTCAAATCTCAACAGCAATTAGTATTGGAGTTGACAATACAAGAAAAATGGGCTTTTCCTACCGTCAAATCGGTAGGAAAAGGCCCTAAATCGGTAGGAAATGCCGCATTTCCTACCGACCCCCTTCGGTAGGAAATACTTAAGTGGGAAATGTCTTTGGTAGGAAATGATACTGACCGGGTCAAACGTGGGTCCTACACGCTGACGTGGCCTTCCAAGTCACCTTCCAAGTCAACTGCCACATCATACGCCACGTGTATTTCCTACCGACTATCCTTTAACAAGTTGGTAGGAATTATTTCAGAAGTCAAATAAAAATCCATTTCCTACCGTTCATTTCCTACCGAGTTCTAATATTTCCTTCCAGACATTTCCTACCGTCCTTATGAATGCGGTAGGAAATGGCTTGAAGACGGTAGGAAATACTGGGTTTCGAATGGTAAAACGGTAGGAAATACTTGGTTTTTTTAAAAAATAAATTAGTCTTGTTGATTATCATTTACAATAAAATGCCCAAATAGTAATAAAAACTACAAAAACGAAACCATAAAAACGCAACCACAACGAAACGCATTCAACATATAAAGAAATTCAAACATTTATCATAACCATAAACAATCATTCTCCCTTATTACAATCATAATATTCAAAAGTTATAAATTATTCTAAAATAACAACAAGAAATCAAGAACATTTTATACAAACTTAATTAACCATTGCCTTCAACATCTTTATCCTTATCTACAATGATCATTTATCTCCACCCACCATCATTGTTTTCACACCAATTTTCTTGGCCCATTTGTCTTTGGCTTCATCCATGAAGTTAGATTCATATATAATAGCCTTGTTATCCTCAACAAGTACCAACAATTTACATAAGAAGCAAAAATAAGTAAGTAGTACTAGGATGTGAAATAATCAAACAACAAACTAAGTAGGGGATAAATTTTACCTAATAATCAAGATGTGAAAAATGAAAGAGATTATGTATGTGGTTGCTAATGATATATATTAGAGATTGAAACTAAAAATTTTCAGTGGTATAAGATGAAATGGTGGAGAAGAGAGTTGGAATGAAGGGGAATGAAGAAAGGTATTGTTTTATAAATCTGAATTACACATTTCCTACCGTACTTTTATATTTCCTACCAATTTGCGGTAGGAAATGACTTTGGGCGCCATTTTAAAATTTTGGTTTGGGCGGTCATTTCGAATTTTTGGTTTAGGCGCTCATTTTGATTTTTTCGTGAATTATCATTTCCTACCGACTAGCGGTAGGAAATGACTTTGGGCGCCATTTTTGAATTTTAATTTGGGCGCTCATTTCAAATTTTTGGTTCAGGCGCTCATTTTGAAATTTTCGTGAATTATCATTTCCTACCACATGATACAATTTTCTACCGTAAACCGGTAGGAAATGGAAAAAAATGAAAAATGAGATAGCGGGGATTCGAACCCCCATCTCCAACGAAATTTGTACTACCTCGAACCACTATGCCAAGGTGTTTTTTGTGTTTTAATGTTACTCTAAAATTATATAACCACAATATATGTTCATCACTTTTTCATTAAAAAGTCATTACAAATGAACTTTAAAAATCACAATTTTTTGCAAATGTCACTAATTCATAGTGATCTTGAAATTCTAACGGTTGGATATGTAAAAAATATAACTAGAAAAATGAGTTAGTACAAATTATTCTTAAAATAAGGGTTTTTCATTATAAAATCACGTCAAATGAATTTTAAAAATCACAATTTTTTTTCACACATGACTAATTTGCAGGGATAATGAGATCCGTATGGTTTAATCGTTCAAAAAATGTTTTTGAAAAAAATAAAGTCCAACCCTAGTAACCCTAAATCTAACCCCTAAACTACAACCCCTAAACTACAACCCCTAAACTAGTTGACTGTTAAATTACATAATCAAATAAATTTATTATTTTTTTAGAATTTTAGAATAACATTTAAAAAGATTTATCTTGACTCCCGTATGGTTCGATCGTCGAAATTCTATTTCAAAATAATCGAATCAAGAATCGGGAACGAAAACTAGTTTAAGGGTTAAAGTCAAATTACTAGTTGACCGTTAAATTACCTAATCAAATAAATTTATTAGTTTTTTAAAATTTTGGAATAACAATTAGAAAGATTGATCTTGACTCCCGTACGGTTCGATCGTCGAAATTATATTTCAAAATAATCGAATCAAGAATCGGGAACGAAAACTAGTTTAGGGGTTAAAGTCAAATTACTAGTTGACCGTTAAATTACCTAATAAAATCAATTTATTCTTTTTTAAAAATTTTGGAATAACATTTAAAAAGATTGATCTTGACTCCCGTACGGTTCAATCATTGAAATTCTATTTCAAACTAATCGAATCAAGAATCGGGAACGAAAACTAGTTTAGGGGTTAAAGTCAAATTAGTAGTTGGCCATTAAATTATCTAATCAAATGAATTTATTATTTTTTTTAAAATTTTGGAATAACATTTAAAAAGAATGATCTTTACTCCCGTATGGTTCGATCGTCGAAATTCTAATTCAAAATAATCGAATCAAGAATCGGGAATCGAAACTAGTTTAGGGGTTAAAGTCAAATTACTAGTTGACCGTTAAATTATCTAATCAAATAAAATTATTTTTTTTTAAAACTTTTGCAATAACATTTAAAAAGATTGATCTTGACTTCCGTACGGTTCGATCGTCGAAATTCTAATTCAAAATAATCGAATCAAGAATCGGAAACGAAAACTAGTTTAGGGGTTAAATTCAAAGTACTAGTTGACAGTTAATTACATAATCAATTCAATTTATTATTTTTTTAAAATTTTGGAATAACATTTAAAAAGATTTATCTTGACTCTCATATGGTTCGATCGTCGAAATTCTAATTCAAAATAATAGAATCAAGAATCGAAAACGAAAACTAGTTTAGGGGTTAAAGTAAAATTACTAGTTGACCGTTAAATTACCTAATCAAATAAATTTATTATTTTTTTAAAATTTTGGAATAACATTAAAAAAGATTGATCTTGACTCCCGTACGGTTCGATCGTCGAAATTCTAATTCCAAATAATCGAATCAAGAATCGGAAACGAAAACTAGTTTAGGGGTTAAAGTCAAAGTACTAGTTGACCGTTAAATTACCTAATCAAATAAATTTATTATATTTTTAAAATTTTGGAATCACATTTAAAATGATTGATCTTGACTCCCGTATGATTTGATCATCAAAATTCTAATTCAAAATAATCGAATCAAGAATCGGAAACGAAAATTAGTTTAGAGGTTAAAGTCAAAGCACTAGTTGACCATTAAATTACCGAATCAAATAAATTTATTATTATTTTTAAAATTTTAGAATAACATTTAAAAGATTGATCTGACCTCTCGTACGGTTAGGTCGTCGAAATTCTAATTTTTTTTAATTTTTTTATGTAATTCACAAACTAGTTAAAAATAGGGTGAAAAATCACAAAAATAGAAAATTAGTGAATCTAATGTAACCTGAATCACAAAATTAATGAGTATTAATATTTGAATTTTTATAAATTTTAATTCGAATTTTATCTTATTTTTTATCTTTTTAATTAATTTAATAAACATATGACCGCAATAATACATGGCGGTTCATTTCTTACACAAACATTTTAGGCATAAAAATATCTATTATCTTACATAAACATATCTATTATCTAACATATATAATCATTTTAAGCATAAATAATAATTCTGTTATCCAACATTTCAAATATATATAAACATTGAATATTAACAAATAAAATTAAAAACTCGACACAACTCATATCCTACCGCTTGTCGGTAGAAAATGTCAACCTGACACGTCAACTAATTAGAAGCCGCCAAGCTGTCATTTACTGGTGAAAAGGCGAGTCATTTCCTACCGCCTTAACGCGGTAGAAAATGCTGAGCATAAAACGACATTGTCACATGGCACTTGGGACCCACAAGATTCATTTCCTACCGTAGTCGGTAGGAAATAAGTGTCTCATTTCCTACCGAGTTCATTCGGTAGGTAATGGTGTCAATGAAACGACGTCGTACCATTGTGGCCGGCCATTGACGTGGCGTTGTGGGTCCCGTTCAACTCATTTCTTACCGATTTCGGTAGGAAATGTCCGACTAGTGGTCCGGTAGGAAATAGCCGCTTGACTTGAAAATCGGTAGGAATTGGTCGGTAGAAAATGCGTCGATAGGAAAAAAACGGTAGGAAAATCCCGTTTTTCTTGTAGTGTGAAGTTTTATTTTAACACCAAAAAATATTTTTCAATACTAAATTATAGCAATAACTATAACTATTTTTACATCTACCATTGTACTTCTCTAAGGTAAAGTCATGTTTCTTTTCAAATGATTAACTCTTCATACGTGACTGGCTGCATTATATTATTGTCTATGGCCCGTACTGTTTAGTCACGGACGATATACAGTATCATATAATACACATACAATAGTTCCTTTCGAAAGATCACTATATATCCCATCAAGTAGAGAATTAATATGAAGATTATAAGATATAAAACAATTTATATAATTTATATCAAGAAAAAAGCGCTGCTAATTACCCAGCATATTTATCATAATTTATGTACTTGATTAGCTACTTCAATAAACTGCATATTAATTCAACACCCAACCCAATTACCATGCCTCAATGCACTTGAATGTTCACTTTATATATAACATTGCACAACTCGCAAATATGACAGACTCACCAATTAAATAATTATAGAAAGAAAAGGCAACACCTTGCATTATAATGCAATGATTTAAGAACTGAATTAACAATAATTAACCCACACAAATACAATGATATGTAACAAATCCAACACTCTTGCAACAGATTTAACAAATCCCACAGTACTCATGCTAGAGAACTTATAAATTAGGAACATTCGAAGCCATTAGGTAGTTTCTTCCCGCAGTTGTTAAGGACAAGGCTTAGTGAAACAGGAACGTTGAGGTTGAGGCCCAAAACGTTGGCTTTAATGGCTGTGCAAAGGCAAAGAGCAGCCTCAAGATCAACAAGACCCTCGAGGAGAGCACAACATGGGAGTGTAGGAGGAGATCCTACGACGACGTTCTTTACCAAGTTAAGAACATCAGCACATACTCCTAATTTTAGGGCATCTTTAGGGCATTTTCCACTTGAAGGAACCTTGGGAATAACAGGAGGGCATTTGGTACCTGATACGACCATAGAAAAGAAGAGAATGTTTAATGTGAGGAAGAGAGCCAGGGAAGCATTTTTAGTGAAAGCCATCTTCTGAACTCAACAAAGAAAATTAAGGCTTCTACTGTTTTTTGTTGGTGATTGAGTTTGTAGCTAGAACAACATATTTATAGACTATAGGCAGCGTACGTGTACAATATTTGATAATTATTGTGATCGAAATAAAAAAAATTAAAAAAAAAAAAATTGCTCATGCATATATCTCTGCCTTCATGAGCTGTCAAGACATATACTTTAGGCTAACATTTGGACGTTTATAATTTATAATAAAGTGGGATCAAAATCATACAAATTGCCATGTTCCATGCTCTAGAATGATTCCGTGGATTTCTTCCTTATCTTAGTTTTGCATACAGAAAATACAACAAATGTAAATGTTCCATATATATAGGTATCTATAATTTTTGTAGCATTCTCACGGTTTTTTTGTAAGCTTATAGCTCGCTTTGAAATAATTTCAGATTTCAGGTACAAAAACATTCTTGGTACACAGTACATATCTACAATGTTGTCTGTGTCTTTGTACTTTGAGCTGAGTTTTGTGTTAAAACAGAAAGCTAGCTGTATACTTATAAATACTGCTTAAAATTATATGAGACAGAAACGACCAATGTACGGATAAATAAATTTGAAATAGAGTGGCTGCACATATTAAGTAATAAATTCATCAATTTAATTTATTTTGAATAATAATTTACTTTCGTATTCAAAATAAAATTATAAATATTTATGTAAGAGTTCAAACCCTAAAGGCCTTTTTAACCAAATATATATGTTATTTAGTTACTAGTTCAATTAAAATTTCATAATATCAGAAGTCCGATTTAATTAGATATATATTAGTGTATATTTTTTACACTCATCCGCGGCTATTTGTTAGAATATTAATAATAATAAATTAATTTCACAATTAATTTACTTACATATTCACGGACTAATTATCACTTAAATTCCCAGTAAGAAACCAACAACTTCGATACAATAATTCAAAATTTTAATCCAATAATAACATAACACTGCACAAGGTGGCACATGCATGCCGAGGGACAACCAAAACTGTCAAGCTACTGTCAGTACTTATGGTTGGTATAACAATATTTATGAAGGTTGCTAAAATTACGGAGCAAAATACAGATATTTTGCTATGAACATGAAAAATATTGAAGAAATTTGTAAATGTTTGTGACTGATCTTGTTCGTTGATTATTTCGAGATGAATTGTTTCTCAATTTTAACAAGAAACCTAGGTACCCTTTGGAGAATCAACTATAAAGATAAAATGATGCTAGAATCGCGAGGCCTCACAGTTACGGGCCTCGCATGCGACTCCACTGGACTTGATCATGCGAGATGATCTCATGTATGGAGATAGTTATACTCATGCGATCTCGCTGGACTTAGTCATGAGCCTTCACAATAAGAATATTCTAGGTCACACTGGGCCTAGTCATGCGACCACACTGGGCTTAGCTCGATCCCGGGGGTAGTATGATCCCTTATGGCTTAGTATGAGATCCTTGGAGGCCTAGCGTGAGACTCTTGGAAGCCTAGCATGAGATTTTTTTCCTTTAACATTGGCACGAGAACACGTCTTGAGTATTAGCAGGAGGTCATAATGAAGCGACTCCTGGATTGGGATAGCGTCTTCAAGAGATTTTTCTTCAAATCATTATTATGAGATGGAGGTGAGACGAGGTGCTCCCTAAATAAGTCTCATTTAAGCTCATTAAAAGATATTTGGGACCATTAAAAGAAATGAACCCCTAATATAATCCGTTAAATTTCGTATCTATGCCGAGATTCGGGCATAACAACACTCCTTTGTGAAAAATCACTAGCTCGTGCTTTGTTTAAATTAATGTGCTGCAAGTCGTTTTCAGAGATAGTGGTAAAATAAATTATAAAATAAAAAAGGTTACATATTAAGATCAGTCATATGCTCACAACTAAAAAAAAAATTACCAGTTTTAAAAATTATTTGTTTCTTAGAAAATTATTTTAAGATAGACTATTTATGTATAATTTATTTTGTATTGTATAGTTTATTTTATGCACAGCATATAAATTATTTTCGTATAATATTTCCAATCAACTATTAACCGTCATATTCAGGTCCCTCGTAAATGATTCCGGTTTCTTATTGTGGAATTCAAGTTTATTATACTTTTTCACATTGTGATAATTGTCATGTACTCTATAACTAGAATTCAAATGCACAAATCGATTTGCAAATAATTAATTTAAGAAGTGAAAATCCAAAAATATTAAATGAACAGAAATAAATCGAATCTTAAAACAATAACCAGATATATTTGACAGGTGGAAACAAGCACACGTCTTTTCTTAATATATAATCTAGCTCATTGGACCACGGACAGATATCAGAAAATGGCCCTAGTTTTGGCCCGTTTGCTCTTTTAATTAACTTTGTTGTCTTTCAGTTTTGTAGCGCCTTCGGTCATGCTGTACATAAAGTTATCTTTCTATACTATTATATGCTTATATAATGATTTTATTCATAATTTTGAATTTTTACTTCTTGTTCTTGTACTGTTAAATTAATTTCTCAAATTTAATATTTTTAAAAATAGATTAAGATCATATTATAATAAAAAAGAAAATTATAATCTAAAAGAGATATAATTAAAAAAAGATTTTATTAAAATTGAATTTTTTAAAAAAATATAATTTGAATATAATTAAAAAAAATATAATTTGAATATAATTAAAAAAATAATTACAAATTTTACATTAATATTATTCAATGTTGAAAACCTACATTGATAATTTTATTCAGTATAGAAAAACTAATTGTATATGTTTTAAATCGTTGACGTAAACTTTTTTTATTTCAATATTAAATACATTTTTTTAGTTACTTAATAAAAAAAAAAAATTAATGTTAAATCCAACATTTTTCATCTATTTATTTTAAGATGTAATGATTCTTATTTAATTTGTTACTAAAGACCAGACTACCGACTACAAAATTTTTGGAGAGAATCCCTCTTATATTTATTATTAAAACTGTATTTAGTTGTTAGTACAACTATTTTCAAATAAAAAGAAAGTTAGTGGTATTAAAAACAAAATATAAGTAAATTTTCTAAATCAAATAGAATTTTCAACGTTAAAAATCGTCAATTTCTTCTCCCTTTTGTTTTTTGATAGTTTTAATTGGAAATAATTGTTAAACCATCACTAAATTAAAGATTATATTGTTAATTTCACGTGTGCTGTAAAATCGCCCAAACCAAGTTTTAAGAATTCAAGATAAAACACATAGTAGATTTAACGCATAAAATCTTACATACATATATCAATTTTTTAACAATAATTTGAAATGTAACTAATAACAAATAAATTTTAAAAAATATATAATTATAGATATTAAAAAAGTAGCATGCGTTGCACGGATTATAAGCTAGTATTCTATAAAAGCCAAAATATTGAAAATTATATGTTTGATTTTCGGTACAATTATCCTAAGTATTAAAATAAAGTTTAGTTTTCGGTACGGTTATCTTAAATATTAAAATAAATAATAACATAATATAGTTAATGGTGATTAGCCGATTGTCATTTTCATATTTACTTTTAGTTTGAAATATTACCTTTTATATACACTTAAAAATATCAAACGTAGAGCGCGATGAGATAGCTCAAGCGCGATGAGATAGCTCAAGTGGTAAGGGCTTATCTCTTGTCGTCCCAAGATCTGGGTTCGATTCTCGCTCACCCCCGATATTTGTTAGAACAGATACTCATTTGTAAGGCATATAAGCCTAAATAGTCACAAAAAAAAAATCAAACGTACCATACCTTTAAATCATTAATATTTCCTTTATAATTAAAACATGTTATCTATTTTATTTAAAACTAATCTTACCATCACTAATGTAAACCCAAAAATGTCACATCCTATTTTTCAATTATTAATTAAATATGTTAAAAATTCATATACGTTATTTATAATAAGGAAATATTAGTATAATCTGTAAACATGATTATATTAAATGAAATTAAATTAAAATTAAAAAAATTACTAAAATGGGGAGAGGAGAGGAGAGAGGGCACGCATACAGAGGTGGGAGTTTTCAAATTTCAAATGGTAAGAAGCTTGAAGATCAAGATAGGAGAAGTAATCGGGCCAATAGGATTGATGGAAGAGCTTCATCGAAGAGTAATGGGTAAATTATTCTAAGGGATTTCATTGAGGGAAACAAAGATATTGTGGACATGGAGATTCTGGCAAGGTTTAGGTCAGGTGACAAGAAAGCAATAACGGAGGCATTAAATCAGATACATTGGAGGAGCTTGAAGGAGAAACAAAACGAGGACAAAGATATATTGGGAAATGGAAACAGTAATAAGGGAGAAATGATTCTTTCAACTAACAAATCATACGCGGATATTGTGAAAACAAATGTAGATATTGAAGCTAGGAATAATTCGAATGAATGGGTGAAGGTTCAAAGGAGGAAGAAGAAAGGGAAATGGGATCACAAAAATAGAGGCAACACCATTTTCATGGTTAATCTACCAGTAGAGGCTACTTTAAAGGGGATATGGGACTTCTTCAAATCATGTGGTGAGATAAAAGATATTATATTACCAAGGAAAAGGGATATAAATGGGAAGCGGATTGGATTTATTAAAGTAAGGGATGAATCTGAAGCCGGATTGGTAATTAATAATGCTAAGGAAAAAGGAGGTTTGGCACATAGAGTTGTGTTGGCTATAAACAAAAGCTACAAGGAGGTGGAAGACAATAGCAAGCCAAAGGAAAACTATATGGGAGGTAAAACTAATAATAAATTTCCTAAAGTTACAGTCCAAAATGAGGATTGCTGTAAGAAAATGTTTGAGTATACTGAAGCATTAATGGATGAGGAAGTGGAAGCGGGTTTGTTGCAAAGCTTGGTAAGATTATCTTGGATGGATGAGACAACAGAAAACCTAGAAGAAAAGATAATGGAAAAGGGGTTTAAGCATATCAAGGTAGTGGGTTTAACTGAGAGGAAGTTCTTGCTTAGAAATGAAGGAGATGCTGATTGGAAAAGTCTTGATTTTAAAGCCTTTTCGATGTGGTTCTCGGTAATTAGAAAATTCAAGGAGGAAGATTTGATAGTACCTAGAACCGTTTGGATTGAATGTACTGGATTGCCGATGATAGCTTGGTTGGAAGAGAATCTAAAAGCTTTTACGAGGAAAATAGGGGAATGGGTTTCATGGTCATATCAGAGAGATGATAGCAATATGTTTTTTAACCCTCTGATCTGCATACAAACAATGATGATGGATCAAATTAATGAGGAATTGAAGGTCCTTGTTAAAGGAAAGAATTTTTTGATCAAATTCAAGAAGGTTGAAAGTCTGGGAAATCAATTAAATAAATTAGAACCTTTTAGAGAAAGTGAGGAAAAGATTTTAGAAGCTTCTGAAAACTCTAAAATCTCACACAAAACTTCTGTAAATCAGAGTATAGCAGGGAAAAACAAGGTTGAGGTAGAGAAGGGAGATGATGTTGCTAGAGATACTGTAATGGAAAGGGATACTAGTCAAATTGATTCTTTGGTCTCTAGAGTTCAAGAGACAGAGGCACATCCAATCTCAAATGTAGTGGTGACAGGGAGTAAGGCAGAAACTCTTGTTCCTAAATTAATAACACATGGTGCTAATAAGTCAACAGTAACTAGTAGTGATGAGCTTGTACAAGAGAGCACTCTGGAAAATTCTCTAGATTTGGAGAATGAAAAAATTGACAATGTCCCAAGTTTTCAAAGAAGCCCCAAGTTATTCTATGCAATAATGTTGGGAGGTTGAATATGGGTGGTAAGAGAGGGAGGCCTAGGAAAAAACCTAGGATATATAAGAATCCTATTGATTTGGGTTTCAATAAGAAGAAGCATGGAGGTGGAGGTTTTAAGAAGAGGTTTTCAGGGAAGCAAAGCATAGAAGTCGATGAGGGTGGGGATAAATTAATCTCTACAGAAGGAAGTGAGTGTGGATAAAAATATTCAGAAGGCGGATTTGATATTAGAATGTGCAAAGAATCTAGGGTTAGAAATAACTGGTGAATTGGTTGATTGCAAGAAAATGATTTGGGATAAGTTGAGTAAAAGTGATCTATGATTTCTACTTTAGAGTCCATTCTTTCTTTGGAATATAGTTCTTAATAAAATTTTATTTATGGATATTAAGATATTATCTTGGAATGTAAGAGGATTGGGTAGTAGGGGTGTTTGTAGATTTATAAGGGAAATTATTAGTGAAAACAAGGTTAATATCATATGTTTACAAGAAATTATGTGCGATTCTTGGAATGCAAGACTAATAATTGCAATTTGGGAGGTTGAATCTCATGGTTGGCTAATTCAAGACTCTAAAGGTCATTCAGGTGGTTTAGTGTATCTTGGGACAAGGAGATTTTTAATGATCTAGGGATAGCACAGGATTATGGTTGGCAGTGGGTGCAGATGGAGTGCCTCTACTAAAAGGTAAGATTCAATGTGATAAACGTGTACATACCTCAAAATTCTCAAAAGAAATTAGCATTGTGGGAAAGTCTGAGTAATATCAAGTCTTTAGCTAATGATGAACCTCTGTGCTTGGTTGGAGATTTCAATTGTGTAAGGTGGGAAAATAAGGTGGCAAATTGTTTATACAGGAAAAAAGATTCGATTGGATTCAATGATTTGATTTCCAATCAAAATCTTCATGACATAGAGCCTTCAAATACAAAATTTACTTGGAATATTGGACCTCAAGGAAAAAAAGAGCAAGCTAGACAGAGTCCTTGTTAATTCGGAGTGGTATAGCAAAGGAGACTGGAAAATTATAGCTTTGCAAAGGAAAAAATTAAATCACAAAAGATTGATTCTCAGAAGGGTTTCTTTTAATTGGGGGCTAAGACCTATGAAAATATACAACTACTGGTTGAAAGAAGATTCACTAATAGAGCTCTTAAGGAACTATTGGTCACAAAATCTCAGGGAGCACAAGAAAATTCAATCAGTTCTCAAGGAGGTTAAAGGGGTCATTAAGGGCTGGGCAGTTAACATGAAGGATCGTATTGAAAAAAGCATTAAAAATCTTGAAGTGTCTTTGGACAATGATAATCAAGTCAGTTCTCATTCTAAAGAAGAAATTGAGAAAAAGAAGGAATTAGAACATCTATATGATGTTAGAGACGACATGCTCAGACAGGAATCTAGGCTAAAGTGGCAGGTACAAGGTGATCGTAATTCGAAATATTTTCATCAGGTCATTCAGAGAAGAAAGAGGAGGAATACAATTCAAGAAATTTATAGCGGTTCAGAATGGATCACTGAACCAACTCTTCTTAAAAATGCTTTTTTTAGCATTTTAAAAGATTGTTTGATGCAAAGGATGTTCATTGAATATTGGGCATTGGTGATCTGGTGACAAATAAAATTTCAGAATTTGAAAAAAATTGGTTGGAAAGAGATTTTTCCCTCGAAGAGATTGAAGCTGCACATGATAACTCTGCAAACGAGAAGGCGCCAGGGCCAGATGGGTTTAGTATGGGGTTCCTCAAGGCTCTTTGGACTCATCTAAAAGGTGGAATTCTTAACTTCTTCAGTGATTTTGCTTCTTCTCTATCATTCCCTAGAGGTTTCAATTCTTCTTTCATAATGCTCATCCCCAAAAAACAAAGCACGGAGTTGGTCTCGGATTTTAGGCCTATAAGCCTTATAAATAGTACTGCAAAACTTTTTGCGAAGGTGTTGGCTCATAGATTAAGTGAAGTCATAAGGAAAATTGTTGGCATGAATAAATTTACATTTATTAAAGGGAGGCAGGCCTCAGAGAGTATTCTAATTGTAAATGAAGCAATCCACTCAATGAGAAGTTCGAAAAGTAATGACCTGATCCTCAAGCTTGACTTCGAAAAAGCTTTTGATTCGGTCAATTGGAACTTTCTTTTTCGATTACTAGAAGCAATGGAATTTGGAAGTACGTGAAATTCCTGGATCAAAGCTTATCTTGACTCAATGAAAGTTTCTGTTCTTGTTAATGGATCACCTTCAAAGGAGTTTTCACTTAAAAGAGGTCTTAGACAAGGTGATCCTCTTTCACCCTTACTGTATAATATTGTTGCTGAGGTGTTAAATCTATTGATCAGTAAAGCAAGCTCGACAAGAATGTTTAGGGGTTTTATCCTAAGAGAAGATTCTAAACAGTTGACTCACCTCCAGTTCGTTGATGATACTCTGATTTTCATAGAAGGTTCACTGGAATCTGTAAAATTCATCACACGTGTTCTTCAGTGTTTCCAGTTGCTCACAGGGCTAAAAATTAACTTTATCAAAAGTAGTTTATTTTCCTGTGGAAAACAGCGAGATTTAGTTGATAAAGGAGCCAAACTGTTAGGTTGCATGGTAGGTTCTTGGCCTTTAACATATCTTGGAGCTCCTCTGGGTGTCTCTGTAAGAAGGAAGATCTTTTGGAACCCCCTCATTAAAAAGTTTGAAAGCAAATTAGCAAATTGGATATGTTCTTCGCTAAATAAGGCTGGTAAACTGGTTCTTTTAAAATCCACGTTGGACAGTTTACCAGTCTATTGGTTTAACATCTTTAAAGTTCCTAAGGGAGTCTGTGCAGAAATTGAAAAAATTATAAGAAATTTCTTCTGGGGTCACATTGATGGCAAAAAGAAGATGCATTATCTCAGGTGGAAGAAGATTACCCAATCAAGAAGGAATGGAGGTCTAGGTCTTTCAAGCATCAGTATGAAGAATTCATCCTTGTTAGGGAAATGGCATTGAAAATGGTATATGGAGAAAGATAAGTTGTGGAACAAATGGGTAAGATCAAAGTACGAATGCTCTAAAGGGGACTCAATGGATATTGTACTCAAATCAAGCAAGGTCTCAGAATGCATACAAGGTATAGTGGAAGTTGCAGGTAACTCAAATTTAAAGGGAAAGTTAGACAGGGACAAGTTCTTGTGGAAAATTAATGATGGTGAAAGGGTTCTTTTTTGGGAAGGTTTCTGGTTCTCTGAAGGCATTGTAATGCATCTCTTCCCAAAATTGTATAGTATTTCTAATTTAAAGCAAGTCAACGTTAGAACTTTTAAGGGCTTGGTCGATTGTTATCCTATAAAGGGGAATGTCTTTTGAAGTCGAAATTTGAGAAATTGGGAGATGGAATTAATAGATGAACTAGTAAAAGTTTGTGATCAAATTTCTCTGAAGGATGGTAGAGACAGCTTGACATGGATTCCAGTAAATGAGGAATATTCAGCAGCTAAGAGCTATGCATTAATGGATAAAGATTTGACAGAAAATGAGGTCAGATGGAGGTTTATGTGGAAGTTTAAAGTTCCACCAAAGGTTAGTATTTTCTTATGGAATTATTTCCAAAACATCCTCCCTAGTTGTGGTTTCTTAGCTTCCAGAATTAATACATGCTCTTCTATCTCAAGAATCTGTAAGTGGTGAAATTTCGAAGAAGAGTCTCAAACACACATTTTCTGGAAATGTGAGTTAGCAACTTGGGCCTGGGACTTTGTATGAAATTGGTGGAGCGTTAGAAAACAGGACTGTCATGATGTTTACACTGGTTCTATTTTCAAAATTCCAAGCATTAGAACTACATGGGGAATAACATGGTCTGCAACCTTATGGACCATTTGGTTAGGAAGAAATCAGCTTGCTTTTAAGGGTTTGAAAACAAAAAAGTTGGAATTTCTATTCTTAATTGTACATAGGTCTCAATTGTGGTGTCAAGCGGTTAATCTCATTGATAAATCTAATTTTTGGAACTCAAATCCTATAGGGCTAGTACATAGATCAAGCTAAGGAAAAAAAGCTTGTTGAGTAATGAAGCAAATCTAATTGGCTTTATAGATGGTGCCTGGATGGTGGATAATAATTCTGTGATTCGAGCTGGTATTGGAGGTTATGTTAAAGATTCTGAGGGCAATTTGATACTAATCTTCCCTGGTTCGGTGATAGCTAATACAACATTACAATGTGAATGGGAAGCCTTATTTTTTGTGATCAAAAAATTAGCTTCAAGGCAGTGGAGTAATTGTCATAGTGTATTTTACACTGATTCTTCGGAGTTGATCAAAGAAATTCAGAGATCCAAAATTAGTCTTGTCCATCTGTTTGACAAAGAAATTGAGGACATGCTCTCAAACACAAAGGTAATTTTCAAAAAGGTGGATAGGGTACTAAATCAAGAAGCAGATAATCTAGCAAAGCAAGGTCTTTTGAGAAGTAAAATTCTCTTCTCTTGGTGCTAATTTTTTCTAAATTGGGCCAGGAATGATAGTGGGCTACATTGTAATAGTGGGTTAAAATGTAATTGGTCAATGATATTTAAAGTGATCAAGGTTTATTTGATCAAAGTTTTTGTTTTGGTTTTTAATAGAAAACAAGCAGACGGTAGTATTAATGTGGTGGTATGGAGAAATGTAGACAAGGATTCCTTTTTACTTTCTAGTATATTTAAACGATACAGGGGATGGTGCATTGTTTCAGCCACAAAAACAAGGTCATTCAGATAGCAGGTATACAGTTATATAATGAATAATGTTGACGCTGGAGTGCAATGGACAATGCCACCTCAAGGTGTAATCAAAATTAACGCTCATGGGTTCTTCTCGGAGCAGCCTTTGGCAAATTGTAATAGAACTGGGACATGGTTTGTGTTTAGGGATGATACAGGTCGAATAATAAGAATGGTTGGAGGGTCTCTAGGTATTGAAGAGGAGAGAATCAACGAGGTTTATGCGATGTTGATGTCATTGCGTAGAGCGTACTGAGAGAGCTATAATGAGTACTGAGAGAGCTATAATGATATTATTCTTGAGACTGATAATGCGGCTGCCTACTGGGAATGGACTTTTGTCAATATGGAAGGAGTGTTGCCGGCACACAGATATGTAGTAAACCAATTGGAGCAGAGGAAGGCGGACAAAAACTT
This sequence comes from Saposhnikovia divaricata, assembly GCA_036435485.1. Taxonomy (NCBI): domain Eukaryota; kingdom Viridiplantae; phylum Streptophyta; class Magnoliopsida; order Apiales; family Apiaceae; genus Saposhnikovia; species Saposhnikovia divaricata. The sequence continues at coordinate 29,577,488 of CM071600.1, forward strand.
AAGGCTGGAGGTTAGGGCAATAACTCAAGAGTCCAACATGTTAGCAAGGTATTTGACGCATCACGGGGCGTTAAATTGGAATCAGCTAGTAATTATTGAAGCACCTTTTGGAAGGGTGCGGGAGCTGTGGTTCAACGACATGGGGTTGGGTCCGGTAGGTGCCCAATTCCAGGAGGCTTGGGAAGGGGACTTGAATGAAGATGATGAGATGCAGGAAGGGATCATCGAACAGGAAGAGGGCAACATTGTACAGGGAGATGGCATCTGAAGATCATGATGTGGGCATATGCTTCTTATTTACATGTTTATGCGAGTGAAGTAGTAGGCTATCCAGTAGTAGAGTGTTGAGAGTGTTGTCTTATGCTCTTTCAGAATATTGTGAAAGGGAGTGGTTGTATTGTTCGTGGTGATATTTCTAATGAATCTTTTTGCGTTTTAAAAAAAATTACTAAAAATAGTGATTATAAACAAATATAATTGTAATATTAATAAAATTTATAGCATAATAAAAGAAACCCGTGCATCGCACGAACATTGAAAGTTTGTCTGTTCGATTTTCGGTACGGTCATCCTAATTATTAAAATAAATAATAAAATAATGTAATCAATAATAATTAGTCAATTGCCTTTTTTTAATGAAAAAACGTTCACTTTAAATTGATGATATTAAATTTTATAAACACCTAAAGTATCATATCTTCTAATCTGTAAAGTTTCTTTTCATATTAAAACATGTTAACTTTTAAACTAAAACATAATCTTGAAATACTTAATATATACCCGAAAATATTACACGATATCTTCTAATCACCAACAAAATGTAACAGAAATCCGTATATAACGAATAATGATCGCTAGATTTTTAGTAAAAAATCAGAATAATTAGATCTAATAGTTACATATATTACATGATTAAATTAATTTACTAAAATTTTAAGGTTCGAATCCGTAAATGATATACTTTTATATTTTTATAATATACCTTTTAAAATATGCATATTGTTAATTAAATTTGTATTAAATTATTTAATTTGAATTAACTACTGAAAATAATGATTATATAAAAATATAATTGTAACATAAAATAAAATTAATTACATATCAAAAGAAATATATGCATCGCACGGGTTATAAGCTAGTACTATTATATTAATTTCAAAACATTAAAAGTTTGTCGATTTGAATTTTTATACGATTATACTAATTATTCGAATAAATTTTACTTTTCAGTACGGTTATCCTAATTATTAAAGTAAGTAAGAGGATAATACATTTAATGGCAATTAGTCGATTGCCTCATGTTTACTTTTAATTGATATTAGCTTTTGTAAAGACCTAAAAACATCAATTATATCATATATTCCAATCATCAATGTTTCTTTTCTAATTAAATACATTAAATTTTAATTTAAAACATAATTTTGCAATTATTAATGTATATCAAAAAATATTATACCATAATACCGTTAGATTTTAGTAATTAATAAGAACTGTTAGATTTTTGATTTAAAACTAATCTTACATTCATAAATATAGACTCAAAATACTTTCCAATTATTAATAAAATATATTAAAATTTCGTATACATTGTTTATAATTATAAAACATTAGTATAATCCGTAAACATGAGTATATTAAATTATATAATTTAAAATTAAAAAATATTTAAAATGATGATTATACAAAATCATGATTATAATATTAATTGATATTTATAACATAATAAAAGAAATCTGTGCATCTCACGAGTATTGAAAGTTTGTCGAGGTTTTCTACACAGTTATCCTAATTATTAAAATAAATAATAAAATAATATAAAATAATGAAGGAGCCGATTACCTTTTTTAATTAAACGACATTTACTTTTAATTGATGAAATTACCTTTTATAAACAACTAAAATATCATAACTTCTAATCAAAATTTTTCTTTTCTAATTAAAACACGATAACTTTTAATTTAAAATATAATCTTTCAATAATTAACATATACCTAATAATAACACCAAATCTTCTAATTACTAACAAAATATAATAGAAATTTGTATAAAACAAATAATAATAGTTAGATTTTCAGTAAAAAATCAAAACGGCAAGATCTAATGTTTAGATATATTATATGATTAAATTAATTTACTAAAATTTCAAGGTTCGAATTTCGTAAACGACATATTTATTTTAGATTTTTATAATATAAGTTTTAAATCAGCATATTATTAATTGAATTTATATTAAATTATTAACATTAAAATTAATTATTGAAAATAATGTTTATATAAAAATGTAATTTTAACATAAAATAAATTTATTACATATCAAAAAAAATTCGTGCATCGCACTGGTTATAAGTTAGTACTATTATATTAAAGGCGAAACATTAAAAATTTGTCGGTTTGATTTTCGATACGATTATCCTAATTATTAAATAAATAATAACATAATATAGTTAATGTTAATTAGTCGATTGCCTTTTTCACATTATCAAACACCTAAAAGCATCATTGGTACCATATTTTTCATTTATTAATATTTTCTTTCTAAATAAAACTTGTTACCTTTTTTATTTAAAAATAATTTTACAATCTTTAATATATACCTAAGAATATCATGCCATATTTTTCAATTACTAATAAAATATATTAAAAATCTCTCTACGTTGCTTATTAATGATTATATTAAATTACATAAAATTATTTAAAAAATGATTATATAAAAACATAATTAATTTTAAATAAAATTTATAGCATAATAAAAGAAATCTTTGCATTGCATGACCATTGAAAGTTTATCGGTTTGGTTTTTGACAGGGTCATCTTAATTATTAAAAATGAATAATTAAAATAAAATAATTAATAATAATTAACCAATTAAATTTTTTAATTAAAAATATTTATATTTAATTAATGATATACCTTTTTATAAACACCTAAATATATTAAATAGTACTTATAATATAGGATACCTCAACATAAGATACCTAAATATTGCTGTACTGCATTACATTGCCGCTCCATATGCAAAATTTGCGAATTTTCCTCATAAATATATCGTGCTCATAAAAAACATTCAAGTATTTCTATATTTAAAATTTTTAATAAAATATTCTATTAATAGAATTTTAAATACTCGATTATATCACCTAATTAAGCTACAAGCAATAGACCCTTTCAAAAGATACATTCAGTTGAAGTGATCGGGTCGCTCATTATTTACTCCTTCCGCATTTTACATTTTATTTTAGAAAAATTATATATTTTTAAAAAATAGTTATTAATTTGACAAAATTATTGATAAGAAGAATCATTGTTATTAAATATAGAGCAGAAACACTTGTTTGGCAAATTTGTACTACTATTTTTGTTGATATCAGTTATGTTTCGTAATGCAATTTTGATTAATATTACGGTACCAAATATTATCCAAAATCTATACTATTTATTATTATTTAAAATTATATTTTAATGACGTGCAATTGTACCGTGTACTAAATTTGGTTATCACTTAACTCGGATGATTCCTTCCAACTACATAATTACAGGATATTTATTTATTTAAATTAATTTCTTTAATTTCATCGATTCACTATAACAACATATTTAAAATAATGTTTATTTATTAAATTTTTTTATATCATTCAATTATGTACAAATACATATTTAAATAATATTTATTAATTATATTTATTTTCCATAATTATTAATATTAATATTTTAATTTTTGTTTCCCATGCTCGTACCCTGCTTAGCACGGATTATTTGTTAGTAACAAATTTAATGCCGAACTGATGGTTTTTTATGAGTACGCTCATAAAAAATTCCTTTCGATAAACTTTTGAATTAATCAGCAACTCGTTTCACTACAAGATCGATCAGTCATAGCGCCTAGGCTTTCTGTTGAACTTGTCGGCCGGTCAGTTTTACTGTAAATTGCTACAGTGTTTTATTTTATCCATTTTATTGGTAAAATCACCCATAATCGGAGTGCAAGTATTAGGCTGTTTTAAACTGAGTTGAATTAAATGAAAAGTAGTGTATAGTGGAAAAGACAACAATAATTTCAAGTTAACACAATCATTTAATCCCTACAATTTTCCATTGTTCCATTATTGGATAAGGATTGAAGACACTTAACAGAAGTACATGTTAATATCAATAATTGTCGATCACAAGACAAGATATAAGAATAGAATTCTCAATGAGAAGAAAACGTTAAGTTGATTCTAGTCTCTATGTCCAGCAAGGCACAAGCTAGCCTGTGTTATTAAAACCGGACCGGACCGGCCGGTTCAACTGGTCCAACCGCTGACCGGTGGCAGGTCCGGTTCGGTTCATCCCTAAAACCGGTCTCCCGGTTTTCCTGTTAAGAACCGTTCAGAATCGGCTAAAAACCGGTGAAAACCGGTGAAAACCGGTACCGAACCGGACCGGCGGCCGGTTTTTTGAAAAAAAATCGGTTTATGAGGTCTGAAAAAATCGGCTTATGAGAAAAAAACCGGCTAATGAGAAAAAAATCGGATTATCAGAAAAAAATCGGTTCGGGTAAAATTTTTATATTTGAATTTATATTATATATTTATAATTTTTCATAATATTATATATTATATTATATATTAACTCTAAGTAAAATGCAGATTATTCATAATTTTTCAGATTATATTATATATTTATATAATTATATATATATATATATATATATATATATATAATTAAATCTATACTATTATATAAATTCCGAAACATTGAAAGTTTTGGTACCTGTTTTTTGGTACAAAGTGAATTTACTTATTTACCCTTCATTATAAAGAAAAATATATGTGATATCTATACTATTAAAATTCCTAAAATAAACATAATATGATTAATGGTAAGTAGTCGATTGCTTTCTTTCACAATTATTTTTAATTGAAGATATTACCTTTTATAAACATCTACTAATCTTACAATCACAAATATCTATACTATTATAAAAATCGAAACAATAAAAGAGTCTTGGTATCTGTTTTTTGTTACTAAGTGAATTTATTTATTTACCCTTCATTATAAAGAAAAATATATATGATATCTATACTATTAAAACTCCTAAAATAAATAATAACATAATATAATTAATGGTAAGTAGTCGATTGCCTTTTTTCACATTTACTTTTAATTGAAGATATTACCTTTTATAAACATCTACTAATCTTACAATCATTAATATATACCCCAAAATATCACATCATATTTTTCAATTATTAATAAAATATATTAAAAATCTACAAGTTGTTTACAAAAACATCAATCGTATCATATCTTACAATCATTAATATTTCCTTTCAAATTACAACATGTTACCTTTTTAATTTAAAACTAATCTTACAATCATTAATATATACTCGAAAATATTACATCATATTTTTCAATTATTAATAAAAATATATTAAAAATCTGTATACGTTGTTTATAATAAGGAAACATTAGTATAATCCGTAAACATGAGTATATTAAATTATATTAAATTAAAATAATGGTAAGTAGTCGATTGTCTTAATTAAATTATAATTACTATAAACCAATCAATTACCTTTTTCACATAAATCGTATAATCTTTTTAATTTTCACGTTACCTTTCTATTTCTATAGCTAAAATATTTTTTTTCCAATTATATCACGGGAGGTTCTATTTAATAAAAGAAACTAATAATATTCTAATATTAATAATTAACTGATTTTCTTTTTCAGCTAAAACGTATCATCTTTTATATATTTTCTAACTAAAATCCCTCTTTTAATAGAAATATCACGTACAATATTAATTTCTTCTTTTCAAAAACCATTACGAGCAATTGTATTTTGTAAAATAACGTAATTAAATTATAAATACTATAAACTAATCAATTACCTTTTTCACCTAAAACATGTTACCTTTTTAATTTTCTTTAACTAAATCCTCTCTTATTCTAATCATTACACGGGCATTATATTTAATAAAATAAAAGAATTATTTTATAATTATTAATAATTAAACAATTATTTTTTTTTAACTAAAACCTATCATCTTTCTACATTTTCTGACTAAAATCTCTCCATTTTTAGAAATATCATGGATAACATTTATACAACTATTATCAAATCATATCATATAAAAATTTAAGCCTCCAAAATTAAAATTTCAAATAATAATTTAAATTAATACAAAAAATGTTATATAATATTTTTAAAAATCCGTGCATCGCACGGGTTTTAAGCTAGTATATATTTATAATTATATATTACATAATTATGACGTCATCCGGTTGAACCACTGGTCGAACCGGTTGAACCAATCGAACCTGTAACCAGTAGGGCTTCCGGTTCGATGTCCGGTCCGATTTGAGAACACCGAAGCTAGCTAGCAATTCGTATACATAAATTAGGTATATCAGTGGAGTTAATCAGTGGCATCTTCTGATTGATCATGGCTGGCCTAGCTAGCAGTGCATCTTCACGAGCACACATTTCAGACTCAATTAGGTGGTGGGCTCGATACATTAAATATTCTTATAGTACGTACTACAAATACTGTTGGCATGACCTTGATTTGCCAATTTGGTCAAATATTATCCAAGAAAATTAGGGATGATAAAAAAACCCGATCCATACCGATTTGATTGAATTTTACCGAATCCAATTTTTTGGATTTGGATTGGAATTGGATTTAATTTTTTAAACCCGAAACATTTTGGATTTGAATTTTATATGTATCAAACCAAATCCGATCCGAAAATTCGAAATCCGATCCAAACCCCAAACCCGAAACCCGATATATATATATATATATATATATATATATATATATATATATAAACTAACTTAGAATAAAAACTAAAATCTAAACCTAAATTAAATATTTCAAGCTAATCTAATGACCAAATTAGGGGTACTCCAATACAAAAAACGTTTAAAATTATTGTCTCTATTCAACAAAAATATAAAAAAATAAAAAAAATTTTAAAAAAAAAGTTACTGTTCACGTGATGACGTGGCACGTGAACAGTAACTTTTTTTTAAATTTTTTTTTATTTTTTTATATTTTTGTTGAATAGAGCCAAGAATTTTAAACGTTTTTTGTGAAGGTGCCCCTAGCGGGGCCATTAAAATAAATGAAATATAATTTATTTAGTGTAGGTTTCTAGTTTCTATTCTAAGGTTGGTTTCTATTTGAACGCTAGCCTATATATATATATATATATATATATATATATATATATATATATATATATATATATATATATATAGGGTCTTGCTCAAATGAGAACCCCAATTAAAATGAGAACTGAGATCTAATCTCAGCCCTCTATTTTTTATTAATTCTTTTAATCCTAACCATCCCCTTTTGTCTCCCCCATTTCCTCATTCACTCCACCCACCCCACCTGTCACCACAACTTCCGGCCCTCACCCCTCGTCTCTACCTGCCCCGCTACTCTCTTTCACTCTGACCCCTCCATTCCTTTCCATCTCACAATTTTCCGATTAGATCTTTATACACCTTCACCCGATTACCACCATCTCGCCCATCTCACTTTCATCCCCGACCACCACCATCTCACCGCCATCTCTCCGGTTAACTTACATCTGAATCGATAATTAACGGTCAAGCTAATCGCGATTTTTAAAGCATCTCTCTCATCGTTCTATAACATCTTCGATCGGTAAGTTTTCGCGGTGATGATTGGAGGTTGTTGTCGGAGATTGTGGCAGTACGATTATGATTAATGGTGATTATGTTGATTTTAAATCCGATGATTCAGTAATTTTTGTTTGATTGTGGTATTTTCTGCTTAAATGTGGTGATTTTTCTCATGATGTTGGTGATTAGTGGTTGGTCGGAATGGGTGGCCTGAGGTGGATGGTGACGGAAAGTACGAAGGAATTGCTGGTGATTTTATTTTTGACGATAAATCAAAGGAGTGGGTGGCCTGAGGTTGGGCGATATGGTGGTTTGGGGTGATTTTGTTAGATTCTTGTTGATTTTGTGTCATTTTTGTGGTGATTTTCGGTTGTTTTTGGTGATTTGTTGGAGGCGATGGGAGGTGGCGTAGGCGATGTGGTGGTTTGTGGTGGTGATTTTTTGTTTTCCGGTGGTGATTTTTTGTTTACAGTTGGTCGGAGTGGTGATTTTTGTGTTTTTGGTGGTGATTTTTTGTTTACCGGTGGTGATTTTCTGGATTGGCCGGAATTAGTCGCCGGAGATGGTGACCGGAATACGTAAGAAGATGATGGTGGAAGATTATGTTGAATTAAATGAATAATAAAAAAATAAAATTTTAAATAATAATTGTGGGGCTAGGATTTAATTTAGATATAAAAATGTATGGCTAAGATTAGATCTCATATCTCACCATAAGTGAGGGTTCTCATTTGAGCAAGACCCTATATATATATATATATATATATATATATATATATATATATATATATATATATATATATATATATATATATATATATATATATACGGGTGTCCTTCCATAGCCACTGTTGATTGGAAAATGTTGCACAACCACTAATTCGAACACTGTCGCAAACCCGCGTGGAATTATTGCGTTAACAATTTTTTTAAAATTAAAAAAAAATGTTTGCAATTGTTAGGAATCGATCTCAGGACCGTTTCTAAAGGTAACAACCACTTTACAACTAAAACTAAGCTTTAGATTAATTTTATTCAAAAAAGTCTTACATATGATTTTACATAATTATAATTTTATATTTATTATTTGTTAAATTAATAAAAATGGTAAATTAATAGATAATAAAATATATAAATGTTTATAGACTTTAAATTATTACATAGAATTTTAATTAAATTATTATAGTTTTATATATAATAAAATTAATAATAAAAATAATAAATTAATATAAGTAAATTTCAAATATAAGAAGCAGTAAAAATTTGAAATTACGTTTTCACCCTCTGAAACACTGCAGCAATGATACAAAGCGGAAGACTGGAAATCTAAAATTAAATTTTTACCCTTAATACTGCCGCAATGAAACAGTGCGGAGTACTAAACATATACAACGAGCTATTGCGGTTTCCGCGACCCGGACTAAACCCGAATTAAACACACAGCTTCTCAGGCGATTTACAGCGATTCTCAGAAGATTTACAGCGATTCTAGGCGATTTCCAGCCGATTCCAGGCGATTTACACACATAGCTAGATCTTTCCTCCTCTAGGTATCTTCTAATTGATACTTACACACACACGCACATAGTTATACGTACACACACGCGCTACTATATACATTACTACTCACGATTATATGTACATAGTTTGATTCGTTTTTAAATGTGGGTGGTGTTTATTTGCTTCGTTTTAGTTAAAATCATGAATTAAATCGAATTATTAGGGTTCATAGTTCGAATTTTACCCATTTTTGGTTTTAATTTTGTTGAAATTAGGGCTTTTACCCTCAATTGAGTTGAAATTAGGATTTCTCATCTTCAATTAGGTTGAATTAGTTCGAATTATGATTCGAATTATTATCCGATTTTTTACTAAAATTATGAATTAATTCGAAATATTAGGGTTTATAATTATGAAACTAGCATGATAGCCCGTGCAAGGCACGGGCCACATTTTAATTCATATAATATTTTTCAAATTTGCGATGGAGTTCATTATATCCTCTTGTCAGTATGTTTTACCTTTCACGTGCAACGGTTTACTAAGATTCAATTGTTAATAATCGTTCTAAATTCAAATTATTAGCACACACTAAATTTCGAGGATCATGTTTATAGTGATGCTTGTTAAATGTGAGAAGGATAACCGACAAAATTGGTATACAAGAAGAGTTAATCGTTAGCTATCAAGTATTACCACGATAATAGTGTCCTTTAGTTTGTTTTTCAGTAAAATCCTAAAAGAATTACCACGATAGTAGTTCTTTTAACTACTTTCAATCTTAACCACAACATTTTTGAATCTCTATTTTCTCTTCTACTCATATGTTTTCCTCATATCTACTCCAATTTATTACTGATCATGTGCACTCTCACTTCGGCCTTTTTTCGATCACTATCCAGCCACCTCATTATATCTCTAAGATCCGCTCTTTCCTCTAACGACATCATATATGCACATTTATCTTACCCCACCACCTTTCTTTCGTCTTTAACAACCTTAAGTTTGTTCATCTTTTCTCTCTCCAATCATCTCCCATTCATCTTTGACAACGTCTCATCGACCTACGTTTCCATGTTTATATAAAATTACTATTGTTGTCTTTACGAGCTGAATAAGTGTTATTATAATAAAATAGTTAATTGTCATATCTCTCACATATTAAACATGTATACGTTTTTTGAATGTTATTTTGTTAACATTATTTTTTTTGAATCAATTAAACTCTTTTAATATTTGTCAATAAATTGGATTAACATTTTAATGTACCCAATTTAGTTGTATTATCATTTTTTTAAGTTGATAAAAAATTGATGTGCCTATTCTTTTGCTGGTATTTAGTTGAGTGTATTTCGTATCTAGATGTCCAAATTTAACAATAAACGAATTCATGTTGTATGTATACTTGGGGATGTGCATCAGGCCGGTCAATTCAGGGCCGGGTAGTGTTATACCCGTCACACTCCCCGAATTCGAACATAATCATTGAACCCGTCCCGGTTTCCGAATGAGGATCATTATGTTCCTAGATTTCTGCCCCGAAACGGAAATAGGGATTCCCATGAAAAATCGTGGATTTCAATTTTTTTTAATTAAAATTTTGAATATAATCGTTGAACCCGTATCGATCCCCGAATGAGGATTAATTTGATTCATGATTCTTACCACGAACGGGGAACGAGGATCCCCGCAAAAAATGGGAGATACGTAATTTTTTTATTTAAAATGTATATATTCTCGAATATATCGGATAATAAAATTAATTTGATAAATCATGATAAAATTATTTATTATATTATAAATAGCGATTTGAATTAATTTTTTTAATAAAAAAAGATGAAATATAGTATTATAATTAAATTTTATTTTGTTAAATTTTATATCAGAAATTCTAAGTTTATAAAAATTTTGAATTATATTATTTTTAATAATCTAGTAAACATATATTTCAAAAAATTATTTTTAATAAATATAATAATCATTTAGGGACCAAAAACAGGGATCGGACTTGGATACCTTAATCCCTGAGGCCGTTCCCTTCCTCTGATTTTATTATATAATATTTCATGGTGTCCCGAAAAATTTATCGAATACCTAAGAAAAACGGGAAAGGGATCAGATCGAGATCACAGGATAAAATGCTCATCCATACGTGTCTCACGTGAATTAGTTTCATTTGTTATGAGAATAACAAACATAGACAACTAATATAATTTATAATTTTACAAAATAAAATTAATATACACGTACCATAAATGAAAATTTGAATTTATGTTATTCCGTGTATCATGTGAATTCGAGGCGTATATATTTAAAATTTTATATTAAATACACATACTTTCAGTCTCTTTAATAATCTGGTAAATATATGTTTTAAAAAATATTTTTTTCTAGATATGATAATCAGTCGGGGAACGGAAACGGGGATCGTGCTGGGATACCTTAATCCCCGAGCCCATTCCATTCCCTTCGCACGAATTTTTATTCTATAATATTTCATGTTGACCCGAAAAATTTCCCGAATCCATAATCCAAACGGGAAGGGAACCAGTTCGGGTAGATATGGTGAAATGCTCATTCATACGTGTACCACGTAACAAACATAAATAAATATTATAATTGATGTTTTCATAAAAATATTAATATACATGTATCAGAAATTAAAATTAAAATTTATGTTATTTCGTTACCATGTGAATTATATATTTAAAATTTTATATTAAATACACGTACATTCAATCAGTTATTCATTCAATTAAAAATAGTTTATATGTTCTTATCATTTTAATTAATTTTATTATGAATAAATTTGAAAATAAATATTAAAAAAAATTAGCAAGTGAATTGTCTATGTATACAATTATATTGATTGTAAGAAATGTATCATTAAATGTTCTAGTGTAGTACTAATACATGTGAACATAAAAATTTTGGTACATGGAGGTCATATTAAAAAAAAATTAGCAAATGGATTGTCTATGTATGCAATCATTGATTTGAAAAGATGTATCATCAAATGTTCTACTGTAGTGATAATACATGCAAACATAAAACTTTATTACATGAAGTTCATGGGTTCGAATCCTTGGAAGTCATTATTTTTTAACATTATAAGTATTTTAGGGGTATTTTAATAAATTACTAAATAGGTGGAAAAGTCATGTTAACATATAATAGATATAATGGATTATAATTATAAATTTTTTTATGAGTTGTGGAAATTTTAATTCGAATTTTTGAATTATTAATTTGAATTTTTGAGTTTAAAATTCGAATTTATGAATTAATATGATTTATTAATTCGAATTTTGATTAATTAATCCAAACTAGGAATAATTTCCTTACTTTAAATCAAATTTGGATATATATAGAAAATGTTTATCATTTTACTCAATTGTTTGCAATAGTAAAAGAAGGTTATTAGTACTGCATTTTATTTGATAAATGACATTCATTGTTAATTTATTCTTTTTTTTAAATATGTCTTCGTGGAATGATAATTTTAGCCAATTTTGGTACATGTTTATGAAATATGCCTTATGTTACGACCAAACTCAACACGCAAGTGCACGTGATCTCAAGTAATATAGATAGCAAATAAGATTCGTTCCTACAGAGACTCGTTGTATTGTATAGTTAATTCACTCACCAATGTATGATTATTATTCGATGCTACGACAAATTAATAATTGGAATTTTGTTTATCACTACAATTACTCTAAGAATTATAACTAATGATCAACTACTTAAACTAAGAATTATATCGAATTACTTATGCGAGATAAAACATGGGATTTTAACTTCTTTAAACAATCCATTTATAGTCTCCACTTCTCTAGCCTTTTCATGTGATTTGTTAATACCTGATCGAATACACAAAACTGATATAAGCCAACTTTCATTGCGCAAATACCATCCTAAATAATATCCACATTAGATAGAAATCACTTAGTCTCCCAATTATGCCTAATCTGTATATGTCTATAAAGATTGAAACATAATGGTTGAAGTACAAGCTTTCAATTGATCACATAGTCGTCATAAAACGGTTAGAGTTACGACACTAATTACGAATGATATTCTCACGCATAAACCTATGCTAACATGGCAAGTTCTAAACTCTTAGATTCACTTTCGCTTCAATAAGAATTAACACACAATTACAGGAGTTAGCTACTCTCCTATAACGAATTAAAACAACCATGATAGGATATCACATCAATCACACTATAGGCATCGAAAAGATTCAACAAATAAACTTCATGAATAAATCCGCTAAAACCCCATGACAACGAATTAGTTCATAATTAAACTAATCGTCACCATGGGTTCCATTGTAAACATGATAGAAGAAAACAAATAATGATTTAAATTAATAACAAGGGTTTTAAAGAATACACCAAAACCAAGCATCCACAAACTAGAAAGAATACAAGAATAAATTGAAAACTGTCTTCTTCCTCGCTTCTTCGTGCTTCAAAACTCCATAAATACAATATGTGGTCCGATCCCCTATTCTAGGGTCTTTTCCTTCTTTATATAGGCTCTAGGTGCAAGAAATTCGAGAAAAGAATTCTATTTTGACTTTATCTCGAAAAACAGAAAAAACAGAAAATTCCCGTCAGAAATACTGGCGCTGCCGCGCCATTCCATAGTTAAAACACGGCGCTGCCGCGCCGTCCTCCAGAAATCGCCAGAAATCACAGCGCTGCCGCGCCAGCCTCCAATACAAATGCGGCGCTGCCGCGCCTACCCTTCTGTCCAGCACTGGATTTTTTTCTTGTTTCTTCATTACAACTCCGAATTACTATCCAATTGCTTCGCTGCATTCCTTGAACACCTGTGATTAACATTCCTGCACAATACCCTTAAAAGAGATAAAAAATACCACAACTTAAGTACAAACATTCGTTTTAAGCCAAACGGAAACGTTTTAAGTGAATAAAATACCCACTTATCACCTTATTTCTTTGATTTTGCACATTTCAGATACTATGGATATGCAGTGCGGGCCTCTCGATAGATCCCTCTTGACCATGCAGTGTTAGTCACAGAGGCATGCCTGTATACATCTAATAACAAGCCTAATTGTCTATAATGCTTTGCATTACCTACATGACCTCTTAACTGAGGGAACATCTAGTTGTAGAGTTTCTACTTGTTGTACTACTTATAACAGGCATCAAATTCTACCTGTGTAACTGTAATTAAAGTCAAAGAATAATGCTTGAAAGAAGTTCCAAGGATCATGCCTCAAGCTTGAAGACCAAGACTGTCAAAATAAATACAGTTGGAATTTGGAGAATGAAGATTTGCCTAAGTACTAATTTGAGAAGTGTTTTGATCTATTCGAGAAGTCTAGCATTCGACAAGTCAAGGATTCGATATCTACAAGGACACTGTTCGATATCTCTGGAAGTCAACTAATCAAATCCTCATTCGACAACTTAGAGATTCGACATGTCTAATACTCTATTCGAGAAATCAAGAAGTCAACAAGTCAAAGCATCATTCGAGTTCTCTAAGAGTCAACAAGTCAAAGTTGTATTCGATATCTCAAAGACTCAGAAAGCTATTCGATATCTCAGGGATTCAATAAGTTAAATGCTCTATTCCACAACTCAAGGATTCCTGAAGAAAAGAGCTATTCAAGAAGTGTTTCGATATGTCAGCTTTGCAGTATTCGAGAACTCAAAGTTATCTATCAAGTCAATTCTAGTTCTCGAATCAATCACTAAGTTACTTCTCGAATACAATCTTGGAGACAAAATACTGGAGAAATTGTACAAGTCAGAAACCTGCAACAAGCCAAAGCACTTTATGGACCACAAACTGTAAGGTACTTTGGAAAGCCTACAAAGAAGCTTAGAGAGATGTACAAGAGACAAAGAGCTAAAGAAGTGGATCTGAACAGACTTCAAGAAGTCAAACCTGTAGCTGTTTGGATGCTTACTCAAATAGGATAGACATATTAGAAAATAATTTTGTATGTCACCCTGTTTGTAGTAAGTAGCTGTACTCATGTTCTATATAAGTACAACTTCACTTCTCTAGTAGTTAAGCTTTTCAAGAACATTTAGATAGATACATCTCTTTGAGAAAAGTGAAGCTGAGAATACTAACATTTGTATTCACAGTTTGTAACAAATCTTTATCTAATACATTATTAGATTAAAGTGAGTGATCGTGTTGTGTTTATATTCCGCACTTACATAATCTGTTAAATACAAACACACACTTTGTTACACAACCAGATTCAAACCCTTCAAACAACCTTCACCTAAAACAATTATCAAAAGAAAAGTTTGAGAATCCATTCACCCCTCTCTGTATTCTCTTCGGTATATTCAATACTCAATATGCATGATGATCATATTAGCAGTCACATATGGCAGAGGGGTGATCGGGAGAAGTTGGATGTCCGCCAGTTGACAGCCAACCACGACCAGTGGGTATTTGATGAGACCCAGGTTAGTTTGCTGACAAACTGGGGTTTCCGAGCGTTTACCAACCCAGGCTCGATCGATTCCCCAGAACGACATCCGATGGATCATGGCGTTGGTGGAGAGGTGGAGGCCGGAGACCAACACATTTCATTTCACATTTAGTGAGATGACCATCATTCTAGAGGATGTTTACATGATATTGGGTCTGCCTGTTCATGGTTGTGCTGTTACTCATACGGAGCTTATAATGAAAATGGCATCACACTTTTGGTAAATATGCAAGCCAAGAAAGAATAATAGTTCTCCCATCATACTCATCTCATATTTGTTCCTCATAAGAGATGAAAACTTCTCACACAGCTTTTCATTTGTAGAACCAAAGATTATGTCATCAACATAGATCTATACCAGAATGATGTCCTTGCCATGATGTTTGTAGAATAGTGTTTTATCCACAACACCTCTTATAAATTGGTTTTCCAATAGAAAGGTAGAGAGTGTATCATACCAAGCTCTAGGGGCTTGCCTCAAACTATAAAGTGCCTTGAACGGCTTGTAGACAAAGTCATACAACTCAGAATCTTCAAATCCAGGTGGCTGTTCAACATACACTTCCTCATCTAGCTCTCCATTAAGAAAGGCAATTTTGACATCCATTTGAAATACCTTGAAGTTGCAGTGTGCAGCATAGGCTAGAAATATTCTGATAGCTTTAAGTCTGGCAATAGGTGTAAATGTCTCATCATAATCAATTCCCTCATGTTGACAATATCCTTTGGCCACTAGCCTTGCTTTGTTTCTTGTCACATTTCAACTTTCATCCAACTTGTTTCTGAAGACCCATTTTGTGTCAACAACTGGTTTCCCTTTAGGTCTTGGTACTGGTTCCCACAAATTGTTTCTTTCAAATTGGTTGAGCTCCTCTTGCATAGCTATCACCCAATTCCAATCCTCTTCCATATTGGAAGAGGCGGTGGCATGATGTAAGAACCCAGATTTTTGATAGAATTAAAACTTTTTATTGTATAATGATGTAAGAATGAATAGTGGTTACGGCTACGATGTAATAGTTGATCTCCTGAATGAATGAATGGAATTCGATTTAAATATTTACATGTCTTGAAGAATGCTAATGGTTGACACTTAGATAAGAATAATCTATCTCCTAGGGGAATAAGATATGACAATTCCAAGCAGGAGAATATTCTCATGTCATCCAGATCGATAATGAATTAGTCCAGTGGTTCCATAAAAAGGGTTAAAGAACGCCCGAGAGAGAACATTATTAGACGACGCTATATAGAAGTATTCGGAACGGATTTCCGTGTTCGTATTAGTGATCCAGGGGGAAAATAAGTGTATGTAAAAGCTATCGGATTCTGAAAAACCGCACTTTTATTTTCTCCGAGAATTCCCTGGACCCTGATAGAATTAAGGATTTAACGAAGGGATTTAAGGAATTTAAATTCAAGAGTTACCAAGAAAGATGGAGAATAGTATTATAAACATTTAGAAGGTTTCCGGTAAAACCCTAACTAGAAACGATTGAGTTATTCCTCCGAACGATCAATGAATTGAGCAATAATCGGACAAAGAGACAAGCAGAGGACCAAGAGGTGTGATGAGCTAGTGGAAGGTGACATAATCACTTTATGCAAGATAAGATCAAAGAAACCAAGCTAGTTACAAAGCTAACTAGTAATCTTAGCAATCAAACCAAGTACTTAGCATCCTTTCTCATCCTACCACACCAAAATCAACACTTGTCCACCAAGATGATGTATTCCATGACCTAGTACCTTTAATAAAGAAACTTTATGTTAGATATTTTCATAATAATGCAAGAGAGCAAGAAACCAAGGCAAAGAACACCAACTTTCTCCCTTGGAATACCATTCGGCTATTTCCTTAATTCAAAATCCAAAGTCCAAGCTCCCACCATCATTTGATCTTGTAATTTTTAAGGTGAGTTCTATATTTAAAGAAAGTAACCTCCTAGAAATTTCAAGTCCAAACTCCTTTGTTTCCATTTTCAAATAAATCATTTACAAGGAGGGTGAATAGTGTTCTTCAAGAACTAACCTTGTTTTCTTTGATTCTTATGGTTGATCTAGCTACTCTAAGGCCACACAATGATAGATCGAGGCTTTTTAGGCTCATATTGATAAGTGGATTTTATATCCACTTGGATCGCTTAATTTCGGCTTAAATTGATTGTCTTGGACTCAAGTTATTGTAGTTTTGATGTGTTTTGCTTAGTTGTGCAGGATTACGAGAATGTTGACTAAGGTGGATGCTTTTATAATTTTTTGGGAATTAATTGATTAAAATTCGGATTTTCGAGAAGGGTTGCACAGTTTACACTGTTTTGGCCATATCTTGAGTTCTAGAAGTCCGTTTGAGGCCCGTAAGCAGTCCACGCGAAGATAACGAGATTTTCTATCATTCTAAGGTGGTCCAGAGGTCCAATTACGTGGGGAACGTTCCAGAAAATCTGAAGAAAAGTCAGCCACGAATTTTCCTTACAAAACATAATCAAATTAGGAAACGTATCTTGCAGAAATTCTATTATAATTCTGTTTTTGTATTTTTCTTGCTGGGAAAGATTTGTAGTGCCTATATAAACACATCATACCTTGTAATTTGTATCAGATTATTATTATTGTAACGTAGAACTGCAAGAGAGAAAAGTGGAGAAGGATTCAAGCTCGGTGACAAGCAAAGATCTAGATCTACTTCATGTTCTGTATACTTTGGATTATAGATTTGTTTTCTCAACTCTTGTTTTTATTAATATTATTGTTCTTTCTTTCATATCTTGTTAATTATTATGTTTTCATCAAATCCCATGACGATGAATAGTTCAATTATGGGCTAAACGTTGTCATGGGATTCTAACGGAGTTATTTATGGAACTTAGTATCTTGATGCTGTAAAGATCTGTGTGTGATGTGAAATTGATATCCTCGTATGGTTAATCTTAATGCTTTTAGATGCGTAGCTAACATCTAAATTGAATTGTTAATCTCTTGTGAAGTGAAAGTGGATCTTGAGATTTAGAACTTGCCATGCTAGCATAGGTTCATAATTGATTGTCAATATGATTTGTGGTGTGAGATGAAAATACTTATACTACCCTATGTGATCTTAATGGATAACCTGTTCTTCAACCATTATGTTTTCAAAATCTATAGACATATAGGGTCTAAGCATAATTGGTGTCTATTCATCTTCTATCTCTTTTGTGGATGTATGTTTAGTTTGGTATGCGTATGCTGACAGGTAGCGTATACTGGTTTCGTGTTATCCGATCAGATATCAAAATCATTGCATATAGAGATTAAAGGCGTCAGATCTAAGGGAAGTATTTAATGAAGTTGGGATCCCATGTTTATTCTCATATTAGTAATTCGAATTCAATCTCATTAGTTAATTTAATTCTTAGTTTAAAAAATTGCATCCTAGTTTAATTTAGTTAATCAATACCAAAAGTGTTAATTGTCTTAGCAGTGGATTAAAACTAAACATTGTTGCATAGGGATATTTACTGATTGAAACTTAACCAGATCTCTGCGGAACGAACTTTAATTATATTACTTGTGACTACGTGCGCTTGCGTAATTTTATGCTAACAAGTTTTTGGCGCCGCTGCCGGGGATCATCGGTGTTTTGTTTAGTTTATGTGCTTGTCATCAGTGGTCGTTAGCGTTCACTGACTCGGATTTCTTACTTAGTTGTTTGTTTCGTTGTGTTTTCAGGTACTTGAACGTGTATGCGAACACGTTTGCAGGCTCGTAAGGAAAAACTGGCAGAAGACGGTCTTGTAGTAGATAATCAGAAAGAGGAACTTGAAACTACTGTAGAGATGGCAGATTTACCAGCAGCAGTTAAGGCTTTGAAGGACTATTCGCAGCCGAAGATTACTGACATACAATCTAGTATTGTCAGGCCAGCTATTGCAGCGAATAACTTTGAGATCAAGCCGAGCACAATTCAGATGGTGCAGAATTCGGTTCAGTTTGGGGGTGCTTCGACAGAGGATCCAAATATGCACATCAGGGACTTTATCGAGATCTGCGACACTTTCAAATTTAATGGTGTGTCGGATGATGCTATCAAGTTGAGGCTTTTCCCATTCTCCTTAAGGGATAAGGCTAAGGGCTGGTTACACTCTCTACTAGCTGGTTCCATTACTACATGGGATGATCTTGCTCAGAAGTTTCTTACTAAATTCTTCCCTATGGCGAAAACTGCAGCAATAAGGAACCAGTTAACTCAATTTCAACAGCAATCTGGCGAATCTTTGTGTGAGGCTTGGGAACGTTATAAGGAGATGCTACGAAGGTGCCCTCATCATGGCATGCCTGATTGGATGGTTATTAATGGTTTCTACAATGGGTTGGGAGCACAGTCTAGGCCTTTGCTAGATGCAGCATCTGGTGGTGCTCTATGGGCGAAGAGCTATGAGGAAGCATATGATCTTATTGAGATGATGGCTGCTAACGAATATCAAAATCCAACACAGAGGCTTTCTCAAGGTAAGATAGCAGGTGTTCTTGAAGTTGACACAGCTTCAGCTATTGCAGCTCAGTTGAAGGCTCTTTCGATGAAGGTGGATTCTCTTGCTAATTATGGAGTTCAGCAGGTTGCTAGTGTTTGTGAGCTATGTGCGGGCGCACATGAGACGAATCAGTGTGCTATCTCTTCTGAATCAGCACAGTTCGTAAGTAATTTTCAGAGACCTGCTGCACCAGTACCAGCCACCTATCATCCAAGCAACAGGAATCATCCTAACTTCATCTGGAGCAACAACCAAAGTGCTCAACAACCTCAGCAACCCTATCAGCAGTTTCAGGGGCAGCAAGCAAGGCCATTCAATCAAGGTTATCAGTAGTAGTATGCTCCAAAGCAATCATATCAACCTCCGGGATTTCAGCAGCAACAACCCCAGGCTCATGCGGGGCAATCGTCTAATGAAAAATCAGATGATGTGTGGATAGCGTTAAAGAACCTACAAGCTGGTCAGAAGCTCTTGGAAACTCAGATAGGACAGATTGCAAGTGCCTTACTTAGTAGGCCTCAAGGAACTCTTCCTAGTGATACGGAAGCAAATCCAGGTAGGAGAGATAGCAAGGAACAGGTGAAAGCTGTGACTTTGAGATCGGGAAAAGTTATAGCAGGCCCTAAATCGGCAGTAGAAGAAGATGAAGATATTCAGAATCAGCAGGGTGAAAAATCTGCAGTGCCCGAAATTGCTCAATCTGAGTTGATGGTTGATCAGCAAGGTGATGAAGCAGAGAAAAGCAAGGAACCTGTTGAAAATTCTGTGGAGAAGTCGACGAACAACACTCAGATTTATCCTCCTCCTCCTTATCCTAGAAGACTCCAGAAGCAGCAGTTGAATAAGAAATTTGCAAAGTTCTTAGAGGTGTTCAAGAAGTTGCAGATTAACATTCCCTTTGCCGAAGCTCTTGAACAGATGCCGAGCTATGCCAAGTTCATGAAGGGAATTCTTTCTCGTAAGTTGAAGCTGGAGGAATTAGAGACCGTTGCTCTAACGGAAGAGTGCAGTGCTGTGCTGCAACAGAAATTGCCTCCAAAACTAAAGGATCCTGGTAGCTTTACTATTCCATGCACTATTGGTAATTTGTCTTTTGCGAAGTGCTTGTGTGACTTGGGAGCTAGCATCAATCTCATGCCCTTGTCAGTCTATATGCAACTTGGTCTACCGGAACCAAAGCCTACCAACATCTCTTTGCAGTTGGCTGATCGTTCAGTTACATATCCTAGAGGCATAGTGGAGGATGTGTTGGTGAAAGTTGACAAACTCATATTTCCTGCTGATTTTGTTATCTTGGATTTCGAGGAAGATAAGAAGATTCCCATAATCTTGGGAAGACCATTCTTGGCTATGGGAAAGACTTTGATTGATGTGCAGAAAGGGGAGCTCACCATGAGGGTGCAAGACCAGAATGTCACTTTCAATGTTTTTAATGCAATGAAACTTCCCTCAGATGAAGAAGAATGTTTGAAGGTGGATTGGGTTGATTCTGCAGTTACTATGGAAATGGAGAAGTTGCTTAAGTCAGACTCTTTGGAAAAAGTTTTAGTTGGTGACTCTGATTTTGAAGATGAGGAATTAGCAGAGCAACTTCAGCAGCTAAATTCAGCCCCTTGGAAAAGGAGATTTGATTTGCCTTTTGAATCTCTTGGGTTAGGAGAACGTAAAAATTCAGAGGGGCGCCTGAAACCATCTATTGAGGAAGCTCCCCCACTTGAACTCAAACCACTTCCGGAACACTTGCGGTATGTTTTTCTTGGTGATGCATCTACATTACCTGTTATTATTGCCTCTAACTTGTCAGCTAGTGCGGAAGAAAAGCTTTTGCGAATTTTGAGGGAATTCAAGTCAGCAATTGGTTGGACTATAGCAGATATCAAGGGAATCAGCCCTTCTTATTGCATGCATAAAATTCTGCTAGAGGAGGGAGCTAAGCCTACTGTTGAGCATCAGCGGAGACTTAATCCGATTATGAAAGAGGTGGTGAAGAAGGAAATTCTAAAGTGGCTGGATGCGGGTATTATATATCCTATCTCAGATAGTTCTTGGGTGAGCCCGGTTCAATGTGTGCCAAAGAAAGGAGGCATGACAGTTGTTGCTAATGAAAAGAATGAGCTCATCCCTACTCGAACAGTCACGGGGTGGAGAGTTTGTATGGACTATAGGAAGCTCAACAAAGCCACGAGAAAAGATCACTTTCCTCTGCCATTCATTGATCAGATGCTAGATAGGTTGGCGGGACATGAGTATTATTGCCTCCTTGATGGTTATTCAGGCTACAATCAGATTTGCATTGCTCCGGAAGATCAAGAGAAGACCACATTCACATGTCCTTTTGGTACCTTTGCTTTCCGACGGGTTTCTTTCGGACTTTGTGGTGCTCCCGCCACTTTTCAAAGGTGCATGATGGCTATTTTCTCAGACATGATTGGCTCGAATGTGGAGATTTTTATGGATGACTTCTCAGTTTTTGGTACTTCATATGACGAGTGCTTGCATAATCTTGGTTTGGTTTTGAAACGTTGTGTGGAGACTAACCTAGTGCTTAATTGGGAGAAGTGTCACTTCATGGTGCGAGAGGGAATTATTCTTGGGCACAAGGTATCTGGTAGAGGACTTGAGGTGGATAGGGCTAAGGTGGAAACAATCGAAAATCTTCCTCCACCTATCTTTGTTAAAGGAATTCGTAGTTTTCTTGGTCATGCGGGTTTCTATCGGCGATTCATCAAAGACTTCTCAAAAATTTCTAAACCCTTGTGCAATCTCTTGGAGAAGGATGTTCCTTTCAAGTTTGATGATGAGTGTCTTGCAGCTTTTGAGCTCTTGAAGAAGAAGTTGACTACTACACCAGTCATTACCGCACCTAATTGGGAGGAACCGTTTGAACTTATGTGTGATGCTAGTGACTATGCTGTTGGAGCTGTGCTTGGTCAAAGGAAGGATAGAATTTTTCATGTGGTTTACTATGCTAGTAAAACCCTCAATGATGCACAGCTGAACTACACTACTACGGAGAAGGAGTTGCTAGCAGTTGTCTATGGTTTCGAGAAATTCAGGTCTTATTTGCTTGGTACGAAGGTGATTGTGTATACGGATCATGCTGCTATTCGATATCTCATGTCGAAGAAGGATTCAAAGCCTAGATTGATTCGTTGGGTGCTTCTCTTGCAAGAATTTGATGTGGAAATCAAGGATAGGAAAGGCACGGAAAATCAAGTAGCGGATCATCTCTCACGCTTAGAGGACCATGGTAAGGAATTGCATAACAAATCTCTTATCAATGAATCTTTTCCAGATGAGCAGCTGTTTGCAGTGCAAGACGAAGAGCCATGGTTTGCAGATTATGTAAACTATTTGGTTAGCAATGTTATTCCTCCAGATCTTTCGAGTGCTCAAAGGAAGAAGTTTCTACATGATGTGAAGTGGTACCATTGGGATGAACCGTTTCTATTTAGACAAAGAGCAGATCAGATGATCAGACGATGTATTCCGTATAGTGAGACGGAGGGTGTGTTGCGAGATTGCCACTCAACTGTTTATGGTGGTCATTATGGTGGAGAAAAGACAGCGGCTCGTGTGCTTCAAGCAGGTTTCTATTGGCCTTCCTTGTTTAAGGATGCTCATCAGTTCGTGTTGAGATGTGATCGTTGTCAAAGGGTTGGCAATATTTCTAGAAGGAACGAGATGCCTCTTAACATGCTTCTTGAGGTAGAGATCTTTGATGTCTGGGGGATTGACTTCATGGGACCTTTTGTTTCTTCATGCAACAATCAGTACATCTTGCTAGCTGTGGATTACGTGTCTAAATGGGTCGAGGTCAAGGCGTTGCCGACCAATGATGCAAAGGTGGTATTGAATTTCTTGCATAAGCAAATTTTTACGCGTTTCGGAACTCCCCGTGCTATAATAAGTGATGAGGGAACTCACTTTTGCAATCGCCAGTTTACTACGTTGATGGCGAAATATAATGTGACGCATCGTGTTGCCACTGCTTATCACCCTCAAACGAATGGCCAAGCTGAAGTTTCTAACAGAGAGATCAAGAGAATTCTAGAGAAAGTGGTGAATCCGTCTCGTAAGGATTGGTCATTGAAGTTGGATGAAGCTGTATGGGCATACAGAACTGCCTACAAAACTCCTCTAGGTATGTCTCCGTTTCAGTTAGTTTATGGGAAAGCATGTCATTTGCCTGCAGAGTTGGAACATAAAGCATATTGGGCGTTGAAGAAATTGAATTTAGATATCACGGTTGCGGGTGCAAAGCGGTTGCTTCAGTTGAATGAACTTGAGGAATTTCGTGAGCAAGCTTACGAAAATAACAAGATGTATAAGGAGAGGGTTAAGAGGTGGCATGATAAAAGGTTGGTACCAAAAGCATTTTTGCCAGGTCAACAGGTGTTGCTATTTAATTCTCGCCTCAAGCTTTTTCCGGGAAAACTCAAGTCAAGGTGGTCGGGTCCATTTATTGTTAAGACGGTGTATCCACATGGAGCCATTGAAATTTATGAAACAACACCGGATCATGCTTTTAAAGTGAATGGACAACGGTTGAAGCATTACTATGGCGGGTCGTTTCAACGCGATAAGGTTTCCGCCGTTTTGGCGTCTACTTGATGCGGGAGAAGAACGTCAAGCTAATGACGTAAAAGGAGCGCTTCTTGGGAGGCAACCCAAGTATCGTGTATGATATTGTATACCTTTCTTTGAAAAAACAAGAAAAGAAAAAAAAATAAAAAAAGAGTGTTGTGAGTGTTTGAAAAAAAAAATAGGTGTCACGCAGGCTGCGCCTGCGTTTCTGTAAGACGCGCAGGCTGCGCCTGCGTTACTGCATTGAGCGCAGTCTGCCTGGAGTGCAGAAGGGGTAATCAGTTTTTGTTCGAATTTTTTTATTTCCCTGTTGGCTGTTGTACCTTTTAAAAAAAAAAAAAAAATATCTCCCCAAAATTCTTTCTCCTTCCTCCCTTTTTATATTATCATCTCCTAACCAATCCTAAACCAATTCCAATTCCAAAACCTCCAAAATTTCTCCTAAATTTCTACACCCAATTCTTTTCTATTTTTTTTCTATTAATTCTTAATTCTATCCTACATCAAATTCCAAATTCTACCAAAAATGTTTCCTTTTCACATTCAAATTCTTATATTCATCCTATCACTCCATGGCCTATATATACCCATACATACACACCCAATTCATTATCTTCTTCCTCTACATCTCTTAAAAATTCAAGTTTGGGGGAAAATTAGTACAAGTTCACCTCTTTGATTCGTAGTGGGATTTTTCTTCTCTATTTTATTTTATTACGAATTTGTGTTCTTGTCAATTGGGGTTTTTGTATTATTCTTGTTACTTGGGTATTTGTGGTGTGATTTTTCTTGGTGGTTTTTGGTGGGATATTTCTTGGTGGTTGTTGGTGGTGCTATTGTTGAGTGGGGTTTTGGTTATTATGGCTCCTAAACGAATGAGGGGTAGTTCTAGTAGGGTGGAGAGATTTTCTTCTCCGGAGGTGGAAGTAGAGTATAATCGGTTGTTGTCAAAGCCGGTGGCGAAGGAAAGGGGGTTTTTACCATCTCGTCATTATGGGTTGGTTGAGGTGATTAGTGAGTTACGTTGGGGAGAGATTTGTAAGGCACCTACTCCGGTTCCGGTGAATTTGGTTAGGGAGTTTTATGCTAATGGTAAAGATGAGCAGAATGGTATGTGTATGGTTCGTGGTAAAAGGGTGGATTACAGATCAGATGCTATTCGTCCAATTTTGGGACAACCACCTAAGCTTGTGGGGGATGACAATTGGGCGCTGAAGACTAGTGATGATGTGGATATGGAGGCGATTGTTCGTGAACTTTGTGTTCCCGGTACAAGTTGGAAGTATAAATTGGGAACTAATGAGCCTCTTTCTTTTCTGTCTTCTGCTATGAATAAGTTTGCACGAGCATGGTATCTATTTCTTTGTGCCAATATTATGCCTACTTCTCATACGGGTGAGGTCACAGCTGATAGAGCGATTATTCTTTGGGGCATTCTAAAGGGAAAATACATTGATGTCGCCCACATTGTTCAGCAGAATATTCGCAGGTGTTTAAAGTCTAGTGCACTGTCATCGATGCCCCATGCTTCTATCATAGTTGGGTTGTGTATGGTTAGTGGCGTTACCTGGGGTGCGGATGAGGAGTTGCAGTCACCTTTGCCGTCCATTGTTGATGTGTCTATTGATCGAATGCCGGAATGGCAAGGCGGAATCCCACATCCTAGGGGGCTTGGGTATGATGTTAGTGGTGCTGATTCTAGTGGTCAGGGAGCGGGCGCTCCGCCACGTGCTAAGAGAGTTCCAAGAGTTTTAGATGCTCACTTTAGACGTTTGTACAGGTGGATGGATGCTATACATGCTAGTAACCGGGAGTATGCTGAGGATATGGCTACAGCTTTGAGAGATGCGGGTATTCAGGCCCGGTGGCCTGTCTATGGAGCTCGTACACCTTATCCACCGCCAGATACTGATTCATCCGAGGATGAGGACGAGTAGGTATGTTTCTGCTATCCCTCGTATTTACTTCCATTCAATGCGGACATTGAATATTTTAAGTTTGGGGGTGGTTTGAGGGATTAGTAGTTGTTGTTGTATATATGTGTTCATGTAGGATATCATGTTTTGCATGCTTAGTAGTAATTCATTCATGTTATGTTCGTATTATCTACGTTTGTTTCATGTAGGACATTCTGTTTTTATTTATGTATACCATGTGAGTTCATTCTAGTTGCATTTTCATGGCATGCATGTTTCATGATCCCTTAGAACGAGCTAATTCTGATTGGTAGGTAGGTGTCTAATTGAGTGTGGTAATGTTGAGTAGAGGGTTGATCTATAGTTTCTAGGAAATTTGACTTGCATGCTTCAGAAACAAAATCTTTTCACAGTCTCATTGGGTGCTTTTGGGCTAGGTTGAGATCATGCTTGTTTGGATGTTTTGAGATTTAATCACTTGATTATATTTAGAATTTTCGTTATTCCCTTGATGGCGTAGGATCACTAAAGTCTAAGTTTGGGGGAAACCAGGAATTTCATGCTTAATTGTAAATAATTGTCAATAATGGCTAGGCGTCAAATGGCTAGTAGCCGGCTCATATTTATATGAGTAGTCTAGGGTTGGAATTGAGAATTCTCATTCCAGATTCCATAGAAAAAAAAAAGCAGAAAGAAGAAAAAAAAAAGAAAAAAAAAAGAAAAGAAAAAGAAAAGATCAAAAGTGTCAATTGTTTAAATGCAAAATTAACCAGGGTGAGCTCTTTAATACTCGAGCAATTAAGTTCGCGGGGACTTTGTGCCTAGTGACCTAAGGCTTTTATAGTCTGGGATCCACTAACCCAACGCTCGCTACATGGGTATTATTGTATAAGCCTTTCGGGGTCTCATCCATTGCACGGTTAAATAAGCATGCTTGTATATTATGTGTCGTAGTTGTTTAGTAATAAAAGCATGAATTTCTGTCTACCTTGGATAAGGATGGAGGTGTTCTTAGGTTATGAAGTGTCTACAGTCTATTCTATTTATAAACCTGTGATTGTCTTGACGAAGAGCATGTATGATTTTTGACATAGTTTTGGGAGTATTTCTGATGAGCATTGCACACACGCACGTTTCTGTTCATGTGTTGTTAGTATACGGGAACTTGGTCGAGCTCTATTTGGATTTAGTTGCATTCTCTAAGATATTTGCTTGCTCGTTGGTTTTGGTTAGTCTGAAGGGGATCGTTGTATTTTTCATTCTAGTTGCATTCATGCATTGCATTGCATTAGGTTAAATGGATTTTGTGGGTACATTCGCTCTAGGCCCTCACGAGACCTTACTCGTCCACTAGGGCTGCCTAGGGGTTTAAAGGGCTTGTTGCATATGCCAAATGCAACCGTGATCACCTACGGAAATGGTACTAGTTAGTTAGTTAGTTGTAATTGTTTATGCTTGAGGACAAGCATCGGTTTAAGTTTGGGGGTGTGATAAGTGGATTTTATATCCACTTGGATCGCTTAATTTCGGCTTAAATTGATTGTCTTGGACTCAAGTTATTGTAGTTTTGATGTGTTTTGCTTAGTTGTGCAGGATTACGAGAATGTTGACTAAGGTGGATGCTTTTATAATTTTTTGGGAATTAATTGATTAAAATTCGGATTTTCGAGAAGGGTTGCACAGTTTACACTGTTTTGGCCATATCTTGAGTTCTAGAAGTCCGTTTGAGGCCCGTAAGCAGTCCACGCGAAGATAACGAGATTTTCTATCATTCTAAGGTGGTCCAGAGGTCCAATTACGTGGGGAACGTTCCAGAAAATCTGAAGAAAAGTCAGCCACGAATTTTCCTTACAAAACATAATCAAATTAGGAAACGTATCTTGCAGAAATTCTATTATAATTCTGTTTTTGTATTTTTCTTGCTGGGAAAGATTTGTAGTGCCTATATAAACACATCATACCTTGTAATTTGTATCAGATTATTATTATTGTAACGTAGAACTGCAAGAGAGAAAAGTGGAGAAGGATTCAAGCTCGGTGACAAGCAAAGATCTAGATCTACTTCATGTTCTGTATACTTTGGATTATAGATTTGTTTTCTCAACTCTTGTTTTTATTAATATTATTTTTCTTTCTTTCATATCTTGTTAATTATTATGTTTTCATCAAATCCCATGACGATGAATAGTTCAATTATGGGCTAAACGTTGTCATGGGATTCTAACGGAGTTATTTATGGAACTTAGTATCTTGATGCTGTAAAGATCTGTGTGTGATGTGAAATTGATATCCTCGTATGGTTAATCTTAATGCTTTTAGATGCGTAGCTAACATCTAAATTGAATTGTTAATCTCTTGTGAAGTGAAAGTGGATCTTGAGATTTAGAACTTGCCATGCTAGCATAGGTTCATAATTGATTGTCAATATGATTTGTGGTGTGAGATGAAAATACTTATACTACCCTATGTGATCTTAATGGATAACCTGTTCTTCAACCATTATGTTTTCAAAATCTATAGACATATAGGGTCTAAGCATAATTGGTGTCTATTCATCTTCTATCTCTTTTGTGGATGTATGTTTAGTTTGGTATGCGTATGCTGACAGGTAGCGTATACTGGTTTCGTGTTATCCGATCAGATATCAAAATCATTGCATATAGAGATTAAAGGCGTCAGATCTAAGGGAAGTATTTAATGAAGTTGGGATCCCATGTTTATTCTCATATTAGTAATTCGAATTCAATCTCATTAGTTAATTTAATTCTTAGTTTAAAAAATTGCATCCTAGTTTAATTTAGTTAATCAATACCAAAAGTGTTAATTGTCTTAGCAGTGGATTAAAACTAAACATTGTTGCATAGGGATATTTACTGATTGAAACTTAACCAGATCTCTGCGGAACGAACTTTAATTATATTACTTGTGACTACGTGCGCTTGCGTAATTTTATGCTAACACATATAGATACCAAGGAAGGTATAACACTCTTGAAACCCTAGCTCTTACTTTAAGTTTATGCATGTTCTTGATGGATTCAAGAGTAGTTATTATGTTATAAGCATGATTAGTAAGTGATTTAGTGATTTTGGTAATATGATGATTATGATGGTAAATTAGATGTTCTTGGACAGATTTGGGATGAGAAATATGTGTATGAGTTGTATTAGTGCCCGGTGTGGCTTGGTTGTGTTGTTATGATTTTTAGAACGTTCGATTTATAGCCGTCGTAATGCCGAATTTTTGTTAATACTTATAAACCGAGCATGATAGTTAAAATAATTTCCTTACCTTGGTAATATTATGACTGGTCCTTGTAGATCTCGAGCCATAGATCTTTTTGGCACGAGAATCGAAATATTCCGACTTACGGTTTAGGAGTTATGGTCAAATTACTAAAATTGGTTCGAAACCGTAAGTAAAAGTTCGTAACTTCAATTGAACCCTCGTAAAGCATGTTACTCAGTGGAGAATCTTGGTAAATAAATACTAGGGGTCATAAGGAAGGTGTGAGAGAAAACCACATGTCAAACAGATCGTTTTCCGATTTTATAAAAATGTTTGAATCGAAGTTAAACGCGAACGAACCCCTTAAAAGTATAACTTTGGTTATAACTTAGCAAATGAACGATAAAACTCGAGGTATAATCTCGGTTCGTAATCGATCGACTTTAGAACTTATACGACTTAAGTTTATACCAAGTGTGGGTATGATGACATGTCTTAATAACGAACAAATGTCGGATCGTATCGGTGACAAAAAGAGTTACACTAAAAGGTGTATAACGAGATAATTCGAAAACGTGTTTCGACTTAAGTGAAGTTTATACTTAGACTTTTAAAAGGTGTTAAGTGGTTAATCTCGAATGTTCTGATTGTTTATAGATCATCGAGCAGACCCAGGACACGCTATCTCTACCCACACCCGATTACCAGGCAAGTTTTCAATACCTTGGAACTGTTGTTGTGATAATATGTATATCTGTTGTTTCTGATACATATGCCATAGCATGCATGCCTATTGTCAAATTATATTATGATACTTGTTCCCTGAATTGATATTGGCCTATAGACTAGATACGAATTATCAGTTATAAGCCGGATTGTTTTGGTAAGACCCTTAGCGAAGGACATATGATATTCCTTCTTAAATATAGACTGGGAGTCAGTATTTTGAGATATATAAAGAGTCGTGGAAACCCGGAAGGATTCCAACGGCAGATTATTATTTATTTTGAGGAATGTTATTATTAAACATTATTTATATTTCCATAAAGTATCAAATACTTGGAAATCTTTCGAGAAATTTTACTCGAGTATTATCTCAGTCGAGAGATATTAAATGAATGTTAGTTTCGAATATTCATTTAGAGTTGATTATTTAATGAATATTATTTTGATATTCATTTGATTTTTATTTATTAAATGAATATTACTTTCGAATATTCATTTAAGGTCTTATGTACTTGATGAATATTATTTTAAAATATTCATTGGAAGTTCTATTTACTTAAGGAATATTATTTCGAATATTCCTTTAAAGTTTTGATTACTAAATGAATATTATTTGGATATTCATTTAGAAGATTATTTACTAAATGAATATTATTTTCAAATATTCATTTAAGGTTTGACTTATTTATTGAATATTATTTTAAATATTTATTGGAGTTTAATTATTTAATGAATATTATTTTGAATATTCATTTAAGGAGGGATTTATTTAGTAAATAATTCGATATATTCATTCGAGGATCACTTACGAGCAATATTATGATTTAATGATATTCCATAATTATTATTGAGTTAATAAATATTCTTGGAATATTTATTTAATTCTTTTAAATTCTTTTTAAAATGATTTATATTATTCGGAGATCATCTTTCACCTCCAGATATTATGTAAAATATTTCGGAGTCTTTTTACGACTATTTTATCAAGGAAAGGTTCCCAACTCTTTATTCTCATTTAAATCTATCTTAAAAAGATTTAAATGCTCGCTCAAACTTCCGTATTATAAGGGAACCTACTTGAGCAATGTTATTTATCTTGTTGACTTCCCGGTCATAAAACTTGTAAAACTATTCTTTTCATTCGCAACTTGGTTGATGTTTATCAATTGAATCTTTGAGTAACCTTCTCATCATTCGAGGGGTGAGATTATTGGAACAAGATGGTATCCTCTAACAAGCAGCAGCTTGGGAGATATGATGTTGAATTTTCCTTTCCAACTAGATACGACTACTTTTGTAAAAACATTGCAACGTTAAACCAATATAAGAATCATTTTTCTTTAAAATTTTCTTTTCATTGTTTACATTAATATATCCTATCTTAAAAACAGTGTTTCAATATTTGTATCCTGATATTGAAATCTATGTATGAAATTTAAAATATTATTTGTGTTTTATAATTAATAATTAATAAGTTAATTATTAAAATAATTATTATTTAAAATAATAAGTAATTGAAATATTTAAAATAATTTATAATTATTAATTATTAATAATTAATAAGTTTATTATTTAAAATATTTGTATCTTTTCATATTTGAGTTCTAAGTTTATAATTAATGATTCGATATGAATTTAATTTGGATCTAATCTACGTACAACATTGTACTTTAATTTTTGTATTCTATTTTGTTGTCTGAATCTGTATCTGAATCTGTATCTGTATGCATCAATGTTGAAGGACACTTGATAGCTATCTCTTTTTTACTTACAACCCCCACGATCTTTTTTAATTATAATCCTTTTTATATTTTAATTTTCTTTTTAAAATTCAATTCTAATACAACCTTTTTAATGATATCCTTTTTAGATTATAATTTCATTTTTAATATGATATAATCTTGATCGTCTATTTTTAAAAATATTAGATTGGATCGTTGAGATTTATTTCGTAGTATAGGGATATTCTTTTTAGATTATAATTTCCTTTTTAATATGATATAATCTTTGTAACGCCTCGACTTCCCAATACTGAAAATATACCTTTTTTTTAATTAATATACTTTTTATAATACACTAATACAAAAATGATTTTTTACGTCGCCTATTACACGTCCACTACGCCATAGATGACTTTACACAACACTTTTGCAAGGTGTTGCCGTCTGAAAAAGTGATGTCGTAGCTATTTTCATCCTTACCTATTACAACACCAAGTATTTGTGTTAGCTTAGACATGAAAAGTGTTTGCGTAGATGTTTTATAATGTATTACACTATCATGTATTTATTTTTCTTTTTTAATTTTATATTATAATGCTGACTGGGCAATGCTGAATGTGCGCCGACGTGGCAGTGGGCCCCACACTATTGACTGGACTTTGCTGACGTGGCATGATGAAGTGGCAGTGGGCCCTACCATGCTGATGTGGCAGGTGGGCCCCACACCTGCTGACGTGGCATGAGGACCCACAACTGCTGACGTGGTGGCTGATGTGGCAGTGGGTCTTACCCCTTGCTAACGTGGCAGCTGATGTGGCAGTGGTCCCGCAGGGCTAATTTTTTAACATTTTTTAAATTAAAAATAATTCACACAATAAATAACATTTTACATAAAATAATAAAAAATAAAGAAATTGTATAGTAATGTATTTTTCAATAATTTTAAAAATGATAAATTTAAAACTTTACGTTTTTTAATTAAGAAATTGTATATATGTATTAAAAATAATTCACACAATAAATAACACTTTACATAAAACGTTAAAAAAATTGTGAAATGAATTTATTTATTATATCAAAAACAATAAATTAAGATAATTATTGATTTTTTCATAAATATTAAATTTTGTTTATAAATTTCGAATAAAAATGTTTAAAAATAAAGTAATATTCAAAAATTATTAAAGTTTAACTAAATTCATTAAAAAGTTTAATAAAGAAATCTAAATTTTGTATAAATTGTGAATTATTACAAAATTATGAAAATAATAGATATTATAATTATTAAAATAAATTTATAAAACTTTGCAAAAAAAATATAATATTTCATAAAATAAAAAAGGAAAGTACGACCGGGGTCTTGTAGCTGAGCGGCAAATGAAAACAAGAGCGGCAAATGAAAATTAAGGAGCGACAAATGAAAATTAAGGGAAAACAAATTAGGGGAAAACAAGCATTTCACTTCTAGGGTTAAACACGGTTAAGGGGAAATTGGGGGCAAATCTAACACACTTTTCACTTCTCTCGCCTCACCTTCCACTCTCCCCCTTCTCTCTCCGCCTCTCTTCGTATCTCTCCCCCTATCTGACTATCTCTCTGTCCCCTGTATATATGTTTCTCTTAAAGTATGATATCATGTTTCTCGAATTTGGGTTATCTATCATGAAGATGCTATTGATGGATTAGGGTTTAATTCAAGGGGTTGAAGGATTCAATTAGTATTCAAGCAGGATTTGGGTTCAATTGAACGGATTCGAGCTTTGAAGCGAATGGTAGCAGATTCGGGTTCAATCTTCGTTTGGTTTCGAGTTTTGGGTACAACTCTCGCTATCTCTATCTCCCTCTCTTTCACTCCCCTCTCTCGCTCTCTATTTCTCTCTATGTCTCCCTCTCTCTCTCTCTCTCTCTCTCTCTCTCTCTCTCTCTCTCTCTCTCTCTCTCTCTCTCTCTCTCTCCCTCTCCCTCTCTCTCTCCCTCTCTCTCTCTCTTTCTCTCTGTCTGTCTCTGGCTCCCTCCCTCTCCCTCTCATTCTCTCCCTCTCTCACACACTCTCTCTCAGTCACACACAACATTTGCAACATTTGTGAGTAATATAATTTCGGCTCGGCAAAACTTTCAAGCTCAGACAATAAACGAGATAATGATAAGAAATTAAGATTTTTTTAATTTAAATAACATTTAAATAAGAAATAATCTTATATTAAACAGAGTAATCAGTTAGTGATTCTAACATTCTGGTATGTTCAGGCCAGTGATTGATCAAAATATATACTACGTGGGGATGAAATTCACCTCCGCAACATTTGCAGCTGCCACTGTCAATGTCCTCCCTACTCTTACCTTCATCATGACAATTATTTTCAGGTGAGTTTTATTCCCCCTAGATAGCATATTATTTATGACTTCACACACATATATAGGGCATGAGAAATATTCTGATTTATCTATATGCATGGATCAGTCGATGACATTAAAGGAGTACCCTGCCATTATATATTATATAATTTCTATCCAAATTATATTAGGATTTATCTGTGATTGAAGGTAAAGGGATATTGTGTTTGTATTTCAACATGGTTCGTACAAGATTATGTCTTTGTACAACTGTACAAACTATTTTGGATTTCTAGAAGGCGATCGAATGCCATCAGGGTGATTTCGAGACATGTATATTACAATATAATACTTTGAGAGGGTTGCAATTACTTTCTAAAGCTTGTCTACATTCAGATACAGTGCAGGAGATTATTCCTACATAATTTTAAATGTATCTATAATATTTTTTATCTGTCCTTAATAGTTTTGTTAGTATTCCAATTTTCACAATATGTATCATTATAAATATTTGATATAAATCACATTATTGTGTAATCTAGGTCTAGCTTTGGTACAAAGGAATGATCATTTCACTGAAGTGCATCAAGATATGGTTGAGGCACCGGAAGAGCTTATTCACGAGGCTGTTGTGTACCATCCTTTTGCTGAAGCTGCATATATGGTTTTGTGATGTTACATTCCTTATTAGTATTTATGGAAGTTAGTGTAGAAACCTTTCAAGACCAAACTACTACCTGTTGTAGGGTCTGTTACTTGATTTCGGGAGAAACCCTGTATTATTTCAATGTGCATGGCTTTATAGACAAGGGATATTGACTCCATGGACCCGTAATAGGTCAATACTCAATAATTTACGGTCATTGTACATTTATCTAAAGATTGATGATACTTAATTACCGTTTGTATTCATCATAGAGTCGCCTTTTCAGAATTTATAAAAAAGATTATTATCTGTAATTCCAACATCTAGAATTGTTTTGTTGTTTTCCATCGCTGTGGCATTTACAATTCTTTTCTCTAGGCGACCAGTACTTGAAGGTGATAATTGGTGGCGAGGTCATGATGCAGCTTTCTTGAAAGATATCAACTTATCACCTGATGTACTTCGAAAAGGACGTGTCAATCAGGTGAGATTTTGTGTTATTTTGTTTAGTATGTCATTATTTTGGATTTGATTTAGAGGCAACCTTAAGCTTCGTATTCACATGGATATATTACTCTAATAATTCCAGTCACTAATTTGTTTTATACTGACGCGATGTTGATTCGAGACATGCTCAGTAACCACATGCTCCAGTATCGTACTTTAGTTCTGTACATTCTTGTTGAATTAAAACTACTGATATTAATGTTTACTGATACGAACATTCTAATTAGTTTTATCCTCTTCTATAGAAGCAATTTAAAGTAGTATTGGTTGTGAGGTGACAACATGGAATCGGAAAAATAATACTCAGTACCGGACCAAGTTATATAGAATATTACTGTTTTTTTGGTAAAGGCAGCTCAGCCTTTGTAGGCATTGATATTTCAATGTTCAATTTTTAAGTTCCTCTAGTTAGTGTTGTTCATTTTTTAATATTTAGATCTGAAGCTATTCTGAAAATTGTTTCTAAATGTTTTCTTATCGACTAATGCTCTCTGTTTATTCTTTGTTTTATCTACTACATGGCAAAGTGTAAAGCAGCCTACTTTGTTGTCGTACTACATCACCTCAAGTTTGTTGTGATTACTAAATTATATAATGTATAATTTGGAGGAAGATGTAGCATCTGTGGTGAATAGAAATCTTAGGAAAAATCCTTATATAATTTGGAGATGTAGACCTGTCCATGTAATTTTCGTACAACAATTTATAAGTTGCCAGAGATGAATCTACAATTGTGCCTATTTTTTGTTGCAAGGGAACTTTTAATCTTGTCTTGTGCAAAGGTTAATATAGGCAACCATTTGTGATTTGTAGCTTATGTGCACCTTCTAGATAGCTTCTCACCTGTCAACTAAGTGCTTAACGATGATTCTCTTGACTAGGTCCGTTGCAAGGGATAAAGATAGCTGCTTATTCTCCTCTAGGAGCAGCTGGAGCTTTCTGGGGAACCAAAGGAGTGTTGGAATCTGAGGTTCTGATGGGGTGTTGGAGCAGCCGTTTATGATCTTTTGGTTTCTTAGTATTATCCGGATCTGTGTCTAGTACATTATAACATTTGCAATGTGGGTGCTTCACTAGGAAGTTGATATTTATTTCATTTTTTACTGATGTAATGTAGTTCTATTGTTTTATTTTGGAGTTGACAATTGTGAAATGGAAAAACAGTTTTTATTTTTTTAATCAGAAGTGTGTTGTACTGGAAATTGTATTTATCAGAAGTGTATTCTTAATTTTCCATTGCAAAGGTGTTGCAATAGCTATAACAAAGTGTTACCATAGCTGTAAGATTTATTAAAAAATGTTGTAATAGTTTAATTTGGTGTTGCCATATGTTCCAAGAAAGTGTTGCCAAAGACTTAGGTGGGTCCCACCTGTTAGTGGGGCCTCGCCACGTGTCAGTGGGTCCCGCCACGTGTCAGTGGGGTTCAGCCACGTGTCAGTGGGTCCATCCACGTGTCAATGGGTCCTTCCACGTGTCAGTGGCCATTTACACCAAATGTGTATCCCACGGCAACACATTTTATCATGTTGTTGTAGGTGTAAAAGTGTTGCTATTGACCCTACGCCAACATCGAGAAAGCTAACATTCGAAAAGTGTTGTCGTAGATATTTTTTAGGCTACGACAACAGTTTTTGGGCCTTTGGCAAC
This sequence comes from Saposhnikovia divaricata, assembly GCA_036435485.1. Taxonomy (NCBI): domain Eukaryota; kingdom Viridiplantae; phylum Streptophyta; class Magnoliopsida; order Apiales; family Apiaceae; genus Saposhnikovia; species Saposhnikovia divaricata. Next base: position 29,614,955 of record CM071600.1, read on the forward strand.
AGTTTTGAAGTGTTGCCGAAGGCCATCTATGGCGTAGTGGTTGGTTCTGCCCAAAGGCAACATATAAAACACTTTTGTACGTCGGTTCCGCCTAAAGGCGGCGTATATTTACATTTTTAAACCTCTTTTACATCGGTTTGAGAAACAGCCGACGTATATGATAATATTATACGTCGGTTGAGGAAAAGACGACGTATATAATGCTACTATATACGTTGGTCGAGAAAAAGGCGACGTATATAATGCTATTATATACGTCGGTTGAGGAAAAGGCGACGTATATGATGATATTATACGTCGGTTGAGGAAGAGGCGACATATATATAATGACATTATACGTCGGTTGAGAAAAAGGCGACGTATATAATGCTATTATATACGTCGCTCCTAATATAACCGACGTATAAGACGTACTTTTTATGTCAATTTTTTGTAAGACGACGTATAAGATGTCTCACCATTTAGTGCTAGGCCACGTGTCACATTATTATTGGATAATTCTTGAGCACATGGATTGTGCTTCTTTAAATTACTTAAAACCGTTGGATGTAATTAACAAGATCTCGACCGTTCATTTTTTTTCATTTTAACTCTCTTTTAACTCATACTCCCTCCGTCTCATAATGCTTCTCTCGTTTCATATGCCGGGACTGTTCATAACATGAGACAGATTACTAATTTACGTCTAATCTATAAGACCAAATATAGTCATGAGTGATCTTGTTGGATTCGTATTTATGAGTGCTTTAATACAGTGAGGCTTTTATATTTAAAACTAATACAAAATTAAAAATATTAACTATTAAAAATATGCATTGGCAAACGTGTCCAAGATAAATTGGAAGAGTTTTTTGGGACAGAGGGAGTATAATTTTAACTCTCCTTTTCATTTTAAGATCTCCCTCTTTTCCCGCTGCTCCTCTGTTTCTTCGACATCTCTCCCTTCTGTCTCACCTCCATCACCAACCCCTGCATTGTTTTTTTTGTTTCAATTTCCGAGTTCTGTGTTTTGCAATTTCTGATTTATGGGTTTGTTTTACCGAGTTCATGTCATTATGCTATCTTCAATTATAGCTGGGTTTGTTTCTGGGTTTGATTTCTGATTAGGTTCACTTGTCACTTGATACGATACTATCTTCAATTGATAACTGTATCAATTATGCTGATGTATAAATCATTCTGTAATGAGTAATGGTAATTCACTTATTTTTATTGTGCTTTATTCGTATTTTTAGTCAATTATAGCTGATATGTTTATGGTGAAAAAGGGAAGATTTAACCTTGTGTTTTCATTCTCCCCTCTTCTGGCTTGTTACTTTTTTGCTGGTTTTCTCTGTTTTCAGAGTTTGTTGCTATTAAGTGTTTGATTAAATGTCTAGGTGAAAAATGTTTAGATGAAATGAAGCTTTTGTTAAAAATACGTTTTATGTTTTGGTATATAATAGATGACCGAGAAATGCAATATATCACTAGTACAAAATCGAAAAACTACTTTCATGTTTCCTGGTACAAAATTGAATTGCATTTCTATTTAGTTGTTAAAGTAGTTGGTTTTGGTGTCTCTTTTCTTGTGCTTTAGAATTAAATTTTGCAGACACACATGCTCCTCTTCGCTCCAAAATTAGAGTCATCGAGATACATTTCTAAATTTGTATATAAAGTGTCTGATGTTCCTGAATTTACTTGTGTGCTATTGTTCTAGTAATCACATGTCAAGGCTAGTCTGCTTAACTCCGTTATCTCTTAGTAAGACGGTTGTAGTCTAACAAAGTCTTCTTTTTGAATTTATCTACTTTTGACCTTTGAAATAATGTAGTTGTGCTCTATAATACTTGGTACGCTTTGTATTTATCTTCCCATTGTTTCCGGATTAGTTGCTTATTAGACGGATTCTAAGAACTACATGGTCACTAAAAATGAAGGTGGGTAATAGAATCATTAGGAAGAGGATCCATGTGCACATTGAGCATGTGATGCCTTCACGATGCACAGAAGAGGTAAAACTACGGAAAAGGAAGAATGACCAGCTGAAGGCTGAGGCTAAAGCCAGAGGTGAAGTCATTAGCGAGTTTGATGAATTGATTTTTTGTTGAATCTAGCTGCACACAGTGATTTTATTTACTGATTTTTCTTATTTGTTTTGTTTAGGTAAATGATTGCGACAGTCGAGGAAAGGCTGATGGAAAAATTGAAAAAGGAATTGGTGGAAGCACTACAAATTCTTGATGTTTCAAAAGCTCTGGTGGAATGGTTGTGGCTTCACTAGATGGAAAGATTGTCTGTGAGAATACTTTGGATGCTCGTTTGGACATTGTATTCAAGTAGAAACTACCACAGGTATAACTATCATTATCATTAGTTACCACAGGTATACTTAATACTTGCAGGAACTTCACCCTCCGAATTACTATCATTAGTCGTTATCTTTACATTGTAGTGTCGTTACTTTCTCCCATGTCTTTCTGTGGCTATATCTGATAATCAGCCGCTCTTATGTATTCCACTTCTGAATGCTATAGTACATGTAGTTTATTAGTGGATAAATAAATATCCATGAAACATATTCCAGGAAATAGAAAATTATTAAGTGATCCAGTTGAGTATTTTTACCTAAACTTAATTTGGTGACTTATTGACTGACCAACATGTCAGTTTGTTATTAATGGTGACTTACTCTACGATCTAGATTCAATATGCCATGAAGTATAAATAATTGTTTGAAATTGCACGTGTTCCTAAGCTAAACCTGGATGACCTAGAAATCGCCTGTGAGGATTTCAGCAACATAATTGAAACTCATGATTCCTCCACTATCTACAATGGTATATTATCTAGTGGAGTTGAGATTTATGTTGTCTCAACCTCAATTAATTCTTGTAAAAAATGGTCAAAACAGTCAGAAACTGCGTATAGAAAGTAGGTCAGTTTTTATATAAGCATCAGGATATTTGCATACTTAACAATAGGTTTCCCCTCTTACTTTCTTTGTCAATTTTTTAGATTGATTCAGTCTCACGGATAAACCATAAGAACTTTGTCAACCTTATTGGTTACTGTGAGGAGAATAAACCTTTTGTTAGAATGATGGTATTTGAGTTTGCACCTAATGGGACCCTATTTCAGCATCTGCATAGTAAGTATTAGATTATCTAACTGATATTAATACTAATTGGTGGCCTAACAAGATGTATTGGAGATATGCCCTTTAATTTTTTTATTCACTCGGTGAAGGAACTTGAACATCTCGATTGGAATACATGGGTGAGGATCATAATGGGAACAGCCTACTGCCTACAATATATGCATGGCCTTAAGCCCCCAATGCCACACTCCAACCTAAAATCAGACACGATCTTTTTAACTGAAGATTATGCTGCAAAAGTATGCTTTTTTTCTCATATTCAAAAAAATATTCATTCGTTCACTGACAAGTATTATGTAGCAGCATGAATTTCCAGATTCATATTTAGATGTTCTCTTATTAGTTACATTCTTTTTGGTTCTCTCTTTTACTTCAGATTGTTGAGATTGATTTTTGGAATGAACTTCAATACAAATCAAGGGTGTCTACAGAAACTGAATCGAAGCATTGTGATCTACCACGTACTGCTGATGTTGAAACAGATGTTTACAATTTTGGAGTTTTGCTGCTAGAGTTGTATCATACACGCAATAAACAACTTCGAGGAAGAGCAGAATAACCCATCCCAAATTGTTGTAGTACAAAAAATGTTACCAGAAAATCATAAACTTTTACAGCATCAGTTCAAGTTACTCTTTTTATATTTACATGTTATTATAGCAATTTCAAATATCTTTGACTTACTGTTGACCCGTTAGATTGAGAATTTGTGAACATTTTGAATGTATTTTTTTAAGTGTATAACAGTAATTATGTTATTTAATTAGGTTTTTCATTGTACAAAAATTTGTTAAAGCATGTTATTTTAATTGTTTACAAGGTTTTTGGGTCTGGGGCATAGAGAAACCAAAAAAAAAAATTAAAATTTTTGTGGACAATATACGTCGGTTCCCACATGGGCGATGTATAAAGCATCGACATTATGCGTCGCCCTTCTTCGACATTATACGTCGTTCTTCTTCAACTTTATACGTTGCCTCTTTAACCGACGTATATTAAAACTTTATACGTCGCCTTTTTAACCGACGTAAAAGACTCGTGACTTTATATGTCGTCCCTCTATACGTCGCCATTTAACCGACGTATAAGATCTATTTAACCGACGTACAAAGCCAGTTTTGTACTAGTGATAAAATAGACTTTGATACAGGAAAATTTCATAAAATTTCCCTGTATCAAAGTTTATTTTATTATAAAAAGTATATTTTCAGTATTGGGAAGTCGGGGCGTTACAATCTTGATCGTCTATTTTTAAAAATATTAGATTCTACGGTTTAGATTATTTTAGTAGTACAGTGACCAAACTAAAATTTTGGATAAGATCCTTCTTACGCTTATTATATATAAAGATATAATATATATATATATATATATATATATATATATATATATATATATATATATATATATATGCCTTTGCTCCATATAGAACACTCTTATATAACAAACAACAAAGAACACCTTATATCTATTAGATCCTTTGGCACTGTCAGGGGCACCCAATACAAAAAGTTGTTATTTTTTTACCCTCTATCAAGTCTGCAAAAAAAAAAAATGAAAATTACTGTTCACTGATGACGTCATCAATGAACAGTAAATTTTCAATTTTTTTATTTTTTGCTGGTTTGCTAGAGGGTAAAAAAATTACAACTTTTTGTATTGGGTGCTATGACGGAACTCTTAAATTATATTAGATATGAGGTGTTCTTTATTGTTTGTTATATAAGGTGTTTGCTATGGAGTGCAACTCTATATGATATATATATATATATGATATATATATATATATATATATATATATATATATATATATATATATATATATATATATATATATATATATATATAAGATACATAATAAGTAAATAAATAAAATGATCACCAAATATAATTATTCTTTTATTCATTTTATAGTTTTTAAATTTTATTTATAATATTCTATATATTTTATGCAACTAAAATATTTTATATTTTAAATTTTAAATATATTTGTACTTTTATGTTTTGCTTAATGTGATTATTTTAATTTTTCAATTTTGAATTAAAAATCCGATTTAAACCTAAATCTGAACCGAAATTCGATAAAACCCGATGATTTGGATTTGAATTTTGATTTTTAAAACCGAATCCAAACCCGAACCAATCCGAAAACTTTGGATTTGTATTTGGCCGAAACCCGATCGGATCCAACCCGTTGTCATCAAGATAGAATGGTAACCATAAAATTAGCACTAGTCGCACAATGTAGTCATGGGGCTCAGGCATTATGGGCCGGGGTTGTTTACTTGTTTAAATGACACCTTACACGGACCCAAACAAAGGAAATCGGTGAGAACCATAAATGGATACAAACTTACATTTCATTTCATCTACAAATTGTAGATATCAAATAATTTTGTTAAATATAGGAATTTAATAGGATAAACATGCATGCCAACAACCACCATAAAGACATTCTAGTAACACTCGAAACCGGTTGGGACTTCCTTGCCACGGTTATAAGAACTAAGCTGAGTGCAATAGGAACATTTAAGTTAATTCCCAGAATGTTGGCTCTAATAGCAGTACATAAACGAAGAGCAGCCTCAAGATCGACAAGGCCTTGGATGAGACTGCAGCATGGCAGAGTTGGAGGGGATCCAACAACAACATCAACCAAGTTAAGCAAGTTAGCACATACTCCCAACTTCAATGCATCACATTTACCTGTTAAATAATAATTCGAAGTTGCGGAATCGGGTATTTTAGGGGTAGGGGTACGGCTAGTTGCACTGACCGTGGAAAAGAAGAGAAGGTTGAATAACAGAAGAAGGGTTATAAATGAAGCACTGTTCTTGAATTCCATTTTTAAAAATCCTGGTTGGTATATATTTCTTTAATTAGCTAGCTTCTGGTAATGATTTGCTACGAGTGGAATGTATGTTTTTGCTGATGGACTTTGTAGCTAACTAGAAATACGTACTTATAGGGTGCTGAGAATGCAGAGTTCTGCATATATAATACTGTTTGCGGATTCTATGAAGAGAATAGTTTTCCTGAGATTACCTCGGGTACACTTCAAATTAACACTATCAAATCTCAAGATTTAATTTGAATATTTACCATGTATTTCTTGAGAGTAAAAAGGAAAGTTAATATTAATTATATAAGAGTAGTGATAGAGGTACCAAAATGGGTATCAAAACTTGTTACCAAATGATATGACACTAATTACTTAACATTTTAGGATGTTTTAATTGGATGATCCTGACGGGTCCATTACAATTATAACCAATCAAAATAATACCACGTAATTTAGTAGCAATTTTTGGTACCCAATTTGGTACCTCTAACATTTTTCATATAATTAACAATTAGATAAACATCATTTAAGACTCAACTTGATTTTAATGAAAGTATCTCAGGAAATTTCCTGATATCTCAGGAACAATATTCGTCTCTTCTATGAAATATTAAAAAGATATGGATCAGGTACACACAAAGGAAAGGCTAGCACGTCATATATGTTCAGCAGTGTAATTTAACAAAATCTTATGAATAATAGTTAAAGAATAAGGAGGAACTCGTGCATTACTTACGATCTCCAATCTTAATTATGCCAAAACCATACTTAAACCTAATCAGATGCATGTATTAAGAAAAGAAAATGCATATCATCCCACGGAAACGCATTGAGCTAGCCTAATAAACTAGTTAATATTATCCATACATTAAAAATATTCAAATTAAGATATATATTCCCCCAAAGGTGCTGCATTTTTAGTTCATTATAAGTGTTCTTTGTAAACGCATTTCACAAAAATTAAGTGCTCTTAAATTTGCTTAGGATTATTTATTATTATATATATATATATATATATATATATCAATGGAATATTATTTTCTATTGGACAGCTATATGTTCCATTCCAGGATCTGCTAATCACAATATTATCATGAATATCTTCACATGCATGCATTAGTATATTCATCGAATGTATAATGCATATATATAGAGACGTGCTAGGGTGTTTCTTAATTATCATAGCCAACTCTGATCAATATCCCAGAAATTCAAAAAAATTACATAGTTCCAGAAACCAATCACGAGGCTCTCTGCCCCTGACCAGAACCTTATATCTATTTGTTCTAAACTAGCTAGAGACGACAAAAGCAGCAAAAAACATTATAAGCAGTTCTTTCTGGTAACCTTGTTTCAGTCACTACTTAAACATAAATGGATACCAAGAACAACGTAGGAGTAACCCTGTTTCTCTCAGTTAACCTTCTCTTCTTTGTCCTGGTCAGTGCATGTGACACAAGCCCTAGTCCTAATATTCCCAAGCCACCTTCTACTCCCACAGTACCATCTCTTCCTACTCCCACAATACCAGCACCTCGAACTCCAACTTATTCCTCCGAAAAATGCCCAAGGGATGCGCTGAAATTAGGAGTATGTGCAAATGTGATTAACTTGATTAATGTGGTGTGTTAACGGAGGAATTTGGTGATAACAAATTTCGGAGGTTGCTGGAATAAGGAATTATGAAAATAGAGGAAATTCAGGATTTTGGATGTTTGGGGCTGGACTTGAGAGGTGTCTCGACTTGTTAGATGTGTCGGATCCTTTTTCAAGATGCATGCGTACCTTATATTTATAAGGATCAAGCCAACGCAGTTCTGTTAAAAGGATTGGTTTTTAATCCCTATGATTGTTCAGGGATGTATTTTGGGAATTGGTAGATTTTATCTCTTTGAATTATATTCATGTTGGGATACCTTCCTGATTTGAACGATATCGTTTAGAGATATTTTCTACCATAAATTGGAGATAATTCCTCGTTTCAGAGAGAGGAAATAACTAACTTGGCGATTAAGTTAATTATTATTAGATTCGTATTTGGAAATATTAGAGGCAACCGAAAATATGGCGTAACAACTACCCCCAGTTCTTCAGTGTAGCTTGCTGCAGTGGAGAACTAAGCATGCTTCGATCTTCCAAATTTCCCGAGTCACTAAAACAGCTGGGAGAGAAAGATTAGTAAAAAATATGGAGCACCAAGGTGCTCGTAATATGCATGTAGATGTAAACGAGACATTATGCGAGATGTAAAAATTAAGTTTTATAGGTGTGAGAGAACGTATCCTGGAGAGCCATCCAAGCATTATTCGAAGAGTCGTGCAAAACTTTCCGAGCAATAACCTGAAAAGCAAATATTCAAAGAAATATCATCTATTAAGCACTCCGAGAAATACCCTCCTCAAAGAATGACGTATTCTAGAGTTTCCATAACGTATTCCGAAAAATATCCTCCTCAAAGAAGGTCATATCCACCAGAATTTCCATAAATGCTTCAGAGATATCCCTCCTCACAGGAGGTGGATTTTCCGAAGCTCGAACCTTGATGAGGCGCCGGAAGTACGGACATCCCCCCCGGAAGTACGGTTTTTGCAAGGATTTAGTAATTTAGGGTACTCTCCTCAAAGGAGATCAGTTTTTGTTCAGAAATACCCTCCTCACAGGAGGTGGACTTTCCGAAGCTCGAACCTTGATGAGGCGCCGGAAGTACGATTTTTGCAAGGATTTTGATAATTTGGGATACCCTCCTCAAAGGAGGTCGCTCCCCATTCCAGAAATATCCCTCCTCACAGGAGGTGGATTTTCCGAAGTTCGCTTCATTTTCACTAAGACACTCCTAAGAGGAGATCATCTTTTAAATAAATCACAAAGACCCTCCTTAGAGGAGGTCGTCTAACACAAAAAAATAAGGGAGACCCTCTTTAGAAGAGGTCATCTTCCCAAAGTCATATCAATATCCCAAGATTCTTCCAAAAAATATCAGCAACACTTGAAGGCTCTTCTAAAAAATCAACTCTTCGAATAAAAGTCTTCCAAAATATTACCCATACAAAGGAGGGCCTTCCAAAATAATTAACTCTTCGAACAAGAGCCTTCCAAAATATTACCCCCTGCAAAGGAGGACCTTCTAAAATAATAAAATCTTCAATTAAGAGTCTTCCAAAATATTACTCCTGCAAAGAAGGACCTTCTAAAATAACAAACTCTTCGAATAATATCCTTCCAAAATCATGTATAACGAAGATTACACCTAAAATATTGAAAATCTTCTCAATTCAAATTCTGCCCAGAACTGTTTTTGACGTTTTTGACCTTGTAAACAATTTTTTCCTGGAAAACACAAAACACGAAAGTTGTAGAGAACGAAAAGACCTTTCCAACGATATATGGCTCATCAAAAACGGACTTATAAGGAATCGGGAATCAAATAAAACATCTGCTGTTTGATTTCTTGATGCTGAAAAACGAGATCTGATTGTTTTTTTTGATTTCGAGAATAGATCGATATATAAGCTGAGAAAACTCAAAGAACGAAAGTTATAGGCAATTTAACAAGCTTTTCGAATCATTAAAAATCATCAAAATCCAACATGCAATGAATTTACTACGAATTTTATAAGATAACAGATTTGTATGGACAAAATCATTAGAAAACTTATCTTATTTCAGAATAGATCCACCGTCTCCACCGCTTAGCTCCTCCATTACAGCAGCTCCATATCCATAATAACCCCCCCCATGCGTATGAATTGATTGTCCTCCACAATCAAAAATATATGCCCTCCTTCTAGCGCCAATTGTTAACGGAGGAATTTGGTGATAACAAATTTCGGAGGTTGCTGGAATAACGAATTATGAAAATAGGGGAAATTCAGGATTTTGGATGTTTGGGGCTGGACTTGAGAGATGTCTCGACTTGTTAGATGTGTCGGATCCTTTTTCAAGATGCCTGCGTACCTTATATTTATAAGGATCAAGCCAACGCAGTTCTGTTAAAAGGATTGGTTTTTAATCCCTATGATTGTTCAGGGATGTATTTTGGGAATTAGTAGATTTTATCTCTTTGAATTATATTCACGTTGGGATACCTTCCTGATTTGAACGATATCGTTTAGCGATATTTTCTACCATAAATTGGAGATAATTCCTCGTTTCAGAGAGAGGAAATAACTAACTTGGCGATTAATTTAATTATTATTATTATATTCGTATTTGGAAATATTAGAGGCAACCGAAAATATGGCATAACATGGTGGTCGGATCTCCTCCAACGCTTCCATGCTGCACTCTCATCCAAGGCCTTGTTGATCTCGAGGCTGCTCTCTGTCTCTACACTGCCATTAGGGCCAATATTTTGGGTATTGACCTAAATGTTCCTGTTGCGCTCAGCTTGGTTCTCAATAATTGTGGAAAGAAAGTTCCAAATGGTTTCGAGTGTTACTAAATATCGTAGGGTCTCATGCATTATGTGGTAGTTTATTTGTTTGACATTGTATTGTTCAATTTCTTTTATTACAATGTTTAATTTGGTCACTATAATTGCATCTTAATTATTAAATTATTCTTTCTGTTACATTTTTTGTGATGATGAATATTCTTCTATCGGATTGATATTTGAAAAGTACTTTATTATCTAGCAGCTAACATCTATCTTAACTTATCTTTTATGTTATTTGTATTAATGTTGCCTATACGAAGAATCAATATATAGTTGCATCATCTTGCAATAAACAATTTGACATACAAATGGTTTAATTCGAGTGCTCCTATAAATAGTGGGGGGCTCATGCAGTACGTGTTGGGAGTTGTCCTATATGGATCGTGAAATGGTTAATATAGTAGTGTTCTAAAAATCGATCTAGGCGGCCGATTAATCGGCGTCTAGGTGCTAGACGACCAACAAACATTTAAAATCTGTAAAAATTGGTCATTAGGCGTTTTTTTAATTAGGCGGCGCCTAGGCGGTCCTAGACGGGATTAGGCGATTTAATGAGTTAGGCGGGAATAATCGATTAGGCGACGATTAATCGGATTTAATCGGGATTAATCGGTCAAATTTTTAAAAAACGGTCAAATTAAGAATAAAACTTTAAAAATATAATTTTTTAATAAAAAATATAATTTACGCATGAAAGGGTAAATTCACTCACATATTTAATAATAAAATGAAAATATTTATATTTTTACTTATAAAAATATTTTTTTAAATTTTAAAATTAAATTATATCAAAAGTAATATTTTAATACATCCGATTAATATTCCGATTAATCATTCTGATTAATCGCCGCCTAGCCGATTAATCGCTAGAAGGTAGGCTCATCGCCTAGACCCGCCTAGCGATTTTTAGAACATTGTTAATAAGTAATCAACTAATTTTATTAGTACAAATTTTTTTGGGATGTGTCCAAAAATAAATATGTATGAACTCCGTCAAGAACGAATAATATCTGGACAATATCACATTAATTTGAAGTTAAGATGTGCTTTGTCACACCCAACAAGTGATATCAAAACTACGGTTATAACGGTCCATAACAATTTCGATGGGCTTTCAGAGGCAGATGGGTTATCCAGTATGGATTTCAAGAGGAGGCTGATGGACTTCCAGTATAGGTCTAGGGGAAGTCAGATAGCTAGGAGCTTCTAGTATAGGTCTAGGGGGAGCTAGATCACACGGAAGGAGATAGATTCGGTAAGTATCGAGCCCAATATGTGAAGGAGGAGATTGTTGAATTTTGTGCCACATCGGTTGTGGAAGGGACAGACTCGGCCCATAACGAACAATATTATATTAATGTGGAATTATGGTCTGTCTGGCAAAGTCCAGGTTATTTACTTATTTTCACATTGTATTGTTCAATTTCTATTTATTTATTTTTTGAAATGGCAAATTGCATTAAAATTAAGGAACATTATACATAAGTCTCTCCAACACAATCCGTGGAGGAGTCAAGAAATCATAAAAGATATAAACCTCACAAGGTACCCTTGCTAACAAATGGGCTACCTTATTAGCTTGCTTTCTAACAAATGAAACAGAAAAATCTGGACAATCATTAAGCAAATTCCGGCACTCTTGCAACACATTTCCTACCTCTAAAACATACTCCTTACCACTGTTGATAGCATTCACTGACAGCATTGAATCACTCTCGAACACACCCTAGAGATGCATAGATCAATAACCCAGTTCACAGCCTCTAGAATCCTTCTCGCTTCTGCTTCAAGCACTGATACTTCTCCTTCATACCGACGCACTCTTGCTCTGCAGAAAATTCTTTGCTCGTTACGAAGTACCATTCCTACACTGAAACTCGACACACCTGACTGCCTCGAAGCATCCACATTTATTTTTAACTGACCTTCAGCTGGAGCAGTCCAACGAACTTCATGCTGCTGATTACCCTGGGTATTTCTCTTCGCATTGCTTCCTCTAAACAACTGTGCTTCCCTCCATTGTGTCATCTGCTGAACACTCCATTGCATTGCCAAGTCTGGTGTCACTACTTTCTGTTCCCAGAGTTTCATATTTCTGGCAGACCAAATACCCCACATCACTACAGCCATTTGTACTGACTTCTCATGAGCATCATCTGATAGTCTCTGCAGCACCCAATCAGGACAAGATTCAATCTCCTCCGTACTGAACTCCAAGCCCAGTGACTTCCAACAGCTCTTAGCAAACTGACAGTCCAGAAATATATGGGTTGAATGCTCAACGTCAACATCACACATCGGGCACATTATAGTAGTATTTACTCCTCGACCTCGTAACAAATTTCTAACTGGTAAATTATTTCTGCAGACACGCCACAAGAACACTTTAACCTTCTGGGGAATATCTGAATTCCACAGCTTTCTCCATCCCCCATGTTGAGTATTGAACACACACGAGAATACAGAGGGGGGTGAATGGATTCTCAAACTTTTCTTTTTCTGATAAGTGTTTTAGGTGAAGGTTGTTTTAACTTGGTTTGAATCTGGTTGTGTAACCGAGTGTGTGTTTGTGTTTAACAGATTGTGTAAGTTCGAAATATAAACACAAGAACACAATATCACTTTAATCTAATATTTTATTAGATAAAGATTTGCTACAATCTGTGAATACAAAAGTTAGTATTCTCAGCTTCTTTCTCAGAGAGATATTACTTGTTAGAACTCTCGATGACTCTGTTTTATGCTTGCTAAAGAAGTAGGGATGTTCACTTATATCACGTGAACAACTTGCTTACAACAAATAAGGTAGCAAACAAATTTGTTTTTTAATGTGTCTATCCTATTTGAGTAAACATCCAAGTTGTTACGGATTTGACTTCTTAGAACTCTGTTCAGATCCACTTCTTTAGCTCTTTGTCTCTTGTACTATCTCTCCAAGCTTCTTTGTAGGCTTTCCAACGTGTTTTACAGTATGTGGTCCATACAGCATCTTGGCTTGTTGTAGGTCTCTGACTTGTACAATTCTACAGTATTTTGTCTCCAAGATTGTATTCGAGAAGTAACTCTGTTGGTGATTCAAGAACTAGAATTGGCTTAATCGATAACTCTAAGTTCTCGAATACTGTTGAACTGACATATCGAATCACTTCTCGAATAAGTCTTTTCTTCAGTAATCCTTGAGATATTGAATAGAGCATTTTACTTATCGAATCCCTGAGATATCAAATAGCTTTTTTAGTCCTTGAGATATCGAATGTAGCTTTGACTTGTTGACTCTTAGAGAACTCGAATGATGATTTGACTTGTTGACTTCCTGAGTTCTCGAAAGAGTAGTAGACATGTCGAATCTCTGAGATATCGAACAGTGCATTCAGAGATATCGAATAATGTCTTTTGAGATATCGAATCCCTGACTTCTCAAAGGCTAGACTTCTCGAATATAACAAACATACTTCTCGAATTGGTACTTAGGCGAATTCTTCATTTTCTTCAAATCCCAAATGTGATTAATTGACAGTCTTTATCTTCTTGCTTGAGGCATGAACCTTGGAACTTCTTTCAAGCATTATTCTTGACTTTATAAGTATAGTTACACAACTAGAAATTGATGCCTCTTATAAGTACAAAACAACCAGAAACTCTACAACTAGAGGTTCCCTCAGTTAAGAGGTCATGTAGGTAATGCACAGCATTACACATACTTAGACTTGTTATTATATGAGTATAGGCATGTCTCTGTGACTAACTATCTCCCCCAAATTGTGAGTAAGACCCTTAGTCACAATTTCATGCCTGATAACAAGCCTAATATACATAAAGATAAAATTTTGAAGAGTACAGGTATGTGAATTTGATTAAGAACATGGATAGAACTACAGGGTGAACAATCTTACACAATATGGTGAAGTACTAGCCATTCTCATTTGATTCCTCCTCCATATGTCTGGCTAGTAGGTCATCATATTCCTTCTATTTTCTTTCTTTTTCCTTCCTTGCATTCTCATCCATAGCTCTTATGATTTCTGCCATAGCATCCAGTTCTTCAAGCAGAATTGAGTTCTTGAAATCTCCAAGTACTGGTTTCAGAATGTTGGCAGGATAGTGACTGAGTAGGTTCATTCTTATATTGACATTATCTCCATTTCTTCTCCTATACTTCACCACACAGGGATTGAATTGAACTCTGCACAATCCTTTTGCCCTTAGCTTTTCTACTTCAACTTCCAGTCTATTAATTTCCTTCTCTCTTTCTAGCCATTTCTCAAAGCATCCCTTTCTTATTTCTTCATTATGATCTCTCTTCATCTTCACAAAATCAATCAACTCCAGCTTCCATACTCTCTCCACTTTGTCCTCAGAGTCCAACAGTGCAATGATTCTCTCTATCTCATATAACTTGCCCCAATTTTGACAACCCCCTTGTTTGAATTTCCTTTGTCTCCCATCAGTGTACTTGATCTCAAGGCAGTCATTCACAATTGCAGCATAGTAGATTCTTTGAGCTCTTAGAAATTGCAGTTGGTATTCATCAAAATCTTCATCCAGTGGTTGGAGTTTCAATCCTAGAATGATTGTTAGGGCCCTTGACTTAGATGGCTTCACTCTCCTAGCAGCATGCTTGAATTTAATCCTTTTTACTTGATTGCTTGGCTAAAACTTATGACCCTTGCTTGTGGAACATTGTAGTACTCCATTAGAAGTTTGCTTTTGGAAACATACCCCTGGTTTCTTGATTTGAATCTTCTTCTCTTCTTGAGGTGGCAAAACAGTTGCAGAAGCCATAGATGTAGATTTAGATAGGTCATTACTAACAGTATTCACCCTAGACTTGGAGTCTTGTGTTGTGGTGAGATTACTGCTAGCAATGCCTATAGCTTGCTATTTTCCATTCTTCCTCTCATAGACTTTGCCTTGGTCATCATCTCCTTTCTTATCCTTGCTATCCTTCTTCTTCTTTTTGTCCTCATCACCCTTATCACTCCTGTGATGACTTCTTCTTCCATCACCTTTGTCTTCATTCTCATCATCCTTATCCCTCCTATTGTTGGCTATTTCTGGAATTGCACCAGTAGCAATGAATGTTCTGAGAATATGCAGTTCCTGTATCTCTTCAATAGTTCTTCTCCCCTTCTTCTTCTGCAGTTGATCAATGATATCAATGATGAGTCTGTGGTTCTGAAGAGTAAGATGATTAGGAATGACCAGCTGCTTGACATCTTGAATTTTGGTACCAGACTGGTAAAGAATGGTTCTTGGATTAGTACACACTTTAGGTAGTCTAGCCTGTTGCTCATTCCTTAAGTCATTGTACAGACTCCTGTTATTCTCATTGACATCTCTCTTCTCAATCAGTTTGATTAGGGCATCTACCTCTGTGAACTTTAGAGCTTGTAGATTTTTGTAATCTAGATGCCATATCTTAGATTTTGAAATCATCAGTATTTTCTTGAGCCATGAGCTGTTGACCTTCTTGGGTATCATAGTGAAATACTCAATCTGATCCTTCAAACTCCTCAATAGAGTAGAGTGTCACCAGCCTGTTCCTTTAGGGCTTTCAGGAACTCCAAGAATGCTTCATCATGATAGACATTTGAGTTAGCAATTTCTTGTAGCTTGGCCTCAGTAATCAGCTTCACTTCTACAGGCTTGGCACTTTCAGGTTTGAAGGATGGAGGTTTATCAGATGGCATAATCAATGCAACCACTGTGGTGGTGATGGATTACTTCTAGCCACTGGGAGTAGTGATGTGCACAGTTGGTAGAGTGACAACTGGCAGTGAGGATGGAGGATCATCAACTTTGCCTTTCCCTTTTCTTAGAACATGGGTTATAGATTTTGAACTCCTTTGATGACCACCCTCATTTATTGTAATACCTTTCTCCTTGGGTTTCTCCTTTCTATGCTTCTCCTCTTTTGACTCCTCCTTAGGCTTTGAGTCCCATAGGTTTCTCTTCTCCCCCTTAGGCTTGGTGTCAGGCACTGAGGCTTTAGTAGGGGCCCTTGGGTTGGAAGAGGTGAGATTGGCAGATTCGTCTGGAAGAGGGAGACCCATATGCTTCATCATGGCAGACATTATCAATTGTTGATGCAGAAGAACATCAGCTGTGGTGGTGGCTTGAGTGTTTAACTGCTCAGTGAGAGTTGCAACTTGGTCTGTCAGATGAGCATTGGACTGTTTGAGAGAGACCACCTCCTGTTCAAGAGTTTCCACATTTGTGAACAACTTAGTGGCTTTAAAACCTGATAGTGATTGATCTTTCAGTGTCTCCACTTCAAACTTGGTCATCTCATGCACAGGGACTTCAGTCACCAGCCTATCTCCATATTGATTTTTAAACAAAGTCCTCAGTATGGCATTGGCATCTGTTGTCTGATCTGATATAGCTTGAAATTTATGCCCCAGACTTGTGACAACATCTTTCAGTATAGCTAGACCATTATCCATCTTGGTGCAGGTGGAGTTGCAGGATTTGACATCCTTGAAAACACTGTCCAACTGAGGGAATTTTGCATCAAAAGCTCTCTTGATTTCTTCCACTTTAGTGGCTGTTCTATCACATACATGGTTGACCTCAGTTTTAACTCCCTTCCCAAGATAGTGTGCAGCCTTGAGGAATCCCTTGTAAGAATCATTCATAGCCTCATACACTTCACCAGGAGTCAGAGATTTGGCATTAGAACCCAGTGAAGTGATGTACTCCTCCCTTAGATATTGAAGAGCGTCATTGAGAGTAATATCATATTTTCCTTGCAACCAGGCATCTACATTGCCATCTCTCTCAGCATCATCTATTATCTTTGCCTTTTGCATCTCCACATCATCTCTGTGGCATAGGAGAATAGCTTCATAGTCTGGATCAGGCATGTCTGCAGTGAGAAGGTGTTGAGCAATCTTTGTGAACTCAGGAATCTGATCCACAGCTAAGCTTTGAAGTGCTTCAACCGTCAATTGTGGTGGAACAGATCCTGATCCTGAAGCACTGCCATATTGCACAGGCTTCAACCATTGTGACATAAAGTCAGAGCTAGAACTAGGCAAGCTAGACTCCTCAGTTACAAATGCAACTTCTGCAACCGGATGGAATGACTCTACTACTGGTGTCTCCATAGAAGTGGGTTGAGTTACACCAATAGTTGACACAGGCACAGAGTCTCTAGTGAAAACTAGTGAATCCTCTGTGTTTTTGATGGTGTCATCAGGATATGCCCCAGCTAGCATTCCCTCACCATCTAAATGTGGTTCCTGGGTGGTGAGCAAAGTGTCATGCACTAAGTCACTTGAGTCCATTGGCTCACCAAGAGAGGAAAATTCTTGGTGATCAATGCCTTGCTCCTCAATTGCTTGAGTTGCAGGCTCCAAAGAAATTTGAGTGTGAGATTCTGGAAGAGTAGTGTCTTTTGGAATGGATTTTGGCAACTCCCCCTGAGAAATAGAGGGAGTTTCAATATTGATGTGCTCTCCACTCTGTGTTGTGCCAGCCTTATTACTCCGATGTGCTGACTCATTATAGGATTGTGCATTGGGGAGGATGCTTGATTCTATAGATGCATCATGTTGGGAGGATACATCTAGTGAACTGTGTGCCCCTGATTTTACAACTTCAGCCATTTGTGTGACTGAAGAAGTGGTTTGCGTAACTTTCTTCTTCTTTGGTATGTGTAAAGGTGACTCAGGTGCCTCACTTTCTAAACCTAGTTCTATAGCCAAGGCTGCTTCAGTTAAGATTTTTATAGGTTCAGAAGCAACCTGTTTTCTCTTCTTCTCCTTTTTACTAACACCACCCCGTTGAGAGGATGATGTAGGTGGCTCTGTGTTTGGTAGAGTGTTTGTTTGATTGGGTTGGTTAGCAGGCCCTGGGTTAGCATCTTGTCTAACTTGCTTGGGCCTAGCTAACTCAGATTTAGAGGCAAATATTGGCATGTTGTGGGGGTAAGTCCTAAATAAACGCTCCATATGGGGAGTTATTTTAAGTCTTACATCCACATCATTTCTAGTCTCCAAGCTACCAACAATGAGTTTGGTCATGGATTTCGGATAGCCTATTCTATTTCTATTCATCCCAGGCAATTCAATCAGTTTATTATCTACAAAATTAAGAGCAGATTGAATAAAACGAGGGAAGAAGATTTCATTACCTCTCTTGGTTGAGTTCTTACCAAGTCTCCCATACAGCTCCTGCATTATGATTAGTCCAACATCAATCGTTTTCCCATACGCTAGGGCATAGCCTATTTGTTGAACAGGTGTACTGATTTGGTCAAAGCTAGACTTCCTTGCTATGAAGACTTGGAGAAGAGTGGCGAAGACATAGCTCCATTCTTTTCTCAAGAACTTCCTATTCAAATTTCCAAGTTTGATTTTATCTGAGTAGTTGATAAAATCAAAGAAGTCCTCCAATTCAGCATTAGTTGCTAGTGGGTCATACACTCCTTGTTGTAGCCCCAGTGCTTGATTCATGTCTGCAGTAGTGATGGTGATCTCCTTGTCCTGAATCTTGCAGTAGACTACGTATGAGGTTATAGCATTCTCAAGAGCAATGACCTCCACAGTAGCAGTCCTCCAGAATTGTTCTAGCAAATCTAGATACAGTGTTTGGTTGGCTGAAAGTGCATCCTTGATGTAGGACTCAGACATCCACCGAACAAAGCACTTTAAATTAGCATTGGGTGCTTCCACATCACTAGTAATAGCAATGAAGTTGGTGTGGGTAGGAATTGTGAGTTGGGTATTTGCCATTGTTGCACAGAGATACGAGAGAAGAGAATGAAGGTTGAAGAAGAAATTTAGCTTTTGAGGTTAGGGTTTTCAGAGGTTTTGGAACTTTAGATGCTTGAGAAATCGAGTGAAATGAGACGAATAGATGTAAAGCTGTATAAGTATGAAGTACTTGAATTGTCGATTAGATATATGTTTTGTATCGACAAGTCAGTCATTCGAGAAGTAGAAATCAACTATTCGATAAGTCAAGAAAGGCTTAATCGATATCTCAAGCAGTTTGTAACTCACACCTGGCTATTATCTAACTTAGAAATAATTCCAAATTAAATAAAATATGTTTTTATGAATGATTTAAAATTCTGAATAAAAATCCAAAAACGGTTAAGATTCAGCGAAAATTCAGCCTTTTCAAATGATTCGACAACTCAAATGTTCTATTCGAGAACTCAATCATTAGAGAACTCAAATGTTCTATTCGAGAACTCAGTCAATAGAGAACTCAAATGTCCTATTCGAGAAGTCAAGCAAGTCTCTGTTCAATTTCTCCAAAATGCATTATTCGAGAACTCAAGAGTGTTCCAAATAGACTTGTTAGAGAAGTCGACCATAGACATGAAAGTCATTCGAGAAGTCTGACTTATCGAGCTACACTTTCCACTCATAAAAGTTAATTTTCACTATCTTTTCAAAATTTACCAGAATTATTCAAATGAAGAATATTCTAACAAATTAAATAATGATAGTATTAAAATTTCATAGAAATTTCAAGCTAATTCGAACATGATTTTCAACATATGCAACAGATTTGAAATATTTATAAATCATATTTCATCTAGCACTTACTTCAAAAATATTGAGAATTTAGATAAAGTAAGTGTTTACTGCTACAACAATCTAGTTGATATTTTCACTTAGTCAGATTCTGAAGAATTCAGCATTCCAATCTCACTAACCAACCTTGTAAAGGTGGCTTCATCCAATGGCTTAGTGAATATATCAGCTAATTGTTTATCTGTTGGTACATAATGCAACTCAATGGTTCCATTATTTGCATGCTCCCTAATGAAATGATATCGGATGTCAATGCGCTTTGTCCTAGAATGGTTTACAGGATTGGCAACTATAGAGATTGCACTTGTGTTGTCACACATGATTGGAATTCTTTCCAACACAAGTCCATAATCTCTAAGTTGATTTCTAATCCAAAGCACTTGAGCACAGCAACTTCCAGCAGCTATGTATTCAGCCTCAGCTGTGGAAGTTGACACAGATTGTTGTTTCTTGCTGTACCAAGAGACTAACCTTTGTCCAAGAAACTGGCAGCTACTTGAGGTGCTTTTCCTATCCACTCTACATCCAGCATAATCAACATCAGAATAACCAACCAGATTGAACCCTGTGTCCTTAGGACACCATAAACCCAAGTTTGGAGTGCCCTTCAGATATCTAAAGATCCTTTTTATAGCAATCAAATGTGACTCTTTTGGATTTGATTGAAACCTTGCACACAGACATGTAGCAAACATGATGTTTGGCCTACTTGCAATGAGATAGAGTAGAGAACCAACCATGCCTCTGTAGACTGAGATATCTACTCTCTTGCCTTTGACATCTTCATCCAATTTGGTGCCAGTGGTCATGGGTGTCTTTGCAGGTGAGCAGTCTTCTAAGTCAAACTTCTTTAATAAATCCTTGATGTACTTGGTTTGACTGATGAAGATACCATCCTTCCTCTGACTAACTTGCAATCCAAGGAAGAATGTTAACTCTCCCATCATACTCATCTCATATCTGCTTTGCATGAGCTAAGAGAATTTCTCACACAGCTTCTCATTTGTAGAGCCAAATATGATATCATCCACATTGATCTAAACTAGGATAATATCATTACCATGCTTCTTGTAAAACAGTGTCTTGTCCAATGTGCCTCTAGTGAATTGATTTTCAAGAAGAAACTGTGATAAAGTGTCATACCATGCCCTTGGAGCCTGCTTAAGTCCATACAATGCCTTAAGCAATCTGTAGACAAATTCTGGAAAATGTGGATCCTCAAATCCAGGTGGTTGTTGCACATAAACTTCTTCTTCCAACTCCCCATTCAGAAATGCACTCTTGACATCCATTTGATAGACTTTAAAATTTGAATGAGCAGAAAATGCCAAGAAGATTCTGATGGCTTCCAATCTAGCCACAGGAGCAAATGTCTCATCATAGTCAATGCCTTCCTGTTGAGAGTATCCTTTTGCAACCAACCTTGCTTTGTTTCTCACTGTTACACCATCTTCATCCATCTTATTCTTCAGAACCCATTTTGTTCCAACAATGGTTCTGTTCTTTGGTGCAGGTACAAGTTCCCATACTTTGTTTCTTTCAAATTGATTCAGCTCCTCTTGCATAACAACAGTCCAATCTGGATCCAACCACTATGCCATAAGTGGCCTATTGTAACTCCCGCGTAATGTTACAATAGGCCCAAAATCCGTTAAAATAGGTCTATTGTAACACTTGGGGACGTTACATTTACGGGCGTTACAACAGGTGCCTATTGTAACGCTTTTGCCCATCTACTGTAACACTAATAAAGCGATACATTATGTCGCTAATGTAACACTATCATCACTTAAGGTAACGGATTTATAATGTTACATTTGAACTTACTCTGAGGGACAGAATGTGGGGCCCACTGACACGTGGCATGTGGACCCACCTGACACGTGGCAATTATGGGGCCCACCCGACATGTGGCATATGTGGGGCCCCTGCCACGTGGTATGTGTGGGGCCCACTCTCTGTTGGAACACTATAACATTTCTATTGTAACACTAAATAAGATTATATTGTAACACTACAGTAGGCAAGTGTAACACCAGATGGACATGCATATGTAACACTACAATAGGCAAATGTAACACTAAAACAAAAAAAATTGAAATAGCTGCTTTATATATGCAACATTCCCATTAATAACCATTACATGTCCAAACAACATTGAAACCAAATTCAACCATTACAATACCTCCTTCAACCACTCCAATCTACTCCAACCACCAACAATCAAACCAAAATTAACTATTACAAGTTCTTTTTCCTTTAACTAAGACATAAACCATATCCAATACAAGATAAAAAACCTAAAGTAACCATAATACTCGTCCAGTGAAGCCCATCATATATCAGCATGACTCTTTCTTGGTAATTCTTCCCCGGTTAAACAATACCCATTAGGAAGGACATATAGAAAAATTCAACAATTTGCTTCAAACAGATGAACATAATATTACTGTGGCTAACCTGTCCATACAAGTCACATCTAGCAGTTTGGATATCGTAAGCTGCAATTTCACATCCATAATCTCTGCTAATATTGAAAGCTCTATGGCACCTTCATATGAGTTTATAGTTAGACTCTGGAAGGATACCAGAAAAAACCAAACCAACTTTGAAAATAAGCTGCAGCATTACAAATTACTTTGAGCAAGATAACTTTGAGTCTGTGCCAAGTGAAAAATATATATAAAGTCTTCTGAGTCTAATGACTTTACATGTAATTTTCAGCACATGCTCCTGCTATCTTCTGAGTCTGTGCAGATCTGCGAACATAAAATCAAGTCAAGAACTAGAAAGAAAAAAAAAATCGATGGCACAAGCTCATACTAATATCAAGAAAAAAAGACTCAGTAATGCAATTCATACACAAGGACAATGTCTTGGAGCAATCTTCAGTAAAGCTCATAGCCTCATACTATGGTTGTCTGGTTTTGTTCCTTTTGTGAGAAAGCTGGCTGCACTGGCATCTCGGAGAACCTTCTCTTACTGCTCCAAACAGCTACTGGTGGAGTATAAGAACCCAATGCAGATGCATCTGTTCTAAAAGGTAATGCAGTTCCAGATAAATCGATGCTTGCAGGAGAAGATGAATCCACAGCACCTACTGAAGCAGACAAAGATGTTGAAGTAATGCCTGATGGCCCTGAATAAGAAGTATTAGATTTCAACTTATGCATGTTATGTAGCAGTATTACTTGCACTAATAAAATCGTAGTTTTGCAATTATATGGCACCTCTATACACTATATAAAATCAGTTCTATATTCTTGTGGTTATGAATTTTGAAGCAACTGATTTCCACTAACAGAAAAGTGGTATTTTCCATAAACTTACATTATTTAGCAGAACAACAGATAAGATGAAATAGTAGAAATGACATTTATGAAACAAAAAATTATGTCGCGACTAAGAAATAGTAAAAAGTTTCTAAGATCACCATCTTACTCAATGCATATTCCAGTACTACAGGTGGTTTTGTATTTATGCCTCAACAGTTAATAGAAAAATAAAAGCATTGCAAGTAGGCTATAGACCTTTATCTCAAAAGTATCCACTTCTAATATGAAGGATCGGACTCGGATCGTATAACCACACCCATGTTGCAACAACGAAATAGGGTTACCGCAGTAGATTTATAAGAAGTCAGGGAGCTGACACAAAATGAATCACACACAGCCATTGCCTTCATTTGATCTAAAAATTATCAATAAACTGACTCTCAGACCAGCTCTTACCTTGCTTCTGTAAGAAAGAAGTTACTCATAAAGATCTGCAGGAAACAACCAAACATAGCATAGGCAACTACATTAACTCTATAGAGCGCCATTCTAACATGAAAACATTATTACATATTTACATTACCACCTTTTATGTGTTCTACCTCAAATTTCAATTGTTTTTGTTTACAAAAAAGTGCTACTGATTGATGATGATCTGCATTAATGTTCTCTTTAAGTAAAATTATACGTACTTATTTAGAAAGTTACTACAATCACAGTAAGAACACTAACAAGGTCAAGGACCTTGGATAGAGTTCATTAATGATATAATATACTAGCCATTAGAGCAAGTCCAACAATTTCCTTGTTGGTGCCCTATAAATATAATAAAATATAGTGTCCTAGTGATTTAAGTCATGATTTTTGTGTATCAATTCCAATAATATGCCTTATACTTGTGCCTTATAAATTAAAATAATAATATATTTGAATTAGAATTGAGGGAAGGGAGAAAAGAGACACTACGCCATAGATGGCCTGCAGCAACGTTTTTTTTTTGGTGTTGCAATGAAAAATGTTACAGTAGCTCTAAACTTGATGGCCTGCAGCAACGTTTGTTTTTTGTGTTGCTGTATACAAAACATGGTATTGCCGTAGCTATAAGAAACGTAGCAAGTTGCAGCCCTTGTGAAGTGTTGCCGTTAATATGATTTAAACACAACCTTTTAAAAAAATTGAAATAAATAATTATAGTGAATTAAAATTAATTAATTTAAAAAACAAATAATTTAAATTTTCAAAGTTTGTTATTAGAGTCAACATTGGCATTTTTATAAAATATAAAAAAAAATTGAAAGAAAAAAATATGACATTTTTTATAATTTGAAATAGACCAAATTATTAAAAAAAAAATGTAACAAATTTTTTTTTTGAATTTAATTTATAGAAAATGAATAAAGTTTGTGAAATAATGTTAAATTTGATATTAAAAAATTTGTATGCATTGTTGAACTAAAATATAACATTTTTATAAAAATAATATATCTTCTTATAAAATTAATTAAATTAAATAAAATTTCATATAAAAAATTAGCAAAATAAAAAAATAAAAAAAATTTGTGGATGCTGTGTTGAGTTGTGGGCTTGTGGCGCCGTCCCAAAAATTCTAATGTTAGAAGCGCGACAATTTTTCCGCCTGTTAGAACAGACTCTCACTCACAAACACAAACAAAACACTCAGTCACTCTCTAATTAGGGCTTCTAACAAAAACACCGCCCCTCACACTCACTCTCTACCGCTCACCACTCACGCTCACCTCTCTCTACCGCCGCTGATTCAATCTGGGTTTCGATTTGGGATCGAATTGAATTGGGGATTTTCTCTGATTTGATTTAGAGTTTCAATTTGTTTGTTATATTAAAGTATGTCTGTTGTATCTCTCTCCCTCTCTTTCTATGTCTCTCCTTCTCTCTCCCTAAATATGATTTGATTTAGGGTTTCGATTTGTTTGTTTCGATTTGATTTTCTCTGATTTGATTTAGGGTTTCGATTTGCTATTGTAAGATGCATAATGAGTTTATCTGGTTCGTGTTTAAAGCGAGTTGAATCATGAATGCATATTTAGGATAGTTAATTTCAGCTTGGCTCATTACAATCAAGCTGAACACAATCCAAGTCCTAACTTGATTATGATATGTAATATTTTTCTTAATTTTTTCTTGATATACCTAACTATTGGTTAATATTAAGTTTTAGACTATCAGCTTTTATGTGCTACAACTGTGAATTGAAGCAAGTAGATACACTATGCCGTCATTTGTGATGAGGATAATTCATTAATAAGATTATTTTTGTTATTGTGATTCTCAAAAATACAACTGAAGTGTAGTGTGAATACTAAAAGAGAAGTACAGGGACATGTATAATGAGAAAGTATCTCAATTCTGTATGTATAGCAGCTTGCAATGAATGGTACTTCCATAAAAAGTTTTACAACTTGAAATATTATTTTTTTTGGCAGGAGCTATGAAAACATTGAACGTGAATCACTTCCTTTTGGAACAGGACTGGTGGCGCTGATCACTTCCTTGCTGCTTGCCATGATTGGGTATATATGTTTTCTATCTGTCTTGATTTTGTTAATCTTCCCAAGTTCCTTAATTGTGCTGAATTACTTGTTGAGGTACCAAGACATAAAGATAAGTTTGGTAATTAAACTACATCTTACTAGTCAAATGCTGTAATTAGGAACATATACGAGACTTTCCATAAATTTAAAGATATAATGTACAACCATTGATAAGTGCATAATTTTGCATATTTTTATTACCTATTTATTGCTTGTGTTCGTATTTTAATAAATTATTTTGTTGTATTTCAGGAAATTCAAGAAAAATTGAAGAAATTGCAAAATAAAGAAATAAAGGTCAAAGAAGAGAAAAAGAAGAAGAAGAAGGACCAAAATAGAAGAAAAGGAAAGAAGAGGGAGTTTGGTGCAAAAGCTGAATTTTTATTTAAAAATTAAAAAGAAAAAAAATAAATAAATAAAAATAAAAATGGAGGGCTAGGATTTAATCCCACCAAACAAAAATGAATGGTGGGGATTAATCCACACCAACCACAAATCTCAATCTATTTCCTATAAATAGATTCATCTTTCTCTCTTGAAAACTTAGACTTAGAATTAGGAGTAGTAGTAGAACACTCCCAAAATTAGTAGTTGTAATTTTTATTTTTATAATTCTTGTAAACATTTTAATTTTTTAGTAAATAAATTTTCTGCATTTATTTGTTTAAATCGAAGCAAAACCCAGCTTAGTTCTATTTTTGGTTTGGTTTTCTTTTGTTTTCCAGTTCATTACTTTTCTTGCAAACACAAGCACCCTCCTTGTTTCTTCAGTTCTCTCCTTCCCCTGCTTCGATTTCTTTTCCAAACACAGCCCAAAGCAAACCCAGCTTTTGTTCTTATTTCCTCTTCAAAACAAAGCCTCACCACTTCTCCCATTTTACTCCCATGTCCTGTACTCTCCCTTTCCATTTCGTTCTCAACATCAAACCCATCTGGCCATCCATTCCTTTCTTCTAACCGCACCAAATCCCCTGCCATCTCTCTACTTATTTCCGATTTCCTTCTTTGTTAAAACACCACACCCATACCCATTTGTAGTTCGGTTTTTGCCCTTTTCATCGTGTTCCTGTTATTTTTTTTGATACGAGTATTGTTTTCAGAATGGCTGCGAGTTTTCATTGCTTGATTTCAAATAGTTTCGAATTTCTGTCGGAATTGATTGTGTTCCGTTTCTGTAATTCTGTATTTGAGTTAAAGCTATTAAGTTGTTGAATGTTGCTACTGAGTATGAGTTTGATAGTAGTGTTTGGATTGTGGTTTTGTATTTGCAAATTGTTGGTCGAGTTAGCGAGTTTTTAAATCATTTTGTTAATTTGCTGATGATAATTTAGTTCGAGTCTGTTTCTTCCGAAATTTTTACCAATTCCATTGTCTGAATCTTCGAATCTTCGTTCGTTGTTACTGAGTCTTCGTGTTGTAATCTTTTGTGTGGGCTAAGTTGTGATTCGAGTTATTTGCTGTTTTGATTTTTGTCAGAGTTCTGTCGAAGTGAGTGTTGTGTCGAGTTTGTCGAGTTTCATGTTCGTAGTTTTGTTTGATGAGTTATTGTTCGAGTTATTGCTGTGTTCTATTTTTGTCAATTGCCGTTTGGTTTTGTTTTGTACAATTTGATAGCTGCTGTGAGTCCACGAGTCCAAGTCCGGTCTTGTTTCTGATTGTCGTTCGTTTGTGCTGATTTCACTGTCGTTCATTGTTGTTTGCTGTCGAGTTCATTAAGTATATTTCTGCTGCTTTTCGAGTTACAGTTTTTTTTTTCGAATGCTTGTTTTGTTGAGTTTATGCCGGAGTTCTGAGTTTTCTATATTACTTGAGGCGAGTTAAGTCCAGTTGTTTATCGAGTTGGTAGTTCGAGTAGTGAGTTTGGAGATGCTGAGTTCTGTTGTATTTCCATGTTACTAGTTTTGTCTCTGGGTTGAGAATGTGATTTTTCTAAATTCTTGTTAAATAGAATTAGTCAATTTTAATAATTTTTTTTTATAAGTTTTGTTTAAATTAGTTTTAAATAGTTTAAATTTTTTTTTAGGAATTAAATAGTAAAATTTCTGTAAATGAAAGAAAATGTGTTTAAATTCCGAATTCAATTAAAAAAAAATAAAAAAATAAAAAAATAAAAAAATAAAAAAAATGATAATAATAATGGAATAATTTAGTGTGAGTTCTTTCTAATTTGTCAGATTAAATAGAATAATTCTTATAATTTCTTTTAAATAGTTTAAAATTTTAGAAGTTAAATAGTTTCAATTCAAAACTTTCCAAAATTCCAAAAATTTGTTCTAATTCGATTAAATTAGAATTTAAGGTTTCGCGAAAATATTATTCCCTGTGGATCGAATCTTAAAATACTAAAACGAGATCGTGCGCTTGCGATTTTAATTGTATCATTTCCGCCACATCAAGTTTTTGGCGCCGCTGCCGGGGAGCTAATTATTTTTCGCACCTTAATTTTTAATTTTTCGGATTAGTTTTACTTGCTTTGTTTTTGTTTTATTTTGCAGAAAATTGAAGATTCGGGAAGCTTGGGCAAATTGCGAAAGAAGATCTAGAAATTTTCGGAAGCGTGCTTCGGTAACCCGTATCTCACTCTTTTCGCCTTTTTATTTTTAGAAAATCACAAAAAAAATCAAAAAATTCAAAAATCACAAAAAAAAATTGAAAATTGAAAAAATCAAAAAAAAATTGAAAATTTAAAATCCAAAAAAATTAGTTGTAAATACATATTTGTTGCATCATGCATTCATCACTTAGGGCACATCATCTAGATTTTGTTTTCTTGTTTTTAATTTTTCGTATCTAATAATTGTGGTGATCGCTGGAGGACCCAAAGGTATGTTAAATTCATCTTTCTTTTAGATTAGGACACGTAGTGTAAGCATCCATATTTGTTCATAATTTTTTGTATATATCATTGTGTGTTGCATCGTTTGTAGCCTTAATAAAATTAATTAGACATTTGCCCTCTAGGATTTCGCGCTCAATTAGGAAGGTATCTAAGAAACGAAGTAATCATTAATTATTCCGACTCTTTGGTGTCTAGGCAAGCGAAAGCTTACCTGGCCAATTAAGATTTGGTGTCTAAGTGACGAGTTTGGCCTCTTGGCAATGCCTGCTCTAATCTGGCCAAATCGGTCCGAATAAATTCTGATTTATCGAGTTTTTGGTGGTCCTTACGGTTAGGAGCAATGTCTAGTTATTTTATTTAGGGAACCAAGGTTAGATTTTTCTTTTAATTTTTCACCTTTTTTTTGTGTGATCAATAATGTGGTCAAATTATAATTCTTATACACTAGGGTTTACAAATTGCCATGAATTTTAGCAAGATAATTCTATGTGTCAACAAACTCTTAGGAATGACCCATTTGTACCTACCTACAATCCCGGGTGGGGGAATCACACAAATTACTCACGGGATTTTGACGAGGAGTTAGCGAATAATACGATGTGGTATGAGTCAACTAGGGAACCTATTGTATATAACGAGTCGTCTAATACTTTTAGTGATTTGCATTATAGTGAAAACGATATTGCAATCGACTCTGAATTAGATGCTCTTACTAGACGACTCGAAGCCTTAGAAACCCTTAGTGGTCATTCACACACATCTTGGCACCCAAATTTCAACTCTCTGAGTCTCGATTTTCAACACGACCCCGACTCTTATCAAGTCAACGCCATGTTTCAACCAACCTCTCGAAATGACCATTTTACATCGTCTTCTAATTCCGGTTGGAGAGATTATCCCGATCTCTCATGGAACCAAGGTCATAGCTATCAAACTCTGTCTCCACATTTTCAAGAACCGAACTCTTATCCAATTCCGAGTCAAGTTCCTTATTCGAGTTCAATTCAAACCACCGCCCACCCACCCGAATTTCATGATTCGAGTGGGCAACTTGACACCTTAGAAAAGAGTATCGAGGCTTTATTGATTTCTCAAGCAAACTTCATGCGAACCATGACTTCTGATAGGCAAATTTTGAACTCTAATGCTCAAACCTTATCTAAGTTAGAATTTCAAGTGAATCAATTAGCCACCATGTGCGAGCGTGAGACGATAACCACCCCGAATCCACCCGAGGTCAACCCTGAATTTCTTATCACTCAAAGACCTATCGATACTTTCGATGATATCATTTCTCCTAGGTCTAATTTTCAAGTTGACACTTCTTTCGGTGGTGATTTATACGAAGAAGATTCTGATGCTAACGTCATTCTTTCTCTAGGTCAAACAAAGAATCCCGATGATTCTGATTTTGTGACTTCACCTAGACATCCATCATCTTCTTCTAGTGAACTTTTCCTTTCATCTTCCAAACCTCTTCCCGAAAAACCCAAAGAACTTCATACTCAACCAATAGGAGCTGATCTAGTTAAGGAGGTTGTTTCAAGGTCAAATTTGGACGATCATGAGATTGAGTCTCTTCTTAAACAAGATTTTGAATTGCATTACGAGACCAATCGAGAGCTTCACGAATCTTTTAAGGATTTGACCTCGGAAGAGATGTTTGGAGAGATGATGAATATTTGTTCCAAATGGGAAACCCAACATCAGGATAGTTCTTGTGATCCTAATTCTGTTGGTAAAACATTTTTCGAAGAGCCACCCCCACCCGTTTCTATTTCTTCATTTTCCACTCGTGCTCCATCTTTCATCGAAACTCAGGATATTCATGACCAGCATCTCATCGTAATTAATTTGCTTAAACAACATAAAGAAGCATCTTCGTGGTCTATGGATGAAGTTAGGAATATGAGTTTTATTCTTGCGCCTAATCGGATCGTTCGAGTGGTCTATGCTATATTTGTGGGTAAGTTTCTGAAATATGTTGGTTGTGTAACAAAAATTGTTTTTCCGAGAGCAGGTATTGGTTAGTAAATATTTGTTTTGTACCTCCCATAGTAGAATGTAGGTATGGGGGAGTTACATTGTGTGCATGTGTGAGTTGTTTTCTTTCATAGTTTTTCAGCAGTTTGTCATTCTCCGTCATCCCTTATCAGGTATTTCCTCCTCTCTATTTTATTCTCGTACATTTTGCATACATTGAGGACAATGCATGATTTAGGTATGGGGGAGGGTTTTTAGTGTAAATTCATAAAATTGAAAAATCCAAAAAAATTGAAAAATTTTAAATCCAAAAAAAATGAAAAAATTTTTAAAAAAAATCCAAAAATATAGTTATTTTAGCTTAGTTGTCCTTCCCACTCTTTAAATTCTAGAACTAGTTGGTGTTGACTATTTTTTGAAAATTATATGTATAATGCCTTTAGATAATTTGAACGTAGTCAGGTAAGGTTTTCCTCATGAAATTTGTGTCGAACAAATTTTTGCTTAAAAGTCCAAGACGACACATTTGCACAAGACCTCTGATGGAAGAATTGTATAGGAATGTTATTCGATACCTGAGAGAGAACCCACATGTTAGAACAATGTCGAATCAAACCTTTGCGAAATTTGATTCGCATAGTGTCATATAAAAAAAATAAAAAAAAAGAGTCAATGTTTGTAATTGTTGAGTGCTAGTGTAATTTTGTAATAATAAATTCTTAGTAGGAAAATCGGCTAGGTTGGGCTCATTAATAACCCGAGTAAGTAAGTCCGAGGGGACTTTGTGCCTAGCAACCTAAGGTCCTTTGTGGTCTGGGATTGTTGACCTAAAACTCGCTAAATGGGTATTGATGCATAAGTCTTTTGGGACCTCAACCATTGCACGGTCGGTCTAACTACTAAGAACGTGAAGTTTGGCTAGATACTTGTTTTGATAGAGATTGGGTCAGTTCAATATTGGTTGAAAAAAAGAAAATGTTCGTATGCAGTTAATCCATCATAGGCCTTAAATTCACTACACACCTTGGGATTTTTTGTAAATTTTTAGTCTAATCATGTGGATTGTGGGAACCTATAACTTGGCTATTATTAGAATAATCTTTAAGGCATGTATTTTCCTACAAAATTGTTTTGTTGACACCAATGAAAGCTAGAGTGAAAGAGGAAAGTTGGATACTTGCTGACTTATCTCAAAGATTTTATGGGTATATCTTCTGTAAACCCTTAGGAGACAACACTCCTCCTGTAGAGATCGTCTATGGGTTTAACGGGTTGGTAAACCTAAAATTACCCGTCACACCTACGAAAAGGAGTATAGGACTTTTTATCTAGATTTTCTTTTTGTTTTACTCGAGGACGAGCAAAAGATAGGTATGGGGGCATTTGATAAGTGCATAATTTTGCATATTTTTATTACCTATTTATTGCTTGTGTTCGTATTTTAATAAATTATTTCATTGTATTTCAGGAAATTCAAGAAAAATTGAAGAAATTGCAAAATAAAGAAATAAAGGTCAAAGAAGAGAAAAAGAAGAAGAAGAAGGACCAAAATAGAAGAAAAGGAAAGAAGAGGGAGTTTGGTGCAAAAGCTGAAATTTTATTTAAAAACTAAAAAGAAAAAAAATAAATAAATAAAAATAAAAATGGAGGGCTAGGATTTAATCCCACCAAACAAAAATGAATGGTGGGGATTAATCCACACCAACCACAAATCTCAATCTATTTCCTATAAATAGATTCATCTTTCTCTCTTGAAAACTTAGACTTAGAATTAGGAGTAGTAGTAGAACACTCCCAAAATTGGTAGTTGTAATTTTTATTTTTATAATTCTTGTAAACATTTTAATTTTTTAGTAAATAAATTTTCTGCATTTATTTGTTTAAATCGAAGCAAAACCCAGCTTAGTTCTATTTTTGGTTTGGTTTTCTTTTGTTTTCCAGTTCATTACTTTTCTTGCAAACACAAGCACCCTCCTTGTTTCTTCAGTTCTCTCCTTCCCCTGCTTCGATTTCTTTTCCAAACACAGCCCAAAGCAAACCCAGCTTTTGTTCTTATTTCCTCTTCAAAACAAAGCCTCACCACTTCTCCCATTTTACTCCCATGTCCTGTACTCTCCCTTTCCATTTCGTTCTCAACATCAAACCCATCTGGCCATCCATTCCTTTCTTCTAACCGCACCAAATCCCCTGCCATCTCTCCACTTATTTCCGATTTCCTTCTTTGTTAAAACACCACACCCATACCCATTTGTAGTTCGGTTTTTGCCCTTTTCATCGTGTTCCTGTTATTTTTTTTTATACGAGTATTGTTTTCAGAATGGCTGCGAGTTTTCATTGCTTGATTTCAAATAGTTTCGAATTTCTGTCGGAATTGATTGTGTTCCGTTTCTGTAATTCTGTATTTGAGTTAAAGCTATTAAGTTGTTGAATGTTGCTACTGAGTATGAGTTTGATAGTAGTGTTTGGATTGTGGTTTTGTATTTGCAAATTGTTGGTCGAGTTAGCGAGTTTTTAAATCATTTTGTTAATTTGCTGATGATAATTTAGTTCGAGTCTGTTTCTTCCGAAATTTTTACCAATTCCATTGTCTGAATCTTCGAATCTTCGTTCGTTGTTACTGAGTCTTCGTGTTGTAATCTTTTGTGTAGGCTAAGTTGTGATTCGAGTTATTTGCTGTTTTGATTTTTGTCAGAGTTCTGTCGAAGTGAGTGTTGTGTCGAGTTTGTCGAGTTTCATGTTCGTAGTTTTGTTTGATGAGTTATTGTTCGAGTTATTGCTGTGTTCTATTTTTGTCAATTGCCATTTGGTTTTGTTTTGTACAATTTGATAGCTGCTGTGAGTCCACGAGTCCAAGTCCGGTCTTGTTTCTGATTTTCGTTCGTTTGTGCTGATTTCACTGTCGTTCATTGTTGTTTGCTGTCGAGTTCATTAAGTATATTTCTGCTGCTTTTCGAGTTACAGTTTTTTTTTCGAATGCTTGTTTTGCTGAGTTTATGCCGGAGTTCTGAGTTTTCCATATTACTTGAGGCGAGTTAAGTCCAGTTGTTTATCGAGTTGGTAGTTCGAGTAGTGAGTTTGGAGTTGCTGAGTTCTGTTGTATTTCCATGTTACTGGTTTTGTCTCTGGGTTGAGAATGTGATTTTTCTAAATTCTTGTTAAATAGAATTAGTCAATTTTAATAATTTTTTTTTTATGAGTTTTGTTTAAATTAGTTTTAAATAGTTTAAATTTTGTTTTAGGAATTAAATAGTAAAATTTCTGTAAATGAAAGAAAATGTGTTTAAATTCCGAATTCAATTAAAAAAATAAAAAAATAAAAAAAAATGATAATAATAATGGAATAATTTAGTGTGAGTTATTTCCAACCTACGAATTTTAATTTGTCAGATTAAATAGAATAATTCTTATAATTTCTTTTAAATAGTTTAAAATTTTAGAAGTTAAATAGTTTCAATTCAAAACTTTCCAAAATTCCAAAAATTTGTTATAATTCGATTAAATTAGAATTTAAGGTTTCGCGAAAATATTATTCCCTGTGGATCGAATCTTAAAATACTAAAACGAGATCATGCGCTTGCGATTTTAATTGTATCATTTCCGCCACATCAACCATAAATGATAAAGGCACCCGAACATAAGATACGGAAGCATTAAGAAGGCAAATGAGATATGTTTATTACAGGATGCCATTGAGATTGATGAGGACCTCTTAGCAAAGAGGGGCATGAGCAGTTGAAACCTTGGTTTGTGTTGGAATGAAACTGGGAGTTTCCATCAAAAAAATGGAATCAAATTCAGATGCCGGATATGAAGAACCTTGCCTTGGAGTCCACAAGTGGCACCATATCTTTTTATGAAAAACCTTTCATTAGAGTCTTGACAAGTGGCAATTATAAATGTGTCTATCGATGTTCATCCTCATGTTATACCGCAGCATATACTTCTGAACTTTGTGCTAATCCCTGAAGTATATCTTTGTCGATAGGATTGATAATATATTATTTTAATTTCAAATTAGTTGCTAATTGCAACAACTATATTTTAATTAAATTATCTAGGCACTATAATGATGCTCTATATCTGTATTTATACCTTTTTTGGGCTATAGTTAAAAACAAACATGTTGATATTATTTTATACTCACTTCCTCTATTCATGTGACAGACTTTCTATTTTTTTGATGAAGTAGGTCCACCATTTGAAAAGGAAAAACGTTAAACGTCTAAGAAAAGTATAGCTTTTGGAAATACTTAAATTTACCAGGGTTATCATATACTGCTGACTAGAAGTATCTAATCCATTTGTTTAAATGTATTTTAGCAAGTTTGTCCTTGTAGTAAAGGTCATATTATATGGAGTGATGGAGTACACTACAGTCTGAAGTTATCAAAACGGTCTGAATCAGACCTCAACTGCTCTCTCCCCTTTGGCAAAGGTTACAATCTATCAATAAATGGTATCACTATACATATTTATTGATTGATTTTATAAGGCATAGCCTCCATTATTGTATGGATATGCATTTTGTTGCTGTAACTTTGCTAGACTTACCTCTCCTTGCATTCCGTTTCTTGCGTATTGCTGCCACATCAATTGTTCCTCCATTAATAACTTCTGTTTCTTCTCCAATTCTGACATTTGCACGTAAGCAGGTGGTGGCACCCCAAGTGAGGCAGCAAATGGATCACCCCCAGATGTCATCTGAGCTCCACCCTCTGCTGTAGGAGGTGCTGGCAATGCTAGCATTGCTGGCCTCCCGGCTGATCCTAGTGCAACACTACTGGCACTTCCAGTAGCTATCATACCTGAAGAAGCCATAGCATGTTTTGTTGCTCCTTGTTGATACATACCATCTAACAACAATGTATCGAAACCCCCTGGAAGTGAAGCCTTCTGGTTTGCCAAGTGGCTTGCGGTTTGAACCAGGGCTGTTTCCCAGTCCCCTGTATCTTTGAAGGCTTCCCATGCTGAAGTTCCATCTGTTGATGTGGTGGTTGAAGGACCACCATCAAACAAAGCTAAAGCCAATCTATTTGCTTGTTCTTCGCTTGTTAGGGCATCTTCACCCAGGTTCAGCAGATCACCAATATGGGATCGAGAGTAAGTAGTTAAGCTTAGGATTTCACGTATGTACCTCTCCTCCGCTGGATATTGTTCATGTCGGGTGGCCTTAACAATGGCAATATCGAGATCAGCAATAGCGGTACTGCTAGCAACTTTGGCAAGGCTTATGCTTGTTTGATCTTTTACTGCTCCAATGGCTTGTCTGAACTTGCTTTGAGCCATTGTTTCTTATTATTTTTTTGGCAGGAGCTATGAAAACATTGAACGTGAATCACTTCCTTTTGGAACAGGACTGGTGGCGCTGATCACTTCCTTGCTGCTTGCCATGATTGGGGATATATGTTTTCTATCTGTCTTGATTTCGAGAATCTTCCCAAGTTCCTTAATTGTGCTGAATTACTTGTTGAGGTACCAAGACATAAAGATAAGTTTGGTAATTAAACTACATCTTACTAGTCAAATGCTGTAATTAGGAACATATACGAGACTTTCCATAAATTTAGAGATATAATGTACAACCATAAATGATAAGGGCACCTGAACATAAGATACGGAAGCATTAAGAAGGCAAATGAGATATGTTTATTACAGTTGCATAGTCAGTCAAGTTATAACTTCTCACTACTACATTCACCTTGTTTAAAGAATAACTATTTTTTGTTACAAAGTGAGCAATGTCCAGCATAATCTGCAAAGTATGTGGAATGCTTTTTGCTGCATAGGTCATCTTATGTCTAACATTGTGGAAACTGCAGCCTTTTGTTGGAACCTCCATCAAGTACTGGGGAACATCAATACATGATTAGCATGTCCTGTTATTTTGTGTTCCTTTTATCTTATAATTATTTTATGTTCTATCTTTTTTTTGAAAATGGTTTGTTTGGTATGTATTGTCTGATACTACGTATGTCTATTTCCTGTTATTTTATGTTATATTGATCCCTTGTTTTTGCAGATGGCAAGAAGAGCAGTGTCCATGTGGCTACACCATATCCTTCAAAATAGGCTGGAAAGACTCTTGCAAATAAGCCAAACCAGCGGATTCCAAAGAGTGAAGGATTTCACCCTTGTTCATTACTTAACTTTTGTAAATCTATCACAAGTTTATTGTACTGGATTGTAACTTTTTTTTTTGGGGCTTAAGGGTTATGAAGCCCATTAACTTGTATTGATGAATTTTGGTATTGGTGTAATAAAGCAGATTTTCAATTTTTAGGAAATGCATATATACAAATTGTTCCTCTAAAATTTTTATTATGAAAGTGCTATTGAAGGTATTATACATTGTTGTCATCAATTGCTAAAAATATGTTTATGTGGGGCCTAATTGAAAACTCATGGGGGCACCTGTGGGACCCACCTATGGGGCACACAATTTACCAAATTTTAACATCTACTGCAACACTAGTTTAGTGTTGCTGTACATTACGTTTAGCGTTGCCATAGATGTTTCTGGTAACAAAAGTAGTAGCGTTGCCGTAGTGAACAAAAGCGTTGCCGTAGACCCCTACGGCAGCTGTGCCAAATGCAACGCTGAAAAAGCGTTGCCGTTTCGTTTTTTTGCTCTACATCAACATTTTTTTGGCTTGCTGCAACATTTTGAAAACGTTGCTGCAACCCATCTATGGCGTAGTGAGAGGAGAGAGAAGTGTAGAAAAGGAGGTAAGTTAATTTTTTATTGTTAAAAATGATTTAGGACAAGTATAGATGTGCCTTAAAAGTAGGGCATGAGATGGATGTCCTAGTGTTTTAAGACACCACTAGGACATTGTTGGAGCACAAAAAGTGATTAAATGTCCTAAATATTGATTTAGGACAATATTTAGGACATTGTTGGACTTGCTCTTAGGTGTAGAGCTATTATTAAGTGTCATGTTCTGGTACAAAATATTTTAGCCTACAAACTAAAATAAACAGGTTGGTAACTTTAACACTAGATTATTTTTTATATGAACGAACACTCTGACAAGCGAACACCTTGTATACTAAATTGTAGAAGTGCAAGGAAATGCATAGAAATAGACATATTATCGAACCACATGTCTACAAATATTTTACAGCGAACCTGAAGTTTTTTTAGACCCTAAAGAAAAATGAGTATGTAACAAAGTAGCAGACCTGTTTGCTCTTCCAGACTACAGCTCCGGGTTGAAATAAATGGTCACCATTAACAGTAATTGTTCCATTTTGTACAAGTAAAAAGTGACATACCTGCATATATCGGGGATAGCTCAGTTGGTGGAGCGCCTGGAGATCAGGTGTTGGATCCACCTTCACCTCATCTTACCTCATTAATTTCCTTTTCATTGCCCAATTTTACAAAGATTTAAGAAACAATGGTGTAAAAACAGCTCTTATAGTAAAAACCTATTTATTTTAGTTTGTAGGCTAAAATAGTTTGTAGAAGATGAACAATAAAGAAATAGTTTGCTAACACTGATAGAGGACTTACCAGTTAGAGAGAAAGAGCGGGGGAGAGAGATGGAGAGAAGGGGGGATGCAAAACCCAACTGAAGAAGACCTAAAATCAAAAATAATGTTTGATTAGATGAAATTCATGTGAAGATATTTAACTAATTGGACTCAAAATGAAGAACCAGAGCCCTAATTTGAAGAACCCAAAGCATGGACTGAAAAGCCAAAGTCTCGACCCAGTGAGCTATAATTTGAAATCGGAGTAATTGAGCCCCTAACCAGCCCTAATTGAACCTTACGTACGAAGGTGAGAGAGTAAAAGTGAAAGCCTTAATTGAGAACGAAAGAGGGTGCACTGAGAAAGGAGTAAGAGGGAGTTATGAAAATTTGAACGCCTTAGTACTTAGTAGTGAAAAAGGAATTGTGAAAATTTGGGCGGCTTGGAGCATCTGCAAGAGCCTCTTTATTGTGGCTCTTAACTTGAAATATAAAGAGTTATGCCACTTTTTTTCCTCCAAGAGACTCCTAGTGGCTCCTAAATTCACTAAAATTCTCTTCTTTCTCCTCAATTTTAAGAGCTATTAGCCACTCTTAACTTATATTATATAATAAATTTGTGTAAAAGCATTCTCTCTCTACCCACTTTCTTTTGTACTTTTATGGATGCAACTTACTTTTATTAATAAAAAATAAAATAAGGAGGGAATATAAGAAGCATTGTTGGAGATGAATGCTCTTAAATCACTAAGAGTCAATATCTTATATTATATTTAAGAGTGACTTAAGAGACTCTTGGAGATGCTCTTAGAGCATCTCCAATGGGAGAGACCCCTTAGGTAAATTTTAAAATTAATTACCATAAATAAGAATTATAAAGAATGTGTAAAAAAAATTACACTCCAATGGGGCAAAACTGTTATCTATAATTATAGATAATCTCTTGATGTTGGCTATATTTGTCGAACCTCTAGAGACCTGTAAGAAGATTCCACATCATCTACTACCATAATAAAATAATACATTCTATTTATAACAACTTGAAATAATAATAACATACCATTTTTAAAAAATAGCCAATCATTATGGCCAATATCATCGGAGCACAACGCCTTACAGGTTCAGTAAATTGTACATAATCAATATTTTATATCATTTTAGCCAACCAATTTAACCAACACCATTGGAGATGCTCTTAGTTGCGAAAATTTAAGGAATTGTGAAAATTTGGGCGGCTTAATTCTGAAAAGTTGCCGCTCTTACAATTTGTAACGTACTAGTTTACTAATATCTATACAGTAAATCCTCTATAAATTAATAGTACAGGGACCGGCAAATTTTATTAATTCAACGAGATTATTAATTAATCGAGGTTAAATTTACACTATCACTATTATGTAGGGATCAAAAAAATTATTTTAAAAATATTAATTTATAGTGGGTTATTAATTTATCGAGTATTTTGGGAATATTTTTTTGGAAATATTTTGTTTCTATTTTTTTAAAAATATTTATCGACGATCCAACCATATGGATGTCAAGATATATCTAATTTAGTGATATTCCTAAATTTTCAAAAAATAAAAAGTTAATTGGTTTCGAGATCTTAGTAGATCACTACTATTCTAACTAGTACTTTGTAACGGATTGTTGTTCCTATTTTTTAAAAAATATTTATCGACGATCCAACCGCATGGATGTCAAGATATATCTAATTTAGTGATATTCCCAAATTTTCAAAAAATAAAAAATTAATTTGTTTCGAGATCTTAGTAGATTACTACTATTCTAACTAGTACTAGTAACTAGTGCTTTGTCACGGATTGTTGTTTCTATTTTTTTAAAATTATTTATCGACGATCCAACCGAATGGAAGTCAAGATATATCTAATTTAGTGATATTCCCAAATTTTCAAAAAATAAAAAATTAATTTGTTTCGAGATCTTAGTAGATCACTACTATTCTAACTAGTACTAGTAACTAGTGATTTGTCACGGATTGTTGTTTCTATTTTTAAAAAAATATTTCTCGATGATCCAACCGTACGGATGTCAAGATATATCTAATTTAGTGATATTCCCAAAATTTTTAAAAATAAAAATTACTAGATTAGGTAATTTAAAGGTCAACTATTACTTTGACTTTCACCCCTAAACTAGTTTTCGTTCCCGATTTTTGATTCGATATTTTTGAAAGAGAATTTCGACGACCCAACCGCACGGATGTCAAGATCAATCCTTTTAAATGTTATTCCAAAATTTTTAAAAAATAAAAAATTTATTAGATTAGGTAATTTAACGGTCAACTATTACTTTGATTTTAACCCCTAAACTAGTTTTCGTTCCCGATTCTTGATTCGATATTTTTGAAATAGAATTTCGATGACCCAACCGCACGGGTGTCAAGATCAATCATTTTAAATGTTATTCCAAAATTTTTAAAAAATAAAAAATTTATTAGATTAGGTAATTTTACGGTCAATTATTACTTTGACTTTAACCCCAAAACTAGTTTTCGTTCCCGTTCCTGATTCTTGATTCGATATTTTTGAAATAGAATTTCTATGACCCAACCGCACGGGTGTCAAGATCAATCCTTTTAAATTTTATTCCAAAATTTTTAAAAAATAAAAAATTTATTAGATTAGGTAATTTAAAGGTCAATTATTACTTTGACTTTAACCCCTAAACTAGTTTTCGTTCCCGATTCTTGATTAGATATTTTTGAAATAGAATTTCGACGACCCAACCCCACGGATGTCAAGATCAATCCTTTTAAATATTATTCCAAAGTTTTTAAAAAATAAAAAAAATTATTAGATTAGGTAATTTAACGGTCAACTATTACTTTGACTTTAACCCCTAAACTAGTTTTCGTTCCCGATTTTTGATTCGATATTTTTGAAATAGAATTTCGACGACCCAACCGCACGGATGTCAAGATCAATCCTTTTAAATGTTATTCCAAAAATTTTAAAAAATAAAAAATTTATTAGATTAGGTAATTTAACGGTCAACTATTACTTTGACTTTAACCCCTAAACTTGTTTTCATTCCCGATTCTTGATTCGATATTTTTGAAATAGAATTTCGACGACTCAACCGCACGGGTGTCAAGATCAATCCTTTTAAATGTTATTCCAAAATATTTAAAAAATAAAAAATTTATTAAATTAGGTAATTTAACGGTCAATTATTACTTTGACTTTAACCCCTAAACTAGTTTTCGTTCCGGATTCTTGATTAGATATTTTTGAAATAGAATTTCGACGACCCAACCGCACGGGTGTCAAGATCAATCCTTTTAAATGTTATTCCAAAATTTTTCAAAAATAAAAAATTTATTAGATTAGGTAATTTAACGGTCAATTATTACTTTGACTTTAACCCCTAAACTACTTTTCGTTCCCGATTCTTGATTAGATATTTTTGAAAAAGAATTTCGACGACCCAACCGCACGGGTGTCAAGATCAATCCTTTTAAATGTTATTCCAAAATTTTAAAAAAATAAAAAATTTATTAGATTAGGTAATTTAACGGTCAATTATTACTTTGACTTTAACCCCTAAACTAGTTTTCATTCCCGATTCTTGATTAGATATTTTTAATAAAGAATTTCGATGACCCAACCGCACCGGTGTCAAGATCAATCCTTTTAAATGTTATTCCAAAATTTTTAAAAAATAAAAAAATTTATTAGATTAGGTAATTTAACGGTCAATTATTACTTTGACTTTAACCCCTAAACTACTTTTCGTTCCCGATTCTTGATTAGATATGTTTGAAATAGAATTTCGACGACCCAACTGCACAGGTGTCAAGATCAATCCTTTTAAATGTTATTCCATAATTTTTAAAAAATAAAAAATTTATTATATTAGGTAATTTAACGGTCAATTATTACTTTGACTTTAACCCCTAAACTAGTTTTCGTTCCCGATTCTTGATTAGATATTTTTGAAATAGAATTTCGACGACCCAACCGCAGGGGAATCAAGATCAATCCTTTTAAATGTTATTCCAAAATTTTCCAAATTTTTCTAAGATCAACTATTACTTTGACCGTATCCCCTAAACAGGGTTTCGTCAGGATTTACGGTTTCGATTGTTTAAAAATTATTTTTGGACGACCTAACCATACAGAGGTCAAGATCCATCCATTTTTAATGTTGTTGCCAAAATTTCGGAAAAAAATAAATTTGTTTGACCAAGTAATTTAACGGTCAAATATTACTTTGACCGTAACCCCTAAACAAATATTAAAATTAATTAAACTTAATTGCATTTAATCGAATTTTTTTAAAAATTAATTTAATTAAAAACAATCAAAATCATTAAATAATTAATTAATCGAATTAACCAATTATTATAAAATTAATTGGTTGATTAAATTATTTTAATTATCAAATAAATCTAATTATAATTAATTTAATTTCATTCGATTTTTTAAATAATTAAATCAATTAATCAAAAAGATTAATTAATTACTAGTGAAAAGGAATTGCGAAAATTTGGGTGGTTTTGTAGTGAAATAACGAATTAATGACTCATCAATTAATTAAATATTTATTTAAATAATTTTTTTGGAATTCATAAAAGAATTTTTAAAAGTGTTTATTTTTGAATTTATAATGAAAATAATTTTCAAATAAAAAACATGTTTGGACAAAAGTGGTATCGGAACACAAGATCAAACAACTGCATAATAAGAAAACTCGCCGGAAAGCTCAAGAACTTCACCGGAATCTAGAAAAATCCGTTCAAAATTCCCAGAATCCGGTGAGGTGCGCGGAATACACACAGCTCAGCTTGTTTTCAGATGAATAATACGGATATAAACTCAGACTTCACAATCAATTACTCAAACAAACATACTAAGCAATTTAACAATCCACTTCATTAAATTTCTAAACCAAAAATTGAGAATACACTCGAATTACGCTTGTAAATACAGATAAGCAATCAATAATCTAATTTTCTTTGTGCTCGAAATCAGAAAATTTGAAATTCTAACACCCAAAAATAAACTCAACCGCCTCCTTTTTCTTTCCCACTCTTCCTTCAATCTCTCCCACATCAACTACGCCCATGAGCACAATGCATACTTCTACTCACCAGCTAGTCACACACACTGCATACGCCACACTGGTGTACTCACACCCGCCGACAACACCCTCTCTAATCACCCTTTTCACTTTCCTCTCCCTATATCTTCCATGATTACCACCAGCCATAACTCGACCCTACACCACCGAACCCCTCTGTTCTGCCCTGTTCCATCACTACACCACCCTGTCCACCAATCACTCTTTCTCTCTAGCCACAATCTCTCCTACCAAACACACACCTACACATTGAAACCCCCATTTCCCCTTTTTGTTTCCACTGTACGCGCCATCACAACACACACACGCAGCACATATACCAATCCAAACAAACCACAGCACTAATACTAACTCACAATCGATTTACTTCCAGGAAAGAGAGATGCTTCATACCAAAAACACAAAAACTCGCACACACACCCACTTCCTACATACACACGCACGCGATATATATATATATATATATATATATATATATATATATATATATATATATATATATATATATATATATATATATATATATATAACAATTTTGGATGTAAAGAGAGGACATATGAGAGACTTTGGGAGAGAGATAATTGAGAGAGAGAGAGATTTGGGGGAGAGAGATAAAAAGAGTTCGAGAGGGAGAGAGATGTCTCGAGAGATTTCGAGAGAAATGACGAGGTGAAAAAAAATAGAGAATAAATGGGTAATGTTTGAGAAAAAAATGCGATATCATTTTAAAATGTAGAATACAAAATTACGAGCACCCACATATTTTTAAAATATTTTTAGGATAAAAAATGAATTAAATATGAATTTTGGAAGTTTTGATC
Organism: Saposhnikovia divaricata; assembly: GCA_036435485.1. Classification (NCBI taxonomy): domain Eukaryota; kingdom Viridiplantae; phylum Streptophyta; class Magnoliopsida; order Apiales; family Apiaceae; genus Saposhnikovia; species Saposhnikovia divaricata. The sequence continues at coordinate 29,658,995 of CM071600.1, forward strand.
CTTTAAATGAAACTTAACTATTAAAAATCATTTTAAAATATCAAAACACCCAAATTAATACACCAATAATTTTAAAAACTAAGTAAATATACAAAGATGATATTGCAAAAGATTTCGTGATTTTTAATAACTCTGATGATTTTATAAAAAATTTCGAAGATCAATATTGCATAATTAAATAGATTTTTAATCACAAAAATTCAAATAAAAATACACGGACCTACACGTACACACATACATCACCATATAAGCATGGAAACATGATGTCACATATATTCAATCATAAAAAAAAAAATTACCTCATATAATCCACATTTAATATTAAATAATAATATTTATAAATACGAATTTTCTAAGGCGTTATAACAACAATTGATAAATGAAAAAATAAAAAAATAAACTAATGTAACACTTTATTGTGGTGTTACATGTATGCAACACCGTCACCCTTACTGTAACACTAATTCTGGACTAATGTAACACTAGTTGAGAGGTGTTACAACAAGTCAAAATTTACTACCTATTGTAACACTATTTCACGTAACGCTTTCAAAAAGCATTACGTTAGCCCACTTATGGCGTAGTGATGGCATCATATACGTCGCCTTTTCCAAGAACTAGCGTAAAAATGGTTTTAAAATGTAAATATACGTCGCTTTTTCCTCAACCGACGTATAATATAATCATATACATCGCCTTTTTACATGACCGACGTATAATGTGCGACGTAAAAAGTCAATTTTGTACTAGTGAAAATAAATATATTTGAAATATTTTAGGATATTTTTCAAAAATACCCATATTCCTAATAAAAACAAAATTACTCAACATCATTTGCAAGATTAAATCAACGAAATGCAACTGCTTTCAATCTTAAAAATATAAATATTTTTAATAATTTCCTAATATTTTAACTTTAAAATGAGTCAAATGAATCTTAGAGTTTCCACTATTAACCTGAAGCGATATTACAAAGGTTGACACTTATCACCCCTCAAAAAAGGGAAAGATGGTAGACACTTGTCATGTCATATCCGGTGGAAATTGTCATTTGAAGATCACGAAAAGGCACACCAATAGACAACCATTACTTTTCGAAGAATGCATTTATCATAGGGGGTGTTTGGCTAACCATATAAGTAAACTTATATGGTCAAAGTCCGTTTTAACTTATTTTGTAGTGTTTGGCAAAATAAGTGAACGAGCTTATTAACAACTTATATGGGATAAGTTGAATGTTAAGAAATCCTAACATTCAACTTTTAACTTATTCTTATTTCTCGATACACGCAATATTCTTATCCTTTAAATCTTCAAAATCATATATATTTTGAGCCGTTCATTAAAAAATTGATATGTATATATCAAATTTCTCTACTCATCGAGATCTATCCATTGATATCCACTTATATATATTAAAAAACAAATATTTTGAAAATATTTAAAAAAGTTAACTTATAAGTTCTGATTTACCAAACACTCTACTGACTTATAATTTCTGATTTACCAAACACACTATTGACTTATAAGTTCTGATTTACTTATCACTTATGTGACACTTATCACTTTAAGCTATAAGTTACTTATTTTAAGGTAAGCCAAACGGGCTAATAGTGAAACCAGCATATAGGTCAATGCAACAATCGGTTTATAATGAAACTGTTATGTTAAGTCATAAGCGTGTTTATATATATATAGTCCTACTTTACTATAAACTAAAATTAACTACAAACTATAAATTAAACAATAATTCAATATTTCATGCTAATCTAATGATCAAACTAGAAGTAGCCCAATACAAAAAGTATTTAAAATAATTGGCTCCATTCAGCAACAAAAAAAAAATCACTGTTCACGTGATGACGTGGCAGTGGATTTCACTGGTTAACGGTGCTTCGCACCTTCTTGTACGGCGCTTCGCGCCTTTATCATTCTAAAGTTGTAAGGAATGGCAATCAATGGTAAAGGCAATAGACGATTGACGGGTGTGTCGAGGGCGAGTTTTTTTTTTTTTGGTGGATAGAGCCAATTATTTTAAGCATTTTTTGTGAAGGTACCTTTGGCGGGAACCTTAGAATAAATGAAATATAATTAATCTAGTGTTAGTTTGTAGTTTGTATTTAAGGATTAGTTTGTATTTGAGCAAAAGTATATATATATATATATATATATATATATATATATATATATATATATATATATATATATATATATAGAGTCTTATTCTAATAGAAACTAACTTAGAATAAAAACTAGAAACTAAATCTAAATTAAATATTTCAAGCTAATCTAATGACCAAATTAGGGGTACTCCAATACAAAAAACGTTTAAAATTATTATCTCTATTCAACAAAAATATAAAAATTTTAAAAAAATTTTTAAAAATAAGTACTGTTTACGTGATGACGTGGCACATGAACAGTAACTTTTTTTAAAATTTTTTTTATTTTTTTTATATTTTTTTTGAATAGAGCCAAGAATTTTAAACGTTTTTTGTGAAGGTGCCCCTAGCGGGGCCATTAAAATAAATGAAATATAATTTATTTAGTGTAGGTTTCTAGTTTCTATTCTAAGGTTGGTTTCTATTTGAACGCTAGCCTATATATATATATATATATATATATATATATATATATATATATATATATATATATATATATATAGTTGATAGTAGTGGATTGTTACATTATGAAATTAAAAAGTAACTTATGAGGCTAAAGTAGAATTCGGGTTTTAATAAATAATTTCAAAATGATACTTATTTTATAATATAATTATTTTAAATATATATTATATTTATTATTCTCTTATTTTCATTATTTGTTTTTTTTCATTATTTACCTTAAATGCTTATGTGGCATCACTTTAGGAAATATCATTAGAAATGCTCTAAACTAGTAGTTCTCTGAAGCTCAAGGTTGGGACGCTTGTCCAGAAAATACAATCATTCATCTACAATCAGAAACGGGAAGGACCGACAGATGCCAAACTTGCCCATGTGTGCGTAGTGTGATCGGACTCTAATTTATAAATGATAAAGAATCATTTCAAATCAAACATTTTATATTATAAATTCCATGTATTATGTAAGCATAAGACTAAGAAAACAAACACAAAGAAACCAAGTCGCTATATATACTTTCTCTTTCGTAAAATTTGTTATACCATGGGATTAAAAGGGCTTTAATGGAGGTGTTTTTAACTTAAAGGAGAAAGTAAAGTTGTTTAATTTAAGTTGAATGAATGTGTTTGGGTAATTTTACTTAAAGTTAAATGGAGGTTTAATAATTTTGACTTAAAGTAAAATTTGACTTAAAAAAAATTTTAAATTCATAATATTTGAACTTTACAAGAATCGTGAAAAAAAAAAACTCAATAAGTCATAAGTCATAAATCAAAAGTACCTAAATGGAACTTATGACTTAAAGCAGTTTTTTAACTTAAAGCCGGTGTACACAAATAGAACAAAAACTACTTAAAGCCAAAAATTCCTTAAAATAAGTGTATCCAAACAGGCTCTAATATAGCTAGTAATGATTGTATAGTACATTTTAAAATGTACTCCATTTAATACTCCGTAAGTGTTTAATAGAATTTGCTTAACGATTATCATTGGTCATGAGCTTGTGCAAAGTTTAGAGCAGTCCCAGCGCAGGCCAACTCTTGCCTCGATGCACTAAAAATGAAAATGGCCACCTACTTTCTATCTAGCTGGAAAAAAAAAGGTCACGCCCTTTGGCATGGGCATGGCCATTTGATCACTTTTCATTATTTTATTATTATATCTATTATTAAAGTGTTGTATTCTTTGTCGTTCTAGGTCTAGCTCGACTCTCACTCATCTCGAGCATTATCTTAAAATAGATATTAAATTGCAAGGTATATAAACCTACATAGTCAAAAAAAAAATGGTGTGACTATACCATATATTGAAGCTCTTATAATACGTGATAAAATTAGAATGGATGTATGATTTCAGAATGAAGAATCAAGAAAACAATGTAAGAGAAACTAATAAACTCCTGTATTAATTGCATTGATGTACATATGATACATGACTGAAGAACAAATATATAAAGATTACAAAACGTGTTTGTTGAATGAAACTGTAGCTAGCTGACTATTGACTTGTTAGCTAGCCGACTATTGAATTTAACAAGATTGTGTTTACGTTCAGCTCGACCATTTTATTGAGATGGGTAAGGGGTAAGGGCAAGAACTCTGTGCAAGGGTACCATAAAAGGCTAAAAAAATGTGTAAGATCAGATTCTTTATATTCTTTGGCATTATCGGCACGAAAGAGTTTGATTTTCTTTTTAAACTGAATGTGAATCATAGTGGCAAAATTTTTGTAAGTTTCTCCTAATTGTGAACGATGTTTCAGGATATAAATCCAAGTGAAACGAGAAAAATCATCAACAAATATCACATAATATCTCGATCCCCCCATAGTGGGAGTTGGCGAGGGGCCCCAAATATCAGAATGAATAAGATCAAAAGCAGAGGATGATGTTTCATAATGAATAGAAAATGGAAGTACATGTTGTTTTGCTAGTTTACATGACACACACTCAATTTTGTCTTCACTTAATTTTCCTAACTGGCCTTTAGAAATAAGACTATGTAAACAAGTGAAAGATGGATGGCCCAACCTAGAATGCCAAGTATTGGATTAAACCGCACAAGCTAGATAAGTTGATGATTTTGGTGTAGGTAGATGGAGAGAAATGAGCTCAAACAACTTTCCACACCTACGTCCTGTCCCAAGCGTTTGTTTTGTCTGAGGATCCTGTACCTGACAACCAGAAGATGTAAAAATAATATTAAGACCGAGATCACATAACTGACCAATGGAAATAAGATTAAGTGAAATATTAGGAACAAAGTATGTGTCAGGAAGAGAGAGATCTTCTGTGGATATGGTTCCAATATGTGACACTTTCATTGTTGAATCATCAGCAGTTTGAATAGTTGGAAGGCATGAACTCTCCATTTTCGTGGTAAATATGGATGAATCATTTGTCATATGATTGTAACATGCAGAATCAAAATACCAAGAAGTACCTGGAGTAACCGAGAATGCAGTGGAGGGAGAGTTCCCTTTAAGTAAAAACTGTTGAAGTAAAGATTCAAGCTCGAAGGCTGACATAGCTGGAGCAGAGTCTGATGTAGATTCAGAGGTTGCAACGGAAGACTGGGAGAATTTATTTGGACGGAAAGATGACCTTTTCTTGCAGAATTGTATTAAGTAGTGACCCTTTTGGTGGCAATGTTGGCATGTGTGATTGCGAAGAGCTGCACAATCCTTAGTTACATGTCCATTTTGACGACAAAACCTACAAAAAGGTTTGTCATAAGTGGGTACTGGAGGTACCGCTAGGATGGTATCAGTCGTGGGAATAATTTTGTCGATGCCAAGTCGAGTTTCTTCAGAAATAAGTTCTGTTAAAACACTCTCCAAAGAGGGTAGCGGAATGCGATGGAGAAGAGCAGCTCTAACTGGTTCAAAATCCTGAGTAAGAGCCATCAAAAACTGGATGAGTCGCTGTTGATCACGGTATGTGTGATAAAGTGCGGCATCCTCTCTGTTTTTCCACTTTGGTTCAGACAAAGTCAGTTAATCCCAAAGTGCTTGTATTTGAGATAAAAATATCAGCGACAGATTGACCAGGTGCTTGTATCTGCTTACTAAGAGAATGTATAATCTGATATTGATGAGAAAGATCGGATGTAGTGTACCGAGATTGCAAAAGATCCCAGATTTCTTTTGCGGTGTCAAAATTTCCAAATTGTAAATTAATTTTAGAAACAGAAGAGTTTCTAAAATATGTAATAACTTGATGATTTTTTACATCCCATTCTTCGATGCGATCTTTCAATTGTGAATCAGTTTCATCCTTCTCCTTGGTAAGAATAGTGAAATCCCCGTTAACGTACCTCCAAAGACGTTTTCCCTTGAGAAAGCTACGCATAGCTTGAGACCAAGATAAATAGTTTGAGCCGCTCAAAATTGTTTGAATCGGTGAACTACTTTCTCTTTCCATTTATTCAAGTAAAAGGATCAAAGTGAAACTTTGAAAACTTCGGGAACTGTAATATATAAATTAAACAGTCCAGGGGCTGAAGTGTAACATTCACAATAATATTTAAAACAAAATCAGTGGGTTTGTTATGTGGTAAATATGGTGGGCTACATCAATTTAAGAAGTGGGCTGAATAAAAAGGATCTGGGTCATCAATTTAAGAAGTGGGCTAAATAAAAAGGATCTAGGCTTAGAGTTTGAGTGCTTGGTGGGCTGCTAGTATTAAACAAGTGGGCTAAGAGTTTGTATAACACATGAAATAGACCGACACAGTAGTAGGCTAGCAGCAAAGTGAAACTAAAACCTTAGAGGATGTACACCACCGATCAGTTGAGTTCGACGAGTTGACTACGAGTGTAATCAAAACGAAATCGTGGGTGAGTTTAGAGGTTCAGTTATTGAGTTAACTCGATGGATGAGTTTGGTTGAGTTTATTAACTCGATGTGTTAATCCGTCACTGAGTTGGGCGAGTCACCGAGTTGTCTCGAAACGTGGTTAATGATGTGTAGAGGTTTGGTATATCTTGTGGCTGGTATGGAGTAAACTCAGGAAGTGTTTGTGTAACTTAGTGAGTTAACACGCAAGGTGTTTATGCAAATGTTTCAAAGAAAAAGCTTGGAAGAGAAGAAGCTACCGGAGACAATGGTTGCCAACAGAATAACACAGGTAAGGATCTTAAAGCTCTAATACCATGATAAAATTAGAATGGATATATGATTTCAGAATGAAGAATCAAGAAAACAATGTAAGAGAAACTAATAAACTCTTGTATTGATTGTATTGATGTACATATGATACATGACTGAAGAACAAATATGTAAAGATTACAAAACGTGTTTGTTGAATGAAACTGTAGCTAGCTGACTGTTGACTTGTTAGCTAGCCGACTATTGAATTTAACAAGATTTTGTTTACATTTATATTTCAACAATATGCGAATACTTATAATATGGAAACACTTTTCATTATTTTATTATTACATCTGCTATCAATGGAAACACTTATAATATGGGATACTACTTAACGGATGGAATATATCCTGAATGGTCAACATTCGTTAAAACGATTCCACGTCCACAAAGTAAAAAAAGAAAACTATTTTCAAAATATCAAGAAAGCTAGCGAAAGACATTGAACGAGCGTTTAGTGTGTTACAGTCTCGTTTCGCAATTGTACGTGGTCCTGCACGCTTTGGGACAAAGCAGATCTTGGAAAAATTATGAGAGCATGCATAATAATGCATAATATGATTGTTGAAGACGAGCGGGACACTTGTGCCACACAGTTTGGCCTTATAACAATTTATGATAATGCAACAAATGGTTTGTCGGAACCAAATTTAGGTGAAGAACCATTTATCCCGTATGAAACGTATATTCAAAATACGTTACAAATGCGTGATAAACAGACACATCGTCAGCTACAAAATAATTTAGTTGAGCACATCTTGCCGTTCCATAATAATCATTGAATTTTTTATATTGTACCATTTTAAATTTAATATTTCCTCGTGTGATGTTTTTAATTTAATGTTTTTAATTAGTTGAATGTACTTTAATTACGGTTACATGTCTTTTATATTAATATTAGTTTTTTAATAATTAATCACTTTAATTTGGATTATTACAATTTGAATATTATTTAATTAAATTAAAATTACATTATAAAATATTATTTAACTTAAAATTATATCCTATTATATCCTTATATATAATAAGCGTAAGAGGGATCTTATCCATAATTATGGTTTGGTCGTCGTACCGCCAAAATAATCTCAACCGTCGAATATAATATTTTTAAAAATAGACGATCAAGATTATATCATATTAAAAAGAAAATTATAATCTAAAAAGGATATAATTAAAAAGATTGTATTAGAATTGAATTTTAAAAAGAAGTTATAATCTGAAAAGATTATAAAAGATTGTATTAGAACTGAATTTTATTTATTTATTTATTAATATTAAAAAAGGTTCAGATTTCCTATTTAGGCTCTATCTCGGGATAAAGAAAACAGATTTGGATGATTTTACAGCCCACACGAAACTCATAAAACTATTTTAAATTTAGTGATGATTTAACAATTATTATCCAAATGAAAATACTCAGAATCTCAAGAGAAAATATAATTACGAATTTTTACATTAATCCTATTTAGTGTAGAATACCTACATTAATAATCCTATTCAATATAGAAAACCTAATTATATATGATTTAAATCATTGATAAGCACTTTTTCGTATTTCAATATAAATACATTTTTTAGTTTACATGTTAAAATATTAAATAATTTTTTATGCTAGATCCAGCGTTTTTATCTATTTATTTTAAGATCTAACAGTTCTTATTTATTTTATCATACTGATGACCAGACTACCAATTACCAAAATTTTGGACAAATCCCTCCTACACTTATTATTAAAACTGTATTTGGTTGTTAGTACAACTATCTTCAAATAATAAGAAGGTTATTTTGATAATCAAAACAAAATATAAGTAGATTTCCTAAATAGAATAGAATTCTCAATATAAAAAATCATCAATTTCATCTCTCTTTTGTTTCTTGGTAGTTTTAATTGGAGAAAATTATTAAATCATCACTAAATTAAATATTATTTTGTTAATTTCACGTAGGTTGTAAAATCATCCAAATCAAGTTTTAAGAATTCAGGATAAAACACATAATAAATTGAACGTGTAAAATCTTATAAATATATATATATATATATATCAATTTCATAACAACAATTTGATATGTAAACTAATAACAAATAAATAATAAATAAATAATATAATAAATATTAGAAAAAGAGCCGTGCGTTGCACGGGTTATAAGCTAGTATTATATAATAAGAGTAAGAGGGTTAATATGCAAGTACTACCGTAGGTCTAAAGTTCGATTCATAGCAACTACAATAATATCATATCCTATTTTAACAACGTATCTATTTAAATTTATAACTAAAAATAAAATCTATCACAAATTTATGATTTAATTTTATGAGCAAAATACTATTTCGTATTATGATATAATTCATTAATAAATACGCCAAAGCTCCTAAGTGAGAAGATGATTATATGTTTAATGTCTGCAATGTTTGCCCTGTCTCGCCTTGCGTAAGTTGGAAGCCGTAAAAATTACCTAGAACAAGGATATATTATAATCATTGTATTTTTGATCTCCTACATGTTCATCCATATTCTTGCATGCATGTATGATACAGTAATTTTCAGAGTTTAATCACGCGCAGGGACGGACCATAAGCTGGGCTAGGGTTGGCTGAAGCCCAGGTGAAAATCTCAGAACCCATTAAGGATGTAAGTTTCTGTCTAACCCAGCCCTGGTAGTAAAAATATCAGCCCTGTAGATTAGTTTCACAGCCCATATTTTAGCAACCCAGCTAATAAATTAGAGCAACATTTATCAAAACTAGAAAAGAAGAAAACTAATATATATTATAAAATCAAATGGGCCGAATAACAATAGGAAAAAAACCATCGAACAGAAATAGGGAAAAAAACCATCGAACAGAAATAGGGAAAAAAACCATCGAACAGAAATAGGGAAAAAAAACCCCAAATCCTCTAACTAGGTCGTGAGTGCGTTCATCTTCTTCATCCCATGGCTGCTGTAGTGCTGTAATGTTGTGTTTCCACTGCTCCATCTTCAATTCGTCATATAATCTTCCGACATCCATCTTCGATTTTATCTTCAATCTTATTTGTTGCTCCAACTAGAATTACAATGTAAGTGTAAAAAATTTTAATTGTTAATTAATAATGGATTTTTTGCAAGTTTTTGTATGTGAACTGGTTTTGTTGTAAGTGTTTGTTGCTCAGTTGCTACTTTCTTGCTTAGTTGCTTGAATCTTGTTTGTGATTTGTGAATCGACTATTGTTTAATCAAAATAGAATGATGCATCAGTTCATTATAAATTGACTAATTGATTTGTACTTGACTAATTATTCATTGTAATTATATATTTTGTAAAACAGAATGATGCATCAGATTATTATTTGTACTTGACTAATTTTAAATTGTAATTATATATTTTTACTTATTGCAGGAGTCAAGATAAAAAGAGGAAGACGTTGTTCTCCTATTATTCTACTCCTAGTGCTACTCCTACAGCTATTCCTAGCGCTACTCCTACAGCTACAACTACTCCTACAGCTACAGCTCCTCCCAGTGTTAATCCTATTCATAGTCCTATTGATCTTGCATCACTTGAACGCGATCCTGGAATACGTCTTCCAATTTGGAAATATCCAGTTAATGTTCGTGATGACATTAGACGTGAATACTCTAGAATGGGACCATGTCAACCTCAACTGCCCAAAGAAAAATATCCACCTACACAATTTGGAAATCAACGCCGTAGATTTCAAGCATCTTGGTTCAACACATTCACTTGGCTAGAGTATTCGATTTCCAAAGATGCAGCTTTTTGTTTTCCATGTTTCTTATTTGAAAAGGATACAGCCACACAACATACATTTACTATTAATGGATTCAAGAGTTGGAAAAGAGTTAATGATAATGAAAGATGTGCTTTCTTGGTACATGTTGGAGCCCCTAATTCACCACATAATAAGGCAATGAAATCTCTTGAAGGCTTGAGGAATGTTACAAGGCATATTGACAAGGTCATAAATTCTCAGTCTTTGGAAGATGTAAAGAAGAATAGATTGCGGTTGAAAGCTACTATAAAGTCTGTTCGATGGTTGAGTTTGCAAGCATGTGCATTACGGGGTCGTGATGAATCATCAACTTCTCGTAATAGAGGTAATCTTATTGAGATGGTCAAACTTATGGGTAGAATGAATGTTGATATTTCAAATGTTGTTTTGGAAAATGCACCAAAAAATGCTATGTACATTTCTCCAAAAGTACAAAAAGATATTTTACATATACTTGCTTCCAAAGTAAGAAAGAAAATATGTGATGAGGTAGGAGATTCTAAGTTCTGCATTTTAGTTGATGAAGCAATAGATGCATCACATAAAGAACAAATGGCTATTGTGCTTAGGTTTGTTGATGTTCATGGTCTCATACGTGAGCGTTTTTTTTATATTGTTAATGTGGCTGACATAACATCATCAACTCTTAAGAAAGAAATATCAGATGTTCTTACACGGTATAACTTGAGCATTCATGATATGAGAGGTCAAGGATATGATGGTGCTAGTAATATGCGTGGTGCATTTAATGGTTTACAGGCTTTATTTCTTAAAGATTGTCCATATGCTTATTATGTACATTGTTTTGCTCACCGTTTACAACTAGCATTAGTTGGAGCTGCTGAGAAACAAGATTCTATCTGGGATTTCTTTTTTATGATGTCTAATGTTGTAAATATTGTTAGTGGTTCTTACAAACGCCTTTCAGAGTTACAAACTGCACATGGCATTGAGGTTGATCATTCTGTGGCTAGTGGAGAACGTGAGACTGGGAGGGGACTTAATCAGATTGGAAATTTACAACGCGTTGGATCTACCAGGTGGAGCTCTCACTTTAATTGTGTTTATAGCTTGATTGATAAGTTTGGTTCAATAATTACTGTGTTGGAAAGCATTATTAGTTGTGGTACTTCTTCGAACTCTATGCGTGGAGAAGCTAGAGGTTCTTTAAAGGCACTGAAATCATTTAAGTTTTTATTTGTACTACACTTGATGCATAAGATCATGTGCATTACAGATTTGCTTTGTCGAGCCTTGCAAAGTAAATCAATTGATATCTTGAATGCCATGGATTTAGTTGCAACAACAAAAGAGTTGCTACAATCTTTGAGAGATGGGGGTTTTGAGATTCTTTTGGAATATGTCATGACAGTGTGTGAAAAGTTTGCAATTGATGTACCGGATATGAGTGCTCGTTATATGGATGGTATCCGTTCTGTACGACAAAGAGATGATATATCAGTTGAGCATCATTATCATTATGATGTATTTAATTCTGCAATTGATTTTCAGTTGGAAGAGCTACACTATAGGTTCAATGATAATGCCGTGGAGCTTTTGAGATTAAGTTCATCTTTGGAACCGAAGAACAATTTTAGTTCATTTGACATTGAGAAGATTTGTACCCTTGCTAGTAACTTTTATCCTGCTGATTTTGGTCAACAAGAAATGTTCCATCTGAAACTCCAACTTGATCATTACCAGATTGATGTGGTTAGGCATGATAAATTTCAGAATTTGTCTACTATCTCCGAGTTATGTGTACGACTTGTTGATACAGGAAAGGCAGAAAACTACACTTTGATTTATAGATTGATTTGTCTTGTCTTGACTCTGCCTGTTTCTATAGCTACTACAGAACGTGCTTTTTCTGCTATGAAAATAGTTAAGACCGTTCTTCGTAATAAAATGGAGCAAGATTATATGAAAGATTCTATGCTTATCAACATTGAGAGAGAGTATGCTGAAGATATTGATACAGATAAAGTGATAGATGAGTTTTATGCTCAAAAGAATCGTCGAGTACAACTCAAATGATGTGAGTAAATCTTATTTTATTTTTATTTGTTAACTAGTATTGCTATTACTTGTTTTACGTCTATGTTGGAGTTCAAATTAATAGCATGATTTTGATTTTATATTTTAAAGCTAGTTTGCCTCGTTATTCCTTTTTATTGAGTCGGAGAAAAAAAAAAATACTCCAGCCCATGTGGAAATAAATTCCTGGGTCCGTCCCTGATCACGCGCGTCAAGAAAAAATAAAGAAAGTTGATACAGATAACACGCAACAAAAACAACCACAATAACAATGTATTGAAAATAAAAAATTATGCTTTTCGAAAAAATTGAAAAATCATTAATATCAAATATATAAAGGTTAACCATGTTTTCATGTAAATTAGTAATTCACAAATAACATATATTTAATAAGAAATAAATATATGTATTTCTATATTAATATATACACATATATGTATTTCTGTATTAAGGTTACTAATATATCTATACTATAATATTATAAGCAAACTAACCTCTCTTTGGTTGTTAGTTTTGTAAGCAATCGTTGATTTTTAAGACAGATTAATGAGAACCGTTGGATATAATATTAAATGAATATTCTTTTTATAATATATAAAATACTCGTATAAGTTCAAGGTTCAAGCTTCGAATCCCGTCAACAACATATTATTATTAAACATTTATATTATCTTATAAACTACTCTTAAAATTTTAAAGTTCGATTACCCTCAACAACATATTTTAGTTATATTACCTATTTTCACCATATTATTATTAAACATTCATATTATATTATAAACTATTTCATTGAATTTTACAATCCTTTTAAATTTAAAAAATAGAATATGATGTGTACGTCTACATAATTCCTAATATTATAATCGAAGTTGGAGAGATTTGTAAACAGAACTAGTTGTGCGGCTCCCTCAATTGAAAGTCAGATCCGATCTTAGCAAAAGATATGTATGTGCTTCATTCATAGTATAATAATTTGTTAGATGTCCAATACATGAGAATTGAGAACTTTCCCAGAAATCAAATAGCATTTTTACCATTGTTTTTATTAGTTTATAGTCCGTACAAAGTACGGATTACTTTTAAATATTTTTAAAATTATATGATCAAATAAAATATTGTATACACTAATTTATTATTGATATAATTTAACTTTATAATATTAGTTAATAATAATAATAGTTATTCAATAAATGACATGTATTGTTTAGAATTAATGATCTAAAATCTTAATGTAAATTTGTTGTTGACGGGATTCGAACCTTGAATCTTTAGAAGAGGGGTTTAAATATAGAATATTTCTTATTACTAGATCTAACGATTATCATCTATTTACTAAATATCTAACGGTCACTTTTCTTTTAACGGTTGAATTATTGAACCAAACTACTAACAATTATACCCATGAGCAAACTAGGGTATAATTGTTGGTAGTTTAGTTCAACCATTTAAAAGAACTAGTTTATAGCCCGTGCTACGCACACGGGTATTTTAAAAATTAATTAATAATTATAATAAATTATATAATTTAATATTTAAAAATTGAATAATTTAGTTATGAAAAAAATAAAATTAATACAATAAGTGCATTTCTTTATATATTATAATAAATTTATTTCAAAATTACTTTAGAGTATATATTTTATTATATTTGTTATATATGTTATGCGATTATTTAAATTAATACTATTTTATTATATTTATTATATATGCTATGAGATCATTTGCATTAATTAAGTTACCAAAATTTAAAGATTAATTCAAATCTATATTAATAAACTTACCATATATAATATATATTGCATTAATGATATTTAAATTTGATATACAAACTTTCCAGAATAAAAAATGGGTCAAATAATCATAAGAATCTTCTACAAACCAAAATTGGATACCAAACCAAAAATATGGATAGTCCATGGATCCAAATAGAGTTAAAAAATTTAATCGGAACCTACAGGTGAATATCGAACCTAAAATATGGGTTATCCACTAATTTATAATAAATAGATATTGATCATTAGATATTTAGTAAATAGATGATAAAAATCCATGGTTCGAATAATTATCAAAATGTATTGACTAATCACTGTGTAGGGCCCAACATAGGCAAAAGGCCTCGTGGGTACGTACTTCTGTTTCCTTCTTTAACACCCCAAATCGGGTGTTGAGAATTCGGGTTTTCATACTGTACTCAAAGCCCTCGCTACCCAGAGACGAATCCAGGAATTTAAAAATAGAGGTACAAAGTACAAAGTATAAATTAAAAAAAAAAATCAACAAGCAAAATGTAATAAATTATCAAATGAGTCATAGTCTCTTACACTTTTCCCCTACGAGTTTTCATCGACCGAAAATGATGTATTATAGCATCATTACTAATATGAGAAGCTAAATCTCTCTCTAAAAAACATATTAAACAATCATTAAGCAACTCATCCCCATACTATTACGGACATCGCTCTTGACATGCTTCATCACTGAAAATGATCTTTCAACACTTGCAGTTGACACAGGAAAAGTCAATGCTAATTTCAATAACAAATAAACATAAGTTCAAATAAGATACTTCCTTGTCTCTACATAAATTTATTAATATTTTTATTTATCTATATAAATTATTAATTTTTTTTTTAAATAATGGGGGACATTTGTCACCCCTTCCTAAGTGCTAGAATCGCCCCTGTCGCTACCCCTCCCTCTCCCTCGACCCTTCCAAAATCCATCCCCTCTCCTATATCACTTTCCCAAATAAGGTTTTTTAGATTTAGCAAAAAAAAAAAATAAGGTTTTTTAGAACCCAACCCAGCCTTTAGTCGTCATCTATAGTTAACCACGTACTTGTTTAATCATGTTTTTATCTCGGCAGCAGGACGGCTGGTTGATGAACTCAATAATTCATAAATATTTTAATTAGCTAGTGTGTGTTCATAGGTGTATGTGTATGTGTGCGCGTTTGTGTGTAGAAGAGAAAGGAGTGCCTGATGGTCAACCAATTAATTACTTGCATCAAACTACTTGTCTCCTACACTGGTTGAAATTTGCTCCACTAAAAATAGAGTTTTAATATACTAACTTTTGTTTTAATTAAGTAGTTTGTTTTCTTGTGTTTTATCTCCTTCCCGTCTGGCCGTCTATATCCGTCTCTTTTACGTAAAATTAAGGGGTGTTTGGGAGAGCTTATTTCCAGAATAAGTCAACTTATTTTAAGTCAATGTTAGAGATTCCTAACATTTCAACTTATTTTCCAACTTATTTTTGCAACTTATGAAATCTCAAACATACATTAAATACAACCATAAAAACAAATTATCAAAATATGAAATTTTTACCCGAAAATAAGTTATAAGTCCGGGCTTATAAGCCCAGCCAAACACCACCTAAGTTGGAAACAAAATTGTGAAAACTTCACAGAATGGTACTTTATAATTTTAGAAAAGTATAAGTGCTTGAAATTTTAAAAATGGTTCTTGTGCAGTACTAATCCACTACAGTAAATAATACTTCTGTTGTATACATCGATGGTTTATGCTTTCTGAAACAAACTAAATATTTTTATTTTGGATCATTACATTCTAATATATGTATGTAGATCCAGTTGTGGAAAGGACAACACATGCAGTGGCTGTTGATCACAATATCTGAATTATTTTTGTATTTATTAGTTGGGAATTATATGTGCCCTATAAAATGCACATGGATCTTTTACGCAAATAAATGGTTGTAAACAGGAAACACAAACAGACTGTTTCGACAATTACAGAAACCTGTTGGCTGGTTATATATCCATTATAGTAGATATTGCTTCTCTGTTCCCCGCTCTTAAAATCATGTACTTTTTTTTTTTTATCCTGAATCTCAGTTCCTCTCTTCCCATATGCATGGTTAGCGATAATATATACCTGCATATGTGGGTATGTGCATATATATTTCATATCTGAATTCTGCCCAAAGATTCTAGGAGGTGTTTGGTTCATGGTTAATGGGTCAGGAACCTTAATACTATGCATTAGTATTTGGATTAGTCATTTGAGTATATGGAATGGGAATCCCAATCCTTCTAGGGAGTTAAATCATTTACTGGATTGTCATTTCA
The DNA here is from genome assembly GCA_036435485.1 of Saposhnikovia divaricata. NCBI lineage: Eukaryota > Viridiplantae > Streptophyta > Magnoliopsida > Apiales > Apiaceae > Saposhnikovia > Saposhnikovia divaricata. The sequence continues at coordinate 29,675,672 of CM071600.1, forward strand.
TTCTCATTCATATTAATCCTCATTCGCTCATATCCTCCATTCTCATTCTCGATGTCCATCCAAATGTCTCCTTGGTGTATTTATGTAGTTATTTATTACGCTACCGTATGACATGTTATAAGGTACGTGTGTAAACCAATACACCATACCCTCAATTAATATTCTGTTTGGATGTAAAATCGTACATGTACCAGTCACCATATGAATCACACTTATCGATCATTGTCATTCGGCAGTTGATGTGGAATACTTTGTGTTAATGTTAAAAATGCTATTAAGGGGCATTCACATTTGTCACTCGACTTGGGATACGTATAGATAATATAGGAACTATGGTGGAATCCAAGGGAATTACGTACAAAATTCTAAGGAATAAAGTGCACATGTCAGTCAACAAGGAAGCGACAGTACTGGCACGCGAATAATTGATAGCCACGTAAATTAGCTATTGATTCCGTGTCTCCGAACGTTTAAAATAAAGGGTTGCTTATCTGTATAGGAGCATATAGCTTAAGAGAAGACGGAGTTTACTATGTTCTGTACGTACGTGTTGTTGTGTGATCGGAACCTAGTTCAAAATAAAAAGATGTCTCACTAACATTCTTCAAAAATAAAATAAAATTGCATGATACTCCCGTCTCTAAATATTTCCATTTGAAATGTCGGTTCTGTTCATTACATGAGATAAATTATTAATTTACATCTAATCTATAAGACCAAATATAGTCATGGTTGATTTTGTTGGATTCGTATTTGTTAGTACTTTAATATAGTGAAATTTTTGTATTTAATACTAGTACGAAATTAAAAATATTAACAATCAAAATGTGTGTTGACAAATATATCCGGTAAAAAAAAAAGTAGTAAGAGACGGAGGGAGTATATATATCTGCTAGCTAATGAATTTCAGTTTGTTAGTTTCTTCATTTCTTAAATTAATACTCTGCAAATGGTGATGAAAAATGTACAAATTAGCCAAAGAAACCTTACATATGAAAGTCATATTTTTTAGTTTCTTTTTTTTTTGAAACCCATATTTCTTGGCATCTTGATACAAGTTATTTGTACTCACGTGAATTCTTAGTAATTGCATGCAGATATAAGAACATATATTTGTTCGACAAAGTGATCTCGTGAAAAGTTTATGAATATTAAATATTTGAACTATTATTTCTTTTTAAAGAAATTACATGGTCAAGTGATTAAAATATGAAGTCTGCCAAAGAAAAAAAAATATCGAAATTCTTCCCAGTCCAACTAAATTATTACCGTACTAATTTAGGCAAAACAAAAGAAGTTATTACCGTACTACACCTACAGTCATCATTAGCAAGATTTTAATTAATAGAACTGAATATTGAGAAACCTTTTAGACCACTTTGCCTTCTGGATATGGTCAGTCATTTTTGTAGGAAATAGCACACTTCGTGTATCTACATTTTGAGTACTGTCATATTACTTCCAATATTGATGTTCAAAAACTCCCACTTACTACACTTACTATATTAGAATTTGTAAATACTTATGTTATGACTGGATTTTTCCCGGATGTTGGTTCGGTCCGACTTGCAATGAAAAAGAATACGAGGGATTGGTCCACCGATTCACTTTCGGTGTGAGAATAAATTAGTCAGTTTTGGTAAGATATTTTGAACGTAGAAAGTCTGTGTATTGTGTGTAAGTTGTGAATGAATGAATAAGTTGAACCTGACTAGACCATATTCCCTCCTCTCCAGGCAGTTACCGAAGAGTGGGTGACATGAACGATGTGTCTCACGTTCTGGGGAGTCCTAACTGCATGACCGTTGTGGACAAATAGACTGACTGATGGTGGGCTTCATTCGGTTGGGCCTACGATCGATGTCTGGATCTTCGGTCTAGCCCATTAAGGTGGGCCTCCAACATGTCCCTGGGCTTCGTTCGGAGTCATCCTCAGGACGAAGGCAAAAGCTTAGGCCCATCTTCGGAATTTACTCTTCGGACGTCTCCTTCGGATAAGGATGACAGCATGGATCGACAAGACGGCTCTTGGGGAGACGCGCCTCATAAATGATTACAGCTGTCCAATCCGGAGATCTGCGTTTGAATAGTGTCCGTTGAATTCGAAAGGACTTCTGTCCAAACGACACTTCCCCCTTCTTAAACCCCAAAAATTCTTCATTTATCATTTTACAATTACAACATAACATCGATTCTTAGAGCGAAATCCATTCAATCTCAGAGATTTCTTAGACGATCGTCAACAACCATAGGTGCTGTAATCTCGATCTCAGAAGTCCCCAAATCTCCAATACCCATTGATGATTACCTTCACAAAGTCTATCCCCAAAAAACTTATCTCTGAGAATAGATACATGAAGAAAGTAAGCTTTTCTCCGCCTCCTTCTCGATTATTTGTATGTCTGTAACATCTTCATTCTTGTTTCTTTTGCATTATAAATCTGCATTTCGTGTTTATATGTATATGTTTGTATGTATATGCATAAAGTTACCTGTATTTCTTGAACAAAATATACACATGTTTGTGCCATTTTCGGGCTTTAATTTCACAATTTTTGCCCACACATAAACTCTTCCTGGAATTCTAGGACTTGTCTGTAAGTTGTTTGGGTTAAGAGCATCCTTGGGAATCTTTAAACCTCAAGAACTTCCTTCGGGTTGTCCCGATCTTTCACTTATAGCTTTTAGGCCCTTTAATTTACTTCGCCTTAGGTTGTAGGATGTCCCCGACCGATCCTAGCCCGCTGTACTCGGCCTCTTCTTTATAAGTTTTTTTTATTATATTGTTCTGTCTAAAAAATACATTAAATATGTGTGTTTACTGAGAATCGATCTTGTGACCTTTGGTAGTACTCACTTAATATCCCTCTTATTATATATATATATATATATATATATATATATATATATATATATATATATATATATATATGGGATCCCTTCTACAGCCACAGTTGGATATAATCTAATATCCAACCAACCCATTTGTGACCATCCAGTAAACTAATGGACGGCTAGGATCGGAAAAGCTTACGCTATATAATATAGCGTAATACGCTATATAATATAGCGTAAGCTTCTACCAAAATCCCTCCGTTTCTAATTTGTTTTTTTCCGTTAACTGGTGAGATATTTTTGAAATCCGACTTCACTGTATTTTTCTACACCTCACAACGATAATTTTGCATACCATATTTGATATATTTCGACACAATTTAAATGGGGGTCTTAACTTACGCTCTGAAAGGCATATGACTCAGCCTATTTGTAGTTCGAGGATCCTAATCCAATTAAACTAGATTGTAATAAGTAAATAATATCAACTGTCACAAGAATCTCAAAAGATGATAACCGTCAGAAGAAAAATCAACAAGTCAATCTATAGTTTTGATGTTTTACACTGGAAGAAGATTCAGATATCTGATCAGGCCTCAAGGTAGCATTGAAACAAGTGGATTCATTTTCAAAGACAGAGATTTCTATTAGTGACAAGAAACAATTTCAGTACCGAATGATTGATGAGAGTGAAGAGTATAAAAGACCACAGTGTTAAAAGTCACGATGAAGAACAGAGATTGGAGTTAGTCGTTCATGAATCAGACAGTACATCGAACGTCAACATCATGCCAGTGTATGTTCCTTATTATAATTACGTGGTTTTCAGCGGAGTATTGACTATTAAAGAATTTATATTAATTCTATTTTAATTGATTAAGTCAAGTAATTAAGTTAATAAATAAATTAATTCTATCAGAATTAATATATTTGTTAAAGTGATTATTAGATTAATTAAATAAGAATTAATATGGAAAAGAATTAATTAGTTAAATGATTTTTTATAAGTCATTTAATTAATTATAAGCTGAAAAATATGAATGATATAACTATCAAACTGATAGTTATACCGATAGTCATATTCAGTTAAATGGAGATAGTCATATTCAGTTAAATGGAGATAGTCATATTCAGTTAAATGGAGATAGTCATATTTCATTCAATTGGTAAGTTATACCGAATGTTATATTCATTTGGTAATTCATACCGAATGTCATACTGGCTAGTTAAGTTATACCGAAAGTTATATTTAAGCTGGACAGTCATATTACATTGATTTGATAGTCATACCGATTGTCATATTAATGTAAAATGATTGTCATATCAGTTTAAATCAAGTAATATGACTATGGCTGTGTATATAAGGCAGAGGAATGCAGAAGATTAAAAAAAAGTCGAACCAAGAACAAGAAAAATACACAGCAGCTGTTTTCTCTCTCTCTCAAGCTCAAGAACACCTTCAAATTTAATTCGGTAAATTCAAGTTCATCTCAGTTGTAATATCCTATCCGTTGGAACTTGTTTACTTGTGATTCTTGTACTACTAGCGAATTAAGTTTCCTAGTTCACAAATTGATATCTTGATTTTATTAACTAAATTAGCAAAGTTCATGTTGAATTTTCTAATTAGTTATTAATCACTTGATAATCATTTGGACTGATTTTGTAACACCCCTCAAGTTAATATATTGTTATATTCAACTTGAAATTTGTGTTATATTATTCCGCACAAAAATATTCATTTAAGGCAAAATTATTTAACGAATAAATTTTGAGAAAATGGTATAGATCGTATTCAACCCCCCCTTCTACAATCTTAACGGACCTAACAATTGGTATCAGAGCCTATTGATTGATACACAAATCAAGATCCTATTTTTACTCAATCAAAAATTAAGCTCGAATTTTTAACTCTCTTAAAAATTCATCATGTCTGCCAAAGGCAATGTCAAAATTCCTATCTTTAATAAAGATAATTATGATATGTGGAAAAACAAAATGGAGTTATTTCTTGATGTAGCAAACCCAAGTTTTTTGTGGGTTTTGGAAAATGGACCGGCAATTCCCATGCAACATGATACTGAAACAGTTGTAAATGGAACTGTAACAGTCCCTGCCAGATCCTATCCAAAGGACCTTAAGAACTATACCTCTGAAGATAAGGAGGCAGCTGGATTGGATAAAAATTTGAGGCTCATTCTGTTGGATTCCCTAGATGCTGTAATGTATAGCCATGTGAGAAATTGTAAAACTGCTAAGCACATCTGGGAAACTATTGAGGTCATTAATGAAGGGACTGATGAAGTCAAGGAAAATAGACTGCAAATTCTAACTTCTGAATATGAACACTTTAGAGCTGGCCCTAATGAAGGCATTCAGGAAGTGTTCGAAAGGTATAACAAGATAATCAACAACTTGCAAGTTCATGGCAAGCATTATACTCAGAAGGAGATCAACATGAAGTTTTTACTAACTATGCCTACTCACTTGGAACATAGAATTACTGCCATCAGAGAATCTAGAGACTTGACTCAGGTTGCTCTTGAAAGGCTGTTTGGTGTTCTGAAAACATATGAATTAGAACAAGTACAGCAAAAGGAATTCTATGGCAAAGGCAGAATGGCAAATTCTTCTACAGCTTTAGTGGTTGAGGTTCCTAAGGAAGTGGAAACTAAGGTGGTTCAACCTATCAGTTTCAACAAGGAACAAACTGAAGTAGAACTTGGCCAAACACCAGCTACTCAGGATGGTGGAGAATTTTATTCACTTGAAGAGCTGGATCAATTGGAAGATGAATCTATGGCAATGATGGTGAGACAATTTAGTAACTTCAGATTCAGAAGAAATCCAAAGTTCAGGTTTAAGTCAAATAACAGATTTCAGAGAGGAGGTTCTTCATCCTCTAGTAACAGGGGAGGTTATAAAACTGGAACTGTTGACAGAAGCAAAATCCGTTGTTTCAATTGTAATGAGTTGGGACATTTTGCTACTGAGTGTCAGAAACCCAAGCAAGCACAGAAGAAAGATTATGTTTCTGAAAAGAAGAAAAGTGGAAGAGCTTATGTGGCTGCTGGTAAAAGCTGGGATGATACAGATAGCGAAGATGAAGAATATGGAAACTTTGCGTTGGTGGCAAATGCTGAATCTTCAACTTATTATACCACTCCGGTAATTCTTACTGATGCTCAGTTAATTGATAGTTTACGTCTTTCCTTGAATAATGCAGAAAGAGGGTACGAGAGAATAAGTCTTGTTAACACTAATCTTGAAAATCAAATGCTAGATTTAAAAAAAAGTACAGGTTAATCAAGATAAGAATATAAAAGAAATAGCTCGACTTAACTGCAGAGAAATGGGTCTAGGAGAATACATGACAAAACAAGTTGATAAGATTGCTGAACAAGAAACCACCATTAGGGAACTTGAAACACAGGTTAGAACGTGTTATAATTCTGTTAAAGTTTCTAAAGATTTCTTCAACAAACAAGCATTAGAACAAACTGTAGGAATAGGATTTGATTACAGTCAAGCTGTTGGTTCTTTGAGTAATCATTCCCCTAATTCTATACCAGCTAAAGAAAGAGGTATACCACATATTCTCAAGAATGTTGAAAAACCAATGTTTACAAAATCTGATGCTGGTCAACCAGATATTAGTTCTATGGTTATACATGAAGAAATGAGAAATGAGGATGCTGCAAATGGCACAGTTCTTGCTGAGAATAAATGTGTTAAGAATAAAACTACTAAAAACTATAATACAAAGAATGTGTCATCCAAGAAAAATGTCACAGTATTTGTTAAGGCTAAATCAGTTGAGGACGTTAACACAACAAATGTGTCACCCAAGAAAGATGTACCTAAAGTACCAGTCAAAGTTGTTAAATCAGCTAGTACTTCTAAGACTGGATTAGGTAGTAACAAGTCAAAGCAGAAAAATACCATGCCTACTATTAACTCTAATCATAAAGCATGTGGTATTATCAATTGTATGTCTTGTGCTTTTAACAATATGCGTGCTTATTTTAATGGTAATTATGCATGTGTTAAACAGAATGCTCCTCAACAGCACATGAACAGGAACAATAATGTTCGATCTAAGACTGCTTTTCCACCTCAAGTTAGGAGAGAGACATTTGCACCTAAGACTAAACAAAAGATTACCAAGAATGTCTACCAGGTCAAATGTCCAGTCAATGACACAAGTGTTACTGCTGCGAGATAAACATGGATACCCAAGATTAAACAAAAGATTTTCAAATCTGTTTATAAGGTTAAATGTTTATTGACTAAAGAGGTTAAACTTAAAAATGTTGTTTTGCCTGATAAAGGTCAATACTTTAAATACGCAGGACCCAATCAAATTTGGGTCCCGAAGAAGGTTTAACTCATTTGTCATTGCAGGGTATTGAACAGGTTGATCGGATAACCTGGATCTTGGACAGTGGATGTTCAAGGCATATGACTGGAGATAGAACCCTGCTGACAAATGTGGTGGAGAAGGCCGGCCCAGTAGTTACCTTTGGAGATAACAGCAAAGGTAGAACTGATGGATATGGCAGACTTGAAGCTGGAAATGTTATCATTGATGAAGTTTCTTTTGTGAAAGGACTTGAGCACAATTTTCTCAGTGTCAGTCAATTCTGTGATAAAGGTTATGAAGTTCATTTCAACAAGAAGAATTGTCTAATTTCACACAAGAGACATGAAAAGCCACAACTGACAGGAGTTAGAAAAGGCAATCTGTACGTAGCCAATATGAATTCAGGAAGCACTGAAGAAGTCACTTGCTTCTACACTAAAGCATCTAATGATGAGAGTTGGCTATGGCACAAGAAACTTTCTCATCTTAATTTCAAGACAATGAATTCTCTGGTCAAAAGAGAATTGGTGAGAGGTTTGCCTTCAATGGAATTCACTCAAGAAGGACTGTGTGATGCATGTCAAAAGGGCAAGCTAAAAAGGGCAAGTCACAGGAGCACTGATACATCTTCAATAACTGAACCATTACAATTACTTCATATGGATTTGTTTGGTCCAGTTAATGTGATGTCTATGTCAAGGAAGAGATATGCTCTAGTGATTGTTGATGATTTTTCAAAATACACATGGGTTCTGTTTTTGAATTCTAAAGATGAGACTCCACAACTGGTGATTGATCACATCAAGTTAATTGAGAGAGATTCTACGTATCCAGTGAGAGCTATAAGATCAGACAATGGAACTGAATTCAAGAATGCAGTTCTAAATGACTTTTGCACTGAGAAGGGTATAACCAGACAATATTCAGCTCCAAGAACTCCTCAGCAAAATGGGGTAGTAGAAAGAAAGAATAGAACCTTGATTGAAGCTGCACGTACTATGCTAAGTGAATCAAGGCTTCCATTGTACTTTTGGGCTGAAGCCGTCAATACTGCGTGCTATACCCAGAATCGAACTCTAATCAATAAAGATCAAATGAAGACACCCTATGAAATTATGGCTGATAAGAAACCTTCACTCAAATACTTTCATGTATTTGGGGCAAAATGCTTTGTGCTTAAAGAAGGTGATGATCAAGGTGGTAAATTCGATACCAAAGCATTTGAAGCAATTTTTATTGGTTATTCAATGAGAGCATACAGGGTGTATGTGATTGATGAACAGAAGATGATGGAAAGTGTCAATGTAACATTCGATGACACTAAACTCCCTAGTATCCAAACTGAGAATCCATCTGAGAAGCTATCTTTCGATGACATGACAGATACAGATTCAGAAGATGACAATGCACCTGAGATTTTTGCTGATGCTAATGACAACAATGATGATCAGGGTAATGGTGATGAAATCAATGATAGTAGTCAAAATTCCTCTGACTCTAATAATCAATCATCATCTAGTCAACCTTGCAACAACTCAGGGGGAGAAAATGAAGGGTCAACTGGTCACACACAACATCCCAATGAAGGTCAAGGAGAATTATCAAGATCCAATCTTCCCAGACAGACTGTTTGGAATAGAGCTCATCCTTTTGAGTTAATCATTGGTGATCCAGTTGTTGGTGTAAAGACTAGAAGAGCTCTTCAGAATCAATGCAATTATTCAGGGTTTCTATCAGAAATGGAACCTAAGAAAACTGAAGAAGCTCTTTCTGATCCTGATTGGGTGATTGTTATGCAAGATGAACTCAATCAATTTAAACAACAAGAAGTTTGGAAGCTGGTACCCAGACCTACAGACAGACCAGTAGTTGGCACAAGGTGGGTATTCAGAAACAAACTTGATGAAGATGGCACAGTGACGAGAAATAAAGCAAGACTGGTAGCAAAGGGTTACTCCCAATCTGAAGGCATTGACTATGATGAGACCTATGCTCCAGTGGCTAGACTTAAGGCCATAAGAATATTCTTGGCATTCGCAGCATTTTCAAACTTTAAAGTTTATCAAATGGATGTCAAGAGTGCTTTCTTGAATGGCAAGCTAGATGAAGAGGTTTATGTAGAACAGCCCCCTGGCTTTGAAGATCAGGATTTAATTGACTATGTCTACTTCCTTTTCAAGGCTGTCTATGGTCTTAAGCAAGCACCAAGGAAATGGTATGACACTCTCTCTGAATTTTTACTTGAAAATGATTTTGTTAGAGGTGTCATAGACAAAACTCTCTTTACAAAGAAACATAAGAATGATACAATTATAGTCCAAGTCTATGTGGACGATATAATATTTGGGTCTACTAATGATCTTTTGTGCAAGAAATTTGCGAAGTTAATGCAGGGTAGATTTGAAATGAGCATGATGGGTGAGTTGAAGTTCTTTCTTGGATTGCAAATAAGTCAAAGGACAGATGGAATATTTATTTGTCAATCCAAGTACATCAAAGAGCTTCTCAAGAAGTATTAAATGGAGGACTCTTCTTCAGCAAAGACACCATCATCCACAGCTGTCAAATTTGGAGCATATGAAAATTCTGTCAAGGTAGATATCACAAGCTACAGAGGTATGATAGGCTCATTACTTTATCTTACTGCGAGTAGACCTGATATTATGCATGCTACGTGTTTGTGTGCAAGGTTCCAATCGGATCCTAGAGATGTTCATCTCATTGCTGTTAAAAGAATTCTGAGATATCTTAAGGGTACGCCTAACCTAGGCATCTGGTACCCTAAAGATTCTGGTTTTAATCTTGTTGGATATACAGATTCTGACTATGCAGGAAGTGTTGTGGATAGAAAAAGCACATCTGGGAGTTGTCAATTCCTAGGTGGTAGACTAGTTTCCTGGTACAGCAAGAAACAACAGACAGTTTCCAATTCAACGGCTGAAGCTGAATATATAGCTGCTGGAAGCTGTTGCGCACAGATTTTGTGGATCAGGAATCAGCTGAGAGACTATGGCTTTGTGCTTGATAAAATTCCAATTTTATGTGATAATACAAGTGCCATAGAAATCTCTAACAATCCTGTGCAGCACACAAGGACAAAGCATATTGACATCAGGTATCATTTTATTCGAGAGCATGTCATGAATGGTACCGTGGAGTTATTTTTTGTACCCACGGAAGAACAAACAGCAGATATTTTTACTAAGTCTCTTGACGAATCCACATTTACCAGAATTGTTGGTGAATTGGGTATGTTAAATAGTCCTAGTAATTAAACTGGTTAATATCTTAGGTTTGATCTTTAATAATTTACAAGTGATTATTGTGTTAATATTTCTTATTAAATCACTTGTATAATTATTTTATCAACTTATACCCTTGCTTATTTCATCTTAAAATCATTGTTATTATCTTCTGTACATATTTTTAATTACTTATTATATTTTTAGATTAATTCATTTTCTTTGAAAATATTTTTCTCGAATTTTACAAGCTGTAATTTATGAGAAATCTATTTTTCTTGAAAATATTATTGTTTTTAATTCAGTTTGATTATTTTTGTTGTTTAAATAAATCATAGTTTCTTTTAGAATAATTTTCTATATGGAAATTGTTTTATTAGAAAATTTATAGATTTATTAACTCATCAGAAATAATTATGTAAATATGTAGTATAATTATTTAGTTTTATTTTATTTTATTTTATTTGATTTGTAATGTTTGTCCTTCTGTTATTAATGTTTGATTTCGTAAAAAGGACCACATATGATCGTTTTTATAATTTTTATTAGGTTTTATAATTTTAGTATAAATTAAATTGCTATTTTTTGGTTATGTAAATTATTAATGTAATTTTCTTGATTTAAATTCTGTTGATATTTTGTTTTTAGTTAGTTATATTAACTGATTTGTTAGAATATAACTATCGGTATAACAATCTCCTTGATTGTTATATTCGAACGTTTGTTTAGTTATATTAGTGTTAAATAATGTAATATAACTTAGAAATAAATTAGATATAACTTTGTTTTTGTTTTTGTTTAAATATAACTGTTAAAATAGTTTATAGTTATATTAAGTGTTTTAACAGTAATATAACTATCGGTATAACTAAGATTTGATTGTTATATTGAGTGTTTTTTCGGTAGTTATATTAGATATTAACAGCAATATAACTTACAGTGCCTAGGGTAGTCATATTACGTTTTATACGTAATATAACTATCGGTATGACTATCACCCGATAGTTATATCACAGTTATTTCACATATAATAACTAAGTTATATTTTGACAGTCATATTCAATAGTTATATTGCTGCTTTGTTACTCTCTCGCGTGTTAAGTCACCGAGAACTTAATATACACACATATACACACGAATTCGAACGAATTGCTGTCCAATTTCTGCCTCGAATCTTACTCAAAACACGTTTCTAAGGATCTTTCTTGATTACCCAGTCTATAATCTTCATAATCAAGGTTGAAAATGTAAGATTTGATCGAGTTTTGAGGTTTTTGAGTTTGAAAAAATTCGAATTTTTGATCTAAAAATCCGAACAATTGGTTGTGATTCTGTAAAAACTAAAATTACATGTGTGTTTGTATTACAATCAAGATCCTTGTCTGAATTTTTCATAATTTTTGATAGAGATTTTGCTTTTTCGAATTTTTTAATTATTAATTAATTCGAATTTTGTAATTTAATTGGGTTAAATTGTTGAATTTTGCAGATTTACTAATTTTAATCCCTGATTTGCAATGGCTGGTGCTTATAATAATTTTGAACTTGTGAATCACAATTATATTGGATACTTTAATCCCGAGGATTGCCCAGTGGATCGGTTCAAGTCCTGGATAAAGTTTCTAAATGAGCAAAATCTCTGTAGTCACTCTATAACTGCAAATGTTCCAATGAAATTTGGTCCACTCAAATTAATGTGTACTACAGCTGTCTCAGATGAAAGATCGTTTTCATTCGATTTTAATGGCCAGACATATACAGTGGATGAATCTGTCTTCAATGCTGCTCTGGGACTTCCTATTGAACGATTTGCTGAATTGCCTTCAAATGATGAGTTGACTCAATTTTTCACAAATATCAACTATCATGGTCAACTGAATCTGAAACGACCACTCAAAAGCAATCTTGTTCAAGAATGGAATATCTTCTTCGAGATCATAGCAAAGGTGTTTGCTAATTCTACAAAGAACAACAATACTGTCATCACAGGTATGTTACAGTCAATTGGTTTCGCTATTGCTCACAATAGAAGAATCAATTTTGGCAGTTTGATATGGCCTATTCTGCTGAATCGATTGAAGAAGGCTACAAAGAACTTTGGAAAAGGTAAACCGGTTAAGTGTCATTATCCTCGATTTTTGACACTAATTTTTAATCATCTAATGCCTAAGGATCAACCTGCTCCGTTTCCAAATGATCGAATTCAATGGTCTGGTAAACCAAACAAGAAGTTCTACACCAGGCTGGATACTTCTAAGGTCTTGTTGCATGTTCATGTAGTCATAACACCTTATATGTCTACATACATACATTTGCCAAATGTCATGCCACAGCTAGATGCTGTGGTACCTTTAGTTCAACAAGCTCCACAGCCTGAAGCAGAACAAGTTCCAGTACCTCAACCTGATTCTGAACCCTTGAATGTGCTTGAACATCAACTTCCAGTGGATCAACACACTCAGAATGAAGATGATGTACATGTCAATGATCAGGTATTTAACTCAACTCCACTACAATCTCAATATCTTTCTGGTAGTCAAATGATTGTGAGAAGTGACCAAGGGGTTGTAGATCCACAACCTTTATCCCAGGTCAATGCACCAAACACTGATCCTAAATTCTCCAAACACTATCGTAGAAAGAAATTGTCATTCAAAAGAGCTGTTCCCAGTAGTGATATTGTGAGTGAAACAGATTTGCCATCACAAAAGAAAAGTAAAACCATGTCAAAGGCAATCTTAAACCCATTCATTCCTTCAAGCTCACCCCTGTTACTCACAATGGGGGAAGATATTTTTGCAAATGAAGCTGAAAATATTGTTATGCAAGTGGAGCAAGTTACAGTGCCTGCCATTGTTACGGCAGAAGAACCTTCACAGGTTGATCGGGATTTGCGAAATCCCATTGCACCACCACTGACCTTCCAAGAGGAGGCTAGGGTGATCTCCAGTGCAGGTACAATGGATGCAGCTAAGGATAATGAGAGGAGTGATGTGAGAATTACTTCAAATCTGAGTGAAACACCAGCACGTGAGGTGAGTGATACTCAGAGAGCTATTGAAGTGAGAGCACACAATGACACATACACTTTATCTCTCATTACTCAACTCAATCAGATGAAAGAAAGTCTTGCTCAAGCTGAAGAGGACAACAAAAACTTGAGGTTTGATATGGACAACATGAGAACTATCTTCAACAACAAAATCAATGCACTTAAACTCTCTCAACAACAAGCAGTTGAAGACTCTGGAGATGTCACAGTGGCTCAAGATCTTATTATCTCATCTATGGCTAATCAAATTGAAGATCTTCAGAACAACATAAATGAAAATCATTTAACCACTGAACATCGTCTCAGTCAGATTGAAAAGCAAAGTGATGATCAAGCAAAGGGGTTAAGACATTTATATAATATCATCAGCAGAACTCACTCACTTACAGCAGAAGAGAAGAAATTCTTTGGAGGTAGTGATGAAAGTGACCCTGGAGCTGGAACAAGTCACAAGACTGTAGAGGATTCCTCAACTAAGGGGGAGAAATCTAGAGGGGGAGCAAGTGCAAGTGCAAGTAAAGAAAAATTTGAAGATAGGAGTGAAGGGAAGAAGACAACTCATCAAGCAGCAACAGAACAGGAAGATGATGATGTAGAAGGTTTTTACTATACAGGTGAACCTGATATTGATCTGTTTGCTGACTTACAGTTTCCTGATGTTGGTGAAGAATTTGAAGAACCAGATCTCAGTTTTTGGGATGATGAAGAGCAAATAATTCCTGATTCTGTTGAAACACAACAGATGAATTTTGAAGCAAACAAAGAACTCGAACAGAATGAAGCTAATCTGGCTATGAGAGAAGAAAGACTCAAGAAGACACTTGAACAGTTAGCTCATAATGAGAGACTTCAAAAGGCAGAACATGAAGCACTTCAAAAGCAACATGCTCAGAAACTGGAAGCTAGGAAGATGTACATCAAGTACAAAAATGGTGATAAGTGGGAACGTGCTCAAAAGGTAATTGACTCACCACAAACTTCTGACTATGATGATCGTCGAATGATTGCTATCTTTGAAAGCTTTAAACAGAAGAACCATATACATGATATGAATTTGAAAGCTTTAAAGACAGAAATTGTGAGAATAACCACTGCATCTGATCCTAAGAATGGTGAGCTGCTTATCTTCGTTGAATGTCATAAGCTCGGATCTCACAAAGTATCGCTTCAGTTCTTCTATGATAGATCTCTGTCAGAGCTTTGGGTGTTGAGACCAAAAGTAAGAACATCTTCTGAACTAGGCATACTGCTTCATGAAAAGTTTCAAGAGTTTGCTGAAAGAGCTGGTCCTGAAGTTATAAGTGACCCTCCACAAGTTAAAATTCTCAAGGGAGAAGTCATTCATACTGTTAATCTTCAGACAGACGAATTGTATACACATCTTGCCAGACATTTGGTATATGTTGAATATGCTCTTCGGAATCATGGTTTTGCATCACAGGAAAAGATTGAAGCTGCAAATCATATTCGATCCTATGCTCAGACCAACATGAAGAAATACAAGCAGTATCAAGGTGAGTTAAGAAAGAAGCTTGGAATACCATTGGTCTATCCTACAGATGTGGCATCCAGAAGGGATTTACTTGTTGATTCAGAAATGATCAAGAATCTACCGGACATGGATGAACAAGAAGAAGGAGAAATCAATGAGAAAGAAAGTGGTAAATGAAGATTAGCTCTACAAGTTATATCATTAGAGCTTTGATAGAACAAGATAGGATAATTGTCTTATATGATCAGTCTAGAGGATCATCTATCTTGTATTTATCTTTTCTGTTTGAATCTGGATAATGTTAATATAAACCATAACTTTTACATTATTTACTTAGCATTTAAAGTGTTTTCTTTTACTTGTTTAATTGGGATTAGTTGAAGAATCCTCTAGGTATTTGCTTGTTATTGTGTAACAAACAAATAGGGGGAGATTGAAAGGCATATGACTCAGCCTATTTGTAGTTCGAGGATCCTAATCCAATTAAACTAGATTGTAATAAGTAAATAATATCAACTGTCACAGGAATCTCAAAAGATGATAACCGTCCGAAGAAAAATCAACAAGTCAATCTATAGTTTTGATGTTTTACACTGGAAGAAGATTCAGATATCTGATCAGGCCTCAAGGTAGCATTGAAACAAGTGGATTCATTTTCAAAGACAGAGATTTCTATTAGTGACAAGAAACAATTTCAGTACCGAATGATTGATGAGAGTGAAGAGTATAAAAGACCACAGTGTTAAAAGTCACGATGAAGAACAGAGATGGGAGTTAGTCGTTCATGAACCAGACAGTACATCGAACGTCAACATCATGCCAGTGTATGTTCCTTATTATAATTACGTGGTTTTTAGCGGAGTATTGACTATTAAAGAATTTATATTAATTCTATTTTAATTGATTAAGTCAAGTAATTAAGTTAATAAATAAATTAATTCTATCAGAATTAATATATTTGTTAAAGTGATTATTAGATTAATTAAATAAGAATTAATATGGAAAAGAATTAATTAGTTAAATGATTTTTTATAAGTCATTTAATTAATTATAAGCTGAAAAATATGAATGATATAACTATCAAACTAATAGTTATACCGATAGTCATATTCAGTTAAATGGAGATAGTCATCTTCAGTTAAATGGAGATAGTCATATTCAGTTAAATGGAGATAGTCATATTTCATTCAATTGGTAAGTTATACCGAATGTTATATTCATTTGGTAAGTCATACCGAATGTCATATTGGCTAGTTAAGTTATACCGAAAGTTATATTTAAGCTGGACAGTCATATTACATTGATTTGATAGTCATACCGATTGTCATATTAATGTAAAATGATTGTCATATCAGTTTAAATCAAGTAATATGACTATGGCTGTGTATATAAGGCAGAGGAATGCAGAAGATTAAAAAAAAAGTCGAACCAAGAACAAGAAAAATACACAGCAGCTGTTTTCTCTCTCTCTCAAGCTCAAGAACACCTTCAAATTTAATTCTGTAAATTCAAGTTCATCTCAGTTGTAATATCCTATCCGTTGGAACTTGTTTACTTGTGATTCTTGTACTACTAGCGAATTAAGTTTCCTAGTTCACAAATTGATATCTTGATTTTATTAACTAAATTAGCAAAGTTCATGTTGAATTTTCTAATTAGTTATTAATCACTTGATAATCATTTGGACTGATTTTGTAACACCCCTCAAGTTAATATATTGTTATATTCAACTTGAAATTTGTGTTATATTATTCCGCACAAAAATATTCGTTTAAGGCAAAATTATTTAACGAATAAATTTTGAGAAAATGGTATAGATTGTATTCAACCCCTCCTTCTACAATCTTAACGGACCTAACACGCTCTATTATATAGCGTATACGCTATATACAATAGAGCGTAAGTCCCCTCATCCTGGCCGTTGATTGTATGTTTTAATGGTATAAGATGGGTTGGTTGGATATTACAAAATATCCAACTGTGGCTGGTGACCCATTCCCTATATATATATATATATATATATTAAATATTTGATTGAATATAAACGTTTAATTATTTAAATAATTTTTTATTATTAATTTTAAATTTACTTATATTCCAAACTTTATTTCAAGATCTAAATAAATACTGTTAATTTAATGTTATTTCTAAATTTATTGTTAAGTATCTTAAGAATTCAATCAATATTTAAATAAAATTATTTTTACTACTTAAATCCTACAATATTTTATATTAATTTTTTTTTGTTTTTTTTAATCTGCAGAATATGTTGTTGATATCAATATTTTTATAGGTATTTTTAAATTTATAATATTGTTAACCTATATATGTCATTGATATGGGCTAAAAGTAAGCCCTGAAGACACATTTAATGTGGCATTAATTAGACCCAGAATGGTCCAAACGTGGGGCCCACCAGATGGGCCCAAACCCTATTTACAATATTAATTTTGTAATTAATATTAAGGGTAATAATCAGCTCAGCAAATAAGAGTCAAACAAGGATATCACTCCTGCCTGACTTAGCCTCCAAGATACATATTTCAACATGGAAACTGATTCCTACAAGGAATAGATCTGGAACCTTCCTCAAAGAAGACTTGTCCACCAAGTCTCTGACTCCTACCATAATTCTAGGGCATCTCAGCCTATATAAAGAGTCGTACCCCTCATCTCAGTACTACGTTTTGGCTTAATCCTCGAATAAGGACATACAAGCCACTGCGTCCTAGGTGAGCTCTCGCCGCCATAGCCTCGAGGGCACCATCACCTAGAACTACATTTTTGGCTTGATTCTCAATAACGAGATACGTAGGCACTCTGTGAGGACCGATCAGTCTCGTAACACGGAAACAGCCATTAAAGCTCGAAGCTCAACCACCCTAGCATTAATTACAAATCGTAACCTAGTTTTTATTCCACAACAGTCATGTTATAAGTTTTTTTCTAAATTAAGTTATTTGTAGAGTTATTAAGTTTTTCTATTTATTTAATTTTTGTACACCTAAAATTGTAGAAGCGAGAGTCATAGGAAGAATTGTGTGCGGAACTTTTAAATTAAATATGATATTGACGGGATTTGAACATTTGATCTTTCGTAAGTAATTAAAATATATAATACATCACATCATAACAACCAACAGTTCTTATTTATTTCACTTTTTGGATATATATTAATGATTGTAAGATTACATTTTAAATTAAATAGGTAACTTGTTTTAATTTGAAAAGAAATATTAAGAACCCTGTCGGGCGCCTTAAAGTGACGCCTTAATGCTAGTGACGCCTTAATGCTAGTGACGCCTTAAAGTGTAGGGCGTTCCCTCAAACCCTGTCGGGTATGGCTCAAAGGTGGTATAGCAGGCTACCTGCAAATTCGATTGGCTCTTTCCAGGAGTTGAAAAATTCCTTTGTTAGCCAATTCATTAGTGGAAGAGTTCATGAGAAAAGTTCTGCATCCCTCATGTATGTGGTGCAGGGGAAGAACGAGAATCTAAGGGATTATCTCAAGCGATTCACCAAGGAGACATTGAATATTACAGATCTGGAGAATAAAGTGGCCATGGTAGCCTTGGAACACGGAACCACTGATTCTTTCTTCAAAAGGTCTTTGGCAAAGCATCCTCCTGAGAACATGGCCGAGCTCCAACGAAGGGCCGACAAGTATATCAAGGTAGAGGATAGCATGAAAAAAGAAGCTGCTGGAGGCAATGGCAAGGGCTCTAATGATTTTAAGAAACGGAAGCAAGAACAAGAGTATGATGTTAGGGACACGTATCCCCGGACTAGCAAGGATTCTGATTCACCCCCGAAGAAGAATTTGGGACCAAGATTCAACGACTATGCGAGATTGAATGCTCCTAGGAGTCAGATTTGTTACATATCGAGAAAGACAAAGATTTTCGATGGCCGAAGCCACTTAGGGGTGATCCCGCAAAGAGAAACAACGATCAGTACTATAGATTCCACCGCGATGTGTGGCATGATACAGATGATTGTAGGCAGTTGAAGGATGAGATTGAATTCTTGATCCGAAAAGGAAAGTTGAACAAGTTCACTAAGGGTGATGATCGTGGAACTCAAAGGAGGGATTATGATAGAAGAGACAATGATAGAAGGGATGATGATCGAGATCGTAACCCACAGCCCCGAGGGCCAGTTATTAACATGATTTGGGGAGGCCCGACAGCGGCCGGTACAACCCGAAACTCTCGGAAGGCGTATGCCAGAGAAGTGATGCACATCGTGGGAGAAGCCCCGAAGCGTGCCAGGACTGAGATAGCTATTGATTTTGATGACTCAGATCTCGAAGGGGTGAAGTTTCCCCATGACGACCCGTTGGTCATAACCCCTGTGATTGGGAACTCGGAAGTGAAGCGGGTCTTGGTAGACACTGGAGCTTCTGTTGATATTTTGTTTCATGTCGCATTTATAAAGATGGGGTACACCGACTCTCAGTTGACCCCAACCAACATGCCAATTTACGGATTTAATGGAGTTGAGTCCAAAGTTGAAGGGACTATTCAGTTACCCATGACAATTGGGCAAGAACCTAAAGAGGCTACTCAGATGCTGAATTTTCTGGTGATCAAAGCATCCTCGACTTATAACGCAATCCTGGGAAGGACTGGACTTCATGCGTTCAAGGCTGTTGCGTCTACTTATCACATGAAGATTAAGTTTCCAACCCGGAATGGAATTGGAGAACATAAAGGTGATCAAAAGATGGCACGAAGCTGTTATGTAGCCTCGTTAAGGCCTGATGGAGTCGGGGGACAAGTCCCTCCAATTGAAGACATGGATGTCCGCAGAGGTAAGGAACACCAAGAAAGGCCAGCAGAGGACATCACACAGAAGCCTTGGACAGCCATTGAGGCTAAGGCGTTAACTGACTTCGTGGTTGAATGTACCATTGGCAACCAAGAAGTCGGGGGGCAGGAGGTAGTACCCCAAGCAGGAAGTGAACTTCAGAATAAGAATGAGGAGACCAGAAGGAATGGTGGGCGCTCTATTTTGATGGAGCATCAAAAACAAAATCAAGTGATGCAGGCCTAGTTTTGCAATCCCCCGATGGGCTCAAGTTATCGTAGTAGGACTTAGCTTCATATTTATCTAGTAGAAGCAGAAATAAGGTTCATTGAAACCATTTCAGAGCATGTTGCTCCGAGTAGGACAGTAGTACTCTATGTAAGGGTTGAACCTTTCAAGTTATTAATGCAAGTTTGATTTCCATTCATTGATTGTGTGATTTTATTTATGTGCCGAGCACCCGATGAGTGCAAGTCAAGGATGACCGAGTACCGAAAATAAAAGAATACACGAATGGAAAACAAACAAATGCATAAGTGAAGATCCCGAAGGGTCAAGAGTTAGGTTACAACGCAACCAAGTAAGAGTTTAAGTCTGTAAAGGACCCTGGATAAAAGACAAGAAGCTAAAAGCCACATGCAACAGTCAAAGCCATGAAAGTTCGAGGATGTTAAGGACTAGCTACTCTTCAATACTTATTAAGTACCTGGATTAAGGATCCAAGAATGAAGGCCAATAGATAACCTTAAGCAAGGATTAAGAAGATCAAGCAAGCTCTCGTCTCAGAAGTTTAAAAGGCAAGAAGCCAATGGGATTGCATTTATCGAAATCTAAATCGAGGAATCAACCCCGAATCCTAGGTTGAAGAACAGAAGCTGTTAGCCATGAAGGCCAAGATTAGCCATGAAGGCCAAGGTTAGTTATGAAGGCCAAACTTGAGGGGGTCGTGAACCTCCAATTAAGATCCAAAGGTTGAAACTTCATGTTGACTTGAAAACCAATATGTAATTTTGAAAACCTCCTAGGGAAGGTTCAAGACCTCGTGGGGCTAACCAGAAACCCCCTGGCCTTTGACCGGCAGCTCTGATAGATATTTCGGTGATTTAAAACACCATTGAGATTAAAAACCCTTGATTTCAAACATTGGCATTCAACCTTCGAACATCGACGTTCAACCCCCAAGATCAAGACAAACATTGAAGCCATGACGACCAAGCGAGCTGAAAAGTTACTTATGTGGGAGCATCTTTGAAAGAACCCCTGAAGGGCAAGTTGATAGCATTCTTGCAAGAAAATAGTGATGCGTTTGCTTGGACTACAACTGACATGCCAGGGATTGATCCCCAACTCATAACTCACAAGTTGAATGTTGATCCTGGGCGGAAGACAATAAAGCAGAAGAAGAGAAATTTTGCTCCTGAAAGGCAGGAGGCCATTAAACAAGAAGTTGACAAGCTCTTAGAGGCTGGGTTTATTGAAGAAATTCAGTTTCCTGAATGGATCGCAAACCCTGTGATGGTCAAGAAAGCGAATGGGAAGTGGAGGATGTGTATAGACTTCACTGATTTGAATGATGCATGTCCAAAGGATTGTTTTTCCCTTCCAAGGATTGATATGTTGATAAATGCCACAGTTGGACATGAGATGTTGAGCTTCATGGATGGGTTCAGCGGCTACAATCAGATTAAGATGCACAAGGATGACATCCCTAAGGTATCTTTCATAACTGACTTTGGTGTTTTCTGTTATCTTGTTATGGCTTTTGGTCTAAAGAATGCAGGAGCTACTTACCAACGACTGGTGAATAAGATATTCGCCCATCTGATTGGAAAAACCATGGAGGTCTATGTTGATGACATGTTAGTCAAGAGCCTACTCAAGGCAGATCACATTAAGCACCTCAGAGAGGCATTCGAAGTGCTGAGGCACCACAAGATGATGTTGAATCTAGCCAAGTGCGCTTTTGGTGTTGAATCTGGAAAATTTTTGGGATTGATGGTTTCAAAGAGAAGCATAGAAGCCAATCCTGATAAAATCAAAGCAATTTTAGACATGGAACCACCCCGTTCTGTAAGGGATGTGCAGAAGTTAACTGGCAGAGTGGCAGCTCTAGGGAGATTTATCTCCAAGTCTGGTGACAAATGCTTCCCTTTCTTTCAAGCATTGAAGAAGGTGAAAATTTTTGAATGGACTGATAAAAGCCAAGAGGCCTTTGAACAATTGAAGAAGTACATGGCCGAAGCCCCGTTGTTGGCCAAGCCAAGTCTCGGAGAGACTCTTTATCTGTATCTAGCAGTGTCTGAACAAGCATTGAGTGCCGTCCTCATTAAGGAAGAGAACAAGGTTCAGAGGCCTATCTACTATGTAAGCAAGGTGCTCCACGGAGCCGAGTTAAATTACTCATCCATCGAGAAATTTGCTTTGGCATTGATAACAGCTTCAAGGAAACTACGACCGTACTTTCAGTCACATAAAATCGAAGTCCTGACGGACCAGCAATTGAGGAACATATTGCACAGCCCGAAAGCAAGTGGAAGATTGATTAAGTGGGCAATCGAACTTGGAGAGTTTGACATCACGTATAAGCCTCGAACGGCCATCAAGGCTCAGGCATTGGCTGACTTCGTGGTCGAATGTACCATTAGCAACCAAGAAGTCGGGGGGCAAGAGATAGTAACTACCCCTAAAAGTGGAGATAAAGATGAAGAACTCGTACCTGAATCAGAAGGAATATTGGGTGCTCTATTTTGATGGAGCATCAAAAACAAAATCTAGTGGCGTAGGTTTAGTGTTGCAAAGCCCCGATGGGTTCATAGTTGAATATGCTTTGAAGTTGGACTTTCCTACTACCAACAATGAAGCTGAATATGAGGCATTGATAGCTGGCTTAGGCTTGGCAAGAATCATGAGGGTCAAGAATCTCAAGGTCTGTGGAGACTCAAGGCTTGTAGTATCACAAGTGAATGGCGAGTTTGAGGCCAAGGATGAAACCATGGCAAAATATCTAAGGATCGTGAAGGGTGTTATGACCCAATTTGAGGAATGCTATGTGGAGCACATCCCAAGAGAGGAAAACGTTAAGGCTGATGCCTTGTCCAAATTCGCTTCCTCTGAAATAGAGAATTATGCAAGGAGTGTTTACTTCCAGGTCTTGAAGGCCCCGTCCATCAACTCTAAGTTGATAGCACCAATTAATCTAGGAAGCTGTTGGATGGATCCCATCAAAGCTCACCTTGAAACTGGATGGCTTCATGACGATGCCTTGGAGGCACGAAAGTTGTCAGTAAGAGCATTGAGATACGCCCTGATCGAAGGCATTCTCTACAAGAGATCGTTTGTCATCCCATACCTGAAGTGTTTAAGGCCCCATGAGGCAAGAGAAGCGCTGGAAGAAGTTCATGGAGGGATCTGTGGACAACACTTGGGGGGCAGAGCCCTAGCTCACAAGATCACTCGTCTAGGATTCTATTGGCCAGAGATGTTGGTTGATGCAAAAGATTATGTTAAGAGGTATGAGAGGTGCCAAAAGCACGCTCCGATTGTAAGGTAGCCGCCTGAGATGTTGACCTCGATCAGCTCCCCTATTCCGTTTGCAATATGGGGAATGGATATACTTGTTCCCTTTCCCGTAGCATCTGCACAAAGAAAGTTTTTGATAGTAGCCATCGACTACTTCACTAGGTGAATTGGGGCAAAACCCCTAGCCAAGATAACCACCAAGCAAGTTGCCCAGTTCTTTTGGGAGAACGTGATTTGTAGATATGGAATCCCGCGAATCCTTGTGACGGATAATGGGACGCAATTCAACAATGAAGAATTCAAGAAGTACTGTGAGGAAAATGCTATTGATCTTCGTTTTACTTCAGTAGCACACCCGCAAGCTAATGGACAGGCAGAGATAGCCAATCGGATAATCCTTGATGGACTGGAGAAAAGGGTCGAACGCTCAAGAAACACTTCGGTGGATGAGTTACTGCTTATACTTTGGGCATATCGCACAACTTGCAAAGTGACAACTGGAGCAACCCCGTTTTTTGTTGGCTTATAGAGCCGAGGCAGTTGTGCCCCTAGAGATCATGAATGCATCACCTCGAGTTGAGGCATATGAGCAAGAGACTAATGAAGAAGGCATGAGGCTTGCCCTAGACCTAATTGATGAGGTTAGGGATGAAGCAAATGCCCGAAATACAGAGCATCAGAAGAGAGCATCCTTCCACTACAACCAAAGGGTTAAGGAGAGGTTCTTTCGGCAAGGCGAACTGGTTCTAAGGAAGATAGAAGCTTCTGGAGTTGGTCAGAAGGGAAAGCTAGCCCCTAATTGGGAAGGGCCGTATTGAGTCAAGAAGACGCTAGGACGAAGATCCTACAAGTTGGAGACCTTGGATGGGAACGAGGCCATCCATCGTGTATAGATGAAAAAAGGACATAAATTATCCGCGTTATACAGAAAGAATCGTTATAATTCATATATGCCGGAAAAGAAATAGCTGAAATATTTGTTGCATGGATGTTTGCGCTTAAGAAGATAAGTAACGATTTTAGCCTTAAGCACAAGATTAGCAGTGCTAATCATGAATTAAGGAGTAATATCGTTAGGAGTCACGAATGACCAAACTGATGACTAAAGATCAAGATCAAGGTTCTTGATCCTTAGGATCACGGATGATTTTAGATCCTAGATCCCTGACGACTTAAGATCAAGATCAAGGTTCTTGATCCTTAAGGTAACGGAGTCACGAATGACCGAGATAGTAACTTGAGATCAAGATCAAGATCAAGATTGTTGATCCTCAAGGCCACGGATGGTTTTCAAGTTCAGATTTCCTAGCCTACCATGAAGTGGCCGACCACGGCGCACGAGGGGCCGCAGCCGACCACCTCCCGGCCAACCACCTCCCGTCCGACCACGAAGGTTTCGGGCCTTTCGGCCGACCACCTTCCAGCCGACCATGGTGTGGCCGACCATGGTGGCTTGCAACCTTCTGGCCGATCACCTCTCGGCCGACCACGAGCTATCCCGTGGTCCGGCCGATCGCGGGTTAGTTCGTGGTCCTGAATCTCGATTTTTTCAGCAAACCTTGGATAGTTTCTGATCCTGAATCTCGACTTTTTCAGCGAATCTCGAATGGTTTTCAGTACTAAAAAGAGGTCAAGATTAGCACAGTTTAGTGCCTGTTAGCACATTTTAGTGCCGATTAGCACCGTTTAGTGCAGTTTAAGCACAGTTTAGTGCCTGTTAGCACATTTTAGTGCCGATTAGCACCGTTTAGTGTAGTTTAAGCACAGTTTAGTGCCTGTTAGCACATTTTAGTGCAGTTTTAGCACAGTTTAGTGCCTGTTAGCACATTTTAGTGCCGATTAGCACCGTTTAGCACCGGATAGTGCCGTTAGTGCCGTTTTATGCCATTCAACATTGTTTAACACTGTTTAAACATTGTTTAAGGCTGATTAGCGCTGTCTAGTGCCATCTAACACCGATTAGTGTCGTTCAACATCGTCGTAAATGCGTCGATCGCTCCACGCTTTACATTAAGATGATATTGTCGAAAATACTCGCGTAAGAGCAATGAACCCTGACCCAAGTCTCGAATATGGCTGTTATAACTTCAAGGAAAACCTGATCAGTTTTCCTAGAAGTTGGGGGCAAATGATATGGGATAAAAGTAAGCCCTAAAGACACATTTAATGTGGCATTAATTAGACACAGAATGGTCCAAACGTGGGGCCCACCAGATGGGCCCAAACCCTATTTACAATATTAATTTCGTAATTAATATTAAGGGTAATAATCAGCTCAGCAAATAAGAGTCAAACAAGGATATCACTCCTGCCTGACTTAGCCTCCAAGATACATATTTCAACATGGAAACTGATTCCTACAAGGAATAGATCTGGAACCTTCCTCAAGGAAGACTTGTCCACTAAGTCTTTGACTCCTACCATAATTCTAGGGCTTCTCAGCCTAT
Organism: Saposhnikovia divaricata; assembly: GCA_036435485.1. Lineage (NCBI taxonomy): Eukaryota > Viridiplantae > Streptophyta > Magnoliopsida > Apiales > Apiaceae > Saposhnikovia > Saposhnikovia divaricata. Next base: position 29,701,431 of record CM071600.1, read on the forward strand.
ATAAAGGGTCTTACCCCTCATCTCAGAACTACGTTTTGGCTTAATCCTCGAATAAGGACATACAAGCCACTGCGTCCTAGGTGAGCTCTCGTCGCCATAGCCTCGAGGGCACCATCACCTAGAACTACGTTTTTGGCTTGATTCTCAATAACGAGATACGTAGGCACTCTGTGAGGACCGATCAGTCTCGTAACACGGAAACAGCCATTAAAGCTCGAAGCTCAACCACCCTAGCATTAATTACAAATCGTAACCTAGTTTTTATTCCACAACAGTCATGTTATAAGTTTTTTTCTAAATTAAGTTATTTGTAGAGTTATTAAGTTTTTCTATTTATTTAATTTTTGTACACCTAAAATTGTAGAAGCGAGAGTCATAGGAAGAATTGTGTGCGGAACTTTTAAATTAAATATGATATTGACGGGATTTGAACATTTAATCTTTCGTAAGTAATTAAAATATATAATACATCACATCATAACAACCAACAGTTCTTATTTATTTCACTTTTTGGATATATATTAATGATTGTAAGATTACATTTTAAATTAAATAGGTAACTTGTTTTAATTTGAAAAGAAATATTAAGAAAGATATGGTAAAATTGGTAAATTTAGGTATTTATAAAAGGTAATATCTAATAATTAAAAAGTAACGTATTTTAATTTGAAAAAATAATCGACTACTTACCATTAATTACATGTGGAGGAATTTTAGTCAGAATATAATTATGTTAACATTAGTAATGGTTTTTTGAGTTATTGTTTTTATAATATAATATTATAATTATTTTTTTTAATAATTAGGATAACCAAACCTAAAACAAAACCGACAAACTTTCAATCTTTCTGCTTTAATATAATAGTATAGATATCAAATAGTATCTATTTTTGACATGATAAATTTTTCTTGGATATTATAATCGTCTTTTTTAATCAATCAGGCATTCAAACAAACACTATACATAAAACATGAACTTAAATTTGAAGCAATTCACATTAAAAAAACATCCCCAAATTAGATTTTCTTGTAAAACAATTATAAGAAGGAGATAATATAAAAAGCTAATAAAATCATTATACTTACACTTAAATGATATATTGTGTTGAAAAAGAGAAGAAAGGTCGAAGAAACTTGTGTATTGAATTGATACCGTGGTATTTTGGGTGAGCAAATTAGGTTTAAGAGAATTCTGTGTTAGGAGTGTTTTAGAACTTTTTAATTTGAAGTTTACTAAAAGACTTAATGCATACTTTGTACTTGATATCTTTAATATTTAAAATTAATTAAAAATTTAATAAATCGGATAACCAAACCGAAATCTAGAACTTTAATAGGATAATCAAACTGGAAACCAGAACTTTGAAAACTTTTAATGTTGTTCTGTGTTAGGAGTGTTTTAGAGCTTTTTAATTTGAAGTTGTCTAAAAGACTTAACGCGTACTTTGTACTTGATTTTTTTGTTATTTAAAATTAATTAAAAATTTAGAAAAAAAGATAACCAAACCGAAAACCAAAACTTTAATAGGATAACCAAACCGAAAACCAAAATTTTTAAAACTTTCAATGTTTGGGCTTTAATATATTAGTATAGATAGGATATAATGGGACAAAAAAATTGACCTAACAATATATTTGAATTATTCAAAAAATTTAATATACTATAAAATAATATTAGACATTATTTGGTGTATAAATAATCAATTAAAAAATAAAGTTCATTATAGACTCAATTAAAATATTGTTAGTGAATAGTTTCTTCTCAAATTGGTCAGTGCAAATATTTTTATAAATCACTATTTTTTTTATAGATAAGTTATTCATCAATAAAAGGGCGTACGACATCTACAAAAATAATCAAATTTTCTTATAAATCACTATTTTTCTATATGTAATTAATTTATAATGTTTATTTTTTCTATGATAAATCAACTCACTATCAAAAGAACATATGATTTGTAAAAATAATATTGAGCGAACAAATAGAAAATTATATTAGATGAAAGTTTCCTTTATCAAAACCGCATTCGTTTAGTGGATCGTGCACAGTAGGATTCGTTTCTCATATCTTTGAATAATACAACTTTTTCTTAGAGATAGCCTAATAATTTATTACGGTCGTGAGAAATAAGTGTGTATGAATTTTTAATATGTTTTTCAAAAAATTAATCGCGACCCATACAAATTTTTTAAATGAATTCATATAATAAAAATTCTAGAGATTCACGGTAATGCACATTTAAATATACCAAATTCCAAAACGAACAAAACTTGAAATAAGGATAAAAAAAACTTATGAACTTGATAGGAATATTCTCACAAAAAAAATTAATTGAAAAACAAAATTAAAAAAATAATAAAGAGGGGCTTACAATGTTTCAGCGGGGGATGTGAATGTTTGATAATTGTTTGGTAGTATTAATATTAATGCAATTGGTATAAACTGACAGAGAAATAATTTTATACGTAAAATAGTTACATTCTAATGAAATTATTTTTTTTCTAAATAATGATTAAAACAATATATTTATATTAATTAATTAAAAATATTACCATTAGGTGCATAGCATAGGTAGAACGCTAGTATAATTACATAATTAAATTTTGCATAATAAGTAAAATGTGATGGGAAAATATATGAGCCAAGGAGTATGTAGTTAGGCAACAACGACTAAACACAAGTTTGTCAACCAACCAGTTAATGTAGTTGAAGGTGATTTTAAAGAAAATTTTAAAGCGAAAGAAGAAAAGAATGGTTAACAACCAAAATTGTGGAGGGGATGAATCGAAAATTAAACTGCATTTTTTATTTTCTATTACTTTTCTTCTATTTTTATATAATAATAACAATAATAATGTAAGTGTAGATGTGCCTAGTTTCACAACCACACTATAAAAAGCACATTTCACAAGCACAAATCTTGTGACTCTTTTGTCTATAGCCCTTAACGACCATCTTTCCCTTCACCATAATTTTTAAACCCAACCGATGGCACCATCCGAAACTCAAGCCGATAAAACTCTCCAAGATGCGTGGGACTACAAAGGCCGTCCCGCCGTCAGGTCCACCACCGGTGGCTGGGCGGCGGCAGCTATGATCCTAGGTTCGTCATTAACACATTTCATTCAAATTCTTATCGATCATTTTTAAGCAGGTAACATAGAATAATTTGAAAAATTATCGATACATGTATTGTCGAATACAGGAGTGGAAGCATGTGAAAGGTTGACGACGCTAGGCATTGCCGTGAACTTGGTGACATACTTAACAAGTACTATGCATTTAGGCAGCGCTAGCTCCGCCAACACCGTCACTAATTTTCTTGGGACTTCCTTTATGCTATGTTTGCTTGGCGGTTTCGTTGCTGACACTTTCCTTGGAAGGTACGTAGCTACTCTCACTATCTATAGATATGGTATATTAGCATGTGTTTAAGCTTGTCCTTTAATATTTTCAAGTCATTAGATTCTTCACAAATTAATTTGATAAGTTGTTAATTAATTATATACTTTGTGCCTGTTAATATCTATGACATGCAGGTACCTCACCATTGCCATATTTGCTACAGTCCAGGGAATTGTAAGTAGAATTTTGGACTGATTAATTAAATTAATGTAACGAAATATTAATTTGACATAATACTGATATTGTTTTGTTAATTATTTAGGGTGTGACAATCTTGACAATATCGACCACAATTCCAAGTCTACGTCCTCCGAGATGCCATCCGGGTTCACCATCATGTCAATCTGCAGATGGCATGCAACTAGTTGTTCTATTTACAGCCCTGTACCTCACTGCACTCGGAACCGGTGGATTAAAATCTAGTGTTTCGGGGTTCGGTTCGGATCAGTTCGATGACAACGACAAAGAAGAGAAGACACAAATGACAAGTTTTTTCAACTGGTTCTTTTTCTTCATAAGTATTGGATCACTAGCTGCGGTGACAATTCTTGTTTACATACAAGATAATCTTGGGAGGCGTTGGGGTTATGGTGTTTGTGCTTGTGCAATCGTTCTTGGGATTCTCGTGTTTTTATCAGGTACGAAAAGATACCGATTCAAGAAACTTGTGGGTAGTCCATTAACCCAGATTGCTACTGTGTTTGTTGGTGCTTGGAGGAAGCGAAATCTGAAAACACCATCTGATCCGTCACTTTTTTTCAATATCGACGACATCGAAAATGAAGGATCGAAGAAGAAGCAGAAGCTACCGCATAGTAAACAGTTCCGGTAAGTGATTGACTTCTTTAATTTAAGCACATGATTAACCCACGTACTAAATATCTTTAATCTTTCCGTAATACTTGAATGCCAGTTATATCGAAGTATGTAGATGGGGTCGAGTATATGCTATCAAATAATTGGAAACTACAAGGATAAACGTAGTAATTCAAGTCCAAGAAAAGTAGGGTTGATGACAAAGCTGCTGGAAACTACTAACTTAATAAATATGTGGGACAGGTTCAAAGACTAATATGATCCTTAAATACAAAAATATATAATTGACCAATATACTAGAATATGGATAGGAAAACCAATAAGATACTACAATGATTGATCTTGTGTCCCCATATATGCCAGCCTACAAGTTGATTCGTGTGGACTCACGAGCCCCTTTGTTATCTCATACAGTACATATTCCATACAGTGTACACTCCCCGTCCTAAATATATTGGTATTAGAGTGGTTGGAAATCTAAATGCCAAAACCCTTTGCCTGGTTAAAAATGTGGTTTAATCATAGTTTTGACCATTTAAATTTGCAATGTTCGGATAATTTAATTTAATCTATTTTTGTTATCATCTTTATATAAAAAATGACTGAGGTCATGATGTGCAAGTTGTGCTGACGGATCACGTGAATCTTGGACATGTCTGCAATAATTACACTTTGCTTCCGAGTTTTTTTTAGGAGCGAAAGTAAATGAATATAAGAGGAAGTAATTAAAAAAAGAAGTAATATATTTCGTTCACTTGCTCCAGAGTTTGAAAAATTGTGGAGCGAAATTGATTTCATTAACATGCTCCCGAGTTGGAAAGAAAGCATGTAAATGATTGTCAAGTTACAATTCAATCCTTAGATATAAAATGTTTTCATTCAATTAATAAAGGTATCTTTGTAATATCAAGTATTTTTAAATCCCATGCTTTCACTTACATCTCATTTTTGGAGTGAAAGTTTTGGAGAGAAAACTTGTAAAATTTTCATAGATATAAAATGTTTTCATTCAATTAATAAAGGTATCTTTGTAATATCAAGTATTTTTAAATCCCATGCTTTCACTTGCATCCCATTTTTGGAGTGAAAGTTTTGGAGAGAAAACTTGTAAAATTTTCATCCCAAATTACTTGCTTAGTTGCTTTCTTCCTTTAAAAAAAATTCGGGAGCATGAAAGGAGTGAAAATTATGCTATTTACTTTCTTTTTCACTTGCTTTCCTCCATTTTTAAAACTCGGGAGCGGGATGCTAATCTTTATTATTGTTAGTACTAATTATAGCCAGCAATCTTTTTGGAGTTAACCCACATTAGAGCATCTCCAATGGTGTTGGTTAAATTGGTTGGCTAAAATGATATAAAATATTGATTATGTAAAATTTACTGAACCTGTAAGGCGTTGTGCTCCGATGGTATTGGCTATAATGATTGACTATTTTTTAAAAATGGTATGTTATTATTATTTCAAGTTGTTATAAATAGAATGTATTATTTTATTATGGTAATAGATGATGTGTAATCTTCTTACAGGTCTCTAGAGGTTCGACAAATATAGCCAACATCAAGAGATTATCTATAATTATAGATAACAGTTTTGTCCCATTGGAGTGTAAATTTTTTTACACATTCTTTATAATTCTTATTTATGGTAATTAATTTTAAAATTTACCTAAGGGGTCTCTTCCATTGGAGATGCTCTTAGAGAAACTAATAACTGGGTCACACAATCTATATATCATATATGTATACTGTTTAGGATCATGGTTAACTTTAAATTTTAGTATTATTACTAAATTGACATGTAACTTATTTATATATTATAATTTCCGGAATTTCCGGCCATGGGGTCGATCCTAAAATTCACAAGACCTGGTCGAAATCATTTTTTGAACCCCTAACATACATATATCTTGCAAGTTTATATATATTTGGTTGACGGAATTGAAATTTTGGGACTCTTAAATATAAGATTAGGAGGTCTTATAGTTAAAACCAACCTTGTTTTAGACGTTAGGATAATCTTTTTAGAAAAATGTTAGAAATCCCAAAATTGTTCCCAAATTTTTTTCCAAAAACTGACGTGTCAAACTTATAATTGGTAATTTACATAATAACAATATGAGACCCATCGTACAGACATATGCGCCCCAATCAAAACCTTCCATTTGTCGTCATTTGGAATAAATTTTGAAAAAAAAATTGAAAAACCTAACATTACTCATTTTTCCATAGGACATCCGAGATTTAAATCGCGCCACCCCGGGCTCCCCATTTTTTAAAAGTTTACAATACATCAATTTTTACAATACCATTTTATATGTGATCCCAAACCAAAAGGAATCAAAGATCACGAGTCCTGCATAGAACCAGATTCCAGACTGTCAGCAAGTGGATCTTCACGACCCCATCCATCCATGTACAATCAATCGACCTGCTTTTATTACTCTAGTTCTTTGAACCCACAGCCCAAAACTATTGTTTTGCATCTTGAAAATAGTACTACTTATTATTAAATATATGTCCTCTATGATGTAGTATTTGCATTATTAGTATATTCACCAAATATACACCTACATATATAATTTTATATACAGAATTATTGATGATTCCAATCTCAATAAATTTGGCCGGTTTATTTTGCTACCTATAACAGTTATCTTGTTTTGTATTCTTGCAGCTTCTTGGATAAGGCTGCCATCATAGACACCAACAATAAAATGACTACTAACATGTCTCATGCTGAAGATAAATGGTCCCTCTCAACTTTAACAGATGTTGAAGAAGTAAAAATGGTGATCAGAATGTTACCGATTTGGGCTACCACAATAATGTTTTGGACTGTTTATGCCCAAATGACCACATTTTCAGTATCACAAGCTACAACCATGAACCGTCACATTGGTAAATCTTTCCAGATTCCCGCAGCGTCCATGACTGCTTTCTTTGTTGGTAGCATCCTCTTGACTGTCCCTGTTTACGATCGAATCATCACTCCGATTGCCAAAAATTTGCTAAAGAATCCACAAGGCTTGAGCCCGTTGCAACGCATCGGAATCGGCCTTGTTTTGTCAATACTTGCCATGGCTGTTGCAGCATTGACAGAAATCAAAAGATTAGATGTTGCACGACAACATAATTTGGTCCATGATCATAATGCAGTGGTACCTTTAAGTGTTTTTTGGCTAATACCACAGTTTTTCTTGGTGGGTTCCGGAGAGGCGTTTACATATATCGGGCAGCTAGATTTTTTTCTAAAGGAGTGTCCTAAAGGGATGAAGACAATGAGCACAGGTCTATTTTTAAGCACACTTTCACTAGGGTGTTTCTTTAGCTCCATATTAGTTACAATTGTCCACAAGATTACAGGAGATAATAAGCCATGGTTAGCTGATAATCTTAACGAAGGAAAGCTCTATAACTTCTACTGGCTGCTGACAATACTGAGTGTGTTGAATATGGTGCTATTTTTGTTTGGTGCTAATTGGTATGTGTACAAGGACAAGAGGCTTGCTGAAGAGGGCATCGAACTGGAAGAGGAAGAAGCTGTTCACCATTAAAATTAAGCTTTTTCCTAAACTTAAGTTTCCTGGTCTCTTTACACTTTGTAAGGTTGTACATTTAGCAATATTGTACAAATAATAAGGGGATGTATTAGATCTCATCCACCAATGGAATGGAAAGATGAGAGGGGATTATACGAGGATATATTAAATATATATCTTTTTTCGTATAATTTCAACCAATAAATTGATAGTTAGGCATGCAGAATCTGTGACCTTAATTAATTAGGAAAAATCATATTGGCACAACTTGATCTTTTTGTCTACAACAAAATTATTAATTAAAATTATCAAAATGAGAATTACCAAACGAATATGTCAGGGAACTATAGACGATAATAATAACGATCAAAGCAATATATATATTTCAAAATGATTTATGGTATAACAAAAATATACATCTACTAACTTCAAAACTGTTATAACAATATTAATAATTATAAATGTGAGTGGTAATTTGTAATGGGGTGGTTGAATTACTTTTGTATTTATAGTGTGGTGGTTGAATTTGTGGTAGAGTATTTATATTTATTTTAATTGTATTAGGTGATGAATTTGTCCTATAAATAGGACATGATATCTTCATCTAAAATGTACCAAAAACCTTACTACATTACTACACTCTTTCCTTTGTCTCTTCATTCTCTTTGTTTTCATATTATCAAATTTTGCAAATGTCGGAACCACTAAGCTCGTGTATCTTGGTGAAGCTAGTATTTTACAACATGTTATCAGCACGAGTCTCTGCCCGAGCTTTATCCGACGAAGGAAGTACAATCCAAATTTAATCCATTTTAGTTGAGATCCTGTCCAAATTTTGTTTGATCGATAAGGTACGATCTAACCCAATTTATTTTATAAACGTTGTTATCATTATGCCCGTTATTTATAAATTTATTTATGTTACTGTTTAAATCAAAAGTTGATTATGTTAACGTAATTTTAATATTTATATTACGTTATCTATTATTCTATGCTACAATTTTTATTATATGATACATGATTAATTGTTCATGCCTTAATATGCCATATTGTTATACCATGTTTTAAATATTTATTTTACGTTCATAATTGCAAAATTAGACTTTGTTGCTTTGGATGTGTCTGGAGATAATTATCTGTCTTGGGTACTCGATGCGGAATTACACCTTAGTTCCAACGGGCTAAAGGATACCATAGAAACAGGAAAAACCCCAACTGTTGAACAAAATGCCAAAGCAATTATTTTCCTTAGGCACCACATTCACGAAAACTTAAAATCTGAATACCTCACAGTCAAAAATCCACTCACTCTTTGAACCAATCTCAAAGATAGATTTGACCACCAAAAACTTGTCCATCTGCCACATGCTCGTTATGACTGGATCAATTTAACGTTACAAGATTTTAAATCTGTTACTGAATATAATTCTGCCTTGTTCAAAATAAGTTCAAAGCTAATCTTGTGTGATGAAAAAGTTACTGATGCTGAGATGATTGAAAAGACCCTTTCGACCTTTCACCCCAACACTATGATCTGGCACAACAATACAGGGAACGCAATTTCCAGAAATATAGTGAGCTGATATCTCTCCTTGTTTCTAGTGGATTTACTAGAATATAGAGCATTATGTACTTGAATTTGTGTCTCATTTGGTAGGATAAAACTAGCTTTCCCAAAACCCTCTATTATATTTGACGTTCCCGAAATGGTCCAGACATGTGAGTTGGTTTTAGTCAACTGTGAGAAATATTTCTGATTTTGTAGAATTGTGTGAGTGGTGGCGCAATCAGCAATGCATATATCTCCCATATTTATACTGTGCACAAATATAAGTAAACAATAATTTTATTAAAGCAAATCCAAGTACATAAAACAAGTACATTAAAATAGGAAATCAAAGCAAATACATAAGGCACAAGCATTTAAAGCGATATATATAAGAGCTAGTCATCTAAGCCGTAGTAGAGATTAGCATTATTATTAAGTTCAATTGGATTCTTGTTGATTGGTTCATCGTTAAAGCTAGCCAAATTTGTTCCCTTTGTCCATTCTGTTTCGTAGATGACTCGTAAAGATCTACAAGATGTCTAGGTGTCACAAGAACGAGTCCAATGCCCATGAGCCCCACATCTAAAGCATATATCTCTTTTCTTTTTCTTTTTTTTTGACAAAATGCAAGTTCATTCCGTTAAATTAATCAAGTCTAGCCGGGACAAACCCCCAACTGACAATGCAATCAGGTTGATAAAACAATAAACGAGCTAAGTAAATAGCCGCATTGTTTCCAGACTGCTTAACAAACTGAATCCGTAGATTCTTGAAACTGAAAAAAGTTACAATGATATCCCGAGCAATCCTACTAGCATCAGCCCTGAAATTCGTAGTAGCACAATTGACCCTCACATAAATGCGTACTGAAGCCCAATGTTCCAAACCTTCAACTGAAGTTGGGGAAGCATAAATTCCCGAAACCAGAACAAACTTTAATTGTGAAAGGTGGGCTCTTGTGAATTCCACTACCATCTCAAGAATACTCCAGCTATCTACCTGCCGTAAAACAGCTATAGACCTGCCGATGCCCCAGCTATCTACATGCCAAAAATCAGCTATAGACATGCCGCAAGTAGCAACGATGCGAGCTTTCAAGATTTCCCAAAATGCAAAATAAACCAATTTCAATGGAAAACGCAACCAAACAACCAACAATAAAACACCACCAAACATAAACCCCAAACAATTGGGGACAGAAAACAACCCAAAAAGATGGGTACGACAAAAGAGGTCTCACCCAAAAAAGGAATGGATCTCGATTTTATTAAAAAACAATAACTAGAACGAGATGGGGCAATCGGAATGGGGGGATAGGTAGGGGAGGCTGAGAAGATATGAAGAAGGGGAGGCGGGAGGCGGGAGGCGGGAGGCGGGAGGCGGGAGGCGGGAGGCGGGAGCGGGAGCGGGAGGGGCTCAGGCGACTCTCATGTGAGAGAAAGAGTTTTCAGATCTGGTTTCTTTTTGCAAGTTCCAGTTTATTAAACCACGGAGGGAGTACAAAAATTTAGTGAAGTCGAAGTCTCTAGTCCACGGGCGTTGTCACTTGCATATCTAATGACCCAGTCCCCGGCACACTCGACCTAAAGCATATATCTCTAGTATCTCCTTCTTGTGGTGCCTTCCTTTTATTTTATTTGACACCTCATTTTGCCACTTCTGGTGGCTGGAGTTGTTGCCATCACGCTGCCACTTCAGGTGACCAGAGTTATACTGATTTCGAAATCGACCACGAAAATTTCCACGTCCACGGTTTCGTCCATAACCTCGTCCTCTATGCCTTTTCCCACGCTCATTCTTCCGGAATGACGTGATATGTACTTCAGGTAACTGGGCAGAGCCTGTGGGACGTATCTGATGATTTTTCAACTCATTATTTTTCTTAGCTACAAGGAGGAGAGATATCAGCTCACTATATTTCTGGAAATTGCGTTCCCTATGTTGTTGTGCCAAGATCATGGTGTTGGGATGAAAGGTCGAAAGGGTCTTTTCAATCATCTCAGCATCAGTAACTTTCTCACCACACAGGATTAGCTTTGAACTTATTTTGAACTAAGCAGAATTATATTCAGCAATAGATTTAAAATCTTGTAACCTTAAATTGATCCAGTCATAACGAGCATGTGGCAGATGGACAAGTTTTTGGTAGTCAAATCTATCTTTGAGATTGGTCCAAAGAGTGAGTGGATTTTTTACTGTGAGGTATTCAGATTTTAAGTTTTCGTGAATGTGGTGCCTAAGGAAACTAATTGCTTTGGCATTTTGTTCAACAGTTAGGGTTTTTCCTGTTTCTATGGTATCCTTTAGCCCGTTGGCACTAAGGTGTAATTCCGCATCGAGTACCCAAGACAGATAATTATCCCCAGACACATCCAAAGCAACAAAGTCTAATTTTGCAAGATTCGTCATTCTGAACGTAAAATAAATATTTAAAACATCGTATAGCAATATGGCATATTAAGGCATGAACAATTAATCATGTATCATATAATAAAAATTGTAGCATAGAATAATAGATAACGTAATATAAATATTAAAATTACGTTAACATAATCAACTTTTGATTTAAACAATAACATAAATAAATTTATAAATAACGGGCATAATGATAACAACATTTATAAAATAAATAGGGTTAGATCGTACCTTATCGATCAAACAAAATTTGAACAGGATCTCAACTAAAATGGATTAAATTTGGAGTGTACCTCCTTCGTCAGATAAAGCTCGAGCAGAGACTCGTGCTGATAACGTGTTGTAAAATGCTAGCTTCACCAAAATAGACGGGCTTAGTGGTTCCGACACTTGCAAAATTTGATAATATGAAAACAAAGAGAATGAAGAGACAAAGGAGAGACAAAGGAGAGAGTGTAGTAATGTAGTAAGGTTTTTGGTACATTTTAGATGAAGATATCATGTCCTATTTATAGGACAAATTCATCACCTAATACAATTAAAATAAATATAAATACTCCACCGCACTATAAATACAAAAATTCATCACCTAATACAATTAAAATAAATATAAATACTCCACCACACTATAAATACAAAAGTAATCCAACCACCCCATTACAAATTACCACTCACATTTATAATTATTAATATATTGTTATGTTATAATTCAACCATTACAATATATAAAAATATATTGTTATGTTCTAACAATATTAATAATTATAAATGTGAGTGGTAATTTGTAATGGGGTGGTTGGATTACTTTTGTATTTATAGTGTGGTGGTTGAATTTGTGGTGGAGTATTTATATTTATTTTAATTGTATTAAGTGATGAATTTGTCCTATAAGGACATGATATCTTCATCTAAAATGTACCAAAAACCTTACTACTACTACACTCTCTCCTTTGTCTCTTCATTCTCTTTGTTTTCATATTATCAAATTTTGCAAGTGTCGGAACCACTAAGCTCGTCTATCTTGGTGAAGCTAGTATTTTACAACAAAAACATTATAATTGCCACCTACAATACTATGAAGAAATATTATCTTTCATAATCTCTCACTATTTCTTTCTACTTGAGGTGCAAACAAACAAAAAAGTATGGATGTTGGACAAGCCCAATAGGAGGATCCTTTATCCACCGACCCACTGTTATTATGAATCATCATATCCAGCAAAAGTAAGAAGAAATCTACAAAAAACTCTCACCATCTGCACCATCTGTAACAATTATAATTACTCCTAGCTTGTAGAAATCTAATGATAGTTGTAAAAAATGTTCAAAATTATAACTTTGTTTTGCATAAAACTAGTGTATCCATTCCATGTCTCCAAAAGGAGGATGAAATATTATATGTTTCTTTTTAAATTAATGTATTACTGTTAAGTGGTAAAGGAAGTACGTACATATGATTGTTTAAGGGACCTATGGGATCACCTACTTGAATTGAAAGACTATAAGAACAGGTTATTCCTGTCAAAAAGATAAAACAAAACAAGTTAAGAGATGTTTTACAAAGAGCTCCGTCAATCCGTTGTTCATCAATAGACAAAAAGAAATTCATTAAATTTTCTAGATACAGGTCTTTCCTTACACGTTGTAATAGCCTCTGTTGTGGGCCAAAAGCATGCAAACCTTATAAATATTGCTAAGCTCGACACTTAAACATGTATCAATGCTGGGAACTTCTAGCCAAATCCGAGTAACATAGGACGTGTGTAATGTTACCAAGGAATGATGGCACAAACACAACCAAAAAAAAAATCTAAAGCTCAAAGAATTTTTCTTGTTTCAGTCCGACTATAAAGCAAATAAATACAAGTTATATCATTACATGTACGTATAGCCAATGCCTATGTAGTACAAGGAACTATCATCAATTATCAAATCAAGAAAGGAAGAGAGCATACAAACATCATTGACAGGATTTTAATCTCCTTCTTACCAAATTTTGTAGATCTAAGGCAAATAGTTAGGAATCATGAACAATTGGGCTCAGATATGTGAAATGTTTGCTCTAATAACCAGACAGCTTCTTTTTTCGTGTCTTGGTTCTGGAGAAAATTTATGTATATGCAATATACGACTCTTGTTATCCAATGACAATGCACATAAACAATAAAATTGTCCTACATTAGTTTTAATAAGAAGCATACTCTCATTCTATTAATTAGTTTCTGGAGCAGCATAATCAACTTTTAGTATTTAAAAGATTGCCGAGAAATTATGTATACCTCACAAAAATTAAGACCCGTTAGTTGAACTAAGATCTTCACAGAATTGGCCAAATATATCAGCACAATCATCCCATTTTCTATTCTCTCTTGCTTCCCAGTAACCACCCGCATAGCGGAAGGGTCCATCCTCACCTTCTCTATTGAACCATCTGGCCCTCCAGCCATTTTCTTGTAATTTCCTTGACTATAAGAAAGAATGTAAGTGCAATTGTCAGCAGTAATACATTGAGTAGCATTACTATTATCCTTCTATTAGACAAAGCACTTTATATTGTTAGCAATTCGAATTAGAATGAGAAGACAGTATCATTCATAAACTTCTCATGGTAAACAAGCAAATACCTGAGAAGCTACAAAATAGTGGCAACATATTGATGATGTGCTACCTAATATACTCAGCCTGAGAGTTATAAGTTACTCCTATCTTTTAACATATTCACATGACTACTGTAGCAAATCATGTTATCTTCAAACATAGTCACATGCCTACCATGTAGCAAATCAGGTAGAGCTGATTATTTAGTCTGTAGAGTTGTAGATTTAAAAATGGTCTTCGAGACTTCGACCTCATTCATAACATTTCATATCTTTTAGAAGAAAAGGTTATACGTACCATCCTTTGCCGTGTCTCCAACCTTTGCTTCTCTTCATTTGCCTTGTCGTACTCCCCATTTTCCAGATGTCGTTGATCCGGTCTAAGTCTTGAATCCGTAGGTGGAAGCTGCTCCTTAATCCGTGATCAAATATTCGGGATCAGATAAAGCTATAAAAGACCATTAAATATGCATAAGAAGAAATTGGAGATGCATATCAAATAACTTTCAATATGCCATCTCTACCTGCAGTCCTGGTGTTAACTCATTGAGAGTGATGGCAAATGGCGTCAAGTTGTACCGGGTAAGATTAGGAGGCGTCTCCTTCCTTTTCCATAACAAAGATGCAGACGAGAAATCTTTTGTCTTACAAACACGATCTCCAAGTGTATAATACATGTGCTCATCCCACTTCCCACATAGTGTAGCAACTTTTTCCCCTGTATCATCTTCAACAAATCCATGAACCTGTACATTAATTATTTCGTCAATCCTTCAATCATTCTAATATACAATAACAAGTCAACAGAAATGAATTCACCTAATGCAGGCAAAAAATACAAAACCTAAGGATTCTAGGATACAACTAATCTCCTTACGTACCTGCCGTGGATTGCGATCTAGAATAGACTGTTCTTTGAACTTGAGTGTACATGAATATTGGCGATTACCACAAATTTGCATTGTTCCATGGTGATCGCAGTATAGTTTACCGAGGATAAGATTATAAATTGTGGTTGTAACCTGAGGAAAAATTTACATGTTTAAGAGTACAGTCGACCAAAGAAACTAAAACACTACATCAGAAGAACAGAACCCTGCTATGGTATTAATTCAACACCTTGCTCCACTGAAAAATCTCCCCATCATCAAATTCTAAGGTAAGAGTTCCAAGGGGATCGAGCTGTATTGATCTTCCCCAAAATTTTGATCGGAGATTGCTGTCCCCCCAAAATTTCCACCCTTTGCCTTCGGAATGGCAAGCAATGAGGGTTGGATGGTGACTCACCTGTTTGTAAAAGTTAAAAGTTTAATACAACTAAACAAGTTTAAAACAAAATGCAAAATAATACATAGCCGAAGAAGTCCTTATGAATGCTCCTCTCAAAATTTACTATTATACAAGGTGATACAAATCCAAGATAGCTCCCACCTTACTATATATGTTCCAGGCAAAAAAAATAAAAAATAAAATTGTGAGAACCATAACGAGCAGCAATCATAATATTTGAGCTGCAAATGAATCTTCTTACTTTCATGTACATAATTGTGGTACATACCTTTTCAGAGAAAAAACGCACTCCTTTTTCAGGATAGTCAGCTTCATATGTTTCCCCTAGCATAGGATTGAAGGGTTTACAATGCCTACCATCAGTAGATGCATATCCAGAAACCGCAAATGCAGCCACATTCAGAATTCTCAGAAGACTGTTGCCCTTCAATAATGATACACAACCAAACAGATAGCACCTCAGAAGGATAATAAGTAAGTAATGTCTATTAGAAATAGAAATTACTCCTACATAGACACACGGAAATGAAAGATTTGCTCTTCTGTCTTTCAAAATCTTTATATATAGAACAAGTTGTAGTTTATTTTGTAAAAAATAATCCATAGAAATTGAGATAATTAAATCACCAAATCTGAACAGAGGACGTATGCTTCAATTAATTTGCATCAATATCTTGGACTTGACAAATGTCATAAGCGAGAAGTAACATCCTCACAAGTTTTCATGCATATTCACAAAGATATTAACTGGATTATATAAGTTTAGATAATATTTCAAGTACAAATACAGCTAGGGAGATAACATATTAGAGGATAGCCTTCTTCTGAACCTGTAAAATTAAAATGAGATGTATATATTATTTTTTTAAGAACACCATCATATCAAATTGTATGCTTTACAAGTATTCAATTGACTAGTAGTAATAAATATGGATATTTGATCTATCAGATTATTACTATAAAGGAGTTAACTCAATCATAATCAACTACAACAAAGTAAACAAAAGAAACAGAATGGTAACAAAGATTTTCTTGCATCAGTTGTACACAGAAAAAAAAGAGATGTCATTTAGATAGATATACCTCTTTCCCATACTCATATGCCTGATCTAAAAGATGAGAGTATTCTAATTCCTCAAAGCATTTCTGAAGAGTTGATATTGGCTCGTTAAAGTACACGGGCAGACAAACTCTACTAAGATCCTTTCCTACCATGTCCTTTATCATAGCCCATAAGCTGACACCTTTCTCCTTCTCAACAGGATCTGGGAGCTTATTTCGCCTCTTAAACGGCGGATATCCAGAATAATTTATATCTATTTTTCCACTCCCGCTGCCAATATCATAGTTTTGACTATCACTGTCAGTACGGTTAGCCATGTAATCTGCACCTATAGACCCAGAACTAGTTGTTGCTTCGGGAAAATACTCTTCAGTGTCAAAATAGCGGGGTTCTTCTTCATCTGACACTTCCTCATGCTCTTGTTTCCCAGCATCATCAGATGATTCAGTTGTGCTATATCCTGTGTACCAAAATAATACGTCATGAGAAGAATGCAAAACGCTTGGTAGTAAAAGTGCCGTCATGGGACAATATTGCTAACAAACTGGCTTGCTAGGTTCAACTAAAATAGTTAACTTCTTAATTCTAATTTTAACCCCCGAGAGTCAAGAGAGCATCAATTTTGGTCTACCTTCTCCTATATGCAACAGGATTGCAACTCCTATCATACAGAGCTAATACAGTACTTATATCAACATTAAACACACAAGCGCGCACAAGCAACATAAACCATAAATCAGATAAAAACAAATCCATCGATAAAAATATCTGTACTCAAAAAAGTATGAAATGGGCTATAAAGAGTCACTTTAAGATGCAGAGTGAAAAAGAATGACCTTCAATGTTAAGAACACCTTCGCCTTAATTAACTATCCAGTTCCTACACTTGTTGAGTCGATCAATTGAGAGAATGAATTTATGTGCTTCTATGTGTTGTGTGTGTGTTGCTTCAAATTTCTATACTTAATAAAAGAGTGTGAGTTCCAGGAAAGAGAATTAACATATTTGGCAAGAGAGAACCATCAACTATATAGCACAAACCAGTGTATTTTCCACGCCCTAGACATGAACTTGAATATTCAAACTTTGTTGAGTTATATTCACCATCAGGAGCGCCTGAGGTTTCAGCTTCAAAGTAAGCTGCCTGCAATTGCAAATCACACATGCTTAGCTAAGTGCTGTATTGTATTTAGGCAAAATTCACAAAACGATTCAACTTCTACAACCATATGAAGTTAACTCTAGTTCAATTAGGCATTTGAGAATTGTTCAGTGGGATCTAGTCAACCATGTTTTGGACAAATGAAAAGTAATAATCATAATATCCACACAAGTGTCTATGTTAGTAGTCTGGTCGAGCTACGTGTGTAAATACACACACACACACACACACACACACACATATATATATATATATGAATATAAAAAGATGTAACAAACAAAAAAAAAATAACATAAGAGTCTTGACTCTCTTGCGGGTTTAATCTAATTATGTTCCATCTCCCATGTCTCCTGAAATGTTTATGTTAGTCCCTACCCTGACGATACATGGATGTTCGAACTGATTTAGCAGGTAATTAACATATCAAACTAGCACACAGGTAACACCAGTAAATGTTAATGTTTGATGTTTCACAACACTTCGAGCCATGTAGATATGACATCATGCCCTGTAAATTAATTTTTGAATGTCCCAACTTCTTTGCCTTTCTACATTAATCAATACGACTTATTAGGTGTTGCCTTGTTGGTACTTGAGTGTTTGCTATATATGTTGTGATGAATATAATATGACTGAAAAATTTGTTTACCTTCAATACCTAAACATCTAGTGAAGCTCAATTACCAAACCATGTGTTCTCAATAAAAGCACAGAGCTGGCTGTAGTAGCTACCATGCACCCTATGGAAAACTTTATCAAGTTGTGGTGAGTGCTTAGTATCTAGTCCTGCATTTATAGTAATCAGCCCACTCTTCAGCTATACTTTTCTACAGAAAAGTATTAAACTTCTTTAATATCAAACATATATTGTGTAAGATAAATGTTAAAGAATATACTACATGCCATGTATTCTAGGAGAATACATTTGAGGGAAGTACACACATCCAAGTGACAAAGGATACATGGCCCCTAATGTACATTAACTGTATTTCAGGCTTTCAGCTGTCACATCATAACTATCAATCTTCAACTTGCTGTACTTATAAACTACAGTATAACACTGCTTCAATAACTTAAAAGAAACCTTTACTATCCCTTCCATGTATGCCAACAACTTAAAATAGCATGTCTAATTTATGTATATAACAAAGTAAATTCAAAACCATACAACTATGTAAGAATTAGTTAAGGATGTGTATGTGCGTGTACAGTGTACACAGCTTATAAACACAAAATAATCATGAACATAAGGTACCGGTAGCAGATACAGATTTGACATGATTTCAGCCTTTTAGGTCTATCAAATGCATATTATGTGTGGAAGCAAAATTGAACATATGTTACTATAATGTTGTGTTTGGTTGGGATGAATGGAATGGAATGAGAGTTCAATATTCATTCATTTTATACTTCAAATCTCATTTTCCATTCCATCCACTCCAACCAAACACAACATAAGATTTCCTATTTACAAACTTCGTCATTTGACTATATACAAACTTATTCAGCAATTAAGTTAAGGTGCTGGATACTTGTTGACTTGTGAAAAAGCTTGTAACATAAGAATGGCCGGGACTTTAAACAAGAAATAGAGTGAATATGCTAGACAAATTTCTTATAGCAATAGTATATAGGAAGCTGCCTAATATCATAACGTTAATTATCGAAAATCTGACTATCACCAAAATTAACAAAATGTGCAAAGGTCAACAAAATTCGAAGATTACTGTCAATGATAGGTACAAGTTGAGCAATCACCTCTAGCTGCCTCAATGTGTCCAGCAAATTGGAACGCTCTTCGCAGAGAACTTTAACTTGACCTTCAATATCTGAAAATTCCGAGATCATAATCTGCTCACAATCCTTAACAAGTATCTCACTAATGCCATTCTCAAGCAAGCACTTCTTCAGTTTCTCAGTCGATAACGATAAATTGCTCGGGACAAGTGATAGATTATCATTCAACGGTCTCAACGAATAGAGACATCTAGTTGAAACCAAAGCGTTTATCCAAGCCAGCCTCTCTTTCTTGGAATGCGTTCTCAAGTGAAGAGTCTTCGTCGCAGTAAATATATAAAACCTTCTATTATCCGACCTGCTCTCCCTAAACGAAGAGATCTGAAAGAAAATTCAACACAAAAAACTGAGTCCCACTATTGCCAGCATCAAGAACTAATTAAGCATTCATACAACCCTAAACAAATCTACTATACAAATAGACCTAAACAAGAATACTACTGGAATATACCTAAAATGAACAGACAAGCAACCCAAACAATTCAAAAATAAAGTCTCAAGTCCTAATCTTCTACAGTTCCCAGAAACTCACCCATAGACCCAGATAAGTCAAAATTTTATATACAACTTTTTGAGGACTTAGATCCACCGTCTGATAAAGAATTCAAAATATACATGCTGTTTGCAACAATAAATAAATGAACATTTATATTTCAAGTAAAAGTTTGGCCAATTCCTCAAGATTAAAAAAATCGAAATTAAATAAGATTAAAAGTTGAAGAAAAGAATGTACTGTAATGCCTAATGACCAAAGGATAAAACAATAAACTGAAATGAAGCTATATAAAGATCTAGGGCACCGTGGCAAACAAATAGTACACCTGTTTGATGTGACCCACTTATAGATAAACACCCAGTTTTTACACAAACGGTAAAAATTCACCACAAAAGGTGATTGTAATAGCGGAAATTACTGTTATTAGGTACTGCAGAAAACCATCTTAGATATCTGAAACTACTAGTATTTGATAACATAACAGCTTCACTAGAAATTTAACCTAGGGTAAAATTTAAACATATACTGCTTCCGTCTCAAAAAAACTTGCCCAGTTCAAATTTTTTTACTATTTATTATAAACGATTAATTACTAATTTATTTATAATTTAATTATAAACTAAAATATAATTATAAATTATTTTGTTTGATTCATATTTGTAAGTATTTTTATAAATTGAAATTTTTATATTTAATATTATTACAAAATTAAAGATATTAACAATTAAAAATTTGTGTTGTCAAACATATCCAAAATAAATTTTAAAAGTTTTTAAAGATGGAGGCTGTGTATAGAGAAACAAGGGTTTAATATTATAAAAATTAATTACCTTGAGGTGAATTATGCCATTTTCTGTATTCTTACGTCTACTACTACCGGAACTAACAAGACGAGCGGATGACACGTCACCGATGAGGCTGACGTCATTTCCCGGTAAGTTGGCGAAGTTTTCGAGGCGGTGAATCTTGGAGTAGGATAAAACACCGTGGCGTAATACAAACCACCTGGATCTCCATCCTTTACTGTAATTGGTCCACTTGTACAAAACTCCGGCGAAGCAAGTAGATGATTCAGATCCGGCAATGCCGCCGGAGGTTGGAATTTCCGGGGACTGGTTTCCGATCGCTGTGTTTTCGAGTGGTAAACAACATAGAGGATGATACATTTGCTTAACTCGCATTTAATTTAACAAAAATTAATAAATCAATTAAATTAAACAAAACTGATTATTTAATTTTGTTAAATTTGAGAAAGAGGGAGAAGAGAGATGTGAAGGGCTGAATGAGAGTTGATTTGGAGAGGAAGGGGGGGTTAAGAAATAAGTAAGAATTGTGTTGTACTGTAGTCACTAAAATTAAATAAATGTTTTAAATGTGATGGATGGCACAAATGTAAATTCAATGAATATTCTGCTCCGCCATTAAAACTAAAACTACTAGACTACGAAGACAACACCATTTTATGCTCTCCACTTGTTTTTCTTTTTCACCAGATAGCTAGCTAAAGCTGAGATTTTTAATTGGTTTATAATTAGCAACTTCTTGTCACTTTAATATTTTTATACGATTGTGGAAAAAAATTACTCCGTATGACTTATTTTCGGATATTGGCTTTATATCCCTTAGGATAATTTGTAAATGTTGTTACTAGTTTATTTATTTTATTTTTAATATCAGTAACCTTTTCTTAAAAATAGTACAAACTATATTTTGATGTGAAATTAATTTAATCTTTTAATAATATATAATGTTTAAAATATGTAATTTATAGTTGGAACTTGGACATATTTTTGATAACATGTGTTTTCAAATGTCACTTGTATTACATATTTTATGTCATTAATTAAATTTCATTGATGATTTATTCTTATTTTATTTTAACAAATTTTAATATGTTAAATATTAGTACAAAAATAATCAATTAAAATTAAATCAAGAAAATGAAATATGAGAAATAAAAATGGTTATATCAGAAATTGAAATTTATACACGGAAATTTGACCCAATTGTATTACACTAAAAAGATCAATCAATCAAAATGTGTGCCCGCGATAATTTACAACTTCTCTTTAACTATAGACTGATACGAATACGTTTGAAATTAATTAAAATATTTGTCAAAAATTGTCAACGTTAATCACTAATGTACTAATTTTAAAATACATTAAATCTTCAAAAGGCTAAAAAAAAGGGTTAAATGGCATTTTGGTCACTCAACTGCCTATAAACTTTCAATTGGGTCACCCAACTGAAAAAGCTTTCAATCAGGTCACTAAACACATTAAAACTTTCAATCGAATCACTAAACACATTAAAATTTTCATGACCGTTAAGTAATGTTTACTTTAGACGGGAGGCCGTCTATTTGTGCCACTTCAGCACCAAATCACCTACCAGATCAGTTTGTTAACCTGCCCAGTTAACTTATAACCCACCCCCCTTTCATTTTACATTACCAAAAAATTTCTAATCGAAACATTTAAGGGAGGTGGTGGAGACGCCGGAAAATGAAGGAGAAGAGACGGAGTGGAGGTGGTGATGGTGAACGGAATGGGGTGGAGGCAGCAGTTGAGAAGAACAGCGGAGTTGGAAGGTTGAGGAGAAGGGCTGAACGGCACCGGAGGAATGGTTGTAGGTGAATGATTGATGTGGTGATGGTTGTTGTTGAAGGACGAAGGAGACGAAGGACTGTGGTGGGGATTGGTTGCGAACGGAGAAGAAGGCTATGGCGAGGTGAAGAACGGAGGTGTGTTGAGGGGGTGTGTGGGTGAATCGCGGAGGAAGGAGGCGGCGGAATGAAAGAAATATGAGGATGCAGGTGAAACGGTGGTGTGGGTGAACGGAGTGGAGTGGTGAGGAGGTGACTTTGTTGGCAGTGACAGACGGCGTGGTGGAGATGGCAGTTGGGTGAGGTGAATTGTTGCGGGAAGTGGGAAGGAGATGAAGGAGGGCAGTGATTGTGGTCGGAGGAAGAACGGCGGAGGTGGTGTTGGGTGGATGGTTGACGGGGTTGTTTACAGCCGGTTGGCAGGTTGGAGGCGGCGCGAAGTGGTGGGAAGCTGGTGAAAGTTAGGGAATGTTGTTAAGGGGAGAAAGAGACGTGGATTAGGAATTTTGTTTATGCTCTGTTTAAGGTGGGTGAAGTGCCAACTCTACATGCCAACTGGATAAAATCAGGCATGTCAGCAAGCTGATTCAGTTTTCCGTCCATTTCTTAACGTCCGTTAAGGCCAGTGATTCGATTGAAAGTTTTAATGTGTTTAGTGACCTGATTGAAAACTTTTTCAGTTGGGTGACCCAATTGAAAGTTTACAATCAGTTGAGTGACCAAAATGCCATTTAACCCAAAACAAATGATGCAAAATTAAGTCTAGTATGAGAATCAATAATATATAAATATATTTTTGCTTTAAATTACACATGTTATTAAAATTCAATTAAGTTTGAAGTAGGTTTTAAACTGCAATTTGAAAAAAAAACAGTTATTTATAATCCAAGAAACTAATGATAGTTAACAAATTAGTAATTTTATAATTACTAGTTGATAAAGCCGCGCTTCGCGGCGGCGTTACAATATTTTTAAAAAAATTCAATACATTTACGTTATATTATAATATTAATATTAAGTAATCTTCTCTAATGAATCAATTTCTTGTTAAATACGATTCTTTCGATTGAGCCGCTCTCTCGTTAAAACGGAAATCCCAACTTTTTAACATATATTATAAAGACTTATATAATATTTTTTATCTATAAAATCAAACCGTAAAAATAAAAAAAAATTATGACTTCAGTATCAAATTCTTAAAGCTAATACAATCTTTTCTAGCGAGCCGTCTTCCCGTTAAATACGTTTCGAGCCGCTCTTATTTGAAACCGAAATTCTAACTTCATTAATGAGAGTAAATTCCAATTTTTATATTCTTTAAACTTTCTAATATTTATGGAGTTTTAAAAGATGAAAATACATCTTATATTTTCTGTATATTATAGATATTCTTGTATTTATTTACAGTTTTCGCATGGGAATGTCTTTCTGTTATGTTAACATATCAAAAAAAAAGTTAAAATACTAAGAACTTTCGTTACGGGAATAATATTACATTTATGGATATATTTTTGTAATGCAAGTATAATTAAATTGTATAAAAAAGTTAAAATAAAGGATTTCTAGGAAAAAAGATGTATAGTTTTAAAAAATCGTATAAGACGTCTCCACCGTCCTCGTATTCTATTTCCAATAAAACATTTTAATTTTTGTATTAATTATATATTTAAACATCTTTTATACGGTCTTATCTAATGAACCGTTTTCTTGTTAAACACAGTTATTACTATTTATTCGCTCTCTCGTTAAGACCAAAAACCTAACTTTTACACATATTACTTGTATGATAATGTTTATCCATAAAAATCAAATCCTAAAAATAAAATATAATTTATAAAATCATATGATATTTTAATAGCTAGTACAATTTTTTATAGTGAGCCGTCTTCCCGTTAAACACGTTTCGAGCCGCTCTCGTTTGGGATCTAAATTCTAACTTCATTACATATTATTGATGATACTTATCTTACACAACAATTTTTTTCCTCGAAATCAAAACCAAAAAAATAGAGTGAATTCCAATTTATACTTTCTCTAGATTTTCTAAAATTTTTGGAGTTTTAGAAAATGAAAACACATTTTATTTTCTCTTTATTTTATAGATACTACTGTATTTATTTAGGATTGCTGCATGAGATTGTTCTTTTACTTATTGTTCTTTTATTATGTTAACACATCAATTCTTTTCTTTTTAAATACGGTGACTTTTTTCATGACAATATTATTGGATTTATGAATAAATTTTCCTAATATAAATATAATTAACTTATATAAAAAATATATTTTAAGAAGATCGTACTTTCTATAAAATATTTAATTATATGTCTGCTCTATATATTCAAACACCTATTCTAGTTCTAGTAGAACTTTTATTTATATATTTTTTCTATAAATTCGAACTCTTATTCTCTATAAATTCGAACTCCTATTCTACTTCCAATAGAACTTTTAATCGTATGCCTTATAAATACTTATTATACTTCCAATAGAACTTCTAATCATATGTCTTTCCTATAAATTCGAACTCTTCTCCTTTATAAATTAGAACACCTATTAGTTCTAGTAGAACTTTTATTTATATATATTTTATATAAATTTAAACTCTTATTCTCTATAAATTCGAACTCCTATTCTACTTCCAATAGAATTTTTAATCGTATGCCTTATAAATACTTATTATACTTCCAATAAAACTTCTAATCATATGTCTTCCCTATAAATTCGAACTCTTCTCCTTTATAAATTCGAACACCTATTATACTTCTAATATGCTAATTGATATTTATATATTTATTAGTGTTTAAAATTCTAGAAAATTTAAAAAATCGATTGAGACGATATTAGAGCGCCACCTAAACTCCGGCTATCCTCCTTTATATATATATATATATATATATATATATATATATATATATATATATATATATATATATATATTGATTTTTAGGAAAAAATTACAATTAATTATTAATACATTTTACTTATTTATTAAATATATACTGAATTTATAATTATAGATTTAAATAAGCACAAATGTACTTCCACCGGACCATGTACAAAGGTAAATTAGGTGAAAACAAAAGTAGCCAAAATTATTTGTCTTGAGTAGTGCTAGTGACTAGTGAGTAACCAGTGACACTGTAAAAAAAACTTAGCTTACTCAGTTATAATACCACTCAAAGTGGTGTCTGAGGAGGGTAGGTGTACGCAGACCATGCCCCTATACAATAGGGAGGCTGTTTCCGAAGGACCCCCAGTGACACTGTGTAGAGGTGAATTTGGGCGAAGAAAGAACAAAAAAAATTTAAAATACTTAAAACTTGAGAATGGCATTAAATAATAGAGAATTTATCAAAAATATTAGGTTTAAAGTTTTTATTTGCAAAAATACCATCTTCTTCAATCAATTGCATATTTACTATCTTAATTGCAAAAATACTATCTTTCTTTTTCCAACCTAATTTTTTTTTAAATAATTCGGATGAACAGTAACCTGTCACGTTACCTGTTCATCGACTTTTTTTTTTTTTTTTAGGTAGGGTGATTTTGGTAGATTTTGGTTGCAAGGCCCCGTTAGGGGCAATATTCAACTGAATGCAACCACATGCAACTTTTTTTTTTAAGGTGGGGTGATTTTGATGAATTTGGGTTACAAAGCCCCGCTAGGGGCAATATTCAAGTGAATGCAACCACATGCAACTGAATGCAATCACATACAACTTCTTTTTTTTTAAGGTAGGGTGATTTTGGTTGATTTGGGTTGCAAGGCCCCGTTAGGGGCAATATTCAACTGATTGCAATTGAAAAACGAAAGTTGCATTCAGTTGCATAAGAAAGTTCCATTTTTTAGTTGTCATTTCGACCACTTTTTTGAACTATATATATATATATATATATATATATATATATATATATATATATATATATATATATATATATATATATATATATATATATGGAAGCAGGTCAAGAACCACGGGTGGACATCCACCCAGCGCAATGTTACATTGCGCTCCGGGCAATGTAACATTGCGCCAAGAACTGTTGAAAAATTACATGGGGCATTGTTACATTGCGACATGGTGCAATGTTACATTGCGAACAGGCGCAATGTTACATTGCGCAGGTCGCAATGTTTTATTGCGCCAGGCGCAATGTAACGTTGCCTATGATTTATTATTATTTTAATTCAATGTAATTTAAAAAATGTAAGATTGGATATTAAAACTAATTATGAAATTAAAAATAACTAATCTAAGGATACAAAATACAAAATAAAACTCTAACTGAATGATAAGATCTCAATAATATGTTAAGAGTTATTTTAACTTCTTAAGAATGAACTATCATCTATATTACTACTATCGTCTGTTTTTTCAACGAGGGGTACCTCTAGTTTTTACATATCAATTTACGTTTATTTAACTTAAGGATACAAAATACAAAATAAAACTTTAACTGAATGATAATGTCTCAATAATATGTTAACAATTATTTAAACTTCTTAAGAATGAACTATCATCTAACTATCATATCATCTATATTACTACTATTGTCTGTTTTTCAACGAAGAGGTATCTCTAATTTGTAGATATCGCCATTTACGATTATTTAAGTTAAAGATACAAAAAACAAAAATAAACTCAAACTAAATTGATAAGGTCACAGTTGCATAACTACATACATTTAAATTTCAAACAAAATTCACAACTAAATATTAAAATTAAGTGAATTGAATTTTTATTCAACTAAATTAAGTTAAGTGAACTAAATTAAGTATTTATAATGCGATAATAATGATTTTTTTAATTTTAAATAATTAAATATACATTAAAAAAATGGAGCAATGTTTCAATGCACATGGCGCAATGAAACATTGCACCATATGGATTGGGCGCAATGTTTCAATGCGCCAGGCGCAATGAAACATTGCGCCAGGGGGAATTGGGGCAATGAAACAATGCGCCAGTAACGTAGATATCTTTAATTTCATTATGTTGGTGGTGCTGGGTGGCTGTTACCCATGGGGCACTATTTCATTCCTAAATCTAAATTCACTTTAACTCACTTTACTACTTTACACTTTATTACTTTAACCTTTCCTAAATCTAAATTCTTTCAAAATTCTACCATCCTCCAAACATTCATTCATTCTCCCATTCTTCAATCCATTCTCTCAACTATGGACTACTTAACTCACTACCATCACATTCTAAATCAAAGTTCTTCCAAATTTCTCCCATTCTCCCAACATCCTTAAAAATTTTCCATTCTCCTAACATCCTTAAAAAATTATATTTTAAGGTTTAAAGTGCAATTTTGCTTATCATTTGGAGGTCAAATATTATCAAAAAAGGTTAGTTTTTATGGCAACATTTTTATTTAATGATTTTAGTTCATCTAGTGAGGATCATAATGATTATGATTATGATTATGAAGTTACTACGCCCGCTAGAAAAAATCCGGTTTCTCGAAAATTATTTATTGATGAAATAATAGATGTTGATGACTATGATAATGTGGGTAAGGAAAAGATGAATGTGGATGATGATGATGATGATGCGGGAAAAAATGATGTTAATAAAGGTAAAAACAAGGTGAATGTAGAAAATGATGGTGAAGATTATAATGAAGATGATGGTGATATTAATATCGGAAACGAAAATTGTGGGTTTACATTTCCGAATATTAATGATGTTGTGCCTAGTGTTGGTATGATTTTTGACACATTAGATGAGGCGACAAAATTTTATAGGGATTATGGTCGAAGTGTCGGATTCGAGATAATAATTAGGAATACGCATAATCATTTAGGAACTAAGGATCCATCATCCCGGTTTTTTATTTGTCGGAAGGGTGGAAGAACAAAACCATTGAATTTAATGGGTCGTGATAAAGGAAAACGTATTAGAGATGTAATTCCACGAACAAATTGTCAAGCCCGCATGTGCGTAGTTCATAAAGTGCAAACAAATAAATGGATTATAAGTTCGGTCGAATTGAAACACAATCATGTTATGGTGACACCGGATAGGTTCAATTTTTTCAAAGGTCTCAAAACATAGATCCAATCACTAAATCAATTATTGAGTTGTTTAACAAATCCGGCATCGAGACGGCAAAAGTGATGAAATATCTAAGCGAGACATGTGGCGGTGTTGAAAATCTTGGTTTCTCCCCACAAGACGTGCGTAATGTCATACGTGACATTCGACGCCGGGTATTTGATTTAGGAGATGCGGAGTGTGGTTTGGTCTTACTTCGGGAATTAGAACAAGAAACTAATTTTGGAAAATTTTTCTATCGAGTGGATGTGGACGAGGAGAATCGTGTTAGGGGTTTGGTATGGGTAGATCCTTGATCCATGAATGCATACAAAAATTTTGGTGATGTGGTTACGTTCGACTCGACTTATCGGACGAATAGGTATTGTATGCCTTTCATACCCATTACGGGGGTAAATCATCACTACCAAAATATTTTGTTTGGATTTGCACTCATAAGGGATGAAAAAGAGCCATCTTATAAGTGGAGTTTGAAAACGTGGTTAGAAGCCGTTGACAATAAACCGCCCGTGACAATTATCACCGATCAAGACCTCGCTTTGAGTAATGCTATTGCTGAGATTATGCCACATACAAAGCATATATATTGTACATGGCATATAAGTAATAAGTTTCCCGAGAAGTTGTCTAATTTGTACACCAACTATCCGGATTTCAAATCGGATTTCAATGCATGTGTGTACAAGTCGTTGTCACCAACGGAATTCCAAGGTAAGTGGGAGGAATTGGTCGAGAAGTACCAACTTGAGGATCATGTTTGGTTAAATCAAATGTATGCTATTAGAGATCAATGGATCGGTGCTTACACGAGAAATTATTTTTCCGCCGGTATGACCACTACCTCAAGGAGCGAGTCTATGAATGCTTTTTTTGATGAATATGTGCAAGCATCTACCGGTTTGAAAGAATTCATCGAAAATTCACAAAAGGCTTTGCAAACACAATATCTTAAGGATGTTAAATGTGATTTCGACACCGAGGAAACCGAAAGAAGACTAGTATTGCACTCATCCTTGGAAATTCATGCATCCGAAGTTTACACAAAGGAAATGTTTAAAAAATTTCAAAAGGAGCTTTTAAAAAGTCAATCTTATGTCGTGAAGAAAGCTAAAGGGTTGGGATGTTACTTGTTTAAAATGTATTTGGTGGAGAAGTCTACCGTACCGGAGAATCGTAGAAGAAGTTATCAATTGACGGTTCATATCGACCAAAGGATTGAATGTGCTTGTAAAAAGTTCGAACATTCCGGAATGATTTGTAGACACATGATCCGTTACCTCGATAAACAACAAAAAACCCAAATACCAAAAGATTACATCATGCCTAGGTGGACTATGAAAGGCAACCAAATTGCCGGACCTCTACCATATACGCCTCCCGTTCTTGCAAATGTTGGTGCATCACAATCATCAAGGTATAGTGCATTGTGCAAATCTTTTCAAGGTTTGGGTGTTATTGGTAGTTGTTCCGTACGACGGTTCAATTACGTGATGAATTTGATTGAGAGAGAGAAATGTCATGTGAAAAATGCTTTCCCGGAAGAACGTAAGGAAAGGATGAATGATTCGTTTTATCAAGATGATTACTATCAAGATGATCCAATATTTGATCCACCAATGTCAAAAACAAAGGGAAGAAAGAAAGCGGAAAGATATAAAAGTGGTATTGAAACTTCGACTTCAAATACGAAGCCAAGAAAGTGCGGAAAGTGCGGAGAAGTTGGAACAAATCATGATAGAAGAAATTGTCCAAAAAACAATTGAATATGTTATGTATTATTCGTATTCATAATATTTATGTACTATTTAAAATTATTCTAATTTTTATTCATGAGAAACTAGTAAAATTAAATTTAATAAAATAACTGAAATCATGAAAAAATTAGTAAAACGCAGTTTATGCAGTTTTCTTTAATAAAAAAATCAAAGTAGTACAGGCGCAATGAAACATTGCGCCTGGCGCAATGTATCAATGCGCCAGGTCCAGAAACAGAGTAAAACAGAGAATTATAAACTGCATAAAATTGCTGTTTTTACTAATTTTTGGAATCTTGTGCCAAAATTATTTATAAAAAAAATGTTTTACACCTTCTAAAATCTTAAAATGTTATAATAATTGAAATTTTTTTAAAAAATGTAATATTTTATTATAATTAAAGAAAAATCAAAATTCCTTAAAAAATCCAGTTTTTTAAGTACAGGCGCAATGAAACATTGCGCCTGGCGCAATGTATCAATGCGCCAGGTCCAGAAACAGAGTAAAACAGAGTATTATAAACTGCATAAAATGGCTGTTTTTACTAATTTTTGGAATCTTGTGCCAAAATTATTTAAAAAAAATGTTTTACACCTTCTAAAATCTTAAAATGTTATAATAATTGATTTTTTTTTAAAATGTAATATTTTATTATAATTAAAGAAAAATCAAAATTCCTTAAAAAATCCAGTTTTTTAAGTCCTGGCGCAATGAAACATTGCGCCAGGCGCAATGTATCAATGCGCCAGGTCATTCTGCAAAAAAAACTGCAAAGTGCAGTCTGTATAACTTTTAAAAAACTGCTAAAAGTGCAGTCTGTTTCTAAAAAATCCAAATAAACCTGTTAAAAAATAAAATCAAAACAAAATCAAATTTACAATCCAAAATTACATATTTATGATCCAAAATTACAATCCAAAATCAAATCTAATAATTACAATCCAACATTAAATCTAATAAACACGAATAAACACTAATCTAAAGGCCCTTGTTCCTCTGCAACTTCCCATATTCGGAAATATTTCGAGCTTCCCCACTAAAAAGCTCCCACGCTATGCGATACCGGAAAGTGGTAGAAGTAAGGGTGGATCCCCACTCCGCCTCATGTAACGATATGCCATTAA
The DNA here is from genome assembly GCA_036435485.1 of Saposhnikovia divaricata. NCBI lineage: Eukaryota > Viridiplantae > Streptophyta > Magnoliopsida > Apiales > Apiaceae > Saposhnikovia > Saposhnikovia divaricata. Next base: position 29,733,114 of record CM071600.1, read on the forward strand.
GGATAGCATCCATATACTTGCAAACGTACACGCCACAATCATAACCATTTTGTTGCTTCGGTCGGTTTTCCATGAACTTTGCCCTCATAGGTTTAAATTTGTTAGGGAATTTTTCCTTGTCCAAGTGATGAAGCATGCAGGGGAGGAATCGTTCCTACAAACGATCATTATTAGTAACAAGATATTCGGATATGAATAAATCGATTAATAAGATAACTCTAAAAAAATAATGTACCATCACATAAATTTCATGTGCGTACGCCTTCCGTAAGCCATCCCGCATCTCCTCCCGGAGAGGATCAACTATCATCACATGCCAAATCTGGAGGTCCGCAATAAACAAAATCCAATGATGTCCTACGCATGCGGGAAGGAAAGCAAAATCACAAGCTTCTAATGGATCCCCGATATGTTGTTTCCTATAAGTGTTATAGAAAGCTTGTTGATCCTTAATCGCAGCCTCGGCTTTAAACATTTCTGGATGCACCTGCAATAATTATGATGTATATTGCAATATTAATTTCATATCACTCACGAAACCAATTTAGGCTAAGTTTCTCATAAATATTTTTAAAATGATTTATTAATTCGAATTTATCATTTATTAATCCAAATTAGGCTTCATTTCCCTAATTTTTATTTAATTTTCCTAATTTAGGCTAGATCTCTCATAAATAGATTTAAAAAGATTTATTAATTCGAATATATCATTTGTTAATCCAAATTAGGCTTCATTTCCCTAATTTTGATTTAATTTCCCTAATTTAGGTTAAGTTTCTCATAAATATTTTTAAAATGATTTATTAATTCGAATTTATCATTTATTAATCCAAATTTGGCTTCATTTCCTTAATTTTTATTTAATTTTCCTAATTTAGGCTAAATCCCTCATAAATAGATTTAAAAAGATTTATTAATTCGAATATATCATTTGTTAATCCAAATTAGGCTTACTTTCCCTAATTTTGATTTACTTTCCCTAATCTCCGGAGCACCAGGTAACAACCTCTCCCATGCCCAATATATAAGAAGCATGCTGCATCCGTTAAAAGCCTTGGCACTCTTATGCGCTGCCCTGGTCAAACTCCTGAACAGATGAGCCAATACAGCGGCTCCCCATGCATAGCCAGCAATCTCACCAGTATCCTGGATGAGCTGTAGATATCGAGGATGAACCACGTCTCGTTTCCCTGAAGGAAACAACACACCCCCAATGATGTACAGAAGGTAAGCCCGGGTGTAAACTATATCATCCTGCTCCATGTATTCTGGACGTTTCGTCTTCGGTATCTTCTTATATCTTTCCCTCAATTTGTGAAGAATCACCCCATCATCATACATATTTGTACGTTCCTTCTTGGTCAGCCTCAAATCCTTCCACTTCGTCATCCAATATGGTTTTGGATTCTTAAGCTCCGAATGAGTCACAGGACGACCATAAACAGGCAGGCCCAAGATCATGTAAACATCCTCTAATGTGATGGTCAGCTCACCAAATGGGAAATGAAAGGTGTTCGTCTCTGGCCTCCACCTCTCTATCATGGCCGTGATCAATCTAATGTCGTTCTGAGGAATCGACTGAGGGTATGCAAATGCCCTGAAACCCCATAACTCTAGCAAATCAATCTGACGCTCCCTGAAATCCCACTGCCAATGCATAGTAGTCAACTGTCTGACATCTACCTTATCCCGCTTACCCCCCTGCCATATCACACTACTAATATGCTCATCCTGCATGGTCAAGAGCGATCTATCGACAGGCCCGCACTCCATATCCATAGTATCTGCAATGTGCAAAATCAAAAAATTAGACACATCTCATAAACATGGTTAAAAACATAGATAACGTAAACAAAAACCACTAGCTAAAGCATTCATCAACATGGATTAGTAGCATGGTTACTAAACTAATAATTAAAACTGATACTAGTAACATTGATACTAGTAAACTGATACTAGTAATTCATCGGTTGGTTTAATATTTATTTGGTTAATCCAATAGATCAACGACACTAAAACTAATAAATTATAAGAGTTAAGCAACACTGATCCAGTTCAACAATGGGTTTAATCCCCTTTTTTAATTCAAATTTTGGTATGAATAACTCATATATGGTACCTTCACGCGCTGAATTCTGTCAATAGCTGAGGCTTGTATTTTTAGTGCATTTTTTGTGTGTGCTGAATATATGTGTTAGTGTGTGTACTTAAACAGCAACTTCAAGCAGTGAAGTAAAGATAGACAAAGAAATGGATGGCAGTTCAGTAAAGGACTGCTGCCTGGACCTAGGATCATTTCCTCAAGGTCAAAGAATTCCAGCCACCACTCTTATGGATATGTGGGCAGAACTTTACAATTTGGATTATGAGGACATAGATGCCTATAGCAATCTTGTTGAACTAGAATTCAGAAATCTTGTTAATATTGTCTGCACAAGGTACCTTCACTTATCTGCTACGAGGCTAACCAGTTATACAACATGAACAACACAGTAGAGAGAGACAGGGAGAAAAGTTGGTGGAAACGAATCCATTTTCATAATATTCAACATAATCCAAAGTTACATCCAGGACCACTATACAGACTCCCCAGTTCGATGTATCTAACTCTACAATCACTCAGATACCCCCTGTACTACTACAATGATGCATTTCTGACAAATTCATAGGTCCTTAGCATTACTCTTCTCTATCCCTCTCATTTTGATGTGCATGACAAACTCATAGGTCCTTAGCATTACTCAAATTCATAGGCACATTGAAAATCACTGTCAAATAACACAATAAGTTCAAATTGCATAAAACACTTATGGCTAGTGGATTTCTGTGATTAATATTGTATTCCTATCTTTTAATTCATAGGAAACTTTCATCAAACACTTAAAAGGCAGTAATAATAAAAACTTAGCAGGCAAATTTGAGTTTGCAAGAGTAGCGGCTAGACACGATTCAACCCAAATTCAACTTAATTCGAGCATGATTTGCATATTAAATTCAAATAAAAACAAACCATAAACCTAAAAAATTCGAACAAGAACATTATGTAAATGTAAGTGTAAGTTCGTGTGTGTATGTGTGTTTATGTATAAATTGTGTTAAGAAGATGTACCTAGTGATGATGATGATAACTGATATCGAACTAATCGTCGAAATCGCCTGAGCTGGAATCGCCGGAGCCAGTGTTTTTACGGTTTAAAATTGAAATGAAGAAGAAACAATGCGGCACGGGGTAAAAGTTATTTCGCGTATGGCGCAATGAATCATTGCGGCAATAGTAAGGGTTTATTTGTCATTTCAAGTCTTATTTTCTATTTGTTTCAATTTTACTTTATTTTCATTTATTAAATCATTCAAATAAATATTAATAAATAAAAATGTTTGAAAATACTTATGATCATAATAATATTGTGCCAACCATTAAGGGCTAATTTGTCTTTTCCTATTTTTATTTAATTTTTTAATTTATTTCACAAACGAGTTAAAATGGGGGAAAAATCAAAAAAATGGTCAATTATTGAATGTAGGGTAACATTCATCACAATTAATGAAATCAAACAACATTCTAATTTAATTGATAAGGTCTCAATCATATTTTAACTTACAAATAAGTTAATCGAATAGAGAATTATACGAATTATTGATAAATATTTTAATTACTTTACTTTTTAATTATATAAATATATTTGTAAATTAGTTGCAATTACTTAGATTGAAATCACATCTAATAGAATTATTCATTATTTTAAATTATATTAAATCAAAATAATAATAAAGTAGGAGCATTGTAACATTGCGATAGGCGCAATGTAACATTGCGCCTGGTGGTTGGCCATACGGAGCATTGTAACATTGCGACCTGCGCAATGTAACATTGCGCCTGGTGGTTGGCCATCCGGATCCACCCGTGGTTGTGGAAGGGCTCCTATATATATATATATATATATATATATATATATATATATATATATATATATATATATATATATATATATATAGTTCAAAAAAGAGGTCGAAATGACAACTGAAAAATGGAACTTGCAATCAGAAATTCAGTTGCATGTGATTGCATTCAGTTGAATGTGGTTGCCCATGCGGGACCTTGTAACCCAAATCCATCAAAAGCATCCCACCTTAAAAAAAGAAAATGTCGAAGCTGGTGTCAAAGCTGGGCAGGCTGGGCAGGGGAAGGGTTGCCCTAATTTGTAGTATTTTTGCAATTTTGAACTTATTTTAGTAAAATTGCAAATAGTTTTTTTTAACAAAAGTAAATGGGAAAAATTTACTTTTTCCTATATATTTATCAAAAAAGCCCATAATAATACTGGGCCTGTTTGGCTCAACTTTTTTAAGCTTTATGAATTTATTTTCGGGTAAATATTTCATATTTAATATTTTAACAAATATTAAATTTTTCAGTAAAAATTTAAAATTTTTTAACTTTATCTTAAAATAAATTAATTTATTTTGAAAAATACCCCATTATTATTTGGCAAATATAAACACAACTCCCAAAGATAATACTGTCTGCAATTTGCGAGACAGAAACTATATGAGTAATCAACTGCCCATGTGTCTGTAAATCGGTACTATACTTAGAAATAGCGTGTACACTACAGTTTATTTAATAAAATATAATTAAATATTTAACATTAATAGTAGTACTCGATCTTACAGTCTTACAAGATTAATGGGTACTAAAAAATTAAAAACTTTCTCAATTTCCCAAGTACCCTCTTCCAAATCGGGTTAATTATCATATAGGTCACTTATTACACGCTAATGTATCAAGCGGATCACCGAGTTTTTTTGGTCTCATTTAAACCACTCAATACAAGAAATGTTACATTCCGTTAACTTTCGAAAAATAAAATTAATCTTTCGTTGATTCTACACATTTTTCTTGGATGCTACCGTAACCAAATGAATAATTGTTAAATTCTAGTATTTTAGATAATATATTTAGATTTTTAAAAAATCATTTATTATTTATTTTTAATTTTATAGTTATTTTCCTTATTTTAATTAAAAATAAATAGTAAATGAACTTTTTAAATTTTAAATATATTATCAAAAATACTACAATTTAAGAATTGTTCATTTGGTTGCGGTAGAATTCAAGAAAAATGTATAGATTCAACAAAAGATTACTTTTATTTTTTGAAAGTTAACGGAGTGTAACATTTTTTGTATTGAGTGGTTTAGATGAGACCAAAAAAACCCGAGTGATCCGCTTGATATATTGGCGTGTAATAAGTGACCTATATGATAATTAACCCCTTCCCAAATCTAAGCAGTCAGCTTCGTACTTAATACTACTTTATGTGCACAATAAACAAATGTAGGTGAATGGAACCGAGTTTTGTATAACGAATTCAAATACTCATTAAATTGCTTTTCCGCGACACTGAAATTATTTGAAAGGAGCTGAGGCCTGAGAGAGAGTATTTCACAAGCTAAACTCTGCATTTCTTATAAAAATGTTTTGCAAGGCAGTGTAGGTGTTAGTGTAAGAGTGTAACATCATGTGGCCTTTGCTTCTAATTATATATACATTAGTAGTTTGGAGCCTACTTGCACTGAATGGCACAAATAACGACTTATTCAATTAAGCTTAGTTTTATAAAATGGGGGTCGATCTACATCAAACGTATGTTGCAGCATATCATATTGCAAAAAGTTTTTGTGATACGTGTACAGTAAAATTTTTGGTGTTAAAACAGGAGGACTCATCTCTTTACGTACAGCAAAAACTTTTTATGATACGATATATTGCAACATACGTTTGTAGTTGACCCTCAACCTTATAAAATATATTGATTGCACAAGTGAGGTTCTGGGGCAATTTAGGGGGAGAAGGGGAGTGGTATTCACGTGATCATGTGTTAAGAAGAGAGATGGGTGGCTTAACAAATGCCAAATGTTATGGCCAATCCTTCTTTTTCATTTCATATTATACTCTACTTTACTTGTTTCGATAGCACTGATCATATTCGTGTACAGATATTTTAGTTATCAATGTTGTACAGGTGAGGTTGAATGGATTAGTGCAGGGATAATAAAATAATACACATTGTTAACGGAGGAATTTGGTGATAACAAATTTCGGAGGATGCTGGAAAAAGAATTATGAAAATATGGGGAATTTGGGATTTTGAATGTTTGGGGCTGGACTTGAGAGGTGTCTCGACTTGTTAGATGTGTCGGATCCTTTTTCAAGATGCCTGCGTACCTTATATTTATAAGGATCAAGCCAACGCAGTTCTGTGAAATTGATTTGTGTCTATCCCTTAGAGACTTTAGGGATAAACTTCGTTAATCTGGGTAATTACTGATTTTATCTGATTTAATCTTATCGTTGTGATATCTTCCTGATTTGAAGAATATCGTTTGAGGATATTTTCCGTTATTAATTGATTGAGATTGATTATTTCCTCGTTTCAAGGAGAGGATAAAACTTAGCGATTAAGTTATAATTATTAATCTGAATTAATAATTAATAATATTGGAAATTTGGGAGATTATTAGAGGCAACCGAAAATATGGCGTAACAACTACCCCCCAGTTCTTCAGTGTAGCTTGCTGCAGTGGAGAACTAAGCATGCTTCGATCTTCCAAATTTCTTGAGTCACTGAAACAGCTAGGAGAGGAAGATTAATAAATAATATGGAGCACCAAGGTGCCCGTAATATACATGTAGATGTAAATAAGACAATATGCGATATGTAAATAATAAGTTTTGTATGTGTAAGAAAATGTATTTTGGAGAGTCATCAAAGCATTATTCGCAGAATCGTGCAAAGCATTTTGAGCAACATCCAGTCGAAAATGTCATATCTACCATGTCTTCTAGAGGGTATCCCCCTCAAAGGGGGTCATTTTCCTCAGAATTTTATAATACTCTCCTCAAAGGAGATCATTAGTACTCTCCTCAAAGGAGACCATTTTTGTCCAGAAATACCCTCCTCACAGGAGGTGGATTTTCCGAAGCTCGAACCCTGATGAGGCGCCGGAAGTACGGACATCCCCCCCGGAAGTACGGTTTTTGCAAGGATTTGGTAATTTGGGATACCCTCCTCAAAGGAGGTCGTTCCCCATTCCAGAAATATCCCTCCTCACAGGAGGTGGATTTCCCGAAGTTCGTGCCTTGATGAGGAGCCGGAAGTACGGACATCCCCCCCGGAAGTACGGTTTTTGCAAGGACTTTGGTAATTTGGGATACCCTCCTCAAAGGAGGTCGTTCCCCATTCCAGAAATATCCCTCCTCACAGGAGGTGGACTTTCCGAAGTTTGCTTCATTTTCACTAAGACTCTCCTTAGAGGAGATCGTCTTTTAAATAAATCACAAAGACCCTCCTTAGAGGAGGTCGTCTAACACAAAAAAAATAAGGGAGACCCTCCTTAGAGGAGGTCATCTTCCCAAAGTCATATCAATATCCCAAGATTCTTCCAAAAAAGATTTCAGCAACACTTGAAGGGTCTTTCAAAAAAATCAACTCTTCGAATAAAAGTCTTCCAAAATATTACCCATACAAAGGAGGACCTTCCAAAATAATTAACTCTTCAAACAAGAGCCTTCCAAAATTTATCCCTAGAAAATAGGATCTTCCAAAATATTACCCCCACAAAGGAAGGCCTTCCAAAATAATAAAATCTTTGAATAAGAGTCTTCCAAAATCATATACCACAAAGATTACACCAAAAATCTTGAAAATCTTCGCAATTCAAATTCTGCCCAGATCTGTTTTTGACGTTTTTGACCATCTAAACGACTTTTTCTTCAAAAACACAAAACACGAAAGTTGTAGAGAACGAAAAAACCTTTCCGATGATATATGGCTCATCAAAAACGGACTTATAACGAATCGGGAATTAAATAAAACGTCTGCTGATCTGTTTCCCGATGCTGAAAAACGAGATCTGATTGTTTTTTGTGATTTCGAGAATAGATCGAGATATAATCTGAGAAAACTCAAAGAACGAAAGTTATAGGCAATTTAACAAGCTTTCCGAATCATTAAAAATCATCAAAATCCGACATGTATTGAATATACTACGAATTTTATAAGATAACAAATTTGTATGGACAAAATCATAAGAAAACTTATCTTATTTCAGAATAGATCCACCGCCTCCACCGCTTAGCTCCTCCATTACAGCAACTCCAGATCCATAATAACCCCCCATGCGTGTGAGTTGATTGTCCTCCACAATCAATAATTAATGCCCTCCTTCTAGCGCCAATTGTTAACGGAGGAATTTGGTGATAACAAATTTCGGAGGTTGCTGGAAAAAGAATTATGAAAATATGGGGAATTTGGGATTTTGAATGTTTGGGGCTGGACTTGAGAGGTGTCTCGACTTGTTAGATGTGTCGGATCCTTTTTCAAGATGCCTGCGTACCTTATATTTATAAGGATCAAGCCAACGCAGTTCTGTGAAATTGATTTGTGTCTATCCCTTAGAGACTTTAGGGATAAACTTCGTTAATCTGGGTAATTACTGATTTTATCTGATTTAATCTTATCGTTGTGATATCTTCCTGATTTGAAGAATATCGTTTGAGGATATTTTCCGTTATTAATTGATTGAGATTGATTATTTCCTCGTTTCAAGGAGAGGATAAAACTTAGCGATTAAGTTATAATTATTAATCTGAATTAATAATTAATAATATTGGAAATTTGGGAGATTATTAGAGGCAACCGAAAATATGGCGTAACACACATGTTTAATATTTTAATCTTGCTTTTTTTTTTTTTAACAAAGTGCATAGAATTATATTACTGGATCAAACCAACTCAAAATAAAATAGCGGGACAAACCCCGACAGTCGATACAACCAGGTTGAAAAACAAATAAATTGTTTCCTGATCGTTTAACACATTGAACTTAAAAGTTCTTAAAACTAAAAACGAATTCAAAGACCTCCTAGACGATCCAAACTGCGCCAACAAGCGGTATCACAATTGACTACATCACATAAGAACCATTGATATCCCAGTATTCAGAAGCCTCAATTGCATAAACTGAGGTTAGAGGAACGACACTCCAGCTATGTACATGCCGGATACCAGCTATAGACAGTGGCGGATCTATGCTTGTACATGGTGTGTCAAGTGACACACCATTATTTTCAAGAAAAGGATTTTTTAATTTTTATTTTTACAATTTATATAAATTATATTTTATTTTCCTATATCTCCATCTCTATTATATCCTACTTATGCATAACAAGTTTCAATTTTATTCTTTAACTCAATATATATACATTGTCCCCTCAAATTATTACTAAAATTTGGCTATTTATACCTTCCATTATAGTTTGGGCTAGAAATTTTTTTGTTTAAAATTTCACCCCTAAATTATTTTTTTCTGATTTCGAGTGTACTAACTAATGTCAATAAGTATCTTAGACGGTGACACACCATTTCTAAAAGCCTGTATCCGCCACTGGCTATAGACATGCCGAATATGGGAACCCCCAAATGATGAGCAACACCCCAGTTATCTACATGCCGGATACCAGCTATAGACATGCCGAAAGTTAAAACCCCCAAAATATGATGAACAATCTTTGGTTGTGAGTGGTGAGCTCTTGCAATAAATGTCACCGTCCCAGCTTCGATGTGGACTATCCAGATTCCCCAAGACATCAGCAAAATCATTCTCAGCAGATCCAACACCAAACAGAAACAGACATAATTAATCAAAGACATAAAAAACACTCCAAAAGGAGAGACAAATGACCTGTTAGAATGTCTTGAATTAGGTCACCTACCCTTGACTACTGTTCCTCCGGCGGCTACTGTTCCTCCGGCGGCTACTGTTCCTCCGGCGGCACCACCTACCACACCTAACCCACCTAACCCCTTGGTTTATGTCTATAAATAAGAAATGCATGTAAGCATTTGAAATTATCTGAGGCATCTGAAATTCTGTGTAATCTGTTTATCCTCTCAGATCGATAAACTTATTTCTCTTCTGCATATAATCTTTCTTGCTTCCGTTATAACAAATTGGTATCAAAACTTTGGTTGAAACTGTTGTAAAATTTTTCGCCGGAATTTTTTTAAGCTCGCCGGAGTTACTGTTCATCGCCGGAGAAGACGACACTGTTCAGGCGGAGTTACTGTTCACCGCCGGAGAAGACGACACTGTTCATCATCAGAGAAGACGAAACTGGTCATACGGTACTGTTCATACGGTACTGTTCATCCGGTACAGTTCATCCGGCACTGTTCACGGGCACTGTTCACGGGCACTATTCACGAGTACTGTTCATGGGGCACTGTTCACGGTACTGTTCACGGGTACTGTTCACCGGCACTGTTCACGTATACATTTCTGGGAGAAAGATGTCTGGTGGTATTAACGTTAAGGTCGATAAATTTACTGGGAGAAATAGTTTCAGTCTGTGGCAAATCAAGATGCGTGCCTTGTTAAAGCAACAGGGGCTCTGGGCGCCGTTGAACACAAAAGCGGCTGCTTCTGGAAGCGCTGAGATGACCAATCTCGAAGAAAAAGCACACTCAACAATTCTGTTGTGCCTTACAGATGATATTATTACTGAAATTACGGAGGAGGATACCGCATCTGGTTTATGGTTAAAGCTTGAAAGTCTCTACATGACAAAGTCTTTAACAAATAAGTTGCTTCTGAAGCAACGTTTGTTCAGTTGCGAATGCAGGAAGGTATGCCTCTTCGAGATCATTTAGATCAATTAAACACAATTTTATTAGAATTCCGTAATATTGATGTTAAAGTTGAAGATGAGGATGCTGCTTTGATTCTGTTAGTTTCTTTACCATTATCGTATGAGAATTTTGTGCAATCGTTTATTGTTGGTAAAGATACTATTTCTCTAGAGGAGGTTAGATCTTCTCTTCATTCTAGAGAGCTGCGCCATAAGGCGGCTGGTACAGGTGCAGATAATCATGCTGCTGGGTTGGTAGCTAGCGGGAGTACCGGACATGGAAAGTCGGGGAAGTATAAATCCAAGAAACCAGCTTCTAAGGGTTCGAGAGCTAATGATGTCTGCAATTACTATAAAGAGAAGGGACACTGGAAATCCGACTGTCCCAAGAAAAAGAAGCAACATGATGCTGCTGCAGGAACCGCTGCTGTAGCAGATGCTAATTCCGAAAAAGATATTGCTCTAGTTGCTGTCAAGGACACACATCACTCTGATGTGTGGATTCTTGATTCTGAAGCGTCTTATCATATATGTCCGCGCAGGGAGTGGTTTACAACCTACGAGTGAGTAGACGGTGGCAAGATTTCTATGGCTAACAGTTTTGCTTGTAAGATGATTGGAATAGGCTCGATTAAAATTCGGACAGATGATGGTAAATTCTGCACATTGAATGATGTTAGGCATGTTCCACTTATGACAAAGAATCTGATATCTTTGAGTATGTTAGACAACAAGGGTTTCAGTTTTCAAGGTGAAGGTGGAGTTCTACATGTCTGCAAGGATTCTAATGTGGTTCTGAAAGGTGTTAAACGTGGTACCTTGTATCTTCTTCAAGGTTCTACGTTATCAGGTTCTGTTGTTGTCGCGTCCTCGGAGAAGATTAAGAGGCTGCGAACCGATAATGGTCTGGAATTTTGCTCATCTGAGTTTGATGAGTTCTGTAAGAGATAAGGGATTTCTAGGCATCATACAGTCAGGGATACACCACAGCAGAATGGTGTAGCAGAGCGTATGAATCAGACACTTCTGGAGAAAGAAGGGATTTCTAGGCATCATACAGTCAGGGATACACCGCAGCAGAATGGTGTAGCAGAGCGTATGAATCAGACACTTCTGGAGAGAAAAGGGATGTCTAGGCATCATACTGTCAGGGATACACCGCAGCAGAATGGTGTAGCAGAGCGTATGAATCAGACACTTCTGGAGAGAGCTAGGTGCATGCTCTCTAATGCTGAACTAACTAGAAGATTCTGGGCAGAAGCAGTTAGTATAGCATGTTATCTGATAAATCGTGGACCTTACACAGAAAGTGGTGGTGTTGAGAAACAGGTGGAGAAGGATGTCACTCAAGATGAGAGTGAACCACAACAAGAAGTTCAACAACCACAGTCAGAATCAGAATCATCAGTACCAGTAGTAAATCAGCACAGTTTGGCTCTTGATCGATCGAGGAGAGCTAAGTACGGAGTGCCTCCAAAGAAATATGGTTTTGAAGATATGGTGGCATATGCACTACAGGTAGCTGAAGAGGTGGATCCTAGCTCTGATGAGCCATCCACTTACAAAGAAGTAGTGACATGTAATAAGTCTGCTGAGGAAAAAGAGTACATGTCTCGAGTTCCCTATGCTAGTGTAGTAGGAAGCTTGATGTATGCAATGGTCTGCACTAGACCCGATCTTGCACAGTCTGTCAGTGTTGTTAGTAGGTTCATGGGTGATCCAAGCAAGGAGCACTGGCAAGTTGTGAAGAGGGTATTTCGGTAGTTAAAAGGTACGTCTGATGTTGGTCTAATTTGTGGAGGTGATACTGAGTGTTTGGTGACAGGATTTTCACACTCTGATTATGCTGGAGATGTTGACAGTAGAAGGTCTATGACTGGTTATGCTTTCACTCTGGGTGGTTCGATTGTCAGTTGGAAAGCTACTCTGCAACCTACAGTGACTTTGTCTACTACAAAAGCAGAGTACATGGCATTAATAGAAGCCGCAAAAGAAGGAATCTGGTTGAAAGGATTGGTTAGCGATCTGGGTCTACATCATGATCAGGCTACGGTATTTTGTGACAGTCTCAGTGCAATCTGTTTAGCCAAGGATCAAGTTCATCATGAGCGGACTAAGCACATAGATGTGAGATATCATTTTCTAAGAAGTGAGACGAGAATTAAGGTGAGAAAAGTGGGTACTGCTGATAACCCAGCTGATATGCTTACCAAGCCGGTTCCACATAGCAAGTTTCAACATTGTTTGAACTTGCTAAATGTTCGGAGTTGTTGACTGCCCTTTTTAGGGAAACATCTGAGGCAGAAGAGTTTTATCTGGTACATCTGGCATTATTATGATGCGTCTGGTACATCTGTTATCTGTTATTTGTGAGAGGATTCAAGTCAAGGTGGAGATTAGTTTTATCTGGTACATCTGGCATTATTATGATGTGTCTGGTACATCTGTTATCTGTTATTTGTGAGAGGATTCAAGTCAACGTGGAGATTAGTTTTATCTGGTACATCTGGCATTATTATGATGCATCTGGTACATCTGTTATCTGTTATTTGTGAGAGAATTCAAGTCAAGGTGGAGATTTGTTATAATGTCTTGAATTAGGTCACCTACCCTTGACTATTGTTCCTCTGGCGGCTACTGTTCCTCCGGCGGCACCACCTACCACACCTAACCCACCTAACCCCTTAGTTTATGTCTATAAATAAGAAATGCATGTAAGCATTTGAAATTATCTGAGGAATCTGAAATTCTTTGTAATCTGTTTATCCTTTCAGATCTATAAACTTATTTCTCTTCTGCATATAATCTTTCTTGCTCCCATTATAACACGACCACTCCAAAAGGAGAGACACACAAATGCCCAATTAAATTGGGTTTTATTGAGATGAAAAGCAAGAAAGATGACCTCCGGCCAATGGATAAACCACCGCCGGAGGGGAGGAACTCACTCTGGAAAAGACAAGCAGAGAGTGAGAAAAAAAAAATTCGGTGAGACAGCTAGGTTTTTTTTTTTTTAAACATTTTATTTAAGAGAAGACTCTAGATAAGCGTAAGGAACAAGGGTGAAGGGTGAAGGGACTCTAAATTTTATCAGGAACAACATACAACAACAATAAAAGGGTACAAAATCCAAAAATATATAATTATTTTTTAACTGATTATTGTTGGAAGTAGTGGATGATAATTAATTCTATGATTTTGCATATTTTTCGTCTTAATACTTCTCTGTTCTGGATAAATTTCATCTTTATTTTTTTTTTTGACAGAATGTGAGAAATTAATGAAACAAACATTCCCTCAAATTTACAATTAAGTAAAGGGTAAAAAGAATATTTTTACTAATTTTTCAGATACCAGGGGATCTCAAGCACCCCTATTGATATAATAAACATTAAATGTTGGTAAGAACCATACCTAGGTATTATCATGATTTGCATACCATTGATTACTCAATCATATGTCTTATAAATCATACACATACTAGTATGTGTGTATTTGTTAATTAAAAATATTTTGTATTTTGATTATTAATTTATTTTAAATAATTTTTTGTGTTACATTTATAAATTTATATCATATTACTTTATAATATAAATTAATGATATATAATATGTAGTCAACTTAAACATTTTTAAACCATTCAATTCAATAAAATAATATTAATAGTTAGTATTTCTTCTATTAGATATTTATAATTTTTCATTACATTTAAATGCATGTTCTTTCAAAATAATCATTAATTTAAATAAACACGTAATAATCAGAACCATTAAATGCATGTCATTGGATCAATGTAATTCGACAAATTTCAAATTCAAAACTGGAGCATGACTTGATGTTTTAAAAGTACTCAAAATTCATCAATTTTTACATATGATATCAACGCTATCCGGCTGGAAGTGTATCGTTATTTACAGAATTTAGTAAGCTTGTTTGTTTGTGGGATAGACGAGATCATCGTCCAAATAATATGGGGGTTGTAACATTTCACATCGATACAAATTATTGTATTTTACGCGGTTATAAGAGCAAGTTAATATAATGCATATCAAAATTACTAATTTTGTGAATTTTCATATCGGAACTTGACACGATTTTAAAAAATAGTTCGAATTTAACCGTGATTATTGCATTTAAACTTAATTAACTTATTGATCGCATTTCACGATTTTAGAAAAAAATTGAAATAATATCACGATTTAAAATATTAACTAATGCTGGTTTTAATAATGGTGAATTTTAAAAAGGTCATTTTTCATCTATGTCTCTGATATGCCTGAAAATGTGAATGATAAATGGATTTTTAAAACTTGATTTTTCGCAACAAACAAGAGGTATTATCTCTCCCTTTTCAAATATGGATCATTCGTAGTAACAAACAAGGAGTATTATCTCTCCTTTTTCACGTATGGATCATTTGCAAGTGGTTATGATCCTCTCTCTGTAGTGGCCTAAAACTCAATGATTGATTTTTTGTGCTAAGGCTAGCATTTCATCTCATCTTTCATCTTATTGCTTCGAGCTTTCTTCGGAAAAGTGTAACCTATTCTTGATTTAATGTTTTATGCTAATTTAGAATAAAAAAATTAAACTATTGATTATTAATTAAAATCAAAACACCCATTAATGCATTTCAAAAATTACATATAAATTCATAAATTTCAAATATCACATATATTAAAAATATATAGATTGTAGATTACATACAACATTATTGAATTAATATAATTAAGAAACTCGATCGCGACCAAAATAATGCTCGAACGACATAAGTACAAATATTTAAGTCAAAAACTAGAAAATTGCTCATCCTTCGAACAAGTTATAAAATATTTAAATTATATTTTAATAAAAAATAGAAATCCCAAATCTTTCGCGATATACCCGTTTTTCATCCGGGACGAGAATTGGGGGACAAAATAATTTCTGTTTATGGATTGGGAAGGTACGAAACTACATCACGACCAAAATAATGCTCGAACGACATTAATACAAATATTTATGTGAGATGATAGAAAATAGCCCATACCTTGCGGGGATTATAAAAATATTTAAAAAAAAGCATTGAAAAAAAAAATTATTTCCCGTGCGATCCCCTTTTTCCCATTCGGGGCAGGGATTAGTAAGGAAAAAAAAAATTTTTGTGGATCGGGACTCATTGAAAAATCATATTCGGATCAGCATCGGGGGAAGGATATTACTCCTCAACCCCATCACTAACTGCACTACTTGTACTCATTTAGTACATGCATATTACATGTCACAACCAAGAAAATGTATCATTCACCTTATAAGCTAAATTAGCAACATTGCGCAGATTAGTAACATTTTACGTACAAAGGATGCATTGATAGTTGGTCAACTTATATTATTGTATATATAAAATATTATACATTATCAATAAACGAACAATTAAAAAAGTTATTGTCACACATTATATACAAAATTTCTAGAAATTGACCTGTGCCTCGCACGACTTATCATACTCATTTTTATGTAACCTTAAAAGAATTAATCCTATGCCATATTGATGGAGCAATGGAGTTAGGGTTGGACATTTTGCCTGCCACGCCCGACTCCTCTCGGATCGGGGATTCGGGAAATTTTTCGAGTTTGGGACGGGTAGCGGGAAATATTTTAAATAGAATTCAGGGATCGGGACAGAACCGGGATTAAGGGATCCCCGCCCTAATCCCGATCCCGATTTTATATATATATATATATATATATATATATATATATATATACATAATTAAAATATTATAATAAATATATTTACATATATTATTAGTACTTAAATTTTTAATTCATTTCACATATTCAAAAGTTTAATAGTATAATTTAATTTAATTATAATAATTTAATTATATCTTTTAGTACAAATAAATATTAATTCGGTAATTTTTTTAGAATAGGTCATTAAATTTAAAATATATATTATATATCATAATTTAGCAAACTAATTTTATTAGGAAATTTGTTAGAAAATGTATAAAATTTATATATTTTAATAAAGACAAAAATCCTCGATTATCCGTGGAGATTAGGGGTGAGCAAAAAACCGAAATAAAACCGAATCGAAACCGGGGAAAACCGAACCGAAAAAAACCGAAACCGAAACCGAAACCGAAAATTGAAAAACCGAACCGTTCTAATATTTCGGTTCCGGTTTTAGGTGGAAACCGAACCGAAAAAACCGAAACCGAACCGATTATTTATATAAATAAATATTTATATTTTTATAAATATTTTTGAAATTAATCACACACACACACATATATATATATATATACACAAAAGTAGAGAGGCACTGAAATAAAAAAATAACTAGGCCTAACATTTGTTGTTGTATTACTGTCTATTTGGGCCTTAGGAGTCAGGATATTAGTCCAAATACACGGACCATATTATACACTAATACCGTAATACAGACTCGAGAGTTGAGACTTGAGACTACGACTTATAAACAAAACATAACCTAATTTTCAATTCGCCGTTATTACCTTATTCATCAACTGAACTCGAAGACTCGAAGTGACGATCTGGGCATCTGATAATCATGTCCAATCCATCTGATAATCCAATTTCTCAGCAAGTAGCTTCTCCAAAAGGTTCTTTACAAGTTGAACCTGAAGTGGTATGCTACTATTTATTACTCCGAACTTAATTAGTTATTGTATTGTACTTTATTTGATAGTTTTATGGTTTTCATCTTGAATTAGCGTTCTCTAAATTTGAAATTGGATATCTATTCTTTCTTTGCAGGAAGATGAAGAAGTAAAAGGTGATAATAAAGAGGAGGAAAATTGTGAGAAAAAGGGTTCACGGGCATGGGACTATTTCGATCAAATACCGGGCTGTCCAGTTGGTAAGGAGAAAGCAAAGTGCAAATTTTGTAAAGTGATGATTGGATGGAGTACACCCAATGGTACATCCGGAATGATGAATCATTTAAAACTGGTATGTGCTAAATCACCACTACGTACCAATCTTGATAAGTTACAAAAAACATTGCGATTTGAAAAATTAAAGAAGGATAAATTTCATACCATTGAAGTTCATGAGTTTAATCAAGAGAGGTTAAGGAAAAAACTTGCCTTAATGTGTATCAAAGATAATCAACCCTTTAGGATTATGGAACACGAAGGGTTTAGAGAATTAATGAATGAAGCCGAACCAAGATTTAAGATGCCAAGTAGATGGACAATTGCTAGAGATTGTCTCAAAATATATGGTGAAGAATAACTCCACAAGATTACCGATACTTTCCGAAATTGCTAAACATGTGTTGGGTATGCCGGTTTCTTCCGTTGCCTCGGAAGTTGCTTTTAGCACTAGTGGAAGGATGATTGATGCTTATCGAAGTTCTCTTTCACCTAAGACAGCTGAAGCGTTAATTTGTAGTCAAGACTGGCTGCGAAGTTCTAACAATGTTACTGATCTTAAAGGAGAGCCAGAAGAGTATCTACAACATGAACAATTGGAAAATGGTAATTTTTACTTATTGTACTTTTATTTATATCATTTGTAATATCTCTGTCTACTGTGAGCTGCTACTGGCCTACTGCTAGTCTGCTACTATTATTCTGTTACAGGTTACTGCACTAATTGATAATTATGTGTATTTTACAGATGAGCTGAAAGTGGTCGGTTCGTATGGTAACCTGGGCATCGATGATTAGAGGAGTAGAGCCGTAGAGGTATTATTAAACCAGTTGATAAGTCTGCTAGTACTGCATGTTAATTGTTACTAATTGTTAAGCAGTCTGCTACTAATTGTTACTTGTCCCCAGTATTAAAAATGTTCTGAACTCTGTTTCTATAGCATGTCTGCTACCAAACAACCATTGCTATGTTAGTTTATGTAATTGTAGAAGATATTGAAAGGTTTTGTCCTAAATCCAATCATGTAAGATGAGTTAGGAAGAACTTTCATGTAATCATATTTGATTTTGTTTATATTTATAAAAGACTTGTTTGTTTTTATTACGGGCTTTATCTATTTAAAATGTTTTAAATAAGGTGTTCCATAGTTTAGAGTAAAGCTTCTAGAATTATAATGAGATTATAATAGTGAGATCTAGAAGATGATAACATTAAACTTAAACTGTTCCTGATCATAGGATAACAAATTGGGAGTTAGTCAATCCGTAAAGATCAGTACATACTATACTTGCTTCCTACGAAGGATGTCTGTTCTCATAGGCATTTGTGTGGTGACACTATAGTTAGTATGTAGGTGCTCATTGGGGAATGAGTTCACTGAACATGACTCGGTCACTTGAACAATTAATAGAGTTTACTCACGTGTCAGTAATTGTTCATATAGTGATGGTTGTACAAGTATCCTTAGACTTGAGATTGTTAGAGTCATCTTGTATATAATGAACAATGCTTTGGTTTAGTCCCTAGTCTCAAGGGCAATTAATAAGTTCTATTCTGGGCATTAGAATTTGTATATGGAGATAGTTAACGATCGATAAAGGATCTACCCCTTCCAGTAAAGGAAGTGAATATCCTATGCTATTCTTAATATGGTAGTTCAGGAATCTCTGGCCAGAGTGAATGAAATTAGAAAGAAGTTTCTAATTTGCATTAACATGAACTATACATAATGAATAAGATATCATATGATTAAATTAGATAGGCTTGACACGAGATCTATGCCTTGTATTTAATCGGGATATTGTTAGGACAGAAGGAATTTATTGTACGGTAACCATTCACTGAATAGGTTCTATATTCCTAGCGATGAATTCATATTATTCGGATAGTCGCGATATACCTTCAAAAGTATCACTCACGATGTAGAATGAATTTAATTATAATGATAATTATTTTTGACGAATTAATTGTAATTCGTATAAATAATGATAAATAGTTAATTATTATTTATTTTTACTACCCACATAATTATGAACCTAAAGGGTCACACCATAAAAGAGATTAAGTTTGAAGATGAAGGAAATTATTTATATTGGCTAATGATTATTTATTTAAGAAATAAATAAATAAATAAATAATTTTATAATTAATTAAATATGATTTAATTATTTATAAATATATAAATATATATTAAGAAGGATTTCTTAATATTATAAATTATATATTTAATTTGAGAAATTAAATATATAGAAAGAATAATTTTTAAAGAGTTTAAAAAATGAATTAATGATTAAAAATGTTTTAATCATTAAATGATTAATTAATAAATATTAATTAATTAAAGCTAATCATTACAAGCACTTTGCTTAGCCAAAACACAACTGATTTTTTGCTATAAGAAGAGAGCTTGGTGATGAGCAAAAATACACGCACAAACCATTTACAAGATTTAGAGTCTTGCAAAAACAAATATTATCCAAATTCTTTTTACTTCCCTTCTTCATTCGATTCTCTTGGTGGATACCATTAGAGCACTCCACACACTGAGGAGTAATTGCAAGGTGAAGAACAAGAACTGGTCTTGCTAATTTTTGAAGCTCTCAAGGTAAGTTTCTTATTTTCTTGAAATATATGCATGATTAATTAGGATTTCTATGCAAATAAATGTTATAAATACTTCCGCATGTGTAGAAATTCCTTCAATGGTATCAGAGCCTAGGTTTGATGCATATAAATCACAGAAAAAATTTGAAAATTTTTAGAGCATGTATGGATTATTATGAATTTTTAAAGTTCATGGAAGCTATAATCAAATTAATTATGAATTAATTCGAAATTAATTTTTTAAAATAAAATGACTCTGGATTTAGATTCTACAAGTGTTGTAGAGAATCAGGATATTTTTATTGTATTTTTTAAATAAACAAATTATTAATTATTGATTTTTTAAAGAAGTTTGAAATTAATAATTATAATATGTTATTAACTAATATATATAAAATATATACAGTATATAATGGTGGGCTGCTATAGTAGTGGGCTTATTATTTTAAAGGCCCAACCGAAAGTGTACTGAATGATTGCTGTCCGCGACTGAAAGAAAAAAAAAAGGAACTACGCGACTGAAACAGGCGCGTGACGGATCTACTGAATGCGTTACACCCTATAACGCAACCAAGTAATGCGTTACTGCATTAAAATTTGTTTTATTTTTGTAATCCAATCTCGGTATGCGCACTACACCATAAACAGCCTATTGTAACACAAAAAAATGTTATAGCAGGTACATTATATGTTACCTTAGGCTCGTGAAGTAGCTAAGGTAACATTTTTCTGGTGATAGCTCTCAGCATGTTGCCTTAGGTGTCTAAGGTAACATTTTTTATCCCTAAGGTAACATGCAATTTTATGTTACCTTAGCTTGCTATAGCAACAAAAGTGAGTTCTACGGCAACTTAATATATATATATATATATATATATATATATATATATATATATATATATATATATATATATTACCTTAGAGACCTAGTTTTTTTTAAATAGTGGGACCCACAATGGGATCCACTGTAGGCCCACAAATGGGGTCCACCTGGATAGACATATATATTATAAATCACAAAATTTTTACGGGAAAAAATTGAGTAAAACTACATATTTATTATACATCCCAAAATAATTAGTTGATTCCAATTACCAATACATTACCAAAATCAACATACTAAATCTCCCAAACATCCTAATCCACCAGTTACATAATAATCAATAGCAAAAGATTGTAAAGTGAACAAACATTGACATCAGAGTTTAATACTACAAGCTAGTACGACGAGAATGGAAGTGAGAATTGAATCATTGAACCCATGAACTTTTTCACGGGAAATAATTGTCTTCACTGCTTAGCAAACAGTTTTTTCACCTCGGGAACAATAGCTCCATTCAAGTATTTGCTATTTTCATCTCCTACAACCACCATCTTCCAAAGACCATTTCCATCCGCCAATTTCAGAACCTAAACCAGCATATAATATCCTTCTTGTTATAACACAACACAAAATATAAAAAAAGTGCACAAGTAGTAGTATAGAAAATACACAGCTCTTGTGTTCACTATCTTCCTTTCACACCATGTCTAACCCCTGTTCATGAAACTAATAGGTGTAGAAATATCAATTAATAATATGGAAGAAAACCTAAACATCAGAAGGAATAGAAAAATTAAATACTGAATAAAAACATGCCTTTTCCTGATGTCAAAAGACCTTGTAACTTGTGTGTTGCAGGATTATAGCTGTTTGATCCGACAAGTTTTTTGAATCATTATGCTGCATGCTGTCATTTTTTTCATCTGCAATAAACAAAGTGATGCATCTCAGATTTAACTAAATACCAGAGGGTGAAAAAGCAAAAGGTCTGGTAGAACTAATAAACTACATATAGTATATGAGACCCAAAAGAGAAACATAATTTTCCAATTGAAAGCAACTCTAGTATACATATATAGGAGATAAAAAAATCCTAGGTTGCAAAGTTGTTGTCACAATTTTGAATAGTAGTAATCATAACAACAGTACCTGAAGGATATCAAACTATGTACGGAATCTAATAACAGAAATTCTACATTCATCCTATAAGTGGATCATTTAAAAACTAAATCTTTTACTCTGTGGCCAAAAAACAAACAAATAAATGGGATAACATGTAAATATTTAATTTCTCACTCGACTTTATTTTTGTCCAAAACATTTTACGTAGATTCCGCACATTTATTAGTATACTCAAACCAAATTTTAAGGTTTAAAACAGCCTCAACATCCGCCGAAGCTCCTGGAACCAGCAGAATTTCAGAGCGAGGTCACTCTGTTCTCTCCATAACTCTTGAAATTTAAATTCAAAAATTACCAAACTTAACAGTATTTCTGTACAAAGGTATATAAACAACTTTTTTATTTATTTGACCATTAACTAAGTCTTTAAAGTCTACAAAAATGGAGTTCAAAACATAACAGAGATGTTGCAAATCAGAATTTTGTCCGCTTGAATTCAATTTGTCCTCACAAAGGGGGAGAGAGGAAGAGAGGGAGGGAGAGTACCTGAAGGGCAAGATGCTAGTCCTCACAAAGTGTGTACTGCAGATGGGCCACCAGACAGATCAGAATTATCCACAAGGCAATCTGTAAGCTTGATCCACCCGGACAGATGGGCCTGCTTATGGTTATCAGTAGTTGGATCGACACATTAGTAATTTGTGAGGTGATTCACTTTCTGAGAAATATGGGTCTGAATTTGATGACAATCAGACATTTTCTTCAAGCAGCAATAATAGACCAGCAGCTCAGATTTGAAAACTGATACAGATACAACCCACTCTTTTCAAAAATTACAGATACAACTTACGATTTGTTTGATTGATAAATAAACATTGATAGTAATATATCATGAAGTGTTTGGAAAACCACAACAGCCACCATTTTATGATATGTTACTTACTTTACTAGTGCCCTAAAAGAAGTCAATAATCTAAAGGATTGTTATGGTAGCTCTAGGAATTACGATCAGTGCAATATAAAAAACCGGACTTGGTTTTAGTTATTGAATCTAAAAGAAGTCAGGTCGAGGCCGGCCAACTGCAAGCTTTATTGAATCCGTCAGGATTCCAATTATCAGTACAGCGAAGAAGAGACATGCGCATTGAGTATTATGTTCAACTCACTTTCAGTTGGAGATGACTACAAGGTGACAGAAAATAGTTAAATTTATAATTACTAAAAGAATTAGGGTGTTGTCACCTAAAATACTGTGGTGAAGATCATGCACACTTCTCCAGATATAAAAGAGATTGAAAACAATAATAGGTAACAAAACTGCATACATCTGCATAATACCAAAAGGGGCAGTCAGCAATGTTTACCTAGAAAAATCAATATGTACTGTATTACACAACATGCGTCACAGGTTAAGAAGTTGCAGGTAAAACAGAGAACTAAAAGATTTTGTAATACTTTGAATAATATATGTAAAATAAGCTCCTCTACGATATAAGAAACTTACTCCAACTACCCATACAGGCACCGTGTTGTCCATAAATAATACATAGGTCTGGCAACATATAACTAGCAGTATAGCAAGTTAATAAAGTTATACATGTGATACAATTATGACATAGTTTTAGGAGTGATGGACGCGAACCTTTAACATTCAGTTTATTGCATAACTGAGGGTCAACAGTTTATTACGGTATTAAGTAGAGTACCAACATCCACACGACATTCACAATTTTCTAACAATCTTGCATAAGAAAACTACAAGAAAAAATGGAATAACATTCAGCTCTCAATTGGACGAGAAACAGAGCATGAATATTAGGTATAGGCATACAACAAGCGAGGTACACACTTTAGTATTTAGATGGAATTAAAAAAAAGGTAGTCAACTAAGTTAATTGAAAGAGTTCAGAGTTCAGGTAGTGATGAACACAACTTGTTAATTAAGAGTCAGAGAGGTTGAGTTATCTCACCCGCAGGTCAAACAATTCAGTGTTTGGGTTAATGATTTTCACCCATTTAACATTTATATTGCGAGGTAACCAAACTCATAACCTGTTTTCGCCAGCCCTAAGCCCTACAACTACCATTTACAAGCATATATAAAGCATGTACAATTGATAAAACTGATTACTAGAAAATATACCTATGAACGTAACCAGAGCTTAAATACCTGTCACGAATTTCAAATATTAAACTCGTCTATGTATTACAGTATATTCAAACTTACACTATTACATTTCCCATACAGTAATCATGTTCACACTTCACATAGTAATTGATTTGCACAGAATTTAGCAAACAAAATACAGTAAACAATATGCTCGTTAAGTTGAGCGCTTAGCAAACAAAGATTGGACATATTTTACTAGCGGCTATAGCAACCAGTCACTCACTTAGCTAGCCACACTAATACTCCGATGCATACGAAAAATTCAAAATTAACACAACACAATTCATACAAATAATCGAATGAGAGAAAGGAGAGAAAAGAGAGAAAGGGGATAATACTTGCGAATCGTAGCCCCAAATCCGCTTAATCAAAGCCCCTGAAATTGAAAGTAAACAACAATTAGTTGAAGTTTAAGTGCAAAAATTAAATCAATTAAACTCAAAATAGGGAACCCAAAAAGCCCCAATTGAAGAAACCTTAAATTGAAGAAGCCCCAATTTCAAGCCTCAAATCAAGGGGTATATTCAATTGAGCAGCATAATGTGTATAACGTACTAATTTAGAGAAGACTGAGTGGGAAAGAGAGGTTTACGAGAGAGAGAGAGAGAGAGAGAGAGAGAGAGAGAGAGAGAGAGAGGGGGGGGGAGGGAGGGAGGGAGAGTAGAATGAGAGAGAGAATTATTTTGTTTATTTTATTTAAGTGTAAAATTTCAGACAGGCGGGATAATTGCCGCTAAAACATTTCACTGGGAACCGTGTAGTGCATCCTCTTTTTTCCAGCTTATACACTTATTTTTTCTATTTTTTTGATTATGTTTTTTAAAATATGCATTTTACATTTAATAGATAAATAGAACCTAAAAAATAATAACAATTAAATACCTTGATATTCGGAAAAAAAACCCTTATTCGATTGGTAAATTCTTACTTTTTTTAAAAATGAAATATTATAAATGTAAATGTGATTTTTAAATAATTTAACAATTTTTTTGTTAGAAAATTTAAAATTTAGTTTATTAATGATCCAAGGTAACATATCATGTATGTTGCTAACATCCAACACTTTAAAGCTAAAGTAACATCACGTTTGTGGCTAAGGTAACACAAAAAATAAAATGTCATATTAGGTCCAAAGTTACAAGCTAAGGTAACATATTCTAGTAACATCCATGAAAAAGATGTTCCGATAGCCCATCTATGGCGTAGTGGCGTGGCAGTCTGATGTGTTTTATTCTCTTATTCTTTCCCGGAGCTTGGAGACTCCGTTTGGGGCGTGCAATATATCGTTGGATTCGTTTTTCCGAGACGGATCTAATGAAGGGGTCAAATATTTTATAAAAAATAATTTTGAAATGATTATAGCTTCCGGAAAGTGTTTTTAAGACCAGTTTTGACTGTTTAACGATTTTAAACACTACCAATGATCCATACATAAGTTTAAAAGAGTACTACATGATCTAACATGCCTACCTATGTTTTATTGAATGAATATATAGATGATATATGTCTAGGTTGAACATGAGATGCTAGATTTAGGCTGATTCTTTAAACATACTAAGCATGTTAGACATCTAGGTTATAATGAAAACGTTTCTTGACCTTAATATGATTACACCCCTCTTTTAAATATCAAGTAAATAAATGGTCAAAGACACAACGGGCTTGTGTCGGTCATAGCCTTCCAACATGGTAGAAAGTAGTTCTTATTTTTAAATCATCGTCATTTCGTGCTACAACCGAGGGCTTTGATTTCGAAATTAGAAATACTTTTCTATTACATAGAGATGTGTACAATGAATTATAATCTAATGGTCGTTACGTGCTACAGCCGTGGGCCGTTGGAGACGGATTCAATTGTACGATATGTTGGATTTGACTTGACTTAGAATATTGAGTTTGTCGTGCCACAACCGTGACTCAATGATTCAAGAGGCTAAAGTTCTATTAGGGAATAACATGAGATGTAATTGACAAGAGTTGTCTGCCTATGGAACATCACATGGCGTTTCGTGCCACAACCGGGGTTGTGTGATGGAAAGTAGGATCCCTATTCTCACTAGCATTGTGAATGCTCAGTTATATACATATAGAGGGTTGTATAAATTAGATAAACTAGTGGAAGCCACTTATGAATAAAGACCCGATTCATATAGTGTTTTTAAAATGAAATTGAATATTTGCTAAGTGTTGTTATGTGTATATCATTTACAGATTTACTATATATATCATGTCTTCTGCACTATCACTCCGTAGCATTCTTGATGCTAATAAGTTGACTAGTCCTAACTATGTTGATTGGCTTCGAAACTTGAGAATTGTTCTCAAGTCAGAGAAGTTGGATTATGTGCTAGACTCACCATTACCTAAAACCCCTACTGAAGATGCACCATATGATGAGCATCAAATCTATCAGTCATGGATGGATGATGCAAATGTTGCCCAATGTGTAATGTTGGCATCTATGAACCCTGAGCTTCAGAGGCAACATGAGAAAATGGATGCTTACACTATACTTGTACATCTACAAGAGTTGTATGATGTAGAGGGGAGGACAGCTTGATATGAGATATTAAAAAAGTTGTTCCGTTGTAAGATGACAGAGGGAACATCTGTGAATGACCATGTGCTCAAGATGATCAATTTGATTGAACGTTTGGGGCAACTTGGTTTTGTCATGAATGGGTAGCTATGCCAAGACTTGGTCTTGCAATCGCTTCCAGATTCGTTCTCACAGTTTGTTGTGAACTTTCACATGAATAAGATGAATGTTAGCTTGGCTGAACTTCATAACATGTTGAAAACTGCTGAGTCGAACTTTCCTTCTAAGAAGAGTTCTGTTCTTCTTATTGGTGAATGCTCTACTTCCAAGAAACGGAAGAGGACTTTTCCCAAGAAGAAGAAGGGTGGTGAGAAGCATAATCCTGCCAAGGCTAAAGAAGACCCCAAAAGCAAAGCTGTTTGCTTCCACTGTAACAAGGTGGGGCACTGGAAGAGGAACTGTAAGGTTTACCTTGTAGAATTGAAGAAGAAGGGAAGTGAGACTGCTGCTTCTGATTCGGGTATGTTCATGATTGAAGTGAATATGTCACTAAGTCAAATTTATACTTGGGTATTAGATACCGCCTGTGGTTCTCACATTTGCAATTCGTTGCAGGGACTAAGGAGAAGTAGGACTCTTGAAGAAGAGGAAGTGATTCTACGGATGGGAAATGGAGCAAGAGTTGCTGCTGAAGCCGTAGGATCATTTGATTTACATATGCCTACGGGCAAGACTATTGTTTTAAATAATTGTTATTTTGTTCCCTCGATTGTAAGGAATATTATTTCTATTCCCATGTTAGACTTGGATGGATTATCGTTTGTTATTCAGAATAATAAATGTTCAATTCTTAGAGATAACGTTCTTTATGATAGTGGTATTTTAAATAATAGTCTGTATATATGTGACGTAGAGCATAGATTACTACAAATTAAACATACTAATAAAAGGAAAAGGGATGATGAAAATCTTACCTATTTGTGGCACTACAGACTTGGTCATATTAGTGAAAATAGACTTTGGACATTGCATAAGGAAGGGTTACTTGACCCCTTTGATTTTGAATCATATCCTACATGCGAGTCTTGTCTATTGGGTAAAATGACCAAATCTCCATTTAGTGGACATGGAGAGAGAGCTGCATATTTGCTAAGATTGGTACACACAGATGTATGTGGACCAATGTCTACGCAAGCCATGGGTGGATTTTCGTACTTCATTACTTTCACAGATGATCGATCTAGATTCGGATATGTGTATTTGATGGAACACAAGTCTGAAGCCTTTGAAAAGTTCAAAGAATACAAGAATGAAGTGGAGAAACAAACCAAACATAGTATTATAACTCTTCGATCATATCGAGGTGGTGAATACTTGAGTGGAGAGTTTCTAAATTATCTCAAAGAAAATGGTATAGTCTCTCAGTGGACTCCTCCATATACTCCACAGTTGAATGGGGTATCTGAAAGGAGAAATCGAACTTTGTTAGACATGGTTTGATCCATGATGAGCTATGTAGATCTTCCAGTATTCCTTTGGGGTTATGCATTGGAAACCTCAGCATATTTACTGAATAAGGTGCCTACCAAATCTGTTCCTCAAGCTCCATATGAGATATGGAAAGAAAGGAAACTGAGTCTTAAACACATTAAGATTTGGGGATGTCCAGCTTATGTCAAGAAAGTTGACCCTGATAAGCTGGAATCTCGATCCGTAAAATGTAGTTTTGTGGGATATCCTAAAGAGACTTTAGGGTATTACTTTTACACCGATCATAGGGTGTTTGTCTCCAGACATGCTACCTTCTTAGAAAAACAGTTTATCCTTGAAGGGAACAGTGGGAGCAAAATTGAACTTGATGAAGTTCAAGAAGCACAAACTACTACTACGGTTCAAGAGGAAGCACCTATTCAGAAAGAACAACCTTCTGTAGAATAGCCTGTGCGTAGGTCAAATAGAGTGTCTCGCCAACCTGAGAGGTATTATGGCCTTGTCATTGAGAATGACAATGAGTTATCAATCATTGATGATGATGACCCTATGACCTATAATGAGGCTATAAGTAGTGTTGACTCAGAGAAATGGCAGAGTGCCATGAAATCCGAAATGGATTCTATGTATACCAACCAAGTATGGACTTTGGTTGAAGCACCAGAGGATGTGAAGCATATTGGGTGCAAATGGGTATACAAAAGAAAGATTGGAGCAGATGGCCAGGTGGAGACCTATAAGGCCAGGCTCGTGGCAAAAGGATTCAGACAAAGGCAAGGGATTGACTTTGATGAAACTTTTTCGCCTGTAGCCCTGTTAAAATTAATTCGGATTTTGCTTGCGATTGCTGCTTACTACGACTATGAAATTTGGCAAATGGACGTGAAAACGGCCTTCCTCAATGGGAAACTTGAAGAGGAAGTGTATATGACACAACCAGAGGGTTTTGTTTCCAAAGGAAATGAACAATTAGTGTGTAAGTTGCTACGAACCATATATGGGTTAAAGCAAGCTTCTCGTAGATGGAACATCCGTTTTGATGAGACAATCAAAGAGTTTGGTTTTATCAAAAACATAGATGAACCATGTGTCTACAATAAGGTTAGTGGGAGCGCGGTAACATTTCTTGTATTATATGTGGATGATATACTTCTTATAGGAAATGATATACCGATGCTGCAATCAGTCAAAGTGTGGCTATCGAATAACTTCACTATGAAGGACTTGGGAGAAGCATCCTACATTCTCGGGATGAAGATCTATAGAGATAGATCTAGAAGAATGATAGGTCTTACCCAGGGTACATACATCGAAAAAGTGCTTAAAAGGTTTAGCATGGAAAACTCCAAGAGAGGTCTCATACCGATGAGCCATGGAGTATCCCTTTCCGAAAAGATGTCTCCTAAGACACCTGAGGAAAGAGAGCGTATGAGTAAGATTCCTTATGCTTCAGCAATAGGATCTATCATGTACGTGATGTTATGTACTAGGCCTGATGTTGCTCTTTCAATGGGTTAAATGGCAATGAGGTCACTCAACTGACTTAAAACTTTCAGTTGGATCATCCAATTCAAAAAGTTTTCAATCAGGTCATTAAACACGTTAAAAACTTTCAATCAGGTCATTAAACACGTTAAAAACTTTCAATCAGGTCATTAAACACATTAAAATCAGGTCATTAAACACATTAAAATCAGGTCATTAAACACGTTAAAATCAGGTCATTTGACATGTTTTATGACCTGATTGAAAGTTTTTATTTGTTAAGTGACCTGATTGAAAGTTTTTTGAGTTAGATGACCCAACTGAAAGTTTTCAGTCAGTTGAGTGACCTAACTGCCATTTAACCCCTCTTTCAATTAGTGTGACAAGTAGATATCAGTCCGATCCAGGTGAAGACCACTGGAAAGCAGTGAAGAACATCCTTAAATACTTAAGAAGGACTAAGGATATTTTTCTTGTTTTTGGTGGATCTGAGTTGAAAATAGAGGGTTATACTGACTCTAGTTTTCAATCAGAAAGTGATGATAGCAAATCCATGTCAGGGTACGTGTTTACTCTAAATGGTGGAGCGATTAGCTAGAAGAGTTCCAAACAGTCTACAACGGCTGACTCCACAGCGGAAGCAGAATATATAGCTGTAAGTGAGGCTGCAAAAGAAGCCGTTTGGATGAGGAAATTTGTTTCTTAGTTGGGAGTTGTTCTAGCATTGAGGAGCCTATTGTGTTGTATTGTGATAACAACGCGGCAATAACGCAGGCTAAGGAACCTAGATCTCATAAGAGCTCCAAACATGTATTGCGGCGTTTTCATCTGATTAAGGAGATCATTGAAAGAGGAGATGTCAATATCGAGAGAGTTGACACACATAACAATATAGCAGATCCGCTAACAAAGCCATTGTCTCAGAATCACTTTGATCGACATAAGGATAAGATGGGTATTAGATACCAGAGTGATTGGCTTTAGTACAAGTGGGAGATTGAAAGGTTTTGTCCTAAATCCAATCATGTAAGATGAGTTAGGAAGAACTTTCATGTAATCATATTTGATTTTGTTTATATTTATAAAAGACTTGTTTGTTTTTATTACGGGCTTTATCTATTTAAAGTGTTTTAAATAAGACATTCCATAGTTTTTAGTAAAGCTTCTAGAATTATAATGAGATTATAATAGTGAGATCTAGAAGATGATAACACTAAACTTAAACTGTTCCTGATAATAGGATAACAAATTGGGAGTTAGTCAATCCGTAAAGATCAGTACATACTATACTTGCTTCCTACGAAGGATGTCTGTTCTCATAGGCATTTGTGTGGTGACACTATAGTTAGTATGTAGGTGCTCATTGGGGAATGAGTTCACTGAACATGACTCGATCACTTGAACAATTAATAGAGTTTACTCACGTGTCAGTAATTGTTCATATAGTGATGGTTGTACAAGTATCCTTAGACTTGAGATTATTAGAGTCATCTTGTATATAATGAACAATGCTTTGGTTTAGTCCTTAGTCTCAAGTGCAATTAATAAGTTCTATTCTGGGCATTAGAATTTGTATATGGAGATAGTTAACGATCGATAAAGGATCTACCCCTTCCAGTAAAGGAAGTGAATATCCTATGCTATTCTTAATATGGTAGTTCAGGAATCTCTGGCCAGAGTGAATGAAATTAGAAAGAAGTTTCTAATTTGCATTAACATGAACTATACATAATGAATAAGATATCATATGATTAAATTAGATAGGCTTGACACGAGATCTATGCCTTGTATTTAATCGGGATATTGTTAGGACAGAAGGAATTTATTGTACGGTAACCATTCACTGAATAGGTTCTATATTCCTAGCGATGAATTCATATTATTCGGATAGTCGCGATATACCTTCAAAAGTATCACTCACGATGTAGAATGAATTTAATTATAATGATAATTATTTTTGACGAAATAATTGTAATTCGTATAAATAATGATAAATAGTTTATTATTATTTATTTCTACTACAGACATAATTGTGAACCTAAAGGGTCACACCATAAAAGAGATTAAGTTTGAAGATGAAGGAAATTATTTATATTGGCTAATGATTATTTATTTATTTAAGAAATAAATAAATAATTTTATAATTAATTAAATATGATTTAATTATTTATAAATATATAAATATATATTAAGAAGGAGTTCTTAATATTATAAATTATATATTTAATTTGAGAAATTAAATATATAGAAAGAATAATTTTTAAAGAGTTTAAAAAATGAATTAATGATTAAAAATGTTTTAATCATTAAATGATTAATTAATAAAGATTAATTAATTAAAGCTAATCATTACAAGCACTTTGCCTAGCCAAAACACAGCTGATTTTTTGCTATAAGAAGAGAGCTTGGTGATGAGCAAAAATACACGCACAAACCATTTACAAGATTTAGAATCTTGCAAAAACAAATATTAGCCAAATTCTTTCTACTTCTCTTCTTCATTCAATTCTCTTGGTGGATACCATTAGAGCACTCCAGACACTGAGGAGTAATTGCAAGGTGAGGAACAAGAACTGGTCTTGCTAATTTTTGAAGCTCTCAAGGTAATTTTTGTTATTTTCTTGAAATATATGCATGATTAATTAGGATTTCTATGCAAATAAATGTTATAAATACTTCCGCATGTGTAGAAATTCCTTCAGATATAACATGAAGATCATGTAGTTTGTAATGTTATCAACCGAAGCAGCTTCGATGGTAAAACAATACTAAACTAACAATGTTACTGATCTTAGAGGAGAGCCAGAAGAGTATCTACAACATGAACAATTGGAAAATGGTAATTTTTACTTGCTGTACTTTTATTTATATGATTTTTACTTGTTCTGTCTATTGTGAGCTGCTATTGCAGTACTGCTACTGTTATTCTATTGGTAGCATTGGCATCGATGATTAGAGGAGTAGAGGTATTATGTTAACTGTGAGGTTTATGAACAATTGCATCCTTTTTTTGCTAACTGTGAGGTTTACACTGTTTTGCATTCTACTGAAACTAGTTCAACTATAAGTAGAGAGTTAAACTAGTCCAAAATGATTGATCTGCAAATTTCAGCATATTAAATATTGGGATAATGATAAAAGCACACACAGAATTTCTGCATATTTTTAACATTCTGCTGATGCCAATTAGAAAATGCATCATTTTCTGTGTTATTGCGAAACGGATATATTATTTTCTTAAAATGAATACGCAGCTTAACGGAGAAAATTTTAACAGTCTTGTTTGGTTACGGAGATTGTATGCTTTGCAAGCAACATAGCTCAAATTAATACTCTGTATACATAGATTTATACTCTGATTACTGTGGAGTAGATTGTTTTGATACTTTTGTATGGTCTAATATGTATTTACTCCCTGAGTTGTTTGGTTATTGCCTTGTCTATGGTTTTAAAGATGTTACTGTTTTTGTTGTACATTAATTGGATCTTGAAAGTTGAATGCTTCTAGTACTGTACTATGAAGGTTTTTATAGTCTTGTGGACGATATTTGTTTGATATATTATATATAAGTCTGTTATTATGGCAATTGGCAAACAAAAATTGTTTTTTATGGGTTGCATTCCCTATAGTTGTTTGCTTCCCATTGTTCTTTGTTGTCTGAGATGTGTAGCCCTGCTAATGTAATGTTTTTGCAGGCTACATTTGATTGTTTGCTGAAGACTCATGGCTTTCTCACCCCGGACTTGTGGACAGAGACTCGCTTCACAAAATCCCCATACCAGAAGTACACAGATTTGCTGGCCAAATCCACAAAAGTGACAGTCATACCTGTAGTGGTCTTTTTCAACTGGACTGTTTAACTGGTCACTGCCTCACCAGACATCTGCCATTTTTTTTATTGTTTCATGTTTTAAAAATTGTTGACAACACGAAGACGAAGACCATTTACACGAAGACGAAGTCACGACACTATAGGTATTTTAATCATTGATTCACATTCGATTATATTCGATTTTCCAGTTCAATATTTGCCTATTTGGTTCAATATTCTTCCATATATATCCAATTTTGATTATGCGTACCCTAGAGGCGATTTTGAATATGTGTAGTTGTGTACCCTAGATTCGATTTTGATTATTTGTATCCTAGATTCGATTTTGATTATCTGTATCCTAGATTCGGTTTTGATTCAGTATTCTTCCATATACTATTCGATTTTCATCAGTTTCATCAGTTTATGGGCATCTTTGTAGGTTGAGAAAAGTTCTGGTGACTGGTGCTTCGGATCAAACAATGTCAATTTCAGAAGTTCGAGAAAAGCTTCTGTTTTTTGCTACCTTCTCCTTGGGGACAGTTTTTCATTTTTATGTCTCTGGATATTTAGAGTAGCTTCAGACCATTTATCCTCTAGTAATTCTCATATGTGTAATTAAATTGTAATTCTAATTTTTATGAAATTTAGCTTAAAAAAATATTATTAATTTACAAGAATGTAAAAATTCGGGTTTAGATAAACCCGAACCCGATCCAAACCCGGTGGATCGGGTTTGGATACTGAATTTCCAAATCCAATTGGATTTGGATCGGGTTTGGATTTGGATTAAGGATTCTGGTTTGGATTTGGATATCACAGATATCCAACCCGATCCAACCTGTTGCCATCCCTAATTGTTGTATGAATACATTTGGACGATTTATGTTTTTATGGTAGAACTACTTTTTTAATTAATTTGTAATACTCTCTTATTTTTATTTTAATCAGTTTTAAAACCGAAACCGAACCAATAAAAACCGAAATCGGGATTTTAAAACCGAAACCGATGGTTCGGTTGCAGTTCCGGTTTTTGATTATTAAAACAGAGGACATGCGGTTCCGGTTCCGGTTTTACCCGAAAACCGAACCGAACGGGGTTTGCTCCCCCTAGTGGAGATCCCCGTTCCCTGTTCGGGACAGAAATCGGGACGGGTTTGGGAAGCGGATATGGGTTTGGGGATCGGGGCAGGGGTTGCATTCCCCGACGCCCATCCCTGAATAGAGCAATAATCCGTACTTTTAAAATATCTTGAATGGTACCAAACCCTTAACTAAATCAATCTACGTGACATTAACAAGCCATTATTTGGAGATTATGCAAAAAATTTAACACTCCAACCCCTTAGCAATAAATATAAACTAGACAACTTAGCCGCGCTTCGCGCGGTTAATAAAATTTTATTTTTAACTATTAAAAATAGATAAATTAATAAAAAAAATTAATAGGTATTTAAAAAAATTTCTAAAAAAATGATTTAAAACCGTTTGTATGAATTATTAGTTGTAATAATACTCTCATTATATATCAATAGTTTTAATAATCTTAAAAATATTATTGACATGAAAAATATCAATTGCAATATTAAATATAACTAAATAACGTTTTTAAATCGAAACCCCTCTCATATCATAATATACATGCTCAGTAAAAGTATAATAATTTATATAATTAGTATATTAATTTATTTTGACACAATATAATGAAACAACTTGTGTATAATATTTTGACGTAATAAAAAATGAAGTAATGTGAACAATTTTAAGTCGTTAATTTACATAAAAACAATATTAATTTTATACACATAATTAATATTTTATATTGAAATAATAATTATAATGCTCAAATAAAGTTTGTCAATCTTTTATATTTTTTAATATGAAGTAAATATGATATATATTTATTTAATTAGTGTAAATAATGATTATTAAAATATCACTACCATTAAGAGTTATTTAATTAGCCAACTTATTCGCGTTTCGTGCGGTTCATAAATTTTCATTTTAAAATATTGAAAATAGATGAATTATTTTTTATTATTTTTAAAAATTGATTTGTCTTTTAAGAAATTTTTAAAAAAATTGATTCGAAATAATTTACATGAATCATAAGTTTGAAGATACTCTCTTTATATATCTAAAATTTTCATAATTCAAAAATATCATAAACACAAAAAGTAGTAATTATAATACAGACGTAATTTTTACGATTAAAAATAATAAATATTATATATAATAACATTTTTTAAAGCCGACGCCCCTCTCATAACAAACATATTCAATAATTGTATAAAAATTTATTTAATTAGAATATTAATTTATTTCGACAAAATATAATGAACAACGGGTGTATAACTTTATCGATTTAATCCACCGATAAAATTGGATTTTTTCAATTTAATCGGTTTGGTCATAACCCATATTTAATTTTCATGTGTAAAAATTTAACAACTATTTGTATTATTTTTATTACAAGTGGTAAGCCAAGATTTATATACTTTTAATTTATTACTATTTCCATAATCACGAATAATAAAGATTGCTTGAGAAATTAAGGATCGTCTGTACAATAATTGACCGAAAAGAAATTGGAATGGTATTCGATAATAAATAAAAAAGGAAGCAATGTAAACAATTTTTGGTCATCATTTTACCTAAAAATAAACTTAAGTATATATGTAATTAATATTTGATATTGAAATAATTATTGTAATGCTCAAATTAAGTTTTATAATTTTTAAAGTAAATAAAATAAAATAACTTTAATGATTATTTTTGGGTATAATTAATGACTAATTAATATGTCATTAAGAGCTATTTAATGCAAGAAAATAATTTTAATAAAAGAATAAAAAATGAAAATTCAAGAAAAATATTTTGAACGTTTCTGGTAATTTTCCGATCTATAGGCATTATAATATATATAGATAGATTAATAATGCTCAAATAAAGTTTGTCAATCTTTTATATAAATAATATGAAGTGAATTTAATATATGTATATATATATATATATATATATATAATAATAATAAGTGTAATTAATGATTATTAAAATGTCATTAAAATGCCATTAAGCTGCTACTTAATGCAAGAAAAAAAAATTAATAAAAAACTTAAAAAGTGAGAATTCAAGAAAAATATCTTAAACGCTTCTGGTGCGTTTCTGATCTCCGGGCATTATAATATATATAGATAATCATGTTTGATTCACTATATTTATTGAACAAGCAAAATTTTTAAATATAATTTTCTTTATCATAATTATTATGATACTATTAGAAACTGATCACTTTCCTTCACTAAAATTTTCATTATTTTATCATATTGTAACCAATCATTTTATATATTACCATTGAAAATACTTTTATGACCTCACAAATCAATATGTTCCTAAAAAATAACCACCTCAAGGCTGGATAAAAGTAAACACTGATGTAGCCATCTTTGAAGCAACTGGAAGTATAGGTATTAGCTGTGTGATTAGAAACGAAGCTGGGGAATTTATTCGAGCTCGAGTTCAGAAAATCTCAACAAGAATGCAACCGCGGGAAACAGAAGCAGTTAGCTTAAAAGAAGCCCTGTCATGGACAAAAAATCTGAATTTTAAAAAATGTGTTTTTGAAACGGATGCTAAAATGCTTGCTGATGCATGTAGGGGAGTTCAGGGGCGCTCGTTTTTTCATACAATTGTGTTAGATTGTATTGATTATTTTAAGCACTTTGATGATTTGCTAGTAAGATTTGTTTATATGTCTGCGAATGGTGTAGCTCATACTCTAGCAAGGGTTACACATTCTATGTCAAACTTCCAGGAATGGATTGATGTTGTTCCGGAGTTTATCTCGAATGTACTGATATTTGATTTTATTTAATGAAAGCAAGTACGTTTATTTCAAAAAAAAAACATAGAAACAAAAAAACAGAGATCGTCTTTGTGTGAGCTAATTGATCGTTTTTTAAAATTTACATTGCAACTAAAAAAAAAGAAACAGAGCATTAGCAATATTTTTGTCCATGAAAAGACCCAGCTGGCTAACATGTTAAAGATCAAAATTTCATGTTTTTTATTAGTTTTAGTGGATTTTATTTAGTGGATCAAAATATGGCATATATAAAATTAATGTTTTTATGGCTAGTTCACATCTGATTTGGGCCTCGCTTAGGGTTTGCAGGACTTCCCCAAAACTGAGCTAAATGATAAAGATCCAGCACCATCAAGTATTGTTTATTGGATAAGTTTTTTAAATTAAAATTATACAAAAACCTTATTTAAGATCAACAATTACACATGAAATAAAAATAAATAATATTAAAAAAAAAGGCTTCTAAGAAAGTTTTAATGTTAAAAATTTCATCGCAAAATTAAGTAAATTTTATTTGATTTTATAATAATAATGATTTCTTTTTGGATGAGTGCCTCAAGTTTAAATTTCGTCTTAGGCTTCTAATGACTAGCACCGGCCTGGTGTAAGAAATTTTAAGCTCATCCATAAATTTGAAGTTGAGAGGAATTGAATTCATAACCATCCAACACCTATAACTTGATGTTGACGTGTACAATTATTAACAATATTTGCTTTATAACTTATTCAGGATAAAAGTGTCTACATATACTAATTTTAGTAATTTGAATTTTGATAAGAATTAAACCTACGACATTAATATATTCATAAATTCATATTCTTATTTATTTTTATGATTTATTAGGGATGAAATTATTAAAAAAAAAAATTCTCATATACTAGTAAAAAACGGTAGTCTGGGAGAGAAAATATAAATTGACAGATATAATAACGTCGAAGTCAGAATTAAGAAAAGTATCGAGGTGACCGAAAATTGATCAAAAAAAAATCAAAGTGAGGAGGTAGGTGACAGAAAATAAGTAGAAGCTATCTCAAGTAGGTATATGGGCGAAAGTGAATGGATCTATAATAATTTATCGCAATATTTCTCCCTTTTAAAATTATGTATATATATTAGTCAAATGGCCGGAATATGTTTTTTACTCCCTTTGTCCCACTAGGTTCTTTACATTTGTGACAAAAAGTTTGACACGCATTTTAAAACTCATATAGAGTATAGTTTCATAAATTATTTTAATTTTTTTTCTTATGAATAAAAATTTAATGTTTTATTCAAAAAAAGAAATTTTAAAAATAATTTATGAAACTATACTTTACATACATCTTAAAATGCGTGCCCATCATTCAAAAAAATATACAAAAATGAGAGGGACGGAGGGAGTATTAAATTAATACAAAAAATGAGAAAATAAAGTGTATAACATATTTTTACTCGATATCAGTATAATATTCTATTTTAAGTATGAAAGGTACCGAGGTTGCCGAAAATTTGTTAAAAAAATCGAAGTTAGGAGGTAGGTGATGGACGTAAAAATCTATCTCAATTAGGTGAACGTGGGGAAGTGAAAATTGATATATAAAAAATTATTTTAATATTTCTCTCTTTTAATAATTATGTCTATATATTAGTCGAATGACTAGAATATGTTTATTATTAAATTAATACAAAAAATGATAAATAAAGTGTATAACATATTTTTATTCGATATTAGTATAATATTCTATTTTAAGTATATTTGCATTATATCGATTAATCCTATTAGTATCGGGTAATTTATAGATTGACTAATAAAAAAGATCAAAATGTTAAAAATAAGAAATAATTTACATATGGGATTTGGATCTGGTAAAAAAATTGTCAATATGGTTTTGATATCTTTAGACTCTCGCACTATATTTTTGCAGCATTTTCATAATATGCTAATGTTATTAATTTCGTATAAAATGAGTTATACAACTATATACTTAAATAGTAATTTATCAATTCCACTTGAGTTACAAATTCCAATGTGAGTTTCATCCCATTGTGGGACTAATAAACTTAAAAATTGCTGATATATATAATGTCTTATTATCACGGATGTGGTATGTGTATTTTTTTATTTCCCGACTATCATTTTGGTGTTACCTCAAACTAAAATGATACTTCTTGGATGCTTCATTATCGTATTTACGTCTATTTTCTTTTTATAAATTGAATTTTACTGTACACTTGAACTTTTACAACGTAATTCATTCGATGCATACGTTAACCCATCTCATTTTAAAAACCCGTTATGAGATATGATACTTTTATTTTAGTTACTCGTGTATTTGGTTGAATTTGGACATGTCCAAATATGTTTTGTCTTGAAATCTGAGATATTATCTTGGATTTTGAAAGTTCACTTATGACAATGAATGGTACAATGTATTTGAAGAAAATATTTTGTTATGGTCAATTTGCTATTGAAAGGATACATCTGAAATGATCAAATACCATGATCCTAGAAAAGCACACATCATATATTTATTTTGGATGTGCACAACTATTAAGATAAATTTGTTGTTCTCCTTCTTCTCTGAATTTGGTTGTAGAAAAAGATCCAAAATTGAAACTGTGCATTGAGATTTCCAAGTAGAACATATGATTCTATTATTTGTATTTTTCCGTCACATTACATTATTTCTTATAAAATTAGAAATAATATAAAATTTAATTCTTCCTTTGTCCCAAAATAAATAATTCATCTATTTTTTCACACATTTCAATACAACAAGATTATTGTGGTAATATTTGGCAGTTACAATTAACTTTTACCTACTGCTTTAATGGCAATTGGTAATATTTTTTAACTTTCACACTGACCAAACATAATTAAAAATATAATTCTTACAGTTTAAAATCTAATAATATTTTAAAATTATAACATCTATAGATCAGAATACGTGAAATAGATTAACATCAGAAAATCCATGAATTTTCATATGGTCCGTCCTTTGCACGATCTATCATGCTAGTT
This sequence comes from Saposhnikovia divaricata, assembly GCA_036435485.1. Classification (NCBI taxonomy): domain Eukaryota; kingdom Viridiplantae; phylum Streptophyta; class Magnoliopsida; order Apiales; family Apiaceae; genus Saposhnikovia; species Saposhnikovia divaricata. The sequence goes on from CM071600.1 coordinate 29,773,605, forward strand.
TATGTTGTAAAAATTTCACTTGAAGTATTACATAGCACCCTCACAAGTTACAACCTCAGTATAAACATAAAATCAATCAAATTTTGTCACATAAATTTGGTTCACTTTGTTTGTTTGTAATGATATTGTAATTTATTCAGTATATCGAAATTCATGTAACTACTTGCCTCGTATTGTTGATGGTTGGTTTGAAAAAGACCGGAGTTTAGAAGAAGAAAACCAAAGAAAAACAGCAAGGTCTTGTCCGTCTATTAACATTGGAGTTTCCTCTGTTTGGGCTTGCCATAATCGCCAATTTGTCTTTGTTATCTTAGACTTCACCGAAGGTTCCAAAAAATCTACTTGTGATCGTTTTAGTTATAATTACTACATTTCATACATCGGCATGATACCCTTGCTTGACTGCTTGTCCCACTAAGCTAGAAATATTTCATCCTTTTGTTGAAATTCTTGACATTTTTCGTTTGGAATGGCAAATGCTTATGGATTGGTTTCGTCTCCAGTTCACACTGTGAGAGGGAGGAATCATGCATGTTCGAGTATATATCGATCCGGGGTTTGTTTTAGTGAGGTTATTTCTACCAGGGTGCATTGTTCCAGCAATGTTGAAGGTGCTGAGAAAGTTGGGGCTGGAGTTGCTTCTTCTGAATCTCGTGTGCCGAGGTAATTCAATTTCTAAAAGTTCTTCTTTAGTTGTCTTTTTTTCCCCCTTTCTTGCAATGTGATTAATTTGTTTGTAAGGTTAATGTTTTAGTGCAAATGGGGTTGAGATGTGTTGTTAACAGCTTGTTAATCAGTTAATGTTGTCTAATACCACCCATAATGTTGTCTAATACCACCCATAGCGTTAGTAAAACCCACCTGATTGTCGATACACAATAATTAATTACCTGAAAATGAGACGACACACAACTTGATTAACCTGAACTGGAAATGACTCTTTAGCAATTTCTATGCGTTTTTTCAGTTTTTATAGTGCACTGAATATTGATGGCTAGATACCGGAGATGAAAAATGTAATAGAATTTAGAGCACAACTTTGACTAATTTCAACTATATGTTTATTGAATGAGAACCTAAAAATTGTTTTTGCTTCTTCAGGCCTTGAATGCGGGTAGATAAGTACCTCTGAGAAAATTTTCTGTATAAAATTATTTAGAGGATTATCACTTTGAGTTTTTGAATCTCAATTAAGGAACACAAGCCTCAAATAACTTCATGAATTCCTGCTATTGTGCTAAAGGAAAGCTAAGCCGGATAAGAAATTCAGGTACCTTAGAGCTCTTATTATATCCACGATGGTTATTTAGCGGACACCTTAGTTAGCAATTAATTAGGGAAAATATTGAGACACTAAAGGACTGTTAAGCGCTTAAGCAGGAATACAGGACAAAGTTTCTTGATTTCCTGCAAATTAAAACTGTTGGCATATCCTTCAAATGACTTGTGATGCAATGCCTGTTGCCTATTCCATAAACTAAGCGTTCGTGTGTGTCAGTGAGTGTGTATGTGTGTGGTTACGTGCTTGCATACATATAACTGGTAAGCACTTCAGTGCATGTATGTATTTCTTTCGAAGCTTTGACCCTGTTTGGGCAGGTTTGTTGTTCATTATTTTTGACTTGAATCCCATTGCTCATTAAATGACCCCCTTCTGTTCTTGAAACACCTATTTTTTCCTAAGCTAAGTCTCATACTTATCAGTTTCTCCTGTTTTCCCTACCTAGCGTGAGGCTGATTAGGAGTTGATATTGTGGAATAGAGTATCTATTAGACCACAATGGTTTCAGTTTAGAATATAATTGTTTGCAGGCTAGTCAGTAAAGGTTGCAAACTAGTAGGATGTGGTTCTGCAGTACCAGCCCTAAAAGTTTCGAATGACGATCTTGCAAAACTTGTTGATACCAACGATGAATGGATATCAGTTCGCACTGGAATACGCAATCGGCGAGTTCTTTCAGGTAAAATTTATTTTCTTGTATGACGCTATAGGAATTACCAGATGAACTACTCTGGTATTATCATTGCATTTACAGTAAGGAACTGTTGTTTTTCCTGCTATTAATATGTCCTGCGACCCTGACTCTGGAAGCTACTGGAACAGTTGTTAAAGAGAATTCCAGTAAAAATTTTGCATATCCCATGAAACAACTTTGAAACTCTGGAAACACTTGAATAATTCTGTTCTCAGAACAGTGTAAATTTCAAAAAAAAAAACTCTCTTACCTAGAGTATAAACCTATTACATATTTAAACCTGTAGAAGTGAATTAAACATGCCCTGATTCCCATCTCTAAACTCTACCCATACAGCCAAACTAGGTAATCTTTTGTCGGCTTCCATGTTACCTTTCTGTAATGGAGCAGATTCCACTTTATAGGCATATACGTTAGTTTTCTGGCTTTATGTAGCCATCACAGGAGATTTTGTTTTGTCTGTTTCCAGGTTCTAAGTTATACTTAAAATTTGATATTGGAAGTCTCTAAAACTGCGATATGGTCTTGATAGGTGATATATTAAAATCACTCCATCATTATTTTGGTGCTCAGCATGTAGTATGATCATTAAGATTGGAAGGGTAGTGTGCTCTAAGATCTTGGTCTATCGTCTTTATTTCTATATTGTTCAAGAAAAAGTAGACCAGCTTTAATCAGTCTGAAACATGCATTTCACAGGGACTGATAGCTTGACAGCGCTGGCTGCACAGGCAGCAAAAAAAGCTCTAGAAATGGCAATGGTTGATCCTGACGATGTTGACCTAGTCTTGTTGTGCACATCGACTCCGGAAGATCTATTTGGCAGTGCTCCTCAGGTACTTGTTTTTAGATCTTACACTTTCAAGATGTGGATTTAAGGTAGGAAGTACTATATCTTGTTAATGCCAATGGTTTTTCATATTTATCCCCAAGCACACTGACCTTGTCTATCATACACAGCACTGCAATGTAGTTGGACATGAACTGGAATCTGACATATCCTTAATTTTATGTTTAAAATGCATGAGAGTAAATGAAATAGTCTCCATGATAGATTCGATTTTAATGTGCGTGAATGTTTTTATGGCCGTAAGCTAGAAAGAATGCTTTTTCTCGCATGGTGAAAGAAACATCAATATATTTAGCTGATACAAGTGCTAAGATATTGAGATGATGAGTTATATTCAAATTACATATTAAGCTTGAGCATGGCTCATCACAAGATCATCATTCTGATGACTTGTAGCAATTTATTGTCTCCATACCAGGATTAAATCTTGAAAATGCGAATTAGATCGCTGACTATTTCACCTATTTCCCCGGTCTTCATCACTTCCCTAAGATTACCACAATAACTAACTAGAAATCAGTCTCCAAAGGATGCTTGAATATATGTTGATTGCCAATCCAAATGAATTTTTTTTTAAAGTTGGGAGTATGATTAAGAGAATCTGGTATGGTATATTTTGTATATTAAATGATATATTATGATGGACTATCAAAGAAAAAATAGTAATTTGTATTATGCGGAGATATTAGGCTAGTTGGATCTTAATAATACTATGTGCTAAGCTGATGTTTGGTGATTTCTATCATTTCCAAATTGGTTCATGATTTGGTTACAGAGGATTTCTTGCATGAAAGCGCTAGTCTAAAACTTTCTTAGTATGAGTTCATTTTTTTAAGGAAGACTTTATTTGTATTGATTGGTGAATCCAGTAGATGTATTGCTTTCTCAACAAAATGAATTTCTCATCAATCATAATGACCACAGTAATACACTAGAACTAACGGCTTTCTTATAACTAAAATGTTAGATTCCACGAGCGCTGGGCTGCACAAATAATCCACTGGCCTTTGATATTACTGCGGCTTGTAGTGGTTTTATCTTGGGTTTAGTCACAGGCTCTTGTTATATTCGAGGTAAAATTTTATTAAATTGGCTGTCTTAGACTTTAATGATAGTTTAAATTGTCAATAACTTGAATCAGTGAATCCACATCATATATTTTGAGCAAGTATCACAACCTAAAATTTTGCAGCGGCCGGCTTTAAAAACGTTCTTGTAATTGGTGCTGATTCGCTTTCTCGTTATGTTGACTGGACTGATAGAGGAACATGTATCCTCTTTGGAGATGCTGCTGGTGCAGTGCTGCTGCAGGTAATATATGCTTACCTGCCGTCTTAATAGTAGTTGTCTCATGGCATAGTAGTTATGGTGTATAAGTAATTCATCAGCATGTTGATCTATGAAAAAGTGCTCCAAATGTTTGCTATATTTATAAATTTGGTAAACACTTTATTAACTTTATAGTTACACTGCAGGCTTGTGACAGTGACGATGATGGTTTGTTTGGTTTTGACGTGCACAGTGATGGTGACGGCCAGAGGTTTGTATCGTCACCTTGTGCAATAGAGTATGTATCTGTGTTTAAACGGAAAGAAAGAACTAAAAACTTTTTTTGCAGACATTTAAATGCCACCATGAAACAAAAGGATGTGGAACATGTAGTTGGTTCAAATGGTTCAGCTTTAGGATTCCCACCAAACCGTTCTGCTTACTCGTGTATTCAGATGAGTGGTAATGAGGTTTTTCGGTTTGCTGTTCGTGCTGTGCCACAGTCAATTGAGTATGCGCTACAGAATGCTGGTCTTTCTGCATCTAGCATTGATTGGTTACTGCTTCATCAGGTATGCCAGTATTTCTGATGCAGTAGCCAGTAGGAAGTGTATAGATTAGCAGACACTAACCTGAGAATCAAAACGAATCAGCAAGCACCGAGTCGAAAGTAAAGATTTGGAATCCACCAAGAAAAAGAGAAAACTCTTCAAGTTTTAATAATAATAATCAGCCAAAACCCTTATTACAATTATGTTTAAATACTTCTTAGAAAACCCTATTACTCAGGCCCAAAAATCCCTGGGTTAAAATAAATGCAATACGAATAATTAAAAACTTAAAAGCCCATGTCGGCCCTTCGCCTTGTGCGCCTCTCAATTTCTTCCTCTAATTTTGACGACATTCTTCCTACATCAATTTCTGTAATTCGATGAAAGTTTTGAATAACTTAAAAATCTTCGCTGCAAGCCTTAAGTATAGTTATCTCTATATATGTTTGTGTGTGTGTACAATTCTTCAGAACACATGAATGATTTGTGACATGCAGGCAAATAAGAGGATCCTCGATGCAGTTGCCACTCGCCTAGTAGTTCCATCAGAACGTGTCATATCAAACTTAGCAAATTATGGTAACACAAGCGCTGCATCTATTCCATTGGCATTGGATGAAGCTGTCCGAAGCGGGAAGGTGCAGCCGGGCCATACTATTGCAACAGCTGGTTTTGGAGCTGGTCTAACATGGGGTTCTGCTATTGTGAGATGGGGATAAAAAAACAAGATTTTGCTACGTACTTGATACCTCCAAATTTTAACTTTTTTCTGGATTCCATTTGTAATTTGAGAAATTTTAAGGTCTCTATTGCATAATATGTGAGAGTCGTTTTCTCTTTTTTTTTTTTTTTTTGCAATTTTGTTCTGATAGAAACTGCGAAAACATGATATTACAGAAATTTTGATTATGTTGTAAAAAGTGGAAAGAACAGTTTCAATTTGTTTGAAGTGATAACTGTAAAAATGTACACATAATCAACTTAAATAATAGACAGATAAAAACTTATGTTTCTTCAGAGTTTAGCCTTTCAGAATCTGCAAGAAATTGACTGTCCTAAATAGGACAATAAGCTGAATCCGAGTTCTCTCTTATAAGGATCAAGCTCTGTGGTTCTGTGCTTTCACTGCTTTATTTATAAATCTTCTCTGGTGACCCTTCTCGATTCTCATGTAATGCAGAGTTATGTTTGTATTGTACTTCATGTTGTTGTATTGTTCATTGCATATTGATTGTGCCGACAGTACATATGGTTAACTTTTGATGCAATTATTTGTATAATTTTCTTAAGCAGCCGGGAATTAAAACCGAAAACAGTGAAATGATATAGTAGGGATTAGATTTACGTGCATCTTATATTTGCTTTAGTTTACCGTAGAAACCGTCCAAGTGTTGTTAATTGTGATCCCGACCAAACATAAGAGTTGAACATGCTGACTAGGAATTTCAATGATTTGGTATTGTTTGATGGAGGATCTTGTGTGTCCTGTGGAATTATTTAACTAATGCATGTGAGTGGTAGGCTCATGTAACATGTCCACTTGATTTTCTTCTTTCATGTGAAGTTGCAGATGGGAACATGTGTCTTCTGTATTCCTGTCCACTGATTATGTCTTTGCAAATGCAGATCATATGAAAATTATCAGTATTAGAGTGTTTCTGGTACTAATATTAACAATTTAACTTTCCATGTGTTATACATCTTTGCAAATGCTGTTCATATAATACAACAGAGCTACAATCTATCCGATTCTGTAAAAATAAATTCGATCTTCTAGCATAAGCATTATATATTCAGGAGTGGAACCGGAGTTTAAATTTTAAAGATAGGAGGAGCGCAAGTATAGTGTTTGCACATATGGAACCATGTGGAAACAGGGGCGCAAGTACAAAATTTTTTTAAACGATCCTGGTTCCGCCACTGTGTGGAAACATGCACGGATGGTTACATAAGTTGCATTATTGAGCCTACTTGGCACAGGACAAAGAGAGGAAGGATAGAGGTTGCAAGTGGTACAAGTGTTTGTCTCTGAAATTCGTTTGGTTTCAGTATGTATTCTTGTGAATTGTGATTAACCTTATGTAGTTAACTGACAAATGGTAAAATAGACCCTTGAAGAATGGGAGATGGATGATTCTGGATTCTAAGCATTTCACTAATAACTAGCCACAAGTATTTCCTAACCTCTGCAATCCAAGAGACTAATAGCCTTATTCTCTTTCAATCATAGTTTTTTAAACATAAACAGACGACACAAGCAATGTACTCCATGGATCCACTCGCAATCATAGTGTTTTTCAATCAGGGATACCAATGTCTACAAGTTTTCGAACCACATTCACACGATCAATGCGGATAATTGACCGAGTTGATAGAATTTTTTTTCATAAACACACTGCTGTATATTTGTGAGGTCTCTATTGATGCCTCCGTCAAGTCAGGACCTAATTCCACTGGCTGCTATAATTTGGTGGATAAACAGTCTCAGTCTCAACGATATTATGACAAATGTAATAAGATGGATAGACTAACTTGTAAAACCAGAATGAATTATTGTCACGAACCAGACGTAGACATGTATGACTAACCGGGGAATATACTAATATAGTATTCAATTATTGCCATATGCCCAAAAACTCAAAAAGCATTTTTCTCTTTTGCACTGATTAACTATGTGCCACATCTTCTGCCAGCTCGACCAACTAGTCCTGTTTTACATTCAAGTGTGACCACAATTATTGGAGTTTGGTCGGGAGTAAGTTAAGACTCACTTGTCACTGCCTGTAGTTAAGTTAGTTAACCAGTACACCTGGTTATTGGAGGTGGCGAGGAGCATCTGATTTTCTAATTAGCATCTCATTTACTTATAATTAGAAATTTAGAATAATAAATTTAGTTTTGGATGAACTGTTTTGCCCAAAATATTTAACCTTACTAAAACAACATTCCTCACATCAAATTAAATAAAATAGATTGTAAAGTGGTGACTGAAATTTATCCATTTTAATATGGACAATGGTCAAGAATGACCCATTTATGAACAAATTTAATAGAAATTGCTTTTTCAGATTGATGAATTAGTCATTCACCAAAGGGGTATCCATTATAACAAAGGATAGCATTTGGTGAATGTTTATCCCCAAAAAAAAAAAATATGAATATCTTTATAAAATGGGATACCCCATTGATGATTGTGTAACCCATGGTTAAAGTTGGTTAACTTTTCAGAAATGGTTATTTTTTGTTAACTTGTTCAGGAAATATGTTATTTTTGTCATCCTTTCTTCTAAAATTTGTTAGTCGGAATTTGAAATATGAAATATATTCATTAAACATTACTTTTAATTTTCGAAAGGGTGCCTCACATCTAGCAAAAATAATGGTATTTTTTTTAAAAAAAAAAAGTGGTCTTTTTTCAAAATATGGTTGGTTGTTAGTAGAACTATCTTCAAATAATAACAAGGTTATTATAATAATCAAAACGAATTACAGGTAGAATTCTTAAATCGAATAGAATTTTCAATATAAAAAATCATCAATTTCTTCTCTCTTTTGTTTTTGCGTAGGTTTAATTGGAAAATAACTGTTAAATCATCACTAAATTAAAGATTATTATGTTAATTTCATGTAGGTTGTAAAATCGTCCAAATCAAATTTAAAAATTCAAGATAGAGTACAAAATTAAATCGAATGTGTAAAATCTTATATATATTAATTTTTTAATAACAATTTGATATGTAAATTAATGACATATAAAATTAAAAAAATTAATTTAATAATAAATATTAAAAAAGGAGCTATGCAGTTATAAGCTAGTTAAAATACCCCACGAGCAATCTATTTAATTAAATAAAATAATAATATTATAATTATTAACCAATTACCCTTTTTAGTTAAAAAAATGTTACCTTTTCTATTTTATCTAAAAATCTTTTTTCCCAATAATATCATGTGTGGTTTTATTTAATAAAATAAAATAATAATATTATAATTATTAATAACTAACCGATAAACTTTTTTTAGCTAAAATGTATTATCATTTTTATATTTTCTAACTAAATATTTTTCTTTTCTAGAAATATCACGGAAAATACACATATATATAATTATTATCAAATCATAGCATTTAAAAATTTCTGCCTACAAAGTTTATGTCTTAAAACATTCAATTCTAATTTTAAAAAGTTATATAATATTAAAGAAAATTCATAAATCACACCATATTTGAGCTAATTTATATCCTATATATAATAAGCATAAGTTGAATATTTGATTATCGCTACTATCATCAACTTAATTAAGGCCTAAATTATATTCTATTAATTTTATTACTTAAATTCTAATGAACTTAGCATACTATAACACCGATTCGTCAGAAGTCCGACCTGGCTTAACTAAGCCAGAGTGAATTATTGTCACGAGCCAGTAGTACACACGTATAACTAACCGGCGAATATAGTATTCAATTATTGCCATATGGCCTAAAGCATTTTTCTCTTTTGCACTGATTAACTCATGGATTTGTCAAAGTGTGGTACACTAGGTGCCACATCTTCTGCCAGCTCGATCAACTAGTACTCCTACTGTTTTACATTCAAGTGTGACCACAATTATTGGAGTTTGGTCGGAGGCCTGTCAACGGTCGTGTTCTCGGATCACATTTCGAATATTTTATTGGCCGATTCATATCTAATCCATTTAGTTTAATGGATAAATGATTCGAATTTTGGATATCCACTGCTCCATTTATTTTTTTAAAATATTAAAAAAATATAATCACATAAATATATATCATTCATCATTTTAAAAAAAAATAGTAAAATTTGAGAAGTTACGATCTTAAAGTCAGTGTGTAAATTATTAAAATAATTTCACAATGAAACTATTTTAATAATTTCATTGTTCAAACGCAATGTTTAAAAAAACTTAAATCACAAGTTCAAATCGAATAAAAGAAATATATGAAGTTAAGTACTTCAATAAAATAAATTTATTTTTTCCGCAACCTACATTTTGACGTTGCTATGCAAGCACTTGCACATCACCTCGTTCTTCAAAGCAGTACAAGTAAATATAAGTAACCAGTCAGCCACTAACAAAAATCACTATGAACACATTTAAATTAAAACTACAAGTTTCTAATACAGAAAATTGACGTTAAAATATAAATACAGAAAAATATAATGACGTTAAACTTTGGAGGCGGGAGACTGGAGCCATGTATGAAAGAGCAAGGATAATATTAGATTAACTATAAGCCTTAAGGTTTTCAATAACATAACTTATTACAATACAAAATATTTTAAAAATATAGATATTATATATATATATATATTATAATATATTATTATAAAATTAAACAGATCCAATCGTGGATAAGCGGATCAAATCAACCTAAATTCATATACGATCCATTTATTATTCGGATCGTTCTTATCAGATCGGGTTTCAGATCTGATTTTTTTCAACTCAATTCAGATTCATTTAAATTAATGCAGATAGGATCGAATCGAATATCTAATCCATTGACAGACCTAGTCCGGAGTAAGATAAGACTCACTTGTCACTATCCATATAGTCAAGTTCGTTAACCAGTACAGCAGGTTATTGGAGGAGGCGAGGAGCATCTGATTTACTTATAAATAGAATAATAAATTTAGTTTTGGATGAACTTTTTGCACAAAAAAATTTAACCTTACTAAAAAAATATTCCTCGCATCAAATTAAAAATTAAATAGAATAGATTGCAAAGTGGTGATGGAAATTTATCCATTTTAGCATTTGGTAGTCGGAATTTGAAATATGAAATATAATGGTTGAACATTACTTTTAATTTTTGAAAGGGTATCCGGCATATGTCAAAAAATAGTGATATTGTTTTTTAATTTCTTACAAAAAAATTTAACTAACATATCACAAATTTCAAAATTTGGTCATTAAAATATAAAAGTACATAAAGTCCTATAAATTTTAAAATCTGATCACTAAAACGTAGAAGTGAATAAAGTATAATCACACCTCTGGAATATACTCAATTAAATATTTAAATAACAATTTTCTTGAACTTTAATTTTTAACCTTTTCGACAAAATTTGATTGTCATAATAAAGTTTGCATATTAGAAAAAGAATTGTAATGTACGGTTACAAATCCAGATTCTAAATCATGATACATGTCTCTCTCTCTAAATCCTAGTCTCCATTAAAAGTTTTGAGGAGGCTTCCATCGATTTTCATTGGTGGAAAGCCCCAATTCCTTTTCATTTTCTTGTTTCATATTTGTTTTCCTTCAATAAATTCTCAATTTATTTAGGTTTCAATAAATTCCCAATTTATTTGAGTTTTGTTTGTCTCTCCCTATGAGAGTATGCTTTTTTGCTTTGATTGGATTTTAGTGTTTTACATGGCCGAGGTGATAGATCGGCAAGATTTTCATGGTTTTGATTCAGGGATGAAGGTTATAATGGGATCGCATCTATAGTCGTTTGCACAGAACAGTTTGATGAAAACAAGTACATATTTTCAATCATCTTCAAATCGCTTGGTTGCCTCTAGGAAGGATTCAACAACGATCCCCTTAAGCGTCTGTCCTTTCGATTGTATTTGTAGATGCCGTTTGGCTTTTGATTAATAAATTGATTCTTCTTTTTTTCAAAAAAGAAAAAGAAAAAGAATTGCAATCTATACTATATTATTAAAATTAAACATTAAAAGACTGATTGGTTGTAAAGTTAATTATTTATAATTATAAATAATTAATCAATTTTCTTTTTCGCGTAAAACACGTTACATTTTTAATTTTTTAATAGCTCATTAACTTCCTTTTTCAAGTAAAACACAAAATGTTTTATATTTTATCTACTTAAAATTTTTTATTTTCTAAATACACCACGAGCAATCTATTTAATTTGATAAAGTACGGAGATAAGAGAAAAAATAGTATTTTATTATAATGAAACTTGTTGTCAATTACAATATAAGGAGGGCTTATATAGCCAACACCTAAATAATTATAAAGGAAATTATCATATCAAAATAAACGATTACAATAATGAAGCTATCCAATAATAAAAATATTATACATTTATATAGCCAACAACTAAATAATAATAAAGGAAATTATCCTATCAAAAGAAACGATTACAATAATGAAACTATCCAATAATAAAAATATTACATATGTTAACATCCCCCCTCAAACCCACGATGAAAAATCGGGAGTTTGTCAAATAAGAAATGGAGCCACAAATCCAAACGAAATCAAAGTTGCAACCACAAAACAAAAGCATCCAAACGAATCCAAGAAACGGAATCACGAATTTAAAACTACAATCCAAGCATTTCCAAACGAATCCAAGCATCCATGTTATCCAATAACAAACGTGAATAAAACTACAATCCAAATGTATCCGAACCACAACCAGAGCTAACAAAAAATCCAATCAATAAGAGGAGAAGAACCATCATGACATCCAATAATCAACCGAGACAACTTCAAGATTCAAACAAATCAACAACCAACGAACAAAAAAGAAAATTTCAATAAACTGCAACCAGAAAACAATACCAAAAACAGAAGTGTATCCAAATCCAAATCGAACTCAATAACCAATCTAAACCAACTCCAAATCCAAACCTAATATAAAACAAGACTCGAATCTAAATCGTATCCAAATCTAGCCAACATAGTTTATCCAATCTGACCAGCAAATTTATGTGCAAACTAATATCCAGTCAAAAGCAAAATTGAATCCAAATTCAAATCCAAATTATAATCGAGAAACCAATTTATAATCCTAAACCAGAGAGAGAAAATGAGAGAATAAAGGGTAAAGAAATGATCCTTTGGCCTAAACCAATATATAGCAAAAGTGAGAGGGAGAGGTCGTGGGGACGAAAAAACCTTTGAGAGATCGTGAGAAAAAAAATCTGCGAGAGTTTTTGGAAAAAAAAACACGAGATCATGAGAACGAAGATACCGATAAAACGAAAACACAACGAACATGATGATGGCGTGGTGGATTTGCGAAAAAGATTGTCTCATACCAATAACAACAAAAATGGGATTCTGAAGACAAACATGACAAAAACGATGACAGTGACATCGATATCAAGACGAAGATGAGGACCACGATAGAGAAGATGATCATAACGAAGAATCTTGATGAAGCGGGTGATTTTTGTTGATTGAAGCGGACGATTCTGTGTGTGAGAGTCTCAACCAAAAAAAAATGAAACTAGCAGAAAAAATCCAACCAACATCAATTTTTAACCAAGAAAAATCCAACCAACAGGAAGAAAAAGATGAAAGACATATGATGTAGCCTATTTGTATTTCGAGGATTCAACTCAACTCAAACATGAATGTAATAGTAAATAGTATATGTACTGTCACAGGGATCTCAAATGGTTAATTGTCAAGAGAAAGAAGACAAAGTCAATCTACCGTTTTGAGGTATACTAAACTTGAAGAAGTTCATTCAGTTGATCAAGCATCAGTGGAGTAATCAAGACAGTGGTTTCTATTTATAGTGACAAGAGGTTCCTACAGTGGCAGAATACAGATTATAAAGGTTTGAAAAAGAGTGAAGAAAAGGAAGACATGAACCAAATCATAAAGTCAATATATGAAGAACAGTCATTGCGGTTAGTCACTCATGAACCAGACCGTGCATCGAGTGTCAACATTAAACAGTGGTTATTCGTCATTAACTTCAGTGGTTCAAGCTGTCAAGACTGGTATGTTAAGAAAAGAAAGGAACCAAATCATAGAGTCAAAAATAAAGAAAAGCCGTTGGAGTTAGTCGCTCATGAACCAGACCGTGCATCGAGCGTCAGCAGAAATTCAGTGGTAATTCTTTATTACTTCCAGTGGTTCGATAAAAAGATTGAGCCGTCAAATGATTTATATTAATTCTCATTTAATTAATATAATCATGTAATTGATTTAATTAATAAATTAATTTATTCTGAATTAATTTATTTATTAAATTAATTATCATATTTAATTAAATTTGAATTAATGTTTTAATCTAAATTAATTTAATTAATCACTTAATTAATTAATCATTATTTATTTAAATGATTAATTTATTAAGTTAGTTAATTAAATTAAATACAATAGATTATAAAAAAAAGGGAAAGAAGGGAGATTAAGAAAGATGTCGACAGGAAACGAAAACACACAAAAAGAATTTGTCGACTTATGGCTGTTGAAACAATTGAGAACAAAAACAGACAAGTGGAAGTGGTGTGCATGTACTCGTTATAATTGTCAAAAGCAAAAGAAATTCTGTCTGTCCATGCACATGCTGTCGGCGCCATGCAATCACTCTCCCACTCCGCGTGTGCGTGACACGCGCCCGAGCTAAACCCAGAATAAGCGCGCGTGTCTTGCACCCTCATCTCATGCGACTGGTTCTTCAACTGGCAGTTCAATTCAATTGTTAACAAAACAATTCAATTCAGTCAAGGCCCGAGTTTTTAAATAAACAAGACAATTAAAGATTGTCTTGGCAAGCAAAATGGATTGTCTTGATGATCATTATACTCGATAGCTTTTAAAAAGAAGAATAAAAATCTGAATTGATTGTCTTGACGATTGTCTTGACAGTTCAAATTAGATTGTCTTGATAGTGATCAAAAAGAAAAGTTTCCGAAATATTGATAAAGCAAGACAAATATCTCAGAAATTAATTGTCTTGACGATTGTCTTGATGGAAGCTGATTGTCTTGCCGATTGTATTGCCTATTGTCTTGCCAGTACAAATTTAGTGTCTTGGTGGTTCTGATTGTCTTGTCGATTGTCTTGGCAATACAAAATATTTTATAAAAGAGGCAGAAGCAATCAGACAGATGAGAGAGACAACACAGAGCTTCTCAACTTCACAAATTCTCTCCGAGCTGAACAAGAGAAAAACCAAGAGAAATAGTTCTGTTCTTCAAATAAATTCTTGTATATTATTTCTGAACTGTATCGTTAAATCTGAACCGATAGAAATTGTTTACTTGTAACGTTGGAACTATCTAGCGAGTTTTTACTCCTAGAACTTATCTCTCGAATTGCTTCTAGCATTCGATCTTTTTATTACAAATATAGAAAAGTTCATGTCGAATTTTCTAAAGAATTTGTAATAATTAGTTGGTCATCAAACCATTGTAATTTGTACCCGTGTATTTAGACACACCCCATCAAGTTAATATAAATTTTATATTTAACTTGAATATCGGTATTCGTTTTATTCCGCATCAATTTGTTCTTGATTTAATATTTTAAGAAAAGAGCAAATTCGATTAAACGACATAGTTTGTATTCAATCCCCCTTCTACAAACTATTTTGGACCTAACAATTGGCATCAGAGCCTTTTGATTGACGCACAAATCAAGATCCTTATTTTTGTGGTCCTCCAATTGGATTTCGAGTTTGTTGACCCATACAGAAATTAAATCTGGTATTAGACCAAAAAGTCAACTCCTCTATTTTCGAATTCTTTATCCTTCAAAAATATTCATTTTTGAGATTTTTGATCATTAAATAATTTGAACTTATATTCGAAATTTTTAATTCTTGAAATGATTAATTCTTGGAAATTTTGATTTTTAAACAACTTGAGTTTATTTTCAATTTGTTTAATTTTCAAAATTTTTAATTCTTGATAATTTCGAATTTTATTTAACTTGAATTTATTTTCGGATTCTTTAACTCTCAAAAATTATCATTTCTTGAGAATTTTTGATTCTTAATTAATTTGACTCTAATTTCGAATTTCAATTAATTTGAACTTTCAGATTTTTTATTTCTCAAAAATTTTCGAGTCATTGAAGTTTTTGAATTTTAAATATTTTGAATTTATTCTAAGCCAATAGTTCTAAGAAGGTTGTTAGTTGAAGATTCCTCCGAATTGTCAAAGATGATTTGAATCTTTTGAAAAAAATGTATTTTTCAATGAAATTAATTTCTACCTACTGAAGAAAAATTTGTGGAAGCTCCTCAAAGTTATATCCATAGAATTCACTGGTTTTTCAGAAGCAGAAATGAAAGAGGTTATAATGGATAGAATTTTTCTCGAAGATTTGAATTAAGTCTATTGATTCTGTGATATACAGACACTAAGTGGATTGCTCCAATGTAACATCTACTACACTTAGTGGATTGTACCAAGAAATATCTTTCAAGGAATCAACAGAGATTTTAGAAAAGTGGAATCAAGGAGGTTTGAGAATGAACTAGACAGTTAGATATCTCAGTCAGGAATTAATGATGGAACCACAGAACATACATGAAGAGTTACTAATTTAGAAAGAGTACAAATGTTTAATCCAGGAATTAGGCCTATCTATTCCGAAGCAGAAACTCTTCAGGATACAGTTCAAGAGGTGGCTACAAGACTGAGTTGGTGGAAAGAACAAAACATGATAGTTGCAGTTATGAAAAGTTTTATGTGATAAGTAACTATCAATGTGTGCAACATGGTACAGAATTCTGACAGACAAGGATGAACAGGGATTCATTAAATGAGATGAAACAGAAGCATCAGTGCAGAACTTATCTTGCTGAAGAAAAGAGTTGGGATGGATCAGATGATGATGAGAAGAACATAATTAATATCTTACCTTCATAGCAATCTCTGAAGATGATTCACCTCACATGTCTCAGGTATCAATTCTTCGAACTAGTGTAATATGTAATTCTCAGAAATTCAAAGCATGTTAAGATCTTAGTTTTTAATTGTTATATCTTTGGTTAGAAGATCTTATTATGTGTATGAATATTTGTTGAATTTAATTAATTGCAATAGTGAGTTAGAAGTGTTCCTTGGACAATATCTCTCAATTCTTAAATGATATATGTCAAGCATATATGACCTCTGCTTAAGCTAGTTTCAGGATCCCCAGTAGAACAAGATTTGCTTATTCATTCTGAATTGTTTGTTAAGTTTAAAAAGTTTAAAAGATGGAATAATTACCTAGGGTGTCGGTAGAACATCAAGTCATTTGTAAAACTGACTTAGGTAATAGAGATTATATAATATAATATAACAATAGGAATGGATTGGATAGAATTAGTGATTAATTGTTAATTCTTCTATTCCATGCATGTTTAGAAAATTATTGAATATCTGTAAATCTACTTGCTACCTGTTACACAAGTGTACATAGGTTAAAGTAGATAGTACTGAATTTTCTAAAATGCATAACATGCCTAATTTGCATAATTCTTATCTGCAATGTTTTAATGCTGAATGTATGCAATGTATTCTTATTATCATGCCTGCTTATTTCAAATGTCATAAATGCATTTCCTAGTATTTGTATTGATCATAGAAAAAGCATGTTTAAAAATAACAATAAGGTACAGACTGCTAGTCCTCCTTATGTTAGGAAGGAACCATTATTCTCTTTGCTCAGTCAAAGATAAGAATGAGCATGTTAAGGTTAAAACTGTTGTTAACTCTAATAAAAGAGAAATCTCTAATTCATCTAGACCCAATTAAACAATTTGGGTACCAAGAACTTTTTATCCATTTGTGAATGTAAGGCTTAACAGGTTAATCGATTATGCATTATTATTGATTTATTGCTATCAAATGTGAACGTGAAGACAGGCCAAGTGGTTTATCCCTTGGAGACAACAACAAGGGTATGACCTAGGGTCAAGGCTATTCAATAGCTAAGGAATGTTGTCAGTAATAAAGCATCTTTTACCAGATGAAGAGCCTACTGTTCGAGGATTAAGGAAAGAGAACTTATCTGTAGCTGACATGGAATCTCAGTCAAAGGTGAAGTCAACAAGGTCAAATCTAAAGCTTCATCAGACAAGAGTTCAGCTATGACATAAGGAGCTCTCTCACCTGAATGTCATATCAAGAGATTCTTTCCTGGAAATCGAATCAGTAAAGGAGACTACCTCATCTGGAATTAAAGTAAAATAAAATTATGAGGCATGTCATAAAGAGAAGTCAAAGAAGCATCACACAAGAGTTCTACATCAATGAAAAATATACCTTAGTGATGATGACTTCTCTCATGAAACAAGTTGTTGTTCAGACAATCTGAAGACAAGACACCACTGATGGTGATTGATCACATCTAGAAGAGTGTCAGGAAGCAAAACTGACTATGACAACTTGGAGACCAGATTACATGACCTATCAATTAGTGTTCTGGATGATTTCTACACCTTCAAGAGTATTAATGCTGAAGCAGTCAATAGTTTGCTACTAACATGATCGAACCCTGATCAATAAGAAATATAGGAAGACCCCACAAGTATGTAGGAAATTGTTTTGAAATGATAAATGAAAGTGAGCATCCTAGTAATCAGCTAATGCTCAAGAGGTTAATTTCCTTGGTTACTCAGTGGAGTCAATAGCCTACAGGGTGATTGTTATTAATCAACAGAAGGTGATTGAAAGTTTTAGTGATGTTCAACGACTTCTAGCTCCCAGCTGTCAATGGTGATGGTGATTCAGATCCAAGCAATGTCAAACATGGAGAATCTTCATGTAAACCCAGCAGTAGCTTAGGGGGAGCAACAGAAGGATCAACTAGTCAACTCAACACCACACTGAAAGTCAAAGGATACTATGAGAACATGTCTGCCAAGACAAAGAATGTTGACTCAATTAATTCTTTGTCCTAGTTCTTAGTGTTTCTAATGGTGGAAGTAAAAGACTAGCAGAGCTTCAAGTACTAATGATTATTTCTTTAGTTTTCTTTTAGAAGAAACTAAGAAAGCTACAAAAGCTCTGAAAGATTCAGATTGAGTGATTGCAATGCAAGATGATCTCAATCACTATAAAAGGCAGATTGAAGGGAAGCTGGTATCCAGACCAAACAACAAGGCTGTATTTGGTATAAGGATAACCAGAAGTTTAACTGGATGTCAAGGCATTGTTATGAGGGATAAGGCCAAACTGGGTGCAAGGTTACAAGCTGATAAGACAATATATCTAACAAGAAGCACCAGTGACAAGACTTGAGGATATCAGGAACCTGTTGTACATTCATGATCATAATGGACATCTGGACCTACTGAATCTGGATGCTAGAGGAATGTGAACAAATGCACTCCTAGTTGGTGAGATAATTGAAAATCTCTACAGGTTAGTATGAACTGGTATCATCACTCAAGCAAGCATGGAAGACATGGTATGACACCCTACCTATAATTTAATATTTGGTATCAATCTTTAACAGTTGGTATCTTTTAACAATTGGTGTCACATTTATAGAACTCTCTACATCTTTAGGCACAAACATAAATGATATATATGTGCAATGATATCTTGATTATATTATATGTTGGTCTAATAACTATAAATTGGGATCAAGATATTTGCTGCTTTGATGTTGGTAAAGTTGCAATTCTTTTGATTTACTTCAGTAAGCCAAACGAATGATGACAATAAAAGTAAGTCAAGGATCTTTTGTTTCTATTCAGAAGATTCTAGACCTGTCAAGACTACATGCCAACACACCACTATAGCTGGCTTTTGACCTATTAGTTTGGACCTAACAAGTTGGTAATCAAAAATCTTAAGATGGACCCAAATCCAAGGAAATGGTACCCTAGAGATATTTGACCCAACAAGTTCAGGATCTACTAATTAGGACCTAATCAGGCTATAGACGAATCATCAGCTCATTATCTTATTCAATTGATAATAGATCACTTACACACATATTATATTCTCAATATGCAAATGTGCAAGGCCCCAAGTGGAACCTTGAGAATCTATTCTTGTAGTTATTACATTGATTTTTAGTTGTCTTAAGTTGGACCCAAAATTGCGGAGATGGTACCCTAGAGACATCAGTTCTGACATGTTTTGCTGCATAGAGATAGATCAAATGAGTTATACGAAAGCAGGAGGACACAAGGAATCAAATTCATCTCCAACAACTGTGTGGAACACTCAAGGCTAAGCATCTTGCATAAGGTATCAATTATTTCGAGAGCATGTCTTTAGTTAAGAATAACTTGCAGACATGTTTGCTAAATCACTTGATGAAATTAATTTTTCAAGATTGGTTTGTAAACTTGGGATTTTATTAATGCTATATGATTTGTAAATCCCATCTGTTAAGTAATTCTTAAGTAAGCTCACAAGTATTCAATTGTCTGTATCGAAAGGACTTGTGAACTTATTTACATCCAGACCTCACGCTGAGAATTATCTGTTGAATGATTGCCATGTGTATAATTGTAATATATTTCACTGGTGATTATTTAAGGATAATTTAAATACTTAAATTCTAAAATCTAACTCATAGAGATTTAGTATTTATTTATTTATTTATTTATTTTAATTAATATGAGTTATAGAACCTAAAGCAATTCAAATTAGTATTTGCTCTATACCTCATTTATCAAAATAAATCTGAATCATAACTAAACTAGACCTATCTGTCTTGGTCTTCAATTAGTTGTGAGATGTTAATTCTAGTGAATTTTATCAATGCTCCATTTTCAGAAATTCATTATAATTAATATCATGGTTCTAACAATTGGTTGTATTGAAGTTTTGACTTATATCAGTTAATGATATTTAGTTAGAATTCTATTTACTAACTAATTGTGAGATGTATTGGTATGTGTGAAATTACTTAGAACTCCTCTAAGTAATCATTGTTATATCTTTTACAATTCACTCATATTACTATGCATGGTATGAAAATTCTCTAAGTAGAACTATGGATATTGAAATATCTAAAGTGACCATTGTTCAGTTACTTGGAATAATTTTTATGCTTATTTGCAAGCTTCTAATCACTTTGATAATAAATGTTATGTACTATGGATCAAGGTGTATAGGACTTAGAATATCATTTCTAAGATTGCAGACAAGACAGCTTTGGTAATCGAGTCTTATTTATAGAACCAAGGTTGTCTACCAGTAAACAGTTGTTAGGAGTTAACAATTGTTATTATCGAGGAGTTGCCTTGAAGTCATAATTTTGAAATGTTATATCTTAAGAGCTTGTGTATTTCTTGTCAACTAGTTCCTCGTACTTATGAATATCAGTGAATGATGTTCTTAAGTAGTTAGATACTAATATTCATTCTGTCAATTGGTACTCAATGTAACAATTCAATCTTCACTAAATTGAATTTATCTTACAATAGATTGAATTTATCAAACAATTGGTATCATTGAATATTTAGTATTTAGCAGTGATTATTTATATCCTAGTTAAATTATGACGTGAAGCAATTCAATGGTTTATTTGCTCATAATTTAATTTTGGTAAAGTAATCATAAACTAAATTACTTGCATTTTAAAGTATTTGATAAATACTAGCAGTTGGTATCAAATAGTAAAATATTTGTTTACTGACAATTGCTAGTTGTTTTGATACTTTATTACAAACTAATTGTGATGTATATATTATCTCTGATGATATTACTTAGGATTTATTCTGAGTAAATGTGTATTATCTATAAATCATTAGTGTTAGTATAAATTAAGGTGTTCAACTTTCTAAGTAAGTGAGACTTAAAGTTACATTCGGTCTCCTATCATATTTTGAAGTGGTGAAGATTTTTCAAAATTAAATTCTTTAATTTTGGTTATACACCACTTTATACATATGATAGTTCTTAGAATATTTTTACATCCATCAGACGATTACTTAGTTTATGTTGTGCTAAGTAATGCAGCGCCAAGGGAGAGACATTGGTTATCTGTACTTATGTACTTGGTAATCTTTGTTACCTAAACTACATTCAGTGCTTGTATGAGTCTTTTCACTAACTTTTGTGTTAAAGTTCTCTATACATAATAAGCACTTAAAGAAAATCTTTCTTTCTAAATTACTGCGAAGTCAAGAGTTTGTGTCTTTTAAAAATAAAACGACCTAGTTTTCATTAAAAGACATTATAATACATTGTTTTATGCATAAATACAGACTCTTGCACATTAACAGTTTTAAAAAGTAAACTCAGATCATTCTACAGTTGTGATTGCTTATATTGTAAAACTTTTTGAAGTCACAATTGTACATCATTTCTCTTACAAGATATAATGCATATGTTTTCACACAATGTTATGGTATGATGTAAATGCATTCTATCTCTATATTGCTCTATTACTATGTGATGCAGGTTCAGCTCCTAGTGGAAGTTTTCTCACATTGTAAGTCATGAGGTTGTAAACCCAACAACTTCTATCCCGGACTATAAATCCAAATCTAAACACATCCTAACTTACCCCTGAAGTGGAAGTAACTTATTTAACTAGAGGTCATTAAGGGAGTAACTGCACTTGATGCAGCAAATAAGGATGTGAGGGATAGTAAACCCACAGATCTACCTCTCAAGGAGAATAGATGTATATAACTTGAGGTATCTGTAAGCTCGCCTGCATTCTCCCAAAAGGATGCAGAGCTGAAAATGGCACTAAAACAGTCTCTGGATTCATTATCTTAAAATGATGAGTTTATTGAAATTTGCCTGTCGGTCAGGGCATCTGTTGGTAAGTCACTACCTCATACACAATACTAAAATACTTTCTATGCACAAAGTGAGATTGCACACACTAAGGATGAATTGACGGAAACAACTCATACTCCGACCATTTTACGGTTAGGATTATAAGTTGAAGGTTCCTCAAAGAACCAAGAGTCTTCACAGACCTCGAGAGAAGGCTGTGATCCCTAATGCAAAATCTTTCAGGATCACTGTTTAACTCCCCAAAGGGAACATCTCTGGATCCTGCGGGTATCGGATCCGACATAGGTGCGGATCAGCAACTTGTTAATTATGATTCAGATTTACCTGATGAGTTTAACAAGGTGATGTCTTCATAGACATTAGATGGAAACATGATTTTAATTCTAAGTTTTGATTTCATTGTTTACCTTCTCAGAATTCAAATCTGAAACCCATAAAAAGGGAAATTTTTTATCAACTTGTAGATTATGACTCAGATTCGTCTGACGAGTCTAACGAGGATTGGGGATTTGCGAAACCCCATTGCACCACCAGTGACCTCTCTAGAAGGGGCTATGGTGAATTTTCCTTGTAGGTACACATGGATGTTGGAGCTATGAGAGATAAGAGTGATACACTAGTGAGCATGAGTGTAAACACTTGAGAGTTGAGAGATGAGATCACTCATTTTAAGTGATATGAGTGGAGAGATGAGCTAAACACTTATGAGGTACACGAAACAGAATCACACACTCACAATGAGGAAGAAAGATAAACACCAAATCCCATTCCTTATTCCCCAAACACAGTTAACTTACAAGAGTTGGGAGATACAATGAAATTGTCGGAGGATTTGGTTGTCAGGATGATCAATAGTGAGGCCATTCTATAATATCTAAAGGGCAAAGTTGATCAGTCTACATACTTCTATTCTGGAAGTCTTCATGAAAATCCTTCAACACAAGAAAAGCTTCTTTTCTTTATTGCAACAGACAATGTTATATGTATGAAGAATCTGTTGTACTAAAGGTAAGAAGTGAGTTATAATTGAAAAAATGGTATCATCTAATTTACATTTGGATGTTTGCTATAATTGAATGCTTGGAGGATTACTCAACTAAGGGGGAGAGATATACTGAAGAAGATATACTCAAAGATTGCCTTAGTAAGAGATACTCAACTAAGGGGGAGAGTATAAGCTTACCTTAGTGAGGGGGAGATTTTCTATCTAAGGGGGAGAGATATGAAAGAGAGATATGAGTATTCACCGTTATAAGGAGGTAACATATCACCTTAGGTAGGGAGACATAAGGAAGGAGAGAAGTATGAAACGACAAAGAAGAATTCTTCAGTATGTGGTTGAAAAGTCATATTCTTTACCACTGAAGAATTCCCAAGTATCTGCTGATAATGTTCAATATTAGATGTAAAGGGTTATCAGGCAGATATGTCAAGAAAATGAAGATGAGTTACTTAATGAAGATCAGTTCATTGCTAGAGGAACAATCATCTATCATTTCATCTACTGAGATTCTGGAAATGTTATATCTAAACCAGAATTTTTTTTTATGTATTATTTACTAGAGTTCTTTAATGTTTTATCTTCTTTGTTTTTAGTTGAGTTATCCTCTAGGTATTTGCTTGTTATTGTCTAACAAGCAAATAGGGGAGATTGAAAGGCATATGATGTAGCCCATTTGTATTTCGAGGATTCAACTCAACTCAAACATGAATGTAATAGTAAATAGTATATGTACTGTCACAGGGATCTCAAATGCATAATTGTCAAGAGAAAGAAGACAAAGTCAATCTACCGTTTTGAGGTATACTACAATTGAAGAAGCTCAACACAGAGCTTCACAACTTCACAAATTCTCTCCGAGCTGAACAAGAGAAAGACCAAGAGAAATAGTCCTGTTCTTCAACTAAATTCCTGTAAATTATTTCTGAACTGTATCGTTAAATCTGAATCGATAGAAATTGTTTACTTGTAACGTTGGAACTATCTAGCGAGTTTTTACTCCTAGAACTTATCTCTCGAATTGCTTCTAGCATTCGATCTTTTTATTACAAATATAGAAAAGTTCATGTCGAATTTTCTATAGAATTTGTAATAATTAGTTGTTCATCAAACCATTGTAATTTGTACCCGTGTATTTAGACACACCCCATCAAGTTAATATAAATTTTATATTTAACTTGAATATCGGTATTCGTTTTATTCAGCATCAATTTGTTCTTAATTTAATATTTTAAGAAAAGAGCAAATTCGATTAAACGACATAGTTTGTATTCAACCCCCCTTTCTACAAACTATTTTGGACCTAACAAAAGACGAAGGAGAAAAAAATCGGAAAGGTGCCTAAATCCATAATCAAAACAACCAAAGATCTCATATCAACTGATTCGGGGAAAAAAATCACGATTAGAAAGCTTAATCAATATCATCCAAGAAAAAAAACACAATCGACTAGAAGAAGAAAACAAGAAGAAAAAAAATTAGTTGAAGCACATGTTTTAATCCAACATGTGAAAGACATCACGTTCAATTCTCAATCGACCAATCCCGGATTGAATCAACATAGTTTTAGATACCATGATAAAGTATGGAGATAAGAGAGAAAAGTAAGGTTTTATTATAATGAAACTTGTTCTCAATTACAATAGAAGGAGGGTTTATAAATCTAACAACTAAATATTAATAATAATAAAGGAAAGTATCCTATCAAAGGAAACTATTACAATAATGAAACTATCCAATAATAATAATAATATTATATATGTTAACATAATAAAATAAAATAATAATATTATATTATTAACCAATTACTTTTTTCTGTTAAAACACGTTACCTTTTATATTTTCTCTAAAAAAACCTCTTTTTTCCAGTGATATCATTTGTGGTTCTTTAATAAAATAAAATAATAATATTATAATTATTAATAACTAACCGATAAAGTTTTTCAGCTAAATTGTATTATCTTTTTTATATTTTCAAACTAAAAATTTTCATTTTCTAGAAATATCACGAGACATATATATATAATTATTATGTAATCATATAATCTAAAATTTTAATTTTATTTTAAAAAATTTAACTTAAATAAAAAAATTCATATAATATTAAAGAAAATCCAAAAACCACACGGATTTAAGCTAATTGTAATAAAGCCTAACAAAAGATTGACCAAGCCCGTGTCTCCGTTCCTAATTAGTTGTTCAGTTTGACTTTTCAGTGATTAAATTGACCAATTTTTTACCATAGTTTAAAAGCCATCTTTCTATTATTTTAAAAAATGGAAAAATACATATTAAAATAGATTAGATATACTTTACAATGATATAACTTTTTTATTTTTTTCAAATATACAATATATGTAAATTTCAATCAAAATTTGGTCAATTTAACCACTGAAAAGTCAAACTAAACAACTAATTAAAAACGTTTAACTGGACAACTAATTAGGAACGGAGGGAGTAGTGTATTTCTTCCTCCGGGATATCACTTCGCAATAACCAAAGTGCCCAATTGCTGAAAAAATTGACAATGTAAGGCCATATTAGCCGCTAAATTAAAATTAATTTCATAATGAGTACTAATAATAGCATTATTATGGACTTTTCCCCCGACAATACATACATTAATTAAATCCCTTAAAACTAGAAAGATAAAAACATTTTCCACGTTAGCATATGCAAGCAAGCAGGTAATGATCAATCATCACAGATTCTCATGTACGTGTATATATAGATGTTCTTGTAGTAACGTAAATTCACCAATACCAGCATCCATTCATCCACACATTATTCTAAGTTCATAATGGAGGACCCAATCACCACTTCTCAGTACCCATACACTCATCTGCCGGACGGAGAGAATGCACCGTCGTTCGCCGCTCCTCCGGCCGACCAACATAGTCGGCGGCGGTCATTAACGTTTGTTTTTTTGTTGAGTGCAATTTTAGCTGTTTCTTTAATCATGGGTACGATGTTTTTGTTTTCGACTAGTGACACCGTTGAAAAATCCACGGTGTTGCCGGAGGAGAGTGCGGAGGTGGAGGCACGTGGGGTGGCCGAAGGAGTGTCAATGAAGTCGTTCCGGCGGCCGGCATTGGGAGTGGAGCCGCCGGCTAATTTTCCATGGAACTCGAACGTGTTGTCTTGGCAAAGAACATCTTTTCACTTTCAACCAAACCATAATTGGATGAATGGTACGTCTTCAATAACCATACATTTTACATCCATATCAATATATCATACACATAAGCACATGCAAACATAATGTATATCAGGATCTTCATCCTTTTTAACGTACTTAATTTTGGTATTTAAGTAGTTTTTATGGTAAAGTTTCCTATTTAATTCCATGCTTTACTTTAAGACAATTACTTGATTATACGTGAAGGAATATATGAAAAGTTATAATATATACATAGAAAAATGCTAAAAGTATGAAATTGGATACTAAAACCGGTTACAAAATGAAGTGAAATTGTTTTGATTGATTATAATTGTAATGGATCCGCCGGGTCATCCAATTAAAACATCCCAAAATGTCTAGTAATTAATGTCATGTTATTTGGTAATAAATTTTGATACCCAATTTGATAGCTCTAACACTACTCATATACATATACTTCCAAAAAAAGTACAATTTCTTTTTAGTATTTTATATTCTGTTTTTGGTAATTAGATTACTTTTTTGTATTTTCGTAAATACTTTTTTGTTGCTCAATAAGTTAATTAATTATTATTTTTTGTGTTTGGCATGGATGATGTAATAAATCGCGGTGCTAATGAATCTGCTTCATTGTGGTGGCCAGATCCTAATGGTAAGACAATTAACTTTTGTCCCTTGTACAGATGTGACATTTGATTTGTTTGAATTGAATAATGCAATAATGAGATGTGTACATATTCAGAATCCTAGTCACACTCGACGTGGATCTTGAATCTAGTTGAATCTAGACCCATGTTTTTAACCCATCTTTAAAACGCTCCAGTAGGCTCAATAATACTACTATTGTATTTGCTGCGGTCCCACCCTTTTATTTACTCTGTCCCATCCATTTGTTTACACTTTCCTTTTTGGGATGTCCCATCCAATTCTTTACATTTCTAAACTTTCCTAAAATAGTAAAGTTTTATAATATAAAAATCAACTACATCCACTACTTTCCTCCACTAACTCATTTTATACATTATATAGTGATGGGTCCCACCACTTTACTCATTTTTCCTACTTCTCTCCTCCTTCTTTATATTTTTCCTTGGTCTCCACCAAATGTAAACATTTGGTTGGGACGGAGGGAGTATATTTCTAAAAGTGCTTGACACGCATTTTAAGGTATATATAAAATAAAGTTCCGTAACTTATTTTTACAATTTTATGATTTTAAATAAAAATAGAATTTTTATATTTTTATTTATAAAAAGAAAATTTTAAAAATAAGTTATAGAACTATACTTTATATGCATCTTAAAATGCGTACCGGACATTCTTTCAAAAACGTAATTTTAGCTTTTGGAATTATTTTTATACCATTATTGGTAAGATGCGACAATAAAGACAATACAGGAAAGTGAACGCTAATTTTTTTGAACTTGATGTATGTGACCTATCTCTCCAAAATCATAATAATCAAATGTGTGAGTATCTATGAATATTGCTCCTTTTAAAGCCATGTATTATTTAAAGTTTTATTAAGCTCCATCTATCTATGTTTTTTTATCATGTAGTTATGGAATACTTGCACTAAACAATGAAGAAAGTGCTCCAAAAAGAATTAAGATCGTGGGTGAACGCATTTTTGTAATAAAATATTAAAAACAGCAAATTTCTTGAATAATTTTATATTTTCCTAAAATGGTTAGAACGGCAGTTGTAATAATTTATACTCAATTAGTCCCGATGGTTACGAGAAAAAGAAAGTGTTACGTGTTAGCTGATTAATGGTTATGGTTATTCACGTGGTAAACATATGTAACTCGTGCTTAATTATTCGACACCCAAAAGAACAGGGAATTACTAAATTTCTACGACTGGTAACTTGAAAAAATGGAGCATCGTATTTTTTATTTTTAAAATACATATTCAATCAGATTTTACCAACTAAGCTTTTGGAACGATTTTGGGAATTTTCTTGGGGACTCTATCATTTTCATAAATTATTCAATATAACATGTTGACAATTTTTATATCGAATTTTTCTTAGAACTTGATCAATTTTATAATTGTAGATCACCACATTACAAGTTTTAATGATGTTTTAAATCTGAAATTCTGGATTGAAGTGTGAAAGTCTAATGCTTTTGTTTTAAAACAGGACCTTTATTCTACAAGGGATGGTACCATTTATTCTACCAATACAACCCCGATGGTGCAATATGGGGCAACAAGATTGTTTGGGGTCATGCAGTATCCAGTGACTTGATGCACTGGAACCATCTTCCAGTTGCTATGATCACTGATCAATGGTACGATGTTAACGGTGTCTGGACTGGCTCCGCTACGATACTCCCTGATGGCCAGATTGTAATGTTGTATACAGGATCAACTAATGAATCAGTGCAGGTACAAAATCTTGCATATCCTGCAGACCCATCTGATCCTCTGCTCATCGAATGGGTCAAGTATCCTGGTAATCCGGTTCTTGTTCCACCACCTGGTATCGATTTTAAGGACTTCCGTGATCCGACAACCGCGTGGCGAACACCTGAGGGCAAGTGGCGTTTTATTATTGGCTCAAAACTTAACAAAACCGGCATTTCATTGGTTTATGACACTGTGGATTTTAAAAATTTTACCCTTTTAGACGGGGTGCTTCATGCAGTTCATGGTACGGGTATGTGGGAGTGTGTGGATTTTTATCCTGTTTCGAAATTCGGGGAAAATGGCTTGGACACATCATCTAATGGGATTGGTGTGAAGCATGTTATGAAGGCTAGTCTTGATGATGATAGAAATGATTATTATGCAATTGGAACTTACGACCCGGTTTCCGGAACATGGGTCCCTGATAATCCAAAACTGGATGTTGGTATTGGACTGAGGTACGATTACGGTATATACTATGCTTCGAAAACATTTTATGATTCAAACAAGAAGAGGAGAGTGTTGTGGAGTTGGATCAAAGAAACTGATAGCGAAATCAGTGATGTGAGAAAGGGTTGGGCATCAGTGCAGGTATATTTAATCTACATTAGTATGTGATACTAATTTATAAATTATATTCTGTTACAGTATGTGACAGTTATAGAGCTATATAATCAATCTCGTCTAACTTGTAGTATAAGCTGATTTATTTTATGGTAATTGGTCCTGTAAATTAACTGAACGCAATACTAACAGGGCATTCCAAGGACGATATTGTTTGATCATAAAACTGGGAGCAATTTACTTCAATGGCCTGTTGAAGAGGTTAATAAGTTGAGATTAAACAAAACGGTATTCGAAAATTTGGAGATTAACGCTGGTGCAGTTGTGCCTCTTGAAATTGGCTCAGGAAGTCAGGTATTTGTACAGTCATGTTGATGGCATAACTGGGAAATGTTGTTGCACATTATTTTACTAGCTTGGCTAATACTGTTTGCTAATTATAATTTGATAATGATGGCAAAACTGCAGTTAGATATTACAGCTGAATTTGAGGTTGATAAGGAAAGTTTAGAGAGAGTACAAAAGACAAATGAGGTGTATGATTGTAAAAACAGCGGGGGAGCTTCTCGGCGAGGTGCATTAGGACCATTTGGGTTATTGATTCTTGCTGATAAAGAACTTTCGGAGCAAACACCTATCTACTTTTACATCGCTAAAGGATCTGATGGAAACCTCAAGACCTTTTTCTGTGCTGATCAGTCAAGGTATGTTTGTCATCTCTTTGTTGCAATTTTTCTGCACCTACTAATATGTTAAGTGCGGATAGCCCAGATGTCAAGATGGAAAACTAAAACTATTGAAAAGCAATTTATGTCGGTGTCTTCTTGACACGTAAACATCTGATGCTTCTTGGGACAGTAGTTAGAAATCTTGAAAAAATGCCTTTATCTTGTGAAATGATCAGCGAAAATGTTATCAGAAACAGAACAAGAAAATGTTAACAATTATGTATAATATATTGTTTGCAATCTGCACAATGACTATTAAATTTAAACGTGTTGCACAACGACTATTGAATTTAAACGTGTTGCTTAATTGTGCAGGTCTTCCAAGGCAACCGACGTTGACGAAGAGATTTATGGCAGTACAGTTCCAGTACTCAGAGGTGAAAAATTAACAGTCAGGATATTGGTAAGTTGATCATCTCTTTGTGATGGCTCTTATTATGAAGTTTAAATACTCGTACAATCATTCATTACCCCTAGACCTGGCAATTCGTTTCGTTCGTATACTTTCGTGTCGTGTACTTTCGTGTTTCGTGTACGTAATGTCAAATCCAAAACCGACCCGTTAAGGATTCGTTTCGTTTCGTGTTCGTGTACCTTCATTTCGTGTACATTTCGTGTCGTGTTTCGTGTAATTTTTGAATAAAAATAAAAATATTTAAATATTAAATTTTTACTAGTCGAGTCTTAAGTCAATATGTCACAAATAATTAAGTGTGCTCAAGTATTGTGAAACTAAAATTTGAAACTATTTTGTATTTATCTTATTTAAAAATTATATATAAAATATTAGTTTAAAATATGTATTCATATAATTTTAATAAAATTATTTAAATAATTACTTATTTCGTGTATTTTCGTTTCGTGTCGTGTACCCAAGGGTAAACCCAAATCCGACACTAAATTCATCCGTGTAATTTCGTGTTCGTGTACTTTCGTGTTCGTGTACCGCAAAGGTCAATCCAAACCCGTAATTTTCGTGTCGTTTTCGTGTCGTGTTTTCGTGTCGTGTACAAAATTGCCGGCTCTAATTACCCCTAAAGAACTTGAACCTAAGACTGCAACTCCCCACCCTCTACTTACTAAAGATTACGCAAGTTGTTACTGGAATTTTTAAGTCAGAAGATTGTTTCAAGACTGGCAATAGTTATTTTGTAGAATGTCAGATACGCACTTGAAACATGCAATTTAAGTATTGACTTGGATTATATTTGATGTTAATACTCAGGTGGATCATTCAATTGTGGAGAGCTTTGCTCAAGGAGGAAGGACGTGTATAACTTCCAGGGTTTATCCAACAAAAGCCATTTACAGTAATGCTAAGGTTTTCTTGTTTAATAATGCCACGGAAGCTAAAATCACTGCTTCACTAAATATTTGGCAGATGAACACTGCTCAAAGACGAACTGATCTTGCAAATTTGGTTTTGTAACTTGTAATATTCGATTCATATCCGCTTCAAGTGAAAATTTTCCTTCCAATTCTGTATATCTATTGTGAGTTTCACGTCAATGTAGTTTATACGAAGAAAATGAATCAAGTGGTTCATGCTTTAGCAAGAAACGTTGCGACTAAGACCAACTTCTAAATCAACAACAATTAAATATATATAATTAATTGCTCAATATCAAACATATATTTAGCAAAAAAAAAAAAAAAACATATGCAACAGATTCACATAAATAGTGGTTGCAAAATACACGAATGGCGTATGCTTTCTGTAGATGTAGTAAAACTTTTAGGCCAGTCGTGTAATATTAGATCAGTCACGGCCATGATAACGCAACGGAAATGACGTAAATAATAATTAAAAACGAATTCCAAGTCCCCGATTCATGTATAAAATGATGATAATGGTATGAAAAATATTAAAAACAAGATTGTACCTCTTTCAAGCTTTCCTAAGGATGACAAATGGAGGTCCTAGCTTGTTGATTTTCAGAGCTAAAAGTATGACTCCTCCACCGGTATCCACACCCGAATGCTTGCTTGAATCGTCGAACGATTATGCCACGGAATTAGGTACTAGCCAAAATAAATAATCAAGAATGTGTTCTTGACTTAGCTTGATTTTCTCTCTTGTTTCTAACTTGTATGATCTGAAATTTTCAGTTGTGTTCACCTTGGAAGACTTGCCAACAATTGGTTTATAAAGAGAAATAAAGCAAAAATGGAGCCTTAAACAATTAGGTCATTTTTATTTAAACAAATCTTATTTATTTAAATAAATTAATTAAGTCACACTTAATTAATCAAATAAGTCAAGAAAATACATCTTCAAATTTTATCTTTAACTAATCAAGTCTCACTTAATTAATTTTATAAAATTCGATTTTTATATAAATGTAATAAATTTATATATAAAAAATTAAATTCTTGTTTTGCAATTAAATGTAAATTCTTGTTTTGTAAAAAAAAATTGAATTGAAATTCTGATGGTGTTTTTTGTTTACTTGTTTATTATATATAAAAAATGAATTTGTGATTTATAAATTTTGTGCTACTATAACTCTTTTTCCTAGAATTTACTTGTTTTGTGACTTTTTTAATAATTAGGTTTTCTTGAAAGGTATTTTTATGAAATTTAAATAAATTATTAAATTATTAAATGATTTCTTGTGGTTATTATATTTAGAATCTCTATAAATTATTTTATTTTAGATTTTCGGATTGTTTTTTAATTTATTTACAACTTTAATACCGAATCTAGAATCTTTGTAGAATAATAAAATGTTAATTTATTAATTTTTGTTGACTTAATAACCTTTTTTAATAATTTGGTTTTTTACATGTGTTATTTTAGTGCATTCTTTGTAATTTGTTTGTTTGGTCTTTTAAATCAATACTCTGGCCGAACTCTTCTTTGACCCATTTCTAATTTCTACTAAATTTACCTGATGACCAGACGACCACCTAAACCTCTTTACGCCAATTATATATAGGATATAATTTGGAGTCCAAAGGCCCTAAATCTCATAATCCACAAAAATGATCATTTATATCACAGAAAAACGCAACTCAATGTTGGATTTCTTAAAGACGCATTGTCATGTTACGTTTTTGTTTCTTTAATTTTTCAAAACGTGAATTTTTTTAAAAAAAGGAAAATTTGAGAAACGCAACTTAATGTTGCGTTTTCTATGTTACCCCTGCAGGGGCCACAAGAATTAAGATGCACAAACGCATCTTGTAGTGCGTGACTTTTAAAAAAAAAAAGGAAACGCAACACGCAGTTACGTTACTGTCCCAAAATCAAAAACGTTACATGCCATTGCGTTTTTCTTTATAATAAGGATCATTTTTTCAATTTGTGACATTTAGAATACTTTATCTTTAAATTGTGATAAAGAGTATCTTTTCTCAAGTTTAAAATGCCGAATTTGAGATTTTAGATCTCGAGGTCATAAATACGAATGCCTTCACTATATTACTAGGTCAAATTTGTGTCACATCTTTGACCCACACAAAATTAAAACAACAAGCTCATATGCTTCCTCTCGATAAAGATTTTAGATACTTAAACCTTGATTGTAGCCTGTAATTATGATTAGAATAGTTAAAAGCTGGATTGTTCTGAAAGCAAAGACCTCCTGTTCTGTATTTGTCTCTCTCAATCTATCTGATCCTAGTATGCAACAATAAAAAAGGCGGTGTATGATGATTAAATGTTATTAAACAAATCAAATAACTTCAACTTTAATAAAAAGGACTAATGAGTGTTACAGTCCCTGGATTTTATGCTTAACGTGCTTGAGTGTTAAGATTTCCCCTTAATTTGCTTTAACAAACATGATGATTGCACACTTTTCTAATTTCACAAGTAATCTCAACCATGGGGTTTAAGATTTACAGTAAGCAGTAGTAATGGTATGCACCTGCTATTAGTCATTATAATTTCTTTGTATTAATATTTCGGAGAAGTCAAGAAAAAAAATTACACTTAAAACATGTTTTGTTTTGGACGAATCTAATAAGAAACACGGGAATATGCTTCTTTCATAAAATATATTGTATTGATTAATATCTTGCTTCCGAATTTTAAAGAGTGAAGCAAGTAAGTGAAAGATAGGTAAAATATATTTTTTTTATTTTTTTGTATTTTTAAATTTTTAATAAAAACGAAAATAAGTAAAAATGAATGTAAATTAAATCCACTTTCATTTTTAAATTTTCATCCAAAAATTAGGATGAAAAATTTTACTCTTCCATCACTTACCTTTTTTAATTTAAAAAATTTGAAAACAGGATCCAAGGCTTTGACTTTTGCTGGAGAAACATTTTTTAGTTTCTGGCGAGTTCTGGTGTTTCTGGCGATGAACAGTAAACGCGGATACGCCATATCGAACGGCGTATCTGTGAGTATTTCGGTCGGTATTTTGAAATATGAATATTTTGGTAAGTGGGTACCAAAATAGTGAGTATTTAATGCATTCTTTCATGAAAGATAGGTAAAATATTTATTTTTATGTTTTTAAATTTTTAATAAAAATGAAAATAAGTGAAAATAAATGTAAATTAAATTCACTTTCATTTTTAAATTTTCATCCAAAAATTAGGATGAAAAATTTTACTGTTCCATCACTTACCTTTTTTAGTTTAAAAAATTGGAAAACAGGATCCAAGGCTTTGACTTTTACTGGAGACACATTTTTCAGTTTTCAATTTGTTTTGAACTTTTTTCGGCACCTTTTCATGTAGATAGAAATTTGTGAGCAAAAAATAACAGGACCGAAAACATGTAATTTCGGTTGGCATTTGGATCACAAGTATAAGTGGGTCCAGAGGGTCCAAAATAAGGTGCTGGCAGGCAGTCATGTGGTTTCCAGAGGATCATATGTACAGTAGTTATTTAATTATATGCATACCAACTCTCTATATATCTGTCATACGTACAAAAACTATTACTAGTAGGTGAATCTTGAGCATAATATAGTACTGTAGTAAAATATTACAGTACTAATATATCATGGACGACAACAATATTCCAACTGAAACAAAGTGTGTCCAACAATATTTGAAGAAGATTGATTAAAAACCATATTATTCTTCCCATAATATCAAAATTATACTTCGCATATTCATGTATGTATGCACGATGGATCCATCATTTTATACAAATTATTCCCAGTTAAAATTTTTCACGTAATCTCTGATAAGAACTTTGAAATTTTATTTGAATTCTCTGCCATTTCTCCTACATTTCCCTCTCAGTTAGTTAACCCTCCTCTCTCTCTCTCTCTCAATTACTCCCTCCGTTTCAATATAAGTTTCCCATTCCAGATGTCGGGATTGTTCATGACACTAGACAAATTACTAATTTACGTCTAATTAATAAGACAAAATATAGTCATGAGTGATCTTGTTGGATTCGTATTTACGAGTACTTTAATACAGTGAAGTTTTTATATTTAATACTAATACGAAATTCAAGATATTAACGATTAAAAATGTGTGTTGGCAAACGTGTCAGAAGGAAATAGGAAACTTATTATGAAACGGAGGGAGTACTAGTTAACAACCTCTTTCTGATCATAATTCTCTCTCTATCTCTCCTGGAATTGCATGCTCTTGATGATGCTGATGGTCCACACACTAAAGCTTAAAATATAAAATATCAAAATACCCTTTTCTTTTCCTTTATTCCTTCAAAAACTGTTACAAATCCAAACAAACTGAGCTGTTCTGCTCTGCCCCATCTCTCTCTCCTCAACTTTCCAGAAACATATTCATAACTTTCTCTCTTGCATCTCTCTCTCTCTTCATTTCAAAATTTTTCTTCTGACTGATAATGTGACTTAAAAGCTACATTTTTGCTTATTTCTCTTCTTCCACTACCAAATTTTAAGTAACTTTCATGGCTTCTTTTTGCTCTTTCTCACTCCTATTTGTCTGCATTTCTCTGTTCTTGAGCTACTCCTTTGCTGAAGATGCAACTATTCCTTACAATTTTGTGGTCTCTTACATAACTGCTTCTCCTCTTGGTGTTCCCCAACAGGTATGTTACTCTTATGTACTTTTTTTTTTTTTGTTGGTAAAACTCTTATGTACTCTTTGAATATACATATACGTATGTAAGACTGTGTATGTATATCTTGTACTTTGTTAAGTTGGGTCTGATTAATTTTCAAGAAAATTAGATGGGTTGGTTTTAGATTCTTGAAATTATCAATCTTTAAGTTCAGATCTGTAAAATGTGCTTAGATCTCTGCTAAATGTGCTAACTTGTGAAGTGGCTTGTGTTCATTATACTGGGCTAGTGGGCTTTAAGTCTATAACTAATTTTGAATTGTTTTCCCTCTATAATCTATATGTAGCTTGATTTTATGGATATTCTTGTTAAAAGTTAGTTTCTTGATTTGCAGGTTATTGCTATTAATGGCAAGTTTCCAGGCCCTGTCATTAATGTTACTACAAACAACAATGTTCAGGTTAATGTTAAGAACAAATTAGATGAAGAGCTACTAATGACATGGTAAAATTGATTAAGATTGAGTTAAAAATTTCTTGCAAGTATTTTCACAATGGTAAAGGAGGATTTATTTTTTAGAAATGGTGTGACAGGGCTGGTGTTCAGCAGCGGCGAACATCTTGGCAAGATGGAGTGCTTGGTACTAACTGTCCAATTCCTCCGAAATGGAATTGGACTTACAATTTTCAAGTGAAAGACCAGATTGGGAGTTTCTTTTACTTCCCTTCGCTCAATTTTCAAAGAGCCTCGGGCGGTTTTGGTAGCATTATAATTAATAATCGGGCAGTTATCCCAATCCCTTTTGAAACCCCACATGAAGATATTCCAATCATGATTGGTGATTGGTACACTAGCAACCACACGGTTAGTGTTTGGTAATTTGTCGATTTCAGCTACTTTTACATGCGTGTGCGGTAATGAAACATGTAATATGATTTATTCTTGGTTTTGTTTGGATTATAGGCACTGAGAAGGACCCTGAACAGTGGGAAAGATCTTGGCATGCCCAATGGTGTACTTATAAATGGGAAAGGACCCTATAGATATAACGATACACTTGTGCCTGATGGTATTGACTATCTAACAATCGACGTTCACCCTGGTTAGTAAATACAGAACTTACATTATAGCATTCCCATTTTTCTCTATTGTGTTGATGACCGTACTTATTTTAGACATTTTGCCAATTAAATGGGACATGATTATTTAATTTGGAGTTGAGTTACTTTGATACCCCCTAAATGACCATAAAGGCTGCTGATTTACACTAGAAGTGGTTTTATCATTTTTTCCAACTGAGGTGTGAGGAAGATTTGTGATTTGAGTTGGCAAAACAATTTTTTTTGGAGTTTTCTTTAGACTACATCTTATGAAAAGCTTTGTCATTATGATCAATTAATTGGAGCCTTAATATTTCATCGAGACTTCAACATACAATATGTTGTTTGTTTGAAATGAAATTGCTTCTGCCTATCTTTTGTTATGAGCTTCTAAGATATCTGTTTTTGGGCAGGTAAAACTTATC
Organism: Saposhnikovia divaricata; assembly: GCA_036435485.1. Classification (NCBI taxonomy): domain Eukaryota; kingdom Viridiplantae; phylum Streptophyta; class Magnoliopsida; order Apiales; family Apiaceae; genus Saposhnikovia; species Saposhnikovia divaricata. The sequence goes on from CM071600.1 coordinate 29,811,064, forward strand.
GACTCCGTGTCAGCAATGTCGGGATATCAACTAGTTTGAACTTCAGAATTCAGGGCCATAACTTGCTCTTAGCTGAAACTGAGGGATCATATACAGTACAACAGAACTACACCAGCTTAGATATTCACGTCGGACAAACATACTCTTTCTTGCTAACTACGGATCAGAATGCAAGTACTGATTATTACATAGTGGCAAGTGCAAGATTTGTAAATGAATCAGTCTGGAGAAGAGTTACTGGTGTTGGCATCTTACGCTATTCGAATTCTAAAGGAAAGGCGTCCGGGCCCCTTCCAGAAGCTCCACAAGATCAATTTGATAAAACATTCTCAATGAACCAAGCAAGGTCCATCAGGTTCGTGCAAGCCTACTAATTGCTTTATCACATAAAATTATAGCTTGCTTTTAGGTACTTCATCTGTCAAACATGTTAACGAATTCAAGAAATATTCTAGTCTCTTTGCGGTGGCAAGGAATTTTTCCAGATTAACGAGCCTATTGTGTTATATGTATATATAGGTGGAATGTGTCTGCCAGTGGTGCTCGTCCAAACCCACAAGGTTCATTTAAATATGGCTCAATCAATGTGACTGACGTATATGTACTGAGAAATAAGCCACCTGTGACCATTGATGGCAAACGACGTACAACACTTAATGGAATTTCATTTGTCAATCCTCATACACCAATCAGACTTGCTGACTGGTACAAAGTGAAGAATGTTTACAAAGCTGATTTTCCCACTAGGCCAATTACAGGACCACCGAAGATGGAAACAAAAATAATTAATGGCACATTTAGAGGATTTATGGAAGTAATTTTTCAAAACAATGACACTAAGATGCAAAGCTACCACATGGATGGATATGCCTTTTTTGTAGTTGGGTAAGCCCTGCCTCTTAGCAGCAGCATCTGTCTGCTTGTTGATGTCTTTATTTTTGCAAGGAGTCATAACGTATATTTTGATAACTCGAATGCAGGATGGATTATGGTGAGTGGTCGGAAACTAGTAGGGGAACATATAATAAGTGGGATGGAATTGCTCGCGCAACGACACAGGTACCTCTTGTAAAATTTTGCCATTATTATGATAGGCTTTCAGAAAGCCTAGGTATCGATGCTTTTATTTCCTTCCTAGCTTGTCAAGCTTAGTAAGTTAATTGATCTGAAGCATTTAGGCAATTGTGGGCATATGTCGGATATGGACATTGTTTAGAATCTATACAATTGCTGATACTGCAAAACTTTTGAGACCGCTTTCTTATTGTTTAGAATCTATATCAGCCGCTAGGCTTGTATTTTAATTTCCACTGTCGTCATATTTGGCTGTTAATAATTCATCAGATATATCATGAATATCAAATATTCAACCATAAACAAGCAAGTATGCCTGTGTTGACATCCTAACTAGGTAATTAGTCATGACCCTTATTGCAGCAAGGTATAATTTTTCCCTGCATTTTTCTTAACTAAGATTTAGTTATCATAAAGTCTGTATTTAGAAACTAGTGCATGTGCCTGACAATGATGAATTAGTTGTCTGAACTATAGAGGCTGCTGCTTGATATGCTCCGGGTGCCGGGTGGTGACAATAAAACACAAGGTTTCCATCAGAATTACTTAGATTTCCATTGCGTTATTTTGCACCCATGTAGGAGTAGGTAGTTTTCTCTCTCAAGTGTTTCACTCTTGTCTTAGTGTAATTAGGTACCTCTGAAACATTTCAGAGTAAAAAGGTATGCACCGGGTGGTGACAATAAAACACAAGGTTTCCATCAGAATTAAGATCTTAGATTTCCATTGCGTTATTTTACACCCATGTAAGTGTTTTACTCTTGTCTTGGTGTAATTAGGTACCTCTGAAACATTTCAGAGTAAAAAGGTAGAAACTTCATCACATGATACTGATCCCTGCAACTCACTGGCTTAGAGTCAATGTTAACCGGTAGAGTTGAATAAGATGTTCTACTCATTTCTCAAAAAGTTATATTGTGTAGCATTCTTGATCAAGTAGATATGTATTATGTATGTGCTGTTAACTCTAAATTTGTTGTAATAATAGGTTTTCCCTGGCGCATGGACAGCCGTTTTAATCTCACTTGACAATGTCGGAATTTGGAATATAAGAGCAGAGAACCTTGACACATGGTATCTAGGCCAAGAAACATATGTAAAGGTTGTCAATCCAGAACCTACTAATAAAACAGAGTTGCCTATCCCCGAGAATGCCCTATTCTGTGGTGCTCTCAGCAAACTACAAAAGTATGTACTTAAAAAAATATGAAATATAATCCTTTCAATTCAAATATCTCTATTTTTGTTCTCAAGACTGGTATTAATTTTTACACCATCACTTGATTTTTCAGGCCGCAAGACATTTCTTCTGCAACATCAGTCACAAGCACCGACTCAAAGCTTCTCTTTGCTATGCTGGTAATGATATGCGCATTTTTATCCATGTTCCATTAAGCCTTTTCGAGGATTATGCGAATTTAAAGTAGCCCGCGGGAGCTTCACTTGCTTCATTTGTGACTTGTGAGTGTTATTTAGGTTTTGAATTGCAGGATTGTTGATAGCAAAACATTATTTAGTTCTTTTTTGTTCCCATGTTCTTAAGGCTCCCGGGAATCAGTCTATTTATCCGGATAATCATTCTTTTGTTTACCCTATTTATTTATTCTTGTAATGGCTATTCATCAAATTTTCAATACAATTTCAAATTGTGTATCCTTGTATGATCTTCGTTACCTCCAACATCGTTCTGCTTTATTCTTCGAAGTCAATGTAAAAGTACTCGATATTTATCTGAGTTCGAGAGTTTTGGCATTCACTTTTAATAGAAGATCTTGTCACTTCAAATTTTAAATCTAATTTAGGAATTCGTATAATTTAGTAAAAGTTTTTGTTCATCCGAAAAAACTATCAATCGTTAATCATGAAAAACACTACATAAAAAAGTTGAATTTCATGGCACGAGATCATGATGAGTTATAAGCACATTGTGTCCCTCCTCTGTGTAGTTGAGGCCACCTTTTGTCCCGAAGATGATTACTACCAGTCTACGAGTAGTTATTAAAGGTTTGTGTAAAGGACTCGTCTTTTTTACATCACCAGCTTTATTTTTACTCAGTGGAAGTGAGATTATCATGCCGGCATGAGTGTGGCGGATAGTTCAAGATATTGTGTTGCTGGGTTATCGTACCATTGCAGAGTACAAACCGGAAAACTGAGATTGAAAGAGTACAAACGTAACAGCTTCAATGTTGTTGACTAGTAAGGAGAGACACCAATAGTAGCTGGAGTTAAAAAGCAGTCCTTCACGCATTTGCATCACTCTGTAGTATACAAATTCAAAAGAAATTATGAAATTAACATTGAAATAGAATAATTTGTAAGAAATGTATGATCAAGGATCACATTGGTAATCATGTTCAATCTGTAGACTTAAACCTTCGACCTCTTGTTATCCCGAAAAGCAGTATCCCCATTCCACTATGATCGATGTACTATTTGCCAAGCGATTCGAATATATTTTACACCGAAAGCCTCACATTTCCCACAAATGCATAGTTTTAATTACACAAAGGAAAAGCTAAACTCTCGTGTTAGTCTGCTATTGCATATGGGTGGGATATGTCTGGATTATATACATTCTTGGCTGCAGTACGTACTAAAAGCTTCTCGGTGGCTGATATACCGATTTCCAGCTTTGATGCGTTGGATTTCATCCCTGCACATATACAACAGATACAGGTCTTAAACACTTTGCACACACAACTAAATAAATTTTGTTTACAAGAGTAATTTATAGCTGGCCAACTGACTTGATGAATCGGTTGTAGGCTGAGGGAACTCGTTGTCTCTTCTCCGGAGCTGAATCAAATGGTATCATTGATACAAAAATCATTGTTTAACTTAGTTAAGTAGTAAGCGTAGCACATACTCAAGTCCAGCTTCAAAGCAGAAGGTACGTAGCTAGTTCGAGACAGCTATATATGAATCTAACGTACTGTGTCTATATGTGATACTCGATTCCTACGTCCCACAATATTTATTCTCTTTTGGGAGAAATTTTATGATCATTTTTTGTAAATTACACTTCTTGAAAATTGTATAGCAATTAATGAGAAATGATCAAGAGTTTAAAATAACTTATGTTTTTAAAAAGTCAATATATTTATAATGGGTATAAGAGGAAATGTATTATGTTATGCTCGAAAATTGATATGGGCTCTAAACAGACCCATTACGAGAATTGATAATAATATTGGGCTAACGGATCCGAAAATCTAGTACAGATCTCATACTGATATGTTGACCAGGACCATGTACTGCTATGAGGCTGCAAGGAGGCCTCGCAACATAGAGGCTGCAAGGAGGTCTCGCAACATATGTGGTTGCACGGAGGCCTCGCAACATATGAGGCTGCACGGAGGCCTCGTAACATATGAGACTACAAGGAGTAGGCTGATGTGCCGAAAATATGACAATTAAATATCGCAAGCGCACGATCATCGTTTTACTATTTAAGATTCGATCCACATGGAATAATATTTATTTCGCGATCCTTAATAATTGATTTAATCGAAATAGAAGAATTTTGAATTTTGGAAAATCTGATTTTTGCTAATTAATTCCTAATTGAAAACTTGAATTTATTTAAAAGAAAATTAAAATTTATTCTAATTAAACTAGAACAAGTTTGGATTTGAAGAATTTTATTTTTATTTTTTTTATATACCTAATTAAATTCTATTATATTTTTAAGCAAACTAATTAAAAGATAAAAGAATAAGAACGAAATTATTTAAGGATTCTAAATTCAAATTAAAACTGAATTTTATTCTAAAACTAAAAATTTAAACACTTAAATTTATTCGAATTAAACTAAGAATAAAAGCTAAATCAATCTAGAGATTTTAAATTCGAATTAAAACTAAACTTTATTTCTAAAACATTTTTTTTTTTGGAATTTAAAATTTATTTACATAAATCTTTTAGAAATTTAAGGTAAAAAATACAGCAATCTCACAATTCAGTACAACTCAAATTCAAAAAAAAAGACAAACAAGAATCAGCAAGAACTTTGAAGAATAGCACTACTACTTTGGCAACATAATAGCCAATATTCGGAAACCTTGGAAACGCAGCAAATTACTAAGAATCGACAAGCAGTAAAACTCAAAAACAGTTTAACAATTCCTTCAACAAGACATCCTAAACGGACTAAAATCTACAAACAATAAACACATTAAACTTAATTCAACTCTTTAAATTACTAAACCAACTCGAACAAAGGACTCAGCCACAACGATTTATAGCAAAACAAAGCAAGACTCGGTAGAAATTGACTCAACAGCTTGGACAAAAAAACACAAAACAAGCAGCTAGAATTCGCAGCAAACACAAACAACAACTCGAACCATATTTCAAAGAAACGAAACGACAAGAGCCTAGTCAAGAAACCCGTTCAACTCGGATACCAGAATAGAAATAAATCGTAACAAATAGCAATTGGAAGACAGCAATTACTCAAACACCCGGACAGAATTTCGGACTTAACTACAAAACGAAAAGAAAAAAAATAAAAAATAAAATAAAATAAAATAAAAACAATCATAGGCTGTTCGAAAGAAAAAGATAAGAAGGGAAAGGGGATGTTTGGGTTTGGTGGCTTAAGGGGGGAAAGAAGAGAGAAGATGCGAGAGAGATTTGTGTGGGGGAGGAATCAAGAACAGGGGATGGGGTCTGCGTGATTCCTGCGAGGAATTAGGGAGAGAAGAGTCGTGGGTTAAAAGAAAAGAAAAGAGGAAGATGAGGGAAGGAGAGATGGAAGAGATTAGAGAAAACGAGAGAGATGTGTTAGAGATATTGAGAGAGAGATTTGTTATAATCGGTTAAAACAAAGAAAGGGGAGAGTATGAAAACAAGGGGGCTTGGGTATGTTTATTTGTTGAAGATGAAAACAAGATGGGCTGGGTTTGGTTTAGAAAAGGCTGGGTTTTGTTCTAAAATAAGAAAAACAAGGAATGAACTTAAATTCTGGGTAAAGCAGGGAATTAAACTTCGAATTAAACCAACTAGAGCTGCAAATAAATGAACTGAAAATTTATAATGTTTACAAGAAAAAAAAATAAAAAATTTACAACTACAATTTTGGAGTGTACTAAAACTAAGGGATTCTAATCCTAATTCTAAGTTTTGGGTTGTGATTTTACAAGAGAAAAAATGAGGTATTTATAGGAAATAAATTGGGATTTTTGGGTTGGTGTGGATTAATCCCCACCATTCATTTTTGTTTGGTGTGGTTCAATCCTAGCCATCCAATCAGTTTTGCACCAAACCCCCTTCTCTTTCCTTTTCTTCTATTTTGGTCCTTCTTATTCTTTTTTTTCTATTTTTTGACCTTTATTTATTTATTTTGCCATTTCTTCATTTTTTCTCGAATTTCCTGAAATGTAACAAAATAATTTATTAAAATACGAATTCAAACAATAAATAGGTAATAAAAATATGCAAAATTATGCACTTATCAAATGCCCCCATACCTATCTTTTTTCTCGTCCTCGAGTAAAACAAAAAAAAATGCAGAATTAAAAACCTATACTCACTGTCGTAGGAATCACGGGTAATTTTAGGTTTACTAACCCGTTAAACCTATAGACGATCTCTACAGGAGGAGTGTTGTCTCCTAAGGGTTTACAGAAGATATACCCATAAAATCTTTCAGATAAATCAACCAGTATCCAACTTTTCTCTTTCAATCTAGCTTTCATTGGTGTCAACAAAACAATTTTGTAGGAAAATATATGCCTTAAAGATTATTCTAATAATTGCCACGTTATAGGTTCCCATGAAAGGCATATGACTTAGCCTATTTGTAGTTAGAGGATCCTAATCAACTTAAACCAAATTGTAATAAGTAAATATACATATGAACTGTCACAGGAATCTCAAGAAGTATTATCTGTCAGAAGAAAGAAGAAAAGTCAATCTATAGTTTTGATGTCATACACTGGAAGACGATTCAGTTATCTGATCAAGCCCCAGTATAGCATTGAAGTGAATGGATTCATTTGAACAATGACAGAGATTTTTCGAGTGATAGTTTGAAGGTCAGTTACAGTACAAGAGAATTGTGAGAAGAAACAAACCACAACCTAAAGTCAAAAGTGAAGAAGCATCGTTGAAGTTAGTCGTTCATGAACCAGACAGTACATCGAACGTCAACACAAATCAGTGGTAATTCTTTACTACCTTTAGTGGTTTGTAAGAATTAAATTAATTATTTATTGATTTAATTAAATTCATTTGTAATTGATATAAATCATTTAGTTGATTTAATTAAATGAATTAATTCTGGAAGAATTAATTTATTTATTTAAATTAATTATTGTATCAATTAAATATGAATTAGTTAATCATTAATTAATTAAATGGATCAATATGACTTAAAGAAAGAAGATTGGATTAAGTCTTGGAGAAGAAAAATTCGGTATGACCTAATTTTAAGTCATACCGACAGTAGCTTTCCAGGATTATGTCTTACCGACCTAATTTAAGTATTACCGACCTCTGCCAGCTGTTGTAAGTCTTACCGAATTTCTGTTAAGTCATACCGACAAGTTTTATGTCTTAATGGAGGTTTGTGTAAGTCTTAATGAAGAAAAATCAAGTCTTGGAAGCAGTTTAAGTCATGCTGGAGCAGTTAAATATCCTACAGAAAGCCAGCAAGACCTGTTACTGATATAAAAGAACAGAACAGAGCAGATTAAGTCATAACGGAGAAACACAGCAGAAAACATAATATTCAGAACAGAATTCTCTCTCTCAAGAACACCAAGAACACCAAAGCTTAAACAATTCCCAGAAATTCAAGTTCTTCATCTTTGTAATATTCTATCCGATAGAACTTGTTTATTTGTGATTCTTGTACTACTAGCGAATTAAGTTTCCTAGTTCTTATCTTGATTATTATTAACTAAATTAGAAAAGTTCATGTCGAATTTTCTAATTAGTTATTAACATCTTGATAAGTTGTTATACTGATTTTGTAACACCACATCAAGTTAATATACAGTTATATTCAACTTGAAAAATTGTGTTAAATAATTCCGCACATAAATTTGTCTTTATCAAATTTTATTTAAAGGACAAATTTCGATAAAAAGGTAAAGATTGTATTCAACCCCCCCTCTACAATCTTATCGGACCTAACAATTGGTATCAGAGCAGATTGATTGATACACAAATCAAAGATCCCATTTTACTCGATTAAAAATCATCCCCGAATTTTTTAACTCTCTTAAAAAATTCATCATGTCTTCTAAAGTTGGAACTGTGAAAATTTCCAAATATGACAAAAACAGTTATGATATGTGGAAGAACAAAATGTTAATGTTCCTCGAGGTTGCAAATCCTAAATACATGAAAGTCTTATCAGAAGGACCAATAATACCTTTTGGATTAATTCCTGAAGTTGTTACTGATGGAAAAGTTATTTCCCCTGCAAGGTATGTACACAAAGATTCTTCTGAATACACTCTTGTTGAAAGAGAGGAAGCTGGACTTGACATTAATTTAAGACTGATCTTAATAGATTCTCTAGACTCTGTAATGTACAGTCATGTGATTAACTGCAAGACTGCAAAGCAAATGTGGGAAACCATTGATACTGTGAATGAAGGAACAGAGGAAGTTAGAGAGAATCGACTAGAAATTCTGACATCTGAGTATGAACACTTTCGATCAGCATACAATGAAAGTATTCAAGATGTGTTTGAAAGATATAACAAACTTGTCAACAATTTACAGATGCATGGCAAGTACTACACTCAGAAAGAGATCAACAGAAAATTTCTACTATTAATGCCTGTTCATCTAGAACATAGAATTACAGCTATCAGAGAGTCGAGGAATCTAAGTGAAATTACTGTAGAAAGACTCTTTGGTGTTTTAAAAACCTATGAACTGGAACAATCTCAACAAAAGGAGATTTATGGAAAAGGAAGAGTTGTTAATACTTCTACAACTCTTATTGTTGAGAACAAACAGGAAGTGGAAGATAAGGTTATTCAACCTTGTAATGTTGACAGTGGTAAGCTTGAAGTTGAAGTTGGTCAAACGAATGCTAGTCCAGATGAAGGAGACTTCTATTCATTAGAAGAGCTAGATCAGTTGGAAGATGAGTCCATGGCTTTGTTGGTAAGGATATTCAGCAACTTCAGATTCAGGAAGAATCCCAAGTTCAGGTACAAATCTAACTATAACAGGTTCCAGAGAGGAGGTTCTTCATCCTCAAGTAACAGAGGAGGTTACAAAACTGGAACAGTTGAAAGAAGTAAAATTAGATGCTACAACTGTAATGAACTTGGACATTTCGCTACTGAATGTCAGAAGCCAAAACAAAACCAAAGAAAAGACTTTGGATCTGAGAAGAAGAAGACAGGTAAAGCCTATGTGGCTGCTGGAAAGAGTTGGGATAATACAGACTCTGAAGATGAAGAGTATGGCAATCTTGCCCTGATGGCAAAATCTGATAACTCCAGTGGTACTTCATCTGAGGTATCATGTACTGAAAGTCAATATATTTATCAACTTAGTGATACACTAGGTAATGCTAATAGAGAGATTGAAAGGATCAATTTGTTAAATAAAGATCTTAGTAATCAATTATCAGAATTACACGATGTACAAAATTGCCATGATAAACAAAAATCAGAAATAAGAATTCTAAAAGAACTTTAGAGGTCTCTAGCGTTGATTGTTGTTCAACAACGTGAAACAATAGCTGAGCTAGAAATAAGGGTTAGTGCTACTTCTAATTCATGCAAAGTGGTTAAAGAGTTGTTTAACCAACAAGCTATTAATCAAACCATAGGAATTGGGTTTGATTATAATGAAGCTATTGGACGAAAAAGCATTATTACCCCTAATCGTGTCAGTGCTGTAGATAGGGGTATACCATTAGTGCTTAAGGGTGTTAGTAACCCACTCCTTAAGACATCCATAGCAGAACCTTTGGATACAACATCTTTAATCATTAAGGAAGAGATGCGCATTGAGGATTTAGCTAATGGCGTAGTCTTAGAAAGTAATCAAGTTGTTAAAAATGATGAAGATAGAAAGTCTGTGTTTATGAAAACAGAAAGAGTTGGTGAATCTACTAGTTCCTTGAAAACTAGTAGTAGAAGTAACAACATGAATAAATGCAACAACATATCTACCATGAATGCTATTCCTGTTATTGATACTGCTCATAAGAAATGCAATGCTGTTAATTGCATGTCTTGTGCTTTTAATATTATGTCTGCTTACTTTAACGGTAATCATGCATGTGTTGATAAGAATGTTCCTAGACAGCATATGAGCAGAAATAAACATGTTAGATCCAGGACTGTAACATCACCTAATTCTAAGATTAGGACTCCAAGTCCTTCTCAGGATATGGTAAAGACATGGTTACCCAAGCTGAAACCAAAACAAGTTAAAGCTGTTTACAGGGTTAAATGTCCAGTACCTGAAGAAAATGTTGTTAAAATAAAAAGTGTTGCTTTACCTGATAAAGGTCAATTCTTTAAGTACTCCGGACCCAATCAAATTTGGGTTCCGAAGAAAGTCTAACCAATTTGTCATTGCAGGGTTTGAAACAGGTTGAACGAGTCATGTGGATTCTGGACAGTGGATGTTCAAGGCATATGACCGGAGATAGAGCCCTGCTGACAAATGTGGTGGAGAAGGCCGGCCCAGTCGTTACCTTTGGAGATAACAACAAAGGTAAAACTGATGGATATGGCAGATTAGAAGCTGGAAATGTTATCGTTGAAAATGTCTCTTTTGTGAACGGCCTTGAGCACAATTTGCTCAGTATTAGTCAATTATGTGACAAAGGTTATGAAGTTCATTTCAACAAGAAGAATTGTCTAATATCACACAAGAGAAATGAAAGGCCGCAGTTGACTGGAGTAAGAAAAGGAAACTTGTACATAGCCAATATGAACTCTGGAAGCACAGAAGAAATTAGATGTTTTTATTCAAAGGCATCCACTGATGAAAGTTGGTTATGGCACAAGAAACTTTCTCACCTAAACTTCAAAACAATGAATTCTCTAGTGAAAAGAGAGTTGGTGAGAGGTTTACCTTCGATTGAATTTACTCAAGAAGGTCTATGTGATGCTTGTCAAAAAGGGAAGTTAAAAAGGGCAACTCACAGGAGCACTAACATATCATCAATAACTGAACCATTACAACTTCTCCATATGGATTTTTTTGGTCCAGTTAGTGTGATGTCTATGTCAAGAAAAAGATATGCTCTAGTGATTGTTGATGATTTCTCAAAATTCACATGGGTACTATTTCTGAACTCAAAAGATGAAACTCCACAACTGGTAGTTGATCACATTAAGTTAATTGAGCTGGATTCTAATCGTCCAGTAAGAGCTATAAGGTCAGACAACGGAACTGAATTCAAGAATGCAGTTCTGAATGACTTTTGCACTGAAAAGGGTATAACTAGACAGTTCTCGGCTCCCAGAACTCCTCAACAAAATGGGGTAGTTGAAAGAAAGAATAGAACCTTGATTGAAGCTGCACGTACTATGCTAAGTGAATCAAGGCTTCCATTGAGCTTTTGGGCTGAAGCTGTCAACACTGCATGCTATACCCAGAATCGTACACTTATCAATAAACACTTAATGAAGACACCATATGAAGCTCTACATGACAAGAAACCAACTCTCAAGTACTTCCATGTATTTGGGACAAAATGCTTTGTGCTGAAAGAAGGAGATGATCTAGGTGGTAAATTTGAAGAAAAAGCACATGAAGCAATATTTATTGGTTATACTAGAAGAGCCTACAAGGTGTATCTTATTGATCAACAGAAAACTATGGAAAGTGTCAATGTTACATTTGATGACACAAAACTCCCAAGTATCCAAAATGAAGATCCATCTGAAAAGCTTAAGTTTGATGATATGTCAGTCTCAGATTCAGATGATGACAACCAACCTGACGTTGTTGCTGATAATAATAATCCAAATGTTGGTGGTAATGATCAAGGTGATGCTGGTGAAAAAAATGATAATTTTCAAGACACCACTGATACTCTTGAACCATCAACAAGTCAAACTGGCAACAACTCAGGGGGAGATAATGAAGGGTCAACAAGTCATACTCAACATCATACTGAAGAACAAGGCGAATCGTCAAGATCAATTCTTCCCAGACAAACAGTTTGGAATAGAGCTCATCCTTTTGAGCTGATTCTTGGTTATCCAGATGTTGGTGTGAAAACAAGAAGAGCTTATCAGAATCAATGTAACTATTCTGGGTTCCTGTCTGTCATGGAACCTAAGAAAGTAGAAGAAGCTCTATCTGATCCTGATTGGGTGATTGCTATGCAAGATGAACTCAATCAATTTAAGCAACTAGAAGTATGGAAGCTGGTACCCAGACCTAAAGATAGAAAAGTAGTGGACACAAGATGGGTATTCAGAAACAAACTAGATGAAGATGGCACGGTGATAAGAAACAAAGCAAGACTGGTAGCTAAAGGTTATTCTCAAGCTGAAGGCATTGATTATGACGAGACCTATGCTCCAGTGGCAAGACTTGAGGCCATCAGAATATTCTTGGCATTTGCATCCTATTCAAGATTCAAAGTTTATCAAATGGATGTCAAGAGTGCCTTTCTGAATGGTAAGCTAGATGAAGAAGTGTATGTAGAACAGCCCCCTGGTTTTGAAGATCAAGATCATCTGGACTATGTCTACTTTCTTTACAAAGCTATCTATGGTCTTAAGCAAGCCCCAAGAAAATGGTATGACACTCTCTCTGAATTTCTATTAGAAAATGGTTTTATAAGAGGTGTCATAGACAAAACGCTCTTCACTAAAAGACATAAGAATGATATAATACTAGTCCAAGTCTATGTGGACGATATTATATTTGGGTCTACTAATGAGCTTCTATGCAAGAAGTTTTCTAAGTTAATGCAGGGTAGGTTTGAAATGAGCATGATGGGAGAACTGAAATTCTTTCTTGGATTACAAATAAGTCAGAGACAAGATGGAATATTTATTTGTCAATCCAAGTACATTAAGGAGCTCCTCAAGAAATATCACATGGAGGAGTGCTCATCAGCAAAGACACCATCAACTATAGCTGTCAAAATTGGTTTATGTGAAAGTTCTGCCAAGGTAGATATCACAGGCTATAGAGGTATGATTGGTTCATTGCTTTACCTAACTGCTAGTAGACCAGATATAATGTTTGCCACATGCTTGTGTGCAAGGTTCAAAGCGAACCCTAAAGAAATCCATCTCACTGCTGTCAAAAGAATCTTAAGATATCTAAAGGGTACGCCTAATTTAGGCATCTGGTACCCTAATGAAACTGGTTTTACTTTAATTGGATATACAGATTTTGACTATGCAGGAAGTGTTGTAGACAGGAAGAGTACATCTGGGAGTTGTCAATACCTAGGTGGAAGATTGGTATCCTGGTTCAGTAAGAAACTGCAAACAGTTTCCAACTCTACAGCCGAAGCTGAATATATAGCTGCTGAAAGCTGTTGTGCTCAGATCTTATGGATAAGGAATCAATTAATGGACTATGGCATTGTATTGGAAAATATCCCTATTTTATGTGATAATACAAGTGCCATAGCAATCGCAAGCAATCCTGTGCAGCACTCAAGGACAAAGCACATTGACATAAGGTATCATTTTATAAGAGAGCATGTAATGAATGGTACAGTGGAACTACTATTTGTAGGCTCTGGAGATCAAACTGCAGATATTTTTACTAAGTCGCTTAATGAATTCTCATTCACTAGAATTGTTAGTGAATTGGGTATGTTAAACAGTCCTAGTAATTAATATTGTTAATATCTGAAATTTGATCTTTAATAATTTTGCAAGTGATTATTCTGTGAATATTTGTTGTTTGAAATCACTTGTATAATTATTTTACCATCTGATTTTCTTGCTTGTTTAGTTATTTTTCACTCTGTTTATTCATATTATTTAATACTTCATACTTCTGTATTTTTAGAATATTTGTAGATATTTATTTAATTATTAATTTATCATATGTTTTGTAATGTTTATCCTGTTAATATTGCTTTGTTTTCGTTAATAGGTTAGCATATGGTATTTATAATTATTTTTATTATTTGTTTAATTTTCTATAATATTTTTATTATTTTTTATAAGTTATTTGTATATTTTATTATGTTTTTAATGTTTGTTTAAAGTAAATATGACTTAAAATTAGGAAAAACAATCAATATGACTTAACTTAAAATCGGTATGACTTAAACAAGTTAAGTCTTACCGAGTTTTTTTTTAAATTAAGTCATATTCGCTAGTCTGTTTACATTAAGTCTTATCGATTATTTAGAATAAGTCATAATAGTAACAGTTTTTAAGTCTTGTTAATATTAAGTCTTAATCTGGTCTTAGTTTTAATTAAGTCATAATAGAATATTGTCTATTTAATTAAGTCATATTCGAGCATACATATATATCAGTTATGTCTTAATGTGTTATTTAAGTCTTATTCATAATATGTATTTTATTTAAGTCTTACTCGTATGTAATCTAAGTCTTATTCGTAATATATACTTTATTTAAGTCTTATTCGACAGTTTGTATATATATAGCAAATAGAAGTGTTAAGTCATAATTTCATTTTATGTCTTCTCACATGTTAAGTCATTGAGAACCAATACATACGATACACACACATAACACAGTCGAACCTCTGCCGGATTTTCGACCGGAATCACTCACCCATTTCACGATCTAACCACATATTTGGATTCCTTGACTGATTATCTACGTTTTGATTGTTTAAAATCGTGATTTGATCCAGTTTTTAAAGAGTTTAATTTTCGAAAAATCGGTTTTAAGATCTGTTTTTCTGAAAAACTGGGTTCGATTCTTGCAAATCTAAAAATATACGTGTGTTCGTGTGTGTAAGAGGATCATTGTGTGAATTTTTCAGAATTTTTGGAGAAATTTTAATTTTTTCGAATTTTTAATTAATTATTAATTCGAAAAATTAATTTTTAAATTATAATTTTGTAAAATCTGAAATTTTCAAGGAAATTAAACCTTGATTAAAATGGCTGATCGATTTGAAATTATTAAACATAATTTAATCGGTTATTTTGATCCAGAAAAATGTTCAGTTGAACGTTTTCGACCGTGGATTCGATTTTTAAATGAAAATTCACTGGTTCGCACTGCTTTGAGATTGGATGCTCCTCTGAAAATTGAACCTTTGCGAATCATGTGTACTACTGCTGTCGTTTCTAATGATAACAGATCATTTGTCTTCTCTGTAGGAGACAATCAGTACACAGTGAATGAAAATACAATAAATACGGTCTTAAATTTTCCAACTGAAAATTTCGAAGAATTACCATCAGATCAAGAATTGATAAATTTTTTGAATGGTGTATTCTATCAAGACAGTCCTGATCAAACTGTCTGGAATAAAAAGAACTTTGTTCAGGAATGGGACTATTTGTTTGACACACTAGGTAGAGTCTTTGCCAATTCTACTAAAGGGAACTTCGGGGTATTACCATCCTTCTTGCAGCATATTGGATATGCAGTTGCACACAACCGAAGAATTAATATTGGTAGACTACTGTGTGTTCCGATGGTTAGAAGAATCATTAATGCAAAGAAGAATTTTGATAATGGACATAAAGTATCATGTTATTATCCAAGATTCTTGTCATTGATTTTTAATCATCTTGTGGAACTAGAAAACCAAGCCCAATTCCTGAATGGAGAATCACTGGCGTCAGGTAAACCTACTACCAGATTGTTCACTGAGTACAGCAACAAGCCACATCTGTATCATGCCCCACATCGCGGTGGAATCTACAGTACTGATCCTTGTTTCTCTTTGCGGGATCACCTCTAAGTGGCTTCGGCCATCGAAAATCTTTGTCTTTCTAAATATCTAACAAGATCTGACTCCTAGGAGCATTCAGTCTTGCATATTCGTTGAATCTTGGTCCCAAACGTTTTGGTGGTGATTCAGAATCCTTGCTAGTCCGGG
The DNA here is from genome assembly GCA_036435485.1 of Saposhnikovia divaricata. NCBI lineage: Eukaryota > Viridiplantae > Streptophyta > Magnoliopsida > Apiales > Apiaceae > Saposhnikovia > Saposhnikovia divaricata. The sequence continues at coordinate 29,827,144 of CM071600.1, forward strand.
GATACTTGTCTCTAGCATCATACTCTTGTTCTTTCTTCCGTTTCTTAAAGTCATTGGTGCCCTTGCCATTGCCTCCAACAGCTTCTTTTTTTCATTCTATCCTCTGCCTTGATATACTTATCGGCCCTTCATTGGAGCTCGACCATGTTCTCAGGAGGATGCTTTGCCAAAGACCTCTTGAAGAAAGGAACAGCGGTTCCGTGTTCCTAGGCTACCATGGCCACTTTATTCTCCAGAACTGTAATATTCAATGTCTCCTTGGTGAATCGCTTGAGATAATCCCTTAGATTCTCGTTCTTTCCCTGCATCACATACATGAGGGACGCAGAACTCTTTTCATGAACTCTTCCACTAATGAATTGGCTAACAAAGGCATTCTTCAACTCTTTGAAAGAGCCAATCGAATTTGCAGGTAGCCTGCTATACCACCTCTGAGCCATACCCGACAGGGTTTGAGGGAACGCCCTACACTTTAAGGCGTCACTAGCAGGTTGTAGCAGTAGTGCAGCGGTGAATGTCCTGACATGGGTTTCAGGATCGCCTGTTCCATCATAGGCCTTGATCGTCGGCATCTTGAACTTCTTTGAGATGCGGGGGTTCATCACCTCTTCAGTGAACGGAGGTGTTGGATCATCAAGATCTAGCGGCATCAGATCCTTGGGGTTGTTTCTGGGGACTTCCGTCCTTGTCGCTCCTTCAGTTGAGGCATCGGCCCTTCTTCGTCTCCTAGACGACCTCTCCAGATCTATAACAGGAACACTTCCTGGGATTGGAGGAGGTCGATGCAGACTTTGATTCTGCCTTGCTTGCTCCCTAGCGGCGTCATCTTTCAGCCTCTGGATCTCAGCCTCATGAGCCTTGATCCTTTCCTCAATTATTTGCAGAGGTCCATCATGGATTCTTCGGGGCCTCCTTCGGGGCTCTCTACTAGCACGTCGCCTCCTTGGGGCTTCGTCACGGTCATCATCGTCATCCTCAGATGTCGAATCAGTAGTATAAGGACCGGAGTAATCTAGATACTCTCGATCTCGGATCTGTAAGGCATGACCGCTCGGTCCAGGTTCTCGAACATGGGGGTAGTTGGGCAGCCCATACATGGGGTTAGTATTTACGGGGAGATCCGTAGTATGGATCTGTACCCCAGATGGAGGGCGGTTAGGATCGACCAGGGGAGAGACCACCATCTGAAGAGAGTTGGTTCTCTGATCTGGATGGACAACCATAGGTAGCGTACTCCCAGCAGGGGGATTCGTCCCTGGAGGCTGAGAAACTTGAGTTTGGGGGATCGTCCCTTGTTCAAACGTGGTTATTCCAGAGGTAAGAGGCGGAGCGAAGCTGATTGGTAAGCTTCGGTAGAGCTTGGTGCAGTTCTTCGTGTGCTAACCATGGTTGATGTTGTTCCCACAGACAGTGCCAAATGTTGTTGATCAAAAACTAGATTACGATTTGTAATTAATGCTAGGGTGGTTGAGCTTCGAGCTTTAATGACTGTTTCTGCGTTCGAGACTTTAATCGGTCCTCACAGAGTGCCTACGTATCTCGTATTGAGAATCAAGCCAACGTAGTTCTAGGGGTGAAGGAGCAGGTCCTTATATAGGCTGAGAAGTCTTAGAATTATGGTAGGAATAGGAGACTTGGTAGACAAGTCTTTGGGGAAGGTTCTAGATCTATTCCTTGTAGGAATCAGTTTCCATATTGAATTGGATGCCTTGGTGGCTAAGTCTGGTGGAAATAATATCCTTATCCAACTCTTATTGCTGAGCTGTTTATTACCCCCAATATTAATTACGAAATTAATATTATAATTGGGGTTTTGGGCCCACCTGGTGGGCCCCACGTTTGGACCATTCTTGGCCTAATTAATGCCACATTAAATGTGTCTTTAGGGCTTACTTTTAGCCCATATCATTAATAATTAAGAAATCACTACATTAGTCCGAATATTTAATTAATAATTTTCATGAGGGACTAATTATATATTTATACATAAGTATCCCTTTAAATAAATATTAGATATAAACTAATATATACTAAAAGAATGGTTACAAATTTAACCAAAGTAACACAAGATTCTGAATCCATGTAACATGGTGTACGTGAACTTCGAATACTTTAATAATAAAATAATAAACCTTAAACAAGAGGTATACCATGTTAACTACTATACTGAACTGTCACATGACATATATTCAAAAAACGACAACAACAGTATTCATGCGCAAATTGACTTGCAATAATGATAAAGGCCATGACAATTCATAAACATGATTGATCGACTGGTCGTACGGTACACGAAATTATGTCAAAATATTAACAATCATAAAACGAGTAATTAGCATTAATATATGTATAACAGGTACATACTTGTTTTCAGATTAATATGAATATAAGTAAAGCGATCATGATAATTATCGTAATTCACGAATCGAAATTTTGTAACTCAAGGAATCAATCAAGGAGTTGCTCGGATACCAATTGTTAGAATAAATCATGTATATAAATACGACATAATATATATACATGTATCTCCCGATCAAAACTATGAGTATAGATAAATAGCGGAAGCGTACCTGAATCGAAAGAGGCCATTAATGATCTTGAGAGAGTCCGAAGAGCACAAGTACTTGAGGGCTTTGATCTTCACTATTCTCCTCTATACGTAAGGATGAGGTGTGTGTATTTTCTAAATAGTATGAGACGCGTAACTTTTGTTCTCACATAAGATTCATTATATAGAGGGAATAATGGGACCAACCCTAATGGGCTAAACCCATAACCGTCCATCAAAGTTATGAGCTTGGGTACTTGATATGGACTAAAAATAAGCCCTAAAGACACATTTAATGTTGCACTAATTAGACCCGGTATGGTCCAACCGTGGGGCCCACCAACAGGGTCCAAAACCCTATTTTAAATATTAATTTCGTAATTAATATTAGATGTGAAAAACAACTCATCAATAAGAGTTGGATAAGGATATTATCTCCATCAGACTTAGCCACCAAGGCATCCAATTCGATATGGAAACTGATTCCTATAAGGAATAGATCTAGAACCTTCCTCAAAGACTTGTCCACCAAGTCTCCAAATCCTACCATAATTCTAAGGCTTCTCAGCCTATATAAAGGGCCTGACCCCTCATTCTCAGAACTACGTTTTCTTGGCTTGATTCTCTAATACAGAGATACGTAGGCATTCTGTGAGGACCGCTTAGTCTCGAACGCAGAAGCAGCCATTAAAGCACGAAGCTCACGAACCCTAGCATTAAATACACAAACCCTAGCCGCAATAATTTCAACCTAGTTTTTATTCCACAACATTTGGCGCCGTCTGTGGGACGACAACATCAACCATGGTTCAAACACGAAGAACAACACCAGTTGCAACTGAGGCCATACCTCTCAGATCTGCTCCACCCATCACCGAACAGGTTCCCCCAGCATCAGGGGCGATTGCCCAACAAGCTCCGCCAGCATCAGGGGCGATCACCCAATCTCAAGTTTCTCAACAATCAGGGGCGATCCCCCACGTTGAGAGTGCATTACCTCCGATTACCCGTAGAAGACGAGAAACCAATCCTCTTCAGATGGTGGTCTCTCCTCTTATTGATCCGAACAACCCATTGCATGGGGTCCAGATCCACACTACAGATCTCCCCGTGAATACTAACCCGACATACGGGCTGCCTAATTATCCTCCTATCCAAGGGACAGGCCCAAGTGGTCACGTTTTGCAGATCCGAGATCGAGAGTATCACGATTATTCGGGTCCTTATATTGATGAAACCTCCTCCGACGATGAGGATGATGACCGTGATGAAGCCCCGAGGAGGCGACGTGCTAGTAGAGAACCTCGAAGGAGGACTCAAGACATCCGTGATGGACAATCTTTGACAACTGCTGAAAGGATCAAGGCTTATGAGGCCGAGATCTTAAAATTGAAGGAAGATATGGCAAGAGAACAAGCTAGGCTAAATCAAACTCAGCCTTCTCCAACTGCAGGAAGGATTCCCATCATTGTTTTGGAGAGGTCTTCAAGGAGACAAAGAAGGGCTGATGCCTCATTCAGAGGAACTACAAGGGTGGAACTCCCCAAGAGTAACCCCAAAGACCTGATGCTACAAGGAGATCTTGATGATCCAACCCCTCCATTCACTGAGGAAGTGATGAACGCATATATCTCCCGAAAGTTTAAGATGCCCACAATCAAAGCTTACGATGGAACGGGGGATCCCGCAACTCATGTGAGAACGTTTACGAGCGCATTGTTACTGCAGCCTGCTAACGATGCCCTTAAGTGTAGGGCGTTTCCCCAAACCCTGTCGGGCATGGCGCAACGTTGGTATAGTCGTTTACCTCCAAACTCGATTAGCTCTTTCAAGGAGTTGAGTACCGATTTTGTCAGTCAATTCATTAGCGGAAGAATTCATGAGAAAAGCTCTGCATCCCTTATGTATGTAATACAGGGAAAGAATGAAAATCTGAGGGATTACCTTAAGCGATTCACTAAGGAGACCCTGAATATCACTGATTTGGAAAATAAGGTGGCAATGGTAGCCCTGGAACACGGAACCACTGACCTCTTCTTCAAGAGATCATTGGCGAAGCATCCCCCCGAGAACATGGCTGAGCTCCAACGAAGGGCTGATAAGTATATTAAAGCTGAGGATAGCTTGAAGAAAGAAACCATCGTAGGTGAGGGAGGAGGTAACAATGACTCCAAGAAGCGAAAGCAAGACCAAGACTATGATGATCAAGAGTATGATGCTAGGGACAAGTATCCCCGAACTAGCGAGGACTCCGACTCTGCCCCTAAGAAGAACCAAGGGTCAAGGTTCACTGAGTATGCAAGGTTGAATACTCCTAGGAGTCGAATCTTGTTGGACATTGAGAATGATAGTGATTTCAGATGGCCGAAGCCACTCAGGGGTGATCCCGCAAAGAGAAACCAGAATCAGTATTGCAGATTCCATAGAGACGTGGGGCATGACACTGACGATTGCAAGCAACTCAAAGATGAGATCGAGTTTTTGATCCGTAGAGGGAAGCTGAAGCACTTCACTAAGGGTGAAGACCGTGGTAATCAGAGAAGAGACTATAATAGAAGGGATGACGATCAAGATCGCAACCCACAGCCCCGAGGGCCAGTAATCAACATGATCTCAGGAGGCCCGACTGCGGCCGGGACAACTAGGAACTCTCGAAAGGCTTATGCCCGAGAGGTGTTGCACATCGTGGGAGAGGCCCCGAAGCGTGCAAAAACTGAGGTAGCAGTTAGTTTTGATGACTCAGACTTGGAAGGGGTGAAGTTCCCCCATGACGACCCATTGGTCATAACTCCTGTGATTGGAAACTCGGAGGTGAAGCGAGTCTTGATAGACAATGGAGCTTCCGTAGACATTCTGTTTCATGATGGGTTTATGAAGATGGGATACACTCATTCTCAGTTGACCCCCAATAACATGCCTATATATGGATTCAATGGAGTAGAATCCAAAGTTGAAGGGACTATTCAGCTGCCTGTAACTATCGGGCAAGAGCCCAAGGAGGCCACTCAGATGTTGAACTTCCTGGTAATCAAGGCGGCTTCAACGTACAACGCTATCCTTGGAAGGACTGGACTTCATGCATTCAAGGCTGTTGCCACAACCTATCATGTGAAGATCAAGTTCCCTACCAGAAATGGTGTTGGAGAACATAAAGGTGATCAGAAGATGGCACGAAGCTGTTATGTAGCCTCGTTAAGGCCTGACGGAGTCGGGGGGCAGGTCCTTCCGATTGAAGACATGGATGTCCACAGTGGTAAGGAACACAAAGAAAGGTCAGCAGAGGACATCACACAGAAGCCTCGGACAGCCATTGAGGCTAAGGCGTTAACTGACTTTATGGTTGAGTGTACCATTGGCAACCAAGAAGTTGGGGGGCAGAAGGTAGTACCCCGAGCAGGAAGTGAACTGCAGAATAAGAATGAGGAGACCAGAAGGAGTGGCGGGTGCTCTATTTTGATGGAGCATCAAAAACAAAATCAAGTGGTGCATGCCTAGTCTTTCAAAGCCCCGATGGGCTCAAGTTATCCTAGTAGGACTTAGCTTCATAATTTATCTAGTAGAAGTAGAGATAAGGTTCGTTGAAACCATTGCAGAGCATGTTGCTCCAGTAGGATAGTAGTATTCCATGTAAGGGTTGAACCCATTTTAAGTTATTAATGCAAGTTTGTTTTCCATTCATTGATTGTGATTTTATTTATGTGCCAAGCACCTGATGTGTGAGTCAAAGAAGACCAAGTACCGAAAATAAAAGAATACACGAATGAAAACAAACGAATGCATACCCCGAATGGTAGAGTTAGGTTATAGCAGATAAGAGTTTAAGTCCTTGAAGGACCCTGGATAAAGACAAACGTTGAAGTCCTGATGGAACACCCGCTGAAGAAACATATTGCATAGCATGAAAGCCAATGGAAGGCTCATCAAGTGGGCAATCTAACTAAAAGAATTCGATGTTAAGCCTTGTACGACCATCAAAGCTCAGGCTCTAGCTGACTTCGTGGTTGAATATACCATTGACAACCAAGAAGTCGTGGGGCAGGAGGTAATAGACCAGGAAGGTCAGCAAGGTGAGAAACCCCTGGAAGAGAAGAAGGAATATTGGATGCTCTATTTTGATGGGGCATCAAAAACAAAAAGCTCTATTTTCATGGGGCATCAAAAACAAAAACCAGTGGTGCAGGTTAAGTTCTGCAAAGCCCCGATGGGTTCACACTCGAGTATGCCTTGAAGTTGGACTTCCAAACAACCTACAACGAGGCGGAGTATGAAGCTCTGATAGCCGACCTTAGACTGACAAGAGCCCTGAGGGTCAAGAACCTGAAAGTCTGTGGAGACTCAAAGTTGGTAGTCTCACAAGTCAATGGAGAGTTTGAGGTTAGAGAAAAGAATATGCCCAAATACTTGAGGATTGTGAAAGCTGCGATAGCCCAGTTAGATGAGTGCCAGGTATATCCCAAGGGAGGAGAATACAAAGGTCGATGCCTTATCTCAATTCAAGGGTCGAGACCCATTCTGGGAGCGTCTACTTCCAAGTCCTGAAGAACCCCACCATCAATTTGAAATTGGTAGCACCAGTTGATGTAAGCTGAAGGATAGACCCTAAAGCTCATCTTGAGACTGGTTGGCCCCTTGATAATGCCTTGAAGGTACAGAAACTGTTAATGAGAGTGTTGAGATAAGAAGTCCTTTACAATTCCACACTTGAGGTCTTGAACTTCAAATCTCAAAATTCAAGCCTTGATGGCCAACAAGGTTGTCTGCCTCCAAACGAACCTGACAAGAGGCATTAGGCTACTCAAAACCTAGCCAAGGTTCTACAAGTATAAGAAGAAGGTTGGAAACCTAGAAGTAAGATAGAGGGTTGACAACCAGCCAAGGCACACCAGACTTGAAGTCAAGTGCTCAGTGGCAGGTGAACTTCTTGAACGATCAACCGAGAAGCAAGACCCCCACTATATGAAGCAAGAGGGCAAAAACTAAGGGACTCCATCATTTCAACATCTTAGAATGAGAGTTAAAGGTTGAATGGTTGATGATAACCAACAACCACGAATGAATTCTCGTTTTCGAATCAAGGACTCAACAAACGAATTAAGGCCCTGAAGGTCACGAAAGCTAAGAAACGGGTCATTTCAAGGTTCTGCAGGAATCTCAAAAATTCGAAAATAATAAGGCTGAGAGCCCGACAAAAACCAAAGAAACGGTCCACAAATAAAAATTGGCCCAAAGGATAGGAGCCTAGAACACCAACGCCCAAGAAGCTAAATCTCTTAGGCGTTGGATCAAATAAAGCCTCCTTGGCGGGGATACCCACGCCAAGGCTGGAGTAACAAATGAAGGGTATTAAAGTACCCACGCCAAGAAGACTTAAAATCATAAGACAATGTATCACAAAGTGCCTCCTTGGCGGGGGTACCCACGCCAAGGTTGTACGAATTGAGGGTGAAAAAATACCCACGGTCAGGAAGCCATATCTCCTAAACGTGGTTGGCAAAAACATCTCCTAGGCGGGGATACCCACGCCTAGAGTGGTTGTACAAATGAAGGCATGAAATACCCACGTCCAGGAGACCAACTTCCTTGGCGTGCCTAAGGAGAAGGTCTCCTTGGCGGGGGTACCCACGCCCAGGGCTCCTCTTCAAACGACAAGCCATTTTTCAGAAATTAAAAAAGGAATAAAATCCTTAAAAATTCTGAAAATAGGCTAGAAGTGATGATAAAATGGGTAAAAATACCTATTAAATCAAAAAAATGTTTGAATAATTTATAAAATTATTTCTAAGGCATGAGGCCCAACATTTTATTTTTGGTAAAAATTATCGAAAATAAAATGTATAAAACCTGATGGTTAAAAAAAAAGAAAAAGAAAAAAAAAGGAAAACAAAAAAAAAGACAAAAAACAAAAACTTACCCACGCCACCCAGGCAACTCCTCCTGGGCGTGGAGTAGGAAGATGTTTGGATGGCGGTGGTACCCCCGCCTAGCCCCTATCATGAGGTTGAATGCCCAAAGTGCAATTAGGTACCTGAAGTTTTGGCCATTTGCAAAATGGTCCCTGATGCTTAAAAAAAAAAAAATCCTAAATTATTAGAAATAATTTAGAAAAATACCTGTTGGTACATAAAAATTCCTTAATTAAAAATTCCTAAATTATTAGGAATAATTAAGGAAAATACCTGTTGGTACATAAAAATTCCTAAATTATTAGGAATAATTAAGGAAAATACCCGTGGGTACATAAAAATTCCTAAATTATTAGGAATAATTAAGGAAAATACCTGTTGGTACATAAAAATTCCTAAATTATTAGGAAAAATTAAGGAAAATACCTGTTGGTACATAAAAATTCCTAAATTATTAGGAATAATTAAGGAAAATACCTGTGGGTACATTAAAAATTCCTAAATTATTAGGAATAATTTAGAAAAATACCTGTTGGTACATAAAAATTCCTAAATTATTAGGAATAATTAAGGAAAATACCCGTGGGTACATAAAAATTCCTAAATTATTAGGAATAATTTAGAAAAATACCTGTTGGTACATAAAAATTCCTAAATTATTAGGAATAATTTAGAAAAATACCTGTTGGTACATAAAAATTCCTAAATTATTAGGAATAATTAAGGAAAATACCCGTGGGTACATAAAAATTCCTAAATTATTAGGAATAATTTAGAAAAATACCTGTTGGTACATAAAAATTTCTAAATTATTAGGAATAATTAAGGAAAATACCCGTGGGTACATAAAAATTCCTAAATTATTAGGAATAATTAAGGAAAATACCTGTTGGTACATAAAAATTCCTAAATTATTAGGAAAAATTAAGGAAAATACCTGTTGGTACATAAAAATTCCTAAATTATTAGGAAAAATTAAGGAAAATACCTGTTGGTACATAAAAATTCCTAAATTATTAGGAATAATTAAGGAAAATACCCGTGGGTACATAAAAATTCCTAAATTATTAGGAATAATTAAGGAAAATACCCGTGGGTACATAAAAATTCCTAAATTATTAGGAATAATTTAGAAAAATACCTGTTGGTACATAAAAATTCCTAAATTATTAGGAATAATTAAGGAAAATACCCGTGGGTACATAAAAATTTCTAAATTATTAGGAATAATTAAGGAAAATACCTGTTGGTACATAAAAATTCCTAAATTATTAGGAAAAATTAAGGAAAATACCTGTTGGTACATAAAAATTCCTAAATTATTAGGAATAATTAAGGAAAATACCTGTTGATACATAAAAATTCCTAAATTATTAGGAAAAATTAAGGAAAATACCTGTTGGTACATAAAAATTCCTAAATTATTAGGAAAAATTACGAAAAATACCTGTGAGTACATAAAAATTCCTAAAATATTAGGAAAAGTACAGAAAAATACGAGGAAAATTATAGAAATATTTTCTTGACAAATTGAGCAATAATTTATGCTAATAATGCATAAAAGCTCTATGAAAGTGCCGAAATTGCTAAAAGCAAGCACAAATTAAAGCCTCGAATAAGGCAAATCGTCGTAAATGTGTAGGTCGCTCCACACTTTACAATCAAGACGATACTCGTGAAACACTAGTGTAAACCAAAATTCCCATATAAGGGTAGGAAAATTAAGAAGTCCCAGGTAAGGGATAAAAACGACCCCGAGTCTCGATTAAGGCAAATATAACTTCTACGAAAACCTGATCAGTTTTCCTAGAAGTTGGGGGGCAAATGATATGGGCTAAAAATAAGCCCTAAAGACACATTTAATGTTGCACTAATTAGACCCGGTATGGTCCAACCGCGGGGCCCACCAACAGGGTCCAAAACCCTATTTTAAATATTAATTTCGTAATTAATATTAGATGTGAAAAACAACTCATCAATAAGAGTTGGATAAGGATATTATCTCCATCAGACTTAGCCACCAAGGCATCCAATTCGATATGGAAACTGATTCCTATAAGGAATAGATCTAGAACCTTCCTCAAAGACTTGTCCACCAAGTCTCCAAATCCTACCATAATTCTAAGGCTTCTCAGCCTATATAAAGGGCCTGACCCCTCATTCTCAGAACTACGTTTTCTTGGCTTGATTCTCTAATACAGAGATACGTAGGCATTCTGTGAGGACCGCTTAGTCTCGAACGCAGAAGCAGCCATTAAAGCACGAAGCTCACGAACCCTAGCATTAAATACACAAACCCTAGCCGCAATAATTTCAACCTAGTTTTTATTCCACAACAGTACTTAAGCCATTATTAATATATATCCAAATATATATAGATATTGGATGTAATAATTAAATATATATATTAAGTGCTATTTATATATTTAATTATTAATTAGGCTCAAGTCTTATTTAGATGATTAATAATAAAACCCGATGAGCCATAAATAATGGATTGGATCCCGTCGAATCCAACATAATTTTTTATACCATTATAATTTTATATTGAAGTTGTTTATCTGCTAAAACTTACTGTACATCATTTTAGTGTTAGAGTGTTGTATTAGAAATTTAGAATTGCTGTACAAATGTAGAAAAAATTGAATTTGCGGAAAAATAATGCATGGCCAATGAAGCGGGAAAACAAAATGGGAGAGGCAAAGTTTCCATCAAATTGGGTCAAATATTTTTCTATTCACTAGATAATACATGTGTATATGCACGATTTTAAAGATACTACAAAAAATTAAAAAAAATTGAGTTAAGTAATGGGCCAAATAATATTGGGAGAAATGTTCAAAAACAAAAAGAGTAAAGTAAGAAAAAATTGGGATAGATTGAATATAAATTTGTAAGTAATATATTTTTTAATACTATTCAAAAAAATTAATGTGTAATTATTATTGTGTTTAGTATAATTAATTTTTTATATTTCATTGAAATTTTTTTCTTTTGTCAAATATATTCCTTGAAATTTGAATTAGTTAGTTTTGGAGAAAAAATAATTTAAATGACTACAAATTTATTCATAATAATTAATTTTCATTATTTACACTTTCGACATTTTAATAAAAATTAATTCAGTTGATTAGTTGTTTTTTTTGGGTTAGGCAAAAAAATTTATTCTCATTTATCATAACTTCTATTTTAGATTATGTTTGGTTACATTTTAAATTTTTAGAATAAAATATTAAATTCTCTTCGATTTATTTTATAAATATAGTATAAGTGGGAATATAATGACTAAAATATTATTTTTATAAAATCAAAATTTTTATTGGGCTTTTTTGAAAAATACCCTAGCATATAAAACTTTTTGCAAAAATACTGTTATTTTAAAGTTCTATTTGCAAAAATACCATCTTTTGAAATTTTTTTTGCAAGAATACAGGATGCAACTACAATCAACATGCAATTTTTTTTGACAATTTAGTAAATCTGAAAGCAACCCAAATCAACTAATTGCAACTTAATTATTTCAACCCAAATCCACCAAAACAACCCAAATCAACTGAAATCAACCAAACGCAACTAAAATCAACCAAACGCAACTTCATCAAAAATCATTAAGGCAATTGAGAAAACAGATCGGAGAACAGATCGAAGCTCGCCGGAATCCAAAAGATAACATATCGGAGGTGATGGTCTGCGGCCCTGATGATCAATAGAGATGAACGGATTAGAGAAGGCAATTGAGGTTTGGTGAGATTAGAATTTTTTATGATCCAATGAAGAAGAATCGAAGACGAGATGGATTAGATCGAGTCCGATTGTGATTAAGACCAAGAGCCGAAGCCTGGACAATAAGAGGATCATCATCATCATTATTCAAATCATATCCATCCTCATCGCTACATTCTGAATAATCAGAAGATGTATCTTGTTGACTCAGTCGTATCGGAATTTATGGAATTTTTCTCAGTTTCATTGAGGACGATGACGTTGTTAATGAAGATTTGAAATCATTATTTGGTTGGTCATTTTCTGAAGGTGCAGTTGGTGACGACATTTCAAGGTGTAAAATGCATCGTTCTTTATCATCACATTGTGTGTAATCAAATTTGCTGTTAATACTAGAATAGGGTGAAAAATGGGGGTTGGAGAAGATGTGGTATATTTGCAATTAAGATAGTACCCCCTCAGTCCCAGCCAATTGTTTACGTTTCTGAGAGAGTGTCTGACACGCATTTTAAGATGCATATAAGGTATAGTTCAATAACTTATTTTAATTTTTCTTTTTTTTTTGATAAAAATATAAACATTCTACTTTTATTTAAAATCATAAAATTGTAAAAATAAGTTACGGAACTATATTTTATATGCACCTTAAAATGCGTGTTAGGCATTCTTTCAGAAATGTAAATAAATGGATGAGACGGAGGGAGTATAAAATAGTATATTTGCAATAAATTTGAAAAGATAGTATATTTGCAAAATAAACTAGAAAACATAGTATTTTTGATAAATTCCCTTTTTTTTTTGCTAAATAAATAAATAAATTTTATACCAACTAAGAGTAGCTACAAGGAGAGAGGGGCATACCCCAAGAAGAACACAACACAACAGACCAACCCAGCCAGCTAGAAGAAACTAGCAACACATAGTCCTAACTTAATATAAGTGAGCCGCTAAAGATGGTTTCTCCGAAACCCATTTTTTAAACATATTACATGTATTAAGTCTATCTCGAACAGTTCGTTTGATATTAAGGATTAAACTCATGGTAGAGTGACCTGCACAGTCATTATGAAACCTGAAGTTTCTCACCTTCCAAGTCGAATGAACTGCCACTGCAAGGTATTGACCACCAACAACCTGGAGTTGCTTGGAGACTGTGCCTCTGCTGATTGTTCTGTCATGAAGACCAATCTTCTGCAATAGCGATAGGAGAGCACACCGGATAAGATCAAAGAAAGGGCAATCAATTAAAATCAAAATATTTCAACTTATGTTATTATTAGATGTGATTTGGTTCGTTTGAATTGTTATTTTTTTGCAGCATTGTGTTGAGTTGTGATCAACTCTACTTTTTATCTTTATAGTGGCACCTTTGTGCATACCATTATGAGATGTTATCGGTGGACTTTATTTTGATTGACTAGACATGAATCATGCAATTCTTTTACTGCTAAAAATTACAAGCCCCAAAAGACTTCTAAATTTTGTACCACATTATTATAGACACAAATATATGTAATTTCTTATTTTAGAAAAAAAATTCTTATAATAACTTCGCTAGCAAAATTATTCATAAACCTTTCATATATTTGTGTCATAATTCTTAGCAACATATACCTTATTTTCAATTTACATTCTAATGCAAGTCTTAGTTATCAAATCAAAATTATTAAAACATGAGATTATGTATGTAAATTCAAAATAGTAAAGTTAACTATGATTAATTTAAAACTAAAAATATTTTTGGAAATAGAATACATTTATAAATACAATTAGAAATGAGTTATAATTATGAATTAATTTTTGAAATGGGATATATTAGTGAAAAATCCTTTTGAAACATGTCAAATTGCAATAAAATTACACCAACTAACATATTACTAATCTCATTGTATATTTTATATTATTGTAACTAGAGTTGGTTTTATATGAAAAAATATTTTACATGAGAAAAGCATGTCTGGTGTGATAAATATAATATTATATGTATAATTTGATATAAGAAGTAAAAATTATCGACTACTAAATATTATGTTGAAATAATACAAGTTTGCTATGTAAAATAAAATATGTATTTTATTCGTCATATTGTCAAAAGAGTGCAAAATGTAAAAAAAATAATAGAATTTGAAATAAGTTGAGTTAAAATTAGAATATTTGTGTAAGTTTCCCGGACACCACATAAAATATGAATAAATTAGGAAAAAAAGTTTAAAAATAAAATAAATATTGCTATTTTAATGCTATAATTTTTTATGCTAAATCATTATTTTAACGCTAATGCATCACACATTATTTTAGATAGGGAAAATAGATTTTTTTTAGGAAAAATAATTTTTTTACCACCTAACTATTTGTACTTTCAGAATCTACCACTGAATTATGAAAATTATTTTTCTAGTCACTAACGTTCCATTTACATTGGATTATTAGCACTGCCATTAACTTTCCGTTAGAATCAGTATCCAACGTGTCAAATTATGCTGACGTCACTACAAGAAACATCGGTTAATGAGACCACCGATATAAAAAAACATAGTAACATCGGTCCTTCAAAAATTAATGTCTATCTATTATTTTGACATCACTTGCCTAACCAATCGATGTGTAATATCCCGTAATTTTTAGAATAATAATAATAAAGAATAATAGAAAAAAGATTAAAATTAGATATTAAATAGGATTAAAAATTATTAAAAGTTAGGAATTAAAATTGAATTAGAAAAAAATGAGTTTAAAATAAGGATGAGATTCTAAAATTAGGATAATTAGTAAAATTGGAAGTAGAGTTTTAAAACATTATATATTAGATTAATTTTTAGAGGATTCTAGAATTTCATAAGATATGTTATTAAAGGTGATATGGGCTGAAAATAAGCCCTAAAGACACATTTAATGTGGCATTAATTAGGCCAAGAATGGTCCAAACGTGGGGCCCACCAGGTGGGCCCAAAACCCCAATTATAATATTAATTTCGTGATTAATATTGGGGATAATAAACAGCTCAGCAATAAGAGTTGGATAAGGATATTATTTCCACCAGACTTAGCCACCAAGGCATCCAATTCAATATGGAAACTGATTCCTATAAGGAAGGAGTCTAGAACCTTCCTCAAGACGGTGGCTTGCCCACCAATTATCCGAATCCTACCATAATTCTAAGGCTTCCCAGCCTATATATATAAAGGGCCTGACCCCTCATTCTCAGAACTACGTTTTCTTGGCTTGATTCTCTAATACAGAGATACGTAGGCATTCTGTCAGGACCGATTAGTCTCGAATGCAGAAGCAGCCATTAAAGCACGAAGCTCACGAATCCTAAGCATTAAATACACAAACCCTAGCCGTAATAATCGTAACCTAGTTTTTGTTCCACAACATTTGGCGCCGTCTGTGGGACGACAACATCAACCATGGTTCAAACACGAAGAACAACATCAACCGAGGCTGTGCCCCTTAACTCTGCTCCACCAGCCACTTCTGATCCGCTCATCGTCACTGAGGAAGGACAAATACTCCCATCAACAGGGGCGGTCATTCAACCTCTGCCCACTCAGCCCCCAGGGACGACTCCCCATGCAGAGGGGACCCACTCAGTGATTGTCCATCAAAGCCAAGAAACTAACCCTCTCCAGATGGTGGTTTCTCCTCTTGGTAACGTTGATCGCGCGGGGGTACAGATCCATACTACGGATCTCCCTTTAAACACAAACCCTATGTATGGGCTGCCTAATTACCACCTCGACGAAGGGAACCTGGACCAAGTGGTCACGCCTTACAGATCCGGGATCGAGAATATGATGACTACTCTGGTCCCTATACTGATGATTCATCATCATCTGAGGATGATGATCGAGATGAAGCCCCGAGGAGGCGACGTGCTAGCAAAGAACCTCTAAGAAGGACACGAAGAATCCATGATGGACTCCCCTTGACAACTGCTGAGAAAATCAAGGCTTATGAGGCAGAGATCTTAAAATTGAAGGACGATATTGCAAGAGAACAAGATAGATTGAATCAAACTCAGCCTCCTTCAACTGCAGAGAGGATCCCCATTATAAATTTGGAGAGGCCTTCAAGAAGGTAAAGGAGGGCTGATACCCGAACCGAAAAATCGACAAGGGTAGAGACCCCCAGAAGCAACCCCAAAGATCTGATGCCACTTGGGGACCCTGACGACCCCACACCTCCGTTTACTGAGGAGGTGATGAATGCCCACATCTCAAGGAAATTTAAGATGCCGACTATTAAGGCTTATGATGGAACGGGCGATCCCGCAAACCATGTCAGGACATTCTCAAACGCACTGCTGCTACAGCCTGCTAGTGACGCCTTAAAGTGTAGGGCGTTCCCTCAAACTCTGTCAGGCATGGCTCAAAGATGGTATAGCCGTCTACCTGCAAACTCGATTGGCTCTTTTAAGGAGTTGAGCGCTGCCTTTATCAGCCAATTCATCAGTGGGAGAATTCATGAGAAAAGTTCTACATCCCTTATGTATGTGGTGCAGGGAAAGAATGAGAACTTAAGGGATTATCTCAAGCGATTCACCAAAGAGACGTTGAATATCATCGATATGGAAAATAAGGTGGCCATGGTAGCCCTGGAACACGGAACCACTGACCTCTTCTTTAAAAGGTCCTTGGCAAAACACCCTCCTGAAAACATGGCCGAGCTCCAGAGAAGAGCCGATAAATATATCAAGGCTGAGGACATCATGAAGAAGAAAACCACAGGAGGCAATGGCAAGAGTTCTAATGATTCAAAGAAACGAAAGCCAGAGCAAGAGTACGACGCTAGGGACAAGTATCCTTGGGCTGGAAAGGATTCTGAGTCATCACCCAAGAAGGGTTTTGGGCCGAGGTTTTCTGATTACGTAAGGCTGAACGCTCCTAGGAGTCAAATTTTGTTAGATATTGAGAAGGATAAGGACTTTCGGTGGCCTAAACCACTCAGGGGTGACCCCGAAAAGAGAAACAAAGATCTGTATTGTAGATTCCATAGGGATGTGGGACATGACACAGATGACTGCAGACAGTTAAAGGATGAAATTGAATTTTTAATCCGGAAGGGAAAGTTAAACAAGTTCACCAAGGGTGAAGATCGTGGAGCCCAGAAAAGGGATTATGATAGAAGAGACAATGATAGGAGGGATAACGATCGTGATCGTAACCCACAGCCTTGAGGGCCAGTAATCAATATGATTTGGGGAGGACCAACAGCGGCCGGCACTACCCGAAACTCTCGAAAGGCCTATGCCAGAGAAGTGATGCACATCATAGGAGAAGCCCCGAAGCGTGCTAAGACTGAGACAGTGACTGGTTTTGATGATTCAGACATTGAAGGGGTGAAATTCCCCCATGACGACCCGTTGGTCATAACTCCTGTAATTGGAAACTCAGAAGTGAAGCGGGTCCTGATAGACAATGGCGCTTCTGTCGATATCTTGTTTCATGACGCTTTTGTGAAGATGGGGTACACTGACTCTCAACTAACCCCGACTAACATGCCTATCTACGGATTTAATGGAGTTGAGTCCAAGGTTGAAGGGACCATTCAGCTGCCCATGACAATAGGGCAAGAACCTAAGGAAGCCACCCAGATGTTGAACTTTCTAGTAATTAAGGCTGCCTCGACGTACAATGCAATCTTAGGGAGGACCGGACTTCATGCATTCAAGGCTGTTGCCTCTACCTATCACATGAAGGTCAAATTTCCAACCAGGAATGGTGTGGGGGAACAGAAAGGAGATCAGAAAATGGCCAGGAGTTGCTATGTGGCTGCTTTGAGAGCTGATGGAACCGGGGGGGGGGCAGGTACTCCCGATTGAAGACATGGATGTCCGTGGCGATGATGAACACCGAGGAAAGCCAGCAGAGGACTTAATACCTATCCCTCTGGAGCTAGGCGACCCTGAGAAGGTGACTTATATAGGAGCCTCTTTGAAAGAACCCCTGAAGGGCAAGTTGATAGAGTTCTTACAAAAGAATAGCGACGTGTTCGCTTGGACAGCAGCTGATATGCCAGGGATTGACCCCCAACTCATAACTCATAAGTTAAATGTTGATCCCAAGAGGAAGACAATAAATCAGAAAAAGAGAAACTTTGCTCCGGAAAGACAAGAGGCCATTAAGCAAGAAGTGGATAAGCTCTTGGAGGCTGGTTTTATTGAAGAGATTCAGTTTCCCGAATGGTTAGCAAAAACCCTGTGATGGTCAAGAAAGCAAATGGGAAGTGGAGGATGTGTATAGACTTTACTGACCTGAATGATGCATGTCCAAAGGATTGTTTCCCCTGCCAAGGATAGATATGTTGATAGATGCCACAGCTGGACATGAGATGTTGAGCTTCATGGATGGATTCGGCGGCTATAATCAGATTAAGATGCATAAGGATGACATCCCTAAGGTATCTTTCATAACTGACTTTGGTGTTTTCTGCTATCTAGTTATGGCTTTTGGTCTAAAGAATGCAGGAGATAGTTACCAACGACTGGTGAATAAGATATTCGCCCGTCTGATTGGAAAAACCATGGAGGTATATGTTGATGACATGTTAGTCAAGAGCCTACTCAAGGCTGATCATATCGAGCACCTCGGGGAGGCATTTGAAGTGCTGAGGCACCATAAGATGATGTTGAATCCCGCCAAGTGTGCCTTTGGCGTTGGATCTGGAAAGTTTTTAGGGCTGATGGTTTCAAAGAGAGGCATTGAGGCCAATCCTGACAAGATCAAGGCGATTTTAGACATGGAGCCACCACGCTCTATAAGAGATGTGCAGAAGTTGACAGGTCGAGTTGCAGCTTTAGGAAGATTCATCTCCAAGTCTGGTGACAAATGCTTGCCTTTCTTTCAAGCGTTAAAGAAGGTGAAAACTTTTGAGTGGACACCTGAGAGCCAAGAGTCCTATGAGCAACTGAAGAAGTACATGGTTGAAGCCCCGTTGTTGACCAAACCAAGTCCTGGGGAGACTCTTTGTCTATACCTGGCGGTATCCGAACAAGCCCTGAGTGCTGTCCTTATTCGAGAAGAGGAGAAAGTCCAGAAACCTATCTACTATTATGAATGAATAGTGGTTACGACTCCAATGTATCAGTGATTGTAATGAACGAATATTTTAATGGATGTGGGTTCTAGTGTTTATATGTGATAAGTGGATTTTATATCCACTTGGATCGCTTCATTTCGGCTTAAATTGATTCACTTGGCCTCAAGTTTGTTGTAGTTTTGATGTGTTTTGTTAAGTGTGCAGGGTTGCAAGAATGTTGACTATGTGAGCAAAGTGTTGCATGGGGCTGAGTTGAATTACTCACCCATAGAAAATTTTGCTTTGGCATTAGTAACTGGCTCAAGGAAGTTGCGGCCTTACTTTCAGGCACATAAGATTCAAGTTCTTTACAAACCAGCAGTTAAGGAACATATTGCATAGCCCTAAGGCCAGTGGAAGGCTAATCAAATGGGCGATTGAGTTAGGAGAGTTTGATATCACATACAAGCCTCGGACAGCCATCAAGGCTCAGGCATTGGCTGACTTCATGGTTGAATGCACTATTAACAACCAAGAAGTCGGGGGGCAAGAGATAATGACTACCCCTGGGCAAGAGAAAAAAGAAGAGGAACTTACACCTGATCTGAAGGAATATTGGGTGCTCTATTTTGATGGAGCATCAAAAACAAAATCTAGTGGTGCAGGTTTGGTTTTGCAAAGCCCCGATGGGTTCACAGTTGAGTACGCTTTAAAGTTGGATTTTCCTACTACCAACAATGAGGCGGAGTATGAGGCATTAATAGCTGGTTTGGGTTTGGCTAGAATCATGAGGGTCAAAAATCTCAAAGTTTGTGGAGATTCAAGGCTTGTGGTATCACAAGTCAATGGTGAATTCGAGGCTAAGGATGAGATTATGGCGAAATACCTGAGAGTAGTAAAGGCTGTTATGTCTCAGTTTGAGGAGTGCTATATTGAGCACATTCCGAGAGAAGAAAACATTAAGGCTGATGCCCTGTCTAAATTTGCTTCTTCCGAGATAGAAAATTATGCTGGGAGTGTCTACTTTCAGGTCTTGAAGGCCCCGACCGTTAACTCAAAGTTATTGGCACCAATTGATATAGGAGGCTCTTGGATAGATCCTATCAAGGCACACCTTGAGACCGGGTGGCTCCCAGACAATGCCTTGGAGGCACGAAAACTTTCAGTAAGAGCATTGAGATATACTTTGATTGAGGGCATTCTGTACAAAAGGTCGTTTGTCATCCCATACTTGAAGTGTCTAAGGCCTCAAGAGGCAAGGGAAGCATTGGAGGAAGTTCATGAAGGGATCTGTGGGCAACACTTGGGGGGCAGAGCCCTAGCTCACAAGATAATTCGTTTAGGGTTCTATTGGCCGGAGATGTTGGCTGATGCACAAAACTATGTCAAGAGATGTGAAAGATGCCAGAAGCATGCCCCAATTATGAGGCAACCGCCTGAGATGTTAACTTCAATTAACTCTCCCATTCCATTTGCGATGTGGGGGATGGATATACTTGGACCTTT
This sequence comes from Saposhnikovia divaricata, assembly GCA_036435485.1. Taxonomy (NCBI): domain Eukaryota; kingdom Viridiplantae; phylum Streptophyta; class Magnoliopsida; order Apiales; family Apiaceae; genus Saposhnikovia; species Saposhnikovia divaricata. The sequence goes on from CM071600.1 coordinate 29,847,845, forward strand.
TCCCATGGCTTCAGCACAAAGGAAATTCCTGATAGTGGCCATTGATTACTTCACTAAGTGGATTGAGGCTAAACCTCTGGCCAAGATAACCACCAAGCAAGTTTCCCAGTTCTTTTGGGAGAACATAATTTGCAGATACGGAATCCCACGAATCCTTGTAACAGACAATGGGACACAGTTTAATAATGAAGAGTTTAAGAAGTATTGTGAAAAGAATGCGATTGAGCTCCGTTTTACCTCAGTGGCACATCCACAAGCCAATGGGCAAGCTGAGGTAGCTAATCGAATTATCCTTGATGGACTGAAGAAGAGGGTCGAACGCTCTAGGAACACTTGGTTAGATGAATTGCTGCCCATACTTTGGGCATATCGTACCACTTGTAAGGTAACAACTAGAGCAACCCCATTTTTGCTGGCTTATGGAGCTGAGGCAGTTGTGCCTTTGGAGATCATGCAAGCATTACCTCGAGTCAAGGCATATGAGCCAGAAACTAATGAAGAAGGGATGAGACTTGCCCTTGACTTAATTGACGAGGTTAGAGATGAAGCTAATGCTAGGAATGCTGAATATCAGAAGAGAGCCTCTTTTCATTACAACCAGAGAGTTAAGGAAAGATTCTTTCGACAAGGCGACATGGTTCTAAGGAAGATTGAAACCTCAGGAGTTGGCCAGAAAGGAAAGTTAGCACCAAACTGGGAAGGACCGTATCTAGTCAGAAAGGTGTTAGGACGAGGATCCTACAAGTTAGAAACCTTGGATGGGGTTGAGGTGCCCCGAACATGGCATGCTGTGAACCTCAAAGTTTATTATGTTTAAGTTCTTTTGACAAAGGCTTGGAATTTTATATATTTATTAGGAATAAGGTTCGAATGAAACCATTATAGAGCATGTTGCTCCCAGTAGGAGATAGAGTATCTATGTAAGGGTTGAACCCATATTATTGATGTCTGTTGTGACCAAAATCTTGCATGGGTTAGATTTAGGCCCACTAGAGGATTAGGGTCCAGATCCATGAAGAGAATGTGTAATCTGTCGGGTTTCCGGAGGCCTGCGGTAGCCCTAGGGATTACCATGTACACTGCAGCACGGGAACGCATGACTAAGGGTCTCAAGGTATCCCCTTGAGGATAACCTATAACTATTATCAGTCATCTAGTAGAGCTTCCAGAGTAGCTTCCGTGATAGGGGTTACCGGAGGGGGTACAGGAGCCAGGCTACCGGGCGGTACCCCCAGCTTCCGCCGGAAGCCTGATCAGGCTGCCAAATCAGATAAGGCACGCCTCCTACTTTTTAGGAATACGTTTATATCATCTAAAAACACTCTCAAACAGATAAACATTCAGTTATTTGAGGATATATGTCATATATACTTGATAAATGATACAAAATCATGATAAATACAAGAGATAATCATTCCATGTTACCTAAACTGCTTGGTAACCTGATTATACACATCATACTCGATTATTATCAGAAATAACAGTCATTATCCCACTGGAGAGAGGTTAACTTATCATAAACAAACGATCATATCCTTCAAGAACTACATTTGGGCTTGATCCACTATAAATAGTGGTATGTAGGCAGTTTACGGGATCTTCTTCGACACTTACACTCCTTGAGTAGCTAGAGCACGTGCACTGTTGTGTGACATAGTCAAATTAGGGTTCTTGGCTGGCCAACATTTGGTCCTTGAGCTCTCATCCCGTAGATTCAGTCCGATCCTTCCGAGGAACCACATCCCGTGTTCTTCGGTAACCCTAGTCGTGAGCCTTCCCGGGCGGCTAGCTATTGATCTTCAACCACGAGCCTTTCTGGGTGGTTGGACAATTCCTTGTTTATTGGCGCTATTCCAGCACGAGGCCTCATAATCTGTTGTGCTAAATTCCTCCCACAACAATTGGCGCCCGAAGGAGAGGCCTCATGAAGGAAGGACATCATGGACTATTTGAAAACGATGAATGAAAGAGTCAAAAACTTGGAAAAGGGTTCCGAGAAAATGAAAAAATGGCAAAGGAAGTGCAAGTCGAAGTCAAAAAAGAAGAATATGACTCCGACAAGGCTGAATTTCGAGTCTGAGGACAATATTGAGGACAACACTGATCATGTCCCATCTGAAGAAGACGCAGAAGAGCCTGTGGAAGAAGAGTATGAGGGCGACCAATCTGATGTCCCGGAAACCCAGGGTGCCGAAGGTTCACCCACCAGAAGTCTAAGTGCTTTTGATCGAGTTGGCAAAAAACTGACTAACAAAGACCTTCGTCACAAATTGATTCACACTGGAAGCAAAGATCGAAGGGATGGCAATGGGGGTTCCATAACTCAGGGTTCCCGAGAACGCCGAGAGAGGTCCCACTCGGTACCCCCAAGAAGTACTTCCAGGAGGTCCAGATCTGATGGCAGAAGGAGTTATAGGCAAAGCAGTCACTCTTCTTGGCATAGAAACAGGAAATCCCGCTCTACCGGAGTCCCAACCGGTGGGGGTACCGATCAGGATTCCGGCTCCCATCAAAGTTCAGTCCCTAGAAGAAGCAAGACAACCAATGAAGATGATGACTCTGGAAGTGATATGCTTTCGGATGGTGAAAATGGACAGTTCAGGATGTCTGACTGGAAAAAGGCCTTGGAAAAGATCAAGGAGGAGAAAAAGTTTAAGTCCGGTATCACTGCCGGTTCCCCATTTTATGTTAAAGTGAAAAAGGCAGCCTTGCCAAGGTTCTTCAAGATGAATACTGACCTGAAATTCAATGGAAACTCAGATCCAGTTGAATACTTGAGCCGTTTTAATACGGAAATGGATGTCTACCAAGTGGAGGACTTAGCAAGGTGTAGGCTACTGGCATCCACACTGAGTGGGAATGCCCACCAATGGTTCAAAAGGTTAGCCGAAGGGTCTATCAAATCCTGGAGGAAGATAGGAGACCAGTTTATCTCTCAATTCAGGGCTACCGTGGCCTATGCCCCACCGGTGAATACTCTGGCTAATATCAAGCAAGAACCCCACGAATCTTTAAGACAATACTTCAAAAGATTTAATGAACAAGTGCCAAAAGTGAAGAAGGCCTCTGATGAAACTCTGAAGAATTTCTTGATAGCCGGGGTTAGGCCTGGAACCGAGTTTTGGAAGGAATTGCAAACTGAGGAGCCCGGAACCCTGGCGAAATTCTACCAACAAGCAGAACGCCACAAAGTGATTGAGGAATCCATGGCAAAACTGTCCAAAGATTCCAATTCCCGAGGTTGGAGCAGGAACAAAAGAAATCGTTCTTACAGCCCTAAAAGGGATTCAAATAAGAGGGCTTCCGGGAGTGGTACTGCCGGTTTGGGAGCCCCCCAGTATGTTGACAAGACTGCCCCTATTGCTGTTAATGCAACTAAGGATAGAGTTTCTGCCAAGGACAGACTCACTCCAAAGGCAAATTTTCAGAAATACTCAGAGTATACTCCTTTGACTGTCCCAATTAGTCATATTCTCGAAGTGAATGAGAAGAATGGGCTATTCCGGAGGCCCTACCGGGCAGGCCCCCCTGGAGTGAAAGATCAGGGAAAGTACTGTGCATTCCATAAAGTGAATGGTCACGAGACTGCTGATTGCAGGCACTTGAAAGATCAAATTGAAGAATTGATTAGAGGTGGATACCTGACTGAATTTGTAGCCCAAGAGGCTAAGAAGTATAAAGAAGGTAGAGATAACAAGGACAAGGCTCCTGGAAACCAAGAAAGGACTACCTGAGCTAATAGCATCCATACCATCTTTGGCGGCCCTTATTTGGGGGGTGCCAGTCGGAATGCCAAAGATAGGTGAAAGGCAGAGTGTATAAACTTGTAACACTATAACTAATGTAACTCAAACTAAAGGAAAAGATACTTAACCAGAAGACAATCAAGAACAGGAAGTCACAAGAAATCAACACTAAATGAAGACAAGGTAACTGATACAATTAAACATGCTAACTATGATCAAGCCAAGAAGAAATCATTGAGAGAAGTTCAAGTTAAAGTTGTTCATGCCTCGGTGATTTGATTAATCAAGATTCAAGATCATAACTATCAGTATCAACAAGACCAATTGATTTCAAGTGAAGAAGAAGGAAAGCAAATATTGGAAAGCCAAGTTATTCAGTGAATATGGTAATTTATTCAAGAAGCAGAAACACTATCAAGACTAGTCACTTATGAACCAGACCATTGCATCAAGTGTCAGGACATTGATAGCAAGTTTATGTCAGTAATAAAGAACCATGTTCAAGAGCTTGTTGAAGAATAAAGAAGACATGAAGATATCACAAGTTCAAGATGTGCATTGAAGTTTCAAGTTGAAGACCAGAATATTTTCTAAGTACTAAATGTTCTGGATGGCTAAGTAGAAATTCTCAAGTAGAAGTTCTACTTAGGAATTTCGAGATAGCCAAGTAGAAGTTCCACTTAGGAATTTCGAGATAGCCAAGTAGAAATTCTCAAGTAGAAGTTCTACTTAGGTGCAGCTTCAACATGACACATGGCATCTTCTGATTGGCAGATTTCCAAGCTTTCAAGATAAGGCAAGAATTATGTGGACATCATTGGGCCACGTACATCTTAGTCTTTGAAGACTACAGGACATAGATTACATGTAGTATAAATAGAAGTACTTGTGTAATGTTTTAGTTAGTGAGCAATTCTAGAGAAAAACACAAGAGAAAAAGAGAGAGTGCATTCACAGAGCTTAGTATCATTCACTTCTCTCTCAACTTCTGTTATACTTTGTAATGAATGTTGTAGCAACTCTTTCAAGTTATATATAAAGAAATATATTCCTTGAATCTGTGTGTTCATTTATTGCATCGTTTTTATTGCCTCTCATATTCGAAAAGTTGTATTCACCCCCCTCTACAACACATTTGGACCTAACAATTGGTATCAGAGCTATATGTTTAACATACAAAACATAGATCCTTGTGTTGAGTAGAAGAATCGTGAGTTTTCATCTTTCAGATCTACTTTTCATTTTCTCGAAAAGTGTGTTTTAATTCGTTGGTAGTGAAAACTCATCTGAAAAAATTATTTAAATACTCCAGGTGTGATTATTTAGCTTGGGTGTATTTTAATTAATTTTTGTGAATTTATCTGGGTTAGTTCATATTTGGTGTTCTTGAGTGTTCATCATCTGTTCTTATCAAAGAATACAACCCAACAACTTTTTGATCTCCTTTTCAATAGTAAAAGAATAAAAAGGTGGTTTTTGGACTTTTTGATTTACTTTATTCGGCCGAAAGTAAAAGACATACTCAGTACCTAGCATGTGGGTTAGGTGGGTTTGGTGAGTAAAGCATTCAAAGTCAAAAAGTGTTAAAGTGATAATATTGTTTATTCAATATTTAAAGAAATCTGCAGAAAAATTATTCTAAGGCAAAAATTTCTACATAGAAGTTCTACTTGAGAATTTCTACATAGAATTTCGACTTGGACAATTTCTACTTGGTGATTTCGACTTGAGCAAAATTTCTACTTAGAGAAATTTCGACTTAGGCAAAAGTTCTACATAAATATTCTACATAGCCTAGTCTTGGGTACTTAGAAATTTTTAGTGACCAGAATTGAGATGGCTCCTAAAAATGCATTCAAGATCCCAATGTTCAACAAAGATCACTATGAAGAATGGGTTTTCAGAATGAGACTATATCTAGAGACTGTTAACCCTGAATATCTGGAAGTCCTTGACAAGGGTAAATTTGTCCCAATGGCAGTTATTCCTTCACATACGGAAGGAGGAGTGGTTATACCACCTCGGTCTGAGCCCAAAAAGGCAGCGGACTTTTCGGATGCTGATAAAGAGCAAATAGCTTTGGATACTGCCGTACGACAAACCTTGATGGAATCTCTTGATCATGAAATGTTCAACATAGTCAAAGGTCTGACTACAGCGAAGAAGATTTGGGACAAGATAGAAGTTGTCATGGAAGGATCTGCAGAGGTCAGAAGCAACAAAACACTCATACTCAAGATGGAGTATGACACCTTTAGAATAAGGAAAGGAGAAGGCATAACAGATGTCTACCTACGATTCAGTCAGTTGGTATTGGATTTGAATCTGAGAGGTGTGACTCTCCCCATGGTTGAAACAAATACGAGATATCTGAGGAACCAGCCAAAAAGCATTGAGCATAGGGTCTACGCAATCAGAGAAACCAGAGATTTGCATACAACTTCTCTGGAAGAGTATTATGGAATATTAAAGACCTATGAGCTGGAAACGCTTCAAGATCAAGCATGGGACAATGATTCAAAGTCAAAAGAAAGTGCATCAGGATTAGTTGCTGATGAGGAAGAGTCTAAGAAGGCAATGGTTGCAGCAAAGCCTAAATCATCACTTGCACCACATCAAGTTGATAATGATGACGAGTGCGCATCTGACAGTGATGATGACTACTACACCCAAGAAGAGCTGGACAACATGGACGATAGTGTCGTGGCATACATGGCAAGAAAGTTCAGCAACATGAGATTTAGAAAGAGCAACCGACCACAGAGAAAATCTTCATCTTATTATCGGGCTGCTAAGGGTGGTGGTAGTTCGTCAGGCTACAAAGGAAAAGGCAAGAATACCAGCTACAAATCTCCTTTGGATTTCAAAATGAAATTCAAATGCTACAATTGTGGTGAAGCTGGACACTTTGCCTCGGACTGCAAAAAGCCTAAACAGACTTATCCAAAAGAAACATTTGAAGCTCTCAAAAGTAACTATGAAGCACTGTTGAAGGAAAGACATGGAAAACGAGCTTTATTGGTGACAGAAGGAAGAGCTTGGGATGATTCAGATGAGGAAGATGTTACTCATGTAGCAAACTTTGCGCTCATGGCTGAGACATCAGAGGAACCAGAGGTACCAGTTCTGACTCTTAAAGTAGAAATGTCTATTGATGATTATAAAGAACAGAACGGGGCTCTTAGTGAAGAGATCTATATGTTGTGCAAAAGCCTAGACTCTTCTCAAAAGGAACAGAAAACACTTGTTGCCAAATGCAGAATGCTTGAGGCAAAAGTGGAAGAGCTAGAGGCTGCTTGCACTGTAGATACTTCTCTAAGAGACTTTATTAAATCTCTGGAACACAAGCTCGTCCTTAAGGAAGAAGTAGAAGCATGTCTTAGGAGCAATCTAGCTGAGTTAGAAACAAAATGCGAAGCTTACAAACTAGCTGCTAGTAAAGTGTATGTAGATAATGACACATTTAAGAAGATAACTGGAGTAGGTATAGGGCTTGATTATTCTGACCTTCCTAAGAAAGAAGGAAAGAGACCTATTGACCCTAGTTCCAGTGACCTTAAACAGGAAACACCTAGAATTCTTAAATCGGCTGTCAAACCTATTTACAAACATCTTGTTCCTAGAATAGAAGAAGAAGAGACTGAATTGATAGCTAGATATGAGATTGAGATGGAAGATCGCCAGAAAGAACAACCTGTAACTCCTATCAAACAAGTTAAAATCAATTTCCCTAGAGATGAATCTAGACTGGGATTAGGAGCTAAGGCTGTTAAACAACAAGGAAAGAAAGAAAAAGGCATAAAAGAGGTTAAGGCTGAACGAATAAAGAAAGCATGTTATCATTGTAAATCTACTGAACATCTTTCTTATGCATGCAAAGCTAACATGAATGTTCCTGCTGCACATGCCATGCCTACCACACATACAATGAATAATCTGCATCAGAATCATGCACAGTGTGGTCAACCTAACTGTATGCCATGCACTTTTAATATCATGCAAACTTTTGTGCATTTAATGAATGCATCTAGCCAGTCATGCTCAAATACTGTTGCTAGTTCAAATATCAAGAAAAAGTATGGTAGAGCCAAGACGGTCAGTCCTCCTAAAGTTAGGAGTGACAAACCTTCTCCTAAGACTGACAAATCTGTCAAGTCTGAGAAAGGAAAGGAGATAGTCGAAAGCTCTAGTAATATGAAGAAAAGTGCATCTCCTGTTGTTAAATCTGTTGATTCTCGATCTTATCGAAAAGCCGGGCCCAATCAAAGTTGGGTTCCGAAGAATGTCTAACCAATCTGTCATTGCAGGGCATTAAGCAGAATAGAAATAAAGTTATATGGGTGCTAGACAGTGGAGCATCGAGGCATATGACTGGAAACAAGTCCCTGCTTACAGAGTTGGTTATGAAGGCTGGCCCTTATGTTACCTTTGGAGATGACAGCATAGGTGTGACTAAGGGATATGGCAAACTGAAAACTGGAAATGTCATCATTGAAGATATCTCCTATGTTGAGGGACTAAAGCACAATCTGTTGAGTATAAGTCAATTCTGTGACAAAGGTTACGAAATTGTCTTCAACAAGAAAGGTGTCTCAATCACTCACATCAAGGAAGGTTCACTAGCTTTGAGAGGAGTTCGAAAGGCAGATCTTTTTGTTGCAGATATGGATTCAGCAAATCAGAATGAGGTCACCTGTTTCTACAGCAAAGCCTCGGATGATGAAAGCTGGTTATGGCACAAAAAGCTATCTTACTTAAACTTCAAAACGATGAATGCTCTCGCGAGGCGAGAATTGGTGAGAGATCTACCTCAAATGGAGTTCGCTCCGAAAGGACTCTGTGAAGCTTGTGAAATGGGAAAGTCGAAGCGAGCATCACATAAAAGCAAAGAAATTTCTAGTATTACTGAGCCTCTACAACTTCTTCATATGGATTTGTTTGGCCCAGTGAATGTCCTATCTTTGTCTAGGAAAAGATATGCTTTGGTAATCGTGGATGACTTCTCCAAGTATACATGGGTATTGTTCGCAATGACGAAAGACGAAGTACCTTTCTTAATCATTGATCACATCACTCAAATTGAGAATGTTTCAACACTTACTGTGAAGACGATTAGATCAGACAATGGCACTGAATTCAAAAACGCAGTGCTAAATGACTTCTGTGTATCTAAGGGAATACGTCGTCAGTATTCAGCCCCGAGAACTCCACAGCAAAATGGAGTAGTTGAAAGGAAGAATAGAACTCTGGTTGAAGCAGCAAGAACTTTGTTGTATGATTCAAAACTTCCTTTGTATTTCTGGGCCGAAGCAGTGAGTACCGCTTGTTACACTCAAAATAGAACCTTGATCATAAAAGATAAAGAAAAGACACCATGTGAGCTAATGAACAACAGAAGACCAACAATCAAATACTTTCATGTCTTCGGAGCAAAATGCTATGTGCTTATAGATGATGAAAATCTAGGCAAGTTTGCAGCAAAAGCTCGTGAAGGAATCTTTGTTGGTTACTCTACAGACGTGGTGGCAGCTTATAGAGTGTTCTTAGTGAATGATCGAAAAGTGACTGAAAGTTACAACGTCAGATTCGACGATACCAAACTCTCATCAATTTCAAGAGATTCTAGTGAACCTGAGTCCCTAAAATTTCAGAATCTGGACTTAGAAGATCTTGAAGATGAACCTGAGTTGGTTGTTCCATTAAATGTTCCAAGCGTACGTGAAGAACCTGAGTCTAGTGAACAAGCTAATTCTACAAGATCAGGAGAGACTTCTTCAGTACCAACCGGCAACAACTCAGGGGGAGTAAATAGCAGCTCAAGGACTACTGTTCAAGGCTCGAGTCGAGTTGACTCTAGTTCTGTAGGAGCTGGCACTAACTCAGGGGGAGTTAGTGAAAATATTCAAAGTAGTCAGCACCCCAACTCAGAAAGTCAAGCTGAATCATCTAGACAATTTCCAGGTGAACGGGTATGGAATAGAGACCATCCGTTTGAGTTAATTATTGGTGATCCAGATGCTGGTGTGACTACTAGAAGAACTGCAAGAGCTGACATGGCTAATATCTCCTTATATTCTGGGTTCTTATCCAAACTTGAACCTAAAGAAATAGAAGAAGCTCTTGGCGATGCTGATTGGGTGATTGCAATGCAAGAGGAACTCAATCAGTTTGAAAGGCAGAAAGTTTGGAAACTGGTACCCCGACCAAAGAACAAATCCGTAATTGGAGCTAGGTGGGTATTCAGAAATAAACTGGATGAAAACGGACTTGTAACACGAAACAAGGCTCGTTTGGTTGCAAAAGGTTATTCTCAGCGAGAAGGAATTGATTATGATGAAACCTATGCACCAGTTGCAAGACTTGAGGCAGTCAGGATGTTCTTGGCATTTGCAGCACATAAGAACTTCAAGGTATTCCAGATGGACGTGAAAAGTGCCTTCCTGAACGGAGAGTTAGAAGAAGAAGTGTATCTGGAACAGCCGCCCGGCTTCGTTGATCCAGAACATGCAGATTTTGTGTATCTACTCTTCAAATCTGTTTATGGCCTCAGGCAATCCCCAAGGCGATGGTATGAAACCCTATCTCTATTCTTAATTGAAAATGGTTTTGTTAGGGGAGTAATTGATAAAACATTGTTCTATAAAGTTGTGAGAAATGACTTAATACTTGTTCAAGTATATGTGGACGATATTATTTTTGGGTCAACAAATGAGCGCTTGTGCGAGAAATTTGCCAAGCTAATGCAGGAAAAATATGAGATGAGCATGATGGGAGAGCTGTCCTTCTTCCTTGGATTACAGATCAGTCAGAGAAAAGATGGTATCTTTATCTGTCAATCCAAGTACGTCAGAGATTTACTCAAGAAGTATAATCTAGAAGATGCATCAGCAGCTAAGACTCCTATGGCAACAGCCACGAAGCTTGATGAAGACAAATCAGGTAAATCAGTTGACATCACAAGCTATCGAGGTATGATTGGCTCACTCCTCTATTTAACTGCAAGTAGACCAGATATAATGTTCGCAACTTGTTTATGTGCAAGGTTCCAAGCGGATCCTAGAGAATCACATCTCGTAGCCGTCAAAAGAATTTTTAGGTATCTCAAGGGCACACCAAATCTAGGGATTTGGTACCCAAGAGATACAGGTTTTAATCTTATTGGCTATTCGGATTCAGACTATGCAGGTTGCAGGATTGATAGGAAAAGCACATCTGGTGCTTGCCAATTTCTTGGCAGAAGATTGGTGTCCTGGCAAAGTAAAAAACAACATACAGTATCTACTTCTACTGCTGAAGCTGAGTACATTGCTGCTGGAAGCTGTGTAGCTCAAATACTGTGGATGAGGAACCAATTGAAGGATTATGGCATGGAGCACAAGAAAATTCCAATCATGTGTGACAACACAAGTGCCATTGCCATAACCAACAATCCTGTAGATCACTCAAGAACCAAGCATATTGACATCAGGTATCATTTCATAAGAGAACATGTCGAGGAGGGGACTGTGGAGCTACATTTTGTGCCCACAATGCAACAAATTGCAGATATATTCACCAAACCTCTTGATGAAGTAACATTCAATAGGTTGGTTGGTGAATTGGGAATGCTTAACACAAGTTAGTAAAGCCTTCAATCTGTAAAATCCATGTTTATGTTTGTATGTGCAAGCTAATCAATCATTATGTGCTTAGACTTTAATATGCCTAATTAATGATTGTTATAGGTTGCATATAGTGTGATTTTGCATGAATTCATTGTGTTTTAAGTGTCTTTTATAGCACAAATCTGTGAATTTATGCTTGTTAGATTGCATGATCATAGGGGGAGTTAAATTCATAATAGTCTAAATATTGCATGATTTTTAGATGAATTTACCTGTGTTTTTCATGTAATTAGAGGCCTTAGAATTATCAAGGAATGTTTTAATTATGTCATATATTAAAATCCTTGAATTGATATTTATATTAATTTGGCAAAATTAATTGTTGAGTTTTTCAAAGAAAAATTGTCAAATTATTCTAAGTATCTTCAAAATTTCGAGTTAGTCTCTATCTCGAAACTCATGTAGAAATTCGACTTGAATTTCGACTTGAGCTTCCAGGGTGAAGTTTTGAAAAATTCTAAGTCTGGGAAGAATTTCGAGTTAGTACCTATCTCGAAATTCATCTCGAAATTCGACTTAGAGTTCGAGTTCGAGTTACCAGTGTGCCTAGTTCTATCTTCAAAATATTCGAGATAAAGTCTATCTCGAATTTTATCTCTAAGGTTGAGATGAGGTTTCCATTAAGGAAATATTTTGAAAAGAACTGAGAATTAACTTCGAGTTAGTCTATCTCGAACTTTATCTCGAAGTTCGACTTGATGTTCGAGATAGAGTTCTTAGTCTATCTCGAAACTCAACTCGAATTTCGACTTGGTGTTCGAGAGAGTTCTCAGTTAAGCTAAAGGGAATTTTTCGAGTTACACTCCTAACTCGAAACATATCTTGAATTACCCTGGACTTTTTGATTCAAGAAAATATTTTGGAAAGAATTTGAGATTAACTTCGAGTTAGTCTATCTCGAACTTTATCTCGAAGTTCGACTTGATGTTCGAGATAGAGTTCTTAGTCTATCTCGAAACTCAACTCGAATTTCGACTTGATGTTCGAGATAGACTCTAACTCGAAAAGTATCTTGAATTTTCTGTTTTTCCAAGTTTACTACAAATCAATAATGTTCAAGATAGTATTTCCCTATAGTTTCTGCTGTAATTTTGGTTAAAGTGCTTCTTTATGCATAATTATTCGAGTTAACTTCTATCTCGAACTTTATCTCGAAGTTCGACTTGATGTTCGAGATAGAAAAGTTCGAGATAGAGTTCGACTTAGATGTCCCCTGTATGGACTTAGTACTTTTCACATTTTTTAACAGGGACATTTTTGTCATTTCTCATTCATCTATATATACATCTCTAACTCGATGCTCAATTCACTTTACCTAATTTCTTTTTCACAGCAGCCGTTTCACAAGAACAGGGCGATTTCACTATTTACATACCTTTGATCCTTGTTTTTGTGATTAAACTCGTACTAATCACGAATTACTGCCGATTTGTTGACTGCTATTATCTGTGTTAACCTTAATCTTTGTGTTAGTGTGTTTTGTGAACATCCATACACGCGTATATACATACACACGAACACATATTGTTTGTGTACTGTTCATAAACACGATTCCATTTTCTCCATCTATAAACACACACGATTCCACTGGTGTACACACGAAATAGTAATTGGTTGTTGAATTGAATCCCGTAGTTTGATTTCTCAGATTCCGTTTGGTGTTCTTGAAAAATTAAAAGGGTTACAATTCTCTTTTGTAATTCGGAAAATTAATTGTTTTTCAAAATTAAAATAAAAAAAAAATTTCACATCTTTTTAAAGGAAAACATTTAATTAAAATGGCTCACCAATTTTCCCTTGCTAAAAACAATTTTTACAATATTTCTACGGAAATTGGTGATCAACTCCCGCGGTTTAAGTTTTGGATACGATTTCTCAATTTGTATTCCAAAGCTAGCCAAGCTTTTACTGCTAAACCTACACTAGTACATGATGCTTTACAGCAATTATGGACTAGTGCGGTTACTTTTGGGAGTAAATCAACCCCCTACGGTTTCAGGTTTACCTTAGCGGGTCAGGAATATGAGGTGACAGAACAAATTGTCAACAGAGTTCTAGGATTCCCCATTAAAGATGCCTATGATCCAGAACCTACTGCTGCAGAACGCCTCAGATTCTTTGAAGAAATTGGATGTTATCCTACAAAAGGCCCAATCACGGGAAATATCCAAAAGCAATTCTTCCATGCGGAATGGAATTACTTTTTCGAGGCCATCACAAGATGTTTTCGGGCACGCGAAAAAGACTTTCATCAAATTCCGATTCCCATGCAAACCTTTGCAGTAGCCCTAGCAAGAGAACTGGATATAAACTATGGACGCATAGTTCTCTCTGAGATAGTGGCCTCAATGGGATCCCTTGCAAGCAGAGACCTCTCTACCACTGATGTCGTCTGCTGGTTTCCTCGGTTTCTTCAAATGCTAATCAATGACTTAATACCGAAGGATGCTCTTGCTATTAGACAGGGATTTTCCAGAAGCCCCACATCTGACTCGCTGGGGATGGGCACTAAGTCACTTGCAACCATTGCAAATCAGGATAAACATCAAGGTAAGCCAATGTCTACTCCTGAAAATATTCAAATGTGGCTTAGATATGATGCAGGAGTTACCAATTTGGAGGCATCATCACAAGTCTCATCACATGCTCAAAATCCATCTGTTCATGCTGAGGCATTTGATGAGATTCCGGATGAGGAAAGCGATGATGCACAAGGTAAGCAATCAGGTAATCTCTCTCTGCATACTATTCATTCCTCCTCCTACGTTTCTGATTCCGCGACCCATGAGCCTGCTAACCCGCAGGATCTATCCCAGGGTAAGAGCCATATTTCTGACTCTGAGTCTGATACACATTCATATTCTTTATCACCCCTGTTAACGGAAGTCAGAAAACCAGCACGTATATTTATACAAGATGATGAGGAGAATGAACCCGAAGAGCAGCAACTTATTCGCAAGAAAGCCAAACTTTTCCACGCTGCCACTTCACAACCACAGTCAAACCCTAGCGTGTCACACGCAACCACTCCACCTCACGCGAGTGGTTCACCCCTTGAACATTCTGCACATAGGGATTTTGATTTTGGTGAGGATGATGTGCCTCTTGATGATACTGTTGCTTCAAGAGGACATGAAGTCTTAAGAACTTCAACCGTACCTTCACCGGTACGTACTGATGCTGCAAAGAGGATCGGTTCTGATGTCGTACAAGGACACTTTGCAGCCTCTCAGACTGAGATTCAAACTCAGGAACAAACAGAATTTGATCCCATAACTGTCAACAACATTTCTTATCAAGTTTCTGCAGGTACTGCTTCACTTTTTGGATCAGTCATTGAAGACATACACGAGCGTGAGACAGGGAGTGTGTGTGAGAGGTTAGGGAGAGAGGGACCTTCATTTTTAAGGCCCGAAACCGAGCGCCAAATACCAACAGAACGCGTATTAGAGCGAGGTCACCTAAACCAAACACCGTCCCTTAATACTGAAAATTTTGATACTCGTATGACTTCAATGGAAAATCAGATGAGGCAGTTCGGGCAGACAATGGGGCAGTTCGGGATCAATATTGGAAACAACCAAAGGGCTCTAGACGACTACGCAGCAAGAATGGCAATTCAAGCTACAGCTTTTGATGATTTGACAAATAAGGTCAATGACTTGGGCCATGCTGGTGGTGTCTTGGGAAGCACTCTCAATGAGAGGATGGGGGCATTGGAGTCTACAATGCATACAATGACTGTGGAGATCAGTAGAATGATGTTCGCAGTCAGGAGTTTTGTGCCCCCGGAGTGCTTCGAGTCGGAACAACCTCCCCCCGATGCTGGAGCAGGTGGTGCAGGTGGTGCTAGTGGAGCGGGAGCCTCTGGTTCTGGTTTTGGAGGTTCCTATGCAGCTGGTGGATCTGAAGACCATGGTGGAGCTCAGGATAACTCACCTAAGGGGGAGAGTGGAAAGGAGACGAGACAGCAGGCAGTTCACATCGAAGAAATTGAAGAACCCGCTGATCTTGTTAAGGAACCAGAAATTGAGCATGCTGTTGCTGAAGAGGCTCTGAGGAGGAGAAAGGGTAAGGCAATAATGGTTGAAGAAGATGAACCAGTTATTGACCTGAGTCATCAGGAAACAGTACAGGAGGTACTAGACTCAGATTCTGATATGGAAGACGTACCTTTCGCACATGCTGTAAAGCGATCTTTGAAGGAACAAGGTGGAGGTGCTGGTATGTCTTTCGGAATGCCTGAAGAAGATCCTGTTGATGAAGAAACCCTGCAGTCTCAACAGTTAGCCTTGGAACAAGCTCAGTTCCATAAAATGAAGATGATGCAAGAACATGCTGCGTTCCTAGAACAGAAGGTGGAGCTACAAGGGAAGCAGTATGAGTATGAGCTTGCAAGGCTAGCCAATCCTCAAGTTGATCTGGACAAAAGAAGGATAGGGCAGAAATGGGATGAAGCAAGGAAGATAATGATGGGACCATGTGCAAAAGGAGTTCATAACAAGGATGCAGATGATCTGTTCTACAACTTGAATTTGCAGAATCCAATGACTGGGGACTATATAAATGCTTTGAAGAGATTAATTTCTAAAGTCAGGGTTGGATACAATGCAAATCTTAAGGAGTGGCAGGTAATCTTGTCTTTGGTAGAAGGAGTCCCAACATCTTTCCTATTTGTGGATGACCAATTCATAATGAGAAGATCTGCGTCAGAGTTGTTCTTGCTAGCGACTAAAATTCAGTACTCTCAATCTGAGGAGCTAAGCATTCTGTACAGGGATCAGTTAATGCAGCTAGCAGAGGACAAGGGTCCAGAATTCTCAGCTTATCCAAATTTTGTCCGGATGGTAGTTCAAGGAAAGATGAAGAGGGTGAGCATGGAGGAAAAGGACTTAATGGAACTTTCAGTGGAATCTCTTAAAGCTGTATGTAGACAAATGATGGGTAAGGGATTCGCCTCTGAGCTTAAAGATAAATCCGTGAGGATCATTGAAAGAGTCATATTCTTGAAGAGCAATGAGGTGTGGAAGTGTGATGTCATTGCTCCAAACCCTCTCGACAACGTGAAGATTGAGCCGGAGCTGATAGAAAAGAAATGGAATATTCTTCAAGCAATGAAGAATGTAGATGAAGCTTTGACTCTTCCTTCTGGAGAACTGGAACAAGGAGAAATAAGGGAGACAGTTGGCGTTCCAGGGAAAGATAGTGTATACTGGATACACTCTTATGCTGATGATACAGCTGATGCCTTAGCATACATAGATGCAGACCAGAAACAAACACTCTTGCATATGAGTAGACAATGGCTGCTACAGACTCAAGATGCTGCATTTCTAGAGAAAGTGTTATATGTGTTCAAATGGGGCGAAGTGGAAGACAAGTTTGTTGAAGAAAAGCAGAGACTCATGAGTTACCTGTCTGAAGTAATTGTGGAGAAGAAGCGAATGGAGCGAGATGCGGCTAGTGTCTATAATACTGACCGTGTCAAGGGCTACCCCAAGATGATATATCGTTATCTCAAAGCCACTAAATCTCATTGGAAACCTCAGCTCATAATGAAGAACTTTGAGGAAATTCCAAAGATAAGGACTACTCAGGAGGTTGATAAACTCAGAAGGCTTTTCAAACATCCTAACCCAGAGCCCAGGAACCCTCTAGAAATGGAAGCTGTAAGTCTGTTGAATGCTAGGTGGAAGCAGCTTCACGATCCAGTGTACAAGAAAGAACAGCAGCAGAAGGAGAAGCGCAAAAGGCAGAAAGAAGAGAGAGACCAAGCTGCTGAAGCTAGAAAGAGGAAACGGAATTAGGGTTAAAGGTCAGAGTGGTGTGAACTTGAAGTTGGAAAAACTTCATGTCTTTCGGTTGCTTTAACTCACTTGAGGAAAATTCACCTTAGAGTGAATCCAATAAGGTGATACAAGTTTGACCAAAAGGTATGAAATAATCCAGGTGATAGGAATCACTCAAATGATCTTTAATTCGAGGTTCGAATTCTGTTTCTAGTCTTTATGTTCATTGTATTGTTTTCAAGTTCTTTTCAATTGTATATTATTCAAGAATGTAATGTTAATTATCTTTTCTCGTCTCATTGTTTAGTTGAGTTATCCTTCATTAATTTGAATGTCATTGTTAGACAATCAAATTGGGGGAGATTGAAAGGCAGAGTGTATAAACTTGTAACACTATAACTAATGTAACTCAAACTAAAGGAAAAGATACTTAACCAGAAGACAATCAAGAACAGGAAGTCACAAGAAATCAACACTAAATGAAGACAAGGTAACTGATACAATTAAACATGCTAACTATGATCAAGCCAAGAAGAAATCATTGAGAGAAGTTCAAGTTAAAGTTGTTCATGCCTCGGTGATTTGATTAATCAAGAAACAAGATCATAACTATCAGTATCAACAAAACCAATTGATTTCAAGTGAAGAAGAAGGAAAGCAAATATTGGAAAGCCAAGTTATTCAGTGAATATGGTAATTTATTCAAGAAGCAGAAACACTATCAAGACTAGTCACTTATGAACCAGACCATTGCATCAAGTGTCAGGACATTGATAGCAAGTTTATGTCAGTAATAAAGAACCATGTTCAAGAGCTTGTTGAAGAATAAAGAAGACATGAAGATATCACAAGTTCAAGATGTGCATTGAAGTTTCAAGTTGAAGACCAGAATATTTTCTAAGTACTAAATGTTCTGGATGGCTAAGTAGAAATTCTCAAGTAGAAGTTCTACTTAGGAATTTCGAGATAGCCAAGTAGAAGTTCCACTTAGGAATTTCGAGATAGCCAAGTAGAAATTCTCAAGTAGAAGTTCTACTTAGGTGCAGCTTCAACATGACACATGGCATCTTCTGATTGGCAGATTTCCAAGCTTTCAAGATAAGGCAAGAATTATGTGGACATCATTGGGCCACGTACATCTTAGTCTTTGAAGACTACAGGACATAGATTACATGTAGTATAAATAGAAGTACTTGTGTAATGTTTTAGTTAGTGAGCAATTCTAGAGAAAAACACAAGAGAAAAAGAGAGAGTGCATTCACAGAGCTTAGTATCATTCACTTCTCTCTCAACTTCTGTTATACTTTGTAATGAATGTTGTAGCAACTCTTTCAAGTTATATATAAAGAAATATATTCCTTGAATCTGTGTGTTCATTTATTGCATCGTTTTTATTGCCTCTCATATTCGAAAAGTTGTATTCACCCCCCCTCTACAACACATTTGGACCTAACAATAGGTATGCCCGGGAAGCCAGGGGAAAACCCCTAACTAATGTGTTCCACCTTGCAGAAAGGCCCCCTAAGCTGTTCAAAGGGGAAACCGCTGATATTTCCTTTACCGAGGAGGATGCCAAGTGGGTTCACCACCCTCATAATGATGCTTTGGTGGTAACCGTGAGTATTGGTGGAATGAATGTGCACAGAGTGCTGGTTGATAATGGAAGCTCAGTAAATATCTTGGAATATACCACATTCCAGAAATTGGGACTTTTGGACAAAGAGTTACTGCCTACCAATAATGAGCTATATGGGTTTACCGGCAACCCTGTCCAAATTATGGGAAAGATCAAATTGCCCCTGACATTGGGTATGGATCCCTGCAAGGCTACCCAAATGGCAGAATTCATGGTGGTAGATGAAGACATTTCCCACAATGCAATTCTCGGTAGACAAATATTGAAGGATATGAGGGTGGTAACCTCAATATACCACTTTTCAATGAAGTTTCCTACACCAAATGGCATTGAGTGTGTGAAAGGATGTCAACATGAGTCAAGGGAATGCTATAACAGAGCTGTGCAGGCTGCCGAGAAGACAGATAAATCTATTCATGTTGAAGAAAAGACTGATGGGGAAGCCCTAATGAGAAGCCATGGGTTTGAGCCACAAAAGTTTGGAAATGCATCGTGCAGTGCCATCATGATAGTGGAATTACCAGAGGAACCTACTGAAGAGGTTCCCGTTTTTCGGGGGGTAATACCACCACAAAGCTTGTTGTTGGAAGCTGCCGAGAAAAATGATGAAATTCAAAACATTTCATTGGAAGGCATAGTAAGAAATGCCTCAGATGATGATCTAGGCGAAGCAATGCTAGAGAATGAGAACCAGGGAGCGGAGAAAGGACTCCCGGTTGAGATTGACATTGATCCCAGGATGCCCGGTACCCTGGAAAAGGCAGGGGCTGCCGAAGATACTATCCCCATACTAGTGGATGTTGAAGATCCTGGTAAAATCTTGAAAATTGGACAACAGCTAGATGAAAATACAAGAGAAAGGTTGACTGCTTTCCTTAAAAGCAACCTTGATGTGTTTGCATGGTGTCATTCTGACATGGTGGGGATCGACCCGAAAGTCATGTGCCACCACTTGAACATTGACCCTGAGAGAAGGGGTATCCGGCAGAAAAGAAGGCCTGTCAGTGGTGAAAGGGATATCGCCCTCCAGGAAGAGGTAGACCGGTTATTGAAGGCTGGTTTGATCAAAGAATCCTTCTACCCAACATGGCTAGCAAACCCGGTACTGGTCCGGAAGCCCAATGGGAAATGGAGGACATGTGTTGACTTTACTGATCTGAATAAGGCATGCCCTAAGGATAGCTTCCCGCTACCCAGAATTGATCAACTGGTGGATGCCACGGCAGGCCATGCTTTGCTAAGTTTCATGGATGCCTACTCCGGATATAACCATATACCGATGCATGAACCAGACCAGGAGCATACCAGCTTCATAACCGATAGGGGACTGTACTGTTATGTGGGGATGCCGTTTGGGCTATTGAATGCCGGGGCAACCTACCAAAGGCTGGTAAACATGATGTTTAAAGAACAGATTGGTAAGACTATGGAAGTCTATGTTGACGATATGTTGGTCAAATCAAAGGTGGCTGCCGACCATGTGTTGCACCTATCTGAGATGTTTGATATCCTAAGGAAGTACCGGATGAAGTTGAACCCTCAAAAGTGTGTTTTTGGTGTGGAGTCTGGAAAATTTCTTGGATTCATTGTGAACCACAGAGGGATTGAGGCAAACCCTGCCAAAATCAAAGCATTGCTGGAACTGAGGTCCCCAAGGAATGTAAAAGAAGTCCAAGGGCTTACCGGAAGGGTAGCAGCCCTAAATAGATTCGTATCTCGGTCTTCCGACAAGTGCAAGGAGTTTTTCAAGGCTATCAAGAAGGGTCAAAACTTTGAATGGACCCCGGAATGTGAGGAAGCCTTCAAGAAACTAAAAGAACAGTTGGGAAGCCCACCATTGCTCTCCAAACCCTTGGAAGGTGAGGTACTCATTTTATATTTAGCTGTTTCTTAATACTCTATAAGTGCTGTGTTGATCCGGGAGGAAGAACAAGTACAATACCCGGTATATTATGTGAGCAAAAGGCTGTTGGATGCGGAAACTCGGTATCCCAGCATGGAAAAGCTAGCATATGCTCTAATATTGGCTTCCAGGAAGCTAAGGCCTTACTTTCAGGCCCATAAAGTTGAAGTTAGAACATCCTTCCCGCTAAGGCAAGTGATGCACAAGACGGAAGCCTCCGGTAGAATTATGAAATGGGCTGTCGAGCTAGGACAGTTTGAAATAGATTACAAGCCCCGAACTGCTATCAAAGGCCAAGCGCTGGCCGATTTCTTACTGTAGTTTCCTCCTGATTTTGAGGTTACCGGAGAAGATTATACCCCGGTATCCCCAGTTACCGAAGGGGATGCCGAAAGCCCCCAATTATGGTGGAACCTGTATGTTGATGGAGCAGTAAACAATAATGGGGGAGGTGCAGGAATAGAGTTGGTAAGCCCAGAGGGGCACCGAATTCAGAGTGCCATACACTTTGGCTTCAAGGCTACCAACAATGATGCAGAGTATGAGGCCCTGATTGCTGGCTTGAAACTGGCTCTGGAAATGAAGGTAGAATACCTAAATGTGTTTAGTGACTCCATGCTGATTGTGTGGCAAATTAAAGGAAGCTTCCAGAGTCGAGGCCCCCGCACTGAACTCTACATGAGGTATGCCCAAGAACTTATCAGTAGGTTCAAATTGCTAAATCTAAATCAAATCCCAAGGGTGGAAAATACCAATGCTAATGCCCTTGCCAAGTTGGGATCCCAAAAAGAAGCTGTTCTGTTAGGGGTGATACCCCTTGAAGTGCAACTCCAACCAAGTATCCATCGAGAGGAGACTATGGAAATAGAATCTTCAATGGAAAGCCAATGGACAACCCCAATACGTGAGTATATCACGAAGGGGACACTTCCGGAAGACAAAGATGAAGCTCGGAAACTCAAATATAAGGCTGCCCGTTATGTGATCTATGATGGCATCCTATACAAGAGGGGTTTTAATCAACCTCTACTTAAATGCATATCTGGAAATGAATGTGAATACATCCTAAGGGAAATTCATGAAGGCATTTGTGGAAACCACTCGGGGGGTACCTCCCTGGCCCACAAAGTGCTACGGCAAGGCTACTACTGGCCTACCATGAAAACTGATGCTTATGA
This sequence comes from Saposhnikovia divaricata, assembly GCA_036435485.1. Classification (NCBI taxonomy): domain Eukaryota; kingdom Viridiplantae; phylum Streptophyta; class Magnoliopsida; order Apiales; family Apiaceae; genus Saposhnikovia; species Saposhnikovia divaricata. The sequence goes on from CM071600.1 coordinate 29,869,761, forward strand.
CTTTGCTAAAGCTTGTGATCAGTGTCAAAGGTTTGCTAACTTCAATAGCAACCCAGCTGTGGAATTAAGGCCCATTGGAAGCCCCTGGCCCTTTGCAATATGGGGAATTGATCTGATTGGGGAGCTTCCTAAAGGCAGAGGTGGTGTGAAATATGATGTGGTACGTAGCTGTTGACTACTTTACCAAGTGGGCAGAGGCGGAACCCCTGGCTACCATCACTGCCGGCAAGCTGAAGGAATTTGTCAAAAGAGCCATTATATGTAGATACGGGGTACCGTACAAACTGATTTCAGATAATGGCAAGCAATTTGATAGTAAAGAAATGAGAAGTCTATGTGAAGACTTGGAAATAAAGAAAGATTTCTCAGCCGTTTGCCATCCCCAGAGCAACGGACAGACAGAGGCTGTGAACAAAATCATCAAGCACACTCTGAAAGCTAAGTTGGAAGACAAAAAGGGAAACTGGCCTGAGGAACTTCCAATGGTCTTATGGTCTTACAACACTACTCCAAGGTCCACTACCGGAGAGTCTCCCTTTGTTCTAACCTATGGCTGTGAAGCTATGGTCCCAGTGGAAGTCGGGACAGGGTCCTACCGGAGGGACAATTTCAGTCAAGATTCAAATGAAATAAATCAGAGGTTGGCCCTAGATATGGTAGAAGAAACCCGGGCTACCGCCCAGCTGAAACTTGCGGCTTATCAGTAGAGGACCCGCAAATACTACAACAACAAGGTACGCCCTCGACCCCTCAAGGTTGGCGACCTGGTACTGAGAAGAATGATGCCCAATATGCGGGTTCCCGGGCACGGAGCCTTTGGAGCAAATTGGGAAGGGCCTTACAAAATAAAGTCTATCTTTTGGGAAGGCACTTACCACCTTGAAGACATGGATGGGAACACTATTCCCCGCGCTTGGAATGCCGAGCACCTAAAAAAGTACTATCAGTAAGACTCTTTTCAGAGCAAACGTAGGCCTCTTTCAGGCTTAGGATAAATAAAGGCAACCTACTAGTTGTGGTTGCGTCATTTCCCTTTTAGTTCTTAGGATTTCATGATTTTCAGTAGATGCCCGGGGGTAGTGGATGCAAACCCCTTCTGGATGAAATTTGATGTAATCGTACTCTTTGATTTTCAGTAAAAGTAGAAGTTGATTGTTTCCTTTTACATTTACCACTTATAAATATTTTCAGAAAGATATGTAAGACCAACAAGCATAGTTCTACATGGCAGCTAGGCTACCATCCAGAACTAGGGGGGTAGTAGTGGATACACCTCTCAGCTTAACAGGTTGAAATTATTAGAATTTTAAAATTTTCATTACCAGACATGTACAGAACCTTGAGTGGTTCACATGGCTTACTTGGTTATCAGGGCATGTATGGAACCCTGTTCGGCATACATGGTTCCCTTCATTACTTGGGCTTGTGTGGTACCCTGTTCGGCACACTTGGATCCCTTCAATACCAGACATGTACAGAACCTTGAGTGGTTCACATGGATTACTTGGTTATCAGGGCATGTATGGAACCCTGTTCGGCATACATGGTTCCCTTCATTACTTGGGCTTGTGTGGTACCCTGTTCGGCACACTTGGATCCCTTCAACACCAGACATGTATGGAACCTTGAGTGGTTCACATGGCTTACTTGGTTATCAGGGCATGTATGGAACCTTGTTCGGCATACATGGTTCCCTTCATTACTTGGGCTTGTGTGTACCCTGTTCGGCACACTTGGATCCCATCAATACCAGACATGTATAGAACCTTGAGTGGTTCACATGGCTTACTTGGTTATCAGGGCATGTATGGAACCCTGTTCGGCATACATGGTTCCCTTCATTACTTGGGCTTGTGTGTACCCTGTTCGGCACACTTGGATCCCTTCAACACCAGACATGTATGGAACCTTGAGTGGTTCACATGGCTTACTTGGTTATCAGGGCATGTATGGAACCCAGTTTGGCATACATGGTTCCCTTCATTACTTGGGCTTGTGTGGTACCTTGTTCGGCACACTTGGATCCTTTTCAATATGAGACATGTGCGTAACCTTGAGTGGTTCACATATCTCACTTAGCCAATAATCGTGTATGAAATCATGACTGACATACATTAATTATTCAATCATCAGCCTATGTGGTTACAAGAGTTAACCCATATGGATTACCAAATACCATACAAACACGGCCTTACAGGAATGGCTTACATGGCATCACCACATATGATTCATTAATTGATTGGGACTCCCGGAACAAAGGTTTCCAGGCTGAGCCTCCGGCATCCAGGCTACCGGATATGGGCTACCGGCCAAGGGGCTCCCGGAGTCAGGTTCCCGCCTTCGTGCTCCCAGATATAATAGGGTTACCGGACGGTACCCCCATACCCATAGTGGTAACCACGCAAACTAAGGTACAAGTAGTTCACCATTTACGTGACTGCTTATCCAGGTACACGCAGTCATCGCTTCTCAAGTACATTTCCATGTTACGTTACCATGCTATCATTCAATTCCTGATTCATGATTAATCATTTATTTCGTTTAATCAGCGTGAATATGGCATATATCCTCTAAATACTCGTATAAACTTGTATTAGGATCAACACCCAGAGTCACACTATCCATTAGAATTCGATAGTAATATTCGGTCGCGAGTTGTTTTAAATTAAGGCATCACTCGTCCCACTAAGCAGATTTAAGGCTTTTTAGTTGAGTTAGTGAACTTCGCTGCCATTAAGGAAAACAAGTCTGGCATCTAAGGCATAACCAATTATAGTACAATAATTATACTTACCACAGAAAGAATTAGGTAATAAAACAAACATGCATTTGAGGAATAAAACCAATTCAAGAGCACCAGGGCCCCATGGCCGTAAAACAGTTAAGTTACGAATCCAAAAATACACGTGTGGAGCGTTATAGGATCCCACCCCCTTAGTTAAAACCATAAGTTCATAAAACCAACTGGATAAAATTTTTCATAACCAAAAAAGAAGTTACTGAGAGGAAGAAGGGTCTTTGGTAGCCTCAGAGCCAGGGGAATCCTCGACAGGGTCAACCTTCTTAGTGGAATCGCCTATAGTAACCTCAACCACGTCCGTGGGAGCCTCAACCCTGGTAGCCTGAGCATCTTCGATATCATCTTGTTGGATAGCTGATGACTTGGAGACCCCTTTGGTGACGGGAACTTGGGACTTGGCAGCCTCAGCCTTGAAACTTTCCACCTGCTTTACCGCGTCTTCACCCAGGAGCGCCCAGTCAAGATTCGGCATCACCTTCTAAGTAGCCTTCAAGTAATCATTGACCCCTTTGGCGAACCCCAGCTTGTACCTCTCAGGGAGTACCTCCTTCATTTTTCTCGCGGAAGCCTGAAGAGTATCCACTTGCACCTTCAATTCTCCAACCTCAGTGGCATGGGCAGCCACCAACTCTTCCTTCTCCTTATCTTGAGCAAAAACTAGCCTACCAAATTTCTCCTTCTCCTTCGTTACCACGGAGATCTCACTCTTCAACTTTTTATTAGCATCAGCGAGCTTCTTTCTTTCCCCTTCAACAGTTTCGAGATCAGATTTTCCCTGCTTAAGGTCCTCCTTTAACTTCATGTCACCACGAGTAGCCGCTACCAGCTGGTTACCGATCCTCATCTGATGAAACAGATTCTCCCCAGAAGAATATAGCATAGCCCGTACGGCATCAGAGATCTTGAGCTTGGACCATCCTGAGATGACCTCCAAGGGGATCTGCCCTTCGGTTAACCTGTGGAATTGCTGAATCTCTTGTGGTATGCTGGGTGACTGTGGCAATTTGACTCTCATGGAAGACCTAGTTTCTGGGGTAGAAGCCAGGCTGCCAGAGGCTTGGGAGAACCTTCTCTTATCAGCCGGAGTGGATCCAACCTTCCCAGAAGTAGGAACCTTAGCCTGGGAGATAGGGGTAGCATTAATTGGGGGATCTAGTGTCATCAGCTCATCTTCTGGGAACAAATCTTCGTATTTCTCCGAAGGTTGTACAAAGGATGGAACGGTACCAGACATACCTGAAAAGACAAGACAGCCAGAATGTTAAAAATCATAACATAAATATGCAATGAGAAATGTGGAAAAAGTGGCCAGTTACAGGATAAACAGTAACTATCATGTAATCGACACACGCATGGAGGCCCATAAAGATACGGATAAAAATGAATAAAAAGAAAAGCACCAAAGAGAAGTGCAGCACAGTGAGTAAAAAGGTACAAAAGTAGAAAGCGGAAGCCTAGGTTACCAGGGCTGGAGCGGTCGGTAGCCCCCTTCTCCTCCCAAGCGGTACCGTAAGTATCAGAATTTCTAACAGACACCTCCATCCCCTGGGTAGGGGGAGAGGGAGCCAGGGGTCTCGTAAATCCCAACCTCACTAAGGTTTCCGGAGTTAACAGACTCTCGCCATCTCCTAAACTAGCTGCCAACCTCATAATCTTTTCGACTCTTTTTGCCTCAGCCCCCTCGAGCAGAGTTTGCGATGGGATCCCTAAATGAGATAATAGATAGTAAAAAGGGGGTAAGAGCTATGTAGAGAATCAACCAAATAAAGGTTACCAGTAATGAACGAGGGTACCCGATGCTTACCCGGAGTCAGATTCCACTCTTTTCTCACCTCTTCACAATCATAACAATACAAAAACATTTCCATCCAGTCATACATTCCCCGCTTATTTCCCTTAATACATCTCCCTTGCCTGTCGTTCCAGGAGGTGAGGTAAAAAATACCTATCTTCCTTCCCACACCCTTTAGTTGATAAAAGTACCCTAATTCCCTAGGGGTAAGGGGGACAGAAAAGGTTTGATCGTAGAGGATATACATACATGCCGCCACCCTGAAGGAATTAGGTGACAGTTGCATAGGAGCTATCTCGTAGAAGTTCAGCATGTCAATAAAAAACGGATGCATCGGCATAGAGAATCCTAGCTTGAAAAAGGATGCAGACAGTACCGCATTGGGTATAGCTTGATCAGGTTCAAAGTTGCCAAACCTATGGCACCTCTCACCGGCGGTAGGTACCACCAGGTCGCATCCTGGATCGTATGATTCCTTCAACCTCGCAAGTCTGTCAGCATTTATGGACGAATCTGTATCCTCACAAGAGGGAACAAAACCCGCAGGAACATGGGGCTTTCGGTCAACCTTTGCCACCAACGGCATCCCAACATTATCATTCTTTTCCGTCACATCATCATTACTGAAGAATGGCTGTTCACCACCTAGCCAAAGATCATTTATAGTTTTTTTTTCCCTTCATCAGTGTTGGAACTAACATCAATCCTTTCTGCCTCTCCACCATCCGAATTCGATGAACCGGCCTCCAGGAAGAGGCTAGGATACCGGCTGACAATCTCAGCGGACAAGGGATCTATTACTTCTACCTGGGAACGTGTCCTGGAGCTAACTGATGGTTTAGATTCAAGCAGGGGCTGGGAGAGCAAAAGATTATTAAGATGGGTGGACCCCGAATCAGACGGTTCCCCAGACACGGGTGATAAATATCCTAAACACTGGGAAGACTCCCTCGATGCCGATCAAAGAGACATCTGCAACCACAAAAGAGGGAGGCAGATTAGTAAGGGGGATTGAAATCGAAAAGTTCAGGGTCGAATAAGGCAACAGCTCCCAGCCACTGATGAGGCTACCAGACCAAAATCGAGGAGTCAAGACCCGGGGGGTAACCATCCACATGGCTGCCTAACCTATTAACCCCACTTCTAGCTAAGCGAAATGGAAAAAGGCATACAGAGATAAGGTGTAATAAGAATGCCTAAACGAGCAAGTTACGGGTATTAAACTTAGGGTAGCATACCTAAAATGACAATATTCGTTGAAATTAAACATCAAACAAGCTAAATGCATACTAAGAAACGGTCAACAGGGCAACCAAAATACAAATCGCGCCAACCGCTTCGATTCACAACGCCAGATGAAAACTCATACATGCATATGTCAATTAAGATTTGTGTATAAAGATCTAACCTAAATACGATTCAAGGTCTAGGAATGACAACAAGAATCTATAAGTGGAGATATCAAATTTGGAAACATCGAAGCCTAGAACACATAATACGTACTAAAAGTATCATTGATTAAATCAATGTGTGCACAAAGAATAAATTAGAGAGCTTGGCATCAAAACTGAATTGAGAAATTCAGAGGTATACCTGGACGATATGGAAGGTACGGATGATTGAAACGCCTAAGCCTCCGCCGGATAAGCCTTTGCTGGAAGCTCTCAAAGAAACCCTTGCTTGCCCAAAAGAGGATGTGGAGAAAAGATAAAATACAAAGGGCTAAGTGAATAGATATATACAAACGGAGAGAAAAGAGACGTGTCCCCTTTGATTAATGAATGTGGCACAGAAAACAAGGTGGAGTGGGAAACGTCCTTTGTGTGGAAAATGGGCTATTTTTTGAATTTTTTTTGTAAAAACGGTAGAGTCCCAGCCTGATTCTCCTCCCTTAATAGTTATCATTTTTATCTTCGTAGATTTAAAATGATTAACTTATCCTTAAAACATATAAATTATGAGGTTTCCGTTCATTGGTAGACCCAATTTTAGCTCTCATGATATTGTTACAAGGAGCCTTCTAATAAACTATAATATTAACTTTGACATTTACGATAAAGAGTTTTCAAGGCTAGTACCGTAAAGAATGCTGACTTGACAAGATGGCATAAGCCTGAATCTTCCTAGGAAACGGCACCCTATGAATATTAGGTTCCCCTTGCACACAGTACTTCAGGGAACCGGGGGGTAGTTGTTGTGACCAAAATCTTGCATGGGTTAGATTTAGGCCCACTAGAGGATTAGGGTCCAGATCCATGAAGAGAATGTGTAATCTGTGATAGTATTTTGTCCTAAACCCAATCATGTGTGATGGGTTAGGAAATACTTTCATGTAATCTTATTTGATTTTATTTATATTAATAAAAGACTTGTTGTTTTTATTACGGGCTTTATCTATTTAAAGTGTTTAAATAAGAAGTTCCATAGTTTAGAGTAAAGCTTCTAGAATTATAATGAGATTATAATAATGAGATCTAGAAGATGATAACACTAAACTTAAATAGTTCCTGATCGTAGGATAACTAATTTGGAGTTAGTCAATCCGTAAAGATCGGTACATACTATGCTTGCTTCCTCGGAAGGATGTCTGTTCTCATAGACATTCGTGTGATGACACTATAGCTAGTATGTAGGTGCTTATTGGAGAATAAGTTCACTGAACGTGACTTGATCAAATGAACGACTAATGGAGTTTACTCACGTGTTAATAGTTGTTCATAAGTTGATGGTGGTACAAGTGTCCTTACTTGAGACCGTTAAAGTAATCTTATATACAATGAACTATGTTTTGGTTTAGTTCTAAGTCCTCAAGGGACAATCATTAGTTCTATTCCGGGTATAGGAATTTGTATATGAAGATAGTTAACGATCGATAAAGAATCTACCCCTTTCAGTAAAAGAAAGTGAATATCCTATGATGTTCTTACTAAGTTAGTTCTGGAATCTCTGGCCAGAGTAATTGAAGTTAGAAAGAGTTTCTAATTCAAATGAACTAGACATAATGTATAAGAAATTATATGATTAAATTAAATAGGCTTGACACGCGATCCATGCCTTGTATTTAATCGGGATATTGTCGGGTAGAAGGAATTGATTGTACGGTAACCATTTGCTGAATAGGTTTTATATATTCTAAGCAATGAATTCATATTATCCGGATAGTCGCGATCAATTCAAAAGTATCACTCACGATGTAGAATAAATATTAATTACTTATGTAATTATATTTAACGAATTAATTAGTAATTCGTATAAGTAATAATAAATAGTTTATTATTATTTATTTCTACTACTGGCTTAATATTGAACCTAAAGGGTCACACCATAAAAAGGTTAAATATTTATAGATGATGAGAATAATTAATAAAGGCTATGAATTATTTATTTATTGAATAAATAATTAATTAGCAATTATTTATAATTTATTAAATGAGATTTAATAGATTATAAATAAATTAAGAAAAGTTCTTAATAATTATTAATTACAAAATTTAGTTTGAGAAATTAAATTTTATGAGAGAATTATTTTCAGAATGGGATTAATAATTAAAAGGGTTTTAATTATTAAATGATTATTTAATTAGATAAAGTAAAGACTTTATTTCTTTAAATATCAAACATTTCCAAGAGTTGGAGTACATCACAAACACACAACACAAAACATCCCAGGAGGTTTAAAAGATCATGGAGAGCTTTTGAAGTTCATCAAAATCATTCCAAACCATTTAATTAATTTTCTCAATTGTTCTTCATCTACTATATGATATTTGATCTTGGTGGATACCATTAGAGCACTCCACACTTGAGGGGTGATTGCTGGAAATCAAAGACACATTCATAACAATCCCAGGAAAGCTATCAAGGTATTTTTCTTGTGTTCATACAATTTTTAAATCTATATACATGATTAATTAGGTTTTTATGCAAGTAAATGTGATTTACGCTTCCGCTACGGTCATAAATTCCTTTAATGGTATCAGAGCATAGGTTGCATGTATATAGATCCCAGAAAAAATTTCGGAATTTTTCAAGCTTGTATGAATTAGTTATGAATTTTTGAAGTTCTGGGAGGCTATAATCAAATTAATTACGAATTAATTAATAAATTATTTTTTAAAATAATTTTGATCACTGATATATTTTCTACAAGTGTTGTAGAAGTCCCAGAAAAAGTTTCATAATTTTCCCATGTATAGATTATTTATTATTGATTTTTAAAGAGTTTAGAAATTAATAAATAATAATCTGTTTTATAAATATATATATTATTTATAAAATATCTAGATGGATAATTATAGTTGGGGGCCCAAAAGTAATAGTGGGCTGGTGGACTGATTTTGAGGATTATCAAACCGACTGATATATATATATATATATATATATATATATATATATATATATATATATATATATATATATATATATATATATATATTAAAAGTTTCTGTCGACTGAAATAAAAGTTACTGTGTGCGACTGTGATCCGCGCGTGGGTTTCACGCGCTGGCGGCTCACGCGCCGCGCAAGCAGCTCACGCGCCGTGTCGGGTCGGTTCATGGTGGGTCGGGTCATGGGACGGGTCGGGTCGGGATGCTGACGTTAGCATGACGTCATCCCATGTGTAACGCGTCTGTTGAATGCGTTACACAAGTAATATGTTATTTTTGGCTTGTAACGCATTCTGGTAATGCGTTACAGGGTCAAATGGTGATAGTAATGGTCCTGATTCGTATTTTGATTTTTCCCGTTGATCCGTAACTCCGTTTGAGGCGAATAATATATCGTTGGATTCGTTTTTTCGAGACGGATCTAATGGAGTGGTCAAATAAATTTTAAAAATTAATTTTAAAATGGTTATAGCTTCCGGAAGTGTTTTAAAGCCTGTTTTAATTATGTTAAAATACTTTAAAATACTAATATTGTTTCATATAGATGTTTAACAATGTTTAACATGATATAACATGTTTGCCTATATATATGTGTGCATAGAAATGCCATGAGATATTATATATAGTTTTATATATCGTATATAAAATGCATGTTTGACTTTAGGTTTTAACGAAAACGTTTCGTAACCTAAATAATATAAAATCCCTCGTTATTTAATATCAAGTAATAAAATGGCCAATGTCACAACGGGCTTGTGTCGGTCATAGCCTTCCAACATGGTAGAAAGTGATTCTTAGTTTTGAGCTTTGTCGTTTCGTGCTACAGCCGAGGGCTTCGTTTTCAAAAATAGGAATCACTTGTCTATTACATGAGATGCGTATAATTAATTAGAATCCAATTGTCGTTACGTGCTACAGCCGTGGGCTATTGAGATCTTATTAATTTAACGAGATGTTGGGTCTTACTTGACTTAGAATATTGAATTTAGACGTGCTACAGCCGTGATTCAATGATTCAAGAGGCTAAATGGAATTAGGGAATAACATGAGATGTAATTGATAAAGAGTTATCTGCCTATGGAACATTACATAGCGTTTCGTGCTACAGCCGAGGTTATATAATGGAAAGTAGGATCCCTATTCTCACATGCATTGAGAATGCTTAAGTTATACATTTGAGGGTTGTATAATTTTAATAAAACTGTGGGAGCCACCTATGAATAAAGACCCGATTCATAAGGTGTTATAATAAAATTGGATATCTACTAATGTTGTTATGTATTCACAAATTTCAGATTTATAGATCATGTCTTCTACTCTATCACTCCGTAGCATACTTGATGCGAACAAATTGACTGGTCCCAATTATGCTGATTGGCTTCGAAACCTGAGAATCGTTCTCAGGGCTGAGAAGAAGGATTATGTGCTTGACTCGCCTTTACCTGTACCTCCTTCTGATGATGCACTTTTCCATGAACGAGAAGTGTATAATGAATGGTTAGATGCTGCTAATGTTGCTCAATATGTCATGCTAGCATCCATGACACATGAGTTACAGAAGCAACATGAGAAAATGGATGCTCCAACCATTCTGATACATCTACAGGAGCTTTATGATGTACAAGGGAGAACCGCTCGATATGATATATCGAAAGAGCTATTCCAATGTAGAATGGCTGAAGGGTCGTCTGTGAATGACCATGTGCTTAAGATGATCAATCTGATTGAGCATCTAGGGCAGTTAGGTTTTGTCATGGATGGGGAGTTATGCCAAGATTTAGTCTTGCAGTCACTCCCGGATTCGTTCTCGCAGTTCGTTATGAACTTTCACATGAACAAGCTGGATGTCAGCTTAGCTGAGCTCCACAACATGCTGAAAACTGCTGAGGCAAATTTTCCCTCCAAAAAAGGGTTCTGTTCTTATGATCGGTTCCAGTACCTCTACTAAGAGGAAGAGGAACTGGAAGCCGAAGAATAAGAAAAAGGGTGAGAATAAGCCTGTTCCACCAAAGGCTGACCCGAAAAGCAAAGGAGTTTGCTTCCACTGTAACAAGGTGGGACACTGGAAGAGGAACTGCAAGGTTTACCTTGCAGAGTTAAAGAATAAGAAAGGCAATGAGATTACCGCTTCTGATCCAGGTATGTTCATGATTGAACTAAATATGTCTTTAAGTCAGATTTCTACTTAGGTATTGGATACTGCTTGTGGGTCTCATATTTGCAATTCGTTGCAGGGACTAAAGCAAAGTAGACCTCTGGGGGAAGATGAAGTGATTCTATTGATGGGCAATGGAGCAAGAGTTGCTGCTGCAGCTGTAGGATCATTTCCTTTGCATATGCCTACGGGCAAAACTATTGTGTTGAATAAATGTTATTATGTACCATCTATTGTAAGAAATATTGTTTCTATTCCTGTACTTGATTCGGATGGTTTTACATTTATTGTTGAGAATAATAAATGTTTAATTAAGAGAAATAATATTACTTATGGATACGGTACATTACATAATGGTTTGTATATATGTGACTCAGAACATAATTTGTTTCAAATTGAACAACCTAATAATAAAAGAAAAAGAGATAATAAAAATCCAACTTATTTATGGCACTGCAGACTAGGTCATATTAGTGAGAACAGACTTCGCACATTACATAAGGATAAGTTACTAGAACATTTTGATTTTGAATCATATCCTACATGCGAGTCTTGTCTCATGGGTAAAATGACTAAATCTCCATTTACTGGACATGGAGAGAGAGCTGCGGGGTTGTTAGACTTGGTACACACAGATGTATGTGGACCAATGTCAACAAGTGCTAGAGGAGGATTTTCATACTTCATTACTTTTACGGATGATCGATCCAGGTTAGGATATGTATATCTTATGAAATACAAATCCGAAGCTTTTGAAAAGTTCAAGGAATATAGAAATGAAGTAGAAAAACAAACCGCACGTAGTATAAAAGTTCTTCGGTCAGATCGAGGAGGTGAGTACTTAAGCGGAGAGTTTTTAAGTTATCTTAAAGAAAATGGTATAGTTTCTCAATGGACCCCTCCCTATACTCCACAATTAAATGGAGTATCTGAGAGAAGGAATCGTACTCTTTAGATATGGTGAGGTCCATGATGAGCTTTACTGATCTTCCAGTATCACTATGGGGTTATGCTTTAGAGACGTCAGCGTATTTACTGAACAAGGTGCCTTCTAAATCGGTTCTCACGACCCCACATGAGATGTGGAGTAGGAAGAAACCAGGTCTTAAACATGTTAAGGTTTGGGGGTGTCCAGCTTATGTCAAGAAAGTTGAACATGATAAGTTGGAACCTAGATTCGTGAAATGTAGTTTTGTGGGATATCCTAAAGAAGGTCATGGATATTATTTCTATGATCCTTCTGATCAAAGGATATTTGTTTCTAGACACGCACACTTCTTAGAGGAACAGTTCCTCCTTGATAGAAACAGTGGGAGAAATATTGAACTTGATGAAGTTCAAAAACCACAAAATGCAACGATTAGAGAAGAAGTACCTGTTCAGAAAGAACAACCTTCTGTAGAACAACCTTTACGTAAGTCAGAGAGAGTGTCCCGCCCAATCGAAAGATATTACGGGCTTGTCATTGAAAATGATGATGATTTGTCATTTGTTGATGATGAGGACCCTATGACTTATGAAGAGGCTGTGAGTTGTAATGACTCAGAGAAATGGCAGGATGCCATGAAATCCGAAATGGACTCGATGTATATAAACCAAGTGTGGACTTTGGTTGAGGCACCTGAAGGAGTTAAACCCATTGGGTGCAAATGGATATACAAACGAAAGTTAGGAGCAGATGGCCAGGTGGAGACCTATAAGGCCAGGCTTGTGGCAAAAGGATTCAAACAAAGACAAGGGATTGACTTTGATGAAACCTTTTCGTCTGTAGCCTTGCTCAAATCCATTAGGATTTTGCTTGCGATTGCAGCCTACTATGATTACGAGATCTGGCGAATGGACGTAAAGACGGTCTTCCTCAATGGGAAACTTGAAGAGGAAGTGTATATGACACAGCCAGAGGGTTTTGTTTCCTGTGGAAACGAAAATCTAATATGTAGACTGATGCGAACCATATATGGTTTGAAGCAAGCTTCTTGAAGATGGAACATCCGTTTTGATGAGACAATCAAAGAGTTTGATTTTATCAAAAACTTAGATGAACCATGTGTTTACAAGAAGGTTAGTGGGAGCGCGGTAACATTTCTTATATTGTATGTGGATGACATACTTATAATAGGAAATGATATACCGATGTTACAATCAGTCAAGGTCTGGCTATCAAAGAACTTCACTATGAAGGACTTGGGAGAGGCATCCTATATTTTAGGAATGAAGATCTATAGAGATAGATCTAATCGAACGATTGGCCTATCCCAAGGTACATACATCGATAAAGTGCTAAAACGGTTTAGCATGGAGAACTCGAAAAGAGGTCTCATTCCTATTAGTCATGGGATTACTCTTTCCGAGAAGATGTCTCCAAAGACATATGAGGAAAGGGTGCGCATGAGTAGGATTCCTTATTCCTCGGCAATAGGATCCATCATGTATGCGATGTTATGTACTAGAGCTGATGTTGCTCATTCACTTAGTGTGACGAGCAGATATCAGTCTAACCCAGGTGAAGAACACTGGAAAGCAGTGAAGAACATATTGAAGTACTTGAGAAGGACTAAAGATGTTTTTCTTGTTTTTGGTGGATCTGAATTGAAAATTGAGGGTTATACTGACTCTAGTTTTCAATCAGAAGGCGATGGTAGCAGATCCCAGTCAGGGTATGTATTTACTCTAAATGGGGGAGCGATTAGTTGGAAGAGTTCCAAACAGCCTACAACGGCTGACTCCACAGCGGAAGCGGAATATATAGCTGCATGTGAAGCTGCAAAGGAAGCTGTCTGGATGAGGAAATTTGTTTCTGATTTGGGAGTAGTTCCTAGCATTGAGGATCCTATAGTGTTGTATTGTGATAACAACGCTGCGATAGCTCAAGCTAAGGAACCAAGATCCCATAAGAATTCCAAACACGTGTTGCGGCACTTTCATCTGATTCGAGAGATCATAGAAAGAGGGGATGTCAACATCGTAAGAATTGACACACATAAGAACATAGCGGACCCATTTACTAAGGCATTGTCTCAGGCTCACTTTGATCGACATAGAGATAAGATGGGTATAAGATACCAGAGTGATTGGCTTTAGTACAAGTGGGAGTTTGATAGTATTTTGTCCTAAACCCAATCATGTGTGATGGGTTAGGAAATACTTTCATGTAATCTTATTTGATTTTATTTATATTAATAAAAGACTTGTTGTTTTTATTACGGGCTTTATCTATTTAAAGTGTTTAAATAAGAAGTTCCATAGTTTAGAGTAAAGCTTCTAGAATTATAATGAGATTATAATAATGAGATCTAGAAGATGATAACACTAAACTTAAATAGTTCCCGATTGTAGGATAACTAATTGGGAGTTAGTCAATCCGTAAAGATCGGTACATACTATGCTTGCTTCCTCGGAAGGATGTCTGTTCTCATAGACATTCGTGTGATGACACTATAGCTAGTATGTAGGTGCTTATTGGAGAATAAGTTCACTGAACGTGACTTGATCAAATGAACGACTAATGGAGTTTACTCACGTGTTAATAGTTGTTCATAAGTTGATGGTGGTACAAGTGTCCTTAGACTTGAGAACGTTAAAGTAATCTTATATACAATGAACTATGTTTTGGTTTAGTTCTAAGTCCTCAAGGGACAATCATTAGTTCTATTCCGGGTATAGGAATTTGTATATGAAGATAGTTAACGATCGATAAAGAATCTACCCCTTTCAGTAAAAGAAAGTGAATATCCTATGATGTTCTTACTATGTTAGTTCTGGAATCTCTGGCCAGAGTAATTGAAGTTAGAAAGAGTTTCTAATTCAAATGAACTAGACATAATGTATAAGAAATTATATGATTAAATTAAATAGGCTTGACACGCGATCCATGCCTTGTATTTAATCGGGATATTGTCGGGTTGAAGGAATTGATTGTACGGTAACCATTTGCTGAATAGGTTTTATATATTCTAAGCAATGAATTCATATTATCCGGATAGTCGCGATCTATTCAAAAGTATCACTCACGATGTAGAATAAATATTAATTACTTATGTAATTATATTTAACGAATTAATTAGTAATTCGTATAAGTAATAATAAATAGTTTATTATTATTTATTTCTACTACCGGCTTAATATTGAACCTAAAGGGTAACACCATAAAAAGGTTAAATATTTATAGATGATGAAAATAATTAATAAAGGCTATGAATTATTTATTTATTGAATAAATAATTAATTAGCAATTATTTATAATTTATTAAATGAGATTTAATAGATTATAAATAAATTAAGAAAAGTTCTTAATAATTATTAATTACAAAATTTAGTTTGAGAAATTAAATTTTATGAGAGAATTATTTTCAGAATGGGATTAATAATTAAAAGGGTTTTAATTATTAAATGATTATTTAATTAGATAAAGTAAAGACTTTATTTCTTTAAATATCAAACATTTCCAAGAGTTGGAGTACATCACAAACACACAACACAAAACATCCCTGGAGGTTTAGAAGATCATGGAGAGCTTTTGAAGTTCATCAAAATCATTCCAAACCATTTAATTAATTTTCTCAATTGTTCTTCATCTACTATATGATATTTGATCTTGGTGGATACCATTAGAGCACTCCACACTTGAGGGGTGATTGCTGGAAATCAAAGACACATTCATAACAATCCCAGGAAAGCTATCAAGGTATTTTTCTTGTGTTCATACAATTTTTAAATCTATATACATGATTAATTAGGTTTTTATGCAAGTAAATGTGATTTACGCTTCCGCTACGGTCATAAATTCCTTCAATCTGTCGGGTTTCCAGAGGCCTGCGGTAGCCCTAGGGGTTACCATGTACACTGCAACACGGGAACGCATGACTAAGGGTCTCAAGGTATCCCCTTGAGGATAACCTATAACTATTATCAGTCATCCAGTAGAGCTTCCAGAGTAGCTTCCGTGATAGGGGTTACCGGAGGGGGTACCGGAGCCAGGCTACCGGGCGGTACCCCCAGCTTCCGCCGGAAGCCTGATCAGGCTGCCAAATCAGATAAGGCACGCCTTCTACTTTTTAGGAACACGTTTATATCATCTAAAAACACTCTCAAACAGATAAACATTCAGTTATTTGAGGATATATGTCATATATACTTGATAAATGATACAAAATCATGATAAATACACGAGATAATCATTCTATGTTACCTAAACTGCTTGGTAACCTGATTATACACATCATACTCGATTATTATCAGAAATAACAGTCATTATCCCACTGGAGAGAGGATAAGTTATCATAAACAAACGATCATATCCTTCAAGAACTACATTCGGGCTTGATCCACTATAAATAGTGGTATGTAGGCAGTTTACGGGATCTTCTTTGACACTTACACTCCTTGAGTAGCTAGAGCACGTGCACTCTTGTGTGACATAGTCAAATTAGGGTTCTTGGCTGGCCAACATTTGGTCCTTGAGCTCTCATCCCGTAGATTCAGTCCGATCCTTCCGAGGAACCATATCCCGTGTTCTTCGGTAACCCTAGTCGTGAGCCTTCCCGGGCGGCTAGCTATTGATCTTCAACCACGAGCCTTTCTGGGTGGTTGGACGATTCCTTGTTTATTGGCGCTATTCCAGCACGAGGCCTCATAATCTGTTGTGCTAAATTCCTACCACAACAATGTCCTTTGACAGCATAATGGAATTTATTCTGTTTTCTCTATTAGTTATTCTTCCTTGTTAAAACAAACGAAAGACGAATGTGGAACCAACTTGTGAGTTTAGTACCAGCCAGGAGGCCAAGTACTCGAAAATTCTAAAGTTTAACGAACTATGAGCAAAAACAAGAAAAATGAACAGAAACTAACTGCATAAATAGTTAAGTTAAAAGTTACACAAACAAAGGCCCGAAGGCTATCAAGTCAAATGGCGGAAACCAAGAGTTTAGATAAACAAAAGATAAATAAATAAAGCTTAAGGGGCCTTAGGGGCCTCCTTAGCAGGAGAATCATCCTCTGAGCTAGTGTCAGTAGTGGACCCATCCTCAGCAGAATTAGCAGCACCAGACCGAATTAGAGGAAGCTTAGGATCCCAGGCTGAAGTGGTGGTGGTAGCATGCTCTTTGACCAAAGCATCATCCTCCCCGAATAGCTCTTCACTGGAACCAGGCTCATGTATCAAGGTACTGGGAAGATGAGGGCTAGGAAAAGCAGAAGGCAAGAATAACCCTGGATGCTGCCTCAGAACTGCTTCAAGGGCTTTGGTCCACCCATCAGTAAACTGGCTAGGAAAGAGCATCTCATCATGCTGATCCATGAGAGTCTTGTACTCATCCGAATCCAGATAGTCATCAATCTGCTTTTCCTTGTCATCCTTCAGAGCAACTAGCTCCGCATGCATCCCAACCATCTCTTCATCTTTTTTCTTTAGCTGCTCTTCCAGCAGGTTAATGTGGAGAGTCTTCTTCTGAGACTCAGTCTCAAAACCTTTGGCCTTCTCCTTCCAGGCTTTGGCTTTATGAACCAAGCTCTGAAAATGGACGTTAGCCTGCGTGAAAGGTTAGCATTAAAATCGAATAATGAATCTAAGCCGTCAAGGTATTGAAAAGACAAAGTTTGAGACTCACCACAGCAATAGCCTGAGCGCCAAGTGACTCTGACTCTCCAATACCTCCATTAAGGACCATGTCCTTATAGTCAGGAGTGGTGATTGAGTTCAAAGACCAATCCATGGAATGCTTGGTAGAGCCCACCACAGAATCCTGCTTTCTGAAGCCCCAGGGAGGCCTAAAAACTGTCGACTGGACGTTAACCTGGGAGATCCCCTCCAATCCAGCTATGTCACCATACCTCAGGTCTCCTTTCTGGACCTTGTGAGGGCGTAGAAAAGGAGGCTCCGTATTTTTCCCTCGAGGGTCAGCAGTCCTGTTAAATATAATTGATGTGTTTTAATCAGTGTTAAGTGTTACAGTGAATTATCAGAGTTTAGCTGGAAGCAGTCAGAGTTTAGTGTAAACTCTGACAGATGGAAGCTCGACAGAGTTTGTCAAACTCTGTCTGAAGGAAGCGTCTACTGGTCAACAGTGATTGAAGATTTATTATGGAAGCGATATCTTTGAAGATTGGATAGCTATCAAAGAGATCGAGTTGACTTAGGAGACGTGTGACAATCTGTAATTGATATCATTGTATAGCTGATTATTAGGAATATCAATTAGAGATTGTATCGTAGCTGTATGTTATATAAATACAGTTAGGTTAACCCTAGAAGGGTATCGTACAACGAATTATCTTGATTGTAACCTAGCAGCTCTTTGTGATATTTTTACATCACGAAGAGGGTTCTTAATACAAGAAGTTTTTAAGTGCATAAACGTTTTACTTGTTAAACTCTCATACGAAGTTGATTATTAATTGTGTATTCGGCCTAACAAGTGGTATCAGAGCCAAACTGTTACTTTATTACAGGTTAAGATCCAAACACAACAATAATCATGGCAGCAATTCCTCCACCAACACCTACTGTTTCTGAAAAGGCTCCTACTACTGTGAGTCGTTATGAACCAATCAGGGTTCCTATTCTCAGGCCATTAGAGTATGCTATGTGGAAGGTCAAGATGACTATGTTTCTGGAGGCTACAGATCCAGAATATCTTGACAGGATTTATGAAGGCCCTCACAATCCTACAAAGCTATCTGTTGCAGTTGCTGGTGAAGAAGCAAAAATGGTTCCAAAGGAAAAGAAGGACATGACTCCTGAAGATCTATCATCAATTGCTAAGGATGCAAAAGTTAGGCATTTACTGCATAGTGCTTTAGACAATGTTATGTCTAACAAAGTCATTAACTGCACCACTGCAAAAGAGATATGGGATGCTCTTGAAGTCAGGTGTCAAGGAACTGCGGCTATTAAGAAGAATAGGAGAAACATACTCACACAAGAGTATGAGCATTTTGAGGCTAAACCTGAAGAGACCATGGCAGAAACATTTGATAGATTCTGTAAACTGATCAATGATCTGTCATTGGTCAACAAAGAGTATGATCTAGAAGACTCGAATCTCAAGTTTCTTCTTTCTCTACCTGAAAAGTGGGATGTGAAAACAACCACTATTAGAGACAACTATGATCTTGCTGAAACAGAGATTGATGAAATCTATGGGCTGCTCAAAACTTATGAATTGGAAATGGAGCAGAGAAACATGAGATAAAGCAGGAAAGGAAAGTCTGTTGCTCTTAATGTTGAAGAGAAGCCTCAGAAGAAAGAGGCATCAAGAAAGAAAATGAAGGGAAAAGCTTTGGTCATACACTCAGAGAGTGAATCATCAAACTATGAGTGTGATTCAAATTCTTCTGAATCATCTGACTCTGAGGATGATGAAGAAGAAATGAGGAAAATGGCTGTGTTGATGGTGAAAACCTTCAAGAAAATGGGCTTCAAGAATTTCAAGAAAGGAAAAAGGTTTTCTAGAGATTCAAATGAAGACAGGAAAAGCTTCAGGAAGTCTGATAAGAGAGATTCTAAAGGGAAGAAGGATAAGTCTGAAATTCAATGCTACAAGTGTAAGGAGATGGGTCACTATGCTCCTGAGTGCAAGAAAGGTAAAACTGGAAAAGTACTCTACACTAAAGGCAGAGATTGGGCAGATACTTCAGATTCTGATGAAGAAGTGAACTATGCTCTCATGGCTACTACTGAATCAGAAACTTCTGAAAATCAGGTACCTCTAACTACCTATGTTTATAATATTGATGACATTGCTCAATTAAGAATTTATCTTAAGTCATTGCATATAAGTTATAGGGATCAGACTTTAGAAAATGAGAGGATAAAAGCTGAAAATTCTGAACTTAAGGTAAGAAATAAATTTGTTGAAGAAAAACTTGAAAACATGCAACAAGTTCAGAAAGAGAGAGATGATGTTGTTTGTAAAGAACAGAATTTGCTTCAGAAATATAAACAACTAGAGTCAGAGTTGGAGGAAGCAAATAATAAAATTTGGACTTGGACTAATTCTGGAAAGGACACTCAACAGATTTTTCAAACAGACACTGTTGGTCTAGGTTATAATGAGGGAGATGAACTTAGATTTCAAAATCAAGTTAAAATCAGAACTCATTTTGTACATGGAACCAGTAAATTTTTGTCTGAAAATGAAAAAGAAGCTGTTAAAAGTGGACCAGTAAAAACTAGTGTTAAACAGGTTAATATTGGTTCAATGACAGATAAACAACTCAAGCATAAACTGAAGGAGTTAAAATCTGTTAAGAAACAAAAAGTGTCAAACAAGAACAGAAATGGAAAAGTAGGCATCACTTCATGAAATAAACCAATGCTTGCTAGTTATGCTCCAAGAAAGACATGTCATAACTGTGGTAGTACTAAGCATCTTGCAAATTTCTGCAAGAAAAATAAAAATATAAATTCTTTACCTACAAAGTCTGAGGTAAAGAAGGATTTTGCTAGAACTAAGCCACAGACTTTATGCACACACTGTGGAAGCACTTGGCATTCCATTTATACTTGCAGAGAATATCATGCTATCTATCATAATTACTATGAACTGAAACCCAATCTGAAATGGGTTAAAGTTGATACTGCAAGTGTAAACACTGATATTGTTAGCTCAAACTCTGATAATGTTAATTCCGCTGCAAAAGCTAACAAAGTTAAGAATGCCAAAGGATCCAAGCAAGTCTGGATCCTTAAAACTAATCCTCAGTAATTGTTTGTGATTGTAGGGTAACAGGAAGGCAACCCTAGTCGTGGACAGTGGATGTTCAGGACACATGACTGGAAATAAAGCCCTGCTATCAGACTATGAGGAGAAGGCTGGCCCAAAAGTTTCCTATGGTGATGGCAATGTAGGAAGAACATTGGGATATGGCAATATTAATCTTGGAAATGTCATCATCAACAATGTAGCTCATGTCCCAGGACTCAAGCATGACTTGTTGTCTGTGAGTCAAATCTGTGACAAGGGATATCATGTAGATTTTCAACCTGAATATTGTGAAGTTATCAGCAAATCTACAGGAAAGGTTGTTCTAGTTGGTCACAGGCAAAACAACATTTATGAAATCAAGCTTTTGATAGACTCTGTTGGAAAAGCTGTTTGCCTGTCTACAAGAATGTCTAGTGAAGAGAGTTGGAAGTGGCACAAGAAACTCTCACATTTGAACTTGAACAACATCAATGAATTGATCAGAAAGGATCTTGTAAGAGGACTCCCAAAGGCTCTGTTAAATGTTGATGGCCTATGTGATTCATGTCAGAAGGCTAAACAAAGGAAGTCATCTTTCAAGAGCAAGACAGAATTTTCTATCACTGATCCCTATCATCTTCTGCATGTTGATCTCTTTGGTCCAGTAAATGTTATGTCTATTGCAAGGAAGAAATATGCTTTAGTCATTGTTGATGAATACACTAGATTCACTTGGGTGTATTTTCTAGCAAAGAAGGATGAAACTGCAATAACTCTGATGGAGCATGTGAAGCTTCTGGACAAAGGATCAAGCAACAAAGTCAGAATCATCAGAAGTGATAATGGAACTGAGTTTAAAAATGCAACAATGGAAGAATTCTGCAAGGACAATGGAGTGAAGCAAGAATTTTCAGCACCTGGTACACCACAACAAAATGGTGTAGTTGAAAGGAAAAATAGAACCTTGATTGAAGCTGCCAGAACTATGCTTGATGAAGCAAAATTGCCAACTTATTTCTGGGCAGAAGCTGTTCAAACTGCTTGTTTTACTCAAAATGCAACACTGATCAATAAGCATGGAAAGACACCATATGAGATGGTGAAGAAAAAGAAGCCTAACCTGAAATACTTTCATATTTTCGGGTGCAAATGTTTTGTTTTGAAGACTCATCCAGAACAGTTGACCAAGTTTGAGCTTAAGGCAGATGAAGGAATTTTTGTTGGCTATCCACTGTCAACAAAGGCATTCAGAGTTTACAATCTGAGAACTAAAGTGATCATGGAATCTATACATGTTTCTTTTGATGATAAGAAGATAACTGGACTTGAAGACAAAGATGAATATGATCAACTGAATTTTGAAAATGAAGATTTAAACTCTGATGAAGGAAATTATGATGAAACAATTCTGACAGACTCTGTTGAAACAAACTCTGAACCTCTACTGGTAAACACTGGAGAAACTTCTCAGCCACAACAAAGGGGAGAACCAGTTGAAGGGGAGCATGATCAAGATGAAGACTCAAACACTGATACTGAGTCAACTGAAAAATCTGGATCAAACTCTGATGCTTCAAACTCTGAAAATTCAAATTCTGACTCTGGGCAGTCAAGTTCAGGGGGAGTCTTAGAAAACGAAGAAAGATCACAACAAAATCAGGAGAGCATGGATCAAGGGGGAGGATCACATGCTGATAGAAGTCATTTGCCTTCTGCTAGGAAATGGACTAAATCACATACACCTGATTTGATAATTGGTGATCCAGATGCAAAAGTGAAAACAAGAAGTGCTACTGCAAGTGAATGTCTGTTTCATGCATTCTTGTCTAAAAATGAACCAAAGAAAGTGGAAGAAGCACTTCAAGATGCTGACTGGATAACAGCAATGCAGGAAGAGTTGAATGAATTTGAAAGAAATGAAGTTTGGACCCTTGTACCAAGGCCAAAGAACAGATCTATTGTTGGTACTAAATGGGTTTTCAGAAACAAGACTTACAGTGAAGGTGTTATCACAAGGAACAAGGCTAGACTGGTAGCAAAAGGCTATTCACAACAGAAAGGAATAGGCTATGATGAAACATTTGCTCCAGTTGCAAGATTGGAGGCAATCAGAATTTTTCTAGCAAATGCCTCTCACATGAAATTCAAAGTGTTCCAGATGGATGTGAAAAGTGCTTTTTTGAATGGAAAGCTTGAAGAAGAAGTGTTTGTTGAACAACCACCAGGATTTGTGGACCCCAAATATCCAGATTATGTCTACAGGCTAGATAAGGCACTATATGGACTTAAGCAGGCACCAAGAGCATGGTTTGAGACACTTGCTCAATTTCTTCTAGAAAGTGGATTCAACAGAGGAACAATTGACAAAACTTTGTTTTATTTCAATCAAGGAAGTGACCTCCTTTTAGTTCAGATTTATGTTGATGACATTATCTTTGGGTCTACTAATGATAAACTCTGTAAGAAGTTTGCCAAGCTCATGCAGTCCAGGTATCAAATGAGCATGATGGGAGAGCTTAGTTACTTTCTAGGCCTACAGGTGAGACAAACAAATGATGGTATTTTCATTAATCAAGAAAAATATACCAGAAATCTTCTCAAGAAATTTGGTATGCTTGACTGTTCATCTGCATCAACTCCCATGGCAACAGCAACTAAATTAGACAAAGACACAGGAGTTTCAGTGGATATGACAAACTACAGGTGCATGATAGGATCTCTTCTATACTTGACAGCTAGTAGGCCTGACATCATGTATGCAACCTGTCTTTGTGCAAGGTTTCAGGCAGATCCTAGAGAGCCACATCTAACAGCTTTGAAAAGAATCTTCAAGTATCTCAAGGGCACCATATCATTAGGTCTGTGGTACCCCAGAGAATCAGATTTCAAGCTACTTGGGTATTCTGACGCAGACTTTGCAGGCTGCAAGATAGACAGAAAGAGCACTAGTGGAAGTTGTCAATTTCTTGGTGACAGACTTGTTTCCTGGTACAGCAAGAAACAGAAATCAATCTCCACATCTACAGCAGAAGCAGAGTATATTGTAGCTGGTAGCTGTTGTGCACAGATCTTATGGATGAAGAATCAATTGCTGGATTATGGATTGAGGTACAGTAAAATTCCTATTTACTGTGATAATCAAAGTGCTATTGCTATGACAGGTAATCCAGTACAGCATTCAATGACCAAGCACATCAGCATAAGGTACCACTTCATCAGAGAACATATGGAAGAAGGAAATATTGAACTACATTTTGTATCTACAGAACAACAACTTGCAGATATCTTCACTAAACCATTGAGTGAAGCTACATTTACAAGACTGGTCAATGAACTAGGAATGGTTTCTGGTTCTGACTAGGAATGTTGGTTAGATTCAAATTTTACTTATGTGGTGTATTACTCATATTTCCTGTTTGGTTAAATGCTAAGTGAACTCTGTTGATTAAACTCTGTTATGCATACTCTGTTAAACTCTGTCAGCATGCCTATATGTCATTCACTGTTAATCAGTTTGATAAACTCTGCGAACTCTGAGTTGATTTTTGTCTGAATGAAAACACCAATGAAGAAATATGTATGAAGCATGATTCTCAGCAATTAATCATGAATCTTTCTGAGTTATTGTGATCTAATCTTAGATTGTGCAGAAAGTTAACACAACATGATACTGGCTCATATTTATAGCATCTCTTAGTTTATTTTGTCATAAACTCTGAGTCTATAAATACTGTGTGCATTACCTTACATAAAAAATTACTGATGTTGATGAACTCTAAACTCTGTTAGTTATACTCTGGTAGAATAAAATGCTTACTGCAATACCCCAAAGAAAATGTATATAGGTTGTTATACTCCTTTGAGATTATGTTGGATACTAGGATGACCCAGGAACTTATTGGTATATAATATGTGCTAAAATCCTCTGATTTTTGGTGACTAGTTAAATACTAGGATGACCCAGGAACTTATCAAAATGATAAGGGCTAAAATTTTTGAATTTTTGGTGACTGGTTCCAACCTCTGATTACTGGAATGAATAAAATAATAATAATAATAATAAAAAATTGTATATAGAGGGGGTATAAAATAAAAGTTACTGTATATAAATTGATTACTTCAGAGTTTAGCTTTCATCATACAGTCAGTGTTTACTATGACAGTTTGTGCATCCAGTGTTTATTGATTTACTTTATGGATTTTATGAAAAAGATGCTCTAAAAATTGATTTAGTAAACTCTGCTTCACACACACATATATTCACAACTATGCAATTTATGAAAGGGTTTCGGTGATAAAGTTGGAGAATTGACAAACGCTGTTGATTCGTGATTTGTACTCTAAGGTAAATTTTCACTTGGATAATTTGAAAATTTTTGAGTAAATAGGGATTTTGACAACTGTTAATCAGTGGATTGTTGATGAATGTGTTCTTTATATGATTACTTTAATTAGTTTTCATATTCTCTTCTTTGATTTATTTCCTTGAAGAACAGTTCATAAAACATAAATAAAAATTGCAGAACACAATGAATAAGATTAGAGAAACATAATTTTTCATTGATAATAAGAAAGAGATTACAAGAAAATATTACATCTTTTTGTTCTCTCTATCTGCTAATCTATTCAACAGGAAAATAAAAGGTCAGTCCAAACCACTCCATTGTTAGCAAAAAATCCCAGATCCCATCTTTGCCACTTTATTTGGGTGGAAGTTGAAGGGATAAGGTTATTTTTGCTGACATATTCATTAACAATGGTTGGTGGTGTTGGATGAGGATGCCTTCGAGGAGAGCCATGCAAATGTTGCTTGGAGAGCGGCATCGATGTCGATCACCCTTGCAGGTTTCTCTCTCTCGATCTCTTCCAGACCAGCATCCATTTGCAGCCACAGCGTCTCAAGCTGCCTTTCCCACTCAAACGCTTCAAACTCTTCACGCGTATAGCTGAAGATATCCCTATTTTCGACAAGATGGAGGTTCTTTTCTTTGATGGTAAGGTTGGCCATTGTTTTTCAGAGTGTTTTGTTTGAAGGGTTTGTGATTTTTACAGGGGAAACTGAAAGGTTAAAGGATTAATGAACTAATCTGAGCAAGACTCTAGGCCTTAAATAGAGATGGGTAAGCAACGAAGTCCTTAAACGCTTCGTATTCTGGTTATTAAAGGCAACAGGTAAACGCTTCATATTCTGGTTTTAATTGGGTCTAGATATTTTAAGAGAGTATTATTTGATTTTTGTTTAAATCAAATATTTTAATGTTTTAATTTGCAAAATACTCTTCTTAAAAATAAGCGCACGTGACCCACTCGCCCATTAATGTGTCCCACTCACCCATTATCGTGTCCCACTACACATTAATCTAGGAACTGATTGAGTGTTTGTTACATAAGAGATTGGGTTTTTAATTACTCTAATTACTTTTGTGTCCAAACGGTTGTGTTTTATTCTTACATCTCACAGTTCTCTCATTTTTCACTTGTGCATTCTCGCAAACACCTTCCCTACATACATTTCTCTTGGAAATTCTTGCAAATTTCTTAACTCAATGGCTTCTAAAGCATTCACTGCTCTTGGTTTACGGTTTGTTCCTAACAACTATGAAGCTCCACTCTATCATGAACGTGTTCCAGAACCGTTTCATCTAATGCAGAATTTCTTGAGAGATTCAGAGATTGGACAAGCTCTGGTTGGACCTGATACTCTCTCTGCACCTCAAATTGCTACATTTTGGCAGAATTCAGTTTATGTGGATGGAGGAGAGAATGGGACTCCTAACATCATCTTCACTTATGAAGAACAAGATTATGTGATTACTCCACAAACTGTACGAGATACAACGGGGTTTGACACACATACTTCTTATACTCTGGTTAATGAAACTCATTTGAGAGAGATGCTACAAGAGATAGGTTACATGGAATCTCTTGACAAGCTTGGCGGTATAAAGAGACCTAATCTCAGGAAGGAATGGAACTTCTCCTTTGATTGCATAACAAGGACATTCCAGAAGAAAGTCACCAACTGGGATGCCATTCCAATAGACAGTCTCCAAATCGGGTATTCTCTACTCTATGGTAGTAATTTTGATTTTGGTAGATATGTTCTGATGAACTTAGGTGATAAACTGTCAGAATCTACCACTGTTTATTATGCTCATTTTTGTCAAATGCTGTTCAATGCTTGTGTACCTGGTCTAGAAATTGTTGATACAGATGAAATTGATTCTTTTAGAGTCAATAAGAGAATATTCTCTGATATGACTAATAAGGATGTTGGTAAAGCAAATCTCCCTGCTTTTGTCATGCCACTTGCTCTGCAAAATTTTCTTAATCAACCTCAAGAACCACAACAACCTGAACCACAACCACAACCACAACAACAACCTGAACCACACCCTGAACCTCAACCTGAACCGCTAAACATTGATCGTACTCAAACACCAAACACTGAACCGCCTACATCACCTACTCCCTCAGCACCTACAAAACAACCTTCACACATTACTCAAACAAACTCTGAATCATCACAATCTCCACCAAAATCACAGTCTAAAGCACAAAGAGTTAAGAAGGCAATTCATGAACGACATGCAAGGGTTAAGCTGGCAATAGAGACACAAAGAAAATCAAAACAGACATCTCTTGGAGCTGTTTATACTAGAAGAGTGAAAAGAATAAGACAAACGGCAAACATACCTAAATCACTCTCAGTGGTAGAACAATCTCCACCATCTAGTGAAGAGGATTCAGATAATGTTCCTCTAGCAAAGCGAAGAAAACTGGTATTCTCTGATACTGTGGATGAAGATATTGATGCTCCAGAGGTATTTTCACAGCAAACACCTCCTGTTGAGGTTGAGAAAGATGCAATACCTGCAGAGGTTGAAATGCTTGCAGAGGACAAAATGCCTGCAGAAGAGGATGCTAGAGATGGCCTTTCTTCGATAAATGATATTCTTGATTCATTTATGCCATTCTCTGATATTACTCATATTTCCTGTTTGGTTAAATGCTAAGTGAACTCTGTTGATTAAACTCTGTTATGCATACTCTGTTAAACTCTGTCAGCATGCCTATATGTCATTCACTGTTAATCAGTTTGATAAACTCTGCGAACTCTGAGTTGATTTTTGTCTGAATGAAAACACCAATGAAGAAATATGTATGAAGCATGATTCTCAGCAATTAATCATGAATCTTTCTGAGTTATTGTGATCTAATCTTAGATTGTGCAGAAAGTTAACACAGCATGATACTGGCTCATATTTATAGCATCTCTTAGTTTATTTTGTCATAAACTCTGAGTCTATAAATACTGTGTGCATTACCTTACATAAAAAATTACTGATGTTGATGAACTCTAAACTCTGTTAGTTATACTCTGGTAGAATAAAATGCTTACTGCAATACCCCAAAGAAAATGTATATAGGTTGTTATACTCCTTTGAGATTATGTTGGATACTAGGATGACCCAGGAACTTATTGGTATATAATATGTGCTAAAATCCTCTGATTTTTGGTGACTAGTTAAATACTAGGATGACCCAGGAACTTATCAAAATGATAAGATCTAAATTTTTTGAATTTTTGGTGACTGGTTCCAACCTCTGATTACTGGAATGAATAAAATAATAATAATAATAAAAAATTGTATATAGAGGGGGTATAAAATAAAAGTTACTGTATATAAATTGATTACTTCAGAGTTTAGCTTTCATCATACAGTCAGTGTTTACTATGACAGTTTGTGCATCCAGTGTTTATTGATTTACTTTATGGATTTTATGAAAAAGATGCTCTAAAAATTGATTTAGTAAACTCTGCTTCACACACACATATATTCACAACTGTGCAATTTATGAAAGGGTTTCGGTGATAAAGTTGGAGAATTGACAAACGCTGTTGATTCGTGATTTGTACTCTAAGGTAAATTTTCACTTGGATAATTTGAAAATTTTTGAGTAAATAGGGATTTTGACAACTGTTAATCAGTGGATTGTTGATGAATGTGTTCTTTATATGATTACTTTAATTAGTTTTCATATTCTCTTCTTTGATTTATTTCCTTGAAGAACAGTTCATAAAACATAAATAAAAATTGCAGAACACAATGAATAAGATTAGAGAAACATAATTTTTCATTGATAATAAGAAAGAGATTACAAGAAAATATTACATCTTTTTGTTCTCTCTATCTGCTAATCTATTCAACAGGAAAATAAAAGGTCAGTCCAAACCACTCCATTGTTAGCAAAAAATCCCAGATCCCATCTTTGCCACTTTATTTGGGTGGAAGTTGAAGGGATAAGGTTATTTTTGCTGATATATTCATTAACAATGGTTGGTGGTGTTGGATGAGGATGCCTTCGAGGAGAGCCATGCAAATGTTGCTTGGAGAGCGGCATCGATGTCGATCACCCTTGCAGGTTTCTCTCTCTCGATCTCTTCCAGACCGGCATCCATTTGCAGCCACAGCGTCTCAAGCTGCCTTTCCCACTCAAACGCTTCAAACTCTTCACGCGTATAGCTGAAGATATCCCTATTTTCGACAAGATGGAGGTTCTTTTCTTTGATGGTAAGGTTGGCCATTGTTTTTCAGAGTGTTTTGTTTGAAGGGTTTGTGATTTTTACAGGGGAAACTGAAAGGTTAAAGGATTAATGAACTAATCTGAGCAAGACTCTAGGCCTTAAATAGAGATGGGTAAGCAACGAAGTCCTTAAACGCTTCGTATTCTGGTTATTAAAGGCAACAGGTAAACGCTTCATATTATGGTTTTAATTGGGTCTAGATATTTTAAGAGAGTATTATTTGATTTTTGTTTAAATCAAATATTTTAATGTTTTAATTTGAAAAATACTCTTCTTAAAAATAAGCGCACGTGACCCACTCGCCCATTAATGTGTCCCACTCACCCATTATCGTGTCCCACTACACATTAATCTAGGAACTGATTGAGTGTTTGTTACATAAGAGATTGGGTTTTTAATTACTCTAATTACTTTTGTGTCAAAACGGTTGTGTTTTATTCTTACATCTCACAGTTCTCTCATTTTTCACTTGGGCATTCTCGCAAACACCTTTCCTACATACATTTCTCTTGGAAATTCTTGCAAATTTCTTAACTCAATGGCTTCTAAAGCATTCACTGCTCTTGGTTTACGGTTTGTTCCTAACAACTATGAAGCTCCACTCTATCATGAACGTGTTCCAGAACCGTTTCATCTAATGCAGAATTTCTTGAGAGATTCAGAGATTGGACAAGCTCTGGTTGGACCTGATACTCTCTCTGCATCTCAAATTGCTACATTTTGGCAGAATTCAGTTTATGTGGATGGAGGAGAGAATGGGACTCCTAACATCATCTTCACTTATGAAGAACAAGATTATGTGATTACTCCACAAACTGTACGAGATACAATGGGGTTTGACACACATACTTCTTATACTCTGGTTAATGAAACTCATTTGAGAGAGATGCTACAAGAGATAGGTTACATGGAATCTCTTGACAAGCTTGGCGGTATAAAGAGACCTAATCTCAGGAAGGAATGGAACTTCTCCTTTGATTGCATAACAAGGACATTCCAGAAGAAAGTCACCAACTGGGATGCCATTCCAATAGACAGTCTCCAAATCGGGTATTCTCTACTCTATGGTAGTAATTTTGATTTTGGTAGATATGTTCTGATGAACTTAGGTGATAAACTGTCAGAATCTACCACTGTTTATTATGCTCATTTTTGTCAAATGCTGTTCAATGCTTGAGTACCTGGTCTAGAAATTGCTGATACAGATGAAATTGATTCTTTTAGAGTCAATAAGAGAATATTCTCTGATATGACTAATAAGGATGTTGGTAAAGCAAATCTCCCTGCTTTTGTCATGCCACTTGCTCTGCAAAATTTTCTTAATCAACCTCAAGAACCACAACAACCTGAACCACAACCACAACCACAACAACAACCTGAACCACACCCTGAACCTCAACCTGAACCGCTAAACATTGATCGTACTCAAACACCAAACACTGAACCGCCTACATCACCTACTCCCTCAGCACCTACAAAACAACCTTCACACATTACTCAAACAAACTCTGAATCATCACAATCTCCACCAAAATCACAGTCTAAAGCACAAAGAGTTAAGAAAGCAATTCATGAACGACATGCAAGGGTTAAGCAGGCAATAGAGACACAAAGAAAATCAAAACAGACATCTCTTGGAGCTGTTTATACTAGAAGAGTGAAAAGAATAAGACAAACGGCAAACATACCTAAATCACTCTCAGTGGTAGAACAATCTCCACCATCTAGTGAAGAGGATTCAGATAATGTACCTCTAGCAAAGCGAAGAAAACTGGTATTCTCTGATTCTGTGGATGAAGATATTGATGCTCCAGAGGTATTTTCACAGCAAACACCTCCTGTTGAGGTTGAGAAAGATGCAATACCTGCAGAGGTTGAAATGCCTGCAGAGGACAAAATGCCTGCAGAAGAGGATGCTAGAGATGGCCTTTCTCCGATAAATGATATTCTTGATTCATTTTTGCCATTCTCTGATCCTATCTCTGATACTGGTGCAGCTGATCAACCTACAGTTATTCTTTCTGAAACTGTAGCATCCCATACTGAGTTATTATCTGATGTTCACCAAACTGTTGAAGGAGGAGATGAAATTGATCAAGCAACCAAGGCTACTTCTCAGTCTATGCCTGTTGCTGAGCCTGAGCAACATGGAGAAAATCTTGACAAGGCTGCCGAAGAAATTGCTAAAATTATGGCTGAAGATGAACATGCTAAAGCTACAAGTATTGAACCTGAAGGTGAAAGCAGTGCAAACTCTGATTCTTCTCTGAGTGCACCAGTACAAACAGACAATAAACACACACCGTTCACTCAACCTTGTACGTCTCATGAAGTTGAGAGAGCACAATTTGCAAAGAATGCTGCTGAGTGGTACAAAGAGGATTGTATTTTTCCACGAGGAAGAGCAGCTGATTTTGTTAAGCAAACTGCTGATACTATCTCCAATCCAGAGATTTTTTCTTGCTTAAAAGCAACTGTAGTTCAAGTCAAAACTCTGGATAGAAGATTTGATGACACTACACAGGCAATCACTGCCTTGAGGAATGAGGTTGTAGCTAGAGAAATGAAAATGGAAAGAGATTCAAAACTCGTGACTACAAAATTTTCTACAGCTCAAGACAATCTCTTTGCCAGGCTGAGTAAAGTTGAAGAGAATCAGTCTGACTTATCTGCTAAAATTGATTCTATTGCTACCTCCTTGGAGTTAATTACATCTATTCTTATGCCTGATGATGTCAAAAAGGGGGAGAGAGTTGTCAGAAGGGATAGTGCTGGAGATGGAGGGGCAAGTAGTAAAGGAAAGAACAAGGCTGAAGAGGTTCAAACTTTGAGAACTAGCAAGTCATCTAAATCACAGTTTGTTGGGAGAAATACTGATACTCAAGGTACTTCAAAGACCAAGAGTTTGCTGTTACCTTCTAATCCACAAACTGATGAAGAATTGGCTGCTAAGCTGTTTATTGAAGAGAATGAGGAAGGAGTTACGATTGAGGACATTGAAGCTGAAGAAAAGAGTTTACAAGAAGAACATCTCAAGGCTTTAAAGTCTGGTAAGTTACAAAGAGGAAAAGCTCCTAGACCTGTTGTTAAAGGTGTTGTGATCAAAGAAAGGGCTGATGTTAGTCAAAGATCTCGGTTTTCAAAGGAAACAATGGCAGCAGAAGCTAAACTCAAGCTGAAAAATATTGAAGGAGAAAGTTCACAGAAGAAAGTTACAACTTCTGTTGCATCACAAGTAATGATTACACCTTTACACTCTTCACAGTTGAAATCAGTTTTTGGGAAAGGAACAATTCATGATCCAAATATATTATCTGGAGTTTCTATGAATGTTTCTGATGGAAGAGCTTTGTCTGGCAAAATTGGTAATAATAAGGGTGGACTAGGTTCACACAGAGACAAAAGGCAATATACTGGTCCTAGAGATCCTTCTTCACTGGCTGTTCCAGGTCGAGGTGTTCCTCAAGAGAGTTTGGACATACTGGAATCAGTACAGTTAGTTCATCAGAAGAGTTTAAACAAGGATTTTCTCTTGTACTTCATGGCTGATGGGACAGTATTTAAAGTTGGTGAGAATGATATTGGCTTGAAATGTTGGGAAGAATTCGAGTATGTTCTATATCTTCTCAAGGTGAATAGTCAAAGGACTCAATCAGTTGCTAATGTGCTCAGACAGAGAATGCTTCAGAATCTGGCAATCAGAGGAGAGAAATATAATAGCAGATATGTTCCTAAGTACAGGGATTACAAAGGAAATCTCATTGAAATGAAGAAAGGTACTGCAAAGTTAAAGACTGATTTGGGAATCACAGTACTTGACTTCAATTCACAGTCAGAAAAAGTCAGATTTATCAGACTGGGAAATGAGATGAGAAGGAACAAAATCTATGATCTTAGGGCTGCTATCTATCAGACAGATGAGAGTGATCCTCAGCTCAGAGAAATTAAAGAAGCTATGAAGATTGAGCTTGAAAATGCAGAAAGAAGATTGCTCATAGATTATCTCAGAGCTATGCCAGATCTTGAAGTGATAAGAGATTAAGGTCTGTAAGGATTTTCTTATTCTCTGTAGTTTTTGTTAAGTATAAGCTTAAACTCTGAATTTTTATAAACACTGTATTTGTCTATTTGTTTTGACATCATCAATTATTGTCATTAACTTGTGCATTTTTGCTGATGAACAAGTTGGGGGAGATTGTTAAATATAATTGATGTGTTTTAATTAGTGTTTAAGTGTTACAGTGAATTATCAGAGTTTAGCTGGAAGCAGTTAGAGTTTAGTGTAAACTCTGACAGATGGAAGCTCGATAGAGTTTGTCAAATTCTGTCTGAAGGAAGCGTCTACTGGTCAACAGTGATTGAAGATTTATTATGGAAGCGATATCTTTGAAGATTGGATAGCTATCAAAGAGATGGAGTTGACTTAGGAGACGTGTGACAATCTGTAATTGATATCATTGTATAGCTGATTATTAGGAATATCAATTAGAGATTGTATCGTAGCTGTATGTTATATAAATACAGTTAGGTTAACCCTAGAAGGGTATCGTACAACGAATTATCTTGATTGTAACCTAGCAGCTCTTTGTGATATTTTTACATCACGAAGAGGGTTCTTAATACAAGAAGTTTTTAAGTGCATAAACGTTTTACTTGTTAAACTCTCATACGAAGTTGATTATTAATTGTGTATTCGGCCTAACAAGTCCTCTTAGCTCGAGCCATCCTGGAAGTCTCTTCATCAGGAGAGGGCGCAGCCTCCACAATCAACTTCGCAACTGCAAAAATAAACAAAAACGAGTTGGAATAAATTCAGTAAAAAAGTAAATGGCAAAGATTAGTAAGAAAATTACCCCGTTCAGAAACTTCTGAAAGGCCTACTTTCCTCAGAGATTCCTCATTTAAAAGGCTTAGGCACGTAATAGAACTGCCATCTGCCTGGGTCAGAGTATTATAAGCGGCATGTTCCTCGGTATTAAGGACGATTCCCTTAGCGCTTCCGTCTGAAACTCTCGAAAAGGTCCGCCTAAAGAGAGTGCCCCAGTCACCTCCGTCCCACTCTAAGTATGCAAACTCATTTTTCCAGCCCGTATTATTACCAGGGATAGACTTGCCATTAAAAAGTGGGGGAACTCTAGGGCGGAGTTTAACAGATACCGAGCCAGGGTTCGTGGCAGGACTATTGTAAAATTGAAAATTTTTGCGAAAAAGCGCAACAGATAAAGGGAGTTGTTGTTTGAGACACAAAACCATGAAACATAAGATAATCCTCCACGCATTTGGCGGGAGTTGACACAGACTAATCTGAACATCAGCTAAAAGTCTAGGAATGAATTCATGAAACGGAAAGCGGAGACCGGCTACTAAACTCTCCCTATAGACACACAAAGAATTTGGTTTCCAGTGACAAGGTCTGTCACCTGGCTCAGCTGGGACAAGTTTATAAGGTGACTTGATCTTAAAAAGTTTGTTATATCTAGTGATTTCCTCAACATCATGATATGAGCTACAGCAGTCATACGCATCTAATTCAGACAAAGAAGGGTAATCGTCTCCACGTTGATTTAACATGTCTACGAGAGATGTGTAAGAAGAGGGAATGGTGATCGTACCTTTGGAGGAGGCGGAATTCATTTTTGCAAGACGGGACTTAGCTTTGTCCTCCATTGATGCTCCTGGAAAAAAGGTTTGAAGCTCCACTAAAACCCAGAAAATATGAAGATTTGAAGAAATCTTCAAAGAAAACCCACAAAGTATGAAGATTTGAAGAAATCTTCAAAGAAAACCCAGAAAATATGAAGGTTTGAAGAAATCTTCAAGGAAAAACCCAGAAACCACCGTGAGGGGGAGGAGCTTCGCCAAAAAACTCTCACCGAAAATCGCCTTAAAATAAAAAGAACTACAGAGAGAATCTCTAATGAAGTGTTTGAGTAGAAGTGAGAATGAGAAAGTGAACTCTCCACTCTCACTCTTATATACAACTATTCACCCGATTAAAATTCTTCCAAACGGTCAGAAAACCTACAGTGACATGTCAAAATTTCAAAGTTGACCTACTAAGGGCCCATGAAACCGGCCCAAATTAAGGCCCAATTCTAGAACATTCTTAGAAAAATATCTTGGAAAAATATCATAGATATTTTGAAAAAATATCATAGACAAAAAACCCTAAATTTGGATTCGAATTAAGAATAGCCTGGACAGGCCCAATGACAGCCATGAGGTCAAGCCCATTCTGAAAAGAAAGAAGGTATTTTTATAAAAATACGCATGCCTAAAAAAAAGGGTAATAAACCTATGAGGCCCAATAAGGATAGGCCCAAAGCCAAAGTGGCCCTTATTTCGACCAGAATCCTGGTCGAAATGACCAAGAATCCTGGTCGAAAAACTCTTCGACCAAAGCGTTGGAAACGCCCTTATTTCGACCAGAATCCTGGTCGAAACGACCAAGAATCCTGGTCGAAAAACTCTTCGACCAAAGCGTTGGAAACGCCCTTATTTCGACCAGAATCCTGGTCGAAACGACCAAGAATCCTAGTCGAAAAACTCTTCGACCAAAGCGTTGGAAACGCCCTTATTTCGACCAGAATCCTGGTCGAAACGACCAAGAATCCTGGTCGAAAAACTCTTCGACCAAAGCCACTCTGAGGCCCTTATTTCGACCAAGATCCTGGTCGAAACGACCAGGAATCCTGGTCGAAACGACCAGGAATCCTGGTCGAAAATTCCTTTGACCAAAACAAAATTGGACGCTTATTTCGACCAAGATCCTGGTCGAAATGACCAGGAATCCTGGTCGAAAATCCCTTCGAGCAGGAGACTAAAGAAGGCCTTATTTCGACCAGAATTCTGGTCGAATTCCTGGTCGAAATTCTGGTCGAAAATGCTCAATCCTGGTCGAAATTTGCTATGAAAAATTGATTCTTTGGCAGCAAATCTTCATGGACATGGAATTTTGATGAAAAAATACCTGTGGGTACCATAATAGGATAAATATGGAAATACAAGGAATTTCATAGATAATTCCTTGAGAAAGATATTCTGTAACTGAAGTTATGGAAGATAAATTGCTTAGCCTCGAATAAGGCATATCGTCGTAAACGTGTCGGTCGCTCCACACTTTGCATCAAGACGACATTTGTGAAACACTAGTGTACAAAACCCTGACCCAAGTCTCGAGAAAGGCAGTTAAAACTTCAAGGAAAACCTAATCAGTTTTCCTAGAAGTTGGGGGCCAAATGATATGGGCTGAAAATAAGCCCTAAAGACACATTTAATGTGGCATTAATTAGGCCAAGAATGGTCCAAACGTGGGGCCCACCAGGTGGGCCCAAAACCCCAATTATAATATTAATTTCGTGATTAATATTGGGGGTAATAAACAGCTCAGCAATAAGAGTTGGATAAGGATATTATTTCCACCAGACTTAGCCACCAAGGCATCCAATTCAATATGGAAACTGATTCCTACAAGGAAGGAGTCTAGAACCTTCCTCAAGACGGTGGCTTGCCCACCAAGTATCCGAATCCTACCATAATTCTAAGGCTTCTCAGCCTATATAAAGGGCCTGACCCCTCATTCTCAGAACTACGTTTTCTTGGCTTGATTCTCTAATACAGAGATACGTAGGCATTCTGTCAGGACCGATTAGTCTCGAACGCAGAAGCAGCCATTAAAGCACGAAGCTCACGAATCCTAAGCATTAAATACACAAACCCTAGCCGTAATAATCGTAACCTAGTTTTTGTTCCACAACAAAAGGAAAGAAGTGTGAAAATCTTTTATAATATCAATATCTTTCTATTTAAGTAAATTGAGTGTACTAGAATATTATATTTTAAGAATTACTTGGAAAAGTGGTTAAATTATTAAGAATAATAATTACGGTTACCTTATTAATTTAGGGTTTGAATCCCTATATAAGAAACCTTTACGATAGCGAGAGGACTTGTACAGGTATTATCGTCTCACCAAGTATGCGTCACCAGGTATGCAGCTCTCCTCGAATATTTGTGAATTTTTCTGTGCTCTTCTTTGTGCTTAACATGGACTTTGAATAATATTTAAATTGTATATGGATCTGTTGTATGTTCATTTTGCATCCATAAATTGTGAGTATATCGAGGTATTTCAAATTTACATCATGCGAACTGTTTTCAAGAATATACTCAATTTTGTAATCTTATACTATAATATTACATCAATTTCAAGTGCTCTTCTAATGATTTAGGTGCACTTATGTCTCATGATCTTTTGTAAAATATAAAGTATAGCATGTGAAGAATATTGTTTTATATGATTTCTTTTTAAAAAAACAACGAAAGTGATCTTTTTATAAATAAATTATGAACTTATCGCCATGTACATGAGTTTGCTACTGGGATGTCAACTTGTTGATTTTTGCATTCATTTATATTATTTGTAAACTATATATTAGTTACGTATAAATATTATATTATTTATTTGGTGCATATGTGTAATTATGGGTATTATATAATTATGTGTTCATGATCCAAATTTTATTTACAAGTTTTTAAATTCAGTAATTTTGTTAATTAATTATTTGTTAACTTTTATTTTGCTCATGATTATTTATGGTTTAAAAAAAAATTAGTTTCGAAGTTAAATTATCGTTAGCTTGTTAATTTGTTAATGTTATTATCTGTGTAATTAATGAGTTGATGATCATGTTGATAATGTTATGCTTTAATATTAATTGATGCTCTTTTTTTTTATGCTTTAATATTAATTGATGCTCTTGTTTTAATATAAGAAAACGTGGTCAGTTTTTAGTTAAATAAGTTGGTTAGTTGATAATACATGCCATGCTAAAGTTGGAAAAGGTTAGGTATTTTTATGCAATTTACCATGTTAACTGGACAGGTCTGTGTTAAGCATGTTGGGCCTTAAAGCCCATTATATTAAATTTTCCTTTATATAATCTGTTTTGTTAAAAGCTTCTAGTCTTGTTGTTTTCGGAAATTTTAAGGTGATTGTCTCCGTCCAAATTGTTCAAATTGTTTATGAACTAATGGTTCAGTGATTAATCGTGAATGTTTATTTGCAATGTATATAAATGTGTTTATAGTATAAATGATTAATGATATTTCGGTTATTAAAATTATAGGATCAGTTCGTGTGTTGATTTTTATTTCAGATTTAGTCAGCTTTGAGGTAAGTACTTTTTGACCTACTTTTAATTTTGAAAAGTATATTTTGATTCTGTAAATTTCGATTTTAGTATAAGATATAAGAATTCTGTTTCGAACTTTATAAAATATAAGTATTTGATTTTAGAACCCAGTCTCTACGATTCGAACCCGTTCGTAATTTACGCTATAGTTCCGGAACTAGTCTTAGATACCCTTAGTAGGCGCACAAGTGTGCAACTTTAGATACCTATTAAGGGCGCGTAATTTTGAACTTTAGATGCCGGTCACTGGCAAAGTGTGACAAAAGAATAAGAATAAGAATAAGATGCCGGTCACTGGCAAAGTGTGGCCGTAGAGCAAGACCGTGGTATTTTCGATTTTCGTTTCGTGTTATTTCTATTTTCTGCTTCTGTTTCTAGTTTAAATTCTGTATTTTGAAAATATAAAACTTTGGGTTGGAATTGTTTTCGTAAAATGTTTTGCAAACTTATATTTGATTCTGAAAATTGTTTTATTAAAACGCCCATTGATTTTTAAGAATATCTGTTAGTCGATTGTACTTGCTGAGCTGTGTAGCTCATTCGTTTCTAATATTTCAGGTTTCAGTCTTGGAAGCTTAATGAGAATAAGGATGTGAATTTTGTGGACTTTCGTGCTAGCTGTTAGATGCCTTTATTGGATTAGACTCTTTACATTATTAGAATAAAATTTGTTATTGAATATTGGATTTATGGAGCTGCGTCTCTGTTTTTATGATTTTGAATTATTAAGTTTGACCTCTGCGTTGACTTTTGTGGGATTTTGGTTTATTTGAATAAAGTTTTGATTTTATTTAATTTTCGAATTTAGAATTAATATCCTGAAAATCCGGGATGTTACACGATGTCTTAGGTATCATTTAAAAAAAATTGAACGTGGTTCTCCAATTCTCCAATTTCTCCCCCTTATTTCATTTTATTTTCCCGTTTGTCCCTTTAATCAATTTTTGGTTGTCTATGTACCTCCTCTGCAGCTTGAGTTGGAGTGCATGGCTGTGAGCTTGTCATTGTAATCACTGTTGTTGTTGTTGTTGTTGTTGTTGTTGTTGTTGTTGTTGTTGTTCATGAGGATAAGTAAGTATGGTCATCATCTTCAATCAAAATGCCAACACCAAATGGCCTTTTCCTTGTCTAAACTTGAGTATTTGATGCCTTTGGAGGTCTTCCCTTTCTTTTATTGGAGTTGTCTCTGTACTATCCTGTTGAGCTTGAGAATTAATTAAAGAAAAGGACATCATAGAAGCCATTCAAATGAAGAAACAACTTTCAATCCTAGTTTTTATATATCGCCACAATTTGAAATGAAGAAGATAAAAGAACCGTTAGTAATACATAACAATCAGGTTAAAAATTATAAAAACACCATGTCACCTTACACATCAGCAATGTAATTCACGATGGTGAGTTTTTAAACAGAAACATAATGTAAAGTTTAATTTCAAATTCTCATGTAACATTAGTGGCTAAAAGAAATTAGTTTGTAGTTGAGTGCTAAGTTTCTAAAAACATAAAAAGCTTAGTGATTTAAAAAACAGTTTCCTTTTTTTTATCACTCGGCTATTGGCTTTAGAAAGTAACCAATTGAACTATCAAATTATTAATTATAAACATTAACGTTATATTTGTTTTTTCTTTTACTCATTTCGTTAACTCTACAATTAAAATAATGCTAATGTGAACGTTAATGCTGAATAAATCGATGATATGGCATATTAGAATTATGACTAAACAATATACCATTTAAATTAAGAAATTGATAAATAAGCTCCTAATTTTACTGTTTAGGCTCCAATTTTTATTCTCATACATTTTAAAAACACAAAACACATGATTTTTTTTATTATGGAGTTAATTGATTTTCGGTTTATCATAGATAATTGGCATTTTCCATCTCAATTGGAGTTTAAATAGAAAAATCGAGAGTTTATTTATCAATTTCCTTAATTTATGTCATCATTATAATTTTTTTCAATAAATTTTATTGTTTTTTCATAAATTAATTCATTATATTCAAATATTTGTCCTGCTATAAACGGTAGTTGTTTAAAACTTATTGATGTGCTAGAAATAAGGATTTAAATTGCAAACGCACAATTTCATCGTTTTAATATTTGAGATATCGATCCACAGAGACTTATTATTTTCGCGATCCTTAATTTTTAATTTATGTGAATTAGAACGATTTTGGATTTTGGAAAAATTGGATTTTCTAATTCCTAAAAGAAAACTTAAACTATTTTTTAAAATAAAATTACATTGTTATTTTATTTCTAAATTAATAAAAAGGCAAAAGCTAAATTATTCTAAAAATTATTAAAAGTAGAAACTCGAATTTTACTCATTTTATTTACAGAAAATTTAAAGAAAAATTTGACATAAAT
This sequence comes from Saposhnikovia divaricata, assembly GCA_036435485.1. Lineage (NCBI taxonomy): Eukaryota > Viridiplantae > Streptophyta > Magnoliopsida > Apiales > Apiaceae > Saposhnikovia > Saposhnikovia divaricata. Next base: position 29,910,744 of record CM071600.1, read on the forward strand.
CGTTCGTAAATCTAACTAGCCAAAGACAAACCAAAAGCATCAGGAAAACCTCAGGAAACAACATGGCTCACAACTCAGGCAAACGATTACAGCGAATTAAAACAAAACTCAATAAACCAAGACTTAGTAACAACGAAATTTTAATCCAAAAAAAACTTTAAGAAATTGCAGACAACAGAAGCACACAACTCGGACTTAACCAAATCTTCTGGAAACCAACAATTCGAAATCAAACAAATATTCTTACAAGTTGAAACAAACTACATCAGATTTGACCCCAATTCCATTCAAAACTTAAAAACAAAACAGTAATACCAAAAAGAAAAACATATCACAAAATGATTCAACTCGGCAAAACACTCAGCGACAAACTAAAGAACTCAGAATACAGAAACTCAAAACAATTCGAACAAACATAGCAACACTACTCGAGAACTAGGACACAATTACTCAAGCTACACACAGAACTCAAAAACTAACTCGGTATTGAACTCAGCACTACAAAACTTAACATTATCCAGTAGACTCAACATCAATCAGAAAGTTATAATTCGACCACCAATTAAAAAAATGAACCAGCAGCAACGGACACTCAGCAAACAAAACCTAGAGACTTAAACCACAGCAGCATTATTGAAAATAAGAAAATCGCAGTAAAATCAAAACACACTACAAGAAACAGGCCTATCAGCGACCAATATTATCAGCGACCGCAATTTCCGTCGCAGATAATCAGTATCAGCGACCGCCATCAGTGACCGGAAGAAATTCCGTCACTAATGTGTCATAGCGACTGTAGTAGGTCGCTAATCGGTCGCCAAAATAAATCCCGCCCAAAAAAATGGCACGTTGTTTTTTAGCAACCAATTTTCATCAGCGACCGCCATCAGCGACCCATATCAGCGACCGCTATCAGCCACCCCCATCAGCGACCGCTATCAGCGACCGAGGGCAAATTCGTCGCTAAAGCGTCCATCAGCTACCGCGTCGGTCACTGATAGCGGTCGCTGATACCCACAATAAAAATTAAAATTGATTAGTTCTCCAACTAAATTAATTTTTTATTTTTTTAAAATTTGGGGATATCATTACATTATATATATCTTGACATACGTATGGTTGGAACGTCAAAAAATATTTTTTTAAAAATAGATACAATAATATGTGACAAAGCACCAGTTACGAGTATAATTGAGATTCGTAGTGATATACTAAGATCTCCAACCAAATTAATTTGTTATTTTTTGAAAATTTGGGATATCATTACATTATATATATCATGACATACGTATGGTTGGAACATAAAAAAATATTTTTTTAAAAATAGATACAATAATATGTGACAAAGCACCAGTTACGAGTATAATTGAGATTAGTAGTGATATACTAAGATCTCCAACCAAATTAATTTGTTATTTTTTGAAATTTTGGGGATATCATTACATTATATATATCATGACATATGTATGGTTGGAACATAAAAAAATATTTTTTTAAAAATAGATACAATAATATGTGACAAAGCACCAGTTACGAGTATAATTGAGATTGGTAGTGATATACTAAGATCTCCAACCAAATTAATTTTTTATTTTTTGAAAATTTGGGGATATCATTAAATTATATATATCTTGACATATGTATGGTTGGAACGTCAAAAAATATTTTTTTAAAAATAGATACAATAATATGTGACAAAGCACCAGTTACGAGTATAATTGAGATTAGTAGTGATATACTAAGATCTCCAACCAAATTAATTTTTTATTTTTTGAAATTTGGGGATATCATTACATTATATATATCTTGACATACGTATGGTTGGAACGTCAAAAAATATTTTTTAAAAAATAGATAAAATAATATGGGACAAAGCACCAGTTACGAGTATAATTGAGATTAGTAGTGATATACTAAGATCTCCAACCAAATTAATTTTTTATTTTTTGAAAATTTAGGGATATCATTACATTATATATATCTTGACATACGTATGGTTGGAACGTCAAAAAATATTTTTTTAAAAATAGATAAAATAATATGGTTAAAAAAGCCCGTAAGTTAAAAAATCAAACGGTTAACTAAACTTCAACGAAAATTGACCAAATTTAGAGGGAACTTTTTTTTAATATTTCAAAGTTCTGGAAAAAAATTCATAATTTTTAGAGCATTTTTGATTCTATGGGTATTTATTTAATATATTAAGTTGTTTCTTTTTTATTGGTGAAATGAAAAAATAAAAACAATCTGTTAATGACATGTGGCAAGATGCTATTGGTTGAATACTTATCACAAGGATTGCCAACTCTTGGCAATTTATAGCCTTTGATTAAAATTAAAGAAGCAACATCCAACGGTCCACATTTAACAACATAAAAAAATAATACACTAAAAGTCAAAAAACACACACTAACCTACCCACCCCATTATTTTATCTAACCAACCGCCCCCCCCAAATCACACACTCTCTCTCTCTGCTATCACTATACACACACCCATATATATACATTTAATCTTCAAAAAATCACATCTCTCAATTTACTTATTGAAAATCAGTGATTTTTATATGTATGTGTTCTACAAATCAAGAGCTTTCCAGTGATATATATATCTTCAAGTTTCGAACTAATTTTTTTGGGCTGTTTTTTATTTTAATTCGGTTCTTGATTTAGAGGTTGATTTTGGTGATTCCGAGCACATGAGGTTAAAAGTCGGGTTCCGTTACTGCATGTAGATTATTTTCAGATTTTTCTGAGAATTTTTTTGTTCGCCGGATATTTCTTGAGGTGACCGGAATCTGAGTTTTATTATGTATTTCAAAATTTTGTTTTAGCCAATGTATAGATCATAGGTTGTAGATGCATATGTATTAATTTTGTTTTTTTTGTAAATATTTGAGATCGTCGGAAATAATTATAGTTGGCCGGAATTGAGCCTTTAATATATTTGTTCGAAATTTTGGTTTGGTTTATGCATAGTCGAGATGTTATGGAGTGTATATATTTTTTTCGGAATTTTCTGTTGAGTTTTGGATTCGTCGGATTTTGAATCCGGTACCGGAATCTGGGAATTATCAGGCCTGTTCTTCCTGGTCGGTGCAGCAGCAGAAGCTGCTGTTTTTTTTTTTTTTAAATAATTTTACATCAGCGACCGCTATTAGCGACCGAATGCAGTAGCTGATAAACTGACGCATAAAATAACACTTTATGCGTCAGCTGAAGCTAAAACAGACGCATAAAGTATTAGCGACCGCGTTCGGTCGCGGATAGCGGTCTCTAAGCATTAGCTACCGCATCGGTCGCTGATAGGGGTCGCTACACATTAGCTACCGACTCCGGTCGCTGATAGCGGTCGCTGAAACCCCGGTCGCCAAAAGTGGTCGCAGAAGAGCCTTTTAGCGACCAGTTCTTATGCCACCGCTGATAGTCGGTCGCTGATGGACGTTTTTCTTGTAGTGACAATGACTGGGCTGAGTTAACTCGGTACACACAGCAATTTAAAACCCAACACTTGAACTACAAATCTCAGAAGACGAAAGCAAAACTCAGCTACGTAATAATAACTCGCAGAGAACAAAACCAAACAGCTAAAAATTAATTAAATTGATAAATTTTTTGTTTTTTTTATTATTATTAAAAATAGATACGAAAATAAATGGATTAACTACGAAATTAAAATTACACTAAAACGATGATTTTAGAATTAAAATGCCCACAATAAAATGGATATTTAAAGGGGTTCACTACGAATTAAAAACTAAAATTATAACCACGAACAAAAATTAAAATCGTTACTTTCAACCCCAAGTGGTTAGCATTTCACTACTTTGTCCACTAATCGGATTTACGAAAATAACGAAAACTAGGCAACATAAACGAGAGAGCAAGATAAGAAAATAAAGGAAACTTGAAATTGCATTAAACTTAAAAAGAGTTTTTACAAAATTTAGAACTACAAAACAAGAAAAGAAAGAAATTTATACTACCCTAAAATCTAGGTTTTTAAATACAATGGGGGAAAAGGGGTATTTATAGGATAAGAATTAGGGTTAAGGGTGTGTTGGGTGAATCTCCACCATACACCTTCTAATGTGGTGGAGAAATCCTAGCCATCCAATTGTTTCCTTCCTCCTTAAGCTTTGTTGAGTGGATCTTGGCCATACACTTATTTAGTGTGTTGGGATGATCTCCACCTTCCATGTGTCTTGAAAGATTCCTTTTTCCTCTAAGCTCCTAATTCTTTTTTCTTTTTTCATTTAAGTCCTTTTTCTTCCTCTTTTTCCATTCCTTGCTCTTTATTTCTTTATTTTGCCATTTCTTTATTTTTTCCTCGAATTTCCTGAAATGCAACAAAATAATTTATTAAAATATGAGTTCAAGCAACAAATAGATAATAAAAATATTCAAAAATATGCACTTATCAAATGCCCCCGTAGCTATCTTTTGCTCGTCCTCGAGTAAAACAAAAAGAAAAATGCAGAATGAAAAATCTATACTCACTGTCGTAGGAATCACGGGTAATTTTAGGTTTACCAACCCGTTAAACCCATAAACGATCTCTACAGGAGGAGTGTTGTCTCCTAAGGGTTTACAGAAGACATACCCATAAAATCTTTGAGATAAATTAGCAAGTATCCAACTTTCCTATATTACTCTAGCTTTCATTGATGTCAACAAAACAATTTTGTAAGAAAATATATGCCATAAAGATTATTCTAATGATAGCCAAGTTATAGGTTCCCACAATCCACTTGAGTAGACTCAAAAAGTTTATAAAAAATCCCAAGGTGTGTAGTGAATTTAAGGCCTTTGATGGAAAAAGTGCATACGAACATTTTCTCCTTTTCAACCAATATTGAACTGACCCAATCTCTGTTAAAACAAGGTTCTAGCCAAACTTCACGCTCTTAGTAGTTAGATTGACTGTCGGTTGAGGTCCCAAAAGACTTTTGCATCGATACCCATTTAGTGAGCTTTAGGTCAATAATCCAAGACCACAAAGGACCTTAGGTTGTTAGGCACAAAGTCCCCTCGGACTTACTTACTCGGGTTATCAATGAGCCCAACCTAGTCAATTTTCCTACTAAGGACTTATTAAAACTTAAGAATTTATTAACACTAATGGTTGAAATGACCATGCAATGATTGAGGTCCCAAAAGACTTATGCACTAATACCCATGTAGCGAGCGTTGGGTCAGCAATCCCAAACCACAAAGGGCTTTAGGTTACTAGGCACAAAGTCCCCTCAGACTTAATTGCTCGGGTACTAATGAGCCCAATCTAGCGATTCCTTCCACTAGCACTCTACAACTACAAACATTTATTGACTTTTTTTTTCTTTTCTTTCTTTTTTTTTTAGACACCATATGAACAATTTATCGCAAAGGTTTGATTCGACATTGTTTTAACATGTGGGCTCTCTCTCAGGTATCGAATAACATTCCTATACAATTTTTCCATCAAAGGTCTTGTGCAAATGTGTTGTCTTGGACTTTTAAGCAAAAATTTGTTCGACACAAGTTTCATGAGGAAAACCTTACTTGACTAAGTTCAAATTATCTAAAGGCATTATACATATAATTTTCGAAAAATTGTTAACACCAACTAGTTCTAAAATTTAAAGAGTGGGAAGGACAACTAAGCTAAAATATCTCTATTTTTTGATTTTTTGATTTTTTCAATTTTTTGGATTTTTCAATTTTATGTATTTACACTAAAAACCCTCCCCCATACCTAAATCATGCATTGTCCTCAATGTATACAAATGCAAGAGAAATGAGTAAAGGAGAATGAGGAGATAATACCTGACAAGGGATGACGGAGAGGAACGAAAATAAAAAACAACTAATTAACACTACTCACGCACACTTATACTCCCCAATACCTGAATTTCACAAGGGGAGGCAAAGAAATAAAACCGAATCAACCGATGCCGGTGGGAAAATTGGTGTGAAGCTTTGAGAAAGAATTAATACATTTTTGAAAATTTTTATTAGAAAAGACTTTCTCAAGCAACATGGAACCATTCAACCTTATAGAACAAGTGTCACTAATGTTCTCCCTAAACCAACTTAAGGCTTCTTCATTTTGACTAAGCAAATTAGAGATAATGAAAGTTTGGTCATGGGTTGAACCACTAGGAATGACATAAGATAAGGTTCCATCTTGTCCTAAGGGTTGTTGATCAAACTCGGGAAGATACAAAGTTGAGTCAAATGTAGGAGGTTTTCCCACTGGACTCTTAAGAACGGGCTCAACACTAATAACCTCGGGTGGGGTCTTCCGCTTAGAACAAATTTCATTCAAATCTCCTAACAATTCATCAAATGTAGGTGGTTCACCAATGGGAGTTTTAACAATAAGATTTGGTTCACAAGAGACCTCCTCAGGTTCGGTTTCCCACTTAGAACAAATGTTATCCAACTCTCTCAACATCTCTTCCGAGGTCATATCCCTAAATGGTTCATGAAGCTCTCGATTGGTTTCGTGATTTATTTGAAAATCCTCAACAAGAAGAGACTGAATCTCACTATCCTCAAGGTTTGACCAATTAACAATGTCATCAACAAGATTAACCCTTACTGTTTGTTTATAAAGCTCATTGGGTTCTTTTCCGACCTTAAAGATGTTAAGGTTAATTGTCATATTACCAAAAGTGAGTTTCATCGAACCATCCCTACAATTAATCAAGGCATTTGATGTAGCAAGAAAAGGTCTTTCTAGAATGATCGGGATTTGGTTCTTAGGATTTGTGACGGGTTGAGTCTCGAGGACAACAAAATCAACCGAAAAAATGAAATCACCAACCTTAATTAAGACATCTTCAATTATTCCTTTAGGCATTTTAACAGAACGATCAGCTAGTTGAAGTGTCATGATTGTAGGACAACCGGGGTCCTTATATTTCACAGGAATTTGATTTGAGAGAATTGAACTAACATGAGATGTCAAAAAGGCTTTCTTAGGGACGTGGGTGGAACGTTTGTGAGAACATAAATCTTTTAGACACTTGGCATAAGAAGGGACTTGTTGAATGGCATCTAAAAGAGGAATGTTGATCTCGACTTGCTTAAAGACTTCCAAAATCTTATCCATTTGAGCCGATTGTTTGTTCGAGATGAGTCTTTGAGGATAAGGAGCTTTAGGCTTAAAGACACGTTCGCTAGACACATCGGGAATGGGTGGTGAAGGTGATTTGCTAAAAGATGAAGGTTCACTCAATGATGATGATTTAAGAGAAGATTTTGATGACTCGGGAGTGGATTTTGAAGATGAAGGTTTAAGTGGTGAAGGTGTGGGACTAGATGACTCGAGAGGCTCGGGATTTGGAATATGGTTTGAATGATCAAGTTTAAGTTTTGGTTCAACATTTGACTCTTCTTCTTGGGGAGACTCGACACCTACTTGATTATCAACTTTGTTTCCCGACCTTAAAGAAATGATGGCGTTAACATTTTCGGGAGGTCTTTGGTTGAAAGGAAATTTAGGGTTGACTCGGGAACTTGTTCTTCTCTCGCTCACACATGGCGTTGGCTAATTGACTCACTTGAATCTCTAACTTAGATATGGCTTGAGTACTAGCATTTAAAATTTGCCTATCTTGAGTCATGGTTTGCATGAAGGTTTGTTGAGATTGAGCCAAATTAGTTGTTGATTTCAAAAGTGCATCAAGAGTCTTTTCCAAGGAATTAATTCTCTTATCCGACTCATGAAAGGCGGGAGGGTGGACGGGAGCTTGAGTTGGATAAGGAATGTGATTTTGAGTCACGTTCGAAAAAGTACCTTGGTTCGGAGTTGGGTAAGAGTTTTGATTGGGCTTTTGAAAAAAAGGAGGTTGAAATGAAGGTGGCGGAGATTAATAGTTTTGGCCTTGGTTCCACGAGAAATTCGGGTGGTTCTTCCACCCTGGATTGTAGGTCGGTGAAAACGGGTCATTCCTAGGCCCAGGTTGAAACATTGCGTTCACTTGCTCAAAATCGGGACAATGTTGAGACTCAAAGTTTGAAGAATTATAAATCGGGTACATGGACATGGGACCACTATGAGTTTCTAAAGCATCAAGTCGTCTAGTAAGAGTAGCTAATTTGACATCGGTTGCAATCGAATTCAAACCCCTAGATGAGATAGACGTCTCGTTTAACTTATTCGGTTCCCTAGTGGACTCCCACAACATAGTCTTCTCCGCTAATTCTTTGAAAAATGCCCACCCTTCGTCCTCATCTTTCTCCATGAATTTGTCTTGGCACATAGACTCTAACAAAGCGATTGTCGGACTATCTAAGGCCTCGTAAATAATCTTACAAAGTCTCCATTTTTCTATTCCATGGTGGGGGCATTGTGATAAAAGATTTTAAAAACGATCAAAATATTTCCAAAAAGACTCATTTTCCTTTTGATGAAATTGATTTATTTCATTTGTAATCCTTGTAGTCTTATGGTTTGGAAAATACTTTTTAAGAAAAATTATCACAAATCCCTTGAAAAACAACACCTAGAGGGGGGGTGAATAGGTGTTTATGGTTATTAATGTGAATTTATGAACTGTTTTGAAAATAACTGAAAACAGCTTGCTGTTTGTAATAACAAAGTTCACAAACAGCACGCTGTGTGTATCTAAAATGCAATGCAGAAAGAATATAAACAGTAAGTAAAAGAGACACACAATCTTTTAGCCAGGTTCGACCCCTAATCCCCTATGGTCTACGTCCTGGTCCCTTACCAAACTTGGTAAGAGAATATATTATTGATCAACTATAATCCAATTACAAGATACAACAATATATCTCCCTTAACCCTTGCTGCTTACAAATGGCTTGCTGTTTACCTGTGCTGAACTAACCCTCTAAGTACTACTTCCCAAGTATACTTCTCTAGTCTAGTTCGACTCACCTTAAAACCTGAAGCCAATCTTGTACAGCAACAAAACAATACAATTTGAACGATACAAATGTTTTGAATGAATACAACTTAACCTATATATCGTCAGAATAAAGAATATGCGTGTATGAAGAGGTTTGAAGGTTTTGAAAGGTTTAGCAATGAAAGCTCTGTAGTTGTGTGAGTATATCTTGTTTTCTGCTCTTTGTATTCGATGACAAGAACTGATGGTTTTTCAGTTCTTATATAGGTGAACAAGATCTTGAGGTTTAAGGCTTGAATAATTTCCAACGGTAATGAATCAAGCCGTTAGAGATGAAGAATTCCTTTTGAGCAAAGAGATATGTTTGATAATCTGCAAAGCTGAAACAATGGAGCGTGTATGGAGATAAAAATGTGCAGGGAATAATGTTATGATGAGTCCCATGTGATGTATTTGAGTGGAGGTAAGGTGGTGTATTTAAATAAGGTAAAGTAACCTTATTTAACTAAAAGGAATATAGCTTGTCTCCATATGTTTGAGTGGAAAGAATGTTCATCAAATATTCTGAGGACCTTTACATATAATCTATATATCATTCCCTCTTGATGCTCTTTAATTTCCCGAATGAAACTTTATTATCACCAGACACAATCAGCTTGATGATTGTCCACTGTGCACGCTGTTTGTGACAATTGGCTTGCTGTTTGAGGTATATTGATTATGTAATCAGTAAGCTGTTTGTCCTGCAGAAATTGAGTTAAGCCAAATACAGATAGCATGCTGTTTTTATATTTGATGACTAAGCCAGATGGCTTGCTGTTTGTTATCATCAAAACCTAGGAGTTTCAATCTCCCCCTTTTTGATGATTACAAATCTTTTTAGGAGAATTTTGAAACTCCCCCTAAATTCCTGCATCTCAACATTAGATATAAAACAATATTTATCTGAGAGATATGAGCACTACTTTAGCATATCCAGGATAATATTAAAGCTCAGTAGATAGGCAAAACACAAGGCATCATATGCCACAAAATTAAACAAGTTCAACAGGCATAATAAAACCAAGTTTAAGTACTACAGACATAGAGCATAATAAAGTATTCAAACAGAGCATGAGCAAGCAAATTAATTAGCATGAATTCTCCTAATTCTCCCCCTTAATTCATCAAAAACTAAGGATCACTTGCTTGAACATTTGACTTGGTAGCCTCTCTATCCGCATCATCATCAGGAGCATCCTTTTCAGCAGCTTTGGCTAAGTCATCTAACCCTTGATCATGTTCAATTTCAGAGTGAGCAGTCGATGTGTTTCCAACTAATTTGAGCATTATATCCCTCACAGTTTTGACTTGAGAAATGAGTTCCTTCATAGCACCCTTAATGGCTTAAAATTCTGCCATGAGAGACTTCACATCAGTTCTGATTATTTGAGTATCATTTCGAAGGGAAATGAGCTCACTAGACATAATTGTCATATCTACTTGTAGAGACTGAGAAACCAAGTTCTGAGTTGCAGATAGAGGTTCAGTAGAAGTAGTAGGATCAGTAGGTGGAGGATCATCTTGAGGAACCACAATTCTAGACAACACACCTTCTTCAATTTGCAGATTGTTTAATGTCAAAAATTTCTTGTCCATGCACTCCTTAACAACAATCTTAGGCATACCCTTGACATTAACATCAAACAACTTAAACACTTTGGACAACCAAGAAGCATAAGGTAGTCCACTTACAGTTTTCTCCACTGTAGCTTGCATCTTTTTCATAATAAACGAAGACAAATCAAAGGATCTTCCAGTCAAAATCATAGCTACAATCACCCCGTCTTGACAAGTGATATTGGATTTGTTTCCTACTCGAGGACAAATGTGTGACCTAGCTATTTTAAACACCAGGTGAGCTAAAGGGGTCACTATGGTGGTAGGAGGAGGGTTTGAATCCAAAGGCTTAACATTACCCATTAAAACTTTTAGCTGATCATCAACGCTAAAGTCAGGAAGGGACACATACCCTTGAGCAGTATAAACATCAGTAGCACTATCCATTTCAATCTTGAGAATTGAACTTAGGATTGGAGGATTCAATTGAATCTTCGTACCTCTAACCGTAGATATCGCATTCCCAAATTTATCAGTTTGCAAATTAGCATAGTATTCCCTTACTAAATCAGGATAATAGTAATTAGGCATATCAGAAATGAACGATTCTAGACCAATATCTTGAAATAACTTCATTACACCACACTGGGCGAAGAGAGGAGTAATCTTACTTGAAAGAGGATGGCCATTGATAATACCCCGATTTTCCAAATCCAAATCCTTGTACCGGTCTTCAAAAGCAGGAGATACAAACGATGGCGACATGGTCATCTTGAGCTTCTTCGATTCTGGAGTTTGAGTGATTTCATCACCACTTTCTCGCATCCCATCAACAGTATCATCTCTCTTTGAAACAGATGGAGAAGCATCCCTCTTTGTTGCGAACCATGGTATTGAGATGAGTTGAAAACCCTAATTGCCGCTTGTAAACCCTAATCGCCGCTTAGAGAAAGTGTGTGTTTGAGATTTGGAATGAACCGACTAAACCGTGTCTCTCTAGTTTTGATTGATTTTGGGGGAGAATTTAGGTTTAATTACTAAAACTAAATTCTAATTAAATTAAATAAAACATGGATAGGCACATAAATCTGGTTAAAACAGGTAAATTGTACAAATATTAATTTTTAAAACATGATTTATTTTTTTTTGAATTTAAATAAACTTTCATCCAGAATTTAGCAATTTTCTTAACACATAATCAGTTAGCACGTTATAGCAATAATCAGAATATAAACATAGGCTATTTATTTCATACATGTAGAAAACCAGAAGTGACAAACAACATGCTGTTTGTAACTAGAGCTAGGACAAATGGTAAGCTGACCTGTTCAGTAACTGTCATTCAGCACGCTGTTTACATAGAGCACATACCAAGTTGCATTCGAATGATTGAAAATCTTTCCTCAGCAAGAGGCTTTGTGAAAATATCAGCTAGTTGGAATTCAGTTGGAACAAAGACCAACTCTATCTTGCCCTTAGCAACATTATATCTCAAGAAATGGTGTCGAACATCAATATGCTTCGTTCTTGAGTGATTCACCGGATTTTTAGAGATGCTAATGGTGCTAGTGTTGTCACAGTTGATTGGAACTTTTCTGCACTTGATATCAAAGTCCCTTAGAGTTTGAATCATCCATAGAAGTTGAGAACAACAGCTCCCAGCTGCTAGATACTCCCCTTCTGCAGTGGATAAAGCAACCGAAGTTTGTTTCTTGCATTGCTAGGAAACTAAGCTTTGTCCAAGGAATGTACAAACACCACTAGTACTTTTTCTATCAATTAGGCAACCTGCATAATCTGCATCACTATACCCAACAAGATCAAAAGTATTTGTGATAGGATAGAACAATCCAAAAGAAATGGTACCACTTAAATATCGAAATATTCTTTTGATGGCATTTAAGTGAGACTCTTTAGGGTTTGATTGAAACCTTGCACAAACACATACACTATACATTATGTCAGGTCTAGAAGCAGTTAAATAGAGTAGGCTACCAATCATACCTCGATATCTTTTAATATCAACAGCCTTACCATTTTCATCTGCAATCGGCTTGCTGTTTTGCACCATAGGAGTTGATTTTGGTTTTACATCTTCAAAACCGAATCTCTTCAATAGACTTTTTGTATACTTGGATTGGTGCACAAAAATTCCATCTTTAGATTGCTTGATTTGAAGACCCAAGAAATAGTTGAGCTCACCCATCATGCTCATTTCGAACTCACTATGCATACACTTAGAAAACCACTTACACATAGATTCATTAGTAGCTCCAAAAATAATATCATCCACATATATTTGTACAATAAGAATATCTTTACCATTTTGCTTAATAAATAATGTGGGATCAATTTTACCTCGAGTGAATCCATTTTGGATGACATACTTACTAAGTCTTTTGTACCAAGCTCTAGGGGCTTGCTTTAAACCATAAAGAGCCTTCTTTAACTTGAATGCATAGTTTGGATATTGTTCATTTTCGAATCCAGGAGGCTGTTTGACATAGACTTCCTCTTCCAGCACGCCATTTAAGAATGCACTCTTCACATCCATTTGATATAGCTTGATCTTCTTGAAACATGCATAGGCCATAAGCATTCTTATTGATTCCAAACGAGCAACAGGAGCATAAGTTTGATTAAAGTCAATGCCTTCTTGTTGGTTATAGCCTTGAGCTACAAGTCTTGCTTTATTTCGAGTAATGGTGCCAAATTCATCAACTTTGTTTTTGAACACCCATTTTGTTCCTATAAGTGAAGCATCTTCTGGTGGCTTGATAAGTTCCCAAACATCACACCTTTCAAATTGATTTAATTCTTCTTGCATGGCCATGATCCAATTCTCATCTTTTAATGCATCATCTATATTTTTAGGTTCTTCTTGAGCTAGGAAGGCTGCATGAGCACAATAATTTTCCTTCCCTCTTCTTGTAGTAATTCCATCAATAATGTCACCAATGACTAACTCAGGTGGATGATTCTTGACCGTTCTTGTTGCCCTTGGTAAAGAATGTTGAGCTATTTCTTCATGAGTTTTCTTTCTTGTCTTTGATGGTGGTGGCTGTTCTTCTCCATCATATAGAGGCAATTTCTCAGCAGCCCTAGAACCTCTAGGACTTTCCAAAGTCATTTTTTCTATTTTTGTGATTGTATCTTTCACTTCAGCTTGCTGTTTTGAACTTTCAGCTTGCTGATTGTCAGTGTCTGCATCCTCTTTGGCTTGCTGACTTTCAGTGTCACTTTCATCTTCAGCTTGCTGATTTGGACTTCCAGCTTGCTGATTTGCACTTCCAGCTTGCTGATTTTCACTTCCAGCTTGCTGGTTGTCAGATACTTGAGGTTGCATGCTATCTTCTTCACCTGCAAATCCTTCCTCGTCTCTTGGTAAATCATTGTTAGGTTCTTGAAAAGTAACATCAATAGATTCTTCAACAATATGCTTATTAACATTATAAATTCTATAAGCTCTACTTGTTAAAGAATAACCAAGAAATATGGCTTCATAGGATTTAGCATCGAATTTACCATCTTTACCAATTGTTTTGAGAACAAAACACTTATAACCAAAAATCTTGAAGTAACTGATATTTGGCTTCTTGTTTCTCAACAATTGATATGGAGTTTTGTCCAACATTAGCCTGATTATGATTCGATTCAACAAATAGCATGCTGTATTCACAGCTTCGGCCCAAAAGCTTCTAGGTAGCTTGCTTTCTTGCAGTAGAGTCCTTGCTGTTTCTTGAAGTGACCTATTCTTTCTTTCCACCACTCCATTTTGTTGTGGAGTCCTTGGAACAGAAAATTCATGGGAGATTCCTCTTTCTTCACAATATGTAATGAAGTTTTCATTAACAAATTCACCTCCTCTATCACTTCTTATACCTACAAGTCTTGTATCATGCTTGTTCTCAAGTAGTTTAATCAGTTTCTCAAACTCATTAAAAGCACAATCTTTAGTACGAAGAAATAATACCCAAGTAAATCTAGAATAATCATCTACAATTACAAAACCATATTGTTTACCTCCAATACTTTTATAATATTCAGGACCAAATAAGTCTAAGTGCAGAAGCTCTAAAGGTTTAGAAGTAGATACCATTTTCTTAGCTTTGTGAGTACTTCGAATTTGTTTTCCCAATTGGCATGCTGAACATACTTCAACCTTAGAATATTTCAGTTTTGGTAATCCTCTGACCAGATTCTTGCTTGATAGTTTATTAAGCAAGTCCATGTGTGCATGTCCCAACCTTCTATGCCATATATATGGATCATTGTCTATTGCAGCCAAACAGCATGCTGTTTCCTGTATTTCAAAGTCTAATACATATATATTTCCTTCCCTTCTAGCAACTAGGGGGATTTTGTTAGCACCAATAGTAATAATAGTTTTATCTATGCCAAAATAAACAAAGTGTCCATCATCAAATAATTGAGTGACACTAAGTAAATTATAGGAAAGACCTTTGACATATTGAACTTTATCAATAGAAATATTACTATTACCAATAGAGCCAATACCAAGAATTCGAAGAGTCTTACTATTTCCAATTGTCACTCTTCCACCTTTCTTCATTTCGAGACTTATGAACTGAGACTTGTCTCCACACATATGTCTAGTACAACCGCTATCCACAATCCATTGTTTTGACTTTATTTTGGCGGCAAGACACATTTACAAAATAAACAAATACTAACTTAATGTTTTGGTACCCAAATAGGTTTGGGTCCAGATTGGTTAGTAGCAAGAATATATAACACATTTAAATCAGCTTCTTGATCCACTTTTGGATCACTTTGGGTGACTGTTGGTATGCTGTTTGTCTTCTGTCAGGAGCATTCTGGTATGCTGTTTGTCGCCTGACTGGCCCCTTCTGGTAAGCTGTTTGTCTTTTGACTGGTCCATTATGGTAAGTTGTTTTCCATTTATCATTTACTTGAACCACACAATGTATTTCCAGATGGCCTTTTCCACCACATTTGTTGCATGTTTTCCAAGGCATAGCATAGTCATAAGGTATGCCATTTTTACCATCATATTTGAGTACACCAAGCTTCTTGAATATGTCCATGCCAACTCCTTCTCTGACTACAGGCACTTTTGCCTTCTTCATCATTGTCTTTAAGGTGTCTTCTCCTTGAACAAAGGTTTCCAACCCTTTCTGGAGATCCTTGACCTCTTTTTCCAAAAGAGAAATCAATTCAGCTTGCTGTTTGATAAGTTCAGCTTGCTGTTTTCTCTTCTCAGCAGATTTTGAGGATTCGGCTTGGCTTGATTCTTTGTGCTTGAATGATTGTATACATTCATTCCTTTCTTCAATCTCTGACTTCAATTTTCTAAGTTCTTTCATGAGAACTTCATTTCTTTGTAGGATCACTTTGTTGACTCCTTCGAATTGGGCCAATTTGTCTTTTAAATCAGTAACAAGATCATCATGATTTATTTCTGGATCCTTCTCAGCCATTAAATCAGAAATAATTTTCTTCAACTGATTGTTCTTCTTTTCCAGCTTGCTGTTCTTTTTTTTCAGTTCCATAAACTCAATCATGGATACATGGTTTGGTACCTGCATGGTTAGTTTTTCCAGCATAATATGAGAGGAATTTAAATCAGAATAGATTGAATTTACCTCACTTGTATCATCTTCTGAATCCGAATAATCACTATCCACACAATCTTCTTTTATGGATCCTAGTGAGCTTTCTTCATCATTTAGACCTACAAGGGCCAAATTCACCATGTCTTCACTTGAGTCATCACTGGAGTCTGAATCATCATCACTCCAAGTCAGTAGAGCCTTTGCTTTTCTCTTGTCCTTGAAAGCAGCTTGCTGTTTAGACTTTAGCTTAAAACAGTCCTTCTTAAAATGGCCTGGCTTGCCACATTCGAAACAAGTTTGTTCCTTGGCTTTCTTTTTGGAGAAATCACCTCTTTCCCTTTTCATTCTATTTTTCTTTTCAATCAGCCTCTTGATCTTTTGTGAGATGAGTGCCATTTCTTCGTCAGATTCTTCATCAGATTCAAACAGCTTGCTGTTTGCAGACTCTAGCTTGCTGTTTGTAGAATGAAGAGCCAAATTCCTCATTTTGGCTAGAGGAACCCGAACACCTTCAACCTGACCTTTGCTTATCTTGCTTTCGAATTGTTCTAGCTCAGCAAACACAGCTAGGTGATCCATGGTGTCGATTATTGAGGATGATTCCAAAGCCGTGACCTTAGCTTCATAAATAAATGGTACCTCACTTAACACTTTCATGTTAATGTCATCTTGTGGAATATCTTTTCCAAGTCTCTTTAATGAGTTTATAGTAACTTGGAACCTTGTTTGACCTTCTTTGATAGTTTCATCATCCTTGAGCTTGAAGTTTCCAAATTCATTCATTAGTTTGCTAAGCTTCACTTTCCTCAAGGTTTTTGATCCTTCATGATAGGTTTCCAAAGCATCCCACATTTCTTTTGCTGTTTTTAGGGAGGAGACTTTGTCATACACAGCTTGATCTAGAGCATTCATTATGGAGTTTCTAGCTTCTCCATTAAAACCACATTTGATAATTTCATCCATAGTGAGATCATCAACATCTTTCGGTTGATTATTTTCATCCAAAAATTGATAATCTCCTTTCTTCACAACTCTTAACACTAGTGGCCTCTTGGATAAGAATGTTTCCATTCTACATTTCCACCAGTTGTAATTTTCTGATCCAGTGAGGAGAGGAGCCCTATAATCGGCTTTTGCTTCAAGATAATGTTCTGCCATGATCAATACTTTCTTGTTACAGAATTGTTAGTATACCTCGCTTTGATACCAAATGAAAAACAACACCTAGAAGGGGGTGAATAGGTGTTTATGGTTATTAATGTGAATTTATGAACTGTTTTGAAAATAACTGAAAACAGCTTGCTGTTTGTAATAACACAGTTCACAAACAGCACGCTGTTTGTATCTAAAATGCAATGCAGAAAGAATATAAATAGTAAGTAAAAGAGACACACAATCTTTTAGCCAGGTTCGACTCATAATCCCCTATGGTCCACGTCCTGGTCCCTTACCAAACTTGGTAAGAGAATATATTATTGATTAACTATAATCCAATTACAAGATACAACAATATATCTCTCTTAACCCTTGCTGCTTACAAATGGCTTGCTGTTTACCTGTGCTGAACTAACCCTCTAAGTACTACTTCCCAAGCATACTTCTCTAGTCTAGTTCGACTCACCCTAAAACCTGAAGCCAATCTTGTACAGCAACAAAACAATACAATTTGAACGATACAAATGTTTTGAATGAATACAACTTAACCTATAAATCCTCAGAATAAAGAATATGCGTGTATGAAGAGGTTTGAAGGTTTTGAAAGGTTTAGCAATGAAAGCTCTGTAGTTGTGTGAGTATATCTTGTTTTCTTCTCTTTGTATTCGATGACAAGAACTGATGGTTTTTCAGTTCTTATATAGGTGAACAATATCTTGAGGTTTAAGGCTTGAATAATTTCCAACGGTAATGAATCACGCCGTTAGAGATGAAGAATTCCTTTTGAGCAAAGAGATATGTTTGATAATCTACAAAGCTGAAACAATGAAGCGTGTATGGAGATAAAAATGTGCAGGGAATAATGTTATGATGAGTCCCATGTGATGTATTTGAGCGGAGGTAAGGTGGTGTATTTAAATAAGGTAAAGTAACCTTATTTAACTAAAAGGAATATAGCTTGTCTCCATATGTTTGAGTGGAAAGAATGTTCATCAAATATTCTGAGGACCTTTACATATAATCTATATATCATTCCCTCTTGATGCTCTTTAATTTCCCGAATGAAACTTTCTTATCACCAGACACAATCAGCTTGCTGATTGTCCACTGTGCACGCTGTTTGTGACAATTGGCTTGCTGTTTGAGGTATATTGATTATGTAATCAGTAAGTTGTTTGTCCTGCAGAAATTGAGTTAAGCCAAATACAGATAGCATGCTATTTTTATATCTGATGACTAAGCCAGATGGCTTGCTGTTTGTTATCATCAAAACCTAGGAGTTTCATCCCTCCCACGTAGAAATAGAATTAACCGGTAGGCTATACAACCATTTTTTTAGCATTTTCTTTAAGCGCGAAATTAATGAGCCTAAGCCTAATTGAGTCCTCGGTTAATTGTTGGAGTTTTTGTAAGGCACAAACTTCCTCGAATTCATGAAGAAAAAGATAGGGGTCCTCACCATCACTCCCGGTAAATTTAGGTAACATGCTGATGTGGTGAGCTTTAATCTCGAAATTATTACCATTAACGGGAGGAAGAGTGATACACGAGGGTTGGGCAGAACGGGTCGGATAGCAACGGTCCTTAAGAGACATGGTCATGGTTACTATTGGTTCAGAATTATCTAAAGACTCGGAATCAGACGAGGAAGAAATCTCAAATGATCTGACTAGTCTAGTAGAATTATCCCTAAGCCAAGTAGTTCGCATAAACCACAAAAGGAAACACGTAGCAAATAATTGCGAAAAATTTAAACACACAAAAAGAAAGGGTGAAAAAAAATCAAAAGAAAAATCCTATATGTAGGGTTCCTTAAATAAAATAAACTAGACCTTGCTCCTAACTTTAAGGACCACCAAAAATTCGGTAAATCAAAAATTATTCGGACCGATTTGGCCAGGTAGGTGCAAGCATTGCCAAGAGGCTAAACACCAGCCTAGACACCAAATCTTAATTGGCCAGGTAAGCTTTCGCTTGTCTAGACACCAAAAAGTCGGAATAATTAAAGATTACGTCCTTTTTTAGGTACCTTCCTAATTGAGCGCGAAATTCCTAGGGCCATGTCTAAATTAATTTTTATTAAGGGTAGGGTATGCAAAATGAGGGATTAATTGTTGTGGGCAAAGGAAAGAGTGATGAAATCCCTTCCCTTATCTTGTGAGTGGTTTTGCCCTTAAGATTTATTTACAAATAAATGCAACAAACAAGGAGATATAAAAAACTATAAACATTTATGGATGCTTTAAACTACGTGCTCTAATCTAAAGAAAAATAAGAATTTAACTCACCTTTGGGTCCTCCAGCGATCACCACAATTTATAAGGTACGAAAAATTAAAAACAAGAAAATAAAAATCTAGATGATGTGCCCTAAGTGATTAAATGCATGATGCAACAATTATGTTAATTCTAACTAATTTTTTTGGATTTTCAATTTTCAATTTATTTTTGTGATTTTTTTTGATTTTTTTGTGATTTTCTAAAATAATAAAAATGCAAAAAGAGAGAAATACGGGTTACCGAAACACGCTTCCAAAAATTTCCATTTTTCCCAAGCTTCGAGAGGAGATTCCCGAAATTTCCAACTTTCATAAAAAAACAATACAAAAAGACAAGAAAAAACTAATTCGAAAAACTAAAAATTAAGGCGCGAAAAATAATTAGTCCCCGGCAGCGGTACCAAAAACTTGACGTGCTAGAAATAAGGATTTAAATTGCAAGCGTACAATTTCATCGTTTTAATATTTGAGATATCGATCCACATAGACTAATTATTTCGCGATCCTTAATTTTTAATTTAGGAGAATTAGAACGATTTTGGATTTTGGAAAAATTGGATTTTACTAATTAATTCCTAAAAGAAAACTTAAACTATTTTTTAAAATAAAATTACATTGTTATTTTATTTCTAAATTAATAAAAAGGCAAAAGATAAATTATTCTAAAATTATTAAAAGTAGAAACTCGAATTTAATTCATTTTATTTATAGAAAATTTAAAGAAAAATTTGACATAAATCGTTCGTAAATCTAACTAGCCAAAGACAAACCAAAAGCATCAGGAAAACCTTAGGAAACAACATGGCTCACAACTCAGGCAAACGATTACAACGAATTAAAACAAAACTCCATAAACCAAGACTTAGTAATAACGAAATTTTAAGCCAAAAAAACTTTAAGAAATTGCAGAAAGCAGAAGCACACAACTCGAACTTAACCAAATCTTCTGGAAACCAACAATTCGAAATTAAACAAATATTATTACAAGTTGAAATAAACTACATCAGATTTGACCCCAATTCCATTCAAAACTTAATAACAAAATAGTAATACCAAAAAGAAAAACGTATCACAAAATGATTCAACTCGGCAAAACACTCAGCGAAAAACTCAAGAACTCGGAATACAACAACTCAGAACAATTCGAACAAACACAGCAGCACTACTCGAGAACTAGGACACAATTACTCAAGCTACACACAGAACTCAAAAACTGACTCGGTATTGAACTCAGCACTACAAAACTTAACATTATCCAGTAGACTCAACATCAATCAGAAAGTTATAATTCGATCACCAATTACAAAAATGAACCAGCAGCAACGGACACTCAGCAAACAAAACCTAGAGACTTAAACCACAGCAGCATTACTGAAAATAAGAAACCCGCAGTAAAATCAAAACAATGATTGGGCTGAGTTAACTCCGTACACACAGCAATTCAAAACCCAACACTTGAATTACAAATCTCAGAAGACGAAAGCAAAACTCAGCTACGTAATAATAACTCGCAGAGAACAAAACCAAACAGCTGGAATTCGGACAACTCAACTTGACTCTATCAAAACGAACACAATCAAACAGAGTTCAAAGCAAATTGAATTCAAAACGCAGAGAACAGACTGAGTCGACTCGGTAACAAACAAGCTAAATTCAAAATGCAGATAAAAGAAAACATAAAACAAGGGAAAGGGGGTTTGGGTTGAAAAAAAAGGGGAATGATCGAAGGAGAAGAGAAAGTGGGAGATGAAGATGAAGGGAAATGAAGATGAAGAAAAAGAAGTAGCTCGGTTTTGGTATGTGAAAAAACAAAGGAAACGAAAACAGGGGAGGGGAGTAAAGCTTCGAATTAACAAAATAAAATGAGATAGAAATTAAGTACTGAAAATTAATTAAATTGATATTTTTTTTTGTTTTTTTATTATTATTAAAAATAGATACGAAAATAAAGAAATTAACTACGAAATTAAAATTGCACTAAAATGATGATTTTAGAATTAAAATGCCCACAATAAAATGGAAATTTAAAGGGATTCACTATGAATTAAAAACTAAAATTATAACTACGAACAAAAATTAAAATGGTTACTTTCAACCCCAAGTGGTTAGCATTTCGCTACTTTGTCCATTAATCGGATTTACGAAAATAACGAAAATTAGGCAACATAAACGAGAGAGCAAGACAAGAAAATAAAGGAAACTTGAAATTGCATTAAACTTAAAAAGAGTGTTTACAAAATTTAGAACTACAAAACAAGAAAAGAAAGAAATTTATACTACCCTAAAATCTAGGTTTTTAAATACAATGGGGAAAGGGGGTATTTATAGGATAAGAATTAGGGTTAAGGGTGTGTTGGGTGAATCTCCACCGTACACCTTCTAACGTGATGGAGAAATCCTAGTCATCCAATTGTTTCCTTCCTCCTTAAGCTTTGTTGAGTGGATCTTGGCCATACACTTATTTAGTGTATTGGGATGATCTCCACCTTCCATGTGTCTTGAAAGATTCATTTTCCTCCAAGCTCTTAATTCTTTTTCTTTTTTTCATTTAAGTCCTTTTTTTCCTCTTTTTCCCTTCCTTGTTCTTTATTTCTTTATTTTGCCATTTCTTTATTTTTTCTCGAATTTCCTGAAATGCAACAAAATAATTTATTAAAATACGAATTCAAGCAACAAATAGATAATAAAAATATGCACTTAGAGCATCTCCAATGGAAGAGACCTCTTAGGTAAAATTTGAAATTAATTACCATAAATAAGAATTATAAAGAATGTGTAAAAAAATTTGCATTCCAATGGGACAAAACAGTTGTCTATAATTATAGATAATCTTTTGATGTTGGCTATATTTGTCGAACCTCTAGAGACCTGTAGTGAACTGTCACATCACTTATTTCTATATTAAAATTATATATTCCATTAATAACAACTTGAAATATTAATAACATACCATTTTTAAAATATAGCCAATCATTATACCCAATACCATCGGAACACAATGTCTTACAGGTTCGACAAATTTTACATAATCAATATTTTATGTAATTTAGCCAATCATTTTTAGCTAACGCCATTGGAGATGCTCTTATCACCTATCAAAATAAACGTAACAGTAATGAAATTATTTATGTTTATTGAATAAAATGTATTATTTAAATAAAAATTAGATTAATATGTCTAATTTTAAGATTTCATTAACCAAATTTAAGTACAAAATAAGATATGATATTTGAATTATTTCTGGATCGATATCCAAATTTTTGGATTAAAAAAATAGATACAAAATCGAAATTTTAATAAACACAAGTAACATTAGTGACTACTATTAATTATTTGGAAGTTCAATGACTATTTTGTAATACATACATATGAGTGGTAAAAAATTATTTTTTTCATTTTATTTTAACGGTAAAGTTAACTGAATAATTAAAACAAAAACAAATATAACGATAATGATTAAAATTAATTATTTGATAATTTAGTGATTGGTTTCTTAAAATGTCAATAATTAAGTGATGAAAAATCTATTTTTTCTTTTAGATAATTAGGAGATTCTTTTATTATAATTTTTTTTTACCATGGAAATATTCGTATCTAAATAAAATATTCAATCGCAAATTAATCAATCGGGGAAATAGGACCTAAATACGTAAACTTGAGTAGAATTTGATCAAGTGACACAGCCAGAACCTTCTTTCTTGTTTTTTAAACTTTTACCTTTTCCACTTCCCATTCATATTCAAAAATCCAAACACCCCTAGAACTTTCCAGAAATACATCTCCACCCGTATAAAACCCCCTCTCCCATCTTTCCCACTCAATTCAACTAATATCCAACAACATTAAAATCACTAAACAACAATTTAACTCATCATTCATCAATGGCAGACGAAGCTAAAGCCAAAGGCAATGCGGCCTTCGCCGCCGGCAACTTCTCCGACGCAATCCGTCACTTCTCCGACGCGATCAACCTGTCTCCGACCAATCACGTTCTATACTCCAACCGATCCGCTGCTTACGCTTCTCTCAACAACTTCTCCGAGGCTTTGGCCGATGCTAAAAAAACCGTTGAGATTAAACCGGACTGGTCTAAAGGCTATTCGCGCCTCGGTTCGGCTTATTTAGGGTTACATAATTATGCATCAGCGATTGAGGCGTATAAGAAAGGGCTCGAGATTGATCCCAATAATGAAGGTTTGAAATCGGGTTTATCTGATGCTGAGAATTCGATTCGAACCCGACCCGGTTTTAACCCGACCCGACCCGGACCCAGTCCGTTTGGTGAGGCGTTTGGGCCGGAGATGTGGGCGAAATTGACAGCTGATCCGTCGACGAGGGCGTATATGCAACAGCCTGATTTCGTGAATATGATGAAAGAATTGCAAAAAAATCCGAATAATTTGAATTTGTTTTTGAAGGATCCTAGGGTTATGCAATCGTTGGGGGTATTGCTTAATATTAAGCTTTCAACACGGGGGGATGAGGATACGGAGATGTCGGAAGCTCAGTATGAGAGGAAGAGGCCTGCTGAGGAGGAACAGGTGAATGGCAAGGAGAAGAAACGCGAGGCGGAGCCAATGCAGGCGGAAGCGGAAGTGGAAGTGTCGGAGGAGGAGAGGGAGGTCAAGGAGAGGAAGGCCAAGGCGCAGAAGGCGAAGGAGGCGGGGAATGTGGCTTATAAGAAGAAGGATTTTGAGACGGCGATTAAACATTATAGTGAGGCTATTGAATTGGATGATTCGGATATTTCGTTTGTTACGAATAGGGCTGCTGTTTATTTGGAGATGGGGAAGGTATGTTGTTAAAGCTTGAATCTTTATGTGTTATGTGCTTGAAAATTGAATATATTTTGTAGTTTAGTGTGTTTAATTTGAAGTTTTGTCTGCAACTGTGAAATTTGATGGTTTTTGCGGAAAAATATTTGCTGTCTTGTTGCATAGTGTATGCAGAGGTGTAATTTAGGATGAATGCTAGAGGTCAATTCAATTTTACAATTGTGGAAAAACAATCTAGTACTACTTTCCTAACACACAAGTTTTTCTTTTTAAAAACTGTTCTTTTTCATAATATCTATATTTGTCAGGATAAGACATGCCATAACAATAGCTTAAATGTAAATTCCGTCAGTACTTATAAAATTTCTTTTGGAAGTTTCTTTCCCCATATTTTTGTTTGTTTGGAATTTAAGCATTGAAAAATATTATGTGCTGGCTGGAATACTCGGATACCTGGAATTCCTAACTTTGATTCTTAAAAATTGAACTCGAAATGGGTTTTTAGTTAGCAATTTTTTAGTTGATGTTTGTATTAACTTTTACATAATGAAAATCCCAAACTCAAATTCTTTTTTTATGATATGATTAAGTTATGCATTTGAGTTTTGTGTTCTACGTTATTTGTTTTGATAATATGGATATTATTTCTATATGCTGTATATCCGCACTAGTACATTATGCACCAGCATCCGTAATTGCTTCTTAGTTTTGGGCATATTAATCCAACTTGGGTTGTTGAGAATTTGATTGTACACAAATTCTACTCAAAAGGTAGTCACTTTAGGTTAAGATCCGGTTTGAAAAATGTGCTGTTAGAGAAGGTTTTATTTCAGTTGAGAGTTAAAAGTACTATTAAAATCTGCATCTAATCAGTTGGTAACTAATTTCACCAGTTTGAGGAGTGCATTAAAGATTGTGACAAAGCTGTTGAAAGAGGGAGAGAACTGAGATCAGACTTCAAGATGGTTGCAAAGGCTTTGACGAGGAAAGGAACTGCTTTGGTGAAAATGGCCAAATGCTCCAAGGACTATGAACCTGCTATTGAGACATTCCAGAAAGCTTTGACAGAGCATCGTAACCCGGATACCTTAAAGAAACTAAACGATGCTGAGAAAGCAAAGAAAGATCTGGAGCAACAGGAGTATTTTGATCCAAAAATAGCAGACGAGGAGCGAGAGAAAGGTAACATTTTTTTTCTTTTTACCTTGGGGTTACCCGTATAATGCTACACTTAAAATATTATCTGTTGCATGATTGGTTAATGGATAACATGTTTCACCAGGCAATGAATTTTTCAAGCAGCAAAAGTATCCCGAAGCAATTAAGCAGTACACAGAATCATTGAGAAGGAATCCAAAGGATCACAAGGTTTGTCAATGTCATAAATAACATGCTGTTAATTAATTGTGTTCATGTGGGTATTTGATAGAATTTCGATACATCTTTGACATCTTCTTTTTATTGATTTGGGCAGGCATACAGCAACAGAGCGGCTTGCTATACAAAACTAGGGGCATTGCCAGAGGGATTGAAGGATGCAGAAAAGTGTATTGAGCTTGATCCCACATTTGCCAAGGGATATACCAGAAAAGGTGCTGCACAGTTTCTCATGAAAGATTATGACAAAGCTTTGGAAACGTATCAAGCAGGGTTAAAACACGATCCACAGAACCAAGAACTGCTGGATGGTGTTAAGAGGTATATTATCTTGATTGTTTATGAATGAAACCGCTATTTGTTATGTAGCACTTTCACTGATTGTCGTATCAATTGTTCTGCAGATGTGTAGGTCAAATTAACAAGGCCAGCCGCGGTGATTTAACTCCTGAGGAACTGAAGGAGCGGCAGGTATGCCTACTCGTAACATGATCGCAAATCCTATATATTGGCTTTAAGTATATTAGGAATCTCATATTAACTCAAGTTATCAAACTTTTGTAGGCCAAGGCAATGCAAGACCCGGAGATTCAAAACATTCTCCAAGACCCAGTAATGAGACAGGTAAGATTTTGTGGGAATTTAAGAGTATCATTTGTCAAAAGTTTCAGGTTTTGGTTTGTTATTATGCAGTTTGTGTAATGATTATTTTCTCGACAGGTATTGGTAGATTTGCAGGAGAATCCCAAGGCCTCACAGGAGCACATGAAGAATCCTCTTGTGATGAACAAGATCCAGAAGTTGATAAGTTCAGGCATTGTGCAGATTAAGTAGATAAGCATTAGGCAAATAGATCAGAATTTCTTTTCGGGGAACAAATTGATATGTAGTATTTTTTAGCTTTGCCTCGTGTAGTGAGGTTCTTGCAATGTGTTGAGAGCTTCTGTCTTGTGCTGTGGTTCAGACAATGACCTTATTCATATTTATCTGTTTTCTCATAATCATCCAATTTTTTTCTAATTTAATTACGCTCTTATTTGCTCAGTAGTAATTTCATGTTTTCGATCTGTTGACTTGATAAGCAAATAATAATCTTGAACTCTTCTTTTAAATCTGCTTTTGTAATTATATGATACATTTCTTTTTTGCTAATTCATCCACCAAATGATTTCTCAATCCAAAAGTACATATTACATGAGGTGTTATTCAACATTTTAACTTTAAAGAAAGCTAACACCCTTTTAAAGTTTGTAATATATTCACGTATCGCAAATTACATTTGTCATTTTAGACGCCCCTTGTATTGTTATTACGTCTTCTCTCAGATCACTCACTCCATAACATGAATGTTGAGGTATGTTTTAGATCATCTACAATGCATAAACATTAAAACAGTGTAAATTTTTTTTTTTTTTTTTTTAGTATCAAAATTTTTATGTATAGAGAGCCATTTTGATGGTCTGATAAAGAGAAGAATAATATCGTAGTAACCTTTTGCTATTTGGGAACACAGTATACTATTTTCACAAGAGTTGCACAGTTCCCCCACTGCTAAACGAAATACCGGCCCCTATGCATGATTGAATTTAATTACCAGGTGAAAACGCACATTATTTAAGAAGTTTTTCGGATGGTAATGTTAAAGTTTTTTTTTTAATAATTAATCTTATATGATTTACAAATAAATATATGTTGAAACAAGATTTAATTTGAATGCAAAATTTGCTCAACAAAAAATAAATTCTTATTATTTAAGTTATATAATGCATATCCTAGATTTCCTTACTATTAGCCCAATGATTAAAATAAGGATGATGATATATGAACATTCCAAATTAGTTGTTGCACACCCTCCCTCCTTTATTTTACCACAATATGAATCAATTTTTCCAAAAAAATTAAAGTGAATTAACAATTATTAGTTTAATGAAGGTTATTTTAGTCATTATATAACCCTAAATTTATTTTAAGTGCAATAAAATAATTTATTGCATGCATATAAACAAAAAAAAGTAACATAGAAAAGTTGGTGTTTTTTTTTTGACAAACAAAGAAATTTTATTAACTAGAAAACTTAGTCGGAACAAACCCCCGACTATCAATACAACCAGGTTGGAGAACAATTAAACAAGTTAAACAATTAGCCGCATTGTTTCCTGATCGTTTTACAAGTTGAATATTTAAAATATTCTTGACAGAAAAAATGATTACAATAGAATCTCGAGCAATCTAAGCGACCCCAACATCCTGAAAAAAGCAGCATCACAATTGACCTTCACACATAAAAAATCGGTGATGGTCCAGTGTTCAGACCCTTGAACAATCTTTCGTTGTGAAAGGTGAGCTCTTGCGATATTCACTACCAATTACGGGCTTCCCAAATTTTCCAAGACAACATATAAATCATTCTCAACACACTGAAAACAAAAATAATAGCAAATAACATGACGGCTAACAATCGCACACAGAACGATACCATGCCAAAAGGCAAGACGAAAAACCAAAAAATCAAAATCTCGGAATGACACCAAATATTTGTATGATGTTAAGTCGGAGACTTAGAGTCTAAGGATGATTTTTATTTGAAGATTCAAGCTAAAGACCTATGCAGATCTGATAAAGTTCAAATAGGTTTTATTGAATGAAAAACAAGAAAGAGGGGTTGGATGAGAAGATGGAGGGCCGAAAGTGGGTTGATGGAAGGATGAATGATTGAAGAGATAGAGTAAGATTGTAGATCTAAGGCCTGATTAATAAAAAATGCGAAAGTCGATTCTCATTGAGCCGAGAGAGAGAAGCTAGGCTGCTAAGGTTTATATTAATTTTACAGATTAGTAGTTAATGGGGAAGTTGGTGTTTAATGATCTGTGAAATCAAATGCATCATGTATGCATCAACCAATCACATAAAAGTGAACTACCACCATAACTGAAAGCAGCCAAATTATTAAGTTTGAAAATGCAAAGAAAAATCATGTTCTCTTCCAACTCCAATTCTCTCGCCATACCATCTTCATCATCATCTCTAAATTACCACCACCTCGCTCCTTCCTCTTCCGAGCAGCTCTGCTATGTCCACTGCAACATTTGTGACACCGTCCTTGCGGTACATTTTTCTTTTTTCTTTTTTACATTTAGTTTGTCTATTTCATTTCAGCATTTCAATAGCTACAAGTTAATTCGAGTATTAATTTACTTGTATTTTTGTAAATTTAATTACTTGTTCTTTGGTTGACATGAAGGTGAGTCACACGGATTTGTTTTCGGTAAATTTCAAAGATGGAGCTAACCGGATGCTTATTAACTTATAATCTGTCCCTCATGCAATTAATGTGGGACAATTCCCCAATAAACAATGGATATATTTTATCTTCCGCACATTGCTTAAGAAGATAGCAAGCACGCCGTCGATGCCGAGGACCTAGAATATAGGCATAATTAATTATACATTTACGATGGAGTAATGCTAGGTGCACAGAATTGATTATAGAATTTTTTTTTTTACAGTATTTCACTAATGTGGATTTATGTCATTTTTTGACAAAGTTTGTACCCAATTTTATAATTCTAGCATTTTTCATTGTGATGTACGCAAATATTGCTCTATTATTTACTACTCCCTCCATCCCACAATACAAATCTCTTTTGAAAATATTATGTATCTTAAGAAAACATTAATTATATAATATGTTATAGGGAGGATATTGTATAACAATATTTTGGAGGTTTTCTGGAATCACAGAGCAAAATACGGATATTTCGCTAAGAACAAGAAGAACACGGAAGGAGATTGGTGATTTTTGTGGCTGATCTTGTTTGTTGATTCGTTGAATGTCAGAGAAAAACTGCTTATTCTCTCTTGCTGCCAACTGTCAATCATCCATAACAAGGTGCATACGTACCCTATTTTATAGGGATCAAGCCATACGTAGTTCTTGGAGAAGAAGTTACCTAGATGGGCTAGGTTTTTGTGGGCTCGACTTGGCCGAAATCCACTAGACGTCTTTGGGCTGATATAATCTGTCCATTAATCCTGCTCATGACCCATGGCCCAATAAAGGTTACCTATGGCTAGCATGATGCTCGGATCGTATGGCCTCACTGGCGAGGTTAATGAAAAAGCTACGTGGCCTCGCATGCGACCTCACTGGGCTTAGTCATGCGAGGTGATCCCACGCTATGGAGATAATCATACTCATGCGATCACACTGGGCTTAACTATATCTACTCATGCGACCTCACTGGGTTTAGCTATGAGCCTTCATATCTACTCATGCGACCTCGCTGGGCTTAGCTATGAACCTTCATAAGAATATTCTAGGCCTCGCTGGACCTCTAGCCT
The DNA here is from genome assembly GCA_036435485.1 of Saposhnikovia divaricata. NCBI lineage: Eukaryota > Viridiplantae > Streptophyta > Magnoliopsida > Apiales > Apiaceae > Saposhnikovia > Saposhnikovia divaricata. Next base: position 29,940,726 of record CM071600.1, read on the forward strand.
TCATAAGAATATTCTAGGCCTCGCTGGACCTCTAGGCCTCATAAGAGTATTCTAGGCCTCGCTGGACCTTGTAGAGAGATGTGATAGATGCTATCCCATACTAGGGACTGCTAACGAACTAGACCCACAGCTTGGGGTCGCAAACTTCCACATTGTGCTTGATAGTATATTGGACTGACTACTAATGGGTTTTGGTGACCCAATCTTCATCTCTAGGCCCATTATGAGTTGTGGACCGCTATTATAGCCCCATATGGCCTTGCAGTCATAAAGTGTTATAATTATATCTTCTGTCCAGCTGATATGTGAGATCGGGCTCTCACCTATATCTTCAGGTTTTCTTAAAGCATGATGAGATGGCTTTCCTCTGTTCCTTATTATTATGATGAGAGGCCTCCTCATAAGTTGAAAGGACTCCTTGCAGTCTCATATGTTACGAGGCCTCCTTGCAACCTCATATGTTGCGAGGCCTCCTTGCAGCCTCTATGTTGCGAGGCCTCCTTGCAGCCTCTGTTGCGAGGCCTCCTTGCAGCCTCATAGCAGTACATGGTCAACATATCGGTATGAGATCTGTACTAGATTTTCGGATCAGTTAGCCCAATATTATTATCAATTCTCATAATGGGTCTGTTTAGAGCCCATATCAATTTTCGAGCATAACAACTACCCCCAGTTCTTCGGTGCAGGCAGCTGTAGCGGAGAACTATTTTTTTTGGTCTTCAAAATTTCTTCAAAATTATTCTGAACTCCTCCAAAAGTAAAAATCAAATAAGTATTTGATTTTTTGGAGAGCCTCCTTACTTGACAACTTTGGATTTATTTTTTATATTAATGCGAGCCCATGTCTCCTCGTAGTGGCCACCTTGATACATTTTTTTCTTCGCGTACACAGCCTTCTTGCATCTCTTCACGCCTTGTTTTTCTTTACAGCCTTGTGGAGCCGTGGTCCTCGTATTTGTACTTTCACCTTGCTGACTTTTCTTTCCTTTTTTTTTTAATATTTCCTCTTTTCACTTTTACTGAGATCTCCTCGCATTTCGCTGCTTCCTTCTATTTTTATTAACTCTTGCTGATATAATAAAAGGATTCCTCATGGCCTCCTATGTGGAGAGGCCTCCTCGCTGATAGAATAGGAGGACTCCTCGTGGCCTCATTTGTGGAGAAGCCTCATCACTGATTGAATAGGAGGACTCCTCGTGGCCTCATATGTGAAGAGGCCTCCTCCTGCTGATATAATGAGAGGACTCCTCTATACATGTATATGCGAGGACACCTTGTTTTTTTTCTAATAAGCCACATGTGCTCCTATTAGTCCACACGCGGATCCCTGTTCGTCTTTTTTATTTTAGTTTTTTTTTGCTAAATTGTATATTAAAAAAGAAAAAGAAAACGGGATTAACCCTTGCTCTAGGACAAGCCCTAGATGGGAGATTCTAAAAGTAAACTATAACAGATTGAATGAAACAAAAAACAATCTAAACTAGATTATGGAATATGCCAAAAATTAAGGTTACTAGAGCTAGTACGAGAATGTGTTTGAAACCATTTTGAAGATGCAAGCCTAGCTTTAATATCAATGATAATGCCTTCAAACATCGTTGCTGGGATTTGGTGACCTTTGTTGTGGTATCTAGAGTTCCGCTCACGCCAAATGTGGTATGAAAAAACTTGCAGTCCAAAAAGAGCTAATTGTCTCATCATGCTACCCCGCTTTTTAACTTCCTTTTGATCCTTGATCTGTGGCCTCGTATTCCACTTTCTTTCATAGCCTTGTAGATAGACTGCATCCATCATGTTGCTGGGCTCTAGCCCCAGCTCGCATATGCTAGCTGGTGGGCCTGAATCTTTGAAAACTGATAATTTTGAATTTTTCCAAGTGCTTTGGGATACCTGATTGAGTCTTCATATGCTCCAATTTGCTTATAGACTGATTTTAACACATGCCTAAAGATAGCTCCACATTGTATAGACTTATAGACTGACCCATCATCGCCAATAAGATATGGGCTTGCAGCCTCGCAACGCTAGGTACGGCCTCGCAACACTAGGTGCTGGCCTTGTCTTGTAATTTTTCAAATGTCCTGCTAGAAGTGGTGTTTATGTAATACCACTACCCCCCGAGTCCTCATTATCATTGTAGATGTGATGAGGAATCAACATGTTTCAGCAACCTTCTTGTATTATTTGGATTTGACACCGTTTGTAATGAAGAGAATTTAATGTGATCCCGCTATAAGCAGACTTGACCTCTTCAACGCTATCTCGGGGCACTCGACCTCTTCACTGTTGTACCAAGGCATTTGGACTCTCCAACGCTAAGTGAGAACACTTAGCTTCTTCAATGACATAACAGGCTTCCCTATGTTGAACAAGAATGTAGATATCGAGGTCTTGAGCTCATTTTGATTTTCAAATACTTTGGCATCTCTCCCTTTATCTCTAGTGCGATCTTGAGGCCAATGATTAGAGCCTCGTACTCAGGCTCTTTATTTGTTGCTTGCTCTTCCCAGTGTCATGAGGTAGTCGAGGACCTCCACATTACCGGCAAGGGTCGGGGGAGTCCCCCCTCTCCTCGGCAAGGATCGGGGGCGTCCCCCCTCTTCTCGACGTAGAGGTATTTCACCAAGAAGAAGCAAAGTCCAAAGTCATTACATCAGGTATGAGAGGTGTCTATATGATATCACTACCTCCTAGACTGAGGATGAATTTATTCGTACTTAGTGTATAGATACATAAAGCTACCAGGACCAGTGCCTTTACTGACAGGCCTCTCTCAAGTGCTCTACATTCCAAACTCGTGTTATAATCTTGTCATCCATGCCTGTGAGGTGATAGGTCTCCATCATAAGGGCCCCGGGGACTGGCTCCACCTTAATACCCAAGTTGTCAAGTAATCCTCTAGGAGTACCCCAATGGATATCATGTTACAAGTTGTTGAAGGCTTCATATCTCCTTTACGAACTCTATCCTCTTCTTCCAAATCCATCTCAATAGGCACAGGCTTGTTCCCCCATCTCCGTAGAGCGTAGGGCCTTGTTATAACATTCTTGAGATTCATATTGAATTCCTCTAACACATCCAACTCCCTGTGGGGTAGGATACTTAATAGAGAGGTGGTAGATGGAGGTCACTACCCGCATTTCCATGAGAATGGGCCTCCCTGCAATGGCGTTATAGGCCGAAGGCTAATCCACGACCATGAAGTCTGCGACCTGTGTTGTGATGCAGGGCTCGTCCCCTAGAGTGATGGTGAGCCTGACGAGGCCTTTCACACTAATTGAAGCTTCGGTGAACCCATAGAGATGCCCCACTATAGGGATAAGATCTTTGTCCACAAACCCAATTTTCTTGTAAACCTCATATGTAAGGACATTAACTGCACTGTCATTATCCACGGGGACCCTGTAGACATTTTGGGACCCAATGCAAACTCTGACCACTAGGGCATCTGAGTAGGGATGATGAACCCACTTCGCATCCTACTCAGTAAACATAATGTTAGTGTCCTCCCCCTTGAAGAGCTTCGGGGGTCTCTCCTGCAGATGATGAACATTAGTGAGGGGTCGCTCTTTGGCCTCGCGAGCATACCTCTCCCTGGCCTTGTTGCTATCACTACACGCTCTTCTCTTTCTTTGTGAAGCTCTTCTTTTTGCCCAGCTAGTGGCACATCATTGTATCCAAGGCCTGACTCAGTATTGTGCTTCTTCACCTCTCGAACAACCCACTCAATTAGCTGCCCATTATGAATTATCTCCTCAATTTTCTCCTTGAGTTGCCAATAATCCGTAGTAGCATGCCTTGTATGTTCATTAAAGGCATAATATTTACGAGTATTCTTGGTTGCTCGACTATTCATAGGTGGGGGCTTCTTAAACATTCCCTTGTCAACATTAATTGAATAGATGTGATCAATGGAGGCCACTAAAGACGTGGACTGACCCTCATTCCTTCCACTTTGAGCTCGCGGTGGTGACCTCCTTGACAGATCACGACCCCTCCTCTTTGGGCTCTCACTGCAATCTTGTCTTCGCCTAGGGTTTCGAAAGTCCTTCCTCTTTACTCCATTGCCCTTACTTCCACTGCTGCTAGCCTCATTATTCTTCTTGAGGTTCTCCATCGACTTTCCAATCCATTTGTAAGGCTCTGCCTCCTTGTAGAACTCAAAGAGTACTAGGTGTCTGTGCCTGCAACTTCTTCCAGAACTTGGTGCCCTCTCTCAGCCCAACAATAAGAAAATTTTTAATGGCCTTGTCATTTGCTCCTCATACCATAGGGTCCTTGGCATTAAATCTCTTGAAGTAGTCCTATAGGGTCTCACCCTCCTTCTACTTTATATTCGCCAGGGTGGATATAGGAGGTGCCTAAAGCACGGAAGACTGAAATTGCTTAATAAAAATGTCCACGAACTGCTCCCAAGAGTCTATAGTGATGTGAGCCCCTAGCTTAGAGAACCACTGATGGGCACTACCCCTCAACGAGGCCACGAACAACCTGCACCTAGCCAATAGCGAGACCTGGTACACATCTATACCATTGTTGAATCGAATAATAAACTTTGCAAGGTCAGTGTCCCCATTATAAGTCATGTCTGGGTTAATACTCCGGATTATAGTGGGAAGTGGAGTGGTCCTGATCTCTTAAGTGAAAGGCGAGGCCGAATCAATGGGGTTAAGGATCCCCTTATCTGCATTCCTCTTATCCAAGGCCTTCTTTAGCTCCTCTAGCTTGTAGTCTCCAACCCTGGTCTTCTTATCTTCAACTTTTTTCTTTCCCTTTCCCGAGTTGTCATGGTGGGATTGGGTCTTCATGGGAGCTCTAGACTCCTCTTGATCCTCCTTGCGATTCAGGGGGTCAGGTTTGTACTTCTGGGACCGCTCACGCTCTCGATGAGGAGAGGGGGGTCGTTCCAAACCTTGGCTCCAAGCTTGGGATCGCTTATACTTCTTGTCAGCTATAAGTTTTCCGAGCTTGAGGCGGAGATCATGCTCTGCTAACTTCTTTCCAAGACGATTAAAGACACTAATTGACCTCCCCTTGGATGAGGCGGCCTCATTCTGCGACCCCTCCTTTGTCTTAGTATCTTCTATATCCTCCTCCTGCTCGTGGTTTCTCTCCTCTTAATAGGTCTGGGGCCTCCTCATGGTATTCCTCTTCGCGCCCCTTGAGCTATACTGCTTCTCCACTCTAGTCATCCTTTCTTGCACTGCTGACACCTTCTCTGGCCCATCCTCGTCCTCTCTCCTGGGGGGATCACCTTTGGGTATCTTGTGCGACCTCGGGGTCTCCCCGTTGTTGTGCCCTCCGTTTATCTTCTTGTTTGATTTAGTCTTCGCTCTCCCAATTCAATGACTGCCCCTCCTTCTAGCGTCAAATGTTATAGGGAGAATATTGTATAACAATACTTTGGAGGTTTTCTGGAATCAAAGAGCAAAATATGGATATTTCGCTAAGAGCACGTAGAACTAGGGCTGGCAATTTCGGGTTTCGGGTCGGGTTCGGGTCGGGTCAGCAGACTCGGGTCACATTTTTGACCCAACCCGAACCCGACCCGAAAATTTAATGGGTACAGGTGCTCAACCCGAACCCGACACGAATGGGTTTCGGGTCGGTTTCGGGTAACCCGACCCGAAAATTTAATTTTTTAAAATTTTAAAAATAATATATATATATATATATATATATATTAAAAATAATTTTAATATATATATATATATATATATTAAAAATAATATATATATATATATATATATATTAAGAATAATATATATATTAAAATAATATAAATAATATATATATATATATATATTAAAAATAATTATATATATGTATATATATATATATTCGGGTCAGTTTCGGGTAACCCGAACCCGACCCGAACCCAACCCGATTTTTTCGGGTCAAGTTAGGGTCAACCCGAAATCGACCCGAACCTGAAAAATATAAACCCGAAACCGACCCATGCGGGTTGGGTTCGGGTCGGGTTCGGGTCGCGGGTCCAAAATTGCCAGCCCTACGTAGAACACGGAAGGAGATTGGTGATTTTTTGTGGCTGATCTTGTTTGTTGATTCGTTGAATGTCAGAGAAAAACTGCTTATTCTCTATTGCTGCCAACTGTCAATCATCCATAACAAGGTGCCTACGTACCCTATTTATAGGGATCAAGCCATACATAGTTCTTGGAGAAGAAGTTACCTAGACGGACTAGGTTTTTGTGGGCTCGACTTGGCCCAAATCCACTAGACGTCTTTGGGCAAATATAATCTGTCCATTAATCCTGCTCATGACCCATGGCCCAATAAAGGTTACCTATGGCTAGCATGATGCTCGGATCGTATGGCCTCACTGGCGAGGCTAATGGAAAAGCTACGTGGCCTCGCATGCGACCTCACTGGGCTTAGTCATGCGAGGTGATCCCACGCTATGGAGATAATCATACTCATGCGACCACACTGGGTTTAACTATATCTATTCATGCGAGAAAGATGTGATAGATGCTATCCCATACTAGGGACTGCTAGCGAACTCGACCCACAGCTTTGGGTCGCAAACTTCCACATTGTGCTTGATAATATATTGGACTGACTCCTGGTGGTGGATTTTAGTGACCCAATCTTCATCTCTAGGCTCATTTTGAGTTGTGGACCGCTATTCTAGCCCCATAAGGCCTTGCAGTCATAAATTGTTATAATTATATCTTCTGTCCAGCTGATATGTGAGCTCGGACTCTCACCTATATCTTCAGGTCTTCTTAAAGCATGATGAGATAGCTTTCCTCTGTTCCTTATTATTATGATGAGAGGCCTATGATAATCGCATAATTTTACATATTTTTATTACCTATTTATTGTTTGAATTCGTATTTTAATAAATTATTTTGTTACATTTCAGGAAATTCGAGAAAAAAATGAAGAAATGGCAAAATAAATAAATAAAGGTCAAAAAAGAGAAAAAGAAGAAGAAGAAGAAGGACCAAAATAGAAGAAAAGGAAAGAATAGGGGGTTTGGTGCAAAACTGATTGGATGGCTAGGATTGAACCACACCAAACAAAAATGAATGGTGGGGATTAATCCACACCAACCCAAAAATCCCAATTTATTTCCTATAAATACCTCATTTTTTCTCTTGTAAAATCACAACCCAAAACTTAGAATTAGGATTAGAATCCCTTAGTTTTAGTACACTCCAAAATTGTAGTTGTAAATTTTTTTTATTTCTTGTAAACATTTTAAATTTTCAGTTCATTTATTTCCAGCTCTAGTTGGTTTAATTCGAAGTTCAATTCCCTGCTTTACCCAGAATTTAAGTTCATTCCTTGTTTTTCTTATTTTAGAACAAAACCCAGCCTTTTCTAAACCAAACCCAGCCCATCTTGTTTTCATCTTCAACAAATAAACATACCCAAGCCCCCTGTTTTCATACTCTCCCCTTTCTTTGTTTTAACCGATTATAACAAATCTCTCTCTCAATATCTCTAACCCATCTCTCTCGTTTTCTCTAATCTCTTCCATCTCTCCCTCCCTCATCTTCCTCTTTTCTTTTCTTTTAACCCACGACTCTTCTCTCCCTAATTCCTCACAGGAATCACGCAGACCCCATCCCCTGTTCTTGATTCCTCCCCCACACAAATCTCTCTCGCATCTTCTCTCTTTTTGCCCCCCTTAAGCCAGCAAACCCAAACATCCCCTTTCCCTTCTTATCTTTTTCTTTCGAACAGCCTATGATTGTTTTTATTTTATTTTTTTTATTTTATTTTTTTTCTTTTCGTTTTGTAGTTAAGTCCGAAATTCTGTCCAGGTGTTTGAGTAATTGCTGTCTTCCAATTGCTATTTGTTCCGATTTATTTCTATTCTGGTATCCGAGTTGACCGGGTTTCTTGACTGGGTTCTTGTCGTTTCGTTTCTTTGAAATATGGTTCGAGTTGTTGTTTGTGTTTGCTGCGAATTCTAGCTGCTTGTTTTGTGTTTTTTTCTCCAAGCTGTTGAGTCAATTTCTGCCGAGTCTTGCTTTGTTTTGCTATAAATCGTTGTGGCTGAGTCCTTTGTTCGAGTTGGTTTAGTAATTTAAAGAGTTGAATTAAGTTTAATGTGTTTATTTTTTGTAGATTTTAGTCCGTTTAGGATGTCTTGTTGATGGAATTGTTGAACTGTTTTTGAGTTTTACTGCTTGTCGATTCTTAGTAATTTGCTGCGTTTCCAAGGTTTCCGAATATTGGCTATTATGTTGCCAAAGTAGTAGTGCTATTCTTCAACTGATTCTTGTTTGTCTTTTTTTTAGAATTTGAGTTGTACTGAATTGTGAGATTGTGGTTTTTTGACCGTAAATTTCTAAAAGATTTCTGTAAATAAATTTTAAATTCCAAAAAAAAAAAAAAGTTTTAGAAATAAAGTTTAGTTTTAATTCGAATTTAAAATCTCTAGATTGATTTAACTTTTATTCTTAGTTTAATTCGAATAAATTTAAGTGTTTAAATTTTTAGTTTTAGAATAAAATTCAGTTTTAATTTGAATTTAGAATCCTTAAATAATTTCGTTGTTGTTCTTTTATCTTTTAATTAGTTTGCTTAAAAATATAATAGAATTTAATTAGGTATATAAAAAAATAAAATTCTTCAAATCCAAAATTGTTCTAGTTTAATTAGAATAAATTTTAATTTTCTTTTAAATAAATTCAAGTTTTCAATTAGGAATTAATTAGCAAAAATCAGATTTTCCAAAATTCAAAATTCTTCTAGTTCGATTAAATCAATTATTAAGGATCGCGAAATAAATATTATTCCCTGTGGATCGAATCTTAAATAGTAAAACGATGATCTTGCGCTTGCGATATTTAATTGTCATATTTTCGGCACTTCAAGTTTTTTGCGCCACTGCCGGGGAACTAATTATTTTTCGCACCTTAATTTTTAATTTTTCGGATTAGTTTTCTTTCGTTTGCCTTATTTTTATTTCATTTTTTTTAGGAAAGTTTGGAATTTTGGGAATCTTTTCACGGAGCTTGGAAAAATCGGAATTCTTGGAAGCATGCTTCAGTAACCCGTATCTCTCTCTTTTCGCCTTTTTATTTTTAAAAAAATCACAAAAAAAATAAAAAAAATCGAAAATCACAAAAAAAAAATTGAAAATTGAAAAATCCAAAAAAAATAGTGTAAATACATACTTGTTGCATCATGCATTCATCACTTACGGCACATCATCTAGATTTTTATTTTCTTGTTTTTAATTTTTCGTACCTAGTAAATTGTGGTGATCGCTGGCGGACCGAGGTACGTTAAATTCTTCTTTTCTTTAGTTTGGAACATGTAGTGTAGAGCATCCATAAGTGTTTATAGTTTTTGTATATATCTCGTTGTTTGTTGCATCAAATAAACGTAATTAAGACTTATTCACGACCTTCAGTGTCTAAGGTTCGTCTGTGTCTAAGTGACGAGTTTGGCCTCTTGGCAATGCCTGCTCTAATCTGGCCGAATCTGTCTGAATAATTCTTAATTTACGGAATTTTTAGTGTGTCTTAACGTTATGAGCAATGTCTAGTTATTTTATTTAGGGAACCTAGGTTAGATTTTTTTTTGATTTTTCACCATTTATTTTGTGTGTTTCATTTTCGCACTTACTTGCTACGAGGTTTTACCCTTGATCAATCGTTACCATGTCCGTAGCATTTAGGGAGCGTTATTACCAAGGTTGGGATTTTGACGAGGAGTTAGCAGATAATACGATGTGGTGTGAGTCAACTAGGGAACCTAGTGTATATAACGAGTCGTCTAGTACTTTTAGTAATTTGCCTTATAGTGAAAACGATATTGCAATCGACTCTGAATTAGATGCTCTTACTAGACTACTCGAAGCCTTAGAAACCCTTAGAGGCCCTTCACACACGTCTTGGCACCCAAATTTCAACTCTCCGAGTCTCGATTTTCAACATGTCAACGCCATGTTTCAACCAACCTCTCGAAATGACCATTTTACATCGTCTTCTAATTCCGGTTGGATAGATTATTCCAATCTCTCATGGAACCAAGGTCATAGCTATCAAACTCCGCCTCCACATTTTCAAGAACCGAACTCTTATCCAATTCCGAGTCAAGTTCCTTATTCGAGTTCAATTCAAAGCCCCGCCCACCTACCCGAATTTCATGATTCGAGTAGGAAACTTGACACCTTAGAAAAGAGTATCGAGGCTTTATTGATTTCTCAAGCAGACTTCATGCGAACCATAACTTCTAATAGGCAAATTTTGAACTCTAATGCTCAAGCCTTATCTAAGTTAGAATTTCAAGTGAATCAATTAGCCACCATGTGCGAGCGTGAGACGATAACCACCCCGAATCCACCCGAGGTCAACCCGGAATTTCTTATCACTCAAAGACCTATCGATACTTTCGATGACATCATTTCTCCTAGGTCTAATGTTCAAGTTGACACTCCTTTCGGTGGTGATTCACACGAAGAAGATTCTAATGCTGACATCATTCTTTCTCTAGGTCAATTGAAGAATCCCGATGATTTTGAGTTTGTGGCTTCACCTAGACAACCATCATCTTCTTCTAGTGAACTTTTCCTTTCATCTTCCAAACCTCTTCCCGAAAAAACCAAAAAACTTCATACTCAACCAATAGGAGCTAATCTAGTTAAGGAGATTGTTTCAAGGTCAAATTTGGACGATCATGAGATTGAGTCTCTTCTTAAACAAGATTTTCAATTGCATTACGAGACCAATCGAGAGCTTCACGAATCTTTTAAGGATTTGACCTCGGAAGAGATGTTTGGAGAGATGATGAATATTTGTTCCAAATTGGAAACCCAACATAAGGATAGTTCTTGTGATCCTAATTCTGTTGGTAAAACATTTTTCGAAGAGCCACCCCCACCCGTTTCTATTTCTTCATTTTCCACTCGTGCTCCATCTTTCATCGAAACTCATGATATTCATGACCAACATCTTATCGTAATTAATTTGCTTAAACAACAAAAAGAAGCATCCTCGTGGTCTATGGATGAAGTTAGGAATATGAGTTTTATTCTTGCGCCTAATCAGATCGTTCTAGTGGTCTATGCTATTTTCGTGGGTGAGTTTCTGAAATATATTGGTTGCATAGCAAAAATAGTTTTTCCGAGAGCAGGTATTGGTTAGTAAATATTTGTTTTGTACCTCCCATAGTAGAATGTAGGTATGGGGGAGGAGTTGTGTGTGAGTTGTTTTCTTTCTTATTTTTAGAAGTTTGTCATTCTCCGTCATCCCTTATCAGGTATTTCCTCCTCTCTCTTTTATTCTCGTTCATTTTGCATACATTGAGTACAATGCATGATTTAGGTATGGGGGAGGGTTTTAGTGTAAAAATTGAAAAATCCAAAAAATTTGAAAAATTTTAAAAATCCAAAAATAGAGATATTTTAGCTTAGTTGTCCTTCCCACTCTTTAAATTCTAGAACTAGTTGGTGTGGACTGTTTTTCAAAAATTATATGTATAATGCCTTTAGATGATTTGAACGTAGTCTGTTAGGTCCAATATGTTTGTAGAAGGGGGGGTTGAATACAAACGGTACTGTTTAATCGAAATTTGTCCGGATAAATTTAATTTATATTTTGACAAATTTGAGCGGAATTAAATGAAACAAAATTTAAGTTGAATATTATATTAACTTGAGGGGTTTGTTACAAATACAGTACATAATTTATATCTAGTTAATAAAAACAAATTAGAAAATTCGACATGAATTTTTCTAGATTTGTTAATAAAAATCAAGATATAGATTAGGAGTAAAAATTCGCTAATATTACAAGAGTATAAAGTAAACAAGTTCTATCGGATCAGATATTAAAAATAAGATGAACTTGAATTTATACAAATTTATTTCTCTTGCTGTGTTGTTCTTCAATGAGAGAGAATGGAGTTTTTGTTTGTTGAAGATGATATGTTCTGAGTTGTCTCACTTTGATCTGGCCGCCTGTCTTGATTAATATAGTCTTCTGCATCTTTTCTTTTTCATTTGTACTGCCAAGACAATCGGCAAGACAATCTGTTCTTACAAGACAATCAATTTTGTACTGCCAAGACAATCAGCAAGACAATCCAAAATCTCCCAAGACAATAGGCAATACAATAGGCAAGACAATCAAGCTTACTAATACAATCGGCAAGACAATTGAAATTGTCTTGTTAACATTAAAAAATAACCCACTTGGCTGTAATGATTTGAATTGAATTAAAAGATTTGAACTGCTGCAAACGAAGCCCAGTCACAGGAAGCACAGGTGTGATGCACGTGCGGCAGTTGTTGTTAATTAACCAGGCGCGTGCGTGCCACGCGCGGCCTGGCGCGTTGTGCCTTTGCCGACAGGAACTTTTTCTTTTCCTTTGTGCATGCATGTGTCAGTTCTGTTTTATCCAGCAACATTTCTATTACTTTAACTATTAGTTCATTCCTGTCGACTACAACAAAACAAGTACGACTTCCTTTCTTTTCTTTTTTATTTGTTTTGTTTTGATTCTTTTTCTTTTCTTTTGATTTTTCTTTTCTTTATCTATTATATTTAATTTAATTAACTTGATTAATCAATTAATCATTTAAATGAATAATGATTAATTATTTAATAAACTAATTAATTAAATCTAATAGATAAATAAATTAATTCGACATGAATTAATTTATTAAATTAAATCAATTACATAATTATATTAATTAAAAGAGAATTAATATAAATCTTTTGACAGCTCAAATCTTTTTCTTGAACCACTGAAAGTAATAAAGAATTACCACCGGATTTTCGTTGACGCTCGATGCACGGTCTGGTTCATGAGCGACTAACTCCAACGGCTTTTCTTTATTTTTGACTCTATGGCTGTGGTTACTTTCTTCTCCTAACATACCAGTCTTGAACCACTGAAGTTAATGACAAACAACCACTGTTTAATGTTGACACTCGATGTACTGTCTGGTTCATGAGTGACTAACCGCAATGACTGTTCTTCATATATTGACTTTAAAATATGGTTCCTTTTCTTTTCTCTTTCTTCTCTCTCTCTCTATTAATTCTTCTGTACTGTCTCTGTCAATGTTGAAATCTCTGTCACTTTATATGAATCCACTTCTTTAACGAATACTTCACTGAGGCTTGATCAGATGTCTGAACTTCTTTCAATGTAGTAATTCTTCAAGTCTGTAGGTTGACCATGATCTTTTTCTTCTGACAGATAATACAATCTGAGATTCTTTGTGACAGTCTATATACTATTTACTATTACAATCTTGTTTAAGTTGAGTTGTATCCTCGAAATACAAATAGGCTACATCATATGACTTTCAATCTCCCCCTATTCGTTTGTTAGACAATAAAAAGCAAATACCTAGAGGATAACTCAACTACCTCACTTAAACAAGAAAAAGATAATACTTTTAAGAACTAAGTAAATAATACAAAAAAAAATTTCTCTGGTTTAGATTTAACAATTCCAGAATCTTCAGTTGATGAAATGATAGATGATTGTTCCTATAGCACTGAACTGATCTTCAATAGATAACTCATCTTCATTTCTGATTCTTCATATCTCTGCCTGATAATCCTTCACATCTTACTTTGGTGATTATCAGCAGTTCTTGATTTACAATCACTTCCCATTTCTGACACAGCTTTTCTCACTAAAAAAAATTGTTGTTCCTACTATATAGACAATGGTGAATCAATACCATTTCTATAATTTCTGGTGAATTTACTACTCTTCCACTTAGCCTTTATACATAGTACATTGAAAGACTAATAGAATAGTATTGTGATGTAATTTTCCTTATATCTCCACTTTCATAAAAAATGAAAGTTCTTTTGCTTCTTCATCTAAGGCTCCCCCTTAGTAAATAGACTTGCTTCTCATTCTAAGCACAGTCTTTAGTGCTCCCCCTTTCTAACTCACTCTTCTTTTACTTGTACCCCATACTTCTCCCCCTTAGTTGAGTATATCCTACTAAGGTGAGCTTTAAGCTTGAATATATCTTTTTCAATATATATCTCCCCCTTAGTTGAGGAATCCTCCATTCAACTAATTGACAAAGTAGTTGATACCAAATTGTTACCAATTCATACCAATCGTTAGAGTACATTGAAATCAATTGATAAAGCTTTGTTAGAAAGGAAGTTTCATTTTCTTCCTCACTATGAGTGTGTGATAGTGTTTAGTGTACCTCACAAGTGTTTCACTCTTCTCTCCACTCATTTGTGTTGAGTGTCTCACTTCTCTCTGTGTTTACACTCTTGCTCACTAGTGTTTCACTCATTGCTCCAACATCCTTTAGTGTACCTGCAAAGAAAAATCACCCTAGCCCCTTCAAGAGAGGTCAGTGGTGGTGCAATGGGAGTTCGCAAATCCCAAATCCTCGTTGGACTCGTCAGACGAATCTGAGTCATATTCTACAAGTTGCTAATTTCCCTTTTTAGGGTTTTCAGATTTGAATTCTGAGAAAGTAAACAATGATCTATAAATTTAGCATTGAGATCAAGGTTCCCTTCTAATGTCTATGAAGACATCACCTTGTTAAACTCATCAGGTAAAATCTGAATCATGGTTCACAAGTTACCGATCCGCACCTATGTCGGATCCGTTACCCGCAGGATCCAGATATGTTCCATCTGGGAAGTTAGATAATGATCTTGATGAATTTTGCATTTGAGATCAATACCTTCTCTCGAGGTCTGTGAAGACTCTTAGTTCATTAAAGAACATTTAACTTATAACCCTAACCGTAAAATGGTTGGATTACAGGTTTCCGTCAATTCATCCTTAGTGTGTGCAATCTCACTTGTGCATATGAAATATTTTGGTTAGTGTATAAGGTAGTGACTCTCCAACTGAATATCCCACACATCCTTGTTTGCTGCATCAAGTGCAGTTACTCCCTGATGACCTCTAGTCTGATAGGTTACTTCCATTTAGGGGGTAAGATAGAATGTGTTTGAGTTTGACTGTAGTCTGGGATAAAAGTTGTTGGGTTTACAACCTTATGACTAAACATGTGAGAATACAAAATTCCATGTAGATGAACCTGCATCACAGAATATGAGCAACATAGAGATAGAATGCATTTTTAACATTGAAAAATTTTCTAAGAAAATATTGCATTTTATCTTAAGAGAAATGATATACAGTTGTGATTTCAAAAGATTTACAATGTAAGCAATCACAGCTGTAGAAAGATATTTTGAATTTAGGGAGATAAAGATCTTGAGCTGGTTTTACTAAACAAAAACAAGGACAAAAATTCAATTAATAAAAATTAATCGAATTAATGTAAGTTAATGTTTAAACCAATACAAACAAAACTATTTTATCATGCTTTAGGTCCTGTAAGATAGATACCAGCTATTAGAAATTGTTAGCACTTGATAGGTCTTGTCTTCCAATTGTTAGATCCTGAAAATCAAACATTAGTTCCTAACCAATTGTATAGACACATACCAATTTGATACCAACATTGGTCAATTGTTAAGTCCTTAACACGAAGATCTGTGAACAGCAATCACAAAACAAAGATTTATACTTAAACTATAGGTTTTGTGTGTGTTAAGAAGAAGAACAACAAAAGAACCAAATACCGGGACCTGTTTGTAAGTTTTGAAAGTATAGTGACTAAACTGTAAAAACTATACAAACTATTTATATACACATGAAAAATAATATTCAAAAATAAGAAATAATATACATAATAATTATATTAAATAAAAACTAAAAAGAAAAGAAAATTCAAATAAAACTAAACAAAGAAGAAAAATTTGAATTAACATAAAAATAATAAAACTATACATAATTTAATAATTTACATACCTTAAACTATAAATGGACATACGACTAAAATAAAAAGACAAATACTACAAAACATGTTAAATAAGATTAACATTTAAGAATTACAATACATGTACAAAAACATTAAGTATATACAAGAGTATTTATAATAGGTTAGCAAATCCATATATTTTCTGACAAAACAACTTTCTACTAGAAAATTATTTAGAGAGAAAATATGATTTAATAAACTATCATAAATATTGCAGCTATTTTAAAATAATAAAATTTTCAACAAAAATAGCTTCCTCAAAAATTTTAACTAGAGAATTAGAGAAAAATATTTTTAGAGAAAATTATTATTCTAAAATAAAGAAACATGGATTAACGCATTAGAATGATTATGACAATTCTTATAGAAAGATGACAAGATAGAATTCGAAAAGAATGTCATACCAGTTTCTTGGCGCTCAAACCTTGGCACCAACTTTCACGTTTCTTGTTGTTCCAGATTCACAATTGCTTTCTCAGATTTCTTAGATTCTATACCTTGATTCTGAGAGCCCTTTTAGTTCTTACTACAACATCTGGATCACCAATGATCAGCTCTATTCCAAACAGATTGTTTGAGAAGATTGGATCTTGATGAATCGCCTTGTTCTTCATTGTGATGTTGTGTTTGACTAGTGAATCCTTTGTTTACTTCCCTCGAGTTGTTGCCAGAATGACTTGATAATTATTTTCCAGTGACATTGGTATCGCCAATAACAAAATTGTTTCCACCACTATCACTTGGATAATTATCATCATTAACATTTTAATCTTATGACTTCAAGACAACTCCTCGATAACAACAATTGTTAACTCCTAACAACTGTTTGTTGGTAGACAATCTTGGTTATAAAAATAAAACTTGATTACCAAGACTGTCTTGTCTGCAATCTTAGAAATAATTTTCTAAGTCCAATACACCTTGATCCATAGTATAAAACATTTATTATCAAAGTGATTTGAAGCTTGCAAATAAGCATAAAAATTATTCAAAGTAATTGAACTATGGTAACTTTAGATATTTCAATATCCCTAGTTCTACTTAGATTATTTTCACACCATGTATAATAATATGAGTGAATTGTAAAAGATATAAAAATCATTACTTAGAGGAGTTCTAAGTAATTTCACACATACCAATACATCTCACAATTAGTTAGTAAATAGAATTCTAACTAAATATCATTAACTGATATAAGTCAAAATTTCAATACAACCAATTGTTAGAATCATGATATTAATTATAATGAATTTCTGAAAATGGGATATTGAAAAAATTCACTAGAATTAACATCTGAAAACTAAACTGAAAACCAACAAAATTGTTAGGTTCAATTCAGTTCGTTGTATATTTATTTTGATGAATATGAGGTACAGAGCAAATACTTAAATTGAATTGCTTCAAGTTCCATAACTCAAATTAATCAAAGTAAATAATTAAATAGATAAATACTAAATCTCTATGAGTTAGATTTTAGCATTTAAGTATTTAAATTATCCTTAAATAATCACCACTAAATATGTTGCAATTATACACATGGCAATCATTCAACAGATAATTTTCAGCGTGAGGTCTGGATGTAAATAAGTTCACAAGTCCTTTCAATACAGACAATTGAAAACTTGTGAGCTTACTTAAGAATTACTTAACAGATGGGATTTACAATCATATAGCATTAATAAAATCCCAAGTTTACAAACCAATCTTGAAAAATTAATTTCATCAAGTGATTTAACAAACATGTCTGCAAGTTAATCTTAATTAAAGACATGTTCTCAAAAGAATTGATACCTTATGCAAGTTGCTTAGTCCTTGAGTGTTTCACAGAGTTGTTGGAGATGAAATTTATTCCTTGTGTTCTCCTGCTTTCGTACAACTCATTTGATCTGTCTCTATGTAGCAAAACATGTCAGAACTGATGTCTCTAGGGTACCATCTCCGTAGATTTGGGTCCAACTTAAGACATCTGAAAATCAAGTGTAATAACTACAAGAATAGATTCTCAAGAATCCACTTGGGGCCTTGCACATTTGCATATTGAGAATAAAATATGTGTGTAAGTGATCTATTAGCAATTGAATAAGATAATGAGCTGATGATTCCTCTATAGCCTGATTAGGTCCTAATTAGTAGATCCTGAACTTGTTGGGTCAAATATCTCTAGAGTACCATTTCCTCAGATCCGGGTCCATCTTAAGATTTTTGATAACCAGCTTGTTAGATCCAGGTCAAAAGCCAGCTATAGTGAAGTGTTGGCATGTAGTCTTGACAGGTCTAGAATCTTCTGAATAGAAACAAAAGATCCTTGACTTATTTTTATTGTCATCATTCTTTTGGTTTACTGAAGTAAATCAAAAGAATTGCAACTTTACCAACATCAAAACAGCAAATATCTTGATACCAATTTATAGCTATTAGACCAACATATAATATAATCAAGATATCATTGCACATATATATCATTTATGTTTGTGCCTAAAGATGTAGAGAGTTCTATAAATATGACACCAATTGTTAAAAGATACCAACTGTTAAAGATTGATACCAAATATTAAATTATAGTTAGGGTGTCATACCATGTCTCTCATGCTTGTTTGAGTGATGATACCAGTTTATACTAACCTGTAGAGATCTTCAATTATCTCACCAACCAGGAGTGCACTTGTTCACATTCCTCTAGCATCCAGATTAAGTAGGTCTAGATGTCCATTATAATCTTGAATGTGCAGCAGGTGCCTGATATCCTCAAGTCTTGTCACTGGTGCTTCTTGTCAAATATACTGTTTGATCAAATTGTAACCTAGCATCCAGTTTGGCTTTGTCCCTCATAACAATGCCTTGACATCATCCAGGTAGACTTCTGGTTATCCTTGTACCAAATACAGCCTTGTTGTTTGGTCTAGATACCAGCTTCCCTTCAATCTGCCTTTTGTACTAATTGAGATCATCTTGCATTGCAATCACTCAATCTGAATCTTTCAGAGCTTTTGTAGCTTTCTTAGTTTCTTCTAAAAGAAAACTAAAGAAATAATCATTAGTACTTGAAGCTCTGCTAGTCTTTTACTTCCACCATTAGAAACACTAAGAACAGAGCAAAGAGTTAATTGAGTCAACACTCTTTGTCTTGGCAGACATGTTCTCATAGTGTCCTTTGACTTTCAGTGTGGTGTTGAGTTGACTAGATGATCCTTCTTTTGCTCCCCCTAAGCTGTTGCTGGGTTTACATGAAGATTCTCAATGTTGACATTGTTTGGACCTGAATCATCATTACCATTGACAGCTGGGAGCTAGAAGTCGATGAACATCACTAAGACTTTCAATCACATTCTGTTGATTAATAATAATCACCCTGTAGGCTGTTGACTCCACCAAGTAACCAAGGAAATTATCCTATTGAGCATTAGCAGATTGCTAGGATGCTCACTTTCATTTATCATTGCAAAACAATTTTCTTCATAACTTGTGGGGTCTTCATATATTTTTTACTGATCAGGGTTTAATCATGTCAGTAGCAAACTATTGACTGCTTCAGCATTAATACTCTTGAAGGTGCAGAAATCATCCAGAACACTAATTGATAGGTCCTGTAATCTGGTCTCTAAGTTGTCATAGTCAGTTTTGCTTCCTGACACTCTTCTAGATGTGATCAATCACCATCAGTGGTGTCTTGTCTTCAGATTGTCTGAACAACAACTTGTTTATTGAGAGAAGTCATCAGTCATCACCACTAAAGAATATTTTCCTTTGATGTAGAACTTCTGTGTGATGCTTCTTTGACTTTCCTTTATGACATGCCTCATAATTTTATTTTACTTTAATTCCAGATGAGGCAGTCTCCTTTACTGATTCGATTTCCAGGAAAGAATCTCTTGATATGACATTCAGGTGAGAGAGCTCCTTATGTCATATCTGAACTCCTGTCTGATGAAGCTTTAGATTTGACCTTGTTGACTTCACCTTTGACTGAGATTCCATGTCAATTACAGATAAGTTCTCTTTCCTTAATCCTCGAATAGTAGACTCTTCATCTTGTAAAAGATGCTTTATTACTGACAACATTCCTTGGCTATTGTATAGCCTTGACCCTAGGTCATACCCTTGCTGTTGTCTCCAAGGGATGAACCACTTGGCCAGATACCGTCACCACTCTTGATAGCAGGGCTCTATCTTCGGTCATATGCCTTGAACATCCACTGTCCAGAATCCACATAACACGATGTACCTATTACACACCCTGCAATACCAAAACAGTTAAACCCTTTTTGGGACCCAAATTTGATTGGGTCCGGAATACTTGAAGTATTGGCCTTTGTCAGGCAAAACAACATTCTTAATCTTCATAACAGCATTTTTCAAGGGGACTGGACATTTAACCCTATAAACAGCTTTGACAATCTTTGATTTCATCTTGGGTATCCATGTCTTTTTAGCAGCAATAACATTTGTTTCACTGACTGGATATATGACCTTGTAAACAGCCTTAGTAAAACTTTGTTTAGGCTTTGGTACAAATGTCTCTCTCCTAACATGAGGAGGACTAGCAGTCTTTGATCTAACATTATTCCTGTTCATATGTTGTCGAGGAGCAGTCTTATTATCACATGCATGATTACCATTAAAGTAAGCAGTCATAACATTAAAAGCACAAGACATACAGTTGACAACACCACATGCTTTATGATTAGAATCAATGATAGGCATGTTACTCATGTTAGACATGTTATTGTTCTGCTTCAACTTATTACCACCTAATTCAGTCTTAGAAGAACTAGTTGTTTCAACAACCTTGACTGGTACTTTAGGTACATCTATCTTGGATGAAACATTTTCTGGATTAGTGTCCTCAACAGATTTAGCCTTAACAAAGACTGTGACATCTTTCTTGGATGAAACATTCTTTGGATTAGCGTTCTTAATAGATTTATCCTTAACACATTTATCCTTAACAAAGACTGTGCCATTTGCACTATCCTCATTTCTCATTTCTTCCTGAATAACCATAGAAAGAATATCTGGTGGTCCAGCATCAGATTTTTTAAATAGAGGTTCTTTAACATTCTTGAGTACATGTGGTATACCCCTTTCTTTAGCACTAACAGGGTTAGGGGAATTTATGCCCAATGATCCAACAGCTTCATTGTAGCCATACCCTATACCTGTTGTTCGTTCTACAGATTGTTTGTTAAAAAACTCTTTGGAAACTTTAATAGAATTATAACAAGCCCTGACCTGTGTTTCAAGTTCAGTAATTCTAGCCATTTGTTTGCCTACAACTTCTAGAATCAATTTCTCCTTTTTATGAAGCATTGTTATTTCATCTCTTTGTTGATCTTGATTAATATGCACCTTTTTCAATTCTGACACTTCATTGCCAAGATTAGTGCTTAACAGATCTAGTCTTCTATATTCAGTTTGTGCATTACCTAATGAATTACGAAGACTACGAATCAACTCAGTGTTAGTAAGAGTTACCGGTGTGGTGTAATAAGTTGATGATTCAGCATTTGCTACCAGTGCAAAGTTTCCAACTTCTTCATCTTCACTGTCTGTCTCATCCCAGCTTTTGCCTTGTACCACATAGGCCGTGTCTATGTTCTTCTTACCAGATGCATACTTACTCCTTGCATCTTGTTCAGGTCGATGACACTCAGTTGCAAAATGTCCCATTTCATTACAGTTGAAGCACCTGATCTTGCTTCTGTCTACCATTCCAGTCTCGTAGCCAGCCCTTGTGCTACTTGAGGATGAACCTCCTTGCTGGAATCTGTTCTCAGTAGACCTGAGTCTGAAATTAGGATTTCTTCTAAATCTGAAATGATTAAACTGTCTTACAACCAGTGCCATTGATTGATCTTCCAACTGCTCCAGCTCCTCTGATGAATAAAATTCTCTACAGCCCTGACTTGTAGCTGTCTTCCCATACTCTGCTACAATCACTTCCTCTTCAGAGCTGTAAGGTTGAACAATCTTAGCTTCCAATCTATTTTCCCTGACTTTCTTAGTTCCCTCATTTATTGTTATAATGGTGTCCCAGATATGCTTGGCATCTTTACAGTTAACAACATGGTTGCACATGATCGCATCTAGGGATTCCACCAAAATTAATTGTACATTAAGATCAAGGGCAATATCCACTTTGTCATCATTTGTATAAACACTAATGTCCTTTGGATATGTCCTTGCGGGAACTACAACAACTCCTTCCACGATTATTTCCTTTTCAGTAATCATAGGAACTATTGGCCCAGTTTCCAATATTCCTAAATATTTAGGATTGGCCACTTGTAGAAAAAGGATCATTTTCTTTTTCCATAGTTCATAATTCTCCTTGTCAAATAAGGGTATCTTAACAGTTCCAATTTTTGAAGACATGATGAATTTTTAAGTGAGTTAAAAATTCGAAATGGATTTTTGACTGAATAAAAATAGGATCTTGATTTGTGTATCAATCAATAGGCTCTGATACCAATTGTTAGGTCCAATATGTTTGTAGAAGGGGGGGTTGAATACAAACGGTACTGTTTAATCGAAATTTGTCCGGATAAATTTAATTTATTTTTTGACAAATTTGAGCAGAATTAAATGAAACAAAATTCAAGTTGAATATAAAATTATATTAACTTGAGGGGTTTGTTACAAATACAGTACATAATTTATATCTAGTTAATAAAAACAAATTAGAAAATTCGACATGACTTTTTCTAGATTTGTTAATAAAAATCAAGATATAGATTAGGAGTAAAAACTCGCTAATATTACAAGAGTATAAAGTAAACAAGTTCTATCGGATCAGATATTAAAATAAGATGAACTTGAATTTATACAAATTTATTTCTCTTGCTGTGTTGTTCTTCAATGAGAGAGAATGGAGTTTTTGTTTGTTGAAGATGATATGTTCTGAGTTGTCTCACTTTGATTTGGCCGCCTGTCTTGATTAATATAGTCTTCTGCATCTTTTCTTTTTCATTTGTACTGCCAAGACAATCGGCAAGACAATCTGTTCTTACAAGACAATCAATTTTGTACTGCCAAGACAATCGGCAAGACAATCCAAAATCTCCCAAGACAATAGGCAATACAATAGGCAAGACAATCAAGCTTACTAATACAATCGGCAAGACAATTGAAATTGTCTTGTTAACATTAAAAAATAACCCACTTGGCTGTAATGATTTGAATTGAATTAAAAGATTTGAACTGCTGCAAACGAAGCCCAGTCACAGGAAGCACAGGTGTGATGCACGTGTGGCTGTTGTTGTTAATTAACCAGGCGCGTGCGTGCCACGCGCGGCCTGGCGCGTTGTGCCTTTGCCGACAGGAACTTTTTCTTTTCCTTTGTGCATGCATGTGTCAGTTCTGTTTTATCCAACAACATTTCTATTACTTTAACTATTAGTTCATTCCTGTCGACTACAACAAAACAAGTACGACTTCCTTTCTTTTCTTTTTTATTTGTTTTGTTTTGATTCTTTTTCTTTTCTTTTGATTTTTCTTTTCTTTATCTATTATATTTAATTTAATTAACTTGATTAATCAATTAATCATTTGAATGAATAATGATTAATTAATTAATAAACTAATTAATTAAATCTAATAGATTAATATATTAATTCAAAATTTAATTAACATGATAATTAATTTAATAAATAAATTAATTCGACATGAATTAATTTATTAAATTAAATCCATTACATAATTATATTAATTAAAAGAGAATTAATATAAATCTTTTGACAGCTCAAATCTTTTTCTTGAACCACTGAAAGTAATAAAGAATTACCACCGGATTTTCGTTGACGCTCGATGCACGGTCTGGTTCATGAGCGACTAACTCCAATGGCTTTTCTTTATTTTTGACTCTATGGCTGTGGTTACTTTCTTCTCCTAACATACCAGTCTTGAACCATTGAAGTTAATGACAAACAACCACTGTTTAATGTTGACACTCGATGTACTGTCTGGTTCATGAGTGACTAACCACAATGACTGTTCTTCATATATTGACTTTAAAATCTGGTTCCTTTTCTTTTCTCTTTCTTCTCTCTCTCTATTAATTCTTCTATACTGTCTCTGTCAATGTTGGAATCTCTGTCACTTTAAATGAATCCACTTCTTTAACGAATACTTCACTGAGGCTTGATCAGATGTCTGAACTTCTTTCAATGTAGTAATTCTTCAAGTCTGTAGATTGACCTTGATCTTTTTCTTCTGACAGATAATACAATCTGAGATTCCTTGTGACAGTCTATATACTATTTACTATTACAATCTTGTTTAAGTTGAGTTGTATCCTCGAAATACAAATAGGCTACATCATATGACTTTCATAGTCAAGTAAGGTTTTCCTCATGAAACTTGTGTCGAACAAATTTTTGCTTAAAAGTCCAAGACGACACATTTCCACAAGTCCAGCTTAAATTAATGTCAGTCTGAGTGTAGTAGAAATTTTCTGTTGATCTCTTTCTGAGTGTAGTACTTGCCATGCATCTGTAAATTGTTGACAAGTTTGTTATATCTTTCAAACACATCTTGAATACTTTCATTGTATGCTGATCGAAAGTGTTCATACTCAGATGTCAGAATTTCTAGTCGATTCTCTCTAACTTCCTCTGTTCCTTCATTCACAGTATCAATGGTTTCCCACATTTGCTTTGCAGTCTTGCAGTTAATCACATGACTGTACATTACAGAGTCTAGAGAATCTATTAAGATCAGTCTTAAATTAATGTCAAGTCCAGCTTCCTCTCTTTCAACAAGAGTGTATTCAGAAGAATCTTTGTGTACATACCTTGCAGGGGAAATAACTTTTCCATCAGTAACAACTTCAGGAATTAATCCAAAAGGTATTATTGGTCCTTCTGATAAGACTTTCATGTATTTAGGATTTGCAACCTCGAGGAACATTAACATTTTGTTCTTCCACATATCATAACTGTTTTTGTCATATTTGGAAATTTTCACAGTTCCAACTTTAGAAGACATGATGAATTTTTTAAGAGAGTTAAAAAATTCGGGGATGATTTTTAATCGAGTAAAATGGGATCTTTGATTTGTGTATCAATCAATCTGCTCTGATACCAATTGTTAGGTCCGATAAGATTGTAGAGGGGGGGTTGAATACAATCTTTACCTTTTTATCGAAATTTGTCCTTTAAATAAAATTTGATAAAGACAAATTTATGTGCGGAATTATTTAACACAATTTTTCAAGTTGAATATAACTGTATATTAACTTGATGTGGTGTTACAAAATCAGTATAACAACTTATCAAGATGTTAATAACTAATTAGAAAATTCGACATGAACTTTTCTAATTTAGTTAATAATAATCAAGATAAGAACTAGGAAACTTAATTCGCTAGTAGTACAAGAATCACTGAAAGGCAGAGTGTATAAACTTGTAACACTATAACTAATGTAACTCAAACTAAAGGAAAAGATACTTAACCAGAAGACAATCAAGAACAGGAAGTCACAAGAAATCAACACTAAATGAAGACAAGGTAATTGATACAATTAAACATGCTAACTATGATCAAGCCAAGAAGAAATCATTGAGAGAAGTTCAAGTTAAAGTTGTTCATGCCTCAGTGATTTGATAAATCAAGAATCAAGATCATAACTATCAGTATCAACAAGACCAATTGATTTCAAGTGAAGAAGAAGGAAAGCAAATATTGGAAAGCCAAGTTATTCAGTGAATATGGTAATTTATTCAAGAAGCAGAAACACTATCAAGACTAGTCACTTATGAACCAGACCAGTGCATCAAGTGTCAGGACATTGATAGCAAGTTTATGTTAGTAATAAAGAACCATGTTCAAGAGCTTGTTGAAGAATAAAGAAGACATGAAGATATCACAAGTTCAAGATGTGCATTGAAGTTTCAAGTTGAAGACCAGAATATTTTCTAAGTACTAAATGTTCTGGATGGCTAAGTAGAAATTCTCAAGTAGAAGTTCTACTTAGGAATTTCGAGATAGCCAAGTAGAAGTTCCATTTAGGAATTTCGAGATAGCCAAGTAGAAATTCTCAAGTAGAAGTTCTACTTAGGTGCAGCTTCAACATGACACATGGCATCTTCTGATTGGCAGATTTCCAAGCTTTCAAGATAAGGCAAGAATTATGTGGACATCATTGGGCCACGTACATCTTAGTCTTTGAAGACTACAGGACATAGATTACATGTAGTATAAATAGAAGTACTTGTGTAATGTTTTAGTAAGTGAGCAATTCTAGAGAAAAACACAAGAGAAAGAGAGAGTGCATTCACAGAGCTTAGAATCCTTCACTTCTCTCTGAACTTCTGTTATACTTTGTAATGAATGTTGTAGCAACCCTTTCAAGTTATATATAAAGAAATATATTCCTTGAATCTGTGTGTTCATTTATTGCATCGTTTTTATTGCTTCTCATATTCGAAAAGTTGTATTCACCCCCCCTCTACAACACATTTGGACCTAACAATTGGTATCAGAGCTATATGTTTAACATACAAAACATAGATCCTTGTGTTGAGAATCGTGAGTTTTCATTTTTCAGATCTACTTTTCATTTTCTCGAAAAGTGTGTTTTAATTCGTTGGTAGTGAAAACTCATCTGAAAAATTATTTAAATACTCCAGGTGTGATTATTTAGCTTGGGTGTATTTTAATTAATTTTTGTGAATTTATCTGGGTTAGTTCATATTTGGTGTTCTTGAGTGTTCATCATCTGTTCTTATCAAAGAATACAACCCAACAACTTTTTGATCTCCTTTTCAATAGTAAAAGAATAAAAAGGTGGTTTTTGGATTCTTTGATTTACTTTATTCAGCCGAAAGTAAAAGACATACTCAGTACCTAGCATGTGGGTTAGGTGGGTTTGGTGAGTAAAGCATTCAAAGTCAAAAAGTGTTAAAGTGATAATATTGTTTATTCAATATTTAAAGAAATCTGCAGAAAAATTATTCTAAGGCAAAAATTTCTACATAGAAGTTCTACTTGAGAATTTCTACATAGAATTTCGACTTGGACAATTTCTACTTAGTGATTTCGACTTGAGCAAAATTTCTACTTAGAGAAATTTCGACTTAGGCATAAGTTCTACATAGCCTAGTCTTGGGTACTTAGAAACTTTTAGTGACCAGAATTGAGATGGCTCCTAAAAATGCATTCAAGATCCCAATGTTCAACAAAGATCACTATGAAGAATGGGTTTTCAGAATGAGACTATATCTAGAGACTATTAACCCTGAATATCTGGAAGTCCTTGACAAGGGTAAATTTGTCCCAATGGCAGTTATTCCTTCACATACGGAAGGAGGAGTGGTTATACCACCCCGGTCTGAGCCCAAAAAGGCAGCGGACTTTTCGGATGCTGATAAAGAGCAAATAGCTTTGGATACTGCCGTACGACAAACCTTGATGGAATCTCTTGATCATGAAATGTTCAACATAGTCAAAGGTTTGACTACAGCGAAGAAGATTTGGGACAAGATAGAAGTTGTCATGGAAGGATCTGCAGAGGTCAGAAGCAACAAAACACTCATACTCAAGATGGAGTATGACACCTTTAGAATAAGGAAAGGAGAAGGCATAACAGATGTCTACCTACGATTCAGTCAGTTGGTATTGGATTTGAATCTGAGAGGTGTGACTCTCCCCATGGTTGAAACAAACACGAGATATCTGAGGAACCAGCCAAAAAGCATTGAGCATAGGGTCTACGCAATCAGAGAAACCAGAGATTTGCATACAACTTCTCTGGAAGAGTATTATGGAATATTAAAGACCTATGAGCTGGAAACGCTTCAAGATCAAGCATGGGACAATGATTCAAAGTCAAAAGAAAGTGCATCAGGATTAGTTGCTGATGAGGAAGAGTCTAAGAAGGCAATGGTTGCAGCAAAGCCTAAATCATCACTTGCACCACATCAAGTTGATAATGATGACGAGTGCGCATCTGACAGTGATGATGACTACTACACCCAAGAAGAGCTGGACAACATGGACGATAGTGTCGTGGCATACATGGCAAGGAAGTTCAGCAACATGAGATTTAGAAAAAGCAACCGACCACAGAAGAAATCTTCATCTTATTATCGGGCTGCTAAGGGTGGTGGTAGTTCGTCAGGCTACAAAGGAAAAGGCAAGAATACCAGCTACAAATCTCCCTTGGATTTCAAAATGAAATTCAAATGCTACAATTGTGGTGAAGCTGGACACTTTGCCTCGGACTGCAAAAAGCCTAAACAGACTTATCCAAAAGAAACATTTGAAGCTCTCAAAAGCAACTATGAAGCACTGTTGAAGGAAAGACATGGAAAACGAGCTTTATTGGTGACAGAAGGAAGAGCTTGGGATGATTCAGATGAGGAAGATGTTACTCAAGTAGCAAACTTTGCGCTCATGGCTGAGACATCAGAGGAACCAGAGGTACCAGTTCTGACTCTTAAAGTAGAAATGTCTATTGATGATTATAAAGAACAGAACGGGGCTCTTAGTGAAGAGATCTATATGTTGTGCAAAAGCCTAGACTCTTCTCAAAAGGAACAGAAAACACTTGTTGCCAAATGCAGAATGCTGGAGGCAAAAGTGGAAGAGCTAGAGGCTGCTTGCACTGTAGATACTTCTCTAAGAGACTTTATTAAATCTCTGGAACACAAGCTTGTCCTTAAGGAAGAAGTAGAAGCATGTCTTAGGAACAATCTAGCTGAGTTAGAAACTAAATGCGAAGCTTACAAACTAGCTGCTAGTAAAGTGTATGTAGATAATGACACATTTAAGAAGATAACTGGAGTAGGTGTAGGACTTGACTATTCTGACTTATCTAAGAAAGAAGGGAAGAGACCTATTGACCCTAGTTCCAGTGACCTTAAACAGGAAACACCTAGAATTCTTAAATCGGCTGTCAAACCTATCTACAAACATCTTGTTCCTAGAATAGAAGAAGAAGAGACTGAATTGATAGCTAGATATGAGATTGAGATGGAAGATCGCCAGAAAGAACAACCTGTAACTCCTATTAAACAAGTGAAAATCAATTTCCCTAGAGAAGAATCTAGACTGGGATTAGGAGCTAAGGCTGTTAAACAACAAGGAAAGAAAGAAAAAGGCATAAAAGAGGTTAAGGCTGAACGAATAAAGAAAGCATGTTATCATTGTAAATCTACTGAACATCTTTCTTATGCATGCAAAGCTAACATGAATGTTCCTGCTGCACATGCCATGCCTACCACACATACAATGAACAATCTGCATCAGAATCATGCACCGTGTGGTCAACCTAACTGTATGCCATGCACTTTTAATATCATGCAAACTTTTGTGCATTTAATGAATGCATCTAGCCAGTCATGCTCAAATACTGTTGCTAGTTCAAATATCAAGAAAAAGTATGGTAGAGCCAAAACTGTCAGTCCTCCTAAAGTTAGGAGTGACAAACCTTCTCCTAAGACTGACAAATCTGTCAAGTCTGAGAAAGGAAAGGAGATAGTCGAAAGCTCTAGTAATGTGAAGAAAAGTGCATCTCCTGTTGTTAAATCTGTTGATTCTCGATCTTATCGAAAAGCCGGGCCCAATCAAAGTTGGGTTCCGAAGAATGTCTAACCAATCTGTCATTGCAGGGCATTAAGCAGAATAGAAATAAAGTTATATGGGTGCTAGACAGTGGAGCATCGAGGCATATGACTGGAAACAAGTCCCTGCTTACAGAGTTGGTTATGAAGGCTGGCCCTTATGTTACCTTTGGAGATGACAGCATAGGTGTGACTAAGGGATATGGCAAACTGAAAACTGGCAATGTCATCATTGAAGATATTTCCTATGTTGAGGGACTAAAGCACAATCTGTTGAGTATAAGTCAATTCTGTGACAAAGGTTACGAAATTGTCTTCAACAAGAAAGGTGTCTCAATCACTCACATCAAGGAAGGCTCACTAGCTTTAAGAGGAGTTCGAAAGGCAGATCTTTTTGTTGCAGATATGGATTCAGCAAATCAGGATGAGGTCACCTGTTTCTACAGCAAAGCCTCGGATGATGAAAGCTGGTTATGGCACAAAAAGCTATCTCACTTAAACTTCAAAACGATGAATGCTCTCGCAAGGCGAGAATTGGTGAGAGATCTACCTCAAATGGAGTTCGCTCCGAAAGGACTCTGTGAAGCTTGTGAAATGGGAAAGTCGAAGCGAGCATCGCATAAAAGCAAAGAAATTTCTAGTATTACTGAGCCTCTACAACTTCTTCATATGGATTTGTTTGGCCCAGTGAATGTCCTATCTTTGTCTAGGAAAAGATATGCTTTGGTAATCGTGGATGACTTCTCCAAGTATACATGGGTATTGTTCGCAATGACGAAAGACGAAGTACCTTTCTTAATCATTGATCACATCACTCAAATTGAGAATGTTTCAACACTTACTGTAAAGACGATTAGATCAGACAATGGCACTGAATTCAAAAACGCAGTGCTAAATGACTTCTGTGTATCTAAGGGAATACGTCGTCAGTATTCAGCCCCGAGAACTCCACAGCAAAATGGAGTAGTTGAAAGGAAGAATAGAACTTTGGTTGAAGCAGCAAGAACGTTGTTGTATGATTCAAAACTTCCTTTGTATTTCTGGGCCGAAGCAGTGAGTACCGCTTGTTACACTCAAAATAGAACCTTGATCATAAAAGATAAAGAAAAGACACCATGTGAGCTAATGAACAACAGAAGACCAACAATCAAATACTTTCATGTCTTCGGAGCAAAATGCTATGTGCTTATAGATGATGAAAATCTAGGCAAGTTTGCAGCAAAAGCTCGTGAAGGAATCTTTGTTGGTTACTCTACAGACGTGGTGGCAGCTTATAGAGTGTTCTTAGTGAATGATCGAAAAGTGACTGAAAGTTACAACGTCAGATTCGACGATACCAAACTCTCATCAATTTCAAGAGATTCTAGTGAACCTGAGTCCCTAAAATTTCAGAATCTGGACTTAGAAGATCTTGAAGATGAACCTGAGTTGGTTGTTCCATTAAATGTTCCAAGTGTACGTGAAGAACCTGAGTCTAGTGAACGAGCTAATTCTACAAGATCAGGAGAGACTTCTTCAGTACCAACCGGCAACAACTCAGGGGGAGTAAATAGCAGCTCAAGGACTACTGTTCAAGGCTCGAGTCGAGTTGACTCTAGTTCTGTAGGAGCTGGCACTAACTCAGGGGGAGTTAGTGAAAATAATCAAAGTAGTCAGCACCCCATCTCAGAAAGTCAAGCTGAATCATCTAGACAATTTCCAGGTGAACGGGTATGGAATAGAGACCATCCGTTTGAGTTAATTATTGGTGATCCAGATGCTGGTGTGACTACTAGAAGAACTGCAAGAGCTGACATGGCTAATATCTCCTTATATTCTGGGTTCTTATCCAAGCTTGAACCTAAAGAAATAGAAGAAGCTCTTGGCGATGCTGATTGGGTGATTGCAATGCAAGAGGAACTCAATCAGTTTGAAAGGCAGAAAGTTTGGAAACTGGTACCCCGACCAAAGAACAAATCCGTAATTGGAGCTAGGTGGGTATTCAGAAATAAACTGGATGAAAACGGACTTGTAACTCGAAACAAGGCTCGTTTGGTTGCAAAAGGTTATTCTCAGCGAGAAGGAATTGATTATGATGAAACCTATGCACCAGTTGCAAGACTTGAGGCAGTCAGGATGTTCTTGGCATTTGCAGCACATAAGAACTTCAAGGTATTCCAGATGGACGTGAAAAGTGCCTTCCTGAACGGAGAGTTAGAAGAAGAAGTGTATCTGGAACAGCCGCCCGGCTTCGTTGATCCAGAACATGCAGATTTTGTGTATCTACTCTTCAAATCTGTCTATGGCCTCAGGCAATCCCCAAGGCGATGGTATGAAACCCTATCTTTATTCTTAATTGAAAATGGTTTTGTTAGGGGAGTAATTGATAAAACATTGTTCTATAAAGTTGTGAGAAATGACTTAATACTTGTTCAAGTATATGTGGACGATATTATTTTTGGGTCATCAAATGAGCGCTTGTGCGAGAAATTTGCCAAGCTAATGCAGGAAAAATATGAGATGAGCATGATGGGAGAGCTGTCCTTCTTCCTTGGATTACAGATCAGTCAGAGAAAAGATGGTATCTTTATCTGTCAATCCAAGTACGTCAGAGATTTACTCAAGAAGTATAATCTAGAAGATGCATCAGCAGCTAAGACTCCTATGGCAACAGCCACGAAGCTTGATGAAGACAAATCAGGTAAATCAGTTGACATCACAAGCTATCGAGGTATGATTGGCTCACTCCTCTATTTAACTGCAAGTAGACCAGATATAATGTTCGCAACTTGTTTATGTGCAAGGTTCCAAGCGGATCCTAGAGAATCACATCTCGTAGCCGTCAAAAGAATTTTTAGGTATCTCAAGGGCACACCAAATCTAGGGATTTGGTACCCAAGAGATACAGGTTTTAATCTTATTGGCTATTCGGATTCAGACTATGCAGGTTGCAGGATTGATAGGAAAAGCACATCTGGTGCTTGCCAATTTCTTGGCAGAAGATTGGTGTCCTGGCAAAGTAAAAAACAACATACAGTATCTACTTCTACTGCTGAAGCTGAGTACATTGCTGCTGGAAGCTGTGTAGCTCAAATACTGTGGATGAGGAACCAATTGAAGGATTATGGCATGGAGCACAAGAAAATTCCAATCATGTGTGACAACACAAGTGCCATTGCCATAACCAACAATCCTGTAGATCACTCAAGAACCAAGCATATTGACATCAGGTATCATTTCATAAGAGAACATGTCGAGGAGGGGACTGTGGAGCTACATTTTGTGCCCACAATGCAACAAATTGCAGATATATTCACCAAACCTCTTGATGAAGTAACATTCAATAGGTTGGTTGGTGAATTGGGAATGCTTAACACAAGTTAGTAAAGCCTTCTATCTGTAAAATCCATGTTTATGTTTGTATGTGCAAGCTAATCAATCATTATGTGCTTAGACTTTAATATGCCTAATTAATGATTGTTATAGGTTGCATATAGTGTGATTTTGCATGAATTCATTGTGTTTTAAGTGTCTTTTATAGCACAAATCTGTGAATTTATGCTTGTTAGATTGCATGATCATAGGGGGAGTTAAATTCATAATAGTCTAAATATTGCATGATTTTTAGATGAATTTACCTGTGTTTTTCATGTAATTAGAGGCCTTAGAATTATCAAGGAATGTTTTAATTATGTCATATATTAAAATCCTTGAATTGATATTTATATTAATTTGGCAAAATTAATTGTTGAGTTTTTCAAAGAAAAATTGTCAAATTATTCTAAGTATCTTCAAAATTTCGAGTTAGTCTCTATCTCGAAACTCATGTAGAAATTCGACTTGAATTTCGACTTGAGCTTCCAGGGTGAAGTTTTGAAAATTCTAAGTCTGGGAAGAATTTCGAGTTAGTACCTATCTCGAAATTCATCTCGAAATTCGACTTAGAGTTCGAGTTCGAGTTACCAGTGTGCCTAGTTCTATCTTCAAAATATTCGAGATAAAGTCTATCTCGAATTTTATCTCTAAGGTTGAGATGAGGTTTCCATTAAGGGAATATTTTGAAAAGAACTGAGAATTAACTTAGAGTTCTTAGTCTATCTCGAACTTTATCTCGAAGTTCGACTTGATGTTCGAGATAGAGTTCTTAGTCTATCTCGAAACTCAACTCGAATTTCGACTTGGTGTTCGAGATAGAGTTCTCAGTTAAGCTAAAGGGAATTTTTCGAGTTACACTCCTAACTCGAAACATATCTTGAATTACCCTGGACTTTTTGATTCAAGGAAGTATTTTGGAAAGAATTTGAGATTAACTTCGAGTTAACTTCTATCTCGAACTTTATCTCGAAGTTCGACTTGATGTTCGAGATAGAGTACTTAGTCTATCTCGAAACTCAACTCGAATTTCGACTTGATGTTCGAGATAGACTCTAACTCGAAAAGTATCTTGAATTTTCTGTTTTTCCAAGTTTACTACAAATCAATAATGTTCAAGATAGTATTTCCCTATAGTTTCTGCTGTAATTTTGGTTAAAGTGCTGCTTTGTGCATAATTGTTCGAGTTAACTTCTATCTCGAACTTTATCTCGAAGTTCGACTTGATGTTCGAGATAGAAAAGTTCGAGATAGAAAAGTTCGAGATAGAGTTCGACTTAGATGTCCCCTGTATGGACTTAGTACTTTTCACTTTTTTTTTAACAGGGACATTTCTGTCATTCCACATTAATGTCTATATATACTTCTCTAACTCGATCTATTCTTTCACTTTTACCTAATTGAGTTTTACAGCCGCCCCATATACATACAGGCGATTTTTGACTTACAACCACTGATTCGTAATCTTTGTGACTAATCTCATACGGACAACGAATTACTGCCCGATTTTTGACTGCCATTATCTGAGTGACCAGTTATATCTGAGTTTGTGTGTTTGTGAATTTGTTCTTCTTTCTCGACATATATACATACGTATATACACACACCGTTTCACAGTCATATACACACGATTTCACCGGTGTGTACACACATAACTTCACTGATTTCACTAGTATCAGATTCTGTTAATTGGTTGTTGATTTTCGCCTCTCACAGTGATAATTATCTATAACCCGTAGTTTAATCTTTCAAAAGTGACTTTTGGTCTTTTTGTTAAATTAAAAGGGATATAACTGATAATTCCTAAATTAATTGTTTTTCAAAATAAAAATAAAAATTCACATCTTTTAAAAGAAAAACATTTAATCAAAATGGCTCACCAATTTTCACTTGCTAAAAACAATTTTTACAATATTTCTACGGAAATTGGTGATCAACTCCCGCGGTTTAAGTTTTGGATACGATTTCTCAATTTGTATTCCAAAGCTAGCCAAGCTTTTACTGCTAAACCTACACTAGTACATGATGCTTTACAGCAATTATGGACTAGTGCGGTTACTTTTGGGAGTAAATCAACCCCCTACGGTTTCAGGTTTACCTTAGCGGGTCAGGAATATGAGGTGACAGAACAAATTGTCAACAGAGTTCTAGGATTCCCAGTTAAAGATGCCTATGATCCAGAACCTACTGCTGCAGAACGCCTCAGATTCTTTGAAGAAATTGGATGTTATCCTACAAAAGGCCCAATCACGGGAAATATCCAAAAGCAATTCTTCCATGCGGAATGGAACTACTTTTTCGAGGCCATCACAAGATGCTTTCGGGCACGCGAAAAAGACTTTCATCAAATTCCGATTCCCATGCAAACCTTTGCAGTAGCCCTAGCAAGAGAACTGGATATAAACTATGGACGTATAGTTCTCTCTGAGATAGTGGCCTCAATGGGATCCCTTGCAAGCAGAGACCTCTCTACCACTGATGTCGTCTGCTGGTTTCCTCGGTTTCTTCAAATGCTAATCAATGACTTAATACCGAAGGATGCTCTTGCTATTCGACAGGGATTTGCCAGAAGCCCCACATCTGAATCACTAGGGATGGGCACTAAGTCACTTGCAACTATTGCAAATCAGGATAAACATCAAGGTAAGCCTATGTCTACTCCTGAAAATATACAAATGTGGCTTAGATATGATGCAGGAGTTACCAATTTGGAGGCATCATCACAAGTCTCATCACATGCTCAAAATCCATCTGTTCATGCTGAGGCATTTGATGAGATTCCGGATGAGGAAAGCGATGATGCACAAGGTAAGCAATCAGGTAATCTCTCTATGCATACTATTCATTCCTCCTCCTATGTTTCTGATTCCGCGGCCCGAGAGACTGCTAACCCGCAGGATCTATCCCAGGGTAAGAGCCATATTTCTGACTCTGAGTCTGATACACATTCCTATTCTTTATCACCCCTGTTAACGGAAGTCAGAAAACCAGCACGTATAATTATACAAGATGATGAGGAGAATGAACCCGAAGAGCAGCAACTTTTTCGCAAGAAAGCCAAACTTTTCCACGCTGCTACTTCACAACCACAGTCAAACCCTAGCGTGTCACACGCAACCACTCCACCTCACGCGAGTGGTTCACCCCTTGAACATTCTGCACATAGGGACTTTGATTTTGGTCAAGATGATGTGCCTCTTGATGATACTGTTGCTTCAAGAGGACATGAAGCATTAAGAACTTCAGCCGTACCTTCACCGGTACGTACTGATGCTGCAAAGAGGATCGGTTCTGATGTCGTACAAGGACACTTTGCAGCCTCTCAGACTGAGATTCCAACTCAGGAACAAACAGAATTTGATCCCATAACTGTCAACAACATTTCTTATCAAGCTTCTGCAGGTACTGCTTCACTTTTAGGATCAGTCATTGAAGACATACACGAGCGTGAGACAGGGAGTGTGTGTGAGAGGTTAGGGAGAGAGGGACCTTCATTTTTAAGGCCCGAAACCGAGCGCCAAATACCAACAGAACGCGTATTAGAGCGAGGTCACCTAAACCAAACACCGTCCCTTAATACAGAAAATTTTGATACTCGTATGACTTCAATGGAGAATAAAATGGAGCAGTTCGGACAGTCGATGGGGCAGTTGGGGATTAATGTTGGAAACAATCAACGGGCTCTAGACGACTACGCAGCAAGAATGGCAAGTCAAGCTACAGCTTTTGATGATTTGACAAATAAGGTCAATGACTTGGGCCATGCTGGTGGTGCCTTGGGGAGCACTCTCAATGAGAGGATGGGGGCATTGGAGTCTACAATGCATACAATGATTGTGGAGATCAGTAGAATGATGTTCGCAGTCAGGAGTTTTGTGCCCCCGGAGTGCTTCGAGTCGGAACAACCTCCCCCCGATGCTGGAGCAGGTGGTGCAGGTGGTGCTAGTGGAGCGGGAGCCTCTGGTTCTGGTTTTGGAGGTTCCTATGCAGCTGGTGGATCTGAAGACCATGGTGGAGCTCAGGATAACTCACCTAAGGGGGAGAGTGGAAAGGAGACGAGACAGCAGGCAGTTCACATCGAAGAAATTGAAGAACCCGCTGATCTTGTTAAGGAACCAGAAATTGAGCCTGTTGTTGCTGAAGAGGCTCTGAGGAGGAGAAAGGGTAAGGCAATAATGGTTGAAGAAGATGAACCAGTTATTGACCTGAGTCATCAGGACAAAGTACAGGAGGTACTAGACTCAGATTCTGATATGGAAGACGTACCTTTCGCACATGCTGTAAAGCGATCTTTGAAGGAACAAGGTGGAGGTGCTGGTATGTCTTTCGGAATGCCTGAAGAAGATCCTATTGATGAAGAAACCCTGCAGTCTCAACAGTTAGCCTTGGAACAAGCTCAGTTCCATAAAATGAAGATGATGCAAGAACATGCTGCGTTCCTAGAACAGAAGGTGGAGCTACAAGGGAAGCAGTATGAGTATGAGCTTGCAAGGCTAGCCAATCCTCAAGTTGATCTGGACAAAAGAAGGATAGGGCAGAAATGGGATGAAGCAAGGAAGATAATGATGGGACCATGTGCAAAAGGAGTTCATAACAAGGATGCAGATGATCTGTTCTACAACTTGAATTTGCAGAATCCAATGACTGGGGACTATATAAATGCTTTGAAGAGATTAATATCTAAAGTCAGGGTTGGATACAATGCAAATCTTAAGGAGTGGCAGGTTATCTTGTCTTTGGTAGAAGGAGTCCCAACATCTTTCCTATTTGTGGATGACCAATTTATAATGAGAAGATCTGCGTCAGAGTTGTTCTTGCTAGCGACTAAAATTCAGTACTCTCAATCTGAGGAGCTAAGCATTCTGTACAGGGATCAGTTAATGCAGCTAGCAGAGGACAAGGGTCCAGAATTCTCAGCTTATCCAAATTTTGTCCGGATGGTGGTTCAAGGAAAGATGAAGAGGGTGAGCATGGAGGAAAAGGACTTAATGGAACTTTCAGTGGAATCTCTTAAAGCAGTATGTAGACAAATGATGGGTAAGGGATTCGCCTCTGAGCTTAAAGATAAATCCGTGAGGATCATTGAAAGAGTCATATTCTTGAAGAGCGATGAGGTGTGGAAGTGTGATGTCATTGCTCCAAACCCTCTCGACAACGTGAAGATTGAGCCGGAGCTGATAGAACAGAAATGGAATATTCTTCAAGCAATGAAGAATGTAGATGAAGCTTTGACTCTTCCTTCTGGAGAACTGGAACAAGGAGAAATAAGGGAGGAAGTTGGCGTTCCAGGGAAAGATAGTGTATACTGGATACACTCTTATGCTGATGATACAGCTGATGCCTTAGCATACATAGATGCAGACCAGAAACAAACACTCTTGCATATGAGTAGACAATGGCTGCTACAGACTCAAGATGCTGCATTTCTAGAGAAAGTGTTATATGTGTTCAAATGGGGCGAAGTGGAAGACAAGTTTGTTGAAGAAAAGCAGAGACTCGTGAGTTACCTGTCTGAAGTAGTGGTGGAAAAGAAGCAAATGGAGCGAGATGCGGCTAGTGTCCACAATACTAACCGTGTCAAGGGCTACCCCAAGATGATCTATTGTCAGTTTAAAGCTGATAAAACTCATTGGAAATCTCAGCTCATCATGAAGAACTTTGAGGATATTCCAAAGATCAGGACTACTCAGGAGGTGGACAAACTCAGAAGGCTTTTCAAACATCCTTATCCAGAGCCCAAGAACCCTCTAGAAATGGAAGCTGTAAGTCTGTTGAATGCTAGGTGGAAGCAGCTTAAAGATCCAGTATACAAGAAAGAAAAGCAGCAGAAGGAGAAGCTCAAAAGGCAGAAAGAAGAAAGAGACCAAGCTGCTGAAGCTAGAAAGAGGAAACGGAATTAGGGTTAAAGGTCAGAGTGGTGTGAACTTGAAGTTGGAAAAACTTCATGTCTTTCGGTTGCTTTAACTCACTTGAGGAAAATTCACCTAAGAGTGAATCCAATAAGGTGATATAAGTTTGACTAGAAGGTATGAAATAATCCAGGTGATAGGAATCATTCAAATGATCTTTAATTCGAGGTTCGAATTCTGTTTCTAGTTTTTATGTTCATTGTATTGTTTTCAAGTTCCTTTCAATTGTATATTATTCAAGAATGTAATGTTAATTATCTTTTCTCGTCTCATTGTTTAGTTGAGTTATCCTTCATTAATTTGAATGTCATTGTTAGACAATCAAATTGGGGGAGATTGAAAGGCAGAGTGTATAAACTTGTAACACTATAACTAATGTAACTCAAACTAAAGGAAAAGATACTTAACCAGAAGACAATCAAGAACAGGAAGTCACAAGAAATCAACACTAAATGAAGACAAGGTAATTGATACAATTAAACATGCTAACTATGATCAAGCCAAGAAGAAATCATTGAGAGAAGTTCAAGTTAAAGTTGTTCATGCCTCAGTGATTTGATAAATCAAGAATCAAGATCATAACTATCAGTATCAACAAGACCAATTGATTTCAAGTGAAGAAGAAGGAAAGCAAATATTGGAAAGCCAAGTTATTCAGTGAATATGGTAATTTATTCAAGAAGCAGAAACACTATCAAGACTAGTCACTTATGAACCAGACCAGTGCATCAAGTGTCAGGACATTGATAGCAAGTTTATGTTAGTAATAAAGAACCATGTTCAAGAGCTTGTTGAAGAATAAAGAAGACATGAAGATATCACAAGTTCAAGATGTGCATTGAAGTTTCAAGTTGAAGACCAGAATATTTTCTAAGTACTAAATGTTCTGGATGGCTAAGTAGAAATTCTCAAGTAGAAGTTCTACTTAGGAATTTCGAGATAGCCAAGTAGAAGTTCCATTTAGGAATTTCGAGATAGCCAAGTAGAAATTCTCAAGTAGAAGTTCTACTTAGGTGCAGCTTCAACATGACACATGGCATCTTCTGATTGGCAGATTTCCAAGCTTTCAAGATAAGGCAAGAATTATGTGGACATCATTGGGCCACGTACATCTTAGTCTTTGAAGACTACAGGACATAGATTACATGTAGTATAAATAGAAGTACTTGTGTAATGTTTTAGTAAGTGAGCAATTCTAGAGAAAAACACAAGAGAAAGAGAGAGTGCATTCACAGAGCTTAGAATCCTTCACTTCTCTCTGAACTTCTGTTATACTTTGTAATGAATGTTGTAGCAACCCTTTCAAGTTATATATAAAGAAATATATTCCTTGAATCTGTGTGTTCATTTATTGCATCGTTTTTATTGCTTCTCATATTCGAAAAGTTGTATTCACCCCCCCTCTACAACACATTTGGACCTAACAATCACAAATAAACAAGTTCTATCGGATAGAATATTACAAAGATGAAGAACTTGAATTTCTGGGAATTGTTTAAGCTTTGGTGTTCTTGGTGTTCTTGAGAGAGAGAATTCTGTTCTGAATATTATGTTTTCTGCTGTGTTTCTCCGTTATGACTTAATCTGCTCTGTTCTGTTCTTTTATATCAGTAACAGGTCTTGCTGGCTTTCTGTAGGATATTTAACTGCTCCAGCATGACTTAAACTGCTTCCAAGACTTGATTTTTCTTCATTAAGACTTACACAAACCTCCATTAAGACATAAAACTTGTCGGTATGACTTAACAGAAATTCGGTAAGACTTACAACAACTGGCAGAGGTCGGTAATACTTAAATTAGGTCGGTAAGACATAATCCTGGAAAGCTACTGTCGGTATGACTTAAAATTAGGTCATACCGAATTTTTCTTCTCCAAGACTTAATCCAATCTTCTTTCTTTAAGTCATATTGATCCATTTAATTAATTAATGATTAACTAATTCATATTTAATTGATACAATAATTCATTTAAATAAATAAATTAATTCTTCCAGA
This sequence comes from Saposhnikovia divaricata, assembly GCA_036435485.1. Taxonomy (NCBI): domain Eukaryota; kingdom Viridiplantae; phylum Streptophyta; class Magnoliopsida; order Apiales; family Apiaceae; genus Saposhnikovia; species Saposhnikovia divaricata. The sequence continues at coordinate 29,981,364 of CM071600.1, forward strand.
ATTAATTCATTTAATTAAATAAATAAATAATTAATTTAATTCTTACAAACCACTAAAGGTAGTAAAGAATTACCACTGATTTGTGTTGACGTTCGATGTACTGTCTGGTTCATGAACGACTAACTTCAACGATGCTTCTTCACTTTTGACTTTAGGTTGTGGTTTGTTTCTTCTCACAATTCTCTTGTACTGTAACTGACCTTCAAACTATCACTCGAAAAATCTCTGTCACTGTTCAAATGAATCCATTCACTTCAATGCTATACTGGGGTTTGATCAGATAACGGAATTGTCTTCCAGTGTATGACATCAAAACTATAGATTGACTTTTCTTCTTTCTTCTGACAGATAATACTTCTTGAGATTCCTGTGACAGTTCATATGTATATTTACTTATTACAATTTGGTTTAAGTTGATTAGGATCCTCTAACTACAAATAGGCTGAGTCCTATGCCTTTCAATCTCCCCCTATTTGTTTGTTAGACAATAACAAGCAAATTCCTAGAGGATACCTCAACTAATCCAACTTAACCAAATGAAAGATAAAACTTTAAATACTAAGTAAATATGAAAAAAAAGTTCTGGTTTATATTTAACATTTGCCAGATTCAAACATGAAAGATAAATACAAGATAGATGATCCTCTAGACTGATCATATGATACAAATTCCTATCAAGATTTATCTAGACTCTAAAGATATAACATGTAGAGCAATTCTTTTTCTTCAGTTGTCTTCCCTTCTGAATTCTCCTTCTTCTGGCTCATCTGTGACTTGAAGTTTCATGTGTAGATCAGAATCAACAAGACGTTCTCTTCTTGATGACAATCCTTGAGGTAAGACTAAAGGAATTCCAAGCTTCTTTCTCAGTTCACCTTGAAATTTCTTGTAATCTTTTTATATTCGTTTGTGCATGGGATCGAATGTGATCTGCAGCTATTACCTTTTCTTCAGTCAAGAATCCATGATTTCTGAGAGCATATTCAACATATACCAAATGTTTTGCATGATGTTCATATAACTCATCTGTCTGAAGATTGATTGAGTGAAGTACCTCTCCCTTAAGAAATTTTACTTGTGGAGGATCCTTAATCACTTCTGGTCCAGCTCTTTCAGCAAATTCTTTGAACTTCTCATGTAACAACACACCTAGCTCAGAAGATGTTCTTACCTTAGGCCTAAGTACCCAAATCTCTGTCAGCGATCTGTCATAAAAGAACTGAATAGATACTCTGAAAGTTCCAACTTTATGACAATCCACAAATATTACCAGCTCATCAGATTTGGGTTCAAATGCAGTAGTTATCCTGATGACTTCTACCTGTAAGGCCTTTATATACATATCATGAATTGGATTTGCCAGTTTGAATTCCTCGAGAATTTGTCCAAGACGACGATCTTCATAATCAGAACTCTGAGGTGAATCAATTGCTCTTTGAGCACGTTCCCATTTGTCACCGCTCTTTAGTCTGATATATGTCTTTCTCTTCTCAACATTTATAGCATGTAATCGTTGTAATGCTTGTTGTTCAGCTTTCTGAAGTTCTTCATTTCGTGCAATTTGCTCTAATGATTTTTGAAGTTTTTCTTCTCTCATTTGCAAATTAGCTTCCCTCTGAGCAAATAATTCTTCAGATTCTTTCTCAGCTTGTTGAGCTTCAAATTCAGATGTCACTGGTCCTTCATCTTCCCAGTGACTAAGATCAGGTTCAGGAATTTCTTCACCTTGATCAGGGAATTCAAGATCAGCAAAAACATCGAAGTTATCCGGTTCACCCGTGTAATAATAACCTGTGTTCTTGTCTTGAATTTCTTCTTCAGTTTCTTCAACTACTTTCTTCCTCTTATCTTCACCTTGGTCAGATTTTCCAGATTTTCCCTCTCCTCCCTCTCTTTCTTTAGATTTATCTTGTGACCCCTTTGATTTCTCCCCCTTAGTTGAGGAATCCTCTACAGATTTATCAGTTGCCCCAGCTTCAGGATCTTGTTCATCATCATCACCATCCTTACTTGTAAAGAATTCAATTTCTTCATTTGTAGGTTTGCGACTTTGACTTACAAGATTAAACAGATGTCTTAACCCTTTTGCCTGGTGTGCATTTTGCTTTTCGATCTGGTCCAGACGAGAATCAATAGATTCCTGATTGTGCTGTACCTCTGACTGTAGAGTGTCAACTTTCATGGAAATTTCAGAAATTAACATGTCTTGAGCAACAGTAATATCTCCAGAGTCATCAAGTGCCTTTTCATGAGAGAGTTCGTGAGAATCTGTCATCTTGGTGAAAGATGTCTTTAAGTAGTTTATGTCCTTCTTGATTATAGCAAGCTGACTGTTGACAGAGGTGGATGAAGAAGATCGCTCACCCACTTGTGCTCTAAGGATTTCTGTTTCAGCCTTACTGACTGCAAGTTCTTTCTCTAAAGCAGTTATCTTTTCTAATAATGAGAGAGTGTATGTGTCAGTGTGTGCGCTCACCTGACGTTCACTTTGAGATCCACTCACCTGAAGTGCATGTGTTTCACTCAATTTTATGGTATTCCTCACATCACTCCTCTCAGATTCCTTAGCTGCTTCCAGATTTGTACCTGCATGTAAAATCACCCTAGCCTCCTCTGGGAAGGTCAGTGGTGGTGCAATTGGAGTTCGCAAATCCCTTTCCTTAATCAAATCTACTTGAACATTTGAAATTGTTGACTGAATTGTTTCAGTAGTAGATTGATCAAGTTGCCTTCCACCTTCTCCAGTCGAAACTGTGAGTGGAAAATCCCTTGAGGGAGCCAGGAGTGTTTGTCCTGGGAGGGGAGATGATGGTTCTATTAAAGTTGGCTGAGAACCAAGATTTCCCTCTAAAGTCTGTGAAGACTCTTCTACCGTACCTATGGTAGGCACTGTCACATTTTCTATGTGCTCTCCTTGCAATGTGTCCTGAGACTCATCTAAAGGTATATCTTCCCCCATTGTGAGTAATAGGGGTGTGCTTGACTCACTACAAGGTGCCACGGCCCTATGGCGAATTTCAATAGAATCATCTTGTTCAGAAGATGATTCTAGTAACTGTGTAACGGCCATATCAACTTCCATATCCTGTTGGGAGGATATAGACGGGCTTACAGTTGCCTCAGTTTGAGTTCTACTTTTCTTTTCTAGAGGCAGAGCTGTGGGTTCACTCATACTACCACTACTGATTCGACTTCTTTTAACTTTCAATTTCTTTTCTGGAGTGAAAAGATATGAGTTTTGTTGGTTGAGTATTTGGCTCTACGACCTTGGTTAGAGGTTGTGGTACTACAACCCCTTGGTTAGACCTACCAACCACTTGGGTTCCAGAAATAGATTGAGAAGTAGTAGTTTGAGGAACAGAAGGCAATACCTGGTCAGCTGATTCCGCAACAGTCTCTGATAAGATGGGTTGATCTAATTCAGGTTCAGGGACAGATGCAGTTTCTTGCACTGGATGTTCAACAGCAAGTGCAGCTGGCTGTGGAACAATTTGCTGAGCAGGTTCAACTCGTTGATTGCCTTGATCTTCATTATCAACAAGTATGTTTTCCACTGGTGATTCAGGGTTTTGTTCAGGTTATTCAGGTTCTGGTACAGGTTCAATGACAGGTAGTTGTATATAGTTTGACATGTATTGGGTGACAACTACAGGTATGTTTGTGAATTTAGGATGAGATTGAATTCTTGATCCGAAAAGGAAAGCTGAACAAATTCACTAAGGGTGATGATCGTGGAACTCAAATGAGGGATTATGATAGAAGAGACAACGATAGAAGGGATGATGATCGAGGTCGGGATCGTAACCCACAGCCCCGAGGGCCAGTTATTAACATGATTTGGGGAGGCCCGACAGCGGTCGGTACAATCCGAAACCCTCGAAAGGCGTATGCCAGAGAAGTGATGCACATCGTGGGAGAAGCCCCGAAGCGTGCCAAGACTGAGATAACAATTGGTTTCGATGACTCAGACCTCGAAGGGGTGAAGTTTCCCCATGACGACCCGTTGGTCATAACCCTTGTGATTGGGAACTCGGAAGTGAAGCGAGTCTTGATGGACAATGGAGCTTCCGTTGACATTCTGTTTCATGATACATTTGTGAAGATGGGGTATAATGATTTTCAATTGACCCCCAATAACATGCCTATATATGGATTTAATGGAGTAGAATCCAAAGTTGAAGGGACTATTCAGTTGCCTATAACTATTGGTAATCAAGGAGCCCAAGGAGGCCATTCAGATGTTGAAATTCTTGGTAATCAAGGCGGTTTCAACGTACAACGCTATTCTCGGAAGGACTGAACTTCATGCATTCAAGGCTGTTGCCTCAACGTATCATATGAAGATCAAGTTCCCAACCAGGAATGGCGTTAGAGAACATAAAGGTGATCAAAAGATGGCACAAAGCTATTATGTAGCCTCGTTAAGGCCTAATAGAGTCGGGGGGCAAGTCCTTCCAATTGAAGACATGGATGTCCGTAGAAGAAAGGAACACCAAAAAGGCCAGCAGAGGACATCACACAGAAGCCTTGGACAGCCATTGAGGCTAAGGCGTTAACTGACTTCGTGGTTGAATGTACCATTCGCAACCAAGAAGTCGGGGGGCAGGAGGTGGTACCCCAAGCAGGAAGTGAACTTCAGAATAAGAATGATGATACCAGAAGGAATGGTGGACGCTCTATTTTGATGGAGCATCAAAAGAAAAATCAAATGATGGAGGCCTAGTCTTGCAATGCCCCGATGGGCTCAAGTTATCGTAGTAGGACTTAGCTTCATCTAGTAGAAGCAGAAATAAGGTTCATGGAAAGCATTGCAGAGCATGTTGCTCCGAGTAGGACAATAGTACTCTATCACCCGATGAGTGCAAGTCAAGGATGAACGAGTACCGAAAATAAAAGAATAACGAATGGAAAACAAACAAATGCATATGTGAAGATCCCGAAGGGTCAAGCCATGAAAGGCCGAGGATGTTAAGGACTAGCTACTCTTCAATACTTATTAAGGACCTGGATTAAGGATCCAAGGATGAAGGCCAATAGATAACCTTAAGCAAGGATTAAGAAGTTCAAGTAAGCTCTCGTCTCAGAAGTTTAAAAGGCAAGAAGCCAACGGGATTGCATTTATCGAAATCTATATCGAGGAATCAACCCCGAATCCTAGGTTGAAGAACAGAAGCTGTTAGCCATGAAGGCCAAGGTTAGTTATGAAGGCCAAACTTGAGGGGGGGGTCATGAACCTCCAATTAATATCCAAAGGTTGAAACTTCATGTTGACTTGAAAACCAATATGTAATTTTGAAAACCTCCTAGAGAAGGTTTAAGACCTCGTGGGGCTAACCAGAAACCCCCTGGCCTTGGACCAGCAGCTCTGATAGATATTTCAATGATTTAAAACACCATTGAGATTGAAAACCCTTGATTTCAAACTTTGGCGTTCAACCTTTGAACATCGACGTTCAACACCCAAGACCAAGACAAACACTGAAGCCATGACGGCCAACCGAGCTGAGAAGTTACTTATATGGGTGCATCTCTGAAAGAACCCCTGAAGGGTAAGTTGATAGAATTCTTGCAAGAAAATAGCGATGTGTTTGCTTGGACTGTAGCTGATATGCCAGGGATAGATCCCCAACTCATAACTCACAAGTTGAATGTTGATCCGGGGCGGAATATAATAAAACAGAAAAGAGAAATTTTGTTCCTGAAAAGCAGGAGGCCATTAAACAAGAAGTTGACAAGCTCTTAGAGGCTGGGTTTATTGAAGAAATTCAGTTTCCCGAATGGTTAGCAAACCCTGTGATGGTCAAGAAAGCGAATGGGAAGTGGAAGAGGTGTATAGACTTCACTGATTTGAATGATGCATGTTCGAAGGATTGTTTTCCCCTTCCAAGGATTGATATGTTGAAAATGCCACAGCTGGACATGAGATGTTGAGCTTCATGGATGGGTTCAGCGGCTACAATCAGATTAAGATGCACAAGGATGACATCCCTAAGGTATCTTTCATAACTGACTTTGGTGTTTTCTGCTATCTTGTTATGGCTTTTGGTCTAAAGAATGCAGGAGCTACTTACCAACGACTGGTGAATAAGATATTCGCCCATCTGATTGGAAAAACCATGGAGGTCTATGTTGATGACATGTTAGTCAAGAGCCTACTCAAGGCAGATCACATTAAGCACCTCAGAGAGGCATTCGAAGTGCTGAGGCACCACAAGATGATGTTGAATCCAGCCAAGTGCGCTTTTGGCGTTGGATCTGGAAAATTTTTGGGATTGATGGTTTCAAAAATAGGCATAGAGGCCAATCCCGACAAGATCAAAGCAATCTTAGACATGGAACCACCCCGTTCTGTGAGGGACGTACAGAAGTTAACCGGCAGAGTGGCTGCTCTAGGGAGATTCATCTCCAAGTCTGGTGATAAGTGCTTGCCTTTCTTTCAAGCATTGAAGTAGGTGAAAAATTTTGAATAGACTAATAAAAGCCAAGAGGCCTTTGACCAGTTGAAGAAGTACATGGCCGAAGCCCCGTTGTTGGCCACGCCAAGTCCCGGAGAGACTCTTTATCTGTATCTAGCAATGTCTGAACAAGCATTGAGTGCCATCCTCGTTAAGGAAGAGAACAAGGTTCAGAGGCCCATCTACTATGTAAGCAAGGTGCTCCACGAAGCCGAGTTGAATTACTCTCCCATTGAGAAGTTCGCCTTGGCATTGATAACAGCCTCGAGTAAGTTACGCCCGTACTTCCAGGCACATAAGATTGAAGTCCTGACGGACCAACAGTTGAGAAACATATTGCATAGCCCGAAGGCTAATCAAGTGGGCGATTGAACTTGGAGAATTTGACATCACGTATAAGCCTCGAACAGCCATAAAGGCTCAAGCATTGGCTGACTTCGTGGTTGAATGTACCATTCGCAACCAAGAAGTCGGGGGGCAGGAGATAGTAACCACCCCTGGAAGAGAGGATAAACATGAGGAGCTTGTACCTGATCAGAAGAAATATTGGGTGCTCTGTTTTGATGGAGCATCAAAAACAAAATCTAGTGCTAAAGGTTTAGTTTTGCAAAGCCCCGATGGGTTCACAGCTGAGTATGCCTTGAAGTTGGATTTTTCGATAATCAACAACGAAGCTGAGTATAAAGCCTTGATAGCCGGATTGGGCTTGGCCAGAATCATGAGAGTCAAGAACCTCAAAGTTTGTGGATATTCAAGACTGGTAGTCTCACAAGTGAATGGTGAATTTGAAGCTAAGGATGAAACTATGGCCAAGGACTTTAGAGTCGTAAAGGCCGTTATGACTCAGTTTGATGAGTGTTGTGTAGAGCACATTCCGAGGGAAGAGAACGTTAAGGCCGATGCCCTCTCAAAGTTTGCTTCTTCTGAAATAGAGAATTATGTGAAGACTTTTTACCTCCAGGTCCTGAAGACCCCACCATCAATTCGAAATTGGTAGCACTAGTTGATGTAAGCTGAAGGATAGACCCTCTTAAAGCTCATCTTGAGACTGGTAGGCTCCCTGATAATGCCTTAAAGGCACAGGAGCTGTTAGTAAGAATAAAGGTCCTTTGTCACTTCATATTCAAAATCTTGAATCTCAAATCCTGACACAAAATTTCAGCCTTGATGGCTAAAAAGGCTGTCTACCCCCAATCGAGTTCGACATTTGAGTTTAAGGACTTGAATCAAGAGCCGTCAATCGAATTCAAACCAAAGCAAGGTCCTGTAAGCATAAGAAGAAGGTTGGAAACCTAGAATCAAGATAAAGGGTTAACAACCAGCCAAAGCACACCAGACTTGAAGTCAAGTGCTGAGCGGCAAGAGAACTTCTTGAACGATCAACCGAGAAGCAAGACCTCCATCATATGAAGCAAGGGGGAAAGAGCTAAGGGACTCCATCATTTTTACATGAGAGTTAAGGGTTGATGATAACCAATAACCATGAATGAATTCAAGGTTTAAAACCAAGATTCAACAAGCGAGTTAAGACCCAGAAGGTCATGAAAGTTATGAAAGCCAATTTGAAGTGAAGGATGTATGTTTGGTCATCAACTTTAAATAACGACATGCGATGATCGGTCACTGACGTTGAGGTCCAAATATCGATTAATTGACGTTGAGGTCCAAATATTGGCGTTCATATACTGACGATGAGGTTCAAGGACCAAGCAATGGCCGACCGAGCTCTTGTTCCAGTCAATTGAAGTTGATGTTCGAAATGTGATGTTCAATGTAATGAACCGAGAGCCACAACTTTCTTAGACCACGGATGGTTTTAGATTCTAGACCCGAGCTCCATAACTCTCTAAGACCACGGATGGTTTTAGGTCCGGGCACCTTAGCCAACCACGAAGTGGCTGACCACCATACCCGGAATGCAGAGTATCAGAAGAGAGCATCCTGCCACTACAACCGAAGGGTTAAGGAGAGGTTCTTTCGGCAAGGCGAACTGGTTCTAAGGAAGATAGAAGCTTCTGGAGTGGGTCAGAAGGGAAAGCTAGCCCCTAATTGGGAAGGGCCGTATCGAGTCAAGAAGACGCTAGGACGAAGATCCTACAAGTTGGAGACCTTGGATGAGAACGAGGCCATCCATCGTTTATAGATGACAAAAGGACAGAAATTATCCGCGTTATACAGAAAGAATCGTTATAATTCATACAAGCCGGAGAAGAAACAGCTGATATATTTGCTGAAGTCACGAAACGGACGACCTACGAAAGGATGATTGCGCCTAAGAAGTTAAGTAACGAGTTTAGCCTTAAGCACAAGATTAGCAGTGTTAATCATGAATTAAGGAGTAATATCGTTAGGAGTCACGAATGACCAAAATGACGACTAAAGATCAAGATCAAGGTTCTTGATCCTTAGGATCACGGATGATTTTAGATCCTAGATCCCTGACGACTTAAGATCAAGATTGAGGTTCTTGATCCTTAAGATAATGAAGTCACGAATGACCAAGATACTAAATTAGAGATCAAGATCGAGCTTCTGAATCCTTAGGATCGAGATCGAGGTTCTGGATCCTTGAAAGTCACGGGTGACCAAGATACTAAATTAGAGATCAAGATCGAGCTTCTGAATCTTTAGGATCGAGATCGAGGTTCTGGATCCTTGAAAGTCACGACTGACTGAAAGGCATATGATGTAGCCTATTTGTATTTCGAGGATACAACTCAACTTAAACAAGATTGTATTAGTAAATAGTATATAGACTGTCACAAGGAATCTCAGATTATATTATCTGTCAGAAGAAAAAGATCAAGGTCAATCTACAGACTTGAGGAATTACTACATTGAAAGAAGTTCAGTCATCTGATCAAGCCTCAGTGAAGTATTCGTTAAAGAAGTGGATTCATTTAAAGTGACAGAGATTTCGACAGTGACAGAGACAGTACAAAAGAATTAATAGAGAGAGAAGAAAAAGAAAAGAAAAGGAACCAGATTTTAAAGTCAATATATGAAGAACAGTCATTGCGGTTAGTCACTCATGAACCAAACAGTACATCGAGTGTCAACATCAAACAGTGGTTGTTTATCATTAACTTCAGTGGTTCAAGCTATCAAGACGGGTATATTAATAGAAGACAATAACCACAACCATAAAGTCAAAAATAAAGAAAAGTCGTTGGAGTTAGTCGCTCATGAACCAGACCGTGCATCGAGCGTCAACGAAAATCCAGTGGTAATTCTTTATTACTTTCAGTGGTTCGGAAAAAGATTTGAGCTGTCAAAAGATTTATATTAATTCTCTTTTAATTAATATAATTATGTAATTGATTTAATTTAATAAATTAATTCATTCTGAATTAATTTATTTATTAAATTAATTATCATGTTAATTAATTTTGAATTAATATATTAGTCTAATTGATTTATTTAATTAACTTATTAATTAATTAATCATTATTCGTTTAAATGATTAATTGATTAATTAAGTTAATTAAATTAAATACAATTAAATCAAAATCAAAAGAAAAGAAAACAAATCAAAACAAATAAAAAAAAAGAAGTCGACAGAACTTATACATGAAAACGAATTGTTTAAGCAAAGGCAGGTCACTTGTTGTCGTTGAAAGAAATAAAAAGAAAGCATGCATGTAGTCAAGTGGTACAAGTATTTTGAATTGTTAAAAAAAAACACAAAAGCAAAACAAAAGGTGTCAACAGCACATGCATGTCTTCATTCTGTCGGCAATGTTGCTAACGCGCCTGGAAGCGCTTGGAGGACACGCGCCGGAGAAAAAGACTAAACAGTTCGCGCGTGACTCACACCTCCATGTTCCAGCGACTGGTTTTCAGCTTACAGCAGAATATTTTGTTTACAACATCAATCATACAGCCGAGTTTTTTATTTGTTAAAGACAATCTCAATTGTCTTGACGATTGTCTTGTTAAACTTGATTGTCTTGCTTACTCTATTGCCTATTGTCTTGGCAATATAAATTGATTGTCTTGGAGATTTTGGATTGTCTTGACGATTGTCTTGGCAGTACAAAATTGATTGTCTTGGAAGAGCAGATTGTCTTGCCGATTGTCTTGGCAGTACAAATGAAAAAGAAAAGATGCAGGAGAGTATATTAATTCAAGACAGCAGCCAGAACGAAACAACAACTCAGAACATAGAACATAACATTCAAAGAGAAAAACAAGAACAGCTCCCTTCTCTCTCAATTTTGAAGAACAAAACAGCAAGAGAAAAATTCATAGAAAATCAAGTTCATCTTATTTGTAATATCTGATCCGATAGAACTTGTTTACTTGATACTCTTGTAATATTAGCGAGTTTTTACTCCTAATCTATATCTCGATTTTTATTAACAAATCTAGAAAAATTCATGTCAAATTTTCTAATTTGTTTTTATTAACTAGATATAATTTCTGTACTGTATTTGTGACAAACCTCTCAAGTTAATATAATTTTATATTCAACTTGAATTTTGTTTCATTTAATTCCGCTCAAATTTGTCAAAATATAAATTAAATTTATCCGGACAAATTTCGTTTAAACAGTACTGTTTGTATTCAACCCCCCCTTCTACAAACATATTGGACCTAACAATTGGTATCAGAGCCTATTGATTGATACACAAATCAAGATCCTATTTTTACTCAGTCAAAAATCCATCTCGAATTTTTAACTCTCTTAAAAATTCATCATGTCAACCAAAGGCATCGTTAAAATTCCTATCTTTAATAAAGATAACTATGACATGTGGAAAAACAAAATGGAGTTATTTCTTGATGTAATAAATCCAAGATTTTTGTTCGTTTTGAAAAATGGACCAATAACTCCCATGCAACATGATACTGAAACAGTTGTAAATGGAGTTGTAACAATACCTGCAAAATCCTATCCAAAGGACCCTAAGAACTATACCTCTGAAGATAAGGAGGAAGCTGGACTGGATAAAAATCTGAGACTCATTTTAATAGATTCCCTCGATGCTGTAATGTATAGCCATGTGATGAATTGTAAAACCGCTAAGAACATCTGGGAAACTATTGAAACTATCAATGAAGGAACTGATGAAGTCAGGGAAAACAGACTTCAAATTTTTACCTCTGAATATGAACACTTTAGAGCTGGCCCTAACGAAGGCATTCAGGAAGTGTTCGAAAGGTATAACAAAATAATCAACAACTTGCAAGTTCATGGCAAGCAATATACTCAGAAGGAGATCAACATGAAGTTTTTACTGACTATGCCTACTCACTTGGAGCATAGAATAACTGCCATCAAAGAATCCAGAGATTTAAACAAGACCGCTCTTGAAAGGCTGTTTGGTGTTCTGAAAACATATGAATTAGAACAAGAACAGCAGAAGGAGTTCTCTGGCAAAGGCAGAATGGCAAATTCTTCTACAGCTCTAGTAGTTGAGGTTCCTAAGGAAGTGGAAGCTAAAATTGTTCAACCTAACAGCTTCAACAAGGAACAAACTGAAGTGGAACATGGTCAAACACCAGCTACTCAGGATGGTAGTGAATTCTATTCACTAGAAGAGCTGGATCAATTGGAAGATGAATCTATGGCGATGATGGTGAGACAATTCAGTAACTTCAGATTCAGAAGAAATCCAAAGTTCAAGTTTAAGTCAAATAACAGATTTCAGAGAGGAGGTTCTTCATCCTCTAGTAACAGGGGAGGTTATAAAACTGGAACTGTTGACAGAAGCAACATCCGTTGTTTCAATTGTAATGAGTTGGGACATTTTGCTACTGAGTGTCAGAAACCCAATCAAGCACAGAAGAAAGATTATGCTTCTGAAAAGAAGAAGAGTGGAAGAGCTTATGTAGCTGCTGGTAAAAGCTGGGATGACACAGATAGCGAAGATGAAGAATATGGAAACTTTGCGTTGGTGGCAAATGCTGAATCTTCAACTTATTATACCACACCGGTAATTCTTACTGATGCTAAGTTAATTGATAGTTTACGTAGTTCCTTGAATAATGCACAAAGAGGGTACGAGAGAATAAGTCTTGTTAACACTAAACTTGAAAATGAAGTGTTAGATTTAAAAAAGGTGCAGATTAATCAAGATAAAAATATAGAAGAAATAGCTCGACTTAACTACAGAGAAAAGGGTCTAGGAGAATACATGGTAAAACAAGTTGAGAGGATTGCTGAACAAGAAACCAGGATTAGAGAACTTGAAACACAGATTAGATCTTGTTATAATACTGTTAAAGTTTCCAAAGAGTTTTTTAACAAACAATCTGTAGAACAAACTGTAGGAATAGGGTATGAATACAAAGAAGCTGTTGGTTCTTTGGGCAATCATTCTGCTAATCCTATTCCTGCTAAGGAAAGAGGTATACCACACGTACTCAAGAATGTTGAACAACCAATGTTTAAAAAATCTGATGCTGGACCACCAGATATTCTTTCTATGGTTATTCAGGAAGAAATGAGAAATGAGGATAGTGCAAATGGCACAGTCTTTGTTAAGGATAAATGTGTTAAGGTTAAATCTGTTAAGAAAGCTAATCCAAAGAATGTTTCATCTAAGGAAGATGTCACAGTCTTTGTTAAGGCTAAATCTGTTGAGGACACTAATCCAGAAAATATTTCATCCAAGAAAGATGTACCTAAAGTTCCAGTCAAGGTTGTTGAAACAGCTAGTTCTTCTAAGACTGGATTAGGAGGTAACAAGTTGAAGCAGAACAATAACATGTCTAACATGAGTAACATGCCTATCATTGATTCTAATCATAAAGCATGTGGTGTTGTCAACTGTATGTCTTGTGCTTTTAATGTGATGTCTGCTTACTTTAATGGTAATCATGCATGTGATAATAAGACTGCACCTCGACAACATATGAATAGGAATAATGTTAGATCAAAGACTGGTAGTCCTCCTTATGTTAGGAGAGAGACATTTGTACCAAAGCCTAAACAAAGTTTTATGAAGACTGTTTACAAAGTCAAATGTCCAGTCAATGATATTGTTACTAAACAAACATGGATACCTAAACTGAAACAAAAGATTGTCAAATCTGTTTATAAAGTGAAATGTTTGTTGAATAATGATAAAGCTGTTGTTAAAGTAAAGAATGTTGTTTTGCCTGACAAAGGCCAATTCTTTAAGTACTCTGGACCCAATGAAATTTGGGTTCCGAAGAAGGTTTAATCCGTTTGTCATTGCAGGGTGTTAAGCAGGTTGAACAAGTGACCTGGATCTTGGACAGTGGATGTTCAAGGCATATGACTGGAGACAGAACCCTACTGACAAATGTGGTGGAGAAGGCCGGCCCAGTAGTTACCTTTGGAGATAACAGCAAAGGTAGAACTGATGGATATGGCAGACTTGAAGCTGGAAATGTTATCATTGATGAAGTCTCTTTTGTGAAAGGACTTGAGCACAATTTGCTCAGTGTCAGTCAATTCTGTGACAAAGGTTATGAAGTTCATTTCAACAAGAAGAATTGTCTAATTTCACACAAGAGACATGAAAAACCACAACTGACAGGAGTTAGAAAAGGCAATCTGTACGTAGCCAATATGAACTCAGGAAGCACTAAAGAAATCACTTGCTTCTACACTAAAGCATCTAATGATGAGAGTTGGCTAGGGCACAAGAAACTTTCTCCATCTTAATTTTAAGACAATGAATTCTCTGGTCAAAAGAGAATTGGTGAGAGGTTTGCCTTCAATGGAATTCACTCAAGAAGGACTGAGTGATGCATGTCAAAAGGGCAAGCTAAAAAGGGCAAGTCATAGGAGCACTGATACATCTTCAATAACTGAACCATTACAATTACTTCATATGGATTTGTTTGGTCCAGTTAATGTGATGTCTATGTCAAGGAAGAGATATGCTCTAGTGATTGTTGATGATTTTTCAAAATACACATGGGTCCTGTTTTTGAATTCTAAAGATGAGACTCCACAACTGGTGATTGATCATATCAAATTAATTGAGCAAGATTCTACGTATCCAGTGAGAGCTATAAGATCAGACAATGGAACTGAATTCAAGAATACAGTTCTAAATGACTTCTGCACTGAGAAGGGTATAACCAGACAATACTCAGCTCCAAGAACTCCTCAGCAAAATGGGGTAGTGGAAAGAAAGAATAGAACCTTGATTGAAGCTGCACGTACTATGTTAAGTGAATCAAGGCTTCCATTGTACTTTTGGGCTGAAGCTGTCAATACTGCGTGCTATACCCAGAATCGAACTCTAATCAATAAAGATCAAATGAAGACACCCTATGAAATTATGGCTGATAAGAAACCATCACTCAAATACTTTCATGTATTTGGGGCAAAGTGCTTTGTGCTTAAAGAAGGTGATGATCAAGGTGGTAAATTCGATACCAAAGCATTTGAAGCAATTTTTATTGGTTATTCAATGAGAGCATACAAGGTGTATGTGATTGATGAACAGAAGATGATGGAAATTGTCAATGTAACATTTGATGACACTAAACTCCCTAGTATCCAAACTGAGAATCCATCTGAGAAGCTATCTTTCGATGACATGACAGATACAGATTCAGATGATGACAATGCACCTGAGATTTTTGTTGATGCTAATGACAACAATGATTATCAGGGTAATGGTGATGAAATTAATGATAGTAGTCAAAATTCCCTTGATTCTTCTAAACAATCATCATCTAGTCAACCTGGCAACAACTCAGGGGGAGAAAATGAAGGGTCAACTGGTCACACACAACATCCCAATGAAGGTCAAGGCGAATCATCAAGATCTAATCTTCCCAGACAGACTGTTTGGAATAGAGCTCATCCTTTTGAGTTAATCATTGGTGATCCAGTTGTTGGTGTAAAGACTAGAAGAGCTTTTCAGAATCAATGCAATTATTCAGGGTTTCTATCTGAAATGGAACCTAAGAAAACTGAAGAAGCTCTTTCTGATCCTGATTGGGTGATTGCTATGCAAGATGAACTCAATCAATTTAAACAACAAGAAGTTTGGAAGCTGGTACCCAGACCTACAGACAGACCAGCGGTTGGCACTAGGTGGGTATTCAGAAACAAACTTGATGAAGATGGCACAGTGACGAGAAATAAAGCAAGACTGGTAGCAAAGGGTTACTCCCAATCTGAAGGCATTGATTATGATGAGACCTATGCTCCAGTGGCTAGACTTGAGGCCATAAGAATATTCTTGGCATTCGCAGCATTTTCAAACTTTAAAGTTTATCAAATGGATGTCAAGAGTGCTTTCTTGAATGGCAAGCTAGATGAAGAGGTTTATGTAGAACAGCCCCCTGGCTTTGAAGATCCAGATTTAATTGACTATGTCTACTTCCTTTTCAAGGCTGTCTATGGTCTTAAGCAAGCACCAAGGAAATGGTATGACACTCTCTCTGAATTTTTAATTGAAAATGGTTTTGTTAGAGGTGTCATAGACAAAATTCTCTTCACAAAGAAACATAAGAATGATACAATTCTAGTCCAAGTCTATGTGGACGATATAATATTTGGGTCTACTAATGATCTGTTATGCAAGAAATTTGCTAAGTTAATGCAGGGTAAATTTGAAATGAGCATGATGGGTGAGCTGAAGTTCTTTCTTGGATTGCAAATAAGTCAAAGGACAGATGGAATATTTATCTGTCAATCCAAGTATGTCAAAGAGCTTCTCAAGAAGTATCAAATGGAGGACTCATCTTCAACAAAAACACCATCATCTACTGCTGTTAAATTTGGAGCATGTGAAAATTCTGCTAAGGTAGATATCACAAGCTACAGAGGTATGATAGGATCATTACTTTACCTTACTGCAAGTAGACCTGATATTATGCATGCTACATGCTTGTGTGCAAGGTTCCAAGCGGATCCTAGAGATGTGCATCTCATTGCTGTTAAACGAATCTTGAGATATCTTAAGGGTACTCCAAATTTAGGAATTTGGTACCCTAAAGAATCTGGTTTTAATCTTGTTGGATATACAGATTCAGACTATGCAGGAAGTGTTGTAGATAGAAAGATCACCTCTGGGAGTTGTCAATTCCTAGGTGGCAGGTTGGTTTCCTGGTACAGTAAGAAACAGCAAACAGTTTCCAACTCTACAGCCGAAGCTGAATACATAGCTGCTGGAAGCTGTTGCGCTCAGATCTTGTGGATCAGAAATCAGCTACGGGATTATGGCTTTGTACTTGACAAGATTCCTATCCTGTGTGATAATACAAGTGCCATAGCAATCTCCAACAATCCTGTGCAGCACACGAGAACAAAGCACATTGACATCAGGTATCATTTTATTCGAGAGCATGTCATGAATGGTACTGTGGAGTTATTTTTTGTACCCACAGAAGAACAAACAGCAGATATTTTTACTAAGTCTCTTGACGAATCCACATTCACCAGAATTGTTGGTGAATTGGGTATGTTAAACAGTCCTAGTAATTAAACTAGTTAATATCTGAGGTTTGATCTTTAATAATTTACAAGTGATTATTTTGTGAATATTTTCTGATTTAAATCACTTGTATAATTATTTTATCAACTTATAATCTTGCTTGTTAATTCTTAAATCATTGTTATTATCTTCTTAATATTTTCCTACTTACTTTTTTTAATTTTAGAATAATTTTATTTTCTCTAAAAATATTTTTCTCAAATTTTACAAGTGGAAATTAGTGAGAAACCTATTTTTGTTGAAAATTCCTTTTGAATATTTGTGATCTTTTAATAAATCATATTTTCTTACAAAATAATTTTCTGATAAGAAAGTCATTTTATTCGAAAATATATAAAAATTTATTAATTTGCTACAAATGTTTATGTAAATAGTTAATATTTTATTCAATATTTTGTAGTGTTTGTTCTTCTGTTATTAATGTGTTAATTCCGTCAAAAGGACAACCTATGGTATTGTTAGTATTTTATATTTTCTATTTAGTTATTTTAAGTAGTTATATTGTTGTAGATATTTTTCTAAATTATTATCTTTTATCTTTAATATTCTGTAAATATTATTAATACAGTTATTTTTGCATTTAAAAAAAATAATAAAAATAAAAATAAAAATAAAAATTTGTATGTAAATTAGTACTTATGTATAGTTTTATTTATTTTTTATTTTATTTGATTCGAATTTTTCTTTTCTTATAGTTTTTATTTTGTATAATTATTATATATATTATTTCTTATTTTTGTATATTCTTTTTCACGTGTATATAAATAGTTTGTATAGTTTTTAGCGTTTAGTCACTATACTTTCAAAACTTACAAATAGGTCACTGTACTTGGTTCTTTTGTTGTTCTTCTTCTTAACACACACAAAACCTGCAGTTTGAATATAAATCTTTGTTTTGTGATTTCTGTTAACAGACCTTCGTGTTAAGGACTTAACAATTGACCAATGTTGGTATCAAATTGGTATGTGTCTATACAATTGGTTAGGAACTAATGTTTGATTTTCAGGATCTAACAATTGGAAGACAAGACCTATCAAGTGCTAACAATTTCTAATAGTTGGTATCTATCTTACAGGACCTAAAGCATGATAAAATAGTTTTGTTTGTATTGGTTTAAACATTAACATACATTGATTCGATTAATATTTATTAATTGGATTTTTGCCTATGTTCTTGTTTTGTAAAACCAGCTCAAGATCTATATCTTCCTAAATTCAAAATCTCTTTCTACAGTTGTGATTGCTTACATTGTAAATCTTTTGAAATCACAACTGTACATCATTTCACTTAAGATAAATGCAATATTTTCTCAGAAAACTTTTCAATGTTAAAAATGCATTCTATCTCTATGTTGCTCATATTCTGTGATGCAGGTTCATCTACATGGAATTTTGTACTCTCACATGTTTAGTCATAAGGTTGTAAACCCAACAACTTTTATCCCAGACTTCAGTCAAACTCAAACACATTCTATTTTACCCCCTAAATGGAAGTAACCTATCAGACTAGAGGTCACCAGGGAGTAACTGCACTTGATGCAGCAAACAAGGATGTGTGGGATATTCAGTTGGAGAGTCACTACCTTATACACTATCCAAAATACTTCATATGCACAAAGTGAGATTGCACACACCAAGGATGAATTGACGGAAACCTGTAATCCAACCATTTTACGGTTAGGATTATAAGTTAAAGGTTCTTTAATGAACTAAGAGTCTTCACAGACCTCGAGAGAAGGTATTGATCTCAAATGCAAAATTCATCAAGGTCATTATCTAACTCCCCAGAGGGAACATCTCTGGATCCTGCGGGTAACGGATCCGACATAGGTGCGGATCGGCAACTTGTGAACTATGATTCAGATTTTACCTGATGAGTTTAACAAGGCAATGTCTTCATAGACATTAGAAGGGAAACTTGATCTCAATGCTAAATTTATGAATCAATGTTTACCTTCTCAGAATTCAAATCTGAAAACCCTAAAAAGGGAAATTAGCAACTTGTAGATTATGACTCAGATTCGTCTGACGAGTCCAACGAGGATTTGGGATTTGCGAACTCCCATTGCACCACCACTGACCTCTCTTGAAGGGGCTAGGGTGATTTTTCCTTGCAGGTACACTAAAGGATGTTGGAGCAATGAGTGAAACACTAGTGAGCAAGAGTGTAAATACA
This sequence comes from Saposhnikovia divaricata, assembly GCA_036435485.1. NCBI lineage: Eukaryota > Viridiplantae > Streptophyta > Magnoliopsida > Apiales > Apiaceae > Saposhnikovia > Saposhnikovia divaricata. The sequence goes on from CM071600.1 coordinate 30,000,428, forward strand.
GAGAGAAGTGAGACACTCAACACAAATGAGTGGAGAGAAGAGTGAAACACTTGTGAGGTACACTAAACACTATCACACACTCACAGTGAGGAAGAAAATGAAACTTCCTTTCTAACAAAGCTTTATCAATTGATTTCAATGTACTCTAACGATTGGTATAAATTGGTAACAATTTAGTATCAACTACTTTGTCAACTAGTTAAATGGAGGATTCCTCAACTAAGGGGGAGAGATATATTGAAAAAGATATATTCAAGAGTAAAGCTTACCTTAGTAGGATTTACTCAACTAAGGGGGAGAAGTATTGGGGTACAAGTAAAAGAAGAGTGAGTTAGAAAGGGGGAGCATTAGAGACTGTGCTTAGGATGAGAAGCAAGTCAAGCAAGTCTATTTTCTAAGGGGGAGCCTTAGATGAAGAAGCAACTTTCATTTGTTATGAAAGTGGAGATATAAGGAGAATTACATCACAATAGGATGAGAAGCGAGTCAAGCAAGTCTATTTTCTAAGGGGGAGCCTTAGATGAAGAAGCAACTTTCATTTGTTATGAAAGTGGAGATATAAGGAGAATTACATCACAATACTATTCTATTAGTCTTTCAATGTACAATGTATAAAGGCTAAGTGGAAGAGTAGTAAATTCACCAGAAGTTATAGAAATGGTATTGATTCACCATTGTCTATATAGTAGGAACAGCTGTTTTTCTTTAGTGAGAAAAGCTCTGTCAGAAATGGGAAGTGATTGTAAATCAAGAACTGCTGATAATCACCAATGTAAGATGTGAAGGATTATCAGGCAGAGATATGAAGAATCAGAAATGAAGATGAATTATCTATTGAAGATCAGTTCAGTGCTAGAGGAACAATCATCTATCATTTCATCAACTGAAGATTCTGGAATTGTTAAATCTAAACCAGAGAAATTTTTTTTGTATTATTTACTTAGTTCTTTAAAGTTTATCTTTTTCTTGTTTAAGTGAGGTAGTTGAGTTATCCTCTAGGTATTTGCTTGTTATTGTCTAACAAACAAATAGGGGGAGATTGAAAGGCATATGATGTAGCCTATTTGTATTTCGAGGATACAACTCAACTTAAACAAGATTGTATTAGTAAATAGTATATAAACTGTCACAAGGAATCTCAGATTATATTATCTGTCAGAAGAAAAAGATCAAGATCAATCTACAGACTTGAGGAATTACTACATTGAAAGAAGTTCAGTCATCTGATCAAGCCTCAGTGAAGTATTCGTTAAAGAAGTGGATTCATTTAAAGTGACAGAGATTTCGACAGTGACAGAGATAGTACAGAAGAATTAATAGAGAGAGAAGAAAAAGAAAAGAAAAGGAACCAGATTTTAAAGTCAATATATGAAGAACAGTCATTGCGGTTAGTCACTCATGAACCAGACAGTACATCGAGTGTCAACATCAAACAGTGGTTGTTTATCATTAACTTCAGTGGTTCAAGCTATCAAGACGGGTATATTAATAGAAGACAATAACCACAGCCATAAAGTCAAAAATAAAGAAAAGTCGTTGGAGTTAGTCGCTCATGAACCAGACCGTGCATCGAGCGTCAACGAAAATCCAGTGGTAATTCTTTATTACTTTCAGTGGTTCGGAAAAAGATTTGAGCTGTCAAAAGATTAATATTAATTCTCTTTTAATTAATATAATTATGTAATTGATTTAATTTAATAAATTAATTCATTTTGAATTCATTTATTTATTAAATTAATTATCGTGTTAATTAATTTTGAATTAATATATTAGTCTAATTGATTTATTTAATTAACTTATTAATTAATTAATCATTATTCGTTTAAATGATTAATTGATTAATTAAGTTAATTAAATTAAATACAATTAAATCAAAATCAAAAGAAAAGAAAACAAATCAAAACAAATAAAAAAAAAAAAGAAGTCGACAGAACTTATACATGAAAACGAATTGTTTAAGCAAAGGCAGGTCACTTGTTGTCGTTGAAAGAAATAAAAAGAAAGCATGCATGTAGTCAAGTGGTACAAGTATTTTGAATTGTTAAAAAAAAAACACAAAAGCAAAACAAAAGGTGTCAACAGCACATGCATGTCTTCATTCTGTCGGCAATGTTGCTAACGCGCCTGGAAGCGCTTGGAGGACACGCGCCGGAGAAAAAGACTAAACAGTTCGCGCGTGACTCACACCTCCATGTTCCAGCGACTGGTTTTCAGCTTACAGCAGAATATTTTGTTTACAACATCAATCATACAGCCGAGTTTTTTATTTGTTAAAGACAATCTCAATTGTCTTGACGATTGTCTTGTTAAACTTGATTGTCTTGCTTATTGTATTGCCTATTGTCTTGGCAATATAAATTAATTGTCTTGGAGATTTTGGATTGTCTTGACGATTGTCTTGGCAGTACAAAATTGATTGTCTTGGAAGAGCAGATTGTCTTGCCGATTGTCTTGGCAGTACAAATGAAAAAGAAAAGATGCAGGAGAGTATATTAATTCAAGACAGCAGCCAGAACGAAACAACAACTCAGAACATAGAACATAACATTCAAAGAGAAAAACAAGAACAGCTCCCTTCTCTCTCAATTTTGAAGAACAAAACAGCAAGAGAAAAATTCATAGAAAATCAAGTTCATCTTATTTGTAATATCTGATCCGATAGAACTTGTTTACTTGATACTCTTGTAATATTAGCGAGTTTTTACTCCTAATCTATATCTCGATTTTTATTAACAAATCTAGAAATATTCATGTCGAATTTTCTAATTTGTTTTTATTAACTAGATATAATTTCTGTACTGTATTTGTGACAAACCTCTCAAGTTAATATAATTTTATATTCAACTTGAATTTTGTTTCATTTAATTCCGCTCAAATTTGTCAAAATATAAATTAAATTTATCCGGAAAATTTCGTTTAAACAGTACTGTTTGTATTCAACCCCCCCTTCTACAAACATATTGGACCTAACAGTGACCAAGATACTAAATTGGAGATCAAGATCGAGCTTCTGAATCCCTAGGATCGAGATCGAGGTTCTGGATCCTTGAAAGTCATGGGAGACCAAGATACTAAATTAGAGATCAAGATCGAGCTTCTGGATCCCTAGGATCGAGATCGAGGTTCTTGATCCTCAAGTTCCATGAAAAGGTTTTCAGGTCCGGGTTTCTTCGCCAACCACGAAACTCCAAGGAGCCGTAGCCGACCACGAAGCAGCCGACCATGACACCTGAAGGAGCTAATTACGTTTAAGGAAGATAAAACACTATCAATTAGTCTTTGCTAATAAAGAGACTGATTATGCTCTTAAAGGAGGTATACAACATCCAAATGTCAAGGACGTGATTCAAGAACGAGACTCCAGGCATTGCGAAAAGCTCCGAGAGGCACGCCAAAGCAACCATGGAGCACCTGTCAGGCAACCAGGATCTCCTGGTAGCCGACCAGGTGCCATGAAGAAGCTCTGGCCGACCAGGATCTCCTGGCAGCCGACCAGGTACCATAGAGAGGGTCTGGCCGACCAGGATCACCCGGCACCTCCCGTCAGTTGGTCGGATCGTTTGATGGTTCTGTCGAAGGTTTCATACTTTCTGAAACGAACATCGACCTCCAACTAGACATCGTTCAAGCATCGATTAGCACCGTGTAGTGCCGTCAAATGCCATTCAACGTCGTTTAACATAGATTGAAACGTTGTTTAAACACTTCCAGGCAACTTGGAGCACCTGGCAAGCGAACAAGGAGCACCTGGCAGGCAACCAGGATCTCCTGGCAGCCGACCAGGTGCCACAGAGAGGGTCTGGCCGACCAGGATCTCCTGGCGGCCGACTAGGAGCACCTTGCAGCCGACCAGGAGCCACGGAGAGGCTCCAGCTGACTTCCCGGTACCCATCTTGGCACCCCCCATCGTTTGATTGGATCGTTTGATGGTTCTGTTGAAGGTTTCTCACTTTCCGTGACAAACATCGACCTTCGAATTAGCACCATATAGTGCCGTTTTATGCCATTTAACGTCGTTTACACAAACATTGAAACGTCGTTTAAGCATCATGTGACACCATTAAAGTCAACCTGGATCTCCCGTCAATCTGCCGGCGATCAAGAAGCACATGTCAGGCGATCAAGAAGCACATGTCCGGCGATCAAGAAGCACATGTCAGGCGATCAAGAAGCACCCAGCAGGCAACCAGGATCTCCTGGCAGCCGACCAGGTGCCACAAAGGGGGTCTAGCCGACCAGGATCTCCTGGCAGCCGACCAGGATCTCCTGGCAGCCGACCAGGATCTCCTGGCAGCCGACCAGGAGCACCTGGCAGCTGGCCAGGACCCTTGTCGGCTGACTCGCTGCCCGGAAGAGGTTACAGTTGTCCCGAATCTCCTCCGTTTAGTGCTGTTTAGTGCCGATTAGCACCGATTAGTGTCGTTTAAGCACTGTTTAGTGCCGATTAGCACCGTTTAGTGCCGTTTAGCACCGTTTATCGCCGTTTAGCGTCGTTTAACATCGTTTAAACGTCGTTTAAGGCTGTTTAGCACCGATTAGTGTCGTTTAGTGCCGTTTAGCACCGTTTAGTGCCGTTTAGCACCGTTTATCGCCGTTTAGTGTCGTTTAACATCGTTTAAACGTCGTTTAAGGCTGTTTAGCACCGATTATTGTCGTTTAGTGCCGTTTAGCACCGTTTAGTACCGTTTAGCACCGTTTATCGCCGTTTAGCGTCGTTTAACATCGTTTAAACGTTGTTTAAGGCTGTTTAGCACCGATTAGTGTCGTTTAGTGCCGTTTAACACCGTTTAGTGCCGTTTAGCACCGTTTATCACTGTTTAGCATCGTTTAACATCGTTTAAACGTCGTTTAAGGCTGTTTAGCACCGATTAGTGTCATTTAGTGCCGTTTAGCACCGTTTAGTGCTGTTTAGCACCGTTTATCGCCGTTTAGCATTATTTAACACTGTTTAAACATTATTTAAGGATGTTTAGCGCTGTCTAGTGCCGTTTAGCGCCGTTTAGTGCCGTTTTATGCCGTTTAACGTCGTTTAAACATTGTTTAAGCATCGTTAAGGCTGATTAGTGCCGATTAACATCGAATTAACATTGTCGTGAACGCGTCGGTCGCTCCACGCTTTACATAAAGACAATACTCGTGAAACACTAGTGTATAAAGATGAACCCTGACCCAAGTCTCGAAAAATGCCGCTAAAACTTCAAGGAAAACCTGATCAGTTTTCCTAGAAGTTGGGGGGCAAATGATATGGGCTAAAAGTAAGCCCTAAAGACACATTTAATGTGGCATTAATTAGGCCAAGAATGGTCCAAATGTGGGGCCCACCAGGTGGGCCCAAAACCCCAATTATAATATTAATTTCGTAATTAATATTGGGGGTAATAAACAGCTCAGCAATAAGAGTTGGATAAGGATATTATTTCCACCAGACTTAGCCACAAAGGCATCCAATTCAATATGGAAACTGATTCCTACAAGGAATAGATCTAGAACCTTCCCCAAAGACTTGTCTACCAAGTCTCCTATTCCTACCATAATTCTAAGACTTCTTAGCCTATATAAAGACCTGCTCCTTCACCCCTAGAATTACGTTGGCTTGATTCTCAATACGAGATACGTAGGCACTCTGTGAGTACCGATTAAAGTCTCGAACGCAGAAACAGTCATTAAAGCTCGAAGCTCAACCACCCTAGCATTAATTACAAATCGTAATCTAGTTTTTGATCCACAACAATTAAAGTATTGGATGGACCAATGAAAATATTTTACTTTATTTATTTAAGATAATGATAAATCACCTAATGTACGTGTATAAGTTGATGTACGAATCGGCCCAACGGAAGATTTATATATTAATTTTGTAAACGGAATTTTTAAAGTTCAAATTGTAGAATTTAAATTATTTTCTGCCCAACGGTGATATAATTTAATATTTTACTTTTTGTAATCTCATGTTTAATGATAAAATTAATTTAGTATTGATAATCGGCCCAACGGAAGATATTAATATTAAATTTAATTTAATTGTAGGAAAAATTTTGTGTATTTTATTTTTCCTATTTAGATAAACTGCTTATCCCTCAGTTTATTTAACTTATGTGTTATTTGGTGAACTAACTGTTTTTCATCATGTGGATTATATTTATTGTACTTGTTGTACTTATGTGCATGATTGTGATTAACCTTAATTCAGCATTTGGTCCTGTTTCACTTACCAACTACTTTTCACACATTGAACCATTGAGTGGCTCTAATTTTAAGAAGTGGAAAGAGCAAATTGATCTTACGTTGGGAGTTACTGCCCTTGATTATGCCATGAGGGTTGCAAAACCTACTGCCATTACGACCGAAAGCTCTGCTGAGCAAAAGGATGATTATGCAGAATGAGAGCATAGCAACCGTGTTTCCTTAATGATTCTTAAGGGCTCCATTACTAGTGCAATTCGTGGAGCAATTCCTGAATCTGATAATGCAAAGGAGTACCTAGCGAACATTGAGGAACAATTCAAGGTTTCCACTAAGGCTCAAGCCACTACACTGATCTCGAAAATGGTCACTCTCAAGTATAATGGTTTCGATGATGTGATTGGAAAATTTGGGTTTAAAGAAAATTTTGTTTACCAATGCATATATCTAAAAGTGAGTGGGAGCAAGTACATTATTTTAGTACTATATGTGGATGATATTCTACTCGCTAGTAGTGATATGAATTCAATGCATGAGACAAAGAGATTCCTTCATACGAATTTTGATATGAAGGATCTGGGGGAAGCATCTTATGTCTTGGGCATTGAAATTAATAGAAATAGATCTCATGGAATTTTGGGTTTATCACAAAGAGCTTATATTGATAAAGTTCTCAAACGTTTTAACATGCAAAATTGTTCTCCAAGCGTTGCTCCTGTTGTCAAGGGTGACAAATTTAGCTTGAAACAATGTCGCATACCTCTTCTACAATGGAAGCTGAATTTGTGCCTTGCTATAAGGCAACGAAGCAAGCTTTATGGTTGAGGAATTTTGTCAAGTATCTCAAAATAGTTGACAATATCTCTAGACCACTGAAAATTTATTGCGATAATAAAGCTGCTGTTTCTTTCTCTAAAGATTACAAGATAAGTGATGCGACAAAATGCATAGATATAAAGTATCTTGTAGTGCGAGAAAGAGTTCAAAAACAACTAGTGTCTATTGAGCAAATTAGTACAATTGCTATGTTGGAAGATCCATTGACAAAAGGTTTACCGCCCAATCTCTTTCGTGAACATGTTGCTAGCATGGGTTTCGTTGATAATCTTTCTTATTAATTCATGGATTTTATTGTAGGACACTAGTATTGTGATCACCTTATGTTATGGTTTTTGGACAAAGTATTTAGTTTGTTACTTCTATTTTTGTGCACATTCGAAGTTTATGGAACAAACATTTATGTAAGGACCTCATGAACATATTGATTTGCTATTGATTATGAAATATTATGTTGTTCATGACTTAAGCTAGTATCTCTGTTAAGTTTTATAATTATACTTGCATTGTAACTGGAGGACGGTTTCATATTTGTACATGAGTATGATACTACCTTTAATTCTATTTTAGTATTATGTAAAATTTAGCCTATCTTAAGGGATGTAAAGCTCAATAATGAAGTCTTGTTATATGTATGTCGATGATATACTGACCCTCGACCAAGTGGGAGAATGTTGGATTCGACTGGATCCAATCCATTATTTATGGCTCATCGGGTTTTATTATTAATCATCTAAATAAGACTTGAGCCTAATTAATAATTAAATATATAAATAGCACTTAATATATATATATATATATATATATATATATAATTATTACATCCAATATCTATATATATTCGGATATATATTAATAATGGCTTAAGTACCCAAGCTCATAACTTTGATGGACGGTTATGGGTTTAGCCCATTAGGGTTGGTCCCATTATTCCCTCTATATAATGAATCTTATGTGAGAACAAAAGTTACGCGTCTCATACTATTCAGAAAATACACACACCCCATCCTTACGTATAGAGGAGAATAGTGAAGATCAAAGCCCTCAAGTACTTGTGCTTTTCGGACTCTCTCAAGATCATTAATGGACTCTTTCGATTCAGGTACGCTTCCGCTATTTATCTATCGGGAGATACATAAGGCTATTATGTATCTTCCTGAGACAAGATCAAACAAAGGTAAACTTTGCTAGTAGAATTTTGGTGGACTACAAGTTTAACACCGCAATAACAGATGCAGATGCGTACTGTGCCAAAAATGGCAGAGTTTAACATAGGTTACGCAAGAGATTAAATAGGAATACATGATACTACTTGATTATTTTGAAACATTAAATCATTCAACAAAGGATAACATGAAAACATCAATCAGATAAGCTCCATACATCTTCTACTTCCGCTACGAATACTCATATGGCTGAAGAAATCCCAGAGCATCGAAAGTGTTACTCAAAAGACCATTGCAGCAACCAAAATCATTAATGAGCTAAATATTCCGGTACATGCAATCCTGGCGACATTGCTTGAAGGTCCTAAAAAGGCAAAAAATAAAATAAAAAAGAGATTAAAATTTTTTTTAAAAAAAGGAGTCAAGTGGAATATTTGAGCTAAGATCAGATTGTGAAGACAATATATTGCTTAATTTTATTGCTACAATTGTTCTAGATAATTTGATGCTTCTTCCTGGATCCTGCTACGCCTTTTATCTTATTTGAATGTTCGAAAAAGATGCATGACAGCAGCCAGCAAGGCTTTAGTATTTTATAGAATTAATTTGATTATTTTATGGAACTTATGTACTGGTAATCTGGTATTGATAATGGTTAATTGCACCTTGTTCATATCTATCTATATAGACGAAACCTAAGCAAGGTGAGCTATGAACTACTTGTTTGTTATCAAGTGTTTTCTTTCTATTCATAAGGTCACAAATCTAAAATCCCGGCCTGCTTAAGAGAATAAAGAACAAATGCAATTTCTAAACTTTGCAACTATATATATCAACTTCTGCAATATTAGATAACAAGATACGAAATTAAGTACCTGGAGACGGAGATGATGCTGCTGGCAAAAAACGAAAAAGAAATTAGAAATTTCGGGAGAATCTAAATAAACCAACAAATACATAATCAGGAATAGTACTAGTCCCAAAAACATATAACAAACCGTTGCTCCTGCAACGGTTTGTATATATGGTCCACTGTCGCATAATATTCAGTTTGATATATTATTTTGGGACTCCTGGGATTCTTAAGATATGAAATAAAATCTATAAATTTTCGAATTACAAACCGTTGCATGCATCGAGACTGAAATTGATGCCACACCGAGCAGGAAGCGCCATAGACTGTGTAACATTAATATTGAAAGATTTAAGCAAATCAGTGTCAGTGTAGAGTTTACACAGACAAGGAAGCTCATTAGTTAAAGCTTCTTTGAGTGGTGCACAACAAGTCTCTGGCGGTGTGGTTGTGGTGTTGAGAGAATCAGCGCAACCCATCAGCTTTTGAACGCAGGGTGGAAGGGTTTGTGCTTCGGTTACCCAACTCGACGTCATGGCCACCACTAAAACCGCCACAATCAAGGTGTTCATCCTCGTTAAACCAGCCATTACTTGATCAGTCGCGACTACTGGTTAGTTTTGCTAGAGTTTATCTGGATTTGAAAGTGTTAATTGGTTTGTGTAAACATAAGTACAAGTGCATGTATTTATATGTTCTTCTTGCGGTCTTCACTATTTAGGTGATTTGTCACGTCTTACTTGTGTTTATTGTATGCTCACCGGTTTCGAAAATTAACACACATATAAACAATTATTTACTTTGATGCTTACACGCACACACACGTAAAACTGAGACACTGAAACACATGTATAGTTTGCTCCGTCCACGACAACTAAGAGATTAACTAGCTTGACGTTGTATAATCTTGTACAAATCGCTATAATTTACAATGGATTAACACCCCGGAGTTATGTTTACAAAGAAACCCGTTTATGTTAATCGATTTTTAATTAATGAAATCATCTACTTCACATCGTTTCTATAATATGCATTTAACAAATGTATGATATTTAAATTTTTCGTTAAAAAGAAGAGTTTGCGTTACAACTTGTACATTTCACAATGTTCGAATTCAATTAATTAACCCTTGTTGTACATTAGTATGAGGGTTGAGTGTGGGCAACAAAAACAGGCAAGGATTCATTTATAACTCTATATATATAAGTAACAAAAATGTTTTCAACGCACATATCAGTTTCCAATTGAAGAAAAGAATTAAATTTAAATACTTTAGATGTCCTTTGCGTAGAAGATATTAATTTTTTGAGTCTTGTGAAATTTCAAAATTGGATCCTTTAATTATACTAGCATGATAACCCGTGCGAGGCACGGGTCATCCTCTAGCAATTGCTATAAATTCTGTATAATTTTGCGATTGAAGGATATTTTTGAATATAATTGCACCTTTTATGTTCATACATATTATAATATCAGTATTTTAATTTATGTATTATTTAATTTATGTATAGATCAAATGAGCATAAAAAAGGATGTTTTATAGCATATAAATATATTGTATAGGTTATAACACAATTTCTTTTAGAACAATGATAAAAAGACACACTACTACAAATATAGGCAAAGGAACCGCTAATAAGAGACCACCTTATTCAAATAATTGATTACTTAAGAAAATAAACCACTTTTTTTCAAAAAATGGTCTCTTATAATATAAGTAAAGAGACCTCTTATTTAAATAAATGGTTATTTAATAAAAGAAACCTCACTTTTTAAAAAAGAGATCTCTTATAATACATGAAAAGAGACCTCTTTAATTAAAAAGGTGGTTTCTTATCATTTTTTATGGTTAATATTAGACAGTAGACACCATCTCATTCTCTCATTTCTCTCTTCTACATTCTTTCATTTCTCTCTTCTACATTCTCTCATTTCTCATTTCTCTCTTCTCTCTCTCTCTCTTCGGTCTTCTTCTTCTTCTTCTTCTTCTTCTTTTTGTCAAAGATTAAACCGACTGTTCTTCTTGATTTTGATTACCAAAATCATAGTTTAAGTAACCGAATTAACGAGGGTTCGATTTTCTATATCATCCTTTCGTTAAATTTTGATTTTGGGTAATTTGATTTTCGGCATAAATTCAAATTGAATTTTGGTTGATTATTAATTCTTGTTGATAGTATATATGTTATAGATCGTTTAATTTTGAGGCGATATATGTTAAATTCGTAGATTTTTGAATTGGTTTTGATTTCACCGGAAAGTTCTTGTTCACCGGAAATTTTGTTGTAGTTATTGTTTGTAATTTCCGTTTGTATGCTTGTATAAATCGTGAAGTTTTGAGTCCGTGTGTGTGAAAAGCTTTGTGTTTCGACTCGATTCTGAAACAGACATCAAGATCTAGGTTCAAGCTTGAAGGCACCGCTTTGCGCCTTTGACAATCATGACGGATGATAAGCTTCAAGAAGACATACATGAGAAACAAGCTTGCTTAACTATATGCTCTACATGTAAGAATATTGATAAATTATACTGTAAAAGCTTATTGATTTGTACTATCTTCAGATATTTACCAAAGTGTGTAGAAGTTTTAAACTGATAAATTTGTGGAATCATTGTTTATGCTTCATTATTGTTCAAGCATTTACATTTATTGATAAACTGATACATTTACTTCATTTGCACAATGCACCAGCTCGATTGCAATTTCAAAAAAACAAGATGGTGGTCGTACCTTTCACGCGTTTTTCCTTCTACGTAAGAGATCACTTTTCTTAAATAAGAGACCACCTAATCTAAATAAGTGGTTTCTTTTCCTTCTACCTAAGAGACCACTTTTCTTAAATAGCTGGTCTCTTTTCTTAAATAAGAGACCATCTAATCTAAATAAATGGTTTCTTTTCCTTCTACCTAAGAGACCACTTTTCTTAAATAGCTGGTCTCTTATTTCTATTTAAGAAACCCCCTCAAAGAAGAGGTCTCTTATCCTAAGAGACCACTGACCTAGAGACCCCCTCTTTAGGTGATCTCTAATATGGTTTTTAGGTGGTCTCTTTAGGCTTTTTTGTAGTAGTGACATATCATCAATGTGAATAATACTCATCATACAATACTTTCCAGATAAAATTAGTACGCTCCTTAATATTTATTTCTTTAAATATCTCATCAAGATATATAAGTCGCATAGAATTATAATCCGAAATTACGAGAGGGCTGATTCCCAATACCAACATAATTTCATATATTGTTTGCATAAATATTAAAGGGATGGTGCTTTTGTAATTTTTAAACATATAGAAATATTATCGTAAGTTCACAACCATTAAAATGACAATTTTTGCACTTGTGTTGTGGTTTAATTTATAGTAATAGATAGATTGTGTACCATATTGTGAAACCTAAAATATAATATTTTTAAAATAATATGAGTCACCACTATTTTTACTAAAAAATTGAAATAATAGTAAAAATAAGATAATGGAGAGGTCGGGTTTGTGTAAAAGGTTTATTAATTCAAAATAATAAAGTCCATGCAGCACAAAGGTTAGTAGGATAAAATGTGTAGAGGAGGTTCTAGGTACGATTCACCATAAAAATAAAATTTACTAATTTTTTCCATTTAAATAAGAGAGTGAAATTTCATGTAATTTTATAACTTGTAAAGGTATAATCGTAATTTCATAGAGGATTTATTGGCTCAAAAAACCCCTAAAAATCCCCATGTTCTCTTATTATATGTAGAAAGAATAGATGGATGTGTACCATATTGTGAAAGTTAAAATATAATATTCTTAAAATAGTAGTAAAAATAAGATAATGGCGAGGTCGGGTTTATGTAAAAGATTTTTTAACTCAAAACAAAAAAGTTCATGTAGCACAGTGGTTGGTAGGATAACTTGTGTAGAGGAGGTTCTAGGTTCGATTCACCACAAAAACTCATTTTTTCCCATTTAAATAAAAGAGTGGCATTTCATGTAATTTTATAAATTGTAAGGGCATAACTGTACTTTCACAGGGGGTTAATTTTATAACTTGTAAGGGTATAATCGTAATTTCATAGAGGATTTATTGGCTCAAAAAACTCATAAAAATCCCCTTGTTCTCTTATTATATGTAGAAAGAATGGATGGATGTGTACCATATTGTGAAAGTTAAAATATAGTATTCTTAAAATAATAGTAAAAATAAGATAATGGCGAGGTCGGGTTTATGTAAAAGATTTTTTAACGCAAAACAAAAAAGTCCATGTAGCACAGTGGTTGGTAGGATAACTTGTGTAGAGGAGGTTCTAGGTTCGAACTGTACTTTCACAAGGGGTTTATTGGCTTATTTTACCCCTGTGTTGCTCTATTATATATAGAAAGTGATTGCTATTACATTATGTATTGAACACATAGGCCGCCCGTTACATAAAATTAAAATAGTTTACTATAATTTAAACATATTTTTAGGATTTACTTATTTTAAACTGTTTATAAGTAAAACTTATAATATTTTATTTTAAACATATCTACATGCCTAATTATTATAATTATATCCTCATATATAATAAATGTAAAAATGATTTTATCAATAATTTTGGTTATTGTACTATCAAAATAATCTTAGTCGTCGAATTATTTTTAAAATAGACGATCAAGAATATATTATACTAAAAGAGAAAATTATAATCTGAAAAAAGAAATAATTAGAGAAAGTTAAGTGAATTTTTTTTAAAAGTTGATAATCTAAAAAATATAATTAAAAAAGAATGTGTCAGAATTGAATTTTTAAAAAAAATTATAATCTAAAAAGGATAATCTCCAACCAACGTAGAACCCCTTAACTAAAATTATAAATATAATACTATAAATAAAATTTATAGAGATTTTATAAAAAAAAATCACTCCAATGAGATCCTTAGCAAAAAATTTAGATATTCTCTTTTCTTTGGTTATATTTAACTAACCTCTAGAGTCCTGTAAAAAAGATTTTATATGATCTAAAAATATATATTCTATTTATAATAATCTGAAATAATAATAAAACGTTATAAATATAATATAATCAAATATTATATCCAATATAACATTGGAGTACCGCATAGCCAGCAAATTTTACATAATCAATATTTTATATGATTTATCCAACAATTTTTTACCAATATCGTTGAAGATGCTGTTAGTTATTTTTAAAAATTATGTATACTACATACTACATATTACTTTAATTTAAACACATTCATAAATCCAAATCTCAACGTATTTTAAAGATATACTAGTTGATAAAGCCGCGCTTCGCGGCGGCATTACAATTTTTATTTTTAAAAAAATTCAATACATTTACGTTATATTATAATATTAATATTAATATTAAATTTTAATAATTAAATAATCTTCTCTAATGAACCAATTTCTTGTTAAATACGATTCTGTCGATTGAGCCGCTCTCTCGTTAAAACCGAAATCCCAACTTTTTAACATATATTATAAAGACTTATATAATATTTTTTTTATCCATAAAATCGAACCGTAAAAATAAAAAAATTATGACTACAGTATTCAATTCTAATAGCTAATACAATCTTTTCTAGCGAGTCCTCTTCCCGTTAAATACGTTTCGAGCCGCTCTTATTTGAAACCGAAATTCTAACTTCACTATATAAAGAGAGTAAATTCCAATTTTTATATTCTTTAAACTTTCTAATATTTATAGAGTTTTAAAAGATGAAAATACATCTTATATTTTCTGTATATTATAGATAAACTTGTATAAAAAAGTTAAAATAAAGTATTTTTAGGAAAATAGATGTAAAGTTTTAAAAAAATCGTATATAACGTCTCCACCGTCCTCGTATTCTACTTCCAATAAAACATTTTATTTTATGTATTATATATTTAAACACTTTTTATACGGTCTTATTTAATGAACCGCTTTCTTGTTAAACACGGTTATTACTATTGATCCGCTCTCTCGTTAAGACCAAAAACCTAACTTTTACATATATTACTTGTATGATAATGTTTATCCATAAAAATCAAATCCTAAAAATAAAATAAAATTTATAACATCAATATGGTATTTTAATAGCTAGTACAATCTTTTATAGTGAGTCGTCTTCCCGTTAAACATGTTTCGAGCCGCTCTCGTTTGGGATCGAAATTCCAACTTCGTTACATATTATTTATGATACTTATCTTACACAACAATTTTTTTCCTTAAAATCAAAACCTAAAAAATAGAGTGAATTCCAATTTATACTTTCTCTAGACTTTCTAAAAATTTTGGAGTTTTAGAAAATGAAAACACATCTTATTTTCTCTTTATATTATAGATACTCCTGTATTTATTTAGGATTCTTGCATGAGATTGTTCTTTTATTATGTTAACACATCAATTCTTTTCTTTTTAAATACGGTGAATTATGTTAACACATCAATTCTTTTTTTTTTTTAAAATACGATGACTTTTTTTATGACAATAGTTTTGGATTTATGAATAAATTTTCCTAATATAAGTATAATTAACTTATATAAAAAATATATAATTTAAGTAGATCGTACTTTTTATAAAATATTTAATTATATTTCTGCTCTATATATTCAAACACCTATTCTACTTCCAGTAGAACGTTTATTTATATATTTTTCCGATAAATTCGAACTCCTATTCTACTTCCAATAGAACTTTTAATCGTATGCCTTATAAATACTTATTATACTTACAATAGAACTTCTAATCATATGTCTTCCCTATAAATTCGAACTCTTCTCATTTATAAATTCGAACACCTATTGTTCTACTTCTAATATGTTAATTGATATTTTTGTATTTATTAATGTTTAAAATTCTAAAATTCTAGAAAATTAGAAAAATAGATTGAGACGATTTTAGAGCGCCACCTAAACTCCCGCTATCCTCCTTTATATATATATATTGATTTCAATAAAATTATAAATAACATAAGTCGTCGAAAGATATTACTCCCTCAGTCCCTCTTTAGTTGGCATATTTACAAAAAAAATTTGTCCCTAAATAATTGTCACATTTCTTATTCCAATACATATTTTTACCAATTTTTCCATATATACCCCTTTATTTCTAATACCAATGTTTGACTTTATATTTAATATACATACTCATAACTCTTCATTTAATGTTAAAATTAAGGGCAAACATGGAAACAAATTACATAATTAATTCTTTCTTAATATATATGTTTTTTGCAAATATGCCAACTAAAAAGGGACAGAGGGAGTACTGTATAAATTAGAAATATAGTCCGACAAATTCAGTTAAAAAAGTTACTTTTATTGTTTTGTAGAAAAACTTTCAATGCATGTGAGGAGGTATAAATATGGGGATCCATATTTTATATATTTTTGTGAATGTTGTCCGATCACTCATTCGGGATTCCCAAGCTCCAAACAAATTAAATTTTGTGTTCAATCATAAAAAAAAAAATCAAAAATGCACGACTTAATATTTTGATATTCTTTGTATCTTCAATTATTTTCCGTGCTCTTTTTCTAAAAAATTGTGTTCCTAATATTTCTATTTTCTTTCTTTGTGTTCTTACATATTTAACATTTATTATTTTTTTATTAGAAAAGTGTGTTCCTAAAGAATTCAATTTTTTTAGATACGTATTCTTATTCTTAGCATAAACAACTTGGCCTCAAGCAGGCTCCTTCCTTCTTAATCATTAAGCTAAAAGCGATTGGGAACTTGGACATCCTCCTTGATCATTAAGCTAAAAACAGTTGGGAACTTGGGATCTTATGAAATTCAACACAAGTCCTGATCGACAGATATCATTTCCACCTGAAGTATAGAATATATCAAAATCAACATGGAACAACTTTATGTAAAATAAAGATATATAAGTTGATAGAGATATACGAATGCCTATGAGAGTATTTCCAGAATTACACGTTAACGTAAGCTTTTATTTGCGGGCTATTGTTTAAAGCCAAAATATATGGTCCTTTGGTCAGAGGCCCATAATAGCATTTCTGTACAGAACTTTTTTGTTTTTTTTTGAAGGATTTCTGTACAGAAATTAATAGAGAGCATTGAGCTTGAGCATTTGTATATTATGACTAAGGTTGGGTTAAAAATTGGTATGATGTTAAAAAAAAAGTTTTTTTTTTTTGCCACGAAAAAAAAGATTTATTAGGTTTTCAAATCGTTAAACAATACATGTAATAATTCCGAATGGACATTATCCGTTCTCCAACTACGATCAGCTACTGAACAACTGTGTCTAGCTACATGATGAGCTACCTTGTTCACAGATCGTTTAATAAACTTCAACGTCACTTGTTGATCTCTGAAACCCGATAATAGTTGCTTGCACTCCTCTACAATGCTACCAAGATATGAGAATTTGATTGCATTGCTTCTAACTGCTTGGGCAACTAGCAAGCAATCTGTTTCAACTTCAATCTTCGGCCATTTACTCGCCTTCACCCAACAGGGTTTCCCTTACACCCATTGCTTCCGCTAGCTCTGGCTGAATAACTCCTTGCCTGCAAACAGATTTAGCCTCTATCAATTCACCATTGTGAGAGCGGGCAACCATTGAAAAACTAAACTAGCCTGAGTTACTAAAGATTGCAGCATCTGTGTTTACTTTAACCGTTCCTTCCGTTGATAGCTTCCAGTGTTCAGCTCCGTCCTCTTGAGTCATAAAACCAAGAAAACTGTCAAAAGTTTTATCCTGAGCACTTTGCCATTGGTAAAGCAATGATTTTGCAGATACCACAACTTCTGTAACACTCATTCCCCTTTGATTCCACACCAGGTCGTTCTCACTCCTGCACAATGACCATAAAATCATTACTATAGTAGTGATCTCCTTATTCTGTTTTGTGTTGAAAATTTCAGCGAGCCATGACATGAAACAATGCGATATTTGATCTCTGTTGCAATTAGTCACATAATCCAGACAAGCTCTTGCAAAGCGACAAGAGATTAGATTGTGATATAAGGACTCTGAAGCATTATTGCAGACGGGACAAGTATCGTTAACATCAACATGTTTAGTTCTCAACTGCACCTTTGTTGGTAAACATTCAGTAGCAGCACGCCATAACAGATTCTTCACCTTGGCTGGAACTTTCAGATTCCATAACTTACGCTAAAATCCAGAACTATCATAAGTATTATTGTTATTCTTCTCCATCTGCAGCATCCCATATGCGCTTTTTTACTGAGTATTGACCCAACTTCTCTCCTTTCCAATAACCAAGAGTCTTCAGTATCACTACGAAGTGGAATAGCAAGAATTAGATTTGCATCCCTTTTCTCGAATATGTCTGCTATTAACTCATTATCCCAGACTCTTTTCCCAGTAACCATTAACGACTGAACCTTGCTATTTTTTAAAGCTTCATGTCTCGTATGAAAAAAATGTTGTTATAAATGTCATTGCGAAAATCAGATAACTACAGTATTTGATAATATTTTTGATATATGCATGTTTTGTGTATAATTTTTTAAAAATAATGTTTTTGATGAGATTTGATGTTGATATGGTTCCTGTAAAAATTGAAAAGTAATTTTTTTTCAAAAATATGGGGACATACTTTTTCTAAAAGTAACTTTTTAACCAAAAGCACTTTTTT
This sequence comes from Saposhnikovia divaricata, assembly GCA_036435485.1. Classification (NCBI taxonomy): domain Eukaryota; kingdom Viridiplantae; phylum Streptophyta; class Magnoliopsida; order Apiales; family Apiaceae; genus Saposhnikovia; species Saposhnikovia divaricata. Next base: position 30,019,072 of record CM071600.1, read on the forward strand.
AAAAAACGGCTTTTAAAATTTATCAAAGAGCATTTTACATAATTTTCAGAAATAAACTATTATTGCTATCTACAACAGTAATACTAATACCAAACGGGAACAGAGGCTTTTTTCTTTTCTTTTTTGAGGGCAGTAGTAGTCTAGTATTCAATCGAAACATAGTACTACTATGTAGAGTAGCAATCTATGAAGAACCACCTTACGTGGAGAACCCTATGATTCTGTAGTAGAACCAATATTTTTTAAATTTTTTCTGATTCTGTAACAGAACCATTTTTTTTTTCAAAAAAAAAATTTCGAAACTTCCAGGTCAGCAGCGCTGACGCTGCTGACGTGGCACTGCCATGTCACCTTCCATGTCAGCACTGCTGACGTGACACTGTCACGTCATCACTGTTGACGTGGCACTGCCACGTCAGTAGACATGCCACTTCAGCTTTGCCCGGATTTTTTTTTGTTGAACCAAATTTTTTTTTATAAAACCTAAAAAATAAAAATTTGGTTATGTAATAGAATCATAAATTAGTATAGAATAAGTGGTTCTCCACGGTTCTCCACGTAAGATGGTTCTCCATAGAACAATTGCCCTACTACGTAATTAGCAACCAAATAATTTGATTATTTCGCATGTATCTATGCGGTGTTTGATTTGAATATAACATGAGAACGAGCTTGAGTGTTCAATATATAAAGTAATAAGATTTAAAATTATTTATATAAATGTTTTGAATGGTTAATAGTTTATATATTAATTTTTTATTAAAATTTATATATTAGTTTTGAAATAATGATGGTTGTCAATTTGTCATTGTATAGAACCGAAATGCTCGTTTACGTAACTAGTTTTTTTGTCTCCGCATAGGTCCATAAAAGTAAAGAGTTTTATATATTTTAACTTTTTTTTTAATTTTAAAGAAGGTATATCTATAATTTATTTAGTATCCTCATACAACAATTGTGAACAAAAAATTTGATTTTCGTGTAAAATTTGAATGTCATTCATTTCATTTACATTTCATTCCAAAAAATTTAACCAAAATTAGTTAGAATTGGAATTTTAAAGTTTACTAACTAATAACCCGAAGCACGGGCACAGATTGAACACGAACCGAGATTAAAATATTAATATTAATACACTATTTAATTATGTAATTATGGAGAATCAAATCTGAGATAAAGCTCAAAATATTAAAGCAAATAAATCTTTATAATTACTTAGTTGTAAGGAATCGAACTCGAAGTGAAACTAAAAAAATTGAAGTAAATAAATCTTGTATAATTTTTTAATTGTAAGGAATCGAATCCCAATTTTAATGATAATTAAATTTGGTATTTTGGTATTTTAATATTATTGTATAACATTAAAACATAATTTTCCACATTAATAAAGAGTATAGATTCGATCATACTTATCATCACAAATAATGACATTTTGAAGTCTAGTATGACATTTTTAGAGTATTATATCAGTCAAATGACTGATGATTATATGTACTTAAATTCAGGGTCCAATGCTGAATTTTGCACAGGAATCCAAAATCTTTTAAACGGATTTCTTTTAGTTTGTAATCACGCTAAATTAATGGAGAATTTAGAAAGTCACGAATGTCGATACTATGATTAAGCAAAAAATCGAAAAAAATCCGAAATCGAAATCGAAATCGTTAAAAACCGAACCGTATAAAACGGAGTCGAAACCGAAAAATTAAAAACCTAAACCGAAAACAATTATGCGGTTTCAGTTTTTTGTTGGAATCGATCCGAAAAAATTGAAACCTATCCAAATAAAATAAATAAATAATATATATATAATTAATAAATACACATATTTTTTGAAATATAGATGCTAACAAAATTTCTTTATCAAAAAGGCTTGAAGCCAGGCTATTAGGATGCACAGAAGTAGCTAACATACTTCTGAACACCTCTTCAGCCTCTGCAAATTTTTCATTCCGCATCAAGGACACTACTAAAGCACTATAGCACTATAGTACTATAGCACTCGGTATTAGAAACAAAACCTCTCCCACAACTGTCAATGACTTTATAAACCTCATTTACACGCCCTTTTAAACAAAGTCCATTAACTAAAGTAGTAGCTGTGACTAGAGCCGGCCAAACGTGCGGGTTGAACCGGCCCGCTCGGGACCGGCCCGGTTTTTTAACCGGTTTAATTCGGCACGCGTTGAACCGGCCCGAACCGGCACGAACCCGTCAAAAAACCCGGTCCGAACACGGTTCAGGAAGTGTAAAACCGCGAACCGGCACGGCACGGCCCGGGACCGCACGAACCGGGGTGAACCGGCCCGCACGGCACGGCACGGCCCGGACCGGCCCGCGTCTGCCACACACGCGCTGCAGTTTCTAGCCGTTTGTAGCCGTTGTGTTGTAGCCGTTGTAGTTGCAGAGTTGTAGTTACCGTTTGTGGCCAACGGTCGGAAGTATAAGGCCCTATAAATACATAGAACTTCTCCACCATTCCCCCACACCAATCTCTCTATCTCTAATTCTCTCTCTATCTATATTTCTCATCTCCGGTTACTAATATTTATTTTTAAAACTTATAAACTTTTACTTTTCTGCACAAAATGGAACAAGCAAGGGGAAGTGGTACTATTTCATCTCAAGGTTCAACTCCGTTAACCGGTATGTTACCACCTCGATCTCCGGCAACTGATACACAGTTTAACGAAGAAGGTACAATTAATTTTGTTTTTGGTTCGTTAGTTTAATTTTTAAATTTTGTTTAGTTTTTAAAATTTTTAAATTTTATATATGCTTCGAACTTTTACATTGTTTACATAAATTTTGTTCGTTATATTGTTTATTAAATTTTTAAATTTTAAAATTAACACTGAATATTTCATTTCATTTCTAACTTCTAATTTTCATTTGTAATATGCATTTTTAAATTTTATTAATGCTTCGAAATTTTTTATTTCATTTATAATTTATTTATTTTGTAATTTTTGTAGGTGGTACGAGTTCGAGGCAATCGTCACATGTTTGGACATACTTTGATAGAGTTCAAATATCGGATGCTCCACCAAAATTTAAAGTTCATTGCTTGCTTTGTATACAAAATGGTCGACACCAAGCACCGTTTACGTGGACTAGGGGACAAGGCACGGGTACACTTAATCGACACTTGGAAAATATTCACGAAATTACGAAGGCGAATCATGAAAGTGGAGAAGCACGTCGAGGTCCACAACAAACACAACTTGGTGGTTTTATGACATCGTCGGCCGGTGGAGGTATGCCTTTTGCTTATAGTAGAGATAGAATGATTGATGATTTTTCTAGATATGTTACCTTAGATGAATTACCTTTCTCCCACGGTGAGAGTCCAAATTTAGAGCATATGATGAAGAATTCAATAAATCCGGCCTTTAAAAGAATTCCTAGGAACACACTTAAACGGCACATACAAAAACAATATTATAGTCAACGAGTCGAATTAATTGAATATTTAGGTAATTTTGATGGTATGGTTTCTTTAACTAGTGATTGTTGGAGTTCGAGTCAAGGTGAGCCTTATATTTGTATTACGGCTCATTGGATTGATACTCACTACATCTTACAAAAGCGAATTATTGCATTTGATGTGATGGATGAGTCACACTCGGGTTATAACATAAAACAAAGAATTTTAGAAACAATAAATGAATTTAATTTGTATAAGAAGGTATTCACAATATCTTTAGACAATGCTGCTACCAATAACAAATGTATGGATTATATTAGGCCTGATATCCCTTTAGTTTTAGATGGACAATTTTTACACGTTAGATGTTGTGCTCACATCATTAACTTGTCGGCCCAAAAAGGAATTTCACAATTAACTCATTTATTAGAACCTATTAGGAAAGTAATTAAGTATCTACGTTTAGCGGGTACATATAGGTCTAGGTACAAGAAATTATGTAAGGATAATGGATTAAGGCCAAAGAAGTGGGGTATCGATTGTCCTACGAGATGGAGTTCGACTTATAAATTATTAAAAGAAGCAATTAAATATAGACCCATTATCACCGTGTTATATAATGATGACCCGAGAAACCAATACGATGGTGGATTAATTACCGATAATGATTGGTATTTGGCAACTACCGTACGTGACTTACTTGAATGTTTTGCGCATGCTACTACCGTTTTTTCTTATGTTTATGAACCAAATGTACATCATGTTATTATTGAATGTGTTAATATTGTTACTAGTTTATTTAATTATGAAAAAGATGATGCTTTTTATGCGGTTATTTGTGATATGAAAGTTAAGTGGATCGAATACTTAACGGAATTTCCTTATATTTATGGTATTGCATGTCTTCTTGATCCCGGTGTTAGAAAAGAAGGTTTAGAAAATATGTTAGAGCATTATTATGAAGTTTTAGGAGTTGATTATGATCATATGGTATATGTAAATAACTGTTTAGTCTTGTTATATAAACTTATAGATTTGTATGCTCCTAAAACTCAAAATGTTATGCCACCTAAGAGTAGTAGTGGTGTTAGTAGGTTTAATAGTACTATTGCATCTATACTAACTAAAAAACAAAAATGTAGAATTTCCACTACATCTGATCCTGTACCTGCTTCTGCTTTTAGTATGATTAACGAATTTTTTTCTTATAGTTATGAGTTAAATGATGATTTTGAAATACTAACATGGTGGAAGAATCATGAGTTACAATTTCCGGTTTTAGCAAAAATTGCAAGGGATATTTTAGTCGTTCCCGCTTCTACAATTGCGTCCGAGTCCGCTTTTAGTGCAGGTAGAAGAGTGTTAGACGAGAAGAGATCAAGTCTTGCGCCAGACGCGGTAAAGATTTGTGTGTGCAAAAAAGATTGGGATCAAGCCGCAAAAAGACAACAAGGAAAGAAAGACGAAGACGATCCATGGATGATAATGGATACTTCATCAGAATCTGGCACATCAACAAGCGAACAACAATTATAGTGAATAGTTTATTTAATTTGTATAAATAGTGGATAGTTTATTTAATTTGTATTGTATTATTGTATGTTAATGCGGTTTGTTCCGTTTTTTTAGAGAGGAGTCCTCTCAAATCATTTGTAAAATATTTTTAATTAATAAAATTTATATGAGGTACCGTCCTCTTTTAACTACATTTACAAAATTATTTTTCAAGTACTAACTAACTACTAAATAATAGTCAAGTGGTACTATAAAAAAACTAGTAAAGTGGTACTATAAAAAAATACGAAATAAAAATAAAACTAGTTAAATCAATCTGAATGAATTGATCTGTTTGTTTTTAAAAGCAAAGTAGTAGACTAGTAGGAGACAAGCACAGCACGGCCCGCTCGGTTAGCCCGGACCGGCCCGCTCGCCTAACACGTGCCGACTACGAATCTTGTTTTATTGAACCGTAACCGGCCCAAGCCCGGCCCGGTTTTTCTGCGTGCCGGTTACGAATTGGATAGTTGTGAACCGGAACCGTGCGAAGCCCGGCCCGGCTCGCACGGCCCGCACGACTGGCCAGCACTAGCTGTGACCCTATTAGGCGCAGAACCATTGGCAATCATTCTATCCAAGATACCCAATGCCTCCACGGACTTGCCATTTTCACAATAGCTTTGCATCACTGATGTATATGTAATTTTAAATTTTACGTACTTTTCATTTAAGTAAGGTATGTCGATTTTATTATTTTTATTTGAGGCGGCACTACACCATAGATTGCTTATTGCAACAACACGAATACATTGCCTTAAGGCTTATATTTGTTGCAATAGAGTCTATGGCAATGATTTTGCGAAATTTGACCGTTGCATTCGCCCCCATTGCAATAGAGCCATGTACCAACGTTTTTGACACCATACATCAACACAATAAAAGCATTGCAATAACAATGATTAAAAACTATTGCAGTAGCATATGAGGGTAGTGAATTGACACTTTAAGGCAACATTTCTGAGACCAATTGCAATGATTTTTTGTAGATTAATGCAACATATTTTGGCCCTATTGTAACATATTTTTTTAAAAAAAAACAGTAGGTTCATGCTGGAAATACCATAAACCAAGTCAATTAATTTATATAGCCAAAAATCCTAGCATCATCATTTCATAAACCAAGGCAACTTTATGCCAAAAATCCAAGTACACATGTTTGTTCAAAGTTAAATAAAGTTACAATTCTTATACATCAATTTTTTTAACAATAATTACATCGGAAAACCAAAATAAAGTTAAAAACTACAAATTTGTGCTTGGATTTTACAAATAAATAATGAGAAATTCGTGATGAGCCTACGGAAAGTGTTGCACCATGTATCCGACAATGCATATGCCTGAGTATCCCACCTGCAATCATAAAAAAGAAATAGCTGAAGAATCGTTTTCAGTTTTTTCTAGTCAAATAATTAAAAAATGCTTTAAACAGGGAAAAAAACAGATAAACAAAATGCTCAAGGAGATGCCTCTAGAAATTTAAACTCTGGCTTCAACGTAAAACAGATGCCTTCTTGAGTTAATAAACCAGTTGATTAAATTTTCCTGCAGCATATGCAATTAAATCAACTATCATGGTTATCACATTATAGAAAACTAATTCAATTTTAGGACAATCAAAATCAAATGCATGGATTGTCAAATGGTCTCGATATCACAGTTCGATAAAATGTTTGTTATGGCCCTGGTACTGAATCCTAACTCACAACAAGGACCATACACAGTTATTACGATAATACATAATCCTTTACATCACTCTATTATTAAGCATCAGAAAAAGCATATCAGAAAACTGCATTCTATTCGAAGAAAAGAACCTGTAACACTTCTGAGTTTTGCCATGAACTTCTGAATAACAGCACTTATAAAAAGCAAAGCGGGCAGATATTTACCTTTAGATGCTGCATAGACAAAAAATGCAGGTAAAGCCATGACACCCCCTACTGATGAAATAAAAACTATGCTTCCATTGCCAGATGCTTTGAGAAGGGGATGTGCAAGTTTACTCAAATGGTGAGGAGACTCAAAGTTTGTTCCCATTATATACGAGTAATCTTCAGCTGTATATGTCGTGGCTGCTTTCATTCCTACTATTTCGGCATTATTTATCTGCTCTCGTTAAAAATATGGCCCAAACCAATAAGAAATGTATCGATATGCACTTAAGCTTTAACAAACAACCATGAAAAAGATAAACATACCATTATATTCAGCTTCCCACCGAAAATAGAGGAGACAGTCTTCATCAGTTCCTCTCTTTGTTCTCTTGAAGCCAAGTCACAAACAGAACCACTTACTTTGGCGTACCTAAATTCACAAGAAAGCCAACTAGTAAAACAACATCATGACACCGTTTTATTTATACGAATTTCAAGAACTTCTTAATATATAATAAAAAAGGGTCAGTGTTGGACCCAATGCCTCTAGTGCCACCAGTGACAAGAGCGGTCATTCCCTTTAGTGACCACCTATATTCCCTGCTAGTATTTGCCTAATCACTTGCAGCCATGGATATCAAAAATTTGGTTCCTAAAATGTACAATATATACCTGATCTCTAAACTAGTATACTTATACTTATATAGTCCACTTGATTATGCTTCATAAGTAGAAGTCCATCTGCAAAACTCTAACAACCGCTTACATGAGGTACTGCTGTCAGCAATTTAAACACAATACATTGACTAAGGGTGTATTTTCTGGATTAAAAAAATGTGTGTAAATGGACTTAGTTGTCAACAAGCAGTGCCGATAACATCAAGAAGGTTTAAAGATCATTATTAAAAGACATGAACAACATCTTACTAAGCCGACCTTGCTCTATCTCTTTAGTTTGTCCTATTCATTCTTCTAAATATTGTTATCATTTAGGATCTGCACGATAACATATAATAAGTCACACGCTCATTGTTGAGCAATGTAATGCATCTTCAGCTAGTAGTATGTATTCTCTTTGTCCATATTTATATTTAATATGGATTATGGATTTCTGACCAATTAAATGTCTGTTTGTTATCCATCAATAACAGCACATATAAAAAGACCAAACTGGAAAATAAGACACCAAGAAAGCTGCATATACAAACTCAGTACGCTCAAAGAAAACCCCAAATTCAAACATACGTATACTAACATAAAATTACAAACCCAAGCAGAACAGCAAAATAAGATTCAAATTAATAGCAAAATACAAAAACAAGCTAACATAAAACACAAACTAAGAGCAAAATTATGATTTAAAACCCCTAATTAACAAAATTAAACTGAAATCCCTAATACTAAATTAACAAAAACTCAAGTGAAAGTTTATTTAACATAAACGAACAGAACGATAACCCTATAAATAGATTTAACACAAGCATAAATTAAAAAATAAAGCCTAATTGATATATGCAAAATTCATCTTAAAGCAGATTTTAAAAATCGTTTTGGGGAAAGAAGATACCTTTTTCGAGTTTTAGTGTTCTTCGATCTTGAATTCGAGCTTGAATCTTCGATCTTGAGTCGATTTTGAGTTCTCTCTCCTTGTCTCTATCTCGCCTTGTGTCTCTCTGTGTTGTGTCTATGTATGTCTTGTGTTGGTGTTTTTTCTGAGTCAATTGTTTTAGTCGAGCCTCTTTAGAGAGCCCGGGGCATAAAATTTTAGTAAGCCCGCTTAATAAGCTCGCCAAACTAGTCCACAAAATTTTGAAGTTATGGTAACATTTATCTATATTCGTTGCAATATAATTTAAATTTTGCATAAATTAAATCAAATTGTAACAATTTTAAAAAACGTTACAATATTTCTAAATTTATCAAAACTTGTCACTAAATAGCAACGATTTTTAAGCAATTTTTTCAGTGCGTGTTGCAATAGCCAATCTATTGTGTAGTGTGGTTTTAAAACCGAAACCGAACCGATTGCAATCGATCTGATAACTTTGAATCTGAAACCAAACCGTCGGTTTCGATTGCGGTTTCGGTTTTAAATTTTAAAAACTATAGAATTTCAGTTTTGATTTCAATTTTAACATAAAATCGAACCAATCCGATTCGTGCTCTCCCCTAGTCGACGCATGTATTGATTGGCGTTGAATGTTAAAATATCCCTATCCTTCCAATTTCCAAAGAAGGAATATACTACAGTAGTAGTACTAGTACTAGTAGTTAAGTATGGTTTTATATGGAATATAAAGTGCAATGCTTGGTAACTAGGCTTTGCAACTATCTAATCAGCAGAATTAAGCTATTTATGGGGTCCATTTATGAGATTCTATTGTACAAAAAATGTCATGTTCTGCAGTTCTACCATCAACTTGTCTATATTTTCACATCCAAATCAGGGCCTACAACGTGATTTAACAAGTGTTTCAAGCATAACGTTTTCATCATTTGAATATATTTATCTAATTATAAATCTTAATTATTATTCCAAAAAAGATTCAAATAAATGTTTGTTATTAGGTCTTGCTTATATACAAGAATATTTACTAATTAAAAATTGGCAATTCATAGTTAGGAATAACCGGAAAATCTTAAGAGCTCTTCTAGATACAACAATTTTATTTTATGTAAATAACAATTAAACTATTAAAATAATATTTAAGGAGATGGAGATGAGAAAATAGTCTACTATACGGTCGAATATAGGCTACCTTCCTCGTTTAGGGTTGTTAAGAGAGTGAAATTCAGAGAGCATGGTATTTTTTTTTTGGATAGGGGTGTAATGGAGTCGAGTTGAAAATTGTGAAGTTTGAATTCAAATTTGATTAAAAAGATTAGGATTGAGCTCGAATTTGATCGAGTTCGAATTTGATCGAATTTTCAATTTTAAACTTGAAATTTGGTTTTTACAAAATTTGATATGTTCGAACTCGGTTTGAGAGTTTGAATTGACTTATCCAAATATCAATAAAAATTCAAATATGACTGATTCGGTTCGAATTTGACTCGATTAAATATATAACATTTAGTATAAACAGTTAAATACTGAAAATTTACATTAAAAAGCATTTATAAATAAAAATATTTAAAAAATAATAAAAACTTGATTAGACTCGCGAATCTTAAGAGCTGGGTAATTTAAAGGTCGGGTTCAGCTCGTTAAAATATTCGAATAATTTAAGATCAAACTCGACTCAATTATTACCAAATTCGAATAATTTATAATGAATTGAGTTTGAATACCTCGTGAACAATTTGAATAGTCTATATCCCTACTTTTGGGTGTCTTTTATTGGAATCATAAGGAAATTCAAAGAATTCCACTAAAATTACTATTTTTGATACTTGGCATCTTCTTTAAATGAAGTGATTCAAATATTTGTACCAAAAATACATATATTTACACATTTTATCTAGTATCTAATTTTAATAACATTTATTTTAAAAAAATTTAGGCAACTTATATAAGATGCTAACAATTGGAGTTGATTGATACTGAACATGATTGAATGGATGAAAAAGTTAAAAAAATTATTATTATTGATGCATGATGTCTGATACTTTTACGATTGCTTCTATTGGATATGCAAATTGCCTCCTTTCCTGTTTTGATTTGTTGCCATCATTTTACAAATTAATTTTTTTATTAAGCTTGAAGCCCATATAATGACATATAATCTATCGGGAATAAGTCAGAGGAAATATTTTTCTTCAAAAAAAAAAAGACAGAGGAAATATTTGATGCATACTCCTTTGATTTTTTAAAGATTTAAACACGAAATCTCAGTAAAAGCAATTAAACAATTGAATGCAGTTCCACCAAAGGAAAACGAAATATTTGGACTGTAGTTCATTATAACGTGATTATTAATAACTTGAAGACAAAATGTATTTATTCTTTGAAGTGTCTAGCCTATTCTTTTGGTTCTTTCTTGTAAGTTGGATACTAATTTGAATTTTGAAATTAATGATTTAAAAAGTGACTAGATAATGACGTGGATTATGTGCAGGCAAGCAATTAATTGTTTTTGCTGATTGCAGGCAAGCCATTGATTACTTTGCATTTGTTTTTAGATTCAAATTAAGATCTTGCGCCCACTTTCTAATTTAAACCATCTCTAAAAAAGTTATTCCACACTAAATACAAATGAGTAGGGATCCTTCCTTCCCTTCTCCACATCTGTGTTTCCTGCTTTTTTAGTATTAAAAAAGTGTCCTTGACTGGGTTATTTTAAGGAAAATAAAAATAAAAATATTATTTTCATTAAAATGGGCCCCGTCAGAACACTTTTAATACTAAAAAGAACATGGGATATAGAAGGGGACATGGAGAAGGGGACAGAGGATCCGGGCTCTTAAATAAAATTGAGTTCGATAAGTTACACAAGCCCGACCTATTCGGAAAGAGAAATGTTAGAGTGCATAAAATTGTTTCCAAATATTGAGTTGTCAGAATATTATTGATCATTTCTTTATAAATGAGATGAATCCTGATGTACATTGTACACATATGAATGCCACAAATAAAATTACGGTACATATTATTTGGAAACATTTTGAGACAAATCATATATTATTCGGAAACATTTTCTGAATCTATTTCAAAATATAATATTATTCATTCACAAATGTTCCGGCCATTTCTGTTTACATATATGATACTCCTTCCGTCTCGTAATATGTTGCTCGTTTGAAATGTCGAGACTGTTCATAACATATGAGACAAATTACTAATTTACGTCTAATCAATAAGACCAAATATAGTCATGAGTGATCTTGTTGGATTCGTATTTATGAGTATTTTAATACAATGAAGTTTTTATATTTAATATTAATATGAAATTCAAGATATTAACGATCAAAAGTGTGCGTTAGCAAATGTGTCCAATCAAAAGGGAAACATATTTAGCGACGGGGGAGTTGAGTATAATCAGATAGATGATTGTACACACAATGTCGACCATCCTTTAGAATGACACTTCATTGTACAATGCATGTCGACTAAAGATCATCTTTGCATAAACAATAATTTGTATCATGACGCCACGAATAAAAATATGCAAGTTTCAATAAAAATTGACTTTGTTTGATAAAATTGACACAGGTTAATTTAGGAATTTTTTGTTTTGATTTAACTATACGACTTCACCTCCCAGCTGCAACTAGTCCTGCTGCTGTAGGACCATTACCCACGACTAAACTGAACAAGATGTGGAAGGTTCACGCTAGATGTGCAAAGTGCAAACCCAAAATAGTGGCTGAACTGCTGAAGGACCGCGTCACTGCGCAGTTTTTCAAATCTGTGGTTTGGAATCATCGAACTCATCGAATTTTTAAGGATTATTTGTTAAATTTGAACGGTTAAGATTTCCCGGTCTTTATGAAAATATTAAATTACATTGTTAAAGTACATTTTGTGTCTTAATTTTTGGGTTGTAAACGAGTTTGAGTAATTCGGGTTCGAATTCGAATAATCCGGATTCGATTAGTTAAAACGAATATTCGTATTCATGTAATAAATGAATGAATTCGAATCTTATTTTATCATTCGAATGAATATTGAGTCAAATATCGCTACTTCAATATTCGTTCATTTTTATGTAGAATAGCTCGAATAATTTTAGAGTACTCGATAATGTGTTTATCATATGTATTCGATTAGAATTTGTAAGTTATGTATATATTATATAAAAAAATATATTAAAATAATATTCTACAAATTAGAATATTTTATTTTTTTGTAAATAATAATTCCAATATTCTTACTTTTGTAAGATAATTTTGAATGAATTCGAATATCCAAAAACGAGTAATTCGATACTCAATCGAGTCGAACCGAATCAAATACGAATATTCACATCCATCCGAATTCGAGTTGAATATGAGCAAAATATAAGAATATTAATTCGAATCCAAACCGGATCCAAATGAATAATTATAAATTCGAGCCGAATATGATCATACAACTATGACTCATTTTCACTCTTACTTAATTTTAAGTATGATTTGCTTCATCCGATACAAAACAATATGAGTAACAAACTATATACAAACCAATAATTCAATTGTAAACAAAAGGGGCCAGCTCCAAAAATGCATTCATATAGAGATAGCTCTTAAATTCTCCGAACAATAGATACAAACTACCTCACTAAATTGAGGGAGGATAAGATTTTACAGGCTACAATTTTCTTGACAGCTATCTTGATACATTAGCTTATACGTAACACCAAGTTTTTTTTGCTTTCAAACTTGGATCTTTGTCTTTCATGGGAGCCACTGCCTTAATCAATAGTTTTCCCCATAAATTCACACCTTTTTTCCTCTTTAAATTTTCTATCAACAATCCCCAAGTATTCCCACCAGCTCATCAAGAAAGAAAGCAAATAACATGAAATCATCTATGATTTCTCATGCAACAATGCTCAAATCTCTACTCATTATTCTCTATTTTGCAACACACATGAACACTTGTCAAGCCACTAGCTTTATAGTTCCATCAAGAACAAACAAAAATTACACTGAATTCATCAAAACCTCGTGTAAAACCACCTTGTATCCACAACCTTGTTACAAATCAATGTCGAAATTCGCAGAAAAAATCCAAGCCAACCCCAAACTCTTGGCAAATACTTCTATTTCTGTGACACTCAAGGAAGCTAAATCGACATTCGCGACGATGAAAAGTATGTCCAAGTATAAGGGTTTAAGTGACGGAGAGAGGGCAGCACTGCGTGATTGTATTGAGCTGACCAATGACTCTGTTTACGAGTTTCAGAGATCCATGGGCCAGATGGATCATATGGAGGAGGGAGGCATGCATTTTAAGTTCGAAATAAGCAATGTTCAAACATGGGTGAGTGCAGCTTTGACAGACTATACTACTTGCATGGATGGGTTTTATAATGTAAATGAAGGGAATGTGAAAGCCAAAGTCTCCAAGTATGCTGTGAATGTTTCACAATTAACTAGCATTGCCCTGACTTTTATCAACAGATATGCTGATTCTTTCTGAAAAGCTTAAACACTAGCTTAAGAAAGTGGCACCAGACAAATGTATACATGCGCTATACACACACATATAATTTGCAGAGAACGGCTTATTTGCTACAAGTTCAGCATTTAGTCTCATCTTTCTGTTTCCGAACCCTATTCTTATTTGGTTATATTGTAATCCGTATACATATAGTTTGGCCTTTTAGAACTGTCTGATAATAAACACACATGCCAATGTCATATTTGTATTTGATTATTTGGGCTGCATAACATGGTTTTCGAAGTAAAATTGAAGGATACATTTACAAATCTATTAAGTATATATTTTGCTAATTTCACCAGTTGAATAAATTGTGCCGGCCTTTGCTAGTATATCTGATGAACTTGTCATTTAAACTGTACGATCATATGCGCAATATTCATTTATACTTCGATGCATTTCTTACAAGATTACAAGGACTGCAAGAATAATTAACTATTTTTGTATCAGTTACGTAATTGTTTTCATGCGACTATAATTAACTATTTATACTTAATCCTACGTAATTAACTATTTAGGAATAAGTGATTTACCTCTGTTAGAATATAAAAGATTCATATAAGGTATCCCTCTAAAACCTTAAGATTTTAGATGAATTGGTTACTTTCCATAGTATCAGACCTCAGGTTCGTAGAGGTCTCAGGTTCGACTCTCTTATGGACACGAAAAGCAAATTACCGCCCCAAATATGGCCGCCTGTGATCCACTCTCGACCCAAAAATGGGCTTTCGAGTGAGGGGGAGTGTTAGAATACAATATAAGATCCTGTAAAGTGCCTTCCTCTAGCACCATAAAGTTTTAGATGAGTTGGTTACTTAAAATGATATCAGACCTCAGGCACGCGGAGGTCGGTTCGACTCTCTGCGACCCCCCAATATTCTCAATATTTAATATGAACACGAAGGCAAATTATGTTCCAAACCAAAAATGGGCTTTCGAGTGAGGGGGAGTGTTAGAATATATAATATATCCATATACGACTTCCCTCTAACACCCTAAAGTTTTAGATGAGTTGGTTGGTTACTTAACAACCTCAAGTATGGAGTCCTTGTAAAAACAATCATATTCGGCTTCATACAGCCCTTAATCCTTATAGGCTAAATGTTGAAATGCGAGATATATAAAGGTCTGCTCACCACCTCAAGTTCTGGATCTCCGAATTTCATATACAGCTGCATTAAGGTTAAGGTTTAAGGTCACATCACCAGATTCCACATCAGCAACTTCTGATGAAAGTCTTGATATGCCCAGTAGACACTAGCCCATCGCACACAACCCTCAAGCAAGAATGTTGTCTATTGCAGATATTCTTATGCTTGAACAATTAAAATATATTCAATCAATAGTTATGCATATGAAATTGTTCACTCAATTTTTAGTTATCTTCTACAATTCATAAAAAGTCCTAGCAATCGATGCCTAATTTGCAACAAGAATCCGACTCTTACTCTGTTAATTTATTTCTAAGAATTAATGAATTTTGTTAATTCTTTGGTATATCTTTAATATGTAAAAAAAACATTATCTGAAAAATGAACTTCAAACTTTGATGTTGAGCTTTAAAAAAAATTATATTTTCTCTAATTTATATGTAGTACTACTATACATTACTTGTTTAAAACATGATTAAGGCACTCAAGTCAACTCCTTTGTTGCTCTTCCACCTAGAAGACAGAACAAATACCTTCAAGCATCTGGTTACTGGAAGAAACAAGAGATGCTTTCAACTACACTCCAAATGTGAACCAAACAGATTATATAGACAAACCCCTGTCTTTGGAATTTCAGATCAACGACCTATTTCTTTTGTTTTGTCAATTATTACAGGACTAATTACCTGAAATATGAGCATTTTTTCATATGATTTGTGGTCTTTCTGGTGGCAAAGCAATGATCCCAATGATAACATTGCTCGAATACTGCTTGGTATCTCCCTTGTTTTGTTCACCGTTTCATGGTACTCCTGGATGTTCAATAATAATTCAAAACCAAAACACCTACTATTGCCACCAGGCCCAAGAGGGCTTCCAGTGGTAGGAAGTCTCCCCTTTCTCAAACCTGAGTTCCACTCGTATCTGGCAAGCCTAGCTCGAACCTACGGTTCAATTCTAACACTAAGGCTTGGTCAAAAGATAAGCATCGTGATCACCTCACCCGCCTTGGCACGTGAGGTTCTCAAAGACAATGATGTAAATTTTGCAAATCGTGATGTTCCAGCAGTCACAAATGCCATGGAAACTGGTGCTTGTGATATTGTATGGACACCATACGGACCAGAATGGCGAATGCTGAGAAAAGTCTCTGTCCACGGAATGCTTGGACATTCGATCCTTGATACTGTCTACAATCTTAGACAGCAGGAGATTAGAAATACTTGTAAATATTTATATGATCAAGCAAATTGTCCAGTTAACTTAGGTGAACAAATGTTCTTAACAGTGCTAAATGTGATAACAAATATGTTGTGGGGTGGCACGGTTAAGGGCAAAGAGAGGGCTGCAATTGCGATGGAGTTTAGGAAAGCGGTGGCTGAGGTATCTGCTAATATTGCAAAGCCAAATATATCTGATTTTTTCCCAGTTCTTGCCAGGTTTGATTTGCAAGGGATCAGGAAGAAGGCAAAAGGTGCAAATAACAAACTAAATCGAATATTTGATGCTGTAATCGATCAGCGTTTGAAAATGAAGGAGAGTGGTGGGACAGAGAGCAAAGACTTTTTGCAGGTTCTATTGCAACTAAAGGATGATAAAGATGCCAAAGTACCTCTAACCATGAACCACCTCAAAGCTTTGCTACTAGTATGTTTTCTTGTACTTCTAAGACTTTTATTACACCTCTACATATCATTCACACTACAGAA
Organism: Saposhnikovia divaricata; assembly: GCA_036435485.1. Taxonomy (NCBI): domain Eukaryota; kingdom Viridiplantae; phylum Streptophyta; class Magnoliopsida; order Apiales; family Apiaceae; genus Saposhnikovia; species Saposhnikovia divaricata. The sequence continues at coordinate 30,035,874 of CM071600.1, forward strand.
TACAAAAGAGAACAAAAGTAAGACAATCTCAACTTTCAAACTAAAAGGTAGAATGAATGTCCAAGTGAACTTCCACCATCGTACTATTTTCGTCTGGCTCGAACATACAGGCATTTTTCGTAATTGATATCTCTCCGCTTATTAACAAGAGGTTGAGGATCGAGTCTCAATGGAAGTAAAACCCTACTTGCCTTTGTAAAAGGGCGTTGTTTAAATTTTAAAAGTCATTTTAGCCATGCTTTTATTATTAAATTTGATGTGTTTGCAAGATTGATTGACTTTTTTGAATGCATGAAAATCGTGTGAAGTTTGCATCTGATGTATCTTTTGGACAGGACATGGTTGTTGGTGGTACAGACACAGCCTCTAACACGATTGAGTTTGCGATGGCGGAGCTTATGAACAGTCCCCAGATCATGAAGAAAGCCCAGCAAGAAATTGATCTAGTAGTGGGAAATGACAAAACAGTGGAAGAGTCACACCTTCACAAACTACACTACTTAAATAACATTTTAAAAGAGGTTCTACGTTTGCACCCTGTTCTTCCACTCTTAGTACCACATTCTCCAAGTGAGTCCTGCATCATTGGAGGCTACACAATTCCAAAAGGATCTCGAGTTTTTATCAACGCATGGGCAATACAGAGAGACCCGTCAATCTGGGAAAATCCAATGGAGTTTCGTCCAGAACGATTTTCGGATGGCAAACTAGACTACAGCGGCCATGACTTCAGTTATATCCCATTTGGGTCTGGCAGAAGAATTTGTGCAGGATTGCCAATGGCTGAGAGAACAGTAATGTACTTCCTTGCTTCTCTTTTGCATGCTTTTAACTGGGAATTACCAGCAGGAGAGAAGCTGGATGTTTCAGAAAAATTTGGGATTGTACTGAAGAAGAGAGTGCCTTTAGTTGTAGTGCCAACTCCAAGGCTCTCTCGGTCAGTTTTCTCATACTAGCTTAATCTTGATATTGTGCCTGTTTAATTTTGTGATCATGTATTCCTATATAGACGTACTAATCGTTGGCTTATCCGCTTATTTTCTTTCCGATGTCATAATTCTACGAAGAAAATACGGAGTTATCAAGCTCATAGCTCAACTACTAATCAAACACCGTGCGAAATCCTAAATGCTAAATATATGTTACACTATCACTGCTCAATCAAATCAAATCAACATATAAATTTGTCTAAATTTGTAGTCTCTCACGATCCATTGGTTATTTATGTTGGCACTACAGTTCCGTAAGCATCATCTCTCTCCGATTGTCTTCCCTCCCACTAGTTTTTCTCCTCTCTTCCACACTTACAAATGTATATATTTCATGGTTCTTCAATTTTTTTTAAAAAAAGAGAAAGAAAATCCAATTAATAAAAAGGGATGACCTCAGGGTTCTCCCAGGTTAAAAACTTTTCAATACAATTTTAAGGGTATTTAGGTAAATTTACTGAAAAAAAATAAATATTTACAAAAATGCCCCTACGGCCACTTAATTTATAAGAGCAACTCCAACCTTAGAAGTTCCTTACCTATAATGTGCCTAGGTGGACAAATATAAGGATTTTATTTTAAAAACAAAGCTCCAACCCTACCCTTCATCCCCTTTATTTTTTAGGGGAGAGAAAATATAATCCCTTATTTGAGGGATCAAAAATAGACCCCCTATATCCTCCACATCATCTGCCGCCCAGTTTTCCCCGTTGTTTTCCCTCTCCCGCCTATCTCGATATTTCTTATTTTCCACTATCGCAATAGCTCTTCATCTTCTTCAATCTCCTGGCCTGCATCAATTCAGGACAAATTTCTCTCCGCTTAAGGTACAATTCTTTCTCTATTATATGTACTGTTTGTTGTCTGTGGAAGACCCAATTTTCTTTCCCCTTTGAAGAACAAATCAAAGATACTCAGATATGTATCTATATTTGGATTCGAGTACAGTAATTAAGATTGATGAAATATGCATATCACTCCCTTTACATGAGGTCGAATTGCTAGCCTCGCAGCCTCGCTTGTAAATATAAATCCCATAGTACAAGTTTATGATTTCCTTTCTCCATAGGCAAAGAAAGATCTCTATTTTCTTTTCTTTTCGTCGTTGTTATACTATAGCCTTTTTCATCATTAAACACTGACATGGTAAAGAATTGGCTGTAAGTCTTATATCATTCAATATATTTACCAATGATATAAGATTGAAACCGAAATTATGCCTTGTCATGCAGATGTAAGGCTGCACACTCTAATGCTGTTATATCCTCACAATACTGTTATCCCGTTTATATCATACAATCCTTATGTAAATCAACTAATTACAATAATGCTTAAGAGTTTAAACAATAATTTAAGAAATAACTGGTTAGATCACTTAATGGACAAATGAACAATAAAGCAATCTTCATTTGGGTCCAGTTCTTTAGATAAAATCCACTTGTTAACTTGGGGTGGCCTTTTCCTTGTTGGACTTGGATCAGATGTCATGTTATGACTTGGTGCTGAACCATTGTTAGGAGCTGAGTTTGCAACATATTATGTGATTTGTGCAAGATGTTTCTCTGTTTGTTCTTCTACTAGAGAGGTTTCATTTAGTGTAGAATTAAGTTAGCCTGATTTTTCATGTCTACATGACATATCATAGAGGTTTTCTCTGTGTCTATACTCTGTAAATTCTGAAATTATGAAATTTCGGCTTCTCTACATAATAGCATATCAACATAATACACAAGTTCAATTCTTCTGATGGATTTTCTACCTACAGCACCGAGATTACTAGACCTAAGCCCATCTCTGGGAGTTTGCTTCTCTGACTGTTTTATATAACCAGCACGAATTGAATTTTATCATGTTGTTTTGAGCCAGTCTACATAAACAGTTTTTACGAAACACAATGTTTAGCTGCAATCTGTGGTCTCCCCTAACTGCAAACAAGAGATGATGTTGTATGTTGTTGCTGCCTGATAGTTCATAGTCAAGTAAAATGATCCTGCCAAATACATCTTTTAAATAGACTAAATATTTATTTGTTGTAAACATGACAATAAAACTACAATGACAATGTACCATTGTGTAAGCATGACAGTAAAACATCTTGTAAGTTTGCTGGAGCTTTATACTTGTTTGTTTTTCACCATTGTGTAGGTACGTAACGCAATGACAATGTACTCAACCTTGCAAAAGAAAACTTTCCAGTTAATACATTGTTGGACAGAATTGCGGAACTGCCCAAAATTTAGTTCGACTTTGGGGAAGAAAACCAAGAAATTTCCGCTTGAAAGCCCAGCATCTTCTGCAAGCACCCAAAGTCAGTTTATTAGCACTCTCATCCCAGAAAGTGAAGAAAGAATGGAACGACCAATGGGTAAGAAAGCTGCTAAACGTTTAAAAACGGCTGAACATGATGCAAAAGAGGTTGAATTCATTACGGTTTTAACCCAAGTGAAAGATACAGTGAGTAAGTTGTCCGAAGCGAGACATGAAAAAATTCAGCAGCTAATTGAGCTTGAGAAAGAAAGGTTTAAGGCAGCGGAAGAACGAGAGAAAGCAAGGGAGGAACGAGAGAGAGCAAAGGAGGAACGAGAAAATCGTATGTACGAAATGTCCATTTTGGGCATTGATACTAGTACCATGGAGGCACCCCTCGCGGAGTATTATAAATCTCTCAAAGCTGACATTTTGAAAAAGAGGATTTAGTTTTGTTATGCTCGTTAAAGTTTCATGAACACTACTTATTAGTTGTATTGATGAGACTACTTATTAGTTTTCTGGATCTTTTTCTTTTTATGGTTGAATGACAGTTCTTGCTTTATTTATTATCAGGCTATTACTAATAAACTACACTTTTGTACTTTCTGTTCATAGCAACATAGTAACATAATGCTCAAATAAAAATTTCATAAAAAATAGTTGCTGCTTTAATCTGAACAAGAGATATAAGTAACACAAATTAAATAAGCAGAACAAATGATGTAACTATATTAGCCGGATAGTAAATCGGACTATTCCATTTCTGTACCGTGAATCTCCCAAAGATGTTCAACAAGATCATTTTGCAACTGAAAATGAGTCAGCTTATCCCGAATTTGTTTATGCACCTGTATAAATTCATTAAAATCCTTGGTAGGAGTGCGGCTAGTGGAAACGAGAGGTACAGATTCATTTAAATCATAAATTTCATCTCACAAATGCAATTCCCTTTCATCTTCAACGATCATATTGTGCAAAATTATACAGGCCGTCATGATATATTTCATTGTGTCGACATCCCAAAAACGTGATGGTCCACGTATCATTGCAAATCGAGCTTGCAACACTCCAAAGGCTCTTTCAACATCTTTTCTAGCAGCTTCTTGTGCAGCTGCAAAATACTTTTTTTTGTTTCCTTGAGGGGATGGAATGGTTTTAACAAAAGTAGGCCAAGAAGGATATATACCATCAGCAAGATAATATCCCATATTATATTCATGCCCATTGATAGTATACCTCACTTCTGGTCCATGACCTTCTGCTAGTTGTTCAAATAAATTGGATCGATCTAACACATTAATGTCATTTAACGATCCAGGTAATCCAAAAAATGCATGCCAAATCCAAAGATCTTTTGAAGCTATTGCTTCTAAAATAATAGTGGGTTCATGAACATGACCTGTAAACATCCCTTGCCAAGCAGACGGGCAATTTTTCCATTTCCAATGCATGCAATCAATACTACCTAACATTCCAGGAAAGCCACGACGTTTGTTTTCAGCCAATAATTTAGCCACATCTTCATTCGTAGGTCGCCTTAAATATTCTTTACCAAAAATTTCGACAATTGCTTTAACAAATCTTTTTAAACTCTCTATTGCTGTGCTTTCACCAATCCTTACATAATCATCAATAGCATCAGCAGGCGTTCCATATGCAAGCATCCTTAGTGCAGCTGTCATTTTTTGTAAAGATGATAATCCACGAACTCCAACAGCATCAATTCTTTGAGTAAAATAACTATCATGAACTATAATTGCTTCTTGAATACGTAAGAATAATGATCGACGCATCCGAAATCTTCTACGGAATGATGCATCCGGATATGTGAGATTATCAGAAAAATAATCTTGGAAAAGTCTAGCATGACCTTCTTCTCTATTCCGATTAAACACACGGTGATTCATTACTGATCCACCATGATGTGATACCATATTTTCATTATGGTGTTGATGATATTGATAAGCAGCATCAACCATCGTTAATAGAGCTTGAGTATCTTCCTCTTCTGCATTCATCAACTCATTAATAATTTGTATGTTGTTTGACATTGTAGAACAATTTCTAATTTGCTCGGAGGTAGATGTGCTTGATAGGTGGGTGGGAACAAACATATGTACGTTGTATTTTGGGGAATAATCAGGATGGGCTAAAATTGGATGGGCTAAAATTTCTTATTTATGGAGGCCCATTGGTTAATTTATAAATGTTCAAAATTTAAATTTCAAAAAATTTAAATTTAAAATATAGGGTATGAATATAGGGTATATGATTGGAGTGAAACATAATTTTCATTACCTATATTTTTAATAATCCCTATTTTAGGGGTTAAGGAAAGGGATTGCCCTTGGAGATGCTCTAAGATCTTTGCGTTATAATCTCAAGAGAAATCCAGAGGACAACCTCAGGCCCATTTTTCTCTTAATAAAAATACATAATTAATGTGATTAAGGCTCAATGAGAAACCATCTTATTTGAGTAACCTACTAACTTTTAATAACAATCATTGGGTGAGTGTTTTGTAAAAGGTTATATTTTAAACAAAGTTTTGTATTGTAGAACATAATTGTTTTTTTTAAAATAATTAATATTCTGTAAAAATGTATGTTCTGTAAAACAATAATATTTTATAAAAAATATTTATTTCATTAAAAATATAATGTCCTGTGAAATATTGTTCTGTAAAATTTGTTAAATGAATCATTCAATATTCTGTAAAAACGGATATTCTGCAAAATAATAATGTTCTATAAAAATATAATGTTTTATGAAATATTATTTTTTAAATGAGACAAAGATAAAAAGTGAACAAACTGGGAATTGGAGAAAATCGACTATTGTACAAGTTCAGTTCACAGTTCTACATCTCAAAATCTACCATCTACCATATATATAATAGGGCAACATGTCACATTTTATTCATGTGTAATTTACAATTATGCCCTCAAATTATTTTAATTTTATTATTATGCCCCCAAAGAATGAAATGTTTTTATGTTGTTGGAAATTGAACCCATGACCTCTAAATCATAATTTTAACAAATTTAGTTCACCACTACAACCACTGTACGAGATGCTTATTTGGTTAAATATTAGAATTCATTAGTTTTATTTAGCGGTGCTTTTAAAAAAAGATCAAGAAAATATAACTGTTTCATTCAGGTGCCCCATAGTATTCACATATCATGTGTCAATTAATTTTTATATCATAATTTTAATAATTTAGTTCACCACTACAACCGCTATACAAAATGCCTACTTGGTTAAATACTAGAATACATTAGTTTTATGCAGTAGTGCTGCTTAAAAAAAATCAAGAAAAAATAATTGTTTCGCTCAGGTGCCCCATATTTAGAGATGTTCAAAAACCATTAAGCCCGAAATCCGGCACGATCCGATCCATAAAAAATACCAAAAAGCCCGGTCCGGTTCGGCCCGCCCATGGGCCTAAGATGGGTCTCCTATTTTTTATCAAGCCCGACCCGGCCCAAATCCCATAAAATCTGGTTAAAAGCCTTAAAAATTTCGAATAAAGCCCGGGCCTTTAAAAAGCCCGGACAAAAGCCCTGTTCGGCCCGGATAAATACCCGGACTTTTTAAGAAATCCGAATAAAAATTTAATTTTTTATAGATAAAATTTAAAATATTTAATATTTTTAATAAATTTCAAGAATATTTAACTTAGCAATAGAGGGGATGTGAAGATCATGAGCCTTGGAAGATTCAACAATATGCAGAATAAACCATTGCTTCAAGAAAATTTATTGAGTGTAGTGGATGTGCTTTTCGAAATTAGTATTAGGTTTCGTGGTGTTTATTCTTATTTATTCTGGATACTTGAAGTTCAGGGGTGTAGATTTTTGTAGGTTGTTTCTTCTGTAAGACTTTATTTTTTTTTATATTAATATATTAGTTTTGCAAAAAAAAAGACAAAAATTACGTATATATAATTTCAAAAAAAAGCCCGAATAAAAACCCGGCCCGATCTGGCCCGACCCGAGGACCTAAAACAGGCCTCATATTTTATAGAAAGCACGACCCGACCTGATTTTTGAAAAAGGTCGGCCCGACCTTGTTCTTAAAAAGCCCGGGCTTTTTAAAGCTCAGATAAAGTCCGGCCCGAATGGCTTTTTCTACATCTCTACCCATATTATTCACATATCATTTGACAAATAAATTTTACATAATTTTATATATCTCTATACACATACAAGAATAATATATTTATTCTATTAATAAAATTTTTATCATTTCATTTAATGTAAAAAATAAAATTTGAATATAAATAGTTTATAGAATATTTAGAGGGTCGTTTATTAGAAAAAAAATCTCATTACTCTAATTATTTGCAAAAACACTTAGTATTGTGGAGTCTGTCCAATGCACGTATATGCATTTAAGTAAATTCTATGTATCTTTGTCATGTGTGGTCTTATTTCAAAATTAAAAATTGCACGAGTTATTTAGGTATGGTGCTTTTTGTTTTTATATAGCATGGATTATAGAGCGTGAAACTAGCAAAATTTATCGAGTCTCTCATGTGACTCATACCTAAAATGTGGTGAAAATTATAATGAGGATTAAAATTGCACTTCAGGTCATACTCGTTTCTTACAATTATTTAGATGACATTGCCAACTTTGAGATGAAAGAAAATATAAACTATACATACTTAATAGCCGCAACACAATTTTCATTGATAAGATCATACTAAATTATGATGAAATAAAGTCACAATAAATCGAAAATTGTTCATCATCATAACAAATTTTTCTAACATGTAATGTAATATACATCAAATATCGAACCGTCAACACACAAATACAGCAAACAAAATCAGCAATTTTAATCAAATTAAATCATTCCCGTGCCTTGCACGGGTATTGAATCTAGTTAATTTAGTTACAAAACACATATTTATGATGATTTTAACTATTCATTCGAGAAATAATTGTGTTTAGTTTTTGAATAGAAACGTGTTACGACTAATATTAGGTTACTATTTACTAGCGTAAGTGATTGGGTGAAATACAATTTTAACCTATTTTTTATATAAAACTTACAAAAATAACCTATTTTTTGATTTTTTGGCCAATTATAACCGGCGGGATACGCATTTCACAATAGAGTAATGCTAAATACGCATATGATTTTTTGATTTTTTTGATTTTTTGGCCAATTTTTTCGAATATTTTTTATTTTTTAAAAACAGATTACGCATTTCATGTGAGAGTAATCAAAATAAAAAGGTAATTATGCATTTGATGAATGCGTATTACATGTCCTATTACTCTGTATTGTTAGTGTTGGGCAGCGGAACACCCATTAACTCCACATTAGTATGATATTGTCCGTTCTGGGTCGTGGCCATGCTCGCACGGATTTGTTTTTGGGCTCCTCCCAAAAGGCCAAGCTAATGGAGTTATTTGGATGCTTATATTCAAGATAATTCTTCTTTATCTTATCGATGTGGGACTTGGGTTGACACCCACTCTACAATCTCCCCTCAATCCAAGAACCACTAATCCTGTGACCCTTATACCGCCGCTATTATTTGTTGGGCTCCTCATCTTGCGGGACACGCCGTCCGACCACCTCAGTGTCAGGAAGACTTTCGACACAAGCCGTCCAAGATCTCCAACCGTGGTTCTGGAGAGCCTCCCACACCACATAACTTGCAGCCCGCAATCCCAGGATCAACTTCTTAACCATCGGCTCTGATACCACTTGTTGGGCAGCGCAACACCCATTAACTCCACATTAGTATGATATTGTCCGCTCTGGGCCGTGGCCAAGCCCGCGCGGATTTGTTTTTGGGCTCCTCACAAAAGGCCTCAAGCTAATGGAGTTATTTGGCTGCTTATATTCAAGATAATTCTTCTTTATCTTATCGAAGTGGGACTTGTGTTGACACCCACTCTACAGTTAGAATATATACCGGCCCACAACTGAAAAGACAAGGGTTTTTAAATCACTTTGAAGACCTGCACCACCAACTTTTTCCTTTGTAGCTCTCTCCAGCTAGGAATTCAATGATAATAGTGAATACGCATGCCATAGTTGATGGAAGTAATAACTAAAACAGCAACTTAGAGGCAGTTATATATCGTATTTAACAAGTCAAGGCCAAGCAAACAATCAACGAAATTACAAAACACGAAGGTATAAAACATGCATATCAGTAACTGTAAGAACGAAGGAAAGATAGAAGACATACCAGTAGTAATAGCTATAAAAGTATATCAATCAAGTAGAAAAACCAGCTGAGTCGTCAGGCCTTGCTCGAAGTCCTGACTGCTCTTGAAGAGATAATTGCCCCCACTTACACTGTGTCAGGATGCTGGCAATATTCTTCCAGGATAAAACAGCTCCAAGCTATATGATCACAGTAATCAGAAAGCTCAACTTCGACTAGTACCTCAGTTGCCAGAAAACCCACAACTCACAAGCAGAGAAGCTACGGACATGAGGGTGAAAAGAGTGTAGAGAGGAGAAGAGAATGTAGGGTGTGGTACTACTAAAATCAGCAGCTTAGCTCTCTATTTATAGGAGAGGCCAAACGAAACTGATACCATCCTCATCAACATTGTAACCCCCATTCCATTTAATAAGAATGAAACGGTCGATTTAATATAATCAAAACGGTTGTAACAGCTGATTTTCAATTAAATAAATCATAACAGTTACGTTATATTTTATCCACACATTTCAGTTTTATTTAAATTAATCAGAATATATATATTATCAAATTCTGACCAGGACCAGGACCTAACATCAGGATCTGATGTCCATCAGTATTTGATCATCATAAGGATCTGGCCCATCAGTATTAGATGTCTGACCAGTTCCACATGATTTATTCCAAGTACTGATCCCAATTAATATATATTTATTCTAATTAAAATATTATTTAAACACATAAATAAAATCCCTCGCCCAGGTCACCTCGCGTACGCGAGACACCGAGACATTCGCCCAAATCGCCCTTCGACCGATCCGACCCGAGTCGAGTCGAGACGAGACGTGGCGTGGCGTGGCGAGGCGGGCGGCGGCGCTGGTGAAGCACACAGTACCATGCACCATCATACACCTTAGTAGTTGTACACTAGCCATGTGTGTGATTCTATATAAAGTCAACAACCCCTTTTATTTATATCAATGTGGGACAAATACACATTCTCTTTTTCAAGCTCTTTCAAGCTACCCACTTCAACTCTATTTATCTATGGATTTCACTAAGAAAATTACTTAGATCCATATATGAAAATTTAAGTCCTCATAGCAAGGAACAATTTCCAATCGTTAAAATCCGGAACTAACATCAAGAACATAAAATACTTATGCTCTCAAAACTCCATTTTCTAACAATAGTCATGTATCAAAAAGGTTACAAATGGCTAGTTAATTAATCAGAAGAAATTATTCCCGTTAAAAAATTATAAAAAAGAGTTATTCTTGTCATTATTTCTAAGGGATTCTCCACAAAGACTTTCCATTATCAACGTTAGTATTAATATATTAAAGCTCAACAAAATAATTATTTAAAAATTTATAAAAATATGATTGCATGTTAAGATAATTTAATGTTAATAATAATTTATTAAAATTTAATTTTTATTGAAAAAGTATTATTCAAAATAGAAAATATTATTTTTAAAAATATAACCAACTACTATAACCAACACCCTATAGATTTAGAAAATTTTAACAAATCATTATTTATAGTATTATTTTAGCCAATCAATATAATTAATCTCATTAAAAATGTTCTGAAAGTCACAAAATATAAATATATAATTTAATATAAAATATAAATAAAATAGTTTATTCGGTTTGGATCAAAATATTTTTTCTAAAAAATCGAATCGAACCGTTATTTATTTCAATCTAGACCGGATTAACTTAATTGACCGAATTTTTAAGAAAATAAAACCAAACTGATTCAAAATAGGGTTTGATGTGTCTGAGGTGACTTCAGGGTTCTTCAGGTTCTATCTAAGGTTAAAAAAATTTCAATACAAATTTAAGGATATTTAGGTAAATTATTGAGAAAAAATTTATATTTACAAAAATGCAACAACCTCCGATCCAATTTTCTCATCAAAATAACATAAATCGATTCAATTTTATCCCTAACCAAGGAAATATGAAACCTAAGCAAAATTGGATAATAAACTGAGGAGATTGAGATTTGAGAGATTACTAGTTTGATCGGTGTGTCTCCTAAGAGTATCTCCAATGGGGAAAAACTCTTAGCAATATTATCCTAGTTGGCATATTAGGTGGCATGAAATAGAGAATATGTAAAAAAAATACACTCCAATGCATAATTACCCTTAGCAAAAATTATAGACAATCCTACTTGGTTGGCTATATTTGTTGAACCAACATACACCCTTAGCAAAAATATACACAATTTCATTATAGCTATGTTCATTGGAGTTTTACTTGCCACCCTTATGTAAAAATTTTATTATTTCCTAATTTAAAATTTTTTAGCCAACCATTATACATGTTGCCATTGGAGATGCTCTAAAGTGGTACTCCCTCTGTCTCATAAAACTCTTCTCATTTTCCTTTTCGGGACATTCAAAATACTCTTCTCCTTTCTATTTTAGGCCATAAAATAACTATATTCTATACCCACTACTCCACCCACTACTCATTAAATAATATAAAATACCCACTATTCCACCAACTAACCCTTAAAAACAATATTCAATACCCACTATTCCTCCACTACTCTTTAAAAAACCATTTTTTCTTAAAACCCGTGTTTTTCCCCAAATGAGAAGAGCTTTGCGAGACGGAGGGTAGGGGTGTCAAAATTTGACACGACCCGAAACCCGACACGAACCCGACACGGAAAAGTACGAATTTGGGTCGAGTGTTTTGAGTTTCGGGTCGGGTTCGGGTTGGGTAAAAATTTACCCGAAAAAATCGGGTCAGTTTCGGGTTAACCCAAAATACCCGAACCCAACCCGAAAATTTAATTTATGTAATATATTATACATAATATTAAAATTTACTTTATAATTGTATACATGTGTGATATATTTATAAATTATTTAAATAATTTTAATTTACATCTCATCTCTTTAAATTGATATTATATTTTTTTAATATATTTTAAATAAAAATTATTTTATAAAATAAAAAATAATCATTTTTTATTATTTTCGGGTCAAAACGGATCATTTTCGGGTTGACCGGGTACATAACAGGTCGGGTTCGGGTTAAAATTTTCAACCCATTTCGGGTTCGGGTCGGGTTCGGGTTGACCCAAAAACAGGACCGGGTACAGCAAACCCGACACGAACCCGACCCATTACCCGAAATTGACACCCCTAACGGAGGGAGTAACTTATAAAAAGCTTCCAGATATCGCAACAATCATAATGACAGCCCCAACCATCCGATCAATTTAATCCAACGGCTGGAAAAAAGCCCAACCCGGTATTTTTTTCCTATAAATCGTCTAAAAGAACTGCGCATCCTCGCTTAAAATCGACAAAGTTAAAGATCCTCTCAATTCTCTTCATCGTCTCTTCTCAGAAGGTCAGTTTTCTTCAACGATTATATGATAATTACACTTGTATATATCGATTCTTGTGTGTATTCGTGTGTCTATAACCGGGACTTGTTAAATGATACTTTGTACTAAAAAAACACAGTTCGATTTTTGTGTATTTCGCTTTTAATTTGCTGATTCATCTTTCAAATTTTTTTTTTGTTAATTTCATATTCTCCTTAGTTATCTCTAGTTTTAATTTTTCGACCTTGTGATTTGTATATCTCTGGAGACTGATGCTAGAATTATAGATGTCCTGTCATAATAAGACTACTCTCGTGATTTAATTGGATCCTGATTTTCTTTTTTGTAGCGAAATCGAAATAATTTGGTAAAGGGGCAGTTAAAAATGGAAATGCGTGATCAGAGAGATGACTCGGAGGCAAGAAGAGTTGCATATCAAGAAGGGTATGAGCGTCTCAGAGTTGCACGTCTGAAGCAAAGGGAAAGGGAGGAGGCAAAGGAGCTAGAGGCTTTACAACAGGCAAGAAAAGTTTTAAGGCAAGAGTATTGGAAGAGAAGGGAGGCAAAGATGAAGCTTATCGAAGATGGCGAGCAACGTGTGTCTAATAGGCCTGATGCTTCTTATGATAATTTCTGTAGCAGCTATGAAGAACTTACAATTTCTCCTTGAAATCAGATTGGTTTCATGGTTTGCTACCCTGTTTAATTTTCTACCCTTTTTAACAATCTTATGTAACTACTATATGGCTACCCTGTATTTCTACATTTGCCTTAAATTCAGTGATTTAAGATTACACACATACACGTATATATATGGTTGGGTTGAAAAGTTTAATGGCAACAACATATTTGTGTTTTTTTTTAATTTGTGGATGTGGCATATGTTAGATTTCATCAAATAAAGAATGTCTGTCTCTCTGATTGTCTGTGCATTACTCTTTTGGTTACTAAAACTTAGCTTACTCAGTTATAATACCACTCAAAGTGGTGTCTGAGGAGGGTAGCTGTACGCAGACTATGCCCCTATACAATAGGGAGGCTGTTTCCGAAGGACCCCCGGCCATTACAAATACAGAAATACAAATACAGAAAGGAAACCTAATACAAACTAAGAAACTCACGCACACGCAGGAGTCGAACCCCTGACCTCCTTCAAAGGAGGCCAATGGCTCAACCACAGTATTCTGGAAGAATTTTCCAGCGGAGCATTTAAACCCAGCCCTGTTTCCTTTTTTCCCAGATTATATGATTGTATTGAGTTGCTGTATTTAGTTTGCCTGGGCAAAAGATTTCGAATGTATGGTGGTTGGATGGTGCTGTTCAATTATTTCTAGATATCTTTTTTGTTTTCTAGTTTTTGGTTGTTAGGCTTTTCTTGGCTTATAGGCGTTGTATCCAGAATCCTGAGTGGTTTGTGCATTGTAGTGGTCATCACATTGATCCCCCCGGTGTCTAATTTTTCAGGTATCCACTCCCTTAAAGGAGATAAAAAGAGACCCCCTTTTTTTTTCTCTAAAATTTTTTAAATTACCACTGTTGAGAAATAAAATGCAAAAATCATACTTCAGGTGTATTAATTTTTATTTATAATTGGTATAATTATTTTAGAAACACCTTTAATAGGTGGTTGGTTATCAATTTTAAAACTTTATTAAATACTATCAAATTTCAAGTATTTCCAAAAATCTAAATTGAATATCTCAAAATTTTAAAATAATTTGCCTTTTTAAATCCTACAAAACACTACAGTAAAATCTCGTTAATTTAATACTCGATAGATTAATAATCTCTCTAAGTTAATAATTTCAGTCTCAATTTGGCCCAATTCAAAAAATGATCAATTTCGATAAGATAATAAGATAATAATTTTTTTTGAAAAACCCTATATAAATATATGGTCCCAATAATATTATAAATTAATAAGTCCTTAATAATCATAAAAAAATATATGTATTACCCTTTTGTAAAATATGATTCTAGAGTTCTTAAAATTTGAATTTATATACAACTCATCCTTAACCCTCTTTGTTGCATCCAAATGTTCGAAAATATATGTATTACCATTTTGTAAAATATGATTCTAGGGTTCTTAAAATTTAAAATTTGAATCTATATGAAACTCATATTTAACCCTATTTGTTGCATCCAAAAGTTTGAATGTGTATTCTCATAAAGCGTTAAAAAGTTATTAATCAATGTTTTAATGTCTTGAGTGTTTCTTTACATGCAAAAGGTTCCAAAAATGTTGTTTTATCTTCGATATCATCTAAATATACATGAATTTTTACTATAAGTCACGCTAATAGTCATTGAATTTGTAAAACAATGTATATTGAGTTAATTGAATTCAATGCAAAACATAAATTGTACAATTCATTCTATTTAAATATATATAATTGGAAATTAAGTTTCTTTGATGTCAAAAATTCTCTATAAATTAATAACTATTAATTTATCGATTAATTAATACCTATCTAAATTAATTAAATTCTTCGATCCCAATTATCTATACTATACTATTATAAGCGAAATAGGGTATAATTGGTTGGTTGGTCGGTCGGTTAACACCTTCTAAAAATTTTGCTAACACCTTCCAAAAATGAAAAAATAAATTAAAATACATATAAAATGTAATTTTACTATAAATCACATATTTAATTTAATAAGAAACTCTTTTAATTACAGTCCAATTAATATTCAGTTACATACTCTTTTGGTTATATTTCAGTTAAAATTATTCAGATACACCCAACTTTTTTAGACTTTTTTAATTACTTGAAAACTAAATATTTTCAAAATCATTTTTAATAATTTTAATATCACATATTTATTAACAAATTTACAACAAATTATAAATCAATGAAGCGAAAACAAACTAAAACTATATAATAAACAATTAAAATTTTACATAATTACAAATTAATATTAAATTCTATTTTAAAAAAATACGGAGTATTACCTTATGCATTATTATGGAATCATAATTTGAATATTATAATATCAACAAAAGTTTGAATGTAAGTATATACGACACTTCCATTTATATTTATATTATTTTTACAAAATTTAGTCATAATTCGAATAATATATCATATCTATCTATAATCTATACTATTATATTAAAGCCGAAACATTGAAAGTTTTGGTTTTCGGTTTGGTTATCCCATTTATTTTGGTTTTCACTAAATTATAAAAATAACTTAAAAAGCTAATTACTAAGGTTAACGTAATTATATTCAGATTAAAATTCCTTTATCCATATATTGAGCTTCTACTTGGACTCTTTTTTCAGCTCCAACAACTCAATTACCCATTTTTTCTAAAGATTTTACTTCTAATTGAAACACTTTACCATTTAATTTAAAACTAATATTACAATAATTAATATATATCCAAAATATCACACCATATCTTTCCGTAATTATTTTAGTAGTAATTTTTGTAATTAAAACAAGTTACTTTTTAATTTAAAATTAATCTTGCGATAACTAATATACACCCAAAAATATCTCACCATATATTCAAATCATTATTTTTAGAGTAAATAAGAATCGTTAGATCTAATAATAAGATATATTATATGATTAATTTACTAAAAATTCAAAGTTAGAACAAGTCAACGACATTTTTAATTTAGAATTTTACAAAATAAATTTCAAACCATGCATATCATTATATAAATTTATATTAAATTAAAATTAAAAAATTATTAAAAATAAGGATTATATAAAAACATAATTATAATGTTAAATAAATTTTATAACCTATGAAAAGAAACCCGTGCGAAGCACGGGTTATAAGCTAGTATTAATTTATACAGATTTTACTGTAATTGAAAATTTTCCAAAGTACGCCAACAATCACAATGACACCCCCTAACCATCCGATCAATTTAATCGAACGACTGAAACTAGGCCCAACCCAGTATTTATTTGTTTCCCCTTCAAATTGTCTAGAACAACTGCGCATCCTCACTTTAGAAATCGACAGAGTGAGAAATCCTCTCAATTCTCTTCATCATATTCATATCTTTTCAGAAGGTCAGTTTTCTTCGACTGATTATATGATTATTACACATGCATATATATATTGATTCTTGTTTGTAGTCGTTTGTCTGTAACTGTGACTTGTTAATTGATGCTTTGTACCAAAAAAAAACACAGTTTGATTCTTGTGTGTTTCGCTGTTAATCTGCTGATTGAGTTTTGAGATGTTATAATCGTTTTCGAATTTACTATATATAATGAATCTGTCTGACGTTTTTTTTTTAATTTTATGACAATACTTGTTCGATTTAATGTATGAATTTTACCTATTCTCCTTTGATATTCATATTCTTCCTCAGTAGTCTTTAGTTTTTATTTTTCGATCTCGTTAATTGTCTATCCCCGGATTCTGGTACCTAGCATTATAGATGAGTTTAGTCTGTGATTTAAACTTTGACTCCTAATTCTATTTTTGCAGCGAAGCGAAAGCTGTAATCGATACAAATTGGTAACAGTGATAATGGGAAGGCGTGATCATAGAGATGAATCAGAGGCAATAAAAGTTTCGATGAAAGAGTATTTGAAGAAAAGGGAGGAAAAGATGTTAGAGCGTTTTAGAGATGGTTTAGAAGATGATGAAAATCATGTTTCGAAAGCTACAATGTTGACTCGAGAAGAATTAGACCAACAGATTAAACAAAAATACCAACTTTTGATTAAGGAGCTGGAAACTGATGACGAATCTGATGATGAAATAAATGAGTACGCAAGGCCAGATGCTTCTTACAATAATTTCTGTAGCAGATATGGAGCACTTGCAATTTCTCCTTGAATTCAAATTGGTTTGCTACCTTTATACCAAATTTATGTAACCAGATGGCTACCTTGTATTTCTACGTTTGCTTTTAATCCAGTGACGACACTGATTTCTACATGTTTATATGATTGGGTAGAAAGTTTTATAGAATAACCCTCTTGCAAAGAGTACAAGAGAGAACTATCTGGAATAATTTTATAAATTAATGTATGTGCTTTACTGCTATGAATCCTAAACTTAATTGTTGTTTAATTTAATTGGTTACTGAAATCGGCCAGAGGCTTAAATGTAGTTGAAATGGAATTATAAGCAAGGATGGATTCTTGGTTGTGTTCATTACCTATCCAGATGGTGCAGAACATTGTGATTTGATTTCTGTGTTTTTGGTGTGAGAAAGCTTAACCGAGGCCTGTTTTCTTGTTTTTATTTTAAGATTTTATGATTGTAGTGAGTTGCTTTATTTAGTTAGCTTGGGCAAATGATTTAAAAAGTATGGTGGTTGGATGTTGCTGTTATTCGATTATTTCTAGATACTTTTTTTTTTGTTTTCTGGCATTGGTGGTTTCTGGTTGCTGGCTTCTCTTGGCTTTGAGGTGTTGTCTCCAGAGTCCTGGGTGATTTGTGTTGTTCAGATTACTGAGCCTTGGATGGCTAATTTTTCAGGTACCATTACCTCTAGGAAAAAAAAAGAAGAGACCCCTTTTTTCTATATATCATCAACCTATTTTGTTGAGGAATAAATGTAATTAAGTCATACTTCATTGTTATAGTGATTTTCAATTTGTAATTGGTGTAATTATGCTATGCACGCCTCTGATATAGCCCAGCCGGCAATAGGTGGTTGGTTACCTATGAAATGATTTTTTGTAATTTTTTTGTATTAAACAACGTGTCTATTTTTTACTTATGTTTAGATCGTGCTTAGTCAATTGTTGTGTCTATTCTAACAACTTGTATTGTTCAAGCCTAAGATTATGTAATCTTGCAAGTTGGATTTGTAATGCTTTTGATTTTGAATGCAATTCTCTAATTTTGTAATGCAAATGATTTGTAACGCAATTGAATTTTAACAATAACATAGAAAATCAACTAACATTACATCACCACAAAGTCATTACAACCATTTAACATGCGTTCATTACAACCAAAAGTTCACAACCAAAAGTGCATTATAACCAAAAGTGCATTACGATCAAAAGTTCACGACCAAAAGTGCATTACAATCAAGGCTGTGACTCGATTGTAGACCTTGTTTGAGATGCCATCTCCTGCATCACAGCCTCTCCCATGAGTTCATCTTCACCTGTTTCATTTTGTGCTTGGGCAGTCTCCCTCTCCTGGACAACCTCTTCATTTACAGGGGTTCTTCTTTTCCTCTTTCTCCCTGTGTTAACTGTTATTGGATCTGGACATTTCCTTATGTTATGGCCTGGTTTCTTGCAGTTTGTACAATGCATCACCCTTCCAATTCGAGACACTTGTTCCTTGCCTGAGGTAGTAGTAGTGGCCTTTTTTTGGTTCCCATCTTCCTCTTCTTCTCTGTTTCTTGGGTCTTCCCCTCAAAGTCCTCAACATTGGTGGTGGCAAAATGGTCTCCCCCTCTACTTCCTCCCAAAAAGGTGGCCCTTGTAGAACCTCCAAGCAGTGTGAGTAGCATTGCATATATTTGGCCTTGGTGTAGTAATGTGACACATAGTCCATTACATTTAGCCTGCAACTCTGGATGGCACTCACAACATGGATGCAGGGGATTCCAGTTAAATCCCACACCCTGCAAGAACATGTTTGGTTTTGGAGGCTGACACAGAACCCTATCCCTCCCCACTTAACTTGGTAGTTTTGCCTACCATCCCATAGAACTGTGCACTCATTACTCTTCTTAATCACTCAATCTAATCTCTTTCTCACCTTTGTTAGAAGGACAGTATCTTGTTTGGCCATTGCATCCCTCCTCATGTGAATCTTTTCCATTATGAGATCATGGATCTCAGTAAGCATGTCAGTAATTGGCATATACACCTTGTTTTCATAATGTAGGCATTGAAGCACTCAGGCATAATAAAAATTTCATCTCTAAATCACTTCATTAACATATAAAACGAATTGTAACAAACTCAAACAGAGGTACTGAAATTTCTGTTTTGTGCAACATTCACTAAAATGTGCAGAACTCTTAGCTCATTTACTCTATCGACGAACGGTTTTCGCGTACATAAACTAGACTCCAAATAGAACAACTTTCATTAAGAAATCACTGACCAAAACAGACCACAACCCATGATAATTCCTCTTGCAAAAACAGGGCAGTAGCTATTTTTATAGCAGTTTTTTTCTTATGCTTAACAATGATCAAAACACATAAATAACTTACTAACTCAAGAACCCTAATTAAAATATTCAAACCCTAATCAATAATGAACATAATCAGCCATTATTAAGCTTAAGAATCAAGAATCATACCTCTTACAAGCTTAAAAAAACAACCACAAATCTTCAACCAAGCAAAACTCTCACTTTCTTCACCAAAATTACTATTCACTTTCTTCTCCAAGCTTCTTCCGTTCCAAACCACCACAAAATTAGCTAAACCTTCAATTCAAGCTTAACCCATTATGTATATGTGTTTGCCCTTTGATTTCTAGTATAAACAAGCACACAAAACTCACAATTTTTCTCTCCTTCCTCTCTTTTCTTCTTAACCCAATTTTCTTCTCTTTCTCTTTTTTTTTCTTCTCCCACTTCTACTTGTATAATTATATATATCCCCAAGGACACTTGTAATCCTCTCCTTCAATATTCCCACATTCTAGAAATCTCTACATATATCTTTTTATTTTCTTATTTCTAATTTTTTTTTAAACTAATGACATTTAAAGATGTTAAAAATCTATAAATAATCTCAAACCTCCAAAATAAATAACCAGAATTTAACTTAATTAAATTCTAGTTCTCTCGAGTCTAAAATAATATTCCCATGCTCTAAAACTCATTCTCATAATTAAATCTCTAATTAAACTCATTTTTCTCAAAAATTAAAATAATTGGAATCAATTCTCAAATTAATTCTCAATATTCTCAAAATTGTATCTAAATTCTAAAATACACTAATCCATCAAGATCTCATAGCTCCATATGCTCTCCATAATTTATAACCATTTTTCGGGTACTCAAAATAATTACTACTAGCACTAATCGAACGAATTTCCTAGATATTGTTTCCGATTTTCTCAAGAAAAAAAAACTAATTTCAAATTGATGTTTTAAAGTCTCGATGTTTAATTCCTCAATCTCATGGTCTCAAGAATTCCTCCAAATAAATCTCCAAATATAAATACAACTTATATTATAAAAGAAAACTTATAAAATATATTCTGAGAATCTTGGTTATTACACTTCTCCTCACTTTCTCAAATTCATCATCACTGTAATTCCCATGGAAATATAGATCTGGTTCACTACCTTCATCACTGTCAAAATTGAGCATTTTGCCTGAGGTACTCTTCCTAGCAGTTAGTTTGTACCTTCTACCAGGTGTGACTTGATTCACTCTAACACCCTTCACTGATACAGAACCTGGGCTAAGACAACTTTTTTTCCACCAATCCTCTCTATCACCCTCATTCACATTTCCACCATCAGCCAAATTATCATCATTATTCACATCTCCACCTTCAGTCAAATTATCACCCTCATTCACATTTCCACCATCAGCCAAATTATCATCATTATTCACATCTCCACCTTCAATCAAATTATCACCCTCATTCACGTTTCCACCATCAGTTAAATTATCATCATTATTCACATCTCCACCTTCAAATGGATTCCATGAGTCCTCATGCCAAGCCTCATCATCAACAGTGGGAGGGAATGGAGCAACAGAGCCTTCATGGTATACATGAATTTTGTATACCCCGGTGTGCCTAGATGCATGCACCAACTCTCTAATATACTTGTAATAACCCTAACTTTTAGAATGCTACAGTGCCTAAATGAATAGTAATTTTGAGGATTTAGGGAAATGGTATGTAAGTACCCTACATTTGAAATGAAAAATGAATAATCAGGAACCATATTATTGTTGTGCTATAAAAATGAGTGACTCAAAATGATAATGGATTTTAGAAATTCCTGAATATGGACTTTAAGGATTTTCGATTTCGATTGAGACTCTATTGAATGTGATATTAAGGAGTATAGAAATGTTAAATGGTTTATATCTTGAGGAAATAGTGAAATTAGGATAAACCAAGGAGTGATCAAGTCAAGGAAATGCCAAGGGAATTTAGATTGTTAAACGAGTTTGAGAATGCTTGAGAACCTGAGAGACAACCGGGAGAGCAACTTCTGAGAAAAAGAGAATATACCAAGGATATTGGATCTAATATCTACTTGAGGATTAGAATCACCCTAACACACTAATATATTATGTGAGAGAGGATATTATATATCCAAGGAATTTATAAAGGAGAAACCACTGAGAGAATCGCAGAAATCATTCAATGGATCAAACGACGAGAAAACTTTGAACGGAGCCCAAACAAAAGGCCCAAAACATGGGGGAAAGCCCAAATTTCGGCCCAACACTATAAGGAGCTGATATAAGAGTATTAAGGAAGGAAACCATGTGAGTGAATAAGAGAAAGAGGAAGGGCATTGGTAAACATTTCAAGATAAGGCAAAGACAAGCAAGTAAATAGCAAGAAATGGAGTAACATGTTTTAAGCTTGGCAAGTGGACCAAGGGATCCCCAACACTTGGACAAATAGATGATCAACACCACATTAAAAGAGGATAAGAGTGAATAAAGGTATAGATACATGTATAAGCAAGTAGAAATCAAGCTAAACCCATAGACATACAAACTGCCCAGCAAGAGCAAGGAGGAAATCAAAATTCATATCTCAAGATCTAGAGCTTCTAAAATCACCAAATTTTAACCATAGCTTCTCCACTCTATGTGGAAGATTCGTACAAAATTTCATGACAATCCAAGTAGTATAGCCTAGTCAAATCCATGCTCAAAGTGAGAGAACCAAACCTGTCTAGGTTCTGGCCAGTAGCAAGATGGGGCTCAAAACCCTAGCTCCCATGGTTGGATTCTTGTGTTCTATAGCTTAAAACAAAGGTAATCAAGACCCCAAGGTATGATCAAAATCTTAGCTTCAAATATTGAGTATAGCTATGTCAAAAGATGGATAAAAAATGATGATGAATAGTGATTTTCAAGAACTAACTTTGTGTTCTTGATTTCTTTTGATCGATTCAAGTGTACTAAGGCTACTTAAGGACCATTCAAGGCTTACTAGGGGTTAGTCACTCTTCAAGAAGGTATAAATCTCAAGACCCTTTAGTATTACTTTGAATATATGATGGATTATAGAAAGTTTAGTGATTAAGGTTATGATAAGTGATTATTCATGATGATATATGTGTTTGTAAGTGGTTTAAGTTGAATATGGAAGTGGGTTGTGATTGTAACCATGGTTGGTATGATGACCACATGGTGTAGGGTTGATATATGTGTTTGGTGATGGATTTGGAGGAGTTGAATTTTGGAAAGTATGAAAATATAGCTGTTATAATGCCCGATTTTCGTTAAACCAAATAGATGCCATGTTTTTGGACACCAATGCCGTACGGTAGCTCCATGCCTAGAGTACCAAGTGACCATGAGATGATAGAGCTTAGTTCATAGATCGTTTTGATATAAAGTACGTTAAAATCTGATGAACGGTTTAGGAGAAAAGTCAGTTTTAGTGAGAGACGTTCGAGAACCGAGAAAACGTAATTATATCAACTTTGAGGCTATAATTACCATACTTAAACATTTTTAAAAGTTACGAAATTGTGGGATATTGTAGTGGGGTGGTCAGGGGACCAGTACCAGTTGACCTTGTATTAAAATTCGGAATTGATATTTTCTGAGAATTTTTATAGTCGAGTGTGGTTATTAAGGGAAATGGTGGAATACACTAAAACTTTGATCGAGTTTAAAAATGGTTAAGTTCATGTAAACTTTTGGTGCATAAAAACTATGTTAAACATATAATATGTGTTAAGGGTGTTATTGTATAAAGATTAGGTGATTAAGTGGGATGTATACTAACAGTGATCCTTTCGTTTCTATAGAAACGGGAGACGAACTCAGGATCATACCTACTCGCTTTAGAGATCCAGGCAACATTTCTCCTATCTTTACTTTGAAAAATTATTTACCTTCAAAGAAAGATGATTTCATGGAATATATATGTGATCCTATTGTTACTATATTGTTGAGAATTTACTTCCTGATTTTGGGAATTAAAGAGAGATGGATATGGATATACAGATATGATTATGCATAAAGTGAACATGCTTTATGATTAAAAGAATATGAAAGAATGGTATCAGTTGTTATCTAGGGTTATATGATTTATAATATTATGTTAAAAATATTATTTTTAAATATTGTGATTTAATAAATATTATTTGATTATTATTTACTATTTCTAAAAAAGGATGGAATATTATATATATATATATATATATATATATATATATATATATATATATATATATATATATATATATATATATATATATAAGTGTACTGGATTCCATTAAATACAGAGAAGATGTCTGAGTCATAATCAGAGTATTATGGCATAAGCTTTAAAAGTGATGACATATGTGAATGAAAGTGGAAATGGAAATTGAAAGGAAAAATGTGGAATGGTATTGGTATAAATGGAATACTGATTGACAAAAAGGAGGGGGATTGCAACAAAAAGCGTAAGAGGCTGTGTGCGGCACAGTCCAGCACTCAATATTTATTAATGCCCAAGAGTTGCCGAAGGAGGATGTAGCAGGTAGCCTTCCTCCAGGGTTGATGACCAGGTGGGATCATCCCTTCTACTAGTAGTAAACAGAGAGCATGTACGGTCAGGCGACTGATCATCGTCCTACGTATCTGGCGCTAGCAGATATCCCAAAAACTTAAAAGAAAGAATTGATAATGGTTTTCAGATCTGTATTCTGGAAAAGGAAAATGGTATGAAATGATGGAATTGTTTTTACAGTAAGAAGAGAAACTGATTTTATATTATTTTTATATAATTGTTGTATAAAAAGGGAAATGGAAAGATTGTATTGAGAGATGATGTGCAGATGATATATTATCTTGAAATATTATGCTGAGGTGATGTAATGGTTTTTAATTATTATAGAAGAAAAACTGATATTATATTGTTTTAGAAGAAAAACTGATATTATATTAGAAGAGAAACTGATATTAGAATGCTATATTTCTTTTAGTATAAAAATATTTGGAAGGAGTAGTTATCAAATAAAAATAAATTCTTTTTATAATAATTATGATTTGTCTTCTGTTCATTATACAGATATATTTATGTTTCATTTGAAGCTAGTTTATAAAATTTATCTTGCTGATCTATTATAGCTCACTCTTGCTATTTACTTATACAACAGCTAGGTCGCATGCCGATACTTCGCACTACACCCCGCAAGAGGGTAAGGGAAAGGCGACCTTTTGAGAGAACGCTGACACCTATCCTGGAGGTAGCATATAGACAGGCGGGTCCCGGTAGACTTATGTACATTAAGTGTGTAAGCTCATGTAATAAACTTTTGGTTGTTGGAATGCTTCATGTAGAAGTATTATTCAACAACGTACTTAGTAAGATTCTGGATTTGAAATAACTCCTTAACTCTAAACTTTTAATATTGTGAATGTTGTTCTCTGAGCATATGACTGGTGTGTGTTAATATTAAAGTGTGAGGTCTATTGTGTGAGTTTTATTATGCATTTATATTCCAGCTGCTAAGAGTAGAATTTTAATGAATGGAAATTGGACCATGATGACCTGGATCCATGACCCCGGATCTAGGGGCGTCACAATACTTGTCATCAGTCAATTCTCTAAACCCATGATCTGGAGTTACCCCATCCCTCATAAAAAACAGTCTATCCCCATCCTTTACCACATCTTTCACCATCTCCCTAATCCAATTCACAGACAACTTTGAAGTCTCTACCCGCTTAAATCTCTTACATTTAGGCCCTGCATACTGGTACGCAATTTTGGTCATGAAATGGCCACCATGGTATACAACTAAGTCACACACCCTACAAGAATAACATTATACTTAACATTTACTCCATTTCTAACATAACAAACTAGTAAATGAAGAAAAGCAACTAAAGGTTAAAGAGTGTCACTTACAAAAGAACCATGGTATGTACTCGGAGAATGAAACTGGAGAACAGCAACCAAACCTCTGAAAATGCTCGAATGGGCATGTGTATGCAAGTGAAAGTGTAAGTAATTTTGGGGAGATCAAAAGGCGGGGGGTGGGCTATAATTGGGTTAGGTTTTATTTTGGGGTTTAATTGAGGTTTTATTTTGGGGTTTAATTGAGGTTTAATTTTGGGGTTTATTTGGGGGTCTAATTTGGGGTTTTGTGTTGCTGATGTGTCCATCTACGTGGAGTGTGACTGAGCAGCCAAGTCAGTCGTCCGTTAGTCAAATGGACGACAGTTTTTTTTAATAGACGACGATGGGGAAAAGAGAAAAAAAGGAAAGTGCAGTGATGCCTTCGATAGTACAGTAGGCTAAACGGAAATTTCACTATAGTACAGTAGGGAAAGTGACCTTTTACCCGTAGAAGAAATGACATGTGCTTTTTGTATTGTATTAGCTTGTAACCCGTGCGAGGCACGGAAGATTTTAAATATTTTTAACTTAATATTTAATATTTTTATTTTATTATTCATAATTCTAATATTTGCTTTTAAATTAGTAAGAAAATAAATTATAGAAGATAATAAAATATAATAATACATATTGATAGTATTCTAAATGATAGTTTTTTGCTTGTATATTGAAAAAAATAAATAACTTTTTAAATTTAATATGTTATTGACGAGAATTGAACCTTGAAATTCTTGAAGTAGTTTTGTCCCCTATTTTGACTTTTCAAAGTCAAACTAATCGAGTTTCGACTAATAATCAATAAATATTGATAAACATATAAATTACAAAAAAAATGATCATTAGAAAATTTATGTGAAGTATTATTAAAACTGAATTTTAAATTTGTAAAAATATGAAACAATAAATTATAATTTACAATCAAATTTCGATGAATTTGATTTTGAAAAGTCAAAATGGGACACAATAAGTGGGACATAGGGAGTAATATAAATGTTTAATAACAATATGGTGAAAATAAATAATATAAATTTTTAACTAAAATATGTTGTTGAGGGAAATTGAACATTGAACTTCTTTTCGAACCTTGAACCTATAGGAGTATTTTATATATTATAAAAAGAATATTCTTTTAGCATTACATCCAACGGTTCTCATTAATCTGTCTCAAAATCCAACGGTTGCTATTGAGTGTACCAAAAAAAGTGTACCAAACTACCAACCAAATATACCTTATTCCGCTTATAATAGTATAGTATAGATAGTACAGATAGATAGATATGTAAAACCCGTAGTTCATTGATGCCTAACCATGTTAATTTTTAAAAGTTTCTGACACCATGTATTTAAACCTAAGTTCTATCACCCACTTCTGGTTTCTTCAGCTATACATGCTCTCATTTTTCTCTGCACACACTGCTATATCCAAATGTTGTTTCTTTCAAAGCATGGTTTGATTGTTGGATCCTGCTTCTCGTTTGTTATTATCCTTAAATTTTGATGATGCAGATTTTTTATATTGCAAACACTGAGAAAGTGGTGGCTGCAGGATTGACTCCTACTTCTTGTGCTCCTTACCAACATGATAATGGAGTTCAATATTTGCTTATAAATGGGGTAGGAACTCAATCATGAGTTGTTGCCTGATGCTGATACTGTATTAATTTCTGTGATATCTTTGAAGGTTCAATACTTCAGTTGAAATGGTAAATTATCATGAATTCTTTTGTGAAATTGTCTTGTAATACTTCCGTATTGTTCCATCAAGTGGTAACAAATCACTATACGACGTATTTCACGGTTTTAATGTCATGACCGAGATTTGTGTGATTTAGGTAGGTAAAAGGGTGTAATTAGGTGCTTGATGCCTGAAATGGCTTGCAGTAATGCTTCTAAACATCTGGTTGGACCAATTTCATCCAGTGGATACTAGCATGATGTGGTGTAGCTGTTGATATTACATAATAGTTTACTTATTTCTACTTGTACATACAGCTCAGCACTTTAGTCAGTTAGATACCAATCACGTGATAGAATTAGTTAGTTAGACTGATATATATTGTACAACTCTCTTCATTCTGCATCTATCACACTATAAACATTTCATTCTGTTCTTTGTACTATGGTGTTCATCTTCTTCAACATTCTGTTAGTTTTAGAAATTCGACATGGTATCAAAGCAAGGTTCTTCAGATCTTCATCTCCTGGTGATTTTAATCTAATTTTTTGACTACGTTCTTCTCGATTGATCGTTGTGTATCTGGTAATATCAATCTCGATCCGTTCTTTGATCTATTTTTTCAATGTTTTTCACATCTTAATCTTTCTCAATCTCTCTCTTTATATCATTTTCATACTTGATCTATGTGTTTTACATGATTTGTATCTGTCATTTCTCTGATTAATTGATATACAAAAGTCTGTTATCAATTCTTGATTATCACAGACGATTAGCATAGTTTTATACATCTTAATTCAATCTTTTAGTTTTTCGTTGATTGTTGCAATTCGGTGGAACATTGTTCTTCAATTAATTCTTGATTACATAATCATCTGTACAAAACTATGGATCATGCGTCTGCAAGTACTTCTCATCAAGTTTCTAATCAAAATGATTCTCAACAAAAAATAATCATTTTCTTCAAGATAATCCACTACATCTTCAGTCATTTGACAGTCCTGGAATGAAGCTTGTTCGTGAATGTTTTGATGGAATTGGTTTTGGTAATTGGAAACGATCAATGACTATTGCTTTGTCTGCTCGTAACAAGTTAGGGTTTGTAGATGGTTCAATTCCAAAACCTGATTCCACATCTGTTTCGTTTAAGAGTTGGTCAAGATGCAATGATATGGTTATCTCATGGATTCTTGGTGCTTTATCAAAAAATATTGGTCGAAGTGTTATCTATGCTACTACGACTTGTCAAATGTGGAAAGAATTGGAAGAACGTTATGGTGTGTCTAATGGCACACAATTATTTGGTCTTCATAAGGAAATCAGTAAAATTACACAAGGATTTTCAACAATTACAGATTACTTTACTAAGCTGAAAATGTTATGGGATGATTTGGATGCGTTATGTATCATACCTGCTTGCACCTGCAAATGTGATTATGGAGTTGCACAGAAAACTGCAAATCTTTATCAAAATCAGTGTGTCATTCAGTTTCTCATGGGGTTAAACGAATCATACAATGTGATTCGAGGCTCTATTTTGATGGCTAATCCTTTACCTTCAATCAGTCAAGTCTATAACTTACTTCTTCAAGAGGAGGCTCAAAGAGAGATTCATACTTCCACAAATTTTATGATAGATGCTACTTCATTACATGTTAATGCTACCAGAGACTTCTCTAGTCAAGGACAGTTCAAGAACAAGAACTTTTCTAAGTCATCTATTGTGTTCAATTATTGCAAGAAACCAGGGAATTCTATTGAGAAGTGCTACATGATTCATGGTTTTCCAAGTGATTTTAAGTTTACCAAATCAAGCACCAACACAAAACGGTTTGCAGCATTTGCTGATGTTTCTAATGACTCCTCTTCTGCTACTAAACAGGATCTATTGCCTACTGATTCTACTTAATCAATGGTGACTCCAAATTTAACTCATGAAGTGTATTCTTAGTTGGTACAACTTCTCAAAGATTCTCAGGCAACAGCTCAATGGTTCATATGCTAATTTTGCTGGTAACACTCAATGTTCCTATTCTATTGTTGCATGTATATCACAGTCTAATACTAATACATGGACCATTGACAGTGGATCTAATGATCACATGTGTTCTCAGAAACATCTTTTCAATTCTTTATCTGATTTAGATCATCCATTGACTATTTCTTTACAAATGGTCATGTTTTACGAATAACATCTGTTGGAACAGTTCCTATTTCTCACAATATCACTCTTCAACATGTTCTTTATGTGCCTATTTTTCAATTCAATCTTCTGTCAGTTAGTAAGTTGTCTCAACAATTGAATTGCACCATACATTTTACTAATATTTCATGTTGGTTGCAGGGCTCTTCTCTGAAGACGTCTCTGGAACTTGGTAAAGCTTTTAAAGGGTTGTACCTTTTGTCTCACTCTGCTTCCACTACTCAAGCTACCGTGTCCTCTAGTCTTCAGTCTGTTTCTCTCAATACTACTTCAAACAATTGTAATAAATCTTGTTTGTTATGGCATTATCGATTAGGCCATTTACCTTTTCATAAGATTCAAATGCTAAAGTTGTGTAATAATGATGACATGACATATTTTACTTGTATTATTTTTGCTTAAGCTAGACAAACGCGTCTTTCTTTCCTGTCAGTTACATTAGCAGCACACATATTTTCCAATTAATTCACATATATGTTTGGGGACCGTACAAAATCCCCACATATAACAAGTTTAAATACTTTATCACTATTGTTAATGACTTTTCCAGAGTCAACTAGACTTTTTTGCTTGCAAATAGTAGTGCTTTTGACTGTCTCAAATCTTTTATCTGTTTAGTCAAAACTCAGTTTTAGTCTACTGTTCAAATAGTTCGATCAGATAATGCTTTAGAGTTAGGATCCAGTACTTCTGCCATTGCTTATTTTCAGTCTCAGGGAATCAACCATCAAACTTATTGTGCATACACTCCACAACAGAATGGTGTTGTGGAACATAAACACAAACACTTGTTAGAAACCTCTCGTGCCTTATTATATCAATTTCACTTATTAGATCAGATATTACTTTAGATTTAGGATCCAGTACTTCTGCCATTGCTTATTTTCAGTCTCAGGGAATTAACCATCAAACTTCTTGTGCATACACTCCACAACAGAGTGGTGTTGTGGAACGTAAACACAAACACTTGTTAGAAATCTCTCGTGCCTTATTATATCAATCTCACTTGCCTCTCAGGTTCTGGGGTGACTGTGTTCTCACAACCACCTACTTAATCAATCATTTTCCATCTAGAGTTCTTAATAATATTTCACCATATAAAAAGTTATTCAAAACTCCTTCAGTTTTTTCTAATCTCAAACCTTTTGACTATTTATCTCTTGTTTCTACTCATAAGCAGCATAGGGATAAATTCTCTCCTCGAGCTTCAGTTTGTGTGTTTATTGGTTATCCTCCTGGAAAGAATGCATACAAGTTTTACAATTTATACATAAAAGAAATATTAATTTCTAGAGATGTTGTTTTCTATGAAACTAAGTTTTCGTATCAAGATGTCGATTCATCCATTTTTATTCCTTTTGCTATTCTTGATTTTGAAGTTACTAATTCATTGTCCACACCAAACACTACTCCAAATATTACTCTTCCAAATACTACTCCATCCTTGTCTACACAGCAAAATATGTCTAATTTTCAGAATTATGATAATGCATCTGAAATCTCATCAAGTCCTATTTTACAAAATATCTCTCGAAAGTCCACTAGAATCTCCAAGTTACCAGGTTATCTAGCAGGCTATGTACATTCCTTACACACTAAGTGCTCAGATTCTATTTGTTCTTGCACCATCACTTCTTTTTGTCATCAAGAACCTGCTCATTCGTCTGAATCAAGCTTATGTTGTGCAATTCCACCTTTAAATCTTCAAACCCCAGTTGCTGAACCTAGTTCATTTGATGAAGCTATGTTGTATCCTGAATGGCAACAAGCTGTTGCTGCTAAATTTTCAGCACTCGAAGCTAATAATACATGGTCCTTAGTTCCCTTTCCACGGGGCAAGAAAGCTATATCTTGTAGGTGGGTTTTTAAAGTTAAACATCATGTTGATGGTTCTATTGAGCGCTACAAAGCTCGGTTAGTCGTGAAGGGCTTCACTCAAAAAGCTGGAATTGACTACATCGAGACCTTTTCTCCTGTTGTGAAAATGACTACTCTTCGAAGTTTAGTTGCTGTGGCTATTAAGAACAATTGGTACATGTTTCAACTAGACGTAAATAATGCCTTCCTCCACGGAGATTTGTATGAGGACGTATACATGAAACCTCCACCTAGTTTACTACTGTCTGACCCTTCTTTGGTTTGCAAATTGATTAAGTCGCTTTATGGCCTCAAACAAGCCTCCAGAAATTGGAATTTTAAGCTTTGTTGTGCTCTTTTGTCACGAGGTTATAGTTCCTCAAAGAATGATTATTCCTTATTTTACAAAAAATTTGGTGATACAGTGGTCTATCTTGTAGTTTATGTCGATGATATATTAGTAGTGGGTAATGATTTAAAAGAAATCAACTCAGTTAAGGCATTTCTTGATGAAACCTTTAAAATCAAGGATCTTGGTTCTCTTCATTACTTTTTGGGCCTTGAGTTTCAGCATATTGATAAAGGTATGATTGTTTCTCAGAATAAGTTCACAACTGACTTGTTAAATGAGTTTCACTGCTCTGCTTCTCCTGTTCTGAGTCCTCTTGATCTTGATATTAAATTACTACCTGATCAAGGTCCTTCTGGATTTTGATTTCTCATTGTATAGAAAATTAGTAGGGAAGTTAAATTTTTTAACTAATACTCGCCCAGACATTTCATTTGTTGTACAACATTTGAGCTAGTTTATGAGTTCTCCCAGGCAACCACATTGGGATGCTGCTTATCATGTATTACGCTATCTAAAATCCAATCCTAGTCAAGGCCTGTTCTTTAACTCTTCCCCTAGTTTTCAACTACAGGCGTTTTCAACTCAGTTGATAAATAACCCCTATTATATTAAAGCCGAAACATTGAAAGTTTGTCGATTTGGTTTTCGGTACGGGTATCCTAATTATTAAAATAAATAATAACATAATATAATTAATGGGTTAAGTATCAAATTGGTCACTGAAGTGGAGGTCATATATCAATTTATTCACTGATCTCAACGGGTTATCATTTGAATCATTAAAATCATAATAAGTATCAATCAAATACCCTTATATATGTACTCGGGAAGTAAAAACAAATTTTCATTTAGTTCTATACATTTTTCTGGAATGAATATAACCAAATGAAAGGTTATGAATTCTAGTGTTTTTGATAATATATTTAGACTTTTAGAAATTTATTTACTATTTATTTTTAATTTTATAAATATTTTATTTGATTTAATTAAAAGTAAATAGTAAATAAATTTCTGAATATCTAAATATATTATCAAAAATACTAGAATTCATAACTTTTCATTTGGTTATAGTATCATTCCACGAAAATGTGTAGTACTCAATAAAAAATTATATTTACTTCTCGAGTACATATATAGAGATATTTGTTTGATATTTATTATGACTTTAATAATTCAAATGATATTCCGTTGAGATCAATGAATGGATTGATATATGGCCTCCACTTCAGTGACCATTTCGATACTTAACCCTATAATTAATAGTAATTAGCTGATTGTGTTTTTCACGTTTATAGTTGAGAATATTATCCCTTATCTGACTAGTCAATTTTTGTCAACTTTGTAATTCATCAATATCGGGTATATCATCAAAATCTTTTTGTTTAAAATTTCAAAATATTGTTAACATCATTTTCATTCACCTCATATTTCGACTCTCCTATTTTAAAAGACAATTTTGTAAGCTCAGGAATCGATAAAATCTTCAATTTTGCAAGAATTCATCATGCATCGGTAATAAAATTTGTGCTATGAATTAAGATTATGACCGACAAATGAACAATCGTGGTCCGAATTTTGTTTAACATCAATCGGGTGGCGTTTGTCCTCCAACTTAAGCTTTGTCTCATGAATTTGAATTTGATTGTTATATGAATTAAGTTGCTCAACAAACCATTATTAGATATATAATAGATTTATTATGCAATGAAACAACTCTTTCTTGTTAAGACTAATTTCCAAAATATATAATGGGACATCTCTATTTGTAGCCTCTAGGGTGAAGCTCGAGTATTTTAAATTTGCTGGTAAAGTGGTAACATTAACCATGTTGCACGAAGTACAGATCAGCATTGTTCTTGACCATGCACTTTGTTTACAACTGGCTAAAAGGTCCGTTTATGTTGAAGATATTCGAAATATAGATCCCGTGGTGTACAAAAGTTGCAAGGAGATATTGAATATGGATCCTGAAAGCGTTGATTGAGATGTTCTCGCTCTCACATCTAGTGTTAATGAAGTCAATATTGCAGTGGATAGTAAAAATGGAGAAAGAATATGTTCATCTTCTTATTCAACATTGGTTTGTCAAATACGTCGCGGAACAGGTTGATCAATTTAACCAGCTTTACTGATATTGTAAGTTCCCCGGAAAAAACTGATAGTATTTTTTAAATGGTTAGAATTAGAATAGTTTGATAAGATGTTGCATGGGAGTGAAAGACCTATCTCTGTTGAAGACTGGAAGGCTCATACTAATTACCATGGGTACAATGATACTGACAATCAATCAGATTGTTTATATTGTGTTCTGTTAACATTCGTGTCTTGATTCTTTTAATATTTAGGAACTTAGTATCAATTATGTGTAGAAAATTATCAGGCTTTTGATTTTTTTTGACATCAGAAAAAAATAAACATAAACATTATCAGGTTTTACTGTTCTTTTGGACATCAATAAAGTATCTACCTGTAGAAGGTTTTAAGGCTCTTTCCGGTCCGTTATCCATTCACAGGAGAAATGGTGTTCATTTGAACTGTCTTCATATTTCCCACACATGCTATTATCAATTGTGTTTTCCCACCTTATTCATCATCGTAAGCAATGGAGAATTGTCTAAATACCATTAGTCAGGAACATATTACCTGCAATTTTGGTGGACCTTCAAATAAACTCTCCACGTGATTAAAAGCTAAATGCAATAAATATGAAGTGTTCCTTGTTGTCTAAAAAATTGAAGCAGTCTTATTAACAAAAATTGCACGTGTTATGAAGATACTGATACATCATCCTAATTCACACACCTTTGCCCAATTTCTTGACTTTCTTTTTATTATTGAGCTTGATGCTCTTTACTTGATGGTCAATGAGAAATGCAGTTTGCCTGATTGTAGTAGCTGGAAACCTGAATAACATTTTTTTCTGTAAATTTTACATCTTCTGTTTTACTCGTCTGGTAACTTTCATTTTATATTTTAGCTAAATTTGCTTGTTTGGTGTTTATAATGACGAAAGTAAATAAATAAAAACCTCTCACCTCTTGGTGTAGCCAGAGGCAGATCTCAATGCAAGCAGGCCCAGTTTTAGCTGGGAGAAAAATTTAAGTTAACAATAGAAAAAAAGTTACCGCTAGGCAAAAATTTTAAAGTGAGAATTAAAGTAGTATTTCATATGTTCATTTTACCCTCCCTTTAACCAAAATTAGAGAAGAGAGACTGGAGAGCTAAAGCGGGGGATTCAAAATTTCAAGCCTTTGATGCTCTGTATCTATTTTGGTTTCTTAATGAATATTTAGTACGAATTGTTTTTGATATACGATGTATATTATTCATCGTGAAAAAAATATTCGTCGGATAAATATTTTTGGTTAGATCCGCCACTGGATGTAGCGGTATCTCCCTCGCTTCCTTTACGGGATGTCGAGGGTTCGAACCTTATCATAGACAAGGTCGGTGTGTGAGTATGTACAAATATTAAAAAATAAATAAAAATTTGCCAAAATTTGCTGATACAGAAACAGTTTACAACAACCAAAATGATGTACTATGTTTACATTAAAAATTACACTACAAAACGATCAACAAAAATTCAACATCTTTAGTTGATCTATTTTTATCCCAACAGAAATTGATCTTAAAACACGAGTATTAGATCATTCGGCCACGATCTGGTCTTATTGTTTCAACCTTAATGTTTTTTTTGTCCTTTAATAACAAAGGTTCCTTTGCCACTGAAAGCTTCGTAAGGCACAAATGTCCAATTCCTCGAGACACAGATGCAGTAGTGAATCTAGTGAAAGTCCCATCCTTTTTACCAGGTGCAGCAATCAAAATTTCTGATCCACCAGCAATTTCCTGCTCCAACTTTGGAAGGATTTAGTTGACCACGACAGAATTTTGTTACCTTCTTCACTGTCATCAAGAAACCTCAGTGAAATCGAATGCTTACCAACAAATCCACAATAATAGGCCCTTGCAATGAGTTTCTGACCAACGTAGCACTCCTTGTCAAAGCTTATGGCATTCAAACCAGCGAAAATGTGTTCAATTGGGATTGCTTCACCAAAATATGTTAATCAAAAGATAGTATCTCACAATTTTTAAACAATTTATAAACTGAGTTTGGGGAAGGAGAATATTTATACTTGTATCAGTAATGGAAACTAGGCATAACAATTCCAGACCAATAGCAATGCATTCTGCAATTTTAAGATTTCTAAGTAACAACTTATATGTCATATAAAGAAAGAGACATATTATTATATCCTATTATATCCTATATATATTATTATATAATAAGATTATTATATAATAAGAGTAAGATGGATAATAAACGAGTACTACCATAGGTCAAGGGTTCGACTCCTAACAACAACATATATTTTATAAATTAAATTTAAAGTCACTAATACACAACTTAATTAATAAGCGCACTGAATTTACACTTTTGATTTGTTTATGGCTCGGCCTAAAAAACTTCTAATCATATTTTTTGTATGCTTGCTTTTGTGAATAATACGTTATGTAATAAAATTAAGAGGAACTATATCCTTATTATATCCTTATATATAATAAGCGTAAAGAGGATCTTATCTATAATTTTTGTCACTGTACTATCAAAATAATTTCAACCGTCGAATCTAATATTTTAAAAATAGACGATCAAGATTATATTATATTAAGATGAAAATTATAATATAAAAAGGATATAATTAAAAGTAGTTATATTAAAATTGAAATATTATTTATTTTTTATTAATAGTAAGTCGTAAGTCCCTATTATTGCTATTATTGCGGTGTTCCGGACAGAAACAGATGATACGCAATCCAAATCACGTAAAAATTTCATAGTATAAGTCCTTAAACGGGTGTTCAAGTCAGTTTTAAAGCGGATCACTAGCTGAATAAATAAAGTATATCTAATTTTTTTTAGCTGAAATGTGAAATATAAATCGTGTAGTAATCGAGGATTAAAAACTTGCATTATACAAAGGTTACAAATTTAGCAAGGTATTTTCAATTTTTATTCATAGTTATACTTATATTACATTGTTCTTAATCCATTTAAAAAAAGTGATAATCAACCGAAATTAATAGCTGATTAATCGAGATTTGGTTGTTAATCAAACTAATTTTGTTATAATCGGATTAAAAAATGTTTTTTTGTAAAAATAAATTATTTTAATGTATAAAAAAACAATTATAAACAAATTATTTATATCAATATTTAATTAATAAATTAAATATTATAATTAATAAAAAAAATATTATAATTCTTAAAACAATTATAAAAAATAATAAATTATTTAAATGTATCAATATTTATATCAATATTTAATTAATAAATTTGTATAAAAAACCATGTTTTGCACGGATTATAAGTTAGTTTATATAAGTAACACATATGCGGAAATTTTGTTGCATCACGACTACACAGTCAAATAGTAGTGCATTCAGCCATTTTAAGATTTCTAAGTAACAACTTAAGTCATATAAAGAAAAGGGACATATCTATATAAGTTACACATATGCAGAAACTTTGTTACATCACTGACTACATAGTCAAATAGTTCCGCTATCCTTCCTATTCTTATAAGAGCTCCTTATGGTTGGAAATAGGGCTGAGCAAAAACCCCGAAAAAATTCGAATCCGAATCCGAATCTGCTAAAAATCGCAAAAAATCGATCCGTATAAAACCGATCCGAAACCGAATCCGAAAAATTAAAAACCGAAACCGAATCCGATTATGCGGTTTCGGTTTCTTGTCGGATCCGATCCGAAAAAACCCGAATCCGATCCGAAAATTTAAAATAAATAAATAAATATTTTATATATTTTATAACAATATTTTTTAAAAACATTTTTACACTGATTATTCACAATACATATAAATTTTGAAATTAAATGTAATGCAGTTGGGCTGTAGAGTGTAGATGGCTGATTGGCCAGTAACCCAATAGATTCCAAACAAATAACAGATATATACAATAAAATGAAACAACCAGACCTCAATAACATATATTGAACAAATATAACAAGGAAATTATATACAGGGGAGAGAAAAATGAGGGCTGCTTGAATTGGAGTTATGAACCACATGGCTATGAATGCAAAGTTCACATGACAGTAATAAATGAGAAGCAGAAGCATGAGGAGAATGTAACTGCTTAGAGCATCTCCAAGAGACTCCTACATTCACTCTTAAAAATAATATAAATAAATGGCTCTTAGCAAGTTATTACATTGGTTTATGTGTCAAACTCCAACAATCCTCTTTATATTAGCTCTTTATTTATTATTTATTCATAAATTAACCCCACTATAACCAAAAGTTGTGCAAGAATTGGTGGACATAAATATTTTATTATTAAAATACAAGTTAAGAGCTACTAGTGGCTCTTAGAAATGAGGAGAGAGAAGAGGCTCTTAGTGTTTTTAAGAGCCACTAAGAGTCTCTTGGAGCAACATTTTCATTCTCTCTCCTCATTTTTTGAGTTAAGAGCTTGAGTAGAGAGCCTCTTGGAGATGCTCTTAGTTGGAGAATAAACTAGATATCAGATATCCCAAAAACTTGGATATACTTGGATTGCAGAACAGAAAATCTGCTTCTGTATTGCTTTCAGTAATTAATGCTTCGAGAAAACAAATGTTTCAAGCATGTAATTTTAAATTTTACGTATTTTTTTAAGTAAGGTATGTCGGTTTTATCATTTTTATTTGAGGCGGGTTTAAAACCGAAACCGAACCGATTGCATCCGATCCGAAAATTTTGAATCCGAAACCGAACCGCCGGTTTCGGTTGCGGTTTCGGTTTTAGATTTTAAAACCCGAAGAGTTTCGGTTTCGGTTTAGGTTTTACCATAAATCCGATCCGATCCGATCCGTGCTCTCCCCTAGTTGGAAAGAATAAAATCAGGAGGGAATGGATCAAAACTATTTTACCTATGCATATTATTAAATTGTTTTCATTACTTTCTCTATTACCTTCTAAATAATTTTAACTGTAGCTTAAACCAACAAATTTAAGAAGGAATGTCAATGTTCCATTCTCCTTCAAACTCAATTTTTCACATAAATCACATTATAGAAATATTTGCACCCTTATTAATGGAGAAATTTGATGATAACAAATTCGGAAAGGGTTGCTGGAATTGTGGTGGTGGTTGACGACGGTGAGCGGAGTAGGACGTTAGGGTTTAAGATTTGGGGATTGCTGAGATTGTATGTGAGATGTAATCGCAATTAAGATCGAATAAAGAATTCTCTCTTTTTCGCAAGGGTTGCATCATGTCATACAATGTGCCTGTGTACCCTTATTTATAAGGATAACTAGTCATAGGGCTAACCTTGAAATTACTAAGGGGCGATGCCTTTCGGCCCCACTAGCAGGGCGAGGCCTACTAGTTTAGACGGGGCCATCTCCAGCCGTCACACACATGGACAACATGTATTCATTGACTGTGACAATCCTTAAAAAAAACAAATGGAAAGACATGAATGTATTCTCCTGACAATCTATTAACATAATATCTTACAGGCATGGAAATCCACAATGACAAGCCAGAATTTGCTGAGATCCCAAAGAAGCATTTCAAAAGTTAAGAAAGAGACAGAGATTTTGTGGTATTTAAGTGAGACAATGATAACTTATCAAAATTCTTGATGGTGGTTAAATTAGGCCATAGGGGTTTGTGTAAGTTTGCATAAATGCAGAAGTTCCAAGGGTTCATCATTGCAATTTAGATATAGCTGTGTCACTGACGGCTGTTCACGGCTAGTCTGAACAGTGTTTTTGCCAGGGAAGGAGCTGGATATTGCAGAAGTCGAGAGATAAATGGTTCTGGTAAGAAAGTTGAGTGTAGGTAGACTAGGCAGATTCATAGACAATCTTGCGAAGAGTATGTTTTTAGGAAATAACTCTATTAATCTTAAATAAAACATACAATCAATAGCTCCATCTCACAGGCTAATAACATAGGATCAAGGCTAGAAACTTCACAAACTTTCAGAATTCAACTTGCCACATATACACTAAGGTTCACCAATATAACTTGAAACCTTAATAGTGTGTTCGTAACGTATAGAACAGTCTTATATTCATACATATCATGCTGTAAAATGGTATAGAGTTTTCAAGACAAAATTACAGAACCCATTAATTACATCAATCCAAAAAAGAAAAGCATTATCCAAGATCAATATAGATACACATAGCCCATTGTTGCATAAAGAAGTAATTAAGATAAGTTTTTATGACACTAACCAATTAGAAATGCATATTATACAAAATCACATATAGTACAAGGGACATGAAAGTTCCAAGGTTTATACATAAGCTTTATCCACGAAAGAAAATGTTGAAATGATGAAATTAAAAATTGAGCGTGCGAGTCAGATAGAGGGTTCAAAAGAATACAATAAAAACATGAGGATTCTAAATTGAAACTACGCAGCAGGTTACCCCTACATTGCAATTTGGTAATCACAGAGGAGACAATGGTAAACTCTATCGCCTGGCTTGTGAGAAACTCTAAAGTTGCCTGACTACTCAGTTACTCTCACATAGAAAAACTTATCAAAGGAGATCATTTCAGAAACAACCAAGACCCTTTCAGAAACAGTTGGTAAGCTTCGTCCATTTGCATACCATGTTATTTTACAATGTGAACAAACTGGAAATATCTATCGGTGCATAGCTCTAGTCGAAGCAAGGTGCCATCGGACGTTCAAAGAAGATTTGTTTTCTCGTAAAAAAAATGTATGCTGCAACAATAAGATGCATATGTAAAAAATACTATTCTCAAAAAAGGCAAACCAAAATTCAATCAGATTGTTAATAATGTACTTGACTGACACAGCGATACCCACATTAAAAGTAAATTTGGGTGCAAGAAGGGGGAGCGTTGGCATGCTAAGAGCATCTCCAACGGTGTTTTGTAAAATGATTAGCTAAATATTGATTACGTAAAATTTGTTGAACTTGTAACGTGTTTTACTCCAATGCGATTGACTATATTGGTTGGCTATATTTTAAAAATGGTATGTTATTATTATTTCAAGTTGTTCAAAATAGAATGTATTATTTTTATATGGTAATTGATGATGTGGAGTTAAACTACAGGTTGCTAAAGGTTCGACAAATATAGCCAACCTATTGTGATTATCTATATTTTTACCTAAGAGTATTGTTCCATTGGAGTGGACAAAATTTTACAAATTCTCTATATATCTTATTTAAGGTAATTTATTTTAAATTTTACCTAAGGGCTCTACACCATTGGAGATGCTCTAATTTTTATTCTCCCCATGTACTGATACGAACATCAGATTTACCGTGCTCTTCATGTTTAGAAAATGACTCGTGATCAATTAATTTTTATAGTCTAATAAGTGTGTTTTGAGTTCTAGTAGTCGAATAGCTGCAACATACACAGGATACAATACAGAATTAAGACCACTTGGTTTATCGACCAGGCGCTCTTCATCAGAGATCAAAGAGCCAAAAGACTGAAAGAGAATTAGTAAAAAAAAGGCTGAAAGAGCCAAAAGACTGAAAGAGAATTAGTAAAAAAAAGACTGAAAGAGTCCCCGTCTATTAACATTAAATCGATAAATATGTCAAAAATGTCAAACATGTCATGTCTTTTATTTATTTCTTAACTTTTTTGTATCATTTACATATTCTTCTAATACAATAATAATCAATTAGAATATACGCATGTTTCTTAGATGCACATATTCAATAATGTAAATTGTGAACCGATAACATAAATACAATAAAACTTTTATAATTAATATAGTTGGAACCGATGAATTTTATTAATTTATAGAGATTATTAATTAATCGAAGTTAAATTTATATTTCCGCTATTATGTTGGAACAAAAAATTCATATCGAAAATATTAATTTATCGTGGTATCGTATCTATACTCTTTATTAATGTGGAAAACCATGTTTTAATAGTACACAATAGTACCAAAGTACCAAATATTAAATTTGGTTATCACTAAATTCGGGGTTCGATTCCTTACAACTACATAATCATACAAGTTTTAGAGAAAATGCCCTCTTTATCACAATTTAAAGGTAAAATGCCCTAAATACCTCAAATTAAAAAAATGATCCATATTATCACAAATAAACGTAATGGCTCTAATTTTTGAGAAATAACGCAATGGCGTTATGCGTTTCCTTTTTTTTTTTTTTGGAAATCACACATCTTGAAGATGCATTTGTGCATCTAAGTCATGTGGCCCCGCAGGGGTAAACATAGGTAACGCAGCATTAAGTTGCGTTTCTCTTTTTTTTTTATAAAAAAAAAATTCACGTTTTGGAAATAAAAAGGGCAAAAACGTTACACGACAATGCATTTTTAAGAAACCCAACATTAAATTGCGTTTTTCTGTGATATAAAGGGTCATTTTCGTGGATTTTGAGATTTAGGACCATTTGATTCCAAATTGTGATAGTAAGGATCAATACCCCAAGTTTATTTACTTTAATTTTTTTTAGGATAATGGCCAAAAGTACCAGTTTTTTAAATAAGATTGACAAGAATACCAAGATCCAAAAATAAGGCCATAAATAACCGTTTGTTACGCATTTAAGAGGGGAGTATTAGCAATTACGCATTTAATATATGGGTAATAGGCATGTTACGCATTTAATATATGGGTAATACACATGTTACGTATTATTAATAGGGATAATAGACATGTTACGCATTATTAATAGGGGTAATATATAGCAGACAGTTTAGATTAGGGTAATAGATACAAAACATCTTTAGGCAATTTGTATCACGACTTTCATTCACTGGTCGGTTTTTCAACGGCATCAATGGTGGCAACCCGAGCCCATTCATAAGGCTGCAATTATAATACCATCCATCACTCTCTCTCTCTTTCCCTGCCTCCTCCCCGTTACTTCTTCCTTCTTTCCGCCTAAATACTTTAATCTCTGTTCTATATTCATGAACAGTCCATATATACATGTATACAAACTCAGGATCGGGTAAATTTTATTACACATTTGAGATTGTCTTAATAAGAAGGTATTAATGGCCATCCACACGAAATCTGTTAATTTGGTAACCGGAGTAAGAAAAGTATGGTAAACTTGTCATTTTTTCTTTTTTTTAGCTTCACCTCGGGTTCGATTTCTTACAACTACATAATTATAAAGATTTATTTATTTTAATTTTTTTAAACCATATTTTAATGGTATTACTGTGTACCATTAAAACATGATTTTCCACATCAATAAAGAATATAGATTAATATTTTAATCTCGTCTCGTGTTCAATCTGTGTCGATGCTTCGCACGGGTTATCAGCTAGTATTAATTTAACGAGGTTTACTGTAATTTATGTAAGTGAATACTGTACTTAA
Organism: Saposhnikovia divaricata; assembly: GCA_036435485.1. Classification (NCBI taxonomy): domain Eukaryota; kingdom Viridiplantae; phylum Streptophyta; class Magnoliopsida; order Apiales; family Apiaceae; genus Saposhnikovia; species Saposhnikovia divaricata. Next base: position 30,079,143 of record CM071600.1, read on the forward strand.
TCCTAATAAAAGAGCAAACACATTAACAATAAGTGAAATTTATATATCAAAAATGAAATAATATACTCCCTCCGGTCCACAATATAAGGCATTTACGCATCCCTAGATCTTAAATAAAAAGAATTCTATTTAATATTTTTTGATAATTCTTTTTTTGAATAAAAGTAGCTTAACAATATTTTTATTAAAAAAAAAATTTCTAAAAGAATATTAAATAAAGTTCATTTTATTTAACATCTTGGAATGGAGGGAGTATCTCTAATGACAGTTATTCTCTCTGTCTCTAATGACAGTTTTGTTAAACTACAAAGTATACCTTGATATTTCTATATATCTCAAATCGTAAAACCATTTACCTTGTTGATTCTATATTTTTCAATTCTCTAATTCCTTACCTTGTTATTTCTAAACATCTCAAATCTTTAACCTTTTTCCTTAATATTTTGCTCATCTCGATCAAATCTTCAAACGTTATTTTCTCTTATTCATATAATCAAAATCATGGCAAAACACGACAGCTCACTGGAGGAAATGTACAGGAATCTTGTCATTAACGAAGAAGAGGAAGAAGGAATTATTGTGGCTAATAATGAAGTTGTGGAACAAAAGCAAGTGTACGTACTGATTGGTAGGTTCTTAACGGAGAAAAATATAAACTTTAATGCTATGCAGAATGTAATGGCATCGATATGGCGGCCAAAGGAGGGGATGGAAGTGAATGAGATTGGTGAGATGAGATATTCATTTACGTTCTTTCATAAGATGGACATTCAGAAAGTCATGGAAGGAGGTCCTTGGTCCTTTGAACAAGCTACACTAGTAACCCATCAACTACAAATGGGAGAGGATCCACGCACTGTCAAATTGCAGGAGGTTGAAATGTGGGTGCAGATATATGACATTCCATGGGGTTGTTTATCGGAGAATATTCTTAAAAATGTGGGTAACTCGATGGGGAAATTCATTAAGGTGGAACCAAACACGTTCGATGGAATCTGGAAACAATACGTGCGTATCAAGGTGTTAATTAACAGTGAGAAGCCGTTGAAGAGAAGAATGAAGATAAAGAGGGAAGGAGATAACTGGAGTTGGATTCACTTCAAATATGAGAGGCTCGGAACTTTTTGTTTTGTATGTGGTATTCTTGGTCATTCGGAGCGTGATTGTAACATCGTATATAGGAATCCAGATAAGGTTATTGAGAAACCGTATGGAGTTTGGCTTAGAGCACCATCTAAAAATGCTGCAAAATCGAACACTGGAGCGAAGTGGCTACGAAATCAGAAAAATGCCAATAACCCATGGGTGCAGATGGCTAAACCTGATATCATGACGGCAGCTGTTCATGGAGGTAGGCAGGAACAAGATAATTCCATGGAGGTAGATGGAGTAATTACAACGCTTCATGGGGAATCCAGCGGAGTTGAAATAAAAGCGCGGGAATTCCAAATGCAATCTAAAGGGGATATGATTGTGAGCACAGTTGGTCAACAAAAGCCGGATGAAATTATGGAAAGTGATATGGAAGGTTATAAAATTATGATGGACTCAAAAAGAAAGCGTGTTGAAGATATAGTGGAGGACAAAGTGGAAGAAATTAAGGAGGGAAAGGATATGGCATTGAATATGGAAAGCAATACAGATGGGTCAAAAAACGTGCAAGTGGCGGGTCCTGTGATCCAGGCCCGCCAAGAATCATGAGTATATTAGCTTGGAATTGTCGTGGCCTGGCCAACCCACGGACAATTCGATTTCTTTATGAAATCAACAACCAATTGCGGCCAAGTATAATATTCTTGAGTGAGACTTTAATTAAAGCAAATAAGGTAGAGTATGTTAGAAAAAAGCTAGGTTTCAAAAAGTATTTTGCAGTCGATTCGCAGGGTCATGGTGGGGGTCTTGCTCTTTTCTGGAAAACTGAAGATGGTGTAAACATTTTAGACAGTTGTAGTAATTTCATCGATTTTGAATGCACCCATGAGAATATGGAGAAATGGAGATATACAGGTTTTTATGGCTTCCCAAAGAGACAAAGAAGATTACAATCGTGGAATTTGATAAGAGAGTTAACAAATGTCTCTAATCTACCCTGGTGCATTATTGGCGACTTCAATGACATGAGCTCCCACAAAGAAAAACGGGGAGGCCAGCTTCATCCGAGAACATTGTTAACGGGTTTTTCAGAAACCATTTCAGAATGTGGTTTGGAGGACTTGGGGTTTACGGGAGATATTTTTACATGGGAGAGAGCTAGGGGAACAGAAAGATGGATTCAGGAGCGACTGGATCGAGGTCTAGCTACAAAAGAATGGTGTCATATGTTTCCAGCTGCAGAGGTGCAAGTTCTTGAGGTTTCATCTTCAGATCATATGCCTTTATTCTTATAGTTAAATCGACAGATTTATGTCCAAAAGCGAAACAGATTTCGATTCGAAAATATGTGGATTAAAGAGAGTGAGTGTCGAAGTATAGTGGAGTCAAGTTGGAATGCAGAAAATAGTACTGATGTATTGACAAAGATGGTGAATTGTTGTGCAAAGCTGGAAGAGTGGGGAGGAAATTTGGTCGAGGATATGAAGCTCAAACTGGCGAGATATAGAGATGAGATGAGAAAGCTTCGAAGTAGAAGAGATGCTAGTGGGCTGAGAAAGTATGGCGAGGTCCGTTGGAGGTTTTTGAAATTACTGGAGAAAAAGGAAATATTTTGGCGACAAAGGGCTAAACAATTCTGGTTACGGGATGGTGATAAAAACACCAGGTTCTTTCATAAATATGCAACGGCGAGAAAGGAACATAATAAAATCAAAAGGCTGAAAGATGACAATGGTGACCATGCATTTTCAGTCTTTTCAAAGAATTCCAACGGAGGATGGAAAATGAGTTGCGTAGGCTATTTTGTTGAAAAAGCTTTAAACTCCCGTTCGAATTTTGCAAAAGTTGAAGATTTCATGTTGTCTATGTTCGGGTCTCGGGGGTTTAATTTTATAGATTATGATGATTCAGGTTATTTTTTCTTCAAATTTGATAATGAAGAAATTAAGAACAAGGTTATATCTTTAGGGCCTATTAAATTAGAGGGGAATATCTTTGTGTTTGTTCCCATGGTTAACAAGTACCTTGTTGTTGTAGACACCCTTACTACTTGTCAATTATGGGTAAAGATTTCTAACATTCCAAGACTTATATTGGAATGAAGAAGGCCTTACCTACATTGTTCAAACATTGGGTGCCATTGTACGCAAAGACGTTGGCTACTTCCGCAATTCAAAGACTGGAATCTCGATCCAGCAGTTGCCGAATTAATAACGCCGACCTGCTTCAATGTTTTTCGAAACATTGTCAGTTTCCTTGTTAACAATAGTTTTCTAAGTGCTGCAGTCGCTAAATTTGATAATGGGGCATTTGACTTTAATGGGGAGTTGCTCTATCTGGGTTTGGAACACCTTTTCTACATCACAGGTCGGTCTCCCTGTGGATGGTTCACCCATTGTGTGCAACGATTTTAACCCAGAAAAGATTCTTGAAGATATGTTAGGGGATGTGATTCTAGCAGAAAGGCGAGCTCATATTATGTCAAGAAGACCTGGTTGAGCTGGAGGTTTGAGACAGTCTGGGCAGAAGACATCCAAGATGAAGAAAGCAGAAGGATATGGCTACCAAGGTATGCAAGGGCGTACCTTCTATTCTTGATGGGGACAAATCTGTTCCCCGACAACTAAAAGCACGCAGTCTTCATCGGAAATCCGTTGTTTTTGACTGATTTAACTCCTGGGGTGCTACAAAGCTTTGCATGGGGCGGCGCTGTCGTTGCAAAGCTGCAGGACAGATTCAATGATCAGATTATTTCAAAGGGAGCAGTGTGGATACTTGAGGTATGTGTCTATATCATTTGCTTATGTAATTTGATATTGTGCCGTGTGAGAATTTTTGAGAGATATAATAATTCTCTTATTGTAAAATATCAAGGGTTACAACTCTTATATAAGAGTAGCTAGGTCAGGAAGTTACAACTACTTCCGTTATCCTGGAACATCCAAATAACTACGAAGAGATCATGTTTATCTATACATGAGCAGATCCCTCCTTTATTTCAGGAATAGAAAACTCTCCTGATAATTCACTTATACTAGAAAAAGACATAACATATAATACATTTACGACATAAAATTCCACACTCCCCCTCAAGCTAGGTTGTACAAATTGTACATGCCTAGCTTGCAGCTTAACTCCTTAAAGCTCGTTCGTGCTCATTGTCAATTTTTTCTGAGATGAAATGTCGGTCAATCTCTATGTATTTAGTTCGGTCGTGATAAACTGGATTTTTAGCAATGCTAATTGCTACTTTATTATCACACCTCATTTGGACCAGTAGTTGGCTGCCTAATTTCAAATCATTAAGAACTTTCTTAATCCACATTCCCTTACATATGCCGAGGGAGCTAAAGCTCTGAACTCAGCCTCAGCGCTACTTCTTGAAACCACAACCAATTTTTTACTCCTCCATGTCACAAGATTTTCCCACACGTAAGTGCAGTACCCTAAGGTAGAACGCCTATCTATGATATCTCCAGTCCAATCTGCATCAGTGTACACTTCTACGTCTCTATTGTTGCTTTTCGTAAAAAATAGACCATTCCCAGGATTTCCTTTCAAATACCTCAAAATTCTCATCACAACCTCCATATGTGCTTCACTAGGACTATTCATGAATCGACTAACATTACTAACAGCAAATTCTATGTCTGACCGAGTGTGAGACAAGTAAATTAGACGTCCCACTGGCCGTTGGTAACTCCCCCTATCAACAGGTACACTTTCATTTTCAAATCCAAGTTTATTTTGTGCATCCATCGGATTTTCAGCGGGCTTAGAACCCAACATTCCTGTTTCTTTTAATAAATCGAGCACATACTTCCTTTGACATACCACTATCCCTTTCTTTGATCGGGCCACTTCCATTCCAAGAAAATATTGATCTCTGATGAAGAGGGCCTTTATAATAATATTAATATTATAAATACACCTTTATAATATATTAATTGCGTTGTGTGGTTTCCTCGGAAAATATTGATTCAAAATGCCATTCTTGCATTCGATCAACATGCCCTGCAGTCAAATTTATAACAGAGAAAACATATGATGTGCTGGATGATAAAGCATTGATGATAAAAAAGAGAACAATAAAAATCATTACTTTTCAAAAACATATCTTGCATGATCACACAGAAGAATGCATCTTCTATAATGAAAAATAATTAATCAGATCAGAAATAATACATGGACTGAAAGTCGTCAAACAAGAACTTATTAGTTGGAGCTCTAGAATGACAAAAAGTAACTGACAATACAATTAACCAAATCACACAATGCACTTCCAAACCATGGCAACAGCCATGCAAGGAAGACACAGCAGAAATGCACATGCCCCAGAGCAACAAGCACAGCAGAGACAGCATATTGAGATTTCCGGATAAGGATTCATCGAACCATCTCTGGTGAGGTTCCTTACATCATCTGGTACTTCTTTAGTCTTAGTCTTCACTTCACCAGGGCTCACTACGTTTGCTTCTAAAGTTTCTGTATCTTTATCAATACCTCTGCTCATTGGCTCGACTACTTGACTTGTCAATGTTGTTTCTGACAATTCTTGATTAATATCATCTTTCTCTGGCTTCAAAATATTGGCCATTGGTTCGATTTCTTCTTCGTTAGTAAGAATCTTTGGTTGAGATGCTGCTTGATCATTATCTCCTCCACCTTGCTCAGTTCAACTCTTCAGAGAAGACATCTTCTATCAGAAAACTAAGATGAAGTCAATCTGATTAGACAACTTATCCGTTTGTTACTAATGCACATTGTATATCATCACTACAATCTGATTAGACAACTTATCCGTTTGTTACTAATGCACATTGTATATCATCACTACTATTATTCGTATATAGTTAGATTAGCAAACTGCAGAACAAAATGTTGCTTATGAAATCAATCTGTGATTTTATAATATAACTTCTCAGCTCCAGGGTGTACCTTGTATTGTTCAAAGTAGACACATATTTGTTTTTAAATAGTCAACCTTCTTTTGGTTTTTAGTACTTTAAATTATATATTAAGGATTATTTACTAACTATCATCATTAAAAAATACGAAAATTTTATGCATGTGTTTGTTCTCAACTGGGCAGTGTTGTATATACAAATAACATGTTGATCACAACAACCATGAACACGTCATTAGTGTAGAAGCCTTGAGAGTTGACATGGGTACTATACTAACTTGTTTGATGCACTTCATAATAATTATTTCATTAACATTTTGTCTTTGTTACTTGATGTAATTTCTACTAAGAATCAGAGTTTACTTTCTAATCCAAATCCTTGAGAAGGTTCCGGACAGCAGAGTAAACAATTGAGCAGATTCGTCAACACACTAGATAATCGGTTAACAACCCTATCAAATTAACCTCGATTTTATATAAGTTTCTAGTCGCATGAAAACCAACTCTAAAACAAATATTATAACTTATATCAAGCGTATATGTTTTCAGATTTCATTTTAATTTGATTTCTACTTGAACAAGACCCTAAATAAATGGTTGAGCTAGCAGGCAAGCAAACTATACCAAAGAACTGGGACAAGCATATACTCAGTTCAGCTATAAATACCATAAAAGAAATTTCTGTAGATGAATTTAGATATCACTTCACACACAGAGAGTAAGAAAGAGAACGCTCTGAACATTTTATAGAAGAAATGGAAGGAGCAAAAGTAACAAAGCTAGGGAGCTCTCTCCAAGTACCGTCAGTACAAGAAATGGCCAAGGAAAAATCCGCCACTGTTCGAATACGGTACATACGTTCAGATCATGAAACTGTACTTCTCAGTTCGACAAATTTACTTGAAGTAAAAACTGTACTTTTTACTTGTGTATTTTGTCCTCTTTGAAGCTGATAAACCATGGAGTTAGCGGTTCATTACTGGACAAAGTGAAAACAGAGGTTCAGGAGTTCTTTAAGCTGCCACTGGAAGACAAAAGAAAGTTTGGTCAACTGGAGGGAGATACAGAGGGATATGGACAAGCCTTCGTAGTCTCGAAGGAGCAGAAGCCTGATCACCCTTCCTACGGATCTGAGGAAACCACACTTATTGCCACAGCTACCTCAATCATTCAGGTAACAAAAATTTTCTGACTATTGTATATCAAACGACAATAATTTTCAATGAAACTAAATGAGAGTATATAAATATGCAGAAATGCTATAAAGGCTTATTCAGTAGAGTTGAAAAGCATGGCGATGAAAATTCTCAACGTAATGGCAAAAGCGCTTCACATGAAACCTGAGGAAATGGAAGTACTCTTTGAATAAGGCGGGCAATCAATGATGATGAACTACTATCCTCCATGCCCTCAACTGGAACAGGTTATTGGACTCTAGCCCCATAGTGATTTTACAGGCCTCGCTTCCTTTTTCAACTTAATGCAGATTAAAAAGGATGGCATTTGGATTCCAATCAAACCGTTGCCTTCTGCCTTTGTTATAAACATTGGAGATGTTTTGCAGGTATAATTGATTATGTAATATTTTCATTGCCTGTATATATGTTATCTTAGACTTGTTGTTCTAAATGTAATTATGCATCAACATGATTTAATTTGTAGGTTGTAACTAATGGAACTTATCGTAGTGTTGAGCATAGAGGCATTGTTAACTCAGTGAAGGAGAGAATGTTCATTGCTATATTTTATAAATGCACTACTTACAGCAAATGTCATGTTACCAAAACATTGATTGATCTGGATATCTTACATAGTACTAGTATTATTTATTTGTTGCATCGAATATATATTGTGTTCAAAGTTCGTTTAACCAGAGAACTTAAACCTGACATTATCAAACAATTGTTACAGGGTACGTTGGAGGATGGTCAAGAAATCGCTGTGAAAAGGCTGTCAAAACAATCAAGACAAGGGCTTGATGAGTTCAAGAATGAACTTTCAGTTATAGCCAAGCTTCAGCATCGAAACCTTGTGAGGCTTCTAGGATGTTGCATTGAGGATGGTGAAATGTTGTTGATCTATGAGTACATGCCCAACAAAAGTTTAGATGCAATTCTCTTTGGTATGCCTTTCTCAAAGTGGTTGAGTCATTTTTCTTCAGATTCATTTGTAACTATTAAATCCTGGGTTAGTGTACTATTTTAGTTTTCAGTTGAATCCATGATCTTAAATTATCACAATAACCGGTGTGGACAAATTTAACAGACCCAGAACTAAGCAAGACATTGGATTGGCCAATGCGTCAGAACATTATAAATGGAATTGCTAGAGGGCTTCTTTATCTTCATCAGGACTCAAGATTACGAATCATACACAGAGATCTTAAATCTAGCAATGTTTTACTTGATCAAGAGATGAATCCAAGAATTTCAGACTTTGGCATGGCCAAAAGTTTTACAGGAACTCAAACTGAAGCAAATACTACTAGAGTAGTTGGGACATTGTAAGATATATATTTGATCCTACTATTTTATTACTTCAAATTCAATAGAACTGAAATTTTTTGTCAATTTATTGTTCCTGCAGCGGTTACATGTCCCCTGAGTATGCACTTGACGAAACATTTTACATGTCCCCTGAGTATGCACTTGACGGAACATTTTCTGTTAAATCCGATGTCTATAGCTTTGGGGTACTTGTACTAGAGATAGTTACTGGAAAGAAAATGGGGCGTTGCTATCATTCCGATCACAGCCTAATAGATTTAGTAATATCATCTGTATGTATAGAATGTATGTAAGTATAGACTTGGAGAAGAAAACAATAAGGAAATGTATTGATGGAATGAAAAGTTACAGAACTATAGTTGTGGTCCAGTATTTATACAAGACTACAAAGCAGTATGGTCCAGTATTTATACAAGACTACAAAGCAGTAACAGTAACAAACAAACTAACAGAATGACAGCTGTCATTCTTAAGTCCAAATACAAGTTGTTAAGGCCTTATTTATTTGAGTATGTAAAGCCTGCTGAACAGATGCCTTATGCTGTGGCTTTAGACTCACAAGAGCAGCTGAATGATTACTCGTTTCACTCGTAATACAGCCCTAATCTTCTTATTATGTAAGCTTCAGGACTTTTAGTTTTATTTCCACAAAATGATCGTACAAAGATTTCTGATAATTAGATATCCACTCACCCCTACCTGCATAAATGTGTTTATGTGCAGGCCTGGACACTTTATGAAGAGGAAAAGCTTTCTAAACTCTTTGATACCAAAAGTTTGGAGTCACGTGATAAGTTCGAAGCATTTCGAGCCATCCAGATAGGCTTATTGTGTGTCATGTCAACACTTATCCTGATGACAGACCAAGCATGTCATATGTGGTGTCAATGATGACTTGCGAAACTGAACTGCCAAGGCCTATGCGACCCGGTGCCTACAATTTCAAATCTTCAGACAGTATGACAGATCCTTTAACAAAAACGTGGACAACCAGTAGTATTAGTTTTTCAGATTTTGGCCCCAGTTAGTATGTGCAATATAACTGAAATTGTGACGATAAACGGGAAAATTTCTTTGCCGTTGAGAAAAAACCATACCTTTCCTCTTCAAACTTTCAATTAGTTAATTTCTAATAATTAATTTGGATTTCTCCACATCTGTTTAGTAGGATTTTTACATATTCTATTTCGAGAAATGTCAGTTATCAAAATATTTTATCATTGCAGGATAACAATTTTAAATCTAGAGGTTATGTTTGCTATATGGGATCAACAGTCCCTCATTTTATATGCCAAAATGAGGGCTAATTATACGTAGTCCAGCGACTATATTACTTGGAAAAAGTCAGACCTGCGAGTAACTGTGATAAAAAATTCAAGATAATACCATGGAGATATTAACTTCACAAATGCGTTCTGCTAACAAAAAAGATAATGTAGTTAGTAACCTATTTCTGAAGGAGAAAATGGATATTGAATATTTCACAGTTGAACTTATAATTCAGTTATTTCGACAATTTAAGTGTATTAGTGAAAGAACTATATATAGCCCATAGGTCTTGATTGAAAAAAAAACACCAAATTGCATTAGGTTCCGTTTGGAAGCTTGGATTTCATTTCAAATTAAGAATTTCAGTTTCTGAATTTGAATTTGAAATCCCAAATTTGAAATCCAAATCCATTGTTTGGTAACATGATAATTTCTTTTTGAGTAAAGTGCACTTTGTGTACTTGCAGTTTGTGTGTTAGACCACTTGGGATACTGGACTTCAGAAAGTACCACGGACTATACTGCACTTCACTTTTCGTTACGAGTTGCCCCTTTCCGTTAATTGGCTCTAACGCCGTCTGCCAGCTTGGGGGTAAAAAAGACATTTCAATGTGACGTATCGTTTCTACGGTATATGTATTGCTACTTTACCCAAATGAGACCACGCTTCAATTAGGTCTTCATGTTGGTGTATTTGATGCGAGTTGCCCCTTACTAAGAATTTGATCGGACTCAACTATGGTGTGGGTGGTACGAGATCGTGCGGACAAAGACGCCTACGCTCATTCGGGTAAGTTATCAATGTTAATTTACACTGCAAAAACTAGGGTTCTAAGTATATTTTTGGGGTTCTATTGTAAGAACGAATCGTGCTTGATTATTTGAACTTAACTATTACAAATATTGCTTGGATTGCTTGAATTTTGCTTTATATGGAGTCTTTATATATGGTGAAGAGTGGACCCTTTCTGTTTGTTTAAAGTAGCAGTTGCAGTGAATATAGTGTCACTGTGGTCCCTTTTGTCTCTAATCTTGTTAAATTGACATGTGAAGTGCATTATTTTCTGGAGGGCTGCTACTGTGTTAACATGTGTTTGAGTACTTTATTCATGTGTTTGAGTTGTTTATTCATCGACTTTATTTCAGCTGCCCCAGATCTTTTTACTATTAAAATACATCATGGAGGCAAGTTTATGGAAAATCCTAAAAGATATGTTGGAGGCAATGTAGATTATATAGACTTATGTGATGCTGATACTATGAGCTTAATTGAGTTGATGACAATGTCAAAGGATTGTGGGGATTTAGGTGCTGTCATCACTCATTACTACAAGCATCCTAGTACTGATATGGAAAGTTGGAGCTAGTTTTTGGTCAACCTTAAAAGTGATCTAGGCATTGAAAATGATGGAGCATTCACTTTTATATCAGACAGGCAAAAAGTACCACATTGTTCCACTTGACAACACTCCTTAATTACACTCATTTATGCATACCTAACTTCATCTACTTGACAGGGTCTAATCAATGCATTAGAAGTTGTGTTCCTTGCAGCAGAACACAGATTCTGTGTGGTGCACCTCTATAGGAATATGTGGAAGGACCACAAGGGGATAGGGGTGAGGATGTTGTTATGGTTGGCAGCAAGGGCCACCACTGAATACACCTTTAATAAACACATGCATGAGCTTAAGAAGGTTAGTACATACTCCCATTTATTTATGCATGCAATGTACTTGGATATAGATAATTATGACTGCCTTTTAATGCATATTTTTTTGTTACTTTGATAGTTATCAAAGAAATGTTATGATTGACTTATGAAAAGCCTAGAACACAGTGGAGCAGGAGTGCATTCGAAACCCTATGTAAGTCTAACATGTTTGTTAATAACCATTGTGAGGTTTTTAACAAGAGCATAAGAAAGTATAGGGATCTTCCTATAATATCTATGTTCAAAGCTATTCATAAAGATGTGATGAGAAGAATACATCAAAGGAAGGATAAAATGCAAAATAGCTATGCACTTAACCCTATCTGCCCTAATGCCATGAGGAGACTTCACAAGTGAGTTAGATCTTTAATTTGACTTATTTCTTATTTTCATTATTCCTTCATAAACAAATAGAATGCTTGTATTAGCATGTATTATGTTGTTAGGGCAATTGAACAAAGTAGGGGATGTCATGTTGTATGGAGTGGAGGGGCAAGATATTTGGTCACAATGACAGCAGGGGGGTATGAGATGGTTGTGGATCTTGAAGCAGGGAAGTGTGCTTGCAGAAAATGGGAGCTGTCAGGCGTCCCTTGCTACCATGCATGTGCTTGCATTGCTTGGAGTAAGAAGACATATGAACCATTTATCCACCAATGTTACAGGAAGGACTTGTTTTTGGAGTGCTATCAATACATTGTAGAGCCAATATGTGGTGAAGAAGAATGGGAGGAAACAAGCTATCCCAAACCATTGCCTCCTGAGGTTAAGGTCCAGACTGGCAAACCTAAGAAGAAGCGGAATAAGGTTAATGATGTTGTTAATGCTGATCAAACAAGATTGAAAAGACATAATACAAAAGTGAAGTGTATTTACTACACTGAGTATAGTCGTAATATGAGGACTTGTCCAGCAAGGGTGTGCTTATATTTGTCTTTTAATGGTTATATTTGTTTTTTATTTTTCTAATACTAATAAGGTAATTTGAAACAGGCTGCTGATAGAGCCAATGAGTGTGAGAGACAAGTGAAGACCATGCCTAAACCAAAACCCAAGGCAGCTCAAGGCACAAACAATGCCACACCTTCTGTAAAGAAGGCAAGTGCAGGAGAGAATCCAAGGTCTGAGGCTACAACTGCTTCACAGAATGACAGAGGTGATGTTCACAATCCCACACCTTCTGTGGAGAAGCCAAGTGCTACAGCTAAGAGAACTGCTAACCCAAATGAAGGTACAAATGGTGGGGTTTTGAAGAAGAAATCAGATCATGTAAAGATTAACAACACTCCACTTGGTATTCAACCACAGAAAGGAGGGAGTGGTTCTAAAACTACCAGGGAAAACATCGAGGCAAAAAGGAGGGAAATGTAAGATAAGCTGAAGAAAAATCCTGTTTGAAAAATTTAAGAACTTTATGTAATCCAGCTGAATTATTGTCCACTGTGGGCCTAATACTCTATTTACTTTTGTTATGTTGTCATGAAGACAATTAGGTTTGTTGATTTTTGAGAACTCTATGTCCTTTTGTTATGTTGTGGTTAATGAAAACTCTATGTCCTTTTGTTATGTTGTCAACAAGACAATGTTTTGCCTAACTTGCTTATTCTTTCTCTTTGTTGTTATTGGCACAAGATTTCATAGTTGAGTCCTCACTGATAAAGAGTAATAAAAAAGTTGTCATTGATATTAAAGCTGCACTGATACAATAACATAGCTAAATGCTTAAACATGCCTAAATGCATAAACATTGATATCAAACTACACCTTGTAACTAAGACAACTTAAACAAGATCATCAATATCATAGCCCTGATCAACATCATCAGGAGAAACTGAAGTAAGCACCCTACCCATCATCACAGCGAATACCATAAACATTGACACCACCATAAATGCTTGCTTAGTTTTCAAAGACCTCATTTCAGCTTCATGCCTCTCTGCCATGCGATCCAACCTGCGCATGTGCCTCCCATCCATCTCAACTATCCGTCCTTGCAACTCTGCTATGGCCTCAACAACACGAGGTCCAAGAGGTGGGTCGATCCACCTATGGTATGCACAAAGCGACTCAGGACATTCCTTATATCTTCGACCAGCATTTACCCCGTACCAGTGAGTTTTCACAACACTCATTTCATCGCAATCACACATGAGGTCGAACACAACATCAACTTCAGCCATGCTATATTCCTTGTGCTCCATTCTGTGTTTTGGGAGAAAGGGATTTGGAAATTAGGGATTGAAAATGAAGTGGGTGATGAATTGGGAGTGCAGCTGTGTATATATACAATAAATAGCCGTTGCAGGTTTGAAATATTTTTTTTACCTCCAAGCTAGCAGACAGCGTTAGAGCCATTTAACGGAAAGGGGCAACTCGTGACGAAAAGTGAAGTGCAGTATAGCCCGTGGTACTTTCTGAAGTCCAGTATCCCAAGTGGTCTGACACACAAACTGCAAGTACACAAAGTGCATTTTACTCTTTCTTTTCAACAAATTTATTTACCCCAAATATTATTATTATATTATGTCATCATATTCTCTCCTTTTTTTTCATTTCTCACCACCATCACCTACGGTGGCCACCGGCCGGCCGGCCATGGCGGCGGCGTCACCACCCACTACCTTTCTCTCTCACCATTCTCTTCTCCCTCTTTCTCTCTCGTTCCCGATCTCTCTCCCTCTGCCTCTCTCTATCTCTCTCGATCTTTCTCTCCTTTCTCCTTCTTCATCTCCCCCTCTCTCTTCGTTTTGAGTCACCACCAACACCATCACCGTCAATCGGTGGTGGCTGCTCCACCACAACCCACACACGCACACAGTTCACACACCACACGCTGGTCCACTTCTCAACCCCAATTTCAATTACTTGATTAATTACATTAACAAACCTTTAAATCCAAATTTCCCCAAAATTGTAAACCCTAATTACTGTACTCCAGAGATGAGAGAGAGAGAGAGAGAGAGAGAGGGAGGGAGAAAGACTAAATATTAATCAATAGGTAATATGCCATTGCATATGTAAATAAAGGAAGCCAAGAAAACAATGTTGATGAAAAAGATATTTAGGTCCCGTTTGGAAAATCTTATTTTTCAGAAATAAGTTATTTATTCTAGAAAAAAGTTAGGAAATATGTACTTTTTGTCTCAAATAAATAACTTATTGTTGTAAGATAACGAATATTAAACTCCCCATACACATTTTTCTCTAAAAAAAGTATGTAAATACGATTTTTTTTTCGAAATAAGTAACTTATAAGTTAGGGGCAAACGGTGCCTTATAGAGGGACTACAAGACAGACTAGTAAATACTCCCTTCAGTCCATTATATAAGGCATTTGATTTTTCTGGTGCTTTGACTATATATTAAAAAATTATTATTTTTCAATTTTTTCTTTTATGAATAAAAATATAATATTTTAATTTTTATTTAGAAAAAAAAAATTTTAAAAAAATAATAATTTTAGCTATGTAGTCAAAACACCTAAAATTACGTGCAGAAAAGTCAAATATCTTATATAATGGACTAGAGGGAGTAACAAACTTGCCACCTCACATGCAAGAGGGGAATAAATCCAACGGATAGAACATGGGAAAATAACAGTCTTGTAAATATAGGAAATAACAATAACAGTCCTATAACTTATTTATTTAAGATAAAAATTTAGTCTTCTCCTAATCTCCTCATAATAAGAGACGAGAGAGATGAGAGAGAGACTACTCATGTAAGCTAGTAAAATCAAGACAGAAAATATCAAAAGGTTAGACAGACTTTGTTAAAATGGCTGGTTCCATAAATCCCACAATCACACAATCAGGTTCTAAGTTTTATCCCAACTTATCCAATACATAAATTTACTTCCTAATAACAATTTATTGCTAGATGCCTTACATATTACAGGAACTTAAACTACAATAAAAAAAATTGCATCTTCCAACAATCAAAATGGGCTATAACACCAAAATGGTGCTTGAAAGTAAATGTGAGATTTGGTATTTATGTCAAAACCAAATAGTCTCATGTGGGGTTGTTGGCGAAGACGAGAGGCCAACCTAATTTTTGTTTTTAATCATTTGAAATGATACATGAGTGAGTGTAATTTGAAATATTTTTTATTGGGCTTGTTTATAATTTACATGGATTTGGGCAAATTCAAATCCAAATTTTTTTAAACTTTCCAAACACTAAATTTGGTCAATTCTAGAATTTGAAATGAATTCTTGATTACCAAACAGGCCATTAAGGGAATCTTGGATGATGGAAAAGACATGACTGTAGAGAGATCCTCAGAGGCATAAAAACAAAGACTAGACGAATTCAAGAATGATTTTTGCGTATAGATAAATTCCAGCACCATAATCTTGTGAGACTTTTAGGCTGCTGCATCAAGTCTCAATCAAATCTGATGTCTTTAGTTTCAGGCTAGCTGTTGGTGCTGGAGATAGTGAGCCTGACCAAAATTAGAGGGTTCCATCATTTAGATCCCTGTTTTATCCTTCTTGATCATGTAAGAGCTCTTTTGATAGTAAAAAGTTTGATCAGTTTTACCGAAAAAGTTTACGTTTCGAGTCGTTACAGTCCCCTTGCAATACCTCAGGACCAAATGAAATTATTTTGAATAGAAACTAACAGTTTTAAGACCTGACAATAAAAACAAATGATAATTTAAGTAAAACAAAGATAAAACAACTCAAGCGAATGGCAAACTTCGTGTTCCAGACTGATTGACTAGTAACACTGATCGATGCCTTTGCTGATCGGCTTTCTTACCAAAGTAGTGATGTTTTTTACTTTCATTTCCATCATCAAAATGAACAACAAGTTATCGAGTGTTAGAGTACCTGAAATCCGCTCAAGCACTAAGGTGCGAATCTGTGTTTGTTTGGAGATCAATTACTTTGAAAAATTCTTCTGCTTCAGCTTGGGATATAGATAGATCTCTCATAAGTCATAAGGTCATGAAGTGAACAAGATTTGAAATTTATAAATGATTTCACATCATTAAACCTCACTTGAACCATACTCCTATGGACCAGTTCCCCCATATATGATTCAGCTACTTGCATCATTGTTTCTCATTCCCTTTTGTCACTCGACAGTACCATCCCTTCGGAGATCCATAACTGATATAAAATCTCTGCATCTATACTTTCTTCTTCACTATATTTACCTAAATATAGAAAGCATGGCTTCAGCTGAAGGAGTAAGTCATCATAACTCCAAACTAAAACCTCAGATATTTGGCTTTGATACTTTTCTCCCAATCCTCTACCCCTGTTTCGCGATGAAAGACTATCAGTATATACCTTTTCCCACTCTATTAACGAAGGTTTTGTTACAAGTATTCCACCCAACATGACTATAGCTAGTGGAAGACCGCCACATTTTCGAACCATTTCTCTTCCCAATTCTTCCATCCTTTTAGGATCTCTGGTTATGTCTGTAAGTAATATGAAATAACATGTAGCTCAGCGCAAATAAAAATAAAAAAGCAATGTCACTTATCTTTTAACAAGTCACTTGTACAACCATTGTCTTATGGTATGTTCCAAATAACTGATAATCAGATGTTTGTACTACAATTGAGCCACTGTAAAATGACATCTTTACACATCCTTTAAACACCTTAAGTTTTAATAGTAGTATTTTTGTACCTGTAGTTTCCCCAGCGCATCTTCAATGTTACCCCTGAAGAAAAAAAGAAAGTGCGTAAACTAATATCATCTCAGCATAATAGCAGATAAAGGAGGGGGGTGAATTCATTTAACAGGGGATATAGCAGGCAGGTTTACTTTTGTGTTCTAGTCTTCGTCGAAGTTATTACTATATCCCCGTCTTTGTTAATCCGATTCTTCTCCTGGTATTGACATCATCAAAACTTGCATTGTGAAATTACATTTAGCTTTACAGATACGTGCTCCCGGGTTTAATCACCCACTCAAAATTTAGTTCTAATGTACAAAGAAAAGAGAATGAGACGCACACTAGAGATGATAATTCTAAAGTGATGAAGTTTATTTTGAGTAATTATTGGAAAAAGATGCCGCAAACACTCAAATTAGAGCAATATGTAACAATTAACATGGGGAGAAATTAATACATGATAAAACTTGTAAGAAACTGCCAAGTGCATTAAGTTGGTAATTTTATTTCCTTGCATCAATTAGAGAAGAAAGAAATCCTGAACCTTCTAGACTATAGTGCATGTGAATTAACAGTTACAAGATGCCAGAACCTCAATCAAATCTAGACCAACAGTTCTGCAGGCTAAAATTATACAGACATACAATCATGGTACAGAGATGACCTATAGCGTCGCACCTATAGCGTCGGTTGTTTGCATAAACCGAAGCTATAGTCATCATTTGTATCTATTGCGTCGGTTGTTTGAATTAACCGACGCATATTCACTTTTGCCAGAGGCTGTAGCGTCGGTTGTTTGCATCAACCGACGCTAAAGCTATAACCTATAGCGTCACCGGCTTAAATGCCGACGTTAAAGAGGTTTTTTGCGTCGGTCAGAAAGAACCGACGCTATAGGTGCAGCTTATAGCGTCGGTTCAGAAACGACCGACGCTATAGGTTTAGAGTATAGCAACGGTCATCTTTTAACCGACGCTATAGGTTGAACTTATAGCATCGCCATTTGAAATGTCGACGTTGTAGCTCTATCACGAATTTGACTTTCAACGTTTCACTTGTAGCGTCGGTTGTTTGGAAGAACCGACACTATAGGTTGTGTTTAAAGCGTCGGGTTTTATTGTTGCGACGCTTTAGGTTATGTTGATAAAAATAAAATAAAAAAAAACTTTAAAACCCATATGCGTCGTGCGTGTATAATTAAAAAAGTAAAACGATATCTTTATCCACTTATTTCCACGGTCTTCGGTCTCCATTATTTCACTGTCTTCACTCTCCACTCTCAACTCTCAATTAGGGCTCGAGCTCGACACTCTCAACTCTCAATTAGGACACTCTCAACTCTCAATTAGGACACTCTAAACTCTCAATTAAAGATTTAAAACTGACCAGCTTACAAAGGGATTTGCTCAATATCAATTAGGTATATCGATTTGCTCGAGGTTTAATTACAAAGACGATTGCGCGAGGTTTGATTGGGTATATCGATTTGCTCGATTAGGGCTCGATTTGAGTAAGGGCAATTTGAAGAGGTTACAAATCTGTCAGCTTGAGGGATTTCTCTTTCGATTATACTCTCGTATTGGTACTCTCCCTGTCCCTCCCTCTCTCTCTCTCTCTCTCTATATATATATATATATATATATATATATATATGTGTGTGTGTGTGTGTGTTTGACTTGTGTATTGCTAAATTATCAAATATATGTGTAAATTTATAAATATATAAACATATATAATTACATATATGTAAATTTATTGTATAATAATATATGTGTGTATTATATATGTGTTTGTCTGTGTAAATTTATTTTTTGTTGTTGCTAATTTTATGGTTTTGTTTGTGTGTATAATGCCTGATGAGTTTAATGGTTTGTCTGCACTGAGCAACCATAGCAGTACTGAACTTGCAGTCCCAATACTCGTAAAAAAAAAAACTTGCAGTCCGCATAAAAACCAAAACACTATGTTTTTAATGGGACTAAACAGAGGAGAAGATATTGATCTGCTTTTCAAATGAGGCATGTAAATCTTGTATAAGGGTAGTTTGTATTTTTTATTCCTTTCCAATGTTTGATCTTTGAATGTCGGAGTTATAGACATTAGATCATGGATAAGAAATGAGCCACCTAATTGGTATAGGAGTAGTAAACTATGTCAATGTAAGCAATTGTTAATGGAGTGTTATATCAACTGAGCACTTAGGTGAAAATTTTGTAGGTTTGCATTCTGTGTTCTGCCACTTTTTACCCGGATCAAACAAAAATCAAACAAAAAAGAAATAATATTTTTAAACTTATGATAAGCTGTTTTGTTTTGGTGGAAACCAGGTGGAAACTTTTTGGTGGACAGAATTCAGATTGAATGCCAGAAGAATTATCAATATGTAGAAAACTTTTCAGAGAATAATATATCAATTTGAAATTGGGCATTCTGATTGTCAGGCATTATATTTTCCAGAAAAGGAAAAGATTGAAACTGAAAACTCTGAATGCAAACCTACAAAATTTTCACCTAGCTGTTACATTATATTGGGGGAGTAATTTAAAGATACATACAATTTAAAGGTATTTCAAATTTATTTGAAAATTTTAAATTACTATTAGTAGTAGTAATAAATTACTGATCATATGGTCATTCTGAAAAGTTAAAGGCTCATTACTGTTCTTATACATGATTTTAAAAGATTGGAAAAGGAATGTAAACACATGTCTGAAGTTTTGTATTCTGGAAAGTTGATTTTAGCACTTCAAGAATTTTACCCGGATCAGTAAAAAAAGTGCACTGCCACTTTTTAGAATTCAAAATTGAATAATTCAAAGTCGATTCATATTGCACATTGAAACTGGATTGTGTTCAAGTTCTTTTTCTGCTTAAATATATATACGTAAACTCATTACAAGATTTTGCTTTTGTGTAATCTGAGTTTGTTTATTAATTGCAGATTGGGTCTATTTTATAATCTGTGTAGCAACTCTAAACCACTCAGAAGTCAGCGACATCGAGTGAAGTAAGCATCCTGGACAAATGATTCCATTACCACTTCTTTTTGTTATTAGGATTCTTAACCTTATTTTTGTAGTTTCTATTTCACTTGCCTTTATATTTCTGCTCTGTTTCTTTGTAATTGCTCTCATCATAATTATTTAAACATAATTCTATCTAGGTAGCATATATTTTGGTACAATTTGACCTATAAACACAATAAAGAATCTACTCAAAAGTTGCTGATTGCGTACGCCATTCCATCTTCACATCCTAATATTGTGAACTCCTTTGTTAATGAGTCTGCTCCCTAATATTGTCTGTGCTTTTATATGGCTAAAATATGGCAGAATGATAATTTGGATTGTTGGACTTAGTTAGCTACGTATATTACATATTTTATATTCTTTATTAACATAATAGCTATTGACTTCCCTTTTTCAATATATTCTATAGATATATAACATGGATCGCCTTACATGGATGTATAAAATATCACGGACATCCCATGAGTATATTAACCATGTTAATGACTTTATTAAATTTACGGAGAAAAATCTGAAGAGGACCGAACATGGAAAAGAAAGGATGACATGTCCATGTCGCGATTGTTATAATTTGGAAAAGTATTCCGATGTCGATATAGTGCGTGGACATTTATTTCGACGTGGTTTCATGGATAATTATACCAAGTGGATCTGGCATGGTGAGGGAATACACTCTCGAAATGCTTTGATATGTATATCGTATAGCAGACTTTCCCTCTTCTTAAGCTAAACAAATGAAAATACTGCTGGCTACTGGCTGCTGGCACTTGTATTTCTGAAAATACAAATTTGTATAAAGACATATACTCAATTGTTATATTAATCTGACTCAGTGTTCTTAAAGTCAGCGATTAATCGCCGATTAATTGTTCGGTGGGCCACCGTACTGATTTTGATAATCTCTTCCTCTTGTTTATATTTATTTTGCAGGGAGGCTAGAAGTGGTTATCTTGAATTATAATGGCCTTTGCTTGTTGGGGTCTTTGTTGAATTGGGATTTCAACCTTGGAAGATAGATCTATGTGGCTGGTTTCTTCTATGTTCATGTACTGTTGGATAATCATACTTGACATAAATCCAAGACTCTGGATTTAGCAACACAGAATATTGTAGTGTATAGAAAAATATTTTTTGAACATTATTGTACTTCTTTTTTGTATACTAGCTTAAATTCTTTAATTTAAATTTATTTTAATCAAAATTTGCGTTATAATTTTTATTTCTGTTGTAGTTTATGTTTGTTGATGTGGCTGGTATATAAAAAGTAAAGCAGGTTAAGAATTGTATATCAATTAGTAAAACAGGTTAAAAATAATATTACAAAATCAGTTTTTTTACCCCCCAAATTCTTTAGCGTCGGTTGTAACAAAAGCGACGCTATAGATGAAATTAAAGCGTCGGTTGTTAAAATTGGCGACGCTATAGATCATTTAAAAAAGAATATTAAAAATTTATTTATTTTTTTCATAAACTTTAGGCGTCGGTTACAAAGGAAGGCGACGCTATAAATCACTTTAACCAGCACTTTAGGCGTCGGTTGTTAGTAGGCGACGCTATAGACATAAGCAAAAGCGTCGGTTGTTTGGACAACCGCCGCTATTCTGTCAACAAAAGTGTCGCCTTTCTAACAACCGACGCTATTGTGTCAACCAAAACTGTCGGTTTTTGTACTTTTTTGCGATGGCGTTTTAACCGACGCTGAAATGTTTTTAGCGTCGCCCTTTTGACCGACGCTATAGGTGTATACCTATAGCATCCCCTACATATACTACGCCATTTAACCGACGCTATAGGTCCAGTTTGTACGTACTAGTATACATTAGACAAGTCCTGAGGTTTGTAAACAAATATAGTGAAACTTCTGTATTTGAATATATAATTCACACGTACTTGCAGTGATTCTAGGGATAGGCTCATTGCCAGCAGACTGGGATCTCTCTACGACTTGGTGCAACATTTGCTGAATTTGAGACAGTCTCGCCGGAAGCCGTCTTTGGCAGCAGAACTAACAACTGGGCTGTAACTAATCGTCATGACAAGTGGCACATGGCCAAAGACGATGCCCAAGTTTGGGTACATCATTGTAGTTAAGATTTTAAGGATGATAGGAATTTTAAGGATGTTGCTCTCATTGCCGCCATGTTTACATTCGAACCCTAACTTCAATGTTTTTGACAAATTATACCACACACAAATTTTTATTAAATTTTTGTGATAGCAAGATTTATCAAAAGGTGAGGAGAATCGATACGGTACAAAAATTTTCTACCCGCTTAAATCATGTATTTACTAAATTAATCTTTTAATCTTTAAAATATGTTTTTAAAATAAGTAGTTACTAAATTAATTCATTTGTTATTTAGACATCATGGTCCTTAATAAATTCAATAAATATTTGAAATTAATAGATGCTAAACTATAAATTTTTTTGACAAAAAAACTATAATAATTAAATATATGAAAATTAAGTAATTTGGTACCTTTTATTATTTGTTACAAGTTTTTTTTTTTTGAACAAGTTTTGATTAATAGCAAAGTTACCCACTAAATATTTAAAACAGACAAACGAACCAATAGATCTGATATTAAATAATATTTATTAGTTTAATGTTTAATTAAGATGCTGAAATAAATATACAAGAATCACAAAATATAATATAAATGAACATTTTGTATCTTAATTAATTCTCAAATACTTAAAATTCAAATTCTTTTAACAATATAATATAATTATTTATTTATTCATATCATTCATTTAAAAGATGTATAGTTAATGTACGTATATATATACGTACATCATTCAAAATTCAACAAAAAATTTTTTGTCATATTTAATTTATTATCCTCTAATTTTAAATTCTGATTTATCTATTTTAAATTTTATTTAAAATCGCACAGACTTAAAAATTTCTCCAAAATAAAGTTGAATATATATAAATGTCTTAATAATAAAATTACAAATATATAAATAGTTGCACGAAAAAATTAACTGCACGGATAATCCGTTTAATAGGATTTGTACCATTTAAGATCCTTATTATTATTTAATCAATGTTCAATTATGACAATTTCATATATCAACTTTAAATATTATTAATATATTATATTATATTTTTGGTAAGTTTATTAACAAAAATTTTAATTAAACTTTCAATTTTGGTAATCTCATCTCACACAATATATATAATATATATACATATATATATTAAAAAAAATTGTGTCTCCGCAAGAATTCAATCCACCGTTTATGCAAAAACCTGCATGTTGAAGAAAATTTGAACTATGATATAAGAATAAAATAAATAAATTCAAAGAGAGCGGGGTTTGTATTAACAATCTTAACCTCTTAAATACGAAAGTAGAGAGATAGACAATCGTTCTAAAAAATAGGATCTAAGTTCCTCTATTTCTAATCACAAAATTAATGTTTAAAATCTTTTATATTTCGAACATGTTAATGTTAATGTTAAAAAAGGAAGTTCATATTTATTTTCTAAAAAATAGGATCTAAAGAAGGAAGTTTTGATTTTATTTATTTAAATGCTTCACCAAACTCCCGGGGAATTTCCTTTATATAATAGATAGATAGATATAATAAAATTTTGATTTTTAAATGTACTTATTATATTCTATAAAATAAAATTTATTATTTAAATATTAGTTCTTTCAATATTTTAAATTTTAATTATAAATATTAAATTATTTTTTTATTTAATTTATCATTATTATTACAAACAAATAAATTTTATTAAATAATATTTTAACGTACCGAAAGAAGCTGGTGCGATGCAGGATAGTATATATAACATATGCCTCGTAATTTAGTGGGTGTTTGGGGTATCTTAATGAAAGCCCACTTGATTTTGATGGTTAAATTGATTACATATATTTTGCTATACTAACATGCTGTAACAGGACATTCAGCAAGCCATTTCAGGAAATAGTAACACAGGAACTATACTAAATCAGCAAGCTGATTTCATCCTTCAGCAAACTGTTATGACATTCAGCAAGCCGTTTCTGGGAACATAGAAACTGTCAAGAACAAGTCCAGAAATACAAAGAGCTACTATTTAGATTTAAATGTAAGGACTCTTACATATATATTACGTGTATAATATATACTAAAGAACTCAGAAATATCACAAACAAAACACTCAAGCATGGAGATACACTAAACAATGTTTTATGACATGTCTCCACCCAAACACAATCATTCCTTTACACACTCCCACGTTCTCAACACATCTCAAGTAAAGTGGGGGAACAACATGTGCTTTGCCTTTAAATAAAGATACACCTTTCTTTATTTAATTAACCATACCCATACTACCACATTTCTTTGTCTTCCACATTACCTCTTCTATACACGTTCCTCTCATCCATGAAGACAAACAGCTACTCCACTAATTATGTTCCACTCAATGAGAATCATTCTTTTATACACAAACCATATTCTCTGCACACCATCTCAGAAATCATCCCGTTGAGAATTATTCTTCCAAACACAAACATATTCTTCTTACATCAAATCTGAAAACATCCAACGGCTCTTTCTTGAACAAATCCGAACGTTGGACTTTGTTAGTATTTATACTTCTCTTGTATAACCGAAAACACTACTGAAACTGATATACACACTCTTGAATATTCATCAAATCGTTTATACTTTCAGACACCTCAAAAACAGTTGTTTTACATTGCCATATTCACAAACAACACACACACAAGCTCTAAAGATATATTACACGTTTTATATATATATAAGAGGCTATATCTTTGAGTTGTAATTTCAATCCTTCAAATCTGTATTGTACTTATTGTAAAGGCATAGTTGCTGGGCAGTGGCTTGTGAAACAAGGGTTTGGTAAACACGAAGCTAGAAAAGTTTGTACTACGGGGAGTGGTATAGTTCTTAGAGAGCAGGTTCAGAAACGGGGTTTCAGCAAGCCATTTTGACAGTAGCTAGGGAAAAGGGAGATATATTATTGAATCTTGTAATCGGGTTTATAGTGATTAATAATATATTCTCTTGCCGCGTTTGGCAAGGGACTAGGACGTAGACCATAGAGATTAGGGGTCGAACCTAGCTAAAATCTTGTGTGTTAAGTATTTCTATTCTGCTCGTTTTTCTCTGCATTGCATTAGCTCATAACAGCAAGCTGTTTCATACTAGTTAGTTAAATATCAGCAAGCTGATTCATTCTAGTATCTAATAACAGCAAGCTGTTATTATTCTGGTAAAAACTTGGAAAAATAAAAATAGACCATAGTTAACCTAATACACCTATTCACCCCCCCCTCTAGGTGCATACTTTCATTTGGTATCAGAGCCTTGCTATACTAATCATTTCTGTAACAGGAAAAGTATCGATCTAAATGGCTGACAATTATCCGCTCGGAAACTCAGACTCGAGGGCACCGCTTCTTCTAGGTACTAAAAACTACAACTGGTGGAAAAGTCGAATGGAGAATCATCTGGCCAGAGAACCACTGGAATGGAGAGTTGTAAGCAGAGGACAATACGTCTTCAAAGATGACAAAGGCATTACAAAGTATATTGATGTTCTCACTGATACTGAATTAAAGAAAATAAGCTACAACAACCGTGCAAAGAATACTATCTTAAATGGTCTTTGTCCAGCTGAAAGTGACAAAGTTTCATCATGCAAAACAGCTAAAGAAATGTGGGACACCCTGGAATCGTATCATGAAGGTTCTAAGGGAGTGAAGAAAATGAAGCTTGGTACTCTAGTAAGAGAACTAAACGGTTTCACTGTCAATGAGAATGAAACCATTAAAGAAGATTAAGCTAGGTTTCAAACAACCTTAAACAGTCTTCAAGTGCTTGGCAAAAGGATACCTCAAGAAGAGATCAATATGATCATCTTAGGATCCGTCCCATGGAGCTTCGCCCCTAAAGTTACGGCGTTGGAATCTCATCCCCAAATTGACACTATGGACAGTCTGGCTCTATTCTCTGAATTATAGCAGTTTGAGTCAAAAATCAGGGCTAGCACATCCAGGCTGACTCAAGTTCCAGTAGCTAAAGTAAAGAATCTAGCTTTACATTCGAATAACAGCAAGCTGGAAAATAACAGCAAGCTGGAAGTTGAAGAAGATTCAGATTCTGATGAAGAAATTGCACTCCTCACAAGAAAACTCCAGAGGATAATTCAAAAGAGAAACTTCAAGAAGAAAGGCATGTATTCAGAAGCTAAGAAGGAAACAAATGATGAAGGCTGTTTTGAATGCGGAAAGAAAGGCCACTTTAAAAGAGATTGCTTCAAACTCAAAAATAAAACAAAACAGCAAGATGACTTCAAAAACAGGAAGAAAGGGAAAGCATTCCTAACATGGAGTGATGATGATGAGGAATCTAATGACGATGATGAAATGGTGAATCTTGCTCTCGTAAATCTTGATGAAGAAAGCAACGATGAAGCTCAAACCAAAAATGATCCCTCAATATCGGATGACAATAACAGTGAGGTAAACTCTTCATTTGATTCCCCTATAGAATATGTAGTTGATAGCAAAACCATGCAGGACACAAGTAGCAATTCTATGGATGACACCGTGGAACTAAAAGAAGAAATCAGTAAGCTGAAAAAGAAGATTGGCTACCTAAGAAAGATCATCTCTGACTTAACGGATGAAGAAGATCACGTTAAGAATCATAATGAAGTTGCTGATCTAAGAGCTAAGCTTGCTCAAGTCGAAGGGCTCAACAAAGTATTGCTGAAGAGAAATGACACCATGATGAAAGAATTCAGCGTGCTGAATGCTAAACTCACAGCAAAAGATATACACATTGACTCACTACAAAAGCATTCAAACTCCAAAGAAGAAGAGACAAAGGAGACAGAGCAAGATGAGAAGATACTTGAACTAGAAGATGAATTAAAGAAGTGTCAAGAAGGAATGGGAAAATTTGTCCAAGGCGAAGAAATCCTAAAAGCAATTATGAAGCAAACAAGATCATCATTGAGTAAAGAAGGACTTGGATTTAATTCAACACAGAAGAAAAAGAAGTTGAAGTACTAAGGCAAAGATGGAGTTCCATATGAATATGCCATGCCTTGAAAAATCTGCCCAAAATGTGGAAAGAAGGGATACCTACCAAAGTACTGCAAAACAGAATCAGCTTGCCGATATCATTCTGGCAGAACTCATGAAACCAGAAAAACAACATCAAAAGTGATCCAAATGTGGATCAAGAAAACTGACTTGAATGTTTCATATATTCCTGATGCTAACCATGTTGGACCCAACATAACATGGGTACCAAAAGGATGAGCTGTTTTTATGTTTGTTTTTGTAGATGTGTCTTGCCACGAAGTTGAAAACTGGACAATGGATCTTGGATAGTGGGTGCACTAGACACATGAGTGGAGATAAAACTTTATTCAAAAATCTCAAGATGAAAAATGGTGGACAAGTAACAATTGGAAATAACAAAACTCTTCAGATTCTTGGAAAGGGCTCAATAGGTAACAATTTTATATCAATTGATAAGGTACAATATGTTCAAGGACTTTCATATAATTTACTTAGTATTAGTCAGTTGTATGATGATGGTCATTTAGTTAATTTTGGTCGTGATAAATGTATTGTTACTATTTGCACTAACAAAGTCCCCCTAGTTGCTAGAAGGGAAGGAAATATATATATATATATACTAGACTTTGACATACAGAAAACAACATGCTGTTTAGCTGCAATAGACTCATCTCCTGAGATTTGGCATAGAAGGCTTGGTCATGTTAACATGGAACAAATCGGCAAGCTGTCTTCGCAAAAGCTTGTTAGAGGATTGCCAAAACTCAAGTATGTCAAGCTGGAAACTTGTGGAGCATGTCAACTAGGCAAACAAATTAGAACTCCACATAAGTCAAAAACAATGGTATCAACTTCTAAACCCTTAGAACTTTTGCACTTAGATTTATTTGGCCCGGAAGCATACAAAAGTTTGGGAGGTAAACAATATTGCTTTGTCATAGTAGATGATTATTCTAGATATACATGGACTTTATTTCTACAAACTAAAGATTGTGCTTTCAGAGAATTTGAGTCTTTAATAAAGCTACTTGAGAAAAAGCTCAACACAAATCTTATACGAATAAGAAGTGATCGAGGTGGAGAATTCCAAAAGGAGTTCGTTTCTTATTGTGAAGAAAGAGGTATCACTCACGAATGCTCAGCTCCAAGAACCCCTCAGCAAAATGGGGTAGTTGAAAGAAAGAATCGATCTCTGCAAGAAACAGCAAGAACTTTATTGCAAGAGAGCAAGCTACCAAGAAGTTTTTGGGCAGAAGTAGTAAATTCAGCAAGCTATATTCTCAATAGAGTCTTGATAAGGCCTATTCTCAACAAGACTCCATACGAACTGTTAAGGAATAAAACTCCAAACATTGGATACTTCAAGGTCTTTGGATCAAGGTGTTTTGTACTTAAAACAATCGACAAGGATGGTAAATTCGATGCTAAATCCTACGAGGCAATATTTCTTGGTTATTCATTAACTAGTAGAGCATATAGAGTCTATAATTTATCTAAATTAACTGTTGAAGAATCTATTGATGTTTCATTTCAAGAATCTAAGCTTGATCTACCAGAAAATGAGGAAGATTTTGCAGGAACAAGAGATAATGACAAGCTGATATCTCCAGAAACTCAAAAAACTGCAAATCAGCAAGCTGAAGTTGCAAAACAGCAAGCTGAAATCTCTACTGCAGATAAAGAAACGCAAGAATATGAAGAGATAGTACCACATTCATTGCCTAAAGCACCAAGAACAGTCAAGGATCATCCTCCAGAGCTAATCATTGGCAACAAAATTGATGGAATCAAGACAAGAAGGGCTCAAGCAAATATATGTGGATATGCGGCTTTTGTAGCTCAAGAAGAGCCAAAGAACATAACCGAAGCACTTCAAGATGAAAATTGGATTGTGGAAATGCAAGAAGAACTCAACCAATTTGAAAGATGTGATGTTTGGGAACTTGTAGAACCACCAAAGGATGTATCAATCATTGGCACTAAATGGGTCTTCAAGAACAAAGTTGACAAGTTTGGTACAATAATTCGAAATAAGGCAAGACTTGTTGCTCAGGGTTACAATCAACAGGAAGGGATCGACTTCGATGAAACCTATGCTCCTGTAGCAAGGTTGGAATCAATCAGAATGTTGTTATCATTTGCATGCTTCAAGAAGATAAAGCTTTATCAAATGGACGTCAAAAGCGCATTCCTAAACGGCGTGCTGAAAGAGGAAGTATACGTCAAACAACCTCCTGGATTCGAAAGTCAGGAGTTTCCAAATCATGTTTTCAAGCTGAAAAAGGCCTTGTATGGACTACGGCAAGCTCCTAGATCATGGTATGAAAGATTAAGTGAATTCTTAATCGAACTTGGCTTTACTCGAGGTAATATTGATCCTACTTTGTTTACCATGCATAAAGGTAAAGATTTATTAGTTATTCAAATCTATGTAGACGATATTATCTTTGGATCAACTAATGCTTCTATGTGCAAGTGGTTTTCGAGATGCATGCATAGTGAATTTGACATGCGCATGATGGGTGAGCTAAATTACTTCTTGGGTCTTCAAATTAAACAAACCTCAGCTGGAATATATGTTCATCAAACCAAATATGTCAAGAATCTACTCACTAAATTTGGTTTTGAGAATTTAAAGGCAAAATCAACACCAATGACTCCAATCAGCAAGCTGAATTCTGATGAAACAGGTATTAGTGTTGATATTCGAAAATATAGAGGTATGATTGGTAGTTTACTATATCTTACTGCATCTAGACCTGATATCATGTATAGTGTATGTGTTTGTGCTCGTTTTCAAGCTAATCCCAAAGAATCTCACTTAAATGCTATTAAACGAATATTCAAATATTTGAGTGGTACTCAAAATCTTGGATTATTTTATCCTATTACAAATACATTTGATCTTGTGGGATATAGTGATGCAGATTATGCAGGTAGTCAAACTGATCGTAAAAGCATAAGTGGTGTCGGAACATTTTTAGGACAAAGCTTAGTCTCTTGGCAAAGCAAGAAGCAAACCTCTGTTGCTCTCTCTACTGCAGAAGGAGAATATTTGGCTGCGGGTAGTTGTTGCACTCAACTACTTTGGATGAGGCAAACATTAAGAGATTATGGAATCAAATGTGGCAAAACTCCAATTCGTTGTGATAGTACAAGTGCCATCAACATATCAAAAAATCCAGTAAATCACTCGAGAACAAAGCACATCGATGTCCGTCATCATTTTCTAAGAGATAATGTTGCTAAGGGAAATGTTGAACTTATCTTCGTGCCAACCGAATATCAGCTCGCTTATATATTCACTAAGCCTCTTGCAGAAGAAAGGTTTATTGTTCTAAGAAGAGAATTAGGCATGTGTGAAGTGGAAACAGCAAGCTGAATTGGAAAACGGCAAACTGAAATGGGTAACATCGTTTCTTGTTATCATGATGAATTAATATGTTTCATGCCTTCCAGTTCAATACTTAAAAATAATCTATTATTTATTGCTGTATTCTACCAATGTGATTATGTGTTCACCACTTTGTTTTAAATATGCTAAAATGTTACATGAAAATAATATAATATACTTGGTAAGTATTATTTTTATGACATGCTTAAGTGGGGTTATGGGTAGTTATTTTTTTTTAAAAAAAAAGTCCTAAAATAAACTCTTCCCCTTAATTAAACAAAGGAGATATATTAGCACGATTAGATTTAAACTGTCGTTTCAGTGCACCATTCCCTATCTCTACACGATTCAAGGGTTTAAAGGGTTTCAACCGCCGCTCTCTCTAAAATCAGTACACACAAATCATCATGACTGGTCGCAAGACTCGTGCAAATCGAACTCCGGGCTCTAAACGCAAGAATACTGAGGCTTCCACTGAGAATCTCCTCGACGAAATGAACGAAGCAAATGATGATGCTCAAGGGTCTCTAAATCAAGCTGTCGATGTTGATGCCAGTTCCCCTCCCAATTCAGATGTTAGATTGGCTAAGCGTCTCAAGCCCTCTTTTGCTTTTGTGAATGAAGAACTCAAGGACCGTTTCTTCACCAACAAACTCGATGTGCACCCAATTGTGTCTGGTAAATCTATCACTCCTACTCTCTTCAATGCATGTGGGGCTATGAAACTTTTTGCTGCTGTGGGTATGAAATCGTTCTTACTAGATATGCCCAAATGCATATTTCCTGAGTTAATAGCAGAATTTTATGCTAATTTAAGTAAGGATAAATATGATGACTGCATCTCGGTTGTTAATAACAAACGCTTAATTTTAAACCCTCCAATCCTTGGAAGTATTATTAAACTTGATGTGGATTCGGATGTAGATGTTTTTACTCATGGGTCTAAAAGCTTTCCTGGATTTAATGATGTCGATCAATTGAATGTCTTAGTTTTTCCTCAAAAATCAATGGAACTTGCTCCTCCTACCTCCACCATAGTTAATCCCATGGCTAATCTGGTTTTTAAAGTGTGTTGGTCAAATGTGTGTCCTCGGTTGGGTAATAGGTCAAATTTTACAAGGCAAGATGTCTGTGTATGTGCCATGATTCTTGAAGGTAAGGCTTTCGACCTACCTAAGTTGATATTGGATAATATGATGGATGCTGTTGGGAAACAAAATTCTGGGCTTCCATATGGATTGCTGCTGACTCGAATCTTTGAGCATTTTAGCATTGATTTCACAGAGTATAATCAAGTGATGATTAAGGACCAAATCGATGCCAAGAACTTGGCTCAATCAAACTTGCGTGTCTCTCATGGCAAACTGGACTTTATCACACCTCCTGTGAAGGAATTTGATCACACTTCTTCCACTCCTGGCACTGGCAATGTTGATGCCCCTCTAAGTGATGGCCAATTTGCAACTCTGTTAGCTGCAAATTTGACTCTTCTTGGTGAGGTCAAATCCTTGAAGACAGAACTAACAGAGATCAACTCAATGCTGTCTAGGGTACTTCAACAAGGACCAACTGATACTCCACCTACTGAGACTCCAGGTTTGGCTATTCCTACGGATTCCAGGAAGAAGTCTTCATCTCAACCGGCTGCACCAAGTGTTGGAAAGACTGGCACAAATGATGAGTTTCCTGACAATATGGAGGTCACTGAAGAAAATATAGAGGTTGCAGACAAAGATGGCAATGAAGTTGATGCTACTGCTCAGTCAAGGGATGACGCAATCTAATGACTTGCTTCTATTTACTCCTTTTTAATGATTAAGGGGGAGAAAACTTTTGGGGGCTAAACTAATTTCTGGGTTAAGTTTCTGTGTTAAGTTATGATTCTAACTTGTTTTGTGTTAAAACTCGAATTGCTATGCTATGTTGTTGCTGCTTAAGTTAAGTGTTGTTGGATTGTCTAAATTGTTCAAATATGCCATGTCTATATGAATATTTTAGATGCATGATCTTAGGGGGAGAAAACTATCTTCTCTTATTTATAATGTCTATACAGGGAAGCATATGTTAAGGGGGAGAAATTCCCTCCCAAAAATATATGTTGGTAATCATCAAAAAGGGGGATATTGAAAGCCCACTTGATTTTGATGGTTAAATTGATTATATATATTTTGCTATACTAACATGCTGTAACAGGACATTCAGCAAGCCGTTTCAGGAAATAGTAACACAGGAACTATACTAAATCAGCAAGCTGATTTCATCCTTCAGCAAACTGTTATGACATTCAGCAAGCCGTTTCTGGGAACACAGAAACTGTCAAGAACAAGTCCAGAAATACAAAGAGCTGATATTTAGATTAAAATGTAAGGACTCTTACATATATATTACGTGTATAATATATACTAAAGAGCTCAGAAATATCACAAACAAAACACTCAAGCATGGAGATACACTAAACAATGTTTTATGACATGTCTCCACCCAAACAAAATCATTCCTTTACACACTCCCACGTTCTCAACACATCTCAAGTAAAGTGGGGGAACAACATGTGCTTTGCCTTTAAATAAAGATACACCTTTCTTTATTTAATTAACCATACCCATACTACCACATTTCTTTGTCTTCCACATTACCGCTTCTATACACGTTCCTCTCATCCATGAAGACAAACAGCTACTCCACTAATTATGTTCCACTCAATGAGAATCATTCTTTTATACACAAACCATATTCTCTGCACACCATCTCAGAAATCATCCCGTTGAGAATTATTCTTCCAAACACAAACATATTCTTCTTACATCAAATCTGAAAACATCCAACGGCTCTTTCTTGAATAAATCCGAACGTTGGACTTTGTTAGTATTTATACTTCTCTTGTATAACCGAAAACACTACTGAAACTGATATACACACTCTTGAATATTCATCAAATCGTTTATACTTTCAGACACATAAAAAATAGTTGTTTTACATTGCCATATTCACAAACAACACACACACACAAGCTCTAAAGATATATTACATGTTTTATATATATATAAGAGTCTATATCTTTGAGTTGTAATTTCAATCCTTCAAATCTGTATTGTACTTATTGTAAAGGCATAGTTGCTGGGCAGTGGCTTGTGAAACAAGGGTTTGGTAAACACGAAGCTAGAAAAGTTTGTACTACGGGGAGTGGTATAGTTCTTAGAGAGCAGGTTTAGAAACGGGGTTTCAGCAAGCCATTTTGACAGTAGCTAGGGAAAAGGGAGATATATTATTGAATATTGTAATCGGGTTTATAGTGATTAATAATATATTCTCTTGCCGCGTTTGGCAAGGGACTAGGACGTAGACCATAGAGATTAGGGGTCGAACCTAGCTAAAATCTTGTGTGTTAAGTATTTCTATTCTGCTCGTTTTTCTCTGCATTGCATTAGCTCATAACAGCAAGCTGTTTCATACTAGTTAGTTAAATATCAGCAAGCTGATTCATTCTAGTATCTAATAACAGCAAGCTGTTATTATTCTGGTAAAAACTTGGAAAAATAAAAATAGACCATAGTTAACCTAATACACCTATTCACCCCCCCTTTAGGTGCATACTTTCATTTAAATGTATATTTGGCGTATCTTAAAATGAGTAGATTATAACTTATAAGCACTTAGAGCAACTTCAAAAGATCCCTTATATGACCTCCTAACTCAAATTATAAGGGATTATGTTTAAAATTGTGCTCCAACAGGTTCTTAACTTTTCCTTAAAAAGTTAAGAGCATCATGTCATCCCTTATCTTTAAGGGCTCCCTTATTTCACTTTTATCAATAAAATATTATTTTCCCTCCTCTTTCCAATTGTTTCCCTCTTTTTTTGTTCTTGCTTCCTTCCTTTTATTTATTATTTAATAATATAAGGATCAATTATAAGGAAGCTTGTTGGAGTTGTCATACCTTATAATATCCTAAATCACTAAGAGCCTAATATTTTATAATATTTATAGGAAAACACAAGGAGGCTGTTGGAGTTGCTCTTATGTCATATAAGTGATAAGTAGAGTAGAGATTAGAGTGTTTGGTAAATCAGAACTTATAATCGATAGACTGTTTGGGTAAATCGGAACTTTTAAGTTAACTTTTTTTTATAATTTTCAAAATATTTGTTTTTTTATAAGATCTCGATGAATAGGGAAATTTGATATATACATATCAATTTTCTAATGAATGGATCGAGAGATATATGGTTTTGAAGATTTGAAGGACATTATATATTGCGTATATCGAGAATAAGTTATAAGTTGAAAGTTAAGGATTCTTAACATTCAACTTATGAACATATAAGTTATAAGTTTAGCTAAAACATATTTTGACAAACACCCCCATAAGAACTATGGGCTTATAAGCCATAAGTTCCTCCAAATAAGTTTAAACAAACAGCCCCTATGAAGAGTAGCTTATGACTTATAAGCATAAATATCATATAAGTGATAAGTAGAGCAGAACTTATAAGTCACTAAAGTGTTTGGTAAATCAGAACTTATAAATCAGTAGAGTGTTTGGTAAATCAGAACTTATAAGTTAACTTTTTTTTATTATTTTCAAAAAATTTGTTTTTTAATATATATCAATGGATGTCAATAGAAAGATCTCGTTGAGTAGAGTAATTTGATATATACATATTAATTTTCTAATGAACGGATCAAAAAATATATGATTTTGAAGATTTGAAGGATATTATATATTGCGTGCATCGAGAAATAAGTTATAAGAATAAGTTGAATGTTAGGATTTTCTAACATTCAACTTATCAACATATAAGTTATAAGTTGAGCCAAAACTTAAATAGACAAACACCCCTTATTGGCTTATAAGCCATAACTTGCCTACAAAATGAAAAGCCAAACAGGCCCTTAGTTTGGTCTACCTCAAAAGTAAACTAGTAGCGCGCCGTCTTTCCACAAGTATCTCTGCCATCACAACTCAAGGAATGGTGGCTGGTAATACATTCAAGAGAATGCGTACTCTTCACCTTGTGCCATCGATCATGGAGTTACCATCCGAATTTGTTAGAAACCATTTCTCCCAAAACCTTAAGGTGTTGGGAAGGCCCTTCCAAGGATCTTATACTCATGTATATTTAACATTCCCCCTCACTCACAAGCCCACTACGGGGTAAGAGTGGTCACTAGGAGCCCATTTTTGGAGCAATTCCTTAGTGCCAAATTAAATTGAGAATATTGGGGATGGTGGGGTTCGAGCTCGAGACCTCCTCAAACACCAGAGCTCTGATACCATGTTAGAAACCATTAAACAAACTGAAATATTTTTAAGATTGCCGGTGCCATCTTTGTTAATATGCAGATGTGTTTGTAAACTCTTTAACACTCTCATTCAGAACCCTTATTTTGCAAACACCCATGTCAAAGTCACCACTGCTGCTAATAAGTCCCCACAATATCTAACTTTATCGTCCTGGTCGTCCAGTTATCATTTTTATCAGTCTTATGTTCTTGCTTCAGTTGATGGCACTGATATTATCTCTTGTAAACCTATCACACCACCAATCCCGTTTGTTGGTTCATTGTATCTCGTTGGTTCTTGTAATGGATTAATCTGTTATGTTGTTCATTCTAAGAACGAGTATGAGGATGAAAAGGAGAGTGTCATGTTATTGTGGAATCCTATTACTACGCAAATTAGATATA
The DNA here is from genome assembly GCA_036435485.1 of Saposhnikovia divaricata. Taxonomy (NCBI): domain Eukaryota; kingdom Viridiplantae; phylum Streptophyta; class Magnoliopsida; order Apiales; family Apiaceae; genus Saposhnikovia; species Saposhnikovia divaricata. The sequence continues at coordinate 30,115,446 of CM071600.1, forward strand.
TTCGGGCACCGGATATCGAAGGCTATGATCATTGTCATTGTGAGACTATGGAATTTTATTTTGTCCCAGAAAATAATGATTATGTTGTTTTGAGTATTGGAGTATCTACTTCTGGGCCAGATCAAATTCAGGTTACCCTGTACAAGATGAGTACCGATTCTTGGAAAATTGTTGATAGCATTAGTTGTGCCAGATCATCTGATGTCATTCTAATGACATATTTTTATCAACCTAAAACTTCTGTGTTAGTAAATGGATCTTTCCATTGGGGGACTATTACTAATAATACTAATATTGTAACACCCCCAGATCCGGGGTCAGGGTTCTGGTCGTTACCGACTCAATTCCCATCCACAATTCAACATAAATAATAAATTACAACCTTGTGACCCAAAACAATAACATAAAACACACCCGTTATAGTCCCAGAGATGAAATCAGCGTAACTACCAAATTTTATTAAGCACATTATGAGTTCTTACAATCCAAAAAGAATTACAATATGAATACATACTCTTTGCCATCCATTTGCATAAGTCATACTAGACCATATACTTGGTACTGAAATAATAAATCTATCCTACCAATAGTTTCTTCTTCAGCTCTGGTAGTCTCATCGTCCTCGCCAGCGTCGAGTGCGCCTTGTGCGAGTCATCTGGTCTAGCTGTTGTTGTGATATAATAATAAAGCAAGGGTGAGCAATAGCCCACCAACAATAATATATAACTGAATGATAATATATAACAGTTCAAAAGTATCTTTCAAACCATATGCCATGCATTTACGGAAACGATGCCAGTATAATATGAACGATAAAGTTACGAGGTAACTCAAAATGCATATATAGTTGGGAATATCTGCTATGTCAAAGATAAGCCAGATATTATCATTTATCATATAAAGAGGAACTTGCAAGGAAAATATTGCAATTCCAGTTATTAACATTTTTTGAAGTCCTACAACCTGAAAGAAGTTTCTTCGATACGTGTTGCGGAAGACACCGTCAACCTGAAAGAAGTCTCTTCGATACGTGTTGTAGGGAATTCCCAATTTGGGAGATGAACCAATACTGGAGTTATTACGCGCCAGCTGTCCCACTCCCTGATGATCAGTCGGGGATGGTACAGCCCAATATAGTTTACTACCGGTAGAAGGAAGAACTGACGGCTCCACTTGTTGGTTGCCTTTAATAGTAACTCCCTGACCAATGGTTAGGCCTTGTGATGGACCGCGCGACTCGGCCTCTTACACACGACTCCTAGTTCGAATAAATCCACAGCATTGAAACGTAGAGTTTGTCCTCCCTTCCCCAAGTGAAATACTTGTTGATAAGACTCCACAAAGTAGTCGTATCTAGTTGGAAAGAAAAATTCACCAACATTTCCCAAGCTTTTGCTTGTTAATGGATATCAACTTGTTCCAAAAATCTTACCCCTCGAATGATGAGAAGGTACATACAGACTTAATGAGTCCATAGCAACCAAGTTGCGAGTGGAAAGGATAAATTACGAGATTTATGACCGGGAAGTCTACAAGATAAATAACATTGCTCAAGTAGGTTCCCCTATAACATGGAAGTTTGATCGAGCATTTAAATCCTTTAAGATAGATTTAAATGAAAATAAAGAGTTGGGAACCTTTCCTTGATAAACTAGTCGTAAAAAGACTCCGAAATATTTTACATAATATTTAGAGGTGAAAGATAATCTCCAAATAATATAAATCATTTTAAAAAGAATTTAAAAGAATTAAATAAATATTCCAAGAATATTTATTACTCAATAATAATTACGGAATATTATTAAATCATAATATTGCTCGCAAGTAATTCTCGAATGAATATATAGAACTATTTACTAAATAAATCACTCCTTAAAGGAATATTCAAAATAATATTCATTAATTAATTAAACTCCAATAAATATATAAAATAATATTCAATAAATAATTCAAACCATAAATGAATATTTGACAATAATATTCATTTAATAAATAATCTTCTAAATGAATATCCAAATAATATTCATTTAGTAATCAAAACTTTAAAGGAATAATTGAAATAATATTCCTTAAGTAAATAGAACTTCCAATGAATATTTTTAAAAATAATAATCATTAAGTACATAAATCTTAAATGAATATTCGAAAGTAATATTCATTCAATAAATAACATTCTAATGAATATCAAAATAATATTCACTAAATAATCAACTCTAAATGAATATTCGAAATTAACATTCATTTAATATCTCTCGAATAAGATAGTACTCGAATAACATTCCTCGAAATATTTCCAAGTAATTGATACTTTATGGGAATATAAATAACATTTAATAATAACATTCCTCAGATAAATAATAATCTGTCGTTGGAATCCCTCCGGGTTCCCACGACTATTTATATCTCAAAATACCGACTCCCAGTCTATATTTAGAATAAATATCATATGCCCTTCGCTAAGGGTCTTATCAAAACAATCCGGCTTATCACTGATAATTTGTATCTAGTCTATAAGCCAATATCAATTCAGGGAACAAGTATCACAAAAACCAGAGTCAGAATATAATTGGAAACAGGCATGCATGCGATGGCATATGTAAAACAGAATCATATACATATATTATCACAACAACAGGTTCAAAGGTTTGAACACTTGCCTGGTATTCAGGTGTGGGTGGAGATAGCGTGTCCTGGGTCTGCTCGATGATCTATAAACAATCAGAACATTCGAGATTAACCACTTAACACCTTTTAAAAGTCTAAGTATAAACTTCACTTAAGTCGAAACACGTTTTCGAATTATCCCGTTATACACTTTTTAGTGTAACTCTTTTTATTACCGATACGATCCGACATTTGTTCGTTATTACGACATGTCATCATACCCACACTCGGTATATACTTAAGTCGTATAAGTTCTAAAGTCGATCGATTACGAACCGAGATTATACCTCGAGTTTTTATCGCTCGTTTTTTAAGTTATAACCAAAGTTATACTTTTAAGGGTTCGTTCGCGTTTAACCTAGATTCAAACATTTTTATAAAATCGAAAAACGATCCGACTCACATGAGGTTTTCTCTCACACCTTCCTTTTTACCTCTATTATTTAATTACCAAGATTCGCCACTGACTTACAAATTTTACGAGGGTTCAATTTCAATTACGAATTCTCGTTTCCGGTTTCGAACCACTTTTAGTAAACCGGCCGTAACTCCTAAACCGTAAGTCCGTTTCACACGTTCTTTATATCAAAACGAAGCTTGGAACATTATCTATCCTATCATGGCAGATTACAAAGCTAGGCAGTGAGTTACATCTACTGTCCAAGTCGTTTTTCTTAAGATTAACGAAATTTCGGCATTACGACGGCTATAAATCGAATATCTACCAATTTCAAATCTTCCCATAAACATGGTATCCATTCCAAACAACATATACATGAATTATAAACATGAACTGAGGCCAAGCAATGCCTTTCCGTTCATCTAACTATTTTTAACATTTATCCAAAACTAAATCATAATCATGCTTATAATACCACTAATAACATAACTAAGCTTAAATCATCAAGAACATGCATATATCCAAAGACAAGAGCTAGGGTTTCAAGTAGTATACCTTCTTGAGAGTATGTACTAGCCTTACTAAGCTTGGTATGGTCCTTGTCTAGCCTTAACAAACCTTAGATCAACCAAAGAAATCAAGAAACCCAAATTAGTTCTTGAAAAACACTATTCACCCTCCTCTTAAATGATTTTTTTGAAAATGGTAAAATAGAAGATTGAAGCTACAATTTCTAGGGTATTACTTTTATGAAATATAGGACTTACCCTAAAAGTTTCAAGATAAGCAATGGTGGGAAGCTTGGTTTTGGATTTTGAATTAATGAAGAAGCCGAATGGCTTTGTTTGAGAGAGAATGGTGGGTTGCTTTGTTTCTCTTGCCTTAGTCTCATCCAAGATGAATTATTGTGGTGTTAGAATAATATCTTTGGTAATAAAGTAGCTTTATTAAAGGTAAGATGTCATGGGTGATGTATTTTTCAAGGGACATGTGTTAGATTATGCATGGTTGCTTGCTAAGTACCTTGTTGGTTTGTAACTTGCTAGTTAGTTTGCAACTAAGTTGGTTACTAGATATTTCTATTAGCACATGTATGTATCTTGGTCCTCTGCTTGATTCTGTGTCCGGTTATTGCTCGTTTCGATTGATCGTTCGTAGGAATATTTCACGGATTTCTAATTAGGGTTTATCGGGAATCTTCTTAATATTAATACTATCATTCTCCATCTTTCTTTCTAACTTTCCAATTTATATTCCTTAAATCCATTCGTTAAATACTTAAGGCTATCAGTGTCCAGGGAACTCTCGGAGAAAATAAAAGTGCTATTTTTCAGAATCCGACAGCTTTTACATGCACTCTTTTTCTCCCTAGATTACTAATACGAACTCAGAATTTCGTTCCGGATACTTATATATCGCGTCGTCTAATAATATTCCTATGTCCACCAAAATCACTATTCATCCATTTTTCTTTACTTATTCTCTTAGGGTTGTACAATTGTCCCTGATCTCTTTCGATCGTTCCTTAACCTTTTTACGGACCTACTGGACCAATAACAGATATCGATTTGGATAACATAAGAATAATCTTCTCCTTTAGAATTATCAAATCTCAACTCCCTAGTAGATAGATAATTCTTATCTAAAGTGTCAACCAATAGTATTCTTCATGGCATATAAACATTTGAATCCAAATCTATTCCTTTCATTCATTATCTCAATCGTTACATTGTAGTCGTAATCACTATTCACCATTACCTCAGTACATAATAAAAAGTTTTAATTATATCCAAAATTTGGGGGTTCTTACAAATATTCGCTTTTATATTGTTTCTTTTAATCTGAAAAATGAGAAGTTATGGCTGATCAAGCCTGTGGATGATGACAGTTTATGACAGAGTTTTAGAAGATGAGTGGATATGGGAGCTCACGGTGATGGAAGAATCATTAGTCGTTATGTACTGGAATATGTGCCCATCTGATATTAATGATAAACGTATCCAAATATATTGAGAATATTAAGATAGATGATAGTTTAGTTTCTAGAAATAGAAAATAGATTTATAATTTCCAGCTGTAAATGATTAGAGAGTTAGTTAGAGAGATTCTTAGTTTTCCCGCTCTTTTCTTTATAACCTCTACTTGTATATAAGAGAGAGCTCTCTCTCATTCTGTACTCTTCTTAATCAATCCAATACATTTATTTCTCTCTTGTTCATAAATTTGTCATGGTATCAGAGCAAGCTGAAGCTTTAATGTCGATCCACTGGGAAATTGGTTAATTTCGCCGGCTAATCTCAGGTGTTTTTGTTCTTATTCGTCGTCGTTTCTGTTTTAGCATCGTCATTTCTGTTTTAGCATCTTATTTTCATCAATTTGATGATTGTTTCTGATTCTAAAATCTTCTCTTAATATAGATCGTAATCTCTGTTATTTTTGTTGTTGTTCTTAGATATAGAACATCTCTTGTATCTATATCCTTAATCTGAACTCTGAATAGATCTGTATTACCTGAATTGGCTGATTTCTGCAATTGCGATTCTTGAATAGAATCTCTGAATATTTCTTGATTTGATCTTTAATCGTTGATCTTCGTCGTTGGATTCTAGTTTCTAAAATTGAACTTTTAGTCTCTGAACTGTTTTTTTCTACTCGTATTGTGTATTTTTCACACAAAACTTAGCAAAAAATCATATCAGTATCAATGGCTACAACTTCACGATTGCAAGGAAATCAAGATCCTTCTAGTGTATACTATATTCATCCGTCTAATGCTTCAAGTACTCAGTTAGTTTCTGTAAAATTTTCTGGTTCTGGTTTTCACGATTGGAAACGATCTATGGCTTTGACATTGTCTGCTAAGAACAAATTAGGTTTCGTTGATGGAACAATTAAAACTCCAGTGATTACGTCGATTGACTACAAGTATTGGGAAAGATGTAACAATCTTGTGATATCTTGGCTTATAGCTAACTTGGATGAAACAATAGCAAAAAGTGTATTGTTTATGCAGAATGATGAAGAGATTTGGAAAGATCTTGATGACAGATTTGGATACACTTCTATGGCACAAGTGTATTCACTTGAAGAACAGTTGTTAGAAATCAATCAAGGTCATGACACCATATCTGAGTTTTTCACTAAGATCAAAACAATCTGGGATGGTCTAAATGATGCAAATCCGTTGCCTTATTGTACTTGCAATAAATGTACCTGTAATTTATCTCAGAGGTTGATTCAGAAACAACATGAACACGGGGTGTTACAATTTATGATGAAATTATCTGATCAGTTTTCTCATATAAGGGGAAATGTACTCATGATGCAACCTTTACCAACTATTTCTCAGACTTATAGGTTGTTTGCTCAGGAAGAAAGGCATAAAGAGATTGCTTCTGTTACTTCACAAATTGAGTCCATGGCATTCTATGCAGATAAAAGGAGATTTAACTCTCATAATCAAGGAGCTAGGACTTCATTCTCTTCTCAGAATCAAAGAGCTAGACCTTCATTCTCTTCTAATATTCAACAGAATTCCAGAATTGATACTCAGACCTACAGAAAAGGAAGCAAGCCTGCATCAAACTATTTTTGCAATCATTGCAGAATACCTGGACATAGTATGGAAAGGTGTTTCCAGTTGAATGGATATCCACCTGGCTTTCAGGAAAGACAAGGCAGAAAATTTGCAGCAGTTGTGCAAAATGATGCTGAATTTACTGGAATTGACAATACTCAAGTCACTCAAATTTCTGAAAATGACAATGACACTGAAACTGTCAGCTAATCTCAGTATAACCATCTCTTGAACATGTATAATCAGAAGAATGATTCAACTAAAGCTGATGACACTGGAAAAGTAGCTTTATTGGCAGGTAATTACTGCTTATTATCTACTCCTGCACATTCTTGGATAATTGATAGTGGTTCAACAGATCATATCTGTCCAAATCTTGATAGTTTCTTACATTTTGAATTTGTTCAAAATACTGATAATACAATTACTATTCCCAATTGAAGTAGAGTAAAGGTTTTACATGTTGGTTCAGTGCAGTTAACTGATGATATTGTCTTAACCAATGTTCTTCATGTACCTAAATTCCAGTTTAAATTGATATCTATACACAAGTTATGTAAAGACTTAAATTGCAGATTAGTTTTCATTGATGAAAGGTGTTTTATTCAGGGCCATTCCTTGAGAAGGCCTCAGATTCTTCTTGGTAGCATTTTACATGGTCTGTACAGCTTGCACTCTTCTCAAAATTCTGGTTCAATTGTCAACTCTAAACATTGCAATGTTGTTAGACTCAATTCTGTGACTGAAGCTCAGACTTGGCATCAAAGACTTGGACACTTACCTTTCCAGCAAATGAAGATTGTTTTCCCAGAAACTTAAAATTCTCTACATACATATGTTTGTCAAATCTGTCCTGCAGTTAGACAAGTCACGCAATATTTTCCTATTAGTTCTATAAAATCAGACATGGCTTTTCAATTACTTCATGTTGATATATGGGGTCCTTATAAAGTGAAATCCACTTCTGGTTGTACACAGTTTCTTACAATTGTAGATGATTTTACACGTTTCACTTAGACCCATCTTCTTAAGTGTAAATCTGAGGTATCCTCTGTACTTGAAAATTTTCTGATTTATGTGGAGAATCATTTTCATGTCAGTGTGCTTTATATAAGAAGTGATAATGCTTTAGAATTCAGTGCTGGATCTTGTGCTCAGTTGTTTAAATCTAAAGGCATAATTTATCAGACTAGCTGTGCTTACACTCCACAACAAAATGGTGTTGTGGAGAGGAAGCACAGACATTTACTAGAAACAGCTAGAGCTATTTTTATTCAAGCAAAGTTACCACCAAAGTTCTGGGGTGATTCTATCATGTGTGCAACTTATCTCATAAACAGAATACCTTTAAAGTCTATTCATAATTCTACTCCTTATTTCAAGTTATATGATTCTGATCCTGATTTATCCAATCTTAGAGTATTTGGTAGCCTTTTTTTATATCTACTCTCAAAGTGCATAGGTCAAAGTTTGATTCAAGAGCTGATGCTGCTATTTTCTTAGGTTATTCAAATACTACTAAGGGATACAGAGTATATAATTTGAAAACCAATTAAATTCTTATTTCCAGAGATATAGTTTGTCATGAAACTATTTTCCCTTTTCATATTATATCTCAATCTTCTACTGCTGATTTTCTGAATACTACTTTTTTACCAAAATTTTCTAATTTTCCTAATGTAGTAGATGATAATACTACTACAATCACTGTTCATCCCTCTGATCATAATTTTTACTCTAAGGATACTAATAGTCCTCGGGATACTAGTAGTTCTCATGATACTATTAATTCATCTACATCTAAATCAAATTCTCCTTCCACTTCTGATACATCTGTTGCATCTGTTCCTATTAGAGTATCTAATGGAAATAAAAATGCTCCTTCATATCTTACTGATTACTATTGCAATTCCAATCTTAATTCTGCTTCACACTGGTGCAATCTAGTATCTAGCTCTACCTTGCCATCCTCTCATTTCCAGCTAATGTCTAAACAGTCTGTTATTACTGAACCATCTAGTTATACAGAAGCCTCTAAAAACCCTATTTGGGTTGCAGCAATGCAAAAGGAACTTGATGCATTACATAAAAATTAAACTTGGGAAATGGTACCTTTACCTCCAGGAAAGAAAGCTATTGGTTGTCGTTGGGTTTTCAAGGTTAAACTCAATGCAGATGGTACTTTGGAACGATGTAAAGCCAGACTTGTTGCTAAGGGTTATAACCAGAAACTTGGAGTTTATTTTACTGAGACTTTTTCACCAGTAGTAAAGATGAGTACTGTGAGGTGTATTCTTTCAGTTGCAGCTAGCAGGAAATGGGATGTTTTTCAACTAGATGTTAATAACGCGTTTCTACATGGAGACTTAGTTGAAGAAGTATATATGACAGTACCAGAAGGGATTGATAATCCACTGAATTTGGTTTGTAGACTCAGGAAATCTTTATATGGTCTCAGACAAGCATCAAGACAATGGGCAGATAAACTTACTCATGAGTTAATAGCCCAAGGTTTTGTACAATCGAAGAACGATTATAGTATGTTTACTTACAAGACTGACTGATATCACTATTCTAGCAGTGTATGTCGATGGCATCATTATCACAGGCAGTAATGTGGCACATATTCAGTCTATTAAAGATCATCTGCATGATATGTTTACCATAAAGGATTTGGGAGTTCTACATTACTTTCTTGGTATCGAGATAGCTTACTTACCTGATGGCATTGTTATGAGTCAAACTAAGTTCACTAAGGAGCTTTTACAAGGTTGTCAGCTATACATTTCTAAGAAGGCAGTGACACCTTTGCCATTAAACATGAAATTACATGCTTCTGAAGGTGAACTCTTACATGATCCTGAGCATTACAGATCTCTTATTGGTAAACTTAACTTTCTTACGAACACACGTCCTGATCTTAGCTATACGGTTCAATTGTTAAATTTATGCAATCCCCACGAACGTCTCATTATGAAGCTTTACATCACACACTTCGATATGTAGCTCATACAGCAGGTCAAGGCATTAAGCTACAGAATTCTGATTCCTTAACATTGCAAGCATACTCTTATTCTGATTGGGCATCCTATCCAGACTCAAGACGATCAGTAACAGGTTATGTTCTTTTATTGGGAGGTTCTCCTATTACTTGGAAATCGAAGAAGCAAGCAATAGTTTCTCGTTCAAGTTCAGAAGCTGAATATCGCGCTATGGTTGCAGCAGCTTCTGAAGTAACATGGGTTGTTAGTTTGTTGCAGGAGTTGGGAGTTTGTAATTTGGAACCAGTTACACTCCATTGTGACAATCAATCTGTCCTACATATAGCAAAAAATCCGGTATTTCATGAGCGAACCAAACACATAGAAGTTGATTGCCATTTTACTCGTGACAAGGTTCTTGAAGGATTACTTCAACTATCATATTTACCAACAAAAAACCAGCTGGCTGATGTTCTTACAGAAACACTACCATCTACTCAAATGCAAGATCTGTGTTCCAAGTTAGGCATCGTTTTCGATTCTAACTTGCGGGGGGGTATTGAGAATATTAAGATAGATGATAGTTTAGTTTCTCGAAATAGAAAATAGATTTATAATTTCCAGCTGTAAATGATTAGAGAGTTAGTTAGAGAGATTGTTAGTTTTCCCGCTCTTTTCTTTATAACCTCTACTTGTATATAAGAGAGAGCTCTCTCTCATTCTGTACTCTTCTTAATCAATTCAATACATTTCTTTCTCTCTTGTTCATAAATTTGTCAGAAGGATTACGGGGTTCATGATTCTTGGTTCTTAAGGTTTCATTCCCCGCAAGACCTAGATGGGCCACTAGGCTGTTGCATAGAGCCACTAGGATGTTGGAAAAATACTCTGGTGACATGGGATTACCATGATGGCCTTTATTTTTATGATATCATCAATACTCTCAACAAGAAGGAAGTGATCCGACAATCAAGAAATTGTTTTGATTATATATTACGTGTTTCTAGCCTTTTGGTCACCGTGGCTCCAGTTCGGCAAGTATAAGTTGTAAAAAATTTTGCATCCGGTTTTTATTTTTCAGATATTTCCCCTGCCCTGATCAGTCTTGAAATATGCTGTTAGAATATGTAGCAGCCTCTCTGTCAACACATGCTCAGCACATGAATGTTACCATGTTCATCACATGTAAAACACTAATGGTAGCAGTAGTGTGGCAACACATGTAGTGTATGGCAGTAGTAGCTAGTGCGATCTGGTTTGTTCATAAACCATGTGCAAGCTTGCTATATAACTGTGCAATGTCAAGCTATGTAAGACATCCAAGCAGTTACAATGTAGTCCTTTGCTATACTCTACTCTCTAGTCTCATATACATTGCATTACTATAAAATCTCTATATGGTATCAGAGCTAGGGGGAGAATCAAGGTTTAACAGCCTTCCTCCGATCATTCTTCATTCCGCAAGTTTTCTTCAGTTTTTCTGCAGTTTTTTTTTTTTTTTTCAGTTTTTCCAGAAATTTTTCAGTTTTCCAGTTTGTTTGTTTTGCATCTTTTAGTCAGTTTTTCTGGGCTAGCATAACCACTTCATGATGGAGTGCATCACCACCAACATCATAATCATGTTTTAATCCATCGAAGCCGGTCCAAGTCTACGCGTCTCCACCTCCATGTCAACCAGTTGACACTCAACTGAAAAATATAACAAACCATCTCTTTACAAGCTTCAATTCAAGTGGATTAATTTGTTTAGCTTAGAAGCCGATGCCGAAAGCCCAGAGCCAAAAGAGCCAGAGCCAAGAGCCAAAGAGCACGAGTCAAAAGCAATCAAATTCAAGTCCGCGAAATTTCAAGCAAGTTAAGAGCTTCACTTCGTTACGCCCATTAGCTTGAGGGAGGATGTTAGAATATGTAGCAGCCTCTCTGTCAACACATGCCCAGCACATGAATGTTACCATGTTCATCACATGTAAAACACTAATGGTAGCAGTAGTGTGGCAGCACATGTAGTGTATGGCAGTAATAGCTAGTGCGATCTTGTTTGTTCATAAACCATGTGCAAGCTTGCTATATAACTGTGCAATGTCAAGCTATGTAAGACATCCAAGCAGTTACAATGTAGTCCTTTGCTATACTCTACTCTCTAGTCTCATATACATTGCATTACTATAAAATCTCTATATATGCCCTTATTATTACTTTATCTTTCGCATTTGTTTTGAAAATTCCCCTTGTTACTCTATGTTTTGCTGTTATTTTAATACTTTAAAGTTTATTAAAACAACTAATTGGTATGTAGTTTCTCCCTTACCAAGGTATTTGGAAAGATTCATATGTACACAGTTTAAACTGTGATCTGACAGATATAAGTAGGCATGGCATGCAGTTGACGTACGGTCTAAATTTTGCATGCCTGTTTTGAACAGTGTATCATCTACGGCTCCCAATTTGAATGTCATCCCTGCAGGATGCTCCTTAACAAAAAAATATGCTATATTCATAATTTCATAATAGAAATTATAATTTGAGATAATATCTCTCGGAGTGATGTGGATTTATATTTCTGAGAATTTTGTTTTAATATCCTTTTTATGAAAATCAGTTCTTGCTATTAGGCATGATGAATTCTAATAGATTTTAGAAGATCATGGAGCTAGTTTCTTTAATTTGTTCTGCACAAGTTACTGATCATTATCAGTGGGAGCTTCTAGTTGTCAGAGTAAAGCTTATTTTCAGTTCATGCTCGTAACTACAAACATGTATGTCACAAGTACATAATTCTAGCCAAGTTAAAATTAAGTGAAATTGAATAATATTTGCAATTTGTGGATAAACACTCTTTATTTTTATCATTTTTAGGCAATTCATGTTTGACAGCTTTAAACTACAAACCCCATTACAGTTCAACATTTCATAAGTAATTGAAAAAATTAAGGCAAACCTTGTTGGCGAGGTTCATGAACATTTCATGCCTTGTTTTTCTACAGCTGGCTGAGTTTTTAGTTTGATGGGTTATATCATAATATATAAATTGAATCTTGCTGCTTGCTTGTGCTGGTTTTTGTAAAATAAATCCTGGACCCAAAGTTAATTGGAGAACCATAGGAGTTTTTGAGGAATAATTGCATCTGCATCACTCTCCACAAATGTAAATAAGACCCCGATAAAGCAAAACACCGAGATCCTAACATCCCCTGCCATCCAGACTTGCTATCTGAATTTATAAATCGATAAATATTACTAATACCCTGCCACCAGCTGGGAACAAACTGATGTACCCATACTCTCACATTGCAACTATTTATGCTAAACTGAAGTAATGCCAAAGAAAACCCATAAGCCCTAAAAAACTAGTCAGCAAATTTAAATTTGATTCCAACTTTAATAAATAAAGCAAATACATGCTACTAAAATTCAACAAAGCCAATTCATAAGTACATTGCATTAAGTTTACTTACTCTTGAAAGCAAAACTAAATCATGGAAAATTATAAACCTTACATGAACATACATTCCCGTGTAATAATCTCAGTTCAATCTTGAGAGTGGGAAGAAAACTTGGAATTGCTGTAATATTAACGTTACAACGTGTTTCTCAGTATCTTGGTATGTATGTGTATCTTTATATTTGAACAGTCAGTAAATTATTTTGATAACGCCTTTAGTTCTATCAAGTCCTACTACATGTATATTGTGAAATTCAATTGCCTACGATATTAGATTAGTAATGACTAATTTCCATTAAAAAAAAACAATACTACATATCCACGTCACTCTAAGGATAAAAACTCACAAAATTTTCCGAAATTGTAATACAAAATTTTCAGAATTACATAGTAATCAAAGGTTACATTACAAATCTCAAAACCTGGATCTTTCTTACCAAGGAACTTTGCTTCAGTCCTGCCTTGCTCACTTTGAAAGAGCAAAAATATTGAGAATTTGAGATAGCGGAGCATTGACTAGACAATAAAAGAGTGAAGTATCATGCTTACTTCCTCATACTTGATTAAATCCAAAACACACACTGTACTTTCTCCACCCACAAGCAAAGGAAAGACAAAAACTTGCAAGAAATTCAGTATGGACCTTTACCGGTCAAATTTGATCAACTGCCTTTACTATAAACCTTCAAGAATCATAAACTTTCCTTTTCTTTGTCTTTTTGGTTTGTTGATCACTGTTTAAGGAAATTATTTCGCCATTAACAGCTCCATTATTATGTTGCATACTTTCAAGTCTATCCTCGTCAACTTGCAGCTTCTTCGAGTTACTGCATAATTATTCCCAGTTATATAATTGTACACCAAGGTGAGTACATTTGTTCAGTTTTTCACTTAGCATGCAATCATGCATCTAAATTATAATAAGTGAAATCGATTAGCAAGAGGCACAAACTGCTACCTGTCATCCTGTGACCTATCTTCTGAATTTGTAAGTAGCCATAAGACACTTCCCGTATTAGTAGGAAGCAAAGACCCGGATATATGTAGTATCTCCTCGTCAAAACTGCATGGACAATTCACAAACAAGTGAATAAGATATTCTACTTAACATGGAAGTCAGAATAAAAAGGTGATACCATCATTAATATAGGTTACTTTATTACAAAAAATCCAACAAGATATAATACTCCCTCCGTCCTTCCGAATTCTTTACGTTTGCAGACCAGTTTCCGGCACACATTTTAAGGTGCATTTTAAGGATAGTTCTATAACTTATTTTTGATATTTTCTTTTTTTGTATAAAAATAGAACAATTCTATTTTTATACAAAAAAAAAAAATATCAAAAATAAGTTATAGAACTATCCTTAAAATGCACCTTAAAATGCGTGTCAAACACGCAATTTTTTATGTAAAGAAATGAGAGGGACAGAGGGAGTATTCAATAGCCTTCTTATATACCTAGCAATAAATGAAGGAAACAATGTCAATGCTGAATTTGAATAGTATACAATATTAGTCGGACTTGGTCAGTGAAGACATGGAACAAGGATTAATCGGTGATTAATCAGAATTAATCAGGGTTAATCGGGATTAATCGGGGATTTAATCAGTTCGATGAACTACGGAACAGCGATTAATCGATGATTTTTAGAACAATGCAAAACAAATACACTGTACTGAACCTGAAAATTTGTTAATAACCCAGTGCACTTATGATAAGATACTCCTTTTCACTCTATAAACTTAAATTGGCTTAGTCTGCTGTTCTTAATGTTTTTTTGGCAACCAACCTGGCCAAATATTGTGTGGACCTATAAACGAGGAAACTGTATATTCAAATTTGGGGATGGAAACAGGTCCGGATCGGTTCGGATTTGATAAAAACCAAACCCAAATTAACCACAAAAATTTAAAACCAAACCCTAACCATCAGATTTTGAAATTTGGATTGGCTCGGGTGTACATAACGTGAATTTTGGTCAATGGACAAGAAAAGTGGGACACAAAGAGGATATCCATATAATCCGGGTTTTGGATCGGGTTTGGTTTTCGGTTCATTTTACATAACAAACAAGTCCAATCCTAAAACTCTCAAGTTTAGGAAAGAAAACAAATCCAAAAACTGGATTTGCTTCGGTACAATCAGGTCAAAATGCATCAATTATCCATCGATCCGGTTATAATTGCCATCCCTAAGACCCTAACACAATTACATGGAGAACATATATTTATACATCACCTCTTGACAGTGAAGCGTAGAATTGTTCCAACTTTGATCTTGTGTTTCTTCTGCAATCTGTTAGCATAATATCCTTTTCCACTTTTCTGCAACCAAACATATTTAGTTAAATGTGTAGATTCTTCAAATTCTCTATCATGTACATTAAATATACATTGTAAATCACAATCAGTCAAGTAACTTACAATCTTGTATCTGAACTCTTTGGGGATATCCTCCTCTATTATGACGGCAGATGAAAAACCAAGCACAATGACATGAATTGCCTGTTGACTAAGTTTTACCACCTTTCCCTCTGAACATCATAGAATATCAGATAACCAAAAGAATCAGTAAAATACATGTACAAATGTCATGAAGTTCAACTTAAAAGGTTCATATCAATTTACCTAAAAGCATATTGGGCTTTGGATTAAAAAGAAGCAATTTTGACTTCAGTTTTACACCGAAATATGGATGAATTCCTGGAAGAATTTTCCCCAAAGAACCAAGGATATCTACATCATACGCCAATAAAACACCATCCAAACTCTCGCTAAACCTGTAGGGTAATATAATACAAACAGTCCGTGTATGAGTGCCACATTCATAAATAAATAAACAAAAACCATGTTGTCAGATGGTATGATGATCTCAAACAGCAAGCATGAATCAAAGAGCATAGCTCCCACTAACATCAGCTCTTCTACTCTTAGATTGCAATAGCATGTAACTGCAGATAATTTCTTAGCAAATGACCTAACGAAATGCAATAACATGTATACACTCACCAGTAAATTTACAAATGACTAAAACAACCTAGAATGTTGGCCACCTATAAGAATTTAACACATATCCTCAAGGTTTCAACTTTTGGGCGGAAATTGAGTTAACCACGATAAATCTTCAAATAATCATGTTTACATTTACAACACACGTTTGTTTTTGTGCGTGTGGTGTGAAGAAAGATCGAAGTTGAAAATTAAAACGAAGCCATAAGATTTCCATACAGGAAATTACAGATAATCAAATAAAGTCCCATTAGTATATATACAAAAATGCATGTGCTAGTGAGAAAAATCAGAAAGATGTCAGTACAATTTCAAAAAATCTCAACCTTTAGAAAAACCCAGCGAAGAATACATACATGTGTGTATGAGAGAGAAGTGAAAAATCAAGATTAGGGAAATAGAATAAAAAACCCAATTGGGGAATTTCTCAACTAAGAATACATACGTGTGTGTGTGTGAGAGAGAGAGGGAGGGAGGGAGGGAGCGGGAGAGGGAGGGAGGGAGGGAGGGAGGGAGAGAGAGAGAGAGAGAGAGAGAGAGAGAGAGAGAGAGAGAGAGAGAGAGAGAGAGAGAGAGAGAGATTACTTAAAAAGCTGAGAACTGAGCTGAGTAAGAATGGCTTCAGAGACATTCTTGGACTTTGATGGGTGAACGTATACCACCAAATTCCCGTCAGCTACTTTCAATCCTTCCATGTTTCAACTGCAAAAATTGGGGTTTTCATAAACCCTGAAGAAAACCCTAATTTCAAAGAATTTTAGTTAACGGGTTGATTGATGGTTAAAGTATGTATCTGGGTATACGTGGGCTGGCTTGTTATTTCTTACAGAGTGTACTGCTGGGCCGTCCAATATCATATCCAGGTTCAATTTCTTCCTTAGATTTTTTCATCATAACATCTTTTAAAACATATAAAATATATCTTTTCAAAAAAACATATAAAATATAAAATACATTTAAATATATTTGGTTAGTATATTCCAAACAATAATATGCACGTGAATCGTAAATTTTTTATTAATTATTTAAATATATATTATTCACATAAAGTGTATTTTTTATTAAAAAATATGACTATCAATACGAGAATAATATAATCTACTCCAATTTTATTACTCCCTCCGTCCCATTTTATATGACTCTTATTTCTTTTTGGGACGTCCCAAAAAGAATGAACCTATTATACTTACTATTTTTAACACTACTTTTTACTATTACACTCACTACTTCTCCATTTTATACTCTCATTTATATTAAATAAACACTATTACACCCACTACTTTCCTCCACTATCTCATATCTATTATTAAATATTGTTAGGTCTCATCACTTTACCCACTTTTCAACTAACTTTACTCTTTTTCTACAACATTTTCTTAATCTCCGTTAAAGTCAAACTGGTTCATTCAAAATGGGACGGAGGGAGTATATATTAAGGAAAATGTTATTTCTAAATATATTTTTAACAAAAATCAAAAATGGTTGTTTAGCCCTGTTTATATTGTTTGTTTTGGATGAAAAATGATTATATGATTGGAATAAAGTTTAAAGTTGGGCATGCATTATATTGACATTAAAAGTTTGAGATCAAATCGAAAAAATGATCAAAGATAAGGGATGCAAAATAATATTTTTTCAAACCAATTTTATTGAAGTAAAAACAAATAAGTTACCCTTATTTTAGGGTATTTATCAAAAATACTAGGTTTAAAGTTTCTATTTGCAAAAATACTATCTCCTTTAATTAATTGCAATTTTACTAAACTAAGTTTCAAAATTGCAAAAATACTACAAATTAGGTCAACCCTTCCCCCCTGCCCAGCCTGCCCAGCATTTTCAACCACATTCAACACTTTTTTTTAAGGTAGGGTGCTATTTTGGTTGCAAGTGAATGCAACCACATTAAAAATGAATGCAGCCACATTCAACCACACTCAACTGAATGCAACCACATTCAACTTTTTTTTTTAAGGTGGGGTGATTTTGGTGAATTTGGGTTGCAAGGCCCAGTCAAAGGCAATATTCAACTGAATACAACCACATTCAACTTTATTTTTTTAAAGGTGGGGTGATTTTGGTGGAGTTGGGTTGTAAGGCCCCGCCAGGGGCAATATTCAACTGAATGGTGGGGTGATTTTGGTGGATTTGGGTTGCAAGGCCCCGCCAGGGGCAATATTCAACTGAATGTAACTAAAAAAGTTGGATGTAGTTGCAAATTTAGTTGCATGTGGTTGCATTTTTCAAGTTCCATTTTTCAGTTGTCATTTTCGACCTCATTTTTGAACTCTATATATAGAGTTCAAAAATGAGGTCGAAAATGACAACTGAAAAATGGAACTTGAAATCAGAAATTTAGTTGTATGTGGTTGCATTCAGTTGCAATTAGTTGCATGTGGTTGCATTCAGTTGCTGATTTCAAGTTCCATTTTTCAGTTGTCATTTTCGACCTCATTTTTGAACTCTTATATATATATATATATATATATATATATATATATATATATATAGGCCTTTCCTCCATAAAGAACACCTTTAAATAAAGAACAAAGAAGAACACCCATCTTAACCGTTCATTTTTTTATAAAACTTGGACGGCCAGGGTTAAAAGATAAAATTAGTAATGGGCTTAGTATCTAACAGCTCGCTCTCTAGTCTCTATCGTCTGTCTCTCTCTCTCTCTCCACATACAATCACGATTTTCTCAAAATCTCTCTCGACGAACTACAAACTCTTCTCTCTTGATCAAAATATATGAAATTACGGCTCAAAAATCCGCGAAAACTGTAAACTCTCTCATCAAAGCTTCAATTTGACGTAAATTCATCTTCAATTCGAGGTAATAATATTTACATCTCATCCTGCTTGTTATTTTAGCGAAATTAATAAAATTAGGGTTTGAAGATTTCATTTTTTGATTCCGTACTAGATGCTTGTTTGAATGAAAGTACACATATTAGATTCTATATCGGATGCTGTATATTACTATTGTTTTATGAAAGTGATTTTTCAAGTGATTCAGTTAATGATTCTTTGCTTATTTTTGTTAGAAATTCTGTTATATAATGTATTTAAGACTCGTTATATGAAGTTGTAAGTGATTTTGTGGTTGATTTTGTTATTAAATTTGTGATTCCGTACATTTATTTTAATATATAAAGTTTGGTATTTTTTAGTCTCGTTTATATGAGTTAAGTTGAAAATGATTCCGTTATTGATTCTATGGTTGCTTTATTAGTGAATATGTGATTCTATAGTTAACTAATTGTTAGTATTTGTCAAGCTTAAGCTACTAAGATGCATGTCTATTGTTATACTTAATGGTGATTATATATCCTATATTTATGTTCTCAATTATTTGGTAGTTTTGGTGCATGGAATAGATGTTTATTTGGTGAAAGTGATTCCGTCGATGATTCTGTGATTTATTATAGATTCTACAGTTTTATATGCAATAGGCCCCGCCAGGGGCACCTATCTTAATAAAATTGGTAATAAACAAGGTAAATGATTCCATGGATGATTCGATGGTTGTGCCCCTGCGGGGCCTTCTAACAGATGACGATGACGATATTAAGCTCGATACTTATTTGAGTAAATTTGATTCTATGATAGATTCTATGGCCAAATAGTCTAAGATCAATTTTGATTTACATATTTTGAAGGAGTTTGTCTTTGTCAATTGGTATGGTTCGAGTGCCTCTTGATTTTGTTTTGCACAATTAACTTTGTTGTAGTTCTAACGGGCAAATAAAATCTGAAAATCGATCTTTTAGTTGGCAACTGTGATAGCTGTGTACGCAAACTGGGGTTTCTCCAGAATTCACGGATGTGGATGGGGATGTGTATCATGTGATTTCGATTTTTGTGTGGATTTTCTGAATGTTCATCGTTTGATTCTACACTGGATTCCACCTTCTCTATTTTTTGAATTCTGTTTAGTTTCTCAGTGTTTTTTTTTAGCATTTATTGAAGTTCTGTGATTTTGATGTTTTTTTTTATCATTTATTGAAGTTTTGTGATTTTGATTATATAATAGATTCTATACTCTCTATACTAGCAGCTGCATTCCATGTAGTTTTGATTTTTGAGCAGATTTTTAAATTCTTCATAGTTTGATTCTACACTGGATTCTATCTTCCCTTTTTTTAGAATTGTGTTTAGTTTCTCCATGTTGTAATTTGGATTCTATATTAGATTATATACTCCTTACACTAGCAGTTGTGTTCCATGTGGTTTCGATTTTTGTGAGGATTTTCTGAATTTTCCACATTAGTTTTTATGTCTCTGTTTTGAGATTTCATTTTACTTTCTATGTTGGATTCTGCACTCAATATTTAGAACTTTTTTTTTCCTGATTTTGATGAAATTTTAGATTCTATATAGTTGTATAGTATTTTTGTTTAAGAATTTTAATGTGAATTTCAATATGAAAGGAGTTTCTCTTAGGTGGGCATAGAAACCTATATGAAGGGAGAGTTATTGTTGTCAAGTTGGGGGACTATACAAATAGAATTGGTATTGATGCTACTGCAGATGCTATTAAAGAAGCAATTAAGTCTGCTTTTAGGTTGAGAACAAAACGTGCCTTTTGGCTTGAAGATGAAACAATGTTTAGGGATATGCCTTTGAGAAACTATGTTCTTCGTCTTGATGAAGGTAAGATTAATCGTGTTTCTTAATTATACTAATAAACAAGTGAAGGTAGTGTTTTTCGAAGTTCGTTCACAGGGAAGGACTCTCAATATTGATTTCGAGTATATTATCTCTTACAATCTAGAAGTGTGTAAATGGGGGGTTTTGAGTTTGGTTAAGGTGTTTTATCAAACACCTTGCATACAATAACTAAATTGCTACAAAAGACAACTAAGTTAATGACAACTATCCAAATTTACCAACACAACACAATGAGTGAATTAGCAAGATATAGGGATATTCGACCCAAGGATAATGGCAACTCAAGCACTTCAACCCAACAACAAGCAAATATATCCAACTCTACCTAACCAAGATAATTGGTGAAGCACACAATCACTTATTTCTCTTCTATTATAAACACTAATTTAGTGAAGCACATAAATTAGTTCTCTTGATACTAGCAACCAATAGTGAAGCACTACCAATTTAACCAAATCAAGGAATCAATCAAAGAGAGGTTAGGACAAACCCAAGGATGAGAAGCTCAACCTAGGTATTTGCACTTAAAGCTTGAGAATTTAGGTACACTAAACTTGTGCTACTATAATGAATGTACTAACAATTACGGATTAGCACAAACAATTAGCAATTGATATTACAAGAAGAGCAAATTGAAGCAACTTACAATTCTCTAAGCAAAATCATAAACAATACAACTCAAGAATTCAAGATAGAGTGAAATAGATCTTACTTAAATTGAAGTGGGTTTAGTACAAGAATTCCTCCTTGAGCCAAATATATGGAGTTAGTTACTCATAATCAATGCTAGATTATGAGTAATTGATGTTTTTCTATCTACTTGACTAACCCTAATTTTATCCTTGAAGAGTCTAGGTTAGATGAAGATGAAGTTAGATGTAGGTTAGAAGTTGTGTGTTATGTCATGATCCTTCTCATTTAATACACAGCAGGTTCTGTACGGCCTGCTGAACGGTCGTGCAGCTGCCCTTATAGAAATCTGCTCCTTTGAACGGCCTGTCGAACGGCCGTACAGTAGCCCGTATGAGATAAAATCTTCAAGATAATACATTAAACACCTCCCGACATCGCGAGCTTTCATCTTCTAACTTCCCTCTTGAATAATCTTCGTTTTCATGCCCAAATTAAGCAATCTTTTCACCAATTAAGCACGAGGCACTGAAAGATGAAAAACATAACAAATATTAATAAAACAACATTTGAAACTAACAAAAATGCAGAAGAATAAAAGACAAAACGTGTATAAAATACACGTTATCAAATCTTCCCCCACTTGAACTTTGCTAGTCCTGAGCAAACTAATATTAACAACACCATATACTCCTAACTAGTACCACTTCTGTAGGTGATCACGGTTGCATTTGGCATATGCAACAAGCCCTTGGAACCCCTAGGTAGCCCTAGTGGACGAGTGAGGTCTCGTGAGGGTGATGTACCCACAAAATCACAAAAACCACTAATAAACAAGAAATTAACAATACCAACTAATTAAGCTAACTACTACACTCACATGTCCGAGCCATCTACTTGTAACTAAAATCAAACATATAGAGCTATTCACCTTGTCATCCACTAAAACGAGCTAACAACCAATTCAAGAATCAAGATAACACACCTTGTGCAAGATGTAACCAAGACATTAAAGATAGGATGAATGCACTTTAATCGTGAACACTAGACAAGATGATCACAAAGCATACATGGCCTCGCATTAAGAAGATGAAATTGTATGGTGAAAAATCACACATCTCTCAATTATGTATCACACAAGCATGGGCTAGAGATTTCACTCAACTCCAAGTCTAAATGCATGCGCTCTACTTGACCTTGCATGTTCACCTAAATTCCGGATTGCACCAAAAACAAGGAATTCATAAAATGGGTTGTAATGAGGCTTGGGTGAAGGTGTGAAAATTTAAGTTCAAGGAAGGTGTAAAAGTCTCGCTAGTTGAGTCAAAATGACGCTTGCTCGCTTCATCCACCAAATTCTCAAACTAAAGAATGTCCTCACTCATTTACAATTACAAAACACAACCACATTTACCAAGAAAATTAAAACAAAATAAAGTACAAAGATTTATTGCTTTTTTTCTATTTCTCTTCTTTTTTTTTCTTTTTCTTTTTCTTTTTTTTTTACATCCCCTTTATTATTATTTTTTGGCAAAGGGAATGCATAACATAAATAAATACTACAAAGAACTTTGAACCACATTTAGATATACACATCAAACTAGTTCCGACTTACAATAATTAGAATCCTTCCTTTTCACAACTTCTCCAAATTCACATGCTCATCAATCAATTCTTTCCAAGACTCAACTAAGTCGAGATTGAAGTATTTGGCTTTGACTCATGTATAAAAGGAGAAAGTAACGAAGAAAAATATGGGTATAAGCTTCAAAGGGGGTACTAGGGATTATTTTCATGGTTCACAAGCTAAAAAGGCCAAAAAAGTTATCCTAAATAGAATTTTCTTATTATGGTGCATCCAAGAATGAAGGTTTAATGCAAGCCCTAGAGCAACAAACATACATAAAGACGGAGAAACACACAAGTAAAAGAATCGTCGTTCAAGGCCTCACAAGGTTTAAGTTGTAATAACATCTTCTCGATTTGATTCCATGCATTCTAAGAGATAATCGTCATGTTCACAATTTAATTACAACAATCTAGACTTTTCATGTCATTTTAAGTGTGTGTGTGTGTGTGTGTGTGTAAAAAGGTGCATCAAACTTATAGATTCGCATCAAATTGGTAATGCTAGGCACGAAATAGGAGAAAACAAGACTGCAAGCTCACAATGTCATAAATTTCACAATCAAGTAAACACGCTCATGACTAAACTAATTTACCAAATGCAAACAAAACGGATATCAAAATCAACAATCCTTCCCCCACTTAAAACATGGCATGTCCTCATGCATGACAATAAAAACGAAGTAGAGATATGAGTGAAAGTGAACTCCCCTAAAAATAAATAACAAGGACCGGGAACACCACTCATATTTGCCAAAATCCAACTCCGAATTTGCACGTCAAGAATTGAATAAACTAGGGTACTGAGCCCGCGCTACGCGAGCTACTTATACTTGTAATTTTTTTTTACTTTTTTTAAATTAATTCATTGAGAAAACAAATTAAACATATAAATTATTAATACCAGAAATTCACAAATTATATATATATATATATATATATATATATATATAATGAAAACTAAATAACTTCGTATAAGACTATATGAGTTAAGTTTGTCTAAAATTTATATTATAATTTATATTTTTAGTTTTAGCAATATATATTTATTTATTTTTTCTAAATATATTTTCACTATCAAATATATTATTCAATGATTTATGAGTAATTTCAATTTAGATCAACTCTTAAAAAAAATTAAAAGATATTCTAATAAAGTTATAGTATAATAAAATTAAAAATTGAGGACATAGATTGATTGAAATATAAATTATTACTTATTTTAAAATACTTATTTAATTATTATTCCTATGTTTTCTTTTTCTATTTAATTTTTTTTATAAAAGTACAATATAACATGAACATTGTCAAAATATAAGAGTTCACTAATATTATTTTTAGTTTAAAACTTTAAAACTAAATAAAAAATTTACTTTATCAAACACCAACAAATAAAAAAGGCCTTAAAACTTTTACTTCATGAAACATTATTAATTATGAAATATACACCATAAAATTGAAACATGTATCCTAACCCACACGCATGTACGGATCCTTACATATTTTTATCAAGACAAAATTTTAAATCTTAATCAATACACGTCGTATGTGTGTATTTGTTTCAGTCCTGGAGCAAGCAACAAAGAATGAGCTAAGGTAATATATTTTGCCTTTGCCAAATCAGGCACAACAATAAAGCAAGGATGTTAACTCACGTCTAGAGCTCTTTTCCCTTGGTCTACATGACAAAAGCTTGTCTAAAAGCCTCCGCAAATGACCCATCTTGCCAAATAATAATCTCCTTCTGAAACACCAGATCTCCACCATTTAACAAACTATGAACCAAAATCATACTCTTGTGTGAATGAAAACTCTTGTGGTTAATCTTGTGTTTCTGTTAATGTTCCTAATATGCATTACTGGTACATGCTCACATCTGTAAACAACAACACATCCATTGAACAATAGAGATTAACCATAACCGAGCAAACAGAAGCAAGATGCATCAGAAAGGCAAATAAAAAATCGAGACTTCCTATGTCGCGACGCGACCATCAGATCTCTCTCTCACACAGCACCAAGCCTTTCAACTTCGACCACTCGACTTGAGCTACACAAAAAAAATAACATGAGTACAAACCATGACGAAGAGGCTCGATAATCAGCATCAAAAACCTTACGCAAAAATAATGATACTCATATGGAAAATGGAATGAATGATAAGCAACTTATAACATTTGTTCAATCTGCTGTATTTATGCCTCACTGAACTTTGACCACAACTTCGACACTCATATTTTAAGTTCCTCGTAAGTGATTGTACCACTTCTATCTTTGTCCATATTTCTTCTTCTAAAAGGTTCTCAGCAATAACCTTCAAAGAATCCAACAATTTAGCCAGTAACAAAGTAACCTTCAAATAACCTTCTGGACAAAAGTTTGGATATGGTTATAGTAACAAAGTAGGTAAATAGTTTTTTAGAAAAAATTTCAAATGGTCTCTTAATCATCTTACCAGTTCAGGATAATATTAAGACATGGTGTAGTTCTTATCCATATTATCGACTACTCCCTGCAACATTAGCACAAAATTGAAGTGGACAGACAATTAGAAACTTAAAGTGGGCAAAATAAGCAATTTCTTTAGATTTTTTTTGACAATTTAGTTCTCAGCCATGTACTATCTAATCAGGTATTTGGCTTGCTGATTTTTTCATGCTGGGCCACCAAGGGCTTTTAAATAAGATATACTTAGCAGTTAAAGTGAATCAAGTCTCAATTCTCCAAAAAAAAGAGGTATACCTGAAGGGAGGTAAGATTCTTATAAAAAGCTCTCATAGTGTTGTTCAGCATTATGTCTCTTCTGCAAAAGGAAAGCAAAGAAATTAAGATAATTCAAGAAAACAATATCATCTCTGGAAGAAATAATGGAACATATGCATCCAAGAAAAACCCAGCATCACTAAAGCATTTTACACTTGCATTACTTGGTAGATAACTGGTGAAGTTGTCGCAGTGCAAAAAGACTGCCAAACCCCCTGCAGAGCAGCCACCAAGGAGAGCTAGCCTGGACATGAAACAAATTTTACACACATTTTCTTGTGATTTGAAAACAAATTCTGACTAAACTAACACTTATAATACTAAATTCTGACTACAACTAACACTTGTAATGCGTAAAAGTAAATGTTGTAGTTAACATAACCAAGCAAGCTATTATCATGTTAAATGGTGAAATCAATATAACTTGAAATAAAAAAGCACACATTGAGTTGCATAAAATTAAGGTACCATTTAAAGTGATGCTGATTTGTAAAGAATTCAGATCTGCATTCTTGCAATTAGTCATGACAGAGTTCTGAATCAGAGATTTTGGTTTTATACGACTATAAACTACATCCCCAAGTCGATGTTTCTAATCTACATTCATCAATAAGTTAATAAGATGTATTAGAAAACATGATTATCGCATATAGTAAACCAAACAATAAATTACAATATTTTGATAAAGAAGGAGAGTGTGGAGCAACTGAATTTCCCTTCCGACCATTTCCAATGACAAACAGACTATATTAGCAAAAAGACAAAACCTCAAAAAATCAATGTAAACAAATATAGTTCCTAACCTGATCCCATGATTTATGAACAGTAGATGTAACTGAGGAACTCGTATTCTACCAGCAAGTAAAAGAGATAATTTACAAATTATTAACATGTAATCGAAATCGATACCTATTTTCTAACCGGCAAGGATACGAATCATAGAAGCAAGATCCATAAGCATAACATAAAAAATGAACCAAATGTGTCTGCTACGCGATCATATTAAGATACTCAAGGTTCGTCAACTTCCCTATAGTTATTGGAAGACCTTGAAGCTCATTAAAATGCACATCCAGAAACACCAAGGAACTCATCTCACCAATAGAAGTAGGGAGAGAGCGGATTTTATTCAGTTGGATTGAAAGTCGAAGTAGATTGAAACCTGTCCATTAGGGTGAAAACCTGAAAGAATAATTCAAAGTAATAAAGACATAAAGGATAATAAAATCAATTTTATCTTTACTTCGCACATAGAACTTAATCATAATGTCATAATAAAATCAAAACTACAAACTCAAAAACATACCATATGTAAAGCAACTCAATACAAATTAAAAAAATTAAAAAGTGGTTGAATACCCGTCAAGACTTCAATCTCAAGCTTCAAATAAAAAGGTAAATATTTTGTCACCTTGATGGGTCTGATGTTAACATATTGTATCCTTCTTTTTCGAGTATTGGGCTTTAGGTCCTTCCCATATTATAGGATCCTGCCAAAAGCAAAACAAAATTAGGCAAATAGTAAGAATTAGCAGAGAACCATAATTATAATGTGGATGTTGAACTCATGCATTCAATTGTGATACAAAAGTTCTCTCACACCATACTGATAAAATATACATGTAAATTAGAATAAAAATTTTACATGTTCTTAGTGCACTTCCTAATATTTGGACAATGAAAAATGGATAAAAAAATGGGATAAATAGGGATACCTTTTATCGGAGGGTTGAATACACAAAACAGAATGAAGCCATTTCTCTGGTTTCTCTCGTCAAGGCTGCAAAAAAGCAAAACAAATCATGTCAAAAAATATCAAAATAACAAACAAAATACACATTAAATCATATAGGACTTTAATCAAACACCTTCTATGCAGACCTGTTAGACCTGTTTACCATTGACACAATATCCTCATTAACCTTCAATACCGAATCCGATTTATAAAAAAGAAACTGGTGACCGATTAAATTATGAAATAGACAATCAGAAACATGTAGTTCGATTATCAAAGTGTGAGATACTTCTGATAAACATATCAAAGACAAATCGGATAATGAATATACATATGTAATCATATACATATACCCAATATTGTGTACAAACCGTATGTAAGATTAAAGCTCTGTAATTTCTGCATTTGCTCTTGTTCCCACTCTCATCAATCTGCAAAAAAATAAAATCAAAACATGATTAAAAACATATGATTAGAAAACATACGAATACAATCGAATTATCAATGATACAACAATTGATGATATGAGAAAGAAAGGATGTGAATATGATGATACGTATGAATAAATTCAAAATCAAGAAAACTGATAAGCTTGCGAGAAGACAGAACCTACGTAAAGCCTAAAATCAAGGCCAAAGCCTAAAATCAAGGCCACGATACCATTTTTAATTGTGTAGGTGGATGAATATTACGTAGATGGATGGATATTTGAATTTGGGTTCTAATATGGATGATCCATAGGTTATTTAGAAAACAATAGGAGGATAGTATAAAAAATAGAAGTCGGGTAAAAAAATTTACCCATTGGGTAAAATGCTAAATGGGCAATACCATGCATTAAGAATATGTTGATGCCATCAATCACAATCACTTGAACGAAAATAACCGACAAGCGAAATCCACACCTACAAAGCCACTTCAACACTAATTAAGGATATATAAATAATAAAAATATTTACTTTGGTTTTTTTTTTAAAAAAAAATTAACTAACCAATTAATAATAAAATAAAAAAATCAAATCAAATTTAAAACTGAAACTAAAATAAAATAAAATAAAATAAAATAACTAAGAAATTAATAATAAAATCAAAAATTAAATTCTAAATTGAAAATTTAAAAAGAATTAAAATTTTGGTTTCTGTTTTTTTTTCTAAAAATAATAATAATAATAATAATAAAATAAATCACTAACCAATTAAAAATAAAATCAAAAATCAAATTTAAAACTAAAATAAAATAAAATCAAAAGTCAAATTTAAAATAAAATAAAATAACTAAGCAATTATTAATAAAATCAAAAATTTCAAAAAACAAATTCAAAAATCAAATTCAAAATGAATTTAAATTGATTTCTGAATTTATAAAATATGTTTAGAATAAAATAAATTAATAATAAAATCAAACATACTAAAAAATGAACAAATAAAAAAAAATCAAACTGAAATAAAATAAAATAAAATAAAGAAAATAAAATAAATAACTAATTATTAATAAAATCAGAAATCAAATTTAGAACAAAAATAAAATAAAATAATTACTTAATTTTAGAAAATTAAAAGTAAAATCAAAATTAAAAAGAATTAATTTTTTGGTTTTTGATTTTTTTGATTTTTTTTAAAAAAAAGAAAAGATAAAATAAAATAAAATAAATCACTAACCAATTAAAAATAAAATCAAAAATCAAAATAAATTAAATTTAAATTCATTTCTGAATTTATAAAAATTATTTAATTATTTATTTTAAAAAACTGAAAATGAAAATTAGAATTAAATAAGTAAATAAAAAGAATAAAACAAAAAACAAAAAACAAAAACAAAACAAAACAAAAACAAAACAAAAAGAAAAAAAAACAAGGACGGGGCTGTTACTACTTTAGCTTAGGAAACCAGGGGGAATTGGGGTCTGATGTGTGAAGTCGTGGGAATTCGGGGAATTGCGGAAATGGTGGCGAGGTTGGACGAGGTGATGACATGGAGAGAGGAGGGCAGTGGTGAATTGGGTTGGAATGGAGGGGTGGAAATGGTGGTGAGGTAAATGGAGGAGGGAGGTGTAGAGTTGGTGGTTGGACGGAAAGGAGGTGCGGGAGGAGAAAGAGGGTGGACGACGAGGGAGATGGGCGGCGGAGTCGCGAATTGGTGGAGGTGGTTAGAGTGGGGTAAGGAGAAGTGAAGGAGATGGTTTGGAGGGAGGGGAAAGAGATGGAGGGTGGGTTGATTGTTGGCTGGAAACAGGGGGGAGTCGTGGACGGAATTGTGAGATGGGGCTGAGGAGTGGGTCGAACGGAGGTGGAGAAGATGTGAAGGAGTATGGCGGAGGCGCGGAGTAATGGTGAGGAAGAAACGGGGGAATAAGGAGAGAAGGGGGGATGTGGAAGGGCTGGTAATGGTTATTGTGGGTTGTGCGGAGAGGGGAGAGGTGAACGGAGCAGATGGCTATGGTGGGAGGATGGCAAGAGCATTGACAACACCTCCAAAAGCAGCAAAGTGGAGAGAAGTACACTTGTTCGGGCCAGAGGCAAGATTAACATCAACTGCAGGCTGAGAAATGATGAACTTAATAACATCAAGACTGCCATATGTAGTAGCAAACATTAGAGGAGTTCGGTGCTCAAGAACTATTTACTTTGAATTTTTCTTTTAAAAGTTGCACAGGCTGTACAACAAGTGGGTAAGGGGGTAAAAATTTCACTCATTTTGAACTAAAACACGGGAAGACGTTGGGAAAAAGTGCACGGGCTGCGGAACGGTTTGTTGCACGGCTTGCACCCCGTACGATAGCCTGTACAGCAACGAAATTTTACAAAAACTATTTTTTTTTTCTTTTTCTTTGTACAGAAAATTTTCACAAATCCTTGAATGCTTGAATAAAATACTAATTCCTGAAAACATGAAACAAACAAATCAAGGCACGAGTGGAACAAATATAAAAATTATAAAAAACTATAATTAACGATACTAAATATTATTGAGCGGGGCATTATTAATTACTCTTTTTTTTTTGAAAATCTATTATAAAATTCATTAATCACACCACAAAAATACATAATTTTTTTTTCTTAGAATTAAAATAGATGAAAAATGGAATCCCCACTCACTAATATTTAGATCAATCCTCAAACCCACAATATGCATAACACCCTACATAAATGCAAGCGAGGAACAAAATCTAACATACGCAATATATATATATATATATATATATATATACATGCGTACCTTGGGTTGCCTCCCAAAAGCGCTTTGTTTATTGTCGTTGGCTCGACTTATTTATACAACTATTCTAACTAATGAGGTGAAAAAGCAAATAAATGCACATACCTACGAATCAATAATAAGAACAAGGTGTGCAAATATACCTTTGATCCATAAAAATATAAAAATATTTTTAGGATCTTCACATCTTCAAGAGACTTTGAAAAAGAAAAGTAGTTAGAAAAATCGTCAGAATAATAATTATAACTATGACTCAAAAATTGCTCCCAAATTGGATCCCTATATACCCAAGCAAAAATTTCAACCTCATCAATCTTAAGCTCAAATTCCTTCTCAATTTTCATTGGACATTCATCAATTTTTATCTCATCTACCAATTCATTAAGCTCAAAGGAATTTTCTAAATTTGGTAGATCCTCAACTACATCCAATTTATCATTGTCAAGCTTAGGGCAATCTTCAACTAAACAAACAAATTCATCATGCACAACATTTTCATCAATTACAAAACAAGAATCGTGATTAGTAGGAGAATTGACCTCCTCTAATCGACTCACGGTTTCGGCTAGTTGACTCATTTGCTTTTCTAAGTTGGATATGCTTTGAGAAGTGTTCTTTTCCATTTGAGAAGTGATCTTTTCCAAGTTGAATATACTTTGAAAAGTGGTGTTTTGAAATTGGAGGTTGTTTGCCGCCATTTGCTTCATCATTTCTTCAAGTGATGACAATGTAGATGAAGAAGACCCTTGATGGTCTTGGGAATTATATTGCGGATCATAGCATCGATTTTCAAAAGCAAGTTGGAGGTTGTTTGCCGCCATTTGGTTTATCATCTCCTCTAATGATGATAAGGAAGATGAAGAAGACCCTTGATGGTCTTGGGAATTATATTGCGGATCATAACATTGATTTTCACAAGCATATGAATAATCGATGCTAGGAGGGTAAGGAGCATAGCATGAGTTTGTAGAATATAAAGAATTCACCTGATACCCATTAAAATTCTGAAAAGAATTAAAATCTTGATATCGTTCTTGATCATAGGTGAAATATTGAGCGTTATTATAACCAATATAGTTATCCATCGTCTCCTGAAAGAGTTAGTTCATGTCTATATCCAATAAACATGAAGACACACCAATAAACAAAAAACAAAGAAAGAAAGAAAAAATTATATACAAAGATAAAATCTAAAATATAAGAAACAATTAACTCAAAATTAATATTGTTACCTTCCCCGGCAGCGGCGCCAATTTGAAGGTAGTGTTTTTCGAAGTTCGTTCACAGGGAAGGACTCTCAATATTGATTTCGAGTATATTATCTCTTACAATCTAGAAGTGTGTAAATGGGGGGTTTTGAGTTTGGTTAAGGTGTTTTATCAAACACCTTGCATACAATAACTAAATTGCTACAAAAGACAACTAAGTTAATGACAACTATCCAAATTTACCAACACAACACAATGAGTGAATTAGCAAGATATAGGGATATTCGACCCAAGGATAATGGCAACTCAAGCACTTCAACCCAACAACAAGCAAATATATCCAACTCTACCTAACCAAGATAATTGGTGAAGCACACAATCACTTATTTCTCTTCTATTATAAACACTAATTTAGTGAAGCACATAAATTAGTTCTCTTGATACTAGCAACCAATAGTGAAGCACTACCAATTTAACCAAATCAAGGAATCAATCAAAGAGAGGTTAGGACAAACCCAAGGATGAGAAGCTGAACCTAGGTATTTGCACTTAAAGCTTGAGAATTTAGGTACACTAAACTTGTGCTACTATAATGAATGTACTAACAATTACGGATTAGCACAAACAATTAGCAATTGATATTACAAGAAGAGCAAATTGAAGCAACTTACAATTCTCCAAGCAAAATCATAAACAATACAACTCAAGAATTCAAGATAGAGTGAAATAGATCTTACTTAAATTGAAGTGGGTTTAGTACAAAAATTCCTCCTTGAGCCAAATATATGGAGTTAGTTACTCATAACCAATGCTAGATTAGGGTTAAATCTCAAAGTGCTCACTGAAGTGGAGGGTTAGTATCAAATTGCTCACCCTAGTTATCGGCATCTCATTTGAATCATTAAAGTCATAATAAATATCAAATGGATACCTTTAAAATATACTCAAAAAATAAAAATAATTTTTCATTGATTTCTACACATTTTTCTTGAATGGTTCCATAACCAAACGAAAGGTTAATAATTCTAGTATTTTTTGATAATATATTTAGAATTTAAAAAGTTTATTTACTATTTATTTTTAATTAAAACAAGGAAAATGACAATAAAATTAAAAATAAATAGTAAGTGAATTTTTAAAAATCTAAATATATTATCAGAAATACTAGAATTATTAACCTTTCGTTTGGTTATGGAAGCATTCAAGAAAAATATGTAGAAATCAATGAAAAATTATTTTTATTTTTCGAGTATATTTTAAAGGTATCCATTTGATATTTATTATGACTTTAATGATTCAAATGAGATGCCGATAACTAGAGTGAGCAATTTGATACCAGCCCTCCACTTCAATGAGCACTTTGAGATTTAACCCTGCTAGATTATGAGTAATTGATGTTTTTCTATCTACTTGACTAACCCTAATTTTATCCTTGAAGAGGCTAGGTTAGATGAAGATGAAGTTAGATGTAGGTTAGAAGTTGTGTGTTATGTCATGAGCCTTCTCATTTAATACACAGCAGGTTCTGTACGGCCTGCTGAACGGTCGTACAGCTGCCCTTACAGAAATCTGCTCCTTTGAACGGCCTGTCGAACGGCCGTACAGTAGCCCGTACGAGATAAAATCTTCAAGATAATAAATTAAACACCTCCAGACATCGCGAGCTTTCATCTTCTAACTTCCCTCTTGAATAATCTTCGCTTTCATGCCCAAATTAAGCCATCTTTTCAACAATTAAGCATGAGGCACTGAAAGATGAAAAACATAACAAATATTAATAAAACAACATTCGAAACTAACAAAAATGCAGAAGAATAAAAGACAAGACGTGTATAAAATACACGTTATAAACAAGACCTATGAGTTTTGTACTTGAGTGATTCTGATGGTGTATACTATTTAGACCTGCACAATGAAACCTCCCAGGTTCTATAACTTGTTTTTAATAACCAGGAAGCTACCAGTATGTAATGTTGCCAAGAAAATCTATAGATTTGTATTAATACAGGTGTTTGTTTTCAGGATTGACAATAAAAGTATGCTTGTATGAAGAGCCGGATCATCTGTCAGTTCACATAGAGGACAAGACCTACACCGAAGATGATTTCCGTGAGTACCTGTCACGGATGGGCTGGACATGCCTGAGAGAGTATGAGGGTTTCAGGATTGCTGATAATTTGGATGAACTATGCCCTGGTGCAATGTACCGCGGTGTTAACTAGGGTTGATGCAAACCTATTTAGACTCTCCAATCTTGTAAGAATGAATTGCATTTAGACAATTCGACAACAAACTTTGAAAGTTCAGCTAGCATGTGTATATTGGCATATAATGGGCTGATTGGTCCGCGTGCAAAATATTTGAATATACCTATTTTGTGACTTTTGTCTATAAATAAGAAACTCATTAATTATGTCAATGAAATTTTTACCTTTTTCTGGTGGACGGAATGTGTAGCTAGTTTTGGCCGGGCATAAATGGTCAGATATTCAATCAATGGGATATAGCCAGAACAAGATGTTGTCTGTATTTTGATTGATTGTGAGTTGTCTTTCCCTTTAGATTTTAATACCATAACAGGATGACAACTGCAACGTATATGGTGGACGACAGGTTGAGTTCAAAAAAAAGAAGAACAAAGGTATATGTTTGTGTTCCTTAAGCGAAAGATAGCTCCAAAAAGATCGTAAACATGCAAAGATAAAATAAAATGACAGGATCAATTACGTAGATCCTAGTTTTTATATCATACTCATGTCATACGTACACATCAAAACTTTTCATCAATACACATCAAAACAAAAGTGGTGAATTACAGATTCACAAACATCAAATCATCATGTTGATGATGAAATCGAAAGCACAAACAAGAAAGCATAAAATCAGAAGGCAAGAAAGAAAAGCTCGCAGATTCACTCCTCATCCCATTAGTCATTCTTATATGAAACCAGTGTGTCTACCTTGTGTATCTACAAGAACAAGCACCATCAAAGTATGTCACTACTTGATTCCAATATCATTCAGCTGAAAAATGACTCTTGTGCCTCTAAAGTATTTATAGGTACCTTCTTGGTTTGGATTTAAAATTAATTCTACAAATTTTGAGTTGTCAAACATATTTTGGAAATTAAATGAAATATACTGGGTTTTTTTGTGACATGGATTAAACAAGCCACAAGCATCAAGGGAGTTTGTTTTGTTTTGGCCTTTCCTTTTAGTTGATAATAAATTTGACATATTTCATGATTCTTTTTTTTTTTGCTAAATAAAAAAAAATTGATTCTCCTATTTCTATAGATGAAAATGGTTCACTTTATAATGTACTACATAATAAAGCAGATTAATGCAATGGTATGGATATACATTATGCACTAGTGCTATAGATAGAAAGTGCTTTTATGCAAAACCAACAGCACAGATTCAGTAGATTGATTATTAAGCAGACATGATTAAAACAACAAACTCCAGTTCCATGACAATGCAGATATTACTAGTATTGTATGATAACATGTTAGTCACAGAGGCATGCCTGAATACATCTAATAACAAGCCTAAGTATGTGTAATGCTATGCATTACCTACATGACCTCTTAACTGAGGGAACCTCTAGTTGTAGAGTTTCTATTTGTTCTGTACTTGTAATAGGCATCAAATTCTATCTGTGTAACTGTACCTACTAAGTCAAGAATAAAGCTTGAAAGAAGTTCTAAGGTTCATGCCTCAAGCAAGGGAATGAAGACTGCCAAATAATCACAGTTGGGATTTGAAGAAATGAAGAATTTGCCTAAGTACCAATTCGAGAAGTACATTTGTCTATTCGAGAAGTCTAGCATTCGAGAAGTCTGAAGTTCGATATCTCAGAAGACACTATTCGATATCTCTCAATATGCTATTCGATATCTCAGGGATTCGATATGTCAAAATGCTCTATTCGATATCTCAAGGAGTCCCAGAGAAAAGAGCTATTCGAGAAGTGATTCGATATGTCAAGATAACACTATTCGAGAACTCAGAGTTATCGATCAAGTCAACTCCAGTTCTCGAATCACTTACTTAGTCACTTCTCGAATACATCCTTGAGGACAAAATACTGAAGAATTGTACAAGTCAGAAACCTGCAACAAGCCAGGATACTTTATTTGACTCTGTCCTATAAAGCATGCTGGAAAGCCTACAAAGAAGCTTGGAGAGATAAGACAAGGGACAAGGAGCTGAAGAAGTGGATCTAAACAGGCTTTTCAAAGTCAAATCTGTAGCCGTTTGGACTCTTACTAAAATGAGATAGACAGACTGGAAAGTGCTTTTGTTTTTTACCTACCTCATTTGTAGCAAGGGGGTGTATCCATGTCTATAAGGATACAGCCTCACTTCCTTAGCTGTTAAGGTTTTGAAGTTTCTCAAATATATCCAGAAAATATCTCTCTGAGAAAAACGAAGCTGAGAATACTATCATTTGTATTCACAGATTGTAGCAACATCTTAATCTAATAAAATATTAGATTAAAGTGATATTGTGTTGTGTTTGTGTTTAATTATCCGCATCTTCATATCTCACACACTCATCACTTATCTTGCTGCAAAGATTCAAAACCGAAGAAAAACTCAAGAATCCATTCACCCCCCCCTCTGTATTCTTTTACTGTATTCAATACTCAACATAACATAAGGAAACAAGAAACAGTATAGAAGAATTATAACAAATTTTATTCATGGGACATGGCTGGTTCGGAGATTTCAGATTCTTCGACTTTCTTTGTACTCAGCCCTAGTCACAGACACAGTCCATACTGATTTACACAAATTATATAGTTGGATCATATATGCATTATATTGTAAAACCACAACTCTAAGGTGGCTTATCTGAAAGAGGAGCAGGGTTTATAGAAGCGAAAGCAAGCAGCTCTGGAATATTTTCTAAAATCGCCATTTCTTGTTCGCTCAAGGAAACTATTGCTTAATTCCACCACCTGCTCCTGTATCACACAAGGAGATAAAATTCACTAAATTTAAATTGCAATAATAAAACCAGACAGGATTTGCCTGGTCACAGTTTGATCGTAAATAATTAGTTCTCCTCCTTTTTATCCGGCAGAAGACATCTTCAGTCTCTAAAACATAAGACGCCTGCCAGTAGCCAACTTTTTTTTAGCTCACAGAAGGGTCAGCAACATAATATGAAAATAAAGGTGATATGTTAATAGAAGGAATAAACTTTCTCAAGACCACCTTGTATGAATTGCACGATATCTTGCATTCGAGGCCATTAAAGATTTGAAGCTCTTCCATGGCCTGGCTAGTTGCAGAAATTTCATATTCACATACAAATTTGCGATAATTTCTGCAGTAAGATGTGAATCAGTGTGGATACATAAAGGATAACAGAATTGGTACAAATTCTCCTGTCACATACAGTACCTCATCAAGGCCATCCCCGGCTTCTTTGTGTCTCGGACAAGGGAAAGGAAATCATTGTTCATATAAGATGAAAGTTTGGGTCCATGGAAACAACAGTCACTTCAGGCTTCTCATTCCCATAATCCATAAGTTGTATAGATACCTGGAAGTTATCTTCTTCAAAATCTCCATTTGGGGACAATTCACCACCCTCCCTTTCAATTTTGTTGTGTCCAACAGATTCTTCATTACAATTCCGAACTCTGATGCTCTCTGGGCATTGCTCCAATAGAAGATAAAACTGGTCTTGTACCATCACCACCCTGTAGCATCAAGTATGATCATCAAATTTTCAAAAAGGCAATATGACAACATAAAAAAACAACATCTTTGTCATATGGTCAAATGTACACTGTCCTACGAGTAGTTTCTACACAACCTTTATTTTCATATTAATATAGACTTTAATTTTAATTTAAACATTCAGATTCAAAACAAATAACTTGTAACCAAAGGTCGATTGGTCTAACCGTATCTCCGTTGCTCCCTTCATGGGAGGTGGAGGGTTCAAACCTTGTCAAAGACAAGGTGGGTGGGTGAGTGTGTTTAACTAAAAAAAAAAAAAGTTAACTTATATTACTCCTCAATTTAATTAAATACAAATATGTTTACAATAATTAAATAGGTAAGATTATGCTACATAATGGATCCGTAAAAATGGTCAGAGTGCATCTAGTTAATGAGAATTACAAGAACGAAGTACAAACTAGGTTATAAAGTTATAATAACCCCTTGCCATTCTGTAACCAATTAACCAGCTCAATTAGCACTAGAGCAGTACAAACATGCTTCAAAATGAAGAACTTTTCGACACAATATGAGCATTGAGCAATACCTCTGACCAAGGCAACTTCTCAGAAAGTACATCATCAGCTGTAGCTTTACCAGGTTTTAATGGAGTTGCACAGAGACCTGGCAAGGGGATAAGTACTTAGAATAGAGAATTTGAATTTTTGGTGGCAACTTAATGACGAAAAATGCTCAAGGAAGAGAGGACAAACGTAATCACAAATCATAAGAGTACCTACCCAATGTATGTCCCCCTTTGACCCTTCCATGACTTTCCTCTACTCCAACTGAAATTGAGACACTTGAACATGTTGGCTGTTCACAACCTGCAAAATCAGCAACTACACCTGCAAATAGAGTTTGACAGAAAAGGTAAGTCCATGAGTAAATAAAAAACCCCAGAAAAATTGGACAGACTGCATACTACAACCTGAAGCCAGACTAACAACTCTCCGATTTCTGCATCCCTTAAAAACAACATTATAAGATAACTGGATCCACCACATAAAAAAGCCTCATATCAGCCCCAATATAAACATCATTATCACCATATAAAATAACAATTCAAACTAAAGAAACTTAACAATTAACTGTATGAAATGCAAACTTTGGAACCTTTATGCAAAAGAATAATTTATCCACATAAATAGAAAGCCAAATATAAGTGCAAAAGTATCATATATTAATTATTATGAGTAAGTTAAATTTTAAGTTTATTTTAAATTCTTATATCTGCCTGACAAAATTTTGCATTCCTTTTACTTGCAAAATAGCGAAGTCAGCTGACCAGCTCAATTTTTAGAGATAAATCTAACCGGCCACCAACCTCAAAACTCCACCCGAACTTTGCCTCTGAACAGCTGAAGCAACCTCTATATCACGATCAAACTCTGTTTTTTGTCTCCGGATCTCCTGAACCTCCTCCTCTATAGACTGCAATGACACATGCATCTTCTGTAACTCCGCAATTTGTGCCTTAAACCCATTAAAGAGAAAATAATTAATATGTAGTAGCAGATAAATATGCTTCACAGGAATAATATCAAACGCTACAACCTTAAAGATTCTATCATAGACTACACAAGAATAACATATAATCTATTACACAATAAAGCAAACTAATGACAACTAACATAGAATCTATCATAGAATCAAATTTACTCAAATAAGTATCGAGCTTAATATCATTGTCATCATCTGTTAGAAGGCCCCGTAGGGGCACCAATCAACTACACTTGTCCCCATACAATAAAAAACAATCAACTGTAGCATACAATGTAATGTATCATCTCTTTTCACAAAACAACATACTACACATGTCCCCATAACTACACCTGTAAACTTAGTTATAGAAACTATCATAGAATCAAATGGAGAATCATCATCTATATATCAATTTACAGCTTTGCTTCAAATTCAGACCAAAATTAAGACGAAGTAACTGTACCCACTCACAGCCTAAAAGCTCGCATCTCTTTGAACAAAATAGATCAGAACCCAGCCTCAAGGGGAACTATTCAGACCAAAATTAATTAACTACACCTGTAAACTTAGTTATAGAAACTATCATAGAATCAAATAGAGAATCATCATCTATATATCAATTTACAACTTCGCTTCAAATTGGTAGAACACAATTTCAAACAAAAATGGAATCTAACTTAGAATCTCTCGTATAATTCAAGAGTAATAATAATTAGACACAAAATCATAAAACCTAATTTTTAAATCATTACCTCAACGATTTTGAACGATTATACACTAAATATTGAAAGAATTAACTTCGTTTTCGATTCTGAGCTTCGATTCTTCGATTTCTGTTTCGATTCTTCGATTATGATCTTATATTCTTCCATTTCTGCTTGGATTCTCCGATTTCTGCTTGGTTTCTTCGATTCTAAGCTTCGATTCTTCAATTTCCGCTTCAATTAATCAATTATGAGTTTAGAATCTTCAATTTCTGTTTCGATTATCCGAGTTTTCAGCGTGAGTTTGTCGTGGGAGATTGTCATGTACGATATGAACAACAGTATTTATGTTTTTATCTTTTAATCCTGAGCGTCCAAAAAATTAACGGTGATGATGACTGTTCTTTATTGTTCTTTATTTAAAGTGTTCTGTATGGAGTGCAACTCTCTATATATATATATATATATATATATATATATATATATAAGGGGTCAAAAATGAGGTCGAAAATGACAACTGAAAAATGGAACTTGAAATCGGAAATTTAGTTGCATGTGGTTGCATTATTTGAATATTGCCCCTGCGGGGCCATGCATCCCAAATCCACCAAAATCACCCCTGATAAGTGGATTTTATATCCACTTATTATGCGCTATTTTGGCCTAGATTGGTGGTTTATCCTTAAGTATGTTGTGTCTTTTAATTCATTTTTGTTGTGTTTCAGCATTTGTTGTGCAGAACTCGCAACTTTGGGTATCTAGGCGATAAAAGGCTAAAAACGGTGGATTTCTGTCTCAATTTTATCAAGTGGACTGGCTACGAGGAAAAAGAATTATCATAAAGAAATTCTGAGTGATATATTCTTAATGCTGAAACCCCGATTGGAATTGATATATTTTTCGTTTCGCAAAAGGAATCCAGTTTCAGATCCTCAAGAGGCCGTAATTTACACCTGGACGAGCAATGAGAAAATAGAATTATCACAAAAAGATGGAAAGTGATATATTCTTAAAGAAAAAATCCCGGTTGGAATTAATATATTTTTTTCCAAGCAAAAAGAGTCTGGTTTCAGATCCTCAAGAGACCGTAATTTACACCTGGACGAGCAATGAGAAAATAGAATTATCACAAAAAGATGGAAAGTGATATATTCTTAAAGAGAAAACCCTGGTTTGAATTGATATATTTTTTGTTAAGCAAAAGGAGTCCGGTTTCTGACCCTCAAAATACCGCAACTTTGGACTTAAGGAATTATTTATATTAATAAATATTTTATTTAATTAAAAAATTATATTTTTAAATATCTAATAATATTAGATATTTATTTTTATAATTTTTAAATTAAATTAATTATTTATTAATTAAAAATTATAAACTGTGCGGGATAAAAAGCATTTCTACGAAGCCCATGTTTTAGTAGGCCACGGGAGTTAAGTTAATTAAGTTCTGAATAATTGTACAAAAGCAACCAGAACAAAGAATTTGCAATTGTTGTTGTCGGCCGGCTAGTTTTGAACCACGCTCCCACAGGCGCGTGCAGGACACGCGCCTCATCTGTTTCTGCAATTTTCCGCGCGTGGCCTGCACTTCCTCCCACCGTGACTGGTTTTCAGAGTGGCAACATTCATATAATTTAACTGTTTTAATACAAATGCTTTCGGCTGGGTTTTAAAGTCTAGTGCTGGTTCTGGTGGGATTACTTTCGGCAATTTTTTTCTGTGTTTTATTTCTTTTTATTTCTTTTTAATTCTTTTCATTTTTATTTTATTAATTTGGTGTGCTAATTTGTGCTATAAATAGGTGTCGTTCTCAAGCTTGTAACACACAACAATTTGGAGAACAAAAATTCTCCCTTGTATTCTCTCTAGTTTCTTTGTAATTTTAAGTTTCATTTTTATACACTTTAATTTTTTGCAATTTTAGTTTAAGTGTTATTTTGTTTGAAGAAATTACGGGGATTATTTGGAGGGCTCTTTTCGTTCATTGGAAGCTATTTCGGTCCTACTTTCTAACTCTTGTAATTTTCATATCGTAATTTTTTTAGTTTTATTATTGTTGTTGTTGTTGTTGTTATTATTATTATTATTATTATTATTATTATTATTATTATTATTATTATTATTATTATTATTATGATTTCAATTAATCCCATGATGACGATTCGTTTAATTATGAACTAATCGCCGTCATGGGATTCTAATGGATTTATTTACGTAATTTAGTAATTCGATGCCTTAATAATTTGTATTATGATAAAAATTCAGATTGCCTAATGTGGTTGCGCTTAATTTATTAGATGCGTAGCTAACGTCTAAATTATTAATTCCTAATGAATGCGAAAGTGGATTTAGGAATTTAGAATTTGCCATGTTAGCATAGGTTCGTAATTGTCATGTACATTTACGATAAGTGATAGGATTTTTTCACATCACCCTATGTAGTCATTATAAAGGAATTTATTCGTAAACCAATTATGTTTTCAAATCTTATAGACATATAGGGTCTAAACATAAAAGGTGTCCTCGCAACTTCTATCTTTTTAAGTGGATGTTTGTGTGGTTTGATATAAGTTAAGACTGAAAGGCGCTTATGTTATTTTCGTGTTCCCGACTAGCTTTCGTAAATTATCAAAATTACTTTGAAATTAAGGCATCAATTCTAAATGAAATAAATAATGAAATTAGAATCCCATGTTTTTCTCACATATAAATTTTCATTTAATTAAATTAATTAGTTCGAATTATTTAATATTAATAATTTAATGAATCAATTAGAATAATACAAAAATACCCCTTTTGATATTTATTCAAGCAGTTTGTTGTTTAATCATACGCCGTTGCTTAAATATTATTTCTGAACTGTTAGTAGTATTTTTGTTGTTCGTTCGCAGGGAAGGACTGAATGTAATATCAAAGTTCAGGTTTCTTATTTCTTTACGTCTAGAAGTGTGTGAGAAGAATTTTTGGGTTTGTGTATTAACTAAATTAACCAAGAACTAATTATAAGCACTAAGAATTGATTTTAAACTGAGATTCAAATATGTTGGAAAACAATCTAAGAACTGGGGTTCTTCACTTGGTCTCAATACATGCTCAATATTAATGTGATATATGTGTTCCTACCTTGCTGAAAACAATTCTTCTAAAGTTATACTGCACCCTCCCAGGCTACAATATAGTGTCTGCAACTACACCTTAATTTTCACTTCCGTGATACAATCAAAATACAATCATAAACTATTACGCACCAAGAATTATAAGTCTCACAACTCTCCTATTAATCTTCCAATCAAATATTCGAGTTATGTCTGTTAAATCCTGTACTAAAATTGCAACTCCTCTCCCAAGTTATTACAATCTCTAGAATCCAATCAAAGGTTCATGACTCCTCTAATTGTGTTAAGCCCTCAATAACAGATCAGCAAAGCAAGAAAATCACAGATAATTAAACAGGCATGAATACCAAGGAATACTACCCAATCCTCAGATTAGAGAATTAGTTACGCATATTTAATAAAGAAAACATAATAGTAATGATAATGAATGAAAACATAATATTGAAGAAAGAATTGAAGATCGAAAGTACCTTGATACGATTAAAAGCTATGAATTGTTTTTATTTACAATGGTAGGATGTGTTTAAATAGGCTCTACAAATCTTGCCCAACAAGAAATTGCCTTCTATTACAATTTGGATTTAAAGAAGGTACCCAAAACTGCCCAGAATACAATTAGAATTAGAAAAAGGGCAAAACAGTAAATTCCCAGCCTTCTTTTACAAGAACACGTGCGCGATTTAATTCAGCATATTTCTTGCACTTGTTTCCTATCCCAGGTTGTAGAAAATCTCTCAAGCTTCGCGTGGGCAGTAAGATCGCTGAAAACGGACTTCTAGAACTCCAGATATGGCCAAAACAGTATAAGCTGCGCAGCCTTCCCGGAAAATCCGAATTTTAATCAAATAAATCTCCAAAAACAATAGAAGCATCAACTTTAATCAACATTCTCGTAAATCTGCACAACTAAGCAAAACACATCAAAACTACAACAACTTGAGTCCAAAACAATCAATTTAAGCCGAACTTAGGCATTCCAAGTGGATATAAAATCCACTTATCATGAACAACACCAAGTCTCTGTGGGAACGAATTTATTATATTACTTATGACCGCGTACACTTGCGCAGTTAGTTTTCGAACCAACAAGTTTTTGGCGCCGCTGTCGGGGACTTCGGTGTTATTTTCAGAATTTGTGTTTAACATCAACGGAGGTTAAACTTAACTGACTTGGATAGTTGTTTTTCTCACGTTGTGTTTTCTTGCTCTGCCAGTATAAGGATTTTAAGTTGTTTATGCGAACACGTTCTCAAACTTTGAAAGCTAAGCTGGAAGAAGAAGAGCTTGAAGCAACAAAAGAGCCTGAAGTAATAGTAGAAGCAACAATGGGTGACAGAGTAGCAGCATCTACTAAGGCTTTGAAGGACTATTCTCAACCAAAGATCAATGACATTCAATCTAGTATTGTCAGGCCTGCCATTGCAGCTAATTCTTTTGAAATCAAGCCAAGCACAATTCAGATGGTGCAGAACTCAGTTCAGTTTGGGGGAGCTTCAACGGAGGATCCTAATACGCACATCAGGGACTTTATCGAGATTTGTGATACTTTCAAGTTCAATGGTGTGTCGGATGATGCTATCAAATTAAGACTTTTCCCATTCTCTTTAAGGGAAAAG
The DNA here is from genome assembly GCA_036435485.1 of Saposhnikovia divaricata. Lineage (NCBI taxonomy): Eukaryota > Viridiplantae > Streptophyta > Magnoliopsida > Apiales > Apiaceae > Saposhnikovia > Saposhnikovia divaricata. The sequence continues at coordinate 30,160,034 of CM071600.1, forward strand.
GCAAAGGGCTGGTTACATTCTCTACCAGCCGGTTCCATCACTACTTGGGAGGATCTTGCTCAGAAGTTTCTTAGAAAATTCTTCCCCATGGCTAAAACTGCAGCAATAAGGAATGCTCTAACTCAATTTGCACAGCAAACTGGTGAATCTTTGTGTGAGGCTTGGGAACGTTATAAGGAGATGCTGCGAAAGTGTCCTCATCATGGGATGCCTGATTGGATGGTTATTAATGGTTTCTACAATGGGTTGGGAGCACAGTCTAGACCTTTGCTGGATGCAGCATCAGGCGGAGCTCTGTGGGCTAAGAGCTATGATGAAGCTTATGAGCTTATTGAGATGATGGCTGCGAATGAATATCAAAATCCAACCCAGAGGCTTTCTCAAGGTAAGGTAGCAGGAATTTTTGAAGTTAATGCAGCAACAGCTATAACAGCTCAGTTGAAAGCTCTTACGATGAAGGTGGATTCTCTTACTAATTATGGAGTTCAACAAGTGGCAAGTGTTTGTGAGCTATGTGCAGGTGCACATGATACGAATCAGTGTGCAATCTCTTCTGAATCAGCACAGTTTGTGAGCAATTTTCAGCGACCTTCGCAACCAGCTCCAGCAACTTATCATCCGAACAATCGGAACCATCCAAATTTTAGCTGGAACAACAACCAAGGTGTTCAACAACCGCAACAGCCTTATCAGTAGTTTCAAAGTCAACAAGCTAGACCATTCAATCATGGATATCAGCAGCAGTATGCTCCAAGGCAACAATTCCAACCTCCGGGATTTCAGCAGCAGTCTCAGGCTAGTGCAGGGCAATCTCTTAATGAAAAATGTGAATTGGATGAATTGAAGTTGTTGGTTAAAAGTCAAGCAGTATCTCTCAAGACATTGGAGAATCAGATTGGACAGCTTGCTAATGCTTTGTTAAACAGGCCACAAGGAACTCTACCTAGTGACACCGAGCCAAATCCAAAGAATGAGCGGAAGGAGACTTGCAATGCCGTATCGTTAAGAAGTGGTAAGGATATTGAAGTGACCTCAAAGAAAGCTGATGAAGAGGTTATCAAGGAAGCTGGGTCTAATAAAAAGCTTCAAGAGTTGGTGCATGAAAAATCCAGAAAAGATGAACGAGTTAAAGCACCGACACCAGAAAAGTATATTTATCCACCTCCTCCATTCCCTCAACGCTTGCAGAAACAAGATCAACAATTTCAGAACTTTATGGAGGTCTTCAAGAAACTATCTATTAATATTCCTTTTGTTGAAGCATTGGAGCAGATGCCGAGATATGCAAGGTTCATGAAGGATATTTTGTCACGAAAGAGAAGGTTGGAAGAATTTGAAACAGTGGCATTAACAGAGGAGTGCAGTGCGGTGTTGCAACAGAAATTACCTCCTAAACTTAAGGATCCAGGAAGTTTTACAATTCCATGCACCATTGGAAAGTTGTCTTTTGAAAAATGCTTATGTGATTTGGGAGCTAGCATTAATCTCATGCCCTTGTCTGTTTTCAAGCAACTTGGTCTGCCTGATCCAAAACCTACCAATATCTCGTTGTAGCTGGCTGATCGGTCAATCACTTATCCCAGGGGTATAGTAGAGAATGTCTTGGTGAAGGTTGATAAGCTCATATTTCCTGCCGATTTTGTGATTCTAGATTTCAAAGAGGACAAGAAGATTCCCATAATTTTGGGAAGGCCTTTTCTAGCTACGGGTCGTACTTTGATCGATGTGCAAAAAGGAGAACTTACAATGAGGGTACAAGACCAGAATGTCACCTTTAATGTGTTCAAGGCCATGAAACTTCCGGCAGAAGATGAAGAGTGTTTCAGCGTGGAAATGGTTGATGCTGGCCAGACAGAGAAGTTTGATCAGTTGTTTAGTGGAAAATCGGACATGCACATGTTAGAGCATCACATCAGTGATTCCATTGACAGTTCTTCAATTCGAGATCTCTCGAATGTAAAGCTCGGAAAACTTCCACCGCGTTTGAGGTATGTCCTTTTGAATGATGAGTTAGTGATTTTTGAAGAAGGGCCTGATAATGTGTTAAGAAGGTGGATAGTTGATGATGCGGATGAAGAGTGTGTGGTTCAGTCAACGGAAAGGGATAAACACCTTAGAGGTGTGAGGAAGAAAAAGAAGACGAAGAAGTCGATTGGTGGAAAAGTCAATGTGAAGAGTGAAAGAGGAATTGTGTTGGGATTAAGCAAGCAAGAAGTCAACGTTCGTATGAATGGTCTTTCTGTTGAGGACGGTTCGGTTATTCTGTTGAAACCGCCGTGAGTTGAGGAAGTAACGTCCGGCTAAATGACGTTAACGACAGCGCTTCATGGGAGGCAACCCATAGGTTTGGTGTTTTTGTGTGTGGTTTGATTTTGTGTGATTTTGTTCAGTATTATGTCAAGTTTGCAGGTCATTGGCGAGTTGCAGGAACTTGCCTCTCTCAAGGAAGATTAGCCTCAGTTGGGAGCTCATTTCCACCACCTGATTCACCACCAAAGGAGGGCGACGATGCCGACAGTTAGGGGAGTTCTATTTTATCCTTTATCTATACCTTCAATGAGGACATTGAATATTTTAAGTTTGGGGGTGATTTAGGATGTTTTATTAATCGAGTCATAGTATTGCATATAGTTTCATGTAGTTCATAATACACCATGCTAGTTTAATTTCATATAATTCATAATTATTCAAAAATAATAATAATAATAATAATAAAATAAAATAAAATAAAAATTTTTTGCATATTCATGATTAGCTGCTTATCATATTTTCCTTGATCCCGTAGCGCTTGGTGATTCCGTTTAGTAGTCAATGATGAAGTTGAGTGTGATAATGATGGATAGAGGGCTGATTTAAATAATTATGAATTGACGTGCATGTTGCAGAAACACAATCTTACACAACTCATCATTTGCTTTTGGGCTAGGTTAAGGTCATGCTTGTTTGGTTGTTGAAATTTAATCACCTGATTATATTTGGAATTTTCTTTATTCCCTTGATAGCGTAGAATCACTAAATATAAGTTTGGGGGAAATCAGGGTTCATGCTAGTTGTGTGTAGTTGTTAATAATGGATAGGTGTCAATTGGCTAGTAGTCAGCTCATACTTCTATGAGTAGTCTAGGGTTGGATTTGAGAAATCTCATTCCAGATTGCATTTGAAAAAAATAAAAAATAAAAAAAAATGCTGGAAAAAAAAATAGTGTTTATGAGAGTGTGAGTATGCAGAGTTGGCCAGGTTGAGCTCTTTAATACTCGAGCAATTAAGTTCTAGGGGACTCAAGCCTAGTGACCTAAGACTTTTCCGGTCTGGGATCCACTAATCTAACGCTCGCTACATGGGTATTATTGTATAAGCCTTTTGGGGTCTCATCCATTGCACGGTTAAATAAGCATGTGTGTTGTGTATAGTATTTTGCGTCATAGTTGTTAGTAATAAAGCATGAATTCCTGTCTAACTCAAATGATGATGGAGGTGTTTCTAGGTTATGATGTGTCTAGCGTTCATTCTATTTATAAACTTGTGATTGTCTTGGCGAAGAAAATGTATGGTTTTGATCTAGCGCCAGGAGTAATTCTGATGAGCATTGCACACACGCACGTTTCTGTACTTGTAAATGTTAATATGCTGATATTTAGTCGATCTCTATTTGGAGTTATCACATTCTCTGAGACACTCTGCTAAATTGGTTATTACTTTGCTTATGGGATCCTTGCATCAGTTGCATTCATGCATTTAGAGGTAGACGAGTCTGTTTTCGCTTGAGGACAAGCATCAGTTTAAGTTTGGGGGTGTGATAAGTGGATTTTATATCCACTTATTATGCGCTATTTTGGCCTAGATTGGTGGTTTATCCTTAAGTATGTTGTGTCTTTTAATTCATTTTTGTTGTGTTTCAGCATTTGTTGTGCAGAACTCGCAACTTTAGGTATCTAGGCGATAAAAGGCTAAAAACGGTGGATTTCTGTCTCAATTTTATCAAGTGGACTGGCTACGAGGAAAAAGAATTATCATAAAGAAATTCTGAGTGATATATTCTTAATGCTGAAACCCCGGTTGGAATTGATATATTTTTCGTTTCGCAAAAGGAATCCAGTTTCAGATCCTCAAGAGGCCGTAATTTACACCTGGACGAGCAATGAGAAAATAGAATTATCACAAAAAGATGGAAAGTGATATATTCTTAAAGAAAAAATCCCGGTTGGAATTGATATATTTTTTTCCAAGCAAAAATAGTCTGGTTTCAGATCCTCTAGAGACCGTAATTTACACCTGGACGAGCAATGAGAAAATAGAATTATCACAAAAAGATGGAAAGTGATATATTCTTAAAGAGAAAACCCTGGTTTGAATTGATATATTTTTTGTTAAGCAAAAGGAGTCCGGTTTCTGACCCTCAAAATACCGCAACTTTGGACTTAAGGAATTATTTATATTAATAAATATTTTATTTAATTAGAAAATTATATTTTTAAATATCTAATAATATTAGATATTTATTTTTATAATTTTTAAATTAAATTAATTATTTATTAATTAAAAATTATAAACTGTGCGGGATAAAAAGCATTTCTACGAAGCCCATGTTTTAGTAGGCCACGGGAGTTAAGTTAATTAAGTCCTGAATAATTGTACAAAAGCAACCAGAACAAAGAATTTGCAATTGTTGTTGTCGGCCGGCTAGTTTTGAACCACGCTCCCACAGGCGCATGCAGGACACGCGCCTCATCTGTTTCTGCAATTTTCCGCGCGTGGCCTGCACTTCTCCCACCGTGACTGGTTTTCAGAGTGGCAACATTCATATAATTTAACTGTTTTAATACAAATGCTTTCGGTGGGTTTTAAAGTCTAGTGCTGGTTCTGGTGGGATTACTTTCAGCAATTTTTTTCTGTGTTTTATTTCTTTTTATTTCTTTTTAATTCTTTTCATTTTTATTTTATTAATTTGGTGTGCTAATTTGTGCTATAAATAGGTGTAGTCCTCAAGCTTGTAAATTATCAAAATTACTTTGAAATTAAGGCATCAATTCTAAATTAAATAAATAATGAAATTAGAATCTCATGTTTTTCTCACATATAAATTTTCATTTAATTAAATTAATTAGTTCGAATTATTTAATATTAATAATTTAATGAATCAATTAGAATAATACAAAAATACCCCCTTTTGATATTTATTCAAGCAGTTTGTTGTTTAATCATACGTCGTTGCTTAAATATTATTTCTGAACAACACCAAGTCTCTGTGGGAACGAATTTATTATATTACTTGTGATCGCGTACACTTGCGCAGTTAGTTTTCGAACCAACAACCCCACCATTTTTTTTTTAAAAAAAGTTGAATGTGGTTTCCTCTGCGGGGCCATGCAACCCAAATCCACCAAAATAGCATCCCGTCAAAAAAAAGTGTTGAATGTGGTTGAATGTGGTTGCATTCAGTTGCAACCAAAATAGCACCCCACCTTAAATAAAAAAAAAAAGTGTTGAATGTGGTTGAAAATGTTGGGCAGGGCGGGCAGGCCGGGCAGGGGGGAATGGGTGCCCTAATTTGTAGTATTTTTGAAATTTTGAAATTTAGTTTAGTAAAATTGCAATTTCTTAACAAAAGTAAAATTGCAAAATTTACTTTTTTATATATTTTTATCAAAAAAGCCCTAAACTAAACTCGCTTATTTAGTAAAATAAGACAAACTAATTTGTTTCAAATAATATAATAATAATAATAATTTTGTTTCACTAAAATAATTTTGTTTGAAATAAAATTTAAAATTTCTTATTTCTTATTTTGAAGAATATAAAATTAATTTAAAACTTCTTTATTTTTTTCAAAAAAAGTTTGGGATGGCGAAACACGCTATAAGAGCATCTCCAAGGGTGCATATCCCTTACCAATTTTAGGGATTTTCTTCCAAAAAAACACTCTCCAACCACTTCTCCCCTTCCCAATATATTTTAGGGGAGAGAAAATAGATCTCCACGTCATCACTCTCCTTCCCATTGGTTGGTTTATTTAAATTTCAAATTTTTAAATTTTAAAAATTAAACTTTTAAAATATAGGGATTATCATTGGAGTGAAATATCATTTTGATTTCCTATATCATTAATAATCCTTATTTTAGGGGTTAAAGAAAAAGTGCATCCTTGGAGATGCTCTAATGGAGTTAGAAGTGTAAGAGAGTTGGAGAAACTTTATTTAATATCTCAGGTAAATCAGTTATTAAATAGCCTCATACACATTAAATACATAAGTGGGTGTAAAATTTAAAATCTAACGTATTTGCCAACTTTTTTTACATCAGAAAATTTGTTCTTCCAGTTTTCCTAGTTATCCATGGAAGCTGAACAAAGAAAAGATACTTCGTTATTATTGCTTTTTCTCGTTAATTGGTTACCCTTCTTTTTTGTTGGAGGGAACTTTAATTTGTTATTAGATTACATTTGTTACTTCTCTTTAAAAAAAATCAAATATATGATTTGTAATTTAACTAAAAAAATAACTGTTTTTTGGAAAAAAAAAAAACTCTCTCTCATTGCACGGGGTTTGATACTTGATCTTTTGATGAGGTATTACGAATAGCCGCATGGTGATAGAATTGTATTGCACCATCTAATAATGTCGTCAAGAAAGTGGAATTTAATTCACATCACCTACACTAATTCTGCAGGGGTGGTTTCTTGCGCTTAATAAAAGGGTCATTGCCCGTGTAGGCACAAGACAATCATCCTATCATCTAGACAGAGTATATTTCTCAATACACTTGTGCCTTGTCCTGAAGAACACTTAGCAAAAACATACAATTACTGACTTGAAAACACCCCTCTCCCTATGGTTCAAAACATTTCAGCTAACTGAAGTTCTAGTCTGTTAGCCAATTGTAAAAATGGCCGTATGTAAACTTTAATAAGGCTATTGCCCGCGGATTTCCTTTGCCTTTTTATTTAGCAAATCTTCTCCTTTCCTTTTCTTGATATCACCAACCAGCCGCTTAACATAAGCAATGTACCCATCGACATCAAATTTCCTTTTGCAACCTGCATAGTTCATGTACCGAATCTTCCCAAATACAGGCCGCTCTTTCCAACCCTGTACAGGAGTGTAAGCTTAGTAATTGTTAGCGTCTAAATGAATTAAATGTACTTGCAAGTTCGGAAAAATGCATTCATGTTTGTGGTGCCGGGGAGATGAAAATCAGGTATGTTAGTATGGAGAACTAGTGCCGACGTCTGTTTTACTGCTTATGGATGCTTGGAACAATTTCATAATATAACTTGTGGGGTTTATTAACAAGGGTTGGACATCCTTACCTGATCATGTATTCCACAGATTGACCACATGCAGCCAACATATCCGCTAGGATCTCTCCCGTCCAGTTCATACTACATGTTAATAAGGTAAATTAGATGGGTGTTGATTTTATTGTTCACAACAAAACTGAAGTTGGATACCTTATCATTCAAATATATTGATATAGCTAAAGCTTCTATAGGCCCAGCTGTCCACTCAAGAATCTTTTTTGCCCAATACATCCTGAGATGCATTAAATAATTTGGAAATCAAACAGCGAAAACTCAAATGAAGATATGTACAAAAGATTAGAGTTGGAGCATGTCCAGGGTTGCAAGTTTGTATTTGACAACTTACTAGAGCATTTTTAAGGCTACGTATGACAGATAATTATGCTAAATCTAAATTGTATCACGTGCATTTCTGTTATTCTGAACATTTCACAGAATAACCGTTAACTACATATATCAGTGGGAACTGGAAACACGGCTTTGTAGCTTAAGGGTGCATGTCGTTATAAAACAAGCACACAAATTGAAGAATCGGTTACTGGTGCTACCTTAGCACTTGTCTTCTGAAATACGACACAGCCGGTGCCTCAACAATGATTCGGATACTCGTAAACCAATATAAAAATAGTGTGTTTGATTATTCGGAGCAACGATATTTAAGCAAAGTAGTGTTAATCATGTGGTTTTCCAAGCAATATTTAAATACTCTGAACTTTGAAAAAATATCCATAGCTTCTATTTACAGAGACAGCCATGTATTTAGCATCATTTGCATCCCTCAGTGTCTTACATTGATATTTTTCACATGAAACTTAGTATGAAAGATATGGGGTGATAAGAAGTTACTTGCCTCATAAAACCATGCATCTTTCCATGATGAACCATCTCTAACTGAGAAGCATTCCAAAGCTGAAAGTTGGAATAAAAGCTCCATAAGTGAAAGTTACACATTTACATTTCAAAGAATTGGTGTGCTAGTGTGTTGGTATCTGCGGAGTACGCATACATCACGTTATTATCAAACTACAGCCTACAGGACTAATAATATTATTCACGACAATTAAAATCTGTACCTAATTCCAATATTTAAGCATCACTACAGATTAATTAGTATTCATCACAATCATTTACTGAAAAATAGCTTACAGGATCTGCTGTCTGCGCCTTCTCCAACTGCTCTCTCCTGTGCCAGATGTACAACACAGGAACAATCAATTACCCAACAACTGCTGAAAAACCATATATTAGAGCAATTGCACTCACGTGTATATGTGTTCACGTTTATCAGATGTATGATCCATCAGGGTCTCCCGAGCCCACTCCCATGCCCCTTCAATAGAATCATATTTAGGCTGGTAGAAGCAGAAGTTATCAGCAAGTTCCCTCCGCACGATCAACTCCTCCAAGAAAGAATCAACTGCCTTCATGTGGAGAAAAAGGTTAGTTTAGAATTTGAAAGTATAAAGAATATGAAGTACAAGAAAGAAAATAGAAATCTATAGTTAGAGAGCAGCAACCCACAGAAACAAAAGGCAATATATAAGTGGGCTGTGGGCTTGTTGTTTTGTTCTTGTTTCTCTATTCAGTTCTTACAGAGGACATCAATCCATATATATTTATTTTGGCCCAAGATGCGATAGTAAAAGTTCAGCAAAGCTCACATAGTTACTAATATAATATATAAAGACAAGTGTATTTGTATTTACTAACCTGGGGACAAATCTTCCGTACTTTATTAGCCTCCAAGGCACACCTTTGCGCTGCTATCTGCCCAAAATGCAGATATGGAGACATACCAGAGAGTCCTTTGGGTTTTGAAGGGTTATTGCGATCTGAAGAATAGTTCTTCAATCTGGTTGTCAAGAACCCGTTTGTGGTCCCCTTTAATGCTTCCAAAGCAGCATGTTCTCCTGGTTCACACCAACTGATTTCAGGAACTTCCACCCCTTTACTGAACATTTTGATACAGGATAAATGCATTAAAATGGCATCGGCCCAAACTAAAGCAACATCTAGATATAGTATCAAAAGAGAGCCAATTTTACCTTACAACATCTGAAATAAGGTTTTCCCAATTTATTGATCGAGTTGACCCGGCCCAATTTCTATTTGGAGGCCCTAGAGCTGGAAAATCAATGAGATACTGAGGAAGCAATTTAGTTATCTTTCCCCTTATAGTCCTAGCACCATATTCCAACTTATCCGACGCCACCCATAGTGGCACTATATTGTGAGTATCAACTTCATGGATCGACACTGAATCACCGACCCTCTTGCAAATCTCCTCTTTCCAACTCCTCACTTGCCTTAATGGCGAAAAATCAGTAACCAAAACTGAAGCACCGCATTCTCTTAAAAATTTAGGTATTGTCTCAAAAGCTTCTCCCTACATAAATCAACCCAATATCTCAACAAAACAGAGCAAATATTATCTTATCCTTCTTTTCTGCATGCCTTAATTGTTCTGTTCGATTATTATGCTTCGATTAATCCTAGTTTAATGACTTTTTGCAGTTTCCAAAACATTTTTCAAAATTATCAACCAAATTTAGAGAATATATTTGTCAACATCCGAGACTATTCAAAAGTCAGGGGTCTCTACTCCTTACCGATGCGGTCTCTATACTACTACTACTCTTCGTAAAGGTAAGGTCAGGATACATTTCACCCTCCACAAACCATACTTACAAGGTGGCCTCATTTGTTTCGATGTAACCCAACTATATAACTTGAAATTCCTGGATTAAAAATGAGTTACAGTGTTTGGTTCGTTGTATTTTAAAATGGACAAGGGAATTCCAAGTTCCAAGATTTTTATAGTTGCCACAAAACATGGGAACTTAGCTACCGAGGCAAACCATGGTCACCACAAGTTACATAACTATCCAATATAAAATCATTAACTACTTATTAAAATTAACAACATAAGCTCTAGTTACTTAGTAATAAACCAAACACAAACATTTTAATTACCTTGGAATTTATGGTTGTAATTTGTAACTTGTAACTTAGTTACAGGGAAGTTCAAGTTCCCTATGTAACTACAAAATTTAGTTACTTAGTAATAAACCAAACACAAACATTTTAATTACCTTGGAATTTATGGTTGTAATTTGTAACTTGTAACTTAGTTACAGGGAAGTTCAAGTTTCCTATGTAACTACAAAATTGACAAAACAAACAAGGCCAGGGTTTCTCGTATACTGTAATTGGTATGATACCATAATGGCCTATCAAATAAGCAATATAAGCTTACAATGTCCTAAAACTTAAACACGGATATTATCAAAAAATTCCTACTAAAAACTAATTAAATCGCTTCCTAGTTGCTACTAGAAACTGTATAATTAAAAAGTTCCCATATAAGCAATGTTGAATAGATCACAAATTACACAAACAAGAGAGGCAAAAAGTTCGAATCTTTACCCGAAACAAGAAAAAAGGAATACGAAGAGACTCTTCAATTTCACAACACAACTTCTCCAAACCTCTCAACATAAACCCCAATTGCCTAGCTTTGGCTCCCAAGAACTGATCAAACAAATTAAACGCTATCGCTATCGGAACATTCGCTCTATTCGCTTGATCAACAGCATGAATCAATGCCCAATTGTCTTTCAACCGTTGATCTCTAAACATCCAGTAAACAACAGGCCCGACAAGGTGATCGGACGGCTGTGATGCTTTCTTGAGCACCCGTATTCGACCCGATTGAACGATTGTTGGTGGCGGTAGCGTAATCGCCATTGATGAGAAGGGGGTTAACGTGCGCTGAAATGTAAAGGCAGGTGCTAAATTGCGCCGGGGTGTGAAGGTTAATGAATGGAGAGAATGAGGAGAGGGATTAGGGTTTTGACAGTTGGGAGAAATGGAGGGAAAAATATAGCGGTTTTGGTTATGGTTTGAAATTGGACACGTGTCCGCATTGTAGCCGTTTGTGTCTTAATGGGCCTGAGAGAGGCTGAAAGTTAGATTATGAATTTTTACTGGACTCGAAATTTATACAATTTGACTTGGGCCTTGGCTTGGGATTTGGTTTTGTTCTTTTATTAATGGGCCTGAAAGAGAGTGAAATCATAAACTTGAGCTCGATAAAAATGAATGTATAATAAGTTTGGGTTAAGAAACGATTTTGGTTGACGGAACTGTGATAGTCATTCTCAAGTGTCATTATTATTGTTAAGAGGTAGGTATCTGGTATCTCGAATCGGATCGAATTTGAATCTTATTTTAATCGTATCAAACATTTAAATTCAAATGTGGATGGATGATACATGTTCTTTTGATGTAGTATTACAATGTATGGAGTTGAAAAATGTATTGTTCAAGTTTTGCATACAAATTCTTGATGTATTTTTAATATATTTGATTTTTGATGAGATATGAACTAACCATAAGAAAATGATGATGAAAAACCTATCCAGAAAATGATTAATTGTGATTTATAAGAAAATTTGGAATTTTAATTATTTTTGTAGATGTCATATGCCCTTTTATTCATAAATTAATTATTTATCAAAAAAATAGTAAAATTATAAGAATTTTTTCGATGAGTTGACCAATTTGCTATGAAACCAATAATTAAGAATATTTTCATTGACTCTGTAATGAATATTATTTTTTGATTGATAGTTTATACACCAAATAATGTGACTGTTTGGGAAAAAAAATTTAATGACTTATTTTCGGGTAAAAAATTTATATTTTGATAAATTTTTTTTATACAAGTATTTAATGTATGTTTGAGATTCAATAAGTTGCAAAAATAAGTTGGAAAATAAGTTGAAAAGTTAGGAATTTCTAACTTTGTCTTAAAATAAATTGACTTATTCTGGAAAAAAGTTTCCCCAAACACTCCAAATATATATCTAATACTATTTGAGAGTATATTTAGTATTTTGAATAATTCAAATATATTGTCAGGTCAATTTGTTTATCCGGTTAATTATTGCATAACTAAAAAATACGTATAAGTAAAATGTTAAAGATAATTGGTTTAAAATTCATTTTAGTATTTCAATTGGTTGAATTTAGTTTTTTTTTAATTGAATAATTTAAAAGTTTATATAACTTAAATTTTGAACGTGTATTTAGAATATTGTGATCATTATTTATTTTTTTAAAATTTTTAATTCAATGATAGTCGATTTATTCAAATTTGATTACACTTTATGATTGTAGATCGAGAGATTGTGATATTTAAATATTATATTATATAATATAGATAAATAGACTCAAGTATTAAAATAATATATTCATTTAAATCAATTGATCAATACACAATTTTAGAAAATGGTAGAGAGTGGCGCAAAGAATGGATGTGCCGGTAAATAATAATAAAATTGTGATTGATTTTAAATTAAAAATTGTGATTAATTAGTTAATAAGTATTTATCAAAATTAATCTGTAATATATAATTATATATTATAGTATGATTGTAATTGATATTTATGAAAATTAGTTTGTAATATATTTGGATTAAAGCTTGTCATGGTGTTTGGGTAATTAAGAAATCGAACATTTTTTTACAACTTATCCGAAGAAACGTGAAAGTTAGGAGAGCCCAACTTTCTGTCCAACTTATCTTCATTTTCTTTTTATTTTCAAATGAAGAATCTGCGACATGGTATATAGATTATAACGTAACATGTTTCATTTTAAAAATTCTCGATTTAATCGATTAATTTTTTAAAATTGTTCAATCGATTCTATTTTTAAAATGCCTGATTAACTTTTACGACTACTTTATAATAAATTAATAAAATTGAGATAATATATTAATTAAATATGAATTATTATATATTTTTTGATATGATAAATACATATTATTTAATAAATAATTAATAGTTAGTAGAATCATAATAATATACTAAATAATATTAGAATATTAAAATACATCCAATTTTTATTTCGATTAGTCCCCAATTTAACGATTAGTCTTGCAAGATTCTCTTACCGATATCCGATACCCGATTTCTGTAACACTACGTGTTTGTGAGTATACTAAAGAGAAAATGGATTCTTATTACAAAAATAATGCTTGTGATTATACTTTAGAGAAAATGGATTTTTATTACAAAAATAATATTTATTTGATATGAAAATTTAAATTTGAAAATAAGCATAATCATACAGTAGAACCTCGATAAATGAATATTCGATAAACGAATAACCTCATTAAATGAATAATTTTTTCCGATCCAGACATTATAGAAACAATGTATTTTTTACCTCGATAAATGAATAATATCGATTAATGAATAAAATTTTCCGATCCCAAACATATTCATTTATCGAAATTTAACTGTATTTTTTTACACCTAGACATAAGTGTCAAAAATTCAAGGATTATTATCTAGAAACCAAGGATGTACATTTTTTATTATCCTCTTTGTTTTAGTAATTTGTATGTGTATTTTTAAAGTTTGTAATTTTAACAAATTCACGTATTAAAATTGCAAATAATATAATAAAATGAAAATAATATAACTTATAAGTAAAATTATTCAAACACACAAATAACTTATAAGTAAATTATCCAAACACCCATAATACTAATTTGATTATCACTTATATTACACTTATTCATTTAAGTAATAAATAATTTATTTTAAGATTAGTCAAATGATCGTATGTATCATGAAAACACAGTAAAAGTTTTGACTTTTTAAGTTTTTGGCTTTCATAATTCGAAAAGACCCACATTATATACAAAATGAACATGGCAGAGCCTTTCTGTCTTCTGCTGTATTTTACTACTTTTACCATCTGTTTTATTCGGTACAGTAAATTATTACTTGTATCAGTATGACATTATACCGCAATCTGGAAAGCATTGGCTATAATTAGGAGGTGATGTGAAGGGTGGTAACCGGCAATGTATTTATACTCGATTCTATTTCTCAGTTCTCACTTCAGCTTTATTAACGAATATCCGATAAATAAATAATTTTAATATTAATATACTTTCTCAGTACAAAAATTGATGTACTTTTATTTATTTTTGGAATTTGATCCCAAGAAAATATTAATTTACTAGACTTAAGAGTACGTGCAAAAATATTAAATTTGATGTGTACACTCTTAGCACTCAACTAAAAAGTGATCCAACAACCATGTATAACTACTTTTCTTTTTCACCCACCACTTTTTACTGAAGATGTATAAACAAGTTGCTTGAGTACGTAATATTTTGTACTTATGAGAAATGATAAAGTTTGCTTTTAACCACATGCTCTCCATTATGAAGAACGCAAAACGAAAATGCCAATAAACTTTACCGAATTCTACTGCCAAGTTCTAGAATGGTTCTGTGATTGACATTCGGCAGGGTATATTTGACAAAAGAAACCAAAATAAAGATTTTAGAGAAGCTTCAAGGAGGCCTTTATCGCATCTGGAGCTGGCGATTTGTATCAATGATGTCACACATTCAGTTTAATTAGTTAGTTACATTCAGCTTAAACTCTGACTATATATATATAGCTCAAGATGTAACAAACTCTGATTTTAACAGATTAAGCAATACAGTTACATTTCTTCCTCTCTCTATCTCTCTCTCTCTGTTATCTGCATCAATGTTGCAGATTGACATGGTATCAGAGCTTGTTCGCTCCGATTAGATAATCTTCCGCTAATTCTTCTTCATTAAGATCTATCGATTAGCTCTGTGTTCTTCATTTCTCCAATTTGCCTGGTTTATTAGGTGAATTTGTGTTTACAATTGATATAATTGTGTCCGTACTGTGTGATCGTACACTGTGTTTTCTTCAATCTATGTTCTTCAACCTGTGTTCTTGTGAATACTCTGCTTGAACCTGAGTTTATGAGTATCAATGGCATACACTTACGCTGCTGCTGCTGGAGCTACATCATCATCAACAACTACACATTCTACTGGAGTGATTGATACTAATCATCCGTACTTTATTCACAATTCTGATAATCCAGGTACTTCTCTGGTTACTCAACTGTTAACTGAGCATAACTATCATCAATGGAGTCGTACTGTTTCTATTGCACTATCTGCAAAGCTTAAGCTAGGGTTTGTAGATGGATCTATGCCTAAACCTACTGGTAATGTTTCTCAAGTTGCTATGTGGAATCGTTGTAACGATATGGTTGTATCCTGGTTGTTGAACTCAATTTCAACTGAAATTCGTAACAGTGTAGCATATCTTAGCACTGCAAAACAAGTTTGGGATGACTTAGCTATCAGATTTGCTCAAACAAATATGCCTAGAACATTTCAATTGCGTAAAGAATTGTCATCTATGCAACAAGGCACATTGTCTATCACCTCATACTTTACCAAGTTTAAGACTCTTATTGCTGAGATTGACAATCTGGCTCCAATTCCTAAATGTGTGTGTGCTACTAGTAATTGCTCTTGCAACAATAAACTCAAGCTAGAGCAGTATGAAGAAGGTATCAAACTCAGTCAATTCTTGATGGGATTAGGTGATCAGTTTACAGCAATTCGAGGACAACTTCTACTGATGTCACCAATTCCAACTCTTAATCAAGCCTTTTCACTCTTACTGCAAGAGGAATCTCAGAGAGAACTTACCAATGCTGCTTATACTCCTATCACAGACACTGCTGCTATGAATGTTAAATTCAATAACTCTTTTCGTTCTAAGAATGTGCCATCTACTGTTCAACGAAAGTCAACTTCTACTACTGTTATTTGTGATTACTGTCACAATTCAGGTCATACTAGGGACAAATGCTTTTGTCTTCATGGATTTCCAGAATGGCATAAACTTCATGGCAAACCAAAGCCTCTACCAAGGAAGCTCCAAAACTCTGGTACTAAGAATGCTGCTGCAGCTCAAGTCATTACTACAGTCTCTTCTAATTCAACAGATTGTCATACTTCTGAAGTCCCCAAGGATGGTGCATCTGGTTTTTCTGAGACTCAATGTCAGCAAATTGCAAGAATGATTCAAGAGAGTCTTAAGCAATCCTGGAACACTAATGCTCCACCTGTGCAAATGTCTGGTATGCATTACTCTGCATCTAATGCTGTTTTTACTACTGCCATTAGTGCACATTCTTCTGGTATACATAATCCTTTGATATCTAGTGATTGGATTATAGATTCAGGAGCAACAAACCACATCACTTATAACCCTACTCTGCTAAGCAACTCTAAATCTGTTCAAGCTTTCTTACACTTACCAAACAATACTACTGTTCCAATTAGTCATATTGGTAGTGTCATATTATCTTCTTCTATTACTTTGTTGGAAGTTCTGTGTGTACCTTCCTTTCATTGCAATCTCATTTCCATCTCTCAACTTGCCAAACAACTATCTTGTTATGTTCTATTCACTGAGAATAAATGTGTCCTGCAGGACCATATCTTGAAGAAGGAGAGAGAGATTGGTAAATTGTCAGATGGTCTCTACCAATTACAACTCTCTGCTCTTTCTGACAATTCCAATCAATGCTCTGCTACTAGTTTCAGCTCTGCTGTTTTTCCTTCTGATTGTAATCTTTCATTGAACAATTGTGTTGCTACTTGTCACAATAGTACTTGTTCTGATAATACTTTGTTGTGGCATATAAGATTGGGACATCCCTCTGCAGATGTATTGAATCATATGTCTGTTATTCCTAATACAAAATGTCAATTTACTACTTGTGATGTATGTCATTTTTCCAAGCAACACAGATTGACTTTTCAAAGTAGTAATTCTTACAGTCAAAAATTATTTGATATAATTCATCTTGATGTCTGGGGACCATATAAACAGGTCACTCATAATAAGTGTTCCTATTTCTTAACAATAGTTGATGATCACTCTAGAGCTACTTGGGTGTTTCTGTTTCATCATAAAACTCAAGTATCAAATCTTATTAAACAGTTTTTAGCCTATGTTCAAACTCAATTTCATACTACTGTTAAAGTAGTAAGATCAGACAATGGTACTGAGTTTACTAATCATGAAGTTGCTTCAATTCTTGCTGCATCTGGTAGCATTCATCAAACTAGTTGTGCTCATACACCTCAACAGAATGGTAGGGCTGAACGTAAACATCAACATCTCCTTAACATTGCTAGAGCCTTAAAATTTCAATCTCAATTACCAAATTCTTTCTGGGGTGATTTTATTCTCACTGCAGCTCATATTGTTAATCTTTTACCTGTCAAACTGTTACAATATAAAACACCTTTTGAGATTTTATATCATAAATCTCCTGATTACTCTCATCTCAAAGCTTTTGGATGTCTTTGCTATGCTACTAATGTATCAGTTTCTGATAAATTTAGTCCTAGAGCTATTAAGGGTATTTTTCTTGGTTATCCCTTTGCCAAAAAAGGATATAAAATTCTTGATATCACATCCAGAAAGTGTTTTGTCTCTCGAGATGTTCAATTTGTTGAACACATTTTTCCCTTCATATCTGAAACTAGTATTTCTAATCCTTTATTTACTAGTTCTGATTATGTCAGTGAGGATGATAACTTTAGTGTTACTCCTTCTTTACCTACTCCAGTTAATTCTACTTCTACTACATCACCTCCCCCTGTCATACCTGTTATACCTGAAACTATCACTACTACTAGACCTACCAGAACCAAAGTTGTTCCTAGCAAATACAAGGATTTTGTTGGTCTACCTTCTTCTTCAGCCACTGCCTGTTCTTATTCTCAATCATGTTTGTATCCTATTCAAAATAATATTTCTTATAATAATGTCACACCTAAATATAAAGCATATGTTGCTGCCACATCCAAAATCTCAGTTCCTTACAATTTTGCTCAAGCTGTCACAAATCCAAATTGGTGTGCAGCCATGAAAAATGAAATTGATGCTTTAGAGGCAAATCACACTTGGGATCTTGTTCCTCTTCCACCTGATCAACATGTAGTTGACTGCAAATGGCTGTTTAAGGTTAAATATAATCCTGATGGATCAGTTGAAAGATATAAAGCCAGATTAGTTGCTAAGGGATTTACACAGGAGTTTGGTGTTGATTATTTTGACACTTTTGCACCTGTTGCAAAAATGGTTACTGTCAGGATATTGTTGTCTATAGCAGCTCAGAATGCCTGGAATGTCACTCAAATGGATGTCACCAATGCTTTTTTGCATGGTGACCTACATGAAACAGTGTATATGAGGTTACCACCTGGTTACAAGGTGCTTTCTTCTCAATCTAATTCTATTGATACTACCTATGTCTGCAAATTGAGGAAATCTTTGTATGGTCTTAGACAAGCACCTAGATGCTGGTTTGAGAAATTATCTACTGCTCTTCAGTCATATGGCTTTAAGCAATCTCACAGTGACAACAGTCTTTTTACCTACTCTAAAGATTCTATCTTCATAGCTGTTTTGATATATGTTGATGACATCTTGGTGACTGGTTCATCTACAGCTGATATTACTGCTATGAAATCTTATCTCAGCACTAAGTTTAAGATCAAGGATCTAGGGCCTCTCAAATATTTCTTAGGTATTGAAGTTGCTAGATCTACTGAAGGTTTTTATCTTTGTCAAAGAAAATATGCTTTGGATCTTTTACAAGAAACTGGTTTACTTGCTGCAAAACCCTCAGTTGTTCCCATAGAACAAAATCATAAGCTCATTGACAATGGTTCTCCTCTTCTGTCTGATAAGGATTCATCTATGTACAGGAGACTAGTTGGTAGACTCATCTATCTCACCATTACTAGACCTGATTTATCATATGCTGTTCATGTTCTATCACAATTTCTGGCTAATCCTAGGGTTGATCATTTACAAGCTGTTAACAGAGTTCTTAGATATGTCAAACAAGCTCCAGGTCAAGGACTTTTGATCTCAGCTACTGGTACTTGTCAACTATCAGCCTTCTCTGACTCTGACTGGGCTGGCTGTCCTGAATCTCGACAGTCTCTCACTGGTTTCTGTATAATGCTGGGTTCTTCTTTGATCTCCTGGCGTAGCAAAAAACAACATACTGTTTCTAGGTCATCTGCTGAAGCAGAGTATCGATCCATGGCAGATACTTGTTGTGAAGTTACATGGATACTTGCTCTTCTAAAAGATTTTCAGATTTCTCATTCTCAACCAGTGACTCTGTATTGTGACAACAAGTCTGCGCTCTACATTGCTTCTAATCCGGTTTTTCATGAAAGAACCAAGCACATTGAAATTGATTGTCACTTGGTTCGTGAAAAATTGCAGAATGGTCTTATCTCAACAGCTCATTTGGCTACTTCTGACCAGCCTGCAGACATGTTTACCAAAGCACTTAGTGCTGCTGCTCTCCAGTACTTCTCTTCCAAGTTGAATGTCTGTAATTTGTTCCACACATTCAACTTGAGGGGGGATGTTAGTTATAATGATAGTGTCATCAATGATGTCACACATTCAGTTTAATTAGTTAGTTACATTCAGCTTAAACTCTGACTATATATATATAGCTCAAGATGTAACAAACTCTGATTTTAACAGATTAAGCAATACAGTTACATTTCTTCCTCTCTCTATCTCTCTCTCTCTCTCTCTCTGTTATCTGCATCAATGTTGCAGATTGACAGTAAATTTCTTGTGACACATACTGGAGCTTTCAAGGTTTTGAGTACATTTTATGGCATCTTAAATCCTAAATCCTACTTGCGAGTTGGACATACTTGGAACCTCTCTATTATGAATCACTAGTAGAAAAATAGAAATACCATGGGTATTCTACGGCTACTCTCCTACTTTACATGCATAGCAATATGATTATATGACACTGTTGTTGAATTTTCCTCCTCATTGTCCATACCTCCTTTAAATGCATGATTGATTGTACCTAAAATTAGTTATAATGATGTGAAAGTGAAACCATAGCAACTTCACAAGAGTACTAGTACAAAGACAACACATGTTAAAAACCAACGTATTCAATTTTAATTTGGCCTAGTAAAATGTGAGAGGTTATAATCATGTCATGTGTCATTTTTCAACTTTTTTGATTTTTTAGCAGTTACAGAAGCGCTAATATTCAAGAAAGGACAATCAATGCATATTCCCCAAACTAAGAAACATCCATTTCAAGAAATTAGTGACCAAAGTAGTATCATGGAAAATTAAAAACTGGACACCAGAGACCAGGTCAAAAATTAGAAGAGCTGAAGGCTTAAGACCGTCTCTGGCTTGTATGTCAATATTCATTGTCACGCGTAAAAATTTAGCTACATTTTCAAACTAAAATTTTTAAAATAATCTAGCATTACCGAACTTAATTTAACTGCACAAAACTTGCATCTGTGATGAACAGATTAGTGAAAACTAAGATTATTATTTCACTTTGGCAAAAACAAGGTCCAGTACTACTGGCTAGTGGCTACTTGTATACTTTCCTTAGTTCTGAGCTGTGTGAGACCACCAGAATTAATTTAAATCTGTTGTCAGATCACTATCAAGCATCTTGTGTGCTGCTATATGCCGGCAGTCTTCATCTCCTTCGGGTCCTCTTGTAACCGTCTTTGCAATCATGAGGAGCATCATCAAGTGATTTTGTACGAACTAGCGGGTTCCAGAAAGTCTAGAAGAGTACTGTAAAATGATTTTGACATTTTTGTTCCTGTCTCCATAAAAATCAGAAGTTTAAAATACTCTTCCTTCTGTGCATGTACGGCGCCACTCTCCCAAAGATTTCTGGAGATGGAATAGCTGTGGAGGTCTCCTTCGCAAGATCGGATATCCAATCCGATCTTGCGGATTTTCTTGATTCCAGTCACAATTTGTAAACTCTGATCTTCTGTCCATCCCAACAAATTTGAAATTGATTTACTGGAATGTACCAAAATCCAATCTTGGATTCTCTGCACAAATCATATGATCTCCACTTAGCAGCAGTGTCACTGTCAAATGCTAATAATAGTAATGAGAAATGAAAGATAGGTAACACTGCCATCCAACTTGTTTTTCTTATACATAACTGGTAAAGATGATTACAAACAAAAATAACTAACAGTCTAGCAACATACATGCATCCTTACATTTTATTTATTCTTATCTGCAACAACAATCACTTGCTTAATTATTTCTTTTTGCACTCGGATTATTTTTCTGAAGAATAACTTCGTAGCAACTCTCGTTTTGAACATAACTAATGACTCGTGCATATTGGTATAAGCTTTATATGAGAAAATAAAGGAACTGGACAGCAAATGCCTGCCTGAACTACCTATTCATCAGGACTCGAGTAACAAACTTCTAGACAGATTTTTCTTCATGTTCTTTGTTAAATAGAGTACGTAAAATTGTGAAATGATGTGCTTCACACGTGTATCGCAGTGTTAGTAGCTGTACTGCTTCCAGAAAACGAGCGTTAAGAAGAAAACTGTAGGGGAGAGCATCTAAATCAGTAGTGTAAATAAATTGATCGAATTCAGTAAAATACTCAATCTCATATGCAATCGGAGAATAATCATCTGGAAAAGGGAAATAAACATTTGATTCCTTATAGAATCATTCACTCCAAAAAAAATATAAGATTTGTAACAATCTTGGCAATTTATGTTCCCTTGCATTTGTTGCTTCACAAACAAAAAGGTCTACCAGCAGACTTATAATGAGATAAGCAGTTGCTTTAGGCTGTGCAGCAACTGAATTTAGAATGTTCCTACTATATTCCACTTCCAGATAGTCTGAAGTTAGGGATTAACAAGTACTAAGTACCTACAGCAACTTTTGTCTTTTCAAACCCTAATTTAAAATTCAAAATTAGGCGGGGATAGGGGGTAAGGGTATGAATGCTAAACAGTGGATGTATCAATGTAAACATCATTTGGCATCTCATCCTCACCATTTGCCATGGAGAAAAGCTCTCCATCCTTTTCTTCCTCCTGTGAAAAGTCTCGCTTCTCAAGCTTTGATTGAGCAGCAATATATAAAAGTTTCTGAGCCCTTTCCATTCCTTCCCTAGAATGTACATTGCTACTTGCCCATTTTGATAGAGGTGTATTGCATTTGAACCCAAATGAAGTTGCATGGAGAAAGATAAGTCTTACTGCAACCTTTCGCAGTGACTTGAACTCAGATAGGTAAGTTTCCCACACAAGTCTGCTGCTATGGGGGTTGACAATTTTCATCTTTCCAGTCATCGGGTCTCTCTGTTTCAACTGTACAGCCTGAGCATACACTGGGTCGAGTCCTTCTGTTCTCCATTTCATAAGCTCCATCAGCGCAATGTGAGCCTCCTCTCGAGAAACAAGTCGGATTATGAGCTTGTCCACATCCTTTTCTTGTTCCGGTGTCAAGAATTTGAATGGTGGCAAGTACTTCCCACTCGATTCCCTAATCAAATACAACGGATCAAGTATAAATGCAGCAGCCCAAGCCGGGTGATAATTCTTTCTAAATCTCCTTTCAATCACTCTTTCCACCAATCCTTCACCTATCTTAAAATTTGAGCACCAGTCCTTCACTTTAATCTTAAGTTCTTCCCAAAGTGGAAGGCACTGTCCTACTCGCAGTCTCTCCGTTTCTATTTCCTGAGCCATTGCTTTGATCATTTTAACTAAGGAATGCACTGCATTCATTTCATTCCAAAATTGAGGATTCCTCAACATCTTCTCAATTTCTCGAGCAAGTGGCTCTTCCATAGAAATTATTTTATATGATTCATCATCCAACATTAGCTCAAGTGCCCTGGCAGAGCTTAGTATGTCTTCCAGCATAATGTATACCGGTCCAAAATCCAATCTTTCATATCCATGATAGGGTGCTCTCAGTAGACCTGCATGTCCATATACCTGCAACTGATATTTGTAAAAAATATTTCGAACTTGAGATGTGCTATTAATGAAAATAGCTAATCGTGAAGAATTCTCAGTCGCATTTTTAAATATTGGAAGTTCCTTGCTCAAGTCCTTTATTAAACTATTGAATCCTTGAAACTGGCAAGAAAGGTTAACCATCCAATGATGTTGATTCTCTAAATTCCTCAATGCCTTGGCCTTAAACTTGTCAGCGACTATACCTACACACTGCTGCACATTATTTGCACAAATTTCTAAAATCGCTTTCCATAAAACCTCCTCAGCAAACTTAGAGGATACATACCCACTAGTAAAAACTGATCTACGGAACACACTAGTCCCATTCGGAAGATTCAAAGCCAAGTTAACCAAATTTTCCTTCCCAGAATGTCCATAACTCTTTGATTTCCATCCACTGGATGCAATCTGAAAGAACATAGCATCGCGAATTTTTGCCTCCGATTCAGCCTTAGCTGCCTCATACTTAGCATCCAATCTCTCCCCACTTAATTCTTGTTGAGAAATCGGCGGTAACCCAACTTGATTAAGAAATGCCTTGAACTTAGGATGGTCTAAACATGAAAATGAAACTGACCCACAACATTCATAAACCCAATCAGCTAAATAATCAAATGCTGACTCAATTTGAATCTTACTTGCACCAGGTGAAGCTTTTGGACTCTTGAGCTTTTTAACACTATCCTCAAACATAGCCAATGCACTCAAATCTTCCTTCCCACCCGACAATGCCGAATGCTGATGTGGCTGCTGACTATACACCACACCACTACTTCCACCTGCCACCGCCAATGTCACCGGAGAATACCCAAGCTCAACTGACAGCCTTGTAGGATCAACAATCTCAACAGGAGAAACTTGAAATGAACCAGCATTACTCCCACTGCCACTAGCACCACCACCGCCGCCGCGACCACCCGAACGCCCACCTGAAAAACAAGAATTGCGTTTCCGGTGCTTATGCTGCGGCGGTGGTGAAGGTAACCCAACTGGGGTTTGACCCGGATCCTGAATTTGAACCCGACCCGGATCCTGACCCGAACTCTGACCCGGGTCAGAAGGAGAAACTGAGGAAATGGGCTTGGGAAGCAGATTAAAATTAGGGCAAGTGCCCCTTTTCAGATGCTCAGAAGCAGTTCTTGATGGGTTTGAAGCTGAAAAAAAAGAATCACAAAGTAAACATCGGAGCTTAGCAGCTTTGGGTAAACCCGAATCCGAATTAACCAAAACGGGTTCTAAGTGGGCCCAATACCAAGCTCCTTTTCCTTTAATAGCTTTAGTTCTCACCATTACCAACCCTTCATACCTTTTATGAACTGCTTTTGCTGCCATTTCCACTTTAGAAACTTGCACCGAGTTTGACTCAGTGGGTTCTTGTTCTTGACTCACTGTTGTAGCATCTTTACTAGTAGTAGTACTAGCCATTACAACACAAAAATCAAGTAAAGTTTTGATCTTTATGTAAAAAAAGTGTAAAGTTTTGATTCTTACTTCATGGGGTTGGCCGGAGATGACAAAGAAGTTGGTGGGTGTCGGAATTTGGAGAAATGACGGTGGTTCAGGGCAGTTTGACGGTGAATTAAGGAGGTAAGTTTTGATCTTTTAGCAAGAAAAGGGTAAAGTTTTGATTTTTATTTAATGGGGTTGGCCGGAGAGGAAAAAGGAATTGGTGGGTGCCGGAATTTGGAGGAATGACGGTGGTTCATGGTGGTTTTCGGTGAATTAAGGAGGTTTAGAGTGGTGGGTCGTTGAAATAAGAGAGATTCTTGAAAAGGGAGGCAATGAAGGGGAGACAAATGTGTGTGTGTAATATTTTAATGTGTGTGTAATAGAATACTACTCTAGTAGTGTTACTTATGTGGTTGTGGAATTCTAGCTACTCGTAATAACCTTAATTCACGCGCTTCTTGTTCCCTTTTCCTTTTGTTTCCTCATATTTTGAATTGTGTTTCTAAATACTAACTGTAATTTTTTTAAATAATTATTTATAGATAAATATTGTGACTCACGCTATGCTAAGAATATGTAGTAGTGAACACTAGCATTTTGCCCGTACTTCGTACATGGCATCTTATTTAATTTAAAATGACAATACCAAAAACTTAACAAATTTGATTGATTTCTTAAAAAGATATTGTATGCAATTATATAAATAATCAATTCTTAGAAAGATATTCTATATTGTTATATAAGTATTTAATAAAATAATGATATGCTAAAATTTATATAAAAAAGTAGCATACAATTTTATTTGAACAATGTTGAAAATTTATTTAATCAATCAAAATCTTCAATAAAAGTAATAAATATTTTTACAAATATAGTTCTCTAATGGAAAACAATAATAAATTGTCTTTATTATTCAAATGCGAAAATGATAATCACTTCACCCCCAATGACTCCAAAACATTAAACCTCATATAATATCAAGAACATATTATATTAACTATGAGACCTCATACTTAATAAAAACCAAACCAAACCAAACATACCCAGTATATCCCGCTCAGAGCAGGGTCTGGGGAGGGTAGGATGTACGCAGACCATACCCCCACTTTTAGAGCGGGGAGGCTATTTCCGTGTAGACCCTCGGCTAAGTGCACGACATACAAAGAGTGTGAAAAATATAAAGGAAACCAGCTTATACGGAAATGATCAAAATGCCATACCTGAGCCCATGGCGTTCTCCACATGGGGCATACCTATCTGCGAGGATTTAAGCTACTCATAACTTGAAGCGCTCCCATCACACGAAAATCTTGCAGTGAGACAGCACCGAGCCAGGCTCCCTGTACCTGCAAAACCAGCAAACAGCAGACACTAAAAACGCAAAGTGAGAACAATAAAGTCGAACTACTACAAAATCGCTAACCGAGACAACCCAATTCTGAGGCTCTCGACAACCGATCCGCACCCTAAAAGAGAATCCACCACTCTGATACGCTGCCTCCAAGCAGACCTATCCGCGGGCATGGTCTCGTTTAGGTCTAAGGCCTTCAAATCCAGCCTGAGCTGCTCTTCCCACGACTTCCTCGGCCTGCCTCTCCTCCTCGCCCCACCAACCGAAAGACTCTCGACCCTCCTCACTGGGGCTTCAACCGGCCTCCTACGGATGTGGCCGAACCATCTCAACCTACCTTCCCTAAGTTTCGCCGAGAAAGGCGCCACTTCAAGCTCGCTCCTAAACACCGAATTTGGGATTCTGTCCAAAATCGTACGCCCACACGACCACCGCAACATCCTCATTTCAGCCGCTTCCAACTTCCTTACTAGGGCCTTCTTCTCCGCCCAACACTCCGAACCATATAACATCGCAGGACGGATAGCCGCTCTATAGAATTTCCCTTTCAACTTTAAAGGGACTTTCTTATCGCACATCACCCCTGACGCTGCCCTCCACCTTAACCACCCCGCCTCGATACGATGCGTGACATCGGCTTCAATCTCACCTTCCTTCTGAATGATCGAACCTAAATACTTGAACTTGTCCGTCTGCGGGACGATCTGGTCTTCAATCCTCACCTCCACCCCTTCTTCGCTGGCCTCACCACTGAAGTTACACCAGAGATACTCGGTTTTAGAACGGCTCATACGTAACCCTTGGGACTCCAAAGTAGATCTCCAAAACTCCAATTTGTCGTTCACCTCCCTCCTCGATTCCGCCACTAGCACGATATCATCCGCGAAGAGCATGCACCAAGGGACATCATCTTGAATCCCCCGCGTCATGACATCAATGATAAGGGCGAAAAGAAAAGGACTCAGGGCCGACCCCTGATGAAGCTCCATCTCAACAGGGAAGAAACGGGAGTCCCCAACTGGGGTCCGAACGCACGAACTAGCTTGGGAGTACATGTCTTGAATCACCCTAACGTACGCCGACGGCACTCCCCTCTCCTCAAGGCTCTTCCAGATAGCTTCACGGGGTATGCTATCATAGGCCTTCTCAAGATCAATGAACACCATATGGAGGTCTTTGCGACGATCCCTGAACTTCTCCATAAGGCGTCTAACGAGATGAATAGCCTCGGTCGTCGATCTCCCAGGCATAAATCCAAATTGATTCTCTGAGACTTCAACTACTCTTCTAATCCGACTATCAACCACTCTCTCCCAAAGTTTCATAGTATGACTGAGTAATTTAATACCCCGGTAGTTACTACAACTCTGAGCATCGCCTTTATTCTTGAAAAAAGGGACCACAACACTACGCCTCCATTCAGCTGGCATCTTAGCACCCAAGAGAAGAACATTGAACAGATCTGTTAACCATTGGACGCCAACCTCACCAAGACAAAGCCAAACCTCGATCGGGATAAGATCCGGGCCAACCGCCTTCCCTTTCGCCATCTTCTGCAGGGCACCCTTGACTTCAGCCTTGCTAAAGCGCTCACAAGAATCGATAGAGAGCACAGGCGACATAGAGACCTCTCGCTCCACCCCGACACCACTCCTCCTAGCCTCGTTGAAAAGATTAAGAAAATACGAACTCCACCTCTCCTTAATAGCATCTTCATTCAATAACACTTGGCCTGAATCGTCCTTAATAAACTTAACAGAACCCAGGTCGCGCCGCCCTCTCTCCCTAGCTTTAGCTAGCTTAAAGATGGCATTCGCTCCTTCCTTGGTATCTAGGCGCTTGTATAGCCCTTCATAAGCCTCCTCTTTAGCTTTCGCCACTGCCTTTTTTGCCTCTCGTCTAGCAACCTTGTAAGCTTCCAACTTCAGGATCCTCTCCTGCCCTGCACAGGTCGATAAAAGCTCTTTAAAGAGCGCAAGTTTAGCCTTAACTTTCTTTTGAACCTCCTCGTTCCACCACCACGACTCCTTAAGACCGCTGCATCTACCTGAGGAAATCCCCACCACCTTCTCGCCCACACTCCGGATGGCCTTAGCCATCTTGGTCCACCTGGAGTTAGCATCTCCCCCACTCGCAAAACAACCTTCGTTGATCAAGGCCTCCCTGAATTCCGCCGCCTTCTCGCCCTTCAAGTCTTTCCAAAGGATTCTAGGTCTAAACTTACTCTTCCTGCAAACTACTCGACCCTCCATGGAAAGATCCATGGCCAACTGCCTGTGCTGGGAAGCACATGCCTCACTCCTGAACACCTTGCAGTCCACGCAAGCTCTAGCGTCCCGGCTGCGCACAAGTAAGTAATCGATTTGAGTGCTGCGTCCCCCGCTACTAAAGGTGATGAGGTGCTCAGCCCTCTTCTGAAAAACAGAATTAACGATTACCAACTCCTGTGCCGAAGCAAACTCTAACAGAGCGGACCCACCGACATTCCTGGTCCCGAAGCCAAAACCCCCATGCGCCGTGGGGAAACCATCTGACCTCTCGCCAATGTGACCGTTGAAATCGCCACCCACCACTAAAAATTGGTCTGCAGGAATACTCCCTACCAGCCCATCTAAACAGACCCAAAAAGCCTCCTTCTCAGCGTCGCCCAAACCACCTTGCGGGGCGTACGCACACACCACATTCACCACAATCTCCCCCACCACCACCTTGACGGACATGATCCTGTCATTGCACCTATTTACTTCCACGACGTTGTCTTTTAGGTCTTCCGTCAAAAGAATGCCCACTCCGTTCTTCGAGTTGGCAAGACCTGAATACCACAATTTATACCCGTTCGCAACTCTTGACCGCGCCCCCTTCCACCTCGTCTCTTGAATACACGCCACATCCACTCTACGCTTCTTCAACACGTCCACTAGCTCCAGGAATTTGCCCGTCAAGGTACCTACATTCAAACTCCCAACACGCAAATTACGCAACATCGACTAACAAAATAAACCAGAGCAGACGGAACCGACCAAAACAGAAAAACAAAACTAAATTAAATTAAACGGAAAATATAAACGGAAAAAATCCAAAAAAGATCCAAAACCACAAATAATGACCAAAAATAATATAAACTAAAATAAATTAAAATCCAAACGGGGATAAAAAACATGAAGTAAAAACACAATAAATACACAGAGTGAGGGGAGGGGAATCAATGCAATATGATACAGGACCTAATAAAAGTAGAAAACAGAGAAACCCAAAAGAAAACAAATCAGAGGGGCGGGGGGTTGCGCGAGAGGGAAGTGACGATCGACGGGGTAAATAGGGGGGGCGGAAAGTGAGGGGGGGGGAACAGGCGGATGAGTTTGGGTGAGGAGCAAAATACGGGTGAGGTGGGGGAACCACCGGTGGTTCTAAAAATTGGAGTGGGTAGAATTATAAGACTTTTTTATGAAGATGCCCTAGTGGGGCCCTTTAAAATAGCTTGAAATGTAGTGAATATGTGTGTTCTCACTGTTCTCATTTTAATTTTTTTTTTGTTAATTTTTTTTATGAATGGATAGAGGGTAGAATTATAAGACTTTTTTTGTGAAGATACCCCTAGCGGGGCCCTTTAAAATAGCTTGAAATGTAGTGAATATGTGTGTTCTCACTGTTCTCATTCTCACCAGAGCGTGACCATTAAACTGTATTAGTAAATTCATGTATGAAAATACAATGTATATTTATTATTAATATAGATTCTTTTATTAAAAATAAGTAAATTATAAAATTAAATAAGCAAGTCAAAATATCAGATAAATATTCTAGTAGATTTATAGTTTATATTCAAATTAAGGTCTTTCACCATGGCTCTCGCTTTCTGAAATTGTTGAATTTTTATTTTATTGACTTTATTATATTCTAGTAGATAAATAGCTTGTAATCAATATTTATAAATGCAAACTTCTTCTTCTTGTATTGTATTTTGTTTTCAATATTTAAAATTATGTAGCTGGAGGAGAAGAGAAAGGCTGGAGGTGCAATCGTAATACTACAGCATTACTGAAAATAAGTACAATATCATAATTGAATTTTTTGTTTCAATCTAAATTGGGTCGCTCCAAATGTCGTGTAATGACAAAAAGGGGCATTAAAGAAATAAAGAAGATTAAAAAAATGAAGGATAATACTGTTTACCAAAAACACATGTCTCCGCAAGAAGCTCACTTATTCACTTTTATCTTCAAATAATGTATGATTAAAATTATAACAATCACATTTTGCACTACATATTCTCTGTCAAAAAGCCAACTAAACTGAAAAAGGGAAAAGTTAGTGCTTTTATATTTTAATGTGGAGCTCAATTGAAAGTGCTAAATATGAGATCATATATGAAGTGAAATTGAACGCGAGTAAAGAAGATATTTAGAGCATAAATAAGAGCAATGTTGCCTGACCCAGAGGGCGAGGCTTGTGCCGTGGGTCTGAGCTTTTAAGTATGCTATTCCATAGTCCCTTCAGAGACATCCGATAAAAAGTATCCATAAGACCTTCTGGTACGTAGCATGTCTACCCCATGAACCTTAAGTTGAAAAATTCCATAAAGAACATAAACTTGCTTGAAAACAAAATAATGTCTATAATGCTAGAGTATCAAATTGAGTCCCAAGATTATTTACAAATAACATGGTGCAAGTAATGTGACATCGTGATTGGTTGTAACTGATTATCTACATATTTTTATTTAAATTTAAATATAAAGTGGTTCATTACATTTAATTAAAATACATAACCGATTAAAATGTCACATGACATGTGGGATTCCGCCATTTAAATAAAGTATTTGATCGATTTATAGTATGCCCTTCATCCTTGCTACCTTTTGTATCAGTACTGTGCCAATGTTATTAACTGATAATCTTTCCAACTACATTTGTTATTATGACATGTAAATTCGAAAATTGAAAGGCCAAGCAAATATTTTAAAGGTACCTTTCTGGTGTCCTGTATATTATTATAACATCGGGTAATTCATTAAAACTTTAATTCTTAAATGCAAATCAAAATCAAAACCAAACAAATATTTTCCTGTCTAATTTTTAATATTGTGAAGTCAATAAAAACTTAACTTTTAAGGCCAAATTAAAAACCGGAACCAAACATATATGACCCGTCCCTACTTCAGGGGGTTGAGATGTTAATTTTGTGAAAAACCCAACTTTCAAATCTGAAAAGTGCAAACATGTGTCAAAATCCAGCAGTGTGAAGATTTGAGCGGCTTGGACTTGAAAGTGAAAAATGACAGAGATAGATTTGGGTAATGACAAAAAGGAGCATCAAAGAAATAAAGAAAGATAAAAAAATAAAGGATAATAGTAGAGACTTAGATTTGGGTCGATCCAATTGGGTTACTCCAAATGTTGTGTAATGACAAAAAATAGTGTATGTTTAGATTTGGGTGGATCCAATCTAAATTGGGTCGCTCCAAATGCTGTGTAATGGTAAAAAGGGGCATCAAAGAAATAAAGAAGATTAAGAAAATGAAGGATAATAGTATTGCTGACAGAATTCGAAACTTGAAATTTTAGTAAATAAATTTAATCATTAGATCTAACAGTTCTAATTTTTAACTAAAAATCTAACGGATATTATTCGTTGTGTACGAATTTTATTATATTTTGTTAGTGGTTAGAAGATATGATGTCATATTTTTGGATTTCTATTTAGTAAATAAATTTAATCATGTAATATATTTAATCGTTAGATCTAACGGTTCTAATTTTTAACTAAAAATTTAACGGATATTATTCGTTGTATACGAATTTTTATTATATTTTGTTAGTGGTTAGAAGATATGATGTCATATTTTTGGGTATGTATTAATTATTGCAATATTATGTTTTAAATTAAAAGTCAAAGTGTTTTAATTAGAGAGAAAAAAATTACTGATTGAAATATATGATATTTTAGGTATTTATAAAAATTCGAACCTTGAAATTTTAGTAAATAAATTGAATCATGTAATATATTAATCATTAGATCTAACAGTTCTAATTTTTAACTAAAAATCTAACGGATATTATTCGTTGTATACAAATTTTTATTATATTTTGTTAGTGGTTAGAATATATGATGTCATATTTTTGGGTATGTATTTTGTAAATAAATTTAATCATGTAATATATTTAATCATTAGATATAACAGTTCTAATTTTTAACTAAAAATCTAACGGATATTATTCGTTGTATACGAATTTTTATTATATTTTGTTAGTGGTTAGAAGATATGATGTCATATTTTTGTGTATGTATTAATTATTGCAATATTATGTTTTAAATTAAAAGTCAATGTGTTTTAATTAGAGAGAAAAAATTATTTATTAGAATATATGATATTTTTGGTATTTATAAAAATTCGAACCTTGAAATTTTAGTAAATAAATTTAATCATGTAATATATTTAATCATTAGATCTAACAGTTCTAATTTTTAACTAAAAATCTAACGGATATTATTCGTTGTATACGAATTTTTATTATATTTTGTTAGTGATTAGAAGATATGAAGTCATATTTTTGGGTATGTATTAATTATTGCAATATTATGTTTTAAATTAAAAGTCAACATGTTTTAATTAGAGAAAAAAAATTATTGATTGAAATATATGATATTTTAGGAATTTATAAAAATTCGAACCTTGAAATTTTAGTAAATAAATTTAATCATGTAATATATTTAATCATTAGATCTAACAATTCTAATTTTTATCTAAAAATCTAACGGATATTATTCGTTGTATACGAATTTGTATTATATTTTGTTAGTGATTAGAAGATATGAAGTCATATTTTTGGGTATGTATTTAGTAAATAAATTTAATTATGTAATATATTTAATCATTAGATCTAACAGTTCTAATTTTTAACTAAAAATCTAACGGATATTATTCGTTGTATACGAATTTTTATTATATTTTGTTAGTGGTTAGAAGATATGATGTCATATTTTTGGGTATGTATTAATTATTGCAATATTATGTTTTAAATTAAAAGTCAACGTGTTTTAATTAGAGAGAAAAAAATTATTGATTGGAAGATATGATATTTTATGTATTTATAAAAGGTAATATCTATACTATTATATTAAAGCCGAAACATTGAAAGTTTTGGTTTTCGGTTTGGTTATCCTATTTATTTTGGTTTTCGGTTTGGTTAATTTAATTTTTAATTAATTTTAAATATAAAATAAATCAATTTTAATCCGTTATTGGCTATAGTCCTAAAGACACAATAGTATTTTATATTTACACCATTACTAATACAGCTAAACTTAAAACCTCCGTTGGCTTCACGAACACTGCGCACAGAACTCTATTCTTCTAAACCTAATTTACACCATCTTCATCAATTCAATACACAAGTTTCTTCGGCTTTTCTCTTCTTTTGCAACACCATATATATCATTAAAGTGTAAGTATAATGATTGTATTATGTATTTGTATTATCTCCATTGTAATTTATTTATTTATATTTATCTATATTAATATATTAAAACCGAAAGATTGAAAGTTTCGTTGGTTTGGTTTTCGGTTTGGTTATCTTAATTATTAAATAAATAATAATATTATTATATAATAAAAATAATATCTCAAAAAGTTAATTACTAATGTTAAGGTAATTATATTACAATTAAAATTCCTCCACCCGCTTGGACTCTTTCCTTCTCAATTACCCATCTTATCCAAAGATTTCACTTCTAATTAAAACGCGTTATCTTTTAATTTAAAATTAATATTACAATAATTAATATATACCCAAAATATCACACCTTATCTTTCCGTCATTATTTTAGTAATATTTTTTTCTGAATAAAACACGTTACTTTTTAATTTAAAACTAATCTTGCAATCATTAATATACACCCAAATATATCACACCATATATTCAAATCATTATTTTAGTAATAAATAGGAATCGTCAGATTTAATAATAAGATATATTATATGATTAAATTACTTATTAAACATTTAAGGTTCGAACCGGTCAACGAGATATTTAATTTAGAATATTACAATATAAATTTTAAACCATGCATATAATTATTTAAATTTGTATTAAATTCAAATTTAGAAAACATTATTCAAAAATAATGATTATATAAAAACATAATTATAATGTTAATTAAAATTTATTAGATATTAAAATAAACCCGTGCTAAGTTTTGGTTTTCGGTTTGGTTATCCTATTTATTAAAATAAATAATTAAATTACAAAAACAACTCAAAAAACTAATTACTAATGTTAACGTAATTATATTCTGATTAAAATTCCTTCATCCACTTCTACTTGGACTCTTTTTCTGCTCCAACAACTCAATTATTCATTTTTTCTAAAGATTTTACTTCTAATTAAAACACTTTACCCTTTAATTTAAGCCGAAACATTGAAAGTTTTGGTTTTCGATTTGGTTATCCTATGTTTTGGTTTTCGGTTTGGTTATCCTAATTATTAAAATAAATAATTAAATTACAAAAGCAACTCAAAAAGCTAATTACTAATGTTAACGTAATTATATTCTGATTAAAATTCCTTCATCCACTTCCACTTGGACTCTTTTTTCTGCTCCAACAACTCAATTATTTATTTTTTCTAAAGATTTTACTTCTAATTAAAACACTTACCATTTAATTTAAAACTAATATTACAATAATTAATATATATCCAAAATATCACACCATATCTTTCCGTAATTATTTTTAGTAGTAATTTTTGTAATTAAAACATGGGGTACTTTTTAATTTAAAATTAATCTTGCGATCACTAATATACACCCAAAAATATCTCACCATATATACAAATCATTATTTTTATTAATAAATAACAATCGTTAGATCTAATAATAAGATATATTATATGATTAAATTGATTTACTAAAAATTCAAAGTTCGAACCGGTCAACGACATTTTTAATTTAAAATTTTACAAAATAAAATTAAACCATGCATTTCATTATATAAATTTATATTAAATTAAAATTAAAAATTATTAAAAATAAGGATTATATAAAAACATAATTATAATGTTAAATAAATTTTATAACCTATCAAAAGAAACCCGTGCTTCGCACGGGTTATAAGCTAGTCATTAATTATAACTAAACATCTTTTAATTGAAAAAGGCAATCGGCTAATTATCATTAATTATATTATTAATAGAAAAATGAAGGATAATAGTAGAGGTTTAGATTTGGGTCGCTCCAAATGCTGATTAGAGAGAAAAAAGATTATTGATTGGAAGATATGATATTTTAGGTAGTTATAAAAGGTAATATCATATAAATTATAAGTAAATATCTTTTAATTGAAAAAGGCAATCGGCTAATTATCATTAATTATATTATTAATAAAAAAAGAAGGATAATAGTAGAAGTTTAGATTTGGGTCAATCCAATTGGGTCGATCCAAATGTTGTGTAATGATAAAAAATAGTATAGATTTAGATTTGGGTCGATCCAATCTAAATTGGGTCGCTCCAAATGCTGTGTAATGACAAAAAGGGACGTCAAAGAAATAAAGAAGATTAAAAAAATAAAGGATAAAAGCAGTAATTTTCCTGTGTAACGACAAAAAAGGGCATCAAAGAAATAAAGAAGATTAAAAAAATGAAGGATAAAAGCAGTAATTTTCAAAATGCAATAGTAGCAGACATTAGGAATATATTGATGTATTTTAATACGAGAATACTAAGAACATAATTGTTCATTTGCGATAAAATGGTGTAATAACGAAAATGTAAAAAATATATAAAATAATTGTTCTAATTGTTCTCATATTCTCACTTTAATCATATTCTAAATATTAGATATACAATTATAAAAATTTTATTTTTTTTGTCAAAAAGTCTTTTAATATGTATGTTCAGTTGGACAAGTAGCCAAAGTAGGTATGGGTGATGTAACCATGAATAGGCTACACAATTTTTCGGTCTAGACCGATAAATTAGATCGAACCGAGTTTATGATCGAATCGAGTATAACCGATCCGGTCCCCGGTCTATAAAACCAAAAAAATCCGATCTTCGATCCGATCCGGTCCAAATCCTGAAAACACCCGACCCGGACCGGATCAGACCGGATTTTATGTATATAGTTAATTTTACGCTATTTTATCTTTTAAATTATATAGTTTAATAATTAAATATTAACATATAACATATTTTAGTAATCCAAATTGGTAAATAATAAATTTATGAAATAATATATATAAACGCTATAATATAAATGATTAAATTTCATATTTCATACTATATATAATTTATAATTACCTTTACAAATTAATGTTTCTTTACAAATAATATGACATTTACTTATTTTAAAACTTAAATTAACTTGCCGAGTAATTTAAATATCAACAAAGAATGAAAATTAAATTATAAAAATTAATTTTTTTTATAAAATATTAACTAATCGGTCCGGTTCCGGTCCGAGTTTTTTCGGTCCGGTCCGATCCCAAGACCGTTTGAACCTTTGTGCAGCCCTAACCATGAGCCAGGATTATTAGAGGACGGGGGTTTAAAACTTCTTGTGTTTGGTTTGGATGAATGGAATGAAAAGGAATAAAATAAATTTTGAATTATAAGATAAGTTAATGTTTAAAATATTCATTCATCCATTTCATTCTTAATCATTTGAATTAAAACTCAAACTCATATATTTAAGAAGGAATGCTTCATTCTCCCTAATATTCAATTTCTTAACATTTCTCGTCTTAGAAACTTTGTATCTATTCATTTTTTTCTAAATCTTTACTCTACCTCCATTTTTTTTCTTTTGATTTCATTGATTTCGTTCCATTTCATTCTCTACAACCAAACACAACAAAAAAGTAGTATTTAATTTCAAGTATTTGGAAGTTGAGACTCAAAATAGGTTTGAAACAAAATTCAATTAACTTTTAAACTCTAGCCAAGAATGTAAACTAAACTAGTTCTATTAAATTTACCAGGGTCTTTTGGGGGGGGGGAATCCTCATTTTTGTAACGGTAAAATCTCAAAAAATTTATGTTCTTGAACTATCATTATCTACGAAAAAAAAGGTAATATTATTATGTAAATAAATATAATACAATTACATTACAATTATTTATGTAAATAAATTAACAAATTTTGAAAGCAAACTTACTTTCTCTCGAACACTAAATTAAATTCGAATATGGTGTGACATGGTAACTATATATGGGGATGATTTTATTGTTACGAGATTGAAGAAGGAGAAGGAAACAAACGGGCTGTTGGGGGGTTGTGGGGATGGTCACGCTTTAGAAAGTGTACTACTATATAGAGGTATGTGTCGACGCCTTTTACTTTAATGTTATTGGGGTCTTGTTGTGGGGCTATGCATTTAGACATTGAGAGCTTTTCTTTTGTTTGCTTCCATTTCATTTGTACATTTATTTTGCAATAACCTATGACCCATGGTGGCTAGCATACAAATTTAAATTTGCTTTCAATCATTATTTTCGAATCTTCAATCTTATTTTCGTATATTCAATTTCTTGTTGTATAACTATTACTCATTTACAGCTATAATCGACCTACCCCGTGCCGCTTCGAAAATTTTAATCTGATGAGATATATGCAATACAATAGGGTTGGTATTCTTTTATGTTTTAGCTAAGGAAAATGCTTTTGTGATTATATTTCAGATCTGTTCTTGTTATTCATAAAGAATTTACTTGATTGTAGATGCCGTATGGCTTCTTTTTAATGAAATCCCCGTACCCTTATCAAAAAAAAAAAAAAGTAGCCTCATATGCCTGTTTTATTAAGACAAAATTACAGTAAAATCTTTATAAATTAATACCATCTGGATCGGGAATTTTTTATTAATTTAATGACATTATTAATTAAACGAGGTTAAATTTACACTATCGCTATTATGTTAGGATTAAACAAATTTTTTTTTTTTTTTTTGATAAAATGAAATTCATTAAGCCATCAAACTTTCGGACAATATTGTCTCCAACAAGTGACTCGGAGGAGACGAGATTACAACGGAACTATTTAACTCACAGGGTACTCTAGCTATGCTATGAGCTACCATGTTTGCTTGTTTCCGAACAAATCTAACTGAAAAACGATTATTACTCGTAAGGATTCCATGACCTTGATTTATGAGATCTCCAATCTCCAGCAAATTCTGCAGGCCCTGGTTTATAGCTCGCACACCATTCAATGAATCACTCTCTACCACTATTGATCCCTCCATCAGTTCTTGAGCCCATCTCAAAGCTTCGATGATACCAACTAATTCAGCTTCCAAAACCTGAACCTTCCCTTCAACCCTCTGAACTCTTCCTCCTATATAACTTCCTTGAGAATTCCTAAGAACCATGCCAACTGTGAAAGATTCTTGGCCCGCAAAAACTGAAGCATCGACATTGATCTTCAAGCACCCCTCGTCTGGTGGTTTCCATTTACTGTCCCTCATAGACTTATCACTCTCCTGGCCAGCCATAGTAATATCCTTTCTATTTACCTGTTGCCAATCTGAAATTTGTATTTTGAAAATATTATTTTATGATGGATTAATAATTTATCGAATATTAATTTGTCGAATTTTTTGCTGTACTTACTATTTGATTATTTAAGAAATATAAATAAAAGGCGCTTCTGTTTATTATATATGATATGATAATAATGCTCCAATGAATCGTTGATATTTTATATTTCAATAAACTTACACATTTATTGTATTTTTTGATAAAATTTTCCATTTAGAGTAAATGGATTTTTCTATAAATTTAACTGCAAAACTCAAACTGCGCAGAAGGAATTCGATAGGATCTGCTGTTTACTACTCCAAATTTGCCGTGCCTTAAGCATTTAGCTTGATACTTGGGGCATCATCATTGTTTTAACTTTTTATAGACACTACAAATAAAATCCTCTACAATTTGTTTAGAACAGTACATGTGTTGTGTTTTTTACAATATTTTATAAGAATATTTTAATCACTGTTAGGCTGTAACTATCAGAAAAAATCTTTTTACATCCTTTACGCCCGCTACTAAAATTAACTTTTGAAAAACGTTATGAAACAAAAACCGTCAAATAAACATCACTAAATGAGTGTTAATTATATTTGGACCATCTAAATGACGTTGAATTAATGATACACATACAGTAAAATCTCGTTAAATTAATACTTGATACCATGATAAATTAATATTTTCAATATAATTTTTTAGTACTTACATAATAGCGGAAGTATAAAATTAACCTCGATTAATTAATAACTTCTATAAATTAATAAAATTCGTTGATACCAACTATATTAATTTATAAAGATTTTACTGTATATCATAAAAGTAGAGCAAAGCTCATAGTTTACAGATAGCAACACATGTTTCACTTGTACAACTTTTAATTTTTAAATTCCGAGTGGGTGTACAAAAGTCAGACAATCACTTTGTTTGCGAACTAAGCAAATAATACAGTAATAATTCATTTATTAATTAAAAAACAAAATGATTATAGCTTATAACTATGCAAGTTCACTTTTCGATTCCCTTTTTCCTATATATATGATTCACATTATAAGGCAATTTTCAAGTTCTCTGAAACGTGGAATCTCTATGAAATAAACGCTATGGGCCACATTTTTGTGAAATAAGAATATCATCAGCTGAAAATCAAATTATAAATATCGGAAAATAAAAGTGAATCTAAGAAATTATTAAATAATCATCTTTAGCTAAAATTATTCTTAAAATAAAAACT
Source organism: Saposhnikovia divaricata (assembly GCA_036435485.1). Lineage (NCBI taxonomy): Eukaryota > Viridiplantae > Streptophyta > Magnoliopsida > Apiales > Apiaceae > Saposhnikovia > Saposhnikovia divaricata. The sequence continues at coordinate 30,199,656 of CM071600.1, forward strand.
ACTGTAATAACTTTTGACCACTCTATATACGTAAGTGATAACCCTGTAGACTGGCCAAGTTGGCATCCATACTACTATATATATTTCAGATTGGGCCTATCCAGAAGGGCCTCCACTTGAGATTTGAGTCTTGAGATTGGAGTTCAGCTAAAAAAAGAAAGGCTCAAGCTCAACGCCTCAATTCACAAACCAAGGAAATGACACTCTAAAATATCCTAAAGCCAGAACTCAAAAGGCACATGGGCTCAAGGGGAGACAAAACTACAATTCACACTATCAAAGAACCGCAGGTTATCACCAACAGCGGAGAGTACAATTTCTACATACCTGACTAACATAGAGAAGCTACGGAAGAAGATATCCTCTTAAGCCTATATTCTAAATCGGTCGGTACCAATGAGGAGCATGCCACAATGTAACAACATTTTGGAGAAGGATGCTCAAGTAACAGGAACTAGTCAGCTTTAAGATCCTGAGCAGAGATATTCTGTGAGCTTTGACTCTTTTGTTCATGGTTCCTTGTCCCCTCTTTCAACTGGATAGGATCAAGAAAAATTGGTTAAAAAGCTATGTAGACAATAAAGATGATCAATCAGGTAGAGTAACTCCAGGTCATCAGATACTATAGGCTTGTTTTTTAAGTGTAGAAGATGTTGTGAACCGTGAAGGCTGTTGCGTTAAAGAGTAAAACAGTAAAATAAGGTTACACATGAAGGCAAAAACATTCAAAAACCTTTGTAAACCAAAATTAACACTAAATGTAAATCAGATAATGTATGTCATAGGTATTCAGATAATCGGAAAACAATAACCAACCACGCTATGCAAACCCAAAATCCCCTTGACATCATAATCGGAAACTATAGAGCACATTATATTATAGATTCAACATAAGAAAACCTGTTGTTTAAAGATTTTGAGTATAACGTCATGATAAAAATTTGGCCCTTCACAATATATGAAACTCTAAAGACAAGTGCAGATGTAATCCCACTGTGTTGCCCTTCACAATCCCCCCATGCACACAAGCAAAAAGAAGATTAAAAACTGTTTCTAAGTTGGTCATTCAAACATGTGTCAAATAGGTAAAATAACAAAACAACAAATTTGTAGTATTTACCTGCTGAAGAAGTCTCTTTTGACAATGGTAGCCCTGATACAATTATAAATTGAGAATAAAATAGTTAGTCCTTAGCAAGTCTATATCTGAAAAAATGCAATGAAGAAAATAGCTGCTGTTTTAAAATACCTTGTCTGTTCCATATATGTAATCACAGTATGTGAACACTGAAGCAAAGTTGCTGTGGCTTTGCTCACCAACATAATGATGATAATCATGGTGGTCTGCACCACCATAAAATGGAATGAATTTTGTTGGAGTCCAAGGAATATCATACCTGTATATTAACATCAGCACCATAGTTAAAAGCTTTAGTTTATAATTCAAATATAAGCACCCCAATAAGGAAGGAGAAAATTAGAAAGCATATGACGAAAGAGTACAGAAAATAATAAGCAATCACGAGAAACTTTGCAGAAAGTGTATAACCCAAAAAGCTAGACTCTCTATGTGAGAAACCTATGTTTTGGTAACCAAACATGACCTGATAATACGAACAGGAGTTGTGAACTTTCCGTTGTCCAAGTATCATCCTAAAAATGAGGCACACTCAAGATTTTAATGCAAAGCCTGTGTATCAAGGTTTTCATTAATCTTCGGGAAATAGCTTTCGATGATAAACATGTCAGATTTTCTCTTAGTTTTCATTTATAAAAAAACAATATAAATACATCATGGTAACTAATATCCCTGTGCCCACATCCAAACCAACTTGGTGAAAGACTTTTTATTAATAAAATACTTATAGAACTAATTTCGCTTTTGTTCAGCCCTAATTGTTACACACTCATCCAAAGGTCAATTTGATTTGAAAGTCCCTTGCATTTGCATCCACAGCACAATTTAGCAAAGCACAATATTTGGAAGACAACAGAGTGATCCATTATCTAGCTCAAGAGACATCTAAGCAAATAGTTAGAAGGAAATAAAGGGAAAAGGTAACGTATTATCAGAACTACGATAAGAAAATCGTGGTTCGAGCGAGAGGTGGAGATGGATAAATGAAGTTTAAGAGGAAAGACTGCAATTACTATATCAGTTCTCAAGGTAGCAAACTATATCAGTTCTCAAGGTAGCAAAAAGAATAGCCAGGTCCTGTACTAATTTATATGCCAGGTGAAAATTGGCCACCTTAATTTCCACGAAATAATATAGTTTAGAATATAGTTATATAAACATGTGAAATAATATTCTAAGTTTTATGCCAGGAAGCCCAAAATAAGTTGTGGACAGGGCCACTGGCATTAAAGACTGTACATAGGTAGGCAAGCAGCTTTATAGGCTTATGGTAATTTCAGATATTTAAAATAACAGTAAGCAAAGAGAAAGGTGCATTGATCGGGTACATCTCAAGAAGCCCAAAAAATTTTGTGCTTTAAAATTTAAACCAAATAATGAATTTAAATCCACAGCATGCAGTCTCTTAATTCTTAAAAGAATCCAAACGTACATGCAAAAAAAGATTGAATCAGGATGAGTACATCCTTAACAAAGTGAATAGAACCACCTACAGAAGGTCTAAAGTAATTTATTTAGTGATTCACCAGTAATGATTATACCAATTTAAGTTACTTGATAACACAATTCACTAACAAAGTAATGCAAAAGTAGACAACGACACCAACATATTTATCAACTAAATCAAAATGTTTTACTTCAAAAAAAAAAAAAAAAACTAAATCAAAATGTAATCATGAAAAACAATTAGGGTCAATAAAGTATTCATACCCACTATGAGTCTCTATAGCCTCCATCTGTCTCAACGCAATCCATAACCAGAAAGTAATCATATGCCCTGGAACCATCGCTGGCCCGAGAGCCGACGGAATCCCAAGAATCAAAACCTCCGCCCAATGCGCGTACGGTGCGGCAAACCCAATAGGAGCAGTATATTCATGGTGAACCCTATGAATCTTCTCATACCCCCATTTACAATGCAGAAATCTGTGGATCCAATAATTTGTATAATCCTCAACAACAAAATAAACAACCAGTTGTGCCACAATCTCGTAAACTGAAGGTAAGGGCAAACTTGTCCTTATTCCAATCATCTACAAAATCACATCACAAATAATCAATTCAACATCACCATAGATCTAAATTCAAACATAATGATATCTATACCTAGAATTTTTTGATTTCTATATTTTGTAAATCCTTAACAACAAAATACACAGCCAACTGTGTCATCTCAACATCACAAACTATATACATAAACATATAACAATGAGTCCAATTGCACCCTCTACCATCACAAACAAATTACACAACCGTATAACCTACAAATCACATCACATTCTAATCAACCATATCATACATACATACATACATATATATATATATAACACTAAATAAGACCACGAACCAAATTCACTTTACAAATCTCTCTCTCTCTCTCTCTCTCTCTCTCTCTCTCTCTCTCTCTCTCTCTCTCTCTCACACACACACACACACACAAAAGCACTTAAAATTTGTATGAATAGTCATCTAAAAAAAATCACCAAGTATACATCCCATCATTTCATCTACAAATCAATAAACTTGGATAAAATACATACAACACTAACATCAATTGTATCATCTACAAATCACATTACAAATCAAAACACAATAGTACATAAATTCGTAGTAATAGTCATCATCCAATCATTTCATCAACAAATCAATAAGCTAAAATCAAATATACACAACACTAACATCAACTGCATCATCTCCAAATCACATTATAAATCAATCAACCAAATCAAACACACACACAACACCAAAATTTAACCAAAAACAATCTCAAATTAACCGAAAATTACTCGAATCGAAGGATACGAAGCGAGCTGAAGCGGTCCAACAACGAGCACAAACATACGCATAACATCTCGATAACACTTCAACATCTCACCATAACTTAACTTAATCTTCGGTTGAATTTTATACGCACTGATCGTATTTTTAAACATATATTCAATTAATACATAATATAAGGGACAAAGCGAGAAAATAATGAACAGAAATAGAATATTGTAACAGTATAACAAGTAATCTGATTTGCTAGCAGTGTGATTAAGCCACAGTGTTTCCGCCGTGGTTAGGGTTCTGCCGATGGCGGTCTCCGCCTCTGCGACGGTGTTGTATGGAAGCATCGCCGGCAGAGTCACCGGAGAGTAGATGTGTGATGAGAGTGATGTGGAGAATAATAACAAACCACTAGTGTGTGAGTGACTGTGTGTGCTTACAGCGTGTACAGTTATAATTTTATTTATTTTACTCGAATATAAAGGTTAGATATAAACTCACACGTCTATCTTTTTTTTAACAATTTTAATATTTTACGGAAAAGCTAGTGAATCAGAAAAACAACTATAATCAATTATCACATAAAATACGTTTCAATTTTATCAATTTAAATCTTCCCCACAAATATAAGATTTTTCTGTGGAGACTTTGTAAGAACAATATCCCTACTAGGACCCTGCTGCGGAGCAAGGGAGTTTTTATTCCGTCAAATTGTCTAATGTGTGAAGTAGAAGATGAACATTTGTTGCATATGTTCTTTGCAGCTGGCCGTCTAGGCGGAAAATATGTACTAGCCGACTCGATTTTGCACTAATCGGATATTTAAGTTTGGTAATTAAGCGCGCTTAATCGGTAATTAAGCGGGATTAAGCGGGTTTGACCAAATTTTGACCCTTTTTAATTTTTTTTAATTTTTTCTTTACATATTTTCCAAATTTCATATTATAAATGAATATATATATATATATATATATATATATAATAAACTTATATAATTAAAATAATTAAATTAAATTAAATATGTATATATTCACAATCCGCTTAATGACCAGCTTAAAATTCCGCTTAAGCGTCCGCTTAACCGCTAGAAGGTCCTCCCACCGCTTAGCTTAGAACCGCTTACCGCTTTTTAGAACACTGGTTCTTTGATTGCAGTTTTGCAAGACAATGTTGGTTTAAAGCAGGTTTGAGTTTTGATATTACGGAGGTGACCTCAGCCCCTAACTGGCTCCTTAACAAAATCGGTGAGGAGTCCAGTAAGAATATCATTAAGATAGGTATTGTGCTGTGGGGTATCTGGTTCAGTAGAAAAAAAAAACTCTGGGAAGGAAAAAGTATTTCGTCTGTTGCTACGGTGGATATGAGTACGAATCAGGTGGTGGATTGGCAGTTAGCTATGGGTAAGAAACATGCTTGCAGGGGAGTATCGGGTGGATCACGAGGGGAAGATAACTCGAAATGGACTCTGCCAGAGAAGGGTTGGTTGAAACTAAATGTTGATGCTGCTGTGTACAGTGGTGTTGAATCTTTTGCTGTAGGTATGATTTTGCGAGATGAGTTGGGGAGTTTTGTTTGTGGGAAGAATACGAGGTATGCTGGGAAAGTGAGTGTTATGGAAGCAGAGGCTACTGGTATGCAGGAGGCATTAAACTGGATTGAGGAAGTGGGAGTTCAAAATGTGGTTACTGAGGGTGATTCGCTTCTAGTGATCAATGCTCTGCAGAAAAGCATGATTATCAGCTGGAGGTTGGAAATGTTCTTGAGGTCTGTCGAATGAAGTTGAGCTCGAGGTCTGATTTGGTTGTCCGTCATGTTAAAAAGCAAGCAAATAAGGTGGCCCATTTTATGGCTAAAGTCCCTTGTTTGTTAGATAGCTACAACATGTTTACGTCTCCTCCACAATTGGTGTTGGATTCTTTGTATTCGGATATTTCTTCTCTTTAATGAAATTACCTATTTCCTCAAAAAAAATTTATTAATTTTAACAAAACTAAAATAAATTTTTTACATAATAATATATATAATGTATATACTTTTTAAATTCTAAAGTATATACTTAAATTATATTAGTTTATGACCCGTGCAATGCAAAAAATTGCCCAAAATACCCACTTTTTGGGTACCCACTTACCGAATTACCCACGCGCGCGAGACACTAACCAAATTACCCATGGGACACGCCTTTGGAAAAGGCGCAGTTCAGATGGGCGTATCCCACGGTTACTCCTTTCCCAAAGACGTATTCCGTGGGTATTTTAGGCGGTGTTCGTGCGCGGTGGGCATTTTGGTTAAAATTGAATAAAAAGTGGGTATTTAGGGCACTCATCCTGCAATGCACGGGTTTCTTGTCTTATATTATAAATTTTATTTAATATTATAATTATGTTTTTATATAATCATTATTTTTAATAATTTTTTAATTTTAATTTGATAAATTTTAATATACTCATGTTTACGGATTATGCTAATGTTTCCTTATTATAAAAGACGTATACGATTTTTAATATATTTTATTAATAATTGAGAAATATGCTGTGATATTTTCGGGTATATATTAATGATTGTAAGATTTGTTGTAAATTAAAAGGGTAACGTGTTTTAATTATAAAGGAAATATTAATGATTGAAAGATATGATACAATTGATCCTTTTAGGTGTTTATAAAAGGTAATATCTTCAACTAAAAGTAAATGTGAAAAGGCAATCGACTAATTACCATTAATTATATTATGTCATTATATATTTTAGGTGTTATATTTTTCTTGAAAATTATGGTGTGATATTTTCGGGTATATATTAATGATTGTAAGATTTGTTTTAATTAAAAAGGTAACATGTTTTAATTCGAAAGAAAATATTAATGCTCGAAAGATATGTTACGATTCATGTTTTTAGGTGTTTATAAAAGGTAATATGTTCAACTATAAGTAAATGTGAAAACGGCAATCGACTAATTACCATTACTTTTATTATGTTAATCGACTAATTACCATTAATTATAACGTGTTTTAATTCGAAAGAAAATATTAATGATGAAAAGATATGATACGATTGATATTTGTAGGTGTTTATAAAAGGTAATATATCGACTAATTACCATTAATTATATTATATTATTATATATTTTAGGTGTATTTATTTTTCTTTATAATGAAGGGTAAATAAGTAAATTCACGAAGTACCAAAAAATAGGTACCAAAAAACAGGTACCAAAACTTTCAATGTTTCGGCTTTTATATAATAGTATGATATAATAACATTTTTACGTTAAGAAATTACTTATAAATTTAATAATTTCATTTATTTATATGAACATTTTTTATAATATGAAAAACATAACTTTCAATTAAAAATAATGAAGATTATAATGAATGATTTAAATTTATGTCAAAGTATTATAATATTATAAGATTATTTTTTTTCTTAATTTTATTTTTTATTTAATTTTTCTCATTTATAAAATCTTTCTATCAAGTTCATAAGTTTTTTTATCCATTTTTTAAGTCTTGTTCTTTTGAATATTTTGGTATTATTTAAATGTGATAAAAAACTTGATGTGTAAAATAACTGCAAGCGCACAGTATTTAGTTGTAGCAATCACAAATCGATCCTCAGATACTATGAATTTTCAAAACCCTAATAATTAACTCAGGCGAACTAGACAATAAGATTTGAGATGAGATTTAATTAACCTAATTAGAAAAGATTATCAGATAATATGGAAAACCTAGGAATTTGAATCCATTAATCAATCACAATTAATATCAACTCGCCCTACAATTAATTCTCTTTTCTTCACAAATAAATATATCAATTAACGAGACAAGCATATACTATGAAACTTGTTATCTAACAATAACCTATCAAAACTTCAAAGAGCAAGCATAGGCTATGAAAAATAAATCTGGTAACAATAATATATCAAAATCACTTTGTCAATTGATCAATTAAGCACCAAGAAAAATTATGAGAATCAATTAATAGAACAAGAAGAAATTAATAGCAATTAAATTAACTTCATCTTCATCCTAGAATAAGAAATTTAGCTATTCATGATTAATAATGAAAACATGATAACATTAAGATGAGAAGTAACAATTATTAAATATAAAACAATTGTTAAAACAAGTAATTTATGGTGGCAAGTTGACAAGTAATAACTAACTTATACTAAAACAAGGCTGGTGGCATACAGCAGCGAACAAGAAGCACGAGAAGTAATTAAAAGCGCGCAAAGAACCGATTGGAAAAGAAGCCGGAAAATAGATGCTAATGAAAAAAACAAAGTAACATAAGAAATTTGCTTTATTAAAATTAATCTAGGTCGAGAGGAAGAGCATAAAAAAATCTAACTCTACTCCTAATTATCGATTCTAGATTTGGTGTCTAAATTGGTGTTCCAAATACAAGAGATAAGGCCATATATATAGGAGAAAATATTGGGTTTGGCCCCTTTGATTACAATCCAATCTTGAATACAATTTCTTCAATTTCCTTTTCTTCTTCGATAAATAATCGATTTTCCCTCCAATTTCCTTGACTTCAAGTATTTTCCACCTCCTTTTCCTTTTTGCACATTTTCCTGCTTGAAATCTGTTTTTATTTATTTTCCTACAAAACAAAATAAAACAATTTATTAATTAATAAAATTACGGAAACGAACATAAAATAGGTATTAAAAATATGATGAAATATGGCCCTATCAAATGCCCCCATACCTATTTTTTGCTAGTCCTCGAGAAAAATGTAATAAAAAATACTATCTAAATAAATAATATCACTTCCGTAGGTGATCACGGTTGCATTTGGCATATGCAACAAGCCCTTTAAATCCCTATGCAGCCCTAGTGGACGAGTGAGGTCTCGTGAGGGCCTATAGTGAATGTACCCACAAAATCCATCTAGCTCATGTAAAAGATTGCTCAATGCAACACCACACACACAAGTCATCTCATGCTACATCAACTTAAGAAATCAAAGTGAATTTGCAATGTCTTGGTGTGTAAGGTGCAAGTATTCACATAGTCTACTCAAAGAAATATGCATAGGTCATCAAAAGTCCATGTCAAGTGTAAAAATAAGTTGGTAACCATGCTAAGCCCACAAGAGTACATCTTAGAGTCAAAACTTGGGATCTCATATGCACAAAACAAGCAATAACTCACCTTTCACTCACAAAAGAATATTCACTCAAGAACAAGGGTAAGTGTATCACTCAATTCCAACAAAATCATAAGCATGCTTGACATTTGATATCAATCTAACTTTAATACAACATACATTACTGATGATAATCAAAAGGTCTTTTATTTGGGTTGTAATGGGGCTAGGGACAAGGTATGTCAAGTAAGGCCAAATAAGGAGAAGTGTCAAAAGCTAGTAGGAACCATAATAAATCATACACAACACCATACTTTCTCCCCATACATGGATTTCTAATTTTCTTCCAACAAACTGCTTGACTAGTCGAATGAAGAAGGATCACAAAAACACATAAACATAAGTATGCTCTCATATGACTTATTCTTTTTTTTTGTTTTTGTTTTTTTTTGTTTTGTTGTTTTTTTTTGTAGAGCTAACATAGATAATATAAATATATACACAACCACAATTCTTCTTCAAAATTTCTTGAACAACGACTAACAAGTAAGCAACAAAACCCAATATTTCCCCAAAAGTAATGAACAAAAGTAAACCCATCTCACACACCTTATTACTCCCTCAACTTCCTACTAGCCTTTGACAAATTGGGATCAAGTATACGTAAGGCTACAAAAGAAAAGGTCTAGGCAAGTAATGTGGTGTGTCACCGAAAAAATAGGATTAAGCTCAAAGGGGTAACTAATTGATCACATGTAAAGGGTGTGGTAATTTGGATAATAATTGGTTATTCCTAAATGCCTTTATCATCTTACCATCAAATAATGTCATGCATTTCAAGAAAGGTCTCAAACAAGTGCTAGCAATGCAAACAACATGTGGACACTCAAGAAAACGAATATAAAATGCAAAAGATATGCATATAGGATATCTCACTGGGTGGCAAAACATAATCAATCACAAGCAAAAGTCTCTTTAATGCACCTACTTATACTCAAAGCATGCAAACCAAATCTTCTTGCACATATTCATGTCCTTTTAATTACTTACAACATTCAATAAGTCTACTAGTTTCAACTCTCTAGTGGATGTGTGTGCACAAGAACTTAGCATATCACTTCTCAATCAAAAGCATCAGAAACACAAGAGTAATATAGCATGTAAGGGTGCATCAAGCCAACTTTTAACAAGTAATCATTTCACAAGGCTAGAATTATTTTTGATTTTTTTTTCATTTTTCAATTTTTTTCGGTTTTTTTTAATAATAATAATACTACTAAATCCCTCCCCCATACCTAAATCATGCATTGTTTTCAATGTATGCAAATGAGAGAAAAATGATAAAGTAAAAGGACGAGAATACCTGATAAGGGCAAGACGGAGGAATATAACTAACTACTATATACAACAAGGTAACTTACTTGAGTTTCGCATCAAGGAGATGGATCACCTCCTCCACATAATCAACTGGCAGTTCTAAAAATGGTTTAAGGCGTTGACCATTAATTTTAAAAGTTTCACCAGTTTTAGGATTTTCAATTTCAATAGCACCATGAGGAAAAACAACTTTAACAACATATGGGCCCTCCCATCTAGATCTCAATTTTCCAGGAAATAAGTGCAGCCTAGAGTTGTATAAAAGAACTTTTTGACCAGGAGAAAAAGATTTTCTCAAAATAGTTTTATCATGCAAAATTTTAGTTCTTATAAATCTTAGCATTTTCATAGGCATCATTCCTAATTTCTTCTAACTCAGACAGTTGTAACTTTCTATGACTACCAGCAGTGGTTAAATCAAAATTCAACTCTTTAAGTTTCTAGATTTTTTTTTATCATATTTGTTGTAGAATAAAAACTAGGTTATTGAATTGCAGCTAGGGTTTGTGTGTATTTAATGCTAGGGTTCGTGAGCTTCGTGCTTTAATGGTTGTTTCCGTGTTCGAGATTGGTCGGTCCTCACGGAATGCCTATGTATCTCGAAGTTTAGAATTAAGCCAAAAACGTAGTTATGAGAATGAGGGGTCAGACCCTTATATAGGCGTTGAGAGTCTTAGAATTGTAGTAGGGTTCGGAGACTTGGTGGGCAAGTCGCCGCCTTGACGAAGGTTCTAGACTCCTGCCTTGTAGGAGTCTGTTTCCATGTTGAATTTGGTGCCTTGGAGGCCACTCATAAAGATATTGTATCCTTGTTTGACTTTTATTTGCAAGCTGTTAATTACCCCCAATATTAATTACGAATTTAATATTGAATTAGGGTCTTAGGGCCTCATTAATGGGCTTTGTATTTGGACCAAGCTAGGCCTAATTAATGCAACATTAATTGTGTCTTTAGGGCTTATTTTTAGCCCATATCATTCGCCCCCCAACTTCTACGAAAACTGATCAGGTTTTCGTTGAAGTTATAATAGCCTTTTTCGAGACTCGGGGTTCATCTTGGTACACTAGTGTTTCACGAATATCTTCTTGATGTAAAGCGTGGAGCGACCAATGCATTTACGACGATGTTTAAACGATGCTAAACATCATTAATCAGCCTTAAACGACGTTTAAACAATGTTAAACGACGTTGAATGGCATTAAACAACACTACACGGTACTAAACGAAACTACTCAGTTCTAAACAACCTTAAACGACGTTTAAACGATGTTGAACGGCATTTAACAACACTAAATGGTGCTAAACGACTCTACTCGATGCTAAACAGCCTTAAACGATGTTTAAACGATGTTAAACGATGTTGAACGGCATTAAACAGCACTAAACAGTGCTAAACGACACTACTCGGTGCTAAACAGCCTTAAACGACGTTTAAACGATGTTAAACGACGTTGAACGGCATCAAGCACCACTAAACAGTGCTAAACAACACTAATCGGTGTTAAACGGCCTTAAACGAGGTTTAAAAGATGTTAAACAACGTCGAACGGCATTAAACAGCACTAAACGGTGCTAAAATGAACCCAAGTCAGTCACTTTTCAAACATCAGGAGTGACATTGGAAGGATAACAAAGACGTCGAAAAGCTGCCAAGTCGATCCGCTCCCTGGGCAACTGCTCGGCCGGCATGTGGTCGGCTGGGGCTCTTCCCGGGCGAGTGGTCGGCAGGAAAGTGGCCGGCTCGCAAGTGGCCGGCTGGGGCTCCCCCGGGCGAGTGGTCGGCTGGCAAGTGGCCGACTGGGGCTCCCCCTGGGCGAGTGGTCGGCTGGCAAGTGGCCTGCTGGGGCTCCCCCCGGGCGAGTGTTCGGCTGGAAAGTGGCCGGATAGGGCTCCCCCTAGGCGAGTGGTCGGCTAGCTCTGCCTGTCCATTCGCTTGAGGATGGGCTATCGAAGTAAAGCGAAGCTCGATGGCATTCTCATCGTAATACTTCTTGAACTCTTCATTGTTGAATTGTCGCCCATTATCCGTCGCAAGGATCCGTGGGATACCATATCTACAGATTATGCTTTCCCAAAAGAACTGAGCAACTTGTTTGGTGGTTATCTTGGCTAAGGTCTTAGCCTCAATCCACTTGGTGAAGTAGTCGATGACCACTATCAGGAACTTCCTTTGTGCCGAAGCTACAGGGAAAGGACCAAGTATGTCCATTCCCCACATGGCGGACGGGATGGGAGAGTTAATCGATGTTAACATCTCAGGTGGTTGCCTTAAAACCGGGGCGTGCTTCTGGCATCTATCACACTTCTTGACATAGTTCTGTGCATCGGCCAACATCTCTGGCCAGTAGAACCCTAAGCGAGTGATCTTATGAGCCATGCCCCCTAAGTGCTGCCCACAGATCCCTTCATGAACTTCCTTCAATGCTTCTTCTGCCTCTTGGGGCCTTAAACACTTCAAGTATGGGATGATAAAAGACCTCTTGTAAAGGATGCCTTCAATCAAGGCATATATCAATGCTCTCACTGACAGTTTCCGTGCCTCCAAGGGGGAGCCATCCTGTTTCCAGGTGAGCTTTGATAGGGTCTATCCAACAGCCCCCTATGTCAATTGGTGCCACCAATTTTGAATAGATGTTTGGGGCTTCAGGACCTGTAAGTAAATACTCCCTGCATAATTCTCTATCTCAGAAGAGGCGAACTTTGATAGGGCATCAGCCTTAACGTTCTCCTCCCTCGGAATGTGCTCCATATAGCACTCATCAAACTGGGTCATAACAGCTTTCATAACTCTTAAGTATTTTTCCATAGTTTCATCCTTGACTTCAAACCCACCATTCACTTGCGAGACTACCAGTCTTGAATCTCCACAAACTTTGAGATTCCTGAACTTCAATATTATGGCCAAGCCCAATCCGACGATCAAGGCTTCATATTTAGCCTCGTTATTTGTGGTCGGGAAATCCAACTTCAAAGCATACCCAACTTTAAACCCATCGGGGTTTGCAAGACTAAACCTGCACCACTAGATTTTGTTTTTGATGCTCCATAAAAATAGAGCACCCAATACTCCTTCTAATCAGGTACAACTTCTTCATCTTTATCCTCACTTCCTTGGTTGGGTGTTATCTCCTACCCCCCGACTTCTTGGTTGCCAAAGGTACATTCAACCACGAAGTCAGCCAATGCCTGAGCCTTGATGGCTGTCCGAGGCTTATATGTGATGTCAAACTCTCCAAGTTCGATTGCCCATTTGATTAGCCTTCTACTGGCCTTCGGGCTATGCAATATATTTCTCAGCTGCTGGTCCGTCAGGACTTCAATCTTATGTGCCTGGAAGTATGGTCGTAACTTCCTTGAGGCTGTTACCAATGCCAAAGCAAACTTCTCAATGGAAGAGTAATTCAACTTAGCTCCATGCAACACCTTGCTCACATAATAGATATGTTTCTGAACTTTGCTCTTCTCGAATGAGGACGACACTCAGTGCTTGTTCAGATACTGCTAGATATAGATAAAGTATCTCTCCGGGACTTGGTTTGGCCAACAACAGGGCTTTACCCATGTATTTCTTTAATTGCTCAAAGGCCCCTTGGCTCTCAGGTGTCCACTCAAAGTTCTTCACCTTCTTCAATGCTTGAAAGAAAGGCAAGCACTTATCACCAGATTTGGAGATGAATCTCCCTAAGGCTACAACTCGGCCCGTCAACTTCTACACATCTATTATAGAGCGTGATGGCTCTATATCTAAAATCGCCTTGATCTTATCGGGATTGGCTTCTATGCCTTACTTTGAAACCATCAGTCCCAAAAATTTTCCTGATCCAACACCAAAGGCACACTTGGCTGGATTCAACATCATCTTGTGGTGCCTCAGCACTTCAAATGCCTCTCTGAGGTGCTTAATATGATCATCCTTGAACAGGCTCTTGAATAAATTGTCATCAACATAGACCTCCATGGTTTTCCCAATTAGATGGGCGAATATCTTATTCACAAATCGTTGATAGGTGGCTCTTGCATTTTTTAGTCCAAAAGCCTTGACAAGATAACAGAAAACACCAAAGTTAGTTATGAAAGATACCTTTGGGATGTCATCCTTGTGCATCTTAATCTGGTTGTAGCCATTGAAACCATCCATGAAGCTCAACATCTCATTCCCAGCCGTGGTGATAAGTGGATTTATATCCACTTGGATCGCTTCGATTCGGCTTAAATTGATTGTCTTGGACTCAAGTTTATTGTAGTTTTGATGTGTTTTGCTTAGTTGTGCAGATTTGCAAGAATATCGATTATGGTTGATGCTTCTATCGTGTTTGGAGGATTAATTGATTAAAATTCGGATTTTCCGGGAAGGTTGCGCAGTCTTCACTGTTTTGGCCATATCTGGAGTTCTATAAGTCCGTTTGAGGCCCGTAAGCTGTCCACGCGAAGCCTGGAAGATTTTCTACAACTTAGGACAGGATTTGTGCGCGCAAGTTGCGTGTGGTGGGCGCAGATTGCACGACAAGCAGACTGATGGGAGCAGGGAATTTACTGTTTTGCCATTTTCAAGTTCTAATTGTATTTTGGGCAGTTTTTTGTACCTTAATCGAATTCTAATTGTAATAGAAGGAAATTTATTGCTGGGCAAGACTTGGAGTGACTATATAAACACATCCAATCCCTTGTCAATTAGAGAATTAGAGACAATTAGACAATTAGATATCTTGTACATAATATAGCTTAGATCTGCAAGGAAGAAAAGGAGAGAAGGATTCAACGCTCGTGACAAGCAACGGATCTAGATCTACTTCATCTTTTGTATCATAGATTTGTTTTCTCAACTCTTGTTTTATTAATATTATTACTTTCTTTCATATCTTGTCTTCTATCATGGTTTCATCAGATCCCATGATGATGAGCGGTTCGATTATGAGCTAATCGTTGTCATGGGATTCTAACAGATTTATCTATGTAGCTTAGTAGTTTGATTGCTTTAAAGATTTATGTGTGATGTATATTTGATATCCTTGTATGGTTGTGTTTCATGTGTTTAGATGAGTCATGAACATCTAATTTGTTAATCTCTTGCGAAACGAGAGTGGATCTTGAGATTTAGAACTTGCCATGCTAGCATAGGATAGGTTGATATTATTATCATGATTTGTGGCATACATAGAGATATGATGCTACCCTATGTGATCTAAGTGGATAACTTGTGCTTAAACCTTTATGTTTTCAAATTCTATAGAGATATAAGGTCTAAACATAATTGGTGTCTACCCATCTTCTATCTTTTTTGTGGATGCATGCGTAGTTGGTATACTAATACCGAGAGGTAGCTTTTACTTGTTTCGTGTTATCCGATCAGATATCAAAACCATCGTATGTATTGATTAAAGGCATCAACTCTAAGTGAAGTAGATGATGAAGTTAGGATTCCATGTTTTCTCGCATATAAGTAATTAAATTTTAATTCTCATTAGTTAGTAATTTTTAGTTTGTTAAGTTGTATCCTAGTTAATTATAGTTGGTAAAAACTTAATCTTGTTATTTGTCTTAGCAATGAATAATAATCATACATTGTTGCATAGGTGCATGAACTGAATTGAAACCTAACCAGATCTCTGTGGGAACGAACTTGACTTCTATCTATATTACTTGTGACCACGTACGCTTGCGTGATTAGTGTTAACAAGTTTTTGGCGCCGCTGTCGGGGATCATCGGTGTTTTATTTTTGGTTTATGTGCTTGTCAATAGTGGTCATTAGAGTTCACTGACTCGGATTTTTTTTTTTAACTATCTTGTTTAGTTCGTTGTGTTTCAGGTACTTGAGTTTTTGAAGATGGCAGGCCAGGAGTTGCCATGGTGGGCATATTCGAGGACATCCATGCCTTATCAATGTGAGCGGTGTTTTGGCGTTCATGATCCCTCACAATATTGTTACTACGAAGGAGTTGATCCATATGTCACTTATGAGGAACAACCATATTTTCCATACCATCCTCAACAGTACCAGCAAGATGTTCCAGACATGTCATATTTCTTTGGAAGTGAAGAGTTTCAACATCAGCAACCTACTCCTACTTTTCAGTCAGATGAGGTTGATGATTTGAAGGAGATTAGGAAGGAGATTATGATGCTTGCAGAGAGGCATGAGAAGTCTCTCAAATCTATGGAGACACTATGCTCAAGTTTTGAGTGTCTTGGAACAAGAGAAACAGCAATCCATACGAGAGGCAATTCCAGAAAATAACCAAGACTTGGAGCAAGGTACTGCATGCTTAATCGAAGAAGACAAATTCCAAGGTGAGGTGAGCGTTCACAAGCCATGTGAGGAATTTGATCAAGCTAGTGAGGTGGATGATTTGGAAAGGGCACAATTCGGGACAGACACTGATGAGCTACACAAATTTCAAGAATTGGTATGTGCGTACCAAGAGGACACTGGTGAGCTACGCAAATTTCAAGAATTGGTATGTGCGTTCCAAGAGGCTGATGACCATGGGACAGATGCAGGTCTTCTACTTGTCTCGGAGTTTAAAGATGGAGGTGGCGCATTAGAGCCAATGGAGGAAGTTCTTTTTGAGGGACCAAAGGCTTCAGCAGCTTACATTTACCCTCCTCCATTATATTCAAGCGAAGCCCGCGAGTATGTTTTGTTCTACAAATTGATAGATTTTGGGTCAACAGATGAAGGCATTGGAATAGGACATATTTGTTATACGAATAGGCCAAGCGAGGAGAAGGGGCAGAAAGTGTGCCGCCGTGATGACGATGAAGTCTCGCGAAGAGAGGACCAAGCAAACTATTATCATCCTTAATGGAGGCTTGGAAGTAACGTCAAGCTATTGACGTTAAAGAAGCGATTCTTGGGAGGCAACCCAAGCATTGTTGTATACTGGTATGTTTTCTACTTTCCCTCGTATTTACTTCCATTCAATGAGGGCATTGAATATTTTAAGTTTGGGGGTGGTTTGAAAGATTAGTAGTTGTTGTTGTATTATGTGTTCATATAGATATCATGCTTTGTATATTATTAGTAGTAATTCATGCATATATGTTCGTATTAATTATGTTTGTTTCATAGAGGACATTCTGTTTTTTGATTCGTATACCATGTGAGTTCATATTAGTTGCATTTCATGGGATGCATATTTCATGATCCCTTAGAACGAGCTAATTCTGATTGGTAGGTAGGTGTCTAATTGAGTGTGGTAATGATGAATAGAGGGTTGACTTATAGTTTCTATGAAATTGACTCATGTGTTTCGGAAACAAAACCAATTACACAGTCTCATTGGGTGCTTTTGGGCTAGGTTGAGGTCATGCTTGTTTGGATGTTTTGAGATTTAATCACTTGTTTATATTTAGAATTTCGTTATTCCCTTGATAGCGTAGTAACACTTAAGTCTAAGTTTGGGGGAAAACAGGGATTTCATGCTAAATTGTAAATAATTGTGAATAATTGCTAGATGTCAAATGGCTAGTAGCCGGCTCATATTTATATGACTAGTCTAGGGTTGGAATTGAGAATTCTCATTCCAGATTGCATAAAAAAAAAGAAAAAAAAGAAAAAAAAAAGAAAAAAAAAGAAAAAAAAAGAGTCAAAAGTGTCAATTGTTTATATGCAAAATTAACCAGGGTGAGCTCTTTAATACTCGAGCTATTAAGTTCGCGGGGATTTTGTGCCTAGTGACCTAAGGTTTTTATAGTCTGGGATCCACTAACCCAACGCTCGCTACATGGGTATTATTGTATAAGCCTTTCGGGGTCTCATCCATTGTACGGTTAAATTAGCATGATTGTATATATGTGTCGTGGTAATAAAGCATGAATTCTTGTCTACCTTGGATAAGGATGGAGGTGTTCCTAGGTTATGAAGTGTTTACAGTCTATTCTATTTATAAACCTGTGATTGTCTTGACGAAGAGCATGTATGATTTTTGATCTAGTTTTGGGAGTATTTCTGATGAGCATTGCATACACGCACGTTTCTGTTCATGTATTGTTAGTATACGGGAACTTGGTCGAGCTCTATTTGGATTTAGTTGCATTCTTTGAGATATTTGCTTGCTAGTTGGTTTTGGTTAGTTTGAAGGGGATCGTTGCATTTTCATTCTAGTTGCATTCATGCATTGCATTGTTATTGCATTAGGTTAAATGGATTTTGTGGGTACATTCGCTATAGGCCCTCACGAGACCTTACTCGTCCACTAGGGCTACCTAGGGGTTTAAAGGGCTTGTTGCATATGCCAAATGCAACCGTGATCACCTACGGAAGTGGTACTAGTTAGTTAGTTGTAATTGTTATGCTTGAGGACAAGCATCGGTTTAAGTTTGGGGGTGTGATAAGTGGATTAATATCCACTTGGATCGCTTCGATTCGGCTTAAATTGATTGTCTTGGACTCAAGTTTATTGTAGTTTTGATGTGTTTTGCTTAGTTGTGCAGATTTGCAAGAATATTGATTATGGTTGATGCTTCTATCGTGTTTGGAGGATTAATGGATTAAAATTCGGATTTTCCGGGAAGGTTGCGCAGTCTACACTGTTTTGGCCATATCTGGAGTTCTATAAGTCCGTTTGAGGCCCGTAAGCTGTCCACGCGAAGCCTGGAAGATTTTCTACAACTTAGGATAGAATTCGTGCGTGCAAGTTGCGTGTGGTTGGCGCAGATTGCACGACAAGCAGACTGATGGGAGCAGGGAATTTACTGTTTTGCCATTTTCAAGTTCTAATTGTATTTTGGGAAGTTTTTAGTACCTTAATCGAATTCTAATTGTAATAGAAGGCAATTTTTGCTGGGCAAGACTTGGAGTGCCTATATAAACACATCCAATCCCTTGTCAATTAGAGAATTAGAGACAATTAGACAATTAGATATCTTGTACATAATATAGCTTAGATCTGCAAGGGAGAAAAGGAGAGAAGGATTCAACGCTCGTGACAAGCAACGGATCTAGATCTACTTCATCTTTTGTATCATAGATTTGTTTTCTCAACTCTTGTTTTATTAATATTATTACTTTCTTTCATATCTTGTCTTCTATCATGGTTTCATCAGATCCTATGATGATGAGCGGTTCGATTATGAGCTAATCGTTGTCATGGGATTCTAACAGATTTATCTATGTAGCTTAGTAGTTTGATTGCTATAAAGATTTATGTGTGATGTATATTTGATATCCTTGTATGGTTGTGTTTCATTGTGTAGATGAGTCATGAACATCTAATTTGTTAATCTCTTGCGAAAGGAGAGTGGATCTTGAGATTTAGAACTTGCCATGCTAGCATAGGATAGGTTGATATTATTATCATGATTTGTGGCATACATAGAGATATGATGCTACCCTATGTGATCTAAGTGGATAACTTGTGCTTAAACCTTTATGTTTTCAAATTCTATAGAGATATAGGGTCTAAACATAATTGGTGTCTACCCATCTTCTATCTCTTTTGTGGATGCATGCGTAGTTTGGTATTAGTATACCGAGAGGTAGCTTTTACTTGTTTCGTGTTATCCGATCAGATATCAAAACCATCGTATGTATTGATTAAAGGCATCAACTCTAAGTGAAGTAGATGATGAAGTTAGGATTCCATGTTTTCTCACATATAAGTAATTAAATTTTAATTCTCATTAGTTAGTAATTTTTAGTTTGTTAAATTGTATCCTGGTTAATTATAGTTGGTAAAAACTTAATCTTGTTATTTGTCTTAGCAGTGAATAATAATCATACATTGTTGCATAGGTGCATGAACTGAATTGAAACCTAACCAGATCTCTGTGGGAGCGAACTTGACTTCTATCTATATTACTTGTGACCACGTACGCTTGCGTGATTAGTGTTAACACGTGGCATCTATCAATGTGTCAATCCTTGGTAGAGGGAAACAATCCTTAGGGCATGCATAACTCAAATCGGTGAAATCGATACACATTCTCCACTTTCCATTCGCCTTCTTGACCATCACAGGGTTAGCCAACCATTCGGGGAACTGAATCTCTTCAATGAACCTAGCTTCTAAGAGCTTGTCTACTTCTTGCTTTATGGCCTCTTGCCTTTCAGGAGCGAAATTCCTTTTCTTCTGCTTTATTGTCTTCTGCTTAGGATCGGCATTCAACTTATGAGTTATGAGTTGGGGATCAATCCCTGGCATGTCAGCTGCTGTCCAAGCAAACATAGCACTGTTCTCTTATAAGAACATTGTCAATCTGCCCTTCAGGGATTCTTTTAGTGAAGCTCGTATCTAAGTAACTTTTTCGGAGTCTCCCAGCTCTAGAGGTATAGGAGTCAAATCCTCCGCTGGCTTTCCTTGATGTTCATCATCACCACGGACATCCATGTCTTCAGTCGGGAAGACCTGCCCCCAACTCCGTGAGCTCTTAAAGCAACTACATAGCAACTTCTCGCCATTTTCTGATCACCTTTCTATTCTCCAACACCATTCCTGGTTGGAACTTGATCTTCATATGATAAGTGGAGGCAACAGCCCTGAACGCATGTGATAAGTGGATTTCATATCCACTTGGAACACTTAATATTGTCTTAAATTGATTAACTTGGCCTCAAGTATGTCGTGTTTTTGATATGTTTTCGTCTAGTTGTGCAGGGTTAGATACTTTGGTTAGGGTTGGCGTTTTCTTTGATCTTGGAGTGGATTTAAGCTGTGAAGTGAAGGATGTAGACTTGTGTTGTGGTACTATGATAGTTTTGAGCCAAGTAGTTGAAGGACGGCAACTCATGCAAAAGGAATGGAAGGAAAAGGAGTTAAAACGAAGAAAATAGAAAAAAATCAGTTCCGGCAGTTTCAGGAAGCGCAGCCGCGATTGGCAACAGCGCAGGAACGTGTAACATTAGTCTGTAGCGTGCAGGTGCGCGTGGGGAGGGCGCAGCCGTGCTTGGTTTCGCTGAAAAAATCCTACTTCTACTTAAAATCGTGTTTCTGGTCGTTTTCTTGGAGGGCAAGTCGATAGAGGCCTATATAAACACAACACAACTTCAGAGAACATACCAATACTTAGAATAAACATAGAGAGAGCCGAAGATAGAGATTCAAACTTGGAGACGGATTCCCGGAAGGACGCGACGGCATTCGAAGATCTAGATCTACTTTTGTATTCTTCTAAATTAGGCGATACTCTGGATTTCGGATTTGTTTTCTTAACTCTTTACTCTAGTATTATTGTATTCATTCAGACTTTGTTTATTACCATGGTTTCATCAGATCCCATGATGACAAGCCGTTCGATTATGAATAATCGTTGTCATGGGATTCTAACGGATTTATCTATGTAGTTTAGTAGTTCGATTGCTTTAAAGATTTGTGTGTGATGAATTATTTATATCCTTGTATGGTTGTGCTTATTCTTCTTGGATGCGTAGCTAACATCTAAGTTGTATTGTTAATCTTTATTGAAGCGACAGTGGATATAGAGATTTAAAACTTGTCATGCTAGCATAGGATTATGCATGTTTTGACATCATGATTTGTAGTGTAATTTTAACCGTCTTATGATGCCCTATGTGATCACAATGGATAACTTGTTCTTAAACCGTTATGTTTTTAAATCTTATAGACATATAGGGTCTAAATATAATTGGTGTCTACCCATCTTCTATCTCTTTTGTGGATGTATGAGTAGTTTGGTATTCGTATACTGAAAGGTAGCCTATACTTGTTTCGTGTTATCCGATCAGTTATCATAACCATCACATGCATTGATTAAAGGCATAAACTCTAGATGAAGTATTTAATGAAGTTAGGATCCCATGTTTATTCTCTCATAATTAAATTAGTTTTAATCCACGTTAGTTAATTAGATCTTAATATTGTTAAATTGCTTCTTCGATAATTTAGATAATTAAAACCCAAAATTGATACTTGTCTTAGCAGTGAATAATAATCAAACATTGTTGCATAGGTGCATATTCTGAAATATACCAGTCTCTGTAGGAACGAACTCACCTTTATTCTATATTACTTGTGACCGCGTACGCTTGCGTGATTTAGTGCGAACAAGTTTTTGGCGCCGCTGCCGGGGATTAGTAGTTAGTAGTAGAGTCATTGTTCATGTAGGAATCCTATATCATATTGCATATTTTGCATGTTTAGTGTAGTTAGTTTCATTCATATATGTTGCAATTCTGTTTCATGCAGAGCATATTTGTTTGCATATTGTTTATGTATTCCATGTGAGTCCATTTAGTTGCATTTTCATAGCATATTCCATGATTCCTTAGGATTGAGCTATTTTCGTTTGGTAGGTCGATGTTGATTTGAGTGTGGTAATGATGAATAGAGGGTTAATTTAAGTGCCTAGGAATTGACTTGCATGTTTCAGAAACACAATCTTTACACAGTCTCATCGTTTTCTTTTGGGCTAGGTTGAGTCATACTTTGTTTGGTTGTTGAGATTTAATCACTTATTTATATTTATAATGTTCTTTATTCCCTTGATGGCGTAGGGACACTAAAGTATAAGTTTGGGGGAAACTAGGGATTTCATGCTATTTGTTAATAAAAGTTAGGTGTCAAAAGGCTAGTAGCCGCTCATAATTATGAGTAGTCTAGGGTTGGATGAGATGGAGCGAAACGCACTCATTCCAAGTTAGTTGTGTGAAAAAAAAAGAAAAAAAAATTATGTGAATTGTTAAATGCAGAATTAACCAGGGTGAGCTCTTTAATACTCGAGCAATTAAGTTCTAGGGAACTTTGTGCCTAGTGACCTAAGGCTTTTATAGTCTGGGATCCACTAACCTAACGCTCACTACATGGGTATTATTGTATAAGCCTTTAGGGGTCTCATCCATTGCACGGTTAAATAAGCATGCGTATTGTGTATAGTATTATGTGTTGTAGTGTGTTTAGTAATAAAGCATGAATTTCTGTCTAACTCAGATGATGATGGAGGTGTTTTTAGGTTATGAAGTGTTTACCGTTCATTCTATTTATAAACTTGTGATTGTCTTGGCGAAGAATATGTTGATCTAGCGTTAGGAGTATATCTGATGAGCATCGCACAAACGCACGTTTCTGTTCATGTATTGTTAGTATAAGGGGACTTAGTCGAGCTCTGTTTGGATTTAGTTGCATTCTTTGAGATATTTGCTTGCTAATTGGTTTGGTTAGTTCGAAGGGATCGTTGCATTTTCATATTAGTTGCATTCATGCATTGCATTGCATTAGGTAGTATCGAGTCTATTTTATGCTTGAGGACAAGCATCGATTTAAGTCTGGGGGTGTGATAAGTGGATTTCATATCCACTTGGAACGCTTCATATTGGCTTAAATTGATTAACTTGGCCTCAAGTATGTCATGTTTTTTATATGTTTTCGTCTAGTTGTGCAGGGTTAGATACTTTGGTCAGGGTTGGAGTTTTCTTTAATCTTGGAGTGGATTTAAGCTGTGAAGTGAAGGATGTAGACTTGTGCTGTGGTACTATGATAGTTTTGAGCCAAGTAGTTGAAGGACGACAACTCATGCAAAAGGAATGGAAGGAAAAGGAGTTAAAACGAAGAAAATAAAAAAAAATCAGTTCCGACAGTTTCAGGAAGCGCAACCGCGCTTGGCAACAGCGCAGGCACGCGTAACATCAGTCTGTAGCGCTTAGGTGCGCGTGGGGAGGGCGCAGCCACGCTTGGTTTCACTGAAAAAAATCCTAATTCTATTTAAAATCGTGTTTCTGGTCATTTTCTTGGAGGGCAAGTCGCTAGAGTCCTATATAAACCCAACACAACTTCAGAGAACGTAGCAATACTTAGAATAAACATAGAGAGAGTCGAAAATAGAGATTCAGACTTGGAGATGGATTCCCGGAAGGACGTGACAGCATTCGACGATCTAGATCTACATTTGTATTCTTCTAAATTAGGCGATACTCTGGATTTCGGATTTGTTTTCTTAACTCTTTACTCTAGTATTATTGTATTCATTCAGACTTTGTTTATTACCATGGTTTCATCAGATCCCATGATGACGAGCCGTTCGATTATGAATAATCGTTGTCATGGGATTCTAACGGATTTATCTATGTAGTTTAGTAGTTCGATTGCTTTAAAGATTTATGTGTGATGAATTATTGATATCCTTGTATGGTTGTGCTTATTCTTCTTGGATGCGTAGCTAACATCTAATTTGTATTGTTAATCTTTATTGAAGCGACAGTGGATATAGAGATTTAGAACTTGCCATGCTAGCATAGGATTATGAATGTTTTGACATCATGATTTGTAGGGTAATTTTAACCATCTTATGCTGCCCTATGTGATAACAATGGATAGCTTGTTCTTAAACCGTTATGTTTTGAAATCTTATAGACATATAGCGTCTAAACATAATTGGTGTCTACCCATCTTCTATCTCTTTTGTAGATGTATGAGTAGTTTGGTATTCGTATACTGAAAGGTAGTCTATACTTGTTTCGTGTTATCCGATCAGTTATCATAACCATCACATGTATTGATTAAAGGCATCAACTCTAGACGAAGTATTTAATGAAGTTAGGATCCCATGTCTATTCTCTCATAAGTAAATTAGTTTTAATCCACGTTAGTTAATTAGATCTTAATATTGTTAAATTACTTCTTAGATAATTTAGATAACTAATACCCAAAATTGATACTTGTCTTAGCAGTGAATAATAATCAAACATTGTTGTGTAGGTGCATATTCTGAAATATACCAGTCTCTGTGGGAACGAACTCAACTTTATTCTATATTACTTGTGACCGCGTACGCTTGCGTGAGTTAGTGCGAACAGCATGAAGTCCAGTCCTTCCGAGGATTGCATTACATGTTGAGGCCGCCTTAATCACCAGAAAATTCAATATTTGAGTGGCCTCCTTGGGCTCCTGTCCAATAGTTACAGGCAACTGAATAGTCCTTTCAACGTTGGACTTCACTCCATTGAACCCGCATATGGGCATGTTAGTAGGGATTAACTGAGAATCGTTGTACCCCATCTTCACAAATGCATTATGAAACAGAATATCGGCAGAAGCTCCATTATCTATCAAGACTCGCTTCACCTCTGAATTTCCAATCGCAGGAGTTATGACCAGCGAGTCGTCATGGGGGATTTCACCCCTTCAAAATTCGAATCATCAAAACCAATTTCTACTTCGGTCTTCGCACGCTTCGGGGCATCTCCCACGATGTGCATCACTTCTTTGGCGTAAGCCTTCCGAGAGTTATTTGTTGTGTCAGCCGCTGTCGGGCCTCCCCAAATCATGTTGATAACTGGCCCTCGGGGCTGTGGGTTTCGATCGCGATCGTTATCCCTCCTATCATAATCTCTTCTCTGGTTTCCACGGTCTTCACCTTTCGTGAACTTTCTTAGTTTCCCCCTTCGGATCAGGAATTCAATCTCGTCCTTGAGTTACCTATAATCATCAGTGTCGTGTCCCACGTCCTTGTGAAACCTACAGTACTGATCCTTATTTCTCTTTGCGGGATCACCCCGTAGTGGCTTCGGCCATCTGAAATCTTTATCCTTCTCGATATCCAACATGATTTGACTTCTAGGAGCATTCAACCTTGCATACTCAGAAAACCTTGGTCCCAAATTCTTCTTAGGGGTAGAATCAGAATCCTTGCTAGTTCGGGGATACTTGTCCCTAGCATCATAATCCTGTTCTTGCTTTCACTTCCTAGAGTTCCCGTTTCCTCCACTCACGGTTGAGGCCTCTATCTTCCTCATGCTTTTTTCAGGCTTTATGTACTTACTCGCCGTTCTTTGGAGCTCAGTCATGCTCTCAGGGGGATGCTTTGCCAGTGACATCTGAAAGAAGGGGGGTTGAATACGATACTACCAAAAAAATAATAATTATGAGAATATATCTTTATTGCTAATAAACTCGAAGGGGTGTTACAACTTCTAATCCAATGGATTAGCTTCAAAACCAGAACACTCCTACGGATAGTTTAGGCACGAGGACCTTCTACCCGACACTTCCTGAAAGCGGGTTAAGCTGGCTTCCCTACTAGATGGACTGTCTAGCAGCTTACACAGAGAAGATATAAGAGAGAGTTATGTGTTGAGGTGTGTTTTGAAATGAAATACAACAGACATATTTATAGGTTTTAGAAAGTCACTATGCTGTACTATTCCAGTGGGCCCACCTGCATAGTAATATTATTCCACCAACCAAACCGCGTCTGTTGAAAATTTTCATTTCACGTGGGCCCCACCAGCCACTATTTACACAGTACCAGCCACTATTTGCACAGTACCACTATTTGCACAGTAATCACTATTTGTATAATAACCACTATTTGCACAGTACCTGCATAGTAACCTTGCATAGTAATCGTGCATAGTAACTTTGCATAGTATTACTATTTTTGGATGCTTCTTTTGGGCTTCTCTCTTCTATTTCAAATATTCTGCTGAATTAATTCATCTCAGAAAATTGTTCAAGTACCAGATTAATTTAATTATTTATTATAAATAATTAATTAATCTGTTACTTAGTTAATTTTCAGAGTAAATTAATTTTTGACAATACCTTGAGATATTATGTCTGTCCTTGATCGTCAATAGGATTTGGTAATTCTTTCTATGAATTAATGTGTTGATCCTTCTCGTATGTGCTGACACTTAGTGCACTGGTCTGGTTCACAAATGACTAGCACTGATCTTGATCTTCACACCTTCGTTATCGTTACATTCCAATTGATTAGCCTGCAGCAGTATCTTCAAATAATATAAATACATGGAATCTTTTTGGCCCTTCAACTGAATCATCCGTACATCTTATTCTGTCACTGAGGCTTGATCATGTTAATGAACTTCTTTCAGCGACTTGATCCTTGTTGATGCCTGTTCTTCAAATTTCACGATCCCTGTATAGAATTAATATTATTTATCTTTTATCCTAGTTGAGTTATATATGTCCTCTATTACATATTACATTACATTATGCTTTATAGTTATCCCATTCTCCAAGGCTATCATAGCTACTTTGTTCTCAAGATCTGGGACATTCAACGTCTCTTTGGTGAAGCGCTTGAGGTAATCCCTCAGGTTCTCATTCTTTCCTTGCACTACCTGCATAAGGGATGCAGAGCTCTTCTCATGGCCTCGTCCACTAACAAATTGATTGATGAAGGCCGTTGTCAACTCTTTGAATGTGCCAATCAAGTTCACTGGCAGACGACTATACCATCTTTGAGCCATACCCGCCAGGGTTTGAGGTAACGCTCTACACTTGAGAGCGTCACTTGCAGATTGCAACAGCAGTGCGTTCGAGAACGTTCTCACATGGTTTGCGAGATCACCCGTTCCATCGTATGCCTTAATCGTAGGCATCTTAAACTACCTAAAGACATGAGCATTCATCACTTCCTCAATGAACGGGGGTGTAGGATCATCAGGGTCTCCAAGTGGCATTAATCTTTGGGATCACCCTTAGGGGCCTCTGCCCTTGTAGCTCCTCTTGTTGGGGCATCAGCCCTCTTCTGAATCCTTGGAGTCCTTTCCAAATCAATAAAGGGAATCTCTCCTAAGTTGGAGGAGATCTATTCTGATTCTGTCTTGCTTGCTCTCTTGCTTGCTCTCTTGCTATGTCGTCTTTCAGCCTTTGGATCTCAGCCTCGTGGGCCTTGATTCTCTTAGCAGCTGTCAGAGGGGGTCCATCATAGATTCTTTGAGTCCTCCTTTGAGGTTTCTTGCTAGCACGTCGCCTCCTCGGGGCCTCATCATGATCGTCATCCTCAGATGATGAATCATCAATATAAGGACCGGAGTAGTCATAATGTCCTTGGTCGGGGCCTAAGCCTCTAATGTAAGGAGGCTGATACAGCTCACGTATCTGCAGGGCATGGCCACTTGGCCCAACACCTCGAGTATTCAGAGGGTAATTAGGCAACCCGTACATCAGGTTGGTATTTTCAGGCAATCAGTGGTGTGGATCTATGCTCCTGGAGGTAGCAATCGATCAACAAGAGGGGAGACCACCACCTGAAGAGGGTTGGCCTCCTGGTTCTGATGGACAACCACAGGCAGAGTTCTCTCGGTATGGGGAGTCGTCCCTGTAGGCTGAGAAACTTGAGGTTGAGTGGTCGTCCCGGTTAATGGGGGTACGGACCCTGGTTTCGTGATGACGAGCGGGGCGGAGGTGATAGTGATCGCCTCGGTTGTGACTGGTGTTCTTCATGTTTGAATCATGGTTGATATTCTTTTCCCACAGACGGCGCCATATTGAATTTGGTGCCTTGGAGGAAGGTTTTAGACTCCTGCCTTTTAGGAGTCTGTTTTCATGTTGAATTTGGTGGCTTGGAGGCCACTCATAAAGATATTGTATCCTTGTTTGACTCTTATTTGCAAGTTGTTAATTACCCCCAATATTAATTACGAATTTAATATTGAATTAGGGTCTTGGGGCCTCATTAACGGGCTTCGTATTTGGACCAAGCTAGGTCTAATTAATACAACATTAAATGTGTCTTTATGGCTTATTTTTAGCCCATGTCAATATTAATTCAATCAAAAAAATTGTATGGGTCACGATAAATTTTTCGAATACATATTAGATTGTCTTTCAAAAAAGAGTTGCATGTTTCAACGATATGAGAAAGGATCTCTATTGTGCAATCCATTGAACGAACGTAGTTATGAAAAAAGGAATCTTTCTTCTAATCTAGTTTCCTATGTGTTCGTTCAATATCATTTTTACGAATTATATGTTCTCTTATTAGTGAATTGATTTACTATAGAAAAATAAATATTATCAATCAAGCAAACATATCCAATATATCCTTTTTTAGTGTAAGATATGACTGTTAGAGTTTATGGTGATTGCCCTCAACTTGTTTTTAATGACAATTTTAAATGTGCACATTCAGTTTGGGAGTTTGTAGGTTGAATTTTTATTCTTTTCTATTCGATTGAGGTATATTAAATATTAGTTTTATTTTAGCCATAAATAGGGATGGCAAATTAATTCGATCTGATGATACCTGATCCAAAACCCGATATTTTGGATATACCGAACCCGAATTTTCAGATTTAGTTTTGGATTTAAATTTTAAACCCAAAATAGTTTCGATTTGAATTTTATTTTAATTGTGCTGGACCAATACTAATCCAAATTTTGAAATCCGATCCAATATCGAAACCCGATACATAAATAATGTAATATCATAATTTGAAATTATTATATTTAATATTTTAGATGTAAGACATATAAAAAATTTTTAGTTCAAATATTTTATTAAAAATAGTTAATACTAATTTAGTAATTAGAACTTATATTTCTCAATCTCAAGTTTTATTAAAATATTTAAGATGTAATTTTTCTTGCTTTACATAAAATTTTCATTTGTGTTGTATATGAAGAATAATTTTTCTAAATACTGATTAGGATGACAAATTAATTCGATCTTATGATACCCAATTTGAAACCCGAAATTTTGGATATACCAAACATGAATTTTTTGATTTAGTTTTGGATTTTAATTCTTAACTCAAATAGTTTCAATTTGGATTTGAATTTGAATTTTAGTTGTACCGAACTTATATCCAATCCGAAACCCGATACATAAAAAAATATCATAATTTAAAATTATTATGTGTTATATTTTAGATGTAAGACATATAATTTATTTATTTATATTCAAATATTTTATTAGAAATAGTCAATACTGATTTAGTAATTAGAACTACCATGTCTCAATCTCAAGTTTTATTGAAATATATAAGTTATAATTTTCTTTGCTTTACATAAAATTTTTATTTGTGTTGTATACAAAGAATTATTTTTTGACATATTTTAAATTTTACTTAGTATGACAATTCGTACAATATGTTACATTTGACTACTTAGTTTATTATATACGTGTCCTTGTAATTTAATAAAAAACATGAAATTCATTTTCCTTTAAGAGTTAGTATATTTTTTCCGGCATATATTAGATTAAAGTGCTTAAGTATACATGACAAATTATTTAGCAAAAAAAAAAGTATACCTGACAAATCGTTTATGTTGTGTACATTAATACCGAGTGTCTTTAGGATTTTTGCATGAAAATGACATAAAATTTTTTGTGCACCCAAAATTTGAACACAAAACACAACTACACTACACGAATTTGTTTTGCATACAAAACAAAAAATACGCGAGGAGCAAAAAAAATATGACAACTACATGTAATGTTACTCTTTGCCTAAATTATCTAAGTATGTTACTATATAACTGAATACAACATTGAGATGCTACAAACAAAACTAAGAGTAGAGTACATAAAATGAAGTCCTCATTTTTTTTATTTTTATTAATTTTGTTTGTTGTTAATAAAAATCTCTGTTTGTTCATAATCTATCTACTAGGTTATTAAGTTGTTTTTACCTATATTTAAGGTTTTGTTGATATTAAAAATATTATCAACCAATCAAGCAAATTCGATATGTCTGGTGAGAACACATATTAACATGAGAACAGCGAGAACATAATTGTTCTGCAGTAAAACAATACAGAAATAAAAATGTGGAAAATATGCAGAACAATTGTTCTGCACTTTTTAAAGGAGTGCAGAACAACTGTTCAGAACAATTGTTCTGCACTTTTTAAAGGAGTGCAGAAAAACTGTTCTCATTGTTCTCACGTATAAATTGTTCTCACTTGAATCATGCCATATATATATATATATATATATATATGTATATATATAGACTGATTCATGTGAGAACATGTATATATTGGAGAACAATGAGAACACCACATTTCAAGTTATTCTAAAGGGCCCCGTCAGGGGTACCCAATACGAAAAAGTCTTATAATTCTACCCTCTATCCATTCATCAAAAAAAATTATTTTTTTTTTAAATTTAAAAAATGATGACGTGGCAGCAGTTTTTTTTGTTAATTTTTTTTTTTTTATGAATGGATAGAGGATAGAATTATAAGACTTTTTTATGAAGGTGCCCCTAGCGGGGCCCTTTAAAATAGCTTGAAATGTGATGAACACATTGTTCTCACTGTTCTCATAGTAATATGTGTTCTCACTAGAACGTGACCCATATATATATATATATATATATATATATATATATATATATATATATATATATATGTGTGTGTGTGGATCGACTTATCTAGTTATCAATAATAGTGATTTTTTATAATGAAAACTGTAGTTATTCCTCTTTCTCCTCCTCTCCCTACTAAACTAAAGTTTAGGGGCTGACATTAGCATTTTGGTTTATGATAATTCCTTATTTTTATTATTTTCTTTGATTTTCCTTTGTTTTTCAATAAATATCTCTCTTTATTGAGAGTCTACTACCCCGTTGGTGGTTTTATCTGTTGATACAATGGATTCTGTACTTTCTCCTTGTGAATGACAACTCACGTTTCTTTTCCTTGATTTTACTTTATTTTGAATATATTTATCTTTATATTGAAAATCTAGTACTCCGTTAGTGGATTTTGTCTACCCATATATTGAGTTTTGTTTTTTCTCTTTGTGAGAGTGTGTTCTTTTATTTTGGCATCTGGGATCTAATTAGATCTACAGGATTTTATTATTTTGGTTCATTGATTTGGATAGTATAGAATCGTAGTTATGGTGGGTTGTTCAATTACGTTCTCACAAATCAAATATATACTTTCCACCTGATTACAATAAATTGTTCGATTATCTCGCCAAAAAGGATATATATTTTAGTGATATAAGCGAAGGATGTACCACAATTTAAGATCTGATCAACGATCGTAGTTTGGATGAAGAAAACCTTGATATAATCTATTTTAATGTGTTTATCCAATCTTGATTATATTCACTAACAATATTTTCATTGACTTTGTATTAAATTTTATTTTTTATTTGTAATTTATGCACCAAATAATGTCTAATACTATTTGAGGATGTATTTAGTATTTTGAATAATTCAAGTATATTGTGAAGTCAATTTGTTTGTACCATTAATTATTGCATAACTAAAAAAAATCAATAAGTAGAATATTAAAGAAAATTGGTTAAACTTTCATTTTAATATTTTAAATTGGTTGAATTTAATTTTTTTTATAATTGATTAATTTAAAATTTTATATAACTTAAATTTTGAAAGTGTCTTTATAATAGTGTGCTAAATATTTTTTAATTTTTAAAATTTTAAATTCAATAACAATAGATTTATTCAAATTTGATTGTATTTTATGATCGTAGATTGAGAGTTTGAAATATTAAAATATTATATTATATAATATTGATAAGATTGACTCATATATTAAAATAATGTATTTGTATTAAAATCAATTAATAAATGCGCAAATTTGAAAAATGATTCTATACATGGAGAGGGCCAGAGGGGCGCAAAGAACAGATGTGCCATTATATAATAATACAATTGTGATTGATTTTAAATCAAAAATTGTGTTTAATTAGTTAATAAGTATTTATGAAAATTATTCTGTAATATATAACTATATATTATAGTATGATTGTAGTTGATATTTATGAAAATTAGCTCGTAATATATAATAGTATAATTTTGATTGACTTAAAATGAACAGATTAATAAGTTAGTAAATATTTTGTCACTTTAAAAAAATATGTAATTTGTGCATATACTAAATAAAATAAATTTTTTTTTTCAAAAAATATGTTAAATAACCACGATAAGTAATTTAGGATAAGAATGATATGATTAATTTAATTTTAGTGATCAATTCTAATTGGCTCTTATATATTTTTATGAAAATAAATTCATAATACATAATATTGTAACTATGATTAATTGTAAATTAAAAGAGTGAAAAATTAATATTGTGAAAATCGCTTAATACTATGTATTTGTATAATCTTGATTGATTTTAATTTATAATATTAATTTATTATAATTCCTTTTTGACATTAATATATATATATATATTAAATCAAGTAACTACTATCTTTAAATTAGAATTGTTAACTAACCATGGTTAGTATAATAGGATGAGAATGGTAAATGAGGAAAACTTTAAATATATTATGATTGGTATAAAATTTAAGAATGAATAATTCATAATTTTCTGATTGGCTAACTGTATCTAACTCTATACCTGGATAGACTCTGATATTATAATAAAGGATTTATATTTTACTTGAATGAAAACATTAGATGAACTCACACGGCCATTTTTTTCCATTTTTAACAAATTCAAGCTTTTCCATTTGTTCCATGAGTAATGCTACGTATTCCCAAAAAAATTTCTAATGACATAACCAATCATGTAATAATAACTCATCATTTGGGAACCGTTTTGGGAACGATTTTGGGAAATGTAATATTTTCCTTTTTCCATTTTTATTTTACCTTGTGACTGCATCATCCCGTTTAAATGGGGATTATGACGGTGACTAAAAATTCGTTCCATTTAAATAGGAACCGGGTATGAAATTGGTATATTAATACAAAATTTTTAAAATTGCTATATCGAAACTAGGGTCACGCTCTATGAAAAATCATTCTAAACTGTACATAATACAATAAAGATGCACTTACCATATTTGTAATATAGATTAAATTAGCAAAATTTGTAGTGAATCTCTATAAATTTTTTCCCGAAAATTTAAATATTACACAATTTCATATCTTTCCAGAATCACGTAATAAAATTAATAATCAGCATTAGATATCATCAATTTCCAAGTTCAAATTTATAGGGAAGTTCAAATATAGAACTTTTAAAATTCATGTACGAACTTATTTAATTCAATAAAAATAAATACGTTCTGCGTATGAACTTACATATTTGCACCACATGTTCTACACATGAACGTTCTAGATCTCCGAATTCACATGTAAGACATAAACACGTTTAAATGTAGAACTTTCAAAGTTCATGTGCGGAACTTATATAATTTAATAGAAATATGTACGTTCTGCGTATGAACTTATGTATTTGCACTACATGTTCTTCACATGAACTTTCATTTTGAGTTCGATAACATTCAAAGTACAAGTGTTGAACGAGGAGAACTATGGTGTATTTTACCAAAAATTCTTACAATTTTTTGGCTACCTTTTTTTTATTGATTTGTGAATATTCTACATTAATTGCTAGAAAAAAATCTTAGCGATTAATTGAATACTGTTCCAACGGTGGTTAATGAATCTCCGGTTTTATTTTAGGTAGTGGTTCTCATTTGAATCAACCCTACCGAAAGTATACATTTGTTTGTTAATTCTAATATAAATAAATAAATAAAATTTACTTTTTAATTATTGAAAGATAAATAAATAAATTTTCATTAGTTATTTCAAATTTTAAAAATTAATTTTATAAAATAAATTATATATAATTATTGAATATATACATTTATTTTAAAATATTAAAAAACACATAAATAGCACAAATTATGACCTACTATCATAATTAGTACACTAAAATAAGTAAGACTATTTAATAGAAAAATGTAAGTGACCCAAATTGATGTAGGGCAAATTAGTGGTTATTTAGGTTTAGATCAGATTTTATGATTTATCTGTGGTTAAAATGAATTCACACGGGACTAGACGAAGTCTGAAAATATAGAGTTGGTTTAAGGTCTTTTTCTTTTGAAACGCTGCCGAGTAGTATTATTTTATTTTAATTTTTTGAATATTTTTGATTTATAACTTTTTACAATGAGTATCTGTTCATTGATAAATAGTAGTATTATTTATTTTTAAGGATGTTGATATATATGTACATACTAAAATTATGATGAGAAAACTGGGCCCGAGGACATTGTTAGACAATCTGCGATAAATACAAACAATATAACATTTGTGCGTGTGTGAGTGACAGTTATGTGTATAATTAAAATAGACAAAAGAGGAGACAAGGAACGAAAAACCTGAGTCTAGTACGTGACTGTCTCTTTAAAGCGTATTAGTCCTCATCGTATGTGCGAGCGAAACGCCTCCCAGGATAAAACGGATTGCAGTGAGGCTACAGACGAGCGTCACTCTCAACGAGCTTGAGACGAGCAAGAACTATCACCAGAGGAAGAGAAAAGGCTGTATATGAGAGGAGGATGTGTGTTTTTGAGTATATAATCCTAATGCTCTAGATGAGTATTTATAGGATGAGTAGACTTGTGCGCTACACAATTGCCTTAATTAATTTGTAGCGCTAATCAATTAAATAGGTGGCAATTTCCTTAATTAATTAACCGCGTTAATTAATTATGTTAAGGCGGTGGCAAAAAATCCTTAGTAAAAACAAAATTGATTTCACCGAATCAATGAATTCAAATTATAATCGAATCCACATATTCCAACAATCCCCCATATGGATGAGATTGATATCGTAGTAGCACACACCAGACAGAAACATAATTTGATTTGGTGATAGATTCATCGATCAGATATAGCATACGATAGGTAGAGAATGCTCTTTGAACTTTCGCTTGAGTAAGCATACCGACTTTACTGGTAGACAGTAGACGTGCTTGTCTTTGAACTGTTCGACCGTTTGTGTAAACGATGATATACTTATCACTATATCTTTTCTGACTCGTTCAGCTCTCATGACGCCGTTAAGCAATAGGCTTAAGGCCCATCCCTCTTGATGATTTTACAACTAACTCTAAATATAACCAGATTCTCTTGGCTCAACCAAATTATCTTGGTTTTAGCCATCCGGTTAGTGGATCCACAACATTATCATTTGACTTTACAAGGAAATCTCGATAATTCTCGTTGAGAGTAGTTAGTTAATGGTATTTTGTCCTCGTCATAGAGGCGAGACATACCATTGCATACACAATAATGTGATCTCCCAATTTGTAAATTATTCACATAAAATATGCATATTGAAGACACATTTTCTTGTCATTTAGGAATATCCATTACAAAGTGACTACATTCAGCCTCTCACTAATTCACTCTCACATGCATACATATTATGTAATAGACTCGTATTCCATCGTGAATCGAGCTATGTTTAATCGTCTATCTAGGATTCCCATGACATGGCTGCTTTCGTTAATGTGAGCTAAATTCACTAATGACTTTTAAGTTCTTAAAGATTGTTGTCAATCTTGTACGATATAGAAAAATTATATAAATCACATATATAATTACAAATAGCAAGAAACCAATTAATTCACGTAACGATATATATGAACATATAATTACAGAATTAATTATAACTAAAGGAGAAGGGTTTGAGAAAATAAACAGAGATTGAATTTAATCTCGAGTCCAGAAAACCTGTCTCCTTAAAGCAGTTTCGCCTCTCACCGTCTGTGCTTAGCGACCTGCCTTCCAGGATAAAACGAGATTGTTAGGCCCAATTTAGTTTGTAGAAGGGGGAGTTGAATACAAACTATGTCATTTAATCGAATTTGCTCTTTTCTTAAAATATTAAATCAAGAACAAATTGATGCGGAATAAAACGAATACCAATATTTCAAGTTAAATATAAAATTATATTAAACTTGATGGGGTGTGTCTAAATACACGGGTACAAATTACAAGATTTGATGACCAAACTAATTATTACAAATTCTATAGAAAATTCGACATGAACTTTTCTATATTTGTAATAAAAAGATCGAATGCTAAAAAGCTATTCGAGAGATAAGTTCTATGGAACTTAATTCGCTAGATAGTTCCAATAGTACAAATAAACTATTTCTAGTGGTTTAGATTTAACGATACAAGCTAGAAATAATTTACAGGAATTTAATCAAGCTCAAGGAACTCTTTCTCTTGATCTCTTTTCTCTCCGGGTCTGTCTTGTTTTTTGGAGAGGTAGTGAAGTTGTAAAGATCTCTTTGTGTCTGTGGCCGCCTATTTCCTTTTATAGTCAACAACTAAATCAAGCTACTGTCTCTTTTTCATTTCAAGAAGCCTAGGAAATAGTATAACTTGTGTAGTAGTATGATACAAAACTTTGTAATAGTATCAATTATACCTAGAAATAGTATACATAAACCTTAGTAATAGTATACAAAAACCTCGGTAATAGTATAATTAACCTTGGTAATAGTATAACTAAAACTCAGTAATAGTATAACTATAACTCGGTAATAGTATGTGAAAGGAATATGATGTAGCCTATTTGTATTTCGAGGATACAACTCAACTTAAACAAGATTGTAATAGTAAATAGTATATAGGCTGTCACAAGGAATCTCAGATTGTATTATCTGTTAGAAGAAAAAGATCAAGGCCAATCTACAGACTTAAGAAATTACTACATTGAAAGAAGTTCAGACATCTGATCAAGCCTCAGTGAAGTATTCGTTAAAGAAGTGGATTCATTTAAAGTGACAGAGATTTCGACATTGATAGAGACAGTACAGAAGAATTGAAGAGAGAGGAGAAAAGAAAAGGAACCCGATTTTAAAGTCAATATATGAAGAACAGTCATTGCGGTTAGTCACTCATGAACCAGACAGTACATCGAGTGTCAACATTAAATAGTGGTTGTTCATCATTAACTTCAGTGGTTCAAGCTATCAAGACTGGTATGTTAAGAGAAGAAAGGAACCAAATCATAGAGTCAAAAATAAAGGAAAGCCGTTGGAGTTAGTCGCTCATGTACCAGACCGTGCATCGAGCATCAACAAAAATTCAGTGGTAATTCTTTATTACTTTCAGTGGTTCGAGAAAAGATTTGGGCTGTCAAATGATTTATATTAATTCTCATTTAATTAATATAATTATGTAATTGATTTAATCTAATAAATTAATTCATTCCGAATTAATTAATTTATTAAATTAATTATTATATTAATCAATTTTCAATTAATATATTAGTCTAATTGATTTAATTAATTAATTTATTAATTAATTAATCATTATTAGTTTAAATGATTAATTGATTAATCAAGTTAATTAAATTAAATACAATAGATAAAGAAAAGAAAAATCAAAAGAAAAGGGAAAGGGAAAGGGAAAGGAATAAAAAAGAAGAAGAAAGAAACAGGCTGTACACTTGATGTTGTCGACAAAAAGAAAAAAAAAAAGAGGAAACAAAAGTCGAACAATCTGTATATCACATGCATGCTGTCAGAAGCTTGTCAAACGCGCCTGTCCGCGCGTGCCAGACACGCGCTCGCCAAAACATAAGGAAGCTGCGCGCGTGTATGTCAGTCTCCTTTCCTGCGACTGGTGTTAATTTTGACAGCAAAAATCTTTTGTTTATAGACAATTATGATAGCCGAGTTTTTTATTCATTAATGACAATTTTGATTGTCTTGCCGATTGTCTTGGTAAACTTGGATTGTCTTGCCCATTGTATTGCCTATTGTCTTGGCAGTACAAGTTGATTGTCTTGGTGGTTTTGGATTGTCTTGCCGATTGTCTTGACGGTACAAAACTGATTGTCTTGGAAGAATAGATTGTCTTGCCGATTGTCTTGGCAGTACAAATGAAAAAGAAAAGAGGCAGAAGACTATATTAAATTAAGACAGGCGGCCAGAACAACACACATACAGAATATATCATCTTCAAGAAACAAACAGCTATTCTCTCTCATCAAGAACACAACCTGCAGGAGCTGAAAAATTCATAGAAAATCAAGTTCATCTTATTTTTAATATCTGATCCGATAGAACTTGATTATTTGATACTCTTGTACTATTAGTGAGTTTTTACTCCTAATCTATATCTCGATTTTTATTGACAAATCTAGAAAAATTCATGTCGAATTTTCTAATTTGTTTTTATTAACTAGATATAAATTCTGTACTGTATTTGTAACACAAACCCCTCAAGTTAATATAATTTTATATTCAACTTGAATTTTGTTTCATTTAATTCCGCTCAAATTTGTCAAAATATAAATTAAATTTATCCGGACAAATTTCGATTAAACAGTACTATTTGTATTCAACCCCCCCTTCTACAAACATATTGATCCTAACAGTATGACTAAAACTCGGTGATAGTATCCAGCAGTAATAGTATCCAAGCTTAGAAATAGTATCGGTTCTGTGATAGTATCAAGCTCAGAAATAGTATCATTTACTGCTAGAAATAGTATAAAGGAATTTCTCTGTAATAGTATAACATACTATTACTAGGCAGTAATAGTATAGCATACTATTACTAGAACAAACCAAGATTATTTCTTGTTAATAATTCAAGGATTAATTAACTAGTATAATTAATTTATTAAATAAATTAATTTATTAAAATAAATCAACCAATAATATATTTAATTAATAATAAAATTATTATTAATTCTGATTTAATTAATCTATTGATTAATTTAAGTAATAAATTAATTCTGATTGAATTAATTTACAAAATAAATTAGCCAACTTATTAAATTAATTAAAGGAGAATTAATACACCTCCTTGATAGCATAACCCTTGTGGTTTCTTCATCTGACAATTCTGATCATCCACAATAATTACTCCTCGAGCCAGTCTTGATAGCGAAATCCTTGTGGTTAATTATTTTAGCACTTATGTTGCTTGCACAATGATTTCTTCTATTACCAGTCTTGATAGCTTGAACCACTGAAGTTAATGACGAACAACCACTGTTTAATGTTGACACTCGATGCACGGTCTGGTTCATGAGTGACTAACCGCATTGCCTGTTCTTCATATATTGACTTTAAAGCTGTAGTTCTTATCATCTTTTTATTCACTCTTTATTCAAACCCTTTCATCTGTATTCTGCCACTGTAGGAATATCTTGTTACTATAAATAAAACCTACTGTCTTGACTACTCCACTGACGCTTGATCAAAATACACTTCTTCAATGGAGTAAAACATCAAAACTATAGATTGACTTTGTCTTCTTTCTTTTGACAGTTGAGCATTAGAGATCCCTGTGACAGTACATGTACTATTTACTATTACATTCTTGTTATGGTTGAGTTGAATCCTCGATGTTTACAAATGGGGTAAATATATGACTTTCAGAGATACTAGTATAATCGATAAATCGAAAATACTTTCAGCGAACTTGAATCGAGCCCGAAACTATCACCGAAATATTTTGAAAGTTTAAAACTGAGGAGAGTGAAATTATAGAAGTGAATATAATTTTCATGATTTTTAATAAAACTGATGCCCTAAGACTCTATTTATAAAAAGAGAGTTGAAAGGACTTATTATTGTTTTCGATGTGGGACAAGGTATTTATAATAAAACACAAGGAATAGGTTTGTACTACTCTCGATGTGGTACAGTTCTAAATACAACTTTAAAGGGTCGTACTTTGGAATATCAATTCTCATTCAACCTTTATCCATTTTCAGCGTGTAAATGTGGTTTGGATTCCTCTCACAGAGTAGAATAAAATCCAGCCAATACACAACACTAACATATAGTGTTTATCACTCAAAATGATCCACAACTTAGTATTAAATACTAAGTTTTTCCAACAATCCCCCACAAATGAGATTGATGGTCTAGTAGTACACACCATACAGACAGACACGGAGCTTGACTTGGTGATAGTTTAAACGGTCAGATATAGCATACGGTAGGTAGAGGTATGCTCCTTGAACCGCCGCTCGAGTAAATATACCGACCTTACTGGTAGATAGTAGACGCGAGTGTCCTTGAACTGTTTGACCGTTTGTGTAAGCGATGATATACTTATCACTATGCCCTTCCTGACTTGTTCAGTTCTCATGATTATGTCCATTTTGGCCATGGAACATCGTCCTGGTTCTGCAAGAGTTTCTAAAGAATTGTGCCTCACAATTCTCCTTTGAAGCGGCCCCACTTCTCTCCTATATATGTGATCTTTATCTTATAGAGTAACCCGCATTTACTCAACCGAATTTGATGCATTCAAACTTGAATTCTATGTATTCGTCAAAGATCATTAAAAGCGTAGAGCTTAACCTCGTACCTTACGGGTCTCACTGTTTCCTCATCATAGGAATAGGCCAGGGGTTACTACCACAGTGATTTGGTCATCATGATTTAGTTGACCCATTGAACCAAGTTCTTGGGATCTCCAGTCAGCAATGGTTGGGTGTCCACCATGATGCCATTAAGTAATAGGCTTAAGGCCCATCCCTCTCGATGATTTTACAACTATCTCTCGTATAACCAGATTCTCTTAATTTAACTAGATTATTTTAGTTTAACCATCTGGTTAGTGGATCCACAACATTATCATTTGACTTTACTTTACAGAGTCAATCTTGATAATTCTCGTTAAGAGTAGTTGTTTGATGGTATTATGTCCTCATAATAGAGGTGAGACATACCATTGCACATACAACTATGTGATCTCCCAATTTGCAAATTATTTTTGGGACATTAGTCCCCAAATTTTTAATATTTCTAAGAATGTTTCACTACATTCATGTAATATCAGGAAATTCAA
Source organism: Saposhnikovia divaricata (assembly GCA_036435485.1). Lineage (NCBI taxonomy): Eukaryota > Viridiplantae > Streptophyta > Magnoliopsida > Apiales > Apiaceae > Saposhnikovia > Saposhnikovia divaricata. The sequence continues at coordinate 30,241,308 of CM071600.1, forward strand.
TTATTTCCTTTCATGGTATCTTGCCTTGTTTAAAAAATAATTAGTCTCTACACGACTAACATCCTCATATTCAGTGATAGTCTGAATTGATGAACATCGCTTTTGCATCTCCATTAGAGAGCAATTCAACATGCACCTACTCCGTTAAATTAATGCAAGTAATGTGCAGTGACCTCATAAATATATCCACATTGTGAACAAAATAACCAGTGGTTATTTAGCATCAAAATCAATGATTACCATTTTAACTTTCGTATCAAGTTGGTTTTCTATCTCGAGCTTATAGAGCGTAAATATCTTTATCTAGCTTCATTTTTACTCTTTAACGAGTACACATAATCAATGTATTACTATAAAGTAATTACACAACTTTTTACCACCTCTCACTAGAGAAGGTTTCACATCGTTCATTAAAATATCTCAAGTTTTAATATCATGTTCAAAGAACTTTCCTGTTCTTGTCACTGAAAAATTCAACTATTGAATTTCTCTTAAATTTCAATTTGATTCACAAGAGAACCTGATTTTCTGGCTCATCATTGGTACAACCAGAAGAGGTCCGAGGAAGAACATAAACTTCCAATAAACCCACATTCAGTGATCCTTGATCAATTGATGCGTTAGGGTTAACAACATTCTGGATTTCTCTTAAATTTCGGCATACAGAGCTGACCGTAATACCGTATTAGGTATCACATGGATCACCATAATAGGCTCGTGTGTAACTGCCGTAGCAAACCGACACCAACAAGAGATTATATAAAATAACCAGAGGAACGGATCTAACTAGAAAATTATAAATCTCGTGCCGACCCTCATCCTGTACTTAATAAGTAACAGGCCTGTTAGGTCTTAAGATAATTCTTGAAATCTTTCCATCCAGGTGGCAGCTTTTCAATTACAGCAGCAACTTGGAAAGACTCACTTATGATCATCCCTTCAGCATGAATATCATGGATGATCACTTGCAGTTCTTGCACCTGACTGACCACAGTCTTAGAATTCGCCATCTTATAATCAAGAAAGTGGCTAACAATCCACTTCTTAGCCCCATCGTCCTCGGTTTTATACTTATGGTCAAGAGACTCCCATAAGACCTTAGCTGTTGGCTTCATACTGTACACGTTATACAACGAGTCAGCCAAGCAATTTAGCACATAACTCCGACAAATATAGTCGGCGTGCTTCCAAGAATCAACAACATAAACTGTTTGCGTGTTACTATCAGCAGTGAGTAACGGTGGATCCTCTTTGAGGTAGCAATCCAGATGCATCGTGGTCAGATAGAACAACATCTTTTGTTGCCAACGTTTGAAGTTCGTTCCATTGAACTTCTCAGGTTTCTCAGCATGTGCAGCAGGCACAACAGGTGCAATATATGCACTAGGCACCACAGGCATAACAGGCGTCTGTACTACCGATGTTTGCACACCAGTAAGCACCGCATATCCGTTCGTAGGAACGAAACCTGTCGTAGTCGATCCAAACTGAACATTAATCTGTCCAATGACAGTATGTCCCAAAGGTACATGTCCCGAAGGCACATGTCCAGCCGTCGACAAACCCACATAAAGTGGTGTAACCTGTGCGTTAGGGTTAGGCAACAGCTGGTGACCCCCATCAGATGTTACAATTTGTGCGTTGGGGTCAACCATCATATTCGTGTTGTCAACAGTTTGATTCTTCATTAAATCTGTCACTCAAACAAAAAAGTAACTACGTAAGTACAGATCACAGATATATAGTATTACGCTTTAAGATTGTTAGACAATCTGCGATAAATACAAACAGTATAATATTTGTGCGTGTGTGAGTAACAGTTATGTGTATAATTAAAATAGACAAAAGAGGAGACAATGAACGAAAAACCTGAGTCCAGTGCGTGACTGTCTCTTTAAAGCATATTAGCCCTCACCGTATGTGCGAGCGAAACGCCTCCCAGGATAAAACGGATTGCAGTGAGGCTACAGACGAGCATCACTCTCAGCGAGCTTGAGACGAGTAAGAACTATCACCAGAGGAAGAGAAGAGGCTGTATATGAGAGGAGGATGTATGTTTTTGAGTATATAATCCTAATGCTCTAGATAAGTATTTATAGGATGAAAAGACTTGTACGCTACACAATTTCCTTAACTAATTAATCACGCTAATCAATTATATAGGTGGCAATTTCCTTAATTAATTAACCGCGTTAATTAATTATGTTAAGACGGTGGCAAAAAATCCGTAGTAAAAACAGAATTGATTTTACCAAATCAATGAATTCAAATTATAATCGAGTCCACATATTCCAACAGACATTTCTCCTGAGGTTATAACATAAATAGCCTATAAAGTAAGAGATCCTGCAGGGGCATTTTTGTAAATAATAATTTTTTTACAATAATTTACATAAATACCCTTAAAATTGTATATTAAAAATCTTATAACCTCATATAGAACTCTGAGGTCATCCTTAGGCATATAAATCCCAATTATAATTGTACATGCTAAAGTTGTGGTTGTACATTCTATATCAATCGTTTTAACTAAAATACCCTCACTTTTTTTGAGAAAATGCCCAAAATACCTAGATTTGGAACCCCATGGTCTGATATGCCTATGTGCAGGAACAGTGGCCCGATATACCCACGTGTTACGCATCCCGTGGATGCGTGTGTTGAGACACGCATGATGAACATGCGCAACAGGGGTCACGCATGTCCAGAATGCGTGATGACGTAATCTAACGTCATTCTTGCAATTTCAGATCCGATCATCTCTCTCCCTCAAAATCGCACTCCGATCGCCTCGTGTCGTTCTCCCTACTCTGGCAACGTCCAGTGCTTTTGAGGGTACCAAAACGAAGCCCAAACATTACTCTCCATTTTACCTGGACTGATTTGTTGGTTTCGGCCCCGCAGGGGCGTGTACGAGGCCATCTGAAAACTGATCGGAGAAAAAAGGTTCGAATTGGGTCTTCTTAATCCGGCGAAACAAACGACAATCGAAGGACATAGGATTGTAGAGGGTGAAACGACGAACAATTTGATGTATAATATGTGAGTGCTCGTTGCCTGTAGAGAACGAACTAAGCGATTGAAAAAAGCGAGCAAAAAACCGACGACAACGGGCTGGGGACGAAGGTGAACAGTGCCTGAGACACGCATGCTGAACATGCGCATCTCAAGACACGCATTTTCAACATGCGTGTCCCAAGCACTGTTCACGAGTGCATAATTCAGTTTTGTGAAGGACACGCATATGTCAAAGGAGTGTCCGGATACTCATTTCCCACATGCGTATCCCGTGGATATTTAGGACCATCCATTCAGAAAATTGGTATTTTGGACCAAATGTTTTGGAAGGTGGGCATTTAAGACCATCACCCCACTTTTTTCACGTATCTACATCATATGTTCTCTCAATTATCCCCATATCTTCTTATTTCTTATTTTGTTTTCTTAACTTATAGTTTTCTTTTTCTGTAAACATTATCATCAATCTTTTATAATTAATGTTTTTCACTTCTAAGATTTGGATGTCATCATTATTAGTGAATTAAGATATTTAAATTCTAGATATCCTATTTTTTATTCATTTTTCTAATTTATTTTGCTTTAAGTATTAATAACTTTATTACTTTTAGAAATATGTTTATTATTATTTAAAAGAAAATATTATTCTAATTGCTAGCTAATTATATTATTTATAGACATTAGTGTTCTTAATTCAAAAAAAATTGTAATAATTAAATTTTGTTTCTATTTATATATATATATATATATATATATATATATATATATATATATATATATATATATATATATATATATATATGTGTGCGCGCGCGCGCGCTAATATTTATGTTACTTAAAAGAATAAAAAAATGTAAAAATATTAAAAATTATAATATAAATCACTTTAATAATATTGAAGACCATTAAACATCAACTATTTATTAAACTAAGCAACAAATAATTGATTGAATGTATAAAATAATAATATTAAAAATGTACAATAATAAATGTAAGGTGTACATATATCATCAATATATCACCAGTCCATGTACCACCAATTTTGAAATGCTCTTATTACTACAATTTAAACTTTACTCATGGTACTTCACCTGTAAAAGTATTTGCTGTATTTTCATTGCACTAATGTAACCCAGCATATGTAACACAGTAACAGAGAAGTGACTATTATTGTAGCTAATTTGTTGCCCCTACAAACTTATGGCCGGTTTGTCACAATAAATATTTTTTTTTGATAAATTTGCCACAATAAATATGATTATTCTACATTATATTGTGATATTCATTTATGTAATCGAATCATTTTGTATAGAATTCAAAATTATTCGACTAGACTAAATTCTTAAAACCAAGATAGGGAGACGATTACACATGTTAGCCAACTGATATAAATTACTATATTCGATATTGTGATCCTCAACCAGCACAACATTAACAAGATTGTAATTCTCAACCAGCACAACACTAACAAGTTGGTAATAATTCGAATTTGGAATTCAGAACAAGAAATTAGAATTTCAGTAAGAAGAAATTTTGGTGTTCATATTTTTGACAGGAGTTTCAGTAATTGATCATACAATAAGCCTAAAGAAAAGATACATGCAAGCTCTAAAGACGAAGATACAATTTACTAGGTCATGACTATGCAACATTGCTGTGCCCTTCAATCTTGCACATAGTATTCACTAGGACCTCACAATGCATGCAAGACTAACTGCGTTAATTTCTTCTAAAAGTACCATAAGAGATATGATCAAAACGACAAAACCTTCACCAGTATTTCACATTTTCACTATTACATTTCTTCGGTTGCAATGCGTCCCTCACACAAAAGGCTATCAATCATCTCTTCTTCGCTCATAGCATCTTTAAGGAAGGCGTGATCCAGTGCTTGCATGGGGGTTGGCCGTTTTTTTAGATCACTTAAACAAACCCCAAGAAAAGATGCAAAGTCTTTTGAGAAGCGATCAAAGTTGCCACTAACAAGAGTAGTAGTCTTGCATTTTTCGGAGACTCTGCTTGTCGCTGCATCTTTAAGATCAGACCATGAGTCACACAATTTTCTTTCTTTCGACAAGAAATTGGCAATGCCGAGCATCATATCTCGATTCTTAATATCCTCCGTGTTACAAATACCGTATCCCATTTTGAGACCAATAACAGCAGTGCACCAAGTCAAAGATTTGCAGTGGTCCTCTTTTTGAATTTCAGGAGAACACAAGAACTTGTGATCGGCCAGCTTGGTGGAAAACGGCTTGTAACAGGAAAGACCAACGGCAATCTTAATCAGCTTCTCCTTTGCATCAATATAAATTTGATCCACATCAAGACTTTTATGAACAAATGCCGACAATCCTGCCGCAGAGCAAATCAGTAATTGTTTCATTACAACTTTCAAGAACATCTCAGGCCAACCATCATAAAAATTAACCATTCGTAAACGTGTGTGTTCCAGGGGAAACACAAAGCAATGGAACTTAGAATCATCATCAACAAAATCTTTCTCTATTCCAAGAAAATGAGGATCCAAGTCAGATGGTTTTGTCGCAATCATCGCCCTTAAGTTGTCAAGTCCCTCAAAGGTTGGGGGAAGAATAATGATACCGTGACGTCCGTCTTCATTGTCGAGAGCTTCACGAATGTTGTTGGGTATGGCAGGGATTAATTAAAGAAGTCCCTATCTGTCTCCTAATGTTGTATGTCTCCTGATTAATTTCATCCTTGACTTGTACAGGAATGGGACGGTTTTTGGGTTTCTCGAAAGTACTCATTTCAAGATTTGCTCGAGATTGGAAGAACGGGATCAAGATTTAAAGAGAGTGAAGAGATATGAGAAGAAACCCAAAGAAACAGAGTTGATGATGGGAGAGGGAATAAAATTTATATGAATGACAGAGTTGAGAAGAAACAGAGTTGGTAGGTTCGAAGTAAGAGTTTCAAGATTTTGGGAGAGAGAGAGAGAGAGAGAGAGATTCTTTGGATGTGATTGTGTGAAGTGTAGACGAGTGCAGATGTATATTTATATGTATATGGAGGGAAGAACAAATGGCCGCCGTCATTCATCGCACGTGCAGAAAAAGCGGTTAGAGTCTCTCTCTTGATGGATCCTTGACGGTTAGGACTAACGACGGAGAGATAGTAGTTAATAGTAGAACTCACCGATGCATGTGAGTAAGTTTTAGTAGAGCTATACTATTTCATAAATCAATTTAAAGTCTCCTGCAATTTTTCACATTTTTTTTAGCTAACCACATCACTAAACACCTTTCTTTGTTTAATTACATGTTAAATTACACATGAGTTTAAAGAATAATTATGAATATAATCCTTTTTTATAGAATAATTATAATTATGTCCCATGGTTAAATTTAACTCATATATAACTTATATACATATAATTATAGATATATTATATGTATATTAAGACCATAATACCCATTATATATCCCTTTACCATCTCCTTCTCTATTAGGATTTATTCTTCACGGCCATCACATGCTACATCTGGATAACACATTGCCCATGATCCAGCCTTGTTCTTTTCTTTAGTTCTGTAAAGTTTGTCCTAATAATTCTTGTCTCCTATGTAAAGTTTGTCCTAATAATTCTTGTCTCCTACTAGCACATGGTACTTCATCTGTAAAGTAGTTAAACATTCTGTCATTCAATAATTAAGGGCAGAATTCTTGCCCATGATCCAGCCTTGTTCTTTTCTTTAGTTCTGTAAAGTTTGTCCTAATAATTCTTGTCTCCTATGTAAAGTTTGTACTAATAATTCTTGTCTCCTACTAGCACATGGTACTTCATCTGTAAAGTAGTTAAACATGGAATATTAACATTTCTGAGTATCAAACAATTTTATTATGGTATCAGAGCATCATCCAAACACAGCTTCTGCTACACAAACAATCTGCTATTAATTCTCACAACAGTTAATTCAGAAGTGTTGGACAACCCGTGCTTGTCAACATGCCTGAAACTGAAGACAAAACTGAAGACAAAACAATGTCTCCTTACTATCTCGGTGCTGGTGATCAACCGGGAAACGTAATCACTAATATTGTGCTTACGAATGACAACTACGTTGTATGGTCTCGAGCCATGACTTTGGCTTTGAAATCTCGCAGAAAGTTTGGGTTTATTGATGGAGCTATCAAGAAACCAACTGAACAAACAAAAATTCTGGACCGGGAAACTGTTAATTCCATGCTCGTCTCTTGGTTGTTACGAACAGTGGATACTAAATTAGCATGTACCATGCCTTACTATGACGAAGCAAAGCAGCTGTGGGATGCTTTGGAGAAGAGATTTGCGGTCACGAATGGTCCTCGTCTTCAACAACTCCGCTCAAGTGTAACTGATTGTAAACAGACCAAGAACATGACTTTCGATGATTACTTTCATCGTTTAATTGGTTTGTTCGATGAGTTGGCTCGATTAAAACCATTGCACAGTTGTGTGTGTGGGAAGTGCACATGTGATATTGCTGGAAAATTTGTTAAAGATCGTGAGGAAGAAAAACTTCATCAACTGTTAATCGGTGTTGATGATGACTTGTATTCTAGTGTGCGAACAAACCTGCTCTCTCAAGTTCCTCCGGCCACAATTGACAGTGCATATCAGGCATTTGTTCAAGAGGAACGTTCTCGTAATATCGCAAGAGGAAAAGCTGTTGCTGCTGTTGCAGAAGAAACACATGTTTTTCGCCTACATGCTGATAAGAATAGGCGTGGATATGACAGGCCAGATACAACAAAATTGAAGTGTTCTAACTGCAAACAAAAAGGACATGATAAAAGCACTTGTTTCAGGCTCCATGGCTACCCAGAAAGGTGGGATAAACGCAATCAGGGAGGTGCAAGAAGGCTTTCTGTCCGTGGAGGAACCACCGAACCAAGTACTGGTCGAGGACGAGGAAGCCAAACTCGTGTAAATGCGGTCACTGATGCAGCTGATAAACCGCAGACTTTGCAACAATTAAAACCGGAACAAATGCGAATCCTGTTAAACATGATCCAAAGCAAAGAAACAGGTGATCGTGATCGTATGACTGGTGAGTATTCTTGTTTATCGTGGATAATCGATACAGGTGCATCTCATCATGTCACTGGAAATAAGTCATGTATTACCAATATCCGTCATATCCAAGATTGGCCCGTAGCCTTGCCAGATGGTGAAAAAACAACAGCAACAATGACTGGGAGTGTTGTGCTGTCCAGTAATCTGTGTCTTCAGAACGTGTTATATGTGCCTAAACTTGCTTGCAATTTAATTTCAGTGTCGAAATTAATCGATGACTCTAAATGTGATGTAAGTTTCACTAATTCTTTGTGTGCAATACAGGACCAACATTCGGGGAGCCTGATTGGAGCGGGTGAACGACGGGACGGACTCTATTTTTTCCGAGGGATACCAACATTACTTGCTGTTACCGTTCCTGGTCTAACAAACTTTGAGTTGTGGCATCAACGTTTGGGTCACCCTTCAGAAAAAATAACCAAGTTAGTACCTGCACTTAGTTCCAGTAGTACTGCAAAACAACTAGATAAAGCCTGTCTTGTTTGTCCTCGTGCAAAACAACATCGGAGTGTGTTTCCTGTTAGTACGAATAAAGCTAGTCGGATTTTTGAATTGATTCATTGTGATTTATGGGGACCAAATAGTACGCCTTCCTCGTGTGATGCAGTGTATTTTTTGACTATTGTGGATGATTTCTCCAGAGCCGTTTGGGTATACTTGTTGCGTAGCAAAACTGAAGTTAATAAATTTTTTTCAAGTTTCTTTTCTATGGTTGAGCGGCAATTTGACAAATCTGTTAAGATTGTTCGAAGTGACAATGACACCGAATTTAAATGTATGTTTGAATATTTCAATAAAAATGGGATTTTGTTTCAAACCTCTTGTGTTGGCACCCCTCAACAAAATGGTCGTGTCGAGCGTAAACACCAACATATACTTAATGTGGGTAGAGCGTTAATGTTTCAAGCTAATTTACCTCAACAAAATGGTCTTTTCTATGGTCGTGCCGAGGGTCTTCACGGAAACAGCCTCCCCACTCTAAAAGTGGGGGTATGGACTGCGTACATCCTACCCTCCCCAGACCCTGCTCTGAGCGGGATATACTGGGTATGTTTGGTTTGGTTTGGTTTGGTCTTCTGGGGGGGAATGTATTCTTACGGCTGTTTATTTGATAAATCGAACCCCTTCAAGTTTGTTGGAAAATAAAACTCCATATGAGGTACTTCTTGAAGAGCGACCTAATTTTGATCTATTGAAAGTGTTTGGATGCTTGTGTTTTGCCCATAATCAGAAAACAAAAGGTAATAAGTTTGCTAGTCGTAGTCGAAAATGTGTGTTTGTTGGTTATCCGAATGGGAAGAAAGGGTGGAAGGTGTATGATATTGATACATGGGAGATTTTTGTTTCTCGTGATGTTAAATTTCATGAAACTGAGTTCCCATTTGCATCTAAAAATAATGGTGTGTCAATGGAAAAGGTCACCAGTGTTGTGCCTAGTGATGTCGAATTTTTGGAGGATCTAGAAACAGTGTTCGATGCAGGGGGTGATGCCTCAATTAGAGAGAGAGAGAATTCCTCTCATCCTGAACCTTCACCTGAAATCCCTATCCCTCTGTCAGAGCCTATTGTAGAATCCAGGACAGAACTTGGACGAGGTTTGCGTAATAAATTACCTTCAGTGTTGTTACGTGATTATGTAACTGGCAATGTACGGAAAGAGAGTCCCTCCCAAAGTTCATCCGCTTTGACACACTCCTCAGGTACTCCTTACCCTATAGCGCATTTTGTGAATTGTGATAATTTCTCTGTACGACATCGTACCTTTATTGCAGCTATTCTTGATGGGGTTGAGCCTCGTAACTTCAAGGAGGCCATGCAATCTCCTTGTTGGCGCGAAGCAATGCAAAGGGAGATTCGTGCCTTGGAAGACAATCAGACATGGGTTATGACTGAGTTGCCACCCGGCAAAAGAGCACTTGGTTCCAAATGGATATTTAAAATTAAATATCATGCCGATGGGACAATAGAAAGATACAAGGCACGGCTTGTCATTTTTGGTAATCACCAAGTTGAAGGAATTGATTACAACGAGACTTTTGCTCCTGTTGCTAAGATGGTCACTGTCCGTACCTTTCTTGCTGTCGCAGCTGCTAAAAACTGGGAACTCCATCAAATGGACGTTCATAATGCTTTTCTTCATGGTGACTTAGAGGAGGAGGTTTACATGAAGTTGCCCCCTGGATTCAATTTTGGCAAACCCGGGATGGTGTGTCGTCTGAAGAAGTCTCTGTATGGTTTAAGACAAGCTCCAAGGTGTTGGTTTGATAAATTAGCTCCTTCTCTGAAAAGGTATGGTTTTGTTCAATCATATTCAGATTATTCTTTGTTTACTCTTCGCCGGGGAAAAATTCAAGTTAATGTTCTTGTGTACGTTGATGATTTAATTATCTCTGGCAATGATTCTTCTGCCATCTCTGAGTTCAAGAAATATTTGGGGAACTATTTTCATATGAAGGATTTAGGCGTGTTAAAATATTTTTTGGGTATTGAAGTAGCCCGAGGTCCCGAAGGAATTTTTCTGTGTCTACGAAAATATGCGCTTAATATCATTGCAGAGATGGGATTACTTGGGGCCAAGCCCACCGCCTTTCCTATCGAACAAAATCATACACTTGCTCTGGCTTCTGGAATTTTGTTGGAGGATCCGGAACGATATCGGCGCTTGGTTGGGCGTCTAATATACCTGTCTTTTACTCGCCCGAATTTGACTTATACATTTCATATTTTGGCTCAATTCATGCAACAACCGCGTCTCGAGCATTGGGAAGCGGCTATTCGGGCCGTCAGATATTTAAAAGGTTGTCCAGCTCAAGGGATTCTACTGCGCTCCGATAATGAATTATGTTTGACAGGATGGTGCGATTCTGACTGGGCTAGTTTCACTTTAACTCGTCGTTCTATCACTGGCTGGCTTGTGTTTCTTGGTTCTTCTCCTATTTCCTGGAAAACCAAGAAACAACATACGGTTTCTCGTTCATCGGCAGAAGCCGAGTATCGCTCTATGGCCGCTGTTACTGCTGAACTCAAGTGGTTAAAAGCATTGCTTTTGAGTCTTGGTATTGATCACCCGCGTTCTATGCAATTATTTTGTGATAGTAAGTCCGCTCTGCATATTGCTCAAAATCCGGTCTTTCACGAAAGAACGAAACATATCGAGATAGATTGTCACTATGTGCGAGATGCCATCAAGGATGGAGTAATTGCCACGAGTCATGTTTCCACGAATTTACAGCTTGCTGATATCTTCACCAAAGCATTGGGCAAACGTCAATTTCTGTTCTTACTTTACAAGTTGGGCATTTCTGATCTTCATGCTCCAACTTGAGGGGATGTATTGGGAGTTATTCTTCACGGCCATCACATGCTACATCTGGATAGCACATTGCCCATGATCCAGCCTTGTTCTTTTCCTTAGTTCTGTAAAGTTTGTCCTAATAATTCTTGTCTCCTATGTAAAGTTTGCCCTAATAATTCTTGTCTCCTACTAGCACATGGTACTTCATCTGTAAAGTAGTTAAACATTCTGTCATTCAATAATTAAGGGCAGAATTCTTGTATATAGCTATGTATCAGTCGGACATGGAGAGCAGCTTGGAATATTAACATTTCTGAGTATCAAACAATTCTATTATTCTCCTCCAAGCTTTGGCCCCGCAGGGGCACTTACAGCAATATCTTGGCATGCTGCAAACTTCGTTAGACCAGATACTAGCAGAGGAGGTAGTACGGATCCTGTTGATTACGTAAAAGTTAAATGTATAGTCACTGGAATTCCCAGTGAAGGGTATACACCCGTCTTCTCTTTTAACCCTATTATATTTAAATGCTCTAGTTCCATATTTTATTCTTGTACTAGTCAATACAGTAAATCATTAAGAGTTCAATGTTATATATTTTTAATCTCATTAAGAGTTTAATTTAGTTGATCCCAATATCCCATCGAAGTGCTCTTGGTACAATCATCATCATTTAAATAGAAGGACAAAAAAAGTCTTTTAAAATTATATAGTTAGTGAGTTAATCATGGTTACAATAAATAATGGGATATAATAGAAAAATGGGATATATTTATAATTATAAATAAATAAGGGACATATTCATAATTGACTAGTTAAAATGGGACATATTAGAAAAAAACCATTTAAAAAGACAATTATACGAAGAAAATGAATTCTCCACCCAATAAATCATTAGAAGAACTTCCTGGCCATGTTAGCTCTAGTTAAGGAGAAAAGAGACAGTTTTTTTTTTTTTTTTTCTCATTTTATTTTACTGCTTTCATGTTTAATTACATGGCATTTCATCAATCAAAACTATATTACTTCAATTTGTAAAAATCACCTTTATATATAATAAAACACCCGTAAGAACATGTTATTATGATTAAAATAAACCTAAATAAATATTAATATTAATTTAAATTTAGATGCATGGGATATCACTTACGGTGTTTTAAAATTTAAATTAATCTTTCCACGTTCATATTACAATTCTAATGAGATTATACTTAGAACCTTCTAATTAACAATTCTAGTTCTAAGCGGAATATTTGATTCAGTATGTGCGTGTGTGTATATAAAACGTAGCTTATGTTACGATACTCTGCGTTCTTCCCAAGTACGTAGATCCAAGCCTCTAGCTACTTTCATTCACAATCAACAATATAATGGCCGCCTATTTGCCTAACGAAATTTTGGCGCAAGTACTAGTAAAGGTAACATGCTTGAAGTCTATTTTGAGATGCACCTCAGTTTGCAGGTCATGGTACTCATTGATAAAATCTCCTATATTTGTTACACTTCATCTATGTCGTCCAAATATTACCAAGTATCTCTTTTGTGACTATGCTGCATCTCTTTGTCCTGAGGAACGGTATCTGTCGATACACTACGACAGTGAAGCATTTGTCGAATATTACAGATTGGTGTTTCCGGGCAGGCAAAAATATCAAATAACTATACACGGGTTTTGTAATGGACTAATATGCTATTCGGAGTACGGTGACAGTGGTGTATACCTTTGGAACCCCGCCATCAGAAGGCTAAAAGTTCTTCCAATGTATAGAAACTACAAGAATTATCAAACTACTAAACGGAGTTTCGGATTTTGGTTTGACAAACGGAGGAACGATTACATGGTTGCTAAGCTCTCCTATGCAGGGGTGGACGCCGCATCAGCCATTGATGTCTATAGTTTGATCACTAATACTTGGAAAACCATCACTAAAAGTATTCCTGGTATGTCTACAATGCAACGTGGTTTTGAATTAGCATATGTTGATGGGAGATTGCATTGGCCATCAAAAAGAAGTGACGGCAGCTGGATGATATTTTCTTTGGATATCGAAAGTGGTATGTTTCGAGACACATTAATATCATGGGGCTCAGACAGGAAGCTGTCAGATTTCTACTTGACACCTCTTGGTGAACACTCTGTTGCTGTTTTTGGATCTAGATTTACGGGCTCACATGGAATCTATCGTTCTTGTATAATACAAATATATGATCAGAATCTAAACAAGTTATGTACAGTTGATTTGGAAAAGGATGCGCAATTTGATCTTGGACGTGTGGTAGGTCTAAGAAACAACGGTGAAGCTCTTTTTCCCAAACTGGACCGACATAATAAGCTCAGTCGGCCTAATGATTCAGGGTTAGTCTCTTGTGATGTTCAAACTAAAGATTGTAAGGAGTTCGTTAAGGAGCTGGACTACAATGTGAGGACAATAATTAAAGAACACAAGGGCAATGTCTCCTACCATAGCCGTGAACTCAAACGGGTTAGACCATTGATTGAGACTCTAGTCCTGCTTAATGATGGAGATGCCGAGGAAACTTCAAGTCCAAATTATAACCAGACAATATTTGAAAACACAGAATGATGTGCCTTGTAATTGGTAGATAAATGGATTGATCGACAGCACAGCTGGAACTTCTTTGATTTTAATTATTCTAGCTGTTTCGAAATGCATTGCCGGTTGTTTTGTATAGACGGGTAGCTTATAGAACATACTATAATTAAAGAGTTTAAAGAAGGCAAATCTTGTAAGTAGGCCGGGTTAGGATCGGATCGATCTAAATCCATATCTATTTGTTTTTATCGGATTCGGATCGGATCACATCTCGGATATTTTAGAGATCGATCCATATCCAATCCATTTAATTTAATGAATAAACGGATCGAATTTCGGATATCCATTACTCCATTTATTTTTTAAAATATAAAAAAATAACCACATTGATATATATCATTCACCATTTTAAAAGAAAATTAGCAAAAATTTGAGAAGTTACAATGTCAGTGTGTAAATTTTAGTAACAATTAAAAATTTAAACTATTTTAATAATTTTATTGTTCAAACACAATGTTTAAAAAAACATAAACTGCAGTACAAGTAAATATAATTAACTATTCATCCACTAACAAAAATCATTGTCCGAATGTATTTAAATTATAAATGCAAGTTTCTAATATAGAAAATTGACATTAAAATATAAATAAAAAAAATTTAATGATGTTAAACTTTGGAGGCTGGAGTGTATAATATTTAGAATTTTCAATAAAGTAACTTATTACAATATAAAATATTTTAAAAATATTACTATATATATTTTATAATATATTATTATATAATTAAACGGATCGGGTCGTGGATAAGCGGATCGGATCAACCTAAATTCATATCCGATCCATTTATTATTCGAGTCGTTCTTATCGGATCGGGTTCCGGATCGGATATTTTTCAGGCCAATTCATATCCATTTAAATCAGAGCGGATCGAATCGGATCGGATATCCGATCCATTGACACACCTACTTGTAAGACCAGAGTCTAATATCATCGGTCTTTTATGTTTCACTAAATGTTAAATTTAAATCTTACTTAATGATCTAGATGGTCGAAAGTATTATCTACCAAATTAAGAAGGTGTTTGGGATTGCTTAAAATAAGTTACTTTTGACTTAACGGGGGTATTTTTAACTTAAAGGAGAAAGTAAAGTTGTTTACTTTAAGTTGAATGAAAGTGTTTGGGTAATTTTACTTAAAGTTAAATGGGGGTTTAATAATTTTGGTTTAAAGTGAAATTTGACTTAAAAAAAATTTAAATTTATGATATTTAAGCTTTACAAGAATTGTGAAAAAAATAAAAAATAAAAAAATCCATAAGTCATAAATCATAAGTCAAAAGTACCTAAATGGAACTTATGACTTAAAACAATTTTTTAACTTAAAACTTAGCTTTAAGCAAGTTACACAAACAAAGCAAAAGGTCCTTAAAGGAGCTTTCTCTCCGTTAAGCACAAGTAGCGAAACACGCTCTAAGCTTCTTCAAAATAATACTATGCTTAAAGTAATGAAGTCTATGTCAGAGATGCACCTCTTTTTGGAAGTCAAGGTATTCATTGATCAAATCGCCAACGTTCCTTGCCCTTCATCAGTTCATCTACCTCGTACAAACAATACCAAGTGTCTCATAAGCATCTCCAATGGTTGGGGATCCCAATTTTGCCACAATGAAAAATATTATTTTTATATTTTCTCTTTTTCACATTATTTTTGTCACCCTTCTTTCACAAAATACTTCAATGATTGGCACTCCTAGATGCTAAATTTAATAAAAAATGCATAACATAAATATATTAGAAAAATAATTTTTAATTCATCATTGGGTCAACAAAAGAAGTTGGCACCCTAGTTTATGTTGGCATCTCAAGTTGAAAAACCGCGCGGTGTGATGCGGACGGTTTTTACGATTTGATGCGGTTTATGAGAGCTCAGATGTGTAGTAGCAAACACGCTCAAGTTTAAGTGCAACCGATTGTCCCGGTTAAGATTTTGGGCGCTTCTGTTATTTTTTCAACTTCGCTTGCAGGTTCCACTTATTTTTCCTTCACGTCCTATTATTCACTAGCAACACCAACACCTTTTGATACTTAACCATTTCTTTTCTTAGATTCACAAGCAGATGTCTTTAGTTCTCTTTTAACTGATCACCAACTGTGGAAGTTTGACACACCATAATTTGTACGTCTTCTATTTTTCCTGTTCTTTGCGCTGCTTTTAACCTCATGCTGCTGATACAATACGACGCCATTTCCATTTGGAGGCAAACACACTGTGATGTTTCTCTTAGACAAGATGCGCAGGAATAATATTGGGTTGCTCATTTCCTTTCTCTTAGAAGCTAATTATAGTACCATTCATCCAGTCTAGTCCGATACTGACGGTAAATATCTCCTTTATTTGCCTTGTCTTGCTGCAATTCAGAGATCACAACTTTTTTTAGTAAAAAGAAGCGATGATATGGGACTTTTTTTCCTAAGTTAAAAAAGTGGTGATAATTTTGTAAAAAATCCAGAAATTATAATTATATCCATCAATTATTTTAATTAATTCCAATAATCTAATTAATTTCTTGACAGTACCACTGTACCAGTTAAATCCAAATCTTAAATTTTATGAGTATTATTTTTGTGTATTTAGAGAAAAGAATAATTCTAGATGGTTAATTAAGTTGCACTAAATTCAGGGTCAATCTCTTATGTACTATTTTAATCCATTTTAAATTACTATTTTGAACTTCTACATTTATTAATACATATCAATTAAATTCGTATTTAATATGTTTATTTAATACTATCTACTTAATTATAACATTTTTATTACATTGCAATTAATTATATCTAACTAATTAATGGCACATCTGAATGTTTTAACTAAAATAAGAGATCTTGAAAAGGGGACAAAATAAATGTTGATTAAAAAAGAACGCGACAAATTAAAGAATTTTAATCGTCACAATATTAATTACTAATATTAATATCAAAACGTAACGAAAAAAACCACAATACCAATTATAAAATAGAGCAATCTCGTGACGTGCACGAGAATTGAAGCTATTTTTAAATAAAGCCCAGCCCATCACTTGTTAATCAACCATTGCGTCAGCTCACTGGCAATACTGTACTCTACCTCATTAATCAATTTCTTGTAATTTTCTAGCCAATTCGCTCAAAAGGTCCTTTTTTCCAGCTACTGATTTGGGTATTGCATATTCTTTATATTTCTATCTTAAACACAAAATCAAAACTTTTGATTTTTTTTCGTTCTTGATTATCTTATGCAATTTATAAACTCCATTGTCAAGAAAGAAGCTTAGAATATGAAACTAGCTTGAGGGTCTCCACTCAGGTAAAAATTTCAAGCAACCAAGTTTGCTATTGTCATCAAAATTTGAACTTGAAATATTGCATATAATGTGTATGATATTATGCTCCTTCCATAATTAGTGCAACTATGAATTTCTTGTGATTATATATGATCATATTAGTATTTACATTTTAGTAGTTTAAGTTATTCACATTGCTCTCTACATGATTACGTTTCTATTTTAAGGTAAATGTATTGGTTTCTTTATTCGAAGACTTGTGCATTACTAAGCCGCCCTCTTCCTTTCTTTTTTGCTTGCAAAGAATATCAATGCTAGTGTAGCGTCTGCGTACATTCCTCTTCTTAGTGTGGTGATGAGTATGTATGGTGTGGTTCGGTGTCTATGCTAGCGTAAAATTGTTTTAACAGAGATTCTTTTTTCCTTTTTGTTTATGTTGTGTTCAATCATTTTCGGTTATCTGTTTTAAGTTTTTAGTGCTAGTTCACATACATTTGCAGTTTTGTATTTTGGTTACTTGTCTTGACACTTCATAGGGTACCAAAATCATGCAGGCATGCTCCTCATTTATATGTGATAGTAACATCCTGCGCCATCAGACATAAACTACCTCTGCTTTACCCCTATAGTACATATTATGGTGACTCTGGTTCCCAAAGTATCAGCCTTGTTGGAGAAGACTCTGACTGTTAAACAAATAAAGCAAATTCAGGCACTGGTACTCATCAATGGTCTTATTCATTTAGAGAGATTAGTGGTCTACAGACTTCTTGATTCTTCAAAAAGTTATAATAGAGATACATCTAAGTACGTTCAGTTAATCCTTGATCACATGCAAAATCCAGATGTTTCTTTGTGGGTTCACAGCATCCGCTTTCTGTCTAAACATGGGAAATTTGTTGAGGCGTTTGCTCAGTATGTACATATGCAGAGATCAGGACTATTACCAAGCACTTTTGCGGTGTCATCTGCTCTTAAGGCATGTGCAAGGGTAAAAGATCTGTGGGGTGGGATCTCAATTCATGCTCAAATTCACAAATTTATATTTTTTGATGATGTTTATGTTCAAACAGCTCTTGTGGATTTCTATTCAAAACTTAATGATATTGAGACATCACGCAAGGTTTTCGATGATATGAAAAGGAAAAATGTGGTTTCTTGGAATTCATTACTAATTGGGTATCTAAAAAATGGGAATTTACCAATGGCTCAGAGCTTCTTTGATGAGATTCCAGAGAAGGATGCTATATCTTGGAATTCGATGATTACCGGATATTTGAGGACGGGTGATATAGATAAAGCATATTCTCTGTTTGAAAAGATGCCTGAAAGAAATACGGCTTCCTGGAATGCAATTATTGGTGGATATGTAAACTGCGGGAAAATTGAACTAGCAAGAGCCTTTTATGATTTAATGCCCAAAAGAAACAATGTTTCTTGTATAACGATGATTTCCGGATACTCGAGATGTGGGAATGTTGAATCTGCTAAGGAGCTGTTTTATCAAATGGACGAGAAAGATCAAGTCGTGTACAATGCCATGATAGCTTGTTTTGCCCAAAATAGCAGACCACGGGAGGCACTTCAACTATTCAATGAGATGATTCAACCCCATATAAAAATTCAACCGGATAAAATGACGTTGTCTAGTGTTATATCTGCATGCTCTCAACTTGGAGATTTGAGCTTTGGTGTCTGGACTGAATCATTCATGAGAAAACTTGAAATCAGAATGGATGATCATCTTGCCACTGCTTTTATTGATTTGTATGCTAAGTCTGGGAGCATTGATAAAGCTTTTGAGTTGTTTCGTGGCTTGCGAAAGAAAGATGTGGTTGCCTATACAGCTATGATATTGGGATGTGGCATTAATGGCCGGGACAGTGATGCCATCAAGTTGTTTGAGGAGATGATACATTCTGAAATTTCTCCAAATTTAGTAACTTTTACAGGACTGTTAACTGCCTTTAATCATGTCGGTATGGTGGAAGAAGGTTATCATTGCTTTAATTCCATGAAAAAGTATGGACTTGTTCCGTCTTCTGATCATTACAGTCTCATGGTTGATCTCCTTGGTCGAGCGGGGAGGTTAGTAGAAGCCCAAGATTTAATAAAGAGCATGCCTATGCAGCCTCATGCTGGGGTTTGGGGATCATTACTTTCTGCTTGTAATTTACATAACAATGTTGAACTAGGGGAAATTGCAGCTAAGCATTGCTTTGAGTTAGAGCCTGATTCTACTAGTTATCGTTCACTTCTGGCCAATATATACTCCTCAGCTGGGAGGTGGGATGATGCCAAGAGATTGCAGAAAGCTATCCATGAAACAAGTATGGAAAAGGGTATAGCCAAGATATCTGGAAGTAGTTGGATGGGACATAGTTGAGTAAAGTTGCAAATTGGCAGTGCTAGAAGTTACTAGAAACCAGAAGCTATCCACCAAACGGGTATGGAAAAGGGTATTGAGATCTGGTAGTATTTGGATGGGACATAATTGTGTAAAGTTGCATATTGGCAGTTCTTATAGTTACCAGAAACCAGAAGTAGTGATGTTGTTCAAATGATGAGTTCTCATGGGGTACTTTTCTTTTTTTTTTTTTTTTTTTTTTTTGCGGATAAACCTTCTGGTTTTAGTTCGAAAGGCTACACATTCATCTCCTGTCAAGCTCCATGGTAATCACCTCCCTTAAGTGGCTTCAATACTTAAACCATACTTTGACCATGCGTGTTTAGTAAAATTTATCCTACTGATTGCGCATACTTAACAAATTTATTTGTTAAGTACTTACTAAGTACTTATTAAGTAAAATTTATCCTAATGATTGCGCATATCATTGGTTAAGAGACAAGAAGTCCATTCTCAATCTTTCCTTCTATGATACGAATAATTAAGTACTGTCATGGCAGTATGACCACACCTCGTGTGCTTTCTTTCTTATTGTTACCTTTTTGATGATTGAGAAAATTTCCCGTCAAAACTATTGATAAATATGTGCTGATTGTAAATATTAGTTGTTGTAATTCTAACAAAACCTATGCAATGTGACAGAATTACCTACCAGCTCCTGTTTCCATGCATAATCTCTAGTGTCACAGTGGCTATCGTTAACTAGGAGATAACTTACCAGTTATCTATCACAGTCCAGACTTTAGACTAATGAGGAAAAATTGAACCAGCTTTGTTAGGCTTGCAAGTGACTGGAGAATCAGAGAGATAGCCGTTTACACAGCTTGAAGCCTTGAAATAGTGATAGAACTAAGTACTAACTATTGCCACCTTCTGAGTACTGAGCAAAATAGATGGTAAAGGTATCTCTAATGGTCATTTATTTTACGCAACCTTTCTCTCACACAGCCAAATTAACATTCTAATACTAGTACTCCTGGTAAAGCAAGCATGCATCTTTTGTTGTTATCAGTAAAACTCCATTTGACGGACTTTGATATATACTTTCAAGCTATGTTTTGAACTAAAAAATTGAGAAAAGTGCTTTGTTTTCTCATTAACTTCACATTATGCATTTCGTTTCTTGGCAGTAATCTAATTCTGAATGTTTATTCTTCTTCCAGGGTAGTTAGATGCATAACATTGGATTCTCGATGCCGCCGCAGCAAAGCAAAATTGCAAGGGTGTAGAAAAACTATTCTCAACATAAACAAGAAAAAATTTGGAAATAGCTTCAGCTCTGGCTGCCTATATTGTTAAACAAGACAACATATTGATACAAACCAAAGTAGTTGGATACCTGGATAGTTTTTTTTTTATTTGTTCTTTTTTATGCTTTTGCTTCTGTTGTATCATAAAATTTTAAAATCAAACTCCCTGAAAGAGCATCTCTCTACTTCTATCAGCAGGCTAAGGGGTAAGAACTGTGCCTTACTTCCATCACCCGAAAATTAACTAAGGTTGTGTTCACTTGTTGGGAATGGAATGTGGATGGAATGGAATAAAAAACTATATACAAATTTTATGAAGAAAGAAGAATATATGAGTGAAATCATGAATGAATATGATGGAGTCTAAATTTTCCTTGATAAAGATTGTAGGAAAATTGATGTAGAAATGGAATGAGCATTCCTTCCAAAACATGTGAGTTAGAATTCTAGTTCAAATAGTTTTGAATAGAATAAAGGAAAGAATGAAACTTTTAAACATTTTCCTCAAACTCACCCAAATAAGAATTTAAATTTAATTTCATTTCCCCCTAATTCCAGTAAGTTGTAATTTTCTTAATTTATCTACACAAAATTCAGTCGTATTTATTTTTCAATGTTTAAAACGTAATATAAGGTCAAGATGATTAAAAAGTTGATCATGAGTATAAAAGTGATAGAGTTGATTCAAAAAAATTACATAAGTAAATACAGTGGCTTCTGATTTTAAAAAAATAAATAGATATATAAAAAAAATTACAGTGGGCTTGTAGACTGTAGTGAATAAGGGTCGGGTCACACGTTTTGGTCCGGATCCAAATTCTAAACCATCAGTTGTTCCATTTTATCTGATTTGAGGTTTCTGACTTTGTAAATGCAAGATGGCGCTCTCTCTCCAGACAACAAGTTCTTCTTCATGTCTCTACTCTCGCTCTACACCTTCTCACTCTTCTTTAAGGTACCCTCTCTCTCTCTCTCTCAAATCATCTTTTATGTTACTGTAAAGATTTTGGTTTAATTGTGTACAATTTTGTGTAATTGGCAGCTGTGCAACCAAGGTTTTTGTGGGTTTGAGGCTACAATCCCCAAGTTTGTATCTTTTACTCTTTTTCTATCTTTTTTTTTGTATTTCATATCATGGGTATCTCTTTATTGGCAATTTTTTTTGTTTTTATTGAGTTTTCTTGAATTTGGGCAGCTTCTTATGGGATTTCAAGGCCTAATTTGAATGTTGAATTTCATAACAAGGTGCATAAGAGTATTGAATCCAGGTGTGCTTTGGACCCTTTCAAAAAATTGTTGTTGTTGGATTATTAGTATTGAATTTCACCTATATAGTAATTTGTTTGTGTGGGTGTGTGTTGCTAAACTTGAAAGGAAGTAATAAATACTTAAAACTTGTTAAGTGTTAAGTATATGTTTAAATTTTGACCACTAAATTATTGTGACAGAAACTTCTTAGTGCATTTTGTTGACCAATGTCTCCAATTTTGTGTTATTGATGGTTTTACTACAAATAAAATGTCATGGGATTTATACTTGGGTGTGAAATCTGATATCATCATGACAAGACAAACGTCACTTGGAGTATTTTATGGGGTTAGAAGGGCTCTGATTCAGATGTATGTTTATACATTCTTTGATTGCAGGACTTGTAATGGTAAACCAAACCGATCTCGTGCTAGAATGATGCCCATAGGAACACCACGAGTTCCCTACAGAACACCTGGCGAGGGAAGTTGGCAATGGGTTGATTTGTGGAATGCCCTGGTAAGTGGTTATGGCTGGATACTACTTTTTGACCTTAAATTCTTATACACTAAGATAGTCATGGCACGCGATGGACAAGCAGTGGTCTATCCATTTCACATGAACTAAAAATATGGTTGACTATATTTTCCTCCATGTTCTATATATTGTTGTGTTTGAATAACTTTTGGTTAGAATAAATTGCCACCCAACATATAATTTACTTTTGCAAGCAGCTAGTAGTTATTCACTGAACTCTTGTTGCAGTATCGGGAACGTGTTATATTTATCGGGCAAAATATAGATGAAGAATTTAGCAACCAAATACTGGCAACCATGTTATACCTTGATAGTATCGAATCTTCCAAGATGATGTATATGTACATCAATGGTCCTGGTGGTGATGTAAGTTATTCTATAATCTAGCTTTCATATGTGAAACTATTTGCACATTTTTTTTTATAAAATTTAGTGAAAAATATAATTAGTCTTTGTATACCTCTTTACTGGATTGTTGTCTACTTTTTTTTTTTTTTGCTAAGCGGATTGTTGTCTACTTGTTCAGCTCACTCCAAGTATGGCTATCTATGACACAATGCAAAGCTTAAAAAGTCCTGTTGGTACTCACTGTGTGGGCTATGCTTATAATCTTGCCGGTTTTCTTCTTGCTGCTGGAGAAAAGGTATCACTCTTATAGCACAATAGTAATTCGAATTTAGAGACAATATATGTAGGCAAAAGTTATTCTCTGATAATTAGAGACAATTTACCTAGGCATTCTGGGATAATAAAGGGACCAGGTTAAACAATTAAATGGCGCATGTGCTTTATGTGGTAAATCAATTAATTTTTCCATTTTTTGAATTCTTTAACAGCCCCCTGTCTTGAAACAATGTTCATGATTTTCACTTTTTGTAATGTTGCATTCATAAGGTATAGTCAATCATGTGGTATTAGTATTACTCGGGCACTCTTCAGCAGACAAAAATGATTAGTCCATTTTGCCTGTGTACAGACTGCAAATCCATATTGAGTTGATGGATTATTCTCTGTTCCTGTGAGATGTATAATGGCCTTGATTGAATGTGTTGTCCCTTTTTAACTGTGAAAAGTGAATACCCATATTTAGCATTTAGTAGTTTTCAGTGGCAAATAAAATTACTAAAGTTCTTTAAATAGTTTTGACAAGTTAGATTGAACATTGGAGACTCTAGGAGAATTAAATAGTATCTGGCTACGTATTTGCATAATTGATTTGCAAAATGATAGTGGTGAAGTAGTAGGTGATTCATGATTGTAGCAATGGCTCTCTTTCTTTGGTTTTAATAATTTTAGAGCAAACCTGTACATTTTGTGAGATTTTAATTTTCTTTTGTAGTTATCCCTTAGTCAAGACCCTCCAATATTTCAACAAACGAAAAACATATACATAACATTCGTATGAGATAGGCAAGTCATAAGTTGTTGAAGTTCAAATAAAAAATTGATTTATTTTATTCGTGTGCATGAGCTCTATCCTTAAATTCTTCTTTTCTTATCTTGCATTATGAAGGGCAATCGCAACGCAATGCCTCTTTCGAGAGTTGCCTTACAATCCCCTGCAGGGGCAGCTCGTGGTCAGGTTTGACTATGTCTTGCCTGTTTTGAATTAGTTACATTGGATTTATATTTCTACCACTATCGTATCAAGTCTCCTGTATGAAGTCATGTGTATTTACTTATAAGTAATTTGACAGGCTGATGACATTCGCAATGAAGCAAATGAGCTTCTCAGAATTAGAAATTATCTTTTTAAAGAGCTATCACAGAAGACGGGCCAGCCTGAAGAAAAGGTATATTCGATATCTCGCTCGAATTATTTTTTGTTTTTGCTGTTTGCAAACATAATGTTTTCCTGGCCAGTTGGCCTCCTTTGATTCTTAAACAGAAGATGATATTAGAACGTGTTAATTAGGGTCATGTGTTCTGTAAGTCTGACCATATATTTGATGCTGTTTAAGCGAGGGGTTCATTACTAGGTTATTGGTAAAATGCATTTTTTTAATGATAATTGTAGCTGGTCTGTACTCCATAGTGGTTTGAAGGCTACATCTTAGTAGTTACAGCCAGCTCTAAATTCCATTGTGAAGCATCGAGGCCATGTCAATCGTAAATTAAAACATGATTGTAGTTGATGCACTTTGTACAATATCGTTAGTCTGATTCTAAATCTTCTTATATACATCTTAGGGCTGCTTAGTTGGTTGTAGACAAGAAGTGTAGTATCAGTTTTTGAATTTATAGAAAGTAATCAAATAATATGTTATCATGATAATATGTGTCCCCACATTCTTCAGGTAGTCTTGTTATCTTTATAATATGTATATCACCAATTTTGTAATTTTTACTACATTACACAGATTTATAATGACTTAAGCCGGATGAAACGCTTTAATGCCCAAGAAGCTTTGGAATATGGTTTAATTGATCGTATAGTTAGGCCTCCCAGAATAAAAGCAGACGCAGTATCAAGAAATGCCGGAACTGGTCTTGGTTAGTGTACATTTATTTTTGTGTACCATATTGGCTGGTATCTGTTATGTAGTTCAAATTGTTTCCCAGAATTAATTGTTTAACTTGTATGATTCTCAAATAATAAAAGAATACTGCATAAAAGTGTTTATTTTTCGATATCTTTTGTGTGGCTTATTCATTATTTTTGTCTTCTCGGGATCCCTATAACAGTTGAAAGTGGTTGAGTTCTGTTTCAAACATTATTATGATTTTAGTAACTGCTCACAGCAATCAGCGTTGTCCTTTAGTCTTGTTTTTGGTCTTCCAGGCTCCGGACTCTCCTACTTCATTTGGGGAATTTCGGTAATAGAAAGGTGAGTGGGTGATTCTTAGTCATAGTTTATGCATTTAAGTCAACCAAAATATACTAGTATGCAAAAAAAATAAGAAAAACACACTAAGTTATTTACTTCCGGTGAGTAATAATATTTAGGTTGGCTGATTGATGCTATAGATAGAGTGTATGGTCATAGCTTTTGTAGCTTTTACTTATTCCTTTCATCAGATGTGTTTCTGTTGGTATCCTTCCTCTCAAGTCTCAATGCATTTTCATTTTCTAATTTTTCCAATCCTTACATTTTCAATATTTTTATCGCAAGATCTTGCAGATATACCAGTTTTATTGGTATCTTATCTTGAGACTATTGCTGATCTCATATGAACATGTAACCTTTCTATAACATTTGGTACTTGACAGTTATATCTTATTAAACTTTAGGAACGATGAGATTCCCTACAACCACTGTAGTTTTGTTCATTAAATAAAGGCTTAGACTAAATCCCTGCGCAGAGGGCTTTATTGTAAAGTTGGAAGTGAAAATTGGAAGAGGGAGACAGGAGAAGTGATGGACATCCTCTGGTCCTCAACCAAGAAATCTGGGCTATTCTGAGAACTACTTACAGTAGGAAACATAAAACCTAAAACATATGTGAATATTTACGAAACATGAGCCGGAAGTCTTCACGGAAACAACCTGTCTACTTCTTCGAGTAGGGGGTAAGGTCTGCGTACCTTGGGATATGATGTGTAATTGTGTATGTTTTGTTGGGTTTGATTTATTTACCAAACTTCAGAGCTAAGTCACAGGATTGTTAGGCCACACGCTCTGTTATGTGATTTTCATTTGGCATTTGGGCCATATGTGTGGTCGCATTGGAAGTTTTTATAGATATTTGACCTGGACTATGGTTTCAGAAGTTTATGAATCAACTATCAAGTAGTTCACATAGTCAATGTAGTTTTATCATTCATCTGTTCTTCCTTCCATCCTTGTATGACCTTAGAGATGAATGCTTCAACTTTGTTCTCCAAGTCATGGTCAGTCTCTTCGTTATCCTCAATCCAGTCTATCTCACTGTCACTACCATTATCATCGTCCTCCTCATAACCACTTGAGCCACAGTGAGAGTCATAATTATTTGAACCAAATATATCCCTCTCCTCACTAACATACCCTAGATCCTCAATTTGCTCCTCCGACACTCCATCAAAAAATTGAAGAGAAGATAATAACTCATCAACTCCTCCAGCAGATGATTGAAAACTCCTGGCTAGAATAACAAGTACGATGCCGTTGAACACAGAATACCGAAAGATACGCGTGGATGAAATCTCAAAAAGACGGTCATGCAACATAGATAAATTTAGTAGGAGCAGAGAAATGAATGCACATAGAACTAGAAACAGATGCATCACAACTATGGATGCTTTCATCTTGTCACATGATAAACAAGTAGGCAGGTTTGTAATTTCTTTATCGAACTTGCTGATGTTCTTTTATACTTTGTGTAGGAGTAATTCAAAAGACGTAGTTGTGCTTTCTAAGAAAGTTGTTTTTAAGTCTTGATATAAATAAGCTTCCAAGCAAAATAATCATGGAGCTTTCTTGTAGATGTATGCTTACAACTTTGCTATGCAACTTCAGTATTCCAGGCTTTATTGCCACATGTCAGTAAAGAAAATTTGGGGCCGCCTGTATAATTTGTTCTCACCGTGCAAGAAATTCAGGGTAGAAATTCCCAGGAAAAGATGTTTTGTTTGCCTATATTATTATGGAATCTCATTGACTTTAACCTGATTTTATGGAGTATGGTGAAACAGTTTCTAGAATGCTTTGGGCCCGAATTTCTTGAGGCCCCAGGCTGTGCAACTGGAAAATGGAAGTGCAATTATCCAAAAAAAAGAGGAAATTGTAAATAATTTTTTACACACACATTCGGAATTTTTTCTTTATCAATGAAATTTATTTTTTTATTCGACACGGCTGTACAAGTTAAATCTCATGGATCTACTGTTTTATTTTTGTATAGTGAAAGATAACTTTTCTAAGTTAAATGAAATCCTCCCAGGCTCATTAAAACTATGATGACCCACTCTATTCGCTGAACAGTTGACAAACTTCAAACTAACATTTGGTAAACTAAGCAGCACATTTCTGCAATCTTGAATAACACATCCAGAATGCTGAATATTCATTTTATTTATAACCTACTCGTTCTATTGCAACCAAGCAAACACATAATATATGTTGACATGTGTTTCTGACCTGTTTAGATTATACATGATATTTCATTCTTCCAACATGTATGAGAGTATGAGACTACCCAAAGATGATAATGTCCGGTTATTGCATTTTAGATCTACATAATTTCAGCAACCCATGATATTTGAAATGATGCAGAAAAATTGTTGTTACAATTATTTGAAATGAGCAAAATCATCACTGTATTATACTGAAACTTTCAGTTGAATCATCAAGTCAAAAAAACTTACAATCGCATCATAAAGTTATAATTAACTTCCAATTACGTTATTGAATTCCTAAATACTTACACAACTGATAAAATTCGTTGACTTTTAACAAGAAAGAACTGTTAAGTGATGCCACATCACTAACAATTTGGATCTCATGTCATGCAATGTCAGCGAACACGTCAAAACTTAAATTCCTTAGCCAAATTCATTACTAAACAATTTGTCAACTTTCGATTGAGTCATCCAAATGAAAAAAAAAAAAGAAGATTTTTTTGCAAAAATTAAATGAATTTCGTTTTTTAAATGTTTTCTATGATTTTTTACATTTAACTAAATCGTAATCATACAAAAATAAAATATATTAAAAAAAATACATTATTTGTTCTCTTTTATCGATTTAGAAGCATATGAATCAAATACGTATGTTTCATTTTATTTTTTTTGAGAAACTATAATCACTCAAAAGAGTTAAATATTCTAAAATTGTACATTTTTTTTTGTTTTTTTATAGTTATAACAGACGCACACCCCAGGATTCTTAGAGAAGCTGAGAACTCAAACCACTACACCAACACACGCACCCAAATTGTACATTTTTTGTAAATATCATCGTTATGACAAAAAAAGTGGCATGTATTCTTGATATATTTTTTTCCCTTTATTTTGATTTATAAGCATATATATTTAATGAGTATATATAATTTTAAATTTAATTAAATTGTAATAATTCAAAAAAAAATCAAACATACATAAAATTTAAAGTTTTAGTACAATTCATCGATTGGATTTAAAAAATGTGTTATCTATAAATATTTGTTTGTTTATATCGATTTGAAAGTATCTTTCTTTAGTGAATGTATAATATTTAAATTTAAATAAATTGTAACCATTCGGGAAAAAATTAAAATTCAAAAATATATAATTTTGTTACAAATCGTCAAAAAACATTAAACAAGTTGTTTGCTTTCAGTTTAATTAATTTAATTTTAATAAATAATGTATTAAAAATAAAAAAAATATGTATAAAAAAAATGTAAAACTTGCTGATGACTTAATTGAAAAATGATACAAAGTTGAGTGATAAATTTGCTATTAAACTTTTATTTATGTATGTCACATCAGCATCCACATTACTTTTCCGTTAGAATTTTTAACAGAACTAACGGCATAAACCTAGATGAAAGTTTTAAATTCAAGTAATGTATTTGACTGAAAGTTTTTTTGGGTTGGTGATTTAACCGAAAGTTTTAGTATAACAGTGATGATACCAGTATAACAGTGATGATACCTGACTGCCTTCCTGACAGCAGGACTGGCAGATTCATAATTCCAGAATACGTAAAGACAAATCCAAGTTTAAATTTGAAAGAAACTGCCAGTCCAAAGCATTTTCAATACCAACTGAGAGCAATTCAAGATCGAAAGATAAAGCTAATGTTACCATGCTAAAACTTGCAGTAGATACCTTATAGAGTAATAGTTAATATCCCTTCCCATGGAATCTTACCGTTTACAACAATCAGAATTTGTAAAGATCAGTGACCAGGCTTCCTTTTCTTATTTCCCGAACTAGATAAGAAAGAGCTCACCATGTACCGAGAATTAGCCAGCTCTCTCGGGACGGGAGCCCCAGAAGACTTTAAGACTTCAACTAACTCAGGAAACAGCCTTTTGTTCTCCTCATTTATGAAAACAATTGATGTACCTCCCTCTCCCATCCGTGATGCCCTTCCAATCTGGTGGACATACTCCTTTATGGAATTTGGCAAATCAAACATTATAACCTGTCTCACACCGAAGAGATTTACTCCTCGGCCCAAAATGCTGGTTGCCACAAGCACTGGTACCTCTCCTATGAGAAATGATCTTAAAATTTGTCTTCTGTCCTTCATAGGCTTCTCTCCATGTATTGATAGCGCTTTGACCCCAGTAGTGGCCGTAATTGCTTCAGAAAGGAGATCTGCACCAAGTCTTGAACCTACAAAAACTACAGCGGGTGGCAAAAAATGCTGTTGGCTTGTCAATATGTCAAAAAGTTTTTTCTTCTTTTGCTTGGACTCCACCCAGATTGCTACCTGTTTTACAAAAGAATTTTGATTGCCAGGATTTCCAACGGTGACAATAACCAATTCATTTGACAATACGCTCGCCATTTTCTCAACTTCTTTTGAAACTGTTGCTGAAAACATCAAAACTTGGGGCTGTGACAGAGCTCTATAAATTTGCATCACCTGTTCACGAAAACCCTTCTGAAGCATGCAATCCACTTCATCAAGAACTAAAATTGAAACGCTATCCAACTCCATATCATGCTTAGTTAAAAGATCGATAAGCCTACCGGGGGTTCCTACAATCAAAGAAACACCCTCTTGCATGCGGTAAAGTTGTCTCGCCATGGGATCCCCACCAACAACAAGAGCAGTCTTAAAAGGCAGTCCCTTTCCAAGCAACTTAGCTTGTTCCTCCACCTGTATGCAGAGCTCCCTAGTTGGGGCAAGAACCATTGCTAACGGTCTTTTCATTTTCGAAGACTGCTGAGCACAGTAAGACACAACAGGAATCATATAGGATGCAGTTTTCCCTGAACCTGTCTCAGCTGAGACAAGAAGGCTTTGGCCCTTTAAAGCAGTTGGGATTGCTTGCATTTGGACAGGTGTTGGCATTTCATATCCCGAACCTTCTATATTATCCAGAAGTTTACGAGGAATATTACAAGAAGCAAAGGACAATATAGGACCAGGAACACAGTTTCCTTTCACGGAAATACCAAGTTTCAATCTAAGAGATTCAATCTGGTTCTCTTCAAAAGATTGGGACTCCGCTTTGGTGCCACTATCTCTAACATAATAACATTCATCAGACGTCGGGAGTCTAACCGAAGGTGGAACAGTAACCGTTCGTTCTAATTTACTAATCTTGGAAAGAAGAATCTGTTTACATTCCAGACTACAAATATCATCATCAGTTTCATCACATATATATTCACCATAGCGTCCACATATAACACACCGAGGCTCTCCTGGCAGAGCTTCTCTTTGTTCACAATACCGCTCCTTCACTGCACCACAATAGCTCAATGAATAAAAACTATCCTAAATAAACCGATATGCATTATACTAGTCGTAGATTTTCAGTTTCACTACCATACAAATCACTATTATGTAACAAAATTACAATGTACACACAAAAGAGCCTTAACAAAGACAACTAATTGCATTTGTTTATCGCAAATAAATCAAAATATCACAATTTTAAGCCTGAATCTCGCAATTTAATTAATCGTGTCATCACAGTAATATCTTCTAAAAGAATTGAATATCTCCTAATACCTACTCTTAATTTCTTAAAATTAAGAACTTTTAAGCTATTCAAAATAATAGTTTGGCAGTCAAAATCAAAGTTATATTTTTTTTACCTTTATCTTCTTTGATAGCTGTTGAATCCGCACCTGCCGGAGACGCCACCGGCGCCGGAGAAAAACCCACGTGAGGAGCTGATCCGGTGACAAGGGTTTGAGTTATTGGAGCAATATGATAATCAGATGGAGCATCTTTCATAATTATCTTAGAAAAATAGTAATAAAATTATTGAGATTTTCTTGAAAACCCAGTGAATACTTGCAAGTATATAAATATTGGAGATGTCGGAAAAGACGAGAGAGCGCGTCGGAGAGGTTTTTTTTTTTCCTAAATTGAGATTAAATTGTTAATCGCGGTATAACCGTATAAGAGTTGAATGTCATGACTATTCTTTTCCCATTATATTATTATTCTATTTTAAAAATTTTACTCCCTCCGTCCCCAATTGTAAGTTGTAACACCTTATGACTTTTTCACAATGTGCTCGGAATGGATACTTGTGAATTATATTTTTTACTTTTTCTCGATTTGTATAAAAAATATAATCTATATTTTTATACAAAACAAAAAAATTATAAAAATATTATTTATAAGTACTTTCATTGAATTGCGTGTAAAAAGAAGAATGCCAAATAAAATGGGACAGAGGTAGTATACTCCTATAATTAGAATTTGGATGGGTACGATGAAATTCAATGGGATCGAAATTGAATATCCATGAGATCGAATTTTTCTAACACAACTAATTTGGATGGGGAATTGATCAATTTCATTTAATTTTATTTTTTTGATAATTAAACTACATTGTACATCATTCAAAAGAAAAAAATTATGGAATTTCCCTTGTAATTTTTTTTGATGCAATTCATGACTCAGTTCTCTTTCATGCTCAGGTTTTATCAGAAATTTGCAAATGGATTATGGTTTCACAATCTTGCATATCAAATATCTTAAATATTCATTGTTTTTTTTTTTGATAATTAATATTCATTGTTGTTTATCCATCAATAATTCTTTCTTCCATCCTTGTATGACCTTGGAGATGAATGCCTCAGCTTTGTTCTCAAAGTCATTGTCAATTTCCTGGTCTGCCTCAACTTTGTTCTCTAAGTCATGCTCTGCAGTTTCTTTGTTATCCTGGATATAGCTTATCTCACAATCACTACCATTCTCATCGTTGTCCTCCTCATACCCGCCTGATCCATGTTGAGAGTCATCATCATCTGAACCATGCCCGTTCCTGTGCTCAGTAGCATAATTTAGGTCTTCGGTTTGCTCCTCCAGTTCTCCACTAAGCAATTGAGCCAAATGTGAGACCTCATCAACTCCACCAGCAAATGATCGAAAACTCCAGGCCAGAATAACAATTATGATGCTGTTGAAAACAAAATATCGAAAGATACGTGTTGATGACAACATAAAAAGATTGTCATACAACACACAGAAATTAAGGAGTCGCAGAGAAATGATTGCACATAGAACTAGAAACAGAAGCATCAAAACTACAGCAGCTTTCATCATGTATTACATACTAATAGACAAGTGGTCAAAATTCTCATTTCTTCATCATACTTCAGGGATATCTTTTATAATTTGTGTAGGAGTAATTCAATAGACATTGTTGTGCTTTCTAAGGAAGCTATTTTCAAGACTCTCGAATGGTCAAGCTTCGAAGCAAAATTCATAGAGTTTTCTTGTAGAAGTGTGCCTATAGGCTATAGCTTTGCTATGCTACTCCAGTATTCAAGGCCTTTAATATGGGATGTATGCCTGCATTGTTGTTCACTAGTTCTCATTGCACAAAAGCATCTAGTGCAAGAAATTCAGGTAAGCAACAACAGAACAAACAAAACAATATTTTTCTATCAATTCAAACGTACAGATTAAAGATTTACATATATAAGAATTTTTTTATGAAATTTAAAATTGTATATGATGAAATCCATAGTCCTGATAATATACTATCAAGACGATTGTCATATTACCCAAGAAATCAATTACTGTATATAACATTATTGGAAGTTTACAAGAAATCTAATTTTCTATATATTCGCTTGTTATTGTGTGCAAAGGTGATCCAAGATTTTGTTACAATAATGGGTACTATAAGTCTATAACATGATTTTCTTGTATACAATAGAACCAAGGAAGGTCGCTTTACGACTGTAGGTTTCTGTTTAACTATCCTCAATGTACGTTTGTAAATACTCCAAACTTCAACATTTTTAACAGTCTGAAATTGGTTTCAAAAGTGCCAAGGAAATAAAATATAAATATTCATAAACTTAATGCTGAGGCTATCAAGTCGAAATCCAAAAGAAGTGACATTTCTAAAACATACAAAAACGGATTCTTTTCGATTGAGGCCAAAATTTAACTCCTAGTAGTAGTACAGAACACATCCAAGTCTACTAATTGTGCATTTGTTCTACCTAGTCAACTACTGCCTGTATTACACCACGGCAACTACTTTTACAGTTTAACAGACAAGGGAGGTGAAACTTTTCATCGGTTGGCATCCATACTATTGTGGTCAATAACAGGAAAAGCTACATCTTTCAACTAAGAGGGCAATGGTAGAGTCACGTTTATGTCGGTAGGCTTATTCCGGGACTCATCAGCATACTTAGACCAGTTATGTCCACCTACAGAAGTTGCAGTAACATTTTGAACCGGAGCAGCTGAATTTTGCTGACCATGAAAATCTTCTGTTTGTGGACTAGATACAGGCAAGGGGGCAGGAGCTGTTGGTACAAAAACTTTCTTTGCATTCTGATCATGGTGACTGCCAGCATAGAAGCTGCCTATAACAATCTGAAATTTATCAACGGAAAGGTATAAAAATCAATTTACTATTCAAATATTAGAGAAACGCATTAATGTCAAATACTGTGAGTCCTTGAGCTTATAGTGTCTAGCCCAGTCCATGAAGTGCAGATCATCCTTAGAAATTTCGTTTATTTAATAACATTTTTTTTCACTTTTCAATCACCAGCAAGTTAAGCAATGATTTTTAAGGAAGAAAGAAGTCAGACCTGCACAGGACAAGCAGCTACTAGCAGACCAGCAACACCACCCCCAATGATACGACCATGCGAACTTGCTAATGAGACACTCATTCCTCCAGACCTGTTCCTTATTCCTCCAAGTTCAGTTGGCATAAATGATCCAGAAAAAGAGAGTATCTCACAATGACCCTGAAAACAGGAGGACGTGGAGGTCAAATACCAGCACAGGAGTATTATTATTGATGTATCATGTATGACAAGCAACAATATGACAAAGTATTATTATTGATGTATCATGTATGACAAGCAACAATATTATCTAGTTATTTTCTTTGATTTAATTAAAAATAAATAGTAAATAGATTTTAAAAATTTTAAATATATTATCTAAAATATTAGAACCCATGACTTTTCATTTGGTTATGGTGGCATTGAAGAAAAATGTATAGAACTTAACAAAAAATTATTTTAATTCTCGATCACATATTTATAGGTATCTTTTTGATATTTATTATGACTTGAGTGATTCAAATGAGACCCCGTTGAAATCAGTGAGTAAAGTGATATATGGCCACCACTTCAGTGACCAATTTGATATTTAACCCGATTAAAAACACACAAAATGTTTACAACAATGAACTCCTACTAGTTTGAGGTATATACCAAACATAAATTCCACTAAACTACACCAGCTAGCCAAACATAGTAAGCAACAATCTTTTAGCCTTTTTATAACATAGATGAACCAGTTCCGACATTCCATTAAACACTTCCATACCTTAAAGATTCCCTGATTAGCTCACTAATCCTACTTGTAAGTACTTTTAAACTACCAATTACATCAATGACCTATTTGGTGCATTCATTAACTTATTCACAGGCCCCACATGGCCACATCCAACTAAAAACGAAACTTTACTCAGTTATAATACCACTCAAAGTGGTGTCTGAGGAGGATAGATGTACGCAGACCATGCCCCTATACAATAGGGAGGCTGTTTCTGAAGGACCCCGGCCAAATACAAATACAAATACATGGCCACATCCAACTGATTCCTTAAAATCCAAACACCAATCGCAATTACAAAAACACACAAACAGTAATCCGGTAATCCCACATCTCCAAAACAGAAAATTCCAACATGCATGCAAAATAAATAAAACATACAAAAACTAAAAATCTCACAAAAAAACAAAAAATTAAACAAAACATTAACACATCAACAAAATATTAACAACTTAAGATATGTAAGAAAAAAACAAGAAAAATACTTAATTAACTTACCTAAACTCTACATCTGCACCTTAGGTTGATGAACCTTGGTAGGTAACCCCACCGGCTGCACTTTGCCACGTGGCTTCTCCACCGAAAAATCAATCACCGGCGGTGGAGCCGATGATGAAATTGGCTTGGGTGACAAAGCCCTTGTCACAGAACCATCTGGCTCATACTTTCTTGGCCTACCTCTCTTCTTCTTCACAGCTGTTATATCCAAACCCACCGGAGTTGGAGCTTTCGGTGCCGGAGAAAAGCCCACGTGAGGAGTTAAACCAGTGACAGGTGGTTCAGTTCTTGGAGCAACATGATAATCAGATGGAGCATCTGATCTAACTACTGTGACCCCACTGGTGCTCATATTTTCCATACTTAATCTAATTCTTTAAGCTCCAACACCTGAAACTTCAAGAATCTTGAAATAAAATAAAAAAATAAAAAAAACAGTTCAAAATTTATACTTAATACCCAGAAAATATAATAAAATAATGAAGTTAAAATTGAAGAAGCTTTAAGAGGAAAGACTAGTTAATTAAAAAGCTTGGAAAAGATGCACAAGAAATTTAGAAATTGAAATTCAAGTGAAATGAGAATTTTTAGCAAATAAAGATGTAAACTAACTTACCCTGTATATAATAAGGTAAAAGCTTAAACGGTGGTGATCAAGAAATTCAAAGACATAAATTTATATCCTATCTATACTGATATGGGTTGAAAATAAAGCCCTAAAGACACCTTTAATGATACATTAAATAAATCTAGGTTGGTCCAAAGACAAGGCCCAGTTATAAGGCCCAAAAACCCTAATTATGATAATAATTCGTAATTAGATAAATTAGCCAATATGAGATTCGGTTATCGAGTCCTAAAGGAAACCAAATCATCCCGGGAGTGGTCTCCAAGGAATACAGCTGTAATGCTTATCCACATTCTACCCGGAAGGATCCAGAATTCTACCTAAAATAGGTATCTTGTCCACCAAGATACCAAACCCTACTTTCGAGGCCCCCAAGGCCTATATAAGGACCTGCTCCTTCACATTCAGAACTACGTTTTTTGGCTTGATTCTTGATATTTGCAAGATACGTAGGCATCTTGTGAGTACCCGAGTTAAGTCACGAAACACTTGATCAGCCATTAAAGCTCGAAGCTCTCATAAACCTTAGCATTAAATACGCAGTAAACACACCCTATATTTCGTTCCACAACATTTGGCGCCGTCTGTGGGACACGATATCAACCATGGTTACCACCCGGAGAACACTAACACTTTCTGAAACCATCACTAACACCACCGCACCCCCGATTGGGGAACAAGTGCCCCCAGGGGCGAATTCTCAACCGCTGGTCACTCGGCCACAAGGAACTGAAGCGCAACCTCATGAGTCGTTACCCTCAGTGACGAATCCCACCACCCAAGGGACGAATCCCCTTCAGATGGTGGTCGCCCCTCTCGGAGGGCAGTCCGCTCCACCCACCGCTCAGATCTCTACTACAGTGATCCCCGCAAGCACGAACCCGATATATGGATTGCCTAATTATCCCCCGTATCAGGCCGGACCAAGTGGTCACGCCCTCCAGATACACGAGCCGTACAATCCACCTTACATCAGGGGTTTAGGACCCAATCAAGGCCAGCAATACTATGACTACTCAGGCCCGTATTCTGATGATTCATCCTCGGAAGAAGATAGGGATGAAGCCCCGAGAAGACGTCGTCCAAGTAAGGAACCTGTTGGACGCCGAAGAACCCATGACCGACCTCCCTTAACGACTGCTGAAAAAATCAAGGCTCACGAGGCCAAGATCCAAAAATTAAAGGAGGACATAGAAAGGGAACAGCGAAGACAGAATCAGAATCGACCCCCACCAGTGACGGGAGAAGACATTCCTTTTGTTGATTTGGAAAGCACCCCAAGGAGAGAGAGAGAAGGACCGAAGTCCCTAGAGGTAGAAGCACGAGGGTCGAAACCCCTAGAGGCAATCCTGAAGACTTGATGCAACTTGGAGATCCTGATGATCCAACCCCTCCATTCACTGAGGAGGTTTACGATAAAGGTTTACGATGGAACGGGAGATCCCGCTAATCATGTAAGGACGTTCTCTAACGCATTGCTGTTATAACCCGCCAGTGACGCCTTGAAGTGTAGGGCGTTTCCCCAAACATTAGCGGGCATGGCACAACGTTGGTACAGCCGCCTACCACCAAACTCCATTGCCTCTTTCAAAGAGCTAAGCAATGCTTTTGTCAGCCAGTTCATAGGAGGAAGAATTCATGAGAAAGGTTCCGCATCTCTCATGACTGTGACACAAGGAAAGAATGAAAATCTCAGAGACTATCTCAAGCGATTCACAAAGGAAACGCTCAACATTACAAACTTGGAAAACAAGGTAGCCATGGTGGCGTTGCAGAATGGAACTTCAAATGTTTATTTCAAAATGTCATTGGCTAAGCATCCCCCTGAAAATATGGTTGAGCTCCAACAAAGGGCGAGCAAGTACATCAAGGCGGAGGATAGTCTGAAGAAAGATCCAGGAACGGGGAACACCGGAAACGGTGACAACTCTAAGAAGCGGAAGTCGGAACAGGAATATGATGCTAAAGATAAGTACCCGCGCACGGGCAGGGATTCTGATTCATCCCCTAAAAAGGGGAGTCCCGGGCAAAGGTTTACGGAATACGCAAGGCTGAATACTCCAAGAAGTCAAATCCTGATGGAGATAGAAAAAGACAGGGATGTGAGATGGTCGAAGCCACTAAGGACTGATCCTGAGAAAAGAAACAAGAATCAGTACTGTCGGTTCCATAAGGATGTGGGTCACGATACCGACGATTGTAGACAATTGAAGGATGAAATTGAGTTCTTGATCCGTAGGGGAAAGTTGAGTAAATTCTGCAAAGATGGGGATCGGGGAAACCCGAGGCAGGATTATGATAGGGAAGATGAGGATCGTAATCACAATCAGCAGCCCCGGGGGCCAGTAATCAACATGATCTTCGGTGGCCCGACAGCGGCCGGGACAAGTAGAAATTCCAGAAAGGCGTATGCGCGACAAGTGATGCACATTGTAGGGGAAGCACCAAAACGTGCAAAGACAGAAGTCTCGATTGGATTCGATGATTCGGACCTTCAAGGGGTGAAGTTTCCCCATGATGACCCCTTGGTTATCTCACCTGTGATAGGCAATTCCCAAGTAAAGAGGGTCTTGATCGACAATGGAGCATCGGTGGACATCTTGTTTCATGATGCCTTCTTAAAAATGGGATACGCTGAGTCTCAGTTGACGCCTTCGAACATGCCCATATATGGGTTCAACGGAGTAGAGTCGAAGGTCGAGGGAACAATTCAGCTACCCATGACTATAGGGCAAGAGCCACGGGAGACAACTCAGATGTTAAATTTCTTGGTTATCAAAGCTACATCTACATACAATGCTATCCTAGGTAGGACGGGACTACATGCTTTCAAGGCGGTTGCCTCTACCTATCATTTAAAGGTTAAGTTCCCAACCAGAAATGGAGTAGGAGAAGAGAAAGGGAATCAAAAGATGGCAAGGAGTTGTTATGTGGCCGCACTAAGGCCGGATGGAACCGGGGGGCAGGTTCTCCCAATCGAAGATATGGATGTTCGGGAGAATGAAGAGCGGAGAGGAAAACCAGCAGAGGAATTGCTTCCCGTACCTTTGGAGCTGGGAGATTCTGAGAAGGTTACTTACATCGGGGCATCTTTGAAAGACCCCTTGAAGAGCAAATTGATCTCCTTTTTGCAAGACAATAGTGATGTCTTCGCATGGACAGCAGCTGACATGCCAGGGATAGATCCCCAATTGATAACACACAGCCTGAATGTGGATCCAAACCGGAAGACAGTGAAACAAAATAAGAGAAATTTTGCACCTGAGAGGCAAGAAGCCATAAAACAGGAGGTTGACAAACTCCTAGAGGCAGGGTTCATTGAGGAAATCCAGTTCCCGGAATGGTTGGCCAATCCTGTAATGGTCAAGAAGGCTAATGGAAAGTGGAGGATGTGCATAGACTTCACTGATCTGAACGACGCATGCCCAAAGGACTGTTTTCCCTTGCCAAGGATCGATACGCTGATAGATGCCACGGCTGGGCATGAGATGTTAAGCTTCATGGATGGCTTTAGTGGCTATAATCAAATCAAGATGCATAAGGATGATATTCCAAAGGTATCGTTCATCACCGACTTCGGTGTGTATTGTTACTTGGTCATGGCTTTCGGACTGAAAAATGCAGGAGCTACCTATCAGAGGTTGGTAAACAAGATCTTCGCTCATCTCATTGGAAAGACTATGGAAGTTTATGAGGATGATATGCTGGTGAAAAGCCTACACATGGCAGATCACATTGAACACCTTCGCGAGGCATTTGAAGTGCTGAGGCACCATAAGATGATGTTGAATCCGGCCAAGTGTGCTTTTGGTGTTGGGTCTGGAAAATTTTTGGGTCTTATGGTCTCAAAACGGGGAATTGAGGCCAACCCCGACAAATTCAAGGCTATTTTGGACATGGAACCACCACGTTCTATAAGGGATGTACAAAAGTTAACTGGGAGGATTGTTGCGTTAGGGAGGTTCATCTCCAAATCCGGGGACAAGTGTTTGTCGTTCTTTAAAACTTTGAAGAAGGTAAAAAACTTTGAGTGGACTGAAGAAAGCCAAGAGGCCTTTGAGCAGGTGAAGAAGTATATGTCTGAGGCCCCGCTGTTGGCCAAGCCAAGTACGGGAGAAATCCTTTATCTTTACTTGGCAATTTCAGGTCAAGCTGTGAGTGCGGTGCTGGTAAAGGAGGAAAGCAAGGTTCAGAAACCCGTATACTATGTGAGTAAAGTTTTGCACGGAGCAGAGTTGAACTACTCCGTTATTGAGAAGTTTGCTTTAGCATTGGTAACTGCCTCTAGGAAACTAAGGCCCTATTTTCAGGCACATGAGATTGAGGTCCTTACAGGACAGTCGTTGAGAAATATTTTGCACAGCCCTAAGGCCAGTGGTAGGCTCATCAAGTGGGCAATTGAGTTGGGAGAATTCGATATTAAGTACAAGCCAAGAACGGCCATCAAAGATCAGGCACTTGCTGACTTCGTGGTTGAATGTACCATCGACAACCAAGAAGTCGGGGGGTAGGAGATACCTCAGGAAGGCAATAAGGAAGACAAGGAACCCATAATAGAGGAGAAGGAATTCTGGATGCTCTATTTTGATGGGGCATCAAAAACGAAAACGAGTGGCGCAGGTCTTGTCTTACAATGTCCCGATGGATTCATGATTGAATACGCCCTGAAGTTGGACTTTCCAACAACCAATAATGAGGCAGAATATGAAGCTCTGATAGCTGGACTTGGCTTAGCAGGAGCTCGAAGGGTCAAAAATCTTAAAGTTTGTGGAGATTCAAGGTTGGTTGTGGCTCAAGTCAATGGAGAGTTTGAGGCGAGGGATGAAACCATGGCTAAATACTTAAGGCTTGTGAAGGCAATAATAACTCAATTTGATGAGTGCTACATTGAGCACATTCCGAGGGAGGAAAACACCAAGGCTGATGCCTTATCTAAGTTTGCCTCCTCTAAGATAGAGAATTACTCTGGAAGTGTCTACTTCCAAGTTCTGAGAACCCTACCATCGATACAAAGTTAATCGCACCTATTGGAGTGAGGGAATGTTGGATAGATCCCATAAAAGCACACCTCGAGACTGGTTGGCTCCCGACTAATGCCATGGAGGCACGAAAATTATCTGTGAGAGCACTGAGGTATGCTCTGATTGAGGGGATACTCTACAAAAAATCTTTTGTGATTCCGTATCTAAAGTGTTTAAGGCCCGAAGAGGCCAAATCAGCTATTGAGGAGGTCCATGAGGGAATTTGCGGACAACAGTTGGGGGCCAGGGCCCTAGCTCACAAGATAGTCAGGCTTGGATTCTATTGGCTTGAGATGATGGCTGATGCCAAAGAGTATGTGAAAAAGTGTGATCGGTGCCAGAAACATGCACCAGTGGTTAGACAACCACCAGAGATGTTGACATCCATTAGCTCCCCCATCCCGTTTGCTATGTGGGGGATGGACATTCTTGGGCCCTTTCCTATGGCCACTGCTCAAAGGAAGTTTCTAGTTGTAGCTATTGACTACTTCACAAAATGGATTGAGGCCAAACCTTTGGCTAAAATCACAACCAAGCAAATCATGCAATTCTTCTGGGAGAATGTCATGTGCAGATACGGAATACCTCGAATCCTCGTTACGAACAATGGTTTACAATTTAACAACAAAGAGTTCAAGGACTATTGTGAAGAGAATGGGATTGAGCTTCGATTCACCTCAGTTGCCCACCCTCAAGCTAATGGTCAAGCTGAGGTTGCCAACCGAATCATCCTCGATGGACTGAAGAAAAGAGTGGAACGCTCCAGTAATACTTGGGTGGATGAGTTACTACCCATACTCTGGGCATACCGAACCACATGCAAGGTGACTACTGGAGCAACTCCATTCATGTTAGCCTACGGGGCTGAAGCTGTAGTACCC
Organism: Saposhnikovia divaricata; assembly: GCA_036435485.1. Lineage (NCBI taxonomy): Eukaryota > Viridiplantae > Streptophyta > Magnoliopsida > Apiales > Apiaceae > Saposhnikovia > Saposhnikovia divaricata. The sequence continues at coordinate 30,283,467 of CM071600.1, forward strand.
GTGGAAATCATGCATGTATCTCCACGGGTGGAGGCCTTTGAACCAGACATCAATGAGGAAGGGATGAGACTAGCCCTCGATCTGATCGACGAAGTAAGGGATGAAGCCCATGCTAGGAATACAGAGCATCAGAAGAAAGCTTCCTTCTACTACAACCTAAGGGTGAAAGAAAGGTTCTTCCGTCAAGGAGATTTAGTGCTTAGAAAGATTGAAGCATCCGGAGTTGGCCAGAAAGGAAAGTTAGCCCCAAATTGGGAAGGGCCGTATAGAGTCAGGAAGACACTTGGACGAGGATCGTACAAGTTGGAAACCTTGGACGGGGTTGAGGTGCCCCGTACTTGGCATGCCTTGAACCTCAAAGTTTATTATGTTTGAGCTATCCTTGTAAGGATTCAGTTTTTTTTTTATCTATTAATGAAGTAGAAATAAGGTCGACGAAACCATTTCAGAGTTTGCAAACTCCGAGTAGGAAGTAAAGTATTATGTAAGGGCTGGACCCATTTCAAGACTTATTTATTCAGTTTGGTTTTTCAATATTCTACTTGTTCTCTTCTTTTATGTCTGGAATGTATCAATGCATAATTAAATTGCAAGCTAGTAAAGGCCAAATACAAGTGACAAAAAATTATCAAACATAAAGAGAATCCCAGAAAAGCATAAATAAGCCCGAAGGCTACAAGTTTAAGTTACAAAACATGAATGATGAAATCAAAAAGACGCCACGCAGGGCCATCAAAAGAAAAATACTAAGCCTCGGGAGCTCGAGATGAGGCAGAATCCTCGTCGTTTCCTTAGGCCTTCGAACCCTTGGCTGCGCGTGGAGAAGAGGTGTGAGTAGTATCGGAGTCTCAACGAACCGGATTAACCTCGGGATCTAGAATCCTATTCCCTTCAGTGGCCTCATCCTCACTACCCATGACAGGAGTAGGAACATGTTAGGTCCGATAAGATTGTAGAAGGGGGGGTTGAATATATCTTTACCTTTTTATCGAAATTTTTCCTTTAAATAAAATTTTATAAAGACAAATTTATGTGCGGAATTATTTAACACAATTTTTCAAGTTGAATATAACTGTATATTAACTTGATGTGGTGTTACAAAATCAGTATAACAACTTATCAAGATGTTAATAACTAATTAGAAAATTCGACATGAACTTTTCTAATTTAGTTAATAATAATAATCAAGATAAGAACTAGGAAACTTAATTCGCTAGTAGTACAAGAATCACAAATAAACAGGTTCTAGCGGATAGAATATTACAAAGATGAAGAACTTGAATTTCTTGGAATTGTTTAAGCTTTGGTGTTCTTGATATTCTTGAGAGAGAAATCTGTTCTGGATATTATGTTTTCTGCCGTGTTTCTTCGTTATGACCTAATCTGCTCTGTTCTGTTCTTTAATATCAGTAACAGGTCTTGCTGGCTTTCTGTAAGATATTTAGCTGCTCCAGCATGACTTAAACTGCTACCAAGACTTGATTTTTCTTCATTAAGACTTACACAAACCTCCATTAAGACATAAAACTTGTCGGTATGACTTAATCAGAAGTTCGGTAAGACTTAAAACAGCTGGCAGAGGTCGGTATGACTTAATCAGGTCGGTAAGACATAATCTTGAATGGCTACTATCGGTATGACTTAAATTTAGGTCATACCGAATTTTTCTTCTCCAAGACATAATCCAACCTTCTTTCTTTAAGTCATATTGATCTATTTAATTAATTAATGATTAACTAATTCATATTTAATTGATACAATAATTAATTTAATAAATAAATTAATTCTTCCAGAATTAATTCATTTAATTAAATCAACTAAATGATTTATATCAATTATAAATGAATTTAATTAAATCAATAAATAATTAATTTAATTCTTACAAACCACTGAAGGTAGTAAAGAATTACCACTGATTTGTGTTGACGTTCGATGTACTGTCTGGTTCATGAACGACTAACTTCAACGATGCTTCTTCACTTTTGACTTTAGGTTGTGGTTTGTTTCTTCTCTCAATTCTCTTGTACTGTAACTGATATTCAAACTATCACTCGAAAAATCTCTGTCACTGTTCAAATGAATCCATTCACTTCAATGCTATACTGGGGCTTGATCAGATAACTGAATCGTCTTCCAGTGTATGACATCAAAACTATAGATTGACTTTTCTTCTTTCTTCTGACAGATAATACTTCTTGAGATTCCTGTGACAGTTCATATGTATATTTACTTATTACAATTTGGTTTAAGTTGATTAGGATCCTCTAACTACAAATAGGCTGAGTCATATGCCTTTCAATCTCCCCCTATTTGTTTGTTAGACAATAACAAGCAAATTCCTAGAGGATACCTCAACTAATCCAACTTAACCAAATGAAAGATAAAACTTTAAATACTAAGTAAATATAAAAAAAAGTTCTGGTTTATATTTAACATTTGCCAGATTCAAACATGAAAGATAAATACAAGATAGATGATCCTCTAGACTGATCATATGATACAAATTCCTATCAAGATTTATCTAAGCTCTAAAGATATAATATGTAGAGCAATTCTTTTTCTTCAGTTGTCTTCCCTTCTGAATTCTCCTTCTTCTGGCTCATCTGTGACTTGAAGTTTCATGTGTAAATCAGAATCGACAAGACGCTCTCTTCTTGATGACAATCCTTGAGGTAAGACTAAAGGAATTCCAAGCTTCTTTCTCAGTTCACCTTGAAATTTCTTGTAATCTTTTATATTCGTTTGTGCATAGGATCGAATGTGATCTGCAGCTATTACCTTTTCTTCAGTCAAGAATCCATGATTTCTGAGAGCATATTCAGCATATACCAAGTATTTTGCATGATGTTCATATAACTCATCTGTCTGAAGATTGATTGAGTGAAGTACCTCTCCCTTAAGAATTTTTACTTGTGGAGGATCCTTAATCACTTCTGGTCCATCTCTTTCAGCAAATTCTTTGAACTTCTCATGTAACAACACACCTAGCTCAGAAGATGTTCTTACCTTAGGCCTAAGTACCCAAATCTCTGTCAGCGATCTGTCATAAAAGAACTGAATAGATACTTTGAAAGTTCCAACATTATGACGATCCACAAATATTACAAGCTCATCAGATTTGGGTTCAAATGCAGTAGTTATCCTGATGACTTCTACCTTTAAGGCCTTTATATACATATCATGAATTGGATTTGCCAGTTTGAATTCCTCGAGAATTTGTCCAAGACGACGATCTTCATAATCAGAACTCTGAGGTGAATCAATTGCTTTTTGAGCACGTTCCCATTTGTCACCGCTCTTTAGTCTGATATATGTCTTTCTCTTCTCAACATTTATAGCATGTAATCGTTGTAATGCTTGCTGTTCAGCTTTCTGAAGTTCTTCATTTCGTGCAATTTGCTCTAATGACTTTTGAAGCTTTTCTTCTCTCATTAGCAAATTAGCTTCCCTCTGAGCAAATAATTCTTCAGATTCTTTCTCAGCTTGTTGAGCTTCATATTCAGATATCATTGGTCCTTCATCTTCCTAGTGACTAAGATCAGGTTCAGGAAGTTCTTCACCTTGATCAGGGAATTCAAGATCAGCAAAAACATCGAAGTTATCTGGTTCACCCGTGTAATAATAACCTGTGTTCTTGTCTTGAATTTCTTCTTCAGTTTCTTCAACTACTTTCTTCCTCTTATCTCTCCTATCTTCACTTTGGTCAGATTTTCCAGATTTTCCCTCTCCCTCTCTTTCTTTAGTTTTATCTTGTGACCCCTTTGATTTCTCCCCCTTAGTTGAGGAATCCTCTACAGATTTATCAGTTGCCCCAGCTTCAGGATCTTGTTCATCATCATCACCACCCTTAATTGTAAAGAATTCAATTTCTTCATTTGTAGGTTTGCGAGTTTGACTTACAAGATTAAACAGATGTCTTAACCCTTTAGCCTGGTGTGCATTTTTCTTTTCAATCTGGTCCAGACGAGAATCGGTAGATTTCTGATTAAGCTGTACCTCTGACTGTAGAGTGTCAACTTTCATGGAAATCTCAGAAATTAACATGTCTTGAGCAACAGTAATATCTCCAGAGTCATCAAGTGCCTTTTCATGAGAGAGTTCGAGAGAATCTATCTTCTTGGTGAAAGATGTCTTTAAGTAGTTTATTTCCTTCTTGATTCCAGCAAGCTGACTGTTGACAGAGGTGGATGAAGAAGATCGCTCACCCACTTGTGCTCTAAGGATTTCTGTTTTAGCCTTGCTGACTACAAGTTCTTTCTCTAAAGCAGCTATCTTTTCTAATAGTGAGAGAGTGTATGTGTCAGTGTGTGCGCTTACCTGACGTTCACTTTGAGATCCACTCACCTGAAGTGCATGTGTTTCACTCAATTTTATGGTATTCCTCACATCACTCCTCTCAGATTCCTTAGCTGCTTCCAGATTTGTACCTGCATGTAAAATCACCCTAGCCTCCTCTGGGAAGGTCAGTGGTGGTGCAATGGGAGTTCGCAAATCTCTGTCCTTAATCAAATCTACTTGAACATTTGAAATTGTTGACTGAATTACTTCAGTAGTAGATTGATCAAGTTGCCTTCCACTTTCTCCAGTCGAAACTGCGAGTGGAAATTCCCTTGAGGGAGCCAGGAGTGTTTGTCCTGGGAGGGGAGATGATGATTCTATTAAAGTTGGCTGAGAACCAAGATTTCCCTCTAAAGCCTGTGAAGACTCTTCTACCGTAACTATGGTAGGCACTGTCACATTTTCTACGTGCTCTCCTTGCAATGTGTCCTGAGACTCATCTAAAGGTATGTCTTCCCCCATTGTGAGTAATAGGGGTGGTGTGCTTGACTCACTACAAGGTGCCACGGCCCTATGGCGAACTTCAATAGAATCATCCTGTTGAGAAGATGATTCTAGTAACTGTGTAACGGCCATATCAACTTCCATATCCTGTTGGGAGGATATAGACGGGCTTACAGTTGCCTCAATTTGAGTTCTACTTTTCTTTTCTAGAGGCAGAGTTGTGGGTTCACTCATACTACCACTACTGATTCGACTTCTTTTAACTTGTAATTTCTTTCTGGAGTGAAATGATATGAGTTTTGTTGGTTGAGTATTTGGCTCTACGACCTTGGTTAGAGGTTGTGGTACTACAACCCCTTGGTCAGACCTACCAGCCACTTGGGTTCCAGAAATAGATTGAGAAGTAGTAGTTTGAGGAACAGAAGGCAATACCTGGTCAGCTGATTCCGCAACAATCTCTGATAAGATTGGTTGATCTGATTCAGGTTCAGGGACAGATGCAGTTTCTTGCACTGGATGTTCAACAGCAAGTGCAGCTGGCTGAGGAACAATTTGCTGAGCAGGTTCAACTCGTTGATTGCCTTGATCTTCATTATCAACAAGTATGTTTTCCACTGGTGGTTCAGGGTTTTGTTCAGGTTGTTCAGGTTCTGGTACAGGTTCAATGACAGGTAGTTGTATATAGTTTGACATGTATTGGGTGACAACTACAGGTATGTTTGTGAATTTAGGCTTGTTGCTGTACTCAGTGAACAATCTGGTAGTAGGTTTACCTGACGCCAGTGATTCTCCATTCAGGAATTGGGCTTGATTTTCTAGTTCCACTAGATGATTAAAAATCAATGACAAGAATCTTGGATAATAGCATGATACTTTTTGTCCATTATCAAAATTCCTCTTTGCATTAATGATTCTTCTAACCATCGGAACACACAGTAGTCTACCAATATTAATTCTTCGGTTGTGTGCAACTGCATATCCAATATGCTGCAAGAAGGATGGTAATACCCCCGAAGTTCCCTTTAGTAGAATTGGCAAAGACTCTACCTAATGTGTCAAACAAATAGTCCCATTCCTGAACGAAGTTCTTTTTATTCCAGACAGTTTGATCAGGACTGTCTTGATAGAATACACCATTCAAAAAATTTATCAATTCTTGATCTGATGGTAATTCTTCGAAATTTTCAGTTGGAAAATTTAAGACCGTATTTATTGTATTTTCATTTACTGTGTACTGATTGTCTCCTACAGAGAAGACAAATGATCTGTTATCATTAGAAATGACAGCAGTAGTACACATGATTCGCAAAGGTTCAATTTTCAATGGAGCATCCAAGCTCAAAGCAGTGCGAACCAGTGAATTTTCATTTAAAAAACGAATCCACGGTCGAAAACGTTCAACTGAACATTTTTCTGGATCAAAATAACCGATTAAATTATGTTTAATAATTTCAAATCGATCAGCCATTTTAATCAAGATTTAATTTCTTTGAAAATTTCAGATTTTACAAAATTATGATTTAAAAATTAATTTTTCGAATTAATAATTAATTAAAAATTCGAAATAATTAACTTTTCTCCAAAAATTCTGAAAAATTCACACAATGATCCTTGTATACACAAAAACAACCGTATATTTTTAGTTTTTCAAGAATCAAAACCAGTTGCTCTGAAAATCAGATCTAAAAATCGATTTTTCGAACAACAAATTCTTCAAAAACGGAACCAAAACACGATTTTAAACACTCAAAACGTAGATAATCAGACAAGGAGTCGAGTTATGTGATTAGTTCGTGATTATCAGCAAGATTTGAGACAAAAATCGGACATGAACGATTGGTATGTTTGTGTATATATGTATGTATCTATTTAGTTCTCTAAGACTTAACTTGAGAGAATGACATAAACCAAAATATGACTTAACTCAACTAACTACTATATATATATACTGAATAGACGAATAAGACTTAAAAAAATAACTAACAATACTTAACTAAAAAGACTTAAAACTGTTACCTGTTTTATATATATATAAACTGATTAAGACTTAAATTTATTATAGACAATAAGACTAAAACGAATAGGACTTAAAATTATGTTAAAACTCAGTAAGACTTAAATATCTAAGACTTAATATAAACAAAACTAGTTAAGACTTGAATGGAATAAGACTTAAATTTAAAAACCTCGTTAAGACTTAAATATTAACAGACATGTGAATATGACTTAATCTAACAAAAACTCGGTAAGACTTAACATGTTTAAGTCATACCGATTTTAAGTTAAGTCATATTGATAGTTTTTCCTAATTTTAAGTCATATTTACTTTAAACAAACATTAAAAACACAATAAAATATACAAATAACTTATAAAAATAATAAAAATATTATTGAAAATTAAACAAATAATAAAAATAATTATAAATACCATATGCTATCCTATTAACGAAAACAAAGCAATATTAACAGGACAAACATTACAAAACATATGATAAATTAATTATTAAAATAGAAATGAATATCTACAAATATTCTAAAAATACAGAAGTATGAAGTATTAAATAATATGAATAAACAGAGTGAAAAATAACTAAACAAGCAAGAAAATTAGATGGTAAAATAATAATACAAGTGATTTCAAACAACAAATATTCACAGAATAATCACTTGCAAAATTATTAAAGATCAAATTTCAGATATTAACAGTATTAATTACTAGGACTGTTTAACATACCCAATTCACTAACAATTTTAGTGAATGAGGATTCATTAAGCGACTTAGTAAAAATATCTCTAGTTTGATCTCCAGAGCCTACAAATAGTAGTTGTACTGTACCATTCATTACATGCTCTCTTATAAAATGATACCTTATGTCAATGTGCTTTGTCCTTGAGTGCTGCACAGGATTGCTGGCGATTGCTATGGCACTTGTATTATCACATAAAATAGGGATATTTTCCAATACAATGCCATAGTCCATTAATTGATTCCTAATCCATAAGATCTGAGCACAACAGCTTCCAGCAGCTATATATTCAGCTTCGGCTGTAGAGTTGGAAACTGTTTGCTGTTTCTTACTAAACCAGGATACCAATCTTCCACCTAGGTATTGACAACTCCCAGATGTACTTTTCTTGTCTACAACACTTCATGCATAGTCAGAATCTGTATATCCAATTAAAGTAAAACCAGATTCATTAGGGTACCAGATGCCTAAATTAGGCGTACCCTTTAGATATCTTAAGATTCTTTTGACAGCAGTGAGATGGATTTCTTTAGGGTTCGCTTGGAACCTTGCACACAAGCATGTGGCAAACATTATATCTGGTCTACTAGAAGTTAGGTAAAGCAATGAGCCAATCATACCTCTATAGCCTGTGATATCTACCTTGGCAGAACTTTCACATAAACCAATTTTGACAGCTATAGTTGATGGTGTCTTTGCTGATGAGCACTCCTCCATGTGATATTTCTTGAGGAGCTCCTTAATGTACTTGGATTGACAAATAAATATTCCATCTTGTCTCTGACTTATTTGTAATGCAAGAAAGAATTTCAGTTCTCCCATCATGCTCATTTCAAACCTACCCTGCATTAATTTAGAAAACTTCTTGCATAGAAGCTCATTAGTAGACCCAAATATAATATCGTCCACATAGACTTGGACTAGTATTATATCATTCTTATGTCTTTTAGTGAAGAGAGTTTTGTCTATGACACCTCTTATAAAACCATTTTCTAATAGAAATTCAGAAAGAGTGTCATACCATTTTCTTGGGGCTTGCTTAAGACCATAGATAGCTTTGTAAAGAAAGTAGACATAGTCCAGATGATCTTGATCTTCAAAACCAGGGGGCTGTTCTACATACACTTCTTCATCTAGCTTACCATTCAGAAAGGCACTCTTGACATCCATTTGATAAACTTTGAATCTTGAATAGGATGCAAATGCCAAGAATATTCTGATGGCCTCAAATCTTGCCACTGGAGCATAGGTCTCGTCATAATCAATGCCTTAAGCTTGAGAATAACCTTTAGCCACCAGTCTTGCTTTATTTCTTATCACAGTGCCATCTTCATCTAGTTTGTTTCTGAATACCCATCTTGTGTCCACCACTTTTCTATCTTTAGGTCTGGGTACCAGCTTCCATACTTCTAGTTGCTTAAATTGATTGAGTTCATCTTACATAGCAATCAACCAATCAGGATCAGATAGAGCTTCTTCTACTTTCTTAGGTTCCATAACTGACAAGAACCCAGAATAGTTACATTGATTTTGATAAGCTCTTCTTGTTTTCACACCAACATCTGGATCACCAAGTATCAGCTCAAAAGGATGGGCTCTATTCCAAACAATTTGTCTGGGAAGAATTGATCTTGACGATTCGCCTTGATCTTCTATATGATGTTGAGTATGACTTGTTGACCCTCCATTATCTCCCCCTGAGTTGTTGCCAGTTTGACTTGTTGATGGTTCAAGAGTATCAGTGGTGTCTTGAAAATTATCATTGTTTTCACCAGCATCACCTTGATCATTACCACCAACATTTGGATTATTATTATCAGCAACAACGTCAGGTTGGTTGTCATCATCTGAATCTGAGTCTGACATATCATCAAACTTAAGCTTTTCAGATGGATCTTCATTTTGGATACTTGGGAGTTTTATGTCTTCAAATGTAACATTGACACTTTCCATAGTTTTCTGTTGATCAATAAGATACACCTTGTAGGCTCTTCTAGTATAACCAATAAATATTGCTTCATGTGCTTTTTCTTCAAATTTACCACCTTGATCATCTCCTTCTTTCAGCACAAAGCATTTTGTCCCAAATACATGGAAGTACTTGAGAGTTGGTTTCTTGTCATGTAGAGCTTCATATGGTGTCTTCATTAAGTCAATATTGATAAGTGTTCGATTCTGGGTATAGCATGCAGTGTTGACAGCTTCAGCCCAAAAGCTCAATGGAAGCCTTGATTCACTTAGCATAGTACGTGCAGCTTCAATCAAGGTTCTATTCTTTCTTTCAACTACCCCATTTTGTTGAGGAGTTCTGGGAGCCGAGTACTGTCTAGTTATACCCTTTTCAGTGCAAAAATCATTCAGAACTGCATTCTTGAATTCAGTTCCGTTGTTTGACCTTATAGCTCTTACTGGACGATTAGAGTCCAGCTCAATTAACTTAATGTGATCAACTACCAGTTGTGGAGTTTCATCTTTTGAGTTCAGAAATAGTACCCATGTGAATTTTGAGAAATCATCAACAATCACTAGAGCATATCTTTTTCTTGACATGGACATCACACTAACTGGACCAAACAAATCCATATGGAGAAGTTGTAATGGTTCTGTTGTTGATGATATGTTAGTGCTCCTGTGAGTTGCCCTTTTTAACTTCCCTTTTTGACAAGCATCACATAGACCTTCCTGAGTAAATTCAATCGAAGGTAAACCTCTCACCAACTCTCTTTTCACTAGAGAATTCATTGTTTTGAAGTTTAGGTGAGAAAGTTTCTTGTGCCATAACCAACTTTCATCAGTGGATGCCTTTGAATAAAAACATCTAATTTCTTCTGTGCTTCCAGAGTTCATATTGGCTATATACAAGTTTCCTTTTCTTACTCCAATCAACTGTGGCCTTTCATTTCTCTTGTGTGATATTAGACAATTCTTCTTGTTGAAATGAACTTCATAACCTTTGTCACAGAATTGACTAATACTGAGCAAATTGTGCTCAAGGCCGTTCACAAAAGAGACATCTTCAACGATAACATTTCCAGCTTCTAATTTGCCATATCCATCAGTTTTACCTTTGCTGTTATCTCCAAAGGTAACGAATGGGCCGGCCTTCTCCACCACATTTGTCAGCAGGGCTTTATCTCCGGTCATATGCCTTGAACATCCACTGTCCAGAATCCACATGACTCGTTCAATCTGTTTCAAACCCTGCAATGACAAATTGGTTAGACTTTCATCGGAACCAAAATTTGATTGGGTCCGGAATACTTAAAGAATTGGCCTTTATCAGGCAAAGCAACACTTTTTATTTTAACAACATTTTCTTCAGGTACTGGACATTTAACCCTGTAAACAGCTTTAACTTGTTTTGGTTTCAGCTTGGGTAACCATGTCTTTACCATATCCTGAGAAGGACTTGGAGTCCTAATCATAGAATTAGGTGGTGTTACATTCCTGGATCTAACATGTTTATTCTGCTCATATGCTGTCTAGGAACATTCTTATCAACACATGCATGATTACCGTTAAAGTAAGCAGACATTATATTAAAAGCACAAGACATGCAATTAACAGCATTGCATTTCTTATGAGCAGTATCAATAACAGGAATAGCATGCATGGTAGATATGTTGTTGCATTTATTCATGTTGTTACTTCTACTACTAGTTTTCAAGGAACTAGTAGACTCACCAACTCTTTCTGTTTTCTTAAACACAGACTTTCTATCTTTATCATTTTAACAACTTGATTACTTTCTAAGACTACGCCATTAGCTAAATCCTCAATGCACATCTCTTCCTTAATGATTAAAGATGTTGTATCCAAAGGTTCTGCTATGGATGTCTTAAAGAGTGGGTTACTAACACCCTTAAGCACTATTGGGATACCCCTTTCTACAGCACTGACACGATTAGGGGTAATAATGCTTTTTCGTCCAATAGCTTCATTATAATCAAACCCAATTCCTACGGTTTGATTAATAGCTTGTTGGTTAAACAACTCTTTAGCCACTTTACATGAATTAGAAGTAGCACTAACCCTTATTTCTAGCTCAGCTATTGTTTCACGTTGTTGAACAACTATCAACGCTAGAGACCTCTCAAGTTCTTTTAGAATTCTTATTTCTGATTTTTGTTTATCATGGCAATTTTGTACATCGTGTAATTCTGATAATTGATTACTAAGATCTGTATTTAACAAATTGATCCTTTCAATCTCTCTATTAGCATTACCTAGTGTATCACTAAGTTGATAAATATATTGACTTTCAGTACATGATACCTCAGATGAAGTACCACTGGAGTTATCAGATTTTGCCATCAGGGCAAGATTGCCATATTCTTCATCTTCAGAGTCTGTATCATCCCAACTCTTTCCAGCAGCCACATAGGCTTTACCTGTCTTCTTCTTTTCAGATCCAAAGTCTTTTCTTTGGTTTTGTTTTGGCTTCTGACATTCAGTAGCGAAATGTCCAAGTTCATTACAGTTGTAGCATCTAATTTTACTTCTTTCAACTGTTCCAGTTTTGTAACCTCCTCTGTTACTTGAGGATGAAGAACCTCCTCTCTGGAACCTGTTATAGTTAGATTTGTACCTGAACTTGGGATTCTTCCTGAATCTGAAGTTTCTGAATTTCCTTACCAACAAAGCCATGGACTCATCTTCCAACTGATCTAGCTCTTCTAAGGAATAGAAGTCTCCTTCATCTGGACTAGCATTCGTTTGACCAAGTTCAACTTCAAGCTTGACACTGTCAACACTACAAGATTGAAAAACCTTATCTTCCACTTCCTGTTTGTTCTCAACAATAAGAGCTGTAGAAGTATTAGCAACTCTTCCTTTTCCATAAATCTCCTTTTGTTGAGATTGTTCCAGTTCATAGGTTTTTAAAACACCAAAGAGTCTTTCTACAGTAATTTCATTTAGATTCCTCGACTCTCTGATAGCTGTAATCCTATGTTCTAGATGAACAGGCATTGATAGTAGAAATTTTCTGTTGATCTCTTTCTGAGTGTAGTACTTGCCATGCATCTGTAAATTGTTGACAAGTTTGTTATATCTTTCAAACACATCTTGAATACTTTCATTGTATGCTGATCGTAAGTGTTCATACTCAGATGTCAGAATTTCTAGACGATTCTCCCTAACTTCCTCTGTTCCTTCATTCACAGTTTCAATGGTTTCCCACATGTGCTTTGCTGTCTTGCAGTTAATCACATGATTGTACATCACAGAGTCTATAGAATCGATTAAGATCAGTCTTAAATTAATGTCAAGTCCAGCTTCTTCTCTTTCAACAAGAGTGTACTCAGAAGAATCTTTGTGTACAAACTTTGCAGGGGAAATAACTTTTCCATCAGTAACAACTTCAGGAATTAATCCAAAAGGTATTATTGGTCCTTCTGATAAGACTTTCATGTATTTAGGATTTGCAACCTCGAGGAACATTAACATTTTGTTCTTCCACATATCATAACTTTTTTTGTCATATATGGGAATTTTCACAGTTCCAACTTTAGAAGACATGATGAATTTTTTAAGAGAGTTAAAAAATTCGGGGATGATTTTTAATCGAGTAAAATGGGATCTTTGATTTGTGTATCAATCAATCGGCTCTGATACCAATTGTTAGGTCCGATAAGATTGTAGAAGGGGGGGTTGAATACAATCTTTACCTTTTTATCGAAATTTGTCCTTTAAATAAAATTTGATAAAGACAAATTTATGTGCGGAATTATTTAACACAATTTTTCAAGTTGAATATAACTGTATATTAACTTGATGTGGTGTTACAAAATCAGTATAACAACTTATCAAGATGTTAATAACTAATTAGAAACTTCGACATGAACTTTTCTAATTTAGTTAATAATAATCAAGATAAGAACTGGGAAACTTAATTCGCTAGTAGTACAAGAATCACAAATAAACAAGTTCTAGCGGATAGAATATTACAAAGATGGAGAACTTGAATTTCTGGGAATTGTTTAAGCTTTGGTGTTCTTGATATTCTTGAGAGAGAAATCTGTTCTGGATATTATGTTTTCTGCTGTGTTTCTTCGTTATGACCTAATCTGCTCTGTTCTGTTCTTTAATATCAGTAACAGGTCTTGCTGGCTTTTTGTAAGATATTTAGCTGCTCCAGCATGACTTAAACTGCTACCAAGACTTGATTTTTCTTCATTAAGACTTACACAAACCTCCATTAAGACATAAAACTTGTCGGTATGACTTAATCAGAAGTTCGGTAAGACTTAAAACAGCTGGCAGAGGTCGGTATGACTTAATCAGGTCGGTAAGACATAATCTTGAATGGCTACTGTCGGTATGACTTAAATTTAGGTCATACCGAATTTTTCTTCTCCAAGACATAATCCAACCTTCTTTCTTTAAGTCATATTGATCTATTTAATTAATTAATGATTAACTAATTCATATTTAATTGATACAATAATTAATTTAATAAATAAATTAATTCTTCCAGAATTAATTCATTTAATTAAATCAACTAAATGATTTATATCAATTATAAATGAATTTAATTAAATCAATAAATAATTAATTTAATTCTTACAAACCACTGAAGGTAGTAAAGAATTACCACTGATTTGTGTTGACGTTCGATGTACTGTCTGGTTCATGAACGACTAACTTCAACGATGCTTCTTCACTTTTGACTTTAGGTTGTGGTTTGTTTCTTCTCTCAATTCTCTTGTACTGTAACTGATATTCAAACTATCACTCGAAAAATCTCTGTCACTGTTCAAATGAATCCATTCACTTCAATGCTATACTGTGGCTTGATCAGATAACTGAATCGTCTTCCAGTGTATGACATCAAAACTATAGATTGACTTTTCTTCTTTCTTCTGACAGATAATACTTCTTGAGATTCCTGTGACAGTTCATATGTATATTTACTTATTACAATTTGGTTTAAGTTGATTAGGATCCTCTAACTACAAATAGGCTGAGTCATATGCCTTTCAGAACATGAGGATGTGGGCTAGGGAAGTCAGCAGGAGAGAACAGCCCGGGATGTTTCTTCAACACGGCCTCTATGGCCTCATCCCAACCATCGGTGTACTGGGCTGGATAGAGCACCGCATCGTGCTTCTCCATCAAAGTTTGAAAGTCCTGGGAGTCCATGTACACGTCAATAAGGTCTTCTTTCTTGGCCCGCAAGTGCACCACCTCAGCCTGGGCTGCCTCCAACTCCTCTACTTTCCCTTTCAACTTATCTTCGGCTTCTTCTACTTTGACTTTCTCTTTTTGATACTTAGTCTCAAAAGACTTCGACTTGTTTTGCCAGGCTTTAGCCTGGTGAACCATGCTCTGAAAGTGAACGTTGGCCTGCAAGGGAGTTAGGTCAGTAGGGAGTATAACATCAAATGATGATAAATCAAGGAAAAAGAAGAATTCAAAAGGAAAAACATACAGAAGCCAAAGCCTGGGCGCCCAGATACTCGTTTTCCAGCATGTTTCCGCCCGTCACGAAATCTTTGTAGTCGACAGGAGTAATTGAGTTCAATGACCAATCCATTGAATGCTTGGTGGAGCCAACTACAGAGTCCATCTTCCTAAAGCCCCATGGAGGCCTGTACACCGTCGATTGGACATTCACCTGCACTGGTCCGTCTTCTTCATCAACAGCAACCAAGTCTTGTTTCTGCACTTTGTGTGGACGCAGAAAAGATGGTTCACTAGACTTGCCCCTCGTGTCAAGGGCCCTCTTTGCTCTCTTCATACGAGCAGTTTCCTCCTCGCCAGGGTCTGTCTCCCGCATGATTTTCATAGCAGCTGCACACAATAACAAATTAAAACGTGGGTATAAGCTTATCTAGAAATAAAATGAACTCACGAAAGAGTAGAAATTACCTAAGTCAGAAACGGCAGAAAGGCCTACAGCCCTAAGAGATTCCTCATTGATGAGGTCCCAACACAAAGTCTCACCATTATCTTTGATTAGCTCGTCATAAGCCGCTTGCTCCTCAGTATTGAGAACTATCTTGTTAGGGTTGCCATCGGCCACCTTACCAAAGGAGCTTCGGAAAAGGGTGCCCCAATCACTCCCTTTCCAAACCAAGTACATAAACTCTTCCTTCCACTTAGGGTTGTTGTCAATAATCGAATGACCATTGAAGATATGTGGGATTTTAGGGCGCTGTCTAACGTAGACCCACCCCGGTTGGCTAGATGAGCTATTATAGAATTGAAATATTTTTCTAAACAAAGGAACAGAAAGAGGAAACTTGTTCCTAAGACACAACACCGTAAAACACAAAATGGATCGCCATGCGTTTGGTGGGAGTTGGCATGGGCTGATCTGAACGTCGGCCAAAAGTTTGGGAATAAACTCGTGGAAAGGGAACCTAAGCCCAGCTATGAGGGCATCCCTAAAAACACATAACCCATTGGGCCTCTAATGACAAGGCCTGTCACCAGGACCAGCCTTAACAAGTCTATATGGAGAGTTAATTGCATAAGTTTTGTTATAATTTTTAATTACGTCATCATCATGAAACTTGTTACAGCAATTATAAGCATCTAAATCAGCTAGAGAAGGGTGATCATCTCCACGTAAGTTGATCATTTCAGTTAAACTCATATAAGAAGAACGAATTTCGATGTCGTTACCTCTTTTGGAAGCTGAATTCATCTTTAGAAGGCGTTGTGCAGATTTGCCCGCCATTGATCTTCAAGGTATGAATGCTCAAGCCCAGAAATTCAGTTGAAGAAGATAAAGATGCAACAGAAAGCCCAGAAAATCTTCAAAAGAAACCCAGAAACCGGCAGAAACTCGCCTGAGAACGGAAAAATCGCCGGGAATCGCCTTAACTTGAGAGAAATGACTAAGAAAATTTTTAGGGGAAAGTATAGTATGTTAGAGTGAAGTGAGAAATGAATCTCACTCCACCTTCTTATAGGAATTTTGCAACTGGCTAATAGCCGGTTAAAATTCCAAATAACTGGCAATAGCCGGTTAAGGCCCGTTGAGAGGCCCATAGGCCCAAAGAGCAGGAAGGATCTAGAAGAACTATAAATTTCCTAGTAAATAAAGGGGAGTTAAGGCTCACAAGGCCCAATAAGCCCAGTATAGCATTTATTCGACCAGGATCCTGATCGAGAATTCGACCAGGAATCTTGGTCGAAATGAGCTAGACCAGAGTGTCCAAATTGCATTTATTCGACCAGGATCCTGATCGAAAATTCGACCAGGAATCTTGGTCGAAATGAGCTAGACCAAACCAAACCAAACCAAACCAAACATACCTAGTATATCCCGCTCAGAGCAGGGTCTGGGGAGGGTAGGTTGTACGCAGACCATACCCGCACTTTTAGAGTGGGGAGGCTGTTTCCGTGAAGACCCTCGGCTGAGTGCACAACAAACATAGAGTGTGGTAAATAAAACGGAAATGATACGAAAATGGACAAAGACATACCTGAGGCCCATGGCGTTCCAACCACACGGAAAGACCCGCACAGAGATAACACCGAGCCAAGCTCCCTGCAACTGCAAAACCAGAAAACAGAAGACACTCCAAACGAAAAGTGAGAACGCTAAAGCCGAACTACTAAAGAATCGCTAACCGAGACAAGGCAACTCTGAGACTCTCGACAACAGAGCCACAACCTAAAAGGGAATCCACCACTCTGATACGCCACCTCCAAGAGCACCTATCCGCGAGCATGGTCTCATTTAATTCTAAGGCCTTCAAATCCATCCGGAGCTGCTCTTCCCACGACCTCCTCGGCCTGCCTCTCCTCCTCGCCCCATCAACCGCCAGACTCTCGACCCTCCTAACTGGGGCTTCAGCTAGCCTCCTTCGGACGTGGCCGAACCATCTCAACCTTCCTTCCCTAACTTTCGCAGAAAAAGGCGCCACTTCAAGCTCGCTCCTAAACACCGAGTTCGGGATTCTGTCCAATAAGCCCAGTATAGCATTTATTCGACCAGGATCCTGATCGAGAATTCGACCAGGAATCTTGGTCGAAATGAGCTAGACCAGAGTGTCCAAATTGCATTTATTCGACCAGGATCCTGATCGAAAATTCGACCAGGAATCTTGGTCGAAATGAGCTAGACCAGAGTGTCCAAATTGCATTTATTCGACCAGGATCCTGATCGAAAATTCGACCAGGAATCTTGGTCGAAATGAGCTAGACCAGAGTGTCCAAATTGCATTTATTCGACCAGGATCCTGATCGAAAATTCGACCAGGAATCTTGGTCGAAATGCCTCAGACCAGGATGTCCAAATTGCATTTATTCGACCAGGATCCTGATCGAAAATTCGACCAGGAATCCTGGTCCAAATGTCTCAGACCAGGATGCCAAAATTGATTTTATTCGACCAGGATCCTGATCGAAAATTCGACGAGGAATCCTGATCGAAAATTGTGAAGGCCTTTTTCTGATTTTTCATGCAAAAAGCGATTTCTTTGAAAAGAAATTTTAGAAATTATGGCATTGACGAAATTCTCGTGAGTATAAGAAAAAGTGCAAGGAAGTTATTAAATTTCTTTAAGGCATAAAAATTGTTGTTTACCCTCGAATAAGGCAGATCGTCGTAAATGTGTAGGTCGCTCCACACTTTACGTTTAAGATGATATCCGTGAAACACTAGTGTAAGAAAAATCCCCGAATTAGGGTAGATTGTCCCAGGTAAGGGATGAATCAAACCCCAAGTCTCGATAAGAACCAATTATAACTTCAATGAAAACCTGATCAGTTTTCCTAGAAGTTGGGGGACAAATGATATGGGCTGAAAATAAAGCCCTAAAGACACCTTTAATGATACATTAAATAAACCTAGGTTGGTCCAAAGACAAGGCCCAGTTATAAGGCCCAAAAACCCTAATTATGATAATAATTCGTAATTAGATAAATCAGCCAATATGAGATTCGGTTATCGAGTCCTAAAGGAAAACAAATCATCCCGGGAGTGGTCTCCAAGGAATACAGCTGTAATGCTTATCCACGTTCTACCCGGAAGGATCCAGAATTCTACCTAAAATAGGTATCTTGTCCACCAAGATACCAAACCCTACTTTCGAGGCCCCCAAGGCCTATATAAGGACATGCTCCTTCACATTCAGAACTACGTTTTTTGGCTTGATTCTTGATATTTGCAAGATACGTAGGCATCTTGTGAGGACCCGAGTTAAGTCACGAAACACTTGATCAGCCATTAAAGCTCGAAGCTCTCATAAACCTTAGCATTAAATACGCAGTAAACACACCCTATATTTCGTTCCACAACATATACTATACTATTATAAGCGAAATAGAATATATTTGGTTGTCGGTTTGGTACACTTTCTTTTATAAACTCATTAGCAACCATTGTATTTTGAGACAGATTAGTGAGAACCGTTGGATCTAATACTAAAAGAATATTCCTTTTATAATATTTAAAATAGAGTAGTGCTAGTGGCCCCAAATTGGATCCCAAAAAGAGTTCCCAAATGACGTGGCATTGGTGATTTGGGAGTATTAGATATTTTAATTGGTGTGATTGATGTGAATACAGGGGGACCCATCATAATATGACCAATCAGAAGATGACACATGCCATTTGGGAATTTTTTTTTGGTCCAATTTGGGGACTCTAGCATTTTCCTTTAAAATATTCTCATTGGTTAAGTACCTTCCAAAACTTTAAAAAAAAAAAAAAGTATCAGACAGAATTAAACACAACTAAAAAGACATTCACACAGCTCACGTCACCACTTCAACAAAACACGAAACCCTTTCGCAACTTATGGTCTCAAACAAAACACCATCACTCATCACTGACACGAGCTCAGCAACTAGCATCAAGTTTTGTCGAATGTTATCTTCTTTCTATATACTTATTCAAAATATTTATTTTTCTGTGATCTATTATCATGCTCTTTAGTAATTAATTCACCGTTGTTTTGGATTACTTTTTGCGTACGATCCAACTATACAAAATCTAATTATCATCGTACTAAAGGATTTTCTAATATTTATAATTACATTAATTTACAATTTTTTCTTAATATTTATAAATTTATTAATTTTTAAATACTATTAATATTTTTTTGGTACACTCAATAGCAACCGTTGGATTTTGAGACAGATTAGTGAGAATCGTTTGATCTAATACTAAAAGAATATTTTTTTTAATATTTATAATTTTCTCATTGGTTAAGTTCAAATCCCACCAATAACATATTTTCATTAAACATATATATTTTTATAAACTATTCTTAAGAGTTTAAGTTTCTATTCCCGTCAATATCATATTATAATCAAAAAAATTATTAACTTTATTAATAAAATATTATTATACATTTATATTATCTTATAAATTACTCCAAAAAATTTTCGTCAATAACATATTGTAGTTAAAAATTAAAACACTATCATTTAAAATACTATCAAAAATGTATTATGATATTTTATTATCATAAATATTTTTTTTTCTACTAATTAAAAATATATATATATGAAAATATGGGTAATAAGATTAAAAAATATTAAAAAAATCATCCGTGCATCACACGAGTTATAAGTTATATAGTTAAAAATTACACAAATCTGGAAAACACTTACAATATGGAAAATTTTGTATAAAAATCGAAAAAAGATCTACATGATTAGATAAATTTCACTCTTTCTACTAAATAAAAGTTAAAAAAACTACTTTTATGTAATATTTTTATATATACATAAGTATTTTAAAGTAATAATTAAAATAAATAATTAGAATAATATTTATATTCATGAGATTTATACCGTGCATCGCACGGGTTATAGGCTAGTATATAATAAGCATAAGGTGGTTATTTGGTTGTCACTACTACCGCAAAAAAAATATTGATCGTTAGATCTAAACTTTAATTAACGACCTAGATTATATCCTATTTATTTTAATATTTAAATACTAATATAGTAAACAACGGCACCTATTCTAATTGATATAGAAGAGAAAATTCATGTCCTAACTGATCTAGGTGAAATATAATTCCACATATATCAATAATCTAAATTTTGTAAAATAGTATATATACTTGAACTAATTGAAATATAAATTTATTCACAAATTTATAAATAATAGAGACATATTATACAAATAAAATAATTTTCAAAATTTTCAAGTCTAAAAGAATAATTTACCTATATTATTACGATACTATCTTAAATTGTGTGTTAATACATGAATTTTATTAAAGTATTTCACGAAAAGACTAAATTATACATAATATCATTATTATTTTAAAAAATTTGGCCCACATCAACCAAAGAATTTGATATATTTATTTTAATAAATAATTATATGAATATGAATCGTGGATTAAGTATATTTGAATATGTATATAGATGGGATTAATTAATTAGAATCATGCTATTATATTACGTGATATAATCCTAACAGTTTATCTTTTATTCAATGTACCATCCATTTAATTAAACCAATTTTTATTTTATAACACTCACTAATCAATCCTTACATATCCACATACTCAACGTACAATCATCTTAATCAACACAGTAATCACTATAATAATAAAATAAAATCATTACAATTAAGCAATAATCACGCAAATCAACACAATCACCACACAACAACCACATTCGATCACGTCCTCCGTGTCACCACATTCGGCCATCACCATGACATCACCAATATCATACCAAAATCACTTGCTTTAAATAATAATTATAAAAAAATTGAATCAAAATTACAGCTAAATTCATATTAGAGTTGACCGGATCTGTTATCGTACAAAAATCACTTGCTTTGAATAATAATTATCAAAATATTAAATCAAAATTACAGCTAAATTCATATTAGAGTTGACCGGATCTGTTATCGTACAAAAATCACTTGCTTTAAATAATAATTATCAAAATATTAAATCAAAATTACTGCTAAATTCATGTTAGAAATGGCCCGATCTGAATTTGCTCTTCGTTAAAGTTAATAGCACCACAGTCACAATCGAATTTAGATTTCTAATAGATATTTACAGTTATATGTACATCAACCCATATGTGTATGTATCAAGAAAAAAAGAGATTAAAATTTTATAAAGAAGATTATAGAGTGTAATTATAGGAAAATTAAACGAGTGACTGGAAATTGATGGTGATAGCAGCCGGAATTTGGCGATGGTGGTCGAAGTTTAGTCCGATATGGAGGAAGAAAGACGTGGACTAGAAAGGAAGAAGAGACAGGTGAGGATTAATAATATAATCTTCATAAATTTTAATATTTATGTGAATAATGATTTTTAAATAATTTAAATTGGATTTTTATTAATATCATATAAAAGAATAATTTTATAAATATTAGAGGAATATAATTCAAATATATAAGTTGGTCGACAAAAATATAGAAACTAAAACTGATTTAACATAATAATTTCAAAAAAACCATTCAATAGTGATGAAATTAAAATCCAAATTTTAAATTTATTGAACAAATGCATAATATTATATTATGATCATGTGACATGTAAAAAATATTGTATTAAGATCATGATATAAAATTTTATAATTTTTTCTATTTAATCCAAATCTAAAAGAATAACTTACCTATATTATACGATACTATCTTAAATTATGTGTTAATACATGAATTTTATTAAACGAATTTGACAAAAAGACTAAATTATACATAATATCATTTTTATTTTTAAAAATTTGGCCCACATCAACCAAAGTATTTGATATATTTATTTTAATAAATAATTATATGAATATGAATTGGGGATTAAGTATATTGTGGATATGTATATAGGTGGGTTTAATTAATTAGAATCATGCTCTTAGAGCATCTCCAATGGTAATAGCTAAAATCATTAGCTATATAATGATTATCTAAAAATTTGCTGAACTGTAAGATATTTTACTCCAATGGTATTAGGCTATTAGCTATAATGAATAGCTATATTTTAAAAATAGTATTTTATTATTATTTTAATAATAATATATTTATAAGTAAATAATATTGATGATGTGTCATGATATAAGTGGAGATAATCAGTTATAGATATGTCAAGATGATTATCTAAAAATTTACCTAACAGGAAGCTTGGTTGGAGAAGAAAAAATATACATATTATCTAAAAATTATGACATGTCATCAATTTTAGCTAATAGGTGTGCATCCCGAATTTGACGGTGGTGGTCGAAGTTTGGTCCGATATGGAGGAAGAAAGACGTGGATTAGAAAGGAAGAAGAGAGAGGTGAGGGATGAAGGAGATGGGTGGAAAAGTGGATAATGTACTCATTAAAATTAACGATTAAGATTAAAGGTAATTTAAAAATTGTGTGGAAAAGATTTGATTTCATATATAATATTAGTAGTGAAGGTTCTCATGTAGGAATTTGGTTAATTATATATGGACATGATTATGTATATGAGGTTTGTATTGATTATATATGCGATTATAACTATTTTTTATGGGATTTAGGTAAAATTTATTATATACATTATTATAGAGGAGAAAATATGTTTAAATATGCTATGTTTACGTATAATAGTGTATACAGTTATGTTGCACTTGACTACAAGATTAAGGTAACCAAGAAATGCAAAGATTTTTACAAAGATTAAAAAATGAGTTAGAGAAGCCAATAAATTTGATTCTTTCGAGAAGAAATTTTAGAGTAATGATAAATTATATTAATGTAAAAACCTTGAATAAAAGAATAATAATTTGGTAATATATTATATCAATTTAATATGAGTCAGTAACATAAAATATAATTAACTGAAAATTTTCAATCAAAATATATTTAATCATTTGGATTATCTTTAAAAACCACAAAATTAGTCAATATAATATTAAAATAAAATCAAGTTCTATTAAAAAAAATATGAAAAATAAAATATTAAAAATAACCGTGCATTGCACTGTTATAGACTAGTAAAGAAAAAGGTATTAGGTATGAATTATATATGATGTGTATTATATTTTGTGTGTATGTGTATAGGTTGATCAGAAAAGGAGGAGATACCTCAAGTCTGCTGTGAAAATCTTATTTTGTTTCTCAGACTGTCAGGATTATCAAATCTCACTCCGTATATAAAATAAAAATGTCGGGTCTTTAATATTCTAGTACATGAAAGTAGGAAATTTATGTATCTTTTTTTTTCTTTTTTTTTTGTCAAATGTATCTTGGTTGTGAAATTGTTTGGAGTTCGGTGAATGGAAATTAATATTATTATTTGTATGTAGTTGGGAAAAGTTAAATTAGGTTGGAAGGCATGAAAACGCTCTCTGGAAAAAATAATTTATAATTGACATCTACATATTTGATATTACATACATATATAAATAGAATCTTACTAAAACCATTCTTAGAGCATCTCCAATGACATTATGTATAATGATTATGTAAAATAGTAATTATGTAAAATTGCTGAACCTGTAAGTTAATGTATTTTAGTAGTATTATGTAAAATTATTAATGATGTCATGATGATGTGTCCATTATATAGCTTTTGTAAAAAAGAATAGATGTTGGCTATATATAACCAACTTGAAACAAATTATGTAAAATTATAGATGAGAGGAGAGATGGTTGGAGATGAGAAAATGAAAGCCCTTATGTAAATTAAATGACACCTCAGCATTTTAGCTAAGGAGTGTATAGTACTATTGGAGATGCTCTTAGGCTAAAAATTAGAAATTAAATAAAAAATAATTTAAATTGCATCAAAATATAATACATATGATATGCAAACTGATCGTTGGGAGATAAAGAAAAATACAGTGAAGTCATATTTCAAAAAAAATTCATCGATTGACGAGAAAAATTAAATTAAAAATGGAGGGAATTATGTGAGATTGTGTATATGAGAGTGTATTGTATTTGTGTGTGGTGCCCTTAGAGGGGCCATTAGATTAGATTGATTTAAGGACTAAGATTAGTTTCTAGTTTCTATTTTAATTTTGATTTCTACTTGATCATTTGTCTATATATATATATATATATATATATAGAGAGAGAGAGAGTCTTGCTCAACTACAAATCACACTTAGATATAAATTACAAACCATCACTAATTTCTACAAACAAAAATCACTAATATTTAAATTACAATACATTTATTATATTTTAATATAATTACCAATAATTTACCAACCCCAAATCAGTAATATACACATCTAAAAATCACTAATTTACCCCACCTCCCGCTTCCTACCCCCTAACCCCATCCCAGATTTGAATCATCAAAGTCTGCCATGGTCGGAATCGAAATCACCAGATTTAATAAATCGACTCAATTAACAAATCGGGAAGAAGCAGATCGGGATGATGAAGCAGCTCTAGAATCAGAGCTCCTGTGGGCCTAGTGGCCGAAAAAGGAAGATGGAGATGGTAGTGCGTCAGTGGTGGTGATGGTGGCAGAGGAAGACGATGAAGCTGGTGTTCTTGCGGGATCAGAGGTCGGAAAGGAAAAGGAGGAGCAGATCTGCAAATTTTCAACTCGTCGAAATATTCAAATTCGCCGGAAATGATGACCGGAACTCGCCGGAAAAAATTACCGGAGAAGATGGTTGGCTGGCGGGCGGGCGGAGGCGGGATTTGAAATAGTGATTTCGATTGTAAAAATTAGTGGAGATTTGTAGTTTGTGTTTAAGCCTTGATTTGTATTTGAACATTTGTCTATATTTATGTTTAATGTGTATATAGTCCAACTTTACAACAACTATTCATCTATTACCTCTATCCGCAAGTATTTTGACTTTTCAAAATTAAATTTATTTAATTTTAATAAATTATTTATAGATATTTATTTATAATTTTATAAGTTTACAAATTAATTTATAAAATAAAATATTCAAATTTTATCATGATTTTTTATATATAAATATTATTATATGTGTTAAGACATGCATGCATATGGATGATGATAACAAATACTACAAGATAGAAAATGAATCAAGGAATCGAAGCTGATGAACAAATCAGGAAGCTAACTAAAATGCAGATCAACTATAGCAATATCTTAAGGATGAAACTCTGCATACAATTAGGATTTATTTCAGTAACAAGCCTGGAGATGCTAAAGTCAGATATCAGTAATCAAAAGAGAGTTTTTTAATACCATGCAAGTAAGTTCGAGAAATCAAGGAAAGAAGAGTTCGAGAAGTCATTCGAGAACTCTACACAAAGGGTTTATTCGAGAAGTCCTAATTCGAGAATTCAGATTGCTCTATTCGAGAAGTCTGTAAAATGAACTATTCGAGAAGTCCTAATTCGAGAATTCAGATTGCTCTATTCGAGAAGTCTGTAAAATGAATTATTCGAGAAGTCCTAATTCGAGAATTCAGATTGCTCTATTCGAGAAGTCTGTAAAATGAACTATTCGAGAAGTCCTAATTCGAAGAATTCAGATTGCTCTATTCGAGAAGTCTGCAACATGCACTAATCGAGAAGTCCTCTCAGAAGGGTATTCGAGAAGTCATTCGAGAACTTGCTTTAAGGAACTATTCAAAAAATCATCATTCGAGAACTCAAGATTTATCTGTTCGAGAACTCAACCTGTTACCACAATATTACAGAGTTCTCTACTGGAACATATCCAATGAAGATTGAACCCAGAATTACTTTGCAACCCGTGACTTATAGACAGTGATCAATTACATAGAGGATGTTACGAGTAGGGAGTCAAATTGTAAATATTTGAAGGCTCAAACTCTTCCAAATGAAAGGTGCAATCAGTCACTATTTATCCGACTTCAAGGGCAACAATAAGAGTGGAAGCAACCTCCAACATGATTACATTTCTACTGAAAGATTCAAAGGATATCTTGATGAATGCATAAGGATCAGTCGTTATATCTGTGAAGTTCGAGCACAGCTCAATAAACAGAAAAGCTTATTGACTTTCAAAAGGATTATCTTTTTGCTTAAGTTATTTTCAGAGACAGAAATCCAAAGCAAAAAGATCTTGTGCATAAAGCATCACGTGGGCTTGGAAGCTAAGTCATTTCAAGAACTTAGTTACTTTTGAAGAAAGAAACATACACTGACTTGAAGCATGCTGGGATTGTCCAAATCAAGTAAAGAAGACTTTCAAGATAATTCCAGAAATGGTTACCACTTCAAGCATGTGTGTGTGACAAGTTATACCAGAAATATATCATCACATTTCATGTAACTTTTACTTGTCTTCATATAGTTTAAATAAGCTATATGAGCAGCATAGTTTTAGTGGAGAAGAAAACACCGATCACAAGGCTGATAGCTTTAGGTTTTCTTGTAAACACTAAAACTTTGTAATCCGCAGCTGTGTATTTTTACACAGAGAATTATCTTCAAATACAACCATCAGGTGGATTAAGCTTTCAAGCCAACCCACCTGAGATTTTTTATATCTCGTGTTGTATGTATAGATAATTTGTTTATCTTGTTTTCTTTCTGTTTTTATAACAGTTTGATCTAAGCCTCATCATTTCGAAAGAATTTAGTTGAGATTGTATTCAACCCCCCCCTTCTACAATCTCGTGGTGCATAACTGGGAAATAAAAATTGGTATCAGAGCAAGCTTCTAGCATACAAGAAGTCTAAAGATCACCACCATGGGAAAGAAGGATACAGGCGTGAAAATACCAATCCTCGACAAAGATAATTACTTTCACTGGAAAGTAAAGATGCATTTACATCTCTTATCCATCAATGAAGGTTATGTCAAATGCATAGAGAAAGGTCCTCATATTCCTATGAAGGCTAACACTACAGTTGGAGAAGCAGCAGGAACTGGAGTTGCTGGAAGGCCTATTCCCAAACTTCCAGCAGAATTCACAGACGGGGATAAAGAGGAAGTCCAGAAAGATAAGAAAACCATGAATATTTTGTTCAATGGTATTGATCAAGACATGTTCGATAATGTCATCAACTGCACCACTGCTAAGCAAGTGTGGGACACCATTCGAACACTCTGTGAAGGGACTGAGCAAGTCAGAGAGAATAAGAAACAACTCCTCATACAACAATATGAACACTTTCACTTTAATACAAGTGAAAAATTAACTGATATATTTAGCAGGTTTCAAAAACTGTTAAATGGGTTAAAGTTGTATGGAATAGTTTATGAAACCAAAGACTCCAACCTAAAATTTCTAAGGTCTTTGCCTAAAGAATGGAAGCCAGTGACAGTATCATTGAGAAACTCTCAAGACTACAAAGATTATACACTTGAGAGACTGTATGGAATTTTAAAGACCTATGAGCTCGAATTACAACAAGATGAAGAAGTTGAGAAGAGCCAGAAGAAAGGTGGAAATGTAGCTTTGGTGGCCAATATTCCAAACAATCAAGATGGAGAGAAGATGAAGAATGTGGAAGCCACACCGAGTCAAAGAACCTGTGAAGGTGGAGCTGGAACTAGCAAAGGCAAAAGCAAGATGACAGAGGAACTTGATGCACTGAGTGGAGATGAATCAGAAGATCTAGATGAATACTTGGCATTTTTGTCAAAGAGATTTTCTAAGTTGAAGTTCAAGAAGAATTCAGCAGGAGCCGGGCAATTCAAGAAAAGCTATCAACCTAATAATGGCATGGTTGAGAAATCAAAGATCAAGTGCTATAACTGTGGAATTGCTGGTCACTTTGCCAATGAATGCAGAAAATCCAAAGCTGAGAATGAAAAGAAGCAGTTTGAGTCTACTGACTACAAGAAGAAGTACTTTGATCTTCTCAAGCAAAAGGAGAGAGCATTCGTATCAAGAGATGATGATTGGGCAGCTGAAGGAAGCTCAGATGCAGAGGAAGAATTTGTCAACCTTGCACTCATGGCAAATGGGAATGATGAGGAAGCTAGTTCATCAAGCATCAGGTATACTCTACAAATCTAACTGAGCTTTCCAAAGATGAATGTGATAATGTTGTTAATGAAATGTCAAATGAATTATACAACATGCATGTTACACTGAAATCACTTAACAAAGAGAATAGCAAGATTAAGGAGCTGAATGCTAGGTTAGGTGATAGGAATACTCTGTTAGAGACTTAATTAATTGATTTTGATACAATGAGAAGAGATTACCAAGATGCAAAAGATAAACTACTTGAGGCTTTAGATAGAGAAGATTGTTAAAAAGAACAGTTGAAAAAAGGAACAGGATTTAATTGCTAAGTGGAGAGGATCAAAGGCTAAAATTGAAGAAATTGGCAGTAAGCAAGGAATTGATTCTTTTTGCAAATTAGCAGAAGCAAAGTTGGAAGTTGATGGGGAAGTTGCATCGGACAGTGACTCATTGGATGATGATTGTCCAAAGGAGTTGAAACCTGTTAGTAATGCAACCTTGATTAAATTGCATAAGAAGTATGGTCCTGTCAACAAAAACTTTGTGTTGGGAGAATGTAGCAAAACTAAGTCAGTTCATCAAGAAAACACAGGTCACTTATCCACCAAGAAATTGAAGGATAGGTTAGAGAAGACTGAACCTAAGGCTAAGGTTAACAGGAAGAATAGGAATGGCAAGGTAGGAATTAACAAATACAGTAATTACACACCTGATAAATATGCTCCCAGAAAGGAATGTGTGAATTGTGGTAGTGCTAATCATTTATCTACCAATTGTAAATCTGTTAAGAATACTTCCGTGCCTAATATGCCTAAGTTAGTACCTGTGCCTGCCATGAATGCTATGCCAAATGTGTTTTTCCAGCCTGCTCATGCATTTAGTCATTATGCCAACATGCCATTCATGCATAATCCATATCATGATGCTTATAACATGACTCAGTTGCCATGGATGATGAATAACATGTTTGCACAGACTATGCCTAATTGCACATCTAGTTTTAATGCATATGAGCATGTGGAACAACCTGTCTTTCAGAGATCCACACCAAGAGTTAAGATTGATTTAACTCAGTCAGAACCCTTGGGTGGTAAGGGCTTGAAAAACAGGAAAAAGGCTAACAAGGCAGGACCCAAGGAAACTTGGGTACCAAAATCAAATTGATTTGATTTTGATGTGTGCAGGGAGACAGAAAGAATCTTTGGTACCTGGATAGTGGTTGTTCTAGGCACATGACTGGAGATTCTACCCTGCTCACTAAGTTTGAGGAGAGAGCTGGCCCTAGCATTACCTTTGGAGACAACAACAAAGGATATACTAGAGGATATGGCTTGATTTCACAAGGAAATGTTGTCATTGAAGAAGTAGCACTGGTTGATGGACTCAAGCACAACTTGTTGAGTATCAGTCAACTATGTGATAAAAATCAAAATATGTGGTTCACCTCTGAAGCTTGTGTTGTTTTCAAGAAAAACGACAACAAGGTAGTGATGACAGGAAATGGAAAAGGAAATGTGTACATTGCTGATTTCAACTCAACAAGTGCCAACTCTGCTACATGCCACTTCAGCAAGGCAAGCATGGATGAAGGATGGCTTTGGCACAAGAGACTGTCACACTTGAACTTTAGAGCCATGAATGAATTGGTCAAGAAGGATTTGGTCAGAGGCATCCCAAAATTAGATTTCTCCAAGGATGGACTATGTGATGCTTGCCAGAAAGGGAAGCAAAGGAAGACCTCTTTCAAATCTAAGTCAATGTCTTCAATTGATCAACCTTTACAGCTTCTGCACATGGATCTATTTGGACCAGTCAATGTATTGTCGATAGCCAACAAGAAATACTGTCTTGTGATTGTTGATGATTTCTCCAAGTTCACTTGGACCTTCTTTCTTCATTCGAAAGATGTGGCAGGTGAAATCATTATCAAACATGTCAAGGCAATCAACAACAATCCAATCTTCAGGGTAAGAAGGATAAGAAGCGACAATGGAACTGAGTTCAAGAATTCTGTGCTAAGAAAGTTCTATGAGGGAGAAGGAATTACTCAATAATTCTCTGCATCAAGAACACCTCAACAGAATGGTGTGGTGGAGAGAAAGAACAGAACACTTATTGAAGCTGCAAGAACTATGCTTGAAGAATCAAAGTTGCCAACATATTTCTGGGCTGAAGCTATTAATACTGCATGCTACACTCAGAACATATCTTTGATCAACCAAGTAAAAGGCATGACTCCTTATCAATTATTCAAAGGCAAGAAGCCAACAATTAACTTTCTGCATGTCTTTGGATGCAAATGTTTTGTATTGAAGAATTATGGTGAGAACCTCGGGAAATTTGATTCAAAGGCAGATGAAGCTATATTTGTTGGGTACTCAGCTGGAAAATCTTACAGAATCTACAATGTAACACTCAACATTGTTATGGAGTCCATACATGTTGTCTTTAACGACAAGAAAATATCTAGTCTTGTAGATGACGGTTTTCATGAGTCACTTTCATTCGAGAATGAGACATGTAGTGAGGCAAGTGAAGATGATGATGAAGAAAGATTAACAATGGGTGTAGAGAACAGACATGGACCATCAAGAGAAGTGCAGAATGGACCATCAGTAGAAGAGCAACACACTCCATCTGGTGAAGATCATGTTGAAGCATCTGTTTGGAATCAAAGAGAAGTATCTGTTGACAACTCTGTTAGAACTCCACTCAACATGAGGTCCATACACTCAGGGGGAGTTTCTCACAGTCAACACTCAACAACGAATCAAAATGATCAATATCAAGAGATTGAAGTAACTTCATCAAGGTCAAGCCTGCCACCACAAAGAAAATGGACTAAGGATCACCCTTTTGAGCTGATAATTGGTGATTCCAATATAAAAGTCCAGACTAGGAGAGCAACTCGAGAAGAATGTTTGTATAGTAGCTTTCTCTCTAAAGAGGAACCTAAGAAGATCGAAGATGCTCTTCTAGATCCAGACTGGGTTCTAGCAATGCAAGAGGAACTAAACCAGTTTGAAAGAAATAAAGTATGAAAACTTGTACCCAAGCCAAAGGACAAATCAGTGACTGATACTAAGTGGGTATTCAAGAACAAGATGGATGAAAATGGTATAGTGATAAGGAATAAAGCAAGACTTGTTGCCAAAGGCTACTGTCAAGAAGAAGGAATTGACTTTGAAGAAACCTTTGCACCAATGGCAAGGTTAGAAGCAATTAGAATCTTCCTAGCCTATGCAGCCCATGCCAATTTCAAGGTCTATCTAATGGATGTCAAGAGTGCATTTCTAAATGGTATTCTGGAGGAGGAGGTGTATGTAAGTCAACCTCCTGGTTTTGAAGATCCAGACTTCCCAGAATATGTTTATTACTTGCTCAAAGCACTCTATGGCCTGAAGCAAGCACCTAGAGCCTGGTATGACACTCTTTCACAGTTCCTCATTGAGAATCACTTCACCAGAGGTACTGTAGATAAGACTCTCTTTTATAGATCTGTCAATGGCTCTATGATACTTGTCCAAATTTATGTAGATGATATAATATTTGGGTCTACTGATGAGAAGCTTTGCAAAAGGTTTGCCAAACTTATGCAAAGTAAATATGAAATGAGTATGATGGGTGAATTAACTTATTTCCTTGGTTTACAAGTTAAACAAGTAAATGAGGGAATTTTCATAAGTCAGACAAAATATGTTTTTGATCTACTAAAAAGGTTTGACTTAGCAGATTGCTCTTCTGCAAAAACACCCATGGCCACTGCAACTAAGCTTGAACTGAATACTAAGGAAAAGAAGGTGGACATTTCAAGCTATAGAGGCATGGTTGGATCTCTTTTATATTTAACTGCTAGTAGACCTGATATTATGTTTGCTACTTGTTTATGTGCTAGATTCCAAGCTGATCCTAGGGAATCTCATTTAATAGCTATTAAAAGGATCTTCAGGTTTCTCAAGGGGACACCAAATCTTGGCATTTGGTACCCTAGAGATTCTGGTTTTAATCTAATAGGCTATTCAGATGCAGATTATGCAAGATGTAAGATAGACAGGAAGAGTACCACAGGCACCTGTCAATTTCTAGGAAATAAGTTGGTCTCTTGGTTCAGTAAGAATCAGAATTCAGTTTCAACCTCAACAGCAGAAGCTGAGTATATTGCAGCAGGAAGTTGCTGTGCACAGATTCTATGGATGAGAAATCAACTACTTGACTATGGAGTTAAGGTTGAGAAAATTCCAATTTTCTGTGACAACACAAGTGCAATTGCAATTTCTGAGAATCCAGTGCAACACTCAAGAACCAAGCACATAGACATCAGATACCATTTCATCAGAGAGCATGTGATGGAAGGTACTGTGGAACTTCATTTTGTTCCAAGTGAGAAACAATTAGCAGATAT
The DNA here is from genome assembly GCA_036435485.1 of Saposhnikovia divaricata. Lineage (NCBI taxonomy): Eukaryota > Viridiplantae > Streptophyta > Magnoliopsida > Apiales > Apiaceae > Saposhnikovia > Saposhnikovia divaricata. The sequence continues at coordinate 30,316,191 of CM071600.1, forward strand.
ATTTAGTAAAGCTCTGGATGAAGCAACCTTTTCAAGATTGGTAAGTGAGGTTGGTATGTTGAATTTTTCATAATCTTTAATATCTGTTCAAATTGTTGCAGCCAGTGAATTTTATTCTCTGGATTTTATTTATTATTTGCTTGATTATTCTGGAGATATCGAACACCTAATTTGCTAGAGATATCGAATGAAAATGTGTACTAACTTGAGTTGTCGAATGGATATTATGATTGAGATATCGATCAGCTAATTTTCTAGATATATCGAACTAGTCTTTTAACTAGAGATATCGACTAGTCATATGTTGAGAGATATCGAATAAGTATATGTTCAGACAAATCGAATGGTCAAATATTTGAGATGTCGAATAGTTTAATTTACTTAAGTGCTTTATCTTGTGTCCAGAAATTTCAAATGCTTTGTGTGATCTGTTCTCTAAGATTATTTGTCTCGATTTGATTAGACATAAGCTGTCAGACTTAAATGATTTTAGAACAAATAGCACACATAATATTTTCATTTTTTATCTTTTCTAAAATGGACTGTCAGGATTAGTATAGGACACCGTGTATCTCTTTTGCATGCGTAAGTGTGTATTAAAGAGAAGTGACCTTTGATTAACCTTGCACTCGTTTATTTCCTAGATATTAAGTCGTGTCTTTAGGACTTCTGGGCTTATAAATAGGAAGGGGTAGACACCATTTAGACTTACACTTAACAAAAACAAATCCTTTTCAAACCCTTTCATCTAAAAGATGACTAAGAGCATCCTGAAGGTTTCTGTGGAGGAGTTTGAGGCCATGCCCTTCTATCCGAAGATAATGGCCCTCTAGGAGAAGATAGACGAGCTTCTCGCCGAGGAGGAGAAGAACCTCGCTGCCATGCGTGCAGCGTTGGAGGCTCTCCTGGCTCGCAACCGGGAGGATGGCGTTGAAGACCCAGCCAAGGCCGCCTAGTTGGTGTAGGTGGGGGGGGGTCTTAGTTTAAGTGTTTGTTTTTTGGTTTTTCTTTATTTTCAATGGTCTTTATGACCATTCTTGTAATGTTTTTTTTAATGAAATAAAGTTTCCATAAATCATTGTCTTATTGATTCTATGGTCTTGATCTATTTGCATGTCTCTTTAGAACGAGTTGCTAAGTAGATTATGTCTCGTCTTTCATAGAATGTTTAGATAAGATTACGTTGGACTATGCTTGAATCACCAAAGTTGTTTTAATAATCTAATATCTGCAAATTAGCTTTCTTAATTCAACTTACACGATTTTTCTGATCTAACTGTGATTTGACACACATTTCATTCAGTTATCTTTAATCTAATCAGAATATTTAGATCTCATCTAGATCAGACTGAATAGATATGATAACTTAGACATTGTTCCTGATGTTTTAATTCTAAGTTCATTTTACCATCTAACCCTAGCAGTGAGCTTTAATAGCTACACAGTTGCATAGTTTTGTGTCTAAATTACAGTAATTTACATGACTCAAACTGACAACAAAGGATGATGATGATGGAGTAATGGTGTACCCACAGCAAGCCTGGTGATTGCATCAATCAGCTCCAAGCAAAATGCCGATTTGTTCACTCAAGACAATTGGTGTTCTGCATCTTGCTTAAGAGATTATTTCTTCATATGGAGAAGGCTCTTACAGCAGTTCACCTAGCTAAGGTATCGAGTTCATTTTTTTTAAATCAGCAGTTCTTGTCCTAAAATCTTTGCCTTATTCTGCTGAAATGAGAATTTCTGGAATGTCCCCCAGATTCTCTACCCAATCAGCACACCATACTTTCATAGTTTTCATCTCTGAAACCCCCTCTACAGTTTCTCAACAAACTGTAGTTGATCATCCTTGCAAATCTTAACTTGAGGGGAGTGTCCAGGAGGAAAGTAAGGGTGAGGGAAGTGGTGAACATCAAGAAACCACAAGAATAAGGAAGGTGAGGGTGTGTAAAACCAGCCTAGCCATCCTATGTCTTCCCAAAAAGGCATAGTGATTAATACGGACATCCACATTTCTAGTTTTAGTCTCTCAACAGACTTTAATTATTGAAACAAGTTCCCAACTAGGAACACAATCAGTGAGGGTAAAGGACACACTTGTGCAACCTATAACACTTGTCATCTATCCAGGCGTTAGTACAAGTTGCATGGACACAGGGGGAGCACACACAAGTTACTCTTAACTTTTTTTTTTCTTTCTCAAATTCAGGTTGATGAATCTTCTATAAATGAGAAGATTCAGCCCCACTCATGGATACCTAATTTGGAAACTGAATTTTTTTTCCCTCCGAACCATCTTGATTCTTCATCTTAATTCATGAAGAATCCAACACTCAATTTTTAGTTCACTGAGCTTTCTCTTCAAGCACTTTACTAAACCTTTAATCTCCGTTTGATACATCAATGCTAACATTTATTTCTCTTCAATCTTCTTGAGATCTCATGATCTTCATTTAGGACTGAGGGAAGGGAGTGAAAAACAGGAGAGGCCTGGTTGCTCTAGGGCAAAAGGTGAGTTATGTATAAGAGTGGTCTCCTATTTCTTCTAGGAGAGCAAAAGGAGAGATTGTAACATCTCTGATTCTGCTGAGGTATTACATCACTTTGATCATTTTACTTTTTGCTGATAACAAAAAAGGGGGAGAAGTTAGTTCAGTTCAGAGTCTTCTTTTAGAGAGGGAGACGAAGTTAGCTCAGTTTGCTCAGTTCAAAGTCCTTTTAAAGGGGGAGACTTAACTGAACTAAGATCTTCGAGCTAACTCTCAGAAGACCAGCAATTAATGGAACAGAACAACTCTCAGAAATGGATGCCAGATATAGGGGGAGCAGCTCTTAGTACTCAAAGTGAAGTTAGTACAACTCAGAAACTGTGTCAAGGAAGCTTGATCAAAATTTTCTGTCCTAGTGAAAGGAGAATCTGAAGAGTGGTTTTTGTTATCATCAATCTCTGGATTTATGCCTCTCTTCTTGGAGTCATAAATAGGGGGAGATTGTTGAGACATGCATGCATATGGATGATGATAACAAATACCACAAGATAGAAAATGAATAAAGGAATCGAAGTTGATGAACAAATCAGGAAGCTAACTAAAATGCAAATCAACTATAGCAATATCTTAAGGATGAAACTCTGCATACAGTTAGGATTTATTTCAGTAACAAGCCTGGAGATGCTAAAGTCAGATATCAGTAATCAAAAGAGAGTTTGTTAATACCATGCAAGTAAGTTCGAGAAATCAAGGAAAGAAGAGTTCGAGAAGTCATTCGAGAACTCTACACAAAGGGTTTATTCGAGAAGTCCTAATTCGAGAATTCAGATTGCTCTATTCGAGAAGTCTGTAAAATGAACTATTCGAGAAGTCCTAATTCGAGAATTCAGATTGCTCTATTCGAGAAGTCTGTAAAATGAACTATTCGAGAAGTCCTAATTCGAGAATTCAGTTTGCTCTATTCGAGAAGTATGTAAAATGAACTATTCGAGAAGTCCTAATTCGAAGAATTCAGATTGCTCTATTCGAGAAGTCTGCAACATGCACTAATCGAGAAGTCCTCTCAGAAGGGTATTCGAGAAGTCATTCGAGAACTCGCTTTAAGGAACTATTCGAAAAATCATCATTCGAGAACTCAAGATTTATCTGTTCGAGAACTCAACCTGTTTCCACAATATTACAGAGTTCTCTAATGGAACATATCGAATGAAGATTGAACCCAGAATTACTTTGTAACCCGTGACTTATAGACAGTGATCAATTACACAGAGGATGTTACGAGTAGGGAGTCAAATTGTAAATATTTGAAGGCTCAAACTTTTCCAAATGAAAGGTGCAATCAGTCACTATTTATCCGACTTCAAGGGCAACAATAAGAGTGGAATCAACCTCCAACATGATTACATTTTTACTGAAAGATTCAAAGGATATCTTGATGAATGCATAAGGATCAGTCGTTATATCTGTGAAGTTCGAGCACAGCTCAATAAACAGAAAAGCTTATTGACTTTCAAAAGGATTATCTTTTTTATTAAAGTTATTTTCAGAGACAAAAATCCAAAGCAAAAAGATCTTGTGCATAAATCATCACGTGGGCTTGGAAGCTAAGTCATTTCAAGAACTTAGTTACTTTTGAAGAAAGAAACATACACTGACTTGAAGCATGCTGGGATTGTCCAAATCAAGTAAAGAAGACTTTCAAGATAATTCCAGAAATGGTTACCACTTCGAGCATGTGTGTGTGACAAGTTATACCAGAAATGTATCATCACATTTCATGTAACTTTTACTTGTCTTCATATAGTTTAAATAAGCTGTATGAGCAGCATAGTTTTAGTAGAGAAGAAAACACCGATCACAAGGCTGATAGCTTTAGGTTTTCTTGTAAACACTAAAACTTTGTAATCCGCAGCTGTGGTATCAGAGCCAAGGTCGCGTGTTCGAGTCCCACGGAGTGCATTTTATGCCAAAGGCATGTTGTGCAACCATTGTACCCCAAACAGGGACTTGTTAGTGCTGGCAGATGTTGGGGGGATTGTTGGGGTGTCCAGCATCTCCCTATTCGAAACGTGGCGCTTGTGCCTGGCTAAGCACAAGGAAATAAAGTTGCGCCTTGTTACAAGTCCTGGGGCTTTTAGCTCAAGTGGTAAGCGCTTGATCCTGAAAAATATGTAATAATCTTAATTTATTGATCAAAATTGTTAAATTTGATTTTGAATACTCAAACTTAGACAAAATTATGAGATGGAATGAATATTATATTTGCATATTATATCATGTTATTATTATATATTGGGATTTGGGATCGATTCTCCCTAACTACGTAAAAATAATAATTAACGGAAAAAATTCCGTCATAAAATTAATAAAATGCAAAATTGTTGAAATTAGAATAATATCCGACATACTATAACATTATATACCATATGCGATAATATTCTGAGCAGAACATCTAATTGGCCTGTTTGGATATGACTTAAAATAAGTCTTTATGAACTTATTTTCGGGTATAAATTTCATATATTGGTAATTTTTTTTATACAAGTATTTAATGTATGTTTGAGATTCCATAACTTGTAAAAAAATAACTTTTTAAGAAAAAGTTAAAAATCTTTAACTTTATCTTCTGTAAAATAAGTTTCCTAAATACCCCTAATATATCACTCAACTGCGCTAAAAGTACATATATGTTATAAAATATGTTATATAGTATAAAGTAGAGAGTTTGAGGGAGAGAGAAAATGACAAGATAACTCATATTCATATATTCTTCTCAAATACACACAAAGCCTTATATAGGCTATAAGTTTGAGGGTTACAAGTATAATGAAAATCCAAAGATCTTTACAAGTAATTGAAAAGCCAAGTGTCTAAATATTGAAAAGTTAAAAGGACATCCACTCATATGCAAGATATTTATAACACTCCCCCTTAGATGTCCATTATTATGAAATATTGTCTCGTTAAAGCCTTACTGGAAAAGCCCTGTGGGTGAAAAACCAAGTGAAGGAACAAGAACAACATTTCATAATGCGCACGTGATGCTACCTTGTTAAAAACCTTACCAGGAAAACCCTATGGGAAAAACCATGGTTAAGGAAAAAAGAGTGCAGCGTGCGTAGTCTCCCTCTCACGATAATATTGCATAAAATCTTTAAGTTGATGAGGTTAAAATTTCTCATATGTAGTTATTCGCAACGCCTCGACCAATAAATCTTTAGTGTATTCTTTATTGAGTTGTGTACCGGCACATTATAAAGTTTATAGATCTTCAATCCTGAAAAACCGCATATTGTTGTGCTATTTAGTACCTTTAAGATTCTTATTCTTTCAAATTGGACATGCTTTAAAGTCTTCTAGTAAATATTTTGATTAATAATATCAGGACATGTAAAATTAGCAAGATAAATTAGCATCTTACTGCATTATGATATGTGGTACTTCAGGACCAATAATTTTCTTATCAAGTCCTCACAGTGGTGACTAATCTTCCTTCACAGAAGAAGTTATGATTCTCCCACAAAATGTGTATTGCTCATAAAAATTCTAAAGTAATAGGTAAAGTTCTCAACTTAGAAGACAATCTAATAATCTCAATATGTTTTGTTTATGAGGTGAAACTCATTCGAATGTCAATTAGAAACACATTCTAATTTCCATCAACTCTGGCCAGAGATTTTTATGAGTTATCACCTATAATCTTAAAATACATAAAACATCTCATTCCGGAATAATTTAATATTGGACTTCAGGTCCATATCCATTTATAATTTGATAGGATTAGTTCTCGAGAATTTAATTCAGTACTTCCAACAGTTAATATCCTTCAAGGATTATGTCAAGTGGGTCTTGTAAAATGTATATATACTCAATTTTATATTGTCAGACCTTTACCCATCATATAATTATATCCACCACAAGATAATATCTATTCGTAATCAATACAAGATCATTGTACAACTACGTGAGCTTATCTTTCGTAAAATAATTTCTTTCGTTTCCACATATATCTAATCATATCCCACTGACATGACATCTTTAGGTGTGTAAACTGCAGTTTCAAAAATATTTCTCTAGTTTAAAGAGATAATATTTCTTATAGTGTGCCACATTCACAACTTCAGGTGTGCGGACTTCAGGTCCAAATATTTTCTCTTTGCAAGAGATTTTACCTCGATTTAATCATTTTTATATCTTTGGTCAATCTTGTCTAAATTCAAAAGAGATTATTTTCTGATCCTCGTTATTATCCATAACCTCAAGTATTAAATTTCATATTGTCGACGTCGATTTGGTTAATGGTTCCATTTTATTCTGGACATGACACAATGCATTGAGATCTCACAATTTTTCAAGTACCTTCATCATATTTTCCATGTGTAAAATCTCTTCTGGAGATCATTTAAAAGTTATCCACTATTCGATTTAGCCATCATCAATCACTGCTCCCTTTCACTTTTAAGGAGATATATAGTTTTGTTTTGGAACCCTCTGGTCTATCATGCTTCAGGCGTTCTTTAGACACATTAGCTTCTTAAGATTGTCCTTCTCGGACATATTCATTTGGAGCATGTGTAGCTGGTATATGTAATATAGTCATTCTTTCAGGTTAGTATATATATATATGGCAATAATTAAAATATGTAAACAAATTATTTTATGAACTTCTGGTTCATATACTTTACTATGAGGATCAAGACGAGTGATAACTAATATATCACCAGCTATTTAGTTTCTCCCCCTGATTTTGGGAAAATAAACACATTAGATCGAGTCATAAACATATACACATAGATGACACCAAACTAATAACCACTCATGTATAATGTATATCCAATTTAACCATCGATTTAAGTGTTGTGGTGGAATAATTCGAGTTGACCAAAATATTGTTTAAGACAGGGAGAAATTATGATAATTAGATAGCTAGATGTGTATCAGTATGTGCCACACTATATCCGATCATTTTCAATAGACGATAAATTTCATTGGGCACTTGAGTAGTAGAATCATCGAATGCATATTCTTGAGTTGATTAATCAAACTCACAAACTTTAGGTTGTGAGTATATAACAACTAGACATGTTACCATATAGTTCATAATCAATTTGCCTTATAAACCAATAATATATATTTTGAAAAAAATCTTCTAGTTCTTCGATGAACGTCCATATAAAATTTCAATTAATATTCACATCTTTTATAAAATCGACATGGCTTAGTCAGTCATACCAACTACAAAGTTATTAGTAAACTTCTGGTTTACTTTAATATATAACTCAAAAGTTTCTTATGTAATATAAAATATCAGAACCGCATGATCGATTCTCTTTCACAAGGAGAAAGTATAATAAAAATAATATTAGATTTATTTTTTTCATTCAATACCATGATAATAATATACATGCTCTTCTGGAGCATTTAATATAGAAAATGTAACGAGACATCCAATATATTAAAGGCCATGCGCGACATACCGACTCATGAGAGTTATCAGAAATCGACCCAAATCTCGTATTTGCGGCCACACAACCACTCTAACATAGGATCAAATATTATATTTCTGTATCATGTATCAAATGCAACTCTTGTGACGTCCATTCTTTATCAACAAATTTCTGTTTCAAACTTATACACACCAAAACTAAAATCAAGGTTAGCGACAAAATGTTTATAACTAACTTTCAATAATACAAAGCTGCAAAATTCTCATCATATACGTAGAGCAAAACTTTCTTAGACTTGTACCTCACATTTTTTTTTTCTTTTATCTAGATGTTGCAATCCCTCGACACTATCAACCTGTTGCAACTTACAAATACCAAAACCAACCAAAATGTTAGTGATCATATATTTTGTTAATTAGAAAATTTGTTAAACAAATATCCAAAACATGTGTTAGCTAACGATAATTATTTGGTGCACTGTATATTAAACACTTGGCACATTACTATAGAATGCTAAAATAGCAGAACGTAAAAGAGCACAACAATATTAACACCAGATTAATCTTCATAAGAAATTATAGTTACCGAATACGAGGCATACAACAAATGCCCAATAATATTAATACTACATGAGCCTTAATGTATCCAACATCACACACTTGGTTCCATTCCAATAAATCTGTAAATAATCTGTGCCCATTGCCCTCAATATTAAACTCATCGACCAAGTACTTAACTGAAAGTGATATATGTGCTATCAAGATTGCTTACAATGTCTTCAATCAAGTTGGAGCTCATGCCTTTGACCATGAAAAACAACCTATAGTCAATCTTACATAACAAGATTCCGCACCAAGATTATTAAACCAAGTGCAATATGTAAACATTATGTTATTATATTTATTACTAGTTAGAGAAAACATGGTATAAATATCCCCCACTAATTGGTGGAGTGGATATCCCTCATCTCCCGCAACAAGGAGGTCGAGGGTTCGACTCCAGTGGGAGTCTGGGTGTGTGTATGTTCAACTAGTAAACAAAAACATGGTATAAATTTAAATTTCTGTAAGCTATCATAGTATAATCACATAGTAATAACCAATAACCAAGGAGGCAATCTAGACTTTCATTATGCCCAACAATACAAATAGAACCACCTGGCCATCTATTAGGAGCATGAGTATACAAAAACAAATTTTTAATCATCTAGTATCAAGTTTTATAAGAGCACACATTATGATTTTAAATTCTAAAATGTGCAGAGTAGAAAACACATACTAAATTTCACAATAAAAATTGATTTATCAAAACATATATATTCATTTACCATATTAGACAACAAGAAAATATCCACTACAGCATGATAATACAATTTTAATAAAAATAAAAATAAGATAGATGTCTGATGCACAACAATCAAGGCTAATACAAACGGTATTTGCTAACATTAAATACCCACAAGCCTTTAAACATCGATACTTTTGATTTGTAATAATGTGAAAAGAAGCATATAAATAAGTCAAATATTTTACAAGCAAAAAGAACATGACCCTCTACTAGTCTACTTGGCGCAACTTTACAAAACATGTCAAGATGCAAATTATTAACATAATACAATCTTAAAAACAGGAATACCGAATACAGATCTACTGGTCCACGAGACAAATTCTATTGATTTTATTATAATATAAACCATAAAAAAATATAGAATACAAAACTATAATAAAGCCAACAAAAATGATCTCATACCACTGCAGAGGCAAAAAAAATTCTATTGTTCTTCAACCTTAAAATAAAATCATGACATATATTACACTAATTACTAATTCCCAATCAACCAGAAAAAGTGAACTGAACAAATGCAGCTAACAATTTAGTGCAAGACTAGATCATATATAACTGACACATCATTACTTTACCTGAGCCCATGGTTCAATTCACATGGGACTCAACACATTTCATCGTAATTGCTGGACATGGGGATGCAGAAACCTTTTACGAAAACTATACCTTCTCTACCTTGCACTACACCATAGATGGGCGCATGTAACGCACTCCTACTGTTGCATTAGACACGTTTTTTGTTACATTAGGCCTAATGTAACACAATTTTACAATTATAGCAAAATTTGTTTTTCAAAATTCCACATAATTTGATATAGATAAAAATTGCAATCCACAGTACCTACTACCAATCGTGCTGATAACATGTTATAAAATATGTTATATAGTATAAAGTATAAAGTAGAGAGTTTGAGGGAGAGAGAAAATGACAAGATAACTCATATTCATATATTCTTCTAAAATACACACAAAGCCTTATATAGGCTATAAGTTTGAGAGTTACAAGTATAATGAAAAGCCAAAGATCTTTACAAGTAATTGAAAAGCCAAAAGTCTAAATATTGAAAAGTTAAAAGGACATCCACTCATATGCAAGATATTTATAACAATATATAATATTCTTTGTACTCTTTCTATTATTATAAGCTCAATAAGCTCAATTGCATTTTACAGGCCGGCTAAATAACTTACAACACGTCAAGACCACATTTTAAAGATATTATCATTTTACCATCCCAAATATCTTTAGAGATCCTGAATTAAATATAAATTGGAGTACTTTAAATGTTTTTTAGAAATAAAAAAAAAAGATATACATATAAAATAATTGTATGAATTTAAGATATATTTGGCACAAATATTTGTATGAATTTAAGATACAAATATTTTTTTGAAACTAGAATTTAAGATACAAATATAAATTCATACAAATTGGAGTATGAAACTCTTTTAAATGATAGGTCACAAAAACACTACTTCAACTTCCTCTGATTTCGCACATAAGTTTTCAAAATTTTTATGATACTTTAATGCAAGAAAAACAAACCATGCACATGAATAATCAATCATGTGATGATTTTCATTAATTGGAGATACACATTAAAGTAATTTTAAACTACTTTTTAAAATTCGAAAACAAATACCATCCCAATTCTAGTACTCCAAACAATGTTGATATCGTATAAAATGTCGAACCACTCATGTTGGAGCTTTTGTGATTTGTCAATATTTGATGATATCAGTTCAAGTTTTTAAACCAAACTTGAACATATCGAACTTTTTATGAATCTAGCTTCGAGTTTGAAATGAAAAACTCTTTTAAACTCGAACTCAAACTTTTTAATCAAGTTTGCCCTCAAACTTGACAGTATTCGATTTAATCACAGCTCCGATACTCCTCGATACGTCATAAATTGCATCTCAAGCGGTAAGAATTTCGGTCAATTTTTAAACTAAACTAGACGGACGACATTTATATTATGTGAGGGTTCACCTTAATTTTTTTTCTGTTTGATAATACTAAATTTATTTGCTATATGTATGTAGCAGAAAATATCCCGTTTCCTAAACAAAAGATATAAAATATAATCACATTTGTATTGATCATATATTTCACAAGTAACTTCTTTGTACTCTTTTTATTATTATAAGCTCAATAATATTTTGCGGGCCGGCTAAATAACTTACAACACGTAACACTACATTTTAAAGATAGTATCATTTCACATCCCAAATATTTTAGAGATCCTGAATTAAATATAAGATTGTCGTACAATAAATGTTCTTTTAGATATCAAAAAAAAATGTTCTTTTAGATATCAAAAAGATATACGTATAAAATATTTTGAAAAATGCTAGATACCCCGAACGGTTCTCAAATGCTGATGTGACACTTATATAATTGGTAACTTTCCGATAATAATGTGGGACTCTGCGTATATTCATATGCGCCCACAAATTAAAATGAGCCATATCTTATGCCATGTCATTCGAAAATATTTTTGGTAAAATATTCGGGGTACGTAACACTGATCTATGCGATTTTTTTCATTAAAATGAATAACAGAAAGAACTCAACATGAATTAAATACTATACGGAAAACTCATAGTGCAATATATAAAAATTATCCCAAAACAACTATATATTATAGCACTTAAATGTATTAAAAAATTTTGAAAACCTTCTCAAATTTGGAATTCCATACCATATCCTTGCACACTCTAATTTATGGTGATGCATTTCAGTGTTAGACCGTTAATCACCCGAATCCGTTTGGTCGGGGAACGTTTGGGCTAACTATTTCTTTGTATTATAGCCAAGTACCACTCTAGTAGTTAAAACCTGGATAACACTAGAGTTAAAGTTAAGAAATGAAAAAACAACGTAATATTATTCATTTGCTAAAAGAAATTAAAACTTGCATAACACATCAAAACTGGAAAAATCATTTATGCCATAATTTTGGCATGTTTAATAATCTCCCAAATTTCTAATATTTATTAATTATTAATTTAGATTATTAATAGTTATTAATCGCTAAGTTTTATCCTCTCCCTGAAACGAGAAAATAATCGATCTCAATCAATCAATAACGGAAAATATCTCCAAACGATATTATTCAAATCAGGATGATATCACAACTACAAGATTAAATCAGATAAAATCAATAATTGTCCGCATTAACAAAGTTTATCCCTAAAGTCTATTAGGGATAAACACAATTTCAGGCTTGATCCAATATAAATTTGGAAAAGGAATCCGATACACAAGACAAATCGAGGCACCTACAAGTCCAACCCCTCTTTTTTTTACAAACCCGAATTTTTCAAAGCCATATTCATACATCAATTGCTCTACTATTCCAGCAAATCGGACCTTTGATTTCGTATTGTTACGAAATTCCTCCAACAATACATATGAATTTTTTAGTTCGATCCACTTAGTATATCTTTTGTTCAATCCGACTTCACTTTTACAAAGTTCATACATATAACAGCCCAACAGGCAACAACTTCATGTCATAACAATTAATTATAAATTATATGATACGTATATTTATGTTATGATTTCCTCCAAATTAAGGGGATAAAAAGATAAGAGTATGAAACTCTTTTAAATGTTAGGGCACAAAAACACTACTTTAACTTCCTCTAATTTCGCATATAAGTTTTCGAAAATTTTATGATTCTTAAATGCAAGAAAAACAAACCATGCACACGAATAATCCAATCAATCATGTGATGATTTTCATTAATCGAAAATACACATTAAAATAATTTTAAACTACTTTTTAAAATTAGAAAACAAATACTACCCCAATTCTAATACTCCAACTAATGCTGATATCAGGAGTATTAACTCCAGACTAATGCTGATATCAGGAGTATTAACTCAGCATTAGTTGTCCTGACATCATACAATCAACCCATGAAATAATATTACCCCAATTTTCTGCATGATTTCCTCTTCTTATTTCCTATAAATGGTCTACTTCTCCACAACCTCATTTACCACACTTTTATACACTTCTAATTCTAATTCTACACTTCTAATTTCTTGCAACACTCAAGAAAAATGGAAGCCACTAAAATTCTTCTTCTACTCATCACTCTTAACATTTTTTGTTCTTTTGGCTTTAGTGTCGACTTGATTCATCGAGATTCTAAGTTTCCCCCCTATTTCAATCCATCAAACATGTACTATGAAAATCTCTGCAACTCAATTCGTCATGCAAGGGCTCGATCAACTCACTTGTTCACAGCAAAACTAGCTTCGTCATCCGGAAGTACTATTGCATCTTCTTTGACAGCCGTCCCCGCCGAATACTTCATGAAAATTTTCTATGTGGATTCTATTTTGAGTTCTAAAAATCAGAATTAGACGATTTTATAACTCTTGTGAAGCTCACAAAATAATTTTAAATTTAGTAATGGTTTCACAACTTTTATCCAAACGGAGCTGCCAAAAATCATGAGAGAAAAATAATTACAAATTTTTACATTAAAAATTATATTCAACGGTAAAAAATCTGTTATATACTTAGTTTTACTATTTCAATGTAAATACAATTTTTAATTTACAAATTAAAATGTAAATATTTTTTAATGTTATCACGACTACCAAAATTCCGGATAAGATTTATTTTGAAATTATATATAAGGATATTATTATTTATTTTAATCATAACCATAAGATTTCGCATATAAAATTGCTCTGAATTTTTTTTTTTTTTTTTTTGAAGAAAGATGTGAAGAGTTAGGTATTGGTTTTAAACATATAAATAAAGGGAAAATATTATCACCTATTGGTTATTATATATAATTTATATTTTTATGTAATCTATAATATATATTATAGCCTCCAAATAATTAACATAAGGAATTTAAGATAATTTGTCTCATAATAAAAAATAGGTAAATGTAATAAGATTAAATTAATAAAATTCAAAATATATACTTTAAACCTATATAAAGAATTAAAATACTTAAAATTAAAATTAAAAATAAAATAAATGTTAAAAGTTAAATAATAATTTTTAAAAAATAATCATGATTTACACGGGTTATAAGCTAGTAAATTTTAAATTGACAACACCAACGTAAAAACAGAAAAATCACTTTGTCTATCAATTGCATTGTCTCATTCAAATTTTTGAATTAATCTTGACAAAAGAAATTCAAAATATTAAGAGTTACAGTACTTTGTAATTTGTGAAATATAAGATTTAATTCTCACTTATTTCCAAATTTTTAAAAAATAATGAAAAATAAATATTATTTCCCCGTGATGTGTAGGGCTAGATATTGAATTGAAGGAATATTGATGAAATGTGGTTTTGGAATGTTAGGCAATTCGTACTTTTTAGAGTCCGTTTGCATTGTGGATTGAGAAAGATTAGGTTGAATTGAATTTAAATTTAAAATTTCATATTTGAGAATAAAATAAAAATAAAAAGTTGAATTTCGGTAATTTATGAAATAATTAAAATAAAATTATATATTAAATTCAAAACTCAATCCTTTATTTTTAAAAATTTTTCAAAAATAAATTTTTAAATGTGGACCTGAACTAACCTAACCCTTTTCATTCCTTTTCATTCCCCAGTCCAAACATATCCTTAAGGTAGGGATTAAAAGAGTTAAACTATTCGTAAGTTATTTAGTAAATTTTTTTGGTAATAATAGAGTCGAGTTCGATCTCGAACTCGAAATATTCGAATACTTTATCGAGATAAATTTGAAATTTAAATTATTTGATTCATAAGGTTCGCGGGCCTAATCGAGTCTTTATTAATTTTAAAATTTGCAATATACATATATATATATATTGGACCCCTTCTACAGCCACGGTTGGATATAATCTAATATCCAACCAATCCATCTGTGACCATCAGTAAACTAATGCACGGCTAGGATTTGAAAAACTTACGCTACATTATATAGCGTATTACGCTATATAATATAGCGTAAGTTTATACCCAAATCCCTCCGTTTCTAATTTGATTTTTTCCGTCAATTGGTGAGATATTTTTGAAATCCGACTTCACTGTATTTTTCTACATCTCACAACGATCATTTTGCATACCATATTTGATATATTTCGACACAATTTAAATGGGGGTTTTGAAAACTTTAACTTACGCTCTATTATATAGCGTATACACTATATATAATAGAGCGTAAGTCCCCTCATCCTGACCGTTGATTGGATGCTTTAACGGTATAAGATGGGTTGGTTGGATATTACAAAATATCCAACTGTGGCTGGTGATCCATTTCCATATATATATATATAGAGTTGCACTCCATAGCAAACACCTTATATAACAAACAATAAAGAATACCTCATACTCCCTCCGTCCCAAATTGTAAGAGCTGGTTTGACTTTCACGGAGATTAAGAAAATTCTATTTGACTTGCTAGGTGGTAACATGTGGTTGGTTGGTTGTGAAAGTGGGTGTAAGTGGGTGTATAAAAAATGGGTAAAGTAGGATAGTAGTGGGTGTAAATAGTGTTTATTTAATAAAGAAAGAGTATAAAATAGAGAAGTAGTGGATGTAATAGTGAAAAGTAGTGTTCAAAAATAATAAGTTTAGTAGGTTCATTCTTTTTGGGACGTCCCAAAAAGGAATAAGGGTCTTATAAAATGGGACGGAGGGAGTATCTAATATAATTTAAGAGTTCCGTCATAGCACCCAATACAAAAAGTTATTATTTTTTTACCCTCTAGCAAACCAGCAAAAAAAAAGGAAAAAATTTGAAAATTTACTGTTCACCTGATGACGTCATCACGTGAACAGTAATTTTCAATTTTTTTTTTTGCAGACTTGATAGAGGGTAAAAAATAATAACTTTTTGTATTGGATGCCCCTGACGGAGCCAAAGGATCTAATAGATCTAAGGTGTTCTTTGTTGTTTGTTATATAAGAGTGTTCTGTATGGAGCAAAGGCCTATATATATATATATGCTAGCGTTCAAATAGAAACCAACCTTAGAATAGAAACTAGAAACCTACACTAAATAAATTATATTTCATTTATTTTAATGGCCCCGCTAGGGGCATCTTCACAAAAAACGTTTAAAATTCTTGGCTCTATTCAACAAAAATATAAAAAAAATAATAAAAAAAATTTAAAAAAAAGTTACTGTTCACGTGCCACGTCATCACGTGAACAGTAACTTTTTTTTAAATTTTTTTATTTTTTTATATTTTTGTTGAATAGAGACAATAATTTTAAACGTTTTTTGTATTGGAGTACCCCTAATTTGGTCATTAGATTAGCTTGAAATATTTAATTTAGGTTTAGTTTCTAGTTTCTATTCTAATTTAGTTTCTATTAGAACAAGATCCTATCTATATATATATATATATATATATATATATATATATATATATATATTTAATATTTACGTATAATTAATGTATGTGATCTAGTAAAACTCGAGCCAAATTCGAGTTGAATTACATTGGAGCTTTTGTGATTTGTTAATATTTGATAAAATCGGTTTGAATTTTTTAATCGAATTTGAACATATCAAATTTTTTATGAATTGAACTTCGAGCTTGAAATATAAAACTCGATCAAAGTCGAACTCAAAATTGTAATCAAATTTAAACTTAAATGTGATGGTACTCAACTCAACTCGATTACAATATGATACTCTTCAATGCGTCATAAAATATCTCAAGCGATAAGAATTGCGGTCAATTTTTAAACTAAACCAGACCAACGACATTAATATATTACTAGCTTATAATCTGTGCAATGCACGGGTTTCTTGTATTATATTATAAATTTTATTTAATATTATAATTATGTTTATGTATAATCATTATTTTTAATAATTTTTTTAATTTTTATTTAATATATTTTAATATACTCATGTTTACAGATTATATTAATGTTTCCTTATTATAAACAATGTATACGATTTTTAATATATTTTATTAATAATTGAGAAATATGATGTGATATTTTCTGGTATATATTAATGATTGTAAGATTTGTTGTAAATTAAAAAGGTAACGTGTTTTAATTATAAAGGAAATATTAATGATCGAAATATATGATACGGTTGATGTTTTTAGGTATTTATGAAAGGTAATATGTTCAACTAAAAGTAAATATGAAAAAGGTAATCGATTAATTACCATTAATTTAGATTTGTTTTAAATTAAAAAGGTAATGTGTTTTAATTCGAAAGAAAATATTAATGATTGAAAGGTATGATACGATTGATGTTTTTAGGTGTTTATAAAAGGTAATATGTTCAACTAAAAGTAAATGTGAAAAAAGGTTATATTAATGTGAAAAAGGCAATCGACTAATTACCATTAATTTTATTATCTTAATCGACTAATTATTAATTATAACGTGTTTTAGTTGGAAAGAAAATATTAATGATGGAAAGATATGATACGATGGATGTTTTTAGGTATTTATAAAAGGTATTATCTCGACTAATTATCATTAATTATATTATGTTATCATTTATTTTAGGTGTATTTATATTTCTTTATAATAAAGGGTAAATAAGTAAATTCATTAAATATCAAAAAACAGATACCAAAACTTTCAATGTTTCGGAATTTATATAATAGTATAGATATCCGACAATTCATTCTGCACATGGCCCAAGCCCAGGGTGAGACTGGTAAGGGTTCACCTCACTCTTTTTTTCTGTTTGATAATGCTAAACTTATTTGCTCTTAAGGCAATCTTATGTTCTTTCTTATCGTAGCTTCGCAGAGTCTAATATTGGTATCCCTTTATATGATTGATATTTTAAATAATTAAAAGTGCTCTTCTTTTCGTAAAAAAGAAAAAAAAACTTATTTGCTACATGTATGTTAGCAAAAAATGATCCTGTTTACTGAAAAAAAAATTATAATCATATTTGTATTGATCATATATTTGACAAGAAACTTCTTTATACTCTTTCTATTATTATAAGCTCAATAACATTTTGTAGGTTAAATAACTTACAACACGTCAAGACCATATTTTTAAGATATTATCATTTCAGCAACCCACATATCTTAGAGATCCTGAATTAAATATAAAATTGGAGTACTTTAAATATTTTTTTAGATATAAAAACACAAGATATACGTATAAAATATTTGTATGAATTTAAGATACAAATATGTTTTTGAAACCTAATTTCATACAAATTGGAGTATGAAACTCTTTAAATGATAGGACACAAAAACACTACTCCCTCCGTCCCTTTTTTTTTTTTTTTTTGCACCTCCGTCCCATTTTTATTATCCATCCATCAAAATCCACCTTTTATTCAAATAAATTTAAGTTATCAAATAATTGTATTATTTTTCATGAAAGTTAACATAATTAACATATAATTTACCTTATTAATTAAATATGAACAATAATTTTGGGACAAAGAAAATAGGAAATAGTGGACAATATAATTGGGACGGAGGGAGTACTTTAACTTCCTCTAATTTCGCATATAAGTTTTCCAAATTTTTATGATTCTTTAATGCAAGAAAAACGATTCATGCACATGAATAATCAATCATGTGATGATTTTCATTTTATTATCCATACATCAAAATCCACCTTTTATTCAATCATGTCAAATAAATTTAAGTTACCAAATAATTGTATTATTTTTCATGAAAGTTAACATAATTAACATATAATTTTCCTTATTAATTAAATATGAACAATAATTTTGGGATAAAGAAAATAAGAAATAATGGACAATATTATTGAAACCGAAGGAGTACTTTAACTTCCTCTAATTTCGCATATAAGTTTTCCAAATTTTTATGATTGTTTAATGCAAGAAAAACGATTCATGCACATGAATAATCAATCATGTGATGATTTTCATTAATTGGAGATAGATACACATTCAAGTAATTTTAAACTACTTTTTAAAATTCGGAAGTAAATACTACCCCAATTTGATACTCCAACTAATGCTGATATGTATTAACTCAGCATTAGTTGTCCTGATATCATACAATCAATCCACAATCAATCCACAAAATAATATTACCCCCAATTTTCTCCATGATTTTCTCTTCTTATTTCCTATAAATGGTCTACTTCTCCACAACCTCATTTCCCACACTTTTCTACACTTCTAATTCTACACTTTAATTTCTTGCAACGCTCAACAAATGGAAGCCACTAAAATTCTTCTTCTACACATCACTCTTAACATTTTTTGTTCTTGTATAGAAGCAAATTCTTTCGGCTTTAGTGTCAACTTGATTCACCGAGATTCTAAGTTTTCCCCCTATTTTAATCCATCAAACACGTACTATGAAAATATCCGCAACTCGATTCGTCATGCAAGGGCTCGATCAACTCACTTGTTCACACCAAAACTAGCTTCGTCATCCGGAAGTGCTATTGAATCTCCTTTGACAGCCGTCCCCGCCGAATACCTCATGAAAATCTCTGTCGGAACTCCACCTCTAGACCTCCTAGCAGTGGCTGATACCGGCAGTGATTTGGTATGGACACAATGCCAACCATGCGTAAAATGTTACAAGCAAGATGCTCCTTTATTCAACCCGCAAAACTCTTCCACTTACAAAAACCAACCCTGCCAATCCAATGCTTGTCAAGCTTTGTCTTCAACTTCTTGTGATGGAAACAAGTGCACGTACGAGGTCTCGTATGGAGATAAATCATTTAGTACAGGCGATCTTGCTTCGGAGTCGTTCACTTTCGAATCAACCTCCGGATCCCCTGTCATTCTTCCAAATATTTCGTTTGGTTGCGGACACTCAAACGGTGGGAAATTTGAGAAATACACAAACGGCATTGTTGGTCTCGGGAATGGCGAGTTGTCAATCGTGAATCAGTTAAGGGATACCATTAATGGCAAGTTTTCGTATTGTTTGGTGCCTCTCGGCGTAAATGTGACAAGCAAAGTGACTTTCGGAAGCAATTCGGTTGTGTCCGGATCCGGAGTCCAAACTACTCCATTTTATACCCAAGAAGCCGATACATTTTATCATCTCAACCTTGTGAGTGTTAGTGTTGGCAATGCAAATGTTAGATTCGATACGAAGAAATATACAAAGAAAGCCAGTAGTGTTGGTGACGGTAATATTATTATCGATTCGGGGACTACAATAACGTTTCTTCCTAGTGAATTTTACCAACAAGTGGAAGATAAATTCAAGAGCAGTATATCATCGACACCGCTAGAGACTCAAGGAGATTTCAGCCTTTGCTACAAGAAGGAAGAAGGGTTCGAAGAGAAGGTGCCAACGGTTACGTTTCATTTTACAGGAGCTGATGTGGAATTGAGTGCGTTAAACACCTTGCTAGAAGTGCAAGAGGGTGTAATTTGCCTTGCTATGATACCAGCTACTGATGAATTGGGAGCAATTTTCGGAAATGTGCAGCAGATGAATTATTTGGTTGGATATGATTTGGTTAGCAAGACTGTGTCTTTTAAAAAATCTGATTGCACCCAACTGTAGTTGCTTAATGCTTTCATGACTCTGTGCTTTAGTAATCTTGTTAAGCTCTAATCATATGCTGTAATCTGGTAGAATAAAATATTAGTGATTCCAACTACGTACTCTATTTGTTCAGAGTATGTGTGGTTTTAGTAATTTTATGATATCAACTTAAGTTAAGGAAGCTTTTGCTTTTGATTTTGGTATATTCGGTGGATTAATGGAATTACATTTACGGGACAATAAAAGATTAAATCAAGGTAAAAAGATGACTACAATTAAGCATGGTTTTACAACAGATATTAAATGATGACATCGGAGGAAAGTCAATTAAGGAAATATGAATAAGAGAAATGTTACATCCGCGTAAAAGGATATGGAATTGTGTAGAATGACTTGGTGGTCTGATATGTTGTCGTCCATTACACTCAATTCATGAATTATTCTATCTATTATTTCATTTTTGATTTTGTGTGATTATTATTTGTTTTATTTACACAATTTTTTTATTTAATGTCTTAATTTATTTGTTCTATTTCTTAATATTTATATTATGTATAATATAATTTGTATCTTAATTTAATAATAAACTAAATTAATGTAAATTATAATTTATTTAGAGTAAAAAGATAACAAACTGTTTCATAAGAACAAAAATTCTAAGCTCAAACAAATTAATAAATAGTTGTAAACTGTTTCACCAAACTCTTGTGAACTTATGTTAAGCATACAATTTTTTCAAAATGCGCAATAGTTGTAAAATTATTTTTTTAACTAATGTTATCTTAAATATAAATAATGTAAATATATTGAAAAATATCCTGAGAAAAAAATGTCAATATGTTAACCTCAAAAATATTAATAATATTATTTTCAAATATTATTTTAATGTAAAATAAGATAATTTTCAGATATTAAGATAATTTTATAAATATTTGATTGCAATGGTTGCAATGTATTTTTGTAAATATTTTAAGAATATGGTAAAAGTATAAAAAAAAATTAGAAAAAATGGTATTTTTGGTAAATATTCATTATTTTTTTATTATATATTTTTGAGTTATTTTAATATCCTTATGTTAGAAAAAACGTGTGTACGAAATACGATTGCCAAAAAGTTAGCTTGGCATAAATTATATAATTTTAAAATCAATTAATCATATTGAATAGAATAGAGATATAATATACATACCTAATATTCAATAATTATTGATGCATACAACAAAGAGATTTGAATGGTTCAGTTGGAATTCTAAGGGTGGTGTCGTCCACAGGAATGTGGGAGTCGTCCAGCACCATCCAGATTTCTAAATAATTAACAAACAATTTGAACGACAATCACATGAATGGTTCCGTTCATCTTCTTTAATTCAGCCATTAACAAATGAACCCTAAATCCCCAATTCCCGTTCCCCAATCGATTATCATATTTAAGAAAAAATAATTTTTTAAATATATATATTGTAGATTATTAAAAATAAATGTAATTCAAAGATTCAATTTTTTTTTATAAATTTAACATTTCATAACTTTAGAAATGGTATGGAAATAACTTACAACCAGTTCGACATGCCAAAAGATGGCAAATGTCACAATTGTCGGACAGAACCCATTCATCAATTGGCTTAAAAGCTTGTTTGCGCAGGCAAGTAACACCATTTGTTGCATCGAATTTAACATTTCATAAATATAATTTAATTTTAATAATATTTTTCATCTTTTATTAAAATTGCTATTTATAATATAATAATAAATTTATCATGATTTATCAAAATAATTTGATTATCCAATTTATTAGAGAATATATAAATTTTAATTAAAAAAATAAGAATCTCCAAATTTTCATAGGGATCCTCGTTCCCCGTTCGAGGGAGGAATCATGGAGGAAAATAATCCCCATTTTGGGATCGATACGGGTTCAACGATTAGGTTCAAAATTTTAATTAAAAATAAGTTTGAAATTTTAATTAAAAATATTAAAATTCATGATTTCTCGCGGGGATACGTATTTTCCTTTCGGGGCAGGAATCGGGAGCGAAATAATTCTCGTTCAAGAACCGAAACAGGTTCATCGATTTTGTTCGATCGAGATGGATATAGCACTCCCTGACCTTGAATTGACCCGATGCCCATTTCCAACCAACATGAATTCATTTAGTGTCAGATTTGGACATTTAGATACAACTAAATACCAACAAAAGAATAGGTACATTAATTTTTTTAGCAACTTAAGAACAAACGATAATACAACTAAATATTTGATAATAATATGTTAATCCAATTTGTTGACAAATGTTGGATGAGTTTGATTGAAATTCAAAAGATATTGTGTGATCACAATAACATTTGAAAAACGTATACATGTTTAATGTGTGAGAGGTATGACAATTAACTATTTTATTATCATAATACATATTTAGCTCGTAACCACAACAATAATTTTATATAAATATGAAAATGGAGGTCGCTGAGAGGTTGTAAAGAAGAATGAGAGATGATCGAAGAGAGAGGAAGTATAAACAAACTTGAGATTGTTAAAGACGAAAGATAGGTGATGTGGCAAAAAGTATGTGCATATATGATGTGGTTGAAGGAAGGAACGGATCAGAGAGGTACATGATCAGTAATAAATTGGAGGAGATGTGAGATAGGCTACTTGATCAGTAATAAATTAAGGAGATATAAGGTAGACATATGGGTAGAAGAGAAATAGATATTTAAAATATGTTGTGGCTAAGATTGAAAGTAGTTAAAAAATTGTTGTCGTGGTGATCCTTTTAGGATTTCTACTGAAAAACACTGTTATCGTGGAAATATTTGATAGCTGACAATTAACTCTAATATACCACTTTTGTCGGTTATTCTTCTCGCATTAAACAAGTACCACTATAAATATGAATCTCGAAATTTAGAGTGTGCTAATAATTTGAATTTAGAATGATTATAACTACTAAATCGGTACAGTGAAAGGTAAAATAGACTAACAAGAGGATACAATGGATTTTATCGCAAAATTAAACAAATGTTATATGAATTAGAATGTGGCCCGTGCCTTGCACGGGCTTTCATGCTAGTTTACTTTCACACCATAACTGATATTTTAAATGTCTATTTTGTTCTACTTGATATTCCACTCTAGATGTGCGTTACACCACGGCATGGCGAAG
Organism: Saposhnikovia divaricata; assembly: GCA_036435485.1. Taxonomy (NCBI): domain Eukaryota; kingdom Viridiplantae; phylum Streptophyta; class Magnoliopsida; order Apiales; family Apiaceae; genus Saposhnikovia; species Saposhnikovia divaricata. Next base: position 30,340,094 of record CM071600.1, read on the forward strand.
TGTTAAATTTCTAATGTCTAATACGAGGGCAGTTAGAGTGGATATCTTATATTGAGTTTTTAAATTAAAATAAATAAACATATATAAATGATAATATAAAAATATTTATAAGTTATATTAGTGTTTAGATAAATTTATTTATAAGTTAGTGAAATATTTTGTTAAATTAAATTAGAAAAAAATAATTATTTAATAGAATAATTTCAATACATGCACTTTAAATTAAAAAAAAATATTCAAAAAACATAAATTTTAAAATTTTAAATTCTTAAACAAGTAAAAAAATCAAATAATAAGACATAAATTAGAAAAAAAAGTATGTCATTACTAATAATTAACTTATCAACCCTTCAGAAATTTTTATGAAATTATAAGTCATAAGCTGACTTACTTCTCAAACAACCCCAAAGTTCGAACGTATACATGGCCGGAATGTCACTTTAAGATTTCAAATATGTTAAATAATAATAACAAGACCGTAACATTTTATTTTTTTCTCTCCCGTCATGTGTGAGAGTTTTTGAGTTTCTCTCCAGTTTTTGAACCTCTTCTCTTTTAGAGGCTGAGAATCATTGTGGGAGTTGTATTTGTGTTTCAATGGCGCAATATCGGAGTATTGATGAGCAATTGGAAGGTCTTGATATTGAGGAGGAAGAGAACGAAAGTTTTGTATTGGAGGCAGATGGTAAAGAGGAAAGCAATAGATATGAATTATGCTTGGTAGGAAGGTTTCTTACGGAGAAAACCATAAATGTCAGAGCGATGAAAACGAAGATTGCTGATATTTGGAAGCCCACCATGGGAATCAGCATTAAAGAATTGGATCAAGGGATTTTTTTTGTTTCAATTTTATCACAAAGAGGATCTACAATGGGTGATGAAAGGGGGACCATGGACGTTTGATAATGTGATGTTGGCATTGGAGACGGTGGCTGCTGGTGAAGATCCTCTCAAGGTGCAACTTTGGTACTTGAACATATGGATTCAGATACACGATCTTCCAATGGGCTTTATGACGGAGGCGGTTAGAAAACAGGTCGGGAATTTCTTCAGGGAGTTTCTTCAGTATGATGTAAAAAACAATACATCTATATGGAGAGAGTGTATGCGTATTCGAGTCAGTATAGATGTACGTAAGCCTCTAAAATGCAGGAAGAAAATTGTTAGGAAAGATGGGTCTGAGTTCGTTGTATCATGCAAATATGAGAAAATGGGTGAATTCTGTTTTTCATGTGGCTTGGTCACCCGTACAGATCGTTTTTGCAGGAAGTACATTGATAGGAAGAATGATGAAGGGGAGAAAGAATGGGGAAATTGGTTGAAAGCTCCACCGCGCAGGGCGGCAGGTCAGGGACATAGCAAATGGCTAAGGGAGGAAGACAATGCCACGTGGGAGGCAAGGATTGGAAGAGAGCATGGGTACCAGAATTTTCGGGGGGAAAAAAATTCAAACATTAGCCAAGATAAGGAAAGAGAGTGATTGTAGGGATCTGGTTGTTCAGGGATTACGTAAAGAAAGCAATTGCACAAAATCCTCAACAAACGCTAATTTGGTGGGATTTACTACAAATTCAAATATGCTTTATGGGCTTTCGGAGGAGGAGACTAATGGGCTTAAATTAGAGGAACGCAAAAGAAGGAGAGGTGACCCAAATAGTTCTGGCACTATAGATGTTGATGGGGGAATATAACTTATCGGCCCACAGGTTACACAAATAAACAAAGAAGCTGTTATTTCTAATGATGATTTTTCAGCATCTAATCAAACTTTATCGACTAAGCTTGCAATGCAAGCTAGCCGTCCGCAATGAGTCTACTCAGCTGGAACTGTCGAGGATTGGGTAATACTCGTACAGTTTGTGTTCTCAGGGATTTAGTAAAATCTCATCAACCCGATTTAATTTTTTTATCTGAAACTCTTGCAGTAGGTAATAAAATCAAAGAGTTATCTTCGAAACTTGGTTTTTGTAATTTTTTCTCAGTTGATAGGCAGGGAAGAGGAGGTGGGCTTGCAGTTTTATGGAAGCATAATATGAAGTGTAGAGTTTTCGACTCTTCTCAAAACCATATTGATATTATGGTAGATGAGGGTATGTCTAACCCTTGGAGGTTGTCCTGTTTTTATGGTTTTCCGGAACGTGAAAGGAGACAAGATTATTGGAATTTCTTAAGAACTCTAGCGTCTAGTTCCCAGATTCCGTGGTGCATTTTTGGGGACTTCAATGACATTCTTTACAGCTCAGACAAGGAAGGTATTCATCCTCATCCGCAAAGCCTTATGGATGGGTTTAGAAATGCTATAGAGGACTGTCTATTATCAGAATTAGAGTTAAAGGGAGGAGGGTTTACTTGGGAAAAGAGTAAGGGTACTCAAGATTGGGTCAGAGAGAGGTTAGACAGGGCTTTTGAAACTGATCTTGGTGTCATTTGTTTCCGTTATGCACGTTATCTGTCTCTCATGTAATAGTTTCAAATCATGATCCTATAAAGATTGTTCTGATTGATGCTGTTGTAGAGAAAAAAATCTTTCGTTTTAAGTTTGAAAACACTTGGTTGAAGGAGGTAGAGTTTCATTCTGAAGTTACTAAGTACTGGAAGAGTCTTCCCCCGTCTCACTTACTTCCCAAGCTCATATCTGTATCATCGTTTATGTCAAGGTGGGGACGGAATTTTTTTCACAAATTCAGGGAGAAGGTAGTAAAGCAGAAGGCGATTATAGATGCTTTGAAGGATAGAGATGACGATGATGGAGTGCAGATGTATTTTGATGAGAAAGAGAAGCTCAACGACTTACTTTTACACGAGGAATTATATTGGAAACAACGAGCGAAGGCTTTCTGGTTGGAGGAAGGGGATTCAAACTCAAAAATTTTTCATGCTACAGCCTCTAGTAGGAAGAAGGTGAACCATATAGATTTTTTGAAAACTGAGGATGGGCGAATTGTGTCAAATCATGACGAACTGTGTGCTATGTTGAGAGTTACTACAGTAATGTTTTTTGCAGAAGATGATAATGTTAGCATCTATCCTGATTATGAGAATGAAGCAAGGGTATCGATTGATCAAAATGAGATGTTGACAGCGTCTCTAACGTTCGAGGAGTTTACTGATGCTGTGAAGAGTATGCACCCTGACACTTTTGGAAATTTCTAGGTAGAGAAGTTTTTAAATGTTGTCAAGATTGGCTCTTAGAAGATAGTTTTGCAGCTAGAACGAATGAAACAACTCTAGTTCTTATCCCAAAGAAAGAGAATGTTGAAGAAATAAAAGATTTGAGACCCATTGCTCTATGCAATGTTTTATACAAGATTGTTGCAAAGGTTCTCGCAAATAGACTTCAAAAAATTCTGCCAGTGATGATTTCTGAGGAGCAATCGGCTTTTGTAGCAGGTCGTAGCATTACGAACAATGTTCTTGTTGCTTTTGAGTTGATTCATTACATGAAAAGAAAATCGTCTGGTCAAGAGGGAGAAGTTGCTCTTAAGCTCGGCATTAGCAAAGCATATGATCGAGTATGTTGGGATTATTTGAGGAATAGAATGGTGTCTATGGGCTTCTCTCAAAGGTGGATTAAGTGGATGATGCTTTGTGTTACCTCTGTATCTTATTCTATATCTTTTCAAGGCTCTTTAATTGGTCTGATTGTTCCTAAAAGGGGCCTTCGACAAGGGGACCCATTATCCCCCTATTTGTTCTTACTATGTGTGGAAGGCTTGTCATTATCTCTAAAGAATGTTGCAGAAAGGGGGAATATTCATGGCTGTCGTATTAGCACTACAGGACCAACAGTCACACACCTCCTCTTTGCGGACGATAGCTTCCTATTCTTTAAAGCAACTAATGAAGAAACAAATCACATCAAGGAGATTCTGCACTCGTATGAGATGTTTTCTGGCCAAGCAGTTAATTTTCAAAAGTCGGCTATTTTCTTTAGTTCCAATGTGCGTACAGATAAGCAAGAGAAAATTAAGAGATTACTGAATGTTTCTAATGATATTGGCAGTAGCAAGTACTTGGGTTTACCTTCTCTAATTGGACATCTAAGAAGACTGTGTTTCGATACTTAAAAGACAAGATTTGGAAAAGAATTCAAGGGTGGAGTACGAAGTTATTGTCTCGAGCAGGAAAAGCAGCACTTATAAGAAGTGTAGCTCAATCTATTCCTTCTTACACAATGTCGTGCTTTTTAATTCCGAAATCTTTGTGTCAGGAAATTGAAAGAATGATGAATGCTTTTTGGTGGAAATCTAACTCTTCTTCAACGAAAGGTATAAGGTGGTTGGCTTGGGAGAGAATGAGCATGTCGAAGAGCAGAGGTGGGTTGGGTTTTCGCGATCTCCATGGTTTTAATCTAGCTTTGCTGGGGAAACAATGTTGGAATCTTATAAACAACCCTGGGACGTTAGTGTCAAGGGTGTTAAAGGCTCGATATTATCCAGATTGTCATTTGTTGCAAGCTAGCAGGACGGGTGGATCTAGTTATACTTAGTCAAGTATATGGGAAGCAAAGGAGGTGATAAAGGATGGTTTAATGTGGGTTTTAGGAGATGGGAAAATGATCAATATTTATACTGATAGGTGGTTAAGGGGAAAGGATGATTTTCGTGTCGACCAGATGGGTAGTCGTTTGTCAGAAGAGAATGTAAAGGTTAGTGATTTCTTTTTGCCTAATATCAAATCCTGGGATGAAAGGAAGATTCGAAATACTTTCAACAGCACAGATGTTGAAGCCATCTTAACAACTCGAATTTCACAAGGTAGTACAGAAGACAGGTTGGCATGGGTTCACTCGAGTAGTGGACAGTACACAGTGAAATCGGGGTATCAAAGGTGGCATTTGAATCGTTTTGGAAGTGGAGGGATTCAGTAATCAAATGGTTGGGATATGATCTGGCGTCTAAATGTACCTCATAAGATAAAAATCTTTTTATGGAGATTCTGCCGTAACACTATTCCTGTTAGAAACTTGCTGCGTAGTAAAGGAATTCGTGCTCCTGTTGCTTGTGCAATGTGTGTAGGAGACGTAGAGCACATGTTGCATTTGTTTCTTGATTGTAGGTTTGCAACTGCTTGTTGGCAACGTATAGGCCTGGGGTATGATTTCAGAGAGGTTGAAAATGCACCAGAGTGGCTGTTAGATAAAATGGCTAATGAAACTTCGGAGAATAAGATCAAAATAGCAATAGTATTATGGGGGATATGGTATGCCAGGAATAAACGGGTGTGGGAGGACAAACACATGCCACCAGACGTAACCATTACTTGGAGCTCGAAACAAATCTCAGAATGGAGGGAAGCTCATAGGAAGAAGGTTTTGAATTCTGCAGGGAGGAGAGATAGTAGTGTTCAATGGGAGAGAAAGTGGAAACCACCTAGCTTGGGAAAGGTCAAAGTGAATGTTGATGCTTCAGTTTATGAGGGGGCAAATTCGTTCTCGGTTGGAATGATTATGAGGGATCATCAGGGGTCGTTTCTTGGTGCGAAGACTATGAGGTTTGCAGGCCATGTCTCTGTTTTAGAGGCAGAACTGGTGGGTATATTGGAAGCTTTGAAGTGGTTCAAGAGCTATCATCTCAAGAGGTTATCATCGAGAGTGACTCAATGCTCAGTGTTGCAGCGATCAACAAGAATGTGCAGAATCTGTTGGAGCTGGGAAATCTCATAAACCAGTGTCGTGCTATTATTGATGGTAGGGTAGGGATTGTGGTAGATTTTGTTAAAAAACAGGCAAACAAGGTAGCCCATAATTTGGCTAGAGAACCTTGTGCGCTTAATAGCTTCGTTGTTTTCTCGTCTCCTCCAATATCTTTGTTAGGGAAACTCATGTCGGATGTTTCAATGCTTTAATGGAATCTTTCTTTATTTCAAAAACAAACTGTGCGAAGCACGAGTTAAGATAATTAATTTAAATTTATCACTAATTTAGTATTAAAAATTGTAATAAATATTACTTTTATTTTATTTATTTATTTTACAATTTTATTATTTTATGAAATTATATGCAAAAATATGGTTTGCAACAAAAACAATCAAGTACAACTTACTTTTACATTATTCTGGAATATAATTCAAATCATCCAATATGTAATTAAGAATATTTTAAAAAAAATAAAAAATAATATACATGGTTTCAATAGATACGCTATTTGTGCAACTCAATATGTTTATAATAAAAAATTATAATATAATATTATTTCAATTATTTCAACATTTTATTTTAGAATTAGAAAACAACATAGATTCATAGGACATAATAGAAATTTAATTGTGCGACCAAATTTAGTACCCAATTATGCTTAAAAAGAAATGTTTCTTATTAATAAAGGTTTTGTGTAAATCAATAATTTATAATATATAAATTGTAATTATATTACAACAATTCTAGAATATACGAATATGCATCATTATAAGGATGAAACCAAATTTAGTACAGAATACCATTCAAACTAAATTTCACACGAAATTTCACTTATTAATAATGATTTATCCTGTTTGAATCCTATTGTAGTTATAGGTATCAAATTGAAGATGATTTTAGCTTTATCTCGGATTTGTTCTCTATAACTATATAACTAAATAATATTGATATTAATATTATAATCTCGGTTCAGTTTCAATACGTTACCTTTTTAATTCAAATACATTACCTTTTTTATTTAAAACTAATCTTATAATTAATAATATATACCCAAAAATATCACATCATATTTTCAATTATAAAAAAATATATTAAAAATCCCTATACGTTTTTTATAATAAGGAAATATTAGTGTAATCTGTAAATATGAGTATATTAAATTATAATAAATTAAAATTAAAAAACTATTAAAATAATAATTATATAAAAACATAATTGTAATATTAAATTAAATTTAATAAATACATAAAGTATTGTATCTTTCAAGCAATTTAAAAGACGTTTACTTTTAATTGAACATATTACCCTTTACACACACATAAAATATCGTATCTTCTAATCATTAATATTTATTTTCTAGTTAAAACACGTTACCTTATAATTTAAAACATAATTTTGCAATCAAAATCTTACAATCATTAAAATTTCTTTTCAAATTAAAACATGTTACCTTTTAATTTGAAACTTAATCTTGCAATCATTAATATATACCCAAAAGTATCACAACATATCTTTCAATCACTAATAAAAATATAAAATCAAAATCTGTATACAACGTATAATTACTGTTAGATTTTTAGCAAAAAAATCAGAACCGTTAGATCTGATGACTAAATATTTTATATGATTAAGTTACTTTACACAACATTCAAGATTCGAATTTCGTCAACCAACGAAAGATTGAAAGTTTGGTCGGTTTGGTTTTCGGTTTGGTTATCCTAATTATTAAAATAAATAATGACATAATTAATTAGCTATTGCCATTTTCACATTTACTTTTAATTGAATATATTACTTTTTATAAAGAAATCAATTGTACCATATCTTCAAATCATTAATATTTTCTTTTTAATTCAAATACGTTACTTTTTTTATTTAAAACTAATCTTATAATCTTTAATATATACCCAAAAATATCACATCATATTTTCAATTTTAATAAAATATATTAAAAATCCCTATACGTTGTTTATAATAAGGAAATATTAGTGTAATCTGTAAATATGAATATATTAAATTATAATAAATTAAAATTAAAAAAACTATTAAAATAATAATTATATAAAAACATAATTGTTATATTAAATTAAATTTAATTAATACATAAAATATTGTATCTTTCAAGCAATTTAAAAGACGTTTACTTTTAATTGAACATATTACCCTTTACACACACCTAAAATATCGTATCTTCTAATCATTAATATTTATTTTCTAAATTAAAACACGTTACCTTTTAATTTAAAACATAATTTTGCAATCATAATCTTACAATCATTAAATTTCTTTTCTAATTAAAACATGTTACCTTTTAATTTGAAACTTAATCTTGCAATTATTATATACTCAAAAATATCACAACATATCTTTCAATCACTAATAAAAATATAAAATCGAAATCCGTATACAACGTATAATTACCGTTAGATTTTTAGCAAAAAAACAGAACCGTTACATCTGATGATTAAATATTTTATATGATTAAGTTACTTTACAAAACATCCAAGATTCAAATTTTGTCAACGATTTATTTAATTTAAAATTTTATAATATAAGTTTTAAATCATGCATATTATTAATTAAATATATATACATTATTTAAATTAAATTTAAAATAATTATTAAAAATATAATTATAATATAAAATAAATTTATTTCATATAAAAAAACCATGTATCGCACGGGTTATAAGTTAGTATACTATAATAAGCAAAATGAGGTATAATTTGTAGTTTCGTTATCCCCTCATTTTTGGTTTTGGTTATCTCCTCATTCACAACCGCTTGATCTTCAACTTAAATAGATCATGACCAATAGATACAACAATACTAAAAATTATTATATACAGAGGTCTAAGGTTCGATTCCTGCCAATACCATATTAATTTATATTTAATATTAAAAATTATTATGCACAAAGATGAAAGTTTCAAATTCTTCCAATAACATATTAAAATTAATATTTATAATATTATATTACACTATAAACAAATTTTAAAAAATTAAAAGTATTTCATATTTTGCACGGATCATAAGCTAGTATTCTTTATCCCGGAAAGTCATTTTAATTTACACAATCAATATTCTAGTCACTTTCAAGATGTGTGAAACTCGAACCATGCAAATCATTCAAGCATTTCCAAGGATATAAATTCTTAATTAAATAATCTTTTATGATATTTAGTTGTCACTCTTTAGATAATAGATAAAAATTTGAGTATTTCAATCATATAACTTTTAGCAAAAAAATATGAACAATCATATTTAATAGGTTATGTTTGTTGAACCACTTATTCCCTTATATATAATTTTATCTAATAAAAAATATAAATAATACAATTTTTTCAAAATGGGAAATAGTAGTAAAATTATTTTTTAAATGATGTTATCTTAAAAATAAATAATGTAAATATTTAAAAAAATTGGGATAGATATTGTAAATATTTTTACCTCAAATATGTTAATAATATAAATTTTCAAATATTAACTTTGACGTAAAATAAGACAATTTTTCATATATTAAGATAATTTTATAAAAATTTGATTGCAAATGGTTGTAATGTTCTCAAAAATTAATAATCACATTTGATAAAAAAATCATATGTATTATTACTTTGATCTTTTTTTTAATCTAAAAAATATCTTAATATTATTAAATTGAATATTATAATTTTTGTAGTTATGAAATAATTTGTCACCTCTTTACTTGAAATAAATTATAATTTACATTGATTTTAATTTATTATTAAATTTAGCTACATAAATATTAAAAAGTAGAACAAATAAATTATTATATTAAACAATAAAAAATAGTATAAATAAAATTAAACAATTGTCATACAAAATCAAAAATGAAATGAATAGAGCAATGGATTGATGACTTAGTACATGGTTCTAAAAATTTCTGATTTATCCGATTAATTTTCAATTAATTCTCTGTAAAGTAACCAATCGATTCGATTTTTGAAATTCGATTAATCCTATGAATTTATTTAAAATGATATATTTAATTGTAAATTAGACTAAAATATTAAATATTATTATAATATCCGATTAATACTCCTATTAATCCTTCCGATTACCCGATTAATCTTAAATCGGCATTTCAACCAATTTATATCGATTACCGATTTTTACAAGCTAATTAGCCAAACAAGCTTAACAAGTTCATCAGTTTCGTCCAGGAATTTTGGTATCGTTCATGGGTAAACAAATGAGCCCTCAGTACACATGATGGTAAATGAAATGAAGTACTTTTGGAGATGTAACATTTGAATTAGATTAAATTCGAAAGTGAACTAAGGCAAGAAAAATATTAGGTATCCGAAATGATTTCCAAATATTTTTTCAAATGTTGATATGATTTATATAGGTAACTTCTGATAATTCAATAATAAGATGGGAGCTGGCCTCTATTTATGCACACACAAAATTTTTTAGAAAAATATTCAAAAAACGTAATTTAAGGCAATTACCTACAGATATGATATAAAAATGTTAAAAGCAAATCTCGAAATTTGTGGGAGCTGTCAAGTTGTGTCTAGGTTCAATATTCAAATATTATGTAGTATCTTAAGATTTTGTGTCCAGGTTCAATATTCAAATATTATTTAGTATCTCATGATTTTCTCATGATTTTTTATGTATGTAGAAGATGATTTGTTATTTGCAGAATCAAAACTGGAAGGTGAGGAGTTAGATTAGATTTATCGATGAGATGATGGTTCCAGTACTGTACATAAATAGATTCAAAAATTTACTTTCACACCATCAATATATCAATATATATATATATATATATATATATATAAAGGAGGATAGCGGTAGTTTAGGTGGCGCTCTAATATCGTCTCAATCGATTTTTTTAATTTTCTAGAATTTTAAACACTAATAAATATAAAAATATCAATTAGCATATTAGAAGTAGAATAGATGTTCGAATTTATAAAGGAGAAGAGTTCGAATTTATAGGGATGACATATGATTAGAAGTTTTATTGGAAGTATAATAAGTATTTATAAGGCATACGATTAAAAATTCTATTAGAAGTAGAATAGGAGTTCGAATTTATAGAGAATAAGAGTTCAAATTTATAAAAAAGATATATAAATAAAAGTTCTACTAGAACTAATAGGTGTTCTAATTTATAAAGGAGAAGAGTTCGAATTTATAGGAAAGACATATGATTAGAAGTTCCATTGAAAGTATAATAAGTATTTATAAGGCATACGATTAAAAGTTCTATTGGAAGTAGAATAGGAGTTCGAATTTATAGAGAATAAGAGTTCGAATTTATAGAAAAAAATATATAAATAAAAGTTCTACTAGAACTAGAATAGGTGTTTGAATATATAAAGCAGACATATAATTAAATATTTTATAGAAAGTACGATCTTCTTAAAATATATTTTTTATATAAGTTAATTATATTTATATTAGGAAAATTTATTCATAAATCCAATACTATTGTCATGAAAAAAGTCACCGTATTTAAAAAGAAAAGAATTGATGTGTTAACATAATAAAAGAACAATCTCATGCAGCAATCCTAAATAAATACAGGAGTATTTATAAAATAAAGAGAAAATAAAATGTGTTTTCATTTTCTAAAACTCCAAAAAATTTAGAAAATCTAGAGAAAGTATAAATTGGAATTCACTCTATTTTTTAAGTTTTGATTTCAAGGAAAAAAATTGTTGTGTAAGATAAGTATCATCAATAATATGTAATGAAGTTAGAATTTAGATCCCAAACGAGAGCGGCTCGAAACGTGTTTAACGGGAAGACGGCTTACTATAAAAAATTGTACTAGCTATTAAAATATCATATGATGTTATAAATTATATTTTATTTTTAGGATTTGATTTTTATGGATAAACATTATCACACAAGTAATATGTGTAAAAGTTAGGTTTTTGGTCTTAACGAGAGAGCGAATCAATAGTAATAACTGTGTTTAACAAGAAAACGGTTCATTAGAGAAGATCGTATAAAAGATGTTTAAATATATAATTAATACAAAAAATAAAATGTTTTATTGGAAGTAGAATACGAGGACGGTGGAGACGTCTTATACGATTTTTTAAAACTATACATCATTTTTCCTAGAAATCTTTTATTTTAACTTTTTTATACAATTTAATTATACTTGCATTACAAAAATATATCCATAAATGTAATATTATTCCCGTAACGAAAAGTCTTAGTATTTTAACTTTTTTTTGATATGTTAACATAACAGAAAGACATTCACATGCGAAAACTGTAAATAAATACAAGAATATCTATAATATACAGAAAATATAAGATGTATTTTCATCTTTTAAAACTCCATAAATATTAGAAAGTTTAAAGAATATAAAAATTGGAACTCTCTTTATATAATGAAGTTAGAATTTCGGTTTCAAATAAGAGCGGCTCGAAACGTATTTAACGGGAAGACGGCTCGCTAGAAAAGATTGTATTAGCTTTAAGAATTTGATACTGAAGTCATAATTTTTTTTTATTTTTACGGTTTGATTTTATAGATAAAAAATATTATATAAGTCTTTATAATATATGTTAAAAAGTTGGGATTTCCGTTTCAACGAGAGAGCGGCACAATCGAAAGAATCGTATTTAACAAGAAATTGATTCATTAGAGAAGATTATTTAATTATAAAAATTTAATATTAATATTATAATATAACGTAAATGTACTGAATTTTTTTTAAAATATTGTAACGCCGCCGCGAAACGCGGCTTTATCAACTAGTTTTGTTCTACTTGATTTACACCACTATCAACACGTTTCTAATTTCACCAATCAATATATATATATAAAGGAGGATAGCGGGAGTTTAGGTGGCGCTCTAATATCGTCTCAATCGATTTTTCTAATTTTCTAGAATTTTAAACACTAACAAATATAAAAATATCAATTAGCATATTAGAAGTAGAATAGGTGTTCGAATTTATAAAGGAGAAGAGTTCGAATTTATAAGAAAGATATATGATTAGAAGTTCTATTGGAAGTATAATAAGTATTTATAAGGCATACGATTAAAAGTTCTATTGGAAGTAAAATAGGAGTTCGAATTTATAGAGAATAAGAGTTCGATTTTATAGAAAAAATATATAAATAAAAGTTCTACAAAAAATATATAAATAAAAGTTCTACTAGAACTAGAATAGGTGTTTGAATATATAGAGCAGTCATATAATTAAATATTTTATAGAAAGTACGATCTTCTTAAATTATATATTTTTTATATAAGTTAATTATACTTATATTAGTAGGAAAATTTATTCATATATCCAATACTATTGTCATGAAAAAAGTCACCGTATTTAAAAAAAAAAAATTGATGTGTTTAAGTAATAAAAGAACAATGAGTAAAAGAACAATCTTATGCAGAAATCCTAAATAAATATAGGAGTATCTATAATATAAAGAGAAAATAAGATGTGTTTTCATTTTCTAAAACTCCAAAATTTTAAAAAATCTAGAGAACGTATAAATTGGAATTCACTATATTTTTTAGGTTTTGATTTTAAGGAAAAAAATTGTTGTGTAAGATAAGCATCATCAATAATATGTAATGAAGTTAGAATTTCGATCCCAAACGAGAGCGGCTCAAAACGTGTTTAACGGGAAGACGGCTCACCATAAAAGATCGTACTAGCTATTAAAATATCATATGATGTTATAAATTTTATTTTATTTTTAGGATTTGATTTTTATGGATAAACATTATCATACAAGTAATATATGTAAAACTTAGGTTTTTTGTCTTAACGAGAGAGCGAATCAATAGTAATAAAAGTGTTTAACAAGAAAGCGGTTCATTAGATAATACCTTATAAAAGATGTTTAAATATATAATTAATACATTAAATAAAATGTTTTATTGGAAGTAGAATACGAGGACGGTGAAGACATCTTATACGATTTTTTAAAACTATACAACTTTTTTCCTAGAAATCTTTTATTTTAATTTTTTTTATACAAGTTAATTATACTTGCATTACAAAAATATATCCATAAATGTAATATTATTCGCGTAACAAAAAGTCTTCGTATTTTTTTTTTTTTTTGATATGTTAACATAACAGAAAGACATTCTCATGCAGAAACTGTAAATAAATACAAGAATATCTATAATATACAAAAAATATAAGATGTGTTTTCATCTTTTAAAACTCCATAAATATTAGAAAGTTTAAAGAATATAAAAATTGGAACTTACTCTCTTTATATAATGAAGTTATAATTTCGGTTTCAAATAAGAGCGGCTCGAAACGTATTTAACAGGAAGACGGCTCGCTAGAAAAGATTGTATTAGCTATTAGAATTTGATACTGAAGTCATAATTTTTTTTATTTTTACGGTTCGATTTTATAGATAAAAAATATTATGTAAGTTGTTAAAAAGTTGGGATTTTGATTTTAACGAGAGAGCAGCTCAATCGAAAGAATCGTATTTAACAAGAAATTGATTCATTAGAGAAGATTATTTAATTATTAAAATTTAATATTAATATTATAATATAACGTAAATGTATTGAATTTTTTTAAAAATATTGTAACGCCGCCGCGAAGCGCGGCTTTATCAACTAGTTGAATTTCTAATTTTTAATACGTGGGAAGATACAGTTTGTACGTACATATAGTCGGAATGTCGAATTTAAAATTCCAAATATATTGCATAATAATCCGTACGAAGCACGGGTTGAGAGAATTAATTAAAATTAATTATTAATTTTATATTGAAAAATTATCATAAATATTACTTTTATTTATTTACTTTATGATTTTTCTATTTTATGAAATTATTTGTAAAAAACAATTTGCAACTAAAAACAATCAAGTACAACTTCCTTTTACATTTTCTAAAATATAATTGAAATCATTTAATATTTAATTAAGAATTTTTAAAGAAAATAAAAAATATAGCACACATGATTCCAATAAATACTTTATTTGTGCAACTCATATTTATAATAAAAAATTACAATATAATAAAATTCTAATAATTTCAATATTTTATTAAAAAGAATATAAATTTGTAGGACATATAGGAATTCAGGTGTGTAACCAAACTTGGTATCCAACTACACTTAAAAAGAAGTTTTCTTTATTAATAAAGGTTTTATGTGAATCGAATAGGTTATAATATACGAATTATAATAATAACTGAATTACAATAATTATGGAAGATACTAATATGTTGTAAAATCATTATAGAGATGAAACCAAATTTAATACGGAAGTACCATTCAAATGGGATTTTATTTATTAATACCGACTAGCAATATGGCCCGTGCTTCGCACACGGAAAACTTAATTTATTTATTTTATTGATGATTAAAAAGTAAAACATGATGCTTATATGAAAAGGATTGTCGTAAGAACTTGCAAGAGTCACACCGAGATCAACATATACTTTCATTATATACTTGTTAAAAATTAAAACCATATACTTGCATCATTAGTTGTGTCCTTTTAACGCATCTCTAATATTAATTTATGTTGAAACTTGAAAGCCATTTTTTTATCACTTGATCCTCCACGATAAAGAATATACAAAAAGAATATAAGAAATATAGAAAATCTTGTTTTTAAATGATTTTAAGAATTATAATGTTATAATGATATTCTATTTAATTTAATTTGTTTTATAAAGAAAAAATATACAAAATTTAGTGAATAAAAAATGTATATAAAAGCTTTTATTATTTTATATTTACATATACGTATCAATAAGATAATTAATGATATAATATATAATAAATAATAAATTATATCAAATTTTACCAATAAATCAATTTACTATTTTTAAAAATATAATGTAAAATTAAAGATGTAGCATTAAAGTTTATATAATACAATTATCTTGCTAAGTGATTATATTTGGTACTCACAATAAATGAAACAATTGATTAACAAAAATTTAGAAATAATTAAAACAAAAGAATTATAAGAAATACACATGATATTATTTTTAAATGATTTTAGGAATTATACTGTTATAATGATATTTTATTTTATATGATTTGTTTAATATAAAATTAGGCTTAAAATATTTGATTATGTATTTTACATAATCAAATTTTAAGGAAATGATTAAATAATAATTGATTGCAATTTAACACAAATCGATATTTAAGCATTGATTGATAAGATATTAACTAATTATAATTTACGAATTACAATGATCATGCCGGCAATTTTGCCCGCGCTACGCGCGCTCTAAATTTATAAACAAAATTTAAAATATGAATTAAAAATTAATGTTTATTTATTTTTGTTATCCACAATATTGACCTCGTCCAATTTATAGTCATATTATCAATGATAACTTACGCTACACATGTGATTAAAAATTAGAAAAAATATTTTAACAAAATATTCTAATTTAAATTTTTATAAAAATCACATTAAATTGTAATCATATTTTTAATCGATATCAAAATTATCAAATAAAAACAATGACATTCGTCTCCTATTTGTCGTATTATCATAATTATCAAAATTAGAAAAGAGGTACATAACTCCAATTCTAATTATTAAAAGATACCATATTAGATATTTTGGTAATCGCATAAATGTATGCAAAATTTTATATAAGATTCATGAGTTCAAGATTTTTCGCCGTCGCCTACTGTTGACTTCTCGCATTTTAAATATTGTAAAACTGAAAATTGCAATTAAATGATAAAAATCAATTACGAAAAAGTACTTTATGAGATATTCCATGACCTTATAAATGTATCTAATAAATTTATATAAAAATCTGGTTCAAAGTTTCTCGCTGTCGCCTAATGGCGACGGCTCGTAAATTTAGATATTGTAACTATAAAACTAAAACTGATTATGGGATTGAGAAGGTAACATCTCTCATATTCCACTAACTGCATAGATAGCTATAATAAAAATTTATAAATTTAGATATTGTAAAATTAAAAATTTCAACTAAACAATATAAATCAATCATTCGCGAGTTCTCAGTTTTTTGATATTTAATCATCAATTATTAATTGTCATCATTTAATGACGACGCCTCACATTTTGAACATTGTAATTGAAAATACTAATTAAAAAAGAATAAAATCATCATTTCAATTAAATATAAGCATATTATTGACGATTTCTCAGTGCCGTCTTCGACGACGCCTCACATTTTGGTAACAAAAAGAGTTATAACAAATTTAATTTAATATAGCAAGTTAGAACAATTAAAAATCTACGCAATACGATATTACTATTAGGTGAAGATTAGGAATTTTACCCCTGCAAATTTATATTATTTACCTCATAATATTCTATTCATGTGCGAAGATTAGAAATTTTACCCGCGTTACACACGCTCTAAAAATTATAATAAATCCATACATATAAAATGCGATTAGTGATAACTTTTGCTACATATATGATCAGAAATTTAAACAAAAACTTTAATATATTTTAATTTTAGTTTTAAAAAAATAAAAAATAAATATATATTAAATAGTAATTACATTTTAATCAATTTCAAGATTATGAAATAAAAATAATAGCATTCATCTACTATTTATCGTACCCGATTTCTTCGAAAAGAGGTACATAATTCCATTTCTAATTAAGAAAAGATAATATCTATCGCATGTTTCACTAATCGCATATATATAAAAGTTTATATAAATATTCAGTTCAAAGGTTTTTCACCGCCATCTAACGGTGACATCTCGCATATTAAACATTGTAAAATTGAAAATTGCAACTAAAAAGTAAAAAAAACGATTATGAATACATACAATCACATATTCTACTAATCACATAAATGTAATAATTATTTTTCTACAAAAGAATAACTACATAAAAATGTTAAATATATATTATTATATACCATGAAAAAATAAGTTTTTAATAAATGAAAAGACATTACTAAGTAATAAATACTAATTGTGTAACAAATCACTACAAAAAACTATTTGGTTTGAATATAAATTTCACTAAAATTAATTAATATTGTTAGCAATATAACATAAAGAACACTATTAACTCGTGGTTTAGATAAAAGAAGGTATTACAAAAAGAGTCATGCACCTGTAACATACTTCCAAGCAACTTAACATGAATCAAAAAGATTGTGACATAAACTTATGCTAATCGTTCAACCGAATAAACAAAAGATCATCATTTTCAACACTCAGAAGACTCTCATCCTTTTTAACTATCAAGTCACTCCTGGAAGAAATCCCATAAAAGTCATCCATCTGGATTATCCAAATCGTGTCTTCAAACTTTTGAATCATATTCTATAGGCTTCTTGGTTGGAACAATGGAAAGAACTTCTAGATCATTCCTATATTTTTTAAAATCAAAATGCATGAAATGGGTTTGAGAACAAAAATAAAATGTTAGTTAATTGTCAGAGCCACCAAAATCAACAATAAACAATATTGCATATTTAAAATAGAAAAGGTAAGTTATAGAAATTGGCATTGGAACAATGGAAAGAACTTCTAGATCATTCCTATCTATACTATTACATAATAACCGAAACATTAAAAATTTTGGTACCTATTTTTTTGTACCTGTATTTTGGTATTTCGCGAATTTATTTATTTACCCTTCATTATAAAGAAAAATATATACAATATTTATACTATTTAAACACCTAAAATAAATAATAACATAATATAATTAATAGTAATTAGTCGATTACCTTTTCACATTACTTTTAGTTGAAGATATTACCTTTTATAAATACATAAAAACATCAAACGTATCATATCTTCCAATCATTAATATTTCCAAAATATTAAAAGTTTCGGTACCTGACTTTTTGGTACGGTACGGTACTTTGTTTTACTTTATTACCCTTAATTATTTTACTTAATGAATGAAATAAACTAATAATATTATAGTTACTAATAACTAACTGATTACCTTTTCCACCTAAAAGGTAATATCTTTTCTATATTTTATAACTAAAATATCTCATTTTTAAACTTGATTTTTTTACTTGTATTTAAAAAAATAAAATAATATTATTATGATTACTACTAACTAACAAATTATATTTTCAGCTAAAACACGTTACCTTTTATATTTTCTCTTACTAAAACCTCTTCTTTTCCAGTAGTATCATGGATAATTGTATTCAACAAAATAATACCATAATAATTAATAATTGACTCTGTTGTGGAATAAAAACTAGGTTACGATTTGTAATTAATGCTAGGGTGGTTGAGCTTCGAGCTTTAATGGTTGTTTCCGTGTTACGAGACTGATCGGTCCTCACAGAGTGCCTACGTATCTCGTTATTGAGAATCAAGCCAGGACGTAGTTCTAGGTGATGGTGCCCTCGAGGCTATAGAGGCGAGAGCTCACCTAGGACGCAGTGGCTTGCATGTCCTTATTCGAGGATTAAGCCAAAACGTAAGTGACGTATTGAGCTCTTCCCAAAAACGTAGTTCTGAGATGAGGGGTTAGACCCTTTATATAAGCTGAGAAGCCCTAGATTTATGGTAGGAGTCAGAGACTTGGTGGACAAGTCTTCCTTGAGGAAGGTTCTAGATCTCTTCCTTATAGGAATCAGTTTCTATGTTGAAATATGTATCTTGGAGGCTAAGTCAGGCAAGAGTAATATCCTTGTTTGACTCTTATTTGCTGAGCTGTTTATTACCCTTAATATTAATTACGAAATTAATATTATAAATAGGGTTTGGGCCCATCTGGTGGGCCCCACATTTGGACCATTCCGGGTCTAATTAATGCCACATTAAATGTGTTTTTAGGGCTTACTTTTAGCCCATATCATTTGCCCCCCAACTTCTAGGAAAACTGATCAGGTTTTCCTTGAAGTTTTAACGGCCTTTTTCGAGACTTGGGTCAGGGTTCATCTTTGTACACTAGTGTTTCACGAGTATTGTCTTTATGTAAAGCGTGGAGCGACCGACGCGTTCATGACAATGTTAATTCGATGCTAATCGGCACTAATCAGCCTTAACGATGCTTAAACAATGTTTAAACGACGTTAAACGGCATAAAACGGCACTAAACGGCGCTAAATGGCACTAGACAGCGCTAAACAGCCTTAAATAATGTTTAAACAGTGTTAAACAATGTTAAAAGGATAAAATGGCACTAACGGTGCTAAACGACACTACTCGGTGCTAATCGGCACTAAACGGTGCTTAAACGACACTAATCGGTGCTAATCGGCACTAAACGGTGCTTAAACGACACTAATCGGCACTAAACGGTGCTAACGACATTATCGGTGTTATCGGCACTAACGGTGCTTACAGCACTAACGGTGCTATCGGCACTAACGGTGCTTACAGCACTAACGGTGCTATCGCCACCAACGGTGTTATCGGCACTAACGGCGCTAAATGGTGATCGGCTGACGTTTTCTAAAAACGTTGAATCATCATTGTCATGTTTGAATCATCACTAACGTGTTTCAATGTTCTGAACCACTTTAGTAAGGTATGAAGCGAGTCAGGGGTGTTCTGAATATCAAAGTGATTTTTCAAGGTTGACGGACCATCAATATCCACTTCCAGTTGGCTAAGGCCCTCAAAAAATGAGGTGGTCGGCAAAAGATGGTCCAAGACTATAGAAAATTCAATTAGCTTCGCGTGTACAGTAAGATCGTCCAAATCTGACATCCGGAGCTCGAGATATGGCCCAAACAGCGTCAACAGTCCGTGTAGGACTGAAAATCAGTCTTGGTCGGCTGACGCCCTCCTTGGAGCTTGGTCGACCAAGAGGTGGTCGGATAGTGGTCTCCAAGACTATAGAAAACTCAGAGATCTTCGCGTGGACTGTAAGATCGTCCAAATCTGATACCCGGAGCTCAAGATATGGCCCAAACAGTGTCAACAGTCCGTGTAGGACTGAAAATCAGTCTTGGTCGGCTGACGCCCTCCTTGGAGCTTGGTCGGCCAATAGGTGGTCGGTTAGTGGTCTCCAAGACTCTAGAAAACTCAGAGATCTTCGCGTGGACTGTAAGATCGTCCAAATCTGATACCCAGAGCTCAAGATATGGCCCGAACAGCGTCAACAGTCCGTGTAGGACTGAAAATCAGTCTTGGTCGGCTGACGCCCTCCTTGGAGCTTGGTCGGCCAAGAGGTGGTCGGCTAGTGGTCTCCAAGACTATAGAAAACTCAGAGATCTTCGCGTGGACTGTAAAATCATCCAAATCTGATACCCGGAGCTCAAGATATGGCCCGAACAGCGTCAACAGTCCGTGTAGGACTGAAAATCAGTCTTGGTCGGCTGACGCCCTCCTTGGAGCTTGGTCGGCCAATGGTGGTCGGCTAGTAAACCCGGACCTGAAAATCATCCATGGTCTTGAGGATCGAGAAACTTGATCTTGATCTCAAGTCATCCGTGATCTTAAGGATCAAGAAACTTGATCTTAATCTCAAGGATCAAGAAACTTGATCTTGATCTCAAATCACTATTTTGGTCATTCGTGACTTTGTTATCTTTAGGATCAAGAATCTTGGTCTTGATCTCAAATCATCCGTGATCTCAAGGAGAATCATCCAAGATTCGCTGAAAAAGTCGAGATTCAGGATCAGAAACTATCCGAGGTTCGCTGAAAAAACCAAGATTCAGGACCACGAACTACCTCGCGATCGGCCGGACCACGGAGTAGCTCATGATCGGCCACAAGGTGATCGGCCAGAGGGCTCCAAGCCACCATGGTCGGCCACACCATGGTCGGCTGGAAGGTGGTCGGCCGAACGGCCCGATTTCTTCGTGGTCGGCCGGGAGGTGGTCGGCCAAACGGCCCGAATTCTTCGTGGTCGGCCGGGAGGTGGTCGGCCAAACGGCCCGAATTCTTCGTGGTCGGCCGGGAGGTGGTCGGCTGGGGCTCCTCGTGCACCGTGGTCGGCTGCCTCGTGGTCGGCTACGGCCCTTCGTGCGCCGTGGTCGGCTGGCTCGTGGTCGGCTACGGCCCTCCGGGTGTCGTGGTCGGCCACTTCGTGGTTGGCGAGGAAACCCGGACCTGAAAACCATCCATGGATCTTGGGGATCAAGAATCTTGATCTTGATCTCAAGTTAGTATCTTGGTCATCCGTGACTTCGTTGTCTTCAAGGATCAAGAACCTCGATCTTGATCTTAAGTCGTGAGGGATCTAGGATCTAAAATCATCTTTGATCCTAAGGATCAAGAACCTTGATCTTGATCTTTAGTCGTCAATTTGGTCATTCGTGACTCCTAACGATATTACTCCTTAATTCATGATTAGCACTGCTAATCTTGTGCTTAAGGCTAAACTCGTTACTTAACTTCTTAAGCGCAATCATCCTTTCGAAGGTCGTCCGTTTCGTGACTTCAGCAAATATATCAGCTGTTTCTTCTCCGGCTTGTATGAATTATAACGATTCTTTCTGTATAACGCGGATAATTTCTGACCTTTTTTCATCTATAAACGATGGATGGCCTCGTTCCCATCCAAGGTCTCTTCCCAATTAGGGGCTAGCTTTCCCTTCTGACCAACTCCAGAAGCTTCTATCTTCCTTAGAACCAGTTCGCCTTGTCGAAAGAACCTCTCCTTAACCCTTCGGTTGTAGTGGAAGGATGCTCTCTTCTGATGCTCTGCATTTCGGGCATGGTGGTCGGCCACTTCGTGGTTGGCTGAGGTGCCCGGACCTAAAACCATCCATGGTCTTAGAGAGTTATGGACCTCGGGTCTAGAATCTAAAACCATTCGTGGTCTTAGAAAGTTATGGACCTCGGGTCTAGGATCTAAAACCATCCGTGGTCTAAGAAAGTTATGGACCTCGGGTCTAGGATCTAAAACCATCCGTGGTCTTAGGAAGTTATGGACCTCGGGTCTAGGATTTAAAACCATTCGTGGTCTTAGGAAGTTATGGACCTCGGGTCTAGGATCTAAAACCATCTGTGGTCTTAGAAAGTTGTGGCCTCAACTTTGAAAGTTGTGGCTCTCGGTTCATCACATTGAACATCACATTTCGAACATCAACTTCAATTGACTGGAACAAGAGCTCGGTCGGCCATTGCTTGGTCCTTGAACCTCATCGTCAGTATATGAACGTCAATATTTGGACCTCAACGTCAATTAATCGATATTTGGACCTCAACGTCAGTGACCGATCATCGCATGTCGTTATTTAAAGTTGATGACCAAACATACATCCTTCACTTCAAATTGGCTTTCATAACTTTTATGACCTTCTGGGCCTTAACTCGCTTGTTGAATCCTTGGTTTTAAACCTTGAATTCATTCATGGTTATTGGTTATCATCAACCCTTAACTCTCATGTAAAAATGATGGAGTCCCTTAGCTCTTGCCCCCCTTGCTACATATGATGGAGGTCTTGCTTCTCGGTTGATCGTTCAAGAAGTTCTCTTGCCACTCAGCACTTGACTTCAAGTCTGGTGTGCTTTGGCTAGTTGTTAACCCTTTATCTTGATTCTAGGTTTCCAACCTTCTTCTTATGCTTACAGGACCTTGCTTTGGTTTGAATTCGATTGACGGCTCTTGATTCAAGTCCTTAAACTCAAATGTCGAACTCGATTGGGGGCAGACAGCCTTTTTAGCAATCAAGGCTGAAATTTTGTGTCAGGATTTGAGATTCAAGATTTTGAGTATGGAGTGACAAAGGACCTTTATTCTTACTAACAGCTCCTGTGCCTTTAAGGCATTATCAGGGAGCCTACCAGTCTCAAGATGAGCTTTAAGAGGGTCTATCCTTCAGCTTACATCAACTGGTGCTACCAATTTCGAATTGATGGTGGGGTCTTCAGGACCTGGAGGTAAAAAGTCTTCACATAATTCTCTATTTCAGAAGAAGCAAACTTTGAGAGGGCATCGGCCTTAACGTTCTCTTCCCTCGGAATGTGCTCTACACAACACTCATCAAACTGAGTCATAACGGCCTTCACGACTCTCAAGTCCTTGGCCATAGTTTCATCCTTAGCTTCAAATTCACCATTCACTTGTGAGACTACCAGTCTTGAATATCCACAAACTTTGAGGTTCTTGACTCTCATGATTCTGGCCGAGCCCAATCCGGCTATCAAGGCTTTATACTCAGCTTCGTTGTTGATTATCAAAAAATCCAACTTCAAGGCATACTTAGATGGGAACCCATCGGGGCTTTGCAAAACTAAACCTTTACCACTAGATTTTGTTTTTGATGCTCCATCAAAATAGAGCACCCAATATTCCTTCTGATCAGGTACAAGCTCCTCATCTTTATCCTCTCTTCCAGGGGTGGTTACTATCTCCTGCCCCCCGACTTCTTGGTTGCGAATGGTACATTCAACCACGAAGTCAGCCAATGCTTGAGCCTTTATGGCTGTTCGAGGCTTATACGTGATGTCAAATTCTCCAAGCTCAATTGCCCACTTGATCAGCCTTCCACTTGCTTTCAAGATATGCAATAGGTTCCTCAACTAGTGGTCTGTCAGGACTTCAGTCTTTTGTGCTTGGAAGTATGGTCGTAGCTTCCTCGAGGCAGTTACCAATGCTAAAGCAAACTTCTCAATGGTTGAGTAATTCAATTCAGCTTCGTGTAAGACCTTGCTCAGATAGTAGATAGGTCTTTGAACATTATTCTCTTCTCGGATGAGAATAGCACTCAATTCTTGTTCAGATACCGCCAGATATAAATAAAGAGTCTCCCCAAGACTAGGTTTGGCCAACAACGGGGCTTCAGTCATGTATTTCTTCAGCTGTTCAAAGGCCTCTTGGCTTTCAGGTATCTACTCAAAATTCTTCACCTTCTTCAACGCTTGAAAGAAAGGCAAACATTCATCACCAGATTTGGAGATGAATCTCCCTAGGGCTGCAACTCAGCCCATCAACTTCTGTACATCTCGTATAGAGCGGGGTGGTTCCATGTCCAAGATTGCTTTGATCTTGTCGGGATTGGCCTCTATGCCTTTTTTCGAAACCATCAAACCCAAGAACTTTCCAGACCCAACGCCAAAAGCACACTTGGCTGGATTCAACATCATCTTGTGGTGCCTCAGCACTTCGAATGCCTCTTTGAGGTGCTTAATGTGATCTGCCTTGAGTAGGCTCTTGACTAACATGTCATCAACATAGACCTCCATGGTTTTTTCAATCAGATGGGTGAATATCTTATTCACCAATCGTTGGTAAGTAGCTCCTGCATTCTTTAGACCAAAAGCCATAACAATATAGCAAAAAACACCAAAGTCAGTTATGAAAGATACCTTAGGGATGTCATCCTCGTGCATCTTAATCTGATTGTAGCCGTTGAACCCGTCCATGAAGCTCAACATCTCATGTCCAGCTGTGGCGTCTATCAACATGTCTATCATTGGCAGGGGAAAACAATCCTTTGGACATGCATCATTCAAATCAGTGAAGTCTATACACATCCTCCACTTTCCATTCGCTTTCTTGACCTATCACCGGGTTAGCTAACCATTCGGGAAACTGAAGCTCTTCAACAAACCCAGCCTCTAAGAGCTTGTCAACTTCTTGTTTAATGGCCTCCTGCCTTTCAGGAGCAAAATTTCTCTTTTCTGTTTTATTATCTTCCGCCCCGGATCAACATTCAACTTGTGAGTTATGATTTGGGGATCAATCCCTGGCATATCAGCTACAGTCCAAGCAAACACATCGCTATTTTCTTGCAAGAATGATATCAACTTGCCCTTCAGGGGTTCTTTCAAAGATGCTCCCATATAAGTAACTTCTCAGCTCGCTTGGCCGTCATGGCTTCAATGTTTGTCTTGGTCTTGGGTGTTGAACGTCGATGTTCAAAGGTTGAACGCCAAAGTTTGAAATCAAGGGTTTTCAATCTCAATGGTGTTTTAAATCACCGAAATATCTATCAGAGCTGCTGGTCCAAGGCCAGGGGGTTTCTGGTTAGCCCCACGAGGTCTTGAACCTTCTCTAGGAGGTTTTCAAAATTATATATTGGTTTTCAAGTCAACATGAAGTTTCAACCTTTGGATCTTAATTGGAGGTTCATGTCCCCTTCAATTTTGGCCTTCATAGCTGATCTTGGCCTTCATGGCTAATCTTGGCCTTCATGGCTAATAACTCATGTTTGCCATCCTAGGATTCGGGGTTGATCCCTCGATTTAAATTTCGATAAATGCCATCTTGTGGGCTTCTTCCCTTTTAAACTTCTGAGACGAGAACTTGCTTGATCTTCTTGATCCTTTCTTAAGGTTCTCTATTGGCCTTCATCCATGGATCCTTAATCCAGGTACTTAATAAATATTTAAGAGTAGCTAGCCCTTAACATCCTCGGCCTTACATAGCTTTGATTGTTGCGTGTGGCTTTTATCTTCTTTTCTTTTATCCAGGGTCCTTCACGAACTTAAACTATTATTTGGTCGTGCTGTGACCTAACTCTTAACCCTTCGGGGTCTTTATTTATGCATTTGTTTGTTTTCCATTCATGTATTCTTTTATTTTCGGTACTTGGTTATCCTTGACTTGCACTCATCAGGTGCTTGGCACACAATCAATGAATGGAAAACAAACTTGCATTAATAACTTGAAATGGGTTCAACCCTTACATGAAGTACTACTGTCTTACTCGGAGCAACATGCTCTGCAATGGTTTCAATGAAACCTTATTTCTACTTCTACTAGATAAATATAAAGATAAGTCCTACTAGGATAACTTGAACCCATCAGGGCTTTGCAAGACTAGGCATGCACCACTTTATTTTATTTTTGATGCTCCATCAAAATAGAGTGCTCACCACTCCTTCTGGTCTCCTCATCTTATTCTGAATTCACTTCCTGCATGGGGTACTACCTCTTGCCCCCCGACTTCTTGGTTGCCAATAGTAAATTCAACCACGAAGTCAGTTAATGCCTTAGCCTCAATGGCTGTCCGAGGCTTCTGTGTGATGTCCTCTGCTGGCCTTTCTTGGTGTTCCTTACCACCGTGGACATCCATGTCTTCGATCGGAAGGACCTACCCCCCGACTCCATCAGGCCTTAACGAGGCTACATAACAGCTTCGTGCCATCTTTTGATCACCTTTATGTTCTCCAACACCATTCCTGGTTGGGAACTTGATCTTCATATGATAAGTTGAGGCAACAACCTTAAATGCATGAAGTCCATTCCTTCCGAAGATAGCGTTGTACGTTGAAACCGCCTTGATTACTATGAAATTCAACATCTGAGTGGCCTCCTTGGGCTCCTGTCCAATAGTTACAGGCAACTGAATAGTCCCTTCAACTTTGGATTCTACTCCATTAAATCCATACATAGGCATGCTATTGGGGGTTAATTGAGAATCATTGTACCTCATCTTCACAAATGCATCATGAAACAGAATGTCAACGGAAGCTCCATTGTCTATCAAGACTCGCTTCACCTCTGAGTTTCCAATCACAAGAGTTATGACCAACGGGTCGTCATGGGGGAACTTCACCCCTTCCAAGTCTGAGTCATCAAAACCAATCACTACCTTAGTTTTTGCACGCTTCGGGGCCTCTCCCACGATGTGCATCACTTCTCTGGCATAAGCCTTCCGAGAATTCCTTGTTGTCCCGGCTGCGGTTGGGCCTCCTGAGATCATGTTGATTACTGGCCCTCGGGGCTGTGGGTTGTGATCTCGATCATCATCGCTCATATCATACTCTCTTCTCTGATTACCACGGTCTTCACCCTTAGTGAAGTGGCTCAGTTTCCCTCTACGGATCAGAAACTCGATCTCATCTTTGAGTTGCTTGCAATCATCAGTGTAATGCCTCACATCTCTATGGAATCTGCAATACTGATTTTTGTTTCTCTTTGCGGGGGTCACCCCTAGGTGGCTTCGGCCATCGGAAATCCTTATCCTTTTCAATGTCCAACAAGATTCGACTCCTAGGAGTATTCAACCTTGCATACTCAGTGAACCTTGGCCCCAAACTCTTCTTCGGTGGTGATTCAGAATCCTTGCTAGTCCGGGAATACTTGTCCCTAGCATCATACTCTTGTTCTTTCTTCCGTTTCTTAAAGTCATTGGAGCCCTTGCCATTGCCTCCAGCATCTTCTTTTTTCATGCTATCCTATGCCTTGATATACTTGTCGGCCCTTCGTTGGAGCTCTGCCATGTTCTCAGGAGGATGCTTTGCCAAAGACCTCTTGAAGAAAGGATCAGTGGTTCCGTGTTCCAAGGCTACCATGGCCACTTTATTCTCCAGATCCGTAATATTCAATGTCTCCTTGGTGAATCGCTTGAGATAATCCCTTAGATTCTCGTTCTTCCCCTGCACCACATACATGAGGGATGCAGAACTTTTTTCATGAACTCTTTCACTAATGAATTGGCTAACAATGGCATTCTTCAACTCCTTGAAAGAGCCAATCAAATTTGCAGGTAGCCTGCTATACCACCTTTGAGCCATACCCGACAGGGTTTAAGGGAATGCCCTACACTTTGAGGCGTCACTAGCAGGTTGCAGCAGTAGTGCAGCTGTGAACGTCCTGACATGAGTTTCAGGATCGCCTGTTCCATCATAGGCCTTGATCGTCGGCATCTTGAATTTCTTTGAAATGCGGGCATTCATCACCTCCTCAGTGAACGGAGGTTTTGGATCATCAAGATCTAGCGGCATCAGATCCTTGGGGTTGTTTCTGGGGGTTTCCGCCCTCGTTACTCCTTCAGTTGAGGTATCGGCCCTTCTTCGTCTCCTAGACGACCTCTCCAGATCTATGACGGGAACCCTTCCTGAGATTGGAGGAGGTCGATGCAGACTTTGATTCTGCCTTGCTTGCTCTCTGGCGGCATCATCTTTCAGCCTCTGGATCTCAGCCTCATGAGCCTTGATCCTTTCCTCAGTCGTTTGTGGAGGTCCATCATGGATTCTTCGGGCCCTCCTTCGGGGCTCTCTACTAGCACGTCGCCTCCTTGGGGCTTCATCACGGTCATCATCGTCATCCTCAGATGTCGAATCAGTAGTATAGGGGTCGGAGTAGTCCCGATACTCGTGATCTCGGATCTGCAAAGCATGATCACTCGGTCCAGGTTCTCGAACAGGGGGTAGTTGGGCAGCCCATACATTGGGTTGGTATTCACGGGGAGATCCGTAGTATGGATCTGTACCCCAGATGGGGGTGATTAGGATCAACCAGGGGAGAGATCACCATCTGAAGAGAGTTGGTTCCCTGATCTGGATGGACAACCATAGGCAGCGTACTCCCAGCAGGGGGATTCGTCCCTGGAGGCTGAGAAACTTGAGTTTGGGGGACCGTCCCTTGTTCAAACGTGGTTATCCCAGAGGTAAGAGGCGGAGCGAAGCTGATTGGTAAAGCTTCGGTAGAGCTTGGTGCAGTTCTTCGTGTGCTAACCATGGTTGATGTTGTCTTCCCACAGACGGCGCCAAATGTTGTGGAATAAAAACTAGGTTACGATTTGTAATTAATGCTAGGGTGGTTGAGCTTCGAGCTTTAATGGTTGTTTCCGTGTTACGAGACTGATCGGTCCTCACAGAGTGCCTACGTATCTCGTTATTGAGAATCAAGCCAGGACGTAGTTCTAGGTGATGGTGCCCTCGAGGCTATAGAGGCAAGAGCTCACCTAGGACGCAGTGGCTTGCATGTCCTTATTCGAGGATTAAGCCAAAACGTAAGTGACGCATTGAGCTCTGCCCAAAAACGTAGTTCTGAGATGAGGGGTTAGACCCTTTATATAGGCTGAGAAGCTTTAGATTTATGGTAGGAGTCAGAGATTTGGTGGACAAGTCTTCCTTGAGGAAGGTTCGAGATCTCTTCCTTATAGGAATCAGTTTCCATGTTGAAATATGTATCTAGGAGGCTAAGTCAGGCAAGAGTAATATCCTTGTTTGACTCTTATTTGCTGAGCTGTTTATTACCCTTAATATTAATTACGAAATTAATATTATAAATAGGGTTTGGGCCCATCTGGTGGGTCCCACGTTTGGACCATTCCGGGTCTAATTAATGCCACATTAAATGTGTTTTTAGGGCTTACTTTTAGCCCATATCAGACTCATTACCTTTTTCAGCTAAAACGTATCATCTTATCTATATCTTATAACTAAATTTTTCCTTTTTAAAAAGAATATGGCCAATATATATGATTTGACAATAATTATATATATAATTATTATCAAATCATATCATTTAAATATTTAACTTACAAAATTCATATCATATAAAATTCATTGAAATTATTGAAAAAAAATCATTTAATATTAAAGAAAATCCGTGAATCGCACGAGTTTTAAGCTAGAATTTATTTAAAGTAAGTTGCATGAAGTGGTTTTGAGAACAAAAATAAATTGTTAGTTAATTGTCTAAGCCACCAAAATCAAAAGTAAACAATAGTGCATATTTAAAATATAAAAGCTAAGTTTTAGGATTCGGTAGAATTAATAAATTGAATTCATCTAGAGAGTTATAGATAATATGTCATAAATCAATGGAAAGATATTAAAGTCTAGTTTCTAGAAAAATTGTCCGTATGTGAATACATAATTTGTAGAGAAAGTTATCATTATTTTAGTAATATGCGGTCAATCTGTGAGAAAATAATTGTAGGTGTTAATGACTGAATTTCACATAATAAGATGTTTTAACCTAGAATGATATAGGTATCTTGCCATGCACCATTATAAATATCTGGAAGTCTAGTTTCTTGAAAAATTGATGTACGTGAAGGAACATTTTTCACAAAAAGTAATTAGGGGTTGTTTGGTTCGGCTGATTCTGGTATCAGGTATGTTCGTTCATTTTAAATTCATACTTGGTGTTTGGTTGATAATTTTTTTAATCTGAAACCTATACCTGAAATCCATCAGGAATGAGAATTGATACCTTAGAGATGAGGTGGGTTTGAGAAAGGGGTATGGGTATCAAATTAAATTTTATTATATCATATTTCTTTATAAAATTAAATACAATCTCAATACAAATATTTAAATATGATGATTAATATATTCTTAATTCCTAGAAATGTTATGACTTATCGTAAAACATTTTTTCACCTTCTTAAGTAGAATTTCGAGCAAAATTTGTGTTTAATCTTTGGATCTTGCTTACTATAGCACATAAGTCATTTCTGAATCTTGCGATCTCGTACTATCTACAAATAAAGAGCATGGAAGCATCATAAATCAATTAAAGCATGTGGTACCTCAAATCAAAATAAAATTATGACCAAATAAACATGATTTTGTTGATCGGTGATACTTCAAAACGGAGGTAAACCTTTCATCAATACCTCATCTTCTGCACCAATCAAACAATTATGAATCAATAATAAACATATGAAACACATATATTAACACATACATATACAATCAACATAAACACTAACCAAAAAATTCACGGAGAAAGAGAGATATAGACATGTAGGAGATGAGATGGGAAAAAAACTAAATAAACTACAATTAAATATTCATATACGTTTCATATCATGGTAATTCTGTAATTCAAACAAATAAAAATAACAGATAAATTATACACAAAAACACAAAAACAAATTAATTACAAACATAAAAAGATCATAGAGAGACGGAAAAAACCTAATTCTCAAGATTATTTGAATTTCATAGATACAATGAACTCTTCACAATAAGAATTACAAACAATAACACTTCTGAAACACCTGTAGCAAACAATACCCATACAAATTAGTTCACAAAAAAATTAGGATATAAATATTATATAACTTAAATATTAAAAAAATTGAAAATCAATACAAAGGAAAAAAGCTGTGGAGAATGAGAGAAATATAAAAGGTCAAGATAAAGAAAGAAAATGAGCTAAACGATGATAAAAAAAAAAAAATTCGTATATTATATTCAAAGATTAGATACATAATCAATTAAGGATTTGAATTTTGAAAATAAAAGAGAAAATCAAGCAAGATAAGTAATTTGAAATTCAGTTTCCAAATATGAGTAATTTTAAATTCAAAATTAATCGAAAAAATCAAGCAAAATTGGGAATTAATTAATGGAAAGATTGTGTAGTAAGTGAGTAATTTGAATTTCAAAATTTAGTATGTACTAATAGGAAAGATTGATTGTGTACTAAATGGAAAAATTGAGTAATTTGAAGATAAGATATTTATTGAACTTAAATTATGCAAGTAATTGATTGTTGTGATTCTATTCACACAAATTTGATATAATTAACTTTATTATAATATCCCAATGATTGTAAAATTAATTAGCATAACAATATATATCATATATATATCGTCAACAATTTTAAAATCTTTAAACTGGAAGCTAAGATATTTATAGAGCTTAAATTATGCAAGTAATATTACTTTATTTTGATTAGCATATCATGTCTCCACTAATTTTATTTTTATATCTTTTATCACATAAAAGATTTTATAAGATCTAGTATATTAGTTGGATGAAGAGTGATGATCGTGTGAATTTTTTATTTTTTCAATATATAATGGGTATATAAGATAAGATTAGTGTATTCAAAATGAAAAATTGTAAGGTTAGAGAAAACTCGAAAATAATTAATTAATGACATTGATTATGATTCGTATACTGATTTGATTTACATATTTATTATGTATATGCATATTTTTTCTGAGCATCCCGAATTGGATCCCAAAAATAGTTCCTGATTGATGTGGCATTGGTGATTTGGCAAAATGGACTATTTTAATTGGTGTGATTGATGTGAATCCGGGGGGTCCATCTTATTTACTTATAATGTGACCAATCAGAAGATGACACGTAGCATTTGAGAAATTTTTTGGGATCCAATTTTGGAGCTCTAATTTTCCTTTTTAAAATTAAGGTTGAATATATGATTTATTACTGCTTCCCTTGATTAAGGAAATTAATGCTTCCATTAATTAAGGAAATAAATAAATAATACTAATTAAGGAAATTAATGCTTCCCTTAATTAAGGAAATAAATAAATAATACTAATTTGATATACTACCAACTTTAAAACTACATAATATTAAGGAAATGATGTCATGCTGACATAATTTTTTGAATTGGGAAATCACCAAAATAGCCTTAACTTATATTGTAAAGGAAAAATATA
Source organism: Saposhnikovia divaricata (assembly GCA_036435485.1). NCBI lineage: Eukaryota > Viridiplantae > Streptophyta > Magnoliopsida > Apiales > Apiaceae > Saposhnikovia > Saposhnikovia divaricata. The sequence goes on from CM071600.1 coordinate 30,372,726, forward strand.
AAGGACAATTTGAGTAAATATACAAATCCTTCACTAGCACACATTTAGAATATAATAGATAATAGATTTTATCCCGTTTGAATCCCTAATGTAATTATAGGGAACAAATCCGAGGTGAATCTTCACATCATATTTGATCTATATAACTACATAATAAAATAATATTTATTTGTTTATTTGTTAATATTATTATTTTAATCTCAGTTCAATTTCAATTTGTATTTGTGCTTCGTACGAGTTATTAGCTAATATTTATCATTCAGAAAAATTATTTTAATTTATAAAAGCAATATTTTGGTCGCTTTCAAGATGTGAAACTCGAACCATGCAAATTAATTTAAATCTCATTCAAGTGGAACATTTTCAAGAATATAAAATCCTTAACTAAATAATTTTTTTGTGACATTTTGGTGTCATTCTTTAAAGAATAGGTAAAAATTTGAGTACTTCAATCATATAAATTTTAGCAAAAAAGATATAGACAACCACATTTGATAAGTTATATTTGTTGAATCACTAATTCCCTTATTTATAATTTTACCTAACTAAAAATATAAATAACACAAATGGAAGTATATATCCTTATCCTTGTGTCTTAACAAAAATATTACATAATCATTATAATCGATCAGAATAACAATAATTTATCCTTGAATAAAAACAAGGCAACGGCCCGTAAGTTTTGTAACTCAAAAGGCCCAAAAGCAGACAGAAAAAATAGGACTGAGGCTTAGAAATGGATCGTCTTTCTTTTACATGCGTTGTGAGATTATTCAATCTTTAGAGGCCCAAAACATCTCTTATCAGATCAAAATAAACTCCTTTTCTTTTTGAAGAACTGCAAAAAATCTTTATTCTTCTTTTGTCCTTGAAAACAAATTGAAAAGCCTAGCTCAAAACCTAATGACTTTGTAGTTCGTAGTATGCTTAAATTAAGTCAAATCGACAAAACTAATAACTTATACAGTTACACTCAAGTGTTATCACAAAATCAGTGTATCAAGATGTTAATATGAGGTCTTATTTCGGTTCGATACGTCCACCTACGAGACTAAACAAAATTTAAAACTTACTAATCAATAATCAACTTACTAATCAATAATCATTACTTTCTCTGTTCCAAAATGAATTGTATACATGGGGGACGTGGGCGTGGCACGCATCTTAAGGCTTAGTAGTTAGATAATTTATTTTTATAATTTTCTTTTTTTGTATAAAAATAGAACAATTCTATTTTTATACAAAAAAAAAAGAGAAAATTGTAAAAATAAGTTATGGAGCTATACTAGTTATGCACCTTAAAATGCGTGTCAGACACTCTAAAAGAAATGTATAGAAATGAATGGGACAAAGGGAGTATTATTTATAGGCGACTAATGAAATGAGACGAGACTATGAGAGGTTGATGAAAACAGTGGAAAAGGACAAATATTTTTATCATATTTATTTAGCCAACAAAATAAATGACATGTATCCAACACTTTCAAAACTAGAAAGAAAGTAGTTAAATAGTTCCAAACTATATGCACCTGGTGTGTAGTCTGTATGAAGTTCTAGTATGCCATTTGTGATTGAATTTTAGTCAGATGTCTCATTTACTAGTAGTTGCTTATCTTCTCTAAGAAGTTGGCTAATCAAAGCTTCTTTTTTTTTTTTTTTTTGTCAGGAAGTTGGTTAATCAAAGCTGAATGAGCTAGAATCGGGTCAAGTATAGAATCAAATTAATCACAACTGACATGGACGATAACACACATAATTGTACTCACTCCGGTCCCATAATTTTTGTGTAAGTTTGAATATTTAAAATCAAATTTATCGATTTTGACTAAAATTTGAGTATTCTATTTTATGAATCAATTTTTAAAAATTATAAATAATTATTTTTAAATAATTAGTTAAAATTAGATAAATTTGATTTTGAAAAATCAAACTGAGATAATATGATAATATTTATGGGACAGAGGGAGAGTACTGAACTAGTGTTAAAAGGGAATAATACAAGAAGAATGTGATATATAGTAAGAATCATAAAATAGCAACAAAGGAGAGGAATGTTCTTATACTCATAGAATAATAAACTTCTGATATTTTATAGGAAAAAAGAGTTAAATTAAGACAGGCGAAACCTTCCCGACCAGGTTGGTTTCATATGTACATTATCTTATTTTCTTTTGGAAAAAAGATTCAAACCAAGTGTTAAAACTTGGGTGCCTGACCGCTTTTTAAATCAACAAAACTATTATAACTATACTGCTCTACTTTTCCAGAGTCTTGCAAATCAGAGCAATTACAAGGAAAATATGACTGAAAGCAGAGTCACATAATTTCATGCAATTTCTTTTTCTTGTTTTCTTTCTTCAGATACGTCACATTAAAACAAATCTACTTCTAACGGCAGCAACGTATATAACATATTCACATATAAACATAAACATGTGTCGTAAACTGATACATCATATATACAAGAAAATATGCCTCACCATTAGATCATGCCTTCGCTATGTACAAAAAAATCTCACTCTTAGAGCAAAGCTTATGCCAACACAATATGTCTCTTAATCATTCCAGTATATGAACTGATCAATGATCCCAAATAGCGTAGATTCCTTGTCACTACGTTCCCAAGTGATATCAATAATGCCCCAGTATTAAAACGAGTTGAAGGTGGATCTTCAAACCTTTCTGCCTTGTAATGGTATATCGAAGGCAGTTCCTTCACTTTTAGGTTACAAAGTCCAATTTTCTGTCTAACCGATTCAATCATCTTCTTATCAGCCGCATTCCCTACCGCATCTGTTACATAGAAAAAGTTACGAGCTGTTTCACATGATGTCGAAATTTCACCCCTTATTACATTCAGACCGTCTTCTCGAAAGGTTCTTGTTACTTCGGCCAATAATCCTGGTCTGTCTTCTGCACGTAACTCTAACCGCACACCCTGTTAACAAAACACATTAACAATTAGTCAAAATTGAAAATTTGACAAGAACTAATATCATATAATGAATATTTAACGTCGAAAGTAATCAAGTAGTACCTCAGATGCTCTTCTTTCAATGGCAGCACGTAAACAAAGAACCAAAAATTTCTTTTCAACCTCTGTACAAATTGGTAGTCCATTTGTATGTCTAACGAAGAATTCCTGAAATAAAGTTAAAAAAGTTTTCATTAGATCAAACCACATTGCATAGAGGATATTATTGTAAAATTATGAATGCTGATAAGAAATATATACCATAGAAGCTCTGTCCCCTGTTGTGCTGATAGTGGCATGGAAGACAACATAATCCATATCAGTTAAAGTGCAAACTACATCCAACAGGAGCCTAGCTCGATCCTTACAATGAACATTGATGCCAGAATAACCTCGCTCCAAGCAATTTTGAATTAAAACAATTGTGGAATCCCAATTAGTCCTAATTATCGGTTTTCGTTCATAATCACGATCAGCAAACATCATCTGATGAAGTCTTCTTTCTGTGTGAGTAACTTTTAAAGAAACCAAAGTTTTTACACTCTTAATATCATTTTCCCCTTTAAGCACAATCCTCAACCGCTCTTGGATCCTATCAATCTTGAATTCGTCCTCAATCGAAAACCCCGAATCACAATCTTTAACATAAATTATTGAAGCAATTCTTCCATTGTGTGTCCACACCTTAGACTCAACCACATTAACTTGCAATTCAGATAATATTGCAAAAACCTCCGAGAGTAAACCAATCCTATCTTTTCCTATCAACTCTATTGCTGTTAAACCCTCAATGCTTTTGGAACCAACAAACTGGATTTTACCCAGAGACTGTAAAAACAGAAGAAGTAACATAAATTCAGTAACTAATATATTATAGCTTTGATTAATATTATAGACAAAAATAAAAAAAATCAAAATTTGATACGAACCTGTTCAATGTAGTTGATGAGCCTTTCATTAGTTAACTTGTTTCCATCCAAATCAGTCACATGAAAAACTGCATATACATAACATGATCAGTAAAGATATAAGATCATTAAATCATACAAAGGAATCACCTAAAAAAATTGTTTTACGAAAATGATTGCAACTTACCATCCATAAACCATTTTCCATCAGAAGAAATATAAGCTTTATTGATCGATAAGTCTAGATCTGTGAGAATCTGAATGGCTTCTAGAAGAGTTCCATGTTTTCTTGCACTGTCAATCTTTAAGAAATGTGAACCAAATTAATCAAAAAAAAATGATAATCTTACGATTTAAAAAATTTCATGTAATACAAATATTCATATTACATATCTGTATAGAAAAATAAAAATCTTGGTTGGTACTTAAAAAGTATTGCTTACCATGACACGCGTGGCATTAGCACAACTAGTATTGTCGATCCTGACTCTGCAACAATGCAACAACATTAACAATGTTAGGAAGTTAGACGAGTTAAACAATTAAAATTGACTGAAAACTTAAAAATCAAAAATGAAATTAATTTTTTATCGATTAAGATATGATATAAGATCGTGTTAAGTCTCGTATTGATATACATTAAATTTAAGATCTTGTTGTAATATATGTATAAATTATATAGATATCACATGTATAAGAATAGGGGAAGTTTGCAAAAGAACCTTGGAGATGTCAGTCGCATGACAAGTTTTTCATATTCATCTAAATAAGCAGAAGGCCACTCCATCTTGTTTAACTTCTTCAACAGCTGATGATCAACAACTAAAAGATGAGCTATGTTATTACAAGTTGTTTGGTTAATAAAGTCAGTTTCTTTCTTTTGTTCTTTGAGTCTTGGTCTTTGCATATATAGTGATGGAACTTTTAAAACGACAAAATTTGATTATAAGTTGGATATTGTTTTTCTCTGATATTCATGAAGAGTAAAACCAATTCAAAATTTATTACTCGAAAAAGTAATAAAATCTGATTTGGAATATAAAATTAATCGTGCAAACTTTGAAATTACAAATACATAATTGTATTTGATTTATGCGGTTATAAACTTATAATGCAGTTAAAAATTAAAATACGTGAAGAAGAAAGTGAAACAAATACTAATTAATTTGAGATGCATGGCTGATGGGCTAGTCACTACAATAAAAAAGGCTATGTATCAATGGGTCAACCCGTTTTTCAAAGAAACAGCCCAATAGATTTATTTCAAGATTATCCAATACGCCGTCGTTTAGTAGTTTTAATTGCTACTGCTCCTATCCATAGAGCTCTCCGCTCCAAGAAGTCATTTTATTCTCAAAAATGGCTGCTACTCAATCTTTCTTCAAAACCCCAAATGCAACCCCATTCACTCGACCCGATTGCAGAAAACCCGACCCGTTTTCACCAACATTGATTCAAAATCTTAAACCCCATAGCTTAAAGAACTCATGGCTAGGCACAACAAAGCTCTCTCTCAACTCCTCAAATTTAAGACCAGTAACTTTTAAACATTTACCCATTACTGCTACTGTGGTGTCTAGTCTTCCAACTAAGTAAGTTTTTATAACACCCTTTATGATTGTATGAATTTGTATGTGTAATTTGAGGTAAATTGGGGGTGATTAGGCCATAAAGTTTTGATCTTTATGATGTTTTGTGCAGAAAATCAGATGGGGTTTCATCTACTGATAAGGTTCCTAAGTGAGTTTTGCTTGAATTTATTTTTCTTGAATTCTTGGATTGGGTTTTTTGTAATGTTAATTGAAGTTGGTTGACCGAAAACTAGGTGGTCTTCCAAAGCTATAAAGTCTTTTGCTATGGGTGAATTGGAAGCCAGAAAGCTTAAGTATCCGAATACCGGGACCGAAGCACTCCTTATGGGTATTTTGGTTGAGGGTTAGTGTATTTAGTATTGTATTGTTTAGTTTCTTGGATAGTTGGATGTACAATGTTGATTTGTACGTAGCTTCATTTATGCGATACTTATTAAAGATCGTTAGTTTGATAATATTGGTAGTGCCTATGTCGATATGCTATTTATTTTATTCTGCTGTTGGTATTGGTGTAGATAATTAGAATTGTGAGCACAGAGTGGAAGATTAAAAGAGCGAGCTAAATTGTAATAAATTAATGTTGCCTCATGATAGCAAAGTGGAGACGGCAATGTATATACTTTGATGTTATCTTAATCGCATGAGAAATTATGGCTGGATAAGATAGATTTTTTCAGAGAAGAAATCTAATTTGGCTTTTGATCCTGATAAAATGACATGCCACAATCTTGTTGAATGCGAGAATGCCACGAGATGCAATTTAAATGTTATTATGATCCTCTGAGGTGCGTATCAGCTGCACTATTTAGCAAAAGATACTAAAAAATGACCTTGAAGCCAGTGCTGCCTAGGTCACTAAGGTTTTGGACCATAGTTTGAGATACTACACAATGGATTGGAGGCTGCTTTTACTCTGAAGCATTGTGTGTATGTGTATGTGTATGAGATTGGCTGAATACCTTTCCCTTTCAAATTGCTAGGATATTTATAGGGTTGAGAAGGGTTATTTCTATATTATGGGATCAAGTTTGTTTGTTTGGATTAGTTTGTGGTAATATGAGCCTCTTGGGCCTTGAGTATAGTTTTATCATTTGGCAAATTGCCCCAGTGTCTGGTTAGGGTAAAAGACAGAACATTTTTTCCGAAAAAAAAATTCTAGCATGGCTTTTAATCCTGATAAAGTGACATGCCACGATTTAGTTGAATGGGGAAATGCCAAATATAAATGTTACTATAGTGTTGTATTAGATTGTAGGTTTCTCTTTACGTGTTTTGACTTTTGAGCAAACATGGGCTTTCAAAAAAGGGATATATTTGACAAGGCTTAACACTTATATGAATGAGACTATAGTGTGTTTCGCTTCGGGATGTTTATAGTATTGCATGAAGAAACTTCCCAGATATAAATATATGTTTCACTTTCATAGCAATGCCATTTTATTGTCATTCGATCAAGTCTGATACTCTGCCTGTTATATAAGACTAATAGTGCACCTGTCCTAGTGATAATATGAGTATGGCAGATTTAAAGTGTTCCAACCTGTTTTCTGAAGTTGTTTTTGTCCTTTAAAAAAATTAGTGGAATAGGGTACCGATGATGGGGCCAGGAAAAGATCGTAGATAAAATGTCTTGTGTGTTTATTGTTATAAATTACAGTCTCCTCTCTTGGCATTAAAATGTAAATATTAACATCAATAAGTTTTTAACACAAATGTCATCGTTTTAATTCGTTTAGGAACAAGTCAAGCTTCAAAAATTTTGCGAACAAATGGCATAACACTTATGAAAGTGCGCGAAGAAATTGTGAAATTGCTTGGAAAAGCCGATATGTACTTCTTCAGTCCTGAGCATCCTCCTCTAACTGAAGAAGCTCAAAGGGCTCTTGATTGGGCTATCAAGCAAAAGTTGAAATCTGGTAAGTGTTAAGTTCGCATGCTCGGATTTGTTTTTAGTTTGCTTGCTGGATTCCATCTCTTGTAAGGGAATTTTGGTAATGTTGGTATCCAGATGTCAAGCATGCATAGATTTTGCCCATATATATTGGCTCCTCGTTTTCCTTAGTTTTTTTCTTGCTGCATTGACTACTTCTACATCTAATGGTATTGTAACATTATATTTTGATTCCTGTCAAATTTTATGTTGGGTACAAACATGGTGAAGAAATATGAAGCATGACAGGTGGTGCAAGTTTGTATAGAAACTATTACTTAGCCTATTGAACATGTACTATATGTAGTCCGGTTGCATGCTCAGTGTAATGCATTTCTCGAGAGAACTGTATTGTCCAATAGTTTCTTGCTCTTTAACTTAGGTCCAAGATATATGTGCATATCATCAGTGTCGTGATTTACCATTATTAGACAATCCATTGTAGTCATGCAAATATCTTCGGAGTTCTATTTTTTTTTTTTGTTAACCTCCGCCTTTGTCTTGAGCCCAAGATAGACCTTAAGAGCTAGAAACGTTCCAAAGGGCAGTGCTAGCAAGTAGAACCTCCAGAGATTGGCATTCATTCCTTATGATGATCTAGCTGTTCTACCTGCAATTTTCCCCCAAAAAAGCTTTTGTGAAATTCACCACTTCTATCAAACTGTTAAAAACACCGAATCTTTACACCTAAAACACGTTATGGTTTTGTGGCTGTGCAAAGTTTTCCAAGTTACTGCCAGCAAATTAGCTATGCAGCATTAGGATCTAAATTCAACAAGTAATGGGGTAGTTATGGTCTCCCGCTCTTAGAAATTACCTAAAGTTCTGATTGGAAAATATGGTAAATACTACCCTTCTTTGTTTAAACTAAACTTTGTGTAATTTTTTTTGTCAGGTAAACTTTGTGTAATTGAACACTAATAATTGTCCATTTCTTTTTAGGTAATTTACAATTGTCCGACCTTTGTTTTTTTGGATGAAATGGTGTGCGGCTTAAATACATCATAAAGGACTTTAGTGTTCTCCCTGACTCAATATGTTATTGAACCAGAATTTAATATCCATTACTTGTATAAAATGCAGGTGAAGATGGGGAAGTCACCACAGTACATCAGCTTCTTGGAATATGGTCTGAAGAGGAATCACCTGGTCACAAGGTAATGGCTACCCTTGGCTTCAATAGTGAAACAGCCCAACAACTTTATTCTTTAATTTCGGAACCTGGATATGTTGAAAGTTAACGGCATTAAACTCATTTGATTATCAAAACATGTTTTCTGAAGCCGATAGACTGCCATTGTTGCCTACATTTCTTAGAGAGATTTTGTAATATGCAACTTTTGCTGAGCTACACAAGACTGACAAGAGTAACCAAATGTAATTGGTCTCTTGCAGTTTCTTTACATGAATTTATTTTACAAAATACAAATTTCTTGCTGAACACTTTTGATATGGACCCCGTAATCTCAGAGGTTTGTAAATTGTAATTTAATTAGCTGCAGAATCAGTAGACATTATCGCATCATTTTGCCCAATGCACAAATTTCCACACTTGTAATATTAAGAAGCGAAAAAATAGACAATGTGATGCTAATTAAAATTTTTAAGTTTGCAGCTCCGGTATTTTTTCAATGGATTAAGGAAATGTTTAAGCTTTTGACTTCAAGGATCAAGCTTATCTTATAAGATAATATTAGTAGTCTGTAGCAACCGAAAGGGCAACTATGCCACCCTCTATTCGAGTACGTAATATAAAAACAACAGGAATATTTATAGCTTGAATTATGACTAACATATATAAAGTAATATAATAGCTAATAATGTACTTGTGAATAATTTCCCTCAATCTCGAGTTTAATTTAATAATACTTTCCCGATAAATTGGAGTCTGCACATATGAAGACACAAGAACAGTTGAAAATCTTGTTGGGTATTTTTAAAACATACATCATCAACTTACACTTCGTGTGTTCCCTTAAATTTTTAAATTTCTAAACGCTTGCTGTTAAGCAATTTTAACTCAAACATTATCAACTCAAAAATTTGCTTTCTAATTCTTTCTTGTGATTAATTTTTACAACATGTCTATATATTATTTTGATTGAAGAGGAAACTATATCTTAAATTGAATCTTGTGTCAAATTTAAATGCAATATTTTAAAAATTATGCAATATATTATTACAATCTTTTACTATTAATTACAATATTCTATGTACGTACTTATTTAACATAAAAAATGATACATTTTCTTATTAAAAATAAAAGGACAAATTAATTCCTAGTTTTCTTATCACTTAGCTCGTCACGATTACACAAATGAACACTCAAAATTGTCCTGGCACTGAGAATAATTTGTTTTAGAACATTTATCACATTTTAGATAATAATCATATCAGCACCCAACATTGTCAATGGAAACCAGAGAGTAATCAAATATAGACAGGATTATAGTTTCAGCAAAAACTTAGAGCAGGAAAGTCAAATATTAAGCAGAGATTAATCTTTAATCTTATAATTGCTGCTTCTAATTAATCAATCCATAGGTAGTTGGATTAGAAATTGACCAGAATCATATTACACATGCGCCCCTCATCAATATTTGTCGTTAGCTTGGTCTTTATGGTTAGATTAATGCAAGATTTCAAAATTTTAATACAAGATAATTAAGAAATTTTAATTAGAAAGATAAGATAATGAAATCCCTGGATCAACTAGCTAGTTTTCCCAGAAAGATAAGCAAATGAAATGCAGTCTTATAGCGCAAACAGTGGGGGGCTGGTGAGAAAGGAGAAACATGCAGCAACATTATATATGTTATAAGATTCCCATGCTTTGTGTGCCCTTTCACATGGGACTTGGTTAACCTTTCCTTCCTGTTGTACACCTTTTGAACTGATCCAGAACTCTTATTGGATTATGAATTCCTTGCGTTTTATACCCTTTTAACTTTAGAAAGAAGACACTTGTATGCCACTAATGATGCTGACTTTTTAGTTAGTCTAGTTTTTAGTTTCCACCTTTTCCATCACCATCATTGTATTCTATCCTTTCACTTGCAAGTCTTTAAAGTTCATGAAACTTTTTAATTTTATAGTAGGAGTACCAAATTTGCAATTTAAATTTACTTTGGAGTTAAGTGAATGAAAATGTAGGTTATGTAATTCAGTAATTATTGGTCAAGAATCTCGTAGCCCCTCCATTATATTCCACTTGTCTCCTACATTTCTCTGCTTTTCTCTCAGGGAAAAGTTTCGAAAGCTGTTCATTAAGCATTGGTCAAAAATATCTTAACCCCTCCTTTATATTCTACTTGCCTCTTACATATTTCTGCTTTTTTCTTGTGCAAAAATTCGAGAACGAAATCATTAGAGACACCAGGGGGGTGATATCAATAGTTGTAGTAGTAGTAGCAATGTGGCGGGGGTGGGTGTAGGGATGGGGATGCTTAGAATTTAAAAGTATAGTATGATACATGCAACTCATTAAAATTTCACTAATTAGGTCGAGAGAGAGAGAGAGAGAGAGAGAGAGAGAGAGAGAGAGAGAGAGAGAGAGAGAGAGAGAGAGAGAGAGAGAGAGAGAGAGAGAGGGAGGGAGGGAGGGAGAGGGAGAGGGAGAGGGAGAGGGAGAGAGGGAGAGAGAGAGAGAGAGAGAGAGAGAGAGAGAGAGAGAGAGAGAGAGAGAGAGAGAGAGAGAGAGAGAGAGAGAGAGAGAGAGAGAGAGAGAGAGGGGACAAAGGGCATCTTTATTGCATAGGAGTTCACCCCAAAGGGTCATGCGAGCTATGCTAATTAAGCTTGAGCAACTAAAACAAGAACCCAAGACTGTAGGAAAATGGGACACATACATCATACTACATGTTTATGATAAAATTGATGGTGTTGTTTTACGTACAATGCTACACAAAGATGCGGTACTCCCCTAGTCCCCTCCCATGTGTATGAAAAATTCCAAAAAATGTGTGTACTCTGCGGGCGCGCGCGCACACACCAAATTAGATTAGGATTAAGTTTTCTCTTGTGTTATTGATTCTGTCTTTTTCTTTGTCTTTCTGTAATGTCAGCGCTGCACCCGCGTCGTTTCTCACTCACCCACCCACCCATACCAGCTCACCTCTGAGCTCTCACTCAGTCAATTCCTATCTTATTATGTTTGTATTATTGTCTCTGATTAATGAAAGCTGTAATTATATATACCTGGCGCACACAAATATTAATTATTACTGGAGTTGGGGAGCTGTACAACAAAATAATTGTTTGTACAAGAAAAGGTCACTTTACTCTTTACAAGGAACCTTAGAAACCTACTGGCAGAGAACCCCTTAACAAACATTAGAAGGTTTTGACTCTCTTCGTTACATGATTAAGAAAAATAGTAGTGTATTAATTTCTATAATTAAACACATTCACACCTTTATCTTATACTTGACAAAATTTTAACTCTTGACATTTCGGAAAGAGCGAGGAAGATGTCAAATGACCAAAAATTATTATTTGTGTAGTAATTCGATTTCCTATGGTTCGTACCAAATTTAAAATTAAAGAAAATTACTCCCTCCGTCCCTCTTTAGTTGACACATTTGGAAAAAAAATTTGTCCCTAAATAGTTGTCACATTCCTTGTTCCAATACATATTTTTACCAATTTTTCCATATATACCCCTTTATTTCTAATACCAATGTTTGACTTCATATTTAATATACACATTCATAACTCTTCATTTAATGTTAAAATTAAGGGTAAACATGGAAACAAATTACATAATTAATTCTTCTTAATATGTGTGTTTTTTGCAAATGTGCCAACTAAAAAGGGACGGAGGGAGTATTATTTATGTAGGAATCAGTTTCCGTACCAAATTTAAAATTTAAAATTTAAAATTGTCAAGCATTTAACAAATTTTTTGGCCTTGTGTATCTAAACAAATAGGAGTATTAAGAGCAACTTCAAGAGATCCCTTATATGACCTCCTTACTCAAATTATAAGGGATTATTTTTAAAATTGTGCTCCAACAGGCTCTTAACTTTTTCTTAAAAAAGTTAAGACCATCATGTCTTCCCTTAGAGCATTTCCAAAAGTCTCTTAAATATATTATAAAATAATAGCTCTTAATGATTTAATGTGCATTCATCTCCAACAATGCTTCTTATATTGACTCCTCATTTCATTTTATATTATTAAAAGTAAGCTACATCCATAAAAGTATAAAAGCAAGTGGATGGAGAGAGAATGTTGTCTTATAAATCTATAATATAATATTAGGTAGAGCATCTCCAAGAGGCTCTCTATTGTACCTCTTAACTCAAAAAATGAGGAGAGGGAATAAAAATCAAGCTCCAAGAGACTCTTAGAGGCTCTTTAAAAAGTTAAGAGCTTTTTCTCTCTCCTCTATTTTAGGAGCAACTAGTAGCTCTTAAGAGCATCTCCAAGAGTCTCTTAGTTCACTCCTAAATATATTATAAACAATTAAGCTCTTAGCAAGTTAGTACATTGATTTTTGTGTCAACTCCAACAATGCTCTCTATTATGGCTCTTTATTTTATATTTTATTCATATTTCAATTTCACTTGGACAAACAATCAATAGATGAGAGAGAAGAACCACTATTTTACTAATAAAATATTAAGTTAAGAGCTACTAGTTGCTCCTAAAATAGAGGAGAGAGAAGAAACTCTTAACTTTTAAAGAGCCTCTAAGAGTCTCTTGGAGCTTGATTTTTATTCTCTCTCCTCATTTTTTTAGTTAAGAGCTACAATAGAGAGCCTCTTGGAGATGCTCAACTTAATATTTTATTAGTAAAATAGTGGTTCTTTTCTCTCATCTATTGATTGTTTGTCCAAGTGGAATTGAAATATGAATAAAATATAAAATAAAGAGCCATAATAGAGAGCATTGTTGGAGTTGACACACAAACCAATGTAATAACTTACTAAGAGCTTAATTGTTTATAATATATTTAGGAGTGAGCTAAGAGACTCTTGGAGATGCTCTTAAGAGTTGCTAGTAGCTCTTAAAATTGAGGAGAGAGAATAGAATTTTAGTGAATTTAAGAGTCACTAGGAGTCTCTTGGAGTGAAAAAATTTCATCTCTCTCCTCAAATCTCAAGTTAAGAGCCATTTTAAGAGTCTCTTGGAGATGCTCTTATCTTTAAGGGCTCCCTTATTTCACTTTTATCAATAAAATATTATTTTCCCTCCTCTTTCCAATTGTTTCCCTCTTTTTTTGTTCTTGCTTCCTTCCTTTTTTTTTTTGAAGAAAATGCAAAATATCATTAAGCAACATCGTGCAAAAGGGTCTCCAACAACAAAACTGGAGGAGACGTTAATATGTTTGGGCAATCTAGCAAACAAGGTAAACGAGCCATCAAGTGGGCTACTTTATTCGCCTGCCTTTTAACAAACTGAATTGAAAAACCTGATCCAGCAAGTAGAGCCGTGCGACGGTCTTTCAAAATATGGCCTACTTCCAAGTGGTTCTCCTGGGAATTCTTAAGTGCTTGCACACAAAGAAGAGAGTCTGATTCAATACAGACCTCCTGATGAGCCATCGAAAGCAACCAATCTAGACCTTCATGAATAGCTAAAGCTTCTACCTCTAAAACCGTACTCACCATCTGAAGACAAATGACTTTACCTCCCACAAAACCTCCATGATGATCACGAAGGACAAGACCTACCGTAAACGAATCTGATCCCAGCTTTATAGAAGCATCCACATTCAACTTCAAACATCCCTCTCGAGGAGGTTTCCATTTTTGTAAAGACTTGTTACTGACCCTTTCACTCAGCATCTGGACTTGAACTCTATTATGGTTTGCCTTCTTCCAATCTGATATAGACCTAGAACTCCAGTCCATAGCCACCACACCTGTAACTGTTGGGACAATCAGATCTTGGCACTACGATTTTTGATACAATAAATTAAAGAGTACGAATAGAAAAGTCACATTGTTAACGGTTGATTCCACGCTCTTCTATTGTATTTCCAAAATCCATTGAGCGAAGTGTGGCCTTCGTCTTCTCAAGTTAACCTCTCTTCTTGCTCCTGGGTGGCTACAAAATTTTTTCGACCAACCCTAGCAAGAAGAGAACAAGAATATTTATAGGGCTACAATAGGGATCATGGATAATTAGGTTAGTCCTCCCAATGACATTCCGAGCCCAGCCCAATGTCATTTAATATTAATTCACTCCACTAAAGAATTAATATTTGCACTACCTTTCCTAATATCATAATTTAATTAATTAATTCGGTTCCAATATTATTTGCTTATTAAATTTCCCATGTTTAAAATATCGCATGTCCATTAATTAAATAAATTACTGATAATTCATTTAATTAATATCTTTTATCCTTGATCATCCACTCAACCTTTATTTAATTATGCCGGAATAAATCCACCTGCAGGGTTTCACATAATTAAATCTTTTTGAGCTTTCAAGGGGACATCATTAACCTGAATATTATCAGGACATGGATTCCTTCTATAAATAATATTCACCATATATATTATTTCATCACCCAAAATATAATGAAATAAATCAAAAGAATTATTTCATATATAAATCAAAGCATGTAAATAATATACACGTGTCAATTACTATATTTGGATTAAGAACCTAAGCATTAATAATAACATAGAATCTTAGTTCACCTTCTTAATCAGTATAAGGGAACAATTCTAAATTTGATCCTGTTCAATATACACAAAGTATACTAGTATTATTTAATAGTCAATATAAACTATTCTAAATAATACTACAGCCATACCAGTGGATTGTCCAATACCACCTGTGTTGTGAACCTTATTATATTATATAAACCGTATTTAACAATCTAATATTCTGTATCCCATTTGATACTAGATTGTCCACAATATATAATATTAGACAGCACGTAAACATTTAAATGATTCTCAATAAAACTGGGTCAGAAATAAATGTATATACTTTAAATAAATATTTTCAGTATACACCAACAATCTCCCACTTATACTCAAAATATTCTATGAGTATATCAGTGTTTATTTAATCCATTATTACACAAAAAACTATGTGTCCATCCATCTGACTCCTATCGCTTCCACATGCCTGTCAAAAACCTTGGCTGGCAAGCTCTTTGTGAAAGGATCTGCCCGGTTGTCTTCTGATGATATGTGAGCCACAACTATATCTCCTCGCTTTACGATTCCTCGTATGAGATGATACTTACGTTCAATATGTTTAGCTGCTTTGTGATCTCGCGGTTCCTTCGAATTTGCCACAGCACCAGTGTTATCACAATACACTGTCAAACTCCTAGGCAAATTAGGTACCACATCCAAGTCCAAAAGAAAGTTCCAGAACCATACAGCCTCCTTTGCAGCCTCAGAGGCCGCCACGTAGTCGGCTTCCATGGTGGAGTCTGCAATGCATTTCTGCTTTACACTCCTCCATATAACGGCTCCACCTCCCAAAGTAAAAACATATCCCGAGGTTGATTTCCTCTTATCCCTATCTGATTGGAAATCTGAATCAGTATATCCCAAAGGAAATAGATCTGAGGCCTTGTAAATTAACATATACTCCTTAGTCCTTCTCAGGTACTTGAGTATAGTTTTTACTGCACTCCAATGTTCCTGACCTGGGTTCGACTGATATCTACTAACCATGCCTACAGCAAAGCAGATGTCAGGCCTCGTACATAACATAGCATACATTAAGCTTCCACATGCCGAAGCATAAGGAACTGCTTTCATGCTCTCTATACCCTTAGGTGTCGAAGGACACTGCTCCTTGGATATAGCCACTCCATGCTTAAAAGGTAGAAAACCTTTCTTAGAGTTCTGCATGTTAAAACGAGCTAATACTTCATCAATGTAGGGCTCTTGAGATAAAGCCAACATCCTTTTCTTGCGATCCCTTATTACTTTGATCCCAAGGATGTATGCCGCTTCACCTAAGTCCTTCATTTCAAATTGTTTGAACAACCATGCCTTTACTGATGACAACATCTTAACATTGTTTCCAATGAGTAAAATGTCATCTACATACAGTACTAGAAAAACCACTGCATTACCCTCACTTCTCTTATACACACATGATTCGCTTGCACTTTGATCAAATCCATATGACTGGACTGCCTGATCAAAACGAATATTCCAGTCCCTAGAAGCTTGTTTTAATCCATAAATAGACCTCTTAAGCTTACAAACAAGATGCTATTGGCCTTCCTTAATGAATCCTTTTGGTTGTTGCATATAGATGGTTTCCTCTAGACTTCCATTAAGGAAAGCTGTCTTGACATCCATTTGCCAAATCTCATAATCGAGATGAGCTGCTATAGATAAAAGAATCTGGATCGACTTAAGCATAACAACCGACGAAAAGGTTTCCTCATAATCGATCCCTTCTTTCTGAGTATACCCTTTCGCAACAAGTCGTGCTTTCCAGGCTTTCACCTTTTTGTCAGATCCTCTTTTCTTCTTGTAGATCCACATACATCCAATGGGTTTTACACCTTTTGGTGGTTCCACGAGCTCCCAAACTTGATTGGAATACATAGATTCCATCTCAGATTCCATTGCCTTTTGCCATAGATCTGCATCTTTATCTAGAATTGCCTCTTCGTATGTCCTGGGATCCTCATCATGTTCACCAGGGACCAAGTCCGAGGACTCTCCCAAAAACATGAATGTATCTGGTTGTTGAACAACCCTCCCACTACGACGAGGCACTGGTGCAGTATTAGTGTTAAGTTGTGCATTTTCTTGTGGCTGTTCTACTTGTACTATTGGCACTTGGGGATTATCTGTCCCTCCCACTAGTTCCTCTAAAACGATACTACTCATGGGTTTATGGTTCATTATATAGTCTTCTTCTAAGAATCTAGCATTGGTGCTAACAATGATATCTCGATCCCTAGGACTATAAAATGAATAACCTTTCGTTCCCATGGGATAGCCTACAAACATCCTTACTTCTGTACGAGATTCTAACTTGGTCGCATTCTTGTTCAGCACATGTGCTGGACAACCCCAAATCCGAATATGTCTTAGACTTGGTTTGATACCAGTCCACAATTCTATTGGAGTCTTGGGAACCGACTTAGAAGGTACCAAGTTTAGAAGGTAAGCCGCTGTTTCTATAGCATATCCCCAGAACGACTTGGGTAAATCTGAATAACTCATCATCGATCTAACACTCTCTAAAAGAGTCCGATTCCTTCTCTCTGCTACACCATTCTGCTGAGGTGTGCTAGGTGCAGACAACTGGGATGTGATCCCATTTTCTGATAAATATTCCCTAAATTCTCCAAACAAGTATTCGCCACCACGATCTGATCGTAGTGACTTGATACATTTTCCAAGATGTCGCTTCTCCGTACTTGCTTTGTACTCTTTGAATTTTTCAAAGCACTCAGACTTACGGCGCAACAAATAAATGTACCCATACTAGAATAATCGTCAATGAAAGTGACAAAATACTCATAACCTCCTCTTGCTTGGATACTCATAGGTCCACATAAATCAGTATGAACCAATTCTAACACTTCTTTGGCTCTATTCCCCTTTGCTTTAAAAGGCCTATTAGTCATCTTACCTTCCAAGAAGGATTCACAAACTGGAAATGGCTCCACTGCCAACGAGCCTAATGGCCCATCTACTACCAGTCTCTGAATCCTCCTCAAGTTAATATGACCTAATCTTAAGTGCCAAAGATATGTTTGGTTCAATTCAGAAGGTTTCGTTCTTTTATTTGAGCTAGAAAGAATGTTATTAGTTTCCTTATGTTGCAGCATTGGTTGGATAGGATTAATAATATATAAATTGTCTTGCAATGTACCAGAGCATATAACTCGTTTATTCATCATAATAGAAACATTACGATCCAAACAAACATTATAACCATCCATGGCAAGTTTAGAAACCGAAATTAAATTCCTTCTAAACGAAGGTACATAAAGACAATTGTTCAAAACCAAAATCCTATCATCGCCAAAAGATAATGTAATTATTCCAACTGCAACTACTGCTACTTTCATAGCATCTCCCATGAACACATATATCTCGCCATCTCTAAGCATTCTGGATTGCTGGAACCCCTGCATAGAGTTACAAACATGGTCAGTGACTCCTGTATCTATACACCAAGTGCTCGTAGATATAGCCACTATATATGTTTCTGTAACTAGAGAAAGAGACATACCAGTATTGTTTGTCTTCTTAGGAAGAGGACAATCCTGTTTCCAGTGACCTGACTGCTTGCACTTGAAGCACTTGCCCTTAGGCTTTTTCACAGCACCTTGAACTCCCACTGCATTAGCAACCTTTCCTGTTTTCTGTGTCTGAACCTTTTTCTTCTTCTTGCCTTTCGGCTTAGAGGAAGAAGCTTTCTCAGCCACATTCACTTGAACATTCTGCTTAAAGAGTCCTTCAGCTGCCTGAAGTTCTGTCAGAAGTTCCGCGAGACTATACATCCTTTTGTTCATGGTGTAATTCAAGCGGAACTGCTCAAAACTTTTGGGCAGACTCATAAGGATGATATCGATCTGGGTTTCCCCATCAATATCAGCACTAAGGATCTCCATCTCATTCAGATGAGACATCATCCTGAGAACATGATCCCTTACAGGTGTTCCTTCAGCCATCTGAGTGTTCATTAAAGCCTTCATTGCTACTTGCCTACCAGCCCTATTCTGTTCCCCAAAAAGTTCCTTGAGATTAAAGAGCATATCTGAAGCAGTGGCCATAGCCTGATGCTGATGCTGCAAAACACCCGACATTGCTGCCAGAATGTAACATCGCGACATCTCATCAGCCTTAACCCACCGCTTATAATACTCCTTCTCACTTTCAGGAGCATCTTCAGTAGGCTGATCTGGCTTGGGTTCATAAGTACAAAATTTGTACTCCTTAGCAGTCAACACTATGTCCAAATTACGTTTCCATTCAATATAGTTTGGTCTAGTAAGTTTGTTATCCTTAAGTATGGTGAATAGTGGATTAAAGCCCATAATGATCTAATCCTGAGAATCATACATGTAACATATAATCAGAGAGTTGCACAAATCTTAAAACCTATTGGTTTCCTCTAACAATTAATTAAAATTAATGCACTAATATTTAAACACCATAAGTATTTGGTATGCCACGATGGTTGACATATATACCACCTAAATTCGTTTAAATATTACTTCGGTCCTATTACTAAATAATACGCCACGTTAGGGTGGACTATATATTATTTTTCATAGCTAAGTGTATACCATTATCAAATCTTAAATTACTTAAACCAAATACATCCGTTTCATATATTAATGGATAATTCCCAGGTCTCGGAGGAGTCACATCGGCCTCGCTTAATACCCAATTCCTAGACAGAATTCTCCACAGTCATCAAAAGAGTATTCAATTTTCGTAACGAATTCTATGAAACTTGGTACGTCACGTTAGGGTGATCTATATACCTTTCAATATTCGTAATTTAATTTAAGAATTTTGTTCTAGTAATTTCTACAACCTTTTAAAATATCGTAAATAGTATGCCACGTTAGGTGATCATATATACCATCTACATTATTTAAAAGGTTATATTACATACAATATAATGGAGACCGTGGGATTTAATTCCTAATTAATTCTCTCACCCACTTAGAATTTTTAATAAAAATTGAGGAATTTTATCTAGCATGCATCCCCTTATGTTATTTAATCGCAGTCCACATGTATCAAAATACACAAAACACATAACATGACAGCATGCTATTCATGATTAAAGCATAATAAATAAATACTATATCCATGTCGTCCTAATTATGTTAAACATGCAATTAAAAAATAATTACAGACATAATTAACAACACACATAATTAATTAATTAAATCAATAATCAATAATCAGTGGAAAAAATTAAAATAAAATTTTCCACTATTATGGCCCCTTGAAAAAAAAATTCCAGCCCTGTGTTATGCTGAAAAAACATTTTTCTGCCAAAAAACTGATGTTGCGCAGCTTGAAGAGGCGTTACAGCCCTGGAATCCCTGTCACGCATGTGCGTCATGCGTTACTGCCTTTTACAACCCTGTTGCGCATTTACAGCCTGCGCAACTCCAGTTTTCACTGGTAACGCAGGCTGCACCTGCGTTACAGGCTTTTAACCAGAAATTTTCACGCACCACTGCCTGCTTCTTCCTGACGCCTGTTTCTTATGTTCTTGTTATCGAACTTAATCAACACACCAAACCAACAGCAGCCTTCAACCAGCTTCGCAGCGGATAATTTTTTTTTCTCCGTTTTGATTTCCGATCGCACATAATTGTTACAAAATACCCGGATTATACAAAATCCATCAAACAATTACATAAAAAATAGATCTAATACAAAACTAATTTGTAAAATCTATTCTAACACGATCAACCCTCGTGTTTTACAACCACGATAAACCACGTGGAAACCAAACAAAATAACCACGATTAAACCACGTGGGATCCAAACACATAATTAAAATATACATGGCCATAATAGTGGATAACAACCTGCAAATCAGAATATACAAGCCTACCACTATATACATGCATATATAATTACGACATGGACATCGTATCAAAAATCGCAGAACTATTGAACCTAGCTCTTGATGCCAATTGTTGGGATAATCAGATCTTGGCACTGCGATTTTTGATACAATAAATTAACGAGTACGAATAGAAAAGTCACCTTGTTAACGGTTGATTCCACGCTCTTCTATTGTATTCCCAAATTCCCTTGAGCGAAGTGTGACCTTCGTCTTCTCAAGTTAACCTCTCTTCTTGCTCCTGGGTGGCTACAAAATTTTTTCGACCAACCCTAGCAAGAAGAGAACAAGAATATATATAGGGCTACAATAGAGATCATGGATAATTAGGTTAGGCCTCCCAATGACATTCCGAGCCCAGCCCAATGTCATTTAATATTAATTCACTCCACTAAAGAATTAATATTTGCACTACCTTTCCTAATACCGTAATTTAATTAATTAATTCGGTTCCAATATTATTTGCTTATTAAATTTCCCATGTTTAAAATATCGCATGTCCATTAATTAAATAAATTACTAATAATTCATTTAATTAATATCTTTTATCCTTGATCATCCACTCAACATTTATTTAATTATGCCAGAATAAATCCACCTACTGGGTTTCACATAATTAAATCTTTTTGAGCTTTCAAGGGAACATCATTAACCTGAATATTATCAGGACATGGATTCCTTCTATAAATAATATTCACCATATATATTATTTCATCACCCAAAATATAATGAAATAAATCAAAAGAATTATTTCATATATAAATCAAAGCATGTAAATAATATACACGTGTCAATTACTATATCTGGATTAAGAACCTAAGCATTAATAATAACATAAAATCTTAGTTCACCTTCTTAATCAGTATAAGGGAACAATTCTAAATTTGATCCTGTTCAATATACACAAAGTATACTAGTATTATTTAATAGTCAATATAAACTATTCTAAATAATACTACAGCCATACCAGTGGATTGTCCAATACCACCTGTGCTGTGAACCTTATTATATTATATAAACCATATTTAACAATCTAATATTCTGTATCCCATTTGATACTAGATTGTCCACAATATATACCATTAGACAGCACGTAAACATTTAAATGATTCTCAATAAAACTGGGCCGGAAATAAATGTATATACTTTAAATAAATATTTTCAGTATACACAACAGTAACCACCTTACTGTCCCATACTTTCCTGTTTCTAAAAAACCAGATTCCCCACAGCACCTTGGCCACAACTTCAATCTCCTCCCTAGAGGCATTGATGATTTTATGAATAAGCCAGTCCGGGACAAAGTCCACCGTCTGCATATCATAAACTAGACCTGCATATTGCCAGCAACTTGAAGCAAAAGGGCAATCGAAAAAAACATGTCTCAGGTGTTCAATATCTGCCATACATATGGGACAAGTAATTGGTAAACGCACTCCCTTGGCACTCAACCTTCTTCGAACAGGGATGTTGTTTCTACAAAACCGCCATAGGAAGATCTTGATCTTATGAGGAAGATTTAGTCTCCAAAGCTTGTTCCAGCCATTAGATTGAAGTACATTACCAGATCCTAAGTTCGAATCATTCCAAAGCTGTTAACCAGTTTTAACTGTATAATGTCCATTCGTCGTTCGTGTCCATGCTAACCGATCAGCTGTTGAGTTTTGATAGATACGCATTGCCAGAATCAGACGAGCATCAGCCTTTGTGAATAAAGACTTAACTTTATCCACTTCCCAACTTTTCGCATCTGTTCTGAAAAAACTTGATACCTGGACTTGATTACAGCCATAGTCAGTGTCTTGTGACACACAAAAATCATCCTTGTCTTTCAACCATGGATCCCTTATTGCATTGATGTCCTTACCATCCCCAAGAATCCATCTATACCCCTTGAAAATGCTACTCTTTGCTGTCATGATCCCTGGCCATATATAACTTGAACCTGGACTCATAGAGGCTTGAAGAAAATGAGAATCTGGGTAATAACGTGCTTTGTAAACATGAGCAACCAAAGATTGGGGCTTTTTTATAAAATTCCAACAATGTTTCCCCAATAGTGCTATATTGAAACCATAAAGATTCCTAAAACCCATACCACCTCGACTCTTCGATGAACTCATAGAATCCCAAGAAAGCTAGCTTATACCTCTTCTATCACTAGAGCTAGTGCATCACCAATACTTATTTAGCATCCTTTCAAGTTCTTGACATAGAGATTTTGGAAGCAAAAAACACGACATACAATACGAGGGAATGGACTGAGCCACGTTCCTAATCAAAACAGACTTGCCAGCTCGAGAAATAGTCTTCGATTTCCACCCCTGCAATCTTTTACAAACTTTGTCTTTGACAAAACCAAAAACTTTTTTCTTTGAACGACCAGCAAAAGAGGGGAGTCCTAAATATTTCCCATCCTGTAACTCATTAGTTACTCCTAAAATCCTAGCTAGAGCAGCCCTTTCAGATTGTCCAACATTTAAACTAAATAAGATTGCAGACTTCTGAAAATTCACAGATTGTCCCGATAAAGTCTCGTAATCTTTCAAAAGAGACTTAACAGCAGTGGTTTCAACAAGATTTGCACGCAAAAATAGAAAACTATCATCCACAAATAACAGATGTGTAATGACTGGAGCTGTTATACTAACCTGAGACCCATGAATGGTACCTTCCATAGCAGCTTTATCCAAAGTATTTGACAATCCTTCTACACAAAAAAGGAACAGATACAGGGACAAGGGGTCCCCCTGTCGTAAACCCCGAGATGGGCAAACAGGACCTACAGACGTACCATTGAAACAAAACTCATAAGACACTGTGATTACACAAAGCATGATCCACTGTATCCATCTTCTACAGAAGCCCATGGCCTGCATTCAAGCTTTCAAATATGACCAATCCACCCTGTCATAAGCTTTAGATATGTCCAATTTCAAAGCAATCTCTCCGTCTCTGCCTCGACTCTCTCTTCGCATATGATGGACAACTTCAAAAGCTACTAACACATTGTCAGATATACTCCTTCCCGGGACGAAAGCAGATTGATTTTCAGATATGACATTAGGCAACAGGATTTTCAACCGATTTGAGAGTACCTTCGCTAAGACCTTATATAGAACATTGCATAAAGCTATTGGGCGTAGGTCCTTCATACAACTAGCATTCTCCTTTTTAGGAATGAGAACAACATTGGTATCATTAAGATGTGCTGGAATGAGAACCATCAGGGCCCGATACTTTATCGTGATGCATCTGTTTGATTGCAATTGTAAATTCTTCATAGGTCATCTCAACCACTAACATTTGATTTTGCTCATCTGTAATGCGTCTTTCAGATTCACTCAAATGAAGTATATCAGAATATGCTCATTAGTGAAAACAGTAGTGTAATAATCCTTTACCATTTGACACATGTTCTCATGATTACTTATTTTCTCTCCTGAATCAATCTCGAGAAAAAGCAAGTGATTTGCCTTCTTCCTAGCTGATGCACTCGCGTGAAAAAACTTTGTATTATCGTCTCCCTCAGTGAGCCAGAAATTCTTTACCCTTTGCTTCCAATACAATTCCTCATGGAGCAATAAATCATTCAACTTTTCCTTCTCCATGAAATAATTCGTAATTCCCTCCTCATCTACACGATCAACCAGTAGTCTCAACACCTCCTTCTGTCTTCTGATTTTATCTCGGAACTCATGAAAGAAGTTCCTTCCCCAACGAGCCATGAAACTTGAGACAGAAATAAGTTTGGGAATTATGCTAACAGTGGGAAGATCTAACCAAAAATCTGAAACCTCCTTTCGAAAATTCGGTTCCTGGAGCCTTGTATTCTCACCTTTTATTTATTATTTAATAATTATAAGGATCAATTATAAGGAAGCTTGTTGGAGTTGTCATACCATATAATATTCTAAATCACTAAAAATATAATATTTTATAATAATATTTTATGATATTTATAAGGAAAACACAAGGAGGGTGAGAGTTTAACCTCCTAATATTCCGCAAGCAAGCATTTAATCTCAAGTCTTTGCCAACTATTTAACATCGCTAATCTCCAACAAACAAATGGCAGTTACTGAGAACATTAGGGAAAAGGACAAAATGCAAAATGATAAATTATTCATGTGTGGGTGTAAAAGAGATTAGGACCATCTCAAGGACCAGAAAAACCGGTTTAGATAAATTAAATAACATATCTTTGTGGATGTTAAAGAGTTTAGGAAGAAACACATGAAAGAGAAAGCAAAATTGAGGGCCATTCATACACCGCCCATACGCAAGCAAGCAGTCTTTACCTTAACCAAACCCCATCACATCAAACATTTTCTCATCTCTATCCATTTATCTCCCTCCAAACCCTAGCTAACCCCTCTCAATCCATTTCCCTAATTCTTGTTCAACCCTAATCACTTTCTTAAACCCGAACTACATATGGCTTTATCAATCTATGATCTATCACGTTATTAATTCCCTTTCGAAAATTTAAGAATTAGTTTAGAGGCTTGATTCATCTTAATTAGTCCACAAATCAAAGTCCACTCATCTTTCTTTCCTTTAATTTCTTGATTCATCAAACAGTTAAGCTAAGAGAAAGAAGTCGATCTTGACTTACTTTTCAGCTCACTTTGTTGATCTTATTAGTTACATATATACGAAAATTAGGGTTTTTATTAAGGGAAGGGAATGGATCCTGGGAGTGCATCAGGCCATGGCCATAATTCTCTTCCACCTGCTTTCCACACTAGAGATTTTAATCTCCAACACCACCACCACCAACAGCAATTCCACCACCAGCTCCAGCAGCAGCAACAACAAATCTCGGAAGACGAACAAAGTGACACAAGTGGCCTCAAACGCCTCCGGGATGAGAAGAACAACGATGACATAATTAATGGTGGCGGTAGCCAAGGAAAAGAAGGCGAAAACTTAAGGCGTCCCAAAGGCCGGCCAGCAGGATCAAAAAATAAACCCCAACAACCCATCATCATCTCAAGGGACAGTGCTAACGCATTCCGAACCCACGTGATGGAAATTGCTGATGGATGCGACATAATGGATAGTGTTGCTACATTTGCACGCAGACGCCAACGTGGTGTTTGTGTCTTGAGCGGAAACGGAACGGTTACTAATGTCACACTTCGTCAAGCAGCTTCGCCTGGCGCAGTTATGACATTACAAGGCCGTTTCGAAATACTATCACTCTCCGGATCATTCTTGCCACCGCCAGCTCCGCCAGAAACTATCGGACTAACAATTTATCTGGCTGGTGGTCAAGGGCAAGTTGTTGGAGGTAGTGTTGTTGGGGTACTTCTAGCGTCGGGTCCGGTTGTTGTCATGGCAGCTTCGTTTAGTAACGCGGAGTATGAGAGGCTGCCATTGGAGGAGGACGGCCCGGGCTTGCCATTACAGGGCGGAGGTTCACTTGGATCTCCGGTGGGACAGAATGCACAACAGAACCAGCAATTGCTAGCTGATCCGTCGCTATTTCATGGAATGCCTCCTAATCTTTTAAACTCTATACAGTTACCAACGGAAGCATTTTGGGCTACGGGTAGGCCTCCTTACTGAGCAGACTTTGTACTGTTAATGTTGATTAATTCAAACACCTTCTTAACTTGGTAACTAAGTTAGCAAATTGTTGATTTAGGAAAGGTTGATTAGAAAAATATTAGTTGTATTATTCAAGAATTTCAATTGGGTGGTTAATTAAGCATTACATGTGTTTTCATTTTTATTTCACTTCGTGTTTTTGTTGCTTTATTTTATTTGTGAGTTGTGATAATAAGATGAGATGATCAAATAATGATGTGATAATAAGAATATTGAAGGACAATGTGTGTGAATTTCTTGATTAATTATATGTGTGTGAATTTCTTGATTAACTATATATATATATATATAAATATATATATATATATATATATATATATATATATATATATATATATATATAGGGGCTACTCCAATACAAACCTCCTTAAAATACAAACCTACAAACCAAGCATAATCTAATATTTCAAGCTAATCTAATGACCAAACTAGGGGTACCCCAATACAAAAAATGCTTAAAATAATTGGCTCTATCCAACAAAAAAAATAAAAAAATAAAAAAAAATTCACTGTTCACGTGATGACGTGGCAGTGGATTTCACTGGTTAACGGTGCTTCGCACCTTCTTGTACGGCGCTTTGCGCCTTTATCATTCTAAAGTTGTAAGGAATGGCATTCAATGGTAAAGGCAATAGACGATTGACGGGTGTGTCGAGGGCCTGCGGCCCTCATGACTACCTAACTCATCCGTTTACTGTCTTAAATGCTTCGCATTTCCACGGCAAGTTTTTTTTTTTTTTTTTTTTTATATGGATAGAGCCAATTATTTTAAGCATTTTTTGAGAAGGTACCCTTGGCGGGAACCTTAGAATAAATGAAATATAATTAATTTAGTGTTGGTTTGTAGGTTTGTATTTTAAAAGTGGTTTGTATTTGAGCACTTGCCTATATATATATATATATATATATATATATATATATATATATATATATATATATATATATATATATATATATATATATATATATATATATATATATAAAAGATGAGTTTGATTTTTGATAATAAATTTGATGAAGAACGTATTTGTAGAAATAAACCTTAGCATGCCACATTATATATACTATACAGGAACTTATGGATGAAACCCTGGTACCTAGTCATTATATATCATTTCAAAACATAATTAACCTGCATATTTGTTGATCTATTCATCCAAGTCTATTAGTAGTATAAACTAGCTAAGAAATTGAACTAATGCTATTGATTTTTTTCTGTATGGATATTAAGTAAAAACTAATAATCTTTGTTCATGTAGCAGAATTGAGAGTTGTACTTTGTTAATTAACATGTTATTCTACCATTTTTAAAATTTTATAGTTTCCTATATCTTTTATATATCTTTTTAAATTAAATATACTAACCGATAACCCGTGCGAAGAATAGTGATTAATTATCCTAAATTTGTATTTTTTTTAAATAAAATTATGTATTATATTATTTCGACTAAATAATTTACTGACATTTACTTACTTTGATACTAATATTTTTTAAAAAAATTTTATTTCAGTTTACCATAATTTAATTATTAATAATATTTATAGGCTCTAGATCAATATAAATATTTATAGGCTCTGGATCAATAGAGAATAAAACACTTAAAGAGAACTTCAGAACCATTATTGATCGTTGGATTTCTTCTAAATCAATTGTCCAGATTCAGCTTATTTTTAAATAATTTTTGTAAAGGTATCACTAGAACTAAAAATTACACTATTGGTTCAATTAATTGAAATAAGGAAATTTAATCAATAACTCACTTATTAAATTTTTTTTATTAATATTTGTTTATCTCACAAAACTTTTGGTTGATTTTTTTTGATTTTTTCAATCTTTTTTCTTTAAAAAATTTTAATTTATTTTATTAACTTATTTTAGAAAAAAAATAATCCCCGGGATAAAAGGATTCTACTGCAGAAACTATTTATTTCGTAGTAAAAATACAGTGTTTTGTTACTGAATTTCAAATTTATACACACGAACTTAAAAATTTTACAACTGAACTTGTTTTTTTTTTTTTAACAAAGTTCGACAACTGATTTACTTGTTTGATACCCCCTCCGTCTCATTTTATGTGAACCTCTTTCCTTTTTGGTACGTCCCAAAAAGAATGAACATAATATACTTACTATTTTTGAACATTACTTTTCACTATTACACCCACTACTTCTCCACTTTTTTATTAAATAAATACTATTACACCCACTACTTTCCTCCACTATCTCAAATCCATTATTAAATATTGATAGCTCCCACCACTTTACCTACTTTTCAACTAACTTAACTCTATTTCTACTACTTTTTCTTAATCTCCGTGAAAGTCAAACTAGTTCATATATTATGGGACGGAGGGAGTAACATTCAGCTGCTCAACGCTTATATTATATTTATATCATAATTTTAATGTTTTACAGCTAAACTTAAAAATTATGCACCCAAATTTTGAAATCAAACACATGAATTCTAAAGTTCTGCAACTGAACTAAATTGTATTTGAATGTTCAGTTGTTGAACATTTAATCTTATACTATGTTTATATCGTTATGAGTATTCTCACAAATATTGATGAAAATATTGGAAAATTTTGTGACGTTAATGGATGATATTTTGTTTGATGTTGCCGGTTGGTGTATGATTATAATTTTCAATCAAATATAAATTGTTTCTAAATTATATATCTTGTATATTTGGACAACTTTACCTCTTATCTATATATAATAAAATATATATTATTATGAAATATATGTAAGAGGTTTTAGGTTCTTCATTTAAGGGTTCTCCAAGGAACATACCCAATATTTATAAGGGTTTAAAATATATAACCACCTTAAAAAATAGATGTCTCGTAACATAAGATTAGCTATATTATTATTGCATTATTTATTAGTCTAGTGTAGATATTACTTTTAAAAATTAATTAATGGAGTCCCAAGTTACATATAACATTATATTCTCGACTTTTATTTCAATTTTTTGTTAATGAACTCGTAGTATATAACTTCATTGTAAAATTAACTTTACTTTTAAAATTAAATTAATATTTAATATTATTATTTTTATTAATTAAATTAATTTAGTATTTATTGTTACGGTGCTTTTTAGTAAGTTATTATATCATTTATCGTGTCAACTCCAATATTGCTTTGTCAACTTGCTCTTTATTTATATTTTATTCATATTTCAATTACATCGTTACAAAAAATTGAATTCAAGTACTAACACTATGTTCCGAATCTAGGATGGGAAAGAAAAGAATAGAAAATGAGAAATTTTCTCTTCTTTCCAAATCTTTCCAAAAAGTGGGAAGAAGATTTTTGAGACAAATATATAAAGAGTTTCTTTCTTATTCTTTAGCTTTCTTTTCCTTTCTTTCCAAATAAATTATTCAGGAACAAGTTGCGGAAATATATTTTCCACCTTTCTTTTCTTTTCATTCCAAAAAAAAAATTTGTGGAACACAGTGTAAGTACGTAGTGAAAGAATTTAAGGGAATGACTAATTTATTAATAAAAAAAAGTTAAGAACTATCTAAAGGCTCTTAAAAATGAGAAGAGAGAATGAGATCTTAACTTTTTAAAGAACTCTTGGAACTCTAATTTTTTATACTCTCTTTATATTTTCATCTAAGAATTCATATAAAGAATCTCTTGGAAATGCTCTTAGAGTTTGCTCCTATAATTAAATAAGATACATAGAATTTTTCATATAAATCTAGTTGGATTATTTTATAAATACAAGAATTAATCAATTATAATTGTACAGTTTTAATGGACTACATACTCATTCATTAAGTACATATTTAGGCACATTTTTCTCATTTGTAACATATATATTTTAATTTTCAAAACAAATTTATGCTACAATTATTCAAAACTGATGTCGGATGAAATTGAGGAAAGGGAGTAACAAATTAATGGGGTTAATTATCTGATTGGTCACTGAAGTCAGCCTGGATTATCAAGTTGGTCACTGAACTCAAAACAGTCTTAATCAGGTCACTGAAGTTAGCCTGGATTATCAAGTTGTTCATTTTTTGACGGAAATTACTGTCCGCAAAATTTTGTCCGAAAAATCTCCACCAAATTTTGTAAAATTAAAGTGTGTTAATCTAGATGCTATGGATCTCATAAAACTAGTTTAGATTTTCATTATGAGCTCTAGATTTATATGAATCGAAAAAGAAAATTCAAGAACTAGAATTGTTCTTCTTCAAAAACTGAAATAAAACTTATCAATATTATATCTATTTTGAAGAGAATAATCTGGGTAAAACAAATATGTTCTCGGATTTTTTAAATGTTAAGTGAATCTGCAATTATAAGCGTTTATGTCAATCTGCAGTCTGTTTCCGTCAAAAGAATGAAGACTATTTAACGGATCGTACATTTATGTCTAGTAAGTGACCTGATTGAGACCGTTTTGAGTTCAGTGACCAACTTGATAATCCAGACTGACTTTAGTGATCAATCAGATAATTAACCCCAAATTAATGGAAGAGAGAGTGGTGCGTGAATGGGGGGAGGAGACAATGGAGGAAGTAAATATTAATGGGGAGCACTGGCTTACACGTGCAGAGTGCTGTGAAGAAGCTCCTTTTCGAGGCTAAAAGACTATAACACTAGTCAGCCCCTCGGGTCAGTCCCCTCCAAACCCAACTCACATTTAAAGCCAACCACTCCCCCCCTCCTTGCCTCACATTTGACTTCCTTTTTAGCGTCCCTTCTTCCGAAATTTCACATCGCCTGTTTTTTTATTGCTTACAAATACATGCTCCTACAAGCTTTCGTATCATGTTTGCTGTTAATTACATACACAAATGTACTGCCACTAGTTGGCAAGAGGGACATAAAAGTACCAGAATGCACAAGATATATAGATTTGGATTAGCAATTTAGCATAGCATGCATACATTTTTCTTTCTTTTTAATTCGATGTCCGGCCCTGCTTTCACAGATCTCAACTGATTCGGAGGACCGATAGCACACTCGTAGTCACCGATCATGACACCATATAATACACGTACATGCGTATATATAAAGAGTGACAGAGTGAGTGTGTGTGCCATCTATGTTGCACGGAGACGGGTACGGGAACATATACCGATACGGGGACGGGGACGGAAAAGGAAAACGACAACTTTAAAATTTTAGGGTATGGGTACGACAATTAATATATTAATATAATAAAATTATTAATATATAAATAAAGGCAATATTCAACATTCAAAAGATTTTACATAAAAAATCTTATGTATATAGGATATATACATTCAGACCCACTTTGATTTTAAGATTCCATTTATAATATCGTGTGTGTATATATATAATATATATGTATATAGGATGCGTATATTTTACGGGGAGAGAGAGGTTAAAATATATAAAAGAGAGAGGATTGATTATATATGTAAGAGAGAGAGAGAGAGAGAATAAGAGAATAAGAGAGATAGAGGTCTGATATACGTAAAAGAGAAGATGGCGGCTGAACAAATGATTGATTAAATATGTAGGATTTTTATTTTAAGTGGGGGACGGGTAATTCGATCTTTTTAGCCTCCGAAACATCCCCAAATTAGAGCAACCATCCCAAGAATTTTGGGGACGTCCCCATACCGTTCCCGTCCTGTCCCCGTCCCCGAGACGTCCCCAAACTTCGATACGTGACCCCGGAGGTGTCCCCGTACAACATAGTGTGCCATTATGTGTTTTGTCTCTCATCCAGGTCCAGCTAGATTCTGAAACCTGTGAGGAGGGAAGTTAAGTTTAGCTAAATCCCAGCTCAGATTCTTTCTACTGGGATCACACCCCTGCTCTTATGCTTATCCAGCCACGTTCATCTTCTTAGATTGCTTTTCTTTCATCGGGACACACGTGTATAGGATTCCGGTCGTTGACAATCACATGATGCTACCAATTTCATAACATACGATTCCTAAATCGTTGGATCGTTAATTTAATAGTCCTGAATTTTAAAAAGTTCTGTTTGACCGTTTTAATTTGACTCAACATGATCACCTCTGTCTCTGGCTATCTGGTAGATGGTTTTTTATTTTTTCCCTCAGACATATTTTGCCGTATTTTGGCTTATTTTATTTTCGGAAAATTATCAACTTCAAATTTTAATATGCATAATTTATCTTGTTTAAATTTGGTCCATTAAAAATTAAAGATAACCATGCAGCCGTACATACACTCTCTATTAAAGTTTGGACTATCCGGTATTCTATACAAGGTGTCATGTCAGTCTTTGAGTACAAATAATAATTTAAATAAATCATAAGTTAATCATTCTTTTACATGTTTGGTTTTGTCAAACCAAGCTCCTGTTCTCTTCCTATTAAGGGAGAACACAGATCAAATTATGCTTTTTTAGGATAAAATCGAAATCAAAATTGAAAAATTTCAATTTTTAAAATCGAAATTTGAAAACGCAAATGAAAATGATAGTTTTAGTTTCGGTTCACTCGATTCGTTACAATCAATTTAATTTTGGTTACAAAACTGCGTAAATAAAATTAACAAATCGAACATATCTTATTTGATTGAAAAATACGTAATTGTGATTACATTGATAAAATTCGTTTGTTTGAGCGTACAAAATTTTAGGAAAATGTTAGAGTCCCCAAATTGGATCCCAAAAAAATTTTCAAATGACACATTTCATCTTTTGATTGATCATATTATGATGGGCCCTCCTGAATTCACATCAATCACACCAATTAAAATATTTCATACTGTCAAATCACTAATGCCACATCATTTAGGGACTCTTTTTGGGATCCAATTTGCGGTCCCTAGCACTACTCAAAATTTTAACAATAGTTACGGCTGTTAAATTCATTGGTTCCCTGAGCAGAACCACCTAGGCACCTAGCAGAATTACACATACAATTCAATTCACTTAACAAATTAACATAAATTAAACTGTAGAAGGGACACTGAATTACTGATACCTGATCATCATTTACTCCATACATGCAGGAAGATGGCTGCAGTATAGTATAGTTTTGATTAAGGAATTTCTAATAAGAGTACTACTAGTCACATATTAAATAGAGAACTTTTTGGTAATAAATTATAAGAATAGTTCCATCTATTTTAATAGAATCATTAGACATGGAGCATCTCCAAGGGAGATAGCTATAACTGTTAGCTAAAATCAGAAAAATAAATGATTATGTTAAATTTGCTGAACCTGTAAGCCTGTGTGCTCCAGTGGTATTAGCTATAACGGTTAGTTATATTTAAAAATATGTTATTTTACTATTTTTCAAATTCTAACGATTATATTTTTAGATATTATTTATTTATTGTGGATAAAACTCATAACTAAACTTTTTCTAAATTCAATAAAATAAAATTTTTGTATAAATATTTATATTAAATAATTAATTTAAATAACTTTATTATTTAAAAATATGTTATTTTACTATTTTTAAATTCAATAAAATAAATTTTTTATACAAGGATATATGTTATTTGATTAAATAAAATAGTTTTAATTATTAAAATAATTTAGGATAAAGTTAATTGAAATAAATGTATAAATGTACTAGCAGGAAGGAAAGACAGTGATTGATGATGATGTGAAAAATTATAGATGACCATGAATGGATCGATAAATATGGAAGACATGTAGCATGTTATCTAAAATTATTCCTAATAGCTAGGTGCGTTGGAGAAGCCCATTTTTTACATATTAGGTATAAATGTCAGCCACGTGAGATTTTTTGCTAACAGGTGGTAAGGGTTGGAGATGCTTGAGATGTCCAAGTTACAAAGGAATTAAAGCATCTCCAATGGTATTTGCTAAAATGGTTGGCTAAAATAATGTAAATAACGATTATGTAAAATTTGCTAAATCTGTAAGGAATTGTACTCCAATGGAATTGGCTATATTGATCGGTTATATTTTAAAAATAGTATGTTATTGTTATTTTAAGTTGTTAAAAATGGAATACATTATTTCGATATGGTAATAGATGATGTGAAGTTTTCTTACAGGTCTCTAGCGGTTCGACAAATATATCCAATACGAAGAGGTTGGCTATAATTTTAGATAACAGTAATGTCCCGTTGGAGATGAACTTATTTTACACATTCTTTATAATCCTTATTTATGGTAATTAATTTCAATTTTACCTAGGAGATCTCGCCCATTGAAGATGCCCATTGTGTGCAGAGGGTTTAAGTGCGATTATCCGACGTAGTGAAGATGAAGGACTACTTCATGGCTGCACTATTGCACGAGGTGCTCCAACAATATCGCATCTAATTTTTGCGGATGATTCTTAATTCTTCTTTAGAGCTACGGGAGCAGAAGCAAATATCATGAAGGGCATCTTAAATAGGTATGCAGAAATTTCTAGCCAACTTATAAACTATAATAAGTCGACTGTAACATTCTCTTCGAATACGGGGGACGATAGTAGGTAGGAGGTATGTTCACGACTTGGTGTAACAGAAGTTCAAAGGCCAGGGAATTATCTGGGAATGCCAATGTGTATTGGGAGGGGAAAGATATCTAGTTTCACATTCCTGTTAGAAAGAATGGATCAGAAAATTCAGAGTTGGCAGGATAAACCGATATTTAAACTGGGCAAGGTAACATTGCTAAAGACAGCAGCTCAGATCATACCAAACTTCTGGATGGGCATGTTTTTACTTCCAGCAGAAATCTGTGATGGCTTGGAGAAAAAAATGAATGCGTTTTGGTGGAACCATGGAAGAGCAGGAGGTGGTATAAAATGGTTGTCGTGGAGCAAGATGTGTGAAGCAAAAAAAGGAGGTGGTTTGGGATTCAAACAGCTGCATAATTTCAATATTGCGATGTTGGCGAAGCAGGGATGGCGCCTTTTAAATAATGTGAACCCATTGGTTACAAAATTAATGAGTGCAAAGTGTTTTCCGAAGTCTAATTTCCTGGATGCCACACTAGGGAATAACCCCAGCTATGCGTGGAGGAGTATAATTGCAGCTCAAGAAAGTATTCGACGGGGGTGTAGAAGGCGAATTGGTGATGGGAAGAGTACACGGGTATGGCAAGTACCATGGTTGCCGTGCTTAGAGAGTGGATATATCACAACGGAAATGCCTGAGGAGTTAAAAGATATTCAGGTTCATAGTCTCTTAAATGACAGTGGTACTGACTGGGATATGGAGGTGATAGAGAACATCTGTAATGATCATGATTGTAAGTTCATCAAACAAATTCCTATTCCATCAGGAGCCAGAGATGACTCGTGGTTCTGGATTCTTGAAGATAAAGGAAACTTCTCTGTGAAAAGTTGTTACAGACGATTACAAGGGGAAAATGAATTTACAGATGGGATTTTTTGGAATAAATTGTGGAATTTACAGTTGCCAGGAAAAGTGATTAATTTTTTATGGAGAGCATGTCGAGGAGTGTTACCTACAGCAGCTGCTCTGGTTGAGAAACGGGTTAATATGAGTTCAGTGTGTGGTTGGTGTCAAAGATATGTTGAAGACTCCATACATGTGTTGTTTAAATGTTGTTTTGCTCAGGACTTGTGGAATGAAGTAGGAATGCAGCAGATTCTTAGAGTGGAATCAGAGGACAATGTGCTAGATGTATTAAATCGGATATTTCTCACAGGTGATAAGGATAAATGTGTTATGATTGGTTTGTTTTGCTGGGGATTATGGATGAGAAGGAATAAATGGATATGGGACAGAGTTAATATGTCTGTGTTTGGATTGAAGGCTATGGTCTTTAACACGCTTGCAAATTGGTGACGAGCAAGAGAATAATCAGTAAACAGGCCTCATCATAATCAAGCTGTAGATAAGGTGTGGTCTAAACCTCCAGCTGGATGGGTAAAGATAAACATAGATGCATCATGTCGACAAGGAGAAGATTTTATTGGAGTTGGGTGTGTAGCGAGAGATGATACAGGCAGGTTCATCAGAGCTCGAAGCAATGTACTGAACAGAAGGTTGCAGCCACGTGAAGCAGAAGCTCTCAGCCTCAAGGAAGCACTTTCATGGACTAAAACATGGAGAGATAGTAAATGAATTTTCGAAACAGATGCTAAGTTACTAGTCGAAGCAGTGAAAGGAACTCGAGGAAGATCATATTATGATACAATTGTTGAAGATTGTACGGATTTGATTAAACACTTTGGTGAAGTGTTATTGGTTTTTGCACATAGGTCTGCGAATTATGTAGCCCACATGTTAGCTAGGGAAACATATTCCATGTCAGGCCTCAGGGAGTGGATCTCTACACCCCCTGGCTTTATCGTTTGTAACCTTGATTTTGAAGAAATTTAATGGAATGCAAGTGCTTTATTTCAAAAAAAAAAAAAAAAAAAAACTTACAAGGATAGTACCTTTCTCGGAGATTATCTATTCTAGTAAATTTTAAAGATAAAAATTTCCTACAGAAAAGGAACGCTACCAGGGGGACCAGGATCGTCTCCAGCATTTTGGAGGCCCTAGTTAATATTGTAGAAATTTTTTTTTGAAGCCCCTAAGTTTAAAAATAAAAATTATAAAATATTCAAGCAATATATTGATTTAAACCATAGTCAGAATATAGTAATGATAAATTAAATTTTCCTCATTTTTAAATACGCAAAAACTCTAATAAAAAATAACATAATCTATATTAATGGATAATTTCTTTTTAAGAAACTATTAGCATAGTTTATAAATATATTTAATATTTTTTTTTAAAATTGCATACATATTAAGAAATAGAATAAGAAAGAGAGGTTAACTCAAGATTTATGACCGATCATATATGAATCTATGCATGAGCATTAAAATTATAAATTTGGCTTATTACATGAAATAAAAGAAAATTATTAAAAGATCACATATAATCATTTACTAGAAGTAAATTAGGTGCTACGTGAAATTTAAAATTAAAAAAAAAATATTGAATATACAATATTTGAAAATTAAAAAATGAGGCCCTTTGTAAGTTGGAGGCCCTAGGAGGGTAACTATGCCGGATGCCCCGGAGCCGGCTTTGAGGCGGACAGTGTATTAGTGAGACAGGGGAAGTGGCAGTGCAGTGTGGATTATAACTACGCCCATATGTAATAACTAAGTTATGTTAGACCAAAAAGAAAACTGTATCTATTTCATTTCCAGATAACATATATTTGTACAATTTTTATTCTAAGATTGATATTAATTATGTAAAAATATTAATTTATTATTTATTTCTAATAATCGGATCGGATTCGGTTTTAAATATTCAGTTAGTAATTTCAATTTCAGATTTATTCCATTTTTTGCTCAGCCCAACTTCCTTTTAAGTCTTAAGTATATATGCTGACTGAAATTGCAATATTATATGAGCTGGGAATATAGACAAGTTGGGCCGGTTTAATCAAAGCTCTAAGCAACTTGTACCATTCTTTAGCCCAGACGAGCCACTTTCATATTTGCTTACTTATCTACTCTTGGGCATTTGTGTGTTCAGAAGTTATGCTGTTAATCTTGATCTTAAATGAATCTAGAGTACATAATATTTATTTTAGAATATTTATCAAAAATATCAATTTTTTAAAATTTTTTTTTTGGCGATTTGACCATTTTTTTCAAAAAAAAAAATAATTTGCAAAAAAACCATCTTATTTGTAAAAATACGGTCTGCAACTAGATGCAACCAGATGCTGTGTTGCATCTGATTGCATATATGGCTACACAGCAGGTTGCATATACGGTTGCAAACAGTTACAGATCGTATTTTTACAAATAAGATGGTATTTTTGCAAATTATATTTTTTTTAAAAATATTTTTGCAAAAAAAATTCTAAACTTAAAATTAGTGGAAAAAACCCTTAATTTTATCTGGTACACTTAAAGTAACAGGAAAGGAAATTTCAAAGCAAGAAAGAGTACTGCAGAAGACTGAGTACAGTGATTATCTCAATATATACTTGTAGGAAGTACAAACAAGGGATAATCTCAAAAATATCCATCCTTCAAATTATTTTTTAAAAATACTACCACTTTAAAATTATTTATAAAAATACTTTCTTTAAAATTCTTTTTTGAAAAATACGTTTTGCAACCTTTGCAACCTCATTTATAAATTCAGGGCGGCGCCAGCCGTGTGAGTTGCAAAAGTTGCAACTGAACAAATAAGTTGCAAAAGTTACAATTGAAAACTGGAAGTTGCAAATGAGGTTGCAAAAGTTGCAATTGAAAATGAGGTTCCAGTTTTCAGTTGCAACTTTTGCAACTTCCAGTTTTCAGTTACAACTTTTGCAACATCATTTGTTCAGTTGCAACTTTTGCAACTCACACGACTGGCGTCGCCCTGAATTTACAAATGAGGTTGCAAAGATTGTAAAACGTATTTTTAAAAAAATAAAAAGTTAAAAACAAAGTTGGTAGTATATTTATAAAAGTAATATTGTAGAATTGAAAAAGAAAGTTAATGATAGTAAAAACGTAAAAAAAACTTAAAAACTTATATATTTTTGTAAATATCACTACAAATGGAACATTGATACTAGAGCCGGCAATTTCGTACACGACACGAAAACACGACACGAAAACGACACGAAAATTACGGGTTTGGGTTGACCTTTACGGTACACGAACACGAAAGTATACGAACACGAAATTACACGGATGAATTTAGTGTCGGTTTTGGGTTTACCCTTGGGTACACGACACGAAACGAAAATACACGAAATAAATGAAAATTTAAATAATTTTATTAAAATTATATGAATACATATTTTAAAACGATATTTTATATATAATTTTTACATAAGATAAATACAAAATAGTTTCAAATCTTAGTTTCACAAGACTTAAGCACACTTCATTCCTTATGACATATTAACTTAAGACGTAAAAAATTAATATTTAAATATTTTTATTTTTATTCAAAAATTACACGAAATACGACACGAAACGTACACGAAATGAAGGTACACGAACACGAAACGAAACGAATCCTTAACGGGTCGGTTTTGGATTTAGCATTACGTACACGAAACACGAAAGTACACGACACGAAAGTACACGAAACGAACGAATTGCCAGGTCTAATTGATACATCACGAGTGCAACAGAAGGGTAAAACTTTCTAAATAATAATCATCAATACAAATGTACAATACGATTTGTTTGCTATATGCCACTAGGACAATTTAGGTCTAGCCAAATCCGACAATCCGCTACAAATTCAACCTGAAAAATACAAATTCGATTCGAGTCCGAGTTTTTCACGTTGATACACCTATGTTTCTTGTTAGTTGTTCGTCCTGTTACTAGCGTTCTACCGTGCTACGCACCGATTAGTAAAATTAATTAATTAATTAATATAAATATATTATTTTAATCATAATTTAGAAAAAAAATAATTTCATTAAAATTTAAGTATAAAATAATCTTCAATTTATACCAATTGCATTAATATCAATATTATCAAACAATTATCATAACATCCACATCCTCGCTCAAACATACTAAAGCCCTCTTTATTATTTTTTTCTTAATTTTATTTTTCATTTGATTTATCTCATTTTTGAGAATCTTTCAACCAAGTTCATAAGTTTTTTACCCTTATATTAAGTTTTGTTCATTTAAAAATTTGGTATATTTAAATGTGTAGTACAACGTGTTTCTATAAATTTTATTATATTAATACATTCAAAATATTTGCATGGGTCCCAATCAAATTTTCAGTATATACTAAAAATTCATAAACACTTATGTCTAACGACCGTTATAAATTATTCAATATATACTAAAAAT
The DNA here is from genome assembly GCA_036435485.1 of Saposhnikovia divaricata. Classification (NCBI taxonomy): domain Eukaryota; kingdom Viridiplantae; phylum Streptophyta; class Magnoliopsida; order Apiales; family Apiaceae; genus Saposhnikovia; species Saposhnikovia divaricata. Next base: position 30,413,050 of record CM071600.1, read on the forward strand.
TCATAAACACTTATGTCTAACGACCGTTATAAATTATTAGATTGTCTCTTAGCGATATGAGAAAGGATCACTACTGTGCAAAATCCATTAAACGAGCGTAGTTATGATAAAGAAAAACTTTCATCTAATCTAGTTTCCTATGTGTTTGTTCAATATCATTTTTACAAATTTTATGTTCTTTTATTATTGAAGTGATTTACTATATAAAAATAAACATTATCAATTAACCAAACAATATGACTGTTATAGTTTATGGTTATAATTTGAAACTATTTTATGTAATATTTTAGATGTAAGACATATAATTTATTTATTTTTATTCAAATGTTTCGTTAGAAATAATCAATAATAATTTAATAATTAGAACTTCTATTTCTCAATCTCAAATTTTATTGATATATTTAAGATGTGGTTTTCTTTACTTTACATAGATTTTTCATTTATGTTGTATACAAAGAATTTTTTTAACATATATTAATTTTACTTAGTATGTTAAATCGTATAATATGTTATATTTGACTACTTAATTTAATCATTTTAATTTTTAATTATTGTAAAATAAAATTAATATTATCTGCGTGTAGCAATTATTTTAATTTTGGCTACATTATTACTAATTTTGGATACTAAAAAAAAACAAATCTAATCCGAAATCCGACGAATTTGGTTTAGATATTGAGTTTTGGATTTTGATTTATTTTAATAGGTTTGGATTTTACAAAATTCGGATCAAACCCAACCCGTTGTCATCCCTATGCGTAAAATAAGATATTTGAAAATGAGTATCACCTATCTTTTTTCTATTTGACTAACATGTTAAAATAGAAAACAGTACTTGAAACTAAAATCAAATGTGTAATATATAAACACGTAATCACATTATTCTATATATGTCCTTGTAATTTAATTATCGGGTTAAAAAACATGAAATTCATTTTCGTTTAACAGTGAGTATATTTTTTTGACATATATTAAAAGAAAGTGCTTGCGTAGATGTGGAAAATTGTTTATGTTGTGTACATTCATGCCATGTGTCTTTGGGATCTTACATGAAAATGACATGAAATTATTTTGTGTATCCAAAATTCGAACACAAAATGCTACTAAATTACACAATTTTTTTTTGGTACACGAAACGAAAATAACATGCGAAAAGAAAAAATATGGCAGTTACATGTAATGTCACTCTTTGCCAAAGTTATCTAAGTATTTTACTATATAATTGAAAACAACATTGAGATGCTATAAAATAAAACAAAGAGTATAGTACATAAAAATGAAGGTCCCTTTTTTTTTTTTAATTTTGTTTATTGTTAATATATATCTCTGTTTATTTATAATCTATCTACCAACTTATTAAATTTTTTACCATATATTTAAGATTTTGTTGATATTAAAAATAAGTATTATTAACTAACCAAGCAAATTCGATATGTCTGCTCTTAGATTAGGATATGGGAATTGAATACTATTACTTGAATTCAAGAATACAAAATTAAAATGGGCACCTTTTATTGGAAACTATATATAATTTATATGTATCGACCTATCTAGTTATCAATAATAGTGATTTTTAAACGATTGCTATAGCCGTTTCTTTCTCTCCTCCTCTCCCAAAAATACAAAACTAAAGTTTAGGGGCTGACATCTGCACTTTGGTTGATGGTAAGCCCCTTTTTATTTTTTGTTCTTGATTTTATTTTGTTTTTTAATAATTATCTCTCTTTATTGAGAGTCTAGTACCACGTTAGTGGGTTTTCTCTATTGATATATTGGATTTTGTACTTTCTCCCTGTGAATGATAACTGCCATTTCTTTTTCTTGATTTTACTTTATTTTTCAATAAATATATCTCTTTCTTGAGGGTCTAGTACCCCGTTAGTGAATTTTGTCTATCCATATATTGGGTTTTGTTCTTTCTCTTTGTGAGAGTAGGTTCCTTTATTTTGGCATCTGGGATCTTAGATTTACAGGATTTTGTTATATTGGTTTATTGATTTGGATAGTATAGAATCGCAGTTATGCTCAGTTATTCTAATACGTTTTCACAAATCACATATGTATTTCCCTCACGATTAGAATAAATTGTTGGACTATCTCGACAAAAATGCTATATATTTCAATGATATAAGCAAGGGATGTACCACATTTTAAGATCTGATCAACGATTTTAGTTTGGATTAAGGAAACCTTGTTACTTTGATATGATCTATTTGAATATGTGCTTGTCCAATCTTGATTATTTTTGCAGAAATATTATTTACCTATAAAAAATAGTGATTTAAAAGAAAATTTGAATGGTTATTTGTGTAGATGGCGGATGCCCTTATTTTTATAAATGAATTATCTATCAAAAAATAGTGATTTATTAGAATTTTTGCGCTGAATTGACCAGTTTGCTATAAAAATATCAACTAACAATACTTTCATTTCAATATTATTTAAAAATTTGATATGATTGGTTTAAAATTTAAAATTTGATAATGATATGATTTGTCTAAAATTTAGGCTATACATAGAGAGTAGCGCAAAGAATGGATGTGCCAGTAAATAATAATATAATTATGATTGATTGTAAATAAAAAATTGTGATTAATTAGTTAATAAGTATTTATGAAAATTAATTTGTAATATATAATTATATATTATAGTATGACTGTAGTTGATATTTATGAAAATTAGTTCGTAATATATAATAGTCAAATTTTTATCGACTTCAAATTAAAAGATTGATCAAGTTAGTAAACATTTAATCACTTTAAAAAATATGTAATTTATGCATGTTCAAAATAATATAAATTTTGTATTTCAAAAAAAAATTGTAAAATAACCATGATAAATAAATTAGGATGAGAATGATATGATTAATTTAATTTTAGTGGTAAATTCTGATTGGCTCTTATTTATATTTATAAAAATTAATCCGTAATTTATAATAATGTAATTATGATTAATTGTAAATCAAAAGAGTGGAAATTATATTGCGAAACTATTAATTTATATATTTGTATAATCCTGATTTGTAAGAACCGTGATTATTAAATTCATATAATTACTATCTTTCCTAAATTGGAATAAAAATATTTTAAATTATTTTATTCCCGTTTGACGAGTCAACATGTTTAAATGATTATTGGTATATGAGGATATGTGTTAAAATGATTTAGAAGGTCCTAGTATGTGCTATTATTATGTGAGCAAGGTGGAAATATTTTATTATAATTTATTCTACCTTATTTTGAATTTATATGAATATAATTGATTCGGTTTGGCGGATAATTAAATCGCGAGTGTGAGACAGTATCAGTAAATACGAATAGTATGATCGTGACTGATCATTGAGGATCCTATATGTGTTTTATGGCTGTATTAGACTCCTGGATGATTATCTTTAAATTTTTGAAAAACGTGCGGTTCAGTTCGTTTTTATCCGTAGCTTCTGTTTTCAAAATCCGTGGGGCTTTGAGTTAAAATCATTTCGTCTCTATATTCGTCAGATAAATCTCAAAATCTGCCAAACTCGTATTTTATTCGTCTCCTGAGATTTATAAATTTCCAGTACTTTGCTTCATTATTTTTCCTAAAATTATTTTCGTTTAAATCAGACTCCTAACTGATTTAATCGGTAATTTTAGGACCGATCAAAGATTAATTAGGGTTCCGAGCAATTTGGAAACAAATATCTTCGTTAATAATTTTATTGACCTATCAAAATCTTGTCTACATCTCACCCAATCAGCTGCAAGCCACTTGTCCCAATCCTATTCATCAATAAATTATTTTTTTCAAAAATTTTAATTTTCAAGGTGTTCTTGAGGATCAAATCAACGGTTGAAGGTGATTCTGTTATCCGTTTTTGATGTTCGAATAACCAAATCGAAGCCTGTAATATCTACTATCTGAATCTGTTGTCAACATCTACCCAGGTTATCATCTCGATTTTCTATAATTTTTAATTTAAAATTTCAAAATTAGGGTTCTTATCAAATTGGGGATTTTCGATTCATTGCTTTTCCGATCGATTTTATTGTTTGTATAGCTTCTAGAGGTTCTAAGGAACTTGTATGTGTGTTTAATTTCATTATTGTATCCCTGAATTGCCTAATTCGAAATTAGGGTTCTTGAAGAAATTTGGGGCTTTTTGATTGAGTGATTTTTCGGTTGTTTTGAAGGTTCCAATAGCTTCCTTAGGTTGTATGGAGTTGAATTATGTGATTTATTTCATGGTTTATGTCCGAGAATATGCAAGTCGATTGTGGGAATATTTTTGAAGTTTTGATTCAATTTTCACTCTTATTTGTTGATTGTTCATATAATTGGTTACCATGGGTAGTTTGTATTTGTTCTTAGCTTCATTTTGATCCCAAAATCTTTAAGTTTGGTTTACGTTTTGAAAAAAATCGAATTTCACCGAAATTTGTTTAAAGCTCGCCGAATTTTGGTTCGTTTTTGATGATTTCCGGCTCGTGTGGTTCGCGTTTTGTTGTATTAAAAATGCCCAGAAGCTTAAGCACTTGTGGGTAGCAGTTGGTGTCCAAAAGGAGGCTCACCGTAGCATTGTTGGTTCGCCGGAAAATATTCCGGTTAGCCGGAATCTGGGGAGGGGGATGAAGATATTCATGGTGTTCTTGAATTTTCTTTTTCTTTTTGTATTTAATTGCCTTGTTTGATCCATTAAAGAAGAAAAGGGTAAAAATTTAAATGTTTTTAACTAGTTACCATTTTACCTTTTAAAAATTACTTTTTACATTTAAAGAGTAATTTTATTTTTCTTTTACTAAATTACCTTTTTACTTTAGGTAATTGATTCAAAATGTGAATCACACCTTTATGATTCATAATTAATTTCCAAAAATGTTAATTTAAATTCAGAATTACTTCTGAATTATTTATTTGTTTATTTAATTTTGAAAATCATTTATTTAGTCATTTTTTTAAATTTAAAACTAATTAAGATTTAAATATTTTTAATTATTTTAATTAATTTCAAATAATTATTTAATTAATTTAATTATTTGATAAATGCAATCATTTATTGAATAATTTTATTAATTAATTATTAGTTGATTTTAATTAATTTAATTAGAGTTATTTAATTCTTAATTAATTTGTTTTCTGTTTTAAATGTTTTAAAAATAGCAGAAAAATTTCTAAAAATCTAGAAAATGATTTGCACGTATTCAAAAATATTTGGAGTCAAGTTTTGTTGAAAACATAGTCTACGTGTTGTTTTAAAAGCGTATTTGAAGTTCATTAAATTCAGAAAAATGATTTAAAATGTGTTAAAAATATTCGAAGTCCAGTTTTATGTTAAAACGAGAGTCGAGGGTTGTTCTAAGAATATTTCTGAAGTTGATTAAATGCTAACCGTGATTAGTGTGGTCTATTTACTATGATTTAAATGACTAAGTGTTACGTGATTTACATGCAATATGTGTTAGTGAGTCATAAAAGTGATTAATTGTTTGACTGAGTATTTAAATACTCTATTTGAATCCAGTGTGTCTGCGAGAGATGTTTAAAGTAGAAAAAGGTCAGTCAGAGATAGTGATATGAGATAAGGATTGTAGAACCGAGGGGACGAGACGTATGAAAGTCAGTAGTTAAGAGAGACGTTCAGACAATTAAACGGGTTAAGCTGTAATTACCAGGCAAGTACTTCTCTTCACTTCTTGTTCAAGTGAAATTTACTTTTAATTATTTTTGATTATGATGTCACCCCATTTATTATTGAACTCGTTGCTATTTATTGAAGATCTTGATTTTTCGGTTATCACCTTATATTCTATCAAACTTGTTGATACCTTTTGAGGTTGTTGTTCTTCATTTATCACCCAATTGTTGTGTCGAACTTGTCGATACCTGTTGATCTTGAATCCTTCATTGATTCTTGGATTATGAGTTCTTGTTTTGGAACGTGAGTTTCCAGTTAGTTGGTTGGCAAGGGTTGTCGATTGTTCCGACACCTAGTGCGTTGGATATAGAATTGGAATGTTTTCAGATGTCCCTTCGGGGAGACCAGTTTAATGGTCAGAATTGAGGCCAATGTGTGCCGTGGATCCATTTAGAAGGGGGGACTTTGCTGTGTGCATTGTCCGGGGTTAGTGCGGGACTGATCAGCCGCCTAACTCCACTGTTTTATTTTAATTACATAAAAATCCAATTCTATTCCATATATTGAGTTTGAATTGCTTAAAAGCCTGATTTCCTTTGGAACCTATGATGAATACTCTTGTTGATTAGAAGTTACATCTATTCTTGATGTTGACTTATACTATTATACTTGCTGAGCATTGTTGGCTCACTTCTGCATTTTTGTTGTTTCTTTCTTCAGTTTAGAGAGGACGGATAGACCTAGAAGTTAGTGAGCAGTCTTATTCCTGCAGTAAAAGATGACGCTTAGGTTGATGACGTTGGTTTTGAGCTTATCAGAGGTTGGTTAACTGGTTAACAGATAGCATTAGTTGATATCAAATTGTATCCTAATTTTATTCGAAGATTAGAATGTAAAGATGTAATTTAATAGTTTGTTTCATACCATAACCTGTATGCGATCTTGGATCAGGGGTATTTCATTATTATATTATGCTTATATCCAGGTTTGTATTGTATTAATTGTGGTCCATGCACCCAAATTTGTATCCTGGATTATGGGATGTTACATGATTGATTTTAATTTAAATATTAATTTATTATAAAAAAAATTTCATTAAAAAATATGTAATATACGGATATGTTAAATCAAGTAACTACTGTATTTGAATTAGAATTGTTAAGTAACCACAGTTAGTATAATAGGATGAGAATGGTTAATAAGGAAAACTTTTAATATTATATGATTGGTCTAAAATTTATGAATCACCTCTGATTGGTCCTAAAATAATTCATAATTTTCTGATTGGCTAACTGCATCTAACTGTATAACTAGAATAAAAGAATATCCCTTATTATAATACCCGAGTCTACCCAGGAATAGAGTTAGATGCAGTTAGCCAATCAGAAAATTATGAATTATTTTAGAACCAATCAAAGGTCATTCCTAAATTTTAGACCAGTCATATTATATTTAAAGTTTTCCTTATTTACCATTCTCATCCTATAATACTAATCATGGTTAGTTAACAATTCTATTTAAATATAGTAGGTACTTGATCTAACATATCCATATATTATATATTTTTTAATGTGAAAAAACAATTATAATAAATTAATATTAAAAATTAAAATCAATCAGGATTATACAAATAAATAATATTAAGTGATTTTTGTCATATTAATTTTCACTCTTTTGATTTAAAATTAATCATAATTAAATTATTTTATGTTACAGATTAATTTTATATATATATATATATATATATATATATATATAAATATAAATATAAGAGCCAAGCAGAATTTATCACTATAATGTATAGAGCCATTTTTAAAAATTGCGCATTTATTAATTGATTTTAATACACGAATCTATCTTATCTATATTATATAATATAATATTTTAATATTTCAAACTATCGATCTACGATCATAAAATGCAATCAGATTTGAATAATTCTACTGTTATCGAATTTAAAATTTTAAAAATTTAAAAATGTTTAGCAGACTATTCAAAATACACGTTCAGAATTTAAGTTATAAATTTTTTAAATTAATCAATTATAAAAAAACTAGATTCGACCAATTAAAATATTAAAATGAAAGTTTAACCAATTATCTCTAACATTTTACTTATAAATACTTTTTAGTTAGCTTATTTTCACAAGTTAGTCAAATACGTAAGTTAGGATTGGAGAATGGAGAGAGGAGAGAAGAGAGAGGAGAGAGGAGATAGGTACACATTTTAAGTTGCCATTAAAAATAAGCAGAGAGCAATTACCATAAACTCTAACAGTCATATATTACTCTAAGAAAGTGATATATTGGATATGTTTGGTTGATTGATAATGTTTATTTTTCTACGGTGAATCAATTCACTAATAAAAGAACAAACAATATTTAAAAATGATATTGAACGAACAAATAAGAAACTAGATTTGACGAAAGTTTCTTTTATCATAACTACGTTCGTTTAATCGATTGCATAGTAGAGATCCTTTCTCATATCGTTGAAACATATAATTTTTTTTGTGAGAGATAGTCTAATGATTTATAACGGTTGTGAGAAATAAGTGTTTTTGAATTTTTAATATGTATACGAAAAATTGATCGTGACCCATATAAATTTTTTGACTAAATTAATATGATAAAAATTCTAGAAACCCAAAGTACTGCACATTTAAATTATACCAAATTTTCAAAAGAAAAAAACTTAAAATATGGTTAAAAAATTTATAAAATTGGTAGAAAGATTCTAAAAAATTTGAGAAATCAAATGAAAAATAAAATTAAGAAACAACAATAAAGTGGGGCTTAGAACGTTTCAACGGAGATGTGAATGTTATGATAATTGTTTGATAATATTAAAATTAACGCAATTGGTATATATTGACGAATAAATAATTATAATTAAATTAATTACATTCTAATGATATTATCTTTTTTTCTAAATAGTAATTAAAATAATATATTTATATTAATTAATTAAAAAATTTTACCGCTCGGTGCGTAGCACGGGTAGAACGCTAGTTTGTTATATTAGTAATCATTGTAGCATTTATATTTTTATATTATGAAGTATAGGTAACAAATTAATGTATATTCAAGCTAATTTGTTAGTAGATAATTAGATAATGGCTAGAGGGCACAACATGTGACTTGATATTTAAAAATAATTTTGATGAAATCGGATTGCTAATCTTCAATTTTATAACTGGATTATGAGATTGAATTGTTATCTGGGTTCAAATAAAATAAAATTATAACAAATGATGGAATTCCATAAAAATTAATGGGGACAGGAGTGTGATTTTTTTTCCGTTTATTAAGACATGATTTTCTATTTAAATATTGGTACCTTGCTACTTTCTATGCTAATGTTTCCATGTTAATGGGGAGGGGAGCGTGATTTTTTTCCCGTTTATTAGGACATGATTTGCTATTTAAATATTGGTACCTTACTACTTTCTATGCTAATGTTTCCATGTTGGTTGAGTTATTACCATAATTAGCGTAATTCCGTATATATATATAATTGTTATTTAATAAAAGTAAAAATAAATTATATGAAAAATTTATTATCGAATATTTTTTGATTAAAAGTATATATAAAATATAAGAATGTTAAATTATTAGGACATGATTTGCTATTTAAATATTGGTACCTTACTACTTCTATGCTAATGTTTCCATGTTGGTCGAGTTATTATCATAATTAGCGTAATTTCGTAAATATATAGTTGTTATTTAATAAAAGTGAAAATAAATTATATGAGAAATTTATTATCAAATATTTTTTGATTAAAAGTATATATAATATATAAGCATGTTAAATTAAATAGTTATTATATTTTAATTAGAATTGTTAACTAACTACAGTTAGTAAAGTGGGTATAGAAAGATAAATAAGGAAAACTTTTAATATGATATGATTGGTCTAAAATTTATATTTTTTGATTAAAAGTATATATAAAATATAAGCATGTTAAATTATTAGGACATGATTTGCTATTTAAATATTTGTACCTTACTACTTTCTATGCTAATGTTTATATGTTGGTTGAGTTATTACCATAATTAGCGCAATTTCGTAAATATATAGTTGTTATTTAATAAAAGTGAAAATAAATTATATGAGAAATTTATTATCGAATATTTTTTGATTAAAATTATATATAATATATAAGCATGTTAAATTAAATAGTTATTATATTTTGGTTAGAATTGTTAACTAACTACAGTTAGTAAAGTGGGTATAGAAAGATAAATAAGAAAAACTTTTAATATGATATGACTGGTCTATAATTTAGAAATGAAATCTGATTGGTCTTAAAATAATTTTTCCTTTTTGATTGGTTAACCTACTGGTTAACCTACTAGTGTGGTATTGGTTAACCTACTAGTGTGGTAGATTTTCATATTATAATAAAGAATGTCACTTTTTTTCTCCAAGGCCGTAAACGGGGGTAAAGCAATGCAATTGCTACCTTATAGTATACCAACCAGAGGCGGCTCCAGCATACTGGAGGCCTTAGGCAAACAAATATATTGAGGCCCCTAAATAACTCTTCTTGCTTTTTGATGCGCAAAAGATTCAATCAGATTTTTGTAATCAAGTTCAGCTGCGATTTTCTTCTCTATAGATAACATAGCCAAACCATTCAACCTCTCTTGTGACATAGTTGATCGAAGGTAGTTTTTTATCAACTTCAACTTGGAGAAACTTCTCTCAATAGTAGCTACAGTAACGGGAATCGTTAGTATTATCCTATAAGCAATCCAAGTATTAGGAAAAGCAAAATGCATATTCCTAATATACTCTAACACTTCAATTAGTTTGCTTATTTTCTCTGGTAGTGACTTCCTCAGCAATTGCAGCTCCGAGAATAATTCAAGTCCATCAACATCAGAGTTATTATCATGTCCCAAAACATTCTCAAGAGTAGCACATGCATTTTTCATACTTTCATCATCTATACCTCTCAATCTGCCCAAATCAAATAAGGACCCAAAAATTTCTTCATATTTCTTAAACTGCACGAATCTTGTCTGAACTGAGGAAATGATAGTATCAACCATAACTAAAAAATAATTAACTCGAAATGATTCTTCAGCAACTTGAATTGGTTCATCTGTAGCACTTTCTTCAAAAAACTTCTTTCTTCGACGAACACGAGCTTCACGAAAAGTAGGTTCAATTTCCAGTTCTAAAGCAATCTTTTTAGCTTCACTCTTTGCGATTTCAAACCCATTATTTCTGTACTCTTCTAAAAAAAGGATTAGATCTTGTAACAGATCAACACATTTTCCAACATCTATATCTTTACCTTGGAGAATCTTACTAACTTTCTTCACTTTTTCCAATATTTCGTACCAAATGACCAAGCTAACAATAAACTCAAATTTCTGAAATTCATAATTTACCAAAGCTTCTGCATCACTTATTGTGGCTGCATCATTGCTGTGTTCTACCAGATGCAACAATGCTTCTCTTACTTGTGCAGCTTGAAATCGTAATGGCTTTACACTAGCAACACGGCTTTCCCAGCGTGTATCTGACAATAACTTCAAAAAGCCCTTTGCCATCATGGTGCTTCACATAGGATTTGAGAACATCCCACCGTTTTGTTGAACCAGAGAATAATTTATAGATTCGCTGTATAACTCCAAAAAATGACTTAGCTGCAACAACACTCATTGCCATGTCACAAAGTGAAAGATTAAGAGAATGACAACCGCATGGAGTATAAAATGCCCTAGGATACTCATTTAGTACCCTGCTACTTACACCTTTGTATTGTCCCTTCATGTTAGAACCGTTATCATAACCTTGCCCACGCATATCATTCATATCGAGTTTCAAAATTCCAAAAATATTTTGAAGTTCAAGAAAAAGAGCATCTCCTGTAGTTTCAACAACTTTCAGAAATCCAAGAAAGAACTCATCCACTGTTATTGGGTTTGTAGACACATTAACACATCTCAGTATAAGAGACATTTGTTCCTCGTGACTCACATCTGGAGTACAATCAAGAATTACAGAAAAATATTTTGCCTCTTTAACAATATTGATAATTTTGTTCTTGATCTCACCAGCTAATAATAGTATCAGCTCATTTTGAATATTATGACCAAGATAATGTACACGCCGAATTTCATTCTTTCGAATACGTCTAAGGTGTTCTTCCATTATCGGGTCAAATTCAGCAATCATTCGGATCATACTCAAAAAATTTCCATTATTTGGATCATCAAGTTTCTCATTACTCCCACGAAATGCCAAATTGCTGCCGGCTAGAGTTTTAACAACACACATTATTCTTTTCAAAACTTCCCCCCAAAATTTTCTCTCCTTTTCTATAGCTTTCTGATTAGAAGAATCAATTGCACTCTCTTTTTTCAACCTTTTCTCAGCCTCCATCCAATCAGTTAAACTATTGAGGTGATCAATACTATTTTCATGCTCACCAAGTCTTGAATAGATATTTTTCCAATCATTATACCCAATAGTTGCTATAGTTAAAGGACTTGACACAACACTCTTTTTTTTGAATAGCACACAACAAAAGCAAAATACTTTGTCAATTTTCCGAGAATATATTAGCCAAGGTCGATCAAGCTTTTCTCCGTTTCTCAAAGATCGAGTGTAATGCTTATTATTAAAACTTCTATTCATTGTATTAACACGATACACTTCATCTACAATTCTTGTTGGTCCCTTTTCCACCAAAAAATCAATTATTTTTTGAGGCATATGTTTCTCCCAATTCCCCGGATCCAATAAAATATCTAAATTTTCATTGTTCACATCCTGATTCTCCGTCACAAATTCATCATTCACTACATTATCAACAACAGGCTCTAGACTTTCATCAGCATTCCCATGATTTAAATTATCATTATCCAAAATTATATTTTCAGACAAAACTTCATCAGAACATGTATTTATATTCTCATCATTCACAACAATATTTTCAACAGGCAAAGATTCATCAAGAATAGATGTAGGCTTCACATACCTATTCATGGAGCCTCTGAGAGATTGCGTGAGTCTTTCTACTCTTTCTTTTCTTTTTTTTTTTTTCGAACTTCCGGATTCAAACTTTCTTTTACCCATCATATTGAAACCCTAAAATTAAAACTAAACCAAGTGATTGAACAAGAAAATCATGAGATTAGATGACTCCTTACTAATCCTAATTGATTTTGTATAAGTTTTGAGTGGCTATTTGGACTTGAGGCCCAAAAGTAATAGTTTATTATTATTAGAATAAAATACTTGTGATGATAATTGGCCCACTACAATTTTTATTTTTTAAATTATAATTAAATAAACTAATATTAAAATATTATTATATATAAAATTTGTGACCCCTAAAATTGTGAGGTCCTAGAAAAAGTGAGGCCCTAGGCTCCAGCCTAGGCCAGCTCCCCCTGGAATCGGTACTGATACCAACATCCCCGCTTCCTAAAAAATGGCATCAAAAGAAATTATTAAAGAAGAGTGAAATTTATAATTCCGAGTTTAACATCGTGCAAGGTTCGATGGTTCGATGTCAACATATAAAGATGATAAGTAAAGACCCCGGTGTGATGAAGATGTAAGCATTTAAATTTGTGCAACTGATTTTTCCATGACATTTTTTATAGTCACAAGACCACTCGATGGTAATATGGTCCCAAGATTAAAAGAGGGTACCAGGTGACAGATATATGTATCTACTAGTTGTTAAATATAATTATGATACGCATATACAGGTACCAGCAGAGGTAAATAATTTGCAATATCATAATTTACAAGTTGAATATGAGCAACAAAGGGAATATTTATTTTATGAAACTCAATTAAAATGAACACATAATTTACAAGTTGAATATGAGCAACGAAGGGAATATTTATTTCATGAAACTCAAATAAAATGAACACCATGATTATTGCTATGATTTTAAGTGGTGGCAATGATGCTGATGAAGAAGCTAATTGCTCAAAATGCAAATTTATAAAATTGAAAACAAAATTACATGTACTCAAATATGTGGATTATTAGGCAAATTTATAAAATATGTACTCTAAAAGCAGATTCGTACATACAAACGTACTAGTAAACAAAAAATGTCAATGTAGAAGTGGTAGTAGTAAGAGAGGGCATAATTGAAGGTTTTGAGTGGTTTCAACGTGGAATTATTAGGCAACACATTATTGAGTGAAGTATGTCGTATTTATAAGTTACAGTGTTGCTTATACTTGGTATTATTATGATTATACGTGATGTACGTATGTGGTGTATATAAGTCACACTTTTGCTTGAACTAAACACAAATATGAGTATTCTACCTATATAGATCAGCTAAGTGCCTACAAGGGAATGAGTTGTATCATTATAAACTGATATATCAAGAAAGGTATTATGAAACATTTTAGCTAACACTATCCACTAAAAACTCATACAATTTGTTGTATGCATGTTTAAATGCGTGAAGCCGTGCCTGTATATACTTCTCAGTTCTCAGTCTCTACCAGGCTCCCACAGTAGACACACAAGCAGGCCCGTCTTAAACTTTATAAATTTGGCCCTTAATTTATTTAAAATTTAAACAAGTTTATAAAATAATTATATTTTCCAACACCTTTACAAGAGAATTATTTTATTAAAATAAAGCATTAAAATTAATTGGCACAAAAGATATAGATATATACGTATGTATGGCACAAAAGATGTAGATATACACATATATACATAGTTGATGCAATTTCCTAAGAAATAGGCGTGATATTTGAAGTGACATTAGAGGAGATTTTAATTTTAGACGTGTATAACTGAAGTTGAAGTCTGAATATGTCAAGGTTTGGTGTAATTTTGCTGACAATTAAATGAACATATGTAACATATGTATATGGATTTTTCTGATTTGGAGGCCCTAATAATTTTGGGACCCTGTATTGTTGGGCTCCTTGCACATCCTCCAACTGGCCTGCACACAAGCAGAGGTGAACCCACACTGGGACCAAGAGTCAAGTTTTGAAATTGAGCACTAATAAAATTTATCTAATTTTTTTAACAAGTTTTTTACCAAGTTACCTACATCTAACATATTCATAATTTATGCTCTATTTGAGCAGGTAAGAAAAATTTGAATACCAAGTTGGTTTAGCCGTTCGTGGATAAATTCATATTTTTTCTAGATCCGTTTGGAACATAAGTATGTGCATAATTAAGTATCAATTCTCATCATTACGAGTCATGAAGTGCAGGTGGACTTGGTAGGGGTTTACAGAGGTCCTCAAAATAAGATTCTCTCAAATTTGTGTTCAAAGTTCAAACTATATATAATGAGGAATAAAAAAAATCGGCAAGGAGGGGATGGAGGGGATTGGGCACCACAACAGGGAGTTGAACAATAAATCTAGTGAATAAAGATAAAATAGCCACCTTCTCTTCACTGGTCTACAAACAACAATAAAGCATCTAAACCTGAATAAAACATTAACAAAATCAGCAAAAATAACATAAAGAGTTCTTAGATATATTAATTGGATTTAACTAAGAATTATTATTCAAGCAAGCCATTCGCATTTAAAAAGGAAAAAAAAAAATCAGGTACGGGGCTTAACCCAGCTTGGATAATCAAAATGCTAATTCAATATAAAGATAAAATGTTGACAAATTTTAGTCAATTTCAATTTTCAAGTACTTGTTAACTGTAATAATGTAATCTTAAATTCTTGATTAAGTAGTAATCATGTAAAAATCCTTTAACTACCAGATATACCTAACTCATCATCTATATGATAAAGACAGCCACAACAAAAGGCTAAAGCTAAAATTCTGGTTCAAACTTGCTCTGAATATGACTGAACCTTCATGCATGCACAAAAGTGAAGATTGTACCGACACTGAAAAGGTAAAAAGAACTAAAACTTATAATTATTTGTTTCTTTCCTACTCAAAGTGAGGAGCTACAATTTCATATTTTAAGATACATTTCTCTGTTAATAAATTGGGGCATACATTTGATGACAACAGTCCATATATAATATGTATTGCATGACTCGTAAAAGGGTCCACAAAACTTAGTACAAGACACAGAAATGAGTACCATTCACGTTCGTGAAAATTTCTTAGGTAAATTTGACAAAACAAGGTACTGGAATGAGAAAAGGCTTTAGGGACACAAGTACAAAGCTGTATATTTCCCTTTCTATCCATGGCCATGTATAATAAATATATATAACATCTTAATAATCTTAATTATGATGATCTATAGTAAGGATAAAGTGATAGAAGGTTTCTTATGATGCTTTTTTGAAAGAATAATACTCCCTCTGTCCCTCTCATTTCTTTACAGTTTCTATTTTGGGACGTCCCTCTCATTTCTTTACATACTATAAATTGTAACTTTTAACAATAAAATACATTATTACATCCACTATTTCACTCTACTTTTTCAACACTTTACACTATTACACCAATTACTTCACTTATTTTAACAATAAAATCATTATTACACCCACTACTTCACTTAATTTAACAATAAAATTACTATTACACCCACTACTTCACTTATTTTAATTATAATTCTTGGTCTCCGTGAAAAAATCCAACATAAACAATCACGGCCGACGGAGGGAATATGATAGAAGGTTTTTTTTTTTTTTACCATTTCATTGTGGAGCATTGGCCATCTTCGTTGCCATCTATATCTGCACAACAATGACAACTTCTGCGTAAGGCACATGCAAATGTGCAGACCTAGAACATAAGGATTCATTAAAAATATGCTGACTAGATACCTATACAACTTCACTTGTTGATTAGGATTCAACAAAATCATGCCGGTAGCCGACTAGATTGGCAAGTAGGCTATCTGTGAAATTTCACTTACATGTTAATTTTATTAATAGTCCTAGGCATAAGCCAAAATTTTCTACAATTTTTGTTTTATAACATGTATTGAATGAAGATTGTGAAGAGTCTAGGCAACCATACGAGACTTTAGAGAAAGTTTCTGGTCTATTTTTAAATTTTAATAGGGAGGGTAAATTGATGGATTCACTAATCTACCAAAGTAAATAATTAGGGCTGTTCACGAACCGAGCCGAATCGAGCTGAGTTTTGGCCGAAACGAGCCGAGCTTTGACCTTAACGAATCGAGCCGAGCTTTGATCTTAACGAGCCGAGCTGATTTCTTACCGAACCGAGTCGAGTTTTGACCGAACCGAGTTGAACTCGAGTTGTTCACGAACAGTCTCGAGCCGATCCGAGGCGAACGAGCTCGAGCCGAACCCGAGCCGAGCTCGAGTCGAGCTCACTAATAGCTCGGCTTGAGCTCGTTTTGTTATCGAACAGTTTTTAGTGTTCGAGCTCGACTCGAGTTCTTAACAAACCGAGCCGATTCGAGCTCTTAACGAGCCGAGCTCAAGCTTGTTCGCGAACAGCTCGGTTCGTGAATAGCCCTGTAAATAACAGACATTAGTCGTGAAGATAATAATAAGGAGATATAAGTTTCAAAAAAAAATGTTCGATAACAAAAGGAGCTCAAGCCGAGCTATTAGTGAGCTCGACTCGAGTTCTTAACAAATCGAGCAGATTCGAACTCTTAATAAGCCGAGCTCAAGCTTGTTCGCGAACAACTCGGTTCGTGAACAGCCCTGTAAATAATAGACATTAGTCGTGAAGATAATAATAAGGAGATATAAGTTTCAAAAGGAGGACATCTTTCTTGTCTTTTATCTTCATGAGTATTCATGGCTTTAATGCAATTTAAACTCCATGTAATCATGAGTTCTTTTGTCATCATTACCAATATTGACATTAAACATTTGCACAATTGCACATACACTTGAGAAGGGGCAGGGAGCCACATGGGTGTATATGTATATTAAAAATTCATACAGGGATGAAAAGATTTAAATCCTACCTATATATAGGAACACAACAATTAAGCTCTTCTACCAGAATTTACTCAATACATTAAGAAGCTCTTCTGCATTGTGAGGTAGAAGAATTAAAACCTCACCAAAAGGAAAAGAAAATGTGCATCAGTGCCACAAGATCGTCATCATCAGAAACCATCAAAATTTCTAGACAAAACCGAAGAAAATCCCTGCGAAACAAGGTTCAAATTCATGGGCTTAACAGGTATGCTTGATCAGATCAGAAACTTATCATAGTTAATAAATTATCATCCAAGTGTTACCTAGTGTATAGGTCATAAGATATACTTGGAAACTGTTTATCGCCTATTAAGTGGGCGCATAGGCTTTCAGGTGCTTAATGAGCGCCTCACCTCTTTCTGACATTTATGCATCATATATATACATATTATTGTATATCAATTTCACATAAACACACACATCCAAACTTCTTTCTATAATTATGCATGGGACTGTGTGCATGCATAGCAGGAGGAAAGGAAGTGAAGAAAAGATGGGAACCAAAATCGAAGTACAGAACCTGAAGCTGTACAAGGAGAACATTAGTATCCTTGAAGAGAATGAGAAGTTGAGGAAGAAAGCTAGTCTTCTACACCAAGAGAATCTCTATTTGATGTCAGAGTTTCAGAAGAGGCTAACTTTAAAGTCTGCTGGCATCTCCACCACCCTTTCTCAACTTTTTCAAAATCAATAACATCAATGAACAAATGTATCATATTGCTTTTATCTTCTCAGTGCCCAGTGTGTAAGTTACTACTGAACTGGAATAAGTAATCACCGAGTTATGCAATTGGCCGCATATATAACTTATGGACTAGAAACGAAGTATAATTTGTCTATGCAAACCTGACAGTTTATTTAATATCATCAGTATAATCAATTCAGAAAAGAGCTTCTTTCATACCATCATCAATACAGAGAAGTTTAATGAATCTTATACAAGAGCGTTTCCATGGATAGAACTCAAAGTCTTAGATGATCAGGTACACCATGTAGCATGCTTGACCTTAAAACCTCCTTAAATAGTAGTATTAAATGTGAAATGTAACATAGTATTTTCATTTTGTGTGATTGTTTAATTGGTTATACCACCAGATGTTTATAACCTTGAGAAAATTTTGAATATTCTTATTAACTAGATACAACTGAAGGTGAGGTTTGGTACAAGAAAACAACTACATATATGGTAACTTATTCTGAGTCACTGAGGAATTGTATAAGGATATTGATTAATAGGAAGGGCAAATGCACAAGTTTTGAAAGAAGGCTGCTTACTCCTTTTTCTACTCACTTGTTCGAGGTTCCGGAATGTTTCCGAAAATCTCCTGTAATCCCTAACAACAAGAGCATACTAGTGGGCATCATTTTATTGATTGGTCTCTTCAAAATGTTGGTGTCATTAATATTGTTGTTCGTTTTTCTTAGCCCATAACACAACAAGAAAGAACCCATTGTTGACATGAAAACAATCGGCATACAGGGGAAACTATTGTTATTCCTCCAAATGTTTCAAACGATGTCTCATACAGAAGATTCATTTCAAGCTTAATAATTTGAATTTTTTTTTTTTATCACAAATTAAAGTTTTTGCGTTACTGCTTATCTTTGGAAAGATTTACAATAACATTTTCAAGCTCAATTTGAGAAATGTTGGAAAATTATAAACTTTTTGCATGATCTCACATTGGTCTTCTACCATGCAAACCCGACGTCTGACTTCCCAATATATATTGTCACAAAAGGAAGATAAGTTGACCTTATCACTCCCTAGTCCCTAAATTGAACCTGAACTAAGTAAAGTCTCATGACACCTTTTTTTGACAAGAAGTCTCATGACACCTCTAATTTAGAGGGGGTTTGGGATTGCTTAAAATAAGTTACTTTTGATTTAATGGAGGTGTTTTTAACTTAAAGGACAAAGTGAAGTTGTTTACTTTAAGTCGAATGAAAGTGTTTGGGTAATTTTACTTAAAGTTAAATGGTGGTTTAATAATTTTGACTTAAAGTGAAATTTGACTTAAAAGAATTTTAAATTCATAATATTTAAACTTTACAAGAATTTTGAAAAAAAAAAAACTTCATAAGTCATAAGTCAAAAGTACCTAAATGGAAATTATGACTTAAAGCAGTTTTTTTAACTTAAAGCCGGCTTAAAGCCGATGTACACAAACACACCAAAAACTGCTTAAAGTTTAAAATTCCTTTAAGGAGCCTTACCCAAAGGGCCTGTTAGTCATATACGTCTGTCAAATTCTGACTGAGGTTGATACATCTCTACATGCAAATTCTATATGTCTTCTCTATATTCGTCGTTTTGATTCCTGATATCCCAATATATATATTGAAATAGAAACCAATTATATTTACGTTAAAAAATGAAAAAAAAATAAAAAAGAAAAGAAAAAAAAGGAGAGGAGAGGAATGCTAACCTAAACAAGTTGCGAAACCAAACATAGACTCTTTTTTTTTTTTTTTGAAAAAAAAAACATAGACATTTGCCAAACAAGTAGTGACTTAAAACCAAAATGGTAAACATAACCTGCTGCAAATGCAGAGAGACTGTTAAAAGCTTCAAGAAAATTTGTTGTGCTTGAAATAACTCAAAACTGCAAACATCAAGAATCCTAGTGCTGCACCAAGGTACCTTTAAACAGTAGAGATATTTAGGGCAATATATTCTATATGCATGAAGATACACAGTCACATAAACCACTTCACTGTTAGGTCCATGCCACTTGGGCAATAAGGTAGCAAGCCTAAAATTTTAGATCGAAACAGAATATTTACTTAGTATTTCTGAACTTAAATTATTGCCATTTGAATTGATGACCAATCCTCATCAAGCTGAAACAGACATATAGTAAGAGTACATTTTTACAGCCATACTTTTAAAAAAAGTTAAATCAAATTCACCCAGTTCACCCTTTTAAATGGGTTCTATACAAATATTTGAGAAAGCAGGGGCTCCGGGCTCCTGATTGGCCAACCATTGCACAGATATGTTCAAGGTACTAGAGATAAAAGGAATCTATTGGTGAACCATGTAAAGAAAGGTTGATTCTTAAGTGCTAATATCATACTAGCATAGATACAAATTGCTCTCTTCAAAATGTTTAAACGAGATAACTGCTCTTGCTTAAGCATCTGAATGACTGAATAAGACAAGCAAACAAGTACGTTGGATCATTTTACGCTTTGCAAATGCCTATATTGTTTTAAATGCAGTAAAAAAGCAGTTGAGATTGCATGGTAATTCAATGCTCTACGTACAAGAAACTGCATGGTAACATGTAACTTGCAAAATGTTTTTGACTAGACGAAATACGTAAATGACGCACAATGGTAATGTTGTTAGAGTTGGCATTACTTAACAACACAATGATTAGTCAATAATTAGATTAGTCAACACAATGATTAGTTAGTTATTTTTTCTGTAACTAACTTTTGCTTACCGTCAAGTTGTATATATAGATAGGTAGTTAGATTCTTTCTTCTTAATCAAGATTGTAAATACTTTTCCTTTATCAATGAGAATACAGAGTTTTCTCAACTTCTTAACATGAGTTCATCTAAGTTTCACATGGTATCAGAGCAGGTTTGTGAAGTTTTAATGACGGATCCGACCTGATTTGTTTCGTTAATATTGATCATTGTCTTCCATCGATCGTCGTCGTCTTCTTCCATTGATCGTCATTTTCTTCAGGTGTTTTCGTTTATTTGTCTCATTTTCTTCACCGATTTCTGTATCGTTTTGCTGTATCGATCGTTTGTTACATTCTCGTTGTTCATTTCGTTAATATCTCTGTATCGATATCTGAATCGTTGTTAATCGATTGTTTTGTGTGTTTTTTTTGAGTTCTTGATCTTTATATGATCTAGATCTCTCTCTATGTTGAAAATCTCTCCGTGTTGAAATCTTTTTGTTAGATCTCTCTGTGAAGAAAATATCTTCAGTAAACTGTTTTTCACTTCGATCTTTTGCTAATTTGTTCTTGATTTGATTCTTAGTTGATCAAACATCAAATTTGTTGTGATATTTCTTGAACATATTGAGTAATTAGTTGTTAAAACTCAAGATTTTGTTATCAAAATGGCTGATTCTTCACATACTAATGAACACACAAACTCTGAGAACAATCATAACTCAAACACATAGCCAGTTCAATCAAGATAATCCTTTTCATCTTTAGTCCTCTGATAGTCCAGGAATGAAACTTGTGAGTGATCCTTTTGATGGATCTGGTTTTAGTAATTGGAAACGCTCAATGTCTATTGCTCTTTCTGCTCGTAACAAGTTAGGTGTTGTGGATGGTTCTATTCCTAGACCTTTGTCTACTTTTGTTAATTTCAAGAGTTGGTCTCGTTGTAATGACATGGTAATTTCTTGGATACTTGGAGCATTATCGAAATCTATTGGTAGGAGTGTAATTTACTCTACTACTGCTCATGAAATGTGGTTAGAATTGGAGGAAAGGTATGGTGTTTCCAATGGTGCACAACTGTTTGGTTTGCATAAGGATCTTGCAAAAATTTCTCAAGGAAATTCTAATGTGGCTGATTACTTTACTAAGCTGAAAATGTTGTGGGATGATATTGATGCTCTTAGTCTAATTGCTGTATGCACCTGTGGATGTACCTATGGAGCTTCTCAGAAGTTATCTAAATTTCAACAAGATCAAAGAATAATACAATTTCTCATGGGCTTGAATGACTCTTTCAATGTTATAAGAGGTTCAATATTGATGAAGTCTCCTCTGCCTACTATTGGACAGGTGTACAGTCTTGTATTACAGGAGGAAACTCAAAGAGAAATACACACTGCTGGTCATTTTCTACCTGAATCTGCATCTCTAGCTGTTCACTCTGCAAGACCTGGTTTCAATTCTGGTTCAACTCTGGTGGAAATAAGAAACCTTATGATGTGAAGAAGCTACATTGCAACTACTGTAAGAAAACAGGACATGTTATGGATAAGTGTTTCAAATTACATGGTTTTCCTGCAGATTTCAAATTCACTAAACCTAAAAGGGTAGCTGCTCAAGTTGAGGTATCTGATTCTTCAAGCCCTAAATCTTTTGTTGCTGCTACTGCTTCTAAACAATCTCCTACAGTGCTTAGCCCTGATCTTTGCTCACAAATTATGTCTTTACTGAAGTCTGCACAATCATCTGATGTTAGTGCCAATTTTGCTGGTAATACTTCATTATTATCCTTAGATACTTGTTTTAATACCTCTAATCCTATCAAGTGGATCCTGGACAGTGGTGCCAGTGATCACATGTGTTCTCAAAAACACATGTTTACTACTCTGACTTCACTTTCCAAACCCATTAATATTTCTTTGCCTAATGGAGAAATCATTAATATTTCTCTAACTGGTTCTGTTCCTTTAATAAAAGATATCACTCTTCAAAATGTACTTTATGTCCCTCATTTTAAGTACAATTTACTGTCAATTAGCAAATTAACTAAGCATTGTAACATACATTTTACATCTAATGTTTGTTATTTGCAGGGCCATTCTCTGAGGAACCCAGTGGTTCTTGGTGATTCTCAGAGGGGTCTTTATCTCCTGAATTCTGCTCCTTCTTCTGTTGAAAGCTGTTCTAATGCAGTCTCCAGTCTTAACAATGTTTCAGCTATTACTTGGCACACTAGACTAGGACATTTGTCTTTATCCAAACTCAAATCTGTTTATAATATTGATGATGCTAGTACATCTATTTTGTCAACTTGTGAAATCTATGCTAAAGCTAGACAACATAGACTCCCTTTTCCTCGAAGTGTAATTCATAGCACTAAGAAATTTCAGCTTATTCATGTAGACCTTTGGGGTCCCTTCTCTGTTCAAACATATAATAAAAAGAAATATTTTCTCACTCTTGTTGATGACTATACTCGTACTACTTGGACACATTTATTAAGTTGCAAAAGTAATGCTTTTGACTTCATAAAGCATTTCATTGCTTTAGCTGACACACAATTTCATAGCAAAGTTCAAACAATTCGTACTGATAATGCTTTAGAGTTGGGACTAAGCAAATCAGCTACTGAATTTTTCCTTTCAAAAGGCATTTGCCATCAGACTTCTTGTTCTCACACTCCACAGCAGAATGGTATTGTTGAATGAAAACACAAACACCTACTTGAAACTGCACGAGCTTTATTATTTAAATCTAATTTACCTAAACAGTTTTGGGGGGATTGTGTAATAACAGCTACTTATCTGATCAATAGATTTCCATCAAAAGTTCTTCATGGTCGTTCACCTTACGAGTTGTTGTTTGACTGTAAACCATCTTATTCAACTCTTAAACCTTTTGGTTGTCTTTGTTATATTTCTACTATTCAACATAATCGAGACAAATTTTCTCCTCGAGCAGTTCCCTGTGTTTTCTTGGGCTATCCCTATGGGAAGAAAGCTTATAAATGTTTAAGTCTTGATAATCATTCTATACATGTGTCCAGAGACGTCAAATTTCATGAATCTGTTTTTCCACTTATGAAATCAGTTTCCATAACTTTTATTCCTTTACCTCTATTTGATTCTTCTATTTCTGCTGATTCAGTTTATACTAATAAAAACTCTTCTGATTCATCTCATTTTTCCAATTCTAATAACAGTCCTAGACATACTTCATCTAATTCTAGTTCTCAACCTGAATCTGAACAACCTATTCGAAAATCTTCCAGAACTACTAAAGTTCCACCTTACTTAAATGATTATGTTCATTCTTGTAATACTACTACTTCATGTTTCTGTACTATTACATCTCTTTGTGAATCTAGTGCAAATTCTTTAATCTCTCCATGCAATACAACTACTATTTGTCCTTCATTTAATATGCCTCCATCTGAATCTTCTTCATATAATGAGGCAATGAAATATCCTGAGTGGCAAAAGGCTATTGCAGAAGAATTCTCAGCCTTGGAAGCAAACAATACTTGAACTCTTGTAAAACTTCCACAATGCAAGAAACCAATTACAAGCAAATGGGTTTTTAGAGTTAAAAGTAATTCTGATGGTACCATTGAGCGATATAAAGCTCGTTTGGTTGTTCGTGGTTATACTCAAATTGAAGGTGTTGATTACACTGAAACTTTCTCTCCCGTTGTTAAAATGACAACAATTCGATCTCTGGTAGTTACTGCAGTCAAGAAAGGTTGGGATTTATTTCATTTGGACGTCAATAACGCATTTCTTCATGGAGACTTATATGAAGATGTGTATGTGGCTCCCCCTGCAGGTTTTATACTTTCTGATCCATCTTTGGTTTGTAAGCTTGAGAAATCACTTTACGGTCTTAGACAAGCTTCCCGTCAATGGCACACAAAATTGAAATCAACTCTGTTGTCTAGAGGATATGCTATCTCCCACAATGATTCTTCTTTGTTTTACAATAAACATGATGGTCTTGTGGTGTATCTAGCTGTTTATGTCGATGACATTTTAGTGGCTGGTAATGATCATGATGAAATTAATGATAAAATCTTATCTCGATTCTGTTTTTAAGATTAAAGACTTGGGGAAATTTTGCTATTTTCTGGGTCTGGAATTTAATGAAATCTCAGATGGTATGGTCGTTTCACAACGAAAATTTACATTGGATCTTCTTGATGAGTTTCTATGCAAAGATGCTAAACCTGTGGTCACTCCTTTGGACATTACAGTTAAACTTTTACTTGATAAAGGTACTTTACTCCAAGATGCTTCAACTTATCGTCAACTAGTGGGAAAATTGAATTTTCTCACGAATACTCGACCTAATTTAGCCTTCTGTGTACAACATCTAAGTCAGTTTATGTCAACACCTCGTCAACCTCATTGGGATGTAGCTATACATGTTCTTCGATATCTTAAGAATAATCCTAGTCAAGGTTTATTATTCAACAGGGATCCCTCTTTTACTCTTGAAGCGTTTTGTGATGCTGATTGGGGTTCCTGTCCTAATACTCGTAAATCTGTTAGTGGGTATATTGTACTTCTCGGTGGCAGTCTCATATCCTGGAAATCTAAGAAGCAACACACAGTCTCCTTATCATCTGCAGAAGCAGAATATCGTTCCATTCGTAGATTAACTACTGAACTTGCATGGTTATCTCGTTTGCTTCATGAACTGGAAGTATCTGATGTTGCTCCTATATCTGTAAAGTGCGATGATAATCAAGCCGCAATCTACATTGCTAGGAATCCAGTTTATCACGAACGAACTAAGCACATTGAATTAGATTGTCATTTTGTTCGGACAAAACTTGCTTCTGGTCTGATTTCTTTATCTTATACACCTTCTAAGCAACAATTGTCTGACATCTGCACCAAACCTCTAACAGGCCTGCTACATTCTGATTTACTTGGCAAGTTGGGTGTGACTGCATCACCCTCCAACTTGAGGGGGGGTGCTTAAGTTGGCATTACTTAACTTAAGTCAACAGTCAACACAATGATTAGTCAATAATTAGATTAGTCAACATAATGATTAGTTAGTTATTTTTTCTGTAAATAACTTTTGCTTACTGTCAAGTTGTATATATAGATAGGTAGTTAGATTCTTTCTTCTTAATAAAGATTGCAAATACTTTTCTTTTATCAATGAGAATACAGAGTTTTCTCAACTTCTTAGCATGAGTTCATCTAAGTTTCACAAATGTAAACAGTTTTTGTTCCACAGAATAAGTCCTTTTTTCAATTCATATTATTATAATACATGAAACAATGTTCTGAAATTCGGTATCACAATTTCATCCCATGGCATTAATTTGTTAAAGCCCCTACACCTAGGGCAAAAATTAATACTTAGCATGTAAAAGTATGGCGAATGGGACTTGATAAGGTCGGATAAAAAAATTATAATCAATGTTATGAGCAACAAATTACATGCCAATACTAATAAATGCTAAGGTGTCTCTGCAGCAGAAACAGAACAGACTCTATACTAAAAGAGTTGAGGTAAGGTTTGCGTACATCTTACCCTTTCCTGACCCTACTTTACTAGTGCATGTTTGGTTTGGTTCACCAATAAATGTTCAGGTAACGCGTTGACCACTCGTACCTTTAGAACTCCCCAATATCCTTAGTTTAATATTTACCCTATCAAATGGGCTCTTATCCAAACAGTGGACATTCGAGATGAGAATTTGGAAGATATATGATCCATTCTTATCCAAGCAGAGGACGTTCTTAGGCGAGGTAGTAACTTAACAATGTACAATGTACGCGCTCTAAAGTCTATTAAAGTTAAAATTTTTAAATATACCTAACTAGAATTATAAACACAATCTAAAGACTCAACATATTACACATCTCCAAATCAAAAAATTTGAGCTACTAACACCTAAAAGATTTTCAAGAAAAACAACTCAAAATCAATCACAACTCAAAAAATGCAAACAATTTAAAGGCAAAAAATAATAGAAAAAAGTACCCACATGAAGAATCGAAGTGAAGATTATCCCAAACTCCCAAGAAAATGCAACTCTGCAAACAAAAGTCAAATATTCTCAATTTTTTCAGTAAACTCAAGAAGTAGAAGAAATAATATAAAAATTAAATCTTGAAGATACCCAATTGGTTGTTTTTGGGAGAATTTGTGAAGTGGGTATTGATGGAAATCATTATGGGTTTTGGTACGCGTGAAAAAACGCTTCAGAAATGAGCGGCCAGCTAATCGGCGCCTGAGAAGAGTAAGTAATCAGATTCCGACAAGGAAAGTGTCGACAGAGATTCTGTTGAAAGTAGAAGAAGATGAAAAGGACAAGATCCTAGATCATGTGGGGCTTTGACTGCAATTTCGAAAAAGATAAATTTATTTATTTAGTATACATAAAAATTTAATTCGACAGGAGTATATATTTATTAAATTTGGGTTAATTATTAATCGAGTCGTTTCATTCTAATATATCATACGAATATTTGATAAAAAATTTTGAATAAACGAATTTATATGTCTTATAATGAGAGGATCTGGGATGATAAGAGATAAACTTTTTATCTTTTAAGTTATGCTTGCGTTATCTCATTACGTTCATTGATAATTTTTTTCTTTTGTCAGTAAGGAAATATATTTCACAAATGAATTGTAAGAAAATATAATATTTTAATAAGGAGTTTCTTTCGATCAAGAAAGTTCATCATCTAACCGAAGTGCACGCATGTTACTCCCAGATATTTAGACAATAACACTATCAAATCTATAAAAAAGAACCTCACAAGAAGGATCTCGTTAAAACTAAACAAGAGTAAAATCCTATGAAAAAAACTAAAGGGAAAAAAGAGTGCCCTAAAAAACATGAATATATCGTTATACAAAGTGGCTACTAAATGATTCGAACTTCCTGAGTCTTCATTGTCATCAGTTATTGTCAAAAACTTGTCTTCTCTTACGCTAAAAACTTGCCTTCGCTCTTATGTAAATCAATAATTTCAAATTAAGTTACATTCCTCTAAATTTTAAAATTATATTAAATGGGAAAAGTTTAGTTTGGGTAATTTTTTGAGTAAGCATGACAACTCAACCTTGACCTACTTCTATACATATTTATTACATCGAAATTTTAGGATTTTACGTATCAATTTTTCTTTAAATTCGAATTTAATCTTCAAATCTACAAATTTTTGAAATTAATTTCATATATAGCATACTATCTTAAAACCTTATCATCACCTTGTCGTGTGGAAAATTCAAGTCATAAAATTAACAGAAAACGTTTCTTTTAACGTCTGCATTTCAAAAAATTAATGTAACATAATTTATTTTGTGTAGAATGATTTAAATGAAACCAAAAATTTATCGGCAATCCATATAATATATTAAAACGAAATAAGCTAGTCAATTGATAATTAATCTTACTAATTTTACCTATTTTTAGAGTTGAGTTAGAAATAGGAGAGAGCAGATGCGATTTTGGTGTGGTTTTATGGTAAAATCGTAATTGAAATGGCATATCCTCGGTTTTTAAAATCAAAAGCCTTAACCATCGGTTCGGTTTCGGTTCAGGTTCGGATTCAAAAAGTTCAATTCGGTTTTTATCGGTTCGGTTTCGATTAAAAAACTGCATTAAATGAACATGAAAATATTATTACAAATTAAATAAATAAAACTTATTGGAGCAGAGAGAATAAAACTTCATAATTTCTGTCTTTAGCCTATCAAGTTCGTTTAGCTTCTCTTGAGTAGTTGCCAGTTAAGTTCAAATAATTCTGCACTGTACCACAAGAATGAAACAAAACCAGAAGGCCAAACATTTGGTTTAGTGATAAAAATTAAATTAGTGTATTAAGACATATTTATGTTCTAATATAATTTTTGTTGGCAAGAAGTAAAGGAGGGAAATTAAGTTTGCGAACAAGTCAAATGAATATAATTCAGTAAGATTTCAACTATACTTTCTCAATAGGCTGGTTCGTCTTTCGAGATAATTCTTTAAAAAGATAATCTCTAATTCTGAGAAGCTTGATAAGTGGATTTTATATCCACTGGGAATGCCTCCGTTCGGTTTAAATTGATTGTTTTGGACTCAAGTTGTTGTAGTTTTGATGTGTTTTGCTTAGTTGTGCAGATTTACGAGAATGTTGATTAAAGTTGATGCTTCTATCGTTCTTGGAGAATTAATTGATTAAAATTCGGATTTTTGAGAAGGGCTGCGCACCTTATACTGTTTGGGCCATATCTGGAGTTCTAGAAGTCCGTTTTCAGCCCATTTACAGTCCACGCGAAGCTTGAGAGATTTTCTACAATATGGGATAGGTTTTACACGACCAGGCCGCGTGTGGTTGGCCCAGGAAGCACGACCAGCAGATAGATGGGAGCAGAAAAATTACTGTTTTGCCCTTTTCTAGTTCTAATTGTATTTTGGGCAATTTTTAATACCTACATTGAATTCTAATTGTAATAGAAGGTAATATCTTGCTGGGCAAGATTTGTAGAGCCTATTTAAACACATCCTACCATTGTAAATCATAACAATTCATAGCTAACAATTCATAGCTTTAAATCGTATCAAGGTACTTTCGATCTTCAATTCTTTCTTCAATATTATGTTTTCATTCATTATCATTATTATTATGTTTTCTTTATTAAATATGCGTAACTAATTCTCTAATCTGAGGATTGGGTAGTATTCCTTGGTATTCATGCATGCTTGATTATGTGATTTTCTACCTGGCTGATTTGTTAATGAGATCTTAACACAATTAGGGGAGTCATGAACCTTTGATTGTATTCTAGGGATTGTAATAAGCTTGGGAGGGAAGTTGCAATCTTAGTACATGATTTAACAGACATAATTTGAATATTAGATCGGGAGATTAATAGGAGAATTGTGAGACATATAATTCTTGGCATATAACAGTTTATAGATATACTTTGATTGAATCACGGGAGTGTCAATTACGGTGTAGCTGTAAGGACTATATTGTAGCCTGGGAGGGTGGAGTATAACTATAGAAGAATTGTTTTCAGCAAGGTAGGAATACATATATCACATTAATATTGAGCATGTATTGAGACCAAGTGAAGAACCCCAGTTCTTAGATTGTTTTCCAACATATTTGAATCTCAGTTTAAAATCAATTCTTAGTGCTTATAATTAGTTCTTGGTTAATTTAGTTAAAACACAAACCCAAAAATTCTTCTCACACACTTCTAGACGTAAAGAGATAAGATACTTGAACTTGATATTACATTCAGTCCTTCCCTGCGAACGAACAACAAAAAATACTACTAACAAATTGGCGCCGCTGCCGGGGAAGGCAGTATAGTTGAGTTTAGGTTAATTGTTTCTTATTGTTTAGATTTTAATTGGTTCCACAAGTTGTTTTGTTGGTGATTTTCAGGTGTATGCTACGTTCATCTTGCGCTAGAAAATTGGAATTTGACCCTGAAATCGAGCGTACTTTGAGAAAGCTAAGAAAAGATAAAGTTAAGATGGGAGATCCAGAACCTCGACCAGCTGTTAATGTTGATCAGTCTTCTATTTGGGACCATGAGACACCGAATCCAGCCAATTGCATGTACAAAACTCCAGAGATTGGTGCTGCTCAGTTCCATATTAATCCGAGCTTAATTCAGATGATCAGCAATCAGGCTTTTGAAGGAGACATTGAATTAGAAGACCCACACAGACATCTAGAGCGTTTTGTGCAGATGTGTGGCTCATTCAGAATCACTGGCGTTACGAGTGATCAGATTCGTCTCCATATGTTTCCCTACTCTATTAAGGGAAGAGCTTTGGAATGGTTTTAGCAACTTCCAAACACGTCGGTTGCTACATGGGAGAGTCTTTCTACGGCATTCTTGTCCAAATACTATCCTTCTGACAAGACGCAACAGTTGAGGACTATGATTATGAGTTTCAAAGCACAACCGGGTAAAGGTCTATATCAGGCATGGGAGAGATTCAAGGCACTATTGAGGAAGTGTCCACATCATGGCTTAGAAGATTGGCAGGTCATTAGTACTTTTTATGGGGCCATGAATGCAGATATTCGTTTGAGTTTGGATGTGGCTGCTGGTGGAAATTTCAAGAAGGCACCAACTACACAGGCTAAAGCACTTTTTGAGGAATTAGCATCTAATAATTATTCATGGGCACCTAGTGGGACGAGCTCGGCAAAAGCAGCACAAGAATCTGAGATGATCAACATGCTGGCTCAAAAGTTGGATACTCTAACTCAGGAGGTGCGAGGACAAAAGGTAAATGTGAATGCTATTTCTTCACCTATGGAAGGGTATAATGATTATGGTGCTAGTCAGAACTCGTATGTTCAACAATTTCCAGAAGAAGCATCTTTTATTCAAGGAAGACAGCCTTGGCCTGTGCAGAATAATTCTTACTACAATCCGAATCAAAGGCCAAACAATAATCTTTCTTACAGCAATAATCATGCAGCTAATCCTTCCTATGCATTTCCAAGGCAGAATCAACCTCCTGGTTTTCAGTCACGACCGCCATATCAAGCACAGCAGCAGTATCAACCTCCACCAAAGAAAGAACCAGCTGAGTGGGAGGTTGCACTAAATAAGATTATGCAGGGGACTTCTGGTGCATTGGCTAATATGGAATCAAGAATAGATCAGATGGCATCATCTCAAAAGATGCTAGAAACACAGATTGGACATATTGCCTCAAAGATGGGTGTTCGTGAGCAAGGATCACTTCCTAGTCAACCCGACCAGACTAGTAAAGAGCAATGCAAAGCAATTACTTTGAGGAGCGGAAGAGAGTTGCCCGAGGTTGAGATTCTTAAGCCTAAGGAGAGTAATACTAAGAAAGAGGATAAGCCAGTGGAGATTGCTGCAGACACGTCAGAAAAAGAAGATGAGAAGAAAAAGGAAGAAGATTCAGAAAAGCCGTATGTTCCTCCACCACCTTATGTTCCTCCTATTCCATTTCCGCAGAGACTTCACAACAGGCAGTTAGAGAAGCAGTACGAGAAGTTCTTGACTATGTTCCGGCAGTTGCATGTTAACATTCCGTTGGCTGAAGCTTTGAATCAAATGCCACTTTATGCTAAATTTCTTAAGGAGATGTTGACAAAGAAGAGGAAACTTGAAGATGCAGAAACTATTACTCTTAATGCGGAATGCAGTGCAGTCATCCAAAAGGCCATTCCTCAGAAATTGAAAGATCCGGGAAGCTTCTCTTTGCCTTGCACTATTGGGAAGATGGAAAACATGAAAGCCTTGTGTGACTTAGGGGCAAGTGTGAGTTTGATGCCATATTCAATCTGCAAAAGGCTTGGTCTTGGAGAAACTAAAAAGACACGGATTTCACTTCAGTTGGCGGATCGTTCTGTTAAGTATCCATTGGGGGTTATTGAAGACGTGGTTGTTAAAGTGGATAAATTTGTCATACCTTGTGATTTTGTGGTGTTAGAGATGGATGAAGATGTCGAGATACCCATTATCTTGGGAAGGCCATTCTTGGCTACTGCTGGCACTACAATTGATGTTAAAGCTGGAAAATTGACATTGAATGTTGGCGAGGACAAAGTTGAATTTGATCTGAACAAAGCAATGAAGATACCTCCTTTTGGAGCAACTTGTTTTACCATTGACATAGTGGATGACATTGTGCAGCTCGAGAATGAACACTTCATGGGAGCAGATCGGGTGTTGGATGATGTAGTAGAAGAAGAAGTACTGGTTGTACGAGACACAGAAGTTGAGATGGCTTTTACACTTTCAGAGGCACCACAGGTGGAACTTAAACCTCTACCTGATAATTTGAGGTATGCCTTTCTTGGTCCTAATGATACATATCCTGTGGTAGTTTCTGCTTTGCTCATTGATGATGAGAGAGAAAAGTTATTACATGTTCTTCGACAATATAAATCAGCTATTGGTTGGACAATTCAAGATATCAAGGGAATTAGCCTTGCTCTTTGCATGCATAGAATTGCCTTAGAAGATGATCATAAGCCTGTGATTGAGGGACAAAGAAGATTGAATCCGAATTTGCAAGAGGTGGTGAAGAAAGAAATCACTAAGTTGCTTGATGCTGGTATCATATATTCGGTTCCACACAGTAAATGGGTTAGTCCTATTCATGTTGTGCCTAAGAAAGGTGGGATGACTGTTGTTCACAATGAGAAGAATGAATTAATTCCCACGAGAACAGTAACAGGTTGGAGAGTTTGCATTGACTATAGGAAGTTGAATAACGCTACTCGCAAAGATCACTTTCCCCTCCCATTCATTGATCAAATGCTCGAAAGGTTGGCGGGTAATGAGTATTACAACTTTCTGAATGGATTTTCGGGTTACTTTCAGATTCCTATTGCACCCGAAGATCAAGAGAAGACCACCTTTACTTGTCCTTATGGCACTTTTGCTTATCGGAGGCTTCCTTTTGGTTTGTGTAATGGTCCTTCAACGTTTCAACGGCTCATGAACCACATTTTCTCAGATTTTATAGGAAGAGACATGGAGGTATTCATGGATGACTTCACTGTATATGGTTCTTCCTTTGAATCCTGTTTAGCCAGTTTATCAAAGGTGTTGCAGAGATGTACTGAAACGAATCTTGTTCTTAATTGGGAAAAATGTCACTTCATGGTGAAGGAAGGCATTGTGCTTGGACATAAAATCTCTAACAAAGGCATTGAGGTCGATAGAGCAAAAATTGAAGTTATTGAAAAATTGCCACCACCCTCATCTGTGAAAGGAATTCGAAGCTTTCTTGGGCATGCTGGTTTTTATCGACGGTTCATCAAGGATTTCTCCAAGTTAGCTCGGCCACTCTGCAATCTTCTTGAAAAGGATCGTGTTTTTGACTTTGATGAAAGTTGTCTTGATGCTTTTAACAAGTTGAAGAAGGAACTTACTTCTGCACCCATAGTTACATCTCCCGATTGGAGCTTGCCATTTGAGCTCATGTGTGATGCTAGTGACTATGCTGTGGGTGTTGTTCTTGGGCAAAAGAAGGATAAGCGTTTGCATGTGATAGCTTATGCAAGCAAGACTCTTGATGATGCGCAAATCAACTATTCCACGACGGAGAAAGAGCTACTTGCAGTGGTGTTTGCACTTGATAAATTCAGATCATATCTTGTTGGGTCTAAGGCGATTGTCTATTCAGATCATGCTGCGATTCGTTTCTTGATGACAAAGAAGGATGCCAAGCCTCGTTTAGTTCGTTGGATTCTCTTACTCCAGGAATTTGATCTTGAGATTCGAGATAAGAAGGGGTCCGAGAAGTTGGTGGCTGATCATTTATCTAGGTTGGATCAAGGAGATGGAGAGGTAGGAGGTGAAATACCTATCAATGATAAATTTCCGGAAGAGCAGCTTCTAGGTGTGTCCTTGTCTACACCATGGTATGCAGATTTTGTGAATTACATTGTGGGAGGAGTTGTGCCGGATAATCTTTCTTATAATCAGAAGAAGAAGTTCTTTTATGATGTGAAGCATTACTATTGGGAGGAACCGCTGCTTTACAAAGAATGTGCTGATGGAATGTTTCGTAGATGCGTACCTCATGATGAAGTTCCTCATATTTTCAGACATTGCCATTCTCTAGAGTGTGGAGGTCATAACAGTAGCATGAAGACAGTGGCGAAAGTTTTACAGTCAGGATTCTATTGGCCAACCATGCATCAAGATGCTAGAGACTTTGTGGCTAAATGTGATAGATGTCAACGAGTTGGGAATATTTCGAGGAGGAACGAGATGCCTTTACAATCTATTCTTGAGGTGGAGATTTTCGATGTGTGGGGGATGGACTTCATGGGTCCATTTCCATCTTCTTATGGAAATCAGTATATTTTGGTGGGAGTTGATTATGTCTCTAAATGGGTTGAAGCAATTGCGTCTCCTACTAATGATGCTAGAGTGGTGAAGAAGTTTCTAAAGAAAAATGTGTTCACTAGATTTGGAGTGCCAAGGGCTATTATTAATGATGGAGGTTCACACTTTTGCAATAAACAGGTGGCTGATCTCTTGAAAAAGTATGGTGTGACACAAAAGGTGGCAACTCCTTATCATCCGCAAACAAGTGGACAAGTTGAGATTTCGAATCGTGAGCTGAAGTCAATTTTGGAGAAGACAGTGGCAAGTTCGAGAAAAGATTGGTCAACAAAGCTTGATGATGCTCTTTGGGCATATAGAACGGCATTTAAAACACCTATTGGGATGTCTCCATATAGGTTGGTTTTTGGGAAGCCATGTCATTTGCCGGTGGAACTTCAGCATAAGGCGTTTTGGGCGACAAGAAGTTTGAATTTTGATTTAAAATCCACGGGAGAGAAGCGTTTGCTTCAACTTGGAGAGCTTGAGGAGATTAGGCTCCAATCTTATGAAAATGCTAGTATCTACAAGGAGAAGACCAAATTGTGGCATGACAAGCACATTCAGAAGAAGGAATTTGAGGTTGGGCAACATGTTCTATTATTTAATTCAAGACTCCGTTTATTCCCTGGAAAGCTTAGATCAAGATGGTCCGGTCCTTTTAAGATTGTGAAGGTTTATCCTAATGGGGTTTGTGAGATTATTAGAGAAGGGTCGGATGTATTCAAGGTGAACGGGCAGAGACTTAAGCCATACCTGCTTGGAGAAACAGTGGAGCAAGGAATGAGCATTCTCCACCTTCAAGACCCTACTATGAATTGAGGAAGTACGTCAAGCTATTGACGTTAAACGAGCGCTTCTTGGGAGGCAACCCAAGTTATGTAGTATTTGTGTGAAAAAAAAAATGAGTGTTGTGAGTTTGTGAAAAAAAAAAAAAAAAGGAGAGTGTTGTGAGTTTGTGAAAAAAAAGAAAAAGAAAAAAAAGAGTGTTGTGAGTGTAAAAAAAAAAAAAAACAAGAAAAACAGTTCGAATGCAGAACAGACCTGCGCATGAGGCGCCAATTCTGGCGCAGGAGCTCCACAGAACGCAGGAGAGACTCGCGCATGAGGCGCCAATTCTGGCGCAGGAGCGCCGCAGTAACGCAGCACGGGTATGCACATCAGGCGCGGATGCGCGCTTCAGAAATGCGCAACAGGCGCGGATGCGCGCTTCAGAAATGCGCAACAGCTTGTTTTCAGCGCTTCAGGCGCCAACAGCTTCTGTATTAACCGAAATTTTTGCTCCAAAATTCACATTATCCATCTCTTTTCTCCTTTTATTCAATATTCAACCCCAATTCAATCTCAAATCAAAAACCATAACTCCTAAATTCTATCCTACATCTAATTCCATCCCCAAAATCCTTTTACATCTTTAAATTAACTTCACCATTACTATTATATACACCCACCACACCTATACATACACAAATTCTTCTATATAAACCCCAAATTCTTAACTTTCATCCATTCAAAGTGCAAGGGGGATTTAAATTCGAAATTTTTGGGGATTCATCTAGCAAGTTCACCTCTTTGATTCAATTGGGTAATATTCTATCTTATCTTTTATTTGAATTTGTGAATTTTGCAAGCTAGGGTTCTTGGTGTGTAATTTGGGGGTTCTTTATTTCGTGAATTGTTTGGAGATTATTGTGCCTTGCTTGATATTTGTTGATTATGGCTCCTAAAAGGCAACGAATAATGGGTGGTAGTAGTAGTGCTCGTCTATCTTCGGATGAGAATGATGTTGTGGGAGATGGAGTGGAAAAATTTGTGAATGAGAATGCCAAGGCGGAGTATGGTAGGTTAGTTTCAAAGGGGGTTATTCAGGAAAGAAGGCTTGTGCCATATAAGTATGAGGAGATGGTTGCGATGATTAGTGAGCGGGGTTGGACATTATTTTGTGAATTTGCTAATGATGCCTCGTTGGATGTGGTTAGGGAATTCTATGCTAATGCTTCGATAGCAAGGAATAATTCCACGGTTGTGAGGGGTCGGAAGGTGGATTATTCGCCTCGTGCTATTCGTAATTTGATTAGGCAACCTCTTAAGCCTAGAGATGCTACGGATTGGGGACAAAAGTCTAAGGATGATGTTGATCTTGATGCACTCATTGGTGAGTTATGTGTTCCGGGAACGAAGTGGAAATGTAAGTTAGGTACGGAGATAAAGCGTACTTTCTCGGCTTCATCATTGTCTGGTTTTG
This sequence comes from Saposhnikovia divaricata, assembly GCA_036435485.1. Taxonomy (NCBI): domain Eukaryota; kingdom Viridiplantae; phylum Streptophyta; class Magnoliopsida; order Apiales; family Apiaceae; genus Saposhnikovia; species Saposhnikovia divaricata. Next base: position 30,450,110 of record CM071600.1, read on the forward strand.
CAAAGGCATGGTTCTTTTTCATCAGTTCTAATATCATTCCGTCAAACCATGTTTCCGATGTTACTGTTGATCGAGCTATCTTGCTATGGGGTATTCTCAAAGGTGAGTATGTTGACCTTTGGTACCTTATTAATCAAAATATTCTTCGGTTTTTGGGAAGCAATTCATCGTCTAGTATTCCTTATGCTTCTATTATCTCGTACTTGTGTGACGCATCGAAAGTCAAATGGTATCAAGGTGAGCCCGTGCATAAACCTATGGCTTCTATTAAGGATGCTACTATTGATCGGTTGAGGTTGAAGGAGTGGCCGGGCGGCACTCCTCATCCTAGGGGATTAGGTTTTGTTGTTGATGGTGATAGTGGTCAGAGAGCAGGTGCCCCGCCACCTGTTCAAAGGGCACCGGAAGTGGCTAGGGCAGGTTCTTCGCAGAGTACTGTGGATATGTCCGTTTTTGAATCTTATTTTCGTCGAATGACTAGGCGGTTGGATGCTATGCATGCAAGCAGTCGCCAGTATTCTGAGGACATGGGCATAGCTTTGGAGGCAAAGTTTCAGTCACCTAGTACTCCTGTTCAGTGGCCTATATTTGGAGCTCGGACTCCGTACCCTCCACCGGATTCTTCTGATGAGGATGATGAGGATGACGAGGGTGACGACAGCGAGGACGAGTAGGTATGTTTTCTACTATCCCTTGTATTTACTTCCATTCAATGCGGACATTGAATCTTTCAAGTTTGGGGGTGTTTTGAGGGATTAGTAGTTGTTGTTGTATGATGTGTTCATGTAGGATTTCATGTTTTGCATATTAGTAGTAGTAATTCATGCATATATGTTCGTGTTATCTACGTTTCTTTCATGTAGGACATTCTGTTTTTATTTCTGTATACCATGTGAGTTCATTCTAGTTGCATTTTCATGGCATGCATTTTTCATGATCCCTTAGAACGAGCTGATTCTGATTGATAGGTAGATGTCTAATTGAGTGTGGTAATGATGAATAGAGGGTTGATTTATAGTTTTTATGAAATTGACTTATGTGTTACGGAAACAAAATTTTTACACAAACTCATTGGGTGCTTTTGGGCTAGGTTGAGGTCATGCTTGTTTGGATGTTTTGAGATTTAATCACCTGATTATATTTAGAATTTTCGTTATTCCCTTGATGGCGTAGTAGCACTAAAGTCTAAGTTTGGGGGAAAACAGGGATTTCATGCTAGTTGTATCAATTGTTAAATAATGGCTAGGTGTCAAATGGCTAGTAGCCGGCTCATATTTATATGAGTAGTCTAGGGTTGGAAATGAGAAAGGCTCATTCCAGATCGCAGAAAAAAGAAAAAAAAAAGAAAAAAAAAGTCAATAAATTGTTTATATGCAAAATTAACCAGAGTGAGCTCTTTAATACTCGAGTAATTAAGTCTGAGGGGACTTAGTCCTAGTGACCTAAGGCTTTATAGTCTGGGATCCACTGACCTAACACTCGCTACATGGGTATTATTGTATAAGCCTTTTGGGGTCTCATTCATTGCACGGTTAAATAAGCATGCTTGTATATATGTGTAGTAGTAGTTAGTAATAAAGCATGAATTTCTGTCTACCTTGGATAAGGATGGAGGTGTTTCTAGGTTATGAAGTGTCTAAAGTCTATTCTATTTATAAACCTGTGATTGTCTTGGCGAAGGATAGGTATGATTTTTGACCTAGTTTTGGGAGTATTTCTGATGAGCATTGCACACACGCACGTTTCTGTTCATGTATTGTTAGTATACGGGAACTTGGTCGAGCTCTATTTGGATTTAGTTGCATTCTTTGAGATATTTGCTTGTTAGTTGGTTTTGGTTAGTTTGAAGGGGATCGTTGCATATTTCATATTAGTTGCATTCATGCATTGCATTGCATTAGGTTAAATGGATTTTGTGGGTACATTCGCTATAGGCCCTCACGAGACCTTACTCGTCCACTAGGGCTGCCTAGGGGTTTAAAGGGCTTGTTGCATATGCCAAATGCAACCGTGATCACCTACGGAAGTGGTACTAATCAGGTAGTTGTAATTGTTTATGCTTGAGGACAAGCATCAGTTTAAGTTTGGGGGTTTGATAAGTGGATTTTATATCCACTGGGAATGCCTCCGTTCGGCTTAAATTGATTGTTTTGGACTCAAGTTGTTGTAGTTTTGATGAGTTTTGCTTAGTTGTGCAGATTTACGAGAATGTTGATTAAAGTTGATGCTTCTATCGTTCTTGGAAAATTAATTGATTAAAATTCGGATTTTTGAGAAGGGCTGCGCACCTTATACTGTTTTGGCCATATCTGGAGTTCTAGAAGTCCGTTTTCAGCCCATTTACAGTCCACGCGAAGCTTGAGAGATTTTCTACAATATGGGATAGGGTTTACACGACCAGGCCGCGTGTGGTGGGCCCAGGAAGCACGACCAGCAGATAGATGGGAGCAGAAAAATTACTGTTTTGCCCTTTTCTAGTTCTAATTGTATTTTGGGCAATTTTTAATACCTACATTGAATTCTAATTGTAATAGAAGGTAATATCTTGCTGGGCAAGATTTGTAGAGCCTATTTAAACACATCCTACCATTGTAAATCATAACAATTCATAGCTTTAAATCGTATCAAGGTACTTTCGATCTTCAATTTTTTCTTCAATATTATGTTTTCATTCATTATCATTATTATTATGTTTTCTTTATTAAATATGCGTAACTAATTCTCTAATCTGAGGATTGGGTAGTATTCCTTGGTATTCATGCATGCTTGATTATGTGATTTTCTACCTGGCTGATTTGTTAATGAGATCTTAACACAATTAGGGGAGTCATGAACCTTTGATTGTATTCTAGGGATTGTAATAAGTTTGGGAGAGAAGTTGCAATCTTAGTACATGATTTAACAGACATAATTTGAATATTAGATCGGGAGATTAATAGGAGAATTGTGAGACATATAATTCTTGGCATATAACAGTTTATAGATATACTTTGATTGAATCACGGGAGTGTCAATTACGGTGTAGCTGTAAGGACTATATTGTAGCCTGGGAGGGTGGAGTATAACTATAGAAGAATTGTTTTCAGCAAGGTAGGAATACATATATCACATTAATATTGAGCATGTATTGAGACCAAGTGAAGAACCCCAGTTCTTAGATTGTTTTCCAACATATTTGAATCTCAGTTTAAAATCAATTCTTAGTGCTTATAATTAGTTCTTGGTTAATTTAGTTAAAACACAAACCCAAAAATTCTTCTCACACACTTCTAGACGTAAAGAGATAAGATACTTGAACTTGATATTACATTCAGTCCTTCCCTGCGAACGAACAACAAAAAATACTACTAACAAAGCTCATTTGCTTCATTGTGAATGTCATCAGCCTGTTGGTTGTTCATATATAATAAGTACGCATATATGACTGTATCCAATTAAATTGAAATGGTACTGCTTCTGAAGAAATAACATATCAACTAATTAAAATAAGGGAAAAGAAATCCAAACTGCCAGACAATATACTGATTAGCGAATAGTGATTACTGAATGTATATGTATGTATTTAATAATTATAAAAATTTATATAAATTATAAATAATATATTTATTTATTTATTTTAATAATCGGATCGGTTCTATTTTTTGGGTTCGGTTTCAACCTAAAATCGGAACCAAAATCGAAAATTTCAATATTTAAAAATCAAAAACCTCAATCACAAATTCGATTTTAATTTCAAATTTTTCGATTCAATTTTCATCAATTTCGTTTTTGATTTTTCAATAATTTTGCTCACCCATTATATCCTATATATAATTAGCGTAAGGAGGTTTTGATGGTATGGTTTGGCCGTCATGGATATTACAGCGTAAGGAGGTTTTGATGGTATGGTTTGGTCGTCATGGCTATTATAGTAAATTCAATTATTCAAGACATTTAAGAAAAACATACGGGAGAGAGAGTTGTACTAGCACAAACCCTACAGCACTTTTAACAAATAACATATCATGTTCAAAAATAAACAAAATAAACAAACAAATAAACAAACAAAAATAATAAACAAAGTAAACAAATAAACAAAATATTATAGTAAATTCAATTATTCAAGACATTTAAGAAAAACATACGGGAGAGAGAGTTGTACTAGCACAAACCCTACAGCACTTTTAACAAATAACATATCATGTTCAAAAATAAACAAAATAAACAAACAAACAAACAAAAATAATAAACAAAGTAAACAAATAAACAAAACAAATAAAGTTAACAAAGCATACGACCAGAATTTTAATTCAAAAATAATTATTTTATAAAACTAGAATTTTGATGGTAGATTTTGGTTGTCATGGCTATTATAATAAATTCAACTATTCAAGACATTTAAGAAAAACACACTCGAGAGAGAGTTGTGCTAGCACAAACCCTACAAAACTTTTAACAAATAATATATCATGTTCAAAAAATAAATAAAATAAACAAACAAACAAATATAATAATAATAAACAAAGTAAACAAACAAACAAAACAAATAAAATGAACAAAGCATACTACCAGAATTTTAATTCAAAAATAATTATTTTATAAAACAAGAATTTACATTTATTACAAAATAAATAAAAGGTCCTTAAGAAAATATATAGTAAGTCAAGACATTAAAAATGTAAAGAAAAACATGTGATGATTGGAAATGACACCAAAATCTAATAAAATATAATTTATAAAATCAACTCTATTTAAAAAAACGTAAATTTAGAAAATTAAATCCACACAGAATCGGAATATAATGCAAACAGAAAAAATATAAACCAGCACAAAAGTATAAAAAAATAATTACAAATTTTCTTAAATGAATGACTAATATAACACTTATAACAATTTTTTTTAAAGAATTCTTAGTAACCACACATTTGTTAAATTACTCAATAAAAAAAAGAAAATAGTTGTACCAATAAGTTCCAACATAATATAATGCAAATATTAAAAAAATAAATGATTAATAATACAAATTTTCTTAATTAAATGACTAATATAATACTTATAACAAAAGGTTTTAATGAATTCTTAGTAACCACACATTTGTTAAATTACTTGATAAAAAAAAATAGTTATTCTAATAAGTTCCAACATGTAAGTATATTATATATAATCTAATGAAATAGAAAAAAAGCATCCCGAAAAATATGAAATATTCAAATATATGTTACGCTAAATGTTCAAATATATATAATTTATAAGAAAATCATTTACAAAATAAAAGTATTTTAAAAAAAATAATATTTTAATAAAATCCATAAAAAATTCACTTCGAGATTTTACAACAACCATGTTTCTAAAATTTAAATTAAAAAGAAATGAACACAAATCAACAAATAAACATATTATTATTTTTCAAACATCGTAAATTCAATAGTAAATATATTAAAAAATAACCCAAAAACCTAAAAAATAAATTTATATAGTATCTAAATATAATACAACAAAAAAATCCTAAACTTATACTAAACAAAAACACATAATAAAAACCACATATGACAAAAAATATAAAATAAACATAAAGAAAAAAATCAATGTTGAAACAACATTTTCTATTTTTGATTTGTTTATATCTCAAAACGTAAAATAATTTCAACAAAAACGTAACACAATTAGTTTAAAATATTGTTATCAATTAGAACTTTAGTAATTTTAGAATAGTTAAATAGTAGTGGATTTATTTTAAATCTAATATATATTTAATGATTTTAAATATGAAAATCTAATATTTCAAAAAATTAGAATATACTAAAAAAAATCTATACATTTCCTAACAAAATTTTTTATATATTTCTGAATACTTTTAACTTCAAATCTTATTAATAGTTAATAAAATTAGTTGTGGCATACATGATCTTTTAGGAAAAAGCAAGTCAACAAATAAATGAATAAATAAAATTAAAACATTTATGTAAACATATTATAATTAAAAATAACATTATAATATTAAAAATAGACAAGAAAATAAATACTAATTTTTTTTTATAATATAAGAAAAAGTTTTTAAAAAGTAATCTAATATAATACTAACAAATATTAACATTAAAATTTATCAAATATAAATTTATTAAAATAATAAATTGAACAAATAAATTATTGAAAACACTTAATGATTTTAAAATTATGTAAAATTAGGAATTTATCTTACTTCAATAAATTCAATAATAATTATTTAAAAGTAACGTATATCCTTTAAAAATTAATAATATATTATAATACAATATTTTATTATTATAATATGTGAAAAAAAATTTAAATAAAAATACAAAACATTTGCAACAAAACCAAAAAAAAACATCAAACAAAAAAAATGATCAAGCAACCCCGCACATCGCACGAGTTTAAAGTTAGTAACCATAATTAGAGCATATCTAATACGCGGCCGACTGATGAGGTTGAAGAGAGAGTCATGTCTTTAAATAGATCGAAAAAATCAAAAAGTTGGTCAGTGAACTGGCCCAACAGACTTTTTCCACTTTCCTTTTTTCTATTTATACTAATTTATAATCCGTTCGTTGTACGGCTCTTTTTTTAATATTTATATTTATATTAATTTTTATAATTTTATATTTTATTAATTTACATATTAAATTGTTATTAAAAAATTGATATATATATATATATATATATATATATATATATAAGATTTTACACAATCGATTTAATATTTGTACCCTATCTTAAATTCTTAAAATTTGATTTGGAAGATTTTATAACTTAGGTGAAATTAACAAAAAATTCTTTAATTTAGTGAAGATTTAACAATTATTTTTCAATAAAACCTACGCAAAAATTGACGATTTTTACATTGAAAATTCTGTTTGATTTATCAAAATATCCTTTGTAATTATTTGAAAATAGTTCTACTAACAACCAAATATAATTTTAATAATACTAGCTTATAGCCCGTGCAAAGCACAGATTACTTTTAAATATTTTTAAAATTATATGATTAAACAAAATAAAGTATAATAATTTATTATGAATATAATTTAATTTTATAATATTAATTAATAAATTTATTAGTAATAATAATAGTTATTTAATAAATTACATGTATTGTTTAAAACTAATAATATAAAATCTTAAAGTAAATTTGTTGTTAACGGGATTCGAACCTTGGATTTAGAAGAGGGATTTAAATATAGAATATTCTTTATTATTAGATCTAACGATTATCATCTATTTACTAAATATCTAACTGTCACTATTCTTTTAACGGTTGGTTGAACCAAACTACTAATTATCCCCTAGTTTGTTTATTATATATTAGTATAGAAGTGTAAGAGAGATTTTGTCCAAACTTTTGATAATCAGTAGTTTAATCCTCCGTACAACGAAGATCTTAAAATAAATAGATGAAAACCGTTATATCTAGCATAAAAAATATTTTATATTTTAATATGTTATAAACTAAAAATATATTTACATTGAAATACGAAAATGTATATGTTAATGATTTAAATTATATATAATTAGGTTTTCTACATTGAATAACATTATCAATGTAGGACTTCTACATTGAATAGGATTAATTTAAAATTTCATAATTATATTTTCTCTTAAGATTCCGAGTGTTTCCATTTGAATAATAATTATTAAAGTATCACTAAATTAAAGATAATTTTATGAGATTGGCGTGGATTGTAAAATCATCTAAATTTGATTTCTAGATCCAAGATATAGGCCAAATAGTAAATATGAATTTCTTTTTAATACTAATAAATAAATAAAATTTAATTCTAATACAACCTTTTTTAATTATGTCTTTTTCTGATTATAATTTTCTTTTTAAAATTGAATTATAATACAAATTTTTATAATTATATCATTTTTAGATTATAATTTTCTTTTTAAAATTCACTTCTAATACAACCTTTTCTAATTATATCCTTTTTAGATTATTTTAATAATAAGTGTAATAGAGATTTTGTCCAAAATTTTGATAATCAATAGTCAGGTCCGCCGTACGACAAAAGTTCTTAAAATAAATATATGAAAACCGTTGTATCTAGCATAAAGAAATGTTTTATATTTTAATATGTTATAAACTAAAAAGTATATTTACATTGAAATACGAAAATATATATGTCAATGATTTAAATTATATATAATTAGGTTTTCTACACTGAATAGAATTATCAATGTAGGACTTCTACATTGATAGGATTAATGTAAAATTTCATAATTATATTTTCTCTTGAGATTCTGAATATTTCCATTTGAATAATAATTATTAAAGCATCAATAAATTAATGATAATTTTATGAGGTTCGCGTGAATTGTAAAATCATTTAAATCTGATTTCTAGATCCCAATATATAGCCCAAATAGTAAATATGAATTTCACTTTAATACTAATAAAAAATAACTAAAATTCAATTCTAATACAACCTTTTTTAATTATATCTTTTTCGAGATTATAATTTTCTTTTTAAAATTCAATTATATTACAAACTTTTATAATTATATTCTTTTTAGATTATAATTTTCTTTTTAAAATTCATTTCTAATATAACTTTTTCTAATTATATCCTTTTTAGATTATAATTTTCTTTTTAATGTGATCTAATCTTGATCGTCTATTTTTAATCCAACGGATCATATGATTTTGATAGTACAGTGACTAGACAAAAAATTTGGATAAGATCCCTCTTATGCTTATTAATTATTACTAGCTTATAACCCGTGCAATGCACGGGTTTGTTTTGATTGGCTATAAAATTTATTTTATGCTATAATTACATTTTTATATAATTATTATTTTAAAAAATTATTTTCATATTAATTAAATTTAAATTAAATTAATGATATGCATGATTTAAAATTTATATGATAAAATTTTAAGTATTCGAAACTTGAATCTTAGTAAAGCAATTTAATCATAAAATATACCTTATAATTACATCTAACGGTTCTTATTAATTACTGATATGGGCTAAAAGCAAGCCCTAAAGACACCGTTAATATTGCATTAATTAGACCTAGCCTGGTCCAAAGTTAAAGCCCCTTTATGAGGCCCGAAACCCTAATTAAATAATAAAATTAGTAGCTGGTAAATCAGTCGAATAAGGGACTTCGTAATTGAGTATGAAAAGGAAACTAAATCATATTAGGAGTAACCTCCAAGATATATATCTTCAATACTTATCTTCTTATCTCTTGGAAGGCTCTAGTATTGGGCCAACTGAATAACTTGCCCACCAAGTCTCCTATTTCAACTCTAATTCTAGGGTTTTCAACACCTATATAAGGACCTGCTCCTTCACATCTAGAACTACGTTTTTTGGCTTGATTCTTGATATTTGCAAGATACGTAGGCATCTTGTGAGGACCCGAGTTAAGTCACGAAACACTTGATCAGCCATTAAAGCTCGAAGTTCTCATAAACCTTAGCATTAAATACGCAGTAAATACACCCTATATTTCGTTCCACAACATTTAGCGCCGTCTGTGGGAATCGAATATCAACCATGGTTACCACCCGGAGAACACCAACACTTTCTGAAACCATCACTAACACCACCGCACCCCCGATTGGGGAACAAGTGCCCCCAAGGGCGAATTCTCAACCGCTGGTCACTCGGCCACAAGGAACTGAAGCGCAACCTCATGAGTCGCTACCCTTAGTGACGAATCCCACCACCCAAGGGACGAATCCCCTTCAGATGGTGGTCGCCCCTCTCGGAGGGCAGTCCGCTCCACCCACCGCTCAGATCTCTACTACAGTGATCCCCGCAAGCACGAACCCGATATATGGGTTGCCCAATTATCCCCCGTATCAGGCCGGACCAAGTGGTCACGCCCTCCAGATACACGAGCCGTACAATCCACCTTACATCAGGGGTTTAGGACCCAATCAAGGCCAGCAGTACTATGACTACTCAGGCCCGTATTATGATGATTCATCCTCGGAAGAAGATAGGGATGAAGCCCCGAGAAGACGTCGTCCAAGTAAGGAACCTATTGGACGCCGAAGAACCCATGATCGACCTCCCTTAACGGCTTCTGAAAAAATCAAGGCTCACGAGGCCAAGATCCAAAAATTAAAGGAGGACATAGAAAGGGAACAACGAAGACAGAATCAGAATCGACCCCCACCAGTGACGGGAGAAGACATTCCTTTTGTTGATTTGGAAAGAACCCCAAGGAGAGAGAGAAGGACCGAAGTCCCCTAGAGGTAGAAACACGAGGGTCGAAACCCCCAGAGGCAATCCTGAAGACTTGATGCAACTTGGAGATCCTGATGATCCAACCCCTCCATTCACTGAGGAGGTGATGAATGCGCATATATCACGGAAGTTCAAGATGCCTACCATAAAGGTTTACGATGGAACGGGAGATCCCGCTAATCATGTAAGGACGTTCTCTAACGCACTGCTGTTACAACCCGCCAGTGACGCCTTGAAGTGTAGGGCGTTTCCCCAAACATTAGCGGGCATGGCACAACGTTGGTACAGCCGCCTACCACCAAACTCCATTGCCTCTTTCAAAGAGCTAAGAAATGCTTTTGTCAGCCAGTTCATAGGAGGAAGAATTCATGAGAAAGATTCCGCATCTCTCATGACTGTGATACAAGGAAAGAATGAAAATCTCAGAGACTATCTCAAGCGATTCACAAAGGAAACGCTCAACATTGCAAACTTGGAAAACAAGGTAGCCATGGTGGCTTTGCAGAACGAAACTTCGAATGTTTATTTCAAAATGTCATTGGCTAAGCATCCCCCTGAAAATATGGTTGAGCTCCAACAAAGGGCGAGCAAGTACATCAAGGCGGAAGATAGTCTGAAGAAAGATTCAGGAACGGGGAACACCGGAAACGGTGACAACTCTAAGAAGCGGAAATCGGAACAGGAATATGATGCTAAAGATAAGTACCCGCGCACGGGCATGGATTCTGATTCAGCCCCTAAGAAGGGGTGTCCCGGGCAAAGGTTTACGGAATACGCAAGGCTGAACACTCCAAGAAGTCAAATTCTGATGGAGATAGAAAAAGACAGGGATGTGAGATGGCCGAAGCCACTAAGGACTGATCCTGAGAAAAGAAACAAGAATCAGTACTGTCGGTTCCATAAGGATGTGGGTCACGATACCGACGATTGTAGACAATTGAAGGATGAAATTGAGTTCTTGATCCGCAGGGGAAAATTGAATAAATTCTGCAAAGATGGGGATCGGGGAAACCCAAGGCGGGATTATGATAGGAAAGATGAGGACCGTAATCCCAATCAGCAGCCCCGGGGGCCAGTGATCAACATGATCTTTGGTGGCCCAACAGCGGCCGGGACAAGTAGAAATTCCAGAAAGGCGTATGCGCGAGAAGTGATGCACATTGTAGGGGAAGCGCCAAAACGTGCAAAGACAGAAGTCTCGATTGGATTCGATGATTCGGACCTTGAAGGGGTGAAGTTTCCCCATGATGACCCCCTGGTTATCTCACCTGTGATAGGCAACTCCCAAGTGAAGAGAGTCTTGATCGACAATGGAGCATCGGTGGACATCCTGTTTCATGATGCCTTCTTAAAAATGGGATACGCTGAGTCTCAGTTGACGCCGTCAAACATGCCCATATATGGGTTCAACGGAGTAGAGTCGAAGGTCGAGGGAACAATTCAGCTACCCATGACTATAGGACAAGAGCCACGGGAGGCAACTCAGATGTTAAATTTCTTGGTTATCAAAGCTACATCCACATACAATGCTATCCTAGGTAGGACGGGACTACATGCTTTCAAGGCGGTTCCCTCTACCTATCATTTAAAAGTTAAGTTCCCAACCAGAAATGGAGTAGGAGAAGAGAATGGGGATCAAAAGATGGCAAGGAGTTGTTATGTGGCCGCACTAAGGCCGGATGGAACCGGGGGGCAGGTCCTCCCAATCGAAGATATGGATGTTCGGGAGAATGAAGAGCGGAGAGGAAAACTAGCAGAGGACTTGCTTCCCGTACCTTTGGAGCTGGGAGGTTCTGAGAGGGTTACTTACACCGGGGCATCTTTGAAAGACCCCTTGAAGAGCAAATTGATCTCCTTTTTGCAAGACAATAGTGACGTCTTCGCATGGACAACAGCTGATATGCCAGGGATAGATCCCCAATTGATAACACACAGCCTGAATGTGGATCCAAACCAGAAGACAGTGAAACAAAAGAAGAGAAATTTCGCACCTGAGAGGCAAGAATCCATAAAACAGGAGGTTGACAAACTCCTAGAGGCAGGGTTCATTGAGGAAATCCAGTTCCCGGAATGGTTGGCCAATCCTGTGATGGTCAAGAAGGCTAATGGAAAGTGGAGGATGTGTATAGACTTCACTGATCTGAACGACGCATGCCCAAAGGACTGTTTTCCCTTACCAAGGATCGATACGTTGATAGATGCCACGGCTGGGCACGGGATGTTAAGCTTCATGGATGGCTTTAGTGGATATAATCAGATCAAGATGCATAAGGATGATATTCCTAAGGTATCGTTCATCACCGACTTTGGTGTGTATTGTTACCTAGTCATGGCTTTTGGGCTGAAAAATGCAGGAGCTACATATCAGAGGTTGGTAAACAAGATTTTTGCTCATCTCATTGGAAAGACTATGGAAGTCTATGTGGATGATATGCTGGTGAAAAGCCTACACAGGGCAGATCACATTGAACACCTATGTGAGGCTTTCGAAGTGCTGAGGCACCATAAGATGATGTTGAATCCGGCCAAGTGTGCTTTTGGTGTTGGGTCTGGAAAATTTTTGGGTCTTATGGTCTCAAAACGGGGAATGGAGGCCAACCCCGACAAAATCAAGGTTATTTTGGACATGGAACCACCAAGTTCTATAAGGGATGTACAGAAGTTAACCGGGAGGATTGCTGCATTAGGGAGGTTCATCTCCAAATCCGGGGACAAGTGTTTGCCATTCTTTAAAACCTTGAAGAAGGTAAAAAACTTTGAGTGGACTGAAGAAAGCCAAGAGGCCTTTGAGTAGGTGAAGAAGTATATGTCTGAGGCCCCGCTGTTGGCCAAGCCAAGTACGGGAGAAATCCTCTATCTTTACTTGGCAATTTCAGGTCAAGCTGTGAGTGCGGTGCTGGTAAAGGAGGAAAACAAGGTTCAGAAACCCGTATACTATGTGAGCAAAGTTTTACACGGAGCAGAGTTGAACTACTCCACTATTGAGAAGTTTGCCTTAGCATTGGTAATTGCCTCTAGGAAACTACGGCCCTATTTTCAAGCACATACGATTGAGGTCCTTACAGGACAACCATTGAGGAATATTTTGCACAGCCCTAAAGCCAGTGGTAGGCTCATCAAGTGGGCAATTGAGTTGGGAGAATTCGATATTAAGTATAAGCCAAGGATGACCATCAAAGCTCAGGCACTTGCTGACTTCGTGGTTGAATGCACCATTGACAACCAAGAAGTCGGGGGGGCAGGAGATACCTCAGGAAGGCAATAAGGAAGACAAGGAACCCATAATAGAGGAGAAGGAATTCTGGATGCTCTATTTTGATGGGGCATCAAAAACAAAAACAAGTGGCGCAGGTCTTGTCTTACAAAGTCCCGATGGATTCATGATTGAATACGCCCTGAAGTTAGACTTTCCAACAACCAATAATGAAGCAGAATATGAAGCTCTGATAGCTGGACTTGGCTTAGCAGGAGCCCTAAGGGTCAAAATCCTTAAAGTTTGTGGAGATTCAAGGCTAGTTGTGGCCCAAGTCAATGGAGAGTTTGAGGCAAGGGATGAAACCATTGCTAAATACTTAAGGCTTGTGAAGGCAATAATGACTCAATTTGATGAGTGCTACATTGAGCACATTCCGAGGGAGGAAAACACCAAGGCTGATGCCTTATCCCAGTTCGCCTCCTCTGAGATAGAAAATTACTCTGGAAGTGTCTACTTCCAAGTTCTGAGAACCCCTACCATCGATTCAAAGTTAGTCGCACCTATTGGGGTGAGGGAATGTTGGATAGATCCCATAAAAGCACACCTCGAGACTGGTTGGCTCCCGACTAATGCCATGGAGGCACGAAAGTTATCTGTGAGAGCGTTGAGGTATGCTCTGATTGAAGGGATAGTGTACACAAAGTTTTTTATGATTCCGTATCTAAAATGTTTAAGGCCCGAAGAGGCCAAATCAGCTATTGAGGAAGTCCATGAGGGAATTTGCGGACAACACTTGGGAGGCAGGGCCCTAGCTCATAAGATAGTCAGGCTTGGATTCTATTGGCCTGAGATGATGGTCGATGCCAAAGAGTATGTGAAAAAATGTGATCGGTGCCAGAAACATGCACCAGTGGTTAGACAACCACCAGAGATGTTGACATCCGTTAGCTCCCCCATCCCGTTTGCTATGTGGGGGATGGACATTCTTGGGCCCTTTCCTATGGCCACTGCTTAAAGAAGGTTTCTAGTTGTAGCTATTGACTATTTCACAAAGTGGATTGAGGCCAAACTGTTAGGTCCAAATGTGTTGTAGAGGGGGGGGGGTGAATACAACTTTTCGAATATGAGAAGCAATAAATACGATGCAATAAATGAACACACAGCTTCAAGGAATATATGTCTTATATATAACTTGAAAGGGTTGCAACAACATTCATTACAAAGTATAACAGAAGTTCAGAGAGAATTGAATGATACTAAGCTCTGTGAATGCACTCTCTCTCTTTCTCTTGTGTTTTTCTCAAGAATTGCTCACTAACTAAAATATTACACAAGTACTTCTATTTATACTACATGTAATCTATGTCCTGTAGTCTTCAAAGACTAAGATATACGTGGCCCAATGATGTCCACATAAATCTTGCCTTATCTTGAAAGCTTGGAAATCTGCCAATCAGAAGATGCCATGTGTCATGTTGAAGCTGCACTCTAAGTAGAACTTCTACTTGAGAATTTCTACTTAGCCATCTCGAAGTTCTAAGTAGAACTTCTACTTAGAAACTTCTACTTGGCCATCTAGAATATTTAGTACTTAGAAAATATTCTGGTCTTCAACTTGAAACTTCAATGCACATCTTGAACTTGTGATATCTTCATGTCTTCTTTATTCTTCACCAAGCTCTTGAATATGGATCTTTATCACTGACATAAACTTGCTATCAATGTCCTGACACTTGATGCAACGGTCTGGTTCATAAGTGACTAGTCTTGATAGGGTTGTTGCTTCTTGAATAAATTACCATATCCAATTAGTAATGTGGCTTTCCAATATTTGCTTTCCTTCTTGTTCACTTGAAATCAATTGGTCTTATTGATACTGATAGTTATGATCTTGATTCTTGGCTTTCCAAATCACTGAGGCATGAACAACTTTGACTTGAACTTCTCTCAATGATTTCTTCTTGGATTGATCATAGTTAACATGTTGAATTGTATTAATTACCTTGTCTTCATTTAGTGTTGATTTCTTGTGACTTCTTGTTCTTGATTGTCTTCTGGTTAAGTATCCTTTCCTTTAGTTTGAGTTACATTAGTTATAGTGTTACAAGTTTACACACTCTGCCTTTCAATCTCCCCCAATTTGATTGTCTAACAATGACATTCAAATTAATGAAGGATAACTCAACTAAACAATGAGACGAGAAAAGATAATTAACATTACAGTCTTGAATAATTTACAATTGAAATTTACATGAAAACAATACAAAGAACTTAAACTAGAAACAGAATTCGAACTTCGAATTAAAGATCATTTGAGTGATTCCTATCACCTGGATTATTTCATATCTTTTAGTCAAACTTGTATCACCTTATTGGATTCACTCTAAGGTGAATTTTCCTCAAGTGAGTTAAAGCAACCGAAAGACATGAAGTTTTTCCAACTTCAAGTTCACACCACTCTGACCTTTAACCCTAATTCTGTTTCCTCTTTCTAGCTTCAGCAGCTTGGTCTCTCTCTTCTTTCTGCCTTTTGCGCTTCTCCTTCTGCTGCTGTTCTTTCTTGTACACTGGATCTTTAAGCTGCTTCCACCTAGCATTCAACAGACTTACAGCTTCCATTTCTAGAGAGTTCTTGGGCTCTGGATAAGGATGTTTGAAAAGCCTTCTGAGTTTGTCCACCTCCTGAGTAGTCCTGATCTTTGGAATATCCTCAAAGTTCTTCATGATGAGCTGAGATTTCCAATGTGTTTTATCAACTTTAAACTGACAATAGATCATCTTGGGGTAGCCCTTGACACGGTTAGTATTGTGGACACTAGCCGCATCTCGCTCCATTCGCTTCTTTTCCACTACTACTTCAGACAGGTAACTCATGAGTCTCTGCTTTTCTTCAACAAACTTATCTTCCACTTCGCCCCATTTGAATACATATAATACTCTCTCCAGAAATGCAGCATCTTGAGTCCGTAGCAGCCATTGTCTACTCATATGCAAGATTGTTTGATTCTGGTCTGCATCTATGAATACTAAGGCATCAGCTGTATCTTCAACATAAGCATGTATCCAGTATACACTATCACTTCCTGGAACACCAATAGCCTCCCTTATTTCTCCTTGTTCTAGTGCTCCAGAAGGAAGAGTCAGAGCTTCATCTACATTCTTCATAGCTTGAAGAATATTCCATTTCTTCTCTATCAGCTCCGGCTCAATCTTCACGTCATCAAGAGGGTTTGGAGCAATGACATCACACTTCCACACCTCATTGCTCTTCTTGAATATAACTCTCTCAATGATCTTCACGGATTTATCTTTAAGCTAAGAAGCGAATCCCTTACTCATCATTTGTCTACAGACAACTTTGAGAGATTCTACTGAAAGCTCCATTAGATCATTTTCCTCCATGCTAACCCTCTTCATCTTTCCGTCAACTACCATCCGGACAAAATTTGGATATGCTGAGAATTCTGGACCCTTGTCCTCTGCTAGCTGCATTAACTGATCCCTGTACAGAATGCTTAGCTCCTCAGATTGAGAGTATTGAATTTTAGTCGCTAGCAAGAACAACTCTGACGCAGATCTTCTCATTATGAATTGGTCATCCACATATAAGAAAGATGTTGGGACTCCTTCTACCAAAGACAAGATAACCTGCAACTCCTTAAGATTTGCATTGTATCCAACCCTGACTTTAGAAATTAATCTCTTCAAAGCATTTATATAGTCCCCAGTCATTGGATTCTGCAAATTCAAGTTGTAGAACAGATCATCTGCATCCTTGTTATGAACTCCTTTCGCACAGGGTCCCATCATTATCTTCCTTGCTTCATCCCATTTCTGCCCAATCCTTCGTTTGTCCAGATCAACTTGAGGATCAGCTAGCCTTGCAAGCTCATGATCATACTGCTTCCCTTGTAGCTCCACCATCTTTTCTAGGAACGCAGCATGTTCTTGCATCATCTTCATTTTATAGAACTGAGCTTGTTCCAAAGCTAACTGTTGAGCTTTAATGGTTTCCTCATCAACAGGAAATTCATCAGGCATTCCGGAAGACATCCCAGCACCTCCACCGTGTTCCTTCAAAGATCTTTTTATAGCGTGTGCCAACGGTACGTCTTCCATGTCAGAATCTGAGTCAAGTACCTCCTGTACTGTTTCCTGATGACTCAGGTCAACAAATGGTTCATCAACCATTACTGCCTTACCCTTTCTCCTCCTCAGAGCCTCTTCATCAACAGACGGCTCAACTTCTGGTTCCTTGACAAGATCAGCGGGTTCTTCAATTTCTTCGATGTGAACTGCCTGCTGTCTCGTCTCCTTTCCACTCTCCCCCTTAAGTGAGTTATCCTGAGCTCCACCTTGGTCTTCAGATCCACCAGCTGCATAGGAACCTCCAAAACCAGAACCAGAGGCTCCCGCTCCACTAGCACCACCTGCACCACCTGCACCAGCATCGGGGGGAGGTTGTTGCGACTCGAAGCACTCCGGGGGCACAAAACTCCTGACTGCGAACATCATTCTACTGATCTCCACAGCCATTGTATGCATTGTAGACTCCAATGCCCCCATCCTCTCATTGAGAGTGCTTCCCAAGACACCACCAGCATGGCCCAAGTCATTGACCTTATTTGTCAAATCATCAAAAGCTGTAGCTTGACTTGTCTTTCTTGCTGCGTAGTCGTCTAGAGCCCTTTGGTTGTTTCCAATGTTCATCCCGAACTGCCCCATCGTCTGTCCGAACTGCTTCATCTGATTTTCCATAGAAGTCATACGCGTATCAAGATTTTCAATGTTAAGGGACGGTGTTTGGTTTAGGTGACCTCGCTCTAATACTCGTTCTGTTGGTATTTGACGCTCGGTTTCGGGCCTTGAAAATGAAGGTCCCTCTCTCCCTAACCTCTCACACACACTCCCTGTCTCACGCTCGTGTATGTCTTCAATGATTGATCCAAATAATGAAGCAGTACCTGCAGAAAATTGATAAGAAATGTTGTTGACAGTTATGGGATCAAATTCTGTTTGTTCCTGAGTTGGAATCTCAGGCTGAGAGGCTGCAAAGTGTTCTTTTACAACATCAGAACCGATCCTCTTTGCAGCATCAGTACGTACCGGTGAAGGTACGGCTGAAGTTCTTAAGACTTCATGTCCTCTTGAAGCAACAGTATCTTCAAGAGGTACATCATCCTCACCAAAATCAAAATCCCTATGTGCAGATTGTTCAAGGGGTGAACCACTCGCGTGAGGTGGAGTGGTTGCGTGTGACACGCTAGGGTTTGACTGTGGTTGTGAAGTAGCAGCGTGGAAAAGTTTGGCTTTCTTTCGAATAAGTTGCTGCTCTTCGGGTTCATTCTCCTCATAAGTTTCTACATAGACACGTGCTGGCTTTCTGACTTCCGTTAACAAGGGTGATAGAGAATAGGAATGTGTATCAGACTCAGAGTCAGAAATATGGCTCTCACCCTGGGATAGATCCTGCGGGTTAGCAGTCTCTTGGGTCGCGGAATCAGATACATAGGAGGAGGAATGAATAGTATGCAGGGAGAGATTACCTGATTGATTACCTTGTGCATCATCGCTTTCCTCATCAGGAATCTCATCAAATGCCTCAGCATGAACAGATGGATTTTGAGCATGTGATGAAACTTGTGATGATGCCTCCAAATTGGTAACTCCTGCATCATATCTAAGCCACATTTGTATATTTTCAGGAATAGACCTCGGTTTACCTTGATGTTTATCCTGATTAGCAATGGTTGAAAGTGACTTAGTGCCCATCCGTAGCGGTGCAGATGTTGGGCTTCCGGCAAATCTCTGTCTAACAGCAAAAGCATCCTTCGGTATTAGGTCATTAATGAGCATTTGTAGGAACCGAGGAAACCAGCAGACAACATCAGCTGTAGTGAGGTCTCTGCTTGCAAGAGATCCCATTGAGGCCACTATCTCAGAGAGAACTATGCGTCCATAATTTATATCCAGTTCTCTTGCTAGCGCAACTGCAAAGGTTCGCATTGGAATTGGAATTTGATGAAAGTCTTTTTCGCGTGCCCGAAAACATCTTGTGATGGCCTCGAAAAAGTAATTCCATTCCACATGGAAGAATTGCTTTTGGATATTTCCTGTGATTGGGCCTTTTGGAGGATAACATCCAATTTCTTCAAAGAATCTGAGGCGTTCTGTAGCTGTAGGTTCTGGATCATAAGCATCTTTAATGGGGAATCCCAGAACTCTGTTGACAATCTCTTCAGTCACCTCATATTCCTGACCCGCTAAGGTAAACCTGAAACCTAAGGGGGTTGATTTGCTCCCAAAAGTAACCGCACTAGTCCATAATTGCTGTAAAGCATCATGTACTAGTGTAGGTTTAGCAGTAAAAGCATGGCTAGCTTTGGAGTACAAATTGAGAAATCGTATCCAAAACTTAAACCGCGGGAGTTGATCACCAATTTCCGTAGAAATATTATAAAAATTGTTTTTAGCAAGTGAAAATTGGTGAGCCATTTTAATTAAATGTTTTTCTTTGAAAGATGTGAATTTTTTATTTTAATTGAGAAAAACAAATAATTTACGAATTAATCAGTTTTATTCCTTTTAATTTTTCGAGAATATCAAAAGATAGTCTGAAAATTTAAACTACGGAATATGAACAGCCAAAGACTAGATCTGAATATTCAACAAAGATGAATATTCGTGTGTTTATCAGTGAAATCGTGTGTATATGTGGAGAATATGAATTCGTGTTTTTGAACAGATACACAAAACTTGATGTTTGTGTGTATGTATATGCGCGTGTATATGCGGTTACAAAAACACAGTATCACAATGATTAATGATAACACAGTGATTAACAGTCAAAAAATTTGGCAGTAATTCGTGATTAGTATGAGTTTAATCACAAAAACACGGGTTAATTGTATGAAGTCTGTGAAATCGCACTGTTTTTGTGAAACGGCTGCTGTGAAAATGAAATTAGGTAAAGTGAATTAGGCATCGAGTTAGAGATGTATATATAGATGAATGTGAAATGACAAAAATGTCCCTGTTAAAAAGAGTGAAAATTACCAAGTCCATACAGGGAACATCTAAGTCGAACTCTATCTCGAACATTTCTATCTCGAACATCTCTATCTCGAACATCAAGTCGAACTTCGAGATAAAGTTCGAGATAGAAGTTAACTCGAACAATTAAGCACAAATGAACACTAACCAATTTTTTAGCAGAAACTATAGGGAAATCCTATCTCGAACATTAATAACTTGTAGTAAACTTGGAAAATTCCCCTCTTAAGAAACAGGGAATTTCAAGATACTTTTCGAGTTAGAAGTCTATCTCGAACATCAAGTCGAAATTCGAGTTGAGTTTCGAGATAGACTAAGAACTCTATCTCGAACATCAAGTCGAAATTCGAGATAGACTAACTCGAAGATAATCTCATTCTTTCCAAAATACCCCCTTGAACCAAAAAGTACAGGGTAATTCAAGATATGTTTCGAGTTAGGAGTGTAACTCGAAAAAATTCCCTTTAGCTTAACTGAGAACTCTATCTCGAACACCAAGTCGAAATTCGAGTTGAGTTTCGAGATAGACTAAGAACTCTATCTCGAACATAAAGTCGAAATTCGAGTTGAGTTTCGAGATAGACTAACTCGAAGTTAATTCTCAGTTCTTTTCAAAATATTCCCTTAAAAGGAAACCTCATCTCAACCTTTGAGATAAAATTCGAGATAGACTTTATCTCGAATATTTTGAAGATAGAACTAGGCACACTGGTAACTCGAACTCGAACTCTAAGTCGAATTTCGAGATGAATTTCGAGATAGCCAACTCGAAATTCTTCCCAGACTTAGAATTTTTCAAAAACTTCACTCAGACAGCTTAAGTCGAAATTCAAGTCGAATTTCTGGATGAGTTTCGAGATAGAACCTAACTCGAAATTTTGAAGTTTTTTAATTCTAAGGCCTCTAATTACATGAAACTCATAGGTAAATTCATCTAAAAATCATGCAATATTTAGAATATTATGAATTTAACTCCCCCTATGATCATGCAATCTAACAAGCATAAATTCACAGATTTGTGCTATAAAAGACACTTAAAACACAAAGAATTTATGCAAAAACACACTATATGCAACCTATAACAATCATTAATTAGGCATTTTAAAGTCTAAGCACATAATGATTGAGTAGCTTGCACATACAAACATAAACATGGATTTTACAGATAGAAGGCTTTACTAACTTGTGTTAAGCATTCCCAATTCACCAACCAACCTATTGAATGTTATTTCATCAAGAGGTTTGGTGAATATATCTGCAATTTGTTGCATTGTGGGCACAAAATGTAGCTCCACAGTCCCCTCCTCAACATGTTCTCTTATGAAATGATACCTGATGTCAATATGCTTGGTTCTTGAGTGATCTACAGGATTGTTGGTTATGGCAATGGCACTTGTGTTGTCACACATGATTGGAATTTTCTTGTGCTCCATGCCATAATCCTTCAATTGGTTCCTCATCCACAGTATTTGAGCTACACAGCTTCCAGCAGCAATGTACTCAGCTTCAGCAGTAGAAGTAGATACTGTATGTTGTTTTTTACTTTGCCAGGACACCAATCTTCTCCCAAGAAATTGGCAAGCACCAGATGTGCTTTTCCTATCAATCCTGCAACCTGCATAGTCTGAATCCGAATAGCCAATAAGATTAAAACCTGTATCTCTTGGGTACCAAATCCCTAGATTTGGTGTGCCCTTGAGATACCTAAAAATTCTTTTGACGGCTACGAGATGTGATTCTCTAGGATCCGCTTGGAACCTTGCACATAAACAAGTTGCGAACATTATATCGGGTCTACTTGTAGTTAAATAGAGGAGTGAGCCAATCATACCTCGATAGCTTGTGATGTCAACTGATTTACCTGATTTGTCTTCATCAAGCTTCGTGGCTGTTGCCATGGGAGTCTTAGCTGCTGATGCATCTTCTAGATTATACTTCTTGAGTAAATCTCTGACGTACTTGGATTGACAGATAAAGATACCATCTTTTCTCTGACTGATCTGTAATCCAAGGAAGAAGGACAGCTCTCCCATCATGCTCATATCATATTTTTCCTGCATTAGCTTGGCAAATTTCTCGCACAAGCGCTCATTTGATGACCCAAAAATAATATCGTCCACATATACTTGAACAAGTATTAAGTCATTTCTCACAACTTTATAGAACAATGTTTATTCAATTACTCCCCTAACAAAACCATTTTCAATTAAGAATAAGGATAGGGTTTCATACCATCGTCTTGGGGATTGCCTGAGGCCATAGACAGATTTGAAGAGTAGATACACAAAATCTGCATGTTCTGGATCAACGAAGCCAGGCGGCTGTTCCAGATACACTTCTTCTTCTAACTCTCCGTTCAGGAAGGCACTTTTCACGTCCATCTGGAAAACTTTGAAGTTCTTATGTGCTGCAAATGCCAAGAACATCCTGACTGCCTCAAGTCTTGCAACTGGTGCATAGGTTTCATCATAATCGATTCCTTCTCGCTGAGAATAACCTTTTGCAACCAAACGAGCCTTGTTTCGTGTTACAAGTCCGTTTTCATCCAGTTTATTTCTGAATACCCACCTAGCTCCAATTACAGATATGTTCTTTGGTCGGGGTACCAGTTTCCAAACTTTCTGCCTTTCAAACTGATTGAGTTCCTCTTGCATTGCAATCACCCAATCAGCATCGCCAAGAGCTTCTTCTGTTTCTTTAGGTTCAAGCTTGGATAAGAACCCAGAATATAAGGAGATATTAGCCATGTCAGCTCTTGCAGTTCTTCTAGTAGTCACACCAGCATCTGGATCACCAATAATTAACTCAAACGGATGGTCTCTATTCCATACCCGTTCACCTGGAAATTGTCTTGATGATTCAGCTTGACTTTCTGAGTTGGGGTGCTGACTACTTTGATTATTTTCACTAACTCCCCCTGAGTTAGTGCCAGCTCCTACAGAACAAGAGTCAACTCGACTCGAGCCTTGAACCGTAGTCCTTGAGTTGCTATTTACTCCCCCTGAGTTGTTGCCGGTTGGTACTGAAGAAGTCTCTCCTGATCTTGTAGAATTAGCTTGTTCACTAGACTCAGGTTCTTCATGTACGCTTGGAACATTTAATGGAACAACCAACTCAGGTTCATCTTCAAGATCTTCTAAGTCCAGATTCTGAAATTTTAGGGACTCAGGTTCACTAGAATCTCTTGAAATTGATGAGAGTTTGGTATCGTCGAATCTGACGTTGTAACTTTCAGTCACTTTTCGATCATTCACCAAGAACACTCTATAAGCTGCCACCACGTCTGTAAAGTAACCAACAAAGATTCCTTCACGAGCTTTTGCTGCAAACTTGCCTAGATTTTCATCATCTATAAGCACATAGCATTTTGCTCCGAAGACATGAAAGTATTTGATTGTTGGTCTTCTGTTGTTCATTAGCTCACATGGTGTCTTTTCTTTATCTTTTATGATCAAGGTTCTATTTTGAGTGTAACAAGCGGTACTCACTGCTTCGGCCCAGAAATACAAAGGAAGTTTTGAATCATACAACAAAGTTCTTGCTGCTTCAACCAGAGTTCTATTCTTCCTTTCAACTACTCCATTTTGCTGTGGAGTCCTCGGGGCTGAATACTGACGACGTATTCCATTAGATACACAGAAGTCATTCAGCACTGCATTTTTGAATTCAGTGCCATTGTCTGATCTAATCGTCTTCACAGTAAGTGTTGAAACATTCTCAATTTGAGTGATATGATCAATGATTAAGAAAGGTACTTCGTCTTTCGTCATTGCGAACAATACCCATGTATACTTGGAGAAGTCATCCACGATTACCAAAACATATCTTTTCCTAGACAAAGATAGGACATTCACTGGGCCAAGCAAATCCATATGAAGAAGTTGTAGAGGCTCAGTAATACTAGAAATTTCTTTGCTTTTATGCGATGCTCGCTTCGACTTTCCCATTTCACAAGCTTCACAGAGTCCTTTCGGAGCGAACTCCATTTGAGGTAGATCTCTCACCAGTTCTCGCTTCGCGAGAGCATTCATCGTTTTGAAGTTTAAGTGAGATAACTTCTTGTGCCACAACCAGCTTTCATCATCCGAGGCTTTGCTGTAGAAACAGGTGACCTCATTCTGATTTGCTGAATCCATATCTGCAACAAAAAGATCTGCCTTTCGAACTCCTCTCAAAGCTAGTGAGCCTTCCTTGATGTGAGTGATTGATACACCTTTCTTGTCGAAGACAATTTCGTAACCTTTGTCACAGAATTGACTTATACTCAACAGATTGTGCTTTAGTCCCTCAACATAGGAAATATCTTCAATGATGACATTGCCAGTCTTCAGTTTGCCATATCCCTTAGTCACACCTATGCTGTCATCTCCAAAGGTAACATAAGGGCCAGCTTTCATAACCAACTCTGTTAGCAGGGACTTGTTTCCAGTCATATGCCTCGATGCTCCACTGTCTAGCACCCATATAACTTTATTTCGATTCTGCTTAATGCCCTGCAATGACAGATTGGTTAGACATTCTTCGGAACCCAACTTTGATTGGGCCCGGCTTTTCGATAAGATCGAGAATCAACAGATTTAACAACAGGAGATGCACTTTTCTTCACATTACTAGAGCTTTCGACTATCTCCTTTCCTTTCTCAGACTTGACAGATTTGTCCGTCTTAGGAGAAGGTTTGTCACTCCTAACTTTAGGAGGGCTGACAGTCTTGGCTCTCCCATACTTTTTCTTGATATTTGAACTAGCAACAGTATTTGAGCATGACTGGCTAGATGCATTCATTAAATGCATAAAAGTTTGCATGATGTTAAAAGTGCATGGCATACAATTAGGTTGACCACACTGTGCATGATTCTGATGCAGATTATTCATTGTATGTGTGGTAGGCATGGCATGTGCAGCAGGAACATTCATGTTAGCTTTGCATGCATAAGAAAGATGTTCAGTAGATTTACAATGATAACATGCTTTCTTTATTCGTTCAGCCTTAACCTCTTTTATGCCTTTCTCTCTCTTTCCTTGTTGTTTAACAGCCTTAGCTCCTAATCCTAGTCTAGATTCATCTCTAGGGAAATTGATTTTAACTTGTTTGATAGGAGTTACAGGTTGTGCTTTCTGGCGATCTTCCATCTCAATCTCATATCTAGCTATCAATTCATTCTCTTCTTCTTCTATTCTAGGAACAAGGTGTTTGTACATAGGTTTGACAGCGGATTTAAGAATTCTAGGTGTTTCCGTTTTAAGGTCACTGGAACTAGGGTCAATAGGTCTCTTTCCTTCTTTCTTAGGAAGGTCAGAATAATCAAGTCCTACACCTACTCCAGTTATCCTCTTAAATGTGTCATTATCTACATACACTTTACTAGCAGCTAGTTTGTAAGTTTCGCATTTAGTTTCTAACTCAGCTAGATTGTTCCTAAGACATGCTTCTACTTCTTCCTTAAGGACGAGCTTGTGTTCTAGAGATTTAATAAAGTCTCTTAGGGAAGTATCTACAGTGCAAGCAGCCTCCAGCTCTTCCACTTTTGCCTCAAGCATTCTGCATTTGGCAACAAGTGTTTTCTGTTCCTTTTGAGAAGAGTCTAGGCTTTTGCACAACATATAGATCTCTTCACTAAGAGCCCCGTTCTGTTCCTTATAATCATCAATAGACATTTCTACTTTAAGAGTCAGAACTGGTACCTCTGGTTCCTCTGATGTCTCAGCCATGAGGGCAAAGTTTGCTACATGAGTAACATCTTCCTCATCTGAATCATCCCAAGCTCTTCCTTCTGTCACCAATAAAGCTCGTTTTCCATGTCTTTCCTTCAACAGTGCTTCATAGTTGCTTTTGAGAGCTTCAAATGTCTCTTTTGGATAAGTCTGTTTAGGCTTTTTGCAGTCCGAGGCAAAGTGTCCAGCTTCACCACAATTATAGCATTTGAACTTCATTTTGAAATCCAAAGGAGATTTGTAGCTGGTATTCTTGCCTTTTCCTTTGTAGCCTGACGAACTACCACCACCCCTAGCAGCCCGATAATAAGATGAAGATTTTCTCTGTGGTCGGTTGCTCTTTCTAAATCTCATGTTGCTGAACTTCCTTGCCATGTATGCCACGACACTATCGTCCATGTTGTCCAGCTCTTCTTGGGTGTAGTAGTCATCATCACTGTCAGATGCGCACTCGTCATCATTATCAACTTGATGTGGTGCAAGTGATGATTTAGGCTTTGCTGCAACCATGGCCTTCTTAGACTCTTCCTCATCAGCAACTAATCCTGATGCACTTTCTTTTCCCTTTGAATCATTGTCCCATGCTTGATCTTGAAGTGTTTCCAGCTCATAGGTCTTTAATATTCCATAATATTCTTCCAGAGAAGTTGTATGTAAATCTCTGGTTTCTCTTATTGCGTAGACCCTATGTTCAATGCTCTTTGGCTGGTTCCTCAGATATCTCGTGTTGGTCTCAACCATGGGGAGAGTTACACCTCTCAGATTCAAATCCAATACTAACTGACTGAATCGTAGATAGACGTCTGTTATGCCTTCTCCTTTTCGTATTCTAAAGGTGTCATACTCCATCTTGAGTATGAGTGTCTTGTTGCTTCTAACCTCTGCAGATCCTTCCATGACAACTTCTATCTTGTCCCAAATCTTCTTCGCTGTAGTCAGACCTTTGACTATGTTGAACATTTCATGATCAAGAGATTCCATCAAGGTTTGTCGTATGGCAGTATCATAAGCTATTTGTTCCTTGTCAGCATCCGAAAACTTCGAGGCCTTTTTAGGCTCAGACCGAGGTGCTATAACCACCCCTCCTTCCGTATGTGCAGGAACAACCACCATTGGAACAAATTTACCCTTGTCAAGGACTTCCAGATATTCAGGGTTAACAGTCTCTAAATATAGTCTCATTTTGAAAACCCATTCTTCATAGTGATCTTTGTTGAACATTGGGATCTTGAATGCATTTTTAGGAGCCATCTCAATTCTGGTCACTAAAAGTTTCTAAGTACCCAAGACTAGGCTATGTAGAATATTTATGTAGAACTTTTGCCTAAGTCGAAATTTCTCTAAGTAGAAATTTTGCTCAAGTCGAAATCACCAAGTAGAAATTGTCCAAGTCGAAATTCTATGTAGAAATTCTCAAGTAGAAATTCTATGTAGAACTTTTGTCCTTAGAATAATTTTTCTGCAGATTACTTTAATATTGAATAAACAATATTATCTCTTTAACACCTTTTGACTTTGAATGCTTTACTCACCTAACCCACCTAACCCACGTGCTAGGTAATGAATATGTTTTGTTTCACTTTCGGCCGTGAATAATGCAAATCACAAAGTCCAAAAACACCTTTTTATTCTTTTACTATTTTTCTGTTTGAAAAGGAGATCAAAAAGTTGTTGGGTCGTCTTCTTTGATAAGAACAAATGATGAACACTCAAGAACACCAAATATGAAAGTACCCAGATTAATTCACAAAAATTAATTAAAATACATCCAAGCTAAATAATCACACCTGGAGTATTTAAACAATTTTTCAGATGAGTTTTTTCACCACAAACGATTTAAAGCACACTTTTCAAGAAAATGAAAAGTAGATCTAGAAAATGAAAACTCACGATTCTTCTACTCAACACAAGGATCTATGTTTTGTATGTTAAACATATAGCTCTGATACCAATTGTTAGGTCCAAATGTGTTGTAGAGGGGGGGTGAATACAACTTTTCGAATATGAGAAGCAATAAATACGATGCAATAAATGAACACACAGCTTCAAGGAATATATGTCTTATATATAACTTGAAAGGGTTGCTACAACATTCATTACAAAGTATAACAGAAGTTCAGAGAGAAGTGAATGATACTAAGCTCTGTGAATGCACTCTCTCTCTTTCTCTTGTGTTTTTCTCAAGAATTGCTCACTAACTAAAACATTACACAAGTACTTCTATTTATACTACATGTAATCTATGTCCTGTAGTCTTCAAAGACTAAGATATACGTGGCCCAATGATGTCCACATAAATCTTGCCTTATCTTAAAAGCTTGGAAATCTGCCAATCAGAAGATGCCATGTGTCATGTTGAAGCTGCACTCTAAGTAGAACTTCTACTTGAGAATTTCTACTTAGCCATCTCGAAGTTCTAAGTAGAACTTCTACTTAGAAACTTCTACTTGGCCATCTAGAATATTTAGTACTTAGAAAATATTCTGGTCTTCAACTTGAAACTTCAATGCACATCTTGAACTTGTGATATCTTCATGTCTTCTTTATTCTTCACCAAGCTCTTGAATATGGATCTTTATCACTGACATAAACTTGCTATCAATGTCCTGACACTTGATGCAACGGTCTGGTTCATAAGTGACTAGTCTTGATAGGGTTTTTGCTTCTTGAATAAATTACCATATCCAATTAGTAATGTGGCTTTCCAATATTTGCTTTCCTTCTTGTTCACTTGAAATCAATTGGTCTTATTGATACTGATAGTTATGATCTTGATTCTTGGCTTTCCAAATCACTGAGGCATGAACAACTTTGACTTGAACTTCTCTCAATGATTTCTTCTTGGATTGATCATAGTTAACATGTTGAATTGTATTAATTACCTTGTCTTCATTTAGTGTTGATTTCTTGTGACTTCTTGTTCTTGATTGTCTTCTGGTTAAGTATCCTTTCCTTTAGTTTGAGTTACATTAGTTATAGTGTTACAAGTTTACACACTCTGCCTTTCACAAACCCTTGGCTAAAATCACAACTAAGCAAATCATGCAATTCTTCTGGGAGAATGTCATGTGCAGATATGGAATACCACGAATCCTTGTTACGGACAATGGTTTATAATTTAACAACAAAGAGTTCAAGGACTATTGTGATGAGAATGGGATTGAGCTTCGATTCACCTCAGTTGCCCATCCTCAAGCTAATGGACAAGCTGAAGTTGCCAATCGAATCATCCTCGATGGACTTAAGAAAAGAGTGGAACGCTCTAGAAATACTTGGGTGGATGAGTTACTACCCATACTCTGGGCATACCGAACCACATGCAAGGTGACTACTGGAGCAACTCCATTCATGTTAGCCTACGGGGCTGAAGCTGTAGTACCCGTGGAAATCATGCATGTATCTCCACGATTGGGGGCCTTCGAACCAGACACCAATGAGGAAGGAATGAGACTAGCCCTCGATCTGATCGACGAGGTAAGGGATGAAGCCCATGCTAGGAATACGGAGCATCAGAAGAAAGCTTCCTTCTACTACAACCTAAGGGTGAAAGAAAGGTTCTTCCGTCAGGGAGACT
This sequence comes from Saposhnikovia divaricata, assembly GCA_036435485.1. Classification (NCBI taxonomy): domain Eukaryota; kingdom Viridiplantae; phylum Streptophyta; class Magnoliopsida; order Apiales; family Apiaceae; genus Saposhnikovia; species Saposhnikovia divaricata. The sequence goes on from CM071600.1 coordinate 30,479,848, forward strand.
TAGTGCTCAGAAAGATTGAAGCATCCGGTGTTGGATAAAAAGGGAAGCTGGCACCAAATTGGGAAGACCCATATCGGGTCAAAGGCACACTAGGTCGAGGATCATACAAGTTGGAGACTGTAGAAGGGAACGAGGTGCCTCGCACTTGGCACGCATCGAATCTCAAGGTCTATTATGTTTGATTATCCTATGAAGGACGTAGCTTATATCTATTAGGGAAGTAGAAATAAGGTCGACGAAACCATTTTGGAGTTTTTTAAACTCTGAGTAGGAAGTAGAGTATTATGTAAGGGCTAGACCCCATTTCAAGTTTTAATGCAATTTGGATTTCTCCTCCTTTAGTTGTTGTTTTATGTCTGTTATGTGTCAAAGCATATTTAAGATTGCTAGCTAAAGTAAGCCAAAATACAAAAGGCAAAACAACTAAGTGAAAGGAAAAGTTCGAAGATGCATAAAACGAATAAACGAGAGCCCGAAGGCTATAAGTTATGGGTTACAATTTAAGAAGGCAGGGCTTAGAATAAAAACACTAAAAACATGCCACGCAGGGCTTAGAATAAATAAAGCTCAAGGAGCCTTAGGGGCAGCCTTTGCAGACCTGGCCGAACTCTTTGAAGCTGAAGCTCTATCAGAGCTGGTGGCAGTAGTCGATTCCTCGGCATCAGCATGGAGAGGGGGGCGATCAGGGTTCAAAATTCTATCAGCAGCTTCCTCTTCCTCCCCTTCCTCCTCATCCTCCTCCATGGGAGTAATCCTCTGAGACTCCAACAACTTGGCTAGCTCCAACGGGGCCTCGGGGCAAGGGATGTCACCAATCTGGAACAGCCCGGGGTGCCTCTCGGAAACAGCATCTAGTGCCCCCTTCCAACCACTAAAGTAGTTGGCTGGATAGATAAGATCATCATGCTTAGCCATGAGCTTCTGAAAGTCCTCGGAGTCCATATAATCATCAATGATATCCTCCTTGCCTTGGCGAAGCTCAGCAATGCTGCCATAGGCCTTCTCCAACTCCCCCTCCTTTTCTTTCAACTTCTCTTCCAAGTCAGCAACTTGGCCCCTCGACTGATCAAGATCCTTCTTAAGAGTTCCAGCTTGAGTTCGCCAAGATTTGGCATGATGCATGGCAGCCTGGAAATAGGTGTTACCCTGAAAACACAATTTAGTGGTTAAGAAACGGAAAGTAAAACGTTAACTAAAAGAGAAGTAAAATTCTTACAGTAGCGAGAGCCTGGGTTCCCAGTGACTCGACTGCCTCCAAATCACGAGAAAGAACGATGTCACGATAGTCAGCGGGAGTGACCGAGTGATAGGACCAATCCGTTGAATGTTTGGTGTCCCCCACCACTGAATCTTGTTTCCTAATGCCCCAAGCGGGCCGAAACACAGAAGTCTTAGCCGAGGAGGCAGCCCCACTTCCCTCATCCGCATCAACAGCCCCATGGGGTCTCAAAAAAGCTGGCTCTGTGGGTTGACCTCTAGGGTCCTTAGCAACTCGCTTTCTCTTCATACGGGGAGTTTCCCCAGCCAAATGCTCCTGGAGCTCATTAATGGCTCTAGCAGCTGAGAATCAAGGACAAAGTTAGTAACAAATGAAATGTAACATGTAAAATGAATGAAAAACTAAGTAAAAGAATAGTGGGATTTACCCTTATCAGTAACAGAAGAAAGACCCACAGACTTGAGGGAAAATTCCTCAAGAAGAGTAAAGAAGTGAGTTTCCCCTTTGTCTACAGTAAGGGTGTTGAAAGCAGCTCTTTCGGCATCATTTAGCTCGATGTCGTCTGAATTCCCATCAGTTACCTTCCCAAAGGAGCTACGAAAGAGGGTGCCCCAATCACCCCCCCTCCCACACAAGGTACATGAACTCCTCTTTCCATTTAGGATTAATATCATGAATTGAAGAGGGATCGTAGATATTTGGGATCGTAGCACGAAGGCTGATATATACCCAGCCAGGATAAGTGATTGCACTATTTTTAAATTGAAAAATCTTCCTAAAAAGAGGAACAGATAGTGGAAAGTTTTTTATCAAACAAAGGACCATGAAGCAAAGAATGGCCCTCCAAGCATTTGGGACTAGCTGACAAGGGTTTATTTGAACATCCGCCAATAAGGTGGGAATGAAATCATGGAAAGGAAAACGAAGCCCAGCCATGATAGCATCCTTGTATATGCAAAAGGCATGGGGCTTCCAATGACAAGAACGATCCCCTGGTTCAGCTGGGACTAATTTTAAGGGGGAACGAACATTGAAGAGTTTGTTGAATTTTTTGATTTTCTCAGCATCAAAAAATCTCGAATGATGATTATAAGAATCTAATGCAGATACAGAGGGATATTCATCTCCTCTTTGATTAATCATGTCTATCAAGGAAGTATATTTTGAACGGATAGGAGGGAAAGAGGTACCTCGCGATGATGCACTCATCTGGCTTAGCCTCCTAGCTTCTCTATCATCTGCCATGGATGTTCTTGAGATGAATGCTTCAAGGATAATCTTCAAAGTAAAACCCAGAAACCACCGTAATAAGAGGAGTTTCGCCGGGAAACTCTTGTCGGAAATCGCCTTGAGAACGAAGGATTTGAGAGAAATTTTCAAGAGATAATGTGAGGGAAGTGAGAAATGAGTTCACTCTTCTTACTCTTTTATACTCAATACAACCGGTCATTTAGCCGGTTAGAGTGCTTAGTTAACAGGTTAAAGCCGGTTAAGGCCCAAATTGAGGCCCAAGATCTAGAAACTCGTAGAAGCTTCTGGAATCTAAAAGAAGATTATAGAAGGATCGAGAAAACCAGGTCATAAATCCCCCACGAACTCATTCCAGTTGGCAGGATGAGGTCGTAAAGCCCACGAGGAGGCCTATTATTACTCCTTCCACGAACTCGATTCAGTTCATGAATTGAAGTTGAAAACAGTACGAACAAGCCACGTTAAAGATTTTACACGACATCGACTCACCTCGTAGGATGAGGTCGTATCTAGTTCGACGAGGCTAGCTTATGGACCATGGACGACCTCGATCCACCTCGTAGATCCAGGTCGAAAGATCAACGAGGAGGCTCATGGAAGAACCTAACACGACCTCATGTCACGTCGTGATTTAGGGTCGAAACGCTAGCGACCTGCCTCATTTGATGGCCTTACACGACCAGGTTCGTCGTCGTGAGACGAGGTCGTAGGTCGCACGACCTGCCCCATTTGATGGCCTTACACGACCAGGTTCCTCATCGTGAGACGAGGTCGTAGGTTGCACGACCTGCTCCATCTGGCGCCTCTACACGACGTCGTCTCACGTCGTGAATCCAGGTCGAGCATCCCACGACCAGGCCCCCCTGGTAACCTTGTACAACCTCGATCCTGGTCGAACCACGAGGTCGCCAGCCTCATGACTTGGGCACCTCGTGACGACCTCGATCCAGGTCGAAGGATTTTTAGAGAAATTTCAGAAAATTATTAAAAATGATTACGTTCCGGAGATAAAAATTTCGAAAATTACAGAAACATGGAAAAATAATTTTATGCTCGAAGCACAATTTAATATTTTCAAATTAGTGCCGATTAGCACCACTTAGTGCCGTTTAAGCATCGTTTAGTGCCTCTTAACACAGATTAGCACCGTTAAGCGCCGATTAGTGCCGTTAGTGCCGTTTGGTGCCATTTAACATTGTTTAACACTGTTTAAACATTGTTTAAGGCTGATTAGCGCCGTCTAGTGCCGTTTAACACCGTTTAGTGTTGTTCAACATCGTCGTAAATGCGTCGGTCACTCCACGCTTTACATTAAGACGATATTGTTGAAAATACTCACGTAAGAGCAATGAACCCTGACCCAAGTCTCGAATAAGGCCGTTATAACTTCAAGGAAAACCTGATCAGTTTTCCTAGAAGTTGGGGGGCAAATGATATGGGTTAAAAGCAAGCCCTAAAGACACCGTTAATATTGCATTAATTAGACCTAGCCTGGTCCAAAGTTAAAGCCCCTTTATGAGGCCCGAAACCCTAATTAAATAATAAAATTCGTAGCTGGTAAATCAGTCGAATAAGGGACTTCGTAATTGAGTCTGAAAAGGAAACTAAATCATATCAGGAGTAACCTCCAAGGTATATATCTTCAATACTTATCTTCTTATCTCTTGGAAGGCTCTAGAATTGGGCCAACTGAATAACTTGCCCACCAAATCTCCTATTTCAACTCTAATTCTAGGGTTTTCAACACCTATATAAGGACCTGCTCCTTCACATCTAGAACTACATTTTTTGGCTTGATTCTTGATATTTGCAAGATACGTAGGCATCTTGTGAGGACCCGAGGTAAGTCACGAAACACTTGATCAGCCATTAAAGCTCGAAGCTCTCATAAACCTTAGCATTAAATACGCAGTAAATACACCCTATATTTCGTTCCACAACAATTACTAAAAATCTAACTATAATATGGTGTAATATTTTTTTTGGTATACATTAATGATTGTAAAATTATGTTTTAAATTAAAAGGTAATGTACTTAATTAGAAAAGAAACATTGATGATTGCAAGATATGTTATAACTGATGTTTTTAGGTGTTCATAAAAGGTGATATCAACTAAAAGTAAACATGAAAAGGTAATCGACTAATTACCATTAATTATATTATTCTATTATTTATTTTAATAATTAGGAGAACTGTATCGAAAACCAAAATTTATTTTAATAATAAGGATAACTGTACCGAAAATCAAACCGATAAACTTTCAATGTTCGAACTTTAATATAACAACTAGCTTATAACCCGTGCGATGCACGGGTTTCCTTTGATATGTTGTAAATTTTATTTTATTCTATAATTATGTTTTTATATAATTATTAATTTTAAAAATTATTTTAATATTAATTTAATAAAATTTGAAGTAAATTTAAAATAAAATTTTAAGTTAAATATGTCGTTAACAGAATTCGAAACTTGAATATTTAGTAAATTAATTTAATCATTAAATATACCTTATAATTACATCTAACGGTTCTAGTTACTAAAAATCTAACAGTAATATGGTGTCATATTTTTTGGTATACATTAATGATTGTAAATTTGTGTTTTAAATTAAAAGGTAGTGTATTTAATTAGAAAAGAAATATTAATGATTGGAAGATTATGATTGTAAAATTATGTTTTAAATTAAAAGGTAACGTGTTTTAATTAGAAAAGAAATGTTAATGATTGGAAGTTACGATATTTTAGGTACACATAAAGGGTAATATGTTCAATTAAAAGTAATCGTATTTCAAATTGATTGAAAGATAAGATAGTTTAGGTATTTATTAAATTTTATTTATAGTAAAATTATGTTTTTATATAATTATCAATTTAATAATTTTTTAAATTTTAATTTAACATAATTTAATATACTCATATAGTCATATTTACGTATTATACTAATATTTTCTTATTATAAAAAATGTACAGGGATTTTAATATATTTTATTAATAATTAAAAATCTGGTGTGATATTTTTGGGTATATATTAATGATTGTAAGATTAGTTTTAAATAAAAAAGGTAACATATTTTAATTAGAAAGGAAATATTAATGATTTGAAAATATGGTACGATTGATGTTTTTATAAAAGGTAATATCTTGAATTAAAAGTAAATGTGAAAATGACAATAACTAATTACCATTAATTATATTATGTCTTTATTTATTTTAATAATTAGGATAACCAAACAGAAAACCAAACCGACCAAACTTTCAATCTTTCGGGTTTAATATATTAGTATAGATATATATGATATTTTTCAAAATTTTAATTTTCTAGTAGTTTAATTTAACTTTTTTTTAAAACAGTAGTCTAATTTTACTTCATAATTATAAGATGCACTTTACCGTACCAAAATTTTTAATGTTTTTTTTGTTAGTTATTATTTAAGAGAAAATGAGATATTAAAGTTAGAAAAGACATTACCTTTTAGTTGGAAAAGATAATCAGTTAGTTATCAGCAATTATAATATTATTAGTTTATTTCATTAATTTGGGAAAGATAATCAGTTAGTTATCAATAATTATAATATTATTAGTTTATTTCATTAATTAGAACGAACATAACGATCATATTTTTGGAAAGAAGAGACTATAGTTAGAATAGTTAGAAAAGGTAGAAAAGGTAATAGTTGAAAAAGATAATTGGTTAGTTATTAAAAATGAGATATTTTAGTTAGAAAATATAGAAAAGTTATTTAACTTTAGCTGAAAAAGGTAATCAGTTATTTATTAGTAATTATATATTAGTTATTTCATTAATTAGACCGATCATGTTTTTGGAAAGAATAGATTTTAGTTAAAAAAGTTAGAAAAGGTAATAGCTGAAAAAGGTAGTTGCTTAATTATTATTTATGGAAAGTGTTGTGAAGAGCTGATATTTGATAGTTTGAGAAAATGTTGTGTTTTGTTTTTTAATAAGTAAAATAATTAATGATAATAAAATAAAATAATTAAATAAGGTAAGTACTGTACCGTACCGTATCCTACCAAAACTTTTAATGTTTCGTCTTTTATAATATAATATAGATATATAAGGATATAATTTTATACTCGTATATATGATGTACAACAAATTCAATTTATATTTTTTATATATGTTCCATTCCAGGTTGCACTTGGACTTTTTTGCATTGAAGTGAGTTGCTAAGTTTATTTAAAAGGACCACGTAAGAAAAAACTTGGATTCTCGGACTGAACTTGCTCTTAAACGGGTGATCCTCTGTTCTCTTCCTCCATGTTTCCTTTGTGTTCCATATTCTTTTTAATACAAAAAGTATATTCCTGGGACCCATTTTAATAAATAATTATTATTTATTAAAATGGATCCCGCTAGGAATATTCTTTTTGTATTAAAAAGAGCAGGAAACACAAAGAGAACATGGAGAAAGGGGCCAGAGGATCCCAACCCCTCTTAAACTCTTCATCAAAATTTCAAAATCTAGCATTAAATAAATTTTACTTTTATTCATTTCTTTCAAATATTTAATTATCAATATTTCTTAGCTTGGACAAACTAGGACAAGTGTAAGTATACATGGCCAAACCGGAACCGGAACCGGAAAACCGGACCGGACCGGGTCAAAACCGGTCAAAACCGGCCCGAACCGGAACCGCCCTAAACCGCCGGTTTATTTATTTTAAAGGTTCAGTTTCAGGTTTGTGTGTATTGAAACCGGTGAACCGGCGGTTCGAACCGGCGGTTCGAACCGGTGGTTAACCGTTAGTAATGACTGGCTATGTATTAATGTAGTATAGATTATAAAAATTATTGTAATAAATTTTATTATTTGTTGTATTCTTGTAAAACATTTAAAATTTATTGTAATATATTTACTAATGTTTTAATAAAAAAATTATTGTAATACATTTTATTGTTTGTTGTACGTGAAAGTACCACTTAATAAAAGTGAAACTATTATATCCTTGAACTTTTAAAACGGTTTGCATCTTACAAATTTTAAAAAATTACTTAGCATTACAATAATTCGAAATTATAATTCATTCCATCCAAATTCAGAAAAGCTTATCGTATTTCGAAAAAAAAAGTATCAAGTATAATGTATATATAAGGTTCAAACCGGAACCGGAACCGGGTCTTGAACTGGGTCAAAACCGGGTCAAACCCTGAACCTGAACCGTCTGAACCGGAATCGGCGGTTTATATCCTATTAAGGTTTAGGTTCCGGTTCAAGATTTTTACGAACCGGAACCGGCGGTTTACGAACCGGAACCGGCGGTTCACGAACCGTGGCCATGTATAAGTGTAAGTGGACCTGGTGTGGCCGTGTGGTGAACCCCTCCTATATTTGTACAATAACGTACATGTACTATATTAATTTGCAATACAAAATTTGGTTGATTAAATGACCCTGGGATTGACTTATTTTTGCTGTTTTAATTTGCTTAATTACTTTTTGGCTATAAGAGATTAAACTTCAAATATGTTTTAACCCCTTACCGGTGATGAACCAAAATGATTTTAGAAGAAAAACAATTATTAATTGATATATACTAGTAACTTATTTCATAAAAGATATGCAAGCAACAAGGTGCTCATGTTAGTAGTAGACATGAATTGTCAATAGCGTGAACTATCAGATTAGCTGGAGCTGACAATTCGTTCGTTTCGTATATTTGTACATTCGTGTTTCGTGTACGTAATGCCAAATTCAAAACCGATTCGTTAAAGATTCGTTTCGTGTTCGTGTATCTTCATTTCGTGTACATTTCGTGTTGTGTTTCGTGTAATTTTTGAATAAAAATAAAAATATTTAAATATTAAATTTTTACTAGTCAAGTCTTAAATCAATATGTCATAAATAATCAAGTGTGCTCAAGTCTTGTGATAAGTGGATTTTATATCCACTGGGAATGCCTCCGTTTGGCTTAAATTGATTGTTTTGGCTCAAGTTGTTGTAGTTTTGATATGTTTTGCTGAGTTGTGCAGATTTACGAGAATGTTGATTAAAGTTGATGCTTCTATCGTTCTTGGAGAATTAATTAATTAAAATTCGGATTTTTGAGAAGGGCTGCGCAGCTTATACTGTTTGGGCCATATCTGGAGTTCTAGAAGTCCGTTTTCAGCCCATTTACAGTCCACGCGAAGCTTGAGAGATTTTCTACAATATGGGATAGGTTTCACACGACCAGGCCGTGTATGGTGGGCCCAGGAAGCACGACCAGCAGATAGATGGAAGCAGAAACATTACTGTTTTGCCCTTTTCTAGTTCTAATTGTATTTTGGGCAATTTTTAATACCTGAATTGATTTCTAATTGTAATAGAAGGTAATATCTTGCTGGGCAAGATTTGTAGAGCCTATTTAAACACATCCTACCATTGTAAATCATAACAATTGATAGCTTTTAATCGTATTAAGGTACTTTCGATCTTCAATTCTTTCTTCAATATTATGTTTTCATTCATTATCATTATTATTATGATTTCTTTATTAAATATGCGTAACTAATTCTCTAATCTGAGGATTGGGTAGTATTCCTTGGTATTCATGCATGCTTGATTATGTGATTTTCTGCCTGGCTGATTTGTTAATGAGATCTTAACACAATTAGGGGAGTCATGAACCTTTGATTGTATTCTAGGGATTGTAATAAGCTTGGGAGAGAAGTTGCAATCTTAGTACATGATTTAACAGACATAATTTGAATATTAGATCGGGAGATTAATAGGAGAATTGTGAGACATATAATTCTTGGTAATTAACAGTTTATAGATATACTCTGATTGTATCACGGGAGTGTCAATTAAGGTGTAGCTGTAAGCACTATATTGTAGCCTGGGAGGGTGCAGTATAACTTTAGAAGAATTGTTTTCAGCAAGGTAGGAACACAGATATCACATTAATATTGAGCATGTATTGAAACCAGGTGAAGAACCCCAGTTCTTAGATTGTTTTCCAACATATTTGAATCTCAGTTTAAAATTAATTCTTAGTGCTTATAATTAGTTCTTGGTTAATTTAGTTAATACACAGACCCAAAAATTCTTCTTACACACTTCTAGACGTAAAGAGATAAGATACTTGAACTTGATATTACATTCAGTCCTTCCCTGCGAACGAACAACAAAAATACTACTAACAAATTGGCGCCGTTGCCGGGGAAGGCAGTATAGTTGAGTCTTGGTTAATTTTTTCTTATTGTTTAGATTTTAATTGGTTCCACAAGTTGTTTTGTTGGTGATTTTCAGGTGTATGCTACGTTCATCTTGCGCTAGAAAATTGGAATTTGACCCTGAAATCGAGCGTACTTTGAGAAAGCTAAGAAAAGATAAAGCTAAGATGGGAGATCCAGAACCTCGACCAGCTGTTAATGTTGATCAGTCTTCTATTTGGGACCATGAGACACCGAATCCAGCCAATTGCATGTACAAAACTCCAGAGATTGGTGCAGCTCAGTTCCATATTAATCCGAGCTTAATTCAGATGATCAGCAATCAAGCTTTTGAAGGAGACATTGAATTAGAAGATCCACACAAACATCTAGAGCATTTTGTGCAGATGTGTGGTTCATTCAGAATCACTGGCGTTACAAGTGATCAGATTCGTCTCCATATGTTTCCCTACTCTATTAAGGGAAGAGCTTTGGAATGGTTTCAGCAACTTCCAAACACTTCGGTTGCTACATGGGAGAGTCTTTCTACGACATTCTTGTCCAAATACTATCCCTCTGACAAGACGCAACAGTTGAGGACTATGATTATGAGTTTTAAAGCACAACCGGGTGAAGGTCTATATCAGGCATGGGAGAGATTCAAGGCACTGTTGAGGAAGTGTCCACATCATGGCTTGGAAGATTGGCAGATCATCAGTACTTTTTATGGGGCCATGAATGCAGATATTCGTTTGAGTTTGGATGTGGCTGCTGGTGGAAATTTCAAGAAGGCACCAACTACACAGGCTAAAGCACTTCTTGAGGAATTAGCATCTAATAATTATTCATGGGCACCTAGTGGGACGAGCTCAGCAAAAGCAGCACAAGAATCTGAGATGATCAACATGCTGGCTCAAAAGTTGGATACTCTAACTCAGGAGGTGCGAGGACAAAAGGTAAATGTGAATGCTATTTCTTCACCTATGGAAGGGTATCATGATTATGGTGCTAGTCAGAACTCGTATGCTCCACAATTTCCAGAAGAAGCATCTTTTATTCAAGGAAGACAGCCTTGGCCTGTGCAGAATAATTCTTACTACAATCCAAATCAAAGGCCAAACAATAATCTTTCTTATAGTAACAATCATGCGGCTAATCCTTCATATTCATTTCCAAGGCAGAATCAACCTCCTGGTTTTCAGTCACGACCACCGTATCAAGCACAGCAGCAGTATCAACCTCCGCCAAAGAAAGAACCAGCTGAGTGGGAGGTTGCACTAAATAAGATTATGCAAGGGACTTCTGGGGCATTGGCTAATATGGAATCAAGAATAGATCAGATGGCATCATCTCAAAAGATGCTAGAAACACAGATTGGACAGATTGCCTCAAAGATGGGTGTTCGTGAGCAAGGATCACTTCCTAGTCAACCCGACCAGACTGGTAAAGAGCAATGCAAAGCAATTACTTTGAGGAGCGGAAGAGAGTTGCCCGAGGTTGAGATTCTTAAGCCTAAGGAGAGTGATACTGAGAAAGAGGATAAGCCAGTGGAGATTGCTGCAGACACGTCAGAAAAAGAAGATGAGAAGAAGAAGGAAGAAGATTCAGAAAAGCCGTATGTTCCTCCACCACCTTATGTTCCTCCTATTCCATTTCCACAGAGACTTCACAACAGGCATTTAGAGAAGCAGTACGAGAAGTTCTTGACTATGTTCCGGCAGTTGCATGTTAATATTCCGTTGGCTGAAGCTTTGAATCAGATGCCGCTTTATGCTAAATTTCTTAAGGAGATGTTGACAAAGAAGAGGAAACTTGAAGATGCAGAGACTATTACTCTTAATGCTGAATGCAGTGCAGTCATCCAAAAGGCCATTCCTCAGAAATTGAAAGATCCGGGAAGCTTCTCTTTGCCTTGCACTATTGGGAAGATGGAAAACATGAAAGCCTTGTGTGACTTAGGTGCAAGTGTGAGTTTGATGCCATATTCAATCTGCAAAAGGCTTGGTCTTGGAGAACTTAAAAAGACACGGATTTCACTTCAGTTGGCGGATCGTTCTGTTAAGTATCCATTGGGAGTTATTGAAGACGTGGTTGTTAAAGTGGATAAATTTGTCATACCTTGTGATTTTGTGGTGTTAGAGATGGATGAAGATGTCGAGATACCCATTATCTTGGGACGGCCATTCTTGGCTACTGCTGGCACTACAATCGATGTTAAAGCTGGAAAATTGACATTGAATGTTGGCGAGGACAAAGTGGAATTTGATCTGAACAAAGCAATGAAGATGCCTCCTTTTGGAGCAACGTGTTTTACTGTTGACAGAGTTGATGAAATTGTGCAGCTAGAAAATGAACATTTCATGGGAGCAGAACGGGTGTTAGATGATGTAGAAGAAGGAGAAGCACATGTTGTTCGAGACACAGAAGTTGAGATGGTTTTTACACTTTCAGAGGCACCACAGGTTGAACTTAAACCTCTACCTGCTAATTTGAGGTATGCTTTTCTTGGTCCTAATGATACATATCCTGTGGTAGTTTCTGCTTTGCTCATTGATGATGAGAGAGAAAAGTTATTACATGTTCTTCGGCAATATAAATCAGCTATTGGTTGGACAATTCAAGATATCAAGGGAATTAGCCCTGCTCTTTGCATGCATAGAATTGCCTTAGAAGATGATCATAAGCCTGTGATTGAGGGACAAAGAAGATTGAATCCGAATTTGCAAGAGGTGGTGAAGAAAGAAATCACTAAGTTGCTTGATGCTGGTATCATATATTCGGTTCCACACAGTAAATGGGTTAGCCCTATTCATGTTGTGCCTAAGAAAGGTGGGATGACTGTTGTTCATAATGAGAAGAATGAGTTGATTCCTACGAGAACAGTAACAGGTTGGAGTGTTTGCATTGATTATAGGAAGTTGAATAACGCTACTCGCAAAGATCACTTTCCCCTCCCATTCATTGATCAAATGCTCGAAAGGTTGGCGGGTAATGAATATTACAACTTTCTGGATGGATTCTCGGGTTACTTTCAGATTCCTATTGCACCCGAAGATCAAGAGAAGACCACCTTTACTTGTCCTTATGGCACTTTTGCTTATCGGAGGCTTCCTTTTGGTTTGTGTAATGGTCCTTCAACGTTTCAACGGCTCATGAACCACATTTTCTCAGATTTTATAGGGCGAGACATGGAGGTCTTTATGGATGACTTCACGGTTTATGGTTCTTCTTTTGAATCATGTCTAGCCAGTTTATCAAAGGTGTTGCAGAGATGTACTGAAACGAATCTTGTTCTTAATTGGGAAAAATGTCACTTTATGGTGAAGGAAGGCATTGTGCTTGGGCATAAAATCTCTAACAAAGGCATTGAGGTCGATAGAGCAAAAATTGAAGTTATTGAAAAATTGCCACCACCCTCATCTGTGAAAGGAATTCGAAGCTTTCTTGGGCATGCTGGTTTTTATCGACGGTTCATCAAGGATTTCTCCAAGTTAGCTCGGCCACTCTGCAATCTTCTTGAAAAGGATCGTGTTTTTGACTTTGATGAAAGTTGTCTTGATGCTTTTAACAGGTTGAAGAAGGAACTTACTTCTGCACCCATAGTTACATCTCCCGATTGGAGCTTGCCATTTGAGCTTATGTGTGATGCTAGTGACTATGCTGTGGGTGTTGTTCTTGGGCAAAAGAAGGATAAGCGGATGCACGTGATAGCTTATGCAAGCAAGACTCTTGATGACGCGCAAATCAACTATTCCACTACGGAGAAAGAGCTACTTGCAGTGGTGTTTGCACTTGATAAATTCAGATCCTATCTTGTTGGGTCTAAGGTGATTGTCTATTCGGATCATGCTGCTATTCGTTTCTTGATGACAAAGAAGGATGCCAAACCTCGTCTAGTTCGTTGGATTCTTTTACTTCAGGAATTTGATCTTGAGATTCGAGATAAGAAGGGGTCTGAGAACTTGGTAGCTGATCATTTATCTAGGTTGGACCAAGGAGATGGAGAGGTAGGAGGTGAAATACCTATCAATGATAAATTTCCGGAAGAGCAGCTTCTAGGTGTGTCCTTGTCTACACCATGGTATGCAGATTTTGTGAATTACATTGTGGGAGGAGTTGTGCCGGATAATCTTTCTTATAATCAGAAGAAGAAGTTCTTTTATGATGTGAAGCATTACTATTGGGAAGAACCGCTGCTTTACAAAGAATGTGCTGATGGAATGTTTCGTAGATGTGTACCTCATGATGAAGTTCCTCATATTTTCAGACATTGCCATTCTCTAGAGTGTGGAGGTCATAACAGTAGCATGAAGACAGTGGCGAAAGTTTTACAGTCAGGATTCTATTGGCCAACCATGCATCAAGATGCTAGAGACTTTGTGGCTAAATGTGATAGATGTCAACGAGTTGGGAATATTTCGAGGAGGAACGAGATGCCTTTACAATCTATTCTTGAGGTGGAGATTTTCGATGTGTGGGGGATGGACTTCATGGGTCCATTTCCATCTTCTTATGGAAATCAGTATATTTTGGTGGGAGTTGATTATGTCTCTAAATGGGTTGAAGCAATTGCGTCTCCTACTAATGATGCTAGAGTGGTGAAGAAGTTCTTGAAGAAGAATGTGTTCACTAGATTTGGAGTGCCAAGGGCTATTATCAATGATGGAGGTTCGCACTTTTGTAATAAACAGGTGGCTGATCTCTTGAAAAAGTATGGTGTGACACAAAAGGTGGCAACTCCTTATCATCCGCAAACAAGTGGACAAGTTGAGATTTCGAATCGTGAGCTGAAGTCAATTTTGGAGAAGACAGTGGCAAGTTCGAGAAAAGATTGGTCAACAAAGCTTGATGATGCACTTTGGGCATATAGAACGGCATTTAAAACACCTATTGGAATGTCTCCATATAAGTTGATCTTTGGGAAGCCTTGTCATTTGCCGGTGGAACTTCAGCATAAGGCATTTTGGGCGACAAGAGAGTTGAATTTTAATCTTAAATCTGCGGGAGAGAAGCGTTTGCTTCAACTTGGAGAGCTTGAGGAGATTATGCTCCAATCTTATGAAAATGCTAGTATCTACAAGGAGAAGACCAAATTGTGGCATGACAAGCACATTCAGAAGAAGGAATTTGAGGTTGGGCAACATGTTCTATTGTTTAATTCAAGACTCCGTTTATTCCCTGGAAAGCTTAGATCAAGATGGTCTGGTTCTTTTGAGATTGTGAAGGTTTATCCTAATGGGGTTTGTGAGATTATTAGAGAAGGGTCGGATGTATTCAAGGTGAATGGGCAGAGACTTAAGCCATACCTGCTTGGAGAAACAGTGGAGCAAGGAATGAGCATTCTCCACCTTCAAGACCCTACTATGAATTGAGGAAGTACGTCAAGCTATTGACGTTAAACGAGCGCTTCTTGGGAGGCAACCCAAGTGATGTAGTATTTGTGTGAAAAAAAAAAAATGAGTGTTGTTAGTGTGTGAAAAAAAAAGAAAGAAAAAAAATGAGAGTTGTTAGTGTGTGAAAAAAAAAAAAAAAAAACAGCAACATCACTCAAATGGCAGAACGGTACCAAGCTGACTGCGCCACAAGGCTGACAGTGCCCTGTAACGCAGACAGGGACCGCGCCACAAGCGCCACAGCGCTAACAGCCCTCTGTCACGCAGGTTGAAACGGCGCAACAGGCGCCACAGCGCAACAGGTCAGTAACGCAGTTTGGAACCGCGCAACAAGCGCCAGCGCGCAGTCAGCGCGGCTTTCTCCTGTATTCCACGAATTTTTGCCTATAAACCTCAAATTTTTCACTCTTTTCACCTAATTTTCTTTCCTATATCCTAATTCATCTCCTAAATCCATACATACCTTAATTTCAATTCATCTCCTAAACACTATCATTCCTAAATCCCATTCTATCTTAAATTCAATCCTAAACAACCCCAATCCTATACTACATATAATTTCATCTTTATTACTTACATCTCCTATATATATATATATACATACACCCATACACCCACAAACACTTCTATATTATCCCAAATTTTTAACTTTCATCCATTCAAAGTGCAAGGGGGAATTAAATTCGAATTTTTTTGGGGATTCATCTAGCAAGTTCACCTCTTTGATTCAATTGGGTAATATTCTATCTCATCTTTTATTTGAATTTGTGAATTTTGCAAGCTAGGGTTCTTGGTGTGTAATTTGGGGTTCTTTATTTGGTGAATTGTTTGGAGATTATTGTGCCTTGTTTGATATTTGTTGATTATGGCTCCTAAAAGGCAACGATTAATGGGTGGTAGTAGTAGTGCTCGTCCATCTTCGGATGAGAATGATGTTGTGGGAGATGGAGTGGAAAAATTTGTGAATGAGAATGCCAAGGCGGAGTATGGTAGGTTAGTTTCGAAGGGGGTTATTCATGAAAGAAGGCTTGTGCCGTATAAGTATGAGGAGATGGTGGCGATGATTAGTGAGCGGGGTTGGACGTTCTTTTGTGAATTTGCTAATGATGGCTCGTTGGATGTGGTTAGGGAATTCTATGCTAATGCTTCGATAACAAGGAATAATGCCACGGTTGTGAGGGGTCAGAAGGTGGATTATTCGCCTCGTGCGATTCGTACTTTGATTAGGCAACCGCCTAAACCTAGAGGTGCTACTGATTGGGGGAAGAAGACTAGGGATGATGTTGTTCTTGATGCAATCATTGGTGAGCTTTGTATTCCGGGTACGGAGTGGAAGTGTAGAGTGGGTACCACCGAGAAGAGGACTTTTCCGGCGGCATCATTGTCTAATTTCGCACGGGCATGGTTCTACTTCATCAGTTCTAATATTCTTCCATCAACTCATGTGACCGATGTTACTGTTGAGAGAGCTATTCTGCTATGGGGTATTCTCAGGGGTGAGTATGTTGACCTTGGGTACCTTATTAATCAAAACATTCTTCGGTATGTGGGAAGTAATTCATCGGCCAGTATTCCTTATGCTTCTATCATTGCGTATTTGTGTGATACTTCGAAAGTGAAATGGTACGAAGGTGAGCCGGTGTATAAGCCTATGTCTTCCATTAATGATGTTACTATTGACCGGATGGGGGAGTGGTCGGGCGGCATTCCTCATCTTAGGGGTCTCGGTTTTATAGTTGGTGGTGCTGGTGGTCAAGGAGCGGGCGCTCCGCCACATGTTCCTAGAGCAACGGGTGTGGCAATTGCAGAACCTCAGCGACGTATGGTGGATATGTCAGTTTTTGAATCTTATTTTCGTCGAATGACTAGGCGGTTGGATGCTATGTATACGAGCAGTCGCCAGTATTCTGAGGACATGGGCATAGCTTTGGAGGCAAAGTTTCAGTCACCTAGTACTCCTGCTCAGTGGCCTATATTTGGAGCTCGGACTCCGTACCCTCCACCGGATTCTTCTGATGAGGATGACGAGGGTGACGACAGCGAGGACGAGTAGGTATGTTTTCTACTTTCCCTTGTATTTACTTCCATTCAATGCGGACATTGAATATTTTAAGTTTGGGGGTGTTTTGAGGGATGAGTAGTTGTTGTTGTATATATGTGTTCATGTAGGATTTCATGTTTTGCATATTAGTAGTAGTAATTCATGCATATATGTTCGTGTTATCTATGTTTGTTTCATATAGGACATTCTGTTTTTATTTCCGTATACCATGTGAGTTCATTCTAGTTGCATTTTCATGGCATGCATATTTCATGATCCCTTAAGACGAGCTAATTCTGATTGGTAGGTAGGTGTCTAATTGAGTGTGGTAATGATGAATAGAGGGTTGATTTATAGTTTCTATGAAATTGACTTATGTGTTTCGGAAACAAAACTAATTACACAGTCTCATTGGGTGCTTTTGGGCTAGGTTGAGGTCATGCTTGTTTGGATGTTTTGAGATTTAATCACTTGATTATATTTAGAATTTTCGTTATTCCCTTGATGGCGTAGGAGCACTAAAGTCTAAGTTTGGGGGAAACCAGGGATTTCATGCTAGTTGTATCAATTGTTAAATAATGGCTAGGTGTCAAATGGCTAGTAGCCGGCTCATATTTATATGAGTAGTCTAGGGTTGGAAATGAGAAAGGCTCATTCCAGATCGCAGAAAAAGAAAAAAAAAGGAAAAAAAAAAGCAAGAAAAAAAAAAGGAAAAAAAAAGTCAATAAATTGTTTATATGCAAAATTAACTAGGGTGAGTTCTTTAATACTCGAGTAATTAAGTCTGAGGGGACTTAGTCCTAGTGACCTAAGGCTTTTATAGTCTGGGATCCACTGACCTAACACTCGCTACATGGGTATTATTGTATAAGCCTTTTGGGGTCTCATCCATTGCACGGTTAAATAAGCATGCTTGTATATATGTGTAGTAGTAGTTAGTAATAAAGCATGAATTTCTGTCTACCTTGGATAAGGATGGAGGTGTTTCTAGGTTATGAAGTGTCTACAGTCTATTCTATTTATAAACCTGTGATTGTCTTGGCGAAGGATATGTATGATTTTTGACCTAGTTTTGGGAGTATTTCTGATGAGCATTGCACACACGCACGTTTCTGTTCATGTATTGTTAGTATACGGGAACTTGGTCGAGCTCTATTTGGATTTAGTTGGATTCTTTGAGATATTTGCTTGTTAGTTGGTTTTGGTTAGTTTGAAGGGGATCGTTGCATTTTCATATTAGTTGCATTCATGCATTGCATTGCATTAGGTTATATGGATTTTGTGGGTACATTCGCTATAGGCCCTCACGAGACCTTACTCGTCCACTAGGGCTGCCTAGGGGTTTAAAGGGCTTGTTGCATATGCCAAAGGCAACCGTGATCACCTACGGAAGTGGTACTAGTTAGTTAGTTAGTTGCAATTGTTTATGCTTGAGGACAAGCATCAGTTTAAGTTTGGGGGTTTGATAAGTGGATTTTATATCCACTGGGAATGCCTCCGTTTGGCTTAAATTGATTGTTTTGGACTCAAGTTGTTGTAGTTTTGATATGTTTTGCTGAGTTGTGCAGATTTACGAGAATGTTGATTAAAGTTGATGCTTCTATCGTTCTTGGAGAATTAATTAATTAAAATTCGGATTTTTGAGAAGGGCTGCGCAGCTTATACTGTTTGGGCCATATCTGGAGTTCTAGAAGTCCGTTTTCAGCCCATTTACAGTCCACGCGAAGCTTGAGAGATTTTCTACAATATGGGATAGGTTTCACACGACCAGACCGTGTATGGTGGGCCCAGGAAGCACGACCAGCAGATAGATGGAAGCAGAAACATTACTGTTTTGCCCTTTTCTAGTTCTAATTGTATTTTGGGCAATTTTTAATACCTAAATTGATTTCTAATTGTAATAGAAGGTAATATCATGCTGGGCAAGATTTGTAGAGCCTATTTAAACACATCCTACCATTGTAAATCATAACAATTGATAGCTTTTAATCGTATTAAGGTACTTTCGATCTTCAATTCTTTCTTCAATATTATGTTTTCATTCATTATCATTATTATTATGATTTCTTTATTAAATATGCGTAACTAATTCTCTAATCTGAGGATTGGGTAGTATTCCTTGGTATTCATGCATGCTTGATTATGTGATTTTCTGCCTGGCTGATTTGTTAATGAGATCTTAACACAATTAGGGGAGTCATGAACCTTTGATTGTATTCTAGGGATTGTAATAAGCTTGGGAGAGAAGTTGCAATCTTAGTACATGATTTAACAGACATAATTTGAATATTAGATCGGGAGATTAATAGGAGAATTGTGAGACATATAATTCTTGGTAATTAACAGTTTATAGATATACTCTGATTGTATCACGGGAGTGTCAATTAAGGTGTAGCTGTAAGCACTATATTGTAGCCTGGGAGGGTGCAGTATAACTTTAGAAGAATTGTTTTCAGCAAGGTAGGAACACAGATATCACATTAATATTGAGCATGTATTGAAACCAGGTGAAGAACCCCAGTTCTTAGATTGTTTTCCAACATATTTGAATCTCAGTTTAAAATTAATTCTTAGTGCTTATAATTAGTTCTTGGTTAATTTAGTTAATACACAGACCCAAAAATTCTTCTTACACACTTCTAGACGTAAAGAGATAAGATACTTGAACTTGATATTACATTCAATCCTTCCCTGCGAACGAACAACAAAAATACTACTAACATCTTGTGAAACTAAAATTTGAAACTATTTTGTAATTATCTTATGTAAAAATTATATATAAAATATTATTTTAAAATATGTATCCATATAATTTTAATAAATTATTTAAATATTTATTATTTCGTGTATTTTCGTTTCGTGTCGTGTACTCAAGGGTAAACCCAAAACCGACACTAAATTCATCCTTGTAATTTCATGTTCGTGTACTTTCGTTTTCGTGTTCGTGTAGCGCAAAGGTCCTAACCCGCCGTTTTCGTGTTGTGTTTTCGTGTCGTGTACGAAATTGCCGGCTCTAAGATTAGCATGTCATGAATCTGCTGATCATGAGCAAACGTATACTCTTTATTAATGTGAAAAATTATGTTTTAATGGTATACAATAGTATCAAAATACCAAATTTGGTTATCATTAAATTCAGGGTTCAATTCCTTCCAACTACATACAGTAAAACCTCGCTAAATTAATAACCTCTCTAAGTTAATAATTTTCTCCGGTCCCAACTTGGATCAGTTCAAAAAATGATCAATTTCGATAAGATAATAAGATAATAATTTTTTTGAAAAATCATATATAAATATTTGGTCCCAATAATATTATAAATTAATAATTCCTATATATCATAGAAATATTTGTCTTACACTTTTGTAACTGTTGTGGAATAAAAAGTAGGGTTATCGAATTGCGGCTAGGGTTCGTGAGCTTCGTGCTTTAATGGCTGCGCTTGCATTTTCGTGACCTAATTCGGGTCCTCACAAGATGCCTACGTATCTCAAAGTTGGGAATCAAGCCAAGACGTAGTTCTGAGATGAGGGGTCTCGCCCTTTATATAGGTTGTGGGAGCCTTAGAATCGTAATAGGGTTTGGAGACTTGGTGGACAAGTCACCGTTATTGAGGAAGGTTTTGACTCCTTCCTTATGGGAGTTAGTTTCCATGTCGAATTAGGTACCTTGGAAGCTATATAATATCCCAGGGATATTCTAGGACGTTCCTTGTTTCTAGAATGCTCCCGGTTTGTGGATCAGGCCCATGTTAGAAACAAGCTTATACTGGGCATCCCCGGTTTGGGATATTCTTTTGGGCTTAATCATTAATTATGAATTTAATGCCCAACTAGGGTTTCAGGCCTTATTTACGAGCCACTAAATATTATATTAATTATGTCTTTAGGGATTATTTTTCACCCATATCATTTGCCCCCCAACTTCTAGGAAAACTTGATTTCGTAGAAGTTTAAGGTCACACCGGCCCTACCAGGGTATCGTCTTACAGTGAAGTGTGGAGCGACCTACACATTCACAATGACTAAGATTCTCTCCCAAGTTAATACTTAAGAAAGTTAAGCGTTCCTTGGCCTCTCGAACCTTTTTTTTAAGATTTCTGGGCCTTTCGGGAATAGGATTAGTGCCGTTTCGAGCTCGTAGACACTAATTCAAGTGCAATTCGTGCATAGGATCCTTTATCATAAATTCATTGGTGATTTATTTCCCTCAACTTATCTAAGTTAGGGTTGATATCAGGCGGTCATTGCTCATAAGCCTAAATAAGGGCTAATTTTTGCGCAAAAGACACTAATTCGGCCTAATCGGGGCTAATCAACCCTAAACGGGGCTATAAAAGCCTTGATCGAGGCTAATTAATTCGTACTTAATGTAATTACTACTAGGATGCCCACCCTTAACCTTGAGATAGGTTAATTTTAGAGTGGAAGTCCTTAAACGTCGATAATCGAGGTTAATCACCCCTAATTGCGATTAGCGAAACCCTAACCCCAAATTTTGGAGTCAAGCCAATCTAGTAGAGATTCTTATAAGCTCATGGTTGTAGAAAGAATCACGTGAAAATTCTTATTTTTGAGTTGTCTAGGCAAGAAATACGGCCCTCTGGACAAGGTGTTTCAAACACCTTCCTGATTTTTCAACACCCTCCTGGTTTTGAACACCCCTAACATTCCTAAACCCAAATTTTGAAGTTGAGCTTATATGATAGGGATTCTTATAATCTCTTGGTATGAAGAAGAATCACATGAAAACATGCATTTTTTAACCTTTTGGAGGCGAAATACCTCATTTTAAGCTGGTTTTCAAACCAAACCTTGTTTCAAACAAGGTCATTTTTTCAACTTCTTGAAATCACTAGGGTATTATATAGGCTTGTAAAGGACCTTATAAGGTTCTTGAATCTCAAATTTGAGCTCAAACGGAGAATTTTTTAACGTTCTGGGGCCATACGAATCAGCTAGGGGTCCAGGTGTTTGCAACATCTGGACCTATTTTTCCTCCCCATGCTTCTGGTCGGTTGGGTCTGGTCATCCATTCGGCCAAGGGTGCCTGGTCGGCTGGGCCCCAAATTTTTTTTTTTGAATTTTGGCCAAGTTTTGACTATTTGACTATGACTTTTGACCTTGACTTTGACCAAAGCCAAATCTTGTTTTGAAATCTTCTCCTTGTTTCTAGAGTGAGTTTACAATACCATGGTTGGTTTTGTGATCCTTGATCTCAAACAACCTACTTCTTAATTTTCAGGACCTTCCGGGTCTTAACTTGTTCTTGAACTCTTGGTTTCAAATAACCTTGGGTTAAACTATGGCCCTTGGCTTCCAGACATCCTTGCATACTTACAATAGGATGTTTTAAACAACCTTGGACTTGCCCCTCTTGTCACGGAGGTTTTTGCTTCTTCAATTATTTGTATAGGGATTTCCGTTGTTTTCAACACCTGACTTCAAGTCTAGGATACTATGGTCGGTTTTTATCTTTGATTTTATACTTAAGGACTTTAAATCTCCTACCTTGTTTGTAGGACCGTGCCTTAGCTTGATTTTATTCAATGGTTCCTGACTTTCAGGCCTTGAATTCAATCAATCAGCTTAATTCGGGGCAAACAACCTCGTTGGCCATCTGGGCTTATATTTTGTGCATAGATTCAAAACCCCTACTATATATTTTAGAGTATATCCTCCAAATTTCCATAAAATATTAGCTTTTTAGCTAATCTTGCTGTTTAGTGCCTTAATCGTGAGTTTTTGGCTTAATCCTCTGTTTAGGCTTAATAAGCATGAGTTAGTACAACCTCCTAGGTTGCTAACTATGTTGTTGCTCCAGCCTGCATTTCCATTCGTTTCTTTCGCTTATTCTTACGAATTAGATCGTTTATTCGACTCAATTTCGAGTTCGTAAAGCCTTTTTCCTGCTATTTTCGGCTATTTAACCTGTAAACGCGGGTCGTCGGAAAGATGACCTGCTATGGAGGGTCGCCCTTTTACTTATAAAAGAGTGTGGGTGGAAGTCATTCTTCACACTTCCTTCTTCTCTTAAAGAAAATTTCTCTCTGAAGAGCTCTCAAGCTTCAAGTGCTTCTTTCAATTTCAGACAAGTCTGATCGCAAGTGAGGGTGGTCAGAGCACCGTGATTCCTTCTAAGGGCCTTCTCCAAGCAATCAACAGGAGGACCAAAGACAACAATAGGAAATGTAAGGTCTTTCCTCCTCGTTATCAGTAAAATTTACCCCAGCTCTTAGACTAGCCCGGGGATGTGTTTCCAAATAATGCGGAATTCGATTCTTTCATATTCCCT
Organism: Saposhnikovia divaricata; assembly: GCA_036435485.1. Lineage (NCBI taxonomy): Eukaryota > Viridiplantae > Streptophyta > Magnoliopsida > Apiales > Apiaceae > Saposhnikovia > Saposhnikovia divaricata. Next base: position 30,503,205 of record CM071600.1, read on the forward strand.
AGCACTTTAGATGTAGGAGATATTAATGACTTACTCAAATATGAATTTCCTTCTGGTTTGAGACTCAGAATCCCCACACCAGGGGATAGAACTTGTAATTGGCATCCTGAGAATTTATTTGTATACAAAGGTGCTATTATCGCTGGCCTTAGGTTTCCAGTTCACCCTTGGGTTGTTAGGTTGCTAGCTGAGGTTAAAATCAACCCTTGTCAACTATATCCAAACTCCTGGAAATTTATCTTCATTTTTATGGTTGAATGCATCAAAGGAGGCATCCGCCTTAGCATTCCATTGTTTAGACATTTATTCGCTTTCAAGAATAGCCCTATTACTAGAAAAGGATGGGTAAGCATCCAAAATCGTACAAAGTCCAGAATGATTATCAATGCTGCCTCCGTGCCTGATTCATACCACAATTGGAGGCACGAATTTTTCATCCTTAGATGAAAGGGGGAGACTTGGGTGACTTTTTCAGGTCTAAATTCAATCACGTGAATGATGAGGGTGTTAGTGAGCTTCAACTCACAAGTGAATAAAAAGATCAGCGAGATTGGCTTATTTCAATCTTCCAAAATCTCACTATCGTGAAGTTGTGACTGAACGTGTCTTGATAGAGGCCGGGCTTAGTAGTATCCCTCTCGAGGGTAATCCTTACTTTAACTCATTTATTTTCATCATACTTGTTCTTAATCCAACATTGTTTTCTTTGCCTTTATTTGCAGTTGCTGAGGAGATTGATTGCCAGCAAAGTCGCGCTCCTTAAATTACTAAAAGGATGATTAAAAAGGCTGAGAAAGAGGCCAACCTTGATGATGTACCAGTTCCTAAATTCCTTCAGCATTGCTCAAAAGCTGGAAAAAGAATCAGGAGTTCGGATGGGAGTATGAAAACAGCGTTCATGCCTGAGTGGGGAATATGTGAGCAAGATGCTATCAGAGATAACCACCTTCTTGCTCAAGAATGGTCTCGGAATGTCATAGCCCTTGCTGATAAGGTTCATTTTGCAACAGCAATGGACCTTGGGGAAAATGAGAGCTGGGTAGCATTTCACGCCTATAACGTAAGCTTATCTCCCCTTCCTTTTCGTTGCTCTTGTTAGATATTGACCATCATGGCTTAACACATTTCTTTATGGTGTTTTATTCTTGTAGTTGAACGCTCATTTCCAGAACGCTGTCCAACTTGGGAAATCGTACAAGGATTAGGAAAGAGCTGCCTCAAGGCTGTGGAGAAGCATTAGAAGGAATCTGAAGAATGGGAGACTAAGTACTTCACCTCAGAAGACCAACTCTCATCCCTTAGGGAAAAATATGCGGCCTTGGAGAATAAGATCCAGAATAACGAAGACTCCATCATTCAGAACTACTTGGGCTTGGATACATTCCTTGCCTTCATTGATGAGCATGACAGGGAGGTCCAACCGGATAGTATGACTATAGGTTGGGAGAAAGCTGTGAACAAGATTAGTCATGACCATAAGGGGGTCATTTTTCCTTCCTTTTACCCGAGTCCCCGGAAGGTGACTGATGCTGCTGACTTTGTTGAGGGTGTTGGAACTACCTCTCATGTAAACAGGCGCGTTTCTGGCTCTGGGACTAAGGCCACTCCCCAACATTCAGGATCTAGTTCCAGGAAACACCCTTCAAAATCCCGTGGGAAGGATCAAAGTGGCAGTTCAGAACGCCCTTTAGCTGGCCGAATTCGTGAACCCAGATCAATGAGTGTTAGTGATTCATCGACTTCAACTTCCAGGAGTAAGGAAGAAGGTGAGAAGGAATCATCCAGTGAAGAAGAAGTCCCTGTTCAGGTTGCTCCTCCCAAAACCAAGAAACGATTGGTGAAGACTACTTCTGTTAAGAAGTGATTATCCTTTGAGCCTTGTATGGCCTATGTTATCCTCATATGGCTTTTATCCAGTTCTTATTATATCCTAACTTTGGTTGTGGTCCTTCATGGACTTGTATTTGTATTTGGTGTGTTTGTAACTTATGACTTGAATCCTGCCCCTTAGAGGTATTTTATCTACGTGCATGTTTCCTCTAATTCATACGTTCCTTTATTTACGGTACTTGGTCATCTTAGACTTACACATCAGGTGTTTGGTACATTACTAAAATCACCGAATCGTAGAATAGAAAACAAGCTTGTATTAATAACGTGAAACGGGCTCAGCCCTTACATAGAATACTACATCCTACTTGGAGCAACATGCTCTGCAATGGTTTCATATGAACCTTATTTCTACTTCTATTAGATAGGCAAAAAGCTAAGTCCTTACTAGGAGAGCTTAAATATAATAAATCTTGAGATTCGAGGCGTGCCAAGTACGAGACACCTCGTTTCCATCCAAGGTTTCCAGCTTGTAAGAACCTCTTCCCAACGTCTTGCTGACTCTATACGGTCCCTCCAAATTAGGGGCCAACTTTCCTGTCTGTCCAACTCCGGATGCTTCTATCTTTCTTAAAACTAAGTCGCCTTGTTTAAAGAACCTTTCTTTGACCCTATGGTTGTAATGAAAGGATGCCCTCTTCTGGTGCTCAACATTGCGGGCGTTCGCTTCATCCCTGACCTCATCAATTAGATCAAGGGCAAGCCTCATGCCTTCCTCATTAGTTTCTTGCTCATATGCTTCCACCCTTCGAGACACGTGAGAAATTTCCAAGGGGATAACTGCCTCTGCTCCATAAGCTAGCAAAAATGGGTAGCTCCTGTTGTTACTTTGCAGGTGGTACGATATGCCCATAGTATAGGCAACAATTCATCCACCCACGTGTTTCTTGAACGTTTGACCTTTTTCTTGAGTCCATCAAGGATAATCCGATTCGCTACCTCAGCTTGCCTATTAGCCTGAGGGTGAGCCACTGAAGTGAAGCGAAGTTCGATGGCATTCTCCTCACAATACTTCTTAAACTCCTCGTTGTTGAATTGCACCCATTATCTGTCACAAGGATTCGTGGGATACCGTATCTGCAAATTACGTTCTCCCAAAAGAACTGGGCAACTTGTTGGGTGGTTATCTTAGCTAGTGGCTAAGCTTCAATCCACTTGGTAAAATAATCGATGGCCACTATCAAGAACTTCTTTTGTGCTGAAGCCACAAGGAAGGGACCAAGTATGTCCATCCCCCACATGGCAAACGGAATAGGAGAGTTAATCGACGTTAACATCTCTGGTGGCTGCCTAACAATCGGGGCGTGTTTCTGACACCTGTCACACTTCTTGACATAACTTTGCGCATCAGCCAACATCCCTGGCCAATAGAATCCCAGACGGGTGATCTTGTGGGCTAGGGCTCTGCCCCCCAAGTGCTGCCCACAGATCCCTTCGTGAACTTCCTTTAACGCTTCTTCTGCCTCTTGGGGCCTCAAACACTTCAAGTATGGGATAACAAAAGACCTCTTATAAAGGACACCTTCAATCAAGGCATATCTCAATGCTCTCACTGACAGTTTCCGTGCCTCCGAGGCATCTTCAGGGAGCCATCCAGTTTCCAAATGGGCCTTGATAGGATCTATCCAACAGCTTCTTTCATCAATGGGTGCCACCAATTTTGAATTGATGGTAGGGGCCTTCAGGACCTGGAAGTAAACACTCCCTGCATAATTCTCTATCTCAGAAGAGGCGAACTTTAATAAGGAGTCGGCCTTGACGTTCTCCTCCCTTGAAATATGCTCCATATAGCATTCATCAAACTGAGTCATAACGGCTTTCACAACCCTTAGGTATTTTGCCATAGTTTCATCCTTGGCTTAAAACTCACCATTCACTTGCGATACTACGAGTCTTGAATCTCCTCAGACTTTAAGGATTCATATTCAGCTTCATTGTTGGTTGTTTGAAACTCCAACTTCAAAGCATACTCTACTAAGAACCCATCGGGGCTTTGCAAGACTACGCCTGCACCACTAGACTTTGTTTTTGATACTCCATCAAAATAGAGCACCTAATATTCCTTCTGATCAGGTACAGGCTCCTCGGTTTTATCTTTACCTTCCCGGTTTGGCACTATCTCCTGCCCCCCGACTTCTTGGTTGTCGATGGTACAGTCAACCACGAAGTCAGCTAATGTCTGAGCCTTAATGGCTGTTCGAGGCTTATGCGTGATATCAAACTCCCCGAGTTCGATCGCCCACTTAATTATCCTTCCACTGGCCTTAGGGCTGTGCAATATACTTCTTAACTGCTGGTCCGTCAGGACTTCAATCTTGTGTGCCTGGAAATAAGGTCGTAGCTTCCTTGAAGCTGTTACCAGTGCCAAAACAAACATCTCGATGGGTGAGTAATTCAACTCAGCTCCGTGCAATACCTTGCTCACGTAGTAGATGGGTTTCTGAACCTTGTTTTCCTCTCGAATGAGAACGGCACTCAATGCTTGTTCGGATACCGATAGATACAAATACAGGGTCTCTCCGGGACTAGGTTTGGCCAACAACGGGGCCTCAGCCATGTACTTTTTCAGCTGTTCAAAGGCCTCTTGTCTTCTGATGTCCACTCAAAATTTTTCACTTTCTTCAAAGCCTGAAAGAAAGGCAAACATTTGTCGCCAGACCTTGAGATGAATCTTCCCAAAGCAGCTATTCTACCAGTTAATTTCTGCACGTCCCTCACAGAACGGGGTGGCTCCATGTCGAGAATTGCCTTGATCTTATCTGGGTTGGCTTCAATGCCTTGTTTTGAGACCATCAAACCCAAAAACTTAACTTATCCAATGCCAAAAGCACACTTGGCCGGATTCAACATCATCTTATGGTGCCTCAGCACTTCAAACGCCTCTCTGAGGTGTTCAACATGGTCTGCTGTAAACAAGCTTTTGACCAACATATCATCAACATATACCTCCATGGTTTTCCCAATCAGATGGGCGAATATCTTATTTACCAGTCGTTGATAAGTAGCTCCTGCATTCTTTAGTCGAAAAGCCATGATAAGGTAACAAAAAACACCAAAGTCAGTTATGAAAGATACCTTTGGGATGTCATCCTTGTGCATCTTAATCTGGTTGTAGCCACTGAAACCATCCGTGAAACTCAACATTTCGTGCCCAGCCGTGGCATCTATTAGCGTGTCAATCCTTGGTAGAGGGAAACAATCCTTATGGCACGCGTCATTCAAATCGATGAAGTCTATGCACATCCTCTACTTATCGTTGGCTTTCTTGACCATCACAGGGTTAGCCAACCATTCAGGGAACTGAATCTCCTCAATAAAGCCAGCTTTTAAGAGCTTATCCACCTCTTGCTTAATGGCTTCTTGCCTTTCAGGAGCAAAATTCCTCTTCTTCTGTTTTATTTCCTACCGCTTGGGGTCGACATTCAACCTGAGAGTTATGAGTTGGGGGTCAATCCCTAGCATATCAGCTGCTGTCCAAGCGAACACATCCATGTTTCCTTGTATGAATTCTATTAATTTGACCTTCAAGGGTTCTTTTAAAGAAGCTCCAACATACGTAACTTTTTCAGGGTCTCTACAATCCAGAGGTATAGGAACCAAATCCTCTGCTGGTTTTCCTCGATGTTTATCATCACCTCGGACATCCATGTCTTCAATCAGAAGGACCTGCCCCCCGACTCCATCAGCTCTTAATGCGGCCACATAACAACTTCTGGCCATTTTCTGATCACCTTTCTGTTCTCCAACACCGTTCCTGGTTGGAAACTTGACTTTCATATGGTAGTTGGAGGCAACAGCCTTAAACGCGTGGAGTCCAGATCTTCCAAGGATCGTATTATATGTGGAGGCTGCCTTGATTACCAGGAATTTCAACATCTGAGTGGCCTCCTTAGGCTCCTGTCCAATAGTAACTGGCAGCTGGATAGTCCATTCAGCATTGGATTCGACTCCATTGAACCAATATATAGGCATGTTGTTTGGAATCAACTGTGAATCATTGTATCCCATCTTCACAAATGCATCATGAAATCGACGGAAGCACCATTGTCTATCAAGACTCGCTTCACCTCTGAATTTCCAATTACAGGAGTTATGACCAACGGGTCGTCATGGGGGAACTTCACCCCCTCCAAGTCTGAGTCATCAAAACCAATCAATACTTCAGTCTTTGCACGTTTCGGGGCCTCTCCCACGATGTGCATCACCTCCCTGGCGTATGCCTTTCGAGAGTTCCTTGTTTTGTCGGCCGCAGTCGGGCCTCCCCAAATCATGTTGATAACTGGCCCTCGTGGTTGTGGGTTACGATCACGGTCGTTGTCCCTTCTATCATTATCCCTTCTATCATTATCTCTCCTTTGATTTCTACGATCTTCGCCTTTTGTGAACCTGCTCAGCTTTCCTTTTCGGATCAAGAATTCGATCTCGTCCTTGAGTTGTCTGCAATCATCAGTGTCATGCCCTATATCTTTGTGAAACCTACAGTATTTATCCTTGTTTCTCTTTGCGAGATCACCCTTGAGTGGCTTCGGCCATCGAAAATCCTTGTCTTTCTCAATATCCATCAGGGTCTGACTCCTCGGGGTATTCAACTTTGCGTACTCAGAGAACCTTGGCCCCAAATTTTTCTTAGGGGTAGAGTCGGAGTCCTTTCTAGTTCAGGGATACTTGTCCCTAGCATCATACTCCTGCTCTTGCTTCCGCTTTCGGGAGTTTCCGTTTCCTCCATTCGTGGTTGGAGCTTCTGCCTTCCTCATGCTCTCTTCTGCCTTTATGTATTTACTCGCCCTTCTTTGGAGCTCAGTCATGCTCTCAGGAGGATGTTTTGCCAACGACATCTGAAAGTAGGGGTTCGTTGTTCCATTCTCCAAGGCTATCATAGCTACCTTGTTCTCCAGATCTGGGACGTTCAACGTCTCCTTGGTGAAGCGCTTGAGATAATCCCTCAGGTTCTCATTCTTTCCTTGTTTCACTTGCATGAGAGATGCAGAGCTTTTTTCGTGGACCTTTCCACTAACAAATTGGTTGATGAAAGCAGTGCTCAACTCTTTGAAAGAGCCAATCGAGTTTGCGGGCAATCGGCTATACCATCTTTGAGCCATGTCTGCCAGGGTTTGAGGGAACGCCCTACACTTAAGAGTGTCGCTAGCAGGTTGTAACAGCAGTGTGTTTGAGAATGTCCTGACGTGATTCGAAGGATCACCCGTTCCATCGTATGCTTTTATCGTAGGCATCTTAAACTTTCGGGAAACATGAGCGTTCATCATCTCCTCAGTGAATGGGGGCATGGGATCGTCAGGGTCTCCAAGTGGCATCAGGTCTTTGGGATCACCCCTGGGGGTTTCCACCCTCGTAACTCCTCCAGTTGGGGCATCAGCCCTTCTTTGTCTCCTTGAAGACCTTTCCAAATCAATGAAGGGAATCTCCCTTGAAGTTGGAGGAGGCCTATTCTGGTTCTGCCTTGCTTGCTCCCTGGCTATGTTGTCCTTCAGCTTTTGGATCTCGGCCTCATAAGCCTTGATTCTCTCAACAGCTGTTGGAGGGGGTCCATCATGGATCCTTTGAGTCCTTCTTATAGGCTCCTTGCTTGCACTTCACCTCCTTGGGGCTTCATCGCGATCGTCATCCTCAGACGATGAATCATCAGTGTAAGGTCCGGAGTAATCATCATATCCTTGCTCAGGGGGGGGCTAAACCCCTAATATAGGGTGGTTGATACGACTCAGGTATCTGCAGAGCGTGATCGCTTGGTCCAGGATCCCTTCGATTTGGGGGATAGTTAGGCAACCCGTATACCGGATTGGTGCTTACGGGGAGCGTAGTGGTGGAGATCTGAACTCCTGAGAGCGGAAGATAGCTAGTTAATGGTGAGACCACCATCTGAAGCTGATTAGTCTCCCGTCCCGGGTGGACGTCCACTGGTAAGGTTCTCTCAACATGGAGATTCGTCCTTATAGGTTGAGAAACTTGAGGTTGACTGGTTGTCTCTGTTGCTGGGGGTACATACCCTTGCTCCGTAACAACAGGTGGAGCGGAGGAGATGACCGGTGGATCAGAAGTAACATGAGCGTTCTCGGTTATTGTTCTTCGTGTGTTAACCATGGTTGATGTTGTCGTCCCACAGACGGTGCCAAATGTTGTGGAATAAAAAGTAGGGTTATCGAATTTCGGCTAGAGTTCGTGAGCTTCGTGCTTTAATGGCTGCGCTTGCGTTTTCGTGACCTAATTCGGGTCATCGCAAGATGCCTACGTATCTCAGAGTTAAGCATCAAGCCAAGACGTAGTTCTGAGATGAGGGGTCTTGCCTTTTATATAGGCGGTGGGAGCCTTAGAATCGTAATAGGGTTTGGAGACTTGGTGGACAAGTCACCGTTATTGAGGAAGGTTTTGACTCCTTCCTTATGGGAGTTAGTTTCTATGTCGAATTAGGTGCCTTGGAGGCTACATAATATCCCAGGGATATTCTAGGACGTTCCTTGTTTCTAGAACGTTCCCGGTTTATGGATCAGGCCCATGTTAGAAACAAGCTTATACGGGGCGTCCCCGGTTTGAGCTGTTCTTTTGGGCTTAATCATTAATTACGAATTTAATGCCCAACTAGAGTTTCGGGCCTTATTTACGAGCCAATAAATAGTATATTAATTATGTCTTTAGGGATTATTTTTCACCCATATCAGTAACATATGATTCTAAGGTTCTTAAAATTTAAATCTACATTAAACTCATCCCTAACCTTCTTTGTTGTATCCAAAAGTTCGAATGTGATGGTTTCGTAAAACATCACAAAGTTATTAATCAATGTTTTTGATATATTGATTGTTTTTCTACGTGCAACAGACTCCAAAAATGTTGTATTGCCTTTGATATCATATAAATATACATGAATCTTTACCTTGAATTTCGCTAATATCCATTGAATTTGTAACTATCGTACACTGAATTAACTGAATTAAGTATTAACATAAATTGTTTAATTGCTTCTTTTTAAATTTATATTTTTAAGGGTTAATTTTTTTTATATCGAAAATTCTCTATAAATTAATAATTATTAATTTATCGATTAATTAATACCTCTTTAAATTAATAGAATTCTCTAGTCCCGACTATATTAATTTATAGAGGTTTTACAGTAATTATACAAGATTTATTTACTTTAATTTTTTTTATCTTCACATCGGGTCGATTCCTTACAGCTATATAATTATAAAGATTTATTTATTTAATTTTGTAGCTTTATTTCGGATTTGATTATTTAACTACATAATTAATTAAATAGTGTATAAATATTAATATTTTAATCTGGGCATGTGTTCAATCTATGTCTGCTTCGCACGGATTATCAGCTAATATCGTAAAAAGAAAACTTTAACAAAAATAAAATTGTAATGGCATTAATAATAATTTAACGACGAATACAAAATAGCAATAAATTTTTATAGTACATCACACACTGTCTCTCTTAAATTAAATCATCATCATTAGTGCTCCGAAAACTGCACCAATCCAAAACAAAGAACTTCCAAATCCAGTAGCTGCAGAAACAGTAGGTGCTGGCGCAGGAGATACAACCTGAGGTAACACTGTTATTGCAAGCTTCATATTTCCGGAGGCACAGTGACTAGCTACGCTGCAAAAATACCATTTTTTGCCTTCACTTGCAAGAGTAATCACATCGCTTCCGGTAGTAAGAGCTACACTTGTTGCGGATGGTGTGCAACTCTGGAATGAAGCTAAATCCGCTCTGTGAACATTGTGAACTCCAGGAGAGTACTTGAAAACTGCAAACAAAAGAAGTAGATGGTAATTAGATACCAAGGCTACTAAAGGCTTTATGTTCTTCATAACGCTGAGCGGTTCTATATTGCTCATCCTCTTGTAACAGAGGGTAGAGTGTATTCGCTTACTTTAAATGTCAAGGGACAAATGCAACTAAACTATGCAATTAGACAACGGAAGTGTCAACTAATATGAAAATGTTGTGGAACTAAACAATTTGTCGAAGCTTACTTTAAATGTCAAGGGACAAATGCAACTAAACTATACAATTAGACAAGGGAAGCGTCAACTTATATGAAAATGTTGTGGAACTAAACAATTTGTCGAATTAGAACAATCAACCATGTCGCTTTGAAATTATTAAACAGACATAAGTAATTGACTTACTGAGTTTATCGCCAACGTGAAACTCTTTGCTAGCAGCCCAAGTTTGGTAATCGAAATTGGTTTTCCATCCAGCTTCATCTCCAACCACAAAGTCTGTAGCCAAAGCTGGAGCAATGATTGCTGAAATAAGAGCTAATGCAAGGAAAAAGTTAACTGAAGCCATCGAAGAAAACAGATAAATTTGGAAGCTAAAGCTAGACTTTTCTTTTCTTTCTTTAACTCTGTTTGGTTGTGATATGCTTTGATTGTGCTAGTCAAGGTTCAATTTATAGAGATCTTTAAGCGAGTGAACTGCCGGCTTCGAAACTTTTTGTGCGCCATCTGTAATTAGCAGCCTCCTAGAATTCCTTTTAGCATGATTAGTTAATGATTAAAGACAAATTATGTCCCCAAATTAAGTGTCTGTAAGTGGATATTTTATTTTACATTTGGGAACTTTGCAGCTGAGATGTTCGGCTTTCAGACATTACTTTAATGATAAACCAAGTCTGAAGTTAATCGTGAACATTTCCTCCGAATATGTTAAACCGCATAACACAATACGAAAGTTAGTTGCATGTTTAAAACAGTAACACAACACAGTTGCATTCAAGGTTTGCATTCACTGTTCTCTATCAGTACAACTTCACATGACTTGAACCTATAAGAAACCTGGTTGAATTGTGTAATTTTATCCTAACAAAACTTCAATATGAATTCATTAAAAGTTATTGTCACTGAATCTGAATTTTCAGATTAAAATTATTGGAAAAATTTGTCACCTTTGGACAAATTTCTCCTAAAAACCGAACAGATTTCCTTTTACTAAATTTAGTCACCTTATTATCTATTTCCATTTCTTCGTATTAAAAATTTAATTATATATCCTCGGTCCTATATAAAATCTGGATTAATGAGTTTCTTTTTACAAAGTTAAATTGGTTTTTTTTTGTTGCTAAATTGATATATATTAGAAGGGGAGAAAGAATGAACAAGAATAGCAACTAGAACACAAACTACCTATCAATACCTCGGATAAAGTTAAATTGTTGTACTATTTCAAAAGGAAGAGGGTGATTTGTTGACCTAGTCTCTGTTCACTAATCAAGAGATACACTGTGTGTCAATTAAAAACCAATGCCAAAACAAGATTCTACCTAGTCAATACAAGACTCTTGCAACTCACATGTGGCATAAAAAGTTGCACTGCTGATTAAGGTTAGCCGGCTAACCGTCGGCCCCGAATCTATATACATTACCAACACCATCAAAGCATTTTTCTCATCAATTTCGATTTATTCTTTAAATGGCCTCTACTAGTCTTTTGGTTGCATTTGCTATTATTTTTGCAATTGTCGCTCCAGCTTTCGCAACAGACTTCGTGGTCGGAGATGATAATGGTTGGACCACCAATTTCGATTACAAAACTTGGGCTGCCAGCAAGGAATTCCACGTCGGCGATAGACTCAGTATGTTCACTAATTGTATATGTCACATTGCTTCTGAAATATCAGTGTGTAACAAGTCTAGGCATGTGACGCACAACTATAATTTGACGCATTTAAAAGTTGGCACTAGTTTTTCAAATGCACATTCACTTGAACATTGAATTTCAAAAAGAACAAACGCAAAACATATCAGCGTAGCCTTCTTATCTAATTACATAAATGTATAAACTTGCAGTTTTCAAGTACGCTGCCGGAGTTCATAATGTTCACAGGGCAGACTTAGCTTCATTCCAAGACTGCAAACAATCTTCAACAAGTGTCGCTCTCACTACCGGAAATGATGTAATTACTCTTGCAAGTGAAGGCAAAAAGTGGTACTTATGCACCATAGCTACTCATTGTGCTACTGGAAATATGAAGCTTGCGATAACGGTGTTACCTCAGGTAGGTTCCCCTGCACCAGCACCTGTTGTATCTGCAGCTTTTGGAATTGGAGCTTCTATGTACTCGGCATGTGTTACTGCAGCACTGGGAACACTTATGATGTTGATGGTTTTTTAACTTGCGAGAGTGTGCGCATTACTCTAGTTACATTAAGTATCTTTTCATATTATTTGTGCGCATTACTCTAGTTACATAGTTTTATTTTCAAAGTTAAACGGGATAAATTACATTTAGTGCCACCATGATACTGTACATCTACGTACATTGAAAAGTACAAAGTTGGCATAACATATCGGATTCATTTTAAGTTTGATGTTCAGGCATCAGAGTGGTCTTCAGAGGATCTCACAAAGAGTTGATTTATTGCTGAATATTTCTTGAACTTAAACAGATGCTTTATTCTGTAGTATTCTTAAAAATTTTAGCTAATGAGTACTATTGTTAGTGATGGAATTTTCTTTCATCATTATTTGTAAACAAAATACATATATTTAAATGTGTTAAGTAACCAACTCATCTAAAATCTTAAGGCTTTAGAGAAAGTCCCAACCGGATCTCTATGTTTTATTCTAACACTCTCCCTCACTCGAAAATCCATTGGGTGAGAGTGAATAACGGACGCCTGTCTTAAACTATAACAATAGTGTAGAGTAGTGTAGAGTGATAGTGTTTCTGAATTGTATAAAACTATTAATAATTACAGAATAATGATTCAAAAAGTTACAGTAAAAAGAACTTGATTTACAAAATAAGTACATTTCGTGAAAAATTTTCGAAATAAAAATTGTAATCATCCAAAAATAAATTATACATGATCGAAAGTATTATAATTATAAATATAATAGATGTAAATACAATATTTAATATTGCAGTATAAAATATAGAACAAGGAATTTGTGATCTAAGTATCTAACTTATTTTCTTTTTGTCAGGAAGTATCTATCTTTTAACTTTTAAGTGATCTAAACACAACTCATCTTTTTGCAAGAAAAAAAAAACACAAGTCATCTACGTGCAATGTAGTCTCATAAAAATCCTTCTAATTCATCATAAAAGAAAACTTCACTTTTATTTATGCAATATACACTCTCCTCTGAATTTTTCTTGATAGGATGTTAATATTTCTCTTCTATTAACATATAACGAGTAGATTTTCATTTTTAAACCCCTTAAATGTAAAGTTATCAAAATGACATTTTGATTCCTAATATTTCCGTAAAGTTAGGAGATGGTATTGTATTAAGACATTTAGACTTTTAATGATTTTAAAAGTCATGAGGTATTCAATTCTAACATTTAAAGAGTTTTTAAAAGTATGTTGTTATTGAATTAAGACTTTTAAGAAGTATTTAAAAGTAGGACGGTATTGAATTTAGATATTTATAGATTCTTTATAAGTATCGTGTTATTCAAAAAGTCAATGAGTTTTAATGATAAAGACTTTTAATGATTTTTAGCAAAAATTATAACTATATCCCTTTAAGAAAAGTCATGAGTTTTTTCATAGGATTTGACAAGACTTCTAATAAATATGTAAAAATCTTGAATTTGAGTAACTTCATAGAGTTGTTAAAAGTAGTTAAATCCTTGAAAGTCATTAACCTCAAAAAAGTCATTAACCTCAAAAAGTCATTAAAAGTACTTACTACCATCTAAGTTTCAATGTTTTCTAGAGTTATCGTAACAACCCGAAATTTTATAATCATTATTATTATCATTCAAATACTTTATTGGTTTTTCCATAAAAGGAGGAATAAGATTAGGGATGTTTTGCTCCAATTTGGTGTGTAGTCTAGTAGATGTATAGTGAATTTATGGATGAATAGTGATTTTGAGAATTAAGAAATTTTTTTACGTTACCATATGTACGGAATGGGATATGGATATCTCGAAGTTATATTAGCGATCTACGAAGCAAATAGGTGTATATTAACGCGATCAGATTACAGAAAATCCAAACTTTATTTTTATGAAAAATTTGATCGAGCAGTGAAGAGCATATCAATACGAACAAGACAAGAGAATTATTATGTCAAGAATTTAAGGATTTTATTTTTAATTATGATTTGAGAATTTAGAACGAAAACCTTCGAGTAAGAATATAATAAGTATTCTAGAAATCGCTAGAACTTTATAACGAGATTAAGCGATCAAGCAAACGTGAAACGAATTATGGATTAAATACATAACGAGATGAAAAACCCTACAAGATCATCTAGGGTTTATACTCAAGGAATTTGGTGGAAAAGAAAACAAGAAAATAAAAGAAAAAGGAAGTGATGAGGTGTGTGTAAGACAACAAGACAACAAATCACCACATTTCTAGCACACCACACAAGCATTACAAGTGTATTAGGAGGGTTTAACAGCTGATTATACATCACAAATATCCCATAATTTGTGTTCACCAACTAGTCAAACAAGAGGAAAAGAGAGAAAAGCAAGAATAACCAAGAAAGCACCAAACTGCCCAGCAGAAACACTAGCCAAAGAAAAATTCATATCTCCCGATCCAGAGTTTCAAAAATCACCAAATTTTAACCATAGCTTCTCCACTCCATGGGTAAGGTTCGGCCAAAATTTCATGGCAATGCAAGTAGCATGGCCTAGTCAAATCCATGCTCAAAGTTGAAGAATCGAACCTGCCTAGCCCTTCACAGTTTCTGTCCAGCGGAAAGATGGGGCTAAAAACCCTAGCAAAGAAGCTTCAAATTCGATGAGCTATAGCTCAAAAGAAAGCTTATGAAGAGAACAAGGTGTGGTAAAAATTTGAGCACCCAAATCTTATTTTTCGATTTGTTATGAATTTTACAAGATGAGGATGAATAGTAATTTCAAGTTGTTTTCTTGCTTTGATCTTAAGGATTTAATACTTTAAGGACCATCTAAAGCTTGTTAAAGGTTTATAAACACTTTATAGTGTTGTTAGAGCATCCAAGAAGGTAAAACCCTAACCCACCCTTTGAGTTCATATGAGTTTTGATGATTGTTTTTATGTTATATGCTTAAGAGATCATGTTTAAGTGTTTTAGTGGTTAGTTAACTTTGTAAAATATGAAAAATGGTGGGTGTTGATTGTAACCACACTACTGACCTTAGAGAATTAAAAAGGTTGTTTTTTGAGGTTGTGGATATATGGTATGCCGGTGTGGCTTGGTTATGTTGTGAAAGAATGGAAACGTTCGATTTATAGCCGTCGTAATGGCGAAATTTTGTTAGCCTTGAAATCAGTTAATACCTGAACCATGAAATGATTTTTAGCACCACCACTGCCTATGATTACAAAGATATGGTTGTCTAGTTTACATGGCCGCAAGAATCGAGTTAAAAGAGTTTACGGTTTAAGAGTTATTCTAGTTTTAGTGAAAGTGGTTCAAAGGATTTTATCGCAGAAATGTAACCACTTTGATGATGAGTTCGAGACCCTTAATTGTCGAATTAAGTTGTGAATTTTTTTGATAAAATGCTAAGGATAGTTGGCAAGGTGTGTACGAAGGTTTCGAGTCAAAAAGATTATTTTTACAATTTTATAAAAATGTGTTAGCCGAGGTTGCGCAAGTGAAAACCCCTATGAACGAGACTTAGAAACCAATGTTCTGAATGGTTAGGTATAACTTGAATTCGAGGATTGATTTCGAACCAAATTTATGACTTAAGTATTTGACGAGTAACATGGACTTAGTATGAATCTAGAGTGGGCAAGTAATGCCTTGGTTGTGTTTCGCTTACGTGTTTAAACATTGAGTTATAAGGGGATTATCGAGGGGATTAACGATATGTTTTTCATTTGACTTTGTCTAGATGGTCCGACATTGTCGCGAACCCCTATCACTTCTCGAGCATCAGGTATGAATAGGATGCCGGCTAAGAGCTAGTGCACGTGTAAATGGAAATCTTGAGGAGTGAAAGAAATATCGGAGTTGACGAGTGTGCTCGTGCTGAGTTTGACAAGTGATAAAAGAAAGACGGACGTGTGATCGAATGAAGGTCAATATATAAAGAAGTAGAGATGGATGTAAAGTGATGAACGAGTTGATGTGTCGGAATTGGGAACTCCATATATTGAGGCAAGTGTTCTCCCTTCACTTCTTGTTCAATTGAAATTATTTTAATTATTATTATGGTATCACCCCATTTATTGTCGATCTCGTCGACATCTATTATTATTCTTGTTTATTCAATTTACACCCCATTTACGGTGTCGAACTCGTCGATATGCTTCCTAGTTGGAAGTAAAGCTAAACCAATTGTTTAGCTAGTCGGGATCCCACTAGTAGAACATTGAACCTATCATGTCTGAATACTCATGTCATACCTTTTTTTAATCCATTCGGTGTTGAAAGATTTTAAATTCAAAATACTTATCTTGTGATTTGAGCTGTGATAGATGATATATGTTTTATTAACAATGATTTATTAATATTCCTGTTTTACTACACACTTGCTGAGCATTTCTTCCGCTCATACTTGTTTGTTTCGAAATCCTAACTTTTCAGTATGGTAGTTTGGCGAGACATATTCGCATAGTTCGGAAAGAGAAGAAACAGACGCTATCTTGAAGATGACTTGACGCGGGAGGTCTTGATCTAGTGCAAGGTCTATTTTATATAGTTTATCTCTAATAATTATTATTATGTATTAGATTTGTTGGCCTGGTATACTTCTTGTCGAAGTTATACCAGTGATTTAAGATTTGATCAAAGAGATTGTTGTAAAGGAAAAAGTTGCTATTTTATGGAATTTGGATTCTTGTTTCTAGCACTATAACCTAAAAGATCTTGGAAAGTTGGGATCACGGATGTTATATTTCAATATTGGACAATTACAAGGAACATTGTTTTATTAAACAGGTGATTTTATTTTGAGGATTTTCGGGTAACGACCAAATCTCTTGATCCCGGATTTAGGGGTGTTATAGTTATTATTAATTAATGAGTAAATTACAGAGTGGTGGTTGGATTTTAAATCGAATTACAAAAATGTGGCTAAATTTTTAAGCTCGTAAATTAACGGCAAGGTTTAGTTCCCTTATCTTAAAAGAGTGGCTCCCACTAATTTTTTTTAAAAGGATGGTTATAGTTTGTTTTAACTTTATAAAGTAATAGCTCGTTTTCATGTTCGCAGAATAAATGAGAATAGACAGTTAGCTAAGTATGCTCAAGATTAACTTGTTCCTCAATTTTCATCCCATTCTTGTAATGAAAATTTTGGAATGAAAATTGTCTCATTACTTTCGTCTTTATTAAAAATTCGAGAACCATGAAAGTGAAACTATTTTATTTATCATTTATTTACTTCCTTCACTATTAAAACCCGAGTAAGGGTAATTTATAGTATTAAAGTTATCTTAGCAGTTTAGACTGATTCAACTCACCTAGTCCACAAATAGTCATACCTTAATAAAGTGATATTTGTGGTCAAAGTGAGCTCATTTGTTAACCACTGGATGAGAGATTTTGAACTGGATGACACCTATAAGTATTTTTCAGATTGTTTACTTTATATATTAAGTCTTTGGACGACACATGATTTGTTTTGAATGAAATCTCCTTAAAATATTTGGTGGATGGTTCAAATTAACACAAAACCTTTGTACAATCACATTCATCATCACTTTGGCTGTGATATGGGTGAAAAATAATCCCTAAAGACATAATTAATGTCACATTTATTGGCTCATTAATAAGGCCCGAAACCCTAGTTGGGCATTAAATTCGTAATTAATGATTAAGCCCAAAAGAACAGCCCAAACCGGGGACGCTCGGTATAAGCTTGTTTCTAACATGGGCCTGATCCACAAACCAGGAACCTTCTAGAAACAAGGAACGTTCTAGAAACAAGGAACGTTCTAGAATATCCCAGGGATATTATGTAGCCTCTAAGACACCTAAATCGACATGGAAACTAACTCCTACAAGGAAGGAGTCAGAACCTTCCTCAATAACGGTGACTTGTCCATCAAGTCTCCAAACCATATTACGATTCTAAGGCTCCTATAACCTATATAAATGGCCAGACCCCTCATCTCAGAACTACATCTTAGCTTGATTCTCAACTCTGAGATACGTAGGCATCTTATGAGGACCCGAATTAGGTCACGATAACGCAAGCACAGCCATTAAAGCACGAAGCTCACGAACCCTAGCCGCAATTCGATAACCCTACTTTTTATTCCACAACACTTGGCGCCGTCTGTGGGAAGACAACATCAACCATGGTTCAAACACGTAGGACACCAGTCTCAACCGAGGCTACCACCATCACCTCCACTCCACCCGTTGTTACAGAGCAAGGGTATGTACCCCCATCAACGGAGACAACCACTCAACCTCAAGTTTCTCAACCTGTAGGGACGAATCCCCATGCTGAGAGAACTCTACCCATGGTTGTCCATCCAAACCAGGAGACCAACCCTCTTCAGATGGTGGTCTCTCCCTTTGTTAATCGTTCACTACCTCCGGGGGTGCAGATCTCCACCATAGAACTCCCTAGAATTACGAATCCGGCATATGGTTTGCCTAACTACCCCCCGAATACTCGAGGTGTTGGGCCAAACGGCCATGCCCTACATTAGAGGCTTGGGCCCTGATCAAGGATATTATGACTACTCTAGTCCTTAAATTAATGATTCTTGATCTGAGGATGAAGATCGAGATCAAGCCCCGAGGAGGCGACATCCAAGCAAGGAGCCTGTAAGGCGTACTCAACGAATCCATGATGGACCCCCAATGACAGCTGCTGAGAGAATCAAGGCTTATGAGGCCGAGATTCGAAAGCTGAAGGAAGACATAGCAAGAGAGCAACTAGGACAGAATCAGAATCGACCTCCTCCAACTTCAGGAGAGATTCCCTTCATTGATTTGGAGAGGTCTTCTAGGAGACGAAAAAGGGCTGATGCCCCAACCGGAGGAGCTACGAGGGTGGAAACCCCCAGGGGTGATCCCAAAGACCTGATGCCACTTGGAGACCCTGACGATCCCACACCCACATTCACTGAGGAGGTGATGAATGCTCATGTCTCCAGGAAGTTTAAGATGCCTACTATAAAGGCATACGATGGAACGGGCGATCCCTCAAACCATGTAAGGACGTTCTCAAATGCACTATTATTGCAACCCGCTAGCGACGCTCTCAAGTGTAGGGCGTTCCCTCAAACCCTTACAGGCATGGCTCAACGATGGTATAGCCGGTTGCCCGCAAACTCGATTGGCTCTTTCAAGGAATTGAGCACGGATTTCATTAATCAATTCGTTAGTGGAAAAGTCCATGAGAAAAGCTCTGCATATCTTATGCAAGTGAAACAAGGAAAGAATGAGAACCTGAGGGATTATCTCAAACGCTTCACCAAGGAGACTTTGAATGTCCCTGATCTGGAAAATAAAGTAGCTATGATAGCCTTGGAGAATGGAACGACGAACACCTTCTTTCAGATGTCGTTGGGAAAACATGCCCCTGAGAGCATGACTGAGCTCCAAAAAAGGGCAAGCAAATACATAAAGGCTGAGGAAAGTATGAGGAAAAAGGTCTCCACCGAAAGTGGTGGAAATGGGAACTCTAGGAAGTGAAAGACAGAGCAGGAGTATGATGCTAGGGACAAGTATCCCCGAACTAGCGAGGACTCCGACTCTGCCTCTAGGAACCAAGGGCCAAGGTTCACTGAGTATGCAAGGTTGAATACTCCTAGGAGTCAAATCTTGTTGGACATTGAGAAGGATAGAGATTTTCGATGGCCGAAGCCATTCATGGGTGATCCCGCAAAGAGAAACAAGAATCAGTATTGCAGATTCCACAGAGATGTGGGGCATGACACTGATGATTGTAAGCAACTTAAAGATGAGATCGAGTTTTTGATTCGTAGAGGGAAACTGAACCACTTCATTAAGGGTGAAGATCGTGGTAATCAAAGAAGAGATTATAATATAAGGGATGATGATCAAGATCGCAACCCACAGCCCCGAGGGCCTGTAATCAACATGATCTCAGGAGGCCCGACTGCGGCCGGGACAACTAAGAACTCTCGGAAGGCTTATGCCCGAGAGGTGATGCATATTGTTGGAGAGGCACCAAAGCGTGCAAGAACTGAAGTAACAATTGAATTTGATGATTCAGACCTTGAAGGGGTGAAGTTCCCCCACGATGACCCGCTGGTCATAACTCCTATGATTGGAAACTCAGAGGTGAAGCGAGTCTTGATAGACAATGGAGCTTCCATCGACATTCTGTTTCATGATGCGCTTGTGAAGATGGGGTACAATGATTCTCAATTGACCCCCAATAACATGCCTATATATGGATTTAGTGGAGTAGAATCCAAAATTGAAGGAACTATTCAATTACCCGTCACAAACGGATAGAAGCCAATGGAGGCCACGCAGATGCTGAACTTTTTGGTTATCAAAGCATCTTCTACTTACAATGTCATCCTTGGGAGGACTGGACTTCACGCTTTTAAGGCTGTGGCCTCAACCTATCACATGAAGATCAAGTTTCCAACCAGGAATGGTGTAGGAGAACAAAAAGGTGATCAGAAAATGGCTAGGAGCTGCTATGTAGCTGCGTTAAGGCCTGATGGAGTCGGGGGGCAGGTCCTTCCGATTGAAGATGTGGATGTCCACAATGATAAGGAAGACCGAGAAAGGTCGGTAGAGGAAATCACACAAAAGCCTCGGACAGCCATTAAGGCTAAGGCATCAACTGACTTCGTGGTTGAATGTACCATTGGCAACCAAGAATTCGGGGGGCAGGAGATAGTGCCCCAAGCAGGAAGTGAACTTCAGAATAAGAATGAGGAGACCAGAAGGAGTAATGGGTGTTCTATTTTGATGGAGAATCAAAACCAAAATCAAGCGATGCAGGCCTAGTCTTGCAAGAGCCCCGATGGGTTCAAACTATCTTAATAGGACTTAGCTTCATATTTATCTAGTAGAAGTAGAAATAAGGTTCGATGAAACCATTGCAGAGCATGTTGCTCCAAGTAGGACAGTAGTACTCTATGTAAGGGTTGAACCCATTTCAAGTTATTAATGCAAGTTTGTTTTTCGTTCTCTATTCTGTGATTTTATTTATGTGCTAAGCACCTGATGTGTGTAAGTCAAAGATGACCAAGTACCGAAAATAAAAGAATACACGAATGAAAACAAACAAACGCATAAATAAAAACCCTGAAGGGTCGAGAGTTAGGTTATAATACAACCAAATAAGAGTTTAAGTCCTTGAAGGACCCTGGATAAAAGACAAGATGATTAAAAAGCCACATCTGGCAATCAAAGCCATGCAAGGCTGTGGAGGCTAAGAACTAGCTACTCTTCAATATTTTTAAGTACCTGGAGTGAGGATACAAGGATGAAGCAAATAAAGAACCTTGAATTATAGTCCTAAGGTCAAGGGATATACGAATATCCTTGAACAAGGATTAAGAAGTTCAAGCAAGTTTTCGTCTCGGAAGTTTAAAAAGCAAGAAGCCCAGGGGATTGTATTTCTCGAAATCTAAATCGAGGATCAACCTTAAATCCTTGACCTAGAATCAAGAAAAGCGAGAAGCAAAGATAGGTTTGAAAACCCTGAAATCAGAACAAAGGTTTGAGACAAGCCATGAAAGACATGAAGTCAAGTAAGGGATCCTAGAGAACTTTAGTTTGACATCAATCCAAAAGAAAGGTAGTGAATACTTGGTAGTCGACATATAAACACCAACGTTGAACATGTGAATATCAACCTCGAATCCTAGGTGGAGAAACACGAGATATTAGCCATGAAGGCCAAGAAGGTCAAACTTTAGGGGGTCATGAACCTCCAATCAAGATCCAAAGGTTGAAGCTTCAAGTCAAAACTGGAAAACCAATCTGAAATTTTGGATTCTCGATCCAGAACGGCAACATTAAACATCTAACACCAGCGTTGAACACTTGAATATCAAACCTGAAACGGAGATTAAAAATGTCCTAGGGAAGGTTCAAGGCCTCATGCGGTCGACCAAAAGCCAAGAGGCCTTCAGCCGACCTTAAGGAGCCGACCAGAGGCTCTAATGTTTTGGAGGTTTAAAACACCCAAAACTTGGCTTAAAACCATGTGAAGGTAGTCCAATATGCACTCTTTCATCAAAACTTCAAGGTTAGAGTTTAAAGAACTTCCTTGAGGTTGAAAACCCTTAATTTCGAACATCAACATTCGACATTCGAACATCGACATTCGAGCATCGACGTTCAACACTCGAACAGCCCTAAGGCCGAGCACATGCCAGCCGAGAGGCCGCTAGAGAAGCCCCAGGAACCAAGACAAACATTGAAGCCATGATGGCCAATCGAGCTAAGGAAGGTTGTTTTAAAAACTCTAGGTTGATGTCAACCCAAGATGAGGAGTCTGCAGGAGCCACTTACCATTGGCTAATAAACAAACAAGATTTTTGCACCCTTGATCGGGAAGACCAAGGAGGTCTACGGGGATGACATGTTAGTCAAGAGCCTAATCAAGGCATGCCATATTAAGAACCTCAGAGAGGCATTTGAAGTGCTAAGGCACCACAAGATGATGTTGAATCCAGGCAAGTGTGCCTTTGGCGTGGGATCTGGAAATTTTTTGGGTCTGATGCTTTAAAAGCGAGGCATAGAAGCCAGCCCTAATAAGATCAAGGCAATCCTAGATATGGAATCACCACATTCCATAAAGGACGTACAGAAATTGACTGGAAGAATTACAGCCTTAGGGAGATTCATCTCCAAGTCTGGAAACAAGTGTTTGCCTTTCTTTCAGGCTTTGAAGAAGGTGAAAATTTTTGAATGGACTTCAGAAAGCCAAGAGGCCTTTGAACAGTTGAAAAAGTACATGGTTGAAGCCCTGTTATTGGCTAAACCTAGTCCCGGAGAGACCCTATATCTATATCTAGCGATATCCGAACAAGCGCTGAGTGTCGTTCTCATTCGATAGGAAAACAAGGTTCAGAAACCCATCTACTATATTAGCAAGGTGCTCCATGAAGCCGAATTGAACTACTGTGCTAAAAATTATATATTTTTTATATAAGTTAATTATACTTTAGTTAGGAAAATTTATTCATAAATCCAATACTATTATCATAAAAAAGTCTTCGTATTTAAAAAGAATAGAATTAATGTTTTAACATAATAAAAGAACATTTTCATGCGGGAATCCTAAATAAATACAGGAGCATCTATAATATAAAGAGAAAATAAGATGTATTTTCATTTTTTAAAACTCCAAAAATTTTAGATAGTTTAGAGAAAGAAAAATTGGAATTCACTTTATATTTAGATTTTGATTTTATAGAAAAAATTGCTCAATATGATAAGTATCATCAATAATATGTAATGAAGTTGGAATTTCGATCCCAAACGAGAGTTGCTCGAAACGTGTTTAACAGGAAAACGACTCACTATAAAAGATTGTATTAGCTATTAGAATTTGATATTGATACTATAAGTTTATTTTATTTTTAGGATTCGATTTTTATACATAAACGTTGTTATATAAGTAATATGTAAAAGTTAGAGATTGGTCTTAATGAGAGTGCGGCTTAAAAGGAATAAGCGTGTTTAACAAGAAAACTGTTCATTAGGGAAGACCGTGTTGAATATTAAAATTTAATATTAATGATATAATAAAAGATAAATATATTTTGAATTTTTTTATAATTCTAGGATTCTAAATATTAATGACTAAAACATGTTAAAAGCGAAGACATATAATTGGAAGTTTTATTGAAAGTAGAATAGGTGTTTGTAAGACATATAATTAAGAGTTTTATTGTAAGTAAAATACGAGTTCTAATTTATACAGAAAAAAGTTTGAATTTATAGATAATACATATAATTAAAAAATTATTGGAGGTAGAAAAGATGTTTGAATATATAAAGAATACATGTAATACAATGTTTTATTGGACGTAGAATACGAGGGCGGTGGAGACGTTTCATATGATTTTTATATCTTTTTTCCTAGAAATTCTTTATTTTAACTTTTTTAAACAAGTTAATTATATTTGCATTACAAAAATATATTCACAAATTTAATATTATTCCCGTAGCGAAAAGTCTTCGTACTTAAAAACAATTTGAAGTGTTAACATAACACAAAGACTTTCCCATGCGGAAGCAGTGAATAAAGACAGAAATATCCATAATATACATAAAATATAAGATATATTTTCATCTTTGAAAACTCCATAAATATTAGAAAGTTTAAAAAATGTAAAAATTGGAATTTACACTCTTTTATGGATTTAATTTCTAAGAAAAAAATTGTTTTATAAGATAAATGTTATCAATAATATATGTAATGAAGTTTGAGTTTCAGTTTCAAATTTCGATTGTATTTGTAGATGCTGTATGACTTTTGGTTAATGAATTCTCTTTTTTCAAAAAAAAAAAAGAACGAATCGAAATGTGTTTAACAGGAAGACGGCTTACTAGAAAGAATTGTATTAGCTATTAAAATTTTATACTGATGTCATATTTTTTTAAATTTTTAGGGTTTGATTTTTATGGATAAAAACTATTATAATATATGTTAAAGTTGGGATTTCGGTTTTAACGAGAGAGCGGCTCAATCGAAAGAATCATGTTTAAGAAGAAATCGGTTCATTAGAGAATATTATGTAACTACTAAAATTTAATATTGATAATATAATATAACGTAAATATGTATTGAATTTTTTAAAAAAAATTGTTACGCCGTCGCGAATCGTGACTTTATCAACTAGTATATATAGGACATTGTTCTATAGAGAACCAACTTATATAGAGAATCATAGGGAACCACTAATTTTCTGATTCTATAGTAGAATCAAACTTTAATTTTTGGTTATATATATATAAGGTCTTGTTCTATTAGAAACTAAACTAGAATAGAAACTAGAAACCAAACCCAAATCAAAAATTGAAGCTAATCTAATGACCAGACTAGGGGTACCCCAATACAAAAAATGCTTAATTATCTACCATCTATTCAGCAAAAAAAAAAAAATTACTGTTCACTGTGCAGACGTGGCCGTGACGTCAGCGTGAACAATATATATATATATATAATTGTTCAAATAATAATTAATTTATCATATTTTAAACCGCACTAATAGAGAACTTCTCTATTGTGTGCTTTAGATACTCTTTTCCCTATATATATATATATCACTACAAGAATCTTCACTTTTAATAACAGAAAATTCCGTTGGCAAAGCAAGCAAATCCGTTGGGAAAATGGTTTGCCAACGGAATGCCAACCGAAGAGAAGCGTTGGTACAAACGTCGTTGGGAAGAGCCTTGCCAACGAAATTGTTTCCGTTACTAATTTTACCAACGGAATAGCAACAGATCTCAAAGTCACAAAAGAAAGCACCCCCGCCAACGGAATTGAATCCGTTGTTAAATTTAGTAACACTTTGCCAACGGAATTGTTAAAATAATAACTAGCTTCCAACGAAACATGTTGTTGGCTAGTTGTGAAATTAGCAACGAACACAATTTTGTTACTCGAAATCTAATTTACAATTTATGAATGAATTGATAAATGTTTATGATGGTATTTTTTTTTTTTTTGAAAAGAGAATTCATTAATGAAAAATACATGTCTACATAGTTTGGTACAGGTCCAAATATAATACTGTTTGTCATCATTATGCTTGCTAATGACTTCTACATAGTCTGCAACAAGATATTCCGAGTAAAACCCAACACCAAATCGCCCAATTAAATTAAGGTCACCACTTGTCTGCATTTTCTCCACAAAAGCTAAAACACATAAAAAAATTAAAAAAAAAACAATTAGTTCCCTAGTTCACCATAAAAGCAACAAGAGTAGGGTTGTTAAGCATTAGCACTCGCTTTACCTGACATTCTGGATTTAGCTATGGTTCCCAAGTTCATTATCAAATCCTCCTCGTGATTAACCCTGTCGGCATCTATTAGAGAATTCTCCATCACATGCTGTTCTTGAATCCCCATGTCGACAGTGTCAACACTCACAGTTTTATCTATATATTGACCATCAGCCAACCCCTTGGTTGGAGCTGCCAAGGGCTCTTCTGGTGCTGCATTTTCAGCTGTCACAGAAACTGTTAGTGTTTGAAAAGTTATGTTACCCTGAAAAGAATAGAAACTTAATTTGGTGAAGTAACTAACTGACATAAATAAACTTTATGATATATTCGATTGTTAATAAAATGTGGACTGACGATTAGTGTAGCACTCACACACTGCGAACATTATGCTTAATATAGGTAGAGCATCTGAATAAGTATCCTTAGTTACTCATATCAAGTTCTAAAATAGGAGGCAAATATATGTTGACTGAAAACTTTGGAGTGTAAAGCTCCAACAGAGCTATTACATATTATTGAGACTGATTTGGTCTAGTTAAATGAAAATTTAAGTTAAAAACATTGTTTTATGTTCATTTGGACCCTGCTGAAAAACATTTCGAAGCCAATTAGAGCAATTAGAGCACTAGGTATACTTGATTCCTTATAAGAGCACTAGGTATACTTGATTCCTTATACCCCCTTGGTAGACAATTAGAGCAAAAAAAAAAATTCCATACAATTAAAAAGATGGTAGACAATTAGAGCAAAAGCTTTAAAAGATGGTACTAACTATTATGACATGAACATTAACTAAAAATTCCATACAATTTTGGAACAGAGAAGCAAACCAAGCCCTTTTTAACATTGTCAAATAAAATAATATTTACCTTAATGCTCTCCGAATCAAAAGTAAGATTTTTGCATTACCAAGAAGACTACAGTCCACGGACAACAACCCCTGTAAAGTAGTCAAATTATTAGTACTGTGATTAACTAAATTGATCACAGCACTTAAAACAGTATTATTATCTTAAACATGATAAATATGTATAAAAGTGTATATAAAAGTGTATAATGATGATAAATATGTAACAACCCACATCTACTTCAAATTACGAGAAGGTATCTAATATGCGTATATCGTAGTAATGGTACTAGTATCATTTTAAAGAGAAGAAATAACACTGTAAAATTACAACTGATAGAGAAGTACCTTGAAGATATACATTGACTGAATGATAACTGGCCTCTTGTAACCAAACGAGTGCAGCAAGCTTGACATTTTATTTGAGCAATAGAACTTCTTAAACTCAGGGTCATTCTCATGTAAAGCTGTCAAACATACAAAGTAGATATCATATTGTCACGAACTACAGAAGACAGACTTCAACATAGACAATCCAACTGGATATACATATGCGTCAACACCGAGTATGAAACACATAATTGGATAATCCAAATAGAAACTATTAAAAAGAAGTAATACCACATAATCGGATATTACTTACTAATTGAAGAGCTAATCGAGTAGAGAGAAGAGCTAATTGAGCAGAGCGAATAGCAAATCGAACAAATCGAGTTAGGGCTTCGAGCTGTTCTTCGCGAGTTGCTAATTAGGGCTTCGAATTAGGTGATATGTTCTTGGAGAGCTGTTAATTAGGGTTTCGAGCAGAGAGAGGTGTTCTTCTGTGAGTAATTTTTGTGTTTTCGATTTAGGTTATAGAGCAGAAAGAGGTTTTCGTGTTTTGTGTGAGTGTGTTTGTGTTTTGTGTGAGGCAGTGAGGGTGTTTGTGAGCGGGGTATGAAGGGAGTTGGTTAATGGGGGGAATAAAAATGAAAAATTTTAAGTTAAATTTTGGTTTTACAAATGAAATTTTGGTAGCTAGTGTGGGGAAATTTTGGTAGCTGGTGGGGGGAAATTTTGGTAGTTACAATAGTTATATTATTATAACATTTTTGTTAAAATGCTGCACAAATGAGTCTTTATATTTTTTTGATTATTTTTTTCTAAAATTAGAATGAGTATCTATTAACATTCGTACGGTTGGATCTTCGAAAAAATAATTTTAAAAAATCATTCAGTGAACCCCTAAACAGGGTTTCGTCACGGTTTAGTGTTTAGATTTTTAAAAATTATTCTCGATGACCTAACTATACGGAATCAAAATCCATCCTTTTTAATGTTATTGCCAAAATTTCAGAAAAAAATAAATTTATTTGGTTTGGTAATTTAACGGTCAACTAGTACTTTGACTAGAACCACTAAACAGAGTTTCGTCAGGGTTTAGTGTTTCGGTTTTTTAAAAAATATTTCTGGATGACCCAACCGTATGGAGGTCAAGATCCATCATTTTTAATGTCATGGCCAAAATTTCAAAAAAAAAAATAAATTTGTTTGGTTTGATAATTTAACGGTCAACTAGTACTTTGACTAAAACCCCTAAATGAGTTTCGTCAAGGTTTCATGTTTCAATTTTTTAAAAAATATTTCTCAATGACCCAACCGTACGGAGGTCAAGATCAATCATTTTTAATGTCATGGCCAAAATTTCAGAAAAAATAAATTTGATTGGTTTGGTAATTAAACGGTCAACTAGTCCTTTGACTAAAACCCCTAAACAAGTTTCGTCAGGGTTTAGTGTTTCGATTTTTAAAAAATATTTCTCGATGATCCAACCATAAGGAGGTCAAGATCCACCCTTTTTAATGTTATTGCCAAAATTTTAGAAAAAAAAAATTTATTTGGTTTGTTAATTCAACGGTCAACTAGTACTTTGACTAGAACCCCTAAACATGGTTTCGTCACGGTTTAGTGTTTCGAGTTTTTAAAAAATATTTCACGATGACCCAACTATACGGAGGTCAAGATCCATCATTTTTAATATTATTGCCAAAATTTCAGGAAAAATTAAATTTATTTGGTTTGGTAATTTAACGTTTAACTGGTACTTTGACTAGAACCTCAAAACAGAGTTTCGTCAGGGTTTAGTGTTTCATTTTTCTAAAAAATATTTCTCGATGACCCAACTATACGGAGGTCAAGATCCATCCTTTTTAATGTCATGGCCAAAATTTCAGAAAAAAATAAATTTGTTGGGTTTGGTAATTTAACGGTTAACTAGTACCTTGACTAAAACCTCTAAACAGGTTTTGTCAGGGTTTAGTGTTTCGATTTTTTAAAAAATATTTCTCGATGACCCGACCGTACGGAGGTCAAGATCCATTCTTTTTAATGTTATTGCCATAATTTTAGAAAAAAATAAATCTATTTGGTTTGGTAATTTAACGGTAAACTAGTATTTTGACCAGAACCCTAAATATAGTTTCGTCAGGGTTTAGTGTTTCAATTTTTTTAAAAAACATTTCTCAACGACCCAACCGTACGGAGGTCAAGATCCATCCTTTTTAATGTTATTGCCAAAATACTAGTTTTTCATTTTTTTTCCCCATTTTTAACTAGTTTGTAAAATAAATTAAAAAATTAAATAAAAAGAGAAAAAAAAGCCATACTTTGAATTTAAAATTCATACTCAACCAAATAGTCACTATTTTTGTGATGAATGTTACCCCACTTTCACTAATTTTCTCTTTTTTTTTTATTTTTTTCCACCATTTTAAACTAGTTTAGAAAATAAATTTAAAAATTAAATCAAAATAGAAAAAAGCCAAATTTTGAATTTAAAATTCATACACACCAAAATAGTTATACTCACTATTTTTGTGATGAATGTTACCCTGCTTTCACTAATTTTCTATTTTTTGATTTTTTCCAACTTTTTTAACTAGTTAGGAAAATAAATTAAAAAATCAAATAAAAATAGAAAAATTCCAAAATTTAATAGAAAAATCATACACACCCAATTTTTTATACTCACTATTTGTGTGATGAATGTTAACCTACTTTCAGTAATTTTTCATTTTTTTGATTTTCCCCTCATTTTTAACTAGTTTGTAAAATAAATTAAATAATTAAATAAAAATAGGAAAAATGCCAAATTTTGAACCAAAATTCATACACAACCAAATAGTCATACTCATTAGAGCAATGCTAGGGATCCCAAAATGGTTCCCGAATGCCAAGTGACATCTTTTAATTAGTGGAAGTAATATGAATATATGGAGTGTTTCTTTATTTGTAAAATACATATCCAATCTTGACAACTAAGTTTTTGGAAACCGTTTTGGGAATTTTTTTGGAAACTCTAGCATTTATGTGTGATGAATGTTACCCTACTTTCCATAATTTTCAATTTTTTTGATTTTTTCCACCATTTTTAACTAGTTTGAAAAATAATTTAAAAATAGAAATAAAACCAAAATTAATTTAAACTTATTTCAATGGTTTTGATTTGATATGTCTTTCTAACCAAGTGATGAATCCGTTAGCCAATCAGCAATAGCCATGTGTTTAAATTATTACTAAAGAATTAACAACAAATATAACTTTAACCGATCTACAATTGCAATGGAATCGCAACAGAATGGAAAAATAACAAATCTACTTTTTGTAACGGATTAGTAACGGAATGTATAGTAACGGATTGTCAACAAACTACCAACGGAATGAACAACAAATAATAAGGCATTGATAAACTGTTGTTATTCCGTTACTAATATGAAGGTAATTATATTTACCATCGAAAAATTCCGTTGGTAAATATCTGTTAGTGATTCGTTGGGAATCTGTTGGTAATCTGTTGGTATAGCACTAACCTACGCATTCGTTGCCAATCCGTTAGTAAATGCCAACGGAAATATTTCCGTTAGCAGATTCCGTTGGCAGAATTGGGTTTTCTTGTATATATATTGCAGAATGTTGGTGAATTAATTTATGATATTTTTTGTGAAGGTGCCCCTGGCGGGGTCCTTAGAATAAGTGAAATATTATTTATTTAGTGTTGGTTTCTAGTTTCTATTCTAACTTTGGTTTCTATTTGAACGCTAGCCTATATATATATATATATATATATATATATATATATATATATATATATATATATATATATATATATATATATATATATATATATATATATATATAGGGGGCTACTCCAATACAAACCTACAAACCAAGCATAATCTAATATTTCAAGCTAATCTAATGACCAAACTAGGGGTACCCCAATACAAAAAATGCTTAAAATAATTGGCTCTATCCAACAAAAAAAATAAAAAAATAAAAAAAATAAAAAAAAATTCATTGTTCACGTGATGACGTGGCAGTGGATTTCACTGGTTAACGGTGCTTCGCACCTTCTTGTACGGCGCTTCGCGCCTTTATCATTCTAAAGTTGTAAGAAATGGCAATCAATGGTAAAGACAATAGACGATTGACGGGTGTGTCGAGAGCCTTCGGCCCTCATG
The DNA here is from genome assembly GCA_036435485.1 of Saposhnikovia divaricata. NCBI lineage: Eukaryota > Viridiplantae > Streptophyta > Magnoliopsida > Apiales > Apiaceae > Saposhnikovia > Saposhnikovia divaricata. The sequence continues at coordinate 30,534,300 of CM071600.1, forward strand.
ACTACCTAACTCATCCGTTTACTGTCTTAAATGCTTCGCATTTCCACGGCAAGTTTTTTTTTTTTTTTTTTTTTTTTTTTTTTTTTTATGGATAGAGCCAATTATTTTAAGCATTTTTTGTGAAGGTACCCTTGACGGAAACCTTAGAATAAATGAAATACAATTAATTTAGTGTTGGTTTGTAGGTTTGTATTTTAAAGTGGTTTGTATTTGAGCACTTGCCTATATATATATATATATATTTGGTCAATTTTATAATAATTAATCATATAAAGGAATAAAATTGGTAAATTACTTCGTTCATGAAATATTTATTTTTCTTTATCAAACAGTATTATTGAGCCAGTATCCAGATTTTTTATCATTCAGAAATTTTAACTCAGATCTAACAAATGATGGTATCAATATTCTATGCAGAGAAGTCAAGTTAAAATGCTTGCGATTCTATCAATGGCAAATGTCATAAAGGTGCAATGCCGACAGTAGCCAGCTTAATATCGCTCTCTACAAAAACCCTATGCATTGTACTTGCACCACCACCATCAAATTAGCATATCCGATCAATTACAAGAGAGCAAAGAAGAAAATTTAATCTATTGCTTCCAAATTCTTCATTTATTTTCCAATGACATCGTACAATCTTTTCGTTGCTTTAGCTCTTATTTCAGCAATTCTAGCACCAGTTTCGGCAACAGACTTTGTGGTTGGAGATGGCAATGGTTGGACAACCAATTTCGATTACAAAACCTGGGCTGCAAGCAATGAATTTCATGTTGGCGATAATCTCGGTATGTCTTATTACTTCAAGAATATGTTGCATTCTTTTTTCTTTAATTTTGAAAACCCATCACACAGTAGTACTCCCAAAATGAATGAAGTTTCAAGTTGTTGCATGTGCAATTTGGTTACACTGACATGTCATCTTGCAATATATGAAGTGTAGGGTGTAGCCTTCTTATCAAATTTTTTATTTAATTTTTGTGCAGTTTTCAAGTACTCTGCTGGAGTTCACAATGTTCACAGAGCAGATTTTGCTTCTTTTCAAAACTGTACACCATCTGCAACAAGCATTGCTCTCACTACCGGAAATGATGTGATTGCTCTTGCAAGTGAAGGCAAAAAGTGGTACTTATGCACCATAGCTACTCACTGTGCCACCGGAAATATGAATTATTTCTTCAGCATCGCCACCTAAGGCAATCTCCAGTATCGCCACCTACTATTTCTTCAGCTAATGGATTCGGAGCATCTACATATTTGGCATGGATTATTGCAGCAGTTGGCACATTGATGATGGTTAATATGAATTGATGATTATTGTAGTCTAATCATCGTTTGTTTGTGTTTTTTTGTTAACTAGCGATAATCACTATTGCATAGTTATTTGCTCCAGTGTATGCAATTTAACTGTATGGAGATTATTAGTATGCAATTTAACTTTACGAAATCTTTGCTTGTGAAATTGTTCTAATTTTCTTTGTTGCTACGATTCTTGAATATATATGTTATATAAATGTATTTTTATCCAGCTAGATGGAATTTTGTTTTTCTGGAACAATATGACTAACTTAATGTTCTTTAAAGCCGATCAGTATAAATCCCTTCTTAATTCATCAATAAGGTTGATTATTAACAAATAAATATTATATAATTTGAACATAAAAATTTCAATGAAAGGGCATCCAACGCAAGTATGCAACACAAAGATATCAATGTAAAATAGTGAAATAAGATTGAATAAAACAAGATATTTTACTAAAACAATTGTCATAATATTGTTAAATATACTAAAAGTTACTCTTAAGATCAGAAGAGAAGACTCTTAACTGCAATCAGTCCATCGATCAACTAATTTCAGTCCTCGTCTGTACTATTCTTTTTCAAATTGAGTTGATAATTTGGACATGAAGTTTCCTCGGCATCTCTATCATCAAGCAAGGCTAGAGTCTCAATGAATGGTCGTACACCGCAGAGTACACGCCCGTACTTAGAAAGGCCTGCATGTTCTTTAGGTCCTATGCTCTGAACGTAGGACTTGAAACATTTAGGATCAGTATTCCAGGAGACTATTCCTGGAACATTTAAACATTTAGGATCAGTATTCCACGGGACTATCCCTGAAACATTAAAGTCTTTAAACTTGGTGATTATAGCTTCATTGTTCCTCCAACCGGCCACACGAACATCATAAAAAGTACTCCTATCCTTTTCCACGTCAATTGTATATAACTTGTTCAGATTTTTATCATACACTTTGTTATAACGGAAGCAAGAAAGATGATAAACAGAAGAGAAATAATTTATATTGATCTTGAGGATTTTCAGATTACAGATTTCAGATGCTCAGATCTCTCAGATAATTTACAAGAGAAAGATGGATGTCTATTTATAGACTAAATCTAAGGGGGTAGGTGTGGTTGGTGGCCGCCGGAGGAACAGTAGCCGCCGCCGCAGTCAAATCCGGCGGCTACCTAATTCAAGTCATACTAACAAATCTCCACCTTGACTTGAATCCTCTCACAGAAAACAGATAACAGATGTACCAGATGCATCATAATAATGCCAGATGTACCATATAAAACTCTTCACCTTGACTTGAATCCTCTCACAAATAACAGATAACAGATGTCCCAGACGCATCATAATAATGTCAGATGTACCAGATGCACCATAATAATGCCAGATGTACCGGATGCACCATAATAATGCCAGATGTACCAGAAAAAAAAACTCTTCTGCCTCAGATTTTGCCTTAAAAAAGGGCAATCAACAACTCCGAACATTTAGCAAGTCCAAACAATGTTGAAACTTGCTATGTGGAACCGGATTGGTGAGCATATCAGCTGGGTTATCAGCAGTACCTACTTTGCTCACCACAATTCTCTTGGGAGGCACCCCATAATTAGCCCTCCTTGATCTATCAAGAGCCAAACTGTGCTGATTCGCTACTGAAACTGATGATTCTGATTCTGACTGTGGTTGTTGAACTTCTTGTTGTGGTTCACTCTCATCTTGAGTGACTTCCTGCTCCACCTGTTTCTCAACACCACCACTTTCTGAAACAATCGTAGATCCACGATTTATCAGATAACCTGATGTACTAACTGCTTCCGCCAAGAATCTTCTAGTTAGTCCAGCATTAGAGAACATGCACCTAGCTCTCTCCAAAAGTGTCTGATTCATACGCTCTGCTACACCATTCTGCTGCGGTGTATCCCTGACTGTATGATGCCTAGAAATCCCTTCTCTCTCCAGAAGTGTCTGATTCATACGCTCTGCTACACTATTCTGCTGCGGTGTATCCCTGACTGTATGATGCCTAGAAATCCCTTCTCTCTCCAGAAGTGTCTGATTCATACGCTCTGCTACACCATTCTGCTGCGGTGTACCCCTGACTGTATGATGCCTAGATATCCCTTCATTCTTACAGAACTCATCAAACTCAGATGAGCAAAATTCCAGACCATTATCAGTTCGCAGCCTCTTAATCTTTTTCGAGGACGCGACAACAACAGAACCTGATAACGTATCAGTTCGCAGCCTCTTAATCTTCTCCGAGGACGCGATAGAAACAGAACCTGTTAACGTAGATCCTTGAAGAAGATACAAGGTACCATGTTTAACACCTTTCAAAACCACATTAGATCCCTTGCAGACATGTAGAACTCCACCTTCACCTTGAAAACTGAAACCCTTGCTGTCTAACATACTCAAAGATATCAGATTCTTTGTCATAAGTGGAACATGCCTAACATCATTCAATGTGCAGAATTTACCATCATGTGTCCGAATTTTAATCGAGCCTATTCCAACCGTCTCACAAGCAAAACTGTTAGCCATAGAAATCTTGCCACCGTCTACTCGCTCGTAGGTTGTAAACCACTCCCTGCGCGGACATATATGATAAGACGCTCCAGAATCAAGAATCCACACATCAGAGTGATGCGTGTCCTTGACAGCAACTAGAGCAATATCTTCTTCAGAAGAAGCATCAGCTACAGCAGCAGTATCTGTCAAATTATCCTGTTGCTTCTTTTTCTTGGGACAGTCAGATTTCCAGTGTCCCTTCTCTTTACAGTAATTGCAGACATCATTAGGTTTTGGACCCTTAGGAACTGATTTCTTCCCCGACTTTCCATGTCCATTACTCCCACTGGCTATTAATCCAGCAGCCTGACTATCTGCACCTGTACCAGCCGCCTTATGGCGCAGCTCTCTAGAATGAAGAGCAGATCTAACCTCCTCTAGAGAAATAGTATCTTTACCAACAATAAACGATTGCACAAAGTTCTCGTACGATAATGGTAAAGAAACTAACAGAATAAAAGCAGCATCCTCATCTTCAACTTTAACATCAATATTACGCAATTCTAATAAAATTGTGTTTAATTGATCTAAGTGATCTCGAAGAGGCATACCTTCCTGCATTCGCAGACTAAACAGACGTTGCTTCAGCAACAACTTGTTTGTTAAAGACTTCGTCATGTAGAGACTTTCAAGCTTCAACCACAGACCAGACGCGGTATCCTCCTCCGCGATTTCAGTAATAATATCATCTGCAAGACACAACAGAATTGTTGAATGTGTATTTTCTTCCAGAATGACCATCTCAGCGCTTGTAGAAGTAGCCGTTTTTGTGTTCAACGGCGCCCAGAGCCCCTGTTGTTTTAACAGGGCACGCATCTTGATTTGCCACAGACTGAAACTATTTCTCCCAGTAAACTTGTCGACCTTAACGCTAATACCACCAGACATCTTTCTCCCAGAACCGTTTATGTGAATAGTGCCCGTGAACAGTGCCCGTGAACAGTACCCGTGAACAGTACCCGTGAACAGTACCTGTGAACAGTACCGTGAACAGTGCCGTATGAATAGTACTGTATGAACAGTACCGTATGAACAGTGTCGTCTTCTCCGATGATGAACAGTGTCGTCTTCTCCGGTGATGAACAGTAACTCCGCCTGAACAGTGTCGTCTTCCCCGGCGATGAACAGTAACTCCGACGAGCTTAAAAAATTCCGGCGAAAAATTTTACAGCATTTTCAACCAAAGCTCTGATACCAGTTTGTTATAACGGAAGCAAGAAAGATGATAAACAGAAGAGAAATAATTTATATTGATCTTGAGGATTTTCAGATTACAGATTTCAGATGCTCAGATCTCTCAGATAATTTACAAGAGAAAGATGGATGTCTATTTATAGACTAAATCTAAGGGGGTAGGTGTGGTTGGTGGCCGCCGGAGGAACAGTAGCCGCCGCCGGCCGCCGCCGCAGTCAAATCCGGCGGCTACCTAATTCAAGTCATACTAACACACTTGTACCATACAACAGCACAAATGACTTGAGCGCTCTGAATTACTGAATTCAAAAACAGCAAGAGAGTGTTCACCAATAGGTGTCAAGCAAAAATCTGACAACAGCTTCTTATCAGAACGGCCACATGAAATTAATGTGTCTCGGAACAGTCCACTTTCGATATTCAAAGAATGTATCATCCAGTTACCACATATATTTGCTGGCCAATGCAATGTTCCAGCTACATATGCTAACTCAAATTGTACATCAGCCGTACCTGCAGGAATACTTTCACTAATGAATTTCCAAGAATTAGTTCTCAAACTGTAAACATACGCCTCCCCTGTAGAAAAAATCTTTGCAACCATATAATCATTCACCCCTTTGTCAAACCAAAATCCGAAACCAGAATGAGTATAAGAAAACCGATCATAATCAATATACTTTGGAAATCTTGGAAGAGCTTTTAGCTTTCTAATGGCTGGGTTCCAAAGATATATACGACGACTGTCTCCAAACGTAAAATTATTCGAAGAATAGCAGATTAGTCCATTACAACACCCGTATATAACAATTTGATATGTTAGCCTATCGGAAAACACTAATCTGTATTGTTCACCTATAGTTCGAGGGTCAGGGTGTATCCATAGACAGCGTGCTTCATCAGAGGATTCTGAATTTTTAGTGTAAATATTTGGACGACATCGATGAAGGGTAATGAAAGCAGGGGATTTAATACATGCATACCATGACTTACAGACGGACATGCATCGCATAATAGACTTAAAGCATGGTACCTTTACAAGAATTTGGGAAAAGATATCGTCAGGTAAGGAGTTCATCATTGATTACGAATAAAATTACCGAGACGCAACTTATGAAGAAGAATATTCTACGATTATAATTATATCCTTATATATAATTAGAGGGCTATTCTAGATCCCTGTTATAGTGAGAACTGTACATTGGGCCACAAAACAGGCCCAATAAACAATACATGCACTATCTTTTTCTAATTAAAAAAAATTAGACAGAGCCTAACTACCTTCTTTATTATTCACAGTTATCGATGAAACCACCCATTTCTGTTGCTCCGTTATTCACCATTATCTCTGTTGCTCACACCTTCTAATCACCCCCAAATTTGTCCTAATCGAGCCTCTAAACCGTTGAAAATCTTCATAACACTACAATATCCCTATTATATACTCGATTGTAGGTATACTCTTCATTATTGTGAAAATTATGTGTTTAAATCACTTTGTTACATTGTGGAAGAAGATGATTTCGCTAATATTTTGCTTGAATCACGTTTTGATATACTCGAATTATATATTTTTTGTTTTTTTTTTTTGGCAGAAATCGAAGTTGAACAAATTGAAGAGACAAAAATAGAGGTAATACTCCTTATGTTACAACAGAGAATACGTTTTTAAGTGATTTTTGATGTTTATGTTTATTTCAGTTGATTTTCTAATGCGTATGTGTGTGTTATTACTATTTTTTGCAGGATTTAATCACTGTTATTTTACTTCAATGGATAATAGTAAAGGAGGTATATATTTTTACTCTTCGTAATGAATGACTATTAGAAAATAGTGGTTTTCTATATAAAAGTGATATAGAACAGGGATTTGTGATTATAATGAGTGACTTGTAATTTGTGATTTGTAATTTTTGATTAAATAGTAATTTTTGATATGTAGTGATCATATAGAAATGGTGATTTCTTATTGTAAAAGGTGACTTGTGAGCTGTGATTATAATCTGTGTGTAGTGGTTTGTTTAAACGCACTAGTTCTTTTTAAAGTGATATAAAAATAGTGATTACCTATAATAAAAGGTGACATGTAACTTGTGATTATATTGTGATTATAGAACAATGATTTGTAATTTCTGATTAAATAGTAATTTTTGATATGTAGTGATCATATAGATATGGTGATTTCTTATTATAAAAGGTGACTTGTGAGTTGTGGTTATAATATGTGTGTACCGGTTTGTTTATCGATGAAGGGTAATGAAAGCAGGGGATTTAATACATGCATACCATGACTTACAGACGGACGTGCATCGCAGAATAGACTTAAAGCATGGTACCTTTACAAGAATTTGGGTAAAGATATCGTCAGGTAAGGAGTTCATCGTTGATTACGAATAAAATTCTTATCCAAATTTACGATTATAATTATATACTTTTATACTATTAAAGTCGAAACATTTGGTTTTCGGTTTGGTTATCCCATTTATTTTGGTTTTCGGTTTGTTTAATTTAATTTTTAATTAATTTTAAATATAAAATAAATCAATTTTAATTCGTTATTGGCTATAGTCCTAAAGACACAATAATATTTTATATTTACACCATTACTAATACAGGTTGCCTTCACGAACACTGCGCGCAGATAATTAAATTATAAAAATAACTTAAAAAGCTAATTACTAAGGTTAACGTAATTATATTCAGATTAAAATTCCTTTATCCATATTGAGCTTCTACTTGGACTCTTTTTTCAGCTCCAACAACTCAATTACCCATTTTTTCTAAAGATTTTACTTCTAATTGAAACACTTTACCATTTAATTTAAAACTAATATTACAATAATTAATATATATCCAAAATATCACACCATATCTTTCCGTAATTATTTTTAGTAGTAATTTTTGTAATTAAAACAAGTTACTTTTAATTTAAAATTAATCTTGCGATAACTAATATACATCCAAAAATATCTCACCATATATTCAAATCATTATTTTTAGTAATAAATAAGAATTGTTAGATCTAATAATAAGATATATTATATGATTAAATTAATTTACTAAAAATTCAAAGTTAGAACCCATCAACGACATTTTTAATTTAGAATTTTACAAAATAAATTTCAAACCATGCATATCATTATATAAATTTATATTAAATTAAAATTAAAAAATTATTAAAAATAAGGATTATATAAAAACATAATTATAATGTTAAATAAATTTTATAACCTATCAAAAGAAACCCGTGCTTCGCACGGGTTATAAGCTAGTATATATAATAAGCATAGGAGATCTTATCCAAATTTTTGGTCTATACTATCAAAACCAAAATCATATGATACGTTGGATTAAAAATAGACGATCAAGAAAAGAAAATTATAATCTAAAAAGAATATAATTAGAAAAAGTTGTATTAGAATTGAATTTTAAAAAGAGAATTATAATCTAAAAAGGATATAATTAAAAAAGGTTGTATTATAATTGAATTTTAAAAGGAAAATTATAATCTGAAAAGGATATAATTAAAAACAGTTGTATTAGAATTGAAGTTTTTTTTTTATTAGTATTAAAAAAACCATATTTACTAGGGCTCAATTTTGAGATCTAGAAATCAGATTTGGATGATTTTACAATACACGCGAATCTCATAAAATTATCTTTAATTTAGTGATAGCTTTAATAATTATTATTCCAATGGAAACACCCAGAATCTCAAGATAAAATATAATTACAAATTTTTATTAATCCTATTTAATGTAGAAGTCCTACATTGATAATGTTATTCAATGTAGAAAACCTAATTATATATTATTTAAATCATTGACATATACATTTTCGTATTTTCGTATAAATATAAATTATAGTTTATAACATATTAAAATATAAAACATCTTTTTATGCTAGATCTAACGGTTTTCATCTATTTATACTAAGATCTTTGTCGTACGGAGGACCGGACTATCGATTATCAAAATTTTGGATAAAATCTCTCTTACACTTATTATTAAAATTGTATTTGGTTGTTAGTAGAACTATCTTCAAATAATTACAAGGGTATTTTGATAATCAAAATGAATTATAAGTAGAATTCATAAATCAAATAGAATTTTTAACGTAAAAAATCGTCAATATTTGCGTAGGTTTAATTGAAAAATAATTGTTAAACCATTACTAAATTAAATATTATTTTACTAATTTCACTTAATTAACAACAATTTAATATGTGTATTATTAACATATAAAATTAAAAAAATTAATATATATTATAAATATTAAAAAGGAGCCGTGCAATGCACGGGTTATAAGCTAGTATACTTAAATATATCATGCAATTCGTCAAAAAAAAAAATCATGCAAGATTTGGACCAGGGTTAGTTTGAAAGAAAGTTATATTTTAAAGGGGTTAATCTCAAAGTGCTCATTAAAGTGGAGGGCTGATATCAAATTGCTCACTCTAGTTATCCGCATCTCATTTGAATCATTAAAGTCATAATAAATATCAAATGGATACCTTTAAAATATACTCGAAAAATAAAAATAATTTTTCACTGATTTCTACATATTTTTCTTGAATGCTTCCATAACCAAACGAAAGGTTAATAATTCTAGTATTTCTAATAATATATTTAGATTTTTAAAAATTCACTTACTATTTATTTTTAATTTTATTGTCATTTTCCTTGTTTTAATTAAAAATAAATAGTAAATAAACTTTTTAAATTCTAAATATATTATCAAAAATACTAGAATTATTAACCTTTCGTTTGGTTATGGAACCATTCAAGAAAAATGTGTAGAAATCAATGAAAAATTATTTTTATTTTTTGAGTATATTTTAAAAGTATCCATTTGATATTTATTATGACTTTAATGATTCAAATGAGTTACCGATAACTAGGGTGAACAATTTGATACGAACCCTCCACTTTAATGAACACTTTGAGATTTAACCCTATTTTAAAGTTGGAAACTCTTCCTACAAGGCTACGTTTATTGTCCACCGCCACCACTTCGAAAGAAATATGGGGACAACTGTAAAAGGCAAGCAATGGACTTACCATAAGAAAGAGCTTTTTGTAGTCATATAAATCGGATTATTTATCTATATTATTATATTAAAGTTAAAAATTAAATAATAAAATATTGTAATTACTGATAATTAGTTGATTGTTTTTTTATATTAAAAAACGTTTATTTGTAATTGAAAATATTATCCTTTACAAACATCTAAAATGTTAATTTAAGATATTACCTTTTATAAATACCTAAAAACATCTATCATACCGTACTTATTACTCGATGTTGTAATATACAAGGTTGAATATAGCTACCGCAACATTTTTTTAGACAGCAATATTATGAAAAAATGTTATGTAAAGTCATCTTCTTCCTGAAAATATTGTGTCCCCATTCCTTCTATTTCTTAGTGACAACTTATTTTTAAATTTCTTTTGCTTATCTATTTGAGAAAATATGTCCCTAAAATACTATACTTTTTTGGTATTTCCATTTTTTTTATAGCCGGTTAGACCTTAGGATCGGTAATGATAACAGCCTACAAGACAAAAAATTACCAAAAATAATTGGGGTGTAAATTTGAAAGTTGTTTGTATAATTTTGTAAAACAACCCCTACTAGAAGGCTTTTTAAATATACATTTAGGAGGACAGAGGACTGTTTTCCTGGTTCCAATTCAGTTTTCTGATCCTCTTGAACCTCTTCTCAAGGCCGTGTATTGTAAAAACACGGTGCGATCCCTTGTTGTCCAGTGCTGACTTTATTAAAAAGAAAATGATATTGTGAAAGTATGTAAAGAAAATGATATTGTGAAAGTATGGGGAAGGAATTTGGGGAACCCAACATTACTTTTATTAAAATTGCATGAGATTCTGAATTTTGCAATTTAAAATTTATTTATACAATCCAAATCATTATTAAAATTGTATTAGTGTAACATTCCGATTTTTCGGACTATTAATTATAAATCGAAAACTAAAACAAATTACAATTTATTAAACCAAAAGTCAATTACAAAGGTACTTCTTACAAAAGCGCAGCTAACATCTATCGAAAAGTCAATCTAGCCCAATTCTAAGGTCCTCGAACTCCGACACTAGCAAACTCGATCATACACCGAACCTGAAATATTAAAAGAATGAGCTACGAAACCCAGCAAGCAACTACCTTTCGATGACTCAAAATAACATTTTTATAATTTTTCAAAAACACGATTTCGATGTGTAGCACATAACATCTATCACATAGTATCACACAACATACTCAATTTCAATCACGACAAAATTCACACCATACATTCTATAACAAATATCAAAACGATGCATTCAATATATGCAAAGATTCACATAATCAAATTCTTAATAAACAAATACATCTTAATCTTATATCTTTTACTTTTATTTCCCACAGTCCTAAATCACACTTTACGCCACACTTTGCCAATGATCGGCATCTTATACCTTATGCCACACTTTCCCAAGTGACCGGGATCTTACTCTTATTTGATGGGGGTTATTTTACGTCACTCGCCAAGTGAAACCGAATCTTGACAAGGTATCGATGTGTTCCGGAACATGCGCAAACTAGTTCTATGTATCACACTATCCAGTGATCGGAATCTTATTCGATACGTGACTAAGACTGGGGATTTCTGAAAAATTAATATCTTATTAATCACATGTCAAAATTGTACTTACGATAACTTAAACACATATTCGAGAACATGTAGTTAAACAATACAAATCAAGTTTCACAATTATATGAAGCAACAAAAATTTACTTACAACTATGCGGAGCAACAGATATTTACTTATAATAATACGGAGCAACGAATAGTTACTTAACTCAATTACGCAAATCAAGAATTCATATAATCACATAAGAACACATGTAGCAACCCTCAAAAGCTGAACATCTAAAATCTTTAAAGATTCCATGATTATAACTCTGACCAGATCTGTATTTAGCCTTTTTGACCATCTAAACGATGTTTTCTTGAAAAACTCAAAGAACAAAAGTTGTAGAGCACGAAAATATCTTTTCGACAAGTCCAGAATCAATGAATTCCGACTTACGATGAATTTTCTACGAATTTTACAAAACTGCTGATTTGTGTGTGAAGAAACCCTACGAATTTTGTTAATAAAGATGAGAAAGGAGAATATGATGTATTTATAATGTCTTACAACCATAATTCCAGACCTACTAGTAATCCGTAATAAATACTCCCTCCGTCCCTCTTAGAAGTTTACATTGACAATTAGCACGGAGACCAAGACAATTTTTAAAAAATGAGTAAAGTAAGATGAAAAGTGAGTAAAGTGGTGGGACCTATCAATATTTAATAATAGATTTGAGATAGTGGAGGAAAATAGTGGGTGTAATAGTGTGTTTTATAATTAAATATGAGATAGTGGGGGAAAGTAGTGGGTGTAATAGTATAAGAAACTTACTATTTTTGGTAATGTAAAGAAATGAGAGGGACGGCCCAAAATAGTAACTGTAAAGAAATGAGAGGGACGGAGGGAGTATGATCTATGTTTTAGGCCCATTATTCTATTTCAATTTTAAATCCTATTTATTATCTAATTTTAATCCTTTATTCTATTGTTTTTTTTATTATTATTATTCCAAAATTTACGGAATATTACAATGAGGTTATGAATTTTGCAATTTAAAATTTATTGATACAATCCAAATCAAATCAAACTTTATTATACCAGTAAAATTGTATCACATTAATTGAAGCTAAACAATAAGAACATTGTATTAAACAATACAAAAACTAGGAAAAAAAAACAGAAGATGTAACCACATAAAACTAGAAAATTTGCTTTTAGATGTCAGTTGATAATTTGGAGCTGAAGTTTCCTCAGCATCTCCTTCATTAAGCAGGACTAAAGTCAACTGTATATTTTTTTACCTAGGCAATGTTACGAATTTAAAAAAAAAAACTAAAATTCTTTTCAAATCATTGATTTATGAACGCATATGTATGTAAATTTATTATTTTGTAAAAAGTATCCATTTAAATTGGTCTTGTGTTAATTTAAAATGAAGTTGAAATTTTTATCATTTTCCATTTTATCTCTATGTACGTATGTACGCAATTCCACAAATGAAATTTCGTCATATATCATGACACATCATTTGGGAAATTTTTTAGAAGGAAAACAAAGCATTTTCCTTTTAATATAGTAATTAACAAAACATTAATGATGTTTTTTGTTCTGCAAAGATATCCTGGAATCTCAAATGTGACAGATGAGATCACGGATAATCCCATAATTTAAGACAGGATCACGACAAAATAGCTAATTTGTGATTTGACACAAGTAATGATGTACCTATAAATACACAGACGAGTCACAACTTAACAATATTTATTTTTTTAGTTCCTGGTGTCAGCAACAGTAGACGATTATTAGCAGAATCAAAATGACTAAGCTCTCGGTTACAACTCTTTATGCTCTTCTCATTCTAGGTACTTTTTTTTTTCCAGTTTCATATTATATACTGTTATAGGTAGATTTTGCTATAATAATATTTTGGAGGTTGTTGAATTATCGGAGCTAAATACGGATATAAAGTTAAGAATTTGAAGAACAAGGATTAGGGTTTGTGCATATTGGTGTGGCTGAACTTGATAGATATTTTCAGGTGTGAACTGTTTCTCTTCCATATTAAGGTGTCTACGTACCCTATTTATTTATATAGGATCAAGCCCACGTAGACTTTAGGGATAAACTTTATTAATATGGTAATTACTGATTTTATTTCATAGAGAGGATAAAACTTAGAGGTTAAGCAACAATTATTAATCTGAATTAATAATTAATATTATTAGAAATTTGGAAGAATATTAGATATGCCAAAAATATGGCATAACATATACGATTATTCATTGATTTTGGTTCCAACCACTCTTTTTTATGCATTAAAAAGACAAAAGTTATAAATTCGAATATTGTTATAACAATACATTTTGTGATGTGGATGATGCAGTTGGAATAGCGCTGACTGCAACTTCAGTTGACGGAAAAACGTGCAAAATCATAGCAGGAGAAGTAAAGATATCGTTTTGTCCGAAAGACGGACATGTTGGCAACGTTTGCACTGGTGCTTGTAATAAACGGTTTGGCCCAAAGTTAGTAAGAGCTTACTGCAACCAACTTGGAGTTGGCCCAATCGACGAGTCTTTTTGTTGGTGTGAATATCAGTGTTAATTAAGTGTTTAACACAATAACACGTGTATATAATGCATTCTTAATAATAATAATAATTAATTATTAAATAAGTCAATTAACTATCTTATTTACTGCCCAACCCAATTTACTGTCTAGTTTTGTTTACTTTGATTTTTTTTTTTTTTTCCCGATCGAGTGCCATAATCTTCAAACGAGAAGAAACAGAAAATTGTAGATAATCTGATATCAAAAACATCAGGTTGGATTTATATATTTATACACAATTCGTCCAAACATTTCATAAATTCAACGACATCCATAATAACAAGCCAGGCCGAACTTAATAAATTACTGTATTTTCAGACACTTTGATCGACCACTTTCATAACAGAAGGTATGTGGCTCATTCGAAGGTCGGTTGAATGAAATTTAAATAGAGTAACATATTTTCTCTACTGTGATCAGTCCCAACTACGATATTTTCACTTGTCGATTATGGTTACTCGTGCATAGACATGAGTTCAATAATATCGTTAAGTCATAATCATCGAAATAGACCATATTTTGCTGTCTGTGCGCCCTCTGTGGTCATATTTTGCGACCATCTGTTGGAGTTGCATGTGAATGACTGATTTTGTGGTCATATGGTGCATGTTCCTTTCCGTATTCATTGTAATCAACACTCAAATATATGCATAGAGCATCAATCTATCAAGCAGCTCTCTCTAATTACTTTGCTAATGCATGAGCATTAGTTGAGTAATTTAAGGTTGTTGTCAAATATTGAAGATGAAGAACATTACAGTAAAGAAGAGAAATGAAGTAAATGTATTATCAAAGTTCATTGTTTACAGAGTTGTTGTTTACATAGTTAAGTAATCTCAGCTTCTCACACATCTCTAATATATATGTACTCCTATATGACCACAACCTCTAACTAACTTCTCTAACAGATTCTGCCAGCTGTGATTACGCGTTACACCTCATGACCTGGCAACATACATTGCTGCTGTTGGTCTTGTATACAACTTGATGTTTAATAGAGAATGATCTTTGTGATTGTTTAACTTGTATACTATTAACATCCCCCCTCAAGTGAGAAGTGGAAAAAAATATGTAACTCCTAACTTGCCCAAAAGAAACTGTAAATGAGCAGCTCCCAGTGCCTTAGTAAATAAATCTGCAGGTTGCTCAGTAGTAGGAAGATAAGCAGTAGAAATAACTCCCTTTTGAAGTTTCTCTTTAACAAGATGACAATTTATTTCGATATGCTTTGTACGCTCATGATACACAGGATTCGCAGCAATATAAAGAGCAGAAATGTTATCACAAAATAAGGTAGTAGCAGAGAGCTGAGGAACTCCAAGTTCAGACAATAATGATCGCAGCCAAACAATCTCACAAGTTGTATCAGCCATTGATCTGTATTCAACCTCAGAAGAAGATCGAGAAACAGTTGGTTGTTTCTTGCTTTTCCAGGAAATTAAAGAAGTACCAAGAGTAATGCAAAAACCAGTGACAAACCTTCGTGTGATTTTGCAACTACCCCAATCAGCATCAGAGTATGCAGTTAATTGTAAAGTAGAAGTTGCTGACAACAATAAACCTTGACCACATGTACCCTTTATATAGCGTAAGAGTTTAAACACAGCTTGCAAATGACATGCCTTAGGAGCAGCCATAAACTGAGCAAGAACATGAATTGTATAGGAAATGTCAAGACGAGAGATAGTAAGATAGATCAAACGATCAACAATAAGACGATAGAGAGAAATATCTGGAATAACAGCAGAATCATCAAAAGTTAGAAGATGATGATTTTGCTCAATAGGAATAACAGATGGAGTACTAGTCAAAAGACCAACATCTTTAAGCAAATCAAGTGTGTATTTGCGTTGATTGAGATAAATTCTAGCTGAAGAACGAGCTAGTTCCATACCCAGAAAGTATTTAAGTGTACCAAGATCCTTAATTTTAAACTGAGAACTGAGAAAAGTCTTCACAGTCTGCAAAAGAGTAGAATTATTTCCAGCCAAAACCATGTCATCAACATAAACTAGTAAAGTAACAATAGAAGCCCTAGTCTTAAAAATGAACAAAGAATGATCACTGACTGACTGCACAAAACCAAACTTCAACAAAGCTGCATAAAGTTTAAGAAACCACTGGCGAGGTGCTTCTTTAAGACCATATAACGATTTTTTAAGCTTGCACACCAGTACTTGACCAGGATATTTGGCTTGAATGGCTGCAGATGGTGTATAACCAGAAGGTAACATCATGTAAACATCCTCCTCTAATTCTCCATGGAGAAAAGCATTAGTAACATCAAGCTGATCAATTGTCCAATTTTTAGCAGCAGCCATAGACAACAAAGTACGCAGAGAAGTCATTTTAGCTACAGGAGCGAATATTTCAAAATAATCAACTCCTTCAGTCTGAGTAAAACCTTTGGCTACTAATCGAGCCTCATAACGCTCAACCTCACCATTAGGTAAGTATTTAACTCTGTATACCCACCTACAACCTACCAATTTTTGATCCAAAGGAAGAGGAACAACATCCCAAGTGTCATTAGCTTCTAAAGCAGCTAACTCAATTGCCATAGCTGCACACCATTCAGGATTCTCAGCTGCTTGTTTATAAGAATATGGCTCAGCAATTTTGGTAACATTGGCTAAGAAATGTGTATAATCTGAAGTAAAATTATCATACTGTAACACATCAGGTAGAAACACAGCATTAGCTTTTGACATAAATTGCTTTGGTAAGCCTGTGTAATTATTTTGGTGGCACAGTCTTTTGTCTAACAGGTTGAGAAACAGGTTGTTGTAAATTGTGAGAAACACCAGGAGACTCAGTATGGTCAGTATGATCAGTATGAGGCTCAGAATTATCAAAACTTTCAGAAGGAAGATCATCAGTATAGGTAGGAATAGTAACATTTTGATGAGACTCATTAACAGGAGGTATATAAGAAGTTAAAGGTTCATCTGAAATAGAAGAGTTACAAGGAAACAGTTGAGAAGGAACAAGTGACTTAATTTCTCGAAATGGAAGAACATGTTCAACAAATTGAACATTAAGAGAGACAAAAACCTTCCTGCTTTCAAGATTTAGAACTCTATACCCCTTTTGTCCAAATGGATATCCCAAAAAGACACACTTAACTGCTCGTGGTGCAAATTTGTCTGAAAATTTTGGAGATGTAGATGCATAACATAAGGATCCAAACACTCGCAGCCTACTATAGTCATGTTCTTGTTTGAACAAGACATGAAAAAGAGTTTTACCATCTAAAATAGCTGTAGGAAGTCTATTAATGAGATAAGTGGCTGTTAACAAACAGTCACCCCAAAAATGAATTGGTAAGTTACCATGAAAACGCAAGGCTCTGGCAGTATTAAGCAAGTGTCTATGCTTACGTTCTACCTTGCCATTTTGCTGTGGGGTATAGGCACAACTTGTTTGATGAAGAATACCAAAATCATTCAAAGTTCTAGTTAATTCTTTATTCAGAAACTCAGTACCATTATCTGTACGAAGAACTTTAACATTCGTAGCAAAATGATTCTGAACATAGACTAAAAAATCTTTGATTATAGTAGGAACCTGAGCTTTACTGGATAAAAGAAAGACCCAAGTTGTTCTGGACATATCATCCAAAATAGTCAAAAACTGATTACAATTATCAGTAGTGGTCCTTGAATAAGGTCCCCACAAATCAACATGAACCAATTGAAACAACTCAGTTGAACAAGTATTAGTATCAGGAAATGGTAAAGTAGCTTGCTTAGAAAAATGACAAGAGTCACAAGCTTTAAAATCAGACTTGCAATTTACAAACAACTGTTTTAGAACAGACACTGGTACATGACCCAATCTGGCATGCCAGATATCAGAAGAAATTGTTTGAAGATGATTACAAGAAGACATAAAATTATTATTACTAGACTGAAAAGACAATGCAGCCGAAGGAGAGAAACAATGCTGCATGTCAGAGTTGAACATATACAAGCCATCTTTAACTCTACCAATCTCTAGTTCCTTCTTCCAAGTAGGGGCCTGGATAGAACAAGAGGAAGCAGAGAAAAGGACTGTAAGATTTGAGTCTTTCAAAAGCTTAGAAATCGATAAAATATTATGAGTGAAACCAGGAACACACAACACTTGATGCAAAACAAGACCAAACTTAAGAATAATATTGCCAACATGAGTAACTCGAATGTCATTACCATTAGGTAAATGCAACAGAGCATTACATTGCATAGGATTATCTAGTAAGTCAAAAGAAGCAGTTATATGATCAGTAGCACCAGAATCAATAATCCATTTATCAGTATCAGTAGACAAGGACTGATTCTCACAAACATTTGAAGCCAAGAAAGTACCTGCCAAATGCACAGTGTTTGCAGAAGGCCAGTTGTGTGATGAAAACTCAGCAGTTGTTGATTTCATACTGTTTTGCAGAAGTTGTACAAGATGTTGAAATTGATTATCTGATAGACCATGAGATGCAGATCCTGAATTCCTTTGAACACTATCACTTTCAGAACCAGAAACATCACTAATCACTTGAGCAGCAGTTGATTTCTGAGAAGTATTACTGAATTTTGGCTTTGGTTTAGGCTTACCAAAGAGCCTATACCAGGACGGATAGCCAACCACACAGAAACACCTATCTTTAGAATGACCTTGCATATGACAATATTCACATACAAGTGAAGAATCTGCATTCTGTTTCTTCAAGAAACCACCAAAATTTTGATTAGACTGTGAACCAGACTTAGAGAACTTTCCAGAAACATTACTTCTCACATTAAGTGCAACATTACTGGAATTGAGACCAGTTAGAGTATGCACATCTCTTTGATTTTCATCTTGAAGTAACATAGCGTAACACTGCCTTAAGGTAGGAATAGGTGTCATTAGAAGAATTTAACCTCTAATTGAAGCAAATACATCACTCAATCCCATAAGAAATTGCATCAACTGAATATTCAGATCATACACATTGAGTTTGCAGTTAACATCACAGGTACACTTAAGACAGTCACATCTAGGCCTAGAAGTAAGGCTTTCCAATTCATCAATCAACGTTTTGTACTTAGTATAATATGCAGTAATACTCATAGAACCTTGAGATAGTTGAGAGATCTCTTTTCTCAGATTAAACAGCTTAGGAAGATTACTTTGTGCATAACGAATTGCTAATTCATTCCAAATTAAGTGTGCAGAATCCATATAAGCTATACTAGTACGGATATCAGGGGAAACAGAGTTAAGAAGCCACGAGATTACCATATGATTGCAGCGATTCCAGTGACTTACAAGAGGTGAAGTTGCAGACGGTTTAGGATTAGATCCATCCACAAAACCTAGCTTCATTTTAGAAGAAAGAGCAATCTCCATGGAACGACTCCATTGCGAGTAATTTTGTTCATTCAGAACGATCATTGTAAGACTCATTCCAGGATTATCAGAAGATGACAGGAAGTATGGATGATTAGCATCAATAATTGTTAAAGACGATGAACCAGTAACAGCAGTAGAATACGATGCTTGAGACGCCATTATTGTACGGACACAAAGCTTGAGATAAGAACAAACAGAAACAGATCTAGAAGATCAAAAATAGTAGAAGGATAGATCGAAAAAGAAGAAATCAATCTAACATCATAACACGCGGAAAGATCGAGCTTCTTGCTCTGATACCATGTCAAATATTGAAGATGAAGAACATTACAGTAAAGAAGAGAAATGAAGTAAATGTATTATCAAAGTTCATTGTTTACAGAGTTGTTGTTTACATAGCTAAGTAATCTCAGCTTCTCACACATCTCTAATATATATGTACTGCTATATGACCACAACCTCTAACTAACTTCTCTAACAGATTCTGCCAGCTGTGATTAAACGTTACACCTCATGACCTGCCAACATACATTGCTGCTGTTGTTCTTGTATACAACTTGATGTTTAATAGAGAATGATCTTTGTGCTTGTTTAACTTGTATACTATTAACAGTTGTCTTTGAATGCCACGTGTACATTAAGTATATAAAACGGATGCTTCCTGGAAACATCACCCCAGCCTCTCGTATCCACTCTATATAAAGCTTCATACTTCACTACATTTTTCGTACATCGATCTTCATCCCTCTCTAACACCTTAGTACTCTTCATCCCTGTCTATCATTTTAGATCTCATCTCTTTTGCATACTTTCTTAAAAAGCACCTTTATCAACTAAATACCAAAACTCACTAGTCAGCCTACTGATACACAAACATTAAACCATATCACACCACAATTCCCAGATACAAACCTACAACAACACATGTATTCTCCATAAATTCATCACACAATGGGAGTTTTGGCTTAACGAAAGAAAAACATTAGTTCGCATTTTCATCACAATGGGAGGCAATTTCTTTGGACGACTGTTCTGCATTTTCATCAGGAGTAAAAGGACTCGAAAAGACAAAGATATGAGTGGAAACCATGACACGGCGCGCAAAGTGTATCGAAGAGATGAAGATCAAGTGCCATAAGAGCAAGTCCAACAATGTCCTAAATATTGTCCTAAATCAATATTTAGGACATTTAGTCACTTTTTGTGCTCCAACAATGTCCTAGTAGTGCCTTAAAATACTAGGACATCCATCTCATGCCCTACTTTTAAGACACATCTATACTTGTCCTAAATCATTTTTAACAATAAAAAATTAACTTCCCTCCTTTTCTACACTTCTCTCTCCTCTCTTTTTTCCCTTCCCTCTAATTCTAATTCAAATATATTATTATTTTATTTATAAGGCACAAGTATAAGGCATATTGTTGGAATTGATACACAAAAATCATGACTTAAATCACTAGGACATTATATTTTATTATATTTATAGGGCATCAACTAGGACATTGTTGGACTTGCTCTAATGTCCCTAGAGAAGAAACAGAAAATTGTAAATTTAATCTATGCACTTAAAATTAAATAATCTGATATTAAAAAACATCAGTTAAGACTCATCTCAAACTACAAAACCAAAAGAACAAAATAAAGACATGGATTACGTTATTGTCTAACGTTAAGGAGTGCAAACTAGCCAAGATGATCGATCAAAATATATTTTCGTCAATAAGAAACATATCCTTGCATTAAGCAAACACATGATATGACACTAAGACTGAATCAAATTAATCAATGTATAACAATGAATTCATGAATATTTTATCGAACCTAAAAGCTAGCGTGTTCGAACTCGAGCTCGATAATGAGTCTGACCCGAATCGAGCCCATTTTATCGAGTCGAGCTTGAGTCAAGTTCTAGCCATCTCGGTTCGAATTACACCCCTACCGCAAACCATCCTCCTTTCCTACAATGGTATCGATTATCCACCTCGTTTCTGCACTTGGAAGCTGCAACTCATGTGCAATCACCGATGATCCAATATAGGTTATTGCTGCATGTACTCCTTGAGTTGTGAAATATGAAGTAGCTTATTCTGTTTGAATAATGCTGAAATTGTTTCATGTTATATATTAAAACACATATTTGAGTCACTGAACTTGCCACATTCCATGGCAACATTATTTGACATATTTCACACGAGACGACTGAGACAGTGATATTAAAAGCCTACAAGGCAGAAAAATCACGGTGCAAATTCAAAAGTCACTAATTCCAAAATTTGAAAAACTAAAATGAAAAATTAAAAATTAAAATAAAATATAACAAAAGCAAACGTAATTTGCACATGTTTTGCACATGCAAAGCACAGATACAGGGTAATTACATATGATCTAAATTCTCACGAGAATGTTGGTAGTTCAATTAAGGTTTTGAAAGGAGAAGAAAAATGTTATGCTTTTTTGTAGTATTTAATAATTTATGGGGTGGTTCTATGTTATTATTTTCATTCTTGCATTTTTTGCTTGAGTTTTCCTTTTTAAAGGTCACTTTTCTATTTCTCCACTTATCCTTCAATCTAAAGGTCTCCTAGGTTTGGTGATTTTCAGAATTCATCTGTAAGATTTAAAAGCCTTAAAATGCTATGAACGTGAAAAGAACTCCAGATTCCAGAATCTCTGCCTTAGATTGAATGTCTATTTTGAAACTCTTAAAGACCAAATGACTAGTTGGTTAAAGAATAAAAGTTGTAGGTTTGTGTCTTAAAAATGCACATGTAGAATATCTCACCTGTCAGATTTGTAGAACAGGAGTTATAAGTGAATTTGTAAGGCTGACTCAAGCATATTCTGGCCAGCTAACAACGCAAGTTTAATTGTATGCCATGTAGAGTGTATTGGACATAATACAATGAAATTTGGATTTGCAGTCAATCTAACAGGGAACTAAATTATATAATTTTTGTAGGATTTTATAATGAATTGTAGGGGGTGAAAACATTGCGACAAGAGGCTGCCCTGTGCAGATTCAGGTTTCAGTGCAGAATTTTGGGACAACTTTGAAAGTCCGCAACTTTTAATCTACCTATGATCTTTCCCTGAAATTTTGATGTGGTTTTAAACTCTGACTTACTTACTTTAGGTAATTTTATTAGATTTTTATTGAATTAATGCTTTTATGAGTCAAACAAGTATGACAACTAGTTGCCCCCAGGTGCTCTGTTTAATTTCAGATTTGCATGAGCTACTTTTAAAAGTTATTAGCTTTAATTTGGCATGTAGGCTTCAGCTGAAAATTTGATAGAATGTCAGTGTATTTGTTAACTTTTTTGTATCATCTAATTCTTAAGTGTAGTGCGTGCTTGAGTATGTTTTATTGGATATTTATCAACTTTGAGCATAAGTTGCTATTATTTTGAACTATTAGCTGTGTCTGACCCAAGATTCTTTGTTTTTTTTATGACTTGTCAGTATTTTAAAATTGTGAATGTTTTGATAATCCTGCTGTAACTATTAGCTCATTCTCAACTCAGGGGGAGGTACTAGGATGTGCACTTCCATGGCTTAGAAGTTTACTCTTTTCAACATTCCAGTGGCATAATGTCGCATGAATCTTCATTGGCTACTCTCAACTCGTTATATCAGGTAAGACATAAAACCCAGATTAAAATATAGGTATAATTGAAATGTCATCTTTTAAAACTAAGTCTGCAAAGAAAAATAATCTGCAGGGAAAAAAAGCACTGCTGACTTGAAATTCAATGAGAGAATTGTGTGTAGTTGAAAATACGCAAACACTTCTTTTATCACAAATACACCTCTTTGGAAGGAGTGAGATTTAAGGCATATACTTCTTGCAAGAGTTTAAAATAGGACACTTAATTGAGATATACTTACTTTCCTCTTGGGATGTACTAAATTGATTGACATATACATAGTAAAATAGTATTTACTTTTTGATGGCCAAGTGCAACAAATATATGACAGTGTTCCCTGTCTTAATAAACTTTTTGATGTCCTACTGTTGTATGTGTTTAAGGCCACTAGTAGATCACTTGTTGTTTTGCTTCTCAGGCAGTTGTTGATAAGAGCAAGCGAGCTGTAGGTTTTAGTTGGATTATTTACTGGTCTCTTTTCTGCATCGCATGTATTGGGGAATCTCCTAGCACATTTTCTTCCTGAAAACTACATCTTTGAGGCACGTTAATGGCGAAACTTGAAATCAACCGAAGTGTCCCATGGAGATGACTATGTCAGATCATTTTACGCTATGCTAAGTAACTTCAGCAATTTTTGTTATATGTAGTTATTTTGGATGGGATTTTATGTATTGGAATGACTTTTGGACAACCTTTCTGTATTGGAATGTTTGACACTATTTTGAATGGGAACTTTTATTTTTCAATATCATATGTTGCCTTTCTTTATCTAATATGTTCGTAAAGAGCTTGCAAAAATGTAGCCATTGGCTGTAAATTATTAATCTTTATGTGTTGGCAAAAGAATAACAAAGTGTTGCCAAAAAGTATAAAATGTTTAATAAACAAGTGTAGGCAGTGATAAGAGTGTTGGTAAAAACACCAAAGTGTTTCATAATTTGATGTTACAGTAGGACTAAAGAGGTGTTGGCATAGGTCTATAGCCATACTTTTAATAGTGTTACTACAAAGATAATGGTGTAGCCATAGATCTATAGCAACATCTTATAAGGTATAGCCACAAATCAGAAAGTGTTGGCATAGGAGTTTAAGGCTAAACTTTTCTCCCATGTTACCAAAAATTAAAAAAGTGTTAGCATAGACCCCTATGGTAGCGGCCATTTTTGTAACACCCCCAAATTTAGTCAAAGTGTAGCCATAACCATTTATTTTTGTTTTAGAAACAGTTTTTGGGCTATAAACACACTTTTTTAGACGTAACCGTAGCCCATATATGGTTTAGTTTGATTTAGGACTCTTATGCTCTATTTAGGTTGTAAGGAAAATGCTTGTATTGTTGTTGGTCTGTACTGTCTGTTTACTTATGAATTAAGGTCAATTGTCAATTATCTCTACACTGCCTCTTTGGTTAACTAATTGACCATAATGACATGATTGTCAATTATAATATCTCTACACTTGTTAATGAATTAAGGTTAAATGAACATAAGCTTGGTAAATAAAAAGCATTCCATTACAATAAAATAGTTAAATTCAAAGTTCATCCAACTTGCATTTTCTAGACATTTGCATATTCTAGGCATACAGACCAAAGTGCATTATATAGACCAAAAGTGCATTACACAGACCAAAAGTACCAAACAACCATCAACATAATTTAACTCTTCCAAACAGGCTTTTGCTTAAGCCTACTTTCCCTTTTTCTCCTAGCTAGCTCCAGATTCCTCAAACTAGTAACTGTGGCTTTCCCTTTAGTTGCAATACCAAGTGGTTGTATGCCATGAGAAGTGTTTGTTGGTTGAAGAGGATTTGAGTTGGTGAAGACCCCTCCCTGACTACCTTCTCCAAGTGTTGTTATCTTTGAATGGCCACTTTGGCTACCTTCTCCACCAGGTGGGGTCTTTGATGGACTCCCCTCTTGGTCACTTTCAAACTCAGCTTTCTTTGGCTTCTTAGATTTGACATTCATTTGCTTCTCACACCCATTGGCTCTGTCATGTGCCTATAAAGACGAAAAAGAATAGACCTATGAAGAGAGCTTGTGATGCATAAACATTGTAATGTTAAGCACAAGGAAAAGAATAAAATACCTTAGCTGTACAAGTCCTAATGTTGTGAGAAGCTTCAGTACAGTAACTACACTTCACTTTGGTATTAATTTTCTTCAACCTTGTTGCACTAGGGGCAGTTGTATCATTTGTCTTGTTCCTTGATTTTTTGGGGCTTAGGGTAGTCTGTTGCATCCCATTCTTCTTCACCCAATCTCTTTTAACATACTAGATATTTATAACATACTCATCATATCCACATTACATAGGTTCACATAATCGACAACACCACCAACATACTGTCTTGGATTCTCAGTCATTACCCCACCATGATGCAATTTTATAGTAAACAAATTGGGCACTGACAAATCATAAAAGGGAAAAACAACAGCTCAACACTATTATATACACAATACTGAAATAAAAGTTCAACACTTTTATATACACAATACGAAAATTAAATTAAATTAAGTTCAAGTCGTGAATAAACAATAAAATTGGGACCACAAGAATTATAAAACCCTAATTGCACATATATCACTGTATTAAAAAAATTAAAAGACCACCAATCATTTGCAAAACATATAACCTTAATTGTTACTAACAAACCCCTCATTTTTAATAACAAAACCCTAAATACGAAAAGGTTTTTATCGATGCTTACTTGTATATTGTGGGCATTCGTTTGAAGAGTATATGTCTCTGTCTTCTCTTGGTCGAATAACCCAACTCATGGTTGATGCTTCTTTGCCGTATTTCAGTGTTTGTAATGAAGAAATTAGCCATAATTGTTACGTTTAAATGATTGAATTAAAGAGTAAAGTGTTGATGTAAAAGAGGGGGGTTGATAAGGCGCGTCTCAAAAGTCCGCGCAATTCTGCCTATGGAAAAGACTGATTTGCCCCTGAGGATCTAAAGCCGTTTGGAAGAGATAGACGACGGTACACAAAATTTAAGTAAATCCATTTTTCAGTATAGCACGTGGTAGTTTTAGAAAGGTAGTATTGCAAGTGGTGTCTTCATCAAAATTCAGGTACACAAATTGCGCTTTACTCTACAATTTATTTTAATGTTGCCCCTTATATCTTCAATTGTTTTCCGTGCTTCTTACAAAAAATATTGTGTCCCCATTCCTTCTATTTCTTAGTGACTACATATTTTTAAATTTCTTTTGCCTACTTATTTGAGAAAATATGCTCCTAAAATACTATACTTTTTTGGTATTCCCATTTATTAGTATAGCCGGCTTGACCTTAGGACCGGTAATGTTAAAAGCCTACGAGGCAAAAAATCACCAAAATAATTGGGGTGTAAATTTGAAAGTTGTTTGTATAGTTTTGTAAAACAACCCCTACTAGGAGGCTTTTTTAAATATACCTTTAGGAGGACAGAGGACTGTTTTCCTGGTTCCAATTCAGGTTTCTGATCCTCTTGAACCTCTTCTCACGGCCGTATTTTGTAAAAACACGGTGCGATCCCTTGTTGTCGAGTGCTGACTTTATTAAAAGGAAAATGTTATTTTGTCATGTTTATGATTAGTAATTTTGTTAACTATAAAATGGAATCTCGTGTATATACATATATGCTACAATTAAAATGTGCCATGTATCATGGCACATTATTTGATAAAAGAATCTGTAAGAATTTGGGGATTCTAACATTACTCTTATAAGAATTTGGGGAACGTAACATTACTCTTGTTAAAATTGTATGATGTTATGAATTTTGCAATTTAAAATTTATTGATACAATTCAAATTAAATCAAACTTTATTATACCAGTAAATTGTATCATATTAATTGAAGCTAAAACAATAAGAAAATTGTAATAAACAACACAAAAACTAGGGGAAAAAACAAAAGATGTAACCACATAAAACTAGAAAATTTGCTTTTAGATGTCAGTTGATAATTTGGAGCTGAAGTTTCCTTAGCATCTCCTTCATTAAGCAGGACTAAAGTCTCAATAAATGGTGTTACACGGTGGGGCTTTTGGCAACTGCTGCAGCGATAGCCATCAACTTCTTCACTTGCTGTCCTTAAATGGGGTTTGAGCCTCCCAACGAACCTCTTGAAATCTTTAGTTTTCATATTACAGGAGATTATCTCTAAATCATCATCAAGGTTGAGACTGGGAAAAAGAACTTCACCGTTGAGGTTGAGACTGGGAAAAAGAACTTCACCGTTGTTTCTTAAACCTACCATACGTTGAAGGTCATAAAGTGTATCTTTTTCCAAATCAATTGTATATAAATTGTTCACATTCTGATCATACACTTGCACCAAACAACAGCGCTTTTCCTTTGAGGACCCGGAAACAGCAAAAGAGCGTTCACCAAGAGATGTCAAGTAGAAATCCGACACCTTCTTATGAGATGATATTAGTGTCTCTCCCAAAATTCCAGTTTCAAGATCCAAAGAACATATCATCCAGCTGCTTTCACTTATTCTTCCTTTTCTTGCTAGCCAATGCAGTTTTCCATCCACATATACTAAATCGCGATCCGCAGCCACAGACCTAGGAGGAATACTTTCAGTGATGGTTTTCCAAGAATCAGCGCTCAAACTATAAACATCAACAGATAATACCTGCTCTGTAGAGATTTTAGCAACCAAATAATCATTCACCCGTTTGTCAAACCAAAACCCGAAACACGAAGTACCATGACTTCGATATCTTGGAAGCACTTTTAGCTTTCGAATGGTTGGGTTCCAAAGATGTATAAGACCATTGTAGGACTCCGTATAACAAAATAGTCCATTACAACATCCATGGATAAACATTCCATGTCTTAGATTACGAGGAAACAACAATCGGTAATGTTCATCGAATGATTCGGTGTCGTGGTGTATTGATAGGTATCGGGCCATAGGATCAGTAGGTGACTTGAAGTCACAGAAGAGAAACTTAGGATTATTTGGACAAGATAGATGAAGCTTGACGAATCTAGGAGATTTTATTAGAAAATACCATGACTTACAAACGGAGGTGCATCGAAGGATAGGCTTAGGACATGGTACTTTAACAAGAATTTGCGTTAAGATATCGTCAGGTAAAGAATCCATCGTTGATTACGAATGAAACCAGAGACTAGAGAGGCAGGGCCAAGTATCATGAAGAAGAAACGCGACAATATATATACCCGCACATAAATTATACGAAATCCAATTCACAGTAGTATTATGATATTATCTTTATCTTTATATTTTTATTATTTGATTAATTACTTCAGTTTTTTTTTCTCGGGTATTATATTTCTTAACCTTTTTCAATCCGATTTCAACTTTGTTTATCCTCTAGATATCTTACATAAATACTTTCCTCGTTTTAACTCGCCCTTCTATTGACTACTCGTAAATATTAAGTATTACAACTCTCTCTCTCTCTCTCTCTCTCTCTCTCTCTCTCTCTCTCTCTCTCTCTCTCTCTCTCTCTCTCTCGTAAATATTAAGTATTACAACTCCTCTCTCTCTCTCTCTCTCTCTCGTAAATATTAAGTATTACAACTCTGGTGAAATTTCATCTGAGACCATGAACTCAACAACATCCAACATTGTCTCTCCACATTACAAGCCGTCACCTTCTCGTACTATTTACAGTGATCGTTTTATTCCTAGCAGAACTAGTTCAAATTTCACTCTTTTCGGTCTCTCTACTCCTAAGTCTGATTACGCTACTCGTATTCACACCGCATTGTTCGGTCCCGAATCACTGTCGGTGACCCAAGATAATTCGGTTACAAGAGGGAATATATTCAAGTTCAAAAGTGAGACTAGGAAACCTTTGCATTCTCTGTTAGATGATCACTTGCATGAAGTTATTCAAAACCCTGTTAAGCCTCTTAGGAGGATTCCTGAATTCCATTATCAGGTTGCTTTCGAATTTCAGTTCCTGTATAAAATATGTGTGTGTAACTTGGTTTCTGCTTTGTTTGTGTTAGCTATCAAATTCTTTTTCTGTATAGATAATATATGCATGAATAGGTTTGTTTTGGTCGTGTCACTCTGTTTTATTACTTGTGTGTTTGGTTTTTCGTTTTTGTGTAATGTGTATGTGTTGTTTTGTTTTGTGGTAATTTGGTTTTTGGATTTGATGTACAGACTTGGGTTGCACCTGGATTAGTTGATGACTTTTATTTGAATCTTCTTGATTGGTCTTCACAAAATATTTTGGCTGTGGGATTGGGTAATTGTGTCTACATAAAGAATTTCTGTGGTAGAAAGGTAAGATTTTTTACTTAAATTCATTTATTTAGATATTCCTTTGTTCTTCCTTTGTTTTGAATGTGCAGTTTTCTATTTAGGTATTCGTTTATGACTGATTTATTTAGTGGTTTGATACTCATAGGTGACAAAATTGTGCGATTTGGGCGAGAATGACAGTGTTTGTTCAGTTGGATGGAATCCGTGTGGCACGAATCTTGCTGTGGGGACTAGCGAAGGCAAAGTTCAGGTAATCAATTACACTTCTTTGTGCATTCAGAAGTACTAAAATATAATATAACTTGGTTAAGCAGTTTATTCATTGTTGGTTTGAGGATTGCAGAATAGTATAAGAAGTAACTTGGATATAGTACACTATGTTGTCAGGGATTTGTTGGTCTGTACTGGTTTAGGAGCTTTATGGTTAGGCCTAAGCAATATGTTCTTGGTCCTTCATATGTATAAATTTGTATTTGCTCTTTTTCAAATTTCGTTATCGTGCATTCACCTCTACCAGTTAGGAATTGGCTGCAAAATAGTCATAGCTATGTATCAGTTAAAGAATGTGGGCTTAATACTAATAAACCAGCGATACTAGCAGATACTAATTCTTCCATACTATAGTAACAGCGATGCACAATTTAATAAACCAACCAACTTTAATTCCTTCGTTGGAACTGAGCCATATCAATGATCATAGTATTCCTTCCATGACAGTATAGGACCCCAACAAAAATGGTTTAATAATCTTTTGGCCCTTCAAGTTTGCACTGTTATATCCGTAAAGCCCTATAGTTTTAAAGCGTTTCTTTTCACTCCTCCAACTTCAGAAATGTATCTTTTATCCACAAAACCGTCGCCTTTTTGACACAAAACCGTCATTTTTTAGAACGAATAGACGACGGTTTGTGGCAAAAAAGTACATTTCTGAAGTTGGAGGGACGAAAAGGAACGCTTTAAAACTGTAGGGCTTTATAGGTATAAATGTGTAAACTTGAAGGGCCAAAAGGTCATTAAGCCCAACAAAAGTTCACACCTTAAATTCTTAATAAAATATACATGTAAATTAAAATAAATAATACTTGCAACCTGATCACCTCTGTCTCAGCACATTATATATAGATTTATCTGATATTTGTAGAAGATTTTGTAAATGCAAGCCATCGAGATGTTTCATTTTTAACTCAGGTATGGTAACTAATGCCCTATATCTTTCACTTCAGATTTGGGACGCCTCTCTATGTAAAAGGATAAGAACTATGGAGGGACATCAGGGGCGTGTTGGGGCCCTAGCCTGGAGTAAATCTCAACTATCTTCTGGCAGCAGGGACAAAAGCATTCTTCAACGTGATATACGTGCCCAGGAGAATCATGTTAGTAAGCTGAGTGGACACAACTCAGAGGTTCGTTACCACTTAACAGTATATATTAAGCCTGGTTTATCGTCTTGATTAATTTGCTCTTCTTATTTAAACTTATTGCGGTTTACATGTTCTGTTAATCATTATGTAGGTTTGTGCATTGAAGTGGTCGTACAATGACCGTGAACTAGCATCTGGTGGAAATGATAACAGAGTACGTTGTTATACTTGCCTGTACTTATTAAGTTAAATTTCATTTGATTCTTTCCATATGTTAGTGGTTAGAGGAAATAATTGTGTTTTATCTTCTATGTTCAGCTTTATGTTTGGAATCAACATTCAATTCAACCTGTACTGAAATACTGCGAGCATACAGCTGCTGTAAAAGCAATTGCATGGTCACCCCATCTTAATGGACTTTTAGCTTCAGGTGGTGGTACAGCTGACAAGTGCATCCGTTTTTGGAAAACAACCACTAATACCCCCCTAAGCTGCATAAATACTGGAAATCAGGTAACCACTGAACCACTAATACATTATGGATAACGTATTCTGGTATTATTGATATGATTTGTGCTTATTTCAGAAGATTTTATGCTAATATACCCATTTGAATGCTAAGATATAACTTCCAAGGATGTCAGGTGTACCTTCTGTACCGAGGAAAAACGAAACATAACAATGAGAAATTTTAATAAATTTTTTGTTGTAGTTGTAAATTAAACATCTCTTTCTGACATCACCATGCATCTATGCCAATTAGTTTTAGTTTTTGATCAAATTGTATTAGAATGTACGGACTTTGGTACATTTTACTGATTCAGTTATCAATACTTCCAGCTAGTAGTTACTTTTTAAGCACGAGCATAATGTTTTGTTCTGGGTTCAGGCCTATTATGAACACCTCATAGCTTAGTAGGTCTATGCCAATTAGCTTAGTTCTGTTTGAGTTGTTCAAATGTTGTTCCTTGGAATTGTTTTACATGCATTCTCTGCAATATTTCGCACTAATGTTATTGACTGTGCTTACACTCCTGAATGTTAATGTTACATGTTTAGATGAATAGATAAGCGGGGATCATCACTATAAAAAAAATTGAAAGCACAAGTTCGCGTTTACTAATATCAATTAGCATATTGTGTTTGGTGAAGTCATTTCAAAGTGAATTGACTTGATAATAAGAAGTCCTATAACTCCTAGCGCTGTCTGTTTGATGGGTTGTGATTCTTGCCAGTGTTCACTCGCTTGGAATGCAATGATAATCTCTCATAAAAGTTGCAATATTATGTCATTTGTGAATGAATTGATTCTCACTCTATGCACTGCAGGTTTGCAATCTGGTTTGGTCAAAAAATGTCAATGAACTTGTCAGCACCCATGGATATTCCCAAAACGAGATACTAGTTTGGAGATATTCTACAATGTCGAAGGTATTGTACTCCAAGTCGTTGGTTGTTACTTTTATCAATATAGCAGCTATGTAAAGCTCCATTAATGGAGATAGTAGCAGGTGTAAAGTAATAAAGAAGAAGTATGTACAAGCTCTATGTAATCATAACAGAAATGTATCTATAGAATAGTTTGTTACAAGTAATGACTACATTGTTAATAAGCTAGATAATCAACTGAATGCAAAGGGGACTGTATTTATAGACAGTATAGAGAGCTAGGTAGCTTGACACGCTAGCTGGAACAACAACTTTCTATTATTGAGATCAGCAACTTGGTTGTAGACTAATATATCTCAACATCCCCCCTCAAGTTGGAGGTTGGAAGAATCTGTAAACCTTCAACTTGGAATTTGTAAGAAGTTGAACTTTCACAGTAACTCAGCATGAAGACAGTATTTGTAGCATAACAGGTAGTATCAAACTTGGAGCATCTATTGAAGGCAACAAACTCACTAAAGAGCAAACCCATAAGCATAAGATCTGGTGCAAACAGGGAACATATTGATATTTTTCTACACTTTCAACCGCTAGAGAACATAAGGAAAACTCAGTTGATCAAGAGAAATGAAACGAACCACTTCATTAAACCAAAGACACATAAACAGATTAGTTGATGGTGTGTGTGCCTTTACAATTACTGAGGCCTCAGAGAGAGCCTTTTTCCCATTGAACCTCTTATCTTCTGGAAGGCCCATCTAAGCGGTACAGAGACAATTGTATCTTCACTTCTTCTGGGGTGGTTTTTTTTTTTTTTTTTTGACAACAGCCTTTGCCTCATCATAAACACTACTTCTAGTTCCTTGTTCAGAAATTGCAAGTACAGCAAACCCTCTGAAGTGATTACTCCGACATTCCAATAGGTTGATAGAGATCATCTCCACCACCAAAAGTACAAGTAGATACAACAACTATGCAAGATTGCATGTAACATTTGTCATCATCAGAGACTAATAAACCCACATAGGGGCAACAAAGCCACAAAGGGCAAACAACTCTAGAGCATCAACACTTTCAAGTAGCAGGTAATCGAAGGCAACAGAAACCCACATAAAGGGTAACAAACTCCAGATTTAGTAATCCTTCAGAGTTTAATCAAAACTTTAGGCAATGATAAGAAGCCAATAAGGCAAACAAGCCATTACAGCAAACAATATTACAAGCTGATCAGGACAACAACTTGTCAAGAGTATGACCAGAATTCAGGAGTATCAATGGTAGCAAGGTAACAATGATTATGGTGTACCACCCCAGCTATTTACTTGCCAACAGCTATAGACTTGCCGAAATCCAGCTATCTACTTGCCAATAATAGCTATAAACTTGCCGTAAGTGGACACAAAGGTAACAAAACTGAAACTCAGTATTTCGAGCACAACACAGGGTAATTTTGCTTCCATTTTCTGGATAGCAATGGTAGATAAGATGACTTCCATTTACTGGAAAATCAACACAGCATGTGTGATTCTTATGATCACATCATGTGCAGGTAGCAATTTCTGGACAATGAGCAAGCACTGAACAAACTCAAGGCAGTAATGAATGTAGGTAGCATGTGATAAACAACACCATGACAGATAGCAACACACTTAGCATCAATGCTAGTAACCGAAGTCTATGAGTTTCAAGGTGAAACTGGAGTCTAAAGGCTATGAGTAGCAAGAAAATTTTCATTTACTGTAAAGTAGCAGCAACAAACGCAATCTCTCGTTGAGTTAACATTTGAACATCAGTAGGGCAATATGCACTGGAAGTGCAGAGTACATTGAGTAACAACCATGATAGTTGACAGGCTGGCCATCTCTAACTGATTCGGTTAGAGATAGAGATACAGACATTTGTGTGTATAGGCAAGAACAACAACAAGTACAGATGAGTATACACGATGAGGATAGATGAGTGTTTTTTATTATCGAAATTAATCACATAACAACGACGATGGATGCATAACGATCACAGGACAGATGTATATAGAAATGATGACAAACTTTGCAAGATAAAATCAATAAAACTCATTGAGGAGTTTCATCGAACAGATAGAATGCAAGTTGGTAGAGAACAAATCGTAGAGCACAAAAACATGAGAATGACGCCATGAATTCTCAACGATATACACAACAGCAATAAGAACGAAAACAGATATGTTTTTGATAATGATCGATCAACAACGATCAGAGACAGATGATAACATTGATTTTTATGAACGAAACACAAACAGAGATGAACAGAATTGAGCTTACGAAATCGAAGCTTTAGTGGCAGAGTGAAGTAGTTACACAAACACGATGAACACGAACAGTGCATCCTCTATAGCGATTGAAAGAACAATTTGATGCCTTGAAGATCAGGCTCGTTGTAGCAGCGGAATAACAATCGTAAGCAGCGGAAAATGACGCCTCGAAGATTGGAGGCTCTGATACCATGTTACTTTTATCAATATAGCAGCTATGTAAAGCTCCATTAATGGAGATAGTAGCAGGTGTAAAGTAATAAAGAAGAAGTATGTACAAGCTCTATGTAATCATAACAGAAATGTATCTATAGAATAGTTTGTTACAAGTAATGACTAC
The DNA here is from genome assembly GCA_036435485.1 of Saposhnikovia divaricata. Lineage (NCBI taxonomy): Eukaryota > Viridiplantae > Streptophyta > Magnoliopsida > Apiales > Apiaceae > Saposhnikovia > Saposhnikovia divaricata. The sequence continues at coordinate 30,569,265 of CM071600.1, forward strand.
ATTGTTAATAAGCTAGATAATCAACTGAATGCAAAGGGGACTGTATTTATAGACAGTATAGAGAGCTAGGTAGCTTGACACGCTAGCTGGAACAACAACTTTCTATTATTGAGATCAGCAACTTGGTTGTAGACTAATATATCTCAACATTGGTAAATATATGTCTCTATTCCTTTAATTGATATTTCTACTTTCTATGAAATAAGCTTTTCATTTCTGCAGTTGGCAACCCTTAAGGGACACGAAGCAAGAGTTCTTTATCTGGCCATTTCTCCAGATGGGAAGGTAAGCTTAGGCGATGCATGCTTCGTTATTGGTAGCCATAATACTTTTCATTTATATTTTATATATGCATATCCTTAACTATGATCATTGCTGCAGACTATTGTCACCGGAGCAGGAGATGAAACTCTGCGGTTCTGGAATGTGTTTCCTTCCCCAAGATCTCAGGTAAGCATCGAATAATAACTTGTTCCTGACTATTTTTGTCATTTGTTCGATTGAATTCTTAGTATAAAACTGTAGGGTACATGTGTACTGTACATTTGGTAATTCTAAACTGGTTTTTAGCTTGCCGTCAGTCCATCTAGATGTAAATCTTTCACTCTTTCAGTATATATATAATTAAAATCAGATTCGTTAGAAAATTTCATTATACCTGGTAACATATGTTCCACTTGCATATTACTTGTTTCCGTGCATTTCGTTATATTTATGTATGGTACTATGGTGTCTATCATTAAAACAAAAAAAGCTTATAATAACTGGAAACTCTTTGTGCAGAATACACAAATTGAATTTGGAGTTTCTGTTTCTGGAAGAACTCAAATCAGATAACCCCTTCCGATCTTTCAGCTTCAAAATTGGGAAATATCTGTGGATGTATACAATAAATAAATGTCTTATAAGAAAGATTTCTTTTGCTTGAACCGAACAATGGGGAAGAAACACAGTAACAGTATATGCGTAAAGGCAGCCAATGTGCAACTGGAATGGATAGAGGGGCTGCAAATATGATGATCAGTGCCATCTGCCCTTTTAGATGACTTAAAAATTTCTTCAGTGAGACAGCCTAGGAGGTGTTATTTATTCTCGATAATTCTTCCTTGATAAGGTTATCAATCACGCGGGCAGACTAACAAAACTTATCTTTACTATTTCTTAAGTTAGTTTCTAGCAGAGCCTTGAAGGGCATATATTTGTATAGATATAAAGCTTTTAAGAAGCTGCGGGATTAAATTTTAAGCTTATCGATGATGTTGTGCTTTCTGATATAGTACTATTACTGGTAGAACTTAATAGTTAATACATTGATGGGCAGGATATAGGCAGCAGTTATCTTTACATCTATTTCAGTGATCTATATAGTTAACAATCAATGCTTTTAGTTAAAGATTTCAACCTGTTCCAAATCTAACAGAAGTACACAAGCCCACCATATTGAAAAGATATACACCAATATGGCAATATCAATGACTACAAGAAAGATTTATCACAAGAAAGTTGTGATATGATTTCTGGCCTTGAACGATTGTCCTTAACTAAAATCTGAGTTTCACTGCTAAACATGAACAGCTATCAGGTTTATAATGTTCAAACCCCACCGCATGTTTTTTTCTAAATCCTGTGTCGAATGGCAGAAAAGAAAAAGAAAAAAATTGTTGCATTTACATTAGATATGTTAAACATATACAACAGATGGAGAAAGTACTAAGCATAAAATTCCAAACTAAATTATCATATTAACTTGGCTAGGTTTTACTGGTGCTCTGTCAAGCTCTGGTAAGTTTCATCACTACTTCGAGTAAAAGTATGTTGAAGCTAAGCGATTGAACTCATATCTGGGAAGCAACAATCACAATCCTTTGTGACAATGAACATGGAGAGACATCTTTCCTTGAACTTTCTTCCACTCTGCAACTGCTTCATATCTTTGTAGTTTATTATACCATCCTTGTACCTAAAAGTAGAATAAAATCAAACTTCTCATATAGTCAAAACATGATTTTTCATATAAATGCGCAGACAACCATCTTCAACAGGATTCAAACTCTCTCGCAAATAACTGGGAAGATGGTGATGCCACATACAGGGACACTTATCAAACTTAATCATTTAGAGTAAGAGATTAAAAAAACAACCAATTAAAACGAATCCATTCTTCTTCTTCTTCATCTTCTTGCCAAAAAATGTTAGGAATTCCCGTCTTTGCATAAATTAAATACGCAGATTATAACAGTCAATAATAATAACATATATTGATAGATGAACACCAAGATTTATACGTGGAAAACCCCCTTAAGCTAAAGAGGTAAAAACCACGGGATCAACTCTGAATGTTTCCACTATAATGATAATAATGGTTATAATATTCTCTCTCAAGTTTACGAAGTAACACTTGAGGTACACCTGAATAGTAATATAGCGATTCACTACTCCTTCGGTGCTGGACCGGATAACCTGGACAGAATTATCCCTTCGGTACTTGACCGGATAACCTGGAGGACTCCCCTTGTTGCGGCTGCAATGGCTGGACGAACTCCTAATGCTGTAGACCTAGATGGCTACAGCCCGGCCAAACTCTCACACTAACTCACCCGAAACGAAAGAAGAGTGAAGCACGAGGGCCCCCTATTCTGACCTGCCTGAAACTATCGCAAGGTAAGTTTTCTACTAGACGGACTATCTAGCAACTATGATGGAGAGAAGAGAGTAAGATGTTTTGGTGTGTTTAACTAATGAAGGGGGAGGGAGTATATATAGGTGATATGTGGTAGGTGGGGGGGGGGGTTTGGTGTGAGTTTGAAAATAAAACAATTAGACCGGCTGCCTAACAATCTCCCCTTCTTTCCAAACTCACTGTTAATCACTTGCACTCCATACCTGCACCCCGCTTGCACAGCTCCAACTTTTCCCGTGGAACGACCTTCGTCACCATATCAGCCGGATTCTTATCCGTGTGTATCTTCTCTATCTGTATCACCCCATCTTCAACCTGTTCCCGTAGCCAATGGTAACGTACATTAATATGCTTAGTACGACTATGACAAGTAGCATTCTTGCTCAAGTCAATAGCACTCTGGCTATCACAATACAACTCAAAGTTGTCTTTCTTCTGACCCAATTCTTGGAGAAACCGCTTTAACAAACCAGCTCCTTGCCTGCTTCACAAGCATCAATATACTCTGATTCGGTTGTTGACAACACAACACACTTTTGCAACTTGGACTGCCATGCTACAGCTCCCCCCGCAAAAGTGAAAAACATCCCTGACGTGGACTTCATCCCATCTGGATGTCCTGCCATGTCAGTATCTGTAAAACCTTCCAAGACTGGTTCACCGTGTCCATACTTCAAGCACAACCTGGAAGTGCCATTGAGATATCTGAGAATCCACTTAACTGCTTCCCAGTGCTTTCTTCCTGGATTTGACAGATATCTACTCACAACTCCAACGGCATGAGCAATATATGGTCTTGTACAAACCAATGCATACATAAAACTCCCCACTGCGGGGGGAGCTTCCTCCATATCCTCCTTCTCCTTGTCTGTTGACGGACTCATTTTCTTGTCCAATTTAAAATGTCCCGCCAATGGTATGCTAACAGGTTTAGCATCATCCATATTGAACCTTTTCAATACCCGTTCAATATATCCTTGTTGTGAAAGTCACAATCTCCGAGTTGTTCTGTCACGAACAATCTTCATCCCTAGGATTTTGTGGACCCAAGTCTTTCATATCAAAGAACTTGGACAAATCTTCTTTCAGCTTGCGGATCATGTTAGCATCTTGGCCGACCACTAACATATCATCAACATAAAGCAGCAGAATAATGAAGTTACCATTAGGAAACCTTTGCACATAAGCATAGTGATCGGATGCAGTTCTCTTGAACTTATGATTCCTCATGAATGAATCAAACTTTTTGTACCACTGTCTTGGCGCTTGCTTAAGCCCGTATAAACTCTTCTTCAGTTTACAAACCATGTACTCCTTCCCTTTCACTTCAAATCCTTCTGGCTGGTGCATGTAGATCTCTTCCTTCAAATCTCCATGAAGGAATGCAGTTTTCACATCTAACTGCTCAAGCTCAAGATCCATGCTAGCCGCTGATCCGAGAACTGTTCGGATTGATGTCATCTTTACAACCGGAGAAAAGATTTCATCGAAATCAATGCCTTCCTTCTGTGCAAAGCCTTTAACCACCAAGCGTGCTTTATACTTTACAAGATTTTCATCATCCCTTTTTACTTTGAAGACCCATTTGTTCCTCAATGCCTTCCGTCCTCTCGGAAGTGTAGTCAACTCATAAGTTTCATTCTTGTTTAAAGAATCCATCTCCTCTTGCATTGCTTTCAACCAGCAACTGCTTTCTTTATGAGTCTTGACTTCCTCAAAGGACTCGGACTCCCCCTCATCGGCAATTAAGATATACTCGGATGAAAGATATCTTCCTGATGGTCTCCGTTCTCTCGTAGAACGCCGTGACTGAGTTTCTTCAGCTTCAGGCTGAGGCGGTAGCTCCCCCTGCTCAACAGCCTCATCATCTGCCATATCATCTCCCTCATCTTCTACTATATCTGGATTTCTAGCTTTCCTTGGTTGTTGAGTGCTCCCAAAATTCTCATAATTTTGAGACTCATGGAAAACCACATCTCTGCCCCTGAATATCTTCTTTGATTCAGGATTCCATAACCGATACCCGAACTCTGGATCCCCGTAGCCAACGAGAATACACGGAGTTGTTTTATCTTCAAGCTTTGTTCTATGCTCCTTTGGGATGTGTGCAAAAACCTTGCATCCAAACACCCGCAAATAGGAATAGGAAACATCCTTTCCTAACCAGATCTTCTCTGGAATCTCAAAATTCAGAGGTTCCGATGGAGATCGATTGATCAAGTAGCAAGCTGTTCTTACAGCTTCTCCCCAAAATGACTTCGGCAATTTAGACATTTTCAACATGCATCTGACTCGTTCAGCAATGGTGTGGTTCATTCTTTTCGCAACGACATTCTATTGTGGGGTGCCAGGAACTGTTCTTTCATGCCGGATACCATGCTTTGCAAGGTACTTTTGAAACTCTTTTGAAGTGTACTCCCCCCTGTTGTCACTACGAAGGCACTTCAGTTGTTTCCCTGTTGATCTTTCAACCATGGCATGAAACTTCTGGAAGTACTCAAACACTTGATCTTTGGATTTGAGTATCTCAACCCACACCTTTCGAGATGCTTCATCAATGAAGGTAACAAAGTACCTATTTCCGCCTAAGGACTCCACCTCAAACGGACCACATACATCAGAATAAACTCTTTCTAACAACCCCGACTTTTTCTTCAATGGACTGCTAAAAGATACTCTATGTTGTTTCCCGAATAAACAATATTCACACCGCTGCAATGCAGTTCCTTTAGCAATTGGAAAGAGGGATTTCTTTGCTAGAATCTACAGCCCTTTCTCGCTCATGTGACCAAGCCTCTTGTGCTACAAACTTGTTAAAGCTTCATCTTCAACTGTATTCAATTCATTTGAGCACATCGTCACTTGTGACTTGTATAAAGAGCCACAAGTGGAACCTCTTGCAACCACCAACGAACCCGTAGTAAGCTTCCACCTTCCACCACTGAAGGTATTTACGTGGCCCTGCTTGTCTAGCGCCATGCCAGAAATCAAGATGAGCCGTAAGTCCGGAACATGCCTGACATCTTTCAAAGTCATTGAAAAACCCGTGTTTGTCTCAATACAGATGTCACCAATGCCTGCAATCTTTGATTTATCTGAGTTACCCATTCTTACAGTACCAAAGTCCCCTAACTTGTACGTCGTAAAGAATTCTTGAGTGGGTGTTGCATGATACGTTGCTCCAGTATCTATCACCCATTCGACCTTCTGATCATCAACATGTAAGCATTCTTCTTCCCCAAAAGAAAGGATCACAACATCTTCTGTCATAGCAGTTGTTGTACTTTTCTCGGCATGTTTCCCTTGCTGACCATTCTTCCGCTCGCTGAGCCAGGCCCTACAATCCTTTTTGTAATGACCATTCTTCTTACAATAGTAGCATTCAACATTGGCATTTGATTTACCACCGGAATTCCTAAAATTCCTGCTTTTACTACGCCCCCTGTTCGAATCCTTGTAGTTGCTTCTGCCCCTGTTTTCAGTAACAGAGCCTGGGAATTGTGGTTGACTCCCTGTACCTTTCTTCTCATGTATTCACTAAGGATACTCTGCTTAATTGATCGCAATGTTAGTTGCTCAGTTGGTACAGCATTAGTTACTGTCACGACTAGCGTATCCCAGCTGGATGGTAAAGTGTTGAGAAGAAATATTGCTTGGAATTTCTGCTCAAACGCCATCTTCATATTTGATAGTTTATTTAATAACCCTTGAAATTCGCTCATATGCTCTGACATGTTGTTCCCATCCTAGTACCTCATGTTCACCAGCTGACGAACTAGAAAAGTTACATTTTGTGAACTTTTCTCTTGGAACGTAGACTCTAATGTCGTCCAAAGCGTATAAGCGTCTTCTTCTTCAGAGACATGATGATACTCTGAATTATCAATCCATCGACGAATGAGACTGATAGTTTTCATGTTCATCTTCTTCCAGTCAGCATCAGACTTTGCTGTAGGTTTGACTCCTTTCAGCTCCACCGGATCAAACAAGTCCTTACTATAAAGCAAATCCTTTATTCTGCTTTTCCACATCGGATAATTTGAAGCTGTTAGGCTTACCATTACACTGGAAGAATCATCCATTTTTAATTTGCCAAAGACTATGGGAATCTCACTTAGAACCACACAAGTTGGCCAGGAAAGTGGATGTGTTTGGGGAGCCTTCCGTATTAGTACGGCTCGTTATCAAGTAACCACTGCGCACAAAACACTTTTCTAAACACCAATAACGTGGGCCCCAGCTTTGATACCAACTGTTAGGAATTCCCGTTTCCTGTCTTTGCGTAAATTAAATACGGAGATTATAACAGTCAATAATAATAACAGATATTGATAGATGAACACCAAGATTTATACGTGGAAAACCCCCTTAAGCCAAAGAGGTAAAAACCACGGGACCAACTCCGAATGTTTTCACTATTATGATAATAATGGTTACAATATTCTCTCTCAAGTTTACGAAGTAATACTTGAGGTACACCTGAATAGTAATATAGCGATTCACTACTCCTTCGGTACTGGACCGAATAACCTGGAGGACTCCCCTTGTTGCGGCTGCAATGGCTGGACGAACTCCTAATGCTGTAGACCCAGATGGCTACAGCCCGACCAAACTCTCACACTAACTCACCCGAAACGAAAGAAGAGAGAAGCACGAGGGCCCCCTATTCTGACCTGTCTGAAACTACCGCAAGGTAAGTTTCCTACTAGATGGACTATCTAGCAGCTATGATGGAGAGAAGAGAGTAAGATGTTTTAGTGTGTTTAACTAATGAAGGGGGAGGGGGTATATATAGGTGATATGTGGTGGGTGGGGGGTTGGTGTGAATTTGAAAATAAAACAATTAGACCGGCCGCCTAACAAAAAAATATATTATCAGAAATAGCTGTACATCAACCTACTACATTGGAGCCACGCGGAGCCACTCACACGCGAGGGTGTGCGGAGGCTCACCCTGAACTTTTGGGTATCACCTCCTTTGAATGTGGTAAAAGTTAAAGTCGATGCATTACTTTGTGAAGAAGGATATGTTGGTCTGGGAGTGTTGGCAAGGTCTAGTAACGGTAAGTTAATTTTGCATCAGTGCGTCGCATAAGGGCTAGATGGTCTCCATTGGTGGCTGAATGCAGGCTGCCCTCTATGGTTTGAAGAAGGCAAGAGATCATGGCTTAAGCAATGTAAAAGTTCGTATATTTGCAAAATAGTGTTTTTTTAAAGTTACTTTTACAAAAAAGTTTGTGGGCTTGTTTATTTATGAAAAGATCTCAAAATTATCTCGTTGTTCGTTAATGACAACTTTTTCATCTCCGTTATTTATAACCTTTAACTTCGTGCGATATTTTATAACTTGTTTTCACGAAAAAGAATATTTCTCAAAAAAAAATTGAGAGAAAAAAATTTCTCGAAAAAATCTATCACTTTATGTGATTGTGCTATTAAGAAAAACAAAAATGATGAAAACTGTTCATTTTGAAAAATGTTTTCGCGTCTTAAAAAGTGAAAGTCATTTCTCAAAAAGTCATCACTTTTTATAAAAAAAAAATACTCTCTTGAAAATTATTTTATTTTCCTAAAAATTAAAAGAAAATTAAAATCAAACAAACATATGAAAAACATTTTTCTGAAAAATAATTTTTTTAACTCAAACAAACTTCAAAAATCAAAAATGGTTATTTAACAAACTAAGCCTAGATAACAAAACAACTAACCCTAATGTATGCGTGTATATTAGTATAAACTTAAGCAAGACCGGCGTTGTTTAATTGTTTAATATACCTCGTGCCTCTCTAATGTAATACCCCATAATTTCATAGGTGAAATTATATTATTTTATTAACTAAATTTGTTATATTTGTTAATTAATGTTTTTAAATCAAGTTTTGTACTTAAATTTATACTATCTTATAATCCGTGCGATGCACAGGTTTCTTTTGATATGTTATAAATTTTATTTTATTCTATAATTATGTTTTTATATAATCATTAATTTATTTTAATGTAAATTTAATAAAATTTGAAGTAAATTTAATAAATGATTTGCATGATTTAAAATTTATATAATAAAATTTTAAATTAAATATGTCATTGACGGGATTCGAAACTTGAATATTTAGTTAAGTAATTTAATTATTAAATATACCTTATAATTACATCTTATGTTTTAATTTAAAACTGGGGTTTTGTGATTGGAGAGAATATTAATAGGATGAGGAGAGGTCCGAGAGGAATTTGTAATGTGGTGTTTTGTGAGGATTTGTTTTAGTAAAGTAATTTAATCATTAAATATACCTTATAATTACATCTTATTTTTTAAATTAAAATTGGGGTTTTGTGATTGGAGATAATCCGGATACTAATAGGATGAGGAGAGGTCCGAGAGGAATTTGTGATGTGATGTTTTGTGAGGAATTTGATTAGAATTGCAATATAATTGTGTTAGTAATTATTTTTTTATTTTAATAATTAGGATAACCAAACCAAAAACCAAACCAACCAAACTTTCAATCTTAGTTGACTTCCGTATTCAAGTATGCATGTTGTTTAATATTCTAGTTACTTAAATTGCATGATTAGTGTACCTTGTTAGGATAGGTAAAAGTTATTTTGATATTTTGAGATAATTCCAAAATTTTGAAAGGATAAGTATGTTAGTTTCTTTTCAACAACTCAAACTCTTATATGATAATTGTTATAAATTAAATGAGTATCTCATTCATCTCAGTCACGAATACAACAAAGAGGTACGTACGGTATTTTGTCATTCATGTGCATATAATATACTATTGGTTTTGTACTAATGTAATTGGTTAATTCATATGATTAAATATTACCATGCATGTTGTGTGTGTACGTAGAAGTGACATGTGAGTACTATTAGAGATGCACAAAAAGCCCTTCGGACCGGGCTTTATCCGGGCTTTAAAAAGCCCGGGCTTTTTAACAACCGGGCCGGGCCGGGCTTTTTCAAAAATCGGGCCGGGCCGGGCCGGGCTTTCTCTAAAATATGAGGCCCGTTTTAGGCCTTCGGGCCGGGCCGGGCCGGGCCGGGCTTTTTTCGGGCTTTTTTTAAAAAAAATTATATATATGTAATTTCTATATTTTTACAAATATTTCTCGATGATCCAACCGTACGGATGATAAGATATATCTAATTAAATGATATAAACAAATTTTCAAAAAATAAAAAATTAATTTGGTTGGAGATCTTAATAGAACATTACTATATTGTCTAGTACTCGTAACTAGTGCTCATCCCAGATTATTGTTTCTATATTTTTAAAAATATTTCTCGACGATCCAACCGTACGGATGTCAAGATATATCTAATTAAATGATATTCCCAAATTTTCAAAAAATAAAAAATTAATTTGGTTGAAGATCTTAATAGAACACTACTATATTGTCTAGTACTCGTAACTAGTGCTTCATCCCAGATTATTGTTTCTATATTTTAAAAAAATTTCTCGACGATCCAACCGTACAGATGTCAAGATATATCTAATTAAATGATATTCCCAAATTTTCAAAAAATAAAAAATTAATTTGGTTGAAGATCTTAATAGAACACTACTATATTGTCTAGTACTCGTAACTAGTGCTTCATCCCAGATTATTGTTTCTATATTTTTAAAAATATTTCTCGACGATCCAACCGTACGGATGATAAGATATATCTAATTAAATGATATAACCAAATTTTCAAAAAATAAAAAATTAATTTGGTTGAAGATCTTAATAGAACACTACTATATTGTCTAGTACTCGTAACTAGTGCTTCATCCCAGATTATTGTTTCTATATTTTTAAAAATATTTCTCGACGATCCAACCGTACGGATGATAAGATATATCTAATTAAATGATATAACCAAATTTTCAAAAAATAAAAAATTAATTTGGTTGGAGATCTTAATAGAACATTACTATATTGTCTAGTACTCCTAACTAGTGTTTCATCCCAGATTACTGTTTCTATATTTTTAAAAATATTTCTCGACGATCCAACCGTACAGATGTCAAGATATATCTAATTAAATGATATTCCCAAATTTTCAAAAAATAAAAAATTAATTTGGTTGAAGATTATAAGTTAAATTAATAAAATAAAAATTTTATCCGGGCTTTATCCGGGCTTTATCCGGGCTTTATCTGGGCTTCGGGCCGGGCTTTATCCGGGCCGGGCTTTAACCGGGCTTCGGACCGGGCTTTATCCGGGCTTTTTAAAAGCCCGGTCTTTATCCGGGCTTTTTAAAAGCCCGGGCTTTTAACCGGGCTTTTCGGGCTTCGGGCCGGGCCGGGCTTCGTGAAAAATAGAGGGCCCATTTTAGGCCTCCGGGCCGGGCCGAACCGGGCCGGGCTTTTTTCGGGCCGGGCTTTTCGGGCTTTTTTTCGGGCCGGATCGGGCCGGGCTTCGGGCTTCAGGCTTTTTGAACATCTCTAAGTACTATTGCCTTGTTTATGTGATCATTCTGTAAATGTTATTTTCTCATATTATTAGACAATATTGTAGATGTTAAGTTAAAATTGATGCCATGCATGTATCCTGGAATTGTCCAACCGAGTCCATTTTATAAGTATTTTATTATACTTAAGTTCTTTTAAAAAAAATTATTATGTAAGTTAAATTAGATTTAATTATTTGTTAAAAATGTGATTGATGTGTTATGAGTTTATGTACATGATCTTAATTAAATCGTAGTACTAAGGTAATTTTTAGAATATTTAAATTACTTTTCTTGATTAAGGTTTTTTCTAAAGTATATATGTATTTTTATAAAAATATTTTCTTAAATGAAGTGATATAATGCATGACTGGATAATAAATAATTGTGTGATTGTCTGTCCAGGACAATTAACAAGGTACATGTATATTAGACTTTATATATTAGGTCCCCGGATAGAATTTTAAGTACATGCTATTAAGTTGGTTGTGTATATTGATTTTAATACAAATATGTGAATCATGGCTATGTCTCTGTTGCATGTGTCCACCAAAAATTACAAATCTGGCTGAGGATTAATATTCCTTCTATTTGTTTCTCTCAAATATCTACATAGGACTGATGTTATCGTCATTAAGGTAAGTTAATTTTCGTGCTCTCCGATATATTTTTAAAATGTTTTTATATTGAAATGTTTTATATTTACAATATTTTTGTGATAATTCCCACGGCCGATTAGAGGCTTCCGATCACTGTTCCGGGTGCTTTACCGGAAGTACTTCACCTGGGTTTGGGGTGCCTGCAAAACAATGCTTGCCCGGGGGTGGTGGCCGTCAAGCACCTCCGGCGTGAGAATCAGTAATCGGAAATAATAATAATAATCGGACTGGTGAAAATATATCGTATGTGAAAGAGTATTGTAGAGAGCTTTTCTGTGTATGAAAGGATTGTATCTTTTTTTGTGTGTTTTTTCGGATCTTTTATGTGTGTGTAGAATGGGGGTATTTATAGGTTGGGTTCTTCAATACTGTCGCCCACTAGTTGCGCCGTTAAAGCTACAGTGAGCCACTATTGGAACAGTGATTGATGTCCCCTTAAACATACCTTGATTCTGCCACTTGGACTGCTTTGATCAGATTCTGTCTCTTGCACTTGGGTGTCTTTGAATATTATATTGCTTCTTTGCCTTATGGAGTAAGATACCTTTATGCAAGTGGGCATGCAAGTGGGCAAGTGGGTGTACCTTTATGCAAGTGGATAAAGCAAGATATTTTTGTGCAAGTGGATTAGTATGATGATTTGAAATACTTTTTGTGGGTATTCTCTTGTATTTGGAATAATACTTTTGAAATTAGATATACTTTGTCAAGTATTCCAGAATTGTGTTTTTAGAGGGTTAATGTTTTTACTTATTAGCGGGTGCCCGCTGATGGCTATCAGCGGGTACTTATCATTGCCCCCCACTCCCTCTAGGCGCGTTTGCGGGTAGGGGGAGGAAGATGAAACGGTAAGCGGAAAAGATGCAAAATTACGGAATGTCTGTGCCCCCCAAGTGTTGGCGGGCAACACTTAGGTGGGCAGAAAGTTTTGTGCAAAAAATGAACCCCGCAAGTGTTGGCGGACAACACTTAGGAGTTAGAATTTTTTGTGAAAATGTGCCCCCCAAGTGTTGGCGGACAACACTTAGGAGTTAGATTTTTTTGTGAAAATGTGCCCCCAAGTGTTGGCGGACAACACTTAGGAGTTAGATTTTTTTGTGAAAATGTGCCCCCCAAGTGTTGGCGGACAACACTTAGGCGGTATGCGGTGCTTGACGTATGTGGAGTTGAAAAGTTCTTTGTTTGATATGCGTAATAAAAAAGAGGTTTGGTCAGTTATTTTCTCTCATCTTTTTACTGCCTTCATATCTCTTGCCATTGAGTGCTTACTCGATTGTTTTTTGTGGTGGTTGTGCTATTCCGGTGATCGGCGAGGTTTATAAAGCCGTTCGTATCTCCTGCTTTGTGGTAAGATTCGTTGTTCTTTCCTTGCCTTTCTGTTTTGTGATATCTGTTGCATGGATAATCGTGCCATGTATGTATTTATAATCTGGTGATGTCTGTTTAGGTAGATGTTTTTTATCGTGGTTTTGTGTTTGCTTTTTGTTTCGGTGGTAAGTGGGTATTTGTTGTTGATTTCCTCTTTTATGCAAAAGAGTTGGATCTATGTGCTCGATAGGTTTTTGGTCAAGATTTTCGGTGGTGTATTGTTTGTTGTTCATAGGTTCTGAGTTTGAATAATGTAATCTGTGGATGTTTAGGCCAGTAATGGTGTATATATATGTGCGTATATGTGGTAAATGTTGTGTAAATTGGGTTTGTGATGGTGTGTCTTCGATGTTTGTGGAGGGAAATGGAATATGAATCGTTTTTCCTATTTTTTAGAAAAAAGGAAATTGCTGTGAAAATCCACGTGTACCTTGTTAGTTGTAAGCGGTTTCTGTGTCCGCGGTACAGGAATTTTACTTTTGAGTTTGTGTAGATGGGTGACGAATTTACAGATCCTGGGACCGGAGAGAAGAGACCGCTGATAAATGGGTACGGGCGGTGGGCGGACATTGGGCAACTGACCTATCCAGCGGTTCTTTGGAGAAATCGGTACAGGTACTTTGAGAGTAGTGAAAGTTTGTTCCGGGCGACCAATGTGGCCCCGACAGCGTATTCGAAGGCGCATATGGATACCGTCTTTTCTAGATTTCCTCACCTTCAACATGACAGTACGTTTCTGAGTGAGGAGTGGTCAGCGTATGTGAGTAGGATGTTCCGGATAGAAGATGGGTATTTCTGGAGGCGGGCGGAGCCGGGTGAGAGGCTGTATCACCGTTTTGATGATGGTTCCGTGTGTCTCCCCGTTAGTCATTTGAAGGCTGGTTTCCGGGTTCCCCCGCATAAATTTATCATGGATTTATTCCGTGTGTACTTTCAGTGCCCGTTAGCTCAATTCGGTCCCAACTCCATAAGGGCTATTAATTGGTTTATAGCTAGTTGTGAAGCAATGGGTAAGCAGCCGACTTTCAGGGCCTTTTTCTGTCTGTTTGATGTAAAAGCGAGTCGTTCGAAGCCTTTCTATGAGCTGCAATTTGTGAAGCCAAATAGCGTGATTGGGAAGGCCTTGGAAGGATTTCGTCCGTGGTTATTTCCCAAGGGTATGGCGGGTTGGGCTGAGGAGTTTTTGGTTATTGGTGGCGGTGAGTTTGCTTGGCAGAAGAATTTCACGAAGAAAGTTGAGTGTTCTTATAAGGTGAACCGCAATCGATTGAGCCGTGCTGAGATTGATATTTTGGTGAGGCTTGTGAAGTCGTTAGGCGAAGTGTGGACGGAATCCAATTTTGTTGATCCGGCCAATCTAAGAAGACACTGCTGTAAGTCTTTTTTTGATGTAGTCTGTTGTTTTCGTTGTATTTGCTATTAACCATATTGTTTGTTTTTGTGTAGTATTGGATCCTCGTAAACCGGAGCTAGATGTGCACCCGACTTTGGGTTTGAATGAAGCGAGGTTGTATGCGAAGTTTATATTGACAGTGCCCCCCAGACCCAACCGTCTCCGTGGCGGGCATTTTTCTGCTGCAAATATATTAGATGCCTTTGATTTGTCAGGTGAAAGCAGAGGGGCTGGGCCTTCTGTTCGTTTTGAAGATCCAGAAACCGTTGTGGAGGAAGATGCGGAGGAGGAGGAGGATGAAGATGACATTGATTCGAAGGCCGAGTCACTATCTGAGGAGTTGCTAGGTGAGCAGTTTTTGGGTGGGGAAGGCCAGTCATTTGAAGAAAACATTGAGTTGGAGTTTGAGGGAGAAGAAGCTGCACAAGGGGGGAGTGAGAGGGATGAGGTTGAAGTGGAAGTTGGCGGGGCCAGTGTGGGGGTTGTTGAAGCTGGGGGTGAAGAGCCCGCTAATGGTGAAGAAATGGCCACTGAAAGCGGAGGCAATAGTCCCGGTACTGTGGCAAGGTTATATGCTGCCAGCCTAGGAGTTGATGAGCATGAACCGGACATTCTTTCCAAGGAGTATAGAGCATCCATTCGAGGAGTTGAGCGGGGTGTTTCTAATATTCCTGAAGCGGTTGGTGGCCGTGGGAGCAAAGAAGTTGTTGACTTAGATTCTGAAGAGACTTTGGGGGCCGCAAAGGAGGCCAATGTTGGGGCGGAAAAACAGGTTGGCATGGCGGGTGATGTTCCGCCGCCCAGTCTGAAACGGAAAATTATTGATGATGCTGGTCCGTCTAAGCGTAGACGGGTTGAGCCTTTCAGGGTAGGTGATTACGTTCCTCCCAACGTGGTTGTTGATGAAAGCGCAGGTACCGCATCTGATGGTACTGAGGAAGAAGATGGTAGAGATAGAGGAGATTCGTCGGAAGAGATTGTTCATTATACAAGTAGTGATGATGAGGTGAATGATGCTGAGTTTGGCAGTAGGCCCGGATATGGTTTTCTGTTCAAGTCAGGGCCTAATACTTTCACAGCGGAATCTATGACTGATGATGATCTGCTGAGGATGAATGAGCTGAGTTGGGGGCGGATGTGTCGCCTTTCGCAGAAGTACGCCGCTCGGGTATGCCTTTGTCCAGTAGTTTGGTGTTTTCTCTTACTTTTGCTTGTTGGTGACTTGTTAACCTTTTGTGCATTTGTTTTTTGTAGAACCAGTGCATGTATACGGGTTTGATGGCCCGGGGTAATATGTACCGCAGTAGCAATAAAGCTTTATGGGAGAGAGTGAAGGTGCTTGAGCGGGAACTGGCCGCCGAGAGGACAATGAAGGATAATGCTGCCAAGGCTTTGTTTGAGATTGAGACCGAGAAAACCGACATTAAGGCAAGCTATGCTTACAGTTCTGAACTCCGAAGGTTTTTGGCGAAAGATAAAATTGAGCTTGAGGCCGAGAAGGCGGCTTTGACGGAGCAGATAAAGAACTTAAATACCTCACTGAAGTATGAGAGGGACCGTGCAAATGATGCTGAAAGCCACCTTGACTCCCGTCCGACGGAAGAGGCCGCGGTTAGGAAATTTAAGAACAGTGCCGAGTTTGCCGAAATTGTAAAAGAGGAAGCCGCGAAGATGCATGTAACGGTGTCGCAAGGTAGTGCAGAGATTGACCGGTTGAGAACCGAAATGGCTAAACTGAAGTCTAAGGCCAAGAGAGCTAAGCGTAAGGTGAAAGCACTGAAGGCCCGTCTAGGGGAGACGGTCAGAGTTAGTGTTGGCTGTCAAACAGAGGCCGTGGCAGGTGAAGTCGGTGTGCCAGTTACTGAGCGTGGAGCGGATGGAGATGAGGTTGATGTTGCCACTCCGTTGTCGGCCATAGCGGCCGTTTATGCCGAGGAACCGGATGAAAAGGGGCCGTTGATAGGCGTGTCCGGGTTGGAAGAGTTGGACGCCGTAGCGCCGTTGTCTGCAATAGCGGCCGTGTATGGCGAGGATTCGGGTGAAGAGGAAACGTTAGTAGGTATGTCGAGCCCGCTGAGAGCTTCCCGCTAGGGATAAAGCCTTAGTCTGGGCGCCCGCTGTTATTTGTGTTTTGTTTTTTTTTTTTGAAGTTGCTCTGCGGGTCTGTCCGCTTTGTGACTTGGAAAAAGATTTCTATTTCTCGTATTTGTAAAGTCTGGAATATTTTGTGTTTGGTGGGACATCTATTTTTGAATTTCTGTTGGCGAAATATATTTGCATCGTGTATATTCGTGTTTGTTTGTGAAAAGGGAAAATAAATATGTGTTTGGGAAATGTTACCTTGACTGTGGGGATTAGGCACGAGCATTAAATGCTGCATGGAAATCACGTTGTTTTGACCGTGCTTTTACTGCAGTCTGCATGGGAATAGACATTTTTGACTGTGTGCGTTGTATTCCGTGGCTTGGA
The DNA here is from genome assembly GCA_036435485.1 of Saposhnikovia divaricata. NCBI lineage: Eukaryota > Viridiplantae > Streptophyta > Magnoliopsida > Apiales > Apiaceae > Saposhnikovia > Saposhnikovia divaricata. Next base: position 30,586,274 of record CM071600.1, read on the forward strand.
AATGGCAGTATTAACTGCGCGTCTTTTAACTTGCTTTTACCCCCCTATAAAAAGGGTTTAACGTGCTCAATGCTGAGCATCTTTTTTATTTCCCAGCTTGCTTCTTTCTTGTCACTAGCTATCTGGTCATGGATCCCCGCGTGATGATGTACGACTACGACAACAACAAAGTCATAATCGATGGCATGGTGTTCGACGGGCCGGAGTCTGAGGCCGATTTTCCTGAAGTGTTCAGGAAAATCGAGGAAGCCCTGGCGAAACGCCGGGAAGAGAGGGAAGCTGCCAAGAACCCACCTCCACCAAATAAAGATGACGGTGGCGGAGAAGGTGGAAGCTGCAAGGCCTAGACTAGGGATTAAAATCTTGTATACCGTCTAGCCTTGTAATCATTAAATAAAAATGAATAAAATTGCCCTGTTTCTTTTTCCGTTTGAACTTGTTTGCAATTTTTCCTTCTTTGCATGTCTTTTGCATATTTTTGATACAGCGCCTCGCTTGAATGCTTGATAACTGTTGTTTCTTGCCTTTGCCCGTTTAGGGACGTATTATTTGTTTTTGTTGACGGAATTCCATAGGATGATTGCCCGCGTAGATTGTGTTGAGTAATAGGATGGTTGTCCGCGGGGATGACCTTGAGATAGAATGCTTTGAGTAGGCCGTGTGTCCGCTTAAGAGACTTTGTAATAGAATGTCTGTCCGTTTAGGGGACTTGGTGATGATAGGATGCTTGTCCGCGTAGAGGACTGTGTAACAGAATGCTTGCCCTTTTAGGGGACTTGATAATAATAGGATGCTTGTCCGCGTAGAGGACTGTGTAATAGAATGCTTGCCCGTTTAGGGGACTTGATAATAATAGGATGCGTGTCCGCGTAGAGGACTGTGTAATAGAATGCCTGCCCGTTTAGGGGACTTGATAATAATAGGATGCGTGTCCGCGTAGTGGACTGTGTAATAGAATGCTTGCCCGTTTAGGGGACTTGATAATAATAGGATGCTTGTCCGCGTAGAGGACTGTGTAATAGAATGCTTGCCCGTTTAGGGGACTTGATAATAATAGGATGCTTGTCCGCGTAGAGGACTGTGTAATAGAATGCCTGCCCGTTTAGGGGACTTGATAATAATAGGATGCTTGTCCGCGTAGAGGACTGTGTAATAGAATGCTTGTAGACAATTTGTTGGTTAAAAAGTATTCCATTCACGACTGTTGCGTACAAGAAAGAGGGAGTACAGATTGATCGACTGTCTACTGGTAATACTTTCTCAATTTATCCCCGTGCCAAGTGTTGTGGACTTCGGCGCCATCCAGGCGTGCTAGTTTGTAAGAGCCCGGCCTTAAGACCTGAATGATTTTGTATGGGCCTTCCCACTTTGGCATAAGCTTTCCGGTGTGTCTAGGGTCGGATGCCTCAGTTGCCCTGTTGACTAGATCGCCTACTAGAAAAGCCTTGATCCTGGCTCGTTTCCCGAAAAATTCTTTTGTCTTTTCTTTGTAAGCAGTCATTTTTTCGAAAGCGGCTTCCCTTGCCTCATCTAGTAAGTCTAGGTTTGTTTTGAGTCCTTGATTATTGGGCTCTTCATCGAAGTTGACAGCTCGGTAGGATGGGGATCCAATCTCGATTGGAGCAAGAGCTTCCGTGCCGAAAGCTAGTTTGAACGGGGTTTCCCCTGTACTTGCCCTAGCTGACGTCCGGTATGCCCAAAGGACGTTAGGCAACTCATGAGGCCATTTCTTTTTTGAAGTCGTTAGCCTTTTTTCCAGGCCTCGAACAATGGTTCAGTTAGTCACTTCGACCTGTCCGTTGCTCTGTGGGTGGCAGACAGAAGCTTTCTTGTGTTTGATCCCGTGGTCGGATAGGAATTTTGTAAATTTCGATCCAACAAACTGTGTCCCGTTGTCGGATATGAGTACCACCGGGATCCCGAATCTCGTGATGACTTGATCCGTGACAAAACGGATTGCATCATCCTGTGTGACGTTCTTAAGTGCCTTTGCTTCAGCCCACTTAGTCATGTAATCGATGGCGACTATTACGTATTGTAGGTCACCCTTGGCTTTAGGGAAGGGTCCCATTATGTCGATGCCCCAAACCGCAAAGGGTATTGGGGACAATATTGCTGCTGGAAGGGCTGGCACTTTCCGGGACATGTTGCTGAATAGTTGGCATTGGTGGCACTTCTTTGTGAAAGCTTTGCATTCTTTGTGCATCTTGGGCCAGTAATAGCCTTGTCTGAGTATTTTATGTGCTAGTGCCTTTCCAGCCAATTGGTTGCCACAGATGCCTTCGTGGACTTCTCTCATGCAGTATAGAGCCTCTTCTTCATCAACACACTTGAGTATGGGAGAATCAAAGCTCCTTTTGTACAGAGTGTCTTCTTGCATAAAGTACTTTACCGCTTGAGATTTGAGTACCTTAGCTTTAATGTTGTCATCGGGCAGGGTGCCATCTTTTAAGTACCGGATATAGGGAGTCATCCAAGTATCCTGTTGCGGGCCTATCTCCATTACAGGCAGACTGTTAATGCTGGAAGTTTGCAGTTCCTCGAAATAGACTGTGTCGCTACTTGCTTTCTCTCCTTTTGTTAGTTTGGATAACATGTCCGCCACTGTATTATCCGTTCTGTCTATTTGTTCGAGGGTATGTTTCTCAAATTGGGATAGCATAGCTTGTACCATTTCCTGGTACTTGCCGAGGCTCGTATCTTTGGTAGAATAATCCCCCGTCGTCTGGCGGACTATGAGTTGTGAGTCGCTGTAGATGGTGATTTCTTTGACTTGTAAGTTTCTTGCCAACGCTAAACCAGCGAGGAGTGCCTCGTACTCTGCCTGGTTATTTGTTGCTTTAAAGTTTAGCTGTATGGCCTGTCTGACTTGGAAACCGTTGGGGCTAGTAAGGATTAATCCTGCCCCACAGCGGGTGTTGGTGGAGGAACCGTCCACGTATAACTGCCAATTGTTATTGGTGATGACCCCGCTCTCCGCTAGTACTGTTTCTTCCCTTACGGTGAATGAACATTCGGTGACAAAGTCCGCCAGTGCTTGTGCTTTGATTGCGGTTCTTGGCTTGTATTTCAAATCGAATTGACCAAGCTCTACAGCCCAATTGATTAGTCTACCAGATAGGTCCGGTTTGTGCAGTATTTTTCTCAGCGGTTGGTCTGTGATAACCCGGATTTGCCTGCCTTGAAAGTAATGTCTTAACTTTCTGCTTGCCATTACCAGAGCAAGAGCAAACTTTTGAACATTAGGATAGCGAGTTTCTGCGTCTTTAAGTGCTTGGCTGACATAATAGACGGGCTTTTGCTCGGCTTTTTCTTCTTTGATCAGTACGGCTCCTACAGCCTTGTCTGTTGCAGATAAGTATAGTGATAGCGGTTCTGAAGGAGCCGCGACCGTAAGTAGGGGAGCAGAGGAGAGATAGGTTTTAAGATCCTCGAAGGCTTTCTGGCATTCCTCTGTCCAGGAGATTGCCTTTGTTTTTGTTGCTCCCTTTAGGGTATCAAAGAACGGAAGACATCTGTCGGCCAATTTTGCTATGAACCTTCTGAGGGCTGCTAGTCTCCCTGTTAACTTTTGTATCTCCTTTAAGGTCCTTGGCGGTTGCATGTCGATGATTGCTTTTATTTTTTCGGGGTTGGCCTCAATGCCCCTGTGCGATACCAAAAATCCCAAGAATTTGCCCGCGTCTAGTGCGAACGCACATTTGTCCGGGTTGAGCGTCATATTGTGTTTTCTGAGGGTTGAGAAACATTCCTCCAAGTCTTGTAAATGATAAGTCGTTAAAAGAGACTTTACTATGAGATCGTCCACATATACCTCCATGTTGCGGCCTATCTGACTGCCGAAGATTTTGTTCATTGTCTTTTGGAATGTGGCGCCCGCGTTGATTAATCCAAAAGGCATGACTTTGTAGCAATAGACCCCTCTGTGTGTAATGAAGGCTGTTTTCTCTCTGTCTTCCGGCGACATTTTGATCTGATTGTAACCGGAGTATGCGTCCATGAAACTCATCATTAGGTGACCCGCTGTTGCGTCAATGAGTTGATCCATTGAGGGGAGGGGGTACGGGTCTTTTGGGCATGCTTTGTTTAGGTCAGTGTAATCCACGCACATTCTCCATTTGCCGTTGGCCTTTTTTACCAGTACTACATTCGCAACCCATTTTGGGTAGGTGACTTCGCAAATTAAGTCCGCGTCTAAGAGTTTGTCAATTTCGACGTCAATTGCCTATTGTCGCTCAGAAGCGAAATTCCTTCTTTTCTGTATTTTGGGGGCCTTCTCCGGGTCCACATTCAGTTTGTGGATTGCTACCGACTCGTCCAGACCTGGCATGTCCTTCGGGCTCCATGCAAAGACATCGGCATATTTTCTTAGGAGGTCTGTGAGGCCAGCCTTAAAGACTGAATCAAAGCCCGTTCCCACACTCACACTTTTGTTTGCTTCTCCGGGCACAACTTCTATTTTTTCTGTCTGCACCGCGGGGCTTATTGGCGGTTTCTCATCCCGTTTGAGACACTTCAAGAGATTTGCATCTATTTGTTGCGGGTCGGGCCCGTCGATGAACTGTACCTCTTTCTTTCTTTTGCGGTTATTTTGTTGATGTTCAATGTGTCTTTGTCTTTTTTCCCTTTTCCTCTTATTTGCCTTTTCTCTGCGGAGGTTGCTGGGTTCAGTCTTACCCAGGGTGAGTGCTATGCCGTAGCATCTTTTGGAAGTTTCGGAATCCCCCTTGATTTCTCCCACCCCGTTCAGAGTAGGAAATTTGATCTTTAGATGCGGGGTGGAGGTGACTGCTTTGAGTGTGTTCAGTGTGGGCCTCCCTAGAATCATGTTGTAGGAAGATGCAGTATTGATGACATAGAACTTGATCGTTCGACATACTTGCCTGGGTGATTTGCCGAAATAAACGGGTAGTCTAACAATGCCCGCAATTGGGACAGCGTTGTGGCCAAAACCGTAAAGTGGTGTTTCATCGGGACAGGGTTCGAGTTTCTCGCCATTCAACTTGAGCCTGTCCCATGTGTGTTTGAAACAGATGTCGACTGAGGATCCATTATCCACAAGGATTCTCTTTACCTCGTTGTTGGCCACGCCCAATGACACAACTAGTGCCTCAGTGTGATTCGGGTTAATACCCTCATAGTCCGCGTCAGTAAAAGTAATGATATTCGGGGGTCCTTCGTATATCTCATAAATGTCACGCTCCTCTCTTGGCGGGGAGGATTGTCCGCCGAAAACGGTATGTACGATGTTTCTGTCCTGCCCTTGAGACGTGGCTGCCCCTTGTATTTGTCTGGGCAAGTATTGGGATAGGTTGCCCGCTTTTAATTGCCTTTCCAGGAAGTATTTGAGGGACAAGCAGCTCTCCGTAGTGTGGCCATGTGTTTCGTGATAGCCGCAGTGCTTGTCCTTCGGCCTGTCTTCAGGTAGTGTGTACATTGGGGCTGGTGGTAGGTAGAAAGGCTTTCCCCTTATTTCTCGTAGAATGGTTGCCCTGGGGAGTGTGAAGTCCGTCCATTTTGGCTCGGGACGCCTATCTGTCCGCGGCGGGTTTGTTGGCCCTAACCGGTCTCTTACTGGGATTGCGGGCTGTGTCTTTTGGGCAGGAGGTGACGGCCCGTGAGTGGTTTGTACCTGATTTAGGGCCGGTGTTTGCCTTTGATAGGGCGCGTATCTTTCTCTTTGGAAGTAGGATTGAGTGGGCGGTGCCCTGGATTGCCTAATCATATTCAAAGATTCGGCTTCATTGATGGCCTGTGAAGCCAGGTCATATGCTTTTGCCAAGGTGGTAGGTTTAGCTTCCATGAGTTTGCATACATACTTCTCACATTCGTAGGGGTTGAGTCCTCTTCTTAGGTGAACCAAAGCTTCTGTCTCATTGACACAAACGACCTTGTTAACGGCCTCTTTGAAGCGGTCGATGTAGTTCTGCAAGGTTTCTTCGTTGCGTTGCGCGACTGTTTCCAAAAACACGGTGTGCACCTCGTGTTGCTGGTTTGCTTTGAACTTGTTTAGAAAAAGTTTCTTGAATTCTATCCAGGTGTCAACGGATCTGGCGGTCAATCGACAGAACCATCTCTGGGCGTTACCGCGGAGAGTCGCGGCGAAGAAACGTCACCTTGTGAGATCATTATACTCGTAATGGAGGGCCAGTTGGTCGAAATAGCTGAGATGTTCCTCCGGGTCGCCCAGCCCGTCGAAAGAATTGAAGCTATGGTGCTTGATGTCTTTTTGCCTAGGCTCCGCTTCTAATCTTGCGGTAAAGGGTGACCCGTTTGTTTCTGGTTCGCTTGTGCCCTCTATTTTTCTCTTTAGCTCCATGATAGTGTGCATCATGTTTGCATTTGAGGGTTGGGTATTCTCTGTTTCGTGCGGGCGGATGGGGGACCGTTCTCCCCGCCTTTGGCTATCATATTCCGCTAACACTTTCTCATATGCGGTCTTCTTGTCGTTGATGATTTTTCTCAGGTCTCTTTCTTTTCTATTCTGTTCCCATGTTTCCGGCCTGTGGTGACCTTTTCCGTGTTTTTTGTGGTTTGTGTTCTGAGAGGAGCCTAGTCGAGAGAAAGCCGAGTTAGCCTTTCTAGGCTGACTGTGTACCTCTTGGTCTTGGTCGTTGTGAGAGCGGACTTGGGAGCCCTGTGGTAGTGGCTGCCCTTGCTGCGGAAAAGCTGAAGCTATTTGCATGATTAAATCTACTTGTTGCTGGTTGAATCCTGCGAGGTTCAGGCTAAGCGGTTGTTCCTGGTTATCTTTGTTGGGGGGGGTGATTTGTTAACTGATTATTTTGCGGGTTTGTGGGGGGGACGTTTGTGTTTAGTTCTCTTTGCTGCTCCTCTTGGTTATCTGTCATGGTTTTGGATCGGGTACTCGGGGCTATTTTGGCAATGTGTATGTGTTTGGTTTCTCTCGAATGCGAGGTTCTTGTGTTGGGATTTTTGTCGTGTTGGTTAGAGCAGGTGAGGGAATTTTCTTCAAGAAAATAAAACACCCTCCTTCTAGCGCCAAATGATAATTCCCACGGCCGATTAGAGGCTTCCGATCACTGTTCCGGGTGCTTTACCGGAAGTACTTCACCTGGGTTTGGGGTGCCTGCAAAACAATGCTTGCCCGGGGGTGGTGGCCGTCAAGCACCTCCGGCGTGAGAATCAGTAATCGGAAATAATAATAATCGGACTGGTGAAAATATATCGTATGTGAAAGAGTATTGTAGAGAGCTTTTCTGTGTCTGAAAGGATTGTATCTTTTTTTGTGTGTTTTTTCGGATCTTTTATGTGTGTGTAGAATGGGGGTATTTATAGGTTGGGTTCTTCAATCACTGTCACCCACTAGTTGTGCCGTTAAAGCTACAGTGAGCCACTATTGGAACAGTGATTGATGTCCCCTTAAACATACCTTAATTCTGCCACTTGGACTGCTTTGATCAGATTCTGTCTCTTGCACATGGGTGTCTTTGAATATTATATTGCTTCTTTGCCTTATGGAGTAAGATACCTTTATGCAAGTGGGCATGCAAGTGGGCAAGTGGGTGTACCTTTATGCAAGTGGATAAAGCAAGATATTTTTGTGCAAGTGGATTAGTATGATGATTTGAAATACTTTTTGTGGGTATTCTCTTGTATTTGGAATAATACTTTTGAAATTAGATATACTTTGTCAAGTATTCCAGAATTGTGTTTTTAGAGGGTTAATGTTTTTACTTATTAGCGGGTGCCCGCTGATGGCTATCAGCGGGTACTTATCATTTTGTAACAAATAATCTGCTCGTGGTTTCGCTCAATGGAACCTGCTGCAACCTCTGAATCTGGAGAGAATCTGAACGGGATCTCCCTAGTGGACTGTTTAGCATAATTTACTTGGGCGCTGATGAAGTACCTCCCGAAAACCAGCTTAGCACTATTAGCATCATGGATCGTTATGAAAGTGATAGGATGGATCTTTACAAGGTTGACAATGTAGATATGACGAAGCCGTCAATTAAATTTGGTGATCCAATAATGATCACTGGACCACCAAACACTGAGTTCCCTGAATATGATTTCGAGTTTGATCTTTTTTGTGGTGCCTACACGGGCAGTATAGAAGGAGATGAGCTGGAACAATTACCTGATGATAACAGAGTTTTCGTGGCTGAAGAGAAACTCTATTCGATTGATGGCACGAGTCAGATTCGTTTACAGTATGGCCTGTTTGACAATGCTACGATAGCTAACGTACGTTGTTAGGCAACTGTGATGATGATAAGACCTGGCAAATCGGGTAAACGGATCGGTTTCGAATCGGATCTGCTTCGGATCGAATCCACTTTCGGTTAAGGTACTATTTAGAGCCTGTTCGGTTCGGATCGGATCTGATTCGGTTCGGATCCACTTTTGGTTAAGGTACTATTTAGAGCATGTTCGGTTCGGATCGGATCTGATTCGGTTCGGGTAAAATTCGGATTAAAATCGGATAAATTTTGGATTAAGATTGGATCAAATTGGGTTCGGTTCTCTTTCGGATTTTGACTGTTCGGATCGGATTTTGTTTGGATGTAGGAACATTCGGTTCGGATCGGATTGTCGAGATATATCTAATTTTTTGATGTACCCAAATTTTCCAAAAACCAAAAAATTATTTTGGCTTGAGATCTTATCAATGAACAACTAAATTGACTAGTACTAGTAACTAGTGCTTTGTTACGGCTTTTTGTTTCGTTTTAAAAAAAATATTTCTCGACGATCCAACTGTCGGATGTCAAAATATATCTAATTTAGTGATATTTGCAAATTTTTAAAAAAAAAATAAATTAATTTGGTTGGAAATCTTAGTAGTCAACTACCGAATTGACTAGTACTCGTAACTAGTGTTTTGTCACGGATTGTTATTCTATTTTTTAAAAATTATTTCTCGACGATCCAACCGTACGGATCTCAAGATATATCTAATCTACTAATATTCCCAAATTTTCATAAAATAAAAAATGAATTTGGTTGGAGATCTTAGTAGTCAACTACCGAATTGACTAGTACTCGTAACTAGTATTTTGTCACGGATTGTTATTCTATTTTTAATAATTATTTCTCGACGATCCAATCGTACGGATCTCAAAATATATCAAATCTAGTGATATTCCCAATTTTCACAAAATCAAAAATTAATTTGGTTGGAGATCTTAGTAGTCAACTACCGAATTGACAACTCATAACTAGTGCTTTGTCACGGATTGTTGATTCTATGTTTTAAAAAATATATCTCGACGATCCAACCGTACGGATCTCAAGATATATCTAATCTAGTGACATTCCAAAATTTTTAAAAAATAAAAAATTAATTTGGTTGGAGAACATAGTCGTTAACTACCGAATTGACTAGTACTCGTAACTAGTGCTTTGTCACGGATTGTTGATTCTGTTTTTTAAAACTTATTTCTCGACGATCCAACCGTACGGATCTCAAGATATATCTAATATAGTGATATCCCCAAATTTTCAAAAAATAAAATATTATTTGGTTGGAGATCTTAGTAGTCAACTACCGAATTGACTAGTACTCGTAACTAGTGCTTTGTCACGGATTGTTGATTTTATTTTTTTAAATTATTTCTCGACGATCCAACCGTACGGATGTCAAGATATATCTAATTTAGTGATATTTCCAAATTTTCAAAAAATAAAAAATATTTTTAAAAAAATACATGTGTCAAAATTTATTAAATAAGACAGATACATCACTTATATAACGCTTCCATAAGGGCTATGGAAGTGAATGCACTCACTTAGAAAGCGCTTTAATAAGCGCTATATAAGTGAATGCACTTTAATTTCTGCCCAGAATATGCATAATTTATTTATTTATTTATTCTAATTATGTGCAGAATTTATTAATTTGTATTTGCAAATTGAATTAAAATATTATTATATACAAAATATCGTAATCAATATTCAATGACAAAAATAAATATATAGCAAATCAGAAAATATAAAATTTGACAAAACTAAACAAATAAAGGTCAAGAAAATATTAATCTACATAAAATTATTTTATCGGATATTTTTTGATTCAGTTATTTTTAGTTTCGGATTTACATCGGATTTAAGTCATATTCGGTTCGGATAAATTTTTATTCGGATTTGATCGGTTCTGATTATAATCGGATACATGGTCATCATTGGATATAGTATTTCGGATAATTTTTGGTTAAATTTCCGGTTCAGTTAATTTTCGGATCGGGTCAAATTGGTTTTCGGATCGTTATCGGATTTGATTAAATTGAACCGGTTTCGGTTCGGATTCGAATTGCTTCGGTTTTGGATACAATTTCGGATAATCTATTTCGGATCCAATTTCGGATTCGGTTCCACATATTTCGGTTCGGTTTTTCGGATCCAGACCCATTTTGCCAGGTCCAGATTATACTAATGTTCATGGCTTTGTTTTTGCTAGCAATAGCAGATTGGACTCGCCGACTCGTGCAAGTATACTATTTTGGTTGGATTCTGATAGCAAAGCACGAGTGATAAACGGTGTGATTCCATTGTCCAAATCCCTTGTAGGTGTGCCGTTGAATTCGGAGTTCTCTCTGGCCATTTCACTGATGTGTGATAATCTCGTAATCAGGAGTATAAAACCAAATTGAGCGTGGTGGTTCCTAAAGCATCGTTTTTCTTTGAGAACGCATGCTGTGAGAACAAACTTCAAGTAAGAGTTACATTTAAGTGTAGGGATTAAGGAAGACTCATTTTATTTACGGAGTACATCAAAAATAGGGATAAGATAGTACTCCCGTGGTTCTTTACATTGGGTTTTTTCACGGAGACCAAGAATTATGATTAAAATAAGTTAAGTAGTAGGTGTAATAGTGATTTTATTGTTAAAAAAGTGAAGTAGTGGGTGTAACGGTGATTTTATTGTTAAAATAAGTGAAGTAGTGGGTGTAATAGTGTAAAGTGTTGAAAAAGTGGAGTGAAGTAGTGGATGTAATATGTATTTTATTGTTAAAAGTTACAGTATGTAAAGAAATGTATTTATAGTATGTAAAGAAATGAGAGGGACGTTCCAAAATAGAAACTGTAAAGAAATGAGAAGGACGGGGGGAGTACATGTTTTGGATGCACCAGGATTGGAGGATGATTCCTATTTCGCATATTTTGGTTGATGGGTTAATTAAGTAATCGTGTCTACATAATGAATGTTTGTACTAGCAAGTTACGATGCATTCTTTGGAATTTTTTTAGATGCATTTTGTGCAGTATTTTGCACCAAAGTTATTGACTGCAATTACACTCTTGAATGTAATTGCCTGCCCCCGAGCAGGAGATGAAACGCTGCAGCTCTGCTAGAAACTAACTTGTTCCTGACTAATATTGTTATTTGGTCGATTATATTCTAAGTATAAAATTGTAGTGTACTGTGTTCTGTACATTTGGTAATACTAAATTTTTTTTAGCTTGCCTTCCATCTTGATGAAAAATTTCAGTATATATAATTAATAAAATCAGATTCGTTAATTACTGGAACCTCTTGGTGCAGAATACACAAATTGATTTTGGAATTACTGTTTCTGGAAGAACTCAAATCAGATAACCCCTTCAAATCTTTCAGCTTCAAAGTTGCAAACGATCTCAAGTTCCTTTACGGATATGTATATTTTATAATTTTCGTATAAGAAGAGGTTTGTTTTGCTTAAGAAAAACAATGTGGAAACACACAGTTACAGGATATGCATAGAAGCAAGCCAAAATGCAATAGCAATGCACGGAGGGGTTGCAAATATGATGATCACTGCTGTTATGCCCGAATCTCGGCATAGATCCTAAACAGGCTCAAACGACTATGCAAGGGGCCCACCTCTCTTAATGGGCTCAACAACCTCTCTTAATGGGCTCAATTATCTACTAATGGGCTTAAATATTGAAGAAGGATCAACAAGGCGTGAGGCCCGGTCAGGGATCGCCTCACCTTTATCTCATCATATTATCTGAAGACAATCTCTCGAAGACATGATCCCGCCCTAGGGGTCGCCTCACTATGACCTCCTGCTGCTACTCTAGGCGTCTCATGCTAGCCCGACCTCGAGGTCGCATCTACAAGGCCACCTCGCTACAAGGCCACCTCGCTACAGGCCGCCTCGCTACAGGGTCACCTAGCTATAGGGCCGCCTCGCTACGGAGCCACCTCGCTATAGGGCCACCTCGCTACAGGGCCGCCTCGCTACGGGGCCACCTCGCTACAGGAGCACCTTGTCTATCCTCTCACGCTAGGCCTATGCGCCTCTCATGCCGCTCAGCCTCGGGGTCGCATCTACCGGGGTCGCTACCCGGGGATCGCTTCGTTTGGCTCCCGTCAAGGGATCGCTTCGCACATAACCTCCAATGCAGGGTCACTACAGCGAGATCACTATCTCCTCTTCTCTGGAAGGCTCATGGCCTGACCCCTCGAGGTCGCATGAGTAGCTGGACACTAGGGTTCGCTTCGCATGGCCAGACCCCTCGAGTAGGGCTGCACATGGGTAGGGTTGGGTCGGTTTTTTGTCAAACCCCGACCCAACCCAATTAGTTCGGTTTTATAAAAAATCAACCCATTAACTTAAAAAAATAATTGTAACCCAACCTCGACCCAACCCAATTAATTCGGTTTGGTTCGGGTTGGGTCGGGTTAAATTTGCTAATCGGAAGAACTTTGCAGAAAATCCCGCACATCGTAGAAAATTTTGCACTTCGTAGAAAATGTTGCAGAAAAAGTTGTAGAAGTCAGAAAGTGTTGCAGAATGTTGCAAAAAGTGTTGCAGAATGTTGCCAAAAGTGTTGCAGAATGTTGCAGAAGCCAAAAAGTGTTGCATAATGTTCTAGAAAGTGTTGCAGAAAATTTATATAATGCAAAAAAAATTTTATAGTGCAGAAATTTATAGAAAATATGCCGAAAATATATAAAATATTCAGAAAATATGCAAAAATTTATGCATTTTATGTAAACGGGTTGGGTTGGGTTGGTTAAGGGTTAAAATTTGCTAAACTCTTACCCAACCCAATTAGTTCGGGTTTTTTAAAAATTAACCCGTTTAACCCATGGTTTTGAATTGTTCGGTTTGATCGGTTAAAAAGAGGGTCGGTTTGGGTCGGTTTGGTCGGGTTTTGGAACCCATGTGCAGCCCTACCCTCGAGGTCGCATGCAAGGCCCTTGTTACTTCTCTGCTAGCCAGCTCTATCCGTTCGAGACTATGGGCTTCCACAGCTGGGCCATGGATCACGGATAGGATTGATGGCTCACTGCCACGTCAGCCCTAAACGAGTGGGCTTGGACTATGGCTTATCTCTTAAAACCCTAGTCCGCCTAGGTAACTTCTTCTCCAAGAACTACGTATGGCTTGATCCCTATAAATAGGGTACGTAGGCACCTTGTTTGGATACGCCTCAGCTCACCCCTGACTATCTATCAACAAGATCAGCCACAAACAAACACCAATCTCCTCCCGTGTTCTTCGTGTTCTTAGCAAAATATCCGTATTTTGCTCCATAAATCCAGCAACCTCCAATTTCGTGTTGTAACGAAATTCTCCCTACAACAACTGCCATCTGCTCTTCTTACATAATTTATGAAATTGTGCAGAGAGACAGCCTGGGAGTTGCTAATTAATCTCGATATCAGACTAATTAACGAAACTTATCTGTACTATTTGTTTAAGTTAGTTTCTAGCAGAGTCTTGGAGAGGTATATATCTGTAAATGTAAAGCTTGTAAGAATCTACCTGTCTAAGAATCTGCCAGAAAAATTTTAAGCTTATCGATGATGTGTTGTTTCCGATATATTGTGGGTGTTTGGGGTATCTTAAGATGAGTAGCTTATGTCTTATAAACACTTATGTCATATAAGTGATAAGTAGAGCAGAAATTATAAGTCAGTAGAGTGTTTGGTAAATCAGAACTTATAATCAATAGACTGTTTGGGTAAATCAGAACTTATAAATTAACTTTTTTTATAACTTTCAAAATATTTGTTTTTTTATATGTAACAATGGATGTCAATAGATAGATCTCGATGAGTAGAAAAATTTGAGATATACATATCAAATTTTTAATGAACGGGTCAAAAGATATATGATTTTGAAGATTTGAAGGATATTATATATTACGTGTATCGAGAAATAAGTTATAATCATAAGTTGAATGTTAGGATTTCCTAACATTCAACTTATCAACATATAAGTCATAAGTTGAGCTAAAACTTATTTTGGCAAACACCCCCATAAGGACTTATGGACTTATAAGCCATAAGTCGGCTACAAAATGAGTTCCCAAACAAGCCCATTATCAGTGGTTGAACTTAATTCATTAATTGGCAGGATATTGGCAGGATATTGGCAGCAGTTACCTTTTCATCTATTTTTTTTTTTGAAATAAATCGTACTTGTATTAATTAGAAATTATCATTTTTGAGTACATGATTAATAAATGCAAGAAAAGTGACAAACCACTTTTCATAACGTAGAATTTGTGCAGCATTTGCAAGCAAAAGAACCACACGATTCGTCGACCGATAATCGAACTACTAGCACTTGATCAATGTGCTTTAGTGATTTTGTCCAAGAAATGACTTCTCGAAGGCTAATGGCTTCAATTTCTCGTGATTGCCAATTACCTTCTATTTGATAACAGCTCGCTCCAACCTGATCTTCCCTCCAAACCTGGAACAAATTCCGAACTGCAGCCAACACACCAAACAAGACAGCAAATAGAAAACACAACCAAAATATAAATCCCAAAAATTGGGGATAAATCAACAACCTCAAAAAATTGGGGACAATCAACAACCCAAAAAGATGGGTATGACAAAAAAGATCTCACCCAAAAAGGATTGGATCTCGATTTTATTAAAAAATTAAAAATAAATAGAAATTAAAAACTAAGAAATGAGGAAACGGGATGAAAGGAAATTGTATTTACAAGCAAAAAACAAATTGTATTTACATTTAACATTTACAATAGATATCTTACAAATTTACAGCAAATTGCTAAGCCTAATATAACAAACTAAATTATCATATTATCTTCGTCGTTAACTTGGCTAGGTTTTATTGTTGCTCAGGCAAGCTCTGGTGGATTTCATCACTAGTCTGAGCAAAAGTATGTTGAAGCCAAGGGATTGAACTCATAGTTGGGAAGCAACAATCACAATCTTCTATACATGGTTGGGGTATCTTCCAGTTAATTTTTGAAGGAGTTTCTTGCTTGTGCTTCTCTTCTTGCTCTTGTTTCAAGTCGGCGGAAAGGGCCCCACTAGAAGGTGCTGCAGCCTCCCTAAGTGGACCCCAGCACTCTACTCTGTTGAATTCTGGAAGGTTTGAGTGAAAATAAACCCAAACCAAAGATTCTTCTAGTTCTGGGTAATGACTAAACAAATGAACATCTCCATGAACAAAGGCATTTAACACCTGCTCATAGATAAGTGGTTCTTAAGCATACACATATTATATATGAAAAATTAAAGAAATAATGAAAAGGGTTGTTATGAGGGTGGCAAAAAAAATGGAATCAGCAATTACCACAGGCAATTCTTTAGAGAAGATGAAAAATCTGAGCCTGGCAAACAAATCTAAGAGAAAATGGCCACCACTTATGTGACAATGAACATGAAGAGACATCTTTCCTTGAACTTTCTTCCACTCTGCAACCACTTCATCTCTTTGTAGTTTATTATACCACCCTTGTATCTGCAAGTTTAATAAAATAATTCTCTAATGTACACTGAGATTCTGATTTTTGATAATTGGTAGTAATAGTGATTACTAATCCTAAAAAAAATTAGCAGCAATAAACAAAACAACATATCAGCCAAAAAGAGCTCTATTCTTGTAAGATTTAATCAGGGCTGAATGATAAGTTTTAAGCTCAATGAATGAATGATGATCAACCTTGTCCTGTTAATTTTTCAGCACAGCTGATACTATGTTAATAAAGATTGGTCCTCTGTTTTCTCTGTTTATTTTTCAATATCTTAAAACACTACAGAACCAAAGTAGTTTCCAATATGGACCCATTGGATTTTTATATTAATTAAATTTTTTTTTTTATGGTAAATTTACTGAGATCTTTATATGTACAAAGATGGCTGAGTATACATGACATGCTAACATACCTGAGAATTGTTAATAGTCTGAGAGATGGCAAGAGTGATTTTCGAAGTTATGTCACTATGTGTAAGTGTATAAGTTCTTGGAAGGTTCCCAGGATGCTTCTTTTCATCAACTCCTAAAAACAGGACCTTCAGTTTTGAAGCTTCAAATATAGCTGGCCCAAACAATCTAGCAACCTGCAAAGCAACAAAAACCCATCAGAGATCACAAAAGGCAACACAAAAAAAAAAAAAGCAATACATAACCATTTGATCAAACAATAGAAAATTACAGGGACTAAAGATTGGCTCTTCTTAGATTTTCTTGATCTTGTATAGATGTAAAGAGACCCTTGTTGCTCGAAGCTAGGCTTCAGCTTTGGTGAAAGAATCATTGAAGCAGTCAAAGTAGCCATGCCAGCTCTCTCTCTCTCTCTGCTCAGCTAATCACTTGAAGAACTTCCAAGATACAATTTTGATTAGTTATATACGTATTCAAGAAGTTGGGTGTGTTTTTCTTGGGGTTTTTAGCTTTCACTTTGCACTTTGCTTTGGTGTTAAATATGATATACTTGACTTGGAATTGGAAGTGAGTTTAGAGTTGCTTGTATCTCTCAACTACAGTATGTATTTCTAAGTTGACACGTACACACTAAACTCAATCTACGTCGGTAGATACATTATCAATCTTAAAATTATTTTACTTTTTTTATATTCACCAGTATAATGATTAATCCATGTTGGGTTCATTTCTATTTGATTTTTCTATCAATTCAATGCTTTATGAGGATTCTTTGACAGAATGATAATTTATATGAAAATAGTAAAAATATCTTGATCATTATTGATATCGTACCCTAGTTGTAGATAAATTAGTTTTGGAATTCGCAATTCATGAATAGGCCGTAATTATTCTATCTTGTGAATTTTTTTTAAATAATTAATTATATATTTAATAAATAAGTATCTATTTTAAAAAAATTTGGATTGAACAAAAGTCGAATTCAGGATCTAAGATGATAAGAGATGAGTTCGAACAAATTTCGGATTGAGCGATAATCGATTACAAGACATACATTGGGATTATAAGAAATGAACTCTCTTAGTCTCATTCACTTGAATTATATCATCGCACTTATGTTATGATTTTAATCATTATATTAATATTAAATTACATTTTACATGTATATATAATACATAAAACGAGCGTGATGGGATTCGATTTTGGTGTTTTATTTGAATTTGAACTTATTTATTTATAAATTATACTAAAAATACATTGGGCTTTTTTCATAAATACCCTTGTCTATAAATGTTTTTGCAAAAATATTTTGTTTAAAAGGAATAATTTGCAATAATACTATCTTATTTGCAAAAAAATACTATCTTATTTGTAATGACTGCGCAGCAGGTTGCAATTAGTTCATACTATCTTATTTGCAAAAATACTATCTTATTTGTAATGGCTGCGTAGCAGGTTGCATTTAGTTGCATTCAGTTGCATATGCAACTGAATGCAATTAAAAATTGTAATTTGAATTTTCATTTTTTTTACCAACTTCTAGTTCTATATAAGGGCCTGTGCAGCAGCAAAAAATGGAAATTGAACTTTTAGTTTTTAGTTGCATTCAGTTGCATAGGTTGCATAAAAATGAAAATTGAACTTTTAGTTTTTAGTTTGTAATTAGATTATGGATTGAAATGTACCAAATTATAGAATAATTACCTTACTGATTCTATATTTAACAAAAAAAATCTTCATTTGAAAATGTAATCGATGATCCATCGCAAGCGTTTTCATTCTATCTACGAAGAAAGTTGTGTGTATAGATGTGTGTATAGCCGTGTGTTATGCTAAAAATTGATATGGGCTCTAAACAGACCCATTACGAAAATTTATAATAATATTGGGCTAACGGATCCGAAAATCTAGTACAGATCTCATACTGATATGTTGACCAGGACCATGTACTGCTATAAAGAGGAGGCCTCGCAACATATGAGTCTGCAAGGAGGCCTCGCAACATAGAGGCTGCAAGAAGGCCTCGCAACATATGAGGAGGCCTCGCAACATATGTGGCTACAAGGAGGCCTCGCAACATATGAGACTGCAAGGAGGCCTCACAACATATGAGACTGCAAGGAGTCCTCTCAACTTATGAGGAGGCCTCACATCATAATAATAAGGAACAGAGGAGAGCCATCTCATCATACTTTGAGAAGACCTGAAGATATTGGTGAGAGCCCGAGCTCACATATCAGCTGGATAGAAGATATACTTATAACAACTTATGACTGCAAGGCCATGTGAGGTCGCCTCTCAAGGTCCCAGGAGCTAGTCCAACATTCTACCAACACAATATTCTTTATGAAAGTCTGCGACCATGAGCCACGGATCGAGTTCGCTAAGCAGCCCCCAGTGTGGGATCGCACCTGCATCATCTCTCTACAAGGTCCAGTGTGACCTAGCGTATTCTTATTATAATGGTTCATGATTAAGCCCAGCGA
Organism: Saposhnikovia divaricata; assembly: GCA_036435485.1. NCBI lineage: Eukaryota > Viridiplantae > Streptophyta > Magnoliopsida > Apiales > Apiaceae > Saposhnikovia > Saposhnikovia divaricata. The sequence continues at coordinate 30,604,869 of CM071600.1, forward strand.
GGTCGCATGAGTAGATATGAAGGCTCATAGCTAAGCCCAGTGAGGTCGCATGAGTATCTCCGTACTTGGGCCTGCATCGCATGACTAAGCCTAGTAGGGTACGCATGTGAGGCCCTCGTAAGCTCTCCATTAGCCTCGCAAATGAGGCCTCGTGATTCTAGCATCATGTTAGCCATTGGTAACCTTTGTCGATCCTTGAGGAGGGGGAGACGCCCCCGACCCTTGCCGGCAATGTGGAGGTCCTCGACTACCTCAAGACACTGGGAAGAGCAAGCAACAAATAAAGAGGCTGAGTACGAGGCTCTCATCATTGGCCTCAAGCTCGTACTAGAAATGAAGGGAGAGAAGCCAAAGTATTTGAAAATCAAAATGAGCTCAAGACCTCGATATTTACATTCTTGTTCAACATAGGGAAACCTGTTATGACATTGAAGAAGCTAAGTGTTCTCATTTAGCGTTGGAGAGTCCAAATGCCTTGGTATAACAGTGAAGTGGTCGAGTACCCCAGGATAGCATTGAAGAGGTCAAGTCTTCTTATAGCGGGATCTCATCAAATTCTCTTCATTACAAATGGTTTCAACTCCAAATAATACAAGAAGGTTGCTGAAACATGTTGATTCCTCATCACATCTACAATGATAATGAGGACTCAAGGGGTAGTGGCATTACATAAACACCACTTCTAGGAGGACATTTGAAAAATTGCAATACAAGGCCAACACCTAGTGTTGCGAGGCCGTACCAAGCGTTGCGAGGCCGCAAGCCCGATATCTTACGATGTGAGACCACTTAACCCCATTGGCGATGATGGGTCAGTCCGTAAGTCTATACATTGTGGAGCTATCTCTAGGCATGTGTTAAAATCAGTCTATAAGCAAATTGGAGCATATGAAGACTCAATCAGGTATCCCAAAGCACTTGGAAAAATTCAAAATTATTAGTTTTCAAAGACTCATGGCCCACCAGCTAGCATATGCGAGTCGGGGCTGGAGCCCAGCAACATGATGGATGCAGTCTATCTACAAGGCTATAAAAGAAAGTGGAATATGAGGCCATGAAGAGTCCTCTTATTCAATCAGTGAGGAGGCCTCTCCACATATGAGGCTACGAGGAGTCCTCCTATTCAATCAGTGAGGAGGCCTCTCCACATATGAGGCCACGAGGAGTCCTCCTATTCTATCAGCAAGGAGACCTCTCCACATAGGAGGCTACGAGGAGTCCTCTATTATATCAGTAAGAGTTAATGAAAATATAAGGAAGCAACGAAAGGCGGGGAGATCTCAGCAAAAGTGAAAATATTAAAAAAAAAATAATAATAAAAGTCAGCAAGGTGAAATTACAAATACGAGGACCACGACTCCACAAGGATGTAAAGAAAAACAAGGCGAGAAGAGATGCAAGAAGGTTGCGCACGCAAAGATTTTTTTTTTATCAAGGTGGCCACTACGAGGAGACATGGGCTCGCATTAAAATAAAAAAAGTTCAAAGTTGTCAAGTAAGGAGGCTCTCCAAAAAATCAAATACTTACTTGATTTTTATTTTTGGAGGAGTTCAGAATAATTTTGAAGAAATTTTAAAGACTAGAAAAAATAGTTCTACGCTACAGCTGCCTGCACCGAAGAACAGGGGGGGTAGTTGTTATGCTCAAAAATTGATATGGGCTTTAAACAGACCTATTACAAGAATTGATAATAATATTTGGCTAACGGATTCGAAGATCTAGTACAGATCTCATACCGATATGTTGACCAGGACCATGTACTGCTATGAGAAGGAGGCCTCGCAACATATGAGTCTGCAAGGAGGCCTCGCAACGTAGAGGCTGCAAGGAGGCCTCACAACATATGAGTCTGCAAGGAGGCCTCGCAACATAGAGGCTGCAAGGAGGCCTCGCAACATATGTGGCAGCAAGGAGGCCTCGCAACATATGAGGCTGCAAGGAGGCCTTGCAACATATGAGAATGCAAAGAGTCCTCTCAACTTATGACGAGGCCTCTCATCATAATAATAAGGAACAGAGGAGAGCAATCTCATCATACTTTAAGAAGACCTGAAGATATTAGTGAGAGCCCGAGCTCACATATCAGCTGGACAGAAGATATAATTATAACAACTTATGACTGCAAGGCCATGTGAGGTCGCCTCTCAAGTAGGGCTGTAATTAGAGTCGAGCCGAGCTTTAACTCGAGCCGAGCTTTTTTTGACGAGTCGAGCCGGGCTCGTCGCCGAACTCGGCTCGTTTGTTATACGAGTCGGGTCGAGCTACTCGCGAGCCCCTCACGAGTCGAGTCGAGTTTCTGTTATACGATTTGGGTCGAGTTTCTGTTATACGAGCCGAGCCTAGTGAGCTGTTAAACGAGCCTAACGAGTTTCTGAAAATTACTTATTTTGTTTAATAAAAGAAAAACTGAAAATTACTTACTAATTATATAAACATCTTTACACATAATAAAAAAAGTAAACAAATAATATGTCAAGATATATCTTGACATCCGTACGGTTGGATCATCGAAGAATATTTTTAAAAAAATAGAAACAATAATTTGGGATAAAGCACTAGTTACGAGTACTAGACAATATAGTAATGTTCTATTAAGATCTCCAACCAAATTATTTTTTTATTTTTTCAAAATTTGGGAATATCATTTATTTAGATATATCTTGACATCCGTACGGTTGGATTGTCGAAAAATATTTTTAAAAAAATAGAAACAATAATCTGGGACAAAGCACTAGTTACGAGTACTAGACAATATAGTAGTGTTCTATTAAGATCTCCAACCAAATTAATTTTTTATTTTTTCAAAATTTGGGAATATCATTTATTTAGATATATCTTGACATCCGTACGGTTGGATTGTCGAAAAATATTTTTAAAAAATAGAAACAATAATTTGGGATAAAGCACTAGTTACGAGTACTAGACAATATAGTAGTGTTCTGTTAAGATCTCTAACAAATTAATTTTTTATTTTTTCAAAATTTGGGAATATCATTTATTTAGATATATCTTGACATCCGTACAGTTGGATCGTCGAAAAATACTTTTAAAAAAATCGAAACAATAATCTGGGACAAAGCACTAGTTACGAGTACTAGACAATCTTGTAGTGTTCTATTAAGATCTCCAACCAAATTAATTTTTTATTTTTTCAAAATTTGGGAATATCATTTATTTAGATATATCTTGACATCCGTACGGTTGGATCGTCGAAAAATATTTTTAAAAAAATAGAAACAATAATCTGGGACAAAGCACTAATTACGAGTACTAGACAATATTGTAGTGTTCTATTAAGATCTCCAACCAAATAATTTTTTATTTTTTCAAACTTTGGAAATATTATTTAATTAGATATATCTTGACATCCGTACGGTTGGATCGTCGAAAAATATTTTCAAAAAAATAGAAACAATAATCTGGGACAAAGCACTAGTTACGAGTACTTGACAATATAGTAGTGTTCTATTAAGATCTCCAACCAAATTAATTTTTTATCTTTTCAAAATTTGGGAATATCATTTATTTAGATATATCTTGACATCCGTACGGTTGGATCGTCGAGAAATATTTATAAAAAAAATAGAAACAATAATCTGGGACGAAGCAGTAGTTACTAGCACTAGTGAGATTAGTAGTGGTCTATAAATTTTTTTCAAAATAAAAAAAACTTTTAAAAAAATCGTAATTTTTTCATTAAAAAGTATAAAAAGCATAAATTCATAAAAAATTATTTAGAATCGAATTTTTTTATTAAAAAATCTAAAAATCAAGAATTTATAAAATTAGGAATCAAGAATTCTTTGGTTTTACTATATCCTAAAACAAAACTACCCGCAAACCACCCTCCCCTGCTTCTCGCTGCCTCACTCTCTCTCAACTGTCTCTTTCTCTCATTTCTTCTTCACAAACAAAGGTTCGTTTTTCATGTTTCTGGAGTCCGAATCGAACGTATAAATAGTCAAAATTCATCTTTCTCGATCCTCTATCCACTGGCATCAACAAAATTCAGTTTTGGGTAATTTGATTTTCGGCTTAAATTCGAAAATTGAATTCGGTTAATTGGTTGTTGTGTTTAAATATATATATTTATAGATCCGTGTATTAGGAGTGTTACATTTTTTTTCTCTTAAATTTTGGGCGAGTTTAATGTTCGTCGGATTATGATTTTTTGCCGAAAATTTTTTATATGTAATTGTTCGTAAGTTTTAATTGTATGTATGTGTAGATCTTCAAGTTTTGAGGCTATGCGCGGAAAAATCTTTGATTTTCGAACATGTTTTGGGTTCAGATTTCGAGTTCGAGTATGTATGTATGTGTAGATCGTCAATTTTTGAGACTATGCGTGGAAAATCTCTATATGTATAATGTATGTATCTTTGATTTTTTTTAAACGAGCTCGAGTTCGAGCTCGAGCGGGTCGAGTTCGAGTTTTCGAGCCGGGTTTCATTCGAGTTAGGCACATACCCGGCCCGGCTCGTTTATATAAACGAGCTTGAAAGCGTGTCCGAGCTTGACTCGTTTACGAGTTCGAGCCGAACCGGGTCTTAATAAACGAGTTCGAGCTCGAGCTGCTCGCGAGCAGCCCGACTCGAATTACAGCCCTACTCTCAAGGTCCTAGGAGCTAGTCCAACGTTCTACCAACACAATATTCTTTATGAAAGTCTGCGACCATGAGCCACGGGTCGAGTTCGCTAAACAGCCCCCAGTGTGGGATCGCACCTGCATCATCTCTCTACAAGGTCCAGTGTGGCCTAGTGTATTTTTATTATGATGGCTCATGATTAAGCCCAGCGAGGTCGCATGAGTAGATATGAAGACTCATAGCTAAGCCCGACGTGGTCGCATGAGTAGATATGAAGGCTCATAGCTAAGCCCAATGAGGTCGCATGAGCATCTCTGTACTTGGGCCTGCATCGCATGACTAAGCCTAGTAGGGTACGCATGTGAGGCCCTCGTAAGCTCTCCATTAGCCTCGCAAATGAGGCCTCGTGATTCTAGCATCATGTTAGCCATAGATAACCTTTATTGGGCCATGGGTCATGAGCAGAATTAATGGACTATTAGCATCAGCCCAAAAGTGAGTGGACTTGGGCCAGTGCACTATTAGCATCATGTCAAAAGTGAGTGAACTTGGGCCAAGATGGATCTACAAAAACCCTAGCCAGTCTAGGTAACTTCTTCTCCAAGAACTACGTATGGCCTGATCCCTATAAATAGGGTACGTAGGCACCTTTTTATGTATGATTGACAGTTGGCAGCAAGAGAGAATAAACAGTTTTTCTCTGACATTCAACGAATCAACAAAAATATCAGTATTTTGCAAAATATCAGTATTTTGCTCTGTGATTCCAGTAACCTCTATAAATATTGTTATACAATATTCTTCCTATAACACCGTGTATTTTGAGGTAAGGTGTGTGTATTGCGATCATCGTGTCTAAAATAACGGAATAATGTAGTATTAAAACATCCTCAAGGTTACATTAATTTACATTAATTTTACTTTTTAGACAGGATTAGAAATAAATAGGCTAATAATATTTAAGGAGAAAGGGATTTTAAAACTTAATTTGCAGCTCCCTAACTTCTGATTCAGTTAACATATATAACGTGCTCCAAATATAATTAGACTCGTTTCGTAAATAGGGTTTTGGGAGTCTCGAATCTCGATTATACACCTTCATCTTTTTACATATCCTTTGTCTATATCGTATTAACAATTTATTCGTAGATTTTTTTTATAATATTGCTTGAAACTTAGAAATTTATTTCTGCTGACAAAAAAAAAAAAATACTATTTCTGAGAAGTAATCCAAAAGTTACGTGTTAATAATATACATAAATATTTAAATTGTAGTACTCACTATTTTTAGATTAACACAGAATACAAATACAACACGATGTCGGACAATTTTGGAATTTAGTTTTCAACTTTTCAAAGTCAGATAGAGATCAATCTTTATCATATAAAAAATAAATTTAAATTATATTTACTTCAACTACAGTTGTCCTCCGTATTTCCAAATTTCCTTGTGTCTCCCACTCCTTTATTTTCCTATGGACCGGCCCAAGAATGCATGACATTTAACGCTATTCGAATTACTCAAGGTCCAGTCCTTTTCATAGATCCTGCACATTTAAAATATTAGATTGGTACGGTTCTTTAACATTAAAAAAGCAGAATTCAGAGTTTAGGATGTGTACATCTAGAGTTTAGGAAAACTCCTAAACTCCTCTCTCGAAAGATGTGATGTTTATGGAAAACTCCTCTCTCCAAACCCTATTCTCTCTAAGCCGCCTCCTTGTTTTGTCTAAAATTAGTCGAGGGGCTTTCATTGGATTTTCTCCGATAGAAAGCCCCAATCATTTAATTTTCTTTTGTTTTCATTGATTTTTGTTCAATAAAACCCAATTTTTTGGGTGTTTGTGTGTCTTTCCTTTGGAGTGTGTGTTTTGTCTCTACTTTTGGGGTGTTTTGTCATATTTTTATTTAGTTATGTTTGGTTTCGTTCGGTGTTGGATCTGTTGAAAATGATTTTGTTGATGTTTTTGGGGATCTGGAAAGTCCGCATCGAAACTGGGACGGTGGTGACCTGTCACAACCAAAGATTGTTCATCCTTTGGGGGTTTTCACTTTCAGCATGTCTATAGCTGGTATCCGGCATGTAGAGGGGTGTCGTTCCTCTAACATCAGTTTATGCAATTGGGACTTTTGAACGTTTGGTTAACAATGGTTTTTATGGGATAAGGTCAATTGTGATGTCCGTTCTTTCAAGGATGTCGGCGCAGTTTGGATCGCTCGGAATGTCTTCGATTTCGTTTTTAGCTTTAAGAACGTTTTAGTTCACGATCAGGAAACAAATCAGCTAATTGTTTTTAGGTTTTTATTTGTTTTTCCAACCTGATTGTACCTGCAGTCGGGGTTTGTCACCGCTGTGATATGTTCTATTGAATGAAACCTGCTTTATTTTTTGGCAAAAAAAAATTTAGATTGGTATCTCAAGTTTAAGAATGCAGGTCCATAATTTTATCAGAATTAGCTTAAAACCCGTGCAATGCACGAATTTTTTTTTAATATTATATGAATTTTTTCATTATTTAAATTACTTTTTTAAAACATGAATTTTGGAGGCTTAAATTTTTATATGAGATGATTTGATAATAATTATATAAATGTTATTCGTGATATTTCTAGAAAATGAGGGATTTTAGTTAGAAAATATAGAAAAGATGATAGGTTTTAGTTGAAAAATTTAATCATTTAATTGTTAGTAATTATAAAATTATTATTTTATTTTATTAAATAGAAATGCCCGTGATCTGATTCGAAAAAGAGAGGATTTATTTAGAGAAAATTAAAAGGTAACGTGAAAATTAAAAAGGTGATATGTTTATGTAAAAAATGTAATTGATTAGTTTATAGTAATTATAATTTAATTATGTTATTTTACTAAATAAAATTGCTCATAGTATTTTTAGAAAATGAGAAATTAATGTTGTCCGTGGTATTTCTAGAAAAAAAGGGAATTTAATTAGAAAAAATAGAAAAATGATACGTTTTAGCTGAAAAGGAAATCGGTTAATTATTAGTGTTATAATATTATTATTTTATTTTTATTAAATAGAAACGCCCGTGATATAATTGGAAAAAGGGAGGTTTTAGTAAGAGAAAAGAAAAAGGCAACGTGTTTTGGCTGAAAAAGGTAACCGTCCATGCTATGATTGGAAAATGAGATATTTTAGTTAGAGAAAAGGTAACATGTTTTGGCTGAAAATGGTAATTGATTAGTTATTACTCCCTCCGTCCAATCCATTTCTATCCAATTTGGACTGATTTAAATGGATATGGATTAACCTAAAAAATGTCAGATTCATAACCTGATCCGATAAGAATGATTCGAATAATTAATGGATCGGATAGCTTATCCACGTCCGATCCGTCTAATTATATAATATATATAATATAATATGTAAAAGTATTTTTTACCTATAATATAATAAATATAAAATATGAGTTGTGTTCAGCGTAGACGAGTTAAATCTTAGATCTTAGACCATATTATATCCTATTATAAAACTAGCTTATAACCCGTGCAACGCACGGCTCCTTTTTTAATATCTGTAATTATATTAATTTTTTTTATTTTATATGTTATTAATTTACATATCAAATTATTGTTAAAAATTTGATGTATATAAGATTTTACACATTCGATTTAAATTTATACTCTATCTTGAATTCTTAAAATTTGATTGAACGATTTTACAGCGGACGTGAAATTAATAAAATAATCTTTAATTTAGTAATGGCTTAACAATTATTTTCCAATTAAACCTACGCATAAACAAAAAAGAGAAGAAATTGACGATTTTTTACATTGAAAATTCTATTTGATTTATGAATTCTACTTATAATTCGTTTTGATTGCATTTGTTATATCACTGTAAATCAAGACGGAAAGTAGATAATTGTATATATTATTATATGTATAATCATTTATTATCGTTTTCTCAATATTGACATCTTATTTAAAATATTATATATCAAATTATCATGATTGATCACATTTTTATACGTATATCCATATTAGTTATTTTTAAAATTCAAACTCATAATTGATTATATGTATCTTTTTTTTTTAATATTTTTGCTTATAACCTTTTACAATGAGTATCTGTTCATTAACAAATCTCGTGGTAAGCGAGTATCGAACCCAGAACCTCTGGGTCGACTAGAGGTAACTTCATCCTTCCAAAATTCACATCTACATTGGATTCAATTTCTTCCTTTTTAATATTTTTGTTGAGTATTGAATATACCGAAGAGAATACAGAGGGGGGATGAATGGATTCTCAACCTTTTCTTCTGATAAGAGTTTTAGGTGAAGATTGATTGAAGGGTTTGAATCTGGTTGTGTAACAAAGTGTGTGTTTGTGTTTAACAGATTATGTAAATGCGGAATATAAACACAAGAACACGATCACTCACTTTAATCTAATATTGTATTAGATAACGATTTGCTACAAACTGTGAATACAAATGTTAGTATTCTCAGCTTCACTTTTCTCAGAGAGATGTATATATCTAAATGTTCTTGAAAAGCTTAACTACTAGAGAAGTGAGGTTGTACTCTTATAGAACATGAGTACAGCTACTTACTACAAACAGGGTGACATACAAAATTACTTTCTAATATGTCTATCCCTTTTTGAGTAATATCCAAACGGCTTGAGATTTGACTTTCTTTAACTCTGTTCAGATCCACTTCTTTAGCAGCTTGTCTCCTGATACATCTCTCTAAGCTTCTTGTAGTCTTTCCAAAATTACTTTACAGTACTGTGGTCCATAAATTGTTTTGGCTTGCTGCAGGTTTCTGACTTGTACAATTCTCCAGTATTTTGTCCCCAATATTGTATTCGAGAAGTAACTAAGGGGTTGATTCGAGAACTAGAATTGACTTGATCGATAACTCTGAGTTCTCGAATACTGTGAAGTTGACATATCGAATCACTTCTCGAATAGCTCTTTTCTTCAGGAATCCTTGAGTTTTCGAATGGAGCATTTAACTTATCGAATCCCTGAGATGTCGAATAGCTTTCTGAGTCTTTGAGATATCGAATGAGCTTTGACTTGTTGACTCCTGGAGAACTTGAATGGTACTTTGACTTGTTGACTTCCTGAGTTCTCGAATAGAGTAACTCAATCCTTTCTATATCATCTAGCTTGCCCCAATGCTGACATGTCCCTTGCCTGAATTTCTTCTGTCTTCCATCAGTATATTTAATTTCAAGGCAGTCATCAACAATGGCAACATGATAGATTCTTTGAGCCCAAAAGAAATGTAGTTGGTCTTCATCAAAGTCTTCATCTAGTGGTTGGAGTTTTAATCCTGGAATGATAGTTAGGGCCCTTGATTTGGATGGCTTTACTCTTCTTGTAGCTTGTTTGAATTTGATCTTTTTCACTTCGTTGCTTGGCAGAAACTTGTGACATTTGCTTGTAGACCATTGTAGTATACCATTAGCAGTGTGCCTTTGGAAACATACAGATGGTTTCTTGATTTATATCTTCTTCTCTTCTTGAGGTGGCAAAACAGCTGCAGAGGCCATAGATGTAGATTTTGGTAGGTCCCTACTAACTGTATTCACCCTAGACTTATAGTCTTGTGTTATAGTGAGGTTACAGTTAGCAATGCCTAAAGCTTGCTGTTTTCCACTTTTCCTCTCATAAACTTTCCTTGGTCAACATCTCCTTTCTTATCCTTACTATCTTTCTTCTTCTTGTCCTCATCACCCTTATCATTCTTGTGATGTATTCTTCTCCCATCACTTTTGTCTGCATCTTCATCATTCTTATTTCTCCTTCCTTTGGCTATTTCTAGAATCTCACCTATGGCAATGAAGGTTCTGAGAATGTGCAATGCCTCTAATTCTTCACCAGTTCTTATCTCATTCTTCTTTTATAATTGATCAATAATGTCAATGATAAGTCTGTGATTCTGGAGAGTGAGATCCTTGGGAATGACCAGCTGTTTGATATCCTCAATCTTTGTGCCAGACTGATAGATAATTGTTCTTGGATAAGTGCAAACTTTAGGCAACCTAGATTGTTGACCATTCCTCAGATCAGCATATAGACTCTTGTTGTTCTCTCCCTTCTTCTCTATCAACCCCAGGATAGCATCAATCTCTGTGAATTTTAGAGCCTTCAAGGTGTCATAAGATAGATGCCATATTTTACCACTGGTCACCATCATAATCTCCTTGAGATAGATTTGATTTAGCTTCCTTGGAATCACTGTCAGAAATTTGATTTGTTCTCTCAGACACCTTCTGTACTCCAATGTATCCCCTCCAACCTTTGCTTGTGAGACTTGCAGAAACTTCAAGAAGGCAGCATCATGATAAGTTTCTGAATTTGCTACTTCTATCAGCTTGGCCTCAGTAACTACATCCACTTCAACTGGTTGCTCTTCTTCATTTCTGGAGGTTTTAGTTTGCTCAGTTGGCATAGATCCTGCAACCACTGTAGAGGTGATAGTTTGTTTTTGGCCACTTGGGGTAGTGATGTGTATAGGAGGTAGAGTGACAGTTGGTAGAGAAGGTAGAGGTGTATTGACTTTGGCTTTGCCCTTGCCTTGAACATGAGAGGTTGTAGGTTTTGAGATTTTTGGTTAACCACCCTTAGTTATGATTATGCCTTTCTCCTTAGGCTTCTCTCCCTTAGACTGCTGCTCCCCCTTAGGCTTTGATGTCCTTAAGTTCCTCTTCTCCCCCTTAGGCTTGTTGTCAGGCACAGAGGTTTTGGTAAGGGCCTTTGGGTTGGATGAGGTGGGATTGGCAGATTCATCAGGTAAAGGAAGTCCCATATGCTTCATCATAGCAGATAGCATCAGTTGTTGATGTAGAAGAACATTAGCTGTTGTGGTGGCTTGAGTGTTCAATTGCTCAGTGAGAGTTGTTACTATGTCTGTAAGATGAGCATTTGACTGCTTGAGTGAGCTCACTTCCTTTTCAAGAGTATCCACTTTGGTGAATAGCTCAGAGGCTTTAAATCCAGAAAGAGATTGGTCCTTGAGTCTCTGCACTTCAAATTTTGTCATTTCATGAACAGGGACTTCAGTCACCAGCTTATCTCCATATTGATTTGCAAAAAGAGTCTTCAGCATGGCATTTGCATCTGTTGTCTGATTTGTCGGTTTCTCCATTTGAGTGGCCATATTCTTGATAGCACTTTGAGCTAAGACCAATCCATTGTCCATCTTGGTGCAGGTAGCCTTGCATTCTTGAATGGTCTTGATAACAAAGTTGAGTGAAGGGAACTTGAAGTCAAAATCTCTCTTAATGTCATTTACTTCCTTGACTGTGGCTGCACATACCTCATTAATTTCAGTTTTAAGGCCCTTGCCTAGATAGTGAGCAGCCTTCAGAGTTCCCTTGTAGGTATCATTCACAGCTTCATACACTTCACTAGGGGTTAAAGATTTGGCATTTGACCCTAATAAAGTGATGTACTCTTCTCTGAGAAATTGAAGACCTTCTGAGAGAGCAATGTCATATTTTCCTTGTAACCAGGCATCTACATTGCCATCTCTTTCAGCATCATCTATTATCTTTTCCTTCTGCAGCTCCACATCATCTTGTGACATAGGAGAATAGCCTCATAGTCTGGATCTGGCATGTCTACAGTGAGTAAGTTTTGAGCAATCTTTGTGAACTCAGGAATCTGATCCACAATTAAGTTTTGAAGAGCTTCAACCGTCAATTGTTGTGGAACAGACCCTGATCCTGAAGCACTGTCATGTTGCACAGGCTTCAGCCATTGGGACATGAAGTTAAAGCTAGAGCTAGGCAAGCTCGACTCCTCAGTTACAGATGCAACTTCTGTAACCGGATGGAATGACTCTACTACTGGTGTCTCCATAGAAGTGGGGTGAGTTATACCAATAGTTGACACAGGCACAGAGTCTCTAGTGAAAACTAGTGAATCCTCTGTGTTTGTGATGGTGTCATTAGGATATGCCCCAGCTAGCATTCCCTCACCATCTAAATGTGGTTCCTGGGTGGTGAGCAAATTGTCATGCACTAAGTCACTTGAGTCTATTAGCTCACCAAGAGAAGAAAATTCTTGGTAATCAATGCCTTGCTCCTCAATTGCTTGAGCTGCAGGCTCCAAAGAAATTTGAGTGTTAGATTCTGGAAGAGTAGTGTCTTTTAGAGTAGATTTTGGCAACTCCCCCTGAGAAATAGAGGGAGTTTCAAGTGATGTGCTCTCCACTCAATGTTGTGCCAGCCTTATCACTCCCTTGTGCTGACTCTTTACAAGATAGTGCATTGGGGAGGATGCTTGATTCTATAGATGCACCCTGTTGAGAGGATACATCTAGTGAACTGTGTGCCCCTAATTTTACAACTTCAGCCATTTGTCTGACTGAAGAGCTGGTTTTAGATTTCTTCTTCTTCTTCTTTGGCCTTAGTAAGGGTGACTCAGGTTCCTCACTTTCTAAACCTAATTCTACAGCCAATGCTGCTTCAGTTAAGATATTCAATGGTTCAGAAACAATCTATTTTCTCTTCTTCTCCTTTTTACTAACACCACCCTGTTGAGAGGATGATGCAGGTGGCTCTATGTTTGGTAGAGTGTTTGTTTGAGGGGGTTGGTTAGCAGGCCCTGGGTTAGCATCTTGTTCTACTTGTTTAGGCCTGGCTAACTCAGATTTAGAGGCAAATTGGCATGTTGTGGGGGTAAGTCCTAAATAAACTCTCCATATGGGGAGTTATTTTAAGTCTTACATCCACATCATTCCTAGTCTCCAAGCTACCAAAAATGAGTTTGGTCATGGATCTAGGATAGCCTATTCTAGATTTATCTATCCCATGCAGTTCAATCAATTTGTTATTTACAAAATTAAGTGCAGATTGAATAAAACGACGGAAGAAAATTTCAATACCTCTCTTGGTTGAGTTCTTACCAAGTCTCCGATACAGCTGCTGCATTACGATTAGTCCAACATCAATCTTTTTCCCATACGCTAGGGCATAGCCTATTTGTTGAACAGGTGTACTGATTTGGTCAAAGCTAGACTTCCTTGCTGTGAAGACTTGGAGAAGAGTGGCAAAGACATAGCTCCATCCTTTTCTCAAGAACTTCCTATTCAAATTTCCAAGTTTGATTTTATCCGAGTAGTTGATAAAATCAAAGAAGTCCTCCAATTCAGCATTAGTGGCTAGTGGGTCATACACTCCTTGTTGTAGCCCTAGTGCTTGATTCATGTCTGCAGTAGTGATGGTGATCTCCTCGTCCTGAATCTTGAAGTAGACTACATATGAGGTTATAGCATTCTCAAGAGCAATGACCTCCACAGTAGCAGTCCTCCAAAATTGTTCTAGCAAATTTAGATACAGTGTTGGGTTGGCTGAAAGTGCATCCTTGATGTAGGACTCAGACATCCATCGAACAAAGCACTTGAAATTACCATTGGGTGCTTGCACATCACTATTAATAGCAATGAAGTTGGTGTGGGTAGGAATTGTGAGTTGGGTATTTGCCATTGTTACACAGAGAGATGAGAGAAGAGAATGAAGGTTGAAAAAGAAATTTAGCTTTTGAGGTTAGGGTTTTCAGAGGTTTTGGAACTTTAGATTCTTGCGAAATCGAATGAAATGAAATGAATAGATGTAAAACTGTATAAGTATGAAGTACTTGAATTGTCGATTAGATATATGTTTTGTATCGACAAGTCAGGCATTCGAGAAGTAGAAATCAACTATTCGATAAGTCAAGAAAGGATTATTCGACAACTCAAGCAGGGTGTAACTCACAGCTGGCAGTTATCTAACTTACAAATAATTCTAAATTAAATAAAATATATTTTTATGAGTGAATTAAAGCTTTAGACAAAAATCCAAAATCGGTTGAAATTCAGCGAGAATTCAGCCTTTTCAAATGATTCGAGAACTAAAACACAGTATTCGAGAACTCAGTCATTAGAGAACTCAATTACCATATTCGAGAAGTCAATCATACCTCTATTCGATATCTCTCAAAGGCTCTATTCGAGAACTCGAGAGTGTTCCAAAGAGACTTGTTAGAGAAGTCGAGCAGTGAATCATTAGAGAAGTCTGACTTATGGAAATATTCTTTTCACTCATAAAATTTAATTTTCACTATCTTTTCAAAATTCACCAGAATTATTCAATGAAGAATATTCTAACAAATTAAATATTGATAATCTTAAAATTTCATAGAAATTTCAAGCTAATACGAATATGATTTTCAACATATGCAGCAGATTTGAAATATTTATAAATCATATTTCAGCCAACATTTACTTCAAAAATATTGAGAATTTAGATAAAGTAAGTGTTTACTGCTGTTGAGTATTGAATACAGTAAAAGAATACAGAGGGGGGGTGAATGGATTCTTGAACTTTTCTTTGTTCTTGAATCTTTGCAACAAGATATGTGTTGAGTGTGTGAGATATGTAAGTGTAGATAACAAAGACAAACACAATATCACTTTAATCTAATATTTTATTAGATAAAGATTTTGCTACAATCTGTGAATACAAATGATAGTATTCTCAGCTTCGTTTTTCTTAGAGAGATATTTCTTGTGATGTATCTTGAAAAACTTATCTGCTAAGGAAGTGAGGCTCTATCCTTATAGACATGGATACACCTACTTACTACAAATAAGGTAGTAAAAACAAACTACTTTCCAGTATGTCTATCTTATTTGAGTAAGAGTCCAAACGGCTACAGATTTGACTTTGCAAAGCCTGTTCAGATCCACTTCTTTAGCTCCTTGTCCCTTTGTCTTATCTCTCCGAGCTTCTTTGTAGGCTTTCCAATGTGCTTTATAGTACATAGTCAAATAAAGCGACTTGGCTTGTTGCAGGTTTCTGACTTGTACAATTCTTCAGTATTTTGTCTCCAAGAATGTATTCGAGAAGTGGCTAAGTGATTGATTCGAGAACTCGAATTGACTTAATCGATAACTCTGAGTTCTCGAATAGTGTTATATTGACATATCAAATCACTTCTCGAATAGCTCTTTTCTCTGGGACTCCTTGAGATATCGAATAGAGCATTTTGACATATCGAATCCCTGAGATGTCTAATAGCTTCTTTAATCCTTGAGATATCGAATAGAGCATTGACTTATTGACCCTTAGAGAACTCGAATGATGCTTTGACTTGTTGACTCCATGAGTTCTCGAATAGAGTAATAGACATATCGAATCTCTGAGATATCGAATGAGATATCGAACAATGTATTCAGAGATATCGAATAGTGTCTTCTGAGATATCGAATCTCTGACTTCTCGAATGCTAGACTTCTCGAATAGACAAATGTACTTCTCGAATTGGTACTTAGGCAAATTCTTCATTCCTTCAAATCCCAATTGTGATTATTTGGCAGTCTTTATCTCCTTGCTTGAGGCATGAACCTTGGAACTTCTTTCAAGCATTATTCTTGACTTTATAAGTACAGTAACACAACTAGAATTTGATGTCTATTACAAGTACAGAACAAATAGAAACTCTACAACTAGAGGTTCCCTCAGTTAAGAGGTCATGTAGGTAATGCATAGCATTACACATACTTAGGCTTGTTATTAGATGTATTCAGGCATGCCTCTGTGACTAACAATCTCCCCCAAATTGTGAGTAAGACCCTTAGTCACAATTTCATGTCTGATAACAAGCCTAACATACATAAAGATAAAAACTTGACAGTACATGTATGAATTTCGATTAGCAATGTGGATAGAACTACAGGATGAGTAATCTTACAGCCTATGATGAAGTACTAGCCATTGTCATTTGTTTCCCTTTCCATAGCCTTGGCTTGCATATCATCATATGCTTTCTATCTTCTTTCTTTCTCCTTCCTTGTATTCTCATCCATAGCTTTTATGATTTCTGCCATAGCATCCAATTCTTCAAGCAAAATTGAGTCTTTGAAATCTTCAAGTACTGAATTCAGAATGCTTATAGGATAATGGTTGAGTAGATTCATTCTGATGTGGATCTGATTCCCATTTCTCCTCCTATACTTCACCACATAGGGGTTAAACTGAACTCTACACAATCCCTTTGCCCTTAACTTTTCTGCTTCAATCTCCAGTCTCTCAATTTCTTTCTCCCTTGCTAGCCATTTCTCAAGACACTCTTTTCTGATTCTCTCCTCATAGTCTCTCTTCATCTTCACAAAATCAATTAGCTCCAGCTTCCATACTCTTTCCACCTTATCTTCTGAGCTCAACAATGCAATGATTCTTTCTATGTCATATAGCTTGCCCCAGTTTTGACATCCTCCTTGTTTGAATTTCTCCTCCCTTCCATCAGTATATTTGATCTCAAGGCAGTTATCAACAATGGCAACATGATAGATTCTTTAAGCTTGTAAGAATTGCAGTTGGTCTTCATCAAAATCTTCATCTAGTGGTTGGAGTTTTAAGCCTGGATAGATTGTCAGAGTCCTTGATTTGGATAGCTTTGGTTTCCTTGCATTTGTTTAAATTTGATCCTTTTGACATGGTTGCCTGGCAGTAGCATGTGACCTTTGTTTGTGGACCATTGTAGTACTCCATTAGCAGTATGCTTTTTGAAATATACAGATGGTTTCTTGACTTGAATCTTCTTCTCTTCTTGAGGTGGTAAAACAGTTGCAGAAGCCATGGGATTAGATTTTGGTAGGTCATTACTAACAGCATTCACCCTAGACTTAGAGTCTTGTGTTGTGGTGAGATTACTGCTAGCAATGCCTAAGGCTTGCTGTTTTCCATTCTTCCTCTCATAGACTTTGCCTTGGTCATCATCCTTCTTATCCTTGCTGTCTTTCTTCTTCTTCTTATCCTCATCCCCCTTATCACTCCTGTGATGACTTCTCCTCCCATCACTCTTGTCTTCATCTTCATCATCCTTATTCCTCCTTGGCTTGGCCATTTCTGGAATTACACCAGTTGCAATGTATGATCTGAGGATGTGCAGTGCCTCTATCTCTTCAGCAGTACTTGTCCCCTTCTTCTTTTGCAGTAGATCAATGATGGCAATAATGAGTCTGTGATTTCGAGAAGTGAGATCATTGGGAATGACCAATTGTTTAATCTCTTCAATTCTGGTGCCAGACTGATAGATGATTGTCCATGGCTTCTTAATCACTTCTGGCAGCCTTGAAGGTTGGCCATTCCTCAAGTCATCATACAGACTCTTATTGTTTTCATTTACATTCCTCTTCTCTATGAGCTCAATCAGCGCATCTATCTCTGAGTGTTTCAAGGCTTGTAGAGTTTTATAGGTTAGATGCCAGATTCTGGATTTTGCTACCATCATTACTTCCTTGAGCCATGAGCTATCAACTTTTCTAGGTACCACAGTGAAGTAATCGATCTGATCCTTCAAGCTCCTTAGATACAATTGAGTGTCACCAGCCTGTTCTTTTGAGACTTTCAAAAACTCCAAGAATGCATCATCATGATAGACATTTGAGTTTGCAATTTCTTGTAGCTTGGCCTCAGTGACCACCTTCACTTCTACAGGCTTGGCACTTTTAGATATGGAGAGTGAAGGTTTGTCAGATGGCATACTCCCTGCAACCACTGTGGTTGTGATAGAATGCTTTTGACCACTGGAAGTAGTGATGTGCACAGTTGGTAGAGTGACAATTGGCAGAGAAGTAGGAGGCTCATCAACTTTGTCTTTTCCTTTGCCAGGCACATGAATTAGAGATTTGGAAGTTCTTTGATGAGCACCTTCAATGATTTTGATGCCCTTTACTGCTGGTGGTTTCTACCCCTTTGTATTTGAATTTCTTGATGTCCTCTTCTCCCCCTTAGGCTTGTTGTCAGGCACAAAGGCTGTAGGATTGACCTTTGGGGTTGAAGATTCTTCAGGTAGAGGAAGACCCATGTGCTTCATCATTGCAGACAACATTGATTGTTGATGCAGAAGAACATCAGCTGTGGTGGTGGCTTGAGTGTTCAACTGCTCAGTTAGAGTTTGTACCTTGTCTGTAAGATGAGCATTAGACTTAGTGAGAGTAACTACCTCTTTCTCAAGTGCATCTACCTTACTGAATAATGCAGTAGATTTGAAGCCAGACAGGGATTGTTCTTTAAGTCTCTGCACTTCAAATCTAGACAGCTCATGCACAGGGACCTCAGTGACCAGCTTGTCTCCATATTGATTTGCAAAGAGTGTCCTAAGCATGGCATTGGCGTCTGTAGTCTGGTCAGATAGAATTTGAAGTTTGCTTCCTAGACCTATGACTGTATCTTTAAGTAGAGCTAGACCATTATCCATCTTGGTGCAGGTGGTGTTGCAGTGTCTGAGATCTTTGACCACACTGTTTAGTTGAGGAAATTTGGCATCAAAGGCCCTCTTTATCTCTTCTACTGAAGTGGCTGTCTTGTCACTCACCTTGTTGACTTCAGTTTTGACTCCCTTGCCAAGATAGTGTGCAGCCTTGAGGAAACCCTTGTAGGAATCATTGACAGCTTCATACACTTCACTAGGGGATAGTGATTTTGCATTTGAACGTAGTGAAGTGATGTATTCCTCTCTAAGATATTGAAGTGCTTCACTGAGAGTTACATCATACTTTCCTTGCATCCAGACATCTATATTGCCATCTCTCTAAGCATCATCAATAATCTTGGCCTTCTGCATCTCCACATCATCCCTATGGCATAGTAGGATGGCTTCATAATCTGGATTTGAGATGTTGGAGGTGACATGGTTCTGGGCTATTTTTACAAACTCAGGAATCTGATCCACAACATAGCTTTGGAGAGCTTCAATGGACATTTGTGGTGGAACAGACCCTGATCCTGAAGCACTGTCATGTTGCACAGGCTTCAGCCATTGGGACAAAAAGTGAGAGCTAGAGCTAGGCAAGCTAGACTCCTCAGTTATAGATGCAACTTCTGTAACCGGATGGAAAGACTCTGATACTGTTGTCTTCACAGAAGTGGGATGAGTTACAACAGTAGTTGACACAGGCACAGAGTCTCTAGTTAAAACTAGTGAATCCTCTGTGTTTGTGATGGTGTCATTAGGAGATGCCCCAGCATGCATTCCCTGACCATCTAAATGTGGTACCTGGGTGGTGAGCAAGGTGTCATGCACCAAGTCACTTGAATCCATTGGCTCATCAAGAGAAAAGAATTCTTGATGATCAATGCCTTGCTCCTCAATTGCTTGAGTTGCAGGCTCCAAAGAAATATGAGTGATAGATTCTGGAAGAGAAGTGTGTTGTAGATTAGATTTTGGCAACTCCCCCTGAGAGATAGAGGGAGTTTCAATTGTGATGTGCTCTCCACTCAGTGTTGTGCCAGCATTATCACTCCCATGTGCTGACTCTGTACAAATAGGTGCATTGGGGAGGATGCTTGATTCTATAGATGCACCCTGTTGAGAGGATACATCTAGTGAGCTGTTTGCCCCTGATTTTACAACTTCAGCCATTTGGGTGACTGAAGAGGTGGTTTTAGATTTCTTCTTCTTCTTTAGGCTAATGATAGGTGACTCAGTTTCCTCACCTCCTAAACCTAGTTCCACAGCCAAGGCTGCTTCAGTTAAGATAGTTAAAGGTTCAGAAGCAACCTGTTTTCTCTTCTTTTTACTAACATCACCCTTTTGAGAGGATGATGCAGTTGGCTCTCTGTTTGGTAGAGTGTTTGTCTGAGGGGGTTGGTTAGCAAGCCTTGGGTTAGCATTGTGTTCTTCTTGTTTAGGCTGTGCTAACTGAGATTTAGACTCAAATATTGGCATGTTATGGGGGTAAGACCTAAACAAACCCTCCATGTGGGGAATTATTTTAAGCCTTACATCCACATCATTCCTAGTCTCCAAGTTACCAAAAATAAGTTTGGTCATGGACCTAGGATAGCCTATTCTACTTTTATCTAATCCAGGCAATTCAATCAATGAAGTATTTTTAAAATTAAGCCCACTAACCAAAATCTAATCTACAACACACTTGAGTTGCAGGCTCCAAAGAAATATGATCTTGGCCTTCTCTCTCAGCATCATCAATAATCTTGGCCTTCTGCATCTCCACATCATCCCTATGGCATAGTAGGATGGCTTCATAATCTGGATTTGAGATGTTGGAGGTGACAAGGTTCTGGGCTATTTTTACAAACTCAGGAATCTGATCCACAACATAGCTTTGGAGAGCTTCAATGGACATTTGTGGTGGAACAGACCCTGATCCTGAATCACTGTCATGTTGCACAGGCTTCAGCCATTGGGACAAAAAGTGAGAGCTAGAGCTAGGCAAGCTAGACTCCTCAGTTACAGATGCAACTTCTGTAACCGGATGGAAAGACTCTGATACTGTTGTCTCCACAGAAGTGGGATGAGTTACAACAGTAGCTGACACAGGCACAGAGTCTCTAGTTAAAACTAGTGAATCCTCTGTGTTTGTGATGGTGTCATTAGGAGATGCCCCAGCATGCATTCCCTGACCATCTAAATGTGGTACCTGGGTGGTGAGCAAGGTGTCATGCACCAAGTCACTTGAATCCATTGGCTCATCAAGAGAAAAGAATTCTTGATGATCAATGCCTTGCTCCTCAATTGCTTGAGTTGCAGGCTCCAAAGAAATATGAGTGATAGATTCTGGAAGAGAAGTGTGTTGATATTTTCACTTAGCCAGATTCTGAAGAATTCAGCATTCCAATCTCACTAACCAACCTTGTGAAGGTGGCTTCATCCAATGGCTTAGTGAATATATCAGCTAACTGTTTATCTGTAGGGACATAATGCAACACTCAATGGTTCCATTAGTTGCATGCTCCCTAATAAAATGATATCTGATGTCAATGTGCTTTGTCCTAGAATTATTGACAGGATTGGCAACTACAGAGATTGCACTTGTGTTGTCACACATGATTGAAATTCTTTTCAACACAAGTCCATAATCTCTAAGTTGATTTCTAATCCAAAGCACTTGAGCACAGCAACTTCCAGCAGCTATGTATTCAGCCTCAGCTATGGAAGTTGACACAGATTGTTGTTTCTTGTTGTACCAAGAGACTAACCTTTGTCCAAGAAACTTGCAGCTACCTGAGGTGCTTTTCCTATCCACTCTGCATCCAGCATAATCAACATCAGAATAACCAACCAGATTGAACCCTGTGTCCTTAAGATACCATAAACCCAAGTTTGGAGTGCCCTTCAGATATCTAAAGATCCTTTCTATAGCAATCAAATGTGACTCTTTTGGATTTGATTGAAACCTTGCACACGGACATGTAGCAAACATGATGTCTGGCCTACTTGTAGTGAGATAGAGCAGAGAACCAACCATGCCTCTGTAGACTGAGATATCTACTCTCTTACCTTTGACATCTTCATCCAATTTGGTGGCAGTGGCCATGGGTGTCTTTGTAGGTGAGCAGTCTTCTAAGTCAAACTTTTTTAATGAATCCTTGATGTACTTGGTTTGACTGATGAAGATACCATCCTTCCTCTGACTAACTTGCAATCCAAGAAAGAATGTTAACTCTCCCATCATACTCATCTCATAACTACTTTGCATGAGCTTATAGAATTTCTCACATAGCTTCTCATTTGTAGAGCCAAATATAATATCATCTACATAGATCTGAACTAGGATAATATCATTACCATGCTTCTTGTAAAACAGTGTCTTGTCCAATATGCCTCTAGTGAATTGATTTTCAAGAAGAAACTGTGATAAAGTGTCATACCATGCCCTTGGAGCCTGCTTAAGTCCATACAACGCCTTAAGAAATCTGTAGACAAATTCTGGGAAATGTGGATCCTCAAAGCCAAGTGGTTGTTGTACATAAACTTCTTCTTCCAACTCCCCATTCAGAAATGCACTCTTGACATCCATTTGATAGACTTTAAAGTTTGAATGCGCAGCAAATGCCAAGAAGATTCTGATGGCTTCCAATCTAGCAACAAGAGCAAATGTCTCATCATAGTCAATGACTTCCTGTTGAGAGTATTCTTTTGCAACTAACCTTGCTTTGTTTCTTACTATTACACCATCTTCATCCATCTTATTCTTCAGAACCCATTTTGTTCCAACAATGGTTCTGTTTTTTGGTGTAGGCACAAGTTCCCATACTTTGTTTCTTTCAAATTAATTCAGCTTCTCTTGCATAGTAATAATCCAATCTGGATCCAACAGTGCATCATCAAGTTTCTTAGGCTCAATCTGAGATAGAAAGCAACCATAGAGGCACTCATTTTGAGTTGCAGTGTGTGACCTATCCCATTTCCTTGAGTGCTCAGTTTGATTTCTCAACGTTGATGTTGCTTCATCATCCAAGTCATGATCATTTTCATTTCCTCCCCCTGTGAAGTTGCTACTATTCACAGGTGTGTCTTGGATGCTAGTCTCTTCACTGTTGATTAGATCAGATTCTTCTCTTGTTTCATCATTCACTTGAGTTTGTTGAACTAGAGTTTCAAACTTTAATGGATCTCTATCTGCATCATTGGCTTCTTCTAATCTAGGTAGTTTGCTGTCATCAAATGTCACATCTGTGATTTCCATAACTTTCTTTTTATTGATGACATAAACTTTGTATGCAATTCTCTCCAAAGAATAGCCAAGAAAAATTACTTCAAATGCCTTTGAATCAAACTTCACAACATATTCTGAATTGTCTTTCAACACAAAACATTTGCTTCCAAATGTGTGAACATACTTTAGAGTAGGCTTCTTTCCAGTCATCAAATTGTAAGGTGTCTTTCCAGTGTTTTTGTTGATGAGGGTTCTATTCTGGATAGAGCATGCAGTGCTCACAGCCTCAGCCCAAAAACATGTAGGCATCTTTACATCAAGCAACATTGTTCTAGCAGCCTCAATTAGAGTTCTATTCTTTCTCTCAACTACTCCATTTTGTTGTGGAGTCCTTGGAGCTGAGAATTGTTGAGAAATGCCATTCTCTTTGTAAAATGCTTCAAGTAAGGCATTTCTGAACTCTGTTCCATTATCACTTCTCAATGCAATCACACTTGCATTGTTGGCTTTTGCTTTCTTATCAACTTTCTTTATGTGCTCAATGATTACTTGTGGAGCCTCATCCTTTGATGCTAGAAATTCCACCCATGTATACCTTGTGTAGTCATCAACCATCGCTAGGGCATACTTCTTTCTTGAGAGTGACATAATATTGACAGGCCCAAACAAATCCATATGAATTAATTGCAGGGGCTTGGTGATTGATGTCACTGTCTTTGACTTGTGGCTTGACCTTTTCATCTTTCCTTTTTGGCAAGCCTCACACACTCCTTCTTGACAGAATTCAAGTATGGGCATGCCTCTCACTAACTCTCTTTTGACTAGAGAATTAATGGCCTTGAAGTTCAGGTGTGATAACTTCTTGTGTCATAGCCAACAATCTTCATTTGATGCTTTTGAGTAGAAGCAAAAAACTTTGTCCTTGTTTGCAGAGTCCATATTAGCTACAAATAGGCTTCCTTTTCTTACTCCAGATAGAGCAAAATCACCAGTCTTCTTGTGGGTGATCAAACATTCATCTTTGTCAAAATTTACCTTGAATCCTCTATCAGTAAACTGACCAACACTTAACAGATTATGCTTGAGACCCTTGACTAGTGCTACATCTTCAATGATGACATTACCAACTTTTAACTTGCCATATCCCAATGTGTTACCCATGATGTCATTTCCAAAAGCAACCATTGGGCCAGCCTTCTCCTCATATTGTGATAGCAGGGCCGTATCACTAATCATCTGATTTGAGCATCCACTGTCCAAAATCCACATGACCTTCTTTTCAATTTCTTTGCCCTGCAAGCACAAAGGTATTACTTCTTCTTTGGTACCCAAACAAGTTTGGGTCCACTTGGCTTAGAAACAGATTTATCAAAAACAGCATGCTTATCAAATTTCTTATGACTAGTCTTCTTGTCACTGTTAGAAGGCTTAGAATCTGAATTCTTAGACTTAAGTGACAGAGGTACCTTCCTAACTCTAGGAGGACTTGAAGACTCTGGCCTTGTGTAGTGTGTGTGAATGTTGTGAATGATGCAACCATCCACGAATTATCTTCTCAAATTAAAATAGCTAGTAATAACATTCATGTTGCATGGCATACAGTCAAGTTCATCACAGAAAGGTGAATCTCTATGTCTTAAAGGCACAGAGCAATCATAGAAAGGCTTAGCTACACTACCAGTTGGTTTCTTGCATGAGTTAAGTGATTAGTGCTAAAACAGTTTTGACAAACTTTCCTAGGGGCATTTGGCACATAAGCATAATTATTGTTCTTTTTTATCCCTAGCTTGCCATTTCTGTTTTGTTTCTTATTAGTCACTTTCTTCTCAGATTCATTTTTCCCAGCTGAAACAAACTTCACAAACTTCTCAGGTCTAGGTCTATCTCCTACTGGCTTCTTGGCTTTTACCTTGACACTCTCACACTTAGAGGATGCTGGTTGTTCACTAGACTGTGCCTCATCCTCATCATTCAACATTTGCTTAATGAGTAAGGCATCCTCATCAATTTCAAATGTTGGTTCTTTAAAAATTGGAGACTTTGTCTTTTTCAAAATGTGAGGCACTTCATCCTGAACAGCTATGTCATCTTCAATGACAGCATAGCTTTTCCTCTATTAAAGAGTGCCATAGTCAAGTCCAATGGCAGCCTTGGGTTTAGCTTAGGTTTTTTCATGGTACGACTGCAATAGACTAGAGGAGTTCTTAAAGGTTTTCAGTTTGAATTCATTTTCAGCTAGTTCATCCCTAAGAGCCTTCTCAACCTGACTAGCACATAGAACCTTATTATGCAGATATTCAACTTCTTTATTAAGGTTATCTACTTGCATAGCAGTTAGCTCAAGTTCCTCATTCTTCTTGTTTAATAGTTCATTCTTAGCAGACAGTTTGGCAATCTCTTCATTAGCAGCAGTCATACTAGTATGAATATTAAACATTTCAATAGATAGTTGTTCAACCATGCATTTATACTCAGAAACAGACATATCTATGGTAGTGAGAGATGGTACCTGAGAGTCATACAGAGATTGTTCATCCTTGGAATCAGCCATCAAGGCATAGTTACAGAATTCTTGCTCCTCTCCATCACTATCAGAGTCATCCCAACACTTCCCTTCAGCTATGTAGGCCTTGCCTTGTGTTTGCTTTTTCAGAAGGGCCTCATACTTAGCTTTAAGCTCTAGAAACTCCTTATCCTTCTTTTTAGGCTTTTTGCATTCACTGGCAAAATGCCCTAGGTCATTGCATCTATAACACCTTACAGATGACCTATCCACATGGCTGGTTTTGAATTTATTCTTGTTTGCTTTCACAGGTGCCTTGCTCTTGTTGAATGAATGGTTTTGGGGTCTAGGTTTGAAGGGTTGGTTCCTCTTGAATCTGATGTTTGGAAACTTTCTGGCCATGAAAGCATATGTAGTGTTTTCCATGCCATCTAGCTCTTCAAGAGTATAGAACTCTTCTTCTTCCTTCTCCTCAACAGGTTCAGTCACTTCACCTTCATTTCCTTCATCATCTACTATCTCTTCTATCCTCAGCTGACTTGTAGATACTTCTAGGTCTTGAACAGATTTGTTGACAATCAAGGCACATGATGTATTTACCATTCTGCCTTGGTTGGCTTGGATAGCCCTCTTCTGAAGCAACTCAAGCTCATGAGTCTTTAAAACCCCGTAGAGCACATCATATGTGACTTTGTTCAAATCTCTTTCTCTTAGAGAGATGACCCTTTGCTCTAGATGGTTTGGTGAAGACAATAGAAACTTCATGTTCAACTCCTTGGTGCTGTAAACCTTCCCATTCATTTGTAGCTCAGTCACCAGCTTGTGAAACCTTTCAAACATGTCAGTAATGCTTTCCTTGGTCTGAGCCATGAAAGCTTCATATTGTGTGACCAGTATCTGTTTCTTGTTTTCTCTAACCTCCTCTGTTCCTTCACATAACACCTCAATATGATCCCACATCTCCTTTGCTGTTTTGCAAGAGACTATGTTAGCAAACATTGACAGTTCCATAGAATCTATGATCAGCAACATGAGATGACTGTTGAGAGCAACCATCTCCTTTTCTGTCTCTATCCATTTGGATGATTCTTTAGCCACATAGGATCTTGGAATGGTTACAGTTCCAACAGTCTTTTCAGGAATCTCCTGTTGTGGAACAAAGGGACCATTCTTGAGTATCTCGGGATATAGAGGGTTAGCAGCTTTGATGAACAACAGCATTTTAATCTTCCAGAGGTTGTAATTCTCTTTGTCGAACTTAGGGACCTTCAGTGTTCCTGTAGTCTTTGGTGTATTCATGATCTTTTTCTATTTTTAAATAAACAGCCTACTCTGATACAACTTGTTGAGTATTGAATATACGAAAAGAATACAGAGGGGGGTGAATGGATTCTCAACCTTTTCTTCTGATAAGAGTTTTAGGTGAAGATTGTTTGAAGGGTTTGAATCTGGTTGTGTAACAAAGTGTGTGTTTATGTTTAACAGATTATGTAAGTGTAGAATATAAACACAAGAACACGATCACTCACTTTAATATAATATTGTATTAGATAAAGATTTGCTACAAACTTTGAATACAAATGTTAGTATTCTCAGCTTCACTTTTCTCAGAGAGATGTATATATCTAAATGTTCTTGAAAAGCTTAACTACTAGAGAAGTGAGGTTGTACTCTTATAGAACATGAGTACAACTACTTACTAAAATTACTTTCTAATATGTCTATCCCTTTTTGAGTAATATCCAAACAACTTGAGATTTGACTTTCTTTAACTCTGTTCAGATCAACTTCTTTAGCAGCTTGTCTCCTGATACATCTCTCTAAGCTTCTTGTAGTCTTTCCAAAATTACTTTACAGTACTGTGGTCCATAAAGTGTTTTGGCTTGCTTCAGGTTTCTGACTTGTACAATTCTCCAGTATTTTGTCCCCAAGATTGTATTCGAGAAGTAACTAAGTTGTTGATTCGAGAACTAGAATTGACTTGATCGATAACTCTGAGTTCTCGAATACTGTAAAGTTGACATATCGAATCAATTCTTGAATAGCTCTTTTCTTCAGGAATCCTTGTGTTGTCGAATGGAGCATTTAACTTATCGAATCCCTGAGATGTCGAATAGCTTTCTGAGTCTTTGGGATATCGAATGAGCTTTGACTTGTTGACTCCTGGAGAACTCGAATGGTGCTTTGACTTGTTGACTTCCTGAGTTCTCGAATAGAGTAAAAGACATATCGAATCTCTGATATATCGAATGAGATATCGAATAGTATCTTTTAGATATCGAATCCCTGACTTCTCGAATGCTAGACTTCTCGAATATAACAAACATACTTCTCGAATTGGTACTTAGGCAAATCTTCATTCTCTAAATTCCAACTGTGTTTATTTTGACAGTCTTGGTCTTCAAGCTTGAGGCTTGAACCTTGGAACTTCTTTTAAGCATTATTCTCTGACTTTAATTACAGTTACACAGGTAGAATTTGATGCATGTTATAAGTACTACAACAAGTAGAAACTCTACAACTAGAGGTTCCCTCTGTTAAGAGGTCATGTAGGTAATGCAAAGCATTACAGACAATTAGGCTTGTTATTAGATGTATACAGGCATGCCTCTATGACTAACAATTTTTCTTCTTCTATTTTCTTCTCTTTCTTTCTTTGTCTCAAATCTATCTTATTTTCCATATTTTTCCATTGATGTTTGTGTTAATTGTATATGTTTGTGTTCTTATACGTGTTTAATATGTTTGTTCTTTAGGTTGATTTTTTTATTGCTGTTCTTATACATGTTTTATATGTATGTTCTTTAAGTTGATTTTTTTTTCATTTGTGCAGAAAATGAAGGAATGATGAATATTAAAACTTTTTTCTTTATATGTTTAAAAAAAAAAACTTTTTTCTCTATCAAGTTTTACCCAGGTATGCTTGTTTATTATTGAAACATATATCCTTCATTATAAAGTAAAATAAATACTTCTAAATAAATAATAACATAATATAATTAGTGGTAATTAAATGAGATATTACCTTTAATAAATATCTAAAAGCATCAATCGTATCATATCTTTCGATCATTAAAATTTCCTTTCAAATTAATACACGTTACCTTAATAATTTTAAACAAATCTTACTATCATTAATATATACCCGAAAATATCACACCATAATTTTCAAGAAAAATATAACACCTAAAATAAATAATAACATACTATAATTAATAGTAATTAGTCGATTGCCTTTTTCACATTTAGTTTTAGTTGAAGATATTACCTTTTATAAACATCTAAAAAGATCAATCGTATCATATCTTTCAATCATTAATATTTCCTTTCTAATTAAAACAAATTACCTTTTAATTTAATCATTAATATATACCCGAAAATATCACACCATATTTTTTAATTATTAATAAAATATATTAAAAATCGTGTACATTATTTGTAAACAATCAAATAATGACAGGGAAGTTGAGAATACAGGTTGTTGAGAATGACAGGGAAGTTGTATTTACTTATGATGTTTCTTTCAAGGTACATATTAAAAGAACCGTGGTATATTGTTTTCAGTATAAACATTTTCGCCATACCTCTTTGAATTGCTCATTTCTTCTGATACATTTGTTCAAGAACATCATATGGGCATCACGATGGGACACCTACCTTCTAATGAACTGTGATCATTGGTTTTCTATTACGAAGTCCATGCTAGTCATTGTTGGAATAATCTTAAACTTAGTTATTAATTATTTGTTTTATTTAGTTAAGTATATGTTTTATGTGTTTATGTGTGATCAGCTGACTAGGTCAAGTGTATTAGAGAAGTTTTAGGGAGTTTGAATAACTTATATTTGGTCTTTAAATTCACAACTTGGTATCAGAGCTTGAAGGGGAGTATCAAGGCTTAGCAGCCTTCCTTCCGATCCTTGAGGCATTAGAAGAGGCTGCCGAGAGAGATGATGGTAAGAAGAGAGCTTGCAGGGGTTTTTGTATTGATGCTCACCAGATGTTTGATAAAAGGACTAAACCAAAGGTGATGGTTTGGGTGCTGAAAAGAACATCTACCAATGGGTGAACAACTGGAAAACAAAGGCGAGGATTTTGCTATCACAGGATCTCACGAAGAAGCTCACAAGGAAGAAAAAAAAGGCTCCGAATAATAAGAAATGTATATGCACAAGGCGTGTTAAGGAGACCATTGCACACATGTGGTAGAAGAAGATAGTTATTATTGAATTGGTGGTCATTATGTGAATCATGAATTTTAAAAAAAAATCTAAATGTGGTTAGTTGATTAGAAGTGCATTAACATATTAAATTGATGAGAAGATTGGAGAGAAGTGCTCCAAAATTGTGTTTTTGATGAGAAGTGCATCAATATTGATGGTGGTGAGAAGTGCATCACAAGATGGTGGTGAGAAGTGCATCACAAGGTGAAGACAAGTGCTTCCCAAGTTTAAGATTATGGGGGTGATTGTTGGAATAATCTTAAAATTAGTTATTAATTATTTGTTTTATTTAGTTAAGTATATGTTTTATGTGTTTATGTGTGATCAGCTGACTAGGTCAAGTGTATTAGAGAAGTTTTAGGGAGTTTGAATAAGTAGTAGCAGGTGGTTTAACGTGGAGTAGTTTTAGCTTATTTGTTTCCTATTTTGTAGGCACTACTATGTGAGTGCATTGCTTTCTATTTAAACCGCATGTATCTTGTTTAGTTGAAGAGAAAAAGAATACAATGTAGTTTTTATGTATCCTCTTCGTTTATACATATAAAAATTGTTGTATCTATATTGTTAGTATTAGGATATAACAATTTTAGTTTCTACAGTCATCATCTTGTTTTCAGGAATGATAGCCATCATCATGTCCAAAACTGTTCACAGAGACGTTGCTAAGCATCACCAATTGCAAATAGAGGAGGAGGTTCTGGAAGAAATTGGATGGAAGATTATTCATGGAGATGACTTTAGGGTGCCAGAAAATCCTGGGTTCCTCTGTATTTACATTGGCAGAGGGGTTCAAATTTTTGCAACGACCCTTATAACAATAATATGTGGTTTGCTGGGGTTCTTGTCACCTATAGACTTGCGTGGGTGTATGACATGGTGGTTGTGTGGATTTTCATGGGCTTATTTGCTGGTTATTCCTCTGCGCTGTTATACAAAATGTTAAGGGAAAACATCCAAAAAAGGTTGCATTATGTACGTCTTTTTTCATTTTTGGCATGCTGTTTGCCGCTTTCTTTACTCCTAATTTCTTTATCCGGGTCAAGAAATCACCC
The DNA here is from genome assembly GCA_036435485.1 of Saposhnikovia divaricata. NCBI lineage: Eukaryota > Viridiplantae > Streptophyta > Magnoliopsida > Apiales > Apiaceae > Saposhnikovia > Saposhnikovia divaricata. The sequence goes on from CM071600.1 coordinate 30,635,667, forward strand.
AGAACAGTATCTTCAGGTACTGTCTTTGCATTTGTCTGCTTGTGGTTTGGAGTATCAGTACCATTAGTGTTTTTAGGTAGTTACCTGGGCTTTAAAAGACCACCCATTGAAAACCCAGTCAAGACCAGTAGAATTCCATCACAGGTACCATACCAGCCATGGTATATGAGACCGGTCATCTCGGCACTTATTGGAGGCAGTCTTACCTTTGGTGCTATTTCCTTGAAACTGTACTTCATCTTGACATCCATATGGCTGAACCGGTTCTACTACAACTTTGTCTTCATCTTCATACTTTTTGTTATCGTGGTCACAACATGCGCAGAGGTAACAGTTGTACTGTGCTACTACCAGTTGTGCAGTGAAGATTACAATTGGTGGTGGAGGGTTTACAATACAGCAGGTTCCTCTGCCTTTTACCTATACCTCAGTTCCATTTACTATTTTTTCACAAAGTTGAGAATCACAAAGCTAGTACCAAGTATCATGTACTTTGGATATATGTTAGCTGCATCATATGCCTTCTATGTCTTGATGGGGACGGTCGGTTTCTATGCTTGTTTGTGGTTTGTTCAGAAGATTTACTCATCTGTAAAGATTAACTGATTTAAAGGTGGGGTTTGATGTTCATATTGGCCACATTGGAAAAAACTTTAGATGGTCAGTCCAGAGGAATGGTTCCTTTTGCAGTATAAGAACCAAATAGCCAAGTTTTCTAGTTGAAAGAACTCTCTCATTTGGTAGTGTAGGGATATGCTTTATATCTTTTATTGTTGTTTACACTAGTGTTAATGATGCTACTTGTTGGTAGTTTGTGCAGCGAGGTTAATAGATGTATAAGGTTTTGTTTATAAACACAGGCTTTGGTTTGATCCCAATTCTCGAGTAACTGATATTTACTTTTGGGGTTAAATAGTGATTGTATAAAGGAATAAGTACTCCAATTTCTTTCGCAACAAGAGGACGAGCTTGGTTGTCCTAAGAGCTTTAAAGCTATTCTCTGAAGATTTGGAGCTGAAGCACCATGGATAAGCCACCACATTTTTGGTTCAACAGTGCCCCTATCTTCTATAGAGTCGGCACCACCAAAGACATCCATTTGCCCCGAGAATCGAGCAAATTCAACACTTACAGCTTGTCTTACCTCCGGATCTGGAAAATATCTCTTGATGCATTTATTTCTTTCCTGGGATAACTCGATATCTTGATGAGGAGGAAGATGATTTTCAGCTGCACCAAGCCATGCATAACTATAATACCTACACAAATCAATTACCATCAAGGCATCAATTAATTCAAGAACACAAGTAAAATATTAAAAGAGGCCAAGTCAAATAATATTTATAGGTTATAAGTTTACCTTGGGTTTAGTGAATGTGCAAGGCAATGAAGGGGTGAAGAACTCTTAGTCCATCTACTAATGAGAATCGCATAAACTACATTATAAATTGTAGAATCCTCATGGAGCTCTTTCTTTTCATGCCTATATATGATTTTTTTAACTTTCTCAATCATATCATCCCAAAGGTCAAAAATTAAGTGGAGTGAAGGCTTATCAGTGTCGGCAATACGAATCATATCATACATAAGAGTAGTGAACTTAACAATATAATCAACCTTAGCCCACCATTCTTCATTAAGTATTGTTGTCCTAATGATTTGCGCTTTTGGTAGATCATAATCACGATAGGTACTACTCCACTCGTCACAAAGTACCAACCTTTCAAGTGCTTGCTTTAGTAATTTAAACCTCTTTAGCATGATGATCACAGAAGCAAATCTAGTTTCAACAACCGAAAGAAGTTTCAAAGGAGAAATATGGTTAAACATTGTGTTCACCATGTTGTGATTAACTATGAAATTCTTAATCAACATTGCTGTATCAGCCACTTTTTTAATCCAATTGCACTCATCATATGTCTCTCTATTGGACTCACTATTTTTGGCATCACATATGTTTTTCAGGGCCAAGTTAAGAGTAGACCACGCAAGGAGTCCAGAATATATGAGGAAAAGAGGTCTCAATGATCATACCTGCTGCCTTGCAAACAGGAGCATTATCGGTGATAACTTGAACCACATTTTGTGGTCCCACCTCCATGATAACCTCTCGAATCAAGCCGGCAACATGGAACTTATCCTTGAATTCACCTTCACAGTTCACAGCTTTCAAAAACATAGGACCAGTTTCTGTAACAGCCATAAAATTAAGTAGTGGCCTTCTTTGAGGATCACTACACCCATCAGAAATAATGCTCACACCTTTTTCTGTCCAGGTAGTCTTCAGTGCATCCAAACATCTTTCAAGATTACCTTTTTCTTTCTGCAATAATGTGGTACGCAACGCATTGTAAGTGGGAGGGGTGTAGCTTGAAAGATTGAATTCGGAAGCCATTGTGTATGACTTTTGGTAGTGGGGATTCCTGGCAAAATGAAAAGGCAATCCACCTGAATAAAACGATCTTGCAATCTCGCCATCCAATAGTGCTCTCATCTCCAAATTATATGCTCTTTGAATTGGATTGTTGATGTCAAGAGCCTTTCTTTTCAATCCATCAGGTTGCTTGTTTTGAACTCCCCAAGGACTACGTGTTTGAGATTGAGTTGACGAAGGTAAGGGGATCTCAATTGGTCTGTTCCTTTCTTCTTCCTTGGCCACATCCCTTTGAATCTGATTAAAAATTTCAGGAGTGATTTTGGGACAAATTGAAACGCCCAATCCTTTTATTCTCATCAAATGCGCTTTTACTCTCGAATACGAGCCAGTGAATTCATGATTACAGAAATTGCATTTGATCTTTGTATTTCCGCTTCTTCCTCCTAATTTTGCAACTTTAGTCATATACTTCCACAAAACATCTGTACTAGTGTTTCTCGATTGTTGGCTTGGACAAGCCTCTGAACTTGCACCAGAACTTGTAACTGATTCCATAACTAAAACTGAAAATTAAAAAAATAGAAGTCAGACCCCTGGGCCTTGAACAAGCTACTGCAATACTACATAAGTGATAACACTTGCACCCCTACTTTAATTTATAGATAACACTTGCCCAGCCCATATACAATTATACAAAACAAAAAAATGAAAAAACTCAGATAATCATCAACGAGGAGAATCTATAGCAAAAGTAAAAACTCAGCCCAGCCCATAGATAATCAACAACACAATCGACTCAATCCATATCCAATAATACAAGACACAATCATATATGTATGTATATATACATATATACATACAATACACAGCCAAGAAAGAGAAGAAAGAGAAGAAGAAAAAGAAGAAAGAAAGAGAAGACATACCTTTTAATCGATGAAGAATTGAAGATGATGTTGTTCGTCTCCAGTTCTCACTTCTCACTTCTCCCGTTCGTCGTTTGTCAATTTGGGATTTGTCAATTTGGGGGAAATGTAAGTACTCGTTCTTTTATTTCCTTTTTTAAAAAACACTGCAAAATGACCATTTCTGCCCTTTCCGCACGCCCTACGCGCACCCCCACGAATTTTTTCACCTGAATACGTGGATACGCCACCTGGCACACTCCGTGCGCACTCCCGCACTCTGCACGCAGTGATACGCGCTTCTTCACCTAAGTGAAGAATTCCTGCTTCATAGGTTGTGGCATATCCAACAGCCACCACAACATGATCTAACTCTGTCCCACACAGTCCAGTAAAAACACCCTGAATAAAAACAAAGCCAATGCACCTTAATAAATGTTTGCCAACTGATTATTCATGAGAAACGACCAATTAATCATGCAAAACAACAATGGTAAATTAATCTTCACAGACGATGTCACAGAGCACATGGCAAAGCAGCAAAATAAATTTTAATATGGATTCCCTTTGTTAATTAAACAACATTATCGATCGATTTATAAAACTGGAAAGCCCTGTCTCCAGCTTGGAGTGCAACACTGACTGGTTGGTGTGCAACAGCCTTTCTCAGTGAATTTTCCTCAACTGCGCCAACCGTTGAAAATGCTGCAAGAATGATATCAAGCAGCAATTACAATTCAAAGTTCTGATTTCTTATGATTCAACAGAAAGTAAAAGGCATTGCCAATGCAAACCTAATTAAGCAGGATGTAAAATATATACAGTAGCAAACAGGAGGATGTCAAATTAACCCCGTAGGAGGCTTGGCATTGTATCAAGCTGCATATGATAGATATACTAATAATAATTAAGTTTATACTACTTACCAGCACCAGCACCGGACTGGCCTTGGTGTTTGACCGGAGACACGACTCCTCTGTCTCTCCAATCAATAGAATCAGGCAACTCATCATCACGTGTGGTCTCATACTTGAAGAAGAATTCATTACTCTTGGAGTCATTCCTAACCATCTTACCACCCAAAAGCATCATGCTTCTTCTATACTCCTCATTGGTCATATCAGCAAATTGGTTCAACTCAAGCTTATATGTTCGATTCGAAACGGTATTATGGTCAATAATAAACCACAGATTATCCAAAAAAAATTCATATCGTTTATCATCTTCTGTAGTATACGTCCTGTTATTCTTTAGTAGCCATGTGTTATACACTGCCAACAACTCATCAACCTCCTCAAATTCTCCACCTAATTCACCCTCTAAATCTAATAGCATAAGAACCGTGATCATTAACGTAACAAAGCTTAGCACAAATGTTACCGCAAATAAATTCTTCCCAAAATTCTTTTCAAAAATATCCATCCGATAAGCCATTCTCACCAATGTAATCGTTGCTACAATTTATAAACACACGTGAGTCGGGTAATGGGTAGAGTTCCGCGGGTCGGATTTGTCGTTTTTTTTTTGACAAAATTCAAATTCATTCCATTAAATTAAAACAAATCTAGCCGGGACAAACCCCCAACTGACAATGCAATCAGGTTGATAAACAATAAACGAGCTAAACAAATAGCCGCATTGTTTCCAGACTGCTTAACACACTGAATCCATACATTCTTGAAACTGAAAATGAATACAAAGGCTTTTCGAGTAATCCAACCTACATCACTCCCGAAAATGGTAGCTTCACAATTGACCTTCACAATAGTTCCATGGCTGTTGCAGTGTTCAGGTGACTCAGTTGCAAAAACTAAGCTATGAGGAACAAGAGTACTCGAATAATGAACATCTATAATTTGTGAAAGGTGAGAACATGTGGTCCCCACCGTTCCAAGCATACCCCAGCTATCTACATGCCGGGAACCAGCTATAGACATGCCAAAAGTATTAATAATGCGGTAAATCCAGATCTCCAAAAATTCCATCCGAATCATTCTCATTGATACCTCTTCAAATGATTCGATAACTCAAATACAGTATTCGAGAACTCCATCACTAGAGAACTAAAATACTCTATTCGAGAACTCAGAGTGTGCTATTCGATTTCTCCAAAAGACACTATTCGAGTGTGGTGAGAAAGAAGAAAAATAATGTATCAGCACGGATACGGCATTTTAAGTGTATAAAAGCATAGGTTCCTCAGCAGTCAGTATACTTGTGAGTCTAAATTGTCTGACACATGCACTTGTTTTACTTCCTGCTGTATATTTTTGGTTCCCCTTCTAAAGCACTCATTTAAGCATTTGGCTACTGCTCCACCCGCAAGGGTAAACAAGTATCCAGTCACTCCATTGGAACCAGACTTCTTAGCTATCCAACTTGCATCACAAGATGGGTTGAATAGAGGATCTTTCCCAGCAAACTTCAATGATACTAATGTGGTGCTCATTCCCAAAAAAGACAATGTTGTGTGTATGAAAGATCTCCGTCCCAGTCGTATACATATATATTGGCTCATATTTTCATAGCACATATATATATATACATATAATTATCACATTTATATATATTTGCTTTGTGATTTCAACGTATCACAACATAAGTACACACACACACACACAAATATATATATATATATATATATATATAATAAAGAAGATTGGAACCATTTTTTCTAATTATGTTATTTTGGATATGATAACGGAGGAATTTGAGAAATGATTTGGAATTTCTTGATAACTATTAACTGCACTTGAAACTACACTATCCTTGTGCAGTTTCTGTTCGGTATCTCTATTTATTTACCCTAAAATACTGATGTCAGGACAGTAATAAAACAATCTTTTCTTGTCAGTGGAATCCTAATAAACTGACGTTGTATCTCTAAATTTCATTTGTATGTACCAAGATGTTGTACTGATATTGACTGTATTTTCACCATCTTGATATCTAGCAGAAAGGCTAGGAGACAAGGCAACTTTCAGAAGAAACCTGTCAATACTGACAAGAACAGGTACAAGAAGAATGAAATCAAAGGCGAAAGTCATGTGGATTCTGGACAGTGGATGCTCAAATCATATGATTGGGGATATGGCTCTGCTATCACAGTATGAGGAGAAGGCTAGCCCAATGGTTGCTTAATATATCACAATCTGCTTTTATTCCGGGACGTTGCATCTCTGACAATATCTTGATGGCCTAAGAGCTTTTTCGTGGGTATAATAGAGACAGTGGCTTACCTAAGTGTGCCTTAAAGATAGATGAATATACATGGCTGGTACAAAGACTACTTTCAATCTTGATAGCCTCATAATACTTTTGAACACTTCTGGGTACACCGTACACGAAACACACATATGACTGGAGATTCTACCCTGATCACTGAGTTCGAGGAGAGAACTGGCCCTAGCATTACCTTTGGAGACAACAGCAAAGGATATACTAGAGGATATGGCTTGATTTCAAAAGGAAATGTTGTCATTGAGGATGAATCTGATATAGAAATTGATTATGATGATGAAGTTGCTCAACTGTGTTTTGCTGGATTTGATGAAAGCTCCAGTGAAAACGAAGACAGTTTTGATATATATACGATAGTATATATATGATAAAATCAAATTCCAACGGCTATAAAAAGATATGAACGAATCTAGGCTGTTTTGGATATGTTTGAATGAGTAAAAGATTGAGTAAAAATTATTTTAAATAGATAAGGAAAGGTAAATCAAAATTCCAATAAATAAGGATGTATGGGTAGTTTGGTATACGTATGCTGACAGGTAGCCTGTACTTGTTTCGTGTTGTCCGATCAGATATCATAACCATTGCACATAGTGATTTTGTCAGTGGCAGATGCCAGGTTGGCAGAGTCTAGGAGGGAGCTAGCAGCAGAGAGAGCCGCCCGGATGAGGTTGCAGGGCCGGAGGACTATCAGTGACAGGGATGGGTATAGGGCTTCAAAACAGCAAAGTCAATAGTAGCTACGGGTTGGCCACCCTCCATCCATGAAATAGGGGAGTTATCCCGATCAAGAATCCCTAGCTTAGTAGCAATTCGGGTGATAAACCCGCCAAAGATAAGGGAAAACTGGGCGGTAGCCCGTGTTTCTTCCACCATATCCAGGGCCAACCTTTGGTTTATCTCATTTGTCTCTTGGGCCCAAACTGTTTAGTTCACGAATGTAGAGCTGTAAACAAACCGGACATGTTTGGTAAGCTTGACATGTTCGTTTGTATTCGAGTTCAGATGATTCCTGTTCCACCTGCTCCAGTGCCATCACCGGCACCGAGTCCAGACCCATTGGACGACCCTGAGGAGGAGGTAGACCCTTTGGAGGATTCAGATCCTTCGGAGGGAGAAATGTAGGGGAAAGAGAATGGGATTAATACTTTTTAACCTTAATTTATTGTATTTACGAAACTATCCCTAATTTATAGTTTCCAGTTTCACCTTCTTTAATGCTTGGAAGAAAGGCAAGCACTTGTCACCTGATTTGGAGATGAATCTCCCTAGGGCTACCACTCGACCCGTTAACTGGGATAATTCATGGAATCAGTTCAGTTATGGAGGATAAAGCTTATCAAATCATGGCTCAATTATCAAGAACTACATTGGACTTGATCCCTTATAAATATAAGGGTATGTTGGGTTTTTCTTTTCATTCTTAATTTTCAGCTTAATTTTATGATTCTTTCAAGTTCTTGTTGTTGTTTGGATTGGGTTTTATGTCAACATAATCCAATTACCTTCGATTATAAAAAATGTTGGGTAAGGTTTCAACGAGAAGGGAAATGGGTCACGTTGCAAGGGGATAATAAGGAAGGAACATTGCAAGCTATCACGGGCAAGAAACTTAGTAAAATAGCTTGTGTCGAGTTTTATGTGTGCAGTTATACTGCAGTTTTCCCTCCCCTGTTCATTCTTTCACCCTCCCTTGTTGTCATTACCGTGCGTGTGTGCGTGTGCTGGTAGATCAAGTCTTGCTGAAATGGAAGGAACTACCGAGTTGGGAAGCAACCTGGGAGGATTATTCGAATGTTGATACTCATTTTCCTCATTTTCACCTTGCGGACAAGGTGGCTTTTTGGGCCTAGACATCACAGGAGTGATAAGGATGATAAAGAAAAGATGAAGAAGGATGACAAGAATAAGAAAGGAGATGATGACAAGGGTTGTGAGAAGGTTTATGAGAGGAAGCGTGGAAAATAGCAAGCCCTTAGCATTACTGGCAGTATTCCCACCACAACACCCCTTCTCAGTTTCAGAACCAGCATGCTTGTAGTCAACCAAACCATCAGCAGCGGCCACAGCAGTCGGCAAGTCCTTCACAGCCTGCAATCAGATCATGTATCCTTAATAAGGGTCTCTTTTCCATCATTCTCCTTCGATAATCGATCGGTGGCTTAATGCTAACCTCTACTTTCAGATAGTTGCCACTAAAATTGTAACAAAATGTCCAACCACCCATTTCTAATTTTAAAAATTATATTTCAAAAATTATATATTACATATATATTAAAATTTGTTACAATATTTTGTTCACTAATTTATTTATAGATTTTTTTAATTTCTTTATTAAATAGTCTATATTTTGAAAAAAATTCAAAAAGGCAAAATTTTGAATTTAAATTCTTACACAACCAAGTGGTCATAATCACTATTTATGTGATTAATGTTACCCTACTTCCAGTAATTTTCTAATTTTTTATATTTTTCACCCTTTTTAACTAGTTTGGAAAATAAATTAAAAAAAATAGAAATCCGTATACTACGAAAAATGACCATTAGATTTTTAGTAAATATCATAATCGTTATATCTAATGATTAAAATATTATATAATTAAATATCCGTATAATAAAACATTAAGGTAGTTAGAAAATTGACAAAATAGAGGAAACATAGGAGGGTAATGCACTCATGGTCACACAGAAGGATTGGGCAGACTCCAGTGATTCTGAAGATGAATTGGATTATGACAATATTGCATTGATGGCTGAGTGGCTTTGGCCATCGAAAATTCTTATCCTTCTCAATATCCAACAAGATTTGACTCCTAGGAGTGTTCAACCTTACATACTCAGCAAACCTCGATCATAGAGCAGTTCTAAATCTCAAGATCCACTTTCACTTCACAAGAGATTAACAGGTTAGATGTTCGTGATGCATCTATCAAACCTTCGCTCAACAATAACTATCACATACCACTTATTTTCATCACCGTTCCATTTTCGACTTTAACAAAATTAATAACCTCGAGATACAATCATGGAAAGGGTACCTGCGATGACATCCTCATCCCTCACTGTATTCTGCACTGTTATATTGAAAGCCCTAGCGGTGGGTGGTCGATTGGATGCAGTACCGCTCACTCTTGATCACGTCGGTTTATTTAAGTTGACTATGCGTGAAAAGAATATTATATTTTAGATATTACTGGAAAGAGTTGTAATTTTTAAGTGGCAAGTTTTATAAATACCTAATATATTTTAGGGCCTGCCCCACAAGAACCATCTTCTCAAAGTGAAGATGCAGGCAAGCTCACATCAGCACAGGAGATTTCTAACACTGCATTTGAGGGAAGCACACAAGAACCTTTGACTCAAAGTGTTAAAGCAGCTTCACAACCTCAGCATAAAATTTCTTTCTCTTCTTCCACACCTTTTTCCTCCACCTCTATCACTTATGAAAAATTCTAAGGCCATCACTAGTGGACTTTACCCACAAGTGATGCCCGGGGGGAAACATATCTCAAAAATGAATTTTATATGATTTTTACAAGTTTAACATTTTTAAATGGAATAAAGCTTTTTAAATCATTTTAAAATACTTACGCCCATAATTAAATACTCCCACAAATTCTAAAAACTAAATAATATCATAAAGATTATAATGCAAAAGATTTCATGATTTAAAACATCTCAATATTTTACTTTTATTTTAATATAGACACTCTTAGTCCCAATAGAATATTGCAAAATGGGGTTGATGCATTACTGATACTTTCAAATTTTCATTATTTGCAAATTTTGAGTTTACATAACATTTTTTTCCTAAATATGTTTTAAAAATTAATTATTTAATAATTTAAATGTGTCATGATTGGAAGTCATTCTCATGTTCATTAACTCGTCTATACACATTTTTATATGTTATTACCTATATATATATATATATATATATATATATATATATATATATATATATATATATATATATCTGTGTGTGTGTGTGTGTGTGTGTGTGTGTGGAAACTGGTCACCAACCACAGTTAGATATATATGTATATCCAACCAACCCATCTTTCACCATTAAAAACAATAATCAATGGTCAGGATAATTTGTGAATCAAGATTACCAACATATTTCTGGGCTGAAGCTGTCAACACTGCATGCTTCACTCAGAATATTTCCTTGGTTAATCAAGCTAGAAGAATGACTCCTTATCAGTTGTTAACCAACAAGAAACCAACTTTAGCTTTTCTTCATGTCTTTGGATGTAAGTGTTTTGTACTAAGGAATCATGGAGTTGATAAATCTAGTGAACTAGAAAATGTGTGTTCTTGTTTAAAATAATTTGTTTGGTTGGAACCTGTTGTTATACGTGGTAAGGTAATTTGGAATCGTTATTGAAAAAGACGATTAATTGTGAGAAACAATTGTGTTTTGTTTTAGAAAAACAAAATTAGTCTTAATTACAGGTGTCAATAACTGATTAGTGCACATAATTAGTGGACAATTCATCTTCAGAATCACTAGAATCTGCCCAATCCTTCTGTGTGACCATGAGTGCATTACCCTTTCCAGAATTTCTTGGCTTCTTACACTCACTAGCAATGTCTATTGTTTGTTTATTAGAATGATAAAGTATAAAATATCAGTATGCATGTGTTAAAACTTGCTAGCATAGACTTAACAAAATTCAGAATGACAGCCCGTTCAAAGGAGCAGTTTTTCTGTACGGGTTGCTGTACGGCCGTTCAACAGGTCGTACAAGTCCTGCTGTGTATTAAAAGAGCATTAAAACATCTTATCTTCATATCTTAACCTAACATCTTATTTTTCTGAGTTACTTTTATCATGAAACATATGATAAAGAAATGAATTAAGTGACTAAGGTGGCCTATGTTCTCGAACCGGGGTCCAATAAACTTAAGTGGACAGATGTGCTTCAACCGTCAATTGTGGTGGAACAGACCCTAATCCTGAAGCACTGTCATGTTGCACAGGCTTCAGCCATTGAGACATATAGTTAGAGCTAGAGCTAGGCAAGCTAGACTCCTCGGTTACAGATGCAACTTCTGTAACCGGATGGAAAGACTCTACTACTGTTGTCTCCACAGGAGTGGGATGAGTTACAACAGTAGGTGACACAGGCACAGGGTCTCTAGTGAGAACTAGTGAATCATCTGTGTTTGTGATGGTGTCATTAGGATATGCCCCAGCATGCATTCCCTGACCATCTAAATGTGGTACCTGGGTGGTGAGCAAGGTGTCATGCACCCTCTGGCTAGAGATCTGGGAAGCACAAAATCTAGAATTAGTACTTGTCTGATTGATGTGGTTATGGGAGGAATTGGTACTTGAGAAACTTGAGGATTTGCAGCCAGCCTTGTGTGAGTTCTTGATCCGAAAAGGGAAGCTGAACAAGTTCACGAAGGGTGTTAGATTTTGTTCCTCGCTTGCATTTATGTAGGATGTTATGCATATTGTGGATTTGAGGATTGATCTAAATATTAGTGAGTGCTATTTTATTTTTCATCTTTATGTTGAGTAACTTTTAGTAGGTCTACATAATTACTTACCCCAAAAGCACTACAACTCATCTTGAATCATGCTATATCTAGAGAACAAAGACAAAACTTTCAGGTGTTTTTACTTTCTTTGCCCTTCTAGCCTTGAACTTGAATTTCACCTTTTGCATCTTGTCACTTGAGAGTAATCTAAAACCTTTGACTTTGGACCATTGTAGTACACCATTAGCAGTTTGCTTTTGGAGACATACTGATGGTTTCTTGAGTTGGCAAGACAGTTGCAGAAACCACAGATTCAGATATTGTTAAGTCATTACTAACTGCATCCACCCTAGACATAGAGTCTTGTGTGGAGTTGCTTTTGCATGAATTATGGTGGATTTAAGCTTACAATAAATGAGGGTGGTCATCAAAGGAGTTCAAAATCTATAACCCATGTTCCAGGGTGTAATGGATTTTGTAAACTAAATTACAATTTTGTGGTAACAGTCCTGTGTGAGGTTTAAAATATTAAAATAATATCTTAGTTTGCATTGCTTTAGTCTGCCTAATTACTCATAGCAAATTTCATACTCATAACATGAGATAAACCATCTTCAATAGCATTAGCCCTACCAACAGCAGTAGTAATAGTAGCAACAAGCATGTCCACCTTAGCACAATCTGTTACTCTATACAGTTTAAGATCCACACACACAGCTATAATTAATGGCAGAGATACCTCCTCCAACAGGTTCAAGTTCTGAGAAGGCGCATTCGTGCCACACAAGAACCATCCTCTCAAAGTGAGGATGCAGGCAACCCCAATTCCATCCAAATTTGATTAGCAATTTCACTATTCTTTTTTTCCCCCTTTTTTGAAGAAAGCAATTTTACTATTTTAATATATTTTTATTATTTATTTTTTCAAAATTCAAAAACCAACTTATCTTAAAAAAAATAGAGTAATGCTACATGCACAAAAAAGAAATAGTTACAGAATGAGTATGTTATCCGCCACTACCTCTTTTGTCTACTACTACCTCCGTTCCATAACTAATTTTTGTCTTAATTTAAATTTTCAAAGTCAAATTTGTTAATTTTGACCAATAAATTAAACATATTATATAATAATATTTATTTTTATAAAAATATCATAAAAAAATTTAGTATTCTATTTTATGAACCAACTTAAAAATATGTAAAATCATAAATGACTATTTTTAAATTGTTGATCAAAGTTAGATAAATTTGACTTTGAAAAATCAAATTAAGCAATACTTATGGGATAGAGGGAGTATTTAAGTTGTTGCTAAGATTTTTGTGAACATCTCTTTTCCTAATACTAATTTAGATGTATTGCTTTAAAAAAATTATTATACATATAGTTTTAATGTATATATATTCATGACATAACTTAACAGATAAAATCAAATTATTATTTTATATTATACACGTAGTTCATCTTTTAGCTTGCTAAATATTTTCTTTTATTTTAATCTCTTTTTTGGCACAATAGTTAACTTTTTTGGCTATATTTTCATATTTGATTTTTTCCCAAAATAGTTTCTTATATTGTTACATTTATATAATTTTTTGGCCATATTCTTATATTTGATTTAAATCACTGACATATACTTTTCGTATTTCAATATAAATACACTTTTTAGGTTTACATGTTAAAAAATAAAATATTTTTTTATGCTAGATCCAACATTTTTCAACTATTTATTTTATGATCTATTCTTATTTATTTTGTCGTACTGAAAACAAAAACCAGACTATCGACTACCAAAATTTTGGACAAAATCCCTCCTATACTTATTATTAAAACCGTATTTGGTTGTTAGTAGAACTACATTCAAATAATAAGAAGGATATTTTGATAATCAAAATGAAATCTATACTATTATATAAAAGAAGAAACATTAAAAGTTTTGGTACATGTTTTTTGGTACCTGCTTTTTGGTACCTATTTTTTGGTACATGTGTTTTGGGTGTTAGCCCTCTATATCACAATTTGAAAGCAAATGGCCTCAAATATCACAGCTCAAAAACTTGGCCACAAATATCACTCCATAACACAGTTGCGTGTAGCGTTTTGATTTTTTTCTTTTTTTTTTTTTAAAACGCTAATGCGTGTAGCGTTTTGGGGGCTAAAGAGAGATGAAACGCTACTTAATATAGCGTTAACTGTTTTTTTTTTTAAAACCAACTAGCAAAACGCTAGTTAAACTTTGGTTTTAAACTTCAAAACTGTAGTTAAACTTTGGTTGTGGTGGAAACGCCACTTCATGTGGCGTATTTTTTTTTCCTTTTTTATCTAAATATATACGATCGTTTTGAATATTTTTAAACCCAAAATGAAATTATTGAAACCTAAAGGTTAACTGATAGGGTCATAATTCATCATATTTTTAATACCTATTTTATGTTAGTTTTCATAATTTTATTAATTAATAAATTGTTTTATTTTGTTTTGTAGGAAAATAAATAAAAACAAATTTCAAGCAGGAAAAGGTGCAAAAAGTGAAAGGAGGTGGAAAATTCTTGAAGTCAAAGAAATTGGAGGAAAAATCGAATACTTATCCGAGAAGAAAAGGAAATTGAATAAATTATAGTCAAGATTGGATTGTAATCAAAGGGACCAAACCCAATATTTTTCCCTATATATATATGGCCTTCTCTCTTGTAATTTAGACACTAATCTAGATTCATAATTTAGGAGTAGGATTAGATTTAATTGTCTTCCAATATAAACAGATTTTTTTTATTTTATTCAAACACTTTTTCCTGTTCAATTCAATATTTGCTTCGTTAATTAATTTTCCGGAGAGCACATAATTTTCTGGCGTGCGTTTGTTTCCTTCGCAATTGATTACCAGGAAGTATCTTTTGTGTACTTTAGTTAAAAACAATGTGAGATCTTTTGTTTTTAATTCTAGTTCAATAGTTTAAGTCATTCTTGACTTTCTGTGGCATGCTTTATTATTATAATTTTTTCGTATATGTTCTAATTATGCGTAGCTAAATCTCTTGCCCTAGGATGAAGATGAAGTTAATTTAATTATTCTTGATTTCTTCTTGTTCCTTTTAATTGATTCTCATAATTTTTCTTGGTGCTTAATTGTTCAATTGACAAAGTGATTTTGATATATTATTGTTACCGGATTTATTTTTCATAGCCTATGCTTGCTCTTTGAAGTTTTGATAGGTTATTGTTAGATAACAAGTTTCATAGTATATGCTTGTCTCGTTAATTGAAATATCTTATTTGTGAAGGAAAGAGAATTGATTTTAGGTCGAGTTGATATTAATTGTGATTGATTAATGGATTCGGATTCCTAGGTTTTCCATATTATTTGATAATCTTTGCTAATTAGGTTAATTAGGTTAATTAAATCCCATCTCAAATCTTATTATCTAGTTCGCCTGAGTTAATTATTAGGGTTTTGAAAATACATAGTCTCTGAGGATCGATCTGTGATTGCTACAATTAAACACTGTGCGCTTGCAGTTATTTTGACACATCAAGTTTTTGGCGCCGCTGCCGGGGACTATTGGTAATTTTCTTTCCTTGATATTAATTCTTCGGATTAGTTTCTTGTTTTCTTTTGTTTGTTTTTTTAGGGAATAGTGAAGCGGAGAAAAGCTTGGACAAGAAGATCGTTGGAAGGCCTCACCGTCTCTTTTGAAATTTTTGGAAGCGCTTTTCGGTATTCCGTATCACCTCCCTCTATTTTTTTTTCTTTCTCATTATTGAAAAACACAAAAAAAAAATAAATATTTGAAAAACCCAAAAATATTAGTTAGTTAATTGTTTGAAAACCAATTTGCTGCATCATTCATTCTCTCACATAGGATCACATCATCTAGATTTCTTTATTGTATTTATTGATTTCCCACGTAGTGTAGTGCATCCATAAGTGTTTACTTTCTTGTTCTTTGTGTGTTGCATCATTCAATCAATCTTAAGGGTGCCACCCAATTACAAGATAAGGTGAGGGATTTCATCACCCTTTCCTTGGCCCATAAATCACTAATTCCTTCATCTTGCATACCCTTTCCTTACTAAAACTAAGTAGACGTTGGCCCCTAGGATCTCGCGCTCAATTAGGAAGAGAATCTAGGAGGAACGAATCACTAAGTATTCTTTCATTTGGTGTCTAGGCAAGCTTGATGCTTACCTGGCTAATTTGGATTGGTGTCTAGAAAGGTGTTTATCCTCTTGGCAATGCTTGCACCTGCCTGGCCAGTCAGGACGAGTGCTTTTTGAGTTGTGACTTTTAGTAGTATCTTATTGTTAGGAGCAAGGTCTAGATTTTTTTTAGGTTAATATAGATTTTTCTTTTTAATTTTCCATTTTTTTTAGGTGTTTACTTATAGCTCTTGTCTACTACGTGCTTAATTGTTTACTTCTCTTGTATGCAAAGTGCTTGGGTTCGAGACACTACATCTAGATTAGTAAGACAAACCAATCTGTCATCTCCTAAAGTAGTAAGGCAACTTGAGTTTTCTTCACCCACTAGATTTGAGTCAAAAGAATTAGAAGTTCAACCCGTAGTCATGGCTGTTTCACTCAAAGACCGTTGTTACCCAGCTCGTACAGCTCAACCCTCATGCATAGTCTTACCCACAGTAACCGCGAATAACTTTGAAATCAAACATCACAACATTAGCATGTTACCTAGGTTTGCTGGGGTAGAGGGAGAGGATCCATATCTTTTCATTCGAGAGTTTGAGGAAGTGTGTGCATTGCAGAAACTTCAACAATTGAGTGAGGATTCCATTAGGCTCAGGCTTATTAATTTTGCTTTGAAAGAAGATGCTAAACAGTGGTTGTACAGTCTACCCGTTAATTCCATTTCCACATGGGAGGGATTTGTTGCTATCTTTCTTAAAAAATATTTTCCAAACCATAAAGCAAACAGACTTAGGAATGAAATCAACCAATTTCAACAAAATCGGAATGAGTCTTTTTGGAAATATTTTGATAGATTTAAAAAGTTGTTGTCTAAATGTCCTCAACATGGTATAGAAAAATGGAGACTTTGCAAAATTCTTTATGAAGCCTTAGATAGCCAAACCACTGCTTTGTTAGAGTCTATGTGTAATGGTAAGTTTATGGACAAAGATGAGGATGAAGCTTGGCAATTTTTTGAGGAGTTAGCTGAAAGAACAATGTTGTGGGAGTCAACTAGGGAACCTAATCAAGAAACTGAAAATTCTAACTCATCTAAGGGCTTACACGTAGTTGGTAATTCTATTGCAACCGAAGCTAAGTTAGCTACACTCACTAGACGTCTAGAAGCCTTAGAAACCAACAATGTGTCATCTCAAATGTCTCTCTATGCAAACTGTAGTTCTCCTAATCATGTGGTAGAGAATTGCCCTGAAATTGAACAAGTCAATGCCATGTTTCAACCTAGAGTTAGGAATGATCCTTATGCACCCACATACAATCCTGGTTGGAAGAGTCACCCAAATTTCTCATGGAATCAAGGTCAATACAATCAGTACAATCAAAATCCTCAACCTGCTTTTCAAAAGCCCAATCCTGGTCCATACCCAACTCAAAATCCTAATTCATATCCACCTCAAAATCTTGGTCATTATCCAAACTCAGTTCCCATGAATCCTCCTGGTTTTGCCGAATCTGACAAGAGATTCAATTCTTTAGAAAAGAGAATTGAGGCGTTATTGAAATCTCAAGCTAATCTAACTCAATCTCAACAATCTTTTATGCAAACCATGACCCAAGATAGGCAGTTACTGAATTCCAACACTCAAGCCATATCTAAGCTAGAGGTCCAAGTTAGTCAATTGGCAAACATAATCAGTGAGAGAGAGAAAAATAGATTTCCTAGTCAACCCGAGACAAATCCTAAATTTCATCAAAATCAAAAGTCTCATGAAAATGTGAATTCTGTTATCTCTCTAAGGTCTGGTAATCAATTCAAGAATCATGCTGGTGTCAATACTCAAGAAGAAGATAAGCTAACATCTGAACCAAATCCTTTGCTCTTGAATCCTAGTCTTAAGCAATCTTCAAATCCTGAGAGTTCTGAAGTAGATAAAGCTGATGAGTCATCACCATCCGATGAACCACCTTCGAAACCCCACTCTGATGTGTCTAATGAAAAAGTCTTTAAACCGAAAGCCCCATTTCCTAAAAGACTTACTTCAAACAAACAATCTGCTCAGTTAGATAAGATTTTGGAAGTCTTTAAGCAAGTCAAGATTAACATTCCTCTTTTAGATGCGATTCAACAAGTTCCCTCTTATGCTAAGTGTCTAAAAGATTTGTGTACTCATAAAAGAACCACTCATGTTCCTAAGAAAGCTTTCCTAACATCTCATGTTAGTTCTATTTTGTCAAATCAAATCCCTGTGAAGTATAAGGATCCTGGTTGTCCTACCATCTCTTGTGTCATAGGTGATACTTTCATTGATAAAGCTTTAATCGATCTAGGAGCTAGTGTGAATCTTCTTCCCTTATCTGTCTATCAAGCCTTGGGTTTAGGTGAACTTAAGAAGACTAGTGTTACTCTTCAGTTAGCTGATCGTTCTGTTAAAACTCCAACAGGTGTAGTGGAAGATGTGTTGATTAAGGTTGGTGATTTTGTCTTCCCCGTCGATTTTGTTGTTCTAGAAACCGAACCAGTCAAAAATCTCAAAAATCAAATTCCTATCATTTTAGGAAGACCTTTTCTTGCTACCTCTAATGCTTTGATTAACTGTAGAAATGGTTCGATGAAACTCACTTTTGGAAACATGACGATAGATCTTAATGTCTTTAATGTAGGAAGTCAACCTAATGAGCTTTTTGAACAACCTGTAGAAGATAATTTGATAGATGAGGTTGTTTCATGGTCAAATCTTGAGGATAGTGCAATTGAGTCTTTTCTTGAGGAAGATGTTTTGTTAGAGTATGAGAGTAATAAAGAACTTCATGAGCTTTATAGAAATTTTTCTTCTGATGAGATGTTAGATGAATTGAATGCCATTTGTTCTAAGCATGAAACCCAACTTGAGGATAGTTCTTTTGATCCTAAGTCCGTTGTTAAGACTTCTGTTGGTGAGCCACCCACTTTCGTTTATAATCCATTTTTTTCCATTCTTGATCAGTCTTTGATAGTTGATAATGAAACTTATCATGTTCTTTCTAATGACTTGGTTCATAACCAAGGATTTCAAGTGATTAATTTGCTTAAACAACATAAAGAAGCGTCTAATTGGTCTATGAATGATGTTAGGTGTATGAGTTTTATTCTGGTATATGATCATATTTCTCTAGTGGATAATGGTGTTTTTGTGGGTGTGTTTCACATGTTTGATGATTGTGTTACATGTGGTGTTTTTCCTCGATCTGGTATTGGTTAGTATATATGTTTCGTAATGTATCTCCCATATAGTCAAGTTTAGGTATAGGGGAGTGTGTGTGAGTGTTGTAGGTAATAATGTTTCTCCGTCATGCCTTTATCAGGTATCCTCGTCCTTTTACTTTGTCATTTTTTTACTCATTTGCATACATTGAGGACAATGCATGATTTAGGTATGAGGAAGGGATTTAGTAGTATTATTATTTGAAAAAAAACCCAAAAAAAAATGAAAAATGAAAAAAATACAAAAATAATTCTAGCCTTGTGAAATGATTACTTGTTAAAAGTTGGCTTGATCTTGTGTTTCTGAAGCTTTTGATTGAGAAGTGATTTGCTAAGTTCTTGGGCACACACACACACACACTAGCAAGTTGAAACTAGTAGACTTATTGAATGTTGTAAGTAATTAAAAGGACATGAATATGTACAAGAAGATTTGGTTTCCATGCTTTGAGTACAAGTAGATGCATTAAAGAGACTTTTACTTGGGATTGATTATGTTTTGCCACCAAGTGAGATTTTGAGCCTATATGTATATCTTTTGCATTTTATATTCGTTTGCTTGAGTGTCCACATGTCGTTTGCATTGCTAGCACTTGTTTGAGACCTTTCTTGAAATGCATGACATTATTTGATGGTAAGATGATAAAGGCATTTAGGAATAACCAATTATTATCCAAATTACCACACCCTTACATGTGATCAATTAGTTACCCCTTTGAGCTTAATCCTATTTTTTCGGTGACACACCACATTACTTGCCTAGACCTTTTTGTTGTACAGCCTAACATATACTTGATCCCAATTTTTCAAAGGCTAGTAGGAAGTTAAGGGAGTAATAAGGTGTGTGAGATGGGGTTTACTTTTGTTCATTAATTTTAGGGAAATATTGGATTTTGTTGCTTACTTGTTAGTCGTTGTTCAATAAATTTTGAAGAAGGATTGTGGTTGTGTATATATTTATATTATCTATCTTAGCTCTCCAAAAAAAAGAAGAAAAAAAATCATATGAGAGCATAATTATGTTTCGGTGTTTTTGTGAACCTTCTTCATTCGACTAGTCAAGCAGTTTGTTGGAAGAAAATTAGAAATCCATGTATGGGGAGGATGTATGGTGTTGTGTATGATTTATTATGGTTTCTACTAGCTTTTGACACTTCACTTTATTTGGCCTTGCTTGACATACCTTGTCCCTAGCCCCGTTACAACCCAAATAAAAGACCTTTTGATTATCGTCATTAATGTATGTTGTGTTAAAGTTAGATTGATACCAAATGTCAAGCATGCTTATGATTTTGTTGGAATGGAGTGATACACTTACCCTTGTTCTTGAGTGAATATTCTTTTGTGAGTGAAAGGTGAGTTGTTACTTGTTTCTGCATATGAGATCCCAAGTTTTGACTCTAAGATGTACTTTTGTGGGCTTAGCATGGTTACCAACTTATTTTTACACTTGACATGGACTTTTGAGCACCTATGCATATTTCTTTGAGTAGACTATGTGAATACTTGCACTTTCCACACCAAGACATTGCAAATTCACTTTGATTTCTTAAGTTGATGTAGCATGAGATGACTTGTATGTGTGGTGTTGCATTGAACAATCTTTTACATGAGCTAGATGGATTTTGTGGGTACATTCACTATAGGCCCTCACGAGACCTCATTCATCCACTAGGGCTGCCTAGGGGTTTAAAGGGCTTGTTGCATATGTCAAATGCAACCGTGATCACCTACGGAAGTGGTATTATCTATTAGATAGTATTTTATTATATATTTTTCTCGAGGACGAGCAAAGGATAGGTATGGGGGCATTTGATAGGGCCATAATTCATCATATTTTTAATACCTATTTTATGTTAGTTTTCGTAATTTTATTAATTAATAAATTGTTTTATTTTGTTTTGTAGGAAAATAAATAAAAACAAATTTCAAGCAGGAAAAGGTGCAAAAAGGGAAAGGAGGTGGAAAATTCTTGAAGTCAAAGAAATTGGAGGAAAAATCGAATACTTATCCGAGAAGAAAAGGAAATTGAATAAATTATAGTCAAGATTGGATTGTAATCAAAGGGACCAAACCCAATATTTTTCCCTATATATATATGGCATTCTCTCTTGTAATTTAGACACCAATCTAGATTCATAATTTAGGAGTAGGATTAGATTTAATTGTCTTCCAATATAAACAGATTTTTTTTTTATTTTATTTAAACACTTTTTCCTGTTCAATTCAATATTTGCTTCGTTAATTAATTTTTCGGAGAGCAAATAATTTTCTGGCGTGCGTTTGTTTCCTTCGCAATTGATTACCAGGAAGTATCTTTTGTTTACTTTAGTTAAAAACAACGTGAGATCTTTTGTTTTTAATTCTAGTTCAATAGTTTAAGTCATTCTTGACTTTCTGTGGCATGCTTTATTATTATAATTGTTTCGTATATGTTCTAATTATGCGTAGCTAAATCTCTTGCCCTAGGATGAAGATGAAGTTAATTTAATTATTCTTGATTTCTTCTTGTTCCTTTTAATTGATTCTCATAATTTTTCTTGGTGCTTAATTGTTCAATTGACAAAGTGATTTTGATATATTATTGTTACCGGATTTATTTTTCATAGCCTATGCTTGCTCTTTGAAGTTTTGATAGGTTATTGTTAGATAACAAGTTTCATAGTATATGCTTGTCTCGTTAATTGAAATATCTTATTTGTGAAGGAAAGAGAATTGATTTTAGGTCGAGTTGATATTAATTGTGATTGATTAATGGATTCGGATTCCTAGGTTTTCCATATTATTTGATAATCTTTGCTAATTAGGTTAATTAGGTTAATTAAATCCCATCTCAAATCTTATTGTCTAGTTCGCCTGAGTTAATTATTAGGGTTTTGAAAATACATAGTCTCTGAGGATCGATCTGTGATTGCTACAATTAAACACTGTGCACTTGCAGTTATTTCGACACATCATTAACTGTTTAAACCCCGAGGGAATACTGATAATATTTAAAAATTTAAAATAAAAAATTGAATCCGGCGGCCTGATTTTTAAACGCTATAAGTTAGGGTTTAGGGTTTAGAGTTGTAAACAACCGTAAACCCTAAGTTCGTATACGGTTTATTCATCGTTCCGAATATTTCTAAAACCAAAAATGGAAATATTGAAACCCAAAAGTTAATTGTTGAACCCCTAAATTTAATTAAAATTGTTTTTTTAAATTTAAAAATTTTAATTAAAAAATTGAATCTGGTGGCCTGATTTTTAAACGCTAACGCGTTTAAAAATCAGGATTAGTTAGGGTTTAGGGTCTAGGATTTAGGGTTGTAAACAACCCTAAATCCTAAGTTCGTATACGGTTTATTCGGCATTCCGAATATTTCTAAAACTCAAAATGGATACATTGAACCCCAAAAGTTAATTGTTGAACCCCTAAATTTAATTAAATTGTAATTTTTAAATTAAAAAAAATAATATTTTAATAGAAAATTTGATTATAAATTTTTTAATATTTTTTGCAAATATAAATTTAGGAGAAAATAAAAAAAAACCCCCAAAACGCCACATGAAGTGGCGTTGTGGACTATAACAAAACTTAAACATGCGTTTCCAGCTTTCCATCACCAGAGACATAACTTAAGTTAGCGTTGGAAACAAAAAAAAAGGGAGAGAGAGAGAGAGAGAGAGAGAGAGAGAACGCTACACGATGTTGCGTTTTCAGGGAAAAATGAAAACGCTACATGAAAATGTGTCTTGGAGTGATATTTAGGGCCAGGTTTCTAAGATGTGATATTTGAGAACATTTACTTTTAAATTGTGATACTGGGGGCCTTTTCTCCTGTTTTTTGGTAGTTCGTGAATTTACTTATTTACCTTTTTCTTTTCATTATAAAGAAAAATAAATACACCTAAAATAAATAATAACATAATATAATTAGTGGTAATTAGTCGAGATATTATTCTTTATAAACACCTAAAAATGTCAATCGTATCATATCTTTTCATCATTAATATTTCCTTTCGAATTAAAACACGTTATAATTAATGGTAATTAGTCGATTAGCATAATAAAAATAATAGTAATTAGTCGATTGCCTTTTTCACATTAATAATAATAATAATAAATTAATGGTAATTAGTCGATTGCCTTTTATACATTTACTTTTAGTTGAAGATATTACATTTTATAAACACCTAAAAACATCAATCGTATCATATCTTTCGATCATTAATATTTCCTTTCAAATTAAACACATTACCTTTTTAATTTAAAACAAATCTTACATTCATTAATATAGACCAGAAAATATCACACCATAATTTTCAAGAAAAATATAACACCTAAAATAAATAATAACATAATACAATTAATGATAATTAGTCGATTGTCTTTTTCACATTTACTTTTAGGTAAAGATATTACCTTTTATAAACACCTAAAAAGATCAATCGTGTCATATCTTTCAATCATTAATATTCCATTTCTAATTAAAACACGTTACCTTTTTAATTTACAACAAATCTTACAATCATTAATATATACTTGAAAATATTACACCATATTTATCAATTATTAATAAAATATACTAAAAATCGTGTACGTTGTTTATAATAAGGAAACATTAGTATAATTTGTAAACATGAGTATATTAAATTATATCAAATTAAAATTAAAAAATTATTAAAAATAATGATTATATAAAAACATAATTATAATATTAAATAAAATTTATAACATAATACAAGAAACCCGTGCATTGCACGGGTTATAAGCTAATATAAGTAAATTTCATAAATCGAATAGAATTTTCAACGTAAAAAATTGTCAATTTTTTTTCTCTTTTGCTTCTGCATAGTTTTAATTGGAAAATAATTGTTAAACAATCAATAAATTACAGATTATATTGATAATTTCGCGTGGGCTGTAAAATCGTTCAAATCAAATTTTAAAAATTCGAGATAGAGCATAAATATTGAATTGAACGTGTAAAATCTTATATATATATATATATATATATATATATATATATATATATATATATATATATATATATATAGTCACGCTCTAGTGAGAACACATGTTACTATGAGAACAGTGAGAACAATGTGTTCACCACATTTCAAGCTATTTTAAAGGTCCCTCGCTATGGGCACCTTCACAAAAAAGTCTTATAATTCTACCCTCTGGGGTGATCATAAACCGCACCAAACCGCACAAACCACCCGTACCGCACCAACCTGCATCACACCGCGCGGTTTTTTACTTTCCGTGGGGCGGTTGCGGTTTCAAATTTTGACAAACCGCGTGGTGCGGTGCAGGTTGCGGTTTAAAATTTCTGAAATGCGGTTCAAATCGCACCGCACCACAATATTTAATATTATATATATATATATATATATATAATCAATTTATATTGTATAGGCCCACTGGCCCATCTATTTATAAGTATGATTCAATTTGAATTTTGTTAACCATCTATTTTAATTTTTCGTGATAACTATGATTTGGAATTATGTATGAGTTTAGATATAGTAATTTTTATTGAAGTAGTAAACCGCAGTGAACCGCATAACAACGCACTGCATTTTCGTGGTGCGGTTTAAAAATTTCGTGGTGCGGTTGCGGTTTGAAAAATTAACCAAACCGCATATGCGGTTTGGTTTACGATTTTAAGAAAAAATCGCACCGCCCGCACCGCGATCACCCCTACTACCCTCTATCCATTCATTAAAAAAAAATTAAAAAAAATTTAACAAAAAAATAAAAAAAATTGATGCTACGTCAGTATTTTTTAAATTTTTTAAAAAAAAATATTTTTTTTGATGAATGGATAGAGGATAGAATTATTAGACTTTTTCGTATTGGGTGCCCCTGGCGGGACCATTTAGAATAGCTTGAAATGTGGTGTTTTCATTGTTCTCCAACATATACATGTTCTCACCTGAATCAGTCCCTATATATATATATTAAAAGATTAATATAAGTATAAATATTAAAAAAGAAATCGTGCGTTGCACGGGTTATAAGCTACTAAGCTAGTATATAAATAAATATGAAAACATAAAGTAGAAATTGAATTTTATCTGGACTTAAATCGGCCTTTAAGTAGGGGTGAGAAAAAAATTGAATTGAAACTGAAATCGAACAGAAATCGGCCAAAATCGAACCAAAAAAATGAAATCGAAACCGAACCGGCGGTTGCGGTTTTTGATTTTTAAAAACCGAGACTTTCGGTTCTAGTTCCGGTTATAGGTTAAAACCGAACCGGCTAAAACTTAACCGAATCGATTATTAAAATAAATAAATAAATATATATATATATATATATATAATTTACATAAATTTATATAATTTATATGTATTCTTAAAATTAATAAATATAATATATTTTGAATTATAATTAAGCTTCAAAACGATGTCGGATGAGGCAAGGAAGATGTCGGAGCTGGATATATGTAATAAATTTGTTTATCTTAAATTCTTAATTATGTATTGAAATACAGATTCTTCATAGCAGAAGAGGTTGAGTGTCCGAGTTTTAGCAACCTAAACATTAGTTTTTTTTTTGAAAAAAAAGCAGCAGTAGAAGAATTTCATAAGAGCGTAAATACAATAAAAGTTTTTAGTTCACATTAAATAAATATCCAAGTAGATTACAAAAGTATAAGATTTTAGTAGCACCCAAATCCAAAGGGAGTGTTGATTTCATCATAAAACACAGAGACTTTAGACTTCTACGTTGCTTCGTAAACAAGAAATAATATTAATAATGTGTGATCTTAAGAAAATAGAGTAGACTTACTATGCAATTTCCTCAAATCTTGAATAACGTTCACAAAAGCTGACTATCTTATATAGGCCTACAAGAAAATTTAGATAATTGTCAGATCACCTGTATATAAATGATACAATGCAATGTCATTAATCTGCACATCTAACATTAGCACTAACATATACACTGAGTGTACTCATTCAACAGCTCAGTCACTTTGTTTAAAAATCGAGAACGTTATAATTTATAAATTTAAAGTCTTGTAAAATATATATGATTTTTTCGTTCGATTTTATAACCGAAACCGAACCGTTAAAAAACGAACTGAGCTTTTTAAAATCGAAACCCAAACCGAAACTGATGGTTCGGTTACGGTTTTCAATTTTTAAAACCGAATTTATGCAGTTTCGGGTTCGATTTCGGGGCAAAACCGATCCGAACCATGCTCTCCCCTACCTTTAACCGTGTATTGTACTACGTCCTAATAATGATTAGGTGACTATTTGTAATGGTTTTTAGTTCATGTGTTAATAAATTTAGAGCATTTGCTAGATACATTTATAATGTATCAAGTATTTGTGAGTAGTTCATTCACTTGCCAAAATTAAATCAGGAATATGACCTATATGAAAAAAAAAATAATCTTGCATGTAGGCGTTGGAGTTCGAACCTGGGTTGATTACGTGAGTGACATGCACCCCACCACTACACTAACAAAAAGAACTGACATATAAACAATGCGCGCCCTATACACCAGAGACTAGAGACTGGTATTAAAGGTCATAGAAATGCGCACCTCTACTAGTTTTAAATTATTTGTAGTTTTAAAAAATTTCATATCGTCTATCATCCTTATACGTCCTGTTTATTCTTTAGTAGCCATGTTGTTATACACTGCCAATAACTAGTGACGGACCTAGTTGGTTCATTATATCTGTTTTTTCCGCTCCATACCAAGGTTCAATTTTTAGCTTCAGCAAAGTTTTTTTTACTTTCTAATGCTCTTATTGCTCACAAACTACATGTAATCCTTGTGCCATTTTTTTTTTAAAAATAAAATTATCCTTTTTTGCATTAAAAACCTCGAAATTTTTAGACCCCTTACAATTTGGTTCTGGGTCCATCATTGTCCAATACTAATGTATTAGATGAATGCAAGGTTAAAACCAAGGACTAATCTATCTATCTATTTATTTTATATATAACTAGCTTAAAACCCGTGCGATGCACGAGTTTTCTTTAATATTATATGATTTTTTCAATAATTTGAATAATTTTTTGATGATATGAATTTTGTAAATTAAAATTTTAAATTATATGATTTGGTAATAATTATAAATATATATATATATATATATATATATATATATATATTGTCTTATATTATTTTTAATAAAACAAAAGAAATTAATTATAAGATATAGATAAGATTATATGTTTTAGCTGAAAAAGTAATCAATCAATTATTAATTATTATGTTATTATTTTATTGAATAAAATTCTATCAGTCTCGTCTATTGACGAGTTTCTCTGTCTCGTCTTCTTGATGAGTTATTTTCACATTTAAATCCTTAATAGAAACAAGTCTATCGTTTTATAGTTATGGCAGGCACATCGAACGGAAAGAACATCTTGGATGATTACGCGAATTTATCCTTAAATGATGAGGATGATGAAGGTCTGATTCTAGAGGAACCCCAAGGTGAGAAGGCAGGATTGGACTATACTCATTGTTTGGTGGGAAGATTGCTAACAAACAGAAAGGTGAATTTTATAGCAATGCAGGATACACTAGCATCGATATGGAGACCAGTTAAAGGTGTGTTTATGGAAGCAACTTCATGCCCAAACATATTCCTTTTTAAGTTTTTTCATGAGTTCGATGTTCAAAGAGTGTTGGAGGATGGTCCATGGAGTTTCAACCAGCAAGTTCTCCTGGTTAAGAAGTTTGAGTTGGACGAACAGTTGGCAAGTGTGAAGTTATTTGAGATATTTATTTGGTTGCAAGTGTATGAGTTACCCGTAGGCTTCAACTCAGAATTCATTCTCAAGTCAATAGGTAATTATGTTGGTACTTTCATGAAGTCTGACTCAAAAAATTTCCAGGGTATGTGGAGAAACTATCTGCGAATACAAGTGGCTGTGGATATTCGGCATCCTTTGAAGAGTAAAATGCGTCTAAAGAAAAGCGGAGGGGACTGGATATGGATGAAATTTAAGTATGAAAGATTACCATCGTTCTGTTTCTACTGTGGTAGAATTGGGCACACTGATAAGTTTTTTGAAGCTCTGTTTGATAATCCAGAAAATAGGGAAGTGCGTAATTATGATAGTTCTCTGAGAGCCCAGTTACAAAGACAAACAACTAACAGCAATAATCAATGGTTTCGAAGTGCAGATGGAGGTTTGATAAATCCGGCAATGGGGGGTGGGAATGGTGCAAACTCAGAGGAGACAGAGAACGAGTTAATTTCGGTAACTACTCAGCACAATATTAGGAGTGAAAGGAGGAAGGGATGAGAAAATCATGCTTTGTCAGTTAAGGCATCCGAATTCAAGGGAGGGGATGATATTAATCATAATGAGCGGGATAGTAAGTCCACTGATGGGGTTATAATTTCAAAACAAAAAAGAGCTCGTAAAGATGGGGAAGAGTTGGATAAAATAAGTGGGTTGGGTCATACAATATCACAAACCTTTGGGCCAGATACTGAAATGAGAGATGAAACAAACCAGAACCAAAAAAACTTGGCATTGGCGGGCTCTTCTTTGCAGGCCTGCCAGCCACAATGAGTTCATTATTCTGGAACTGTAGGGGCTTGGGCGATCCTCGTACAGTTCAGGTTTTATTGGACTTGCACTAGTACAAAACTGACCTTATACGTCGCCTCTTATACGTCGGTTCTCGCCAAAGGCGACGTATAAAGTAGTTATATACGTCGGTTCCGCATAAAGGCGACGTATAAGGTCAATTTTTAAAATTTTTTACGTCGGTTGAACAAAACGCCGACGTATAAAGTCATATTATACGTCGGTTGAGGAAAAGGCGACGTATAAAATGCTACTTTATACGTCGGTTGAGAAAAAGGCGACGTATATAATGCTACTTTATACGTCGGTTGAGAAAAAAGCGACGTATATAATGCTACTTTATACGTCGGTTGAGGAAATGCAACGTATAAAATGCTACTTTATACGTTGGTTGAGAAAAAGACGACGTATATAATCACTTTTTACATCATATTTTCAAGACCCGACGTATATATATTAATCATATACGTCGGTCTTTTTATCAGTGACGTAATTTAGACATACTTTACTCTTTTATTTCCCCATTCTCTCCCCTATCCCCCAAATTCAACCCGCTCTCTGTATCAATTGTTACTTTCTCCGATCCTCATCGCCGCTTTCTCACTGGAAAATCCAACTTATTGCCGCATTTTAGTCTTAATCGACGATCTCTCTCTCAGATCTTCTGACTCTATCTTCTTCAATTCGCTTCAAGCTCGTGGGTTTCATCTCGATTTCAAGCTCGCTGATGATCCCACTCTTTCGCTTCAGCGTTATGGACAGTACCTATGATTCAGAGTCTTTATCGAGCAAATTCGTTTCACTCAAACTTCATCTCTCTATTGGCCTTGAATTTGAAATTCAAATTCCATCTCTTGAGTTAATTTTTGGGCTTTGAGTCTTTTGGTTTAATTTGAGGTATGCCTTGTGTTGAGTTCTTATATGCTTAATTGACTTGTGTTCTGATTTTGGGTTTGCATTCCAGTTTTTGTATTTTTCACCTTTAAGTGTTTGTTAATTTTTGCTTTACCTGTGTGACGTTTCAGAGGTACAAAGAAGCTGGGCACGACACCATTGTTCTGGCTGGAGCAGAATATTGAAGTGGCAGCTCCCGAGACTGGGCTGCTAAGGGCCCAATGCTCCAGGTGAGTTGTTTGTTGGATTTATGAGAGAGTTTGGACACTTTGTTTGGAAGAGCTATCATGGTTGCCACTAGCCCTACAGCCCCTACTGCAGTTCTTTGTTTGTTTCAGAATGCTTCTGTCTTGTTGTACATATGTTTGAAAGTCCCAAACAAGTTCTGCTTTCGAGTTTGAATGTGGATGCACTCACAATACAAATAGTTTATCTTTTTGTCTCTGATTGGTATATCGGGAAATGGGCATGAAGAGATTGATTGAATTTTGTAAGAAGGTTGGAAAAGGAAGACTAAATCATCCTCTTCTAGATGAACTAATTTATATGCCATCTTTAATAAGAGAAACAACGTCCTTGTCTGTTAGGTTATGCAACTAATTAGAAATTTTACCAAGTACCCTCCGGAATCAACTAAGTCGAGTGAGCTTTAATATCTCGTGTAGTCCAAATTCTGCATTCCTTTTATTTTATTAAATAATATATTGTTTCCCTGTGTATCTTCTGTTGGGCCTTCAAACTTAAAGTGTATGGCAATTTCAGTATATCTGAATATTGCGTCCAATTTATTTTAATTTACAATTGAAGTAATGGCAAATAATTTAATATTGTCAAACCAGCTCGCGAACTTTTTTTACTTCAGAAGTCCTTTTGTTTGTCAAGGATGCTAATTTATTGTTCTATTTATCTTTGAATCTCTCAAAAAAGTTTTACTTTTGAGTTTAAATGGCGTGTACTTGCAATACAATAAGTTTTTCTTGTTGTCTTTGATTCGTCAAGTAGGTTCTGATATTCTTCTGCCGTCTTCAGAATTTGAATTTCTATATATAAAGTGACGTGCATTCTATTTTGAACATATAGTGGTTATAGTGCCAACCCCAGTTCCCTTGTTTGTCAAAGAATGCTTCTTTCTTGGTCCTACACATTTTTATAATGGTGATGTGGTTTACTTTTGAGTTTAAATGTGCAGGTCAGACTGGAAGTAATGGGAAAGAAAGCGAAAAATGCAACTTTTATATATGGAAATGAGGCTGCGAAGATATCAAAGGAAATACAGAAAGTGGAAAAGCGCAGGATTGTGAAAAGCACTCTTTGTAATGAGAGAAGCTCCCGAAGCCATTGCATGGTTTGGACTTTGACGTATCTCAATTTGTCAATTGTCAAAATTTGCAGAACAATTAGGTTTAACTCTGTGTTTTCATTTGGCAGATTATTCTGGATGTCCCAACAGTTGGAGGACGTCTTATGCTTGTTGATATGGCAGGTTCTGAAAATATTGAACAGGCTGGACAAATTGGGTTGGAAGCTAAAATACAGGCAAGTTCTCTTAGTACTTGATCTAGATACCTAGGTTTCTCATTTTGGTTTTGCAACAGTGTTTTATTCGTAGCTTTACCCATTGACATTGTGATCCTGTTTGTGCCTTTTTAAAAAAGTTCAGACTGCAAAAATCAACCAGGGGAACATAGCTTTAAAGCGTGTCGTAGAGTCCATTGCAAATGGTGATTCCCATGTACCATTTAGAGATAGCAAACTCACAATGCTTCTCCAGGTACATTCTCCTAACATGATTCTCACATTCTAATAATTGACTCTTAGCTTTCTAGTTTTTAGTTAACTGCAACTTCTCTTATTTCTTTTCAGGATTCTTTTGAGGATGAAAAATCTAAAATCCTGATGGTACTGTGCGCAAGCCCAGATCCAAAGGAAATGCATAAAAACATTGCAACACTGGAGAATAAGGATTGAAGCTATGGATCAGTTTATATACAAGCTGCAAATGGAGAACAAGATCAGAGAGAAAGAGCGTAATGATGCATAGAAAGAGCTTATGAAGAAAGAAGAGGAGATTTCTGCACTGAGAGCCAAACTTACGCTAGTTGAAGAGGAAGGTCCATTAGCAAACGAAGAGGAGGTAATTAGTGTGAAGGTAAATGAACAGACAGCGATACTGAGAATTGAGTTGGAGGACAAAATACAAGAATGGCAGAGAATGGCAGATGCACTTGTTGAAATGGAAAGGAGGAAGATGGAAGAAAAGATGTTGCAACAGCAGCAGGAACTTGAAGTATTGAGACGACGACTAGAGGATATTGAATCAGAGTTACAGAACTCCAGGGAGAAAAACAGGTCAGTGGAGTTGGAGGGAAGTAACTTTGCAAAGAAACTGTTGGAGTTTTATACTGATGAAGATCCAGGGATGGAGAAATCAATGGATTTGGACAAGTCATTGGACTTTGACATGGGAAAAAGAGATGTAGTGGTAACTCATAAAATAGAAAATAACAGTGCTCCAGCATTTAATAACTCCAAACACTTCCTCCTGGCCAGGTTAGTAAAAGTTATCATGGTTGTTGGAGCATTTAATTTCTGATATGTATACCGATGTCAAGTTTTCGTTGGATTCTATGTCAAGTTTGTTGTTGTATTAACTGAGAACTATGGCAATTGATAACCAGGTGCATAGTTATGTATCTCAGACCAAAACGATTGCAGGTCACAACCTAGAGCCAACCCCGTGGCAAATATTTCCTGACAAAGAAAAGAGCAATTTTGAAACTGGATACACTAAAGCCTCCAAGGTGATACATTGTTCTTTTAAACAAAATAATTTTGTTGATACATTTAGTTTCTTCATTCTTTGACCTTTAGTTTTTGCTGAATAATAGAATTGGACTGAAGAAAAGAACATGGATACTCCAAGTCTAAACTATCGAACCAATGCAAAAATCGGTAAGAATATACTGATGCAATTGAATAATGTATAGTTCTGATGGGGCTGTGTAATTTTTAATCTTTATGTTTAACTTTTGCAGGTATAAGATCTATGTAGAAGGTTATGCTTGGTCCGTAAGTTTAAGATACATTCTATCACGTGGTTCTGTACCTGTACTTATACATCCTGAATACGAAGATTTCTTTGGCCTTTTCCCGAAGAACTAATGGCCTATATCTCCTTCAAATTTATGCCCGTCGATAGAGTTTTAAATTTTGTTATTGCACTATCTCAGTCTTACTTGTACAATATCTCGTGCATGATATGCTCGACCCGTTAGATTGAGAATTTGTGACATTTTGGATGTAATTTTTCAAGTGTATAACAATAATTATGTTATTTAATCTATATTTGTGTTCAAATTGAATTGGGAAATTTTAATTATTGTAGGTTTTTCATTGTACAAAATTTTGTTAAAGCCGGTTATTTTGATTGTTTACCAGGTTTTTGGGTATGGGCACAGAGAAAACAAAAAAATTATTTTTTTTAAATTTTTGTGGACAATATACGTCGGTTCCCGAGCGATGTATAAAGCATAATCTATATACGTCGGTTTTTTGGACATTATACGTCGCCTTTCTTTGATTTATATGTCGCCCTTCTTCGACTTTATACGTCGCCTTTTTAACCGACGTATATTAAACTTTATACGTCGCCTTTTTAACCGACGTAAAAGACTCGTGACTTTATACGTCGCCCCTCTATACGTCGCCATTTAACCGACGTATAAGACCTATTTAACCGACGTAAAAAGCCAATTTTGTACTAGTGTTGGTCCAACTTAAGAAGCCTATGTTTGTTTTTCTTA
This sequence comes from Saposhnikovia divaricata, assembly GCA_036435485.1. NCBI lineage: Eukaryota > Viridiplantae > Streptophyta > Magnoliopsida > Apiales > Apiaceae > Saposhnikovia > Saposhnikovia divaricata. The sequence goes on from CM071600.1 coordinate 30,669,327, forward strand.
TGTAGATTATGATAGATAATAAAAGAGTTAAAAGTATTCGGGCTAAGATGAAGTATGAAGGCCTATTAACAGTAGCAGACCCAGGTCATGGAGGCGGAATAGCCCTTTTATGGAAACAAGGTAACAGTGTTTCAATTAAATCTTATTCGCTTAATTATATTGATGCAGAGATTCATCTGGATAGCTTACCTGTCTGGAGGTTAACTGGTTTTTACGGTTATCCGGAAAGATCTAGACGAAGAGATTCTTTGGCTTCTCAATCTAATTTGCCATGGATGGTTATGGGAGACTTTAATGACTTACTGAGGTCGAGTGAGAAAAAGGGGGTTAATGCTCATCCAAACTGGTTGTTGAAGGGCTTTAGAGATACTGTGTTTGATTGTGGATTATCAGACCTTCCGATGGAGGGTTATCCTTTCACATGGGAAAGGGGGAGGGGAACTAGTAGGTGGGTGGAAGAGAAGTTGGATAGGGTTCTTGTAAATGAGGAATGGCGGAGTAAGTTTGGAGTTCACAGAGTTCAAAATTTAGTCACACCTACTTCTAATCACTCTGCAGTTTTTGTTCAAGCAAGCATATGGAGGCCAGTTCCTTGTGGGTATCGTTTTCGTTTCGAGAATTCTTGGCTCAGGGAAGAGAGGTGTAGTCATATAGTAGCTATGTGCTGGGAGCAGAATAAATTGAAAACATTTACGGAGAAAATTTTGTGTTGTGCGCAAGAGTTGAAAATTTGGGGGGATAAAATAAGGAAACGATTTGCAGAGAAATTAAAAGATTGTAGGGATCGGATGGACAGGTTTAGAGGCTTTACGGACGCTTTCTCTCTTCAATGTTTTAAGGAAGCTACAACCGAGTATTCAAATCTGCTCAGCCAACAAGAGGATTTTTGGAGACAAAGGGCAAAACAGCATTGGTTACAAGCAGCTGACAGTAATTCTAAATTTTTTCATTTGTATGCCTCTGCAAGAAAAAAGAAAAACCAACTTAGCCAGCTAAAGGATGATAATGGTCAATGGCGGAGTTGGGATAATGGTTTAGGGGAATTAATAGGATCTCACTATGATTCTATTTTTCAGTCTCAACCTACAGTCATGGAGGAAGTGCTGGAGTGTATAGGGGAAAGAGTGAATTCTGAGCAGAATGATATTTTAACGCAAGGATTCTCAGCGGAGGAAATCAAAAGCGCAGTCTTTTCAATGCATCCGGACAAAAGTCCAGGCCCAGATGGTATGAACCCAGCCTTTTATCAACATTTCTGGAGCATAATAGGAAATGATGTGGTTTCAACTTGTCAAAATGTTCTATCTTCGGGTATAATCCCTCCTAATCTTAATGATACTTTGGTGGTTCTTATCCCAAAGAAAAACAGTGTTGAATCAGTTAGTGACTTGCGCCCTATCTCTCTGTGTAACGTGTTGATGAAAATCATAACCAAATTGTTGGCAAACAGACTGAAGGAGGTGTTACCAAAAATTATTTCAGAGATGCAGAGTGCCTTTATCCCTGGTAGATTGATAACTGATAATGTTATAGCGGCATACGAGATTAATCACTGGATGCATAGAAAGAAGCAAGGCAAAGTGGGTTTCTCGGCCTTGAAGATCGATATGAGTAAGGCATATGATAGAGTGGAGTGGTCTTTTGTTCGAGGCATTATGCAGAAAATGGGTTTTTCAACAAAATGGATTGATTGGGTTGACATGTGTATGCAGTCGGTTAAGTACAATTTTTTGATTTCCGGCCATGAACTGGGGCCAATAACCCCGAGTAGAGGGCTCCTACAAGGTGATCCCATCTCTCCCTATCTGTTTCTGCTTTGTGCAGAGGGTCTGTCGGCTATAATTCAGAGAAGACAACAACAGGGACTTCTCCATGGGTGCAAGATTGCAAACAATGCTCCAATTATTACTCATCTGTTTTTTGCAGATGACTCTTATTTGTTTTTCAGAGCAATATTGGAGGAGGCGCATTGTATTAAAGAGTGTTTGCTTCTATACGAAAGGGCTTCGGGCCAGCAAGTTAATTTTAACAAGTCCTCCATTCAGTTCAGTCGTAATACTCATAGTTCAGTAGTTGCTTCCATTAGCCAGGTTCTTCAAGTGAATATTCAGAGTGAAACTTCTTTCTACTTGGGACTTCCAAATTTTGTCTCTAGAAATAAAAATGAGGTTTTTAGCTATGTGAAGGAGAAGGTGTGGAACCGATTGCAAAGCTGGAAAGGGAAGGTTATATCTCGTGGGGGTAAGGAAATTCTTCTCAAATCAGTGATTCAATCTATCCCCTCTTATGTCATGAGTGTGTTTCTTCTCCCAAAGACGTTGTGTGATGAGATTGAAGTTATGATGAATAAATTTTGGTGGGTTTCAAATGTTGAGAATAGGGGAGGCATTAGATGGATGTCTTGGGAAAGACTTAGTGTTCCGAAAAAGTATGGTGGAATGGGCTTTAGAAGAATAAGGGAATTCAACCTAGCTATGTTGGGTAAACAGGCTTGGAGACTTATGGTGGATCCTAATTCGTTTGTTGCTAAGCTGTTACAAGCTAGATATTTTCCGTCAAGTTCTTTTCGGGAGGCGGGTATCGGTTCTAATCCTAGTTTTGTGTGGCGTAGTATTGTAGAGGCTTAGAGGCTAGTGTGTGAAGGGAGTATCTTGAAGGTGGGCACTAGTACGAGTATAAATATATGGAGAGATCCCTGGATTCCAGATCTTAATAATCCCAGAGTGACTACAGAAGCTCCCCCGAACTTGAGCGAGGCAACAGTGAATAACCTTTTCAAAGTACATGTCAGGGAGTGGGATCAGGACGTGGTTAGGAGTATTTTTGACGAAAGGGATGTTAGCAAAATTCTGCAAATTCCTCTTAGTTTCGAGACAAGGGATGATTCATGGTTATGGTTAGAAGATGAGAAAGGTGAGTACTCAGTGAAAAGTGGGTATAGACTGCTATATAAGAGGTATGTGTCTTTAAACAACGCAGTTCCAGATATGAAGTGGCTTAAATTGTGGTCTTTATCTGCTCCTCCAAAGATTAAGAACTTCATGTGGAGAACTCTTCGGAACTGTGTTCCTACTCTTTGTAATTTAAGAGAGAAATGGGTGGATGTGGATTTAATTTGTTTGGTCTGTCGAGTGGCTGAGGAGTCTCTGGAGCATATGCTCTTCATCTGTCCTTTTGCTCATCGATGTTGGGAGTTGGCGAATATGTCGGAGCTGTTTAACATGGATATTCCTTTTGTATCCAGGCTTTGTGAGTTATTTTCCAATAAGTCGACATCAGTGTTGGAAATGTTTTGCTCTATAGCTTGGAAGCTATGGGATCATCGGAATCAGGTAGTCTGGAACCATAGATATCATACCCCTGAGGTGATTGTAAATGGAGCTAGTAGTTTTTTGTTCATGTGGCAACAAGCTCAAAATTCCAAGAAATTCCGAGTAGGTTTTAATAGTCGAAAGGGAGTTCTGGTGTGGCAGAAGCCTATTGCAGGATGGGTCACCTACAATATTGATGCTGCAGTTTTTTCAGACCAAGGTTTTAGTACGTATGGGTGCCTGGTGAGAGATGCTGATGGTAATGTGTTGGCTGGTTGTAATGGAAAGTTTGTCGGGAATGTCGACCCAAAGTTGGCTGAGGCTTTGGCATTCAGGGAAGCGTTGTCATGGTTGAAGAAGTTACAAATGTCAAATGTGTTTGTAGAACTCGACTTGCTGGGAGTGGTGCAGGCTTTCCATCAGAAATCTTCTGATGATTCTTACTTTGGATCTATTATTCTTGACTGTGTTTCTATTTTTAAGAACTTAAAGTTCTTTGAGGTTTATTTTGTTCGTCGATCAGCGAATTTAGCGGCTCATTCTATAGCTAGAGAAGCTAGTTCAAGGCCTAATCGAGAGGAATGGTCTTGTATTCCTCATTTTCTTATCGATGTAATATCTGCTGAAAATCAATAAATCTGCTTGTTGCTTTGGTGTCAAAAAAAAAAAATTATTGAATACAATTATTCATGATACTATTGGAAAAGAAGAGGTTTTAGTAAGAAAAAATATAAAAGGCAACGTGTTTTAGCTGAAAATGTAATTTTTTAGTCATTACTTATTAGTAATCATAATAATATTATTTTATTTTATTAGATATAGCTGCCCTAGTATTTTCAGAATATAAAATGAATTAGTTATTTAAAAATAAAAAAGGTAACATGCTTTTACCAATAATAAATATTTAAGTAAGGATAATAAGTAAGAAAAGAGTCTGAAAATAAGAAATTTTAGTTAGAAAATATGTAAAAGATATTAATTTTATCTGAAAGGTAATTGGTTAGTTATTAGAAACTATAATATCACTATTTGATTTTATAAAATATAAATACATGTTTCTACCAATTATATATATTTAAATAAGGATAATTAAGTAAAAAAATCAAGTTTGAAAATGAGATATTTTTGTTAGAAAATAAAAAAAGATATTAAATTTTAGTTGGAAAATGTAATTAGTTAGTTATTAATAATTATAATATCATTAGTTTATTTCATTAATTAGAACGACCATATTTTTGGAAATAAGAGATTTTAGTTAGAAAAGTTTGAAAAGGTAATTGGTTAGTTATTATTTAGGAGAAAATGAGATATTTTAGTCAGATAAGATAGAAAATATATTACCTTTTAGCTGGAAAAGATAATCAGTTAGTTATTTGTAATTATAATATTTTTAGTTTATTTCATTAATTAAAACGATCATATTTTTGGAAAGAAGACATTTTAGTTAGAAAAGTTAAAAAAGGTAATAGCTGAAAAAGATAATTGGTTAGTTTTTATTTAGGAGTATAGAAAAGATATTGATTTCTAGCTGTAATAGGTAATCAATTATTTATTATTAATTATAAAATTATTTGTTTATTTCATTAATTAGAACGACCATATTTTTTGAAAAAAGAGATTTTAATTAGAAAAGTTAGAAAATGTAATAGATGACAAAGGTAATTGGTTATTTATTATTTAGGGGAAGTGTTGGCAAGAGATGCGTGTAATATTTTGAAAAAAGATTGTATTTTAATTTTTTATAATTAAGTTAAATAATTAAGGGTAATAAAATAAAATAATTAAATAAGGTAAGTACCGTACCGAACCGTATCGTACCAAAACTTTCAATGTTTCGTCTTTTATAATATTTTGAAAAAAGATTGTGTTTTAATTTTTTATAATTAAGTTAAATAATTAAGGGTAATAAAGTAAAATAATTAAATAAGGTAAGTACCGTACCGAACCGTACCGTACCAAAACTTTTAATGCTTCGTCTTTTATAATATAGTATAGTTATATAATATAATATAGATAGATAGTATAGATTGGCCATACTATTTCTAAAAAAGGAAAAAATTTAGTTTAAGATAAAAAGGTAATCAGTCAATTTATTAATTATTATGATATTGTTTTATTGAATACAATTATCTATGATACTATTGAAAAATAAAAGGTTTTAGTAAGAGAAAATATAAAAGTTAACGTATTTTAGATGAAAATATAATTTGTTAGTTATTAGTAATCATAATAATAATATCATTTTATTTTATTAAATATAATTGTTCATAGTATTTTTAGAATATAAAATATAATGTATTTTACCTAAAAATGAAATTAATTAGTTATTAAAAAACTAGAAAAGGTAATATGTTTTTACCAATAATAAATATTTAAGTATGGATAATCAAGTAAGAAAAGAAAGTATTTTGGGTCTTTTAAGCTGAAAAATGATTATTTAAGGTCATCACCCATGCGACATTTGGTAACTTTTTTGGAATATTTTTTTTAATTCCCTAGCATTTTTCCCCGACATAAATATTGCATTTGATGCTTTTATATGTAATTTTGAACTTGCTCTATAATTAAAATTTAATTCAAATATTTTTATTAATTATAAAAAATCTAAAACGGAAATTGAATGATTAATTAATCTCATCATAATCGGTCCTTGTCATCTTGGGCTTTAAGTTCTTGGGCTTTAAGTTAGGCTTTCACTCCAGTTTAGTTCGGCAAGGACACACACTACCAGTTTATATATAAATACTAGCCGATAATTCGTGTGAATCACGGATCGTGATCAATTATATTAAATTTATATATTTATTATATTATTTTGATTAAATAATTTAATAACATTTACTTATTTCGATATTAATCTTTTTTTAAAAACCCATGTTTCATTTGATCGTAATATAATTTTTAATAATAGATCTAGATCAAGATCCAAATATTAAAAGAGAGCCAGAGAACCATTATTAGTAGTTGGATTACTACTAAATCAACTATTTAGATTCATTTAAATTTTAAATAAATTTTTAAGGGTATTATTGGAAATAAAAACTACACTATTTGTTCTATTAATTGAAATAAGGAAATTTAATAAATAACTCATTTATGAAAATCTTATTAATATTTTTTTATCTCACATAACTTTTGGCTGATTTTTTTTAATTTTTTCAATCTTCTTTCTCTAAAAATTTAAATTTATTTTATTAAACTTATTTAAAAAATAATTCCCGAGATAATACGGTTCTACTGTAGAACCAATTTTGTTTCGTATTAAACATACAGTGTTTTGTTACTGAATTTCATGCACAAGAATTTAAAAATTTTAAAATTGGCCTTGTTTTTTTACAAAATTTTACAACTGAACTTTAGCTTTTTAGAAACACTCTACTGCTGAATTTTGTTACTGAATTTCAAAGTTTGCGCACGAATTTGAAAGTTTTACAACTGGCCTTGGTTTTTTTACAAAATTTTACAACTGAACTTACTTTTATATTACAACCCGAACCCGAAATATAAATCCGAAACCGACCCATGCGGGTCGGGTTCGTGTCTCGGGTCCAAAATTTTCAGCCCTACACTAAACTGAGAACCTGAGAACTCTAATAAGTTCAGTAGCGGAACTTTAGAATTCATGTGTTTGACTTCACAATTCAGATGCATAACTTTTAAGTTCAGCAACAGAATATTTGTTAAAATAAGTAAGTTCATTCGTAGAACTTTGTATAAAAAACAAGTTCGGTTGTAGAACTTTTAATGTCATGTGCAAAACTTTGAAGTTTACTAGCTGAACGTTATATTTTTAGTACGAAAAAAATAGATTCTGCACTAAAACTCAATGGTAACTAAGTTCAGTTGTAGAAGAAGCAAGTTCATTTGTAAAAATTATAATTTCATGTGCATAACTTTAAATTCAGGATTTTATGTTCAGCTGCAGAATGTTTGTTAAAAAAGTAAGTTCATTTGTAGAACTTTGTAGAAAAAGCAAGCTCAGTTGTAGAACTTTTAATTTTATGTTAAAAACTTTGAAATTCAGTAGCTGAACACTATAACTTTAATACGAAACAAAATAGATTTGCAGTAGAACTCAAAAGTAAGTAAGTTCAGTTGTAGAACTTTGTAGAAGAAGCAAGTTCAATTGTAGAAATTTTAATTTCATGTGCTTAATTTTGAAATTCAATAGCAGGACACTATATTTTTATTACGAAACAAAATAGGTTCTACACTAGGATCCAATGGTTCTCCGATTCTCTTTTCGATAGTGGTTCTCATTTGAATCAAACCCTATGAAATATATGTAAGAGTTCTTAGGTTCTTCGTTTAAGGATTCTCCAAAGATCATGATTCATGACCCCCTTATAAAATATTTATTATTATGAAATATATGTAAGAGTTCTTAGGTTCTCCGTTTAAGGGTTTTCCAAGGAACATGACCCCTTATTTTTAATTGATTATAATATATGTCAATCACCTTATAAGTATAGTGGTGGGGTAATATAAAAGTAATTATATTATTAATTGTATCTATTCTTATTCTATTATAGATACATTTTAAATCTTAATTAACGAAGCCCCAAGTTGTATATAATACTATATTCTCCATTAAATTAAATAAATATTTAATATTATTTTCATTATTGTAATTGATTATAATATATGTCAACTACCTTAAAAATATAGAGATCTCATAATATAAGAGTAATATATAACTTCATCATTAAATTAATTTAATATTAATTAATTAAATTTATTTAATATTTAGTGAAATAACGCGGTATACATAGCATACCATACCATTAAAAGGAAGTTTTTAATTTTAATAAAGAGCATTGTCCCTGATTATATATAATAAAATATATATTATTATGAAATATATGTAAGAGTTCTTAGGTTCTCCATTTAAAGATGTATTATTATGAAATATATGTAAGGTTCTCCGTTTAAGAATTCTCCAAGGAACATGATTCATGATCCCCTTATAAAATATTTATTATTATGTATTATGAAATATATGTAAGAGTTTTTATGTTCTCGGTTTAGGGTTCTCCAAGAATATGATCCCTTATTTATAATTGATTATAATATATGTCAACTAACTTAAAGTATAGAGATCTCAAAATATATATAAAAGTAAAATATAATTTCATTATTAAATTACATTAACATTTAATATTAAAATTTTAATCAACCACCTTAAAAGTATAGAGATCTCATAATATAAGAGTAATATATAAATTCATTATTAAATTAAATTAATATTTAATAATAATATTTTAATTAATTAATTTAATTTAATATTTAGTGGTATATCGCGGTAAACATGACATACCGTGGTATACATGGCATACCATTAAAAGGGGATTTATGCTTTTAATATCTGACATCTGTCAACTACCTTAAAAGTATAGAGATCTCATAATATATATAAAAGTAATATATAACTTCATTATTAAATTACATTAATATTTAATATTAAAAATTTTAATCAACTACCTTAAAAGTATAGAAATCTCATAATATAAGAGAAATATATAACTTCATTATTAAATTAAATTAATATTTAATATTAATATTTTAATTAAATTAATTTAATATTTAGTGGCATACCCCGGTATACACGACATACCGTGGTATACATGTCATACCATTAAAAGGGGATTTCTGCTTTTAATAAAGAATATAGATTAAATATTTCTATAAAAATATGTATAATATAAAAAAATTGAAAATAATAAAAGCTCGATTAAATTTTAAAAATGATGCCCAAAATGGACCAAATCCAAGATGCATGGCCCTCCACTACCCCCTCATATGCTGTTTCGTCTGCCGCATCTTTTATTCGGAAAAAAACAGCTAATACGCTATTTCGGGTGCCGCATAAGGCGATGTTGCTGAACACCATTTAGCGCATCAGCCCTAATACTGCAGACGAAATAGCGCAACAAGGGGTAATACGGGAGACGAAGTAGCGTGTCATCTGTTACGGTGCACGAAATAACGTATCTCTGGGGTATTTTGGGCCGAATTTTTGAAATGGGGTAGAGAGGGCCATGAAGATTGAAAATGGGGCATTTTCTAACCGAATAAATTAAAACTTAAATTCAATTCAATAAAATATTCAAATAGGTCGAGCGACAATTGAATTCAAATAATTTAAGAGACAAGAGTATGACTCATTTACTCTATATTTGTTCGAATCTGTAGAAAAAGGAGCAGCGCAAAAATACGTACATAGAGTCCCCTTTTAGAGAAAAAAAAACGAAACTTACTCAGTTATAATACCACTCAAAGTGGTGTCTGAGGAGGAGGGTAGATGTACGCAGACCATGCCCCTATACAATAGGAGGCTGTTTCCGAAGGATCCCTGGCCATTACAAATATAGAAATACAAATACATAAAGGAAACCTAATACAAACTAAGAAACTCACACACACGCAGGAGTCGAACCCCTGACCTCCTTCAAAGGAGGCCAATGGCTCAACCACTGCACCAGTTAGAGAGAATTTGTTATATAGAGAATTGGAGAGAAACATATATTTTTTCTGATTCTACAACAAAACAATTTTTTTTTATTTTTTTCCAAAAAATATTTCTTCAAAAAAAAAAATTCTGACATCGCCACGTCAGTGCTGACGTGGCACTCACGTCAGCACTGCCACATCATCACTGCTGACGTGGCAAGGAGTAGCGCAAAAATACGTACATGGAGTCCCCTTCTAGAGAGAATTTGTTATATAAAGAATTGGAGAGAAACATATATTTTTTTTGATTCCACAACAGAACAAATTTTTTTTCCAAAAATATTTCTTCAAAAAAAAAAACTGACATCGCCAAGTCACTGCTGACGTGGCACTACCACGTGACACTGCCACATCATCACTGCTGACGTAGCAATGCCACGTGGCAGTTCCGCGTTAGCTGCCACGTCATCACTCCTGATGTGGCAATGCCACGTCATCAGCGACGTCAATGATGACATGGCACTACAACGTGACACTGTCACATCAGCAGTGATGACGTGGGAGTTAACGTCAGCAGTGCCATGTCAGTAGCAATGCCACATCAACACTGCTTCTGTTACAGAATCAAATTTTTTACTTTATTTTATAGAACCAAAAAAAATTGATCTTTTTTTTATAGAACCAAAATTTAAAACTTTATCATGTAAAATTAGTATTTCTCTCGTATTCGTTGGCCTAAGTATATATAAATCTCGCTGGCCCCTTCGCCGGAAAATAAATCCTACACCCACGTTGCCAATTTTCCCCTCTCTCCAGATTATCCAACTCTATCTACATTACAGACATATACAATTATACATACACCAACATTTACTGAAACATACATCCATGGAGAGTGTTGACGGAGGAATTTGGTAACAACAAAGTTTGAGGTCTGTCGCCGGAATCAAGATCTATGATGGTAGTTCTTCGCCGGATAATTCGCCGGAGTGTGGTGGTTGTGATGAATTGGGGGCTGAGATTGAGAGGGTTATTGGTGGTGGCTCGTAGCTCTTCGCTTCCCTCCCCCCTCAATTTGCCTACGTACCTCTGTATTTATAGAGGATCAAGCCCACGTAGTTCTTGGAGAGCAAGAAACCCAATTGGGCTTGGATTGTCGGTCTAGCTTCCGGAATGTTCTACTATGAGGCCTAACCACAAAGGCCCAAGGCTCATCCAAGATCTAAAGACTTCACGGATAAGGAAACTTCCCCCGTCGAGGACTAGTCCTATCCGCTACCGCTATTTCTTGATTTCAAGGATGCAGGTATAGCCGTGGTTTACCCCAAGTGCAGAACGCATCCCTGTCCCCCGAATGAGAAGCACCCACCAGATAGCAGGACAGGTGATCCGGAGCTTTTGGGTGCAAAGTGCAGGATTACTCCAAAGTTCCCCAATGAGAGCGCGCCCATTGGCTACAGGAACAGAGCTCCCAAAGCACACACCAGAAAGTCCCCATCTTTCCACCTTAGGGCGCGCCCTTAGTGTCTAAGAAGGGTCCTTATATCCTGGACATCCCCCTCCTGAGATACGACAGGAGGGAATTCTTCAATATCTATTGGAATTTAAGCCTGAGTGGAATCCAAGCTTGAGTGGAATCCAAGCTTAAATAGAATCCTTCATTAAAAACTATAAAAATTGAGTAGAATTCCATCTTGAGTAGAATTCCAGCTTGAGTAGAAATCTCTGATATGGAAGTATCAATTAGGGCGCGCCCTCCCTATAAGGAAAGTGAGGGCGCGGCCTGGTTTCTTCAATCTATGCCAAAACCCTAATTTATCATGAAAATCCCCAAATTAAACCCGTATCTGACCCGGATCTATTTTAGAATACCCGAACCGAATTTTGGGCATAACAACTACCCCCCAATTCCATATGAAATCAGAGATGTTATATGGAATTTTCCTCAAAAAACCCAAAATTTATGTAGCTTTTCTCCTCCAGGGCGCGTCCTGAAATTCTTCAATCCACATCTCTAAGCTTTTGCATCCATCTCTAATTTTGGCTTCTTCGTAGAGGAATAACACAAATGCACAACATCTCTAAGTTTACATGAGCTAACTCGGCGTAAGAAACAAGAGATATTATGCACGTGTAAACCTCTCACCGAGCTTGCCCTAAAGCTAAATATATATATTTACAGAGGGTGTGCCTTATGATATTATGACGTACGGACCCCTTCAACTATCATCCACATACACTTCCATGGTCTTTTCAAGTTCCCTCTGCATTAATCAAGCCAAAGGGCATTCCAATGTAACAGTATAATCCTCTATCTGTGATGAAAAAGGTGTGCTCTTGATCAGGTGGATACATGGAAATCTAATTATAACCCGAATAAGAGTTCATGAAACTCAAGAGAACATGTGCTGTTGCATATCTTCCAACAGACCAATCCGAGGAAGAGGAAAACTATCCTTTGGGCAAGCCTTTGTTTATATTAGTGAAATCTACACAAGTCCTCTATTTCCCATTAAGCTTCATAACGAGGACCTGGTTAGCCAGCCACTCCGGTAGTAAAACTCTTTAATCAAGCCAACGTTTAACAATTTATCAACTTCTTCCTTCAATGCAATAGCTCTTTCCCCAATTACTGGGCGTCACTTCTGCCTAATACCCTTCCTGTCAGGATTTATATTCAAGTGATGACACATGACCTTTGGGTCGATGTCCACCATACTAGCATGACTCCAATGCAAAAACATCTCAATTTGTCAAAAGAAAGCTTGTGAGCATATCTCTCTACTCAGAATTCAACTAAGAACCGACCTTCAAAATTTTACTTGAATCTCTAGCATCCACCAACATTGAGATTGTATCTTCTGTCGAATCTGTCTTTTCCACCGGTTGAGGCATTCTTAGGTCAATATCAAAATCAAGACTTCGAGGGTCTTCAATCATGGCACCATCCTTGGAGGGCACGTCCTCTTTTAGAGGGAAGTCTTCCTCAACAAGGGTATGCAGCAAGCCTTCAAGCAACATCCGCCTACCTTCAACTTGCTCACCTCTAAGATTGATGGAGATGACGTCCTCCGAATCTTCCTCAACCTCTTCCAGAATCCCTTCTTGAAGATCACCAAGAACTGGGGCACTTTCCTTATGCAATTTCCCAAGGCGCGCCCTGATAGGGGGCGCTTCCTCTTTTGCTTTTTGGACAAGATAAGGAATTACTTTCACTGAGGGCGCGCCCTCTATCTCGTTGTCTTCTAAACCCTTTGATTGCCTTATGATAACAATCCCTCGAATCATGCTGGGATCCTCGAATAGTTCCTACTCCATTGGGTGTTGGAAATTTCATTGCAAGATGGTAGATAGAAGTCACAACCTTCATTTCCTTCAACAAAGGGCGCCCTACCAAAGCATTGTGCGATGATTCCACATCCAAAATCATAAAATCCATCATTTGAGTCACAGAAAGAGCTCCTTCCCCAAGAGTTACCGGTAGCTTGATAGTTCCCATAACTTTCACAGACTCACCCGAAAAACCATAAATCCATCCATTGTCTGGAATCATATCCTTATCCAGAAGTCCCAACTTCTTGTAAGTGCCATAGTATAAGATATTCACCGAATTCCCATTGTCGACAAAAACCCGATGCACATTCTTGGATCCAATCTGGATTGCCACCACCAGAGCATCATTGTGTGGATGGTGTACCCATTTAGATTCTTCCTCAGTAAAAGTGATATCCGCACACTTTCCCTTGAACAATTTAGGCGGCCTTAACCCCAAGCTATTCATATCGGTGAGAGGTATATCTTGCCTCTCAAGCATATCTTTCCAAAGCATTTTTATTATCACCCCCCAAGTGTTGTCTTCCAAAGATAGTGTAGATACTTCCCTCTTTAACAAACTTCTTCTCTTCAGGCATGTCTTCATTACGGAGGGCACGCCCTCCGTTCTCCTCAGGATTCTCCTTATGCTTCTTGACTTCTCTGACAATCGAATCGGTCAAGTATCCTTCCTTGATCAGATCTTCAATTTTATCCTTCAGCTGACGACATTCATGAGTATTGTGACTTGTCGACTCATAGTACTCTCAGTGCTTCTTCTTATCCTTGCTTTACCAGGCAGATAGAGGAGTCCGCTTAAAAAGCCCTTTATTCTTGTTCACCTCAAAGATGTGTTCAATTGAAGCCGCCAAGGGAATGTAATTATTTGTCCTTCGATCATAAGAATACGTATCTGAAGTTCCCCATTCCGTTAGTGCTGATTCCAATACGATATACAGGACTTGTAATCTTCCCCTTAGCATTACCTGAGCTTCTGTCTTTCGATTTTCTACCAAGGATTGCTCAATAGGTAATTACTCCAGATCCAAGCTTTTGAAACCATTGCTAAGCATTCTCACTGAAAGTAGTTGCCAGCAGATGACATCTATCCAAGTCAGTTACTTGGTAAACATCCATCTCAATGTCAAAACATCCTAAGAATTCCACAGGGTCTGCATTTTCATGAAAACGTAGATCATTGGTCATAGATCTATATCCTGTAGGGAGCTGTGCCTCTCTAACCTCTGTTGAAAGTGGAGAAGGAGTTTGTGCCGTAGCAGATATCCTTCCTCCATCCAAGTGAGAAAGAAGCCTCTTCAAGTCGACGACTTTAAAAATGCGCACACCTGGAATATTTTGACTATTTGGTGGCACAGTTGTTTTGAGTACCCCCCAAGGGTGAAGGTTGAGTTGTCGTCTGAGCATTTCCTGGAACTCCGACATGAAGTTGTGTGAGAATTACCTCTTCGAGAGCTTTCCTCAACTTGAAAAGCTTTCCCTGTTCGACGGTGATTTCGTGGAATACTCCGAGATTTTCTCCTACTTCCTTGCTCTTGCTCCACTGAATCCAATCTTGCCCCGAAGTTATTTATGGTAGTACCCATATGATATAACTGCTCCATCAACTCCACGTTGCTAATAAGAATGGGCAGCTGTCCACCGGTAGCCGGATTTCCACAATAGTGTGGGGGATCAGGGATCTCTTCCGGAATATAAGCTTCGTGACGAGCTTGATTACCCCCAAGCTATCTTCAAAATCATAACCATTTTTCTCATGAGAACCTCGACCTTGATTGTGAGACATATCCAAATTTGATCAAGATACTGTCAAGTGGATTGATGACTTTAGAGTTCGGAGGCTGCATCCATCAAATCTAAGAGAATTGCACTAGAGCTTCAAAAGGATGTGGTGATAGAAGGCGCGTCCTCAAAAGAGGGAAAGCTTGCATGCTTACAAGAAAAATTTCCGCATCGAATCTTCTACTCAAGGGCGCATCCTCCATTGACGAGAACTATTCAAACTCACCCTTCGGGGCGCGCCCTACAAGAATAATCTTGTAATCTCGAAAAAGTTGAAAATTTCACTCAACTAAGGCTAGGGAAAGTGTACATGGACTACCCCCTAGACTAGGAGGTAATTAATTTACCTTGTAGTCTACTATTCTGGCATTGTTCTACTTAATTTCTGGTAGAAAGAGTGCATTCTCCGGTCACGGGCTACTTCAAATCTCATCCCATGAAGTGGCATCTCAAAATGAGGCATCCTATGAATAACATCTCTCGAAGAGGCATCTCACTAGGAGGCATCCAACAAAGGGCATCTCACGAAGAGGCATCTCACAAGGAGGCATCCTATGAAAGGCATCTCACGAAGAGGCATCCCCGTAAGGGTATTCCGCTGTTCACACAAATTATCATGAAATACATGTATACGTAGGGCTAGGGAGGTGCATCAATACTACCCCCCCCCAGCATCAGAATATCATTCCTTAAATAAGCATCTCTTAAAGAGGCATCCCAAGAGGGGAATTTTAAGAGAGAGCCGTTGGAGTTGCTGAGGACGCGTCCTGTTGCTTAGGGCACGCCCTATATGGACGAGGGCAATGACAAAGTCTCTTCTAGTCCGGATGAATGTCATTCTTGGGTAGAGGGGCTCACTCATGACCTTGGGGCCTCAACCTGATGATCAGGGGGCACACACTATGGTTCGTGGGGCCGCAACTCAACAGCTTTTTTTCCTTCTGGAGTCCAAGTAGTAAATTATCCTCGTATATACTGGAGTCCGCTTGAGAATTTGCATATTTCTTTGAGGGCGCGGCCTAACCAGAAAGATCCTCTGAGGGAGAATTCCTTGAGGGCGCTTCCTATGTTGGAGCATTTTCTTGAAGCTAAGTCTTGATGTAGAGCATTTCCCTGAGGTTGAGGATTCTCACCCTCTCTTCCACTAGTTGCACTACAAGAAACCAAGAGAACAAATGTAGGGCCTTTCATGAGGGCGCGCCCTCAGCAATATGTCAAGGGCTATTCCTCACTTTGGTGATTAGGCTTGTCAACGTCATTCCTACATCTTCGGCTTCATTCTCTTCCAACAAAATCTCAAAGAAGGGCTATCTCGTGTCCAAGGGGCCTCGACCTGTAATCAGGGGGCGCGCGCTGTGGACCACGACCTTGAGGAAGGGCTCGCTCATGTCCAAGGGGCCTCGACCTGTAATCAGGGGGCACGCGCTGTGGATCACGGGGCCTCGATTCCAAGTGTTCCCCTTTCTTCTGGCCAAGCAAACCCATGTAGGCCTTCTCACCAGGCAAACCCCTGTAGGCCTTCTCACCAGGCAAACCCCTGTAGGCCTTCTTACCAGGCAAACCCCTGGAGGCCTTCTCATCAAGTAAATCCCTGTAACTTTATACATGCAATAAATATATAGAGCAAAATAATATAGAGGTTGGATATTACCTGGAGGCGCGCCCAGTCAGGGGAAGGCGCGCTTCTTAATAATCTTTTGAGGAATGCTCTGCTTGAATTAACAAAACCCACCATTTGCAGCTTTCTCTTCTATATCATCTTCCATGGGTGCGCCTTGTGGCGCGCCTTGGCAGTGCGCCCTTGATAAGAGATGCGACACCTTTTTATAAAATCTTTGAGGCTTCTATTGACGCAACCTCCTTCATGTGAGCATGTCCTGTCAGAGATGATGAAAGATGAATATGCAGCTTCATGTATTTCTCCACTTGAAAGTAGAATACTGGTAGGCGCCCCTTGAGATAAAGATGCAACTCCTGATAATTGTGTCTCATATACGTAAGACTCCATCTTCATGTGTTTGCATCCCAACTTTCTCCCGTGCTAACTTTCACCATAACCTTCTTCTCAGAATTGGATGTGGATTTCATCCTAAACCAATTACCAATAGGTTTCCTAAACCAAGTAGAATTCTTTATTAAAAATTCGTAGTTGTCCTTCTTCTCCAATTTCGGACTGATTCCAGCCAAATTCTTCTGATGGTAACACCTTTGGGTTAACGAGAATTTAATAAGCTTCGCGTGGGCTGTAAAATCGTCCAAATCAGACTTCTAGAACTCAAGATATGACCCAAATAGTGTAGGTAGCACGTGCAGCACAATACATACGAATTTTCATATATTTTAACTCCAAGATCGATGACCCATCATCAATTAAGCCATACTTGAGACCATATCTTCAAACCATGATGAGAATCGTAACCTGGAGGAGGCATCCTGGAGATGAGGGCGTGTTTAGTCATTGAATTCTCCCATAACTTGTTGGAAATCATCTGAACCTTGGATACCAGCATACCACCCTTAGGGCGCGCCCTCAGATTTCTTGAGGATGCATCCTGATAGTGAGGGCACGCCCTCCATGATGAGGACGAGATCTCGATAATTGCGTCTCTTTCTTAGAACATCCTTCCTTGAATCATATTCGGAATCTCCCCTTGAAAAACTTAGTTCAAAGCTGCTGATCGGAAATCACCGCCTTCGAGATAACCGGAACCATCTTTTTGCAGCAGCAGCCTAAAAATCAGTTCACCTTCAGATCTTGTTCGACCCCCCTACCAGAAATCGCCATCCTTGGATCTTCTCCGTTGCTGCAGATCTGCAACCCTATCGAGGGCTATTCCTTAGATCTTGCTTGTCGTTTCTTAAGAACCTTCATCGTGGTGAGAAATCCATCCTCCTTGGATTATGATCTTAATCAGCAGCCCTCCTTCTAGCGCCAATTTGTTGACGGAGGAATTTGGTAACAACAAAGTTTGAGGTCTGTCGCCGGAATCAAGATCTATGATGGTAGTTCTTCGCCGGATAATTCGCCGGAGTGTGGTGGTTGTGATGAATTGGGGGCTGAGATTGAGAGGGTTATTGGTGGTGGCTCGTAGCTCTTCGCTTCCCTCCCCCCTCAATTTGCCTACGTACCTCTGTATTTATAGAGGATCAAGCCCACGTAGTTCTTGGAGAGCAAGAAACCCAATTGGGCTTGGATTGTCGGTCTAGCTTCCGGAATGTTCTACTATGAGGCCTAACCACAAAGGCCCAAGGCTCATCCAAGATCTCAAGACTTCACGGATAAGGAAACTTCCCCCGTCGAGGACTAGTCCTATCCGCTACCGCTATTTTATGATTTCAAGGATGCAGGTATAGCCGTGGTTTACCCCAAGTGCAGAACGCATCCCTGTCCCCCGAATGAGAAGCACCCACCAGATAGCAGGACAGGTGATCCGGAGCTTTTGGGTGCAAAGTGCAGGATTACTCCAAAGTTCCCCAATGAGAGCGCGCCCATTGGCTACAGGAACAGAGCTCCCAAAGCACACACCAGAAAGTCCCCATCTTTCCACCTTAGGGCGCGCCCTTAGTGTCTAAGAAGGGTCCTTATATCCAGGTAAACCCCTAGAGGCCTTCTGCGACGGACATCCCCCTCCTGAGATACGACAGGAGGGAATTCTTCAATATCTATTGGAATTTAAGCCTGAGTGGAATCCAAGCTTGAGTGGAATCCAAGCTTAAGTAGAATCCTTCATTAAAAACTATAAAAACTTGAGTAGAATTCCATCTTGAGTAAAATTCCAGCTTGAGTAGAAATCTCTGATATGGAAGTATCAATTAGGGCGCGCACTCCCTATAAGGAAAGTGAGGGTGCGGCCTGGTTTCTTCAATCTATGTCAAAACCCTAATTTATCATGAAAATCCCCAAATTAAACCCGTATCTGACCCGGATCTATTTTAGAATATCCGAACCGAATTTTGGGCATAACAGAGAGTTATGGTGAAGAGCAAATAGCAGAGGAAGCATATAAAGAAATGAGTCACAAGACTAAAACTATACAATTCTTGGGGCGTACTACACCCATCATCCTTCAAAATGACAATGGCCCTTGTCCTCTTCTTGCCATTTGTATTCTTCTCTAACCCCTTAAATTTTTTTAGTGTTTTTACCGTTTCCTCGATCAATTTGGAATCTTGAACTTTTTTTTTTATTTTTTTTATTTTTATAATTTGGGTTTTGCTAATTTGTGTAATTGGGGTTGTTTTATATTTAGTTTTTGTTAGTTCCTGACAGTTGGTTGCATATAATGTTTTATTGTTGTAATTTTGTAACCTACATTGAGATTGTATCATGATGGCTTGTCTTATAGTCTGTTGTGATTTTAAGTTATTTTTAAGGTCAAGTTTTGATTTTGATTTGAGTGGTATGGTTATTTATGCGTCATAGTCTGTTATTAAGTTGATATGATAATTGCTACAATGTAGTCTGTTTCAGTTATAAGTTGTTTTTCCGAGCAGTTCTTGATTCTTCATTGAGGTGGTATGATTATTGATATGTCATATGCTATAGTCTGTTGTAAATTGTAATCTTAAGTTGTTATGCAATATTTTCATGATTTTTCTTAGAATGATATGATGGTCGTTGTGTTATGGTGTGTTGTAATCCTAAGTTGTTTTTGCAATCCTTTCTTGATTTTTATTTGTTATGCGAGTTAGAATGGCATTTGACGACTGTCTACTTTTTTTGGAAGGTAATATTCTTTTGTTGAAGAACAATTTGAATTTGAGTCCAGACGTTTCAGAAATCTCTCAGGAGAGATTGCTTTCTCTTGTTGCAGAGCGGTTGATTGATTCAAACAGTAATGTTGATGTAAGTTGTAACAAATTATCTGAGTTACAGTTAATTTGTTATAAATAATTTATTTATTCATGTTTAGTCCATTGGTGCCGTTTAGTAACATAGTCTTAAAAAAGTCCTCAATGCGGTGTCGTTTACTATTTGGAGTAGAGCATCTACTTGGGATCTAGTGCCATAATGGAATGATCGTTGTACCAATAGTTAGCTGCTACGTGGAGGAAATGAGTCTCTATATTAGAGAAATGAGAGGAGAGAGGAGAGGAGTCTGTTGTTTGTGTTCTCTTTTATTTACCGTTGTTCAAGTTTTCTCTGCTACTTATCCAGTTATTTCAATGCAGTATAACAGTATTTCTTGTTGCTTTATTTGCTTGTTTTCTTAATTATGTCCGGTAAATCTTTAGCGTACGGTTACGTAATTGTGTGTTTGTTGTATATTTTGTAGATGTATAGGTCTTTGGAGATCAAACCAAGATAATGTTCTTTTGATCTATCCATTTATCTTGCAGAACAAGGATGCAGGGTTTGTTGAGAACCAACAACAGAACATAGCTGATGCAATTGATTTGCTCCCTTGTCTTACAACTGGGATTGATGTCAATATAAAATTTAAGGGGTACGATATATCATTTTTCCGATTGATTCATTTTGGAAGCAGGTTCTATGTGGTCATGGTGCTGTATAAACCTCTTTTTGCTTATTATTTACTGCTTATGTTTGACGATTTGAAATTTATATGGGTTCGTGCAGAATTACTGAATTTGAATTTACAAGGGAGTGTGCAATATTTGATTTGTTGGATATACCACTTTATCATGGTTGGATAGTTGATCCAAAGGTATGAACCATTTGAATGCTATTTTTGAGTCTGAAGCAGTTGTTTTTTGACATCGCATTCATTCTGAACTGTTTATTATACTCTATTAAGCTGTTATAAGAGATTAGTTGCATGTACTCTTAAGAACATACTAGATCTTTAGCTCACACCAGGTCACTAGGAGAACTTGGTAATCCCATAGAGAAGGTGAATAATTCCTTTAGGAGTCATTTTTTTCCTAGTCTTTCTACTTCTTTAAAAGTGAAGTGAAAACGGGCATGGCAAATGCTTCATGGTCTTAAAATACCTTCACATTTAAAATAATTTATAAATTTGTCTTTGCTTTAATTCCAAAGGATCACTTAGAGTGGCTGTACTGAAAGTGAAAATATTTGAGATTTCGTTACGGTCCGTTTCTGCCACAATTATTACACGCCTGCTTAATATTCATCTAATGTGTGTGATAGTGTATAGTGTATAGTGTATATTAAATAGCACTACTTGGTAAAACATGTTGAATTGATGAATTCTTTCAAATCACATCAACATAATTATAAAAATATCAAGTACTGTATATAAGGATCTCATATCTGCTCTGGACTGGTGGTACACTTCGTTTTCCCTTGGAATGTTTTTCTCAAATTTTAAGTTGATAAAAATAGAAACCACGGTCCACGAAAACTGCATAGTTCTCCTACTGAAGCGCGGCTGTTCCGTGGAAAGAAACGTTTGTCTTCAGGAGGATATATAAGTTGCGGTTATTTCTTTCTGAATTTTTTATGTATGACATTTTTAAAACCTCCGTTGATCTTTATGTGATTGATATCCCCGAGTCACCTTCTTGATCTCGCAAACCAATGAACCTCAAGTATGGGTTTGCTATCATTCTTCACTGCTTTACTTCATTGAACTGAAACTAAAATAGCAGAACTTTTACTTTTCTATTCACCAATAGTTGCAACTGTCTCTGATTGTATTTGGTGAATTTTTATTTGGTAGATATGTTCATGTCTCTGATTGTATTAGTTAAAATTTTAATTGTTAGATACATTCATGTTCAATTCTAAACTCTTTCAAATTCATACCATTTTTTTTTTTTGGCCTTTAAATACATAGCACTTTTGGTATTGTTAATTTGATGATCTATTGCTATGTTCGTACATTAATAATTAATTCCTCACTCTCCTTATAAGTGCTCAACAATCTTTCTTGTAATGTAGCTAATATGTATGTATTTTATCTTAATAATTGCCTTGTGATTGTTAAATGCATCTGTGCAGGATAGTGAAACTTACAGTTCAATTGGCTCCAAGTCTTCTAACACTTTAATGGGGGATCTTGTTGCCCTTGAAACAGAAACTGTGAGAAGTGATTATAAAGAAAAGCCTGAAGAAGATTCTGTTGATTTTGTTGCTGCTACAACTGCAACTTTAGGAGTGCCTTCTCCTGGTCTTTCAAGAGGTTTATCTTTGAATGATTCTACTGTTCCTGTTTCCGAGCATAACAAAGCAAGAAAAGGAGACATTGAGGAAGAAGCAGAGCTACTGAGAGCCATGAAATTGTCAGAGGCTGAAGTTCCAGCTTCATCCAAAGCTGTAACTCCAGACAGTAGTGATGAGCATAATGTATCCACCAGTTTAAATGAGAGTGCACATATTTTATATTCTGAACCTGTAGTTCCTGTAGAGACAACAGAAGGGAATGTTGGTGTTGGAGTTCAGACGTCTTGTCAGCAGGAACCATCTATGTCTAGTTATAGCAAGGACTTGGAGGAAATCAATAATGACCAAATAAACTTTGAAACGATTCCAGAAAACCATGACTGTTTACTCTCAAATTATCAGCAGAAGTTCCCAAATAGTCAATTAAGCTGCGATGATTGTGGAGAGTACCGCGAGAAAAAAGATGTATATGTAAAAACTAGCATTGACTTTCTGGATTCGCAAGAAGCTGCGGTATCAAATTCTGGTGAACCAGATCCTCTATCAACAGCTGCAAGTAGTGCTGATGACTTTGAAGGTACTAAACAGGTTCAGGATCAGTCAATGTCGAAGCTTAATATAAAGGAAGAAGATAACCAGAGTGCTCCTGAAACATTGGATATTTCTTGCTCTACAGTAGGTGCTGAGTTGGATATATCTGGTGATGGTACACGAAACAGAGATGTACTTGAAGCTGTTACTCCTAGTGGTGAAGCCACTGATCCCATTTATGCAGGAGAAGAATGCATTTTAGAGCCAGGGACTACATATGAAGATTGAGAACCTGTGTATGAAGGTGAGGTAGTTCTTGCTGAACAATTGGATGGAAACAGTAAAAATGCCAACAATGTGGCCGGTAACACTGAAATCAGTCTACAAGGTAAACATATCTTATGAAAATTGAAGTTGAAATCGAGATTTTTTTTTATTTGCTCGCTTCTCTGACTTGCATGTTCACATATGACATATCTGTGTTTGAAACTTTTTCTTTGAGCTCCAAGTTAATTGTCATATCAATTCTCAACAGGTGAACTGATAAAAGATTTCCTAAAGGCAAATGCTAGTACATTGGATTACAGTTGGCTTCGCATGTTTGTTCTGAGTGTTGCTTAAAATCGCAGACAAGTTTGTTGAAACCAAATCTTATGAAAGAGGCTTGAAAATCAAGTGTGAACCAGATAAAAATCTGGTCAAGTCGTGTGTGGAATGAAGCTCACGAGATTGTGGTACAGATAATTCACAAGATTGCCAACTATTCATCATAAAAATGAATGATCGGTGGATGGTGACTGTATTGGATAATTCGGGAGTATATGTATAAGCAACGCGGATCAATATATAAAATTTATTCCAATAATTTTAACCTCAGACTATTTCACAGTTCACAGACTTGTAGAGAATATGTATGACAAACGATGGAGTATTTGTTTTGTGCTAGGTTATTTTTGAACCGGATACTATTATGTGTTAGATTATTTGTGCACCGAATACGAATTTTATATACATTTACGAAAAGGGACGATATTTGCGTGCACATACACTGTAAATTTATATTGTTGGGGATGGTGAAAGGGACAACACCAAATCCTCTTCATCTTTCTCCATCTCTGTCTATACATGTAACATACACACAACTATAAAACCCTGTAGGATTCATATTGGGACCATTCTATTCCACCCCTGACCCCTGTCTCAGTCTTATAAACTGACCATATACATTATACATGACTACGACGCTATTACAGAACACAGCTAAATGAGCTAAGCTATCGACTATGCTCGGCTAGCTCTTTAGCCACCTTTTTAGCTGTGATATATATATGCTTTAGAGTTTAGCCTTTGTCACACCCATGGTGCACCAAAAACTTACCATCTCCTACTCACATTTTGACACGCGGATTGACAAAACTTCAAAAAGGAAGATTGATACATAGGATATATAGATTGATTAATTATGTTCCATTATATCTCCAAATCATTGTTATCACCAAGAAAAAAAATAAGGTTAAGTCGTTTCTCACATCCACTTACAATCTTCACTATAATATGTTTCACATTTCGGCTCTATCTTTCTTACTCTAAGAGGGTGTTTGGGATTGCTTAAAATAAGTTATTTTTGACTTAATGGAAGTGTTTTTAATTTAAGGAGAAAGTGATGTTGTTTATTTTAAGTTAAATGAAAGTGTTTGGGTAATTTTACTTAAAGTTAAATGGGGATTTAATAATTTTGACTTAAAGTGAAATTTGACTTAAAAAAATTTAAAATTCTTAATATTTAAACTTTACAAAAATCAAGAATCGTGAAAAAAAAAAACAACTTGATAAGTCATAAGTCAAAAGTACCTAAATGGAACTTATGACTTAAAGCAGTTTTTTAACTTAAAGCGGGCTTAAAGCCCCTATGACCAAACACACCCAAAACAACTTAAAGCTCCGTTTTGCTTTAAGCACCGGTTCCCAAACAGGGTCTAAATCAAATCAAATTTCGTTGTTAATACTGGTTTAGTTACTCATAAATTTGATAAATATATAGAGGCCGTTTGGGATTACTTAAAATAAGTTACTTTTTTTTTGCTAAATACAAAATAAGTTACTTTTAACTTAATGGAGGTATTTTTAACTTAAAGGAGAAAGTAAAGTTGTTTACTTTAAGTTAAATGAATGTGTTTGGGTAATTTTACTTAAAGTTAAATTTTTTTTTTTGAAAGTTACTTAAAGTTAATTGTATTGTTTGGTAAATTGTGACTTAAAGTAACTTTTAACTTAAAAAATTAAAATTCATATTTTATTTAAAATGAACTAAAATTAAGGTACAAAAAATCAAACACATCCATCAAGATTATTACAATTTTTTTACATTTCCAATTTCATTTACTCGATTTGTTACTTACAGTAGAGATATATCCATCAAGGTTATGAGATGAATTGTTAACTATTCGAGTCAAAAAAAAAAGATGAAATTTTTTTTTTAACTGGTTATTCCATTACGAAAATGCCTCTTAAATGTCCATAAGCAGTAAAACCAAAAAAGAAAAAAAGCAAAAGAAAAAAAGCACTAAGCTAAGAAGCCAGAAATACCTACCGGGTGCTTTTTCCTTATAAGTCTCGTATGGCTTTAAGCTCACAATAAAAGCATATAGCCAAACACAGCAAAAGGCACTTAAAGCCCTGTGGACTTGTAATAAGTCATTGCCAAACGGGTTGATAGTCTTGATAAATGAATGAAATGATTCCGTCCCGAGAACTAGGGTTGGAATATGATCCGGTATAACAGAACACCCATCATTTTACTTTTATCGTATTCAGATTTGGATTTTGAATAATTTTATTCGGATTTAAACTGATCCCAAATACTGAGGTTCGGATCTGAACTGAATATGAGCCATTATCGTATTTTTTTTTCTAATCGAGTAGTTTTTGACCCATCGAATACGAGTTAAATATAATCCACTATCATTACGTATCATTTTTATTTGAATTATATAAATAGTCATTTATTCTCAAATAAAAACAATATTATAAAAACATAATAATCACAAATTGAAAACTTAAATAATTGATCTATTAAGTATTTGATGATAAATACTCGGGTGGATAACTCGTATTTTATGAAAATTTAAATTTATAAATGTTATTAAAAAATTATAATATACTATTCAGTTAGAAATATAATGAAATAAAAATATAATTCAAATTCGGGTTATGAATCATTAAACATATTTGGGTAGGATCATTTTTATAAGAAAATATGAGACTTGAACTGAGCGGGTATATGAGTGCTCATATCCGGGATCATCTTTTATCTTAATTCAATTTTTCCGCCAGATTTGGATCATTTATAAAACGAATCTAATATATGTATTATATTTTCGAATCGGATATAAACCGAGATACTGGATAGTCTAGATCAATTTACAACCGTACCGAGAACATTCAATTATACGAATTTAAGTCTACTTCTTCACCATTTTCTATAGCAATACGGCTAGTAGTTATTTTGTTTAAGCACAATTGAAATTAAAATATTAGTATTAAATTATTAGTAATATTCTTAAATTATTAAATTATTAGTAATATTTAAATTTAAATGTGAATGTGAATATTTCTTTAATTTGGGTGAAAATAATTTATTATTTAATAATATTATACATAGATATACATATACATGATTTATTTATATTCGTGCAGATAATCACAAATTTGAAATATAATTATTAAATAAAATTTATTTAATAATGTAAATAAAGGGAATTGAATCGAGTTTACAATATAATATTTTTAAATAGAGTCCGCAATTTCGTATACAACACTAGAAAATGATGTGATAATTTTGTATTTGTGTCTACCTTTTCGATACACAACAAGAAATTACATGAATACGAAATTATACGAGTAAATATAGTATCAATTTCGTGTTTATCCTTAGCTATACGACATGAAACGAAAGTACAAAAAAAATAAAAAATTATATAATTATTTTAAAATTATATAAATACATATTAAAAATAAATATTGTATATAATTTTTACAAAAACAAAATAAAATATTATTTCAAATTTAAGTTTAACAAGATTTGACCACACATGACTCGTTATAACTTATTGACTTAAAACTCAACTAGTAAAAATTTAACTGAAATTTAATTTTAAATTATTTATACTTAAAATTACATGATAACACGACACGAGAAGTACATGACATGAACATATACAACTAGAGATTACACAAATTCTTAATGAATTGTGTTTGCGTTTAATATTTATATACACTACGAATGAATTACTAGATATCTTCCAAAAACACATTCAAATATATTTTTACATATATTTTCATCAAAATGACATTCAAAAAAAGTAACAAGGTAGTTTTATTAAATGTCAAATAATCAAGGGTGAGATACCAAACTACCCATATTTTATTTCCATCTGTCCAAAATGCCTATATTCAGAATCGTCCGCCCTTTTTACCCACGGGCCACGCATTCTGAGCTGGCGTATAGGGTACACGCATTTTTGAAATGCGTATAGGTCATACACGCAATGCAGCTATGCGTATACTTTGTAAATTCCAACTCTGTGACTGTGAACAGTGACCACAGATACGCATGTTTAACATGCATGTTTGGAGATACGCATGTTGCAGATGCGTATTGGTCACTGTTCATCGCCACTCTCAAACGACGTTGGAGTCGTTTTCCGATCAGATTTTCGGTAACATTGTTCACAACTTTCCAGGCATCTTTGATTCACGTACCATACACCAAAATGAACGTCTTCTCCTCCTCTACATTCCTATACCATTTGATTTTCATTTGTTTTGCCGGATTTAAAAGGCCTAAAACAAAACTTTTTTTCCGATGTAGTTTCCGATTGCTTTGTGTACACCCCTGCGGGGTCGGAAAACAAACACAAAGTAGAGGAAAATGATGAGGTAAGTCTGGGCATCATTCGTATGTCCTCAGCTTTGATGGAGGCAATGGGAGGAAGGAGAACGCAGGCAGGCGAAATAATAGACGATTTGAGCTCGCCAGAGACGCCGGAGCTCCAATTGCAATAATGACGTCAGCTGACGTCAATGCGCATCTGGGAGATGTGTGACATGAGATACGCATTTCCCATATGCGTATCCCAAGCGACGCATGCGCACTCCGTGGGTGAAAAGGGCGGACACTCCCGCGCATATGGGCATTTCGGGCAGCTTCGTTAGAAAAATGGTGTAGTTTGGGCATTTTCTCAATAATTAACACAATTTAATACACGCAACAAAATAATACAAAATGAACGAATTATTAAAAATGAACGAATTATTAGGTCTCCTCCTAAAATACCTTCAAATATATTTTTGCAGATTATTTCATCAAAATGAGACATTAAAAAAAAAAGTAACTAGCTAGTTCTATTAAATGTCAAATTAATAATCAACACAATTTGCATAACAAATTTTTAATGTGAAACAAACACTAATATGCCATACTGTAACAAGGTGTAAATTCATGGTATGGTAAAGAGAAGAAAGTACGAAAGAATAGTAAACGGAGCACACCATAGAAAGATTCTAAGTAGGAGAAGTCCCCCCCTTTGGATTCAAGAAAAAGGAAATGAAAAACGGGAAGGAAGCGAAATAAGGCGTAATATACAAACTCTTTTGATACATTTTTTTCACGAGCTTTTTTGATCGATACTTGTAAGATACAAATTGATATTTATTATTACTGTTATTATTATTATTGCATGCAAACGGGATTGGAAAAGAATAACGCTACAAAAGTTTCTTGAAAATAATCATGATTAAGTGATTAAAAAAATAAAAAAAAATAATCATGATTACTAAATCATACACAACAACCTATACCAAGAATAAACGGTGACTTGCCTCCAACTCAAAACCCACCAGCAATGGTAGAGTAGAGAAATTAAGAAAGAGCAACTAAGAATGGAAAATTTGTTAGCTTCATCAGTGTTAGTAATTAGTTGTTGTTCCCTTGATCCTAAATCAAGCAAGAAATTCACCAATTTGATCATTCTTCTAACTTTGGCACCCACGTTTCGTCCCTTTGGCCTACTTTCCAAAAGTCACGTATATATGTGATACATGTGTACATAAACGTGTGTTTATATTGGACACACGTTACATATGTAACTCGTAGGAGGACTAGAGTAGTTTGTACGATTCACTCTTTTCCCGAATCTAATTTAATACTAGCTACTACGTTACCATGCTAGACTCATTTTTATTTTGGATTTGTATATTTCTTATGATTTACGTTTTTCAACTACTCTAACTAGCTATTATTATAGGTTAGGTTTTCAGAAAAGAGAAGAAGTAGGTTTTTTTGATAAACATTTTCAATATTTGTACAACTCCGTTAGTTAAATAATTGAGCGGAATATATAATGCGAGATAATTCATATATAAAAACTTATTTCTCATCGTATCTAACATCCTGATCAGTTCCGGGGAAGTTTAACTATTCCAAAAATCATATGATTTTAATAATATTTGAAATTTAAGTGGGTTTTTTTAATTTGTGGAACAAAACTAGCTATTTAAATCGAGCCGAAAAGTACTCCTTTATGAATACCACGTTAATTACATGTGGACTAAAATAAAGGGGATATATAACTGATCATTAAGCAACCGACGGAGTAATGTAACAGTGACAGTTGATCAACCACCGTGATATTTCAGCCGACTTTCTTAAATACACACATAAGCCGTGCAATATATGTGTTAGGTTAGGAGAGTATCATACCCTAAATGATCCAGTATGAACTTTAGTGGCTGCAATTTGTTTATTAGTTTACTTTATTTGTATTTAAATTTGAGAATTTCTAAGTCACCAATAAAAATAATTTGAAATGTGCCATCTATATATACTCCATTATATAAGCAAAAAAAAAAAATCTTGCACAAATTATGTAGTTGAAAGAATTCGGACCCGAGTTATAGGGATCAAACCCGAAATAAAGCTAAAGAAATTAAATCTTGTACAATTATGTAGTTGAAAGAATTCGGATCCGTGGTGAAGTAATTAAAAAATTAAAATAAATAAATTTTATATAATTATGTAATTATAAGAAATCAAATTCCAATTTAGTAATAACCAAATTCGATACCTTAATATTATTACACGTCATTGAAATACGGTTTCCAAAATAAATGGATACTCTATAGGTTTATTTGGTGAAGTACCCAAACCAACAAACTGGAACAAATAAAACACACACAAAAGCTCCATTTCAGAGGATTAAAAATAGATTAAATTGCAAAAACGCACCCCTTTGATTCGGATCAAAATCACTTTAGTATCAATACTTTCAACAATTGCACTTTGCATCCCTCATCATGTTTGGGCGCTGCACATTGCACCCCTTTCATGTTTTTTTACCAAAAATCCAGAGATAATTTGGTAAATTCAGAATACTTAATTACATTTTGATCCCTAAAGTATGAAATGTTGCATACATGAACCCTTGAACAAAAATTTCTAATTTTCATAAATATTTTCTAATTTTTCCTAATTTTTTTCGAATTTTTCCAAACGATGCACGGAAAAATTCGAAAGAATTTAGGAAAAATTCGAAAATATTTATCAAAATTCGAATTTTTTTGTTCAAGGATTTATGTATGCAACATTTCATATTTTAGGGATCAAAATATAATTAAGTATTCTGAATTTACCAAATTACCAGGGGTAATTTGTTAAAAATACACGAAGGGGGTGAAATGTGCAGCGCCCAAACATGTTGAGGGATGCAAAGTGCAATTATTGAAAGTATTGATACTAAAATAACTTTGATCCGAACTAAAGGAGTGCGCTTTGCGATTTAGTCTTAAAAATAAAATTTCTGCTTATTAGAGAAACATCAAATGTGTGGTCCCAGATATATTATTTTTATGGACAAGAAACTCTTATATCTGAGTCAATTCATATAAAATAAATAAAATTACAGAACAAAAGGAATCGGCTTTATAGGTAATCTAGCTTTTTATCTCCGACCATCAAATCTCTTCTCCTTCTATCATGCATACTGTAGCAATGATGATCCTTTAGCTCTCTTCCATCTTCTCTCCTCAGGTAAAATCAAATTTCTATCTGTTGATAGCCTGCAAACCTGAATCTTCCTCTTTTATTTTTACTCTGCACATGTTAAAAACTGTAGGTGCACAGATTTTACATCATAAAGTTTGAAGCTCTCATCAGTCTCTCCTTCATCACACACACACACATAAATATTGGTGATAAAGCATCAACTCCTTTTTTGTGGTCCTAAAACAAAAAAGTGAAAATAAAAAGTCTAGCACAGTTTACTATATTTTGGAATAGTGGTGATTAATTGATGAGAAAGTAAAATGCAAGAACAAGTAGAGCAGGTAGGCATGGTGGGGAGTAGTAGTGGTGGGATGGTTCATGATTATTCCGGGGAGCAAAACCACCGTATGAAGGTGGAGATAGCCACCCACCCTCTATTTGAACAGCTTGTTTCAGCCCATGTAGCTTGTCTCCGGGTGGCTACTCCTATTGATCAGCTTCCGCTTATCGATGCGCAGCTCTCCAACTCTCACCATCTTCTTCGATCTTACGCTTCTCAACACAACCATCTTCTTCATCATCAACATCCTGCTGAAAGACAAGAGCTTGACAACTTCTTGGTTCGTAGGTTTATATTAAATTCAATAAATAGTAAATTTTTCTAACATATATTTCAGTGATTAATTAAATATTCGTACATTTGTGTTGTGTATAACTTATTGAACAGGCACAGTACTTAATGCTATTATGCTCTTTTAAAGAACAACTGCAGCAACATGTGAGAGTTGATGCTGTTGAAGCTGTCATGGCTTGCCGGGAAATTGAACAAGTTTTGCATTCTCTCACTAGTACGTACTACGCTACCCCTTGTTCCTCGCATTGGTTGTAAATCATCATAATTAAATATTTTATCTGAATATTAATTATTTGTCGAATATTAATTAAGTTGGTACAATATGCGGATCGAGTGATGATGAAGTCTAGGATGAGATAATATATTGAAATATATGGTTTGTTGTTCTGGGGGTTATGTGTAATTATGGTTTGTAATATGATTTAATTAATTAGATTCCTAATTGATCCATGTTGAATTGAAGAAAAAGTAGACGAGAAAGAAGGAGAAATTTTGGGATATTCTTGAAAGGTTGCTTAATTGTACTAATAAGTGGGTGGTAACGGGACCTACCAATAAATTTTTAGTTAATAACCCAAGGGAAGTTTGTTGGGATTAAGAATGAGGTTTTTTAAAATTAGATCACTTATATGCTTCTGTCATCTACTCCTGAAATGTTAGTTAGTTTGAAGGTAAATTCAAGGGCATTCGAGACCTGCAGGCATATTGTGCTTTTTTGCTAGGGTTTACTGTTAATGGAGTATTACCAATTCAATTATCAACATTATGTGACCTAATTATGACAAGTGGCCGGCTTCATCAATTCATAATTGCGGACTACTTGTTTTAAGCCAATAGAATCTTTATTTATTTTTGAAAGAAGAAATTAAGCTTAACAGAATAGCTAATTAGAGGAATGATTAAATGAAAAATACTAGTGGCCGGTCATCTTAGACACCCAGATGCATGAATTTTGGTTGTTAAGCTGCTAGATACCTGTATCATTTTATTGATGAAAATTAGTGTCGGTGTCTAAAGCTTCAGCTTGATCATCTCTTTTATGATAAAAATTACTGTAGACTGGCTACTTAATTAGCTGGATTTATGTGTTCCCAAACTAGGTAGGTAGCTAGCTAGTATGGTCCTCATTACAACTTGTACGTAAAACATATATGCATGTGTCTATGGGTGATTGCTGTGTGTAAACACATACACACACATTTATATTCTTAGGTCATCTCCAATCGTTACTCTATATATTTTTATCTTCCAAGATAAAAGTAATTTCATTTTATAGCTTTATTCTTCTCCAACCATTCCTCTGAACTCTTTTCAAGTTAAAAATGGAGTAATGAATAGTATAATTTCATATTTGAAGTTAAGGATAAAGTAACTTTATATTTGAAGTTAAAGTTGGATACCAATGGTGATTAAATAGTCCAACTTTAAAGTTGGACCATTGGAGATGCCGTTATGTCTTATAAATGATACTTATAGCTTCCATATCTTATTTTTTTTCCTTCAATAATCAGTGGTGTTATATATATATCAACATGATCACTCTAGGTTCTAAGGTTAAAACTTAACATTAATATTACAGTAAGGAAATTATACGTATAGTCCCTCTCAGTTAAGATTATAAATTAAATAAAGTGTAATTAGGAAATGTGTGTAAACCGCTTGAATCCTGATGATTCCATAATTTTCTCCAGGTGTGACACTAGGTGAAGGCACAGGAGCAACCATGTCGGACGATGAGGATGAACTGCAGATGGATTTCTCTTTAGATCAATCAGGCAATGATGTGCATGACATGATGGGTTTTGGTCCACTCCTTCCAACAGAATCCGAGAGGTCTCTTATGGAAAGAGTTCGACAAGAACTCAAGATTGAGCTCAAACAGGTGTCTTGTTCTTCTCTAAGCATACAAGTTAAAGGATATTACCTTATATATATGGAGATGCCTGTTTTCATGTCAAATTGTGGAGTTGATTGCGTATCGTGTCTTGTTTTGCAGGGATTTCGGTCAAAAATTGAAGATGTTAGAGAGGAAATTCTGAGGAAAAGAAGGGCAGGTAAGTTACCAGGTGACACAACTTCAGTGCTCAAGGAATGGTGGCAGCAACATTCCAAGTGGCCTTACCCAACTGTAAGCAATAGTATCTCTGTCCTCCTTTGCAATGTCACATATTTAGCGCTTTGTGTTTTTCTTTTTGCATGATTTGTCAAGATACTAGTTGTAGTCAAAAAGTTCTGTTTAATTTGAAATTAATACCCTGCAATATATGCAGGAAGATGACAAGGCAAAGCTTGTGGAAGAGACAGGGCTGCAGCTAAAGCAAATTAATAACTGGTTCATTAACCAACGAAAGCGAAACTGGCACAGCAACTCAAATTCATTGACATCTCTCAAATCCAAGCGTAAACGATAGAAACATGAACTAGAGCCAGCCATGGCAAATCAAGAATATGTACCTATTGCATGTTGATTTAGATGTTTTATAATGTCAAAGATACCGCTCTAGTACTTCTGCCTAACATTTGTAGAAATTACATGTTTGAACTTCATGGTAATATATCGAATGTATGACTTTAGACAATGATGTTAACTGCTATAGAAATTTTATGCAGCTTTTCTGCAATGCCTCCCACTTAGGCCATGAACCAATCGGCTTGAGCCCAACAGACTTTTCACTTCAGCCCAATACCATCTACTCTTCCATGGAATCGAAAATACATCTGGGTTGGCCCTTGGCTCCTAAAATAAGATCCATGTCGGTTTATTTTTTATCTTTTCGCTAAGTAAAGTTGTACATCTGATTTGTTTTACTTATAAATCAAACAAACTTGTAATCTTGTGAGATACTTTGAAATTTGAATCATCTGGTGAGTACTTGAGTAAGTTGTATATTCTGTATACTCAAGAATTTCTTAGGTAATCACTGGATAAATCATACTTAGGCTCTTGTCGCTCAATTTAACCTTTTCTAAGCGTGTCGGTTTTCTGCCTCATTTACAGTACCTTTTCTAAGCGTTCCTTACCAAATTCGCTTTGGAAAAACTGAGTCGGGCTCTTGCTGGTAAAAAAACCCAGTTTGGTTTATGAAATTGACAGTTTTATGAAATGAGCATTGAAGCTTCATAGAATATTGCAGAGAAAATAAGGGAGAAGAAGAAGAAAAGTAATTGTATATAATGAAGCTTGCTGATAAACAAGATACAGACTGATAGGTTTTATACAAGAGCTTAGATGCTTCTCTCGAGGCTATACTGAGCAACAAAAAACAACATCTATATTCTCAGCATAATGAGACATGATGAGCTATTATTTTGTAACCAACTTTAGCAACAAACTTTAGCTGATTGTTTGACTAACTTATTGACTGACTTTGTTGTGAGGATCTTCTATATTTGTAACATCCCCCTCAAGTTGGAGGGTTGAAACATGTTGGAAACACCCAACTTGAACAAAAGTCTGAGAAGATATGAAGATGCAAGAGCCTTGGTGAAGATGTCTGCTGGTTGATCTGCAGAAGTAATGTGGTGAGTAGAGATAATTCCTAGCTGCAACTTTTCTCGAACCAAGTGACAATCAATGTCAATGTGTTTGGTCCTCTCATGAAACACCGGATTAGAAGCAATATAAAGAGCAGATTTGTTGTCACAGTATAGATGAACTGGAGCAACATTGTAATAGCCAAAGGTCTTGAACAAATTCAGTAACCAAAGAATTTCACAACAGGTGTCAACCATGTACCTATACTCAGCTTCAGCGGATGATTTAGATTAGACCCGGCAATTTTGGACACGACACGATTTACACGACACGAAACGACACGAAAATTTCATGTATGGGTTTACATTTTCAATACACGACACGAAAATGTACACGACACGAAAATGTACACGAAAATTTAGTGTCGTGTTTGGGTTTACACTTTATGTACACGACACGACACGAAAGTACACGAAATATATAAATATTTTAAATATATATACACCTATATAATATTTTTATAACTTATTTTGTAAATTTTACAAATAATTTTATAAAAAATATATACTTATATTTATAGCCATATATATTATACGTAATTTTAATTTCTTACCAGTTCGTGTACCATTTCGGGTACCAGTTTCGTGTTATTTTTCGTGTAAATTTGAACTTTCGTTGCTAAATCGTTTCGTTCGTGTCGTGTACACGAATGTACACGAAAAAAATCGTGTCAAAACAGGTAATTTCGTGTCGTGTCGTTTTAAACCAATTCGTGTCCAGGTACAACATTTTGGTACACGATTACATTTCGTGTCGTTTCCAGGTAGTATATTTTAGTACACGAAAACGAAATTACACGACACGAAATTACACGACACGACACGAATTGACAGGTCTAATTTAGATATAGTACGTTGCTTCTTACATTTCCAGGAAATGATAGAATCTTCAAACTTAATGCAGTAACCAGTTAAAAAAAGTTGAGAGGTGGGGCAACCTGCCCAATCAGAATCACAATAGGCTTCCAGAACTGGCTTGGAATGAGTTGACATTAGCAAACCTTGACCAGGAGAAGCTTTGATGTATCTCACCACCTTAAAGGCTGCTGTTATATGATCAACCCTAGGTTGAACAAGTAATGGAGACAGAACTTGAACATTGTAAGAAGTATCAGATCTTGTAATTGTGAGGTATAGAAGCCTACCAACAAGTCTTCTATACACAAATGTATCTTTGGTGGAGAGAAAGTCACTGTGATTATCATTGAGCTTGTGGTTCTGTTCAATAGGAATGAAAGATGGCTTAGAAGATGGAAGACCAGTATCAGCCAAAATGTCAAGAGTGTATTTTCTTTGATGCAAGTAAATACCAGCTGATGATCTTGCCACCTCTATACCCAAAAAGTATCTGAGAGAGCCAAGATCCTTAATTTTGAACCAGATTCCCAGAAAATCAATAGTATTTTGAATAGCTATAGAGTCAGAACCTGTGATGAGAATATCATCAACATACACCAAAACAACCACAAAATGAGAACTGGTATGAAAAATGAATAAGCTTTTGTCTGCATGAGACTATAGAAAACCATATTCTTTGAGGGCAACAGAAAATTTATGAAACCAACATCTGGGAGCCTGTTTGAGACCATAGATAGATTTTCTCAGTTTACACACCAAATTAGAAACATTAGTAATACCATTCTGCAGCAAGATTGAAGATAAAACAGCATAACCAGGAGGTAATCTCATATAGACTATTTCAGTCAAATCTCCATGGAGAAAGGCATTTGTGACATCAAGTTGGGATATTTTCCATCCTTGAGCAGCTGCTATAGCAATAAAAAGTCTGACAGTGGTCATTTTGGCCACAGGAGCAAATGTTTCAAAATAATCTAACCCATAGGTTTGAGTAAACCATTTGGCCACTAATTTGGCTTTATACCTTTCAATGCTCCCATCTGGTAAATACTTTATTTTGAAAAGCCATTTACAATCCACAATGTGTTGATCAGATGGTTTAGGAACTAGTTCCCATGTGTGATTACTCTCTAAAGCATGTAACTCAGTTTTCATGGCTTGCAGCTAGTTAGTATCAGTAGCTGCTTGTTGGTAAGTAAATGGAGTAGCCACAGAAGCAGTAGCACAAAGATAGTGTTTGTATGTTGGTTGAAAGAATTCATAGGACATGAAATGATGGATGGGATAAGAAGTAGTACCTGCAGGAAGCCCTGAAGAGGTGCAGTGATTGGTATGGGCAGAGGGAGGTAAACCTGTAAAATCTCTATACTTGAGAGGAACCTATTTTTGTCTAACAGGTTTTGAATTGACAATTGAAGGTAAGATAGTCTCAGACAGAGAATCAGAGTGGGATGTAGAGGCAGGAAGATCAAGCACTGGTTGAGATGTCTCAGGAGTGAAATTATTAGGTATCTCTTCAGGAGTGGAAGGTATATCAGTAGAAGTAGTATTAGATGGCTCAGATGAAGTGTTTGTGGGAATGGGAATATCAGAATCATCTTGAAGAGGAGAAGTGATTGAAGGAAACATAGAATCAGGAATGTCTGATACAGAAGCATAATCCTTAAAAGGAAAAATGTTTTCAGGAAATATCACTTCTCTTGACACATGACACTTTCTGGTCTTTAAATCCATGACCCTGTATCCCTTCTTGTTAAAAGGATAACCTAAGAAGACACATTTCATTGTTTTTTAGGCAAACTTATCAACAGATGGGGTCAGATTCAGAACATGACAAAGACACCCAAATGTTCTAAGAGCCGAATATGAAGGAGATTTCTGAAACAGTATTTCATGTGGGGATTTAAAATTTAGAATCTTAGAAAAAAGTAAATTGATTAGATGAGTAGCTATCAGAATACAGTCTCCCCAAAATGAGATTGGTAAATTAGCTTGAAATCTTAATGCCCTGGCTACATTTAAGAGATGTTGGTGTTTTCTTTCTGCAATGCCATTTTGTTGGGGGGAGTATGAGCAACTGGTTTGATGTAATATCCCAAGAGATGACAGATGTAATTTAAGATCATGATTAAGAAACTCTGTGCCATTGTCTGTTCTGAGAATTTTTATGGTTTTATGAAATTGATTCTGAGCATAAGCAATAAAGTGTTTAATTAAAGTAGAGACTTCAGATTTAGAGGTAAGTAAAAACACCCAAGTACTTATTAAAAAATCATCCACTAAAGTCAAGAATTTGTTACAATTGCCATGAGTATGAGTCTTATAAGGATCCCAAACATCACAGTGAACAATTTCAAAAACACCTAGACTCCTAGAATCACTACTAGGAAATGGCAGTCTAACTTGTTTGGACATATGACAAATTTCACAATCTGAGAAGGTACGGACAGAATTGTCTAAGGACAAACTCTTAATTGATTCAAAACAAAAATAGAAGGATGACCTAACCTGCAATGCCAGTTATGAAGAGTAGTACTACTGCTAACAGCACACACAGTAGAGGAAGTGGATGAGTGATGTCTATACAGGCCTCCCTCTAGATTACCAATCTCTGTCATCTTCTTCATTGCAGGGACCTGCAGAAAACATTTTGATCCAGAGAAATTGACAGTGAAATTGTTATCACTGGTTAGTTGGGCAATGGATAACAAATTACATTGAAAATTTGGAACAACCAAGACATTGTGAAGAGTGATAGTAGGTGATAGTTGAACTGTACCAGTGTGACTGACACTAGCTACATGACCATTAGGTAAATGCAAATCTGATGTAACTGGTGTAGGATGTTTAACTAGATGCAAATATGGGGTAATATGGTGTGTAGCTCCAGAGTCAAGAATCCAAATATGTGCATCACTATTAAATTTAACCTGACTAGCAAATATAACTGAATTGATACCTGCCACAGGACTATTTATCCAAGGTGCACAAGGAGATTGCTGTTTGAGTTGAGCCTGTAGTATCTGAATAAGTTGCTGACACTGAGATTCAGATAGATCATTAGTAGTACCCTGAGTACTGCTATGAGAAGGAGTTATTTTCACAAAGTCTGTAGCTGTAACATTGGAGGCAAATTTCTTGTTACCAGCATTGTTAGGTCTTGGTTTTGGTTTTGGTTGACCATACAACCTGTGCCACTCAGGATAGCCATTAAGAGCAAAGCATTTATCTCTTACATGGCCAGACAGTTTGCAATAGTCACACTGTAGCGATTTATCAGCAATCTTCTTGTCCTCTTTTCTAGAGACAGTAGATTTATCCTTATAACCTGAATTGCTAGCACCATACTTAGCATTCATAACATTCATAGCAGTCAGTTCATTACCAAAGGAAGATGCAGTGTCTCTCTAATTTTCTTCTTGAAGTAGTAAAGCATAAGCTTGTGCCAAGTCTGGCAAAGGACTCATGAGTAGTATTTGACCTCTAATAGCAGTGAATGAGTCATTTAGCCCATCAGAAATTGACTCAACTTAATTTATTTTTCATACTGATCCAATTTAACAGCACAATCACAGGTACAGGTATTAGCAGCACTGATACACTTAGGAATTGGCGACATATTCTCCAATTCATCAATTAAACCTGGAAACTGAGTAAAATATACTGTAACAGAACGATTTCCTAGAGTAAGCGATGCAATTTCTTTACGCAAATGAAATAGCCTAGGTACATTACTCTGAGAATATCTACTAGCTAAATCATCCCAAATTTGCTTTGCTGTAGACATATAAACAATACTCTTGCGAATCTCAGAAGAAACAGAGTTTAAGATCAAGGAAATTACCAGGTCATTACTACGCATCCAGAGAGACAGCTGTGGTGAACTGGCATCAGGTTTGGCTTGTGTGCCATAAATAAAGCCCAATTTTAACTTCGCAGAGAGAGCAATCTTCACAGACCTGCTCCAATGATGATAGTTCTTATCTGTTAAAGCTTCACTGACCAGAGATAAACTTGGTTGATCAGAGTTACTGAGAAAGTACGGATGATTTATGTCAATAACTGGATTTACAGCCATGGGAGATGAAGCTGAAGTTGCTTGCGAAGCGAGGGGAGTAGTAGAGGTAACAGTAGCGTATGAACGCATCAAGGAGATAATCAAAATAATGAAGATAAATCGAGACTAAGCTCTGGTATGAGAGATTGAAAGACACTAACAAAGAGTGAATCTTGGAGATAATACTTCTCAGTAATAATTTATCAAACACTTGGGGAGCAGAAATTTGTTTGTGTAATTTTCGAACACTACAACTAGAGAGATTCAAACAATAACAATAATAAAGATGATGCGGAATAAATCAGGAGCTATCGGTGGCTCTGATACCATGACAGTTTTATGAAATGAGCATTGAAGCTTCATAGAATATTGCAGAGAAAATAAGGGAGAAGAAGAAGAAAAGTAATTGTATATAATGAAGCTTGCTGATAAACAAGATACAGACTGATAGGTTTAATACAAGAGCTTAGATGCTTCTCTCGAGGTTATACTGAGCAACAAAAAACAATATCTATATTCTCAACATAATGAGATATAATGAGCTAATATTTTGTAACAAACTTTAGCAACAAACTTTAGCTGATTGTTTGACTAACTTATTGACTGACTTTGTTATGAGGATCTTCTATATTTGTAACAGAAATATATCTACACAAAATTCGTATGTCTTGATAATCCATTTTTCTTATGGATATCCGAACTCATGTGCCACATATACTAATCTTTGTTTCTTTAAAAAGCGAGACCAATTCGAATGATAAGCCTTAGACAAATACTAGAACACCAAGATTTTAGTGGGGGTTACAGTTGCCAGCAGGGAAGCCCTACGTTAAGACCACTGTACCCGTTTTGGCGTGCACTACGTAATGCATCCCTGATGCTCTAGCCACTAATTTTTTGTAATTACATAAACTTTAGGCTTGCGAAATTTCATACATTAATAGAATATTGTCCTCTGCTTGTTATTAAAAAAATTCAGACTTCAGACAAAAAATAAGTTCTATTTGACATCCAAGCAACAGAATTAAAATAAATGCATATTTGATTCTCTCCTTACCTTTTATTGTTTAATACCACAACAAACAAATTCTAATATAGACAATTAAACATGTTCATACTGTCAACTTTTCTCTCATAACATGTCATTTTTCTATTTCTGTAGCTTGTGAAAGAAACATAGAAACTAAGCCATACTCATTGATGGGCTATGAAATATCTTCAAGCTACTAAATTAATTATAAGTTAGAATATTGATTAAGAACAAAGTATTTTATTATTTCATAACCCTTTAGAGGTTCTCTCTTTTTCATCAAGTTGCATCCTCTCTCAAGTAAGGTGATACAAGAATATTTATAGGGGATCCTTTGTGGGTGCCCTTTCCTAACTACCCTTACTTAAGGAATGGGTTACAATTTATTTACAAGTCTGGGCTTCAAGGCCCATTAAAGAAAGTAAATACATTTGGGCCTAAATACAAACTTAGCCTAATTGGGCCTAATTGCCATCTATAACTATACATAATGTTCTAGCTAATATTCTTGGCCCAACATTTGTCCCCCCTTTTAGTATTTTATAATATCTTTAGATTTGTTTATTTTTCCGTTCTTTGGGATTGTGTCACATGTACCTGTCCTTTCCTTTTATTTATGTGTTACTGTACGTGCGGGGTTGTGTCTATAAATATATTTGATTTCAATCTGTGTACAGTTTATATTGGGAGCGACGGTTCGACTTTCAAGATTTACACTTAAGAACCTTTTAAGAACTCTCTCCCGTCTCTAGAGGTAAAAAGTTTATGTTTTTATTTATTATTTTCTCTATGTTTTCTGCATATCAATCCTTGGTCTATTTGCATCTTCTTTGGAGGGATAACATCTAAGTTTCCTTCTTATTTCTGATTAAGGGCAAATAATTTCTTACTAGTTATGTCGAATTCTTTTTCGTCTTCATCTTCCCTTATCCCTTGTTCTAGGGATTCTGGGAAACTTCCAATCAAGGAAGAATCTTTAGAGCCCCTTTTTAATTTAGATCACCTTGAGTTACCAAACACCATGTCTGCTCAATCCCTAGGTTTTTTAGATGATAGCGAGGGAGGGGTCTATCCTAAACCTGCGCCCTTGAGTCCTAAGACTGTAGCTTTGAGAGATGAGGTTGTTCATTCGGCGAGGGAGTTTGGTGTGGCTGAATTTGTTGACAAACCGAGCCTGACTTATACAAGTATTTATGCTAAGCGTCCGGTAAATTTTGATTTCTTAGATTCTTGGGGTGATTTCTATGGGGGTTAGCGTTGTGTGGTACCTAAACCTGTTGAGTATTGATTACAGTAAAAGAATACAGAGGAGGGGTGAATGGATTCTTGAACTTTTCTTTGTTCTTGAATCTTTGCAACAAGATATGTGTTGAGTGTGTGAGATATGTAAGTACAGATAACAAAGACAAACACAACACAATATCACTTTAATCTAATATTTTATTAGATAAAGATTTTGCTACAATCTGTGAATACAAATGATAGTATTCTCAGCTTCGTTTTTCTTAGAGAGATATTTCTTGTGATGTATCTTAAAAAACTTATCTGCTAAGGAAGTGAGGCTGTATCCTTATAGACATGGATACACCTACTTACTACAAATAAGGTAGGTAAAACAAACTACTTTCCAGTATGTCTATCTCATTTGAGTAAGAGTCCAAACGGCTACAGATTTGACTTTGCAAAGCCTGTTCAGATCCACTTCTTCAGCTCCTTGTCCCTTTGTCTTATCTCTCCAAGCTTCTTTGTAGGCTTTCCAATGTGCTTTATAGTACATAGTCAAATAAAGCGACTTGGCTTGTTGCAGGTTTCTAACTTGTACAATTCTTCAGTATTTTGTCTCCAAGAATGTATTTGAGAAGTGGCTAAGTGATTGATTCGAGAACTCGAATTGACTTAATCGATAACTCTGAGTTCTCGAATAGTGTTATATTGACATATCGAATCACTTCTCGAATAGCTCTTTTCTCTGGGACTCCTTGAGATATCGAATAGAGCATTTTGACATATCGAATCCCTGAGATGTCGAATAGCTTCTTTAGTCCTTGAGATATCGAATAGAGCATTGACTTGTTGACTCTTAGAGAACTCGAATGATGCTTTGACTTGTTGACTCCATGAGTTCTCGAATAGAGTAATAGACATATCGAATCTCTGAGATATCGAACAGTGTATTCAGAGATATCGAATAGTGTCTTCTGAGATATCGAATCTCTGACTTCTCGAATGCTAGACTTCTCGAATAGACAAATGTACTTCTCGAATTGGTACTTAGGCAAATTCTTCATTTCTTCGAATCCCAACTGTGATTATTTGGCAGTCTTTATCTCCTTGATTGAGGCATGAACCTTGGAACTTCTTTCAAGCATTATTCTTGACTTTATAAGTACAGTAACACAACTAGAATTTGATGCATATTACAAGTACAGAACAAATAGAAACTCTACAACTAGAGGTTCCCTCAGTTAAGAGGTCATGTAGGTAATGCATAGCATTACACATACTTAGGCTTGTTATTAGATGTATTCAGGCATGCCTCTGTGACTAACAATCTCCCCCAAATTGTGAGTAAGACCCTTAGTCACAATTTCATGTCTGATAAAAAGCCTAACATTCATAAAGATAAAACTTGACAGTACATGTATGAATTTTGATTAGCAATGTGGATAGAACTACAGGGTGGTAATCTTACAGCCTATGATGAAGTACTAGCCATTGTCATTTGTTTCCCTTTCCATAGCTTTGGCTTGCAAATCATCATATGCTTTCTGTCTTCTTTCTTTCTCCTTCCTTGTATTCTCATCCATAGCTTTTATTATTTCTGCCATAGCATCCAATTCTTCAAGCAAAATTGAGTCTTTGAAATCTTCAAGTACTGGTTTCAGAATGTTTGCAGGATAGTGGTTGAGTAGATTCATTCTGATGTGGACCTGATCCCCATTTCTCCTCCTATACTTCACCACATAGGGGTTAAACTGAACTCTACACAATCCCTTTGCCCTTAGCTTTTCTGCTTCAATCTCCAGTCTCTAAATTTCTTTCTCCCTTGCTAGCCATTTCTCAAGACACTCTTTTCTGATTCTCTCCTCATGATCTCTCTTCATCTTCATAAAATCAATTAGCTCCAGCTTCCATACTCTTTCCACTTTATCTTCTGAGCTCAACAATGCAATGATTCTTTCTATGTCATGTAGCTTGCCCCAGTGTTGACATCCTCCTTGTTTGAATTTCTCCTCCCTTCCATCAATATATTTGATCTCAAGGCAGTTATCAACAATGGCAACATGATAGATTCTTTGAGCTTGTAAGAATTGCAGTTGGTCTTCATCAAAATCTTCATCTAGTGGTTGGAGTTTTAAGCCTGGATAGATTGTCAGAGTCCTTGATTTGGATAGCTTTGGTTTCCTTGCAGCTTGTTTGAATTTGATCCTTTTAACATGGTTGCCTAGCAGTAGCATGTGACCTTTGTTTGTGGACAATTGTAGTATTCCATTAGCAGTTTGATTTTTGAAATATACAGATGGTTTCTTGACTTGAATCTTCTTCTCTTCTTGAGGTGGCAAGACAGTTGCAGAAGCCATAGATGTAGATTTTGGTAGGTCACTACTAACAGTATTCACCCTAGACTTAGAGTCTTGTGATGTGGTGAGGTTACTGTCAGCAATGCCTAAGGCTTGCTGTCTTCCACTCTTCCTCTCAGAGACTTTACCTTGGTCATCATCCTTCTTATCCTTGCTGTCTTTTTTCTTCTTCTTATCCTCATCCCCCTTATCACTCCTGTGATGACTTCTACTTCCATCACTCTTGTCATCATCCTTATCATTCTTATTCCTCCTAGGTTGAGCTATTTCCAGAATTGAACCAGTAGCTATGAATGTTCTTAAGATGTGAAG
Organism: Saposhnikovia divaricata; assembly: GCA_036435485.1. Classification (NCBI taxonomy): domain Eukaryota; kingdom Viridiplantae; phylum Streptophyta; class Magnoliopsida; order Apiales; family Apiaceae; genus Saposhnikovia; species Saposhnikovia divaricata. Next base: position 30,713,868 of record CM071600.1, read on the forward strand.
TGCTTCCAACTCTTCAGCACTTCTGTTTCCATCTTTCTTTTGTAGCTGGTCAATAATAGTAATGATGAGTCTGTGGTTTTTAGGGTTAAGATCATGGGGGATAACCAGCTGTTTAACATCTTGAATTCTGGTACCAGGCTGATAAAAGATGGTTCTTGGTTTGGTGCATACTTCAGGTAATCTAGTTAGTTGACCATCTTTTAGTTCAGTGTACAGTCTTTGGTTGTTCTCCCCTTTCTGCTCAATTAGTTCCAAGATAGCATCAATCTCAGAGTATTTTAAGGCTTTCAAGGTTTCAAATGATAGATGCCATATCTTGCCATTGGTCACCATCATGATTTCCTTGAGATAGATTTGATTTAACTTTCTTGGAATAACTGTTAGATATTTGATTTGATCTCTGAGGCTTCTTCTGTAAAATAAGGTATCCCCTCCAACCCTTGCTTTTGAGGTTTGCAGAAACTTCAAGAATGCAGCATCATGATAATCTCTGAATTTGCTACTTCTATCAGCTTGGCCTCTGTAATCACCTTAGCTTCCACTGGCTCATCTTCAAGTCTGGGTACTTGGACTGGATTGCTTGGCATGGAACCTGCCACTACTGTAGTAGTGACAGTTTGCTTTTGGCCACTAGGTGTAATGATGTGCACAGGTGGTAGAGTGACCACTGGCATAGAAGATGGAGGTTCATCAACCTTGAGTTTGCCCTTGCCTGAGACATGAGATGTAGGATTTGAAATTTGTTGATGACCACCCTCATTAATCTTGATGCCTTTAGATTGAGATTTAGATTTCTCCCCCTTAGTCTGAGGCTCCCCCTTAGATTTATTCCTTGTTATCCTCTTCTCCCCCTTAGGCTTGTTGTCAGGCATAGAGGCTGTAGTAGGGGCCTTTGGAGTTGAAGAGTCTTCAGATAGAGGGATACCCATGTGCTTCATCATGGCAGATAGCATAGATTGTTGATGCAGAAGAAGATCAGCTGTGGTAGTGGCTTGAGTGTTCAATTGCTCAGTTAGATTTGTAACCTTGCCTGCCAGATGGGCATTGGATTCTTTGAGAGACACCACCTCCCTTTCAAGAGTATCAACCTTGGTGAATAGCTCTTTGGCCTTGAAACCATTTAGGGATTGATCTTGTAGTCTCTTGAACTCATACTTTGACAGTTCATTCACAGGGACTTCAGTGACTAGCTTGTCTCCATATTGGTTTTTGAACATGGTCCTCAACATAGCATTGGCCTCTGTAGTCTGGTCAGATAGAATTTGAAATTTGCTTCCTAGACCTGTGACTGTATCTTTAAGTAGAGCTAGACCATTATCCATCTTGGTGCAGGTGGTGTTGCAGTGTTTGAGATCTTTGACCACACTGTCTAGTTGAGGAAATTTGGCATCAAAGGCCCTCTTTACTTCTTCTACTGAAGTGGCTGTCTTGTCACTCACCTTGTTGACTTCAGTTTTGACTCCCTTGCCAAGGTAGTGTGCAGCCTTGAGGAAACCCTTGTAGGAATCATTGACAGCTTCATACACTTCACTAGGGGACAGGGATTTTGCATTTGAACCCAATGAAGTGATGTATTCCTCTCTAAGATATTGAAGTGCTTCACTGAGAGTTACATCATACTTTCCTTGCATCCAGGCATCTACATTGCCATCTCTCTCAGCATCATCAGTAATCTTGGCCTTCTGCATCTCCACATCATCCCTATGGCATAGTAGGATGGCTTCATAATCTGGATTTGAGATGTTGGAGGTGACAAGGTTCTGGGCTATTTTTACAAACTCAGGAATCTGATCCACAACATAGCTTTGGAGAGCTTCAATGGACATTTGTGGTGGAACAGACCCTGATCCTGAAGCACTGTCATGTTGCACAGGCTTCAGCCATTGGGACAAAAAGTGAGAGCTAGAGCTAGGCAAGCTAGACTCCTCAGTTACAGATGCAACTTCTGTAACCGGATGGAAAGACTCTGTTATTGTTGTCTCCACAGGAGCGGGATGAGTTACAACAGTAGTTGACACAGGCACAGAGTCTCTAGTTAAAACTAGTGAATCCTCTGTGTTTGTGATGGTGTCATTAGGAGATGCCCCAGCATGCATTCCCTGACCATCTAAATGTGGTACCTGGGTGGTGAGCAAGGTGTCATGCACCAAGTCACTTGAATCCATTGGCTCATCAAGAAAAAAGAATTCTTGATGATCAATGCCTTGCTCCTCAATTGCTTGAGTTGCAGGCTCCAAAGAAATATGAGTGGTAGATTCTGGAAGAGAAGTGTGTTGTAGATTAGATTTTGGCAACTCCCCCTGAGAGATAGAGGGAGTTTCAATTGTGATGTGCTCTCCACTCAGTGTTGTGCCAGCCTTATCACTCCCATGTGCTGACTCTGTACAAATAGGTGCATTGGGGAGGATGCTTGATTCTATAGATGCACCCTGTTGAGAGGATACATCTAGTGAGCTGTTTGCCCCTGATTTTACAACTTCAGCCATTTGGGTGACCAAAGAGGTGGTTTTAGATTTCTTCTTCTTCTTTAGGCTAATGATAGGTGACTCAGTTTCCTCACCTCCTAAACCTAGTTCTACAGCCAAGGCTGCTTCAGTTAAGATGGTTAAAGGTTCAGAAGCAACCTGTTCTCTCTTCTTTTTACTAACATCACCCTTTTGAGAGGATGATGCAGTTGGCTCTGTGTTTGGTAGAGTGTTTGTCTGAGAGGGTTGGTTAGCAAGCCTTGGGTTAGCATTGTGTTCTTCTTGCTTAAGCTGTGCTAACTGAGACTTAGACTCAAATATTGGCATGTTGTGAGGGTAAGACCTAAACAAACCCTCCATGTGGGGAGTTATTTTAAGCCTTACATCCACATCATTCCTAGTCTCCAAGTTACCAAAAATAAGTTTGGTCATGGACCTAGGATAGCCTATTTTACTTTTATCTAATCCAGGCAATTCAATCAATGAAGCATTTTTAAAATTAAGTACTGATTGAATAAAGCGGGGAAAGAAAATTTCAGTACCTCTCTTGGCTGTGTTCTTACCAAGTCTCCCATATAGCTCTTGTATGATGAGATGTCCAACATCTATCTTTCTCCCATGAGCCAAGGCATAGGCAAGCTGCTGCATAGGTGTACTAATCTGATCAAAGCTCGATTTCCTGGCAGTGAATACCTGAAGGAGTGTAGCAAAAACATAGCTCCATTCCTTTCTCAAGTACTTCCTATTCAGCTTTCCAAGTTTAATAGCCTCTGAGTAGTTGATAAATTCAAAGAATTCTTCCAACTCAGCATCTGTGGCCAGGGAGTCATATGCCTCTTGCTGCAAATCCAAGGCTTCATTCATGTCTGCGGTAGTGATAGTAATATCCACGCCTTGAATCTTGCAGTAGACAACATATGAGGTAATAACATTCTCAAGGGCGATGACCTCCACTGTAGCTGTCCTCCAGAATTGTTCTAATAAGTCCATGTACAGGGTTGGGTTGGCTGATAGTGCACCCTTGATGTAAGATTCAGACAACCATCGAACAAAGCACTTGAAATTAGCATTTGGTGCTTCTACATCACTGGTAATTGCGATGAAATTGGTTTGGGATGGTATGGTGAGTTGAGTGTTTGCCATTTGGGTAGAGAAGAGAAGAGAATTAAGGTTGAAGAAGAAATTCGCAGTTAGGGTTTTCAGAGGTTTTAAGAGTTTAGATGCTTGAGAAATCGAACGAAATGAGTTGAACAGTTTTGAAATTGTATATATATGACTAACTTCAGTTGTCGATTAGATCTAAGTTTTGTATCGACAAGACAGTCATTCGAGAAGTATAAAACAACTATTCGATAAGTCAAGAAAGGCTTATTCGATATCTCAAGTAGTTTGTAACTCACAGCTGGCAGTTATTTAACTCAGAAAATAATTCTAAGCTAAATAAAATATGTTTTTATACTTAGCAAAACAAAAAAAAAAATATGTTTTTATGAGCGAAATGAAATTTTGAATATAAATCCAAAAAGCGATTAAGTGTCAGCGAGAAATCAGCCTTTTCAAATGATTCGATAACTCAAATACAGTATTCGAGAACTCCATCATTAGAGAACTAAAATACCCTATTCGAGAACTCAAAGCGTGCTATTCGATTTCTCCAAAAGACACTATTCGAGAACTCAGGAGGGTTCTAGATAGGCCTATTCGAGAACTCGAGCCATGACAAAACAATGAACCATTCGAGAAGTCTGACTTATCGAACTATACTTTTCACTCATAAAATTCAATTTTCACTATCTTTTAAAATTTACCAGAAATATTCACTGAAGAATATTCTACCAAATTAAATAGTGATTCTCTCAAAATTTCACAGAAATTTCAAGCTAAAGATGTATGATTTTCAACATATGCAGCATTGTGGAATATTTATAAATCATAATCCAGCCAATACTTACTTCAAAAATATTGAGCATTTGATAAAGTAAGTATTTACTGCTGCAACAATCTAGTTGATATATTCACTTAGCCAGAATTTGAAGAATTCAGCATTCCAAACTCACTAACCAACCTTGTGAAGGTGGCTTCATCTAATGGCTTAGTGAATATGTCAGCTAGTTGTTTCTCTGTGGGAACATAATGTAACTCAATGGTTCCATTAGTTGCATGCTCCCTTATGAAGTGATATCTGATGTCATGTGCTTTGTCCTAGAATGATTGACAGGATTGGAAACTATAGAGATTGCACTTGTGTTGTCACACATGATTGGAATTCTTTCCAACACAAGTCCATATTCTCTAAGTTGGTTTCTGATCCAAAGCACTTGAGCACAGCAACTTCCAGCAGCTATGTATTCAGCTTCAGCTGTGGAAGTTGACACAGATTGTTGTTTCTTGCTGTACCAAGAGACTAACCTTTGTCCAAGAAACTAGCAGCTACCTGAGGTGCTTTTCCTATCCACTCTGCATCCAGCATAATCAGCATCAGAATAACCAATCAGATTGAACCCTGTGTCCTTAGGATACCTTAACCCCAAGTTTGGTGTGCCCTTCAGATATCTGAAAATCCTCTTTATTGCTATCATATGTGATTCCTTTGGATTTGATTGAAACCTTGCACACAAGCATGTTGCAAACATGATGTCTGGCCTACTAGCAGTGAGGTAGAGTAAAGAACCAACCATGCCTCTGTAGATTGAGATATCTACCTTCTTGCCCTTAACATCTTCATCTAACTTGGTGGCAGTGGCCATGGGTGTCTTTGCAGGTGAGCATTCTTCTAAGTCAAATTTCTTCAATAAATCCTTGATGTATTTGGTTTGACTTATAAAAATGCCATCCTTCCTTTGACTCACTTGCAGCCCAAGAAAGAATGTTAATTCTCCCATCATACTCATCTCATATCTGCTCTGCATGAGCTTAGAGAATTTCTCACATAGCTTCCCATTTGTAGAGCCAAATATGATATCATCCACATAGATTTGAACTAAGATAATATCATCACCATGTTTCTTGTAAAACAGTGTCTTGTCCAGTGTGCCTCTAGTGAATTGATTCTCCAGTAGAAATTATGACAATGTGTCATACCATGCCCTAGGAGCTTGCTTAAGTCCATACAATGCTTTAAGCAATCTGTAGACAAAGTGAGGGAATTGTGGATCCTCAAAGCCAGGTGGCTGTTGCACATATACTTCTTCTTCCAACTCCCCATTCAGAAATGCACTCTTGACATCCATTTGATAAACCTTGAAATTAGAATGTGCAGCAAATGCCAAGAAAATTCTGATGGCCTCTAGTCTAGCAACAGGGGGCAAAAGTCTCATCATAGTCAATGCCTTCCTGTTGAGAATATCCTTTTGCAACCAACCTTACTTTGTTTCTTATGACTACACCATTTTCATCCATCTTATTCCTTAGAACCCATTTTGTCCCAACAATGGTTCTATCCTTTGGTGCAGACACAAGTTCCCATACTTTGCTTCTTTCAAATTGGTTTAGCTCCTCTTGCATAGCAATTATCCAATCAGGATCCAACAATGCATCATCAAGTTTTTTAGGCTCAACTTGGGATAGAAAGCAACCATAGAGACATTCATTTAGAGTTGTTCTCCTTGTCCTCACTCCTGTATTTGGATCTCCAATTATCTGATCTGCAGTATGTGATCTATCCCATTTCCTTGTATGTTCAGATTGATTTCTCAGCCTTGATGTTGCTTCATCATCCAGATCATGATCATTTACATTTCCTCCCCCTGTGAAGTTGCCACTAATCACAGGTGTGTCTTGGATGCTTGTTTTTTCATTGTTGGTTGACACAGGTTCTTCATTCACTTGAGTTTATTGGATTGTGGGCTCAAATTCAGTTTCAATCTCCTCATCAGAATCATCTAGATTGTCAAACTTCAAAGGATCTTTATCTTCATCATTGGCTTCTTCTAATCCAGGTAGTTTGTTGTCATCAAATGTCACATCTGTGCTTTCCATAACTTTCTTTTGAGTGATGACATAAACTTTGTATGCAATTCTTTCCATAGAGTAGCCAAGAAAAATTCCTTCAAATGCTTTTGCATCAAACTTTCCAACATATTCTGAATTATCTTTTAACACAAAGCATTTGCTTCCAAAAGTATGAACATACTTTAGAGTGGGCTTCTTTCCAGTCATCAAGTTGTATGGTGTCTTTCCAGTGTTTTTGTTGATGAGGGTTCTGTTTTGGATATAGCATGCAGTGCTCACAGCCTCAGCCCAAAAACATGTAGGCATCTTTGCATCAAGTAACATTGTTCTAGCAGCCTCAATCAGAGTTCTATTCTTTCTTTCAACGACTCCATTTTGTTGTGGAGTCCTTGGAGCTGAGAATTGTTGAGAAATACCATTCTCTTTCCAGAATGCTTCAAGCATGGCATTTCTGAACTCTGTTCCATTATCACTTCTTAATGCAATCACACTTGCATTGTTGGCCTTTGCTTCCTTGTCAATTTTCTTTATATGCTCAATGATTGCTTGTGGAGCCTCATCCTTTGATGCCAGAAATTCTACCCACGTATACCTTGTGAAATCATCAACCATCACTAGAGCATACTTTTTCCTTCCTAGTGACATAATATTGACAGGCCCAAACAAGTCCATATGAATTAGTTATAGGGGCTTGGTTATTGATGTCATTGTTTTTGACTTGTGGCTTGATCTTTTCATTTTTCCCTTTTGACAAGCCTCACACACTCCTTCTTGACAGAATTCAAGTGTGGGCATGCCTCTCACTAACTCCCTTTTGACTAGAGAATTAATGCCTTTGAAGTTCAAGTGTGATAGCTTCTTATGCCACAACCAACTATCTTCATTTGATGCTTTTGAGTAAAAGCAACAAATTTTGTCCTTGTTTGCAGAGTTCATATTGGCTACAAACAGGCTTCCTTTCCTTACTCCAGATAGAGCAAAGTCACCAGTCTTCTTGTGGGTGATCAAACATTCATCTTTGTCAAAATTCACTTTGAAGCCTCTGTCAGTAAATTGACCAACACTCAGTAGATTGTGCTTGATTCCCTTGACCAGTGCTACATTTTCAATGATGACATTTCCAACTTGCCATATCCCAGTGTGTTGCCAATGCTGTCATCTCCAAAAGCAACCATTGGGTCAGCCTTCTCCTCATACTGTGATAGCAGGGCCATATCACCAGTCATATGGTTTGAGCATCCACTGTCCAAAATCCACATGACCTTCCTTTCACTTTCTTTGCCCTGCAAACACAAAGGTATTACTTCTCCTTTGGTACCCAAACAAGTTTGGGTCCATGTGGCTTAGCAACAGTTTTATCATAAACAGCATACTTATCAATTTTCTTGATATTAGTCTTCTTATCACTGTTAGAAGTCTTAGAATCAGGGTTCTTAGACTTAGGTGACAGAGGCACCTTCCTAACTTTAGGAGGACTTGAAGACTCTGTTCTTGTGTAGTGTGTGTGAACATTGTGACTGATGCAACCTTCCATGGATTGTCTTCTCAAATTAAAGCAACTAGTCATTACATTCATGTTACATGGCATACAATCAAATTTATCACAGAAAGGAGAGTCTCTATGTCTTAAAGGCACAGAGCAATCATAGAATGGTTTAGCAACACTACCAGATGGTTTCTTGCATGCATGAGTTAAATGATTAGTGCTAAAACAATTTTGACAAACTTTCCTAGGGGCATTTGGCACATAAGCATAATTGTTGTCCTTGTTAATCCCTAATTTACCATTCCTGTTTTGTTTCTTTTTAGCCACTTTCTTCTCAAACTCATTATTCCTAGTTGAAACAAACTTCACAAATTTCTCAAGTCTAGGTCTACCTCCTACTGGCTCATTGGCTTTGGTTTTGACATTCTCACTCTTAGAGGATGCTTGTTGTTCATTTGATTGTGCCTTATCTTCATCATCCAACATTTGCTTAATGAGTAAGGCATCCTCATCAATCTCAAGTGTTGGTGTTTTAAATATTGGGGTCTCAGCCTTTTTCAAAACCTGAGGCACTTCCTCTTGAACAACAATGTCATCTTCAATGACTGCATGGCCTTTCCTCTGTTTGAGAGTGTCATAATCAAGTCCAGTAGCAGCCTTAGGTCTAGCTAGATTTTTCTCATGGTAGGACTGCAATAGACTAGAGGAATTCTTAAATGTTTTCAATTTAAATTCATTTTCAGCTAGTTCATCCCTAAGAGCTTTCTCAACATGACTAGCACATAGAACCTTATTCTTTAGATATTCTATTTCTTGTTTAAGGTTTTCTATTTGCATAGCAGTTAGTTCTAGTTCCTCATTTCTTTTGTTCAACAGTTCATTCATAGTAGACAGTTTAGCAATTTCTTCATTAGCAGCAGTCATACTAGTATGAATATTAAACATCTCAACAGATAGTTGTTCAACCATAGATTTGTATTCAGAAACAGACATGTCTATAGTAGTGAGGGATGGTACCTGAGAGTCTGATTCAGATGGTTCTTCCTTGGAGTTGGCCATCAAGGCATAGTTGCAGAATTCTTGTTCTTCTCCATCACTATCAGAATCATCCCAACACTTCCCTTCAGCTATGTAGGCCTTACCTGGTGCATGCTTCTTTAGCAGAGCCTCATACTTAGCTTCAAGCTCAAGAAACTCCTTATCCTTCTTCTTAGGCTTCTTGCATTCACTGGCAAAATGCCCTAGGTCATTGCATCTATAACATCTCACAGATGACCTATCCACATAGCTGGTTTTGAATTTGTTTTTGTTTGCTTTCACAGGTGCCTTGCTCTTGTTGAATGAATGATTTTGAGATCTAGACTTGAAGGGCTGATTCCTCTTAAATCTGATGTTTGGGAATTTTCTAGCCATTAAAGCATATGAAGTGTTTTCCATGGCATCCAACTCTCAAGAGTATAGAACTCATCTTCTTCCTTTTCATCAACAGGTTCAGTCACTTCTTCTTCAGTTTCTTCATCATCTACTATCTCTTCTATTCTCAGTTGACTTGCAAATGCTTCCAGGTCTTGAACGGATTTGTTGACAATCAAGGCACAGGATGTGTTTATCATTCTGCCTTGGTTGGCTTGGATAGCCCTCTTCTGAAGCAACTCAAGCTCATGAGTCTTTAAAACCCCATAGAGCACATCATATGTGACTTTGTTCAAGTCTCTTTCTCTTAGAGATATGACCCTTTGCTCTAGATGGTTTGGTGCAGATAGTAGAAACTTCATGTTTAATTCCTTAGTGCTGTAAACCTTCCCATTCATTTGAAGCTCAGTTACTAGCTTGTGAAATCTCTTAAACATATCAGTAATACTTTCTTTGGACTGTGCCATGAAAGCCTCATACTGTGTGACCAGTATCTGTTTCCTATTCTCTCTTACCTCCTCTGTCCCTTCACATAACACCTCGATGTGGTTCCACATGTCCTTGGCTGATGTGCATGATGCTATATTGGCAAACATCGACATATCCATGGAGTCTATTATCAGCAACATGAGATGACTGTCTAGGGCAACCTTTTCCTTCTTTGAGTCCGTCCATTTGGATGGCTCTTTTGCAACATATGATCTAGGAATGACTATTGTGCCCACTGTGGATTCAGCAATTTCTTGTTGTGGTACAAATGGACCATTCTTGAGGATGTCAGGGTAGAGAGGATTGACAGCTTTGATGAACAACAGCATTTTTATTTTCCAGAGGTTGTAATTCTCTTTGTCGAACTTAGGGACCTTCACCGTACCTGTAGTCTTTGGTGTATTCGAACGCATGATCGTTTTCTGTTTAGATTAAACAGCCTGCTCTGATACCACTTGTTGAGTATTGAATACAGTAAAAGAATACAGAGGGGGGGTGAATGGATTCTTGAACTTTTCTTTGTTCTTGAATCTTTGCAACAAGATATGTGTTGAGTGTGTGAGATATGTAAGTACAGATAACAAAGACAAACACAACACAATATCACTTTAATCTAATATTTTATTAGATAAAGATTTTGCTACAATCTGTGAATACAAATGATAGTATTCTCAGCTTCGTTTTTCTTAGAGAGATATTTCTTGTGATGTATCTTGAAAAACTTATCTGCTAAGGAAGTGAGGCTGTATCCTTATAGACATGGATACACCTACTTACTACAAATAAGGTAGGTAAAACAAACTACTTTCCAGTATGTCTATCTCATTTGAGTAAGAGTCCAAACGGCTACAGATTTGACTTTTCAAAGCCTGTTCAGATCCACTTCTTTAGCTTCTTGTCCCTTTGTCTTATCTCTCCAAGCTTCTTTGTAGGCTTTCCAATGTGCTTTATAGTACATAGTCAAATAAAGCGACTTGGCTTGTTGCAGGTTTCTAACTTGTACAATTCTTCAGTATTTTGTCTCCAAGAATGTATTCGAGAAGTGGCTAAGTGATTGATTCGAGAACTCGAATTGACTTAATCGATAACTCTGAGTTCTCGAATAGTGTTATATTGACATATCGAATCACTTCTCGAATAGCTCTTTTCTCTGGGACTCCTTGAGATATCGAATAGAGCATTTTGACATATCGAATCCCTGAGATGTCGAATAGCTTCTTTAGTCCTTGAGATATCGAATAGAGCATTGACTTGTTGACTCTTAGAGAACTCGAATGATGCTTTGACTTGTTGACTCCATGAGTTCTCGAATAGAGTAATAGACATATCGAATCTCTGAGATATTGAATGAGATATCGAACAGTGTATTCAGAGATATTGAATAGTGTCTTCTGAGATATAGAATCTCTGACTTCTCGAATGCTAGACTTCTCGAATAGACAAATGTACTTCTCGAATTGGTACTTAGGCAAATTCTTCATTTCTTCAAATCCCAACTGTGATTATTTGGCAGTCTTTATCTCCTTGCTTGAGGCATGAACCTTGGAACTTCTTTCAAGCATTATTCTTGACTTTATAAGTACAGTAACACAACTAGAATTTGATGCCTATTACAAGTACAGAACAAATAGAAACTCTACAACTAGAGGTTCCCTCAGTTAAGAGGTCGTGTAGGTAATGCATAGCATTACACATACTTAGGCTTGTTATTAGATGTATTCAGGCATGCCTCTGTGACTAACAAAACCTGTCGATCCAATTTGGTTAATGCCGAATGCACGGGATTCCTCTTGTCTATTTTATGAGGCCTTAGGCTGTGGGGACGCCTAACTCTGTAGCCCAAATGAGCGATTTTATTGCTCGTTGTGCTGAGTTGAGGCGCATCCCGACTCTTCGATTATTTTTTTCAATTTATGGTATTAAGCATGGTAGTGGTCAGATCTATTTCGATAAGAGGTCGGGTCGGTCTAGGCTTATGAACGTGAGATCGTCGAACTCTGGGTATCGTGGGAAGTGGTTGTATTTCTATGGACCCGACTTGGAATTTATTAAACCTTGTGGAAGGATTTCTAAAGATGCTCTTGACAGGTTGACTGAGATGGAGAAATATGATAATGAGTTCCTGGATAAATTTCAGGGTCGGAATTCTTTATATGACCATACTCATCTAAAAAATGCCAAGTTTTTGGAGGAGCATAACCGTAATATTTTATTGAGTTTCATTACAATCTGTTTTAATCATATATGTTTTTGTTCAATTAGTATATGTTTGTGTATTGATTGTGGATGTGTATCGTTTTGTTTTTACAGTTGTTGGGGAATCCTTGAAGGCTATTTTTACAAGTGGATTGAAGGTGGAGATGGACCGGGCTTTGATGCTGTTGGCTAAGCAATCTGTAGCTTCTAGAGTTGTTGTCGGGAGTTCTTCAACGAGGGCTAGTGAGAGTGTTTCTAAACCTGCAAATGTTGTCGAGTTGGATGCCTTGGAGGGAACTGGGACGGAAAATGTTGGTCCTGGTGTCACGGGTGATGCAGGTCTTCATGAGAGGAAACGTGCTCGGGATCGAGAAGGTGGGACGTCCCGCAGAATTGTGCTTAAAAGAGGCGACGATGTGTGTCGTGATGTTGTTGATAAGACCCCCCACTTACCCCGATGCTACTGACCTCCCACCCGTTTTGTAGCCCATTGAGCCACTATCTTCTGTACGAGTGGAAGTCTCTCCGTATCAACGATGGACTGCTGGGCCAAATGCTCTCGTCCAAGTGTTTTAGGTGTTTGATTTGCCACAGGATCTTACGTCCTACGTTGATAAGTCTCGAGCTGAGGTTGCCGAGCGATTTTTAACACGCGGAGGGCGGGTAAGTAGTTACTTGTTTGTCATATACATGTGTTGACATATATGTTTTCCGTTTTTGTGGGATGTTAGTCCTTTTTATGGTCCAGGCTTTTCTTTCCTTCTTTTTTGTTTAAATAATAGTTCAATTTCTGTTTGCAATTTCTGTCTGATTTGACGCACATTGTGAATGCCTATAAGATGGATAACAGCTTCCCAGGGACGGACCATCTTGTGAAAAAACTGTCTGAAGTTAAGACTGGGCATCTAGAGGCTGAGAAGAGAGCTATTGAGTTGGAAAGAAGGGACAGAAGCTGCGAAGATGAATTTTGAAGCGAAAAAAAAGCTTATTGAAGAAATTCATACGCTGAAGGGTAAGGTTTCTTCTCTGGGTGGAGAGCTTGATCAAGCTAAAGTTGTTGTTAGCTCTGAAAAAGATAAGGTTGCTAATTTGGAAAAGGAGGTTGAACTAATACGTGGTGAATTTGGCAATCTTCAAGAAGAGAATGCTGCGCTTAAGCTCGAGGTTGACAAGGGTGTGAAAGATGTCGCTAAGGCACTTGGGGTCGAGTATGGTTACTGTTTCGAGCGTCTAAAACTGCTGGCGTAGACCTCGCGCGTCATTCTTTTGAGGATTATTGTGCTGATCTAGCGAAAACCATGCCCGAGGTAAACCGCGAGGATGAGAACCAAGTGTCAGCTTGAAGGCGGGGTATGCCTCGTTTACAATGTGTTGACTTATGATTTCTATTCCTGTTTGATGAACCTATTTCTCGTGGAAGGGTATGCCATGTGTATCTGTACTTTTTACTTTTATCCCGACGTGGTGTCGGGTTTAACTTTCAGTCACTATCGGTTATTTTGACTTTGATCGTATTGATTCAGTTTGAATTTATTACTGGCTCTTGGTTTAATTTTGTCTTTATTGAACAATTGAAGAAAATTGATCGTTTCCGAAAGCAAGTGTCATTACACTTGATAGTATGATTTTTGGTTATTGATTTCTCGTCGAGTTCAAAGCGAACAAACTAACAACGTTTATCGTTTGGGTAATTCCTTTTTGTATTGAATTGGTATAATAGTCAATTTGGTAGGATGTTGGTCAAAGAAATGAATCTATGGGATTGTCGTTATCAACGACGCAAATTTCCTTTGCTAATATAAATAATAACTTAATGCGGAGTTTAAGTAGGAATTTCACGTTGGTGCCATTATACTTAGACCAGTCTTTGGTAATCGATTAATGAGTATAATGTTAAGAAGAGATAACAAGAACAATTTTATTAATAGATTAAGTGGGAGTCTGAGTGAGTATTTCATGCCAATCCTTTTTTGCTTGAACTAAGTTTTTAGGTGGGAATTGGTATCTAAAGGTATCGCGAGACAATTTTAGCACCAGGTGCTTCTCTGAGGAGTATGGTTTAGGCCTCCCTGTGTGATTTTCTATGTATTCTTTTAGAACTCTTTTAAATTTTTAGGTTCTTCTGAACTTTTTTAACTTGCTTTAAGCTTTTGAGTTTTAAATCATCTAAGATTTTCTGACTTTAGGAGGAAAAATTGTTACGACATGATTATTATCATCACCTTGTAGTGGTATTTGAAAAATTAACTGTAAATTCCTTTGCAAATAAGATAATAGTAATGTGGAGAGTTGTAAAGAGAAATGGGAGCAATTTTATTAAATAACTTAGATGGAATCTAGGTGAGGACCTTCCATCAGTACGACCAGAGAGCATTGGGAAGCTCATTGACCCAGCATCGAGGAATTTCCTCAATTCTTTCCTTGATTCCTTGGAGAATAGTTCGATTAGTGACCTCATCCTGTCCGTTGGCCTGGGAGTATGCCACTGAAGACTTAATGTGCTTAATTTTTAGCTCGCTGAGCACTTTCTTGAACTTCTCTATCACGAACTGGGTCCCATTATCGATGACAACGACCCGCTAGATTCCAAAGCGGAACACGATGTGTTCCATGAAGAATTCTATCATCTCTTTTTCCCTGATTCTGGCCAAAGGTTTGGCTTTGATTCTCCGTTAGGTGAGAAGAAATCCAAGAAACTTTCCCAAGGCTAAGCCAAAAGAGCACTTTGTTGGATTCAATCTCATTTGGTGGCGCCTTGCATTTTCGAAGGTTTCTCGGAGATCTATGACGTGGTCTTTTTCCCTTTTTGATTTTGTGATCATGTCGTCGACATAAACTTGGAGACTACGCCTGATCTGTGAGGCGAAAATAGTGTCCATCATTTGTTGGAAAGTTGCTCTAGCATTGATTAATCCAAACAACATGTTTTTATAGGTGAAGACCCCTCGGTGAGTGATGAAGGCAGTTTTTTCCCAGTCATTGATGTCCGTTTTGATTTGATTATAGCCTGAGAAGGCATCCATGAAGGATAGTAGTTCATGGTCAGATGTAGCATCGATGGGCTGATCTATGTTTGGGAGTGGATAGTAATCTTTGGGGTATGCCTTATTAAGGTTAGGGTAATCTACGCATATACGCCATTTTCCATTACTTTTCATTACCAAGACGGCGTTGGCGACCCATTTTGGGAACTGGACGGGTTCGATGAACCCGACCTCGAGAAGCCGATCGACCTCGTCATTGATAGCCTTAGGTTTTTCTTCGGAGGAGACTCATTTCTTTTGGCACATTGGCCTGACCTTTGGGTCAATGTGGAGAGAATGTCGTGTAATGACTTCGAAAATTCCGGGCATGTCCTTCGGGTCCCAGGCAAAAATGTCCTTATATTTTCTGATCAACAGAATTATTTTCTCGCGAAGATCGGGGTTGAGATTTTTTCCAATCTTTATGACCTTAGTTGGGTCACCGACAATTACCTCGATCTCTTCCGTTTCTTACATTGGCGTGCAATTCGATTTGCTCAGGATCTTAATGAGGTCTCGAGGATCCATATCCACAACTTGGTTAATGGAGTTATCGTCAACTTGCTTATTCTTGGGGATTGCCATTGTTAAGTAGCATTATCGTGCTGCGACCTGATCGCCTACAACCTCTCCCACCCCGAAATCAGTGGGGAACTTCATTTTCAAATGTGGGATAGACGTGATTGCCTTCAAGGCTGTTAATGTCGTCCTTCCCAAAATTGCGTTAAAACTGGAGACTGCGTTTATGACATGAAATTTTACCGTTTGCCAAGTCTGGCATAGTAGGGAACCAAAGAGGACTGGGAGATCAATAGTTCCCACGACCTTCACCTCGTTTCCAGTGAACCCATACAAGGGAATGTTCACGTTTTCTAATTTTATGTCGCCGATATTCATCCTAGAGAAATCACTGTGGTATAGAATGTCAACGGAGCTGCCGTTGTCGATAAGGATCTTTTTAACGGTGTTGGTTCCCACTTTAGTTGTGATCACTAAGGCATCTTGGTGAGGCTCGATCATCCCGAGGGGATAATCCTCGTCTGAAAAGGAGATGATTGGAGTAGGATTATGCCTTTGGCGATTCTGTGGTTCTGGATTAACGCTAAATACCTCACGGGAATATAATTTCTTGGCGTTATTGGAAGATCCCCCAGCAGCATGACCTCCGATTATGACGTCAATGACTCGATCCGGGTCGTGCTGGCGATTTCGCTGGGAGTTCGTGTCATTTTCGATGTAATAGACAAACTGTCCTTGTTTTATTTTCTCCTCAATGAGAGTGCCCAACTGAAAATAGGCCTCTATTGTATGGCCATGATCCTCATGATACTCACAATACTTCGAGCTCGGGGGCCTACCCGGCTTCATCGGCCTCGGAGGTCGATAGCCCGGCTCCATTTTCAAAATGGCGAGTATGGTGGACTTGTCCACCGTTAGCTTCGTGAATTCTTTTTCTGTCTTTTCTCGAGGTCTCCACGACCTGTCGGAGCGAGAGGATTTCTCATATCTAGGACTTCTCCTATCTCGAGATTTCGAATGCGAATCGTTTTCTCTCGCGTAATCTGACCTCGGAGATTTAAATCCATGATTTGAACTTCTTTCCCATTTCTGTGAATATTTCATGGGTGATTGAATGCTTCCTACTGCCTCTTGTAATGTCATTCTATGCTCTACGATCTCGAACGTAGCTTGGAGAGATCGTGGGCTTTTCTCAAAGTATTCTTCCAACAGAGGGCCGTGTTTGTGTTTATCAATACCTGCAGCGAGGTAATTAATGGCGAGTTCTTCCACGAGGTTAGGAATCTCCGCGACCTCAGCTCGAAAATGGATCAAAAATTCTCTTAGCGACTCGTTGGAGCGTTGTCTAACATTCATGAGTGAAGCCGTGAACTTTCCGCCTTTGTAATTACTGGAGAATCTACCTTTGAACTTGGTTTTCAACAAGTCCCACGAGTCTACGGACCTCGGGGGCAAGTTATTATACCAACGGAGAGCTGTTCCTCGGAGACAGGTGGAAAAGAATTGGCATCGAGTGGTCTCCGAGTGCCCACAGAACTTCATTTTTCCGTCATAAGTATTCAAAAACTCATTTGGGTCCGTAGACCCGTCAAACTAATCAATTGGTGGAGTTTTCAAACTCCTGTTGATACGTGCTTTTTCAAGTCGTACAGCGAGGGGACTTTCAACTGGGACATCGGAGCCAGCCTGGCTTCGAATAAATTTTTTGCACATCGCTATGTCGTTTTGTAATTGTGAGATCTCCTTTAACCTGTACGAGTCGCTCGATTCACTTTGCCTTGGAGCTGTCCCCTCGGACCTCGTCTGCTTTCTCTTGTGAGGGACCTGATATGATCTAGTAGACTCTGTCTCGTCCTCATAGCTTACATCATCGTCGTATCCCTCACTATTGTGTCCGTGAGATCGGTATTCAGAAGAGTGAGTTGGTAGTGATGTTTGTTGTAACTCGAGCTGAAGACGTCGTATTTCCCTTTGCTTTTCCAGCTTTAGCTGTAATTTCTTTCTCTGGACCTCAAGAACCTCCAGCTCGTCGTCCAACTCATAAAGGTCCTCGTCGTTCTCCTAAACTCCATCTTCGGAGTTTTGTCTCCTTATTCTTTCGAGGTGAAGACGGGCATCGCTCGTCAACACCTGTTTGCCCGAAGCTGTCGGGACCCTTGTGCGGGTGTCAACCCGGGATCTCTTTTTGTTTTGCTCTGCGACGGGGGATCTCTGAAAATCCTCCGCCATCTCATCGTTTCCTTGATCGGAGAATAACCGTCTCGGCTGTAATGGTTGTCTTAAGGTGCCATCGTCTTCACGGGAGATTGTTCGTATCTCCTCCTCCGTGAGACGTTGTACGACTGGCTCTCCGTTATAATCATCCATTTTATTACGAAACCGTTGATAAAAGAGCTGTTTCTAGCGCCAATTGATGGGCTATAAAATATCTTCAAGCTACTAAATTAATTATAAGTTAGAATATTGATTAAGAACAAAGTATTTTATTATTTCATAACCCTTTAGAGGTTCTCTCTTTTTCATCAAGTTGCATCCTCTCTCAAGTAAGGTAATACAAGAATATTTATAGGGGATCCTTTGTGGATCCCCTTTCCTACCTACCCTTACTTGAGAAATGGGTTACAATTTATTTACAAGTCTGGACTTCAAGACCCATTAAGGAAAGTAAATACATTTGGGCCTAAATACAAACTTAACCTAATTGGACCTAATTGCCATCTATAACTATACATGATGTTCTAGCTAATATTCTTGGCCCAACACTCATACTCATAGACGAAGGGCAGTAATAAGCCGCAGCACTGAATTAACAAATCAATGTATTTATTCAAATAAACAAGTATTTACTTTGTAAAAATGACTAAAAAATTGTACTAATATAAAGTCTGTATAGTTTACACCTCAATGGCTCTCTGATTGAGAGCAGTGTACCTCCATCTCTCTTTCTCCACGAAGTCTGCATCGAGAAACTTGGAAGCAAATGCCCATAGCCTGTAAGTGTCTTCAAAGTTTGCCAGCATCCCAAATGAAGCTGTTGATACAGATATGCTTACATTTAATCTATCTTTCTTATTTTTCAATATTTTTCTGTGCTCTGGAGTTCTTGCATGCTCTAAGGTTTTTTCTTCCTCGTGCTTATCTGAGAACCAAATATTTTTCAACACTCCCAAACCAAGAGAAATGTTATTCCTATCAGCTAGTTTCTGTACAAGTTCAGGATCAACCTTTTCTCCTTTCCAGTCAAATAAATTGAAGGCAAGAGCTGGTCCTCGATCAAATCTTACTTTCGGTCCATATATTTTCACTAGGGGAAGCCCAAATTCTGAATGCGGGTGTTGGAGGCTCATCATTGCATTTATCAACCAGTTGACTAGGTACCTTGTTCTGCTACGGATGAGTATCAAGCCCAATGAATCTGCATGATCCAAGCCTCTAAATTCAATATCCGAATCTCCACTACTGGTTACATCTCTGTTTCCGAATTGGTTTATGTTGAGGGAGTTATCTAGTTCAGTAATTTCAGAAAATATTTCTTGCTCTTGTTTTTCATTAGCTGCTTCTAATTTTTCCAACTCGATGACTTTTTCATCCTGCTGAACTGACACTGAACTACAAAATGAACTCGAGAGGGCTAAATTAGCTTTCTTTGGTTCTGATGGTGATGATTGCTGTTCAGTGTCAATGTCAAAGCTAGATGATTTGTCTAAACACTGGCCATTTGTCGTAGCTGGAAAAAGACTAACAATACCTATACTTGTGCTTGTTGAACTCTTAAACACCGCAGCACTAGATTTTTTCACAAAAAGGCAACCAAAACCTGATGGATCTTCCCCAAAAATCTTGTAAAAGGAGCAATATAGAAAATCTGGCCTGAAGAAGGATAGGCCTAAAGTCTCCATGTCCTTAGCTCCTGATGCAGTAGAATCGAGTAAGACATGCCACCCATTTTCCTGTGCTTTGCGTAACCATTGATATGAATACCGAGCTCCAGTCATTCTTGACTGCAGAGGAAAAACAAATAAACCCCTCCTTTTGTTCTTCCTTTTACTTGTTACCATTTTCCTCAGGTTTCTGGAGTGGATACTCATTTTAGGCCATGAGAATTCAGCTGACATTACTTGGGCGCCTTTCTTCTTAGAGCAATCAATCAATATCTCCACAGCCTCGTTCACAAAGTCATAAACAGTTAGAAGATCTCTATCAGAATGGAAGGGATAGTTCTCCGCTAACAGCTTATAAGCGGATGATTGGTTGGCAGTGAACACCATGGAATACTCGTCTTCAGAGATGTTCATAAAGCTTGTGATTCTTTTTCGCATGATAGAGTCTAATTCTGATTCTTTTCCGCCATTGTGCAGCCAAGAATACAAATTTGCTGGTTTATTTGAAATATGAAAGAAGGGTACACTAGAATTACTAGAATAAAGTGTTGAAGGAGCAGAAGTAGATGTAGAGGGTGCTAAAGTTGCAGAGTGATGGATTTCTTGCTGGCTATGTGAGAAAAGTCCATTGCCGATGTAATCAAGGCATACATGATCCCGGAGATGATAGTACTCTTGCGCTCGGATTTGATCAGCTCGATAAGTTTCCAAATATCGTGGGTAAGCTTTGGTAAAATTGGAGAATAATTCTGCCTGTGGAGGGAGAGATTCATGATTTGTGAATTGAGTGTATGGATAGAGAGAAGAAATTGTGGAGTTTGTGAATTCATGATGTGAAGTCGCTGTACTTCTCGTGGTGGAACTCTCAGAGTTTGGTTTTTCCAAAGACGGACTCATACAGAAACTGTGAAAGCAGGTTGAGGCTTCTCTAATGCAAGGTGATTGCATATTTTTCTGAATACTACACATGCATTTCTATAGTCAAGTGTCTTAGTTTTTCTTCTCTGCAAGCTTGGCATGTAATGCTCCAACATGCCCTTTGAATTTTCAGCAAGTAAACCATCTTGGAGTCTTCTGACAAAATGTCTTGTTTTGCATTTACAAAATGGTCCTCGACACAATTAACCGATCATTAATCCTAAAACCTAAGATGTCGAGTTACTTGTACAAATTTTTTGGTTAGATAACTAAATGCAAAACTAGAGTCATTCTTTATTCATTGATCTACAAACTCCTCAAAAGTCATCTTACTAATAATATTACTCTACCTTGATGCCTATTTTCTGCAGTTTTTACTTGCTAAAATCTTATACATTCTTGTTTGAGGATCCTATAGTTGACCACTCATTTGGATCCTCCTGAACACAGGTCATCTGAGTTTATACATTAGATGAAGAGACATAAACTTGTATGGTCCACGGCATATTAATTTCATTATTTTCTCACTAAATGACATTTGATGGAAATACGACGTCGAAACTAAAAATTGCATGTCCATCTTTTTTAGTGGGAAGGGGCCACGACAGGGCACCAGCTGATCTCGACGTATGGTTCAGGGCTCCGGTTTCATATGATCATCACATGCAGACAAGTAAGGATCCTTCAACTTTCCAAGTCTTTCGAGTCCACGGTCTTATCCTCTGTTCAATACACATCATCTTCTAAAAGCATGTCACATTAGTCATTTGCGAATCGTTTGTATCTTGTAATGTTGCACATCTGTAGGGGGGAAGGGCCGCCTAGAATACCAAGTTCTTGGTACATTCTACACACATGAGGAGCAAGTTTGGTCTTGCTTAAACTAGAATGTTATGCATATAATCTGCTAATATTAGGCTGTTATAAACCGATTAAAATTTTATGCAAGTTTAATTAGCTCCTTTACTGTTTGTTCAGATGGTTTGAATTACACAAAAAAAAAAAAAAAAAAAACAGATAATATTAAATTGTGACAATGACTGGGATTTTAGTGGTTAATCATTGCCTTGTAAACTGGGGCACTGTCCTTATAAGGCCTAATAGTCCTCTCAGATAAGTTTCCAGAAGTCGAATCTTCAACGTGAATAAACATTTCCACCAATCCACGGCCTTAAACATATAAATATCTACTATCACGTTAATACGTAGTTATTGTTCTACTCCCTGGGACAATTATTTCAGATAAGTGCCTGGCAGTTGCATATTTGCAGATATTATAAATCTCGTAATGATGAGAAACACGGCTTCTATTACCTTTAGAATACAGTTGGGTGTCAAGGTGTGTATATATGGACAGGCACCAGTTTAAGAAGATTGAAAAGGTCGTTTACCTAGACATCTTAAAAGAAAGACAAGGTAGACACATGTACTTCATTTTCTTGGCGATTGTCAAGTGTGAATTCGTATCAAACCATCTCTTTATGAAATAAAAATCCAACCACGTACATGGAGATGTTTCTTGAAAATTTTAATCTATCTGAAATCTGTTAGATATGTATATCGAATGTGAACTTTGAAGCCAATTGTGATTCTCTGTTAGATATGTATATCGAATGTGAACTTTAAAGTATACTACTAATGCCAATTGTAATTATTGGTGGAATGTAACATTTTAATGTATTTATAATGCATATATTTAGATCTATATCACTTCACCTCCACAATGTTCCCACGAATAATTCAACTGAAGCCAGAATCAATGTGATTGAATTCCCATATCAAATATAAGATTTTTCGATACATGTTAAACCTTTTTTCTTTAGTTTATCTTCTTTCCCCTTAAAATAAATCAGACATAAAGTACTTCAATTTCGAACTAGGCATATATGTAGTCCTCGTTCAAATCTCGAAAAAAAAAAAAAAAATTACTCTGATGACCACCGATCAGTTTGTTGTATCACTTGACAATCGCTCCTGCAGTATTTTGACTCCCATGTACCTGCACCATTTCAAGAAAACAATATATAAAAACCTAATTACAAAGAAACACTTCTAGTAACATGACTTGTATATCTAAATTACCTTCCAAGCATCATGACTGTGGCTTGAGGATTAGTTCCCGGAGTGTAGTTAAAAGTGGAGCCATCAATAACCCTCAGAGCATCGACACCGAGAACCTTGTAATCATTATCAACAACACCACCAACTTGGCACCCTCCATGATAATGCCATATGGTCATCACTGTATCTTTACAATACTGTTCCATCGAGGTCGAATCATTTGCATGCCTAGGCAACAAGTTTACTGGTGCAGCCGCGGTCATGTTAAGAAGCTGTTGGCTTGACAAATATGGAAACTTGAAACTGGAGAATGCTCTTGACTCGATAACATTCTTGATAACATTCATTCCTTGGACACATCTTTGTAAGTCCTCTGGCTCTTTGAAGTAATTGAATGTTACGGATGGATTGGTGTTCGGATTTTTGGTTCGTAGTTCGAGGTGGCCTCTAGAGACAGGCCCCATGATTTTCTCAAGGATGAATCCACCAGCAAATGCAGATGCAGGAAGAGCTGCCATGCTTTCAACTGCTTGGTCTATAGCTTTTTGTGTTCTTAGCTTCGGGGGCACTGTTGATAGCTGTCCAATCTGTCCCAAAACAAAAAGATAAAAGTAATAGCTTTTCGAAGTTTAAACACATCATCCATGCTTGTTGGGCCTAATGGGGCTGGCTTTAAACACATCATCCATGCTTGTTGGAGATGAATGCACATTAAATCACTAAGAACTATTATTTTATAATATATTTAAGAGTGATTTAAGAGACTCTTGGAGATGCTCTAAGTAAGGGCACATTGTAGTTAGAAAAACAGAGGAAATAACATAGGAAGTACCTTAGGAGAAAACATTCCAAAATCCCTTGTGCCAGAAAAATTTTCGCCACTGGCAGCTTCAATGTAGGTTCCATAGCGAGTAATACCGACGACTTGGATGAGCGAAACCTCGACAGGGATTGGAGAAGGTATGAAAACGGCGTTCATGGGGTTATCGGACATTTGTTGACCAACCAAGGGATTGTCCACAATCACTGTGATGTTATGCACCCTAAGGTGGGTTGATGGACCAATGCCACTCAACATTAGAATTTGTGGGCTTCCCAGTGCTCCAGCAGAGACTATGACTTCATTCTTTGGTCCATTCTTCAAATAGGCCTTGTGCTTCTGCCCTGTTCCATCTCTAAATATTACTCCATGGGCTACTGGCCTAGAGTTTCCTGTGGGTCAACACCAGTTAACAAGGGACCAGCCCAAAATTAGTGGGCCTGGAGTTTCAGCTTATTATTTTGGAGCTATAAGTGAGTCACATCAGCCCCTGTTTCAAACTTATTTGATATTGACAGTATACTATTGAGGAAGACCTTGGAGAAATGAATTCTTGATCTACCAAAACAAGTGCTTTGAGATTGACAGAAAATCTACTTTTCACTACTTTCACTTAATGCACCAATTAATTCATATCTACTAAAGAGGTCAATGTTATAAATATGATGTTGTAAGGATTTTTAACCGTGTCAATACCAACCCATTTTTAAACACCTTTTTGCTAAAAAAAAAAAAAAAAAAAAGACGTTCAAAATTGGACAAAATGGTTAAAAAGTTGAGAAGAACTTACCTTTGTGCCTAAACAAGATCTTGTGAACAACTGCATGCAAAAGAACAGTTAGATTATCAGGGTTTGCATTCTGAAGCAAATCAGCAGCTGTATGTCTATGTCCTTCACTATCGAAAATTGTTCCTCCAACTTTAGTCCCATACATATGATCATAAGTAAATCCATTGTCCGGCAACACTCCAACTTCCAGTAACCCATTTCTCACCGCACTCTGCCACCCTAACATTGGTGGCTCAAATGCAACCACCTTCTCCACCCACTGGTACGACTCGTTGGCCAACTTGCCGTCCCATCCGACAGCACTGACGTAACTTGGGGCAGCGCGTGTGTAAAACCCTGCATTTAAACAACTTCCACCACCTAGGACGCGAGCACGTGCATTTATAACGCCATCCTCGGATATGAAGCGTTGGGATGGGGATGAATCACTTAGGTCGGACAGGGCAGCACCAAAGGCCGAGAGGTTGGTAATGTTATCGTTCCCATAAGGGGAGCCACCGCGTTCGAGAAGGAGAACGGAGGAGTTTTGTGAGAGTGTGGCGGCTAGTGGACAGCCGGCAGTGCCACCACCAATGATAATGTAGTCGTAATATGATATATCTGGAGCACTTGCTGCATGGTGCATGAACGTATAATTGGGGACTGCAAATATGAAAAACACTGAGATAATTACTTTTTTCGGTAATTAAATATACTCACACGCACATCTCTAGAGAGAGTATATAAATATTAGCTAGGTACATTGATTAGTTAACAGATTGATAAAAAAAAAAATTCTAGTGCGTGTCTAAAAATATATTCTAACAATCACTTTTTATTAGTTGACAAATTTTAATTGGTTGAGATTATTCATTATTATTAATGAAAATAAATCAATTACAAAATATCAATTAAGTTATTATTATATATTATTGAACAATTATTAAAAAAAATCATTGATAAAATGTGAATATTGTATTCAAGCGAGTAATTTTTGGTCCCTTATTAAAGCGCCGAAAGTCAGAAATATAATGGCTACATCAACTTTCGGGGAAATGCTTTTAATAAGTTAGGTGACATTTTATGACATACGAAAACAATTCTTAGACATAAGTTATGAAGTTTTACTTTAATATATTTATGTAGGTAGTTTTAACAAAACAAATAACTTCTAAATATATTAACACAATAACTGTAAGGAAGGAATGCACAAAACTGATCCCGTGAACCAGGTATTTCTAATAAGAAAAGAATCAACATCAAAATGTGTTGAATTAGATTAGACCTGGACAAGTAGGACTCTTAACTATATATATGGCTGCTACTGTGTAGTCTATGTGCATAATATGATTGACATGCTCACTGTTTGACGACCATGCAAATGAAGACCGATCCGTGTGATTTCATTACATAGTACGTACAACAACAGACGATCGAGATATGTTTTGTGGATTCTTATAATTTATTTCATCATTTTATGCACCAATTCGGTGAACGGTGTTACGTACACAAGTCTAACTAAATATGCTCAATGACCGCAAAGAAATTAAAACAGCTAATTACATTCCAACTGTAAAGACAATAACTTTAATTCAGGGACGGTCCTGAAATTTACGGGATCTTAGGTAAAATCAGCATTAAACATTATAGAAGTGTATCCAAGTAGAGAGAATATATGGGGGGCAAAGAGACTGAAAAAGGATCAAGTAAATTAATAGAAGGTGTAGTGTGGATCACCTCGTTGGGAGAAAGAGACTCCATGGAAGGAAAGGAATGCAAAAACAATGGATGCAATCAATCTTCTGAAACACCACCCATCTGGACCCATCTTATATAGTTATGGTTTAAAGATATTGATATGTTCTTGGTGTGCTCTCAAGAGAGTGCGTCTTTATGTGTTTGATTTGTTTTACAAAACCAAAGGTTTGTAGCTCCATATATTTATATTAAGTGGCAACATGACTCTTGACGGCAATAATAACTTTGAAAGTAAAAAGATTTCTCTACTCCTTTCACTTGTTTGTCGACCAATTTATTCTCCACTTAAATTTTTAATCCAAACATTTCAAGAAAATAAACTACTTGTGAATGCACGTATTTTTTGGTTTTAAAGTAAAGTATGTACGGTTGAGCCCAGCCGATCCGGCCAATATCGATTTACAATCTGTGTGGAATATGGGTCAAAATTTAAAAAAATAAATTTATTAAATTATTAAGAATAAACATAATTATTATGTATAATATAAACATGTATTTGTAGAGAATTGAATCAGAAATTAGTATGAAAGTACATGATAAATAAATATTATTTAATTTTGTTATTATAAAAAATCGAACCTGGATGAAATTAAATGAAACTAAATTAATTAAATAAATAAATCTTGTAAAATTATGCTGTTGTAGAGATTCGAAATGAGTATGATAATACCCAAAATGTACTTTGTTGTTGTGGTACTATTGCGTTTCATGAAACTAAGTTTTACTACTTATTAATAAATAATATAGAGATTTATAACGGACTGGAAAACATTGTCGAGTTTGAGTATTAAAGCTCTAATTGATGGAACCAAACACAAATTTCAAACTTCAAATCTCAATTCCACTTTGACAAAAAAAAAATGGTAAATTTAAATTAAAATTTGAATTAGTTTACAAATTATTGACAATAGGCTAAATGGAGAAACACATTGCGAAATATTTACTTTTTTCAAGAAAACATAACGTGAAAATATTAATCATTCAATCAAATGTTAATAAATTTAACCAGCTGACACATCGAAAACTTGAATGTGTGGTTCAAGTTGTATGAAGAAAAGAGAATTTATTACACTTTGCACCCTCCCTGTTTAGTTTGAAAAACAAACACTTTAGATGTGATACTTCAAAATAGAACAACATACTTTCAAAAAACCATTCACTCCACACCCCTAAATAATCTCAAATTATTTTAAGTATATAAATGCGACAACGCAAACAGGCGAGCTTTTAATGTATCCAACAACTCTCGTGCCAAGTAGTAGTTGTTCCGGTAGTGGTTTCGATGATATCGTTAGAAAACCGGTAGTGGTTGACGATATCGTTAGAAAACATTTAGTAGCATAATTCTATTCCAATTTAGGGACAAAGTAAAGTAAAGAGATTCGATCACTGATTCAAGAATTATAAGATTATTAATTTGCTAATGATTTCATTTTAAGATAGGAATGTTCTCAACGTTAATTTTAAATTTATATTAAAATATATTACTCTCTGGAATGTCGTAAATAAAAGATAAAGGATGATATTTTGTACAAGCTCATAAATTTTGTACCAAATGCCGCATAAACAAGTCGGACTGTGTTTTAAATTTGTGAATAAAATTTCAAGACTTGTGGACCAATTGTTGACAATTAAAGACTTAAAACATAATAATACATATGTGCTTGCTTTTGGTACCACGTTAACTTAATAATGTTACTCCCTCCGTCCCGTCCCAAATTATATGAACGTGTTTGACTTTCACGAAAATTAAGAAAATGTAATAAAAAAGAGTAAAGTTAGTTAAAAAGTGGGTAAAGTGGTGAGACATATAAATATTTAATAATAGATTTAAGATAGTGGAGAAAAATAGTGGGTGTAATAGTGTTTATTTAATAAAAAAGTAAAGAAGTAGTAGGTGTAATAGTGAAAAGTAGTGTTCAAAAATAGTAAATATATTATGTTCATTCTTTTTGGGACGTCCCAAAAAGGAAAGAGGTTCATATAAAATGATGAGACGGAGGGAGTAATAATTAATTGGAAAAGAAGAGATATGAGAGGAATTCTTATGATTTTGGTTGAGCTACGTAGCTAAACATATGCAGCTCATTTTACAACCACGTTTGAAATATTCAAGGAACTCACAATTTCTCTTTATAAAAGTTAGTTTGTGTGGCTCAAATTATTATTATTATTATTATTATTATTATTATTATTATTATTATTATTATTATTATTATTATTATTATTATTATTATTATTATTATTATTATTTGTGCACACTTTTGATGTCTTAATGTTATTTAACACACTTGAGTAGAAATGTTAGTTTAGAGAACTTATAATACACCCTTAACCTACTTTGACACTGATATTGTTGGGTTAATCTCACGCAAGTCACTTTCATCCATGGTGGTGCTCTTTACCTATCAGTGTCATTGGTGCCTATTAAATTTTTATTACTCTTTGATTGAAAGGAAAAAATATAATGAAAATCTTGAAGATGTCACTTCTTTCTCTCTAGAGCCCACCCTGACAAACATCAACAAGCTAAACAAATCAAAAAAAAAATATAAGAATGGGCAATCAACTATTTAAACAGTGCGAGATCGCTCCTGTGAAGAAAGAGAGTCATAATGACATCAGTCTATGAGACGTTCTCTACTTTAATTATTCTAGGAACTGGGATTGAAGAACATTATGAACGTTTATACCCCAAGAATGTAAATAATTCATTTATACTGAAAATCAAAACTTGAAGGCAGATGTAACAAGTAAAGAGCTTTCAGATAAGGGAGAAAAATGAAAACGAAAGTACAGGATTATGGCTTGACACCAGAGAACATGTGCCAATGGTACAAAGGGTTCAATATAGTGAATTATAGGTATAGCATGTGGCAAAAACTGATGTCACGCAGATGACGAGTGAAGGAAGTAGAGTAATATTGAGAAGCCTATTCTCACCCAAGTACCCTGCCAGTGTTATTGTGGCATCAGCAATCACTCGAGCAATTGTCCCTGCTTCAGTTGATAGCAACCCTCCATTGTATGTACCACGAGCAAGTCTCGATGACATGACCCGAGAAAGAAGTGACAAGTTGACACCTGCATTCAGAGTCATTTTATATCATGAACATGTGTAACAAAGATACGATAATATGGGGATTCAGGTGCAGGAAAATTCAACATAAATAAAGATAATTTTAATATGGGCTTGGAGTTTCTCAGGGCTATAATAGAACAGTTTTTTATAAGTGCACCTCAATTCACCTAAATTACTTATTTAATTACAAATCTAACCGTATGCATGCGATTGCGAATGTGAGAAGCGACGTCACGTAAGAATAATTAAGTATACAAGTTTTCTTAGTGAATCGGATCTATCACTTCATAACAAGAAATGCATATTCAATCTATATAGTTAAACATTATACAGGTAATTAAATAAAGAGATCTGACCTTCTAAAACTTCAGCAGAGACGAACAGTATGAGTCCTGAAATGACATACTGTGGCACAGAATACGGCACAAAAATGTGGAAGCTCAGGATTATACCAAGAAAGACCATAATCTCAGATGCCATTAAAATTTGCCTGCATGCAGATGATATGTTTAAATCATTAGTTAGGTCTTCTAATTGAAGTTACTTATACTACTGTATGTGTATTACCATCATATTAAACTAGAATACTGCTGTCTGGTATGAGGAAACTGCCATAAATTTCAGCCAATGCATAATTTCAGACTCAAGATGGATACATTTACAGAGTATGCAAACTGGGCAGTCACAGACTTAAATTATCTTAGTTACAGTAAAGATTCAAACTGACTCTTACAGTGCCTAGAAGCTGACAAACTACAGGGAAACAGTGTCAGATAATAGAACGGCTGACCGAGTATTAGTAGAGATTCCGGCTTTGCAACATTTTAGGCAAGCAATCTATCCTAGCCAGAAATTGTTTTCTTTACGACTTCATTTCATATGGACATTAAAATGCATCTTGCGCAGTTTTTGCATTTACTAGTGAGAGGTCACATGAGGAGAGTAATTAAGGTTGGTACACACTACATATATTTTAATATACAACTTGCTTTCATTATTCTTATAAATAAAAGAAACACACATGATTTCAAAAACAAGTGACTGGCATAAATTTTGATGGAGCAGATATGATGCATCTCTAAATTATACCTGTCTTCAAACATGTTGCTTATGTAGCTTCCAACAACAATGTTTACTGGAAGAACTGTTAATCCAAGGCATGCAAGAAATATTGCAACTTTGCTAGTAGACCAATTGAAATAGTATGTGGTGATAACACTGGATTCGGAGAGTAAAATTTCCATCACATACTTAAGCATGAAGTATATCAACAATTGAACCTAACACCACCAGAGCATATTGTGTTAGAAGCCATATAAATTTGATAGTACTGTAGTAAATATATGAGGATATGATAATTGCCATCACAGTTTGAATTTAAACAGTAAGATCAAATTACAAATTTCCCACCAGAAATAAAATTATATATCTCTTTCAAATTAGTTGACATTTCATAGCAAGAATAATGAAAATTTTAATTTTATCCACTTTAAGTTGCTAGTTGATGTGTTTGTACACTTAAATTTTTCAACTTAAAGTTAGTTTTAGTTCAAAAAATTTAAGTACCTTCGAGGTACTTTTTTTCAACTTATTTTTGTTTTCATATCAATTTTTATATATTTGAGTCACCTTTTAACTCGTATTATATTCTTTGCATATATTTGTATTTTATACTTTTATATTATGTTTAAAAAAATAAATTTCTATTTTTTAGTCAATTTTTTTAAAATAAATTTACTTCAAGTAAAATTAGCCAAACAGATACACCTAACTTAAAGTTAAAAATTATCACTTTTCACTTAAAGCGAGTAAGTTACACTTTAAGTTATAAGTAACATTTTTTAAGTAAACCCAAACGGGCTCTTAATATCCATCCATGAGTAAAAAGCATTGGGTGGATAACTAGAACCTAATAAGTTCATAGAAGAAGCTATAGGCACCAACACAAACATGCACAGACAACTACTATGTTGAAGTCCAGATAAAGAAGTGATATCAAAGAAACATGCACACCTTTACTGAAGGCGTAAGTAATCTATATGCTGATCTCAAAGAATTGGCTGGCCTACGAGATTCCTCAGGAGCTTCTTCACTTGCATCACATTCTTCGTCCTCATCATCACCATCTTGTTGATTTTCCACTGAACTCAAGAGCAATGGCTGAGCAAGACCCTTTTCGACCTCTTCATTATCTGTTGGACCTGTAGTAATGACTCAACCCCCTTATTTCTTATAACTTTTGAAAGGTATACAAGAATTGTGATACTACAGACATTAAGACTTTGGGATCTTTAACATATTGTGATGAAATCCTTAGTATAACTTAATTACCCCCTCCGTCCCCTTTTACTAGTCTCTTTCAAAGAATATTTTTTGTCCCGTATTACTAATCCTTTCCTACTTTCAATACTAATTCATGAATAATTTTCCAATATTAACCTTTCATTTCACATTTCCAATGTTAACTTTTCTTCACATACATATTTAATAATTGCAATAATTATGGATACGAATGGAAACAGATATGAAAACCGAATTTTCTTAAACCATGTAAAATCTTCAAAAGTGACTTATAAAAGGTGTCGGATGGCGAACATACCTAAACAGTGGTAAGACCATGAGAGTATGAGACCATCCAATACAATTAAGCCACAAATATGGACTATCTTTACAGTATGCTAAATTATAATTATATTTTTTATATAATTATCTATAGTAGCTTCTGGGAGCCTGTAGCCCACATTAATTAATTGATAATTATATGGTTTGTTACCAAAAGATATCATATCTGTTGCGTTATAAATTACACTAGGTAGCAAACTGAAATGTGTACACACCAGCATTAGCTTCTGCCGTATCATTCTCCTCAGTCGGGAAAGCAGGTTCTCTAAATGAAATCCACAGCCATACCAAATAAACCAACCATGCCACAGACATAACCCATCCAGGCAGTGTGTTTTTATTAATGGTGAGCTTGTAAAATCTGAAATTAATTTGAAGTAAACCAGCAAGTGCAGGGCCACATGCCATTCCAAGAGCACTCGCACTAACAAATCCTGCTGAAGCCTGCATTCGGATTTTGAGTGGTACACAGTCACTAATATACCGACGATTCACTGCTCTTGCAGAGCCAAACCTGAATATACAGAAAATGGAAAACAAAAACAAGAGTTCAAAAGAAAATTCAGAACTAATAATCTGAACTGCACACAATGACCAGGTGCAAACAGTGTCATGTTAATATTCACGTCGAACTTATATAAGAAAATTCGATACAAAGAGTAACATTCCCTAATCCCTACTGGTCATGCTCTTGGCTTACCTTGCTAAAGTACACAAGAATCACATCCAACCCTATTCTGTCCAATTACGTTACTAGTAAGTTAACAGGTTAACACCTATGCAGTATTTGAGAAAGAAGCCAGCATCTACAGGTAGACACATAGTACATAACGTTTAGTCAGGGGTAAAAAAAATATCTGATGGAGCACCATTAATTGAAAGTTATCATGTAAACAGCACCGAAAATTATTTTTCCTATTTCTTATCTTCTAATGATGTACATCAAGCAACAAATCTTAAGCGGTATAGACTGTTATTCTGCTGCAGCAATTTCCTTAGCCCTCAGGTAAAATATAAATTCTAATTCTTGTGTCACTTGTAAGCCATGTCCAAGACATTGAGCAGTAATATGCACCGGATAATTTGAACTTGAGAAATGAGATACGTGGTAAGTAGCAAGTAAGATCAGGAACTATTAGAGAGCACTACTCTGAAGTGCTACAACGTTCTGGGAAACCTAACAGAATGTAATAGCTTTAAACATTTACATTGTCTCCTAACAGCAGGATTACAGTTACACCAAAAATAGGGTAAAATATCATATATAAATATACTAGCCGCCTAGCCGGTAAGGGTATAGATATAAGGGTAATTGTACTTAATAAGGGCATAGATATACATACATACTGTTTACCAGCAAGACAAAAATTGGTGTACAAAACACTGTTAAACTAGTACTTAGCTAAACTAGTCCTCCTTGCATCCGCCAATGTATGCATCAGTAATAGTAGCATGTGTGTGTGTGTGTGTGTGTGTGTGAGAGAGAGAGAGAGAGAGGGAGAGAGGGAGAGAGGGAGGGAGGGAGATGATTACCCACAACATAAACGACCAAGAATAAGAACTGCTATGGAGTTGAAATCATAAGCAAGTGCATACATGGCATTTCCCACAAAAAGAACAATGCTGCTGAACACGAGGGGTCTAAAGTAAGATTTGTTAGACCAAGCACTGAAATAAACCGAAGAAAAGACTTGTGCAACAGCCATTGCACCAATTACAATACCACAGACTGTAGCTGCAGCACCCAAGCTCATTGAGTAGTCATCTGCTGTTGGAACGATAATATAAGTATTCACCATATAGAGAAATGTGTTGGCCAGATTCAGTAAAAGAGACATAAAATGATATCTATCATCATCAACTTGTTCCTCGGAAGGAGTAGGTAGCTCATCCTGTTGCATAATAAGAGCATGCTGACCCAAGAATTCCAAAAAATTGGTTGAGTAGTTTAAACGGTCTGCTGCTGCTTTTATTGAGTCAACTACAGGATCCTGCAAATCAACTTTCTTAATAGCAGATTATACAGTTGCTTTCTGTTCATTTAAAGAAACAAATTTGAGGGATAATGATAAGAGGAACAAAGATTTATAAAGATGATTATAACCTGGAGGGGAAGGGTAGGCTGATCATATATAGATAAGTAGCTCCCTTGACGTTCCTGCAGATCTGAAAGATTGCGAGATATGGCTCCTACAACTGCCCCTAATCCCTGCAAATTTTACTGACTTTGAGAGTTTACTCTATTTGATTGCCAAGCAAGTCACAGCACACGTAAATTTTATCCAGCCCCCAAAATTTATTCTATAGATGTAGAAAGTACTTATAAGAAATTAGCAAGTCTAAAATTCTAAATAATACTGGGGGAGCTAAATAGGAAAACTAGACCACCAACAAGAACAGCCTAAGAGCCAATGAATTGGATTTATTACCACATGCTTAAACACTTGCTGAAGTTGCGAATAAGGATGATTGGCACGAGTTTTGACATAGTAATTAGTAAATTTGTAGCCGAATCGTTTGTCAAACTTCTTGAGGATCTTACGCAGGCCAATGGCATTTATCTCAACAAAAGAAAAAAGCTTTAAGAGATCTCTCCCCACATCCCTATATGCTTCTCGTAGTTCCGAAATATTGGATATAACTTCCTGCTGCTTTCCAAGTACAGCAATCCTATTTGCAAGTAGCCCTTGTTGTTCCAATAAAAAAAGTACAGTCGTTTCAATCTGCAACCAAAATAATCAAATTATAACAATAAAAAAGAGCATTATTGACCTATAACAATTTCCTCTTAAGAAAACTAATAATAAACACACAAAACAATGGCTTAAAAAATCCATTTAACTGATATGGAAAACGTACACTTATCGAGTTATCATTATATCAAACCTGGTTATCCAGCATTCTTGAGAAATCCTTGAGTACGTGGCGACGATCAAGTGCTCCAATCTCAATCTGGCGGGCATAATGTTTGACTTTTTTCTTCATTAATTTGTAGTTGATGTAGTACCTGAAATGTACTAAATGTGTCACCATTTCACCAAAGAAATTCACAAAGAGAACATTGCTTAATTTGATGATGTAATAAGATTGTGCGTTGAAGGCATAGCAAGGTAAGCAGATAGCATATCAACATAAAGCCAATGGGATTTCCTTTTTCTATTCCGAGACATACCATCATGACCCAAAACCCCTTCATCAATATAGATGACTGAAAATCTGTTTTTTTCCCCTAAATAAAAAGCTTTTTCTTTTCTTTACCCATAAAATGAATCATTGCCTCACCAATATGCAAAATGCACAAAAGTCATTTACAACATAATATACCTTTGCCATTCTTGTATTTGTCTTTCCTTCAACTTTTTCCCGAAAGCAACCATATTTCACTGCATCAACACAATCAAGAGGGCAAAAAAAATTATTAATTATCATAATTATTACTTAATAAAAAAAATTCAATCATATAAAACGGGAAAAGAAAATTAAGTGGAAATCTTTAAGCACACGGTAATGGCAAAAAAATTAAAATGTAAACTAACTCATATAGACTGTTACCCTGGTGCTAACATTATCCCAAATCTTACACTAACCGATATAAACTTTCAATTCTTCTTTCCTTTCAAGTAGGAAAAATCATGTATATCATTGCATCATATTTCTTCCTATATGCATTTGTTCAGTTATTGTGCCAGTGTAGATAAAACATCAAGTCCAAGTAGAATTACATTCACTTAAGTTCACTATTCACGCTACCACCAAGAACAATGTTTATTTCACTTAAATAGATACACAAACACTTTATACCTGTCTAGA
This sequence comes from Saposhnikovia divaricata, assembly GCA_036435485.1. Taxonomy (NCBI): domain Eukaryota; kingdom Viridiplantae; phylum Streptophyta; class Magnoliopsida; order Apiales; family Apiaceae; genus Saposhnikovia; species Saposhnikovia divaricata. Next base: position 30,749,131 of record CM071600.1, read on the forward strand.
TAGATGGAAGGAACTAAACATGTTAGTACTAATTTGTGAGTAAATACGTATAATTTTCATTCCATTCCTACCAATTCAAAGCCCAATCCCACCAAATTGGAAATTAATGATCATTCCTACTTCCCTATCATTTTTTAGCAAATCTTATCACTGAAAATTCACAATCTTTCATTCCTTTGCACAATTTTTCATTCCACGCTTTCCAACCAAAAGGGGCTATATACTTGAATCAAACATACAATTATGCATACAAAATCCCAGCAAAAACAATAAACAACAGTATTGAGTTCCAACAAGACATAAAACAATAACATAGAATGAGAAGAGCTACAAGTAGTAATAAGTGCAGTAGAAATATAAACACAATAATTCATGCATGGGTCTGTAAGAATCAAAATAAAGCAAAGATTACAATACCTCAAAAGTGTGTGTATATACACACACAACAGTAGTAGATATATATATGAGGTTCAACAAGGACAGGAGATTAGTGCGATTAAAAAGTAGAGGGAAGAGCAAGGACAGAGATTTGAGATTCAGAAATATGTAGAAAATAATTAAATTGAGTTGTCGAAAAGAGAATAAAATAGTAAAAGAAAATCTGGGTAATAATCACAAGAGAAATAAAAGAGGAGGAGGAGAGTACAATTTGAGTTTGGTAAGTCTCTGTCTGTGTACGTGTGTATCTTCACAAAATTCCAATTAGCACACATTCTTGTCGTCTTCTCCCCTTACTATAATTATATTTTTATTTTTAATTCCAATATAAAAAGAAAATAAAACATTTTTTTTTTGGGTTAAATATTAAAATGGTTACTCAAGACCATATATAATTCGATCTCAACTGCATATCATTTGAATCACTAAAGTCATAATAAATATTAACTATATATCTCTAAATATATGTTCGAAAAGTAAATGTAATTTTTTGTTGAGTTCTACAAATTTTTCTTGAATGCTACCTCAACCAAATGAAAATTTGTTAAATTCTAGTATTTTTGATGATATATTTAGATTTTAAAACTTTATTTACTATTTATTTTTTAATTTTATAATTATTTTCTTTGATTTAATTAAAAATAATAGTAAATTTTTTAAAAAAAATCTAAATATATTATCTGAAATACTATAATTCATAATTTCTCATGCGGTTGCAATATTATTCAAGAAAAATTTGTAGAACTTAACAAAAAATAACTTTTACTTTTCAAACACACTTTTAAAGATATTTATTTCATATTTATTATGATTTTAATGATTCATATCATATTTCATTAAGATTGATGAGTAAAGTGATATCTGGGTTTCACTTGAATGACCACTTTGATATTTAACTCGAATCATAAACTTTTGAATTGTTAAATCACCTGAATAGACTTTATGATTAACTAGCTTCGTAACCCGTGCAAGGCATGGGCATGCTCTAGATTACAAATATTTATGAATTACTCGTGTTCACGTAGAATTGGATTGTTGATATCTTCGATTGTTGATATCTTCGCAGCAATTATTGTGAGGAAATAGAATTTATGCAATACCCGATCGTGACATGCAAATTATAATTCTGGTTAAATTAAATATGTTTTATATTTTACGCTATGCTTTGTTTTGTTAAAGCAAAGTTGAACGATATGTAATAAATTTGTCAATGTTAAGATCAAAACCGTAATTCGAAATATAAATATATAGAGTTAACATGGATGGATACAGAGATACATACAAGTATTAATTACATAATAATAAATGCATATCAATTCATATCAGTTATTATTATGTAATAAATATGTTAGTGTTGCAATACCTAAATAGCCCCCAGAAATATAACATAGATATAATTAATAGAGGTAAATATGACTTTTTATATGAATAAATTTGTTCATGGAACTCCCCCCCCCCCATTTTCTCCATACTTATATAGTTACGAATTAAAGTTTGTTATTTTAGATATATGTATATATACATACATATATATATATATATATATATATATATATATATATATATATATATATATATATATATATATATATATATATATATATATATATATATATATATATATATATGGATGGATGGATGATGGATGGATGGATGCAAGCATGCATGCATGTGTTCGCACTAATTCACGCAAGCGTACGCGGTCAGAATTAATATATAAGGTTAAGTCCAAATTCGTTCCACAGAGACTGGTTTAGGTTCAATACAGATTTATGCACCTATGCAACAATGTATGATTATTATTCACTGCTAAGACAATACTAAAGATGGGTTTTGATTATCTAGATTAACTAAGAAGCAAATTAACAAAACTAAGAATTACTTAACTAATGAGAATTAAAATCGAATTACTTATGAGAATTAAAACATGGGATCCTAACTTCATGGGTAAAGTGCCAAAATGGCACAAATTCTGAACAAAATGCCCAAAATGGCACTCCCCTAAAACAGTACCCCGCACTGGCACACGCTTCACGCAGGTGCTACTTGCGTTACCTCAAAACGCAAGTAGCACTTGCGTTTCTTTTTTTTTTTTTAAGAGTTGGTGACAGGCCCCAAAACAAAAGTATTACATGCGTTTAGTACATAACGCAAGCTGTACTTGCGTTTTCTTTTTCCTTTTTTAATGTTAATAACGCAAGTGGAAGTTTTGTTTTCAGAGAATAACACAAGCACTTATTGCGTTTTTAGCCAAACGCATTTTTTGTTAGCGTTTTGTTTTTTTTTTGTTAAGGGTGCAACCATTTTTTTAAGCCATTCTGAATATTTTTAAAACCCAAAATGAAATTATTGAACCCCAAAAGTTAATTGTTGAACCCCTAAATGAATACAAATAAAATTTAAAAATTTTAATTAAAAAATTGAATCCGGCGGCCTGCTTTTTAAACGCTAACGCGTTTAAAAATCAGGATAATTAGGGACCCTAAGTTCGTATACGGTTCATTCGTCATTCGGAATATTTCTAAAACCCAAAATGGAACTATTGAACCCCAAAGGTTAAATGTTGAAACCCCAAGGCAATAGAGATAAATTTTAAAAATTTTAATTAAAAAAATTGAATCGGCGGCCTGACGCGTTTAAAAATCAGTGATAAATTAGGGTTTAGGGTTTAGGGTTGTAAAGGGTTGTTTACAACCCTAAACCCTAAGTCTATATACGGTTTATTCGTTAATTGGAATATTTCTAAACCCAAAAAAGAACTATTGAACCCCAAAGGTTAATTATTGTACCCGTAATGGAATACAAATAAAATTAAAAAAAATTAATTAAAAAATTGAATATTTCTAAATCATCATTCAGAATATTTCTAAAACCCAAAATGAAATTATTAAACCCAAAAAGTTAAGTTTTGAACTCCTAAAAGAATACGGATAAAATTTATTTTGGACATTAAAAACGCATCCTGCATATTCATTATAATAAAAACGCAATTAATACATGCGTTTAGTGCTTTCTTTGTTTGATGAATAAAAAAATAGAAAAAAAAAAAAGGAAAACGCAGGTGTTGAAGTAGTTAAAGGGAGAACGCATGGTATATATGCGTTATGCTTAACACATCTCATATCCACGTGATGTTCGTGCCATAGGAGGGCATGGTTTTGTCAGGGTGCTATTTTGGACATTCAACCCTAAAATTGTGCCATTTTGGGCATTTTCTCTAACTTCATTAAATACTTCGTCTAGAGTTGATGCCTTTAATCATAGTATGTGATGGTTATGATAACTGATCGGACAACACGAAACAAGTATAGGCTACCTCTCAGTATATGAATACCATACTACTCATACATCCACAAAAGAGATAGAAGATGGGTAGACACCAATTATGTTTAGACCCTATATCTCTATAAGATTTGAAAACATAACGGTTGAATAACAAGTTATCCATAAAGATCACACAGGGCAATGTAAAATAGTTCAAGTTACACTACGAATCATGTTGGTAAACAATCATGAACCTATGCTAGCATGACAAGTTCTAAATCTCAAGATCCACCATCGCTTCACAAGAGATTAACAAACAACTTAGATGTTAGCTACGCATCCAAGAAGAATAAGCACAACCATACAAGGATATCAAGAATTCATCACACATAAATCTATAATGCAATCAAACTACTAAACTACATAGATAAATCCGTTGGAATCCCATGACAACGATTAGTTCATAATCGAACGGCTCGTCATCATGGGATCTGATGAAACCATGGTAATAAACAAAGTCTGAATAAAAATAATAGTACTAAAGTAAAAGAGTTAAGAAAACAAATCCGAAATCCAGAGTATCGCCTAAATAGAAGAAACAAAAAGTATATCTAGTTCTCCGTATGCTGTCACGTCCTTCCGAGAATCCTTCTCCAAGTCTGAATCTTTATCTCTCGGCTCTCTCTGTGTTATTCTAAGTCTTGGTTACGTTTTATGATGATAGAATGTGTTTATATAGGCCCCCAACAACTTGTCCTCCAAGAAAATACCAAAAATATGATTTTAAGTCGAAAAAGGAAAATTTTCAGCGAGCTCCCGCGCTATGGCGCGCTCAGGCCCGCCAAACCTTCAGTCCAAGATTGTAGAAAATTTCGTTGTCTTCACGTGAGCTGTAAGATCGTCAGAATCGGACTTGTAGAACTCCAGATTTGGCCAAAACAGTGAAGATTGCGCAACCTACCCAGAAAATCCGAATTTTAATCAAATTAGCCTCCAACTCTTGCTATTTAAACTCCAAGCCCTCCTTTATTATATTTCCTTGATACTTCTTTTCTTGACGTATCTCTGGCCTGCTTCTAGCCTCCTACTCCCGAGCTAAATTCCACCACAATTATGTCATTACACACTACCAATGCCTCCAGCTATTATTTCTGCAAAACTCAATGCAAACATATCAAAAACACCACATACTTGAGGTCAAATTAATCAATTTAAGCCAATACGAAGCATTCCAAGTGGATATAAAATCCACTTATCACACCCCCAAACTTAAACCGATGCTTGTCCTCAAGCATAAACAGACTCAACACCTACAATGCAATGCATGAATGCAACTACATGGAAATGCAAAGATCCCCTCGGAATAACCAAAAACAATTCAGCAAGCAAACATCTCAAAGAATGCAATAAGTCCAAACAGAGCTCGACTAAATCCCCGTATACTAACAATACATGCACAGAAACGTGAGTGTGTGCGATGCTCATCATATATACTCCCAACACTAGATCAAAACCATACATATTCCTCGCCAAGACAATCACAGGTTTATAAATAGAATGAACGCTAGACACTTCATGACCTTGAAACACTTCCATCATCATTTGAGTTATATAGAAATTCATGCTTTATTACTCAACAAACAACGACACATAAAACTATACACAACACACATGCTTATTTAACCGTGCAATGGATGAGACCCCTAAAGGCTTATACAATAATACCCATGTAGCGAGCGTTAGGTTAGTGGATCCCAGACCGGAAAAGTCTTAGGTCACTAGGCACAAAGTTCCCTAGAACTTAATTGCTCGAGTATTAAAGAGCTCACCCTGGTTAATTCTGCATTTACACATTTCTCATTAATTTTTTTTTTCTGATTTTTTTCTTTTTTTTTCACACAACTAACTTGGAATGAGTGGGTTTCGCTCCATCTCATCCAACCCTAGACTACTCATAAATATGAGCGGATACTAGCCTTTTGACACAACTAACTTTTATTAACAACTAGCATGAAATCCCTGGTTTCCCCCGAACTTATATTTTAGTGCTCCTACGCTATCAAGGGAATAAAGGACATTCTAAATATAAAGAAATGATTAAATCTCAAACAACCAAACAAGTATAACCTGATCTAGCCCAAAAGCAAACAATGAGACTGTGTAAAAGAATTGTTTTTGAAGCATGCAAGTCAATTCCTAGACACTTAAATCAACCCTCTATTCATCATTACCACAATCAAATCAACATCGACCTACCAAACAGAAATAGCCAGTCCTACGGGATCATGAATATGCTATGCAAATGCAACTAAATGGAATCACATGGTATATAACAAATATGCAAACAAACATGCTCTATATGAAACAGAATTGCAACAAATATGAATGAAACTAACTACACTAAACATGCAAAATATGCAACATGATATATGATTCCTACATGAACAATGACTCTACTACTAACTACTAATTCTCAAATCACCCCCAAACTTAAAATATTCAATGTCCTCATTGAAGGTAATATAAGGGATAGTAGGAAATCCATGGGTTGCCTCTCAGGAAGCGCCTTTGTTTAAAGTCTTTAGCTAGAAATGGCAATGGCTTTTTCTCTTGAAAATTTCTACACCGTATCTCTACATGGCCATTTAATTATCTTTTCCGGGGCTACATCCTTGATGACAAGTTTCAACCTTCTTTGCTCCTCAAAAGTGTCAGTAACATTGTTCTCTTCACTACCTGACAAGTTAGCAACAATAATAATAAGCAAAGTAGATGATTGACCCAAATATGCATACCTCAGGTGATCTGGTGGTTTAAGCTCGAGTTTGGAAGCTTATTCAACATGATAATTTTCATTATTAACTACCAAAGACTGATCAAGAGTGGAAATAGACGGATTAGGAACGAAAGTGGGTGGTTCACCAACAGAAATCTTAACAACAGACTTAGGATCAAAAGAACTATCCTCTAGTTGAATTTCATGCTTAGAACAAATAGCATTCAATTCCTCTAACATCTCATCAGAAGTAAAATTCCTATACAACTCATGAAGATCTTTATTACCCTCATACTTTAACAAAAAATCTTTCTCAAGAAAAGACTTAATTGCACTATTGTTAGGAATATGTTGTACTTGATGATAACTTCACAATCAATCAAATTGTATAAGGTTTTGTAGCTGTCAACGGATGAGGATTTATAACTCTATTCGTTGACAGGTAGCTCATCAACGGATGAGGTTTTGTAGCATACTGCAGTATCTCTATGTTATCAGTTGATAGTGTTTTTATCCACAGTCATGTTGACCATCAACGGATAGGCAGAATAGGGTAGCCAATTGTAAGTCATGTAATTCTGTCTAAGTAAAAGTGTATCAACAGATGAAGACAAAACTCTATCAACGGATACAACTCAAATCCAATCTATCAACGGATACAGCTCAAGTCTCAATATCAACGGATACAGCTCAATACATCATCAACGGATGCCAGTGTACAATATCAACGGATAATCATTGACACTTTCTTCTATGCTAAGCTGGGGATTAGCAGTTGATAAGGACAGGTTTGACTGACAGATCACATGGGTTGATAGTAGATACAAAAAACAGTATGGCATCCATACTTTGGAAACACAGAAGAAAGAAGCATTCCGTTTACACTATGAATACAAGAAAGGTGCAGGAGACATGTCTGTTCGCAAGGACAACCTTTCGGCTACATGTGTATTTGGAGTGTAGTAGCAAGTCAACTAGAATTAGATTAATATTATCTTATTCCAGTAGTACTTGTAAAACTTGGGATTTATAACCAAGTGTAGCAACTCTTTGTATGCTAAGAAAACAGATACATTTGCTTAGGGTTTTTATTGAATATCATTAGAAAGCAAAGAGTTGTAAAACAGAAGCTGTGTACTTTTGTATCACAGAATTTTCTTCGAATAAAAGCTTCAGGTGGTGCATTTAACCACCTGATTTTTTATGTGTTTGTGCATTAATCTTTCTACAGCAATTATCTAAGTATAGATTTCTAGAGTTCTTATCAGAAATTTATAAATATCAAGAATTGTATTCAACCCCCCCTTCTACAATTATACAAGTGTGTAATCTGGGAATAACAATTGGTATCAGAGCAAGCTTCTAACATATTTGAAGTTTAAAGATCAACACACTTCCAACATGTCTAAGAAGGATTATGGAGTAAAGATTCCAGTTCTTGATGGAGAGAATTACTTTCACTGGAAAGTAAAAATGCGTCTACATCTCTCGTCTATTAATGAGGGTTTTGTGGATTGCATTGACAAGGGTCCTCACGTTCCAATGAAGTCTGCAACAAGAGTTGGCCTGGCTGAAGGTGTGCCTGACACTCTCATTCCCAAACCTGTTTCTGAGTGGAGTCTTGAAGATATTGCAGAAGTCCACAAAGACAAAAAGACCATGAATATACTGTTCAATGGTCTAGAAACAGACATGGTTGACAATTTTATTAACTGTACTACCTCCAAGGAAGTATGGGACACTGTTCAAACCCTTTGTGAAGGAACAGAACAGGTGAGGGAAAACAAGATGTAACTACTAATCCAACAGTATGAACATTTTCACTTTAAGAGTGGAGAAACATTGAATGATACATTTAGTAGATTTCAAAAGCTACTAAATGGTTTGAAACTGTATGAAAGAATCTATCAAGTTAAAGATTCTAATCTCAAATTTCTGAGATCACTACCCAAGGAATGGAAGCCAATGACTGTTTCTCTAAGAAACACTCAAGAGTACAAGACATTTACTCTTGAAAGGCTCTATGGAACTTTAAAGACATATGAGCTGGAAATGGAGCAGGATGAAGAGATTGAGAAGTCTCAAAAGAAAAGTGGGTCAGTTGCACTTGTTGCCAACTTGGAGCAAAAGGAGGAAAGGACAGAAGCTGCTAGTTCTACACCAAACAGGGAGGTTTGTAAATGTAGAGCAGAATCAAGCAGGAGCAAGGAAAAGGTGTCTGAGGAATTGAATGTCCTTCAGCAGGATGAATTGGATGAGATAGATGAGCACTTAGCTTTTCTATCTAGGAGATTCTCTAAGCTGAAATTCAAGAGAAACTCTGGGGTGGCCAAGCCATTTAACAAGGATTTTTCCACAAGCAACTATGTGGATAAATCCAAAATTAAATGCTACAATTGTGGAATTGCTGGTCACATGATAAGTGAATGCAGGAAACCTAGATCTGAGAACAAGGGAAAGTCAACTGAGACTGTTAACTACAAGAAGAAATATTTTGATCTTCTCAGGCAGAAAGGAAAGGCATTCTTGACCCAAGAGTATGACTGGGCTGTTGATGACAATCATTCTGATGATGATGTTGAGTTTGTCAACCTTGCATTGATGGCTGATTCTGGAGAGCAGGAAGCAAGTTCATCTAGCAATCAGGTATTTTCTACTAATCTCTCTGAGCTCACCAAAGAGGAATGCAATAGTGTTATAGATGAAATGTCTACTGAACTATATCACTTAAGTGTTACTCTTAAATCACTTACTAAAGAGAACAATAGGATTAAAGAGTCGAATCTGTTTTTAAGTGATAGAAATGCTGCTCTAGAAGCTCAATTTCTAGAATTTGAGAAAATGAGAGTTGATTGGAATAATGCTAAAAGTGAACTTGAAGCTGTGTTAAAAAGAGAACTGATTTTAAAAGACCAGCTTGAAAAAGAACAAGGGATAATTGCTAAATTTTGAAGTTGTAGGAATATTTCTCAAAACATGATAGAAGTCCAGGGAATAGAATCGTTTGTGAAGGATACCTGGACTCAAAAGAAAAATGAGCTAGAACCTGGCCTTGACGATCTAGAGACTATTTGTGAATCAACGGATAGTGATCATCCGTTGACAGATGAACCATCAACGGATGAGAGGTATCCGTCGACTAACAAAAAGTTTGTTAGTAAGAAGGAACTCAGGAAACTGGATATCAAGTATGGTCCAGTCAACAAGAACTTTGTTAGTGGTGAATGTAGCAAAACCAAATCTAGTGGGAAGGCTAAGGCAGGTGATTTACATAACAAAAAGGCTGTTGGTAAATCAGATAATGAAAAGGTAGAAATTGAGGGTAAAAAGAAAAAGAACAGAAATGGTAAGATAGACATCAACAAGAAAAACAATTATTCTCCTGACAAGTTTGCTCCTAGGAAAACTTGTAGTAATTGTAATAGTGTCAATCACCTATCTTCTAATTGCAAGATTGTCAACAAGGCTCCTGTTCATGTACCTCAAACAATGCCATGCATGCCTGGTTTGTATCAAAATGCTAGTTTTTCAAATCCATATGTGAACATGCCATATTTGTCTAATCCTTATTTTCAATCTGTGAATGTGCCACAAATGTCATGGAGCATTCCTAACATGAATAATATGTATGCCAATTTTCCACAAATGCATGCATCAAATATTCATGCAAATGAGCATTTGTCAAACCCCATCACTCAAGCATCTACACCTAAGTTGAAGAATGCTAAGAGTGCAAAGTCAAAGGCTAACAAGAAAGGACCCAAGGAAGCTTGGGTACCAAAATCAACTTGATTTGTTTTTGAAATGTGTGCAGGGAAACAGAAGGAATCTATGGTACCTAGACAGTGGATGCTCTAGGCACATGATAGGAGATTCAACCCTGCTCACAGAGTTCAAGGAAGGAGCTAGCCCTAGAATTACCTTTGGAGATGACAGCAAAGGATATACTAAGGGATATGGCCTGATTTCAAAAGACAATGTCATCATTGAAGAAGTGGCTTTAGTTGAAGGTTTGAAGCACAATTTGCTGAGTGTCAGTCAGATTTGTGACAAAGACTATGAAGTAAAGTTCACAAAAGAAGCCTGTGTTGTTTCTGCCAAGGAAGACAACAATGTGGTATTGACAGGCTTTAGAAAAGGAAATGTTTACATAGCTGACTTCAATTCAGCATGCTCAGAATCCATTACTTGTCTCTTCAGCAAAGCAAGTAAGGATGAGAGTTGGCTATGGCATAAGAAGCTGTCACATTTGAATTTTAAAGTTATGAATGATTTGGTAAGAAAGGATCTTGCTAGAGGAATCCCTCAATTGGAATTTGTCAGAGATGGACTGTGTGATGCCTGCCAATTAGGGAAACAAAAGAAATCATCCTTCAAAAGCAAGACAGAGTCATCCATTGTTAAACCTCTTCAATTGCTGCATATGGACTTATTTGGTCCAGTAAATGTCATGTCTATTTCAAAGAAGAAATACTGTCTGGTGATTGTGGATGATTTTTCTAAGTTCACATGGACCTTCTTCCTGCACTCCAAGGATTGTGCAAGTAAAATCATCATTAATCACCTCAGAATACTAAACAATGGTTCTGAAGACAGAGTACAAAGAATCAGGAGTGACAATGGTACTGAATTCAAGAATTCCACAATGAAGATTTTCTGTGAAGAGAATGGAATTGTCCATGAGTTTTCTGCTGCCAGAACACCTCAACAAAATGGGGTTGTTGAAAAGAAAAACAGAACTCTCATTGAAGCAGCTAGAACAATGTTAAGTGAATCAAGGTTACCAACATATTTCTGGGCTGAAGCTGTCAACACTGCATGCTTTATTCAGAATATTTCCTTGGTCAATCAAGCTAGAGGAATGACTCCTTATCAGTTGTTAACCAACAAGAAACCAACTTTAGCTTTCCTTCATGTCTTTGGATGTAAGTGTTTTGTGCTAAGGAATCATGGAGATAACTTGGGCAAATTTGAAGCAAAGGCAGATGAAGCTATTTTCGTTGGATATGCAGCAGGGAAAGCCTACAAAGTCTACAATCTAAGAACCAACATTGTTATGGAATCTGTACATGTTGTGTTTGATGATCAAAAGATTCTAGGCCTAAATGATGAAGGCTCCCATGAAAAGTTGGAATTTGAGAATGAAGGTGAAGGAAGAATGTACTATGATTATGATGAGGAAGATGAATATCATGACCACAGAGATCCACCAAGAGTTGTTGTACCAACTAGAAGTGATGCTTACAATGGAAATGAAGCATCCGTTGACAGTCATTCTGGAGCATCCATTGACATTATTAGAGATGCATCCGTTGATAGAGATTCTCAAGCATCCGTCGACAGGCAAAATGATGCATCCATTGACAGTCAACTTCATAATTCAGCAAGGACAACAAACTCAGGGGGAGTTTCTCAAGGTCAAAATTCAATGCTAAATCAACATGATCATGCTCATGGAAATGAAGCAACCTCATCAAGATCAAACCTTCCACCTGCAAGAAAATGGACTAGAGATCATCCATTTGAGTTAATCATTGGTGAATCAAATTCAAGAGTCCAAACTAGAAGGGCCACTCAAGCAGAATGTCTATACAGTAGCTTCCTGTCTCAAGAGGAACCTAAGAGAGTGGAAGATGCCCTTCTAGATCCAGATTGGGTCTTAGCAATACAAGAAAAGCTAAACCAATTTGAAAGAAATAAAGTATGGAAACTTGTGCCCAAACCTGATGATAGAAGTGTCATAGGTACTAAATGGGTTCTCAAGAATAAGATAGATGAAAATGGCATAATTGTGAGGAATAAAGCTAGATTAGTGGCAAAAGGCTACTCTCAAGAAGAAGGAATAGATTTTGATGAAACTTTTGCTCCAGTGGCAAGACTTGAGGCAATAAGAATCTTTCTAGCCTATGCAGCACATGCCAATTTCAAAGTCTATCAGATGGATGTCAAAAGTGCCTTTCTAAATGGGGAACTGGAAGAAGAGGTCTATGTCCATCAACCTCCTGGCTTTGAGGATCCAGAATTTCCAGAATATGTATATCTTCTCATGAAAGCACTTTATGGTTTGAAGCAAGCACCAAGAGCCTGGTATGACACTTATTTCATAGGAATATCAATGGCTCTTCAATACTTGTTCAAATCTATGTAGATGATATTATTTTTGGGTCTACAGATGAGAAGCTTTGCAAAATGTTTGCCAAACTTATGCAAAGTAGGTATGAAATGAGCATGATGGGTGAATTAACTTACTTTCTTGGCCTACAAGTAAAGCAAGTTAATGAGGGCATTTTCATAAGTCAAACAAAATATATTTATGATCTCTTAAAGAAATTTGACTTAATGGATTTTACCTCTGCAAAAACACCTATGGCCACTGCAACTAAGCTTTAGTTGAATACTAAGGAAAAGTCTGTGGACATCTCAAGCTATAGAGGCATGGTAGGTTCACTTCTATACCTAACAGCTAGTAGACCTGATATAATGTTTTCTACTTGTCTTTGTGCTAGATTTCAAGCTGACCCTAGAGAGTCTCACTTAATAGCTATTAAAAGAATTTTCAGGTATCTCAAGGGAACACCAAACCTTGGCATTTGGTACCCAAGAGAATCTGGTTTTGATCTAACTGGCTATTCAGATGCAGATTATGCAGGTTGTAGAGTTGATAGGAAAAGTACTACAGGTTCCTGTCAATTTCAAGAAACAGGCTTGTTTCATGGTTCAGTAAGAAACAGAACTCAGTCTCCACTTCTACAGCTGAAGCTGAGTACATTGCTGCTGGAAGCTGTTTGTTAGGCCGAATACACAAATAATAATCAACTTTGTATGAGAGATTAACAAGTAAAAGCGTTTATGCACTTAAAAAACTTCTGGTATATCAAACCCTCTTCGTGATATAAAATATCACAAAGAGCTGCTAGGTTACAATAATGATAATTCGTTATCGATACCCTTCTAGGGTTAACCTATCTGTATTTATATAACATACAGCTACGATACAATCTCTAATTGATATTCCTAATAATCAGCTATACAATGATATCAATTACAGATTGTCACACGTCTCCTATGTCAACTCGATCTCTTTGATAGCTATCCAATCTTCAAAGATATCGCTTCCATAATTAATCTTTAATCACTGTTGAACAGTAGACGCACTTCTTTAATCACTGTTGAACAGTAGACGCACTTCCTCCAGACAGAGTTTAACAAACTCTGTCGAGCTTCCAACTGTCAGAGTTTACACAAACTCTGACTGCTTCCAGCTAAACTCTGATAACTCCCTGTAACACTTAAACACTGATCAAAACTCATCAATTATATTTAACAATCTCCCCCAACTTGTTCATTATCAAAAATGTACAAGTTAATGACAATAATTGATGATGTCAAAACAAATGATAAATACAGTGTTTATACAGATTCAGAGTTTAAGCTTAAAGACTATAGAGAATAAGAAAATTCTTACAGAACTTTAATCTCTAATCATTTCAAGATCTGGCATGGTTCTGAGATAATCAATCAGCAATCTTCTTTCTGCATTTTCAAGTTCAGTCTTCATTGCTTCTTTGATTTCTCTGAGTTGAGGATCACTTTCATCTGTTTGGTAAATAGCAGCCCTAAGATCATAAATCTTGTTTCTTCTCATTTCATTACCCAGTCTGATAAATCTGTCTTTTTCTGCCTGAGTATTGAAGTCAAGTACTGTGATTCCCAAATCAGTTTTTAACTTTGCAGTACCTTTCTTCATTTCAATAAGATTGCCTTGGTAATCCCTGTACTTAGGAATGTATCTGCTGTTATATTTCTGTCCTCTAATAGCCAGATTCTGAGTCATCTTCTGTCTTAGTACATTAGCAACAGATTGAGTCCTTCGACTATTCACCTTGAGAAGATATAGAACATACTCTAGTTCTTCCCAATATTTCAAGCCGATATCATCCTCACCAACTTTGAATACCGACCCATCAGCCATGAAGTAAAGAAGAAAATCTTTATCTAAACTCTTCTGATGAACCAACTGCACTGATTCCAGTCTATCCAGACTCTCTTGAGGTACACCACGACCTGGAACAGCCAGTGAAGAAGGATCTCTAGAACCAGTATATTGCCTTCTGTCTCTATGTGAGCCTAATCCAGCCTTATTATTTCCAATCTTACCAGATAAAGCTTTTCCATCAGAAATATTCATTGAGACTCCAGATAACACATCTGGATCATGAAGTGTTCCTTTACCAAAAACTGATTTCAACTGAGAAGATAGAGGTTTAAACACAACTTGTGTAGCAACAGAGGTTGTATCTTTCTTCTTTGAATCTTCTCCTTCCATAGCAATGCCTTTCAGCTTGTGTTTAGCTTCAGCTTCTGTTGATTTCCTAGATAAATGTGATCTTTGATCAGCATCAACATTTTCCTTGATCACAACGCCTTTAAGAACAGGCCTAGGAGCTTTTTCTTTTTGTACCTTGTCAGACTTTAAAGCTTTAAGATGTTCTTCATGTAAACTCTTTTCCTCAGCTTCAATGTCTTCAATCGTTACTCCTTCCTCATTCTCTTCAATGAATAACTTAGCAGCCAACTCTTCATCAGTTTGTGGATTTGAAAACAACAGTAAACTCTTGGTCCTTGAAGTTCCTTGAGTATCAGTATTTCTCCCAACAGACTGTGATTTGAATGACTTACTAGTTTTCAGAGTTTGAACCTCCTCAGCCTTTTTCTTTCCTTTGTCTTTGTTACCTGCCCCTCCATCTCCAGAACTATCCCTTCTGACAACTCTCTCCCCCTTTTTGACATCATCAGGCATAAGGATAGAAGTAATTAACTCCAGAGAGGTAGCAATAGAATCAATTTTAGCAGATAAATCAGACTGATTCTCTTCAACTTTACTCAGTCTGGCAAGGATATTGTCTTGAGCTTTAGAGAATTTTGTAGTCACTAGTTTTGAATGTGTTTCCATTTTCATCTCTCTAGCTACAACCTCATTTCGCAAAGAAGTGATTGCCAAATTAGTATCATCAAATCGTCTATCCAGAGTTTTAACTTGAACTATAGTTGCTTGCAAGCAAGAAAGAATCTCTGGATTAGAGATAGTATCAGCACTTTGCTTAACAAACGTAGCTGCTCTTCTTGATGGAAAAATACAATCTTCTTTGTACCATTCAGCAGCATTCTTGGCAAATTGTGCTCTTTCAACTTCATGAGAAGAACAAGGTTGAGAAAAAGGTGTATGTTTATCATCAGTTTGTACTGGTGCACTCAGAGAAGTATCAGAGTTTGCACTACTGTCACCTTCAGCTTCAACACTTGTAGCTTTAACTGGTTCATCTTCAGCCATAGATTTAGCAATATCTTCTGTAGGCTTTTCAGAATTTTCTTCATGTTGCTCAGGCTCAGCAACAGGCATTGACTGAGGTGTTACTTTGGTTGCCTGATCAATTTCTTCACCTTCTTCAACAGTGTGGTGAGCATCAGATATTATCTCAGTATGAGATGCCACAGCTTCAGAAGGTACAGATGTAAGTTGATCAACTACACCAACATTAGAGATAGGATCAGAAAATGGCATAAATGAATCAGGAACATCATTTATTGGAGAAACACCATCTCTTGCATCCTCTTCTGCAGGAATTTTATCCTCTGCAGGCATTACATCCTCTGCAGGTATTACATCCTCTGCAGGTATTGCAACTTTCTCAGCCTCAACAGGAGGTGTTTGCTGTGAAACAACCTCTGGAGCTTCAATATCTTCATCCACAGAATCAGAGAATATCACTCTTCTTCGTTTTGCTAGAGGTACATTATCTGAATCCTCTTCACAAGGTGGTGACTTAGGCATGTTTGCTCGAGCTTTCAGTCTCTTCCCTTTTCTAGTGTAAACAGCTTCAGGAGATTTTCGTTTTGATCGCCTCTTTGTCTCTTCTGCCTGTCTTAGACTTGCATGTCGTGCAGCAAGTGCTTTCTTAACACCTTGAGATTTAGACTTTGATGTTAATGAAGAATCAGAGTTTGAGTTTGAAGTGGGTGAAGATTGCTTTGCAGGTGATTCAGTGTTTGGTTCTGGTTGAGGTTCAGGGTGTGGTTCAGGTTGTTGTGGTTCTTGTTCAGGTTCATCTTGTTGTGGTGCATCGTGTTGTGGTTCCTGTTGTTCTTGTTGTGGTTCTTGTGATTGATTTAGAAAGTTTCGTAGAGCAAGAGGCATGACAAAAGCTGGGAGATTTTCTTTGCCAACATCCTTGTTAGTCATATCAGAGAATATACGCTTATTGACTCTAAAAGGATCAACTTTATCAGTTTCATCAATTACAAGACCAGGTACACATGCATTGAACAACATTTGACAGAAACGAGCATAGTAGACAGTGGTAGACTCTGACAATTTATCACCTAAGTTCATCAAAACATATCGACCAAAATCAAAATTAATACCATAGAGCAAAGAATACCCGATATGGAGACTATCCATTGGAATGGCATCCCAGTTTGTGACTTTCTTCTGGAATGTTCTTGTTATGCAATCAAAGAAGAAATTCCATTCCTTTCTTAGATTTGGTCGCTTTATACTGCCAAGCTTGTCAAGAGATTCCATGTAACCTATCTCTTGTAGCATATCTCTCAGATAACTTTCATTAACCAGAGCATAAGAAGTATGTGTGTCAAAACCCATCGTATCTCGTACAGTCTGTGGAGTAATCACATGGTCTTGGTCGTCATAGGTGAAGATAATGGTAGGAGTTCCACTTTCTCCTCCATCCACATAAACTGAGTTCTGCCAGAATGAAGCAATTTGAGACGCAGAAAGAGTAGCAGGTCCAGTCAGAGCTTGTCCAATCTCTGAATCCCTCAAAAAGCTCTGATACCACTTGTTAGGCCGAATACACAAATAATAATCAACTTTGTATGAGAGATTAACAAGTAAAAGCGTTTATGCACTTAAAAAACTTCTGGTATATCAAACCCTCTTCGTGATATAAAATATCACAAAGAGCTGCTAGGTTACAATAATGATAATTCGTTATCGATACCCTTCTAGGGTTAACCTATCTGTATTTATATAACATACAGCTACGATACAATCTCTAATTGATATTCCTAATAATCAGCTATACAATGATATCAATTACAGATTGTCACACGTCTCCTATGTCAACTCGATCTCTTTGATAGTTATCCAATCTTCAAAGATATCGCTTCCATAATTAATCTTTAATCACTGTTGAACAGTAGACGCACTTCTTTAATCACTGTTGAACAGTAGACGCACTTCCTCCAGACAGAGTTTAACAAACTCTGTCGAGCTTCCAACTGTCAGAGTTTACACAAACTCTGACTGCTTCCAGCTAAACTCTGATAACTCCCTGTAACACTTAAACACTGATCAAAACTCATCAATTATATTTAACACTGTTGTGCACAGATTCTATGGATGAGAAATCAACTTATTGACTATGGTCTAAAAGTTGAGAAGATTCCAATTTTCTGTGACAACACAAGTGCTATTGCCATCACAGGGAATCCAGTGCAACATTCGAGAACCAAGCACATTGACATCAAATACCACTTCATTAGAGAACATGTGATGAATGGTACAGTAGAAATGCACTTTGTGCCAAGTGAAATGCAGCTTGCAGATATCTTCACCAAGCCTCTTGATGAATCCACATTCACAAGATTGGTAGGTGAGCTAGGTATGCTTAACTTGTCATAATTCCTAGTGATATTTGATTTTACTGCATTGCAGTTAGGAATGTGTTTTGATTTACTTGAGAATTAAAAACTCTCAGAAAATTTTTTTTTAGAAATTTTGTCCAAGGCAAAATTATCTTATCAACGGATATCCTTTTACCCGTTGATAGCATAAACACATTCCTAGATTTTTGTATATCAACGGATAACAGCTTATCCACGTCATCAACGGATAAACTATTTCTCAACCGTTCATTTCATATCCGTTGATATACATACATACTTTCTTTTAAATATAACCGTTGGTTAACGTGTATCTATATAGGACTGGTTGTATTTATTTTCTTTTATTATTTGACAGTTACTTTTGACCAATGGGTAATTACTTTTAATTATTTCATTTTCAATTCTTGAAAAGTATAAAAGGCTGTCTTGTGCTCTCACATCTCACTTTTATCGACTTTCAAGATTCTCTTAAGTAAACTGCATCTTCTTCACAAAAATTCTCTGCAACAAAAGTTCAAACTCTTCAATGGCGCCTATTGTTAAGATGATGTCTTCCACTGGGTTCACCTATGAGAAGAACAATTTCGCGGCCTATGTCGATACAGTGAATGCCCCAGAAGCTTATCACACCATGATGAATTTTGTGAAGAACTGTAAACTTTCGTATGCTATGACTGCCACCACTCCTCTAATCCACGAGGTAATCGAAGAGGTGTGGGCATCTGCTGAGTACAATGGCACAGACGGTACAATTGCTTTTTCTCTAAAGGGTAAAAACTATGTAGTTAACTCTGATGTGATAACTGCTTGTTTAAAATTGCCTGAGAATAACTGTCTGAAAGTACCCAGTGATGCTGAAATAGTTGCCATGCTTAATTCCATAAATTATGCCCTTAGTACTGATAATTTAGGAAAAATTGCTAGGAAAGGGATGGTTAAAGAATGGAGTTATTTTTGTGATGTCTTCATTAAAACCTTTTCAGGCAAAATTAGTAACTTTGATGTTGTTACCCATTCCATGCTAGTTATGTTGTGTATGCTTTGACTGATAAATTCTATAACTTTGGCACACTAGTCATGTATGAGATAGCAGCAAAATTAGGTAAAAAGGAAACTAGGGGCAAGAATATCTATTTTGCTAGATTTTTGATGCTCTTAGCACTGCATGTATCTGAGAATAAGCTATCCATTGCTAACCCGGATAGCAAGTTCACATGTTTTGTTCAGGAGAAGAGAGTCTTAATTGATTTAATTCGAATGAACTCCAATGCAGAAGTACAATCGGTATATCTACCAATTGTTCAGGTAACTCTTTCTAACCTTGGAACTCCTATCTCTAACCCCCAAATTTCTTTGCCTTCCTCAGTCACAATGGAGTCTGTAGTAGTGACCAAACAGGCTCCTACCCAAGTGACTAAAACAAAATTTTCCAAACCAAAATCTAAGAGACAAACCTCAGGTGTTTCTCAAAAAACATCTGTTGCAAAAACTACCACAGCTCTTGAGGGGAGTGTGAAGGAGGTAGTGAGTGGTGAGGGACAGGGTGCAAGCCCTAAGAATAAGGTAGGTGAGGAAAGTGCACCAAATAGCCAAGCCCAAGTTACATCCTCTCAACAGGGTGTGACTACTAGTTCTACAGCAACTCTGCACAAAAGGGTAAAGGACACTAGCCCTCTCTCAAAAACCTATGAAAGAAGAGTAAAATCTAAAACCATAGGGGAAGCACAGGGTGCACACACAGTATAGCAAACTGTACCTTCTCAAATTCAGTTTGATGTGACTTCAATAAATGTGGAGTCACAGCCCCTTGATCTTAACCTTCAAATCGATACACATTACAATCCACCAACTCCATCTCTGGATGTGGATATGATATCTACATCAATTCCTGATTCTTCATCTTTAAGATTCTTGGAGAAGCCCCACTCTGCAATTGGTGGTCATCATCTTTTAGATGATTTGTTGGGCCATCAACCTTCCATTCCTGAATTCACAACAACATCTGTGGCCTCATCTTTAAAATCAATCTCCACAGATTCAGTGTTGGTTTTCACTTCAACGGATATTATCATTCCTTCATCAACGGATATCCTTCATCCGTTGACAAGTGTTTCTCCATCAACGGATGCGCCTATCTCTAGCCATCCGTTGACAGCTATAACTACTCCATCAACGGATATCCCTTATCCGTTGATAACTCACTCTACCACTGCTATTTCTGACATTCCTGTGTCAAGTGTGGAGGAGTTCTCAGTAGTTGAAACACTTTTAGGATTGAGGGAAGGGAGTGAGAGGCTGCCTTGTGAGCAGGCAAAAGGAGAGGCAAATAATGAGAGGCTGACCATTTCTTCAGGTCAGGCAAAAGGAGAGCAAGAGAGTTCCACCTTAGTGGGTGAAGGTGAGGGTGTGAGAGGTGTGAGCCAGGGGGAGCCCCTGATGCAAGAAAAGAGAGATGAGTGGAGAGAAGGGACTACAGGAGAAATAAGGCAGGAAGATCCAGCCATTGCAAGTGAGTTAATGGAGGTTAATGAAGCTTCTAAAGAGATGGAATTTCGACAAGAATATCAGTCAATCATTGACTCCATCTCTTTGGATCCTGAAACCTTTACTCACCCTGTTTCTGCCTATCAAGTCATGGCACAACAGGGCAATGTGGAAGCAGAGGAGGCAATGCACCTAGTGCACACCTCACAATCTCTACAAAGAGCAAAGGAAGCTTTCACAACTCTGCCTTCAGATGCTGACAGTGAAGAGTTTGGCAGTGATGACAGTGATAGCACAACAAATGATGAAGAAGTCAATGTGGCAGATACTCCAGACTGGCTATTTTCTACTGCCACTGTGGCTGGTGACTTCAATGTGGAGATTGTGAAGCAATATCAATCTGCTAGGGCTGAGCACCAAAATGCAGATCCACAGAGAAAGGCTGTCCTTCAGCAATTAATGGACTCCTTGAAACTTCACAAAATGCAAATGGTCATTCAAAGAACACAACAGGAGGAGGTCCAAACTGCAATTCGAGAAATGAAAGTGGAACTAGATGCCAAGATTGAGGCACTAGCCCCTACTACCACTCAGAAGGTGCTGACTAGCAAACTATTGAAGGAAGATAGCCTGGCCAAATCTGTTCAGTACCTCTCCTCTAGAGTGGATAGTATGGAATCTCAAATGCAGACACTCATTGCAAATCAAGCCAAACAGACTGAGCTACTGGAAAGGCTGCTTGCAGCCTCACCTCCAGCCCTTGATGCTAACAAAAAGGGGGAGAAAAAGGTAGAAGAGGCAGCTACTTCTAGTCAAATTCCAGCTTCCAGTAGCCAGATAGCACAAATTGAGGGGGAGCAACAGCCAATGATAGTGGTCAATCCAAAAGAGTTTACTATAGAGGCTTCCCCTGTGAAGAAACAAAAGGCTTTGCCTGTGATTCCTGACTTATCAGAAATCTCAGATGGTGAAAGGCAAGCCAGAATAGAGGCCTTAGAAAAGATCAACAAGGAGGCAAATGAAAGAATGATGAGAACAGAAAGGATGATCAATGAATCAATTGTATCAAATCTGTTCTCTACTAAGTCCTCAGCTCCAACAATATCAACTACAATTCTGAAGGTGCTCACTCCAGAGATTGTAGCTCCTACATTCTATGATGCTGAACCATCTTATGTCAAAGAATTTGAACCATACATAAAAACCAGAGCCTACTCTCCACCAAAGGCAAATGGGAAGAACAACTTATAATTGGACTTTCCATTTCCCAAGGATGATGAAGGGAAGCTAATGGGAAAGCAAATCAAGGAGTTCAAGGAAAATGCCAATAGGAGTGTAAGAGAATGGATGGCTGTAATTATAAGGAATGGAAAAGTCTTAAATATATCCAATAGCCATCCTAGATTTGTTGAAGCAAAAAGAGAGGAGACCTCCAGACTTCTCAGGGAAGCTCATCCAAGTGAAGAAAATCAATATGAAAACTCAGATGAGAAGCAAGCCAGGCTGGTTCAGGAGTTAATGGATGAGGTAGAGGATGAAATGAGGGAACCTGAGGAAGTCCCCAAATCCAAAAGGAAAGTGAAATCAGTCCCCAAATCCAAATCTAAGAGAGTGAAATCAAAGGCAAGGAGGCCTGTCTCTCCAGAAATTGAAATCAAGGAAACAGTTGGCTCATCACAACCTATTTCTGTAAAAGTATTCAACCCAGCTGTGAATTTCCATGGTGATCCTATAGTACCTAAAGAGGAACCAATGAATCTTGACTCCATTGAGGTTCCTTCATTCTTGCTGAAGCCTCAACAGAAGCCTATACAGAAGAAAAGGATACCAAGGAAGCAACCTTCAAAGGAACCAATTCAAGTTGCTAGGGTACCTGCTATTGTCAAGCAGCCAATCTTGGAAAACATGGATGATTTTATCTATCAGGTAGATATTGAAGAATACTCTGGCATGAATCTGTATCTGGATGAATTGTCAGAAGTAAGAGGAATTGACAAATATAAACATTTTCCTGAGAGATTGGTCTTTGTATACAAGGGAGGAAAGGAAAGGACATGGCCACTACAGAGGGTTCTTGGAGAAAATTATCTGACCTTAACCAAAATGTTCTCTGCATTCAAGAGATACACAGGGTTCTCCAAGATAGCAAAAGGGGAGATACTGGACAGAATAGAACAGATAAGGAGAGAATGGAACTCACCATCAAGTCTACCAAGGAAGATGAAGATCCCATACAATGGACAGAAAATCCACCTTCAACCCTTCTGGATGATGGAGTTCAGGGATGAAGATGGTAACAGGAGATTCTTCAGGTTAGAAGACCAACTATCAAAGGCTAGTTCTCAATACCTAAGATGGTTACAACAAAAGCTAAATCCAAAGGTTGATGAAGAAGATGCCTTCTATAGGCAACTCCAAATGCAGATTGAGTCCAACTCTGCCAAAGAAGGAAAATCAAGGGTGATGCCAACAAAAGAAAATAAACAGTCTTAATCTGCTCAGTCTAGAGGAGCACTTCTCTGTAAATTTCTCAAACTTTCAGTTTTTAATTTTTGTAGCTTAATACAATTTTTGCATTGTTCTATATATATATCTTTAGGAATGTTTTGTTATCATCAAGGCCCGGAATTTATGCTTTATTGCCATCAAGTATAAATTGGGGGAGATTGTTAGGAATATGTTGTACTTGATGATAACTTCACAATCAATCAAATTGTATAAGGTTTTGTAGCTGTCAACGGATGAGGATTTATAACTCTATCCGTTGACAGGTAGCTCATCAACGGATGAGGTTTTGTAGCATACTGCAGTATCTCTATGTTATCAGTTGATAGTGTTTTTATCCACAGTAATGTTGACCATCAACGGATAGGCAGAATAGGGTAGCCAATTGTAAATAAGCTATGCTATGTAATTTTGTCTAAGTGAAAGTGTATCAACAGATGAAGACAAAACTCTATCAACGGATACAACTCAAATCCACTCTATCAACGGATACAGCTTAAGTCTCAATATCAACGGATACAGCTCAATACATCATCAACGGATGTCAGTGTACAATATCAACGGATAATCATTGACACTTTCTTCTATGCTAAGCTGGGGATTAGCAGTTGATAAGGACAGGTTTGACTGACAGATCACATGGGTTGATAGTAGATACAAAAAGCAGTATGGCATCCATACTTTGGAAACACAGAAGAAAGAAGCATTCCGTTTACACTATGAATACAAGAAAGGTGCAGGAGACATGTCTGTTCACAAGGACAACCTTTCGGCTACATGTGTATTTGGAGTGTAGTAGCAAGTCAACTAGAATTAGATTAATATTATCTTATTCCAGTAGTACTTGTAAAACTTGGGATTTATAACCAAGTGTAGCAACTCTTTGTATGCTAAGAAAACAGATACATTTGCTTAGGGTTTTTATTGAATATCCTTAGAAAGCAAAGAGTTGTAAAACATAAACTGTGTACTTTTGTATCACAGAGTTTTCTTCGAATAAAAGCTTCAGGTGGTGCATTTAACCACCTGATTTTTTTTGTGTTTGTGCATTAATCTTTCTACAGCAATTATCTAACTATAGATTTCTGGAGTTCTTATCAGAAATTTATAAATATCAAGAATTATATTCAACCCCCCCCTTCTACAATTATACAAGTGTGTAATCTGGGAATAACAACTATCCTTAAGATTTGACCATGGAACAACCTCATCAATCAGCACCTGAGACTCCCAAAGATCAGCCATGCCTAATTCCTCATCTTCAGTATCAGACTTTCCTTGTAAAGCAACGTCTAATGGATCCGACTTCAACATCTGATCAAACGCTTTATTCTGGCCAGTATCAACCCCTTGCACTATAAAGCACTCTTCATTCTCTGCAGGAAATTTCATGGCCTTGAACACACTGAAGGTAGTGTTTTTCGTAGTTCGTTCACAGGGAAGGACTATCAATATTGATTTCGAGTAGATTATCTCTTACAATCTAGAAGTGTGTAAATAGGGGGTTTTGAGTTTGGTTAAGGTGTTTTATCGAACACCTTGAATACAAGAAATAAATTGCTATAGAAATACAACTATGTTAATGACAAACATCCAAATTTACCAACACAACACAATGAGTGAATTAGCAAGATAAGAGATACTTGACCCAAGGATAATGGAAAATCAAGCACTTCAACCCAACAACAAGCAAATATATCCAACTCTACCTAACCAAGATAATTGGTGAAGCACACAATCACTTGTTTCTCTTCTATAAACACTAATTTAGTGAAGCACATAAATTAGCTCTCTTGACACTAGCAACCAATAATGAAGCACTATCAATTTAACCAAGTCAAGGAATTAAACAAAGAGAGGTTAGGACAAACCCAAGGATGAGAAGCTCAACCTAGGTATTTGCACTTGAATTTTGAGGATTTAGGTAAACTAAACCTTGTGCTACTACAATGAATGTACTAACAATTACGGATTAGCACAAACAATTAGCAATTGAATTCACAAGAGAAGCAAATTGAAGCAACTTACAATTCTCCAAGCAAAATCATAAACAATACAACTCAAGAATTCAAGATAGAGTGAAATAGATCTTACTTAAAATGAAATGGGTTTTGATACAAGAGATCCTCCTTGAGCCAAATATATGGAGTTAGTTACTCATAATCAATGCTAGATTATGAGTAATTGATGTTTCTCTCTACTCTACTAACCCTAATTGAATGGACCTTTAAGAGGCTAATAAGAGATGAAGATAGATATATGAAGATGAGCCTTATGTTATGTTGAGATCTAGCTAATTAATACACAGCAGCAGTTGCACGGCCTGATGCACGGCCGTGCACAGGCCCGTGAGAAAAACTGCACAATATTCACTACTTGGAACACTCTGCACGGCCTGTTGCACGGCCGTGCAGCAGCCCGTGCGAGATAAAATCTTCAAGATAACACAATAAAAACCTCCCGAAAACGCGAGCTTGCATCTTCTAACTTCCCTCTTCAATAATCTTTGCTTTCAAGCCCAAAATAATCCATCTTTTCAACCATTAAGCATGAGGCACTGAAAGATGAAAACATAATTAATATCGATAAAACAACATTCGGAACTAACAAAAATGCAAGAGAATAAATGACAAAACGTGTATAAAATACACGTTATCACACACTAAAAGAGACAGTCTGATCTTGCACTCTCATTATGAGCTCTCCTTTCTGAACATCTATCAAAGTACGGCCAGTAGCGAGAAAAGGCCTTCCCAAAATGATGGGAATCTTCTTATCTTCTTCAAAATCAAGAATCACGAAATCCGCAGGGAAGATGAACTTATCAACTTTAACCAAAACATCATCCACGATACCTCTAGGATAAATGATCGACCGATCAGCTAGCTGTAAGGAGATATTTGTAGGGTTTGGATCCGGTAGACCAAGTTGCATGAAAATAGACAGAGGCATGAGATTGATGCTAGCTCCCAAGTCACACAAACACTTGTCGAAAGAAAGCTTACCAATGGTGCAAGGTATGGTAAAGCTTCCTGGATCCTTAAGCTTCGGTGGCAATTTCTGCTGCAGAACCGCACTGCACTCTTCTGTCAAAGCAACAGTTTCCAATTCCTCGAGTTTCAGCTTCCGTGATAGAATACCCTTCATGAAATTTGCATAGCTCGGCATCTGTTCAAGATCTTCTGCAAAAGGTATGTTAATCTGAAACTTCTTGAACACCTCTAGGAACTTAGCAAACTGCTTGTCTAACTTCTATTTTTGGAGTCTTTTAGGATATGGAGAAGGAGGATAGATCTGATTGCTTTTTGTAGAATGCTTCGGAGAAGCTTTTTCAACAGACTTCTTGCTCTTTTCCACTTCACCCTCTAGCTGATCAGCCACTAAGTCAGATTTTTCAATTTCTGGTGCTGCAGATTTTTCAACCTGCTGATTCTGATAGTTGCTCACAAACTGCACTGATTCAGTAGAGATGGCACAGTGATTCGTCCCATGTGCGCCTGCACATAGCTCACAAACACTAGCTACCTGTCGAATCCCATGATTTGCCAAAGAATTTATTTTCCTATTCATTGCCTCTAGCTGAGCTGCTAAAGTTGTGGCTGCATTAACATCAAGAATTCCTACCACCTTTTGCTGTGGCATTCTATGAGTTGGATTCTGATATTCATTTATTGCCATCATCTCGATAAGATCATAAGCTTCCGCATAGCTCTTTGCCCATAAAGCTCCACCTGATGTTGCATCTAACAAAAGTCTAGATTGTGCTCCCAACCCATTATAGAAACCATTGATAACCATCCAATCAGGCATACCATGATGAGGACACTTCCTAAGCATCTCCTTGTAGCGCTCCCAAGCTTCACATAAAGATTCTCCAGATTACTGTGCAAATTGAGTAAGAGCGTTCTTGATTGCTGCTGTTTTAGCCATGGGGAAAAATTTAGTGAGAAATTTCTGAGCAAGATCCTCCCACGTAGTAATGGAACTGGTTGGTAAAGAGTGTAACCAGCCCTTAGCTTTATCCCTAAGAGAGAATGGGAAAAGTCTCAATTTAACAGCATCTTCCGACACACCGTTGAACTTGAAAGTGTCACAGATCTCAATGAAATCCTGGATGTGCATGTTAGGATCGTCCGTAGGAGCACCCCCAAACTGAACCGAATTCTATACAATCTGAATCATACCCGGTTTGATTTCAAAGGTATTAGCTGCAATGGCTGGTCTGACAATGCTAGAATGAATGTCATTGATTTTCGGCTGAGAATAGTCCTTTAAAGCCTTCGTTGCTGCTGCTCCTCCTGCTGGTTCTCTCATCTTTTTTTACTTCTTCAAGTTTTTCTTCTGCCAATTTTTCCTCACGAGTTTGAGAACGTGTTCGCATACACGCTCAAGTACCTGAAACACCAAGAAACAAACAACTATGTAAGAAACAATCCGAGTCAATGAATTTTAACGACCACTGATGACAAGCACATAAACTATAATAAACACCGAGTCCCCGGCAGCAGCGCCAAAAACTTGTTCGCAATAATTCACGCAAGCGTACACGGTCACAAGTAATATATAAGGTTAAGTCCAAATTCGTTCCAACAGAGACTGGTTTAGGTTCAATACAGATTTATGCACCTATGCAACAATGTATGATTATTATTCACTGCTAAGACAATATCAAAGATGGGTTTTGATTATCTAGATTAACTAAGAAGCAAATTAACAAAACTAAGAATTACTTAACTAATGAGAATTAAAATCGAATTACTTATGAGAATTAAAACATGGGATCCTAACTTCATTAAATACTTCGTCTAGAGTTAATGCCTTTAATCAAAGTATGTGATGGTTATGATAACTGATCGGATAACACGAAACAAGTATAGGCTACCTCTCAGTATACGAATACCATACTACTCATACATCCACAAAAGAGATAGAAGATAGGTAGATACGAATTATGTTTAGACCCTATATCTCTATAAGATTTGAAAACATAACGGTTGAAGAACAAGTTATCCATAAAGATCACACAGGGCAATGTAAAATAGTTCAAGTTACACTACGAATCATGTTGGTAAACAATCATGAACCTATGCTAGCATGGCAAGTTCTAAATCTCAAGATCCACCGTCGCTTCACAAGAGATTAACAAACAACTTAGATGTTAGCTACGCATCCAAGAAGAATAAGCACAACCATACAAGGATATTAAGAATTCATCACACATAAATCTTTAATGCAATCAAACTACATAGATAAATCCGTTAGAATCCCATGACAACGATTAGTTCATAATCGAACGGCCCGTCATCATCGGATCTGATGAAACCATGGTAATAAACAAAGTCTGAATAAAAATAATAGTACTAAAGTAAAAGAGTTAAGAAAACAAATCTGAAATTCAGAGTATCGCCTAAATAGAAGAAACAAAAAGTAGATCTAGTTCTCCGTATGCTGTCACGTCCTTCCGGGAATCCTTCTCGAAGTCTAAATCTCTATCTCTCGGCTCTCTATGTTATTCTAAGTCTTGGTTACGTTTTATGATGATAGAATGTGTTTATATAGGCCCCCAACAGCTTGTCCTCCAAGAAAATACCAAAAATTTGATTTTAAATTGAAAAAGGAAAATTTCCAGCGATCTCCCGTGCTATGGCGCGCTCAGGCCCACCAAACCTTCTATCCAAGATTGTAGAAAATTTCGTTGTCTTCGCGTGAGCTGTAAGATCGTCAAAATCGGACTTGTAGAACTCCAGATATGGTCAAAACAGTGAAGACTGGCCAACCTACCCAGAAAATCCAAATTTTAATCAAATTAGCCTCCAATTCTTGCTATTTAAACTCCAAGCCCTCCTTTATTATATTTCTTTGATACTTCTTTTCTTGACGTATCTCTGGCCTGCTTCTAGCCTCCTACTCCCGAGCTAAATTCCACCACAATTATGTCATTACACACTACCAGTGCCTCCAGCTATTATTTCTGCAAAACTCAATGCAAACACATCAAAAATACCACATACTTGAGGTCAAGTTAATCAATTTAAGCCGATACGAAACATTCCAAGTGGATATAAAATCCACTTATCAGCATGCATCCACGTATGCATGTATAATTAATAATTATGTATGCATGCATGCACGTATACATGTATAATTAATAATGATGTATGTATGTACGTATGCATGTATAATTAATAATTATACATTAATGTATAATTATGTACAAATATACATTATAATTAATAATTATACATTATCTGAGGTAAGCCAACTGAGATTTATCTTCAAATTGATATATATATATATATATATATATATATATAAACAAAAATATATAGTATGTATGTATATAATATTATAGTATATTTTTATATATACACAGAAATTTATATATGTATGTATTTATGTTTGTACATGTGTATGTATGTATGTATAAATATGCATATTAATTATACAATAATTAATAGATTACAAATAATGAAATGTTAATAGATTATACAACATAAATGTATGTATGTATGTTATATAGTATGTATGTATGTATATAATATTATAGTATATTATTATAGAGAGAAGTTCTATGGAGTACTCATTTAATTGGAGTAGTTGGAGTACATATACGTTCTGCATTCAAAATATTTTAAAATTTATTATTTTGCAAACCTTGTTATATGAATATCATAATTTCATTGATAATCTTGAAAATCATGAAAATCATGTATGTTTTGCAATATATTCATCTTGAAAATCCTTTATGTTTTGCAATCAGAACATATATGTTCTGCAATCCAAATGTATTTCGCAGAACAATTCGTTTTGCAATATGTTGTTAGCAAAACATACAAAATTTTCAAGATTTTCGATGAAATAGTGATATTCATGTAATAAGCTTTGCAAAATAATAAAGTTTGCAAAATTTTGAATGCAAAATTTATATGCACTCCAAGTACTCCAATTAAATGAGTACTCCATAGAACTTTACTCTATTAATATATATCCACAGAAATTTATAAATATGTTTGTATTTATGTTTGTACATAAATACAAACATATTATTATTATTATTATTATTATTATTATTATTATTATTATTATTTTATTATTTATATTAATAATATTATGTATATTATGTATGTATGTATGTGTGTGTGTATGTACGTATGCATGTATAATTAATAATTATACATTAATGTATAATTATCTAGAAATATACATTATAATTAGTAATTATACAAATGTACAAATATAATTAATAGATTTCATTTTTTGCACTTTATCTATATTAAAAATAAATACTCCTGTAAAATAGTCTAACGATCTTGTAGAGTGTCGTAGTCCTAAAATCATTAATAGAAAGTGTGGAAAGTTAAAAGGACAATGGGGTGTTTGAAAAGCCATATTGGGATTATACATTATACAAATATTTATGTATGTAGTTAATGATTTTTAATGTAAACTCAAATGCTCACACAGCTCAAGGTGTTGAATTTAGTTCTGCAATGTCATGAAAACCCCTATTGCTGTATTAGATATGTAATAGATAATAGACTAGATGACACGGGAAGAGAGAATTTATTTAAATTTATTATTTTATATGAATTTAGGAATGAAATCAAAATAGGAATAGAAATAAAATAAAATTTGGTGTTAATTTTTATTTAATTGTAAAATTATTTCATTTATTTATTATTTATTAAAGGTTATTTTAAGATAATAAAAAACATAATATAATGGTTCTTATAGAGGAAACTTGGTAGGGTTATAAAGTTCCATCACGAAATTTCACTAATAATGTCATTTAATTTATTATTTATTTAAAATTAATTTTTAATAAAATAAAAAAAAACATTAATATATGATTCTAATAAAGTCAACTGAGTAGGATTCTAACAATTTTATTAAAAATTATAACATATAATTTTATGAAAAATATGAATATATGGGCGGAAATCAACTGAGTTTAGTAAAAAAAATTATAATTATAATAGAATTCTAATTATTTTGTTTAAAAAATTATATAGAATTTTTAAAAAATAGGAATAAAAAAGTAAAACCAAAATAAGGGTGGAATAAATTTGGTACCAAGTATGAATTAAAAGGATGTAAGGTTATAGACTTATAATGGAAAACTTACTTCAATGAAACAAGATTTACTGAATAACTATTATTGTTCCATAATATCTATGTAAAAAAGTGTTTGATAATAAATTTTACTATCGGGCTTACTTTTTTTTTTTTTTTTGCCATAGTGATTTTATTATCTTAGTATCTGTTCTGATACATGCGGTAGGGGTTTGTTTTGATAATAAATTTTACTAACGAGCTTACTTAGTTACAATAAATGCTAAGTTAGTGAAGGTTGCTGATATATTTACATTTGATAAGTTAAATTAAAATGTATAATTTAATATATATATATATATATATATATATATATATATATATATATATATATATATATATATATATATAGTTAACTATAGGTAATTATCTATAGTTAAGACATATTATAATACAATTCGAAGGCTATTTTTGTAAATACATGGGGGTGGATTTCATTATTACAAAAATGCCATCCACATTTTGTACTCAAAATGCAGATAACTATAGGTAATTACCTATAGTTAACTATAGAAACATTTTTCTCATATATATATAGGGTCACGCTCTAGTGAGAACACATGTTACCATGAGAACAATGTGTTCACTACATTTCAAGCTATTTTAAAGGATCCCGCTAAGGGCACCTTCACAAAAAAGTCTTATAATTCTACCCTCTATCCATTCATAAAAAAATTAAAAAAAAACTGTTGCCACGTCATCATTTTATAAATTTTTTTAAATTTTTTTTTGATGAATGGATAGTGGGTAAAATTATAAGACTTTTTTCGTATTGGGTGCCCCTGACGGGACCCTTTAGAATAACTTGAAATGTGGTGTTCTCATTGTTCTCCAACATAAACATGTTCTCACGTGAATCAATCCCTATATATATATATATATATATATATATATATATATAGGCTCCTGGTCAAATAGAAACCAAACTAAGAATAGAAACTGGAAACTACCACTAAATAAATTATATTTCATCTGAGGGCCCCGCCAGGGGCACCTTCACAAAAAATATTCTAAATTAACTCACAAACGCCCAGAAAAAAAAAAAATCACTGTTCACGCTGACGTCACTGTCACGTCAGCACAGTGAACAGTGATTTTTTTTAAAATACTAAATGGAGGGTAGATTATTATGCGTTTTTTGTATTGGGTACCCCTAGTTTGGTTATTAGATTAGCTTCAATTTTTTATTTGGGTTTGGTTTCTAGTTTTTATTCTAATTATTTTTTATTTGGGTTTGGTTTCTAGTTTCTATTCTAATTTAGTTTCTATTAGAACAAGACCCTATATATATATATTGTAAAACATCTAAAATGAAATTATTACAATGTTATAAAAGAACATTTACAAAAAAGAAAAAGCACAAGTGACAAAATCTACCCTCTTTTTCATTGATTTGCAATTTGATGACCTAATTATTACTAATATCTTGCAATCCTTGAGCCCATGTTTATAGTGTGTTCTGACTGATTTTCATTTCCTGTTTCTTATTCAGTTATTCCTCACCTAGAGACCGGAGTTGCAGCATTGTCACATTCGACAAATAATCGCTAGGCATACATTTTCATAGTTGTCAACGAAAAGCACGAGATAATTAGCCTTTTCTCCAGAAAAATAATATTGAATTCGATATAAAATGCTAAGAAAAGAATTGAGTTACTAATGAACTAATGGTGTTACTGCATAAAAAATACTCAAAAAATAATATCACTTAAAGTATAGAAAATTTTATTTGCCAGTTCAAAATATGGACAAAATGCCATAGGTGAAATACAGACAAAGAAAAGGCAGTAAGCTGTGTTGCAATAGAATTATGCAGGAAGAGAAAAACATAGACATTCCTTATTTTATTACTGTATTATCTAGTGAAAACCTATAGCAATGTGTTCAAGGGGCACTACTGAGTATAATGACAAGGTGATGCATAGAATTCATGATGGACACACGTTTAAATCAGACTTATGAATCTAAACAGCATATATAGTCGAAAAATGGACAAAAATATCATCGTCCTAGAAAACACGACCATCAAGTTTTATCTTCTTCATAACTACATTACTTCACAACCTATAATTCAACTACTGAGAAGGTTATCTCCACATAGACCCTACAACCCACACGCTGCCTTTTCAGGCTCACTGATACTTACCAGTAAAGCCAATTTCTGAAAGCACATACCTGCAATTCCCCAATATTTACCAAATATACATGATCCTTGACTTCAATGTGTACGGCGTGCATGCAAGTAATACTTACTCGTGTGTGAATATATAAGTGTGATCGATGGTACATGGATGGAAGATTTGAAGCATGAAAGAAGCTAGTTAAAAGTCGGTTCTTCCTCTGTAAGAAGATAGTGCTGTTATATATTAGCTTACAACATAAATAACATAAACAAGAAATTGTTCTTAAAAGCGTCTCGTTGCTACTTCCACTGAATCTTGTCTGCTTTTGTACATCAGGCAAACAACTTTCAGTGGAAGCAGCAAAAAGAAGCTTAAGAACATCCCTATTACAAAGGCCGTGCTAAATAAAATGTAGTATTGTAGTTTAAACCAAACATCTTCTTTATGCTACACATGTCATTACACTGTAACTTTTTCTTGATATCCAACATGATGTACTTGGACTAGTCTCTTCCACTCAACCACCTTGATTGGTATGTTTCAGCACTTTTAGAAGCAATCAGCTTGAGACCGTTGTGTATACATTTGTGATACGAAAAATCCTCAATGGTGTCATCAGTTCTTACCAACAGAAAGCAGCGGCTAGTTGAACTTTTTGAGCTCAACCCA
Organism: Saposhnikovia divaricata; assembly: GCA_036435485.1. Classification (NCBI taxonomy): domain Eukaryota; kingdom Viridiplantae; phylum Streptophyta; class Magnoliopsida; order Apiales; family Apiaceae; genus Saposhnikovia; species Saposhnikovia divaricata. Next base: position 30,783,187 of record CM071600.1, read on the forward strand.
ATCTGTAACAGGTGCAAAAATAAACCAAAGATGAAATGCTGTACAAAATAATTGTTTAGCACTTTACAAACGAAAAAGAATCAGAAAACGCTTCAAGGTTTTTGCTAGCAAGTAGTAAGTAAACAAGTTACTGGAGCAAAGAATTACTTCAAAGCACAAACAGGGTACTGGTACTGAAAACTTTCTAAAGGGTCATTAAAAATTACTACATGTATGAAGATCCTTTGTCTTATCACGTGGTATCCTCTACACGACACAAGCATCAAGTTTTCAATTCAAAATAGTACAAAAATGTGAGAACATGTTTTTTGTTAAATATAACCAAGTCCACCAAGGTTGGCCACCAACCAAGGTTGGCCACCAACCAAGGTTTCCTTCCTATATAAGAGCTTATGCTCTCATGTAATAAAACACAATCAATACAATGTAGTTCTAATATTACTACCATGTTTTTCTCTCCTCTCTACTAGTTCCGTTTATTACTTCCGCATTGCTCATATTTTGACATGGTATCAAAGCGGGAGTAGAGAGGAGGAGATTTTCAGTTGAAGCTTTGTGGTTTTTCAAGGAAAACACAAGCTGCCCAGACTTATATCTTCCAGCAGAGGGGAGAAATTTTCTGCCCAGTTTTTTATTTATGCAGATTCTGTTTCCAGCAGAATTTTATGCCCAGTTTGCCCCCGTTATAGATTTAACTGTGTAGTATTCAAGTGGTTGTTGATATTACGGTATCTCTCCAATTTTTTACGATGCTGCAAATTAAATAGTTCAGGGGGCGTTATTCCGACGAAGCAGCAGAAGTAGTGTATATAACAGATGTACACACAGTTCACTGCCACAAATCAAAGCAGCAGAAGTAGTTGTATTTTAGACAACAAAGTTCACTGCTATATCTTGCCTTCATCAGCACCTTATGTATTTTTTTGACATGGCCTAAAATATACCGTGTGGTCGCAAGTTCGAGTCCCGGTATCCCAAAAGACTCAATAAACTCAAGATCGGTCGATCCTAAAATGGGTATAGTTGGACGCTCAGATTAAGCTCAAGGGCTACTAGTGTCCACTCTTCAATCCCTAGATAGGTCTTTCATCCGAAGATGGGATTTCGAGTGAGGGGGCGTGTTAAATATAACCAAGTCCACCAAGGTTGGCCACCAACCAAGGTTGGCCACCAACCAAGTTTTCCTTCCTATATAAGAGCTTATGCTCTCATGTAATAAAACACAATCAATACAATGTAGTTCTAATATTACTACCATGTTTTTCTCTCCTCTCTACTAGTTCCGTTTATTACTTCCGCATTGCTCATATTTTGACATTTTTCCCTCAGCAAAAGGGGGTAGCAAAGTCCATCTAACGGATCAAAGAAAGACTCATACAACATTCACTATGAGGGAAAGCCAATAGCTTAGGTTAGAACTAGGAAATTTTGTCGAAAAGTGGAATATTCTCATCAAAGTAGCGACTTCTAGAATTTGTTGTGGCAAAGGTTGTCCAATGTAAACTAATTCTTGTAGATGAAAATACAAAGCTGCTTGTCTTGGATTTGCTGCCGGATTTTTGCAAACTGGTAGAAAATATGTATGCATTACTTCCGCCTCCAAGAGAAAAAGTAGTACTTTCTCGGAATCTAGGCATGTATATGTATAACGTACATGCATCCATTTTCCAGACCATCTCAGCGGAAAAGGGGGTCCATGCTATTCAACCAGATTAGCATACTGTATGTAAGATGATATTATTGAATAACAAAATACTAATATATTTTCAGTTGCCCATTTTCTAGTGCACAAAGTCACAAAATAGTTACTTTATAACAGTAAGACGTTCCTTTTGCATATTGAAAAGATTATAGAAAATACTTGACAACAAATCACTTTTTACTAAAATACAATTATATTAAGATAACTTCCATTCATCTAAAAAAGACATCAAGATTTAAAACTTATAATTCAATCTAATTAGAAGTGAACTTAATTCGAAAAATTAGATCAACTTATGACAAAAAAGAAGTAAAATACAGAAAAACCAAGTCCGATCAACTAATTTCTTAAAAATAAAGAACAAATGAAAAAATTCAAAGTTTCGTAATAAAAGAAACTTGAGAAATTAAAAGAAAGATGAGAAGCATGTAATTTAAAGAAGAAGAAGAAAACAAAAAATATACAAGAAAAGAAAGACAAAAACGGAGAAACACAAATATACAGAAGAAAAAAAAAGGAAAATATGAACACATCCTGAAAAGAAAAGAACAGCAGGAGAAGATATTAATCACATAGTCCCTTGCGAGATCTTGAACTCAGATAAAAGGCCAAGACAGTTTGAGTACATGATGTTAAACAGTTTAAATGCTTATATGCTATCACATGAAATACTATAACCCTCCCAGGCCCTCAAAACATACATAGGTCTGCCATAAATAAAAAGCTTAAACAAGAACCACTAAGCGTGTCAGACCTGTTCCCTCCTTACTTCATTAGAGTTATAATTCCCATTCAAAATTCATCATTTCCCAAGGTATAGTTAATCACTTTCAATTTCACTCTACTGATAATATAATTCTCTTTTAACGGTTCATTGTTCCCAAAATCAGGTATGCTTCTTTATACATTAACTACTGCAGGACAAAGAACTAAAAAAATGAAAAGATAGATTTAGGTGGATTAACAAGAAAAATAATTTTCAAAATTCATTAATCAATCAAAGTCTTATAACAATAATAATAATAAAACCATAAAAAAATCTTAAATAATAAAATTAGTAATATAGAAAACAAATCCTTCTCTCTTATTTTACGACAAGAATAAAGAATAATCCTGATATTTTATTTTAACGAACATAATTGAATTTTAATAAATTACAAACAACTTTATTTATTCCTCAATAAATAAAAACTAATACCTTAATACCATGATCCTTCAACATGTCCAATATGTTAATTTTGCTGGTTCTCGTTTAAGCTTTTACATATGTACCATAAGGTTCAAAATTTGGGCATGTATATGAATCTTCGAGAAATGATACCGGAGTCCTGTGTGGAAGGGCTCACTCGAAGGATCAAAGGTACACAAAGTGTGAAGGAGCACTGAATGTGCCATTTGACACTAAGTTCCATTAAAGATACTGGAGTCTGGAAAGTGACAGATTAAATGTAGGAAGCAAAGATAATTTAAAGCTATATTTCTCCATGAAGTCGTCAGTTGGTAATCAAAATTCCCCAGGTCCAACCATTAAAAATATACCTGGCGATTCGTTTGTGTCGTGTACTTTTTCATGTTTCGTGTACTGAAATGCTAAACCCAAACATGACCCGTTTAGGGTTCGTGTACCTTCGTGTTGTGTTTTCGTGTAATACTATATAAATATAAAAACAAAAGTAAATGAAAAAAATGAAAAGAATATATTGTTAGGTAAAATTTTTACAAATATATATTAAATATACATTTACATCATATTTACATTCAATAAAATAAAATAATGTATAATTAGATAAATTAATATACATATATCTATCATAAATATTATTGTTTACATATAAATATAGTAATGTCGTGTACTTTCATGTCGTGTCATATACCTGAAGGGTCACGACGACACAAGGGTCGTGTATTTTTATCTTCGTGTATTTTCATGTCGTGTACTTCAAATGTAAACACAAATACTAAATTTTCGTGTCGAGTTTTCGTGTGGTGCATGAATTGCCGAGTCTAATAAAAAATGAGTAACAATTTCAATATGTTTAAACAATTATTTGTACACAATTATGACAATGCTTTCTTAAAATTTGAACAACCAAATTAAATTCCTCCTTTACCACTTTGTAATTTTTAGTTTCTACTTACTTTGATTTCTTTAAGCCCGCTTCCAATCTTTTCAGACGATCGAGGGTGAAAAAATAGAGCCGCCACCACAATGCCCTCATCCAAGTCACTTAATTGTTGATTTATTTTATACCTGCAATGATGCTATAACTATTTAGTGGAAAACATTTTATCCAGATCAAAGTAAAAAATCAATTAGATCATATTTATCTACTAAAGCAAATATCATGTGCACTAGATGGTTTGGCATCCATGTAACCTTCACGTTGCATTCACTTACCATTTTGTTTGGTAGAAAATTTTTAGGTGATATATCGAACGTAGCATTTACTTGCCATTTTGTTGGTCATAAAATTTAAGGTAATATATCGAGTTATCTTGTTGAAATTTGAGCATGATGCTCTGGTTACATGGATTTATTAGGTTCTTCAGTTTACTGCATTTCTACTTTGTCTAAATTTCCAAGACTTCACTGTCTTCTGCCTCCCCTCTGCTTTACAACTGCTTATTGTAGGCCAAGAAGGTTATTGGAAACCAAACACAACACTCAGGGCTACAAGTTGATTAACAGAAAAACGATAGCCACAAAGTGATGCAAGCTTATGATCCTTATGTAAGAATAGGGCAAGGGTGCTTCTAAGTTCTAAACATAAGACTATACAAATTAACAATTATTACCCAGTACCAACTTAAGTCCTGGAAATCGAAGGGGCACAGGGAGAAGATAAATATTATAATGATGCAACATCACATATGCTTTGATAAGAAAAGTACTGATCGGTGAAACTCAATCTGCATTTTGTATATTTTGAGATGTGCCCCAAATATATTTTCATATTTGAAATTTGCAATATTATGGATCAGCTACCAAAACTCACATATCCTGCAGAACTGTGGCATATATAGGCATTTGCCATTTTTCTGGAGTTGAGAGCACTTTACTGGGCGTTTAATGTAATATTTAGGTTCCCCGCAGAGCCATATTGTCTGGACCCCAGGGAGAGTGTGCAAATAGTACAGCTGAATCATATCAAGCTAATATATATGTTTTTTTTTTTGAAACAATATCAAGCTAATACTTAATACAATGTGGATTGACAAATTCATCCAAGAGAATTTGATTATGTGAACGATTATTGCAGAATCTCAAAAGCAATATACTAGGCAATTTATGTAAAAAAAAAAATGGAACAAACAAATATAGAAAGCATTCTACATAGAGTAACTTACTTGTGTAATATATTCCTCAGCTCTTTAGACATCAACAGAAAATGTGTTGCTTTGAAATCCTTTCTCACTAACTCTCTTTTCTTGGCAAGAGATTTGATTGACATATCGGCGACTTTACGAGATACCTTAACTTTCTGGCCAGGAGCACTGATTTGGCTACCCAACAAATTAAAGATATCTTTAGGTTTACTCACTTCATGATCCTGTGAGTTTACAAACAAAATTACCCCTGATCAGAATACTCTGTCTATATACGGAACAAAAGACACCCAAAAATTAGATAATGGAAATGGGGATTGCACCATCTAGACTATCAATTTATATTTCCAAATTGCAAATGTTCAAATGATAGATGAAAAAAATATAAAGTAAGACAATTTTGAGAAAGATATTCTGCAAAAGAAAAGAAAGTAACTAGCAAAACTTCACGACAATATGGAGATTTTTTAGGAATTGAACTTATCAACTGGCTTCATAACACGCTGTGTTGTCAAAAGCATGCCTAGACGCAAGACGCACCCCAAGCGCCTGGAAATAGGTGAGGTGCAGCAACTTCAAACAGGAGCACGCCTTTGATCTCAAGGCGTGAGGCGAAAAAAGGGCGTTTTAGTGAATCTTAGCAAATAAAAATATAGTTGGTGTTTCTGGATCAGTTTAAGGCCCAACAGATATAATTCAAAACAAAAATATAACATTAAAGCCCCAATAAAGTAAATATTCTAGGCTTCCAGCCAGGTTAAAAAGGAAATAAGGGATCAAATCGACCCTAAATATTGCTTGATGTCGATGAAAGCAACGAGTGGTTGGCTGGAAGACTAAATGGGTAATCTAATAAAGATAATGATCCCGTCTTCTTTGATGATGATGGATTGGGATGGACAAGTTGCAAAAGCTTGTGTTGGAGAGTCTTTGTACAATTCCAGGTCACAATCAAAATCTAACTGGAGTCAACAACCTTAGGTTTCAAGTTCAGGTGAGAGACGTTTAATAGACGAGGACCAAGAAGAGGATGAAAAACAAGAGTTTGAATTTGAAGGGAACACTTCAAAATGCGAAGATGATTTGAATAAAGATGATGAATGAAAATTTTACCAGTAACAGTGTTGAAAGCTGGAACTTAGCTATGAACTTTAAATATTGAATCTTGATGTTGGATTTTAGGATTGTTTTTACCATAGAAGTGTAATTTAATATATTTTGAAGTGTATGAATTATGCTACATTTAACGTTGAAGCGAGAATTCAATATATTACGTTAATTTTGGAATTTTTGTAACATGTGAACTAAGAAACACAGGTGTCACTTTTGTGCCTCGTGCCTAGGCTCCAGGGAGTTTTGTGCCTCGGTACGCATAACGCTTTCAACAACACTGAAAACACTTTATAATCATGTTTACGAATCACAGCTGAGATTAGAGCACTGCTAAGTATACCAAAACCCCGTATATGCTATCATGTGCTTCCAAGCGGGTTCAACAGTTAAGACTTTATATAATAAGCACTGCGCCCTCTATATTTGTCTCCAAAAACTAAGAAATCTAGGTTCACAATGACTTGGAACAAAAAAGAATTCACAATTCCCAAAATGTCAATAGTAGCAGAAACAATTATCAACATTCACTTTCTAACTTATGTTTGTTCAGATTCTAACAGTTGAGTGGTAAATACGTACTGAACTTAAAAGATAAAGACAACTGAACTAAAAAATCTTTGTGATGATAATGGTGCATAATTTTATATCTAATTGAATTGTTAAATATACAAACCTAAGCTGTAAAACCAGTCGAGTGATTTATGTACTTAATTTTCAGTTTATTTACTGGCTTCAACAAAGAACCATGACAAACCTTCCCAGAGTATAAGATATCAAATTGTGCACCAGTCCCTAGAGAAGGAGAGTTTCCCCAAGCCAATGAATCTAGACTACCCTGTAGATTATCCACTGTGCCCATCTTCCCAGCGTTAACAAAGCAATCCGCAGGACTCTGCAATACATTCAATAACCCAAACAGTTAAATACCAATAATAATATAACTATTATATTAGTATAAATATATATAATATTATTATATCATAATAATATAACGGAACTATCATGGATGAATTGAAATAAACTAACCGAGAAGCATGCTTGCATAAATGGTGAGGAAACTGATGTATGCTTCCTTTGTCGTGCCAGCCCATTTGCACTCAGAGCAACAAATTCCCCCGTAGATGAAAGACAATCAGCAACAAGATATAAATGTTCAGGAAGTACAGCCCTTCCAGTATCTGATATTGCAGATGCCAATTTCTGCAAATAAATTGCACAAAATCGTACCTGTCATATCCTTCCTTCTCAAATTTAGGATCTATTCATGTCGTTAAACAGGCAATTAGACTCAAGAAGATGAAAATTATTCCTTTACTGTAATAATATAACCTAGCTTTGAGATGCAGCTCTAAACCAACATAATATGAACTCACACTCATAAACTGTGTTTTTGCAAAATCAATTCCAAGGGCAGAGGTTGCAGCCTGAATATCTTCGGGATAACTCCGCTTCCAATCAATCATCTCCATCAGCTGGAGGCAGTCATTCATGAGGACAGTCCAAAATCTCGATCGGTCACAGGTGTCTGACATGAGAACTCGAATATAGAGCTCACCAGATACAACCTTACGCGAAGTTGATACACTTGAAGAATCTTTCCATAAGATATCCACCTTTTTCACATTCGAAGATCCTGAAAATGATCACGTGTTACTAAAAAAATCAAAATTAAAATAAGCAACTATATGCATCAAACATCAACAGAATGTTGATGCAATGAATAAGTTAGAACTTAAACAATAACAGTGGATAAGGAAATTAATCCCACAATGTTAACAGGGGAGAGTAATATTCAACTGTTAACGCAACTATCATGACCTTTTATGACGGTTTGAAGAAGGAACGGTATCACTGTTTCTTCAAGTGTTTCCAGCTGTGTACTGCAGTTATTGTTGCTTCCAACCATTCTAACGTTGATACAAATTGTGGCAATACTTTCCTCAGAACATTCACTACCAAGCATATAATGAAGTCATAAGAAAGACATCAAACTTACACACGAGATTAATTGATGTAAACCGATGCCAAAAAAACAAAAGTGAATTTGTGTCTAAGTAATACTGTGTTGTATATGAATGATATGTGGCAAGCAATGCAAACCCACAAAAAGGAAAGTGTGATGATGCATATAAGACGAAGTGACTTAATATATCAGACGGAAGGAGTATTAAACTTTAGCATATGAAGGTAACGTTGCAGATGTTGGCAGTTTTGATCTAACTCAACATGGCCAAGGCCTCATGCAGATGCAAGAGGCTAAATTTTCCAAAATGAATATATAAACCTGACTAAATCTACAAGTGATGACCTATTAATTATCAAACTACCAGAACTTTCTATTTAAATCTACTTATCTAACTAAGTATATTTCCTATTATATTCATCATACCATATCAAGTAGTACATCTGCTGCTCACTATGATAGAATGATCATCAGCTTGAATGTGAATTACCTAGCTTCAGGATCAGATCAAATATTGGCATACTTGGGTTTCAAGCATAGTATGGAAGAATACTAAATCCAAATAGGGCCAAATTCAGAAGTACTTGTGCATCGCTCCGTATAATAATAGGAACGGACAAGCAACAAAAGACTCCTAACAGAGAGATGTCTTACTTGCATGTAATCTGCAAATCTGGAAGATGCACCTTCGATTTTACTAGAGTGGAATTACACTTCATGTATAGTGCTTCAATGATAGATTGGACTTCTATTTGTTTTCTCTTTGCCATTTCCTACAAGAACAAAAAGTTAAGGCAACTAGGCAAGTACTGAAATCCAAAAGAAAAAAACATTCATTATACAGTACTTGGATAGCTCACCTTGTTTATATGGAAATGGCAAACCCATGGACTTGCATGAGATTCATTACAATTCTTCGGGGAGAACCTAAATAAATTAATCAAATATTTCAATATATACGATCTAGTCTACATAACCCAATATAAAAGAAAAAAGCGGGGGCAGCCATGCAAAAAAAAAAACAAGATGAAACTTTACATTATCATGACAGTAGAAACAATGGTTATAAATTGTAGTCTCTCCAAACGACTCTTAACCTCCAAGGCTGCATATTCAAAACCATGGGTCCATCTTCCGAGCTTTTTTGAAAAGAATAAAGAAGCTGTATTGTTCACCTTATTGCTACCACATTCTAAAATTTCCTGCAGGATCAAATTGGAAATTTGATAAGATTTTGCAAGGTTCACACAGATCATAGAATAATGACGGCAATTTTAGCTCAGCACATCTCAAGCATTTGTCGCATCAGATAAGGCAGATGCGGCAGATCAGCTTAAAGAACCCTCATATTTTAACAGTGTAGAAGAATTTAAATAAAGTAAACTGAAATATGGTGCAATGAAGTAAAAGCTGTACAATGCGGCGAGACTACACAAGAATGAGGCTGATAACTTTACAACCCAGTCAGTCTTTTTGATAATTGGCAGTACATAAGATTATAAATATTTTTCGTTCAGCAGGTGCTACTGTAAAGACTTTAAGCAACAACCAACGCTACTTCCCTCTTATCTAACAGCAGAAAAAGCTAACCAATCACAGAAATTTAGCCACAGTCTATCTCGATATCCAATGACGAATAAACTGTAAATGTTGCTAATATAGAAATTAAACAGCCACCCTGCCAATAAGTTCAACTTCCATCTTGTATGTAATATTATATGTTACCCCTTCAGCCTTCTATTTGTATCCTTTTTCTAATTAATCTCATTGTTTATCAACAAAAGCTTACATATTCACTAACAACTATGCAAATGCAAGAATATTTGCTCTACCAGCATTGTCAATTAGCCATAAACACATGCCTAATTGTTATTACCATATATAGCATAAAAGAAAGTGCATAATGTTTTGATGTGCGTTTAAAAATACATATACATATACATACATATATATATATATGAGTCCCCTTCTAGAGAGAACTTGTTAGATAGAGAATTGGAGAGAACCATATAATTTTTTATGATTCTACACTAGAACCAAATTTTTTCTTTAATTTTTTATTGTAATTTTTTTTTTAATTTCAAATAAAAAAATTTTGACCTGCCACGTCAGCAGTGATGACGTGGCACTGCCACGTGTCACTGCCACGCCAGCAGTGACGTCATCATTGTTGACGTGTCAGTGCCACTTGGTAGTGCCACATCATCACTGATGACGTGGCAGTGTCACGTCAGCACTGCTGACGTCACTGCTGACGTGGCAGTGATACGTCAGCAGTGATGTGGCCGTGCTGGCGTGGCATTGCCACGTCAGCAGACTTTTTTATAGAATTTTTTTTAAATTTAAATTTAAAAAAAAAATTTTTGGTTCTTTTACAGAATCAGCAAATTGGTCTTTTTTAATTATAGAACCAAAAAAAATTGGTATTTTTTTATAGAACCAAAAAATTAGAACTTTGATTCTATTATAGAATCATAAAATTGGTAGTTCTCTCATATTCTCCATATAAGGAGGTCCTCTCTAGAATAATGGCCTATATATATATATATATATATATATATATATATATATATATTACTTTAAAACCCATGCGATGCACGGATTTTTTTTAATATTATATGAATTTTTTTCATTAATTTAAATTAATTTATTTAAACATGAATTTTGGAGGCTTAAATTTTTATATGAGATGATTTGGGATTTTAGTTAGAAAATATATAAAAAGATGATAGGTTTTAGTTGAAAAAGGTAATCGGTTAATTGTTAGTAATTATAAAATTATAATTTTATTTTTATTGTATTAAATAGAATGCCCGTGATATGATTGGAAAAAGAGATGATTCAGTTAGAGAAAATTAAAAAGGTAACATGTTATAGGTGAAAAGTTAATTTCTGGTAATTATAATTTAATTACGTTATTTTACTAAATACAATTGCTCGTAATGGTTTTAGAAAAGGATAAATTAATATTGTCCGTGATATTTCTATTAAAAGAGGAATTTTAGTTAGAAAATATAGAAAAGATGATACATTTTAGCTGAAAAAGGTAATCGGTTAATTATTAATATTATAATATTGTTAGTTTATTGTATTAAATAGAACCGTCCATGATATAATCGGAAAAAAAGGGAGATTTTAGTCAGAAAAAATAGAAAGGTAAAGTAAAAATTAAAAAGGTGACATGATTAATATGAAAATGGTAATTGATTAGTTTATGGTAATTATAATTTAATTATGTTATTTTACTAAATAAAATTGCTCATAGTGTTTTTAGAAAATGAGAAATTAATGTTGCACGTGATATTTCTAAAAAAAAGGAATTTAATTATAAAAAATTAAAAAAATGATACGTTTTAGCTGAATTATTAGTATTATAATATTATTATTTTCTTTTTATTAAATAGAAACGTCCGTGATATAATTGGAAAAAAAGAGGTTTTAGTAGAAGAAAAGAAAAAAGGTAACGTGTTTTGGCTGAAAAAGGTAACCGTCCATGATATAATTGGAAAAAGAGAAATTTTAGTTAGAGAAAAGAGAAAAGGTAACGTGTTTTGGCTGAAAAGGGTAATTGATTAGTTAATAGTAATTATAATGTAATTATGTTATTTTATTATAAAAAATTGATCATTGTGTTTTTTTAAAAAAAAGAGAAATTTTAGTTAGATAAAATGTAAAAGATATTGTATTTTACCTGAAAAAGGAAATTATTAGGTTTTGAAAAATAGAAAAGGTAATATGTTTAACCTGAAAATGGAAATTGATTAATAAAGGGGAAATTTTAGTTTGATAAAATATAAAAGATATTGTATTTTACCTGAAAAAAGAAATTATTTAGTTGAAAAAGGAAATTATTTAGTTATTGAAAAATAGAAAAGATAACATATTTAAACTGAAAAAGAGGAAATTGATTAGTTAGTAATGGATTTTATCTGCAATTGAGTAAGGGCAAATAAGTAAAATCAACATGTACCGTACCGACCGACCAACCAAACTTTTAATGTTTCGGCTTTTATATAATAGTATATATATATAGGCCATTATTCTAGAGAGGACCTCCTTATATAGAGAATATGAGAGAACTACTAATTTTATATGATTCTATAGTAGAATCAAGTTTTAATTTTTGGTTCTATAAAAAAAGACCAATTTTTTTTGGTTCTATAAAAAAATTGATTCTGTAACAGAACCAATGCTGACGTGGCAATGCCACATCATCAATGACGATGTCACTGACGACGTGACACTGCCACGTTAGCAATGATGACGTGGCAGTGCCACATCAGCAGTGATGACGTGGCAGTGCCACGTCAGCAGTGACGTGGCGATGCCAGAATTTATTTTATTTTTTTTAAAAAATATTTTTGGGAAAAAAATTAAAAAAAAATTTGGTTCTGTTGTAGAATCAGAAAAAATATATGGTTCTCTCCAATTCTCTATATAACAAATTCTCTCTAGAAGGAGACTCTATATATATATATATAGAGAGAGAGAGAGAGAGAGAGAGGGAAAGAACCTTCAAATTAAGTAGGGGTGAGGCTTCAAGTGCACTAATTGGAAGGTCCAGAGCACTATATGCCGCTTCAGAAATTGCACAAGCTGCCCACGAACCAACAGGTTGGCCACCCATTGTGCAAGCACCATCCTTATATGAAAATTGAACAACTTGGTTGCCGTAGGCACTTCTCACTGTCCCGTCATACCCCGTGCACAAGTCACGCATGAAAAACATTATTCTTCTAGTCAACGTACCAGATATATCTGCATGACCACCAAAAGAACCATCTCGGGTTGTCAATGAGTGAACAAAACACTCCAGTGGGTTCAATCCCGAGACAAAAGAACTTTGGACCACTGCATAAGGAATGTATGACTTGGAAATATTTGAATGATCATCAGTTAGATCAAGTGATTCCAGTTCCTTCTGACAATTCCATGCGTCACAAGAAAGTTGCCGGGGTAGTTTGAAAGAAAGTGGTACCAATGAATGCTGCAAACCAAGGCACATTGCATGCTGGACAGCCCGGGTAAGGTTACTCTTCTTGCTTCCTGCCTTAAACATGGCTAAAAAAGAATTGTCTTCACTTGCATACTGGTAAAATAAGTTCTGAATATCCCTAAACACCTGCTTGAATGCAGAAACAGAGACTTGAATGAGAGCAGCTGACTTCTGCCGGTCACAAGACATGGGCTCAACTCCAAAATCTCTAGCAGTTTCACTTTCTTCAAGGCTTCCAACAAGGAAATCCAGATTTGAATCCACCATCAATAATTTTACACAAGATATATGCTCAGCCTCCCGCAAAGCACAGGAAACTTCATCAATCATATTCTTCCGGGAGTGTAAATCAGAAGAGAGGTACATGTCAGCCAGTGAAACACTCAGTCCCCGCATAAACAACCATTCAGAGAGAACTCCCTGAGCAGCATGTAGGAAGTCAAGAAACTCCCCCTGACAGTGACTTACTAGGCTATAGAAAAAGTTTCCCTTGGTATCACGTAGCCAAGAAGATGTACTTTGAGAAGTTATGAGCTCCCCTTTCATTATTTGGACAGCGCTTGAGGGACAATTATAATAAAAATCTTGAGGAAGGAGTAGGCTGAATAACTGTTTGCCTGTCCACAAGAAGGTATCTGAAGAAGCAGATTTGAAACAATTCTTACGTGAAGATGCCTTGATGATGGCAGGAGCCTGCAGCGGACGAGATTGTGTACAAAACATTTGAAGCTGCTGTATTTCAGAACGGTTCAAAAGCACTCCATCCTCTATAACCAACTGAGCAGCAGTTAAACTATCCTGAGCCAGTGATAGAAGATTTTGACCATTCTGAATATTGATTAACTGCTTGTTCAAAGCAACCAGCTCCTGGAGCTCTACTCTGGAGTCAACAGATTGTGGAATAAAACCATGATAGCAGTCACCATCGAAATCCCCACGAAAAGGGGAGCAAATTAATGGATTGAGAGAGAGAATGGAATTTGTCGGAAGAATTTTAACAGATAAAGCAATTAGTGAATGAGAATGAATAGATGGTGGCCTATTGATTAAAACAATATCTCCATCACGGAGAGGTCTGTGTACAATGTCCCCAATCCGCAACTTATCATCCTTTATAGTGACACGAACCAGCCTACCCCCTCGACGAACAAAAGTTTCCCGTTTCGTCAAAATCTTTAATCCCAGACTTTCCCAGTTTCGTGAATATAGCTGCTCAGATATTTGCATTGCCTCTGCAATATGAAAAGGAACACCAATTTCATCCACTTTTATACTGGGATCGCCCACTACGACCATGCGGAAAGTATGATCAGATCGTTTCCCCAAAATAATTTCTTTGATGAACTTCAGACCAGACAACTTTGGAGCAGCATCTTCATTTTGATTAAACATCATAGAACTATTACCTTTAGTTGACACTTTTTCTGATCTTAGCTGAAGTACAAAATTTATTTATTGTAGGCATATGTGAGTATTCTATTTAAGAATGATATAAACAAGGTAGAAGAAAGTATGATCCATTACTTGCCTTGGACATTTTGAGACAGTCCTGGAGACGAGCACTCAACTCATTAGCTGAACCTTCAAAATTAACCAGCTTTCTGTACGACCTAGTGCGTTCATCCTGATAAATTTGACCAGTCAAGCAGTGTGCACAAAAGATAGTAGAAAGTTGAATAATTTTTATACACGATAATATTTAATTTACTCACAAATCTCATTTGCTGTCCGAATTCATTCACACGATGGGAATTAGGAGTTACAGGAAAATTGTTCATAAAGATCAAATCTGTTTTGTCTTTAACAAATTCTTTCACAAACTTTGGATCAATTTGTGTCAGCAAGCCATGCACCTAAATATTATGATGTACAGACTCGTCAATCCATAATACGAAAATGTATAACAGTAAAACAAATAAGCTTTTTAGCCCTTATAATAAAGTATACAAATTAGAGTACCAAATCATATAAAGGTGAAAGCTCAGGTGGGAACATATCCAAGAGACACCAAACAACTTACTGCTGTGGCTACTAGTCTTCATAAAAAAACATGTTATTACATGTTCCAGATGTAAGGACATATTTCAAGGTATAGATGGACATACTTTTACCAATCCGAGCCTATATAGTCATTGAATTCTTATTCACGGGCTTTTAGCAGAATCCAGAAGATACTAAATCCTCGCTTCAAGGGCCAAAGGATGGGTTAAGCCAGTGAAATTCTGAAAGTTTCGGGGGGATAGATCAAATAGTTTACTATCCCCACCTGGCTGGTGTAGGTACCAAGTAATTTTGAGTACAAACTCTTTTAAAGAGAGTTGTAAAGTCTATTCGTAAACTTCGAGTACAAATTCACAAGCACAAGGTTAAAATCTTAGAAAGAGATCTCAGATGAATCATTCTATTTTCAGCTAAAACTAGAACATTTGTGCTAAATAGTAAAAATGGTAAACAGGAGCTTTCAGCATGTTTTGTTGGAGCTGATATATTGTTGGCTAGAAAGGAAAGCCTTTTAGCTTCGCTCACGAGTCATATGAACCATCTATTGTGTAACCTGAGAACACTTTATACCACTGATAATATCATAGTACTGATTTGAATATTAATCTCAACAGGACCCATCTTTGTTCATTCCTGCTAGCTTTGTCTTCCAATATTTCCTCCTCCCATACCATTTTAAATATCTGATTTTTTAGAGTCACCTCTCTAATTCCTAATTTTCAGAAAGCCAACAGGTGTTTATGGCAAGCAAGAACAAATACCATCAGTATTACTATAAGATAATATGGTTCACGACTGACCATTAACTCCAACCACTAACACTTGTATTTGAAACTCTATCTCTTGCTAACACTGGTGACAGTTTTTTTCCCCGTAATTTACACCGATGATACTTTCAATTTTAGAAAGTAATAGTTTTACGAGGATTAATGGTAAGAATTAAAGATGGGAAAGATTTCATAAATAAAATATGCCGATGAAATAGTAGTACTAGTAATAGTAGTAGCAGAAGAAGAAGAAACCTGGAGAGGTGATAGAATTCTTTCATTAGGTTTTAATGCATTTCCTTGTTGTGTATCTTTTGGAAGGAAATTCCAATAATCGGGAGCTATAGTTTCAGTTCTCGAAAAATCTCGTTCACTTATTTTTGCAAGAATGGCTGTGCTTCCAAATATTTCTTTGCTCGTAACTTTAAAAATCATTCTCGGATATTCATCTTTCGAACGTCCCTGTTGTTAGATATAGCATTCTATCATAAAAATTCACAGATGCATAGAAGAGTGCAAAACATAGCTACAGCTTACATCACAATATTTGCAACGCTCACGCTTTTCATGAGTTGATGGTGAGCCAGCACTCTGCTAAACACAAGTAGCAAAGGATCAGTGTAAGCAGTAAACTCTAGAATATATATATATATAGGCAAGTGCTCAAATACAAACCACTTTTAAAATACAAACCTACAAACCAACACTAAATTAATTATATTTCATTTATTCTAAGGTTCCCGTTAAGGGTACCTTCACAAAAAATGCTTAAAATAATTGGCTCTATCCATAAAAAAAAAAAAAAAAAAAAAAAAAAAAAAACTTGCCGTGGAAATGCGAAGCATTTAAGACAGTAAACGGATGAGTTAGGTAGTCATGAGGGCCGAAGGCTCTCGACAAACCCGTCAATCGTCTATTGCCTTTACCATTGATTGCCATTCCTTACAACTTTAGAATGATAAAGGCGCGAAGCGCCGTACAAGAAGGTGCGAAGCACCGTTAACCAGTGAAATCCACTGCCACATCATCACGTGAACAGTGAATTTTTTTTATATTTTTATATTTTTTTATTTTTTTTGTTGGATAGAGCCAATTATTTTAAGCATTTTTTGTATTGGGGTACCCCTAGTTTGGTCATTAGATTAGCTTGAAATATTAGATTATGCTTGGTTTGTAGGTTTGTATTTTAAGGAGGTTTGTATTGGAGTAGCCCCCTATATATATATATATATATATATATATATATATATATATATATATATATATATATATATATATCTTAATTCACCATTGGAGATGCTAAACTTAACGGATAAAAAGTAAATGAAGTTATTCTGGTAACCTCTTTGAACGAATTAATTATCCAATGAAATTCGACACATCACAACAGTGGTAAGCAAAAAAAAAAATTCAAATTTCTAAAAACTGACTTTCTTAACTCGGCCTTCAATGTTTACATATAATCAGGTGTAAGAAAACAAGGTTCTACTACACTCACAAATAGCTTTGCATTATGTTTCTAGAATTCTGTCATCAATAATTATTTAAACAGAAAAGATATATTCCTCGTAAGATCATGACTAATGTCAATATAAGGTTAAGGACTTAAGCTTCATTTTAGGTGCACTTAATACATAAATTTTTCTGGTTTAGTCATATGCTCGCCAATCCATATAGCATGACCCAAACTAATAGCATTTTCATATGGGTATTATAGAAAGAAAGTGAAAAAAGGAAGCAATTTTTTTTAAAAAAAAATAAAAGGGTCCAAAGTTGGTTCATTTCCTGTGGGAGAAGTGCTTGTACTCTTAAATAAGCTGAGAGAAATACCTAAAGCAGGAAAACAGGGAAGAAATGTAATACAACATGATAAAACTGAAAATGTGTCTTAAAACATTACTGCCCAAAATTAATACCATTGTCACTAAACTAGTTGAAAAATTAGTTAACTGATTGTTCAAAAGCATAGCTCAATTGGAGCATCATGATGCAGCAAACCGACACAGATGAAAACAATTTTACTAAAGTCACCACCAAAGGGCATAGTACCTGACCTTGGCCCTACTCCGTTCGGCTTTACATTCTATGCAGAATTTATTTAAAAGCTTTGCCACATCTGATATCAAGTATGGGTGGAGAATTGTGTACGGAAAATTGATAAACCCAAAGTGACCTGCAGATGTTTATAATTAAATGGTACAGAACATCACAACAAAACTCAATAATAATGTGGAAGACCATGGCTTAATGTAAAATACAACTTTCTAATCGTACCTTCACATGTTTTCACATCTTTGGCATCGCATGTTAGACACTGAGAAGAAGTTGGATTAGGAAGTCCAAGCATAGGATGTACCACATCATTGGGTACTTCAATTTCTTTCACTGATATCTTCTCCTGGATGGTGTTGAGTTCAAAAAAAAAGAATGGGAAACAATGAAGAAATAACACGGATTAGTATAAGTTCATGTAATTGGCCACAAATAGATGCTGTATCATACAAAGAAGGAGCCTTGACGACAGCAGCAACTGATAGAGCATCAAAACTAGAATAGACTGAGATAATGCAATTAGTGCAGGCAGAGAAATAGGAATGCAAAACTATTCCGGTTGGTCGGAACTTTATCACATAGCAATCAGCAAAAATGGCCACTAATATTCTCTTCGGCAAACCATGTAGCATGTAAACCAAAAAATTTAAAGATTTAGGGATAGCCTTGTGGCAAGGGCTCATCCGCCATTCTCTTCCTCCCATAATAAGGTCATGGATTGAATATTCACACCCTTTTTGAAACAAATTATGTAAAATTTCCAAAATATTATAGAATTCTACTTTTCAATTATAAAAACTACCAACTAAAGCATCTGTCTTTTTTATAAAATATTTTTGTTGTAGAAGAATTCAAAGAAATCTATGTTATTGACATCACTTGAGCTTAATTGATTAAAATAACTTATTTAAAGGCCATCGGCATAACAAAATACTTTTTCTTCCATCTCGATAGATAGTACTACTAACTACAGCACCTGTCTTCATTATGAAATATTGTTACAATAGAAACATTCCAAGAGCATGCTGTTCATACAAAGGATAGGGAATAAAAAGCCCATAAGCATATTACTATACAACCATATCTCTATTATTGACATCACTGAAGCTTCACTGACCAGAATAAATTAAGTAGGCCATCCGCATAATGAAATACTCCCTCCTCTGATATAAAATCTCTTTACATATACAAACTTTAAGGATATGATATTTTTCATAGCGACCATATATTTATGGAGCGCTTCGACTTAGTAACAATGGCATGAAGATTAATTAGAAAAGAGAAATCCATATAAAATGTGTTATACGAAATTTTAAACCAAAAATGAATTATATAAATGTTACTTTGACTCCATAAAATATGTGAAATTATATAATCCACAGAGTGCTACTCCAGACACCCTGGGTTTTGGCAGAGTTGGCCATGTTGCTAAAATTGGCTTGTCAAGTTCTAGCCTCGGCATCCCCAATATTCTCGATGTTTTATATGGACACCTTGCCTCTTACTGTTTTATTGTGACCCTTTTATGGTCTGTGTTTATGTCGTCTAACTGGAAATCTGGGATGATCTATTTAGTGCTTTCTCCCAAACCTTAAGTTTTGGAGCAATAGGTCATTGGACACAATAATAGCACATGGACATTCTTTTGTGGAATTGATTTTATAAAGACTACATATCATAATTCAACTGAGACACTCTAGGACATGTTTATAGTTTGAAGCTACAAAACTGGGTGAAAATGCAATTAAAAAACAACAGTGAGAAAATAGACCGATGTGAGCAAATGTCACAGTTATGTAAAAACCTTTGCAAGAGTAAGGAAGCTGATTATTATCAGCGTAGTGTATGTGCAACATTGAATAAAGTATAAGTTCTTGGAACAAGTGGAAAGTAGTTTTCTTGAGGAAATCTTTTATTCCTACATATTTTGTACCAGTGTTTTTGGAAAGACTAATACTGGACCTATTTCTGCCATTAAATTAATTCACAAAACTCAACAAATACATAATAGAGCACTTACTGCATCTTCCTCAGTCAGAATATCAAACTTAATGCCACTCACGAACCCTGTCGGTACGAGTTGCTCTGCATGGTCATAGTCCATTGAAACTTGGAGCCACCGTCTCCTAGAATTAATGATGTCGAAAAAAATTTCAAACAATTCAGTTTATATACCACCGTAAGAAACAATTAGACAAATAGTCAAAATGCGCAGAAATTTCTATGGCATCTACTGGTTTACTAGATGTTCTTCTCTCGAAAGCAAGAGGTCGACGATCTGTGGAGGCCTGTGTACCTTATATAAATTTCTGTTATTGACCATGACCAGATTAATAAAAATACCAAAAGAGTATCATATGAAATTATTATGAAATATTTGATTTTCTGAGAGAGGTTCCCACTTATCATCACTAATAAAAATCGAACTTCTGAGAACTTTGGGACAGCCTCAACTCCTCATCCCCTACTTACAACTAGCGAAAAATAACAAATACAGATCAAGCTTTGACAGGGCTAGATGAGTAAACAATGCTAGTACCAAATGACTAAACTCTTATGTTAAATGATCATGCACAAAAACCCCAGAATGAAGAACTCATAAACCCCTCCAAACCCACATTACAAAAATCCAACTTTTGAACACAAGATGATCAAGAAATGCAAATTAGCATCACCCCATCAAACAAAACAAAAACCCCACATCACCAAAATCAAAACCCCACAGTGATCATGCAAAAAAATCACACACATTCATCATAAACAATCAAGAATCACACAAATCATGGTCATTCAAAGAAAAAGGAACTAGTAAATAAATGCAGAAAGCACTTACTTTCCCCACAACCACAAATTAATTGAGACAGAGCAGGAGCAGGAAAGGAGAGAATGAAAAGTTTTTTTTTTACACTAAATATAATATTAAATATTTAATAACACCATCTGCTTACAATGGAAATAATACGGGCAATAGAAAGAAAGAGTAATGTTTCTTGAACAACGAGTCATAGAGAAATCAACCGTCGTTGTACTTTTGTATAGTATGGGCGCTCGTGTGTTTATTTTATTTTTTTATTTTTTTTTTGAGTGCATCCACAAATACACATATGGACAATTTTGTTAATTTTGCTAAAAGGAGCATATTAGTAATTGTAAAATAATTATTAAAAAATATTTGTAGAAATGAGTGGCTAGTTATTCTAAAAGGAGCATCTGGATTACACGTTGGGAAAATTATTTAGAGCATTAAATAATGGTATTTAACATTATTTATTAATACTAAAATTTCATAACTCAACACATTACTTTAAAATTTTCACTCTTTACACATTGGCTGATGTACACGATAGCATGGGTATCATTTGCAAATGAAATGATGGCCTACTTAGCAGAATGGACCACCTCCTTGGCACTTTATACTTTTATTGCAGTACAGCATATGACCATTTCTATGAAATCTCGCCTAAATTATTTAATCTTTTTTCTTTGACAGGACCTAAATTATTTAATCATGCATATATATATCCTTTATGAAAAATGTGTTTTAAATTAGGTTGTTTCGCAGCAAGAAGATCATTGTTATTAAAGCAAATAAAAAAGAATATTGTGGTGATGTACACTAAAACCTCTATAAATTAATAATGTTAGGACCGGAAAATTTCGGCAAATTTTATTAATTTATAGAGATTATTAATTAATCGAGGTAAAATTTATATTGTTGCTATTATGTTGGGACCAAAAATCTACATTCAAAATATTAATTTATCATGGTATCGAGTAATAATTTAACGAGTTTTTACTGTATATACCGAGTAGAAATGGTCTAATAAGGTAGATAAGAACGTGCATTGATCCAATTGGTGACACCATGCTCGGGAATTCTAGGGAAAAAGATATGTGGAAAATAAATTAAATAATTTTACTTACACTTAAATTTGTATTTTTGAATTTTAAATAAAAATGAATGTAAATTAAGTTCACTTTCAAGGACATTTTCACCACTGTACTATTTCCGGAATTGCAATTGCACTACTGTACTACAAACGGACTACTGTACTTTAGCGTTTTTAACAAATTCACCATTCCCGTCAGTTAAATTGTAAAACAGTAGTGGTGAATTTGTTATAATTTGACTGACGGAAGTGATGAATTTGTTAAAAATGCTAAAGTACAGTAGTTCGTTTGTAGTACAGTAGTGCAATTGCAATTCCAGAAATAGTACAGTGGTGAAAATGTCCTTTTACCCATTTCAAAATTTTCAATCCACTATTAGGATGAAAGTACTTTCATCTCTCGGTACTTGCTTCTTTTATTACCGTTTAAAAAAAATTCAAGAATAGGGTCTACAGATGGAGTGTACGATAAGCTACCCATATCTATGTACTCACTGCTCTATATATTTACCTGTGTCTGTCTGTGTGTCAGGGGTTCTGCACAAACATAGGTTCCACATTTCACACCCTTTAAAAAAAAAAAAAAACTTGTGAAGATATTAGGTTGGTTTTGCATTTATGATTTATTCTTCTAAAATACCGTATTATATTAAACTCTTTTAATATTCTCGCAAATGAGAGTTGTTACTCTAAAATAGGTTTATTATTCGAGTCGAGCAAACTAGTTATTAAATGGGTGAAATCTCAAACTACCCACATTTTTAATCCATCTACCCAAAATGCCTACATTCAGAACCATCCGTCCTTTTTACCCACGGGCCACGCATTATACAAATGCGTACAGCGGAATACGCATTGTGAAATTGCGTGGAGCTTGACCACGCATTATCCACAAGCGTGGTCTTTGTAAAATAGAATTGTGTGTTGTTTGAACAGTCCTGGGATACGCATGTTGAATATGCGTGGTATGGGATACGATGTTCAACATGCGTATATGCTACAGTTCATCCTCTCCACAGACGGGAGAAATCTGAGCGATTTTGAGGCGAAAACCTCGGTTCCGGCCAGCCTTCCGTTCAAAACCATAGAGACATTTTTCGATAACAAAACATACACCAATCGACTCATAATGAAACCGTTTACAATCCTATGCAAGCAATTTTTAAGTTCTTTTGCCGGATTTTGAAAGCCCAAACCAAACCTAAAATCGATTTTCATGTCCGATCTATTTCTTCAATTGATTTTGCACGCCCCTGCGGGGCCAGATCGAGACAAATGAGATTAGGGGAAATGGAGAGGAGGATGTGACGATCATTTTGCTATATTCAGTGAGGGTGGTCGATGACAAACAAGAGAGAGACGAGAGAGAGACGAGAGAGACGACGAATCGCCGGCGAGGAGCTCCGAGAACGAGAGAGAAGAGAAAGGCCGAGAATGACGTCAGATGACGTCAATACGCATCAGCTGAATGCGTAACCCGTGATACGCATCATGAAAATGCGTATCCCTGAATACGCAGCTGACAGATGCGTATAGCGTAGGTAAAAAGGACGGAGTCTTTTGAATATAGGCATTTCGGGCATGTTCCACAAAAATGTGGTGTAGTTTGGGCAATTTCTCTTATTAAATGAGTTCGAGTCATTTAATATAATCAATTTGTTTCATTTAAATGAGCTCAAAACTTTGAGTCCAATTTATTCGTGAACTAAACAAGCCAAATTTAAATGAATGAAATTAGATTTACTCACGAGATTAACAATTAAAAAAAATTTAAAAAAAGAAAAAAGAATTTTCAATATTTAAATAAAAGTTATTTCTTATAATTTTTTATTTGAAATCATAAACGAGTTCGAGTCGCGTCGACCCGAATTTACGAGTTCGAGGTGGATTATGATCAAGTTCGACATATACTCGGCTCGACTCGACTCGACTTGCTTAACTACACGAATTCAGACTTATGTTCAAGTTCGAACCAAATCGAGTCTTATTAAACGAGTTTGAGCTCAAGTTGCTCACGAATTGCCTGATTCAAATTACGGTTCTACTCTAAAAAAAATAATTTTAAACAAAAAAATGTGAGAAAAATTACAAGACTGCTTTAAAGCTAAATTTGAAAGACCAACCTGCCAGATTAATTATAGCTAAATGTGAAACTATTAATCAAATGGGCTATTGCAACTTATATTGCCAACAACATGTTGGTGCAGTGGTTGAGCCACTTCAGATCTGCGTGTGCGTGAGTTTCCTAGTTTGTATTAGGTTTCCTTTCTGTATTTGTAATTCTGTACTAGCCGGGGGTCCTTCGGAAACAGCCTCCCTATTGTATAGGGGCATGGTCTGCGTACATCTACCCTCCCCAGACACCACTTTGAGTGGTATTATAACTGGGTAGATTTCATTTTTTTATTGCAACTTATATACTATTAATTAATCTCGCGTATTACAACTTTGAAGTCCTGCAATATTTAACTGGCTTATATAGAACTGTATTTCTAAAAAAGTTGCATTAGCAAAGAGCTTATCACTAATGGTGAAAGAAGGCGGGACTGCAAAAAAAAGCGCTTATTGTTAGGCAGCAGCCTTTTTCTTTGCCAAACTCCACCAACCATTTCACCAACCCCCGCCTACTACATCTAACTCCTATAAATACCCCTCTCCTCCTTCATTATCAAACACATCATAATTCTCTTTTCTCTCTCTATATAGCTGCTAGATAGTCCGTCTAGTAGGAGAGCTTTTAGCCCGCTTTCAGGAAGTGTCGGGATAGAAGGTGCTCATGCCTAAACTATTCCTTAGGGTACTTGGGTCTGACTGCAGCCATCGGAGGTGGTCCCGCTGCAGGGGTCTTTCTATCAGGTTGTGTGGCACTGTCCGGGTTGGGAGAGGGAGAGAAGGAAAGGTTGTTGGGAAACAGTGATAGGGGGAGGTTTTGAGATAAACACTTCAGTGAGTTGCTCTTGTGGATGTAGACTGGGCCGAACCACGTTAAATCTCTTGTCTCTTTTACTGTATTGTTGGTTTGTTGCTTCATTACTATCACGTATATTTGTGGGATCTAAGCACACATATTTACCAAATCGCTTCCGCATTCGCCGGGAATCGGGCAGATTCCTAACAGTTGGCATCAGAGCTAGTTGTGTCTAAATTATTGGTGCCGAAGGAAAGTCGTTAAGAAAAGTGGTTGTCTAATTTGGCGCCGTTTTGACGGAATTGCTCCCATTGTTTCTTACACTTACCTGGCCAATTGATTTAGTTGTTTGGATTGGTTTGTATGTGCAAACGGAGATCATGGCAAGTATTGGAGGATTCAAGGTGACTCCATATGATGGTAAAGGAAGTTTTATTCTTTGGCAGAGAAGGGTAAAGGATATCCTAACCCAACAAAAGCTAGCAAGGGCTTTGAAGGGGAAGGAGGGAAAGCCAACAAAGATGAGCGATGAAGATTGGGAGGATGATGAGTCGCAATGCATGAGTACCATCAGACTATGCATTGTTGATAACATTATCAATAAAGTTGTTGACGAAAGCACGCCGAAGAAATTATGGTCAAAGTTGGAGACATTGTATCTCGGGAAGAACTTGACTACAAAGTTAAATCTGAATCGCGAGTTATACAAGCTGAAGATGGCAGCTCAAGGCAATGTTATTGAGCACATGAATGTGTTTAATGGTATTGTTGATCAACTTGAAAAGGTTGATGTAAAATTGGGGGAAGAAGATAAGGCCCTTATTCTTCTTACTTCGCTTCCGGAGTCATTCAATCATTTGCTCACAACCATTTTGTATGGAAAGGACACGTTAAAAATGGAGGAGGTTCAGTCAGCACTTTTGTCAAATGCTGGAAGGAAGAACCAGGATGGTGACAAGGACGGAATGACAGTTTTGGCTTTGCGTAGTCAAAATAATAAAGGAAGGGGTGCTGTGAGATGATCTACCAATAGCAGGGGTAAATCCAGATACAGTGAAAAGGGCATGCAGTGCTTTGGTTGCAAGGAGTGAGGTCATATTAGGCCGAATTGTCCGCTTAATAAAAAGGATCCAAATGCATCATTGGCCGTGGTTACTCTCGATTGTGAAGATGTTTGCACCGTCTTCAATCGAGGCACTAGTTCTCCAGGAGAATGGATATTAGACTCAGGGTCATCTTACCATGTATGTTCCAAGAGGGGACATTTTGACAAATTCCAAGATACAGAGAATGAAACAGTTTCTTTGGATGATGGATCTACTTGTGAGATCAAGGGGATTGGAATTGTGAAAATCAAAATGTTCGATGGAATAGTTCGCAGCTTGAACGGGGTAAGATATGTGCCTAAGCTGAGGAAGAATCTAATATCTATCGGTCGGTTAGCTTCAGAAGGCTACAGATGCTCTGTAGTAGGGGGAGCTATGAATATCAAAAGAGGCCTTGTGGTTCGGATGAAGGGAGGGCTACGTGGGGGAATATATCGTATGATTAGTACGTGGCCATAATGTACTGGAACTTCGAAAATCTGGTTATCTCGTGCACGAGGGAAGAGTGACTTGAAGGATACTGCTGCGGTTGTATTGCCTTCCTATCTAGACGATGGTGCAAAGACTTCTGGGATGGATGCTTGGTCGAAGGGCTTCCACGACATCAATGAGTAGTTGGTGTGTTGCAGCTGCATATGGGCATCGACCAACACGAATCAAGTGAGCAGTGAGCCATGCAACAGATTGATTTGTTTGATATGTAGTTGGGGATCGATGGTCACACTTGTGTGTGTGATGGTCACACTTGCGTGTGTGATGGACTACATATGGGATTGACCGACGTGAATCAAGTGAGTATGTGTGTATACAACAGATTGCTTCACATGTATGTAGTTGGACAAATAGAGGTCAATGGTACACTTATGCGTATAGCAAGTGAGCATTCGAGAATGAATGTGCAAACTAGGGTATAGTTTGGAGTCTTGGACTCGGGGGGAGTTTTGTCGTAGGGAATGATACGGATCGAGCAAAAGTTGGAGTTGTGCCAACAGGGCGCATGTATAGAGTGCAAGTGAAGAGCTGTGAGTTTGGAAAGAGGGGGAGATTGTTAGGCAGCAGCCTTTTTCTTTGCCAAACTTCACCAAACATTTCACCAACCCCCGCCTACTACATCTAACTCCTATAAATACCCCTCTCCTCCTTCATTATCAAACACACCATAATTCTCTCTTCTCTCTCTCTATATAGCTGCTAGATAGTCCGTCTAGTAGGAGAGCTGGTTTAGCCCGCTTTCAGGAAGTGTCGGGATAGAAGGTCCTCATGCCTAAACTATTCCTTAGGGTACTTGGGTCTGACTGCAGCCATCGGAGTTGGTCCCGCTGCAGGTGTCTTTTTATCAGGTTGTGTGCCACTGTCCGGGTTGGGAGAGGGAGAGAAGAAAAGGTTGTCGGGAAACAGTGATAGGGGGAGATTTTGAGATAAACACTTCAGTGAGTTGAGGATATACATAATAGGTATCATAGGGCTGAATTTGTGTATAAAATTCAGGGACCGGATACTGTAATCTCTTTTATCTAGTGTAAAGTTGTTGCTCTTGTGGATGTAATCTGAGCCGACCCATGTTAAATCTCTTGTCTCTTTTACTGTATTGTTGGTTTGTTGTTTCATTACTATCACGTATATTTGTGGGATCTAAGCACACATATTTACCAAATCGCTTCCGCATTCGCCGGGAATCGGGCAGGAGGCGGGATCGCAAAGTATAGAGAGTTAGTAGCTACTGTTTCAAAGCTGCAGGGGAATATTAATCTTGTTTTGCTGAAGCTAGCTCATTCCACTCATTTTATGTCATGTCTTGATTCTAATCAATAATCTCCTTGCTAGTTGCTACATTACTATGATTTTTATATCATCCTTCGACGAGACAAACGAAAACATGATTTCTGCTTAAACCAATTGGCAGAAAAATTTCAACACTTGATCAACCTATACAGACATGTCAATCTTGTGAGAGATGTTGAAGCTAGACTAACTATGGGTATAGACTGGAGTCTGGACATACTTCAAATCAAATGAAACGTCTAACGCCACGTATTTTATTTAATTTTCAAGAAAAAACAGGATACTGTTTATACAACAATTAGAAGTTCCAAATATCAATTTGAATTATAACATGTAAAGAACATTGTTCAAGAAGACAAATTAGATCATTTCCAGCTGCAGTGTTGGTTTGTTCTTGAGATCCCTTGATAACACCTTCTTTGCACTTAATAAATAACTGGTCAGTGCCATTCTCTTTCCATGCAACTTTTATCTGCTGGAATGCAAATGCTTGACTGAATTCGCAATCAGATAGGAAATATTAGAGGCTGAACAATACAACATCAGCAAGGTGATTCGACTTTTTAGCATACGACCTGTGAATCAAATAGTTCTGTTTACAAAGCATACTCAGGTTCAGTGAATCACAAATATTTAATCTCAGCTAGTAAATTGAAGCAGTTGTGCACTTCTTAAAAAAAATTATAAATTGTAAGGGTAGTTTATCAAAAATTATAAAGTGCCCTCTGTAAAATTTATTTATGAATTGACCCCAACATGCTGGTAGAACACTTGCATTGTTAAAGAAAGGTAATCAATGTCAAGCTACCTAGAAACTTAATGGAGTATCTTAGCTAATCCAATACAGGTGGGAGCCTTTCTAAAAATGGCATACATGGTATTAAAGAGAGAAGTGGGGAGCAACCTTAACAGTTAGTAACACTTAACACAAAGCCTGCATTTCATTTCATCTGATCTGCAAACTAAGATTTCCAATAAATATATCTATCATATGGAATATATTTCTTTCAGAAGTTAGATCTGTCCATTTATATCAGATTTGACTAAAGAAGCCAACAAGAAAGTGAGAACTGAATAAAGTTTTAGCATCAAATGATATGATGAGAAGAAAGTTAAAATTTTATACTAAAAACAACAGCTCTGAAAACCAAGAAAATTTGGCCATTTTATTTATTAACCAAGAACAATTTAGCAAGACCCATACATGTGATTCATTTCTTATTTTCTATATACTACTCATTGTATCCATATTTTATTGACATGTTTAATTATAAATACAAGATTATGATATTATTACTCGCACAAAAATTTACTTCAAATTCAAGTATATCACAAAATCTACCCGTGGGTAAGTTTCTTAACCAACACCCTAGCTTTGCTGTGTTACAAGATACTTAAACATCTCAAAGGTAAAAAAGAGGGGAAGGGAGAGAGATGAAACCCAGAAGGATGTAAAAACTGTTAACTTGGCTTCAGACCGGAAAAGCTTAGGCTGGCTAAATTGTAAGTTACTCGGCTTTAGACAAGTGATCGCTACTCTTCATGTTCAGCTTCTTCTAGACTTTTTATTGGTCTTTTTTCTTCAGTCAAGAGGGATTTTTCATGCGTGCTATTGACATTTGATATCGGAATACGCGTAGGGGCCTTGTTCTCTGGCAACAGCTTCAAAATAATCCCTGTTGAGATGAGGAGTAGCCCTATCCCGTGTAGTTCTGTAAGCGGCTTTGTAAATATCAAATATGATAACAGTAAAGTTACAGCCTTTCTCGCAGTTGTTATCTGCATGTCAGTATTGATTCAATCCCATAATTAGCTTAAAGATTGTTGAGATGAATAATGACACTAAACGAAAGAAGACATTATTGTATGTCATTTTTTTTAGTACGCATAAATTTGTGAAGAAAACAGAGCACGCATTTAACAGTTTGGTGATTACCGACCACATTTAACTTATACAATGAATTTACTTTGAAATAATGTATGTATTTGAAAAATCTCAAGTGCCTAACTTAAACGTCATTAAGTTTGACGAATACATAATCCTGTATATATAGATCTTAAAAGCAACGGTGATCAAGAGAATAAAGTGTTTACCAACGCAGTATTGGCAGCCCCGAATATAGCAATCAGTAATAAAACAGAGACTTGTCCAATGAATGTGGCCATGGCTTCAAACACTAATACTCCATATACATATGGATGCTGCAACATGTAATTGTACACAGGTTAGTATTTCAATGACTGAACATGCTCGTAAACAACGCTTTTCGGAGATACTGGTCCTCCATAAAATTAATTTTCGAAGTTTAGTATTGATAGAAGTGGTTTTGAGCAAGCTCAGCCATTGTGACAAAATAAATTCCTTTGATGATATTACAACTATGCTGTCAAGTCTATCATCCCCTCTTTAATACATTAAGAAAAGATGTTCACAGGGGCTAGACTCGTAATGGAATCTCAGGTGTCAAAGTGTTTAAAGGGGAACCGAAGAACAGAAACAACGTGAGAAAAAATAATCTTGGGAAGTCAATATAGGGTAATCTTATTTATCTAGGTGTTCTTCTCTGGGAAAACAAAAAACACTTTTTTTTTTTGCAGATTTTAGCTCAAACAGACATCACTTAGGCGGATTGTTTATGCAATATGAATATTTTATTCCAAACAAAACTGTCCTACACGATTCTGCTGGTGGATTTCTAGAATTAAGAAAGTAGGCAGTCAATGACTCAAATATATCAGATAAATTTTTCCAAAGAAAGAATTTAATTTGGGTGCAATGAAAACATTATATTTGATTTACTACCAACACGATTCTCATTCAAAACATGACACACACCTTATTACGAGTACTGAGGTAATCAAATAGAAATTGGAATTTTCGTGGATTACTGAATCTTTACCTGATAACAAGATTTCCATGCCGTGAACAATTCTCCAGTTAGAATCATAGGTGGAACTAGAAAGGGCAACCCAACTACTGTCGAGCAAAATAACATCTCCTTCTGCATGATTTAAAAGCACACAAGTCAGAACAAAAATATTCATGTCAGGTAAATGTGTCGCACAAAGAATAATTACCACCAGATGTTTGACATGTTAGAATATAATATAAGATCCATATAAGACCTCCCTCTAACACCTTTACCTGAAAGATGAGTTGGTTACTTAACATGACCAACATTACCTGTGTGGTTTCAGGATTCATGGTAAAAATTGCTTCTTGAAGATTCCCCAGGAATGCATCCATTACAAGAGCACTAGATACCATCACGACACCAATGACACTGAAATTAGGAGAGGTATTGGCATCCGCTAAGGTGAAGATGATCAAGCCAACAACTAGAAGGAGAGCAGAGATATATTCACGGAGCGGGTACTTTCTTCTCAAGCCAGGAATAAAAGCACCCATCACCATTACAGGAAGTACCTGTAATAGCACAAAACAGGGAAGAAGAAAACTACGGTATAAAAATTTTCATTTTCGTCATTAGAGTAATGAATAATTAATACTGAATAACGATACCAAGAATTTAAAATTATCAACATTACGACAAATAGATACATGGTTGAAAAATGAAGAATACCTTTGTGGATTTAAACATAATCTGTGCTGGATAATTAAGAAAAGCTAAAGATCCTTTTGTTAATCCATGAGAGCCCATTAAAACAGCAGAGAGCTTAACATATGTTTTCCATGGGTTCACCATTTTCTGGGGGGTGAACCCCTGCAAGTATAACAGCACTATGTACACAAAGCCTTGTACAAAAGTAAAATACCAACCAAAGCTGAAATCCAGTTAAAAACAGTTAATAACAATCAAATTAAAAAAAATTACCTAATACAGTAGGGAAAGAGAAAAGGCTTCAACACACCTAAATTGTAGTCTATTGTATACATATTCCTGCAGAAAAAATAATAAAGAACATCACTTTCTAAAGCATTACGAAATAAGATATCCCCTACAGATTTTCAGAAAGAGCTGAAATAACATATTAAGTTTTCGATAGGTTCTTTGTAAACCCTCTCAAAAAAGAAAAGAAAAAGAGTAGTCTAAACTCCGGAAATAAGGGAAAATGTACACCCTGACAGACGCAGAATTTATATTCCAGAAGAGGTCCAAGTTGAACCATAGTTTTCATACAATATTTTTGTAATCTTTAGCTTTATAGAATTTATATTTCAACATTTACAACGAAAATTGTAACAAAAGAAGTGAAGAAGATACAGTTTCCAACCTATTTGTTCCTTGTCTAACCTATTTTTACATAATATATGCACATCAAACTTTTTGTTATGCTAAACCACATGAAACTTTTTTAATTATAGTATCTATAAGATCATGATTTTTAAGGAGAGAGCATTTCTCATAGTGGGAGCAACACAATGTGGTCTGCGTACATTTCACTCTTCCTATCTCCGATCCGACACACTACCGGCATGGGATTAGATTATGTACATTTATTGATACTGTATACACAGGAAGGGAAGGGAAAAATAAGAACAAAACCTCACAAATGCCATTAACGAGATAACCAAAGAAAAAGCCTGAAGAGCAGATAAGAAATTGCTGCCAGGTGGGTCTATCAGAAAGCGAAATCCAAAACAGAGACCTGGCTTGATCTTCATTGCTCTTCATTTTCGATTTCTAATCCCCGATCACTTAATCAAATTCGAATAATATAAATCCAAAATGACCCGTGACTCGAATTGGCTCTTCAAATATTTAATATAGAGAGAACTGAATTAGGGTGGAAAGTGGTTTATTACATTTACATGCAAAAGAAAAGAAAGATCAAGAAATGAGTAAACTCATGCAACAATGTCTCTGTTCTCCATTAAATAAATTTATGTTTATATAAATTTAGGGAGCCTAAGACATGTTTTAGGTAAATTCTCACGAAACTTTGGTGAGATACTCAAGTTCTTTTTTCTCTTTATATATTATATGTATACAAATGAATACCTTTAATAAAATCTAAATACATTGTATATACAGATAGATGTAGATGAGTGAGATTAGTTTGGTAGGGTGAAGATTTGAAGAGGGGAAAGGGAGGAAATTTTGGCATGAAATTCTGAGCAGCCAGCAAGTGTATTATTCATGTGTTTGGTTTCACGAGAGGAACAAGAGTTGGCTCACCGTTATATACACACCTTTAATTTATCCATTTTTATAGGGAAAATTTAAAATAATAAAAATGTTTTCTTTCATCTCCCAAAATAAAATGTTTTTTAAACTTAAAAAGATAAATATAAAATAAAATAAAATTATATCTTATGATGGAAAATAAACTGTGCCACAAAAAAATATTTTCTAAAAACCTTTTACTATTATCTGTTAGTTTTATTCGGCCTCAATTCTCAGCCTCGCCTGCATTATAACAAAATTAAATTATATCTTATGATGGAAAATAAGTTGTGCCACAAAAAAAAAAAATTCTAAAAACATTTTATTATCTGTTAGTTTTATTCAGCCTCAATTCTGAGCCTCGCCTGCATTATAACATGTTTTGAGCCTTAGTCCATTTTTTCTGGATTATCATTGGATTTATTTTAAGTTACTCCAACTAATGTTCCATCAAAACCAAATTTTTTGAATTTAAGAACCTTCTTATTAACTTGAAAACTCAGATGATAACATCTTCAACAATATATCGGAAGGAACCCGGATCCTCTGTCCCCTTCTCAATGCTCCCTTCTGTATCTCCTGCTCTTTTAATATTAAAAAAATGTTCCTGGCAGAACCCATTTTAATGAAAATAATAACAGGGAACATGGAGAAAGCGTGACTCATCTGGAAGAGATTCAAAATTATTCAAATAAAAAAACTACCAAATTTGTAGCCACGAAGGAGGCACTAAATACAATAAAAGGTGAAATAATTTATTACACCATTTTTGAATGTTTAGTAATTTTATCGTATGTAGTATCCTCTTCTACAAAAATTATACAATTCAGATGCTCATATAATATTCACAATAAAAAAAATTGTAAAATTTACATTCCTGACTAGTCATATTTTTAAATTAAAATAATAGTCATTTGTTCCTTTCTACTTTTATTCCATTTTTTTATAATTTAATATTCAAGAATATATAATGCGATACGCCATTACTTCTGAAAATTCTATATTTTCTTGTAATTTTTAGTACTAGTGTGATCCAATATGAATTCTGTCTTGGGAGTAAAATGTCTAGACAACAATTATTTTGTTGCAAGTCGGATCTAAATATTATTTTGTTGCAAGTCGGATCTAAATATTGATAATTGATGCACTAGACTAGCTAATGGATATATCAAAACTTAATTAATTGTTTTACAAAAAAAAAACTTAATTAATTGTTTTACAAAAAAAACTTAATTAATTAATGTAAAGTAAGGAAAATATATAAGGATACCCATAATGTTTGAGGACCCTTTGTATGGTGATGGACGTTTCACCCATCTCGCCTGACCCGATCCGATTTAGAACAGGGATTTGGGGATTTTCTCGAATTTGGGGTAGGGAGTGGTGAAAATTTTATTAAAAAATTGGGGATTGGGACAGGGCGATGATTAGAGGTGTAAACGAGTCAAATATGTGCAGATACTAGTATGATCAGATTCGGCTCGAATTTGTAATTACTCGTTCGGATCCGGTTCGAATTCGTACTAAACTTTTAATCCTTTATTCAAATTCGACTCGAATTCGAATATAAATGTTCGTATTTGATTCGGTTCACCTCGATTGAATACCGAATAACTCGTTTTTGTATATTTGAATTCATCTAGAATAATCTGAAAAAATGAATAATATTCTAATGATTATTTTAAAAAACTAAAATGTGCTCATGTGTAGAATATTACTTTAATAATATATATTTTATACATAATATATATTATATGCATAATTTACGGATTCCAATCGAATACCTATAAGTTCAAGTATCCTAAAATTATTCGAACTACTCTACAAAAATATGATCGAATATTAGAGTGGTGAGATTCGACCCAAATATTCGTTCAAATTATAAAACAAGATTCGAATTCGCTCATTTTTCCCGTCCCCGATCCGACGCCCATCCCTAACTGCGTAATCTTTCGGTCAAAACAATCTGTACTATATATAGGCATGCACTCTTTCAAATGAAAGTCGTAAAAACCATCTGGAGAAGAGTTTGATTAGCCCGAATGATTTACTCGAGTGAAACCAACTCCTTAACGCGGAGCTGCTTTGGAAACCATGGCTACTAATCCTAAAACCGTAAAGTTTTAAAACGCTAGCTAACCTATTGGCGTGCGGGCAACTAGCAACAGCCTCTTCTAGAAAACATATTCAGATCGGTTTCATAGTTTCGTAAGCAAAATAACGTCTGAAAAATGTCGATAATTTCGAAAGAGTTTAAATAATTTGGTTTATTGTGACCATCCAACACGAACAATAGTACCTGTTGTACCAACATTGCCAACCAGAATTTTCCGGAAATGAATAGTTGGTGTCAGTATCTTGCGCTATATATGTATCTCTATTAATACTCTCTCATGTATAAACATAAGGCATCATTTCCTTATTTTTCCTCCTTACAGCTTAATCTGTAAGTCATGTCTCATAGTTTCTTTACACACTGTTTGTTTTTCAGTAAGATCACACACACGCTTATTTTTGTGCTTTGATTCGTGAATTTAGGTTACGATGGAGGCTCGAATCATAGCGAAAAAAATGATAAAACCAGCAGTTCCAACTCCTGATCATCTGAGGATTTGTAAGTTAACTTTCTTTGATCAACTTGCTCCGATAGATCACATACCATTTATGCAATTTTACAAAGCTAATACCGGTGAGCAAGGGGAAAACTTACAGGACAAACTGCTAAAATCATTATCAGAAACATTGATCCGATTTTACCCATTAGCCGGAAGATTTATTGAAGACGGTTGGTACATTGATTGCAATGATATGGGAGCGGAATATATAGAGTCTAAACTTAACATTGAATTGGATGACTTTCTTAGCATAGCACCTAAAAATATGCATCTTTTAGATCATCTTGTCGCCAGGGATAATCTTAAAGCAATTAGTAATTTAGCTACTACTCCCATTCTTTGTTTGAAAGTGAGCACTTTTAGTTGTGGGGGAATAGCTATTTGCACACATCTTTCACATAAAGTAGTTGATGGATTTACAGCAGCTACATTTTTTCGTGCATGGAGTACCACTTGTAAGTCTGATACAATCACCCAAGAGGTCGTTTTTCCACCACAATATGGCTTTGATAAGCTTTTTTCAACTCGAGATATCCCAGATGTCATTAAGCAGAAGCACGATTCATCCAAATCTTCCCACGAAAAACTTGTCACAAAAACATTTGTATTTGATGAAGAAGCTATATCTACCATAAAATCCAGACTTGCTCATAGCATAGATATTACACGGCCTACACGCCTAGAGGCGGTCACATCTACAGTGTTCAAGGCAATAATTTCTGCCACTAAATCAAGAAAAGATTTGATGTTTTACTGTCCTGTAAATGTCAGGGGAAGATCAAATCTTCTGAAACAAGCATCGGATGATAATTCATTATTATGCGGGAATTATTGTATTCCGGTTCCAATTAAAATTAAAAGAGACAGTAGTAACAAGGAAAACTTGGAGGTACAAGACTTGGTTAGTTTAATGAGGAGTAGGATTCAAAATGTTCTCGATCTTTGCTTGAAAACTTCGAATCCTGATGATTTATACTTGGAGTTGGGGAGAAATCTTACAGAAATAATGGAGGATATGGGAAAAGAAGAAGTGGATCCTGTGTACTTTAGTAGCTTATGCAGGTTTCCATTTTATGAAGCTGATTTCGGGTGGGGGAGGCCGGAATGGGTGACAACAGGTGGGATGGCATTAGAACTTGCATTTTTCATGGACACTAAAAGGGGAACAGGAATTTCTGCAATGGTGTGCTTGCAGGAAGAGAGAATGCTTCAATTTGAGTGTGATCCTGACATTGTTGCATTCACTTCCTAAGTGCATTACTTAGCTATATGATACTACTACCTAATAGTAATTAATTGATTGTACGTATTGCAGAAGTATTTTATATCTGGAGGACTGATCCTGTATATACTTTTTATGATCATTTTATGATGAAATAAATCCTCGTCCTTGCTACCGATTTATATTAACAACGGGTTAAACATCAAGCACATGATTCATTGTGTTCAAATATATCATTTTAGTCATTTTTTATTTAACTTAAATAATCACTGACTTCTCTTAATTCTGCACAAATTGTTAGAGTTAAAGGAAAATATGGAAAACGTTTTCCGTTTAATCTCCATTACTTTACCGAACTGGTGCAAATGTATAAGATTAAGATATGCCAGGACATGTAGTTTAGATAATTGGAACACATGTATTGGAACGGCAGGGTGGAAATGAAAACATTGAAACAGGCTGTACCTTCTAGTAAACTCGATCGATCAACTTGCTACAAAATATAATGCCTTCGTGGCATATGGGCCTTCGTGGCATGATACACAGTTTTCTGTATGAAAAATTAATGCAAGAGCTACCAAATGGGTATCAACAATTATCTATTATCTATTATATATATAATACCACAACATGTCACATTTTATTCCTTGCAAAGTTACTATTTTAGCCCTTAGGTCTTTCCATTCATATACAAACCACATTACCACTATGCTAACAAATCACATATGTTGTGTAAGTCATAAATATGCTATGTATGTTGGGTGATGAATGAAAAATATTTGGTATTTTGATTTCTAAGATATTTTAAATGTTATAGTTTAGTATAAATTAGTGATATATGATATGTAGTGAACTTAGATATATACCACAACATGTCACATTTTATTCTTTGCAAAGTTACTATTCTAGCCCTTCATATATTTAATATACAACAAACTAATAAGAGCCATTAACTTTTAATAATTTATATTAGTGCATATATTTAGATTAAAATTCTAGAAATACTCATAAAAATCGAGAATCGGAACTAAACGATTGGGTTCACGATTAGGAATTAAGCCTGCGAATAACAAGAATAATAAAAGAATAATAAACATATATATTTTAGTAATAATAGTATTTAATGTATTAGTCTAATTTGTAATAAAATATACTATTTAAAAGTTCATAGCGAGTAATCAGATTTAAATTCTCAGTTCTGAATGAAGTGAATTTAAATTCACAACTGAAAACATTGAATTAACTGACTATCTTAATAGATATTATAAATCTTAGACAATTCATATTGAAAATGAAGTTCTCGAGAAGAGAGTTTGCTAAGCTATATTTAGGCAACATCGCTACAAATTGAAAGGTGTTCACGGCTACAAAGTCGAACTACTAAAACCCAAAATATCGCAATATTCCACATTTTATTTAATATCATTTCACATTTATGCCTTCCAATTTCCTATGATTTAACTCTAAAATTCCCCTAAAATCAAATGCTATGAAAACGTTAGTTATAGACATTGTCCAGAATCGAAACTCTGACATCCATTTCTAAGTATAATGAATTTAAATTTATAACTAAAATCATTGAACTAGATGACTAATTGATTGGATATTAGAAATTTTGGACACAACCTGTTACAAAGTAAGAGCACTTGAAAATAGAGTAATCTATATTTAGGCAACAATGCAATAAATTGAAGAATATTCATGATCACAACTATTAAAAATCAAATATTACAATAAAGCTTGAATATCCCCGTGTCTTACACGGGTAATGAAGCTAGTTACAAAATAATGTGACATTATTTTGATTGGTTATAATTGTAATGAACCCGCCAGAATCATCCAATTTTGTATAAGTTTATTAACAAGCCTATTCCGTATGTGTTTAGTAGGGCAGCTTGTAATATAACCTAATTGCAATAGCTTTATTATGTATTCTCACTATCAATAAAACTTTTCTTTTCTACCCATCTATGTCATTTCTTTACGTTTATTATAATATTTCTTGCTTCCGTTATAATACCAGTAAACTCGATCGATCAACTTGCTACAAAATATAATTAACATTCATCATAAGTACAAAGTATCGGAATAATTGATCGAATTTATACAATTATATTCGACTACATACTTATTGATTTTATAATTCGAACTGATCCACCGATGTAAAATATAATCCCTGAATGTGTTATGTGACATCAGAGTAACCGGCCAATGACATTCCATTTATGGATAAAGCCTGAAGTCCAAACTTGTTAAACAACCTCCACCCAATTAGTAAAGCAAACTCTACGATGACATTGTTATTTAGTCATAATAGACAGCTAGAGTGAAACAGTTTTTGATCAAAACTTGCTGAACTCTAGAATTTCAAGTCCAGCCAACAGTGAAAACTCATTGTTTTCCTTCTCACTGGTCCCTGTACATTCTTCTTCTAGGAAAAGACTGTACTGGTATTGCGTAATCACGTGTCCCTATAATTTGGTTAATCATTCGCATTGATCGGTGCAGATACGATTTGGTATCATGGGGACAGATTGAAATTGTCACGAGTAAATCACAGTTAAAAAAATCTCAGATTTTATACGCGTGAATTTTTTGATATTAGTCCATTCTTATTTCATCCATCACCCTTTAGGAACGGTCTTTCATTTGAAAAGTGTATAAAAAATTAAAAATAGTGCCGACCTAGTAAGCTTCTTGGTGACTAGGTGGAATTGTAACAGTGACGTTTTTTTTTTAAAAAGCATACTTCATTGGGGAAAACATAGACCCAGGGAGTTGGACTAGGACACATACAGAAACACACCCCTCGCACAGGGACTTTCCATGTCCATCATTAAAATAGTTATATGACAAACATTCATAAAACACCTACTTGCTGGCTAACTACACCCTAGTGATTTAAATAATGGGGCTTAATCTAGGGGTGGTAAAATTCAACACGACCCGAAATTCGATATGAATTTGACATGGAAAAATACGAATTAGGGTCGGGGTTTTTACGTTTCGGGTCGGGTTCGGGTTCGGGTAAATTTTTACCCGTTGGGTTCGGGTCGGGTCGGGTTGACCCAGTATACCCGAACCCGACCCGAAATTTTTTTATATATAATATATAATATAAATATATAATTATATTACAAAATATATAGATTTATCATATATTTATATATTATTTAAATAATTTTATTCAAATATCATCTTATAAAGTTGTTATTATATAATTTTTTTAATATATTATAAATAAAAATAATTTAATATAATTATAATAATTAATATTTAATAATTTTCGGGTCAAAACTAGTCATTTTCGGGTTGATCAGGTACATAACAGGTCGGGTTCGGGTTGAAAATTTCAACCCGTTTCGGGTTCGGGTCGGGTTCGGGTTGACCCAAAAACAGGACCATGTACAGCAAACCCGACACGAACCCGACCTGTTACCCGAAATTGCCACCCCTAGCTTAACCACACCAACCCGAAATTGTTACCCGAAATAACTTGCATTCGTATCCATATTAAATATTGAGAATATTTGGGGTTGCAAAGAGTTGAATCCGGGATCTATGCATGCCTGAGCTCTGATACCATGTTAAATGTGCGTGCCTGAGCTCTAATACCATGTTATATAATCAGTCACTCTAAAACCTTAATGAGTTGGTTACTTAATACTAGCTTATAACCCGTGCTATGCACGGGTTTCTTTTGATATGTTATTATAAATTTTATTTTATGCTATAATTATGTTTGTATATAATCATTATTTTTAAAAAATATTTTAATGTTAATTTAATATAAATTTAATTAATGATATGCATGATTTAAAATTTATATTATAAAATTTTACGTTAAATATGTTGTTGATGGGACTCGAGTCTTGAAATTTTAGTAATGTAATTTAATCATAAAATATATCTTATAATTACATTTAACGGTTCTTGTTAATTAATATAAAACTAACGATAATATGGTATAATATCTTTGGGTATACATTAATGATTGCAAAATTATGTTTTAAATTAAAAGGTAATGTATTTAATTAGAAAAGAAACATTGATGATTGGAAGATATGGTATAATTAATATTTTAAGCCGTCTATAAAAGGTAATATCAACTAAAATTAACATGAAAAAAGTAATCAAGTAATTACCATTAATTATATTATTCTATTATTTATTTTATTTACCCGTGCTATCTATTATTCTATTATATTGTTTTATTATTTAGCTGTTTTATTTTATTTTTAGTTGTTTATATTATTCTAGCTTATAACCATTGCGATGCACGAGGTTTTTATATGAAATAAATTTATTTTATGTTACAATTATATTATTATATAATTATTATTTTAATAATTATTTTAATTTTAATTTAAATAATATATATAAATTTAATTAATGATATGCATGATTTAAAACTTATATTATGGAATTTTGAATTAAATACGTCGTTGACGAAATTCGAATCTTGAATGTTCTAAAAACTAACTTAATCATATTAATATTTAATCATCAGATCTAACGGTTCTGATTTTTTTGCTAAAAATTTAACGATAATTATTCGTTGTATACGGATTTCTATTATATATTTTTATTAGTGATTGAAAGATATGGTGTGATATTTTTAGTATATATTAATAATTGCTAAATTATGTTTTAAATTAAAAGGTAACATGTTTCAATTGGAAAAGAAATATTAATGATTGAAAGATTATGATTGCAAAATTATGTTTTAAATTAGAAGGTAACGTGTTTTACTTAGAAAAAAATATTAATGATTGGAAGATATGATATTTTAGGTGTGTATAAAGGGTAATATGTTCAATTAAAAGTAAACGTCTTTTAAATTGATTGAAAGATACGATATTTTAAGTATTTATTATATTTTATATAATATTATAATTATGTTTTTATATAATTATTATTTCAATAATTTTTTTAAATTTAATATAATATAATTTAATATACTCATATTTACGAATTATACTAATGTTTTCTTATTATAAACAACGTATATGAATTTTTAATATATTTTTTTAATATTAAAAATATGGTGTGATATTTTTGGGTATATATTAATAATTGTAAGTTTAGTTTTAAATAAAAAAGAAAAAATATTTTAATTAGAAAGAAAATATTAATGATTTGAAGATATGGTACGACTGATATTTTTATAAAAGGTAATATATTCAACTAAAAGTAAATGTGAAACTGGTAATGGCTAATTACCTTTGATT
Organism: Saposhnikovia divaricata; assembly: GCA_036435485.1. NCBI lineage: Eukaryota > Viridiplantae > Streptophyta > Magnoliopsida > Apiales > Apiaceae > Saposhnikovia > Saposhnikovia divaricata. Next base: position 30,824,991 of record CM071600.1, read on the forward strand.
ATATAAAACTTATATTATGAAATTTTAAATTAAATACGTAGTTGAATCTTGAATGTTTTGTAAAGTAACTTAAACATATAAATATTTAATCATCAGATCTAACGGTTTTGAATTTTTTGCTAAAATCCTAACTGTAATTATTTGTTGTATACTGATTTTATTATATATTTTAATTAGTGATTGAAAGATATGGTGTGAAATTTTTGAATATATATTAATAATTGTAAGATTAGTTTTAAATAAAAAAGGTAACGTATTTTAATTAAAAAGGAAATATTAATGATTTGAATATATGGTCTCATTTATGTTTTTATAGAGGATAATATCTTCAACTAAAAGTAAATGTTAAAATGGCATTGACTAATTACCAAAACTAAATGTGAAACTGACAATGACTAATTACCTTTAATTATATAAAACTTATATTATGAAATTTTAAATTAAATACGTCGTTGAAGAAATTCGAATTTTGAATGTTTTGTAAAGTAAATTAATCATATAAATATTTAATCATCAGTTCTAGCGGTTCTGATTTTTTTACTAAAATCCTAACGGTTATTATATGTTGTATACAAATTTTATTATTTTACATGAAAAAGGAAATTATTTACTTATTAAAAAATAGAAAATATAATATGTTTAACTTGAAAAAGGAAATTGATTAGTTAGTAGGATGGATTTTATCTCTAATTGAATAAGGGTAAATAAGTAAAATCAACAGGTACCGTACCATCCGAATAAATTTTTAATGTTTCGGATTTTATATAATAGTACTAACTTAAAACCCGTGAGATGCACGGATTTTTTTTAATATTATATAAATTTTTTCAGTAAATTTAAATTAATTTTTTTCAAACATGAATTTTGGATGCTTAAATTTTTTATATGAGATGATTTGATAATAATTATATAAATGTTATCCGTGATATTTATAGAAAAGTAAGGATTTTAGTTGAGAAAGGTAATCGGTTAATTGTTAATAATTATAAAATTATTATTTATTTTATTAAATAGAATGCTCGTGATATGATTGGAAAAAGAGAGGATTTAGTTAATGAAAATTAAAAAGGTAACATGTTTTAGGTGAAAAATGTAATTGATTAGTTCATAGTAATTATAATTTAATTACTTTATTTACTAAATACAATTGCTCGTAATATTTTTAGAAAAGGAGAAATTAATATTATCTTTGATATTTCTATTAAAAGAGGGATTTTAATTAGAAAATATATAAAAGATGATAAGTTTTAGCTGAAAAAGGTAATCGATTAATTACTAATATTATTAGTTTATTGTATTAAATAGAAGCACTCGTGATATAATTGGAAAAAGAGAGATTTTAGTTAGAGAAAATAGAAAGGTAACGTGAAAATTAAACAGGTGACATGATTTATGTAAAAAGGGTAATTGATTAGTTTATAGTAATTATAATTTAATTATGTTATTTTACTAAATAAAATTTCTCATAGTAAGTTTAGAAAATGAGAAATTAATGTTGCCCGTGATATTTGTAGGAAAAAAAGGAATTTAATTAGGAAAAAATAGAAAAGATGATACGTAGTTGAAAAGGTAATCGGTTAATTATGATTAGTATTATAATATTATTATTATTTTATTTTTATTAAATAGAAATTCCCGTGATATAATTGGAAAAATAGAGGTTTTAGTAAGAGAAAAGAAAAAAGGTATGTGTTTTGGCTGAAAAAGGTAACCGTTCATGATATAATTGGAAAATGAGAGATTTTAGTTAAAGAAAAGAGAAAAGGTAATGTGTTTTGGCTAAAAAGGTATTTGATTAGTTAATAGTAATTATAATATAATTATGTTATTTTATTAAATAAAATTACTTGTAGTGTTTTTAAAAAAGGAGAAATTTTAGTTAGATAAAATGTAAAAGATATTGTAATTTACCTGAAAAGGGAAATTATTTAGTTATTGAAAAATAGAAAAGCTAATATGTTTAACCTGAAATAGGAAATTGATTAATGAAGGATAAATTTTAGTTAGATAAAATATAAAAGATATTGTATTTTACCTTAAAAAGGAAATTATTAGTTGTTGAAAAATAGAAAAGATAATATGTTTAAGAGTAAACTTCAAAGTGATGACCACATTTTACACTCATTTTCAAAAAATTGGTCAGACTTTCAATTTTGCAAAATGGTGGCCAAACTTGTCTTTTTACTTTCAAAAAGGTGGCTGTAGGCGATTTTCAACTTTTTTGGCAGGGGTAAAATGGGAAAAAATATTATTTTACTAAAAATAAATGCTAAAAATCACAAAAATTATCCAAAAAATCCCCAAATTAATATGTATCACCATATGATTGGTTATATTCGTAATAATAATAATAATGCCCCCCATGCATGCACATAAATTGACTAATTAAATCTTAACAACTCATATTTGTGGATTTTTTTGGTGAATTGATGTACATACATGGGGGCATTATTATTATTATTACGAATATAATCAATCATATGGTGACACATATTAATTTGGGAATTTTTGTGGATAATTTTTGGGATTTCTAGCATTTTTTCCCCATTTTACCCTTGTCAAAAAGCTGAAAATCGTCTGCAGCCACCTTTTTGAAAAGAAAAAGGTAAGTTTGGCCACCATTTTGCAAAATTGAAAGTCTGGCCACTTTTTTGAAAATGAGTGTAAAATCTGGCCACCACTTTGAAGTTTACTCTATGTTTAACCTGAAAAAGGAAATTGATTAGTTAGTAGGATGGATTTTATATATAATTGAATAACGGTAAATAACTAAAATCAATGGGTACCGTATCGACCGACCGACCGACTAAACTTTTAATGTTTCGGCTTTTATATAATAATATAGATAGATTTTTATTAGTGATTGAAAGATATGGTGTGTAATAACCCAAATTTCTATACTTGAGAAATTTTTTAATTTGAGGAATGAATAGTGATTTACTGGATGAATAGTGACATTATGGATGAATAGTGAAATTATGGATGAATAGTGATTTTTGAGGATTAAGAAATTTTCATGTCATCCTATGTACGGGATAGGAAATGGATATTTTGAAGTTATATTAGTGTTCTACGATGTAAATATGTGTATGTAAACGCGATCGGAATTCAGAAATTCCAAACTTTATTTTTATGGAATATTTGACCGGGCAGTGAGGAGCACAATATTGTACGATATAAATATACATAAATAATAAGATAAATTATTCATTTTATATTGATTTGTCTTACATTTTTTAGACCAACACCCATTTTATACATTATAAAAATACAAAGCGTACGAAATAATAAAAAATTAAATACGAAAATCCTCTTTTACTCTAATTTCAATTTACATTTTCTTTTCTTTGGAAATACTATTGTAAATAAAAAAAGGTTAAAACTTATTTTTTATATCTTAACTATAACTATAATACAATTTTTGAGCTGAGACTTGCCATTAAGAGCATCAATTATTTTCTTGATTGCATATATTATGTTTGAAAATTGAGATAATTTAGAAATTAGATATGTAATATAATATAAAGATTGTTATAATTCATTTATTGAATCTTTATAAGTGTTTTTTTCTTTCTTATATTAATTTAGTTAAACAATTTTTTATTAGAAATCAAATTATAAATCTGGTCTATCCTTTTCGTTATTTTCCTTTCCCAAGAATTTGCCCGTTTATGGAACAAAAAAGAATATTTTTCGTTAAAATGCAAACTTTATTTAAGGTTTAGTTTAACATCTTGAACATATATGATACTTCTAAAAGCTTTTTGTAAAATTTTATTTTTTGAGTTAAAAGAAGTAATGACTATAATCTATATAAGTACTCCCTCTGTCCTAATGAGTTATATAAAAAAAGGTGTGCATGTGCATTTTAAGAATAGTTTCATAATTTATTCATAATTTTTTTTTAGATAAAAATTTAATAATACTATTTTTATTCAAAAAAAAGAAAATTTTAAAAATAAACTATAGAATCATCCTTGCAATGCATCATAAAATGCGTGCCCCTCTGAGTAGTGTGTCCTGTTTGTGTTTGTGTGTGATCGAAATATGACATAAATCACAAAAATCTATACCTTTAACAACTTTACTGAGGTCTGTGAATAGAACCATTTGAATTGCAAAGACAGCAAGCAAGTAATCCCTTAAATGAACACTGCAATACACAAATTTCATAAGAGACCAAAAATGAAAAATAAAGCGGAGCCATCTGTTTTTCACGGTGCATTATAATCAACAGGTCGGTCAATCAACATCCTAATTGTTTTTGTCTCTAGATGTCTTGAGACTTCTATACATTCCTGCACGTCCTCGTCACAAGTAATTAGTATCCATTCACCATCATCATCTAGATACTTGATTGTGAAAGTATTTCTCTCCAAGTGCAGCCTCTTAATAACATTTTCTTCTAACTCAGATATTCCTGATGATTCAGGTAGCTTAAACCTTATGTGAGCACCGTTATATGTGGCCTTAACTGTACTCGTATTCAAGTTCTGGCTTGTATGAGCAACAACAGGTGCAAACTGTACAGGAGGCATGACCGAAGGGAAGTTTCCTTTACCTGGTACCTGATCATTTATTCTTCTCCTGGTCTCAGAGGAACTGCGGCCCATGTTTCTCTTGCCATATTTCCACCTCATGATACCAACCTCTCTACACATTGCTTTGAATGCAGTTCTACTAACTATAAGAGAGCACAATCAAAAAAAAAAAAACTTAACCATCAACACTTATGTAACAATATTTTAATAGTAATTAAATGCACCAACAAAGTCAGGTGCAAGAAAAATAAAAATTACCACCGAAGCTCTTTCTTGCATCATCTAGTGGTCTCCCAAAATGCTGGCTAATACTCTCATGGGTATAACTGATATTTTTTTCAGATTCCTGTTCTCTTTTTGATGTCTCAGCCTCTATTGTGTAATCACCAGTGAAACAAAAATCCAACTACCAATTTAATCGAGTGCAAAATAAGGTATATTCATAATGTGCAAGTGTATATCAAATACTCCCTCTGTATCAAATTATTTTTTTTGGTTTTTGACTTTGAACACTATTCATTCTAAGCGATTGATTACTAATTTATACCTAATCTATAAGACCAAATATAGTCATGAGTGATCTTGTTGAATTCGTATTTGTTAGTACTTTAATACCGTGAAATTTTTATAATTAATAATAATATAAAATTAAAGATATAAACGATTAAAAGTGTGTGTTGGCAAATGTGACAACAGTAAATATGAAAAGTATTTTGAGACAGAGGGAGTACCAGTATAAATGTGTGTAGTATACTTTTAAAACAAACATTCATGTTACCTCTCCGATCAGCCACATTACATATGGGAAAAGGTGATGATGTCAGCAAAGACTGTGAATTACCATTACAATCCTTCGACGGAGGGAAGGAAGAGCGCGTATGAAATGGTGGCGTAGGGACAGAACCCAAACGCCGATGTACTGCTCGGGATGGTCCTGAAAAAAGGAATCCTGGTCTCTGCACAGTGTTATCACTTTGATAAACACGACTTATAGATTCGTGCTCACTGTAACCATCTGTGTTTGTACTAGAAGAGTTATGTGCTCCGATATAATCCCAATTCCAGTCAGCAGCAGACCAGCCCACTACTTCTTCTACAGATTTCCTCCTGTCTCTCATTCCTTCATCATTCGAATCACCAGTTCCTTTATCCGAACCCGACTCCCAACCACCTCTCCAAGATGCTGCATTTTCTACAAAATCTGGGATTTGTGAAATGTGTGGTGGTATGACAACCCTGCTGTTATCACTTTCATATACACTGCTTATACTACAATCACCATCTGTTCTGTTACCACTTGCTATACCATCTACATCTTCAGGTTTTCTCAAAGGATTAGCTGCATCAAATGTTTCCCAATTGAAGTCAAACAAATCCTCCATTTCATCATCTAGGATCTGTGAATCTGGTAAGATGGGTAGCATCTTCTGGATAGGATGGTGATACACCTTTAGGCTGTGTTTGGATCGGGGGTTGGTAGGGGCTGGGTCAGGCGTTGGGTTTAAACCTCAACACCAGTATTCATCATTTAAATCATTTTAATTGGGATTTCTGCCGGTGGGATGTCTGCCACTTTTTTGTCCTTTCTGACTTATTGATACAGTAAATTTTTGACCTTTCCATTTCCGAGCCTTTTCCTCTTTGCCGTTGCAAAGTTACTATTTTAACCCTTCATACATTTAATATAGATCAATTAATAATCTTATATTCAACATCCCTTTATATATATTTTCTTTGCCAAATTTATATATATATTAACAACAAAACAGGGATTAACCCTTACCCAACGACAAACCGAAAGGGGGACTATCTAAGAGCAATCTACAAGAAGCAGATTGCAACTAGAAAGCAAAAAAAGCAAACCACTAAGCTAACCAGTTAGCATAATTAGAGTCCCTAGCAATATTTACAAACCATGTAGCACTAGTTAACCTCGCTTTAATATCAATAATAATGCCATCTAACCTTTCCCATGAAGTCTAGAATTCCTTTCCCTCCTGATGTGATAAAAGTACACTTGTGCACCAAGAAGGAGCAAGCTTTTATGCACAGAGTTAGAAACGGAGCCCCAGGCAGCAAGAAGATCATTCCAGATGGTAAAGCTATGAGCATAAATCCCAGTTGAGCATCAAGGTAACGGAGCCAAAGGAGCTATAACTGCAAGTAACCATCAAGTGGTTCGAGCTTTCTATTCCCCCAACATACAGTAAGCAATGCTGAAGAAAATCAATTCCAAAGGAGGCTAGACGAGCAAAAGTATTTAGACGCCCATGGCAAACTAGCCATTCGAGGTGGGCATACCTATGAACTTTGAGCTTATGCCATACCTGATTATGCCAAGGAACCTCTGGTAATTTGAATCTAATAGCATCCCATATGTGACGAGTACGTAGCTTGTGTAAACGAGTGTCATTCCACATGATAGAATCCTCAGTAGAGAGATCAAAAGAAGGATAGTCGAAGCAGTTAATCCATCTTCTAAGATTTTGATTATGATGATGCCTGTTATTTATCTCTGGAAGCCTCCAAGAACCTGTGTTAATAAGATCATTTAATTTATATTTAGTATACACCATTTAATATACATCATTTAATATCTATTTAAATATTACGTAATTAATTATACCAAACTAATAATAATCATTAACTTTCGTAATTAATAATTTATATTAATGCATATATTTAGATTAAAGAGTAAAATGCACTTTGTGTACCTGAAGTTTGACGAAGACACCACTTGAAATACCACATTTCTAAAAGTACCACGGGCAATACCAAGTAATGGATTCAATTACATTTCGTGTACCGCCGTCTATCTGATGCTAACGGCGTTATTGAATCAGGGGCATAACAGTCTTTTCCATACAAGAATATTGCGCGGGCTTGGTTCTGGCGGGGTTTTCACTGGTATATGTACACCACAAACACAGCACAACTACATTACATACATTTAATTGTATAAACCCTAATTAAACTTATCCCAAACAAAAAAATGGCGAGCAGAGCACTTATGGATGATGAAATCGATGCTATCTTGGACCTTGCTTGCCACTATGATCGGATGAGTATAATGAAGACTCAATGGTTTGGGCATAATGCGGGAAGGAGATATAGGTCATGTCCAAACAACACTTGTGGCTACCAGGAATGGATTGATGAGGAACTTGGGCCTCGTACTCTAGAGATAATCCAGGAGTTGCAAGCGAAGCACCTGGAGAGGGAGGAGAAGCATAGGCGCAGACTGGTTCGTGTGAGAGAGAGGCATGAAGCTGAGCTACATCAATTGAAGGCTAAACAAAAGTTTGTTGCTATCATTGGATTGTATATGCTTGTTAACTTGATGATGAACACAAACAGGGATGACACTGGATTTGAGGACGATGACTCTGATTCTCTTGATGAGTGAAGCCTTGTTTAGTTTGATGAAGGACTGTTATGGCTGTTTAAGTTGTAAGCAAAATGCTTGTATTGTAGTTGCCATGTATTGACTGTTTGGCCATGTTTTCTACCATCTCTTTTGCTATGAATTAATGTCAGTTTGGTTAAACAGTTGGCAATCATCTCTACAATGCCTCTTTGGTTATCTAATTGACCATGAATTAAGGTTAAATGAACAAAAGCTTCGTAAAAAAAAAAAGCATTGGTAAATAAAAACCATTCCATTACAGCAAAGTAGTTAAATTCAAGGTTCATCCAACTTGCATTTTCTAGACAAATGCATATTCCAAAAGCAAAGTGCATTATACAGACCAAAAGCAAAATGCATATTCTAGGCATACATACCAAAGTGCATTATACAGACCAAAATCAATTAACATTCATCAACATAATTTATCACTTCCAAACAGGCTTTTGCTTAAGCCTACTTTCCCTTTTTCTCCTAGCCAATTCGAGCTTCCTTGCAGTAGTAACTGTGGCTTTTCCTTTAGTTGTTGTGCCAATTGGTTCTATGCCATGAGGAGTGTTTGTTGGTTGCAGAGGATTTGAGTTGGTGAACACCCCTCCCTGACTACCTTCTCCCAGTGTTGTTGTCTTTGAATGGCCACTCTGGCTGCCTTCTCCACCAGTTGTTGTTGTCTTTGAATGGCCACTCTGACCACCTTCTCCACCAGTTGGGGTCTCTGATGCACTTCCCTTTTTGCCACTTTGAACCTCTCTCTTTTTTGGCTTCTTAGCTTTGACAGTCAGTTCCTTCTCACACCCATTGGCTCTGTCATGTGCCTATAAAGAGGACAAAAGAAGACTTATGAAGAGAGTTTGTCATGCATAAAACATTATATTGTTATGAACAAGGGAAAGAACAAAATACCATAGTTGGGCAAGTCCTAATGTTGTGAGAAGCTTCAGTACAGTAGCTGCATTTCACTTTGGTATTAACTCTCCTCAACCTTATTGCATCAGGGGCAGGTGTATCATTAGTCTTCTTCCTTGCTTTTTTGGGCCTTCCTGTTTGCACCTCCAAGAATGGTGGTAGTGGCTTAGGGTAATCTGTTGCATCCCAGTCTTCTTCACCACAAATAGGCTCAAGAATGTGGTTGTAGGTGGCAAGGAAGGTATCCTTTGAGTAGCAAGCATGGATGTAGTCCTCATATTTTTTTTTGGACCATGCAATGCAAGCACATGCATGGTAACATGGTATACCTGATAGCTCCCACTTCCTGCATGCACACTTTTTTGCCTCTAAGTCCACGACCATTTGATAACCCCCATCAGTCATTGTAACCAAATACTTTGCACCTCCAGACCATATTACATGACAACCCTTCATTTGATCAACAGCCCTACCATATTACACCAACATTAGTGTTAAATATAATTGATGTGTTTTAATCAGTGTTTAAGTGTTACAGTGAATTATCAGAGTTTAGCTGGAAGCAGTCAGAGTTTAGTGTAAACTCTGACAGATGGAAGCTCGACAGAGTTTGTCAAACTATGTCTGGAGGAAGCGTCTACTGGTCAACAGTGATTGAAGATTTATTATGGAAGCGATATCTTTGAAGATTGGATAGCTATCAAAGAGATCGAGTTGACATAGGAGACATGTGACAATCTGTAATTGATATCATTGTATAGCTGATTATTAGGAATATCAATTAGAGATTGTATCGTAGCTGTATGTTATATAAATACAGTTAGGTTAACCCTAGAAGGGTATCGTACAACGAATTATCTTTATTGTAACCTAGCAGCTCTTTGTGATATTTTACATCACGAAGAGGGTTCGTAATACAAGAAGTTTTTAAGTGCATAAACGCTTTTACTTGTTAAACTCTCATACAAAGTTGATTATTAATTGTGTATTCGGCCTAACAAGTGGTATCAGAGCCAATCTGTTACTTTATTACAGGTTAAGATCCAAACACAAAAATAATCATGGCAGCAATCCCTCCACCAACACCTACTGTTTCTGAAAAGGCTCCTACTACTGTGAGTCATTATGAACCAATCAGGGTTCCTATTCTCAGGCCATTAGAGTATGCTATGTGGAAGGTCAAGATGACTATGTTTCTGGAGGCTACAGATCCAGAATATCTTGACAGGATTTATGAAGGCCCTCACAATCCTACAAAGCTATTTGTTGCAGTTGCTGGTGAAGAAGCAAAAATGGTTCCAAAGGAAAAGAAGGACATGACTCCTGAAGATCTATCATCAATTGCTAAGGATGCAAAAGTTAGGCATTTACTGCATAGTGCTTTAGACAATGTTATGTCTAACAAAGTCATTAACTGCACCACTGCAAAAGAGATATGGGATGCTCTTGAAGTCAGGTGTCAAGGAACTGCAGCTATTAAGAAGAATATGAGAAACATACTCACACAAGAGTATGAGCATTTTGAGGCTAAACCTGAAGAGACCATGACAGAAACATTTGATAGATTCTGTAAACTGATTAATGATCTGTCATTGGTCAACAAAGAGTATGATCTAGAAGACTCGAATCTCAAGTTTCTTATTTCTCTACCTGAAAAGTGGGATGTGAAAACAACCACTATTAGAGACAACTATGATCTTGCTGAAACAGAGATTGATGAAATCTATGGACTGCTCAAAACTCATGAATTGGAAATGGAGCAGAGAAACAGGAGATCAAGCAGGAAAGGAAAGTCTGTTGCTCTTAATGTTGAAGAGAAGCCTCATAAGAAAGAGGCAACAAGAAGGAAAATGAAGGGAAAAGCTTTGGTCATACATTCAGAAAGTGAATCACCAAACTCTGATTATGATTCAAACTCTTCTGAATCATCTGACTCTGAGGATGATGAAGAAGAAATGAGGAAAATGGCTGTGTTGATGGTGAAGACTTTCAAGAAAATGGGCTTCAAGAATTTCAAGAAAGGAAAAAGGTTTTCTAGGGATTCAAATGAAGACAGGAAAAGCTACAGGAAGTCTGATAAGAGAGATTCTAAAGGAAAGAAGGATAAGTCTGAAATTCAATGCTACAAGTGTAAGGAGATGGGTCACTATGCTCCTGAGTGCAAGAAGGGCAAAACTGGAAAGGTACTCTACACTAAAGGCAGAGATTGGGCAGATACTTCAGATTCTGATGAAGAAGTAAACTATGCTCTCATGGCTACTACTGAATCAGAATCCTCTGAAAATCAGGTACCTCTAACTACCTATGCTTATAATATTGATGACATTACTCAATTAAGAATTTATCTTAAGTCATTGCATATAAGTTATAGGGATCAGACTTTAGAAAATGAGAGGATAAAAGCTGAAAATTCTGAACTTAAGGTAAGAAATAAATTTGTTGAAGAAAAACTTGAAAACATGCAACAAGTTCAGAAAGAGAGAAATGATGCTGTTTGTAAAGAACAGAATTTGCTTCAGAAGTATAAACAACTAGAGTCAGAGTTGGAGGAAGCAAATAATAAAATTAGGACTTGGACTAATTCTGGAAAGGACACTCAACAGATTTTTCAAACAGACACTGTTGGTCTAGGTTATAATGAGGGAGATGAACTTAGATTTCAAAATCAAGTTAAAGTCAGAACTCATTTTGTTCATGGAACCAGTAAATTTTTGTCTGAAAATGAAAAGGAAGCTGTCAAAAGTAAACCAGTAAAAACTAGTGTTAAACAGGTTAATATTGGTTCAATGACAGATAAACAACTCAAACATAAACTGAAGGAGTTAAAATCTGTTAAGAAACAGAAAGTGTCAAACAAGAACAGAAATGGAAAAGTAGGCATCACTTCAGGAAATAAACCAATGCTTACTAGTTATGCTCCAAGAAAGACATGTCATAACTGTGGTAGTACTAAGCATCTTGCAAATTTCTGCAAGAAAAATAAAAATATAAATTCTTTACCTACAAAGTCTGAGGTAAAGAAGGATTTTGCTAGAACTAAGCCACAGACTTTATGCACACACTGTGGAAGCACTTGACATTCCATTTATACTTGCAGAGAATATCATGCTATCTATCATAATTACTATGAACTAAAACCCAATCTTAAATGGGTTAAAGTTGACACTGCAAGTGTAAACACTGATACTGTTAGCTCAAACTCTGATAATGTTAATTCCGCTGCAAAAGCTAACAAAGTTAAGAATGCCAAAGGATCCAAGCAAGTCTGGATCCTTAAAACTAATCCTCAGTAATTGCTTGTGATTGCAGGGCAACAGGGAGGCAACCCTAGTCGTGGACAGTGAATGTTCAGGACACATGACTGGAAATAAAGCCCTGCTATCAGAATATGAGGAGAAGGCTGGCCCAAAAGTCTCCTATGGTGATGGCAATGTAGGAAGAACATTGGGATATGGCAATATTAATCTTGGAAATGTCATCATCAACAATGTAGCTCATGTCCCAGGACTCAAGCATGACTTGTTATCTGTGAGTCAAATCTGTGACAAGGGATATCATGTAGATTTTCAACCTGAATATTGTGAAGTAATCAATAAATCTACAGGAAAGGTTGTTCTAGTTGGTCACAGGCAAAACAACATTTATGAAATCAAGCTTTTAATAGACTCTGTTGGAAAAGCTGTTTGCCTGTCTACAAGAATGTCTAGTGAAGAGAGTTGGAAATGGCACAAGAAACTCTCATATTTGAACTTGAACAACATCAATGAATTGATCAGAAAGGATCTTGTAAGAGGACTCCCAAAGGCTCTGTTAAATGTTGATGGCCTATGTGACTCATGTCAGAAGGCTAAACAAAGGAAGTCATCTTTCAAGAGCAAGACAGAATTTTCTATCACTGATCCCTATCATCTTCTGCATGTTGATCTCTTTGGTCCAGTAAATGTTATGTCTATTGCAAGGAAGAAATATGCTTTAGTCATTGTTGATGAATACACTAGATTCACTTGGGTGTATTTTCTAGCAAAGAAGGATGAAACTGCATTAACTCTGATGGAGCATGTGAAGCTTCTGGACAAAGGATCAAGCAACAAAGTTAGAATCATCAGAAGTGATAATGGAACTGAGTTCAGAAATGCAACAATGGAAGAATTCTGCAAGGACAATGGAGTGAAACAAGAATTTTCAGCACCTGGTACACCACAACAAAATGGTGTAGTTGAAAGGAAAAATAGAACCTTAATTGAAGCTGCCAGAACTATGCTTGATGAAGCAAAATTGCCAAATTATTTCTGGGCAGAAGCTGTTCAAACTGCTTGTTTTACTCAAAATGCAACACTGATCAATAAGCATGGAAAGACACCATATGAGATGGTGAAGAAAAAGAAGCCTAACCTGAAATACTTTCATATTTTCGGGTGCAAATGTTTTGTTTTGAAGACTCATCCAGAACAGTTGACCAAGTTTGAGCTAAAGGCAGATGAAGGAATTTTTGTTGGTTATCCACTGTCAACAAAGGCATTCAGAGTTTACAATATGAGAACTAAAGTGATCATGGAATCTATACATGTTTCTTTTGATGATAAGAAGATAACTGGACTTGAAGACAAAGATGAATATGATCAACTGAACTTTGAGAATGAAGATTTAAACTTTGATGAAGGAAACTCTGATGAAACAATTCTGACAGACTCTGTTCAAACAAACTCTGAACCTCTACTGGTAAACACTGGAGAAACTTCTCAGTCACAACTAAGGGGAGAACCAGTTGAGGGGGAGCATGATCAAGATGAAGACTCAAACACTGATACTGAGTCAACTAAAAAATCTGGATCAAACTCTGATGCTTCAAACTCTGAAAATTCAAATTCTAGACTCTGGGCAGTCAAGTTCAGGGGGAGTCTCAGAAAACGAAGATAGATCACAACAAAATCAGGAGAGCATGGATCAAGGGGGAGGATCACATGCTGATAGAAGTCATTTACCTTCTGCTAGAAAATGGACTAAATCTCATACACCTGATTTGATAATCGGTGATCCAGATGCAAAAGTAAAGACAAGAAGTGCTACTGCAAGTGAATGTCTGTTTCATGCATTCTTGTCTAAAAATGAACCAAAGAAAGTGGAAGAAGCTCTTCAAGATGCAGACTGGATAACAGCAATGCAGGAAGAGTTGAATGAATTTGAAAGGAATGAAGTTTGGACTCTAGTACCAAGGCCAAAGAACAGATCTATTGTTGGTACTAAATGGGTTTCAGAAACAAGACTGACAGTGAAGGTGTTATCACAAGGAACAAGGCTAGACTGGTAGCAAAAGGCTATTCACAGCAGGAAGGAATAGACTATGATGAAACATTTGCTCCAGTTGCAAGATTGGAGGCAATCAGAATTTTTCTAGCATATGCCTCTCACAAGAAATTCAAAGTGTTCCAGATGGATGTGAAAAGTGCTTTTCTGAATGGAAAGCTTGAAGAAGAAGTGTTTGTTGAACAACCACCAGGATTTGTGGACCCCAAATATCCAGATTATGTCTACAGGCTAGATAAGGCACTATATGGACTTAAGCAGGCACCAAGAGCATGGTATGAGACACTTGCTCAGTTTCTTCTAGAAAGTGGATTCAACAGAGGAACAATTGACAAAACTCTGTTTTATTTCAATCAAGGAAGTGACCTCCTTTTAGTTCAAATTTATATTGATGACATCATCTTTGGGTCTACTAATGATAAACTCTGTAAGAAGTTTGCCAAGCTCATGCAGTCCAGATATCAAATGAGCATGATGGGAGAGCTTAGTTACTTTCTAGGCCTACAGGTGAAACAAACAGATGATGGAATTTTCATTAATCAAGAAAAATATACCAGAAATCTTCTCAAGAAATTTGGTATGCTTGACTGTTCATCTGCATCAACTCCCATGGCAACAGCAACTAAATTGGACAAAGACACAGGAGTTTCAGTGGATATGACAAACTACAGAGGCATGATAGGATCTCTCCTATACTTGACAGCTAGTAGGCCTGACATCATGTATGCAACCTGTCTTTGTGCAAGGTTTCAGGCAGATCCTAGAGAGCCACATCTGACAGCTGTGAAAAGAATCTTCAAGTATCTCAAGGGCACCATATCATTAGGTCTGTGGTACCCCAGAGAATCAGATTTCAAGCTACTTGGGTATTCTGATGCAGACTTTGCAGGCTGCAAGGTAGACAGAAAGAGCACTAGTGGAAGTTGTCAATTTCTTGGTGACAGACTTGTTTCCTGGTACAGCAAGAAACAGAAATCAATCTCCACATCTACAGCAGAAGCAGAGTATATTGCAGCTGGCAGCTGTTGTGCACAGATCTTATGGATGAAGAATCAATTGCTGGATTATGGATTGAGGTACAGTAATATCCCTATTTACTGTGATAATCAAAGTGCTATTGCTATGACAGGTAATCCAGTACAGCATTCAATGACCAAGCACATCAGCATAAGGTACCACTTCATCAGAGAACATGTGGAAGAAGAAAATATTGAACTACATTTTGTATCTACAGAACAACAGCTTGCAGATATCTTCACTAAACCGTTGAGTGAAGCTACATTTACAAGACTGGTCAATGAACTAGGAATGGTCTCTGGTTCTGACTAGGAATGTTGGTTAGATTCAAATCTTACTTATGTAGTGTATTACTCATATTTCCTGATTGGTTAAATGCTAAGTGAACTCTGTTGATTGAACTCTGTTATGCATACTCTGTTAAACTCTGTTAGACAACTTGCCTCAAATCAACTGCTAATTACCAGCTAGAATCCAATGTAGCATCCGTTGATTGTAGGTTGCATCAGTTGATGACTAACTGGACTGTATCCGTTGATGTTATACAGTCTTATCCGTTGATGGTTGTGTTATACAGTCTCTAAACTCTGTCAGCATGTCTGTATGTCATTCACTGTTAATAAGTTTGATAAACTCTGTGAAATCTGAGTTTATTTTTGTCTGAATGAAAACACCAATGAAGAAATATGTATGAAGCATGATTCTCAGCAATTAATCATGAATCTTTCTGAGTTATTGTGATCTAATCTTAGATTGTGCAGAAAGTTAACACAAGCATGATACTGGCTCATATTTATAGCATCTCTTAGTTTATTTTGTCCTAAACTCTGAGTTTATAAATACTGTGTGCATTACCTTACAAGAAAAATTACTGATGTTGATGAACTCTAAACTCTGTTAGTTATACTCTGGTAGAATAAAAAGCTTACTGCAATACCCCAAAGAAAATGTATATAGGTTGTTATACTCCTTTGAGATTATGTTGGATACTAGGATGACCCAGGAACCTATTGGTATATAATATGTGCTAAAATTCTCTGATTTTTGGTGACTAGTTAAATACTAGGATGACCCAGGAACTTATCAAAATGATAAGGGCTAAAATTTTTGAATTTTTGGTGACTGGTTCCAACCTCTGATTACTGGAATGAAAAAAAAATAAAAAAACTAAAAATGAAAAAAAAATGTATATAGAGGGGGTATAAAATAAAAGTCAATGTATATAGTTATGAGTACTTCAGAGTTCAGCTTTCATCATACAATCAGTGTTTACTATGACAGTTTGTGCATCCAGTGTTTATTGATTTACTTTATGGATTTTATGAAAAATTAGATGCTCTAAAAATTGATTTAGTAAACTCTGCTTCACACACACATATTCACAACTGTGCAATTTATGAAAGGGCTTCGGTGATAAAGTTGGAGAATTGACAAACGCTGTTGATTCGTGATTTGTACTCTAAGGTAAATTTTCACTTGGACAATTTGAAAATCTTGGAGTAAATAGGGATTTTGACAACTATTAATCAGTGGATTGTTGATGAATGTGTTCTTTATATGATTACTTTAATTAGTTTTCATATTCTCTTCTTGATTTATTTTCTTGAAGAACAGTTCATAAAACATAAATAAAAGTTGCAGAACACAATGAATAAGATTAGAGAAACATAATTTTTCATTGATAATAAGAAAGAGATTACAAGCAAACATTACATCTTTTTGTTCTCTCTATCTGCTAATCTATTCAACAGGAAAATAAAAGGTCAGTCCAAACCACTCCATTGTTAGCAAAAATTCCCAGATCCCATCTTTGCCACTTTATTTGGGTGGAAGTTGAAGGAATAAGGTTATTTTTGCTGACATATTCATTAACAATGGTTGGTGGTGTTGGATGAGGATGCCTTCGAGGAGAGCCATGCCAATGTTGCTTGGAGGGCAGCATCGATGTCGATCACCCTTGCAGGTTTCTCTCTCTCGATCTCTTCCAGACCGGCATCCATTTGCAACCACAGCGTTTCAAGCTGCCTTTCCCACTCAAATGCTTCAAATTCTTCACGCGTATAGCTGAAGATGTCCCTATTCTCGACAAGATGAAGGTTCTTTTCTTTGATGGTAAGGTTGGCCATTGTTTTTCAGAGTATTTGGTTTGAAGGGTTTGTGATTTTACAGGGGAGACTGAAAGGTTAAAGGTTTAATGAACTAATCTGAGCAAGTCTCTAGGCCTTAAATAGAGATGAGTAAGAACGAAGTTCTTAAACGCTTCGTATTATGGTTATTAAAGCCAACAGGTAAACGCTTCAAATTCTGGTTTTACTTGGGTCCAGATATTTTAAAAGAGTATTATTTGATTTTTGTTTAAATCAAATATTTTAATGTTTTAATTTTCAAAATACTCTTCTTAAAAATAAGCGCACGTGACCCACTCGCCCATTAATGTGTCCCACTTACCTATTATCGTGTCCCACTACACATTAATCAAGGAACTGATTGAGTGTTTGTTACATAAAAGATTGGGTTTTTAATTACTTTAATCACTTTTGTGGTATTCTCTGATTCTGTGGATGAAGATATTGATGCTCCAGAGGTCGTTTCACAGCAAACACCTCCTGTTGCGGTTGAGAAAGATGCAATACCTGCAGAGGCTGAAATACCTGCAGAGGATGAAATGCCTGCAGAGGACAAACTGCCTGCAGAAGAGGATGCTAGAGATTTTATGCCATTCTCTGATCCTATCTCTGATATTGGTGTAGCTGATATTGATCTTTCTGAAGCTGTGGCATCCCATACTGAGTTAATATCTGATGCTCATCAAACTGTTGAAGGAGGAGAAGAAATTGATCAGGCAACCAAGGTCACTTCTCAGTCTATGCCTGTTGCTGAACCTGAGCAACATGGAGAAAATCTTGACAAGCCTACAGAAGAAATTGCTAAACCTATGGCTGAAGATGAACCTGCTAAAGTTACAAGTGTTGAAACTGGAGGTGAAAGTAGTGCAAACTCTGATGCTGCACCAGTACAAACAGACAATAAACATACACCTTTCACTCAACCTTGTACTTCTCATGAAGTTGAGAGAGCACAATTTGCAAAGAATGCTGCTGAATGGTACAAAGAGGATTGTATTTTTCCACGAGGAAGAGCAGCTGATTTTGTTAAGAAAACTGCTGATACTATCTCCAATCCAGAGATTCTTTCTTGCTTGAAAGCAACTGTAGTTCAAGTAAAAACTCTGGATAGAAGATTTGATGATACTACATTGGCAATCAATGCTTTGCGAAATGAGGTTGTAGCTAGAGAGATGAAAATGGAAAGAGATTCAAAACTAGTAACTACAAAATTCTCTAAAGCTCAAGACAATCTCTTTGCCAGGCTGAGTAAAGTTGAAGAGAATCAGTCTGACTTATCTGCTAAAATTGATTCTATTGCTACTTCCCTGGAGTTAATTACATCTATTCTTATGCCTGATGATGTCAAAAAGGGGGAGAGAGTTGTCAGAAGGGATAGTGCTGGAAAGAACAAGGCTGAAGAGGTTCAAACTCTGAGAACTAGCAAGTCATCAAAATCACAGTCTGTTGGGAGAAATACTGATACTCAAGGTACTTCAAAGACCAAGAGTTTGATGTTACCTTCTAATCCACAAACTGATGAAGAATTGGCTGCTAAGCTGTTTATTGAAGAGAATGAGGAAGGAGTTACGATTGAGGACATTGAAGCTGAAGAAAAGAGTCTACAAGAAGAACATCTTAAAGCTTTAAAGTCTGGTAAGGTACAAAGAGGAAAAGCTCCTAGACCTGTTGTTAAAGGTGTTGTGATCAGAGAAAGGGTTGATGTTAGTCAAAGCTCTCGGTTTTCAAAGGAAGAAATGGCAGCAGAGGCTAAACTCAAGCTAAAAGGCATTGAAGGAGAAAGTTCACAGAAGAGAGTTACAACTTCTGTTGTATCACAAGCAATGATCACACCTTTACACTCTTCTCAGTTGAAATCGGTTTTTGGGAAAGGAACAATTCAGGATCCAAATGTATTATCTGGAGTCTCTATGAATGTTTCTGATGGAAAAGCTTTATCTGGCAAAGTTGGTAATAATAAGGGTGGACTAGGTTCACACAGAGACAAAAGGCAATATACTGGTCCTAGAGATCCTTCTTCACTGGCTGTTCCAGGTCGTGGTGTTCCTCAAGAGAGTTTGGACAGATTGGAATCAGTACAGTTAGTTCATCAGAAGAGTTTAAACAAGGATTTTCTTTTGTACTTCATGGCTGATGGGACAGTATTTAAAGTTGGTGAGGATGATATTGGCTTGAAATGTTGGGAAGAACTAGAGTATGTTCTGTATCTTCTCAAGGTGAATAGTCGAAGGACTCAATCAGTTGCTAATGTGCTCAGACAGAGAATGACTCAGAATCTGGCAATCAGAGGAGAGAAATATAATAGCAGATATGTTCCTAAATACAGGGATTACAAAGGAAATCTCATTGAAATGAAGAAAGGTACTGCAAAGTTAAAGACTGATTTGGGAATCATAGTACTTGATTTCAATTTACAGTCAGAAAAAGTCAGATTTATCAGACTGGGAAATGAGATGAGAAGGAACAAAATTTATGATCTTAGGGCTGCTATCTATCAGACAGATGAAAGTGATCCTCAGCTCAGAGAAATTAAAGAAGCTATGAAGATTGAGCTTGAAAATGCAGAAAGAAGATTGCTGATAGACTATCTCAGAGCTATGCCAGATCTTGAAATGATAAGAGATTAAGGTCTGTAAGGATTTTCTTATTCTCTGTAGTTTTTATTAAGTAGAAGCTTAAACTCTGAATTTGTATAAACACTGTATTTGTCTATTTGTTTTGACATCATCAATTATTGTCATTAACTTGTGCATTTTTGCTAATGAACAAGTTGGGGAGATTGTTAAATATAATTGATGTGTTTTAATCAGTGTTTAAGTGTTACAGTGAATTATCAGAGTTTAGCTGGAAGCAGTCAGAGTTTAGTGTAAACTCTGACAGATGGAAGCTCGACAGAGTTTGTCAAACTCTGTCTGGAGGAAGCGTCTACTGGTCAACAGTGATTGAAGATTTATTATGGAAGCGATATCTTTGAAGATTGGATAGCTATCAAAGAGATCGAGTTGACATAGGAGACGTGTGACAATCTGTAATTGATATCATTGTATAGCTGATTATTAGGAATATCAATTAGAGATTGTATCGTAGCTGTATGTTATATAAATACAGTTAGGTTAACCCTAGAAGGGTATCGTACAACGAATTATCTTTATTGTAACCTAGCAGCTCTTTGTGATATTTTACATCACGAAGAGGGTTCGTAATACAAGAAGTTTTTAAGTGCATAAACGCTTTTACTTGTTAAACTCTCATACAAAGTTGATTATTAATTGTGTATTCGGCCTAACAATTAGCATTTGTTCCAATAGCAGATAATAGTTGGCCACCATAAGGGCCCTTCAAGTGGCACCCATCTAGCCCTATTAATGGCCCGCAACCATCTTTGAACCCTTCTTTTATTGCTCCAAAGCAGGTGTAGAATCTTTTAAATCTCTTCTTCCCTACATTTTCAGCATCATCTGTATCTTCAGTCATGACAAGGACAGTGCTTCTAGGCAGTTCTTTTAGTAGAGCATTAGCATAGTCCCAAACTTTAGAGTACTGGACCACATGGTTCCCATTTATTTTCTGCAATGCCATTTTCTTTGCCCTAGCAATTGCATATATGCTGACATGGCAACCCCAATCATTTACAACCTTCTTTAAGAAAGAAGCCAAAGGCCATGTGGGGTTCATCCTTATGTCATTCTCATATTAATTTGCAATCCATCTTGAGTTGATTTGATTCTGATCAAATGTTTGAATGCAGGTATGCTTTGGATTGTACACTATCACTTGGAAACTGTCAGAATTATGCATTTTTGTTGCATAAATATTCCACTCATATCCTCCATGGCAAACAAACTTAACTCTTGAACCATAATTTCTCTTTTGAATGATTCCTCTTCTGTCCTTTATAGCTTGCTTCTTCACAGCATCTCTAAACACCTTAGATGTATGGAACAACATTCCTAATTCAAACTTTGGGTTGCCCATCTCAGATTTTTCATCAAACACTGGCCAATTGATCTCATCTTCATCAGTGGAGTTGGCAGCCATCCTCTCCTCTTCACTGTCTATGTAGTGTGAAGAGTCACTAGAATAATGCACATTTCCTTCTACACTCCCATCTGCATTTCCCTCTGCCCCCATTTGATGTTGTTGTTTCTCTGTATTTTTGTCAACCTCTTTTTGTTTCCCTTTGCTTTTCTCCTTGGCTTTCTGTTTCCCTTTTCCATCATCCTTTGCATTTTTTGCACTCTCCTTGGCTTTGGCACTCTCCTTAGCTGCCTTTTTTTTGGCTCTCTCAGACTTATAGTTTGCCACATCTTCATCTGTACTGTCCTCATTTGAAGAGTCAGAATGGAATGAATCATCACTCCAATCATCACTCCATTCATCTTGTTCTACCACATAGTCCTCATCTTCATTATCCTCACTGTCCCCATTATCCTCATTGTGACCATGGTCCCCATTCTCACTCTCATGCAATTATCCATTCTCACCATAGAGGTCTTCCATTTCCCTAAACACTCCATCATTCTCAGTCTCAACATACTCCAGGTTTGGATCTTATGATGGGTTGTAGTCTTGAGTCACATTTTCTTCAGGGGTCAACGTCACTATTGGGTCCATTGCAACAGCAAAAACTAAGACTAATCTAGATGGTGGCACCAGTTCACACATCTCCATAACATCACTATCCAAGTTCCAAACTCCTCTAATCCAATCAGTTTTAGGATATTTATAGAAGAATATTTGAGTTCCTAAAACCCCAACCTCCTTCAGCATACCAGATATTTCTAACATACTCATCATGTCCACACTACACAGGTCCACATAATCGACATTACCACCAACATACTGTCGTGGATTTTCAGACATTACCCCACCATGATGCAATTTTATAGTGAACAAATCAGGCACTGACATATAACAAAAGAAAAAAGCAACAGTCATAAAAAAATAGTACAAATTCAAGTTGACAATAAACAATAAAATTGGGACCACAAGGAATATAAAACCCTAATTGCACATATATCACTGCATTTAAAAACAGAATAACCCTAATTGATACTAACAAACCCCTCATTTTTAATAACAAAACCCTAACTACTTGGTCCTAATTGCCAGAATCGATGCTTACCTGTATATTGTGGGCATTCGTTTGGAGAGTATATGTCTTTGTCTTCCCTTGGTCGAACAACCCAACTCATGATCGATGCTTCTTTGATGGATTACAGTGTCAGTACTGATGGATTTAGCCCTAATTCTTAGTTTAAGAGTTTATCTTGATTGAATTAAAGAATAGTAAAGTGCTTTCTGTGTAAAAGAGGGTATTGATAAGGCACGGCTCAAAAGCCCGCGAAACTGTGCTCTGGAAAAGACTGTTATGCCCCTGAAGATATAACGCCTTTTGCATCAGATAGACGGCGGCACACGAATTGTAATTGAATCCATTACTTGGTATTGCTCGTGGTACTTTTAGAAAGGTGGTATTTCAAGTGGTGTCTTCGCCAAACTTCAGGTACACAAAGTGCATTTTACTCTAGATTAAAATTCTTGGATGAATTAATATATTATTACGCCAATACATGATTAATAATCGTATAGAAATACTCATGAAATTCGTGAATCAGAACTAATTGATTGGGTTCATGATTAGGGATTAAGCATGGGCATAACAAGAATAATAAACATATATACTTTAGTATTATAATAGTATTTAATATATTAGTCTTATTTGTAATAAAATATACTATTTAAAGTTCATAGCGAGTAATCAAATTTAAATTCTCAGTTCTGAATAAAGCGAATTTAAATTCACAGTTGAAAATATAGAATTAGATGATTATCTTAGTAGATATTATAAATCTTAGACAGATCTTGTTGAAAATGAAGCCCTCAAGAAAAGAGTGCTAAGCTATATTTAGGTAACACCGCTACAAATTGAAAGGTGTTCACGGTCAAAGTTAAACTGCTAAAAACCAAAATATCGCAATATCCCACATTTTTTTAATATCATTTAACATTTATGCCTTCCAATTTTCTATGATTGTACTCTAAAACCCCCTAAAGTCAAATGCTATGAAAACGTTAGTTAATCTTCACATTGTCCAGAATCGAAATTGTGACATCTCAATTCAAAATATAATGAATTTAAATTTAACTAAAATCATTGAACTAGATGACTAATTGATTGGATTTTAGAATTTTTTGGACACAAACTGTTAGAAAGTGAGAACACTTGAAAAAAGAGTAAGTTAATCTATATTTATGCAACATTGCAATAAATTGAAGAATATTCATGATCACAACTATTAAAAACCAAAATCTCACAATAAAGTTAAAATATTCCCGGCACGGGTAATGAAGCTAGTTAATAGAAAAGGGCCACTGATGGTGTCAAAAAAAAAGGGGCCACCGGCCACAACATCATTTTCCTCATTAATATAATACAATTACATTATCATTAAATTATAGAGAAAAGTTTAGTGAAGACCCCATTTTAAGTGGAGATCAGGAGTGACCGCATAACTGCTCATAAATTAAACATAAATTAAGGTACTAGATTAAAGCAATAGACTGTAACTCATCAATCCTATACTCTTCTCTCTCCTGCTCCCGCATCTCTCTCAAGATTATATGTATCATATCACCTTTCTCTCTCTATTTTAATTATTTCAACCAACATCATCTATAAATCTCACAAGTTAAGATATAAGATTATTATATTTTCACGCATAACATACACCCTGCAAGCATTTATGTAGAGTATTTTGCCAAGCAAATATCTTGTTCTGAAAATTTGTTCATTTGTTCTGCTACCCACTAATCACTTGTACGATGTATGTTAATCATTTGCATAAAATAATTGTCTAATAAATGTGTTGGAACCAGTTTCTGTCGGGTGGATCCTTCGGTCGAACCTGCAAAGGAAGAATAATGCGAGGGCGGTTCCCCCCGATTCACCTCCGGCGTTAGAATAAGTTAACTGGTTTTTGAGAGAGTAAGATGAACGTAAAGTGTTTGGGTTGAGTGTTAATTATGTATGAATGAACATCTCAAACCTGACCAGTCTATACTCTGTTCCATCGTGATGGTTGGCCGAAGAGTGGGGCGACGTGTCCCACGTTCTGAGGGTTGCATAGCTGATTGGACCGTTGTAGACGAACGGACTGGACACCTATGGGCCTCTTTCGCCATGCCCCATATTGGGCTTTCCTACAGGACCATTGTACTGGTCCCTTCATTCGGGCCCAACTTAGGGAATGGGCCTCCAACATGTCCCTGGGGTTCGTTAGGAGATATCCTCAGGACGAAGGCCAAAGCCTAAGGCCCATTTTAGGAGTCAACATTTCGGGAATCTTCCTTCGGATAAAGATGGCGGGGGATGATGATAAGACTTCACATGGGGGAATGTGTCTCTTAAATAATGACAATTGTCCAATCTCGAGATTTGCGCTTGAATCGCGGTAGTTGAATTCCAAATGACTTTTGTTCAAACTTCACATCCCTTTTATTTAAACTCCAAGAACCTCTCCATTTTCATCTTTAGACACACAAACTCTCTACACTCCTCCAAACTTTCTAAGAATGACAGCATTCAAACAGAGAATCTCCGGCGATAGGGCCCATAATCTTAACTCAGATAACTCCAAGTCCACCAATCCCAGTCGAGGTCTATCTTCAAAATAGTAAGCATAGTTCCTTTCTTTCAGAGATTCATATATTTAAAGCATGTGTATTTTCGTTTCCTTATATGTATGCATCTATATATATATCTGTATGCATAGGAAAAAGGTTTTGGGTTTCGTTTGTTTCCTGGGTAGAATATGTGCACCTTTATATTGATTTAGGGATGTACTCGTGCTCTGGTTTTAGGCTCTTTTGTCCTTTCGTAGCCGGTCCTCGGAATTCTGGGGTTGTTTAGGAAGTTCTGGGCATGAACACCCTTCGGGATCTTCAAGCCTTATGAACATTCTTTGGACGGTCCCCATCCCTGTTTCCTTGACTATTTTCATTGCCTCGCCTTTAGACCTTAGGATGTCCCCGACCGATCTTGGCCCGCTGTACTCGCCCTTTTCCCTTTTCTTCCTTTTCTCTCTTCTTTCTCCGAGTACATGGCTAATGTCGCTCCATTTTCAAATGCAGGGATATGGATCGGTCAACCGAGGGCACTGGTCCTTCGGACATCTCCCCTTTTACTGACGTCATACTTTACCCCGCGACGAACCACCGATCTAGGCTGACCGAAGAAGATCTTGAAGGTATGCTGGATAAGTACGCCATCGTGAGGAACTTGTGGTTCCTCTTCGCCCCCCGGAAGAACGATCGCATTTACCATAGCCCTTCAGTGCCTGCTGGTTACGGGACTATCGCTACGGGCCTTTACGAAGCGGCGTTGAAGTACGGCTTTAGGTTGCCCTTGCTACCGCTTTTGAAGCATTTGCTGAAGGATATGGGGATCACTCTCGGTCAGCTAGATCCAAACAGTTTTATCCATGTCAATGTTTTCCAGGCTCGCTGCTTGGCGTTGAAGAGATTGACAATACATTGACTGGTCCAAATAGATCCATGAGCAGTAGCTGTAAGGGATGATCAATTGATGACGTAGACTTGGATTTGAAAGAGGCCTTCTTTTGCTTCTCTTTTTGGCATGCATCACACAATCATCCTTGGAAAAATCCAACTTTGGAATACCTTTGACCAAATCCTTCTTGACCAACTCATTCATTGCTTTAAAATTCAAGTGAGACAGCTTCTTGTGCCATAGCCATCCTTCATCTACACTTGCCTTGATGAAAAGACATGTAGCAGTATTTGCACTTGTTGAATTGAAGTCATCTGTGTACACATTTCCTTTTCTGTTTCCTGTCATCACTACCTTGTTGTCATTTTTCTTGAAAACAACACAAGCCTTAGAAGTGAACCACACATTTTGACCTTTATCACATAGTTGGCTGATACTCAGCAAGTTGTGCTTGAGACCATCAACTAGTGCTACAACCTCAATGACAACATTTCCTTGTGAAATCAAGCCATATCCTCTAGTATATCCTTTGTTATTGTCTCCAAAGGTAATGCTAGGGCCAGCTTTCTCCTCGAACTTAGTGAGCAGGGTAGAGTCTCCAGTCATGTGCCTAGAATAGCCACTGTCCAGATACCAAAGACCCTTTCTTTTTCCCTGCACACATTAAAACCAAATCAAGTTGATATTGTTACCCAAGTTTCCTTGGGTCCTGCCTTGTTAACCTTTTTTTTGCCCTTCAATTCATTTCCACTCAATAATTTAGATTGAGTTAAAACAATCTTAACTCTAGGTAGTAGGCCTTTGAAAACCAAGATTTGATATTTTCTCATATGCATTATAGATAGCAGCATTAAGTGCAGTCAGTGCAGGCATGTTATTCATCATCCATGGCATCTGAGGCACATTAAACGCATGATAATATGGATTATGCATGAATGACATGTTAGCGTGTTGACTAGATGCATGAGTAGGTTGGACATACATGTTAGGCATAGCATTCATAGCAGGGATAGGCAGAGGTAAAGGCATAGGAGCATTTTTCAAGTTTTTACAGTTGGTAGATAGATGATTAACGCTACCACAGTTCACACATTCTTTCCTAGGTGCATACCTATCAGGAGTGTAATTGTTGTGTTTATTAATCCCTACCTTGCTATTTCTGTTCTTTCTCCTACCTTTAGCCTTTGACTCAACTTTTTCTAACTTGTCTTTCAATTGCTTGTCAGACAAGTGGCCTATGTTTGCTCTATCAACTGATTTTGTTTTGCTACACTCTTCTGTTACAAAGTTTTTGCTGACGGGACCATATTGATTGTTCAATCTAAATCCATCATCATCGTCGTTATACTTTCGCCTTATCATCATCTTCGTTCTCATGATTTTTCTTTCTTCCATATCCAAAAACTCTCACAGATTTTTTTCCTCACGATCTCTCACATGATTTTTTTTTCACGCCCCCACGACTTCTCGTAGAATTCTCACGAAAGTTTTTTCTTCCCCTCAATCTATCACAGGTATGTTTTTTCTCGCCCCCAAAAACTCTTGTACGAGTTTTTTTTGCTCAAATTCACGAACTCTCGTAGATTTTTTTTCCCTCACCCACGAACTCTCACGGAATCTTTCTTTTTTCTCTCACCCACGAACTCTCATAGAATTTTTTTTCTCTTATCATATCTCTGGCTCTGATATTATGATAAGATAATTACAAATTCTTCTTATTCACATTGGAGACATATGATAAGTGGATTTTATATCTACTTGAAGCATTCTAAATCGGCTTAAATTGATTGTCTTGGACTTAAGTTTCTTGTAGTTTTGATGTGTTTTGCTTAGTTGTGCAGATTTACGAGAATGTTGATTAAGGTTGATGCTTCTATCGTGTTTGGAGGATTAATTGATTTAAATTCGGATTTTCCGGGAAGGTTGCGCAGTCTACACTGTTTTGGCCATATCTGGAGTTCTAGAAGTCCGTTTTCAGTGATCTTACAGCTCACGCGAAGCTTGGGAGATTTTCTACAACCTTAGGAAGAATTTAGGTGCTGGAGACGTGCTGAATAAAATCGCGCACGAATTCTATTATAAGCCATGCAGAGAAATTCCAGTTTTGCCCTTTTTCTAATTCTAATTGTATTTTGGGCAGCTATTGGCACCTAAATTGAATTCTAGTTGTATTTTAGGATGTTTCCTTGTTGGGCAAGATTTCTAGGGCCTATAAAAACACATTATATCATTGTAAAATCATTTCATCACATAGAGGTAGAGATCCAATTTTGTACGTAGCTTTTATGGATTTTTCTGGAGAACTCTTATTTTCCTTGAAGATCAAAGATTAAAGGTTTTTTCTATATTCTTATAATTATGAGTTCTTATATTAATTCATGTGTTTTGGTTTCTTCTTTAATTATGTGTAACTAAATCTCTAATCTGAGGATTGGGTAGTATTCCTTTGTATTCATGTATGTTTAATTATCTGTGATTTTCTTGCTTTGCTGATCTGTTATTGAGGGCTTACTACAATTAGAGGAGTCATGAACCTTTGATTGGATTTTAGGAATTGTGATAACTTGGGAGAGGAGTTGCAATTTTAGTACACGATTTAACAGACATAACTCAAATATTTGATTGGAAGATTAATAGGAGAGTTGTGAGACTTATAATTCTTGGTGCGTAATAGTTTATGATTGTACTTTGACTGTATCACGGAAGTGACTATTAAGGTGTAGTTGTAGACATTATAGTGTATCTTGGAAGGGAACATTATAACCTTAGAAGAATTGTTTTCAGCAGAGTAAGAACGTAGAAGTCACATAGATATTGAATGTGCATTGAAACCAAGTGAAGAACCCCAGTTCTTGGATTATTTTCCTCATATATTTTATTCCCAATTGATAATTAGTCTAATTTAGTTTATAAACAAACCAAACATTCTTCTACACTTCTAAATTGTGAGAGATAAAATACTTGAACTTGATTCTACATTCAGTCCTTCCCTGAGAACGAACTACAAAAATACTACTAACAAATTGGTGCCGCTGCCGGGGAAGGCAGCAATATTGATTTTGAGTTAATTGTTTCTTGTAGTTTGGATTTTATCTTTGTATATATTTTTCTTTTCTTTGTTTTTGTTTTTCTTTCTTTGGTGTGTCTACAGGTTCTTTTAGGTAGACAACCTAAACAGGTTTTGAGTAGAGAGACTAGATGGAGTACAACTTTGGTTGGAACAACGCCCATAATTTCTACAACTGTCAAGAACGATATCAAGACTTCAATCCTTACCCACAATTCAATGCTTATGAGGATTGTAATGCATATCAGGTGAATTCGTT
Source organism: Saposhnikovia divaricata (assembly GCA_036435485.1). Taxonomy (NCBI): domain Eukaryota; kingdom Viridiplantae; phylum Streptophyta; class Magnoliopsida; order Apiales; family Apiaceae; genus Saposhnikovia; species Saposhnikovia divaricata. The sequence continues at coordinate 30,854,129 of CM071600.1, forward strand.
CTATTCTGAGAACTCATTTTATGCTCCATATCCCCCTAGCAATGACTTTTCATTTGCCTTAGAAAATCAATATCATGATGATCTTAATCCATATATCATATATGTGCAATGATGTTGATACGAGTTTAATTCAATCTGATCCTTCTTTACTTTCGATGGGAGTTTTTAATCACTTTGAGGACCCACCTTTAGAAATTGCTAGTGATAATGATATTCCATGTGATTCAATAGCTTGGTACGAGGAGAATGCTAAACTAAATAATTTTATTTTGGAAGTTCGTAAAGTGTGGCATGACGGCTGTTATCGAACTCCCCCTTGTGTCAATTTTCCTCTATGCCATGATTCTTGTTTAGCAATTGATGATAATGTTGTGTCTGATGAGTCTACTTGTGTAGTTGATAATTGTCCCATGCGCATTAATGATAATTTGGATGCAATTGAAATTCTACCAAATCTAGAAAATTTTGAGCTTAATACATTGGTAGACGAGATTAAAATTGATGAGTGTCCAATTATGAAAGAGAAGGAAGTTAAGATTGATGAAATTGAAAATCTTGCTTTAGAGTATAAGGATCCGATTTGGGAGGAGTACATGAGTCGTACTTATAATGATTATTCTGACGACTTTTCTAGCTATTTTGATGTTTCCAAGTCTCTTGAACATGATAGGTTCTTGAAAGTTTTCGTACATTTCAATGAAGCTAAGGTTTATTTGCACAATATGCTTATATTAGGAATTCGTAGATATGTGTATATGTTTGCTTTTTCTCCTCATTGAAGATTTTATGTATGAATAAGTCGGGCTAACGACATTAAACAAATGCGCTTCGTGGGAGGCAACCCATGCATTAGTGTAGGAAAAAAAAAAGAGAGATTGTTGAAAAAAAAAAAAATCTGAGTGTTATTAAAAAAAAAATGAACATTGTTTTTTTCGCGCAGGCAGCAACCTAAAACGCAGGCTGCGCCTGCGTTACACCCTCTAACACGCAGGCTGCGCCTGCGTTACTGACTGTCGCGCAGTCTGCGCACCTGTAACGCAGGTTGCACCTGCGTGACAGCCCCCCCCAGAATTTTTTTTCCCCCCGAAAATCAGTGCTCTGCGCGTGTAACAGTCTTGTGAGATGTTTTTTTTTTTCAGCTGTTGTGTTATATATATATATATATATAAAAAAACGTTTTTCCCCTCTTATTCTATTTATACCCCTATTTTATCTAATTCTTTTCCTATTTTAATTCCAAAACCCCCATCCCTCTTCCAAAATTCTAAACCTATATTTATTCTAATTCTTTTTCTTTAATTCATCAAATCCTATTTCTATCTTACATCAAATTTCATACCCACCCAAAATTTCTCCCTTACACGTTCAAATTTTATTCACCCAATCCCTCCATTATATATACACACCCATACATACAAATCCAATTCCTCTTCTATTTATTTAAATTCAATTCTAAAGAGGAATTAATTACAAGTTCACCTATTTGATTCGTACTTGGTTTATCTCTTCTCTAATCTTATTTTTATTACGAATTTGTGTTCATGTAATTGTGGATTTTGTAGTATTCTTGAAGTGGCCAGTCTATGGAGCTCGTACGCATTATCCTCCACCAGATTCATCCGAGGAGGGTTATGACTCAACTGATTAGGTATGTTTCTGCTATCCCTTCTATTTACTTCCATTCAATGCGGACATTGAATATTTTAAGTTTGAGGGTGGTTTGAGGGATTAGTAGTTGTTGTATTATGTGTTCATGTAGGATTTCATGTTTTGTATATTAGTAGTAGTAATTCATGCATATATGTTCGTAATATTTATGTTTGTTTCATATAGGACATTCTATTTTTTGTTTCGTATAGAATGTGAGTTCATTCTAGTTGCATTTTCATGACATGCATATTTCATGATCCCTTAGAACGAGCTAATTCTGATTGGTAGGTAGGTGTCTAATTGAGTGTGGTAATGATGAATAGAGGGTTGATTTATAGTTTCTAAGAAATTGACTTATGTGTTTCAGAAACAAAACAATTACACAGTCTCATTGGGTGCTTTTGGGCTAGGTTAGGGTCATGCTTGTTTGGATGTTTTGAGATTTAATCACTTGTTTATATTTAGAATTTTCATTATTCCCTTGATAGCGTAGTAACACTTAAGTCTAAGTTTGGGGGAAAACAGGGATTTCATGCTAAATTGTAAATAATTGTCAATAATTGCTAGAAACAAATGGCTAGTAGCCGGCTCATATTTATATGAGTAGTCTAGGGTTGGAATTGAGAATTCTCATTCCAGATTGCATAGGAAAAAAAACAGAAAAAAGAAAAGGAAAAAAAAAAGTTTCAATTGTTTATATGCAAAATTAACTAGGGTGAGCTCTTTAATACTCGAGCAATTAAGTTCGCGGGGACTTTGTGCCTAGTGACCTAAGGCTTTTATAGTCTGGGATCCATTAACCCAACGCTCGCTACATGGGTATTATTGTATAAGCCTTTCGGGGTCTCATCCATTGCACGGTTAAATAAGCATGCTTGTATATATGTGTCGTAGTAGTTAGTAATAAAGCATGAATTTCTGTCTACCTTGGATAAGGATGGAGGTGTTCTTAGGTTATGAAGTGTCTACAGTCTATTCTATTTATAAACCTGTGATTGTCTTGACGAAGAGCATGTATGATCTTTGACCTAGTTTTGGGAGTATTTCTGATGAGCATTGCACACACGCACGTTTCTGTTCATGTATTGTTAGTATACCGGAACTTGGTCGAGCTCTATTTGGATTTAGTTGCATTCTTTGAGATATTTGCTTGCTAGTTGGTTTTGGTTAGTTTGAAGGGGATCGTTGCATTGTTCATACTAGTTGCATTCATGCATTGCATTGCATTAGGTTAAATGGATTTTGTGGGTACATTCGCTATAGGCCCTCACGAGACCTTACTCGTCCACTAGGGCTACCTAGGGGTTTAAAGGGCTTGTTGCATATGCCAAATGCAACTGTGATCACCTACGGAAGTGGTACTAGTTAGTTAGTTGCAATTGTTTATGCTTGAGGACAAGCATCGGTTTAAGTTTGGGGGTGTTTGATAAGTGGATTTTATATCTACTTGAAGCATTCTAAATCGGCTTAAATTGATTGTCTTGGACTCAAGTTTCTTGTAGTTTTGATGTGTTTTGCTTAGTTGTGCAGATTTACGAGAATGTTGATTAAGGTTGATGCTTCTATCGTGTTTGGAGGATTAATTGATTTAAATTCGGATTTTCCGGGAAGGTTGCGCAGTCTACACTGTTTTGGCCATATCTGGAGTTCTAGAAGTCCGTTTTCAGTGATCTTACAGCTCACGCGAAGCTTGGGAGATTTTCTACAACCTTAGGAAGAATTTAGGTGCTGGAGACGTGCTGAATAAAATCGCGCACGAATTCTATTATAAGCCATGCAGAGAAATTCCAGTTTTGCCCTTTTTCTAATTCTAATTGTATTTTGGGCAGCTTTTGGCACCTAAATTGAATTCTAGTTGTATTTTAGGATGTTTCCTTGTTGGGCAAGATTTCTAGGGCCTATAAAACACATTATATCATTGTAAAATCATATCATCACATAGAGGTAGAGATCCAATTTTGTACGCAGCTTTTATGGATTTTTCTGGAGAACTCTTATTTTCCTTGAAGATCAAAGATTAAAGGTTTTTTCTATATTCTTATAATTATGAGTTCTTATATTAATTCATGTGTTTTGGTTTCTTCTTTAATTATGTGTAACTAAATCTCTAATCTGAGGATTGGGTAGTATTCCTTTGTATTCATGTATGTTTAATTATCTGTGATTTTCTTGCTTTGCTGATCTGTTATTGAGGGCTTACTACAATTAGAGGAGTCATGAACCTTTGATTGGATTTTAGGAATTGTGATAACTTGGGAGAGGAGTTGCAATTTTAGTACACGATTTAACAGACATAACTCGAATATTTGATTGGAAGATTAATAGGAGAGTTGTGAGACTTATAATTCTTGGTGCGTAATAGTTTATGATTGTACTTTGACTGTATCACGGAAGTGACTATTAAGGTGTAGTTGTAGACATTATAGTGTATCTTGGAAGGGAACATTATAACCTTAGAAGAATTGTTTTCAGCAGAGTAAGAACGTAGAAGTCACATAGATATTGAATGTGCATTGAAACCAAGTGAAGAACCCCAGTTCTTGGATTATTTTCCTCATATATTTTATTCCCAATTGATAATTAGTCTAATTTAGTTTATAAACAAACCAAACATTCTTCTACACTTCTAAATTGTGAGAGATAAAATACTTGAACTTGATTCTACATTCAGTCCTTCCCTGAGAACGAACTACAAAAATACTACTAACAACATAAAGCTCAAGTTTATTACAATACATCACAATTGTTTATATAGCAAATTTCTAATTCTCAATAATAGAAATTAACATAATAACGGAATTCTCCATTTTAACTAATAATAACATTAAAAGTAAATCTCTATTTTTCATATAATAATATATTAACATATATGTCAACAATTTCATATCTGGAGTAGTGATCGTGTATATAAACTCTATGATCATTTTATTATGAAATAAATCTGCGTACTTGCTATACTATTTATATTTACAGCGGGTTAAACATTAATCATATGATCCATTGCGTTCAAATATATCATTTTTGTCATTTTTTATCTTAACTTAAATAGTCACTGTCTGTTTAATTCTGTACAAAATGTTACAGTCAAGGAAAAATATGGAAAACGTTTTCGGTCTATTCTCCATTACTTTCCCGAGCTAGTGCAAATGTATGAGAGAGATATGCTAGGACTTGCTGTTTAGATAGTTGGAACGCATGTATTCGACGTGGAAATGAAAACATTGAAACAGAATTAGTAAAAAAGAAAAAAAACATTGAAACAGGCTGTACCTTCCGGCAGTGTTCTCAGAACCGGACCGGGCATCGAACCGGAAGCCCTACTGGTTACTGGTTCGATTGATTCAACCGGCTCGACCAGTGGTTCAACCGGTGTGACGTCATAATTATGTAATATATAATTATATATATATATATATATATATATATATATATATATATATATATATATATATGCTAGCGTTCAAATAGAAACCAACCTTAGAATAGAAACTAGAAACCAACACTAAATAAATTATATTTCATTTATTTTAATGGCCCCGCTAGGGGCACCTTCACAAAAAACGTTTAAAATTCTTGGCTCTATTCAACAAAAATATAAAAAAAATTTAAAAAAAATTTACTGTTCACGTGCCACGTCATCACGTGAACAGTAACTTTTTAAAAATTTTTTTTTATTTTTTTATATTTTTGTTGAATAGAGACAATAATTTTAAACGTTTTTTGTATTGGAGTACCCCTAATTTGGTCATTAGATTAGCTTAAAATATTTAATTTAGGTTTAGTTTCTAGTTTCTATTCTAAGTTAGTTTCTATTAGAACAAGACCCTATATATCTATATATATATATATATATATATATATATATATATATTTAATTATATAAATATATAATACATTCTGAAAATTATGAATAATAATCTACATTAAAATAAAACCCCCAGCTTTATTAGAAGCCTAAATATATGTAGGTAAAATATGTAGGTAAGCTTCATTAAATAGTATAATATTTTTTTCCCTCCTAATCTAACCCGTAAACCCTCTCCCCCGTCCATAATTTCTCTCTCCCCTACCCTGTTCTTCATCCCAAAAAACAATCAAACCCACCAACTCCTTCGTATAAATAACCAAAATGAAACTCTCTCAATCCTCTATATCTTTACATCATCAATTTGAAGTTTTATCTTCACTCGTATAATTTGAAGCTTTGCATATTGGGGTAATTCGAGTTTCTGAGTTGTTTTAGTTCGTCGGAAGCTTCGAGGTTGACCGGAAGTTGCTTCGTTTTTGGGTTCGATTCGAATTTCGAAGTTTGCCAGAAGTTTCTGAGTTGTTTTTGCCCGGGTTATTCAATAAACCACCGATCCGGTCCGGTCCGGTACCGGTTTTACCGGTTTTGAACATGGAAACCGGGTGACTGGTTTTAGGGGTGAACCGAAACGGACCTGCCATCGGTTAGCGGTCCGACCGGTTGAACCGGTCGGTCCGGTCCGGTTCTAAGAACACAGCCTTCTGGTTGTTAGAATGCCTCGAATTTGAATGTGTCATATGGGCCTTCGTGGCATGATACACAGTTTTCTGTATGAAAAATTAATGCAAGAGCTACCAAATGGGTACCAACAATTATTACAAAATAATGTGACATTATTTTGATTAGTTATAATTGTAATGGACCCGCCAGAATCATCCAATTTTGTATAAGTTTATTAACAAGCCTATTCCGTATGTGTTTAGTATGGCAGCTTGTAATATAACCTAATTGCAAAAGCTTTATTATGTATTCTCACTATCAATAAAACTTTTCTCTTCTACCCATTTATGTCATTTCTTTACGTTTATTATAATCTTTCTTGCTTCCGTTATAATACCCGTAAGAGCATCTCCAATGGTATTTTGTAAAATGATTGGCTAAATATTGATTATGTAAAATTTGTTGAACATGTAACGTGTTTTACTCCAATGGGATTGACTATATTGGTTGGCTATATTTTAAAAATGGTATGTTATTATTATTTCAAGTTGTTAAAAATAGAATGTATTATTTTTATATGATAATTGATGATGTGGAGTTAAACTACAGGTTGCTAAAGGTTCGACAAATATAGCCAACCTATTGTGATTATCTATATTTTTACCTAAGAGTTTTGTCCCATTGGAGTGAACAAAATTTTACAAATTCTCTATGTATCTTATTTAAAGTAATTTATTTTGAATTTTACCTAAGGGCTTGACACCATTGAAGATGCTCTAAACTCGATCGATCAACTTGCTACAAAATATAATTAACATTCATCATAAGTACAAAGTACCGGAATAACTGATCGAATTTATACAATTTTATTCGACTACATACTTATTGATTTTATAATTCGAACTGATCCACCGATGTAAAATATAATCCCTGAATGTGTTATGTGACACCAGAGTAACCGGCCAATGACATTCCATTTATGGATAAAGCCTGAAGTCCAAACTTGTTAAACAACCTCCACCCAATTAGTAAAGCAAACTCTACGATGACATTGTTATTTAGTCATAATAGACAGCTACAGTGAAACAGTTTTTGATCAAAACTTGCTGAACTCTAGAATTTCAAGTCCAGCCAACAGTGAAAACTCATTGTTTTCCTTCTCACTGGTCCCTATACATTCTTCTTCTCGGAAAAGACTGTACTGTTATTGCGTTATCACGTGTCCCAATAATTTGGTTAATCATTCGCATTGATCGGTGCAGATACGATTTGGTATCATCCGGACAGATTGAAATTGTCACCAGTAAATCACAGTTAAAAAAATCTCAATTTTTATACGCGTGAATTTTTTGATATTAATTAGTCTGTTCTTATTTCATCCATTACCTCTAGCGCGCTAGTTAGGAACGGTCTTTCATTTGAAAAGTGTATAAAAGTAGCCGAGCTCAGATAATTATGTAGTATGCTTGATATATTTGACAAAATAACTCATAACTTTGTGTCGAAACCAACCTTCTCCAAGTTCCTATAAATTCAATTTAGATCAATCACCAAATCTTATTACCTCAACCAAATATAAAAATATTTCAACATGCTCACTAGTAATTTAGTAATTGATCATCATCATCCCGAGGGACTAATACTTAAGCAAGAAGAAATCATCATCAAGAACAATCCTCCTATTACTACTACAACGGATCGCTTCTCTGTTTTCAGCCAAGAATCGAAATGCATAGCCAATATAGCTCTTCCAATGATACTAACAAGCCTTTTACTCTACGCTCGCTCCATGATCTCCATGCTTTTCTTAGGTCGTCTTGGCAACCTTTCGCTAGCAGGTGGCGCCCTAGCAATTGGATTTGCTAATATTACTGGCTATTCAATTCTCTCCGGCTTAGCCATGGGAATGGAGCCCATATGTGGCCAAGCTTTTGGAGCTCGAAGATATAAGCTTCTTGGCCTCACCATGCAGAAAACAATACTTTTGCTTTTCCTCGCCTCGATTCCCTTGAGTTTTTTATGGTGTAACATGAAGAAAATCTTGCTTTTTTGTGGTCAAGATGATGAAATATCAACTCATGCTCAACTTTACATTCTTTACTCTCTACCGGATTTGTTTACACAATCACTTCTTCATCCTTTACGTATTTATCTCCGATCACAATCCATTACGCTGCCATTAACTTATTGTGCGACCCTAGCTATTCTTCTCCATATTCCCATCAATTTCTTCCTTGTATCAATACTAAACCTTGGCATAAAAGGTGTGGCCTTGGCAGGAGTTTGGACTAATTTCAATGTCCTCGGATCCTTAACAGTTTACATACTAGTATCCCGTATACATGAAAAAACTTGGTGTGAAATTTCCTTGGAATGCCTGAAGGATTGGAAAGCGCTATTGAACCTAGCAATTCCTAGTTGCATTTCAATATGTCTCGAGTGGTGGTGGTATGAAATCATGATCTTACTATGTGGTTTATTAACAAATCCACGAGCAACAGTCGCTTCGATGGGGATATTGATCCAAACGACATCATTAATCTACATTTTCCCAGCTTCATTAAGCTTTGGTGTGTCCACAAGAGTAGGAAATGAGCTCGGTGCAAACCAACCGGAAAAGGCAAAACTTGCAGCCATAACAGGCATTTCGTGGAGCTTCGTACTAGGATTTTCAGCATTCATTTTTTCGATTTCTGTGAGAAAGATTTGGGCTTGCATGTTCACAAAAGATGCAGAGATTGTTGCCTTGACATCAATGGTTTTGCCTATTATAGGACTGTGTGAGCTTGGGAACTGTCCACAAACTACTGGATGTGGGGTTTTAAGAGGAACAGCATGTCCCAAGTTAGGTGCACGCATCAACTTGGGATGCTTTTATCTTGTGGGAATGCCTACTGCCGTTTGGCTAGGTTTCTTTAGAGGGTTAGACTTTATGGGGCTATGGCTGGGGCTTTTGGCTGCCCAAGGCTCGTGCGTTGTGACCATGTTGCTCATCTTGAGTCAAACCGATTGGGACCATCAAGCCCAGAGATCTAAGGAGGTCACCGGAACTAATGAGGACATCAAAGAAGAGGATCAAAATGTGGTTGATGATGAAACAGATATTTTTGTGGAAGATAAAGTTGAGAAGTTAAATCTTGTTTGATTAGTTTATACTGTTTAATTTGTTTTAGTTTATGTATAGAACTATAGAAGATTGGATTGAGATTAAGAAAACTTTGTATTACTATGCTTAATTCTTTGTGATTATTATATATTGCAACATTAAAAAGGTTTAATAATGTTAAAGTTGAAATATGTACGCAAGTGTTAAGAGTGTGATAAGGGCGAATGTGAGAATGTGTGATGAACTCTGCTCTGCGTATGTGTTTCTAGAAACTACGTTCGGCTGCAGCTAAATGTAACCGTGAATGGCTTACCAGTGAGCAAGTAGTAACCCAAGAAGAATCTTGACGCTAAGAAGTTGTGTTAAATCATCTGTAACGAATTTATTTGTCTGGTGTTGAATGAAGCTGGTTATGATCGTAACTGATGAGCGTAGCATTATATTTGTTGATCGAATCGATTGTTGGTGCCCTTGTACAATGCATCTGGTCAAAAATCTCAACGAGTTAACATGAATATATATTAAATCTGTTGTTATCAGAACTTGTACACGGGCACACCGCAACATAGAAAAATGTTAGGGAATCAAACAATTTTCCCAAAAACTTGTTCAAAATAGTGTGATAGGTGTAATAAATGAGATGGATCCCCTGCATTCACATTAATTCCATCTATTAAACCATCACATTTTAACACATCGTCACATACCACATCATTTTAGACAAGTTTTTGAGAAAATTGTTTGATTCCCTAACATTACTCTCTCGCACGTATGATATTGCTATCCATAAGAAATTAAGTAGCAAATCGGCTTAGATATGCATAAATATACCATATGATTGTCGGTAGTTCTGACGACTTGAAGCATGGGCACGGGGTGGCAGCAAATCTCAATACCTCAACTTCTGTAACAATATCATGTACCTAATTTTGGCATTTTCTTCTCGCTTAATTCAGCACCATATTTAGTCAGTAACATTATCCTTCATGTTTTTTCTTGATTTCGTCCACTTACTTTTCCCAGTATTGTCTGATTTAGTTGGCGCCCGACCCAACTGTATTAGCATTCTAAAAGGATATTATAATGCCGATCAGAAAATTATGAATTGTTTCTTAATTCTCAAAGGCTTCGCATCTTTTTCATCTCCGTATTTCTAAATCTAATAATTATGACAAAGAGAAGAAAGTACGGTGACAATTTCTTATTCAAATCGTTTATTTTATGTACGTTCTTTTTGTATCGTTGTATAATATACCATAATTTGACAAGAAAAAGAAAATTTGCTTTCAGGACAAATTCCAACAAACAAGATAGTTCAGTCCCCGGTCATTTGGTCTTGGAATGTACTCCTACCTTTGTGTCTCAATTTGCAATATAATTAAGTGGCTTTTTTGAAAATTAGTTGCAAAATCGTGATACATACAGCCAATGACAACACTAAAGCCTAAAGGTTATTTAGGAGCCTATTTTTTAACCTTGAAATTTTTTTATTGATAAGGCTTGATCTGGCCCGATGGACCATGAAGTCAAATGATAGGCTACAAGATGCAACAACACTTGGCCCAACAAGCCAATGAAAACTCCTTATTTTACGGCTCAAACAATCAAATACATTTCTACGGAAAAATCAATACATTTTATATAAAAGGGATAGGCTTCTGCAATCAAATATTGGAAGTTGCTGGTGCTGATCAGAACGAAGAGGGGTACCATGCACTATGCAGAAAGAGTGAGCTAAAACATGGGACAAGTTAAACAGTTTTCATCATCGTCACAAATTAGCAAGATGACAAGGCAATGCGTCACAGGAAGAACTACATTACTTTACAGACATTGAATCACTTTCAATTCTAAAGATGTAAGTCTACCTCATTCGTCTTTTCGAGCTGTAGTTCTTGCTGGCTTTGCGGGTTTAATGATCTTACCAAGAAGAACTAATAGGATTGGAGTAGCAGTTGCAAGAAAGTACACACTTTTGTATGCACTTAGTGTTTCACTTAGAGTTAACACCTGTGATCAATCAAGTAAACAAAATCATTAATTCCCTTGATCTTATGATTAGATATTTCCTTACAATCCACTCCTCTTATTTATCAAAACGTAGACTTACTAAGAAACCGACACTGGCACAGTTCAGAATCAGAAGTGTGTAAGCAAAGTTCATGACCATAAGAATCTTCTTAAATATAGCAATTTTCGGAGGAACCATTTGCTGCCATCTGTAGATGACTGTTCATAAACATGTGAAGTTAAAATTATGACTAAGTTTAGCGCAAAAAAAAAAAAAGGAAGAAGAAGAAGAAGAAGAAAATTATGACTAATACAGAAATGTCCAATTATAATATAACATTAAAGAATCTGAGATGCCTGTTTGTTACCTCTTGAACCAGCAATAAGTAGAGCTGAATGAATGAAGAATATAAAGTACCCAGGATACAAACCCTGTTATATGAACAAACCACTTAAACTAATCAAATTGACGAAGCAACAAATTTGCAACAGATATGATGCATATATAAAAACACATATCGAGAGCCCAAGCACACACACACACAAAAAAAACTCATGACTCTGTGCAGCTGTAAGGCTCGTGATATTTCTTTCTCACCCCTAATTAAGATAAGATGTTATTTTGTCACACTTTAGCATGACAAAATGACACCTAATGGTGAAATATTAACTTCATTTCGAGAAACAAAAAGCCAACCAAGACAATGAGAATGATCTAAATAAGATATATTGGTGAAACTACATGTTGATGGGTACGATTCAACGGCACTGTGTGTAAAGGAAACTAAGAACCTTGAATTACGAGCGCATTGATCCTCTTCCTTTTTCTGCTTCTGTTTATTGTTACTTCTCACTAATTCCCCCCTTTTTAGTCATTAATTTTTAAAACATGTCAACCACGCACTGCAACAGAAATTACTTTTTGGCAGTTTACAACAATAATGTATGCAAGCCTCAGACTGATAACGAAAACAACATCGAGTAGAATACAAATGGTTGATACATATCGTAAGAGCAGAGACAGAGAACTATTTCTTAAGACTTACATGCCAAACAGCAGTGACAGTTTGTGTAGCCAGCAAGTGGGATAGACCTGGTTTCTTTCCTTTCTGGAGCAGTCTCTCATAGACATCTTGAGGAAAAACAGAAGCATTAGATTATATGCATATTTTTAACAGTTAAATTACCGCATAATGACTTTAGTCTGGTGTAGGAATGGCAAGTCCCGAGACAGTTTGTTAACTTGCCTAGTTAATACTACTTAATTAGGAGGATCGAATCAAAATCAGTTACAATTTATGAAACGTAGATCAGGTAAGAGAAGCTCACAGTGACGCAGCCAGGTGCTGACTTGGATGTTCCATGTAAGTGGCACCTCAACTCCACTCTTTGCCAACTCAACACCCAAGATGTCAACATTTTTTGCCCGGTCCCAACGTGGTCTTGGTGGCGAAGATTCTGTCCATCCACTAAAACCGAGACCAGAAATGATAATTGAAGCTTCAGATATTGACCATATGAAATAATATTTGCAACGTGCAGTAAAGCCAGACATGTACTGGAAACCCACTCGTTTCATAAAACCCCATTCTTGATATACAGGGTCGGTAAAACGAGACAGTGGGAATTTGGAAACAAGGTACATGTACAATCCCATGCATAAAACAGCTTGGAAAAGAGCTTGAAGTGTTGGCCAATATGGAGATGGTGATTTTTCCTTCTCTGAAGGTGTCCAAATCTGCTTAAAGAGAGGCAAATAAATCAATGGAAGAACTTACAATTAATACGCTGAAAATTCAAGACCAGATAAACTGACAGCTGACTTACCCCTCTTCTCTCAGTCCATTCAAGATAATCCTTCATTTCGAAAAATGGACCAGCAAAGTGACTGCCACAACAGAGGCAGTACCCAACATATTCAAGAACAGAGGGCAGCTTGAGCAATCTGTTTTTCTTTTGTGCCTCACGCATATTTTCTTCCTTTAGCAATCCATCGTTATAATTAATAGCACAAGAAATGACTTTCAACGTCAGCACCATCAAGGCTCCTATATGTAGTCGGAAGGCACAAAAGTGAATACATTACATTAAGGATTTATCAAATGTCAAATAGCAACCAGAAAATTTCAACACAAACAGCTAAATGAAGGTAAAAAGAAGTAGCAGTATCTCGTCTTCTTTAGTTTATTGGTATTTGCATTATTTAGTGCTTAATGAGGGGTCTTCGGACAGTAAATACGGTTTCCACTGTATAGTGTATAGCAACCCTATTGCATTCTTGGTTTTGGTCCTTTTGGACCTGGCTTCATTGCCAACAACATTTGCTTGACCTAAGTTCTACACTCAGCTGATCCATGAAGAAGATTGAATAAAGAGTGGAAGTACAGAATTTTGTACAGAGATTTAAGTTTCAAGTAGCTATGTAAATATGTGTGACATTTCCCTTTCAAATAAAAGTTGGTCATTAAATTCCCATATACGCCACAATGATATAGAGAGGACTTGTACAAGACTGCTTACCGGTGGCATCAATACCGCCTTCCTTCCAAGCATCCCCACTCATATAGTATACATGGCTACACATGTATACCAATATTAGCCAAGAACAATGAACACCTTTCATATAATTTCAGATTTTCAAAGGTTGTTATCATCATCTACTAACAATTGTAAGTCGACATTCATCCAAAATGGGAACAATCTTAAAAAAAAACTGGTCATAAACTGCAAAGAGCATCCACAAAAAGTAATTAATTTTTGAAAAATGAGGTAAGTCAAACGAACGGACTATAATAATCTCGCATTTAAAAGTTAATTGCAGAGTTAGCACCTTAATTACTTAATATTCACTAGTTGCTAACAAAAATGGCATCCTAAATTCCTAATGATCTACTATTCCCGATTGCATGAGTATGAAAATATTCAAATTTGTGTAATCGAGTTATAATAATTTACACACAAACGCATGTCATGAGATAGTTGCGTACCATGCGATAAGGTAGGCCAAAGCAAAGACAAAAGTGATGAGTCCACATTGGCGGCGAAAGAGAAGCATGGAAGCGTAACCAATGAACATGGGCACCAAGAAATGAATATTCGAAGAAAACCCAAATGACAAATAAGATAGTATTATGCCTGAAGTTGCCGCGTAGAAATGTTTCACCGGAGGGCCACCAGGGATAAGTTGACGGAAATAACTGATCGGAATTGTAGCTATAAAACAGAGGAGGAACCGAAGCACCGGGACAGATACTCCGATCGCCGAAGCCACAGAGGCTAGTTCAAATTCCATATTTTGACAGGAGAAAAGCACACAATGGTGTGTGGTTTGTTTTTGTTACAGTAGAACAAGTTGTACAGACATGATGTAACACAACAACATGAACTACTGAATGATATTTTAAACCACTAGAACTCTTGTCATAAGAAAAAAAAATTATGCTGTAAATTTGCACCTAATATTTTCTATTAATTTTAGTTAGCACCTAATATTTTCTATTAATTAAACCACCAAAATAATTAATTTTCTATTTTTTATTAATTATTTTCTATTTTATTTTAGTAAAAATTTCCTATTAATTATGAGCATTAGGTAATTTTCGTTGTTCTTTTTTTCTAGTTTTTCACCACTTTCCTCTTTAACACATAGGTGACTCACTCATATTATGGGAATAAGTGAGCTGCCATGACTCGACCCAATATAAGTGACACAGGAATTTGACTGTAGGAATTCAGTTACGAACAATTATTTTCTTTCATTTTACAGTGTGAACCATGAAGGACCTTCTCAATTCGAAAGAGGAACCAATCCGTAAACCGTAAGAATCAGGAAGATTTGGTAGCCGTCAATAACAATGGTTGGTGATTTGATTTCTTTGAAAGTTCAACTATGGCATGCTTTTTTCTTCCTTTTCTTTTATTCTTATTAAATTGTGGCGTGCTCTTTTTAAATACTCCTAGTATATCTGTTGAGTGGACAAGTGGGCCAGGCCTTATAAACACTTTATAGCAATGCTACGAATGACATGGCATAGCACATGATATTTTAATTTGTGGGCGTATATGAATACACGCGAGGTTCCATATTATTATCGGAAATTTATCAATTATATAAGTACCACATCAGTATTTGAGAAAGAATTTAGGAACCGTTTCGCAGTACCTAACATTTTTCAGCACTTTATTGTCGAAAAAAATAATAATAATAATTTCTCTTCCACCATCCGGGGGGGAAAAATTATTACCAAATATAGTATTTCCTGCCGTCTCTTATTTCTTTTCCTACTTTACTTTTAAGATAATTCAAAATACTTTTCCTATTACTATTTTTGGCCATAAAAAATAATATTCAATACTCCACTCACTGCTCTTTAAAAATAATATTCAATACTCATTACTTCATCCACTACTCCTTAAAAATAATATTCAATACCCGCTATTCCATCCACTACTCCAAAAACACATTATTCAATACCCACTACTTCTTAAAAACAATATTCAATATCCCCTATTACATAAAATAATAATATTCATTACTCACTATCTTAAAACCCGTGTCATTCAACGGAAAAGAAAAAAGAGACGGAAAGAGTAGTAATTGGATACGCGAACAAAGGCAAAAATCTATCTTAGGCTGAAACAAATATAAAGGATAACCTTGTCATATGTAACTTTCTCCTTGGATACATGAGAAGTTCTCCTTTTAAAATTAAATATATGTCATTTTCAATTTTTAATTATATGTTTTCATTTCATGTGTTAAATTGTCATGTCATCTTCAAATAACTTAATTAAATTATCCTTCTTTCTCACTTATTTTCTCTACTTCTCATTTTTCAACTTCTTATTTTCACAAATTTTATTTATAAAAATATTTATCAATAAATTTTATCTCTTCATACATATAAGAAATATTTATTTCTTCATTTAATAACATCATCAATAGGGATGGATGTCGGGTAATTTCGGGATCGGGGAATACAATTCTCATTCCCGATCCCTGAACCCATATCCGTTCCTGAACCCGTCCCGATTCCTGAACGGGAAATATTTGCTCCTCAATCCCCGTCCTGTACAGAAAACGAGAATCCCCGCAAGTAATCGAGGAATTTTAATATTTTAAAAAAAAATAAATTTTATACATTCTTTAATAAATTTTTTAATAAAATATTTTGCTAAATCACAATATATAATATACATTTTACATTCAATATCTATTCTAAAAAATATTTTGAATTAATATTTATTTATATTAAAAGATATAATTAAATTATTATAATACTAATAATATATATAAACATATTAATTTATAATAATTTAATTATAGGTTTATATTAAAATCTGGGATTGCAGGCAGGAATCTCCTAATCCCCACCCCGTCCCGATCCCCGAATTTTTTAAAAATATTTCTCATTCTCTGTTTCAAACCCGAAAAATTACCCAAATCTTTAATTCGAATGGAACGAGAATCGAATCGGGATCGGACGGTATTGATGAAATACCATCCGTAATCATCAATGGACAATGTTGATATGTAAAACTCTCTTTTAATTGATGATGTCAGCGATACTGAGGTTTCATACTCTCGTTACTATTCTAATGTCATACTAGCGTAATAACCCGTGCGAGGTATGGGTCATCTTCTAGAAGTTGATGTAAACTTGTTTATTTTTACGATTTAAAGAATATATATTGATATGATTGTATAGTTTCTTTTAAAACATGTTTGTTATAATGTCCCAATTTTGTTTTACAGAAAATTTGATTTAATTATTCAGATAAACACTCAAAATAAAATATTTTGTGGCATATAAATGTGTTGGATATAGTACACATTTACACCAATTTGTACAAATTTATGTCACAAGTAGAAAACATCTAATAATTTGTTATTATAATAAATTTGGATAAGAGAACATAAAATTTAAATAATAAGGGGGGGTTTTCTGTTTAATTCTCCTTAGTGTTTTTCATCACTATAAATCAATTTTTGGAGTGATATTTTTTAATATTTTATCTTCATTTTTTTGTCATTCTTTCATAAAGAATCTAGTCAATACATAAGAGGGAGAAATAAAGTTCTTTTGATGTCTTTCTCTTTCAATGTATATTTAAGAATACAATCAGAAAATAAATGAGTCGTACACGAATGACATATTTATTCATATTCCAGTTATAATTTTGACAACTCAAGAAACCTGTTATTTACCCACGTAATGTTTCACAATAAAGATGTTGTCCAATCAATATATAAAAAAATAATTGCATAATTTAAAATTTTATCTTTTTTGACAAATAATTTTAACTACCTCATAGTATATAATGTGATTGATCGATCATAATATTTTGTGTATGTGCATGCTATGCAATATACTATTTTCTAAGATATTTGTTAACTTGACTGTATTTTTACTCCTTTTTACAATTTATTTTGAATTTTTTAATATTCTTTCCAACCAAAATTTCTTTATGTGTATTATACGACTTTTAATCGATGTACATATGATATGAACTGATTCCTATATTTTGTATTATTATATGTTATATGATCTTTTTTCAAGGAAGAGTATCTTTC
The DNA here is from genome assembly GCA_036435485.1 of Saposhnikovia divaricata. Taxonomy (NCBI): domain Eukaryota; kingdom Viridiplantae; phylum Streptophyta; class Magnoliopsida; order Apiales; family Apiaceae; genus Saposhnikovia; species Saposhnikovia divaricata. The sequence goes on from CM071600.1 coordinate 30,871,937, forward strand.
TCAACTTATCTACAAGATTTATTTTTTTTAACTTTTTGTACTATATGACATTTTTAAGGATCTTATCTTTTAATTATATATTGTTATGTAAAAATATAAAATATATTATAGTTAATATTATATGTAAGAAATGTTTAATTAATTGAAAATAAATATTATCAAATTTTTAAATTACTTGTATATATAATCATGTACCATGTTTTGTAAACTAAAATATAATATTTTAAAAGTAATGTGAATTACCATTATCTTTTGCTCAAAATTAAAGTAGCACTAAAAATAGAATAAATAAGAGGTCAAATTTATCTAAAAAAATTAAACTAAAAACCAAAAATATATATAGTACAATGATCGGAAGGATGAATTGTTTGGACGAGGTTAATGATTCAATTCACAACAAAAATAAACTAACTCATTTAAAATAAGAGTGTGGAATTAAATTTCAAAATTAGTGTATATAATTACGTACCATATTTTGAAAAGTAAAATTCAAAATTTTGAAACTAATATTTGTCATTACTATTTTTACTCATAAATTAAAATAATAGTAAAAACAGGATAATATAGAGATCGAACTTATGTAAAAAGAGTTTTAACTCTATACCAAAAAACATAATGTAGCATAATGGTATAGAGGAAGAAATATATGGAGGAGGTTGTGGGTTCGATTTCCCACAAACACAAATTAACTTATTTTTTCTCTTCAAATAAAGGAGTGGCAAATCAATGTAATTTTGTAATATATAAGGTCAAACTCGTAATTTCACAGGGAGGTTATTGGCTCAAAATGCCCTATGTGTACCATATTGTGAAACCTATAATATAATATTTTTAAAATAAAGCGAATCACCACTATTTTTACTCAAAAATTAAAATAATAATAAAAATAAGATAATGGAGAGGTCGGGTTTATGTAAAAGGTTTTTTAACTCAAAACAATAAAGTCCATGTAGCCCAATGGTTAGTAGGATAACTTGTGTAGAGGAGGTTCTAGGTTCGATTCACCACGAAAACAAACTCATTTTTTTCCATTTAAATAAGAGAGTGGCATTTCTTGTAATTTTATAACTTGCAAGGGTATGATTGTAATTTCATAGGGGGTTAATTGGCTCAATTTTCACTAAAAATGACTACCCTCTTCCATCAATTTTATTACTTCTTTCCTTTTCAATTATAAATTCCACTAATTTTCTCTTCTCATTCCTATTCACTCTACATTTTCTCAATTATTTTTTTATCTAGTTTTTTTAATATTAATTGATTTACATAAATATTTATTAACTTATTTTACATTTTCATATTGTTGATAAAATGTATTTTAGTTTGTATAATACTTAATATTGTTTTATTTATAAATTTACTTATATTATACACAATAATTGATATATATTTAAAATTAATTATATCAGAATAAAAGTTTTAATTAAGTAATCCATCCATTATATCTATTATAGCCCAACATGGGTTTTGAGACTATTTAGTAAATTACTAATATACCATTAAGAATATATTAATGTCAAAAAATTTGAATTTGATAAGAATCGAACCCATGATCTTCATGTACCTATAATTTGATAAGAATCGAACCCATGATCTTCATGTACCTATAACTTTATGTTCACCTGTACAACCACTACACCAAATCCATTTTAGTGACACATTTTAAAATCATTAACTACATGCTTGAATAACTCCTAACTACATTCTATGCAAAATTTATTTATTATCACTTATACAACCACTTTTCTTCAAAAAAAAAAATCACATATACAACCACTAAACCAAATCGCATTTTTAACACATTTTAAAATCATTGACTACATGCTCGAATAACCCACTTACCGTTATCTATGTAATATTTATTTTATAACTTCTTCATTGACTACAATTATAATTTTGATTTTGAGGGGAATTAAACTCATGATACTCACATACTCAAAAAAACTATATTCATGTTTATTTTATACTTTACTAGGGATAAAATCATTGGAATATTTTTCTCTTATAATGTAAAAAATGTTTGTCACTGAGAGAAAATATAAATGGATAGATATAAAATTGTCTTAGAATGCATAATTTTGACCAATATATCCTTATATATAGTAAATTTAAAAAATAAATATGTTTAACTTTATAAAGGAGCCCATAACTTTTAAATAACCATAACACCATTTGATTATATTTTGAAATTTTTTAACTAAATTAATAACTATTATGTTGTATATATTCTCTTAACAAATTATAACAATATTTCTCTCTTTAATTATTATGTTTATATTATTAGTCGAATGACCAAAATATGTTTATTGTTAAATTAATATAAAAAAGATAAATAAAGTGTATAATATATTTTTAATTCACATAATTATAATATTCTGTATTAAGTATATTTGGATTATATCGGTTAATTTTATTAGCATCGGACAATTTATAGATTGGCTAATAAAAAGATAAAAAAAATAATAATTTATGCATGAAATTTGAATCTGGTAAAAACAATGTCGAAGGGTTTTGATATCTTTAGTCTCTCACACTATATTTTTGTATCGTTTTCGTAATATCCAAATGCTACAAATTTCATACAAAGGAGTTTTACAAATTTTATATACACGTGCGTGAACTGTAATACCTAAGTAGTGATATAACAATTTCATTTTATTTTTAAACAGCAATGTACGAGTTTTACTCTGTGTAAAACTAATGAAACTCGAAAGTAAATGATATGATCCCGAATTTCATTTTATATATATATATATATATATATATATATATATATATATATATATGAGTCCAGCTCCATGGAGTACTCATTTAATTGGAGTACTTAGAGTACATATACATTTTGCATTCAAAATCTTGCAAACTTTATTAATTTACAAATCTTATTACATGAACATCACTATTTCATCGAAAATCTTGAAAATTTTGTATTTACAATTTTAATGTTGTTAAGTGTTCTAAATTGTTTATTTTGCTCTTCTATTTTTGTTTGTTCTGTATTTTGTGTGTTCTGTATTTTACTTGTTCTGTATTCTATAAATTCTATATTCTATGTATTATGTATTTTGTTTGTTATATAAATTTTAGTGTTCTATATTTTATAATTATAGTTTCTTTTTATTAAAATTTTGTTTTTGTGTTTTGTATTTTATTATGCAATCTAATACTGTGTTTTAAATTATTGTTTCTTTCTATTATTTCTATGTTTATTGTGTTTTGTACTTTATTATGCAATCCAAAATTTTTCTTTGATTTTCTACAAACAGTATGCTATGATATTATTTTTGTTTGTTCATCCTTTGTGTTTAAAAATGTAGGGGAAAGTTTTGCACAACTAAACTTTTTAGAAAATTATATAAGAAAATAATAATAATAATAATAATAATAATAATAATAATAATAATAATAGTAATAATAATAATAAATATAAATATATCTTGTTTTTTTATTAGAAGTCTAAATAACTAGGATGAAATGATTTACAATGGTGCATATCATTGTATCATTAATAACTGTCTTGGTTAGGATAATGGACGCTAATATTAAAGGTTTATAGGTTACTTATCTAAACTGGTTCCTCAAGGTAGGGATATAGAGAAAAATAGAAAACTTAACGAACGCCATCTTAACCGTTAGTTTATATATATTTTAATCTAATTGAATAATAAATGAAAATGACAAATTTATGATTATATTGAAGTTTAGGTGCATATATAATATCATATTTATATCAAATCAATGATTTGATTTTCAAAATTTAATACACGGGATAGAATATTAATCACAATCTTTTTAAAATAAACCTACACATTAACGTAGAATATTAATCACAGTCTATTTATTTTAGGAAATAAACCTACCCATTAACGTGATATCACAGAATTCTTTGAACACAGGAAACGCAGTTCCACTGTTGGAAGAAACTATAAGCAATACAATGGATCACAAGATGAAACGTGTTCCAAAACAAATCCGTTTCGACTAATTAGAGTGTTCTTTTAAGTGTTCTTCAATGTATTTTTAGTGTTCTTTAAGTGTTTTACATGTTCTTCATGAAGGAGGCAATCGATGAGTATAAGTGCTCCAGAACAAATGTATCCACCCAAATTGGCAAAGTTCATGAAAGAGAAGAGGTGTTTCAAGTTTTTGGAACCTAAAAACCAGATTATTATGGACTCAGCCGCCTCAAAATTGTAAGTACTAAAAAAAGTTACAGTTCTCACACTATCATGTATTGGTATTATCAGTACCTTTCCTGACGTGTATCCGATAAAATATGTTCTAGGTAACAATGATTCTGTACGAGGTTCTAAGATTGTTCCCACCTGCCACAATATTCACTCGAGTCATCTACAAAGAAACAAAACTAGAAAAAATCACACTTCATCCTGGGGTACAGTTTTTGCTGCCAGTACTATTAATGCATCATGACACTGAAATATGGAGAGAGGATGCGAATGAGTTCAAACTAGATAGATTTTCACAAGGAATTAATAAAGCAGCAAATAACCTGGTTTCATTTTTTCCTTTCAGCTGAGGACCTAGAATATGTATTGGCAACAATTTTGCGATGTTGGAATCAAAAATTGCCATAGCAATGATGCTTCAACGCTTCTCCTTTCAGCTTTCACCTTCTTACACCCACGCACCTTCATCTGTGTTAACCCTTCAACCCCAATATGGTGCTCATTTGCTTTTGCGCAAAATATATGTCATACAAGTACGTATGATCATATTAAAATAAAGATCAAGACCTACACATTGGTGTAGACCTACAGGCAATGTCTATCAATAGTTAATGCATTTGTATGATCGGAAGATCTAATTTTGGATGAAGGGTTTTCAGTTTAATGTAGCTGGTTTCGTAAGATGGTTCCAAAAGTGGTTGAATATCATGTTCTTTTCCCTCATCAGCTATAGTAGTAGTGTTTTCTTTTGCAGTATTAATGTAGTTCCTATGTTTCATGGACTGATTCTACCTGTAGTCTTCACCTCTTTTACTTTTAGTTTTCTTAGTCTATTATGTTTAAATTGCTTAATCCCCAAGTCCTTTCAGTATGTACTTTTCTATTATTAATGTAAGGCTTTTCGAAAAAAAAGAGTTTCGGACTGGGACATGTGAAGCTTGCTTCTATTGGTGTTGTTGGTGTATTGCAATGAAGGACTGGTTTTCAGAATATTTTTTTCTACTCTAAACATTTTTTTCCGAATTTGTTCCGTTGGTCTTTTCATTGGATTTCATTTTCGGTTATTTTGCTATTTATCTTGGACAGTTTGTGACACTACTGCTGCTTTGTTCTTGATCAAATGTATATGCTCTGAGATTTTAATGTTTGACATTTTTCTGGGTTTGTTGCGATTTAATCTTCCTCTTTTGTGTATACGATTTTGATGGTTTTGGGAATGGAATAAATTAAGAACAAAAACCTGCAGTGATTCAATTTTGCAGCAGAGTATCATTTCATTTTTATTTAAAACATCATTTATTAAATTCAGATATAGTAAAAATTACATTCATACAAAAATTAGAACACATACAAGAATTTTTTAACTAATAATTTTGAAAATTCATTTCATTTTCTTTTATAGTATTTTAGAAAGACCGCTTAGTAGAGCACTTAAATAATTAAAAACACTTTTATTAAGTGTTCTTTTAAATGATTTTGTAAGTGACTTGAAAGAACATTATAATTTTTAAAAGAACATTATAATTTTTAAAATTATAATAAACAGAGAACACTTAAAAGAATATTATAATTTTTTTAATTCTAGAACACGATATAAATATTTATAAAAGATCACTTTATAGAACACTTAAGAGAACACCTAAAAAAACACTTTAATTTATTTAATGTTTTAATTAAATTTGAAATGATTTCCAATCTTTAATAGAACACTTCAAAATAAACGTTATTAGTACTTTAATGATATTGTGTGTTCTTTAAAAATAAACAACACTTCAAATAACAAGTTATTAGTAAATTGAATAAAAATTGGAAAAATTGCCCAAAATGCCTCCTATTTGGCATCAGTTTGTCCAAAATACCCGTTGGCAATTCTAGCGTCCAAATTGCCCACTCATTACGCCCTTATCAATGGCGTATCTAACTTTTTTCAAGCAAGTCTCTTAAGAATGACCTGGTGTATATGTGATACGAGTGTTAACTATTTCCGTATATACTCAATGTGTTAATGTTTCATGTATATTTGAATATATTTTAGTTAAGCCCACTTTCCTGTCCTACCGCCTACGTTACGTTGAAATGAAGTACCTATGATGGCAAGCACGTGCACCTACTTACCATTATTTACTTTTAACACTACTAATTTGTTCAGTTGGAGGTACCCACAAACCAAAACAAAATTTTACATCCCACATGCTTATGTTAAGGATGACACACTCAGTGGCGTATCTTAAAAAATGCGCCTTGTGAATAACCGTGACTAACTTGATACGCTTGTATATGCAACGTATTCGTTTCACATGTTTGGTGCCTTATTGTCGTATGTGGCCAATACGTAACACCCTATAACGTATCTAAGCAATATTGGGCCTGCTGCTGCGTGTCTGATGATACGCCTACAACTGTGGTGCATCCCAGGGGCATTTAAGGCGCTATCATCCGCTAGTGGGTATTTTAGACTGTTCAACTTCCAAATTGGGTATTTAAGACTTTCACCCTAAAAATTGTGTGTTCTTTTATTTTTTGTAAGGATTCTATGGTTTGTTTTAATTTTTCTTTTAATTGTGTTAAGGATTCATACAAAATAACCATACAACAATCCTTACAAAAATTCTTTAACTATTTTTTTTTAGAAAATTTAGGTCATTTTTTTAAAAAGTATTTTTTAAAGACCACTTAATAGAATACTTAAAAAATAAATAACACTTTTATTTAAGTGTTCACGAGGAAAGAATATGTGATGGAACACCTTAAAAATATCATAAAAACTGTTCTAAAAACACTGAAATTATTTTTCATAGAGAAACAAAGTTCATAAAAAATTTCCTTAGAGAACATTATTCATCCAATTCAGAAAATCCATAAAAAACCTTAGAGAAAATTATTCTAAGTAACCTTAGACAGCATCATAAAAAATCCATAATTCAGAAAATACCTTAAAAAACAGCTGTTTCTTCACTCTCATTTCTGCTAAAAAATTCAATCATCAGTCCCGGCTTCTTCCAGCAACAAAGTTGGGTCATTGATTTCATCCAGGATAACGCCATAGAAAGAGTTTATATTGCTAGATAACATTCTCGGTAAGTGAACAGAAGTCGTAATGTGCTAATTTGCCTTTTTTGAGTATACTGTCAAATACAAGTAAGTAGCATTGTTTATGCAAAATAAGGCAAAAAAAATACAGCTACTGATTACACTTTCAACTGCAAGCTTGGAATCCCAGGTGCGTACACCACCACCAAAGTAAGTTTCCATGTGTCGCATCGCAAATACTCCACAGTCTACACCATTTTTTTAGTCTGCCACACCATTACAAGTCGTCGTGGATTCACCAGACTAATCTCCATCAATTTACCACTTTCTTCTTTTCCAAGAATTTAGTGAAGTGTTTATTCTAATAAAACAAGGTGAAGTTTAAACAATTTTATAGAAAAAGACAAAAAAAATGTACTAATAAAAAATACCAGCACACTAGGTTGATGTCCGTAAAGTTCTGTTATAGGTCTTTCTGATTTTCGATTGTCAAGTATGTCCACATAAGGATTCTTGAGGTTGTAACATATGACGTAATAGTGGTTTACGTGATGTATGGGAAAGAAAATCTGAAAAAAAACATGGTATAATACTGGTATGAAATATACAAAACAGTAGGTGTTAAAATATATCCAATAAGAAACAATTTACTGACTAGATCAAAATCACTTATTGCAGCACCAGTTGTATGTAATAGGTGTTCCATGTTTTCTTCATAAAAATTATATTTCTTTTCCATCGTGTTTTCATTGAATGCATTCAAGGTTCCAACCTGTACATTTTTAAAATGTCATTAGTTAAACTATTAACTAACAAAAAATTGATAATGATGTCGACTCACAGTAGTTTCAATGTAGCAGTAAAGTCGTCTAGGCGAAGTTGGAGACCTCAGATATTCTTGTGAATTCAGAAAACAACACCAAACATCTATAGCAGATGTCATTACCATTTCTCCATCCCTCATTGACTGGAAATCCAATTTGTAGCACATTATGTTCTGCCACTTGAAGAGGATACGACTGCACAAAGCCACCAACATGAATATTTTTATTTATTAAAATATCCGCATTGGTTAGTAATAATATTTAACTTACTTTGGATGCCATGTATTAGGCTGCAGCCAATCCCACAGATCAGATTCTTCTTTCTTGATATACTTCGCATGTATGTTTGTAAATCTTTGAATATATGGGGATTTCTGTGTATCACCTATTTTCTTCTCCCTTATTGGTCTTTCAATAACCAGGAGATTATTCATCTTATGTGACTCAATTGATATCGGACTTTGTAAAGTTGCATCCATATCTTCAAATCCATCAGCTCCAAGATCAAAACTGGGGATTGTTGCATCAAGTTGAACTTTGAACACACTCCCATCTGTAGGTGTTTAAAAGCCTATAGAGATACTCCCAGAAGATGGCGATTCTTTTGATTGATATTCTATGTTCTGAAACAGCCTTGGAGAAGTAATATGATGATTTCCCTTTGGGACAAACAAATTATCAATTAACAAACAATCTTGAGTTGATAAACAAAACTCATCATCAAGAGGAGATATATTAACATCATTGGCCTGGTATGTGGATTTGACAATGCTTTTTCCACTTGTAACTGACTGTGCTCTATCAGATAATACATGGTTCTTTGAAACAATCTGTGGCTAGCTGGTACAAATTTCTTTGAAAGTTTGCTTTTGCAGTCCATTGTTTATGAAATCATCTGCCAGAGATATCAATTCTAAGAATTTGGACTCTAATGAACTAACAAGTCCATTATTTGTGAACAATTCTTTGACTTCTGATAGACACATTATGCACTTTCCCTGGTAGTTTTCGTAAGCATCAAGTGAATCTTTCAATTTATCAATAACAGACTGTGTAACCTATTAATAATAAACATGGTAGCAACAATTAAGATACAAAACATAAAAAAAAAGTATGTGTTTAATATATGTGACGAATCTAGAAGGTGTCAAACCTCAGCATCTGATTTATGACTATTCATAGAACATGTGTCTGGAACATTGCGTGAGTGTATAAGGTTACGAACAATAATATCTCCATTCTGGTTCACATCCAAAATACTAGTCCTGTCAGGATAGCCGTCACTTTTTCTACACACCTGATAGAAAATGTTGGAACACACTGATTTGTAAGAAATTTTTATAAGAGTTCAAAGATTTAGGGTGAGTAAATTGACAAATCTCATTATCAAAGTGTGAGGATTCAAAAATCTCATTATCCCTCTTTGATATTCAATAAAGATACTATCTAAACTCCAACACCAACATAATAAAGTTTGTGTGCAAACAATTGTAATAAGTTATGTATTTAAATTTCACATTGCAAAGTGTTGTAAAATTTTATTAAATAGCTCTACCAAAAAACCCAATATGATGTTATGGGTATGGGTAGATAATTAGATACCAAGTATGATTAGAATTTGGTAGGTAATTAGAAACCAAATATGATTATGCTTGTATGGTAACTTGGTGGCTAAGTTTGTGATGGCTATATATACATAGTCATATTGTATTTGTTTGATGTGTGAAAGCTTAAGAGATGTAATCTTAAGTATTGTTTGATAGATGCTTGAGCATTGTTGGCTCAAGTATCGGGGTTGGGATAATACAAGTTTGGGACGTGGGTGTTTCCCCGTCAAGTATTTGTGTGTTTTTTGTTTCGTGCTTTGGTGAATCTTGTCAACTAATCGATTGGTTATGTGTGTGCTTTGCATTGGAGTTTGTGAATCTCGGATTGTGTAAGTCCCCTAACCTAACATTTTTCATGTAAAAGAAAAATAGACCTCATCGAAGACAATCTTTGACATTCCTATTTTGCTGCCATTTTTCCATTGAACCTCGTCGCTGTCTAAAACTTCTACATCCATATTGTTCCATGTGTTGTCCTGGTAAAAACGTTTTAATATGAAGAAAAAAATTACACCAAACTAATTTATTTGTTTTTCATAACTACAACATCTTAGAGAAAAAAAATTATACCTCATAGCTACTTTCGTCATCAGAATTTTTGCATCTTACATGCAATGCAATTTTACCATGGAATACTATTTTGGACGATATGTATATCTGTCTATTGAGAATCAAAGCATCTGACCAACCAATAAATGTCACTACACCATAGATTGCATATAGCAACCACTTAAAAGTGTTGCTTTACTGCATAAAACCATTGCAGTAGAGTCTATTGCAACGATTTTGCCAAAATCTGGCGTTAACTTTGGTCTGGTTACTATATGTCCATGTAGCAACGATTTTAGTAACATACGGCAACGCCATAAATCATTGCAAAAAGCATTTATGATAACGATTTTGTGTCTATAGCAACACTAATGAACCATTGCAATAACCTATTGTAATGATATTTTTTAATTTTGTTTTTGTTAAGCATTGCAATATGTGGGTAATGGAAACAAATTAAATCGAAATTGGCAACAAATTTTGTCCAATAGCAATGCTTTTAATAACATAAATAACAATAAATAACAACATTTTTATAGACAATAGCAATGCTTTTCTGAAAACAATCGAGCATGACCTGTTTGTTTCCCATACAAATCCACCATTAATTTGGTACATAATAAACACCAATATAATCAGTACATTGGTACGTTAGTACCATCAATCCAAGAAAACCAAGACTATACCGGTGACATCGTCATAAAAACCATTCATCGTCTAAAATCTAAATGCAAAATAAAATGACAAAGTCGCACACGTCTAGTTTATACATACATGCAACAAATATGGAATTTAAAAGTAGAAAAATTGTGCGGTAAGAAGTCCATTATCTGCTCCATCTCCATCTGACTCATCTGCTTTAGTAAAAACATCATAGTAGACTAGGATTTGTAGCCTTTGATCAATGGATTGAGATGTCCTGCTCCATGGCACATTTTGCATCTAGATTCATTGAAGCATCCATGCGCCAATATAAAATTAAAAGAATAAGTCAAGTTCTGTCTTAAATAAGTTTATATTGATAGTTAATCTTTGCCTAAACAGAAATGTTACCTATAAAGATTTTACATCAACTAAAGCAGATCACTCGGGATGCAAAGATTTTACAAAAATTGTTGCCTCCAACAGCATAGGGGCAGGCCACTAAGGTTCCAGATGTTATGACAGCTTTCAAAATTTTTATAATAAATGCATTGTTCAGAAGAATATGTAAATTGACAGCAAACACAAAACTTTAGTACTTTGCAAATACCAGTAAAAATGTAAATTGCAGTGAAGGCACAAAAGGATATGAAGATGACGGCAAAGGTTTTGGACATCTACCACTTTTAGCCCCACTTTTATTACAGCTACTACCACTATTTGAATGAACTCCCTGCATTACCAGTGGAAAACATAATTTATGCCAGCAACCACAAAGTAGTTACAAGAAAAGAATAGTATAGCATTCATAAAGCTTACAACTAACCTTAGAATCAGCAGCTAGTAAATTATGATGTGGCATCAAGAGACCACCGTTGTTTCGATTCTTGCTTGCTGATAAAGCTTACCGATTTTCGGAAGCAAATGTGTACTTGGAACTACTTTTGGGCGATTTCATTCTTTCTTCACTAATAGCAGACAGTGCCTCTCCACGTGAGTTACCATATGTCCCACTAATCAGTGATAATTCATCAGGATCCAAAACACCTTGAACAATCAAAGACATATTTCACATTAATCTTCCAGTTTCAACTTCGACATATAAAGGTATCATAAAAAAATATAATCACCTTCTTTAGTGAAAAATGCTTTGTCCCACGCTAAGCTTTTTTGTAGATTGTAACTTTTTTTTTCGCCTTTTCATTTGATGTGGAGTCAGTCTCGGGCCTTCTGCCTTGTTAAAATCCATGTTCTCTTTGTTTCTAATTTTTGAAGATGAACAACCTGGTCTCTTTGGAGCCACATTATTTTTCATGCTCTCTGGCACAAAATCAAATTGATCATAGTACAGAAATAAAAATTTAAAAAGTAAATACACCTAACAACATCACATCGATGACAACTACAACAAATCCCTAAACACAAATGGTTGTTCTCAAATACTAACACTTTCTTCAGTTGCAACATCTAAACACTACACCAGTTACACAAAAAGTGAAATATCAGAATTTTCACTTTGAATCTCTCCGTAAAAACAGGACACATGCCAAACAGGACACACAAAAACCAATTTTTTGAAGGAATTTATGATCGTAGCGGAAGCGTAAATCACATTTACTTGCATAAAAACCTAATTAATCATGTATATAGATTTAAAAATTGTATGAACACAAGAAAAATACCTTGATAGCTTTCCTGGGATTGTTATGAATGTGTCTTTGATTTCCAGCAATCACCCCTCAAGTGTGGAGTGCTCTAATGGTATCCACCAAGATCAAATATCATATAGTAGATTAAGAACAATTGAGAAAATTAATTAAATGGTTTGGAATGATTTTGATGAACTTCAAAAGCTCTCCATGATCTTCTAAACCTCCTGGGATGTTTTGTGTTGTGTGTTTTTTATGTCCTCCAACTCTTGGAAATGTTTGATATTTAAAGAAATAAAGTCTTTACTTTATCTAATTAAATAATCATTTAATAATTAAAACCCTTTTAATTATTAATCCCAATCTGAAAATAATTCTCTCAAAAAAATTTAATTTCTCAAACTAAATTTTGTAATTAATAATTATTAAGAACTTTTCTTAATTTATTTATAATCTATTAAATCTCATTTAATAATTGCTAATTAATTATTTATTCAATAAATAAATAATTCATAGCCATTATTAATTATTCTCATCATCTATAAATATTTAACCTTTTTATGGTGTGACCCTTTAGGTTCAATATTAAGCCGGTAGTAGAAATAAATAATAATAAACTATTTATTATTACTTATACGAATTACTAATTAATTCTTTAAATATAATTACATAAGTAATTAATATTTATTCTACATCGTGAGTGATACTTTTGAATATATCGCGACTATCCGGATAATATGAATTCATTGCTTAGAATATATAAAACCTATTCAGCAAATGGTTACCGTACAATCAATTCCTTCTACCCGACAATATCCCGATTAAATACAAGGCATGGATCGCGTGTCAAGCCTATTTAATTTAATCATATAATTTCTTATACATTATGTCTAGTTCATTTGAATTAGAAACTCTTTCTAACTTCAATTACTCTGGCCAGAGATTCCAGAACTAACATAGTAAGAACATCATAGGATATTCACTTTCTTTTACTGAAAGGGGTAGATTCTTTATCGATCGTTAACTATCTTCATATACAAATTCCTATACCCGGAATAGAACTAATGATTGTCCCTTGAGGACTTAGAACTAAACCAAAACATAGTTCATTGTATATAAGATTACTTTAACGGTCTCAAGTCTAAGGACACTTGTACCACCATCAACTTATGAACAACTATTAACACGTGAGTAAACTCCATTAGTCGTTCATTAGATCAAGTCACGTTCAGTGAACTTATTCTCCAATAAGCACCTACATACTAGCTATAGTGTCACCACACGAATGTCTATGAGAACAGCCATCCTTCCGAGGAAGCAAGCATAGTATGTACCGATCTTTACGGATTGACTAACTCCCAATTAGTTATCCTACGATCGGGAACTATTTAAGTTTAGTGTTATCATCTTCTAGATCTCATTATTATAATCTCATTATAATTCTAGAAGCTTTACTCTAAACTATGGAACTTCTTATTTAAACACTTTAAATAGATAAAGCCCGTAATAAAAACAACAAGTCTTTTATTAATATAAATAAAATCAAATAAGATTACATGAAAGTTTTTCCTAACCCATCACACATGATTGGGTTTAGGACAAAATACTATCAAACTCCCACTTGTACTAAAGCCAATCACTCTGGTATCTTATACCCATCTTATCTCTATGTCGATCAAAGTGAACCTGAGACAATGCCTTAGTAAATGGGTCCGCTATGTTGTTATGTGTGTCAATTCTTACGATGTTGACATCCCCTCTTTCTATGATCTCTCGAATCAGATGAAAGCGCCGCAACACGTGTTTGGAATTCTTATGGGATCTTGGTTCCTTAGCTTGAGCTATCGCAGCGTTGTTATCACAATACAACACTATAGGATCCTCAATGCTAGGAACTACTCCCAAATCAGAAACAAATTTCCTCATCCAGACAGCTTCCTTTGCAGCTTCACATGCAGCTATATATTCCGCTTCCGCTGTGGAGTCAGCCGTTGTAGGCTGTTTGGAACTCTTCCAACTAATCGCTCCCCCATTTAGAGTAAATACATACCCTGACTGGGATCTGCTACCATCGCCTTCTGATTGAAAACTAGAGTCAGTATAACCCTCAATTTTCAATTCAGATCCACCAAAAACAAGAAAAACATCTTTAGTCCTTCTCAAGTACTTCAATATGTTCTTCACTGCTTTCCAGTGTTCTTCACCTGGGTTAGACTGATATCTGCTTGTCACACTAAGTGAATGAGCAACATCAGCTCTAGTACATAACATCGCATACATGATGGATCCTATTGCCGAGGCATAAGGAATCCTACTCATGCGCACCCTTTCCTCATATGTCTTTGGAGACATCTTCTCGGAAAGAGTAATCCCATGACTAATAGGAATGAGACCTCTTTTCGAGTTCTCCATGCTAAACCGTTTTAGCACTTTATCGATGTATGTACCTTGGGATAGGCCAATCGTTCGATTAGATCTATCTCTATAGATCTTCATCCCTAAAATATAGGATGCCTCTCCCAAGTCCTTCATAGTGAAGTTCTTTGATAGCCAGACCTTGACTGATTGTAACATCGGTATATCATTTCCTATTATAAGTATGTCATCCACATACAATATAAGAAATGTTACCGCGCTCCCACTAACCTTCTTGTAAACACATGGTTCATCTAAGTTTTGGATAAAATCAAACTCTTTGATTGTCTCATCAAAACGGATGTTCCATCTTCGAGAAGCTTGCTTCAAACCATATATGGTTCACAGCAGTCTACATATTAGATTTTCGTTTCCACTGGAAACAAAACCCTCTGGCTGTGTCATATACACTTCCTCTTCAAGTTTCCCATTGAGGAAGGCCGTCTTTACGTCCATTTGCCAGATCTCGTAATCATAGTAGGCTGCAATCGCAAGCAAAATCCTAATGGATTTGAGCAAGGCTACAGGTGAAAAGGTTTCATCAAAGTCAATCCCTTGTCTTTGTTTGAATCCTTTTGCCACAAGCCTGGCCTTATAGGTCTCCACCTGGCCATCTGCTCCTAACTTTCGTTTGTATATCCATTTGCACCCAATGGGTTTAACTCCTTCAGGTGCCTCAACCAAAGTCCACACTTGGTTTATATACATCGAGTCCATTTCGGATTTCATGGCATCCTGCCATTTCTCTGAGTCATTACAACTTACAGCCTCTTCATAAGTCATAGGGTCCTCATCATCAACAAATGACAAATCATCATCATTTTCAATGACAAGCCCGTAATATCTTTCGATTGGGCGGGACACTCTCTCTGACTTACGTAAAGGTTGTTCTACAGAAGGTTGTTCTTTCTGAACAGGTACTTCTTCTCTAATCGTTGCATTTTGTGGTTCTTGAACTTCATCAAGTTCAATATTTCTCCCACTGTTTCTATCAAGGAGGAACTGTTCCTCTAAGAAGTGTGCGTGTCTAGAAACAAATATCCTTTGATCAGAAGGATCATAGAAATAATATCCATGACCTTCTTTAGGATATCCCACAAAACTGCATTTCACGGATCTAGGTTCCAACTTATCATGTTCAACTTTCTTGACATAAGCTGGACACCCCCAAACCTTAACATGTTTAAGACCTGGTTTCTTCCTACCCCACATCTCATGTGGGGTCGTGAGAACCGATTTAGAAGGCACCTTGTTCAGTAAATACGCTGACGTCTCTAAAGCATAACCCCATAGTGATACTGGAAGATCAGTAAAGCTCATCATGGACCTCACCATATCTAATATAGTACGATTCCTTCTCTCAGATACTCCATTTAATTGTGGAGTATAGGGAGGGGTCCATTGAGAAACTATACCATTTTCTTTAAGATAACCTAAAAACTCTCCGCTTAAGTACTCACCTCCTCGATCTGATCGAAGAACTTTTATACTACGTGCGGTTTGTTTTTCTACTTCATTTCTATATTCCTTGAACTTTTCAAAAGCTTCGGATTTGTATTTCATAAGATATACATATCCTAACCTGGATCGATCATCCGTAAAAGTAATGAAGTATGAAAATCCTCCTCTAGCATTTGTTGACATTGGTCCACATACATCTGTGTGTACCAAGTCTAACAACCCCGCAGCTCTCTCTCCATGTCCAGTAAATGGAGATTTAGTCATTTTACCCATGAGACAAGACTCGCATGTAGGATATGATTCAAAATCAAAATGTTCTAGTAACTTATCCTTATGTAATGTGCGAAGTCTGTTCTCACTAATATGACCTAGTCTGCAGTGCCATAAATAAGTTGGATTTTTATTATCTCTTTTTCTTTTATTATTAGGTTGTTCAATTTGAAACAAATTATGTTCTAAGTCACATATATACAAACCATTATGTAATGTACCGTATCCATAAGTAATATTATTTCTCTTAATTAAACATTTATTATTCTCAACAATAAATGTAAAACCATCCGAATCAAGTACAGGAATAGAAACAATATTTCTTACAATAGATGGTACATAATAACATTTATTCAACACGATAGTTTTGCCCGTAGGCATATGCAAAGGAAATGATCCTACAGCTGCAGCAGCAACTCTTGCTCCATTGCCCATCAATAGAATCACTTCATCTTCCCCCAGAGGTCTACTTTGCTTTAGTCCCTGCAACGAATTGCAAATATGAGACCCACAAGCAGTATCCAATACCCAAGTAGAAATCTGACTTAAAGACATATTTAGTTCAATCATGAACATACCTGAATCTGAAGCGGTAATCTCATTGCCCTTCTTATTCTTTAACTCTGCAAGGTAAACCTTGCAGTTCCTCTTCCAGTGTCCCACCTTGTTACAGTGGAAGCAAACTGCTTTGCTTTTCGGGTCAGCCTTTGGTGGAACAGGCTTATTCTCACCCTTTTTCTTATTCTTTGGCTTCCAGTTCCTCTTCCTCTTAGTAGAGGTACTGGCACCGATCATAAGAACAGAACCCCTTTTGGAGGGAAAATTCGCCTCAGCAGTTTTCAGCATGTTGTGGAGCTCAGCTAAGCTGGCATCCAGCTTGTTCATGTGAAAGTTCATAACGAACTGCGAGAAAGAATCCGGGAGTGACTGCAAGACTAAATCTTGGCATAACTCCCCATCCATGACAAAACCTAACTGCCCTAGATGCTCAATCAGATTGATCATCTTAAGCACATGGTCATTCACAGACGACCCTTCAGCCATTCTACATTGGAATAGCTCTTTCGATATATCATATCGAGCGGTTCTCCCTTGTACATCATAAAGCTCCTGTAGATGTATCAGAATGGTTGGAGCATCCATTTTCTCATGTTGCTTCTGTAACTCAGGTGTCATGGATGCTAGCATGACACATTGAGCAACATTAGCAGCATCTAACCATTCATTATACACTTCTCGTTCATGGAAAAGTGCATCATCAGAAGGAGGTACAGGTAAAGGCGAGTCAAGCACATAATCCTTCTTCTCAGCCCTGAGAACGATTCTCAGGTTTCGAAGCCAATCAGCATAATTGGGACCAGTCAATTTGTTCGCATCAAGTATGCTACGGAGTGATAGAGTAGAAGACATGATCTATAAATCTGAAATTTGTGAATACATAACAACATTAGTAGATATCCAATTTTATTATAACACCTTATGAATCGGGTCTTTATTCATAGGTGGCTCCCACAGTTTTATTAAAATTATACAACCCTCAAATGTATAACTTAAGCATTCTCAATGCATGTGAGACTAGGGATCCTACTTTCCATTATATAACCTCGGCTGTAGCACGAAATGCTATGTAATGTTCCATAGGCAGATAACTCTTTATCAATTACATCTCATGTTATTCCCTAATTCCATTTAGCCTCTTGAATCATTGAATCACGGCTGTAGCACGTCTAAATTCAATATTCTAAGTCAAGTGAGACCCAACATCTCGTTAAATTAATAAGATCTCAATAGCCCACGGCTGTAGCACGTAACGACAATTGGATTCTAATTAATTATACGCATCTCATGTAATAGACAAGTAATTCCTATTTTTGAAAACGAAGCCCTCGGCTGTAGCACGAAACGACAAAGCTCAAAACTAAGAATCACTTTCTACTATTTTGGAAGGCTATGACCGACACAAGCCCGTTGTGACATTGGCCATTTTATTACTTGATATTAAATAACGAGGGATTTTATATTATTTAGGTTGCGAAACGTTTTCGTTAAAACCTAAAGTCAAACATGCATTTTATATACGATATATAAAACTATATATATTATCTCATGGCATTTCTATGCACACACATATATAGGCAAACATGTTATATCATGTTAAACATTGTTAAACATCTATATGAAACAATATTAGTATTTTAAAGCATTTTAACACAATTAAAACGGGCTTTAAAACACTTCCGGAAGCTATAACCATTTTAAAATTAATTTTTAAAATTTATTTGACCACTCCATTAGATCCGTCTCAAAAAAACGAATCCAACGATATATTATACGCCTCAAACGGAGTTACGGATCAACGGGAAAAATCAAAATACGAATCAGGGTCATTTCTGTCATCTACAGACCCTGTAACGCATTACCAGAATGCGTTACAGGCCAAAAATAACATTTTACTTGTGTAACGTATTCAGCAGACGCGTTACCATGGGATGACGTCATGCTGACGTCATGCTGACGTCAGCATCCCGACCCGTGACCCGACCCATTACCCGACCCACCATGAACCGACCCGACCCGGCGCGTGGACTGCACGCGCGGCGCGTGAGCCGCCATCGCGTGACGCCCACGCAGTACTGTCTTTTGTTCAGTCGACAGAAATTTTATATATATATATATATATATATATATATATATATTGTAAATTCAGTCGGTTTGATAACAGTCCACCAGCCCACTATTACTTTTTGGGCCCCCAACATCAATTATCCATCTTGATATTTTTATAAATAATATATATATATATATATATATATATATATATATATATATATATATATATAAACAGATTATTATTTATTAATTTCTAAACTCTTTAAAAATCAATAATAAATAATCTATACATGGGAAAATTATGAAACTTTTTCTTGGACTTCTACAACACTTGTAGAAAATATATCAGTGATCAAAATTATTTTAAAAAATAATTTATTAATTAATTCGTAATTAATTTGATTATAGCCTCCTAGAACTTCAAAAATTCATAACTAATTCATACAAGCTTGAAAAATTCCGAAATTTTTTCTGGGATCTATATACATGTAACCTATGCTCTGATACCATTGAAGGAATTTATGACCGTAGCGGAAGCGTAAATCACATTTACTTGCATAAAAACCTAATTAATCATGTATATAGATTTAAAAATTGTATGAACACAAGAAAAATACCTTGATAGCTTTCCTGGGATTGTTATGAATGTGTCTTTGATTTCCAGCAATCACCCCTCAAGTGTGGAGTGCTCTAATGGTATCCACCAAGATCAAATATCATATAGTAGATTAAGAACAATTGAGAAAATTAATTAAATGGTTTGGAATGATTTTGATGAACTTCAAAAGCTCTCCATGATCTTCTAAACCTCCTGGGATGTTTTGTGTTGTGTGTTTTTGATGTCCTCCAACTCTTGGAAATGTTTGATATTTAAAGAAATAAAGTCTTTACTTTATCTAATTAAATAATCATTTAATAATTAAAACCCTTTTAATTATTAATCCCAATCTGAAAATAATTCTCTCAAAAAAATTTAATTTCTCAAACTAAATTTTGTAATTAATAATTATTAAGAACTTTTCTTAATTTATTTATAATCTATTAAATCTCATTTAATAATTGCTAATTAATTATTTATTCAATAAATAAATAATTCATAGCCATTATTAATTATTCTCATCATCTATAAATATTTAACCTTTTTATGGTGTGACCCTTTAGGTTCAATATTAAGCCGGTATTAGAAATAAAAAATAATAAACTATTTATTATTACTTATACGAATTACTAATTAATTCGTTAAATATAATTACATAAGTAATTAATATTTATTCTACATCGTGAGTGATACTTTTGAATATATCGCGACTATCCGGATAATATGAATTCATTGCTTAGAATATGTAAAACCTATTCAGCAAATGGTTACCGTACAATCAATTTCTTCTACCCGACAATATCCCGATTAAATACAAGGCATGGATCGCGTGTCAAGCCTATTTAATTTAATCATATAATTTCTTATACATTATGTCTAGTTCATTTGAATTAGAAACTCTTTCTAACTTCAATTACTCTGGCCAGAGATTCCAGAACTAACATAGTAAGAACATCATAGGATATTCACTTTCTTTTACTGAAAGGGGTAGATTCTTTATCGATCGTTAACTATCTTCATATACAAATTCCTATACCCGGAATAGAACTAATGATTGTCCCTTGAGGACTTAGAACTAAACCAAAACATAGTTCATTGTATATAAGATTACTTTAACGGTCTCAAGTCTAAGGACACTTGTACCACCATCAACTTATGAACAACTATTAACACGTGAGTAAACTCCATTAGTCGTTCATTAGATCAAGTCACGTTCAGTGAACTTATTCTCCAATAAGCACCTACATATTAGCTATAGTGTCACCACACGAATGTCTATGAGAACAGCCATCCTTCCGAGGAAGCAAGCATAGTATGTACCGATCTTTACGGATTGACTAACTCCCAATTAGTTATCCTACGATCGGGAACTATTTAAGTTTAGTGTTATCATCTTCTAGATCTCATTATTATAATCTCATTATAATTCTAGAAGCTTTACTCTAAACTATGGAACTTCTTATTTAAACACTTTAAATAGATAAAGCCCGTAATAAAAACAACAAGTCTTTTATTAATATAAATAAAATCAAATAAGATTACATGAAAGTTTTTCCTAACCCATCACACATGATTGGGTTTAGGACAAAATACTATCATTTTTAACAACCCCTATTTAACAAGCAATACGAGTAAAATGCCCTAATTAACTCGTACTAAAAAACCCTAACCCCTAATTAATTCATACGAAAAAAGGCCTAATTAAATCGAACAAAAAAAGCCTCAATTAAATCAAGTTTTATCAAAATAGTCTCTAACGAGTTTTAGAACCAGTTTCATCTTCAAAAGCCCCAAAATCGAGTTCAAGTTTCATCTTTAAAAGCCCCAAAATCGAGTTGAACATACCTCGTGTTTGAACTTTAATCTTCAAACTTTAGTACTCGTGCTTCTGTCTTTGAGCTTCTATATTCTCGATCTACAGTCTTTGACTTCAATTCATGGCCAATTTGAGCAGCGTGTTTGTGCGGCGTGTATGTGTCTCTCTGGTTTGTGTCTCAGTGTTTTTTGTCCAAGTGTGTTTGTGTCTCGGTGTGTGTAAGTATTTCTTTTTCTTTTTTCTTATTGACCGCGAAAATAAGATTAAAAAGCCCGCTCACCCCAATTAGGAGCCCGCCAACATTGGGTTTGAAAATTTAGGACTTTATAGCAACGATGTTAAAAACCCATTGTAGTAGCTTCGATTTTTTTTATAGTTTTTATATTCTATTGTAACCAATTAAAAAAGCATCCAAAATTTTAAAAACTTGTATGGAAATGTCAATCAATAGCAATGGTTTTTCAACATTTTTCTAAATTTTGGTTGCAATATCCAATCTATGGTGTAGTGTGTTCTTCATATTTTGGAATACTATTTTGGACGATGTGGAATACTATTTTGGACGATAATTCTTGTAAGTGTTCTTATATGGTTCTTTTACATGAACCCTTAACACAATAATTAAAATAATACTTAAAAAATGATATGGTTTTCAAAAAATAAAAGAACACACAATATTTTTAATTACTATTAACTTGTTCTATGAAGTGTTGTTTATTTTAAGAGAACACATAATAGTATTAAAATACATAACGTAAATGTTCTATCAAATATTGGAAAATATTTAAAATTTACTAAAACAATTTATTAAATTAAAGTAACCTCTTAGGTGTTCTACTAATTGTTTTATTATATGTTCTTTAAATTATAAAAAAGAAATTTATAGCGTGTTTTATAATTTTAAAAATTATAATGTTCTTTTCTTCAGTATTTTATTTGTCTAATTAGTTTATCACATTTTTAAAGGAACACTTATTAAAAAATTATTTAAAAGAACACTTGAATAAAAGTGTTCTTTAATTATTTAAATGTTCTATTAAGTGGTATTTCAGACATACTTTAAAAGAAGATGACATAAATTTTCAAAAGTTTTCGTTAAGGAATTCTTGTATGTGTTCTAATTTTTGTATTTGTTAAAGAATTTTTATATTCGTTCCTTTATTTCATTGAACACATAATATCATCAAAACTACAGAAATTAAAGAACATTTAAAAGAACACTATAATTTTCTAAATTATAGCGTGTTATTTAATTTAAAGATGAAGCTTTATTTAAACACTTAAAAATCATCGAAAACATGATGATTTATTTAAATACTTAAAACATATCATTTTTAATTTTATAATAATACTTGAGAATAACAAACACATAAGAAATATTTATTTTGATAATTAATAGCTTAATTAATTTTTTTTTATCCTAATTCAAAATCATCGAAAACAAGTTCCGTTATTTCATTGAACACGTAATATCTTTGAAATATCATTGAGCACATTGTTATTATTTTAAAAATATTGTGTATTTTCAAATTTAATTAAAACAATTTTTAAATTAATGTATTTTTTAAGTGGTCTCTTAAGTGTTCTATTAAGTGATCTTTACGAATTAATATTAAGTCTCTTAAGTGTTCTCTACGAATTAATTAAGTATTCTATTAAATACACACGAGCTTACCTGATAGAAATGATGTACTCTAAGAGCATCTCCAACGGTACTACCTAAAATGGTTAGCTAAAATAATATAAAATAATGGTTATGTAAAATTTACTGAACCTGTAAGGAGTTGTACTCCAATGGTGTTAGCTATAATTGTTAGCTATATTTCAAAAACAGTATTTTATTATTATTTTAATTAGTAAATATATATAAGATTAAACTAAATTGATGATGTGTCACAATATAAGTGGATATGATATTTTTAGATGTTATGTATAAATTTTTTGATATCCTCCAAATATAGAAGATATGTATCTTGTTATCTAAAAAATATTGCTAACAGCTTTGTGCGTTGGAGACCAGATTTTTTTACCTGTTAGGTAAAATTTGTTGCCAGCTCAGTTTTGAATATGATTATAGCTAACAGGTGCATCACGTTGGAGTTGCTCTAAGGATATTCAGATCTCCAATGTTAGCATGTTACATTGGTCAACTCTCCTTCTTGGAATGTTCATCCCACATATAGTAGATTATCTCTAAAGAAGTGAAAGAATAATCACTCAATTTTTTTTACTGTTCTTGACTTTATGAAAATATTAGCAAAGTAACAATGCTCTGAAATATGGTTTCACAGTTTTATGTTGTGCACAGCAATATCATTATACAAGGCATAACAATTCTTGCAAATGTACCATCTCCAAACACTGATGACATCAATCCAGGTAAGCTATCTCGTGCATAATAAGAAATAGCTTTCTATTTTATAGTTCATATATATTGATATTTTATATATGAAGAAAACAACTCGAAGTTAGAAGAGTTTTCTTTCGAAGTAGAAAAACCAGTGGCAATGGCAACAGTTTCATAAGTGTTCTATTAAGTGATCTTTACGAATTAATATTAAGTCTCTTAAGTGTTCTCTTAAATCTCTTAAGTGTTCTATTAAGTGATATTTAAATTAATATATTTAATCTCTTAAGTGTTTTATTAAGCCAACTTCCTCCCTCTAGTTGTCGACAACCCAGTAATCGCAGTCCTCCCCACAAGTAACCAGTCAGTCCTCTTCTGGAAAATCTGCATCCTCAATCACAACAGTACTCAACACATTATTATCCTCCAGTTTCTGCTTCTTCACACTAGAAGGCTTCAATCTATCATACATAGACATCTTTCGCTTTGCAGGCACCGAAGATAAAGGCTAAACCATAATCGCCTCATTCATGTCTTTCTTTACAACAATCGCTCTCTCATTGTTTCTTTTCACACCACCTTGTTTCTTCCCTTTAACAATAGGCCTATACGCACTAGGGCTGAGCAAAAAATCGAAAAAAATCCGAAAGCGAAACCGCTAAAAACCGAACCGAATAAAACCGATCCGAAACCGAAAAATTAAAAACCGAAACTGATTATGTGATTGCGGTTATAAGTCGGATATAATGATATGAATGATATGTAACATATATGTACGAACAGCATGTTAACAATTCACATATAATGATGAGACTTCGTGGTGATCATGTGTGATATAAGGCCAAACAGGAGCATTAAAACGTTATATCATAATGGCATAGGTTTAAACTAATTATTATGCTAGAGAAGAAAGCCAGTGTTCAAACTTACAAACTGCTATGACGGTATAAGTATATCCAGTTGACCCCAAGGTTTCCTTCTTAATTAAGTTAAATATGTACACACAAGCATTTGTTTCCTTCTGGTTTACGCCTCTGTAACTGACCATTTGGCATATTTGCAATTGACTTACCATTGGCCGACTAACTTGGTAAGGTCAGTTGATTCAGTTCCATCTGGTTTTCTTGTAGTGGGGATTGGATTAAAACTGTATTATGACCTTTAAATACATAAATATGCATTTGTTTCGAGTGTGTAAAAGAATGCTGTAATTATTTTTGCTAAGCCTTTTCTTGGTTTGTCAAGATTCAGAGCCTTAGTTTTCTCAGCAAAAATTACACTAATAATTCCCTAGAGTGGGTCATGTGTGTTGACTGTTGAGTGTGAAATGTTGGTGTGTATTGTGTTGAAATTACGCTATTGGCTTTATTGTTGAATTGCCCGAAAATTTGTTAGCATAAGGGGTCAAATACAGTATCAATGCCATAAATCTTGATAACAATTAACCTGAATTTCAGAGTGAAGAACACCAGACTCCAGACTCCTTTTAAATATTTACTACATTTTACAGTGTTTCAACAGATCCTTTTACTCTGCAGTCTGTCTGACCCTTAAATATTTCACAATGTAGTTGTCATATAAATACAGTCCAGACTCCATATGTTTCTGTCTTTCTGATGTAAACTTATTTCTTAATTTATTACACAGATCATGAAGGCTCTTTTGTCGAATCTTTCATCATCTGGAACACTTCTATCTATTCAATTTTCATCATTACACCCTTACACTCACTTCCCCCCTCATCCTTAACACAAGCCTTCTCATCGACAATTTCTCGAACACTTGGCACACATTCACCCCCAATCCCACCACCCCCTTCTTACTTCACCTCCACCTTCCAATCCAAAAGGGGTTTCACATCTCCACACTCCTCGACATCCTCAACATCCTCTTGCTTAATTATATTACTATTGATAATGTTTTGAACCTGGAAAAGCTAGCTGGACATTGTCATGGTCAGGGATGCACTGTTTATTTAGTTAGAGATAGTAAACTCTGCTAATGTTTATGCATACGAAGATAAAACAACAGGCTGCATAAATTGAAATAAAAATCTCAAAAATATTATTAAAATAGGTAAGTTATAATTAAAGATATAATGTAGATTGATTGAATCATAAATTGATTGTATAAAGATATGTATAAGTTATGTTATGCCCAAATCTTGGCATAAGTCCTAAGCAGGCCTAATGGGCTTGAATAGAGATCCACAACTCATAATGGGCCTAGAGATGAAGATTGGGTCACTAAAACCCACCACCAGGAGTCAGTCCAATATACTATCAAGCACAATGTGGAAGTTTGTGACCCCAAGCTACGGGTCGAGTTCGCCAGCAAAGTCCCTAGTATGGGATAACATCTATCATGCACGTCTCTCTACAAGGTCCAGCGTGGCCTAGAAGTCCAGCGTGGCTTAGAAGTCCAGTGTGGCTTAGAGGTCCAGCGTGACCTAGAATACTCTTATGAATGCTAGAGGTCCAGCGAGGCCTAGAGCATATGTATTATGAAGGCTTAAGGTCAGGCCCAGCGAGGTCGCGTGAGTGTGATTATCTCCGTACAGCGTGGACCACCTCGCATGACTAGCCCAGCAAGGTCGCATGCGAGGCCACCTCGCTTATGATCTCCACCAAGGGATTGCTTCGATCATCTCTATCATCACATCTACAAACTACAACGAGATCACTATCTCACTCTTTACTGGAAGGCTCATGGCCAGACCCAAGGTCGCATGAGTAGCTGGACATAAGGGATCGCTTCGCATGGCCAGATCCCTCAAGGTCGCATGCTAGGTCCTGATTGATCCTCTATTGGCCAATTCTATCCGTTCGAGACTATGGGCTTCCACAGCTGGGCCGTGGATCACGGATATGGTTGAAGATTCACTGCCACGTCAGCCCCAAACGGGTGGGCTTGGACCTTGGCTTATCTCTTAAAACCCTAGCCCGCCTAGGTAACTTCTTCTACAAGAACTACGTATGGCTTGATCCCTATAAATAGGGTACGTAGGCACCTTGTTATGGATGATTGACAGTGGGCAGCAACAGAGAATAAACAGTTTTCTCTGACATTCAACGAATCAACAAAACAAGATCAGCCACAAAAAATCACCAATCTCCTTCCGTGTTCTTCGTGTTCTTAGCAAAATATCCGTATTTTGCTCCGTGATTCCAGCAAACCTCCAAAATATTGTTATACAATATTCTCCCTATAACATTTGGCTCTAGAAGGAGGGGAAGTCATCATATTGGGAGAAGGATGACTAAATCGAACAAGAATAACGGAGGGAACAACAACGGGGAGACCCCGGGTCTCACAAGACACCTAGGAGCGAGGCGAAGATAGGGGCCGAGGTTCGGAATGACCCCCATCTCTTCGTAGAGAGCGTGAGTGGTCTTATCGTCCCGAAGACAGACCCCCCTCTCTTCGTAGAGAGCGCGAGTGGTCCCATTACCGCGATGAACGACCCCCCTCTCCACGTCGAGATTGTGAGCGGTCCCATAAGTACGAACCCGAACCCCGGAATTGCAAAAAAGGAAGATCGCAAGGAGGATCAAAAGGAGTCAAACGCTCCCAAAAAGACTCAATCCCATCATGGTAACACTAGAGAGGGACAGAAAAAAAGGTTGAGGATAAGAAGATCAAGATTGGGAACTTTAACCTCGAGGAGCTGAAGAAGGCCTTTAATAAGATACTACTAAGACAAAGGAAGGATCTCAGCGTGAGGCTGCCTCATCTGAGGGGAGGTCAGTAAGTGTCTTTGATCTCATTGGAAAGAAGTTAATTGAGAATGATCTCCACTTCAAGCTCGAGAAGCTCACTGTTGACAAGAAGGATAAGCGATCCCATGGTAGAGGCCAAGGCAAGGGTCAAAGTTCTAAGTGACCCCCTTCTCCTCGTTGAGATTGTGAGTGGTCCTATCGTCGTAATGACAGACCCCCATCTCCTCGTCGAGATAGTGAGCGGTCCCATTGTCATCACGACGGACCCCCATCTCCTCGTCGAGATCGTGAGCGGTCCCATTGTCATCATGACGGACCCCCATCTCCTCGTCGAAATTGTGAGGTCCCCTATATGATGTGACTATCGAGATTAAAAAGATGCCTCCTTGTGAGATGCCCCTTTGTGGGATGCCACTTGATGAGATGCTTCTTGGTAAAATACCTCTACGTCGAGGAGAGGGGGGACGCCCCGGATCCTTGAGGAGGGGGGGACGCCCCCGATCCTTGGCGACAATGAGGAGGTTCTCAACTACCTCAGTACACCAGGAAGATCAAGTGACTGTTGCCCATCATGGTCCAACAAGGTCCATGGTAGGGCCTGATCATCTATCAAACAAGCCCCCTTCTTGGTATGGACTTCGCTAATATCAGCATAAATTGTCCCAATCTAAAGGAGAACTCATAGCGGGGTCACATCAAAATTCTCTTCATTACAAGTGGTGTTAACTCCAAATAATACAAGAAAGTTGCTGAAACATGTTGATTCCTCATCACATCAACAATGATAATGAGGAATCGGGGGGTAGTGGCATTACATAAACACCTTTTTTATAAAGAAATTTGAAAAATTGCAAGGCCAGCCTCTAGCAACGCGAGGCCGCAAACCCGACATCTTGCGATCCGAGGCCTCTCGGCCCTATAGGCAATGATCGCGATCAGGATCATTTGAAGACTCCATCAAGTATCCTAAAACACTTGGAAAAAATTTAACAGATATGGAGAGGCGTTATGGAGGAATCTATACATGCTAAAATTATGCAACATGAGTCCCTTGTGCAAGCAGATGCGAGTCCTAAAGTACATTGCAAT
This sequence comes from Saposhnikovia divaricata, assembly GCA_036435485.1. Classification (NCBI taxonomy): domain Eukaryota; kingdom Viridiplantae; phylum Streptophyta; class Magnoliopsida; order Apiales; family Apiaceae; genus Saposhnikovia; species Saposhnikovia divaricata. Next base: position 30,900,750 of record CM071600.1, read on the forward strand.
ATTATAAACATCAAATAAAGGAACATTTGGGCTCGCCACCTCTACTTTCTAAGCCTAAGGAGGGGGATACCCTTATTTTGTATCTAGCTGGGTCAGAGCATGCAGTAAGTGTAGTGTTAGTTTGCAAGGAGGAAAGGGTTCAATACCCTGTTTATTATGTCAGTAAAAGGATTCTAGATGCTGAGACTCGCTACACCAACATGGAGAAGCTCGCTTATGCCTTGGTGTTGGCCTCGCGAAAGTTGAGGCCATACTTTCAGGCTCATAAAATTGAGGCCAATTTGACATCGAGTACAAGCCTCGAGGTGCTTTGAAAGGACAAGCTTTAGCAGATTTTATCTTGAAATTCCCTCTACAATCTGAAGGAGATGATTGGGCTCTCGTTCTGACCCCCATGCCAGCTGAGCCCGAGGCCAGCCAATAGAATTCAGCCTCGTGGTGGGAGCTCTATGTTGATGGAGCATCTAATAAGGAAGGAGCTGGAGACGGGATTGAGCTCGTTACCCCTGAGGGTCGCAGGTTAAGAAGCACAGTCCACTTCGCATTCGTAGCCTCAAACAATGCAGCCGAGTACGAGGTCCTAATCAATGGCCTTAAGCTCGCAATTATAATGAAGGTGGAGAATCTCAATGCTTATAGCGATTCCATGTTGGTCACATGTCATATTGGATATGGGTGGCAAGCTAGGGGGCCTCAAATCGAGCTCTATCTGCAATGTGTGCAGAGACTTATGAAGTCATTCAAGCAGGTGAAAGTGAAATTTATCAGAAGGATAAAAAATCAAGGAGTGAATTCCCTAGCAAAGTTGGGATCGCGCTGAGAGGCCACCATACTTGGGGTTATTCCATTGGAAATCCAGATTAAGCCTAGTGTTCCCGAGTAATTTGTCATAGAGGTAGCGAGCCAGGGGCTAACATGGATGGCCCCTATATGGGAGTATGTGAAGAATGGGACTCTACCCCAAGAAAAGAAGGAAGGGAAGAAGATTAGGTACCAGGCGGCTCGCTATATAATTTACGATGAAGTCTATATCGAAGAGGATTCAACACACCACTCTTGAGGTGTGTAGATGGTGAGGAGTGCAACTACATCCTAAGGGAGGTCCACGAAGGCATATGTGACAATCACTCGGGGGTAGTTCTATAGCCCAAAAGATTCTTCGCCAAGGGTATTCTTGCCTACATTAAAAAGAGATGCTTTTGAGTTTGCTAGGAGGTGTGACAAGTGCCAAAGGAATGCCAATTTCAGTAATGCCCCAGTTGCTCATCTCACTTCTCTCATGAGCCCATGGCCCTTTGCCATGTGGGGTATTGATCTTATTTGGGAGCTCCCCAAAGCTAAGGGATTAGTCAAGTATGTAGTGGTGGATGTGGATTATTTCACTAAGTGGGCCGAGGCTGAGCTGCCAAAAAATTGAAGGACTTTGTATACAGGGCCATTGTGTGTCGCTATGGGATCCTATATCAGCTAATATCAGATAATGGGAAGCAAATTGATAGCAATGAGATGAAGGAGTTCTGCGAGAACTTAGAAATCAACAATGCGAGGAGAGGACTGGGGCGATAACAGAATGTATATTGAGTGCGTGGACCACCAAGAGAACCATGAAGGACATATGCAATGCTAGCTAGTAAATGGCGGATGGAATATTACCAAGGGTCCCATGCAAGGATTTTAAAAAAAAGGTTAATGTATGGCTCGTTTCTGGCTTTGGCGTGCGAGGACAATAAAATAAAAAATTGCATGTGAGGTGAAATAGCGCGTACCTAGCGTTGCGAGGCCGCAAGCCCGATATCTTACGATGCGAGACCACTTAACCCCATTGGCGATGATGGGTCAGTCTGTAAGTCTATACAGTGTGGAGCTATATCTAGGCAATGTTAAAATCAGTCTATAAGCAAATTGAAGCATATGAAGACTCAATCAGGTATCCCAAAGCACTTGGGAAAATTCAAAATTATCGGTTTTCAAAGATGCATGGCCCACCAGCTAGCATATGTGAGTCGGGGCTAGAGCCCAGCAACATGATGGATGAAGTCTGTCTACAAGGCTATAAAAGAAAGTGGAATACGAGGCCACAGAATCAAGGATTAAAAGGAAGTTAAAAAGCGGGGCAGCATGATCAACTAAAATAAAAAAGATGAACAGGGATCCGCGTGTGGACTAACAGGAGCACATGTGGCTTATTAAAAAAAACAAGGTGTCCTCGCATATACATGTATAGAGGAGTCCTCTCATTATATCAGCAGGAGGAGGCCTCTCCACATATGAGGCCACGAGGAGTCCTCCTATTCAATCAGTGAGGAGGCTTCTCCACATATGAGGCCACGAGGAGTCCTCCTATTCTATCATCGAGGAGGGCTCTCCACATAGGAGGCCACGAGGAGTCCTTTTATAATATAAGCAAGAGTTAATAAAAATATAAGGAAGCAGCGAAAGGCGAGGAGATCTCATCCAAAGTGAAAAAAGAAATATTAAAAAAGAAAAGAAAGAAAAGTCAGCGAGGTGAAAGTACAAATACAAGGACTACGGTTCCACAAGGTTGTAAAGAAATTACAAGGTGAATAAAGAGTACTTTGCAGGGCGATGCGAGAAAAAAAAATGTAGCGAGGGGGCCACTGCGAGGAGACATGGGCTCGTGTTAAAATAAAAAAAAATTGAAAGCTGCCAAGTGAGGAGTCCAAAAGAATTTTGAAGAAATTTTGAAGATCAGAAAAAATAGTTCTCCGCTACAACAACCTGCACCGAAGAACTGGGGTATCATGTACTGCTATGAGGAGGCCTCGCAACATATGAGGCTGCAAGGAGGCCCCGCAATGTATGAGGTGGTGAGGAGGCCTCGCGACGTATGAGGCTGCAAGGAGGCCTCGCAATGTAAAAGGCTGCGAGGAGGCCTCACAATGTATAAGGCTGCAAGGAGGCCTCGCAATATATAAGGTTGCAAGGAGGGCTCACAACATATGAAGCTATAAGGAGTCCTCTCAACTTATGAGGAGGCCTCTCATTATAATAATAAGGAACAGCGGAGAGTCATCTCATCATACTTTAAGAAGACCTGAAAATATTGGTGAGAACCCGAGCTCACATATCAGTATGACAGAAGATATAATTGTAACAACTTATGAATGCAAGGCCCTATGGGGTCGCCTCTCAAGGTCCCTGCAGGAGCAAATTGCGCTTGGAAGAACCCTTCGAGGTCACCATCACTCACTTGTACATGGCTTCGCATTAATTGAAAGACACACAACAAATGTTATCATCTTAGCAGCGGGGAGAAGATCTCGAAATACGACAGTTTTCTGCAACCATTCAAATTCATAGGGGTCGCGATGCGATCCCAAGGCATTTGAGATAGCTATGCTTTCATCTGCAGCAATCTATATCGAGCATAGGCCTCGCATCAAAGTTTCGACAAAGCAGTTTTTGAGTCCACATCGCATCTTCAATGACAATATGGACTCGGGGGGTAGTTGTTATGCCCAAATCTTGGCATAAGTCCTAAGCAGGCCTAATGGGCTTGAATAGAGATCCACAACACATAATAGGCCTAGAGATGAAGATTGGGTCACTAAAACCCACCACCAGGAGTCAGTCCAATATACTATCAAGCACAATGTGGAAGTTTGTGACCCCAAGCTACGGGTCGAGTTCGCCAGCAAAGTCCCTAGTATGGGATAGCATCTATCATGCACGTCTCTCTACAAGGTCCAGCGTGGCCTAGAAGTCCAGCGTGGCTTAGAAGTCCAGTGTGGCTTAGAGGTCCAGCGTGGCCTAGAATACTCTTATGAATGCTAGAGGTCCAGCGAGGCCTAGAGCATATGTATTATGAAGGCTTACGGTCAGGCCCAGCGAGGTCGCGTGAGTGTGATTATCTCCGTACAGCGTGGACCACCTCGCATGACTAGCCCAGCAAGGTCGCATGCGAGGCCACCTCGCTTATGATCTCCACCAAGGGATTGCTTCGATCATCTCTATCATCACATCTACAAACTACAACGAGATCACTATCTCACTCTTTACTGGAAGGCTCATGGCCAGACCCAAGGTCGCATGAGTAGCTGGACATAAGGGATCGCTTCGCATGGCCAGATCCCTCAAGGTCGCATGCTAGGTCCTGATTGATCCTCTATTGGCCAATTCTATCCGTTCGAGACTATGGGCTTCCACAGCTGGGTCATGGATCACGGATAGGGTTGAAGATTCACTGCCACGTCAGCCCTAAACGGGTGGGCTTGGACCTTGGCTTATCTCTTAAAACCCTAGCTCGCCTAGGTAACTTCTTCTACAAGAACTACGTATGGCTTGATCCCTATAAATAGGGTACGTAGGCACCTTGTTATGGATGATTGACAGTGAGCAGCAACAGAGAATAAACAGTTTTCTCTGACATTCAACGAATCAACAAAACAAGATCAGCCACAAAAAATCACCAATCTCCTTCCGTGTTCTTCGTGTTCTTAGCAAAATATCCGTATTTTGCTCCGTGATTCCAGCAAACCTCCAAAATATTGTTATACAATATTCTCCCTATAACAAGTTAAAAAGTCTGTATTATCCCTATAGTTAATTTTAAGTAAATATAAAAGATTGAGATCAGCCGTTGGATTGATGAAAGATCAATGGACTAGAAAAGTGCCTCAGTTTTCTCTAAAAAAAGGTGCTCTCTTGAGCAACCCCCTATATGTATGTATGTGTGTGTGTGTGTGTGTGTGTGTGTGTATATATATATATATATATATATATATATATATATATATATATATATATTATTTCTTGCCTCTCATTTTGGTGTTGTCTCAAATGAATGTTACTTCTTAGTATCTTTTTTTCGTAGATTGAATTTAATGTATATGTGAATTTTTGCAACATAGTTCATTTAGTGAATACATTAACAAGTTCATTCAGCGAATACATTAACACATCTCGTTTTAAAAACACATTATAAAAAATGACCTTTTAATTTTAGTTACTCGTGTATAGGGGTGTAAACGAGTCGAGTCAAACCGAACACTGTTAGGCTCGAGTTCGAGCTCGACTAAATGGTTCGGACTCGAGCTCGAGCTCATGCTCAACCGAGCCATAATTTGTAAGCTCGAAGCTCGGCTCGATAAAAGTTCGATAGGCTCGAAGCTCGAATTGATTCTACTAGATATTAACAAAAGTTCGAATGTGATAAGTTTGGCTCGAGTTCGACTTGATTTAATATATAAAAATTATTTAAATATTAAATATTTATATAATAATATATTTATAATATATAAATAATAAAAATAACTAGAGGCTCGATTAGGCTCGCGAGCCTCACGAGCCCAGTAATTTGAAGCTCGAACTCGGCTCCATATAGTATTCGAATAGCCGAGCTCGAGCCGCTCACGAACAGTTTGACTCGTTTACACCCCTACTCGTGTATGTGCCTGGATTTGTACATGTCCAAATCTGATTTATCTTGAAATTTAAGGTATTACCTTGTATTTTTTAAAGTTCGCTTGTGACAATGAATGATAAAAGATATTGTAAGAAAAAAAATTGTTATGATCAATTTGCTATTGAAATGCTACATCTAAATGGTCAATACCATGATCCTATAAAAGCACACATCATATATTAATTTTGGACATGCATAACTATTAAGATAAATTTATTGTTCTCCAAAATTGGTCGGGGTAAAGGATCCAAAACTAGAAATGTGCGCTCAAATTTTCTAGGCAGAGCTATATGATTCTATTATTTGTATTTTTCAGTCACATCACATTATTTCTTACGATATCAGAAATAATACAGTATCTTATTCTTCTTCATCCCAAAATTAATAAGCCACTTGTCTTTTCATCCATTCGAGTACACCATTATTATTGTGATAAAACTTTTTTTTATAATTAAATTTTTCATTAAAAGGTTGGTAACACTTCGAGATAAATCCGAAGCCCAACCGACCCAAACAAGCCCATATGGGCTAGAAAAGGGATTACTATCCCTTACAAGGGAGAAACCTAGAGACTATGCTGATGGCTACGCTCTAAACAAAAGCAGCAGAAAGAAAACAGAGAAAACAAAAGACAGTAAACCAGAGCTGAAAGACAAAAGGAGAGTAACTGTTGTCTTAGTTATCGTCACCACCATTGACCGAAACCTGGTCTTGAACTGCAACAACAACCACTGTGATAACTTCTGGAGGGAATCCCATGACCATTCCTTGCTCGTCACGCGGAATAGGAGAGACTAGAAGCTGGGGTGTTGGAGGGCCAAACCCCATGTCGAGGTCCATCTTCTCTTGCAAGCGACTAAAAGACCCGAGAATGTAATGCATTGTGGACCAGTTGTTAAGCCCCACCGCTACAAGATAGTGTGCGCATCTGTTGGACGACTCTGAGATGTATTTGATTACATTCTCCCATTACGGGTTGTACCCCAACATCTTCTTGATTTGTTCTACGATCCAAAGGCAAGTTCTGTCACCCCTACCATCTAGGCGGGTGACCTCAAAACTTGGTAGCTATTATTAACTCTTATCTACCACTTTTGTGAGTCATTCATCTCGTATTGATCAAGCACTGCTATAAATATAATTCTTAAGATTCTGAATCAGATGAAATTTTGAAAATATAATACCTTAGATAAATCAAAATACATGAATTAGACTGACACGTGAGAATGATTAATACCGTGACATTTTACAAAAATTAGATAAATTAAAATGTGGCCAATGCTTTGCACGGGCTATCATGCTAGTTATATCATAATTGGGCATCCGCCCAAGAGTTAATCTAGTTTCTTAATATCAGAGTCTCAATAAATAAAGAAAAAACTTATTTTCAAGCTTGGATTTCTAAATTAGATAAAAAAAAGTTTAAAGGTTTATTAATAATAATTCTACTCTTAATCTTTTTAAATTTAAATATTAATTTAATTTACAACAAAAAAATTATCAATGTGATATATAGAATTTAGGCTATATTTGATTGGGGATAATAAACAAAGTAAAAAGGAAATAAATGTGCTCATTCCCTTTGTTGGTATTTGGTTTATAAAACTTGTCATTTCCATTAATCTGATTTTAGATTTCCCCAATATTCATCAATATCCATTCACCACCTTCCATTAGGTATTTCCTTTATTTTTCCTCATTTCTTTTTTATTTTCAATTATAATTTATATATTAAGTCATTAATAGTTTTCAAAAAAAAAAGTCATTAATAAAATATATTAACATGTAAATCACTTTAAAAAATTAAAAATAATTTATAATTTAATTTCTAAAAATCAAAAATAATTTTGATAAAATTTATCATTATATTTCTGGATCGAAACCAAACAAGTAAAATAATTCGAAATCATTCATTTTCTTTCTCCTTATTTCCCTTTCTGAATTATTTCCATTCCGAACGAACCAAACACCCCCTTATATATTCTATCCGTATCTATATATATATATATTATAAAACGTTGGATAACCCATTCCTCAGTTTGGTATCCATATTTTGGTTCGGATAATTTATAGTTTTAAATTGATTCACTGGATATCCATTTTCAGGTTTTGTATCCATATTTACGTTTGGAAAATATCCAAATCCATGATTTGACCCATATTTCTATTAATTGCCATTAATGAGTTTCAAAATTTATGGTAAGTTGATTTTTAAATTTTGAACTAATTATTATGATAAGTTCATTAATGCAAATTATAACATAACATAACATATGCAATCAAATGTTTTAACTTAAAATAAGCATATTTAAATGGAAAATGCTAGGTTCCACAAATTGGATCCCAAAAATTTTCTCAAATTACATGTGTCATTTCCTGATTTGCTATAACTTTAATGGACCCGCCAGGGTCACATTAATCTCACCAATTAAAATCATTCATAGTGCCAACTCATTCATGCCACATCATTCGGAATTTTTTTTTTGGGTCCAATTCGGGATACTTAGCACTACTCTATTTAAATTAATATTGTGATATTGTCAAGGTTAAAATATTTTTTTTCTTTATTTATAATTTAGCTTAACTATTATTATTTCAGTATCTATATATTATAAAAAGTTGGATAACCCATTCCTCAGGTTTGGAATCCATATTTTGGTTCGGATAAAATTTATAGTTTTAAATTAATCCACTAGATATTCAATTTCAGGTTTTGTATCCATATTTATCTATATATTATAAAAAGTTGGATAACCCATTCCTCAGGTTTGGAATCCATATTTTGGTTCGGATAAAATTTATAGTTTTAAATTAATCCACTAGATATTCAATTTCAGGTTTTGTATCCATATTTACGTTTGGAAAAGATCCAAATCCATGATTTGACCCATATTTCTATTAATTGTCAATAATGAGTTTCAAAATTTATGATAAGTTGATTTTTTTGAACTAATTATTATGGTAAGTTCATTAATGAAAATTATAACATAACATATGTAATCAAATGTTTTAACTTAAAATAAGCATATTTAAATTAATATTGTGTTATTGTCAGGGTTAAAATATTTATTTCTTTATTTATAGTTTAGCTTAACTATTACTATTTAAGTATTTTATATTTCAATCACCTCTCCTTCTTCTTCTTCTTCCCTCTCGGCCTCTCCTCTCATGACACACAAAAACACATAATTAAAATCATAATACACACTTATACATATTAACACCCACACACATGGCACATACATACATATATACACCTCCCCATTCTCAGCCTCCAACTCTTTATACCACTTCAACCCATCAATCATAATACAACATAATACCAAAATCTAAGTAGACCTACAATTCCGACAATTCATCTTCTCCCTCTCTCTCTTTCTCTCTCACAATTCGTCTTTGTTCCAACTCCGACAATGGCATCTATCTCTCAATTTACAAAATCAATTATCCTTAGATTTGAATTTTTTTCGAATCTAAATCGTGCAAGTAATCCGAGTCTGTGTTACTGTTTCTTCGTGCTTAGTTTCTGAGTTCCTCGGTTTTGATGTTTTGTTTTGGTTTCAGTTTTGCTTGTCTGATTGTATTTAGTTGCTGTTTCGTTGAGTCTGAGTCTTGTTTTTGAGTTTGGAGTTATGATTTTCTTATGTTGTTTTTGGTGTCGTTGTATGCCGAGTCTACCGAGTCCTTTACTGAGTTTTGTTCGCTGGGTTTTTTGGCTGAGTCAAGTTTTTTTCTCTGCGTGATTCTATTGTTTCTGTTCGTGTTTGATCTGGATTTGGCTGCATTTTAGCATCTGTTTTTATTAATTAACTAGCGTTTGAGTTGTATGAATTGAGTCAGTGAATCGACCTACTTTGTCATCAGTTTTCAGCCGAGTTGTGAAGTATTGCATTCTGTGAGTTCGTATTTGGGTCTGAATACCTAGTTAAGTCGGAATAACCATGTCTGATCGAGTCATCATCGAGTTGAGTGTATCGGGTTTGAGTCCGAGTTTGAATCTTTGGGTCATCTGGCTTTCTTGTTGTCATTGTAATAAGCATAATTATGTTCGAGTTCCGAGTTCTTTATTGTTTTGTTCGTATTGTTTGTTGATTCGAGTCCGCATCCATTTTTTTCAGCATTTCTTATCGACTCTGCAACTTTTATTATTTGATTTAATTGTGATTGTATTTCTGTGTTTCTTGAGTTCTGAGTCGTTTCTTTTATCTTAAAAGAACTGTTTTTAGTTAGAGCATGAATTGTAGTTTTTTTTAGATTGAGACCTTTTTCTCTCATGTTTTGAATTCTCTTGTGCACTAATTTTTTGACCGGTTACTTTATTTAGACTCATTAATATGGTACTTGATTTGCTCGATTAATTATTATGATTGCTTTTAACATGCATATATGCTTAATTTGTGGAAAATTTCTGCTTTTAATATTTTGGTAACTTATACTTATTAATGTCTTTTATCTCTAATTGATTTTCTCCATTATTTTGTTTTAAATGTGATTATAAATATGATTGTGTACATTTGGCTTTTCATATACCAATTACACGCTTATTGTATTCCTTAATATTTGAAAAATTGATTAGGCTAGAAATCATAAAATGACTAGCTTAATTTTAGTTATTTCCTTAATAGTAGCATTTAATTTTCGGGCTTGCAGATATTAATGACTCTTAATCAATTCTTTCCGTTACTACTTTTATGCTAATATTTTAATATGTTTTTTTATTATAGTTAATAGATCTTTTAATTCTATGTTACATTTTTCTTAGCTGTTTTGTACCATTTATGGGTGGCCAGATATGATGGCATATATTTTGGTCTTGTAGAGACAATTAAGTACCATTTTGTTGACTTGTTTATTTACTATAAGTCATATTTTTATATATTACTTTAGTGTCTAACCAAAGATTTCATTGGTTAGACTTTATTTTATTTCCTTTTCTTATGAAGTATATACATACACGTTTTTCAATAATAATTTATTATTGGATATACTTTCCTTTATTATTTTTATAATATATAATCTTTTTATACATCGACTTATGTTCTCTTTGTTTCGTTTGTGTTTTTCAGGATTTTATGGATTTTCTATTATAAGACTTTAAAGTCTTATTCTAAATAGTATGCTACTAAGGCAGAGGTGGTGACCAGCAGTAATGGAGAGGAAAATGAAGCAAGTATGCGACAATAACTGATGGCAATGGAGACTTTCATAAGGAACAATTAGTTCTAATTTTTTTTTTGAAAATTTGTAATATGATGTATTTCTATATTTTGAGGGCACTCTTTTTCCCCCCTTGAGTTTTTTTCCCACAGGTTTTTGCTCTGGAGGGTTTTTTAACGAGGCCTTTCTATCGTGGGGTTCTTCCTTTCAGACTTGAAGATTTTATTGTCTAAACGTCCGGAAGCAAGATGCGTGCTTTTCGGTTAGATGATGAATTTTCTTGAATGAATAAATCCCCTTGTACGTTTATTGTATTTGGATACAATTCATGAATGAGAAATTCACCGTGGCCACTTGGCCATTTCCAAAAAAAAAAGTATTTTATATTTCAAATAATTATTTGTTAATGTATGTTGAAGCTATAAAATTTATGTACTATACATTGTAATTATATTGAAATATCATTCAGTTTATAATATAAAACTAGCTTATAACCCGTGCGAAGCACGGGTTTCTTTTGATAGGTTATAAAATTTATTTAACATTATAATTATGTTTTTATATAATCCTTATTTTTAATAATTTTTTAATTTTAATTTAATATAAATTTATATAATGATATGCATGGTTTAAAATTTATTTTGTAAAATTCTAAATTAAAAATGTCGTTTAGTAAATTAATTTAATCATATAATATATCTTATTATTAGATCTAACGATTCTTATTTATTACGAAAAATAATGATTTGAATATATGATGAGATATTTTTGGGTGTATATTAGTTATCGCAAGATAGCATGTCGATCAGGGAGCATATCGGGACATTGTGCAGCAGCCAACAGAGGAACGGAGCAAAATCGAGATTCTGGACAGGGGGGCCAGGCGCGCCCGCGCCCTGGCTGGCTGAGAAATACTATTTTTTTTTTCTACTGTTGGGCTTGTTCTGAAGGGCCGGTTCGGATGAGATGTGCAGCCCGTGCGAAGCACGGGTTTCTTTTGATAGGTTATAAAATTTATTTAACATTATAATTATGTTTTTATATAATCCTTATTTTTAATAATTTTTTAATTTTAATTTAATATAAATTTATATAATGATATGCATGGTTTGAAATTTATTTTGTAAAATTCTAAATTAAAAATGTCGTTGATGGGTTCTAACTTTGAATTTTTAGTAAATTAATCATATAATATATCTTATTATTAGATCTAACGATTCTTATTTATTACTAAAAATAATGATTTGAATATATGGTGAGATATTTTTGGGTGTATATTAGTTATCGCAAGATTAATTTTAAATTAAAAAATAACTTGTTTTAATTACAAAAATTACTACTAAAATAATTACGGAAAGATATGGTGTGATATTTTGGATATATATTAATTATTGTAATATTAGTTTTAAATTAAATAGTAAAGTGTTTCAATTAGAAGTAAAATCTTTAGAAAAAATGGGTAATTGAGTTGTTGGAGCTGAAAAAAGAGTCCAAGTAGAAGCTCAATATGGATAAAGGAATTTTAATCTGAATATAATTACGTTAACCTTAGTAATTAGCTTTTTAAGTTATTTTTATAATTTAATTATCTGTGAAAACCAAAATAAATGGGATAACCAAACCGAAAACCAAAACTTTTAATGTTTCGGCTTTAATATAATAGTATAGATATTAGTTATCGCAAGATTAATTTTAAATTAAAAAGTAACTTGTTTTAATTACAAAAATTACTACTAAAATAATTACGGAAAGATATGGTGTAATATTTTGGATATATATTAATTATTGTAATATTAGTTTTAAATTAAATGGTAAAGTGTTTCAATTAGAAGTAAAATCTTTAGAAAAACTGGGTAATTGAGTTGTTGGAGCTGAAAAAAGAGTCCAAGTAGAAGCTCAATATGGATAAAGGAATTTTAATCTGAATATATTTACGTTAACCTTAGTAATTAGCTTTTTAAGTTATTTTTATAATTTAATTATCTGTGAAAGCCAAAATAAATGGGATAACCAAACCGAAAACCAAAATTTTCAATGTTTCGGCTTTAATATAATAGTATAGATAATTTATTTATCATCATTAATATTATATTATATGATTTTTAATAATAATTTTATGTAAACTAAAAACTATAATATATCCGTGTGCGTAGCACGGGCTATAATCTAGTAGTTCCAAAGAACCCAACTCTTATCAACAAATCTTTAAAAAAAATAGTTATACACAAATATGATATATGGACAAGATTTAAATACAAATTATTAAAATTTTAAGAGTTACTAAAAGGGATACGAGATATGTTTAAAATATTTATAGTATTATTTAAATCATTTAAAATATATCGAAATAGATAATTTTGTTTGTATAAATTATCTGTTGATATAAAGATTGTGACTCGATAAATATATTTACTTGTGAATCTCATAATTATTTTTAGCTATTTCACTTTGTGACATTCAAACTCATTTGCCTTGGTGTATGCTTTTTGCTGATGAAAACCAAACCAAACCAAACATACCCAGTATATCCCGCTCAGAGCAGGGTCTGGGGAGGGTAGGTTGTACACAGACCATACCCCCATTTTTAGAGCGGGGAGACTGTTTCCGTGAAGACCCTCGGCTGAGTGCACAACAAACATAGAGTGTGGTAAATAAAACGAAAATGATACGGAAATGGACAAAGACATACCTGAGGCCCATGACGTTCTCCACATGGGACCTACCTATCTGCGAGGGTTTATGAAACTCCTAGTTAGATGCGCTCCAACCACACGGAAAGTCCCGCACAGAGATAACACCGGGCCAAGCTCCCTGCAACTGCAAAACCAGAAAACAGAAGACACTCCAAACGAAAAGTGAGAACGCTAAAGCCGAACTACTAAAAAATCGCTAACCGAGACAAGGCAACTCTGAGGCTCTCGACAACAGAGCCACATCCTAAAAGGGAATCTACCACTCTGATACGCCGCCTCCAAGAACACCTATCCGCGAGCATGGTCTCATTTAAGTCTAAGGCCTTCAAATCCATCCGGAGCTGCTCTTCCCACGACCTCCTCGGCCTGCCTCTCCTCCTCGCCCCATCAACCGCCAGACTCTCGACCCTCCTAACCGGGGCTTCAGCCGGCCTCCTTCGAACGTGGCCGAACCATCTCAACCTTCCTTCCCTAACTTTCGCAGAAAAAGGCGCCACTTCAAGCTCGCTCCTAAACACCGAGTTCGGGATTCTGTCCAACATCGTGCGCCCACAAGACCACCGCAACATCCTCATTTCAGCCCCTTCCAACTTGCTTACGAGAGCCTTCTGACATTGTGTTAATAGCAGAGACTAAGGATGAGGTTAATACACATTTAGTACGATGGCGTGCAGCATTGGAGAATAAGGGATTACGTTTGAGCCGTTCTAAGACCGAGTACCTTTGGGCAAATTTCAGCGAGGCCAATCATTCGGATGATATTGCAGTTTGTATTGCTGATGATGTGGTGCCACAAACTGATAGTTTCAAGTATCTAGGATCTATCATACAGAGCAATGGGGATATTCGTGCTGATGTCATGCATCGTATCATACAGAGCAATGGAGGGCCGCTACCGGAGTGTTGTGTGATAAGAGTGTACCTTTGAAGTTGAAAGGTAAATTCTATAGAGTCGTAGTTAGGCCGTCATTATTATATGGGTCGGAATGTTGGCCATTGAGACAGGCTCAGGAGCGTAGGATGGAGGTGACGGAAATGCGTATGTTGCGGTGGATTTGTGGTTGCACAATGTTTGATTGTATACTGAATGATGCTTTTAGAAGAGTTTTAGGTGTTGAGTTTATTTCCAAGAAACTGAGGGAGGGGCGCTTACGTTGGTATGGGCATGTCCGGCGCATATGTACTTCAGTTTCGGTTTGAACGGTTGAAAGTATTTTGGTTAGGGGGAAGAGAAAGAGAGGTAGACCACGTTGGACGTTGCAAGATCAATTACGTTTGGATATGGCAGCTTTAAATCTCACAGGTGATATGACATTTGATAAGGCTGATTGGAGACGACGTATTAGAGTATTAGAGGTTGCCTCAGGTGGGTTCCGGCAGGGTCCATGAGTATATTATCATTTTTGGTCATGCAAAAGCACTGAACTCGAGGTAAGTCCCGTGTGTATAATGCCACACATTTTTCTCTCAAATATTACACATTTTTATTGCACTATACACTGAGTCGGGGATCTGCACGGAAACAACCTCCCTACTTTCCCTAGGGTACGGACAGGATCTGCGTACAATTTACCCTCCCCAGACCCCGTTCTAAACGGGATATACTGGATATATTTGGTTTTATATGTGTTACTGGAAAGTAGAAACACATAAATAAACTATTTTTTTTTTCAAAAAAGAAAAAAAAATTGACGGGTCGGAGCACGGGTAAACCCGTTATATTGTCGCTCCTTTTCTGTGTATGAATTAGGGTTTAACATTAGTGTGATTCTTCACTTCACTTCCTTTTTAAAATTTGGGCGAGAAGTAAAGCTCAATTAAACCCTAATCACAATGAAGAAACCCGAATTCGCCAAACCCACTTCAACTAAAATCAAATTCGACTCCGATAGCGATGAAGATGATGAAAAAAACCAATCTTTATCCTCCTCTGAAGATGTAAGTATTTCTAATTTCTCTATAAAATTTTACATGTATATGAATATATAAGCCTTAATGTACACATAGATATGTATATATATGCTTTAAAGTTTGAATCTTGATAGCCCATTATCTGTATATGCAATGATTTTAGCTAAATTTGTGCCTTTTATAATGAATGGTGATGTGTGTAGGAAGATGAAATAAAGAGGGAGCTTGCTGATGTTACATTTGAGGATTTGCAGAAAGCGCGGTGTGACGGGTCACATACTGTTTATAAGAAGCCTAATTCGCAGAAAAGTACTAGTCGGGCTAATAAGAACAGGTTGGTTTTGGGAATTTGGGTTTCGGAGTTTTTGGTATGATGTGTTGATAGTTTGTGATGGTTTTTTTTGAAGGCCGATGGAAGTTACTAGCAAAAAGCCGGTTGGGAGGTTTAGAGAAGTTATTCAAGTTCCCAAGAAGGTTAGTCGGGTGGTGTTTGCTATTGTAATGTGTCAGAGTGATTTTCTTGTAGCTTGATTATCTAGTTGTTTGGATTGACTGTGTGTATGATATTTATGCTAATAGGTGTATAAAATGTTATTTTAAAATTTGGTTTATGGGAAACTACTGATTAGGAATGCTTATAACATGTTTGCATAAGTATATGTGTTCTTATGCACACAACTTTATATGGCTTCTTAGTGTGGATCAAAGGATGCCTAATTAGTTTCTTTTAGCAGGCTTTTGGTCAAGGGATTTCAAGCAGCTTAATGGAAATGGGGGTGTGGTTATGTATTAGATCCTCATTCGCATTCCCATTAACCGTGTTGAAATCTTATGATTTAAACAGCCTCTTAGTTCTTCTCTAAGGCATCAAGAACTTGTTTTTGTTATATCTATGCAAGTCCATTCACAGCTAGTTTGCATTACTGTGGAGACTGTTATTGGTCTCTCAGAGTAAACTTGTTACAACAGAATTTGGGATGCAATTCTGGTTACGCCTAATCTTTTATGGAATAAAAAGTAGATATTTGTAGCTTCTCAATTTGTTTAGTTTGACCAATGTGTTTGCTGTGAATAGGTGGCACGTGATCCCCGCTTCGAGACATTATGCGGCGAACTAGATGTGGATGGGTGAGACACTAAGACCCTCCCCCCATGCTTCTTTATCATCTTAGAGCCATGTTTTATCTCCTTTTAAGTCCAAACCACCTACATATTGGCTACTTAGATTAAGAGTGAATATTTTTGGCTTTTGACAACTCTTTTTTTCCCTCACTATCTTCTCTTGGTTGTTACTAGCTCAGACAATGTGTACATGGTTATGTGTAGTTATTTTGATATGAATATTGTAGGGGTTAGAGTGTGCTCAAATTGAAATATATATTCTATGAAATATTCATTTTTGTTGGCTAGAGAATATCTTACATTAGCTGGATGGATTTAAAAAAAAAAAGCACCTTAAGCAGAAAATTGTTATAATAATTTCAGTAAGGGGGCACAGACGTAAAGATATAGCAGCCATCTACTTCTTAGTATTAACTGCCCTTATTTTACTTTGTTTAACTGTTTCTACACCTAGCATTTGTGGGCTGACTAGTTTTCAAAAAGTTAAAAGGCTTGTATTCGGAACAGAAATATATGTTTAACTTATATTTAAAATCTCATAGGTTCAAGAAAAGATATAATTTTCTGTACGAGCGTGAACTTCCAGCTGAAAAAGAGGTATGTTTATGGAAATAACATATCAAATAGTGCAACTTAAGTAATTTGTTAATGCTGACTAACCCTACAATAATTGTTTCTTGTGTCTACAGGAATTGAAGAAATTGATGAAGAAAACAAAAGATTCAAATGCTATAGATGAACTAAAGAACCGGATGACTTGGGTTGTAAGTGCTATTACACATTATATGCAGCTATTTTGCTGAATGCATTAGCTGATACTTTTTGTGGTTATCACTCTAAAAGTTGATAAAGTACTGATGAATATCTTGTAATGATGTTGTGACTTCTATGTACACCATGCTAGGATAAACAACTAAAGTCTGCCTCAACAAAGCATACTGATAAGAAGATTCTCTCTGAGCACAAGAAGAAAGAGAGAGAAGCAGCAAAACAGGGAAAGCAGCCATTCTATTTAAAAAAATGTAATACTCTACTCTTCTACCTGGTCAATACTATCTGGTAACTGGTTTCTTAACTCTAAGTCAACCTGTGTTGTCATTCCATAATATAAAGGTACAGGTATCGAAGGATGAGTATAAGGTAGGATAGTTTAAGACAATTTAAAGTATGTTACAACCTTTTACACACCCAAAAAAAAAAATATTGATGATAATTGATACAGACATTGGAAATTGAGGATCAATTTGACAATGGTAGACACAATCCTGTGCTCTAATGAATCCTGAGCTTCCCAGCTTGGTGAATTTAGTTGATACTCTCTCTGTTAGTCTATGATCCTAATAGACTCTATGGATAAGTAAGAAAAGCATTATCTCACGGTCTTCTAAAGCAAGGATAGTAGTATATTGTATATAGCTCTGGCATTTGTGATGGACTAAAATTAACTCTATGTTTGCAGCTGAAATTCGAAAGCAGAAGCTTATAGGGAAATACGAGGAACTTAAGGTATGTTTATGAATTCGTTTATACTGCTTCTATAAATCATCGAAATGGTAAAATTTGGTACATTCTAATTATCTGAGTTCTTTTGTCACCTGTCAGCAATCTGGCAAGCTTGAGTCCTTTCTTGAGAAAAGGAGGAAAAAGAATGCTGCCAAGGATCACAGATTTATGCCATATCGACGATCCAATGATGAACAAACCTAATTTCACATTTACTTGGCTGGAGAGGTCTTCCATCAGGTTGAGCGAGAGCAAGTCAGCCAGTTTGGGTTGTATACCTTTTTACTTCTTAATTACAAAAGAGAACTGAATCCGCTGTAGCAATTATTTTCCAGCCAATGTAATTGGAGCTTTGTTCTATATAAATACTTGTTATATTTCTTGATGAGCTAAATGGATTGCAGACAGTGTTATAGAAATCGGGTATCACAAGATCGTTAAGATAACCTTACAAGGATTAATCGTTAAATCGGGGATTAATCGGAGTAAAAATCGGATGTATTTTAATTTTATAATATTATATAGTATGTTATTATGATTCTATTAATTATTTATTAAGTAATATATACATTTATCATATTATAAAAAAACATACAATATTCATATTTGATTAATATATTATTTTAATTCTATTAATTTATTATAAATACTTCGATCAATAAGTAGTCGTAAATATTAATCGGGGATTTTAAAAATCGAATCGGCTGGACACCTTGTTGATGATTAATCCCGATTAATCATCGACTAAATTGGGAATTTTTAGAACAATAATTGGAGTAATGAAGAAGAGTGACATGAAAAATCAATCCCATTGAAAAACCAAGTATGATATCTATGTAACGTCAAAAGTAAACAGTGAAGTATGTGGAAAAGTAAAAAGTAAAAGAGATCGTATGTGGCAACAAAAGAAGCATTTTATTGATACAAATCAAAGTTCAGAACCACATAACAAAATTATGATCAATGAATAATATTACTACATAATAAAATTTGACAACACTGCAAAAGAAATTTGGAATACATGGAATAAATCAATGAATAATACATGAATTTTGAGAGTCCCAGAAACTAAAATCTAGAAACTGATAGAGCCTGTACTAAGATATTCTATTTCTCTACACAAATCTTATCTGCAACAAAAGAATGAAAGAATGATAAACAGATTTCTGTCCCTACAAAGAATATTCTATATTTGTGTAGATGAATAAGAAAGTGATAAATGAAGACGACGATGTTAGCTGCGATGCAAGAATAAGATGATTTAACTTGGCTGTGAACAAGATGTGGAGCTTCCTGCAATATCAAGAGGCACCCATGCTGAAACTGTGTAAAGAGACTGATCTGACCAGCTTAGAGTAAGTGCACTAGAGCCATCATGGACTTGCTTTTCCACTCTATAATCATCAAAAGGGTACATTTTCAAGAGCATTCGACTCTGAAGAAATTCCCTCTCAGTGATTCCCATGTTACGAAACCCTCCTGACTCCATCAACTTCACCCACTTCCTAAAACTTTCATGCCTCTCCAATCTGTCGCGACCTTCACAAGCAATAATGTTCTTAATTTCACGTGCAAACATCTCCTCGATTTTGATCCTGGCTAGGCTGTCTTGTGGAAGGCCAAGGTCAAGAGAGTCAAAAATGGCACTGTAATACTTCAATGAGTTGCAAAGTCTTGTTTCTAAGCTATGGTAATTGTGGTCCGCTTCTTGCTCAGCCATAACAACAATTGTGGGGTTAGTGCTGCGAAGTAATCCCATGAAGTCCCTAAGTAGACCTCCGCTGCCATCATAGAGCATCTTGTGCAGTTGTAAAATACAATTTACAGCCACACATTCTCCTTCCTTGACATGAAGCATCCACAATCTGACATCTTCTAACCTGTCAACAACTGGATGGAACTCGAACTGTAGGTTCAACGCTTCAGCAAATCCAGCAAGCCTCTCACCTGTTTCAATAAGATCTTGCTTGGATTCACCAATGCCAGTGATCCTGATATGACTTGGGGGTTGACTCCGAAAGGCCAAGCTCTGAAAGAAGCTAGGCCACTGAAGCCCTTGCTTAATGTCAAAATCTATAATATGAACCCTGTCCTTTCCTTCAAACCCTCTTAGAAGAATCTCATTTGCAGTAAAATGAATGAACTGCGGAATCGGGCTAACCTGGTTCAAAAGCCTCAGTGCAGTGCCACTTTCTTCGTCAACCGAATTAAGCTCACGCAGTGTATTAATGTGAAAAATATGAGGCCAAACCCTTGCAACTCGTAAAGCCAAGGCCTCAGTAAAATAAGCTGTTAAACGACTTACAGAAGATCCTCGTGGAGAAGCAAGTTCCCCTAACTTAGCTATATAATGATTAACTCCTTCAATGTTCTTCAAGTCAATTGCATCGATACAGGCCATGAGTAAGCTAACAAGCTCAAATCCATCATGGTTCCCATTGTTATCACTACTCCCTGCTACAAAAGCCGCACTTTCATTTGGGTTATGTGATCTAGACGCATTACCTATCTCATGTTCTGAGGCATTGTCATGCAACCTATGAGCCAAATTGTTGTCACTTCCAGAAGATGTACTCGATTCTGATGCCTGCTTCGCTAATCCTTGGCTTGGCTCAATCCTTTCACCTAGCTTAGGAAACTCAGTTACAATTGATTCTGCCCAAGGACTGTTCGGCAAAGGCAAAGGAGTAGAGGTCACCTTTCTTGGAGCAAAACATGTATCCTCCTCCTCTGAACATACAAGAGAAAAAGGAGTTTGTTGTGGATTAAGGCCCGTAAATCGTGACACAGATGTTTGGACCTCGAAGCTCGGATGAAACCAAAACTGATCTAAGCCTAAGTTTTCCCCCCCTTCCAAAGAATCATCATACTTCCTGCTACCCCTTTTCTTCTTAGCTACATTTATACAAGAATCGTCCTCTTCAAAGAAATTCTCATCTGCAAACCTCTTCAATCTGTTCTTGCTTTTATCCCGGAACTCATCTTTCTTCTCTAATTTACCATCATGAAATACAAGTTCACCTGTGGTCGTCAAGGGTGGAAGACTAGTGCTTTTCTTGAGTGAACAACTACTTGTCCTGGCTTCGGCTGGCTTCTCGATCGATATGTTAACAACAGACCTTACAGACTGTGATCTTGAGGACTCCTTTCTCGTGAAACTACATGGCAACTCCAATCTCTGTGTGCTCATTGAAGGGAAATTACAAGCTTGAAATTGTGCAGATGCTTCACTCCTCAATCTATGCCTTGGAGACAATAATGTAGAAGGACACCCGGCCAACATACTTAAAAACAACCTTCGAAACTTTAGTTACTTCTTTTGCACTCCCCAAATTCACCCACCTTTGTTTTATATGTTTCTCTCTATCTCTCTTTCTTTAAGAAAAGTCAATTTAACTATGCAATGTATGATCAGTTTATATGAATTCTATAGAATGTAATTTTGCAAAAGATATGAAGAGAAACAAACTGTGAGTGTGTGTAATTGACAAAGGAATCAAGAATCCGATGGTAAGATAACGAATAAAATCAGCAGGTGTTGCTATATCAAGGTATATAAAGTGATATGTGCAATAAAGAATAATTTGTAATCAAAGAAAATTAGGCACAATAAAGAATCAAAGAATTTCGAAACAAGTATAAGAAAACAAACCTACGGAGAAATGACCATCGGATTCAGAAACATTCAGTGGAGACTTACTAGAAAGAACCTTGATTTATCAGCTGAATGAAACTCACACCATGCATTGAACTTCACCTCAAATTGGTAGCTGAAAAACTGAGAAACTGATGAAGACGACATACCCGCTTTCGAAACCTTCAACAAGTCCATTACAAGCTTAATTAATCAAAAATGCATAAAGAAAATCATCAAGAAAACAAAACCCAAGTACCAAAAAAGCCAATTACTAACAAAGATTCAATCTTTTTTTTTTTTTTGCTAAACAAAGATTCAATCTTTAAACAAGAATCATCAAGAAAACAAAACCCCAGTACCCAAAAAAGCCAATTACCAATAAAGATTGAATTTTTATAAGTGTAGTGATCAAGGGGTGTTGAGAAATGAAGTAAAGTTTGTATCTTTAGTGTCTATATCACTATTTGGATGATGGTGGATGCTGGGTCATGGTAGGTTTATGACCGTTTGATTAAAAGAATCAACGGCCAAGATTGATGGGTTTTTATGATATGACCGTTGATCAAATACTACCGTTGGAATATTGGGACTTGCATTTGTGTACTGAATAATCTAGAACTAAGATTTTTTTTTTTTTTTTTTGGGTTTAAGAGAATCATGTAAGTGCAAGTGGTTGCTTGTCAGGTGAGAACCGTTCACTTGACCGTTGTGTACTTTATCTTCATTTTGTTGGAAACTTCCCAAAATGTACTATTTTTAACTTTTATTGTCTTGAGTTTTTGATTAAGCTTTGTGATCGTGAACCATGTGACCAACATTGTTTAATTTGGTAAACTAACTAGCACTAACTCTTGATCTATTATTTTAAAATTGTTAAAAATGTTTTAGTATATTAATAATGATTAAAATATGACTAGTATCATACTAGTTTTTTAAAATTATAATCTATTATATATTATTATATGTGTATGTTATTTTATCTTTCGTTATTTATCATTTTAATTCCACGTACTTAAATTTATCATATTTATTAATGTAATTTATACTTTAGTCAAAAAATAAATAAAATTTATTGTCAACTAAAAATTACAACATGTATAATAACACCTTGTCAATTAATAGAGAGATACCCTAGATATATAGATAGAACAAATGTAGGAAAAATATTATGAACATGGTAACACGTAAACTTTTAAAGTTTTTGATCATAAATATTTATTAGATATGAAATTATAAAATAATTTGATTACTTTTAAATGAATTATATTACAAAATTAAAAATGAAAATGAATTAAAAATGATATGGAGAGATATTTAATGATGCATGTTATACTCGAATTTATAAGAACATGCACATCCATCAATATGATGTTATTTCTTTAATTTACTTGATGAGTTTATTATTATGCCGAAAATTGTTCATTTTATTACTTTTCATGCAGCAATATAAATTAAAATGTCTAAATAGAGTTGTTAATTTTTATTAATGTGAAAGAACAATAAATAAAATGATTGCTATTTTGATATATATTTTAATGGCCAATGATTTTATCCATAGACCATCAAAAATATGATTTTGCAGGCTATTATAGCTTACTAGTTTGAAACCCGTGTGATGTAAGGATTTTTTTTAATATTATATGATTTTTTCAATAATTTGAATAATTTTTAATAACATGAATTTCGTAAGTTAAATTTTTAAATGATATAATTTAATAATAATTATATATATACAATATTATATATATATATATATATATATATATATATATTGGCCATATTATTTTTGAAAGGAAAAATTTAGTTATAAGATATAGATAAGATGATACGTTTTAGCTGAAAAAGGTAATTAATCAATAATAATTATTATGGTATTATTTTATTGAATACAATTATTCGTGATACTATAGGAAAGTAAGAGGTTTTAGTAAGAGAAAATATAAAAGGTAACGTGTTTTAGCTAAAAATGTAATTTGTTAGTTATTACTTATTAGTATTCATAATAATAATATTTATTTTATTGCCTTGTAGTATTTTTAGAATATAAAAATTAAAACAATTATTTATTTAAAAATAGAAAAGGTAACATGTTTTTACCAATAATAAATATTTAAGTAAGAATAACTAAGTAAGAGAAAAAAGTTTGAAAATAAGATATTTTAGTTAGAAAATGTAGAAAGATATTACATTTTAGTTGAAAAAGTTAATCAATTAGTTATTAGTAATTATAATTTTATTAGTTTATTTCATTAATAGAATGACCCGTGATATTTTTGGAAATGAGAGGTTTTAGTCAGAAAAGTTAGAAAAAATAATGTGTTTTAGTTGAAAACGGTAATTGGTTAGCTATTATAAATTATAATATCATTATTTGATTTTATAAAATAAAAATACATGTTTTTACCAATAATAAATATTTAAGTAAGGATAATTAAGTAAAATATCAAGTTTGAAAATGAGATATTTTTATTAGAAATTATAAAAAAGATATTAGCTTTTAGTTGGAAAAGGTAATCAGTTAGTTATTAGTAATTATAATATTATTAGTTTATTTCATTAATTAGAACGACCATATTTTTGGAAAGAAGATATTTTATTTAAAAAAGTTAGAAAATATAATAGCTGAAAAAGGTAATTGGTTAGTTATTATTTAGGAGAAATGAGATATTTTAGTTAGAAAAGATAAAAAAATATATTACCTTTTAGCCGTAAAAGATAATCAGTTAGTTATTAGTAATTATAATATTATTAGTCTATTTCATTAATTAGAACGGTCATTTTTTTGGAAAGAAGAGATTTTAGTTAGAAAAGATAGAAAAGTTGTTAGCTGAAAAAGATAAATGGTTGGTTATTATTTTAGCTAGAAAAGGTAATCAGTTAATTATTATTAATTAGAACGATCATATTTTTGAAAGATATTACCTTTTAGTTGTAAAAGGTAATCAGTTATTTATTAGTAATTATAATATTATTAGTTTATTTCATTAATTAGAATGACCATATTTTTGGAACAAAAGATTTTAGTTAGAAAAGTTAGAAAAGGTAATAGTTGACAATGGTAATTGGTTAGTTATTATTTAGGAAAAGTTCTAGGAAGAGATGCGAGTAATATTTTAAGAAAAGATTATGTTTTGTTTTTTATAATTAAGTTAAATAATTAAGGATAATAAAATAAAACAAATAAATAATATAAATATCGTACCATACCAAAACTTTCTTTTTTTTTTGGTAAACCAGACAATTCATTAAGAAAAAGCGTCCATACAACACTTGAGCAAAACAACGATTACAAGGAAAAAGCACCAAATTAAAGCTAACCATTTAAGAAAAGAGAACAACCAAAACCACCAAGACTAAAAAAAAAACCACATTAACGGGGATCATCACGATTGATAGAAGCATGCTGAGCCCAAAGCATGATAACTTGATTTAAGCTGAGTTCCTCTTCATTCTGACTTCCAAAAGCTTCCATCCAGGTCGAAGACTCACCCGTGCAAGATTCCAAATTCTGATACTCATCTCTCTTCAGCCTTGAGGCTTTATCCAACCAAGCTGCTAGAGACATGCCTTTAGCTACTACCTTGTTAATATCGAAACTAGAAGTCACCTTATGATTCAAGCCACTGATATTGTTGGAAGCCCTATACCCATTATGGGCCGAACCGAAGGCCCAACAAGAAGAAGCCCAAAATGGCTAACGGTCTCCTCTTTTCTTTAACGGTATTTATCTACTTTCGGTGGTGGTAAACACAATGATGCCCATGGGGCCCTTTTAAGGTAACGGACATAATTTCTAAGGTATAAATATAGATTGAATCTACAAGAGAAGGGACATGCTCATAATTTACTAACACACACACTCTCTTTACGTTCAAAGTACTCTAAAAACGCGACTTACTTACTCTCACACCGGAGGTGAATCGGGGGGACAATCCCTCGCATTCTTCTCACTTTTCAGGGTCAACCCGAAGGCCGACCCGGTGGAAATCCAGTCGTAACATTTGGCGCCGTCTGTGGGAACGTAGAGATACAATCTGTGTTAAAATTTTGGCAAACTATGACAATCGAAGAAACACCCAGGAATAACGAAAGCACCGTGATAGGAGACAGTCCCGCCACGCAAAGGACGACTCCGGCCGCCCAAAGAATGCTCGATTTCAATGAAGACATGCCCTCCCCCGAAGAACAACAAGAAATGCTAGCAAAATGGAGAGAAGAGAAAGCCAAAGGAAAGGAAACAGAGAAGGCGAAAAGCCAGAACGAAGCAGCACGGCAAGCCGAGCTAAGGGAAGCCGACCGAGTAAAGCTACAAACCTTGAAACTCCAAAGAGAGGAAATCGAACGACAGGAGAAGACATTGCGCGAAGCCCTGGAGGCCGAAGGCCGGACACCCAAAGATGACCGAAAAGATAAAAGGGCCAGGGACGATGAAGATGAGTCATGGAACTCAGAATTACAATCTAAGAAAACCAAGTCGAAGGTTGTAGATTCCTCGGACTCGGAAGAAGAAGGTCCGCACACAGACGATCGTATTCGCAGACTGGAAAAGGTTATGTTCGGAGATAGGACAATTAGCCACGAGCCTGTCGTGACCGAAGAGATAGAACAATACCGACCACCACCAGGAAGGCAATTCCCGAAGATGCACGAGTTCAACGGAAAAGGCGATCCCGAAGACCATTGTGAGAAGTACGAATCCCTCATGACTGGTATGGGACATTGCGACATCATGCTGTGCAAAATGTTCAAAACTTACCTAAAAGGGTCGGCATCCATGTGGTATCGTTCCCTAAGACCACGGTCGATTGATTCTTATGGACAAATTAAAAGGAAGTTCTTGAGAAATTACTCCCATTTATGCCGAAGAGAAAAAGACACTGAAGCCCTAATTCACTGCAGACAAAGACCGAACGAAGAATTAGGGGACTACCTAGCAAGATTCAAAGAGGAAGCCGGAATGGTCACAAGCCTCGATAAGATCAAAGCCGCTGGATTCCTTTCAGCAGGTCTCGACCCTGTGAAAGGCAAGAAGCTCCGGTCATCTCTCTATGACGTTCCCCCAAAATCACTAAACGACATATACGTTCGGGGAGAAGCAATACGAAGGAAGTTGGAAACAATTGGAGGGTACAAAGAAAGTCGAAGGAACGACAGAGACGATAGAAGATGCGAGCGCAGGGACGACCGAAGGAATCATAGCAACACACGAGGAAGGATGAACGATCCAAAAACAACAGGACAAAGACAAGACAAAGATAGTACTGTGTTCACTCGCCTCAACACACCCATCTCCAAGATCCTCCATGAAATCAAAGGAAAACCAGGGTTCGTTCGACCACCTCGAATAAAAACCCCTGAGTCCAGAAGAAACGAAAACAAGTACTGCGAGTATCATCGGGATAAGGGCCACAACACAGATGAATGCTACCACCTAAAGAAGTTGATCGAAAAGATGATCAAAGGCGGGGAGTTATCCCAGTTCGTGGGCGACTTAAGAGAAAAGCTCGATGCAAAGGAAAGAAGAGATCCCGGAGAAACCGAAAGACCGGAAAAGTATAGAGGCGAGGTCCGAACGATCTTTGGCGGCACAATACTTGATCGGGACAGTAAGATGGCCCGAAAGAAATACACCAGGCAAATATACAGTCTTTACCAATCGAAAACAGCCAAACAACCATTGTCGATCAGCTTCACGGAGGATGATTACGAGGACGTCATATGGCCACACGAAGACCCCCTGGTTATCAATCCGGTGATCGGAGATAACAAAATCTGGAAGGTGCTAGTCGATGAAGGGAGCTCGGTCAATATCCTATACCACAGGACATACTCTAAAATGAACCTAGGAGGAGAACACCTCGAACCATGCCACGAGGCACCCTTATACGGCTTCGGTAATCAACCAGTACCGATCGAAGGTACCATCAGATTAAATGTGCTCCTAGGAAAAGCGCCATATACCGTGGAAAAGGAAGTAAAATTTTACGTCGCTCGGGTAGACAGCCCATACAACGGCATCCTGGGCAGACCCGTTTTATCCCTATTCCAAGCCGTATCATCCATACCGCACTTGAAGCTAAAATTCCCTACCGAGCAAGGGATTGGAGAAATGAAGGGCGATCAAAAAGCAGCAAGAATCATCATGTTAGAAGATTTTGACAAAGATAAAGACGCAGAATTGGTCGAATCCGGGAAAAGGAAAAGAGACGAAGACGCCGGGGGAAACCATCAAATGCTGAACATAGAGATCGAGAAGTTTGGGACCGATCTCTCCTGTCCAATTGCCGAACCGGCAGCCGAAATCGAAGAAATCGAATTATATGTGGGCCAATCCGGTAAAATGATCCAAATAGGCAAGGGGATGGAACCAGAGCTGAAGGAGAGGGTCATTGCCGTCATCAGGGAATTCCACGACGTATTCGCTTGGAATCCCGAAGACATGCCTGGATTAGATCCTTCAGTCACGAAGCACTGTCTAAACGTCGAACCCGACGCCCAACCTGTAAAACAGAAGAAGAGAAATTTTGCCATAGAAAGACAAAGGGTTATCCAGACCGAAGTTGAGAAACTACTAGAGGCCAAATTTATCGAAGAAATTGATTACCCCGAATGGTTGGCGAACGTAGTTGTCGTCAAAAAGTCAAACGGCAAATGGAGAATGTGCGTCGATTACACTGACCTAAATAAACACTGTCCGAAAGACCACTATCCCCTACCCAACATCGATCAGCTAATAGACGCCACATCGGGACATCAGATTCTCAGTTTTTTGGACGCTTTTTCAGGATATCACCAAATCGCCATGAATGCCGAAGACATTCCGAAGACAGCATTCATCACCCCGAACGGCACTTACGCATACATAAAAATGCCCTTCGGGCTAAAGAACGCGGGGGCAACTTTCCAGAAAATGGTTAACAAGCTCTTCAAAAAGCAAATAGGACGAAGCATGGAATGTTACGTCGACGACATGATCGTAAAGTCACCCTTCCAGGATCATGCAAAATACCTGAAGGAATGCTTCGAAACGTTAAGGGAAAACAATATGAGAATCAACCCGAACAAATGTACGTTCGGGGTTAACAGCGGAAAATTCCTTGGATACATGGTGAGTGCCCGAGGGATTGAGGCAAACCCAGAGAAAATCAAGGCCGTCATGAATATGGAAGCACCCAAGACAATAATAGACATTCAGAAATTAACTGGACGAATGGCAGCTCTCCGGAGATTCATTTCCAGGTCTGCTGAAAAAGCGTTACCATTCTTCGAAGTGCTTCGAGGAAAAAAGACTTTCGATTGGGGACCAAATTGTCAAAAGGCATTCGAAGAAATAAAGGAGTATCTGGTGAACACCCCTCTCTTGATGAGACCGAGACCAAACGAAACTCTACAGTTATACCTGGCTGTGAACGACCGAACGCTTGGAGCTGTACTGGTCAAACAACACGAAGGAAACCAACACCCGGTATTTTACGTATCTCACATACTGAAGGACGCCGAAACTAGATATCCAAATGCAGAAAAATTCGCCTATGGGTTGGTAATGGCATCGAGAAAATTACGGCACTACTTCCAAGGCCGAACGATTCAGGTCATAACCAACCAACCGCTGAAGAAAATCATGCGCAGGCCCGAGGCATCAACAAGGATAATCGCCTGGTCGGTCGAATTGGGAGAATACGATCTGGAGTTCATTCCCAGAACGGCAATTAAGGCACAAGCTTTAGCCGACTTCATGGTGGAATGCTCTTTCTCCAGTCCGAAGGATTTGGTCGCCGAAGAACAACCGATCCGTTCTCCAGGTAAATGGAAACTGTTTGTAGATGGTTCTGTGGCCGGATCCAAGTGCGGAGCCGGCCTGATTCTAACCAGCCCCGAAGGATTCGAAATATGTCAGGCAATTAGGTTCACCTTCTCCTTAACCAATAACGAGGCCGAATATGAGGCCCTGCTAGCAGGCCTAAACTTGGCAAGAAATTTGGAAGTAAAACACTTAAGAGCCTTCAGCGATTCAATGTTGGTCTTCAAACAGTTCTCCGGCGAATACGGACAGAAAGATCCGCGAATGAAGGCATACGCCACCGAGGTACACAAGAATTCCATGCTATTTGAGTCATTCGAGCTAAGCCAAGTAGCCAGAGAAGATAATAGCCGAGCCGACGCCCTGTCAAGGCTAGCTTCGGCAGAAACCCAAAACCTCACAGGTTCTATCTACCTGACCGAAGTAAAATCGCCTTCGATAGACAGAAAACACTGCCTGGAAATACACCAAGGAATCAATTGGATGACACCGATCAGAGCCTTCTTAGAAAAAGATACCCTACCACTCGACAAGAAACAAGCCCAGAAGAAAAAATACCGATCCGCTAGTTACTCAATTGTTGGAGGAAGGCTGTATAGAAGGTCGGTCACCCAACCGATGCTGCGATGCTTGGACCCTGAAGAACAATTGATGGCATTGGAAAGCGTTCACGAAGGTATCTGCGGGGAACATCTAGCCGGACGGTCGCTTTCCTTCAAAATCCTTAGGCAAGGATTCTTCTGGCCAACATTAAGGGAGGATGCTTTGAACTACGCGATAAAGTGCAAACAATGCCAGTTATTCAGCAACGTTCCGAAACAACCCCTAGAGGAAATGACATCGGTACTCAATCCCATTCCCTTCGCCATGTGGGCAGTAGACATTGTCGGCATCTTACCCACAAGCACTAAGCAGGCTAAATATTGCATCGTAGCCATCGACTACATGACTAAATGGGTAGAAGCCAGACCACTTTCCGCCATCACCGAAGATGCAGCTAAGAAGTTTGTGTTAGAACAAATAATATTAAGGTTCGGCATCCCGATGATATGTATCTCAGACAACGGAACCCAATTTATTGGAAGCAAATTTCGGAAATTCTTATTCGAGTTCGGAATACAACAAAAATTCAGCTCGGTCGGCCACCCACAGGCAAACGGGGCGATCGAAGCGGCCAACAAAATCATATTCGATGGAATTAAGAAAAGATTGGGAGATTCCAAGGGCCTTTGGGCCGAAGAATTGTCGTACGTCCTTTGGGCCTACCGAACGACACCGAGATCATCTACCGGCGAAACTCCTTTCAAGCTTGCCTTCGGCACTGACGCCCTCATGCCAACCGAAGTGGGTCTAGAATCATACCGAACACAGGTGTTCAACATTGAAATGAATGAATACGGGCTTCGGGCAAATATAGATTTGGTTGAAGAAGACAGAGAGGCTGCCCACCAAAGAAATTCGAGATATCAGCTCCGAGCAGCCCAATACTACGATTCTGGAATAAAGAAAAGATCTTTCCATGTAGGGGACCTGGTACTTCGTGAGTTAGCAACTTCAATGCCGACCAAACAGGGCAAACTTATGCCAAATTGGGAAGGTCCTTACGTGGTGGTTGAAGTTGTCCGTCCAGGAACATACAAGCTAGCTCATTCGGACGGGAGCCACATCAAGAACACATGGCATGCTTCACGCCTTCGCCGTTTTTATCAGTAAGCTTCAATATATGTATTTTCAATGTATACCCCACTATTTTTTACCCTTGAAATAAGCAGAATTGAGGACTCATGTTTTTAGTATTTAAGCTACTTTGACATAATTAAGGAGGGAGGATACATTTCCAACAGATCAAAGGACCTTAATTATTCACAAACTCCTTAAATACTGGGGAAATGCTAGGCCGAAGGCCAGAGATGCATAAAAACAAGAATTATGCTAGGCCGAAGGCCAGAGATGCATAAAAAAGAATTATGCTAGGCCGAAGGCCAGAGACGCATAAAAAAGAATTATGCTAGGCCGAAGGCCAGAGACGCATAAAAAAGAATTATGCTAGGCCGAAGGCCAGAGACGCATAAAAAAGAATTATGCTAGGCCGAAGGCCAGAGACGCATAAAAAAGAATTATGCTAGGCCGAAGGTCAGAGACGCATAAAAAAGAATTATGCTAGGCCGAAGGCCGGAGATGCATAAAAAAGAATTATGCTAGGCCGAAAGGCCAAAGATGCATAAAAATAAAAAAAATTATGATGCTAGGACGAAAGGCCGAAAATGCATAAACGCGAAAAATATGGGAAAAACAAAGCGCCGAAGATGCGTAAATATAAATTATGCTAAGGCAAAAACAAAAAGGCGAAGATAAAAGACAATATTTATACAATAAAAAGGCCCGAAAGCACAAATATCACGCCCGAAGGCAACAGTAAATGTTACAGCCAAAGTTGCTAAAAGACAAACTACACTAATCATCAGAAAGTTCTTGATCTTCGCCCGAAGAAACATCCAGCGGCTGATCGGACTTCTCCCTGCCGACTGGATCAGTCATACCAAGCTCGGTATCAATCAGCTGAGTATGATCGAAGCCTAAGGCATTTGCCTTAATGACAGCATCATCATAACCCATCTGATAACACCGCTCTTCGGTACGCTCGAGCTTCTTTACCAGCTTCCGAGAACCCTTTCTCGTGGTCTTCAGCTGCTTGTTTCTCCATTCCAGGCGCTTCTGCAAAACATCCAGCTTCTCCTGGAGCAGATCATTCGCCGTCTTCAAGGATTCCGACTGACCCGTAACTCTTTCGAGCTCGACCGTCGAATTCCGAAGGTCCTCCTCGGCCTTGACCGCCCTCGCCTCCAGCTGGTCAACCTTTTTCAGCCTTTCCTGCATCGCTTCGACCCTCTCAGTCACCACGGCGGACCAAGAAGCACCCTGTAAATAAACAAAGGCAAAGATCAAAAGCTGAAGACAAAAAGACGAATGACGGACAAAATTTATATTACCATGGACAGGAGGGCCATCATCTCGGTGCAAGCTTGAAGGTCAGTCGCCTGATCGTAAGTCGGTCTGTCGGCCGGAAGAATGAGGCCTCTGCACAGATCGGGGCCTATAATGGTCGAGGCCGGAGGAGCAGGGACAACAATCTTATCGGTCTCCACGACGCCCCATTGGGGTGCATACACCTTCAAGCCCGAATCTTCCGACCGAATCCTCTTCCTTGGTTCGTTCGGAGTGGTAGGGTCAACATCATTCCCCAAATCCAGATTCTGAATCGGATTTGAGGTTGGATTAACCTTAACCAAAGCCCTATCACCTTCAGCACCGACCGAACCGCGGGTCTCTTCGGCCTCCTTATTCGCTTCGGCCGCCAGAGCTGCGGCTACAAGGTCGGCCGCCTTTCTACGCTTCCTCTCGATGATCTCATCATGGGAAGACACTGCACAAAACAAAGAGAAAGGTTAAGGGATAAATAACCGAACAAATACATAAAGATGTTTTAACAGAGTATGAGCACAAGCATATCGCGAAAAACAAATACAAGACACAAAGAAAACGGAAAGACAAGAGAAAGTTACCACTACCCCAAAGACCGATCAACCAGTCGTTATCCCGACTGAGGGACAACGGGACTTTATCCATCTCTAGGCCACAGAGCAATCGGTAATCATGCTTATCCGCCTCCGAAAGCGGGGTACGAAACTTTAACATCGAAGGATCGACATCCTTCCAGACACCAAACTTCTCCATCCTCGGGCCAGAGACGAAAGCCCACTTCAAATGAGTCTCTTTGTTGCTGGAATTCGTGAACGCCCAATCCGCCCTGCCTACCCGGCGAGCGATTGTATAAAAACCATTACTCTTCGAATTCCGCCGAAATTCGAAATGATGCCAAAAAAGATTGGTCCTTGGTATCATCTTCACGGCCAAGCACCGAGCCTGGAAGACGTTAATCTGAATAAAGCTGTTCGGGTCCAACTGACCGATAGCTACCCCTGTCTGCTTGAGGATGCTCCTCAAAATGCACAACGTCGGCAGGCGAAATCCACACTTGAAAGCAGCTTCAGAAATACCCGTAGCTAGACCTCCTCCGTACGCCGCTGGCACTTCAGGATTGTACCAAATCCTGTCGTTCTTCCTTGGAGTGTAAAAATACCAAACGTGCTTCTCCACGACATATTCCGAAGAAAATCTAGCGATTGCACTTTCGGCCAATCTCGACCGATGGTTGGCTGCAGGAAACTCTTCGACGTTGCTAAAAGGGGACACTTCCGAAGGACCCGCACCTTCGGTCGATCGATCCATATCCCTGCATTCGGAAATGTAGAGATTAGCCGTGTACTCGGGCCGGAGTAAGAAAACATTTAACAAGGAAGAGAAAACCGAGTACAGTGGGCCAGGATCGATCGAGAATGTCCCATGCCCCGACACAAAATTAGAAGACCAATCCCATACAATCCCCTAAAACTCATCCTAACCCTGAATGAAACCCTAATCAATCCCTTAAAATCCTATGGGAAGCTTTTCGAAGATCAACAAGATTCAAGACCCTTTCTTTTCGTCCAAGAAAAACGCAGGAAAAAGGAATATGGTCTAGAAATAGCATACGGCAATTTCAACATATTAAAAGATGCATACATATACATACAATCATACGTATATATACAGCGATTTTCACAAAAAAAAAAGGGGGGCAAAGAAAAGCTTACTTATTCGAAGATTCTCGAGAAGATCGTACTCCTGGGGATAAAATGCTTGAACGTGGGACTCCAACGAAGTCGGAGAACTCAAGTTTTCCGGGGAAGAAGCGACGGTTCCAATTGTCGATATAGATTCTCTTTAAAGAAGGGTGTGTTTGAAATTTTTGGTGAGATGGTGTAAAATGAGAGGGATGTGGGTCGCGTAATTTTTTAAACAAAAGATATGTGACGCTTGGAGATCTTTCGAAATCCAACGGCCCAGATTGAGGCGCAAATCTCAAAATCAGACAGCTGTCCCTCATAAAGGAACACGACTCCCCAAGAGAAAACTCGACTCTTGTCCATCGCCGTGCAACCGAACGAATGGTCGGATAAATTCGACAGACGCGACCGAACGGAACGTGTCAAATGAAAAATATGGGTTCTTTAGCCTTCGTCCTAAAAACATTACCGAACGAAGCCTAGGGACATGTTGGAAGCCCTATACCCATTATGGGCCGAACCGAAGGCCCAACAAGAAGAAGCCCAAAATGGCTAACGGTCTCCTCTTTTCTTTAACGGTATTTATCTACTTTCGGTGGTGGGAAACACAATGATGCCCATGGGGCCCTTTTAAGGTAACGGACATAATTTCTAAGGTATAAATATAGATTGAATCTACAAGAGAAGGGACATGCTCATAATTTACTAACACACACACTCTCTTTACGTTCAAAGTACTCTAAAAACGCGACTTACTTACTCTCACACCGGAGGTGAATCGGGGGGACAATCCCTCGCATTCTTCTCACTTTTCAGGGTCAACCCGAAGGCCGACCCGGTGGAAATCCAGTCGTAACAGAGATCATTCTCCAGGACATCTATAGCTTCTTTTGAGAGCAGCCCATTGTTGTTGAAGGCAAAATCCCCTACCATCTTTTCTTTACCTTTGCCTCTAACCATGCCAGAAGTATAAGCATTCAACTTAGAAGACCCATTCATATCTTTAATAACCAAATTTCCAGAACCGTTTCCTTGATTAACGAACCGAGCATTGAAACGATCTCTTAAAAGAGATTGATCAAGGTCATGCATTTTAGAAGCCCGGGCTTGTAACTGCTCGAAGAGCTTCCTGTCAATAGACACACTTTCTTTTCTAGCTGGTATAGGACCATTAATCACTTCTCCCAAACCGAAGTTCTCATTAATTTTCAATTGAGGTAGAGCAACTCCTCTACCAGAGTCCATGCGAATAAGTTATCTCACCCTGCCAAAATTCTCAGAGATTTTTGATAAGCCAGTACAATAATCAAGACCAAAGTTAGCCAGATACCTTGCAAAATGATTAGCTTCTGGAGAGATCGGAAAGATTTCACAGTCTGCACTTTCAAGTTGTTCCTCCTCAGGGTTACACATTAATATTTGGTGCATAGCTGTAAGAAAATTTCTATTTTGTGCATCTTCAAAGTCCATTTCATCCACTACATTATACGCATCCATGTTATCAGTTTCAAGATGGAGCTTGAATTTTCCTTTGCTGAAAGCATGGCAGTGCCCCATATGAATACTCTACAGCTGGGCTTCTAAGGGAGTTGTGTCAGGAGTACTCAGTAGTATACTGTATATGGAAATGAGGCAGTAGTATACTGTATATGGAAATGAGATGTTTGTTATAGACTTATAGTCCACAAGCCTTCCATGCCAATTTGTTGATAGACTATAAATTGTTTGTTTTATCCGATTCGATGATATTCGATTCGAAATTTGATTTTTTATATTATTGAATTCGGTTTTTTGAATTTGAATATAAATTTAAATTTTAAATTTGAAAATTTTTGAATTTGAATTTTATGTTTATTGATTGAACATCCAAAATCCGATACAAACCCAATCCGAAACCCAAAAAATTGCCAGAATGTATATAAATATGCATTATTTTATATATAATATATTATATATTTTAATAAAACATTATATGTGTTATTTAAATTCAATTTTAATAAAACATTTAAATAATTATATAAAATATGTAATTTGTAATTATTATACATAAATTTTAGATGCAAGACATATAATTTAGGGCTTTTTTCATAAATATATATAAAAAAGTAAATTTTTGCAATTTTACTTTTGTTAATAAAAGTTATTTGCAATTTTACTAACCTAAGTTTCAAAATTGCAAAAATACTACTCCCTCTGTCCCATCCATTTCTTCACACTTTCCTTTTTGGGATGTCCCATCCAATTCTTCACATTTCAAAACTTTCCTAAAATAGTAAAATTTTATATATATAAAAATCAACTACATCCACTACTTTCCTCCACTATACCCACTTTATACATTATATATTTATGGGTCACATCACTTTACTCACTTTTCTCCTCCACTATACCCACTTTATACATTATATATTTATGGGTCCCACCACTTTACTCAATTTTCTCAATTTTCACCCATTTTTTTTTATATATATCCTTGGTCTCCGTGCCCGAACCCATATGTTAACTAATGGGTGGGACGGAGGGAGTACCTTTTAGGGCAGCTCTGCCTAGCTGCCCAGCCGTGCAACCACGTTCAACCACATTCAACTTTTTTTTTTAAGGTGGGTGCTATTTGGGTTCCAAGGCCCCGCAGGGGCATATTCAACTAAATGCAACCACATTCAACTGAATGCAACCACATGCAACTAAATTTTTGATTTTTAGTTCCATTTTTAAGTTGTCATTTTCGACCTCTTTTTTGGACTATATATATATATATAGAGAGTTGCACTCCATGGCAAACACCTTATATAACAAACAATAAAGAACACCTCATATCTCATAGATCCATTGCCCCTGGCGGGGCCACCCAATACAAAAAGTTCTTATTTTTTTAGGCTCCATCAATCTAGCAAAAAAAAAAAAATTTTGAAAATTTACTGTTCACGTGATGACGTCATGATGACGTCATCACGTGAACAATAATTTTTTTTTATTTTTTTTTTGCAGACTTGATAGAGGGTAAAAAAATAATAACTTTTTGTATTGGGTGCCCCTGGCGGGGCCAAAGGATCTAATAGATCTAAGGTGTTCTTTGTTGTTTGTTATATAAGAGTGTTCTGTATGGAGCAAAGGCCTATATATATATATATATATATATATATATATATATATATATATATATATATATATATATATATATATATATATATTCAACTGAATGCAACCACATGCAACTAAATTTCTGATTTCAAGTTCCATTTTTCAGTTGTCATTTTTGACCTCTTTTTTGGACTATATATATATATATATATATTTCAACCACATGAAATCAGTTGAATGTGGTTGCATTCAGTTGAATGTTGCCCCTGGCGGGGCCTTGCAACCCAAATCCACCAAAATCTCCCCACCTTAAAAAAAAGAGTTGAATGTGGTTGCATTCGGTTGCAACCAAAATATCACCCCACATTAAAAAAAAAAAATCGATGAACATTACCTGCCACGTGGCAGCCACGTGGCAGTGCAACGTGGCAAGTACTGTTCATCGACAGGTTACTGTTCATCCGAATTATTTTTTTTTAAAAAAAAAGGGTTAGAAAAGGAAAGATGGTATTTTTGCAATTAAGAAACTTAAGATAGTAAATATGCAATGAATTAAAGAAGATGGTATTTTTGCAAAAAGAAACTTGAAACCTAGTATTTTTGGTAAATTCCCTATAATTTATTTATTTTTATTAGAAATAGTCAATAAAAATCCAGTGATTAGACTTCCCTTTCTCAATGCCAAATTTTATTAATATATTCATGATGTAATTTTATTTATTTTATATATAATTTTCATTTGTGTTGTTGGTATATATATTAAGAAATGATTTTATTAACAAATTTTAGATTTAGCTTAGCATGTGAATTCGTATATTTGACTACTTACTTAATTTAATCATATTTTAGCTTAATGATTATATATTAATATTATTCATGTATCGGTGATTTTAAACTTAGTTACGCAATATTAAATTTTAAATACCCAAAAAACCAAATCCTATCCGCGATGAATTTGAATTTAGATATTGAGTTTTGGATTTGGATTTAAATTTAGATTTGGATTTATTTTTAAAACCTAAAAATATTTGGATATGGATTGATTTTACAAAAACCGAGCCTATCCATTGCCATCCCTAGTATCGTTTGCAGCTGAAATTCGAAAGCAGAAGCTTATTGAGAAATACAAGGAACTCGAGGCATGTTATGAGTTCATTTTGTACTGCTTCTTTTAGGCATTTAAATGTTAATGTGTAGTACATTCTAAATAGCTGAGTTCTTTTTGTCATCTGTCAGCAACTTGGCAAGCTTGGGTTCTTTATTGAGAAAAGAAGCAAAAAGCATGCTGCAAAGGATCACAGATTTATGCCATATCGACGGTCCAGTGACAATGAACAACAAACCCGATTGCAAATTTACTTGGCTGGTTAGTTCTTTTAGCAGTACATGATAGGTGTCTTCCTTAAGTGGAGCCGAGAGCAAGCAAACCCAGTTTCAGGGTTGGTTATCCGGCAAAAATAAAAAAAGAGAGAAGCATTTCATTGGTAGAAAACCCAAGTTCAGATGGTTCAAGAATATATTAGTAATCCCACTAGAACAAAATTATAATCCTGCATATTACATAGTAACATTTGACAGGACTGCAACAGAAATTTGAAATACACGAAATGAATCAAAGAATAATAACATGATTTTGAAAGACTCCCAGAAA
Organism: Saposhnikovia divaricata; assembly: GCA_036435485.1. Classification (NCBI taxonomy): domain Eukaryota; kingdom Viridiplantae; phylum Streptophyta; class Magnoliopsida; order Apiales; family Apiaceae; genus Saposhnikovia; species Saposhnikovia divaricata. Next base: position 30,939,398 of record CM071600.1, read on the forward strand.
CAATATCTAGAAACTAACTGATAGAGCCAAACCTGTACTAAGATATTCTATTTCTTTAAACAAATCTTATCAGCAACAAAAGAATGAAAAAATGATGAAAGATTTCTGTACCTACAAAGAATTTTGTATAATTGTGTAGTTGAATATAAATATATTATATATGATGATGAAGACGACGGTGTTAGTCTAGTGAGCTGTAAGAACAAGATGGTTAACTTGGCCGTTTTTAAGATGCGGAGCTTCCTGCAACATCAAGAGGCGCCCATGCTGAAACTGTGTAAAGAGACTGATCTGACCAGCTTAGAGTAAGTGCACTAGAGCCATCATCATGGCCTTGCTTTTCCACTCTATAATTATCGAAAGGGTACATTTTTAACAGCATTTGACTCTGGAGAATTTCTCTCTCAGTGATTCCCAAGTTACGAAAGCCTCCTTGCTCCATCAACTTCCTCCACTTCCCAAAATTTTCATGCCTCTCCAATCTGTCGCGACCTTCGCAAGCAATAATGTTTTTAATTTCACGTGCAAACATCTCCTCGATTTTGATCCTGGCTAGGCTTTCTTGTGGAAGGCCAAGGTCAAGAGAGTCGAAAATGGCACCATAATACTTAAGTGAGTTGTAAAGTCTTGTTTCTAAGCTGTGGTAATTGTGGTCCGCTTCTTGCTCGGCCATGACAACAATTGTGGGGTTAGTGCTGCGAAGTAACCCCATGAAGTCCATAAGTATACCTCCGCTGCCATCATAGAGCAACTTGTGCAGTTGGAAAATACAATTTACAGCCACACATTCTCCTTCCTTGACATGCAGCATCCACAATCTGACATCTTCCAACCTGTCAACAACTGGATGAAACTCAAACTGTAGGTTCACTGCTTCGGCAAATCCAGCAAGCCTCTCACCTGTTTCAATAAGATCTTGCTTCGATTCACCTATGCCAGTGATCCTGACATGACTTGGGGGCTTACTCCGAAAGGCCAAGCTCTGAAAAAAGCTAGGCCACTGAAGCCCTTGCTTAATGTCAAAATCTATAATATGAACCCTGTCCTTTCCTTCAAATCCTCTTAGCAGAATCTCATTTGCTGTAAAATGAATGAACTGCGGAATCGGGCTAACCTGGTTTAAAAGCCTTAGTGCAGTGCCACTATCGTCATCAACCGAATTAAGCCCACGCCGTGTATTAATGTAAAAAATATGAGGCCAAACCCTTGCAACTCGTAACGCCAAGGCCTCAGTAAAATAAGCTGTTAGACGACTTATAGAAGATCCTCGTGGAGAAGCAAGTTCCCCTAACTTAGCTATAAAATGATTAACTCCTTCAATGTTCTTCGAGCCAATTGCATCGATACAGGCCATGAGCAAGCTAACAAGCTCAAACCCGTCATGGTTCCCATTGTTATCACTACTCCCTGCTACAAAACCAGCACTTTCATTAGGGTTAAGTAGTTGAGACACATTACCTATATCATGTTTTGAGGCATTGTCATGCAACCTATTAGCCAAATTGTTGTCGCTCCCTGAGGATGTACTCGATTCGGATGCCTCCTTCACTAATCCTTGGCTTGGCTCAACATTCCTCTCACCTAGCTTAGGAAACTTAGTTACTACTGATTCCGCCCAAGTATTGTTTGGCAGTCTCGGAGCAAAACATGTATCCTCCTCCTCTGAACATACAAGGGAGAAAGGATCTTGTTGTGCATTAAGGCCGGAAAACTGTGACACAGATGTTGAGACCCCAAAACTCGGATGAAACCTAAACTGATCTAAGCATAAGTTTTCCCCTCCTTCTAAAGAATCATCATACTTCCTCCTACCCCTTTTTTTCTTAGCTATGTTAATACAAGAATCGTCCTCACCAAAGAAATTCTTATCTGCAAACCTCTTCAATCTGTTTTTGCTTTTATCCCGGAACTCATCTTGCTTCTCTAATTTACCACCAGTGTTTGTCAAGGGTGGAAGACTAATACTTTTCTTGAGTGAACAGCTACTTGTCCTGGCTTCGACTGGCTTCTCTATCGAAAGGTTGACAACAGACCTAACGGATTGTGATCTTGAGGACTCTTTTCTCGTAAAACTACATGGGAACTCCAATCTCTGCGTGCTCATTGAAGGGAAATTACAAGCTTGAAATTGTGCAGACTGCAGATGCTTCACTCTAACGACCTTCGGAACTTCAATTACTTCTTTTACACTCCCCAAATTCACTCACCTTTGTTTTTTAATGTTTCTCTCTATCTCTTTTGTTATACAAGAAAAGACAAAAGAATTATGCAATGTATGATCAGTTTGTATAAATTCTATAGAAAGTAATTATGCAAAAGAAATCAAGAGAAACAGACTGTGAGTGTGTGTGTGTGTGTGTGTGTGTACAATCGACAAAAGAATTAAGAATCCGATGGCAAGATAATTACTAAAATCAGTGCAAAAACTTTGTGTTCCTAATCAATGTATATAAAATGATATGTGCAATAAAGAATAATTTGTAATCAAAGAAAATTAGGCACAATAAAGAATCAAAGAATTTCGAAACAAGTTTAAGAAAACAAACCTACCGAAAAATGACCATCGGATTCAGAAACATTCAGTGGAGACTTAACATGAAGAACCTTGATTTATCAGCTGAATGAAACTCACACCATGCATTGAACTCTACCTCAAATTGGTAGTGTTAGTATGACTTGAATTAGGTAGCCGCCGGATTTGACTGCGGCGGCCGCCGCCGGCGCCGCCGACTACTGTTCCTCCGGCGGCCACCAACCACACCTACCCTCTTAGATTTAGTCTATAAATAGACATCCATATTTCTCTTTGTAAATTATCTGAGAGATCTGAGCATCTGAAATCTGTAATCTGAAAATCCTCAAGATCAATATAAATTATTTCTCTTCTGTTTATCATCTTTCTTGCTTCCGTTATAACAAACTGGTATCAGAGCTTTGGTTGTAGTTGCTGTGTTTTTTTCGAAAAGAAAATTTTCGCCGGAATTTTTTCAAGCTCGCCGGAGAAGACGACACTGTTCAGGCGGAGTTACTGTTCATCGCCGGAGAAGACGACACTGTTCACACGGCACTGTTCATACGGTACTATTCATACGGTACTGTTCACGGGTACTGTTCACGGTACTGTTCACAGGTACTGTTCACGGGTACTGTTCACGGTACTGTTCACGGGTACTGTTCACGGGGGTACTGTTCACGGTACTGTTCACGGGTACTGTTCACGGTACTGTTCACGGGTACTGTTCACAGGTACTGTTCACGGTACTGTTCACAGGCGATGTTCACGGGTACTGTTCACAGGCGCTGTTCACGGGGACTGTTCACGGGCACTATTCACGGGCACTGTTCACATATACGGTTCTGGGAGAAAGATGTCTGGTGGTATTAGCGTTAAGGTCGACAAATTTACTGGGAGAAATAGTTTCAGTCTGTGGCAAATCAAGATGCGTGCCCTGTTAAAACAACAGGGGCTCTGGGCGCCGTTGAACACAAAAACGGCTACTTCTACAAGCGCTGAGATGGTCATTCTGGAAGAAAAGGCACATTCAACAATTCTGTTGTGTCTTGCAGATGATATTATTACTGAAATCGCGGAGGAGGATACCGCGTCTGGTCTGTGGTTGAAGCTTGAAAGTCTCTACATGACGAAGTCTTTAACAAACAAGTTGTTGCTGAAGCAACGTCTGTTTAGTCTGCGAATGCAGGAAGGTATGCCTCTTCGAGATCACTTAGATCAATTAAACACAATTTTATTAGAATTGCGTAATATTGATGTTAAAGTTGAAGATGAGGATGCTGCTTTGATTCTGTTAGTTTCTTTACCATTATCGTACGAGAACTTTGTGCAATCGTTTATTGTTGGTAAAGATACTATTTCTCTAGAGGAGGTTAGATCTGCTCTTCATTCTAGAGAGCTGCGCCATAAGGCGGCTGGTACAGGTGCAGATAGTCAGGCTGCTGGATTAATAGCCAGTGGGAGTAATGGACATGGAAAGTCGGGGAAGAAATCAGTTCCTAAGGGTCCAAAACCTAATGATGTCTGCAATTACTGTAAAGAGAAGGGACACTGGAAATCTGACTGTCCCAAGAAAAAGAAGCAACAGGATAATTTGACAGATACTGCTGTTGTAGCTGATGCTACTTCTGAAGAAGATATTGCTCTTGTTGCTGCTGATCACATACATCACTCTGATGTGTGGATTCTTGATTCTGGAGCGTCTTATCATATATGTCCGCGCCGAGAGTGGTTTACAACCTACGAGCAAGTAGACGGTGGCAAGATTTCTATGGCTAACAGTTTTGCTTGTGAGATGGTTGGAATAGGCTCAATTAAAATTCGGACACATGATGGTAAATTCTGCACATTGAATGATGTTAGGCATGTTCCACTTATGACAAAGAATCTGATATCTTTGAGTATGTTAGACAGCAAGGGTTTCAGTTTTCAAGGTGAAGGTGGAGTTTTACATGTCCGCAAGGGTTCTAATGTGGTTCTGAAAGGTTTTAAACGTGGTACCTTGTATCTTCTTCAAGGTTCTACGTTATCAGGTTCTGTTGCTGTCGCGTCCTCGGAGAAGATTAAGAGGTTGCGAACTGATACGTTATCAGGTTCTGTTGCTATCGCGTCCTCGGAAAAGATTAAGAGGCTGCGAACTGATACGTTATCAGGTTCTGTTGTTGTCGCGTCCTCGAAAAAGATTAAGAGGCTGCGAACTGATAATGGTCTGGAATTTTGCTCATCTGAGTTTGATGAGTTCTGTAAGAATGAAGGGATTTCTAGGCATCATACAATCAGGGATACACCGCAGCAGAATGGTGTAGCAGAGCGTATGAATCAGACACTTCTGGAGAGAGAAGGGATTTCTAGGCATCATACAGTCAGGGATACACCGCAGCAGAATGGTGTAGCAGAGCGTATGAATCAGACACTTCTGGAGAGAGAAGGGATTTCTAGGCATCATACAGTCAGGGATACACCGCAGCAGAATGGTGTAGCAGAGCGTATGAATCAGACACTTTTGGAGAGAGCTAGGTGCATGTTCTCTAATGCTGGACTAACTAGAAGATTCTGGGCGGAAGCAGTTAGTACATCAGGTTATCTGATAAATCGTGGATCTACGATTGTTTCAGAAAGTGGTGGTGTTGAGAAACAGGTGGAGCAGGAAGTCACTCAAGATGAGAGTGAACCACAACAAGAAGTTCAACAACCACAGTCAGAATCAGAATCATCAGTTTCAGTAGCGAATCAGCACAGTTTGGCTCTTGATAGATCAAGGAGAGCTAATTATGGGGTGCCTCCCAAGAGAATTGTGGTGAGCAAAGTAGGTACTGCTGATAACCCAGCTGATATGCTCACCAATCCGGTTCCACATAGCAAGTATCAACATTGTTTGGACTTGCTAAATGTTCGGAGTTGTTGATTGCCCTTTTTTAGGGCAAAATCTGAGGCAGAAGAGTTTTTTCTGGTACATCTGGCATTATTATGGTGCATCTGGTACATCTGGCATTATTATGATGCGTCTGGTACATCTGTTATCTGTTATTTGTGAGAGGATTTAAGTCAAGGTGAAGAGTTTTGTATGGTACATCTGGCATTATTATGATGCATCTGGTACATCTGTTATCTGTTTTCTGTGAGAGGATTCAAGTCAAGGTGGAGATTTGTTAGTATGACTTGAATTAGGTAGCCGCCGGATTTGACTGCGGCGGCCGCCGCCGGCGCCGCCGACTACTGTTCCTCCGGCGGCCACCAACCACACCTACCCTCTTAGATTTAGTCTATAAATAGACATCCATATTTCTCTTTGTAAATTATCTGAGAGATCTGAGCATCTGAAATCTGTAATCTGAAAATCCTCAAGATCAATATAAATTATTTCTCTTCTGTTTATCATCTTTCTTGCTTCCGTTATAACAGGTAGCTTAAAAAATGAGAAACTGATGAAGATGAATGACCCATTTTTGCTTTCGAAACCTTCAACAAGTCCATTACAAGCATGATACTTTATTCCCAATCAAAAATGCAGGAAGAGAACTACAATGATCATCAAGAAAACAAAACCCCAGTACGAAAAAATCCAATTACTAATAAAGATTCAATCTTTCAACAACAATCATCAAGAAAACAAAACCCCAGTACAAAAAAAATCCAATTACTAATAAAGATTCAATCTTTCAACAATAATCCTCAAGAAAACAAAAACCCAATACCCAAAAGAGCTAATTTTCCAATAAAGATTGGAATTTTATAAGTGTGGTGATGAAGAATTGAAGTAAAGTTTGTATCTTTAGGGGTGGTAGTATCTCACTATTTCCATGTACAGGATGATGGGTCACTGTTGATTTCTGACCGTTTGATGAAAAAATTGATGGCCAAGATTAATGGAGTTTTATATGACCGTTGATGAAATAATACCGTTGGAGTATTGGGAGTTGTATTTGTAGGAAATTTCCCACAAAACTGATTTACCACCAAATTTTGATGATTAGGCTTTGTAGTCTTGTGGGCCAACCTTGTTTATTTTGGTAAGCCTCCTAGATTATCTCTTAAACACTAATAAAGTAAAATATTAAAAGAGCAATGCTACATGTCCCAATATTTTCCCAAAAATATTCCCGAATGACGTGACATAATATATAATTCATTTTAATTTGTGAGTGCATATGAATACGCATGGGGTCCCATATTATTATCAGAAAATTATCAATTATATAAGTACCAAACATTAACATTTGAGAAAGAATTTGAGAACTATTTCGTGATATCTAACATTTTTCTTACTAAAATACAACTAGTATAACAATAATAGTAATAATAATATAACAAATATCGAAAGCGACATGCATAAATTAGTACATACATATTTCAGTTGAGATGTAACATTTTGTTATTAGCATCACCTAAATGTCGAGATAGAAAAAAATCAAAAAAATGGTATCATAGATCACGAATAGAGTCGGAAATACTTTCAGAAGATAAAGAATGGAGTCGAAAATAAGATCTTACGGATCATAAAGTTAAATACATGCACATATTTCAATTCGCATCAAATATTTAGTAAAAATTAATGTCTTTTAGATTTTTTATAAACAAAGATAAGAAAAATTGGTTTTAAGAAAGAAATTTAAAATATTTAATGTAACTACATGTTCAAATTTTATTAAAAAATCCTGACAAAAAATTATTAAAAAATATGCACATATTTAATTTGTGGATAAATCACTTTGAATTTCCACTTAACGGTAAGTGGAGGATGTGCATAGACTTCGCCGATTTGAATGACGCGTGTCCTAAGGATTGCTTCCATCTACGAAGGATTGACACGCTAATAGATGTCACGGCTGGGCACAAAATGTTGAGTTCATGGATGGTTTCAGTGGCTACAACCAGATTAAGATGCACAAGGATGACATCCCAAAGGTATCTTTCATAACTGACTTTGGTATTTTTTATTACCTTGTCATGACTTTTGGACTAAAGAATGCAGAAGCTACTTATGAACGACTGGTAAATAAGATATTCGCCCATATGATTGGGAAAACCATGGAGGTATATGTTGATGATATGTTGGTCAAGAGCTTGTTTACAGCAGACCATGTTGAACACCTCAGAGAGACGTTTGAAGTGCTGAGGCACCATAAGATGATGTTGAATCCGGCCAAATGTGCTTTTGGCGTTGGATCAGGGAAGTTTTTGGGTTTGATGGTCTCAAAACGAGGCATTGAAGCCAACCCAGATAAGATCAAGGCGATTCTCGACATGGAGCCACCCCGTTCTGTGAGGGACGTGCAAAAATTGACTGGTAGAATAGCTGATTTGGGAAGATTCATCTCAAGGTCTGGCGACAAATGTTTGCCTTTCTTTCAGGCTTTGAAGAAAGTGAAAAATTTTGAGTGGACATCAGAAAGCCAAGAGGCCTTTGAACAGCTGAAAAAGTACATGGCTGAGGCCCCGTTGTTGGCCAAACCTAGTCCCGGAGAGACCCTATATTTGTATCCAGCGGTATCCGAACAAGCATTGAGTGCCGTTCTCATTCAAGAGGAAAACAAGGTCAGAAGCCCCATCTACTATGTGAGCAAGGTATTGCACGGAGCTGAGTTGAATTACTCACCCATCGAGAAGTTTGCTTTGGCACTGGTAACAGCTTCAAGGAAGTTACGACCTTATTTCCAGGCACACAAGATTGAAGTCCTGACGGACCAGCAGTTAAGAATTATATTGCATAGTCCGAAGGCCAGTGGAAGGCTAATTAAGTGGGCGATCGAACTCGGGGAGTTTGATATCACGTATAAGCCTCGAACAGCCATCAAGACTCAGGCATTAGTTGACTTCGTGGTTGAATGTACCATCGACAACCAAGAAGTCGGGGGGCAGGAGATAGTACCAAACCAGGAAGTTAAAGATAAAGGTGAGGAGTTTGTACCTGATCAGAAGGAATATTGGGTGCTCTATTTTGATGGAGCATCAAAAACAAAGTCTAGTGGTGAAGGCTTAGTCTTGCAAAGCCCCGATGGGTTCTTAGTAGAGTATGCTTTGTAGTTGGACTTTCCAAAACCAACAACGAAGCTGAATATGAAGCCTTGATAGCCGGATTAGACTTGGCCAGAATATTGAGAGTCAAGAACCTTAAAGTCTGTGGAGATTCAAGACTCGTAGTATCGCAAGTGAATGGTGAGTTTGAAGCCAAGGATGAAACTATGGAAAAATACCTAAGGGTTGTGAAAACTGTTATGACTCAGTTTGATGAATGCTATATGGAGCATATTCCAAGGGAGGAGAATGTCAAGGCCGATGCCCTATCAAAGTTCGCCTCTTCTGAGATAGAGAATTATGCAGGGAGTGTTTACTTCCAGGTTCTGAAGGCCTCTACCATCAATTCAAAATTGGTGGAACCCATTGATGTAAGAAGCTGTTGGATAGATCCTATAAAGGCCCATTTGGAAACTGGATGGCTCCCTGAAGATGCCTCGAAAATTGTCAGTGAGAGCATTAAGATATGCCTTGATTGAAGGTGTCCTTTATAAGAGGTCTTTTGTTATCCCATACTTGAAGTGTTTGAGGCCCCAAGAGGCAGAAGAAGCGTTAAAGGAAGTTCACGAAGGGATTTGTGGGCAGCACTTGGGGGGCAGAGCCCTAGCCCATAAGATCACCCGTCCGGGATTCTATTGACCAGAGATGTTGGCTGATGCGCAAAGTTATGTCAAGAAGTGTGACAGGTGTCAGAAACACGCCCCGAATGTTAAGCAGCCACCAGAGATGTTAACGTCGATTAACTCTCCTATTCCGTTTGCCATGTGGGGGATGGACATACTTGGTCCCTTCCCTGTGGCTTCAGCACAAAGGAAGTTCTTGATAGTTGTCATCGATTATTTTACCAAGTGGATTGAAGCTAAGCCACTAGCTAAGATAACCACCCAACAAGTTGCCCAGTTCTTTTGGGAGAACGTAATTTACAGATACGGTATCCCACGAATCCTTGTGACAGATAATGGGCGCCAATTCAACAATGAGGAGTTTAAGAAGTATTGTGAAGAGAACGCCATTGAACTTCGCTTCACTTCAGTGGCTCACCCTTAGGCTAATGGGCAAGCCGAGGTAGCGAATCGGATTATCCTTGATGGACTTAAGAAAAGGGTCGAACGTTCAAGAAACACGTGGGTGGACGAGTTGCTGCCTATACTATGGGCATATCGTACCACCTACAAAGTAACAACAGGAGCTACCCTGTTTTTGCTAGGTTATGGAGCAGAGGCAGTCGTCCCCTTGGAAATTTGTCACGTGTCTCCAAGGGTGGAATCATATGAGCAAGAAACTAATGAGGAAGGCATGAGGCTTGCCCTTGATCTAATTGATGAGGTCAGGGATGAAGCGAACACCCGCAATGTTGAGCACCAGAAGAGGGCATCCTTTCATTATAAATTTATAACCATAGGATCAAAGAAAGGTTCTTTAAACAAGGCGACTTGGTTTTAAGAAAGATAGAAGCATCCGGAGTTGGACAGACAGGAAAGTTGGCCCCTAATTGGGAGGGGCCGTATAGAGTCAGCAAGACGTTGGGAAGAGGTTCTTACAAGTTGGAAACCTTGGATGGAAACGAGGTACCTCGCACTTGGCACGCCTCGAATCTCAAGATTTATTATGTTTAAGCTCTCCTAGTAAGGACTTAGCTTTTTGCCTATCTAATAGAAATAGAAATAAGGTTCATATGAAACCATTGCAGAGCATGTTGCTCCTAGTAGGATCTATGTAAGGGCTGGGCCCGTTTCACGTTATTAATACAAGCTTGTTTTCTATTTTACGATTATGTGATTTTAGTAATGTACCAAGCACCTGATGTGTGTAAGTCTAAGATGACCAAGTACCGTAAATAAAATAACGTATGAATTAGAAGAAACAAGCACGTAGATAAAATACCCCTAAGGGGCAGGATTCAAGTCATAAGTTACAAACACACCGAATAAAAATACAAGTCCATGAAGGACCACAACCAAAGTCAGGATATAATAAGAACTGGATAAAAGCCACATGAGGCTAACATAGGCCATGCAAGGCTCAGAGGATAATCACTTCTTAACAGAAGCAGTCTTCACCAACCGTTTCTTGGTTTTGGGAGGAGCAACCTGAACAGGGACTTCTTCTTCACTGGATGATTCCTTCTCACCTTCTTCCTTGCTCCTGGAGGTTGAAGTCGATGAACTACTAACACTCACTGATCTGGGTTCACGAATTTGGTTAGCTGAAGGGCATTTTGAACTGCCACTTTGACCCTTCCCACGGGATTTTGAAGGGTGTCTCCCGGAACTAGATCCTGAATATTGGGGAGTGGCCTTAGTCCCAGAGCCAGAAGTGCGCCTGTTCACATGAGAGGTAGTTCCAACACCCTCAACAAAGTCATCAGCATCAGTCACCTTCCAGGGACTTGGGTAAAAGGAAGGAAAAATGACCCCCTCATGATCGTGACTAATCTTGTTCACAGCTTTCTCCCAACCTATAGTCATGCTATCAGGTTGGACCTCCCTGTCATGCTCATCAATGAAGGCAAGGAATGTATCCAAGCCCAAGTAGTTCCGAATGATGGAGTCTTCGTTATTCTGGGTCCTATTCTCCAAGGCCGCATATTTTCCCCTAAGGCATGAGAGTTGGTCTTCTGAGGTGAAGTACTTAGTCTCCCATTCTTCAGATTCCTTTTGATGCTTCTCCACAGCCTTGAGGGCAGCTCTTTCCTTATCCTTGTACGATTTCCCAAGTTGGACAGCGTTCTGGAAATGAGCGTTCAGCTACAAGAATGAAACACCATAAAGAAATGTGTTAAGCCATGATGGTCAATATCTAGCAAGAGCAACGAAAAGGAAGGGGAGATAAGATTAAGTTATAGGCGTGAAATGCTCCCCAGCTCTCATTTTCCCCAAGGTCCGTTGCTATTGCAAAATGAACCTTATCAGCCGGGGCTATGGCATTCCGAGACCATTCTTGGGCAAGAAGGTGGATGTCTCTGATAGCATCTTGCTCACATATTCCCCACTCAGGCATGAACGTTGTTTTCATACTCCCATCCGAACTCCTGATTCTTTTTCCAGCTTTTGAGCAACGCTGAATGAATTCAAGAACCGGTACGTCATCAAGGTTGGCCTCTTTCTCGGCCTTTTTAATCATCCTTTTAGTAATTTGAGGAGCGCGACTTGGCTGGCCAGCAATCTCCTTAGTAACTGCAAATAAAGGCAAAGAAACAATGTTGGAATAAGAACAAGTATGATGAAAATAAAGAAGTTAAAGTAAGGATTACCCTCGAGAGGGATACTACTAAGCCCGGCCTCAATCAAGGCACGTTCAGTCACGACTTCACGATAGTGAGCATTTTGGAAGATTGAAACAAGCCAGTCCCGCTGAGTTTTTTTTCACTTGTGAGTTGAAGCTCATTAACACCCTCATCATTCATGTGATTGAATTTAGACCTGAAAAAGTCACCCCAGTATCCCCCTTTCCATCTAAGGATGAAAAATTCGTGCCTCTAATTATGGTATGAATCAGGCATGGAGGCAGCGCTGATAATCATTCTGGACTTTGTACGATGTTGGATGCTTACCCATCCTTTTCTAGTAATAGGGCTATTCTTGAAAGCGAATAAATATCTAAACAATGGAATGCTAAGGCGGATGCCTACTTTGATGCATTCAACCATAAAAATGAAGATAAATTTCCAGGAGTTGGGATATAGTTGGCAAGGGTTGATTTTAACCTCAGCTAGCAACCTAACAACCCAAAGGTGAACTGGAAACCTAAGGCCAGCGGTAATAGCACCTTTGTATACAAATAAATTCTCAGGATGCCAATTACAAGTTCTATCTCCTGGTGTGGGGATTCTGAGTTTCAAACCAGAAGGAAATTCATATTTGAGTAAGTCGTTAATATCTCCTACATCTAAAGTGCTAGGGAATATGAAAGAATCAAATTCCGTGTTATTTGGAAACACGTCCCCGGGCTCGTCTAAGAGCTGGGGTAAAGTTAACTGATAACGAGGAGGAAAGACCTTACCTTTCCTATTGTTGTCTCTGGTCCTCCTGTTGATTGCTTGGAGAAGGCCCTTAGAAGGAACCACGGTGCTCTGACCACCCTCACTTGCCATCAGACTTGTCTGAGATTGAAAGAAACACTTGAAGCTTGAGAGCTCTTCAGAGAGAAATTTTCTTTGAGAGAAGAAGGAAGTGTGAAGAATGACTTCCACCCACACTCTTTTATAAGGAAAAGGACGACCTTCCATAGCAGGTCATCTTTCCGACGACCCGCGTTTACAGGTTAAATAGCCGAAAACAGCAGGAAAAAGGCCTTATGAACTAGAAATTGAGTCGAATAAACGATCTAATTCGTAATAATAAGTGAAAGAAACGAATGGAAATGCAGGCTGGAGCAACAACATAGTTAGCAACCTAGGAGGTTGTACTAACTTATGCTTATTAAGCCTAAACAGAGGATTAAGCCAAAAACCCACGGTTAAGGCACTAAACAGCAAGATTAGCTAAAAAGCTAATACTTTAAGGAAATTTGGAGGATATACTCTAAAATATATAGTAGGGGTTTTGAATCTCTGCACAAAATATAAGCCCAGATGGTCAACGAGGTTGTTTGCCCCAAATTAAGCTGATTGATTGAATTCAAGGCCTGAAAGTCGGGAATCATTGAATAAAATCAAGCTAAGGCACGGTCCTACAAACAAGGTAGGAGATTTAAAGTCCTTAAGTATAAAATCAAGGATAAAAACCGACCACAGTATCCCAGACTTGAAGTCAGGTGTTGAAAACAAGGGAAATCCCTATACAAACAATTAAAGAAGCAAAGACCTCCGTGACAAGGGGACAAGGCGAAGGTTGTTTAAAACACCCTATTGTAAGTATGCAAGGATGTCTGGAAGCCAAGGGTCATAGTTTAACCCAAGGTTATTTGAAACCAAGAGTTCAAGAACAAGTTAAGACCAGGAAGGTCCTGAAAACTAAGAAGTAGGTTGTTTGAGATCAAGGATCACAAAACCAACCATGGTGTTGTAAACTCACTCTAGTAGGGATGGCAATTGGGTCGGGCGGGTCGGGTTTTGCCAAACCCAAACCCGAACCCGATTCTTTTGACCGAACCCGAACCCGAACCCGAAAATACCCGAAATTATAAACCCGAACCCGTTGGATACTAAACGGGAACCCGACCCGAAATCCAAAAAAATAAATAAATAATAATTTTTTTGTATTAAAAATAATATAAAACATAAATATATAAAATATTTTATTTTTATTACATATTACATATTAAATATATATATATAATAATAGATAATATATATTAAATGTTAAATATTATGTATAAAATAATAGAAATAATAATATATATTAATTCGGGTTTCGGGTCGGGTTCGGGTTCGGTCGGGTTTGATATGGGTTTCGGGTTTTCGGGTCGGGTTCGGGTCGGTATTGGCAAAACCCAAACCCGACCCGAAAATGATTCGGGTTTAAAAATCAAACCCAAACCCGAATCCAAACCCGAAAATTTCGGGTTCGGTTGGACCCATTCGGGTCGAAACGGATCGGGTATCCATCGGGTCGGTACAAATTGCCATCCCTACACTCTAGAAACAAGAAGGGGAGTTCAAAACAAGATTTGGCTTTGGTCAAAGTCAAGGTCAAAAGTCAAAGGTCAAAGCCAAGTAGTCAAAATTTGGTCAAAATTCAAAAAAAAATTGATGGGACCCAGTCGATCAGGGGTGGCCGACCAGGCACCCTTGGCCGAATGGCCGACCAGACCTAGCCGACCAGAACCATGGGGAGGAAAAATGGGTCCAGGTGTTAACACCTGGACCCCTAGCTGATTCGTTTGGCCCCACAACGCTCAAAAATGCTCTGTTTGAGCTCAAATTTGAGATTCAAGAACCTTATAAGGTCCTTTGCAAGCCTATGTAGGTTCCCTAGTGATTTCAAGAAGTTGAAAACATGACCTTGTTTGAAACAAGGTCTGGTTTGAAAACCAGCTTAAAATGAGGTATTTCACCTCCAAAACGTTCAAAAATGCATATTTTCATGTGATTCTTCTTCATACCATGAGATTATAAGAATCCCTATCATATAAACTCAACTTCAAAATTTGGGTTTAGAAATGCCAGGGGTGTTCAGAAACCGTGAGGGTGTTCAAAGACCCTGAAGGTGTTTAAAACACCTAGTCTAGGGGACCGTATTCCTTACCTAGACAACTCAAAAATGAGAATTTTCACGTGATTCTTTCTACAACCATGAGGTTATAAGAATCTCTACTAGATTAGCTTGACTCCAAAATTTGGGATTAGGGTTTCACTAATCGCAATTAGGGGGTGATTAACCTCAATTATCGACGTTTAAGGACTTCCACTCTAAAATTAACCTATCTCAAGGTTAAGGGTGGATATCCTAGTAGTAATTACTGTAAGTACGAACTAGTTAGCCTCGATCAAGGCCTTTATAGCCCCGATTAGGGCCGAATTAGTGTCTTTTGCTAAAAAATTAGCCCTTACTAAGGCTTATGAGCAATGACCGCCTGATATTAACCCTAACTTAGATAAGTTGAGGGAAATAAAGCACTAATGAATTTATGATAAAGGATCCTATGTATAAATTTCACTTGGATTAGTGTCTACGAGCTCAAAACGGCACTAATCCTATTCCCGAAAGGCCCAGAAATCTTAAGAAAAAGGTTCGAGAGGTCAAGGAATGTTTAACTTTCTTAAGTATTAACTTGGGAGAGAATTTTAGTCATTGTGAATGTGTAGGTCACTCCACACTTCACTGTAAGACGATACCCTGGTAGGGCCGGTGTGACCTTAAACTTCTACGAAATCAAGTTTTCCCAGAAGTTGGGGGGCAAATGGTATGAGTGAAAAATAATCCCTAAAGACATAATTAATATAATATTTATTGGCTCATAAATAAGGCCTGAAACCCTAGTTGAGCATTAAATTCGTAATTAATGATTAAGCCCAAAAGAACAGCCCAAACCGGGGACGTCCAGTATAAGCTTGTTTCTAACATGGGCTTGATCCACAAACCGGGAACGTTCTAGAAACAAGGACGTCCTAGAATATCCCTGGGATATTATGTAGCCTCCATGGCACCTAATTCGACATGGAAACTAACTCCCATAAGGAAGGAGTCAAAACCTTCCTCAATAACGGTGACTTGTCCACCAAGTCTACAAACCCTATTACGATTCTAAGGCTCCCACAGCCTATATAAAGGGCCAGACCCCTCATCTCAGAACTACATCTTGGCTTGATTCTCAACTCTGAGATATGTAGGCATCTTGTGATGACCCGAATTAGGTCACGAAAACGCAAGCGCAGCCATTAAAGCACGAAGCTCACGAACCCTAGCCGCAATTTGATAACCCTACTTTTTATTCCACAACAGTTGCGCAACATTTGTATGTTGTTGCAAATAGTTGTATTTCGTTGCATCTGGTTGCATATTGTATTTTTTTTAAATAAGTTGGCATTTTTATAAATTATAGTTTTTTAAAAAAAAATTGCATTTTTTTTTTTGGAATTTAGGCATTTATGAAAAATGTCCTTTATTATTTTATACTTTAAAAAAAACTATCTATTTATTATTTACAAAAAATTAAATTAATCAACTCACAATTCAATAATTAACATGTATACCTAATATTTAAAATGAAATTTTCAAAAATATCCATATTTTCAATTTTTTTAAAACACGATAAAAATTTCATATGAAATTGTACCGCTTGAAAACAATTACATATCAGATTGATAGGACTGCACCATATTTTATTAAAAAAATTGTTCTATAGATATTTTTGAAAGGGTGAAGGTCCTAAATTCCCCATTTTGAAGATGGATGGCCCTAAATGCCCCAGATGTTGTATTTCACGTGCAGAAATAGCTTGTTGCGATGTTCTGTGTGTAGCAACAGTGTAATACGGAAGACGATACACCGTATCAACAGTACTCAGACACAGTACTTCATATGTCGTATTTGGAAGACACGAAACATGGATCACCGTATTAGGTACTAAACACGATCACGAAATATCGCATCTCATGTAAAAAATAGAAATAAATACAATAGACGATTCACCGTGATTAGGGGTAAGTGAGGGTCAAACTTTTGTTGTTGGGACATTTAGGTATTTACTAGTTTGTAACCTGTGCGATGCACGGAAGATTTTAAATATTTTTATCATAATATTTAATATTTTAATCTTATTATTCATAATTTTAATATTTGTTTTTTAATCATTAAAAAAAAATTATAGAAGATAATAAAATATAATAATACATATTTGATAGTGTTCTAAATAATAGTGTTTTGCTTGTATATTGAAAATACATAAATAATTTTTTAAATTTAATATGTTGTTGACGGGAATTGAATCTTAAATTTTTTTGAATAGTTTATAATATACTTCCTCTTCCCCTATTTTGACTTTTCAAAGTCAAACTAATCATGTTTTGACTAATAATCAGTAAATATTGGTTAAAATATAAATTACAAAAAAATGATCATAAGAAAATTTATGTAAAGTATCATTGAAGTTGATTTTTAAACTTGTAAAAATATAAAACAATAAATTATAATTTACATTTAAATTTCGATGAATTTGACTTTGAAAAGTCAAAATGAGACACAGTAAGTGGGACGGAGGGAGTATTATAAATGTTTAATAACAATATGGTGAAAATAGATAATATAAATTTTTAACTAAAATAAGTTGTTGAGGGGAATCGAACCTTAAACTTTTAGGAGTAGTTTATAAGATAAATATAAATGTTTAATAATAATATGTTATTGACGGGTTTCGAACCTTAAACCTATAAGAATATTTTATATATTATAGAAAGAATATTCTTTTAGCATTACATCCAATGATTCATATTAATATATTCAAAATCCAACGATTGCTATTGAGTGTACCAAACTACCAACCAAATATACCCTATTCCGCTTATAATAGTATATATATATATATATATATATATATATATATATATATATATATAGGGTCTTACTCAACTACAAACCTATCTTAAACTAAAAACTGGAAACTAGGGACATAATTGTAAATGCACTTTTCCAACCCACATCTCCCGACACTTGCCCCACCCCTAATATACATATATTGTGTATATTATATCATCGTCACGAAACACCTGAATTGCTTTTAATCAACACAACAGTCAACAACCTCCTTTGATCACCATCTCCGACTACCACCACCACCTCCAGCCCCGATCTAGTTTTGATAAAAACCAATACCATCGTACTACCAAATTATTGTATCATGCCTCACTATTACAATCACATCGATCACCACCAACATCTCATCACTCTGTACCATCGAACTTAGATCTCCATCTGCACCAACCTTTACAAGTATTGCCAAAGTTTTTTTTAATAGAAATCACTATATAATACTACACTAATCACTATTTTATACTACATAGATCACTAAACCGTACTAGGGCAATCACCAATTTTGTACAATAAAATCATCATTTTTTTAAGTTTTGATAACTATAAATGATGATTCGTTGACGATGTTTTTTAACAACTAAGTCGCCAGAAAAGAAAATTGTGTTTAGATTGATGTATTGAATAAAAAAAAGATAGGCTAATTGTTAATATAACAGGGGTATCAAAAATATTCAAGTAGATGTGGTGTTGGCAGGAAGGTAGTTGGAGCGAACATAGAGAAGATGAATGAATTTAAAAAAAAAAAGAGTTAGTGAGAAACAGAAATAGAGGAGGAAAGTAAATACCCTGTGTATATGTGTATGAATGTTGAGGAGAGAAAGATCTTTGAGTCAGGAAAAAGAATACAAATTTATAACGAAGAAAAAAAGTCAGGCATGCACCTGCCTTATCTATCAAAATCGATAGAGATAAATGTGTGATTCATATAAGTTTCTATAAACGATGAAGATGGTGCCCCTGCGGGGCCAGAGGTTGGAAAGGAAAAAGAGGAGCCAGATCTGCAAATTTCCAGCTCGCCGAAAAATTAGAGTTCACCGGAGAAGTTAGATGACCGGAGGTCGGAGAAGATGATGGCATGAGCAGTGGGTGGGTGTGAATAAGTTGGGTTTGTGTGTATTTAAATTGAATGTGAATGTTTAAATGGGGCCATTAGATTTAATTAGATCCTAAGGTTAATAGAGGTTTCTAGTTTTTATTTTAAAAATGGTTTCTATTTGATCAATAGCATATATATATATATATATATATACGGTCTTGTTCTAATAGAAACTAACTTAGAATAGAAACTAGAAACTAAACCTAAATTAAATATTTCAAGCTAATCTAATGACCAAATTAGGAGTACTCCAATACAAAAAACGTTTAAAATTATTGTCTCTATTCAACAAAAATATAAAAAAATAAAAAATTTTAAAAAAAAAGTTACTGTTCACGTGTGACGTGGCACATGAACAGTAACTTTTTTTTACATTTTTTTTAATTTTTTTTTTATATTTTTGTTGAATAGAGCCAAGAATTTTAAACGTTTTTTGTGAAGGTGCCCCTAGCGGGGCCATTAAAATAAATGAAATATAATTTATTTAGTGTAGGTTTCTAGTTTCTATTCTAAGGTTGGTTTTTATTTGAACGCTAGCCTATATATATATAGGCTAGCGTTCAAATAATTGGAAACATAGAGGTCTTAGTTAGAGAAAATTAAAAAGGTAATATGTTTTAGGTGAAAAAAGTAATTGGTTAGTTTATATTAATTATAATTTAATTATGTCGTTTTACTAAATAAAATTGTTCGTAATGTTCTTAGAAAAGGAAAAATTAATGTTGTCCGTGATATTTCTAGAAAAACGTGGATTTTAGTTAGAAAACATGGGAAAGATGATATGTTTTAATTGAAAAAGGTAATCGGTTAATTATTAGTATTATAATATTATTATTATTTTATTTTATAATATAATATTATAATTGGAAAAAGTGATTGAGATTTTAGTTAGAGAAAATAGAAAAGGTAACGTGAAAAATAGAAAGGTGACATGTTTTAGGTGAAAAAGGTAATTGATTAGTTTATAGTAATTATAATTTAGTTATGTTATTTTACTAAATAAAATTGCTTGTAATGTTTTTAGAAAATGAGAAATTAATGTTGCTCGTGCTATTTCTAGAAAAAAGGGAATTTAATTAGAAAAAATACAAATGATGCTACATTTTAACTGAAAAGATAATCGGTTAATTATTATTTATTAATATTATAATATTATCATTTTCTTGTTATTAAATAAAACCGTCCGTGATGTAATTGGAAAAAGAGAGATTTTTGTTAAAGAAAAGAGAAATGGTAACGTGTTTCGGAAAAAAGGTAACCGCCCGCGATATGGTTGGAAAAAAAGATTTCAGTTAGAGAAAATAAAAAAGATAACGTGTTTTGGTTGAAAAAGGCAATTGATTAGTTAATAGTTATTATAATATAATTATGTTATTTTATTAAAATAAATTATTTGTAGTGTTTTTAAAAAGGGAGAAATTTTGGATATAAAAGATATTGTAGTTTACCTGAAAAAAGAAATTATTTAGTTATTGAAAAATAGAAAAGGTAATATGTTTAACTTTAAAAAGAAAATTGATTTATAAATGAGAAATTTTAGTTAGATAAAATATAAAAAATACTGTATTTTACCTGGAAAAGGAAAATATTTGTTTATTGGAAAATAGAAAAAATAATATATTTAACCTGAAAAAAGAAATTGATTAGTTAAGGATGGATTTTATCTGTAATTAAGTAAAGGTAAATAAATAAAATCAGCAGGTATCGCACCGAGCGACCAATCTTTTAATATTTCTGCTATTATTACAATAATATAGATTTTAAATGAGATAATTTGATAAAAATTATATAAATGTTATCCGTGATATTTCTAGAAAAGGAGGGATTTTAGTAAGAAAATATAGAAAAGATGATAGATTTTAGTTGAAAATGGTAATCAGTTAATTATTACTAATTTTAAATTTTTATTTTATTTTATTTAATAGAATGTATGTGATATAATTGGAAAAAGAGAAGTCTTAGTTAGAGAAAATTAAAAAGGTAACATGTTTTAGGTGAAAATGGTAATTCATTAGTGTATAGTAATTATAATTTAATAATGTTATTTTACTAAATAAAATTGCTCGTATTGTTTTTAAAATTGAGAATTATATGTTGCCCGTAATATTTCTAGAAAAAAAAGGGAATTTAATTAGAAAAAAATACAAAAGATGATACGTTTTAGCTGAAAAAGTAATCGGTTAATTATTAGTATTATAATATTATTATTATATTTTTATTAAATAGAACCGTTAACGAAATCGATTAGTTAGTAGGATGAATTTTATCTGTAATTAAGTAAGGGTAAATAATTAAAATAAACATATACCGTATCGACCGACCAAACTTTTAATATTTCAATTTTTATATAATAGTATAGATATTTTTTTTTTAAAAAAAAACTCTAACTAAATCATATGATTGTTTATTCTAGAATATATTTTGCTAGTATTAAAACATTTTTAATTTATGGAGTGAAAAGTGAAAAAAAACGAGGGTTGCTGAAAACAAATGAAGAAAACGGCGTCGTTATGATGATGGGGGTGGGGGAGCAGCACAAGGTCCAAACTCCAAAACCCTGAATCAAGTAACTAAGATCAAGATCGATCGAGAGAGAGACAGAGAGAATGGGTTTGTGGAAGTGGACATGGGCATCAATAATACTGAGATTAATTCTAATTTACTTTCCCCGCAATCTCCTCAATTTATCATCTCGCCCTGAGCTCTCAACTCCTCTAACTAGCCTCCGTCGCTGTACATCTCCCTCCCTCTCTCCTCTATAACTATATGTACTTGTGTGTATATATGCTTTTTAAGTTGTTAATGCAATTGGTTTAATTTTTATTTTTATTTTTTGGTTTTTTTTGCAGTGGCTGAAGGATACTGGTTGAAGCAATCATCTATTTCTCCTTATGCTGGTTGCTCCTTTGACCCTTTTCATATTTTTATAAATATGAGTGTAAAGTGCATTGTTTGATTGTTTTGTTTTTTGATTTATTGAGTTGGGGATTGTGATTTAATTAGGTTCTATGTACCATGGATCTCCTATTTTACTCTCACTTCTTGGTCCACTTACTGTTATTAGGTAACCGTTTTGTCAACTTCCTCTTTAAAGATTTCTTTTTTAGAGATAGTTTATAGTCTTTATTGTGTTAGCTGCGTGTGTTTTCGTGTATGGTTATGTTTATTATTTGTGGGTTTGCAGAATTGAAGGGCTACCTCCTCATATCTTGTGCAGGTATGTTTTTCCTTATCTGTTGCTTGATTTGCTATTTTTTGAAATATTGTATTTTTAATAGCAGATATGTATGTGTAGGAACTTTAGATTTAACATTAATCATTTGTTAGGGCTAGTTTCGTGGTCATACATTCTGATTGATTTATTTCTGAGTAAGCGCTGCAATGAGATCTGAATAAGAACAACATACAACCATAATTTGGTTTGAAAGTGGAGTCTCATACAAGGACAAGGGCACCTGCTAAGTGGCTAGAAGACCTATATATAACAGTCACGGCTTTAGAAAAATTTTAGGTTTCCAGCTTTTTTATTGTTTTCAATTCTCAATTAATTTTTTTAAACGTATGTAACCTTTTTTCTTATTCCACATCACTCGAACTAAGAGGCTTACTTGTTAGTTGTTACTGCTAATGCTTTGAATTTGAAGCTCCTGTTGTCGGTCATATGCATTGGCTTTACTTTACTTGATTCTAAGTATAGGGGTCAGTTTGGGAAAAATGTACTATACTCATTGCAAACTAGTGTAGTTATCACAGTTCAGAACTGGTACAAGTCAATGACCTTTGGTTATACTCAACTTACTTTTTCCTCATTTATTTATCCAAGTTGTATTATGGTTTAATTTTGTAGATGCAAGTTAATATCAACACATTTTGGATACAGTTTGGTGTTTGTGATTGCAGATTTTGCCACTGCCATGCTTATTCGTGCGATTGGCCACAATCTTAAAGTGGCTTGTAGTAGGAAGTTAAATTCCTTAAATTTAGGCAAACTTGTAGACAATCCAGGTAACAAATAATTATTCTTTGACCATGCTACTGAAGTTCCTTTTCGAACACACCCGCACACATGTATATATACATTATTTTTTACACATAATTTTTTTATACAACTTTATATGTGTTTTCCCCCCCATTACATATGAAGATCTTAATCATTACCATGATAAACCAGATTTCCTGACATCTGGAGATATTGCTGCTCTCGTTTACTTGTGGAATCCTTTTACCATATTTACTTGTGTTGGTTCTTCAACGTCTCCAATTGAGAATTTTTTCATTCTCTTGACCCTTTATGGAGCCTCTAAGAGTAAGAAACTAAAAGTTTTCTTTCAATTTATAGGTGCAAATTGATTCGGTAGGTGTTACAATATTTAATATTGTAGTGGGTTGCTCTACCTTATATCTTTTGTACAAAATATAAAATGTTATATTTTTTAGATAATAAAACATAAGGTGTTTAATTTTATGATAGTAGTACTGAACTAGTTTATCATGTTTTCTAGAGAAATTTCTGAAGTTATGCTGCCCGTTCTTAAGTGATAAGTTTATTAAATATATCCAAGTGTGTAATGTAATATCAAATTTAAAACGTTTTTTTTAAGAAGAGTTCCCTTTCAGCAAAGTTCTCCTCACATGAATTACTAGTTGGTCCCAGTATCATGACCATTCATCTTTGCATTTTACTACAACAGGATTACCTCCTTTGGCAGCTTTTGGATGGGTCGTCTCTTCACATGTGGCTTTGTATCCTGCGATTCTTGTCATACCAGTATGCAGCTTCTCTTTCTATTTGTATTTCAATTGTTTGTCATTTTAAGTTTATCCGAATCTGATGATGTTATTACTCTTAATCATTTTGCTCCAGGTGATTTTTTTGTTAGGTTATGGTCCTGATTCACCACCAAGGAAGCTGTTCTCAAAAATGAATCTGAGTAAAACTGGAGATGATATTTTATCAAAACAATCGGCACAACCAACTTATTTCTCATGGACATCAGTTGTGCTTTTCTTTTTGTGGGCATCTATATTTGCATCATGTGTGTTATTCCTATGCGGATTATATATGAAAGAGTATGGTGGCCTACAGGAGATGATACAGAGGTACATCCATGCCATGCAGATCTTTAATAATCTATTTCTTCTCTTACATGAATATAATAGAGCTTTCCATAAGCATCAGAATGATACGCCTAGTAATAATACGAACATATTAATGACCAACTTTGTGTGTGCCTTTGTACTCAATAAGTAGATGTAGACCAAGAAAGATTCACATGTGCACACATATTACCCCTCAATCTCTATTTCCCTTGATATGAGATTAGGTAGAAGGCTAACCTCTGGGCTATAGCTCTCCTTTTGAAAATCGATGCATACATGTTACATGAATATATACAATTCCTCTTAGAGTGATATCCAGAAGTCTTCACTTTGTAATAGTTTCATTCGGGTGCCCACCTGAATAATCAGTTAATATCACTATGTTATAAATGCTTAGACTGCAAACTGTTTGTCTCATTAGGATCACCAGTATCCAATATAAATATGCTCACCATGATAACATATTGTTAAATTCTAGGGCATATTTATTATAGTATGGATAGGTCACTTGTTTCCTAGTATGTGTTGACCACCATCTTCAAATTGACAAGATATGTAGTAATAGGGAGCTTACAATGTTAATTATTTTGTTAGTTATTGAATATCAAGTCACAAAAATGGTATTCAGGCTTCTTTTTGTCAAGGTATCGTATCTGCAACCAAGAAATTCTGAATTTTGATTTTTTTTTTTTATGGATTAATGCAGAACCTATGGGTTTATTCTCACTGTAGAAGATTTATCTCCCAATATTGGTGTCCTGTGGTGAGTAATAATTAACCTATATGTTCCCAAATGATTTTGGAGTAAATTAATTAAAGATTTAATTTTCTCCCCAAGTAATTTCTTGTGCTACTTTCATTGCAGGTACTTCTTTGCAGAAGTTTTTGATTTTTTCAGAAATTTCTTTTTGATAGTTTTCCATGTCAATATTCTCTTCATGTTGCTGCCATTAGCCATAAGGCTGAACCACCGGCCTTGTTTTCTGGCTTTTGTGTACATTGCAATCTCTTCGATTCTCAAATCATATCCTTCAGTGAGTTCTTAGGTTTTTCCTTACAGTTGCATGTTCAGTAATTGGACTTAGTATAATATATACAGCATCTTGTCACTCCTCTTTCAGTTCCCTTACAGCTCTTTGATATGTAGAAATTACCATGGTCTATGACTTGTAAAAATAAATCTTAAATCAAGCGAAACCCTGAAGAAACTTGGTCAAAAAAGTCCGTAGTGTCTTGTTTTCCCTAATGCATCTCGGTCTAATGTTCCAAAATAACTCTTTCACATCATGATCTCATGCTATAGTGTGAAGTATTGAATATGGTTACTGCCTACTCTCCTTATCTTAAATGCACTAGCAGCCTGCCAGCCAGCAAAGGATACTGCTAACTTCTAGATGCTTAAAGTAAAGTCTTATTGTCCATGTTCCAATTGTCTTATAAGCGTCAAATAATTAGTGTGCAGGCTGTAATAATCTTATGGCATAGAAAAATAGGTTCGCTTCTTTTTGGTTTTGCATATTTCTTTTTTTCTTTTTTTTTATATGAAAAAGATTGTTGCATATGCTTACTTACATGTCTATCTTTATGCATTGATTAGGTAGGAGATTCAGCCCTATACTTGGGTTTGTTAAGCTTGTTTGTCAATGAACTAGCAGGTAACTGCTAAGAAATATGTTTTTTTTCATCGGTCTGTACGTTGGTCTGGCATAATAATGTCTAGTTGATTTCCTGCAGATATGCAGTTCTCCTTTTTCCTCTTTTCTGGGTACGTGGGGGTATCTCTTCTTAGCCCTGTAATGCACAACTTATGGATATGGAGGGTATGTATCCATCTGAAAGTTACACATTAGTTTTTCACTTGTACAAACTTAAAATTATGTGGTGGAATTTTAACTTGACAATGATTCCAGGGAACTGGCAACGCAAACTTCTACTTTGCAACTGCAATGGCTTACGCTTGCTTCCAGGTTTGTCGTTTGTAGTCAAATTGTTGAAATCAATAAAACTTTTCAAGAATGCTACAAATATATGTGGTTATAGTAGTGGATCTTTTAGAGCTCCAGTTGTGTTTGGATTATTTTCATTTTTAGGTTTTAGAATGTGTTGTTTTTGCAATTGCGAAATTTTCATTTTTAGTCTTTGTTTTAGTGCTCGCAAATAGGTTAGAAATATTGGAGCACCCTTCATGGGGAAAGCATGATCAATTTTCTAACACATCTAGCTTGTGATACAATTTTTAAATTTATGCAGATTGTTCTGGTGGTTGAAAGTGTCAACGCCATTCTCAACCATGATAGAAAGGTAAGGAAGCTCTGTACGACCACAACTTAACAAGGCAGATGTTGCTAAAAGAGAGCTCGACTTAGCAGTCACTTTGTCGTTTTAGCCTCTGATGCTAAGGTATTCACCCGGCACCACAGCATGGTGTTGCTAATGGTTGTGTCCTACACACGAAGTCTTGACATTGTTAACATAAATTCTGGAAGGCGCCTGTTTACTATATGAAACCAGTGTACGAAACTGACCCCTGGCAGTTGTATAACAATTTGCAGTGTACTAGTTAAATTGGTTTTCTGTGTATTATTGTATAAAAGGAATTTTGATGTCTTGTACCCGTGCATGTGCATAGACATTTTGCACCAGCCAAGCTAACCTAATTCTTGAATTATTGACGATTGATCTCAAGGATTTACTTACCAAACACAACTGGAGAGTCCGGCTGAGAGATCGATGTAGCTAAAGGAAATTGTTGCTTGTCTAAGGATGTGTCAATCATGGACAATATGCCATTTAACTTGATAAGCCATTATTGATCAGCAAAGTTACAGGACAGAATGTTGTTTTTTATTATCGGCTGCATTAGCAGATTCATCGGAATATGTTACTTTTAAGCTTCCTAGTGTGAGTGTTTAAATTTTCTGTAGTTGTCAATTTAAGAAAGATACCATTTGTCTAAGTGGCAGACATGCCAACTCATCACATCTAACAGTGTTCAGTCTGATGTGGAAGGAGGGGGATCCTTTAAAAGTGAGTTCCCTTCCATCTGATCAGCAAAATGTTGAACAACGGACAAGGACCTCATTTTATGACCCCCACTCTATGAGATATACTGTCAGTAAATTCCACCATTTATATTAAATTGCATGCTTTACTGAATGATTCCAGATTACTTGACTTCCTAGAACATGTAGAATTTTATTAATCATACTTCCAATGTAGGTCTTGAATTAGATGTTACCACTCTTTATTCAATTAGGTGATCTCTCCAACTCAACTAGACGGTTAAGCTTTGTGTTCAACGTATATGAATGCGTGTATTCTCAGCATCTGTTCACCGTTCGTCAACTAAGAAAACCCAGTTGAATGGTAATAATTCAAAATCGTGTTGATACTTCACATGCCGTTGATACACAAGTTTTACATGCGAAATTTGTATAATAATTTGGATTTCATAAAATGATAAAAAAAATTAAAAATTAAAATTGTGTTCATAATGATTATCACATCTGACGGTGATACACAAGCTTCACACAAAATTTTTACGGTAGTTAGGATCTTTATTTTGAAATATAAATTTTTGAATAATGATTTTCCAGATGAATAATTTGGATCAACACCACCTTGTGGATAATTGTACATGTCTACAAGTAGGATGGAATGGATTATTAGTGATGTGATTAGCACAAATCACCGAAAGAATGAAGCTTAGGTTGAAGTTTGCATTTGGAAGTGTGCATGAGTTGTTGTAATATTCAAAGTGGTTGCAATTGCAAATGCTGGCTTTACAACAGAGCCAAGCAATGGCATTACCTATGAATCTTCTTCTCAAGTAGAGTCAAAGTAGTGTCATTACCCGTGAATCTTCTCAAGTTTCAAAACTTCTTTTATCCCCCTATTCCCTAAAATTATACTATATAATACCTTAGTCAACCCGGAAATAATGGAGTTTACAATTACATCACTCTTTTGACACTTTTTGTCTCTACTTTATCATATCAAATGATTTTAAATGAAATTTGGTCCGAGGTTAGGTTACATCTTAATAATTAATTGATCAATTTGTGATTAGTTGGATGAGTACGTGCGTTTAAACTTTAAATCATTCTCAAAAACAGTTACCTGCACCTTAATGCTAAAGTTGTAGCACTTGAAAGGTAGGTGCCTCAGGGAATACTTGCTCATAATACACATAAGTGTGATTCGGAAAAACGAAACTTGTCAAAAAGAATATGCTGATAATACAGTATAGGGAATACTTATAGGGAATACTTGCTCAGAAAGAATAGAGTATTGTGATCTAATAATCAAAAAATTTAAAAAAACTCAAAATACATGCAAGTAATATATGAACGGATGACAAGGAGAAACCATGGCACATTGCAATTTCCAAGGGTGATATGCATCTTTGTGTTGCGTATCATGTACCCCTTGCAATGTGATAAGGGTGATATGCATCTTTGTGTTGCGTATCATGTACCCCTTGCAATGTGATGGACTTAGACCTGGCAATTCGTTCGTTTCGTGTACTTTCGTGTCGTGTACTTTCGTGTTTCGTGTACGTAATGCTAAATCCAAAACCGACCCATTAAGGATTCGTTTCATTTCGTGTTCGTGTACCTTCATTTCGTGTACGTTTCGTGTCGTATTTCGTGTAATTTTTGAATAAAAATAAAAATATTTAAATATTAATTTTTTACTAGTCCAGTCTTAAGTCAATATGTCATAAGGAATGAAGTGTGCTTAAGTCTTGTGAAACTAAAATTTGAAACTATTTTGTATTTATCTTATGTAAAAATTATATATAAAATATCATTTAAAAATATGTATTCATATAATTTTAATAAAATTATTTAAATATTTATTTATTTCGTATATTTTCGTTTCGTGTCGTGTACCCAAGGGTAAACCCAAAAACGACACTAAATTCATCCGTGTAATTTCGTGTTCGTATACTTTCGTGTCCGTGTACCGTAAAGGTCAACCCAAACCCGTAATTTTCGTGTCGTTTTCGTGTCGTGTTTTCGTGTCGTGTACGAAATTGCCGGCTCTAGATGGACTCCTAAATATAAGGATTTTATATGTGTTCGTGTTTGGTCTCATTTTTTTTTTATTAAAAAATTATACCCAGATCTGGTGGGTAATTCACAAGACCATTCATATGCTATATTTTGAATAACCGTTTCGTACAAAATTTTCTTAAATTGTGATAATTTGTCTATCACTAAGTATATACCAGAGCAGTCTGTTCTCGCCTATATGACGAGTTTCTCTGTCTCGCCTATATGACGAGTTTTCTGTTTTTCTGCTTTCTATGTTCAGAGTAATCTCTTGCTGTTTGGTTCTCTTAAATCAAACTTTCGTGTGTAGTTGATATTTTATTAAGTTTTATTTTACTATCGAGTTTCTAATGGCTAGTTCATCACGTGGAAAGAACATAATGGAAAGCTATGCAGGGTTAACGATTGACGATGATGATGGAGGAGGTCTGATCTTGGATGAAATCCCTGAGGAAAATGTTAAGATCGAGTACGATCGGTGTCTAGTGGGAAGCTTTATGACAAATAAGAAGATCAATTTTCTGGCAATGCAAGATACACTGGCATCAATATGGAGACCAGTGAAGGGTGTTTTCATGGAAGAGACGAACATTCCAAATATCTTCTTGTTTAAGTTCTTTCATGATCTTGATATTCAAAGGGTTTTGGATGATGGCCCTTGGACTTTTAATCAACAAGTCCTTTTGGTGAAGAAGCTGGAAAGGGAGGAGCAGTTGCAGATAATTAAGCTATCAGAGCTATTCATTTGGCTTCAAGTGTACGATTTGCCTATTGGGTTCAATTCAGAATGTATTCATAAATCCATTGGTGATTATGTGGGGAGGTTTTTGTCATCTGATCCTAAGAATTTTCAAGGCATATGGAGAAATTACCTAAGAATCAAGGTGGCTATTGATGTTGGTCGCCCTTTAAAAAACAGAATGCGTATAAAGAAGAGTGGAGGAGAATGGATGTGGTTATCTTTTAAGTATGAAAGATTGCCGACTTTTTGTTTCTTCTACGGATTGATTGGTCATTCAGAACGTTTTTGTGAGAAGCTTTTTGACAGTCCGGATGCGCCAGAGGTGAGGAAATATGATAGTTCTCTTAGAGCTATGACCAGGAAACAAAATTTTAACCGAGAAAATCATTGGATTTGT
This sequence comes from Saposhnikovia divaricata, assembly GCA_036435485.1. Lineage (NCBI taxonomy): Eukaryota > Viridiplantae > Streptophyta > Magnoliopsida > Apiales > Apiaceae > Saposhnikovia > Saposhnikovia divaricata. Next base: position 30,969,289 of record CM071600.1, read on the forward strand.
GATTCTGAAGGATGTAAAGTAAATCCGGTAAAGGGGGAGGTCGGCGGCGAGAAGAAAGATGCTGAAAACAGGGGAGAAGATGGCTTAACAAACTTGCGTACGGGGAGGGTGTTAAGCGAGATTAAAGGAGGACAAGGTGGAAAAAAAGTTTTTGCTAACGAAATTCCAGGAAGAGGATAAGGAAAATTTACCAGGAGATGTGATAATGGGAGAGAATGATGGGATTACTGTTTCTAATTCAAAAAGAGCGCGTAATGAAGAGTTGGATCAAAGTTTATTATTGGGCCACACAGATAGGTCTGATAATGGGCTGAATGAGGAGGTGAATAAAAGTATCCAACAGAACCAAAAAAACTTGCTAATGGCGGGACCTGTGTTGCAGGCCCGCCAGTTACAATGAGTACCCTATTTTGGAATTGTAGAGGCTTGGGCAATCCTCTTACAATTCAGACTTTACTGGACTTGGTCCAAATGAAGAAGCCCATGTTTGTTTTTCTTATGGAGACAATGATTGATCATAGTAGAATAGATAGTATTCGGGCCAAAATGCAGTACGAAGGCCTTTTTACTGTAGCAGGTCCAGGACACGGTGGGGGTATAGCCCTAATTTGGAAACAAGCTCAAACTGTGAGAATAAAATCTTCTTCTCATAATTTTATCGATACAGAGATAGTTCTGGATAATATTAGTCCTTGGAGATTAACGTGCTTTTATGGTTTCCCAGAAAGGTGTAGAAGGAGAGATTCTTGGGCTCTTATTAAATCTCTAACGCAGATGTCTTCGTTGCCTTGGGTGATTCTTGGAGATTTTAATGACATTCTTCGGGCAAGTGAGAAACAAGGTAGAAATCCTCAACCAAACTGGCTTCTAAATGGTTTTCGCGATACTATGTTGGAGTGTGGGGTTTTTGATTTACCAATGGAAGGTTCTCAGTTCACGTGGGAAAGGGGACGAGGGACAAATAGCTGGGTTCAAGAGAAGCTGAATAGAGTGTTTGTGAATGAAGAATGGCGCAGTATGTTTCCTACAAATAATGTTTAGAATCTTGTAGCACCCTCATCTGATCATTCAGCAATCTATCTACAGGTGAGTGTATGGCGACCGGTGCCTCGAGCATTCCGATTTCGTTTTGAGGATTCTTGGCTTAAAGAAGAAAGATGTAGCGAAATTGTGGCTGATTGTTGGAATAATTATGAGGGAGATGATGTGGGAGAGAAAATTAGTAGATGTGCTTCAAGATTAAAGGAGTGGGGGGATAAATTAGCAAAAAGTTTCAAGGAAAAGTTGGGAAATTGCAGGAAGCGTATGGATCGATTTCGAGACCAGAGGGATAGATTTTCAATTCAGTGTTATCAGGAAGCGGCAAAAGAGTATGCAAAGCTGTTAAAACAGGAGGAAATATTCTGGAAACAAAGGGCAAAACAATACTGGCTGCAAGGAGGTGATTGTAATTCAAAATTTTTCCATGCTTATGCATCTGCAAGGAGGAAGAAGAATCAAATCACGAGGTTGAAAGATGATAGTGGTCAATGGAAGAATTGGGAAGATGGTCTGGGAAATCTTATTGAAGGTTTCTATGGGAATCTATTTACTACGAAGACGGTGGAGATGACAGAGGTGTTGGATAGTATTGAAGAGAAAATAAGTCCAGTTCAAAATCAAATGCTTACTGAGGAGTTTACCAGGGAGGAGGTTAAAGAAGCTCTCTTTTCAATGCATCCTGACAAAAGTCCGGGACCAGACGGTATGAATCCAACATTTTATCAACATTTTTGGAGCATAATAGGTAATGATGTGACTCAAGCTTGTCTTAATGTTCTGTCTTCTCAAATTATTCCCAGTCGGCTGAATGATACTGTTGTGGTGTTGATTCCGAAAAAGAAAAATCCAGAAACTATGAATGATCTCCGCCAAATTTCATTACTGCAATGTTATGATGAAAATAATTACTAAGATGTTGGCTAATAGACTCAAAGTATTGCTTCCTGATATAATCTCAGAATCACAGAGTGCGTTTGTTCCAGGGAGACTAATCCAGATAATGTGATTGCTTCTTTTGAGATAAATCACTGGATGAATAGGAAGACTCAAGGAAAGGTGGGAAGTTCAGCTTTAAAAATCGACATGAGTAAGGCGTATGATAGAGTGGAGTGGAGTTTTGTTATGGAAGTTATGAGGAAGATGGGATTTGCGAATACTTGGCTGGAATGGATTTTTATGTGTATGTGTGTCTACAGTAAAGTATAGCTTCTTGACGCCTGGACATGAAGTGGGGCCAATTACACCTGAGAGAGGATTGCGCCAAGGCGATCCTATCTCTCCGTATATCTTTTTACTGTGGACAGAGGGGCTGTCGGCTTTAATTCGTAAGTTTCAAGTTCGGGGGATGATTCATGGTTGCAAGATTGCAAATAGAGCTCCAATTGTTACCCATTTATTTTTTGCGGATGATAGTTATCTGTTCTTCAGAGCTACTATGGATGAGGCATATTGTATCAAAGAATGTTTGAGGATTTATGAACGAGCTTCGGGGCAACAAGTGAATTTTCAAAAGTCAAGCATTCAGTTTAGCCGTAACACTTCTCCCGAGGTAGCTGATCTAATTAGTCAGAATCTGCAAGTTCCTATACGTAATGATGATCTTTATTTGGGACTGCCAAAGATGGTAGCTAGGAACAAGTGGGATGTTTTCAGGTATATTAAAGAGAAGGTTTGGGGGCGTATGCAAAGCTGGAAAGGTAAGATGTTTGCTCGGTCTGGAAAAGAGATATTGCTGAAATCAGTAATTCAAGCAATTCCTTCATATGCAGCAAGTATTTTTCTGTTACCCCAGAAACTTTGTGATGAGATAGAGGGATTAATGAACAAGTTTTGGTGGTTGTCTGATGCGGATCGCAGGGGAGGGATACGTTGGATGGCGTGGGATAGAATGTGTTATCCAAAAGAAATGGGAGGGATGGGTTTTAGGAGAATTCGAGAATTTAATCTAGCAATGTTGGGAAAGCAAGCTTGGCGTGTGATGACGGAGCCTCAATCTTTTATCTCTCCATTACTAAAAGCTCGTTACTTCCCTAAATGTTCTTTTAAAGATGCAGAATTGGGTAGAAACCCAAGTTATGTGTGGCGTAGTATCCTTGCTGCGAAAGATTTGGTGATTGAAGGTAGTGTGTTGAAGGTTGGAAAGGGTGACACGATAAGAGTGTGGACAGACCCTTGGATTCCGGATGGGGTTAATAAGAGAATTACTACTCCAATGCTTCCTGGTCTGGAAAATGCAATGGTTAGTAATCTTTTTTGCAATGATAGAAGGCAATGGGACTATGACTTGGTTCGTGACATTTTCAATGAAAGCGATGCTAGAAGGATTCTGGCTATTCCTCTTAGTCAGAATAATACTGAGGATTCCTGGATGTGGGATAAGGGGAAAAAGGAATGTATGAGGTGAAGAGTGGCTACAAAGTATTGTGTAAATCGTATAATCAGCCTCCGAGTTTGAAAGTTCCGTTTAAGTGGAATAAATTGTGGTCATTGGCTATTCCTCCGAAGGTAAAGAATTTTGTTTGGAGAGCTCTTCAAAATTGTATTCCAACTCTAGAAAACCTCAGAAGAAAGCATGTAGAGGTGTATCCAATTTGTCCCGTCTGTTCTTCAGTCATAGAATCTTTGGATCATATTTTGAAGACGTGTCCCTATGCTCAACAATGCTGGCATCTGTGTAAGCTTAGTCTAAAATTTATTTCAGGGGAAGACTTCATTCAAAATGTTGTGGATGCGTTTGTAGATATGAGTGTTCAGGAAATCCAACTTATTTGTTGTGTAGCCTGGAACATTTGGAACAACAGGAATTCAGTGGTGTGGAAGCATAAGACACAGACTCCGGCCCAGACTGTTAATGGAGCTAGTACAACTCTTTTTCAATGACAGCAAGCTCAGGTAAAAGACCAGAAGAATGGGGGGGAGTAATAACCGTGAAGGAGTGGCGGTCTGGCAGAAACCATCTTCGGGATGGATAACCTGTAATGTGGATGCTGCTGTGCAGATGGAGAATGGCCGTAGTTCATTTGGTTGTGTCTTAAGGGATGTAACAGGTTCCTATATTTCGAGTTATGGTGGTTCTTTTGTTGGGATTGTAGATCCCAAAATTGCAGAAGTGATGGCGTCTCGTGAGGCTCTTTCGTGGATTAAAAAGCTTCAGCTTTCAAATGTGTTCATCGAGCTCGACGCGCTGGGTGTGGTTCAAGCTTTTCGTAGTAATTCTAATGACTCATCCTACTTTGGATCTATTATTAAGGATTGCTATTCTATTGTAAAGGACTTAGGGTCCTATTTAGTTTACTTTGTTAGGAGATCAGCGAACTATGCAGCTCATTGTGTGGCTAGGGAGGCATGTTCTTTGTGTGATCCAAAGGAGTGGTTATCTATCCCAACCTTTCTTATCATGTAATTCTTCGTGATTTGGAATAAAAAGTTATTTTGATTTCAAAAAAAAAAAAAATATATATATATATATATATATATATATATATATATATATATATATATATATATATATATACCAGAGCCTTACTAGAAAGTTTCTTTGTTGTATGCATCTTTGAAACTTATGCAGAAACAGATAAAGTAAAAGGCACAAGGTTATAGTTTGAGCCACAGGTAAGAAAAAATCTAGGGTTAGATCATAGAAATCTAGAGTAGTCCGTGTAACTTATCATGTATGTCTTCTCCTAGTCCATATAAGATTATTCTTAATATTACTTTTGGCTTGGTTTAAGACAGATTGTTACTGCTTTGCTAGCTAACCTTTGATTAATATAACTAGAGAAAATACCTACCACACTACATAGCAATGCCAGCATTCAAAGATGATGGAGATGTGGAAACATCTTGTAAGCTTCAAAGCTATGCTAACTAAAGTTTATACTAATATATATATAAGCAAGGTTATTAAAACAGGATAAGTGGGGTTTCAGACAACACTTCTAGCTATCTAATACTTGTCTCAACTAATTGTATACCATGCATAAACTAAAAAAAAAGCCAACTTTACATAAGTACATTTACCTGTTGCAGAATCTAGGCAGCCTATATAAGTGACTACATCAAGTTACGAAACGCATGCCATCATATTCTTCCTTACTCCTCTTACATCGAACATACAACAGTTCGAGCGTTAAGATATAACCAACGTTAGTTGCATTGCATAAACATGTGGTCGGCTGCATTAACCATAACAGCTTTCCTAGCTATAAGTATTATGCACTGGATTTACAAATGGAGAAATCCTAAATGCAATGGAGTACTACCCCCTGGTTCAATGGGTTTGCCACTACTAGGCGAAACACTTCAATTTTTCGCCCCCAGCTCTTCATCTGACATTCATCCCTTCATTAAAGAAAGAATTAGAAGGTAACAGCTAGTAGACCATATAAAAGTTATTCCAAACATGCTACATTCACACTGCATGCTTCTCTTCTTACATTGTCAATTATCACCGTGTTACTTATCATAACACGACTATTTCAACATTTGCATGCCATACATATTAAGTTCTTCTAACACCCCAAGGCCCAGGTAAAGTTGGTAATTTAACATGGTACCGCATCTCTTTTGACCTAGTGGTCAAGAAAGTTGGCCATTTAACAATGGCCTACCTAAAACGAAATCTTTTTTTATGTAGTTGCAGATAAATTTATCTGGAATAAAGTTTCAACCCCATGACTATTCATGGCAAGGGATACACCTTTACCACTAAGCTCTGTTAATCCTTGTATAAAAACATCAATGTTGATTATCAAATATTCCTAAAATAATTGTTGTCACATCCAGATATGGACCAATTTTTCGGACAAGTTTAGTGGGACGACCACTTATAGTAACAGCAGACCCAGAATTTAGTCATTATGTTTTCCAGCAAGAGGGTGAATTGTTTCAAAGCTGGTATCCTGATACCTTTACAGAGATCTTTGGGAAACAGAATGTAGGTTCATTGCATGGGTTTATGTACAAATACCTCAAGGGCATGGTACTGAATCTGTTTGGTCCTGAAAGCCTAAAAAATATGCTTCCTGAAGTCGAAAAGGCAGCAAGAAGACACCTGAAGATGTGGTCGGAACAGGGCAGTATCGAAATGAAGGACAGCAGTGCAACAGTAAGTTAGGGTTATTTCCTTGTATCATTGGCAAGTGAAACTCATACTACATATCAATCAGCTACGCATCGTTTTTGCAGATGATATTTGATCTGACTGCTAAAAAATTGATCAGTCATGATCCAAAGAAATCATCAGAGAATCTAAGGGAGAATTTTGTAGCTTTTATAAAGGGGTTAATCTCCTTCCCCATCAACATTCCTGGAACAGCTTACCACAAGTGTTTACAGGTACATTACTTAAACCAAAATTTCATTCCAAACTTGATCCTTTAAAGAAGTTCTTGTAACTCAATGCTATCTCATCAGCAAAGGCCAAAATACTAACTAAAAAAGCACTAAGGTTTAAATAAATAATGTTAGTTGAAGAAAAAAGTCATTAACTAATAACTAGTGCACTAGCCACTCAACTAAATTTCTACATACAACTGTATTACTCCTTTTAGATTTGCTTATTATGTGATTGTTCAGGGACGAAAGAAGGCAATGAAGATGTTGAAGCATATGCTAGAAGAGAGAAGGGTGACTCCTAATAAGCTTCAAAGAGATTTCTTCGATTACGTTCTTGAAGACCTACAAAGAAAGGATACAGTCCTTACAGAAGCAATTGCTTTGGATTTGATGTTTGTGTTACTGTTTGCTAGCTTTGAGACAACCTCCCTGGCCATAACTTATGCGATCAAAATTCTAGTGGACCATCCGCATGTTCTGAAGGAATTAACAGTAAGTAATGGATTTTTCTTGAACAAATATGACCTACTCAGAATCACAAGTAAAGTATTGAGATGCTATATATACAATGCGCAGGATGAACATGATGCAATACTAAACAAAAGGCAAAACTTGGATGATGGACTTACATGGAAAGAATACAAATCAATGAAGTTTACAATTCAGGTGAGTTAGAAGATCCACACATGTATGTTTCCTAAATATTATGGAGATGCATTCACAACTCACAAGTATTTCTATCATGCTCAATTGCTATTGTTACTGTAGTTCATCAATGAAACAGCTAGACTGGCAAATATAGTTCCAGGAGTATTCAGAAAAGCGCTCAAGGATATCAAGTTCAAAGGTAAGTAAGATTATATTACGATGGATTTTCAAAATTTGTATAAGCATGATTAGTAATGAAGTAGTGGTACTGATGCAGGACATACTATTCCAGCTGGTTGGGCAGTTATGGTCTGTCCTCCAGCAGTGCACCTGAACCCCTCAGCATACAAAGACCCCCTTGTATTCAACCCGTGGAGATGGGAGGTAAGTCAAGGATCTCAACATATATTGTGCTCAATTTATATATTTCTGCACATGTAAGCAGTCCAACAGCAAGAAAAATGAGTTGCCTCGTAGCTAGAAATATAAACCAAACATAACATTTACAGTCTATTCCACTCGTAAGTAGGTTCTCGGCAGGTTGAGATGTGCACATACCATACCATTAATTCAAGCAGAGAGGAGATTGTTTTTATTCTGAATTCTCATTCTCATATACTGTTTTAAAATTATGCAGGAGATGGAACAAAAAGGTGCATCAAAAAATTTCATGGCATTTGGAGGTGGAATGAGATTTTGCGTTGGAACAGATTTCACTAAAGTTCAGATGGCTGTTTTTCTCCACTCCCTGGTCACCAAATACAGGTAAACTTTAAGCACACAGTGATCAGTGCCAACTAAGCTAAGTATCAAAAGTAAAAGAGCTCTTACCTCTTACTTCTAACATAATCAGGTTCCTACTTGTCAAAGGAGGAGACATTGTCCGTACTCCTGGTTTACAATTTCCCGACGGCGTCCATATTAAGATAACTGACAAAGGGCTGTAAGACGGAGCTAATAGAATTCATCGACAAACCTCCTAGAGATGAAAAAGCAAAGATATTTTGCATTTTCAAAGGCAAATTAAATTAGCTCCAACTGAGCATAGAAGGGTCGACGGAAATGAGAACTATGATCCACGAGAAATTTTGCTTGATTGACTAGAAAGTTTTGCACCTGTAATATTTTTAGCCTTGGATTGGATATAGGAAAATCAAAGAACTGTATGTAGAAAGATCACCGTGTAACATATTATATGTATTTTGCTCATATATTTAGTACGTTTCTGGCTCTTGTCAGAATGTCAGTCATGTATACAAAGTCTTAGTCCCAGATTGCTAACCTCATTATCCCCTCCAAAATAGTGTGTCTTAATAAACAAACCTCATTATCCTCTCCAAAATAGTGGTCATAAAATACTGAGGTTGTATGAACTTGAACAATACAAGAAAGCATTATTCTTAGTGTGGTCTGGTAATGTTTGTCATCTATTATTGGATGCTTGTGAGTTTTGCTGGTGTAGTTCCTCTTTATATTATCAGTATGCCTGGAAATTTTAAATGAACTGTTAACAGATTCTCTTCCTTTGTCTCTCTGATTGACCATTATATCAACTTTTGTTACAGGAGTTTGCTTCATAAGACTTCAACTTCTTGTGCTGTGATGTTTCTTTCTCATTTACATACTTATTAATAAGAGTAATTATAAATTAAATTCAATAATTTTTGCTATCAAATTTTAGTTATTATAGTTTAGGGTTTGTTATAAATTTATCGATTAGAGTCCTTTTAAGCTGCAGGCTGTAGCTGATATAAACTATTTTTTGACAAATATTAATACCTGATCCGATAGTTACAATTGTGAGCTATAAACGGAAAAGAATATAAACACATCACAAGACAAAAATAATACAAAAACCCTCACCTTCAACTAAAAAGAAGTTGAACCGTACTTAAATTCTACTAACAATCATGTCAGAGTCTAGTTCTGTAAGGTAAAAATTGCATAATTGATTCAGAAAAATTACGTACACGTACTTCATACTTGACACTGTAATGCAAGTATGAAAGTTAATAGTTTAATTTAGTACAGTGGTATACATTACAAGAAACTGAAACATATCCCAAGTATACCGTATGCCACTAAAAGAATACATCTGTACAATATCATTAATCATCAGGAAATCCCAGAAATCTATTTATGAGTTTAGCTACTGGCACGGCATCACCTGATTTGTATGGAATGAGAGTGTCTAGATTCATAGTTGCAATAATGTTGTAAAGCGTTTGGGGCCGAGCATAAAACAGATGTTTTCTCTCTGCTAGTTCTTCCGCTAGCTCACTTTGATGGTTATCCATCAAATCCTCATTTACTACCACAATAAGTGGTTTACCCAGCCGCAATGTCTCAAAAATGCTACCTGAGCCTGCAGGAAAGTACTCTGGTCAAACCATTTTTTTTAGTTAAGGTCAATTATAAGAAATTTTAATACTCATGCACACATTTATCTCCACTAGGCACTAAGACTCAAACCCTCGACCTCTTGTTGCCAAGGGTGAGGGTATCCACAAGGCTAGAATGCTAAGGATCATTGCTAATTTCTAAACTATCTTGTGACTGAAAGTTCTATACATGCCACCTCACAGCCTCGAGTAGTACTTGTTTTGCACATGCGTAATAGCATACACAGATGTGTGTGCAGGCACAGATACACGGACTTTAAACTCAGAAGTAACTTATTGCAGTCTAATTAAAGGCAATAATTTTATAACATCATGCCTTTTAGTGTCTAGCCACCAACGGTTACTTCAATTGTTCTCCTTCTATGTACAATGAAAAAAATCTTGTCTGGAATAATTCCAAACAGACAGAAAGAACAAGAAAGGACTATTAAGGGAGTGGGATTGGGGAATGAGAAGACTCATGCAAAGAGGTGACTTTTGTGAATAAATCTCTCATCTTCTCCCTATTTATTTTTTTATTCGTGGATGGTGTGTATGTTGGTAGATGGTTAGGAGACGATGCCAAGGTGTATATAAAAATTTGGGTTCGGTAGTTGTACGTTGGTCTGTTGCCGTGAATACTTTCACAGAGACAGAGTAAACAACTTGGACTTCAGTAAATCATCATGATATGTGTGGTAAGATAAAATGGAGAAAGGCCGAGTATACTTGTTGCATAATTGACCAAATTAATCCTAATCAGAGCAATATAGAGGGACAGAAAGCATTCTCTCTTTTGTGGTTGCAAGTAACAGATACTGTGATAGTACATATTTACATAAATATATACACACGGCTACTATGAAGGTACATAGTTTCTATATTTGCAGCTGAACCAGATATCTAGATGCTTAGCAATATATAAGCCCATACTGAAATATAAAAAAATACCAATTTCTGATCAAGCCAAAGTATAATATATCTATTTAAGTGCTTTAGGGACGAATGGACCAGGAAAAAATTGCTAGGTACTATTCAAATGTTCCCAAGGACATCTGCTAGTCCTTACCTGCATGACTGATGACTAGAGATGCTTCTTTTAGATTGTCAGCGATGCTAGATGAAAAGGTAAAATACTCTACATTCAAAGATCCACCATCTCCACTAGACTGTATAAAATATAAATAAAATCCACTTAGAGAGATCCAAACTAAATAAAGTTCCCTATAGTCAAAAAGGCATTATGCAATCATATGATATTTACGAAAAGGAAAGAATGAAATTGATTCTACAATAGAAGTTCAGAATGTTCTTATGCTATGTCTTCAGACAACCTATTGAATTTAACATGTTAAAGGAAAACAAGATACTAGGATAAAATCAGGGTAATTCAACATGTGACAGAACCATTACCCTTGGTATTTCTTGACATGCGGATAACTGTACTATATTTTAAATATTGAAATGCAAGACAGGTATATAAAATTATAATGCTAGGGTGGTTTCAAGTTCCAACACCGAAAGAGATATACATGAGATCTCATAATGAATATAAAAATGGCCATTTATCTCCTTGACCTCTATAATCTATTTCCCGCTATGTCAAAAAGAATGGGAAGTCTACTAGATCACGAATTTTAATTTCCGTGTATACATGATTCCTATTCCATTTTATGGCAGTACAGTAGCACATCTTAAACATTTTAGAGGGAGAGAAATGAGCTTATCAAACATACATCATACTCAAAGCAAGAAACATGATTAAGTTTATTATCAATTTCTCACAAATCCATTGCTTTTCCAATTGTAAAAGTACGTTCATGTAAAGTCCAGGGTAGCATGCCGTTTTCATGTTATTATAAGGTTTCCCCTACAATTAAGACTACTAGTGTTAAACAAACTAATGATTTCCAGGAAGACAACATGATGTAATCCATTATTCATATATACCTCTGTAGGGAAGTAGGAACCACGGCCCATTTGAATAACAAGGTCAGTGTAGCCTCTTTTTGATAATTCTTCTTTAACTTCATGAGTGTCCACTGCTCTAACAAGAGTATCAAAACTGGTTGTTCCAACCGTAACAAAAACTATTCTCCTGGCCTTTACACTTCCGTCAGTATCATCCATCTTATTATAGTCTTATATCCCTTTACAATAGCCACAAAGCTCGAACTATCATAAATTATTTGATGTTAGACATGCGTAAAATAGCTGATAAGAATTCTGAATAACGTTATAATACAGTTGAAGGAAGCAAAGGAAAAGAGACATGATGCTGAGTACAACCTTTGACGTAAATTGACTAATCGTACAAAATTACATACTAAAGTAGAAGAATAACATTATCCACACCAATTACGTTTGGGGATTTGCAAAGTAAACTATGCAAAGCGATCAAACACTCTGCTGAGGTTTCTAGCTGGTGACCAAAACCAGTCAAAGATTATTTCCCTGAATATGCTTCACGTGTTTTGATGTTTTTTATGATGAGCAAACGCTGTATCTTGAGTTAACAGACATAATCAAATCGCATATTCCTACTTTAACTTAAATATTCAAATTACCCCAAATCCGATGGTTCCAATACCGTTCAATCAAAATACCCTCTTAAGAAGACAATTATTAGTTAGAGTCTTTAGTCGATGCACAATATCATGATTGAATCATACTGACACATCGTAACCCCACTGAACTTAAGTAAACATCAGTCGGAAAAATGTTATCAAATTTCTCCCAATGCCCGGAACCAAAGTTGCATAAACTAAACTCTAAAATTGTACATCAACTAAAAATCCTAACTAGTGGTTCACACATAAAATCGGGATTGATAAACTGGGGATGATTTTTTTTTTTTCTGTTGCACTCCTAGTACATTTCTAATTTTAAACTTGGCCTAGAAAAAAACTAAGGCTACAAAATATACACAAAATGCTTGTAAAAGCAAATTGACATACATATATACTCAATCCTATTAACTTGAATTATCGAAACCAAAAACCCAACTCAACAAATTTCAAAACCAAAAAAATACTAGTAACAATAAATAAAAAAATCTTGAAAACCCACAAAATTGAACAAACAGTGTTGCAAGAGTAAACAGATTCATATATTAAATTAGAAATGACGCAGAGTATACATATAAAGATTCATCTATATATACAAATGCATGCTTACATCAAATATAAAATTAAAAGAGGCTTACTTACAGGTTAAAGATCCAATCTTTGTGTTGTTGCCGCTCCAAACATTGAAACTTTTATCAAACCCCAATTACAATTTCGTCACTGTTGACTCCAACCAACAAAAACGACGTCGTTTATTCAATTTTATTACTTATTTTCTTTTTATTCGTTTGTCAACTGTGCAATTCAATTTTAAATTTTCTGATAATTTGAATTGTTTTCCACATAAAAAAAATTTAATTATTTAATTATTTATTTTTTGGTCAGGAAATATAATTATATACACATATTAGCTTAATTAATCGTAAAATTAAGCGTAATCATTACTGCAGCTACAGGGCCGGTAGAGGAATTGCAGAGCTTGCCAAACTAATACTGATTGACATGAAAAAGTGGTGTGAATTAAATCAATACAAGTAAGTTAATAGAGGGAAAGTAACAATAGTTTGGTTACAGATCTGCCACACTTCGAGGACTGGCTGCCTCCTAAGAAAGAAATACGATCTAAAACAAATATCTCGATAACCCTAATAATCCTCATCTCATTCCCTTATATCCCCTTACGGTCCATTTACTAAATTACCCTCACCCTTTGTTGTTATACTAATACCCTCACTTGTTAATTCTCTGTTTTACCCTTCTCTGCATTCTCTGTCTTTTTCTTCCTTGAATATGTGAACAGTATTGTCAACCTGATTCTGTGCATTACCCGCGGCCCAGACATTCACCTTGTCCTCAAGATGAAACTGTGGAAATAAGATTTCTAGTTGCTGCCAATTCTCCCAAGTAGATTCCCAATCCTGCAACCCCTTCCACTTGATCAGTACCTCTGTGGGCTGTCCTCCTAGCTTTCTGTGTCTGACTCCCAACACTGCTTCCGGAACTGCTTCCAATACTAACTCAGAAGTTAACTGTGGTGGAATGGATGGGGACACCTTGTGGGTGCCTATTGCTCTCTTTAATTGGGACATATGGAACACTGGGTGGATCTTCGTCGTGTCTGGTAACTGCAGTCTATAAGCCACCTTCCCTACACGTTGCACCACCCGATACGGTCCATAAAACCTTGCAGCCAACTTGGCACAGTAACGTCTAGCCAGGGACTGTTGGCGATATGGTTGCAACTTCAAATATACCATTTCACCCACTGTAAATTCCACCTCACGACGTGAATCATCTGCTAGCTTCTTCATACGTTGTTGAGCTTTGAATAGGTTGGCTTTAATGTCATCCAATATAGCATCACGTTCTACTAACTGGTCTTCTAACGATGCCACAACTGTACTTCCTTGCTCGAAATAAATCAAAGTAGGTGGGTCGCGACCATAAACCACTTTGAAAGGGGTAGAGTTAATAGATGTCTGGAAGGCTGTGTTGTACCAGAATTCCAACCAAGGCAACCAATTTGCCCAGGTCTTAGGATGACCATTAACAAAGCAACGCAAATAACTCTCCATCGTCTTGTTGACTACTTCTGTCTGGCCATCCGACTGTGGGTGGTAGGCGGTGCTTCATCTCAGACTGGTGCCCTATAGCTTGAAGAGTTCCGTCCAAAACAGACTCACAAATACCTTATCTCTCATATTTCTAAAATTTTATTCGAGGAAGGAAATTCACATTAGAATTACAAATGTCTGCACAAATACTATGGTTTACTTGGTTTTCTTATCATCAGGTTTAATTACATTTACTGGTGCTGCAGGAATACTGTACCACCACTCCCGCACGCGCCTTAGAAATTCACATTAGAATTACAAATGTCTGCACAAATACTATTGTTTACTTGGTTTTCTTATCATCAGGTTTAATTACATTTACTGGTGCTGCAGGAATACTGTACCACCACTCCCGCACGCGCCTCATCCCTTTACCATTGCCATCTTTTCGCTGGGGTGTTTCCCTTGTATATGCCTCAAAGAAAACCAATAGGATCAGAATTTTTATAGGCACAATCGCCAATACCACTGCCACGACGACTAGCAATATGGCAGTTAGGTATGTTGCCTAAAGAAACAAAATAAGAATAAACAATACACAGTTAGTTTTAGAAAACAGAAATCATAAGAAATTGGGAAACATAAAGAGGACCATCAGTTTAGAGAGCTTAACAGGGAACTGAAGGTGAAATATAACACGGATATTGGAAATGAAAAGAAGACCTCATGCCATATATCATATACTAGTGTCCATATTTTAATTTGATATATGATCATGTTGGCATTGCCACTAATGGTTGGAATGTTTTAAAACCTATTCTCCCTGACGACTAACTGTAAAGGACTAACAGTAAAATCTCTATGTTAAAAGAATTAAGGACATCGAGATTTGAAAATGTGATCTGTTTCTAACATGCTTCTGTTTTTGTTCTTTTATGATTTAAGCGAGATATAACTTTTTTAGATCATCTTAATCGCGTGAAAGTACTGGATCTTGTCACAAGTGTCTTTCAGGAAAATATAATAGATATAATTCATTATGATAAAGTCTGTGTGGGTGAATACCTCTGGAACTGCAGCTAGCTAAAAGAAGAGTTCTAACTTTTAGAAGAAAAATGTTTGCAGCTTGAAGTAGAGCTTCAAGTCCATATATAATTTCTTGTAATGCCAGCAGTTGCTCCACTGCATTTTGAGACGGGGGAGCTGTAATGTTGAAAGCTTCCAAAGGTTTCCCGTAGTTAGCACACCTATTACAACTCACCATGAATTCAAAAAATATAAAGATAGATAGAAATACATACTTGTCCAATCCCCTGCAAACCTGTTAGCACAAAATTACGCAAGCGCACGTAGTCACAAGTAATATAATTAAGGTTCGTTCCGCAGAGATCTGGTTAAGTTCAATCAGTAAATATGCCTATGCAACAATGTTTAGTTTTAATCCACTGCTAAGACAAATAACAAGAATGAGGTTTTAATTTTCTAAATTAACTCGGAAGCAAATTATTAAACTAAGAATAATTAACTAATCAGAATTTAATATGAATTACTTATATGAGATAAAACATGGAATCCTAATTTCATTATCTACTTCACTTAGAGTCGCAGCCTTTAATCAATACATGTGATGGGGATGATATCTGATCGGATAACACGAAACAAGTAAAAGCTACCTCTCGGTATACTAATACCAAACTACGCATGCATCCACAAAAGAGATAGAAGATGGGTAGACACCAATTATGTTTAGACCCTATATCTCTATAGAATTTGAAAACATAAAGGTTTAAGCACAAGTTATCCACTTAGATCACATAGGGTAGCATAATATCTCTATTTACGCCACAAATCATGATGTTAAAACATCAACCTATCCTATGCTAGCATGACAAGTTCTAAATCTCAAGATCCACTCTCGTTTAGCAAGAGATTAACAAATTAGATGTTCGCGACGCATCTAAATACATGAAACACAACCATACAAGGATATCAAGAATTCACCACACATAAATCTTTAAAGCATATAAACTACTAAGCTACATAGATAAATCCATTAGGATCCCATGACAACGATTAGTTCATAATTGAACCGTTCGTCACCATGGGATTAATTGAAAGCATGATATTAAACAAGATATAAAATAAAGAAGTGATAAAATTAATAAAAACAAGAGTTGAGAAAACAAATCTATTATCCAAAGTATACAAAAGTTGAAGTAGATCTAGATCTTGCTTGTCACCGAGCTTGAATCCTTCTCCACTCTTCTCTCTTACAATTCTACGTTACAATAATAATAATCTCATACAAATTACAAGGTATGATGTGTTTATATAGGCACTACAAGTCTTGCCCAGCAAGAAAATACAAAACAGAATTATAATAGAATTTCTGCAAGATACGTTTCCTAATTTGATTATGTTTTGTAAGGAAAATTCGTGGCTGACTTTTCTTCAGATTTTCTGGAACGTTCCCCACGTAATTGGACCTCTGGACTATCTTAGAATGATAGGAAATCTCGTTATCTTCGCGTGAACTGCTTACGGGCCTAAAACGGACTTCTAGAACTCAAGATATGGCCAAAACAGTGTAAACTGTGCAACCCTTCTCGAAAATCCGAATTTTAATCAATTAATTCCCAAAAAATTATAAAAGCATCCACCTTAGTCAACATTCTCGTAATCCTGCACAACTAAGCAAAACACATCAAATCTACAACAACTTGAGCCCAAGACAATCAATTTAAGCCGAAATTAAGCGATCCAAGTGGATATAAAATCCACTTATCACACCCCCAAACTTAAACCGATGCTTGTCCTCAAGCATAAACAATTACAACTAACTACTAGCTAGTACCACTTCCGTAGGTGATCACGGTTGCATTTGGCATATGCAACAATCCCTTTAAACCCCTAGGCAGCCCTAGTGGACGAGTAAGGTCTCGTGAGGGCCTATAGCGAATGTACCCACAAAATCCATTTAACCTAATGCAATGCAATGCATGAATGCAACTAGAATGAAAAATGCAACGATCCCCTTCAAACTAACCAAAACCAACGAGCAAGCAAATATCTCAAAGAATGCAACTAAATCCAAATAGAGTTCGACCAAGTTCCCGTATACTAACAATACATGAACAGAAACGTGCGTGTGTGCAATGCTCATCAGAAATACTCCCAAAACTAGGTCAAAAATCATACATGCTTTTCGTCAAGACAATCACAGGTTTATAAATAGAATAGACCGTAGACACTTCATAACCTAGGAACACCTCCATCCTTATCCAAGGTAGACAGAAATTCATGCTTTTATTACTAAACAACTACGACACATAATATACAAACATGCTTATTTAACCGTGCAATGGATGAGACCCCGAAAGGCTTATACAATAATACCCATGTAGCGAGCGTTGGGTTAGTGGATCCCAGACTATAAAAGCCTTAGGTCACTAGGCACAAAGTCCCCGCGAACTTAATTGCTCGAGTATTAAAGAGCTCACCCTGGTTAATTTTGCATATAAACAATTGACATCATTTTTTTTCTTTCTTCTTTCTGCTTTTTTTTTCTATGCAATCTGGAATGAGAATTCTCAATTCCAACCCTAGACTACTCATATAAATATGAGCCGGCTACTAGCCATTTGACGCCTAGCCATTATTGACAATTATTTACAATTTAAGCATGAAATCCCTGTTTTCCCCCAAACTTAGACTTAATTGTTCTAGGCCATCAAGGGAATAATGAAAATTCTAAATATAATCAAGTGATTAAATCTCAAAACATCCAAACAAGCATGATCTCAACCTAGCTCAAAAGCACCCAATGAGACTGTGAAAAGATTTTGTTTCTGAAGCATGCAAGTCAATTTCATAGAAACTATAAATCAACCCTCTACTCATCATTATCACACTCAATTAGACACCTACCTACCAATCAGAATTAGCTCGTTCTAAGGGATCATGAAACATGCATGCCATGACAATGCAACTAGAATGAACTCACATGGTATACATAAATAAAAACAGGATGTCCTACATGAAACAAACGTAGATAATACAACATAACATGAATGAATTACTACTAAGCATGCAAAACATGATATCCTACATATATACAACAACAACTACTAATCCCTCAAATCACCCCCAAACTTAAAATATTCAATGTCCGCATTGAATGGAAGTAAATACGAGGGATAGCAAAAACATACCTACTCGTCCTCATCCTCGGATGAATCAGTATCTGGCGGTGGATAAGGTGTACGAGCTCCATAGACAGGCCACCGGGCCTGAATACCCGCATCTCTCAAAGCTGTAGCCATATCCTCAGCATACGCTCGGTTACTAGCATGAATAGCATCCATCCGCCTGTACAAACGTCTAAAGTGAGCATCTAAAACTCTTGGAACTCTCTTAGCACGTGGCGGAGCGCCCGCTCCCTGACCACTAGTACCACCACCACGAACATCATACCCAAGCCCCCTAGGATGCGGGATTCCGCCTTGCCATTCCGGCATTCGATCAATAGACACATCAACAATGGACGGCAAAGGTGACTGCAACTCCTCATCCGCACCCCAGGTAATGCCACTAACCATACACAACCCAACTATGATAGAAGCATGGGGCATCGATGACAGTGCACTAGACTTTAAACACCTGCGAATATTCTGCTGAACAATGTGGGCGACATCAATGTATTTTCCCTTTAGAATGCCCCAAAGAATAATCGCTCTATCAGCTGTGACCTCACCCGTATGAGAAGTAGGCATAATATTGGCACAAAGAAATAGATACCATGCTCGTGCAAACTTATTCATAGCAGAAGATAGAAAAGAAAGAGGCTCATTAGTTCCCAATTTATACTTCCAACTTGTACCGGGAACACAAAGTTCACGAACAATCGCCTCCATATCCACATCATCACTAGTCTTCAGCGCCCAATTTTCATCCCCCACAAGCTTAGGTGGTTGTCCCAAAATTGGACGAATAGCATCTGATCTGTAATCCACCCGTTTACCACGAACCATACACACACCATTCTGCTCATCTTTAGCATTAGCATAGAACTCCCTAACCAAATTCACCGGAACCGGAGTAGGTGCCTTACAAATCTCTCCCCAACGTAACTCACTAATCACTTCAACCAACCCATAATGACGAGATGGCAAAAACCCCCTTTCCTTCGCCACCGGCTTTGACAACAACCGATTATACTCTACCTCCACCTCCGGAGAAGAAAATCTCTCCACCCTACTAGAACTACCCCTCATTCGTTTAGGAGCCATAATAACCAAAACCCCACTCAATAATAGCACCACCAACAACCACCAAGAAATATTCCACCAAAAACCACCAAGAAAAATCACACCACAAATACCCAAGTAACAAGAATAATACAAAAACCCCAATTGACAAGAACACAAATTCGTAATAAAATAAAATAGAGAAGAGAAATCCCACTAAGAATCAAAGAGGTGAACTTGTACTAATTTTCCCCCAAACTTGAATTTTTAAGAGATGTAGAGGAAGAAGATAATGAATTGGGTGTGTATGTATGGGTATATATAGGCCATGGAGTGATAGGATGAATATAAGAATTTGAATGTGAAAAGGAAAAATTTTTGGTAGAATTTGGAATTTGATGTAGGATAGAAATAGGATTTAAAAAATTTAGGAAAAAGAATTTGAATTGAGATAGGAAAAGAATTGGGTTTAGAATTTTAGGAGAAATTTTGGAGGTTTTGGAATTGAAATTGGTTTAGGATTGATTAGGAGATGATGTTATAAAAAGGGAGAAGGGAGAAAGAAAGATGAGGAGATAGTTTTTTTTTTTTTTTTATATACAACAGCAAAACAAGCAAACTGCGCGCGGGAAGGGCAGACTGCGCCCAATGCAGTAACGCAGGCGCAGCCTGCGTTACGCAGGTGCAGCCTGCGTTACACCTAATTTTTTTTTTTTTTCACACTCACAACACTCATTTTTTTTCCTTTTTTCACACAACAACTAATTCCTCACTTGGGTTGCCTCCCAAGAAGCGCTCGTTTAATGTCATTAGCTTGACATTCTTCCGAAAAATCACGAACAAGATAAAACTGCGGCAACCTTCTCGCGGTTGACCATTCCTCCATAATACGGCTTAAGTCTCTGTCCATTTACCTTGAAAACATCATCAATAGAACCCCTAAATATCTCCACTGCCCCATGTGGAAACACGGTTTTGACTGTAAACGGACCCGACCACTTTGATTTGAGCTTACCCGGAAAAAGTTTAAGGCGAGAATTATAAAGCAAAACCTGTTGGCCTGGCACAAACGACTTATGCACCAACTTCCTATCATGCCACCTTTTCACTTTCTCCTTGTACATCTTAGCATTCTCATAAGCCTGCTCACGAAATTCCTCGAGCTCATTTAACTGAAGTAGACGTTTCTCACCCGCAGCTGAAATATCTAAGTTTAACTTCTTCAACGCCCAATAGGCCTTGTGCTCTAACTCTGTCGGCAAATGACAAGCCTTACCAAATACCAACTGATAAGGAGACATACCTAGGGGTGTCTTGTAAGCAGTTCTATAAGCCCAAACCGCTTCGTCTAACTTCAAAGACCAATCCTTCCTTGATGGATTTACCACTTTCTCGAGAATTCTCTTGATCTCGCGATTCGAAACCTCCGCTTGACCATTAGTTTGAGGATGATAAGCTGTGGCAACACGATGAGTCACATTATACCTTGCCATCATAGCAGTAAATTGACGATTACAGAAGTGTGTCCCCTCATCACTGATTATAGCTCTTGGAGTTCCAAAACGCGTGAAAATCTTCTTGTGAAGAAAATTCAGCACCACCTTAGCATCATTGGTCGGTAAAGCCTTCACCTCGACCCATTTAGACACGTAATCCACTGCTAAAAGAATGTACTGATTATTGCAAGACGAAACAAACGGACCCATGAAATCAATTCCCCACACATCAAAAATCTCAACTTCAAGGATCGTACTAAGAGGCATCTCGTTCCTCCTGGAAATATTACCAACCCTTTGACATCGATCACAACTCATCACGAACCTATGAGAATCTTTAAACAGAGTTGGCCAATAGAATCCCGCTTGAAGTACTTTCTGAGCTGTTTTATCACCACCGTAATGGCCTCCATATGTGGTAGAATGACAATCATGCAAAATACCTTCCGTTTCACTATACGGAATGCACCTCCTCAAAATCTGATCCACACCAAGCTTAAACAAGAATGGCTCGTCCCAACGGTACCACTTCACATCATGCAGAAACTTCTTCTTTTGAGCATAAGAAAATTCCGGAGGAATAACATTGCTCACCAAATAGTTCACATAATCTGCAAACCATGGCTCTTCACCTTGCACTCCAAAAAGCTGCTCATCTGGAAAAGATTCATTAATAAGAGCTTTGTTATGCGAATCCTTACCGTGGTCCTCTAAGCGTGAGAGATGATCCGCTACTTGATTTTCTGTGCCTTTCCTTTCCTTGATTTCCACATCGAATTCTTGCAAAAGAAGCACCCAACGAATCAATCTAGGCTTTGAATCCTTCTTCGACATGAGATATCGAATTGCAGCATGATCCGTATACACAATCACCTTCGTACCAAGCAAATAAGACCTGAATTTCTCGAAACCATAGACAACTGCTAGCAACTCCTTCTCCGTAGTAGTGTAGTTCAGCTGTGCATCATTGAGGGTTTTACTAGCATAGTAAACCACATGAAAAATTCTATCCTTCCTTTGACCAAGCACAGCTCCAACAGCATAGTCACTAGCATCACACATCAGTTCGAACGGTTCTTCCCAATTAGGTGCAGTGATGACTAGCGTAGTAGTCAACTTCTTCTTCAAGAGCTCAAAAGCTGCAAGACACTCATCATCAAACTTGAAAGGAACATCCTTCTCCAAGAGATTGCACAAGGGTTTAGAAATTTTTGAGAAGTCTTTGATGAATCGCCGATAGAAACTCGCATGACCAAGAAAACTACGAATTCCTTTAACAGAGATAGGTGGAGGAAGATTTTCGATTGTTTCCACCTTAGCCCTATCCACCTCAAGTCCTCTACCGGATACCTTGTGCCCAAGAATAATTCCCTTTCGCACCATGAAGTGACACTTCTCCCAATTAAGCACCAAGTTAGTCTCCACACAACGTTTCAAAACCAAGCCAAGATTATGCAAGCACTCGTCATATGAAGTACCAAAAACTGAGAAGTCATCCATAAAAACCTCTACATTTGAGCCAATCATGTCTGAGAAAATAGCCATCATGCACCTTTGAAAAGTGGCGGGTGCACCACAAAGTCCGAAAGAAACCCGTCGGAAAGCAAAGGTACCAAAAGGACATGTGAATGTGGTATTCTCTTGATCTTCCGGAGCAATGCAAATCTGATTGTAGCCTGAATATCCATCAAGGAGGCAATAGTACTCGTGTCCCGCCAACCTGTCTAGCATCTGATCAATGAATGGCAGAGGAAAGTGATCTTTTCTCGTGGCTTTGTTTAGCTTCCTATAGTCCATGCAAACTCTCCACCCCGTGACTGTTCGAGTAGGGATGAGCTCATTCTTTTCATTAGCAACAACTGTCATGCCTCCTTTCTTTGGCACACATTGGACCGGGCTCACCCAAGAACTGTCTGAGATAGGATAGATAATACCCGCATCAAGCCACTTTAGAATTTCCTTCTTCACCACCTCTTTCATAATCGGATTAAGTCTCCGCTGATGCTCAACAGTAGGCTTAGCTCCCTCCTCTAGCAGAATTTTGTGCATGCAATAAGAAGGGCTGATTCCCTTGATATCTGCTATAGTCCAACCAATTGCTGACTTGAACTCCCTCAAAATTCGCAAAAGCTTTTCTTCCGCACTGGCTGACAAGTTAGAGGCAATAATAACAGGTAATGTAGATGCATCCCCAAGAAAAACATACCTCAAATGTTCCGGAAGTGGTTTGAGTTCAAGTGTAGGAGCTTCCTCAATAGATGGTTTTAGGCGCCCCTCCGAATTTTTAAGTTCTCCTAACCCAAGAGATTCAAAAGGCAAATCAAATCTCCTTTTCCAAGGGGCTGAATTTAGCTGCTGCAATTGCTCGGCTATTTCCTCGTCTTCAAAATCAGAGTCACCAACTAAAACTTTTTCCAAAGAATCTGACTTACGTAACTGCTCCATTTCCATGGTAACTGCAGAATCAACCCAATCCACCTTCAAACATTCTTCTTCATCTGAGGGAAGTTTCATTGCATTAAAAACATTGAAAGTGACATTCTGGTCTTGCACCCTCATGGTGAGCTCCCCTTTCTGCACATCAATCGAAGTCTTTCCCGTAGCCAAGAATGGTCTTCCCAAGATTATGGGAATCTTCTTATCTTCCTCGAAATCCAAGATAACAAAATCAGCAGGAAATATGAGTTTGTCAAATTTCACCAACACATCCTCCACTATGCCTCTAGGATATGTAACTGAACGATCAGCCAACTGCAAAGAGATGTTGGTAGGCTTTGGTTCCGGTAGACCAAGTTGCATATAGACTGACAAGGGCATGAGATTGATGCTAGCTCCCAAGTCACACAAGCACTTCGCAAAAGACAAATTACCAATAGTGCATGGAATAGTAAAGCTACCAGGATCCTTTAGTTTTGGAGGCAATTTCTGTTGCAGCACAGCACTGCATTCTTCCGTTAGAGCAACGGTCTCTAATTCCTCAAGCTTCAACTTACGAGAAAGAATCCCCTTCATGAACTTGGCATAGCTCGGCATCTGTTCAAGAGCTTCGGCAAAGGGAATGTTAATCTGCAACTTCTTGAACACCTCTAAGAACTTAGCAAACTTCTTGTCCAACTGCTGCTTCTGGAGTCTTCTAGGATAAGGAGGAGGAGGATAGATCTGAGTGTTCTTTGTAGACTTCTCCACAGAATTTTTAACAGGTTCCTTGCTCTTCTTTACTTCATCACCTTGCTGATCAGCCATCAAATCAGGTTGAGTAATTTCGGGCACTGCAGATTTTTCACCCTGCTGATTCTGTATATCTTCATCTTCTTCTACTGCTGATTTAGGGCCTGCTATAACTTTTCCTGATCTCAAAGTCACAGCCTTCACCTGTTCCTTGCTATCTCTCCTTCCTGGATTTGCTTCCGTATCACTAGGGAGAGTTCCTTGAGGCCTACTAAGTAAGGCACTTGCAATCTGTCCTATCTGAGTTTCCAAGAGTTTCTGACCAGCTTGTAGGTTCTTTAACGCTAACCACACATCATCTGATTTTTCATTAGAAGATTGCCCTGCCTGAGCCTGGGGCTGTTGCTGCTGAAATCCAGGAGGCTGATATGATTGCTTCGGAGCATACTGCTGCTGGTAACCTTGATTGAATGGCCTTGCTTGCTGACCCTGAAACTGCTGATAGGGCTGAGGTTGTTGAGCACCTTGGTTATTACTCCAGCTGAAGTTAGGATGATTCCTGTTGTTTGGATGATTGGTGGCTGGTACTGGTGCAGCAGGTCTCTGAAAATTACTTACGAACTGTGCTGATTCAGAAGAGATAGCACACTGATTTGTTTCATGTGCGCCCGCACATAGCTCACAAACACTAGCAACCTGCTGAACTCCATAATTAGCAAGAGAATCCACCTTCATCGAAAGAGCCTTCAACTGAGCTGCAATAGCTGAAGCTGTGTCAACTTCAAGAACACCTGCTACCTTACCTTGAGAAAGCCTCTGTGTTGGATTCTGATATTCGTTAGCAGCCATCATCTCAATAAGATCATAAGCTTCCTCATAGCTCTTCGCCCACAGAGCTCCACCAGATGCTGCATCTAGCAAAGGCCTAGACTGTGCTCCCAACCCATTGTAGAAACCATTAATGACCATCCAATCAGGCATGCCATGATGAGGGCACCTTCGTAGCATCTCCTTATAACGTTCCCAAGCCTCACACAAAGATTCGCCAGATTGCTGTTGAAATTGAGTTAACTGGTTCCTTATTGTTGCAGTTTTCGCCATAGGGAAGAATTTAGTAAGAAACTTCTGAGCAAGATCATCCCATGTAGTAATGGAACCAGCTGGTAGAGAATGTAACCAGCCCTTAGCCTTATCCCTTAAGGAGAATGGGAAAAGCCTCAACTTGATAGCATCATCCGACACACCATTAAATTTGAAAGTGTCGCAGATCTCGATAAAGTCCCTGATATGCATATTAGGATCCTCTGTCGAAGCCCCCCCAAACTGAACCGAATTCTGCACCATCTGAATTGTGCTCGGCTTGATCTCAAAGTTATTCGCTGCAATAGCTAGCCTGACAATACTAGATTGTATGTCAGTAATCTTCGGCTGCGAATAGTCCTTCAAAGCCTTAACTTCTGCTGGTAAATCTGCCATCTCTACAGTAGTTTCAAGTTCCTCTTTCTGATTATCTACTACAAGACCGTCTTCTGCCAGTTTTTCCTTACGAGCCTGCAAACGTGTTCGCATACACGTTCAAGTACCAGAAAACACCACGAAACAAACAACTAAGTAAGAAATCCGAGTCAGTGAACGCTAACGACCACTGATGACAAGCACATAAACTAAACAAAACACCGATGATCCCCGGCAGCGGCGCCAAAAACTTGTTAGCACAAAATTACGCAAGCGCACGTAGTCACAAGTAATATAATTAAGGTTCGTTCCGCAGAGATCTGGTTAAGTTCAATCAGTAAATATGCCTATGCAACAATGTTTAGTTTTAATCCACTGCTAAGACAAATAACAAGAATGAGGTTTTAATTTTCTAAATTAACTCGGAAGCAAATTATTAAACTAAGAATAATTAACTAATCAGAATTTAATATGAATTACTTATATGAGATAAAACATGGAATCCTAATTTCATTATCTACTTCACTTAGAGTCGCAGCCTTTAATCAATACATGTGATGGGGATGATATCTGATCGGATAACACGAAACAAGTAAAAGCTACCTCTCGGTATACTAATACCAAACTACGCATGCATCCACAAAAGAGATAGAAGATGGGTAGACACCAATTATGTTTAGACCCTATATCTCTATAGAATTTGAAAACATAAAGGTTTAAGCACAAGTTATCCACTTAGATCACATAGGGTAGCATAATATCTCTATTTACGCCACAAATCATGATGTTAAAACATCAACCTATCCTATGCTAGCATGGCAAGTTCTAAATCTCAAGATCCACTCTCGTTTAGCAAGAGATTAACAAATTAGATGTTCGCGACGCATCTAAATACATGAAACACAACCATACAAGGATATCAAGAATTCACCACACATAAATCTTTAAAGCATATAAACTACTAAGCTACATAGATAAATCCATTAGGATCCCATGACAACGATTAGTTCATAATTGAACCGTTCGTCACCATGGGATTAATTGAAAGCATGATATTAAACAAGATATAAAATAAAGAAGTGATAAAATTAATAAAAACAAGAGTTGAGAAAACAAATCTATTATCCAAAGTATACAAAAGTTGAAGTAGATCTAGATCTTGCTTGTCACCGAGCTTGAATCCTTCTCCACTCTTCTCTCTTGCAATTCTACGTTACAATAATAATAATCTCATACAAATTACAAGGTATGATGTGTTTATATAGGCACTACAAGTCTTGCCCAGCAAGAAAATATAAAACAGAATTATAATAGAATTTCTGCAAGATACGTTTCCTAATTTGATTATGTTTTGTAAGGAAAATTCGTGGCTGACTTTTCTTCAGATTTTCTGGAACGTTCCCCACGTAATTGGACCTCTGGACTATCTTAGAATGATAGGAAATCTCGTTATCTTCGCGTGGACTGCTTACGGGCCTAAAACGGACTTCTAGAACTCAAGATATGGCCAAAACAGTGTAAACTGTGCAACCCTTCTCGAAAATCCGAATTTTAATCAATTAATTCCCAAAAAATTATAAAAGCATCCACCTTAGTCAACATTCTCGTAATCCTGCACAACTAAGCAAAACACATCAAATCTACAACAACTTGAGCCCAAGACAATCAATTTAAGCCGAAATTAAGCGATCCAAGTGGATATAAAATCCACTTATCAAAACCATAAAGGATGATTCAGTATCTGGCCATCCGCATTGCTTAAACATGCGTAAAATTTACATAAACATGAACACTAAACCATATTTTTAATAAATATGATTGAATTCTTTTACCAACATATAATAAACACTAAAAAGAGATTTACTTTAAAAATTACCCAAGTATGATATAGGTGACCAACACTAGAAATACTGTTGATTTAGAAGGTTCTTTCCAGGAAGCAAGGAACTGAAGAGTTTTAAATGATCCAACGAGTGGAAAAAGCAGCTCCTGTACAAAAGTAGATGACATACTATTACTGAGAACAATGAGAAATTCAAGTGAAACCATTTGAAGTATCAAACATGACTAACAAAATTAAACAAGGAAAACTCTCTAAAGTCAATGCTTCGGGATACAAGAAAGAAACTCTAGCAAGTGTCTCTCTGTATCTTTTAATCATATATAACAAGCGATAGCAACTGATAAGTGGATTTTATATCCACTTGGAGCGTTCCATATCGGCTTAAATTGATTGTCTTGGACTCAAGTTTGTGGTGGTTTTGATGTGTTTTGCTTAGTTGTGCAGAATTACGAGAATGTTGACTAAGGTGGATGCTTCTATAATTTTTGGGGAATTAATTGATTAAAATTCGAATTTCTGAGAAGGGTTGCGCAGTCTACACTGTTGTGGCCATATCTTGAGTTCTAGAAGTCCGTTTGAGGCCCGTAAGCAGTCCACGCGAAGATAACGAGATTCTCTATCATTCTAAGGTGGTCCAGAGGTTCAATTATGTTTGGAACGTTCCAGAAAATCTGAATAAAAATCAGCCACGAATTTTCCTTAAAAACGGAATCAATTTAGGAAACGTATCTTGCAGAAATTCTATTATAATTCTGTTTTTGTATTTTCTTGCTGGGGAAGATTTTTAGAGCCTATTTAAACACATCATACCATTGTAATAGAGATAGACATATTATTACTTATAATTACATATCATAGTTTAGATCTGCAAGGGAGAAAAGGAGAGAAGGATTCCACGCTCGTGACAAGCAACGGATCTCGATCTACTTCATCTTTTGTTTTAGATTTGTTCTCTCAAACTCTTGTTCTATTAATATAATTACTTCTTTTATTTATATCTTGTTTGATACCATGTTTTCATTGAATCCCATGGTGACGAAAGGTTTAACTATGAACTAATCGTTGTCATGGGATTCTAACGGATTTATCTATGTAGCTTAGTAGTTTGTATGCTTTAAAGATTTATGTGTGGTGAATTCTTGATATCCTCGTATGGTTGTGTTTCATGTATTTAGATGCGTCGCGAACATCTAATTTGTTAATCTCTTGCTAAACGAGAGTGGATCTTGAGATTTAGAACTTGCCATGCTAGCATAGGATAGGTTGATGTTTTAACATCATGATTTGTGGCATAAATGGAGATATTATGCTACCTTATGTGATCTATGTGGATAACTTGAGCTTAAACCTCTATGTTTTCAAATTCTATAGAGATATAGGGTCTAAACATAATAGGTGTCTACTCATCTTCTATCTCTTTTGTGGATGTATGTGTAGTTTGGTGCTAGTATACCGAGAGGTAGCTTTTACTTGTTTCGTGTTATCCGATCAGATATCAAAACCATCACATGTATTGATTAAAGGTTGCGACTCTAAGTGAAGTAGATAATGAAGTTAGGATTCCATGTTTATTCTCATATAAGTAATTTGATTTTAGATCTCATTAGATAGTTAATTCTTAAATTGCATATTAGTTAAATTTATTTAATTAAATCTCAATTAATTACTTGTCTTAGCAGTGAATTAAGATCATACATTGTTGAATAGGTGCATTTACTGAAAAGAACCATAACCTGATCCCTGTGGGAACGAATTTGGACTTAACCTTATATATTACTTGTGACCACGTACGCTTGCGTGATTTTGTGTAAACAAGTTTTTGGCGCCGCTGCCGGGGATCATCGGTGTTTAATTTAGTTTATGTGCTTGTCATCAGTGGTCGTTAGCGTTCATTGACTCGGATTTCTTACTTAGTTAGTTTGTTTCGTGGTGTTTTCAGGTACTTGAACGTGTATGCGAACACGTTTGCAAACTCGTAAACTGGCAGAAGAAGAACTTGTAGCAGAAAAAGAAATGGCAGACTTACCAGCAGCAGTCTAGGCTTTGAAGGACTATTCGCAGCCAAAGATCAATGACATACAATCTAGTATTTTCAGGCCAGCTATTGCAGCGAACAACTTTGAGATCAAGCCGAGCATAATTCAGATTGTGCAGAATTCGGTTCAGTTTGGGGGTGCTTCTACGGAGGATCCTAACATGCATATTCGGGACTTTATCGAGATCAGCGACACTTTCAGATTCAATGGTGTGTCGGATGATGCTATTA
Organism: Saposhnikovia divaricata; assembly: GCA_036435485.1. Classification (NCBI taxonomy): domain Eukaryota; kingdom Viridiplantae; phylum Streptophyta; class Magnoliopsida; order Apiales; family Apiaceae; genus Saposhnikovia; species Saposhnikovia divaricata. Next base: position 30,998,791 of record CM071600.1, read on the forward strand.
AGTTGAGGCTTTTCCCATTCTCTCTGAGGGATAAGGCTAAGGGCTGGCTACACTCTTTACCAGCTGGTTCCATTACTACATGGGACGATCTTGCTCAGAAGTTTCTTACTAAATTCTTCCCTATGGCGAAAACTGCAGCAATACGGAACCAGTTAACCCAATTTCAACAGCAATATGGCGAGTCTTTGTGTGAGGCTTGGGAACGTTACAAGGAGATGCTTCGTAGGTGTCCACATCATGGCATGCCTGATTGGATGGTCATTACCGGTTTTTACAATGGGTTGGGAGCACAGTCTAGACCCTTGCTAGATGCAGCATCAGGTGGAGCTCTGTGGGCTAAGAGCTATGAGGAGGCTTATGATCTTATTGAGATGATGTCTGCTAATGAATATCAAAATCCAACCCAGAGGCTATCACAAGGCAGGGTAGCAGGTGTTCTTGAAGTTGACACAGCTTCAGCTATTGCAGCTCAGTTGAAGGCTCTTACTATGAAGGTGGATTCTCTTGCTAATTATGGAGTTCAGCAGGTTGCGAGTATTTGTGAGCTATGTGCAGGTGCACACGAGACGAATCAGTGTGCTATCTCTTCTGAATCAGCACAGTTCGTGAGGAATTTTCAGAGACCTACTGCACCAGTTCCACCCACTTATCATCCAAACAACAGGAATCATCCTAACTTCAGCTGGAGCAACAACCAAGGTGCTCAACAACCTCAGCAGCCCTATCAGCAGTTTCAGGGTCAGCAATCAAGGCCATTCGATCAAGGTTATCAGCAGCAGTATGCTCCAAGGCAACCATATCAGCCTCCTGGATTTCAGCAGCAACAGCCCCGGGCTCATGCGGGGCAATCATCTAATAAAAAATCAGAAATGGATGATATGAGGATGATGTTGAAGAACCTTCAAGCTTCTCAAAAGATCTTGGAAAACCAGATGGGACAGATTACAAGTGCTTTGTTGAACATGCAACAGGGGACTCTTCCTAGTGATACGGAAACAAATCCAGGCAGAAGGGGGAACAAAGAACAGGTTAATGCAGTGACTTTGAGATCGGGAAAGGTTACAGCAGGCCCTAAATCAGCAGCTAAGGAAGATGAAGATGTTCAGAATCAGCAGGTTGAAAAATCTGCAGTGCCAGAAATTGAGAAATCTGATTTAGTGGCTGATCAGCTTGATGGTGAGAAGAGCAAGAAACCTGTTGAAAAGTCTACTCCGGAGCAATCTTTAAAGAATAATCAAATCTATCCTCCTCCTCCATATCCTGGACGCTTGCAGAAAAGTCAAGAGAAACAATTTCAGAAGTTTATGGATGTTTTCAAGAAATTGTCCATTAACATTCCTTTTGTTGAAGCATTGGAGCAGATGCCGAGGTATGCAAGGTTCATGAAGGATATTTTGTCACGAAAGAGAAGGTTGGAAGAATTTGAAACAGTGGCATTAACGGAGGAGTGTAGTGCAATTCTGCAGCAGAAGTTGCCACCCAAACTTAAAGATCCGGGAAGTTTCACCATCCCTTGCACTATTGGCAATCTTTCTTTTAGCAAGTGCTTGTGTGACTTGGGAGCTAGCATCAATCTCATGCCTTTATCTGTGTTCAAGCAACTTGGTCTGCCGGAGCCAAAGCCAACCAATATCTCTTTGCAGTTGGCTGATCGATCTATCACATATCCAAGGGGCATAGTGGAGGACGTGTTGGTGAAAGTTGATAAGCTTATCTTCCCAGCTGATTTTGTTATCTTGGATTTTGAAGAAGACAAGAAGATTCCCATAATCTTGGGAAAGCCTTTTCTAGCTACAGGCCATACTTTGATTGATGTGCAAAAAGGAGAGCTAACAATGAGGGTGCAAGATCAGAATGTCACCTTTAATGTGTTCAAGGCCATGAAATTTCCGACAAAGGATGAAGAGTGTTGCAGTGTGGAAATAGTTGATACGGGTCAGAGAAAGAAGTTTGATCAGTTGTTGAGCGAAAAGTCGGACACACACGTGCTAAAGCATCACATCAGTGATTTCATTGACAGTTCTTCAATTCGAGATCTTTCGAATGTAAAGCTTGGGAAACTTCCACCACAATTGAGGTATGTCCTTTTGAATAATGAGCTTGTGATTTTTGAAGAGGGGCATGATAACGTGTTACGAAGGTGGAAAGCCGACGATAGGGAAGAAGAAAGTTTTGTTCAGCCGTTCGAGTCAGAAAAGCACCTTAGAGGTGTGAAGAAGAAAAAGAAGAAGATTAAGCTGTTGGATAGTAAAATCAGGTTGAAGTCTGAGGGAAGAGATTTGTGGAAAGTCAGCAAACAAGATGTTAACGTTCATATGAATGGTCTTTCTGTTGAGGACGGTTCAGTTATTCTTTTAAAACCGTCATGAGTTGAGGAAGTAACGTCAAGCTATTGACGTTAAAGAAGCGCTTCATGGGAGGTAACCCACGCATTAGTGTAGGAAAAAAAAAAGAGTGTGAAAAAAAAAACTGCTGTGAAAAAAAATAAAAAAATTACTGGTCGCGCAGGTTGCGCCTGCGTAACGCAGGCTGCGCCTGCGTTTCTGTATGTGACGCAGGCTGCGCCTGCGTTACTGTAAGTGGCGCAGGTTGCTTCCACTGTGCGCAGTTTGCTCTTGTTTTGTAAAAAAAAAAAAAAAAAATCTTTCAACCCCAATTCTTTTATACTCCTATTCTTTTATCCCTAACCTATTCCTAATTTTATAACAATCCCCCATCTTCTATTCAAATCTCTAATCCTATATTTATTCTAATTCTTTTTCTTTAATTCATCAAATCCTATTTCTATCTTACATCAAATTTCATACCCACTCAAAATTTTTTCCTTTTCACATTAAAATTTTTATATTCATCCTATCACTCCATTATATATACACACCCATACATACAAATCCAATTCCTCTTCTATTTATTTAAATTCAATTCTAAAGAGGAATTAATTACAAGTTCACCTCTTTGATTCGTAATTGGTTTAAATCTTCTCTAATATTATTTTTATTACGAATTTGTGTTCTTGTAATTGGGGGTTTTGTAGGATTCTTGTTATTTGGGAGGTGGCTAGTCTATGGAGCTCGTACGCATTATCCTCCACCAGATTCATCCGAGGAGGGTTATGACTCAGCTGGTTAGGTATGTTTTCTACTTTCCCTCGTATTTACTTCCATTCAATGCGGACATTGAATATTTTAAGTTTGGGGGTGGTTTGAGGGTTTAGTAGTTGTTGTATTATGTGTTCATGTAGGATTTCATGCTTTGTATATTATTAGTAGTAATTCATGCATATATGTTCGTATTAATTATGTTTGTTTCATATAGAACATTCTGTTTTTATTTTTCGTATATCATGTGAGTTCATATTAGTTGCATTTGCATAGCATGCATATTTCATGATCCCTTAAGACGAGCTACTTCTGATTGGTAGGTAGGTGTCTAATTGAGTGTGGTAATGATGAATAGTGGGTTGACTTATAGTTCCTACGGAATTGACGTGCATGCTTCAGAAACACAATTTTTTACACAGTCTCATTGGGTGCTTTTGGGCTAGGTTGAGGTCATGCTTGTTTGGATGTTTTGAGATTTAATCACTTGTTTATATTTAGAATTTTCGTTATTCCCTTGATGACGTAGGATCACTAAAGTCTAAGTTTGGGGGAAAACAGGGATTTCATGCTAAATTGTAAATAATTGTCATTAATGGCTAGGCGTCAAATGACTAGTAGCCGGCTCATATTTTTATATGAGTAGTCTAGGGTTGGAATTGAGAATTCTCATTCCAGATTGCATAGAAAAAAAAAACAGAAAAAAAAAAGAAAAAAAAAAAAAAAGAGTCAAAAGTTTCAATTGTTTATATGCAAAATTAACCAGGGTGAGCTCTTTAATACTCGAGCTATTAAGTTCGCGGGGACTTTGTGCCTAGTGACCTAAGGTTTTTATAGTTTGGGATCCACTAACCTAACGCTCGCTACATGGGTATTATTGTATAAGCCTTTCGGGGTCTCCTCCATTGCACGGTTAAATAAGCATGCTTTTATATATGTGTCGTAGTAGTTAGTAATAAAGCATGAATTTCTGTCTACCTTGGATAAGGATGGAGGTGTTCCTAGGTTATGAAGTGTTTACGGTCTATTCTATTTATAAACCTGTGATTGTCTTGACGAAGAGCATGTATGATTTTTGACCTAGTTTTGGGAGTATTTCTGATGAGCATTGCACACACGCACATTTCTGTTCATGTATTGTTAGTATACGGGAACTTGGTCGAGCTCTAATTGGATTTAGTTGCATTCTTTGAGATATTTGCTTGCTAGTTGGTTTTGGTTAGTTTGAAGGGGATCGTTACATTTTCATTCTAGTTGCATTCATGCATTGCATTGCATTAGGTTAAATGGATTTTGTGGGTACATTCGCTATAGGCCCTCACGAGACCTTACTCGTCCACTGGGGCTGCCTAGGGGTTTAAAGGGCTTGTTGCATATACCAAATGCAACCGTGATCACCTACGGAAGTGGTACTAGTTAGTTAGTTAGTTGTAATTGTTTATGCTTGAGGACAAGCATCGGTTTAAGTTTGGGGGTGTGATAAGTGGATTTTATATCCACTTGGAGCGTTCCATATCGGCTTAAATTGATTGTCTTGGACTCAAGTTTGTGGTGGTTTTGATGTGTTTTGCTTAGTTGTGCAGAATTACGAGAATGTTGACTAAGGTGGATGCTTCTATAATTTTTGGGGAATTAATTGATTAAAATTCGAATTTCTGAGAAGGGTTGCGCAGTCTACACTGTTGTGGCCATATCTTGAGTTCTAGAAGTCCGTTTGAGGCCCGTAAGCAGTCCACGCAAAGATAACGGGATTCTCTATCATTCTAAGGTGGTCCAGAGGTCCAATTACGTTTGGAACGTTCCAGAAAATCTGAAGGTGCATTGCATTAGGTTAAATGGATTTTGTGGGTACATTCGCTATAGGCCCTCACGAGACCTTACTCGTCCACTGGGGCTGCCTAGAGGTTTAAAGGGCTTGTTGCATATGCCAAATGCAACCGTGATCACCTACGGAAGTGGTACTAGTTAGTTAGTTAGTTAGTTGTAATTGTTTATGCTTGAGGACAAGCATCGGTTTAAGTTTGGGGGTGTGATAAGTGGATTTTATATCCACTTGGAGCGTTCCATATCGTCTTAAGGTGCATTGCATTAGGTTAAATGGATTTTGTGGGTACATTCGCTATAGGCCCTCACGAGACCTTACTCGTCCACTGGGGCTGCCTAGGGGTTTAAAGGGCTTGTTGCATATGCCAAATGCAACCGTGATCACCTACGGAAGTGGTACTAGTTAGTTAGTTAGTTGTAATTGTTTATGTTTGAGGACAAGCATCGGTTTAAGTTTGGGGGTGTGATAAGTGGATTTTATATCCACTTGGAGCGTTCCATATCGGCTTAAATTGATTGTCTTGGACTCAAGTTTGTGGTGGTTTTGATGTGTTTTGCTTAGTTATGCAGAATTACGAGAATGTTGACTAAGGTGGATGCTTCTATAATTTTTGGGGAATTAATTGATTAAAATTCGAATTTCTGAGAAGGGTTGCGCAGTCTACACTGTTGTGGCCATATCTTGAGTTCTAGAAGTCCGTTTGAGGCCCGTAAGCAGTCCACGCGAAGATAACGAGATTCTCTATCATTCTAAGGTGGTCCAGAGGTCCAATTACGTTTGAAACGTTCCAGAAAATCTGAAGGTGCATTGCATTAGGTTAAATGGATTTTGTGGGTACATTCGCTATAGGCCCTCACGAGACCTTACTCGTCCATTGGGGCTGCCTAGGGGTTTAAAAGGCTTGTTGCATATGCCAAATGCGACCGTGATCACCTACGGAAGTGGTACTAGTTAGTTAGTTAGTTAGTTAGTTGTAATTGTTTATGCTTGAGGACAAGCATCGGTTTAAGTTTGGGGGTGTGATAAGTGGATTTTATATCCACTTGGAGCGTTCCATATCGGCTTAAGGTGCATTGCATTAGGTTAAATGGATTTTGTGGGTACATTCGCTATAGGCCCTCACGAGACCTTACTCGTCCATTGGGGCTGCCTAGGGGTTTAAAGGGCTTGTTGCATATGCCAAATGCAACCGTGATCACCTACGGAAGTGGTACTAGTTAGTTAGTTAGTTGTAATTTTTTATGCTTGAGGACAAGCATCGGTTTAAGTTTGGGGGTGTGATAAGTGGATTTTATATCCACTTGGAGCGTTCCATATCGGCTTAAATTGATTGCCTTGGACTCAAGTTTGTGGTGGTTTTGATGTGTTTTGCTTAGTTGTGCAGAATTACGAGAATGTTGACTAAGGTGGATGCTTCTATAATTTTTGGGGAATTAATTGATTAAAATTCGAATTTCTGAGAAGGGTTGCGCAGTCTACACTGTTGTGGCCATATCTTGAGTTCTATAAGTCCGTTTGAGGCCCGTAAGCAGTCCACGCGAAGATAACGAGATTCTCTATCATTCTAAGGTGGTCCAGAGGTTCAATTACGTTTGGAACGTTCTAGAAAATCTGAATAAAAGTCAGCCACGAATTTTCCTTAAAAACAGAATCAATTTAGGAAACGTATCTTGCAGAAATTCTATTATAATTCTGTTTTTGTATTTTCTTGCTGGGGAAGATTTTTAGAGCCTATTTAAACACATCATACCATTGTAATAGAGATAGACATATTATTACTTATAATTACATATCATAGCTTAGATATGCAAGGGAGAAAAGGAGAGAAGGATTCCACGCTCGTGATAAGCAACGGATCTCGATCTACTTCATCTTTTGTTTTAGATTTGTTCTCTCAAACTCTTGTTCTATTAATATAATTACTTCTTTTATTTATATCTTGTTTGATACCATGTTTTCATTGAATCCCATGGTGACGAAAGGTTTAACTATGAACTAATCGTTGTCATGGGATTCTAACGGATTTATCTATGTAGCTTAGTAGTTTGTATGCTTTAAAGATTTATGTGTGGTGAATTCTTGATATCCTCGTATGGTTGTGTTTCATGTATTTAGATGCGTCGCGAACATCTAATTTGTTAATCTCTTGCTAAACGAGAGTGGATCTTGAGATTTAGAACTTGCCATGCTAGCATAGGATAGGTTGATGTTTTAACATCATGATTTGTGGCGTAAATAGAGATATTATGCTACCTTATGTGATCTATGTGGATAACTTGAGCTTAAACCTCTATGTTTTCAAATTCTATAGAGATATAGGGTCTAAACATAATAGGTGTCTACTCATCTTCTATCTCTTTTGTGGATGTATGTGTAGTTTGGTGCTAGTATACCGAGAGGTAGCTTTTACTTGTTTCGTGTTATCCGATCAGATATCAAAACCATCACATGTATTGATTAAAGGCTGCGACTCTAAGTGAAGTAGATAATGAAGTTAGGATTCCATGTTTATTCTCATATAAGTAATTTGATTTTAGATCTCATTAGCTAGTTAATTCTTAAATTGCATATTAGTTAAATTTATTTAATTAAATCTCAATTAATTACTTGTCTTAGCAGTGAATTAAGATCATACATTGTTGAATAGGTGTATTTACTGAAAAGAACCATAACCTGATCCCTGTGGGAACGAATTTGGACTTAACCTTATATATTACCTGTGACCACGTACGCTTGCGTGATTTTGTGTAAACAGCAACCCCGTGTCACCCGCATGGCCACACATGCTTAAAAAAGGAAGAAAGAAACCAATGAGAAACCACATAAAGAAGATAACCACTATATCAGATTATCAGGGGTTTGTTTACAATGATTTTTGTCATAGATTTAGCTGTAGCAGTGTGGAAACTGGAAAGTCTCTTTCTTGAGTTAAGATGGAGATACACTTCAACATTTTACATTGCTTCACTGCTGAAAAATCAAATTTGATCACAAACTGACTAAAAAACCATGTATAACAAGGAAATAGAAACACAAGTACTTGGACTAGTCTCTAACAGAACATGTTGATTGGAGACGCTAATGACAAAATCAAACAAGACATTTTTAAATAAAATGATGACCTACATAATTACTAGATTTGTACCAATCCCATCCACTTTCACTTGGTTGACAGTTGCTCGTGCAACTTCAGCCCTTCCTATGTCCTCTTTTGATTGCTTCACTGCCAATTCTAAAGGATTTATCTCACCAACGCAAATATCACCAGCTTGTTGCATTTCTTCTTTATCAATGCCAACATCATCTTGTGAAACAATTCCATGTCTGCAAAGTGTTAAATGGGAAATTGGGTGTCTCAGTTGCCCATTTTCATGTTAAGAGGAACTATCATTCAACGACGACAAACAACTTGAAAGAGTTTCCAATATTGTGTATCCTCCTGGAAGACTTTCAGCCAGGTTAAAACAGATCAAGGTCTTGAAGTCAGATGGGAAGTTCTGAAAAGCTTCTTTCACTGCACGATACCGAAGAATACCTAGTCCTGCTCTTGCAAGTGCTTCCGATTGCTGAATCTTTTGAAGATTATACATCCTGATGAACTTATGAGCATTCAGGATCTCTAGAATAATATCCAACCAATAGTCCCGCCGTGAACTGCCTTTGAAATCAGAAAATTCAAAAAAAACAGGCTCTGTGCTGTAAAGGATTGAAAAACCTAGACATGAGGATGTTTACACAATTTTATTTTTTGACAAAACTTAGAATGAAAACAGCAAAACATACATTGATGTAGACTTGTACATCATTGCCCTATCATACAGACGAGCACCCATTGGTCCTGTTAGATCAGGCTTTATAACCTGCCTCATATCCGCAGCTAATTCAAATTTCACAGACTTAAAGTACATATCATTACTGGTCAATATCAAACGACCTGACAAAGAGAACCAAAACAGTAATAAAGTCAGTATCCAGGTATATATTGAAGAAACTAGCAACCAGATTCAGGAAATGAGAAATCCGCAAGCCGATGTATATAATCTAACAACTGAAGATTTAAGGGAAGACAGTTCCAACCAGGCCATGCAGCGGTCCCAACATGCTAAAAAATTGGTTGAGTTGGACCGGTGCCATCTGTATCTAATATGATCTCGCCCTCGGTAAGCTGAAGGTTGAATTCTGAGGAAGATTTGTTTGCATTCGCAGCAGATTTGATTACCCTGCAGAAAACGTCCATGAACTATTATTATAAAATTATAGACGATAAATTCGGTTTTTACTTTGCTCTTGGTTTATTCTCTAATTAGGGCTTCGATTTAAGAAGAGCTAAATTAGGAGGATTATTATTATTTAGTAGGGAAGTAGAGATGATTAAATTTACTCTATAATAAGTGTCATTGTAAAAACAGAACTGTTTTGACAAATATGGTCCAAATTCAGACTGAATACAATAGATGATGGTGATTATCTCAAACAGCAGTGCAAGCTACACGAAAACCCTACTCTGTTATGTGTCACCAAAAACTCAATGAGCCATTTATAGTAGGGGAGTATTGACACGACTGAACAATTATATATATGCTTTTGTCAGCTGGTCAAGTCCACTATACCTTGAACTGGCGTAGCTTGTCAGCTTAACAAACCAATTCAATCTATTCATTGTATAATTGGATCAAAACATACATTAACACTTATCCTGTTGCATGTCTTTGACAAGATAATGAGCAATGTTCAACTGCAATATTTCCATGAATGGACAAAATTTGATGCTACCAGTGAAGTCACGTAAACCAATTCAAGCACATAATCTATACATTTTTAGTTTTATTACAATCAGAAGCCATAGCTCAATGGTCAATTCGTGACCCTATTTATTGGTTCTTATAAAAGCACAGTGCACTTATGGAAAATATATATCTTGGTAATGATGAAATTTTATTAGTAGCACATGCATAGTTAAGGTGATTAGTGACAGGAAGTATACTAGTAGAGTTATTCCATAATGTGCTGGAAGTGGAAGTTGGCCATAAGAATAAAAAAAAATATATATAAGGATTTACATAATTGTTGTATATCCTTACTTTTCCAGGCTGCGAAGGTACTTGTCGTAGATAGAAAAATGAAGTTTGTTGCCTGAAGACAATGTCAGTACAACAAAGAGATTGTGAACGGTGATTACATCTGCAATAACTGTACAGGCAGGAGCAATTCGTACAAAAGCCTCCAGCCCCACAGTTTTACTATCATCAGCCTGAGAGAGAATGAAGACAATAATAAAACAGAAGGTCCTCGAAAACTACACCAACGTCCAACTGTAATAGAAATCTGAATATAGAAACTACTCGACTCTAAAAAGATGATGTGAATACATTTTGCCTGTTGACCTCAGAATGAGAGTGCAATGAGAGAACCTGCGCAGCCATATTTGTGGAATTAGAATAGAAAAGTGACCACCTCTCCTCATCCTTCACTTCCTGGTTACTGCGAGATGCAGTTTTTTGTATCTTTCACGTGATGGGGTGGATCTAGTAAGGAACAACCCCGGGGGGGGGGGGGGGGGGGGGGGGGTGCACGTGTCTCCCCTAATATAGATGTTCCCCATGAAAAAATTTACTTGGTGCCCCTAGAAAAATTATATACTAGATCCACCCATGTCGACATGTACGAATATTATAATCAATATAACATTGCTCAGTTCACATTCTCTTATACACTAGTTTAAATTGAACAACGACTTCCTGACGATAATGCAGGGACCAACGTTTAGGTAACATATATGCCTATACATAAGATGCACTAGCCATGTAACGTAAATCAAGAAAATTTATTATGTTCACAATTTGGAAGGTTCTACAGCAGATGTGGTGTGGTCTTACAGTGTTTTGTTCATTCTTAACACTTGGCCCTTCCCATGCAAGCATCATATCAAATGTTAAGCGACGAAAATTTTTATCAGCCAAGTAATCTGGACGCTTTGTCATCGTGTTCAGTGCTTGATACGAACAAAATTCTATTAAACTTCTAGCATAAACCAATTATTCCTTAATGACATCAGGGTACCAAATGTCAAAAGAGTGCTGCAACTCTTCAGTTGGTTTATCCAGGATCCTGCAAGTCAGCAGATTCCACATGTGTACACTCAATAAAACTAAGAAAAATAATGCTAGTTAAAAACTGTTGCTTTGATTTATATTTAATTTTTAGTTGTAGCAATTCTTTGGGTTCTTCTGCAGCATAAGAAGACACTAAAATATGCAGCTTCAAATAAATCATGTAATTCTTTCGTTTGAGTTGACGACTCGCGAGTTTAATTAAGCTATAGTTTGGGCTCAGTGCAAAACAATGTATTTTATCCGAATCATAATTCAATAAGGTGCAAAACTCTTATAGGGGAATAACAGGGATTTAAACAATGGCAGTTGGGAAAAAGAGAGAAGGAGATCATCACAAAAAGTCCAAATTAGGAATTACCCCAACCTCAGCATCCAAATCAAAATCTCCAAAACATCGTGGATCACATTAAAAGACAAAAAAACTCGAAACCATTAATCCAAAATTTCTTAACACCGCAATAACCTCAACCAAACCCCAAATTTGCAATTTACGAGCTGATCCCCAGACCTCAACTTCTATACATTACTTATAACGACCTAGAAAATCGCGTATTTAAAATTTCTTATTTAATATTAAATGTGGATTAGATGATGTGATTATTTGTGTGGAGTTCAATATATGTGATATTGTGTTCATGTGTGTATATGATGATTTGTGTGTGCCGTGTAAGTCTGTGTATATTTATTTATATTTTTGAGGATTTAAATGTATTTAAATCGTGCATTATTGATCTTCTGAGATTTTTATAAAATCATCGGAGTTGTTAAACATCACGAAATCTCTCATGATGTTATTTTTATGATATTATTGAGTTTTTAAAATTAGAGGGAGAATTATTTTGGGAGTTTAAGTATTTTAAAATGATTTAAAGAGTTTTATTTCATTTAAATGGTCAAAACTTGTAAAATTCATATTTAATTCATTTTTGATCCTAAAAATATTTTTAAAATATGTGGGTGTTCATAATTTTACACTCTTTATTTAAAAAATGAAAAGTTTTATTTTCCATTATATTTCTAATTACTTTCAAATTATTAAAGGTTGTGTATTAGTTTTAAATTAGTTTTAATAGGTAAAATACCAAATTACCTTTGTGACTTTAAATCCCTAAATTCACATGTTCTTCCCCAATTGAGTTGCTCTGTTCTGTTTTGTCGAAGAAGTCTCTCGAGACTTCTCTCTCAAATTCTCGACCTCTCTCCCCCACTCTCACAACATCTCTACCTCTCTCTCACGCTTCAATCTCTCCCGTTTAATCTCTTTACTCGCGAATCTCTCCCTCCTCCTCTTTTCGCAGCGTGTATATATTGTGTGTATAGGCAAGGTCTGCTGGGGGGGTTTTGTATACGGCTTGTGTGTTGTGCAGCTTGTGGGAATTGTGCGCGTATGTATGCTATGCGTGTTCATGTGAGAGTGTTGTTTGTGGGTGCGAACGGTGTGTGTGTGTACCTCTGCGTGTGCGTCTGTGTTGTGCTTGTGATAGGGCGCTGCTGTGTATATAGGCTTTTGGGTTTGTGAGCCGCTGGGTTGTGGTTCGAAAATGGACAGGAGCTGAGAAGCGTGTGTGTATACTGATGTTCTTGGTTGCCATAGTTATTGATTTCGATCGAAAATATTGAGCCGAGTGGGAGTTAAGAGGAGGGAAAAACAAAAGTTAGAAGAGAGCAGAGAGGATGAATGTATGTGTCTCGACTGTGCGTGCAGTGGGTCTGTGATAAAATGTTTGTTTGTGTCTGGGTGAGTTCGGTTGGCTGTAAATGTGTTATGGTTGTGTTTGTGTTTAATGTTTCTGGACTGTAGTGATGGAGGGAATGCATGAGAGTTGGTATAGAGAAGTTGTGTAGGGATGGGGGTTTTGTTCGTGTGGTGTATGTTGTATATGAGGATGAGTAGGCGCGGCAGGGTAAGAAAACAGAGAGTTTGGGTATATGTATTCTATGGTGTAAAGTTGAAGAAGGAAAGAGTAGTGGAAGGGGGTGGCATTGGTGTGTTAATAAGTGTGGGGTTGTCTGCATATGTGCAAGTTTCGCTGTGTTTGGGTGTAGGAGAATAATTGGTAAGTGATAAATTATATATGGGTCTCGTAAACTTATAGCCGGTTTTAAAGGAAAGTATTTGGATCCTGAGGTCTTATGTCAATAGTAGGATCCTATATTTATTTTATACTAAATTTTATGTGATAGTGAGTTCATAAGTAAGCATTAATTGTATATCTGGAGTTATTGATTTTAAAGGTTGAAATGTATCTAATGTGATTTGGGTTGTGAATGGTACGAGTATGTAAATTGAGTGTTAATATGTGGATTGTCAGAAGGATGTAAATAGTGTACATTGGTTTGGTCGGAGATGATGGTATATTATTCTGAAGCAAAGAATGGCTCAATTGCTTGTTTGTGTCGGTTAATATAAAAAAAGTGCTGTCCAAATTCTGTTAGAATTATTTTATAATTCTGATAGTAAATTTATAAGAATTATTTGTAAGTCGGTATGATATACGTGTTAAGTGTTTATGTGATTAATGCATGCTATGTGCTATATGTGTTGTATGTGTAAAGCGCAATAGGAAACGTATGGGTAGATTAGAATGATTAGTAAGGTTTGGTTTGTTTGTATTGAAGTAGTACTTTACTTGGTATAGGTACGAGCTGTGTAACGATGGAATCTCGCGGAAGAAGATAGTTGTCGGGGTGGACGAGTGTGGTTGTATAGAAGCTGACCCGTGATAATCAAAAGACGAATATATGATCGAGTAGAGGCCAATGTGTAGAGAAGTAGAGACTGAAGCGAAGTGAATAACAAATTGAGATGTGGAAGTTGGATCTTTGTATACTGAGGCAAGTGTGATCGCTCCTCACTTATTGTTCAAGTGATGCAATTCTGTTCTATTACATGTCAGATATGTCGGTCAAATTATGTTTACAAAGTGATATTCTTCTTCAAATGATGTCCAAATATTTATATGTTCCACCTATAGCTCAAGTGCGAATTTTCAAATGATCTTAACACCTTTTTCTCAATAATATTTTAAAACATGGAATGTTATTTGATTACTCAGGAGAGTACCATTTATTTTAATTTACTTTATTTTATTTCTTCAAAAATGTTTAAAAGACGTTGTAATTAGAGGAAATCCAAGATTTTAAAATCTTATAAAACTCTTTTAACACCAATCCTGATTATGGCATATTTTCACTGATGGACCCTCTTTAGGGGTTGTTTTCTTCAAACTCACCTACAATTTAATTATCTTGAAGTTAATTTACAAAGGATCATTTTTTTTAAACTACTTAATTCACTTATGCTGATTCAAACTTGACAATATGTCGGTAAATTTTATTAAATTCTTAGCACTTGGCTGTATCCTTGCTTTATCTTATAATCAAAGTTGTTGTTAATCATGTTCCAAGTATTTTCCCTTTATTTCTTGTTCAAGTGAAATTTACTTTTAATTATTTCTGATTATAATGTCACCCATTTATTGTCGATCTCGTCGATACTTATTGTTTGTGTTCATTCAATTGTTACCCCATTTATTGTCGATCTCGTCGATACTTATTGTTTGTGTTCATTCAATTGTTACCCCATTTATTGTCGATCTCGTCGATACTTATTGTTTGTGTTCATTCAATTGTTACCCCATTTATTGTCGATCTTGTCGACATTTATTCTTATTATTGTTTGTTCAGTTGTCACCCCATTTATATATCGAACTTGTCGATATCGAGGATAGAACTGTTGATTCTCTTTTCATTCCACTAGTTGAGTTGTTGTGCCGGAACGTGAGTTTTCTAGATTGTTTGATTGACAGAGGGTGTCGATTGTCCCGACACCTAGAGTGTTGGATTTAGAATTGGAATGTTTTCAGATGTCCCTTCGGGGAGACCATATTATGGTCAGGGGAGTCCCCTCGGGGAGACAAGTTTAATTGTCAGAAGTTAAGGCCAATGTGTGCCGTGGATCCATTATAGGACATTGCTGTGTGCGTTTGTCCGGGATTAGTGCGTGACTGATCAGCAGCCTAACCTTATTGTTTTTTTTAATAAATAAAAATCCAATTCTAATCCATACATTGAGGTTGAGTTGATTTAAAGTCTGATTCCTTTGAAGCCTATGAGGATTATCTATGATTATCAGAATTTTTATCAGTACTCATTGTTGATGCATTTTATTCTAGTGAAGCCCTATTAGCTCATCTTGGAGTCACGATATTTAATTTCTCTAGCTGATTTCTTTCGTACCATATGATGATTATTCTTGTTGATCCGAAGCTATATTGTTCTTGATATTGCTATCACTGTTTACACTTGCTGAGCATTGTTGGCTCACTCTTGCTTGTTTTATTTTTCTTCAGTTAATAGAGGAGATTAGTGGACCTTGTGGTTGGTGAGTTTTCCTGCTCCAGCAGCGAGAGGTGATGTTCGAGTTGTTGGTTTCGTCGGGTAGTGATTTGAGCTTATCAGAGGTTGATTACCAGTTGGACAGTGGACTTAGTTATAAGATTGTATAACAATTTTATTCTGAGGTTGGATTGTAATGATTAAATTTGATAGTTTGTTTCATACCCTAACCTGTAAGCGGTCTTGGATCAGGGGTATTTATTATTACTTTATGTTTATATCCAGGTTTATATTATGTTGATTATGGTTATTGGCCCCAAATCTGTACCCCGGATGATGGGATGCCACAGTTGGTATCAGAGCTACAGGTTATGGTCGCTGAAACAGTTAGGATGGGTGGGTATACGTGTGTGAGACGGGCGTTAGGAAGAACGATTTAGGATAAGATTCGCTTTAGTTTATTGTGATGAATATTGCGACGTTGTACGGTCTTTTGACATATCGCACGTGTAGGAGTTTGATTCGTTC
Organism: Saposhnikovia divaricata; assembly: GCA_036435485.1. Taxonomy (NCBI): domain Eukaryota; kingdom Viridiplantae; phylum Streptophyta; class Magnoliopsida; order Apiales; family Apiaceae; genus Saposhnikovia; species Saposhnikovia divaricata. Next base: position 31,014,693 of record CM071600.1, read on the forward strand.
GAAGATTTGGTTATGAGCGAGACAGATAATCCAGAGCCGCCTGGGCTAAGTGAGCAGTTGAAGCTACCAGTTTGGAAGACATTATCTCGAGACCTTCGCGTACCTTCTAGAACATTTCTACAACTTTAGCTACGATGTGAAAGTTATAGATAGAATACGAGAAGACTAGAAATAAGATGTAGGAAGCGATTGTTGGCATTTGTTGGAAGTGGGGGCATAACTGCACGCTACTAGCCGTTGATCTCGGTTGAATTCTTAATTGATTCCCCATTTGGGCAGTTGAATGGATTCTTGTTGTTGCTCTGAATTGTTGTAAACGAATTCACGGTTTATATTATCGCTGAAGAAATTGTTGTGCAGTAACGGTTAAAATCGAGAATGAATAGAGATCTTCGTAGTTATTCAACTCATTATTGTCAGGCCGGTTTGGCAGCTACTTATATTAATGCTTAGCCGACAAGAGTGAGATTATGAATAATTATGAATTTCTTGAACGTTTGTTTAATCGACTATTCTTCCATTGATGATGAGTTTCGTATATCAGATTCACTTGAATTTAATCCAATTCTTTCAGTATTTTTTTTAAGGACACTTGGTCCAACTCCATACTTGAAAATTTTGAGACTCTTGAACTCTTTCTATTTTTTCCCTGAATAATTGATTTCTTTTATTCAAACTGAGATGAACAACCTATATTTATAGGGGATTCAGGGACATTTTATCTTTGTGATAAAAGTCTGGTGGGACGCCACTGATTGTGTTTGTCATGAAAGTACTGAAGGCTGGCCACCTTTTTGTACTAGGGCAGTTGACCTAAGTGACAAATACAACCTGATAACAGTTCAAAGATCATATTGATCTCTCGGTTAAATCCTTTCACAAAAAGTTTTATCAAACAAAATCCAGTGTACATTCATATTGATACCTATACATTCTATTGATTTCCTTATCGGAAAAACCTTGATGATTTTGGATTGCTAGTGATGAAGAGCTGCGAAGATAGACCCAACGACATTCCTAGTTGTTGAAACTGCAATTACGTGGCGAAGATTGATTAAGCAAGATTGAGAAGTTGATGTTAAAATAGAGATTGAGTATTAAATTGGATTAATTATTGGATTGAGAACACATGTACAAGATGCGAGATTAATGAAAATTGAGTCAAGAAAGGAGCATGTATCAAGGGCACAAGATTGAGGATTTGTTAAAGATTGAAAAGAGAATGATGATGAAGATGTTTGGTATGTGATGTTTATTGTTGATGAAAGATTTTTTTGGGCACCTGTTTAAATTTTGAGGGTAGTAAATGGATTATCATAATATTATGAATGTTTTGAAACCCATTGTCGAGGCCAAGATTTTAGGACCAAGGAATGATGACTTGAGTAAAGCAGAATAAAGCAGGATAGATTTGTTTGTGAAAACTATCAGAAGGAAATGAAATTTAAATAAGAGGTAAGATGATTGTGTTGGATTTAATGACTGGTATGAACTCAATTTGAAGAGTCGTGATTATTAAGAATAGAAGAGAGTCGACCAAGATGGAACAAGATGAGAAGAAGAGGAAGACAGTGAACCATGAAGTTTCAGAAGCGTTTCAACAGAAGACGTGTAATTCAGGTAAGGGAAGAATGTAGAACTTAAAAGACCTAGAGTAGGGAGAACAACGGCATAGTAGTTGCCCACATAATGAGAATTAATAGAATTCACCAAAGCCCACGTGGTTAGAAGATAAGATTTCGAGAAAGAGCATATTGAAATTGTGTTGAGATAAATGCAGAAAGTTGCAAGTGTAATCGGATGGAATAGTGTGGTAATAAGTGACAGAATTAGAGATCAAAAGTTGTGTGCCGTACGTGGGGGAAGATAAGACGTGTTGCCAGAGATTGTACCATATCAGTACTAGTGGACCCTATGATGAAAGTCACGGAACTGCTTTCTATAAATTATTGGGAAGCTAGAAATTCATTATGATTATGAATGATGTTAGCAAGAGTTTGAATGTGATGGTAGTGAAAAGAGTTAACTGCTATTCAAGATTGGATTGTTTAGCTAATTACGAAGAACAAACAAATTGTGACGGCAAGAAAGTGAGATTATGATTTTCAAGGGATGTAAAGTGGTGTTTTGAGACCGAAAGCAGATAAAGAGGTCTTAACGAGTATGCAGACCAGAAGACTGTTATACCAAGATTATGGAGTTGTTTTGCACAGAAAGAAATATCCAAAAGAAAATAGTTAAATCGAAGAGATTTCAGTGATTATATATTTTTTTTATTTTTATTTTCGAAAAGTATAATTTGATGGATTACCGGGATTGTCACCAGGTAAAGATGAAGAGTTTGTTTGTTATTCATTTCCAAAAAAAAAAAAAAAAATTTGCAAGGTGTTCAATATTGAATAACATCAATGTAAATGTTGGAGTTAACAATTTGATTAAAGGATCTTCGTAAGAGGAGTAGTAGTACTCACCGTATCTCAAGAGGAAGATTATGCATAAGATTTTTTAAATATGAGTTTTAGATGGAAAGGAATAAAATTTTAAGACATGTGGTTAGTAATGAAAGAATCAAAGTGAATTTTGTGAAGATGGAGCAAATGAATTGAGAAAGGCCATAATGCTAGCAGAGAACGAAAGTTTTAAAGGATGAACCAGGAGCTACTAAACGTTTTGAAGGCTTTTATCCAGATAGCCTCAGCATTAGGTGAGTTCACCAGTAAACAAATAGACGTGAAGAGAGCTTTTAATAGCTATGGAGAATTAATAATCACTCCAGTGATAATGAAACTAGATGCATGAGCAAGGAGACCTTATGAATTACTATGATGATTTTCGCCTAGAGTTAAGAAATAAGATGTGGAAGTTTGAACGCCTAGTCTACAACGAAGGTGATTGATACTTTGGCATTTCAGCCTGAATTATTATAGGTACCAAGATGAGGCGATGAACCAGAGTGTGAATGAGTTGACGGGAGAGGAATCGAACAGTCAGAAGGATAAGTGATGAATGGATGACGTGATTGATGTGGTTAATTAAGTAATGTAAAGCGTTGGAATTATAATGCGTAGAGTCAAGTTCGAGAATTTGTTGAGTGAGTAGAGTTGTATCTCAGAAATTGATTTTAGAAGATGCAGAATAAGTATAGTTTAGAGAAATTTCTATGACCATGAGTTATTTGTTGAAGATGCGTAATTGAGTTGACGTGTCTTAAGTCAAATTTCATGATTAATTAAAGTTAGAGTTTGTTGAAAATTGTTGGAATGAAAGCATTTTATGATTGGTATTGAGGGGGCTGTGACCCCGAAATAATTGATATTACAAACCAGTAAATCAAGATTTCGTTCTTGCAGTGGGTTATGGTTATGAAGTTTATTAGTTTTCAAAATTGTAGATATAAAAAAATGTTTTATAAGAGTGAGAATTGAGATGTTAATTGAATCACGTTTGACGTGTATCTAATGACGTATGTATTTGATTGTAGTATTCGATTCCAAGGGCACGATCGAGAATGAATGACATGAGGTTTGGTTGACAGATTGAATCAAGGTATCATGGATTGTTCAATTGCCTGTTTACTACAAGTCAAAGCAGATTTATTTATTTACTTGTTTACTGCAAATCAAGGCAGATTTCATGTTAGCACTGAATATGATTAAATTAAGATGATGAATAAATGGTAATGAGTTGTGTGTGGATGATTGGGTTGGTATTTGAGGTAATTACGCAGGGCATAGTCCATTATACGAAAAGGTCATGCCCGATTTTCTATAGATCAGGCATTCGTTTAAGAGAAATAAATGTTTCGAATTAACGAAATTCGTAAGGGAAAGGTTTAAGTTTATCTTGGAGTTTGAGGGCTTACAGGATAAGCCTATTGAGGTATGAGTTGATATAGAGTAGTCCTAGAGTTGAGAATACAACCTGGGAAATTGAAAGCGAATGTTTGAGAAGAACCGTTACTTGTGTTCTTAGGATTGATTCTGAGGACAGAATCCTTTTAAGGGGGGAAGGATATAACGACCTAGAAAATCGCGTATTTAAAATTTCTTATTTAATATTAAATGTGGATTAGATGATGTGATTATTTGTGTGGAGTTCAATATATGTGATATTGTGTTCATGTGTGTATATGATGATTTGTGTGTGCCGTGTAAGTCTGTGTATATTTATTTATACTTTTGAGGATTTAAATGTATTTAAATCGTGCATTATTGATCTTCTGAGATTTTTATAAAATCATCGGAGTTGTTAAACATCACGAAATCTCTCATGATGTTATTTTTATGATATTATTGAGTTTTTAAAATTAGAGGGAGAATTATTTTGGGAGTTTAAGTATTTTAAAATGATTTAAAGAGTTTTATTTCATTTAAATGGTCAAAACTTGTAAAATTCATATTTAATTCATTTTTGATCCTAAAAATATTTTTAAAATATGTGGGTGTTCATAATTTTACACTCTTTATTTAAAAAATGAAAAGTTTTATTTTCCATTATATTTCTAATTACTTTCAAATTATTAAAGGTTGTGTATTAGTTTTAATAGGTAAAATACCAAATTACCTTTGTGACTTTAAATCCCTAAATTCACATGTTCTTCCCCAATTGAGTTGCTCTGTTCTGTTTTGTCGAAGAAGTCTCTCGAGACTTCTCTCTCAAATTCTCGACCTCTCTCCCCCACTCTCACAACATCTCTACCTCTCTCTCACGCTTCAATCTCTCCCGTTTAATCTCTTTACTCGCGAATCTCTCCCTCCTCCTCTTTTCGCAGCGTGTATATATTGTGTGTATAGGCAAGGTCTGCTGGGGGGGTTTTGTATACGGCTTGTGTGTTGTGCAGCTTGTGGGAATTGTGCGCGTATGTATGCTATGCGTGTTCATGTGAGAGTGTTGTTTGTGGGTGCGAACGGTGTGTGTGTGTACCTCTGCGTGTGCGTCTGTGTTGTGCTTGTGATAGGGCGCTGCTGTGTATATAGGCTTTTGGGTTTGTGAGCCGCTGGGTTGTGGTTCGAAAATGGACAGGAGCTGAGAAGCGTGTGTGTATACTGATGTTCTTGGTTGCCATAGTTATTGATTTCGATCGAAAATATTGAGCCGAGTGGGAGTTAAGAGGAGGGAAAAACAAAAGTTAGAAGAGAGCAGAGAGGATGAATGTATGTGTCTCGACTGTGCGTGCAGTGGGTCTGTGATAAAATGTTTGTTTGTGTCTGGGTGAGTTCGGTTGGCTGTAAATGTGTTATGGTTGTGTTTGTGTTTAATGTTTCTGGACTGTAGTGATGGAGGGAATGCATGAGAGTTGGTATAGAGAAGTTGTGTAGGGATGGGGGTTTTGTTCGTGTGGTGTATGTTGTATATGAGGATGAGTAGGCGCGGCAGGGTAAGAAAACAGAGAGTTTGGGTATATGTATTCTATGGTGTAAAGTTGAAGAAGGAAAGAGTAGTGGAAGGGGGTGGCATTGGTGTGTTAATAAGTGTGGGGTTGTCTGCATATGTGCAAGTTTCGCTGTGTTTGGGTGTAGGAGAATAATTGGTAAGTGATAAATTATATATGGGTCTCGTAAACTTATAGCCGGTTTTAAAGGAAAGTATTTGGATCTTGAGGTCTTATGTCAATAGTAGGATCCTATATTTATTTTATACTAAATTTTATGTGATAGTGAGTTCATAAGTAAGCATTAATTGTATATCTGGAGTTATTGATTTTAAAGGTTGAAATGTATCTAATGTGATTTGGGTTGTGAATGGTACGAGTATGTAAATTGAGTGTTAATATGTGGATTGTCAGAAGGATGTAAATAGTGTACATTGGTTTGGTCGGAGATGATGGTATATTATTCTGAAGCAAAGAATGGCTCAATTGCTTGTTTGTGTCGGTTAATATAAAAAAAGTGCTGTCCAAATTCTGTTAGAATTATTTTATAATTCTGATAGTAAATTTATAAGAATTATTTGTAAGTCGGTATGATATACGTGTTAAGTGTTTATGTGATTAATGCATGCTATGTGCTATATGTGTTGTATGTGTAAAGCGCAATAGGAAACGTATGGGTAGATTAGAATGATTAGTAAGGTTTGGTTTGTTTGTATTGAAGTAGTACTTTACTTGGTATAGGTACGAGCTGTGTAACGATGGAATCTCGCGGAAGAAGATAGTTGTCGGGGTGGACGAGTGTGGTTGTATAGAAGCTGACCCGTGATAATCAAAAGACGAATATATGATCGAGTAGAGGCCAATGTGTAGAGAAGTAGAGACTGAAGCGAAGTGAATAACAAATTGAGATGTGGAAGTTGGATCTTTGTATACTGAGGCAAGTGTGATCGCTCCTCACTTATTGTTCAAGTGATGCAATTCTGTTCTATTACATGTCAGATATGTCGGTCAAATTATGTTTACAAAGTGATATTCTTCTTCAAATGATGTCCAAATATTTATATGTTCCACCTATAGCTCAAGTGCGAATTTTCAAATGATCTTAACACCTTTTTCTCAATAATATTTTAAAACATGGAATGTTATTTGATTACTCAGGAGAGTACCATTTATTTTAATTTACTTTATTTTATTTCTTCAAAAATGTTTAAAAGACGTTGTAATTAGAGGAAATCCAAGATTTTAAAATCTTATAAAACTCTTTTAACACCAATCCTGATTATGGCATATTTTCACTGATGGACCCTCTTTAGGGGTTGTTTTCTTCAAACTCACCTACAATTTAATTATCTTGAAGTTAATTTACAAAGGATCATTTTTTTTAAACTACTTAATTCACTTATGCTGATTCAAACTTGACAATATGTCGGTAAATTTTATTAAATTCTTAGCACTTGGCTGTATCCTTGCTTTATCTTATAATCAAAGTTGTTGTTAATCATGTTCCAAGTATTTTCCCTTTATTTCTTGTTCAAGTGAAATTTACTTTTAATTATTTCTGATTATAATGTCACCCATTTATTGTCGATCTCGTCGATACTTATTGTTTGTGTTCATTCAATTGTTACCCCATTTATTGTCGATCTCGTCGATACTTATTGTTTGTGTTCATTCAATTGTTACCCCATTTATTGTCGATCTCGTCGATACTTATTGTTTGTGTTCATTCAATTGTTACCCCATTTATTGTCGATCTTGTCGACATTTATTCTTATTATTGTTTGTTCAGTTGTCACCCCATTTATATATCGAACTTGTCGATATCGAGGATAGAACTGTTGATTCTCTTTTCATTCCACTAGTTGAGTTGTTGTGCCGGAACGTGAGTTTTCTAGATTGTTTGATTGACAGAGGGTGTCGATTGTCCCGACACCTAGAGTGTTGGATTTAGAATTGGAATGTTTTCAGATGTCCCTTCGGGGAGACCATATTATGGTCAGGGGAGTCCCCTCGGGGAGACAAGTTTAATTGTCAGAAGTTAAGGCCAATGTGTGCCGTGGATCCATTATAGGACATTGCTGTGTGCGTTTGTCCGGGATTAGTGCGTGACTGATCAGCAGCCTAACCTTATTGTTTTTTTTAATAAATAAAAATCCAATTCTAATCCATACATTGAGGTTGAGTTGATTTAAAGTCTGATTCCTTTGAAGCCTATGAGGATTATCTATGATTATCAGAATTTTTATCAGTACTCATTGTTGATGCATTTTATTCTAGTGAAGCCCTATTAGCTCATCTTGGAGTCACGATATTTAATTTCTCTAGCTGATTTCTTTCGTACCATATGATGATTATTCTTGTTGATCCGAAGCTATATTGTTCTTGATATTGCTATCACTGTTTACACTTGCTGAGCATTGTTGGCTCACTCTTGCTTGTTTTATTTTTCTTCAGTTAATAGAGGAGATTAGTGGACCTTGTGGTTGGTGAGTTTTCCTGCTCCAGCAGCGAGAGGTGATGTTCGAGTTGTTGGTTTCGTCGGGTAGTGATTTGAGCTTATCAGAGGTTGATTACCAGTTGGACAGTGGACTTAGTTATAAGATTGTATAACAATTTTATTCTGAGGTTGGATTGTAATGATTAAATTTGATAGTTTGTTTCATACCCTAACCTGTAAGCGGTCTTGGATCAGGGGTATTTATTATTACTTTATGTTTATATCCAGGTTTATATTATGTTGATTATGGTTATTGGCCCCAAATCTGTACCCCGGATGATGGGATGCCACATTACTACCCAAACTAAAAATTTTGCCAAGAGTGCCTCTGGAAGAAGAGCCAAGAAGAACACCAACGATGCGCTTGCTAGTATCTTTCGCCACGCGATTGTAATTATCGACTATGCTTAGTAGTAGGGCTGTAAATGAGCCAAACAGTTCGTGAGCGGCTCGAGCTCGATTCGTTAAATATTCGAATTCGATTCGGTATTAATCGAGCCGAGCTCGAGCTCGAGCTCGAACAGTTCGAACTTTCCAACGAGCCGAGCCCGAACTTAAAAGTGTTCGATTCGTAAGGCTCGCGAGCCTTATCGAGCCTTACCTTTATTTAATATATATTTTATATATAGTAATATATATTTATGATTTGTTCATAAAAACATATATGTATGATTTATTTTGCATAATTACCATTTTAGAAAGACAAAACCCTAGAGACCCAAAACACTCAAGTCGCCGCTCTCTGGTCACGAACTCACGATACATCGGATACATCGGATACATCATGATACATCGCCGCTGGGTCATTTTTATTCTCAAACCGCCGCTTTCGGATTAGAGGTAAGAGAACTAATCAACTAATTATATGTTCATGTCTTGATTCTTGTTCAAACTCTTGTTCTTGATCTCTCAATTTCTTTTTCAAATTCAAACTTTTACAACTCTTGATTAATTGTCCTCCTCAAATATTCAATGTTTATCTCTTTATGCTTAACTGATTATGATCTTGATTAGAGGTATGATCTTGATTTTTTATCATTTTTTGTTTAACTGATTATGTGATTCAAAACCCCATTATTTGGTTCCTTTTTAAGCTTCAATATTCGACACTTCACTTTGTGGATATTGTATTTGTATAGATCCTTTTTTGGTGTGATGATTTAAATAAGTGTTCAAGTGTTAGTTTTAATGAAAAACATTAACCATTCAAAGAACAACGTTTAAGAGATATGCTTCGGATTATAATTTGTAATCTATTAAATAACAAATATTTTTATGAAGCAAGCCAAATGGAGCCCAAATTTGGACAATACGGTCTGAAAAATCGTGATTTGTTGATAAATTAGCTGTACATAATGCCCAGAATGGGAGGCTCTGTTCAATTCCCCCTAAACAGTAAACCATAGAGAATATCAACTAGCATTATTAATGCCCAGAATGGGAGGCTCTCTACAAGGAAACCCTCTGAATCTATTAATGTAACAGCATCAGATTCAACTAGAAGTCATGTTACCTTAAACAACCATGGTGATATCAAACTTAATAAACCACACATAATTCATGTATAATTAGTTGTAAATTTCTTTAAGTGTTAGTCGATGCTTGTTAGTCATTAATTAGTTGTAAATTTCTTTAAGTGTTAGTCATGTTCTTCTTTCTTGTTATCACTTTAAAATTTATTGATTTTATCTCTTTTAATATCACCTCTTCTTGGACAGCATGTCGTCATCGCAACAACAACAGTTACATTGTTCTGACGATATTGTTCATGGCACTAGTACAAATGACATTCCTACTAGTGATGTTAATAATGAGAATTCAGATAAGAGGCATAATAATAATGAAGATCGTGGTGAAGATGAAGAAAATTCCAAGTTTGAAAAGAGAAAGAGGCAAAAAACTTCCAGCGTGTGGAATGATTTGAAGGAAATCACTCTTCCAGATGGTACTCTAAAAGCTGAATGTAAGCACTGTAAAACAAAGCTTGCAATTCTTGCAAGCAAGGCTACCAGTCACATGTCAAGACATTTAAAGAATTGTTCACAAAGAAAGATTTATTTGAAGCAGCAACAAAGAATCAATTTCCAGCCATCTAGTTTTTGTGAAGCAGCAATGGTGGATCCTGCTCTAACCGATGGAAAATTTGATATGGCTAAGATGAGAAAAGCAGCTGCAAACTGGGTGTTGATGCATGAGCATCCATTTACAATTATAGAGGAAGAAGGGTTCAATATTATGCAAAAATGTTTTGTTCATCAATATTCCTACTAGTGATTAGTTTTGTTCATCTACCTCCTCCTCTCTGTGGAATTGATATTGCTGATGGCATTTACAAATGTTTGAAAGAGTGGGGAATTGAAAATAAGGTCTACACAATTTCAGTTGATAATGCTGCAAAAAATGACGTGGCTTTAAGAAATCTGAAGGATACTTTTTCTAGAAAAAAAAGCTGATATGTGGTGGTAAATTGTTTCATGTTCGATGCACAGCACATATTCTGAATCTTATGGTATAGGATGGGATTGGAAAAATCAAGAATGTCATCCAAGACATTCGTGATAGTGTGAGTTTTCTCAATCAGTTAGAAGGGCGGCTAATTTTATTCTCAGAAATCGCTCAGCAGTTGCAAGGACCTCATAGGAAGCTTATTCTCGATTGCAAAACCAGGTGGAATTCAACTTTTCTGATGTTATCAACAGCAATCAAGTTTAAAGACGTCTTTCCAAGATTTCAAGAGCGTGAACCTAATTACTATTGTTGTCCAACTGCTGAAGATTGGCTGAAAGTGGAGAAAGTCTGTGAGCTTTTAGAGGTGTTTAATTCAGCCACTAACATAATTTCAGGAAGTGAATATCCAACTTCGAACTTGTTTCTGAATGAAGTTTATCGCGTAAAGGTTGTATTGGACAAAAAGCATTTGGAAATCACAAATGAACAGGACTTCATGTATAGCATGATTGAAACTATGAAAGCAAAATTTGACAAGTATTGGGGTGAAGTTAATTTGCTAATGGCTATTGGTGCCATTTTGGATCCTCGATGTAAGATGCGAGTTATTGAATTTAGCTTTCCTAAAATGTATCCTGCAAGTGTAGCAAAAGAAAATATTGGTAAGGTTCGAGAGGCTTTATACGAGTTATATGAAGAATATGTGGCTGAATTCCAATCAAGCAGTGGTGAACAAAGTGGCGAAACACAAAGTGGTTTACGAAAAGAAGCTAATAATATTCAAATTTCATCCTCGGGCTGGTCAGAATTTAATGATTTTGTGAAAACGATTGAAACGGTTCAGCCTTTAAGATCTGATCTAGATAATTATCTAGAAGAAGGTTGTTTTATTTGCGAAGATTCACAATCATTTGATGCTCTAGAGTGGTGGAAAGTTAATACTTTAAAGTATCGCATCTTGTCTACGATGGCTCGTGATATTCTTGCCATTCCTATCACAACTGTAGCATCTGAAGCTACTTTTAGTGCTGGTGGCAGAGTTATTGATACATATCGTGCATCACTGTCCCCCGAAACAGTGCAAGTACTTCTTTGTGGAGAAGATTGGTGTCGCAGCCTTCATGGGATTAAAAGAAAGAATAAAGTATGCTTTATTTTTATTTTCTTGTATAAAGTAAATAAATTATAATATTTACTTCTATTAGAAAATGAAATATTTTGTATTAATCGAATGTTATGTTTGTTCAGGAGAAGAAACCGATCGAAATTTTACTCCCCAATCGTGGATAAGAGCTAAATAGCAAGATGGTGATTGGTCGCTGCAAAATGCCATCAAGGTCTGCATTGTGTTGTTTTCTTCAGTTATAGTAAAATTTAAAACAACCATTAAGCTCTTTTTTCTTTTCTTAGTTTACATATTTTCCATATGCTTGTAGTTTGTATGTAGTGTACTTGCTGCATTGTGATTACTGCCATTAAGGTCTGCACTGTAGTGTACTTGTATGTAGAGCTAAATAGCAAGATGGTGATTAGTGTTTTGCCCCAGTTGTTCCTCTGCTTGTAGTTTGTATGTAGTGTACTTGCTGCATTGTGTACTAAACTACTAACACTTTATTTTTCTTTTGTTATATATAGGATCTTGGCAATGAAGTATGGACAAAATTAGTAAATGGCTGGTGACTGGACCTGATCTATGAGACTATGACTTTTGTATTTTTTGCTGGCCTGATTTCTAGAATTGTATCAATGTTAATCTAATTTTTGTTGGTCCAGTACTCCAGTTGAAAGTAATATTATGCTGGTTTTGTAACATGACTTGGTTCATATTTGAAATTAAATTATGGTACTAGTACTACTCAGGTTGACATTCATTATTACATGTTCAATATATTTTTAAGCTGGATTGTTGGAGGAATATTTTAAGATAATCGAGCTTTCGAGCCGAACTCGAGCTTATCGAGTATTTAACGAGTCGAGCTTCGAGCTTAAATTTTGTGACTCGGTCGAACTCGAGCCGAGCTCGAGCTTCGAATATTTCTGTCGAGCCGAGCTCGAGCCTGTTACTGTTCGGCTCGGCTCGTTTACAGCCCTACTTAGTAGTACTAGTGGATGTACTATCACTTTCTCCATTGGCCTAGCCGATATTGGCTGGTCCACATGAAAATGGTCAAGAGCCTCTTCAAATACATCATCTTCTTCTACCCTATCCATTGGCTGGTCCACATGAAAACGGTCAAGAACATCTTCATAAACTTCATCTGCAATTCCACTTTCATTAACTAGTGTTAGGAGCTGATCAATATCAATGATAACTTCAGGGCAATTAGGTGGTCCAGCCCTAGTCCTAGGTGTCCCATCTTGATCTACATCAGCCCTAGGCCCATTTTCTTCTTGATTTGCATCAACCCTAGGCTCATTCTCTTCTTGATTTGCATCAACCCTAGGCTCATTCTCTCCTTGATTTGCATCAACCCTAGGCGCATTCTCTCCTTGATTTGCAGCAGCCCCAATCCTATACCTCAAGGAGTAATAATCCTTGTGTTGAATGAAAATAGCAACAATTACTAAACCAAGACAAGTCCATTGCATGCAACACCTCCTTAACGAAATTAAGTACTATCAACCCTAATAACTTGGAAGGTAGCTGTCTATAAAAATCATTTTTTACATTTTCTGGGGCGTAAAGACATATGACGATCATCCTTGTACCAAATACAAGGCATATAGTAGGCTTTTGGAATAAAATGGTCCATCCACCAGAAATTCATCTTAGTACAACCCCAAGGCTTCCAAAAAAGAAAATTGATAGTAGTTATTTTTCTCCACTCGGTCCCTACCAGCCAATTCCAAAGCTACCATACTTACGCTAAGTACCACAGTAGTTAGAAGAAGATCAAGGAGTACAAATACAAGGCCAACATCTTTGTAATGCATATACTTGGATTCTCCAAATACTTTTGCCTCCGGTGCATGTCGATTTTCAATCACATACTTAATAGCTGCTCTTAACCATATGATCAAGAAAAATAAGAATGCTGCTAAAGTGATGATCTCTGCTAATAGTAGAATGACTTTTTTCCAATCAGGCATCTGCAAGACATATTGAGATGTTAACAAAATGAGAAAAAAAGAGCTAGGTAGTGATTTTGAACTTAAATTTGATAAATAAGGAAATATCATTGAGAATAAGGAGAGAGGTTGAAACTGAATCATATACGATCAATTAAATGCACACATAAGGAAATATCAATGAGAATAAGGATAGACTATCAATGAGAATAAGGATAGAAGTTGAAATTGAATCATATACGATCAATAACGAAATTAAATGCATACATAAAGAAATATCAATTACAATAAAGAGAGTACATACAATGAATCATATACGATCAATTAAATGCACACATAAGGAAATATCAATGAGAATAGGGATAGAGGTTAAAATTGAATCTTATACGATCAATAACGAAATTAAATGCATAAATAAGAAAATATCAATGAGAAGCTGAAATTGTATCATACAAATGCATAAATAAAGTGAAACATCAATTACAATAAATTCAGTGAAACATCAATTACAATAAAGAGAGTACATACAGTGAATCGAGAGAGAGAGATTACCTTAACAGGAGAGGAGGAAGTGGAAGAGATATTGATCAGCAAAAACTTTTGAAATTTGAATTTGGTACTAATTTGCAAAACGCGCGTTCTTATAATTAGAAATGCAGTCCGGGCTCCTTCTTAAAAGATTGTTTGGGCTGGGCCCCATTCTCTCCTGATCAACAAGTCCACATTGCATGCCACACCTCCTTAATGAAATTAAGTACCATCAACCCTAATAACTTGGAAGGTAGCGGTCTACAAAAATCATTTTTTACATTTTCTGGGGCGTAAGCACATATGAAGATCATCCTTGTACCAAAATACAAGGCATATAGTAGGCTTTTGGTATAAAATGGTCCATCCACCAAAAACTAATCTCCTACAGTAGTTACAATAAAGTGAAGAGAAAGAATTATAGACAAACGAAGTCATACATACAGTGAAGAGAGAGAGAGAGAGAGAGAATGAATAAATTCAGTAAAACATCAATTACAATAAAGAGAATACATACAGTGAATAGTGAATATATATATATATATATATAGAGAGAGAGAGAGAGAGAGAGAGAGAGAGAGAGAGAAAGTACTTAAAGCGGGAAGAGATGACATAATTGGCAATACGAGAGAGAAAGGGAAAGGGCAAGGGCACCGAATCATTAATATAATCAACATCATCATCTTTTTTGAAAATTGATTGAAGGAAACTTATTTTCCTACTGGGGGCAGGCTTTACCGATGCACTTTTTGTATCCATAACATTACCCTTAAAAATCTGATCTATGACGTTGTGAAGGTGGTGTTTAAGTTCTTGAAATGATAAGGGATTGTCAGGATAGTAGTTTTTGTGAAACAAGACCAAACTTTGGTCGGATATAGAGTAATCTATAACCTTTATTAATAAGCGAAATACCCTTTTAACGGTACCATTTTTTGTTCACACTTTATTTTGGTTTCACCCCTACATTTCTATTTCTACTATAATTCTATGTTGTTTTTTAAATAAATAGAAATCCTATTATAATTATAATTCTTTTATTACAAATTTAAAAATAGTTTCACCTTTAGACTCATATTTCCCTTATAATTCTATGTTATTTTTTAAAGAAAATAATAAAATTGAAATCATATTATAATTATATTACAATTTTTTTAATCATAATTTACAATCAAAAAATAATACGATCAATTCTCCAAAAAAAATTTCAAGAAGAACAACTAGAACATGTTTCTATACACTACTCTAGAATAGTATTCCCTGCGATTATATGTTATTTTTTAAAAAAATATAATGAAATTGAAATCGTATTATTATTATAATCTTATATTGTATTAGCAATTTTTTTTATTATAACTTAGAATAAAAAAAGATTATGATCAATTATCTTAAATATTTTTCAATGAAAACAACCGAAACGTGTTTCCATGCACTTCTACTAAACAATCTAAGTTTATAGTTTGTTATTCGCATAAATTTTTTATGCAAATAACATAGTTATTTTTATAATTTTGTAATATAATTTTATAAATATTTAATTAAATAAAACATTAATAATTAATTAACATAAATTCCCGAGTCCGTGTCATCTAGTATAAAGTAATGCCAGGTATTCGAAAAGAATTATATTTTTTTTTATAAAATGATAAGAATTTTAATTTATAGACGCATTGTATATAGGATTTTATATTAATATTAGGAAATTTACCAAACATATTATCATTTTGTAAAAGTTTTTGGGGGTATGTAGTATTTTTCGTTGGAAATACGATACTAGAATATTTGTCGCGTTACGAGGGGCAGAATTTTTAATTTTTAATTTATAGTATTAGTTTGTATTGTATTAATAATCCATCCTATTTTTCCTAATTAATTTATAGTGTCTTCATTAGTGTGCTTTTTTCTTTTTAAAATAGTAGTGTATTTTTTTCTTTTAAAACGTTCTTTATTAGTGCACTTCTCATTCTTACAAAAATTTATTAATCTATATAGGGCGGTACAACAACATTCCGATCTGGATCGATAAATTAGACCGGATCGATCCATCCAGGATCGAATCAGACCGTGTAAAACCAATCCGGTCCGCAAAATCAAAAAATTTCGATCTTCGGTCTGGTTCGATCCAAACCCTGAAAAATCCAGGATCGGACTGGATTTTATGTACATGTCTATTTTTATATTACTTCTTAAAATATTTAATATAGATATTAAATATTTTAATACATCATAATTTGACAAGCCAGATTAGTAAAAAATAATTTGACGAAATATTAGCGATCAACATTACAATCTAAATGGTTAAATGGCATACTATGTACGATAAATACTTGACATTCAAATATTTGGAAATTACGATTACTTCACAAAAAATAAGATATGGACTTCATTTTTAAACTTTTATTAATTTGCAAAGTAATTTATTTATTTTATGTATGTAAACTTTAAAAGAATTTAATATTAAATTATAAAAAATTATTTTTTATTTAGAAATTAACTAATCGATCCATACCGGTCCAGTCCAGGTTTTTTCGATCCGGTCCGATCCGGTCCCAATACCGATAATAATAGGTCCAGTCCTCCATCCAAGAAATTGGAAAAGTCCGATTAAGAGATGTATTTTGGGAATTAGTAGATTTTATCTCTTTGAATTATATTCGCGTTGGGATACCTTCCTGATTTGATTTGAAGGATATCGTTTGGAGATATTTTCTATCATTAATTGGAGATTATTCCTCGTTTTAGAGAGAGTAAATAATTAACTTGGAGATTAAGTTAATTATTATTAGATTTATATTGGGAAATTTGGAAGATATTAGAAACAACTGAAAATATGGCATAACAGATATATAGGTACAAATTACATAAAAATGAGTTAAGCAAATCAAATCACTAGAAATTTATTTCAAATTACAAAAAAAATTATTTATTTCATCTAATAATTAATCTATACTATTATATAAAAGCCGAAACATTAAACGTTTGGTCGGTCGGTCGGTACGGTACCTTTTGATTTTACTTATTTACCCTTATTCAATTAGAGATAAAATCCATCCTACTGACTAATAAATTTCCTTTTTCAAGTTAAACATATTATATTTTTTATTTTTTAATAACTAAATAATTTTCTTTTTCAAGTAAAATACAATATCTTCGATATTTTATATAACTAAAATTTCTCCTTTATTAATCAATTTCCTTTTTCAGGTTAAACATATTACCTTTTCTATTTTTAAATAACTAAATAATATCTTTTTTCAGGTAAAATATAATATCTTTTACATTTTATCTAACTAAAATTTCTCTTTTTTTAAAAATACTACGAGCAATTTTATTTAATAAAATAACATAATTATATTATAATTACTATTAACTAATCAATTACCTTTTTCAACCAAAACATGTTACATTTTCTTTTTTCTCTAACTAAAGTCTCGCTTTTTCCAATTATATCATGGACGATTACCTTTTTCAGCCAAAACAAGTTACTTTTTTTCTTTTCTCTTACTAAAACCTCTATTTTACTAATTATATCACGGGCGTTTCTATTTAATAAAAATAAAATAATAATATTATAATATTAGTAAATAACCGATTACCTTTTCAGCTAAAATGTATCATCTTTGCTATTATTTCTTATTAAATTTCTTTTTTTTTCTAGAAATATCACGGACAACATTATTTCTCATTTTCTAAAAACTATGAGCAATTTTAATTACTGTTGAGTATTGAATACAGAAAAAGAATACAGAGGGGGGGGTGAATGGATTCTTGAACTTTTCTTTGTTCTTGAATCTTTGCAGCAAGATATGTGTTGAATGTGTGAGATATGTAAGTACAGATAATCAAAGACAAACGCAACACAATATCACTTTAATCTAATATTTTATTAGATAAAGATTTTTCTACAATCTGTGAATACAAATGGTAGTATTCTCAGCTTTGTTTTTCTTAGAGAGATATTTCTTGAGATGTATCTTGAAAAACTTATCTGCTAAGGAAGTGAGGCTGTATCCTTATAGACATGGATACACCTACTTACTACAAATAAGGTAGGTAAAACAAACTATTTTCCAGTATGTCTATCTCATTTGAGTAAGAGTCCAAACGGCTATAGATTTGACTTTGCAAAGCCTGTTCAGATCCACTTCTTTAGCTCCTTGTCCCTTTGTCTTATCTCTCCAAGCTTCTTTGTAGGCTTTCCAATGTGCTTTATAGTACATAGTCAAATAAAGCATCTTGGCTTGTTGCAGGTTTCTGACTTGTATAATTCTTCAGTATTTTGTCTCCACGAATGTATTCGAGAAGTGGCTAAGTGATTGATTAGAGAACTCGAATTGACTTAATCGATAACTCCGAGTTCTCGAATAGTGTTATATTGACATATCGAATCACTTCTCGAATAGCTCTTTTCTCTGGGACTTCTTGAGATATCGAATAGAGCATTTTGACATATCGAATCCCTGAGATGTCGAATAGCTTCTTTAGTCCTTGAGATATCGAATAGATCATTGACTTGCTGACTCTTAGAGAACTCGAATGATGCTTTGACTTGTTGACTCCATGAGTTCTCGAATAGAGTGATAGACATATCGAATCTCTGAGATATCGAATGAGATATCGAACAGTGTATTCAGAGATATCGAATAGTGTCTTCTGAGATATCGAATCTCTGACTTCTCGAATGCTAGACTTCTCGAATAGACAAATGTACTTCTCGAATTGGTACTTAGGCAAATTCTTCTTTTCTTCAAATCCCAACTGTGATTATTTGGCAGTCTTTATCTCCTTGCTTGAGGCATGAACCTTGGAACTTCTTTCAAGCATTATTCCTGACTTTATAGTTACAGTAACACAACTAGAATTTGATGCCTATTACAAGTACAGAACAAATAGAAACTCTACAACTAGAGGTTCCCTCAGTTAAGAGGTCATGTAGGTAATGCATAGCATTACACATACTTAGGCTTGTTATTAGATGTATTCAGGCATGCCTCTGTGACTAACAATCTCCCCCAAATTGTGAGTAAGACCCTTAGTCACAATTTCATGTCTGATAAAAAGCCTAACATACATAAAGATAAAACTTGACAGTACATGTATGAATTTTGATCAGCAATGTGAATAGAACTACAGGGTGAGTAATCTTACAGCCTATAATGAAGTACTAGCCATTGTCATTAGTTTCCCTTTCCATAGCTTTGGCTTGAAAATCATCATATGCTTTCTGTCTTCTTTCTTTCTCCTTCCTTGTATGCTCATCCATAGCTTTTAATATTTCTGTCATAGCATCCAGTTCCTCAAGCAAAATTGAGTCTTTGAAATCTTCAAGTACTGGTTTCAGAATTTTTACAGGATAGTGGCTGAGTAGATTCATTCTGATGTGGACCTGATCCCCATTTCTCCTCCTATACTTCACCACATAGGGGTTAAACTGAACTCTACACAATCCCTTTGCCCTTAGCTTTTCTGCTTCAATCTCCAGTCTCACAATTTCTTTCTCCCTTGCTAGCCATTTTTCAAGACACTCTTTTCTGATTTTCTCCTTATGATCTCTCTTCATCTTCACAAAATCAATTAGCTCCAGCTTCCATACTCTTTCCACTTTATCTTCTGAGCTCAACAATGCAATGATTCTTTCTATGTCATATAGTTTGCCCCAGTGTTGACATCCTCCTTGTTTGAATTTCTCCTCCCTTCCATCAGTATATTTGATCTCAAGGCAGTTATCAACAATGGCAACATAATAGATTCTTTGAGCTTGTAAGAATTGCAGTTGGTCTTCATCAAAATCTTCATCTAGTGGTTGGAGTTTTAATCCTGGATAGATTGTCAGAGTCGTTGACTTGGATAGCTTTGGTTTCCTTGCAGCTTGTTTGAATTTGATCCTTTTGACATGGTTGCCTGGCAGTAGCATGTGACCTTTGTTTGTGGACCATTGTAGTATTCCATTAGCAGTATGCTTTTTGAAATGTACAGATGGTTTCTTGACTTGAATCTTCTTCTCTTCTTGAGGTGGTAAAACAGTTGCAGAAGCCATGGGATTAGATTTTGGTAGGTCATTACTAACAACATTCACCCTAGACTTAGAGTCTTGTGTTGTGGTGAGATTACTGCTAGAAATGCCTAAGGCTTGCTGTTTTCCATTCTTCCTCTCATAGACTTTGCCTTGGTCATCATCCTTCTTATCCTTGCTGTCTTTCTTCTTCTTCTTATCCTCATCCCCCTTATCACTCCTGTGATGACTTCTCCTCCCATCACTCTTGTCTTCATCTTCATCTACCTTATTCCTCCTTGGCTTGGCCATTTCTGGAATTACACCAGTTGCAATGAATGATCTGAGAATGTGCAGTGCCTCTATCTCTTCAGCAGTACTTGTCCCCTTTTTCTTTTGCAGTAGATCAATGATGGCAATAATGAGTCTGTGATTTCGAGAAGTGAGATCATTGGGAATGACCAATTGTTTAATCTCTTCAATTCTGGTGCCAGACTGATAGATGATGGTCCATGGCTTCTTAATCACTTCTGGCAGCCTTGAAGGTTGGCCATTCCTCAAGTCATCATACAGACTCTTATTGTTTTCATTTACATTCCTCTTCTCTATGAGATCTATCAGTGCATCTATCTCTGAATGTTTCAAGGCATGTAGAGTTTTGTAGGTTAGATGCCAGATTCTGGATTTTCCTACCATCATTACTTCCTTGAGCCATGAGCTATTAACTTTTCTAGGTACCACTGTGAAGTAATCGATCTGATCCTTCAAGCTCCTTAGATAGAATTGAGTGTCACCAGCCTGTTCTCTTGAGACTTTCAGAAACTCCAAGAATGCATCATCATGATAAACATTTGAGTTTGCAATTTCTTGAAGCTTGGCCTCAGTGACCACCTTCACTTCTACAGGCTTGGCACTTTTAGATATGGAGAGTGAAGGTTTATCAGATGGCATACTCCCTGCAACCACTGTGGTTGTGATAGTTTGCTTTTGACCACTGGAAGTAGTGATGTGCACAGTTGGTAGAGTAACAACTGGCAGAGAAGTAGGAGGCTCATCAATTTTGTCTTTTCCTTTGCCAGGCACATGAATTAGAGATTTTGAAGTTCTTTGATGAGCACCTCCAGTGATTTTGATGCCCTTTACTGGTGGTTTCTCCCCCTTTGTATTTGAGTTCCTTGATGTCCTCTTCTCCCCCTTAGACTTGTTGTCAGGCACAGAGGCTGTAGTATTGACCTTTGGAGGTGAAGATTCTTCAGGTAGAGGGAGACCCATGTGCTTCATCATTGCAGACAACATTGATTGTTGATGCAGAAGAACATCAGCTGTGGTGGTGGCTTGAGTGTTCAACTGCTCAGTTAGAGTTTGTACCTTGTCTGTAAGATGAGCATTGGACTGAGTGAAAGTAGCTACCTCCTTTTCAAGTGCATCTACCTTACTGAATAATGCAGTAGATTTGAAGCCAGACAGGGATTGTTCTTTAAGTCTCTGCACTTCAAATCTAGACAGCTCATGCACAGGAACCTCAATTACCAGCTTGTCTCCATATTGATTTGTAAAGAGTGTCCTAAGCATGGCATTGGCATCTGTAGTCTGATCAGATAGAATTTGAAATTTGCTTCCTAGACCTGTGACTGTATCTTTAAGGAGAGCTAGACCATTATCCATCTTGGTGCAGGTGGTGTTGAAGTGTCTGATATCTTTGACCACACTGTCTAGTTGAGGAAATTTGGCATCAAAGGCCCTCTTGATCTCTTCTACTGAAGTGGCTGTCTTGTCACTTACCTTGTTTACTTCAGTTTTGACTCCCTTATCAAGATAGTGTGCAGCCTTGAGGAAACCCTTGTAGGAATCATTGACAGCTTCAAACACTTCACTAGGGGACAGGGATTTTGCATTTGAACCTAGTGAAGTGACGTATTCCTCTCGAAGATATTGAAGTGCTTCACTGAGAGTTACATCATACTTTCCTTGCATCCAGGCATCTACATTGCCATCTCTCTCATCATCATCAATAATCTTGGCCTTCTGCATCTCCACATCATCCCTATGACATAGTAGGATGGCTTCATAATTTGGATTTGAGATGTTGGAGGTGACAAGGTTCTGGGCTATTTTGACAAACTCAGGAATCTGATCCACAACATAGCTTTGGAGAGCGTCAATGGACATTTGTGGTGGAACAGACCCTGATCCTGAAGCAGTGTCATGTTGCACAGGCTTTAGCCATTGAGACAAAAAGTGAGAGCTAGAGCTAGGCAAGCTAGACTCCTCAGTTACAGATGCAACTTCTGTAACCGGATGAAAAGACTCTACTACTGTTGTCTCCACAGAAGTGGGATGAGTTACAACAGTAGTTGACACAGGCACAGAGTCTCTAGTTAAAACTAATGAATCCTCTGTGTTTGTGATGGTGTCATTAGGAGATGCCCCAGCATGCATTCCCTGACCATCTAAATGTGGTACCTGGGTGGTGAGCAAGGTGTCATGCACCAAGTCACTTGAATCCATTGGCTCATCAAGAGAAAAGAATTCTTGATGATCAATGCCTTGCTCCTCAATTGCTTGAGTTGCAGGCTCCAAAGAAATATGAGTGATAGATTCTGGAAGAGAAGTGTGTTGTAGATTAGATTTTGGCAACTCCCCTGAGAGATAGAGGGAGTTTCAATTGTGATGTGCTCTCCACTCAGTGTTGTGCCAGCCTTATCACTCCCATGTACTGACTCTGTACAAGTAGGTGCATTGGGGAGAATGATTGATTCTATAGATGCACCTTGTTGAGAGGATACACCTAGTGAGCTGTTTGCCCCTGATTTTACAACTTCAGTCATTTGGGTGACTGAAGAGGTGGTTTTAGACTTCTTCTTCTTTGGCCTTAGTAAGGGTGACTCAGGTTCCTCACTTGCTATGCCTAATTCTACAGCCAAGGCTGCTTCAGTTAAGATTTTTAGAGATTCAGAAGCAACCTGTTTTCTCTTCTTTTTACTAACATCACCCTTTTGAGAGGATGATGCAGTTGTCTCTGTGTTTGGTAAAGTGTTTGGCTGAGAGGGTTGGTTAGCAGGCCCTGGGTTAGCATTTTGCTCTACTTGCTTGGGCCTAGCTAACTCAGATTTTGAGGCACATATTGGCATGTTGTGGGGGTAAGTCCTAAATAAACTCTCCATAAGGGGAGTTATTTTGAGCCTTACATCCACATCATTCCTAGTCTCCAAGCTACCAAAAATGAGTTTGGTCATGGATTTCGGATAGCCTATTCTATTTTTGTCTAACCCAGGCAATTCAATCAATTTAACATCTATGAAATTAAGTACAGATTGAATAAAGCGAGGGAAGAAAATTTCATTACCTCTCTTGGCTGAGTTCTTACCAAGTCTCCCATACAATTCTTGTGTTATGATCAAACCAACATCAATCTTTCTCCCATATGCTAGAGCATATCCTATTTGTTGAACAGGTGTGCTGATTTGATCAAAGCTGGACTTCCTTGCTGTGAAGACTTGAAGAAGAGTGGCAAAGACATAGCTCCATTCCTTCCTCAAGTACTTCCTATTCAAATTTCCAAGCTTGATTCTATCTGAGTAGTTGATAAAATCAAAGAAATCTTCCAATTCCTGATCAGTTGCTTGACTGTAATACACTCCTTGTTGTAACCCCAGTGCTTGATTCATATTTTCAGTAGTGATGGTGATTTCCTTGTCCTGAATCTTGCAATAGATTATGTATGAAGTTATTGCATTCTCTAGGGCCACGACCTCCACAGTGGCAGATCTCCAAAATTGTTCTAGTAAATCGAGATACAGAGTTGGGTTGGCTGAGAGTGCATCCTTGATGTATGATTCAGCCATCCATCGAACGAAGCACTTAAATTTTGCATTGGGTGCTTCAACATCGTTGGTTATTGCTATGAAATTGGTGTGTTTAGGAATTGTGAGTTAGGTATTTGCCATTGTTACATAGAGAGATGAGAAGAGAATGAAGGTTGAAGAAGAAATTTAGCTTTTGACGTTAGGGTTTATAGAGGTTTTGGAACTTTAGCTGCCTGAGAAATCGAATGAAATGATTTGAACAGTTGTGGAATTGTATATATGTGAGTGACTTGAGTTGTCGATTAGATATAGGTTTTGTATCGACAAGTCAGTCAGTCGAGAAGTATAAAACAACTATTCGATAAGTCAAGAAAGGCTGATTCGATATCTCAAGCAGTTAGTAACTCACAGCTGGCAGTTATTTAACTTAGAAAATAATTCCAAGCTAAATAGAATATGTTTTTATGAGCGAAATGAAATTTTGAATATAAATCCAAAAAGCAATTAAGTGTCAGCGAGAAATCAGCCTTTTCAAATGATTCTATAACTCAAATATAGTATTCGAGAACTCCATCATTAGAGAACTAAAATACTCTATTCGAGAACTTAAAGTGTGTTATTCGATTTCTCAAAAGACACTATTCGAGAACTCAGAAGGGTTCTTGATAGCCCTATTCGAGAACTCGAGCCATGACAAAACAATGAACCATTCGAGAAGTCTGACTTATCGAACTATACTTTTCACTCATAAAATTCAATTTTCACTATCTTTTAAAATTTACCAGAAATATTCATTGAAGAATATTCTACTAAATTCAATAGTGATTTTCTCAAAATTTCACAGAAATTTCAAGCTAAAGATGTATGATTTTCAACATATGTAGCATTGTGGAATATTTATAAATCATAATCCAGCCAATACTTACTTTAAGAATATTGAGCATTTGATAACGTAAGTATTTACTGCTGCAACAATCTAGTTGATATATTCACTCAGCCAGAATTTGAAGAATTCAGCATTCCAATCTCACTAACCAACCTTGTGAAGGTGGCTTCATCTAATGGCTTAGTGAATATGTCAGCTAGTTGTTTCTCTGTGGGAACATAATGTAACTCAATGGTTCCATTAGTTGCATGCTCCCTTATGAAGTGATATCTGATGTCAATGTGCTTTGTCCTAGAATGATTGACAGGATTGGAAACTATAGAGATTGCACTTGTGTTGTCACACATGATTGGAATTCTTTCCAACACAAGTCCATAATCTCTAAGTTGGTTTCTGATCCAAAGCACTTGAGCACAGCAACTTCCAGCAGCTATGTACTCAGCTTCAGCTGTGGAAGTTGACACAGATTGTTGTTTCTTGCTGTACCAAGAGACTAACCTTTGTCCAAGAAACTGGCAGCTACCTGAGGTGCTTTTCCAATCCACTCTGCATCCAGCATAATCAGCATCAGAATAACCAACCAGATTGAACCCTGTGTCCTTAGGATACCATAACCCCAAGTTTGGTGTGCCCTTCAGATATCTGAAAATCCTCTTTATTGCTATCATATGTGATTCCTTTGGATTTGATTGAAACCTTGCACACAAGCATGTTGCAAACATGATGTCTGGCCTACTGGCAGTGAGGTAGAGTAGAGAACCAACCATGCCTCTGTAGATTGAGATATCTACCTTCTTGCCCTTACTTTCTTCATCTAACTTGGTAGCAGTGGCCATGGGTGTCTTTGCAGGTGAGCATTCTTCTAAGTCAAATTTCTTCAATAGATCCTTGATGTATTTGGTTTGACTTATAAAAATGCCATCCTTCCTTTGACTCACTTGCAGCCCAAGAAAGAATGTTAATTCTCCCATCATACTCATCTCATATCTGCTCTGCATGAGCTTAGAGAATTTCTCACACAGCTTCTCATTTGTAGAGCCAAATATGATGTCATCCACATAGATTTGAACTAAGATAATATCATCACCATGTTTCTTGTAAAACAGTGTCTTGTCTAGTGTGCCTCTGGTGAATTGATTCTCAAGTAGAAATTGTGACAATGTGTCATACCATGCCCTAGGAGCTTGCTTAAGTCCATACAATGCTTTAAGCAATCTGTAGACAAAGTGAGGGAATTGTGGATCCTCAAAGCCAGGTGGCTGTTGCACATATACTTCTTCTTCCAACTCCCCATTCAGAAATGCACTCTTGACATCCATTTGATAGACCTTAAAATTAGAATGTGCAGCAAATGCCAAGAAAATTCTGATGGCCTCCAGTCTGGCAACAGGGGCAAAAGTCTCATCATAGTCAATGCCCTCCTGTTGAGAGTATCCTTTTGCAACCAACCTTGCTTTGTTTCTTATGACCATCATTTTCATCCATCTTATTCCTTAGAACCCATTTTGTTCCAACAATGGTTCTATCCTTTGGTGCAGGCACAAGTTCCCATACTTTGCTTCTTTCAAATTGGTTTAGCTCCTCTTGCATAGCAATTATCCAATCAGGATCCAACAATGCATCTTCAAGTTTCTTAGGCTCAACTTGGGATAGAAAGCAACCATAGAGACATTCATTTAGAGTTGCTCTCCTTGTTCCCACTCCTGTATTTGGATCTCCAATTATCTGATCTGCATTATGTGATCTATCCCATTTCCTTGTATGTTCAGATTGATTTCTCAGCCTTGATGTTGCTTCATCATCCAGATCATGATCATTTACATTTCCTCCCCCTGTGAAGTTTCCACTAATCACAGGTGTGTCTTGGATGCTTGTTTCTTCATTGTTGGTTAACACAGGTTCTTCATTCACTTGAGTTTGTTGAATTGTGGGCTCAAATTCAGTTTCAATCTCCTCATCAGAATCATCTAGATTGTCAAACTTCAAAGGATCTTTATCTTCATCATTGGCTTCTTCTAATCCAGGTAGTTTGCTGTCATCAAATGTCACATCTGTGCTTTCCATAACTTTCTTTTGAGTGATGACATAAACTTTGTATGCAATTCTTTCCATAGAGTAGCCAAGAAAAATTCCTTCAAATGCTTTTGCATCAAACTTTCCAACATATTCTGAGTTGTCTTTTAAAACAAAGCACTTGCTTCCAAAAGTATGAACATACTTTAGGGTGGGCTTCTTTCCAGTCATCAAGTTGTAAGGTGTCTTTCCAGTGTTTTTGTTGATGAGGGTTCTGTTTTGGATATAGCATGCAGTGCTGACAGCCTCAGCCCAAAAACATGTAGGCATCTTTGCATCAAGTAACATTGTTCTAGCAGCCTCTATCAGAGTTCTATTCTTTCTTTCAACAACTCCATTTTGTTGTGGAGTCCTTGGAGCTGAGAATTGTTGAGAAATACCATTTTCTTTGCAGAATGCTTCAAGCATGGCATTTCTGAACTCTGTTCCATTATCACTCCTTAATGCAATCACACTTGCATTGTTGGCCTTTGCTTCCTTGTCAATTTTCTTTATATGCTCAATGATTACTTGTGGAGCCTCATCTTTTGATGCCAGAAATTCTACCCACGTATACCTTGTGAAATCATCAACCATCACCAGAGCATACTTTTTCCTTCCTAGTGACATAATATTGACAGGCCCAAACAAGTCCATATGAATTAGTTGTAGGGGCTTGGTTATTGATGTCACTGTCTTTGACTTGTGGCTTGATCTTTTCATTTTTCCCTTTTGACAAGCCTCACACACTCCTTCTTGACAGAATTCAAGTGTGGGCATGCCTCTTACTAACTCTCTTTTGACTAGAGAATTAATGCCTTTGAAGTTCAAGTGTGATAGCTTCTTTTGCCACAGCCAACTATCTTCATTTGATGCTTTTGAGTAAAAGCAACTGTCCTTGTTTGCAGAATTCATATTGGCTACAAACAGGCTTCCTTTCCTTACTCCAGATAGAGCAAAGTCACCAGTCTTTTTGTGGGTGATCAAACATTCATCTTTGTCAAAATTCACTTTGAAGCCTCTGTTAGTAAATTGACCAACACTTAGTAGATTGTGCTTGAGTCCCTTGACCAGTGCTACATTCTCAATGATGACATTTCCAATTTCCAACTTGCCATATCCCAGTGTGTTGCCAATGCTGTCATCTCCAAAAGTAACCATTGGGCCAGCCTTCTCCTCATACTGTGATAGCAGGGCCATATCACCAGTCATATGGTTTGAGCATCCACTGTCCAAAATCCACATGACCTTTCTTTCACTTTCTTTGCCCTGCAAACACAAAGGTATTACTTCTCCTTTGGTACCCAAACAAGTTTGGGTCCATGTGGCTTAGCAACAGTCTTATCATAAACAGCATGCTTATCAATTTTCTTTATGTTAGTCTTCTTGTCACTGTTAGAAGTCTTAGAATCAGGGTTCTTAGACTTAGGTGACAGAGGCACCTTCCTAACTTTAGGAGGACTTGAAGACTTTTTTCTTGTGTAATGTGTGTGAGCATTGTGACTGATGCATCCTTCCATGAATTGTCTTCTCAAATTAAAGCAACTAGTCATTACATTCATGTTACATGGCATACAATCAAATTTATCACAGAAGGGAGAGTCTCTATGTCTTAAAGGCACAGAGCAATCATAGGATGGTTTAGCAACACTACCAGATGGTTTCTTACATGCATGAGTTAAATGATTAGTGCTAAAACAATTTTGACAAACTTTCCTAGGGGCATTGGGCACATAAGCATAGTTGTTGTCCTTGTTAATCCCTAATTTGCCATTCCTGTTTTGTTTCTTTTTAGCCACTTTCTTCTCAACCTCATTATTCCCAGCTGAAACAAACTTCACAAATTTCTCAAGTCTAGGTTTACCTCCTACTGACTCCTTGGCTTTGGTTTTGACATTCTCTCTCTTAGAGGATGCTTGTTGTTCATTTGATTGTGCCTTATCTTCATCATCCAACATTTGCTTAATGAGTAAGGCATCCTCATCAATCTCAAGTGTTGGTGTTTTAAATATTGGGGTCTCAGCCTTTTTCAAAACCTGAGGCACTTCCTCTTGAACAACAATGTCATCTTCAATGACTGCATAGCCTTTCCTCTGCTTGAGAGTGTCAAAATCAAGTCCAATGGCAGCCTTAGGTCTAGCTAGATTTTTCTCATGGTAGGACTGCAATAGACTAGAGGAATTCTTGAATGTTTTCAATTTAAATTCATTTTCATCTGGTTCATCCCTAAGAGCTTTCTCAACTTGACTAGCACATAGAACCTTATTCTTTAGATATTCGATTTCTTGTTTAAGGTTTTCTATTTGCATAGCAGTTAGTTCTAGTTCCTCATTTCTTTTGTTTAACAGTTCATTCCTAGTGGACAGTTTAGCAATCTCTTCATTAGCAGCAGTCATACTAGTATGAATATTAAACATCTCAACAGATAGTTGTTCAACCATAGATTTGTATTCAGAAACAGACATGTCTATAGTAGTGAGGGACGGTACCTGAGAGTCTGATTCAGATGGTTCTTCCTTGGAGTTGGCCATCAAGGCATAGTTACAGAATTCTTGTTCTTCTCCATCACTATCAGAATCATCCCAACACTTCCCTTCAGCTATGTAGGCCTTACCTGGTGCATGCTTCTTTAGCAGAGCCTCATACTTAGCTTCAAGCTCAAGAAACTCCTTATCCTTCTTCTTAGGCTTCTTGCATTCACTGGCAAAATGCCCTAGGTCATTGCATCTATAACATCTCACAGATGACCTATCCACATAGATGGTTTTGAATTTGTTTTTGTTTGCTTTCACAGGTGCCTTGCTCTTGTTGAATGAATGATTTTGAGATCTAGACTTGAAGGGCTGATTCCTCTTAAATCTGATGTTTGGGAATTTTCTAGCCATAAAAGCATATGAAGTGTTTTCCATGGTATCCAACTCTTCAAAAGTATAGAACTCATCTTCTTCCTTTTCATCAACAGGTTCAGTCACTTCTTCTTCAGTCTCTTCATCATCTACTATCTCTTCTATTCTCAGTTGACTTGTAGATTCTTCCAGGTCTTGAACGGATTTGTTGACAATCAAGGCACAGGACGTGTTTATCATTCTGCCTTGGTTGGCTTGGATAGCCCTCTTCTGAAGCAACTCAAGCTCATGAGTTTTTAAAACCCCATAGAGCACATCATATGTGACTTTGTTCAAATCTCTTTCTCTTAGAGAGATGACCCTTTGCTCTAGATGGTTTGGTGCAGATAGTAGAAACTTCATGTTCAATTCCTTAGTGCTGTAAACCTTCCCATTCATTTGAAGCTCAGTCACCAGTTTGTGAAATCTCTCAAACATATCAGTAATACTTTCTTTGGACTGTGCCATGAAAGCTTCATACTGTGTGACCAGTATATGTTTCCTATTTTCTCTTACCTCCTCTGTCCCTTCACATAACACCTCGATGTGGTTCCACATGTCCTTGGCTGATGTGCATGACGCTATATTAGCAAACATCGACATATCCATGGAGTCTATGATCAGCAACATGAGATGACTGTCTAGGGCAACCTTCTCCTTCTCTGAGTCCGTCCATTTGGATGGCTCTTTTGCAACATGTGATCTAGGAATGACTATTGTGCCCACTGTAGATTCAGCAATTTCTTGTTGTGGTACAAATGGACCATTCTTGAGGATGTCAGGGTAGAGAGGATTGGCAGCTTTGATGAACAACAGCATTTTTATTTTCTAGAGGTTGTAATTCTCTTTGTCGAACTTAGGGACCTTCACCGTACCTGTAGTCTTTGGTGTATTCGAACTCATGATCGTTTCCTGTTTAGATTAAACAGCCTGCTTTGATACCACTTGTTGAGTATTGAATATAGAAAAAGAATACAGAGGGGGGGTGAATGGATTCTAGAACTTTTCTTTGTTCTTGAATCTTTGCAGCAAGATATGTGTTGAATGTGTGAGATATGTAAGTACAGATAATCAAAGACAAACGCAACACAATATCACTTTAATCTAATATTTTATTAGATAAAGATTTTTCTACAATCTGTGAATACAAATGGTAGTATTCTCAGCTTCGTTTTTCTTAGAGAGATATTTCTTGAGATGTATCTTGAAAAACTTATCTGCTAAGGAAGTGAGGTTGTATCCTTATAGACATGGATACACCTACTTACTACAAATAAGGTAGGTAAAACAAACTACTTTCCAGTATGTCTATCTCATTTGAGTAAGAGTCCAAACGGCTACAGATTTGACTTTGCAAAGCCTGTTCAGATCCACTTCTTTAGCTCCTTGTCCCTTTGTCTTATCTCTCCAAGCTTCTATGTAGGCTTTCCAATGTGCTTTATAGTACATAGTCAAATAAAGCATCTTGGGTTGTTGCAGGTTTCTGACTTGTACAATTCTTTAGTATTTTGTCTCCACGAATGTATTCGAGAAGTGGCTAAGTGATTGATTCGAGAACTCGAATTGACTTAATCGATAACTCTGAGTTCTCGAATAGTGTTATATTGACATATCGAATCACTTCTCGAATAGCTCTTTTCTCTGGGACTTCTTGAGATATCGAATAGAGCATTTTGACATATCGAATCCCTGAGATGTCGAATAGCTTCTTTAGTCCTTGAGATATCGAATAGATCATTGACTTGCTGACTCTTAGAGAACTCGAATGATGCTTTGACTTGTTGACTCCATGAGTTCTCGAATAGAGTGATAGACATATCGAATCTCTGAGATATCGAATGAGATATTGAACATTGTATTCAGAGATATCGAATAGTGTCTTCTGAGATATCGAATCTCTGACTTCTCGAATGCTAGACTTCTCGAATAGACAAATGTACTTCTCGAATAAGCATATATTAAGGGGTAGAATCATAATAAAAAGAGTGTAGAGTGAAGAAAATGCAACTTGAAAAATTTATTTCCTCTGAAATAGTAGCCACTAAAATGAAAGAGCCCTCCAAGTAATTCCCTTAAAATCTTCAACCGAAATAGAATTTTGCCGAAAATTAAAATGTATGAATTAAAACTAAATTTTACAAAGAAAAAGAGAGAGAGATTACAAGAGAGGAATTTGCTCTCTAAGAATTGGTGTGTTTTCAAGCTCAAGAACTACATCTATTTATAGCAAAAATTAGCACACCAATAATAATAAAAAAATAAAAACAAAATAAAAACAAAATAAAAACAAAAGAAAAGAAAATAAAAAAAACAAAAGCAGCCGAAAGCAGCTGCACTACTAATATAACTTCCGTTTCATTATTTAATAAACAATCCACCTGCTTTCACTTTCAGCCGCCTATGTTGTTTAATACAATGGGCTCCTTAGAAATGCTTTTTAACCCGCACAGCTTATAATCTTTAATTAATAAATAATTAATTAAATCCAGAAATTATAAAAATAAATATCTAATATTATTAGATTTTTATAAATATAATTTTCTAAATAAATTAAATATTTATTAATTTAAATAAATTTTTAGTCCTAAGCTGCGGTCTTTTGAGGTTCTGAAACCGGACTCCTTTTGCTTAACAAAAATTATATTAATTCCAACAGGGATTCCTGCTTTAAGAATATATCACTTTCAATGTTTTTGTGACAATTCTAATTTCCTCATTGCTCGTCCAGGTTTAATCTACGGTCTCTTGATGATCTGAAACCAGGCTTCTTTTGCTTCCAAAATTATCCTATAAACATAAAAAAAATATCTTAGCATCAAATTCAAATTAAAATGCTACTAACAATGTTAATCAAGCACAAAATTAAGGATAAATGAGAGATAACATGCTATAAAATATATACAAAATTAGCATGTATCAAATACCCCCAACTTAACTTTTGCTCGTCCTCGAGTAAACCAAACTAACTACTTATTAATACCACTTCCGTAGGTGATCACGGTTGCATTTGGCATATGCAACAAGCCCTTTAAACCCCTAGGCAGCCCTAGTGGACGAGTGAGGTCTCGTGAGGGTCTGTAGTGAATGTGCCCACAAAATCCATCTAGCTCATGTAAAAGATCGAATGCCACTACAACACCACATATACAAGTTCTCTCATGCCATGTCAACTTTAAGAATCAAAGTGAAGAATGCAATGCCTTGTGTCGAAGTTACAAGTATTCACTTAGTCTACTCAAAGAAGATGCATAAGTTCTCAACAGTCCATGTCAATGTAAGAATAAGTTGGTAATCATGCTAAGCCCACAAGAGTACATCTTTGAGTCAAAACTTGGGATCTCATATGCAAAATACAGGTAATAACTCATCTTTCACTCACAAAAGAATATTCACTCAAGAACAAGGGTAAGTGTATCACTCCATTCCAACAAAATCATAAACATGCTTGACATTTGGTATCAATCTAACTTTAACGCAACACACACCACTGATGATAATCAAAAGGTCTTTATTCGGGTTGTAATGGGGCTAGGGACAAGGTATGTCAAGTAAAGCCAAAACAGGTTAAATGTCAAAAGCTAGTACCCAACAATATAATTCATTCAACTCCACCCTATTATCCCCACACTTGAATCTTTTTATTCTCTTTTAACAAGTAACTTGACTAGTCGAATGAAAAAAAATCATAAAAACATAAGTATGCTCTCATATAATTTTTTTTTTAAGAGAGCTAATTATAAACAAGAACAATGATCCATTGATATTATTACAAACTTCGACTAACAAGTAACAACCAAACCCAATATTTTCCCAAAAGTAATGATCATCAATAAACCCCCCTTTGCACACCTTTTTACTCCCTCAAACACTCTACTAGCCTTTGACAATTTGGGTTCAAGTTAAAGCAAGGCCAATAAAAGAAAAAGGTCTAGGCAAGTAATGTGGTGTGTCACCAAAAAATTTGATTAAGCTCAATGGGGTAACTAATTGATCATGTATAAATGGTGTGGTAATATAGGAAATATGAGGTTATCCCTAAATGCCTTTATCATGTTATCATCAAATAATGTCATGCATTTCAAGAAAGACCTCAAACAAGTGCTAGCAATGCAAACAACATGTGGACACTCAAGCAAACGAATATGAAATGCAAAAGATATGCATATAGGCTCAAAACTCACTTGGTGCAGCAAAGCATAATCAATCCCAGGTAAAAGTCTCTCTAATGCACCTACTTGTACTCAAAGCATGTAAACCAAATCATCTTGCACATATTCATGTCCTTTTAATCACTTACAACCTTCAAAAAGTCTACCAGTTTCCACTTGCTAGTGTATGTGATCTTTTTACAAGGCCAGAATTCTTTTTGTGATTTTTAATTTTTTGATTTTTTTTAGCACCAAATAACCCCAATAAGGTTCTATCTAAATGAACACCCCCCAACTTATCACGTTTCTTGTCCATAAGAAACAACACACAATGGACTAATATGCGAGGAAAAAGAGAGGACTCCCCTGAATCATGGTCGAGGTGGTAATGAGCAACCAAGAACTGCCATTGTGGCATCCATCTTGAAGATCCTCCTGCATAGTCCAAACAAAAATATTATTCAAATCAACAAAATTCCTTGGGTTGCCTCCCAAATAGAGCTTGTTTAACGTCATTAGCTCGACGCCTCTCGTGATGAACTTAAGCTTGAGGATTGGAGAGAAGCCAATTGACTCCTCTTGGAATGTCATCACCAATCAAATATGGCTTGAGTCTTTGCCCATTCACTTTAAACACATCGGAACCATCTCGAGTGATGTCCACAGCACCATACGGATATACCTTGACAATTTTAAAAGGGCCAGACCATCTTGACTTCAATTTTCCGGGAAAGAGTTTCAGCCTTGAGTTGAACAGTAGAACTTGCTGGTCAACTTCAAACTCTTTCGGTCTAATATGCCTGTCATGCCACTTCTTTGTCTTCTCCTTGTATATTGCCGCATTTTCATAAGACTTAAGTCTCAACTCATCAAGTTCACTTAGTTGCATCAACCTGTTAAGTCCCGCAGCTTGTAATTCCATGTTCAAGAATCTTATCGCCCAAAGTGCCTTGTGCTCCACTTCCACGGGTAAATGACATGATTTTTCAAACACCAACCTACACGGAGACATACCGATAGGTGTCTTGAATGCCGTCCTATAAGCCCATAGAGCATCATCAAGCTTCCTTGCCCAATCTTTTCTGGAGCTAGCCACTGTTTTCTCCAGAATTTGTTTCAGCTCTCGATTTGAGATCTCCACTTGCCCGCTAGTTTGAGGGTGATAAGGTGTAGCAGCTTTTTGTGTCACTCCATACTTTCGCAAAAGATCTTCAATTAATTTATTGCAAAAGTGAGACCCTCCATCATTGATGATGGCCCTAGGCACTCCAAAACGTGTAAAGATATGCTTCTGTAAGAACTTCTTAACCACTCTACCATCATTTGTAGGACTAGCAATCGCCTCCACCCATTTAGAGACGTAATCAACTCCCACCAAAATAAATTTGTTACCATAAGATGATGGGAACGGGCCCATGAAATCTATGCCCCAAACATCAAAGAGCTCAACCTCAAGAATAGGTTGCAAAGGCATCTCATTCCGTCTTGAAATATTTCCTGTTCTTTGACATCAATCACAAGTTGCAACAAATTTTCTGGCATCTTGATACATTGAAGGACAATAAAATCCAGACTGCCAAATTTTTGTCACCGTTTTTGCGCTACTATTGTGACCACCATACTCTAAAGCATGACAATGATTCAAGACATTAGGAATTTCCTCGTGTGGCACACACCTCCTCATGATACCATCAGCACATTCCTTGTAAAGAAGTGGTTCTTCCCAGAAGTAGTGTTTTACATCAAATAAGAATTTCTTATTTTGTTGATAACTCAGTCCACTTGGTACAATGCCACCCACAAGATAATTTACGAAGTCCGCATACCATGGTGTAGATAAAGATACTGCAAGAAGTGTTTCTTCTGGAAATGCATCATTGATAGGTATATTAACTCCTACCACTTCATCTCCCTGGTCCAACCTGGATAAATGATCAGCTACCAAGTTTTCAGAACCTTTCTTGTCTCGAATTTCAAGATCAAACTCCTGGAGTAAAAGAATCCAACGGATTAGACGAGGCTTGGCATCCTTCTTTTTCATCAAATAACGAATTGCAGCATGATCTGTATAAACAATCACCCTAGACCCAACAAGATAGGATCTGAATTTGTCAAAGGCAAAAACCACAGCAAGTAGCTCTTTTTCAGTGGTAGCATAATTGATTTGTGCATCATCAAGTGTCTTGCTTGCATAGTATATCACATGCATGCGTTTTTCCTTCTTTTGGCCTAAAACAGCACCCACGGCATAGTCACTAGCATCATATATGAGCTCAAAAGGCAAGCTCCAATCAGGGGCTGACATGATAGGTGCAGAATTAAGCTCCTCCTTCAACCTGTTAAAAGCAACAAGACAACTCTCGTCAAAATCAAAGACACTATCTTTTTCAAGTAGATTACAAAGAGGACGAGAAATTTTAGAAAAATCTTTGATAAAACGTCGGTAAAAACCGGCGTGTCCAAGAAAACTTCTAATCCCCTTCACAGATGAGGGTGGTGGTAATTTCTCGATCACTTCGATTTTCGCCCTGTCCACCTCGATGCCTTTACTAGAAATCTTGTGCCCAAGCACAATACCATCCTTTACCATAAAATGACACTTCTCCCAATTAAGAACAAGATTAGTGTCTTCACATCTCTGCAACACTTGAGACAAACTGGTTAAGCAATAATCAAAGGAAGAACCATATACAGTAAAGTCATCCATGAAGACTTCCATGGTTTTTCCTATAAAATCTGAGAATATGGCCGTCATGAGCCGCTGAAAAGTAGATGGGTCATTACACAAACCAAAGGGTAGTCTACGATATGCAAAAGTACCATAAGGACAAGTAAAGGTTGTCTTTTCTTGATCCTCGGGAGCAATGGGAATCTGAAAGTATCCCGAGAATCCATCTAGAAAATTATAATACTCATTACCCGCAAGTCTTTCAAGCATTTGATCAATAAATGGTAAAGGAAAGTGATCTTTGCGAGTAGCGTTATTTAATTTCCTATAATCAATACAAACTCTCCAACCTGTTACAGTCCTAGTGGGGATTAATTCATTATTTTCATTACGCACGACAGTCATCCCACCCTTCTTAGGTACAACATGTATTGGACTAACCCAGTTACTATGTGGAACAGAGTATATAATGCCAGCATCTAACAACTTAGTTATCTCTTTCTTAACCACATCTTGCAAATTAGGATTCAATCTTCTTTGTCCCTCAATCACAGGTTTATGATTATCTTCTAAGGAAATCTTATGCATGCAAAGAGCGGGGCTAATTCCCTTGATATCTTTAATTGTCCAACCAATTGATGATTTAAATTGCCTAAGCACATTTAACAATTATCAAGTTCGTCATCATGGAGCAAAGCGGACACTATCAAAGGATATGTATCATTAGGACCAAGAAAAGCATACCTTAGATTAGAAGGAAGAGGTTTGAGTTCTACCTGAGGTGCCTCTGAAATTGAAAGTGCCACATCAATTTTCGGCGTACCTTTTTCTTGCATATCAAGTGCAAGTGCTTCTTCAACTTCTTTATCATCTAAGGTTTGTTCCACTTTTGCGAAGTCTGCATCTTCAAGACTTACGATCTCATCCACTATGTCAACATTGAAACATGTAGCATCAAATGAAGGCATCTTCATAGCTTTGTTGAGATCAAACTCAACCTTTTCATCACCAACATTTAATGCCAATTTCCCAGCTTTGACATCAATTGTGGTTCCAGCAGTAGCCAAAAATGGCCTTCCCAAAATAATGGGCATCTCAACATCTTCATCCATCTCCAACACCACAAAATCACAAGGGATAAAGAATTTATCCACTTTGACAAGCACATCCTCAATGACTCCCAAAGGATACTTGATAGTACGATCAGCCAACTGAAGTGAGATTCTTGTCTTCTTGAGCTCTCCCAGACCAAGTCTTCCACAAATGGAATGTGGCATCAAACTCACACTAGCCCCTAAATCACACAAGGCTTTAATATTCTCCATTGCTCCAATAGTGCATGGTAAAGAGAAACTCCCAGGATCCTTCAATTTTTGTGGAATTGCTTTTTGGATGACTGCACTACATTCCGCATTGAGAGTAATAGTTTCCACATCTTCAAGTTTCCTTTTTCTGGACAACATCTCCTTAAGAAATTTGGCGTAGAGTGGCATTTGAGCCAAAGCGTCAGCAAATGGAATATTAATATGCAACTGCCGGAACATAGTCAAGAACTTCTCGTATTGCTTCTCTAACTGCCTGTTGTGAAGTCTCTGTGGAAATGGAATAGAAGGAACATAAGGTGGCGGAGGAACATACGGCTTTTCTGTTTTTTCTTCCTTCTTATCTTCATCCACTTTTTCTGACTTTTCTGCATCAATCTCTACTATCTCATTTTCTTTTTCCACATCCCTCTCTTTAGACTCAAGAGCCTCAACCTCGGGCAACTCTCTTCCGCTCCTCAAAGTAATTGCTTTGCATTGTTCCTTACCATTCTGGTCGGGTTGACTTGGAAGAGAACCCTGCTCACGAACACCCATCTTGGAGGCAATTTGTCCAATCTGTGTTTCTAGCATCTTTTGAGATGATGCCATCTGATTTATTCTTGATTCCATATTAGCCAATGCCCCAGAGGTTCCGTGCATTATTTTATTTAGTGCAACCTCCCAATCAGCAAGTTCTTTCTTTGGCGGTGGTTGATACTGCTGTTGTGCTTGATACGGTGGTCGTGACTGAAAATCAGGAGGTTGATTCTGCCTTGGATTAGCCGTATGATTACTACTGTAAGAAAGATTGTTGTTTGGCCTTTGATTTGGATTGTAGTAGGAGTTATTCTGAACAGGCCACGGCTGTCTTCCCTGAATAAAAGATGCTTCTTCTATAAATTGTTGCACATAAGAGTTCTGACTAGCACCATAATCATTATACCCTTCCATAGGTGAAGAAATAGCATTCACATTTGCCCTTTGTCCTCGCATCTCCTGAGTTAGAGTATCCAATTTGAGAGTCAGCATGTTGATCATCTCAGAATCTTGTGCTGCTTTTGCTGAGCTTGTCCCACTAGGTGCCCATGAATAATTATTAGATGCCAATTCCTCAAGGAGTGCTTTAGCCTGTGTAGTTGGTGCCTTCTTAAAATTTCCACCAGCAGCCACATCCAAACTCAAACGAATATCTGCATTCATGGCCCCATAAAAAGTACTAATGATCTGCCAATCTTGCAAACCATGATGTGGACACTTCCTCAATAATGCCTTAAATCTCTCCCATGCCTGATATAGACTTTCACCCAGTTGTGCTTTAAAACTCATAATCATAGTCCTCAATTGTTGCGTCTTGTCAGAAGGATAATATTTGGACAAGAATGCAGTAGAAAGACTCTCCCATGTAGCAACCGTGGTGTCTAGAAGTTGTTGAAACCATTCCAAAGCTCTTCCCTTAATAGAGTAGGGAAACATATGGAGACGAATCTTGTCACTCGTAACACCATTGATTCTGAATGAGCCACACATCTGCACGAAACGCTCTAGATGTCTGTGTGGGTCCTCTAGTTCAATATCACCTTCAAAAGCTTGATTGCTGATCATCTGAATTAAGCTTGGATTAATGTTGAATTGGGCTGCCCCAATCTCTGGAGTTTTGCACATGCAATTAGCAGGATTTGGTGTCTCATGGTCCCAAATTGAAGTCTCATCAATAATAGCAACTTCACGATCTTCGTCAGCCATCTTAGATTTTTCTTTCCTTTGCTTTGCCTCTCGCCTTAAGATTCGAGCAGTGCGTTCGATTTCCGGATCAAATTCTAGATTTCCAGCACTTACTGTACGTCGCATGCAAGAGTTTGTGCACCTAAACTTTGATGAAATCTACACAATAAGAAATCATTAACCTAAACTCCACAATACATTATATTCGACAAATTTTATTTTTATTTTTATTTATTATTATTATCTATTTTATTTTTTTATTTTTTATTTTTTATTTTTTTATTTTTATTTTTGTTATTATTATTATTATTATTATTTTTTTTACAACCAACAAAATCGCAAATAAAATTGAAAAGAACAAAAACTAAAAAAAAATCTCAATTTGAATTAAAACTAAATTTTATTTTATTTATTTATTTATTTAATTTTTTTATTAAGTAAGACAAAATAAATAAAATAAAATTTATTATTCTATTTCTCAACTAATTAAAAAAAAATACAAACCAAATTATTTTAAAATTCTAAATTCAAACTTAAAATTTTTTTTTAAATTTTTTTTTTCAAACAAAACGAAACAATTCAATTAATAATGAAGAACTCGGAAAACCCAGTAAAACAGCACACCGAACTAAACTACGAACACAAAACAGAACGGTACTAATCGACAATTCGCAGATAACAAAACGCAGAAACAAAACTAACTGACTCAAACAAAATTACAACGCGAACTGTGCACGCAAGAACGTTCAGGAACAAACTCAGCAAATCGAACGGAAACTAGCGGTTTTAACAAATCAAATTCGGAAAACAGCAGAACTCAAACAAAACTATCTCGCACAAAACTCAGGCTGCGATTAAAATCCTTCGAACGAACATCGAACAAAAACCAGCTAATACCCACTTAATTCAGCAACCGAATTCAACTCATTGCACAGCAGGGGTGCAGTGAACTAAGCACAAAAACGCAGCAATATTATCAACTCGACAAAACTGATTACAAAAATCGGAATTAAAAACGAAACACTAATCAAGAACACTCGAATATCAATAGCAACGCTGCGATGAAACTCGGAAACCAGACAATCTCTCGACCCTAGTGACTCGATGACTCGGCTGCATAAGTCGGTTACAAACTAGAAAAGAAACAATAGTAACAAAGTTGGGTTTGTGTGAGTGAAATTAAAAAAAACGGATAGATGAACTGGTAATTCGAAGAAGAAGAATCTAAGA
Organism: Saposhnikovia divaricata; assembly: GCA_036435485.1. NCBI lineage: Eukaryota > Viridiplantae > Streptophyta > Magnoliopsida > Apiales > Apiaceae > Saposhnikovia > Saposhnikovia divaricata. Next base: position 31,055,299 of record CM071600.1, read on the forward strand.
AAAACAAATTTAAAACAAGAAAAGGGAGATGGAGGAGAGGAGAAGAGAGAGAGAGAGAGAGAGAGAGAGAGAGAGAGAGAGAGAGAGAGAGAGAGAGAGAGAGAGATTGTTTAAGCAACGAAAAACAAGAAAGAAAGGGGGTCGTGGGTGTTTGAGAGGGGAAAAGGAGATGCTGTGGGAGTTAGAATCGAAGAGAGAGGGGTGAGATTTGGTGGAGGAAGAAAACAGGGGAGAGGGGGAGGTATACGTTTTTTTAAAAAAAAAGACTGGATTTTGTTTCTGTTAAACAGGGGAGGCAAGTTTTATTCGAACAAAAACTGGGAATGACAAATACCGGGCATTCGAATTAATCGATAAAATTACAGAAAATAACTACTGAAATTTAAGCGAATTAATATTTATGTATATATATAATTTTTTTTTACACTAAACTAAATAAAATCTAAAATATAAGAAATAATTAACCTAAACTTAATATTGATGCCTTCCCCGGCAGCGGTGCCAATTTGTTGACAGTTTTTTTTGTGAATATAAGTTCGTTCGCAGGGAAGGAATTTTAATACAAGTCTAAGTTTAATTTCTTATAATCTAGAAGTATGAGAAATAAGTGGTGTGATTTGTTATTAACTAGAGTAAAGCAATTAAAACTAAGATTTACTGATGAGGAAAAACAACCCGAGAACTAGGTTTCTTCAATTGGTTCAATAACGTTGATGTGATGCAATATAAATATTTCTCATATTTTGCTAAAAACAATTCTTCTCACCTTTATAATGTTCTCTCCCAAGATACAATATAATGCCTACGATTATACCTCAAAAGTCACTCCCATGATCAATTAAAATATAATTATAAACTATTAAAAACCAAGAATTATAAGTTTCATAGTTCTATTATTAATCTCCCGATTTAATAATTGAACTATGTCTATCAAATCATGAACAAGAATTATGACTCCTCTCCCAATTTGTCGTAATACCTGTGAATACAATTAAAGGTTAACTACTCCCTTAATTGGGTTAAGCCCTCAATGATAGATTAGCAAAAGTAGAGAATTAGCATCACAATCAAACAATTATATCACCAATGAATACTACCTAATTCTCGGATTATAGAATTAGCTACGCATGCTAGATAAATAAAATAAGCATATATTAAGGGGTAGAATCATAATAAAAAGAGTGTAGAGTGAAGAAAATGCAACTTGAAAAATTTAATTCCTCCGAAATAGTACAAGAAAGGTTGGATCACATGTTCATGAATGACACTTTGGAAAAGGCCCTCAGTGGAGAGTATTCATTAGATGAAGATGATATAGATGAACAATTGCAATATCTGGATGCTTTGCCGTGGCAAAGAAAATTTGAAAGACCAGTTGAATCATTGGATCTGCCAGAACTAAAGGGGCCGCATCAGCAAATGAAACCATCTATCGAGGAAGCTCCAACTCTAGAGCTCAAACCACTTCCTAATCACTTAAAGTATGCTTCTCTTGGTGAATCATCTACCTTACCTGTGATTATATCTGCTAACCTTTCAGACTCTGAGGAAGACAAGCTTTTAAGAGTCCTGAGGGAATTCAAAACAGCCATTGGTTGGATCCTAGCGGATATCAAAGGCATCATCCCAGCTTATTGTCAACATAAAATTCCATTGGAAGAAGGTAGTAAACCAACAATGGAGCATCAAAGGCGGCTAAATCCTATTATGAAAGAGGTAGTGAAGAAAGAAATCATCAAGTGGATGGATGCAGGGATTATCTATCCCATTTCTGACAGTGCATGGGTGAGTCCAGTGCAATGTGTACCGAAGAAAGGAGGCATGATTGTGATTACCAATGAAAAGAATGAACTCATCTCTACTCGCACAGTCACCGGTTGGCGAATCTGCATGGACTACCGGAAGTTGAATAAAGCCACAAGGAAGGATCATTTTCCCCTTCCTTTCATTGATCAGATGCTAGATAGACTAGCCGGCCATGATTATTACTGCCTCCTGGATGGGTATTCTGGATATAATCAAATTTGCATTGCTCCTGAGGATCAGGAGAAAACAACATTTACATGCCCGTTCGGCACTTTCGCCTTTCGGCGGGTTTCTTTTGGCTTGTGTGGAGCACCTGGTACTTTTCAAAGGTGCATGATGGCCATCTTCTCAGACATGATTGGCAAGACTGTTGAAGTCTTCATGGATGACTTCTCGGTATTCGGTCTATCTTTTGATGAATGCTTGCAAAATCTTGGCTCGGTGCTGAAAAGATGCGTGGAAACTAACCTAGTGCTCAATTGGGAGAAGTGCCACTTCATGGTACAAGAAGGAACTATTCTCGGGCACAAGGTGTCAAGGAAGGGTCTAGAAGTGGACAGAGCAAAGATAGAAGCTATTGAAAAGCTGCCGCCACCTAATTCAGTGCGAGGGATTCGCAGTTTCCTTGGGCACGCAGGTTTCTACAGGCGTTTTATCAAGGACTTCGCAAAAATTTCAAAACCTTTGTGTCAGCTGCTGGAAAAAGATATTCATTTCAAATTTGACCAAGAATGTCTTATAGCGTTCGAGACTCTGAAGAAGAAATTGATTTCAGCACCCGTGATCATTGCTCCAGACTGGAGTGATCCTTTCGCTATGATGTGTGATGCTAGCGATTACGCAGTTGGGGCCGTTCTTGGCCAAAAGAAAGATAAAATGTTTCATGTCATCTATTATGCAAGCAAAACCCTCAGCGATGCTCAATTAAACTACACTACCACTGAGAAGGAGCTGTTAGCCATAGTTTATGGTTTTGAAAAATTCCGTTCATACTTGCTTGGCGCAAAGGTGACTGTGTACACTGATCACGCGGCTGTCAGATATCTGCTCTCTAAAAAGGACTCCAAACCTAGGTTGATTCGATGGATTCTTCTGCTGCAAGAATTCGATGTGGAGATCAAGGATAGAAAAGGGACAGAAAACCAAGTAGCCGACCATCTCTCACGATTGGAAGACCTTGGGAAGACATCCCAAGACAAAACCGTCATTAATGAAACCTTTCCTGATGAACAGTTGTTTGGGATACAAGAAGAAGAGCCTTCGTTTGCAGACATTGTGAACTTTCTGGTAAGTCGAGTGATTCCTCCCGAGCTCTCTTTTGCACAAAGAAAGAAATTCTTGCATGAAGTCAAATGGTATCGTTGGGACGAACCATATCTGTTTAAACAAGGAGCCGATTAGGTGATTAGGAGATGTGTGCCATATAGTGAAACAGAGGCTATTCTAAGGGATTATCACGCCACGACATATGGTGGCCATTATGGAAGTGAAAAGACCGCAACTCGAATTCTTCAAGCGGGATTTTATTGGCCATCCCTTTTTAAGGATGCCCATCAGTTTGTGCTGAAGTGTGATCGTTGTCAGCGTGTTGGTAACATATCTAGGAGGGATGAGATGCCCCTCAATATAATGCTAGAAGTGGAAATCTTCGATGTTTGGGGCATCGATTTCATGGGACCATTCATTTCCTCATGTAACAACCAATACATCTTGCTGGCCGTTGATTATGTTTCCAAATGGGTTGAAGTCAAGGCACTTCCGACCAATGATGCCAATGTCGTACTCAATTTCCTTCACAAAAACATCTTCACAAGATTCGGCACTCCTCGAGTAATCATAAGCGATGAAGGTACTCACTTTTGCAATCGCAAATTTACTAATCTTATGGCAAGGTACAACATCAACCACCGGGTAGCTATGGCATACCACCCGCAAACCAATGGCCAAGCCGAGGTATCTAATCGCGAGATTAAGCGCATTCTGGAAAAAGTGGTGAGTCCTTCGAGAAAGGATTGGTCTTTAAAACTCGATGAAGCCGCATGGGCTTATCGTACAACATATAAAACACCCTTGGGTATGTCACCATATCAGCTTGTCTATGGGAAGGCTTGTCATCTACCTGCCGAACTAGAGCACAAAGCTTATTGGGCGTTGAAGAAGTTGAACTTTGACTTATCGGTTGCAGGTGAGAAAAGAATGCTTCAGATTAATGAACTGGATGAGTTTCGGCTACAGGCTTATGAAAATCACAAGTTATACAAGGAGAAGGTCAAAAGATGGCATGACAGACGTTTGGTGCAAAAGTCTTTTGTACCGGGACAGTTAGTCTTGCTTTTCAACTCTCGTCTCAGACTCTTCCCAGGGAAACTTAAGTCAAGGTGGTCAGGGCCATTCACGGTTAAAACAGTGTTTCCACATGGTGCAGTGGAAATTTTTGATAAAACACCGGAAGCGGCTTTCAAAGTAAATGGACAAAGGTTGAAGCCTTATTTTGGTGAACATGTGAATCGCGAAGCGGAAACCGCGGTTCTTGGTACTACCAATTGAAGTGCGAAGGTGAAGTCAAGCTAGCGACAATAAACAAGCGCTTCATGGGAGGCAACCCATAGGTTTGGTATTTTTTATGTGTGGTTTGATGTGGTGTGATTTTGTTTAGTATTATGTCGAGAGTGCAGGTCATTGACCAGTTACAGGAGCTGGCTTTGCAAAAGATAAATTTTTCTTTCGAGGTAGACTGGTCTCAATTTGGAGCTCATGCAGCATTTCCACCATTTGATTCACCACCCGAGGAGGGCATCGATGCCGACAGTTAGGGGAGTTCTCTTTTATCCTTTATCTATACCTTCAATGAGGACATTGAACATTTTAAGTTTGGGGGTGATTTAGAATAACTGATTTCTCGAGTCATAGTATGCATACAGTTTCATGTAGTTCATAATATACCATGCTAGTATAATTTCATATAATTCATATATATATATATATATATATATATATATAAATTGCATATTCATGATTAGTTGCATATCATATTTTCCTTGGTCCCGTAGCGCTTGGCAATTCCGTTTAGTAGTCAATGATGAATTTGAGTGTGATAATGATGGATAGAGGGCTGATTTAAATACTTATGAATTGACGTGCATGTTGCAGATACACAACCTTACACAACTCATCGGTTACTTTTGGGCTAGGTTAAGGTCATGCTTGTTTGGTTGTTGAAATTTAATCACCTGATTATATTTGGAATTTTCTTTATTCCCTTGATAGCGTAGAATCACTAAATATAAGTTTGGGGGAAACCAGGGTTCATGCTAGTTTGTGTGTATTTGTTAATAATGGATAGGTGTCAATTGGCTAGTAGCCAGCTCATATTTATATGAGTAGTCTAGGGTTGGAATTGAGAATTCTCATTCCTGATTGCATATAAAAAAAAAGAAGAAAAAAAAAAGAGTGACCTAAGACTTTTCCGGTCTGGGATCCACTAACCTAACGCTCGCTACATGGGTATTATTGTATAAGCCTTTTGGGGTCTCATCCATTGCACGGTCAAATAAGCATGTGTGTTGTGTATAGTATTATGCGTCATAGTTGTTAATAAAGCATGAATTCCTGTCTAACTCAAATGATGATAGAGGTGTTTCTAGGTTATGAAGTGTCTAGCGTCCATTCTATTTATAAACTTGTGATTGTTATGACGAAGAATATGTATGGTTTTGATCTAATGCTAAGAGTAATTCTGATGAGTATTGCACACACGCACGTTTCTGTACTTGTAAATGTTAATATGCTGATTTTTAGTTGATCTCTATTTGGAGTTATCACATTCTCTGAGACACTCTGCTAAATTGGTTATTGCTTTGCTTATGGGATCCTTGCATTGTTTGCATTCATGCATATAGAAGTATTCGAGTCTGTCTTCGCTTGAGGACAAGCATCAGTTTAAGTTTGGGGGTGTGATAAGTGGATTTTATATCCACTTATTTTGCGCTATTTTGACCTAGATTGATTGTTTATCCTTAAGTATGTTGTGTCTTTTAATTCAATTTTTGTTAATTAAGTTTTTGTTGTGCAGATCTCGTAACTTTAGGTATTGTGGCGATAAAAGGCTAAAAACGGTGGATTTCTATCTCAATTTTATCAAGTGGACTGGCTACGAGGAAAAAGATTTATCATAAAGAAATTCTGAGTGATATATTCTTAATGCTAAAACCCCGGTTGGAATTGTTATATTTTTCGTTAAGCGAAAGGAGTCCGGTTTTAGATCCTCAATAAACCGCAGCTTAGGACTTAAGGATTTACTTATATTAATTAATGTTTTATTTAATTAGGAAATTATATTTTTAAATATCTAATAATATTAGATATTTATTTTTATAATTTCTGAATTAAATTAAATATTTATTAATTAAAGATTATAAGTATAAAAAAAAAGCATTTGTGCGGAGCAAAAAGTATTAGGCTAGGTTTATGAAGTCGCAGCCAGTGCAATTCTACAGATCACAAAGGAAATCAAAATAAACAAAAAAAAGCAACAGACAAATAAAAGCTGCCATATGCAACTGTCGGCCAGATAAAAAAAACCACTGTCCACTCTCCCACGCAGCGCGTGGGAGACACGCGCCAGGGAATCTTATTGCCAGACTCGTGCGTGCATGCCACGCGCCCATATCGCGCGTGGTCTACGCAGAAGAACGGTCAGTGGCTGTTGTTGGTGATTAGCTTTTGGCTGGTGCTTCATTCCCTTTATTTCTTTCGGCTGTAATTTAATTTTCTTTCATTTCTTTTCTTTTTTTTTTTATTTTCCTTTCCTTTTTCTTTTTATTTTTTTAATTTTGTGGTGTGCTAATTTTTCCTATAAATAGGCCTAGTTCTTGAGCTTATTTCCACACAACAATTTGGAGAGCAACATTCTCTCTTGTAATTCTCTCTAGTTCTTGTAATATTAAGCTTGTTTTTATACACTTTAATTTTTGGCAAATTTAGTATAAGTGTTATTTTGGTTGAAGAAATTACGGGAATTATTTGGAGTGCTCTTCTCTTTCGGTGGAACCTATTTCGGTTTTATTTTCTAATTTCTTATTTTACAGGGAATTATCAGAGTGCTCAGTGGAAATTATTTCGGTTTTATCTTCTAATTTTTATTTTACAGGGAATTATCGGAGTGCTCGTTTCTTGCAGTGAAAATTATTTCGGTTTTAGTTTCTAAACTCTTATAATTTTATATTTTATTCATGCAATTTTATACCATGTTTTCAATTAATCCCAAGATGACGATTCGTTCGATTATGAACTAATCGCCGTATTGGGATTCTAATGGATTTATTTACGTAAATTAGTAATTCGATGCCTTAATAAATTGTGTTATGATAAAAATTCCGATTGCCTAACGTGGTTGCTCTTAATTTATTAGATGCGTAGCTATCATCTAAATTATTAATTCTTAATGAATGCGAAAGTGGATTTGAGAATTTAGAATTTGCCATATTAGCACAGGTTCGTAATTATCATATATAATTACGATTAGTGGTAGGGTTTTGGATCACATCGCCCTGTGTAGCCATAAACCAGGAATTTATTCGTAAACCAGTTATGTTTTCAAATCTTATAGACATATAGGGTCTAAGCATAAATGGTGTCCACGCAACTTCTATTTTTTTAAGTGGATGTTTGTATGGTTTGAAATAAGTTAAGGCTGAAAGGCGCTTATGTTAGTTTCGTGTTCCCGGCTAGCTTTTGTAATTATCAAAATCACTTTGAATTAAGGCATCAATTATAAATGAAATAACTAATGAAGTTAGAATCCCATGTTTATCTCATATAATAATTCCTTATCATATTAATTGAAACACGTTAGTCGTTATTTTATTAATTAATTGTGATTTGAAACAAACCAACCATTTTCGTTCGTTCAGGCTTCTATAATTAACCGAACATTGTTGAATAAACGTATTTACTTAATTACACCAAGTCTTCGTGGGAACGATCCTTACTTCCCTATATTGCTTTTGGACTGCGTATACTTGCGTAGAGAAAATAGCGAACAAGTTTTTGAAAGCAAGAAAGGTTGGATCTCTAGTTTCTTTGTAATTTTAAGTTTAATTTTAAGTTGGATCTCTAGCATCACAATCAAACAATTATATCACCAATGAATACTACCTAATTCTCGGATTATAGAATTAGCTACGCATGCTGGATAAATAAAATAAGCATATATTAAGGGGTAGAATCATAATAAAAAGAGTGTAGAGTGAAGAAAATGCAACTTGAAAAATTTATTTCCTCTGAAATAGTAGCCACTAAAATGAAAGAGCCCTCCAAGTAATTCCCTTAAAATCTTCAACCGAAATAGAATTTTGCCGAAAATTAAAATGTATGAATTAAAACTAAATTTTACAAAGAAAAAGAGAGAGAGATTACAAGAGAGGAATTTGCTCTCTAAGAATTGGTGTGTTTTCAAGCTTAAGAACTACATCTATTTATAGCAAAAATTAGCACACCAATAATAATAAAAAAATAAAAAGAAAAGAAAAAGAAAATAAAAACAAAAGAAAAGAAAATAAAAAAAAAAAAAACAAAAGCAGCTGCACTACTAATATAACTTCCGTTTCCTTATTTAATAAACAATCCACCTGCTTTCACTTTCAGCCGCCTATGTTGTTTAATACAATGGGCTCCGTAGAAATGCTTTTTAACCCGCACAGCTTATAATCTTTAATTAATAAATAATTAATTAAATCCAGAAATTATAAAAATAAATATCTAATATTATTAGATATTTATAAATATAATTTTCTAAATAAATTAACTATTTATTAATTTAAATAAATTTTTTAGTCCTAAGCTGCGGTCTTTTGAGGATCTGAAACCGGATTCCTTTTGCTTAACAAAAATTATATTAATTCCAACCGGGATTCCTGCTTTAAGAATATATCACTTTCAATGTTTTTGTGACAATTCTAATTTCCTCATTTCTCGTCCAGGTTTAATCTACGGTCTCTTGATGATCTGAAACCAGGCTCCTTTTGCTTCCAAAATTATCCTATAAACATAAAAAAAATATCTTAGCATCAAATTCAAATTAAAATGCTACTAAGAGCATCTCCAACGGCACTAGCTATAATGGTTAGCTAAAATAAGTGTTAGCTAAAATTTGCTGAAGCTGTAACACATTTTGCTCCGACGGTGTTAGCAATAATGGTTAGCTATAATTCAAAAACAGTATTTTATTATTATTTTGGTTCACCTTTATCGTTACTTCACCATGAATATAATTTAAATAAGGTAAAAAAGTGATGTGGATATTTTAGATAATAGCTACAGACTCAACAGATATAGAAGATGAAATAAAGGATATCTATAATTTTTGCTAACATGTCTTGTGGTTGGAGGGGTATATTTTTTAGCTAATATGTATATTATAGTGCCACCTAGATTTTTTACCTAACAGATGGTGATGGTTGGAGATGCTCTAACAATGTTAATCAAGCACAAAATTAAGGATAAATGAGAGATAACATGCTATAAAATATATACAAAATTAGCATGTATCAAAAATCCATCCTACTAACTAACAAATCTCTTTTTTTCCGGTTAAACGTATTATCTTTTCTATTTTTCAATAACTAAATAAATTCCTTTTTCAGGTAAAATACAATATATTTTATATTTTATCTAACTAAAATTTCTACTTTATTAATCAAATTCCTTTTTCAGGTTAAACATCTTACCTTTTCTGTTTTCAATAACTAAATAATTTCTTTTTTCAGGTAAAATACAATATCTTTTACATTTTATCTAACTAAAATTTCTCTTTTTTTAAAAACACTACAAGCAATTTTGTTTAATAAAATAACATAATTATATTAGAATTACCATTAACAAATCAATTACCTTTTTCAGATAAAACACATTACCTTTTCTCTTTTCTCTAACTAAAGTCTTTCTTTTTCCAAATATATCATGGATGATTATCTTTTTCAGCCAAAACACGTTACCTTTTTTATTTTCTCCTACTAAAACCTCTCTTTTTCCAATTATATCACGGGCGTTTCTAATTAATAAAAATAAAATTATAATATTAATAATTAAACGATTACCATTCAGCTAAAACGTATCATCTTTTCAATTTTTTCTAGAAATATTTCGGGCAACATTAATTTCTCATTTCTAAAAATTACGAGCAATTTTATTTAGTAAAATAACATAATTAAATTATAATTACTATAAACTTATCAATTACCATTTTCACATAAATCATGTCATCTTTTTAATTTTCACATTAACTTTCTATTTTCTCTAACTAAAATATCTCTTTTTCCAATTGTATCACGGGCGGGTTCTATTTAATAAAATATACTAATAATATTATAATATTAATAATTAACCGATTACCTTTTTCAGCTAAAACGTATCATCTTTTCTATATTTTCTAACTAAAATCCCTCTTTTAATAGAAATATCACAAACAATATTGATTTCTCCTTTTCTAAAAACATTGTATTTAGTAAAAAATGTAATTAAATTATAATTACTATAAAATAATCAATTACCTTTTCATCTAGAACATGTTACCTTTTTAATTTTCTCTAACTAAATCCGCTCTTTTCTAATCATATAATGGACATTCTATTTAATAAAATAAAATAATAATTTTATAATCACTAATAATTAACCGATTACATTTTCTAACTAAAATCTATCATCTTTTCTATTTTTTAACTAAAATCCCTCCTTTTCTAGAAATATCACGGATAACATTTATATAATTGTTATCAAATCATCTCATATAAAAATTTGACCCTCCAAAATTTATGTTTAAAAAAATTAATTTAAAATAATAAAAAAGTTTCATATAATATTAAAAAAGATCCGTGCATCGCACGGGTTTTAAGCTAGTATCATTAATTTTTAAATGTATAAACTGCACCACATCGTATTTTTGTGGTTTTTTTTATTACTTGATGTGGTTGTGCTTTGAAAATTTATTTAAACCAGACAAGCCGTTTGGTCTACGATTTGCCCGCTAACACCCTTATCAAATGGGATGAAAAATGAATTTGGGACTGAGTGACTCTTGGGCTAAGTTGTTGGACCGGGCCGAAGAGAGGCTATTTGAAATTTTTGAAAAAAGAACGTAGTCGTAGCCCATGCCTCCACCCCTGCCAGTATATATTTTTCTCTAAGAACGTAGTCGTAGCCCATGCCTCCACCCCTGCCAGTATATATTTATCTCTGTGTTCTTGTTCTAACTCTGTCAATTCTTCTTCTCACTATCATCAACAAAGGTATGTATGCAGTGGCGTAGCCAGAAATTGGAGTAAGCGGGGTCAAAAAATTTTCTAACTCAATGGTAGAGTGTAAATTTTTTTTAAGGATAAATATATTAATTTAAATTTGAATTATTAAGAATAAAATTAAGAGCTTTTTTGAAAAATAGCTGATAATTTTAAACTTTTTACAAAAATACTATCATTTTTAAGATAGTTTTGCAAAAATACGAACTTTATTACAAATATACGATCTTTTTGAAAAAAATTACAAAAGTACGACATGTAACCAAAACAACTACCAGCAACCCATCGAAGCTCGCCGGAATCATTTGTACCTTGCCGGAATTCTTTCAAAACTCGCCGGAATCCTTCGAAACTCTCTCTCCCTGGCCTGCGGCCCCGATTCAAACAGATCGGAGAGACGATAGATCGGAAAATATGACAGATCGGAGGTGGATTGCGTCGAAGAAGGTGGTGGTGGTGGTGTAGGTGTGGGTAGGCAGAGGTCAGAGATCGGGGAGGTCGACGGTCGACGATGCGGGGGAGGATGGATCGGGGGGGAAGGCGAAGAGAGACCGTATATGTGCAAAGTGTTTTCTTTTTTGTTAAAAAAATCGTATAAATGCAATAGTTATAGTAAGACCGTAATTATGCAAAACAAAGTACAAAAGATAGTATATTTCATAATTTCTCTAAAATTAACTACCTACATAATTTTATGGGGTCAAATTTATATCTATTACTACAAAAGTAATTTTTTAGTGGGGTCAAATTTGAATTTTTCCACTATAAATATTTTTATAAAAAATTTAGACATACGAAAAATTCATGTTTTAATATTTCAGTGGGGTCGGTTGCACCCGCTAGTGATACATTGGCTACGCCCCTGTATGTATGTTGTTTTTTATTTCTTGATTTCTGAGGATAATTATTTGACCAAGTCTGTGTCTGTGTCTGTGTCTGTGTCTGACCTAATAATTATGATTAGATTAGTTCCAATTGAACATGTGTTGGTATTTATATCCTGTTTAATTCTATCCTTATAGTTTATGTGATCAAACAAAGTTGATGTCTTTATGATAATTAGACCGTTCTTTTCGATTTTTAATGATTATAAGTCATTCTATGTTCTACTTATTTTCAATCAAAGATCTTTATAGTATTCGAGTATTCATCCTAGTTTGATGGATGTCCACTTTCCGAGTATGCATCCCGATAGTCACATTACTAATTGGTGCATATGCATTCCATACAAGTCATTTGATTGTCATGTGTGAAGAAGAATTGCACATTACTAACCGATGTGTCATATTCCAATTACTAGTCGGTACCTCTTATTTTTGAAAGATTGCATTTTTCTTGTTATCTTGATTCTTTACCATCATATAATTTTATCTTAACATTTTTTTTCACTAGATGTCCATGACCATGATTGGAGTAATTGTCTTACGAATGTTTTACCTATCAACGGCGGGATGTCTGTTTTTGCTGTTTGATTCGGCCCGTGTAAAATTTGCAAAGTATGAACCCCAGGATTTAAATGCCATGGATTTTGCTGTTATGGTGTTTTTTGTTTCTTTCGTGTTCTTTTTAGTCAATGTGTTGCCAAAGGAGGTGGCATCTAGATTTTTATCCGTAGTCCATAGGAACGGGAGTATCTATTTGCTATGTTTCCTTTCAACTTCGGCAATTAAGTACTTGATGACAGATGCTTGGAGAACTGAAACTTTGTTCTATGTCTTTTCCTTTATTTCTGTGCTATCGTTCATTGGATTGTATGCCACTAAGGAGGTATCCTACGGTGTGTCCCGATCACTGATAATCTTTCAAGCTGCTTATCTATTAAAAGGTCTAATTACGGGTGATCATTTATCTGCCTTAGCGTGCGGAATTACTTTCTTTGCTTGCTGGATAGTTATGGTAAGAGCATATTCAATTTATTTTTTATCTCTTTCTTATCTTGTATAATTTCATAGTCTATATATTACATACATTTTATTTGACTAGTGTCTATATATTTATGTATGACCCGGTTTCTTTTTAATCAAAACAAGGTACTTCGTTTAGCCCAGCTACGGAGTTCTCCGTCCAACTAATGATAATGATGTTATGAGAGTGATGGAGAGAGTGATGGAGCTAACAAGGGTTGCTGTTTTGAGTTGTTGAAAGTAGTGGTACTGTTTTCATATTTAAGGTGTGCCTTTTAAGTTAAGTCTAGAGTATAGCAAGGACAACCCCAGGTTTCTGATTTTTTTTAGTTTGTTAAATCATGTTGTACCCTATGATATAATTTTTCTCAAACTCTTAGTTATTCTCTGTTTTTTTTAATGTAAAAAAATGTTGTTTCCGCTCTTATTATTGTTTTTAAACAATTTTTAATTATATATTTATTCTCTTATTGATTATCTATCTGAAATCTGAAAAATGGCTATGATTTCATGAAGCTCATTAATAACTAGTTATCTTGGTAAAAACTAAGGCACGGTAATTTAATGACACAAATCTAGGGTTAAACACAAGTTTTTGATTCCAACAAATATGTAATCCATTTTATAACTATTTAGTCATTTATTTCATGAATTCACAAGTAAAATCTATTATTAGAGCAACCCTTTGTGTATTTCTCCCGGTATTTTATTAACATTGTTACTGCACTAAGTATTAATGATCTATCCGAAGTCTTAATGATGGGCAAGATTTCGAGAAGCTCATGGGGCATACATAGTAACACTATAATCTATTAATATGATGCAATGAGCTGCACCATCGTCTGGTCGGAGCTTTGTTCTGTAATCGTGGATGTATAGGCAATTGGATGGAGAAAATAAACTCTTAGATTAGTTATCAAAACGCTAATTGCACATATGAAAAGTTTTGTGACATGCTCAGAGTTATACAATAGTTTTACAGGCAGTCATAGAAGATAGTTGCATATATCAACTTTTGCGCTTAAATTTAATAGATTGATCAATACTTTTTTGCCTGACACTTTCATTTGTCAGAGGATCTAAGTTAAACAATTACATATCCGTTTTAACGATGAGTGGTGCATTTTGTTTATTTTTATCAGATTTAACTATGAGTGGTGCATTTTGTTTATTTTTTGCCTGACACTTTCATTTTGTTTATTGTTTTTGTTACGCCATATTTTCGGTTACCTCCAATATCTCCCAAATTTCCAAATACGAATCTAATAATAATAATTAACTTAATCCCCAAGTTAATTATTTCCTCTCTGAAACGAGGAATTATCTCCAATTAATGATAGAAATTATATCCAAACGATATCCTTCAAATCAGGAAGGTATCCCAACGCGAATATAATTTAAAGAGATAAAATCTACAAATTCCCAAAATACATCCCTTAACAATCATAGGGATTAAAACCAATCCTTAACAGAACTGCGTTGGCTTGATCTCTATAAATATAGAGTACGCAGGCATCTTGAAAAAGGATCCGACACATCTAACAAGTCGAGACACCTCTCAAGTCTAGCCCCATATATCCAAAATCCCAAATCCCCCTATTTTCATGATTTCGTTATTCCAGCAACCTCCGAAATTTGTTATCACCAAATTCCTCCGTTAACAATTGGCGCTAGAAGGAGGGGATATTTTTTGATTGTGGAGGACAATCAATACACACACACGGGGGGTTATTATGGACCTGGAGCTGCTGTAATGGAGGAGCTAAGCGGTGGAGGTGGTGGCTCTATTCTGAATTAGGATAAATTTTCTTATGATTTTGTCCTTACAAATTAGCTATTTATAAAATTCGTAGTAAATTAAATACATGTCGGATTTTGATGATTTTTAATGATTCGGAAAGCTTTTTAAATTGCCTACAACTTTCGTTCTTTGAGTTTTCTCAGATTATATATCGATCTATTCTCGAAATCACAAAATACAATCAGATCTCGTTTTTCAGCATCAAGAAATCAATCAGCAGACTTTTTATTTGATTCCCGATTCGTTATAAGTCCATTTTTGATGAGCCTTATATTGTCGGAAAGATCTTTTCGTTATCTACAACTTTCATGTTACGTGTTTTCCAAGAAAATATCGTTTAGATGGTCAAAAAGGCTAAAAATAGATCTGGACAGAATCTGAATCGTGAAGATGTTTCAGATTTAAGATGCAATTTCGTGGTACATGAAGAACAAATAGAAGCTTGGGAAATTCTGAATTTAACGAAAGCAAAAATCAAGTTTTTGTTCAAAATTACGCAAGAAGACTCTTTGGGTATTGCTGATATTTTTTAGAAGACCCTTTGTGTGCTGCTGATATTTTTTGGAAGACCATCCGGGTGCTGCTGATATTTTTTAGAAGACCCTTTGGGTGTTGCTGATATTTTTTCGAAGAATTTTGGGTATTGCTTATATTTTCTGAAAGACCCTTCAAGTGTTGTTGATATCTTTTTTGAAAGAATCTTGGAATATTGATATGGCTTTTGGAAGATGACATCCTCTAAGTAGGATCTCCCTTATTTATTTTGATAGACTACCTCCTCTAAGGAGGGTCTTCGTTGAATATGTGAAAAGACTATCTCCTCTAAGGAGAGTCTTAGTAAGAATGAAGCGATCTTCGGAAAATCGACCTCTTGTGAGGAGGGTATTTCTGAAATGGGGAGCGACCTCCTTTGAGGAGGGTATCCCAAATTATTAAATCCTTGAAAAACCGTACTTCCGGGGGGATGTCCGCACTTCCGGCGCCTCATCAAGGTTCGAGCTTCGGAAAATCCACCTCCTGTGAGGAGGGTATTTCTGAAATAGGGAGCGACCTCCTTTGAGAAGGGTATCCCAAATTATTAAATCCTTGAAAAACAGTACTTCCGGGGTGTCCGTACTTCCGGCGCCTCATCAAGGTTCGAGCTTCGGAAAATCCACCTCCTGTGAGGAGGGTATTTCTGAAATGGGGAGCGACCTCCTTTGAGGAGGGTATCCCGAATTATTAAATCCTTGAAAAACCGTACTTCCGAGGGGATGTCCGTACTTCCGACGCCTCATCAAGGTTCGAGCTTTGGAAAATCCACCTCCTGTGATGAGGGTATTTCTGAAATGGGGAGCGACCTCCTTTGAGGAGGGTATCCCGAATTATAAAATCCTTGCAAAAACCGTACTTCCGAGGGGGATGTCCGTACTTCCGGTGCCTCATCAAGGTATGAGCTCTAGGAATATGACCACCCATGAGGAGGGTATTCTCTGGAATGCATTTATGGAAATTCTGGTGGATATGACCTTCTCCGAGGAGGATATTTTCCGGAATAGAATACGTCCTTCTTTGAGGAGGGTATTTCTCGGCGTGCTTAATGGAGGATATTTCTTTGAATATTTGCTTTTCAGGGTATTGCTCGGAATGCTTTGGATAACTCTTCGGGATAATGCTTGGATGATCCTCCAAGATACATTCTCTTACACCTATAAAACTTATTCTTTTTTACATCTCGCATATTGTCTCGCATATTGTCTCGTTTACATCTACATATGTATTACAGGCACCTAGGTGCTCCATATTTTTTACTAATCTTCCTCTCCTAGCTGTTTCAGTTACACTGGAAGATTGAAGCATGCTTAGTTCTCCAGTCCATCAAGCTACACTGAAGAACTGGGGGTAGTTGTTACGCCATATTTTCGGTTACCTCTAATATCTCCCAAATTTCCAAATACGAATCTAATAATAATAATTAACTTAATCCCCAAGTTAATTATTTCCTCTCTCTAAAACGAGGAATTATCTCCAATTAATGATAGAAATTATATCCAAACGATATCCTTCAAATCAGAAAGGTATCCCAACGCGAATATAATTTAAAGAGATAAAATCTACTAATTCCCAAAATACATCCCTTAACAATCATAGGGATTAAAAACCAATCCTTAACAGAACTGCGTTGGCTTGATTTCTATAAATATAGAGTATGCAGGCATCTTGAAAAAGGATCCGACACATCTAACAAGTCGAGACACCTCTCAAGTCCAGCCCCAAATATCGAAAATCCTCCTATTTTCATGATTTCGTTATTCCAGCAACCTCCGAAATTTGTTATCACCAAATTACTCCGTTAACAGTTTTCACCTAATTACATATCATTTTTAACGATGAATGGTGCTTTTTGCTTATTTTTATCGGACTATATGTTTTATTTTTATGGTTTTTATCTGAGAACAGTGTTTTTGAAAGTTTTGCTAACAAAATGATCAATATGTTCAAGGAATGGTGTAGTTGCAGGAAACCCTTGTGGTCAGTGAGGTATAGTCTGAGAACAGTGTTTTTGAAAGTTTTGTTGACTCGTGGGCTTTCAATTGCTAGATTGGTGATAGTTCTCCCACTTATTAAGATGCTGAGCACAAGCATTTCAAAAAATATAAAAGTATTTGTGGAAAAAAACAATAACTGAATTAAAAAAAAGTCGACACGAAACTCAAACCTTAAACAGAGTTGGCGAGTATTGTCTTTCCATCTATGTTCAGAGACTGCATCGTTAGCATAAAATTAGGACGACTGATATGAATTACTTGACAAAGTCTTCTTAATCTCACCGTAAAAAGTCGGCACTTATTGAAAATTACTACTCCTTTTTCACCGAAGATATCCCTTGCACCTAATTTAGTTAGTAAAAACTGGAAGGCCCTGAGCCTACTTTACTAACAGTCAAGAAAATACGAAGAATTGTTGACTAGTTCACCATTTCATCTTTCTCTTGCCTTTTTCATTTGAATTTATTGTATTTTACATAAGTCAAGAAAAACTAAAGGATTGCAGTTTTTATTATTGGCGTATGCGAGGTCACTCCCATATCTATTGATTAATTACATGCAGCATTTACACTATAGTTTTAAGTTAAAAATTATGGGTGATTTAATCTCAATATAATATGGTATGGTTACAAGTTATGCTTATACTACTTGTACCACGGTGAAATTTTTTTTCTAAAGAAAATTTGTTATTCTATTTGCAGAGAAGATGTGATCTTAAGAACAGTTTCCAGCCTCAGCTACTCACCATCTTAGTGCTACAGTGTAATCTATATACAGTTGCCTACACTTCACTAAATATCATATCTGACCCACACGAGATACGCTTTAAACTGTACTTGATGTAGTCCATTAATAAAACATACTATGCTACAATATTGAAATTACATGATTTCGGATGGTATACCTGCTCCATTGTATTTTTGTGTTTAAAAATATCCTGCAAGTTTAGACTGGTAGTTAGAGTGTTTGTGCTTGATGGGCCTGTGAAATAAAAAATATAATACCAGGGTTTTTGTAGACAACAACGTAGAAATCTGTTGGCATCTCATGTTGCAAGATGATTTCAACATTGGGTGGGAAATATCCTGCTTTGATTTCTAATACCTGCTGAGAGGCCACGATATTGCTTGCATCAAATTCTTTGGTAACTCTGAAACCTTCGAGTTCTAAAGACTTGTTATTGATATCTTGCATTGTATCTATTGTAGTATTTTATGACCTGCTTGCCTGGACATTGTGGGTGTGCCCCACTTTTCAGCGCTTCATATAATAAGAATAGGTGCTTCTAAATTCAAAATCTTATTAGCTTGTCATGAACAGAGAAACACGGGAATGATTTTGAGTATCTAAGGCAAAGGCATTCGTTCTTTTTTTGTTGTTGAACATATTGAAGTAAATTGTTAGAAGATTATGGTGTTACTTTTAGCATTAAGATATTTTTATTGCTTATTTTCTAATTACTTAAAAAAGTTCAGAACTTGGACTATACAGGGAGAAAAGGTAATACCATCGGCCCAATAAGTTTTTCAGAGACATTTCTGAAAAGGTAGGCGTCTTCCAAAGTGTTTCGGAAAAGATGTTGCGCAATGCTAGATCTGATTGCCTTGGGAAGATCTTCAAGAACCTCCTCCTGTTGTAATTCTGTTGTCCTGTACTTGAGCTGCATGTGTGTAAGTTCTCTTTCAAACCTTCAGGGAGGCGATTTTTGCTTGCGGATTTTAACATTTCATTGATGGCATTCCTCTGCAGTGTCATCGTATGAACAAGCAGTGAGGTAGTGTAAATTATGGGCGCCATTAAACTTGAGGAGAGCCAATATAGCCATATAGGCTCATCTTGTAAACAATTTCTCGGTTAGATTTGCTAATTATTGTTAATGTATAGACTGTATCCTGAGTTTCCAGGCAG
Organism: Saposhnikovia divaricata; assembly: GCA_036435485.1. Classification (NCBI taxonomy): domain Eukaryota; kingdom Viridiplantae; phylum Streptophyta; class Magnoliopsida; order Apiales; family Apiaceae; genus Saposhnikovia; species Saposhnikovia divaricata. The sequence continues at coordinate 31,074,539 of CM071600.1, forward strand.
AGAATATTTAGCAATGTTTGCTTCATTTCATCTTATAAGTTCCATACTTATTATCTATTTATATGTAATATTTTCATTCAGTTTGTCACAGTGTGGAATACAATAACTCCTATGTGTACCATGCGGTGTTTGCATACTTCGACAGGGACAACATTGCCCTTAAAGGACTTGCCAAGTAACTAGAAAATATTTGAAATCCTTAAGAATTTCTTTCTATTGTGAATTTGAGTGAACTTACAATTACCTTGCTTTAATCAGATTTTTCAAGGATTCAAGTGAAGAAGAAAGAACACATGCTAATGGAATATCAGGTGCTTGTACTATATGTCTTCTTGTAGATCGAGCTACTATTATAGATTTATACTATATGTCTTCATACTTCCATCTTCGTTCCCTTCTCTTCTCCTTTTCAATTATCACAGTTGTTTAATTCAATAAAGCTCCGAAAATTCCTTCGAATTTTCTCAGATCTGTTCCGATCGTGAGCTAGTTTGTGCAATTAAAACTCATCTTTGTTGGGTTTTCGTCTCGCCTCTTGGCATGTGTATCGCTTTATGTGCGATTGTTATTGTTTAAGTTATTTTTGTTTATGTTTCTGTTTTTTATGGTGCCGTTATTGACTCCACTGAAATTGGTTTATTTAGCATTTTTGGAGATCTTGAAAGCTTGCATTGATGCTACTTGCGGCATGTCTATAGTTGATTTTTGGCATGTAGATAGCTGGGGTATCGGCAGGTCTATAGCTGTTTTACGGCAGGTAGATAGCTGGAGTATGCTTGAGATGGTAGTGAAATTCACAAGAGCTCACCTTTCACAATTAAAGTTTGTTCCGGTTACGGGGGTTTATGCTCCCCCAACTTCAGTTGAAGGTTTGGAACATTGGACTTCAGTACGCATTTATGTGAGGGTCAATTGTGTTACTACGGATTTCAGGGCTGATGCTGGTAGGATTGATCGGGATACCATTTTAACCTTTTTTAGTTCGAAGAATTTTAATATTCTATCTGTTAAGCGATCTGAAAACAGAACGACTATTTGTTTAGTTCAGTTATCTGTTTGTTACTCAGGTTGTATTGTCAGTGCGGGGGTTTGTCCCGACTGGGTGCCGTTGTTTTAATGAATCCATTCCCTTTTTGTCAAAAAATATATAGAGTTGATAGATGGCAAAAAATATTTAGTGTTGATGATTGGATATTTTTTTCTTGATCACAGATGACTCATTTTCCTTTTATTATACCTTTTTGCCGACACAACCCTAATTCCTGAAAAAAAAAATATGGGATTGAAAATTTTATGCTGCTGGTTCTTTTATTGATAAGAAATATTTCAAATTAAATTAAGAACAAAGCATTGTAGACCACCTTTCATTGGTATACGAAATACGCTTAACAAAAATCTCTGTTGTGTTTACTTAAAAACAAAATCTCTGTTGTGTTTGCTTCTATTGTGACTTATGAGTCGTATGCCTGTATCATTTCTTTAAAGCTAGTGAAGGGGTGTGACATATTAACATACAACTCGTATTTGTGTATCTGATATATGGCTAAGACTTATGCTAACTTCATATTTTACAAGCATCTCCTTGTTACATATTTCTTTGGCAAGTGAGCTTGCCTCCTAATTTCCTTATCTGCCATTGCTTTCCGAAGGATAAATGGATTACTAGTTGTGTTTGATTGCAATTCATGGTTATATAGAAAGTTAAACAACTTTAGGCTGATATCACGACTACGTGAGAGACTTGTGGTCTAAAGTTACAAAGAACTCAAATTTTCAAGGTTGCTAGTTCTCTGTTTCACTGGTAGCTTAGCAGGCAGAACCTGTAAACTTTCTTCATCCTAACTAGATTAAGCAAGAAAACAAGAAAGCAAAGACATTGTAGAGAGATTTGTATTTACTGTTGTATATTGCAGAAAAATGTAAAAAGAGTTGTTCAATCTGTACATTTTGTTCTCTTATATATAAGAGATTGTAACAAACTTTCTATACATACAGCTACCTATATCTATAACTGATCTAACTAACTTGCCAGCCTGGAATGTATCATCCGTTGATCAGCTGTATCATCCGTTGATGTGTAACTAACTTGCCAGCCTGGAATGTATCATCCGTTGATCAGCTGTATCATCCGTTGATGTGTGTTTATCCGTTGATGTAGCTGTATCCGTTGATGTAGCTGTAATATAACTTAAATCAACTTTGTTACTTGCTAGTAAAGCTCTATGTATAATATTCTCAATATCCCCCCTCAAGTTGGGAGGGGATTTAGAATACAATCCCAACTTGGACAATAATGTTTGAAACTGATGAGCTGGTAAAATCTTGATGAAAACATCAGCAAGTTGATGAGTAGTAGGAAGATAAGTGAGCTGAATGAGGCCTTCCATGACTTTATCTCGAGTGAAATGACAATCAATCTCTATGTGTTTAGTACGTTCATGGAATACCGGATTTTTGGCGATTGCAATGGCAGATTGATTATCGCAATGAAGAGTCACTGGTTTGAGTTGATTGAGACCAAGCTCCTCAAGTAATCGAACTGTCCAGGTTACATCAGCAGCTGCAGATGCCATAGCTCGATACTCACTTTCAGAAGATGATCGTGAAATGGTGCTCTGTTTCTTTGATTTCCAGGCAACTGGTGAAGAACCTAGTAATAAAACATAACCTGTAATAGATCGTCGTGTATCAGGACAAGATGCCCAATCACTGTCTGAATAAGCCTGGAGAGTTAAGTGATCAGATCCTTGTAGAAGAATGCCTTGATTCTGAGAGTGAGCTACATATGATAAAGTATGTTGTAGTGCTTCCCAATGAGCTAGGCGAGGAGTATGCATGAACTGACTTAGTACTTGAACTGAATAGTTCAAATCAGGTCGAGTGTTTGTCAAGTAATTAAGTTTTCCAACTAAAGAACGATAAAGTTCTGGATCAGAAAACAAAGGACCTGAATCAGCTGTAAGTTTTAGGTTTTGAGGTAATGGAGTAGTGGCTTTCTTAGAAACATCAAAAGGTAAATCTTGTAAAAGTTCTCTTGTAAACTTTGACTGAGTTAGAGTAATACCATTAGCAAGATAATCAACTTCGATTCCCAGAAAGTAATGTAGTATTCCTAAGTCCTTGATACTAAAAATGTTATGAAGATGAGACTTGATGCTTTGTATTGAAGTAACATCATTACCTGTAACGATGATATCGTCCACATAAACGGCCATGATGGTTATATGTTTGTCAACTTTCTTGATAAAAAGACTGTAATCATTCTTTGATTGGACAAATCCCTGTGCAGTAAGATCATGAAGTAATTTATCAAACCATTCTCTCGAAGCCTGCTTGAGGCCATATATTGATTTTCGAAGTCGACAAACTAGATTATTTGGATTTGGAATGCCTTCTGGAACAGTCATGTAGACTTCCTCTGATAAATCTCCGTGTAAAAACGCGTTATTCACATCCAACTGATATAATGGCCACTTCTTATGTCCAGCAAGAGCAATTAAACATCTGATTGTATTCATTTTGACAACTGGAGAAAACGTTTCTTCATAATAGATCCCATACCTCTGATTATATCCTTTAGCAACTAAGCGTGCTTTACACCGTTCTAGGGATCCATCTGCCTTCAGCTTGAGTTTAAAAACCCATTTATATCCTATAGCTTTCTTACCTTCAGGAAGGGGTACTAAATCCCATGTCTTGTTTTCAGTTAAAGCTGCAATCTCTTTGTCCATTGCTTCTCTCCATAAAGGATGAGAATTAGCCTCTTTAAAACTTTTAGGTTCAACAAGTTGAGATAAAGATGAGAGAGCAGTATGATGTGTAAGAACAGTAGGACAGTGAAAATCCTTTAGATATGCAGGAAGTTGTTTAGTTCTAGTAGAATGTCGAACTGGTATATCAGCAGTGGTGTGAATAGAATTATCAGAATGATCAGTGGTAGATTGAGATGAATGTGAAATGGAATGATTATTGGTAGAGTGTGTGGACTGTATAGGAGATGAATTTGAAAAATAATCATCATTTGTAGAATGAGACTGAGATTGAGATTGTGTGGACTGTGTGGTGTTTGAAGTGTGTATATGTGACACAAGATCAGAATAGAAATCAAATTTAGGACTAGAAACAGCAGGTATATGAATAGCAGTAGAATCAGTCAATAATGTATCTTTGGCAATTGTATGAAATGGAAAATGTAGTTCATGAAACATAACATCCCTTGAAACAGTTAATTTTCTTGAGGCTAAATCAAGTACCTTATATCCCTTCTGAGTTGGTGTGTATCCTAGAAATACACAAGGAGATGCTCTGGGATCCAATTTTGATCGACCAACCTTGCAGGTAGTAACATAACATAAACAGCCAAACGGTTTCAGTATATCATAAGAGGGTTCGTCTTTGTATAGAAGTTTATAAGGAGTGTGATTATTAATACTTGACAAAGGCATTCTGTTAATCAAATAAGCAGCACACAGTATACATTCACCCCAATAATGATCTGGAATTCTAGATTGAAATAACAGTGCTCGAGCAGTTTCTAATAAGTGTCTATGTTTGCGTTCTACAACCCCATTCTGCTGGGGTGTATATGCACAACTAGTTTGATGGACTATCCCTTTCTTCTGGAAATATATCTTCAATTTTCCTTCACAAATTTCAGAAGCATTATCTGATCTAACACATAAAACAAGAGCTTGAAATTGTTTTTCTGCAAATTGAATAAAGTTTTCTAAAACATCTGCAACTTCTGATTTGTACTTGACAAGATGTATCCAAGTATATCTGCTAAAATCATCAACAATAGTGACAAATTGTGTACAACCAAACTGAGTTTTGACTTTGTAAGGTCCCCATAAATCGACATGTAACAACTGTAATATAGAAGTACTTTTAATAGTACTATGAGGAAATGGATTTCTGGTTTGCCTAGCTAATGGACAGATTTGGCAAATAGAATCATTGACAGAAGTAAAATCACAAGAAGGTTGTAAGATCTTCAATTGCTGATAAGGTATATGACCAAGCCTGAGATGCCATAGATGAGCTTCATTTGTAGCTTTAGCAGTAAGAGAATGCTTAGTAGAATTGAAACTTGAGTCCACAGTATAGAGACCATTTCTCAGCTCACCAAGATGAATTGGCTTCTTGCTCTGAGAAAGGTCCTGTAAAAGACAAGATCCATTATTGAAAATCAGTTGACAATTAAGATCTTTGCATAATTTGTGCACTGAAATCAGCTTGAAATGAAAATCTGGAACATGTAGCACATCTTTTAAGACGATGTTATTTCCCAAATCAACTGTACCAATATGCAGAGCCTGTATTTTTCTACCATCTGGTATTGTTATGCAATTTTCAGAACCATTGACAGTAGTGTAATCAATGAAATTATCCAAATTTGGTGAAATATGGTCAGTAGCTCCACTATCTAGTAACCATTTGCAATCTAGACAAGACATCATACATAGTTTACCTGCTAATAAAGCCTGAGACTTAACAGAATTGTTATCAGAAAAATTCTGATCTGAGAGCAAATTGAGAAGCTTATTATATTGATCATCAGAAAGCAAGTTTGAAGAAACTTCATGTCCAGAAACTTCATGTCCAGCAGTATTATCTCCAGTAAAAGTGGCTGCAGCTGCAATTTTCCTGTCCTTAGGTTTAAAACCTGCAGGATATCCATGTATCTTAAAACACCTGTCAACACTATGACCAGGTACTTTGCAGTGAGTACAATAGTAATTAGAGCCAGGTTTCTGTTTTCGATTTGCAGTATTTCCATAGTTTCCAGCATTTTCTGTTGCATTTCCAAACTTGAAACCAGAATTTCCAGTAAAATTTCCAGAATTATAACCATTTGAATTTCCAGTGTTATAACCAACTCTCTGTGTATTGTAATTTCCAGAATGTGTGAATCTTCTATCTGCTACAAAAGCCATGACATCATTCTGAGCATTTGACATTTCCTTATGATTCTCTTCCTGTGCAATCATCCTATAAGCCTGAGCAACTGTGGGTGAAGGATTCATAAGTAGGATATGTCCTCTCACCAGAGCATATTGATCATTAAGCTTCATCAAAAACTGTAACAGTCTGTGTTCTTGGATTTTCTGTTGCACTTTCAGATTCAAAGTACATGTACAATTGTTACAACTGCATTTAGGCATAGGACTTGCATCATCTAGATTATCCCAAAGTGCCTTAATAGAAGTATAAAACTCAGAAACACTCTGTTTTCCTTGAGTAATTTCAGCTAATTTCTGTTCAAGTGAATAAGCCTGTGTCATTGACACAAAACCAAATCGATCTTCAAGATCTTTCCAAATATCTTTAGCAGTTTTGAGAAAAAGAACACTTCTAGCAATGTTTTCATCCAGATTAAACAGAATCCAAGAAGTTACAAGAGAGTTACATCTCTCCCAGGCAAAGAATTCAACAAAAGTAGATTCAGGTTGAGTAATCGTTCCATTTACAAAACCTAGTTTGTTTTTAGCAGTTAGAGTAAGCATCATTGATCGCTTCCAATTCGCATAGCCAGAACCATTAAACTTGACCGAGACTAGTTGATTAACAGATGCATCTGAAGGATGTATATAAAATGCACTGGCCGGATCTTGATTTGTGTTTGCAAATGCATTTTCAGAAGATGTGTTTGAAGATGTGTTTGCAGACATGATTTTCAACAAAAGATTTCAACAAGAAACAGTTTTTAGAATGATAGATTTCAGATCGATTTAACAATCTTAGTTTTCAGAGAAAAGATATCAAGAAACAGTTGAATTCAGAGAAATTTTGTCAAGAACAATTCTTGAGCACAATCAATAATGATGAATTTACACTTAATATGCAAAGATTCAGAAAAAAAACAGAAGATTTCGTAAGATCCGAAAGATAACACCTGATTTGTTTGAGAAATAGCAAAAGAAGTTGACTGTAAATGTCAACAAAGAATCAGCTCGATTATGAAGACTTAATCAATCAGTAGATGAAGATCGTTTGATCGGAGATAATGTCTAATCACCAGAGAAGACATCGGAATCTGCAGAGATTAAGATCGCACACATAGGCTCTGATACCATGTAAACTTTCTTCATCCTAACTAGATTAAGCAAGAAAACAAGAAAGCAAAGACATTGTAGAGAGATTTGTATTTACTGTTGTATATTGCAGAAAAATGTAAAAAGAGTTGTTCAATCTGTACATTTTGTTCTCTTATATATAAGAGATTGTAACAAACTTTCTATACATACAGCTACCTATATCTATAACTGATCTAACTAACTTGCCAGCCTGGAATGTATCATCCGTTGATCAGCTGTATCATCCGTTGATGTGTAACTAACTTGCCGGCCTGGAATGTATCATCCGTTGATCAGCTGTATCATCCGTTGATGTGTGTTTATCCGTTGATGTAGCTGTATCCGTTGATGTAGCTGTAATATAACTTAAATCAACTGTGTTACTTGCTAGTAAATCTCTATGTATAATATTCTCAATAGAACCTAAAAGTGTTTCTGTAGCATGTCAAGACACGAGGGCATGCAACTCCCTGTGGAAATAACAACTATATCAACACGTAGTACATTCGCAATGTTACTGGAAATTTAGCTTCTGAAGACAAATCTAATCTGGAAAACAATTCACTAACACGCCCAAGTCTCCAGAGAACCGGAGCAAGTTGAGAAAACAAAATACAGTACTAGTATGCTTTTTACTAAAAAACTTCTTGCTATATTGTGTATGCTGAAATGGGGGAGTTGATGCAACGTTCAGCGGGAACTAGAGGAAGCGTGTATTTCTGTAATTGGTGACACGTCTAGCTGTGAATTCTTGTGCCATAGCCTACTGTTACAGACCTCATTGATATTTTCTTGTGATTGTGAATGAGCAAATATTTAGAATCATCTACATAAGCAACGAAGATGATATGAATGGCACAGAAGACGTCAACCACCAGGTCAATCTACAGAAGTACTCCAGTCCATGCCTTGTTGAATTCGAAAGGCGATGAACATGCTGAGTAGGTAACCAGCACCACTAGAATGTTTGCCACTACCTGTGGTATGAATTGTTTAAAAGTTAAAAATGACGACTATTAACTTCAACTTTGCAGTTCCAAAGTAGAGATACATTTTCATAGAATGGAATTAAAAGAGAATGAAGCAATATAACTCTCTTCCTAGTCTCCTTAATTTCTTTTGTAGTTTCCCTATTAAGAGAAACAGAAGTGCTCTCTCAAATATAAAATTTTCAATATTTATTAAATTCTTATTTAGAATTATGAAATATTATTTTTAATAAAATTTTATTAAAATTATACTACTAAATTATTTTCTATAGTAGTATATGGGCTAAAAGTGATCCCTAAAGACATCATTAATATTGTATTAATCAGGCCCAGCTTGGTCAATAGTTAAAGCCCATAAATAAGGCCCGAAACCCTTGAATTGATATTAATTTCGTAGCTGCAAAGTCAGCCAAAAATAAGACTTCGAATTTGAGTCAACAAGGAAACCAAATCATATTAGGAGTAGCCTCCAAGGCATGTATCTCCAATACATATCTTCTTATCTTTTGGAAGGCTCTAGAATTGGGCCAAGGCTCTGACTTGCCCACCAAGTATCCTAATTCTACCCTAATTCTAGGGTTTTCATCACCTATATAAGGACCTGTTCCTTCACATTCAGAACTACGTTTTTTGGCTTGATTCTTGATATTTGCAAGATACGTAGGCATCTTGTGAGGACCCGAGTTAAGTCACGAAACACCTGATCAGCCATTAAAGCTCGAAGCTCTCATAAACCTTAGCATTAAATACGCAGTAAATACACCCTATATTTCGTTCCACAACATTTGGTGCCGTCTGTGGGAATAAGACATCAACCATGGTTACCACCCGGAGAACACCAACACTTTCTGAAACCATTACTAATACCACCGCACCCCCGATTGGGGAACCAGTGCCCCAAGGAGCGAATTCTCAGCCGCTGATCACTCAGCCACAAGGAATTGAAGCACAACCTCATGAGTCGTTACCCCTGGTCACGAATCCCACCACCCAAGGGACGAATCCCCTTCAGATGGTGGTCGCCCCTCTCGGAGGGCAGTCCGCTCCACCCACCGCTCAGATCTCTACTACAATGATCCCCGCAAGCACGAACCCGCTATATGGGTTGCCTAATTATCCCCTGTATCAGGCCGGACCAAGTGGTCACGCCCTCCAGATACACGAGCCGTACAATCCACCTTACATCAGGGGTTTAGGACCCAATCAAGGCCAGCAATACTATGACTACTCAAGCTCGTATTCTGATGATTCATCCTCGGAAGAAGATAGGGATGAAGCCCCGAGAAGACGTCGTCCAAGTAAGGAACCTGTTGGACGCCGAAGAACCCATGACCGACCTCCCTTAACGGCTGCTGAAAAAATCAAGGCTCACGAGGCCAAGATCCAAAAATTAAAGGATGACATAGAAAGGGAACAGCGAAGACAGAATCAAAATCGACCCCCACCGGTGACGGGAGAAGACATGCCTTTTGTTGATTTGGAAAGCACGCCAAGGAGAGAGAGAAGGACCGAAGTCCCTAGAGGTAGAACCACGAGGGTCGAAACCCCCAGAGGCAATCCCGAAGACTTGATGCAACTTGGAGATCCTGATGATCCAACCCCTCCATTCACTGAGGAGGTGATGAATGCGCATATATCACGGAAGTTCAAGATGCCTACCATAAAGGTTTACGATGGAACGGGAGATCCCGCTAATCATGTAAGGACGTTCTCTAACGAATTGCTGTTACAACCCGCCAGTGACGCCTTGAAGTGTAAGGCGTTTCCCCAAACATTAGCTGGCATGGCACAACTTTGGTACAGCCGCCTACCACCGAATTCCATTGCCTCCTTCAAAGAACTAAGCAATGCTTTTGTCAGCCAGTTCATAGGAGGAAGAATTCATGAGAAAGATTCCGCATCTCTCATGACTGTGATTCAAGGAAAGAATGAAAATCTCAGAGACTATCTCAAGCGATTCACAAAGGAAACACTCAACATTACAAACCTGGAAAACAAGGTAGCCATGGTGGCATTGCAGAATGGAACTTCGAATGTTTATTTCAAAATGTCATTGGCTAAGCATCCCCCTGAAAATATGGTTGAGCTCCAGCAAAGAGCGAGCAAGTACATCAAGGCGGAGGATAGTCTGAAGAAAGATCCAGGGACGGGGAACACCGGAAACGGTGACAACTCTAAGAAACGGAAGCCGGAACAGGAATATGATGCTAAAGATAAGTACCCGCGCACGGGCAGGGATTCTGATTCAGCCCCTAAAAAGGGGAGTCCCGGGCAAAGGTTTGCGGAATACGCAAGGCTGAATACTCCAAGAAGTCAAATCCTGATGGAGATAGAAAAAGACAGGGATGTGAGATGGCCGAAGCCACTAAGGACTGATCCTGAGAAAAGAAACAAGAATCAGTACTGTCGGTTCCATAAGGATGTGGGTCACGATACCGACGATTGTAGACAATTGAAGGATGAAATTGAGTTCTTGATTCGCAGGGGAAAATTGAATAAATTCTGCAAAGACGGGGATCGGGGAAACCCAAGGCGGGATTATGATAGGAAAGATGAGGATCGTAATCACAATCAGCAACCCCGGGGGCCAGTAATCAACATGATCTTCGGTGGCCCGACATCGGCTGGGACAAGTAGAAATTCCAGAATGGCGTATGCGCGAGAAGTAATGCACATTGTAGGGGAAGCACCAAAACGTGCAAAGACAGAAGTCTCGATTGGATTCGATGATTCAGACCTTGAAGGGGTGAAGTTTCCCCATGATGACCCCCTGGTTATCTCACCTGTGATAGGCAATTCTCAAGTAAAGAGGGTCTTGATCGACAATGGAGCATCTGTGGACATCTTGTTTCATGATGCCTTCTTAAAAATGGGATACGCAGAGTCTCAGTTGACGCCGTCAAACATGCCCATATATGGATTCAATGGAGTAGAGTCGAAGGTCGAGGGAACAATTTAGCTACCCATGACTATAGGGCAGGAGCCACGGGAGGCAACACAGATGTTAAATTTCTTGGTTATCAAAGCTACATCCACGTACAATGCTATCCTAGGTAGGACGGGACTACATGCTTTCAAGGCGGTTGCCTCTACCTATCATTTAAAGGTTAAGTTCCCAACCAGAAATGGAGTAGGAGAAGAGAAAGGGGATCAAAAGATGGCAAGGAGTTGTTATGTGGCCGCGCTGAGGCCGGATGGAACCGGGGGGCAGGTTCTCCCAATCGAAGATATGGACGTTCGGGAGAATGAAGAGCGCAGAGGAAAACCAGCAGAGGAATTGCTTCCCATACCTTTGGAGCTGGGAGATTCTGAGAAGGTTACTTACATCGGGGCATCTTTGAAAGACCCCTTGAAGAGCAAATTGATCTCCTTTTTGCAAGACAATAGTGATGTCTTCGCATGGACAGCAGCTGACATGCCAGGGATAGATCCCCAATTGATAACACACATCTTGAATGTGGATCCAAACCGGAAGACAGTGAAACAAAAGAAGAGAAATTTTGCACCTGAGAGGCAAGAATCCATAAAACAGGAGGTTGACAAACTCCTAGAGGCAGGGTTCATTGAGGAAATCCAGTTCCCGGAATGGTTGGCCAATCCTGTAATGGTCAAGAAGGCTAACGGAAAGTGGAGGATGTGCATAGACTTCACTGATTTGAACGACGCATGCCCAAAGGACTGTTTTCCCTTGCCAAGGATCGATACGCTGATAGATGCCACGGCTGGGCATGAGATGTTAAGCTTCATGGATGGCTTTAGTGGCTATAATCAAATCAAGATGCATAAGGATGATATTCCAAAGGTATCGTTCATCACCGACTTCGGACTGAAAAATGCAGGAGCTACCTACCAGAGATTGGTAAACAAGATCTTCGCTCATCTCATTGGAAAGACTATGGAAGTTTATGTGGATGATATGCTGGTGAAAAGCCTACACATGGCAGATCACATTGAACACCTATGCGAGGCATTTGAAGTACTGAGGCACCATAAAATGATGTTGAATCCGGCCAAGTGTGCCTTTGGTGTTGGGTCTGGAAAGTTTTTTGGTCTTATGGTCTCAAAACGGGGAATTGAGGCCAACCCCGACAAAATCAAGGCTATTTTGGACATGGAACCACCACGTTCTATAAAGGATGTACAGAAGTTGACTGGGAGGATTGCTGCGTTAGGGAGGTTCATCTCCAAATCCGGGGACAAGTGTTTGCCGTTCTTTAAAACTTTGAAGAAGGTAAAAAACTTTGAATGGACTGAAGAAAGCCAAGAGGCCTTTGAGCAAGTGAAGAAGTACATGTCTGAGGCCCCACTGTTGGCCAAGCCAAGTACGGGAGAAATCCTTTATCTTTACTTGGCTATTTCAGGTCAAGCTGTGAGTGCGGTGTTGGTAAAGGAGGAAAACAAGGTTCAGAAACCCGTATACTATGTGAGTAAAGTTTTACACGGAGCAGAGTTGAACTACTCCACTATTGAGAAGTTTGCCTTAGCATTGGTAACTGCCTCGAGGAAGCTAAGGCCCTATTTTTAGGCACATGAGATTGAGGTCCTTACAGGACAGCCGTTGAGAAATATTTTGCACAGCCCTAAGGCCAGTGGTAGGCTCATCAAGTGGGCAATTGAGTTGGGAGAATTCGATATTAAATACAAGCCAAGGATGGCCATCAAAGCTCAGGCACTTGCTGACTTCGTGGTTGAATGTACCATTGACAACCAAGAAGTCGGGGGGTAGGAGATACCTCAGGAAGGCAATAAGGAAGACCAGGAACCCATACTAGAGGAGAAGGAATTCTGGATGCTCTATTTTGATGGGGCATCAAAAACGAAAACAAGTGGCGCAGGTCTTGTCTTACAAAGTCCCGATGGATTCATGATTGAATACGCCCTGAAGTTAGACTTTCCAACAACCAATAATGAGGCAGAATATGAAGCTCTGATAGCTGGACTTGGCTTAGCAGGATCCCTAAGGGTCAAAAATCTTAAAGTTTGTGGAGATTCAAGGTTGGTTGTGGCTCAAGTCAATGGAGAGTTTGAGGCGAGGGATGAAACCATGGCTAAATATTTAAGGCTTGTGAAGGCAATAATAACTCAGTTTGATGAGTGCCACATTGAGCACATTCCGAGGGAGGAGAACACTAAGGCTGATGCCTTATCCAAGTTTGCCTCCTCTGAGATAGAGAATTACTCTGGAAGTGTCTACTTCCAAGTTCTGAGAACCCCTACCATCGACTCAAAGTTAATCGCACCTATTGGAGTAAGGGAATGTTGGATAGATCCCATAAAAGCACACCTCGAGACTGGTTGGCTCCCAACTAATGCCATGGAGGCACGCAAATTATCTGTGAGAGCGCTGAGGTATGCTCTGATTGAGGGGATACTCTACAAAAAATCTTTTGTAATTCCGTATCTAAAGTGTTTAAGGCCCGAAGAGGCCAAATCAGCTATTGAGGAGGTCCATGAGGGAATTTGCGGACAACACCTGGGGGCCAGGGCCCTAGCTCACAAGATAGTCAGGCTTGGATTCTATTGGCCTGAGATAATGGCTGATGCCAAAGAGTATGTGAAAAAATGTGATCGGTGCCAGAAACATGCACCAGTAGTTAGACAACCTCCGGAGATGTTGACATCCATTAGCTCCCCCATCCCATTTGCTATGTGGGGGATGGACATTCTTGGGCCCTTTCCTATGGCCACTGCTCAAAGAAAGCTTCTAGTTGTAGCCATTGACTACTTCACGAAGTGGATTGAGGCCAAACCTTTGGCTAAAATCACAACCAAGCAAATCATGCAATTCTTCTGGGAGAATGTCATGTGCAGATACGGAATACCACGAATCCTCGTTACGGACAATGGTTTACAATTTAACAACAAAGAGTTCAAAGACTATTGTGAAGAGAATGGGATTGAGCTTTGATTCACCTCAGTTGCCCACCCTCAAGCTAATGGTCAAGCTGAGGTTGCCAACCGAATCATCCTCGATGGACTGAAGAAAAGAGTAGAACGCTCCAAAAACACTTGGGTGGATGAGTTACTACCCATACTCTGGGCATACCGAACCACATGCAAGGTGACTACTGGAGCAACTCCATTCATGTTAGCCTACGGGGCTGAAGCTGTGGTACCCGTGGAAATCATGCATGTATCTCCACGGGTGGAAGCCTTTGAACCAGACACCAATGAGGAAGGGATGAGATTAGCCCTCGACTTAATCGACGAAGTAAGGGATGAAGCCCATGCTATGAATACAGAGCATCAGAAGAAAGCTTCCTTCTACTACAACCTAAGGGTAAAAGAAAGGTTCTTCCGTCAAGGAGACTTAGTGCTCAGAAAGATTGAAGCATCCGGGGTTGGACAAAAAGGAAAACTGGCACCAAATTGGGAAGGCCCATATCGGGTCAAAAGCACACTGGGTCGAGGATCATACAAGTTGGAGACTCTGGAAGGAATCGATGTGCCTCGCACTTGGCATGCATCGAATCTCAAGGTCTATTATGTTTGATTATCCTATGGAGGATGTAGCTTATATCTATTAGGAAAGTAGAAATAAGGTCGACGAAACCATTTTGGAGTTTTTTAAACTCTGAGTAGGAAGTAGAGTATTATGTAAGGGCTAAGCCCATTTCAAGTTTTAATGCAATTTGGTTTTCTCCTCTTTTAGTTGTTGTTTTATGTCTGTTATGTGTCAAAAGCATATTTAGAATTGCTAGCTAAAGTAAGCCAAAACACAAAAGGCAAAGCAACCAAATAGAAGGAAAAACCAGAAAATGCATAAATAAGCAAAGCCCGGAGGCTATAGTTTCAAGGTTGCTAATAAAAAAGCAAAACATCAAAAGACATGCCACGCAGGGCCAACATAAACAAAATCAAGGTGCCTTAGTCTTCCCAGAACTCCTAGCAGGAGAGTCCCTGTCAGTACTGGTATGGGTAGTCGAATCCCCAGCAACTGAACCGTCAGATTTAGCACGAAGAGGGGAGCGAGCAGGGTTCAAAATCCTGTCAGTAGCATCCCCCCTTCCTCCTCTTCCTCCTCATCCTCATCCATGGGGGTGATTCTCTGAGACTCCAGCAACTTGGCCAGCTCCAACGGGGCCTCAGGGCAAGGAATATCACCGATCTGGAACAGCCCGGGGTGCCTCTCAGAAACAGCATCTAGTGCCCCCTTCCAGCCACTAAAGTAGTTGGCTGGGTAGATAAGATCATCATGCTTAGCCATAAGCCTCTGAAAGTCCTCGGAATCCATATAATCATCTATGATATCCTCCTTGCCCTGGCGAAGCTCAGCAATGCTGCCATAGGCTTTCTCTAGCTCCTCCTCCTTCGCCTTCAACTTCTCTTCCAAGCCTGTAACTTGGGCCCTCGACTGGTCAAGATCTTTCTTGTGAGTTCCAGCCTGAGTTCGCCAAGACTTGGCATGATGCATGGCTGCCTGGAAGTAGGTGTTGCCCTGAAAAAATAACAAGTTAGAAACAGGCGAGAAGTAAAAATCTAAAATAATGAGGTAAAAACAAATACTTACGGTGGCAAGAGCCTGAGCACCCATTAGCTCAACACCCTCCAAATCGCGGGAAACGACAATATCGCGATAATCAGCAGGGGTGATTGAGTGGTATGACCAATCCTTGGAGTGTTTGGTGCTACCTACAACCGAGTCCTGTTTTCTGATGCCCCAAGCGGGACGGAAAACAGAAGTCTTAGCAGAGGAGGCAGCCCCACTGACCTCTTCTACATCAGCAGCATCATGGGGCCTTAGAAAGGCAGGCTCTCCGGGCTGTTCCCTAGGATCCTTTGTAGCTCTTCTCCTCTTCATACGGGGAGTTTCCCCAGCCAAATGCTCCTGGAGCTCATTAATGGCCTTCGCAGCTGAAAAATCAAAAGACAAGATTAGTAACAAATGAAACGTAACATGCAAAATGAATGAAACACTAGGTAAAAGAATGGGGGGGTTTACCCTTATCAGTAACAGAAGAAAGACCCACAGACTTGAGGGAAAATTCCTCAAGGAGAGTGAAGAAGTGAGTTTCCCCTTTGTCGGCAGTAAGGGTGTTGAAAGCAGCTCTTTCGGCATCAGTTAGCTCGATGTCATCTGAATTCCCATCAGTTACCTTCCCAAAGGAGCTGCGAAAGAGGGTGCCCCAATCACCCCCCCTCCCACACAAGGTACATGAACTCCTCTTTCCATTTAGGGTTACTATCGGGAATTGAAGAGGGATCGTAGATATTTGGGATCGTAGCACGAAGGCTGATATATACCCAGCCAGGATAAGTGATTGCACTATTCTTAAATTGAAAAATCTTCCTAAAAAGAGAAACAGATAGTGGAAAGTTGTTTTTTAAATAAATGACCATGAAACAAAGAATGGCCCTCCAAGCGTTTGGAGCTAGCTGACAAGGGTTTATTTGAACATCCGCCAATAAAGTGGGGATGAAATCATGGAAAGGAAAACGAAGCCCAGCCATGATAGCATCCTTGTATATGCACAAGGCATGGGGCTTCCAATGACAAGAGCGATCCCCAGGTTCAGTTGGGACTAATTTAAAGGGGGAACGAACGTTGAAGAGTTTGTTGAATTTTTTAATTTTCTCAGCATCAAAAAATCTAGAATGATGATTATAAGAATTTAATGCAGAAACAGAGGGATATTCATCCCCCCTTTGATTAATCATGTCAATCAACGAGGTGTATTTTGAACGAATAGGAGGGAAAGAGGTACCTCGCGAAGAAGAGCTCATCTTGCTAAGTCTCATGGCTTCTCTGTCATCCGCCATTGAAAGCTTGGGAAGGAAGCTTCAAGAAATGATCTTCAAAGAAACCCAGAAAAACAGCCTTGGGGAGAACTTTGGCCGGAATTTGTTGCCGGAAATCGCTTGAAACTAAGAACTCTAGAGAGAAATTTTAGTGAATTATTTGAGTGAAGTGAGAAATGAGTTCACTTCTCACCCCTTTTTATACAAAAAATAGCCGGTCACTTAACCGGTTAGGTTGCTATGGCAACCGGCTATAACCAGTTAAGGCCCATTGGCCCAATCCTAGGCCCAAGATCTAGAGGCTTATAGAAGATTCTAGAAGTATCAAGAACAACCTGCAAAATATCTGCAAAAAAAAAAAAGAAAAAAAAGAAAAAAAGAAAAGAAAAAACTATGACACGAACTCGTTCCAGTTCGTAGGATGAGTTCGTAAAGCCCACGAGGAGGCCAATTATTGTCCCTTACACGAACCCATTCAAGTTCGTAGGATGAGTTCGTAAAGCCCATGAGGAGGCCAATTATTGTCCCTTACACGAACCCATTCAAGTTCGTAGGATGAGTTCGTAAAGCCCATGAGGAGCCCAATCATTGTCCCTTACACGAACTCATTCCAGTTCGTAGGATGAGTTCGTAAAAGCCCACGAGAAGGCCTGTTATTGTTCCTTATACGAAATCGATCCAGTTCGTAAGTTGAAGGTGAAAACAATACGAACAGGCCACGTTAAAGGTCCCACACGACCTCGATCCATCTCGTAACATGAGATCGTGTCTAATTCGATGAGGCTAACCTATAAACCTTGGACGACCTCGATCCACCTCGTATGTTGAGGTCGTAGGCTACGCGAGGAGGCTCGTGGAAGGACCTTACACGAACTCAAGTCACGTCGTGATATGAGCTCGAAATCCTCACGACCTCCCTGCTTTGGTGCCCTCCCACGATCTGGATTCACGTCGTGGATGGAGATCGAAGTGTGGGCGAACAGGCTTGTTGGAAGAACATGGACGACCTCGAATCACCTCGTAGACTGAGGTCGCAGGATTCACGACGTGCCTCGTTGAACGACCTTACACGAACTCAATCCACCTCGTGGATTGAGGTCGAAAATCACACGACCTGGGCGCTTTTGTGGCCATACGCGACCTCGTTTTAGGTCGAAAATATTGCATTTTAAATTAATTTTCTCGAACAAAAAACAGAAAAGTTAAGTAAAAATATTATTTTCTGAGAAAAATTGGAAACAAAATTCCAAGAATTCCAGAAAAATGTGGGATAATTTACAAAATTATTTCCGCAGGTAGTATGCCCAAAACATTTTTGATGAAATTAATCAAAAATAAGGGAAAGTGCCCGTTAGCACAACAAAGATTCCCAAAAATGCAAGAAAATTATTAATAATTCTCTGTAAGACATAAAAATTGTTGTTTAGCCTCGAATAAGGCAAGTCGTCGCAAATGTGTAGGTCGCTCCACACTTTGCATCAAGGCGATACATGTGAAACACTAGTGTACAAACAAAAACCCTGACCCGAGTCTCGTAAAGGCAATTAAAACTTCAAAGAAAACCTGATCAGTTTTCCTAGAAGTTGGGGGGCAAATGATATGGGCTAAAAGTAATCCCTAAAGACATCATTAATATTGTATTAATCAGGCCCAGCTTGGTCAATAGTTAAAGCCCATAAATAAGGCCCGAAACCCTTGAATTGATATTAATTTCGTAGCTGTAAAGTCAGCCAAAAATAAGACTTCGAATTTGAGTCAACAAGGAAACCAAATCATATTAGAAGTAGCCTCCAAGGCATGTATCTCCAATACATATCTTCTTATCTTTTGGAAGGCTCTAGAATTGGGCCAAGGCTCTGACTTGCCCACCAAGTATCCTAATTCTACCCTAATTCTAGGGTTTTCATCACCTATATAAGGACATGTTCCTTCACATTCAGAACTACGTTTTTTGGCTTGATTCTTGATATTTGCAAGATACGTAGGCATCTTGTGAGGACCCGAGTTAAGTCACGAAACACCTGATCAGCCATTAAAGCTCGAAACTCTCATAAACCTTAGCATTAAATACGCAGTAAATACACCCTATATTTCGTTCCACAACAGTATATTTAATAAAATTATTCTTTCAATTGTAATTATAAAACGACATTATTAGAGTGTTATTTACTCCCTCCTTTTTTGAATAATTGTCATTTTGATTTTTTTGCGCTAAAAGTGCTACGAATGTTCCCTTTCATCAACATAGCTGATGGAAGGAACCAGAGTATGGATCCTATGGATGTTGAAGCAGTTCTGATGGAATTGGCCAAGTATTAAGAGCAAGCTTTATGAATGCTGAAAATGCTTAGTGTCCTTTGGTTTGAGTTCTTTAGTTTTCCAGTATGCTCTTTCTGCTATGCCCAAAGGTCTTTCTTTAAGTCATATTAGTATTAGTTTGCTAAGATAGAAGTGGAAGTCCCCTTTTATTTGACTCACATGTAAACTCTCATGCTTGGTCCTGCTTTTGTTTAATTAATTGTAGAGGTACTAAATTGAGTAAGAAAGATTGTAACCAAGTGGCGATGATGTGTCAATTTAAGAAATTTTATGGCTGGTTTGGATAGCAGCATTTCATTTCAAATGTTGGATTTGGATTAAATTCCTTGTTTGGATTGATCAAGAATTTGGATTTGGATTTGACCCAAATCCTTCCTCTTTAAAATTCAAGTCCATTTGTTAGAATTTGAAATAACATATTGTAGGTGTCATTTGAAATATAGAATCAGTCCATATTTTTTCTTGCCTGCCCACTCGACTCTGTATCTCTCTGAACTTCTCTCCCTCGACTCTATCTCTCTCTTCTCTCCCACTCTCTTTTCTCGACTCAATCTCTCTCGCTCCACTCGACTCTTTCCCTCTCTACTCTGTCATTCCCTCTTTCTCGCTCTCTCTCTCCCCTTTCGACTCTATCCCTATCTTTTGCTCTTTCATTTTCGATTACTCCACCATGAGGTCTGTATATATATAATACCTAATTGATTCAATATATGTACCTACAATCAAATTCGATTTAAATTTAAACGCACACACATGTGCACATATAATGCAATCCATTCAATAATCAATATTAACAATTTCATGAGCAAATCAAGTGCAACGAAAGATACCCAAAGTAAACTAACAAAATGATTACTATTTATTTACTATCAGTAAGTACCATTCTTGTGCCTTAATGCTTTGAGTATGACAATTTTACCTATGAAGTTGATTTGTTATGGCATCAACAGATACAGTGGAGAAAGGTGTGGCATATCTTTCTTTACCCCCAAAGGCAATCCCTTTTCCCAGAGCAGCCTCCAGAAGCTGGCCCGGAGTTTGCCGCCAAGGAAATGCACGTGGGTTTATGACAATATCCGGAACTATGCCTTACCTCGTGAAAGGGAAGTTCTCCAGAAAACCTACAACACCCTTTTGCCCATGCATGCTAGAAAACTTATTGTCTCCAAGACATGGGGACCGAACCTACACAATATAGTCAAATTTGTAAGTGATGGTAATGCAATGTGTTCTTCTCCATGCACAAGGAAAGCATTTCAAAGAGGTGAACATCAAGGGTGCAGGGGAAATCAAAAGCCATGAGACTATTATCGTTTATCTTTTGCCTCATCTACAAATATTAATATGCAAAAATCTAGCTGATATTGGAGAATGCAAGCATGTTGACTAGAGTTGTAACATACTTATTTGGCAGTTAAAAAGAGAAAACAGAATACATGAGCAGTTGAAATTTAATAGAGTCCATGCACGTCTTCTCACAATATTGATAAGGTTACTTTTATAAGAGTTGAAAACATAAACTGCCTATAGTAAGATTACCAATGCAGCTAGCTTATGACACCCGTTAAATTGCATTATTGTACATAAAAAAAAAATCAAAAGAGACGAAAATTTATTGTTCGCCTCTGCTGTACATAAATTCCCAGTGCAGACACTCTTCTGTGGTAAATATCCATATCCAATTATATACATATGTAAAATATTAAGCTTGAAACTTACTAGCAACCATTATGTTTAAGCAGACTGGACGTTGTATTTTATTGTCGTTGCTATTATTGAAAACACAGGTATCAAAGATGCCAAGATATCAGATAATTAAATTAGCATTTGCAACATGAGCTTATAGATAGAATAGAATTACTCACGGGTATCTTGCATCACCAACTCTCCCTGTGTAATCAACATGCTGACGTACGTGTTCTCCTCATTTCAGCTATCATTTGCAATGGATTAGTTGGACCAAGATTGGCCACTACACCGGAGGTCTTTTCCCCGAAGTCCCTGTGGAAAATGCCCTTGAAACACCATTTGTAATGATTGACGAATCAAGATAGCGTTCAATAAACTCCACTTTATCCTTGTAAAGATCTCTCTGCATAGCCTTGATCATGCGTTTTTCAGCATGTTTAAGATGAACTTTAAGCTCGCGCTCAAGTAACTCACCACCCAACTCTAACCTCTTGTTTCTGAAATCATCCCTATTATCAACTTTTCTACGACCAGTATAATAAGCCTGCAAGAGGCATTTCACCATATACGCAAGAACGCAAGCCTTCTGCTTGAAGCCAGCAAGACTGGAAAAGAGATATTTATTAATGCAATCTTCAACACTTTCTGCAGGGGGAAATGGACAACTTTTAAGTTTCTTTTCTACGTATTTAAGAGCCATTCCCCTTCTACGGAACTTTTCACCACACTCCTCATCACATTCGATGCAATAATTATATTTACAATTCTTCCATCTTCAACATCAACATCAATCAAATTAACAACTTCTTTATCAGACGATGCGCCAAGAGCAAAAAATAATATCCATATTGGAATCTCCATCTCCAAAAGACACACCGTAAGAATTTTTTCGCCACCTCCAATGTCATCACTTTTAGGGTCTAACAGTTTTACATATGTTAGTATTGGTGCCCTAGAGTCAATACAATCAATTGTATTTGTGTTTGAGTGATTTTATATATTTGATATATATATTTATTATTGGCTTTATTTACTGCGAAATAAATAAAGTATAATAAATGTCCTTGGAATCTTGATACAAATTATGTAGTTGCAAGTATGTGACTTGAACATGAGATTATATAATGATTGTATCATATTCTTAAATGTCCCTAGCCGAGTATTATTATTACTTGGGACAATAATAATACATTAAGGCTAGTATGTTTATTGACAAGATGACCACATCTCATTGGTCATAAGTATGCAGATACTAAAAGCAATGCATAGGTAACTGTACGAGTACAGGGTACTGGACAGACCCACCGTGAGATACATCATGGTAAATAATAATAATAAATGTGTCATATGTATTCTCACAGTGATAATGGTGTAATGATCCTTAGACCTGAAGTCGTTATAATTCTACATGAGAATTAATATATTTTGAATTCGTCAAAAGTTATCTTTAACCGGATAATGATAAAGGTGAATATCGGATATATTATGAATCATGTGAGAAATATGAACGATCTAGATGGGATTTAAATCTCCTGATAAAGGAGTGATATTATCGGCCTCTTGTTTGAGTGAGACTATGAAATGCATGGCCATGCTCAAATGTTGATTTGATTAAATAGTCTACTCATCGATCAAGAAAATTGAAGATTAAATTATGAAGAGGATGACACATTACATGCCTCGAGTTTAATCTATAATATCATGATTTAAAGGGATTATATTACATAAAACATTAGTCGTAAAAGGTTGATTGAATCGTTGATTTAATTATTGTTTAATTGGGTAGCAATGACGTGTTACTAGACGCCGCTCATTGTTTGTAATTTTATTAGAGAATAAAATTATTGCCAATTAAATAGTAACCTACAGGGTCACACACAAAGAATGTTTAAAAGGGAAATTAATTTTTTCATAAATTTAAATTAATAATAATTTAAATTATGAATTAAATTAATAATAAATAATAATTCGAATTTTATAAAATTAATTAAGTGAGACTTGATTAGTTAAAGATAAAATTTGAAGGTGTATTTTCTTGACTCATTGATTAATTAAGTATGACTTAATTAATTTATTTGAATAAATAAGATTTATTTAAATAAAAGTGGCCTAATTGTTTAAGGCTCCACTTTCCTTTATTTCTCTTTATAAGTCAAGTGTTGGCAAGCTTTGGAAGTACACCAAAACTGAAAATTTCAGTTCATATTCACAAGAGAGAAATTAAGTTGAGTCAAGAACACATCATCGATTATTTATTTTGGCTAGTACCTCGTCCCGTGGCGAAAATCGTTCGACGATTCAAGCAAGCATTCAAGAGTGGATTCCGGTGGAGGAGTTATAATTTTAACTCTCAAGATCAACAAGCTAGGATCTCCATTTGACATCCATTGGAAAGCTTAAAGAGGTAAAAAATCTTGATCCCAAGAATTTTCATACCATGATCATCATTTTATACATGGATCCGGGACTTGGAATTCGTTTTTAATTGTTATTTACGTCATTTCCGTTGCGTTATTATGCCCGAATTCCAACAATGGTATCAGAGCTACTTGTATAAAAGGATGATTTGGTTGATAGTTCTTGAATATGAAGCATACATGATTTTTTAGATTTTATTCATGCTTCATTTTAACCTACAAAATAATTTTATAAATTGTTATAAATGTTTGTATGATGTTATAAATTGTTATAACATGTTTTGAATGATGTACAATATATTAGATATGTTTAAGACATCATTAGAGTAATTTTAGAATTAATCAAAGTTGAGAAAATAATTTTCTGCATAGTCTGTATAGCTTCTGCATGTTTCTGCATTTTCTGGAAAACTGATGCCCAGGTGATGCGCATCACGGTGATGCGTATCATCAGATTAATAGCCGGGTTGCGCATTCGTCAAATGCGTATCACGGGAATTGTTCAGCTGCGCATGTGTAAGATGCATATCAGCGGTGTTAGGTTCAGGTCAGCAGCGTGCAGTCCAGTCTGTTGGCAGATTGGAATTTATTTTTTTTATATTTTTTTCTACTTTAACATTTTCTTTTACTTTAGCTTTAAGAATAATGTTAGTTGGCCATTATAGACTTATTGGTGTTAATCATTAGATTCCTTATGCTTTTAATGATTAATGTTTTAATAATTGAATATTTAATTTATGAATTTAAATATTATTATTAATTCAAAATTTTATTAATTAATTTAATTTCGAATTTTAATAATTTATTTAAATTGTGAATTTAAATTTTATTATTAAATTCGAATCTTGATTAATTAATTTAATTTAATTCGAATTTAGTTAATTAAATTTGAATTTATTATTTTTAATTCCTTTTTAAAATAATTTGGTATTTGTATTAAGGAGTTAAATATTATCTATGATATGATCATGATAAATTTAATGTCTATAATTGTTATATGAGCATGGTGCATTGGTTATGGCCCTTAAAGACCCGTAGAATAAATGTTTTGATTTTATTTATGGTCTGTAATAATTAAATACGACTTGCATGTCGTTATTCTTGTAATTATTAAATCTCGAATGCAACTCGAGTTCTTTTGTAATTTGTTTCAAAAGGAAGCTGAAGGCAATCAATGGAGGCTTGGGAAGCAAATGAAGAATTTTGTAATAATTAGTTATTACAACCATAGATTGACCTTGATCTTTTCATTAGCTCGAAAAGATCGCATAGGATCGGGCCATAACCATTGCACGTTTAATTTTGCGTAACTGCACTTTACATATGATGCATGAATATATTAGATATATGAATGGATGCATGGATGTATGGATATTTTAGAATGTATGTATTAGATACGACACATATGCCATGTTTAAAGAAGATAAAATCTGTAACGATTTAAGATTTAAACAGACGATCAAGATCGTTAAATTTTTCTAAAATTCCCTTAAGAAATATTAAGTTAAACAGATGCTTTCCAACAAATAACACTCATTAAATCCTAGATCATTGAGGAGTGGATTTGCCAAAGCAAGGGCTTCTCTTTTATCGTGGTGAGATGTGATTAAGTAAACAAGCTTACTTAAATTGTTAATGTTGGGTCCAACTTAAATAAGTCGTCATAATAGGATTATGAACTTATAAGCATAGAGTTTAGTGAAATCTATTAGATAGATCGGAGCAATATGTTGTTCACTAAGCTATCCAAGAGTTATATACGATATAATTGACATAACGGTCTACCTAAATAATCATATTTAAGAGGAAAGCCAAAGCTGACTTAAAATATGACGAAATATGGATCTTGGCTCACTAAGAAAAGGTTTTATGGGAACCATTTTCCGAATTGATAGTAAGGGCTATTAATTTGATAAAAATAGTGGGAGGTATATTACGAATATGCTATAAATCAACTTGAACATAATTGGTTTTACGAAACATGCAAACTAACTCATTTTATGCGCTTTTACAAAATTGTAGATAATAAATGGCAAACAACACAAACCACTTTTCGATACGATCAGTCCTAGAAAAGGAAAAGCTGACAGGGACAAACTTCCTAGATTGGTTTAGGAACTTGAGGATTGTCCTCAGGCAGGAGCGAAAGCTGTATGCCATTGAAGTTCCTCACCCAAATCCTCTTCCTGCTGGAGCCACACGTGTCGAGCAAAATGCTTATCAGAAGCATTTGGATGACTCAAATGATGTGTCATGCCTTATGCTTGCATGCATGGCTCCTGAGATTCAAAAGCAACATGAGTTGATGAATGCTTTTGAAATAATTGAGCACCTCAAAAGCATGTTTGAGGGACAAGCTCGCCAGGAGAGATATGATACTAGCAAGGCTTTGTATGCTTGCAAACAGGGAGAGCGAGACCCGGTTGGACCACACGTTCTTAAGATGATTGGGTACATTGAACAACTAAGTACCTTGGGCTTCCCGATTGGTCCGGAGGCTCAAATAGATTTGATCTTACAATCACTCAACAAGAACTTTTCTCAATTCGTTATGAACTACAACATGAATGAGATAGATAAGACACCCACTGAATTGTTGGGCATGTTAAGAACTGCTGAAACCAACATTCAGAAGGAATCTCCTACTCCCATGCTGATGGTGAACAAAGGAGGTGCCAAGGGGAAAAGAAAGTGGAAGGGCAATAAGAAGAGGAATGTGTCCAAATCTGCTGCCAATCCTAATTCTGCTCCCAAGAAGGCTACCAAGCCCAAAGGAGGTGTCGAAAAGGGTGATTGTCACCACTGTGGTAAACCGGGACACTGGAGGAGAAACTGTCATGCATATTTGGAAGAACTTAAGAAGAAGAAGGCTGCTGGCCAGACTTCTGCTTCAGGTATTTATGTAATAGAAGTCAATTTGTCTACTTCTACATCTTGGGTATTGGATACCGGATGTGGTTCTCACATTTGTATAAATGTGCAGGAACTGCAAAGGAGTAGGGCACTGGCTAAGGGAGAGGTAGACCTACGAGTTGGAAATGGAGCAAAGGTTGCTGCTTTGGCTGTAGGGACTTACCATTTATCGTTGCCCACTGGGCTTATATTAGAACTTGAAAACTGTTTGTATGTGCCTTCTATTTGTAGAAACATTATTTCTGTTTCTTGTTTGGACAAGAAAGGTTTTTCATTTACCTTTAAAGACAATGGTTGCTCTTTTGGTTTGAATGATATTACCTATGGTGTTGCACAATTATTTAACGGTTTGTATGTTCTTAGTTTAGATACTCCTATCTTGAATGTAAATAACAAACGACTTAAGACTAATGACTCAAATCAAACATACCTTTGGCACTGTCGTCTAGGCCATATAAACGAGAAACGCATTTCCAAGTTACATCAAGATGGTTTCTTGGATCAGTTTGATTTTGAATCATATGATGAATGCGAGGCTTGTTTACTAGGCAAGATGACTAAAGCTCCTTTTACCGGACAGGGTAAGAGGGCCACCGTACGACTAGAACTAATACATAGCGATGTATGTGGTCCTATGAGATCGATGGCAAGGGGTGGCTATTTCTACTTCATTACGTTTACTGATGATTTCAGTAGATACGGATATGTATATCTTTTGAAGAACAAATCCGAGGCATTTGAAAAGTTCAAAGAGTATAAGGCAGAAGTAGAAAAGCAAATTGGCGAAAGCATAAAAACTCTAAGATCTGATCGAGGAGGTGAATACTTAAGCCATGAGTTTAAGAACTATTTGAGGGAGTGTGGTATTGTATCACAACTAACTCCTCCTGGAACACCACAATGGAATGGGGTTTCTGAAAGGAGGAATCGTACCTTGTTGGACATGGTGCGATCTATGATGAGTCAAGCAGATCTTCCAATTAGTTTCTGGGGTTATGCCCTGGAAACGGCTGCATATACACTAAACCGTGTTCCTACTAAAACGGTTCAACAAACTCCATATGAGATATGGACAGAGAAACGACAAAGCATGTCCTTTATGAAAGTATGGGGATGTGAAGCATTTGTGAAACGCCTAACATCAGACAAGCTTGGACCGAAATCTGAAAAATGTAATTTTGTGGGATACCCAAAGGAAACAAAGGGTTATTCTTTCTATAGTCCCTCGGAGAACAAAGTAATTGTTGCTCGAACTGCTGTATTCTTGGAAAGAGAGCTAGTCTCTAGAAAAGACAGTGGGAGGAAAATAGATCTCGATGAAGATCGAGAACCACTTGATAACATTGAACCAGAAGGGGAACATGAGCAAGAAATACAAGATAACATTGCTCAAGAAACACAGGTTGTTCGTAGATCTAGTAGGATTCGTCATGAGTCAAAGAGGAATTATGGATTTCTCTTAACTCAAAATGACGATGTGATGCTCATAGACCAAGATGAGCCTCTCACCTACCAAGATGCTATGAACTCACCAGACTCTGAGAGATGGCAAGAAGCCATGAATTCTGAGATGGATTCCATGTATGAAAACCAAGTATGGACTTTGGTTGATCCACCTGAAGGGGTAAAACCTATAGAGTGCAAATGGATTTTCAAGAAGAAAATCGACATGGATGGTATAGTACAGACCTATAAAGCTCGACTGGTTGCAAAAGGTTTCAAACAAATTCATGGTATTGACTATGATGAAACCTTTTCACCAGTAGCGATGATAAAATCCATCAGAATTATGCTTGCAATAGCGGCTTACTATGATTATGAAATTTGGCAGATGGATGTCAAAACAGCCTTCCTTAACGGAAGCCTTGAAGAGGATGTGTACATGACACAACCTGAAGGTTTTGGAAATCCAAAGGATGCCGGAAAGGTATGTAAGCTGCATAGATCCATTTATGGATTGAAGCAGGCCTCTCGGAGATGGAACATCCGGTTTGATGAAATAGTCAAAGGTTTTGGCTTTATTCAGAACGTGGATGAACCATGTGTTTACAAAAAGGTTAGTGGGAGCCATGTGGCATTCCTAGTATTATATGTTGATGATATATTGCTAATAGGGAATGACATTCCTTCTCTACTGTAATAACCCTAACTTCAGTAATGCTACAGTGGTCACATGAATAGTAAATTTCGAGGATTTAGAGAAATGGTATATAGGTACCCTATAATGGAAACATAAAATGAATAAACAGAAACCATATTAGTGTTGTACAATGGAAATAAGTGACTCGAAATGACGTTAGATTTCAGAAATTCCTGAAGCATAGATTTTGAGGATTTTGATTTCGAATAAGCTTCTATTGGACATTAAGGAGCATGGAAATATTATAAGAATTATATATTGAGGAATTAGTGAATTTAGATTTAACCTAGGGATTATTAAGTTAAGAAAATACCAAAGGAAATTGGATTGTTAAATGGTTTCAAAACCACTGAGATAATGAGGTACATTCGAAACGAACCACAATTAGACGAGTATGGAGATTAAACAACCAAGATTATAACATAACAAGGATATATACCACATTATTATTACCAAGAATGCTAGTAAATTACTTAGGAAAAATCAAGAAAAAGATTAAAGGATGCATTGAATGACATCATGAGTGACATCATCATCCACTAACTTGTTTTAAGGGGTAAATTAGTAACTTTGCAAGGTTTAATCCCAAAATATCTTGCCAAGCTTCCAAGGTACTCTAGATTAGTGGATAATTAGATGAGATAAACACAAAAAAAAAAATCTCTCTTCCTCCTCCATTGCTTACATTCGGCCAAGCTAGGAACCAAGGGAAAAAATTCAACTTCCAAGCCTTCTAAATTCACAAGATTAATTTGGTAAGTCCTATATTTCATTATTAAGATATCCCATGAGTTTAAGCTTGATCCACCATGTCAATCTTTAGATGGAAATTCATGAACAAGATGATGAATAGTAACCTTTAGAGCAAACTTTGTCTTTCTTGATTTCTTTGCATGATATAGACTATACCAAGGTAGTATAAGAGCTTTGTGAGGTTATTCATGTTAGTGTACTCTTTAAAGTTGATGATTTGCTTAAAACCCTAGCTTGAATCATTTGGGATATGATGATTTTTAGTTGGTTTATAAGATAAGTGGTACTAAATCATTTAATCTTATTGTTATAGTTGTTTATATGTGTTTGAATGATTATGAAAATGTGTTGTGGACTTGTAACCATGGCTGGTGAAGCATACCACATGGTGTAGGTGATGATTATGGTG
Organism: Saposhnikovia divaricata; assembly: GCA_036435485.1. Lineage (NCBI taxonomy): Eukaryota > Viridiplantae > Streptophyta > Magnoliopsida > Apiales > Apiaceae > Saposhnikovia > Saposhnikovia divaricata. Next base: position 31,103,983 of record CM071600.1, read on the forward strand.
TTTGATAATGGATTTGGAGGAGTTGGATTTATGGAAAGTACGAAATTATAGCCGTTATAATGCCCGATTTTCGTTAGAATGTAAGTTGCCCTGTTTTGGACCCCCTGCATCCGTATGGTACCCTACTGTCCAGGTTCCTATTTAACTATGAAATGATAGAGCTTAGTTCATAGATCGTTTGGATATAAGGTGCGTTAAAATCTGATGAACGGTTTAGGAGAAAAGTCAGTTTTAGTGAAAGCGGTTCAGAAACCGAGAAACTGTAAATGTATCAAACTCGAGGTTACAATTACCATACTTTAACATTGTTAAAAGTCATGAAATTTTGGGATAGTGTAGTAGGGTGGTCAGAGGACCCTTGACAGTTGACCTTGCGTTAAAATTCGAAATCCATATTTTCTGAGAATTTTTACAGTTAAGTGTGGTCGTTAAGGAAAATGGTGAAAACCCCTGAAACTTCGATTTAGCTTATAAATGGTTAAGTTCTTGAACCTTTGGGATAATAATAATACGTTAAACATATGTTGAAGTGTAAAGGGTTTTGTTATACAAGAGTGTAGTGAGTAAGAGATGTGGTTCTAATGACGGTCCTTTTGTGTTTATAGAAACTCCGGAAGAGGGACGAGCCATACCGTCAGGATATCGAAACCGAGGCAAGATTTCTTCTATCCCTATTTGTAAAACTACTTATCTTCACAAAGAAACTTGATTTTTGTGAAATATATATGTGATGCTATTATTACTATATTGTGAAGAAATTGTCTTCCTTGAGTATTAATATTGAAAAGAAAGATATCTGAAGATGTATATGAATATGGATATGAGTATAAGATGTATATGAATATGAATGAGAGTATGAAATGGATATGTATAAAGATGATTATGCATGAATTGAACATGCCTTATGATTAAGAGAATAAGAGAGAATGGTATCAGTTGTTATCGAGGGTTATATGGTTATAATATTATATTAAAAATGTTTTTAGTGAGTATCAGTGGTTTAATAAACATTATTTGATTTCTGAATTTGAAAGAGAGGTTTGAATCATAAGCAAAGCCTTATGATATATATTTTATAGAAGTAATGTGTGAGAATGGAAATGATGTGAGAGAATGATATGTGAAAACGAAAGTGAGAAAATGGAAATGTTGAATGATATTTTAAAAAAAAGAATAACGATGTGATAAAGAGGGGGATTGCAACAGACTTGCGTAAGTGGCTGTGTCAGGGCTGTGTGCGACACAGTCCAGCATTTATTATTTTTATTACGGCACGAAGATGCCAAGGGAGGATGTTAGCAGGTGGCCTTCCTCCAGGGATGATTTTCATTCCTTCTACCGGTAGTAAAAAGAGAGCAGATACGATTAGGCGACTGATCATCGTCCTAACGTATCAGGCGACAGCAGATATCCCCAATGTTTTTGAAAAGAAAGTGTAAACAATGGTTTTCAGATTTCTATACTGAAAACAGAATAATGATAAGAGATGATGGAATGATAGTTACAGATGAAGAAAAACTGATATTATATTATTTCAGATTTCTATACTGAAAACAGAATATTGATATGAGATGATGATATTATGGATACAGATGAAGAAAAACTGATATTACATTAATATAGATTACTTTCTTATAATAGTGAGTGGATGATGTATTATTAAATAAGAGCTTTACTCTTCCTTAAGGAATTTATTTGTTTCCTGCTATTACATATGCCTATACCTATATGTGTACTTGTTTACATTCTAAATTTTAGTTACAGAATGATCTTGCTGAGCTATTATAGCTCACTCTTGCTATTTATGTATATAGCAGCTAGGTCCCATGCCGATACTACGTACCACACCCCGCAAGAGGGTAAGGGAAAGGCGACCTTTTGAGCGAGTGCTGGCGACCATCCCCGAGGTAGTGACAAGCGAAGGGGCTTAGTATACTTATGTAAATTAAGTGTGTAAGTTGTAATAAACTTTAGTTGTTGAAGTGCTTCCTGTAGAAGCTTTGTTCAACAATGTACTTAGTAAATTCTGGGCTTGTAATAACTGTTAACTTTAAAACTTTTAAATATTGTGGTTGTTGTTCTATGAGCATATGACTGGTGTGTGTGTGTATTAGTGTGGGGTCAACTGCCTATTTATTTATTTATTTATTTAAAAAAAAAAAAAAGATTTCAGAGATATTAATATTGATCGGAAATTGGACCTTGACGGCCCGGATCCTTGACCCCGGATCCCGGGGCGTCACAGATGGTATCAGAGCTAAGAGTCATATGCTCATAGACAAAAGTGATAATAATAAATGTATCAGTTATAATATAAATTGTGAACTTCCATCAAGTTCAGGGGTGGTATATCGCAGGTAGTATTTACTTTAAGCATATATTATAATTTATTAGACTGTTACTAATAGAATTTTATGTTTTATTATAGGAAGCGGAGATGGGTGAGCCGATTCAGGACCCCCAGTGGCTAGGGAGGTCAGAGCAGGAGCTATTAGATCTTCAGCTGGCCGGGGTAGAGGTCCCCGAGTATGCAGTTGAGGACCTCAGGGAGAGACGCCGGGTGGCGGCTAGAGAGCGATTAGAGAGGGATGAGGCAGAGGAGCAGAGACGGAGAGATGCTGTGGCCCTAGTGCCATATATGGGTAGACCTTCTACAGGATCTGACGAGGCAGGTCCTTCCAGAGTGAGATCGGAGATCCCTGAGGAGGAGAGGCCACTGCGTAAGAGGCCTAGGTTGTCAGTTATACCTGAGGAGCCGATTGAGTGGAGGGATATTCAGATGATTCCCACTCCTGTCCGACCCATCCCGGTGCCGTCACCAGTTCCATCCCCACTACCTAGTCCTGACCCTATAGATGATCCTTTTGAGCAGTTTACCCCTCCAGGGCATTTTGGTTTCTTTGAGGAGGAGGAGGATCCTTCAGAGGATGCTGAGACAGAGTCGGTTCCTCCATCCCCACCCTTTGCACCCCCACCACCTCCACCTGTGGATGCACCTCCCCTAGCTGTACCCCCTCAGGAGGCACCCTTACCGGCGGGTGACTCACTTTCAGCTACCTTATTGACCGAGTACTTTGCTCTTCAGGGACAGTTGGAGGAGTCCCGCAGGACTATAGACACCCTTCTACAGAGGTTAGAGAGAGGGAGAGGAGGGGTTATCCCGGATGGGATATCTCTGGGGATGATCAGTATTGAGCTACGAGCATTGGGAGATCTTAGGAGGTTGTTGGGTGATAGGGGAGACCCGGCGTGGAGGGCCCAGATAGTTGATACGGTTACTACCATGGTGGTCCAGATACGGGATGTTGTCAGGGCAGGGGTGTGAGCCGGGATAGTAGTTGTCACTAATCAGACTAGTCATCTTGCTGATGTCATTTTGGGGATTAGTTTAGTTGTCCACTGTTTTAATCCCAGTCTGATTAGAGGACAGTTAGTAGTACTTTTGGTGATATCGGATTAGTATGTACGACTATGTTTTGGGTTTCGAACCTTGTATTAGATAATGTATATTATTAGCAGTAAAAGATGTTGTAACCAAATTGTAAAATATTTATGTACATTAATGAAGTTTGTGCATTTCTATCTAAATTGTTGCTGCATATTTTTGTATAATAAATGTTGAGACTCAGAAATATTGATGTATAAAAGGTGATTGACTTAATGAAAAGGCTATCGTGTTAAGGGCGATACACTTACCTACTAAAGTTATGGTATAACTAGATGAAAATCGCATGATAAAGATATTGTGATATGCAAATGAGCTAATTAATGATATAATTGTGTATATGGAAATGATGTATATAGTAACCCAAATTCGGGTAATTAATAAGGACTATTGTTATGTACAGAACTATGCCGCCTAGACGTGACAGTAGAGCGAATGCAAGAGAAAATGAGAGAGACGAAAGAAGTCGAAATATCGAAGGTACTAGACTGAACGAAAATGCTCATAATGAAGAAAATCATGAAGAAGGAGAAGAGGAATCAACTGGCCAACAAAGGAATCCGGGAGGTGATCCCTTTGCCCAATTCATGGACTTATTAAGGCAGAATTTAGCAAATCCACAGAATCCTCAACCACCACCTGTTCTCCCCAACCAGGCAGCTAGTTCCTTTCGTGCCTTTAAGTCATTAAAGCCCCCAGAATTCGAGGGAACCACTAACCCAGTAGTAGCCAGGGCATGGCTAAAAGAAATGGAGAAAGCTTTCGAAATACTGAGGATAGAGGAAGATCAGAAAACAGTTTTTGCAGCCTATCTCCTAAAGGGAGAGGCAAATTACTGGTGGGAAGCTAGGAAGAACCTAGAGGAAGCGGGAGTGATAACCTGGGAGCGTTTCACTAGAGTGTTCCTAGAAAAGTATTCTCCTAGGTATCTAGAAAACCAAATGGAATTAAAGTTTCTGGAGTTAAAACAGGATAACCTAACAGTGGCAGAGTATGAAAATAAATTCTCAGAATTGTCGAGGTTTGTTCCCGAGTTTGTGCGTACTGAAGAACAACGTGCAAAAAGGTTTCAACAAGGGTTAAAACCCTGGTTACGAACGAGAGTGGCCCCATTTGAGTTAACTGATTATGCTGCAGTGGTTCAAAAGGCATCAATTATAGAGGCCGAGAGTGAGCAGGCTCAAATAGGTCGAGAGAATAAGAAAAGAAGATTTGAGGGCCCAAAAGGAGGTTCAAGTGAGGGAAGCTACTTTAACAAAGGAGGTAAAGGACAAAAATCTCAATTTGTGGGAAAGTCGGGGGGTAACAAGACTACTAGTGAGACGGTGAGTCAGGGTGGAAAATCTTTGGGAACATTTCAGTCCAATCAATCACGACCACCAGTACCAGATTGTGGGACGTGTGGTAAGAAACATATAGGAGTCTGTAGAGTGCTGGGAGTAACTTGTTTTAAGTGTGGACAAAAAGGACACTACTTTAACCAGTGCCCATCAACTGATGCAAACCCTAAAAGAGATGTTAAGTGTTACCAGTGTGGGAAACTAGGACACTTTGCTAGAGATTGCCGTTCAGGTGGGTCATACGCATCAGGACAGAGTGGGGCTGCTTCAAATAGGCCTACTGCTAGAGTGTACAACATGACCTTAGGGGAAGCGTTGACAAAACCAGATGCGGATACAGGTACTTGCTTTTACGATTTGAATTTTGTGTGTAAGTCTTTGGTTAAGGATCGACTTAATCAATTAATGGAATAAATAAGTTAATAAAATAGATAAGGAAAATCAGTATCTGTTAAGGGCTAGGAAACGTTATGAAAAGAAAAGTAGGAGTGTTTTGGGAAAACACAAGCTCGTGGAGACGAACAGGAAATATATATTATAGGTAGTATTTTCTTACAATTGTTTTAAAGAATATTATTAGAGCTTATTTTCTGGAAAATTTTACAGAGAGGAGCTATAGGAATATTGAGGAATTAATATTTATGTCATGATAGAGATCAGAAGATGGTCAAACCATAAGTGAGATACACTACCATTCAGAAAAGGTCAATGTAGTGGCGGATATCTTCGTCAAAAGAGGAAGGAGAGACGAGATAACCTGGAATGACTTGAAATAGGAGGAGATTTGTGAGGAAAAGACAGTAGAAGGACTGCTATTGATAAACTAAATGGCATGTTGATGAATGACAAGGAAGTTATGTTAGTATATTTCTGCGCAAACAAGATAGATATATTATAGAAGGAAAAAGGATAAAGGAAGTAGTGTGGAAGTTAGAAGATGTGAACGAGAAAGATACTTATGGACATTTCCAACATGATTCCGGGACGGAATCCTTCTAAGGGGGGAAGGATGTAATAACCCTAACTTCAGTAATGCTACAGTGGTCACATGAATAGTAAATTTCGAGGATTTAGAGAAATGGTATATAGGTACCCTATAATGGAAACATAAAATGAATAAACAGAAACCATATTAGTGTTGTACAATGGAAATAAGTGACTCGAAATGACGTTAGATTTCAGAAATTCCTGAAGCATAGATTTTGAGGATTTTGATTTCGAATAAGCTTCTATTGGACATTAAGGAGCATGGAAATATTATAAGAATTATATATTGAGGAATTAGTGAATTTAGATTTAACCTAGGGATTATTAAGTTAAGAAAATACCAAAGGAAATTGGATTGTTAAATGGTTTCAAAACCACTGAGATAATGAGGTACATTCGAAACGAACCACAATTAGACGAGTATGGAGATTAAACAACCAAGATTATAACATAACAAGGATATATACCACATTATTATTACCAAGAATGCTAGTAAATTACTTAGGAAAAATCAAGAAAAAGATTAAAGGATGCATTGAATGACATCATGAGTGACATCATCATCCACTAACTTGTTTTAAGGGGTAAATTAGTAACTTTGCAAGGTTTAATCCCAAAATATCTTGCCAAGCTTCCAAGGTACTCTAGATTAGTGGATAATTAGATGAGATAAACACAAAAAAAAAATCTCTCTTCCTCCTCCATTGCTTACATTCGGCCAAGCTAGGAACCAAGGGAAAAAATTCAACTTCCAAGCCTTCTAAATTCACAAGATTAATTTGGTAAGTCCTATATTTCATTATTAAGATATCCCATGAGTTTAAGCTTGATCCACCATGTCAATCTTTAGATGGAAATTCATGAACAAGATGATGAATAGTAACCTTTAGAGCAAACTTTGTCTTTCTTGATTTCTTTGCATGATATAGACTATACCAAGGTAGTATAAGAGCTTTGTGAGGTTATTCATGTTAGTGTACTCTTTAAAGTTGATGATTTGCTTAAAACCCTAGCTTGAATCATTTGGGATATGATGATTTTTAGTTGGTTTATAAGATAAGTGGTACTAAATCATTTAATCTTATTGTTATAGTTGTTTATATGTGTTTGAATGATTATGAAAATGTGTTGTGGACTTGTAACCATGGCTGGTGAAGCATACCACATGGTGTAGGTGATGATTATGGTGTTTGATAATGGATTTGGAGGAGTTGGATTTATGGAAAGTACGAAATTATAGCCGTTATAATGCCCGATTTTCGTTAGAATGTAAGTTGCCCTGTTTTGGACCCCCTGCATCCGTATGGTACCCTACTGTCCAGGTTCCTATTTAACTATGAAATGATAGAGCTTAGTTCATAGATCGTTTGGATATAAGGTGCGTTAAAATCTGATGAACGGTTTAGGAGAAAAGTCAGTTTTAGTGAAAGCGGTTCAGAAACCGAGAAACTGTAAATGTATCAAACTCGAGGTTACAATTACCATACTTTAACATTGTTAAAAGTCATGAAATTTTGGGATAGTGTAGTAGGGTGGTCAGAGGACCCTTGACAGTTGACCTTGCGTTAAAATTCGAAATCCATATTTTCTGAGAATTTTTACAGTTAAGTGTGGTCGTTAAGGAAAATGGTGAAAACCCCTGAAACTTCGATTTAGCTTATAAATGGTTAAGTTCTTGAACCTTTGGGATAATAATAATACGTTAAACATATGTTGAAGTGTAAAGGGTTTTGTTATACAAGAGTGTAGTGAGTAAGAGATGTGGTTCTAATGACGGTCCTTTTGTGTTTATAGAAACTCCGGAAGAGGGACGAGCCATACCGTCAGGATATCGAAACCGAGGCAAGATTTCTTCTATCCCTATTTGTAAAACTACTTATCTTCACAAAGAAACTTGATTTTTGTGAAATATATATGTGATGCTATTATTACTATATTGTGAAGAAATTGTCTTCCTTGAGTATTAATATTGAAAAGAAAGATATCTGAAGATGTATATGAATATGGATATGAGTATAAGATGTATATGAATATGAATGAGAGTATGAAATGGATATGTATAAAGATGATTATGCATGAATTGAACATGCCTTATGATTAAGAGAATAAGAGAGAATGGTATCAGTTGTTATCGAGGGTTATATGGTTATAATATTATATTAAAAATGTTTTTAGTGAGTATCAGTGGTTTAATAAACATTATTTGATTTCTGAATTTGAAAGAGAGGTTTGAATCATAAGCAAAGCCTTATGATATATATTTTATAGAAGTAATGTGTGAGAATGGAAATGATGTGAGAGAATGATATGTGAAAACGAAAGTGAGAAAATGGAAATGTTGAATGATATTTTAAAAAAAAGAATAACGATGTGATAAAGAGGGGGATTGCAACAGACTTGCGTAAGTGGCTGTGTCAGGGCTGTGTGCGACACAGTCCAGCATTTATTATTTTTATTACGGCACGAAGATGCCAAGGGAGGATGTTAGCAGGTGGCCTTCCTCCAGGGATGATTTTCATTCCTTCTACCGGTAGTAAAAAGAGAGCAGATACGATTAGGCGACTGATCATCGTCCTAACGTATCAGGCGACAGCAGATATCCCCAATGTTTTTGAAAAGAAAGTGTAAACAATGGTTTTCAGATTTCTATACTGAAAACAGAATAATGATAAGAGATGATGGAATGATAGTTACAGATGAAGAAAAACTGATATTATATTATTTCAGATTTCTATACTGAAAACAGAATATTGATATGAGATGATGATATTATGGATACAGATGAAGAAAAACTGATATTACATTAATATAGATTACTTTCTTATAATAGTGAGTGGATGATGTATTATTAAATAAGAGCTTTACTCTTCCTTAAGGAATTTATTTGTTTCCTGCTATTACATATGCCTATACCTATATGTGTACTTGTTTACATTCTAAATTTTAGTTACAGAATGATCTTGCTGAGCTATTATAGCTCACTCTTGCTATTTATGTATATAGCAGCTAGGTCCCATGCCGATACTACGTACCACACCCCGCAAGAGGGTAAGGGAAAGGCGACCTTTTGAGCGAGTGCTGGCGACCATCCCCGAGGTAGTGACAAGCGAAGGGGCTTAGTATACTTATGTAAATTAAGTGTGTAAGTTGTAATAAACTTTAGTTGTTGAAGTGCTTCCTGTAGAAGCTTTGTTCAACAATGTACTTAGTAAATTCTGGGCTTGTAATAACTGTTAACTTTAAAACTTTTAAATATTGTGGTTGTTGTTCTATGAGCATATGACTGGTGTGTGTGTGTATTAGTGTGGGGTCAACTGCCTATTTATTTATTTATTTATTTTAAAAAAAAAAAAAAGATTTCAGAGATATTAATATTGATCGGAAATTGGACCTTGACGGCCCGGATCCTTGACCCCGGATCCCGGGGCGTCACATCTACAGGCTGTAAAGACTTGGTTAGGACAAAGTTTTTCTATGAAAGACTTGGGCGAGGCTACCTATATATTAGGGATCAGGATCTATAGAGATAGATCAAGAAGATTAATCGGCTTAAGCCAGAGTACATATATTGATAAAATTTTGCATCGTTTTGGAATGCAAGATGCAAAAAGGGGATATGTCCCTGTATCTCATGGGATAACGATCTCAAAAGAGAATGGTCCGAAATCATTGGATGATAAGGACCGCATGAGTAAGATTCCATATGCTTCAGCAATTGGATCTATCATGTATGCAATGATATGTACTCGTCCGGATGTTTCGTATGCTTTGAGCATGACGAGCAGATACCAGTCTAATCCAGGTGAAGGTCACTGGACGGCGGTCAAGAATATTCTTAAGTACTTGAAAAGGACTAAAGATTCATTCTTGGTGTATGGAGGAGAGGAGAAGCTAACGGTAAAGGGTTACACGGATGCTAGTTTCCAGACTGACAGAGATGACTCTGTGTCTCAGTCTGGATTTGTGTTTTGCCTAAATGGAGGTGCTGTAAGCTGGAAAAGTTCGAAGCAAGACACAGTAGCTGATTCTACAATGGAATCCGAGTATATTGCGGCATGTGAAGCAGCCAAGGAGGCTGTATGGATACGGAAGTTCATTACAGTACTTGGTGTAGTTCCATCGATCGCAGATCCCATAGATCTTTACTGCGATAATAATGGAGCTATAGCACAAGCCAAGGAGCCCAGAGCTCACAGCAGAACAAAGCATATACTTCGGAGATATCACCTTATTCGAGAGATAAATGATAGAGGAGATATTCACATATGTAAAGTGCATACTGATGATAATATTGCAGACCCGCTGACTAAGGCTCTGTCGCAGCAGAAGCATGAATGTCACACTAGTAGCATGGGTATTCGATACATGAATGATTGGCTCTAGTGCAAGTGGGAGATTGTTAGTATTGGTGCCCTAGAGTCAATACAATCAATTGTATTTGTGTTTGAGTGATTTTATATATTTGATATATATATTTATTATTGGCTTTATTTACTGCGAAATAAATAAAGTATAATAAATGTCCTTGGAATCTTGATACAAATTATGTAGTTGCAAGTATGTGACTTGAACATGAGATTATATAATGATTGTATCATATTCTTAAATGTCCCTAGCCGAGTATTATTATTACTTGGGACAATAATAATACATTAAGGCTAGTATGTTTATTGACAAGATGACCACATCTCATTGGTCATAAGTATGCAGATACTAAAAGCAATGCATAGGTAACTGTACGAGTACAGGGTACTGGACAGACCCACCGTGAGATACATCATGGTAAATAATAATAATAAATGTGTCATATGTATTCTCACAGTGATAATGGTGTAATGATCCTTAGACCTGAAGTCGTTATAATTCTACATGAGAATTAATATATTTTGAATTCGTCAAAAGTTATCTTTAACCAGATAATGATAAAGGTGAATATCGGATATATTATGAATCATGTGAGAAATATGAACGATCTAGATGGGATTTAAATCTCCTGATAAAGGAGTGATATTATCGGCCTCTTGTTTGAGTGAGACTATGAAATGCATGGCCATGCTCAAATGTTGATTTGATTAAATAGTCTACTCATCGATCAAGAAAATTGAAGATTAAATTATGAAGAGGATGACACATTACATGCCTCGAGTTTAATCTATAATATCATGATTTAAAGGGATTATATTACATAAAACATTAGTCGTAAAAGGTTGATTGAATCGTTGATTTAATTATTGTTTAATTGGGTAGCAATGACGTGTTACTAGACGCCGCTCATTGTTTGTAATTTTATTAGAGAATAAAATTATTGCCAATTAAATAGTAACCTACAGGGTCACACACAAAGAATGTTTAAAAGGGAAATTAATTTTTTCATAAATTTAAATTAATAATAATTTAAATTATGAATTAAATTAATAATAAATAATAATTCGAATTTTATAAAATTAATTAAGTGAGACTTGATTAGTTAAAGATAAAATTTGAAGGTGTATTTTCTTGACTCATTGATTAATTAAGTATGACTTAATTAATTTATTTGAATAAATAAGATTTATTTAAATAAAAGTGGCCTAATTGTTTAAGGCTCCACTTTCCTTTATTTCTCTTTATAAGTCAAGTGTTGGCAAGCTTTGGAAGTACACCAAAACTGAAAATTTCAGTTCATATTCACAAGAGAGAAATTAAGTTGAGTCAAGAACACATCATCGATTATTTATTTTGGCTAGTACCTCGTCCCGTGGCGAAAATCGTTCGACGATTCAAGCAAGCATTCAAGAGTGGATTCCGGTGGAGGAGTTATAATTTTAACTCTCAAGATCAACAAGCTAGGATCTCCATTTGACATCCATTGGAAAGCTTAAAGAGGTAAAAAATCTTGATCCCAAGAATTTTCATACCATGATCATCATTTTATACATGGATCCGGGACTTGGAATTCGTTTTTAATTGTTATTTACGTCATTTCCGTTGCGTTATTATGCCCGAATTCCAACAACATAGACTCTTTTCCTTTTGAAAGCATGACGGTATGAAGCCATCCAAGAAGGATTACTAGCCAACCAAAGCCTCTTCAAGCAGATCTGTTCTTGAGCGACAAACGTCTGCAGTGGATTCAGGAAATATTACTGTCAACTACACAAGTACAGTGCAATAATATTACATCTAAGTTAGTAAATACTTGGTACACAAGCCTTACTTGTCCATAAGCTTAAAGCACTCACACACCAACATACAATCTATACTGCCACATTATAAGAATGTATTGACAGGCTATTCCATTCTTAAGATAGTTAAAATAAAACAGCTTTTGAAAATGATGGTATTAAAACTACAATCAGCAGTAGACCACATCAATGAATTTATCTCAGCAAATCTATTAACAACGTAAAAACTACGGCTTATATCTGATAGTCCAAGGACATGAAAACATAAAAATGTTATATGCCGTCCTGATGAAGTAAGGTTCTGATGTTTGATTTACTGCGAGTGAGCTGAATGTTAGTGGGATGCCTTCCTTTAGAGTTCATTCAAAGTATAATTGATTGGTTAAGATGGATACTGTTTGAGGGTTCTTACATATCTGGGGAAATTAGGTTTCCCTCCTACGGGCAGTTGGGAGTGGGAATATTGTTATTTGAGATACAGGGTGTGCGATTTGTTTAGAGTATACTTGCTGCTTCATCTGTGTCAATTAACCTGGAGGTAGGAGGCATATGCCTTGGTGCTTCTTCCTCAGTTTACCAATCCAATCAGCTAAAAAATGCCTTTAGGAACAAGATTTATTATGTTAACCACCAAATATAAGTTACACATGTACAATCCTATGTCTTCCTGTATGTCAATTTAGGATATGGCTCATTTCCCCTCGCGTTTAGAATACTCAGTGTATTCTTGTGGTATGTTTGCATTGAGCAGCGATTTCAGAGTTAACATACTTGTTTTAATCCTTGAGGAGTCGCTTCAATTCGATATTTTGTGATTTTGTGATGCTTGCTTACACTTGTATCCAGCTATTCAAATTTCAAAAACAAGGCTTTTCTTTATTTCTTCTTTTTCTCTTACATTTGTTACTTCATGCATGTCCAAACCTATCAGCAATGTAATTACTTATTTCTGCAAGATAGTCTGCAATTGCATAAATTTAAGTATGAGTACACAATAGGGCCCTTTATAGGAGGAAGAGGATTGTTACCAGAGACTAGCAGTATCGCTATAGCGTTTAGATTAAATCGACAATCATCGCGTTTACGTTCTCAAGTAGGTTCAGAATGGAACTAAGACATGAAATGAAACTACTGCAGGTCATTTCACTGAAACATTAAAATTCACATACCAACATTTTTTACATTTTTTCAACTTCACACAATAACATTTAGGAAGTAATGAGATCCCTGTTTCAACATGATGGGATTCCCGATTCTGCTTCAACATCAGATGCGGTATAAGGATAACTAGGCAACTTGGTAACCCTTTTGGTATCCAAGGAAGTCCAATTATTTCATTATTTCAGAAACTGCTGTCAACATATTTGTGTCGAACTAATGCTTGGACTGGTAGCCCCAGGGATTTTGGCTTGCCCATTTCCACTGGTCCCTGCACATCTCGTCTATGCCATATTTTGCCCTGACACAATTTTCAAGTTTTCTTAATTACACAAAAGCATCATACTCTTAAACCATGTATGTCTGCAAACATCTAGTAATGGTGATATTACACAAATGACAAAACACTTGTTCAACTCTATTCTTAATTTTTAGATTAGCAAGTCCAGAATGTTCCGTTGAAATTACCTTGCTAACCAAGATCTTGATATGCGACTCTTATTAATATAATATATACAATGATCTAGTGGTTGCCCCTCGAGTAATTAAAAAAATTGGAAGGCCAGTATATACACCAAACTGGTAAAATAATGAAAACTTAAAACTTACTTCCAACCAAGTTCCTTCTCAGCTTTCTCAGTTGATGCATACACAGCTGTTGCATCTCCTGGCCTTCTCGGACATAGTTTGAGAGGGATTTTCTGTATTATATATGTGAGATTTAATAGATAAAATTATGTTCTGAACTCCTTCCTATCTGAGTAAACGTGGAAATACACTTAACTTTGATGGTCTAAGTGCGAGATAGATTACCTTTCCAGATGCTTTCTCAAATGCAGCGACCATTTCAAGCACAGATCTGCCACAACCAGTCCCTAGGTTGTAGGCAACACAACCTGATAGCAATAATAAAATAACATAAATGATACCGTACAAGAGTATGCATATTTATAGTTATCAAGTGGAGGTCTTGCTTAAAAAGCACTAGTGTAAGAGCAATAATACCAGTGTAGGCATATAATTTATCTATAAAATGATGCAATCACCTATATTATCTGCAGCAAAAAGCTTTCTGAGTGCAGCAACATGACCATCTGCTAGGTCCATAACATGAATATAATCACGGATCTGTAAAATCATGCAATCGTTAAGATCTGCATCTGTTCAAGAAAGTTAAGTAATACAGAATATACTAGGTAGCGCAACCTAAATTGAAACAAAGCATAATAACAATGACCATATACTATAGTATGAACATACTATATCGACATGAATATATCACACATACCGCAGTACCATCTGGTGTTGGATAATCATGACCATACACATTTAACTCGTCCAATCTTCCAACAGCAACTTGTTGTATATAAGGCAAGAGATTGTTGGGAATGCCCTTGGGATCTTCACCAAGTTTACCACTCTCATGAGCCCCAACAGGATTGAAGTATCTTAGCAAAATGATTTTCCAGTCTGAATCTGCCCTGTGAATATCCCGTGCAATTTCTTCCAGAAAGAGCTAATGGAACACAAAACGACAAGTTACTGAGGATAAGCTACACCTGATTCAACCTTATAACGAAAGATGAGTATAATTTATTAGGGATTTTTAATAGCATTTGTTGTACAGTAATATACCTTAGTGCGCCCATATGGATTCATAGCTTTCAGCTCAAAATCCTCAACACAAGGAATTTTCTCAGGTTGCCCGTAAACAGTTGCGGACGAAGAGAAAACCAACTACAAAACCACAGAATCAGTTTCTACTGTAAAATATTATATAGAAAGAAATTAAAGCTGGAGCAAAAGCCGGAGCTGAAGTGTACATCACTCTGAGAGAATAGACTCCGAGAGAATAGACTTGTCAAAACTTGTGAATAACACAGGAAAATGTACATGTCAACCAGATAATCCTAAAACAATGAAGAATAAAAATATATCCAACACCAGACTTGAACAAACATGTAACAATATTCAAGTGGGGAAAATAACACACCTTTTTACAGTTATACTTGGCCATTGTTTGATACAAAGTAATTGATCCAATCAAATTATTATCGAAATACCGAAGTGGATGCTCGACACTCTCACCAACAGCTTTTAGGCCAGCAAAATGAATTACAGCGGCAAACCTATTTCACACAATTACAATAAAATTTGTCATGATCACATCAAACAATAACAAATCCACAATCCAAGAATTTCAAATATGAAACCAAACATACTTGGTCGTAGAAAACAACTTCTCCAAATCATCCTTATTCCTGATATCCCCCTGCAACCAACCACACAAGAAGAAGACATCAGCACAACCTAAGACCTCAAGTACTCCAAATGTATCTAACTTGATAAACATCCAAACCAAACATACCCATTGTATCTCACTCTGTAAGTATGATCCAAGGAGAGTGAGATGCTTTAGAGAAAATTTATTTTCAAAACTAGATAGGATTGTCAAAATGCTACTTTTTTAATTATAAAACATTAGAACTTTACGAGCACCCAAATTAGCATATTCAAAATTAATGAAAAATATATAAA
The DNA here is from genome assembly GCA_036435485.1 of Saposhnikovia divaricata. NCBI lineage: Eukaryota > Viridiplantae > Streptophyta > Magnoliopsida > Apiales > Apiaceae > Saposhnikovia > Saposhnikovia divaricata. The sequence goes on from CM071600.1 coordinate 31,119,615, forward strand.
AGATTCGTTGATAGTCTAGTAACAAAAACTCCTCCCCTCTCGACATGATCACCTCACCTCCCATGACCCACACGATCAAGGTCATGTCTTCGAATCATCATTACCCTCCATGTACACTTAATAATTCAAAGCATCTACATAACATACCCTACATATTCAGGAAATAAAAATCTTGAAATTCAGCTAAATACAAGAACAGAGAAATTACCAACTGGAAGTGAAGATTATTAGAAAGCTCCTGACCAACCAGCTCCCGAACTCTATCAACAGCTTCTTTAACAGAATTATCAAGATTATCAATAATATAAACCTTAAACCCTTCTTCAAGAAGCTGAATTACAGTGTGTGAGCCAATAAATCCAGCCCCTCCAGTCACTAAAATCGTTTGCTGTTCAAGTGAACCCATCAATCACTTTTCCAAATGATAAAAGAAGAAGCTAAATTATGATGATATGAACCAAGAAAATAGGAGTTCCGTGAAGATATGCTGAAGTTGAGAAAGAAAAAGATGAAGTATAAATACATGCATAAAAAGCGTACACGTAAAAATAAATAGACAGGGACAGGGCAGGGGAGATAAGATAGGGAAGGCAAGTAGGCAACAATAATTTATTGGGAAAATCGAGGGAGCTGTATGGGAATTGGATAACGAGCAAGAACAGGGGAATTTCTAGATGATTCACAATGAAAAGGGCCTCTTTGCCTCGGCTTATTTTAATAATTTATGAACTTATTTTCGGGTAAAAATTTTATATTTTGAAATTTTGTTTTTATTCAAGTATTTAGAGGGGTGTATTCTTTTGAGAATTTGGTGGATTGTTAATAATCCATGGATTTTAGTGAAATGTGTAAATCCATGGATTCTTTAAAATCTTTACACGGATTATTTTAATTCCTTACAGATTTTGATGGATTTTTGTAGAATTACAAAATCCCACAGATTCTACGAGATTGATTTCTTTCATTTTTTTATTTTATAATATCTATATATCAATTAAAGATAACTATATATAAATAAATAGTCCAAAATGAATATAGTCCGAAAATTTTAAAATATTGAGTGATAGTATTTCAAAAAAAAAAAACTAAAGATTCGAGAACAAAATAAAAAAATATTCTTATTCATCTAGTCCTCGTCATTTATGTGTTCCTCGTTCTCATCGTATTGATCATCACCATCTTCTTCATTTGTTGCGGTACGAGGCCTATCATTCCACATGGCATTAGCAATGTTAGCTCTCCAAGTATTAGCTTCGGCCCTTTGTTGTTGTTGACTTGAAAAATTTGATCCATCATTACCACCATCAGAACGGCACTCTTTTCGAAGAAAATTGTGGAGGCCAGCAGAAGCTAGTACCAACTCTGCTTGTATTTGAAGTGAAAATGGAGGTGCAACTTTAAATATCGTAAATCGAGATTTGAAGATACCAAAAATTCTCTCGACCACATTTCTCAAAGACGAATGACGGAGATTAAATAGCTCATTTGCATTTCTTGGGTGACAACCTTGACCATTAAAATCTTTTAGATGGTATCGTACCTTACAAAAAGGAGCTACAAATTGGCGACGATTAGCAAATCCACAATCTACAAGATAATATTTTATTGAAAATAAAAACATTTTAAAATATTTCTTTGAGTAATAAAATGAAAATTTACAAGATTAGACATAAAGCGAAAAAAAAATGCAAGTATAAAAGAAATATTACCTTGAGGAACTTCCAGTCCATTTCTCCTTGATAATGCATCATTTAACAATTTTGAGTCATGTGTTGAACCTTCCCACCCACTAAGCACATAAATGAATTCCAAATCAAAGTTGCAAGCAGCCAAAACATTTTTGAGAATTAATTCCATGACGATTACGGTAGCTGCTTACATCTCGACCTTTAACCGTAGCTGGAATATGAGTTCCATCGATAGCACCAACACAATCCTGTTGATTCATAGCAAGATAACATTAGAATTAAAGAATCAAACTAGACTCTAGTCAAATTATTATATTTTTAATTCAGAAAATTACCTTAAAGTAAGGATAAAATCTTGTACTTTCAGAAATTTTAGGGGAAATCCCTCCGGGCTTTACCATTATTTTTGGTGCTATAGTATTCAAAGCCTTCAGAACTTTATTAAAATTTCTACTAGCAGTGAAGTGTGAACGACCAAACCTCTCCCGAACATTACAGTAACGATCATTGTGTCCCACAATTAGTATAAACATATACCATGCGGTATATGTTCTTTCTTGTTCCCTTTTTTCTAACAATCCATAAATTCCTTCAAAAGTTGTCGTAAGTTTAGCAAGTTGCACTAAAATATCACATTTGGGAGGGTTTCCACTTGAGTCAGAACTTCCCTCATAATCGGCTCTACCTCTTTTCGCTGGAAGTTCTTTTTTAGGCACCTCAAAACCTTCAGGAGAACCCAATGGTGATGTGTCATTTTGCTCGAGCACAAATCCCTCACTATCAACATCATAATTCAAGTCTTCAAAGCGCAAGTCCCTCACTTCACCAACTTCTAGTGTTCTTGCTTTAGTAACACTACCCAATCCAATAGAGTTTTTTCCAACTGCAACACCATTTCCAACAGCAATTTTTAAGTCCTCGTAATCGTCAAATGCCTCATAACGCAAGTAGCTATCCTTTGGGTGAGCCTGGCACAAAAAATATTGTTAAATTGTTAGCATAACGAAAATATTTTTGTGCTTAGATGAATAATAGCATAAAGAGTTAGCTATACCTTAATGTACTCATCCCATACTTCATTTGGAGCAGTGAACTTTTTTGACACAGAGTCATATCCAAAACCAGAGCTAAAACCTAAAAGAGTTGAGTAAAAAGTATATCGACTTTTGAACCATTTCAGTCGACTTTGATAATTCCCATAAGTTTTATTGCATTGAAATTTTGCATTAAGAGGGGGAAGAATTTGATCGATCACTATTTGTTTAGGAAGGACACCACTATTATCACGCCATCCTCGATTTGCAGCATCAACCATAAGTTCTAACAATGCATCACTCGCGTCTTTTGACCGTTGATCATAACCACTTCTTCTTCTTTTTTGCATTTTGTGAATCGGCCATTATAGTGCTAATCAATTCAAAAATGTTTACATATCATACTGATTCATAAAATCGACAATATAATATCATATGTAACAAAAAACATGTTGTATAGATATGTATTATATATAAAAAACATACACATGCTCATATAACTTTACCACAATTGATGCAAAAAAACAAGAATGGAAATGATGAAAAAAAAGCTTATGTACCTTCAGAGACCAGCAAATAAGAAGTAGAAGCAGTGAAAGATAAAAAGATGTACGTAGGTATAAATACTTGCATAATGTATCTTTACATATCTTTTACTTTATTTTTTTGATTTTTTTATTACAAATGTTATAATTTACAAATCCATCAAACTATTGCCTAGTAACTACAAATTTGACGTTGATAATTTTACATATAAAATCTCCCACAAATATTTCAAAATCCATGACTTTAGTAAATTAGTGGAAAGTTGAATACCTTGAGATTTTGATTGATTGTTTAAAATCTGGATTGAATACCTATAGATTTTAGAAGATTTTTTAAAATCTCATTTGAATACCCACAGATTTAGAAAGATTATTTGAAATCCGAATTGAATACCTGCAGATTTTAAAAGATTGTTTAAAATCCCAAATGAATACCTGCTGATTTTGAGAATCCATTAAAATCCATCAGATTCTCGAATGAATACGCCCCTCTTAATGTATGTTTGAGATTCAATAAGTTGTAAAAATAAGTTGGAAAATAAGTTCGAAAGTTAGAAATCTTTAACTTTGTCTTAAAATAAGTTGACTTATTCTAAAAAAAATTCCCCCAAACACCCTAAAAGATACATGCAATGTAACTACATACTTATAATTCTTGGCGGGTATTTCTTCATTTAGTTACATATATTATTTTGGAAATATATGTAACCTAATTTTTTTTCCAAAATAATTGGCATGTTTGGCCAGACTTAAAATAACTTATTTTCCGGTAAAAATTTCATATTTTAATAAACTTTCTTTATACAAATATTTAATGTATGTTTGAGATTCTATAAGTTGCAAAAAAAAAAAAGTTAACTTTTTTCAGAAAAAAGTTAAGAATTTCTAACTTATTGTCTTAAAATAAGTTGACTTATTCTGTAAAAAAATTCTCCCAAACACCCCTAATATATGTAACTTATTTTTGTAGGTCCCGCCAAAACAGCTATATATTATGTATGTCCCGTTTGGCTCGCTTTTTTTTCCAAAAATAAGCAACTTATATTGAAAACAAAAATTAGGAAAATATGTATTTTTTCTAAAATAAGTTAATTATTTTTGTAAAAAATGAATGTTAAACTCCCCATACACATTTTTTCTACAAGAAAGGAAGTAAATACAATTTTTTTTTTTTGGCAAGTAGGCAACAATAATAAGTTACTTATTTTTTTTTTAAAAAAAAATGATAAACCAAATGGGACCTACATAATATGTAGCTGTTTTGGCGGGACCTACAAAAATAGTAACTTATTTTGGGAAAAAAATTAGAAAATAAAAATATGTATTTTTTTCTAAAATAAGTTACTTATTTTTATAAAAAAATGAATGTTAAACACCCCATACACATTTTTTTCTACAAAAAGTAAGTAAATAAGAATTTTTTTTTTTAAATAAATCAATACTATTGTATAAAAGCCGAAACATTAAAAGTTTGGTTGGTCGGTCGGTCGGTCGGTACGGTACCTGTTGATTTTACTTATTTACCCTTACACAATTACAAATACAATTTATCCTATTAACTAATCAATTTCCTTTTTCGGGTTAAAAATATTATCTTTTCTATTTTTCAATAATAATAGAGAAAACACAATATCTTTTATATTTTATCTAACTAAAATTTCTCCTTTATTAATCAATTTCCTTTTTCAGGTTAAACATGTAACCTTTTCTATTTTTCAATAACTAAATAATTTTCTATTTTAGGTAAAATACAATACCTTTTACATTTTATCTAACTAAAAATTTCTCCCCTTTTAAAAACAATACGAGCAATTTTGTTTAATAAAATAACATAATTATATTATAATTACTATTAACTAATCAATTACCCCTTTCAGCTAAAACACGTTACCTTTTCTCTTTTCTCTAACTAAAGTCTCTCCTTTTCCAATTATAACATGGACGGTTACCTTTTTCAGCCAAAATACGTTACCTTTTTTTCTTTTCTCTTACTAAAATCTTTCTTTTTCCAATTATATCAAGGGCGTTTATATTTAATAAAAATAAATAATAATATTATAATACTAATAATTAACCAATTACCTTTTCAGCTAAAACATGTCATCTTTTCTATTTTTTCTAATCAAATTTCCTTTTTTTCTATAAATATCACGGGCAACATTAATTTCTCATTTTCTAAACACTATGAGCAATTTTATTTAGTAAAATAATGTATTTAAATTATAATTATTATAAACTAATCAATTACCTTTTTTACATAAATCATGTCATCTTAACCGATTATCTTTTCAGCTAAAACGTATCATTCTTTTTCACATAAATCATGTCATCTTAACCGATTATGTCAATTACTATAAACTAAAATATCTCTTTTTCCAATTATATCACGGGCGTTTCTATTTAATCCAATAAACTAATAATATTATAATATTAATAATTAATTGATTATCTTTTTCAGCTAAAACGTATCATCCTTTCCTATATTTTTTTTAACTAAAATCCCTCTTTTAATTGAAATATCACGGATAATATTAATTTCTCATTTTCCAAAAACATTACGAGCAAATGTATTTAGTAAAATAACGTAGTTAAATTATAATTAATATAACTAATCAATTACCTTTTTCACCTAAAACATGTTACCTTTTTAATTTTATCTAACTAAATCCTCTATTTTTCTAATCAAATCATGGGCATTCTATTTAATGAAATAAAATAATAATTTTATAATTACTAATAATTAACCGATTATTTTTTTCAACTAAAACCTACATCTTTTCCATATTTTCTAACTAAAATCTCTCATTTTCTAGAAATATCACGGATAACATTTATATAATTATTATCAAATCATCTCATATAAAAATTTAAGACTCCAAAATCATTTATTAAAAAAAATTAATTTAAATTAATGACAAAAAATCATATAATTTTAAAAAAAAATATGTGCATCGCACGGGTTTTAAGCAAGTATTAATTAAACTTTAATAAACACATAAAATATCGTATCTTTCAATCAATTTAAAAGATGTTTACTTTTAATTGAAGATATGACCCTTTTTAAACACCTAAAATGTCGTATCTTCCAATCATTGATTTTTCCTTTCTAATTAAAATAGGTTACCTTTTAATTTAAAACATAATTTTACAATCATAATCTTCTAATCATTAACATACCTTTTCTAATTAAAACATAATGTTACATTTTTTAATTTAAAACATAATCTTGCAATCATGAATATCTATCCAAAAATATCACATCATATCTTTCAATCACTAATAAAAGTATATAATGGAAATTCGTATACAACGAATAATTGCCGTTAGATTTTTAACAAAAAATCAGAACCGTTAGATCTAATGACTAAATTTTTTATATGATTCAGTTATTTTACAAAACATTCAAGATTCGAATTTCGTCAACGACATATTTAATTTAAAATTTCATAATATAAGTTTTGAATCATGCATATCATTAATTAAATTTATATAAATTATTTAAATTAAAATTAAAATAATTATTAAAAATAAAATTATATAAAAATAAAATTATAATATAAAATAAAATTTATTTCATATCAAAAGAAACTCGTGCATCGTACCGGTTATAAGCTAGTAACTTATAAATTATAAATAAATTATAAATAAAGGGACCCAAACATAACCTAGTATTTTATATGACTTTCTTTCCTCCTCCTTTTCTTATCCGACTGGTGATGCTGGGGCCTGGGGCCTCACTTCACATATGCGCTCTTACGCAATGTTTGTTTAGTCTTATCTACTAAACCTCACTCTTGTTATCTCGTAGTATCATCGTGGGAATGTTATGTATACTCTATTTTTGTATCTTTTTTGTTAGCCACTAAAGGCCCTGTCCGGAACATTTTGCATACATCTAGACTAATCTTTCGATCATGATGAATGACACAACAACACGTTCATTCACTTGAATTCTTATTGTTCTAATGGAAAATGGAGGATGGAGAATTGAACTTGAGATCCTGCAATTACCGATTACCAATACAATCTAATGTTCGTTTATATTTTGGTTTATTATTTTTTTTCTTAATATTCAATCAATAATATATCAAATGACAAATATGTCATATTTTGTTTATACCACAAAATTTGTTACAAATACACAAAAATATTAATATCAATCATATTATTACAAACGTACTTACTGGTTTATACAATTTCTAATAGGGCAAAGTTTTTCTACAATGCTTTTTCAACGGGCAAAAGGTCACTTTCCCTACTGTATTATTGTAAAATTTCCGTTTAGCCTACTGTACTATCGAAGACATCACTGCACTTTCCATTTTTTCTCTTTTCCCCATCGCTGTCAGTCAAGAATTGGCTCCGTCAGTTTGACTGTTAAAATGCTGACTGTGATGCACTGTCAGCCTGCCACGTGGACGCTACATCAGCACAACCATAATTTTTTTTATAAAAACTTAAAAAAATCATAAAAACTTTAAAAAAAATTATAAAAAATTCAAAAAATCGTAATAAATTCATAAAAAAATTAAAAATTAAAAAACTTTTAAAAAAATTATTAAAAATTATAAAAAATTAAAAAATTTTATTAAAAAATCATAAATTCATAAAAAAAAAATATGAAATCATATTTTTTTATTAAAAAATCTAAAAAACTTAAAATTTTATACAACATTAAATGGGCGAGGAGTTAAGGTTGTGGGAGAAGGAAGTGGGGAGAGGAGAAAGGTCGAGGGAGGTGAGGTGGGAGGAAGACGAAGGAGAACGGAGTGTGTTGGTGGGAGGAAGATGAAGGAGAACGGAGGTGGTCTGAGATGAATTGAAGTAAATGGGCGGTAATGGAATTGAACAGAGGAGGGAAGAGGTAGAGTTGAGGGGTGAAGGAGGTTGGAGGCGCGAGTTGAATTGGGCGGCGTTGGTTGACAGGTGAGTCGACGGAGTGGTGAAGGGAAGAGGGAATGGTGGTGGACGAAGAAGAGCAGCGGGATGTTGAGTGTTGGTGGCGCGGTGATGAAGAAGAGGAAGTGATGGTGGTTTGCAGGAGATGGGAGGCACGGTGGCTGCGATTATTGAAGAAAGGAGGTGGTGGAATGTAGGCGCGAGTTGCGAGTTGTGGAATTGAACAGAGGGAAGAGGGAGGATGGTCGTAGCTGTTTACAGTGAAGAGGAGAAAGAGATAGAGTAAGAGGCGCGGTCGGAGTGGCTGTGCGGCGGTGATACGGCGGAAGGAGGAAGAAGACTGTTGGTCGAGGAGGAAGCAGAGGTTGGAGGAGACAAGGGTGGATTGTTTATGTTCGCTTTGTTTTTTAAATGAGCTGCACAGTCCATTGTTTTGTTGGGCTTTTTATATAAATTATATAATTTTTTTAATTTTTTAAGGATTATGGTTTGGAAATTATGGTTGTTAATTCGATTACTACTATTGTTGTTAATACGATACAGTGTGGTTGCTGTTACTTTGATTATTGTATTAAATTATAAAATATAAATTAGTAGTTCAACAATCTACTAATATTTTTGTGTTTTTTTTTTTGGAAAATTAAATATGAGAACAAATATTATTAAAATTAAAATTAAGATTGTTGAACGGGTGGGATTCGAAATATTTTTTAATTAAATTTAAGATTATATTAAAAAAATTATAATTTTTTATGAATTTATTACGATTTTTTTGAATTTGTAATTTTTTTTTAAAGTTTTTATAATTTTTTTAAAGTGTTTATAATTTTTAATAATTTTTTTTAAAGTTTTTATAATTTTAAAATTTTTTATGAATTTATTACGATTTTTTGAATTTTTTATGATTTTTTTAAAGTTTTTATGATTTTTTTAAGTTTTTATAAAAAATTATGGTTGTGCTGATGTGGCGTCCATATGGTAGGCTGACAGTGCATCACAGTCAGCATTTTAACAGTCAAACTGACGGAGCCAATTCTTAACTGACGGAAGAAGAGTAAGAAAAAAGACGCCGGAATCGCCCACGGCCCGAGCTCTGGAGACGACAATGATGACGTCGGATATGCTGCTCCAGATTGCGTATCGCCTGATACGCTTGTTACAAATGCGTATCCCAAGTATTGTAGCAGCATTCCACAGCGTTATGATGACGTCATCACGCTGGTGGCATTTGCGTGTCTCAACATACGCTGTTACCTGTTGCGTGTCTATGGCTGTTACTCTTTTACCAGAAGCGTGTCTCAAGACACTCCTTCATCAGTAGCGCGTCCCATGGGTATTTTGGGCCGCCCGAGTTGGCGGTAGGCATTTTGGTAATGAGGATTGAAAAAAAAGGTATTTTGGGCCATCACCTATAAATTTAGGGATTTGAATTAAATTAGAAATTTGATCAAATGTATTTTAATACGAGTGTTTGATAATTAGTAAATTAAAATAGCGGTTTTGATTTAATAAGTTAATTTTGAAAAAATTATTTGAAGTAATTTTTGAATTAAATGATTGTAAATGTGTCTAACTAAAATATAAAAAATTAATATAAACAATTAATTACCAAATATTTTCATGCGAAACAGTTGATTCAATTCAGTAATTAAAATAATTAATTTAAATTTATTAATCAAAATAATTAATTCAATTTATTTCAATTAAACCTTAATCTCAGCCCAACCGCAACAAAGTATCACATCTCTGACTCTCTGTTCCCATCAATCGTGTATTACGTTTTTCATAATTTTATTTACTTTTAGCTTTTAGATAAAAAATTAATAGCATGAATGTAGTACGGATAATGCATATAACTTCTAAAATAAGTATTACTGTCGAAAAGATGTAAGAACATCTTTAAGTACAAACTCTTAACTAAAATATTAGTTAACATACCGTAAATAATAATTATTGATATAACGTATTTATTCTTCTGGTCCATTATATAAGGCATTTGATTTTTCTACACGTAATTTTAGGTGCTTTGACTATATATTAAACATAATTAATTTTCAAATTTTCCTTTTTTGAATAAAAATATAATATTTTTATTTTTATTTAGAAAAAAAAATTAAAAAATAATGATTTTAGCTATGTAGTCAAAGCACCTAAAATTACGTGTACAAAAGTCAAACACCTTATATAATGGACCGGAGGAAGTAATTTATAAAAAATATTTTCTCTAATGATACATTTCCGTTCTCTATAATTTTAGCCAAGAGGATTATATTGATTACACTTGTCGAATCTGTATAGATTCATAAAGACCTGTAGTAAAATAACACATTAATTTCTTTACATGTTTTCAACAATGTTTGGTACACATTTTAAGGTGCATATAAAGTATAATTTTATAACTTATTTATAAATTTTTTTTGAATAAAAAATTAAACATTAAACTTTTATTCGGAAGAAAAAAAAATGAAACTATACTTTATAGGAACATTTCGAATCTCAAACATAAAAAATTCACCGGAATAAAAAATATTATTTTAATCAAGACCCGTTGGAGATGCACAGGACTACCATTTAATATATGCAGCTGTCGTGTTTAATTTGTTCCATTATTAAATCTTGCAATTTTCAATAATTCATTAAGATAATACTAAGATAAGCCATGGAAGAAAATTCGTGAGCCCACAAACAAAAATCCCTGTCTGAATTCCGGGTCGGGGCAGTTCACTTTGATTCGGACCGTGTCACATGGATCAGTCCAGCTAGTCTACATGTCAACATCAGGGTATATATAAAGAAAAAGAAAACAACAAGACCAAAGACTTTTCGTTTTCTTGTTTCATCACCCTTAAAAACCTAGTAGTGATAATTAAGATCTAAAGAGTCCCATCTGTTTTCTTGATCAAGAAAATGAAACGAGGATCACTTGGGGTCCTTCTCATTGCTGCTAAAGGCCTCGATAATTCTGACTTTCTCTGTATGTCAATTCCCATCCCCACCTTATTTACATCTGTTTGTTTGTGTGTGCGTGGCAGTGTGTGTGTGTATTTTTGTTACTTACTACTATTCTTATATGTGTATATAAAGATCTGTTATGAAGTTCCTCCAGTTGATCATCTTCTGATCTGGGAAAATCTGAATCTCTACTTCATTTTTTTAAAAAAAAAGGTTTCTGTAAAATATTATGTAGCATTAACTGGATCTGTTGTAACATTGATCTTGACACCCTGCATTTGATACAACAACTGATCAAACTAGCCACCTTTTTTTAGCATTACATGTATGATGTATTTGTGTGTGCAATGTGCTGATCCAGTACTAGTTGAAACATAGATCATGTCTTAAAATTATATATACACAATGCAAATGTATGTATTACGATTAGCAGATTCAACGTAATTTAGTGGATTGTTTGAATAATCTAGTGTGTATCAGATTTGAGAAAGATATGCTATTTGGTTTATGCATTATGCATATGTGCGAGTATTTTTATTGGTCAACTGTTGGATTTGTTCTGTGAAGCTAGATGTTTGATGGAATTGCGATTTCGGATTTTGTTGCATAATAGTATATAAATAACTGTTTTGTGTAGGTAACATGGATCCATATGTTGTCATCACTTGTCGAACACAGGAGCAAAAAAGCAGTGTTGCATCAGGTTGAATACATTCATTTCTTTGTACACCATTCTTTTATATTGCCTATCATACATTGTAAATCTTTTACATTAGTTTCATCACATTTTTGGAATTGCCATTTGAATAAATAGCTTCACTCTGTATCAGTAGTACAGTAGTGAGTTTGTGATGTGGAAAATGATTGTATGATGTTTTTGCCTTAGGAATGGGATCTGAGCCGGAATGGAATGAGAATTTCGTGTTCAATTTGTCTAGCAGTGTTTCAGAGTTGTCATTTAAAATCATGGATAGTGATGCTGGTTCAGCCGATGACTTCGTAGGGGAGGCAAAGTATGTAATCTCTCTCTCCCCCCCTAATTCGGCGTAACATAATCTGGTTTTATAGTTCAATACATTAGGTGATACATATGGACACAGGCCATCATACGAAGCAACTAGACTGCACATGTAATATATGGAATGGTCATCGACTAATATAAATTTGCATATATTGCAGAATTCCACTTGAAGCCTTGTTTGAGGAAAGGAGTATACCTCCAACATCATACAATGTGGTGAAAGATGATGAATTTTGTGGAGAGATTAAAGTAGGCCTAACTTTCACTCCAGAGGCAAGTGCAGTTCTTAGTTCCGTTTTTAGCTCCATCAAGTAGACATTGTTCCACTTACCATTGCATGCATTTGCAAAGCAAGCTTCCATTGACTGTAGCGGAAAGGAGAGAAACTAACCAAAAAATTCTGCTCTTGTTTTTCTTCTTCAGGAAGTAGATGATCGTTCTATAGAAGAGGAAAGCTACGGAGGATGGAAACAATCTTCATACCAGGAATGATAAGTATCTGCATTCATGGATCACATGATAAAAGTGCATTGGAAGCGGAAGTGCAGTGGAAATGGTTTTCAGTTGATTATGACACATCGAAGTGTTTTTTTTTTTTTTTTTTGGCAAAACACTTTTTATGATCCTGGTACTTTAATTTGGTTGCTTGTCCAGATAATAGAACATAATTTTAACAATCGTCCAAGATTATAAGACACAAATGTTTACGCTCTAATCTTGTGACTTGATTAGCAAGGGAAAATCTAAACATAAGTTTGAGATCAGGGTAACCTCTACGGTATGATTCTGTATACATTACTGGTGCTAAGCATTGTTTCCGAGTTCTTTTAGTAACAAAAGCACAATAACGTAAAAGAAGTGAAGCGGTTTAAGTTGCACAAGCGTAACTGTGTCAGGGTGGTACCCGATTTTAAGTTATACCAGTGTGCTCGCAAGTTCTATCATCAATGAAATCTTAAAGACTTGCATTCCATTTCAACTTGCACACTTTCTCATCTTTCACTTGTTTTCCTCCCTACTTCATCTGGCTCCATCTTTTATCTATGGGAACTTGAAAATATCAGCAATGATATATGATAGACAAAACTGTTAGTTCAATGGGAGTTCAAATGACAATTAGTACTCTTCTAACGTTTAACCCTGTTAGTTCAACAGAAGTTCAAATGACAACAAGTACTCCGCTAGTACCTAAGTGCAAGAATGCACATTTTTGCTTGATGATTAAACTCCAGGAACAGGTAATCTTGCATATCCAATCTGTAAACTAGAGCAACTGTTCAGTGGCTTAACGGTTTTATGGTGCAAAATGTAAAAAGCAAAAATGCCAAAACAAACTCCATAGCTTAAGAAAGGGATAAATCAAGTACAAAAGCACTGGCTAAAGTTTATAGTTGCAAAGTTATGTGCTAGTGATTAGACTTTTTCAACACATTTATAACTAGATGGATGTCTAAATCTGTTCTACCTTAAAACTAACATATCCCCTTCAACTGGCTTTTGGTTGCCATCCAGCCCCAACGCCAAATTGTTGACTAGCGTTTATAAAACTTGGTACACTGATATTTCCCGACTCAGGGTAAGTAGTACTATTTGGAGGCAACTGCTGCAAAGGCTCAGGTGTCTCTGTGGCGACAGAGCGGGTTGCAACCTCAATCGTAGAAAAGCTGGGTTGTACAGTCTCTGACGGCTGTCCAACTTGACCACCATTTTCATTTTGAGAAGTATCCTGCTGCTTGAAGTAATCCTGAAATGACAAGTTCTCCTCAACTGGTATTGCCCCTGTGAGAGTTTTGAATGCAAATTCGAAACATGGATCTTCCATATACGGATATTCAATCGGCGGCTGCTGTGATTCATGCCTGCTATCATTTTGTTTCTCAGCCTCCTGCCTCTCTAAATGGCTTTTCAAGGCATCTCCTTGCTGCCCTTTCCCCTTGTCCATCTGATATACAGCTGAAGTAATTTCATCACCAGTGAAAGCATTTTGTGCCAACTCTTTCTGGGGACTTCTATCACCGTGTTTCTCGGTCACCTGCTTCCCTAATTGGTTCTCTGCAACAGATTGGTCAACTAGCATATTTCCACTTCCATTCAACTCATTGTTTGATATATTATCTTTCCACATGGAAGTAGGATCTGCAATCTCTCTTTCGGTCGGAGACTGAAGTTGTGGGGGTACTTTAGAAGGTGAGGTACTGATATGTGACAAGGAATTGGCTTTTATTTCATCGCCATTCCCAGATACAGCTTGAGAAGATTCACCTAGACTACTCTTCACAGGCTTATCGAGATTGACCCCTGCAAGTCTTTTCGAAGATCGAAGAGGTGGGTTAAGCACTCTTTTTGTCTTGGATTTAGATGTGCTCTGAGTCTCTTCTATGCTATGCTCACTCCCTAACACTTCGTCATCATTAAAAATATCATTTATCACAGATAAAATAATGTCATTAGCAGCAGAAACATTCATGACTTCTCCCTTAGAGTTTTTATTTATTGGCTCTGAGATTTTTCCTGGGCTAGCTTCATGTGTATGCACTGCGGGTGATGAAAGATCCATTGTTGCAACAGATACATTTCTATGCCTATTCTGTGACCTTCCAAATTCTGGGGAGACTGCATGTTTTGACACAACTGAATTATCCATAATTTCACCTACACCAGAAAATTCAACGTCAGTAAATGATCTGATTTTTGCTTCATTAAGACTTGTACATGCTGATAACAAACTGAAGTAAGACTATAATCTTATACACTAACCCGGAAATTGTCTTTTAGTTGTAGTCCCTGATTTCTTCACCTCCACAGCAGATGATGGCTGAAAAGGCAAAAGTTCCCAAATTCAAATTAGTAATGTTATTCTGGAATATTATCCTCTCAGGGAAACAACAGACAAAATGCCAATAAGATTACTTTGTAATATAACCACCTGTCGATCCAATTATAATATTTTGATGGAACCTTGGCAAGCAGTAGACCAAGAAATTAACATTCAAATACTTAGCAATAATAAAAATAGATATTAACATTCATAAGATATCCTATAGTATCATTATCACATGCAGAAAACTCGCCATAGATCGTTGCTAGGTGTGTGGATTAACTGGAGATCCCAACTTGGTGCAAAGACATACAGAGCCTTATTACAATGCACTTGGGTTCAAGTCAAAACTCATAGTTTGTGAAATATGAAAAAACTTCACAACTGGTACAAGTGTGCTGGCAAGTAAACAACCAAACAAACAAGAAAATAAAAGAAGTCTGGGATAAATGATCTATCAATATGTAAACAAGCAGGTCCAACCAACATTTAGTAGTGCATCCCCTCCAGACTCCAGTAAAAAAATATAAAAACTCCTTGACATCCTCTACTACCTCATTGATGGAAACAACTATTCATCAATAAAGTATAATTAGCATAACTGAAACTATTTATGAACTTCAATCTCATTTAAGGTAACATAAAGAAATCACAGTTTTAAACAATATTCACTATAGAAATAAGGATATAAATTGACCATGATAATTCCTATCAGCTTCTGTAGACTTTTGCAAGATCATAAGATATTTGCATCCCAGTATAGCAGTGTTCTATAAGCTATTACTACGAACATTTTAAATCATAACCAACTAGACCAAATCATGTTAGGTGATTTAGGTTCAATGACAACAAAGAAACTAAATATAAATATGTACATGTTAGGTGATTTAGGTTCAATGACAACAAAGAAACTAAATATAAATATGTACATACTTGAACACAAATATCAATTTATAATTTTATGATACCGAAGACAGTGAAACCTTCAAGTTAATCATGCAAAACCTCACAAGATGAAGACTTACAGAGATATTTTCGCTGCTCATCAGATCATTAACATCCCTCTTTTTTGGTTTGATTTTGCATGAATTTATATCTCCAGTCTCCAAATAACGCAGAACATCAGGCTTTGAGCGGAATACGTAGCCACTAACAGGATCCAAGTAAAACTGTATGATTTGCATTATTCATCAATACACTTGTCAACACTAAAGATTTTGCTTATAATTTGCACAGTAGAACAACTTCATCATTTTGAAATTATAGTAACAGATAGAACCTTGCAGTAGATCTTGAACAAAAAATGCAAATTTCAGCCACTCTTATTCATTTGCTTTGGTTACCTCATTTTTGTTATTTCTTTGGAAAACAGGGAAATGCTATATATGGATTGAAGTGTTTGTGTGCCGGTGGATACAGTCATACATAAAGTAAAAGAACTAAATTCAATTCAAGTCAGAAGAATAGACAGTACCGGATCTCTGACAACTCGATTAGCCATTTTCCTGGTTTTGTATTCAATCTTCCACCCCGGCGGTATCTCTTCAGAAGAATTCTTCACGACCCCGTCCTGTATTTTTATTAAGAAAGAATCAGAAATATCCACAGAAACAACCACATGTTTAAATTATTTTAAGCATCTTTGATAAATTAATACATTGCTCTTTGACACCTTCACCGCAGAAGGGTCTCCAGATATGTCACTCTGATTGGTTTTGTGGTCTTCAGAGACCTCAGGCTTCGCGAAGATTTTCCCCCCTGTTGACTGATCGTTATGCTGAAAACAAGAGATTCCCCTTTAATGAGATACAGTTAACGACTTACCAGAGCAAAACCACGCAAAAGTTCATCTGAAAAGTGACAACTTACAGGAGTGTTCTTAATCATCAGAGTCAGGTCACTAATGTCTCTTTTTATCGGCCTGCATTTGCATATCCTGATATCTCCAGTTTCCAGATAGCGCAGAGCATCCACTTTCGAACGAAACATGTATCCACTTACAGGATCTATGTAAAACTGAACAACAAATATAAATTAGGACAGTGTCCTCAATAGATCTGTCAACATAACAAAATGTCTAATGCAGCATATACTAGCGAATTTACATATTCCAGTCTCGTTCGTGCATATATCTTTTTCCTTTTTGGATGCAAGAAAGAGATAAAACCATTAATTTTATGTGAAACCAGTAGACACTGACCTGGTCTTTATGTTTATCACCAGTTTTTCTCATTCTAATCTCTTTCACCCACCCTGGGGGAAACTTTTCATCTGTGACCCTCTCGAAAGTACACTACACAAAAAATAAGATAAAGATCATTTATCAGCCAATGCAATATCCCTGAAGTATATCACAACTATCTAGAGGATGTACTATTGCACAAACATTGTCAATCAAGTCGCCGCCACCATTTAGGTTCTTCTCATCAAATTTGCTCTTATTTATTTGGTGATTTAGAGACACATCTGGCTTCAATGAGCCACTTTCTCTTTGATCCATGCAAAGCTGAAAACAATATAATACATTAGAGGAATTTTTTCAGTCCAAGTACAATTGCACATTTTTTGTAAATCTAAGCATTAGACAAGCTTTCTTTTACTTGTATTTACTTGAGAAAAGAAAAACGAGTACAATTCTAACCTAAGAGCGATAAAACTAATTATTATGCAACACAAATTTCCTTATTAAGCATTGTGCAAACACCAAAAGGAATTTGTAAACTACTGATAAGGCGAAGTAATTATTATACAACACAATCTTATGACAAAAAAACTTAAAATGAGTTTGCCTGAAATTTATAAGGCCAAGTCTTTCATGAAAATATTTATTTCCAAATCTGTCCAATAAATAACACCAATGACTAAAATGAGCAACTTACTTTAGATTTATAGATTTATTCTTGCTAATGGTTGTTGTCATGTCTAAAACTAATTACATATAATAGTCTATCATTATATCAGATTGCTTTAGAGAAACAGAATATGTTATGGGACAAACATCATTAGCAGAGCCGGTGACAATCTGTGGAGAAAAGTTGTTGCTGCTGACAATCTGTGGAGAAAAGTTGTTGCTGCTGACAATCTGTGGAGAAGAGTTTATCTTTTCCAGATACCGAGACACCTGAGGCTTTGAATAGAATTTAAATCCACTTGCAGGATCAGTATAGACCTACGATAATGTACCAAAAAATTAGCTGCAAGAACGTAAATTATCTCCCGAATTCTAGAGTTAAAATTAAAATCAGGATAAGGATCATTTTACATGGAATGTATAAGATTTCTTTGTAGGAGTTTTCAATATATTTCATATATTACAAAATTTAACAAGAGAAAAACTGCTAACCATCACAACTACAATGAAAGAATTTCAATTAAAATCAAAACTGAAGCTCATTACATCATTGACAGAAAATTTTCACCTTAATCTAGCTAATAAACATGAAAGCTAACAAAGAAAACATGAAGAGGCTGCTTTGACTTCTCGACTTTCCTAGTCGGATATTATTATGTTACTGAACGTACTAATTATAACTCTTATGCTCTTTTTGGTTGGAATGAGCAGAACAAGGGTAAGAATGGAACGAGAAATTGTGGACAAAATCAAAGGAGAAAGAAAGTATGAAAGAGAGGAGTAAAAATAAAATGAATGTGTGAATTCTCTATTATGATGATGTTTGTCAAGAAAATGAGTAATAGTAGGCATGACCCATCCATCAAAAAATTTAAAGTTAAGAAGAAACGTATCATGAAATTTCTACCAACAAAATTGTATAACTCAATTAATTTCCTACCTAATTGCAACGCTTCCAATTAAAAAGAGCATTAGCACCTAAAGTTTTACGAAGCCTAGTATTTGCATTACATCACCTATACGTTTTACTAGGTCTGGTATTTTGATATTTGCATTCCATAAATAGAATTTATCTTTCAGCCTCCATGGAACCACACTTTTGAATAAGAGTATTTATTGCTTCACCATGCACTACGCAGGTTACCAAAAGATATTAAGGTGTCATAATCATACATTCACGGACCTGGAGAATAGATAAATCTTAATTAAAGCATATACACATTTAGTCAAAAATCAAGTACATAAATTTCACAATTCCGAAACTACATTAAACCTAAACATCTCAAAATTAGATCAAGTTTTAAAGAAATCAAATTCCTTAAAAAGCAGAAAAAAATAATAGATCAATAACAAAAGGGATGGAAGACAAAATGGCAAGACAAGTGCAGAATACAGACCCTTACTGCATACATATATTATGATCACCATTATTCACTGGCAAGACTAAGATAAAATATCATACATAAGATGACAGAATACAAAAAATTTGCAAAAGGTGGTAATAAAGATATTTAGGTAAGTCTATGATTTGACTTCTACCTTGCGCTTTTTTCCGCCCTCTCCAGTTTTTGACTCCACACTCCATCCTTGAGGTAGCCATTCTAGAGATTCGTTCGTTTGTTTTGTTTCCTCAATTGTTTGTTTCGTTTCCTCATTTGTCTGTTTCGGTTTTTCAACAGTCTGAGAAATATATACCGCAACAGATTAAATTCATATCAGCAAGCAGATTTTCACTTCGGGGGTGCGATATGTTATGCCTATGCACCAGTTTAAGGTTTCAACTTCAAACATTTATGCATTAGTAACACATCACATTTATGTTATATAGTAAATTCTCAAACTGAAAGCAAGTAAAACTGTAAAAGTTACTTTTTGACACTGCCAAGACAATCGACATTTGTGATTAAGTCTATGCATCATTGGTAACTATTTTAAAAGGTCTCCATATCTTTATTATAATGCATTCAGGAGAGCTCAAATGAAATAACAACTGCATTTATATTCAATGTTTGCTTCTTTTTTCTTGCAGCTACATATGGCAGTGACATGGACACCTCCACATGTTGACTTAGAGAGTTAAGCATCCTTAGTTAAGGTTTTGTTGTACTTGTGCACATCGGAATAAAAACCAGTAACATAAAACTAAATCATGAAGACAATTTGGGAGTCCAAATTAGATACTGCTAGCGATTTTAAAATTTAATCTGATGAGTACTCACTTTGCTCCTACAGTGACTTGATTGTACAAGCGTTGTAAACTTCCTATAATGACTTGTTCTACATGATTAATCTAAAGAAGTTGTACTTAAGAACTGTACAGGTTATGACATGAGAAAAAAAAAAAAAAAAAGAGTTAGGGAGACATATTACAGAAGAGACTCCGTTAACAGCATTGATGCCTATCTGTGGGTCGCTGCTGCTGCTTATTTTGCCGCTGCTTATTTTGGCAAGATATCGATAAACCTCGGGCTTTGAGTAGAATTTGTGACCACTTTTGGGGTCAATGTAGACCTGTAATAAAACAGCTTCTTATGTGAAAATATTAAAAGATGCAACTCGATCCTTCACTCTTTTTTTTGGTGGGGGAGGGGGGTGGATTTAGTGCAGCAAGATTTGTTTACAGGATAAATTTCATGTCTGCTGCTATGGTAGGTAACTCAACCCTTTAACCTAATTATATTAGTCAGTCACTAATATTGTGAAATTTGCAAATACGAGATAGCAGATAGCTTATAAAAAATTAAGGTTGACAATCCAACAGCAACACGAAGTTGCTGCTTCCCGCAAATTCGAATTTCACACAAAATCATGAGAACTTAACCATCATAAAGCTACATGAATCTATCAGTAAAGAATAAAATCCTTCAGATTTGGTTTAACAAGGGTAAGATTTTGCAGATGTCAAGGGCAAGATTGTATCGGACATATCGAGGCTGCAATAATCGAATCACTCATACCTTAAACTTTGACCCAGCTGAACTACCACTGTTGCGAGTTTTCTCTTCTACAATCCATCCATCAGGTAACCAATCAGGAGATCCATTTGGTTTAGATTCATTTGCCTTGTTTACAACCTGTACACATTATATTGCCAGAAATTGAATGAGAAATAGAAAAAGAGTGGTCCAAAAATCAATATTATTCTTTATAATATAACCTTACTAATGTTATGGGTCAAGAAAATTATAAAAATGAAACAGAAGTATGTGGGACAAACATTATCAACTGAGGTGATAGCTAATTCTGGAATAGTTTCAGTTTTTGCTTCTTCAAGATAGAAAACCTGAGGAGATCCATTTGGTTTAGATTCATTTGCCTTGTTTACAACCTGTACACATTATATTGCCAGAAATTGAATGAGAAATAGAAAAAGAGTGGTCCAAAAATCAATATTATTCTTTATAATATAACCTTACTAATGTTATGGGTCAAAAAAATTATAAAAATGAAACAGAAGTATGTGGGACAAACATTATCAACTGAGGTGATAGCTAATTCCGAAATAGTTTCAGTTTTTGCTTCTTCAAGATACTTAACCACTTGTGCCCTTGAGTAGAATTTACGTCCAGTAGCAGGATCAACGTAAAACTGCATTTGAAATAGCATGAAGTCAGAAATAAAATCCAAGACATAACTAGAGTAACGAAGAAACAATTAAAAGGCGATGCTGTAGTTGCACGCATGTACAGACCTAATTTAATATGTACTGTAAGTATTTATATTCAAAATGAAGTTCACAGCAACACTAAATAATCACGCAAAAAGAAATCAGAGCAGGCACTCCAACATTGTGTGATAAGTAGACTTTCTTTCAGTAGAATAGATATAACAAGCTCCGTAAAATAAAATAAAGAGCTGAAAATTTCCTCTCAAACAGCAGCTCTCTCAATTTACTATGTATAGAGATTACGTAATGCCACAACTATGTAATAAGAGGAAAAAAAAACCTAAAACCCTATTTTTTCAGTACAAACATTACATGCAATATTATAATATGGGAGTATAACTGATTGGGAGTATAATCGAGCCAAGGAGAGCATAAACTCGAGAACCGAGATAAACGATAGCGGATTCACTTTAGATTAAACATGCAGCTTCTATAATACTTGCAAACCTAGCTCATGCATATACTAAAATATCTTATAATCGGCTTAATTGAACTATATCTACAAGTCAACACTTCCTTATAAACACGGATCCATTAATTGAACAACTTAACCTAACCGATTAGGTAAGAATATGCATGGTTATAATAAATACAGAGCAATTTTCAATCAATTGAGCTAAAATTAGACGAAATTAAAGTGAAATTGCCTACTTAGGACAAATTAGGTATTTGAAAAGAGGAGGAAGATAATTAGACCTTGATTTTCTTTCCGTAACCGTTGGATTTTGATCGGGAAGTCCAGCCGGCGGGAAGCCAGTCCGTCGATTGTTCCGGTGACATCTCTCCGGATCTATCTCTCTCCTCTCTCTCTCTCTCTCGGACTCTCTCTCTCTCTATAAGTGTTTTGCCTAAAATAATGAAAATAAATGAAAGAAATGTGAGTGTATATAATTGACTGTCTTGCGGAGTATAATTAAAAAGATTGAATTGGAGGAAACACGTGTTGCTTTGCGGATAAACATCGGCTTTTTTTAGATTTACCAACCTAAAAGTTTTTTATAATAGAAACTTCAATCCTAATTAAAACCATTTATTTTATTAAAATATGAAATATGAAATGTGAAATATAAATTTTCTGCTTGTGTGTTATTATAAGATGCCAAATGTATGTATAATATTTTACTGAAAAACTTCGCATCTTTTTTATTAAAATTTAGGAAACTCGTTTATATTTATTTAAATAAATATTAATATATGTGAAAATCGAATTCCAAAAATAATAAATTAGAATAATTCTACCACTTAAACTAATCTCAACCCAACTTCACATCTTTTAGGGGTGTTTCGGGAACTTCTTTTCAGAATAGGTCAACTTATTTTAAGACAAAGTTAGAGATTCAAATTTTTTTTCTGAAAAAAGTTAACTTTTTTTTGTAACTTATAGAATCTTAAACATACATTAAATATTTGTATAAAAAAATTTATCAAAATATGAAATTTTTACCCAAAAAAAGTATGTAAGGACTTAAATAAAGCTGAGCCTAACAGGATCTTAATATTCACCTTTTTTGACCGATCATATTAACCCTTCTTTACCCATTTTATAAAAATACATTATTTGTGAAATACATGGTGGAAGATGCATGTCACTTTGTAATCGAACCATAAGATATGCATTTAAATTTTAAGCTATATGTACAGGCACACAATGAGGGTGTTTGTCAAGTGTGGCTTAAAGTTAAAAATAGCTTTAAGTCGTTTTTGATCCGTTTGTCTATCATTGCTTTAAGTCGGTTTTAAGTTAAAAAACTGCTTTAAATCATAAGTTCCATTTAGGTATTTTTGATTTATGACTTATGACTTATCGATTTTTTTTTTAAACTTTCAGAACTTTTATAAAGTTTAAATAACATGAATTTAATTTTTTTAAGTCAAATTTTATTTTAAGTCAAAATTATTAAACTCCCATTTAACTTTAAGTAAACTTACCCAAACACATTCATTCAACTTAAAATAAACAACTTTACTTTCTCATTTAAGTTAAAAATACCTCCATTAAGTCGTAAGTAACTTATTTTAAGCAATCCCAAACGACCTCGATTATGACTAGAAGCAGCCGCACATCCTGAA
The DNA here is from genome assembly GCA_036435485.1 of Saposhnikovia divaricata. Lineage (NCBI taxonomy): Eukaryota > Viridiplantae > Streptophyta > Magnoliopsida > Apiales > Apiaceae > Saposhnikovia > Saposhnikovia divaricata. Next base: position 31,143,160 of record CM071600.1, read on the forward strand.
ATTTGAGTTCAAAGAACAAATTCAAAGTTTGAAAGAACAAATTCACTAGCCTGATTCAATTAATCGTGAGAGTATAACAATTTCAATCACTTACATGATATTAACTTATAATCCGAGTAAAACATGATTTAGTTTTTTTTTTAATTTATTTATAGTGTAGTTACATAATATTATAAATATTTTACCGTTATATATAACAACTTTAAATTTAAATTAATATGTTGTTGCCAGAAATCCAACATTCGACCTTTCTATGTAACATCTTTTAGTATTAATTTTAAATTAAAATGTTGTTGACCGGACCTCTGTAAATAACAACTTTTATAACAATTTTTAGTATTATATCCAACGATCATCATCTATTTGAGCCACCAATCTAACGGTTGCGAAATATACCCCGTTCTGCGTAAGGTATAACCAAAATCAAACTATAAAATATACCATGTTTCACTTGTTATAGTTATATTATATTTATTTGTTCTTAATATAGTAATTTTTATCCTTTGCTTTCTTTAAACATATCACAAAGGAGAAATTTCAATATATATTAATAATACCACCGAAAAATATAGAAAAATATTGATTTTTTTAAAACAAGAAAATATTGATTTAAAATTCAAATTTTACAATATGCGAAAACAATTTTGAAATCTTTTTGGGATTGTTTTACTGCTCTCCCTAATTCCTATCCTAACTCCGCCCCTAGCTATACATATTACTTATTTTGTGTCTTCAAATTAGGGTCATTTTTAAAGTTATATTTTATTTATTCATGTGATAATTGATAAGGGCAAAGTCAGACAGGTTTAGGAATGGGAATCGGGGTACTTCAGGGTCTCGTCCCCGGCCCAAACGGGTAACGGGGATCCCCGCGGTAAATCGGAGAATTTCATTTTAAACAAAAAATAATATTTTAAATAATTTTAAACACTAACTAGTGAGTTTGAAATAATTTTTTCTTGTGATATATAGTGAAATTAGTAACTATAACTAGATTAGATGTTAAGTTACAACGTCTTTTCATTACCATTAATCTCATAATAAGTATATCTTCAGATTCACATGCATATATGTTACCTCTTAAAATTTATTTTTGAAATCTAAACATTACAAAGTAGTAGCTCATATGCACTAAATTAAGATAAAAAAAAATATTACGTAAATAAACAAATATATATAACATGGAAATGAAGTTATTTAACTACTAGAAAGATAAACATATAAGATTAAAATATCATTTTGTTTCCAATATAAAGTATTGGAAATTCGTATATATTAATATATGATTATTAATATATATACTAGCATTTAAGCCCGCCTTGCTTGCTGGGCTTTATAATTTTATTATGTTCTTCTTATTTTTTAAATTTATGTTTTGGTTTGTTAATATATTATTTATAATAAAAGTCTGATATATTACATTAAATTTTAAATTTTAAAAAAAATATACATACTAAAGGACTAAAAGACATATGTGACACTAAGAAATTTTATTTCATTCTTGTCTTTCTTCACATTCTGCATATTCTTGTTTCTTGTAATTTGATTCAATGTTTCGGTCAGACATTATTTGTATATATAAAAATATCTAACAATATTATTTTAAAATATTATTCATAATTTGAAATATTATTAATACAATAAAAGTTGTGTTTTTTTCATTTTCTGATAAAATTTCCTAGAAATCGAGAATGAATTAATTTTACAATAATAACTTTTGATAATGTAGATTATGTAATTTCAGAAGCAAAAATGAAAATTTTAGATTACGAACAAAACACAATCAAATTTAATAAAAACACTTCTGGGGCCCGTCTTCGACGGAGCCTCGAACTCTATTTAAAAATTAATTATAATTTTATAAAATATATTTAGATAAATTACACTTGTGTTTTATAATTTAATTTTTTGAATAAATAGCTATTTTTAATATTTAATTTGGATCCTTGAAAATTATGTATTTGAATTAATATTTAATTTGGATCCTTGAAATTTGTGTAATATATAACACTGAAAATTAATATCGAAAAATATTCATAGATAAATTTTACTCAATTATTTTTACTTAAATGACCTATAAAACTTATCTTGATATATACTTTTTAATATGTAAAATTTAAATTATAAATATAAATTATGATAAAGCTTCTCGGCCCCGCCTTTGGCGGTGCCTCGAACCTTAGATATTAATAAAATGAAATATGACTTGATATTTTAAAAAATAAAAATGTATATTTAGGCCATGCTAGGTCTGTAATTTTTTTTATAAAAAAATGATTATTTCGTTATTTTTGTTTGTTACATACAATACTCTAAACTTATTTACAATTTTTTCTTATCTACTCATTTAGTGTCAAAAGGAATTAAATATTTATTTTAACTATTGAAAATTATTAATTATTATTTCATGTAATTTTTTATTTATATAACTTTTTTTGTTATTTCTTAATAAACATCAAATTATTGAAATTTGCAAATTCTTTGAATTAGTAGCATGTACAGGTTGTGAGCATGCAGCATGAGTTAAATGCCTTAATATTGAAAATATGAGAGCATTACAACGCCAAGCAAAGTAAAAAACATAAGAATTCATTCATAGGCAGCTTGGTCAAGTAGAACTTTTTATTCTAGATCCATCTCTGTTGTGACAATCTCTAATTTTTTTATGTTAGAGATTTAGGCATCAAATTTCAGACAGAATTCAAGATCATTCACAACTTCTGTCTTTAAGTCTACACGGTTGATACTTGGAGTTCCCAGATTCAAACTTATAAGCATTAGTCCTTGGAGTTCATAGATGATATACTATTATAATTCAATAATAAGTTGTCAATTTTCACTCCCAAACAATAAAAAGAAGGCTATCCGGTAAGTTCAACAAATTGAAAATTACAATGTTATTAATTAAAAAAAAATTAGACTATAACATATTCCGATTGATGATAAAAAAATTTCTCTCGTAAACCCATCAGATTTATCATCAGATAAAGTGCGGGACTTTTCCAAATCAACGGTCGAAAGTTTTAAAGCAGTAGACTTCTCTGTAGCCTTAGAAAATCGATAGGGGTTTTAAGCTTTTCTGGATTGCTTTCTAGAAGGATGACCATTTCTTACCTTCTGATTCTTTAAAGATTTTTTACGCGACTTGGAGACTTGGTCAAGCATTCTGCACACTAATAATAAAACAGAGTCCTCTTTCTCCTTTTCCAAACAATCATGAGGAAAATCCTTCTCTTGACCCAATTTTAAAGACTGTTAAAAAGGTTTTGTCCTTCTTGAAGCATCATCTAAGAGAGCCCATTTTTCTCTGGAGTGCTTTGCACAGTGGAAGAAAGACTTTGAACACATGAATCTAGTATGGACAGGTGTGTAGTGCTCATAGTCATTTCGATCCTCACCTAGAAGATGTAAAAATGAGATACAAACCTTTCCATTAGAATAAACTGCAACAATGAAATAAGTTTCAAATTTTTCCCATTCTTAAAAGAGTTATAGACTTTTATATAAACTACTAAAAAGATTAATAGTTAGGATGCCTTTTAAGTTTTAACCAATGAAATCTAACTGAACTCCCAAGACAACAATTAACAATGATATCAATGCCAACATATATGTACAAAAAAGGTACAACACAGAACTGAGGTAAAATGCAATATTCATTACTAATCTGGTGTATTAATTGAATTGATGCAACAAAGTTTTGATAAAAAAATTCATAACTAGAATCATGTTTCTCAATTCCAAACTTTCTAAATACCTTAATAAACACCAAATAAGCTAAAAAAAATCATAGAAATATGTAAATGATAGCTAGAAGTTCTGATTTAAAAGGCAGCTTACTGAATTTGCAATATAAACATTCGACAACCTGCCGCTATCTCAAAAGGGTGGATATGTACTGCATGAAAAAAGAATAAATTTTACAATTTCACGGGGTTAGACAATATCACCACTGAAAATTTTTTAAGGTTTAGAATCGTGTCTATCAAACTACCACAACAGCATACCATTGTCTTCAAATGGAATTTAGTATGTAAAAATATATCAATGTGGATAAACTTTGCACCATATTCGAAAAATCTTGGAGCAAATGATGTACCTTAAACATTAAAAGATGAGCAAGAGAAATTTAAGTATGTTCGTTTCTTCCACATATATCTTTAGACAGTTGTCCTAATTTTTTTTTATATCTACATGTATATCCATAATAACTAATTTCAGTATCCATTCAAAAATTTTAATTTTCAAATTCTATTTGTTTGTATCCTTGTAATCAGGTTGTTCTAGCCGCATAATAAATAAATTTTTACAGAGGCTATTACTTTATAATGTGATAAACAAATTACTAATTAAAACAGTAAAATGCACTTTACATCCTCTACGAAATAAAATTACCTTTTCTTAGCTAGAATTGAGTCGCCACTGGCTATTTGATAAAGGGTTGCTGCTAATGTTCTCCCTATGAATCTAACAATGACAAAATAGTCAGCAATTATCTTCACCCATGATACAACATCTTGGCATCTGTAAAAAAAATAGTATATAAATTTTTATTACGGACCAAACATTTATAGTTTAAAGAAGAACAATATCTACATGCTTCTACATTCGCCAGAAGAACAAAATCATACATGATTAAAAGGGTGACTACGCAACATACTCTAAAATAAACTGACGACAAAAGTTACAAAAAGTATGATAGAGGATTTAAAAATCAGTCTTAATATAATTTATTGGGTGCTTAGTTATACTTAACTTGCAATCAAAAATGATAACTTAAGAGAGTTGACACCACTAAAGCATCAAGAGGGTAAGGACCCAAAAAAGTATCAAAGAAATTTCAATTGGTACATCCCCAAACACATACACATACGCATGATTTCGAGGAACATATGCTAAAAAAATTTTCTTTTCATCTGAAGCTGCCCAATAATCAACAATTAATAAGGCAATTTTATTCGGATAACATTTAGAAAAAATCTAAGCTAGCAAAAAAATGTCCTATAAAGGTAAACACTTTATATAAACTTAGAAAGCCAATTTTTTACCTGTGACCTTTGCCTTTACCTCCAAATTGTAATTACTTCGTGTTCAAATGTACAAAACATTATATTAGTTAGTACATATCTATCACAAACATGTAAACTGCGCTTATCATTAAATAATGTATGGTTCTGTATTATGTCGATAGGATATCTCTACTTACTGTCGATATTTGTTGCAACATGTGAGAGGTCTCCGCAAGCATTTTAATGGCAATAGCCATCTTCATTCTTCTTTGGCTCATCATAAAGATTGACTTGTCGACCATTATTAGGTAGCACATGCCTTGAGTTGTTTGGAGATAAACTTCGTCTACATTGCAATAATAATCCAAATTCAATTTCACATCCATAATTTTTAATGATAGTTTGTGTATAAATATACTTGTACATGAAAAAAATGAATAGCAGTAGTTTATACCTTACAAAAACATGTCAAATAACATTCTTGGTACAAACTGAAATTAAAAGCTTTGTCTAATATGAAATGCAATTGAAAGAGATTTAGGCCAGAAGCAATAAAATCAATAATAAAAAATATTGTAAATTCAAGTAGTTTTCCAATCAACATTCAAATAAGAATATAGTAAAATTGAGATAAAACATACTTCTATCCATCATAATATCCTCCTTATCCTGTTAGGCCGAATACACAAATAATAATCAACTTTGTATGAGAGATTAACAAGTAAAAGCGTTTATGCACTTAAAAAACTTCTTGTATTTCAAACCCTCTTCGTGATGTAAAATATCACAAAGAGCTGCTAGGTTACAATAATGATAATTCGTTATCGATACCCTTCTAGGGTTAACCTATCTGTATTTATATAACATACAGCTACGATACAATCTCTAATTGATATTCCTAATAATCAGCTATACAATGATATCAATTACAGATTGTCACACGTCTCCTATGTCAACTCGATCTCTTTGATAGCTATCCAATCTTCAAAGATATCGCTTCCATAATTAATCTTTAATCACTGTTGAACAGTAGACGCGCTTCCTCCAGACAGAGTTTAACAAATTCTGTCGAGCTTCCAACTGTCAGAGTTTACACAAACTCTGACTGCTTCCAGCTAAACTCTGATAACTCCCTGTAACACTTAAACACTGATCAAAACACATCAATTATATTTAACAATCTCCCCCAACTTGTTCATTATCAAAAATGTACAAGTTAATGACAATAATTGATTATGTCAAAACAAATGATAAATACAGTGTTTATACAGATTCAGAGTTTAAGCTTAAAAACTATAGAGAATAAGAAAATTCTTACAGAACTTTAATCTCTAATCATTTCAAGATCTGGCATGGTTCTGAGATAATCAATCAGCAATCTTCTTTCTGCATTTTCAAGTTCAATCTTCATTGCTTCTTTGATTTCTCTGAGTTGAGGATCACTTTCATCTGTTTGGTAAATAGCAGCCCTAAGATCATAAATCTTGTTTCTTCTCATTTCATTACCCAGTCTGATAAATCTGTCTTTTTCTGCCTGAGTATTGAAGTCAAGTACTGTGATTCCCAAATCAGTTTTTAACTTTGCAGTACCTTTCATCATTTCAATGAGATTGCCTTGGTAATCCCTGTACTTAGGAATGTATCTGCTGTTGTATTTCTGTCCTCTAATAGCCAGATTCTGAGTCATCTTCTGTCTTAGTACATTAGCAACAGATTGAGTCCTTCGACTATTCACCTTGAGAAGATATAGAACATACTCTAGTTCTTCCCAATATTTCAAGCCAATATCATCCTCACCAACTTTGAATACTGTCCCATCAGCCATGAAGTAAAGAAGAAAATCTTTGTCTAAACTCTTCTGATGAACCAACTGCACTGATTCTAGTCTATCCAGACTCTCTTGAGGTACACCACGACCTGGAACAGCCAGTGAAGAAGGATCTCTAGGACCAGTATATTGCCTTCTGTCTCTATGTGAGCCTAATCCAGCCTTATTATTTCCAATCTTACCAGATAAAGCTTTTCCATCAGAAATATTCATTGAGACTCCAGATAACACATCTGGATCATGAAGTGTTCCTTTACCAAAAACTGATTTCAACTGAGAAGATAGAGGTCTAAACACAACTTGTGTAGCAACAGAGGTTGTATCTTTCTTCTTTGAATCTTCTCCTTCCATAGCAATGCCTTTCAGCTTGAGTTTAGCTTCAGCTTCTGTTGATTTCTTAGATAAATGTGATCTTTGATCAGCATCAACATTTTCCTTGATCACAATGCCTTTAAGAACAGGCCTAGGAGCTTTTTCTTTTTGTACCTTATCAGACTTTAAAGCTTTAAGGTGTTCTTCTTGTAAACTCTTTTCCTCAGCTTCAATGTCTTCAATCGTTACTCCTTCCTCATTCTCTTCAATGAACAACTTAGCAGCCAACTCTTCATCAGTTTGTGGATTTGAAGATAACAGTAAACTCTTGGTCCTTGAAGTTCCTTGAGTATCAGTATTTCTCCTAACAGACTGTGATTTGAATGACTTACTAGTTCTCAGAGTTTGAACCTCCTCAGCCTTTTTCTTTCCTTTGTCTTTGTTACTTGCCCCTCCATCTCCAGCACTATCCCTTCTGACAACTCTCTCCCCCTTTTTGACATCATCAGGCATAAGGATAGAAGTAATTAACTCCAGAGAGGTAGCAATAGAATCAATTTTAGCAGATAAATCAGACTGATTCTCTTCAACTTTACTCAGTCTGGCAAGGATATTATCTTGAGCTTTAGAGAATTTTGTAGTCACTAGTTTTGAATGTGTTTCCATTTTCATCTCTCTAGCTACAACCTCATTTCGCAAAGAAGTGATTGCCAAATTAGTATCATCAAATCGTCTATCCAGAGTTTTAACTTGAACTATAGTTGCTTTCAAGCAAGAAAGAATCTCTGGATTAGAGATAGTATCAGCACTTTGCTTAACAAACTTAGCTGCTCTTCTTGATGGAAAAATACAATCTTCTTTGTACCATTCAGCAGCATTCTTGGCAAATTGTGCTCTCTCAACTTCATGAGAAGTACAAGGTTGAGAAAAAGGTGTATGTTTATCATCAGTTTGTACTGGTGCACTCAGAAAAGTATCAGAGTTTGCACTACTGTCACCTTCAGCTTCAACACTTGTAGCTTTAACTGGTTCATCTTCAGCCATAGATTTAGCAATATCTTCTGTAGGCTTTTCAGGATTTTCTTCATGTTGCTCAGGCTCAGCAACAGGCATTGACTGAGAAGTTACTTTGGTTGCCTGATCAATTTCTTCACCTTCTTCAACAGTGTGGTGAGCATCAGATATTATCTCAGTATGAGATGCCACAGCTTCAGAAGGAACAGATGTAAGTTGATCAACTACACCAATATTAGAGATAGGATCAGATAATGGCATAAATGAATCAGGAACAGCATTTATTTGAGAAACACCATCTCTTGTATCCTCTTCTGCAGGCATTTTATCCTCTGCAGGCATTACATCCTCTGCAGGTATTACATCCTCTGCAGGTATTGCATCTTTCTCAACCTCAACAGGAAGTGTTTGCTGTGAAACAACCTCTGGAGCTTCAATATCTTCATCCACAGAATCAGAGAATATCACTTTTCTTCGTTTTGCTAGAGGTACATTATCTGAATCCTCTTCACAAGGTGGTGACTTAGGCATGTTTGCTCGAGCTTTCAGTCTTTTCCCTTTTCTAGTGTAAACAGCTTCTGGAGATTTTCGTTTTGATTTCCTCTTTGTCTCTTCCGCCTGTCTTAGACTGGCATGTCGTTCAGCAAGTGCTTTCTTAACGCCTTGAGATTTAGACTTTGATTTTAAAGGAGAATCAGAGTTTGAGTTTGAAGTGGGTGAAGATTGCTTTGCAGGTGATTCAGTGTTTGGTTCTGGTTGAGGTTCAGGGTGTGGTTCAGGTTGTTGTGGTTCTTGTTCAGGTTCATCTTGTTGTGGTGCATCGTGTTGTGGTTCCTGTTGATCTTGTTGTGGTTCTTGTGGTTGATTTAGAAAATTTCGTAGAGCAAGAGGCATGATAAACTCAGGAAGATTTTCTTTACCAACATCCTTGTTAGTCATATCAGAGAATATGCGCTTATTGACTCTAAAAGGATCAACTTTATCAGTTTCATCAATTACAAGACCAGGTACACATGCATTGAACAACATTTGACAGAAACGAGCATAGTAGACAGTGGTAGTCTCTGACAATTTATCACCTAAGCTCATCAAAACATATCGACCAAAATCAAAATTAATACCATAGAGCAAAGAATACCCGATATGGAGACTATCCATTGGAATGGCATCCCAGTTTGTGATTTTCTTCTGGAATGTTCTTGTTATGCAATCAAAGAAGAAATTCCATTCCTTTCTGAGATTTGGTCGCTTTATACTGCCAAGCTTGTCAAGAGATTCCATGTAACCTATCTCCTGTAGCATGTCTCTCAGATAACTTTCATTAACCAGAGTATAAGAAGTATGTGTGTCAAAACCCATCGTATCTCGTACACTCTGTGGAGTAATCACATGGTCTTGGTCTTCATAGGTGAAGATAATGGTAGGAGTTCCACTTTCTCCTCCATTCACATAAACTGAGTTCTGCCAGAATGAAGCAATTTGAGACGCAGAAAGAGTAGCAGGTCCAGTCAGAGCTTGTCCAATCTCTGAATCCCTCAAAAAATTCTGCATGAGATGAAACGATTCTGGAACGCGTTCATGATAGAGTGGAGCTTCATAGTTATTAGGAACAAACCGTAAGCCAAGAGCAGTGAATGCTTTAGATGCCATTGAGTTAAGAATTTCCAAAAGATATGAATGTAGAAAAGGTGTTTGCGTGAGTGCCCAAGAGAAAAATAAGAAAACTGTGAGAGTAAGAATAAAGCAAACTCGTTTGGACACAAAAGTGATTAAATTAATAAAAACTCAATCTCTTATGTAACAAACACTCAATCAGTTCCTTGATTAATGTGTAGTGGGACACGATAATAGGTAAGTGGGACACATTAAGGGCGAGTGGGTCATGTGCGCCTATTTTTAAAAAGAGTATATTAAAATTAAAACATTAAAATATTTGATTTTAACAAAAATCAAATAATACTCTTTTAAAAATATCTGGACCCAAGTAAAATCAGAATTTGAAACGTTTACCTGTTGCCTTTAATAACCAGAATACGAAGCGATTAAGGACTTCGTTTTTACCCATCTCTATTTAAGGCCTAGAGACTTGATCAGATTATTTCATTAAACCTTTAACCTTTCAGTCTCCCCTGTAAAATCACAAACCTTTCAAACCAAATACTCTTGAAAAACAATGGCTAACCTGACCATCAAAGAGAAAAACCTTCATCTTGTCGAAAATAGAGACATCTTCAGCTATACTCGTGAAGAGTTTGAAGCGTTTGAGTGGGAAAGGCAGCTTGAGACGCTGTGGCTGCAAATGGATGCTGGTCTGGAAGAGCTCGAGAGAGAGAAACCTGCAAGGGTGATCGACATCGATGCTGCCCTCCAAGCAACATTGGCATGGCTCTCCTCGAAGGCATCCTCATCCACCACCACCAACCATTGTTAATGAATATGTCAGCAAAAATAACCTTATCCCTTCAACTTCCACCCAAATAAAGTGGCAAAGATGGGATCTGGGAATTTTTGCTAACAATGGAGTGGTGTGGACGGACCTTTTACTTTCCTGTTGAATAGATTAGCAGATAGAGAGAACAAAAATATGTAATATTTGCTTGTAATCTCTTTCTTATTATCAATGAAAATTTTGTTTTTCTAATCATATTCATTGTGTTCTGCAACTGTTATTTGTGTTATATGAACTGTTCTTCAAGAAAATGCATCAAGAAGAGAATATGAAAACTAATTAAAGTAATCATATAAAGAACACATTCATGAACTATCCACTGATTAACAGTTGTCAAAAACCCTACTTACTCCAAGACTTTCAAATTGTCCAAGTGAAAATTTACCTTAGAGTGCAAATCACGAATCAACAGCGTTTGTCAATTCTCCAACTTTATCATCGAAACCCTTTCATAAATTGCACAGTTGTAAATATTTGTGTGTGTGAAGCAGAGTTTACTAAGTCAATTTTTAGAGCATCTAATTTTTCATAAAATCCATAAAGTAAATCAATAAACACTGGATGCACAAACTGTCATAGTAAACACTGACTGTATGATGAAAGCTAAACTCTGAAGTAATCGAACTTTATACAGTAATTTTTATTTTATACCCTCTTTATATACACATTTTTTTTTTCATTCCCTTTTTTTTTTATTTTTCATTCCAGTAATCAGAGGTTGGAACCAGTCACCAAAAATTCAAAAATTTTAGCCCTTATCATTTTGATAAGTTCCTGGGTCATCCTAGTATTTAACTAGTCACCAAAAATCAGAGAATTTTAGCACCTATTATATACCAATAGGTTCCTGGGTCATCCTAGTATCCAACATAATCTCAAAGGAGTATAACAACCTATATACACTTTCTTTGGGGTATTGCAGTAAACATTTTATTTTATCAGAGTATAACTAACAGAGTTTAGAGTTCATCAACATCAGTAGTTCTTCATGAAAGGTAATGCACACAGTATTTATAGACTCAGAGTTTAGGACAAAATAAACTAAGAGATGCTATAAATATGAGCCAGTATCATGCTGTGTTAACTTTCTGCACAATCTAAGATTAGATCTCAATAACTCAGAAAGATTCATGATTAATTGCTGAGAATCATGCTTCATACATATTTCTTCATTGGTGTTTTCATTCAGACAAAAATCAACTCAAAGTTCACAGAGTTTATCAAACTTATTAACAGTGTATGACATACAGACATGCTGACAGAGTTTAACAGAGTATGCATAACAGAGTTTAATCAACAGAGTTCACTTAGTATTTAACCAATCAGGAAATATGATTAATACATCACATAAGTAAAGTTTGAATCTAACCAACATTCCTAGTCAGAACCAGAGATCATTCCTAGTTCATTAACCAGCCTTGTAAATGTAACTTCACTCAATGGTTTAGTGAAGATATCTGCAAGCTGTTGTTCTGTAGAGACAAAATGTAGTTCAATATTTCCTTCTTCCACATGTTCTCTGATGAAGTGGTACCTTATGCTGATGTGCTTGGTCATTGAATGCTGTACTGGATTACCTGTCATAGCAATAGCACTTTGGTTATCACAGTAAATAGGTATATTACTGTACCTCAATCCATAATCCAACAATTGATTCTTCATCCATAAGATCTGTGCACAACAGCTACCAGCTGCAATATACTCTGCTTCAGCTGTAGATGTGGAGATTGATTTCTGTTTCTTGCTGTACCAGGAAACAAGTCTGTCACCAAGAAATTGACAGCTTCCACTAGTGCTCTTTCTGTCTACCTTACAGCCTGCAAAGTCTGCATCAGAATATCCAAGTAGCTTAAAATCCGATTCTCTGGGGTACCACAGACCTAATGATATGGTGCCCTTGAGATACTTGAAGATTCTTTTCACAGCTGTCAGATGTGGCTCTCTAGGATCTGCCTGAAACCTTGCACAAAGACAGGTTGCATACATGATGTCAGGCCTACTAGCTGTCAAGTATAGAAGAGATCCTATCATGCCCCTGAAGTTTGTCATATCCACTGAAACTCCTGTGTCTTTGTCCAGTTTAGTTGCTGTTGCCATGGGAGTTGATGCAGATGAACAGTCAAGCATACCAAATTTCTTGAGAAGATTTCTGGTGTATTTTTCTTGATTAATGAAAATTCCATCTTCTGTTTGTTTCACCTGTAGGCCTAGAAAGTAACTAAGCTCTCCCATCATGCTCATTTGATATCTGGACTGCATGAGCTTGGCAAACTTCTTACAGAGTTTATCATTAGTAGACCCAAAGATGATGTCATCAACATAAATTTGAACTAAAAGGAGGTCACTTCCTTGGTTGAAATGAAACAGAGTTTTGTCAATTGTACCTCTGTTGAATCCACTTTCTAGAAGAAACTGAGCAAGTGTCTCATACCATGCTCTTGGTGCCTGCTTAAGTCCATATAGTGCCTTATCTAGCCTGTAGACATAATCTGGATATTTGGGGTCCACAAATCCTGGTGGTTGTTCAACAAACACTTCTTCTTCAAGCTTTCCATTCAGAAAAGCACTTTTCACATCCATCTGGAACACTTTGAATTTCTTGTGAGAGGCATATGCTAGAAAAATTCTGATTGCCTCCAATCTTGCTACTGGAGCAAATGTTTCATCATAATCTATTCCTTCCTGCTGTGAATAACCTTTTGCTACCAGTCTAGCCTTGTTCCTCGTGATAACACCTTCACTGTCAGTCTTGTTTCTGAAAACCCATTTAGTACCAACAATAGATCTGTTCTTTGGCCTTGGTACAAGGGTCCAAACTTCATTTCTTTCAAATTCATTTAACTCTTCCTGCATTGCTGTTATCCAGTCTGCATCTTGAAGAGCTTCTTCCACTTTCTTTGGTTCATTTTTAGACAAGAATGCATGAAATAGACATTCACTTGCAGTAGCACTTCTTGTCTTTACTTTTGCATCTGGATCACCAATTATCAAATCAGGTGTATGTGATTTAGTCCATTTCCTAGCAGAAGGCAAATGACTTCTATCAGCATGTGATCCTCCCCCTTGATCCATGCTCTTCTGATTCTGTTGTGATCTATTTTCGTTTTCTGAGACTCCCCCTGAACTTGACTGTCCAGAGTCAGAATTTGAATTTTCAGAGTTTGAAGCATCAGAGTTTGATCTAGATTTTTCAGTTGACTCAGTATCAGTGTTTGAGTCTTCATCTTGATCATGCTCCCCCTCAACTGGTTCTCCGCTTTGTTGTGACTGAGAAGTTTCTCCAGAATTTACCAGTAGAGGTTCAGAGTTTGTTTCAACAGAGTCTGTCAGAATTGTTTCATTAGAGTTTCCTTCATCAGAGTTTAAAACTTCATTTTCAAAGTTCAGTTGATCATATTCGTCTTTGTCTTCAAGTCCAGTTATCTTCTTATCATCAAAAGAAACATGTATAGATTCCATGATCACTTTAGTTCTCAGATTGTAAACTCTGAATGCCTTTGTTGACAGTGGATAGCCAACAAAAATTCCTTCATCTGCCTTTAACTCAAACTTGGTCAACTGTTCTGGATGAGTCTTCAAAACGAAACATTTGCACCCAAAAATATGAAAGTATTTCAGGTTAGGCTTCTTTTTCTTCACCATCTCATATGGTGTCTTTCCATGCTTATTGATCAGTGTTGCATTTTGAGTAAAACAAGCAGTTTGAACAGCTTCTGCCCAGAAATAAGTTGGCAATTTTGCTTCATCAAGCATAGTTCTGGCAGCTTCAATTAATGTTCTATTTTTCCTCTCAACTACACCATTTTGTTGTGGTGTACCAGGTGCTGAAAATTCTTGTTTCACTCCATTGTCCTTGCAGAATTCTTCCATTGTTGCATTTCTGAACTCAGTTCCATTATCACTTCTAATGATTCTAACTTTGTTGCTTGATCCTTTGTCCATAAGCTTCACATGCTCCATCAGAGTCAATGCAGTTTCATCCTTCTTTGCTAGAAAATACACCCAGGTGAATCTAGTGTATTCATCAACAATGACTAAAGCATATTTCTTCCTTGCAATAGACATAACATTTACTGGACCAAATAGATCAACATGCAGAAGATGATGGGGATCAGTGATAGAAGATTCTGTTTTGCTCTTGAAAGATGACTTCCTTTGTTTAGCTTTCTGACATGAGTCACATAGGCCATCAACATTTAACAGGGTCTTTGGAAGTCCTCTTACAAGATCCTTTCTGATCAGTTCATTGATGTTGTTCAAGTTCAAATGTGAGAGTTTCTTGTGCCACTTCCAACTCTCTTCACTAGACATTCTTGTAGACAGGCAAACAGCTTTTCCAACAGAGTCTATCAAAAGCTTGATTTCATAAATGTTGTTTTGCCTGTGACCAACTAGAACAACCTTTCCTGTAGATTTGCTGATAACTTCACAATATTCAGGTTGGAAATCTACATGATATCCCTTGTCACAGATTTGACTCACAGATAGCAAGTCATGCTTGAGTCCTGGGACATGAGCTACATTGTTGATGATGACATTTCCAAGATTGATATTGCCATATCCCAAAGTTCTTCCTATATTGCCATCACCATAGGAAACTTTTGGGCCAGCTTTCTCCTCATATTCTGATAGCAGGGCTTTATTTCCAGTCATGTGTCCTGAACATCCACTGTCCACGACTAGGGTTGCCTCCCTGTTACCCTGCAATCACAAACAATTACTGAGGATTAGTTTTAAGGATCCAGACTTGCTTGGATCCTTTGGCATTCTTAACTTTGTTAGCTTTTGCAGCGGAATTAACATTATCAGTGTTTGAGCTAACAGTATCAGTGTTTGCACTTGCAGTATCAACTTTAACCCATTTTAGATTGGGTTTCAGTTCATAGTAATTATGATAGATAGCATGATATTTTCTGCAAGTATAGATGGAATGCCAAGTGCTTCCACAGTGTGTGCATAGAGTCTGTGGCTTAGTTCTAGCAAAATCCTTCTTTACCTCAGACTTTGTAGGTAAAGAATTTATATTTTTATTTTTCTTGCAGAAATTTGCAAGATGCTTAGTACTACCACAGTTATGACATGTCTTTCTTGGAGCATAACTAGCAAGCATTGGTTTATTTCCTGAAGTGATGCCTACTTTTCCATTTCTGTTCTTGTTTGAAACTTTCTTTTTCTCAACAGATTTTAACTCCTTCAGTTTATGTTTGAGTTGTTTATCTGTCATTGAACCAATATTAACCTCATTAACACTAGTTTTTACTGGTTTTCTTTTGACAGCTTCTTTTTCATTCTCAGACAAAAATTTACTGGTTCCATGAACAAATTTAGTTCTGACTTTAACTTGATTTTGAAATCTAAGTTCATCTTCCTCATTATAACCTAGACCAACAGTGTCTGTTTGAAAAATCTGTTGAGTGTCCTTTCCAGAATTAGTCCAAGTCCTAATTTTCTTATTTGCTTCCTCCAACTCAGATTCTAGTTGTTTATATTTCTGAAGCAAAATCTGTTCTTTGCAAACAGCATCATCTCTCTCTTTCTGAACTTGTTGCATGTTTTCAAGTTTCTCTTCAACAAGTTTATTTCTCTCTTTAAGTTCAGAATTTTCAGCTTTTATCCTCTCATTTTCTAAAGTCTGATCCCTATAACTTATATGCAATGACTTAAGAAAAATTCTTAATTGAGCAATGTCATCAATATTATAAGCATAGGTAGTTGGAGGTACCTGATTTTCAGAGGATTCTGATTCAGTAGTAGCCATGAGAGCATAGTTCACTTCTTCATCAGAATCTGAAGTATCTGCCCAATCTCTGCCTTTAGTGTAGAGTACCTTTCCAGTTTTACCCTTCTTGCACTCAGGAGCATAGTGACCCATCTCCTTACACTTGTAGCATTGAATTTCAGACTTATCCTTCTTCCCTTTAGAATCTCTCTTATCAGACTTCCTGTAGCTTTTCCTGTCTTCATTTGAATCCCTAGAAAACCTTTTTCCTTTCTTGAAATTCTTGAAGCCCATTTTCTTGAAAGTTTTCACCATCAGCACAGCCATTTTTCTCATTTCTTCTTCATCATCCTCAGAGTCAGATGATTCAGAAGAGTTTGAATCATAATCAGAGTTTGGTGAATCACTTTCTGAGTGTATGACCAAAGCTTTTTCCTTCATTTTCCTTCTTGTTGCCTCTTTCTTCTGAGGCTTCTCTTCAACATTAAGAGCAACAGACTTTCCTTTTCTACTTGATCTCCTGTTTCTCTGCTCCATTTCCAATTCATAAGTTTTGAGCAGTCCATAAATTTCATCAATCTCTGTTTCAGCAAGATCATAGTTGTCTCTAATAGTGGTTGTTTTCACATCCCACTTTTCAGGTAGAGAAAGAAGAAACTTGAGATTCGAGTCTTCTAGATCATATTCTTTGTTGACCAATGACAGATCATTAATCAGTTTACAGAATCTATCAAATGTTTCTGTCATGGTCTCTTCAGGTTTAGCCTCAAAATGCTCATACTCTTGTGTGAGTATGTTTCTCCTATTCTTCTTAATAGCTGCAGTTCCTTGACACCTGACTTCAAGTGCATCCCATATCTCTTTTGCAGTGGTGCAGTTAATGACTTTGTTAGACATGACATTGTCTAAGGCACTATGAAGTAAATGCCTAACTTTTGCATCCTTAGCAATTGATGATAGATCTTCAGGAGTCATGTCCTTCTTTTCCTTTGGAACCATTTTTGCTGCTTCACCAGCAACTGCAACAGATAGCTTTGTAGGATTGTGAGGGCCTTCATAAATCCTGTCAAGATATTCTGGATCTGTAGCCTCCAGAAACATAGTCATCTTGACCTTCCACATAGCATACTCTAATGGCCTCAGAATAGGAACCCTGATTGGTTCATAACGACTCACAGTAGTAGGAGCCTTTTCAGAAACAGTAGGTGTTGGTGGAGGAATTTCTGACATGATTATTGTTGTGTTTGGATCTTAACCTGTAATAAAGTAACAGATTGGCTTTGATACCACTTGTTAGGCCGAATACACAAATAATAATCAACTTTGTATGAGAGATTAACAAGTAAAAGCGTTTATGCACTTAAAAAACTTCTTGTATTTCAAACCCTCTTCGTGATGTAAAATATCACAAAGAGCTGCTAGGTTACAATAATGATAATTCGTTATCGATACCCTTCTAGGGTTAACCTATCTGTATTTATATAACATACAGCTACGATACAATCTCTAATTGATATTCCTAATAATCAGCTATACAATGATATCAATTACAGATTGTCACACGTCTCCTATGTCAACTCGATCTCTTTGATAGCTATCCAATCTTCAAAGATATCGCTTCCATAATTAATCTTTAATCACTGTTGAACAGTAGACGCGCTTCCTCCAGACAGAGTTTAACAAATTCTGTCGAGCTTCCAACTGTCAGAGTTTACACAAACTCTGACTGCTTCCAGCTAAACTCTGATAACTCCCTGTAACACTTAAACACTGATCAAAACACATCAATTATATTTAACATATCCCTGTTGGCTTTTTTAGCATTTACCCCTGGCCAAATTCTTTATTTGGAACCTAAATTACCAAATTCTTATTAACCCGAAACCTAAATTATCAATGAAACGTAATATGTTATAGCAAGATAGGAGGCATAAAGTCAAGGACCAAAATGAAGTCATATTTTAACAACTTGAAAATGTAAGCAGCTGTTTCAACTCATATTATCCAACAAAGAATGTTTGCGTAGTTATCAATTGAACTATTTTTTAAAACAGGAAAAGAATTACAAATCGATAATTCACAATATGCAAATACAATGATAAATATAGAAAACAATATGCTTAATTTTCTTAATAGCATGTAGTGTATGATACAAAGATGTAATGTCAGCATGTAAAAAGTAATACCCAGGTGCAACAACTTGGAGGATTCTTTCAAAGTTAGAGGTGCATCAACTATCAAGAACTTAGCTTTTTATATAAATAACATTTTAAGGTACTTAAACCGACAAATACTCATGTAGTTTCTTTTAGTAAACAATCATATATTTATATTTATATATACATATAAGTACCAAGCTTAAACATCTGCAAAAATAAAAATTGTAATTTTAACAGTAAAGATTTCTACTTTTCAAGTAGAACTTACAACTATGCCTGATTCCTTGAACCTTTCACGGTGATGAAGTGTAGTAGTGATCTGATACATGCTAATTTTGTATATATTTTATAGCATGTTATCTCTCATTTATCCTTAATTTTGTGCTTGTTAGCATTGTTAGTAGCATTTTAATTTGAATTTGATGCTAAGATATTTTTTTATGTTTATAGGATAATTTTGGAAGCAAAAGGAGCCCGGTTTCAGATCATCAAGAGACCGTAGATTAAACCTGGACGAGCAATGAGGAAATAAGAATTTTCACAAAAAAATGGAAAGTGATATATTCTTAAAGCAGGAATCCCGGTTGGAATTAATATAATTTTTGTTAAGCGAAAGGAGTCCGGTTCCAGGTCCTCAATTGACCGCAGCTTAGGATTTAAGGACTTATTTATATTAATAAATATTTAATTTATTTAGAAAATTATATTTATAAATATCTAATAATATTAGATATTTATTTTTATAATTTCTGGATTTAATTAATTATTTATTAATTAAAGATTATAAGCTGTGCGGGATAAAAAGCATTTCTACGGAACCCAGTATATTAAACAACAAAAGGTGGCCGATTTGTTGACAGTAAAGCAAGTGGATTTGTTATTTTTAATTAAAGAAAAGAAATGGAATTAGTAGTGGCCGATGCTTTCGGCTGCTTTAGTTTTTTTTATTTTTTATTTGATTTCTTTTCTTTTGTTTTTATTTTCTTTTTCTTTTCTTTTTATTTTTTATTATTTTTGGTGTGCTAATTTTTGCTATAAATAGATGTAGTTCTTGAGCTTGAAAACACACCAATTCTTAGAGAGCAAATTCCTCTCTTGTAATCTCTCTCTCTTTTTCTTTGTAAAATTTAGTTTTAATTCATATAGTTTAATTTTCGGCAAAATTCTATTTCGGTTGAAGATTTTAAGGGAATTACTTGGAGGGCTCTTTCATTTTAGTGGCTACTATTTCGGAAGAATTAAATTCTTCAAGTTGCATTTTCTTCACTCTACACTCTTTTTATTATGATTCTACCCCTTAATATATGCTTATTTTATTTATCCAGCATGCGTAACTAATTCTATAATCCGAGAATTAGGTAGTATTCATTGGTGATATAATTGTTTGATTGTGATGCTAATTCTCTACTTTTGCTAATCTATCATTGAGGGCTTAACCCAATTAAGGGAGTAGCTAACCTTTAATTGTATTCACAGGTATTACGACAAATTGGGAGAGGAGTCATAATTCTTGTTCATGATTTGATAGACATAGTTCAATTATTAAATCGGGAGATTAATAATAGAACTATGAAACTTATAATTCTTGGTTTTTAATAGTTTATAATTATATTTTAATTGATCATGGGAGTGACTTTTGAGGTATAATCGTAGGCATTATATTGTATCTTGGGAGAGAACATTATAAAGTTGAGAAGAATTGTTTTTAGCAAAATATGAGAAATATTTATATTGCATCACATCAACATTATTGAACCAATTGAAGAAACCTAGTTCTCGGGTTGTTTTTCCTCATCAGTAAATCTTAGTTTTAATTGCTTTACTCTAGTTAATAACAAATCACACCACTTATTTCTCATACTTCTAGATTATAAGAAATTAAACTTAGACTTGTATTAAAATTCCTTCCCTGCGAACGAACTTATATTCACAAAATTACTGTCAACAAATTGGCGCCGCTGCCGGGGAAGGCAACAATATTAAGTTTAGGTTATTTATTTCTTATAATTTAGATTTTATCTTTAAAAAAAAACACAAATATATTAGTTTTTAATTTTCAGTACGTTTTTTTTCCTTCTTTATTCTTGTTAATTCGAACCCTTGTATTAAATCCCCTATTTTATGAGTTTAGTTCGTTATTCCCTGTAACATCAACACCCATTTCCTATTCACTCCATCTCTCTGCAAATACCACAAACCCACTCCCCAATTTACAAAACCCAGCCCATTTCCAGTCCAAGCAAAACCACTTCCGTTTTTTTTCCTACCTTCTTCGATTAAACTCACTCCTCCTTCTCCTCTCTATCTCAATTTCGTTCGTCTTCACCCCCTCCCTTCTTTTGTTTCCATTCCCTACGAATCACCCCTGCATCCTCTCGTCGTTCTTGTTCTTTACAAACACACCCGAACCCCTCTCTTTCACTTATTCCTCTTCTTCGAATAAACACGCAATTACCCCTATTTTTGTTGGATTTCTTGTTTCATCTTTTGTGCTGATTAAATCATGGGGTTCCTCGTTGTTTTGATGCCCAGTAGCTGTGTTTGTTTACATCTTTTGTCCGTAAAGTTCTGTAGTTCTTCGTTACTGAGTTTGTATTAGTTTAATTGTTTGTTGCCGAGTTGTGTTTATGCCGAGTATTTAGTCGAGTTTGGTTCCTGTTGCTTAGTTCTAGTTTTAGTTTGATAATTGCTGTTGTATTCTCACTATTCTGCAATTGACGTCGTTGATTATTATTTGGTTTCGTTTTATTTAGTTAGTTCTTGTTCTGTTTGTCGAGTTTTGCTTGTCTCATTTTTCGTTCGTGTTTGTCGAGTTTTGTTCAGTGATTTTTGACGGTGAATTGCTGTCTTGCTTGTTTGTTTAGCTGCGAGTTTTTCTTTTGTTTTATTCTGAGTTTCGTGCTGCTGTCACCGAGTCTTGCTTTGTGAAAATCTGTCAAGTGCTGAATTAAGAACCGTTGAGTTTGTTGATTTTAGTGAGTGGTTTCTCTGAGTTCGTTTTGTTCGATCGAATCATTCCGTCGAGTACTCGTTTTCGTTCGGTAGGACCCCTCAAATACACACCGTTCCTCTCCTCTCTTCTTGTGTCAGTTTTGCGCGTTGTTGATTACCTAGCTGCAGTCTCGCATTCCCCTCCCCAGTTACGTTTTAAAGTCACTAAGTCGCCGTTTGATTGTGTCTAAGTTTTCTGCGTGGAAATGTTGTGTCATGGTTTTAGAGTATGTTTTTGTATCGTGTGAATAGTGGATTAGTAATTGTTTAAATTCACAGTTTTTGTTTGATGGAGTTTGTAGTGTTTAATCAAATTGTGTTTGTTAATACTGAATGTTATCCTAGGTTGTAAGGTCCAGTTGAGGTCTTTGTCTGTTTTTGTATTTCAAGATCGATTTAATTGCTGTTAATACTGACTAGTCGAAACGTTGTTACCAAAAAAATAAAAAAAATAAAAAGATAATAATAATTAAAAAAAACCAAAAATTGGTCGAATATAATGTATTGTGGAGTTTAGGTTAATGATTTCTTATTGTGTAGATTTCATCAAATTTGTTTCCAATATCTAACTTATTTGTGTTTTCTTTTTCAGGTGCACAAACTCTTGCATGCGACGTACAGTAAGTGCTGGAAATCTAGAATTTGATCCGGAAATCGAACGCACTGCTCGAATCTTAAGGCGAGAGGCAAGGCAAAGGAAAGAAAAATCTAAGATGGCTGACGAAGATCGTGAAGTTGCTATTATTGATGAGACTTCAATTTGGGACCATGAGACACCAAATCCTGCTAATTGCATGTACAAAACTCCAGAGATTGGTGCAGCCCAATTCAACATTAATCCAAGCTTAATTCAGATGATCAGCAATCAAGCTTTTGAAGGAGATATTGAACTAGAGGACCCACACAGACATCTAGAGCGTTTCGTGCAGATGTGTGGCTCATTCAGAATCAATGGTGTTACGAGTGACAAGATTCGTCTCCATATGTTTCCCTACTCTATTAAGGGAAGAGCTTTGGAATGGTTTCAACAACTTCCAGACACCACGGTTGCTACATGGGAGAGTCTTTCTACTACATTCTTGTCCAAATATTATCCTTCTGACAAGACGCAACAATTGAGGACTATGATTATGAGTTTTAAAGCACAACTGGGTGAAGGTCTATATCAGGCATGGGAGAGATTTAAGGCATTATTGAGGAAATGTCCACATCATGGTTTGCAAGATTGACAGATCATTAGTACTTTTTATGGGGCCATGAATGCAGATATTCGTTTGAGTTTGGATGTGGCTGCTGGTGGAAATTTTAAGAAGGCACCAACTACACAGGCTAAAGCACTCCTTGAGGAATTGGCATCTAATAATTATTCATGGGCACCTAGTGGGACAAGCTCAGCAAAAGCAGCACAAGATTCTGAGATGATCAACATGCTGGCTCTCAAATTGGATACTCTAACTCAGGAGATGCGAGGACAAAGGGCAAATGTGAATGCTATTTCTTCACCTATGGAAGGGTATAATGATTATAGTGCTAGTCATAACTCTTATGTGCAACAATTTCCAGAAGAAGCATCTTTTATTCAGGGAAGACAGCCGTGGCCTGTTCAGAATAACTCCTACTACAATCCAAATCAAAGGCCAAACAACAATCTTTCTTACAGTAGTAATCATACGGCTAATCCTTCCTATTCATTTCCAAGGCAGAATCAACCTCCTGGTTTTCAGTCACGACCACCGTATCAAGCACAACAGCAGTATCAACCACCGCCAAAGAAAGAACCTGCTGATTGGGAGGTTGCACTAAATAAAATAATGCAAGGAACCTCTGGGGCATTGGCTAATATGGAATCAAGAATAAATCAGATGGCATCATCTCAAAAGATGCTAGAAACACAGATTGGACAAATTGCCTCCAAGATGGGTGTTCGTGAGCAGGGTTCTCTTCCAAGTCAACCCGACCAGAATGGTAAGGAACAATGCAAAGCAATTACTTTGAGGAGCGGAAAAGAGTTGCCCGAGGTTGAGGCTCTTGAGCCTAAAGAGAGGGATGCGGAAAAAGAAAATGAGATAGTAGAGATTGATGCAGAAAAGTCAGAAAAAGTAGATGAAGATAAGAAGGAAGAAAAACCAGAAAAGTCGTATGTTCCTCCACCACCTTATGTTCCTCCTATTCCATTTCCACAGAGACTTCACAACAGGCAGTTGGAGAAGCAGTACGAGAAGTTCTTGACTATGTTCCGGCAGTTGCATATTAATATTCCATTTGCTGACGCTTTGGCTCAAATTCCACTCTACGCCAAATTTCTTAAGGAGATGTTGTCCAGAAAAAGGAAACTTGAAGATGTGGAAACTATTACTCTCAATGCGGAATGTAGTGCAGTCATCCAAAAAGCAATTCCACAAAAATTGAAGGATCCTGGGAGTTTCTCTTTACCATGCACTATTGGAGCAATGGAGAATATTAAAGCCTTGTGTGATTTAGGGGCTAGTGTGAGTTTGATGCCACATTCCATTTATGGAAGACTTGGTCTGGGAGAGCTCAAGAAGACAAGAATCTCACTTCAGTTGGCTGATCGTACTATCAAGTATCCTTTGGGAGTCATTGAGGATGTGCTTGTCAAAGTGGATAAATTCTTTATCCCTTGTGATTTTGTGGTGTTGGAGATGGATGAAGATGTTGAGATGCCCATTATTTTGGGAAGGCCATTTTTGGCTACTGCTGGAACCACAATTGATGTCAAAGCTGGGAAATTGGCATTAAATGTTGGTGAGGAAAAGGTTGAGTTTGATCTCAACAAAGCTATGAAGATGCCTTCATTTGATGCTACATGTTTCAATGTTGACATAGTGGATGAGATCGTAAGTCTTGAAGATGCAGACTTCGCAAAGGTGGAACAAACCTTAGATGATAAAGAAGTTGAAGAAGCACTTGCACTTGATATGCAAGAAAAAGGTACGCCGAAAATTGATGTGGCACTTTCAATTTCAGAGGCACCTCAGGTAGAACTCAAACCTCTTCCTTCTAATCTAAGGTATGCTTTTCTTGGTCCTAATGATACATATCCTGTGATAGTGTCCGCTTTGCTCCATGATGATGAACTTGATAAATTGTTAAATGTGCTTAGGCAATTTAAATCATCAATTGGTTGGACAATTAAAGATATCAAGGGAATTAGCCCCGCTCTTTGCATGCATAGGATTTCCTTAGAAGATAATCATAAACCTGTGATTGAGGGACAAAGAAGATTGAATCCTAATTTGCAAGATGTGGTTAAGAAAGAGATAACTAAGTTGTTAGATGCTGGCATTATATACTCTGTTCCACATAGTAACTGGGTTAGTCCAATACATGTTGTACCTAAGAAGGGTGGGATGACTGTCATGCATAATGAAAATAATGAATTAATCCCCACTAGGACTGTAACAGGTTGGAGAGTTTGTATTGATTATAGGAAATTAAATAACGCTACTCGCAAAGATCACTTTCCTTTACCATTTATTGATCAAATGCTTGAAAGACTTGCGGGTAATGAGTATTATAATTTTCTAGATGGATTCTCGGGATAATTTCAGATTCCCATTGCTCCCGAGGATCAAGAAAAGACAACCTTTACTTGCCCTTATGGTACTTTTGCATATCGTAGACTACCCTTTGGTTTGTGTAATGGCCCATCTACTTTTCAGCGGCTCATGACGGCCATATTCTCAGATTTTATAGGAAAAACCATGGAAGTCTTCATGGATGACTTTACTGTATATGGTTCTTCCTTTGATTCTTGCTTAACCAGTTTGTCTCAAGTGTTGCAGAGATGTGAAGACACTAATCTTGTTCTTAATTGGGAGAAGTGTCATTTTATGGTAAAGGATGGTATTGTGCTTGGGCACAAGATTTCTAGTAAAGGCATCGAGGTGGACAGGGCGAAAATCGAAGTGATCGAGAAATTACCACCACCCTCATCTGTGAAGGGGATTAGAAGTTTTCTTGGACACGCCGGTTTTTACCGTCGTTTTATCAAAGATTTTTCTAAAATTTCTCGTCCTCTTTGTAATCTACTTGAAAAAGACAGTGTATTTGATTTTAACGAGAGTTGTCTTGTTGCTTTTAATAGGTTGAAGAAGGAGCTTACTTCTGCACCTATCATGTCAGCCCCTGATTGGAGCTTACCTTTTGAGCTCATGTGTGATGCTAGTGACTATGCTGTGGGTGCTGTACTGGGCCAAAAGAAGGAAAAACGCATGCATGTGATATACTATGCAAGCAAGACACTTGATGATGCACAAATCAATTATGCTACCACTGAAAAAGAGCTACTTGCTATGGTTTTTGCCTTTGACAAATTCAGATCCTATCTTGTTGGGTCTAAGGTGATTGTTTATACAGATCATGCTGCAATTCGTTATTTGATGAAAAAGAAGGATGCCAAGCCTCGTCTAATCCGTTGGATTCTTTTACTCCAGGAGTTTGATCTTGAAATTCGAGACAAGAAGGTTCTGAAAACTTGGTAGCTGATCATTTATCCAGGTTGGACCAGGGAGATGAAGTGGTAGGAGTTAATATACCTATCAATGATGCATTTCCAGAAGAAACACTTCTTGCAGTATCTTTATCTACACCATGGTATGCGGACTTCGTAAATTATCTTGTGGGTGG
Source organism: Saposhnikovia divaricata (assembly GCA_036435485.1). NCBI lineage: Eukaryota > Viridiplantae > Streptophyta > Magnoliopsida > Apiales > Apiaceae > Saposhnikovia > Saposhnikovia divaricata. Next base: position 31,169,291 of record CM071600.1, read on the forward strand.
CATTGTACCAAGTGGACTGACTTATCAACAAAAGAAGAAATTCTTATTTGATGTAAAACACTACTTCTGGGAAGAACCACTTCTTTACAAGGAATGTGTTGATGGTATCATGAGGAGGTGTGTGCCACACGAGGAAATTCCTAATGTCTTGAATCATTGTCATGCTTTAGAATGTGGTGGTCACAATAGTAGCACAAAAACTGTTGCAAAAATTTGGCAGTCTGGATTTTATTGGCCTTCAATGTATCAAGATGCAAGAAGCTTTGTTGCAACTTGTGATCGATGTCAAAGAACAGGAAATATTTCAGGACGGAATGAGATGCCTTTGCAACCTATTCTTGAGGTTGAGCTCTTTGATGTTTGGGGCATAGATTTCATGGGCCCGTTCCCATCATCTTATGGTAACAAATTTATTTTGGTTGGAGTTGATTACGTCTCTAAACGGGTGGAGGCGATTGCTAGTCCTACAAATGATGCTAGAGTAGTGAAAAAGTTCTTACAGAAGCATATCTTCACACGTTTTGGAGTGCCTAGGGCCATCATCAATGATGGAGGGTCTCACTTTTGCAATAAATTAATTGATGATCTTTTGCGAAAGTATGGAGTGACTCAGAAAGTTTCTACACCTTATCACCCTCAAACTAGCGGGCAAGTGGAGATTTCAAATCGAGAGCTGAAACAAATTCTTGAGAAAACAGTGGCTAGCTCCAGAAAAGATTGGGCAAGGAAGCTTGATGATGCTCTATGGGCTTATAGGACGGCATTTAAGACACCTATCGGTATGTCTCCGTATAGGTTGGTGTTTGGAAAATCATGTCATTTACCCGTGGAAGTGGAGCACAAGGCACTTTGGGCGATAAGATTCTTGAACATGGAATTACAAGCTGCGGGACTTAACAGGTTGATGCAACTAAGTGAACTTGATGAGTTGAGACTTAAGTCTTATGAAATTGCGGCAATATACAAGGAGAAGACAAAGAAGTGGCATGACAGGCATATTAGACCGAAAGAGTTTGAAGTTGACCAGCAAGTTCTACTGTTCAACTCAAGGCTGAAACTCTTTCCAGGAAAATTGAAGTCAAGATGGTCTGGCCCTTTTAAAATTGTCAAGGTATATCCGTATGGTGCTGTGGACATCACTCGAGATGGTTCCGATGTGTTTAAAGTGAATGGGCAAAGACTCAAGCCATATTTGATTGGTGATGACATTCCAAGAGGAGTCAATTGGCTTCTCTCCAGTCCTCAAGCTTAAGTTCATCACGAGAGGCGTCGAGCTAATGACGTTAAACAAGCGCTATTTGGGAGGCAACCCAAGGAATTTTGTTGATTTGAATAATATTTTTGTTTGGACTATGCAGGAGGATCTTCATTTCAAGATGGATGCCACAATGGCAGTTCTTGGTTGCACATTACCACCTCGACCATGATTCAGGGGAGTCCTCTCTTTTTACTCGCATATTAGTCCATTGTGTGTTGTTTCTTGTGGACAAGAAACGTGATAAGTTGGGGGGTGTTCATTTAGATAAAACCTTATTGGGGTTATTTGGTGCTTAAAAAAAAAAATTAAAAATCACAAAAAGAATTCTGGCCTTGTAAAAAGATCACATACACTAGCAAGTTGAAACTGGTAGACTTTTTGAAGGTTGTAAGTGATTAAAAGGACATGAAACTCTGAAACTCGATGAAGCCGCCTGGGCTTATCGAACGACATATAAAACACCTTTGGGTATGTCGCCATATCAGCTTGTCTATGGGAAAGCTTGTCATTTGCCGGCAGAATTGGAGCACAAGGCTTATTGGGCTTTAAAAAAGCTAAATTTTGATCTTAAAGCCGCGGGTGAGAAGAGAATGATGCAACTCAACGAGATGGACGAGTTTCACTTGCAAGCCTATGAGAACAATAAACTCTACAAAGAAAAAGTGAAGCGATGGCATGATCGTCGTCTAGTCAACAAGGTATTTGTTCCTGGCCAAACCGTGTTGTTATTTAATTCTCGCCTTCGTCTATTTCCAGGAAAGCTTAAGTCGAGATGGTCAGGGCCTTTTGTTGTCAAAACCGTGTTTCCGCATGGCGCGGTTGAAATTTTTGAGAAATCACCTGATCAGTCCTTCAAAGTCAATGGTCAGAGATTGAAACCGTACTTTGGTGAGGTATCGAATCGTGGAGCTAAAACCGCGATTCTTGCAACTACTGAGTGAATCATGGAAGTCACGTCAAGCTACTGACGTAAAAGAAGCGCTTCGTGGGAGGCAACCTACGTTTTGTTGTACAAGAAAAAAAAAACCTGGGTAGAAAGTTTGGGCGCGGGCGCGCGTGAATTGCTGAGAGGAAGCGCGGGCGCGCTGCACATGGCGCGGGCGCGCTGCAATCTGCTGTTAAAAAAAAACGAAAAAGGAAAACAAAAACAGAGAATTAAAGAGGGGAAATCAGTTTTTGGGGGTTTTTAACCTATATAAACACAAACCCACTCCACCACTTCTACAATTACAAACCCTAGCCACTATTTTCATCCAAATCTCTCAAAACACAATCCAACCTATACACACAAACTCTTCCCATCAATTCCATGGCTTCTAAGAGAACAAGAAGATCTGTGGCCTCTAGTGATTCTTCATCTAGTGGGGGGAATGCTCCGAGTTTCAATTCACCGGAGGCTCAAGAAGAATTTACGCGGTTGTTGACCAAGCCTGTGGTCAAAGAGAGGGGTTTTACTCCGGGCATCTTAGATGGAGATCTGGTGGGCATGTTTATGAGGCGGGGATGGGATACGGTGTGTGAGGTGGCTGAGGCGGTACCTTTGAGTATCGTTAGAGAGTTTTATGCTAATGCGAAGAAACTGAAGAATGGGTATTCTACAGTTCGTGGCCATGTGGTCGATTATACTCCTGCTGCCATCACTAGGGTTTTGGCTGTTCCAACACCTACACCTGGTGAAGAGGATTATGGGGTGAAGGGCCGTGGGGATGTAGATCTTGAGCCCATTCTGAGGCAGATGACAGTTCCGGGCACTGAATCGAAGCGCAGAGCGGGGTCGACTCAGCCGATTACCTTTCCGGCTTCTGCTTTGAACAGGTATGCTAAGGCCTGGAATTTGTTTATTTGTGCAAACATATTACCATCCTCGCATTCTCATGAGGTGACTGTGGAGAGAGCTATTCTTTTGTGGGTTATTGTGAATGAAAGGTACATCGATGTGGGTAGTGTTATTCATCGGAACATGATCAGGTTCATGCAAGGGGGTTCCACTGCAGCAATTCCTTATGGCTCAGTGGTTGTTCGATTGTGTTTAGATGTGGGTATTCGCTGGCCAGCAGAAGAGCAGTTACAGTTGCCAGCTAGCTGCATAGATAAGGCGACTATTGCTAGGATGGCTGAGTGGGATGGTGGTGAGCCACATCCGCGAGGTTTGGGTTACATTCTGGGTGGTGATGTGCCACCACGTCCGCAGCAGGAGGCTAGAGCTGGTCCTTCGAGAGCACGGAGGGGTGTGGTGAGTGAGAGTACTGGTTTGACCGAGTCTCACTTCAGGAGGCTTGCTAGGCGGATAAATGCTGTTGATGAGAGGCAGAGCCGTTTTGCTGATGATCTAGCACATGCTTTGGGCACGGCATTTTTAGCTACAGGGGTTGAGGTTGTTTGGCCTCAGTTGTTGGTGTATACTGAAAATATTTATTTGAAGTATATACATTTATTTCTGGCCTATTTTATTGAGAATCATTTAAATGTTTACAAGCTGTCTAATATTATTTATTGTGGACAATCTAGTATCAAATGGGATACAGAATATTAGATTGTTAAATACGGTTTATATAATATAATAAGGTTCACAGCACAGGTGGAGTTGGACAATCCACTGGAATGGCTGTAGTATTATTTAGATTAGTTTATATTGAATAATAAATAATACTAGTATACTTTGTGTATATTGAACAGGATCAAATTTAGAATTGTTCCCTTATACTGATTAAGAAGGTGAACTAAGATTCTATGTTATTATTAATGCTTAGGTTCTTAATCCAGATATAGTAATTGACACGTGTATATTATTTACATGCTTTGATTTATATATGAAATAATTCTTTTGATTTATTTCATTATATTTTGGGTGATGGAATAATATATATGGTGAATATTATTTATTGAAGGAATCCATGTCCTGATAATATTCGGGTTAATGATGTCCCCTTGAAAGCTCAAAAAGATTTAATTATGTGAAACCCTGGAGGTGGATTTATTCTGGCATAATTAAATAAAGGTTGAGTGGATAATCAAGGATAAAAGATATTAATTAAATGAATTATCAGTAATTTATTTAATTAATGGACATGCGATATTTTAAACATGGGGAATTTAATAACCAAATAATATTGGAACCGAATTAATTAATTGAATTACGGTATTAGGAAAGGTAGTGCAAATATTAATTCTTTAGTGGATTGAATTAATATTTAATTACATTGGGCCATGCCCAAGATGTAATTAGAAGGCCCAACCTAATTGTCCATGATCCCTATTGTAGCCTATATATATTCTTATTCTCTTCTTGCGAGGGTTGGTCGAAAAAATTTTGTAGCCACCCAGGAGCAAGAAGAGAGGTTAACTTGAGAAGACGAAGGCCACACTTCGCTCAAGGGAATTTGGGAATACAATAGAAGAGTGTGGAATCAACCGTTAACAAGGTGATTTTTCTATTCGTACTCGTTAATGTATTGTATCAAAAATCGCAGTGCCAAGATCTGATTGTCCCAACATCAGTATGGAGATGGAGTTGTTTATCCACCACCGGATTCACCTGAGGAGGGTGCTCCTGCTGATGATTGAGGTATCTCTGTGCACTTTCTTTGTTTCTTGCCTTCAATGGGGACATTGAAGATTTTAAGTTTGGGGGTGGGAAATGAAGATTGTGATTAGTAGTTAGATGCATATAGGACATGTAGTGTAGTATAGTATTATCATGCATATCATGCATATTGTTTAAATCATATTGTTTAAATTGTTCATCATGTATCAAGCATATTGTTTAATTGTGAGTCATGTAGTGGCATTCCAGATTGCATAGCATAATTCATGCATTCATGCATTTTCCATGATCCCTTAGAACGAACTAATTCTGACTGGTAGGTAGGTGTCTGATTGAGTGCATTAATGATGAGTAGAGGGTTGCTTTATAGTTCTTATGAAACTGATTTGCTTGTTCAGAAACAAAATTTTTTACACAATCACAGTCTCATTGAGTGCTTTTGAATTGGACCGGCCATGTCTGTTTGGTTGCTAAAATTTAACACCTAGTTTAAACCTAGAATGTTTGTTAGATTCTTGAAAGCGAAGGAACACTTAAGTATAAGTTTGGGGGAAACAAAGAAATTCATGATAATTGTGAATAGTATTAATAAATAGGTGTCAAATGGCTAGTAGCCGGCTCATATTTATATGAGTGGTCTAGGGTTGGAGGTGAGAATTCTCACTCCAGATTGTTTCTAGTCAAAAAAAAAAGAAAAAAAAAGAAGAAAAAAAAATGGAAAAGAGAAAAAAAAAAGAGTCGTGTAAAGTGTGTAATTGCAATATTAACCAGGGTGAGCTCTTTAATACCCGAGCAATTAAGTACGAGGGGCCTTTGTGCCTAGTGATCTAAGGCTTTTATAGTCTGGGATCCACTGACCTAACGCTCGTTACATGGGTATTATTGTATAAGCCTTTAGGGGTCTCATCCATTGCACGGTTAAATAAGCATGTGTTGTATATATAGTGTTATGTGTCATATGTGTTAGTAAGTAAGCATGATTTCTTGTCAACTCAAGTGGACTATGGCGGTGTATTTGGAGGGATCTTGTGTCCAACGTTCATTCTGTTTTTAAACCTGGTGGTAGTTTGGCTAAGAATAGGTATGGTTTTGGTTTGATTTGGGGGTATCTCTGATGAGCACAGCACGCGTGCACGTTTCTGTCCATGTACTGTTAGTATACGGGGATTTAGGCGAGCTCTATTTGGATTTAGTTGCATTACTTTGAGTATTTGCTTGCTTGTTGGTTTTGGTTGGTTTGAAGGGGATCACTTGCATTTTTCATGTTAGTTGCATTCATGCGTTGCACTTCATTGGATTGTTTAGTGTCTGTTTATGCTTGGGGACAAGCATCAGTTTAAGTTTGGGGGTGTGTTAGTGGACTTTATGTCCACTAAATACGTTCCATTTTTGGCTTAAATTGATCGCTTGTACCCGAGTGTTTAGTGTCTTTTGATGTGTTTTCTTGTTTTTAGTGTGCAGAGTATCGTTTGAGGAATAAGGTGGTGGAATTGCGTGTTTCGGATGGATTAGAGATGGAAGTATCGAGGGCTGAGATAGCATGTAGGCCAGGGAGCATATCGGAGCACTGTGCAACAGCCAACAAGAGGAACGAAGCGAAATTGAAGTTCTGGACAGGGGGGCCAGGCGCGCCCGCGCCCTGGTGGACTGAAAAATATTAATTTCCTGTTGTTGGGCTTGTTCGGAAGGGCCGGTTCGGACGAGATGTGCATCCTTGTGTCTTGGAAGCCCAGTTTAGTATGTACTATTGGGGGAAAGCCCTAATTATCAACTAGTATCGTATTATTCTAAGCGTGGGATTTTTAGAGAGAGAGAGAGAGAAGAACCATTGGGAGAGCATCAAGCTTTTTGGGGATTTCCTAGTTTTCCTTCCATATTTGTAATCTCTTATTGCGTTGAATGCTCGGTTGTTTTCGTATACTCTTTTAATACTCTTGTTTGGTTTATCGTATCTCTTTTCAATCATGTTTACACTTGAACCCATGATGGCGATTAGGTCGATTATGGGCTAACTCGTTATCATGGGGTTTTAATGGATTTTTCTATGGATTCTAGTAATTAAGTGCTTTTTATGCCTTGGTGTGTGATTGATTGTATTGATTTCCTAGTATGATTACGCTTATTCGTTATAGGTGAGTCGCGAACACCTGTAATTGTTTGTTTAATCCTGGTGAATGCGAAAGTGGATCTAGGGTGTAGAACAATTCATGCTAGCATAGGTTTTTGCATGTGAAGAGCATGTATTAATTTGTGGTGTAATTCTAACCGTCTTGCACTGACTATGTGATTTTATGGATGCTTGATTTTTAACCGGTATGTGTTCAATTGCTATAGACATATAGGAACTACGCATATTTGGTGACTACTTGACTTCTATCAATTGTGGATGATCAGTAGGATGGTATACGCACAACGAAAGTTGGTGTGTATCAGTTTAGTGCATCTAATCAGTAATCAACTCTGTCACATGCTAGGTTAAAGGGGCATAAGATTCTAGATGAAGTGGTTAATGAAATTGAAATCCCATGTTTGTTTAATATAAGTTCATCGTTCAGTTATTTTCTCGTAATTTTTCATAGTTGATAATTAATCATTAGTAATCAAAACCAAATCTGTGATTGTCTTGGCAGTGAGTGTAAATCATAAGCTGGTGTATAAGTGAACTAAAACGAACAATTCAAGTCTCTGTGGGAACGAATCCTATTTACCCCGTATTACTTGTTGACCACGTTCTCTTGCGTGAATAAGTGCGAACAAACTATATTTTCAGTCTTTCTCCGTTTAAGGAAGAACTTGCTAGAGAGTGAGCTTTGGGGTGTCCTCCTTGAACCAAATACCACAATAATTTGTTAAATTTGTTTGATAACGCTATTACGCTTGCTTGATTTGAAATTGGCGCATGTGTGTCTTAACCATAATGGTAATAGCCTCCCGAGTTGTGCAGATGCCATCTTATACATAAATGGAATTAAATAGGAACCCAGTGATCGCAATGTCACAAAATTAGACAATTTAAATTTATAGGAAATAAATTATAGAAAAGAAAGGGTCTAATACACTGAAAGTTATTAGTATTAATCTCAAATAATGTTACCAATTTCATTTGATCCCCGTCTAATATTAATTTTGTCCAACCAGAATAACATAACTTTTTATATTGGTGCCTCCGCAATACTTCTTATGGTATTTACCCTTGTAACTGACTGTAATTAACCTGCATTTCACTCAAATTTTTAACATTTAGTTCAGGCCTTTTTCCATTTCATATGTTTGCCTTTTGGGCTTCTGTAACTCTATTGATCTATTCCTTTGATCTCCTCATCACGTCACTGATCTATTTTTACTTGCCTTTGCTAATATGTACACAAAGTCAACCATCAAACATCTCCTGAAACGCTACAAAGGCTAAATGTTGAGAGCTATTTCTCTTATATTATTTCACAATTTATGATTATATGCATGTATAGGTTAATTAACTATATAGACCATAGTTATGAAGATTATCATTTCGGTATATAAGATTGGGTGCAATCATTGGTTGGCCAAATTGTTGATGTGTAGAGTTGAAAACTTCGAAGTTTTTTATAATTCGAAGGAGAGAGGGTACATTTGATTTCTTCTTATCTATGAATCAATATTTTTTTCTAGAGAGAGTGCACAAATGATTGTTTCTTATCTATGATTTAATTTTTTTCCCAGGAGAGAGTGTACATTTGATTGCTTCTTATCTATTAATCAGTATTTTTTAATCTTGCAGGTATCGCACAATCATTGTGTTATGAACGGGGACCTTAAAGCTGAGGATTTTTTTTATGCAAATTAAAATGGAAAAACTTCCTTGATGGTAGTTGAGAACTTTTCTTTGCAAATAAGAAGGAAAGCGTGCCCTTAAAGGCAGCTGATATTTTTTGGAGCTGGTAAACATTACTTCTCTGGAGCACTTGGTTTTTTAAAATATGAATATCATCAAGAAATTTATGAAGTGATATATCGTTTTTTTTTTTAAAAATCATGGCTTGTCATTACATAGCAATGCAGACAACATGCTTTCATGAGTAATTTTGTGCAGAAATATATTCTTATTAAATCTTAAGTTCCTGTGAAGAACTAATTGGTTATTATTGCAATATATGACTGAACTTGATATCCATTCTTCTATTTTGCAATGTTGTTGATTTGTTGTGCTCATGTGAAGAAATTTATGTTCTTGTAAAGAAAGCTATTTTATTGAAAAACTGGAAGGTCAGTTGTTTTAGTGATTGTTTGTATATTATCCTGGATTAGTTTTGTAAGCTTTGAAAATATTGTATTGCTTAAAACATTACCACTTGATGATTTGAAGGTTAATAAAGTCTATTTCCGTATGGACTATAAAATATTATTACTTCAACTAAGCATTCCTTTGAGCTGACTATTTTACATGGGCAACGATCATCTATTAACTTGAATCTAACAAACCTTCTTATTTTTGTAAGAAGGTGAATTTAAATGAGAAACTGATCATTTCTTGGCATATAAACCTAAAACATTTATGTACATTAGATTTGGTCTACATTGATATTGTACGAGAATGAGCTCGTACATGAGTAGAAGATATTAGTCTACTCTCAGTTTTCCGGCATGGTCCAGTTCCAGAAGAAGTGATGGCATATATGTGCAATGTGCTTCGAGCAATTGGTAAAGAGTTTAAGATCTGCACTAGGAAAGAAGGAATAAGATAGCTTCTGCTCCTTTAAAGTCTCTCTCATTGAAAATTTTGTTGCTCATTGTGAATCGTAACCAAGAGAGGTACGAGTTAGGATTATAGCGAACTTTTGGAATAGAGGTAACAAGATTTTATAGTGTGTGTATATATATATTTATATGTCAACCACCATTACAATAAAATCCCTCAACAACTTCCTCTATGTTAACTATTGTAAAATTAGTAGGTTGGTTCCAAATAAATTTGTTTAATATAAACAAATTTGAGTCCAATAAATTCCGGTGTTATTATGGTTTGAAAATGCATTATGTCAAATTTCTTACAACTAATTATCTGAATATGTGCTTCTCTTGTACTAGTGATTGTTTATTAGGGAATTGTCTGTTTTCATGTGTGCAACTATTTAAGTATTGTTAAAGCCTAATAGGTGGTATTCGTTGGTGAATTTCATGCCATTGGGGCAGATTACTATGGGCCATATTGCACTCAAAATAAGGTACAAGTTTCTTAATCTACCTCTCACCAAACAACCTGCCATGTAAATGACCTTATTATCATATTGATGCATATCTCTGGGGTGGGGTTGAGGATGGAGTTGAAATTATAGAAGGGGTGACGGGTGCTAGGTGAGGCTCTTGTATTCTACATAATTCTAATATGTTGGGTTTTCCAAAACTGGCTTACTTTTTCTCTGCAGCACTTTATGGAACCCTTCTGTTGGACCTGGAAAAATTATCAATGGGAGAGGATAGTTAAATCTAAAAGATCTTCGTTCCGCACAATATGGATTAAAGACATATAAGTTATCTATATATAGCTCAGAATTTAATGCATATTATTAAAGTTGTGGAAAGATTTAATGGCAACACACCTTTGAGAAAAAGAGTAGATATTTGTCGCATGGTTAAGAGATCGTTGGATGGGGATCGGGAGCATTAATAGAATTTCTCAAGTCACTAGATATAGATGTCAGCCAAGCTTTGTTATAAAAACTTATCACTACTCGCGTAGAAGCCTATATCTTGAACAAAAAAGGTTTTGCACCGAGATAGAAGGGCTAATCACATGTGATACAGAACTTCATAATGCTTTTTAGGATGAAAAAGTCAAGAAGGTAAATGTTCCTCATACTTAGATTACCATTTTTCTGAGATTTAGCTATCATCACGAAAAGAAACGATATATGGTTCGACGGACAAATAAAGAAAGAGAGAAAGTTCAGTTATGTTTTAATTTACGTTTGTGACGGGTGGTTATACTTTTAAGAGCTGTAGGTCTTTCTTTGCTGCCTATATATATATACATGCATATGAAAATAGTTGTATAGGGCATCATGGAAGGAAGTCACATATATCGACCATTGTGCTGAAATATAAGAGATAGTTTATTGCATGACACTTTCATAGTTGCTTAATTACTTATCAGTTTTAACGTTGAGTGGTGCATTTTGCTTATTCTGTATATGTACTTTTCCGCTAACGTCCCACTTTGAAATACATTGTCTTTATGCTCATCAGTACATGCATATGAAATTATAATTAGGTATCACTGTTTTAATAATCTAATACTAACTTGAAGAATGACCAAAATGTTACGCTATTCCACTTAGTTGATAACCTCTTCCTCATTGAGCATGCTATTAACAAATTTTTTATGAAGGCGTTGTTCCTTTCCAATGGCGCATTCCAAATTTTGAAGTTGCACACCAGGGTTGACGACTGATTCCTCCTCAGACTGCTCACTCTCTAAATTATGCTCTTGCTATGGGGAATGTATTGTTGGTAGGTGTGGGTATATATGGCCAAACCGGACCGGAACCGGAAAACCGGACCGGACCGGGTCAAAACTGGTCCGAACCGGAACCGGCCCTAAACCGCCGATTTATTTATTTTAAAGGTTCAGGTTCAGGTTTGTGTGTATAGAAAATCGATGAACCTCCGGTTCAAACCGCCGGTTAACCGTTTGTGTGTAATGACCGAAAGCTCAAAGTAGAGTAGCACAACATGATAAAGTTGTAATAAAGTGGTGAGAATGGCAATAATTTAACGCTTTATTGAGTCAACAACCTTATTTTATAATACTTTAATGTATCTTGATTCTTGAACCCCAGTTCATTATTTGATTACTTTTTTTTTGAAATCATTATTTGATTACTTATTCGTTACTTTACGTAAATAGACTAGTACCGCATAAGAAGAACGTTACATTTTATTGACTCAACAACCTTAATTTATAAAATGATTGTAATAAATTTTATTGTTTGTTGTATTCTTGTAAAACATTTTAAAATTTATTGTAATATATTTACTAATTTTTTAATAAAAAAAGTACCAATGAATTTAACATTAAATTAATTTACGTGAAAGTACCACTTAATAAAAGAGAAAGTAATGATATCCTTGAACTTTTAAAACAGTTTGCATCTTACAAATTTTAAAAAATTACTTAGCATTACAGTACTTCTAGATTACAATTTATTCCATCCAAATTCAGAAAAAAAATATAGTATTTCGAAAAAAAAACGTATCAAGTATATATAAGGTTCAAACCAGAATCAGAACCGGGTCAAAACCGGAACCTGAACCGTCTGAACCGGAACCGACGGTTTATATCCTGTTAAGGTTCAGGTTCCGGTTCAATATTTTTACAAACCGGAACCGGCGATTCACGAACCGTGGCCATGTATAGGTGTGGGTAATATACCTGTAGTTAGGGCTGCACAATATTCCGGTCTGGACCGGTAAATTAGACCGGGTCTACCGGTCCACGACCCGGACCGGACCGTATGTAGCCGGTCCGGTCTCCGGTTCGTAAAATCAAAAAAATCCGGTCTTCGGTCCGGTCCGGTCCAAACCCTGAAAAAACCCGAACCGGACCGGAATTTATGTATATAGCTATTTTTATATTACTTTGCTTCTTAAAATATATAATATAGAGATTAAATATTTAAATACATCATAATTTGACAAGCCAAATTAGTAGAAAATAAATTGATGAAATAGTAGCAATCAACATTACAATCTAAATGATTAAATGTCATACTATATACGATAAATACTTGACACTCACATATTTAGAAATTACGATTACTTAACAAAAATAAGATAAGGACTTTATTTTTTAACTAATATTAACTTACAAAGTAATTTATTTATTTTATGTAACTAAACTTTTAAAAAATAAATATTAAAATTATAAAAAATTATTTTTATATAGAAATTAACTAACCGGTCCATACCGGTCCGGTTCCGGTCCGGTCTTGGTTTTTTCGGTCCGGTCCGGTCCAAAGACCGATTATAACAGGTTCGGTCCCCGGTCCAAGAAATTGGAAAAATCCGGTCCTCGGTCCGGTCCGGTCCGGTCCGGTTTTGGACCTTTGTGCAGCCCTACCTGTAGTGTGCAAAAACGATTGTAGTGGATCCAGAACTTCCAATTACACTTCGTGTAGTGTGTACATAATCAACAGTGTTTGAGAATATTAATCCATGTTTGCTGAAGATGTGACCATGCAACAAAGCAGATAAAGGGACAACACAAAAAATAATACACATATGAGGTTAGCCAGGATCCTCTTTTAAAGGTGACGGTTGAATCCTAAATAAGCTCAGCCTTTTCACAACAACTGCCGCTAATATAAACTACCAAATATTCCATCCATTGAACAAGCATCAACACGGAGGTCATAAACAATTGTGCCAAAAGCGACCAAAAATTATGCAAGATAGATTCTAGAGTATGCTCGTGCCATGCAATGGCTACAAAGCTAGTTTTACTATTTAAACTCCAACTTTTGTTTTCATATATTTTAATGACATAATTATCCATGAATTCTTTATGATGAAATTAATTGACTATCATTTTATGATGTGAAATTGGTCATTTCTATCTCAATTAAAGCTTAAATAGTAAATTTAGGACCATATTTATTAATTTCCTATAATTATATACAAGGATATATAAGAACACCGGTTTAATTAATACATAAATTATATAAAATTTTTATTATATACCCAAATATTAAGGATCATTGGATCTTAAAATAGATATATAGGAACCATTGGATCTAATATTAAAAGTGTATTTGGTTGTTGATAAAAGCATAATCAAATAATGAAAGGGATTTTGATAATCCTTTATTATAATACCCGAGTCTACCCATGTGCAGTTAACCAATCAGAAAATTATGAATTATTTCAGAACCAATCAGAGCTGACTTCTAAATTTTAAACCAATCATATTATATTAAGAATTTTCCTTATTTACATTCTCACCATACCTCATTAACCATGATTATTTAACACTTCTAATTTAATTACAATAATGATTTTATTTAACATATCCATAAATACATATTTTTTAAATCAAAAAATTACTAAATCACTATTTTAATTTGAAATCAATCACGATATGTACTACTATATATTCTAAATTAAATTTCATAACTACTCATTCATTAATCAACCACTCTTTTAATATAAAGTCAATCACAATCATAATCAACCACTCTTTTAATATAAAGTCAATCACAATCATATTACATACATTACAAATTGATTTCCATAATATATATTATACAATTATAATCGATTTTAAACAATTTTAATCTAACTCAACTAGAAATCTGAAAAAATCGAATTTGGAATAAGATTTTAAATAACTTGGATAAAATCCATACCTTCAAATACTCGATTTTTTTTAAAACACAAAAATATATTTATACATAATTTGTTAATCAAATTAATTAATAAATGTATATAAGCCAACACTACATATATTTTAATTATTTTAATTATTAAATATACGTTATAAAAGTATTATTATTGGTTGGCTATTTTAATTTGAAATCAATCAAGATATGTACTACTATATATTTTAAATTAAATTTCATAACAACTCATTCATTAATTAACCACTCTTCTAATATAAAGTCAATCACAATCATAATCAACAACTCTTTTAATATAAAGTCAATCACAATCATATATCATACATTACAAATTGATTTCCATAATATATATTATGCAATTATAAACAATTTTAAACAATTTTAATCTAACTCTACTATAAATCTGAAAAAATCGGATTTGAAATAAGATTTTAAATAAACTTGGATAAAATCCATACCTTCAAATACTCGATTTTTTTTAAAGCTCAAAAATATATTTATTCATAATTTGTTAATAAAATTAATTAATAAATGCATATAAGCCAACACTACATATATTTTAATATTTAAATTATTAAATTTACGTTATAAGAGTATTATTATTGGTTGGTGAAGAAATTACCAATCAAAAAATAAAAATTATTTTAGAGACAATCAAAATTCATTTTTAAATTATTGGTTGGTTAAATTTAATTTAAATATAATGATATCTTGATTTAATAAATTCGTATATCACATAATTTTTAATTTTAAGAAGTCACTACTAACGGTATATAATTAGTATTTTTTATAAATTCACATAACAGTAAATTACATATGTTTATATATATTTTAGTTATGAATTATTTTTGAACATCCTTTATTATAATACCCGAGTCTACAACGTTTCGCTAACCAATCCGAAGATTGTGAATTATTTTAGCATCAATCAGAGTCTACTATATTTTAGACCAATAAAACTTAATGTAACATGTTTCTTTATTATATATAGGTTTTACGTTTCAACCAAGATTAAATTCAACTCAAGTTAAACTCATTAACAGTTGATTTTTAATTTTTTATATCAAATAACTAAACATAATAATCATTAATTTTTATTTTAACAATAAACTAATAATAAATTTACATAAAATAAAATTCATCGAATATAAAATTCTTACAAACTAAAAAATAGAATTATTATATCAGTTTAATCATTACAAGAAATCTAAGCCGCTTATTCCATATTCCCCATCAAACCTAGCCAACTTTGATGAATTAAGTGTTTGCATCAATTCTACTCCTGCATAAATCATATCAATTTCAGTTAAAGTACTACTTTGTATCTTTTTATTAAATGACAGACGATACTTGGATAGATTATTTTTTTATTTCGATTATATATATGTATTGTATGTTTTGTATATTAATTATCTAATAAAATCAATAGAAAACGATTTTGGCAAAAAAATAATTGAAAACGATTTAGGTTTTCATCATTCCCATTCCAAATCCTCCCATGGTTACATCTCATTAGAATATTCCATGGTCGGCTTCAATAATTCTGTGACTTACTGAATTGTAGGAATCAATCCTTACCACATTACACCGAATTGTTTACATTATTAGACGTGTCTATAGATAAATGGTTTTTTTACAAAGTTGGGTTGCCAATTTTATCATTCATAGCCTACATGCATGATCACTAAATTATATATTGTATCATTGTCCATACATTTAAAAGTACGATATAGTTTTCCTCAAATGGCCTTTCTAGAAGGGGTCAATGCCCATATAAGATCAATTTCTTGATTCCTCTGAAGCAAAATTAGACCTCTGTAAGTCGATCCTTAAGAAAAACACACAAGTCATATTTAATGAAAATGCATTCTATAGTTTTTTTTCTTCAACACATCAATAAAAAATCTATTTCCTTCGTCAACTTAATTTCTAATGAATTTAATAATGTATATATTAATATTTTACCAACTTAATATTTAAAGGTACATAATAAATGGTCGTAACCATTCAGGAGACATCCTGAATTCACAACACGAATCAGTGAGAAAAGGTACGGAAACAATCTTAAAAACATTAATTGTCATTTATTTTGAACCATTTTTTAGTATAATTATCATTCAAAATCAAACCCGTTTCTTTTTCTATAATTATCATTTTTGATTATTTATCCTTAAATTTGTTTTTTCGTTTCCTATTAATTAAAAAATCCAAGAATGTAAAGTCAATTAATTAGTAAGTCCACATTAAAATTAATATTAATTTAGATGTACTAATAGTTAAATAAAAGCTTTATAATTATCTTTAAAAATCAGAACCATCCATTTTTTTTTCATTATTAGCATTTTAAATATCCGTGTTTAAATTTAGTTTGTGATTTGCCATTAATTAAATAAAATCTAGGAATATAAAGACAATTATTTAGTAAGTTCCCAATAGATATAATACTAAATTAGATGTACAATTAATTAAATATATATAAATTTGATGTGATGCATGTGTAAAAAATCTTGATTTTAAAGATATTTTTAATTATTTTACTATTTCAAAATTTATAAATTTTACATTTTTTTATGTTTATATTTTTCTCCGCTTCTTACCTTTTTCACCTCCATCTTTTACAAGATAATCAAATTGATGTATATGAAATATATGCGTAATTTGACAAATTAAAATAAGACTGCAAAAAATCAGTTTATCTACTTTTTTGAGATTATACCACACCCCGGTGAGCATCCTTATTCCTTCCTCAAACTAAATATGACTACCGTAGTTGTATATCTACGAAGTGTTTGTATTTGGCAATTTAAATTATTAGATTGAGAAAAGTTAATGATTGTGAATGATGTTATTTTTTTTATAAAAGTTAAACGCTTTATGTATATACTTTTGATTTTCTTACTAACAAAAATAGCTACACACTTATTCACACACACATGCATGTTCCAAATTAAAGCATATAACTTTTTTCAACTTACTAATACTTATATTAATATATTTATTCGTGTGTCGAATGCATCTTATGCCACAATTTATTGTTGTCAGAGTAGTTATAAAAATCACCTATCTACATTCTCCAAAATCATTTGTCTACTTTAGTTGTCAACTTTAACATAGGAACTCTATAAGCTCAAGTCACTAAATTTTATAACCAATGATGTTCAATATTTTAGTCTTTTCATATATTTGATGAATTTACATAATTGTTTGTGGATCCTAAATATGAATGAATTTTATGTTATAGTTAATGATTGTCATTGCATATCCGAGAATACAAGGTGAATTTTATTTTTTGGAAAAATAAATTTTCCACTTTACTTTGTTGGCAGGTCACCAGAACATATGTAAATAAGTCAAACAAGGATATGTTATTAATGGGATGTGTGCTTTCTATAAAGTACTTTATGGTGTATGACTACAAACTTTTGTTGCCGCATTTGCATTCGAAAAAGTAAGAAAATATATGATAAGTATGGTCGTTTGACCTGTGTCGTTAACAGTATTTGTAATATTTTTCTGACCTTTAAGGTCAAGCGCAATTTTTTCTTAGGAATAGTTTGAAAATTACTGAATAATATATATAACTTTTTTATATAATTTTTTCATTTGATTAAAATTTATTAGTGAAAATTATTGATCGGTTAATAGTGTGTTAAGGTCATTGGCAACAAGCTACTTCAATACGATGAAATTTCCATTTTACTTGACTTTATATGTAAATATTCATTTGTCATGGCTTTAAATGCTTCTAAACTTATGAATTAAGATTTATTATATCACTCACTTAATCTGTTTCTTATTTCTTATTATTTTCCTTAATATAATTTATCTGTTGCACAGGGAAAAAAATTATAAACAAGCTTGTGAGACTTTTCTTGAATTCCATCGAGACTATTTTATGAAATTATTAAAGTAAAAATTGAACAAGAAACCAAGTTATTAGAAGTAAATTATGTGCAGTGCAGTTAGATCTACACAACATTTCGATCTAGACCGGTAAATTAGACTGGACCGGGTCTATCAATCCAAGACCCAGACCAGATTGTATATGAGCGGTCCGGTCAAAAATCTGATTTTCTGTCATGTCTGATTCAAAGCCTGAAAAAATCCGGATCGGACCGAAGTTCGTGAATATAATTATTTTTATATTACTTTACTTCTTAAATTATATAATATAGATATTAAATATTTAAATACGTCACAATTTGACAAACTAAATTGGTATATAATAAATTGATGAAATAGTAGAGATCAACATTATAATCTAAGAAATTAAATGTCATACTTCATACGATAAATAATTGGCATTCACATGTTTAGAAATTGCGATTATTTCATTAAAAATAAGATATGGGCTTCAATTTTATACATATATTAAATTGCAAAATAATTTATCCATTTAAACTTTTAAAAAACAAATATTATATTCTAAATAAATTTTTTTTGTGTAGAAATTAAGTAACTAGTTTGGTCCCAAAACCGAATATAATAAGTCTGGTCTTTAGTCCAAGAAATTGGGAGAATTCGGTCTTCGGTCGATCCGTGTCGATCCGGTCTGGTCCAATTTTGGACATTTGTGAAACCCTATGTGCAATATAACATGATCATTTGGCAGCCTCCAAAGGTCGAAGTAGAGGCCCAATTATCAGTATAACATGTTTATTCAACAACTTCCAAAGAGTTGGCATTTCATATTCCGATTGCGTTAATAGAAGAAAAAAACTGTGTACATTCTTATATTTATTTTTAAAATTATGTTTTAGGTTTTTTATGCCCGGTCCTTTATACAAGGCTATATTAAACTGAATTTTTCGTAAAAAGAGCATAAAATGTCATAAAAATATTTGAAAAAAATAAAATAACAAAATAATTTATTTTTTGATATTTGTATATATTTTTGGTAATTATTTAATATTTTTTAGAATTGTGCGTTCGGTGCGTAGCACGGGTAAAATGCTAGTATAAAATATATGTAGATTTTCTAGTTCAAATAAAATTTTCAATCTAAAAATTCGTCAATTTCTTATATTTTTTGTTTCAGGTAGTTTTATTATAATTGTTAAATTATCATTAAATTAAAGATTCTTTTGTGAATTTCACGTGATCTGTAAAATCGTCTAAATCAAAATTTTAAAACTCAAAATTGAGCACATATAGTAAACTGAACGTGTAAAATCTATTGTATATCAAATTTTAACAATATCACGTAAACTAATTACGTATAAATATTAAAAAAATTATAAATTAATATAATTATCTATACTATAATATTATAAGCGAAACAGGGTATAGTTGGTTGGTTGGTTAACACCTTCCAAAAAGTTTGTTAACACCTTCCAAAAATGAAAAAAAAATTAAAATGTATATAAAATTTTATTTTACTTAATAACAAACTCTTTTAATTACACTCCAATTAATATTCAATTACATTCTCTTTTAGTTATATTTGAATTAAAAATCTTCACCTACACCCAACTTTTTTAGACTCTTTCAATTACTTGAAAATCAAATATTTTCACAATTAATTTAAATAATTTTAATATTACATATTTATTAACAAATTTACTACAAATTATAAATCAACAAAGTGAACATAAACTAAAACTATATAATAATCAATAAAAATTTCCCACAATTACAAATTAATATTAATTACATTAGGGGTTATTCTGGAATCATAATTTTTTTTTTGTCAAGGGTATCTATTCCATAGATGAAATGTATCGAATATAATATTCATAAAAAGGGGTTTCTTTCATTCAAAAAAGTTTATTATCTAACCGAAAGGCACGCATGTTGCCTCCTATTATTTAGACAATAGAACCTTTGAGTCCGAAAAGAAAATCACCCGAAAGGGAAAAAGAAATTGCAATTAAAATTGTCAACAGAATAGTGCTCAAACAACGTAAGTTCAGCACTACATAAGAACAAAATCGATTCGATCTTCAGCTAACTCAAAATCTGCTTGCCTGACCACCAAATTCTTCTTGACAACACTTTGTCAACAACCTTGCTTCAAAAACTGGAGCTCTGTCCATTCTCCATCCACCTTGACTGTTCCATAACTTTATTTTAAAAGACAAAACTGAATCTTCTTGAGACTTTTTTGTTGCTATTGCTATTAAAACTGCACGTTACCAAAACAAACCTGTCAAGAAAGGAATAAAAACAAATAATCACTGAAGGGATATAAAATTAAATATAGTAAAACTATTTTGAACTTTGACAAACTAGATGCTTACTTCTAACCAAAGCGGATCCCTTTGGTTAGAAATCTAACACAATAATGAATACCTAACAAAACTAAATAACTAAGTATAAAAAATTATGGAATATACAAGCCAACAAAATGGCACATTATTACCTCTTAAAGGTCCAAAACTTAAGCCATCAATCATGACCACCCAAAAATTGTACAAAAAACATAGATTGCTTATAAAAGTCAAGAATTGATATGCCATTTAAACTCAATAAAACAAATTTAAGACTAATCAAAATACGAATCAAATCAAAATCTTAAGCACAATCAATATACACTGATTAGTCAAAAAACCTCAATCAAAAAAATAAGAATCATGATCAAATAGACACTAAACTGCAAACTCTGACTATCATCCAGAAATCATGCTGAAATTGAACATATAGACAACAATATTGATTGCAAGAGGTCCTGATTAAACAGGGGACATCACTTACACAGTTAGGTATTAGGAAAGTAGATAGGTGATCAGATCATACCAATTAAATAATCATGGAAAACAAACATTGCATAACTGGCATCTAATATGATTTATGATTTATGTTAATATGGCATATAATACATGACCACTTGTTAGAACCACAGTAATCACAATAAATATATCTCATACACACATACAAGTGCATCTAATAGTGATATGATAGCATGGGAATAGATCAAGGGATAATGAGGTTATCCCAGGTTATCCATAAGTAAGAGATAAAGTTGTGAATTAGGGTGTCCTATAATGTATGCATGAACGATACTAAATCACTAAATGCAAGAGATTGACCAGGAAGCAAAAATCAAGTTATAGTCAAAACACTTATCAATTTAACCATATAATATCAAGTTCATTTGACAAAAAGAATCTATCCAGAGCATAGTGATTCTTAGCATTGCCTAGAAGTACAAATTAATCAAATCACCAAAACTCTTAGCAAGCAATGATATATACCAATCTCATTAGAAAGATTCACTAATAGTACGTCATCAAGAAAATTTTGAACTAAAATTAATATATATCAAAATTTCTCACAAAAAACTCAAGATATCCATATTATAAGCAATTTATCCTCAGTATAACACACCATACACAGATTGTGTGATAAAATTGCAAAGGTCCAAAATTCATACCTTGCCCATGGGGTCAATACACATAGGACTTACCTTCCATAGATGCAAACACTCGCATATACTCTGAAATTGGCATGACTCAAACAAAATACCCTTGACTCGTTCTAGATTCACTGAGTTAACCATGAGCTTTCACTGAGTTGAGTGTGTATCTATCATTTGTCTGTATTGTCTTCTTGAACAGCACCAGGGAGCGATTAACCTTGTTTGAAACTGAGCTTTGAGAGCTTGAACCGCCATTGTTGAGTCGCCTAGCACCGAGTTGCAATGAGTATCATCTTCGACCACATGTAACTGATATTGTAAGATCTTCTTCATTATTGTATCTTCACGACCAATGACTCATATCGCTGATTTGTGTATGGATTTTTTTGTATCGATGTGAATCAAATTAGGGTTTCTTCG
Source organism: Saposhnikovia divaricata (assembly GCA_036435485.1). Classification (NCBI taxonomy): domain Eukaryota; kingdom Viridiplantae; phylum Streptophyta; class Magnoliopsida; order Apiales; family Apiaceae; genus Saposhnikovia; species Saposhnikovia divaricata. The sequence continues at coordinate 31,191,241 of CM071600.1, forward strand.
ATTAAAAAATCTGGCATTAGAAAGGATATGATTTTGATGTGTAGAGATAGATATCGAAGAGAGAAGTAAGAAAATATAATTGGATTGAACGGAAACATCTCGAGGTGATCGGAATTTACAATTGAAGAACTAGGGTTTTGAAAGAAAGAACAGTCGCGAGAGAGACCTACTTCAGTTTGGTATAATATTTGTTTGTTATTATTGAATCATAATTTGAATATGATAATATCAACAAAAATTTGAATGTAAGTATCCATTTATATTTATATTATTATGACAAAATATAGTCATAATTCGAACAATATATCATATAATTAAACGATTATTAATTAATAATATATATTATGCCAGTATTATATAAACTAAAATATATAATATACATAATTATTAAAATATAAATAAAATATTATTTAAATTTAAGAAAACCGTGCATCGCACGGGTTATAGGCTAGTAATCTTTAAAAAAGGAACTATGCGATACACAGATTATAAGCTAGTTTATATGAGATGTCAAATTGTGTTTCAGTGGAATGTATGTATTGTGAGAATATATAGCAGCGCATTATTTAATATATAAAATGTATTTCTTTCAATTTGTTATTATCTCTATTTTAAAAATATTTTTATATTTAGCATGAAGTTCAGATTATACCAGATAAAAAGAATAATTTAAAAACTCATATTTTAATAAAAAACGACACTACTATTTTTGCATGCATATTTATATCTTCATTGGACGGACGTTGCATATGTTGTTTATAATTAGTCATTGAATCCAACTCATTGTTGTAACAGTTCCCGGAAAATTTTTGATATCATTCACTTGCCTTAAAATACGCACACCTCTTCTCCAGCCTTAGAATGATACCCATTTTTTAATCGAATTTAATCAAAATACTCATTTTAAGAAGTGTCATTGAATTTTATCGATTGAAGTATCTAAATCACAGTTAAGTATTTATGTTTTTTTTTTTTCAAAAAAAAAAAAATCTTCCTCATTTTCTGCTCCTTCTTGTTGAAGCTGTTCTTCTTGAAAGTGAGACTTATTATGCTGAAAGGAGAGACGGCGGAGATTCTGATCCCGAGATCGAAGAGTACCTATGCACTATGTTCCGGTTCACTGATAAGAAAGATAGAGTCTAGGCATAGGTAGCAATCCATTCTACAATTATTCTCATGACCTCTAGTATTTATGTTATTCAAAATACGCATTTGTCTTTGGCGTACTTATCAAATGGGTATCTTGTCTATACTATATTATTATAAGTAAAACAATATATATTTGGTTAGTTGGTTGGTTAACGCTTTCAAAAAAAATTGTTTACTAAAATTAACAAGTTAAAAAAATTATATTAAAAATATAATTGAAAGGTATATTTGGTTAGTTGTTTGGTTGGTTAACGCATTCCAAAAAAATTGTTAACACCTTCCTAAAAATAACAAGTTAAAAAATTATACTAAAAATATAAAGTAAGCAGTCAATTTCAGTTGAGTATATATGAATTTATGTAAAACATGTGTTTTATTTTTTTCAGTAAGTTATAGTGTGTATTTTAATTTATTTTTGGGGAATTCTCAATGGTACCACTGTACTTTTGGCTTTTGTCAATGGTATCATTACGTTTTTGACTCCTCTTAATGATACCCTTAACAAATTGACTTTCTAAAAGAAATACCATTCTGTTAAAAAAACGTTCTAGAAATGTTAAGTAAGGTCAAAAGGATATGGTACCACCGGCAAAAACCAAAAGTACGGTGGTACCATTGAGAATTTCACTAAAATATATTTGAAGAATATTGGTTGGTCCCAAACCAGTTAAAAAATATAAGAACAATCTTGGCCATGCGTTGCAGTATGCAATAAGAAAAAAGGTTGAATATTGGCCGCAAACCCTACTTAACGTTTCTATAACGTTTTTCTAATAGAATGGTATTTCTGTTAAGAAGTCAATTTGTTAAGGGTACCGTTTAGAGGAGTCAAAAACGTAATGGTACCACTGGCAAAAACCAAAAGTACAGTGGTACCATTGAGAATTTCCCTTTATTTTTTTAGAAGGTGCTAATAAGTTTTTTAGAAAGGTTTTAAACAACCAACCAATTATATCATATTTTCCTTATAAAGGTATAGTATAGACAGATAATATATTTATTTTTCTTTTTCTTTTTATTTTCCTTTTTTTATTTGTTTAATTATTAATAAAATTTTATATTAAAACTGTTTAAATTAATTTTAAAAGATATTGGTTTCTCAAAAGAGTCTGAAGAGAAGTTGGGTGTTGGTGGGGAATTTTAATGAAAATATAATCAAAATAGTATGTAAAATATGTGGTTTATATTTTTAATTAAAATTAAATACATTTTGATTTGTTTTTTGGAAGGTGTTAACAAACTTTTGGGAAGGTGTTAACCAACTAACCAACGAACCAACGAACCAAGGCACAAAAATATATTTTTAAAAAATTAAAAAAACGTGTTAAAAATTTCAAATCTAGTTAAATTATATATAATTTTAAAAATAAAAAACCACATGTTTTATAAATTTATAAACATTTTTAATTATATCTCGATTAGAATCATCGTCCGCACACACTTCTTCCTATGATTTTTTCTTCCATGATTTTAGGTTACACTAAATAATTTTTAAAAATATCTATTGAATTCTTAAGATATTTAACAATAAATTTAAAAATAATGTTAAATTAATAATATTTATTTATGTCGTGAAATGAAATTAAGTATGGAACATATGTAAAATTAAAATTAATAATAAAATAAATTGAAATTTTATTACATCAAATAATTAACATATTAATTCATAATAGGAATATATGGTTGTCCGTGCTTTGCAGGGGTTATAGGCTAGTACAAATGAAATAAGATATCCAATTCACAAATGCGTATCTTAATTATTAAAAACAACACATCGGATAATTATATTTTATTATTTTTAAATGCTACTCCGAATTGGTTCACAAATTTTTTTCCAAAAACAAATAGGGTTTTATATCAAACGGGTCACTGATCTCATTAAAAAGTATCAAGTAGCTCCCCAGTCTCCACGGGGACTCATTTAAGCCACTAAACTAAGAAATATATCATTTGCCCCCCTGCATTCATAAAAATAATACAATTTATGGTGGCAAAAAAAGTTCAATCTTGGATAGATTGTATTATTCTCACAGGCCACCATAAATTGTATTATTTTTGTGAATGTAGGGGGCAAATGATATATTTCTTAGTTTAGTGGCTTAAATGAGTCCCCGTGGAGACTGGGAAGCTACTTGATACTTTTTAACGAGATTAGTGGCCCGTTTGATATAAAAGTCAAAACAAATATGTCCATTTACACACCACTCCGGCAAAATTTTCCCATTATGGGAATTCGGGGATACCTAGCTTACCCATCGATTAATGTTCCAGCTATGATTTAGATCTTGTGGTTGCCTTGCTCTAGAAACAGAGGTAATGTATCCAATTCATTAATTTTCTATGGACTTCTTTTGTATATATCAATGTTAGATGATGCATTGCACTAATTTAAAATGTACATTCATGATGCCCATATATTTCTTTCTGTGTTTCTCTTATACATTTTGAACCCTGCATCATAGATTTCAAGGTAACATGTCAGGTTCTTGATGGAAGTACCCTGCGAATTATTTCTGTAAATTATAATTATGCTTATATATGACGCTGAGATGCAATTTTTATGTTGTTCTAACATGTTAATTTCTATAAATTATTATGCTTATTGTTAACCTTACCTTACATCGATTTGTTTGGTTATAGCCTTATAGGTATCACATTAAATATTCTGGCTATAATAGTTATTTTACGATGATGCTTGAAATTTACTTTAAGGCCTTGCTTTGGAATTTCATTGAGGAGAGGGAATGAAAGTATACATAACAAGAACAAATCGTTACATTTGGAATTATAATAAATAAATTTAAAAGGCTTTCTTTCACTTAATCCCTTTTGTGTTTTTAAGTTTTGGATTCAGAGTGAAGGTGATGTTACTTTATTTCTCCTGCATTCCTCGCTTTCCTTATACAAAACACAATACCACAAATTGGAGCCGAAATTATTCACTTTACTCCCAATTCAATAATTCATCTATTTCCTCTCTATTAAAACTCGAGAGCACGTAGTAAATAGCTAGCTAAGTAGCTAGAGTTTTGATCATGTAGTTGTTTTTCTTTACTCCCAATCTGGTGGGATTTGCCACATGTCGATGATGATGTTCTGCAGCTAAAATGTGTGTGTAGTAGTTTGTGCTACAGCTTAATGCTAAGGGGCACAGGTTTATACTTGACCTAAAAATACTTGCTCTGGCATTTGATGGGGAAAGATAGATGCATCTGTGTTGCCCCCTAACCCTCTATGCAAATATGTAAAACAAAGTACCACGCAATATCACACGTTAATTTACTGGATTTAGGTAGTTATCTGTATTTGTTTTTAGACATGGAGACCTTCCTGATTAAATTGCAATTTGATTCTCCTGTTGAAGAAAATTTTCTTATATAATGTAAGTCTTAAATTGTGCCATCAATTTAGAGTTCGCGTAAAATGATTAACTTCTTATGAAAGAAGCTTATCATGTTGGGTCTGACTGGAGTATCAATCTAATCACTGACGAATTAAGGCTGTGAACAGACCCTGATTTTTGGTGCTTTTTTTCTTTTTGTTCAGCAAACTGTACCTTGTCTTGTCAAATTTTTATCCGATGGCATTACAAGAGAGTTTAAACAAGTTCAAGAAGCAGCAGGAGTTCCATACAATCCAGACCAACATAAAAGCAGGTTCAAAGTCGACTGCAAAAGTCACACCTTGTAATGCTCCTACAAATGCAAGGTCTCCTGCCACTCTAGTGAAGTTCTCAAGTGATACAGAAAGACTCCAACACATTAACAGCATAAGGAAAGCTCCTGTAGGGGCTCAAATAAAGCGGGTTATAAACTTTCTACTAGAGGTAATATATCTCTACTCTACTTCTAGCTGTCTTAATTTATATGTTTTCACCTTCCATATCCATTACTTTTGAAGATTGGCTGCTATTTTATTGTCTTTGCAGTGGTTGCAGCATATTGGCATGATTATCAAGTAGTATGTTTATTCATTGGTCTATTATAAGTTGATAATTAAAACATCTAAGCTGTCTATGTGCACCAAGTTCTTTATTATAGTGCACACAGAGTTACGTCATTAAGTATTAGGTTAGAACATTATTTCAAAAATCATGGAGCTGAAGTAAGACTTTTGAAGAGCAGGGGAGTCTCTGGAACCTTGTTTAAGTCGTACGTCAATGTTAAATTGATTGATATAAAATAGCATGTCATTTCATGACTTGAACTTTTATTGCAAGTCTTTGCTTCCTTAATTGAAATATTAGCCTGCCCTCTGGCTTGGACTATCTATCTCCTACTTTGATAGTGTTAGCAAGGATGTTACCCCCAATGTCTTTTCGTCTTGTAGTAGAATTCTAACTAGCATCTGCTGTATGATTGGTATCTTCCCACTGATGGGATCTTTGAGTAATGAATGGTTAAAAAATGGAATTTGGCGGGACAGCGAAGCTTGTCACCAATGTTACTGCCTTACAGGTATCTGGCCAGAAGTATGAACTTGGATACATGTCAGATTTGGAAATATATTGAAAACCTTGCATGTTTTTTTTTTTTTTTGCATGTGCTACTGTATTCTATGTAGAAGTTAGTTTATATAAATTCTCCAGTCCCTGAGATTTATCTTCATATCTCTAGACAAGGCAAGCTTTTACAGCGGACCAAATAAATGAAGCATGTTATGTTGATGTTAACGGCAACAAGGCTGTGTTTGACAGTTTGAGAAACAATTTAAAAGTTTATTATGATGGAAGGCACTTCTCTTACAAGGTAATATTATTTTGACAAGTTTATTATAATGAATTTTGGCACTTCTTTATCTCTTTTTAATTTCCTGAGAGAAATATTTTTAGCATTGGTCTTGTTAGAATGTGCTGTGGGCTAATCTTTTTTTTTTTTTCAGCCCTTGTCTGTCTGTATCCAAGTTCTAATTACATGATCTTTATCTGCCAACAGTCCAAGCATGATGTAAAAGATAAGAGTCAACTCCTTGATTTGATACGGAAATTCCCCGAGGGTATAGCTGTCATCGATCTCAAGGATTCCTACCCATCGGTTATGGATGATTTACTGGTATAACTAGATTTTTTAATATTCCGTTTCGTTTGATGGAAGTTCTGATGAAAGCAGTTCAATTTATAACGAAGGCAGTACTTGTCAAGCAAATCTACTGAACACTTAATTTTCTCGTGGAAGTACAAAAAGTCCGTTTCGCCTAAATGGTTTCCATCACATCTTAAAGTAATATGATGAATAAATAAAAGGAATATTTCTGACCTACACTGTTAAGCTGACATTGACTCGCAAAAAATCATTTTGTGAATGTTGGTTTGCTTTTCTCGAAACACACGTTTGGTATTTGTAACTTGTAAATTTTATAGCTGGTTATACGTTGCAACATGCATATTGTCCTTGATATGCTTCAGAGCACTATTCTGATGTTTTTATTATTTGAGAAGTGCCCTTACATTGTCATCTCTCTCTGGATTTCCTTTAGGCTCTGAAAGCTGATGGTGAAATTTGGCTGCTATCAAACTTCGATTCACAGGAAGACACAGCATACCCCAATGATCCCAAGGTACCTATAAAGGTTGATGATGACCTGAAACAATTATTTTTGGGAATTGAATTACCAAGAGATATGATCAACATTGAGAAGGATCTCCAGAAGAATGGGATGAAACCTGCTACAAACACTGCACAGAGGAGAGCCACAGCACACGTTCATGGCGTCATCAACAAGCCCAAGCAAAAGAAGAGGAACAATGATATCAGCAACAGAACCAAGTTAACTAATACTCATCTTCGTGATTTGTTCAAGAAACTCGGATCGTAATGGTCTATCAAGATGTCATAATAGTCTTCGTAAATATTTCTGATCTGTATATTTGGTTTTCAGATATATGTGCTTCAGCTAGGCATTTCTTCGATTTTTTTTATTATCGGCAAATTATGAAAGGACATCATTTATGTGTCTTGCCCGAAACTTGAATCTCGTCTACTGGAATGTACTATGAGTATATGTGGTTGTTTCCAGGATGAACCTGATTGAGCAATGACTAGTGAAGTAGTTATTGGTTTTTTTGTATAGTATTTTGATTTATTAAGCCTGTATACTTAAAAGATATTATCCATGTTTGATGCTTCTTGTATAAAAGAAAAGAGTCAAACACAACAATGGTATGTCTCCATCCTCATGTTTTTACCTAAACTTGAACTTAACTGTAAAATACTGCAAGGGGAACAAAACAAATTTTTTTTTTTTTGCTAAATTAAAAAAAACTAATTCTAGTGGGCATTCAAAATGGTAAGTCAAATTAACCTAAATTTTAGAATACTACTGTAGGAATTTATAATCCAAAAAAAAAAAAAAAATTACATTACTGGCTGGGAAGCATTTTAAAAGGGTATTTCTTTGGTTTTAAGTGTTGATAATAAACCAAAACCAAACCAAACATACCCAGTATATCCCGCTCAGGGCAGGGTCTGGGGAGGGTAGGATGTACGCAATCCATACCCCCACCTTTAGAGTGGGGAGGCTGTTTCCGTGAAGACCCTCGGCTTGTGCGTGAAAAAAGAGAGGGTGTTTTGGTATGGAAAAGATCTGAATGATACCTGAGCCCATGGCGTCCTCCACATGGGATAAACATACCTGCGAGGTTCTGCACGGCAAAAAACAACAATATAAGACCATAAAATAGGGGAATGCTGAAAACAACGATTGCGGGCGAGACGGCCGAACTACTAAGATAGCGTTAACCGGGACATCCCAACTCTGAGGCTCTCCACTACCGAGCCGCTCCCTAGAAGGGAATCCACCACTCTGATATGACGTCTCCAAGAGAGCCTATCGTCGGTCATGGTCGCATCTAGGTTAAGGGCCTTCAGATCCATCCTAAGCTGCTCGTCCCACGACCTCTTCGGTCTGCCTCTCCTCCTCACCCCAGCGACCGAGATGTTTTCAACCCTCCTCACCGGGGCTTCAACCCGCCTCCTGCGGACGTGTCCGAACCATCTTAACCTCCCTTCCCTTACTTTCGCTGACAAAGGCGCCACCTCGAGCTCGCTCCTAAACACAGCGTTCGGGCTTCTATCCAACATCGTACGTCCGCAAGACCACCGCAACATCCTCATTTCCGTCGCTTCCATCTTGTTTTCAAGAGCCTTCTTAGACGCCCAACACTCCGACCTGTAAAGCAAAGCGGGCCGGATGGGCGCTCTGTATTAAGTGTTGATAATACAGGGCGCCAATTTGGTAACTACATTACATACATACACACATGTATGGATGTTTTATCCTAGTCCACCCATTATAACTGGTACAAATTGTAGTGTTTACCCTTTTATCTACCGAGCTTCTACATTACTCTACTGCACATGAAATTAAGCAAGATGAATGTTCAAACTTACCCTTTTAGCCCCTGTACTTATCTTCTTAACACATCTTCCTCCAAAGCCTTGGCTTCTTCAAGAAAACCCTTCAATGGTAATCTTATAAATTCTTGATCTTTATTTAATTAATTGGTTAAATGATGTTAATTTTATTGCAAGTTAAGTTTTTGAAATTTTGGGTATTATCTTTTTTGATTTTCTTGTTGATGGTGTCATTTTTTCAATTGGTGAAGTTTTTGGGAGGAAACTGCTGTCTGGGCAAATCAAGATTCGGACTAGAGCATTTTCAGCTTCTGAGGGGATAAACATAAGCACCCAAAAGCCGAAAAGGTGAGGTTTACAGTTTCTTGAATTATCTGCATTTGCCTTATTGTAGATTACTATGTGCACATTTGGGATGCACATGGAGACACAGACACATTCTTGCTAGTATGTGAACGAAATCAGCTAATTGATTGTTTTTGGTTTTAGTAAATAACTATGTTTTGATGGGGACATGTGAGTGAGGGTGTTACCTAAAAAATTATTACTTTTGGGTTAAGGGGGTACCCGTTATTTACCTTTTTTCCTGGTAGTAATGGAAATAGTAAGATATATGACTACAAGATTGCGAGAGAGTGATGTGTTGCTTAATGTTTAGGTAATGTTCATTAATGTGTTATTGTGTCTCTGTTGGTGACTTTTTTCACTATATGCATAGTTTATCACGAGCTAACTATGTGATATAATTTGGAGGTGCTTTGTGCACATGGAGATTGAGCCATTACGAGATTCTACCATCAATGAAGGTTCCAGGAACTGTGATATATGAAGAAACTAAGACACAATGGAACTCCAACAATCGGTTCCATTTATATATCGCTGCATACATTTAGAGATCATATTCTGGATGAGTAATAAGGTCATGTTGCCAGTGCCACATACCTTTTTCTGTTAAAAGTAGAAATGAAACTTATACATGTTTTTACATAGATGTGTTTATCAAAAAAGGAGAAGAGTGGGAAAACAGGGTAGCATGAGTGTTGAGCTAATATCTCATGTATGTCTCAAACTATTAATATAAAGGGACCTGCAATCAAGTAATCAACCAACAAACCAGTGCCCTTTATTCGGCATAAAATTTCAAGATATTCATGTTGACTTGTTTAGTCCCCTCAACTTTTTGCTTCCTCAATCTTCAATTTGTAAAATCTATTCATGTGACAGTAAAGCATTTTCATTTCATAAGTTCAAGTGTTCAACTGCCATGATACGAGTAACAACCTCTCTATCTCAGAAAGGTCGTGGAGCACATAACTCTGGTTAAAGTTAATGAGGGTCTATCTGATGAGGAGGAGAAAGATATGCTGGATTATCTTTACACATGCCAGTACCAAATGGGTGGTATTGTGTCCATATCATTAGGTGAGTTCTGATCGGGTTTTGAGATACATCTATATGTATTACTTATTATCTTTATAAGTTCCATTTACATAATAATTATGTTAGATGAGGAAATTATATATCATGATAGCTATTCCTGATCCCATTCCAATCTAGCGTAATTTAATCTACGTTGGAATTTTTATGCTTCTAGACTGTTCCTTTCCTAACTTTGTTCGGCTATTGGTGGATCAGTCAGATGTCTCAAAATCTTTGGATTAAATTGCATTAGTTAGACGTTCGAAATGTTGTCTGCACCATAACCTTTACCTGCTTCCTTGATCTTTGGCTGATCTCATATTCCTTCAGGTCGGATCTCGAATAAAAATCCCGAAAAATATACCCATGCCATCTTCATGCGGTTCCAGAGAAAGGATGATCTAGCAAAATTTTACAATAATCCTTTCTACCTAGGAGTTATTAAAGACCATGTATCGCCTTACTGCCATGTACGCTAAACAAGTAAACACCAATACTCTCAGTTATTTACAATTTTTTCTCCTAAAAGTTTGAGTAACTACATGTGTATTATGAACTTATGCCGTTGCTGTGTCTGCTACAATTTGACAGGATATGCTACATGCAGACTTTGAATCTGAAGTGGAAGATGATATTCTTCCTATATTTCGAAAAGGAGAGGTTGGATAAGCAAACTTCATCTGTATAAAAGTATTATGTATCCGTCGTCAATTGCTATAAAGAGAAATAGAAATGTATATATGCTTGTATTATAATTACACATCTTTTGATTTGATTGTTTGACTACATTGAAATGAAGTACTATTTATTTGTTTTGGAAATCTGATTCAGTTGATACATGTTTGATAAATGGAAAATAAATCTGATCTTACTATTAGGCTTCAATCAGTCAGTCATTTCCTTCCTAATCCATCGTATTCTTGGAGATTAAGTAGGTTTTGCTTGGTCTTTGACTAACTTCGACAAGTCTGAATCGCATATCATGGCAGGAATTCAATTATGGTGTAGAATTTGTGCTTCTTGTTGCACTGGATGGTTCTGCGGAAGATGCTTTGGCATCTCTGTCAAAGTTGATGATGGAGTTTCCTTCATTGATTGTTCAATATACTCAAGGTGTTTCTGAAGCAACAATGCAATAGGCAAATATTCTTATCACACACACAAACACTCAACTCAGTTTGGTTGAATGATAAAGCTAATAAGGAAGCAAAGTATAAAACCTGATGTATAGAAGGAAATTTGTATCACCATATCTTTTGTATTTTATAAAATTGTGAAGAAATTATGCACAAGCGATGACTATATATTCGTTTTTGCTGTTACTTTGTCATGCCTTTCTTTATTTGCAGGTATAAATTTTAATGTGGGAAGTAAGGAATTCACCCATGTGGTATTCGTGCGATTTCGGTCATGTGAGGACCCCTTAATGTATATGTAGCTCCAAATTTTAGTTTTTTGTTTCTACTGATTTTTATTTTTTGACATAATTGCAGCTGAGGCCTTTAAGATATTCAATGAAAGTTCAGAGTACAAGGATGTAAGTAAACCACATATCTAATATAGCCTGTTTTAATATGTTGCATTTTTTTTCTATATAAATTATTTACACTTATAATCTATAAGCGACTTTGTTTTGACAAGTCTTCGTCATATAGCACGGGACTTCTGATTGTTTATTTTCTTTCCTAGCTGTCGATACTTTATATGCAAATTGTTCTGTTTACTCAAATATTATAGACCACTTAGTAACTGGCTCCAAAAATTTTATACTTAATATACTTTTCTATCTAATCACTAGCTATGCTAGGAGTCTGTGACAAATTTTAAACTTGATAATGAATGGTTAATACCTGAAGGTAAAGTTATTTTTACTTTCAATTTTTTTCATGTGATTGACGCTGCTTTTCTTATGTCCTAAGTTTTTAAAAGCATTTGATCAGTTCAACATTTCTAACATCTTTTTCTCTTTCTGATTTTGCAAATCAGATATGGAGGTCTAAATTTCAGCCTGTTATACACAAAGTCATATCTGTCAATTATTCTGTAGATCCAGTTGGCACCGAGGTCATGTAATGGGGTTATGCTAGATTGATGGTTTGTTTTCTTCCATATTGAGTTGATTGGTGCAGCCTATGACAACATCTCGTTTTTCTGGTAACTGTTTGCCCTCATGAATAAACAGTGCCTTGCTTTGAGGTGGTCCATATTTTTTGCCAATCAAGCAGGTAACAGAGGATTTCTCTATTAATATCTAGATTTTTATTGTACATTGTTTAGACATCTCTTATTAATTGCATACATTGACGTCACCTCTGTTCTTCCTTGAGGATATATACTGAAAAATTTCTAACTGATTTGGTTGCATGATGTTATCCTACTCATAATACGCCTCTCCTGGGTTACCTTATTGGTCAGTAGTCAGCAGTCTTGACCGTATTACATGTATACATCATACATGACACGACTGACGTCTACACCTACAGAAATCTGTGCTCTTCAGGAGTATTGTTTCGCTATTTATATAAGAAATCTTTTCGCGAAAACAAAAAAGAATTGGAATTTGATAATAGTAAAAAAATCTCTCTGTTAGACCTACACAACAAAAGCGTTATGTCATCCAAGCTTAATTAGTCTCCTCGATGGACCCACTTGGTGAAGGCGATATGCTTTCTTATTCATGGCGCATGTAAAATATGGTGCTATCTGTGGGTTTGGTTGCATACCTTAAAAACAGTCGCTTTTTGCTTAGATTTTTTATACGACTTGTTAGTAAAAATTTTATTTTTATTAAAGAGTTACTATATATTTGGAGTTTAATTGATAATGTTTAAATATTAAGTTACAAATAAAAACTACTAGAAGTGATGTGTGAGGGTAATAATAATTTTTATCGAGTCAGAATACAAAGTTTAAATAAGCATATCCTTTCTTCTTTTTAAAACCAATGCAAAAGTCTTTTTTACGCCATAAGTTGTTATGTGATAAACATACCAAATTAGTTAATCACCCAAACAGACCTAATAGTTTTACGCAGGAAGGATATTGTGTTTTCTCGGTATCAGATTAGTTAAATTTTTTAGACTTCTCATTTAAAATATTCTATAAAAATTACAGTTTAGTTCCTTAATAAAACAAAGTTCGATCATCGGGAGCAAGAATGTATAGACATGTGTAAACTGGAATCCTATTATTTTAAACAATATTAATGTTTTGTGTCATCTTAGTTATCATTTGGCGGACTTGATAGAAATATTAGACTAGACTTAAATTATGGCTGTGAACTGTAACCTGTAATACTGTGGTGTGATGACTGTCAACTTACATCAGTTTATTTTATTTGTCTGTTTACTCTGTAATAAACTCCACACTTTTACTAATTACTGTGTCTAATCAGCCTACGTATCCCTTCGAGAACCAGTTGTATTCTGTGAAAACTTTAATAATATATCTTATTAATAAGTGAAATCCCGTTTTAATGGTACTTCCTTCTAGATTCGTGTCTCTTAGAATTTTTGGAATTCCGATGTAATGATAATTCTTTTATTATAAACTACTGAGTTACGTAAATAACGTAGTTTTATTTTGTACATTTATAATATTTAAAATTATTTTTTTATGATAAATAAAATTATTTATAAAAAATTAATAAAAAAATAATCAATTTAAATAATCTTGACCCGTGCTTCGCACGGGTTATCATCTAGTATTGAGTTACAAATAAAAACTATTTGAAGTGATGTGTGAGGGTAATAAAAATTTTTATCGAGTCAGAATACAAAGTTTAAATAAGCATATCCTTTCTTCTTTATAAAACCAATGCATAAGTCTTTTTTACGCCATAAGTTGTTATGCGATAAGCATACCAAATTAGTTAATCACCCAAACTGACCTAATACTTTTAAGCAGGAAGGATATTGTGTTTTCTCAGTATCAGATTAAATTTTTTAGACTTCTCATTTTAAATGTTCTATAAAACTACAGTTTAGTTCCTTAAGAAAACAAAGTTCGATCATCGGGAGCAAGAACATATAGACATGTCATGTGTAAACTGGAATCCTATTATTTTAAACAGTATTAATGTTTTGTGTTATCTTAGTTATCATTTGGTGGACTTGATAGAAATATGAGACTTTACTTAAATTATGGCTGTAAACTGTAACCTGTAATACTATGGTGTGATGACTGTCAACTTACATCAGTTTATTTTATTTGTCTGTTTACTCTGTAATAAACTCCACACTTTTACTAATTACCGTGTCTAATCAGCCTACGTATCCCTTCAAGAACCAGTTGTATTCTATGAAAACTTTAATAATATATAACATACTTCTCATGCATTTGCTGAATACTGTAAATGAAAATATCTGTTTTTCTATCATAGTAGCCTGGAATTTATTATATATGTGTGTAATATAGATCTCTACGGAACAAATTAAATTAAAGAACAGCAGTAAGATTGCACCTGTAAACTGCAAAAACTTTGTATATCTGGAAGCATATTCAAAGAAGCTAATTAGTTGTGGAGTGGGTTCGGTCCTCCTGGAACAGTCCGCTCTGACATCCCATAAATTGGGTCGGTGTGAGGATTGTTGACCGCCACTGGAGATTCTGCAGGAAAATGCGATGGAAATGAGGAATGTAATCCTGGTTTCATATACGTCGTTGTTCCATCAGTTGTACTTCTGTGTATACCACGACAGTTTGAGAGTTGAGTGAACGAAAGCATGACCATGATGAACAGAAATGAGACCCTGGGATACTGATTCTCCATAGTTGTTATATGAAAGGAAGTAGCCGAAGAACTATAACTTAGCAGATAAAGCAGCTTAATTTAAGTTTGCTGTAATCCAAGCTGTGAAGTCTTTTAATATGGTTGGTTATCTGTGGTCCATATAAGGCCAAATATAGGAAAACTTAGATACTATGAAATGACCAAGCTACCCTTATATTTGTCATTAATTATGTAGAGTTGCATTACTAAATGATCAGATTTCTGTTTTTCTCTGAGCTTTAAATGCTGAATCTACCTCCTCTTTGTTGCAGGCCATTACTGGAATCCTTTTTCCAACAATCAAAGTACGGCAAGATTTTAATATGTTAATATTGCGAAATGCTTGCTCTTTTTCTAGTTATGCATGTGTGAGTATCTTGTATAAATCTATCATGAAGAAATGGAAATGTTCTTGATTATAGTTTCAAGGTTTTTTTGGTCATTTTGTATGTGAAAGTGTGTTCATGTGGCCAACCCTTTCGTGAAGGGCTTAGATAGTTGACTTGCAGTTCATTTGGCCATCTCTCATTAAACTATTTGACATGCTAGTCATATATAATTACATACACTCTCAAATATACAGTATTATACTTGTAGTAGACTTGGTATGGTACAATGACTCAATGAGAGACACGTGCCGCCAGACATGGTAGTTATCAAGTTTAGCACATGATCATGCCTGACGATTCCTGCATTTGTAGTTTAAGATTTGTTTATACTGGCAGTTCAGGCCAGATGTACAAGGTTGCCCCTTGCTTCAGCTCAACGAAGACCCTTGTTTAAACTTCGATAAATGAATATCTTCGGAATTGAGAAACTTTATTAACTTATCGAGATCAAAAATACACGGTCATATTTAGCAAAAAAAAAAAAAAAAGTCATAGAGGTTGTGTCTTTTTTATGGTATTGTACATATTTTGGCTCCTCCAGAAATTATTGGCAGAGTTAATTATTGATACTGGAAATTTGGAATCCAAATCTTGTGCATCCTTCTCTGATATCTATTACATACACCCTTATGGAGCCATAGTGAATATAGAGCACATGAATGGGCGCATCAAAAAGATTTGGAGTCGATAATTTGAGCTATTGAGCTATTTTTAATTTTTTTTTTTTATAGTTTTTTTGCGATCACTATCACAAATAATTGTAATTGTTGTTGATAACAGACAATTATAAATAATGCAATGACAGTGTTATTTCAATTTAAACGAAAATTATGTACACAAAATCAGGTATCGGTGCATCTTACCAAAGGAGCAGGTGTGCTTAATTATATCTGGGCCAAGCCACAAGGTGTTTTTTAGTGTAAACTTGCACTAAAAATCAAAAAATATTATATGTCCCCAAATCTTTGTGCAGCTTGATTTACAAGTTATATGACCCCCGGTTTGGAATAGGTCTTATTCCAACTGTTCTTTGCCTATTTATTCTTTTCGAATTTGGAGTACACGTTACGTTCTTAAAATCGACTTTCAGAATTATAAAAGCTATTCTATTTAATTTTCATGTTCGTCTAGTCTTGGAAATTCTTTTTTACTCCCATCTACGAAGAGCTTGTCAAACATGACAGCTAACCCAAAAATACTAAACGTGGATACAATTATTATGCAAATAATACTAGCTACATGCTTAATGTTAAAACAGTGAGAACTAACGTCAAGAGATGAAAAACGTACTGTAACTTGTTTGAAAATTTGAATCAGTTGCTATTATTAATGGCAGCAGCCGAGTTCATCTGACATGAAGCATGTACAAGAAATGCAAGATGGTACTTTCTGTTGTGCTACTTTCGTATTCGAATGCCATCTATGTCTTTCAAACCCATCTTCAGAGCTGTTTTCCTGAATAGTGCAGGAGGTCTTTGTAATCCAATGGAATCGCAAAATTTGCTTGCCAGTTCAACAAGGGTGGTCTTATCCCTGCCTATTTCCCTGATCGAGTTATAATAACCGAGCCACGCATGATAAGCTGCTTCCTTGATACTACCATCAACCTTTTCCATCGAGTCCTCCACCTGCAGTATTAGACAATTGCAACTTACATAGCAATTAGATTAATGCATCCAATTAACAAATACAAAAGTAACGACTGAATGCTTGACAAAGCCTAAAGCTTCTCTTATTCATATCTACAAGTGTATGGCAAAATTGACCATCCTCACTCATGTGTGACTGTGACAAAGCATCAGAGTTTATCAGTATCTCTAGGATATACCCAAAAAAAAACTCACAATGAAACTCAATTTTATTAAGCTCAGCCATCTGAAGTTTCTCGTAAATGAAAAGCCAACTAGACTCGCATAACCTGAACGACTCTCTTATTTCTCTTCTTCTTTTCCACTTGGATCATATTGGTTTTGAAGCGCAATTCGATTGGACTTCTAGAAAATGTGACACAAATTCACATCTTGGCATGGCATATCAATTGCTAAAAACATACCCCTTTTTTTCTTGGCAACTATATTATTCCTATTGTTTTTAGTAAATAGTCAAGTTTCATAAATTTAGATACTCATGCACACGATGCCTTCACTGAGGCTCGCGTCAATAATTAACTGTGAGTTATATGTTTGATCCAAACCTTTAATTTCATATCTGGATCCAAATGTGGCAATGAGATTTTTGCAAGAGGAAGGTCTTTTATCTCATCCAGGAAATGTTCTTCCCATGGTGCAACCAGCAAGATGCCTTCTCCTCCTTTGCCTTCTCGTCCTGTTCTTCCAAGACGATGTATGTAGTTTGCCCTATCAGAAGGAATACCAACCTGATAACAGCAACATTAATGTTAGTAATTCAAACCAAGAAGAATAAACGTAAATGGGTTATACGACATAGAAGATGTGCCAAACATCCACAGATCTGAATCAAGCAGAAAGCACATGCTCAGTGAGAAAAGAAATAGAAAGAAGAGCACAGAGAACTTTTAAATTGACTTGTCGTGGGTCGAAGCAGAAGATGTGGTTGTATTATGTCGGTTAAACACGGGCTTGGGGATCTAAAATTAGTCTCTGCAGTACATCTATTTACAATCAGTAAAAGCATATCCAGTGTTAGCTTACAGTCTAAGACCTGAAATGCATATAAAATACTTAAAATTTAATAAAAAAAAAGTGTGCATAAGCAAGACAGCAGCACGAAGAGAGTATATGAAAATGGAATTGCAATTGTCAAACTAATATTGCTTAATGCAAAGCGTTATTGCCATGCAAAGAAAAAAGAGGCTATAATTACCCTAATAAGTAATACCTTGAAAACTAGAGATACAAGGTACAATTCAAGCTCAAGAAATCTACAAAAAAATTAGCTAAAAAAATTTGTTTGGAACCACCAAGTACCTGGATAACCAAAGTAACATCAGGATAGTTCATCCCACGAGCTGAAACATCAGATGTAATGAGAATCAGCCGTTTCGATTCCTTGAATTCCTCAGAGATATGTGTGCGATAAAGTTGAGGTTTTCTAGAATGCATCTCTCTGACATTCAGTTTCAACTCACGGAGAAGGGTGAACATGAGAGAAGCCATCATTGCAGTTGTACAAAAAACAATAACCTGAGAACGTTATAGAAAAGTAAGCAAATAAAAACAGAGTACAAACAATTCAATAGTTTAAGTCCTGTGTCTAATAAGTCAGACCTTGTAATCAACCACTTGAGATATATGCTCCTTTAAAAGATGGAAAACCATTTGAAAATTCTGTTCATGCGGTACAACAAGATAGGACTGATTAACCTGCAACAACAATTTTTTTTTTTTTGTAACTTGGAACGGTGTAAGCAAGGAAGACTTATCATGAAAACTGATTTTTAATTTGAAACACATTCTATGAGTTATATGTATAATACTCCTGTAATCTGATTTACTTCCATGATTTATTACACCGTTTATTTAACTTGTACATTTTTATTACCATAAAAATTGATTCACTTAAAGAGTTAAACTTTATCTTTAATCCATATATAATATATGTACCTTAGCATGAGTTTCTAAACCCAATCCTATTGTATCAATATAAGCATGTTCCCTTTTTAGTACAAGTTGTGATACTCGGCGAACCTGTGAATTTGCAAAACCAAGTTAGACTACGCAATGTAAAAAAATATTACAAGGGCAAAAAATTTGAAATATTTGATTTTAACAGAAAATCTTATTTCCAACGGAGTAAACAAGTGAAAATAATAACCTCTTTCGGGATTGTAGCAGAAAAAAGCAAGGATTGCCTCTGACGGGGTAAACAATCAACAATTTTCTCCATGTCCTTCCGAAATCCAAGGTCCAATAAATGGTCAGCCTCATCAACTACAAGCAGATGCAGTCCCATCAAACGTGTTGACAGACCAGACTTGTTTTCAATGTGATCTAGCAGTCTACCAGGAGTAGCAACTATAATCTGGAAAGGACAAATTTATTCGTACTAATATGTTATGCGAAAATTGGTTGAAGTTAAACTAAGTTTCATTACTGTAAGAGCAGTTACTTTCATGTATCTAAGATCCTTTGTCTTCTAATCGTGGAAAGACTCAAAAACCACGAGACCACCTTCCATACCTGACATGGATCTGATTCTAGACGTCTCTGATCAACTTTGAACCGTGTTCCACCTACTAGAGTTTGGACGCCAATGCCATCATGGTACTTAATCAATACATTAGCTTCTGCAGATATTTGGCTTGCAAGTTCCCTTGTGGGGCACAAGATAAGAACATAGACTGGTGGTACCCGTAGGCGTGACTTGACACGTGAAGCCTTTAAAACTGTTTCAATCGCAGGAAGCTGTTTTTGTTTAACAATACTGCAAGAAAAATTTGGATAAATTACAAATTAAGTACAGTAACATAAATAGACTGTTAATACCAAAAAGGCAGCACTCTTCCCGGTTCCTGTCTTAGCTTTGACTAAAGCATCCTTTCCTGTTGAAGAAAAAGAATTTCCAAAACATATATTAGATGTTACTGTATAATCCCAGCATGACACCAAATGATAACTTTTGTTATCACCCTAAAGAAGTACATTAAAACTTAAACACATCAAGTTTCTCAGAAAGAGAAATGTTATTGACATGTCAATATCTTATTTAGTGCTTCTCTACGATTAAAGGAGACGCCCTTGAACTTTGTAGAGCTTTCAGCAAACATGATCGGCCCTTTTGGCAATAACATAACATATTATAGGAGTGTCAAATGAAGACATTATTATTTGTTTTTTTTTCCTTTTGTCATATTTGTTTAACAATTAAAAGCGCATATTTTGATGCATTACACATGTAACTTATACTCCTATGTTACAACGGGGATGCCACAATAAAAATAAATAAATTAATAACCTCGTACAATGTGGCAGGACAAAACACAACATCTGCGAAAAAAGTCTTGCCCCTTTGATGTTATTTAATAGAGATTGTGACGCTAAACGGAAGTCTTGCCAAATATTATCGAGAAAGCCCAAAAAAGCCCAAAAATGGAGGTTATTCACCAAAATAGCACCCTGTAAGACATTGGCCCTTGCCTAGCACATACATAACGCTCATAAGTTTATGTTATCTAAAGTTCATAATGTATATGTAAATTTCTTCTGATGCGTGTAAGCTTATAATATTTGGAAAGAAAAAAAAGGAACACAAAGATATAACGCGCTAAAGCTGTAACACATCCTTTAAGTGTGTTATGCGCGTGCCAGTGAGGGGCCAGAATTTTGATATGTGCTATTTTGGTCATTTTTCTTTAACATTTGTGCTAAATAAGATCAACACCAAATATTATCCTCTTAATGTTACCAGCATATGCGAAAGTTTGAATACCACAACTGATTCTGCGAATCTTATACAGTATACTAATTTTTTGGTATCTATGCTTTTGTAGTCGGCTTCTGAATTTTATACAAAGTGACTTCCCAGTCAGAAGCAACATAAATAGTTAGTACGAGAAGGATCTCAAGCTATAAATTATTTTAATCATTTAACCCAACTTGACAACAATAATTAAACATTCTTAGTAAAATCACAACCCATACATTAAGGTAAACAATATGGTTAAATTAAAATCTCACATATTTGCTTGGTAGCCAACATACCTTCGAGGCAAGCAGTCATTGTAGCCTCTTGCACCTTGGTCATTTGAACATAGCCAGCTGAAGTAAGAGCCTTGACCGTTAATGGAGAAACATCAAATTCATCAAACCTGCAACAAACAAAATTCACCATATCATCTGATGTACCAGTCCACAACTTTTGAGCCATCACTTCAAAACTAGATTCCAAGATACCAAATTTACGATTCACGTACCTTTTCTCACTCATAATAGATTCTTCCTCATCATTCTCCTCCTCATCCTCTACCGCATTCCTTTTGCTAAATTCTTTTTTAATCATCTCAACATGCTGCTTTAAATCATCCTCATTCTCTAAGAAATTTAAAGGTATCCTCTTCTTAGTCTTCTTATCATAATTCCCCAACGCCGCACTACTCCCTATCATCTTCTTGCCTCCCGATTCCTCCTCTCCGCCTTCCTCGTCCCCCACAATCCCATTAGCACCAAACCTAGGCCATTTCACACTCGTCCCCACATTCCCCTCCCTCTCAAACTCCGAACCATCATCATCATCACTACTCGAACTATCATTCCCCCTAAACTTATACCTCCCCGGCCTCTTCCTAACACTCGCCCCAACCGAATAAAACCTAGGTTTCGACAAATTCCCCATCCCCCCAAATCCCTCAACCTCAAAATTTCCCGCCAAATTCCTCGGATCACGAAACCTCTCATTCCGACTAACCGGTGCATCATTGGGCTTAAAGGTGGGAACTTTAACCGGCCCATCATCCTCATTCCACAAATCTTCAGCCCCCTCTTTCATAAACCTATCAGCAAGTGCTTTTATGTGATCTTTAGGCGTAATTGGGTTGTAATTGCTCTCGATTTGTCTCGATGAATCGTCGATTTTGGCGCGAATATCAGAACGAATTCTTGCCTGGTAAAGCTGTTTTTCTTGATCAAGTAGTTTCCGTTCTTTGTCTCTGGCCTTTTTCTCGTGGAGGCGCTTCCACTGCCACTTGTTTAGACCGCCGGGAAATGTGCGGGGCCCACCGCCCATGTGCCGGACGGAGGTTAGGATTTGGAGCAGGCGTGGGATGGGTTTGCAATGTTCTAGAAGGAAGATGATGTTCATTTCTGTATGTATTAGTGTGTGTTTGTGTGTGTGAGTGAGAGAGAGAGTTAGGGTTTAGGGTTTAAGGATGAAGATGAGGAAAGGGGTAAAATGGTATTATGGTGTGTGGGGGGATGAATTTCAACATTTTAGAGAAAAAAAGTTAAAAATAACGTTTTTTCTGGAAAAAAATATAAAAATAACAATTCTGGGGGAGGGGTGTTAAATATACCGAATTTGTTACCCAGCCGACAAATGCGTCTTCCGGATACGCATTCTGTTTATGCGTATTGCATTATACGCATTATCATAATGCGTATTGCTTGTACTTGTTCCACATGACCCATTTGTCAAATCTGTCAAATCTTTTATATATATTTTTTTTAAATTGCAGGACCCACCACTAACAAATGGCAGCCATATAAAGTTTCCTCCACTAACATATTCCATTTCGTGTATTATTTTTTTTTTTGCTTTTTTAACTTTTTTTTTGTTTTTTTGTGTAGAATATTATTTAATTTATTTATATTTTCTCGGGTTTCAACGGTTAACTTTTGGGGTTCAATAATTCCATTTTGGGTTTAGAAATATTCGGAACTACGAATAAAGTAAACCGTGTACGAACTTAGGATTTAGGGTTTAGGGTTGTTTACAACCCTAAACCCTAGACCCAAAACCCTAATTTATCCGAATTTTTAAACGCGTAGCGTTTAAAAATCATGCCGCCGGATTCAGTTTCTTAATTAAATTTTTTAAATTTTATCTTTATTCCCTCGAGTTTTCAACAATTAACTTTTGGGGTTCAATAATTCCATTTTGGGTTTAGAAATATTCGGAAGTACGAATAAACCGTATACGAACTTAGGGTTTAGGGTTTGGGGTTCCCTAGACCCAAAACCCTAATGTATAGGCCGCCGGATTCAGTTTCTTAATTAAAATTTTTAAATTTTATTTGTATTCCCTCGAGTTTTCAACAATTAACATTTGGGGTTCAACTTTTTCATTTTGGGTTTTAGAAATATTCGAAATGTATGACTTTTTTAAACCTAAATTTTAAACATTTTACCCCATTTGTGGATGCGTACCAGTTTTTATCTTATCTATTACTCCCTCCGTCCCAGTGGGATCTTTACATCCTAGCTGGGCACGGAGGACAAGACAAGCATATAATAGTGGGTATAAAGTGGGTGTAATATTGTTAAAATAAATGAAGTAGTGGGTGTAATAGTGATTTTATTGTTAAAATAAGTGAAGTAGTGGGTGTAATAGTGTAAAGTATTGTTAAAATAAGTGAAGTAATGGATGTAATAGTGTTAAAACTTACTATTTTGGGAATGTAAAGAAATGGATGGGACGGCCCAAAATAGTAACTGTAAAGAATCCGTTGGGACGGAGGGAGTAATTTTTAGTTTATTATCCAATTTACCCAGACTGTTTATGCATATCCTTTTTTTAAGACTAAAGCATTCTAATGATACCCATTTTAAAATTGCGTATCATTTTTCTAAAATAAAATTTTCCCCATGATACCCGATTGGGATTTGCGTGTTGATAGGTTACCCCGTTGGCTAATGCGTAACAAGTAATACCCGATTGGAAAATGCGTCACAAATCCGGTATTTTCAGCACGAAGTCCCGCGAATTGGTATTTTCATTATGCTCGTCTAAAAATCCGGTATTCAGTGATTTCACCCCATTTTAGATGGTTTTTGTCTTGTTTATTTATGGGTTTTTTATTTCCATAACTGTTAGTAGTAGTTTTTTTTAGGGAAAATAAAAAAAAAAGTAAAAGTAAACAGAATTAAATTAAATATATGAATATTTTGCCCTACATTGAAACAATGAAATAGGCCCTTATAATGTAAACAATTTTAAAATTTGAATAGTAAAACCAATAATTACATTATAATTATGTATTTGTTATCTTTCTTGCGAAAAAAATGAAAAAGTAACATAGTTGCCTAGTTTACTAGGTAATTTGTAGGGGTGTAAATGAGCCGAGTCGAGCCGAACTCTAAAATGTTTATGTATCGTTTGTTATGAAATTATCGAACTCGAACTCGAGCTCGATCTTGAATTGAGCCAAAAAATATGTTTGAGCTCGGTTCGTTAAGATAAAATGTTGTTCGCGAACCGTTCATGAACAACTCACGAACATGTCTCGTGAGCTTACTTACGAACTTCTGCTTTCAAACAACTTATTAAGCTTATTCACGAGCTTGTTCATGAAATTATGTTCACGAATAAATCTTAAATATTGTTCGCGAACTTATGCTCACGAGCTCACTTACGAACAACTCATAAACTTATTTTTTTATTTTTGTATACAAAAATCTAACATTAAAAAAATTAAAAAGTCCAAAATAAAATAATTAACTTTATGTCTCAGCACTAAAATTAATAATAATAAATCATCAACTAATAAAATTCTCACATCTCCTTACATAAAATATCATTAGTCATACAAAATACTAATTTTCTTACATAAAATCTATAAAATACAAGTCATACAAAAGTATCAGTCTCCTTACATAAATTTACACTCTTATTTGTAAATTTTGGCATAGATTATATGTTTATAGTATTATCTCATTACATTTTATAAATTTAAAGTATTAAAAAATATTATTATATTTGTAATGTTTAATTAACTTATTTTGGTCTTTATATTTCATATTTGCAAGTATCTCAAGTTAATATAGTTTAAAATTTTACACAATCATAAACATATTTTAATATCTTTTTATATATTTAAGTAGTATAAATATATTTATACATCAGTAATATTTAATACTAAAATTTAGCACTTAAAATGATGTAATATTTAATTTGATACCTATTTCGACAAATATATACTATTATACTGTATATACTAATTGTAAGATTTAGTTAGTCATTATTATTATTATTATAAAATAAACAATTATAATATCTAGCATAAAATATAAGAGATTCTAATTAATGGTGTACAATTAATAAGAGTTTCGAGAGTATATTTTAATAATCAAACATATATTATATATATGAGATTATCTATCGAATTTGTTTATGAACCGCTAATGAACTCGAATACCGAGCATGGAAACGAGCTCAATTATTGAACTTATTCACGAACATGCTCATGATCTATGTTCATGAACACGTTAATCGATCTTGTTCGCGAGCTATCGAGTCGAACTTTATCGTGATCAAGTTCAGCTCATTTATAAATCGATCGTTAAAATCATGTTCAAGATCGACTCGTTTGTGAATCGAACCGAACCCGAACCGAGCTTTTTTCGAACCGAACACCGAACCGTTCATGAGTGTATCGGTTCATTTACAACCCTAGTAATTTGTTCAATTTCAAATAAATGGGGGAAGGAAGCCTAAAGTTAACTTTAGGAAAATTTCCTAAAATTAACCATTGAAATGATGACACATCATTAAGATCATTAATGCTTCTGCGGGACCCTTATAAATAAAAAGTAGTCAATAATTAAAATTACATAGTTTTAAAGGTTAACTTTAGAAAATTCTCCTAAATTTAACTTTAGAAACTTTTTTCTCCAAATAAATATATATTAGTAATATTTTATTTTTTAGTGATATGATTGTAGTAGCGATGTTTGTTTCATCTTAAAGTTTGTAACTTATCTATACTATTATATAAAAGCCGAAACATTAAAAGTTTGGTCGGTCGGTCGATACGGTACCATTATTCAATTACAGATCTACTAACTAATCAATTTCTTTCTTGAGGTTAAATATATTATCTTTCCCATTTTTCAAGAACAAAATAATACAATATCCTTTTATATTTTATTTAACTAAAATTTCTCTTTTATTAATCAATTTCCTTTTTCAGGTTAAACATATTACCATTTCTATTATTCAATAACTAAAGAATTTCCTTTTTCAGGTAAAATAGAATATCTTTTACATTTTATTTAACTATAAATTCTCTCATTTTTCAAGAACAAAATAATACAATATCCTTTTATATTGTATCTAACTAAAAATTTTCTTTTATTAATCAATTCCTTTTTCAGGTTAAATATATTACCTTTTCTATTTTTCAATAACTAAATAATTTCATTTTTCAGGTAAAATAGAATATCATTTACATTTTATTTAACTAAAATTTCTCTTTGTACTATACTATTATATAAAAGCCGAAACATTAAAAGTTTGGTCGGTCGGTCGGTCGGTACGGTACCTGTTGAATTTACTTATTTACCCTTTCTCAATTACAAATCTACTAACTAATCAATTTTCTTCTTGAGGTTAAATATATTATCTTTCCTACCATTATTCAATTACAGATCTACTAACTAATCAATTTCCTTCTTGAGGTTAAATATATTAT
The DNA here is from genome assembly GCA_036435485.1 of Saposhnikovia divaricata. Classification (NCBI taxonomy): domain Eukaryota; kingdom Viridiplantae; phylum Streptophyta; class Magnoliopsida; order Apiales; family Apiaceae; genus Saposhnikovia; species Saposhnikovia divaricata. The sequence continues at coordinate 31,217,425 of CM071600.1, forward strand.
CTTTCCTATTTTTCAAGAACAAAATTATACAATATCCTTTTATATTTTATCTAACTAAAATTTCTCTTTTATTAATCAATTTCCTTTTTCACGTTAAACATATTACCATTTCTATTTTTCAATAACTAAATAATTTCCTTTTTCAGGTAAACTAGAATATCTTTTACATTTTATTTAAATAAAATTTCTCTTATTTTTCAAGAACAAAATACTACAATATCCTTTTATATTGTATCTAACTAAAATTTCTCTTTTATTAATCAATTTCCTTTTCAGGTTAAACATATTATCTTTTCTATTTTTCAATAACTAAATAATTTCCTTTTTCAGGTAAAATAGAATATCTTTTACATTTTATTTAACTAAAATTTCTCTTTGTACGAGCAGTTTTGTTTAATAAAATAACATAATTATATTATAATTATTATTAACTAATTAATTACCCCTTTCACCCAAAACATGTTACCTTTTCTCTAGCTAACATCTCTCTTTTTCTAATTATATCATGAACGGTTTCTTTTCTCTTACTAAAACCTCTTTTTTCCAATTATATCAAAGACATTTCTATTTAATAAAAATAAAATAATAATATTAAAATACTAATAATTAACCGATTACCTTTTCAGCTAAAACGTATAATTTTTTTCTAATTAAATTCCTTTTTTTTTTCTAGAAATATCACAAGCAACATTAATTTCTCATTTTCTAAAAACTATGAGCAATTTTATTTAGTAAAATAACATAATTAAATTATAATTATTATATGCTAGTCAATTACCTTTTTCACATAAATCATATCATCTTTTTAATTTTCACGTTACCTTTCTATTTTCTCTAACTAAAATCTCTCTTTTTCCAATTATATCAAGGGCGGTTCTATTTAATAAAATAAACTAATAATATTTTAATATTAATAATTAACCGATTATCTTTTCAGCTAAAACGTATTATCTTTTCTATATTTTCTAACTAAAATCCTTTTTTTTAATAGAAATATCACGGACAATATTAATTTTTCCTTTTCTAAAAATATTACGTTCAATTGTATTTGGTAAAATAACGTAATTAAATTATTAATACTATAAACTAATCAATTACCTTTTTCAACTAGAACATGTTACCTTTTTAATTTTCTCTAACTAAATCCTATCTTTTTCTAATCATATCACGGCATTCTATTTAATAAAATAAAATAATAATTTTATAATTACCAATAATTAACCGATTATCTTTTTCACCTAAAATCTATCATCTTTTCTAACTAAAATCACTCCATTTCTAGAAATATCACGGATAACATTTATATAATTATTATCAAATCATCTCATATAAAAATGTAAGCCTCCAAAATTCATGTTTTAAAAAATTAATTTAAATAAATGAAACAATTCATATAATATTAAAATAAAAAAATCCGTGCATAGCACGGGTTTTAAGCTAGTAATTTATAAGCCCATAAAAGTATATGATGGATGTTTGCTTACTCAACTTATAAGTTATACTAGCTTAAAATCCGTGCGATGCACGGGCTTTTTCAATATATAATAAATTTTGTTTATGTTAAAATTTTATTTTTATATAATCATTATTATTTTATTTTTAACTTAAATAATTTAATATAAATTTAATTAATGATACTTATGATTTAAAGGTGAAGTACACGATTACCTCTTTTCTAAAACAAAAATGCCAAAATACCCGGTCTCGCTGAACACCGCCCAAAATACCTCTTGATTGCGCATTGCTAACATTCGTAGATGCTTATACGCATCTACATTTTGCGCATTTGTATTTATATTTATATTAATATATTTAGGAAGTACACATGTTCACATTGCGTAGCTTTGCTAACCACGCATGACAATGTTGCGTGGCCCTTTCATCTCTCGCTCATCCTTTTAAAGTAGTTTTTAAAACCCAAAACGCTACTTTAAGTGGTGTTATCTTTTTTTTTTTTCTGAAAATATGTATTTGGAAATATTATTAAAGAACTTATAATCAAATGGTCAATTCAAATTGTGTTTTCTTACAAATTTCAGCCCTGATTTTTAAAAAATCGGGGGCCATCCCCGATTTTTTAAAAATCAGGATAAATTAGGGTTTTTGGTCTAGGGTTTTACAACCCTAAAACCTAAGTCCGTATAAGATTTATTCGTCTTTCTGAATATTTCTAAAACCCAAAATGGAAATGTTGAACCCTAAAAATTAACTATTGAACCCCTAGAAAATATAGATAAAATTTAAAAAATTTAATTAAAAATTGAACATTTCTAAATCTCAAATGGGACCCGTTGAACCCCAAATAAAAATTATTTAACCCCAAAGATTGTTGAACCCCTACGCATATGCTGTATGCGCAATCTGTATACGTATTACAAACATGCGCGATTTTAAGAAAAAAATAAAAAGTAAAGTATATGCACATACAAACAATGCGCATACTATAACAAAAAATGATAGAAAACGCAAACCATATATGCGTACCCTTATATGATGGACCCACACGGGTGACTTAAACAATGTGCACAACTTTTTTCATTTGTCACAGCACCAGATAGACAGAGGCATTGTTATTCATCAAATACACATATTTATAATGCGTGGAACATGGGTAAAAAGGACACTCCTTCCCGTCAACGGGTAATTTGGGCATGGATTGTCTATTTTAAAGGTAATTTGGTCATTATCTTTGATTTGAAGATGCATGATTTAAAGCTTATATTATGAAATTTTAAATTAAATACGTCATTAACGGAATTCGAACCTTGATCTTTAATAAAGTAATTTAATGAAAGTCATATGTTTACCCTATTTGTAAACATCGAGGATTCAACTCAACTTAAACAAGATTGTAATAGTAAATAGTATATATATACTGTCATAGGGATCTCAAATGTTCAACTATCAAGAGAAAGAAGACAAAGTCAATCTATCGTTTTGAGTTATACTACACTTGAAGAAGTTCATTCAGTTGATCAAGCGTCGGTGGAGTAATCAAGACAGTGGGTTCTATTTATAGTGACAAGAGGTTCCTACAGTGATAGAATACATATTATAAAGGTTTGAATAAAGAGTGAAGAAAAGGATGACATGAACCACAGCTTCAAAGTCAAAATATGAAGAACAGTCAATGCGGTTAGTCACTCATGAACCAGACCGTGCATCGAGTGTCAACATCATGTAGTGGAAGTTCTTCATTCACTTCAAGTGGTTCAAGCTATCAAGATTGGTAATAGTAGAAATCATTGTGCAAGCAACAGAAGTGCTACAATAATTAACCACAAGGATTTCGGTATCAAGACTGGCTCGAGGAGTAATTATTATGGATGATTAGAATTGTCAGATGAAGAAACCACAAGGGTTATGCTATCAAGGAGGTGTATTAATTCTCTCTTAATTGTTTAGATCATTTGGCTGATTTATTTGATAAATTAATTCTATCAGAATTAATTTATTCTGTAAATTAATTAAAAGGTTAATTAAGTTGGGATTAATATAATTATCAAAGGACTTCATATTAATTCTCCTTTAATTAATTTAATAAGTTGGCTAATTTATTTTGTAAATTAATTCAATCAGAATTAATTTATTATTTAAATTAATCAATTAATTAAATCAGAATTAATAATAATTATATTATTAATTAATTAAATTATTTGATTGATTTATTTAATAAATTAATTCTAGAAGAATTAATTAATTTAATAAATTAATTATACTAATTAATTAATCCTTGAATTATTAACAAGAAATAGTTTTTTGGTTTGTTCTTGTAATAGTATGCTATACTATTACTGCCTTGTAATAGTATGTTATACTATTACAGAGAAATTCCTTGATACTATTTCTGGAATTTCAGTTATAATATTTCTGGAATTTCAGTTACACTATTTCTGGAATTAATGGTATACTATTTCTGGAGGCTTATAGATACTATTACTGACCAGTAATAGTACGCTATACTATTACCGAGACATTCCAGCTATACTATTTCCAGCCATCCATACTATTACCGAGGTTTTTAGTAATCCATACTATTACCGAGGTTTTTAGTGTTCTATACTATTACATGGACTTGTGAGTACTATTGCCCAGCTGCTATAATATTACAAGGGAATGAACCTATTATTTCTGGCACATGCTATACTATTTCCAAGAGTTAAAGGTGTCAAAAAGAAGACAGTTGGCTTATATAAGAGACAAGCAGCCGGACAAATCAAAATAACATCTTCACAACTTTCTCCACAGAGACACGAGACATACAACAGAGAGAAAGAGACAGAGACCAAGAGAGATACAGAGGGGAGAAATAGAGAGACCCAAAGAATTATTTTCTTCTCCCTTCTAGAGCTTCAATGAAGTTTTAATTACTTGTAAAATCATCTCTAGAATTCATTATAATATCTTAGCCACTAGAGTTTGATTACTTGTTTTGTTGGAACTATCTAGCGGATTAAGTTCCCTAGAACTTATCTCTCGAATTGCTTTTAGCATTCGATCTTTTTATTACAAATATAGAAAAGTTCATGTCGAATTTTCTATAGAATTTGTAATAATTAGTTTGGTCATCAAACCTTGTAATTTGTACCCGTGTATTTAGACACACCCCGTCAAGTTTAATATTATTTTATTCCGCATCGAATTGTTTAAAATTTAATATACACCCAAAGAACAATTTCGATAAAATGGTAGTTTGTCTTCAACCCCCCCTTCTACAAACTATTTTGGACCTAACAATTGGTATCCGAGCCTTTTGATTGACGCACAAATCAAGATCCTTATTTTTGTGGTCCTCCAATTTGTTTTCGAGTTTGTTGACCCATACAGAAATTAAATCCGGTATTAGACCAAAAAGTCAACTCCTCTATTTTCGAATTCTTTAACCTTCAAAAATATTCATTTTTGATATTTTTTTATTTTTAAAAAATCTTAACTTATATTCGAATTTTTTAATTCTTGAAATGATTAATTCTTGGAAATTTTGATTTTTAAACAACTTGAGTTAATTTTAAAATTGTTTAATTCTCAAAATTTTTAATTCTTGATACTTTCAAATTTTAATTAACTTGAATTTATTTTCGGATTCTTTAACTCTAAAAAATTTTCATTTCTTGAGATTTTTTGATTCTTAATTAATTTGACTCTAATTTCAAATTTTAATTAATTTGAACCTACTTTCAGATTTTTTATTTCTCAAAAATTTTCAGTCCTTGAAGTTTTTGAAATTTAAATAATTTGATTTTTTTTCTAAGCCAGTGGTTCTAAGAAGATTGTTAGTGGAAGATTCCTCTGGACGTCAAAGATGATTTTGAATCTTTTCCAGAAGATGTATTTTTCAATGGAATTAATTTCTACCTGTAGAAGATTAATTTGTTAAATTTTTGTAAGTCATATTCCATGTGACTTATTGGTTTTTCAGAAGCAGGAAAGAATGAGGTTTTAGTGGATGGAATTTTTCTTGAAGATTTTAGTCAACTCTATTGATTCAATGATATACAAACACTTAGTGGATTTCCCCAATGCTAAATTCAAAACACTTAGTGGTTTGTACCAAATAAATATCTATCAAGGAATCAACAGAGATTTTAGAAGAATGGAATCAAGGAGGTTTAAGAATGGACTAGACAGTTAGACATCTCAGTTAGAATTAATGATGGAACCTCAGAACAGACATGAAGAGTTACTAATTCAGAAAGAGTGCTAAAGCTGTATCCAGGGATCAGTCGTATCTATTCCAAAACAGAAACTCTTCAAGATATAGTTCAACTCAAGAGGTGGTTACAAGACTGAGATGGTGGAAAGAACAAGACATGATAGTTGTAGTTATGAAAATCTATATGTGATAAGTAACTATCAAGGTGTATAACATGGTACATAACTGACAGACAAGGATGAATAGGGATTCATTAAACGAGATGAAACAGAAGCATCAGTGCAGAACTTATATTGCTAAAGAAAATAGTTGGGATGGATAAGATGATGAGAAGAACATAATGAATATCTTGCTTTATTCACCTCACGTGTCTCAGGTATCAATTCTTCAAACTAATGTAATATGTAATTCTCAGAATTCAATGCATGTTGAGATCTTAGTTTTAAATTGTTATATCTTTGGTTATAAGATCTTAATATGTGTATGAATATTTGCTGAATTTAATTAATTGCAGTAGTGAGTTAGAGCTGTTCCTTAGACAATATCTTTTAATTCTTTATTGCTATATGTTAAGCATATAAGACCTCTGCTTAAGCTAGTTTTAGGATCCCCAGTAAAACATATTTGTTTATTCATTTTGAATTGTTTGTTAAGGTTTTAAAAAGGTTTATAAGATGGATTGATTACCTGGGATGTTTGTAGAACACAAAGTTGTATCTAAAACCTACTTAGGTAATACAGACTATTAGCTAGTATATAACAACATCCTTGGACTAGATAGAATTAGTGATTACTTATTAATTCTTTTATTCCAACTGGTTTTAGAAAATTCTTGTATATAGGTTAACTGGATTTTCTAAATAGCATTACATGTCGTAGTTTGCACGTTTTAAATGTGTGATGGTTTGATTGCTATATGAATGCTATGTTTGTTGTTACCACTAATGCATACATGTCATAGTTTGCATGTTTTAAATGTGTGATGGTTTGTATGCTGTATGCATGTCAAGTCTGTAGATTACCTCTATAAACAGAGATATCTCTAATCCATCTGGACCCAAGTAAATCTGGGTACCAAGAACTTTTTATCCATTTGTGAATGTAAGGCTTATCAGCTTAATCGATTATGCATTATTATTGATTTATTCAAAGCATATCATCGAAGAAAGAACCCTGCTATCAAATGTGAATGTGAAGACTTTCCAAGTGGTTTATCCCTTGGAGACAACAGCAAGGGTATGACCCAGGGTCATGGCTATTCAATAGCTAGGAATGTTGTCAGTAATAAAGCATCTTTAGAAGATGAAGAACCTACTACTCGAGGAGTAAGGAAAGAGAACTTATTTGTAGTTGACATGGAATCTCAGTCAAAGGTGAAGTCAACAAGGTTTAATTTAAAACTTCATCAGAAAAGAGACATAAGGAGCTCTCTCACCTGAATGTCAAATCAAGAGATTCTTTCCTGGAAATCGAATCAGTAAAGGAGACTGCCTCATCTTGAATTAAAGCAAAATGAAATTATGAGGCCTGTAATAAAGGGAAGTCAAAGAAGCATCACACAGAAGTTCTACCTCAAAGAAAAATATACTTTAGTGGTGATGACTGATAACTTCTCTTAACAAACAAGTTGTTGTTCAGACAATCTGAAGACAAGACACCACTGATGGTGATTGATCACATCTAGAATATTGGCAGGAAGCAAAACTGACTAAGACAACTTGGAGACCAGATAACAGGACCTATAAATTAGTGTTCTGGATGATTTCTGCACCTTCAAAAGTATTAATGCTGAAGTAGTCAATAGTTTGCTACTTACATGATCAAACCCTGATTAGTAAGAAATATAGGAAGACCCCACAAGTATGAAGGAAATTGTTTTGCAATGATAAATGGAAATGAGCATCTTGGCAATCAGCTAATTCTCAAAAGGAAAATTTCCTTGGTTACTTAGTGGAGTCAATAGCCTACAGGGTGATTGTTATTAATCAACAGAAGGTGATTGCAAGTCTTAGTGATGTTCAACAACTTTTAGCTCCCAGCTGTCAATGGTGATGGTAATTCAGATCCAAGCAATGTCAAACATGGAGAATCTTCATGTAAACCCAACAACATGTTAGAGGGAGCAACTGAAGGATCAACCAGTCAACTCAACACCACATTGAAAATCATAGAACACTATGAGAACATGTCTGCCAAGACAAAGAATGTTGACTCAATTAATTCTTTGTCCTAGTTCTTAGTGTTCCTAATGGTGGAAGTAAAAGACTAGCAGAGCTTCAAGTACCAATGATTATTTCTTTAGTTTTCTTTTATAAGAAACTAACAAAGCTAAAAAGGCTCTGAAAGATCCAGATTGAGTGATTGCAATGCAAGATGATCTCAATCAGTACAAAATGCAGACTGTAGGGAAGCTGGTATCCATACCAAACAACAAGGCTATATTTGGTACAAGGATAACCAGTAGTCTACCTGGATGATGTCAAGGCATTGTTATGAGGGATAAGGCCAAACTGGATGCAAGGTTACAAGCTGATAAGACAGTATATCTGACAAGAAGCACCAGTGACAAGACTTGAGGATATCAGGCACCTGTTGACATTCAAGATTATAATGGACATCTGGACCTACTGAATCTGGATGCTAGAGGAATGTGAACAAGTGCACTCCTGGTTGGTGAGATAATGGAAGATCTTCACAGGTAGTATATATGAACTGGTATTATCACTCAAGCAAGCATGAAAGACATGGTATGACACCCTAACTATAATTTAACAGTTGGTATAAATCTTTAATAGTTGGTATCTTTTAACAATTGGTGTCATATTTATAGAACTCTCTACATCTTTAGGCACAAACATAAATGATATATATGTGCAATGATATCTTGATTATATTATATGTTGGTCTACTAACTATAAATTGATATCAAGATATTTGCTGTTTTGATGTTGGTAAAGTTGCAATTCTTTTGATTTAGTTTAGTAAGCCAATATAATGATGACAATAAAAATAAGTCAAGGATCTTTTGTTTGTGTTCAGAAGATTCTAGACCTGTCAAGACTCTCTGCCAACACACCACTATAGCTGACTTTTGACCTATTAGTTTGGACCTAACAAGTTGGTAATCAAAAATCTTAAACTGGACCCAAATCTGAGAAAATGGTACCCTAGAAATATTTGACCCAACAAGTTTAGGATCTACTATTTAGGACCTAATCAGGCTAAAGAGGAATCATCAGCTCATTATCTTATTCAATTGTTAATAGATCACTTACACACATATTATATTCTCAATATGCAAATGTGCAAGGCCCCAAGTGGAACCTAGAGAATCTATTTTTTGTAGTTATTACAATTGATTTTCAGATGTCTTAAATTGGACCCAAATCTGCAGAGATGGTACCCTAGAGACATCAGTTCTGACATGTTTTGCTGCATAGAGACAGATCAAATGAGTTGTACGAAATCAGGAGAACACAAGGAATCAAATTCATCTCCAACAACTCTGTGGAACGCTCAAGGACTAAGCATCTTGCAAAAGGTATCAATTCTTTTGAGAGCATGTCTTTCATTAAGATTAACTTGCAGACATGTTTGCTAAATCACTTGATGAAAATAATTTTTCAAGATTGGTTTGTAAACTTTGGATTTTATTAATGATATATGATTTGCAAATCCCATATGTTAAGTAATTTTTAAGTAAGCTCACAAGTATTCAATTGTCCGTATTGAAAGGACTTGTGATTTTACCATAAGTAATTTTAAATGAGTTTACAAGTATTCAATTGTCAGTATTGAAAGGACTTGTTAATTCATTATAAGCAATTCATAAATGAGTTCATAAGTATTCAATTGTCCGTTTCGAAAGGACTTGTGAACTTATTTATATCCAGACCTCACGCTGAGAATTATCTGTTGAATGATTACCATGTGTATAATTGAAATATATTTCAGTGGTGATTATTTAAGGATAATTTAAATACTTAAATGCTAAAATCTAACTCATAGAGATTTAGTATTTATTTATTTATTATTTACTTTGATTAATATGAGTTATAGAATCTAAAGCAATTCAATTTAATATTTGCTCTATACCTCATTTATCAAAATAAATTTGAATCATAACTAATTTGGACCTATCTGTCTTGGTCTTCAATTAGTTGTGAGATGTTAATTCTAGTGAATTTATCAATGCTTCATTTTCAAAAATTCACTAAAATTAATATCATGTTTCTAACAATTGGTTGTATTGAAGTTTTGACTTATATCAGTTAATGATATTTAGTTAGAATTCTACTTACTAACTAATTGTGAGAGTATTGGTATGAGTGAAATTACTTAGAACTCTTATAAGTAATTTATGTTGTATCTTTTTGAAATTCACTCATGCTACTATACAAGGTGTGAAAATTTTCTAAGTGAAAATTTACTTGGAATAATTTTTATGCTTATTTACAAGCTTCTAATCACATTGATAATAAATGGTATATACAATGGATCAAGGTGTATCGGACTTAGAATATTTTTTCTAAGATTGCAGACAAGACAGCTTTGGTAATCGAGTCTTATTTATTGAACCAAGTTTGTCTATAGCTAGCAGTTGTTAGGAGTTAATAATTGTTATTAACGAGGAGTTGCCTTGAAGTCATAAGTTTGAAATGTTAAATATAAAGAACTTGTGTATTTCTTGTCAATCAATTCCTCGTACTTATGAATGTCAGTGAATGAAAGTCATAAGTAGTTAGATACTAATATTCATTCTATCAATTGGTATTCAATCTAACAATTCAATCTTCATTGAAATGAATTTACCTAATTCATTGAAGTGAATTTATCTAACAATTGGTATCATTGAATATTTAGTATTTAACAATGATTATTTCTATCTTAGTTAAATTATGACTTGAAGCAATTCCATGGTTTATGTGCTCATAATTTAATGTTGATAAAGTAATCGCAAACACAATTACTTGCATTTTAAAGTGTTTGACAAATACTAACAGTTGGTATCAAATAGTAAAATATTTGTTTACTAACAATTGTTGGTTGCTCTGATACTTTATTGCAAACTAATTGTGATATATATATATATATATATATATATATATATATATATATATATATATATATATATATATATATATATATATATATATATATATATATATTAGTTCTGATGATATTACTTAGGATTTTTCTAAGTAAATGTTGTTTATCTACAAGTCATTAGTGTTAGTATATATTTAATAAAATCTTTCTTTCTTAATTACTGCGAAGTTAAGAGTTTGTGTCTTTTAAATATTAAACAACCTAGTTTTCATTAAAAGACATGATAATACATTGTTTTATGCATAAATACAAACTCTTGCATATTAACAGTTTTTAAAATAAAACTCAATTCTTTCTACAGTTGTGATTGCTTATATTGTAAAACTTTTTGAAGTCACAACTGTACATCATTTCTCTCACATGGTATAATGCATATGTTTTCACTCAATGTTCTGGTATGATGTAAATGCATTCTATCTCTATGTTGCTCTACTGCTATGTGATGCAGGTTCAGCTCCTAGTAGAAGGTTTCTCACAATTGAAAGTCATGAGGTTGTAAATCCAACAACTTCTATCTCGGACTATAAATCCATATCTAAACACGTCCTAACTTACCCCTGAAGTGGAAGTAACCTATTGACTAGAGGTCATTAAGGGAGTAACTGCACTTGATGCAACAAATAAGGATGTGAGGGATAGTAAACCCATAGCTCTACCTCTCAAGGAGAATAAATGTATATAACTTGTAAGCTCGCCCGCATTCTCCCAAAAGGATGCAGAGCTGAAAATGGCACTAAAACAGTCTCTGGATTCATTCTCTCAACAGGATAAGTCTATTGAAATTTGCCTGTCGGCCAGGGCATCTGTTGGTAAGTCACTACCTCATACACAAGACTAAAATACTTTCTATGCACAAAGTGAGATTGCACACACTAAGGACGAATTGACGGAAACAACTAATACTCCGACCATTTTACGGTTAGGATTATAAGTTGAAGGTTCCTCAAAGAACCAAGAGTCTTCATAGACCTCGAGAGAAGGCTTTGATCCCTAATGCAAAATCTTTCAGGATCACTGTCTAACTCCCCAGAGGGAACATCTCTGGATCCTATGGTATCGGGTCCGACATAGGTGCGGATCGGCAACTTGTTGACTGTGATTCAGATTCACCTGATGAGTTAAACAAGGAGATGTCGTCACAGACATTAGAAGGAAACATGATCTTAATTCTAAGTTTTGATTTCATTGTTTACCTTCTCATAATTCAATTCTGAAACCCACAAAAAGGGAAAATTTTATCAACTTGTAGATTATGACTCAGATTTGTCTGACGAGTCCAACGAGGATTGGGGATTTGCGAAACCCCATTGCACCACCAGTGACCTCTCTAGAAGGGGCTATGGTGAATTTTCCTTGCAGGTACACATGGATGTTGGAACTATGAGAGATTAGAATGACAGACTAGTGGACATGAGTGTAAATGCTTGACAGATGAGAGAAGAGATCACTCATTTTAAGTGATATGAGTGGAAAGATGAGTTAAATACTTGTGAGGTACACGAAACAGAATCACACACTCACAGTGAGGAAGAAAAATAAACACCAAATCCCATTCCCTATTCCCCAAACAAAGTTCACTACAAGAGTTGGGAGATATAAGGAAATTGTCGGGAGATTTGGTTGTCAGGATGATCAATAGTGAGGCCATTCTATAATATCTAAAGGGTAAAGTTGATCAGTCTACATACTTCTATTCTGGAAGTCTTCATGAAAATCCTTCAACACAAACAAAGCTTCTTTTCTTTATTACAGCAGACAATGGTATATGTATGAAGAATCTGTTGTACTAAAGGTAAGAGGTGAGTTATAATTGAATATTTGGTATCGTCTCATTTAATTGGATGTTTGCTATAATTGAATGCTTGGAGGATTCCTCAACTAAGGGGGAGAGATATATTGAAGAAGATATATTCAAGCTAAAAGCTTACCTTAGTAAGATATACTCAACTAAGGGGGAGATTATTTCAAGAAGAAGTTTATCTTTACCTCAACAAAGGGGGAGAGATATTCAAGAAGCTTACCTTAGTGAGGGGGAGATTTTCTATCTAAGGGGAGAGATATGGAAGAAAAATGATATACCTTAGGAAGGGTGAGAGATATGAAAAGGAATTCACCTTGTCAGGGGGAGTAAACAGTATTCACTTTGTCAGGGGGAGTGAAACAGTATTCACCCTTATAAGGAGGAGACATATCACATTAGGTAGGGAGACATAAGGAAGGAAAGAAGTATGAAACGACAAAGAAGAATTCTTCAGTATGTGGTTGACAAGTCATATTCTTTACCACTGAAGAATTCTAGTATCTGCTGATAATGTTCAATGTTTGATGTAAAGGGTTATCAGGCAGATATGTCATGAAATGAAGATGAGTTACTTAATGAAGATCATTTCAGTGTCAAAGAAACAATCATTTATCATTTCATCTACCGAGATTCTGGAAATGTTATATCTAAACCAGAAATTTTTTTTATGTATTATTTACGATAGTTCTTTAATGCTTTATCTTCTTCTTGTTTTTAGTTGAGTTATCCTCTAGGAATCCTTTATATATATTATAGGCCAACATGGCCTTTCCACCCATTTAGTAATTTACTAAACTATCCCTGCATCATGTTAATATTAAAAAAAATGGATTTCAGTGGATTTGAACCCATGACCTCCATGTACCAATTTTCTTTTGTCCACATTATTACCACTACACTAGAACACTTTAGTATACATTTTTTAAAATCATTAATTGCATGCACAAATAATTCACTTGCTACATTTCCTTTAATAATATAACAATATTCTTATGCTTGCATATATTAATACCGCTACGCTTGAATACTTAATGATACACTTTTTAAAATCAATAATTGCATACGCAAGCAATCCACTTGCTACATTCGCTTTAATATCTATTTTCAAATTTATTCGGGATAAAAGTTATTAAAATGATAAGAACATGTAAGATATTTTTGACTGAATGAATAACCGACTGAATGTACGTGTATTTAATATAGATGAGCATTTCTCCCGATCTGCCCGACCCCGATTTAATACCTTTCCCGTTTGGAGATTCGGAAAATTTTTCGGGTTTGGAACGGGAAACATGACATGTTATAAATAAAAACTTGGGGATGGGAACGAGCTGAGGGATTAAAGTATCTCGGCTAAGGGGTCATTTCTTAAATCTGAATATCACTTTCTGAACCATTGATTATCTGAACGGTTGAATAATCTGAATTCTGAACGAAAGTTGTTGTTTGATAAAATAAAAAAGATTCTGAATGACTAAATATTTTGAGTTTTTTGTTAAACATATTTTCCGAATAATTAAAATATTTAGCCAATAATAAATTTTAAAAGTAAGATGAATTATTTTTTCAAGCTTTTTCGATAAATACCCAAGTTCAGAATTTTTTTTGCAAAGGTATTTTTTTAAAAAAAATATATTGCGAAAATACCAACTTATTTGAAAAAATACGTTATTTGCAAAAATACAGTCTGCAACCAAATCAACTAAATACAATTGTTTGCAACCACATATGCAACTCTATGAAAATTTTGCGCAGCTGCATATGCAACCTGATAAGATTATATTTTTGCAAAATGTTTTTCCTGAAAAATGTATTTTTGTAAATATTTTAATAATATGGTAAAAGTATAAAAAAAATAGAAAAAATGGTATTTTTGGTAAATATTCATTATTTTTTATTATATATTTTTTGAGTTTTTTAATATCTTTATGTTAGAAAAAACTTGTGTACAAAATACGATTGCCAAAAAGTTAGCTTGACATAAATTATATAATTTTAAAATCAGTTAAACATATTGAATAGAACAGAGATATAATATACATACCTAATATTCAATAATTATTGATGCTTACAACAAAGAGATTTGAATGGTTCAGTTGGAATTCTAAGGGTGGTGTCGTCCACAGGAATGTGGGAGTCGTCCAGCACCATCCAGATTTCTAAATAATTAACAAACAATTTGAACGACAATCACATGAATGGTTCCGTTCATCTTCTTTAATTCAGTCATTAACAAATGAACCCTAAATCCCCAATTCCCGTTCCCCAATCAATTATCATATTTAAGAAAAAAATAATTTTTTAAATATATATTGTAGATTATTAAAAATAAATGTAATTCAAAGATTCATTTTTTTTTATAAATTTAACATTTCATAACATTAGAAATGGTATGGAAATAACTTACAACCAGTTCGACATGCCAAAAGATGGCAAATGTCACAATTGTCGGACAGAACCCATTCATCAATGGGCTTAAAAGCTTGTTTGCGCAGGCAAGTAACACCATTTGTTGCATCGAATTTAACATTTCATAAATATAATTTAATTTTTATAATATTTTTCATCTTTTATTAAAATTGCTATTTATAATATAATAATAAATTTATCACGATTTATCAAAATAATTTGATTATCCAATATATTAGAGAATATATAAATTTTAATTAAAAAAATAAGAATCTCCAAATTTTCATAGGGATCCTCGTTCCCCGTTCGAGGTAGGAATCATGGAGGAAAATAATCCCCATTTTGGGATCGATACGGGTTCAACGATTAGGTTCAAAATTTTAATTAAAACTAAGTTCAAAATTTTAATTATAAATATTAAAATTCATGATTTCTCGCAGGGATACGTATTTTCCTTTCGGGGCAGGAATCGGGAGCGAAATAATTCTCGTTCAAGAACCGAAACAGGTTCATCGATTTTGTTCAATCGAATTCGGAGATTGGGATGGATATAGCACTCCCTGACCTTTAATTGACCCAATGCCCATTTCCAACCAACATGAATTCATTTAGTGTCAGATTTGTACATTTAGATACAACTAAATACCAACAAAAGAATAGGTACATCAATTTTTTTAGCAACTTAAGAACAAACGGTAATACAATTAAATATTTTATAATAATATGTTAATCCAATTTGTTGACAAATGTTAGATGAGTTTGATTGAAATTCAAAAGATATAGTGTGATCACAATAACATTTGAAAAACGTATACATGTTTAATGTGTGAGAGGTATGACAATTAACTATTTTATTATCATAATACCTATTTAGCTCGTAACCACAACAATAATTTTATATAAATATGAAAATGGAGGTCGCTGAGAGGTTGTAAAGAAGAATGAGAGATGATCGAAGAGAGAGGAAGTATAAACAAACTTGAGATTGTTAAAGACGAAAGATAGGTGATGTGGCAAAAAGTATGTGCATATATGATGTGGTTGAAGGAAGGAACGGATCTGAGAGGTATAGCGAGGTGGCATGATAGTGGTCGGAAAGAGGTCGAAGTAAGAAGGTACCTGATCAGTAATAAATTGGAGGAGATGTGAGATAGGCTACTTGATCAGTAATAAATTAAGGAGATATAAGGTAGACATATGGGTAGAAGAGAAATAGATATTTAAAATATGTTGTGGCTAAGATTGAAAGTAGTTAAAAAATTGTTGTCGTGGTGATCCTTTTAGGATTTCTACTGAAAAACACTGTTATCGTGGAAATATTTGATAGCTGATAATTAACTCTAATATACCACTTTTGTCGGTTATTCTTCTCGCATTAAAAAAGTACCACTATAAATATGAATCTCGAAATTTAGAGTGTGCTAATAATTTGAATTTAGAATGATTATAACTACTGAATCGGTAGACCGTTGCAGTGAAAGGTAAAATAGACTAACAAGAGGATACAATGGATTTTGTCGCAAAATTAAACAAATGTTATATGAATTAGAATGTGGCCCGTGCCTTGCACGGACTTTCATACTAGTTTGTATGTTATTGCTTAACAAACAAATAGGGGGAGATTGAAAGTCATATGTTTACCCTATTTGTAAACATCGAGGATTCAACTCAACTTAAACAAGATTATAATAGTAAATAGTATATATCTACTGTCACAGGGATCTCAAATGTTCAACTGTCAAGAGAAAGAAGACAAAGTCAATCTACCATTTTGAGTTATACTACACTTGAAGAAGTTCATTCAGTTGATCAAGCGTCAGTGGAGTAATCAAGACAGTGGGTTCTATTTATAGTGACAAGAGGTTCCTACAGTGGTGGGATACAGATTATAAAGGTTTGAATAAAGAGTGAAGAAAACGATGACAGGACACAGCTTCAAAGTCAAAATATAAAGAACAGTCAATGCGGTTATTCACTCATGAACCAGACCGTGCATCGAGTGTCAACATCATGTAGTGGAAGTTCTTCATTCACTTCAAGTGGTTCAAGCTATCAAGACTGGTAATAGTAGAAATCATTGTGCAAGCAACAGAAGTGCTACAATAATTAACCACAAGGATTTCGGTATCAAGACTGGCTCGAAGAGTAATTATTGTGGATGATCAGAATTGTTAGATGAAGAAACCACAAGGGTTATGCTATCAAGGAGATGTATTAATTCTCTCTTAATTGTTTAAATCATTTGGCTGATTTATTTGATAAATTAATTCTATCAGAATTAATTTATTCTGTAAATTAATTAAAAGGTTAATTAAGTTGGGATTAATATAATTATCAAAGGACTTCATATTAATTCTCCTTTAATTAATTTAATAAGTTGGCTAATTTATTTTGTAAATTAATTCAATCAGAATTAATTTATTATTTAAATTAATCAATTAATTAAATCAGAATTAATAATAATTCTATTATTAATTAACTAAATTATTTGATTTATTTATTTAATAAATAATTCTAGAAGAATTAATTAATTTAATAAATTAATTATACTAATTAATTAATCCTTGAATTATTAACAAGAAATAGTTTTTTGGTTTGTTCTTGTAATAGTATGCTATACTATTACTGCCTTGTAATAGTATGTTATACTATTATAGAGAAATTCTTTGATACTATTTCTGGAATTTCAGTTATACTATTTCTGGAATTTAAGTTACACTATTTCTGGAATTAATGGTATACTATTTCTGGAGGCTTATAGATACTATTACTGACCAGTAATAGTACGCTATACTATTACCGAGACATTCCAGCTATACTATTTCCAGCCATCCATACTATTACCGAGGTTTTTAGTAATCCATACTATTACCGAGGTTTTTAGTGTTCTATACTATTACATGGACTTGTGAGTACTATTGCCCAGCTGCTATAATATTACAAGGGAATGAACCTATTATTTCTGGCACAAGCTATACTATTTCCAAGAGTTAAAGGTGTCAAAAAGAAGGTTGTTGGATTATATAAGAGATAAGCAGCCGAACAAATCAAAACAACATCTTCACAACTTTCTCCACACAGACACGAGACATACAACAGAGAGAAAGAGATAGAGACCAAGAGAGATACAGAGGGGAGAAATAGAGAGACCCAAAGAATTATTTTCTTCTCCTTCTAGAGCTTCAATGAAGTTTTAATTACTTGTAAAATCATCTTTAGAATTCATTGTAATATCTTAGCCACTAGAGTTTGATTACTTGTTTTGTTGGAACTATCTAGCGGATTAAGTTCCCTAGAACTTATCTCTCGAATTGCTTTTAGCATTCGATCTTTTTATTACAAATATAGAAAAGTTCATGTCGAATTTTCTATAGAATTTGTAATAATTAGTTTGATCATCAAACCTTGTAATTTATACCCGTGTATTTAGACACACCCCATCAAGTTTAATATTATTTTATATTTAACTTGAATATTGGCGTCGTTTTATTCCGCATCGAATTGTTTAAAATTTAATATACACCCAAAGAACAATTTGGATAAAACGGTATAGTTTGTATACAACCCACCTTCTACAAACTATTTTGGACCTAACATTTAATTATATAAAATATATCTATCATTGGATCTAACGATTCTTATTTAATTTTAATTTAGTACAATTTAATATACTCATATTTACGAATTATATTAACGTTTCCTTATTATAAACAACGTATAGGGACTTTTAATATATTTCATTAATAATTGAAAATATGGTGTGCTATTTTTGGGTATATATTAATGATTGTAAGATTAGTTTTAAATTAAAAAGGTAACGTCTTTTAATTGGAAAGAAAATATTAATGATTTGAAGATATGGTACGACTAATATTTTTATAAAAGGTAATATTTTCAACTAAAAGTAAATGTGAAAATGGCAATGGCTAATTACCATTAATTATATGGGTGATGGCTCAAAATAATCACCTGGGAAACTGGTTGGCCCTTTTTACTGACGGGACACGGTACATCGTCTACCGTGATAGGGGGTGTGTTGCGGAGCACGATTTTCCGTAACAGGGCATATTACGGAGCTGTGTCTTCCGTGTTATGCATGATACGGTGTACCGTGTTCCGTGACAGTGCTGCGCACCCACCTAACACGGAACACCGTCCACCGTATCATGCATAACACGGAGGCCACAGCTCCGTATCTATGTAATACGGAGGACGATGCTCCGCATCATGCTAACACGGAGGACGATGCTCCGTATCCCGTCGGTATTTCGGGCCATGTTTTTCAAAATCAGTATTTTGGGCAAAAACTTGTGAAAATAGGCATTTTGATCATTTTCTCTAATGATATTATGTCATTATTTATTTTAATAATTAGGATAACCAAACCGATAACCAAGCCGACAAACTTTGAATCTTTCGACTTTAATATAATAGTATAGATATTTATAAGTTGAATGTTAATAACACGTACTTTCATGCCAATTTATTTCTTATTTGCTCGATTTCTTTACTTGTTTAATAATTTATATTTCTATATTTGTGTTTTTAAATGTATTTTTAATTTAAAATATTTATATTGATATTATTGTGTTAAATAATAATTTTTTATTTTAATTTTAAAAATACTTCACCAACTTTTAAGTAAATTTATCCAAACACCTATATAACTTATAAATATTCTTCACTTATCACATTTATGCTCTTTTTTTTTTATCACACTACATTTATGCTTTTAAGGCAAAAATTACTACTTTTAAGATAACCTAACACCCACATTGTATATTTCTTTTTCTCTTTTGACAAATGATCGTAGTATGTTATTATTATTATTATTATTATTATTATTATTATTATTATTATTATTATTATTATTATTATTATTATTATTATTATTTTGAATATTTAGAATTATAATAAACTAGTCGATAAAACTGCGCTTCGCGGCGGCGTCACAATATTTTTAAAAAAATTCAATACATTTACGTTATATTATAATATTAATATTAAATTTTAATAATTAAATAATCTTCTCTAATGAATCGATTTATTGTTAAACACAGTTCTTTCGATTGAGCCGTTCTCCTCGTTAAAATCGAAATCTCAACTTTAACATATATTATAAATACTTATATAATAATTTTTTTTCCATAAAATCGAACCGTAAAAATTAAAAAAAATTATGACATTAGTATTAAATTCTAATAGCTAATACAATCTTTTTTTGTGAGCCGTCTTCCCGTTAAATACGTTTCGAGCCGCTCTTATTTGGAACCAAAATTCTAACTTCATTATATAAAGAGAGTAAATTTCAATTTTTTCATCCTTCAAACTTTCTAATATTTATAGTGTTTTAAAATATGAAAATACATCTTATATTTTCTGTATATTATAGAGATTCATATATTTATTTACAACTTCCGCATGGGAATGTCTTTCTGTTATGTTAACATATCAAAAAAAATATTAAATACGAAAACTTTCGTTATGGGAATAATATTAAATTTATGGATATATTTTTCTTATGCAAGTATAATTAACTTGTATAAAAAGTTAAAATGAAGGATCTCTAGAAAAAAGATATATATTTTTAAAAAATCGTATAAGTCGTCTCCATTATCCTCGTATTCTACTTCCAATAAATCATTTTTTTTATGTATTCCTTGTATATTCAAACATCTTTTATACGATCTTTTCCAATGAACCCCTTTCTTGTTAAACACGGTTATTACTATTGATCGGCTCTCTCGTTAAGACCAAAAATCTAATTTTTACATATATCACTTGTATGATAATGTTTATCCATAAAAATCAAATTATAAAAATCAAATAAAATTTATAATATCAATATGATATTTTAATAGTTAATACAATTTTTTATAGTGAGCCGTCTTCCCATTAAACACGTTTCGAGCCGTTATTGTTGGGATTGAAATGCCAACTTCATTATATATTATTGATAATACGTATCTTACACAATAACCTTTTTCCTTAAAATCAAAACCTAAAAAATAGAGTGAATTCCAATTTATACTTTCTCCATACTTTCTAAAATTTATGGAGTTTTAGAAAATGAAAACACATCTTATTTTTTCTTTATATTATAGAGAATGTTATTTTATTATGTTAACACATCAATTATTTTTTTTAAATGCGATGACTTTTTTATGACAATAATATTAGATTTATTAATAAATTTTCCTAATAGAAGTATAATTAACTTATATAAAAAAGTATAATTTAAGATGGTCGTACTTTCTATAAAATATTTAATTTTATATTTGTTTTATATATTCAAACACCTATTCTACTTCTAATTGAACTTTTGGTTATATGTTTTTTCTAAAAATTCGAGCTCTTATTCTCTATAAATTCGAACTCATATTCTACTTCCAATAGAACTTTTAATCATATACCTTATAAATACTTATTCTACTTTAAATAGAACTTCTAATCATATGTATTCTTTATAAATTCGAACTCTTCTCCTTTATAAATTAGAACACATATTCTACTTCTAATATACCACCAAACATACCCAGTATATCCCTCTCAGAGCAGGGTCTGGGGAGGGTGAGATGTACGCAGACCATGCCCCTACTTTTAACGGTAGGCAGGCTGTTTCCGTGAAGACCCCCGGCTAAGTGCACATTAAGCTAATAGTGTGTGATATTCACAAGGGTTATCTAAGAATTGAAAAAGGTCATCGTCATACCTGAGCCCATGGATTAGAACACATGGGGCTTACCTACCAGGGGATTGACTACTCCGCTCTGCAAAGCACTCTGATCTAAGGAGACAGCTGGCCAAGCTACCTGAAACTAGAAAACAGAAGACAATAAAACGAGAAAAGGGAACGAAACAACCGAACTACTAAGATAAAGCTAACCGAGACAACCCAACTCTGAGGCTCTCAACCACAGAGCCACTCCCTAAAAGAGAATCCACCACTCTGATCTTGCGCCTCCAAGAACACCTATCAACGGTCATGTTCTCAGTTAAGTTTAAGGCCTTTAAATCCAACCTAAGCTGCTCTTCCCACGACCTCCTCGGTCTACCTCTCCTCCTCACCCCAACAATCGAAAGACTCTCGACCCGCCTCACTGGGGCTTCAGCTAGCCTCCTACGGACGTGGCCGAACCATCTCAACCTCCATTCCTTAGCTTTCGCAGGAAAAGGCGCCACCTCAAGCTCGCTCCTAAAAACTACATTCGGGATTCTATCCAACATCGTGCGCCCACAAGACCACCGCAACATCCTCATTTCAGCCGCTTCCAACTTGCTCTCGAGGGCCTTCTTCGCCGCCCAACACTCCGAATCATATAACATCGCAGGGCGGATTGCCGCTCTATAGAATTTCCCTTTCAACTTTAACGGGACTTTCTTGTCGCACATCACCCCTGACGTTGCCCTCCACCTTAGCCACCCAGCCTTGATACGATGCGTGACATCGTCTTCAATCTCACCTTCCTTCTGGATGATTGAACCCAAATACTTGAACTTATCCGTACGAGGGACGATCTGATCTTCAATCCTAACCTCCACCCCTTCCTCGTTGGCCTCACCACTGAAGTTACAGCAGAGATACTCGGTTTTAGACCGGCTCAGACGCAAGCCTTGGGGCTCCAAAGTAGATCTCCATAACTCCAACTTCTCGTTCACCTCCCCCCTCGACTCCGCCTCTAACACGATATCATCAGCGAAAAGCATGCACCAAGGAACGCCATCTTGAATCCCTCGTGACAAGACATCTAGGATAAGGGCGAAAAGAAGAGGACTTAGGGCTGACCCCTGGTGTAGCCCAATCTCAACAGGGAAAAAACGGGAGTCACCAACTGGGGTCCGGACGCAGGAACTTGCTTGGGAGTACATGTCTTGAATCACCCTAACGTACGACGATGCCACTCTCCTCTCCTCAAGGCTCTTCCAAATAGCTTCACGGGGGATGCTATCATAAGCCTTCTCAAGATCAATGAACACCATATGGAGGTCTTTGCGACGTTCCCTGAACTTCTCCATAAGGCGTCTGACGAGATGAATGGCCTCGGTCGTCGATCTCCCAGGCATAAAACCAAATTGATTCTCTGAGATTTCAACTTCTCTTCTAATCCGACATTCAACCACTCTTTCCCAACGTTTCATATTATGACTGAGTAATTTAATACCCCGATAGTTACAACAACTCTGAGCATCTCCTTTGTTCTTGAAAAAAGGGACCACAATACTACGCCTCCATTCAGCTGGCATTTTAGCACCCAAGAGGAGCACATTGAACAGATCTGCTAGCCATTGAACGCCAACCTCACCAAGACACAGCCACACCTCGATTTGGATCTGATCCGGACCAACCGCCTTCCCTCTAGCCATCTTTTGAAGGGCCCCCTTGACTTCATCCTTGCTGATACTCTCACAGGAACCAAAAGAACGCACAGACGAAAGAGAGACCTCTTGCTCCACACCGGCACCACTCCTCCTAGCCTCATTGAAAAGAATATGAAAATACGAACTCCACCTCTCCTTAATAGCATATTCATTCACTAAGGGGCCATTTGTTAAATCTGAACAATAATTTCTGAATAGTTAAGATTCTGGATGAATGATAAATCAGAATGGTAAATAATTGGGATTGTTTGATAAATAATTCTAAATTTTCTGAACGGTGATAGTTATCTATTTTATCCTATTAAAATATTAATTACTTTGTTTTGAATTTATTATATATGGCTAGATAATTAAACAATATTGTTTTTAAATAATTTTTGTAAAGGTATAATTTTTAGCATGATAAGATTATGTTTAAAAAGTATATTTATAATTTGAAAATTTCTAAAAGGAGATTAAAATATATATCACAACACTTTTAGTTAATTAATTAGCATGTGTATAGTCAATAAATAATACAAAGGTACAACGTCATTTTTCATTCAAAATTAATGAAGATAGATAAAAAAAATGGGCAGCAGGTGACTTGACTTGTAGAGTGTGTAATGAATATTTGAACCATCCAGATAAAAATTAAAGGAGTAGTCGTTCAGCAATTGTCCAGGGAAATTTGCATCGTCCAGATTTTAAAAACAACAATCAAACAATCTGAATAGAGAATATAGAACCATTCAGTCCAGATTGTCCCATCCAGTTATAAACAAATGACCCCTAATACTTCGCCTGAATCATCCTTAACAAACTTAACAGAACCCAAGTCGCGTATGTTAAATGATATTTTTATATTTATTAATGTTTAAAATTCTAAAAAATTAGAAAAATAAATTGAGACGATCTTAGAGCGTCACATACTCCCGCGTATCCTCCTGATATATATTGATGATTGATTTCATGAATGAACGACAATCGAACATATAAAAATAAAAGATAAGTCCTTACCTCTCATAGCGCTCAGTCATTGTATTTTATTCATTTACAAATTCGTAAAAACCCAGAAATATCTTGCATTTGAGAGCATTTGGAACTAACCCAAACGAAATTTTTTCAACTGGAGTAAGTATTTCATCGTAATGATAATTTATAAAGCCATTAAAACTGGAGTAAGTATTTTTTCAACTTGATGTAAACTAGAGAATTTGATAAAATGTGGTGGTCAAGATTTTAAAAACCATTAAAAAATTCACTGAACATGCTGTCGTACGACCGTTCTTGATGATCTTTTTTTATCAAGGTTTAGTTTGATTCATACTTCAGACTCAGTCACGCACAACTTTATTAAGGTATTTTTTCTTCCTATATCATCATCTTCTCAAGCTTAATAGCTTATCAGAAACTGCAAGAGAGCATTTACACTATTCAGAGGATATGGCAGATAAAAGGTATTGTTGCACTGGATTTTACAGTTTTGTTCTGTGAAGTTACAAAAATGTGATTATATTCAGGTCATACTTGACAAATTCTCATGTAAGTATGTGCTATATATGTTTGTGTACGATAACTGTAATCACCAGAGTTGCTGCTGTTACTGGAGCAAACAAGGTTCTTGGACTTGAGACATGTCGGAAACTAGCATCTAATAGAATTACAGTTATAGTTACAGGGAGGAATGAGAAAAACGGCACTGAAGCTGTTGAGAAGCTTAAAGCTTCAGGGCTTTCAGATGTCGTTTTCCATCCACTAGATGTTAAAGATCCTGCGAGTATTGATTCATTGGTTAAATTCGTTGAGATCAACTACAAAAAACTTGATATCCTTGTGAATATTGAATTTAATAGACATAATACTTTCGTGCTGCATTTAGTATTATAAAATAAAGAAAGCTGAATCCCAAAGGCCGAGGGCTTTTAGGGAAACAAGCTCTCTTTGAAGTAAGGGTAGGGTATGCGGACAACGCATCATGCCCTCCTCAGAAGTCAGACCTACTTCTGAGTTAGAAACACCGTGCATGGTTAGTTTGGTAAACAAAAAAGGCTGAAGCTATTTCATGAACTGAGCTGATGCAGGGAATATATTCATGCAGATCAATAATGCAGGGAAAATGGAGCTGAATTGAACATGGAATTAGTTACAAGCGTCGTAGATGAAGCAGGGATGGTAAGTATATATAGCTTCATATTTGTAGCTTTCCAGTACAACATGTCTACAATCATTTTATGAAGAAGAAAGGTACTGCACATAGCTGACACATAGCACACAATCTAACCACACACAACATCTTGCGGGCTTCCGATTTCAATTAGTTCCTTTTTACTAGAACCCAAGGAAATTTCCCGGCTGACTTTTAATCAGATAAAATACGAAAATATCATATTCCAAAAATTTGTGGCGGAAAAAAATGACTCACCAGGGCTAGTATACAGCAGCAATAATAATTTATTTTTGTTTCCAACAGCTACAGATAAGTGATGAGATTGCTGATCAGTTAAAAGGGGTTACTATAAATACGTATGAAATGGCAGTCAACTGTATCAATACAAATTACTTCGGAACTAAAAAGGTGACTGAAGCACTGCTTCCTCTTCTTCAGCTCTCCAAATCTGCAAGAATAGTGAATGTCACTTCTTACTGAGGTGAGATTAACCCAACAGGTTCTTCTTCCAAGTAAGCACATCCCACCAAGTCAGTCGAAGGGGAAAAATAACCTTTATTGTCTGACAGATAGATCTTCAATAAATATAAGTATGCTTAGGAAAGATTTTGCATCAACTTTTTATCCTATATTCTGTAGTGTATTAGATACTGCAACAGAGATTTTGGACAACTTATAAGAGATGGCACACAGAAAGCTGAGTTTATTTGGTAGTTCTGTAAGTTGACAACGATTGCTCACTTTTTATTAGTGTCTGCTACTTGGATATATAGGCTATATAGCTATCAGGGAGTCATCATTGTCTCCTACCTAGCACAACCATGAAGAAATATTCAAGTAATACTAAATTGAGACAATTTCGTGTTTATAACATTTTGATCTTCAGGGTTGCTGTTGTTACTGAGACAAAGAAAAGAATTGGATATGAGACATTAAAAACTGGCTTTAACAAATTAATAGTTATCTCAACGGCAGGAAATTAGGAAAATGGTACTGCAATCTGCAAGTATAGCTTCATTGTCTTAAAAAGAAACTTGTAATTTTTGTAGGTATTAAATGTATCTGACATGTTTTAAACAAAATGATTCCTTTTTTTTTTTCTGCATTTTGTTATATAAAGCAAACAATAGCTACAACCACTACACATATTTCTGCAGGTCAATAATGCGGGGGATAATTGAAAATACAGTAAACATGGAAGCACTTGCAAGCCTTGTACTGTTATACATGTCTGGATGGTACTGATATGTAATGGTAGCACCAGGCTGCCTCAAGCCTTAAACAGGAAAGGCCATCACTTTTGACTCTAAATTTTTTCAAGGTCTGCACTCAAATCTTTTTTTATTATTTATACACAGTGTAGGACCCCGGATATTGAGTTTTCTTATAAAAAATGGTCAAAAACAGATGTATTTAAAAAAAGAAGTTGAGACAGTAGATCCCACTATGTTGGAGCATGTTCACTGACTAAATTTTAGCTAACTATAGCACCTTCTAGATATTACAATCCTATATATATATATATATATATTAGCTTAAAACCCGTGCGATGCACGGACTTTTTTAATATAATTTTTTTCTTTAATTTGAATTGAACTTTTTAAGGTTTTGTAGGTTTAAATTTTTAAATGATATGATTTGATAATAATTATATAAATGTTGCCCGTAATATTTCTAGAAATTGAGGGATTTTAGTTAGAAAAGATTATATGTTTTAGTTGAAAAAGATAATCGGTTATTTATTAGTAATTATAATATTATTATTTTATTAAATAAAACTGCCTGTGATATAATTGGAAAAAGAAAAATTTTAGTTAGATAAAATATGAAGGATATTGTGTTTGACCTGAAAAGGGAAATTGATTACTTATTAAAGAATAGATAATGTAATATGTTTAACCTGAAAAAAGGAAATTGATTAGTTATTAGGAAGAATTTTAACTGTAATTAAGTAAGGGTAATTAAGTAAAACACGAAGTACCGTACCGATCGACCACTTTTAATGTTTCGTCTTTAATATTATAGTAAGTATAGATATCACAAGGAGGAAATAATTATATAAACAAAAAATATGTTAAAAAAGAACAGTTCTATATATTACAGGTGCTACAAAGATAAATTTGAATGGTTACCATCCAGACCATGGAAAATCCTACTAACCAGGTAACAATCATTTGACTTTGTTGGTACATGCTGAAATTGCTGATTTAATTTCTTCTTTTCCCAATGATGTTTCAACGATAACCTGCCAAAAGTCAATGCCCGCAAGCCGCATCACCAGTCATTAACTAGTCCAGTGTAAGAATGAAAAGTTTCAACAAGTAGAAAAAGGAAAATAAAACTAGTGGCAAACATGTAAAATTTTTAAATGTTGCTAAGAAAGCCAGTTTAAGAACCGATAGGAATTTAACGTTTTTACAGTATATGGTTAACAGCATCAATTTATAATTTAGTTGGTTTCATGAAGCTCAGCGTGATGCCAACTCTGTTCAATGTTTCCAATAAAATTGTTTGAAGAATTAAGCGTGCCATAAGTACATGTTTCTTTTTCTACCAACAAACTCCCAGACAGGGTATCAGCAGGTAGTCAGTACCCAGAAGACAATCACAGTCAAACTAAAATTTTGAAAGTTCCCAGATAATAAAGATAGTAATGCTTCTTAGATGGTTTATAAGTTTTAATTGAAAACTTAATAAAGTTGCACGTCAACACTGCACGGGCTTATAATCAAAGCCATTAAACAACAAGGTTTACCTCTTGTACTCTGTTTCCTGCTCTAGCAAGCAATTTGTATCGATTTTCAAACATGGAAGCCATATAAACCTGCCAAAAGATTTAAATCAGAGGCTAATATTTTTTCAACATGAAAGCACACCATCCCAAGGGTGCACAGCATGGAACATTGAATGAGCCCTGATCTACAAAAACAGAGTATCAAATTGGATGTGGCTTCTTGAAGTTCATCTTCAATTTTTATTTTATTTTCCTTTTGTCTCGTTTACATTTTTTGTTTTCAGCAAGTAGATCAACAAAATGATCAATTTATTAACAAATTTTCAGGCGAGCAGTGGCATATATACGAGGCTTGAAACAAAGACACTTAGGAGTATAGTTAAGATATTTATACATCCTCCCCTCCCAGATGGACTAAGTATGTGTGGTTTGGTCTGGTTTTTCATTTATTAACAAATTTTCAGGCGAGCAGTGGCATATATACGAGGCTTGAAACAAATACACTTAGGAGTATAGTTAAGATATTTATACATCCTCCCCTCCCAGATGGACTAAGTATGTGTGGTTTGGTCTGGTTTTTCTTACACGAAACACAAATATTCTTTCTACAACTGGTATTGCAAATAATTGTTTATTGATTATTGACTATTAAGCTCATCCCTTGAAAGCAGACTGGAGTTAGTTAAGAGAAGTAAACTTGCATAACCACAACTGATGAAATTCAAATCCAAGAAAAAACATTGTCTTTTAAGTGTGAATGGCTGACATGATCAACTTATGTGCCATTCACTCTCTTGACCAAATAGTGCAACAAGCCAACAACATAAACTTTCTGCCATAGTCATATGCATAAAAAACGTGGAATGTAACCTTTCACTGACCCCAGCTAGATCTTGAAAAAAGGAATAAAATGCAAAATCGATGAAAATGCTTTGTTAGGGGTGGCAGTGGCATTGAAAGCAGCTGAAAAGAATTAAAATTTGCTGCGCTTTGCATGAATAGTATTTTACCTGGAATGCTGGGGCCAAACCAGGGCTCAAGAAAAAGCGACCTCTTGATACAGCCTGAATTCCTTTAAATTGCTCCAATTCTTTTATTAGTGATTCTACATCAGCCCACTGTCCAAATTTTTTAATCAAAAGTAAGTGTTAGTTGTAAACAATTTATCAAGATGGGATAGGTTTTGGCTTATCAGGCGTTCATGTTTTACTTTCATATAATACTGGAAGAGGAAACCACAAAGGCTTCATTTTCAATACTGATGAACGCAACAATCGTTTAATCGATACAATGAGGACTCATGAAATGTTTTTCTTCCTGTTATAAGAATTCAGATAAGACATATTTAAATCCTCACAAAATGCCTAAGATAATTCCAACCCAATAGATTCGAGACATAAGAAGGACCTAATCCTTCAAGTGCTAATCAGTGCAGTCCACATGTTCAAATAGAAAAAACATGATAAAGGTGAAACTGAAAACCTCATTGTCTGCTTCAGCTGTTGCCAATTCCCCGCCCAAGGAATCATTGTTACCAACTACAACTTCCATGGCCTCAATCATTGGATCTGGCTGTCACAGGAAACAATGCATATGTCAGATAACCAAGTCTTCCAAAATATGTACACCAAGCATAGGTTTTAATAGCATACATTAATCTATGTTTCTTAACAGTATGATGTAGTGACTAGTGATGTAATGTTCAATAATGAAATGCAGCCATTTATTTCATATATCACAGTCCAAGAAGATTAGTGTTACCCCTATATCCTTCAAGGACAGAAAAATGCGTTCAACTACGAAGTCTATTTGGTGAACTTTTGCCTCAACAATCTGCAAGCAAAAAAAATATCATCAAGAGCTGAGCGCGGACTAATTTAAGTTTAAAAATATTTAGCACTGAAACAAGAAGATACATCATAGAACTTTTAAGTCTATAAAGAGAGAATTTTAAATTTTTATGATCTACGAACAAGTTATTTATGCAAATCTCTACAAGTTCCTTTTTTTTTCCGATGAGCTACTGCCTTTAGTAGTCAAACTGACTGATTCAATCATTTGCATTCAGGTTGTGCTGGTTGTATTCTCCGTCAGAACCATGCATACCTTTAAACTAGGAACAATATCAATGTATACCTGGCCAACTTTAAAATATGATGCAGGGTCCAGAGTTGCATCCCAGGACACTTCTGTTTGGTGAATCAGAGCGGGGACTCCTTCAACCTGTATTCAAAGCAGTAAGTTAGATAGACAGAATACTATTATAATACAATGATCAAATGTTTTGATGTATTTCTTATATATATAGCTGCAATAAGATTAGAGCATGTCTCCGGTAATATGAACTCCTTCAGTCTTAATTTTTATGAGCTAGCTGACCAGCACATAAATTTACAGAAAGTGTAAGTAGTTCCTTTATCTTACGAGCAATGAATGGTGATTTAAAATCATTAACTGATAAATTGAGCATCAGACTTTATTATACCTCAACAAATATACCAAAGTATGTTATCTGTTTTATGCAACATTTCACTACGTCTCCAACGCTCAATTTAGCCTGCACTGAAAAATAGTGTCAGCTTAACACTAGTAGCAAAATTAGCAAATAAGAACACGTTATAAAACATAGATTGTTCAAGGTTTCTTGAAGATAACCAGATTATAAATCAAAGCAGATTTTGCTAATAGAGCAAAAACGTGAGTGTCATAGTAATAAAAGTTATATAGCTACTATGAGTGTAATCATAAAAGGTCTCACCATCAGCTTTCTTTTTTTCTCAACTAGTTCTTCCTTCTCCTTTGACTTCACAGACAATATAAGCCTTCTAGATTTTCTTTCTGCTAGTAGTACATTTACTTTGAACTTCTGCAGAAGTAATAATCTTAAGTAATTTGTTTAACTTTACAATCAAGATTAAAAAAAAATCGAGTTATTCAGACCTGGCCGACAAAGGATGACAAGAATTTAAGCTTCTCTTGCTCATAAATCAGGAGAAGGTCTTCAATTTTATTACTGGATGAAATTTCTCCATCAACATTATGCTCAAGGCTGACATCTAAGCTCGAAATAGTTGCAGCCTTGGTTGCAACTTCAGAGCTTCCCATGATACTTAGAGTTTGCTTGTACATAGATGGGTCCAAGCCTCTCCTTCTTAACCAAGACCCAACGGCCAAGAACTTGTGTTTGGCTGCAAGATTGCGGTATGGTAGGAATCCAATTATTGAGCCAAATGATACCTAAAAACGATACCCAAAAGTTACAAGGATACAAATATATAAGTCAATTACATTAAATAACAGAAGATGCATGTTTAATAAAGTATGGTGGAATATAGCACAAGTTTACATACAACAAAACCTCTAGTGCTAGAGCTTATCACTTCCACTTCCTCTCTGCCACCAGTCTTAACTAGATCTTCCGCTCTTTTCCAGTCGATTTTTTCACGTTCCTGCTTGTACATTTAAAACTCAAAATCCATCATATGATTTTTCTTAGAACTGAACTGAAGTTTATGAACATTGAAATTTTATTATACCTCCAGAGGTGGTGGTTTACGGAGCTTCTCAAGCCCTATAGTGCTATCATAACTTTCAGTGTTTGCACGAATTTTCTCACCTCTAGTCACATCTGAAGTTCGTTTCACAGATTGCTTTAATCTGTAAAATCATGACTGATGAAACCCAAAAATACATTTGAAATTTGAAACATATACATAGTCCAAAAATAAATAGCTGTCATGAGATTGTGATCGCAATTTACCTTGCTGGTTTATGGAGAACTGCTTCTGCAGATGTACTGGAATTAGAACCGTCTGATTTTGTCTTCAATGCTTCAGTGACAGCAAGTTTCACATCAGACCCTAAATCATTTTTCTGAAACGGCCGTAATTCTATGGGCGAGGGAAGAACATTATTAATTCATACATATTTCAGTATAATTTACAGGTACATAAATAATACTGGCATTACCTGTTAAAGTTTCACTTTGCTGTCCATCACTACTCAAGGGCGAATTATCGCCACTTTCTAAAGATTGCTCAGGACTTAATTTTGACGTGGGTACCATTTTGGAAGATAGATCTTTCGCAGAGCTTGATCCAGTATAATCCTTTGAAGTTCCTTGATGGCTATCATTATCCAACATCTGAGGTTTTTCTACAAGTGCATGATTGATTTGGTCAGGAGTTATTGAGGATTTTTGTACCATTTCCGCAGATAAAACTTTTGCGTAGCTTGATCCAGTATAATTCTCCTCAGGAGTATCTTGTCCACTATCATTATCCAAAGTTTGAGGTTTTTCTACAATTTGAGGTTTTTCTACAAGTGCAAGATTGTTTAGCTCAGGGCTTATTTTTGATGTGTGTTCCATTTCGGAAGATAAATTTTCCACAGCGCTTGACTCAGTATCCTTAGGGGCTCCTTTCTCACTATCGTTATCCAACATCTGAGGTTTTCCTACAAGTGCAAAATTGTTTTGTTTTGTGGATTCTAGTAGATTTTTTATACTGTTCTGCTCCACAGCCTTTCCAACTTCTGCATCAACACTACCAGAAGATTCTTGTTTGTTCTCTTGATCGAAACTAATGAGCTCAGGTTTCCTTATCAAGGCGATATCACTAAACTTATCCTTTACTTTTTCTTTCCCTTTGCCTATATTTATTGACATGTTATATTGACTTTTCAATGTAGACGCTTTGCTATTCCCAGCATCATCCTCACTATACACAGATGGTTTCCGCAAAATAACATCAGGAACGCGAACTTTAGCACTATTAACCACTTTAACTGCTGGTAGGCTTGGTCTTTTTAAGTTAGAAACCTTTGGCTTATTATCAACTTCAAATTTCACTCCTTTCTTAGGGACGGGTCGAACCAGATTCAGTCCATCCAGTTTCTTAGGGACAGGTCGAACCAAATTATGTCCATCCATTGAAGTCGGTGACTGCCTTTTCTTAGGCACATCAAATGAAAACTCATTTATATCATAACTCATTCCTTTACCACCCTTCTCGTAAAACATTTTTTCAATTTCCAAGTCGGACATATCAGGGTTATACTTTTTGCCCATTATCTGAAAATCCACAGGCTTCAATCAGAATTTCATATCTCAGATTTCCACATTTTACAAAATCTTCTATTAACAACCAACTTCTACAAGAAAACAATGGACTACGCTCTAATCACATAAACCCGAAAGTATAATTAACAATTCAACATCAACCCTATAAGGTTATAACAGTCCCACTAAAACAAAAAAGATAAACTAACTGTAGTATCCTCGCATACTAATAAGTAACAATACATATTCAAAAAAAATTTGCACGTGACAATTCTATATCATATGCTTCTCTTAGTTAATTGAGTACTAATTACCACTATTTCTCCATAATCTCATTAATACTTTCAAATCTCAATTCAGGATTACACAATAACATAACTATCTCGTAAAATAACAGAGAAACATCAATTTAAAGTAAACGTAGCCCAGAAGGCCATAATTGAAAAGTTGCAAACTTTTCAAGTAATCAAAGCTTTATCAAACTACAAGTACTCGAAAACAACAGCATATCACAATTCACAAACTCAGACCACATTATCAAGATAAAATTTTCAACTTGAACAATAAATCAACAAGTACATTAACATACATACATATATCTATATTACCTTAGCAAGAGTAAGTTTAGGGTCTTCACCAAGCATCTTCCCAAACTGAAGTTCCATTTGGTCCCATTCATTTAATCTTGGCTTATCATTTGATGCAAAAAGCACAAATCTTTTTGATTTACAAGGTAAAGAAAGTGTGGATAATCTTCTTGGGTGTGAAAAAAATGGAACAAACAGTTTAAAATCAGAGGTTTTTATAGAAGTTGTGGGTGGTAATGAAAGTCCCTCCATTTCTTATGAAGAATTGAAATTGAGCTCATCAACTGAAATTAATAAGCATTAAGATTAATGGGTTTTTGAATATATCTTTTTGTATATGTGTTCTTGATTTTCACGAAAATTTTGTAATAAAAATGATACTGTTCTTACAATATGAGGCAGTGCAGAGAGTTTGAAGATGATGATGGTTGGGAGATTGTAAGGGAGATATAGGTAACAAGTGCATGGTGTCACGTGACCAACATGTGACCATAAAAATATATCAATTTTTTTTATATATAATGCTAATTACTACAAGAAACTAGTTTGTTTGTTTGTTGAATATGGTCTGTTATTTAATTTATGAGTTAATTTATTAGCCGATACCGTGTGAGAGAAAAGGTCATTTAACTCACAAGGAAAGAAAATGGTCCAAAATATCACAATTCAGTAAAATGGTAAATTGAATAGGTAATATAATGAGTATGTACGAAGTGTGTATTTGTATTTGTATTTACTTTATCTTCAAAATATCGCTTAACTGTCTCTTCAGGAGAACAGGCGATTGCAATTTACAGTTTGTTCGTCTCGATCATTGGTGTAGGTATGACTTTTTATTAATGAATTAGCACCTTTGTTCTTCAAAAAGTAAAATGGTCCTTACTATCACTGAGAAACGCACAAAAAAAACATGCGTGTATACGAAATCTGAAAACTCGCTGCTTACCTTATTGGACCTGCCAATTGAGCCTGATCAAATTCTCAAAAAATGCATTCAGTTGTTGCGTTTTTGATAGAAAAACGCATGGAAAATATGCGGTTCTGCTATACACCCATATTTGAGATGCGTTTTTAATTTTTTTTTTTGAAATTTTGTTTTAATTCCAAAATTAGTGAAAACGTGTATTAAAAATGCGTTTTTAGAAAACGTAAGAAATTGATGCGTTTTTAAGTGATAAAAAGGGCCATTTTTCAAAATTGTGATATTTTGGACCATTTTACTCCAAATTACGATAGAAAGGGGCATTACCCACCGTGTGAATGGATTAAACTCGAGCCGAAATTAAAATATTAATATTAATAAATAAATAAGTACTATTTAATTATGTGATTATAGATATCTAACCAAGGTGAAACTAAAAAAATTAATGAATAAATCTTGTATAATTGTGTAATCGTAAGGAATTGAATTCGAGATGAAGCTAAAAAGATTAAAATAAATAAATCTTGTACAATTATGTAATTGTATGGAATCGAATCCAATATTAAGCTAAATAAATTAAAGCATATAAATCTTATGTAATTATAAGGAACTAGCCAACTTATCCGCGCTTCGCGCGTTTTATAAATTTTTATATAAAAGTACTGTAATAGATAAATTAATTTCTATTATTATTAAAAATTGATTGGTCTCTTATGAATTTTTTATAAAAAAATTAATTTAAAAATAATTTACATGAATTATTAATTGGGAAAATACTCTCATTATATACAAAATTTTGATAATCTTAAAAATATCTCAAACATATAAAAATAAAATTTACAATATGAACGTAATATTTACGATCAAAAGTTACAAATATTGAATACAACTTAATAATGTTTTTTAAAGCGGACACCCCTCTCATAATATACATGTTCAATACTAGTGTAAGAATTTATTTAATTTGAATATTAATTTATTTTGACACGATATAATGAAACAATGAGTTTATAAATTTTTTTATCAATTTAATCTTCCGATAAAATGGTTGGACTTGTTCAATTTAATCAGTTTAGTCATAATTCATGTTTAATTTATTCATGTGCATGATTTGTTTACAAATTTTATATATTAAGTAAAGATCCGTGTACTTCCATAATTTACTACGACTCCACAATCATTGATAATAAAGATTGTTTAAGAAGTTAAGGATAATAACGTTTTTAAAGCCGAAGTCCCTCTCATAATATACATATTCAATAATAGTGTAAGAATTTGTTTAATTACAATAAAAATTTATTTTGACACAATATAACGAAACAATGGATGTATAGCTTTTTGATCAATTTTATCTTCTGATAAATGGCTGAATTTGTTAAATTTAATCGATTTATCATGACTCATGTATTATTTATTCAAGTGCAAAATTAAAAATCTGTCTGTATTGTTTGAATTCAATTCCAAATATTAAGTAAATATCTTGTACTTCCATAATTTATTACGACTTTCACAATCATTGATAATAAAATTACTTAAGAAGTGAAGGTCGTCTACCCTATAATCATCCGAAAAGAAATTATAGTGATCTTGAATACGGAATAAAAAATAACGCAATATAAACAATTGTTAGTCGTTATTTTACCTAAAAATAAACATAACTATATATAATTAAAATTTAATATTGAAATAATAACTATAGTGTTCAACTAATTTGCTAATTTTTAAACAAATTAAATAGAGTACATTTAATATATGTTTAATAGGTGTAATTAATGACTAATTAAATTGTCATTAATAGCTATTTAATGCTAGAAAAGAATTTTAATAAAAAAATCAAAAAAATGAAAATTCAAGAAAAATACCTTGAACTGTTCTGGTGCATTTCCGATATCCAGGTATTATAATATACTAGTAATATTGCCCGTGCTACGCACGGGTTTTTTAATATTTTCATCTAATTAATTGATGATAAAAAAAAACAAAACATGACAATTATACGAAAGGGCATTGAGATTAATATATAGTTATATCACATACCTATTAAAACAAATATTTACATAATTTTGCAATATAATTAAGTTGTATCCTCTTAAAGTTTATGATACCACTTATTTGTCACACAAAAAGTTGATCCTCCAATCAGTTAATGTCCAATGACGAAAGTTGATGGAACATATTTATACAAAATTAAGTGAATTAAAATTTAATTACAAAACATTTAATGGATATAAATAATCTTATTGAATAAAAGAGATTATATTGCAACCATTACTAATTATTCAATACTAATAAATAAAGATCCACAAAAATCAGAAAAACAAATAATCGAATTATAATCCTCAAGGACGTAGATGTAGGAATTTTTTGAATGTTTGCTGACTCAGTGGTTCATTCCTCAATAAATGGAGGAGGCTGATATCCTTCATTAATTAGCCTAAAAAACAACGAAGTGTCAATTTCTATCATATATAAAAACAAAATATAATTCTACGTGTGTAAAGCAAATATTCATTTTTTAAAAATACCTCTGCTTGAAATAGTAAACATCAGGATAGTCAAGGTTAATATAAATCCTCGAATAAGGGAGATTGGAGATCTGAAATTTATCTGCAAAATAAAGAGTTGTAAATTTGGTTAAATTTATAACTTAATACCAATTTAATAAATTTTTTTTTCCATCTCAATTATGGCATAACAAATATTTACCCTTATATTTGGTAACTCTAGTACTTGCCAATATCAAAATTGTTAGGAATTCCAAATTCGATTGATTATATAATGGCTCTGTGTTTGAATTGAGTGGTCCAAAAAAGGAAACTGCGTGTGTCGCCCTGTTTTGAACAAAAAACCATAATAAGTTACTGATTTGCAATTTATGAATGATATGAATAAATGAAACAAATAATAGTTAATGAAACAAATGATACCTTCCATCGGAAATTGTGAATTTTACAACTTGTTTCGGGCCAATTCTTGTTTTAATCGTCTCAATCGGTTGAAGGTTTTCCATGACTCCAATAATATCTACAATATTAAAGTATGGCTAATTTTGTTCACCCGCAATTAGTAAAATAGTTGAGCCTAGAGTTTATGTTAACCTGTGGAATACAGTAGCTTCTCTTCTGCTAGAAAATCAGTTGAATGATCATGCAGATCTCTAACTTGGACTATATTAAACTTGTGCATCGGAAAGTCAATATCTTCAGGTAAAACATTCACTACGGTTGAATTTAGAAAAATCATGATCTTCTGCATTGGATATGCAGGCATATATAATGATCAAACGATGTCCTCACGCGAATATTAGTGATTTTGCATAAGCTTCCTTGACGCAAAACATTAGCAAATAATTGCTATATAGCGGGACTAACCATTGCATGCATTCAGTCTATGTATCTCTTTTACATAATCAAAATTTTATGGACGTTGTTAATATATATAGATTGAACCCAAAGTGAAGCTAACAAAATTAAAGTAAATAAATCTTGTATAATTATGTATTTGAAAGCAATCGAACCTCGAGTTAAGTAATAACCAAATTTGGTACTTTAATATTATTACGCACTATTAAAACATGATTTTTTACATTAATAAAAAATATAGATTATGTTATTATTATATGACGAATTTACAAAATATACAAACATATATAACAAACCATGTAGGATTTATTAAATGGATTTACTAATTTACACAATTAAAATTCTAACTCTAGCTCTGTTTTCATCAGTATCTGAAAACATTCCAAACAAAAAGATAACTTATATTATCATTACACCTGAGTATGTGTTGAATAGATAGAGTTTATATACAGTTTTCCAAAATGACATGAAATCTCTTTCATACGTATGAAGTCCTCCACTTCTAAAAACGGACACAAAGGAGTGGGACATTGACGTTTTGACTGATATTTTCAACCAGGAAGATGTGAGCAGAATTCTAAAAATTCCACTCTCTGTTACTAACCAGGAAGACAAATGGTTGTGGCTAGAGGATGGTAAGGGGCAGTATACTGTGAAAACTGGATACAGAGTTCTTAGTAGACTAAATTATAGTGTTCCTGTTGGAATCTCGTTTAATTGGTTGAAGCTCTGGAACCTGGCTATTCCCCCAAAAGTTAAAAATTTTATATGGAGGGTTCTTCATGACTGTCTTCCCTCTCTTGATAATCTTCGAAGGAAATTTGTTGATGTTAACCCAATATGTCAGGTATGTAAGCTGTCGATGGAAACCCTGATTCATGCGTTGGTGTCATGTCCGTTTTCAAGTAGATGTTGGGAGCTTAGCAATCTGCAAGTAAATTATGCCACAGACCAGTCCTGCCAAGATGTGATTTTGCAGTTCTTTATCTCTGCTGTTACAAAGGACGTGGAAATTTTTTGCTCGATAATGTGGTGTATTTTGGAAGCATAGGAACTCGGTGGTTTGGGACAATAGGTATTCTACTCCTTCCCAGGTGATTAATGAAGCAAGCAGTTCTTTGTTCCAATGGCAACAAGCCCAAGTAACTCAAAATAGGCAGAGTTCGTGTGTTGATCGTGAGGGCCTGATGGTTTGGCATCCTCCTCCGCCAGGCTGGTTTACATGTAATGTTGATGCAGCGTATTCAGAGAATGGGAGAAGCTCTTATGGGTGTATTTTGAGAAATGAAGCTGGAGAGTTTGTAGCAGGTTGTGGGGGTCGTCTGTTAGGAGTTCCGGATTCTCGAGTTGCAGAAGCTATGGCCTTCAGAGAGGCACTTTCATGGCTAAAGAAACTGGATTTCTCAAATGTGTATGTTGAGTTGGATAGCCTTAATGTTGTTGAAGCTACACGCAGTAAGAGTCGGGATGATTCTTTCTTTGGCTCTATTATCGCAGATTGTTTGGAGTATCTAAAGGACTTGAGGTCCCATTATGTTTATTTTGTTAGGAGATCAGCGAATGTAGCAGCTCATTCCATTGCGAGGGTAGCTAATTCTATGTCTGGTCTAGAGGAGTGGTTTATCACACCCTCTTTCCTTATCGATGTACTGGAAAACGATTTAGTTATTAATGAAATCTTTCTTTGAATTTCAAAAAAAAAAAAGGTATGAAGTCCTCCAATTTTGTAAGACATGCCACCTTAAAGACATCTGTACCAATCACTTAGTATAAGTGCTACATGGTTCATAGTTTTGTGATCAGATATAGAGCAACCACATTAGCTAAAAAACATAGGATTTGAGATTAGGTAAAAGAACTTAAGTGATTTTTCAGCTATAACAATGAACATAAAAATTTATGTCACTCAAAACACAGATTAAGATAAACAAATTTCAGTCAACAACATTAAACAAATCAACAACCAAAGTATCGTCGAAACTTTCTTGGCTTAGTTCCATTTTTTCTATATTTAGCACATTCTTCGTCAATCTTGAGGAATTTTTCCCCACGTTTAGCTTCAACAGCAGCTCGTTTTTCTTCTGCTTTTTGGTGGAGTGTAGCTATCTTGTTCTTAAACTTCTCTACCTTCTCTGCCTTCTCTTTTTCAAGTTCTTCCTGTTAGCATCACACAGGAACGTGTTATGTTCCACAAAAGGTCATCTTAATAAACCAAAAGAAATTCATACACTAATTATCCACTTATAGTAGAACAAATTCATAGTTATGATAATACAATTCCCTTTAAACCTTCTGTTATTAAAGTATGTTTGTGATTAGTTCTTACTTTTCTTCTGAAAACAAACCTACAAATGTTTTCTAAAGGCACATATAACAAAAAATTTCTTACCTCAATTTGCTTAAGTTGAACTTCAACTAACGTTCTTTTAGTGTTTTCCCAGGCTCCGATTGCAGACAACTTCTTATATGTCCTGCATAACAATAATTTTATACAAAATTCATCAACAAAGAATCATGTTTTTTTTAAAGAACAAAGAGTCCATTGTTTAAATCATTACTTGTTTTCTGCTTTTGTTTTCTCACTCTCTTCCCATGCCTTAATCAGTTTCAATGTCATCTCAGTTTCAACCCTTGCAAGTGCAGCAACTGAAAAAAAAGGTAAATCACAGATGCGACGCAATTAGTATATTGTATAATTAATTTGTGCAGGTTGTACATAGTCAAATATTGCACAGAAAATTAGCCATAACATGGTATTACCTCTGTCGTTTGAATCATCAGTGCCTTTATCCTCAGCGCCTTTGTTCTCAGCATGATCCTCTGCAACCGCATCTGTTACATACCCACTATCTTAAAAAAATAACATAGGAGTACTATGTTTTAATCTCAGCTACATCTTACAAAGACGGAGCAAAACATATAATATCAAGAATCATGTTAAATAGTTGTAGTTGTTACATATAAAACAGTTTAAGATCGATATTCGATATAATATTACCTTCATGAACCGGAGAAGGCTTGGAGGCAGAAACCTCGTCCGGAGAAGGCTTAGAAGAAGGAACCTGGTCCATAGAAACTGCAGCTAGCTTTTTGCTTGATTCTTCTCTTGTCCAACTTTTTATTTGGATCACCGTTTGTGTGTGGTGCTTTCAAGTGCCGAATGATGTGAGAAAACAAATAAATAGTTTGACAAGTTTATAATATATAGAGGGTGTTGGAAGGGGTTAGGTAAAAAAAATAGAAGTTACAAAGTGCCAAATATGGTTGGAAAAGATTGTGAACGGCCAGCTAAAATCATATCAAACGTAACATACAAAGTAGCGTCAACAATTGGCATGTTTCTTCAGAGGTTGATATGATTATTTGTGTTACTATACAAAGGTTAGCTATTTCTCCTTTGGTATTCAACTTTTAAGGTAAAATAACTTGTATGCGTCGTTATGTTTCCATATTAGCTTTTAAACTTTCACATATGTAATGTGTTGTTGGAGGAATTTCGTAACAACACGAAATCGGATGTTTGCTGGAATAATAGAGCGAATTGTATGAATGTGACTGTTTTAGGGGATTAGGGTTTATGAAAAAAGAGGGGGCTG
Organism: Saposhnikovia divaricata; assembly: GCA_036435485.1. Lineage (NCBI taxonomy): Eukaryota > Viridiplantae > Streptophyta > Magnoliopsida > Apiales > Apiaceae > Saposhnikovia > Saposhnikovia divaricata. Next base: position 31,259,185 of record CM071600.1, read on the forward strand.
GACTTGGCAGGTGTCTCGATTTGTCTCGTGTATCGGATTCCATATTGTACCAAGCTATATGTTTATATAGGATCAAGCCCACGTAGTTCTGTGAAATTGATTTGTGTTTATCCCTTAGAGACTTTAGGGATAAACTTCGTTAATCTGGGTGATTACTGATTTTATCTGATTTAATCTTATCGTTGTGATATCTTCCTGATTTGAAGAATATCGTTTGGAGATATTTCCCGTAATTGATTGATTGAGATTGATTCTTTCCTCGTTTCAGAGAGAGGATAAAACTTAGCGGTTAAGTAATAATTATTAATCTGAATTAATAATTAATCAATATTAGAAATTTGGGAGATTATTAGACATGCCAAAATTATGGCATAACAACTAGCCCCCAGTTCTTCAGTGTAGCTTGCTGCAGTGGAGAACTAAATGGTCTTCAAGCTTCCAAATTTCTTGAGTCGCTGAAACAACTAAAAATAGATGATTAGAAAAACACTTAGAGCACCACTGTGCTCGTTAGGCGTATGCGGATGCAAGTGTGATAGCATGCGATAACCACTATAAGATATATATTTGCCAAGGTTTTCAAATGTGCGAGTACAAATAATAATTTATTTGAAATTCATTGCGATCCTCATTGTCTAGTTAGGACCTTGCTTGTATATATCCCGAGCTGGCATACACGCTTTTCAAGTGTCTGATGCAACCACATAAGGATGTGTTTGATGCAATCACATAATGATGTGTCTTGCGGAGTCTTCGATGTAGATGTAGATGTACATGTACATGTAGATGTAGTTGTGCATAGGGATGCCTCCACCCATGCGATCTTGAGAGATCTGGCCATGGGCCTTCAATGTAATTGTGCATAGGGATGCCTCCACCCATGCGATCTTGAGAGATCTGGCCATGGGCCTTCAATGATCCAGAGGGTGCTGAACTTTACTAAGCATATAGCCTTGCGAGATTTATAGCTTGTCCAGGCTACCTACTTGACAATTTAGTTCGCAAGTTTGAAAATATTTTTGACATATATGTACTACCGCGACGATATATGAAAAATATTTTACAAATTCAAATGCAATAATAAATATGCTCTTTTAAGAATGTCGCGATATTTATTTTCTAAGAAAATAATGCTTCTTTTCTTTTAGAAATTCTTTTCCAAAATCATGCATCTCGTATATATATTTTTTTCAAAGCATGCAGCTCGTACGAGATTGTAAAATAAATCCGGCAATTCATCGACATAAATATCTCAGACGATATTTTCCAAATCGCAATAATTTTACAAGCATAAAAATATATTGCTCGCATGAATTTTCTAAATAATAAATATTTTTAAAAAAAAAATATTTAAAAACATGAATTTACGCATGCATGGCATAATATAATTAATTGCAAAAAATTAAAATAAGAATATAAACACTTATCTTTGTTTTTTCTTTTCCAGCCGTTTGAAATTTGGCTACTGCTATGCTTCTATGCTCCGCCAGTAACTTTCTTTTGTATTTGACCAGTAGACTTTGAGCAACCCTTTTGCTTTGTTTGCTTTTTAATCTTCCAGGATTCGCAGCATATGTCTTCTACTACTTTTTTTTAAATATATTTTTCGGTGCTGCGCTTGGTAGTTCTACACTTCTACTTGCGGGTTGCCCAAATTTTTTTTGCTTCATGCTTGCCATCTCCATCTCGAATTGTAACTGCTCCTAATATTTTTTCCTTTGTGCATGGATCCTAGCTAATCCCAATTTTTTGTGTATGTAAGAACCCAAAAACCCCTCAAATGAATTAAAATTATTCATCCTCCACGAATAATAAAATTTCCCCTCCTTCTAGCGCCAAATGTTATTGGAGGAATTTCGTAACAACACGAAATCGGAGGGATGCTATTAACACGAAAATGTGTTGCCTCAGTAGTGAGAGAAAAATATAATACTATAATTAGAAATACTTGCTTCAATTAGCAAAATAAAATATATGTCAAGGAAAAATAATGAAAATAACCCAAATATTATATTGGACGATTTTTAAGGCCCAAAAGGACTCCAGATTTCAAATCAAGAAAAAATTTGAGAATTTCAAGCCCATTGGGAGAAAACAGCCTTTCGAGCTTATCTTTTATCATTCATGTTCTGCTTATCTTTTGTCATCCATGTTCTGAATTCGATTCTTGCTCAAAGAATAATGCAAAGTTATCTTCGGAATAAGTCAAAAAGAATATTTAGGATCTTTGATCACCATTAGAGAACTTGAGAACCATGTGAAAAGCTTTAGAATTGAAGAGCTGGAAAAGAAGCAAGGTTTTGAATCAGTTCTAGAAGTACATAAACATGCCAAAGTTGAGCAGGAAATAAGGCACAAAGGCAGATGTCTATACAGAAGAGAGGTTTCATCTGCAAATGTCATCTACTTGTGATGCGAATGATAAGCTAGCTACAAATGCACTAACTGAAGCGAATGCTCCAACAAGCTAACAAAGTACAAGTCCAATGAGATTGAAACTCAAAAAAAGCATGCTGAAGAAACTCACAGGCTCCTCGTAGAAGAAATCTCCATGCTGCAGTCTGAAGTTGCAAGACTTACACAAGAATATAGTTTACTCACTGAGCAGGAAAGGCAGAACGAAACTTTGAGAGCTGCGCTAGAACAAATGAAAGCATAAACTGACGACCTCTCAGAAGAAATCCTAGTGTTTGGGTCTCAAATTGAACACAAGAAAATAGTATTTTTTCTGAGTAGGAAAAGCAGATTCAAACTTTAAGAGTCACGGTGGAACAAATGAAGGCATCAATCGAGGGTAGTACATTAAAAAGGGGGGTTTTGCTTATTAATAAAGGTTATAGATGACACAATCAGACAGGAAAGTAATCGTCTTCGGTTCTGGCAATGTCGTTTTGAACAAAGATGCAGAATGAAACAAATAACTCTTGCAGTCACATTAAAAAGACATTCTTAAGTACTAGACTGCAACATATTTTGATCTTTACCACGAAACCATAAATGCTAAATTGTGATTCTACATTCATATGTCTAAGGGATAAACATAAAGGATTAGGAAAAGAAATACTTTTATCATTCATAAAATTTACAAACAAGAAAAAGTTATGTATCGACTTTGCTACCATCAGTAAAGTATATAATTCTGTATCTCAATTTTACAGATTTCTGCCTCTGTGAGTGATGAAAACTCCAAAGGTACATGTAAAATGGAATTGTTAGCGAATTTACATCTTTCGAGTTAATAATCCATACACCGCGACAAGAGCCATGATGAAGGAATGATCATCAACAAGAGGCTCCAGCTTCAAGCTTAATACATCTTGTCCTAACAAAACTCCGGAAGAAGATTGTTTCTGTTTAACCTCTGCAACAACTCTTCCATGGTTGTCAGTTATGCTAAATTCCGATTTTCCTTCAATCCCTTTAATCTTATAGAAACTAGTACTATCAGAGCCCACAGTAACATGATATTCTGTTTCACTTCGCTTCAAGAACTTGCTGGAGTTTTTAACTTGAAACCACGGCTTCTCATTCTTTACTTTGGAATCTTTATTGTAGCCATTCCATTGTCCAAATCCAAATAATTTCTGCACAAAGGAACTTATGATCAGTCAATCATGTTTAAACTCTATATGAAAGTCGTAGGCAGGGTTTGAAGAAGGTCTTGATATAGTATAGAAGCAATAATTACGAAAATTTTTAGCAAAAAAACATTATGTTCGAGTATGTGTATTACCTTTTGAAACATGGAAAAGAGGACATTGCCATGAAGATCCATAAGATAAACTTCTCTGCAGCACTTGTTACTGTAATTGTCGATGCGATAAGCAACTTTACCGACAGTGAAACCATTTCCATTTGCTACAAGTGATTTCATCCATATTGTATATGTTTTTCCACTACTGAACAAGACGAGGTGGAGGGTTTGCAGGGATACACCTTGGCCATATTGTTAAAGAAATGATGGTATGATATTATGATACTTAAGTTGCAGATAATTAAGTTTATATACACAGATAAACTCGACGCGCTGTAGCCGCATTGTACCTCATCCGAATATCCAATAATGCAGAATTATTGCAGGTGGTATGCATTTTTTGAGTGCTGAAATATACTATGTTTCACGTTTTAGTGCATGTGTGTACAGTAAGAAGAATTGAAGCGTTGTACAACAAGTCAGTCAGTATTATACAGCCATGTACAGCCATTTCAAAGATGAAAGGTAAGTGTGTATGATCAACACTATCATTTCACGGAGACCAGGGTGTTTTTGGCATTGATGTTACAGACAGCAACAACACCTTTTTTCTAAAAAACAATTGAAAAAGTGTTTGGTAAACTTTACCAGCTGCTTTTCTGAAAAACACTTTTGGCCTAAAATTTTGAAAAAAAGTTGATTTTCATTTTTACAAAAAGTTGGTTTTAATATCAAACCTCACCAAAAACATTATTTTTATTATATTTTTACATCAAATCACACATCAAAAATATTACCAAACAGTTTTCAATTTTTTACAACAACACTTTTTTCACCGGCACTTTTTCTAACAACATGACAATTTTTAACAGTAATTCCAAACAAAGCCTAAAATGACATACTTTCTTTAATCATAACATATTTTACCCAATATACTAGTTCTCAATTTTGTAGAAATCATGACATCTTTTTATCAAAAATACATGCTTTCTAGATAATAATGGTAAAAAATATACCAAAATATATACCAGAGTGCATATGCTGTGTGATATCAATTTGCTACGTACGCCCGAAGGTAAAGATTATTCTGTTCCTTCAAGGGGTTGCATGTGCTTCGACACGAGCAAGCAGTCAAGCAACCAAGCATCCAAAGCATCCAAAGCCAAAGGTTCCATAATTCCACTCATTTGATAACAGAGAGAGATTCTTACATCTATGCATCTAATCTTATGTATTCAACGAAATCTTAGATTCCCCGTGAAGGGGTGATGTATTTAGCTATAGTTGTTACTTGTGGGGGAAATAAGATCAAGGCACGTTAAAACACAGAACCAATATTCAGCAAAATAAAACACAAAACCACCCCGGAGATAAATTGAAATATGGCTTTCTTACTATAAAAACCAAGTTTACCATCATATTTGTCATAAAATTATATTTGAATATGCGCACTTGTCCCTATTGTAATGAAACGTCCGTTCTAGTCATTTATTTTGGAACTTGTAGGTTCAATCATGCTGTGTATTCTTTCTTTCCTAAAATGCTCTACGCTTAGAGTATTTTAGGTCCGTAGTTGTTTTACTTGAGGGGTTTTCATGGATTGTTAATAGGAAATGTTACTTTCAGAACAATCTGTTTATTTTAGTTTGTATTGGAAGCGCATAATTCATACATAACATGGGAGAAATATAAGTTACTGGTGCTTTGAAAATAAAAGATATGCTCCGAAAATAACATATTCTTTTTTCATATCATGGTGATTGTATGCAGTGTTGTATACTTAGTGTTGTAACATAACAATACATATTCAACTCATCAATCAAAAGTAGGGTATCTTAGATCTGTGATTCATGCCATGGTGATTGTTTCTAGTGTTGTTGTGTTGGATTTTTTGAACGTGTTTAATCTGGCTGGACTCGGTTTTTAATCGGATTAAAGGCTTTATATATAATAATCGGGTGATGTCTGAATTGCATAACTGAAACGTGACTAGGCATATGAATGATCCGAAAGGACTATTCTAAGAACTTTGCAACCTATTCCAGAGATCATGGATACCTTGGCGATTTTATCAAATGAAATGACATTGCTAAAGGCGATAAATCAATCAATGGAAGGTGAGTTTAGGGATATGCAAGACAGATATTCACCATTGAACTTGTCATTGCTTACCTCACTTCCTAGGTTATGTCATTGCTTATCTCACTTCCTAGGTTATATTTAACACGCCCCCTCACTCAAAATCCCATCTTCGGATGAAAGACCTATCTTGGGATTGAAGAGTGGACACTAGTAGCCCTTGAGCTTAATCTGAGCGTCTAACTATACCCATTTTTAGGATCGACCGATCTTGAGTTTATTGAGTCTTTTGGGATACCGGTTATCGAATTTTCGACCACACAGTATATTTTAGGCCGTCAAAAATACAGAAGGTGCTGATGCAAGTGCTATAGTAGATAGCAACCTTATTAAGGGTTTTTCACCCCTTTACCACTGGCAAGGGCCTGACCTGAGTATGCAGGAGCAACCCATGTTATTTTTGGATCTGGTTTGGGGGTCAGAAGTGTAAACAACTGAATCTGGACAGAATGTTACCATGGCAGAAAAACAGGACCCCGGGACTCGAAAGCTTGAGCTTCCCTTGAAAAACCCTAAGCTTAAATGAAAAGGCTCTACTTTAAAAACCCTCTTGAATCTGGACAGAAGTTCCCTTGAGAACTTGAGTTTGAATGGCTAAATGATTGAAAATCAAATCTGGACAGAAAATTACTCCCCTCTGCTGGAAGATATAAGTCTGGGCAGCTTGTGTTTTCCTTGAAAAACCACAAAACTTCAACTGAAAATCTCCTCCTCTCTACTCCCGCTTGGAGTAAAAACAGAATCAGCAAGTTTCCCTTGAAAAACTTGTTTTTATGCAGACTTACACTACTGATTTCTCTCTACAAGTCGACCTGCTCTGATACCATGTCAAGATTTATACATATATAGGCAGAATATAGAGAGATATTGAACACAAGAGGTGCAGTGAACTGTGTGTATATCTTATACTACTACTTCTGCTGCATTTTATATTTTCTGTGTTGTTATTACAAAGGAGACTAAGCATCTTTATATAGATAAACTTAGCTTCCTCCTTACACTAGATATACTTGGTTGGTGAACTTGGTTGGTGGACTTGGTTGGTGAACTTGTCATTGCTTACCTCACTTCCTAGGTTATGTCATTACTTACCTCATTTCCTAGGTTATATTTAACAAAAAGTTGATTTTCAGTTTTTACAAAAAGTTGGTTTTAATATCAAACCTCACCAAAAACATTATTTTTATTATATTTTTACATCAAATCACACATAAAAAATATTACCAAACAGTTTTCAGTTTTTTACAACAACACTTTTTTCATCGGCCTTTTTCTAACATCACGGCAATTTTTAACAGTAATTCCAAACAAAGCCTAAATTGACATACTTTCTTTAATCATAATATATTTTACCCAATATACTAGTTCTCAATTTTGTAGAAATCATGACATCTTTTTATCAAAAATACATGCGTTCTAGATAATAATGGTCAAAAATATACTACAAAAATATATACCAGAGTGCATATGCTGTGTGATATCAATTTGCTACGTACGCCCGAAGGTAAAGATTATTCTGTTCCTTCAAGGGGTTGCATGTGTGCTTCGACACAAGCAAGCAGTCAAGCAACCAAGCATCCAAAGCCAAAGGTTCCATAATTCCACTCATTTGATAACATAGAGTCTGATAGAGAGATTCTTACAATTATGCATCTTATCTTATGTATTCAACGAAATCTTAGATTCCCCGTGAAGGGGTGATGTATTTAGCTATAGTTGTTACTTGTGTGGAAAAAAGATTAAGGCACGTCAAAACACAGAACCAATATTCAGCAAAATAAAACACAAAACCACCCCGGAGATAAATTGAAATATGGCTTTCTTACTATAAAAACCAAGTTTACCATCGTAAAGTTCTATGAAGTACTCATTTAATTGGAGTACTTGGAGTACATATACATTTTACATTCAAAATTTTGTAAACTTTATTATTTTGCAAAGCTTATTACATGAATATCATTATTTCATTGAAAATCTTGAAAATTTTGTATGTTTTGCTAAGAAAATATTGCAAAACGAATTGTTATGCGAAACACATTTGAGTTGCAAAACATATATGTTCGGATTGCAAAACATAAAGAATTTTCAAGATGAACATTTTGTAAAACATACATGATGTTCAAGATTATCAATGAAATTATGATATTCATATAACAAAGTTTGCAAAATAATAAATTTTAAAATATTTTGAATGCAGAACGTATATGTACTCCAAGTACTCCAATTAAATGAGTACTCCATAGAACTTTTCTCCATAAAATTATATTCAAATATGCGCGGTTGTCGCTATTGTAATGAAACGTCCGTTCTAGTCATTTATTTTGGAACTTGTAGGTTCAATTATCCTCTGTATTCTTTCTTTCCTAAAATGCTCTACGATTAGAGTATTTTAGGTCGACCGTAGTTGTTTTACTTGAGGGGTTTTCATGGATTCTTAATAGGAAATGTTACTTTCAGAACAATCTGTTTATTTTAGTTTGTATTGGAAGCGCATAATTCATACATAACATGGGAGAAATATAAGTTACGTACTGGTGCTTTGAAAATAAAAATATGCTCCGAAAATAACATATTCTTTTTTCATATCATGGTGATTGTATGCAGTGTTGTATACTTAGTGTTGTAACATAACAATGCATATTCAACACATCAATCAAAAGTAGGGTATCTTAGATCTGTGATTCGTGCCACGGTGATTGTTTAATCCGGATGGACTCGTTTTTTAATTGGATCAAAGGATTTATATATGATAATCGGGTGAAGTTCTAAGAACGCGAGAGGACTATTTTAAGAACTTTGCAACCTATTCCAGAGATCATGGATACCTTGGCGATTTTATCAAATGAAATGACATTGCTAAAGGCGATAAATCAATCAATGGAAGGTGAGTTTAGGGATATGCAAGACAGATATTCAGCAGTAAGTCTCAAGTTTGCAGAGATAGAGGGAGAAAGAGGAAAGCTTGCTATGAAATTTCCATTCATGTCCAATGCATTAACATAAAGGATCAGGAATAGAAATAGTTTATCATTCATAAAATGAACAAACAAGAAAAAGTTATATAGACTATGCTACCATCAGTAAAGTATATAATTCAAAATCTCAATTTACAGAATTCTGCCTCTGTGAGTGATGAAAACTCCAAAGGTAAATGTAAAATGGAATTGTTAACAAATTTACATCTTTCGAGTTAATAATCCATGCACCGCAACAAGAGCCATGATGAAGGAATGATCATCAACAAGAGGCTCCACCTTCAAGCTTAATACATCTTGTCCTAACAAAACTCCAGAAGAAGATTGTTTCTGTTTAACCTCTGCAACAACTCTTCCATGGTTGTCAGTTATGCTAAATTCCGATTTTCCTTCAATCCCTTTAATCTTATAGAAACTAGTACTATCAGAGCCCACAGTAACATGATATTCTGTTTCTCTTCGCTTCAAGAACTTGCTGGAGTTTTTAACTTGAAACCACGGCTTCTCATTGTTTACTTTGGAATCTTTATTGTAGCCATTCCATTGTCCAAATCCAAATAATTTCTGCACAAAGGAACTTATGATCAGTTAATCATGTTCGAACTCTATATGAAAGTCGTAGGCAGGGTTTGAAGAAGGTCTTGATATACTATAGAAGCAATAATTACGAAAAATTTTAGCAAAAAAACATTATGTTCGAGTATGTGTATTACCTTTTGAAACATGGAAAAGAGGACATTGCCATGAAGACCCATAAGATAAACTTCTCTGCAGCACTTGTTACTGTAATTGTCGATGCGATATGCAACTTTACCGAATGAATCATAGACAGTGAAACCATTTCCATTTGCTACAAGTGATTTCATCCATATTGTATATGTTTTTCCACTACTAGAACAAGACGAGGAGGAGGTTTTGCAGGGATACACCTTGGCCATATTGTTAAAGAAATGATAATATGATATTGTGATACTTAAGATGCAGAGAATTGAGTTTATATACAGATAAACTCGACGCGCTGCAGACATTATATACTTTGACCTGTAAATATGTGTGGCTATTGTATGTAAGGAATTCTTGTAAAGAGGGCTGAAAACAGAACAACAATAATACTAAGAATGAGTAACGCAACATGATCCACATTGTCCCTCATCCGAATATCCAATAATGCAGAATTTTTGCAGGTGGTACGCATTTTTTGAGTGCTGAAATATACTACTCCTATGTTTCACGTTTTAGTGCATGTGTGTACAGTAAGGAGAATTGAAGCGTTGTACAACAAGTCAGTCAGTATTATACAGCCATTTCAAAGATGAAAGGTAAGTGTGTATGATCAACACTATCATTTCACGGAGACTAGGGTGTGTTTGGCATTGATGCTACAGACAGCAACAACACCTTTTTTCTAAAAAGTAGCTGAAACAATGTTTGGTAAACTTTACAAGCTGCTTTTTTGAAAAACACTTTTGACCTAAAAGCTGCTTTTAGGAAAAGCAGATCCCCATGTTTTTGAAAAAAGTTGATTTTCAGTTTTTACAAGAAGTTGGTTTTAATATCAAACCTCACTAAAAACATTATTTTTATTATATTTTTACATCAAATCACACATCAAAAATATTAGTACCAAACAGTTTTCAAGTTTTTTACAACAACACTTTTTTCGCGGGCACTTTTTCTAACAACACGGCAATTTTTAACATTAATTCCAAACAAAGCCTAAAATGACATACTTTCTTTAGTCATAATATATTTTACCCAATATACTAGCTCTCAAATTTGTAGAAATCATGACATCTTTTTATCAAAAATACATGCGTTCTAGATAATAATGGTAAAAAATATACTACCAAAATATATACCAGAGTGCATATGGTGTGTGATATCAATTTGCTACGTACGCCCGAAGGTAAAGATTATTCTGTTCCTTCAAGGGGTTGCATGTGCTTCGACACAAGCAAGCAGTCAAGCAACCAAGCATCCAAAGCCAAAGGTTCCATGAACATTTTGTAAACTTTATTATTTTGCAAAGCTTATTACATGAATATCATTATTTCATTGAAAATCTTGAAAATTTTGTATGTTTTGCTAAGAAAATATTGCAAAACGAATTGTTATGCGAAACACATTTGGGTTGCAAAACATCTATGTTCGGATTGCAAAACATAAAGAATTTTCAAGATGAACATTTTGCAAAACATACATGATGTTCAAGATTATCAATGAAATTATGATATTCATATAACAAAGTTTGCAAAATAATAAATTTTAAAATATTTTGAATGCAGAACGTATATGTACTCCAAGTACTCCAATTAAATGAGTACTCCATAGAACTTTTCTCCATAAAATTATATTCAAATATGCGCGGTTGTCGCTATTGTAATGAAACGTCCGTTCTAGTCATTTATTTTGGAACTTGTAGGTTCAATCATCCTGTGTATTCTTTCTTTCCTAAAATGCTCTACGATTAGAGTATTTTAGGTCGACCGTAGTTGTTTTACTTGAGGGGTTTTCATGGATTGTTAATAGGAAATGTTACTTTCAGAACAATTTGTTTATTTTAGTTTGTATTGGAAGCGCATAATTCATACATAAAATAGGAGAAATATAAGTTACTGGTGCTTTGAAAATAAAAGATATGCTCCGAAAATAACATATTCTTTTTTCATATCATGGTGATTGTATGCAGTGTTGTATACTTAGTGTTGTAACATAACAATGCATATTCAACTTATCAATCAAAAGTAGGGTATATTAGATCTGTGATTCGTGCCATGGTGATTGTTTCTAGTGTTGTTGTGTTGGATTTTGAACGTGTTTAATCTGGCTGGACTCGTTTTTTAATTGGATCAAAGGATTTATATATAATAATCGGGTGATGTCTGAATTGCATAACTGAAACGTGATTAGGCATATGAATGATCCGAGAGGACTATTCTAAGAACTTTGCAACCTATTCCAGAGATCATGGATACCTTGGCGATTTTATCAAATGAAATGACATTGCTAAAGGCGATAAATCAATCAATGGAAGGTGAGTTTAGGGATATGCAAGACAGATATTCAGCAGTAAGTCTCAAGTTTGCAGAGATAGCTGGAGAAAGAGGAAAGCTTGCTATGAAATTTCCATTCATGTCCAATGCATTAACATAAAGGATCAGGAATAGAAATAGTTTATCCTTCATAAAATGAACAAACAAGAAAAAGTTATATAGACTATGCTACCATCAGTAAAGTATATAATTCAAAATCTCAATTTAAATGTAAAATGGAATTGTTAACAAATTTACATCTTTCGAGTTAATAATCCATGCACCGCAACAAGAGCCATGATGAAGGAATGATCATCAACAAGAGGCTCCAACTTCAAGCTTAATACATCTTGTCCCAACAAAACTCCAGAAGAAGATTGTTTCTGTTTAACCTCTGCAACGACTCTTCCATAGTTGTCAGTTATGCTAAATTCCGATTTTCCTTCAATCCCTTTAATCTTATAGAAACTAGTACTATCAGAGCCCATAGTGACATGATATTCTGTTTCTCTTCTGTTCAAAAACTTGCTGGAGTTTTTAACTTGAAACCACGGCTTCGCATTCTTTACTTTAGAATCTTTATTGTAGCCATTCCATTGTCCAAATCCAAATAATTTCTGCACAAAGGAACTTATGATCAGTTAATCATGTTCGAACTCTAAATGAAAGTCGTAGGCAGGGTTAGAAGAAGGTATATGTGTATTACCTTTTGAAACATGGAAAAGAGGACATTGCCATGAAGATCCATAAGATAAACTTCTCTGCAGCACTTGTTACTGTAATTGTCGATGCGATAAGCAACTTTACCAAATGAATCATAGACTGTGAAACCATTTCCATTTGCTACAAGTGATTTCATCCATATGGTATATGTTTTTCCGCTACTAGTACAAGACAAGGTGGAGGGTTTGCAGGGATACACCTTGGCCATATTGTTAAAGAAATGATAGTATGATATTATGATACTTAAGTTGCAGATAATTAAGTTTATATACACAGATAAACTCGACGCGCTGTAGCCGCATTGTACCTCATTCGAATATCCAATAATGCAGAATTATTGCAGGTGGTATGCATTTTTTGAGTGCTGAAATATACTGTGTTTTAGTGCATGTACTGTGTACAGTGCGAAGAATTGATCAGTCAGTATAATACAGCCATTTCAAAGATGAAAGCTCCACATGCTTTTACTGGACCTTTGTTAGACCCTTAAGAGATTTTCATGCCCTAGTGTTGGGTGTAGAGGCGAAGACGTGCTTGAGGTTCACGATTCTGTCTTGGGCATGAACACTAGGCGAAGTCAAGTATGGGACTTGACATAAAAACTAAGGCATTGAGATGAAGTGGGCATTTGAGGCACTTACACGGATTGGGCTTGTCTAAGGCATGAAGCATTCAACCAGGCACAGACATAGTGAATGTGGGCTTGAGCAGAGGCACACTTGGGCTTAGGGGAGTCATGCAGCATGGCGCAAGAGGGAGAGAGGCAAAGCATGGGCCTGGCCAGTCCAAAGCATTGGGCCTCCATGACACACATGCGACATGGGAGAAGAGTCTTCTAGTTCAAATATAGTGAGGCAAAGCTGGGCCAGAATTCTATAGTTGGGCTGGTTCGAAGCAGGATGCAAGTAAAAGACATGGGCCAAGGTGTAGGGTGTAAATGGGCTTATCAGATTTGGGATAAGACCATATCTTTGGAGATCATTCCAGAAGAATCAATTAGGGATTGCAATCCTCTGCAAAAAGGGAAAGTCTATCAGAGTCAAAGATACGATTAGGGTGGATCTTCTATGGAAGGAAAGGCAATCGGGAAGATTGAGGATATCTTGAAGATCTCAGGCAAAGATGGAAAGTAGGGTTGGGCTTAGCCTAGCCTAAAGCCCGTAAAGCTACCTATATAAGGAGGAGCTTCTTCATTCTCATTCATTCATTCAGATACACAGTAAACAGTTGTAGAGAGAGTGAGAGCATATACAGAGAGAGCTAGCATTGTAGTTAGGCTTTCTTGTATTCTAGCAGTTAGTGGGTAGCTGTGCCGACGTGTGGGCAGCAGGCCTAGATTGTTAGTCCTTTTTGTTGCAGTAATAAAAAGGTTGGGGTTTCCCGTAACTCTGTCTCCGTTTATGTTGTGGTTATCACTAACCTTCTTTGCAGGCACAAAGGTTAGTTGCGCATTGCTGGCCAGGCTCTAGGTTGGGGAGTTGGCGCATCACTAGGCGACAAGTTTGTGAAAAATTTCGCGCTTCCGCACGCCTACGTGATAGTTGGCATCAGAGCTTGATTGGTGTCTTTTTAGAGCACCGTTGGTGAAAGAGTATTATGGCTGGTCCTACAGTTGCTACACTTGGTGAGAAGGTTGCTAGGCTTGAGGGGTTGATTGGCATACCAGAGTCGACCGATGTTCAACCATTGCAGACACAATGTGTGAACATGAAGGCTGATCTTGATCAAATCAGACTGATCTTGGAAAATCACATGCGTGAGTCTGAAGAAAGGCTTGTTCAGTTGGAAACTTCTTATTCAGAACTCTACGAAGAAGTGACAATCCTAAGGAAGGCGGTGGCTGTTGGTGGCAGTACCTCGAGTGATGGGGCAAGAAAGTTCAAAGTGCCAGACCCGAAGACATTTGAGGGAGGGCGTGATGCCAAGGCATTGGAGAATTTCTTGTGGGACATGGAGCAATACTTCAAAGCATCTCGTATTGGAGAAGTGGAGCAGGTAACTATGGCTAGTATGTTCCTTGCAGGTGATGCTAAGTTGTGGTGGCGCACTCGCATGGAGGATGTTGATGGCACAGGGAAACCCGGTATTCAGACTTGGGAGGTCATGAAGAAGGAGCTTAGGGAGCAGTTCTTGCCTAATAATGCTGCGTGGATGGCTAGGGAGAAACTAAAGCACCTAAAGCAAACGGGGTCTGTGCGAGATTATGTAAAGGCATTCACTTCTAATCTGTTGGACATTCGTGACATGGCAGAAGCGGACAGGTTGTTCAACTTCATTTCTGGGTTGAAGCCATGGGCACAGGCTGAGCTGAGGAGGCAAAATGTCAAGGACCTGACAGCAGCTATTGTAGCGGCAGATAGCCTGGTGGACTTTGCAACAAGTTCTAACAATAGCAAGGGGAAACAAACCCAAGGGGCTAAAGAAAAGGGGCAGAAGTTCAAAGGCAAGAAAAAGGTCCAAGATGAGGAATCTAGCAAAGCCAAGAATGGTGGTGGGCAAACAAAGAAGCAGCTGAAGTGCTATATTTGTGATGGTCCTCACATGATGAAAGATTGTCCAAAGAGGGAGAAGCTGAATACTATGACTGTGGCCGAGGGAGAGGAACCAGGAAGGGTGAATCCGCTCAGGATGGTCAATGCACTACAGACAAAGGAGGCAGTGAAGTCATCTAGTTTGTTGTATGTGCAGGTTGAGATAAATGGTCATGAGGTGATGGCTATGGTAGATACTGGAGCTACCAATAATTTTGTGGCTGACAGGAGTGTGGAATCTCTTGGCTTGGTTTTGGGAGCAAGCACCAGCCGAGTGAAAGCTGTAAATTCTGAGGCACAGGTGGTCAAGGGATCAACTGAGGCAGAGTTAAAAATGGAACCATGGACTGGAAAGGTAACTCTCTTGGCTGTTCCTTTAGATGATTTCGATCTTATATTGGGGATGGACTTCTTAAGGAAAGCTAAGGCGTCGGTGATGCCACATCTTGGTGGGGTTATGATTGGAGAGGAAAGCAACCCTTGCTTTGTGAAGGGTGTGTTTGATCGTGACTTGGGCAAGAAAAGGGAGGGAATGTTGTCAGCTATGCAGGTTGAAGCTGGGCTGAAGCATGGTGAAGTGACTTATCTAGCGGCTCTTGTGGAGGAAAAGCCTGATCAGTTAGAGATACCTGATGTTGTTGTTCCTACTCTCAAGGAGTTTGAAGATGTCATGCCCCCAGAGTTGCCTAAGAAATTGCCGCCAAGAAGGGATGTGGATCACAAGATTGAACTCGAGCCGGGTGCACGGGCCCCGTCTCAAGCCCCCTACCGTATGGGACCGATGGAGTTGGCTGAACTGAGAAAACAGTTGGACGAGTTGTTGGAGAGCGGATTCATTCAACCGTCTAAAGCTCCTTATGGTGCCCCAGTCTTATTCCAGAAGAAGGCAGATGGGTCATTGCGGATGTGTATAGACTATCGGGCCTTGAACAAGGTAACTATTAAAAATAAGTACCCTGTTCCAAATATTGTTGAGCTGTTTGACAGGCTCTCGAAAGCTAAGTACTTCACGAAGTTGGATCTGAGGTCGGGATATTGGCAAGTCAGAATTGCTGCAGGGGATGAGCCTAAGACCGCATGTGTAACGAGGTATGGGTCTTATGAGTTTCTAGTTCTGCCATTTGGGTTAACAAATGCACCTGCAACATTCTGTAATTTGATGAATGATGTGCTATATGAGTACCTAGACCGTTTTGTGGTAGTGTACTTAGATGATATTGTGATCTATAGTGATAGTCTGGAAGCTCACTTAGAACACTTAAAGTGCATTTTCACTAAACTGCGAGAACACAGTCTTTATGTCAAAAGGGAGAAGTGTGAGTTCTGCAGGGAGGAGATCCATTTCCTAGGGCATGTGCTGAGCCAAGGAATGGTGAAGATGGACAAGAGGAAAGTCGAGGCCATCATTGATTGGCCTGCCCCAAAGAAGGTAGCTGAGTTGAGATCTTTCCTTGGTCTTGCTAACTATTATCGCAAGTTTATACAGGGATACTCGAAGAAAGTAAATGTCTTGACAGATTTGCTAAAGAAGGATCATGTTTGGGAATGGAATGATGAGTGTGAAGCGGCGTTTGTGGAGCTAAAAATTGCAGTTGCTTCAGAACCCGTGCTCAAACTTCCAGATTTTGGGGTGCCATTCGAAGTGCACACTGATGCTTCTGATCGTGCAATTGGTGGAGTGTTGGTTCAGTTGGGACATCCGGTGGCATATGAAAGTCGAAAGCTAACAGATGCTGAACAGAGGTACAGTACTCATGAAAAGGAGATGACTGCAGTGGTTCATTGTTTGGAGGTGTGGAGGCATTACTTGCTGGGAGCGGAGTTTGTGGTTTGCACAGACAATGTGGCAAACACTTATTTCAAGACTCAGAAGAAGCTAACCCCAAAGCAGGCCCGTTGGCAGGAATTTCTGGCAGAATTCGATTTTGTATGGCTGCATAAGCCGGGAGCACAAAACCAGGTAGCCGATGCACTAAGCAGAAAGGTGCAAGAGTCTGTGGCATCCATGACAGTGGTGGACACTGAGTTCCTAGAGGAGATCAAAAAGCAGTCAAAGACAGATGCTGTGTATGGTAAACTTGTGGAGGAAGTGAAGACAGGGGTGGTTCGCAAATACTGGTTGGAGGATGGGTTGCTGTATTGTAAAGGCAATCGACTTTATGTTCCACATGGGGGAACTCTCCGGCAGCGAATCTTGAAAGAGTCTCATGATGTTAAATGGGCAGGACATCCG
Source organism: Saposhnikovia divaricata (assembly GCA_036435485.1). Lineage (NCBI taxonomy): Eukaryota > Viridiplantae > Streptophyta > Magnoliopsida > Apiales > Apiaceae > Saposhnikovia > Saposhnikovia divaricata. Next base: position 31,276,512 of record CM071600.1, read on the forward strand.
GGGGTAGCAAGGATGCTAGCATTGCTGAGTAGATCCTACTATTGGCCGAAGATGATGGATGACGTTGAGGCATATGTCAAGTCGTGCTTGGTTTGCCAACTTGACAAGACTGAAAGGAAGAAGGAAGCTGGACTTCTACAACATTTACCTATTCCAGATAGACCGTGGCAGTCAGTATCTATGGATTTTATTCTTGGGTTGCCTCAGGTGGAGGGAAAGGGGTCAATCTTTGTGGTGGTTGATCGGTTTTCGAAGTATGCTGTGTTCATTCCTGCACCAAAGGTGTGTACAGCAGAGGTAGCAGCTGGCCTATTCTTTCAGCATGTGGTGAAACATTTTGGGTTGCCAGAGGATATTGTTAGTGATCGTGATAGCAGGTTCACAGGGCGGTTCTGGACAACATTGTTTGGGTTCTTGGGAAGTGAGTTGAAGTTCTCTACTGCAAATCATCCCCAAACAGATGGTCAGACGGAGCGAATGAATCAGCTACTAGAGGAGTATCTCAGGCACTATGTTTCAGCTAGTCAGAAAAATTGGCTAGAGTTGATGGATGTAGCACAGTTCTGCTACAACCTACATCAGTCCTCAGCGACTGGTAAGAGCCCCTTCGAGGTGATTTTTGGGTTTCAGCCGAGAACCCCAAACGAGGTGGCAGTTCAGAAATCAGGTGGTACTTGTCCCGCAGCCTACAGGTATGCATTTGGTAAACAGGAGATGGTTGATGAAGCCAAAGCTAGTCTGGAGAAAGCTGTTTGGAGGATGAAGAAGTACGCTGATAGAAAGCGTCGTCCCTTAGAGTTTGAGGTTGGCGACCAGGTGTTGTTGAAATTGACACCACAGATCTGGAAGAAGATAAAGTCCAGAAAAATTCACAAGGGGTTAGTTCAGAAGTATGACGGGCCCTTTGAGATAGTGAAGAAAGTAGGCACTGTGGCTTATCGGTTGAAGCTGCCCGACAGATTGAAGGTACATCCTACTTTTCATGTGAGTTTTCTGAAGCCGTTCCAACCAGACTTACTGCTTGATGGGAGGAAACAGAAGAAAAGAGCACCTCCAGTGGTCAGAGTACAGTTTGAGAAGAAGATAAAGAAAATTCTGGATCATAATACTCAAGGGATGAGTAAGAAGAACAGAAGGACTGATTATCTGATTCAGTGGGAAGGCGAGGAAGAAGCTGATGCTACTTGGGAGAAAGGTGTGACCTTGTGGCAGTTTGAAGATCAAATTCGGGAATATTGGGATCGCCCCTCGATGAGGACATCGAGCTCTTTTAGTGGGGGTGGTTTGTTAGACCCTTAAGAGATTTTCATGCCCTAGTGTTGGGTGTAGAGGCGAAGACGTGCTTGAGGTTCACGATTCTGTCTTGGGCATGAACACTAGGCGAAGTCAAGTATGGGACTTGACATAAAAACTAAGGCATTGAGATGAAGTGGGCATTTGAGGCACTTACACGGATTGGGCTTGTCTAAGGCATGAAGCATTCAACCAGGCACAGACATAGTGAATGTGGGCTTGAGCAGAGGCACACTTGGGCTTAGGGGAGTCATGCAGCATGGCGCAAGAGGGAGAGAGGCAAAGCATGGGCCTGGCCAGTCCAAAGCATTGGGCCTCCATGACACACATGCGACATGGGAGAAGAGTCTTCTAGTTCAAATATAGTGAGGCAAAGCTGGGCCAGAATTCTATAGTTGGGCTGGTTCGAAGCAGGATGCAAGTAAAAGACATGGGCCAAGGTGTAGGGTGTAAATGGGCTTATCAGATTTGGGATAAGACCATATCTTTGGAGATCATTCCAGAAGAATCAATTAGGGATTGCAATCCTCTGCAAAAAGGGAAAGTCTATCAGAGTCAAAGATACGATTAGGGTGGATCTTCTATGGAAGGAAAGGCAATCGGGAAGATTGAGGATATCTTGAAGATCTCAGGCAAAGATGGAAAGTAGGGTTGGGCTTAGCCTAGCCTAAAGCCCGTAAAGCTACCTATATAAGGAGGAGCTTCTTCATTCTCATTCATTCATTCAGATACACAGTAAACAGTTGTAGAGAGAGTGAGAGCATATACAGAGAGAGCTAGCATTGTAGTTAGGCTTTCTTGTATTCTAGCAGTTAGTGGGTAGCTGTGCCGACGTGTGGGCAGCAGGCCTAGATTGTTAGTCCTTTTTGTTGCAGTAATAAAAAGGTTGGGGTTTCCCGTAACTCTGTCTCCGTTTATGTTGTGGTTATCACTAACCTTCTTTGCAGGCACAAAGGTTAGTTGCGCATTGCTGGCCAGGCTCTAGGTTGGGGAGTTGGCGCATCACTAGGCGACAAGTTTGTGAAAAATTTCGCGCTTCCGCACGCCTACGTGATAACCTTTAACATACCTGTCTAAGATAATGATAAGAGATATACCAATGTGCATATGCTTTGTACTATCAAATTGCTATGTTTTTTTTTTCTGCTAAGTCTATCAAATTGCTATGTTGTTGAGTACAAATCGTATGCAGAATGCACGCACCCACCCATCTATACTATTGTATAATACTAGATGATAACTTGTGCGAAGCACGAGCTCTGAGATTTATGTTAAATAATTACTAATTTTTATTTAATTAAATATTTATAAAATTATATTACAAAAATTATAAAAAGAACTATGTTATTTACTTATTTACATAAAAAATTTATGCCATTAACTAACTATAAGCTTAGATTGTTTAATAGAAGTACATGGAAACACGTTTCGGTTTTTTTCATTGAAAAATATTTAGGATAATTTATCGTAATCTTTTTTTTATTATAAGTTATAATAAAAAAATTTGCTAATACAATGTAAGAATTATAATAATAATAAGATTTCAATTTTATTATATTTTTTAAAAAAAAATAACATATAATCGCAGGGAAGAATGTTCAAGAGTAGTGTATAGAAACATCTTCTAGTTGTTCACCATGAAAAATCTTTTGGAGAATTGATCATATTATTTTTTTATTCTAAATTATGATAAAAAAAATTGTATTATAATTATAATAGGATTTCAATTTTATTATTTTCTTTAAAAAATAACATAGAATTGTAAGGGAATATGATTCTAAGGATGAAACTATTTTTTTTATTTAAAGTTGTAATAAAAGAATTATAATTATAATAGGATTTCTATTTTATTAAAAAACAACATAGAATTATAGTAAAAATAGGATTATAGGGGTGAAACCAAAATACGGTGCGAACCAAAAGTTGTACCGTTAAAGGGGTGTTCCTTGAAAAATCTTTTGGAGAATCGATCATATTATTTTTTGATTCTAAATTATGATAAAATAAATTGTATAATAATTATAATAGGATTTCAATTTTATTATTTTCTTTAAAAAATAACATAGTATTATAAGGGAATATGATTCTAGGGATGAAACTATTTTTTTATTTAAAGCTGTAATAAAAGAATTATAATTATAATAAAATTTATATTTTATTAAAAAACATCATAGAATTATAGTAGAAATGGGATTATAGGGGTGAAACCAAAATTGGGGTGAAACCAAAAATGGTACCGTTAAAAGGGTAATAAGATTTCAATTTTATTTTATTTTTTTTAAAAAATAACATATAATCGCAGGAAAGAATGCTCTAGAGTAGTGTATAGAAACATGTTCTAGTTGTTCACCTTGAAAAATCTTTTGGAGAATTGATCGTATTATTTTTTTATTCTGAATTATGATAAAAAAAATTGCATTATAATTATAATAGGATTTCAATTTTATTATTTTCTTTAAAAAATAACATAGAATTATAAGGGAATATGATTCTAGGGATGAAACTATTTTTTTATTTAAAGTTGTAATAAAAGAATTATAATTACAGTAGGCTTTATATTTTATTAAAAAACAACATAGAATTATAGTAAAGATAGGATTATAAGGGTGAAACCAAAATACGGTGCGAACGAAATGTGGTACCGTTAAAGGAGTGTTCCTTGAAAAATCTTTTGGAGAATCGATCGTATTATTTTTTGATTCTAAATTATGATAAAATAAATTGTATTATAATTATAATAGGATTTCAATTTTATTATTTTCTTTAAAAAATAACATAGAACTATAAGGGAATATGATTCTAGGGATGAAACTATTTTTTTATTTAAAGTTGTAATAAAAGAATTATAATTATAATAGCATTTATATTTTATTTAAAAACATCATAGAATTATAGTAGAAATAAGATTATAGGGGTGAAACCAAAATAGGGGTGAAACCAAAATTGGATTATAGGGGTTGAAACCAAAATAGGTGAAACCAAAATTGGGATGAAACCAAAAAGTGGTACCGTTAAAATGGTGTTTTGCTTATTAATAAAGGTTATAGAAGCAAACTAGGGGATAATTGGTAGTTTGGTTGTTTGGTTCAATCAAAGAATAGTTACCGTTAGATATTTAGTAAATAGATGATAACCGTTAAATCTAATAATAAGGAATATTCTATATTTACATCCCTCTTCTAAAGATCTAAGGTTCGAATCCCGTCAACAACAAATTTACATTAAAATTTTATATTATTAGTTTTAAACAATACATGTCATTTATTAAATAACTATTATTATATTTACTAATAATTTTATTAATTAATATTACAAAGTTAAATTATATCCATAATAAATTATTATCCTTTATTTTTTTAATCATATAATTTTTAAAATAATTAAAAGTAACCCGTGCTTTGCACGGGCTATAAGTTAGTTATCTATACTATTATATTAAAGCCGAAACATTGAAAGTTTTGATTTTCGGTTTGGTTATCCTAAGTTTTGGTTTTCGGTTTGGTTATCCTAATTATTAAAATAAATAATTAAATTACAAAAATAACTCAAAAAGCTAATTACTAATGTTAACGTAATTATATTCTGATTAAAATTCCTTCATCCACTTCTACTTGGACTCTTTTTTCTGCTCCAACAACTCAATTATTCATTTTTTTCTAAAGATTTTACTTCTAATTAAAACACTTTACCATTTAATTTAAAACTAATATTACAATAATTAATATATATCCAAAATATCACACCATATAAGAATAAAAAGGGAGTTTTCAATTTCATTGCTTGATTTTAAAATTTTCTTAGGATTTTTTATCTATTCCACATGGTTAACCAGGAAACATTAAAAAGGATTGGCGAAATTTGAAAGAGAAATCAAATGTTAAGTCATCAACAAAAACGGAAAGCCGAAATATTGAAAGTTTTGGTTTTCGGTTTGGTTATCCTATTTATTAAAATAAATAATAACATAATATAATTAATGGTATTAACTGATTGCCTTTTTCACATTTACTTTTAGTTAAAGCCGAAACATTGAAAGTTTTGGTTTTCGGTTTGGTTATCCTAAGTTTTGGTTTTCGGTTTGGTTATCATAATTATTAAAATAAATAATTAAATTACAAAAATAACTCAAAAAGCTAATTACTAATGTTAACGTAATTATATTCTGATTAAAATTCCTTCATCCACTTCTACTTGGACTCTTTTTTCTGCTCCTACAACTCAATTATTCATTTTTTTCTAAAGATTTTACTTCTAATTAAAACACTTTACCATTTAATTTAAAACTAATATTACAATAATTAATATATATCCAAAATATCACACCATATAAGAATAAAAAGGGAGTTTTCAATTTCATTGCTTGATTTTAAAATTTTCTTAGGATTTTTTATCTATTCCACATGGTTAACCAGGAAACATTAAAAAGGATTGGCGAAATTTGAAAGAGAAATCAAATGTTAAGTCATCAACAAAAACGGAAAGCCGAAATATTGAAAATTTTGGTTTTCGGTTTGGTTATCCTATTTATTAAAATAAATAATAACATAATATAATTAATGGTATTAACTGATTGCCTTTTTCACATTTACTTTTAGTTGAATATATTATCTTTTATAAACACCTAAAAAATCAATCGTATCATATCTTTCAATCATCAATATTTTCTTTCTCAATTAAAACATGTTACCATTCAATCATTAATATTTTCTCTCTCAATTAAAACATGTTACCATCTTGATTTAAAACTAATCTTATAATCATTAATATATGCCCGAAAATATCACACCATATTTTTTAATTATTAATAAAATATATTAAAAATCCATATACAATGTTTATAATAGGGAAACATTAGTATAATTTGTAAACATGAGTATATAAAATTATATTTAATTAAAATTAAAAAAATATTAAAAATAATGATTATATAAAAACATAATTGTAATATTAAATAAAATTTATAACATAATAAAAGAAACCCGTGCATCGCACGGGCATTAAAAGTTTGTCGGTTCGATTTTCAGCACGGTCATCCAAATTATTAAAATAAATAGTAAAACAATATAAATAGTGATAATTAGTCGATTGTCTTTTTTTAATTAAAAGAGGTTTACTTTTAATTGATTGATGATATTACCTTTTATAAACATCTAAAATATCGTATATTCCAATCAATAATATTTCTTTCTAAATAAAATACGTTAACTTTTATTTTAAAATATAATTTTACAATAATTAATACATACCCACAAATATAATACTATATCGTCTAATCACTAACAAAATATAATAGAAATCTGTATACAACAAATAATAACCGTTAGATTTTTAGTAAAAAATCAGAACTGTTAGATCTAATGATTAGATATATTATATGTTTAAATTAATTTACTAAAATTTCAAGGTTCGAATTCTGTCAACGACATATTATTTTTAAAATTTTATAATATAAGTTTTAAACTACATAATTTTGCAATTATTAATATATACCCAAAAATATTACACAATTTTACTGTTAGATTTTTAGTAATTAATAAGAACCGTTACATGTAATTATAAGGTATATTTTATGATTAAAGTACTTTACTAAAAATTCAAGTTTTGAATCCCGTCAACGATATATTTAACTTGAAATTTTATAATATAAATTTTAAATCATGCATATCATTAACTAAATTTATATTAAATTATATTAAAATTATATTAAAATAATTTTTACAAAATAATGATTGTATAAAAACATAATTATAGCATAAAATTTATAACATATTAAAAGAAACCCGTGCATAGCACGGGTTATAAGCTAGTTATTATATAATAAGCAAACAAGTGTATAATTTGGTTGTTTGGTTCAACCATCTAAAATAATAATGACCGTTAGATATTTAATAAATAGATAATAGCCGTTAGATCTAATAATAATGAATATTCTATATTTAAATCCATCTTCTAAGGATCCAAGGTTCGAATCCCGTTAACAACAAATTTACATTAAAATTAATATTATCAGTTCTAATCAATACATATCATTTATTAAATAACTATTATTATTACTAATAATTTTATTAATTAATTACAAAGTTAAATTATATCCATAATAAATTATTATACTCTATTTTATTTAATTATATAATTTTAAAAGTATTTAAAAATAACTCGTGGAAAGCACGGATTATAAGCTAGTCTAAAGGTAAAGATTATTCTCTTTCTTTTAGGAGTTGCATGTACTGACGACACGAGCAAGGAGTCAAGCAGCCAAGCTGAAAATACACCTAGAGGGGGGGGTGAATAGGTGTTATGACTAACAATGACCAAATAAAAAAAAAATTATTCTGCCTAAGAAAATATATACTGGCAGTTAGCTGGGTACGATAGGCAGCTAACTGGGTTCAGCAAAAGAGACAGATTAATGAATAGGCAGCTAGCTGAGATATGCAATGCAGAAGGACAAAATTGCAGTAAGTAAAGAACACCAAGACTTTTAGCTAGGTTCGACCCCTAATCGTCTATGGTCTACGTCCTAGTCCCTTACCAACTTGGTAAGAGAATATATTATTGATCACTCGAAAAACCAATTACAAGACTCAATAATATATCTCCCTTATCACCCAGTTACTAACTGCAGCTAGCTGGAACCTCTTATTTCCTGAACACAGCTCTCTAAGTTCTATACTTAAACCAAGTATAAACTTCTCTAGCCTGATGCTCCTTGAATCCTGGTTCCACCAGCTCAACAATTCAGCAACTACTTATCTTTACAAGATGAACAATACAATGGATAAAAATAATTACAACTCAAGGATTCGAACTCTATAAAGACTCGATGTATATATTATAGTACAGGAGCTCTTTTGAAATGAGGTGCAGAGTTGTTTCTTGTATTCTTGAATATAGCTTGAAGGTTCTTATTCTCTGGTGTTCTCCTTCATGAATAATCACGCAGCCCTTTATAGTGAGTTGTAGGAGATGAGATTTTGAACAATCTTTGCAACGGTCTTGAAGATATCTTCTCACGTGTGGCTTTGTTCAATATAACTGTCCTACTAACGTTCACCTGCAGGTTTTATGAGTATTAAACTGAAGATTATAATGATTCTTATTTGAGAGAATAAACCAGAGGAAAGAGAGAAGAAAGTGTGATTAATGCTTGAAGAAAACCGTTAGATAGAAAATGAGGAGCATAAGGAATTTGATAATTAGTACTTGTGTTTTCTTCTCATACTTTCTACTAGACAATCAGTGGTGGAGGTGTAGAATTAAGGAAAGTTTGAGTATTAAAAGGTGCATGCTTGAAAAGTAAGCACATGGGTTGCTTTTAGAAGAACATTAAATAATACAAAGATTCCCTTACTTAAGGAAATATGTTTTTGTGAAAAAGCTATTGAATGAAAAGAGCTTTTAAAATATGAATATTTCTATCATGAATGTTCAGACCACTCTTGATTAATTATGACTTAATTAAAAAGTCATATAGTCGAACTTCCCTGTTATACTGGACAGACAGCCAGCTAACTGTGATACTGAGTCAGCTAGCTTAGATACCTTGCCAGCTAGCTGAGATGCCCTGTTTTCTGCTGAGTAATTAACCTGCAACAACAAAGTTTATCCAGAACATATTCCCAGCTTGCTACCTAGGTATGATCATCAAAATTAGAGGGTTTCAATCTCCCCCTTTTTGATGATTATACACCAATTTTAGGAGAAATACAAAAACTCCCCCTAAATCTAGCAACCATATTAAAGACAAATAAGTACTAGCTAAAATGCCATAGATTTAGACATAGAAACCACATTCATCAGAGTTTAAACTTAAACCAACATCATAGGCAAATTTGTTGAGCACACATAGGACAAGTTCAGAAAACCAAGTTTAAAAACACACACCACACATAACAAAGCAACATAAGCAGTTTTAATCAACATAAGCAAGTTTTAATCCTAAAAATGATTCTCCCCCTTAATCATTAAAAAGAGGACATTTAGGACTCATCATCAACTTCATCATCCTTTGCTTCAGAGGGCTTAGCAGCATTCTTCGAACCAGATGCATCCAGAGAAGGATCAGGAACACTAACCACTGGCACAGTTCCAGCAGTTCTAGCAGCAATATTGGCAAAATCATGAAGAACAGAGATGTCTGCAGAGTGAACTCCTGTCCTAGTGGAGGCAGAAGTGCGAGAACCAGTAATTGCCTCTCGGAGAGATGACATTTCCTCAGCCATGTCTGAAACCTGATCAGATAGCTTCTGAATTGCAGCTTTGAGATGCTTGAAATCCTCAGAATGATCCATACCAGCCACATTAACATTTCCAGGAATAACATGTGCAGACGAAAGAGGGGTAACAGGTGGAGGAGGGAGAGGATCCATGCGAATAACCTTACCATCAGAATCAAGTTTGAGATGGGATTGCAATAGACTTTTAGCATCCAAAAACTCTCTAGCCAACTCACAGTCTTCATCCTTGAGATTAAGTCCATACCACTGAAACACCCTTGTCAATAGACAACCATAGGGTAGTGGTGCAGTGTTTGTTTCAAACACATCCATCATATTTTTCAATATGAGACCAGCCAAGTTAAAAGGTTTCTCAGATAATAGCATAGACACAACTGATACATCTTGACCAGAAAAATTCGAACGAGTGCCCGTACGAGGGTTAACATTATCAATGCACACTTTAAACAGCACATGAGCCAAGGGAGTCACAGTGTTAGTTGTTGGAGGAGTGTATTCCGTCAAATCATCCATCCCACGAATAATTTTCAGTTGGTCCAATTCAGAAAAATTTTCTAATTCAGTAGGACCCTTTTTAGTTCCAATAGACACATTAGAGGGTTGTTCAATGCTTAAAATAGAGCTAAGCACAGGAGCATTTAAAGAAATTCTTTGACCACGAACATAGGAGACAAATAGAGCAGGTTGTTCAATGACTAAGTTCGCATAAAACTCATAGACACACGAGGGATAGCATTCTCGGGGTAGGTCTTTGATGAATGACTCAAACCCTAATTTAGTAAAACAACTAATAGCTCCACATTTAACATAGGAGTTACCTGCAAGCGGCCGACCAAACACAATACGTCGATTGCCCAAATCAAGTTGCTTGAAACGTGATTCCAGTTCCTCAGTCGTGAACGAGATCCCATACTTTGTTCGTTTTGCAGACACACCATCTCGTTGTCCTGATTTCTGAATTTCCGACATTTCATCGCCACTGTCCACTTGAACCCGTGTGATTTCTAGGTCATCATCTGCATCGAATAGCCTCTTGTTCTTCCCCTTTTGAGTTTTGGAGACAGTAACTGGGGTTTTCTTGGAAGCTCGAGTTTTTCCCATTGTTGATTGTTAAGCAGGTGAAGGGTTGTGAGAGAGATCTGTGTTAGTCGAGTGGGTGCGGCTTGAAACCCTAATCTTAATTGAGGGGAGGTTAAGATAATAAGAGTCATACACTAAGTGACCCTCTTTTATTAATTAAGGGGTAAAATCAATTTCATTAAAACCAATATGATTTGATCCAATAATAAAATAGAGACAACACATATGCATAATTTTATATAGATAAGCAAGATAGAATATTGAAATAATATCATATAGAAAATCAATTTTAATATCAACACTTAAGAAATATAAACAATTAGCACAAAATTTTGAGCATGAAATTGTACATAATATCATAAAAATGTACCGACTTTCCATGGCAGCTAGCTGGCTAGACATAAAAATTCCATCCTTCCATAGCAGCTGGCTGGCTAGACATTACACATGCCTAATTCTCTACGCAGCACAGAGAAACGCTCCTCAGCTAGTGGCTTTGTGAAGATGTCAGCTAGCTGGTACTCTGTACTTACAAAGATTAGCTCAATTTTTCCCTTTGCAACATTGTCTCTCAAGAAATGATGTCGAACATCAATATGCTTTGTTCTTGAGTGATTCACTGGATTCTTTGATATGTTGATAGTGCTTGTATTGTCACAATAAACGGGGACTTTGCCACATTTAATTCCAAAATCTTGAAGTGTTTGTCTCATCCATAGCATTTGCGAACAACAACTTCCAGCTGCTAAATACTCCCCTTCAGCTGTGGATAATGCAACAGAAGTTTGCTTCTTGCTTTGCCAAGATACTAAACTCTGTCCTAAGAATGCACAAACACCACTTGTACTCTTTCGATCAGTTTGACAACCTGCATAATCTGCATCACTATACCCAACAAGATCAAATGCATTTGTGATTGGATAAAATAAACCAAGAGTAGTAGTTCCACTTAAATATTTAAAAATTCTTTTAATAGCATTCAAGTGAGATTCTTTTGGTTGAGCTTGAAACCTAGCACAAACACATACACTATACATAATATCAGGTCTAGAGGCTGTAAGATATAATAAACTACCAATCATACCTCTATACTTTCGAACATCTACATCTTTACCTCTTTCATCTGCAGCCAGCTTGCTGGCAGAACCCATAGGTGTAGATTTTGCCTTGATATTCTCATATCCAAACTTCTTTAGCAAGTTCTTGATGTATTTGGACTGATGTACATATATTCCATCTTGAGTTTGCTTGATTTGGAGCCCCAAAAAGTAGTTGAGCTCACCCATCATACTCATGTCAAACTCACTATGCATGCACTTAGAAAACCACTTGCACATCTTATCATTAGTTGATCCAAATATAATATCATCTACATATATTTGCACAACTAGAATATCATTACCAGTAAGTTTAGTAAACAATGTAGGATCGATTTTACCTCGAATGAACCCATTCTTTATCAAAAACTTACTTAGCCTTTCATACCAAGATCTAGGAGCTTGTCGTAATCCATATAATGCCTTCTTCAATTTGTAAACATAATTAGGAAATTTGTCACTCTCAAATCCAGGAGGTTGCTTGACAAATACTTCTTCTTTCAAGTATCCATTAAGAAATGCACTTTTCACGTCCATTTGATATAGCTTGAACTTCTTGAAGCATGCAAATGAGAGTAGCATTCTTATTGACTCTAGCCTTGCAACCGGGGCATAAGTTTCATCAAAATCTATTCCCTCTTGTTGATTATATCCTTGAGCAACAAGCCTTGCTTTATTTCTAGTAACCGTTCCTTCTTCATCAACTTTATTCTTGAACACCCATTTAGTTCCAATGATTGAAGCATCTTTAGGTGGCTCTACAAGTTCCCAAACATCACATCTTTCAAATTGATTAAGTTCTTCTTGCATTGCCATGATCCAATTTTCATCTTTCAGTGCTTCATTGACATTCTTTGGTTCCTCTTGAGCTAGGAAGGCAGAAAATGCACAAAAGTTAGCTTGGCTTCTCCTTGTCTTGATGCCTTCTGATTTATCACCAATAATCAACTCTGGAGGATGATTCTTTACTGTCCTTGTTGACTTTGGAAAATGATGATGAGCCATAACTTCTTCATTGGCTCTAATTCTCTTGGATGGAGGAGGGGATTCATCCCCATTATAAATTGGCATCTTTTCTTGTGATCTCTGGCTTCTAGATTCTTCCAATGTGAGTTTTGACACCTTATCACAAGTTTCATCTACTGGAGGAGAGATTTCAGCTTGATTATCATTAGCTGAACTTGATTCAGTTTCCACTGCAGCTCGCTGGGTTGCTGCATTTCCTGAGTCTGCTTCATTGGCAGCTCGCTGAGTTGCTGTATTTTTGGAATCTGCTTCTTTGTCAGCTAGCTGAGTTGCTGTATCTGACCTTGGCAGCTCGCTGGCATCATTTGAACCTGCAATATCTTCCTCATCTCTTGACAGATCAACATTAGATTCTTGAAATGAGACATCAATTGACTCTTCAACAGTACGTTTAGATATATTATAAACTCTATATGCACGACTTGTTGTAGAATAACCCAAAAATATAGCTTCATATGATTTCGCATCAAATTTACCATCTCTATCAATGGATTTGAGTACAAAGCACCTGGATCCAAAGACCTTGAAGTAGCCTATGTTTGGCTTCTTGTTCTTTAGCAATTCATAAGGAGTCTTGTTGAGAATAGGTCTGATTAGAACTCTGTTAAGAACATAGCTAGCTGTGTTCACTGCTTCTGCCCAGAAACTCCTTGGCAGCTTGCTTTCTTGCAGCAATGTTCTAGCTGTTTCTTGCAATGACCTGTTCTTTCTCTCCACAACTCCATTTTGTTGTGGGGTTCTTGGAGCAGAGAATTCATGTGAAATGCCTCTATCTTCACAATATGAGATAAAGTCCTTTTGGAATTCACCACCTCGATCACTCCTTATTCTCACAAGTCTTAACTTAAACTTGTTCTCAAGTAACTTAATTAGCTTTTCGAATTCACTGAAAGCACAATCTTTAGTACGAAGAAACAATACCCAAGTATATCTAGAATAATCATCTACTATAACAAATGCATATTGTTTACCTCCAATGCTTTTATATGCTTCCGGACCAAATAAATCTAAATGAAGTAGTTCTAAAGGTTTAGAAGTTGATACCATCTTCTTTGATTTCTGTGGAGTCCTGATTTGTTTGCCTAATTGGCAAGCCGAACAAGTTTCCATTTTGACATACTTCAATTTTGGCAATCCTCTAACTAGCTTCTTCGAAGACAGCTTGCTGAGTAAGTCCATATGAGCATGTCCAAGCCTTCTATGCCAAATTTCTGGATTTGAATCAACAGCAGCTAGACAACAAGATGAATCCTGCATTTCAAAGTCCAAAATATATATATTTCCTTCCCTTCTAGCAACTAGGGGGACTTTGTTAGTGGCAACAATAATAGTACACTTTTCTTTATCAAAAAGAACAGAATGTCCATCATCATATAACTGACTTACACTAAGCAAATTATATTTAAGACCTTGAACATATTGAACTTTATCAATAGAAATGACACTATTACCAATTTTCCCTTTCCCAAGAATCTGGAGTGTTTTGCTATCACCAATGGTGACATTTCCACCCTTTTTCTTACTGAGAGACAGGAATTGTGATTTATCACCACTCATATGTCTTGTGCATCCACTATCCAAAATCCATTGATTTGATCTCACTTTGACAACAAGACATACCTACAAAACAAATAAAGAGCCAACTCAACGTTTTGGTACCCATATTTGCTTGGGTCCAGAATGGTTAGTTGATAGAACATATAAAACATTTAAATCAGATTTCTTGATCCACATTTGGATCACTTTAGAAGCTGTATTTCTTGTTCTATCTGTTCTGTCAGCTAGCTGCCTGTGACCTGTCTGTCTGTTCCAGCTAGCTGGGTTGGCATTCTGAATTTTGCAATGATTTGCCAAATGGCCTTTATTTCCACATTTATGGCAAATTCTCCATGGCATGGCATAGTCATAGGGGATTCCATGTTTGCCATCATACTTTAGAGGTGTTTTGGAAGCCGATCCAACTCCTTCTCTTTCGATTGGAACTTTTGCATATCTCATCATTGTTTTGAGAGTATCTTCTCCTTGAATGAATTTTCCCATTCCTTTCTGGAGGTCCTTGATTTCCGTTTCCAATTCTTTGATTCTTTCAGCTTGTTGAGATATTTCCTTTGAGCATGATTCCCTTGGACTAAATGCCTCTAAACATGCATCTTGAGCTTCTATTTCTGTTCTCAGCTCGCTGAGTTCCTTCATAAGTGTATCATTTCTCTTGATAAGCACTTTGTTTACACCTTCAAGCTGGGATATCTCAGCCTTAAGATCAGTAAGCTTTTGAGTATGATTTGTAGCAGGTGTCTTCTCATCCATTAACTCAGATATGATCTTCTTAAGTTGAGTATTTTTCTTCTTGAGTTTATCATTCTCATATCTTAATTCTTCAACCACTTCATTTGATAGATTACTATGATCCTGCATGGTTAATTCATCTAACTTTGAGGAATGAGAATACATATCAGAAAATAATTTACCTCACTATTGTTGTCATCCGAATCCGAGACATCACTATCTACAAAGCCATCTTGAAAAATTCCTTGAGCATTATTCTCATCATCAAGACCAACAAGAGCTAGGTTCACCATCTCATCACTTGACTCATTATCAGAATCCGAATTTTCATCATCACTCCATGTCAAAAATGCCTTAGCTTTCCTTTTGTCTTTAGAGGCAGCTAGCTGCTTCTGCTTATTTTTCAGCTTATAGCAGTCTCTTTTGTAGTGTCCTTTCTTGCCACATTCAAAACATGCTTCATCTTTGACATCTTTCTTCGTTCCAGAAGCTCTACCTTTCTCCTTCTTTAGCTTGTTCCTTAAGTCAAGCATCTTCTTGATTTTTCTGGATAGAAGTGCTAGTTCTTCATCAGAATCTGATTCTGATTCTGAATCCAGCTTGCTGCTACTGGAGTGCAAAGCTAAATTCTTCATCTTTTCAACTGGAGCCTTGACTGATTCCATCTTGCTACTGTTGATTTTGCTTTCAAATTGTTCCAATTCTGCAAATACGGCCAAATGATCCATAGAATCAATGAAGGGACTTGATTCCAATGCAGTGACTTTAGCTTCGAATATAAATGGGACTGCACTTAGAATTTTCATGTTTATTTCATCTTGAGGAATGGTTTTTCCAAGTCTCTTCAGAGTGTTGATAGTGATTTGAAACCTTGCTTGGCTCTCTTTGATAGTTTCACCATTCTTGAGCTTGAAATTTCCGAAGTCATTCATCAATTTGCTAAGTTTAACTTTTCTCAAAGTTTTCGAACCTTCGTGATAGGATTCCAAAGCATCCCACATTTCTTTTGCTGTTTTTAGAGAGGATACCTTGTCATATTCAGATTGATCAAGTGCATTCATTATGGAGTTTCTTGCTTCTCCATTATAGCCACACTTGATAATCTCATCGAGGGTGAGATCATCAACATCTTTTGGTTCGTTTTTGTCATTGAGAAATTCATAGTTCCCTTTCTGCACAACTCTTAGAACCAGAGGTTTCTTGGACAAATAAGTCTCCATTCTGCATTTCCACCAACTATAGTTTTCTGATCCAGTGAGAAGTGGAGCCTTATAATCCGACCTGCCTTCTAGGTAATTGTCAGCCATTTGATCGATACTTTTCCTGTTACAGAAATATTAGTATACCAAAGCTCTGATACCAAATGAAAATACACCTAGAGGGGGGGTGAATAGGTGTTATGACTAACAATGACCAAATAAAAAAAAATTATCCTGCCTAAGAAAATATATACTGGCAGTTAGCTGGGTACGATAGGCAGCTAACTGGGTTCAGCAAAAGAGACAGATTAATGAATAGGCAGCTAGCTGAGATATGCAATGCAGAAGGACAAAATTGCAGTAAGTAAAGAACACCAAGACTTTTAGCTAGGTTCGACCCCTAATCGTCTATGGTCTACGTCCTAGTCCCTTACCAACTTGGTAAGAGAATATATTATTGATCACTCGAAAAACCAATTACAAGACTCAATAATATATCTCCCTTATCACCCAGTTACTAACTGCAGCTAGCTGGAACCTCTTATTTCCTGAACACAGCTCTCTAAGTTCTATACTTAAACCAAGTATAAACTTCTCTAGCCTGATGCTCCTTGAATCCTGGTTCCACCAGCTCAACAATTCAGCAACTACTTATCTTTACAAGATGAACAATACAATGGATAAAAATAATTACAACTCAAGGATTCGAACTCTATAAAGACTCGATGTATATATTATAGTACAGGAGCTCTTTTGAAATGAGGTGCAGAGTTGTTTCTTGTATTCTTGAATATAGCTTGAAGGCTCTTATTCTCTGGTGTTCTCCTTCATGAATAATCACGCAGCCCTTTATAGTGAGTTGTAGGAGATGAGATTTTGAACAATCTTTGCAACGGTCTTGAAGATATCTTCTCACGTGTGGCTTTGTTCAATATAACTGTCCTACTAACGTTCACCTGCAGGTTTTATGAGTATTAAACTGAAGATTATAATGATTCTTATTTGAGAGAATAAACCAGAGGAAAGAGAGAAGAAAGTGTGATTAATGCTTGAAGAAAACCGTTAGATAGAAAATGAGGAGCATAAGGAATTTGATAATTAGTACTTGTGTTTTCTTCTCATACTTTCTACTAGACAATCAGTGGTGGAGGTGTAGAATTAAGGAAAGTTTGAGTATTAAAAGGTGCATGCTTGAAAAGTAAGCACATGGGTTGCTTTTAGAAGAACATTAAATAATACAAAGATTCCCTTACTTAAGGAAATATGTTTTTGTGAAAAAGCTATTGAATGAAAAGAGCTTTTAAAATATGAATATTTCTATCATGAATGTTCAGACCACTCTTGATTAATTATGACTTAATTAAAAAGTCATATAGTCGAACTTCCCTGTTATACTGGACAGACAGCCAGCTAACTGTGATACTGAGTCAGCTAGCTTAGATACCTTGCCAGCTAGCTGAGATGCCCTGTTTTCTGCTGAGTAATTAACCTGCAACAACAAAGTTTATCCAGAACATATTCCCAGCTTGCTACCTAGGTATGATCATCAAAATTAGAGGGTTTCACAAGCATCCAAAGCCAAAGGTTCCATGATTCCACTTATTTGATTACAGAGACCATTCTTGCATTTATGCATCTAATATATTCAACGGAATCAGATTTTATTCCTTGTAAATGGGTGATGTATTTTAGCTATAGTTACGTGTGGCGGAAAAACTAAGGCACATATTAAAACACAAAATCACCGCGAATGTACACAACTTACCTAAGAAGCAAGGACATGGATGCGGGGTGCGAATACGAAGTACGAGGATACATGGATTCGTTAAATTTTAAAATATGGGAATACGGATGCGGAAGAATACGTCATGTATAACTAAAATTTTTCATATATAGCTCATATTACACGTATAGAAAACAATTGCCAGAACCAAGAATTGTATACAAACCGAATAAAATGCATAATTTGTTCATCCAAAACACAAAAATGTAAGTATAATCTCTTCATTAATGCTAAAATGAACATGATAATTAATACTTTTGTATTTGCTTATAGACATTGATATTTAATTTTGTGAAAGTAGTTAATTAACACAAATTTTGACAATAATTAGTGTGAACAAAATTTAAAAGTAAGATTGTGGAAGAATTCGCGTCTAATACGAAAACACGCATATTCAAGAATTCGACACGGAGATACGACAGGTCACCCAAGTGTCCTTGCTTCTTAGCAACTTACCGGTAAAAATTAGAGTATCTTAAATATGCGGTTGTTCCAGTTGGATTTCTCGTGGTGATTGTTTATAGTGTTATTGTGTTGGCTTTTAAATGCGGTTAATCTGGCTGGACTTGTTTTCTAAATTGGATTTAAGGCTTTATATTATACGAGAAAGTGAGAAAACGAAATTAACTAAAAACAATAAAGAGGTGCTTATAACGTTTTAGGGGGATGTGATTGTTATGATAATTACTAGCTTATAATCCGTGCAACGTACGGCTCTTTTTCTAATATTTATTTTATATATATATATATATATATTATTTATTTGTTATTAGTTTACATATCAAATTGTTGTTATGAAATTGATATATATAAGATTTTATATCTGTTAGGTCCAAAATAGTTTGTAGAAGGGGGGTTGAATACAAACTATACCGTTTTATCGAATTTGTTCTTTTCTTAAAAATATTAAAATATTAAATCAAGAACAAATTGATGCGGAATAAAACGAATACCGATATTTCAAGTTGAATATAAAATTTATATTAACTTGATGGGGTGTGTCTAAATACACGGGTACAAATTACAAGGTTTGATGACCAAACTAATTATTACAAATTCTATAGAAAATTCGACATGAATTTTTCTATATTTGTAAATAAAAAGATCGAAATTTATTATTACAAATTCTATAGAAAATTCGACATGAACTTTTCTATATTTGTAATAAAAAGATCGAGAGATTCTAGGGAACTTAATCCGCTAGATAGTTCCACAAGTACAAGTAAACAATTTCTGTCGGTTTAGATTTAGCAATACAAGCCAGAAATAATTTACAAGAATTTATTTGATGTTCAAGGAACCATTTTCTCTTGGTCTCTCTCTGCTGTGTTCTGCTGGAGAAGTGAAGAATTTTTCAGAACTGTTCTGCTGTGTCTGCTGGTGTATTTATAGCCATTTAAGTCTTGTACTGATCTGGTATGACTTAAACTGCTTCAAGACATAATAAATCAGCTGTCAGCATGACTTAAACTTGCTCCAAGACATAATTTTCTTCATTAAGACTTACACAAACCTCCATTAAGACATAAACCTGGTCGGTATGACTTAATAAAAGTTTGGTATGACCTAAAACAGCTGGCAGGTGGTCGGTATGACTTAATCAGGATATTTTGGCTCGGTATGACATAATCTGAAATTGCTTAGTATGACTTAGATTTAAGTCATGTCGGTATGACCTAATTTAGGTCATACCGACCTCCATTAAGTCATATTCGCTGAGCAGAATTGTTTTAAGTCTTTAAACACTTATATTAATTCTGATTTAATTAATTAATTGATTAATTTAAAGAATAAATTAATTCTGATTGAATTAATTTATAAAATAAATTAGCCAACTAATTTAATTTAATTAAAAGAGAATTAATATGAAGTCTTTTTATAATTATTTTAATTCCAACTTAATTAATCTTTTAATTAATTTATTGAATAAATTAATTCGAATAGAATTAATTTATCAAATAAATAAATCAAATGACTTAATTAATTAAGTGAAAATTAATATACCTCCTTGCTTGATAATTATATTAATTCTAACTTAATTAATCTTTTAAATAATTTATTGATAAATTAATTCGGATAGAATTAATTTATCAAATAAATAATTCAAATGACTTAATTAATTAAGATAAAATTAATATACCTCCTTGATAGCATAACCCTTGTGGTCTTCTATGTCTTGATAAATTTGATCCTCCACAAAGATTATTCCTTAGCAAGTCTTGATTGCAAAACCATTATGGTTAATTAATTTAGCACCTCTGTTGCTTGCACAATGATTTCTTCCATACCAGTCATGATAGCTTGAACCACTGAAAATAATAAAGAATTACCACCTAATTTTTGCTGACGCTCGATGCACGGTCTGGTTCATGAGCGACTAACTCCAATGGCTTTTCTTTATTTTTGACTCTATGATTTGGTTCCTTTCTTTTCTTAACATACCAGTCTTGACAGCTTGAACCACTGAAGTTAATGATAAACAACCACTGTTTAATGTTGACACTCGGTGTACTGTCTGGTTCATGAGTGACTAACCGCAATGACTGTTCTTCATATATTGACTTTAAAGTTGTGGTTCATGTCTTCCTTTTCTTCACTCTTTTTCAAATCTTTATAATCTGTATTCTGCCACTGTAGGAACCTCTTGTCACTATAAATAGAATCCACTGTCTTGATTACTCCACTGATGCTTGATCAACTCAATGAACTTCTTCAAGTGTAGTATACCTCAAAACGGTAGATTGACTTTGTCTTCTTTCTTTTGACACTTATACATTTGAGATCCCTGTGACAGTACATATACTATTTACTATTACATTCTTGTTTGAGTTGAGTTGTATCCTCGAAATACAAATAGACTATGTCATATGCCTTTCAATCTCCCCCTATTTGTTTGTTAAACATTAACATACAAATTCCTAGAGGATAACTCAACTACAAACAAGAAGAAGATAAAGCTTTAAAGAGCTATAGTAAATAATACATAAAAAAAATTTCTGGTTTAGATATTACAATTCCAGAATCTCAGTTGATGAAATGATAGATGATTGTTCCTCTGACAATGAATTAAGTAACTCATCTTCATTTCCTGACATATCTGCCTGATAACCCTTAACATCTAATATTGAACATTATCAGCAGATACTTGGGAATTCTTCAGTGGTAAAGAATATGACTTGTCAACCACATACTGAAGAATTCTTCTTTGTCGTTTCATACTTCTCTCCTTCCTTATGTCTCCCTACCTAAGGTGATATGACTCCTCCTTATAACAGTGAATACTTCTCATCTCCCCTGACAAGGCGAATATTTCTATCTCCCCCTGACAAGGTGAATACTCCCCCTTTCTAAGGTATATCCTTTTTCTTCCATATCTCTCCCCCTTAGATATAAAATCTCCCACTCACTAAGGTAAGCTTATACTCTCCCCCTTAGTTGAGTATCTCTTACTAAGGCAATCTTTGAGTATATCTTCTTCAAAATATCTCTCCCCCTTAGTTGAGTAATCCTCCAAGCATTCAATTATAGCAAACATCCAAATGTAAATTAGATGATACCATTTTTTTTCAATTATAACTCACTTCTTACCTTTAGTACAACAGATTCTTCATACATATAACATTGTCTGTTGCAATAAAGAAAGAAGTTTTGCTTGTGTTGAAGGATTTTCATGAAGACTTCCAGAATAGAAGTATGTAGACTGATCAACTTTGCCCTTTAGATATTATAGAATGGCCTCACTATTGATCATCCTGACAACCAAATCTTCCGACAATTTCCTTGTATCTCCCAAATCTTGTGAGTAAATTTTGTTTGGGAATAGGGAATGAGATTTGGTGTTTATCTTTCTTCCTCACTGTGAGTGTGTGATTCTGTTTTGTGTACCTCACAAGTGTTTAGCTCATCTCTCCACTCATATCACTTAAAATGAGTGATCTCATCTCTCAACTCTCAAGTGTTTACACTCATGCTCACTAGTGTATCACTCTTATCTCTCATAGCTCCAACATCCATGTGTACCTGCAAGGAAAATTCACCATAGCCCCTTCTAGAGAGGTCACTGGTGGTGCAATGGGGTTTCACAAATCCCCGATCCTCGTTAGACTCGTCAGACGAATCTGAGTCATAATCTACAAGTTGATAAAATTTTTCCCTTTTTATGGGTTTCAGATTTGAATTCTGAGAAGGTAAACAATGAAATCAAAACTTAGAATTAAAATCATGTTTCCATCTAATGTCTATGAAGACATCACCTTGTTAAACTCATCAGGTAAATCTGAATCATAGTTAATAAGTTGCCGATCCGTACCTATGACGGACCCGATACCCGCAGGATCCAGAGATGTTCCCTCTGGGGAGTTAGATAATGATCTTGTTGAATTTTGCATTGAGATCAATATCTTCTCTCGAGGTCTGTGAAGACTCTTGGTTCTTTGAGGAACCTTCAACTTATAATCCTAACCGTAAAATGGTCGGAGTATGAGTTGTTTCCGTCAATTCATCCTTAGTGTGTGAAATCTCACTTGGTGCATAGGAAGTATTTTAGTATTGTGTATGAGGTGCATTATATCCAATGAGAGAAATGATGTACAATTGTGACTTCAAAAAGTTTTACAATATAAGCAATCACAACTGTAGAAAAATTGAGTTTTTCTTTTAAAAACTGTTAATGTGCAAGAGTTTGTATTTATGCATAAAACAATGTATTATCATGTCTTTTAATAAAACCTAGGTCGTTTTATTTTTAAAAGACACAAACTCTTGACTTCGCAGTAATCTAGAAAGAAAGATTTTCTTTAAGTGCTTATTATGTATAGAGAACTTTAACACAAAGTTAGTGAAAAGACTCATACAAGCACTTGATGTTGTTTAGGTAACAAAGATTACCAAGTACATAAGTACAGATAACCAATGTCTCTCCTTTGGCACTTCATTACTTAGCACAACATAAACTAAGTAATTGACTGATGGATGTAAAATATTCTAAGAACTATCATATGTATAAAGTGGTGTATAACCAGAATTAGAGAATTTAATTTTGAAAAATCTTCACCACTTCAAAATATGATAGGAGACCGAATGTAAATTTAAGTCTCACTTACTTAGAAAGTTGAACACCTTAATTTATACTAACACTAATGATTTATAGATAAGACACATTTACTCAGAATAAATCCTAAGTAATATCATCAGAGATAATATATACATCACAATTAGTTTGCAATAAAGTATCAGAACAACTAGCAATTGTCAGTAAATAAATATTTTACTATTTGATACCAACTGCTAGTATTTATCGAATACTTTAAAATGCAAGTAATTGTGTTTATGATTACTTTACCAAAATTAAATTATGAGCAAATAAACCATTGAATTTCTTCATGTCATAATTTAACTAGGATATAAATAATCACTGCTAAATACTAAATATTCAATGATACCAATTGTTTGATAAATTCAATTTAGTGAAGATTGAATTGTTACATTGAGTACCAATTGACAGAATGAATATTAGTATGTAACTACTTAAGAACATCATTCACTGATATTCATAAGTACGAGGAACTAGTTGACAAGAAATATACAAGCTCTTAAGATATAACATTTCAAACTTATGACTTCAAGGCAACTCCTTGATAATAACAATTGTTAACTCCTAACAACTGTTTACTGGTAGACAACCTTGGTTCTAGAAATAAGACTCGATTACCAAAGCTGTCTTGTCTGCAATCTTAGAAATGATATTCGAAGTCCTATACACCTTGATCCATAGTATATAACATTTATTATCAAAGTGATTAGAAGCTTGCAAATAAGCATAAAAATTATTCCAAGTAACTGAACAATGGTCACTTTAGATATTTCAATATCCATAGTTCTACTTAGATAATTTTCACATCTTGTATAGTAATATGAGTGAATTGTAAAAGATATAACAATGATTACTTAGAGGAGTTCTAAGTAATTTCACACATACCAATACATCTTACAATTAGTTAGTAAATAGAATTCTAACTAAATATCATTAACTGATATAAGTCAAAACTTCAAAACAACCAATTGTTAGAACCATGATATTAATTATAATGAATTCCTGAAAATGGGATATTAAAGTTCACTAGAATTAACATCTCATAACTGATTGAAGACCAATTGTTAGGTCCAAAATAATTATGTTGTTTATTTATTTTAATAAATATGAGGTACAGAGCAAATACTAAATTGAATTGCTTCAAGTCCGTAACCCATATAAATCAAAATAAATAATCAAATAATTAAATACTAAATCTCTATGAGTTAGATTTTAGCATTTAAGTATTTTGAATTATCCTTAAATAATCACCACTAAAATATATTGCAATTAAACACATGGCAATCATTCAACGGATAATTTTTAGTGTGAGGTCTGGATGTAAATAAGTTCACAAGTCCTTTCGATACAGACAATTGAATACTTGTGAGCTTACTTAAGAATTACTTAACAGATGGGATTTACAAGTCATATAGCATTAATAAAATCCCAAGTTTACAAACCAATCTTGAAAAATTAATTTCATCAAGTGATTTAGCAAACATGTCTGTAAGTCAATTTTAATTAAAGACATGCTCTCGAAATAATTGATACCTTATGCAAGTTGCTTAGTCCTTGAGTGTTCCACAGAGTTGTTGAAGATGAAGTTGTTTCCTTGTGTTCTCCTGCTTTCGTACAACTCATTTGATCTATCTCTATGCAGCAAAACATGTCAGAACTGATATCTCTAGGGTACCATCTCCAGAGATGGGTCCAACTTAAGACATCTGAAAATCAAGTGTAATAACTACAAGAATAGATTCTCTAGGATCCACTTGGGGCCTTGCAAATTTGCATATTGAGAATAAAATATGTGTGTAAGTGATCTATTATCAATTGAATAAGATAATGAGCTGATGATTCCTCTATAGCCTGATTAGGTCCTAATTAGTAGATCCTGAACTTGTTGGGTCAAATATCTCTAGGGTACCATTTCCGCAGATCCGGGTCCATCTTAAGATTTTTGATTACCAACTTGTTAGGTCCAAGCTAATAGGTCAAAAGCCAGCTATAGTGGTGTGTTGGCATGTAGTCTTGACAGGTCTAGAATCTTCTGAATAGAAACAAAAGATCCTGGACTTACTTTTATTGTCATCATTCTTTTGGCTTACTTGTGCTCCAAATAGAATTATTCTTTTGGCTTGCCTGAGCTCCTAAAAGGATTCTTCTATTGGCTTGCATGAAGTAATTCAAAAGAATTGCAACTTTACCAACATCAAAACAGCAAATATCTTGATCTCAATTTATAGTTAGTAGACCAACATATAATATAATCAAGATATCATTGCACATATATATCATTTATGTTTGTGCCTAAAGATGTAGAGAGTTCTATAAATGTGACACCAATTGTTAAAAGATACCAACTGTTAAAGATTGATACCAAATATTAAATTATAGTTAAGATGTCATACCATGTCTTCCTTGCATTCTTGAGTGATGATACCAGTTCATACTAACCTGTAGAGATCTTCCATTATCTCACTAACCAGGAGTGTACTTGTTCACATTCCTCTAGCATCCAGATTCCGTAGGTCCAGATTTCCATTGTAATCTTGTATGTGTAGCAGGTGCCTGATATCTTCAAGTCTTGTCACTGGTGCTTCTTGTTAGATATACTGTCTGATCAAATTGTAACCTAGCATCCAGTTTGGCTTTGTCCCTCATAACAATGCCTTGACATCATTCAGGTAGACTTCTGGTTATCCTTGTACCAAATACAGCCTTGTTGTTTGGTCTAGATACCAGCTTCCCTTCAATCTGCCTTTTGTAGTGATTGAGATCATCTTGCATTGCAATCACTCAATCTGAATCTTTTAGAGCTTTTGTAGCTTTCTTAGTTTCTTCTAAAAGAAAACTAAAGAAATAATCATTAGTACTTGAAGCTCTGCTAGTCTTTTACTTCCACCATTAGAAACACTAAGAACTAAGACAAAGAATTAATTGAGTCAACATTCTTTTTCTTGGCAGACATGTTCTCATAGTGTCCTTTGACTTTTAGTGTGGTGTTGAGTTGACTAGTTGATCCTTCTGTTGCACCCCCTAAGCTGTTGCTAGGTTTACATGAAGATTCTCCATGTTTGACATTGCTTGGATCTGAATCACCATCACCATTGACAGTTGGGAGCTAGAGGTTATTGAACATCACTAAGACTTTCAATCACCTTCTGTTGATTAATAACAATCACCCTGTAGGCTGTTGACTCCATGGAGTAACAAAGGAAATTATCCCCAAGAGCATTAGCTGATTGCTAGGATGCTCACTTTCGATTTAATATTGCAAAACAATTTCCTTCATACTTATGGGGTCTTCCTAAAATTCTTACGGATCAGGGTTTAGATGTGATCAATCACCATCAGTGGTGTCTTGTCTTCAGATTGTCTGAACAACAACTTGTTTGTTGAGAGAAGTCATCAGTCATCACTACTAAAATATATTTTACTTTGATGTAGAACTTCTGTGTGATGCTTCTTTGACTTCCCTTTATGACATGCCTCATAATTTTATTTTACTTTAATTCCAGATGAGGTAGTCTCCTTTACTGATTCGATTTCCACGAAAGAATCTCTTGATATGACATTCAGGTGCGAGAGCTCCTTATGTCATAGCTGAACTCTTGTCTGATGAAGATTTAGATTTGACCTTGTTGACTTCACCTTTGACTGAGATTCCATGTCAGCTACATATAAGTTCTCTTTCCTTAATCCTTGAACAGTAGGCTCTTCATCTTGTAAAAGATGCTTTATTACTGACAACATTCCTTAGCTATTGAATAGCCTTGACCCTAGGTCATACCCTTGCTGTTGTCTCCAAGGGATAAACCACTTGGCCTGTCTTCACATTCACATTTGATAGCAGGGTTCTTTCTTCGATGATATGCTTTGAATAAATCAATAATAATGCATAATCGATTAACCTGTTAAGCCCTACATTCACAAATGGATAAAAAGTTCTTGGTACCCAAATTGTTTAATTGGGTCCAGATGGATTAGAGATTTCTCTTTTATTAGAGTTAACAACAGTTTTAACCTTAACATGCTCATTCTTATCTTTGACTGACCATTTCTCCTTTTTAATGTCATTGACAAAATATTCATCGAGCAAGGAGAATAATGGTTCCTTCCTAACATAAGGAGGACTAGCAGTCTGTACCTTATTGTTATTCTTAAACATGCTTTTTCTATAATCAATGCAAATAATAGGAAATGCATTTATGACATTTGAAATAAGCAGACATGATAATAAGAATACATTGCATACATTCAGCATTAAAACATTGCAGATAAGAATTATGCAAATTAGGCATGTTATGCATTTTAGAAAATTCAGTACTATCTACTTTAATCTATGTACACTTGTGTAACAGGTAGCAAGTAGATTTACAGATATTCAATAATTTTCTAAACATGCATGGAATAGAAGAATTAACAATTAATCACTAATTCTATCCAATCCAATCCATTCCTATTGTTATATTATATTATATAATCTCTATTACCTAAGTCAGTTTTACAAATGACTTGATGTTCTACTAACACCCTAGGTAATTATTCCATCTTTTAAACTTTTTAAACCTTAACAAACAATTCAGAATGAATAAGCAAATCTTGTTCTACTGGGGATCCTGAAACTAGCTTAAGCAGAGGTCATATATGCTTGACATATATCATTTAAGAATTGAGAGATATTGTCTAAGGAACACTTCTAACTCACTATTGCAATTAATTAAATTCAACAAATATTCATACACATAATAAGATCTTCTAACCAAAGATATAATAATTAAAAACTAAGATCTTAACATGCTTTGAATTTCTGAGAATTACATATTACACTAGTTCGAAGAATTGATACCTGAGACATGTGAGGTGAATCATCTTCAGAGATTGCTATGAAGGCAAGATATTAATTATGCTCTTCTCATCATCATCTGATCCATCCCAACTCTTTTCTTCAGCAAGATAAGTTCTGCACTGATGCTTCTGTTTCATCTCATTTAATGAATCCCTATTCATCCTTGTCTGTCAGAATTCTGTACCATGTTGCACACTTTGATAGTTACTTATCACATAAAACTTTTCATAACTGCAACTATCATGTTTTGTTCTTTCCACCAACTCAGTCTTGTAGCCACCTCTTGAACTGTATCCTGAAGAGTTTCTGCTTCGGAATAGATAGGCCTAATTCCTGGATTAAACATTTGTACTCTTTCTAAATTAGTAACTCTTCATGTATGTTCTGAGGTTCCATCATTAATTCCTGACTGAGATGTCTAACTGTCTAGTTCATTCTCAAACCTCCTTGATTCCACTTTTCTAAAATCTCTATTGATTCCTTGAAAGATATTTCTTGGTACAATCCACTAAGTGTAGTAGATGTTACATTGGAGCAATCCACTTAGTGGTTGTATATCACAGAATCAATAGA
Organism: Saposhnikovia divaricata; assembly: GCA_036435485.1. Classification (NCBI taxonomy): domain Eukaryota; kingdom Viridiplantae; phylum Streptophyta; class Magnoliopsida; order Apiales; family Apiaceae; genus Saposhnikovia; species Saposhnikovia divaricata. The sequence goes on from CM071600.1 coordinate 31,305,012, forward strand.
CTTAATTCAAATCTTCGAGAAAAATTCTATCCACTAAAACCTCTTCCATTCCTGCTTCTGAAAAACCAGTGAATTCTATGGATATAATTTTTGAGGAGCTTCCACAAATTTTTCTTCAGTAGGTAGAAATTAATTTCATTGAAAAATGCATTTTCTTCAAAAGATTCAAATCATCTTTGACAATTCGTAGGAATCTTCAACTAACAACCTTCTTAGAACTATTGGCTTAGAATAAATTCAAAATATTTAAAATTCAAAAACTTCAAGGACTCGAAAATTTTTGAGAAATAAAAAAATCTGAAATTAAGTTCAAATTAATAAAATTCGAAATTAGAGTCAAATTAATTAAGAATCAAAAAATCTCAAGAAATGAAATTTTTAGAGTTAAAGAATCCGAAAATAAATTCAAGTTAATTAAAATTCGAAATTATCAAGAATTAAAAATTTTGAAAATTAAACAATTTGAAAATAAACTCAAGTTGTTTAAAAATCAAAATTTCAAAGAATTAATCATTTCAAGAATTAAAAAATTCGAATATAAGTTAAGATTACTTAACAATCAAAAATATCATAAAATGAAAATTTTTGAAGATTAAACAATTTAAGAATAAATTCAATTTAATTAACAATTGAAAATAAACTCATATTGTTTAAAAATCAAAAATATCATAAATTGAGAATTTTTAAAGGTTAAAGAATCCGAAAATAAATTTAGATTATTTAAAAATCAAAAATCTCAAAATTGAAAATTTTGAAAGTTAAAGAATCCAAAAATAAGTTCAAATTATTTAAAATTCAAAAATCTCAAGTATTGAAATTTTTGAAGGTTAAAAAAATCGAAAATAGAGGAGTTGACTTTTTGGTCTAATACCGGATTTAATTTCTGTATGGGTCAACAAACTCGAAAACCAATTGGAGGACCACAAAAATAAGGATCTTGATTTGTGCGTCAATCAAAAGGCTCTGATGCCAATTGTTAGGTCCAAAATAGTTTGTAGAAGGGGGGTTGAATACAAACTATACCGTTTTATCGAATTTGCTCTTTTCTTAAAAATATTAAAATATTAAATCAAGAACAAATTGATGCGGAATAAAACGAATACCGATATTTCAAGTTGAATATAAAATTTATATTAACTTGATGGGGTGTGTCTAAATACACGGGTACAAATTACAAGGTTTGATGACCAAACTAATTATTACAAATTCTATAGAAAATTCGACATGAATTTTTCTATATTTATAAATAAAAAGATCGAAATTTATTATTACAAATTCTATAGAAAATTCGACATGAACTTTTCTATATTTGTAATAAAAAGATCGAGAGATTCTAGGGAACTTAATCCGCTAGATAGTTCCACAAGTACAAGTAAACAATTTCTGTCGGTTTAGATTTAGCAATACAAGCCAGAAATAATTTACAAGAATTTATTTGATGTTCAAGGAACCATTTTCTCTTGGTCTCTCTCTGCTGTGTTCTGCTGGAGAAGTGAAGAATTTTTCAGAACTGTTCTGCTGTGTCTGCTGGTGTATTTATAGCCATTTAAGTCTTGTACTGATCTGGTATGACTTAAACTGCTTCAAGATATAATAAATCAGCTGTCAGCATGACTTAAACTGGCTCCAAGACATAGTTTTCTTCATTAAGACTTACACAAACCTCCATTAAGACATAAACCTGGTCGGTATGACTTAATAAAAGTTTGGTATGACCTAAAATAGCTGGCAGGTGGTCGGTATGACTTAATCAGGATATTTTGGCTCGGTATGACATAATCTGAAATTGCTTAATATGACTTAGATTTAAGTCATGTCGGTATGACCTAATTTAGGTCATACCGACCTCCATTAAGTCATATTCGCTGAGCAGAATTGTTTTAAGTCTTTAAACACTTATATTAATTCTGATTTAATTAATTAATTGATTAATTTAAAGAATAAATTAATTTTGATTGAATTAATTTATAAAATAAATTAGGCAACTAATTTAATTTAATTAAAAGAGAATTAATATGAAGTCTTTTTATAATTATTTTAATTCCAACTTAATTAATCTTTTAATTAATTTATTGAATAAATTAATTCGAATAGAATTAATTTATCAAATAAATAAATCAAATGACTTAATTAATTAAGTGAAAATTAATATACCTCCTTTCTTGATAATTATATTAATTCTAACTTAATTAATCTTTTAAATAATTTATTGAATAAATTAATTCGGAAAGAATTAATTTATCAAATAAATAATTCAAATGACTTAATTAATTAAGATAAAATTAATATACCTCCTTGATAGCATAACCCTTGTGGTCTTCTATGTCTTGATAAATTTGATCCTCCACAAAGATTATTCCTTAGCAAGTCTTGATTGCAAAACCATTGTGGTTAATTAATTTAGCACCTCTGTTGCTTGCACAATGATTTCTTCCATACCAGTCATGATAGCTTGAACCACTGAAAATAATAAAGAATTACCACCGAATTTTTGCTGACGCTCGATGCACGGTCTGGTTCATGAGCGACTAACTCCAACGGCTTTCCTTTATTTTTGACTCTATGATTTGGTTCCTTTCTTTTCTTAACATACCAGTCTTGACAGCTTGAACCACTGAAGTTAATGATAAACAACCACTGTTTAATGTTGACACTCGATGTACTGTCTGGTTCATGAGTGACTAACCGCAATGACTGTTCTTCATATATTGACTTTAAAGTTGTGGTTCATGTCTTCCTTTTCTTCACTCTTTTTCAAACCTTTATAATCTGTATTCTGCCACTGTAGGAATCTCTTGTCACTATAAATAGAATCCACTGTCTTGATTACTCCACTGATGCTTGATCAACTCAATGAACTTCTTCAAGTGTAGTATACCTCAAAACGGTAGATTGACTTTGTCTTCTTTCTTTTGACACTTATACATTTGAGATCCCTGTGACAGTACATATACTATTTACTATTACATTCTTGTTTGAGTTGAGTTGTATCCTCGAAATACAAATAGACTATGTCATATGCCTTTCAATATCCAATTGTTAGAATAAATCATATATATAAATACGGCATAATATATATACATGTATCTTCCGATCAAAACTATGAGTATAGATTAATAGCGAAAGCGTACCTGAATCAAAAGAGGCCATTAATGATCTTGAGAGAGAGTACGAAGATTGTGAATGCTTGAAGGTTTTGATCTTCACTATTCTCCTCTATACGTAAGGATGGGTTGTGTGTATTTTCTGAACTTAAAACTTGATTTGAATGCTTTTAGAGCCTACGTGAAATTAACAAAATAATTTTTAATTTAGTGATGATTTAATCCAATTAAAACTACCAAGAAACAAAAGAGAGATGAAATTGACGATTTTTAATATTGAAAATTCTATTTTATTTAGGAAATCTACTTATATTTTGTTTTGATTATCAAAATAACCTTCTTATTATTTGAAGATAATTGTACTAACAACCAAATACAGTTTTAATAATAAGTGTAGGAGGGATTTTGTCCAAAACTTTGGTAGTTGGTAGTCTGGTCCTCAATACGATAAAATAAATAAGAACTGTTAGATCTTAAAATAAATAGATAAAAAAAACGTTGAATCTAGCATAAAAAATATTTAATATTTCAACATGTAAACTAAAAAGTGTATTTATATTGAAATACGAAAAAGTGCTTGTCAACGATTTAAATCATATATACTTAGGTTTTTCTATATTGAATAGGATTATTATTGTAGGTGATATGGGCTGAAAATAAGCCCTAAAAAAAATTTAATGTTGCATTAAATGAACCTAAGTTGTTCCAAGGTCAAAGCCCAATTATGAGACCCAAAACCTTAATAAAGATAATAAATTCGTAGCTGTAAAATCAGCCAAATAAAAGACCCCGTATTTGAGTCAACAAGGAAACCAAATCATATCAGGAGTGATCTTCAAGGCATATAATTCCAATACTTATCTTCTTATCTGTTAGAAGGCTCTGGAATTGGGCCTAAGATGTGGCTTGCCCACCAAGACACCTACTTCTACTCTAACTCCAAGGCATCCAATGCCTATATAAAGGACCTGATCCTTCAACCTAGAACTACGTTTTTTGGCTTGATTCTTGATATATTGCAAGATACGTAGGCATCTTGTGAGGACCCGAGTTAAGTCACGAAACACTTGATCAGCCATTAAAGCTCGAAGCTCTCCCTAACCCTAGCATTCAATACGCAATAAACACACCCTATTTTTCGTTCCATAACATTTGGCGCCGTCTGTGGGACTTCGGATATCAACCATGGTTACCACCCGGAGAACACCAACACTTTCTGAAACCATCACTAACACCACCGCACCCCCGATCGGGGAACAAGTGCCCCCGGGGGCGAGTTCTCAACCACTGATCACTCAGCCACAAGGAACTGAAGCGCAAACTCATGGATCGTTGCCTTCGGTGAGGAATCCCTCTACTCAAGGGACGAATCCCCTACAGATGGTAGTCTCCCCTCTTGGAGGTCAATCCGTTCCCCCCATCGCTCAGATCTCTACTACCGTAATCCCCGCAAGCACGAACCCGATATATGGGTTACCCAACTACCCCCCATACCAGGCCGGACCAAGCGGTCATGCCCTCCAGATACACGAGCCATACAATCCACCTTACATCAGAGGTTTAGGACCCAATCAAGGCCAGCAATACTATGACTACTCAGGCCCGTATTCTGATGACTCATCCTCGGAAGAAGATAGGGATGAAGCCCCAAGGAGACGTCGTCCAAGTAAGGAACCTATTGGACGCCGAAGAACTCATGATCGACCTCCCTTAACGGCTGCTGAAAAAATCAAGGCTCATGAGGCCAAGATCCAAAAACTAAAGGAGGACATAGAAAGGGAACAGCGAAGACAAAATCAGAATAGACCCCCACCAACAACAGGAGGAGAAATTCCTTTTGTTGATTTAGAAGGAACCCCAAGGAGACAGAGGAGGACCGAAGTCCCAAGAGATAGAAACACTAGGGTGGAAATCCCCAAAAGCGATCCTAAAGACCTGATGCAGCTTGGAGATCCTGATGATCCAACTCCTCCCTTTACGGAAGAAGTGATGAATGCTCACATATCTCGAAAGTTTAAAATGCCCACCATAAAGACTTATGATGGAATAGGGGATCCTGCCAATCATGTAAGGACGTTTTCTAATGCCTTGTTGTTACAACCCGCCAGCGACGCTTTGAAGTGTAGGGCGTTTCCCCAAACCCTAGCGGGCATGGCACAACGATGGTACAGTCGCCTACCACCAAACTCTATTGCCTCTTTCAAGGAGTTAAGCAATGCTTTTGTCAGTCAGTTCATTGGTGGAAGAATTCATGAGAAAGATTCTGCATCCCTCATGACAGTGATACAAGGAAAGAATGAAAGTCTTAGGGATTACCTCAAACGGTTCACCAAGGAGACACTCAACATTACTAACCTGGAAAACAAAGTGGCCATGGTGGCTTTGCAAAATGGAAATTCGAACGTTTATTTTAAGATGTCATTGGCCAAGCATCCCCCTGAGAACATGGTTGAGCTTCAACAAAGGGCGAGTAAGTACATCAAAGCTGAGGATAGTTTAAAGAAAGAGTCAGGAGCGGGGAACACTGGGAACGGTGACAATCCTAAGAAGCGGAAGACGGAGCAGGAGTATGATGCTAAGGATAAGTACCCGCGCACGGGCCGAGATTCTGATTCAGCCCCTAAAAAAGGCAGTCCCGGACAAAGATTCACTGATTATGCGAGATTGAATGCTCCAAGAAGTCAAATCCTGTTAGATATAGAGAAAGATAGAGACGTAAGATGGCCGAAGCCACTGAGGACAGATCCTGAGAAGAGAAACAAGAATCAGTATTGTCGATTTCACAAGGATGTAGGACATGACACTGACAATTGTAGACAATTGAAAGACGAAATTGAGTTCCTCATTCGAAGAGGGAGATTGAGTAAATTCTGCAAGGATGGAGATCAAGGAAACCCAAGAAGGGATTATGATAGGAGAGACGATGACCGCAATCGCAACCCACAGCCCCGAGGGCCAGTAATAAACATGATTTTTGGTGGACCAACAGCAGCCGGGATGAGTAGGAATTCCAAAAAGGCGTATGCACGAGAAGTAATGCACATTATTGGGGAAGCACCGAAGCGTGCAAAGACAGAAGTCTCAATTGGATTCGATGATACGGATCTTGAAGGGGTGAAATTCCCCCATGATGACCCATTGGTAATTTCTCCAGTGATCGGCAACTCCCAGGTGAAGAGAGTCTTGATAGACAATGGAGTTCCATGGACATTCTGTTCCACGATGCCTTTTTGAAGATGGGGTATACTGAGGCTCAATTGACGCCATCAAGTATGCCCATATATGGGTTTAACGGAGTTGAATCCAAAGTTGAAGGGACGATTCAGTTACCCATGACCATAGGGCAGGAGCCACGGGAGGCCACTCAGATGTTAAATTTCTTAGTTATTAAAGCTACGTCTACCTATAATGCTATCCTAGGAAGAACGGGACTTCATGCTTTTAAGGCGGTTGCCTCCACCTATCATCTAAAGATAAAGTTCCCAACCAGAAACGGTGTAGGCGAAGAGAAAGGAGACCAAAAAATGGCAAGGAGTTGTTATGTGGCCGCACTGAGGCCGGATGGAACTGGGGGGCAAGTCCTCCCAATTGAGGATATGGACGTTCGAGAGAACGAAGAACGAAGAGGAAAACCAGCAGAGGACTTGATTCCTATACCTTTGGAGTTAGGAGATTCTGAAAAAGTCACATATATAGGAGCATCTCTGAAGGACCCCTTAAAAAGCGAATTGGTTGCCTTTTTGCAAGACAACAGTGATGTCTTTGCATGGACAGCAGCTGATATGCCAGGGATAGATCCCAAATTGATAACACACAACTTGAATGTGAATCCAGACCGGAAGGCGGTAAAGCAAAAGAAGAGAAATTTTGCACCTGAGAGACAAGAAGCCATAAGACAAGAAGTTGACAAACTCCTAGAGGCAGGGTTCATTGAGGAAATCCAGTTCCCGGAATGGTTGGCCAATCCCGTAATGGTCAAAAAAGCCAATGGAAAGTGGAGGATGTGTATAGACTTCACTGATTTGAATGATGCATGCCCAAAGGACTGTTTTCCCTTGCCAAGGATCGATATGTTGATAGATGCCACGGCTGGGCACGAGATGTTGAGCTTCATGGATGGCTTTAGTGGCTACAACCAAATCAAGATGCACAAGGATGATATTCCAAAGGTCTCATTTGTCACTGATTTCGGTGTATTTTGTTACCTAGTGATGGCTTTCGGGTTGAAAAATGCAGGAGCCACCTATCAGAGGTTGGTAAATAAGATTTTTGCTCATCTCATTAGGAAGACTATGGAAGTTTATGTGGATGATATGCTGGTGAAAAGCCTACGCAAGACAGATCACATTGGGCACATACGTGAGGCATTTGAAGTGCTGAGGCACCATAAGATGATGTTAAACCCGGCAAAGTGTGCTTTTGGTGTTGGTTCAGGGAAGTTCTTGGGTCTTATGGTCTCGAAGCGAGGAATCGAAGCTAACCCCGATAAGATCAAAGCTATTCTGGATATGGAACCACCTCGTTCCATAAGGGATGTACAGAAGTTGACAGGAAGGATTGCTGCCTTGGGAAGATTTGTCTCAAAATCCGGGGACAAGTGTCTGCCATTCTTCAAAACTCTGAAGATGGTAAAGAACTTTGAATGGACCGAAGAAAGCCAGGAGGCTTTTGAGCAGTTGAAGAAATACATGGGCGAGGCCCCGTTGTTGGCAAAGCCAATTGAAGGAGAGATCCTTTACTTGTATTTGGCAGTATCAAATCAAGCAGTGAGTACCGTGCTTGTGAAGGAGGAAGCTAAGATTCAGAGGCCCGTATACTATGTGAGCAAGGTTTTGCATGGAGCAGAGTTGAATTACTCCACCATTGAGAAGTTTGCCTTGGCGTTGGTAACTTCCTCAAGGAAGCTATGACCATACTTTCAGGCACATAAGATTGAGGTTCTTACTGAACAACCTCTAAGGAACATTTTGCATAGCCCAAAGGCCAGTGGTAGGCTCATTAAGTGGGCAATTGAGCTAGGAGAATTTGACATCAGATACAAGCCAAGGACGGCCATTAAAGCACAGACGCTAGCTGACTTCGTAGTTGAATGCACCATTGACAACAAAGAAGTCGGGGGGCAGGATATACCTCAGGAAGGCAATGAGCTGATAAAAGAGGATGAAGAGTCCGTGAAGGAATATTGGGTGCTCTATTTTGATGGGGCATCAAAAACAAAAACAAGTGGTGCAGGTCTTGTCCTACAAAGTCCCGAAGGATTCACAATTGAATACGCTCTGAAGTTGGATTTTCCGACTACTAATAATGAAGCAGAATATGAGGCTCTGATAGCCGGACTTGGCCTAGCTGGGGCCTTAAGAGTTAAGAATTTGAAGGTGTGTGGAGACTCAAGACTGGTGGTGGCACAAGTCAATGGAGAGTTTGAAGCAAAGGATGAAACCATGGCTAAATACTTAAGACTTGTGAAGGCAGTAATGACCCAATTCGAAGAATGTCACATTGAGCACATTCCTAGGGAAGAAAATACCAAAGCAGACGCCCTATCTAAGTTTGCCTCCTCCGAGATATCGAATCATTCGGGAAGTGTTTACTTCAAAGTTCTGAGAACCCCCACCATAGATTCGAAGTTGGTGGCACCCATTGGCACCAGGGAGTGTTGGTTAGATCCAATCAAGATGCACCTCGAGACTGGTTGGCTCCCGAATAATGCCTTGGAAGCACGTAGATTGTCTGTAAGGGCCTTGAGGTATGCATTGATTGAAGGAATTCTTTATAAGAAATCCTATGTAATCCCATATTTGAAATGCCTTAGACCCGAAGAAGCTAGGTCGGCACTTGAAGAGGTACATGAAGGAATCTGTGGGCAGCACTTGGGGGGCAGGGCCCTGGCTCACAAGATTGTCAGACTTGGGTTTTATTGGCCTGAGATGATGGCTGATGCCAAATAATATGTGAAGAAATGTGATCGATGCCAAAAGCATGCACCAGTGGTTAGGCAACCACCTGAGATGTTGACATCCGTGAATTCACCCATCCCCTTTGCTATGTGGGGAATGGATATACTCGGACCGTTCCCTATGGCCACCGCACAAAGGAAGTTTCTGATTGTGGCTATCGACTACTTCACTAAGTGGATTGAGGCTAAGCCTTTGGCCAAGATCACAACCAAGCAGGTCGCACAGTTCCTATGGGAAAACGTCATGTGTCGGTATGGAATCCCACGAGTCTTGGTAACGGATAATGGGCTACAATTCAATAATAAGGAGTTCAGAGACTACTGTGAGGAGAACGGTATCGATCTCCGTTTCACCTCGGTAGCACATCCTCAAGCCAATGGGCAGGCTGAAGTTGCTAACCGGATAATCTTAGATGGACTCAAGAAAAGAGTGGAGCGTTCAAGAAACACTTGGGTTGATGAGTTGTTACCCATCCTTTGGGCATACCGAACCACGTGCAAAGTAACTACTGGGGAAACCCCATTCATGCTAGCCTATGGGACTGAAGCTGTGGTACCTGTAGAGATCATGCATGCATCTCCGCGGGTCGAAGCCTTTGAACCTGATACCAATGAGGAAGGGATGAGATTAGCCTTGGACTTGATAGACGAGGTAAGAGATGAAGCTCATGCTAGGAATGTTGAACATCAGAAGAAAGCCTCCTTCTACTATAACCTAAGGGTGAAAGAAAGGTTCTTCCGTCAGGGGGACCTAGTACTTAGAAAGATTGAAGCATCCGGAGTTGGACAGAAGGGGAAGCTGGCTCCAAATTGGGAAGGCCCATATCGGGTCAAGGAAACACAGGGACGTGGATCGTACAAATTGGAGACATTGGAAGGAAATGAGGTGCCTCGTACTTGGCATGCATCAAACCTCAAAGTCTATTATGTTTGATTATCTTGCATAGGATATGACTTATATCTAGTAGGAAGTAGAAATAAGGTCGACGAAACCATACGGAGTAGTTGATTTCCGAGTAGGAAGTAGAGTATCTATGTAAGGGTTGATCCCGGTTTATTGACATCTTTGTCCACTTATTAATAAAAGTTGTTTCTGCCTTCAGTATGAGTAGTTCTTTTTGTTTTGTTATTCTAAGCACGAAAAACAAATGTTGTATCAAAGCACCTGATGGTGTGAGCCATGTGGCTTAATACTAAGAAAACTCTAAAAGCGCAATAAACAAGTAATAAGTGAAAGACAAATTTGACAAAGGGGAAAAACTACATAAGTAACCCCCGGAGGGTTAAGTTCGATAAACATAAAACATAAAGGACATGGCTAAGATAAGTTAAGAACCCGAAGGTTAAGTTCGGTACAAACATAAGTAGACATAAGCCGCAAGGGGCGAATAGCTAAGATAAAACTAAGACCGACCTACTCCTCGGCCTCCTGATCATCTACCTGAATATTGTGATCCTGAGTCTCTTCATTCTCCTCGACAACGTCCATAGGGTTCCCATTCTGAACTCCAGAGGAGGAAGCGCCCACAACTGGTAAAGGACATTTGAAATCCACGTCCGGGTTAAACAATCCCGGATGCTGAGCAATAACAGAGCTAAGGGCCTGATTCCACCCTTTGGCAAAACCCCCGGGATGGACTTGATCATCGTGATCATCAATAAAAGCTAGGAAGTCTTCGGATTCCATGTAGTCGTCAATAGCCCTAGCTCGATCCATCACGAGCTTCTGATTCTCCGCCCTAAGCTCAGAAAGACTCTTCTCCGCAGTAAGAATGCGCTCCTCTAACACTCCCTTCTCTTTGATAAGGCGTTTGTTTTCCTTCTTGACCGTTTGCTCAGAGTCCCGAAGCTCTTTAGACTGATAGATGAGTGACTGAAAGTAAGCATTGGCCTAAAAAGAGAAAAGAAGAATAAGTCAGAATGATGACAAGATTATGGCAAAAATAGAATTAAAGCGGGGATAAAGAAAAACCAACCATGAATATGGCGTGGGCACCTTGTGCCTCGGTCTCGTCAATCATATTTTTCCGAAGAACTATGTTCACCTGATCAGCAATTGGAATTCCGTGCTTTGACCACTCTGCTGCCAAATTGTCATCACCCCCAATAGAATCATGATCGCAAATGCCCCATCCGGGCTTGAATGCAGCCGTGGGCGAACTCTCGGGCACTCGCCTTCTCTTGTCGGCATTGAGGCTATGAGTCAGGAAACTGGGTACCAGGGGCTCAGAAGGATTAGCTTCCTTGTGCAACCTTAGGGTTGACCTCCGAGTGACCTCATCCGGACCCCCAACTCCAAGCTCCGCATCGATCATCGCTGCAGCTGAAAAAGTACAGAACAACACAAAAAGCGAACTAAGAACGAGTACATTTCTAATAAAGACCAAAGCATTAAGTAAAAATTACCCTCTTCATTGACTGAACTAAGTCCGATTTCCCGGAGGATAGATTCTTTGATTATAGCTCTGTAATGAGTATGCCCGTTATCTTTACAAAGTTCATCCCGTTGCGAAATTTCACTCGGGAGAAGCATCTTATCGAATTTCCCCGGATCTTTTACTTTGCAAAACTGAGACTTGAAGTATTTGCCCCAATCTCCACCTCTCCAACGAACAATTACAAATTTCCTCCGCCAGTTAGGATTTTTTTCCGGAGTGGAAAGGAAATCAAAGATTTGAGGAACACCAGGACGGTGCTGTATATGAACCCAACCTGGTTGGGTATTCGCACTATTTCGAACTAGAAATATACTCCTAAACAAAAGGACACTAAGGGGGTACCCTTTTTGAAGACATAATGTCATGAAACAAAGAATTGCCTTCCAAGAGTTGGGGGGTAGTTGACAAGGATTAATTCTAATTTCGGCTAGCAACGAATTATAAAGTCATGTATGGGAAACCTAAGACCCGATTTAATGGCATCTTCATAGACAAACAAATCTTCTGGACTCCAATTACACGTTCTATCACCCGGTTCAGGAAGAACAATCTCGAAAGGAGATCTAATACCGTATTTATCAGCTAATTTACCAGCATCTAATGCGGTTATCCAAGAAGGATAAAGATAAGAATCTAATTGTGAATTATTTGGGAAAGCATCTCCTAACTCCTCTAGCAATTCAGGAATTGAGTAAACCCTGCGCTCTAAAACAAGAGTAGGAGAAGGTTTACCTCTTCCGAGAGATCGAGCAGCAATCTTTGAAGCCACATCTTTAGAACCACCAGCCATCTTGAACTTTTTGGATTGAATGACAAAAAAATGGATGAACTAGGTGAAGAACAACTCAAACTCTTCAAGCAAAACCTCCTTTGATCTTCAAATCTTCGAAAGTTTCAAGTGTTTAAGAAACAAACACTTGAAAAACTCAAGAACACTTCAAGTTTCTAAAACTATCTAAAAATTTGAGAGAGAATTGGAGAATTTGAGAGTGAGAAGTGTGAATGAGAAGTTCACATCTACTACTCTTTTATAGGAAGCCTAGCAGGTCACTTTAACCTTCTATAGAAGGTTGCAGGTCAAAATTTGGGGGAGTTTCAAATTTTAAATTTTTTGAAAATTGGCTCCTTAATTATGGCGGAAAAAAGGAGAGGGAAGTTTCAAAATTTGGAATTTCGAAAGAAGGCTCCAAACATTTTCGATTCGAATTTTTGTACGAAAAATAAATTTTCGAACGGCTCAAAATCCGAATGAAATTGCCGAGCCGAAACACAAAAAGGGCTGGGCCCCATAGCAATTTTCAATCGGAAATTGCTTAAAAAAAAAAAGGGAGCCGAACGAAATTGCCGAGCATAAGGCAAAATTGCCAAAAGCCGAGTGGCTCATTCGGAAAATTAAAAAAAAAAAAAAAGGGAGCCGAACGAAATTGATTTAAGTGGGGTTTGTTTAAGAACTTTTGGTGACAGATTGCAACTAATTCAATAATTAGACTAATGATGCCAAATGTGAGAATCCTGCCCGCATGGAACAATCCTGATAATGGTTTCTGACTAAAACTGGATAGAGCCGAACGAAATTGCCGAGCATAAGGCAAAATTGCCAAAAGCCGAGTGGCTCATTCGGAAGGAACAAAAAAAAAAAAGTAAACTGCCGAATGGAAAAACCGAGTGAAACACAAATTGGGCTGGGCCCCATGGCTGTTCATTCGGACGCCGTTTTAAAAAAAAAAAAAATTCTTCCGAATGGAAAAACCGAGTGAAGCACGAATTGGGTTGGGCCCCATAACAATATTTCATTCGGAAATTTTTATAAAAATACCCGTGGGTACCCGAAAAATTCTTAAATTATTAGGAAAAATTAAGAAAAATACCTGTGGGTACTCGAAAATTCCTAAAATATTAGGAAAAGTACAGAAAAATACGAGGAAAATCATAGAAATATTTTCGAGCGATAATTTATGCTAAAAATGCATGAAAGCTCTATAAAAGTGCCGAAATTGATAAAAAGCAAGCACAAATTAGTACCTCGAATAAGGCAAATCGTCGTAAATGTGTAGGTCGCTCCACACTTTACAACCAAGACGGTACATGTGAAACACTAGTGTAAATCAAAATCCCCATATGAGGGTACGAAAAATAAGGAGTCCTAGGTAAGGGATAAAAACGTCCCCGGACTTCGAAAAAGACAATTATAACTTCCACGAAATCCTGATCAGTTTTCCTAGAAGTTGGGGGGCAAATGATATGGGCTGAAAATAAGCCCTAAAAACAAATTTAATGTTGCATTAAATGAACCTAAGTTGGTCCAAGGTCAAAGCCCAATTATGAGACCCAAAACCTTAATAAAGATAATAAATTCGTAGCTGTAAAATCAGCTAAATAAAAGACCCCATATTTGAGTCAACAAGGAAACCAAATCATATCAGGAGTGATCTTCAAGGCATATAATTCCAATACTTATCTTCTTATCTGTTAGAAGGCTCTAGAATTGGGCCTAAGCTGTGGCTTGCCCACCAAGACACCTACTTCTACTCTAACTCCAAGGCATCCAATGCCTATATAAAGGACCTGATCCTTCAACCTAGAACTACGTTTTTTGGCTTGATTCTTGATATATTGCAAGATACGTAGGCATCTTGTGAGGACCCGAGTTAAGTCACGAAACACTTGATCAGCCATTAAAGCTCGAAGCTCTCCCTAACCCTAGCATTCAATACGCAATAAACACACCCTATTTTTCGTTCCACAACAGTAGGTATTCTACACTAAATAGGATTAATGTAAAAATTCGTAATTATATTTTCTCTTGAGATTATGAGTGTTTTCATTTGGACAATAGTTGTTAAATCATCACTAAATTAAAGATAATTTTATGAGTTTCGCGTGGATTGTATAATCATCCAAATCTGATTTCTATATCTCGAGATAAAGACTAAATAGTAAATATGAAATTTTTTTAATATTAATAAATAAATAAATAAATAAAATTTAGTTCTAATACAATCTTTTATATCCTTTTCAGATTATAACTTCTTTTTAAAATTCAATTCTAAAACAATCTTTTTAGATTATTATTTTCATTTTAATATGATATAATCTTGATCGTCTATTTTTAAAAATATTATATTTGACGGTTGAGATTATTTTGACGGTACAGTGACCAAACCAAAGTGACCAAACTTATATTGAATAACATTATCAATATAGGACTTCTACACTTAATAGGATTAATGTAAAAATTTGTAATATATTTTCTCTTGAGATTCTGAGTATCTCCATTTGAATAATAATTATTAAAACATCACTAAATTCAAGATAATTTTATGAGATTCGCGTGGATTGTAAAATCATCCAAATCTGATTTTTAGATTTCAAGATAAAATCCAAATAGTAAATATGAATTTTTTAAATACTAATAAATAAATAAATAAAATTCATTTTAATACAACATTTTTTGATTATATCCATTTCAGATTATAATTTTCTTTTTGAAATTCAATTTTAATGTAATCTTTTTTTAATCATATCCTTTTTAGATTATATTTTTTTTTAAAAATTTATTTATAATGCAACATTTTCTAATTATATCATTTTTAGATTATAATTTTTTTTAATGTAATCTAATCTTGATCGTCTATTTTTAATCCAACGGATCATATGATTTTGGTAGTACATCGACCAGACCAAAAATTTGGATAAGATCCCTCTTATGCTTATTATATATAAGGATATAATTATTTAATAATATTGATAATATTAATGCAATTGGCATAAGTTGGCGAATAAGCAATTTTATACTTAAATTAATTACACTTGAATGAAATTATTTTTTTAGAATATTCATATTAATTAATTAATAAATTTTACCATTCGGTGCGTAGCACGGATAGGACGCTAGTTCAATTAATCAAATGTTAGCACTAGTAAAATAATTGTATTTATAATTTTTTTTTTTTAAAAATGTCTTTTATTGTATGTAAATATTAATTCAAATTTCAATCCAAATCACAATAATTTAAATATTCATGCACATATTTTTTTATAATAGTGTATATTACCACCACCACGAATCACGAAAATTAAATAATAAACACTAAAAATTAGAGGGAAGATGAATGCGCATATATGAGGTGAATGCGCATATATGACGTGGTCAGAGGGAGGAGAAGGGAATAAGTTGTACTCCCTCTATATCATAATACATTTCTTGTATTGACTTTGATCACTGTTCATTGTAAGCGGTTGACTACTAATTTACATATAATCTATAAGATTAAATATAGTCATGAGTGATCTTGTTAAATTCGTATTTGTTAGTACTTTAATATAGTGAAGTTTTTATAATTAATAATAATATAAAATTAAAGATATAAATGATTAAAAGTATGCGTTGGCAAATGTGCCAAAAGTAAACATGAAAAGTATTTTGAGACGGAGGGAGTAGTATATATGAGGTGGGAAGATGGGTAAAAGTGATAATAGATCTATTAAAATTATTGTGCTTACGATTAAAAATAGTTGAATTTATTGTACTGATCAACGGGCTATCTTAAATTCGTCTTTAATATAATAGTATAAAGCCTGTTTGGCTGAACTTTTTTTAAGTCCTTATGGACTTATTTTCGGGTAAAAATTTCATATTTCGATAATTTTTTTTATACAAGTATTTAATATATGTTTGAGATTCTATAAGTTGCAAAAAAAAGTTAACTTTTTTCAGAAAAAAGTTAGGAATCTCCAACTTTGTCTTAAAATTAGTTGACTTATTCTAGAAAAAAACTCCCCCAAACACCCCGTATAGAGAGGAAATTTTTATGAAAATTGACATTTCAATGGAGACCATATAGGTTTTGCAATCAGAACATTGCAAAACTTAATCATTGAAAATTATGTTCTATAGAAATCAATATTTTATTGAAAATCTTAAAATCTTGTATGTTTTGCAATTAATCGTGTGATGCCTAAATTGCATCGCTGAAACGTGATATGATTGATCTGGAAGGACCGTTTCCATGTTAAATTATTAAAGAAGTTAAACACATTGGAACCAACAATCTATACAGAACGAGAAATGAGTCTGCCTCGCCGAGAAACAATAATATTCAGGAGTCATGTGTCTTGCCCAGTATGTGGATTAACGGTAACTTATTTAAAATATTATTCCGTTCGGAGGAGGATTCAATGGGATAACATATTATATTCGACAATTCACAGTTTTCTTGTTTGTCGTTCAAAATTGTCCAAAAAAATATATTTTTCAGCAGAAGTTTTAATCTAGTTGACCTACAAATTTGTATCATTGTGTACAAGTCGGCAAAGCTTGCGTCATTTCTTTCGGTTAAATTCCCTCAACTCAAGTCCCCCTCAGTGACTCCTAGAGGCTGCAAGAGACAGCACAGTTCATGACCCTTCTAGGTACATGTTATAGCCAAAATTCGGTTCGGGTATTTTCAAGATGGATTCGGGCCAAATGTGGGTTCAATTTGGGGGAATTCTAGAATAAATTAGGATTTTGACTGAAGTTGGAGGAATTAGGCCGCGCCCTGGCTTTCCTTATAGTTAGGGCGCGCCCTAAATGTGAAATATGGGGATGAATCTATTCAAATTAATTTTCTGAGAAGACATTGAAGAAATCTCTCCTAGGATTCCACTCAAGTGTGGATTCCACTCAAGCTTGGATTCCATTCAAGCTGGAATTCCATAAGTTGAAGAATTCCCTCCTGTCGTATCTCAGGAGGGGGATGTCCGTCGCAGAAGGCCTCCAGGGGTTTGCCTGGATATAAGGACCCTTCTTAGACGCTAAGGGAGGCATCCGTGCGCCCTAAGGTGGAAAGATGGGGACTTTCTGGTGTGTGCTTTGGAGCTCTGTTCCTGTAGCCAATGGGCGCGCTCTCATTGGGGAACTTTGGAGTAATCCTGCACTTTG
This sequence comes from Saposhnikovia divaricata, assembly GCA_036435485.1. Lineage (NCBI taxonomy): Eukaryota > Viridiplantae > Streptophyta > Magnoliopsida > Apiales > Apiaceae > Saposhnikovia > Saposhnikovia divaricata. The sequence continues at coordinate 31,322,433 of CM071600.1, forward strand.
CACCCAAAAGCTCTGGATCACCTGTCCTGCTATCTGGTGGGTGCTTCTCATTCGGGGGACAGGGATGCGTTCTGCACTTGGGGTAAACCACGGCTATACCTGCATCCTTGAAATCAAGAAATAGCTGGTAACGGATGGGACTAGTCCTCGACGGGGGAAGTTTCCTTATCCGTGAAGTCTTGAGATCTTGGATGAGCCTTGGGCCTTTGTGGTTAGGCCTCATAGTAGAACATTCCGGAAGCTGGTCTGTTATCCAAGCCCATTTGGGTTTCTTGTTCTCCAAGAACTACGTATGGCTTGATCCCCTATAAATACCGGGGTACGTAGGCCGATTGAGGGGTTGGAAGTCGAGAGCTCTGAATAGCCGCCACTAACCCTATCAATCTCAGCCACCAATTACGCTCAACAACCACACACCACCGTTTTCTCCGGCAAAGAACCACCGCATCAGATCTTGTTTCCGGCGACGTACCTCGAATTTTGTTGTTCCCAAATTCCTCCGTCAACAAATTGGCGCTAGAAGGAGGGGAGCCAATCAAGATCTACATCTTAGGAGGAAAAGATGTCTCATAATCATGGCAGAGGTTCTCAAGGAGAAGATGGTTACGATTCTGATGATAGCTTGGGAGATAACCGAACGCGACATGAAGCTTACGTCCCGGAAAATATAGCTGCTCCTCCGCGACATCAAGGAACTCCGGCCGCCATCGGCGGACAGCCGCCCGTTCTCATCAGTAATTCGGCACTAATGGAACAGCTGTATGTTATGCAAGATGCCATAAATAGTTTTGGGGCAAGATTGGGTTCGGTGGAGGAAGAGCAAGAATCAAGGAGAAAATCTCGGAGTATCCCACGAAATCATCACCGATCAGGGAAATCCCCTCAGACCGTGGAAGATTCTCGAAGGGGGGAGGAAAGTCATGAAAAGAGATTTCAGCTGGTTACACCTCGAAGGTTAGATTATTCTGATCCTATTATTGAATATCCTAGTGAAAATAATTCTGAGCGCAGGTTGGTGAATCCTCAAGAGAGGGCGCGCCCTCATCCTCACCGTTCAGGGCGCACTCCTCATGAGATTCAAAGGGACGAAGAGCAAATCGCTAAAGAAAGGAGAGATTTTGCCAGCTTGAAAGAACGCCTTGGAATAAGGCTTGATGACGATGATTTAAGGATGGTGCTCCTCGAGCTTCAGAAGAAAGACAAATATATGGAATCGAGGCCCCATGATTCACAGCGCGTGCCCCCTGATAACAGGTCGCGGCCCCTTGGACATGAGCGAGCCCTTCCTCAAAGCCATGATTCACAGCGCGTGCCCCCTGACAACAGGTCGCGGCCCCTTGGACATGAGAGAACTCTTGCTCGAAATAATAATCCACAGCGCGTGCCCCCTGTTCAAAACAGGTCGCGGCCCCTTGGATTCCACCGAACTCCTCATCGTGATAATGCTGAAAGGAGAAACCGTGATAACGGTGATAGAAGAATGAATTGGCACCAGGGAAACAGGCGCCCCCATAATCAGGGCGCGCCCTCAGAGGGGATAACCCCCCGCATCCATCAAATTCCCTCAAGTACTTCCAGTGAGTCCAGGTCGAGGACGCACTCTCGCTCGGGAGAACAGTATCAGAGAGGTTCTCAAGGGAATCCACAACCTCATGGAAATCCCGAGGGTCATCAAGAGGTTGTGACTCAACCACAAGTTGAAATTCAAGGAGGTGTTCAGACGGCGGCTCCACCGCCACCTCCGCCCCCGGGGGGTACTCAGACTGTGGAACAACCAAATATCCAGAACATTCCTGGAGTGGGAACATTTAATGTGGATGACTTAAAGAAACTCCTTGCTCACCTTGACGGAGGAAGAATATCTGCAACTGCTCCAACATCTTCTCCCTTCTCAACAGAGGTCAGAGAGGCGCAGCTCCCTGCTGGGTATAGATCGATGACCAATGATTTGCGATTTCATGGAAATGCAGACCCTGTGGAATTCCTTGGACGTTTCGATATTGAGATGGATGTCTATCAAGTTACAGAACTGGCTAGGTGTCGATTGTTGGCGGCGACTTTCAGGGAGAGTGCCCAGCAATGGTTTCAGAAGCTTGGTCCGGGGGTAATTACATCATGGCAGGTGATGAGGAACTTGTTCTTGACTAAGTTCCAGGCTGCGGTAAAATATGCTCCTCCGGTCACGACATTGGCCAACATTAAACAAAGGGAAGGAGAGAGTTTGCAATCCTATTTCAAGAGATTCAACTCGGAATCCACTATGGTGAGAGGAGCGACAGATGAAACACTCAAAAGTTTCTTAATTGCTGGATTGTCGGTGGGAACAGATTTCTGGAAACATCTTCAAGGACGTGATCCACCTACGTTGGCTGATGTGTTTGCACAAGCTGAGTCTTTCAAAATTGTGGAGCAATCCTTGGCAGACAACCGAAAAACTGACAGTCAGAATGGTTCCAAGGCAAAGATTGGTAAAAGGAAGGATAGGTCTCCCAGTCCTACCCGTCGTATAGCAACTGGTGCGAACCGGATAAATCTAACTGAAACTGGAAGGAGTTGGGGTCCACCTGATACATACGCTTACGATCAAAGGCCGGGTAACTATACTCCTTTAGCAGCTTCTATTGAACATATCTTTGAGGTGAATAAGAACAAAGGGTTCTTTAGAAAGCCGGAACCATTGACTTCCTGGCAGAGCAAGGATAAGAAAAAGTATTGTGAATTCCATGAATCCGCAGGGCATAACACACATGAATGTCGTCAACTCAGGGAAGAGATTGAAGATTTGATTAAGGAAGGATACCTGACGGAATGGATTGTTAGGGAGGTGAAGAAGCATAGGGAGAATCCCGACAGGAGAGAGGGAGGGCGCGCCCTCCACGGAGAAGGTAAGCCAGAAGAGAAGAAATTCGTCAAAGAAGGAAGTATTCACACCATCTTTGGAGGGCACCATTTAGGGGGAGATAGCAATCACGCTATGGAGAGGTATTCCAGGGAAGCAAGGTATCGACCTCTCACAAATGTGAATAGTTTGGAATTGAGGCCACCTAAGTTGTTCAAGGGGGAATGTGCTGACATAACTTTCACCGAAGAAGAAGCTAGATGGGTACATCATCCTCATAATGACGCTCTGGTAGTAGCAATTCAGATTGGTTCGAAGAATGTCCATCGGGTTTTCGTGGACAATGGAAGCTCGGTGAACATACTCTACTATAGTACTTATAAGAAGCTGGGACTTTTAGACAAAGACATGATTCAAGACAACGGATGGATCTATGGTTTCTCAGGAGAATCGGTAAAAGTTATGGGAGCTATCAAATTACCGGTAACTCTTGGAGAAGGAAACCTTTCTGTGACGCAAATGATGGATTTCATGATTTTGAATGTGGATTCCTCACATAATGCTCTAGTAGGACGACCCCTGTTGAAGGAAATGAAAGTTGTCACCTCCATCTATCATCTCGCGATGAAGTTTCCTACGCCGAATGGCGTGGGAACAGTACGGGGTTCTCAGCACGACTCCAGAGATTGCTACCATAAGGCGATTAAAGGGTTCAGAAGGCAGCAAGATGGAGGGCGCGCCCTGCGTGAGAGTGGTTCTGGAGTCACGAGTGTTGTCCCAGAAGAAGTGAAAGCCCATTATCTTGTCCAGGAACCTGAAGAGGAAGAACAGCTATACAGGGCGCGCCCTGAGGATGATACCTCAATTCTTGACGAGCTTCAAGAAGGAATTTTGGAAGAAATAGAGGAAGATGCAGAGGAATTAATCTCGTTTAATCTCCAGGGTGAGCAGGTTGAAGGGAGACGAATGTTGCTTGAAGGTTTGGTGCATACCCTTGTCGAGGAAGACTTCCCTCTTAAAGAGGACGTGCCCTCCAAGGTCGTAGCACCGATTGAAGATCCTCGAAGTTTTGATTTCGACCTTGACCCAAGGACACCGCAACCAGTGGAAAAGACTGGTCCTGCAGAGGATACAATTTCTATTTCGGTGGATGAGAGGGATCCAACTAAGGTTCTGAAGATTGGATCGCAGTTGAACTCCAAGTTAAGAGGCATGCTCACTAGTTTCCTTTTAAACAATCTGGATGTTTTTGCTTGGAGTCATGCTGATATGGTTGGGATTGATCCGAAGGTTATGTGTCACCGTCTGAATATAGATCCCACCAAGAAGGGAATTCGCCAGAAACGCCGGCCAGTAAGTGGAGAGAGAGCCATAGCATTGAAAGAAGAGGTGGATAGACTTCTAGATGTTGGGTTAATCAAGGAGTCGTATTATCCAGATTGGTTGGCTAATCCGGTTCTTGTGAAAAAACCAAATGGAAAATGGCGAACTTGTGTGGATTTCACTGATCTGAACAAGGCATGCCCGAAGGATAGCTTTCCACTCCCGAGGATTGATCAGTTGGTAGATGCCACGGCAGGACATGCTCTTTTAAGTTTCATGGATGCCTATTCTGGTTACAACCAGATTCCTATGTATGAGCCGGATCAGGAGCACACTTCCTTTATTACAGATCGAGGATTGTATTGTTACATTGGAATGCCTTTCGGGTTAATCAATGCCGGCGCAACCTATCAAAGATTGGTGAACATGATGTTTAAGGATTTGATAGGGAAAACCATGGAGGTATACGTGGATGATATGCTTGTTAAATCCTTAAAAGCAGAAGACCATGTAAAGCATTTGGAACAGATGTTCGAGATTTTGAGGAAGTTTAGGATGAAGTTGAATCCTCAAAAATGCGTCTTTGGGGTAGAATCCGGGAAGTTTCTAGGATTTATTGTTAATCATCGTGGAATTGAGGCAAATCCAGCAAAAATAAAAGCTCTTCTTGACATGAAATCTCCTACTAGTGTAAAGCAAGTTCAGAGTCTCACGGGAAGGATAGCAGCCCTTAATCGTTTCGTTTCAAAATCGTCGGATAAATGCAGAGAATTCTTCAAGGCGATAAAGGGGGCAGCCAAAGATTTTGCATGGACATCTGAGTGTGAGGAAGCTTTTCAGAGAGTAAAGGAGCATTTGGGAAATCCTCCTCTCTTAGCTAAACCCGTGGAAGGAGAAACGTTAGTTTTATACTTGGCAGTTTCAGAACATTCTATCAGTGCGGTATTAGTAAGAGAAGAAGTTGATCATCAGTCTCCGGTTTATTATGTGAGTAAACGTTTGCTCGATGCGGAAACCAGATATACTAGCATGGAAAAGTTGGTTTATGCCTTAGTTTTGGCGTCAAGGAAGCTTCGTCCTTATTTTCAGGCTCATAAGATTGAGGTTCGTACGGCATATCCATTAAGAGGAATTCTCCACAAGCCGGAAACCTCTGGTCGAATGTTAAAATGGGCAGTTGAGCTGGGACAATTTGATTTAGAATATACTCCAAGGACAGCTATAAAGGGTCAAGCTTTAGCTGATTTCATTCTTGAATTCGAGTCGGAAAATGAAGAAAAATCAATTGTATTGATTGAGCCTGAAGTTCTGCTTAAGAGTGCAACCCCATTTGAAGAAGTTCCTCAACCGTGGTGGAAGTTACAAGTAGATGGAGCTGTTAACAATGGAGGGGCTGGAGCAGGAGTAATCTTGCTTACCCCCGAAGGGAATCAACTCATGAGTGCTATTCACTTCAAATTTCAGGCGACCAATAATGATGCAGAGTATGAAGCCTTGATTAATGGGCTAAAGATGGCTTTGGAGATGAAGGTAGTGAATCTCATTGTGTTAAGTGATTCAGAACTGGTGGTCGGACAAGTAAAAGGTGGATTTCAGTGTAGAGGTCCAAGGACAGAGCTTTACATGAGGTGCGCTCAACGATTGATCAAAAAGTTCCGAGAAGTACGGGTAGAGTGTATTCCACGAGATGAGAACTGCAGTGCAGATGTGTTAGCCAAGTTGGGGTCACAGAAAGACGCTATGCTATTGGGGACTGTACCTTTGCAAATACAAGAAGTTCCTAGCATTCCAGAGGTTGAAGTCATGGAAGTGGAATCTATTCCCAGTGTTACTTGGATGACTCCCATTCAAAAATATATTCGAGAAGGGATACTTCCCGGTGAGAAGTTGGAAGCCAGGCGGCTTCAGTATCAAGCAGCTAGATTCGTGGAGTATGATGGGATTTTATATAAGAGGGGTTTCAATCAACCACTTCTCAAGTGCATAGATGGAGATGAATGCAATTACATTCTTAGGGAAATTCATGAAGGTATATGCGGCAATCACTCGGGGGGTGGTTCGTTGGCAATGAAGGTGTTAAGGCAAGGATATTATTGGCCTACCTTGAAGAAGGATGCTTACGAATTTGTCAAGGCATGTGACAAGTGTCAGAGGTTCGCCAATTATTCTACCAGCCCTGCTACCACTTTGACTTCTTTGATGAGTCCGTGGCCATTTGCTATGTGGGGAATAGATCTTATCGGAGAGCTCCCTAAAGCCAAAGGAGGAGTGAAATATGCTGTTGTTGCTGTGGATTACTTCACCAAGTGGGCGGAGGCAATGCCTCTGGCCACAATTACAGCAAGAAAGATTCGAGATTTTGTTTTCAACTCTATTGTGTGCAGGTTTGGAATTCCGTATAAACTTGTGTCGGATAATGGAAAGCAGTTTGACAGCAAGGAATTGAGAAAATTGTGTGATGATTTGGGGATAAAGAAGGAATTTGCAGCTGCGTATCACCCTCAAAGCAATGGACAGACAGAGGCTGTCAACAAAATAATCAAGCACACCTTGAAGACAAAGTTGGAAGAAAGCAAAGGGAATTGGCCTGAAGAACTTCCCATGGTCTTATGGTCGTATAACACAACTCCAAGAACCACAACTGGAGAATCTCCTTTCATATTGTCTTATGGATGTGAAGCAATGGTGCCAGTGGAAATTGGAGCAGGGTCATTCCGAAGAGATTTTTATGATGAAAAATCAAATATGGTTAATCAAAGATTAAATCTTGATCTCCTAGAAGAAATGAGGGCTAATTCGCAGTTGAGATTGGCAACTTATCAGCAGAGGGCTGCACGGTATTATAACAAGAAGGTGAAGGCTCAACCTTTTAAGGTGGGTGATCTAGTTCTGCGGAAAGTTATGCCAAATACAAGGGTAGCAGCGCATGGAGTCTTTGGTCCTAACTGGGAAGGACCTTACAAGATCAAGTCTATCATTTGGGAAGGGACTTATCATCTAGAAGACTTGGATGGCAACACAATCCCAAGGGCATGGAATGCAGAGCATCTGAGGAAATATTATCAGTAGGGTGCGGCTTTGACCCCCTATTGTGTGAAGGCTTATATTTAAGTTATAGACTAGCATAAATAAATCTTCTCCTAGTCTAGGGGGGTAGTACACGTACGCCTTCTTTAGTTCTAGTCGAGACTTGCTGTTTTTATTCTACGCTTTTTCGAAGTTTATTCTCCTTAGCTCGGGGGGTAGTTCATGTATACCTTCCCCTGTTATGTTGAGATTTGAGTTTATTTGAAGAATTAATAGAGTTTATCAAGACATTCTTTCAAGTCTTTGAAGAATCTTTTTATTACAAGAGGCCGTGCTCTATGTCTTAGGGCGCGCCCTGTGAAATTCTGTCTAAATCCAAGTAATAATTGACAAGTAAAAGGAATACTGAAAAGGGTAATGCCTAAGAACGCGCCCTCAATATGAATGAAGATTTTTTATTCCGAGTGTTTCAACGTTTTTAAGAATTGGAAGAGTATTGGCTGATAAAACACAAGAGGCCGCGCTCAAAAGAGGGCGCGCCCTGTTTATACACTAAAGAATTTACAAGCATTTTTGTTGAAGAACTTTTCACATTATATAATGTTTGCATGGAAGAGTTACCTGAAAATGTTTGAAGATGTGTTAACAGTGATAAAGAAAATTTTACAAAGGTCGCCCCCTATATGTTAGGGCGCGCCCTATAGCTGTTTTGTGGTAAAAGTAATTTAGCAGTTGAACAGAATTTTGCAGAAACACAGTATTTAGTCATAAAAACACAGACAATATTCATAACATTCAAAATACAATTTGCAGGGTTTTACAAAGGGCCCGCACCTTAAATGTTAAAACCTAGCAAAAGTTCAGATACGATAAAAGTATTTATGGCGCGTCCTTAGCAGGGGACGCGTCCTGGTTGTTTGAAGATTGGATGACGGAGAGAGTTGTATCTTCAGGAAGGGGGGCTTGATTTGTTGCAGGAGGGAGTGTTTGAGCATCTTGATTTTGGGCTTCCGGAATATCTGTGGGAGAGGGCGCGCCCTGAGGATCCTCGTCTAAACCTAGCTCGATCCTCTTTGCTTTAATTGCACTTGCGTGCACCCTCTTGAAGTCCTCGATATCTTCAGCACTTTCACGGCCAAACTTTTCCTCCCAGTTGTAGTTAGGATCATTAGCCAGAAAACCAAGGAGATAGAAATCAAACCCAGCTTGGAAATTTTTATCTTCCATGGCCTGCTTCTCATCTTTCCAGCAATCTGCTTTCTCGATCTCAAGGGTGTCCCGCTGCACCTTTAAATCTTCATTTTCTTTCTCCAATCTGTCATTCTTGTCGGCCAGGAGTTGGCGATGATTGGCAGCATCTTGCAAGTCATTCTTGAGGTCCTGGATAGTAGCATCTTTAGAGTCGCACTTGCTCTTCCATTTGTTGTCCGATTCCACAATCAACTTTGCATATTTTCTGTTTTCCCCTTCGAGTTTGTTGATGTAAAGCTTCTCTTTGTGAATCCTTTGGGCGCGCCCTAGGGATTGAATTAGAAGTTGAGCAGAGGCTTTGACCATAGAGTTTGTTTCATCATCAGCATTCATGTTTTGCCAATGATCAACCTCTTTGTCATCAATAAGAGATGCAGCAGTTGGACCAATGAGGGTCTCAGCGTACGAAGGCGCGCCCTCAGTTCTTGGCTTCTTGCCCTTGTCCACAGGGGGGTCTTGGGCTTCGGTAGTCCTCTTCAAGGATCTGGAAGTAGGAATTATTGGGTTGGGTTCTTGCTGAATTTGACTAGGGCGCGCCCTAGTTTCAGAAGAACCCACTTTGTCAGTTTTTTCCTTGTCATTTTTCTTTTTGGATCCAAAGCCGCGTGGAATTTGGGGGGCCATATCTGCAAGAGAAAAAATAATAAAAATATTAAGTCAAGGAATAAGTAACTCATATAACGGGTTAACAAGATATATAACAAGGATAGGCTGTAAAATCGGAGGGTTAGGGCGCGCCCTAATTTGAGGTTTCATACCTTCATCCTGATCGGAGTTGTAATTTTCATCGCTACCACTAGAGGGTGAGGGAACGGCAATGCCATTTCTAAATTTCTTAAATTTACAGAAGGAACCAACCCTCTCAGAAAGAATCCCAACTCTTTTTAGGTTTTCTTCTGTGATAAGGGTTTGAAGATTGAATTTTTCTTCGGCAATCTTAAGGACAGCCTGAGCCCTGAGAGAAGCCGCGCCTTGGAGAGTTTTCTGAACTCTTCTATCTGTGTTAATTCAAAGTTAATGAAAGTTCAAGTGAAAAGTTGTTAAGAGAAAAGGATTTAAGGCGCGCCCTAACTTACAGGGATCGGTGTTGAACTGTACACGAACTCGAGGGACATCCCAAACGAAGAAGAATGGTTCCTTCCAGTGTTTGGTGTGGCTGATTCTACCCTCAGAAAATCCTTTATTGTTGTGAGGCTTATTTATTACTAAATAGTAATAACCTATGCTGGATTGACGAATGCTGTAGAAGAAACTGACCTCGTGCATGGAAGGAGCTCCAAATTCGAGATCATGGTAGAGAATGAATAAACCAAGTAGAAGTTTATAGCTATTGGGACTTAGTTGGATGGGTGCAAGATTGTACCATTCGAGTACTTGCCTTAGATATGGGTGTAAGGGCGCGCCCACACCAAGGGCAATCAGTTTTGGAGTTAAGACCATCCTTGGAATTTTGAAATTTTTACCATAATTGAAGATGTGTGGGCGGTGATGAGCATATGGAATGGCCCAGATTCCTTCTTGGCCATAATATTGCATAGCCCATCCTACTTCGTCGCTTGTAGCTGTCGAAGACATATTCACGCAAGCCAATTTGCCTCGTTTCTTTCTAAGAATATTTTTGTCCTTTTCAGACATGGTATCATATCTACCAAAGTCAACATCAATTTCTGCATCAAGGACTTCCCAATGTCTAAACGGGATTGGAGAAGGTAATGGAGATGTAGGTTCGGAGTCAGTTGTGGGTGAAATAGAAGAAGCTGAGGGCGCGCCCTCAGTGGAGTAAGTATCAGAAGAATGTGTGTCGTTGGAGGAATTGAAATTTGGAGTATAGTCACTATCTGAGGGATCTGTATGTAAAGGGTCTGGAATTTTTTCGGGTATTGGTTTTGAAGTTTCAATGTTGTTCTTCATGCGAGTGCTAAGGGGGACATTATCCAAGGAATCTTCACTGGAAAAACTCATTCTGTCTTCGTTAAAATCCTGAATGAGGCGCGCCCTATCTTCTGAAGATACAAATGAGAAGAGAGGTCTAGGAGGATTGGGAGAAAGAGGTGCTGGCAAAGGAGAGTAAGCCCCAATGCGTTTGTTAAGTTCCTTAAAAGGGTGAAATGGAGACGGCGCGCCCTCCAGCTGCACAATTAAAAGAAAATAATAAAGAAACTGAGGGCGCGCCCATGAGAGGAATATAATGAGAATTTTTTCTACAAGTCAACTAATAGGTTGGTCGATAGAGAGGGTACTAATACGCAACTAGGGACAGCCTTGTGTATTAGCAAAGTAAAGCTAAGGACGCGCCCTATATGTAAGGCGCGCCCAACGGATTAATTTAATATACAGAAACATGTTTTGTAAGAGTTATGATGGCAAAACAAGATCAAACACACATATATACATATATACATACAACGGAAAACGAAGAACATAGGGTATGAGAGCGGTTGCAACATCGGAATGGACAAAATACACGGTGAAAATATAAATTGAGGGCATAAAAACATACCTTGGAAGTTCTGGAACGAGATTTGTGGAAAAGAATTGAAGAAAACCGTCGGGGTTAGCCGGATAGTTGCTCGGAAAAGGGGAAGTCGCCGGAGTTCGGTTTTTTAGAGAGAGAATAGAAAAAGAGTAAAGTAAGAGAGAAGGGGGTATTTATAGGGATTTGAAAGAATGGTGGATGACAGCTGTAAAAACGTTTAGAATTCCCCAGGACGCGCCTTAGTTTAGGGCGCGCCCTAGAGGAAATCTTGAGTGAATTTTGGGTTTTATAGGAGAAATTCCGTATATCATCTTTGATTTCATACGGAATTGGGGGGTAGTTGTTATAGCCAAAATTCGGTTCGGGTATTTTCAAGATGGATTCGGGCCAAATGTGGGTTCAATTTGGGGGAATTCTAGAATAAATTAGGATTTTGACTGAAGTTGGAGGAATTAGGCCGCGCCCTGGCTTTCCTTATAGTTAGGGCGCGCCCTAAATGTGAAATATGGGGATGAATCTATTCAAATTAATTTTCTGAGAAGACATTGAAGAAATCTCTCCTAGGATTCCACTCAAGTGTGGATTCCACTCAAGCTTGGATTCCATTCAAGCTGGAATTCCATAAGTTGAAGAATTCCCTCCTGTCGTATCTCAGGAGGGGGATGTCCGTCGCAGAAGGCCTCCAGGGGTTTGCCTGGATATAAGGACCCTTCTTAGACGCTAAGGGAGGCATCCGTGCGCCCTAAGGTGGAAAGATGGGGACTTTCTGGTGTGTGCTTTGGAGCTCTGTTCCTGTAGCCAATGGGCGCGCTCTCATTGGGGAACTTTGGAGTAATCCTGCACTTTGCACCCAAAAGCTCTGGATCACCTGTCCTGCTATCTGGTGGGTGCTTCTCATTCGGGGGACAGGGATGCGTTCTGCACTTGGGGTAAACCACGGCTATACCTGCATCCTTGAAATCAAGAAATAGCTGGTAACGGATGGGACTAGTCCTCGACGGGGGAAGTTTCCTTATCCGTGAAGTCTTGAGATCTTGGATGAGCCTTGGGCCTTTGTGGTTAGGCCTCATAGTAGAACATTCCGGAAGCTGGTCTGTTATCCAAGCCCATTTGGGTTTCTTGTTCTCCAAGAACTACGTATGGCTTGATCCCCTATAAATACCGGGGTACGTAGGCCGATTGAGGGGTTGGAAGTCGAGAGCTCTGAATAGCCGCCACTAACCCTATCAATCTCAGCCACCAATTACGCTCAACAACCACACACCACCGTTTTCTCCGGCAAAGAACCACCGCATCAGATCTTGTTTCCGGCGACGTACCTCGAATTTTGTTGTTCCCAAATTCCTCCGTCAACAGTACATGAGTTGGATTAATGACTAAGAGAGAAAAATTTAGTGAATTGAATCTTTTCTGAGCAATGGCATGAACAAGTAAGCTAAAACAAACTCGAAAAGCTAGCTGCAGTCGGTCTGCAAACGATCAGTACTCTGACATTTTTTTCTGATCGAAAGTTTATGGTTACCCCATGGTTAACCTTACAAACACTACATACAGATTTTCTACTCTATGGTTAATGGAGGCAGAAAGAATTTACATTTTTCTTGTTAATAATCCGTGCACAGCCACCAGGGCCATTATAAAGTCATGATCATCAACAAGAGGCTCCAGCTTCAAGCTTAATACATCTTGTCCTAACGAAACTCCAGAAGAAGATTGTTTTTGCTTGACCTCTGCAAGTACTCTTCCTTGCTTGTCTGTGATGTTAAATTCAGATTTTCCAACAATCCCTTTAATCTTATAGAAACTAGTACCGTCGCATCCCATATTCACACAATACTCAGTTTCTCTTCTCTTCAAAAGTTTGCTGGTGTTGTGAACTTGAAAATATGGCTTGTCATTCTTTGCTTTAGCATCTGTCTTGTAGCCATTCCATTGTCCAAATCCTAACAGTTTCTGCACAAAGATGCTTCTGATCAGTTTATAATGTTCAAACGCTAAAAAAATGTCGTAACTAGTACACAAGACTTACTATCATGAAAAGTTTAAGTATAATATATCATGGTGTATGTGTATTACCTTTTGGAACATGGAAAAAAGGACATTGCCATGAAGATCCATGAGATAAACCTCTCTGCAACACTTGCTATTGTAATTATCGATTCGATACACAACTTTGCCGAACGAATCATAAACCGTGAAACCATTTCCATTTGCTACAAGCGATTTCATCCATATTGTATATGTTTTCCCACTACTAGCTTCACTAGAAGAAGATGAGTTGGAGGGGGAGGATTTGCAGGGGTAAACTTTGGCCATTTTGTTAAAGAAATGATAGTATGAGAAGAAATGATAGTATGAGTCTATTACCCTTACAAATGCTAACAACTGAGTTTATATAGACGTAGGTGCGTATGTGTGGGTTCAGATTCAAAAGTCTTGTTAAGAGAGCTTGACAATAAAAATTATTTATTATATTAAATAATTAATAAATAGAACATGATGGACACTGTGTCGATCCAAAAATCAAATACAGTAATACAGAATTTTTCTTCTACAGGATTGGATTAATTATTATTTGAGAGGTCAAATATGCCATGTGTGACGTTTTAGTTGCTGGATGACTGAATGTAGCACCGAGAAGACTATTCATTTATTTAAGTAGAAGAAGTCACTCTCTGCGTCAGTGGGAAATCATTATGTAAGCTTGTGGACTGTGTTACTTTGTACATTTATATTACACTGTGTCGATTCCACTTCAAATATAGTGAAAAATAATTGTTTACATTATCTTGCATTCTTGCTTAACTCCTAAAATATCGACGACATATATACAATTTCAAATTCGTAACCTGTCGTGTGATCTGATGTATTTCGGTCTTGCTTAATGTACTTATTGATTAAACAATGATTTTAAAAATTTATGTATTGGTGTTTTATTCTAAAATTCAATAAGTCCGGCCCCTTTCAGAACTGCCCACGCACAAGAATAATGGTCAAAAAGTTGACAAGTACATTTGTGGTTTAAATTATGAGTTGGCCTACGTTTTTGTATAAACACGCTTTGACTGGGCTATTCCTCAAACTCCTAAAGTGGTGGTACTGGAAAGGAGCATGCAGCCAAAGCCAAACTTCATTTTTTTCAGGCTCCCCATGTTATTAGTATCTGGTAAGGTAGATAGATCATAGATCTCGTTTCATAATTAGCCTTTATGCAGGGGTCCAGTAGTCACTCTTGGGTGAGGGTGGCTACCGCCCCCATCAACTGAAGATTTCGATAGTGCTTTTGACCCTTTGTGAATTATGAATTGTGTATATACTGATAACTCTGATGGAGAGAGAGACAGACTTATCGACTTATTGTGGAGTCATGGTGCTCGAGTGTTCGACCACATCACGCGTTAGCTTTGTTGTCATGTTTTTGTTTTCAGAACAAAGAAATTAAAAAACAAGAACACCTTTTTTTTTTCTTATGTTACGATCGATCAATTAAAGAATATATCCATTACAGAATAAAATATAGTTAGTCAGTTAACTAATCATGATTTAATTACTAATCTCATTATCCCGGATAGTGATCGAAAAGGTAATAGCTGCGTTTGTTCGTGTGCTCTACTCTAATGGTGCATGTTGATTCACCATCCCACCGAAATCCATATAGTAATCCACGGCGGATGAATTAATCAACTGCATAATGTGTTAGAAAATTAAAAGTTTGAGACATATTATATATATATATATATATATATATATATATATATATATAGAGTAGCACTCGGAGAACCACCTTACGTGAAGAACCGTGAAAAACCTATGATTCTGTAGTAGACCAATATTTTTTAAATTTTTTTCTGATTCTATAATAGATCCAATTTTTTCTTTTTGGGAAAAAATTTCGAAACTTCCATGTCAGCAGTGCTGACGTGGCACTGCCACGTCACCTTCCACGGCAGCACTGCTGACACGTCATCTGCCATGTCATCACTGTTGACGTGACAATTCCTCGCGACAGTGCCACGTCATCGATGACGTGATCATTGATGACGTGGCACTGCCACGTCAGTAGTGATGACGTGGCACTGCCACTTCAGTATTGATGACGTGGCAGGTGACGTGGCACTACCACGTCAGCAAACATGCCGCGTTAGCTTTGCCCAGAATTTTTTTTTAGAACCAATTTTTTTAATAGAACCAAAAAAATAAAAAATTTGATTCTGTAATAGAATCAGAAATTTGCATAGAATAAGTGGTTCTCCACGGTTCTCCACGTAAGATGGTTATCCATAGAACAATGACCTATATATATATAAAGAAAAAGGACCCGATATATTTCAGGGAACTTAAGATACATATAAAATAATCTGGGCCTGCTGGGCTAATTAAAAATATCTGAAATTATTAAAATTCCTACCCCATTTTTATATATAAAAAGCAGTTATCTTAGGGAACTTACTTGACAGGCTCCCTACTCTCATATATATATATATATATATATATATAGGGTCTTGTTCTAATAGAAACTAACTTAGAATAGAAACTAGAAACTAAACCTATATTAAATATTTCAAGCTAATCTAATGACCAAATTAGGGGTACTCCAATACAAAAAACGTTTAAAATTATTGTCTTTATTCAACAAAAATAAAAAAAAAAATTTTAAAAAAAAGTTACTGTTCACGTGATGACGTGGCACGTGAACAGTAACTTTTTTTAATTTTTTTTTATATTTTTGTTGAATAGAGCCAAGAATTTTAAACGTTTTTTGTGAAGGTGCCCTAGCGGGGCCATTAAAATAAATGAAATATAATTTATTTATTGTAGGTTTCTAGTTTCTATTCTAAGATTGGTTTCTATTTGAACGCCAGCCTATATATATATATATATATATATATATACACTAGCCTATAACCCGTGCGATGCACGGATGATTTTTAATTTTTATCTTATTTTTTAAATATTTTTATATTATTATTCATTATTTTAATATATTTTTTGAAAAATAAATTATAGAAGATACTAAAATATAATAATAAATATTTGATAGTATACTAAATGATGGTGCCTTTCTTATATATTGAAAATAGATAAAGTAATTTTTTAAAGTTAATATGTTGTTGACGGCAATTGAACTTTGAATTTCTTGGAATGGTTTATAAGATAATATAAATGTTTGTGAAATAGATAGTATAAATTTTTAACTAAAATATGTTGTTGATAGTAATCGAACTTGAACTTCTGGGAGTAGTTGTTTATAAGATAATATAAGTGTTTAATAATAATATGTTATTGATGGAAATTAAAATTTGAATTTCTTGGAGTGTTTTATAAGATAATATAAATATTTGTGAATATAGATAATATAAATTTTTAACTAAAATATAGATAATATATATACTATTATATGAAAACTATTATATGAAAACTGAAACAATTAAAATTTTGATTTTTGGTCCATCATTATATTTAATAACTAATCAATTTCTTTTTTAGGTAAAATATATTACTTTTTCTGTTTTTTATAAGTAATCAGTTTTTTTTCAAGTAAAATACATATTTTTGCTAATTTTTCTGATTAAAACCATTCATTTTTCAAATATATCATATGCAACTGTATACAATAAAATAATAATATTATAATGATTAATAATTAACCGATTACCGTTTTCAACTAAAATATATCATTTTTCTATATTTGCTAATTGAAATCTCTTTTTTTCTAAAAATGTCATTGGTAACAATGATATAATTAATATTGAATCAATTAATTTTAAAATTTTAAGTCTACAAAATTCATATCTTCTGAATTGAATGATGTTTAATTTATTCATGAATTAAAGTATAATGTAAATATTAGTTAATTAATTAATTTCTAGTGGATTCCAGTTTAACATTTTAATCTAGAAATCTCGTAAATGAAGGTCGTTATAGTGTACATAATAAAATATACATATGTTTATATCTTAATCTAGAAATCTCGTAATTATTTTATCAATATTTTCTTTAGGAAGGTAATAATAATATTTGGCGAAGGAAACAATTAATAAAATATACATATGATGTTTATAATAATATAATATAACCAATATAGATAGATATTAATTAAATAATTTTATTCGTATATTTCAATTTTTTTTGTATAATTATAGTGGGTTCCATTTTGACATCTTAACACAAATCTCGTGAATGAAGGTTGCAGACTTGTAGTGTACATGGACTCAATGTGTAAAAAATATAATTTTATTAATATTTTTTTTGTAAGTTAATTTTATTTTTAAAATATTTTTTTAGGAAGGTGTTAACAAACTTTTTGGGAAGATGTTAACTGACCGACTATTATAAGCAAAATATGGTATAATTGGTTGGTTAGTCATTGGTTCACACCTTCCTAAAACAAACTTTAAGCCTTCCAAAAAAATACATTTAATTTATTACTTAACCTTCAAAAAAACACATTTAATTTATCTTTAAAAAAATTAACAAAAAAACCATATACAAACACTAGCCTATAACCCGTGCGATGCACAGATGATTTTTAATTTTTATCTTATTTTTTAAATATTTTTATTTTATTATTCATAATTTTAATATATTTTTTGGAAAATAAATTATAGAAGATACTAAAACATAATAATAAATATTTGATAGTATTCTAAACGATGGTGTCTTTCTTATATATTGAAAATAGATAAAGTACTTTTTTAAAGTTAATATGTTGTTGACGGCAATTGAACTTTGAATTTCTTGGAATGGTCTATAAGATAATATAAATGTTTGTGAAATAGATAGTATAAATTTTTAACTAAAATATGTTGTTGATAGTAATCGAACTTGAACTTCTAGGAGTAATTGTTTTTAAGATAATATAAGTGTTTAATAATAATATGTTATTGATGGAAATTAAAATTTGAATTTCTTGGAGTGTTTTATAAGATAATATAAATATTTGTGAATATAAATAATATAAATTTTTAACTAAAATATAGATAATATATATACTATTATATGAAAAATATTATATGAAAACTGAAACATTTAAAATTTTGATTTTTGGTCCATCATTCTATTTAATAACTAATCAATTTTTTTTTTTAGGTAAAACATATTACTTTTTCTATTTTTTTTATAAGTAATCAGTTTTTTTCAAGTAAAATAGATATTTTTGCTATTTTTTCTGATTAAAACCATTCATTTTTCAAATATATCATATGCAATTGTATATAATAAAATAATAATATTATAATGATTAATAATTAACCGATTACCCTTTTCAACTAAAATATATCATTTTTCTATATTTGCTAATTGAAATCTCTTTTTTTCTAAAAATATCATTGGTAACAATGATATAAATTGAATCAAGTAATTTTAAAATTTTAAGTCTACAAAATTCATATCTTCTGAATTGAATGATGATTAATTTATTTGTGAATTAAAGTATAATGTAAATATTAGTTAATTAATTAATTTCTAGTGGATTCCAGTTTAACATCTTAATCTAGAAATCTCGTAAATGAAGGTCGTTATAGAGTACATAATAAAATATACATATGTTTATATCTTAATCTAGAAATCTCGTAATTATTTTATCAATATTTTCTTTAGGAAGGTAATAATAATATTTGGCGAAGGAAACAATTAATAAAATATACATATGATGTTTATAATAACATAATATAACCAATTATACCCTGTTTCGCTTATAATAGTATAGTATAGATAGATATTAATTAAATAATTTTATTCGTATATTTTAATTTGTTTTGTATAGTTGTAGCTGGTTCCATTTTGACATCTTAACACAAATCTCGTGAATGAAGGTTGCAGACTTGCAGTGTACGTGGACTCAATGTGTAAAAAATATAATTTTATTAATATTTTTTTTGTAAGTTAATTTTATTTTTAAAATATTTTTTTAGGAAGGTGTTAACAAACTTTTTGGGAAGGTGTTAACCGACCGACCAACTAACCAATTATACCCTATTTCCCTTATAATAGTATAGTATAGATTGGCCATTGCTCCATACAGAACACCCTTATATAACAAATAATAAAGAACACCTTAGATTTAATAGATCCAATGGCCCCGTCAGGGGCACCCAATACAAAAAGTTGTTATTTTTTTACTCTCTATCCATCAAGCAAAAATAAAAAATAAAAAAATAAAAAAAATTATTGTTCATGATGATGTCATGTTGACGTCAGCAGTGACGTCATCATGAACAGTAATTTTTTTTTTATTTTTTTTGCTGGATGGATAGAGAGTAAAAAAATAATAACTTTTTGTATTGGGTGCCATGACGGAACTCTTATATTAGATTAGATATGAGGTGTTCTTTATTGTTTGTTATATAATGTGTTTGTTATGGAGTGCAACTCATATATATATATATATATATATATATATATATAGGCAAGTGCTCAAATGAGACCCCCTCTTAAAATGAGAATTGAGACCTAATCTCAACCCCACATATTTTAAATCAATATTAAATCTTAACCACACAAAATAACCTTTTTTATTTTCTTTCTTTTGTCTCTCTTCTCACCCCCATTTCCATATCTCTTCTCTGCATCTCCAAGCACCGACCATTCCTACCTTACCATCGTACCACCGTCATCATCGAAAATACATCATCATAAACAAACTTGTCATCATCGTTGCTATATCACTTCCGATCTGTGTAATTTCCGCACTTCCATCTTTGTTTATTATGTCGGTGTTACTTCAATCTGCCATTGTTGTTTCTCCTATCGTCGTCCTTATACTCGATTGATGTTGTTTGTGAAGAAATACATATCATGTATGACTTGTTTCAGATTCGTCACTCATCAGATCTGGACTAGTGTTTTCGTAGAAGGTGGTTATGGAGGTTATGATGGTGATGAAGGTGTGGGGACAAAGTATATGGTGATGTTAGGTATGGTATTGATAAAGTTTTTTGGTGATTTGGTTTGAATCTTTTTCGTGATTTGTATTGAAATTTAGTGATTTGTGTTTGGCCCCGCAGGGACACCATCTCCATCGTCTTCCTCCGACGATTTTCAATCCATGGAAGTCGATTTACTGGAGTCTCCGTGAAAGTCGATCTGCTGGAAGATGAAGAAGAGTGGAGACTTTATTGAAAATCTGAAATGAGCAAGTGGTTAGTGGTGGTGATGGCGATCGGAGATGGTGGTGTTGTGATTTGTCTCGTCAACGATCTGGAATTTTTTTGATGATTTATGCTCAAATTTTGGTGATTTGTATTGAATTTTTTGGTGATTTGCTTTGAATTTACGTTCAGATTTTTGATGATTTAATTTTTTTGGTAATTTATGTTTAAAATTTTGGTGTTGTGCTTTTAAATTGTTAGTGATTTGAGTTGAAATTCGGTGATTTGTGTTGGAATTCGGTAAATTGTGCTTGATATCGGTGATTTTTCTAGAATACATTGTAGTTAATCATTCGATAACTTTTTGATCATACTGGATGTTTTGGAAGTTAGGATGTAGCAGTGGTTGATCTAGTGGTTGTGTTTGTTTTGACTTAAATACCTTTCTTTTGATTTTAAAAAAGAAAAGCTAGTTTTTCAGGTGCGTGTTTGGTTTATTGGGCCTGATTTGTGGTCCAATGTGCAATTCTCATTATAAGAGGGGTCTTATTCTCATTATATTCTTAAAAGAATTTCCAAAAACTAATAAGTGGAGGTTATTTCTTGTAATGAGTACTTAAACTTTCATGTTTGGATCTAATAAATTTTCTTAATGAAATTCATAATATTAAGTTAAAAGAATGATACTTGAAATGGATAATGTGGATTGTTTTAGTTGCAATAATTGGAATCGCATACAATTAATAAAGATTGGGTTGAAGGGCAAATGTCTCTGCTCTCGAATATGCGAGACAATTTTGGTGAAAAATGAGAATTTAGGTTAAGTAGTCCCGATGGGTCACTTGGGCCAACACTTTGTTCCTTTCCTCCAAATAGATTCCATTGAAATGAATTTAAGAGGTAACTCACACATAATGTTTACGTGTATTACCTCCGTCCCATAAAATTTGAGTTGGTTTGACTTTTACGGAGATTAAGAAACTTATAGTTGACTTATTAGAAAATGAGTAAAGTTAGATGAGAAATGGGTAAAGTGGTGGGACCTATCAATATTTAATAATAAATTTGAGATAGTGGAATAAAGTAGTAGGTGTAATAGTGTTTATAGTAGTTGTTTAATAGAAAAAGAATAAAATTAGTGGGTGTAATAGTGAAAAGTAGTGTTCAAAAATAGTAAATATAGTAAGTTCATTAGTTTTGGGACGTCCCAAAAAGAAAAAGTTTGTCAACCGTTTTGGAACGGAGGGAGTAGTACTTTGCTCCATTTCACATAATTTACATTAGAATTGATTCAAGAGGTGGCTCCCACGGATGTTAACCCCACGCAGCAGTGCAGCACTTAGAGTATTTCCAAGAAAAGTTGCTACAAAAATTGCTAATCATTGACAAATCATCAAATATATTAATTTTTTATTTTCTCACTCACATACTCTTTGCAACTTTTATAAAAAAATTGCTTCAATAATTGGTAACCTCAAAGTTGCCAATGTGATCCGCTACGTAAATTAGAGAAATGATATAACAGAATGAGAAAATATAAAAGTGGATATAAATATATATATTTTTGGACAATTATATGAGTTTTATCTAATTTGGAAAATTGCCAACTTTTAGTGTGATCCGCTACGTAAATTAGAGAAATGATATAATAGAAGGAGACAATATAAAAGTGGATATAATATATATATATATATATATATATATATATATATATATATATATATATATATATATATATATATATATATAACCTCTCAACTCTAATAGGTGGGCAACCAAAAATGCCATGTCACATCAACATTGACAACCTCTTGACAACCCCTATTGAAGATGCTCTTAGCTGCCCTCTTTCAAGTGTAAAAACGATCGGGACTCAAAAGATGGCTCTCGTAAGGTATTGTTCTTGTGCAGCACTTTGATGCCTTATTTAAATTTAACTCTAGTCATAGTCACATTCGTTATATTTATATTGTGAGTCCACTTATAACCGCACATCAAGTCGTACACATATATTACATCTTATATAGAATGAGTAGGGATCCTCTGTCCCCTTCTTCATGTTCCCTTCTATGTCCTCTATTCTTTTTAGTATTAAGAGTAATTAGCATTTTGCAACCCTTATGTTTGGGCACTTTTTCAATTTGGTCTCAAACTATGTTTCTCGACAGTTTGCACCTCTAGATTTCAAAGTCACTTCGATTTGCACCCTTTTGACCAAACTCCGTCCAAATTGACTGTTACCGTTAGTATAAGCAGGGGTAAAATCAAAAACATATATTATTTTTTTACATTTTATTTTATTTTTTTCATTCCCCTCATCTCTCTTCTTTCTTCCTTCATCTCTCTCTTATTTCATCGATTTTTTTTTATTCTCTCTTCTTCGATTTTTGTTGTGTATTTGATCGATTTGAAGGTGAATTGGGTGTGAATTAACCCTAACCCACCATTCCCCTGCACTTCTTCTCCATTCCTCCCTCCATTCTCCATTTTCCCCTCTTCTCCGTTTTCTCATCTTCTCCAAAACAAGAAGAAAAACAAAGGGGGCTGGGGTAATGTTGGTTGTTGAAAAAGGCAGAGGAGGTGAACAGAGGGTAAAGGGAGAAGAAAGGAAGGGAACGGTGGTGGGAGTTAATTGAAGACTGTAGATGGGGCAGGGGAGAATAGAGTAGAGGCGGTGTACGGTGGTGGTTGGTTGGAGAGGTAGGGTGAACGAAGGAGAAGGGCGGAGGAGGTGTTGCAGCGGTATGAAAGGAGACGGTAGGAATGGAGGAGGGCGGTGAAGAGGGCATTTGTTGGAGGTGGAGCAATGGTGTTGGCGAAGAGGAATTAAGGTGGAGGTGTGGCTGTGGGTCGGAGAACGAAGGGGAAGGCGGCGAGACTGAACTGCTGGTAAACGGAGGTGGGTTGTGAAATTGCTGGTGATGGTGAAGACAGAGGAGGTGAAGAAGCAGAGCAGCAGAAGTGGTGGTGAGTTGTTGGGCGTTGAAAGAAACAGCAGTGGTTGTAGGCGGCGACATGCGGAAGAAGGTGACGATAAAGGATGAACGGAGAAGATGATGGAAAGGAGATGGGCTGTGGGGTCGAGGAGAGACAGGATTGTTTATGTTCTGTTATGTTTTTTTTTTGTTAAGTTAAATTACCCATTTACCCCCAATCTTTTAACGTTAACGGTCAAGTATGACGGAACTTGATCAAAGAGGTGCATATCGAACCGATATTTAATGTTTTAGGTGTAAAATGCCAAGAAAGATAGTATAGAACCAAATTGAAAAAGCGCTCAAAGATAAGGGATGAAAAATGCTAATTACTCTAGTATTAAAAGAATGCCTCTGACGGGGCTCATTTATTCCAAACACAAAAGTAAACTTATCCCAAATTAATGCTCACCCGATGTGATTTAGTTTAAGGATGAGTTGATTCTTCGTCACGAACCTCTAGATTTTTGAGAATCTGATTATCATACACAATATATCACCAAGTTACAAATAAGAAAAATGATGTTGTTATATTCATGTATGCCTCAGTGACTAGAATTTTAATTCAAGGTAAGTTGTGATATAATGCTTACTATTTAAATTTCGCAATACTACACTCCCTCAAGGTAATAGTTGTAACTGGTTCAAAATTTATTCCCTACTTTTTTTTTTTGTTAAGTTAGTATTTTCTTGCAAGTCCTTTATCCATGATCTTCTCTTCCATTTGCAAAAAGTTTTGTATAAACAAGTTACAAGAGTTAGGGTTTAGGTAACTAAAAGTACAAAATTAATAAACATAAAAAATAGTTGAGGGCATTTTGGATTGTTTGACAATTTTAGGTGTGCATTTACAAATGCATGGTATATACATGTCAGTTCCCTTTTTAAAATTAAAATGGTTATACAGTCTTGGTACCTTAATTTATTATTATAATAAATAAGTTATTCAAGTTATGCATGTTCCAAGAGCAAGTCTAACAACTTTCCCAAATTATTTCTTAAGTTCAAATTTAAGAAAGTTAGTTCAAAATAACATTCCAATAATATTGTTCTAAGTAATTTCCTAAAATACTAAAGTGCCATTTCTTATTTTTGGGAAATCACTAATCATGCTTAACTTCATTTCTATCGATAAAAAATTTTATTTTCCTCCATTTTTCAATTATTTTTTCATATCTCATTTATTAATTACTTTCAAATTTATAATTCTTATTTATAATAACAAGGAATGAATATAAAGATTGTTCTTGGAATTAATATACAACAAAACCATGTTTATTTATAATTATATCCTTATATATAATATGCGTAAGAGAGATCTTATCCATAATTTTGGTTTGGTCACTATACTACCAAAATAATCTCAACCGTCGAATCTAATATTTTTAAAAATAGACGATTAAGATTATATCATATGAAAAAGAAAAATTATAATCTAAAAAGGATATCACTGTACTGCCAAAATAATCTCAACCGTCGAATCTAATATTTTTAAAAATAGACGATCAAGATTATATCATGTTAAAAAGAAAATTATAATCTAAAAAGGATATCAATGTACTACCAAATTTTTGGTTTGATCATTGTACTACCAAAATCATATGATCCGTTGGATTAAAATAGACGATCAAGATTACATAACATTAAAAAAAATTATAATCTAAAAATGATATAATTAGAAAAGTTGCATTAGAAGTGAATTTTAAAAATAAAAATTATAATCTAAAAAGGATATAATTTAAAAAGGTTACATTAGAATTGAATTTTTAAAAATAAAATTATAATCTGTAAAGGATATAATTAAAAAAGGTTGCATTAGAATTGAATTTTATTTATATTTTTATTAGTATTAAAAAAAAATCATATTTACTATTTGGGCTCTATCTTGAGAGCTAGAAATCAGATTAGGATGATTTTACAATCCACACGAATCTCAAAAAATTATCCTTAATTTAGTGATGCTTTGATAATTATTATTTAAATGGAAATACTCAGAATCTCAAGAGAAAATATAATTACGAATTTTTACATTAATTATATTCAACGTAGAAGTCATACATTGATAATGTTATTCAACGTAGAAACCTAATTATATATGATTTAAATCATTAACTTATACATTTTCGTATTTCAATAAAAATACACATTTTAGTTTATGACATATTAAAATATAAAATATTTTTTTGTGGAAAAAGTTGCATTAGAATTGAATTTTAAAAAGAAAAATTATAAACTAAAAAGTATATAATTAAAAAAGGTTGTATTAGACTTATACATTTTCGTATTTCAATATAAATACACTTTTTTTAGTTTATGACATATCAAAATATTAAATATTTTTTTAATTCTAGATCCAACGGTTTTCATCCATTTATTTTAAGATCTTTGTCGTATGGAGGATCAGATTACCGATTATCAAAGTTTTGGACAAAATCGCTCTGACACTTATTATTTAAATTGTATTTGGTTGTTAGTATAACTATCTTCAAATAAATACAAGGATATTTTGATAATCAAAATGAATTATAAGTAGAATTCATAAATCAAATAAAATTTTCAACGTAAAAAATTGCCAATTTCTTCTCTTTTTTGTTTTTGTGTAGATTTAATTAGAAAAAATTATTAAACCATCACTAAATTAAAGATTATTTTGTTAATTTCACGTGGACTGTAATCGTCCAAATCAAATTTTAAAAATTCAAGATAGTGTACAAATTAATAACATGTAAAATCGAACGTGTAAAATCTTATATATATCAATTTTTAACAACAATTTGATATGTAAATTAATAACATATATAATTAAAAAATTATTATAATTATAGATATTAGAAAAGCAACCGTACGGTTGCACGAGCTAGTATTTATAGAAAATAAACTATGGCATCGCTAGATTTGCTCGTGTGCATTTGTGCATTGCAGTGTTGAATGCAACAGATGCAGCTTCTTTCTCAAAAATCAATCCGATCCTGGATAATATGCAGATGCATGGTCGCATTAAAAATTCAATATTCCAACCATTATCCATTAGCAAAAAAATATAGATAACTAAAATTGGGCTGGCTACATTTGTAAAACCTCTAAATCTATTAGGTATAATTTTAGATAATATAATTATACATAATACCATTGGAGTAAACCTAGAACCTCTTAACTATAATTTTAGATAATTATCAATATATTATATTATAGCTAACAAATATACATAACACCCTTGGAGATGCTCTTAAAAAAGAGTGCTATAGAAATAACAGTTCATATTAATTTAATTTTCAGAAAAAGTTACTGTATAATTTATAAGGAGAGAAGTACTGAAATATTCGAATTCATCATTGTTATAGAAATCGGCCGATTTCTGAAAAATCACCGATAAATCGGCCAAAAATAAGTCAAAATTTTGGAACCGATTCGGTCGATTTTGCAAAAATCGCCGATTTTTCAACCGAATCATCCGATAAATCGTAAATCGATAACTCAACCGAATAGTTCCGATTTTTGAAATCTACAACACTGGAATTAATAGATAATAAGAACTCCCAATATTATGAATTATTATATTGGCAAAAAAATCAAATGGATCCTATGCCGTATTAAAATATTAAAGTTGTTGTTGGATTAGTTCATAGACGATCACAAGAGCCATAATAAGCAAATGATTAATCTGGGGCAAGGCTTTCACTCTTAAACTTAATACATCTTCTCCTAATATTACTCCGCTAGATGTCTGCTTTCTTTTCACCTGCACACCAGATAAACACACATTGAATTATTATTCATAAAATTAGGACATGATACGTAAAATTACGAGTGTGTGTATTCATGACTATTACTATTAATTAGTAATGATCATCTTTCTTCTTATTACCTCAGCAACAAGTTGGTTCTCTCCTCGTATTATTTTGAGTTCTGATTTTCCAGGGAACCCTACAATCCTGTACCCATTTTCTCTGACACTGTGATCACATCCAAAACTAACATGACAACTTGTCATACTTCTTCTTAGAATCTTGCAATCTCTTCTTACGTTGAACCACGGTTTTTGCCTCGTCATCTCCTTGCTAACGCTCCATCTAAAGCCTTCCCATTGTTCGAAAATCCGAAATCTCTGCAATAAGTTTTGCACCCACCCAACAAAAAAAAGAATTAGCAGGATTAGAATTGACCTTGAGCTCAAATTTAGTAATATTAGTTCAACCACTCATTTCTAGTTTATTAATTTCTGAATTTCATCCGGGGCTAATCAAAGATTTTATTACGGCTTTACTGATTTAGGTGGGTTCAGCATCCCTAGTTGCGCCCTTTGCACCTGCAATTACACAATAATAATCTCATTAACCAAAGAGAAAGGAGTAAAAATATCACCTTTCGTCGTAACAAAAGCAGAACTTCACCATGAAGGTTCATGAGCTGCACTTGGCTTCCACATTTCTTCTTGTAGTTATCTATGCGATAAACGATTTCACCATTAGAATTAAAAATGGTACAGCCACATCCATTGAACAGAAGAGATTTCATCCATATAGTATACAAGTGATCTCTTGTTAGATTTGTTGAAGTTAAGGGTGTTCGATTAGTCTGAGGAGACACTTTGAACATTGAAGATAAAACAAGGGTAATTTAATTAGTTGTATTTAAAAATAAAAGTGAGGTTCTAAAAGCAATGCATGATCACATATACTTATACACACCACTTAGCCACTTAAGCACTTGTCTCAATGCGAGGTTAGCTAAAAAAATATACTTAATCCACCAATCTTAATGTAAGAATTCGGATAATTAACGTGCTGATTGTCTGGGAACATTTTAAATGTGTAATTATATAAACAACCAATAGAATTTTTTTGGAGTTAATTTACTGCAAGTTGCACACTATAACATTCTACTCCCGTGCATTTCGTCAATTTGGATCTCCAATTTTTTTAATCTTTATAAAACTTTTTCTACAACTAATTTGTTTGCTTATACTTTTTGACTTTTTTGAGTCTATTTCAGTCCTTGTCCTAATTAAAGAAATATATGAAATTAGGGTGTAATCAGTGGAAAACTGTTAATACAGACATGCAGTATTGTTTGCTATATATTATTATTATTATTATTATTATTATTATTATTATTATATGATAATTTTGATTCCTCCTTATCAGATCGATTGAGTACTTGGTTTATTCTGTTAATTTAATCGTAATCAGCTGGTAATCTACGTACTAAAACAATGTGCTAACTGTTTAGTTTAGTGTCATCATTCTATACGAGTATTTAATTATGGAGAAATGCTCTGACAAAAAAAAAATTATGAAGAAATGTAAGAGTTCCCGAAAACATTTTCGAAATCGTTCGCCATTAATGTTGTTATCATTCTTTGATTGGTTATCTTTCATTAATGAGATGAATAACATTAGAAAATATTTTTAGGATACTTTTTTCGGGATACATAGCACTTCTCTTAATTATATAAGCACCTTTTATTTGCAAAAATGTTGCATGAGTATATAAGAATTATATAAGCACCTTCTATTTGCAGAAATGTTGCACAAATATATAAGACGGGTGGTGGGTTCAAAGTTAATCACACGTAGCTAGCTGCTAGTATATGAATCGAACATTTTGAATTTAGATATGATTTGAGTGTGAGTTTATTTTTATAAATCTAAAATAGTGTGAATTTTGATTTGGATCTGAATTTGGATTTGAAATGTTAAAAATATATTTAAGGGTGAAAGCCCTTTTTACCCACTATTAGACTGTGCACTGCTCAAATACCTGCGGGCGGGATGAGCTACCCAAAATACCCGTCAAATACGCCTTATTTATGGGCGCATCGAGTATTTGCGCCAAAATAGGAGGAGAATCAGTTGATATGTTGTTACGGATATGCTTACACTCACGTGTCAGGTCTGGATACGCCTTCTGGTAATTAGTAATCTTTGGATACGTTGTGTCAGACGTAAACGTCGTACGGAAACTAGTAAACTTCAAGTGGTGGGTACAGAACGATTACACCTAGGGTAAGGACATATCAAGCATGGATACGCCTTCTGCTAAGTGTAATCGTTAGATACGCCTTACGGGTCGAGTTTTAGGTGGATACGCCGTACATCGCCAAAAGTTCAGGTGATGGGTACACGGGTTGCAAGGATTAACTCGTTTTTTCCGACGAGTTAATTTCTCTCCGTTCACCACCATCCCCTTCATTTCCCTACCTAATTCATTCACCATTAGATTCGTCTCTCTCCCCCCTCCAACACTATACCCTTGTTTTTCGATTTTTTATGTCGGATTTAGAACCCCCAAATTGGAATCCTAGTTTTAGTTCGATTTTTCGATGAGCTTCTATACGCCCCTGCGGGGCTGGAAAGAGACATATAGGTTCAGGGGAAGAGATAGGTACGGCGGAGAGATTTTTGGTGAAGGTCTCGATCAAGAGAGATGTGGAAGATCGAGAGAGGGAGAGTGGGAGGTATGAAAAATGAAGAAAATCGAGAGAGAGAGAGAGAGAGAGAGAGAGAGAGAGAGAGAGTGTGTGTGTAGTAGGCAAAGTGACTGAACAGTGATTGGGATACGCCGCTCCCTATCCCGTGGGTATTTTGGGCAGTGTTTTGAAAAACGGGTATTTTGGACAGTGGGTAGTAAAAAATTGGGTATTTTGGGCAATTTTTCTATATTTAATATATTTTTAGATACTTATCTTTTATAATAATTTTCTTCCCTAAAAATTAGTACATTAAAAAGGAAACTTAATATTTAATATTTAAATTTGAGACAAATTCGAAATCTCATTTCCATAATAATCTTTTCTAGTTCGAATATGTTAATAATTATTTCTTTTCCTAAAATTTAGGACATTAAAAATGGAAATTTGATTTTTGATATTTAAATTAGAGAAACTTGAAAAAAAGAAAAATATGATTAAGACGGTTTTAGACTGACAGAAATTTTCCTTTATATAATATAAAGATAAAGATAATTAATCCATGGCAGTTGATTTGGAGGGTTTTTGCCTGTTTTTGGAAAGATGAGTTCTTATTTCTACCACTCCCACACCCAAAAAATGTTCCAATATTTAGAAAATGAAAGAACTCTTAATTTGGGTTCAGGAGGGATTGGATTATGTGTGCAGTACTTGATTTCCAACTGTAGATGTTTGTTGCCCAACCACTTGAGACTGTTGAAACTGGACAGTCAATTAAACGATTTCGATAGCATTTTGACTTCTCATTTCATGTTATGTTTAGTTTGTTTTGGTCATTGTCTGATTTCTGGCATAGTACTTCAACTAAAAACAGATTTAAGGTACAAACAAGCTACCGAATTAGCAACCCCAGTTGTAAGGCTTCAACATCTGATTTAAAGTATCGTTCAGTGATATGCTAATGAACATTGACTAAGCATAAGATTTAAAGATCCAACGGAATTCATGTTAAAAATTTCAAACTCGAGGCACACTTTGTGTCCAAGGAATAAAGAATGGACTTCTGTGTAGTTTCTTGAACTTGCAACTGATGTTACAAACAGGTGAAACTGAAAAGTACAAATATGTGCAATACCGAAAATAATATGCCAAGGGTAATTGGCCTTGAAGAAGTATCTCGTTGTGAACTGCTTCCACTAAACGGTCCTGTGTTAAAATTCCAACTTCTCTTGGGGATTTGAACTGTGGGTACATTAACCGGCTTTGAACCTGATAAAGTGTTCAAACACATTGATAAATTTCATAAAAACACAGAGAATATAGTTTCTTCACTATTTATGTGAATACCAATGGACAGAATTATTCGTTGAAACATACAATCAATAGTCAGCCCATCCAATCCTCTGGCCACCAAGATCATAGACAACGATTTTGTCTTTCAATTATTTCTGTTTCATCTTCTTCCTTAATAGGCACCAAAAGCCAACGAAGATTTGCATATTGAAACAGAGCGCAACAAACATGACCCAGACAAACTTACTAAAAAATGAAACTAAAGACTTCAAAGGGTGTTCCCAGCTTGTTTAATACAATAGCAAATTACCAACTTCCATTACAGGAGACAATATCCCCTGCAATAACATGTAAAATAAAATTTTCCAGGAAAAAAGAAAGCAAATAATAGGTTTACTAGATTGCGTAAGTAAAAACAGAGGCAGCATTAGCAGGCCTGCTGCAAATTGCTCATATATGAGCAAAAAAAATATAAAGATGAAAACAACAGACTTGTACCTTCATCTTTATTTTAACGTGTAAAGTTCCAAAGCAATAGTGAGTTCGCCTTGTAATTGGTTGTAATTATAATGATAAAAACAGGTACGTATTTAACTGATGAAGCTAGAACAATGTAAGAGAAAACTCTTGTATTGATATGATATTTGCTTGATATTACAATGGAGACAACGTTTCAATATATAGGAAATTATACACTAAGTCAGCTAGATACAGTAATTACTATGAGGTCATGGATAATGTCA
The DNA here is from genome assembly GCA_036435485.1 of Saposhnikovia divaricata. NCBI lineage: Eukaryota > Viridiplantae > Streptophyta > Magnoliopsida > Apiales > Apiaceae > Saposhnikovia > Saposhnikovia divaricata. The sequence goes on from CM071600.1 coordinate 31,353,858, forward strand.
TATTACTATAAGGTCATGGATAATGTCATAGTAGGTGAAATATTTAACACCCCCCTCAAACTTAAGATGTTTGAAAAACCAACTTGAGTTTGCAATCACGAAATGAACCAGGAGAAAGAGATTTCGTGAAAATATCTGCAACATTATCTGCACTAGAGATAGCATGAAGACGAACCGTTCCTTTTTCAACCTGTTGACGGGTGAAATGACAATCGATCTCAATATGTTTAGTGCGTTCATGAAAGACATCATTGTGAGCAATGTCCCTAGCACTTTTGTTATCACAGTAGATAATAGTGGCTAGAGAATGAGTTATAGTCATTTCTTCAAGTAACCATTGTAGCCAAATTAATTCCTGTGTGGTGTCAGCCAGAGCTCGATATTCTGACTCGGCACTGGATTTTGAGGCAAGGGATTGTTTTTTACTACGCCAAGAGATAAGAGAGTCACCTAGAAAGAAGCAAAATCCTGTAGTGGAACATCTAGTAGTGGGATCACCACCCCAATCAGCATCAGAATAGGCATGTAACTCAAGTGATGAGTTATATGCATAATGTAATCCATGAAAGATGGTGCCTTTGACATAACGAAGTATGTGAAGGACAGCTGTATAGTGAGGAGTGCGAGGAGCTGCCATAAATTGACTAACAATGTGAACGGCATGAGCAATGTCAGGACGAGTGACAGTAAGGTAGATCAGACTTCCTACCAACTGACGATACAATGTAGGGTTGTCAAGTAGGTCACCATCTTTGGATTTAAGTTTGACCCCGTATTCCAAAGGTGTAGATGTGATCTTAGTGTCGCTAATTCCAGATTTCAACAAAAGATCAGATGCATACTTGACTTGAGAAAGGGTGTAACCAATAGGTACAGAAGAAACCTCAAGACCCAAGAAGTAGCTTAATGAACCAAGATTTTCCATTTCAAAATGCTGACTGAGAAACTGTTTGAGTTCAGAGATACCTGCACTGTCATCTCCGGTGATAATCATATCATCTACATAGAGGAGGAGAAGAACAAATTCCTCGATTTGTCCGTCGAATGAAGAGAGCATGATCATATGGACTAGAAGAAAATCCTAGCTCATTAATGACTTTGCTAAATTTCTCGAACCAAGCTCGAGGTGCTTGTTTTAGGCCATAAAGTGCCTTGTTAAGCTTGAGCACTTGACCTAGAGAGAGATCAAAACCGGGAGGAGGTTTGAGATAAACTTCTTCATCTAAGTCGCCATTAAGGAAAGCATTTTTGACATCCATTTGCCACATATCCCACTGTTTTGATGCTCCAACAGCTAGTAAACTTCGAACCGATGTAAGACGAGCAACTGGTGCAAAAGTCTCCTCATAATCAATGCCATATTCTTGGGTAAAGCCTCTAGCAACCAGACGAGCTTTATATCTCTCAATAGAGCCATCAACATTTGTCTTAATTTTATAGATCCATCGACAACCCACAGCTGTTTTGTTAGGAGGCAAGGTAACCACATCCCAAGTGTGATTTTTGTCTAATGCCTGAAGTTCTTCTGCCATAGCCTCCTGCCAAAGAGGGTTAACACTTGCCTCTCTATATGTTTGAGGCTCGTGCATTGATTCTATAGCAGAATATTCATGATAATCAGTAAGACGAACAGAAGGTTTTCTTACCCGAGTAGATCAAGGAACATGCTCATCTGAAGAGGATGGTAAAATAGGAGGCTCGGTACTGGAATCCTCAGACTGACCTGCTGTAGGGATAGTAGTAGATGGAGATGGTTGTGTGAGCTCAACTGAAGTATCTACTGAATGTATATCAGAAGAAGATATTGGAGATTCTACATATTCATCACTGGGATGTAGATCAATAAAAGGATTTGTAAAGTGAGAAATGCTAGTAGAGAAATGTGAAATTCTGACATAGATGAGAACATTTTATGCTCCCAAAAAGTAACATTACGAGAGACACGAAGACATTGTGAAATAGGATCCCAACATCGGTATCCTTTCTGATACCATGATAAAAACAGGTATGTATTTAACTGATGAAGCTAGAACAATGTAAGAGAAAATTCTTGTATTGATATGATATTTGCTTGATATTACAATGGAGACAACGTTTCAATATATAGGAAATTATACACTAAGTCAGCTAGCTACAGTAATTACTATGAGGTCATGGATAATGTCATATTACTATGAGGTCATGGATAATGTCATAGTAGGTGAAATATTTAACATATAATAAACACCATATTCGTGCTCCTTAACATTCTTTAGATTCCTCATTCATGATCTATTACAATATGTGAACTTGCACAATGTCAAAAGTCTATAACCTAGTTACAAACAAAAGTTTAAAAGAGATCAAGTTAGCAATCACCTGCATAACAATCATATTGGTATCGATGCGATCAACCTTGTTTCCATCAATTGTTGGCAAGCACCATCTTCCCATAGCTACTTCAAGATTCCTCAGTTGCTATCCTCAATGGACTTAGAGGATCCACTATAAACATGTCCCACCAAGGATTCTCCATGGAGCTAAACCAGTCTCCTTTACAGCTTTAAATCCATTTTTGTACATATTTCAGGATCAAAATATCAAAACGCCTGATTCTAGAGAATCGGTCACACCTTCAATAATCAATTGCTAATGTGTTGATAGATTAAAAAGTGAAAAGGTATTTGATTTCCGCTACTGTTGGAGGTCCATCTATCAAGTCCATATATAAGGATGAAAGCCCATCACTATAGAAGCCCAAGATCAGTACGGTCCAATCATCTTCAACGGTCATCTGACCATGTCTCTCCAGTAGTGGGATAGTAATGATACACATTCCCCACTTTTGTGCAACGGTCATTTCACCTTTTCCACCTCCCAATGATTCACAACCACACTAAATAAGAGAGGAAGCCATTCAAGGAGCGGGGGGGATTACAAGCCAAGTATTCTCAAAACACAATCTCTTTACGTTTACCTATTTTCTATCTAAAGAACCGGAATATTTATTCTTACGCCGGAGGTGAATCGGGGGTTAACACCCTCGCATTCTTCTTCTTTTGCAGATCCAAACAAAGGATCCACCTGGCAGAAATCTGGTTCCAACATTTGGCGCCGTCTGTGGGAACGTAGAGATACTTTTGTGTTGAAAATCAAAGCCTGCCAATAGCTATGGCTAATGAAGAAAAATATGCAAGGCTGAGGCCGAAGGAAGGAGGCTGTGGCCAAAGGAAGAAGGCTGTGGCCGAACGAAGGGATTTGGCCTAAGCAAAGTGATTTGGCCGAACGAAGGGATTTGGCCGAACGAAGGGATTTGGCCTAAGCAAAAGAGTTTGGCCAAACGAAGGGATTTGGCCGAAGCAAAGGAGTTTGGCCAAATGAAGGAATTTGGCCGAAGCAAAAGAGTTTGGCAAAACGAAGGAATTTGGCCTAAGCAAAGGAGTTTGGCCGAACGAAGGGATTTGGCCGATCGAAGGAGTTTGGCCGAACGAAGGGATTTGGCCGATCAAAGGAGTTTGGCCGAACGAAGGGATTTGGCTTAAGCAAAGGAGTTTGGCCGAACGAAGGGATTTGGCCGAAGCAAAGGAATTTGGCCGAACGAAGGGATTTGGCCGATCGAAGGAGTTTGGCCGAACAAATGAATTTCGCCGAAGCAAAGGAGTTTGGCCGAAGAAAGCTGAATCATAGAAAATTAAGCTGAGGCCGAACGAAGGGATTTGACCGATCGAAGGAGTTTGGCCGAACGAAGGGATTTGGCCGAAGCAAAGGAGTTTGGCCGAAGCAAAGGAGTTTGGCCAAACGAAGGGATTTGGCCGAACGAAGGAATTTGGCCGAAGCAAAGGAGTTTGGCCGAAGAAAGCTAAATCATAGAAGATTAATATGATGCCGACCGAAGGGATTTGGCCGAAGGTAGGAGCTCGGCCGAAAAAAAAAAAGCACAAGGATGAAGACGAGTCCAGAGGTTCCGAATCCCACCCCCAAGTAGCTAGGGCGAGAACTATTGTCACGTCCGACTCCAGAGATAAGGAGTACGAAGCACCCAAAGGGGAGAAAGGAAAGAGTCTCCTGGCGAATCAAGCTAGCTGGGGACATACAAGCTTCGGCGACCCTACCGGTAAGCGTACCCCAATTTCATATTTAAATGTGTTTTCAGTTCGCCCAAAGTACAATTAAATGTTCACAATCTAGTACGAGGCTTAAACAGACCCATATTAGGGGCCGATCGAACAAAATATGTGTCCTTTTTTAAGCATTTAGCATTCAAGGCACTCATAATTTAAAATAGGTGAACCACTTAGATTAATTCATCCCTTAAATACTGGGGGAAATATGCTAGGTATCAAATACCAAAGATGCATAGTCATGCTAGGCTACGGCCGAAGATGCATAAAATTAAAATTAACATGCTAGGCTACGGCCAAAGATGCATAGTCATGCTAGGCTACGGCCGAAGATGCATAAAATTAAAATTAACATGCTAGGCTACGGCCAAAGATGCATAAAATTAAAATTAACATGCTAGGCTACCGCCAAAGATGCATAGTCATGCTAGGCTACGGCCGAAGACGCATAATCATGCTAGGCTACGGCCGAAGATGAATAGTCATGCTAGGCTACGACCGAAGATGCATAAAATTAAAATTAACATGCTAGGCTACGGCCAAAGATGCATAGTCATGCTAGGCTACGGCCGAAGACGCATAATCATGCTAGGCTACGGCCGAAGACGCATAGTCATGCTAGGCTACGGCCGAAGATGCATAAAATTAAAATTAACATGCTAGGCTACGGCCAAAGATGCATAGTCATGCTAGGCTACGGCCGAAGACGCATAATCATGCTAGGCTACGACCAAAGTTGCATAGTCATGCTAGGCTACGGCCGAAGACGCATAATCATGCTAGGCTACGGCCGAAGACGCATAGTCATGCTAGGCTACGACCGAAGATGCATAAAATTAAAATTAACATGCTAGGCTACGGCCGAAGATGCAAAAAGAGTCCGAAAACGCATAAAACTAAAAATTATGCTAAGGACAATAATAGCTAGGCTACGACCGAAGACGCATAGTCATGCTAGGCTACGGCCGAAGACGCATAATCATGCTAGGCTACGGCCGAAGACGCATAGTCATGCTAGGCTACGGCCGAAGATGCATAAAATTAAGAAGAACGATGCATAGGCAAGCTGAAGCCGAAGATGCATTACTATACAGAAATTATGCTAATGGAGCCTCCCGAAGATGGACCAAAAAAGGTGGCCTTCATTCTAGCAAAGCCCGATTGAAGCCCGGGGACATGTTGGAGGTCCATCTATCAAGTCCATATATAAGGATGAAGGCCCATCACTGTAGAAGCCCAAGATCAGTACGGTCCAATCATCTTCAACGGTCATCTGACCATGTCTCTCCAGTAGTGGAATAGTAATGATACACATTCCCCACTTTTGTGCAACGGTCATTTCACCTTTTCCACCTCCCAATGATTCACAACCACACTATAAATAAGAGAGGAAGCCATTCAAGGAGCGGGGGGATTACAAGCCAAGTATTCTCAAAACACAATCTCTTTACGTTTACCTATTTTCTATCTAAATAACCGGAATATTTATTCTTACGCCGGAGGTGAATCGGGGGTTAACACCCTCGCATTCTTCTTCTTTTGCTCGCATTCTTCTTCTTTTGCAGGTCCAAACAAAGGATCCACCTGGTAGAAATCTGGTTCCAACAGCTACCTACTACCACTGAAGAACCAACGTCAATAAAAAGGAAAATATGCTTCAACTTGGGTTACCAGAAGCACAATATGCAATAAATCGAATTTGATCAACTATTTGTGGACCTCAGTGTTTAAAATCAAAGAAAATAGAGGCAAACAATGTATCAAATCAAGTAAACAACGTAATATTTTATATTAAATAAAATAATTAATAGTGTTTTCTATCAAACAAGCTATGCTCAAAGATATATTCCATCTAATGCAATTCCTTAATCATATTCATAATAATGTATCCTATATGATCATGTTCTATATAAATATATAAAAAAGGCAAAAGAGTAAAAAGAAGTTACCAGGGATGTATAAATGCAACGCATATTTTCCTTTGACCAAAGCAAATAACAGAGCTTGACTAACCTTGCTTGTTTCCAAATATTAGCTACCAAACTGTTTTCTCCTTGGATTTTTATAATAGTCAAACTTTTTTTATATCTAAAAATTTGCTATATCTAAAAATGGGATATAGAAATGCACTACATGTTACGTGCCTACTGGATTTAAGATTTTGTTGAGGCAAACCTGTCCAAGCACAACCCACTTAATTACATCACTAAGAACAATATCAATTTTATGGTCAAACTGTAAACCAGAACTACTATTCCATAATATCGACTCACCATAGTTTGCCTTCAGCCATCAGGACTCCCAAGGGAAGTGATAAGCTCAATGTATAGTCCGTGGAATACTGAATTTGTATGTATCACCATCCCATCTATTGTGCCCAGTCCTCCTTTGGTACCCCGATTAGTTGGGCAATGCCGAAGACAATCAGCATTCTTGTCGATCTAGCAATAGATAAAACCACTTTTTGATGTTACAAGAATGTCTAGGTTTTATGATCACTAAAAACTATATATATTATCCAAAGCCAGCAAACAGAATTAGGCGAAATGATGGCCTATCGCTGTGATGTTTCATCAAGAACCTCCACATCAAGAAGAGATAATTGAGCAAACCCTGTTATTGGCTTATCGATGTGGTCTAGTAGCAAAAAATTAAACATAGTTATTGCATGGAACAGATTAAAATAAGGAATATTATAATCATATGGGGAGAAGTACCTTTAATCAAAGTCCATGAGACCGATGCACATATATATTTGGGTATCTTATTAAACAATTAGTCCAAACCCATATTTGAGACATCTAAATCTAAGTTTGTTCTTAAATATTAGTAAAATCCCCTTTCATTTTTCCAGTTCTTTCTTCCTAGTTGGGATTTGATTTGCTACATCAGTGGTGCAGGCACATGAGAGTTTAAAATAAGGAAGGATAACAGAGATGATATGCACACGCACACAGATACACTTTTTGTTTTGACAGGCACACACATACACTTATATGCAGATAAAGTTTGGAATAAAAAAACATTCACACAACACATTTGTCGTGATATTATACATATATATATGAAACTCTTCCTGACAATCTTGACATCTTGACATAACTACAAAGCTTGAATCGAGACATTACATCCTTAATTACATGTTTGGCTAACTGCTATAAACCTTCACTCCCGACGTAGTTCCAACTTGAAATATGAATGCACAAATAAATTAATTAAAAAATAGCTAAAAGATCAACACAGCTGAGCCAACATTATTTTATATCGAAAGCAAACACATCGATCATATAGTTTGTTTTTTCCTATTATAAAACATGTTATATATATGATGGATTGAACGTACTTAAGAGTTTTAATGATTTTACACACAGGTTGAGGAACAGAAACTTAGCATAAATTCTGCAAAGCCATACCTGAAGCTGTGAAAGTCGGGATAACTCGTCGATGAATAAATCCTCATTTCTTATGTCTCTGATTTTTGGGTGTAGCACATTTCTGCATCTGTCACGTACAAATAAAACATGCAAAACCCGCAACAAATATACACGATGACAACACACAAAATATTAGAGTAATAGATGTTAGAAAATGTGGGTTTTAGACCCACATTGTCGAGTCATTTTGAGATCCGATTTGAGTGTGACTTGTGTGCATGTTTGCAACAAGTCATGCTTGGAGAGTGTTCTCCTCCGCGAGAGCTTTCCAATGCATATTTAAACACTCAAAACGACTAAAGGATGGATGAGTTATGATTACTCAAAGTTGGTCCCTTAAGAGTGGAAATTTTGTTGTTAAACTTGAAGTCATAAGGAAAAGGAGTTTCCTTTGCTTTATATAGTACAACACAAGAGGAGTGTTCACTTGTGTTGGTTAAGTGTTGCACCATCACCTACGCGGGCGCACAGGGGGGGTGCGAATTGTGAAAATTCGAGGCTTCGCAAGCCTTCGGGCTTTCCGCGTGTGCGACCTGCGGACTCGAATGTATCAGAAAATTGGGCCGAATAATCCCGGACTAGTTTTGCTAATTATTATTTCCACTGGGTTTGGGCTTAAAAAATCAATTCCGTTTTTATAACGAATTTTTTGCCACCGCTTTACCTTAATTAATTAACGCGGTTAATTAATAAAGGAAAATTACCACCGGCTTTTTAATTGGGGTAATTGAGTAGCGTACAAGTTTTATCATTATCTTTTCGTTACAGTCTTATCTTAATTAACGCGTTTAATTAAGTTAGGCAGTTGTGTAGCGGACAAGTCTTGTCTATCCTATAAATACCCCCTTAGGGTCTAGGATTATTCATTCGAAAAACACATCCTCTCCTCTTAAAACACAGTCTCTTCTTCCTTCGGTGATATTCTTGCTCGTTTCAAGCTCGCTGAGAGTGACGCTACTGTAGCCTCACTGCAATCCGTTTTATCCTGGGAGGCGTTTCGCTCGCACATACGGTGAGGGCAAATACGCTTTAAGGAGGCAGTCACGCACTGGACTCGGGTTTTTACGTTCTTGTCTCCTCTTTTATTCGTTTGATTATTCTGTTATTTATACACACACGATCTACTGTTCTGTACTATTTTCACAGATTGTCTCACAATAGATTCGCAAAATCCGAGGATGTGAACTTAGGCTAAACAAATGAAAAACACAGGGAGCAAAAGTATGATTGTGAACGAATTCAATTGTGTAACAAGTGAGGACTGGAGGAGATAGTCAGAGAGTGTAGAGGTGGAAGCTGTAAGAAGGGAAATGTGAATGGTGGCGCAGGCGAAGAGGTTTGTGTATGTATAGTATTTAGGCTTTAATCAGTTAGGTGACATGGACTGAGCTACCTATGTGGTTGTGTGATGTGGATTAAAATGATACCCCAAAAGTGAATGCAGTATCCGATATATAATTGATAGATAATAGATAATTCATAATATATAATACATTACTGAATTATATATATTTTAATACTCCCCCTCAAGTTGGTCCAACGATCGGAAGATATCTCACATTCCCAACTTGAAAGCATTGAAGTAAAACATATCTCCATGTAAGCCTTTAGTCAGAACATGAGCAATATCTGTTGCAGCTTGGTTATCACATCAGAACTTTTATGAATACATGATGTATTTGCACACAATATAATCAAGAAAAATATAGTTCATGCTGTATCAGCAACCTCACATTTCATACCCGCAACTTCACAAGGCATGAGGCTATCTTCGAGTTTGAGAATACTCGTACACTGAAAATGTTTAAACTAGAATAGGAGAACTTGCTCTGTCATTCAAAAAATATATGCATAATACATAAAAGGATCAAAACCAACCTAATTTGAGGGGCTATTAATTTGTTTGCTTCCTTCTTATCTCTTCCGCCGTTTTACCAAAATATTTGTGACAACTGACAACCCAATACAGTCTGGACATTATCTTATCACAATATCCTTAAAACAAGCCTATAGATGTTGATACACTATCTAATAAACCACAAACGTGTCTTGAAAGCATTGAGAACATTGATTATCTCTACATACAAAACGTTATCAAGCTATCATAATATAATTAATTTGCAACTGCAGCTGACCTTCGAACTTAAAAAGCTCTAACAGCAGATTCTTAAACATTGTCATCGGATTTTTCAACATTGTCATCATGAAAAAGGGGAACAGGACGGGGGGATATTACACTTGTCATCACGACAAAGCATCTAATATACAGTAAACCACTCACTATCATCCACTATATTCTTGAATTTAGAGTGCACCATATAAGTTTAATTTGATTCAAGTCACAAAAGTACAGAAAACATACTTAACTTTACCAATGATAATGATAACGTGAAGTGATAATGTGAAGTGTGTCTTGTATCCGCTGAAGGATAAGTGAAAAGTACAGGAAATAATTAGCCAAAAAAAATACAGAAAACATACTTGACTTTATCAATAATAATGAGAATGTGAAATATGTCTTGTATCCGCTGAAGGATAAGAGTGTTTTGTGCCCATCATTTAAATTTCAGGTGTCTTACTGTACAACATATGAGTCTAATGAAATCAAGCTGATTCAATTTTTGTGTTTGAGTGATTAATTAAAAATCGAGGAGTGTCTCCAAAAAATCTTATACTTGGCCACAGAGATTCACTTTTGATATGAATCCTACCACTGCAGATGAACAAAATTAGGAATCAAAAGAAATATTTTTTCAAGGAAATAGGCACCAAATCGTATGAAAAATCTTAGACATGATTCTAGGACAAAATGGTAAAATCTCATGTAGCGAAAATAGCAGACCTGTCATAAAGTATCAGCAATTCCTATATATAATACCAAATATGCACAGGTAATGCCCTTGGTAATACATGCTTCATTTCTAATACTTACAGATGAGAAGCATACCACGGGGACCAGATTTGTCACCTTTCATTCAGCTACTCCAGCTTCTATGTAGGTGTTCGTACTGACATATAAACTTGATGGGTTTTATCAGAAACATGGAAAGCTGAAGATGGTAAAAACTATCAGTCAACATAATAATTACAATCAGTGCAAAGAGAGATGATAGGAAGTACTATAACCTCTGTATCTAATGTAATTTGATTTGATTCCAAGGATGATTTAGAACCTAATTGAAGTAGAAAAGATGATATGATGAATGTCCATGCCAATTTATTGAAGAAATTCTTCAGATTTTCCTACTATGATTAATCTTCTTTTCTTGCTTAAATTTCTGAAAAACACCAAACGAACATTACCCACGTGTGTAGCTACAAATCGGCAAAAAACCAGGCACAAGATCCACCAGAAAAGTTCACCCCTACAAAGATATTTTTTTAGATCCCTTTGGACACATAAATAACTGTAAGGAGCCTAGTGGTGCCAGTCAACTGTGGAAGGATCTCTTTAGAAGTCCTGAGCACATCGCCACCAAGCAGAGGGTTGATCATTTAGATTATTATGATTGTATGGAGGATCAGGATAGTTTGATGGTGTACCTTTACGACAGTCCTATATAGAAAGCTTAGAGACGGGTGAAAAAGGCTGCATTGGCGTTGCTGTGGTGTTTTTAGGCTGCTACATCCTATTTAAAGAGTAGAGAAACTCTAGCATCTGTAGTTTAGGGACGTGTCGGTGCACATTATAGTTATGTAATATCTTGTACATACTTCTCAGCAACCTCACAAGTCATACCCATAAGTACTGGCAACCCCTATAGGATGCTCTAAGAATTAGATCTCTCGATGCTAGTTGACCTAATTCATTACTGAAACAAGCTTAATCTGATTCATTACTGAAACAAGCTTAATCCGATTCATTAGTGAAACAAGACTAGTTGAAATCATTAGTGAATGTCTGAATGTGTAGCAGCAGTCCTAGGTGAACCAACTGAGATGTTGGCTTTTTTCAGCTATATAATACATCATTTTTTTTCCTATTTGAAGGAGTAAAATATATCTAAAATATCAATTAGTAAAATGTTAAATGGAGCTGGTACAATAAAACTCAAATTTGTACTACAAGCAAACAATAGTAGATCCTCAATTATATATAACAAAGACCAACAGGATCCTGCAAAATTAAAGCTTGAGTCCAACATAAATTAATAGTTTAGTAGGTTACATAGCCCCATCCAAATGAATTAAAGACTAGTCTAGATAATGCTACTGAAACAAACTTCCAATTGTAAACTAACTAGTACATATATATATATATATATATATATATATATATATATATATATATATATATATATATATATATATAGTAGATTTTAGTCCATCCATTGGACATTGAAACTCCTTGCCGGAATTCCCTTAGTTGGCCAGTGCTTCAGCTCTCTCTCTCTCTCGTAGACCTACAAGTGACTTCTACTTTTAACTCACCTTTACTGCACCTAATAGAACGGGTACTTGTCCCATCTTTTCTAGCACCGAAAATTAAAAAGTCTTCAACCATCTTATCATTGTCTTCATCTTCTTCGTGCAGGCTAAACTCTAGAATGAGCTGATGCCCCAATGGCACAGCTACAATATCTCTAGACAGCGGAATGATTACATTATCTCCTTGACCGATTTGTATTTTCTCAAAAGGCCGTTTACAAAAGATAAGGCTTGAATATGCAGGATATTCAATTACGTTCGTCCTCGCTGATAAAAGTCCGTGAAGACCAAATGAGACAGAATTATTGTTTAACATAACTTTCACGTGGGCTTCAACCGCGTTCTTAAATATAGCATAGAAAACAGTGAGATATCTGAAGCCATCGCTGGACAAGATAGTTGTTCTAAGAGGAGCTGAAAAATCACATGGCCGATCAGGAAACTCAATACTAACATCTTGATAGACGACACCAAACATATAAAATTTGAGTAGAAATCCATTTTTGGCACGAATTGAAGATTGAATACGAGTATTTGGTATAATATGATCTGAATCTCTAAATAACGGATCATCTATCAATTTTAATTGTTCGTCGGCATCTTTATAGCTTTCAAACGTGTTGTACTTGAGCATTATGCTATCGACATCGACATCTTCCATGTTCTCATATTTATATAGATACTGATAACCGTTTTCTTCATCCTTACACAGGATCACGCCTCGTAATTTATCGTCCGGGCCTCCGTACGTTATTCTGTACACCTCTGCCAATTCCTTCAATGAAAAGTCTCAATAAACCGAAACATACATACACAAAAAATAAAAAACCTTGAACATTACAGAAAACTACATATCTATCACTAATTATATAATTCTTTCAATTTTAATCATTTGTTATACTTGTTTCTTATAGCATTTTGTTTTAGGCTCCCTTATGTTTTGTAAATCAAACATAGAAGAAAATTGGGTGTATGCGTTGTTGGTGTAGTGGTTTGAGCTCTCGGCTTCTCTAAGGTAGATCAAATTTTCGAATCCTGGGTGTACGTTTGTTGTAACTATAAAAAAAACATAGAAGTGTTAGGCACCGGCCAAAGTATCTTTATTCTTATTTTCAAACTCCCACCTACCCCCCCCACCTACTACCCTCCCCCTTCCTATAAATACCTCCCTCCTCTTTCATTCTAAAACTACACCAAAATCTCTTCTTTCTCTCTTACTTCTCAGTATATATATAGATGCTAGATAGTCCGTCTAGTAGGAAACTTACCTTGTGGTAGTTTCAAGCAGGTCAGGATAGGGGGCCCTCGTGCTACTCTATTCTTTCGTTTCGAGGGAGTTTGTGTGAGTGTCAGGCTGCAGCCATCGGAATCTGTCCCGCTGCAGCATTAGGAGTTCGTCCAGCTGTTGTAGTTGTTACAAAGGGAGTTCATCCAAGTTATCCGATCAAGTACCGAAGGAGTAGGGAATCGTTGTATTTCTATTCAGTTGTGTCTCAAGTGTTACTTCGTAAACTTGAGAGAGAATATTGTAACCATTGTTATCATTATAGTGGAAACATTCGGAGCTGGTCCCGTGGTTTTTACCTCTTTACTTTAAGGGGGTTTTCCACGTATAAATCTTGGTATTCATCTGTCTTTATTATTGATTGTTATAATCTCCGTATTTAATTTACGCAAAGACAGGAAACGGGAATTCCTAACAAGTGGTATCAGAGCTGGGGCCCACATTGTTGGTGTCGAGGAAAGTGCTTTGTGCGCAGTGGTTACTTGATAACGCGCCGTACTAATACGGAAGGCTCCCCAAACACATCCACTTTCCTGGCCAACTTGTGTGGTTCTAAGTGAGATTCCCATAGTCTTTGGAAAATTAAAATGGATGATTCTTCCAGTGTAATGGTAAGCCTAACAGCTTCAAATTATCCGATGTGGAAAAGCAGAATAAAGGATTTGCTTTATAGTAAGGACTTGTTTGATCCGGTGGAGCTGAAAGGAGTTAAACCTGCAGCAAAGTCTGATGCTGACTGGAAGAAGATGAACATGAAAACTATCAGTCTCATTCGTCGATGAATTGATAATTCAGAGTATCATCATGTCTCTGAAGAAGAAGATGTTTATACGCTTTGGATGACATTAGAGTCTACGTTCCAATAGAAAAGTTCACAAAATGTAACTTTTCTAGTTCGTCAGCTGGTGAACATGAGGTACCAGGATGGGAACAACATGTCAGAGCATATGAGCGAATTCCAAGGGTTGTTAAATCAACTATCAAATATGAAGATGGAGTTTGAGCAGAAATTCCAAGCAATATTTCTTCTCAACACTTTACCATCCAGCTGGGATACGTTAGTGGTGACAGTAACTAATGCCGTACCAACTGAGCAACTAACGTTGCGATCAATTAAGCAGAGTATCCTTAGTGAATCCATGAGAAGAAAGGTACAAGGAGTCAACCATGATTCCCAGGCTCTTGTTACTGAGAACAGGGGCAGAAGCAACTACAGGGAGACAAACCGAGGACGTAGTAAAAGTAGGAATTTTGGTAATTCCGGTGGCAAATCAAATGTCAATGTTGAATGCTACTATTGTAAGAAGAAGGTTCATTACAAAAGGGATTGTAGGGCCTGGCTCAAGCAACAGAACAATGGTCAGCAAGGGAAACATGCCGAGAAAAGTACAACAGCTGCTATGACAGAAGATGTTGTGATCCTTTCTTTTGGGGAAGAAGAATGCTTACATGTTGATGATCAGAAGGTCGAATGGGTGATAGATACTGGAGCAACGTATCATGCAACACCCACTCAGGAATTCTTTACGACGTACAAGTCAGGGGACTTTGGTACTGTAAAAATGGATAACTCGGATCAATCAAAGATCGCAGGCATTGGTGACATCTGTATTGAGACAAACACGGGTTGTTCAATGACTTTGAAAGATGTCAGGCATGTTCCGGACTTACGGCTCAACTTGATTTCTGGCATGGCGCTAGACAAGCAGGGGTACGTAAATACCTTCGGTGGTGGAAGGTGGAAGCTTACTACGGGTTCATTGGTGGTTGCAAGAGGATCCACTTGTGGCTCTTTGTACAAAACACAAGTGAAGATGTGTTCAAATGCTTTGAATACAGTTGAAGATGAAGACTCGGCAAAATTGTGGCACAAAAGGCTCGGCCACATGAGCGAGAAAGGGCTGCAGATTCTAGCAAAGAAATCCCTCATTTCATTTGCTAAAGGAACTGCATTGCAGCCGTGCGAATATTGTTTATTCGGGAAACAACATAGAGTATCTTTTAGCAGTCCACTGAAGAAAAAGTCGGGGCTGTTAGAAAGAGTTTATTCTGATGTATGTGGTCCGTTTGAGGTGGAGTCCTTAGGCGGAAATAGGTACTTTGTTACCTTCATTAATGAAGCATCTCGAAAGGTGTGGGTTGAGATACTCAAA
Source organism: Saposhnikovia divaricata (assembly GCA_036435485.1). Lineage (NCBI taxonomy): Eukaryota > Viridiplantae > Streptophyta > Magnoliopsida > Apiales > Apiaceae > Saposhnikovia > Saposhnikovia divaricata. The sequence continues at coordinate 31,369,258 of CM071600.1, forward strand.
TCCAAAGATCAAGTGTTTGAGTACTTCCAGAAGTTTCATGCCATGGTTGAAAGATCAACAGGGAAACAACTGAAGTGCCTTCGTAGTGACAACGGGGGGGAGTACACTTCAAAAGAGTTTCAAAAGTACCTTACAAAGCATGGTATCCAGCATGAAAGAACAGTTCCTGGCACCCCACAACAGAATGGCGTTGCGGAAAGAATGAACCGCACCATTGCTGAACGAGTTAGATGCATGTTGAAAATGGCTAAATTGCCGAAGTCATTTTGGGGAGAAGCTGTAAGAACAGCTTGCTACTTGATCAATCGATCTCCATCGGCACCTCTGAATTTTGAGATTCCAGAGAAGATCTGGTTAGGAAATGATGTTTCCTATTCCTACTTGCGGGTGTTTGGATGCAAGGCTTTTGCACACATCCCAAAGGAGCATAGAACAAAGCTTGAAGATAAAACAACTCCGTGTATTCTCGTTGGCTACGGGGATCAAGAGTTTGGGTATCGGTTGTGGAATCCTGAATCGAAGAAGATATTCAGGAGCAGAGATGTGGTTTTCCATGAGTCTCAAAATTATGAGAATTTTGGGAGCACTCAACAACCAAGGAAAGCTAGAAATCCAGATACAGTAGAAGATGAGGGAGATGATATGGCAGATGATGAGGCTGTTGAGCAGGGGGAGCTACCGCCTCAGCCTGAAGCTGAAGAAACTCAGCCACGGCGTTCTACGAGAGAACGGAGACCATCAGGAAGATATCTTTCATCCGAGTATATCTTAATTGCTGATAAGGGGGAGCCCGAGACCTTTGAGGAAGTCAAGACTCATAAAGAAAGCAGTTGCTGGTTAAAAGCAATGCAAGAGGAGATGGATTCTTTAAACAAGAATGAAACTTATGAGTTGACTACACTTCCGAGAGGACGGAAGGCTTTGAGGAACAAATGGGTCTTCAAAGTAAAAAGGGATGATGAAAAGCTTGTAAAGTATAAAGCACGCTTGGTGGTTAAAGGCTTTGCACAGAAGGAAGGCATTGATTTCGATGAAATCTTTTCTCCGGTTGTAAAGATGACATCAATCCGAACAGTTCTTGGATTAGCGGCTAGCATGGATCTTGAGCTTGAGCAGTTAGATGTGAAAACTGCATTCCTTCATGGAGATTTGAAGGAAGAGATCTACATGCACCAGCCAGAAGGATTTGAAGTGAAAGGGAAGGAACACATGGTTTGTAAACTCAAGAAGAGTTTATACGGGCTTAAGCAAGCGCCAAGACAGTGGTACAAAAAGTTTGATTCATTCATGAGGAATCATAAGTTCAAGAGAACTGCATCCGATCACTGTGCTTATGTGCAAAGGTTTCCTAACGGTAACTTCATCATCCTGCTGCTTTATGTTGATGATATGTTAGTGGTCGGCCAAGATGCTAACATGATCCGCAAGCTAAAAGAAGATTTGTCCAAGTTCTTTGATATGAAAGACTTGGGTCCAGCAAAACAAATCCTAGGGATGAAGATTATTCGTGACAGAACAACTCGGAGGTTGTGGCTTTCACAACAGGGATATATTGAACGGGTATTGAAAAGGTTCAATATGGATGATGCTAAACCTATTAGCATACCATTGGCGGGACATTTTAAACTGGACAAGAAAATGTGTCCGTCAACAGACAAAGAAAAGAAGGATATGGAAGAAGTTCCCTACTCATCAGCAGTAGGAAGTCTTATGTATGCATTGGTTTGTACAAGACCAGATATTGCTCATGCTGTTGGAGTTGTGAGTAGATATCTGTCAAATCCAGGAAGAAAGCACTGGGAAGCTGTTAAGTGGATTCTCAGATATCTTAAGGGCACTTCCGGGTTATGCTTGAAGTATGGACACGGTGAACCAGTCTTGGAAGGTTTTACAGATGCTGACATGGCAGGACATCCAGATGGGATGAAGTCCACGTCAGGGATGCTTTTCACTTTTGCGGGGGGAGCTGTAGCATGGCAGTCCAAGTTGCAAAAGTGTGTTGCGTTGTCAACAACCGAATCAGAGTATATTGCTGCTTGTGAAGCAGGCAAGGAACTGGTTTGGTTAAAGCGGTTTCTCCAAGAATTGGGTCAGAAGCAAGACAACTTTGAGTTGTATTGTGATAGCCAGAGTGCTATTGACTTGAGCAAGAATGCTACTTGTCACAGTCGTACTAAGCATATTAATGTATGTTACCATTGGCTACGGGAACAGGTTGAGGATGGGGTAATACAGATAGAGAAGATACACACGGATAAGAATCCGTCTGATATGATGACAAAGGTGGTTCCGCGAGAAAAGTTGGAGCTGTGCAAACAGGACGCAGGTATGGAGTGCAAATGATTAACTGTGAGTTTGAAAAGAGGGGGAGATTGTTAGGCACTGGCCAAAGTATCTTTATTCTTATTTTCAAACTCCCACCTACCCCCCCCCCCCACCTACTCTCCCCCTTCCTATAAATACCTCCGTCCCCTTTCATTCTAAAACTACACCAAAATCTCTTCTTCATCTCTTACTTCTCAGTATATATATAGCTGCTAGATAGTCCGTCTAGTAGGAAACTTACCTTGTGGTAGTTTCAAGCAGGTCAGGATAGGGGGCCCTCGTGCTACTCTATTCTTTCGTTTTGAGGGAGTTTGTGTGAGTGTCAGGCTGCAGCCATCGGAATCTGTCCCGCTGCAGCATTAGGAGTTCGTCCAGCTGTTGTAGTTGCTACAAAGGGAGTTCATCCAGGTTATCCGGTCAAGTACCGAAGGAGTAGGGAATCGTTGTATTTCTATTCAGTTGTGTCTCAAGTGTTACTTCGTAAACTTGAGAGAGAATATTGTAACCATTGTTATCATTATAGTGGAAACATTCGGAGCTGGTCCCGTGGTTTTTACCTCTTTACTTTAAGAGGGTTTTCCACGTATAAATTTTGGTGTTCATCTGTCTTTATTATTGACTGTTATAATCTCCGTATTTAATTTACGCAAAGACAGGAAACGGGAATTCCTAACAAGAAGAAAATTACAATCTATCACTAATTATATAATTCTTTCAATTGCTATAATTGCTTCTTCATACATATATAATCATCAAGAAAGACAAAAGTAAACAGACAATTAGAGAAGGAATCGAGGATGTAAGAACTAACCATAGTACAACCGTTCAAGTTAGAATGACCGTCTGTGCCTAGATGCTCGTCCCAGCTGGTCGCCCCCCTATACGTATTTGTTTTATACAAACAACAAAAATACAGACGATTTTTACGTTAGAAATTTTATTCAATTTAGAAAATATAATTATATTTCGTTTTGGTAATTGTAATAGTAACAACCAAAATACAAAGTGTAAAAGGAATTTTGTTATGGTCCTCGGTACAATAAAATAAATAAGAATCGTTAGATTTTAAAATTGTATGTCATAATTTAAATCATATATAATTAAATTTTTTACATTAATTATTTATAAAAACAATATATTTTTACATGAATACTTTATTTTTTTATTTGTAATATAAATAATTTTACATGATTACTTTATTTTTTTATTTGTAATTTTTCTATATATAATTTTTATATTTTCATATTTCGTACCCGTTTAATACTAGATGTTAGCGTTTTAAAATAATTTTCTACTATAGATCTAGTGATAATGATTTTTAAGAATTTTTATTTTTATCAAAATTATGTGAATTTGGAACCCGCATAACCAAATTATGTCACGGGAATTCCTTTACTCAAATCATCAATATATATATAAAGGAGGATAGCGGGAGTTTAGGTGGCGCTCTAATATCGTCTCAATCGATTTTTCTAATTTTCTAGAATTTTAAACACTAATAAATATAAAAATATCAATTAGCATATTAGAAGTAGAAATAGAATAGGTGTTCAAATTTATAAAGGATAAGAGTTCGAATTTATAGGGAAGACATATGATTAGAAGTTCTATTGGAAGTATAATAAGTATTTATAAGACATGCGATTAAAAGTTCTATTGAAAATAGAATAGGAGTTCGAATTTATAGAGAATAAGAGTTCGAATTTATAGAAAAAATATATAAATAAAAGTTCTACTAGAACTAGAATAGGTGTTTGAATATATAGAGCAGACATATAATTAAATATTTTATAGAAAGTACGATCTTCTTAAATTATATATTTTTTATATAAGTTAATTATACTTATATTAGGAAAATTTATTCATAAATCCAATACTATTGTCATGAAAAAAGTCACCGTATTTAAAAAGAAAAGAATTGATGTGTTAACATAATAAAAGAACAATGAGTAAAAGAACAATCTCATGTAGGAATCCTAAATAAATACAGAAGTATCTATAATATAAAGAGAAAATAAGATGTGTTTTCATTTTCTAAAACTTCAAAAATTTTAGAAAATCTAGAAAGTATAAATTGGAATTCAATCTATTTTTTAAGTTTTGATTTCAAGGAAAAAAATTGTTGTGTAAGATAAGTATCATCAATAATATGTAATAAATTTAGAATTTCGATCCCAAACGAGAGCGGCTCGAAATGTGTATAACGGGAAGACGGCTCACTATAAAAGATTGTACTAGCTACTAAAATATCATATGATATTATAAATTTTATTTTATTTTTAGGATTTGATTTTTATGGATAAACATTATCATACAAGTAATATATGTAAAAGTTAGGTTTTTGGTCTTAACGAGAGAGCTAATCAATAGTAATAACTGTGTTTAACAAGAAAGCGGTTCATTAGATAAGACCGTATAAAAGATGTTTAAATATATAATTAATACATAAAATAAAATATTTTATTGGAAGTAGAATACGAGGACGGTGGAGACGTCTTATACGATTTTTTAAACTATACATCTTTTTTCCTAGAAATCCTTTATTTTAATTTTTTTATACAAGTTAATTATACTTGCATTACAAAAATATATCCATAAATGTAATATTATTCACGTAACGAAAAGTCTTCGTATTTTAAATTTTTTTTAATATGTTAACATAACAGAAAGACATTCCCATGCGGAAACTGTAAATAAATACAAGAATATCTATAATATACAGAAAATATAAGATGTATTTTCATCTTTTAAGACTCCATAAATATTAGAAAGTTTAAAGAATATAAAAATTGGAATTTACTCTCTTTATATAATGAAGTTAGAATTTCGGTTTCAAATAAGAGCGGCTAGAAACGTATTTAACGGGAAGACGGCTCGCTAGAAAAAATTGTAATAGCTATTAGAATTTGATACTGAAGCCATAATTTTTTTTTATTTTTACGGTTCGATTTTATAGATAAAAAATATTATATAAGTCTTTATAATATATGTTAAAAAGTTTGGATTTCGGTTTTAACGAGAGAGCGGCTCAATCGAAAGAATCGTATTTAACAATAAATTGATTCATTAGAAAAGATTATTTAATTATTAAAATTTAATATTAATATTATAATATAACATAAATGTATTGAATTTTTTTAAAAATATTGTAACGCCGCCGCGAAACGCGGCTTTATCAACTAGTTATATATAAAGATATAATTTTTTTAAACCTCAGTACTAGAGAATGTGCTATTTAAGCTCAAAAAAATTAAGTTCTTTGTAATTACCAATATCTCGCATAACCACGCCAAAACCCTCGTTACCGTTTGGAAGAGGGGGATCCTAGTGAAATAATTTTTTACAAAACCCACTTTGGGAAGACCCAACCTCTCTCCATTTAGAAACATTTTCTTAAACCTCAAATAAAAGTGAAATCCCAAATCTTTTTTCCTCTTCTTTGACTTTTTGTAATCAAATTGATCAAATCAAACTTGATTAATATTTACGTATCATTTTTTTATAATTTACAAAATCTGAAAATTGAAAAATACATATTAATGATATAATTTTTATCATAATTTTCATATATATTATATATGTAATATTTGATCAATTTGACGATTAAAAATCAAATATGATAAAAGATTTGTGATGGAGGGAGTAGTAGAAAATGGTCTATTTAAGCTTAAAGAAATTAAATTCTTTGTAATTATCAATGTAGACAGGTCAAAAAACATTTGACTTATGAATTCCTCTAATACTCCCCCTTTCCAAAATAAATGTCCCTTTCGATTTTTGATTGGTCAAATTGATTAAAGTTTGAATTAAATTTATATATATATATATATATATATATATATTATATAATTGAAAAAAAATAAAAAAAAAGTTATATTATTAAAAAAAACACATTTAATCTATGCTACCATGCAACTTTCAGTTTTCAAAAATAATAATTGAATAATTTTTAATATTTATTCAAAAATTGGCCAATTTGACCACTAATAAATAAAAAGGACATGTAAAATGGGACGGAGGGAGCACCACATCCACAGCAATTAAATTGAAATTGAATTTAATATGAAAAGTCTTAACAGTTAGAAAGAAGAGAAAGTAAACTGTGTCCTTTTCCAGTCTCCTATCTATTGGGCCTCTACTTGGACTTTTATTAGTAATTTTGAACGTAGTAAGCCCATTGTATGCAATCAGAATAGATTTTCACTAAATTCCACTTAATCCCAACAACCACTTAAATCTCAGATTTTCATCTAAAATTTCCAGTAGTTAAAGCCATGCATGCAGCAACAATACCATTTCGATTTCATCCTTGTTTAGCTAAATCATCTGCCCCATGTAAATCCTTCCTAGGTACATTAAAGAGAAAATTTTCTATCAACTGCTTTAGCCAAAGACTATTTGTACCTGATATTAATGTATATCCAGCTCTAGCCTTTTGGAATTGATAAACCATAATCATGCCAAACCAAACCAAACCAAACATACCCAGTATGTCCCGCTCAGAGCAGGGTCTGGGGAGGGTAGGTTGTACGCAGACCATGCCCCCACTTTTAAGGGTGGAGAGGCTGTTTCCGTGAAGACCCCCGGCTATGTGCATGACATATATGGTGTGTGCTATAGATAAAGAGATCTAAACGATACGCGACAAAGTTTACAGCCATACCTGGGCCCATGGCTTTCTCCACACGGGACTTACCGACCATGCCTCTAGATACCACCAAGCGAGGCTCCCTGCACCTGCACAATCGGGAAACATATGATAATACAAATACAAAATGAAAAGGGAAAAGAAAGCGCAAAAAGCCGAACTCCTAAGATAATGTCATCCGAGACAACCCAACTCTGAGGTTCTCCACTACAGAGCCGTCCCCTAGAAGAGAGTCCACCACTCTAATCTGTCGCCTCCACGAACACCTATCAGCGGTCATGGTCTCACTTAGGTCCAAAGCCTTCAAATCCAACCTAAGCTGTTCTTCCCATGACCTCCTCGGTCTGCCTCTCCTCCTCACCCCACCAACCGAAAGGCTCTCGACCCTTCTCACAGGGGCTTCCGGCCTCCTCCTACGGACGTGGCCGAACCATCTCAACCTCCCTTCCCTAACTTTCGCAGAAAGTGGCGCCACTTCAAGCTCGGTCCTAAACACCCTATTAGGAATTCTGTCTAGCATCGTGCGGCCACACGACCACCGTAACATCCTCATTTCAGCCGCTTCCAGCTTGCTTTCGTGGGTCTTCTTCACGAAAAAGATATATGATGGCCTATAGTTAATCCACATTATTTTCGGCCTGATTAATAAAATTTCTTTTCATCAATACTTTGGTCTGCCTGAGCTGTTAATTAGAAAACACCAATAAGACTGAATTGCTTAGCAAGAATTGTCGGGATTGAAATAACAAGAAGATCGGACAATGTGGACAGACATCACATCATTCTGTCTCCGGATAACAACCAACAGAGAAAGTATCTAAGACAATAATATATGTTTATTCCAACTGCCCTGCCTGTACTTTTAGCCTATTGTACAAAGGTGTTTACACATGAAACGCAGTATCGTGTCTTGTTGGTGTGAAAACAGTAATACTGATAGTTGATATACTAAATAAGAATTACACTTACAAAAATAATCCATAAACTTGTCTTGGAAATTTTAGTTTTCATTAAACTCGACTCTCGTTTGCAAGTGAAGATAGCTTTTAGAATTTTCATGGAGTGAAGATAGCTTAATAAATATTAAACTTGAAATTTTAATTTTAATTTCCGTTAACACCCCAAAAATCTTAAACTATCAGAATTTTCTTTGAGTGAAGATAGCTCAATAACAACAAACTAATCTCTGGCCGTCGACCATAAGCTCAAACAGTATATGACCACCTTCAGCACAAAAAGTGCTTTCGGTCCAAATCTTATACCGTATCTCCTTGAAAATGGACTGCAATTCAATACCATCAATTGGTCGTCCATCCCAAGTGATTTTCACCGCTTTAATATTGACCAATCCATGTGAGATGATTAAAACACACAGTTTATCATGCCTGATCCTATGTAATATTCTATGCCAAGACACCATACAACAACTTTTCCTCAAGCATCTGATAAGAAATTGGTTAAAAAAAATCAAGTCATGACCAATCTTTATATAAGTTCAAAGTACAATACTACTCATACAAAAAATACTTAACCAAAGCTTACTCAATCTGATCGAGGCCAACACCACAAAGAGCATTTGAGAGTGCCCAAACTGCCACCTCTTGTACATCAAACAGTGTGCACTTTCGAACAACATTGACAAGAGGACCAATCAACTCGCCATCAATTATAGCCTTTAAAAACCACTTAAAGGATTAGATATTTGCAACTATGTATAGAAAGTACGCAAAGATATAGACATTAATGGCACTAATCTAAAATATTTGGCAACTAGGACTATTCTAAAATATTAGGTAACAAGTGAATTCATGCAAAATTTTATTTAAACTGCATACAGTGTACTCATCTTTCTGAACATTTTTTGCAGGTGGGAGTGGTAGAAATAAGAACTCATCTTTCTGAACAGGCAAACACCCTCTACATCAACTGCCATGGACTAATGATAAATAATTGGTCTAAATAAAACAGATTGAAGGAGCAACTATATATACGTCTAGACAACCCCGTTAGAGATCACTGATCAGACAAAGTATATGACAAGTGCTTATATACGACTTGGGGCTATTTTGCCCACTTAAACAAATAAATCGCTTACCATTAGCATGGGGTGGGGCTCTTGTTCTGTCCTCTATCTTATCTTTTGCTGTTATGTTGAAAAAAACAAGAATCTGATTTCAGATCCTTATCATTATATATTTTCTCATTTTTTATATAACATGTATGGATAAAGCTTTATTCAAGAATACAATTTTTTTCATTTATACTTATTACAAAATAAGGTGGTGAAGGTCTGAATCTGTTCGCGATTGTAAAGTAAACAAGGAAACAGAAAAGTATATTAAGTAGAGATGCAACTCCAATTTGATAAGCTATGCCATCATTATTCTAATTAGTAATTATAATATTAAAGCAGACAAATATGCCAATTAGCAGAACTGAACCCCTTAAATTTATGTGTCAAAGACTCACTATTTAGGGTCCCAATGCTAATACCTACACAATTTGAGGGAACAATGACTTGATTTTTCCTTCTTTACTCTACCTTCTACCAAACATTCATATCAGAAGATCGTCGAAATCCACCCTTTCTAAACTACCAGTAACCATAATTATACAGAAGCTCTCAATACTAGCATCTCACTTTTTGAAGTTATCCAATGGGTAGAGAATTGCAACATATTGTTGGCTAACCCTGGAATACAAGTCAACCAAATAAATTACAGAATTTTAAGTAACAATTAAAATTCTGAATCCTAACACCTTCTAAATCCACACATTTTCAATCTTCCCTTATAACTCAAAAAAATACTACTCCTTCATCCCACTTGGACTTTTTGTAAGTATTTTAAGGCACATGAAAGATGTACTTGTACAGAATGTCTTTTCATAATTAAGAACCCTGGATTGACTAGATTCTTCATGGGTTATTTTTTCTAATCTTGTCTTATTTAACTTGATTAATAGAAAAACGGTAATTTCCAGCCAAGGAAACCTGATAAATATATAGGAACATATAAATGGATATACCACTTTAACATACCTCGACAACATCGTCACTACCACATCTCACAATACTTCCCATTACATGAAGTGCGGAAATGACCATGATACGTTCTACAGAACTGAAACATTAACTAAAATTAGTAGAAATAATCAATGTAAATCCAAATAATTATGCAAAAAAGATAATATTTTACTTACTTCATGAGATTAACAAGCCGACCAATAAGACAGTCAAGGTGCTCTTCTTCAACTACCATCTCTTCCCTTCCATCGCAAAGAAGTGTAAGTCCAAGACATCCCGAAGTCAGCAATGTCAAAACATTAGACTGAATAAGCTTAATCAGAGCGGGAAGAACTAACTTTAACTGCCAATGTTTATAAATAGTTAATAACATAATGCATTATTTAAATTGGTTGTACATGGAAATTAAAAATAATGGTGACATATGACCTTCTTCGGAGAGAACTTTGGAAACACTTCACAAACAGCTACCAAAGTCGCACCAGCAACATCCAACAAACCATAAGTAGATTTTTCCATAATCAAAGATGTTATAGGGGATAGAGCTTCTTCAATTAGAGCTACTTCGGTGCTAGATTTTTCAATTGCGAAAACTAGATGGCAAAGTAATCAAAGAGCCTACATGTTCAAAAAGTATATCTAAATAACTTATTTTCAAGTTCCAACCATTCACAATGACAAAATTAGTAATAAGGAGAAAATATGGTACCTCCATCTACGCCTCATTACGAACTTGGCTAATAAGATTCACAATTACTGGAGTTACAAGTCTTATTACCAAAACAAAATCCTTGTTGCACAGGTGCAAGGATGGTAGCAGCATGAGCCTGTTAGAAAATGCAAAGAAGTTACACATGATGGTAAAAATAAATTCAAACAAACATAAAAATTAGCATAAACCTGAAGGTATGGGTATTTGTCATGCTTAAGCAACTGATAGAGGCGCAGAAGGGGTTTCCTATCTATTAAATCACCCAGCCTTGGATCTGTTTGTCAAAATAATCCAAGTAAAATACACATCATAGTACCATCAACTAATGGATGTAAAAAAAGCGTCGTAATTATTTTACCTGTTTCAATCATTTTCCCTAGCTCTTCGGTCCACTTTTGCATCTCTTCTATCAGGCTCACCTTTATCTTGCCATTACGGAATCCGTTTGTGACATTAGAAAGTAGCTTACAGAATTTGTCTTTCTGCAACATAGACATTATAAAGAACAAATTAATTATATTGTCGGGGGAGGTTATCTTAATTAAAAGAGAGTCCAAAATGGTAACAAAGAGGTCATAGTATTTATTTAAGAGATTCTCGTCTTTAGCTAACAATTCCAAAAGGAAAATTCTATACAATCAATGTCCAACTATGCATCTACCGATCAGTTATCTACCTATCATCAACTGATTAAAAAGAATTACCAATGTTACAATATCTAATTCTAAAGAAACGCTAGCATTATCCTAGCGAATACCCCTCTCTTGGGTGTGGAGTTCTTTAATTAACAACGAGCCACCGCTCAGGATCTTTGTAGAAAAGACAAGGCAACCTTTTAAAACAATCAAGTTAGTTAGTTTCACCTTATTTTCAGAGACCATATCTAAATTCAGAGATATATGCATGCCAGAGTTACCTTCCTTTTGGCAATCCATTGATGATTGGAGTAGGTAAATTTAGGCGCCATTTTTAAACTATCTAGTCGATCTCTTCTAATTCTCAGACAATCCTCCTTTTCGTGAGACTCCATCATTCCCATATCAGACATTCTTCGTTTTCAAAAACTCCAGATCAGAAATACTCGTAGGGTTTTGTTTTATCCAACCCTTCTATTTATATTGTTTGTTTTCCCCGCTTCAATTCAAAGAAACTACAATATATCCCCATTCTAATTGAATGTTAAGAAAATTTTAGTATTTAAATTTTTATTATTGTATACGCTTAATATTTTTATAATATATATAATGGGCGTCGGTCTAAAAAATTGTGAGGCAAAATTGGTAAATCAAAGTCAAAAAGCATTTTAGTATTTAAATTTTTATTATTGTGTACGCTTAGTATTTTTATAATATATACAAACGGTGTCGGCCTAAAAAATCGTAAGACAAAATCGGTATAGAAAAATATATGAATAAATTATCTTATTATCTATGTATATTTAATTTATACAATATTGTGTTCATCAATTTATATTGATATTATAGATATATTTTTGTCAATTTTTTCTTAAATAATCTTCATTTAAAATTTGAAAAAAAATTATGAGGCAAAATCAGTAAATCAAAGTCAAAGAGCATTTTAGTATTTAAATTTTTACTAGGCAACTTAGCCGCGCTTCGCACGGTTAATAAATTTTTATTTTTAGGTACTGAAAATAGATAAATAATTTTTTTTATATAAAAAATTAATAGGTATTTTAAAAATTTCCTAAAACTGTTTGTATAAATTATTAGTTGGAATATTAAATATCAATAATTTTAATAATCTCAAAAATATCATAAACATGAAAAATAGCGATTAAAATATTAATTATAACTAAATAACATTTTTAAAGCCGACACCCCTTTCATAAATTGTATAAGAATTTATATATTTAGAATATTAATTTATTTTGACACAATATAATGAAACAACATGTGTATAACATTTTTATCGACTTAATCGGTTGATAAAATGGTTGAGTTTATTATGCACAAAAGTAAAAAATCTGTCAGTATTATTTTTATACAAATTCTAGATTTTAATTGAAAGATTATACTTTCATAACTTATAACGATTTTCGCAAACATTCTTAAAAAATTGTTTGAAAAGTTAAAATCGTTTGTTCTACAATCGTCCGGAAAAAAAATTGAAACAATTTCAAAATGTAATAAAAAATGACACAATTTGTCGTTAATTTACATAAAAATAATCTTAATTTTATACATATAATTAACTTTTTTTTATTGGAATAATAATTATAATGCTCAAATAAAGTTTGTCAATCTTTTATATAAATAATATGAAGTAAACTTAATAGTATATATATATATATATATATATGGATTTACCGTTACCAAAAAGAAATTGCAGTAATTTTGAATAAGGATTAGAAATGACACGATATAAATTATTTTATTTTATCATTTTACCTTAAAATAATTGTATTTTTTAATAATAATTAATCATTATATTAAATTAATAATTATAATGTTCTAATAAAAATTGTTAAACTTTTATTTAAAAATAAAATAAAGTATATTTAATAGGTAGAAAGTAAGAAAGCATGGTACTTCATGGCAATATGGCATAAACTTGCATAAAAAACATCATTACAATACCAAAATATATCTTTTATCACATTATATCACGCTTACTATTTCGATTATTCTTTTGATCAGTCCTTAGTTGATGCATCGATTAACCGATTAAGTTCATTTTCTGGATTTTACATCCATATACTTTGTACAATTATAAATACATTATTTATTATTGTACAATTATAAATACAATTATTAAATTATTAATGACATTCAGTGGAGCGATGCCTATTCTAGAAAAATAAATATCATATTTGTTCATGATAAAAATAAGCATTCACATTTTATTATTGTTATTGTCACTATATATTATTTACGATGCATAATTTGTATCGAAGATAAAATGCATCCGTGAAATATGTATGAATAGAAGTAATTAAAAGATTATTTAATTGATTGAGAAAGTTGATTATCAAAATCGTAAAGGGTATTGTTCCGAAAGTTTATTATAATTATAAACAGGAAAGAATATTTTGAGGTTAAACTTGAATAGAAAGTAATAGAATCGAATCATTTTTATGGAACTAAAGTCAAAACTCGAAAATGCGATAAGAATCCGATATATATAAGCTCAAAAACTCGATACGAACCCGACAAACTCGATAAAACTCGAAAACTCAAAGATCGGTTAAAACTCGAAAAGCTCAAAAACTTGTTAAAAAACTTAATAAGCTCGAAAATTTGTTTAAAAACTCGATAATCTCGAAAACTCGATAACAACTCGAACTTGACTCGTATAGTAAACGAGTCGAGTTCGAACACAAATTTCAGGCTCGATAATTTTTATGCTCGACTCGACTCGAAAAAAAAGAAGAAGCTCGAACTCGAATTTGATATGCACAAATTCGACCTAACTTGACTCGAATTACACCTCTATTGATTCTTATATAAAGATATGTAGACACCTTGAGAAAGGATCCGAAATTTTAATATTTCTCTTCTGTCGAACGTAGTCCCAAATCACATAAGCCCTAATTTTCCCCAAAATTGTCTCTATACGAATACCCAATTTTATAAATCTTAATTTGATGTCTTATGGTGAAAAAAATTGCCATCAACAGTTACAAAACATGACTTGAATTTATTTTTTCAGAACCTACTAGTACAATGCAACCTTCCAAAATGTAGCATTCCGCCTTCCAGTAGAGGGGATAATGTAACAAACTAAACACGAGGCCATGAGCTAATTTGTTAATTCCTACTAATAAATTGGATATATGTTGAAAATGCATACATATTTGTGTTGTGTACTGCCATTTTCGGGTTTGGTTCTTAAATTGCTGCTTCAGTTCGTTCTTCGCCCTTAAATTGCTGCTTCAACTTATAATTGGTCGCCTTCCTGTGGCCGTTTGTCGAGGGTTGGCCATTTGTTTATCATGTTGCTGCATATGATACATGTAACCGATAAGATAACTAATACATACAAAAAACAAAGAGCGATGATATATATTCAAATTGCCAAGTGATATTTAATCGAGTTTTCTTTGAAATGAGTTCTGCTTCCACAATGAAGACTCACAAATAAGCATAAAATGTTTGTGTAGTGCTACACAATTTCGAAAACAACTAGTTATACTAAGGTGAACCTTGAACAAAAGAAAGAGATGTACCATATGTTTAACAGCCACATCCAATGAACTCTTGGCCATCAGCCTTCCATAACCAGAGCTCTCATTAATGGAACCATAGGTTCTTCCTTTTACATCTGATTTTTCTTCGGAGCTAGATTTTCTAGTATTCAAAAACTTATCCACCATTCTACTCCCAAAAACTTGTCCTGGTTTTTCTTCAACGCTTGATTTTCTTGCAATCAAAAACTTGTCCACCATTTTGCTCCCGAAAACTTGTCCTTGAAACTTTCCTTTTGGGGTTGTCACTTTATTTTCTTCACTACTACTTAATACAACTTTTCGGCCCCTAGTCACACTCGGTGAGCATGATTGTCTCCTAGTAACTGTCTTAACTGCGGACTCCACAATAACAGGGTGAATTTGCTTTGAATTTTGGGTTTCAGGTCGGTCTCTAAAGGCTGATACAGGTCGTCCTGTTTGTCCCCTTAAGGCCGAACCAGATCGTTCCGCTTGGCTTCTTAGAGCCGAAATTGATCGTTGTGTTTTAAGATTGGGAGGTGTTTCATCAGAAACACCAAGAATCTCGGCTGTATTTTTTATTGATCTCATTACTTGCGGCGACACTCCTCTGCTAGTTGGTTTTGTTTTTATTGAATTTAACTCTCCCATGCTTTTGGAAAGGTTTGAAGAAAGAAAATTCAGATGGCTTTCTCTTTGGTTTGGCAATGCAGATTTTCTCAAAGAAGTAGTAGTTGAAGCTGCATCTAGTTTATTAGATTGATCTGTAGAATTATTTGTCACCGCTAGGCTTGGTTTTTGGTTTAGGAATGTTGGAGCAGATTTACTGTTTTCCTTCTGATCAGCTAAGGGATAAATAATTTGTTTTCGGTTTGGGGTTCTGGATCTGATTGGGGCTTTAGATCCGGGACTTGGTGATTTTGATCTTGCAATAGTACTAGTAGTGCTACTTGCTCTTTTGGCCGATTCTGAATTGCCTGCAAACTGGTATAAACTTTATTAGCTTGCAAAAACTCGATCAAGTCACTCGATAACATTCGTTTCTGGTACATCAGAAAATGTAAGGGCCGAAGTTTAAAATTTTGAAGTCAACATAACAATATTTCTAAGAGTATGAGAACAGTCTGACACCTATGACACTATGTATAAACATATGACATACCCTTGAGAGAGTTTGGATAACCGACAATTCCCTGTGAACAACCATGTCAGGTGCATTTGCTTCCATCTCCAGAGACGGAAAAAGAGGTGTTGCAGGTGGTGTCTTTAGCCTTAACAATCCCATGAATGTAGAGCTTTTGTTAGACTTGTCAAAGTTTGCATTGGTATATTAACATTATAGAAAATCGATCACCGATCTTCAATAATAATTATGGAGTGTGTGCGGAATTGTTTAAAAATTCGCAAGGCATATTATTTACCAGTCGTAATCATTTTTCTCATTTTCAGCAAGAAATTCAAGTGCAGGTCCTTTCTTTGCAGATGCCATTCTGTAGAGAGCATAATTTCCTGCACAAAAGAAATTAAGCAATTACTTAGATACATCTAAAATTTCCGAGGAAAGGGACTCATACAAGGCTACACACAAATACCAGTTGGCTCAAACTCATCAGAGACTGGCTGAAGTAGGCTAACAACCCTATCCTTTTTATGTAACTCCCTGAACAAGAGAAGATCTTCATCTCTTTCTTTCGAGCGATTTTCCCCTTGCGATGGCACCTCGCCTATTTTGCCACGTCCACCACCACTTCCTCCTCGTACTCCATTCATGATTAATATTTTTATTATTTCTGCACACAACGTGTTAGAAATATACTCTGTCACTACTGTCTTTTTATTCTTATAGCTGCCTTGTAGTTTTGCGTTGGGACGGCATCATAGGACAGTGATACAATTGCCGGATACACATAACAATTCAACATCTGAAAGTATAATATAATTTGGTGGCCGGCTGATATGTAGAGTTGAAGAAATATCCAATAAGATTGGAGAAGAATTATCCTACAGCCTATATACAGGGCTTACATTTGGCGCACATTTAGCCTACATTCGAATACTCATACTCCATCTAGTTGACTGATTTTTAAAATAATAAGTTAAGAAATGCAAATTCATAACCAACAATAAATTGGAAAAGATTAGCATATCTCTAGAAGTAATCTTAACTAATGCGATGTTGACAAATCAAAATATTTTCAAGTGTAAGTACAGCATGTAAAGTTAATGGTCCGTTTGGAAAATCTTATTTTTCAAAAATAAATTATTTATTTTGAAAAAGTTAGAAAATATGTACTTTTTTCTGAAATAAGTAACTTATTTTTACAAGATAATGAATATTAAATTCTCCGTACGCATTTTTCTCTAAAAAAAATATGTAAATACAAAATTTTTTCCGAAATAAATAACTTATAAGTTCATCTTAAAATTTGCCAAACAAGCACAATATTTCCATATATGCGAGGATTTGTTTAAGGACTTTTTATCTCTAATAGGCATGTTTTTTTCAGATTTTGTAATAAAAGATTCACGGTAGATATTGTAACATTCAAATTAAATATTCTGGATTTGCCAAATAGCACGACTCTGTCTTAAACTTTACCTGTTCATCAGCCAAGACAACTCTCTCTCGTGTAACAAACATTTTCTTTCAATTTTGCGAGAATTTTCTTATACATCTAACAACTCCAGCTATATATCTGGAAAAATGCATTCAGCAAATCACTGGGGAGGGACATTAGAGATTGTTGGAGAAAGCCAAGTAGAAAGCTATAGGGGTGGACCTGGCTATAGGCGAGGTATTCTTGTGCCTAGGGCCCCAAAAATCAAGGACCCCAATTTTTAGAGGTAAGATAGGTATATTTATACATATTTTATTTGATTATTTTTACAAAAAAAAAAAATTATACATTTTTTTATTATTAAAAAACTATAAAAGGATATCATAAAAATTTTAAAAATTGTAGCTAACTCTTAAATTTATTTTATGTAGAGCACTTGTATATTTGTTTTTGTTGAAGTAAACCAAAAATTAAATTCTATGTTAGGAAGAAGATAAATTTAATTTATAATCTTTTGTGTATTACTTTATTAAATATTAAGTCAAAGTAAATGTATACATGACTATACATAACAAACTATGGTGAGATTTCTGATTTGAACAACGATGATTTGTATGAAGACTTGTGTATGTTGCGTTGAAATTTGCCAGTAGGAGGACAATAGTTGTATTAAGTTACATAAAAGAGATGGAAGGTAGCTATCCAAATGCTTGGATTGCTTACAGGACAGTTGCTCATGCAAAACGGAGTTTTTCAAAATTAAAGCTGATTAAATCCTACCTTCGTTCAACCATGTCTCAAGAAAGGTTAAGTGGTTTAGCTATGTTATCTATAAAAAAGGATATAAAAAAGGATATGGTTCAAAAACTTGATTATGCAATTTAATTGATACTTTTGCATCCAAAAATGCAAGACGTGTTATATTTAAATAAAATAATGAGATTGTTTTACGTACTATGTTTTTTGTGTGTCTTATTAGTAAATTTTAAACATATATTTTGTATCTGAAAAAAAAAAATTTAAGGTCCCAAAATTTAGGTTCGCCGCCTCTCGAATCTCAGGCCGCGCCTGAAAAGCTACACACTTGATGAAACATAAAGAAGTTGGTTGTTGGATCCGGAAACAAGGCTTTCGAACAAGAAAAACAAGTATGTTGATTCGGGTTGCATTGTTTGTAGTCGGAAAGCATTGAAGTGGAGTGCGGGATTGGTGGCACTAGCGTTTCTTGTCATCGGAATGCCTATTATTATTTCTAAGAATTTGCCGGAGGATCATGCATGATCGACCACATTGTTAAATAATATGAGTATTAGATTCTTGGAAGGGCCTTCCCTAACACCTTAAGGTTTTGGGTGAACAGTTTCTAACATGGTATCAGAGCTATGGTAATTGTGGAGGTCTCGAGTTCGAATCCCACCGTCCCCAATATTCTCAATTTAATTTGGTACTAAGGAATTGCTCCAAAATTGGGCTCCTAGTGACCACTCTTATCCCGTAGTGGGCTTGCGAGTGAGGGGGAGTGTTAAATATATATGAGTATAAGATCCTTGCAAAGGCCTTTCCCAACACCATAAGATTTTGGGTGAAACGGTTTCTAACACACAGTCCCCCGATGATTATACACTTGCTCTTCACAAGGCACTGCTCTTCTTTAAGGAACAAAAATGTAAGTGCACGTACTTAATTTGCCTTCTTCCTTTATTGTTCAATAAATTTCGTGATTAACGAGAATTCAATCCACAATTTGAACGCTCATCTTCTTATGCTACCATAGAATTAACTAATAATAAAATGTCTTTATTCTGATTTAATTCTGTTATGCCCAAATCTGGCATAATGGCTAAATTGATTTGATTAGCTAAATTGATGCTTCATGATCTACGATGGGCCTAGAAGATGAAGATTGGGTCACTAAAGCCCATAATTGGAATCAGCCCAGCATGCTTTGGACATAATATCTCCATTACAGGAGCGCCTCGCTCGCTACGTGATTGCACCTCGCTACAGGAGCACCTTGTCTATCCTCTCACACTAGGCCTATGCGCCTCTCATGCTGCTCAGCCTCGGGGTCGCATCTACCGGGGTCGCTACCCGGGGATCGCTTCGTTTGGCTCCCGTCAAGGGATCGCTTCGCGTGGCCAGGCCTCTCTAGGTCGCATGCAAGGGCCCTGATGGATCTTTCATTCCAAACCTATCCGTTCGAGGTCATGGGCTTTTACAGCTGGATCAAGGATAGGATTGATGACTCATTGCCACGTCAGCCCTAGCTACATGGGCTTGGACTTTGACTTATCTCTTAAAACCCTAGCCCGCCTAGGTAACTTGTGGCCCAAGAACTACGTCAGGCTTGATCCCTATAAATAGGGTACGTAGGCACCTTGATACGGATGAGAAACAGTTTACCTGAAAAACACCTATCAAGCTCAGCCACATTCATACACACAAACCCTAATCCTTTGTTCTTCTTTTGTTAGCAAAATATCCGTATTTTGCTCCGATAATCCAGCAAACCTCCAAAATATTGTTATACAATATTCTCCCTATAACATTTGGCGCTAGAAGGAGGGGAGTCATTGATTTGGGAGAACGATGACTAAATCACACAAAAAGAGGAACGATGGTGAGACCCCGGGGTCGCATAAGGTGAACAAGGACGATCCGCTGACAAGAGGCCCCCCAGAGGACGAAGCGTCCAAGGACAACTCTCAGACTGGAAATAGGGAGGAACACACTCCCCCAGCACAGAGGGTGACATTGAACAGCGAGGTCATGTCTTTCCTAAAAGGCCTCGGCGAGCAGGTGACCGCTGTGCATGAAAGGGTCGCAAAGGTAGAGAGGCGCTATAGTTCTAGAGGATCGAAGAGGAATGCAAGGACAGGCGGTAGAGCACCTGGGGAAGGAAGCAAACTACCCCCTAAGAAACTTGTTGATGACTTCGATGATGTCCTAACAGATCAAACCAACCCTGACTGGAATGAGGGGGAGGACTCGCTCGAACAGAAAGGGGGATCGCATGACAAGGTCGCCTCATCTGAAGGGAGATCGGTCAGTGTTTTTTATCGTCTCGGGAAGAAGTTGACTGAGCACGACCTTCGCCTAAAGTTGGAAAAGGCTAATGCGCCTCGTCATGAAGGACCTAAGAACAGAAGTCAGGACACGCATCGACAATTGTCTCCTCGAGATCGCGAGCGGTCATATCGTCGCGATGACAGACCCCCCCTCTCTCCGTAGAGAGCGTGAGCGGTCCCATCGTCGCGATGACAGACCCCCATCTCATCGAGAACAAGCACGATCTCAATATCTTGAAGAAGATCGTAAAAAGAAGGATCGCGGGAATGACCAGGAGGAGTCCAGTGTCTTGAAAAAGACCCAGTCTCATCATGGAAGCACTGGAGGTAAAAAGGAGGCCGAAAAGGAGGTTAAGGTAGGAGACTATAAGCTGGAGGAGTTGAAGAAGGCCCTGGACGCGATGAACAGTGAGAAAGGGATCTTTAGCACTATGGGCTCGTCATCGCCCTTTACTCACGAAATTCGAACCGCTCCGCTTCCTGCAGTGTTTCGAGGCCATCAACATGATATGACCTATAATGGCGACACTGATCCAGCGGAGTTCGTGATTCGATTCAACAATGAGATGGATGTTTATCAGGTCTCGTTACTAGCGAGGTGTAGACTATTTGCGGCCTCGCTGAGGGGAAGTGCTCAGCAGTGGTTTTCGAAGCTAGGGGCATTGATTGTCATCGATTCTTGGGAGCAACTCGTGGACATCTTTATCAAACAGTTCCAGTCTTCGATGCTCTATGCACCCCCTGTATCCACCTTAGCAAACATAAAACAGAAGGAAGGCGAAACCCTTCATGATTACTTCAAAAGGTTCAATGCTGAGGTGCCTCGCGTGCGAGGTGCAAATGACGAAGCTGTGAAAAATTTCCTCATCGCTGGAGTAAGGGAAGGTACAGAATTTTGAAAGAAGCTACAAGAACAGACCCCTAGTACTCTCTCTGAATTGCACAAGATCGCTGAGCCTTTCAAGCGTGTTGAGAAGTCACTCGCAGATTTGAAGAAGAACAATGAAAGGAGTGGCAGTTGGAATAGAAATCGGGGGGTAAAAAGAAAGGATTCCAGGAGTCCGAGGCGAGGACGGGATCGAAGTCGTAGCCCCAGCCCAAAAAGGAGAGATCGCGATCCTTTGAGGCGATCCCCACCGAGATCTCGCCCCGCGAGAGATGGAGACAAGTATATCCCTCTGGCCGC
Organism: Saposhnikovia divaricata; assembly: GCA_036435485.1. Taxonomy (NCBI): domain Eukaryota; kingdom Viridiplantae; phylum Streptophyta; class Magnoliopsida; order Apiales; family Apiaceae; genus Saposhnikovia; species Saposhnikovia divaricata. The sequence goes on from CM071600.1 coordinate 31,390,948, forward strand.
CCCAATTGATCACATTTATGCAGTCAATGAAAGCAAGGGGATATTCAGGAAACCTACACCGATGGGTCTGAAAGGGACTGCAAACACGAGCAGGTATTGTGCCTTTCATGAACAAACAGGGCATGATACATCAACCTGCCGAGAGCTGAAGCAGCAAGTGGATCAGTTAATTCGTGAAGGAAAGTTAACTGAGTGGGCCGTTCGCGAGGTGAAGAAACATAATCCCAAGTCTGGCCTTGGGTATAATCAAGCCCCCCCACCTGAACAGAACCCAGTCATCAAAGAAAGGGAAGCGCGAGGCGGCAGTATTCATGTGATAATTGGGGGACCCCACATCGGGGGAGACAGCAATAAAGCCAGAGAAAGATATGCTCGCGAGGCCAGGGAGCGACCCCTCACTAATGTACATCACTTGCAGGAACGACCCCCAAAGCTCTTCAAGGGGGAAGATACAAACATCATGTTCACTGAGGAGGATGCGAAGTGGGTTCATCACCCTCATTCTGATGCCCTCGTTGTTCGAATTCGCATTGGATCGCAGAATGTCTACAGAGTTCTGGTTGATAATGGGAGTGCTGTGAATCTCCTGACATACGAAGTCTATCAAAAGATGGGCTACGTGGATAAAGATCTCGTCCCAACTGTGGGACACTTGTATGGTTTTACTGGAGCCTCAGTGAGTGTCAAAGGTCTCATACGACTTCCTGTGACTTTAGGAGACGAGCCCTGCATCACTACCCAGATCGCAGACTTCATGGTGGTGGACCAACCTTCAGCATACAATGCTATTGTAGGGAGGCCTATACTTAAGGAAATGAGGGTAGTCACGTCTATCTATCATCTTTCCATGAAGTTTCCTACCCCAAATGGAGTGGGATGTGTCAAGGGGGCGCAGCATGAATCACGAGAATGTTACAACAAGGCCCTTAAGTCCGCTGAAAAGGGTAGCATATCTATGGTAGACAGGATGGAGAGCGAGGAGGAAGATAGGGCTCGCAAATCGGCCACGCGACCCTCAAATGAATGCAACATCATATCAATCGAGGAACTCCCAGCTGGTTATTTTGATAATTTGGGAATTCAGGTAGAACCAGTACCAGGTGCTTTAATGATGGAGACCTCGCAGCCAGTAATGGTTCTCCAGGAAGGGATTGTTGAAGAGGCTACAGATAGTGATAGCGAGGAGAGCCCAGAGCAGGCCGCGGTGCGAGCCCGAAAGGGAAAATGGGTTCGCAAAGAAACATCTACACTGACAAAACTGCCAAATGGTATCACTCAGACAACAACAGTTGTTAAGGAGTTTGGGCACGCAGGTGTCAACCCCTGCGAGGCGGAATCTAGTCAGGCTCGTGAATATGATCTAGACCTGGATCCTCGCATCCCAGAGCATGTGGAGCGAGCTGGGGCAGCTGAAGACACGATCCCTATTCTTGTTGATGTGCAGGACCCTTCAAAGGTGTTGAAAATAGGGTCGCAACTCAACCCTGATCTGAGAGAGAGATTGGTCACTTTCCTGAAGGCCAACCTTGATGTGTTCGCCTGGTCGCATGAAGACATGATTGGGATCGATCCTAATGTGATGTGCCATAGGCTCAACTTGGATCCAAGCAAAAAAGGCGTTAGACAGAAAAGGCGACCAATAAGTGGAGAGCGAGCCGAGGCTCTCAAAGAAGAAGTGGATAGACTACTCAAGGTCGGGCTCGTTAGGGAATCATTCTACCCTGACTGGCTCGCGAACCCTGTCCTCGTGAAATAACCAAACGGAAAATGGAGAACTTGTGTGGATTTCACTGATCTCAACAAGCATTGCCCAAAGGATAGTTTCCCATTGCCAAGGATTGATCAGCTAGTGGATGCAACAGCAGGGCATGCACTCCTCTCTTTCATGGATGCTTATTCTGGGTACAATCAGATACCTATGTACGGCCCTGATCAAGAGCACACCTCGTTTATCACGGATAGAGGCCTCTATTGCTACATAGGGATGCCCTTCGGTCTCCTTAATGCTGGGGCCACCTATCAACGGCTCGTTAATATGATGTTTGAGAAGCAGATTGGGAAGACAATGGAAGTTTATGTAGATGACATGCTGGTGAAATCCAAAGAGGCTGGGGATCACATCGCCCACCTCGCTGAAATGTTTGATATACTGAGGAAGTACAGAATGAAGCTCAATCCACAGAAGTGTGTCTTTGGAGTTGAGTCTGGAAAGTTCTTGGGGTTCATTGTCAATCACAGGGGAATTGAAGCGAACCCAGCAAAAATAAAGGCCTTGGTGGACATGCGATCCCCAAGAAGTGTGAAGGAAGTTCAGAGTCTAACGGGACGGATCGCAGCCCTTAACCGGTTCGTCTCTAAATCATCAGATAAATGCCACGAGTTCTTCAAGGCAATTAAAAAGGTTGGAAAAAACTTTGAGTGGACCCCTCAATGCGAAGAGGCTTTTCAGAACATCAAGGAGCAACTTGGCTCGCCACCAGTATTATCTAAGCCCAAGGACGGGGAGACGCTCATTGTCTACCTCGCGGTGTCAGAACATGCGGTCAGTGCAGTGCTAGTTCGCGAGGAGGGGAAAGTTCAGTATCCTGTGTACTATGTTAGCAAAAGGATGTTAGATGCTGAGACTCGCTACACCAACATGGAGAAGCTAGCCTATGCCCTGGTGCTGGCCTCGCGGAAATTGAGGCCATACTTTCAGGCCCATAGCATTGAGGTTCGCACAGCCTATCCATTGAGGCAGGTAATGCATAAGCCAGAATCCTCAGGGAGATTGTTGAAATGGACAGTGGAGCTCAGCCAATTTGATGTTGAGTTCAAGCCTCGTGGTCCCATTAAAGGTCAGGCACTTGCGGACTTCATTCTAGAATTCCCTCCTCAATCTGAGGAAGATAAAATGGCTATCATACCAATCCCAGAGACCGCATCTAGCGAGGCTAAGAAAGAAAATTCCGCCTCGTGGTGGGAACTATATGTTGATGGAGCATCAAACAAGGAAGGAGCTGGGGCTGGCATCGAGTTGGTAACTCCAGAAGGTCGCAAGATACAAAGTGCAGTACACTTCGCCTTCGAGGCCACTAATAACGCAGCAGAGTACGAGGCCCTCATCAGTGGTCTTAAACTTGCATTGGAGATGAAGGTGGAGAATCTAACAGCTTACAGCGATTCCATGCTAGTGACATATCAACTCTGGAGTGGGTGGCAAGCTAGAGGTGAGCAGATCGAACTATATCTGCGATGTGCACAGAAGTTAATGAGAAAGTTCAACAATATCAAAGTGGTTCATATTAGAAGAGAAAAGAATCAAGGGGCTGATGCATTAGCAAAGTTGGGGTCGCGTCGCGAGGCCACCCTACTTGGAATCATTCCACTGGAAATTCAGACAAAGCCCAGTGTGCCAGAGGAGTTTGTTATGGAGATAGCGACCCCAAGGTCGACCTGGATGACCCCCATATGGGAGTATGTGAAAAGTGGAGCCCTGCCTCAAGACAAAAAAGAGGCAAGAAAAATCAAATATCAGGCGGCTCGCTATGTCATCTATGACGAGGTCCTATATCGAAGAGGGTTCAACACCCCGCTCCTAAGATGTGTGGATGGAGAAGAATGCAATTACATTCTCAGAGAAGTTCATGAAGGAATATGTGGCAATCACTCGGGGGGTAGTTCTCTAGCCCAAAAGATTCTTCGCCAAGGGTACTACTGGCCTACTTTGAAGAGAGATGCTTTTGAGTTCGCAAGGAAGTGTGATAATTGCCAAAGGATCGCTAACTACAGCAACGCTCCTGTCTCCCACCTCACCTCGCTAACGAGCCCATGGCCCTTTGCTATGTGGGGCATTGACTTAATTGGGGAGCTACCTAAGGCCAGGGGAGGTGTCAAGTATGCAGTTGTGGCCGTTGATTATTTCACCAAGTGGGCCGAGGCCGAGCCACTTGCCACTATTACTGCAAAGAAACTCAAGGACTTTGTGTACAGGGCAATAGTGTGTCGCTATGGAATTCCTTATCAGCTCATATCAGATAATGGAAAACAATTTGATAGCAAGGACATGAAAGAATTCTGTGAGAACCTGGGGATCAAGAAGAGTTTTTCAGCTGTGAGTCACCCCCAGACAAATGGTCAAACTGAGGCCATCAACAAAATCATCGAACATACTTTGAAGGCCAAGTTAGAGGAGAGCAAAGGCAATTGGCCCGAAGAATTACCAAGGGTCTTGTGGTCATACAACACGACCCCAAGGACCACAACTAGAGAGACTCCCTTTTCCTTAACATATGGCTGCGAGGCTATGGTCCCTGTTGAAGTAGGCTCCGGGTCGTTCAGAAGGGAACACTACGATCCCGAAGCAAACGAGGTGAACCATAGATTGTACCTAGACATGATAGAAGAAACAAGAAGCGAAGCTCAGCTTCGCCTCGCAGCTTACCAACAGAGGACAGCGAGGTACTACGATGGAAAGGTCAAAGCAAGTTCTTTAAAGACAGGTGACCTCGTGCTTAGGAGAGTCATGCCTAACACTAAGGTCCCAGGCCACGGTGTCTTTGGTGCTAATTGGGAAGGGCCTTACAAAATCTATGCTACTCTCTCAGAGGGAACTTATTACCTCACAGACATGAAGGATAAAGTCATTCCGCGAGCTTGGAATGCGGAACATTTGCGCAAATACTATCAGTAAAGGCATCGCTTCTGGTAGTTTCTATCTATTTCGCATGAATAAATCCATACAAAATACTGGGGGGTAGTGGTCGTATAGACACCTTCCCTTTATGATGTAATGGCATTGGGCTTCGCCCCACTTACCACTTGTTTGGGCCTCGCCCCACTTATCATTTATTGGGCCTCGCCCCACTTATCAATTATTGGGCCTCGCCCCGCTTGTCAACTTGCTTGGGCTTCGCCCCGTTTATCAATATAAAAGTTCAATTTATCTATGAATTACTTTTTATTGTACATTTTACTTGCCTGTTTGTTAACATTAACATACTAAGGTCCAAGCCATCTCAACAATGCAAGGATCGCATTTGAAGTTACTGCTACAACACTCTACGGAATCTAAGCAAAGTCATGCAAATCTAGTACTATTCAAGACAATTTAACATGCAAAGACGAAAAGTAAAGATATTATTCCGAAGCCAAGGTACTAAGCAAGCGAAGCTAAATTATTTGTGCAAATATGTTATGTGCAAAAATAACGAGGCAATATTGGATGGAAAAGTCAAAATGCATAAATTCATAAATAAAGGGTCGCCGTGCGATCCCAGTTCAGTTAAGGGGTGATCAGAGTTACAGCAAACAATATTACAAATCGCGAAGCATTCTAAGGGTGCCCGCATCCCAAGTTCAAAAGACTACATCAAATATATAACAAATTTTAAGAAGCAGGTGGATTTTGATTGGCAATAGAAGTCTCTTTCAACAGCCTCGCTTCTTCGGCCAGCCTCGCCTCTTCCTCCAGCCTCGCTTCAGCAGCGTCCTCCTCAGCGATCTCCTTCTTGAGTGATTCAGCATACTCAGCATTTCCTGGCCCCAGCTGATCCCAATCAAAGTCAGGGATCGTTCTGATGAACCCCTTCATGAAGGAGACTTGACCCTGGGCCAGAAATGTGTCCTGAGCAGTGGCCAATTCAGCTTTAACAGCATTGAGGTCGCTTGCCAGCTTCGCGTTCTCATCGGCACTCTTTTTAGCAGCCTCCGCGCTGGATTTCTGCAGATCCAGAAATGCTTTCTCAAAGTCATTTCTTTCCTTTCTGGCATTCTTGAGGTCGGTGCGAAGCGAGGCGGTTTCTTGAGACAGTTGCTTTTTGAATTCAGCCTGGAGGGATCGCTTGTCTTCTATTTTCTGGAATTCAAGAACCTTGTTCTTTTTGTCCAACAGGAAGTAGTTTTTGGTATGAGCAGCCTGGCGGATGAATGCTTCAGCGAGGCATTTGGTCAAAGCGTTTGCATTTTCCTCGGGAGGCGCCTTCCACCAGCTGGATGCCTCAGCCTCCTCAGTGTATTTGCTTCCCAGCGAGGCAAAAAGATGCTGGGCCGCGGTAACATTGACGGTTCGCGAGGCTGGCTGGGACGATCCGTCAGGTTGCCCATCTTTCCTTAGCCGCTTTAAAGGGCTCTGATTGGGTGAATTTGGGGTTTGATCCCTAGCAGCACTTTGCTGGAGTGGAGGATCGTTGGAAGGCTTAGCCACAGGAGGCTTAAGAGGAGGAGGAGGAACCTTTGAGGCAGAGGTCACCTTTGAAGACGCCCCTTTCTTGTTGGTCTGCAAAAATGGGGGAGGTTGACTCTTTCCACCTCGAGCAGACATATCTGTAGAAAAATGAAGAATAAGTTACAAAGCAGTTCAAATATAATTCGGCATAAAGTAAAACAAGTTATGCATATGAGGTAATAGGAAATGCGATGCGATGCATGTTTCGGTCCTATAAGTACCCTCTTCATCAGTTATCGCGACATGAGAAGACGAAGCCTCTTCTCTTGCCTTTCTTTTCTTCGAGGCTCGCCTCGCATGAGAAGGCCCCGCCTCGGGGGAAGCATCTATCCCTTCTTTAAGGAACCCACACTCTATTAGGTTCTCAATGGATAGGAGAGTCCTAATGTTCCTTTCCTCGGCAGTGGATTTCGTTAATACCTCGTCGGCTCGTTGTTTGCCAACACCTTTTAAGACGGTGCGAACTGGAGCGACTGCGATGTCAAAGGAGTTGTCAGTTTTGAGAATAAAAGGTAAAAAGTATGGTGAAGGACTATTGCCTTGGTAGCTTACCCGGGAGGTAGTTGAAGCTTGTTTTTACTCGAGGGACCTCGTGTATGTAGAAGAAAGGCTCCTTCCACGAGCCCGCGTTACTTATCCCGCCAGGGAGGAGGCTCTTTTTGTTGAATTCTGGCCATATCGAGAAGTAGACATAACTGAAATCCTTGGCTCCGCATCGCTTCAGCTGAAGGAAGTAGCCCATTGTCTTCGCATCTAAAGGAGGGTATCCAAGTTTGTGGTAGAGTACATACAAGGCGATCATGGACCGGTATCCATTGGTGCTGATTTGGATGGGAGCTAAATAGTAGGTCTCGCAAACATCCCTAATGAATGGGTGGAGAGGAGAAGAGACACCTATCTTCATAAGAGGGACCGTCAGGACCATTCTGGGCACTCTGCCTCCGTTCTCATCGTGGTTAAAGCGATAGCATCGCATTTTCTTCTTGGGCAAAATGATTTTGCCTTCAGGGCGGAACCTTTTAACACCCTCTGTGATAGTTTTCACGATCAGTGTTGAGGGCATATCGCGACATGCAAGTACGCGAGGTTTACCTGGCTTGACTTTTGAGCCGGGCTCGATGTCCTTGGGGTCAGGCCCGTCAACATAAATAACTCCCTCCAGCTCTGGTTGAGGGGTAGGGACATAAGGATCAGGTGAGGCTTCAGGAACATAATCGTAGTCTCTGAAATTTACAACTCTGGCCACTTCGTCAAGGCCACCATCATCTGAGGAAGGCTCCTCGTAGTCATCATCATCAGAATTGGCTTCGTTATCAGCACCTCCCTCGATGTCATAATAGGCATCACCTAGTGAATCTGTTGGAGAATCACTTATGTGAATAGGCGACACGGTTTGTGATGGAGGCATGGTTCGTGATGGAGGCACTTTAGAGAGAATTTCCGCTGCCCTAGCGCTGAATTCATCTCCTTTCTTTGTTAAAGTTTCGATGTCATGTTCAATGTCAGTCATGGAGTGAGGCTCGTTCTCAGTTGGGAATACATCCAGAGATTGATCCCGCGAGCTTGAAGGGTGCTTTGTTCTCCACGAAATCAGAGGCACCTCACGGGTATATTCTTCGTTAGACCATAAAGGGTCGAAGTATAGTTTGAACGAGCTTTCACTGGTGCTCGTTGCTTTTGCGATGTTGGCTGCGGCAGCATCGCTGATTTGTATATGAGGCATGGGAGAAGGTGTCCTTGAACTATCGTCTTGAGACATCTGAAAAGGGTGAAATGATTAAGTGTGTGCCCTTACAGAAAACAAATGAAGGAGGAAAGAGACAAGCGAACAGAAAGGTTCTATGTGTTCTCGCATCGTTCTCAGAGAAGATGAGGGGTCACAATCCTAAGGGGGAGGCTAACGTTCTTAACCTATGTTTCTATCTGTGTAATTACGGATCGCACTCCTACAATAGCGAGGATGGGTCGCATCATAAAATTGGCATTTTGGGATCGCAGTTATTTGGGTTCGCATCGCATGCAATTTAAGCTATTTAATTATGCAATTATAATGAAGAACAGTAATTTAAATGCAAGAAGAGGAAAAAGACTTACTTTTTCTTGAAGAAGGTTGAAGAAACTCGGGATCGCTGGTGTAAGAGCCTGAAAATTCTTTGCGTTTGATCTGAGAGCAAACTGACAGCACTTCGATAATGTGTTTGTGAGAATGAAAAAGGAAATGATAGTGACAGGGGTATATATAGCTATCAGGAGAGAGAAAGATATGGGACACGTGTTGAAATCTCGTCCGTTGTACACACATCTCGAGACACAACAGCTGTCAAAACCTTTCAAATTCTTGGGGTCGCGACTACTTCAATGGTTATATCTGTTTTTGGGTTCGCTTCGCGGTGACAACTCGTATTCTTTGAGTCCACATCGCATCTCCAATGACAATATGGACTCGGGGGGTAGTTGTTATGCCCAAATCTGGCATAATGGCTAAATTGATTTGATTAGCTAAATTGATGCTTCATGATCTATGATGGGCCTAGAAGATGAAGATTGGGTCACTAAAGCCCATAATTGGAATCAGCCCAGCATGCTTTGGACATAATATCTCCATTACAGGAGCGCCTCGCTCGCTACGTGATTGCACCTCGCTACAGGAGCACCTTGTCTATCCTCTCACACTAGGCCTATGCGCCTCTCATGCTGCTCAGCCTCGGGGTCGCATCTACCGGGGTCGCTACCCGGGGATCGCTTCGTTTGGCTCCCGTCAAGGGATCGCTTCGCGTGGCCAGGTCTCTCTAGGTCGCATGCAAGGGCCCTGATGGATCTTTCATTCCAAACCTATCCGTTCGAGGTCATGGGCTTTTACAGCTGGATCAAGGATAGGATTGATGACTCATTGCCACGTCAGCCCTAGCTACATGGGCTTGGACTTTGACTTATCTCTTAAAACCCTAGCCCGCCTAGGTAACTTGTGGCCCAAGAACTACGTCAGGCTTGATCCCTATAAATAGGGTACGTAGGCACCTTGATACGGATGAGAAACAGTTTACCTGAAAAACACCTATCAAGCTCAGCCACATTCATACACACAAACCCTAATCCTTTGTTCTTCTTTTGTTAGCAAAATATCCGTATTTTGCTCCGATAATCCAGCAAACCTCCAAAATATTGTTATACAATATTCTCCGTATAACAAATTCATAAATTCACGATAATAAAAAAGTTTTGCACAACAAAGGTGCAGGATCCTTACATAAAAATTGGTCATAACCGTTTCCAAATCTCCACTTTATCCTCCAAATCTCCCAATGACCCTCTCAAGTCTCATCGATGATAAATACACTACATTTGTATCCATTTTTAGAGCATATAGCTATAGAAATGATAAATTCACAAATTAATCTTTGAATTTATTCTTAATTTAAATATTACATGTTATATAATTTTACGCCAAAAATAATTTTCTAGCTCAATCAAAAAAATTTAGAGTTAAAAGCTAAAGCTCGAACCGATCACAGTTCATTGAACAAGAATGTTTTTTCAAAATTATATACTAATTGCAAATGTGATTCAAGTGAAGATACATCATCCGTTAATTTGGTTGTCACTATTACGTACATAACTGTAAAATAACATGTAAAATAACATATAAGCAGGCGGCTGTTGCAATATTAGCTAATCAAAAAAATTCTTCAAAAATGTTTCCAAAATAATGTGATAAATGTTGAGTGGACAAAATGAAGAATTTTAATTGAAGAATTCATATGAATATACGCAAAATCTGTCACATTAATTAATCTAACAAAATAACATTTGAAAAAGTTTTTGATAACATTTTTTTGATCCTCTAACATTTTTCCGTTATGAATGTCAAGTTGTCAACCATGCTTTGCTCATTAAAAGTTACTCTAACAATTAGTTAACTAAATATCATCAGAAAAATATGCTAAAGTCAAACCAATATTTGAGTAGGGATCCTCTGTTCCCTTCTCCATGTCCCCTGCTCTTTTTAGTATTAAAAGAGTGTCCCTGTAAGGCCCATTTTAATGAAAATAATATTTTTATTTTTATTTTCCTTAAAATGGCCCCGTCAGGGACACTCTTTTAATACTAAAAGAACATGGAACACAGAAGGAGATGAAGGAGATAGAGGATCCGGGCTCCCAATATTTTTATATCAATAATAATTAACTAAAATACCTACATAGTCATTTTCTTGCAGTCATATTAAAAACTAAATTCTTTCGATAATATAATGGGTCATCGTCAAGAATGAATATTTAGTTACGTATGTTTACATATGGTCAGCCCGCTATATGTAAACACGCTTTTGCACTTTATGTACACGAGGTTATGAATCTAGCAAGAAGCATGTTATGATTTTCAATTAGGTACGACTTGTGTAACTCTATCAAACTTCATCTAGCACCATGAAGGAGTAGGTGCATTTGTTGCCATTCCATTTGCAACGGCTATGTATATGTCCGTGACCTACATTAAAGAGATTCAACAGTGTTATGGGGATTCCTTGACCCAATAACCTACATTAAAAATATATTTTAAAACATAGCATTCCAGGAAGCATCATTAAGCCACAAATTTAAAATCCATACCTAGCTTTCACATTTTTCAAGGCAGTTAGATTCAACACAGTTTGTACAATCCTGCCTGCTTTCATCCCTATCATAGTTGGGCCTGGCCAAAGATAGACAGTTCAGTAATTGCTATGCGATAATAAACCAAAAGGCTTTCTCTCACAAATAAAAAAAATTCGAAAAATGCCAAACTATGTGTCACCTTGGTTTTCTTATATGATGTTTGCATTGCATGTGCAATTGTGTGCTCCCGTGCCGCTCTATATAATGTAGATTCTGAAAGCATCTTTCCTGCCCCTGTTGCAAAATTTGGTAAGTGAATGTAGAACACTTATCATACACCAGACCAGAGTGCACATCCACTTAGAGGCGGATTCTTTAAATTGAATTAACATAGACTTTTATGCATATAGTCATTTTGAAGTTTGATAAATCCATATTATGTCATAAAATGATCAGATGTAATATGACAAAACTACATGGCTACCAGAACCAAAAACAAAGCCCTTCAAATTACCTCATCAACTCTTCTTATTAAGCATGCATGCAACACGAGGGCTAGCATTCGTATACAAGACAATTGAATTACCATGCATTTTATATTGAATATCGAATAACCGACTATAGCTATATTATAAATTAATAAATCATGAATTGTGTTAAAACAACCCAAACCTTCTGAACAGCAACGGGCATTGCTGGTCCTTTTGCTTTTGCAAAACCAAAGACACCGTGGAAGTTCCCACAAGCTAACATTGCAGTGTATTTAAAAATTCGTCCTCCCTATAACAACGATTGCAAAGTGAGCAAATTAATCATTAAATATTGGAAGACATTGAGGAGCAAGTTTTACCTTCGTGACTTTATAAGTTCTACTAATATCAATAAGTTTCACGTCAAAACCCTGCAAGAAGTTCACAAAGTAAATGGCTACAATAGTGAGGATAAATCTTCACACACCCACGCACACACAAATAAATGCCCACTTATGCTCCATTAATAATTCAATATACTACACACACAGATCACCCAAAGTTACAAGCTCATAACCCTTAATAGAGGTGAACAAAAAAATCAGACAAACAAAATTAATTAACAACCTTTTCTCAATATCTGTTCGGTAATCCGAAAACCCATAATAGGCAGATTCTCACCTGAGTTGTCCAAATCCTAAAGACCAGTTTCCTTTGTATAAAACCTAATAAACATTTGAAAACAAACTCACATAATAGATTAAAGCCAACATGGTCCTCTAAATAGATGCACACCGAGTAATCCATCTCTACTCTAATCACTCAACACGAAGGCAAAGTGTCAACAATCGAGAGATTGTGGCGACGATTGTAAAATTACCTGTACATTTGGTCAAACACATCGTGACTTGCCCTTGGCACATGCCTGAATGGTGTAAGGAACACGGGAAAAGACATATTACACCCATGTTCAACCTATGATAGGTTGTCTTTGACGGTTTGGTTTAGAGGAGCGTAACAGATTAGGAGGTGGCGCTGTGTAGTGTAGTGGTGCTGCAATGAGTATATGGTATACATACAGCCGCCCGATACAAGTGTCTGGGAGATAACGTAAGGGTTAACGCAAAATGATTCACGGAAGGGTATGTTGTAGTGTTAGATATATAATTGATAGATTATATATTTATATATATTTCTTGATTAATTTTATAAGTTTTAAAGAAGTATTCTATTTAATTATTTTTAGAATTTAAAAATTCTTTATTTATTTAGTATATATATTTCAAATAATATAATATCTATTAAAATAATCTATTTCAAATTTATTAATGTATTATTTATTATATATATCTTGATTAATATTAAATGTATGAATAAAGTATACTTTTTTAATATTATTTATAGTTTATTTATTTATTTATTTATTATATATTTTTTGAATAATATATTATCTAAAAAAATTATATTTCTAATTTATTAATATATTATTTAATATATATTTCTTGATTAATATTAGATGTTTTAACAAATTATAAGTACATATGACGTTACAGAAATGCGTTCTATCTTAAATATTTTACAGGATATATAATATTATTTTTTTTTAATTTATTTAAATAAAACTATCCGTGATATTATTGAGAAAAAATAAGATTTAGTTAGAAAAAATAGAAAAGGTAACGTATTTTAACTGAAAACGGTAATTGGTTAGTTATAGATATTATAATATAATTATTTTATTTTATTAAATTGAATTGCCCGTAATATTTTTAAAAATACGAAATTTTAGCTATATAAAATATAAAAGATCATGTGTTTTACCTGAAAAAGAAAATTGATTAGTTGTTGAAAAATAGAAAAGGCAACATGTTTTACCTGAAAAAAGAAATTAATTAGTTATTTTATTATTCAATAGAATGATGGACTAAAACAGAAATTACAACAAATATGAACGAAAGTAAATATATAAAATATAACTATCATGATAGCCCGTGCAAAGCACGGGTGTTTGCACTAAATCACGCAAGCGTACGTGGTCACAAGTAATATAGAATAAAATTGAGTTCGTTCCCACAGAGATCTGGTTATGGTTTTAATTCAGTTTTGTACCTATGCAACAATGTATGGTTATTACTCACTGCTAAGACAAATAACAAATTGGGTTTAATTAACTAAATTAACTAGAAAGTAAATTAACAACTAAGAATTAACTAACTAACAAGAATTGAAATTGAATTACGTCTACAAGAGTAACATGGGATCCTAACTTCATTAAATACTTCGCTTAGATCTGACGCCTTTAATCACTGTATGCAATGGTTATGATATCTGATCGGACAACACGAAACAAGTATACGCTACTTCTCAGTATACGAATACCAAACTAAACATACATCCACAAAAGAGATAGAAGATGAATAGACACCAATTATGCTTAGACCCTATATCTCTATAGAATTTGAAAACATAACGGTTGAAGAACAAGTCATCCATATTGATCACATAGGGCAGCATAATATCTCTATTTACGCCACAAATCATGATGTTAAAACATCAACCTATCCTATGCTAGCATGGCAAGTTCTAAATCTCAAGATCCACTCTCGCTTCACAAGAGATTAACAAATTAGATGTTAGCTACGCATCTAAATACATGAAACACAACCATACGAGGATATCAGATATACATCACACACAGATCTGTAAAGCATCAAGATACTAAAGCTACATAAATAAATCCGTTATAATCCCATGACAACGATTAGTTCGTAATTGAACCTCTCGTCATCATGGGATCTGATGAAACCATGATAAAAACAAAGTATAAAAAGATACAAATAAAACTAAGTAATTGATATGTAATGGTTCTCTCCTAATGATACAAATTACAAGGGTTGGATGTGTTTATATAGGCTCTAGAAGTCTTGCCCACCAAGCAATTGCCGTTTCAGAGTTGGAATAGAAGATTGGCAATTTCCGTTCTTGAATGAGAATAGAATTGCAAATTCCATGTATAGATCTGATTCTGGAATGTTCTAGCCGCCCAGAGAAATTACCATACTTATTAGAAGTAGGAATTATAGCAATTTCCTTGTCAAAGTTGAATTTCTGCAGCTCGGCACATAATACGTTTCCTAAACTGATTCGGTTTTGAAGGAAAATTCGTAACTGACTTTTCTTAAATATTTCTGGAACGTTCCAATCATAATTGGACCTCTGGACCACCTTAGAATGATAGATAATCTCGTTATCTTCGCGTGGACTGCTTACGGGCCTAAAACGGACTTGTAGAACTCAAGATATGGCCAAAACAATAATTTTCAAGATTTTCCGCGCCCAACCTGCGCCCAGCAGTCTGTTTGTCGCGCAGCCTGCGCCAACCACGCGCAACCTGCCCGTGCAACACCTGTCCCATATTGTAGAAAATCTCCCAAGCTTCGCGTGGGCAGTAAGATCGCTGAAAACGGACTTCTAGAACTCCAGATATGTCCAAAACAGTGTAGACTGCGCAACTGTCTCAGAAATCCGAATTTCAATCAATTAATTCTCCAAAAACGATAGAAGCATCCACCTTAATCAACATTCTTGTAAATCTGCACAACTAAGCAAAACACATCAAAATTACAACAAACTTGAGCCCAAGACAATCAATTTAAGCCGATATGGAACGCTCCAAGTGGATATAAATCCACTTATCAACGGGCCCTGTAATAATTCATAGAATTTTCTCGTATTAGTCTACTTTACGTATTTCGATTTATTTAAGATGTTATAATTTCAAACTATTATAGTTTCAATTTTGAATCTCAACCAATTTCGGAGAACAAAAAATTTATTCTAATAGTTGTGCACGTCCAAAATAAATATATGATGGGTGTTTTTCTAGGATCATGATATTTGACCATATCAGATGTATCATTTCAATATCAAATTGACCATAACAAAATATTTTCTTCAAATACATTGTACCATCCATTGTCATAAGTGAACTTTCAAAATCCCAAAGTAATATCTCAAATTTCAACAAAAAATATATTTAGACACGAGTAACTAAAATTAAAGTGTCAAATCTCATAACGGGTTTTTAAAATGAGATACGTTAATGTATGCACCGAATGAATTATGTTGTAAAAGTTTACATGTACAATATAATTCAATCTATGAAAAGAAGATAGACATAACTACGATAATGAAGGATCCCAGAAATATCATTTTAATTTGAGGTTAAACCAAAATGATAGCCGAAAAATAAAAAAATACACATACCACATCCACATACCACATCCGTGATATAAGACATTGTATATATCGGCAGTTTTTGAGTTTATTAGTCGCACACCGGGATGAAATGCGCATCGAAGTTTAAAATTCAAGTGAAGTTGGTATATTACTATTTAAGTATAAGGCTGTAAAACTAATTTTGTATGAAATTAATAACGTTAACATATTACGAAAATGCTACAAAAATATAGTGCGAGAGACTAAAGATATCAAAACCATATACTGACATTTTTTTTTGCCAAATCCAAATCCAAATCCCATATGTAAATTATTTCTTATTTTTAATATTTTAATTTATTTTGTTAATCAATCTATAAATTACCCGATGATAATAGGATTAACCGATATAGTGCAAATATAGTTAAAATAAAATGTTATACTGATATCGAGTAAAAGTATGTTTTACACTTTATTTATCATTTTTTATATTAATTTAATAATATGGCCATTCAACTAATATAGACATAATTGTTAAAAGAGAGAAATATTGTAATAATTTTTTATATATCTATTTTCACTTCCGCCTGTTTACCTACTTGAGATAAACTTCTATTAATTTTTCGTCACCTACCTCCTCACTTCGATTTTTTTGACAAATTTTCGGCCACCTCAGTACCTTTCATACTTAAAATAAAATATTATACTGATATCGAGTAAAAATATGTCATACACTTCATTCATCAATTTTTGTAACAATTTAATAATAAACATATTCTATACATTTGACTAATATATGGAAATAATTTTTAAAAGAGATAAACATTTTAATAAATTTTTGTATAGATCTATTTACACTTCCGCCCGTTTACCTACTTGAGATAGACTTCTAATTATTTTTTGTCACCTATCTCCTCACTTTGATTTTTTTGACCAATTTTCGGCCACTCAGTACCTTTCTTAATTCTGATTTCGACGACATCATATCTGTCAAATTATATTTTCTCTTCCCGAGTACCATTTTTTACTATTATATGAGAAAATATTTTAATGATTTTATCTCTAATAAATCATAAAAATAAGCGTGAGCATAAATTTATGAGTATGTGAATGTCATAGATTTAATTCTTATCAAAATTCAAATTATTAAAATTAGTAAAATTATGTGGACACTTTTATCCTGAATAAATTATAAAACAAATATTGCTAATAGGTGGGTTATTTAATCATGTAGTGAATGAGTTTAAAATGTTGCTTAAGAAGTTGATATGGTTTAGTGGTTGAACATGTGAACACAAAATTATATGTGTCAGAAGGTCATGGGTTCAATTCCTTTCAACTAATTTTTTTTAACATTTTTAACATTAATAAAAATTTAAGGACAAATTCGTAATTTACTAAATTGGATTCAATTCCTTTCAACTAATTTAATTTACTAAATTGGATTCAATTCCTTTCAACTAATTTTTTTTAACATTTTTAACATTAATAAAAATTTAAGGACAAATTCGTAATTTACTAAATTGGCTCAAAATCCATGTTGATGTATAATAGATATTAAATGGATGGATGGATGGATGGATGGATTTATTTTAGATGGATTCATATTCGATAATGATTTGATCAAATCGGAACATAAGGTGAGTTTATGGGAAAAGGTATGCAAACTTTGATTATCCTATTCTGATTTTTATTCTGAAATTTGTAGCAGCAGAGTATATAGGTATATATCTTCTTCACCCTAATGTACGTTCCTTGTATTGTTCACCAAAAACATAAGCATAAGCATGGGAAGAAGCTTTCGTAGTTTACTCCCTCCTCTCCGGGCCTCTGGTCTCTTTATTCAACACAACTGGCATGACAGAATTTCTGGTGAAGTCTATTTTATTCCTCTAGAGAATCTTAACACCCCTTCCACAGTCAATACCTTCTTCCCTTTTGCTCAGGACCCTAATGACATTCATATTCTGCTATCCTGCAATGGCCTTTTATTGTGCAGTGTTATCTCTTCTAAAGATCGCAACTTTTATGTATACAATCCCTCCACCAATTATTATGTTACCCTTCCTAAACCTGATGTGCGGGGATGGTGTTATCCTATAGGCTTAACTTTTGATCCTTCAAAATCACTACACTACAAAGTTATTGCTTTTGTCATGACATCTGAATCATCTTATGTTGGTGACTTCCATATTTATTCCTCTGAAACCCGGACATGGAAGGCCTCCATAAAGTCTTTTACTCCAGGTCCAGGATTGACCTTCCATGATGGTATCTATTGGAATGGATGCATTCATTGGTTCAATAAATTGAACACCGATCCAGAAGCTGTTCATGATTGTGTGTACTTCAACATCGACGAAGAAAGGTTAGGAACATTTCCAAGGCCTCCTATCAGCGTGACGTCGACTTTGAAAAGGAGTTTGTATTTTGGGGAGTCTGAAGACCATTTGCATTTTATTGAGGTTTGTCATTATGCCTCTTCACTTAGGGTGTATGAGATGAAGAGCGATTACTCAGAGTGGTTTGTTAAGTACCAAATAAATCTTGATCCAATCTCCGAAGCTTTCCCAGAGATGATTGAACATAAGTCTTCTTCCGATAAAAATTATTATCCAGTTGTAGTGCTCTCACTTATTAGAAGAGAAAATTTCAACGAGGATTCGTTCCTGGTACTGGAAATACCTGGTAAGGCTATACATTATAATCTCGTGGATAGAAGTTTCAAAGTGATATCGGACTACGTTGTAGACTTTCATACTACTTATTGCCCCCCTAGAAAGTGTGCTGCTTGGCAGTACGTTCAATTTCTACCGGGTGCATAGTCACAGCACAGTAGCTGGTTGGTGCTACAGCTTTAGCATTGACTGATTGGGTATGCTACTGGTTGTAGTTTTATTTTAAAAACTCACTTATATTAATTTAAAATATATATACATTTTATTATTTCTAGAATCTATCTTCTTAATTCCAACCATTTTTACATTTCCTAAATTCAACTTATCGGTTATTATAACTTGTGCATTATATATAATGCAATATTTTTTATTAAATATCTATCTTTCATCAACATAGTTATACATTTTAATCTTATAATTGTTTGTATTGAATCAATACGATTCTACGTCTCATATATAAATTATTCCATTTTTCCTTATGCTAATTATAAATTATCCTGGAACAATCATAATAACCGATTCAATGCAAATGTACTTATATAAAATGCAATAATAAAATTCACTAAAAGTTTGGCATGCAATTTTGTACAATATGCTATATTTATCTAGTAAGTATCATATATATTCCAATAATATAGATAAAACAGTTTAGATCTCTAATTTTTTTATATAGTCTGTAATCTATTTTATGATATTTCTAGCATAACTATTATCTAAATATCTTTTGGTTAACCTATATGAAGTTCAAATCTCATGTGCAACAAATTTTGTTTTTTTCCCTAAAATTATATTTTTTATTCAATTAAAATATTTTACCCGAAAAAAATGAGAGTAGGGGTGTAATCAAGTCGAGCCGAGTCAAACAGTGTAAGACTCAAGTTTGACCTCGACTAAAATGTTCAGTCGAGTTCGATCGACCTTTATATTTTAAGCTTAAAGATTGGTTCATAAAAAGTTCGATACGTCCGAACTTGATTCTAAAGATCGAACTAATTTTACCCTTTTTCGGCAAAAGAATGAATATGAATGGTTCGATTCAGGTTTTGTTCAAATAAAAATATTAAATATTTGTGTTGAAGTATATATAAAAAGTCAAAACGATAAAATCTCGATTAGGCTCGTGAATCTTACGAATCGAGTAATTTGAAGTTCGAACTCGGCTCGGTAAAGTATTTAAGCTCGAGTTCGACTCGAAAACTATTGAACGAAATTCAAATATTTTATGAGCCGAGTTCGAGCAACTCACGAACATTTTGATTCATTTACACTCCTAAATGAGAATAACAATTATAAATCAAAGGCATATGTTAGTCTTTTCAGAGTTAGTCAAAATATCATATTGGCCTACATTATATAAAAAAGATAGATAACATAATTCATCTATAATACTAAATTTTTGAAGAAATTTGTGATAATATTTTTCAATATTAGCAAGCGATGCATATGTTGATAATTTTATCTTGATTATATTTTAAAGTAAATGTTAAATAGAATATAATAAATGAGGTTCTAGAAATGTAGTAGATGATTTTTAAAAAGATACACAAAATATCTTTGGTGTAATGGTTAGTGCATGTTTGGCTAACCATATAAGTCGACTTATATGGCGAAATCCCGTTTCCAGCTTATTTAGAGTGTTTGGCAAAATAAGCAAAAACCCGTTTTTAGAACTTATATGGGATAAGTTGAATGTTAAGAAATCCTAACATTCAACTTTCAACTTATTCTTATTTCTCGATATACACAATATATAATATCCTTCAAATATTCAAAATCATATATCTTTTGATTCGTTCATTAAAAAATTGATATGTATATGTCAAATTTCTCTACTCATCGAGATCTATCCATTGATATCCACTTATATATATATTAAAAAACAAATATTTTGAAAATATTAAAAAAAGTTAACTTATAAGTTCTGATTTACCAAATACTCTACTGACTTATAATTTCTGATTTACCAAACACTCTATTAACTTATAAGTTCTGATTTACTTATCACTTATATGATACTTATCACTTTAAGTTATAAGTTACTTATTTTAAGGTAAGCCAAACATGCCCTTAGTGATGTGAACTTAATTCATCTCTAACATGAAGGTCATGGGTTCAATTTCCAACATTTTTTTTACATTATTATGATAAAAGGGTAAATATGTAATTTACTAAATAACCATAAAAAACCTTGTTGGCATATAATAGATATAATGGATGTGTTTAATCTTAAAACGAAACTGATTAATTATCAAAAAAGGGTAACATGTTTCACCTAAAAAAGGAAATAGATTAATTATTCATAACTATAAAAAATTAAGTAAGGATAATTAAATAATAACTATCAATAATTAAATAAGGGCAATTAAGTAAAAACAAGGTACCGTGCTGACCAACCGACCGACCACACTTTTAATTTTTCGGTTATTATTATATGGCATAAATACGGGTTTTAAATAAATTTTATTATGACAGCAAGATATGGTAAGATACGAATTTTATAGGTTTAAAATTTCCAAATGATATAATTTAATCATAATAAATATATATATATGGTGCCCGAGATATTTTCAGAAAAAGAGAAATTTTAATTAGAATATATATAAAAGTTGATACATATTATTTGAAAGAGGTAATCGATGAGTAATTAGTGATTACAATATTCTATTAAATAGAAAATATAGTGCTTTAGCTGAAATGGAAATTAGTTTGGTATTATAAATCATAACATTATAATTGTATATTATTAAATAAAATTTCCCGTACTATTTTAATAAAAAGAGAAATTTTAGTTAGAAAAAATATAGAAAAGGAAAAAATGAAACTGAATAGTTATTGAAAAAATATAAAATATAACATGCTTTACATAAAAAAGGAAATTAATTAGATATTTATAATTTTATTTTTTATATCGTTCAATAGTTGGCTTTAAAATAGTTATATAGATAGATATAAGGAAGGGTATTAGGTAAAAACATGCTAATATATAAGTAAGGGCAATTAAGTAAAAGCACAAATTACCAAAAAACGGGTACCAAAATTTTAATGTTTCGTTTATTATAATATAGAAATTTAGTTAGGTATTGTTAATTATAACATTGTTATTATATTATTAAACAGAATTGCCCGTACTATTTTTAATAAGAAGAGAAATTTTGGTTAGAACAAGTATAGAAGAAAATGTGGTTTACCTAAAAAGGAAAATGATTAGTTATTGAGAAAAAATTAAAGGTAACATGATTTACATAAAAAATGAAATTAATTAGTTAATTATAATTATATAAATTTTAAGTCATTCAATATTTGGCTTTGATATAGTAATATAGATAGATAGATATAACTATGGGTATTTAGATAAAAAAACATGCTAATATATAAATAAGGGTAATTAAGTAAAATCATCAAGTACCAAAAAACAGGTATCAAAATTTTTAATGTTTCAGCTATTATATAATGGGAAATCAGTTTGATATTATTAATTTAACATTATTATTGTATATTATTAAATAGAATTGCTCGTACTATTTTTAATAAGAAGATAAATTTTAGTTAAAAGTAATATTGAAGAAAATGTATTTTACCTGAAAATGTAAATTGATTAGTTATTATAAAAATATAAAAGGTTGCATATTTTACATAAAAAAAATGAAAATTGAATAATTATTTATAATAATATTTTTTATATATTTTTCAATATCTGGCTTTAATATAGGATTATATATAGATATTTATATAAATAAGGATAATTAAATAAAAATTAGAAATACCAAAAAATATGTAACAAAACTTTTAATGTTTCCGTATTATATAGTAACAAGCTTATAATCCGTGCGATGCACGAATTTCTTTTGATATGTAATAAAGTTTACTTTATATTATAATAATATTTTTATACAATCATTATTCCCAATATTTAATTTTAATTTTAATTTAAATGATTTAATATAAATTTAATTAATGATATACATGGTTTAAAACTTATATTATAAAATTTTAAAATAAATATGTTGTTGATGGGGTTCAACCTAGAAATTTTAATAAATTAATTTAATTATACAATGTATTTAATCATTAGAACTAACGGTTCTGATTTTTTACTAAAAATCTAACGGTTATTATTTGTAATATAAGGATTTCTATTATATTTTGTTAGTGATTAAAGAATATGTTATGATATCTTTGGTTATATATTAATTATTGCAAGATTAAGTTTTAAATTAAAAGTCAACGTGTTTTAATTAGAAAAAAAATATTATTGATTGGAAGGTATGATAGGTGTATAAAAAGTAATATCATCAATAAAAAATAATTATTTTTTAATTAAGAAAGGTAATCAATTAATTATCATTAACTATATTATTTTATTATTTATTTTAATAATTAGGATGACCGTGCCGAAAATCGAATAGACAAACTTTCAATACCCATGTGATGAACGGTTTTTTTTGTTATGTTTTAAATTTTGTTTAATATTACAATTATGTTTTTATATATTCATTATTTTTAATAAATTTTTTAATTTTAATTTAATATAGTTTAATATACTCATTTTTATGAATTAAACTAATGTTTCCTTATTAAAAACAAAGTGTACAAATTTTTAATATATTTTATTAGTAATTGAAAAATATGGTGTGATATTTTCGGGTTTATATTAATGATAGTAAGATTTGTTTTAAATCAAAAAGATAACGTGTTTTAATTCGAAAGGAAATATTAATGATTAGAAGATATGATATGACTAATGTTTTTAGATTTTTATAAAAGGTAATATCTTCAACTAAAAGAAAATGTAAAAAAGATAATCGATTAATTACCATTAACTTTTATTTAATAATACAATTATGTTTTTTACATAATCATTATTTTTAATTTTTATTTAATATAATTTAATAAACTCATGTTTACGGATTATACTAATATTTCCTTATTATAAACAACGTATACAGATTTTTAATATATTTTATTAATAATTGAAAAAAAGGTAATATCTTCAACTAAAAGTAAATGTGAAAAAGGCAATCGATTAATTACCATTAATTTTTATTTAATTATACAATTATGTTTTTACATAATCATTATTTTTAATTTTTATTTAATATAATTTAATAAACTCATGTTTACGGATTATACTAATATTTCCTTATTATAAACAACGTATACAGATTTTTAATATATTTTATTAATAATTGAAAAATGTGGTGTGATATTTTCGGGTATACATTTTAGTAAATTAATTTAACCATATATTATATCTAGGGTGAATGCCCTATCTACCCACAAATTAAAGATGGGGAACCAAAATACCCACCGTCAGTTGGGGCGGCCCTAAATACCCACGGGACACGCTACTAGCAGTGCCGTTTCTTCGGTCACGCTTCTGTAAAAGGAGTATTTCATGAGACACGCTTCTGGAAACGGAGTATTGTTGTAACACGCCTCTGACAAAGGAGAATTCCACTAAAGATACGCCACTTCCAGAAGCGCATCTTCGGATACGCAACTGTGAGTGGCGCATTCCTCGTCTTCTTTGTTTGCAGAGAGTCGCGAGAGAAGCTCTCGCCGGTGACTTGTCTCATTCTCTCTGTTCACCCATCTCCCGTAGTTTTCCAGTCACTAGCTATACACCAATCGAACCGGCTTCCTCTCATCTACAATCCTATACAGGTTTCATACCATTTCATTTGCCGGATTTAGAGATCTCGCGACTTATATTCAAAATCGCGATTCCGGCTACCATTTTTCTCTCCCTCCGTTCACCCCCCCTCCCGTGTTTGTTCAATCACATTATACATACCAATCGATTCGTCTCTTCACCCTCTACACATCCATACCAGTTTCATAACATTTGATTCGCTAGATTTGAAACACCTAAAATCAATTTGTCACCGGCGAGAGGCTGCAGCCGCATGTTTCAGACTTGCTATAGTACGAGGGATACGCCGTTTCCAGTGGCGTATCCCGTGGGTAGATATGGCCATCTGTACCGCAAATGGGCATTTTGAACCATGGGTACCTCATTTTGAGGCATTTTGAGGCATTTTGGTCATTATCTCTTATATCTAATCATTAGATCTAACGGTTCTGATTTTTAACTAAAAATATAATGGTCATTATTCGTAGTATACGGATTTCTATAATATTTTGTTAGTGATTAGAATATATGGTGTGAGTAAATATTAGTTATTGCAAGATTATGTTTTAAATTAAAAGTTAACGTGTCTTAATTAGAAAAACATTGATTGAAAGATATGATATTTTAGCTGTTTATAAAAAGTAATATCATCAATTAAAAGTAAACATTTTTTAATTAAAAAAGGCAATCAGCTAATTATCATTCATTATATTATTTTATTATTTATTTTAATAATTTTGATGATCGTCGAAATATGATGTGATATTTCGGGTATATATTAATGTTTGTAAAAATAGTTTTAAATCAAAAAGGTAACTTATTTTAATTTGAAAGGAAATATTAATAATTGGAAGATATGATACGATTGATGTTTTTAAATCTTTATAAAAGGTAATATATTCAACTAAAATGAAATGTAAAAATGGCAATCTACTAATTACCATTAATTATATTATGTTATTATTTATTTTAGGTGTTTTAATAGCATAAATATCATATATATTTTTCTTTATAATGAAGGGTAAATAAGTAAAGACGTACCAAGAAATTGGTACAAAAAAATAGGTACCAAAACTTTTAATATTTCGGCTTTTATATAACAGTATAGATATATAGAGTTCCACTCCTTAGAGACCCAACTTGCATAGAGTCCATGTGGAAACCCATCATCTAACCATTAAATCAACCAACGGTTGTGATTAAAACAATTAAAAAACAAAAAGAAATTAAAAAAAAGACAAAGCCGTTGCAACTTACACGCACACTCTAACCACCTCAGCTCACTACTCTCTGCAAATATACACACGATGCATACAAGCGTACGTCGGAAACGGAGAAAAAGTCCAAATAGCAACAGAATACACCTTGAAATCGTGATTTCATCTTCAAATCTAGTTATCAAGGTAATGATTCTGTAATTTTTTAGAGTTTAATTCATAATCTAACTAGCATTTTTTTAATTTTTTCAGGTTATACTCGAAAAAGATGTTTGGGAGAAAATAGATAATTTTTTTTTCTAATTCAAACTTTGATTCTATAGTAGAACTCGAAATTAATAGGTAATTGGTAATTATATGATTCTACAGTAGAATCAGATCTGATATATATTTGTGTTTTTTGTATTTTGATTCTGCTATAGAACCATGTTTATTTTGATATTCTTTGGCTTCATTTTGTTTTTGTATTTTGATTCTAGTATAGAATCATATTTGTATTATTAGCTGTTTTTGCTTTAAAAAATGTATATGGATGCTTAACTAGATCTGATTCTACAGTGATTCTATAGTTATTTATTGATGTCAGTCAGATTTTATTGCATATAACATTGATTCAGTAGTAGTTTACACTTAATTTCATGTGTAACTACATCTGTTGTACATGTGGTTATGTAATAGAACCAGTTTTGTGTATAAATCGTAAGGTATAAATTTTGTTTCTGTAATAGAACCAAAATTTCTGTTGTACATATGGTTCGGTAATAGAACCAGTTGTTTGTATAAATCATAAGGAATAAATTGTGTTTCTGTAATAGAACCAAAATTTGTGGTTCTGAAGTTGTGCTTGTACAATATAGGTAATTTGGTACTTTATTAGCTAGTTGAGGTGAAGGGATTTTATGTATAAATCTTAAGGTATAAATTGTGTTTCTGTAATAGAAACAAAATTTGGTAAAACTGCATTTGTATAGTACACGCATGAAATTTGTTAAACTGCATTTGTGTTTCATGTATATTTGGTGGTATGAAATTTGGTTCTACAATAGAACAATTATTTGTAGATTCCAATGTCCGTGTACATTTGTATGTTCCGATCTGATGTTCCAATCTGGTTTATATGTTCCGATATGATGTGTTATAATATGGTTGCATAGTAGAACCGAGAAATTTAGCAAAAAGGCATACATATATTTAGAATATATGCTTCTATTTGATTCTACTGTAGAAACATATATATTTATAGTGGTAGCAATGGAATGATTGGTGCAAGAAGTCCTTAGTATCATAATTAAAACTCAAATATTAATTTATAACTCTATGCACATTAATTTATTTTTGAAATACGGACAAAACCTAAATGTTATAGACTTCTTACTGCACATCCAGCCAATCTTCTTTCTATACTAGTCCACAGGTACCAATTCGTAAGTGAATTAATGACCTGGATGCATTTTCGTGGAATAAGACTCTAAATACAGATTTGCTGAACTAATCATAATTGTTAAGCTTGAGTGTAGGTGGTGGGTATGTATACTTTATATAAAGGTCATGCAAATGCTTTAAAACATATCTTAGAACAATGAAAAGGGGAAAGCAGGTTTTCACTACTAAGATTCAAATCCTTTTGTGGCAACCTTATATTTCAAAACTGGAAGTGACCCAGACCTAGTATTGAAATTAATAATACTCAAAACATCTATTATCTATTACTATATATAATAAGAGAACACAAGGGTAAAAATTGCCAATAAAATGGCTATGAAATGTCCATTTTACCCTTTCAAGTTAAAAAATTACAAAAATGCCACCATTTTATAATTTATACTAAAAACATGTTCCTTTGTGTATTCAATGAGAATCGAACCTAAAAAAAATTAAAAACATGATTTCAAGGTATTAGATAAATTTTCTATCTTGGTCTCTTATTTTTAAATTTTATACGTTAATAGAAATCTTTATTTTAAGTCAATTATTTGTGTATAATTTAACATTTTATATTTAAAACTAAATCACTTACTTCAATTATTTTACAAACCAATTCGTTAGGCTAATGCCAATATGGATTGTATATAGATGCCAATAATAATATTGTTGGGTATGATGTACAAGTCTGATTTATGAACGGGGACCGTGTAATTATAAATTTGAGAGATTAGGATGATAATTTTTATCTTTCCATAGTGATAGACACTGCTTTCATATCAACACAATCGTCCACAATTAGCCGCAAGCGATAACATACTCATTAAAATATGTTAAGTGAAAATGATGTGATTTAACTATAAGATTTTGCTTCCCTTAAACTAAGCTTCGCGTGGGCTGTAAAATCGTCCAAATCAGACTTCTAGAACTCAAGATATGACCCAAACAGTGTAGGTAGCACGTGCAGCACAATACATACGAATTTTCATATATTTTAAGTCCAAGATCGATGACTCATGTCATAACCAAGTGTGCTACATTAATTCTTGAGTTTACTTCAAAAATCTTACTAGATTAATCACATCCTCTACTTCTCTTCTATTTAATTTTTTTGTTATAACTTATGAATAAATAAAATATTTGTTTACATTATTCGTAATTTTATATATAACTATATAAAATGTTGGTTTATATTTTTATATAACTCCCTTTTTTCAGTTTGTGTATATAATATAACTATACATTTAGTCATTATTATAAATTTTTAATATTTTGTAGTTTTTTACAATTCAATGGTTATCAATTATGTTACAATTGTTATTTTTTATATTTTTAAATGAAACTATATCTCTTATTAAACTTAATACAAAAACGCAAACAAGAATCACATTCCCGATGAAAATCAAACACAAATCTATAATAATTAGGTCAATTGAATATATCGAACTCGCAGAACTTAAAGATACAACAAATCTATTATCTATTAATTCTAGAGAAAATGACCAAAATACCTCAAAATGAGGTACCCATGGCCCAAAATACTGATTTTCGGAAGGACCGGCCCTGACTACCCACGGGACACGCTACTGCGTGTAGCGTGTCTGAAGTACTGTAGCAATCACTGCGCCTCTCTCATCTCTCCCAGCTCTCTCGAATCTATCCAATCTCTCCGCCTCTCTCCGGCCACCTCCACCGTATCTAAGCACACCAAACCAACCACTACTGCTTCCTCTTCGTTTTACCCAATTTATTTTATCGAATCTGGCCCCGCAGGGGCACATACGAGGTCATGGAAAAAATGAGGGAGAAGAGATGGTTCGATTTGGGGGTTTAAATTCCAGCAAACCAAATGATTTAAGATGGGTATAGGATTGTAGATCGTCGAAAGACGATTCGAATGATGTATAACACGTTATGGGAAAGTACCTATATGCTGTGAACGGAGCATTTCTGTGATTTTCGCCATCGGAATCGCCAGCTCGTGTTTCTCTGATTTTGGAGAAGACGATGGATACGCAACTGGTAAATGCGTATCTTAAGATGCGCATTTGACAGTTGCGTATCTCAAGCTACTGTTCACCTCTGCCCACCAACGTGACCAAGCAATACGCCTTCTCCACCAGCGTGTCTAAGCGACACTACACTCCCAGTAGCGTGTCTGAAGATGCTCCACCACCAGTAGCGTGTCCTGTGGGTATTTAGGGCCGCGCTGACTGACGGTGGATATTTTGGTTATGTGTATTTAATTTGTGGGTATTCTGGGCCATCACCCTCTTAATTCTATCTATCTATCACTAAGATTGTGTTTCAATAAATATTTATATTCTATTTATAAAATCAAACATAATTATAAGTTGATCATATAATTTTAGGTTTACAAAAAATTAAAAATGTGAGTTAAATTAGAGATTTTGGTCGACCAACCAATTAGGCTTTGAACGATTTAATATATAATTGATATAAGAAAGATAAAAATTTAAAAATGTAGAAAAACTTTTGAATTTATGTTTAAAAAGAAGAACTTTAAAATAACATTTATGTTGTTTATAAAAAATAACGTGATAAATATGTAATGTTAGATGAAAAGAAGATATGATTTTTAGGATCACAAATATTATAAAATTATTAGTTATTATTAGTAATAACCCGTCGTATTATTACTTGACTATAAATTATGATACTACATATTTTATATAATACATTAAAATGATGCGTTATGTCATATAATTTAGATTGATAAATGAAACTTTAAATATATAGACACTACTTAACATTTTAAAAATTATCATTTGTAGCCTTGTATATTACCTTTATATAATTTTTAATTATGAAAAACAGTATATATGTCCATATATGTTATAGTCAATTTATAAATTATTAATCGGTATTGTTAAATTATTAAATTATATTAAGTAATATACATTAATTTTCAAAAAAGCATATAAAATAATTGAATTTTAGTCAAAAATGAGTTTTCATAATTTAACATTTCAATAATATGTAATAATTGAGTTATAATATATATTTAGATAAATGTAAGATGAAATCAAAAGGTATGATCCTCTCCCGATTCATTACAATTTCTAAAGATACAATAAGGGTTCGCGACTTCCTCAATTGTGTTAAGCACTCAACAACAGATTAACAAGGCAGAGAAATCAAAATATAACTACACAAGCATAGTAACCATTGAATACTACCTAATTCCCGGATTAGGGAATTAGTTACTCATAATAAATGAAACAATTACGTAATATCTAATCTACTTTTACTTTTGGACATAAGATAAACATAACTAACATAATATACTTCTTCCAAGTTGATCTGATGTAAAATGATATGAACTATAATTTTATTATTTATATATTTGTCATTTTTTTAAAATTTTTCTTTGCAACCTTATTCTATTTTCTATAGGGATTTTGGTTTTATAGGTTCAAGAATGGTATGAGAACATTGCATTATAGACTTGCAATAGAGATGACATTGACATATTTTAAGGGAAGCAAAATCTTATAGTTAAATCACGTCATTTTTACTTAATATATTTTAATGAGTATGTTATCGTTTGCGGCTAATTGTGGACGATTGTGTTGATATGAAAGCAATGTCTATCACTATGGAAAGATAAAAATTATCATCTTAATCTCTCAAATTTATAATTACACGGTCCCCGTTCATAAATCAGACTTGTACATCATACCCAACAATATTATTATTGGCGTCTATATACAATCCATATTGGCATTCACTATTAACACATATCACTACTCATATTACAATTTCATAATTACGAGTTTCCAGATCAGAAATTATTAAACCACCCGCTACCTTATTTAGAACAAAATTAGAGATATTTATATAGAGGCCCGTGCCTTGCACGGGCTGTTTCGCTAGTATATATAATAGGCCAACACAAGAAGAAAATGTGAGATTTTTTAATGCACATGAAAATACCAATTTGCCCTCATGTTTAATATTTATTAAAAAATGTGTTGTTCATGAGAATCGAACTTGAGTCTACCAAATAACTTAGGCATGCTCTTACCACTACGCTACAATGTCACATGTGTTTTCAAACCATACAAATAATAAGTGAATGTCGTTTAAGAGTAATACATTTGTAAATAACTATGGAACTAAATTAAACTTAGGTAAAACACTAACACATTTTTATTAAAAAAAGTGTTGTTCATGGGAATCTATCAAGTAACTTATGCATGCTCTTGCCACTACGCCACAATGTCACATGTGTTTATAAATCATACACGTAATATGTGAATGTCTTAACAGTAATACATTTGTAAATAAATTTGGAGCTAAATTAAACTTTGAAATAATAATAATAATAATAATAATAATAATAATATAATAATCAACATAATATTCATAGGGTCACCAATTTAATTCACACATCTTTCTATCACTAAATCATAGTGAAGTAAAAAATTTAAGTCAATGTCTATTTGACTAATATTATATTATGAGTGACTAATGAATAGTTAAAAATGTAAACATAAAAATAAATTTGATAAATTATATATTTGAATGATGATATTAATTTTAATCAAATAAAATTCTCAAAACAAAATAAGTCATTCAAAAAAGTACCTCCTACCAACTTTTGACTTTAAGCTATTTTTTTAACTTTAAGTCAATTTCTGACTTATTACACAAATAGACATTTTTTGATTTAAAGTAAAAAATGACTTTAACCTCCGACTTAAAGCCGTTGCCAAATAGGCTCTTAGTCTCATGTGTTTTAAATCATACACATTATAGATGTGTGTGCATGCATTACTTGAGTGAAACAAATTTTGATATTTTTATTATTGTAACGTATTAACAATTTTTGGCTATATTTTATTTTTACATTTATTGATTCGGATTATAGTATATTATGTTATATCATTTATTAATATTATTCTCTATCGATGTCAATATTTAGAACTATACAAATTATTATTTGACGAATTTATTGATTTATCAAATATTTATTTACCAAGATACAATTAATCAAAGGTAAAAATTTTAAATTTTTTTAAATAATTAAAATATCAATTAAAAAATTATAATAAATTTTAAAAAATAAGTAAAGCTAGCTAGAGACTCGTAATTCAACAAACTCATTCAAGTCTTTGGTCTATCAATTAGAATCCAATAATAAACTTGTAGTTACACAAGATATATTTACTCAGTCAATTAGAATTATCTGGTGTTTTACAAGTCTAGCGGACAGAGGAATAGTAAAGGACAAAGGATGCTTAAAATGAAGAAATTAGAAGAAAATAGATGAAAGAGTTGGAAAGATAGTTTTAAGAAGTGAAAGCGCAAGGCCAGAGTAGAATATTTGAAGATTTACGAAGTTTTTGATTAATATCAAGAGTAAAACCTACATTCGCAAAATGCAATATCTTGAAGCCTATTTAGTTTGTATCTTGAATATTATTGGAGATCGAACTAAATGGATGTATCATTTTCAAAGAAGTGGAAGAACAGTTTACTATTGTAAGTGTTCTGAAAAATCTTCTTAATTAGACGATGCCTATAAAACACTCGAATTCTATTATATGACTCATAAAAAGAAAAACTAACATGACTATTATCAATATTACTCATATTAATTTTCAGATTACAAACTTGAACATACTTAAATAAGTACACAATAATAGCATATGTGCCATTAACAAGCAAAATTCCATTAAAATCAATCACATGGAGTACTTTGAAAGACATTGATCATGCATAATTTAATTTAAAAATACAATTTAAAATAGCGACCCGTGCCTCGCACGGGTTTTTATGCTAGTAGTACATAATACGAGAACATGTCCAAAAACATTATATTTTTCAAGAATGAACATACCGCAATAATTACTTTAGCCGGCTTGTTTTGCAACCTCAATCGTTTAGATAGACCATTCTATCTGTAATATCCTCCACGAAAAGATGTCACCTGGAAGGATGTAGTGTAAGGTCATACATTGTAATGTCTAAGGAAACACTTGAAACCACAAAAAATATATATAAAAACTAATAAAAAATGTTACATTTGTGCTGCATGATAACTAATTCCATTGTCTTTCTCATCTCCGGCCAGATGGTCATCAGATTTATCATTTGATTCCAATAAAATTTCTTCTCTCTTTTCAGTTGTAAAATATTGCTCCAGTTTTGGCAGAGCATTTCTTTTGTAGTTCCACACCAGCATAGAAGCGTAATCTTGTGGTGATACCAGACCTTGTTCACTAAGGCATTGCCTTTGCTCCTCCAGAGTTTTTGGATCATCAAGCTTTATATATTCAAGCAAAGCCTTCTCATGATCAGGCCTCCAACCATTTGGAAATGGAGTATAATCAGTCTCTAGCACAAGAGACATTCTGGTGTACTGAAGCCCATCAATTGACTCTGCAAGGCCCATTTCTCAGCAAATTATGATACTCTGGTGACTGCCCTTTCTTTTCCTTTATAGGACGACTTAAGTTCCTAGCACCAATCTTGTAAAGAGGTGCGCATTAAACACAAAGCATCAGTTCAACTTCCTCTTGAGTCTTATCCTAATGTCAATGCAAACTGATGACTCTTATACTCATATTAAAATGTATGCAATTTGCCTAGCAGTTTGTTCTCGAACTATTAGGCATTTTGACTTGCATCCTATCATATATCCTCCATTTGATTTTGCAAACTTCTCTAAAGTGCAATTTACTAATCCTTTTTAATGCTAATGCAAACACAAAACTGCTTAGCTTTAATATTAATTCACCATTTTATTGCTTAATTTATGTGTTCACAGACTCACATCAGAACAAAAGAGGATGATCTAGCTGGATGTATAAAGGTATGAATTAACGAATGCCTACTCTTCCTTCATATGTCTGGTTATACAAATTTCTTTATTCAATAAACTTTACTCAAATTAACTTAATATTCTAGCAAATCCAACTATGTTTACCAGATAATGTTACTAATACATGGTTCTCACATTTGACAGAGCCTGGAGGGACTGATCAAGTACATATCGTAGCTAGCTGCAGTTCAATCCAAGATGTTATCTTTTTCCATTTACCGATTTCTACTGATTCAAGCAATTCTTCAGAGAGTTAAACACATATTATAGGCGATCCACTCAAAATGAGCCTTAGTGTTGTAAACTTGAGTTCTTGTAAGCTGTTCATAAATGAAGATTTGTTAGATTTTGTGCAGATGTATAAATTGGTTCTTTCCGAATTTTTATTTTTGTAAAGACAGAGTGTTGATGCAAATTCCTTGGAAGCTGCATTTTTACGATTGATTACGAAATGTTATTGTCATCTGTCATATAGCAAATTTTAACATCTGTGCGTGTGTGCATTTATAGCATTGAAGAAGTATCAACTTGTTCGCTTGTTGTCTTACAGAGTTACCGGTACCGGACATTTAGTACATGTGGGTTTCATTTGCGTAGTTGCTAATTTTATGTAAAGGCCAGGTCATTTAAGCGATATATTCAATCATCCAAGACTCCAAGTACATACAAAGAAATACAAATGAAATTTCACATGTTTTTGGCTCAGAGTAACCGGCGAGTTCTTTTCACACTTGTAGCGGCCTGCTGATGGCATAATACACGAGCAACTCAGTATATGGTCTATATAAAGAAAATACTGGCCGCATGCTTTTTAGCAAATGAAAACCCCATCCTATACATGTAATTATGTAGTAATCATATACTTCCAACCTCCAAGGCATCGCATGTGATTCTTGTTAACTTTGTGAATACATAACTGAGCTAATATACAAAATTTAGGATTAAATTTAATGACTTCACCAGAAGACAGTTTAAATGACTTGGCCAAAACCAAAGTGAAATTGAATTGTTTCTTTCTAATCAATCAGCCTCTTCCAAAATTAATTTATCTAAAATGAAGATTATGCCTTAAAACATTCATGGCTACACACTAGATGAAAAGTATAAATACCATTTGTAAACCTCAACTTACGGAAGAACAATATCAGGTTCTTCACATCCTCTGAGAATATCAATTTGTTTGAACTACAAAAGAAGTATATCAAGTTTCTGAATCTTTTTCATCATGGAACTTATATGTCTCTGATAAACGAGTTACAAACAACATTCGTATTACTTACAACAAAGTGTAACAAAATCAGAAAACTCATTACGTAGGTATCAGTACTGAAATATTTCCTAGCTTAGTCTATCAGATGGTTGTATGAACAAACACCACAGTAAGCACCGCAGTGGAAGACTTGTTAAGATGGAACCGAGCATGGTCATTAACAACAATTCGCTCCTCTTTGTAAAGCATCTCTTTCTTTTCCTCATCAGCCTTTTCAAATAAATGTCACCAGAATCATCATCATCAAACTTGGTATAGCAAATTAGCCCATTGCAGCTCCCATGTACCGTAACCTTTTTCTCCCCGGGGAATCTCAAATCATAATAGTTTTAAAGACTTCCTTTATCATAATATTCAATTGATAATAAGATTTTAGATAATAAGAGCATAGAAAATACTCTGCATTATTATTTGGACGAGAGAGGTGCATGGTAATGAACCCACGCGATTTTATCAAAGCATACCATGATTTGCAGATAGATGTGCATGTCAAAATAGACTTTATGCATTGTAGTTTCAAGAGAATTTGCTCATTAACTTCATCAGGCAAGGAGGAATAATCAGGTATCATACATGTACTCTTGCATCTGAACCACTGGCTGGTAACACGTGTCTCATCGTCATATGTGTTCTATGGCGTCTAAACAACCACTGACCAATCTCACGTCTTGGCATGCGTCACAGAACAATCTGCTGGCCATTCTTCAGTAACCTATTTGACATAATAAACATGTAAAGGAACAATGATAATTCTGGAATATAAGGGGAATATCTTTTATTAAATGAATCGGGAATAGTTGCCTAGTGAAGGAAGCTATAAGACAGATATGGAGAAATAAATTATGAGATGCAGTCCCCTGCCTCGACCCTTCTATGTTATTTAATTATTTGAAAGCATATATTATGTATTTATGAGCAAGCTTGTTGTATATATTAATGTAGTAAATGGATCCTAAAGAGAGATGCCTACGGCTCATGCAACTAATTATCATGATGATTATTGTTACTAGTGACTTCGTAAAAATTTACGATTGTGCACAACCTTAGTACTTGATTGACAATATGTGCAACAAGGAAATGTAGCCAACACACTTATGCAGGGATCAGAATAGTTAAGCTATTAAGACACACTATTCCAACTGTATAAGTAAAAAATACTCCGAATACTAGTACCATAAAGAGGAGTCAGAATTATTCATCATATCAGACATTATGATGGTGAAAATTACTATGAAATTATCCTGCTCATGAGGTAGATTTGCAGACGGCCTTTTATATCTAAATTTCCATGCGGTACTATAATTGTGGCTCCTTCAACTTCAACAATACTATCAATTTTGTCTGGTTCATATGTTCCTATTCAACATAAACACAAAACTCCTGATTAAAGATATTTATTATTTTGATTGTATAGCAGAACCAAGTTACATACATTGTCTCTTTGCAACTATTCCCAATTCTAGAGTGGAACCAAAACCTATTGATCAAAATTGCATTACAAGACTACTCATTTAAGATATCGAATATTATGATTCTATAATAGAACCAAATGAAATACATAATTTAAAAAAAAGGTTGTTTATGATCATAACCTCCTCCAACGAAAATCATTTGGTTCCACGATAGAACCAAAACTATAAAACATAACCACTTTACAAAATTACATATTTGAGAAGGAGTATATTGTTTTAGTTTTATGGATCTATAATAGAACCAAGAAAACTACATGATTCATACTGTAAATAACAATATTATTGTTCAATGTAAAATACATACAATTAAACAATAAACACCCACATCTAACCATAAATTACAAATAAAAAACTTAAAAACAAGACAAATTGGTTATAAATTGAACCTGAGATGGACTGGAGGACAACATAATCACAAATTTGAGCTTGATTTGAGGAACAATCGGCTTGTTTCGAAGAACACGGAACTTGATTTGTCGAAGACGCCATCTAAGATTAATTTTAATTACATTGAGAGAGTTAGAGAAAGAGTACGAAAGATATGGGGGAGAGATTGAGAGAGAGAGACTATGAGAGAGAGGAACATGCGAGAGAGAGATCAGAGAGATATCGGCGAGAGAGATTTTAGAGAGAGATGAATTAAGAGAGAGAGATTAGAGAGATATCGGCGAGAGAGATTTTAGAGAGCGATGATTTAAGAGAGAGAAAGTTACGACCTTTAACTAACCATATAATTTATGTTTGTATATTTTTTTTCATTTTGAATTATCATAAGCCGTTGAATTTGATTTAGATCTAATGGTTGAGATTAATGAAGAGGGTTCTCCATGGTTCTTCACGAAATAATGGCTTAGATATATATTTGAATTTACTCCCTAAAAGTGTTTGATTGCAATAATCATACGGGCCGGACTGCAAGTCTATAACTGTTGTGGACCTTATTGACTTAAACTTTGAGGCCTCAAAACATGAAAATTGATTCTTGGAAGTGTGAGTATAATTGAACATAAATACAAAACCAAATTGATCAGTCTTTCCTAAGTAAAATATAGGCGGCCCAAATTTGTTGAATATATAGGTAAATGTAGGCAGGCCCAAATTCTTGGACTATACAGTAATACAGGCATTGGTAAACAGAAATGCAGTACAGAGTTTACTAAGAAATTAGTAGGCTTTTTTTGTTAAAAAATTGACCATGCTTTATTTTTCGGTGTTGCCTTACTTTATTTTTTTTGTGTTCGTTGCTTAAATTGACCATGCTTTATTTTTCTGTGTTGCCTTACTTTATTTTTTTTTGTGTATGTTGCTTTCGGAAAATAAAATATTTTGAGCAATTTTATATTTGGAAAAAAAATTCAACTCCAGAAAATGGCAATAAATGAAAATGGCAATAATATTTTATCACCATTTTTCATTATAAAATTTCTAATTACAAAAATAACGACCAAAAAAAGTAATCGCGAACAAAAATATTTTAAAAACTTAATTATTTATTTATTGATAAATAAACGGAGGCAATCTCTAAATCTTGGTTGTTGATAGGTGATTTAAGTTTGTACCCTGGTTTTACTGCTCGTTTAGTTGTTTATATATTTCTATTTTAGTACCAAACAGAATTGAGTAAAGGCCATCTATGAATGGGCAGAGACTTTAATATGCTTATTCAATCGTGAATATGATTTGCAAATTTCTTCTGTGTATCACATTTCACACATGGATATTTACTCGTTATTTTGCACAAACGTATGCATACATTTGATATCTTTATCTTGTTTAACACAATCTACAATGATATTAACTGAAAAGGTTAGTTTAAATAATGTAGTAGTATTAATTATGTAAATTTATAAGATTTAATACATAATGGAGTTCATTATAATAATTAATTATATTTTAAATAATATATTATTATTTTAATACTAAAATAAATTAAGTGAAGTCGGTGGAGGTTAGGTCATGACATAAAATTACCATGCAATTAAATTGATACTGATATGACATTGACATTCCTACCTAAGAATACCGACCTCCTCCACTACATTTTTATCTAGAGTTGAAAATGTAGAGCTGTAATTCGGGTCGAGCCGAGCGAGTTCGAGCAGGGTATTCGAGCCGGGTAGTTATTCGAGCTGAGTTTTTTTTCGCGAGCCGAGCCGGCTCGTTTAACTAAACGAGCTGAATTTTCTGTTCGAACTCGACTCGTTTAACTAAACGAGCCGAGTCGAGCCGACTCGTTTATAAACGAGCCTATTTAAACGAGTCGAGCGAGCCGAAATAACACTTAAACGAGCTTAATTTTCTACCCGAACTCGGCTCGTTTAATTTCACGAGCCGAGTCGAGCCAGCTCGTTAAATTAAACGAGCCGGAACCTCTACCCGAACTCGGCTCGTTTAACTAAACGAGCCGAGTCGAGCCAGCTTAAACGAGTTCGAGCCGAGCGGTACAGCTCTATGAAAATGAATCCGAACAATTCGGATTCAAATTGGAATTCGGCTTATTAAAAATGAACATTATTCATAATTGTATAATAAATAAGCGAATTCAAATCTTGTTTTATAATTCAAATAAATATTGAATCGAATTTCACTATTTTAGTATTCGTTCATTTTTATATGGAATAATTCGAATAAATTTAGAGTATTCGATATTGTGTCTATTACACATATTCAATTAGAATTTGTAAGTCATGTATGTATTATATATTATATGATATATAACATAGGGAATGATTCAGTTGAGAACAATTTATACGTGAGAACAGTGAAAATAATTGTTTGTTATGCATATTTTTCACAGTTTCATTGTTGTATTATTATGATGCAGAATGGAGTTCTCACTGTTTCCATATCAACATGTGTTCTCAGCAGAGTATGACCCATTTTATATATACGGCTGAGTTTCAGTAAAAACTTTCTTAAATATAAACTTACAAACTTTTTTTGTTCAACACATATAAAACTTTGATTCAACATCATTTATTAAATACTAATTAAAATTTTATTGTAATACACATACATGGAAATGAAAATATATTTATAACATTTTATAATTTATTAAAGCACATTTGCAACATTTTTTTTGAAAAGTTAAAATTCCATTATAACGGATGTTCAACAGATATATAACTTAAGTTCAACATCACCTGTTGAATAATAATTATACTTGTGTTTCCAAGTATATAAAATAATTTTACATCGGTAGAATGAAGAATATTGCATTGAATTAATATTATTTCATATTTTTATACGCTAATTTGGTATTGATTAAGCAGAAGGATAGTTGAGGATTATAAAATATTTATTCAACAAATTTTGAATTATGGTTCAATATTCTCTATATTAAGAAAATAAATTTCATATTTTTATGCCGTATTTTGGTATTAATGAATTCCAGAAAGATATTGAAGAACTAAATCATGTGTATTCAATAAAATATCAATTATTTTTTGAAAAATTATATTGAATCGAAGTTATAAATATGTTGAAGAAAAAAATTTGTAAATTTATATTTAAGAAAAGTTTGTATTTGATCCTAATCATATATATATATATATATATATATATATATATATATAGAGAGTCCTACTCCTCTACAAACCAATCTCAAATAAAAACTAAAAACCAAACACTAATCCAACATTTCAAGTTAATCTAATGACCAAACTAGGGGCATCCCAATACAAAAAAAATATAAAATTCTTGGCTCCATCCAACAAAAAATAAATAAATAAATTACTGTTCACTGCTGACGTGGCAGTGACGTCAGGGTGAACAATATTTTTTTTTTGTGCTGAATGTAGCCAAGAATTTTATATATTTTTTTTGAAGGTGCCCCTGGGGGGCCCTTAGAATAAATGAAATATAAAATATTTAATGCTAGTTTGTAGTTTGTATTTAAGGATTGGTTTGTATTTGAGCAAAAACATATATATATATATATATATATATATATATATATATATATATATATATATATATATATATATATATATGGAAACAAAATTTTGGTGGAGATCGGAGACCATATATCAATCAAAATATTACCGAAACTTATTTATTGAAAATCATGTTCTATAAAAATCACTATTTTATTTATTTCGTTAAAAATTGTGAAAATAATATACGTTTAACATGCAAATTTCATTAAAAATCTTGAAAATCGTGTATGTTGTGCAAAAAAATATTGCAAAAGTATTATTCTCCAAAATATGTTCTACTTGCAATATATGATTTTTAAGATTTTGAATGAAATAATAATATTAATTGAACATTCTTTGTAAATATATATGTTTTTGCAATATTTTGAATGTATATAATTTAATCATAATATTATTCACGCATATTGACTATTTTTCATCCCTATTTTTATAAACTTTTTGGAGGCAGGCAGATGGCGCAGCAGATGCAGATGGATAGCTAAGCTAGCGTTCACTTTGGAAAATATTTGACGTACATGTATAAAACTCAACTCAACTCAACGTACTCAGTATATCCCGCATGAGCAGGGTCTGAGGGGGATAGGTTGTACGCAGCCATGCCTCTACCCAAGGATAGAGAGACTGTTTCCGGTTTTTTTTTTACCCCCGGCAGGAGTCGAACCCATGACCTCTCGGTTCATGGATTGAGCACTTAACCACTATGCCAACTCAACCCCTTTCTATTTGACGTACATGTATATGAATGAATTAGTGCGATTAGGTGTTTTGTTAAGCAAATAATTAATGCATAATAATTAGAGCCAGACTAACTAAAAGGTTTAACGTTCCATTTATTAATGAGTCTTTCTGATGTATGCACAAGGTTACACATTACATAAGGGTACACATTAGTCACTTACTTGTATGTCACAGGTAGGGATGGACGTCGGGGCATTTCGGGGTCGGGGAGTGCTATCTCCGCCCCCATCCCCGAATTCAAACCCGATCCCCGTCCCCGGCCCGTTTCCCATCGGGGATTATTTTTCATTCCCCGGCCCAAACGGATAACGGGGATCCCCGCGGGAAATCGGGGAATTTTATTTTTTTTAAAAAAAATAATATTAAATAATTTTAAACACTAACTAGTGAGCTCAAATGCACTAAATTGAGATAAAAAAATATTATTTAAAGAAACAATTATAAACAATATGGAAATGAAGTTATTTAATTATTAGAAAAATAAACATACAAAATTAAAACATCATTTTGTTTCCATTATGAAGTATTGGAAATTCATTTATATTAATATATGATTATTAATATATATATATATATATATATATATATATATATATATATATGTATTAAACTGTGGTGAAATCGAGTCGGGATTAAAAATCGGGCCGGGTAGAGAAAATCGGGGCGGGGGTCGGGGATCGGGCCGGGGACACATAAAAACCCGGTCCCGGCCCGCTCCCCGATTTTTTTTGAAAATTGTCCCCGCTCCCCGGTCCGTACCTGAAAAAATCCCCGAATCCCCGCCCCGTTCGGTGCGGGGATCGGATCGGGATCGAGCGGGCCGGGATGAATGCCCATCCCTAGTCACAAGTGACTTTTTTTTATTACTGACATTTTTTGTGCATACAGGGAATTTATTATCAATAATAAAAAATCAATTAAAATTTGATAACTCATCGCCTTTGTACACATATTACAAGAAACCAAGAGTGTGAGAGCTGCCTCAGTGGAAACGAGGCCTAGCGTTGATCCAAAGGGTCACGGGTTCGAACCTCACTCGCCTCCTGCGTGTAACCGTGTTGGAGAGATAGTGGAAACTTTGACCAAGACAAGGCGTGGTGTATCTTGCGTATCGCAGGAAAGCCCAGTCACTGGGTCTTGCCGCACGGTTAGCATGATTTACATGCCGGTGTTGACCTTGGGACTGGTCGGCTGGTCCTGGTATATAATCCAGGCAGGCTAGCGTATCCTAAACAACACGTTTTTTTAACCAAGAAACCTTATTAATTGGTACCGCCCGCCTGAATAAGTTGCCTTTGAAATCACGCTAGTGCTGGGTATTAAGAATGAATTCATGATATCTGTCTACAGAACCAACGACTCTGTCTTCCTTTTGTAAATAAGAAATCTTTAATAATTACTCGTACATAAACGTAGAAGTTTCTTGTTTTATGCTGTGGTTCTGCTTGTCCCAGCAGCAGCATATAGGAGTAATTAAAGTGTCAAAAATAAACGTAAGCTAGCTCTGGCTATACAAAGACAAGTTGTTGCCATTGTCACAGGGAACTTGAGTCGTACTAGCAGCTTCTTCCATACAGTATATATGACGGTGAACAACTCCATATAGTATGATCAAATTTATTGGCCGATTCCACTTGTTTTTTTTTACACTAGCTACCTCCTACCATTTGACTATCTTTTCTATTTACTCTCTTTTGTCAAAGGTTAGTTAGGATTTTTATAATTGACGAGACTACAAATATTTTAGATTTTTCTGTTGATCGTTGTCAAATCATTTTATAATATTTTTCTTGTAAAGTTCGTTAAAATAAAGTAATAAAAAAGTATGAATAAAATTAATAACCCAACCCCTTTGCAACTTGTCTCCATGTGAGAGTCGGTATACCGTATACCTACTTCCATTTTTTTAATCGTTCGCATATATTTGAGTGGAATTTTGGAGTACATTTTTGTGTATATAGTTAAAAAATACTACAGTATGTGTTTAAATTCAGAGCGTGAGGAATTTAAATATAGTGGGGGCAAATAATAATAAATGTGAATAAAGAATTCATCAACCGTACCCGTATTGGTGATACAGCAAACAAGAGGACGATTGTTTGGTGGTTCAAATAAAACCCACATGCCTCTGGTGACATATCTATGCATCTATGCTCTATAATTTATTTATAAGCATGTGAAAAAGTTAACATGTATTGCATTCTTTGTTTTATTTTATTTTAAAATTGTCTCAGATGCATTAAATTTATTGTTTTCTGTCACATAAATTTTGATAAAATATTCGTAAGTAATCCTTTATCAAAAACATAAATTCTCGATTCGTTTATAATATAATGATCGTTTATATAATCAATATCTAATTAATAATAAAAGTAACTAATATGATAAGAAAATTATCTACATTCGTTAGTAATGATAATTATGATAACTTCTCGTAATACATTAATAATATACTAGCTTATAACCCGTGCCATGCACGGGTTTCTTTTGATATCTTATAAATTTTATTTTATTCTATAATTATGTTTTTATATAATTATTAATTTTAAAAATTATTTTAATATTAATTTAATAAAATTTGAAGTAAATTTAATAAATGATTTGCATGATTTAAAATTTATAAAATAAAATTTTAAGTTAAATATGTCGTTAACAGAATTCGAACCTTGAATATTTAGTAAATTACTTTATTCATTAAATATACCTTATAATTCTTTTTTTTGTTAAATAATATACCTTATAATTACATCTAACGGTTCTTGTTAATTATTAAAAATCTAACAGTAATATGGTGTCATATTTTTGGGTATACATTAATGATTGTAAATTTATGTTTTAAATTAAAAGGTAGTGTATTTAATTAGAAAAGAAATATTAATGATTGGAAAATTATGATTGCAAAATTATGTTTTAAATTAAAAGGTAATGTGTTTTAATTAGAAAAGAAATATTAACGATTGGAAGTTACGATATTTTAGGTACACATAAAGGGTAATATGTTTAATTAAAAGTAAACGTATTTTAAATTGATTGAAAGATAAGATATTTTAGGTATTTATTAAATTTTAGTTAATAGTACAATTATGTTTTTATATAATTATCAATTTAATAATTTTTTAAATTTTAATTTAACATAATTTAATATACTCATATTTACGTATTATACTAATATTTTCTTATTATAAACAATGTACAGAAATTTTTAATATATTTTATTAATAATTGAAAATATGGTGTGATATTTTTGAGTATATATTAATGATTGTAAGATTAGTTTTAAATAAAAAAAGGTAACGTATTTTAATTAGAAAGGAAATATTAATGATTTAAAAATATGGTACGTTTGGTGTTTTTATAAAAGGTAATATCTTAAATTAAAAGTAAATGTGAAAATGACAATAACTAATTACCATTAATTATATTATATCATTATTTATTTTAA
Source organism: Saposhnikovia divaricata (assembly GCA_036435485.1). Lineage (NCBI taxonomy): Eukaryota > Viridiplantae > Streptophyta > Magnoliopsida > Apiales > Apiaceae > Saposhnikovia > Saposhnikovia divaricata. Next base: position 31,435,092 of record CM071600.1, read on the forward strand.
TAATTAGGATAACCAAACCGAAAATCAAACCGACCAAACTTTTAATCTTTCGGCTTTAATATATTAGTATAGATTAATAAATATACACTTATTATTACTTTGAAATTTAAAATTATTTTAAATTGATTGTAAACAGTGTTGCAGATTTCGGAAATCGGAACTATTCGGTTGAGATATCGATTTACGATTTATCGGGTGATTCGGTTGAAAAATCGGCGATTTATCAATGATTTTTACAAAATCGGCCGAATCAGTTCCAAAATTTTGATTGATTTTTTACCGATTTATTGACGATTTTTAAAAAATCTACCGATTTCTATAATAACGGTTGTAAATTGTAATTGCCGTCTTGCAGCTGTCTAAGGGCATTGTAAAAATGAAAGGAACGGGCACAAGACACGTAACAAAAGGACAAGAGGCATGAGGTCCAGAAAAAAGGTAAGAAAAAACGTAAGAAAAAAGGTCCATGCAACTATTTATTAGTTAGGCATTTTATTGTCTCATCGAACAACATCAAACACTAAATTTTAAAGATTTCTTCCTCATATCGATCCCAACTACTCAACCTTGTCGAGCTAGCTACCCACGCCAGTATATATATATAAATAATATAATTGGTGCATGCTATTGCTAGATTGGTACTCCCTCTGTCTCAAATTAATCTTCCCATTTGGCCAAAAACACAAGTTTTAAGAAAAAGAGTAAAAAATGTTTAAACAATCATTTGGGGGGAGATTAGCACTGACATACATGTTTTATGGGGGGAAATGTACAAAAATTTTCCCCCCACTTTTGTTAACAATTCAAAACAACCAATGAGAGGCTTCCACAAGTACAAAGATTACATAAGCAAATGGAGATTACATAAGCAAATGAAGATTACATAAGCACTTTACAAAACAGATTACATACATACAAACAGATTACACTACATACAAAACAGATTACAAAGAAGAAAGGCATCACTGCTTGGTCTCTGCTCAGAAAGAACATGAATGCTGGAGGCTTCCCTTTCGATCTCAATCAACCACCATCAACAGGAGGTAATGAAGGTTTTGTCCACCACTTTGATTTAAATGAACCAGCAGAAGGAGACACACAAGGGCATGCACAACATCAGCAAGAGGATGGTAATCATCATTGCAGAAAATGGACCAAGCTCAGCTCTGATGCAAGATTAGAAGTTCTGATTTACTTGCTAAGCAACCCATCAACAGAATTAGAAGGTAAACCTTACCATGGTGCCATACGAGATGCAGCAAACAAGTTCAATGTCACAAGAAGAACAATTAGCACAATATGGAACAAAGCAAAGAAACAAAAGGCATCACTGCAGAGTTACAACATGGCAACAGATGGACACAATTCCGGAAGGAAAAGAATCCAACTGCCACCTAATGCAGTAACAGCCATTAATATGGGAGATAGATCATGCATAAGGGACCTGGCAACTCAGTTACATGTTTCACATAGTACTGCTAACAGAATGGTAAAAAGGGGACTGATAAAACCACACACAAATCCTCTACATCCTGGATTAAAAGATGCAAATATCATGCAAAGAGTGGAATGGGTTCTACAACTACTCATGGGAGACACAGCAGCAACAAAGAGGCAGTACAAGACAATGTATGATTTTGTGCATATAGATGAAAAATGGTTTTACCTAAGCAAGAAAGCAGTAAGAGTTTACTTAGAAAAAAATGAAAGAGGCAAGTACAGATCGGCAAAGTCAAGTAAGTTCATACCAAAGGTGATGTTCACTGCTGCAGTTGCAAGACCATGGTTTAATCCAGAAAATGAATGCATATTTGATGGCAAAATAGGCATATTTCCATTCACATATGAAGAACCAGCAAAGAGGGCATCTAAAAACAGACCTAAAGGTACTATAATCACTAAGGTGGTTGAGTCAGTAGGCAAGAAAGAAACAAGGGACATGCTTATCAATCACATAGTACCAGCAATCATGGAAAAATGGCCAAGAGTTGAAGGACCAAAGGTAATATATATACAACAGGACAATGCAAGGACTCACATTACTCAATCAGATCCAGAATGGCAACAATTTCATCAACAAGGGGATTTCACATTCATTCTACTACAACAACCACCAAACAGTCCAGACCTAAACATATTAGACTTGGGTTTCTTCAGAAGTATTCAGTCTCTAATGCACAAAAAGATGCCAAAGGATGTTGATGCAATGCTGGATGCAGTAAGGCAAGCATTTTATGAGTTAGAGCCAAGAACACTTGCAAATGTATGGCTAACTTTGCAGTATGTCATGAATGAAATTCTGAAAGTAAAGGGCAGCAATGACTACCTACTACCTCATGTAAACAAGAAAAAGCTAGCAATGCAAGGGCAACTACCAGTGCAGGTAACAGCACCAATGTGGGCTGTATATGAATGTTGGAATTTGGTACATGCTCCACAACAGAACTAGATGCACAATGTATGTATGTATGATTATGAAAATGTATGCTTTTGAAGACAATGTATGTATGATTATGAAAATGTATGCTTTTGAAGACAATGTCTGTATAACAATGTATGTATGATCATAAAAATGTATGCTTTTGAAGACAATGTCTGTATAACAATGTATGTATGATCATAAAAATGTATGCTTTTGAAGACAATGTCTGTATAACAATGTATGTATGATCATAAAAATGTATGCTTTTGAAGACAATGTCTGTATAACAATGTATGCTTGATTATGAAAATGTATGTATGTATAACAATATATGTATGTATAACAATGCAAGTATGATTTTTTGCCAAATGGGAAGATTAATTTGAGACAGGGACATGTGTGAAAACAGGACAATGTATGAAACAGGGACAATGTATGAAACAGGACAATGTATGAAACAGGGCAATGTATGAGACAGGACAGTGTATGAAACAGGACATTGTATGAAACACTATGCATGTTTTAAACAGGACAATCATTTGGGGGGAGATTAGCAATTCAAAACAACCAATGAGAGGCTTCCACAAGTACAAAGATTACATTAGCAAATGGAGATTACATAAGCAAATGAAGATTACAAGAGTACTTTACAAAACAGATTACATACATACATACAAACAGATTACACTACATACAAAACAGATTACAAAGAGGAAAGGACAATGTATGTATGCAGGACATGAATCTGTGGCCGTGTCCAACAGGGATGCAGATTCAAGGAGGCTCAATTGACCCCCAAGACAGCTCTTATTGGAAGGGCATAGTGTGTGCATAGTGTTTATAAACTTAAATCAAACATATAACAGGAATCGCCAAATTAATCCAGTTTTTATCTCATTAGACAAAGTAAGTGATATTATCCCACATTCTTCAGAAACCACAAGCACAGATCAGACCAATACACACATATATCAGATAAAACAGATCAATACACACATATATCAGATAAAACAGATCAATACACGCATATATCAGATGAATAGACACATACATGAGATAAATATACACATAAATAGACACATACATGAGATAAATACACACATAAACAGATCAGTGACAGACATCGACGAACACATAGATACACACATGCATCAGATAAATAGACACGAACGCCTTACACAATTACGAAGAAGCACAAGAATCATCACAATCAGTTTTGGGTTCATCGCCGGAATCGGCTTTAGGAGCATCATCACCGGAATCTGAGAACAAATCGCTTGGGGGGGCTTCACCGGAATCCTCATCGCCCTCACAGTCGTCTACAACTGCATGCGAATCGGCCCGGGGCTTTCCATCCACCGTACTGTCTTCAGAATTCTCAAATCGTCCCTGTCCCTGTCTTGTTCGGAGATATTCAAGACTGTAGGTGTGGTCGCCGTCACAGTCGGCGCCTCTATCGCAATCGGGATCGGAACAACTATACGAACCGCTTAAGTCATCATCGGAATCGGAAAAACCATGGTGCGCATCCATATTACAAGAGAGAGTTAAGAGAGAATTAGTGTTTGAGAGGGGAATTAAGGGAGAATTAGTGTTTGAGAGGCGCGAGAGAATTATGGTTTGAGAGGCGAGAGAGAGAGAGGCGAGAATTAGGGTTTGAGAGGCGAGAGAGAGAGGCGAGAGAGAGGGTAGATAGAATTAGGGTTGGAGAGAAAGAAATGTGTAGTGAATGAATGGACCGGGCACACGGCCCAATACAACACGTCTCGTTAAAAAAGAAAAATAAGGTTAAGTAATTTGTTTAAGGTTAAGTAAAATAAGTAAAATAATATTTTGGGGAAATGGGATAATATTTGTTTAAGTTGGTGGGTAATTTGTTTAGTGTATTTTTTTTGCTAAAAAAGGAAAGGGGAAGAGTATTTTGAATGTTCCAATAAGGAAAGTGGGAAGTGTTTTTTGAGACGGAGGGAGTAGTAGCAAATAGGTTGAAATTAAATATCAATATCTTATTACTTAAATCGAAAAATAAAATAAATATTTCATTATGTACTCGTTCTATTATATGGTGTAAGTAAATTTTTAAAAATTATTGAAGTAGAGTACTCCCTCCGACCCATTTTATTTGACCCATTTCTTTTTGTACGCATTTCAATGTGATTGGACGGGTATTTATAAATAATATTTTTAAAATTTTTTGGTTTTGTATAAAAATATAGAATCTTTTTTTTAAACAAATCGTAAAAAAATTAAAAAATATAATTCATAAATACCCGATCCGAATACATTGAAATGCCTAAAAAAAGCAGATGATCATATTTTATGGTATTAGTATAGTTAAGTAGCAAGAAAGTGATTGACATGTCAGATTGCTTGGGATTGACTCCTCCTGACAGTACTGGACTGCCTGCAAAGAGTTTAAACTCTGATTTTGAAGAAAAATTTGAAGATGGCATTCACTCCTGACAATACAGGAGTTTTGAACTTTGAAATTGATAAGAAAATTGAAGGAAAAAAATTGTACACATCTAGTTCTAACAAAAAATTACCCATAAAAGGGAAGCTTCTTAATGCAAATTCTAGTCATAATAAATTCAACAATACGATTACTAAAATAGGCATTGTACTTTATTGTCAACTTTTACCCCTTGCATCTGAAAAAATTGAGTGGTAGTATGTAATATGATAACTACATAGACAACTCTCCCATCTTTATATAAATATCACACATTAACAAACTGAACCAAAATAAAAATTAATTCAATATATGGTATAATTTTCAACACATTTATTATTTTTATTTAATTTTTCTTTAAGAATAAAAGAAAGAAAAAAATAACTGATGTGCCTGCACTGCAAGCTGCAGTTGCAAATACTAGTGTTCTACTTGCAGTGCATCTGTTCCTTCATTGGTCCAATCAAAGCAGTGATTAGCACAGTAAATAACAAAAGCCATAACAAAAATTTATCACGGTAACAACTCACCTTTAATCACAAAATTATCCTGTTAATCTTCAAATTAACAAACAAAAACCAGATTAAAACCCCCATATAATCTTCATCACAACACAAATTAAAAGACATTCTTGATCACCCTTCTTTTTTATCTGCACAAACATTAATATCTTGGGTTACAGTCAATCATTTTATCCAAATTCTCTTCTACATTCTTGTATCTATACTTGTATCTATCATCTCTCTCTCTCTTTATTCCTAGTTTTCCTTTTGTGGGTCTTTTTTATTTCACTCTCTTCTTTCACTTGCTTTCTCTTGGTCCATCTTTCATAAAGACAAGTCCCCACCACTTTGTTTTAACTTCTTGATTTCATCTTTAGTCTCTTTAAAAAAACCCAGTTCTTGATTTTCTTGATTTTCTTGAAAATTTTGAGTTTAGATGAGCTCTTTTAGTAATGGGGTTCTTGAAATTCAATAGCATTTTGATGAAGATGGATTCTTTTCACACACTTCAACTTGTTTGTGTGTGCTTGGGACTGTTTTTGGTTACTTGTAATGCTTTTGCATCACATGAAGGTATGAAATTTGTTTCTTTAATAGATCTTGAATTGATTGATCATTGGTGATAATTTAGTGTTTTTATTAATGTGGGTTGTTTTTATGTTTGTTTTAATGATCTTGAATTATGTCAATGTAAATGTACTTCATTTGTATTTTGGTGGCAGTTATTTTTTTATTTTTGGAAATGTTGTAATGAAATTCTTGATTTTTTTCGCAATTTGTGCTTTCCTAATTCTGTTTCTTTAACAGATCTTAACTTGATTAATCTTTTATGATAGTCTAGAGTTTATATTGATGTGGTCTGTTTTGTATACTTTCATGGAAGTATCTTGAATGATGTTATGTCAAGTTTGGTGCTGTAAATTTTTTTATGGGACATGTTTTAATGAAATTCTTGATTTTGTGCAGTTTATGCACTTTCAGCATTCAAGGAAGCTATATATGAGGACCCGTTAATGGTTTTGTCAAATTGGAATTCGCTAGATTCGGATCCTTGTGACTGGTCTGGCATTTCTTGTTCGACTGCTAGAGATCATATTTTAAAGATGTAAGAACTACTCTTTGTGTCCGTTTGGTTTTCTTAAGCACGTTATTTTGAAGATTTGTCGGGGAATTGTTGGTACAAACTTTGCCGAATTCTGTATTTTAATGAACGGTCGTTTGCAGCAATGTATCTCAGTCATCTTTGAAGGGATTTATAGCGACAGAGTTGGACCAGCTGTCATTTTTGCAAGAACTGTATGAATCCATTCCTAGTTTTGTTTGTTTGTGAGTTTGTTTTGGTTTTTATCTTTCACAGGTGTTGTAATTTTGCTAATATGAAAGACTAAATTTGGCTTTGCAATACTTGTAGAATAATACATGGCAACAATTTCATTGGTACAATTCCTAAAGAACTAGGCGCATTGAAGTTCCTCAGAGTGTTGGATTTTGGAGGAAACATGCTCTCCGGAACAATTCCGCCAGAGATTGGAAATTTAACTAGTATTGTTAAGATGTAAGTCGATATTATGGATATGATTAATGTATCAAGTTGTTGCTCCAAAATATCTGAAGTTTTCTCACCTGTCCAGTTGTATTGAAACAGAAACCTCGGGTCTAATGGGTTGACTGGGAGGTTGCCTCTTGAGCTTGGTAATTTGATTTATCTTGAGGAACTACGGCTGGACAGGAATAAGCTTGAAGGGACTATTCCTGGTAGCAATGGATCACAGCTTGCTTCCAACCTGAATGGATTGTAAGTATGTCGTCTGGATCAACATTTTTAATTTAGGGATTCCACCCTATGCTTGCGAAAGCAAAGCACAGTATCTTTTGACGGAGAACGTTTAGATTCTGGGCCATTTTAGCCAGCCCTAGGTTGATGCAATTTGGTACTGAGATGCTTACTCTATTACTGTGATACAGGTCTCTCTCAAATGGAAATCCCACAGGTTTATGCCGTGCATCTCAGTTAAGAGTCGCAGATTTTTCATACAACTTCTTTGTTGGAATTGTGCCCAAGTGCTTGGAGTATCTTCAAAGGTATTACATGTTTACATGCATCTATTCTTCTGAGATATAGTTCTTCTACCTGTTACTCAATCCAGTTCTGTTCGCAGTTCAAGCTTTCAAGGTAACTGCCATCTGGACAGAGATCCGAAACAGCGCGATGCTCCATTATGCGGTATGTTTCCTCTTCATGTGTATAGTATTTCCCTTCACATATGATAGCGCTGTGACATACTATACGCTTAGAAAAGTATGTGCGGGCAGGTGTTCAGTCTTGTAACAGTTCTACACTTTCTGTAAAAATTTACGCTGCTGTTAGTGCATATAATGTATAACCCTCTTTAGTATGTTCCTCCATTACGTAGCTGAAGTTACACAGTTATGGCGTTCATGAAATGCAGTGTCTTGAAAAGATACACCTATGTTCATATTAATGGGTGTGGTTCTAGTGTAATGTGTGACTAGTTAGCTTGCTAGACCTAATCTGAACTTCGAAGAAAATTATTCGTTAAGAATTTCAAATTAAATTCACTGTCAAGTGATGTGATTACAATGATAAAACTTTGCATACAGATGGTACTCCTGCCAAGGGTCATCCAGGACTCGGCCCAAAACACCAATATGTTGAAGATAGATCCGAACATCAGTCTGCTTCAAAGCCTACTTGGATTTTGGCTCTGGAAATTGTCACAGGAGTCATGGTTGGTTCCCTCTTTCTTATGGCTCTTTTCCTAGCTGTACAGAGATTGCCAAGAAAGTCTTCCATCAGAGTTCCTTGGAAAAAAATATCGAGCGGCAAGGACCACATAACAATTTGTATAGGTAAGGCTTTCAAGTGTCCTACATACTGCATCGTAGTTTCAGGAAGAGTTTCTCCAGTTGGAATCACTCATTAATCCTATTTAGTATTGATATAGATCCAGGGATGTTAAAGGATGTAGTGAGATATAGCAGACAAGAACTTGAAGTGGCCTGTGAAGATTTTAGCAATATTATTGGGTCCTCCTCTGACAGTCTAGTCTACAAAGGCATCATGAAAGGCGGGCCTGAGATTGCTGTGATATCAATTTGCATCAAAGAAGATCAATGGACTGGCTATCTTGAGCTCTATTTTCAGAAAGAGGTGATAAGGCTACTCTATAATTGCTTGAAAAGGAGATATAACGTCCTTAAGATATTTTTAAGACATTTTATATTTAAAATGCATTGAAAGTTCTAATATCTTCGTCATTCAGGTGGCAGATTTGGCAAGATTAAATCACGAGAATGCAGGGAAATTACTAGGTTATTGCAGAGAGAGCTCTCCTTTTACAAGGATGCTGGTTTTTGAATATGCATCAAACGGAACGTTGTATGAGCACCTACATTGTAAGTTTGGCTTTAATTTATGTGTCACTCACCCAATATTGAAGGGAGCTATATCTGGAGCTTTTTATTGAAATGCAGATGGAGAAGGATGCCAGCTGAGTTGGACGAGACGAATGAATATTGTTGTAGGCATAGCCAAAGGACTTAAGTATCTTCACACAGAAATAGTGCCACCCTTTACTATTTCTGAGTTCAATTCTAGTGCTGTTTATCTGACTGACGATTTTTCTCCAAAGGTATGCCCAAGGATCCTTTTTCCAGTCGATACCATAAATTTTAACTGTACATTAACAGCGTGGACAAGAAATGGCAGGACCTCGTGTATCGATATGACTTGGTCGTAAATGTAGCACGAGCTTCCGTATTTTACTGCTTCATAAGGCACCTTTAGGGATTTTATTTGATAACAATCTCTTGTTGCAGCTAGTTGATTTTGAAAGTTGGAAATCAATAATTTCAAGATCAGAGAAGAATTCTGGTACTATTAGTGCCGATGGTGATGTTTGTGTACTTCCAAGTTCAATGGAGGGACGCCATCTTGATGTCCAAGGTAACATTTACGCGTTCGGAGTACTTTTATTAGAAATAATTAGCGGAAGACCTCCATACTGCAAGGACAAAGGATGCCTGGTTGACTGGGTGAGTACTCGTTATTTTGATAGCGAAATTTCATAAATTCTGTGATTCTGCAGTTTTATTAAAATGCATGTGTATTCTTTCTTGACAGGCTATAGAATTCCTTGAACTGCCAGAAGTAATGTCTAACATTGTGGATCCGCAGTTAAAACATTTCAGACTTGAAGATCTGACTGCGATATGTGAAGTGGTGAGCCTCTGCATTAAACAAACTGCAATGAACAGGGTAAGCACGCGGGAACTCTGCAGCATACTTGAAAGCAGAATCGACACTTCTGCATCTTCTGAACTGAAGGCATCATCTTTAGCATGGGCAGAGCTTGCGCTTTCATCCTAACCAAGTCAGAGCTTGCTCACTGAGTCACTGTAAATCAGATACATCTTAGTACTACTATATTTTCTTTCTTCGCCATATGTCACCTTCATTCACTTTATTGATTGACTGCGAGAATATTGTATATGTTAGCGTGTTAAAAGAAACATAAAAGTTTCATGCTCGACAAGTTTCCATTTGTCTTGCTTAGACCCTGTAAAGTTCTGCAAAATTAATAAAGTGAATATTGAATTACTGACATGTTCTGGAAGTCTTAGTTTAATTAAGTACTGTAGATCTTATCTGGGAATTAAAGTCGTGCGTTGTTATATAAAATTGCTACATTATTGATGAAATATTATATTACAGTATATGGTACAACGGTAGAGCTATGCTGGAATACATGTGATTTCTTGTTGGCTCATCAAACATGTATAGAAGTTTAGTACAGAATTACAGATGCACAAAAGCCAGTCACGATTGATTGGACGACTAACAAAGGTCTAAGTTTTACTTTAAACACTACCTTTCAACAGTCTTTGCATGGAAACTAAAATTTTAGCTACAATTTAATTAAATATTTATCTATCTTCACAGATTCATACAATTTACAAATGATAAAATAAAAGCATCTACATATGAGAACAAGATGAGTAATTATATAAAGAAGAAGATAGTTTTATGTTTTTACTGTACAACAATTGCAGCAAAGTAGCTCAGAAGAGTACAACAATACAGCTTCTAATTCATATTTTTAGATGAATCTACACAAGCAGTAGACCATAACTCTTATTTTATTGATCTGGTTTTATAATTTGGTTACGCCTTGTAAACCCCAAGTGGCCCATGCCATTACAAAGTGTACTCACATCTTCGAAAGCATTTGTTTTTTGTTACCAGCAAGAGCTTTGCCAGTCCCTCCCTCTGCTGGCATCCTTGCAAGTTTTTCTTTGACTTTGAAAAGGATACTGTGCATTTCATCAAAATGAGGTCTTGTTGCATTCCTTGTGTCCTCAATCCACTGCTGAACTTTCTTGTGTGGACCTAATATTTGGTTGCGGTCCTCCTCATCCAATAGCTAACCCCAAAAAAAAAATAAAAAAAAGTACTTCATCAGAGGTTGAAATAGTTTTGTAAGCAAATTGCAATTGCAAGGGAAAAAGATGTAAACTCAAATCATTATGTTTCTTAGAGCATGTCGTCACTGCCCTCCAAAGTTGAAGCATATTTATAAATCTTAAAACATAATAAACTTATGGTAAAAACATAATAGCTGAATCAGAAACTCTACATACCTCTAGTTGCATAATTTCACATACTAAGCTGAGGTCTGCTATGGATGGTTGTGAGCTTCCTAACAAAAACCGACCTTTCCCTTTTAGCCAAATGGTTTCAATCTTAGCAAGTGAGTCAGAAAGAAGTTTTTTAGCTTGAACAGCGCCACGTGGATTTACACCATGACCGAATAAAGGAGCAAGTTTGATGTTAAAAACATATGGAGCTGATACATGTAAGACCAAAAAGACAAGTTCAAATGAAAATGGTATAACCAATGAAAACACCATGGTTAAAAATAAGTCGAAGCTGGGCAAAAAAATACTAACGAAGTTTACACTTTACAATGTATGATTGCTTTGGGATTGCTTTACTATTTTAATATATTAATATTAATACATGCAGAAGAGTAGTAAAATATTAAGTGATGTGCCAAGTTATCTGAATGCCCAGGATTTAATTCCCACACTTAAGCAGTTCTGAAACCAAGCACTCACCAAATCCATGCAAAGTATTTAGGAGCAGACATCTTTAGCCAAAAATTCAACCAAGCACAAGAAATTTTAAAAAGACCAGGAAAGAAACAATACAAGTATGGGACTATTGAACAAAACGAAATCCACATTAGCTCCAAAAGAATAAAAGAATTTGTGAGTCTGTATGCCTTGGCTTTCTTCATAAAGGAAGTTGTAATTCTTAGGTAAGATTCTTAAAGAAGACCTTATCCATAGTCACTGAAATCAAATGAGGAAAAAAAAAATGGAGTTCAGAATTGAGCACCTGCACCAGAACGTAAATTGGAGTGATGCCAATGCAACACTGAGTCAATCTTAGCTCTTCTGGAGAGATCTGCTGGGTACCTTTAGTCATTATCAGGATGATAAAATTAGTGGACACCACAATGTCAGAAGCAGATAAAATATAACTTACTCCAGAATGCCAAAGTTGGACAAATTCAGATGCAACTCCTTTTTAGGTGCAACTTTAAGAAAGAAACTAAATAGACATACAAAAGAACTGGGAAAAATCTTATTTTGGGAACAAAATTTGTGGAGCACACTCAACTTCTACCCAAATTGCGCAGATTTTATGTGTCATTCTCCTAATTGACAAGTCACAAGTGATTAACAGAAGACAACAAGATAAACATGTAATAGGTTCAGTAGTACCCAAACATTAGTCGAATATGGTGATCAATGGTAGCAAGCTCCTGAAAATTGCAGTAAGAGAGATATATACCGTGTAGGCAACATATATGCTCACATGTTGGAAATTTACACAATAATAGAAGTTACATAATCTATATTAAATTTGAAGCAAAAAAAAGTTCAACTCTCACCAGTGTTCTGCAACTCCGGGAAATGCACAAGCAAGATACACTAGAATGGCATGACTGCAAAACATGCAAAAAACCATGAAAATAGTGAAAGGCATGGTGATAAATATTTCTGTACAAAATTGAAGGACAACGTTGATTCAACTCGAAGCCAAACATACTAGGTACTTTGTCAAGAACACAGGGCCTTAGGCATCAAGAAGCGGGAAAATATTATAAGGTAAAGACTAATTTTGGTGTATAACAATGATGGTCAATTGCAGCACTCTTTCATATAAAAGCATTATGTGGAAGCTTAGCAGCTGAATCTATAAGGGAAGCACAACCAATTTTGCACGTCGTAGCAACACAACGGTGATGCTAAATAGTAGTTATGAGCGACGAAATATTATCACGCATGCCGGCATAAAAAGAATAAAGACTAACTCTTACTAGGTTTCACACATTAGAATAAGCAAACTATGTGCCACCTCAATTCCTTCCTGAGCATCAATCAAGTCATGGCCTTCCAAGATTCTAATGGAGTATAGATTAAACTATATTCTTTCTTATATATTTCTGGATATGAATGAATTGTGAGAATGTAGAAACTGGAAAAGTAAGTCAAAATTGCAATTTCGATTAAGCAAACCAAACCAATATCACTCTAGATATCCCACTCAGAAATAGGGTTTAGCTAGCTTAGATGTCCGCAGACAGCATAAAGACCCCGGCTATTTATAATCAAAAACCCTAAAGAAAGAGGTGTAAATGTAAAAATGTGTTTAATATATGCATCATACTGCCCTAAAGGGTATCAAACAAGTTGAAACAAGCACGCGGAACTGCAAGTACCTTTCAAACAGCTTAAATCTTCCATCTACTATTGCTGGAACATTTTTCATTGGATTTATTTCTGAAAAAACCATGACAGATTACAAGGGAAATTAACACACAGCCAACAGCTATAAAATGTAAAAAGAGCTTGATTTAATATATTTTATCATAAGAACACATAAATACAGCTATAACTGCTAATTAGCATCACCTTGATGTAATGAGAAATGATTTTAAGCCTCAACAACAAATAAGCAATAATAAAGGTGATGATTGGCATGAAAATCAAGTGTCTACTTGCTATATACTGGATCATAGGTACAAACCATGTAAACAGCCTCATACGCAAAGCACATGAAGAGCACTCAGTTAACACGTCAATATGAGCTGAAATAGCTAATTCACTAGAACCACTAAAACTTTGTTCCTTTAATAACATTTCACATTCATTTTTATCAGATTTCAATAAACTCTTAAACGACACAATTTACCACGTTTACGAATACAACCCAAAAGCAATAACAGGAAATCCAATTAGGCCTCAGCTTTTCTAAGCACCAATTAGTCATAGAGTAAATTAGAGAGTGATGACCGTATTTTACACCGAATTTCAAAAATGTGGCCAAACTTTCAAGTGTGTAAATGGCCAGTTTTTGTTCTCGCATTACAAAAGAGTAGCTCCCGCTAACTTTTAAAGAGTGGCTCCCGCTAACTTTTTTTTAAAAGGATGGCTAGATTTTGTTTCCACTTTTTACAAAAATGGCTCCTTTTCACGTTCACAATTAGCGGGAACCATTCTTTTGAAAGACAGAAATAAAATATGGTCATTAATTTGCGAATTTAAAAATTTGGCCATTTTTATGAAAATTGGTGCAAAATATGCCACCACTCTCTAATTTACTCACTAGTCATATTCCTTCAAAAACTTACATATCCATTTTTATTATAATTCAATAAATTTTACAGTGCCCACTTAAACAAGTTTACGAACACAACCCACAACCCGAAAACAATAATAAGAAATGATATTAGTCCTCAGATCAAGTAACAAACCTGCATACTCTGGAGAACGTTGCTGCCCTTTGGTGACATCAATATTGACCTCCTCAAATTCAATTCCATTGACCCTATTCACAAATCAAGATTTACAACTTACTTACTCATCAACCAAAAAAGATTAAAACTTTGAACATTAGATTACAAAAAGTTCAAAACTTTGAAAACAAGATTAGATTTTGAAGGGAAAAAAGGTGAGAAAAAGGGTTTACTTACTTGCAGAAGATGAGAACAGCTCTGGATGGCTGGGACATTCGATTCACATATAGTTTTAACCCCATCTTCTTCAACTTGCTCACTGGGAAATTTGAGATAAAATGGTTTTTGTGACCCGGAATGTTTTTATTGTCCTAACCTGTTTGTTTCCATTGTTTTTTGTTTATGTATTTTTTTTTTTTTTTTTACCAATAAGAAGATATTCAAACGGGACAAATTCCCGAACTATCAAGCAATGTATTCTTTTTTTTTTTTTTTTGCTAATTTTTATTAAGCAATGTTTTGTTTATTACTTAGAGCAATATTGTTGTAGAATTTTATTTCAAGAAATATACAATTTATTTATAGAAAATATTATAAAGTTTTAATAGCTTACAAAGTAAGTTGTAATTCTGAATTTGTGTAATATTCTTAGTCAAAGCTAAGGTTCTACCATAAATCACACATTTATTTTATTATCTTTTGTAGTTTGTGGTAGGGGTGAACACGGGGCGGGTTGGGGCGGGTTGAGAAAAAATACAACCCAACCCAATTAGTACGGGTTTTTTAAAATTCAACCCGTTCAACCCACGGTTTTGGACGGTGCGGGTTGGTCGGGTTTTGGACGGTCCGGGTTGGGTGAGGGCGGGTTGAACAAATGCAGAAAATCTGCCCAGAATATGCAGAAAATCTGCCCAGAAAATGCAGATACAATAACAATAAACATATTACACATGTACCAGAAACTTTGACACATTCTGCCAAATGCCAAATCTGCCATAACAAATAAATAGTCCAATAATGTGCCATAACAAATAAATAGTCACCAAATAGTCAAATACAATCCAAATTCCAAATGCTAACTCAAAACAGTCCAATAACAATTGTTTAGCTTAAAATAAATATAGCAACATTATTTGTGATGAATCAATCATCAATAACATTGATGGCCTTGCTCTTGAGTTTCTCCTTCGATGCACCAATGTCCTTATCTTTGCCACCTACAAAATTAAAACAATAAACAAAAACATTTATGAGCTTAGATTTAATAAAAAAACAGCCCCTTATATTCTATTAATCTTATATATTTAGAACAAATAACAACCCTTTATAATTAATACAATTTGGTTTACCTTCATCAAGAAACTTATAGGAATGAATATCATCCACATATTCATTGAATTTTTTTCCATCATGATGCTCTTTTAACCAACTTTGAGTGCACACTAGTACCTCCAACATTCTTGGACTCAAGGAACTTCGAAATGGGTCTAATATACGACCACTGGTACTAAATGCAGATTCGGATGCAACTGTAGATACCGGAATAACGAGAACATCTTTAGCAATCAATGATAAAGTCTTGTACCTGATAGAATTATCCTTCCACCAAAGTAGTATATCGAATGAAGTTGTCAATGGATTGAGAGGTTCTTCGGCCAAGTAGTTATCAAGGTCAGTTTTGTTCCCGATTGTCTCCATTTGCTGACGTTGCATATAATTATGTAATAATCTATTTCTGCCAGCAACATTTTTTGGTGGAGGATCGTCTCTAACATCCTGCGAAAATCAGTTTGAGTAGCTAATAGGGAAATCAGTTTGAAAACACCATGTACTTCTAGCAGACATAATTGGAAGAAATTAACATATTTGGGCTGCTAAAGGTAATTGATTAAAAAATTTATGTGAGTCTAGTACACTATATAAAACTTATGTGAGTTGGTCATGTCAATACATTATTATGAGTCAATATTGATTAGCAGCAAGAGAGTTTTAGAAACAAACAAATCCCAAACTGCAGGCACCAGCTAGCAGCAGCTGAGCTAGCTGCTAAGAGTTTTACATAGTACTAATATTGTATTATGGGGTTGTCTAACACTTGTCTCCACAGTTTCAGCATACTGACAGGCATTAACATTGTTAATGTGTATTACACTTATATAAATATCTCCTCTTTACCTTAAATCTTTTTGCATAATTCTTCTGTTGAACATTAGCAACATTAGCATCGCTGCAATATGCATGCTTTCTACGTTTATAAAATGATATAGATGTAGGGCTCTAGAACATGTAGATGATCATATGATTTGGACTCTATAATCTGTATTATGTAATACTGGACTGGACACCGGAGTACTGGACTAACGGGCCTTGAATAGTAAACGGGTTGAACGGGTTGGGTCAGGGTTATAATTTGTTAAACTCTAACCCAACCTAATTTAATCGGGTTTTTTAAAAATTAACCCGTTTAATCCACGTGTTTGAACGGTCCGGTTTAATCGGGCGAAATAAGGGTCGGGTTGGGTCGGGTTTTGCGGGTTGGGCGAATTATGTTCACCCCTAGTTTGTGGCGTGTGGTCTTTCGCAGTTTGTATGGTTCTTACTAATTCGTTTAGATAAAAAATAATTTTTTTAATAATTAGGCTTATATACTTTACAAGTGAATATCGGTTTTAAGATAATTTTCGGGTTGAGTGAGAATCGAAATACCTGGGCCGACAGAGAATAAATTTTTTACTATAAAAAATTAATTTGTTTATCAATAATGTTATTTATCTAATTTGATAGTAATTTAATTATTGAACTTATATACAAAAGTTTGAGTTGAACCTTTTTATAATCAAGTTAATCTTTAGCATTGTTGTGCCCGAAATCCGCCCTGGGCTTGATTTAAGGCCCATTAAGAGGACAGACTCGAATTAGTTGAATGTGAAAGGATAAGCTGGGTCCAAGGTTGAATGTGATGGCTTGGCATGTATCGAGGAAGGGTTGAGGGATGAGGATCTGGTGTTAAATGTGAGGTATGTTCATATAGGGCTGCGAGCATGTGAACCCCAGATAAGGGTAAAGCTGTGTGGAGGCCAGGAGGGGGTTCAACTGGGTAGCAGGCTGTCAGGTTAGGGGTACGTGCATGTACCCCAAAGGTTTCCAGAAAATATACCAGCAGTCTCGGAACTCGTTAAATCGCGGGGAATCAGATAGGAAACATGGTAACAGACTTCGGGATATCTCCTAAACAATAGGAACGGCTTATAAGTAGTGATTATCACGGATTAACATCATGTATACATGGAATATATATATATATATATGTGCATGTGTATGTATATATATAGGTATATATCGAGGATATATTAGGAGTAAAGGGATAAATCATGGGAAAAACGGCCGGATAAACATGGAAGGCTGGATAAACGAGCATGGCAGGTCTGTTACGAGGGATATGGCAGAAGAAGGTGGAGGATAATTATGAAGAACTACATGAGGACTTGATCTCTTATATATATAAGGGTATGTAGGCAATTTGCAAGGTTAGACACACATAAACACCTCTAACACTTGCTCCTAGCTGTTGGCATTCGATTGGGTAGGTTATATTCAATCACCATAGCTTGGAGTACTTGCAAACCCAGTCCGTACAATCACTCTTCTGCCTCTCGAGTTAGGGTTTATGAAACTAGGATTTTGGGCTTGTAATTCGATTTATTTAATCATTGTTGTTGGATTTTCTTGGTTTATTATTGTAATTCTCTCATTGAAGTGTTGTACCAATTTTCCCTCACAACATTTGTGGCGCTAGAAGGAGGGCAGGTAGCTTCTCTTGAGGGAAGAGATGTCACGGAATTCGGGTGATATACATACACCGGAGGATGAACGCAGTGAGGATAATGGAAGACGTGATGATGAAGTCACAAACCAGGAGCTCAAAGAAAAGATTAAAAAGATGGAAAAGAAGATCGTTTCTTTGGAAAGGAAATCCGAAAAGTTGAAGAAATGGAAGGTGAAGCACGGTTCCACGGACCGAAAGGTGAAAAAGAAGGTGGTTACACCGGTTCGTTTGGACTTTGACAGTAATGAGGATGGGGAGGAGTCGGAAAAGGAGGCACCACAGAAGGGATTTTCTGATGTGGAGACTGATCAGGCAAATCCGGACTAGAAGGATGGGGATGAAGAAATTCAGCAGTCTCAGGGTTCACCAACTCGCAGCCTGAGTGTCTTCGATAGGCTGGGGAACAGGGTGACTAGCAGGGATTTGCGCCATAAACTCGATGGAAAAAGGGAGAAGCAGACTAGGAGAACTCAGGATATGAGGTCTCAATCGAGGGGATCGCAAAGTCACAGGAAGGACAAATCTATTTCTCGGTCCGGAAGGATCTCTAAGGGGGGTGATGATGAGCGAAGCTACAGCTCTCAGCATAACCCTGAGCACTGTGATGATGGTCAGGATTCAACTGGGGACTCCAGTGACGATGGAAGTCAATTCACAGATGGTGAGAATGAACGTTGCAAGGTGAAGGATTTGCGTGAAGCACTAAAAAAGTTAAAGTTGGAGAAACAGTCGTTCGATGGGTTAACAGTAGCTTCACCCTTCACCAAAAAAGTGAGGGATTCGCCACTCCCGCCAAAATATCGGGGGGTAGGAGACCTGAAATTCAGTGGAACCACCGATCCGGTGGAGTATCTTAGTCGGTTTGACACGGAAATGGAGGTGTACCAGGTGAAAGACTTGACGAAATGTCGTTTGTTGGCTGCCACGTTAAGGGAAAGTGCTCACCAATGGTTTAAGAGGCTACGCCCAAATTCTATTCGATCCTGGAGACAAATGAGTGAGCTATTTGTTACACAGTTTCGGGCTTCAGTTGCGTTCGCACCCCCAGCCAACACTCTGGCGAACATCAAACAAGACAAGAATGAAACTCTTACTGAGTATTTCAAACGATTCAACGCGGAGGTCCCTAAGGTGAGGAAGACCACTGATGAAACCTACAAGAATTTTTTGATTGCGGGCGTACGCCCAGGTACTGATTTCTGGAAGGAGCTACAAGGGGCGGAACCTAAGACTTTGGTAGATTTTTATGCAAAGGCTGAAACTCACAAGATAATTGAGGAGTCGATGGCTAAACTTGAAAAAAGTCGAAGCTCAAGGGAGTGGAGCAGGAGCAAGAGGCGTAGGTCATACAGCCCAAAGGACAGGGGGTACCACAAACGAACCTCCTATGGTGGAGGATCTTCTAGCAGGTCCACCCACCGTGATGAGAAGACGACACCTATCACTGTGAACACAAATAATACAGGGAGGACAGTAAGCTATAAATATCCTTCGAGGAAAGATTTTCAGGGGTCAGGTAAGTATACTGAGTACACCCCGCTCACCGCTTCTGTTGAGCAGGTGTACGAGGTAGAGAACAAGGCAGGAATGTTCAGAAAGCCAACAAGAAATGGACCTCCGGGAAATAAAAATGAAGGGCGATACTGTGCCTTCCATGATGTTAATGGGCATGAAACGACGGATTGCCGTCATTTGAAGGATCATATCGAAGATCTGATCAGGAGGGGTTACCTCACTGAATTCGTGGCCCAGGAAGCTAAAGGGTACAAGAATGACAGGACAGGTAAGGAAACCGAGAAGGAGAACCCCGAACGTCGTACAAGGGCCAACATTATACATGTTATCATTGGTGGACCCTACATTGGGGGTGCAAGCAGGAATGCCCACAAAAATTACACCCGGGAGGCGAGGGGTGCACCCCTCACAAATGTGTACAATTTGTCTGAAAGGCCACCGAAACTTTTCAGAGGTGAAACAGCTGATATAACATTCACAGAGGAGGATGCCAGATATGTACACCATCCGCATAATGATGCTCTAGTAATTAAGGTTACGATCGGGGGTATGAATGTACACCGAGTATTGGTGGATAACGGAAGCTCGGTTAACATTCTGGCCTACAGCACCTACCAGAAGATGGGGTTACTAGATAAAGAGATGGCTCCCTCTTATAATGAGTTATATGGCTTTACGGGAAACCCCGTACAAATTGTGGGGCGGGTAAAGCTCCCTGTCACTTTGGGAGATGAACCCCGGACTGCAACGCAAGTAGTAGAATTCATGGTAGTTAATGAAGACATCTCTTATAATGGGATACTTGGAAGGCCGTTACTCAAGGAGATGCGAGTGGTAACCTCTATCTACCACATGTCCATGAAATTCCCAACCCCGGGAGGAATCGGATGCGTTCAAGGATGTCAATCTGATTCAAGGGAATGTTATAGTAAAGCCTTGCATACTGCTGAGCAGGCTTGCAAATATCTTTTGCTGGTTGATGGGGGTTCATCTGAGAGATGTTATCGCTACTTGGAACCCGGTATAGGGCAGGAGAAGGAACCCCTACGTCGGAAGGAAGCAAAGCCAGCAAGAGACATGTGCAATGTCATCATGATTGTGCAACATCCAGGCGAGGAGCCTTACACAGATGTTACAAGTTTTCGGGGGGTGGATACCCCCAATAGGGTGCTAATGTTGGAAGCCCCGAAAATTCAAAATTCAGAGATAGAAGATACATTGATCGAAGGGATAGTTGAAGAAGTAATGGACAGTGATTTTGAGAGTTTGAAGGATGAAAATGAGCGGCAAGGTGCAAAGGGATCCAACGGTCAGTTGGTGAAACCTCATCAGGGGATGAACAAGGCGAACCCAGTGGAAATTGATCTTGACCCGCGTATGCCGGAAGCAAAGGAAAAGGCTGGTGCGGCTGAAGACACTGTGTCTATCCTGGTAGATGCAGCTGATCCTACTAAGGAGTTGAAGGTTGGAAAACAGCTGAACCCTGTAATCAGGGAAACATTAGTCTCATTTTTGAAAAACAACCTGGATATATTTGCATGGAGCCATGAGGACATGGTGGGGATAGATCCAAAAGTGATGTGCCATCGCCTAAACATTGATCCAGAGAAGAAGACCGTAAGGCAGAAAAGGAGAGCTATAAGTGGAGAAAGAGCTATTGCTCTAGAGGAGGAGGTAGATAGGTTGTTGAAGGCTAAACTGGTAAGGGAGTCATTCTACTCCATGTGGTTGGCAAATCCAGTTCTGGTAAAGAATCCCAATGGAAAGTGGCGTACGTGTGTGGATTTTACTGATTTGAACAAGGCATGCCCCAAGGACAGCTTTCCGCTCCCGCGCATTGACCAACTAGTTGATTCTACGACCGGCCATGCCTTGCTGAGCTTCATGGATGCATACTCGGGTTACAACCAAATCCCGATGTATGAAACCGATCAGGATCACACTTCTTTCGTAACGGACAGAGGCCTCTATTGTTACATTGGGATGCCATTTGGATTGTTGAACGCTGGGGCAACTTACCAAATATTGGTGAACAAAATGTTTAAGGAGCAGATCGGAAGGACCATGGAAGTATATGTGGATGACATGCTGGTCAAATCTAAGGAAGCAAATGACCACGTTGCCCACCTCAAAGAAATGTTTGGCATCCTAAGGAGGTACAGAATGAAGCTGAACCCCCAAAAATGTGTATTCGGGGTTGAATCTGGAAAGTTCTTGGGCTTCATCGTGAATCACCGAGGAATCGAAGCCAATCCTGCCAAAATCAAGGCACTGGTTGAAATGAGGTCCCCTCGGAGTGTAAAGGAAGTCCAAAGCCTTACGGGACGAGTGGCAGCTTTGAACAGGTTCATCTCTAAATCCTCTGATAGATGTCGAGAATTCTTCTCAGCTATCAAGAGAAGGAGAGGCTTCGAGTGGACACCCGAATGTGAGACTGCCTTCACTAAGTTAAAGGAGCAACTTGGAAGCCCCCCATTGCTAGCAAAGCCAGTGGAAGGTGAAACCCTGATTTTATACTTGGCGGTTTCTGAATATTCAATTAGTTCAGTTCTGGTTCGTGAGGAGAATCAAACCCAGTATCCTGTATATTATGTGAGCAAGGGGCTTCTCGATGCGGAAGCTCGATACACCAATATGGAAAAATTGGCTTACGCCCTGATTCTGTCATCAAGAAAGTTGAGGCCATACTTCCAGGCGCACACCATAGAGGTGCGAACCTCATTCCCACTAAGGCAAGTCCTGCACAAACCTGAAGCCTCGAGAAGGTTAATGAAATGGGCTGTGGAATTGGGCCAATTTGATGTTGAATACAAGCCAAGGACAGCTATCAAAGGCCAAGCACTTGCTGATTTTTTACTAGAGTTCCCACCATCCTCAGAAGTTGAAGTCAAGGAGAAGGTCATGGAACCCCAAGAAAAGGAGTCTGCAACGGAAAATTGTGCACCTTGGTGGACCCTTTATGTAGATGGAGCTGTGAATGGAAACGGTGCAGGTGCTGGCATAGTCCTGATAAGCCCCGAAGGCCACAAGTTACAAAGTTCGATCCATTTTACATTCAAGGCTACAAACAACGATGCTGAATATGAAGCCTTGATTGCGGGTTTGAAGCTAGCTCTTGAGATGAAGGTGGTAAACATGACTGTCTATAGTGATTCCATGCTAGTAGTAGGACATATCAAAAGCAACTTTCAAGCTAGGGGTCCACGTACAGACCTATACATGAGATATGCTCAGGAGCTGATGAGAAAGTTTGGAGAGATAAACCTTGTACAGATTCCAAGGGCAGAAAACTCAAGTGCAGACGCCCTAGCTAAAATGGGGTCAACTAGGGAAGCAACCATGCTAGGGGTGATACCCTTGTAAATACAGCAACTACCTAGCATCCCAAGGTTTGATTGTATGGATGTTGAGGTTCAGATGAATGATACCTGGATTACTCCCATCTTGGAGTACATAACAAAGGGGGTTCTACCAGCTGACAAGGATGAGGCCCGAAGGATGAAGTATAAAGCCACGCGTTATGTTTTGTATGATGGAAAGCTATACAAGAGGGGTTTCAATAAGCCGCTTCTGCGATGTATAGCAGGCAGTGAATGTGAGTATATAATGCGGGAGGTACACGAGGCATATGTGGGAACCACTCTGGGGGAACCTCGTTGGCTCACAAAATACTTCGACAGGGGTACTTCTGGCCAACGCTACAGCAGGATGCCCACAAATTCGCAAAGGCATGTGACCGGTGCCAAAGGTATGCTAACTCGAATAGGAACCCTGCTGTACCCTTAAAGCCACTCTCAAGTCCATGGCCTTTCGCAGTCTGGGGGATTGATTTAATCGGAGAACTTCCTAAGGGGAAAGGAGGAGTAAAGTACGCAGTGGTAGCCGTGGATTATTTCACCAAATGGGCAGAGGCTGAACCCCTGGCTACGATCACCGCAGCCAAGTTAAAGGAGTTTGTATTCCGGGCAATTGTATACCGGTACGGGGTTCCTTACAAGCTAATATCGGATAATGGCAAACAATTCGATAGTAAGGAAATGAGGGGTTTATATGAAGACCTCGGGATTGTAAAGGGCTTCTCTGCAGTTTGCCATCCACAAAGCAACGGCCAAACGGAGGCCATCAACAAGATCATTAAGCATACTTTGAAGGCGAAGTTGGAAGATAAGAAGGGCTGTTGGCCGGAGGAGCTACCCATGGTGTTATGGTCCTACAATACAACACCCAGGACTACAACTGGTGAATCCCCGTTTACTTTGGCGTACGGGTGCGAAGCAATGGTACCTGTGGAGATTGGCGCTGGTTCATTTAGGAGGGATAACTTTGATCCCATGGAAAATGAAGTTAATCATCGTTTGTACTTGGATTTGGTGGAGGAGGTTCGTGCAACCTCTCAGCTGAAACTTGCAGCCTATCAACAAAGGACTCGCAAGTACTTTGATGGCAAAGTTCGGGCACGACCCTTGAAAGTTGGAGATCTGGTTTTAAGGAAGATGATGCCTAACATGAGGACCCCAGGATATGGGGCCTTTGAGGCAAATTGGGAAGGCCCATACGTGATCAAATCGGTCCTATGGGAAGAAACTTATCATTTGGAGGACTTGGACGGGAAGTTAATCCCGAGGGCGTGGAACACCGAACATCTTAAGAAATATTACCAGTAGTTGAATCCAGGTAACATTTCTTGTAGACCTCTTTCAGGTGTAGGAAATTAAAGTGGCTTACTAGTTGTAGCTACCTTAATGTTAGGATCAGTCGGGTAGGAATTTCCCTTTTCTTGTTAATAAAGTGCTCGGGGGGTTGTGAATGTACGCCTACCTGTTGAACACCAATTATGATTTGATTTAATGAAACTGGAATCAACTTGCTTTTTCTTTTATCTTTGTTTTATGCATGAAATGTATGGGTATATGTGGATGGATACATGCTATGTGTAGCCTGCTTTATTTATGTTTGATAGAGGATACGACTGTTGAACCTAGTTCTTCATTATAAGCATAATTATACTAAAGAACTCGGGGGGGGGGGTAGTAGGTGTACACTAATTAATGGAAAGATAACTCGGCTTAAAAATGGGCAAATTTTAAAGCAAAATCTATGTAATGGAATGGAAACATATGGATTATATGCTTAAGGAATGAAAACGTATGGAATATATGTTAATGGATTACACGGATCATCATATGGAATATATGTTAATGGATTGCACGGATCATCATATGGAATATATGTTAATGGATTACACGGATCATTATATGGAATATGTATGGATTATACGGATACTTGGATGGAAATGTACGTGGATTACGCACATGGATTGGAACATGTATGGCTTATGCATAAAAAGGGGTAGAACCCCAAGGCATGAAGGCTCTAGGGAAACTAGGGCCATGAGGCTCTCTCATATGGAGGTTCAACCGTTTGAACCCTGAAATTCCGTGTAATCAGCATGGTGGATAACCAGCATCATCATAGGATTTGGGCACGGCTATGGAAGCTAAGTGCAAAATGAAAAATAACCTTGCTACGACCCCATGGAAACTGGGTGAGGGAGACTTAATCTTTAAGGAGGGTGGAATGGCTAAGGAAAATGGTCTTGCGAGGAAATCATATGGAAATGGAAATCAAGGTAGGTAGGGATCTAACATTCTCAAAGGGTACGACTGGTGGAACACCAGTCATCTTCTAACAAAGGCTGTATGGATAATAAGGATTGGTTGCACATTAACGACTTGGGATAGGAATGACAAGCTTAGTGAGGAACTCACTTGGCTTATGGATCTACAGATTGATGGTATCTGGATGGTGTTTGTCCAAACATGCCAAGAGTACGACAGGTGGAATACCTGCTGTTCTTAGACCTGGGACACATGTTTATTTCAATCCAACCTATGGAGGGGTACGTGGGGTGAGCCCCCGAAGGTTAATGAAAATTGGTGTTACTCTAGAAAGGGATATAACCCCAACTCCTAGTGAAACAACTTAAGGCGTGGATATCTTGTGAAGCATGGCATACGAAACGGGAAGTGTTAAATGCAAGAGCTAAAGTGAGTGTGCGCGCCTGTGTACATACAGTTTATTCACATGGCAAGCATATACTAATCGAAAGGAGATAAAATGCATAAACCTTAACAAGAATCCGAAGAAAACGAAGTTAAAGGATTACATCTTGCGAGACCTTCAGAGGAGTCCGCACCCTCAAAATATCAAGTTCAAGGCAATTAATGCCGAAAGGGTTCATAAAAGTTTGCTTAAAGGATTGATAATCAAATTACTGGCCTGATTCGAGCGGAGAGGTAGAAGGATTCTCGTCAGGTGGAGAGGTCTTTGGGACTTCAGGGTCGGATGAGGTGGCCTTCACCTGGGGTTCCATGGTTGGGCCCCCATCTTTAGCCTCCCCAGACTGAGCCTCTATGGCTTCAACTGCTGCTTCTGCGACAGCATCTGCAAGAACCTCTTCAGCCTTCTCCTGGGGGGCTTCTTCCATGTGCTCCTCGGGGGGGTTTGCAGCTTGCTTAGCTTTGATCAGTTCGATGGCGTCCACAGCATCTTGACCTAAGAGGTTCCAATCCAAGTTTGGGAAAACCTCATACGTGGAAGTCATGTAGTCTCTAATCCCAGCTTTGTAGTCATTGTCGAATTCCTTGTTCTCCTGTTGAGCAATGATGACCTTGTACTTGGCGATTGCACCCTGAAGTGTTCTCACTTTGAGCTCAAGTTTCTCCTTCTCTTTCTTATTGGCTTTGGCAGCATCCTCTCTCTCCTTATCCATGGTATCCTTCTCCTTCAGCAGCTTGTCTCTCTCCTGGATCAGCGTACCCTCACTCTCATAAAGCTTCTTGTTGGAAACCAACAGCTTCTTCCTATTATTCTGGGAGGTCTTCAACTCCAAACGTACCCTGTCAAGCTCTTCAACAGCTTTGGAAGCCTCAAGAATCCGGTTGTTATATTTCAGGGATAGGAAGAGGCTTTCGGCACTCACCAAGGATACCCTGTTTGTGGCTTCCTCGAAACTTAGGCTGTCCCACTCTGAGATAGACCGTGCATGGATTGACTCCTTGATTGCATCAACAAAAGCAGTGAGGGGAGCTGGAGAGATGGTGTCAGAGGGACTTAGTTCGACCTCATACTTGGAACGTTTGCCTCCCCGAGAGCCAGACGCCCCGGACACTTCAGGAGTATGTTGTGTAGGCCTCTTTCTCGAGGAAACATTCTTCTCTATGGAGCTAAGTTTGTAAAGCATAATGTAATGTAATATGTAATAGAGGACATATATAACTCAACTAGGATAAAAGATAAATAATATTAACTCTATACAGGGATCGTGAAATTTGAAGAACAGGCACCGACAAGGATCAAGTCGCTGAAAGAAGTTCATTAACATGATCAAGCCTCAGTGACAGAATAAGATGTACAGATGATTCTGTTGAAGGGCCAAAAGATTCCATGTATTTATATTATTTGAAGATATTGTTGCAGGCTAATCAATTGGAATGTAACAAAGGTGTGAAGATCAAGATCAGTGCTAGTCACTTGTGAACCAGACCAGTGCACTAAGTGTCAGCATATAAGAGAAGGATCAACACATTAATTCACAGAAAGAATTGCCAAAGCCTATTGACGATCAAGGACATACATAATATTTCAAGGTATTGTCAAAAATTAATTTACTCTGAAAATCAAATAAGTAACAGATTAATTAATTATTTATAATAAATAATTAAAATAATCTGGTACTTGAACTATTTTCTGAGAAGAATTAAAACAACAAAATAAACAGAAGAGAATATGAATAGTAACCGAAATCACTATTCATATGTGCTTTTGTTGGAATAGTAACTGTGGTTGTTGGAATAGTAACCGCGGTTGTTGGAATAGTAACTGTGGTTGTTGGAATAGTAGCTGGGGTTGTTGGAATAGTGCCAAATAGTGATTTTCTAAAATCTATAAATAGGCATGTTGTATTTCATTTCAAAACACACCTCAACACACAACTCTCTCTTCTCTCTCTTATATCTTCTCTGTGTAAGCTGCTAGAAAGTCCATCTAGTAGGAAAGTCGGCTTAGCCCACTTTCAGGAAGTGTCGGGTAGAAGGTCCTCGTGCCTAAACTATCCTTAGGAGTGTTTGATTTTGTAGCTAATCCATAGGATTAAATTGTGTAGCAAACCTCCGGGTTTTATCTATTAAAAGATATTTCCCAAACAGTTGTGTTATTTCGATTCAGTTTTTTTATCTCATATCCACATCAAAAAATCGAAATATTTTTTGAATAACGTATTCAACCCCCCTTCTACGTTATTCCGGACCTAACAATTGGCATCAGAGCCACTCTGTTATTATACAATAGTTAAGATCCAAAAAGCTATACAATCATGACAGAGAAAACACAAACTCCAACAACAAGCAGATATGAATCAATCAGAGTTCCAATACTCAGGGCATCAGAATATCCCACATGGAAGGTGAAGATGGAAATGTTTCTGGAGGCTACAGATCCAGAGTACTTAGACAGAATCCATGATGGTCCACATAAGCCTACCAAACTTTCTGTTGTAGTTGTTGGGGAGGAACAGAAAACGATTCCAAAGGAGAAGAAAGACTACACTCCTGAAGATATCTCCTCTATTAGCAAAGATGCCAAGGTAAGGCATTTATTACATAGCACTCTTGACAATGTTAAGTCTAACAAAGTCATTGGATGCAAAACTGCTAAAGAGATTTGGGATGCTTTGGAAGTCAGATTTCAAGGAACCAAAGCCATCAAGAAAAATAGGAGAACAATACTCACACAGGAGTACGAGCACTTTGACTCAAAGTCTGATGAGTCATTAACAGATCTATATGACAGATTCCTGAAATTGCTGAATGATTTGTCACTGGTAGATAAGGAGTATGATCTTGAAGACTCCAATCTGAAATTCTTGTTGGCTCTTCCTGAGAAGTGGGATTTAAAGGCCACTACCATCAGAGACAATTATGATCTGGAAAACATGTCTCTTGATGAAATCTATGGAATGCTCAAAACCCATGAGCTTGAGATGGAACAAAGAAGCAAGAGGCATGGAGGCAAGTCCAAATCAATTGCTCTTAAAGCTGAGGAGAAAGCTTCTAAAGAAGTTGCTGTGAAAAAGAGTCAATCTAATGGAAAGGCTCTTATTACAAAGTCTGATACTGAGTCATCAAACTCTGATGATGACTCAAACTCTGACAATCTCACGGACCTTGATGATGATGGCAGTGATGCGGAGATGATACAACTTGCAGCCCTGATGGTAAAAAGCTTCAAGAAGATGGCTTACAAGAACTTCAGAAAGGGAAGGAAGTTCACACGAAGAGATTCAAACTTCGAAAAGAAGAATTTCAGAAAAGCTGAGGAAAAGGAAGGCAGGTCTGGGAAAGTGGACAAGTCCAAAATCAGATGCTATAATTGTGGTGAGAAAGGACATTTTGCACCTGAGTGCAAGAAAGCCAAAGCTGATAAAAGTCAAGCTTACATCACAAAGAAGAAGGACTGGGCTGACACTTCAGACTCTGAAGATGAGGTGAACTATGCCTTGATGGCAAATGCTGATAGTATCTCTGAAACTACTGAGACCAAGGTACCTCACTCTACTTTAGCTTTTGATACTACTGATATATCTGAGTTAAGACTCTTTCTTAAAAACTTGCATGTTAGCTACAGAGATCAGACTTTAGAAAATGAAAGAATAAAATCTGAAAGTCTAGACCTTAGAAAGAGAAATGATTATCTAGAATTAGAATTAGTCCAGATGTTAACAATTCAGAAAGAGAGAGATGATGCTATTATTATTAAAACTGAATTATTGAAAAAGCATGCTTATCTTGAATCTGAACTTGTTAAAGAAAGAAACATTATTAAAACTTGGACTAACTCTGGTAAAACTACTCAGATTATCATAGAGAATGATTGTTGGAAAGAAGGTCTAGGTTACACTGATAAAAAGAAAACTGTCAACATAGAAGCTGAGACCTCTAAACCTGTATTTACTGAAAAGACTGCAAAACCCAAACTTAATCACATGAGGTTTGTACCAAAATTCGACAAACCAAAACAGGATGAAGTCAAATCAGTAAATATTAGTTTAATGTCTCAGAAACAGCTTAAACATAAGCTGAAGGAGTTAAAAAGAGTGAACAAGGTAAAAGAACCTAGGAAAAATAGAAATGGAAAGGTAGGCATCAGTAAAAGCAATAACTATATGCCTATTCCCAATGCTCCTAGGAAGAAATGTCACAACTGTGGAAATCCTAACCATCTTGCTACTTTTTGCAGGAAGAATAAAAATATAAACTCTATACCTCCTAAGTCAGGAGTTAAGAGTGGTTCAGTTAGGTTTAAGCCACAGAATCCTTGTTTTCACTGTGGCAGTATTTGGCATTCTATTTATACATGCAAAGAGTATCATAATTTGTATTATGATTATTATGAACTTAAACCCTCTTTGAATAAATTCAAGATTGATTCTACATGTATAAATTCTGATAAAAAGAATGTTAGCACAAACTCTGTTAAGACTTCTGCTGCAAAAGCTAACAGACTTAATAAGGCCAAAGGATCCAAGCAAGTCTGGGTCCTTAAAACTAATCATTAGTGGTTTTTGTGATTGCAGGGTAACAGGAAAAATATCCTTGTTCTGGACAGTGGATGCTCAGGACACATGACTGGAAATAAAGCCCTGCTATCAGAATTTGTGGAGAAAGCTGGCCCAAGTGTTTTTTATGGAGATGGCAACATAGGAAGGACTCTGGGATATGGCAATATCAATCTTGGAAATGTCATCATTGAAACTGTAGCTCTAGTCTCAGGACTCAAACATAATCTACTAAGTGTGAGTCAAATCTGTGACAGAGGTTATCATGTGGATTTCTTTGAAGAACACGGTGAAGTTGTAAGCAAATCTACAGGAAAGGTTGTTCTGAAGGGATACAGGCATGGTAACATTTATGAAGCCAAGCTTTCAACAAACTCTGATGGCTCTGCAATCTGTCTACTGAGTAGAGAATCAATTGAAGAAAGCTGGGATTGGCACAAGAGACTTTCTCATCTGAATTTCAACAGCATTAATGAGCTAGTGAAGAAAGATCTTGTGAGAGGATTGCCCAAATCAGTTTTTACTCCAGATGGCCTATGTGACTCATGTCAAAAGGCAAAACAAAGGAAAACTTCATTTAAAAGTAAGACTGAATCCTCAATTCTTGAGCCATATCACTTATTGCATGTTGATTTATTCGGTCCAGTAAATATAATGTCTATTGGAAAGAAAAGATATGCTTTGGTTATTGTTGATGAATACACCAGATATACATGGGTATATTTCATGCACAAGAAAGAAGAAACTGCATCAATCTTAACAGAGCATGTCAGACAACTGGACAAAGGATCTAAGCATACAGTGAAAATCATAAGGAGTGATAATGGCACTGAGTTCAAGAATGCAGTCATGGAAGAGTTTTGTAAAGAAAATGGAATAAAGCAAGAATTCTCTGCACCTGGAACTCCACAACAAAATGGAGTAGTAGAGAGAAAGAATAGGACTCTCATAGAAGCTGCAAGGACCATGCTTGATGAAGCAAAGCTGCCAACTTACTTCTGGGCTGAAGCTGTGCAAGCTGCTTGTTTCACACAGAATGCTACACTCATAAACAAGCATGGTAAAACACCATATGAGATGGTGAAAAATAAGAAGCCGAACCTGAAGTACTTTCATGTGTTTGGATGTAAGTGTTTTGTTCTTAAGACTCATCCAGAACAGCTTTCCAAATTTGATTTAAAAGCTGATGAAGGAATCTTTGTTAGATACCCACTATCCACAAAAGCATTCAGAGTCTACAATCTGAGAACAAAAGTGGTCATGGAATCTATCCATGTGTCTTTTGATGATAAGAAGATAACAGGACTTGAAGATTTTGATGAACATGACCAGCTGAGATTTGAGAATGAAGAAATAAATGCTGATCTACAAAATTCTGATACTCTTTCAGACTCTATTGTTCAATCTATACCAGTAGATCAGACAGCAGCACATGTTGAGGGGGAGCAAGTGAACGATGAACCCCAATCAAGTGAAGAAACATCTGCTACTAATGATTCTTTAAACTCTGAAAGCAACAGCTCAGGGGGAGCAAATAATGATTTTGGATCTACTAGTCACCACACCCAACACAATCATGAACTTGGGGAATCATCAAGATCAGATCTGCCAAGACAAAGGATATGGAGTAGAGCACATCCCTTTGAACAGATCATTGGTGAACCGGACACGGGTGTACAGACTAGAAGAGCAACACAGAATGAGTGCAATTTCGCAGGATTTTTATCTCAAATTGAGCCTAAAAAGATTGATGAAGCTCTTGATGATCCAGATTGGGTAACTGCAATGCAGGAAGAACTCAATCAGTTCGAAAGGCAGAAAGTATGGAAGCTGGTGCCAAGACCAAAAGATAAATCTATAATTGGCACTAGATGGGTGTTTAGGAATAAACTGGATGAAAATGGTATTGTTACGAGGAACAAGGCTCGATTGGTAGCAAAAGGTTACTCTCAAGAAGAGGGAATTGATTATGATGAAACTTATGCTCCAGTTGCAAGGCTTGAAGCAATCAGGATGTTCTTAGCATTTGCTGCACACTCCAACTTTAAGGTTTTTCAGATGGATGTGAAGAGTGCATTTTTGAACGGAGATCTAGAAAAAGAAGTCTATGTTGAACAACCCCCTGGGTTCGAAGACAAGGACTTTGAAGGTTTTGTGTACTTTCTCTTTAAAGCTCTCTATGGTCTCAAGCAAGCCCCTCGAACATGGTATGATACTCTCTCCAAGTTCTTACTTGAAAATGGTTTTACAAGAGGTATCATCGACAAAACTCTCTTTCATAAAAAGCATAAAAATGATATAATTCTGGTGCAAGTATATGTGGATGATATAATATTTGGTTCTACTAATGATTTGCTATGCAAGAGATTTGCTAAGTTAATGCAGAGTAAGTACGAGATGAGCATGATGGGTGAGTTGTCCTTCTTCCTTGGACTTCAAGTTGTTCAGAAGCCTGATGGTATTTTCATCTGCCAATCAAAATACATAAAGGATCTTCTGAAGAAGTATGGGATGGAAGAAGCAACTACTGCCAAGACCCCAATGCCAACTGCTGTCGAGCTTGATCAAGACAAATCTGGTAAGTCAGTTGACATCACGAAGTATCGAGGTATGATCGGCTCTCTCTTATACTTAACTGCTAGTCGACCAGATATTATGTTCGCAACTTGTTTATGTGCTAGATTCCAGGCTGACCCTAAAGAGTCACATCTTATAGCTGTTAAACGTATTTTCAGATACCTTAAGGGAACCCCCGATCTTGGGATTTGGTACCCTAAAGGAACAGGTTTTGACCTAGTTGGCTATACAGATTCTGACTTTGCAGGCTGTAAGATTGATCAGAAAAGTACTTCTGGAAGCTGTCAGTTTCTAGGAAGAAGGTTGGTATCTTGGTACAGCAAGAAGCAACACTCAGTATCTACCTCGACAGCCGAAGCAGAATACATTGCGGCAGGTAGTTGTTGTGCTCAGATCTTGTGGATGAGGAATCAACTTCAGGATTATGGACTCATGTTGGACAAAATTCCAATTCTATGCGATAACACGAGTGCCATTGCCATTGCCAACAATCCAGTTCAACATACCAGGACTAAGCACATTGATATCATGTATCATTTCTTACGAGAGCATGTCATGAATGGAACTGTGGTATTATATTTTGTTCCCACAGATCAACAAATTGCAGACATCTTTACTAAACCACTGGATGAATCCACATTCTCCAGGTTAGTTGGTGAACTTGGGATGTTAAATCTGTCTAATTAATTTTGGATAATCAATAACTGCAATTTGTTATAAACTCACAGGTATTTTAAATGTCCATATTTTTAGGACTTGTGAATTTACTTTGCATCCAGTCTTCATCTTACAGTTATCTCTATACTAATTGCCATGCTTATAAATGCTATCTTTTATGGTAATTAGTTAGTGAATAATTGTGTTAATTGTAGCATAATTAAATAAATATTTTATTGACTTATATCAATTAATGATATTTTGTTAATTTTATGTCTATTTAATTGTGAGTTTATCTGATTATTGTGGATTAATTCTTGATTTACTGCGTGATTATTTTTAAATCCATAATAATTAGAAGTATTGTATGTGTGTGTGTATATAGGCTGATAGATTTCGGTGATAAGATGTTTTTCGGCTGACAGGTTTCGGTGATAAGATGTTTTTCGGCTAATTGATTGATTAGGTGAGAAATTATTAAAGCGGTGTTATTCAACATAGCCTGTCAATATCTCACCTAACCCACTAGTCCTTGAAACCTTATAAATGATGAGTTTTTGTTTGTGTTTAACATCATCATTTTTCAGATATACAGAGCATATACACACAATTGCTGAATATTTCGAGCTTTGATCGGAAAGATCTCTCAATCTAGCTGGTGGTTTTTAGATTGGATTTTATATTCTTGCTTTATACATCATCCTTTATAAAAACTAACCCTTGTTTTTGAATTTCCTCGAAGTTTTGAAAATGGCATTGCAGGGAAGCTTTTTAATTGCTAAAGGTAATCCTATTTCCATTCAGCAAATCGAAACCATTCAGGATGAGCAATTTCGGGCTTGGACACAATTTTTGAATGAACATTCATTAATTCGCTATGCTTTAGTTACACCAGTGCAGCTTAACCATGATGCATTGCGTGAACTATATTGCAGTGCGGTTAACACTTCTGGACAGGACGGGTGTGCATTCACATATCGACTATTTGGTAGGTCGATTAGGGTCACTGAACGAGATGTTAATCGAATTCTTCATTTTCCTATGGAAAATCTCATTTCTGATCCTACACCTGAACAGATTGAAATGTTCTTTCATTTTATAAGGTACCAAGATGACAATTTCAATACTGGTAATCTTTATAGAACGTTTCTAACCCAGTATTGGAGTTTCTTCTTTCACACTCTTAACCATGTTTTTTCCTCAGATAGAACAAATCAAGATCGAATACCTGAATATATCCAAAAAATAGGGTATGCGGTCGCCAATAATTTGAGGATTAATTTTGGAAAAATAGTGCTTGGTCAAATCATTTTAAAGATGAAACACTTAGGAACAAGAGATGTTCGGACTCAAAATGTCAAATGTCTATATCCAAGGTTTCTACAGCTAATATTAAATGATTTTTTGAATGATGAAGACAGGGTACGCTTGGAAAATGGTCAAAAGGTGGAATGTTCTTCCATAAAGACGAATGTAATTAATTACATGAGCAAAAAGAAATATACGGATGTGCCTACAGTCCTAACTGAATATCTAAAGACTGTCCCACTTCCGTTGTTACCAAGACCAGTGAGAGCAGGTATACGACAAGGTAATATTTCAATCCCTGCTATTCCAACCTTTGTATTCCCTGTTGTGTCACAGGAAATACAGTTTCTACAGCCCCCAGTGGCCATCTTACCCGACCAAGAGCAGGAAATCCCACCGACTCTAACACAGGTCGAAGAGCCCATTTTACAAATGCAAACACAAACACAACAAACTCCTACACCTCAATTGTCACTTAAACGACCAACCATCAACACTTTTGAGGGAGATAGTGCCTCAGTAGCACCACATAAGGAGTTAGTTACATCAGCAGCTCTACCTCATTCTAAACGAAGTAAACCAAATGAACCTGAGGTAACTGTAACTGTTAGGGAAACAATTCTTCCTTGTCAAATGAGTGAAAATGTAAATGAGGATGAATTGACGGGAGCAACTATCTTGAGTTCCATTTCATAAAACATAAGAGTGGTTGATGATCTTTCTAAAGATAAAATGCCTTCACAGGCATCCGAGGTGGAATTACCTACCTCAATAACTGCTGGTGAATCTTCCATTTTACGGAAAGATCCATCGGTAGGTGGTTCTTTTATGAACCAAGTGTCTTCACAGACATACGAGGGAAACTTGGGTTTTGTGCCATTTAATCGATTCAAGTTTAACCTCCCAGAGGAAAAATCTCTGGATCTCTTTCGAGATTTACCACTATTTACCAGTGGTCGGCAACTCGCTTCACGCGAGGATGGAAGCTCACGAACTTTCATTGCACCATCCGTGACCTCTGAAAAAGGGGCTAGGATGATTTCATTTGCAGGTACACATATCGGTGGAAGCTCTGGAGGAGAGTTGAGGGAAACACGAACAGAACATGTAAGTGTCACCCAAACCACTAAACCGAGTGAATATAGAGTGTTGAGTGAAACACCTGCAGAACATACGAGTGAGCAACCTACTCAACCACATGCACCTGTAACCAAAAAGGAATACAGCAGACTCCTTACACGGGTCCAAACAATGGAGAAAGAGTTATCAAATATCTGTAAGTCCATTACAGAAATCAAAAATTTGCAACTTATTCAACAGAATGTATTCCAGGTTCAATTGAACACCATGGCAACCCAGTTTAGTCATGCAATCAACTCCTTGGTAAAGCCATCTTCGTCTAATTTACCAACTCCACATCCTGTTACTCTGGAGGATAATCCAACTGAGGGGGAGAAAGTGGATGATCAAGAAAAATCTATTAGGCGTAAGGGCAAGGAAAAGGTTGTTGACACGGAATTAACTTTATTTTGGGAAAGGAAAATCTAATGGAGTATTAGTGCTATGCGGGAAAGAAAGCAAGACAAACTTGAAGATATGTTCAGTCTAGAGGAACAATTGTCTTGCACTTGTTCAAATTTTAGAAATATGGAAAATGTATATATGATCCAGAATGCGGTTTATTATTATTTATCTTTGTATTTTATTTGTATCAGTTGAGTTATCCTCTAGGAATTTGCTTGTCAATCCCTAACAATCAAATAGGGGGAGATTGTAAAGCATAATGTAATGTAATATGTAATAGAGGACATATATAACTCAACTAGGATAAAAGATAAATAATATTAACTCTATACAGGGATCGTGAAATTTGAAGAACAGACACCGACAAGGATCAAGTCGCTGAAAGAAGTTCATTAACATGATCAAGCCTCAGTGACAGAATAAGATGTACAGATGATTCTGTTGAAGGGCCAAAAGATTCCATGTATTTATATTATTTGAAGATATTGTTGCAGGCTAATCAATTGGAATGTAACAAAGGTGTGAAGATCAAGATCAGTGCTAGTCACTTGTGAACCAGACCAGTGCACTAAGTGTCAGCATATAAGAGAAGGATCAACACATTAATTCACAGAAAGAATTGCCAAAGCCTATTGACGATCAAGGACATACATAATATTTCAAGGTATTGTCAAAAATTAATTTACTCTGAAAATCAAATAAGTAACAGATTAATTAATTATTTATAATAAATAATTAAAATAATCTGGTACTTGAACTATTTTCTGAGAAGAATTAAAACAACAAAATAAACAGAAGAGAATATGAATAGTAATCGAAATCACTATTCATATGAATAGTACTATTCATATGAATAGTAACTGCGGTTGTTGGAATAGTAACTGTGGTTGTTGGAATAGTAGCTGGGGTTGTTGGAATAGTGCCAAATAGTGATTTTCTAAAATCTATAAATAGGCATGTTGTATTTCATTTCAAAACACACCTCAACACACAACTCTTTCTTCTCTCTTTTATATCTTCTCTGTGTAAGCTGCTAGAAAGCCCATCTAGTAGGAAAGTCGGCTTAGCCCACTTTCAGGAAGTGTCGGGTAGAAGGTCCTCGTGCCTAAACTATCCTTAGGAGTGTTTGATTTTGTAGCTAATCCATAGGATTAAATTGTGTAGCAAACCTCCGGGTTTTATCTATTAAAAGATATTTCCCAAACAGTTGTTTTATTTCGATTCAGTTTTTTATCTCATATCCACATCAAAAAATTGAAATATTTTTTGAATAACGTATTCAACCCCCCTTCTACGTTATTCCGGACCTAACAGAGTTGATTTTTGAAGAGGGAACAGGGGTTCGCTCAACAGGAGATGGGGGTACTGGCGATCTGGAAACATTCTTGTGTGCTGAACGCTTGGTGATGAAGGAAGGCACTGAGAAAGACATATCTGCATTATCACATGAATCATTAGCCAAGTCTTAACAACAATAAAGACATTCTTCGGTAAAATATCAGGTAAATCGCATGAATAAAAAAAAATGTGTGTGTGAAGCATAAATCACTAAGGGAAAAGCAAATAAAGGGGGAGGGGTACGCCTACGAGCAAGGATGTAAGCATGAACCTATCTCTTTGGAGGGTACGTCGACAGGATTCTCCTCAATGGGGGTAGTGGCGTCCCCTGGAGGCTTGGAGCTGAGTTTTTTGTTAAAACCTAAGCGAAGTAATTTTCTCTTGGTAAGCAGGCTAGCACCATCTCCTAGCCCTGCACTCATTCTTAAAGCTTTACGAGCTCTTTTTAGCTCGTCTCCTTCTAGTATGGTCTGAACAGGCATGTCTGGATAAGGGTTAAACTCTTTTCTGTATTCTGGACAGTCGTAGCAGTATAAGAACTGCTTATGCCATCCCGACATTCCCTTTTTATTTCCTTTTATACATTTCCCCTGATGGACGTTCCAGGTGGTAAGATAAAAGAAACCAGTAGTCTTCCCAGTCTCTTTGAGTTGGTAGAAGAAACCCAACTCACGAGCAGTCAGTTTGATTTGGAACATGGAATCATATAAAATATACATACAGATGGCCATGCGGTAAGAATTTGGGGTCAATTGTAGTGGGGCAAGTTGGTAGGTGTTAAGAATATCCACAATGAAGGGATGAAGCGGTAATGATAATCCCAGTCTAAAGAACTGAGCAGAGAAGACAGCACAGGGGATCACTTGATCTGGTTCGAAGTTGGAAAAGTCATGGCATCTTTCATCTGGTTGGGGTACGACCAGAGTACACCCCGGGTTGCAAACTCCTAGTAAATTTTCTAGCTTTTGGGCAGTCATTGAGGTACAAGTGTCGACACATGAAAGTTGATAGACAGAGGCAGTGGGGGTTTTAGCAGGAATAGCCTCATTTTGGTTTTCATTAGCTTCAGGCTGGTCATTGAAGGGTTCAACCGTTGGGGATAAGTTCTCCAATGAGTCGATTTCTTCCTCAGATCCAAGAGAGTCAGAACTAACAGTGGCAGGTATGATAGAAGAAAGATCAAGGGAGCAGGATCTGAGTGAGATTTGGGCAGCAGTAGGGTCAAGGACTTTGACCTTGGATCGAGTGCGGCCACTCATGGTGGAGGTCATGGGAGGAAGTCTGGATATCGGATTGGGTGAGGAAAACGAGTCACCATCAGAGGCTCCTGCAATCTGAGAAATCTCTTTGGCAATAGAACTCTGGGACTTATCAGATGCGGATTGACTCGACATCTGCACACAGAAAAGCAGAGTGAGTTCCGAATCCTTGGGACAAATCTTGAGGAGTGGCAGTTGTCATATTAAGAAAAATACAGGGAAAGTGTACTGATTATAGGGGTTCAAGAATGGGAACCCCCAATTTGTCTGGGATCATTTCTCGAATTGCAACGAAGGGAAGTGGTTGGAGGTATTCCAATTCATCCTGGGTTTCACATAAGAAAAAACCCTCAAGACAAAAAGAAAAGAAAAGAAATAATAAAAAGGAAAGGATAGGTGAGGCATTATCTCAAACAGGGCTTGCGCATGCGCATACCCCAGGCCAAATGAAGGAGGTTACGCATGTTAAACCCCTGGGCTGACAACTCTAGGGTTGAGCTTAGTAAACTACAGCCCATGTACAAGGAGGTTGGAGTAGGGGAAACACGGATGGAAATCCATTGACGTTTCAGGAACACGGGTTTTGGACGAAATATCGATTAACAAATGTGAGTAAGTGCAAAAAGAAATCGAGATTCGTGCACAATTGAAGAACAGGTGTATGAAAATAAACGTGTATATTTAGAATATGAACAGGCAGACGGAAAATAATCATCGGAAGTAAGCAGATCTACTCAATTATGCAGTTAAGCATGACATGCATATGCAAATACTACGGAACTTCATCTAAAGAACAGTATTCGACACAAGCAAAAGGGTAAGGAGACGGTCGGGACGGACTATCAGCCATCAAAAGACACAAGTAAAAGATCTGGGTGTACGAATGTGTGCATCAGTGTACATAAAAAAAAGCAACAGTAAGCATCAAATAATACGAGAAATAATGAAGGAATGAGAGTAGGAAGTACCTTTTG
Organism: Saposhnikovia divaricata; assembly: GCA_036435485.1. NCBI lineage: Eukaryota > Viridiplantae > Streptophyta > Magnoliopsida > Apiales > Apiaceae > Saposhnikovia > Saposhnikovia divaricata. The sequence goes on from CM071600.1 coordinate 31,474,890, forward strand.
ATTGGAGGAGATGATTGGAGAACGGGAGTCTTCACCGGAATTAAGCTTGAGCAGGCGAAACGATTGAAAAGGAAAGAAGAGGGTTTGGCGTCGATTCGCTGAGAAAATGTTAAAAAAAAGAAGGCGTAGAGGGATATGTATATATAAGTGTATGGGGATATGAACGGGTGAGACACGTGTTTGTTGAAGCACAGACCCGCGTGCAAGATTAATAAAGATAATTACGAATAGTTGTTTTGGGAATATAAGGGCTTTGAACATGGACGGGAGGAAGGTTCAATACATGGGATTTTATGGAGGAAGTGGAATGGTTATATGAAAATTAAATTTTGAATTTTGGAAAATTATAGTTTTTGTAGGATTTGAAGTTTATAGAGTTAAAGTTTAACTGGGACTTTATTTATTTGGAGGGTTATCTCTTGGAAAGAGTTTTTGTCTAAGATACTTCTCTGATAATTATCCGGGACATTGGGCGTAAATTGGGAGGTTCGTTAATGGCACACCAGTGTGGTGATGGTGGAACCCTGAGCTTCAAACTCGAAGGTTATGAAAGTATAGTCTTTAGCACCGGAGTTTCGTGGTGGAATCCCTTGTTTCCTACAACGGGTACGCCCATGTAGGCTTAGGGGTTCGCATGGGATGAAGGTGTGATTAGAGGTACGAGTAATGTTGGGTTCCTTTTGCATTCAAATGGCTACAAGGAACCGGGGGGTAGTTGTTGTGCCCGAAATCCGCCCTGGGCTTGATTTAAGGTCCATTAAGAGGACAGACTCGAATTAGTTGAATGTGAAAGGATAAGCTGGGTCCAAGGTTGAATGTGATGGCTTGGAATGTATCGAGGAAGGGTTGAGGGATGAGGATCTGGTGTTAAATGTGAGGTATGTTCATATAGGGCTGCGAGCATGTGAACCCCAGATAAGGGTAAAGCTGTGTGGAGGCCAGGAGGGGGTTCAACTGGGTAGCAGGCTGTCAGGTTAGGGGTACGTGCATGAACCCCAAAGGTTTCCAGAAAATATACCAGCAGTCTCGGAACTCCTTAAATCGCGGGGAATCAGATAGGAAACATGGTAACAGACTTCGGGATATCTCCTAAACAATAGGAACGGCTTATCAGTAGTGATTATCACGGATTAACATCATGTATACATGGAATATATATATGTGCATGTGTATGTATATATATAGGTATATATCGAGGATATATTAGGAGTAAAGGGATAAATCATGGGAAAAATGGTCGGATAAACATGGAAGGCTGGATAAACGAGCATGGCAGGTCTGTTACGAGGGATATGGCAGAAGAAGGTGGAGGATAATTATGAAGAACTATATGAGGACTTGATCTCTTATATATATAAGGGTATGTAGGCAATTTGCAAGGTTAGATACACATAAACACCTCTAACACTTGCTCCTAGATGTTGGCATTCGATTGGGTAGGTTATATTCAATCACCATAGCTTGGAGTACTTGCAAACCCAGTCCGTACAATCACTCTTCTGCCTCTCGAGTTAGGGTTTATGAAACTAGGGTTTTTGGGCTTGTAATTCGATTTATTTAATCATTGTTGTTGGATTTTCTTGGTTTATTATTGTAATGCTCTCATTGAAGTGTTGTACCAATTTTCCCTCACAACAAGCATTTATTCAAATCATTTGTATGAGCTTTATCTTGGGTTTCAATTGAAATAGCCTCAAAAAGAAAAAAGAAAAAAAAATCCAACCGAAAATTTGAAGTACATCTCGTTTTTTTTCTTTTTTTTTTAAAAAATTTACATCTCGTTTATGTTCGGTCTTGTTCGATTGCAAACGAAGGCAAGTGGCAACCAACAAGCCGCATCCCCACTTGGGTGTAGGTGAATAGGATAATATTTATTTTTTAATTGGATTTAATTCAAATATTAATTTGGAAAAGGGTCGGTGAATTTTACATATTAGAATATCTAAATTACAGTTAAATATTCATGTTGTGCATTCTTGGATAGGGTTTAATATTTTTTCACATATTTATATATGATACTTTTTAAGAGTTAGATAGTCATAAATTTTTTTTGAACAAAGGATTTAATTCATTAATAAAAAATCAAACGGCATCTACAAGAATAATCGAGTCGAACAAACCGCAAAAAGATACAATTGCAGATTAATCCAGTCTTATTAGACCTTTTGGATATACCATCAAGCGATTTGTTGAAACTGATATATGTACATGTACCCGCTTCGCCATATCTGGTTTGAGCTATCGACCATAAATGCAATCCCATAAAAATTTTCATCGCTAAATCAAAATCATGAAAATCTCGCACATCTAATATACTTGACATTAATTTACTGCAAAACAAATCAAAAACACACAAAGCTCTCACAAGGAGAGAATAAACAAAACCCAAATAAATTGGGAACAAACACCGCAAAGAACAAATTTAAATTAAACAAAAACCTAATATAATGCTTAATTTTATTGAAATTGGAAAAAAAAAATTAGAAGAATAGATGGAGGGCCGAAGAAGGATTAGAAGGGAGGATGAGGCTTTAAATGAAGAAGAGGAGGAAGATCGGAAGAAAATGCGGGGGCGGGGGCGATGGTCAATCGACTCTCATTTGTTAGGTTAGATAGTCATAAATTTATCATTTAGGTTTTATATAGAGGATACTCAACTCACAAATGAATATCATAAATATTTTTTCTTTTTTAAGATATTATACGAATAAAATACCCAATTCACAAATGCAAATCCCAATCCTTAAAAACAACCCACGCATCCGATAATTATTATTTTTGTTAATTTTAATTAAAAAATTATTATCTTTTAACATTCTTTCTCCCGACTTCTATAATCACACCACATGGTCCACATCCATACATACACGGCCTCAACTCGTGTCGACTCTTTCACCTGCCACGTTCCAAAATATCTTCACCCTCTGCACTCACACACACCTCTGCGTCACGGCTCACATATCAATACACCTCTGTGTCCATCCTCTCTATAAATAAATCTTGAAAATCCAATTCAATATCCTACCATGCTCTGTTCTTCAGCTAGATTTCTCACTCAAAAAACCCTTTTTTCACCTTCTAAATCTTTAATTTTAGCTTCTAAAAACACCCTTTTCAGTTCTCTTCAAAACCCTTCAATTTCTAGACCAATTTCAACTAGGGTTCTTGATTCTTGCATTAAATTTAAGCCCAGTTCTTCAAAAACACATCTTTTTGTAAGTATAAGATCTGATCACTCTATGGCTAGTCAGTCCAGCAATGCCCAATCCATCCATGACTTCACTGTCAAGGTATATATAAATACATCTGCCCTGTGTATATATTTATAATAATTTATTTTTGCGAAGCCCTTTTTCTTGTTTCTTGATTTTTTGGGATTTTAGGTGGTGTTTATACATGGGCTGTTGCTTTCTTTTCATATGCTTTTATGTGTGTTTAGAAAGCTGTTTTTACTGTGTCTATATTGTTTGTTTTCAATTGGTCTTAGTTAATAGTAGTATTATTAGAAGTGAATAATGTCATTTTTCACAATATGTTTACCTTGTTCTGGTGGAGCTTCAGGAAATGGTGGAATTTACGCGAGAAATTACTAAGTAATGTGTGTATTTGATTAATGGGGAAAAGGACATTTTCACCACTGTACTATTTCCGGAATTGCAATTGCACTACTATACTACAAACGAACTACTGTATTTTAGCATTTTTAACAATTTCACCACTCCTATCAGTCAAATTGTAAAACAGTAGTGGTGAATTTGTTATAATTTGATTGACGGAAGTGGTGAATTTGTTAAAAATGCTAAAGTACAGTAGTCCGTTTATAGTACAGTAGTGCAATTGCAATTCCGGAAATAGTACAGGGATGAAAATGTTCTTTTGGATGTATAGGCTATAAGAGTTTGCATTTTGGATGTATAGGCTATAAGAGTTCACATATTCCCCTTTGTATATCTATTATTTACCACATCCGACCTTATTCTCCCTCAGGCCGGACGCATAAGATGTATAGGCTGTAGGCTGCAGCTAATTGATTTTTAATCAATGAAGAACTTACTGTTATTGTGGATGCCTTGCATCCTTACTACCATGTTTTTGTTGTTTACGGTTTTGCCATGTTATGAATTATTTTGTTCAATATTTTCAGGATGCCAAAGGTAATGATGTGGAGCTTAGCAAGTACAAGGGAAAGGTTTTGATGATAGTTAATGTTGCATCTCAATGGTATGTTTGACAACTCTTGACAAGTTTTAATGTCTATTAACCTAACATTAAGAATTGGAGTGGAACATAATGAAAGAGTCTATTGACGTTGTTGAGTATATTAATTCTTGAAAACATATCTGACGTGATATCCTGGATTCATCTACTGCAGTGGCCTCACCAATTCAAACTACACCGAGTTGGCTCAGTTATACGAGAAGTACAAGAATCAAGGTTGGCATTTAAACCTGCATTCTTTCTTTAAAAAAAATAAACAAATTGCCCCCGTTTGTCGAACCTTTCGAATCATTCACTATTCTTAAAGCTTAGGGCATGTTAAATACTACAGATTTTTCCAGCTCCTTAGACACTGAATCCTTTCTTTTTGTCATTTACAGGTCTTGAGATTCTTGCTTTTCCGTGCAACCAGTTTGGGGCACAGGAGCCCGGTAGCAATGAAGAGATTGTAGAGTTCGCTTGCACTCGCTTTAAGGCTGAGTACCCCATATTTGACAAGGTAGGAACAATATGTGAACCTACTAGTTTGTATAGACCTGATTAGTTTGTAAACTTGATGTGTCTGTTACTTCTTGATATATATAAGTCCGGCAAGATGCTAAGGTTGTGTCCACATGGTGTATGTCGGAAATGGAATTAAACTTTTATGATGAACTAATAAAGATATGGCCTTTGAGGTGAGTGAAAATTACGAGGGATGCAAGTTTCTTCTGCTACACGATTATAAGAATTGTGAAAAAAATGGTGGAAGCAAGAACTGACCATGGTTTTTTGAAATTGGAATGAATCAGTTATAGTCTAAACCTAAGTAGTGGACTGGGGAAGTAGTAAATGTTTGTTCATACATGTTAAATCAGTTCAAGTTTACGTTGATTCCACCCAACGGCCCGAGTAAAAACAACCTTAGAGATTGTACATATTGCTCCTTCAACTTGGTATCAAGTGACTGTAAATGACATATTATTACTCGTATTTCAGGTTGATGTCAATGGATCCAATGCTGCTCCAGTGTACAAGTACCTCAAGTCTAGCAAAGGTGGACTCTTTGGTGATGGCATTAAGTGGAATTTTGCAAAGTTCCTGGTTGACAAAGATGGGAAGGTTGTTGATCGCTATGCACCCACAACTTCTCCCCTAAGCATTGAGGTAAGAATTTTATATGCCTAGTTTAGACTATATATACTTGGATCACGAAGATCAGATAAGTATTAGGTTGGCTGACGAACCTTTTTACCTTACAATTTGCAGAAGGATGTGAAGAAACTGCTGGGAGTTGCTTAAGTTTACCTTCAGAGACACATAATAAGTCCTTGCCCTGGCTTTGTGGCTATGGAGATGCAGACATTGGTATGCATACTTTTAACTGCTTTCTGGTCTGGAAATCGAACTATAAAGTTGGCTTTTGAAGCCTTTTGTTTGTACTAAATAAAGATCCCTCACAGTTTGACCTTCTGAAGGCTTGAATTGTAGTATTAGTAATTGTCTTATAATAAAGTTGTTCTTTAGTTATTCAGTTTGTACACTTGTATAATTTTATTTTTGGGGAATAAGTTTGTATAATAAAGTTGTTCTTTAGTTATTCAGTTTGTACACTCTTACAATTTTATTGCTTGATTGCTCTCTCCATGAAAATGAAGTTCCTAACTAATGTATTTTTTACAGAAGTTATATACATATCAAACTGATTTTTGACCATTGGTAAGTTGTAACTTGTAACCATCACATGTGCAGACAATTGAATCTTAAGAATCGTTGTGCATCGGAATGTCATGTAGAAGTGTTATAGTCATCTGCCGACTGCAAATTGCACATAATGGAGCCAAATTCTGTTAAGGCTCCACCTGCAGTTAGAATAGATACATATTCCTTCCTGTATGTGATTGGATCTAGAAGCTTCAACTGTGTGATGTAAAATCTGATTATTGCTTAACAAAAAAGATGTGAGATTTTGTTATGTAAATATACAGAGACCAAAGTAAAGTTATTATCAGAAATGTAATTAATAGTTGACCATCTTCTTCTTTGTGTTTTATCATCTTCTTTGTTAGTGATTCATCATTTTCTTCACTGATTCTCTGATTCTAACAAGAAGTTCTGTTTTCGGGCCTATATGCTAATGTATGGCACTTGTCAGTTTCCCTCCCAGAGTCTCAGTTGGCGGCCTAGTTCCATCCGGAAAAGTTTTTTTTACCTGTTTTTGGTAACTGTTTTTTGTTACTTAATTAATTTACTTATTTATCCTTAACTATAAAGAAAATATATACGATATATATTATTAAAATACCTAAAATAAATCTATATATATATACTATTATATAAAAGTCGAAACATTGAAAGTTTTGGTACCTCTTTTTTGGTACTAAGTGAATTTACTTATCTATACTATTATATAAATTCCGAAACATTAAAAGTTTTGGTATCTGTTTTTTGGTACTAAGTGAATTTATTTATTAACCCTTCACTATAAAGAAAAATAAATACACCTAAAATAAATAATAACATAATACAATTTTGGTAATTAGTCGAGATATTACCCTTTATAAACACCTAAAAACATCAATTGTATCATATCTTTCCATCATTACTATTTTTTTCGAATTAAAATACGTTATAATTAATGGTAATTAAACGATTAACATAATAAAATTAATGGTAATTAGTCAATTGCCTTTTTCACATTAATATAATAAAATTAATGGTAATTAGTCGATTGCCCTTTTTATATTACTTTTAGTTGAACATATTACCTTTTATAAACACCTAATATCTTTCAATCATTAATATTTTCACCTAAAAACATCAATCGTATCATATCTTTCCATCATTAATATTTCTTTTCAAATTAAAAGATGTTACAATTAATGGTAATTAAACGATTAACATAATAAAATTAATGGAATTAGTCAATTGCCTTTTTCATATTACTTTAAGTTGAATATATTACCTTTTATAAACACCTAAAAACATCAATCATACTTTTAGTTGAACATATTACCTTTTATAAACACCTAAAAACATCAATCGTGTCACATCTTTCGATCATTAATATTTTATTTTGAATTAAAACACGTTACCTTTTTAATTTAAAACAAATCTTACAATCATTAATATATACCCGAAAATATCACACTATAATTTTCAAAAAAAATATAAGACCTCAGAATATATAATAACATAATATAATTAGTGGTAATTAGTCGATTGTCTTTTTTACAATTACTTTTATTTGAAGATATTACATTTTATAAACACCTAAAAAGATCAATCGTATCATATCTTTCAATCATTAATATTTCCTTTACAATTTAAACACATTACCTTTTTAATTTACAACAATTCTTACAATCTTTAATATATATTTGAAAATATCACACCATATTAATTCTCAATTATTAATAAAATATATTAAAAATCGTGTACATTGTTTATAATAACGAAATATTAATATAATTCGTAAACATGAGTATATTATATTATATCAAATTAAAATTAAAATACTTATTAAAAATAATAATTATATAAAAACATGATCATAATATTAAATAAAAATATAATACAAGAAACCCGTGCAATGCACGTGTTATAATCTAGTATACATATAAAAGTCGAAACATTGAAAGTTTTGGTACCTCTTTTTTGGTACTGAGTGAATTTACTTATTTACCCTTCATTATAAAGAAAAATAAATACACCTAAAATAAATAATAACATAATATAATTAATGATAATTAGTCGAGATATTAGCTTTTATAAACACCTAAAAACATCAATTGTATCATATCTTTCCATCATTAGTATTTCCTTTCAAACTAAAACACGTTATAATTAATGGTAATTAGTCGATTGCCTTTTTCACATTAGTATAATAAAATTAATAGTAATTAGTCTATTGCCTTTTTCACATTTACTTTTACTTAAACATATTACATTTTATAAACAATTAAAAACATATCATATCTTTCAATCATTAATATTTTTCTTTCGAATTAAAACACGTTACCTTTTTAATTTAAAACAATCTTACAATCACTAATATATACCCGAAAATATTAAACCATAATTTTTAAGAAAAATATAACACCTAAAATAAATAATAACATAATATATTTAATGGTAATTAGTCGATTGCCTTTTTCACATTTAATTTTAGTTGAAGATATTACCTTTTATAAACACATAAAAAGATCAATCGTATCATATCTTTCAATCATTAATATTTCCTTTATAATTAAAACACGTTACCTTTTAATTTACAACAAATCTTACAATAATTAATATATACCCGAAAATATCACAGCATATTTCTCAATTAATAATATAATATATTAAAAATCGTATACGTTGTTTATAATAAGGAAACATTAGTATAATTTATAAACATGAGTATGTTAAATTATATTAAATTAAAATTAAAAAATTATTAAAATAATGATTATATAAAAACATAATTATAATATTAAATAAAATTTATAATATAATATAAGAAACCCGTGCATTGCACGGGTTATAAGCTAGTTATTATATAAAAGCTGAAACATTAAAAGTTTTGGTACCAGTTTTTTTGTACATGTTTGTTGGTATTTCATGAATTTACTTATTTACCCTCACTTTAAAGAAAAATATATACGATATATACTATTAAAACAAATAATAACATAATATAATTAATGGTAATTAGTCGATTGCATTTTTCACATTTACTTTCAGTTGAAGATATTACCTTTTATAAACACCTAAAAACACCAATCGTATCATATCTTCCAATTATTAATATTTTTTTCGAATTAAAACACGTTAGCTTTTTTATTTAAATTAAAATATTGTAAATAATGGTTATCTAAAAATATAATTATTACATAAAATAAAATTAAATGCATATCAAAAAAAAATCTGTACATCGCACAGGTTACAAGCTAGTAATTAATTATTTCCCCCTTTGAAATAACAAAAGAAGTTAAAATCAGTCGAGCACTTGTTTATTAAATTACACGTATCATTTGAGAATAATTTTTAAAATCTTTATCAAATTTTTTTTTTTTGAAATAACGATGTTTTGATTTTTGAAAAATAAGGAATTCTAAACACCTCTACTATATCCATACTATTATATTAAAACCGAAAGATTGAAGTTTGCCGGTTTGGTTTTCGGTTTGTCGGTTTGATTTTCGGTTTGGTTATACTTATCATAATTATTAAAATAAAAATAACATAAAATAATTAACGGTAATTACCCGATTGTCTTTTTCATATTTACCTTTTTCATATTTATTTATAATTGAAGATATAAACTTTTATAAACACCTAAAAACATCAATCGTACCATATCTTCCAATCATCAATATTTTCTTTCCAATTAAAACACGTTACCTTTTTGATTTAGAACTAATCTTAGAATCATTAGTATATACAAGCTTATAACCCGTGCAATGCACGGGTTTCTTGTATTATGTTATAAATTTTATTAAATATTATAATTATGTTTTTATGTAATCATTATTTTTAATAATTTTTTTATTTTAATTTGATATAATTTAATATACTCATGTTTACGGATTATACTAATGTTTCCTTATTATAAATAACGTATACGATTTTTAATATATTTTATTAATAATTGAAAAATATGGTGTGATATTTTCGGGTATATATTGTAAGATTTGTTGTAAATTAAAAAGGTAACGTGTTTTAATTAGAAAGAAAATATTAATGATTGAAAGATATGTTACGATTGATCTTTTTAGGTGTTTATAAAAGGTAATATCTTCAACTAAAAATAATGTGAAAAAGGCAATCGACTAATTACCATTAATTATATTATGTTATTATTTATTTTAGGTGCTATATTTTTCTGGAAAATTATGGTGTGATATTTTTGGGTATATATTAATGATTGTAAGATTTGTTTTAAATTAAAAAGGTAGCGTATTTTAATTCGAAATGAAATAATAAAGATCTAAAGATTTGATACGATTGATGTTTTTAGGTGTTTATAAAAGGTAATATTTTCAACTAAAAGTAAATGTGAAAAAGACAATTGACTAATTATCATTAATTATATGATTTTATTATTTATTTTAATAATTAGGATAACCAAACCGACAAACTTTCAATCTTTTGGCTTTAATATAGTAGTATAGATACGTATTTTAATTAAAAAAGGCAATCGGCTGCTTAACGTTCATTGTATTATTTTTTATTTATTAATTAAGATAATTGTACCTATACCAAACCGATAAAATTTTCAATGTTTCAACTTTAATATAATAACTAGCATATAACCGTGCAATGCACGAGTTTCTTGTATTATGTTATAAATTTTAATTAATATTACAATTATGTTTTTATATAATCATTATTTTTAATAATTTTTTTAATTTTATTTTGATATAATTTAATATACTCATGTTTACGGATTATACTAATGTTTCCTTATTATAAACAACGTATATGATTTTTAATATATTTTATTAATAATTGAAAAATATGGTGTGATATTTTCGGGCTATATTTTTCTTGAAAGTTATGGTGTGATATTTTTGGGTATATATTAATGATTGTAAGATTTTTTTTAAATTAAAAAGAAACGTGTTTTAATTCGAAAGGAAATATTAATGATCAATTTTTGGGTATATATTAATGATTGTAAGATTTTTTTTAAATTAAAAAGGTAACTTGTTTTAATTCGAAAGGAAATATTAATGTTCTATCTTTATGTATTTATAAAAGATAATACCTTCAACTAAAATTAAATGTGAAAAATGCAATCGACCAATTACCTTTAATTTTATTATGTTAATGTGAAAAAGACAATCGACTAATTACCATTAATTATATTATGTTATTATTTATTTTAGGTGTTATATTTTTCTTGAAAATTATGGTGTGATATTTTTGGGTATATATTAATGATTGTAAAATTTGTTTTAAATTAAAATGGTAACGTGTTTTAATTTGAACGGAAATATTAATGATTGATTGATGTTTTTAGGTATTTATAAAAGGTATTATCTTCAACTAAAAGTAAATGTGAAAAGGTCAATCGACTAACTATCATTAATTTTATTATGTTAATGTGAAAAAGGCAATCAACTAATTACTATTAATTTTATTATGTTAATCAACTAATTACCATTAATTATATTATGTTATTATTTATTTTAGGTGTTATCTTTTTCTAGAAAATTATGGTGTGATATTTTCGGGTATATATTTTTAGGTGTTTATAAAAGGTAATATGTTCAACTAAAAGTAAATGTGAAAAAGGCAATCGACTAATTACCATTAATTATATTATGTTATTATTTATTTTAGGGATATTTATTTTTCTTTATAATGAAGGGTAAATAAGTAAATTCACGAAGTACCAAAAAATAAGTACCAAAACTTTTAATATTTCAGTTTTTATATAATAGTATAGATTATTTATTTTAGGTGTTATACTTTTCTTGAAAATTATGGTGTTATATTTTCGGATATATATTAATGATTGTAAGATTTGTTTTAAATTAAAATGGTAACGTGTTTTAATTCGAAATGAAATATTAATGATTGATTGATGCTTTTAGGTATTTATAAAAGGTAATATTTTCAACTAAAAGTAAATGTGAAAAGGCAATCGACTAATTATCATTAATTTTATTATGTTAATGTGAAAAAGGCAATCGATTAATTACCATTAATTTTATTATGATAATCAACTAATTACCATTAATTACATTATATTATTATGACTTTTTTGCACGACAGTGGCCTGAACTATAATTTTTTTGCATAAAAATGGCCAACCTATAATACTGAGCACCCGCATGGCCAAACTTTAATTTTTTAATCACTCGATTGCATTCCGTCAAAATTGCTTAACAGACGTTAGTTTTGTAGGGGTAAAATCGGAAGAAAAACTAAAACCCTTCTAATCCTTCAATTACGAGTTGCTGTAAGCCTTCTTTTCCCCTAACTCTCCCTCCTTTTCCCCTAAATCACAATCTGCGAACCAGTAGGAGCTGAACAAGTACAATCGAAGAAGAAATGAGTTGGAAGATAAGGCCCAAGGAGGAGCTGAACAAGTACAAACCTTATGAATGTCCTGAATATCAATGTAAGTTTTGCTCTTGTCCAAATATAGCCGTGTTAAAATTTTGATATTTTAAATTGGGGATTTTTTTTGTGCAAGCATGTTTGTATGTGTTTTGTGTGTTTTTTGTGTCGAAGAATCTAGTAATGTCAAGTATTGTTGTTGCTATCTTTGCCTCTGTATTTCTTTTGTTGTATATATTTTGATTTGGGAATTTCTTAAATCAGATGAGGAATTTTTCACAATTAAGTTGTTTTATGATGGGGAAATGGAAGAAAACCCTAAGAAATATGTTGGAGGAACTGTGGCTTATGTTGACTGTTGTGACGGTGATGAAATTAGTTTATTGGAAATTAATTCAATGCTGCTAGAGTGTGGATCGAAGGGGGGTTTTTACAAATTACATTATAAGCTTCCTGGAACTACAATGGATAATGGGTTATTTGAGATGGAAACTGATGAGGACTTAATGCTTATGTGTACCCTGCTAAACCCCAAAACTAGGCCTAGCAACAGTAGGTATGTTGAGATATATGTGAAAAAATTTGAAGCAATAAGTGTTGTTCATGGTAGGACTGCTTATGAAGAAGAAATATTCATGGATGACCCCTTCCCAAACTCAACACAGGCTGAAATTGAACTAGAAGAACAAACATGCTAAGAACCATACTTGGACAGTCTATGCATCCCCCTTCAATAAGACTTCAACCTATCAGATAAGGGTTCTTGTTAAGAACCATACTTGCATGCCAACTGTGCATCAGAAACAAATCAATTCTGTTTGGCTTGCAGAGCATTATGAGAAGGAAATAAGAATGAATCCTGGTTGGCCCATTAGTGCATTCCATAAGAAGATCTTCAATGACTTGAAATGTGAGATTTCAAGGCATGCAGTTTATAGAGCCAAAAGAAGAGCTCTCATTAGGATAAATGGCACTCATTCAGCACAGTTTGGTCAGGTGTGGGATTATGGTCATGAACTGAAAAGGGTGTTACCTGAGACTACAGTGAGCATCCTTACTGAAGATCCTGAACCAGGAACAGATAGGGGTAGGTTCATGAGAATGTATATTTGTTTGGGCCCTTTAAAGAATGCCTTCACTCAGTTCTGTAGACATCTTGTTGGCCTAGATGGATGCCACCTCAAGGGCCCATTTGGTGGCCAGTTGTTGGCTGCAGTTGGAGTAGATGCCAATGATGGCATGTACCCAATTGCCTGGGCTGTGGTTGAATCCGAGACAACTGAATCTTGGACTTGGTTCTTGAAGCTGTTGATTCAGGACTTGAAGATCCAAGTTGATGCACAATGGACCTTCATCTCTGATAGACAGAAGGTTTGAGCTTTTGCACCATTATTATTTTCTTGTAGTTGTATCATTTCTCCTGAAAATTACTAATTGTTACACCATTTGCACAGGGACTGATAAATGCATTGGAAGCTATTGTACCAAATGCAGAACACAGATTTTGTGTCATGCATTTGTACCAAAATATGCATAAGGAGTTCAAGGGGATTGCAGTAAGACAATTGCTTTGGAAAGCTGCAAGGTCTACAACAGATTGGGAGTTTAAGCTTCACATGAACAAGATGAAAGAGGTAATTTTTATCTTACAATCTCCATATTTTTGTGTGTTACTTGTATTAAAATCTTATTTCCTTAAACAGATTGCTCCTAAATGCCATGATTGGCTCATGGCAAAACCAAAAACACAGTGGACAAGGGCTGCATTTAGAACACTTGTTCACAGTGATATGTTTGTTAACAATCACTGTGAAGTGTTCAATAGCAGTATTAGGAAGTACAGGGACTTACCTATCATCACCATGTTTAGGGAGTTGCATAAATCTGTTATGAAAAGGATACAAGTTAGAAGTGAAAAATTGGCTGCTAGGGACACTGTGATATGTCCAAGTGCACTTAAGAAACTGAACAAGTAAGTGGAATTCCTACTATTGGATTGGCTGCATTTAGAATATATGTATATCATTGTAATATTTCCTTTTATTTGGACATAATAGGTCAATCCAATATGCTGGTAATTGTGCTATTTCTTGGTCCGGGGGAACAAAATATTTAGTGACTTGTACAGATGGTGGATATGAACTTGTAGTGGACTTGTTGAACAAATCTTGTACTTGCAGAAAATGGGATCTAACTGGAATTCCTTGCTATCATGCTTGTGCATGCATAGCTCTTAGGAATGAACCATGGGAGAAACATATACATCAGTGCTACACCAAAGATATGTACATGAAGGTAATTTTTTATAGTTTAAAGCTAATACAGTCATTATTCCCTTTGTTAATTCATTCATTATGTAAATTAAACAGCTATACAATTGTACATTGGAGCCTATTGTGAGCCCAGAATTCTGGCAACAAGCAACTGAGCCAAGGCCATTGGCCCCGAATGTGAAGACCCCTCCTGGCAGACCAAAGAAGAAGAGGAATACAATGAACGACATACCTCCAGATGCAACAAAATTAAGCAAAGTAGGGACAGTTGTTAATTGTACTTACTGTAAAGCAAGGGGTCATAATGCTAGAACTTGTCCTGCCAAGGTACATCTTCTTTTTAATGTAACTGCCTAATTGACCTTGTCCTTTCACCATTATAGATTATGCAAATTTTCATTTCTTTTCAGATAAATGACCTTAAAAAACAAGCTGTACAAGAGGGGAGAGAGCCTATCATACCTAAATCAACATGTGTGTGCAAAACGTGCAAAAAAACTGGGCATAACTCAAGGACTTGTGCCAAGGTACCAAGAGAACAAGATCAACAAACTATTCCTAATATGATGCAGCAGCAGGAGATACATGGTCCAAGCACTCAAGGTAGCTCAACCTCAAGGATTGCTAATCCGGCTAAAAAGAGCACTGCAAAAAGGAAGAAATGAGGGAGAAATGAGGACAAAATGCTAGTAGTATTTGGAGTATTTATGACTGTCTTTTTTGTTGGTTGTCTAAGCTATTTTGATTATGCTATTTTGATTATGCTAGTTTGAGGCCAACTTTGTAATAGAACAGCAGTGTAATGTCTAAGCTATTTTATGGAAGTAATGTTTGGACTTGTAACCTATATCTGTTATTTTGAAACCAGTACTGTATGCCACTCTTCTTGAAACCTATATCTGTTATTTTGTGGAGTATAAAAGAAAGTGTATTTTATATCTTGAAACCTGTATCTTGAAATTAACTACTAAAACAGTTAGAATTTGGTCAGCAATTCTTGACATATTCCTTAATCTGATTTTTTAAGTTCTAACTTAATGTCTTCTGATGGAAATAGATGCCAAGAGGTCGGGAGGAATTTTTAAGTAAGAAAAAAACTGAATTTCCGATTTTACCCCTACAAAACTAACGTCTGTTAAGCAATTTTGACGGAATGCAATCGGGTGATTAAAAAATTAAAGTTTGGCCATGCGGGTGCTCAGTATTATAGGTTGGCCATTTTTATGCAAAAAAATTATAGTTCAGGCCACTGTCGTGCAAAAAAGTCTATTATTATTTATTTTAGGTGTTATATTTTTCTAGAAAATTATGGTGTGATATTTTCGGGTATATATTTTTAAGTGTTTATAAAAGATAATATCTTCAACTAAAAGTAAATGTGAAAAAGGCAATCGACTAATTATCATTAATTATATTACGTTATTATTTATTTTTGGTGTATTTAGTTTTATTTATAATGAAGGGTAAATAATTAAATTCACGAAGCACCAAAAAACAGGTGCCAAAACTTTTAATGTTTCGACTTTTATATAATAGTATAGATACCCGAAAAAATACACCATATCTTCTAATATTAAAAAATCGTACCATATCTTCCATTAATTAATATTACCTTTCTAAGTAAAACACATTACATTTTTTATTTTAAATTAATCTTACAATCATTAATATATATACCCGAAAAAATACACCATAATTTCTAATAACTAAAAAATTATATTAAAAATCTGTATATGTTGTTTATAATAAGGAAATATTAGTATAATCCATAAACAGGAATATATTAAATTACAATTAAAATAAATATTATAAATAATAATTATATAAAAACATAATTGTAATTATATCCTTATATATAATAAACGTAAGAGGGATCTTATCCATATTTTTTGTTTGGTCTTTTGGTTTGGTTTCGGTTTGATCACTGTACTACCAAAATAATCTCAATCGTCGAATATAATATTTTTAAAAATAAACGATCTAGATTATATCATATTAAAAAGAAAATTATAATTTAAAAAGGATATAATTAAAAAATTGTGTATTAGAATTGAATTTTAAAAAGAAAATTATATTATGAAAAGGATATAATTAAAAAAGGATACAATTGAATTTTATTTATTTTTTTATTAATATTAAAAAAAGTTCATAGTATTGAAAATAATTGTTAAACTATCACTTAGTTAAAGATTATTCTATTAATTTCATGTGGGCTGTAAAATCGTCCAAATTAAATTTTAAGAATTCAAGATAAAGCACAAATATTAAATTGAACGTGTAAAATCTTTTATATATATATATATATATATATATATATATACATATACATATACATATATCAATTTTTTAACAATAATTTGATATATAAATTAATAACATGTAAATATTTTAAAAAAATTAATATAATTATAGATATTAGAAAAGGAATCGTGCGTTGCACGAGTTATAAGTGACAAGGCTGTCACGTGCCTATCAAATAATAATATCTAACAAATCCTTCTAACTATGTACTAGGGTAAGTCAGAGTCGATTCCACAGAGACTAACGTATCAAACACTAGTTATTCTTGACTCGATTCAACCAAGTAACACAATAAATTGTTGAGAGATTTTTAAACTAAAGTTATACTGAGGCAAGTATGTTGTATTTATCATTTAACTAAAAACATCTGGAATTAAGTATCCCCACTAGCATGAATCAATGCAATTACGATTTCCCACCCCAATTAATCATGTACTACTCAAGAGGAAAGATGTGCCCTATAAAATACCAATAACCTCTTTCGAGTATTAATGGCTTCTCTAAAATACACTCAAGCCTATTTTCATGGTATCATGCAATTCAGAGACATTAAACACAGCATCCTAACTTCCTAACAATCCGTTATACCTATTTTCATGGAGAAGTTCATGTCCTTATTGGATAAATCACAACCATCTAAGTCCAACTTTCGTTGATAAATAGATATAGGTTCATATAACACACATAATCACGTATGACATGTTATTGTTAATTAAACACAACTCAATAAGCAAGAGCATATAACATAACTAGATTGGGGGAATTGGGAAAATCATACATCAATCATAACTAGGGTTCAACTTAACCCTAGATTAGAGATCTACTCACTCATGATTAAACTAGCAAAACACATAATATGATAAGAACACATAATATTAACGAGAATAGAGAAGAAAACCTTCAATCTTCGATCCGAAAGAAAAGTAAAAGTTTTGCTCTCCTCTCTCTTTCTCTATGTATGTCTCTCTCTGTATCTCCCCCTGTACAATAAAAACCCTAATAATAACTTATATCTATGAATGGGCTATTTTAAGTGTTTTAAAAGATGTAAAAAAGTGTTACAAGACCAATTAAGAAATCCTTAACTCCAATTTTCGTCAGAGCTCAAGGCCTTGAGATTCAGAGTAAAGGCCTTGAGTTTCGCTACTGTTCATGTAAAGGCCTTAAAAGTTTCAATGTAAAGGCCTTGAGTTTGCCTCTGTTCAGCTAAAGGCCTTGATTTGTTGAGTAAAGGCCTTGACTTCTTCACTGAAAATTATTGAACATCTTCTTGTCTCTAACGAAAATATTTCTTCTTCGTTGCATCTCTTCTAACGATCATTCCTATCCTCTAATTCCTACAATCACCAAGAAAAATGTAGATTAGCACCATTCAAGTAAACAACCACTACTACTACTAATCAAGGACAATTTCATTACAAAACAAGTATAAATGAGGTTATATTTGATATAAAACTTGTATATATCTAGCGTGTATCAATAAGATAGTATTAAATAAGACTTATAACATAATAAAAGAAACCCGTGCATCGCATGGGCATTGAAAATTTGTCGGTTCGATTTTATAAACACCTAAATATCGTATCTTCTAATCAATGAAATTTCTTTTATAATTAAAACACGTTAATTTTTAGTTTAAAACATAATCTTGCAATAATTTATATATACCCAAAAATATCACATCATATCTTCTAATCACTAACAAAATATATACAACGAATAATGATCGTTAAAGTTTTAGCAAAAAATCAAAATCATTATATCTAATGTTTAGATATATTGTTTGATCAAATTAATTTAATAAAATTTAAAGATTCAAATTCCATCAACGAAATATTTATTTTAAAACTTTGTAATATAAGTTTTAAACCATGCATATCATTAACTAAATTTATATTAAATTATTTAAATAAGATTAAAATAAATTATTAAAAATAATGATTATATATAAATATAATTGTAACATAAAATAAAAGTTATTACATATCAAAAAAAATCTGTGCATCGTACGGGTTATAAACTAGTATATATATAGGCTAGTGATCAAATAAAACCAAAATCAAAATAGAAACTAGAAACTAATCTTAGCCCTTAGATCAATCTAATCTAATGGCCCCGCTATGGGCAACACACACAAATCCAATACACCCTCACATACGCAATCCCACCTAATCCCCTTCATTTTCATTTTGATTTTTCCCGTTAGTCGGTGAGTTTTTTTAAAAATCTGACTTCGTATTTTCCTCCATCTCACAACGATCAGTTTCCATAATATATGTGTTATATACATATTTTTTTTTTGAACTCCAAAATAGCAATTTTATTAATAACTCAAATCTTTAGTAAGAACATCGATAAGAAAAGAGGGTACAGAAAACACTCCTCTTGACCAAACATAGTACTAGCTACTCTAGCTAAAGCGTGAGCTGCTAAATTCGCTGATCTCCTAATAAAGTAAACACAAAGGGACCTCAAGTCCTTTATAATATCCAAACAATCTGAGATTACTACCCCAAAATAAGAATCGTCTATAGTCTTACTACGAATAACTTCGACCACATTGAGACTGTCAAGCTCCACGAGAATGTTATGTTTCCCCAACTTTTTCAACCAAGACAACGCTTCTCTAAAGGCCATAGCTTCAGCTACTCGACAATCTAGCGCACCCATAAAACGGCCTCCATAACAAGCAACAAAACCACCCGAATCATCTCTCAGAACACAACCATAAGAGCTCCTGTTGCCATTTTCAGAAAACGCTGCATCTACATTGCAGATTTGCCAACCAGAAGGGGGGGATGCCATACCATCATACCTTCTCGCTCCAGACAATTACTCTGTCTGTTCTGAGTGACTTGTGCTTGCTGCCACTGAAAGAGTGAAGAACTTGCTTCGTTTGTCACCTGAATGCAAGTTTTGACAAGTTTATTCCACACCACGGTGATTCCAAATACTCCACATAACTGAACAGAACAGTTCCAGATCCTTTAGAGATATAGTATCAAAGAGATTCACCACCATTTGAGTAAAAGATTGACCTGCAGCAATAGTAGGTTTGAGTTTGCTCAACTCCTAACATTTGTTAGCAAACGGACAGCCTAGAAGGACATGCTCAACAGATTCAACCATCAATTTACTGACCTGACAGATTGGGTCTACATCAACAAATTTTCTTCTGAGATTCTCAAGAGTAGGAAGGCAATCATGCATCACTCTCCATAAGAAATTCATTACCTTTGGAGGAATAGATAAATTCCAAAGCTTCAACCATTTAAAAGGAAGATTGCTTGCTGAGAACTGAGGGAGCGAACTACTAAGCAATCTGTAGCCACTTTTGACTGTATACTGCCCCTTAACATCCTCTAACCAAATCCATTTATCAACACCTTGAGTTGTGTGAGCTACTGGAATTTTGATAATCCTTTCTACATCCTCCTGACTAAAAATATCCCTAAGAAGATCATAGTCCCACTCATTCAAACCTGTTTTAAAAAGATTACTCACCTTTGCATCCTCCAAACCTTGCACTAATGGCGTCTGAATTCTTGTTGAACCATAAACTGGTATCCATGGATCGTTCCATATGCTTATGTCTTCACCATTACCCACCTTTAAAACACTACCAGTGCCAATAAGATCCTTGGCAGCTGATATACTCCGCCAAACATAGCTAGGGTTGTTGCCTAGGCCTGCATTGAGAATCGAAGTAGAGGGGAAGTACCTTGCTTTCATCAATCTTGCTACAAAAGACTGGGGAACAGTGAGAAGTCTCCAAATCTTCTTCCCAAGCAATGAAATGTTAAACTCCCTTATTCATATATACATATAAATATACTCCCTTATATGTTATATATATATCTGTGCTATATATATATATATATTGCTACGCACCGAATGGTAAAATCTTTTAATTAATTAATATAAAATATATTATTTTAATCATTATTTAAAAAAGATAATTTCATTAGAATGTAACTAATTTAAGTATAAAATTATTTAACCATCAATTTATACCAATTGCATTAATATTAATACTATAAAACAATCACATCCCCCGCTAAAACGTTTTAAGTCCCTCTTTATTGTTTTTTTTTAAATTTTGTTTTTCATTTGATTTTTCTCTTTTTTTGAGAATCTTTCTACCAAGTTCATAAGTTTTTTTCCCCTTATTTTAAGTTTGGTTCTTTTGGTAGAATTTTTATTATATTAATTCATTCAAAATTTTGTATGGGTCACGATCAATTTTTTGAATACAAATAAAAAATTCACAAACAATTATTTCTCGCGATCATAATAAATCATTAGACTATCTCTTAAAAAAATTATATTTTTCAATGATATGAGAAAGGTGATAACGTGTATTTTATTCACGTTTTGTCTTTTATTCTTCTGCATTTTGTTAGTTTCGAATGTTGTTTTATTAATATTTGTTATGTTTTTCATCTTTCAGTGCCTCGTGCTTAATTGTTGAAAAGATGGTTTAATTTGGGCATGAAAGCGAAGATTATTCAAGAGGGAAGTTAGAAGATGAAAGCTCGCGATGTCGGGAGGTGTTTAATGTATTATGTTGAAGATTTTATCTCGTACGGGCTGATGTACGGCCGTTCGACAAGCCGTTCAAAGGAGCAGATTTTCTGTACGGGCAGCTGTACGGCCGTTCGACAGGCCGTACGACCCCTGCTGTGCATTAAAAAGAGATGTAACCAAACACAACCTTATCTAACATCTTCATAACTTAACCTACCTCTTATCTTCATCAAAAAAAACCTAACCTTATCTTGTAGTCTCATCTTGTAAATATAATTAGAGTAGGAGGAAGAACATTGGTTACTTGTAATCTAGCATTGATTATGAGTAACTAACTTCATTTATTTGATTTCATGTTAAGTAAGATCTATTTCACTCTATCTTGAATACTTGTGATGTATTGTTTATGATTTTGCTTGGAGATTTGTAAGTTGCTTCATCTTGCTCTTCTTGTAATTTCAATTGCTAATTGTTTGTGCTAATCCGTAATTTTTAGTACATTCATTGTAGTAGCACAAGGTTTGGCGTGCCTAAACTTCAAGATTCAAGTACAAATACCTAGGTTGAGCTTCTCATCCTTTGGTTTGTCCTAACCTCTCTTTGTTTAATTCCTTGATTTGGTTATACTAGTAGTGCTTCATTATTGGTAGCTAGTATCAAGAGAGCTAATTTATGTGCTTCACTAAATTAGTGTTTCTAGAAGAGAAATAAGTGATTGTGTGCTTCACCAATTATCTTGGTTAGGTAGAGTTAGATATATTTTGCTTGTTGGGTTGAAGTACTTGAGTTTCCATAATCCCTGGGTCAAATATCTCATATCTTGCTAATTGACTCATTGTGTTGTTGTGTTGGTAAAATTGGGTGATTGCCATTCATTTAGTTGTATTTCTATAGCAATTTATTTATCGTATGCAAGGTGTTTGATAAAACACCACAACAAACTCAAAACCACCCTTGGTCCATACTTCTAGATTGTAAGAGATAATCTACTCGAAATCAATATTGACAGTCCTTCCCTGTGAACGAACTACGAAAAACACTACCTACAAAAGGATTCCTACTATGCATGATCTATTCAACGAAATGTAATTACAATAAAGAAAACTTTCATCTAATCTACTTTCCTATTTGTTCGTTCAATATCATTTTTACAAATTATATATTCATTTATCATAAAAAAAAACATTAGCAATCAATTAAAGATATCCAATATATCTCGTTTTTAGAGTAAGGTAAGACTATTAGAGTTTAAGGTGATTGCTCTCAACATATTTTTAATGACAACTTAAAATGTACGTGTATATTCAGTTTGGGAGTTTGTATGTTGAATTCTTTAATAATATTTTTCTATTAGAATATGGTATATACTGAATCCAAAATTTTTTATTTGGGTTTAGATTTAAATTTTAAACTCGAAATAGTTTCAATTTTGATTTGGATTTCAGTTGTACCAAATCCAAAACCCGATACATAAATAATATAAAATCATAATTTAAAATTATTAAATGTAATATTTATTATGTAAGACAAGTTATATATTTATTTTTTAATAAAATATTTCATTAAAAAGAGTCGATACTAATTTGGTAAATTAGAACTTCTATTTCTCAATCTTCAGTTTTATCGATATATTTAAGATGTAATTTTTTTAGTTTACATAAATTTTTCCATTGTGTTGTATATGATGAAGAATTTTTTTTAAATAAATTTTAGATTTTACTTAGTATGTCAATTCGTACAATATATTACATATGATTACTTACTTAATTTAATTATTGTATAAATATTATTAATATTGTTTACATGTAGCAATATTTTAAATTTGACTACATTATTTCTAATTTTGGATACCCAAAAAAAACTCGATCTAATCCGAAATCCGATGAATTTGATTTTGGATATTGAGATTTGGATTTTACAAAATTCGGACTAGACACGACCCGTTTTCGTCCCTACCCATAAAATAAGACTTTTGAAAATGTGTATCACCTATCTTTTTTCTATCTGACTAACGTGTTATAATAGAAAATTGTACACGAAACTAAAATCAAATGTATAATATATAAACACCTAATCACATTATTATATATGTGTCCTTGAAATTTAATGATCGGGTTAAAAACACGAATTTCATTTTTCTTTAACAGTGAGTATATTTTTTCGACATAAATTTGAAGAAAGTGCTTACGTAGACCTGGAAAATCGTTTGTGTTGTGTACATTCATGCAGTGTGTCTTTAGGGTCTTGCACAAAAATGACATGAAATTTTTTCGTGTACCCTAAACTAAAACACAAAATGATACTAAACTACCAAAAAAAAAAAATTCTGTACACGAAACGAAAATTATACACTAAAAGAAATAACATGACAATTACGTAAATGTTACTCTATGTCCAAGTTATCTAAGTATAATACTATATAACTAAAAACAACATTGAGATGCTACAAAACAAAACTAAGAGTAGAGTACATAAAATAAAGCCTCATTTTTTTATATTTTCTTAATTTTGTGTATTGTTAATACGTACCTATGTTCGTTTAGAATCTATCTACCAAATTATTAAGTTCCTTTTACCCATATTTTAGGTTTTGTTAATGTAAAAAAATAAATATTATCAACCAACCAAACAAATTTGATATGTCTATTCTTAGATTAGGATATAATTTTATATGTATCGACCTACTTATCAATAATAGTGATTTTTATAACGAAGGTCGTAGTGGTTTCTCTCTCTCCTCCTCTCCCATAAATACTGAACTAAAGTTTAAGGGCTGATATTAGCGTTTTGGTTGATATTAAACCTTCTTTTTATTGTTTTCCTTTATTTTGCTTTGTTTTACAATAAATATCTCTTTTTATTGAGAGTCTATTACCCCGTTGGTGGGTTTTATCTACTGATATATTGGATTTTAAACTTTGTACTTGTGATTGATAATTCCGGTTTCTCAACCTTGATTTTACTTTGCTTTTCAATAAAAATATTTCTTTATTGAAAATTTAGAACCCCGTTAGTGAATTTTGTCTACCCATATTGGGTTACATTATTTCTATTTGTGAGAGTAGGTCCTTTTATTCAAGCATCCGGGATCTTAGATCTACAGGATTTTATTATATTGGTTCATTGATTTGGATAATATAGAATCACGGTTATGGTTGATTGTTCGAATCCGTTGTCACAAATCAGATATATATTTTCCTCACGGTTACAATAAATTGTTGGATTATGTCACCAAAACGGCTATATATTTTCGTGATATTAGCGAGGGATGTATCACAATTTAAAATCTTATTAACGATCGTAGTTTAGATGAAGAAAAACCTTGAAATGATCTATTTTAATATGTGTTTGTCTGATCTAGATTATTTTTGTAGATGTTGTATGACCTTTTATTGATGAAATAATTACATATAAAAAATTGTGATTTATAAGAAAATTTAAAATTTTGATTATTTTTTTAAGTGTCATGTCCTTTTATTGATTAATTAATTATTTATCAAAAAATACAGAATTATAAGATTTTTTGTGCTGAGTCGACTTGATTATTTTTGTAGATATTGTATGATCTTTTATTGATTAATTAATTATTGACAAAAAATTGAGATTTATATGAAAATTCAAAATTTTGATAATTTTTGTAGATGTCATATGCCCTTTTTATTGATAAATTAATTATTTATCAAAAAAATAGTGAATTATAAGAATTTTTTCGCTGAGCTGACCAATTTGCTATGAAAACATTACGGGTCAACTTATCATATCTTAAAGCAATAGAGAACCATGACTTAGTTTTGGTTTGCGGAAGCAGAATCCGCTTCCACAAATTGAGGGAGGGATTCCAGAGGACAATTGAGTCAAAAAATTTATCCCTATGAGATGCACATACAATACCATTGATAGAACCAGCAAGGATCATGTTTCTTGAAAACTCATTAAAGGTCAATTCAATACTTACCTTCTTACAAGGAGTTGGCTCATGATATTTGAGCAAACGGACTGGAGTGTCTATAGTCAAAGAGCCCAAACCGGTCATCTAAAGGACAAATAAGATGTGAATTATTGGCGAGATTGAATTTGAGATGTTGTTTAAATGATAACTCACTAAAGGTCAATTCAGTACTTACCTTCTTAGTAGGAGTAGGCTCATGATATTTGAGCATATGGACTGGAGTGTCTATAGTCAAGAGCCCAAACCCATCCTCTAATGGACAAATAAAAAGTGGATTGTTGGCGAGATTGAATTTGAGATGTTATTGAAAATAATCGTGATTTTCCCATGGAACCAACTTAGGCCTGTAGACATTTGTAAACCCTCTAAACCTAATCACGGATCGTGTAGGTACTCTACTAAATATTTCAATTAAAAGATCTTTGGGTTTCAATTAAAAGATCTTTGGTAGAAATGGGTGTGGGCGAGGTATCTTTATTGCGTTCCATTTTTTTAGTGAAAATGGGGTTTGTGATGAGTGAATATCATGATTTAGAAACAAACGTGCATCTAAACGGTGATTTGTAATTGGTATGGGATAGGATTTTAATAATTAGATTTGGAGGAAGCGTTAGGAGTGCTTAATTGGAGTGAATATTGGACGATACAAAGGTGGGCTGAGCGAGTGATTATGGGTTGAGCCAAATTATATGGATTCACCTTCTATATTTTGTCATTCAATAATTGTATTTGATTTTTGTTTATAAAAAAAAATCCTTCTTATTTTTTTTCTTGTAAATTTCTTTTATTAATAAAATATGTATTATATTATAATTTTACAAATTTCAAATGTTTAGCTAATTGATCAACTATCAAATTTTAAGCAACTAAGTTTAGAATTTACAACTTACAACATAGTCAATAATGAACTCAGATTTAAATTCTAACATATTTTGTTATACCGAGACTTTAAAATCGATTCGATAACAATGTTACTTTCCATCCATAAGTTGTACAAGTATTTGTGGCATAATATATAGTAATTCTTTAAATTCCATCGTATATAGTGTTACTCCTTTATTTTAGGAAAAAAAATTGTTTTTTCACATTCCACAAATCATGTTCTATGAAAATCAATATTTCATTTATTTCATTGAAAATTTTAAAAATCATATATATTTTACATGCAAATTTCATTAAAAATCTTGAAATTCATGTATGTTCTGCAAACAAAATATTGCAGAACGTATTGTTCTTCAAAACATGTTCTGCTTGCAAATAATATATGATTTTTAAGATTTTGAATTAAATAATAATGTTCATTGAAACATTCTTTGCAAATATATATGTTTTGCAATGTTTTGAGTGCATAATGTATATGATCTCCACAGTCTCCACTCAAATGTTGGTCTCCATATAACTTAACTATATATATATATATATATATATATATATATATATATATATATATATATATATATATATATATATATAGATTGGTGAACAAAATATAGTATAAATTAAATATACATGATAATAAGATAAATTATTAATATATATTTATGTACCAATTTTGTCTAACTATTTATTAGGCCGACACCCGTTGTATATTATAAAAATACTAAACGTATACAATAATAAAAATTTAAATACTAAAATCCTAAGATAAATTATTAATATATATTTTTTACCGATTTTGTCTAACTATTTATTAGGCCGACACCCGGTGTATATATTATAAAAATACTAAACGTATAAAATAATAAAAATTTAAATACTAAAATCTTCTTTGACTTTGATTTTGGTTTGCACGACGGTGAGATTTTCTTATGTACAATTAGAATTGGGAGATTTTGTTGTAAAAAAATGTTAGAACATGTTTTTATATCTTAACTATAATATTGTTTAGAGGTGAGACTTGCCTTTAATAACAATAATTCTTTCCTTGATTGCATATTTTATGTACATTAATTATTTCCTTGATTGATTGCATATTTTAATTTGAAAATTGAGATAATTTAGAAAATTAGATAAATAACTTTCGAGTTTTTAAAAAATCTACAAAAATATATCTATAATATCAATATAGATTGGTGAACACAATTATATTCTATTATATAATAAGACTAAGAGGGATAATAAACGAATATTACTATAGGTCAAGGGTTCGACTCCTAAGAACAACATGTATTTTATAAATTAAATTTAAAGTCCCAAATACAAAGCTTAATTAATAAGCAGACTAAATTTGCACTTTTGATTTGTTTATGCCTCGATCTAAAAATCTTCTAATCATATTCTGTCTATACTTACTTTTGTGAATATATACGTGTATAGTTGTTAGGTAATTATTATGTCTTATTATATAATAAAATTGAGAAAAATATTATAAAAAAGTAATACCAGATAAGAGCTCATCTATCTATATATGCTATTATATTATACTTACAAGTTATATCCAGACTAATTTCGGCAGGTTCCCACCAATTTCACTGTTCATGCTGTACTGCTTAAGCATTAGTATCAACTATCAATATCAAAGTAGTCTTCGTAATGTTACTGATAGTAATTAGTAAAGCATAAAAACTTTTGGTTGAAGTTAAAAGAAAAACCACGAAAGCTCTACGAAATTGTTATCGATGTGCTAACTGCTATGACGTCATGCATACATTAATTATATAATTACATATTTGATTTATAATATTAAATAATATATAGTATTATTTTATTCAAAAATCTGGTCATCAACTATCCCATGTTCCAAATTTAATAAGAAAATTTGTATCTAATCGCTAATAGGAAATAGATCCAAAAATACATCAACCTTTGGATCCAATGTTTTTTTAAAAAAAGATTATGCAATCTCTATGTCCCAAATATAGAGTATTTTATTCTTAAACTAAATATAAGTTAGATTTTTTCTTCAATTTTCTTCAATTTTAGTTAAATAATAATTTTAAATCATCAATAAATTATATTATATTCTTATATATAATAAGTGTAAAAGGGATCTTATCCATAATTTTGGTTTGGTCACTGTACTACCAAATATTTTTTAACCGCTGAATCTTATATTTTAAAAATAGAGGATCGAGATTATATCATATTAAAAAAAGTTATAATCTAAAGAGGATATAATTAAAAAAGTCTGTATTATATTAAATTTTAAAATGAAAATTATAATATGAAAAGGATATAATAAAAAAGGGATACAATTGCATTATATATATATATATATATATATATATATATTAATACTAAAAAAAATTCATATTTACTATTTAAGCTCTATCTTGAGATCTAGAAATCAGAACTGGATGATTTTACATTCGACGCGAAACTCACAAAATTATCTTTAATTTAGTGATGATTTAACAATTATTATCGAAATAAAAACACTCAGAATATTAATAGAAAATATAATTACAAATTTTTACATTAATCATATTCAGTGTAGAAGACCTACATTGATAATTCTATTCAATGTAAAAAAATCAAATTATATGATTTAAATCATTGACATACACTTTTTCGTATTTCAGTATAAATACACTTTTTAGTTGACATGATAAAATATTTTTTATGCTAGATCCATCGTTTTTCATTATTTATTTTATGATCTAACGGTTCTTATTTATTTTGTCGTACTGAAGACCAAACTACTGACTACCAAAGTTTTGGACAAATCACTCTTACACTTATTATTAAAACTATATTTGGTTCTTAGTAGAATTATCTTCAAATAATAAGAAAGGTATTTTGATAATCAAAATGAAATATAAGCATATTTCATAAATCAAACAGAATTTTTAACTTAAAAAATCATCAATTTTTTTCTCTCTTTCGTTTCTACGTAGTTTTAATTGGATAAGGATAATTTGATAAACAAAATAAATTATAAGTATAATTCATAAATCGAATAGAATTTCCAACGTAAAAAATCGTCAAATTCTTATCTATTTTGTTTCTACGTAGGCTTGATTGGAAAATAATTGTTAAGCCATTCACTAAATTAGAAATTATTTTGTTAATTTCATGTGGGCTGTTAAATCGTCCAAATCAAATTTTACGAATCCAAGATAGAAAACAAATATTAAATCGAATGCGTAAAATCATATATATATATATATATATATATATCAATTTTTTAACAACAATTTGATACGTAAATTAATAACATATAAAATTAAAAAAAGTTATATAATTAAATATTAAAAAAGGAGCTGTGCGTTGCACGAGTTATAAGCTAGTATTGTATAAATTAAATATACATGGAATAAGATAAATTATTCATATTTTTGTATACCGATTTTGTCTTACCATTTTCTAGGCCGATACCCGTTGTATATATTATAAAAATACTAAACGTACACAAAAATAAAAATTTAAATACTAAAATCCTCTTTGACTTTGATTTCGGTTTGCACTCCGATGAGATTTTCTTATGATTCAATTAGAATTGGGAGATTTTGTTGTAAAAAAAGGTTAGAACTTGTCTTTTATATAAACCAAACCAAACATACCCATTATTTCCCGTTCAGAGCAGGGTCTGGGGGGGTGAGATGTACGCAGACCATGCCCCTGTTTTTAACGGTAGGGAGGCTGTTTCCGTGAAGACCCCCGGCTAAGTGCACCAAAATCTATTAGTGAGTGATATTCATATGGGTTGTCTAAGATCTTAAAAAGGTTCATCGTCATACCTGAGCCCATGGCTTTGAACACATGGGGCTTATCTACCGGGGGATTGACTACTCCGCTCTGCAAAACCCTCAGATCTAAGATGACACCTGGCCAAGCTCCCTGAAACTGCAAAATCAGAAAACAGAAGACAATAAAGAACGAAAAATGAGACTTGCCTTTAATAACAATAATTATTTCCTTGATTGCATATTTTATATTTGAAAATTTAGATAATTTAGAAATTTAGATAATTTAGAAAATTAGAGATAATTATTATTCATATATTTTTATATACCGATTTTGTCTTACCATTTTTTAGGTCGACACCCGTTTTATTATATCCTTATATATGATAAGCGTAAGAGGAATTTTATCCATAATATTGGTTTGGTCACTATGTTTGGTCACTGTACTATCAAAATAATCTCAACCGTCGAATCTAATATTTTTAAAAATAGACGATCAAGATTATATCATATTAAAAAGAAAATTATAATCTAAAAAGTACATAATTAAAAAAGGTTGTATTGGAATTGAATTTTAAAAACAAAATTATAATATTAAAAGGATATAATCATGATTGAATGTGTAAAACCTAATATATATCAATATTTTAACAACAATTTGATATGTAATAACATATAAATATTAAAAAATTAATATATTTTTTTGAAAGAAAAAATATAATATATTTAATAGATATTAAAAAAATCCTGTGGGGGTTGTAACTAAAAAAGAAATAGCTGTCATGTGTCCATCAGCATTGATGCATATAGATACAGATTCAGACAACAAAATAGAACAACGTTGTACGTAGATTAGATCCAAATTAAATTCATATGTTATTACTATCTTAATATTGATATTCAACTCTAATCACGTATAGCTACTACCGTGAAATATGTATAAACAATTAAAATCAATTATAAATAAACAAATAAAAAAGATCTCTAGAATGAATTGGAAAAGAAATCCTAATATAATCATTGATAAAATTATAATTACATTATTCTATCACGCAAAAATTTATACATACAAGACCATTAGTTACAAGTGAAAAACAAAAAATTGAACGTAACTAGAAACGTCGTGAACGATATGTAGAAGCTACAGAAGCAGAACGGAGCCAAAGGAGAAAAAAAAGATGTGAAGAAAATAATTATGAAAAGAAAATTTTAAAGAAAATTGATTACTTATATTGGTTTAACGTGTTTACAAAATTTGAAATCCTTAACTTAACATTGATAAAAAAATATAATTATTTAAGGATTTATCTTTTTAAAATATTATTTATAAAATTTAAAATCATGTTGTAAACTATTTAAAAATTTACTCTCAAATGTAATGAAATAATTTCGATGACGCAATACATAAAAATAGCAATTTTTAAAATAAAACACACAAAAATTAATTTATTAAATAAAGAAAATTAAAAAAACCGTGCATCGCACGGGTTATAAGCTAGTATATTATAAAAATACTAAACGTACACAATAATAAAAATTTAAATACTAAAATCCTCTTTGACTTTGATTTCGGTTTGCATTCCGGTGAGATTTTCTTATGATTCAATTAGAATCGGGAAATTTTGTTCTAAAAAAAGGTTAAAACTTGTTTTTTATATCCTAACTATATATAATATAGTTTAGAGGTGAGACTTGCCTTTAATAACAATAATTATTTCCTTGATTGCATATTTTATATATGAAAATTGAGATAATTTAGAAAATTAGATAAATAGCTTTCGAGTGATTACAAAACTCCACCAAACGCCCGAGGAATTTCATTTATATAATATGATATAAAGATGAAGAATATATATATATATATATATATATATATATATATATATATATATATATATATATATATGTTCACGATCAAATACAAACTTTTCTTATATATATATATATATATATATATATATATATATATATATATATGTTCACGATCAAATACAAACTTTTCTTAAATACAAACTTACAAACTATTTTTGTTCAACACATTTATTACTTCGGTTCAACATCGATTATCAAATAATTGTTAAAATATTATTAAATACACTTAATTTAATTCCTCAATATCCTTCTGAGATTCACTAACACCTAAATAGTATATGAAAATATCAAATTTTAGTTGTTTAATATACGGTGTGTTGAACCGTAGTTAAAAATTTGTTGAATAAATATTAGATAACTTTCAACTATCCATCTAGGGTTCATCAATACCAACTTAGGATATAGAAATATGAAATTTTATTATTTTAATATAATTTTCTTAATCATACCAATGTAAAATTATATTATGTATTTGAATTCAACACAAGTATATCTATTGTGAAACAGATGATGTTGAACTCAAGTTATATATTTGTTGAACATCATTATAAAAAAAAATCAATATTTTTTGTAAAAAAATGTTACAAATATGTTTTTATTAAGTTATTAAATGATATAAATATATTTTCATTATGAATTATGTGTATTAATAAAATTTTAATTTTTATTAAAAAATGATGTTGAACCCAAATTATATATGTATTGAATATAAAAAGTTTGTAAGTTTATATTTAAGAAAGTTTTTGCTAGAACTCAACTCTATATATATATATATATATATATATATATATATATATATATATATATATATATATATATATATATATATATGCTTAATTTCGAATTCGAATATTTTCGAATACGGATGTGCCTATAGTCGTATTCGTATCGTAAATTGTCAAATTCGGCTTAAATTATTTTGGGCTTATATTCGTATTCGTATTCTAAATTATTTTGGGCTTTGAATCTTTTATGTTGTTTAAATTGAAGTCCGGTCTTAATCTGAATACGAATATAGATATTTCGATCAATATTGAATTTCCGAATATTTTTTACACTTCTAACCATGAGACATTAGTCAAAAATTTCAAACCTGCGCATATTACAATGTGGAATTTTTTTTGGTGTGCTTCTATATTTTTATCAAAGATGAAATAGACTACTAGTCCATTACGGTCCGCCATTTTTTTTTTTTTTGTGTGTGTGCATATTTTTAGTGTAATAAGGGGTTACTTTTTGAATAGTTACAACTTTATAAATGAAAATAAATGTAATTTTTTCCACTTTTCTTAGTGTCATAGAGATCAATTTTTAAAAAGTAATGCCTTTTGGGTATTTTATTTTCAAAGGTGGGATAAGCCATTTTGTTTTTCTTTTTTTTTTTTTGTCTGGGAGAATAATGCCTTTTGGTTTGATTTGTTTATAGTGGAGTAAGTATTTCCAAACTTAACTTGTTAATTCAAACAACCAATTTTTTCCTAAAAGCACAACTTGAATCTCGCTAATGGAAAGATCAAGCAGGTTCGAGAAGGGGTCCAAAAATGTGAACTCCTGGTTGACAAAATAAGAAAATGGAAGATTCTAATTGGATAAAGTTGCAAAAAAAAATAAAAATTGACAAACTAATAGACGGCAATCATCCAATCAATTCACACATCATTCAGCGCCCGCAGATTTATGTAAGTTTTTAAGAATGATCTGGACCGTACGTTCTCACTAACTGAACGTGTAAGAACATATTAACCTATGATACGTCATGGCTAACATACAACATATGTATGCAACTGTCCTAATAAGTCTCCCCTACACACAATTATATATATAAGCTGTCCAATTAATCTCGTTTCATAGTTGTATTGTTCTTGTTTTCTTGCAACTCTCTTCTTTCAGGTATGTTTATATTCAAACATATGGATATGATTTAAGGTGTTCTCTATAGATTATAATGAAGCTGTTTACTTGTTTTCAGATTAAGATCAGATCATCAATGGCCACTCCATCCGACAAGCCCCAGTCTGTCCACGACTTCACTGTCAAGGTCTCTCTTCTTTCCTTCATCCGTTTATTTTTCAAACTCTTCGATATTGCAGTTACTTGTTCATATTTATATGTACTTGTTGGCTTTGAATCTTTTGTGATGAGGATATTTAGTTGTTCAAATTGAAGCCAAGTCCTAAATATTTGATCAAATTATTTTGTTTACGGAATCGTGGCAATTTTAAACTTTGATGAGATAATAAGGAAGTATACACAATCAACTGTCACCTGATCATTTGGTACACCATGTCACCAGTCGCTATGCATTTCATTTGCTTCGAGTTTTGTATAATTTGATTAACTTGTCAACAAAAAGAGATGTAAAATAAATTAGTTAATAATTTAGAGTTTACGATTATTCCGAAGAAAAAGAATCATTGGTACCTTTTAATGAAGGTGCTGTTTTGGTTAAGGGGTTTGAAGTTTGTAAGGGAGTGTTCAGATTAATTTACAAGGTTGTTTGCACCGCAGGATGCTAAAGGGAACGATGTCAACCTTAGCCAGTACAAGGGAAAGGTTCTGTTGATCGTCAATGTTGCATCTCAATGGTAATTTTGCAGAGGCTTCTGTTATGAATGCAGAGATGATCATGATCTCACTTTTGATCTATATATCAAATGACAGGCTTCCGTTATATAGTACATTATCATGTTATTTTGAGTATAGCAAAATTGTTAATGTGAAGAGTATTTTGTTATTTATTGCAGTGGCTTAACCAATTCAAACTACACAGAGTTGGCAAAGGTGTATGAGAAATACAAGGATCAAGGTTGTTTATTTGACTCTATTTTTGTTCCTTTTGTAATTGACAAAGAAAATTTTTAACCATGCCACTTAAACTCTAGTCTAAACATATTCCGGTAATCCAGGCCTAGAGATCCTTGCATTTCCATGCAACCAGTTTGGATCACAGGAGCCGGGAACTAATGAAGAAATCGTTGAGTTTGCTTGCACTAAATTCAAAGCTGAATATCCCATATTCGACAAGGTAGAAATTCGAAAAAGCTTCTTTGTGAATTAGAGGATCTACATCATCTTTGGTTACAATTGCAATCTCTTTAAAATATATACAAAAATACATGATCTTTTCTTATGTGGAACTTATTTTGCAAAACGATCTTACCTCTGTTCCAATATGTATATTCATAATTGTAAATGTTAAACCAAAATTTGCTGGCCTTCAAAATATGAAGTAACATGAAATATGATATGCCTGTTTTCTGGACTTGAGGGCTCTACTGAAAACTATTCTGTATTATTAGTTACAGTTCCTTTCCGTTATTTTACATTTGAGTTCCTAGATGTCTAGATACAATTGCTTTCTTATAGCAAGAGTATTTACTGTTGTGTTGGTGATTTAGGTTAAAGTGAATGGTTCTGATGCTAATCCCCTATACAAGTACCTAAAGTCGAGCAAAGGCGGATTTTTTGGAGATGGTATTAAATGGAACTTCACCAAGTTTCTGGTTGACAAAAATGGAAATGTTGTTGATCGCTATGCTCCCACCACGTCTCCTTTAAGCATTGAGGTACAATCGTAAACTATTTGGTGAAAATTGGTATGGATATTGAAATTATCACTATGTTCTGTAACATATATTTTTGCAACCTTTGCAGAAGGACATAAAGAAACTGCTGGAAACTGCATAAGTGCTGAAGTTTGATGCTGCTCAGCCAAAACAATTATCATGAACATTTGATTTTAATAAAATATGTAGTATATTGCTGTTAATCACTTGTATGTCAGTTTGCAAGTTGAAATTATTTTGATGTTTGAGTAAGATAAAGAATTGATGTTTCAGAACTCAAAAATCATGTTGATAAAGTGGGCATAAAGGAAAATAACTTTGTTTTTGACTTGTTACAAGCACAATTAATTCTATTTTGCTAGGGTACTTGACAGTCTGTTTGTAAATTGCATTATGAGCTATTTACAGAAGGATAACTAGAATTCTGGTGAATTGTTTGCTCGTAGTGAAGATTAGTATTAGTAGTACTAGTTAAGATAACTTTCTTTGCCAACAAAGTATAAAAAAATTAGATTTTTTCTAAAATATACTAAAATTTGGAATAGAAATTACACCTGTAAGACATGAGCTACACAAGCAGCGACTGATGTAAATTAAAATCTTTGATGATTAGAAAAAAGAACTCCAAACTTGGGCAGGACTGTTGTGTTCGAATATCTGAGAATATCTGATTATCTGTGCTTGATCTGAGAATTTTGATTCACACCTCTGCATACATGATGGTATCTTGGCTTCGTTTTCTTTCAATTTCCATCACTTGTATCCTTAAAAATTGTATCCAGTGAATGATACAAGAGTTATACTCTATTTAGCACTGTTCCACAAACATGCTGGTCAATAAATACTCCCTTCCTAGTCTCTTCTTGTTAATTATGTTAAGAGTAAAATCACAGGTCAGTCTCCATTGTGCATGAGCACACGTACACTGCAAAAAAACTAAGTTTGCAAAGGCAGATGGTACTAAGATTCTAAAACCCATAACATTACTTTAAATTATGCTAGAAACAGAATAATAAACTACAAGGCATGCCCTAGATGTTACACATGTTACAAGCACAATGGACTATGTTGCATTAAAAATCCAGGATACCAGACTTCTGTTACATCTGCGAGATAAACACATTTACTAACGATAACAATTAGAATCCTGCTGCTGATCTAGCTTTGGATCGCTCCATTTTACAATCACTATACAGAAATGACATGCAACTCTTGCTATGAATTGTGTCATCCATGAGCTAGGTCAATTTCGGTGTTTAGATCTCTAACGTCTG
Organism: Saposhnikovia divaricata; assembly: GCA_036435485.1. Lineage (NCBI taxonomy): Eukaryota > Viridiplantae > Streptophyta > Magnoliopsida > Apiales > Apiaceae > Saposhnikovia > Saposhnikovia divaricata. The sequence goes on from CM071600.1 coordinate 31,511,529, forward strand.
GCCGTGAACTTGGAGAACATGAAGACTTTTCAGGATTTGGAGTCAAACTTCGATGAGAAGCAGCCACTGGTGTCGGTGTAGATGAGCCTTCGTTGGGTTGAAAATCAGGAATTTGCTCGTGTTTTGCATCAGCCTGTGAACCGGTTTTTGTTTTGTAACCATCATAAACAAAACTGCACACAATCGCCTGCATCAAGTGGTGTTGGTTATGCTATTGACATTTTAACAATCAAGTGGATAGATGATCAACTTGAACTCTCTATGTTAAATAGGGAAAGGGAATATTCTGAACATACTTGAACCAAGCTCGCAGCAATAAGGCTACCACCTACTGCACCTCCTATCACAAGGCCATCAGGAGTGCAGACCGATACACTCAGACCACCAGTTCGACTGCGGGGTCCACCCTCAGAAACCAAATAAGAACCAGACAAGCATAATATCTCAAAACGGCCCTGTACAAGAGCAAGAGATAGTTAGGTCTCATCAGCAGGAAATAGAAATATGCCGGCAATTATGTTTAATTAGATTAATGAAAGGAGAAGTTATAAACGCAGCAGTTTAGATAAGAAGGAAGTATGACACCAGTATTACACCCCCAGACAATAGAAAACCATTAGAAATAAACTAGTCAATGTATATACAAGGAACAGGGGAGACAACTGTAAGCCACTGGATGAAAACATTTGACTAACCATGCAGGTTTAGCAAGATCTCATGCTACCAACTTACAATTAGAAGATACACTAAACCTTACAATTAACCCTAGAACACTTCTCTTACTCAATCATGGAGTGAACATTCTAGTAGTTATTACAAATCAAAATGCTTGTGACACAAAGAAGTTAGAATGAAGTACTAGAACTTGGGAGTCCAACCTAATTACCTGGGGGGGGGGGGGGGGAACTTTATTCTATTAGCACTCACTTAAATATGCTATACACTATAGTACTGCTACTTTATATTGTTAGCAAAGAACCACTCTGTACTATTAAGCTTTACAAAGCTACATATAGCCTTTGACTGCCTTGGTCAGATATGAAATAAAATGAAAAGAAACTCGAATATCAGAAATTTGAAAATTGTCTCCTAAATAATATTAATTTATATACATAAAATACATCACTAACTTTCTAATGGACTTGAGGAAGGTCAGCAATTTCGTAATTCATAAACAAATGACCTAGACGCTATCAACTATGACAAATTTCATCCAGCTAGAGTATAGGTAGGTAAACATCTTAAAGAAACATGAATGTTTCGAACCAAGTATGTTACTTTGAATGAAAGTTGTCTAACAATCAAACAGGTGAAAAACTGAGGTCTTGGAGGCATTTCAAATGTTAAATGAAGACGGCGGAAGTCAATATATTTCCATGCCACTTGTCCAAAACGAAATTAATGATATATACATTCGATAACAAGACAACTAGTTACTTTTGGTAGAAAGGGAAAAAATAAAAGATATCAACTACTTAAAAGGTCAACCTCATATGTGAGTGTGCTGTCAGAAGACATAGGTTGACGTAATGTCACGGAAGAAACAGAACCATTTGCAGACAAGATACATAGAGCTCTTGGTCTCTGTTGAGCAAATGCCAATATTTTTGAAGCAATATCCTGCAATAAAACAAAGTAGAATAAGAAATAAGAAACAACAATTGAAAAACTCGTATCAGTGCCTCAATGCACACCACTTCTTAGAGGTGAACTTGTCGAATGTGTAAGTCTCAAAAACCTTTATTCATCACTTAAGCAGTTGTTTCTCTTGGATGTTTGTGGCAGAAACATACATACCAAGCAGCAACCTCTGCTGCTTATATTCACTCCTCCTCGTTACATGAAACTAAATTTCTAAAACATCTTCACAGTAAGTGCCTTGACTATCTAAAATTTTCTAAACTACTAGTTATAGTTCCCTTTCTTCATGAAAGAGCATCTTTCACTCTTCATACATCTTTGTATTCAGATATATAAATAAAACGTTCTGACTTTTCCTTGATATATATATATATACTGATAATACAATAGTAAGGCATTTTTACCTAGTACTCAGAACATAGGAACTGGACATTCTGTTTAAACTTGCATGAGCTGTAGGGTTCACAATAACAAATACTTGAATAGGGCACATAATTCATATAAGCATTACCTCCCCTGGGGCAATTTGGATGACATGCGGAGTAAAAGCTTTCCCTGCTGAACTATTCATCCATTCGCCTGTAAAAGTGAATGCCAAACGTTAGACAACATATCCACTCTTATTGTAAGTGGACAAGAAAAAGGACCCTTTAAATGTTTTTATGTTACCTGTTTCATATATTCTTGTCAATACATAACTGAAAAACAGTTCCAATTTAACAAATAACAACTACATTTGGAAATATGCAAATTAAAAAACCACATTCCAGAAACATAGAACAGAATTAGTCAAGTACCTCAAACACATACAGCCTGATCGACTATACATTTTAAGGTGCTAAATTTCACTACAGATAACTCTAGCTACAAAGTTACTAGTGTTGTGCCTGAGAGCACACATTTTCATATTGCAGGAAAAATTAGTACTTCAAAATAACAGTTCATATGACTAAATTCCGCCGTGTTGCAATTATTTAAGAAAAGCAACTAAATGTAAATATTCAAACAAGAGCAAGTAATCGCAATTAACTGGAACAAAATTTCAAACAAGTACAGAGTTTCCGCAATCCAATTTGCACACTTGCCTAAAGATGCTAATCGTTGCTTCTTTCCGCTACCACGAGGCCTCCCTCTATTCTTTTTCTCTCCCTCGACCAGTATTATATCCCCGGGCCCGGGTGAGGGATTAGATGACATAGGAGACAATCCTAAAGACATATTGGCCCCATCAGGACCATATTTCCTGGGCCTTCCTCTCTTTTTCTTACTAGAATCACTTAATGACAAACCAGAAGCTACACCCATGTCAACTCCATGACCAAAATTAGGCAATGGATTCTCAGCTTGATAAGATGAACTACCAAGATTGCCACTTACATTGGTCTGAATTGAAATATTGGGGCTTGAAAAGTTCTTGAAACCAGTTGGGGCAGCTAATCCACTCTGGGTTCCTGGCCCAAAAACTGAACCTGGATTGGGATTAGGCCCACTAACTTCTCTGTTGAAGTAGTAAGGAGGTGACCCAGATAATGACATTCCTTTCCTTCCATCCATGCAGATACACTAAAGATTTATATACAATGAAATACTCAAGAATCACTAAAATTAACAAATTCAAGAAAATCTTGACAAGGGTTTTAATGAGAGTTCTCTAAAGGCAAAAAGATTGTATCTTTGAATACAAGAAGCAAAAAAGAGGACAAAGAACAACAATCAAAAGCTCATAAAATTTACCATCAACCAAAAAACAAGTTGGGTAATGATAAAAATGCAGAAAGTTTAAAGCTTTAGCTGAAACAAGAAGAGACCTTGAATGGTGAAGTTAAAGCTACTGAACTGAGAGTAAATGAAACAAGAACCCTAGATTTGAAATGAAGAATGAATTGAGGACTTTGGGAAAGAGGGAGAGGGGGGGAGAGTAAAGACAAAAGTAAGATGAAATAGAAAAATTAGAGCTTTTGAATTAAAGTAAATGAAGGTGACATTTTCTCTAGCTTTAAAGAGACAGTTAAATAAAAAAGGGTTGTGGTACTAGTAAATTAATTAAGGATTTGTCTAGTATGTGTTCAATGACACATGTTAAGAATTCGTGTTTCATGAGTTAGAAAATTTTAATTGGTGAAAATTTTCGTGTATGCAGAGATTTATCATTATTAATAAAAAATTTATCGATTAAAATTTAATAATCAAATGAACACGAATTTTTAGCATTTATCGTTGGATACATATTCGAAAAACCGATTAATTAATAGGGGTTGAAAGTTAAGGGGGGTGTTTTGGCACACAGTCAAAAGGGTATAGCTGGATGCAAGTTTCTGACTCAAAGAGTCTTTGGGGGTGACTTTGAAATAAAGTTGATGACAGTGGGGTGCCCTACTCAAGTACATTGTATGTATATCTCATTGTCTGTTGCCAATGGAGTCGGGGAGATTTTTTCCATTTTATTTTCTTTTGAAAAATATAATTGAATTTCAGAAATTTTTAAAGAAACAAAATTTAAAATTTATGCAAAAAGCAACAATGACAGGTGAAAATGTGTAGATTTAATTTTTCTAAACGAGTTGAAGCATATGTTGATTAATCTCACTGCCTGTTTGGTTGTCTTAAAGTTGGTGACTTATGGTTTATAAATCTATAAGAATTTATGGGAGTGTTTGTCTATTTAAGTTTTAGGTTAATTTAGAGCAAGTCCAACAATATACTAGTGTGTTTCTTATAAATATTATAAAATAATAACTCCTAGTGATTTATGACATGTTTTTGTATTTGAATTCCAACTATAATTCTTATACTCATTCCTTATTATTATTATAATAATAAATTTGGAAAGAGAAGGACAAAAAGTGTAATAAAGAAAGGGAAAAGAATTTAAAAAAAGAAAGGGAAAAGAATTTTATATTGATAAAAATGATATAAGGGATGGCTAGTGATCCCTTAAAGATAAGGTATAGGATGGATGTCCTAGTGATTCTGATTTAAGGAATCACTAAGACACTGTTGGAGTTTTACACCTTATTCCTTATATTTAAAGTTAGGACATGATATAAGGGAGCTATTGGACTTGCTCTTATAACTTAGAGTAACTCCAACCCATCACTAAATCACTATAATAGTGATGGATATAGTGTCAAACTCACTCCAATGCAACACTAAAATGGTGACCCAAGATCACCAAATGAGTTTTGGGTCACCAAATTTGGTGATAAAAGTACATTTGGTGATCCTTGGTCACCAAATTTGGTGACTTTCAAAATTCCAACAATACCCCTATATTTGTTAACAAAACAACTTTTTTCCATCTATGTCATACTATTTGTTCTTGTAATTTTTTTCCAACTTACTTGTTCTCATAATTTTTAACTTTAAATTTTTATCAATTGAAACATCTTTTCTTCTTAGCTCTTGTTAAATTTTTATCCATGTCCTACTATTTATTCCTAGCTCTTGTTAATTCTAAAATGTCGTAATTCTAAAATATCAATTTTCAACAAAATTTGGATATTGATTTTTTTTTATAAATAATTTTTATATTAATAAATTTAATATTATGCGACCATAACATTACAATTTAAAATATAATAGATATTAATATTGTAAATTGAACAAAGTTAGAATATTCTATTTTATTGGTGAAAGATTCCTTTTAGTGTCAAGTATAGTGATCATGGGTTGGAGCGTATTTTGTGAATGGTGTAATTTTGTCACCAAGTGTCCCTAGTACACAATTTTAGTGTCTTGGGTTGGAGATGATCTTATATGTTGATAAGTTGAATGTTAAGAAATCCTAACATTCAACTTTTAACCTATTCTTAATTCTCGATACACGCAATATATAATATCCTTCACATCTTCAAAATCGTATATCTTTTGATCCGTTCATTAAAAAATTGATATGCATATATCAAATTTCTCTACTCATCGATATCTATCCATTGACATCCATTAATATATATTAAAAAACAAATATTTTGAAAATAATAAAAAAAGTTAACTTATAAGTTCTGATTTACCAAACATTCTACTGATTTATAAGTTTTGATTTACCAAACACTCTACTGACTTATAATTTATGATCTACTTATCACTTATATGACACTTATGCTTATAAGCCATAAGCTACTCATTTTAATGTAAGCCAAACAGCCCCTCAATTTCTGAAAAAATTGAAAATTTGACATCAACCCATATTTCTCTTATATGTTTACTATTGTACCAGTACCAATGTTGTAAAAATCGATTGACCCGGACGAGTACTCGGACGAGTACTCGGAAATCGGTGATCAACCGATTCGGATTTAACCGAGTACTCGAACGAGTACTCGGATGCTGAAAACGAGTAATCGGAAAATCGACCGAGTACTCAGATTTTGAAGATCAAACCGAGTCGAACCGATTTCCGATTTTTACAACCTTGAGTACATACTCCCTCCGTCCCGGCCGATTGTTAACATTTAAAAATAGAGTGTCTGACAAACATTTTAAGGTAGATTTTAAGGATAGGTTCATAACTTATTTTTAAAATTTTCTTTTTTTGTATAAAAATAACAATCCTATTTTTATAAAAAAAAATTTAAAAAATAAGTTATGATTCTATTATTAAAATCCACCTTAAAATGTATGTCGGAAAGTGACAAGTTTTAAGAATTGGATGGGACAGAGTTAGTACTGCTTTGACTTAACAATGTAACTACTGTAGGTACTTGACAATGTAACTAGGGGCCTGTTTAGGAACTAAAATAAATTCAACTTCAAAATTTTATTAATAAACCTTGTTCAGTCCCTACCAGATATTGATACCATAATCGCACAGTAAGTACCAAAAAGAAGGATCGGGATCGAGCAAGGGTCCATTACAAATTTCATCCCTCCAAATTCCTTTTTATCAATCACTACATAGCTCCCACTACTGAGTGTACAAGCAATTTATATATATATGAAAGATTAATTGACCCAAAATATATAACATAAATCTACAACAGTCGCACTATAGCAGAGTTAAATCCATTAATTTGATTGATAACGATGCTGTTGTTCCAAAAATATGGATACATAAAACTGATTACATAACTATCCTGGACATCCTCATGGTTTTACTGGCAAGTACAACTACTTAAATTCCATATTCATCATAAAAGGTCTTCACTTGATTTCAGCTTTGTATGTTTATTTGCAAAATCCAGGTAACCCTGCAGAAATCAGCAAATACAGCCATGTAATAAGGTAATTCAAGTGTCGAATGACAGTTAGTAGACTCTTTTACTTTGACGTATCGAAAGGATAAAAAGATGCAACATCAAACATAAAACAATCAAAGTCGGGCTCTGAATAATTGTACAGACTAGAAAATTGATTTGTACCTGGAGTATTCCAACAGCAGCAAATTTGTCCATGGCGGACTTGTATTGTACTGGATGCATATTTAAATCCTTGATTAATAACTCTGTGATCTGAGGACAACATTCACTCGTCTATAAATGTCTACAATATCAGCAGTATCATATAATAATACTGAAACGTGACTTTTCATTATAAAATTTTATAAAATGAAACTAGAAGTACTGGATGAAGATTGAACATGCTCAAATCAGCTCTAGCTTTTCCTTTATTTGTTTTACCATTAGGCAGTACTAGTAAATTGCTAAGGTGGCAACGGGCATAAAAAAGTGATTTTAATGATTCAACTGCCTTGAATATATAGGTATAGAACTGAATAATCTTTGATAATAATGGGTTGACAATTCAGTTTTGTAGCTACAGGTTCTGTGGAAAAACATATAACAGTTTATAACAGTTTGAATTTCGGTAATTATCATATAGAGCAAGAAGCACAAACCTTCGACGTGAAACACTCATCCCAAAAAGTATACCTCAAACCTTCAAGGACTCCTGTTTTACAAAGATCTTCGACTAAAAGTTTTACTTGTATGGCCTACAAAAGAAGAAAACAAAATCAGTTTGAACTGAATGAACAATAACTGAGATACACATTAGGGAGGAAAACACACATCGGGGCTGTTTTTGTTTCTGTAAAATGGGTAGCCAAAAATGAAGCCTGACAGGGAGAATTCAGATCTCTGCATGCAACAAGAAACACTCATGAGCAACTGTAAAACTGAACAACACAAAAATTGAAGCTGAATGATGATAATTAGACCCTAAATGAAGATCTGGAGACATGCATAATGCACTATTTGCTCCCCTAGTTTAATTGGTCAGGGGCCTAAGCCGGAATACAGGCATAAGTTGATCTATCCTTAGTGAAAGGTGTAATTTCAATATTAACATTGTCCTCAGTAATTATACTTATAAAGGCATTTTGGAAAAGAGAGAAGCGATATGGCCTTAATTTGAGTAAAATTCACTTTAAAAAAAAATACTTGATTATGTAGGACAAGCGCGTGAGACATGGATCCATCACTACAAAAAAATGTGATTAAGCCTGCAACACCATTATGCTTGAATGCTTTATGTAAAAATATGAGGAAGGATTATAGGATGCAAATATTTGGAACTGATAAACTCACCAAACTTTGAAAATCGTTGGCCATCAAGTCAATATTTGATTTCTTCCTTAGCAGAACACTGCATTATAGACAAATAACTACTTTTCTGAAAATAAATACATAAATTGAATAGGCTGACTAAGTAAATTTGTTGATATAAGATAGCATAGCTTCAAAACAAATATCATAAGTAAGATGTGTTTGCTAGAATAAATATTAAAGAAATGCTATCCAATAAATTATAATGTCACGCTCAGAAAAGTAAAAACTCATTTAACAGCAGGGACTGTGTTCAGTAGAAACAGAAGTATTTATGGACAAATATTACAATAATTCTAAACTGGGAATAATAACTTCAGAACTTAAGATATTGCCGTTGCATTGAATTTGCATGCTAAAGTGCTCAATTATTAACTTCAAAGCAAACGTTTCACGTACCCTTACAGCTGTTGCAAATGAGCTGATCATATACTAGCTGAGAATGTTAATCAAATTAAAAGACAAGCAATTTCATCAAAGCTTCATACAAACAGTAAAGGTCCACATCAACCTCATAATTCATTTTATAATAGAAACGGGAAAATTAAGATTACAAGTAAACTTCCCTGTATATTTCTAGAGGATCAACGAGCATGAGAAAGAGGATATAGGAGTAAGATATTAACATTGTCTTCTAATGAAAGGAACCAATATACGCTATACTTAAGCATATACACTACGGAAAAAAGAACTAAACAATTTTCATTGGTATATAGTACTTGCATAGGAAATCCATACCGCAAAGGTGACGCAATCTGATTGTGGTAATCTGAAACTGCCAGACCTACGTACTTATCACCAACATCCAAACCAAGAAATCGCCCTCGTTGTGAAGCATTTAACTTCAACAAATCTTGAAATAAATTTATTGGCCTTACGTACTTCATCTCTTGTTGATCACCGCAACAGAAGATTACAAAAAATTGCTGCAATAAATTCCATTTACATGCCATGTCACATAAAAAAACATAATACCAAGACTCAATGAACAGACATACAAATTTTCATTTTTTTTACGCTAATTGACACATTATCATGCAATAAGCCAAAAATAAGAGTTAACCTCAAAATGCAGTATATCAGCATATACATACCAAGCAAATTATGTTAATGTGCTTATACATGTATATACATTGCAGTAAATATGGAAGATACGAAAGACATCCTCAAAAGCAAAAATTTGCAGTTTAGACTTAAAACCCGGATATTGATTTGCTTCACTACTACATTGCCTAATAATATCAAAGTTGGGTTTTAAAAAAAAAAATCAGCCATAGCCTGTATATATATGCCTCAGTGAGGCATTTCATCAAACACCTTACTTGCAACTACCAACATAAACACAATTGCACAGGTACTTTAAACAAATGCATATACGCTACATACACATTTACAAAGATGCAAATCACACGCACGACAATACACACACATGACACACAAGAGAAGCTCGCCTTATACGCTACCAAGAAGAAGATGGGGTGAGAATCAAGTGTTTTGGGTTTTAAACCATGCGCGTATAAACAAGCCCATGCTTTGAGCCCAATGCCAATATTTTTTTGGGAGACCACAAGCCTGTATTTATTTTCAACACAAAAAGATGTCCCAACAGGCAACAACCATTAAGATGTGGACATATGTGCGTGCTTTTTATTATGGGTTTTTTTTCATAAATACTAATTTTATAATTTTATTTGTAAAAATATTTTTATTTTCCAAAATTCTAATTTTTATTATATTATATTGTTTAAGAAATTGTATCGGTTAAATCAAATGTAATCTTGAATGTAAATAAAATCAATCTCGAATACAACCAAAATCAACTTCGAATTATTTTTCAGAAAAATATAAAAACAGGTTGCTTTGGTTGTAAAAGATATTTTTGCAAATATTTTTAAAAGATTGTAAAATTGCAAAAAAAATAGAAAATGTGGTATTTTTGTTAATTTCCCTTTTATTTTTCAGTTTAAGTTTCACACATGGTGTTAAAGTTTGGGATTTTTACAAAAATATTTAAGGTCATAATTTTTTTGTGAAAAAATTATTTTTATTAAATATTTTTTTTGCAAATATACCGATTTTTATAAAATATTTATAAAAGTATAGTTTGAAACTTTGAAATTATATTTGCAACTGAGATCAACCAAAACCAACTGCAATCAAAATTAACTCAAAACACAATTAAAATTAAAAGTAATTTCAATTATTTTTTTAGAAAAATGTAAATATAAGTTATATTTGGTTGTAAACAATTTTTTTGCAAATAATTTCAAAAAATAGTAAAATTATTAAAAAAAATTGAAAAAAATAATATTTTTAATAATTTTTCTTAAAGTTTTACTCCTCATGTAGTGGGAGAACGTAGTAATTCGCAATTCAGGTTTTTGAACGATGTTTCCTATAAATTTCTGATATTCATATCAAAATACTATACAGTTTCTACGCGTTCAATATCGGTGACAATATATAATATACACTTAGACAGGGATTAAGAGGCCTATTAAATTGAGAATTTATTTTAATCTAACGCTTTCCTTCGTGACAAGAAAATGCCTCTATCGACCAAACAGGGCGTCACACCCCGGATGTATGGTCTAACTTCCAGTTTTTTCACTAGCGAATTCGCGGTGGAAGCGAACGGGTATAAATTGTGGTATTCAGGTCTTGCGAACTCGAGAAATGGGGTGGGTATTCTGTTATCGAAGGAGCTCAGGGATAACGTCGTGGAAGTGAAGAGGTGTAACGACGGGATTATGTCTGTTAGAGTGGTAGTTGGGGTGTGGTTAACGTGGTTTGCGCGAATGCTCCACGGGTCGGTTTGAGCGAGCCTAAGAAAACAGCTTTCTGGGTTTGTTTGGATGAGCTGGTCGAAAGTATTCCTGTCGACCAATTTGTAGTGATGGGTGGAGATTTCAATGGTCACATTGGTGTCCAGGTGGATGGTTACCATCGCGCTCATGGGGGTTTCAGCTTCTGGGTTAGGAATGACGGAGGTTCCGCATTGTTGGAGTTTGCTACTGCACATGAGTTGGTAATCGTTAACTCTGTTTTTCAGAAGAGGGCTGAACACCTCATCACTTTCAGTAGTGGGGGGCACAACACCCAAATCGACTACTTACTTATGCGCAGTCGTGATGTAAGGTCGTGCATTGATTGCAAGGTGTTCCCGAGCGAGGCTTGTGCGTCACAACACCGTCTGCTAGCCATGGATCTTACCGTGGGTGGTCGTGTTGTGAACAGGGCAAGGGGAGCTAGACCTAGGATCCTTTGGAAGGATCTGAAGGGTGAGAAGGCGACTGAATTCAAGGAGGCTCTGCTCTGCGAAGGTGGTTTTATCCGGGGGGATGATGCAAACCAGATGTGGATCAGCATGGCCAATGCTATTAGGAATGTGGCCGTGAAGGTGGTGGGGGTTTCTTCGGGAAGGTTCAGTGGTCTTAAGGAGGCGTGGTGGTGGAACGAGGAGGTTCAAAGGAAAGTTAAGGCTAAACAATTGCTCTTTAAAGAACTTTTGTCGGCTAGCGCTGGTGAGGAGAGGATCTTCAAGACTGCAGCTTACAAGGTGGCGAGAAGAGAGGCAAAGAAGGCAGTGGCTAAGGCTAAAAGTGAGGCGTACGAGGAGATGTACAAGAGCTTAGACACCGAGGAAGGAGCTAATGCCATCTTTAAACTGGCGAAAGCTAGGGAGAGAGGGCGGCGCGATCTAGGTCACGTTCGGTTTGTTAAGGATGATCTGTGCCGTGTTTTGGTGAACGTCGAGGCTATTAAGGAGAGGTGGAATGGGTATTTTTCTGACCTTTTCAATGGTTCAAGGGAGAGCGTCTCAGAAGGGGTGCAAGGTGTTAGTCAATCTTCTACTCAAACTCTAGGGGATTGTGAGCGTATCAGCATAGAAGAAGTCAAAGTCGCCCTTCTAAGGATGGGTAGAGCTAAGGCGGTTGGCCCGGACCAAATACCTATTGAGGTGTGGATTTGTCTGGGAGAGGTAGGTGTTCAATGGCTAGCAGATTTGTTCAACATTCTCTTTAGAGATGCTAAGATGCCGGCGGAGTGGAGGCGCAGTATTGTGGTGCCTTTTTTCAAGAACAAAGGCGATGCTCAAAGTTGTAGTAACTGTCGGGGAATTAAACTACTCAATCTTACTATGAAACTTTGGGAGAGAGTAGTTGAAGGCAGGGTGAGAAGAATGGTAGAGATCTCAGAGAACCAATTTGGTTTCATGCCTGGGAGATTGACGACTGAGGCTATTCATCCCGTCCGTCGCCTTATGGAGAAGTTTAGAGAAAGACGTAAGGACCTGCATATGGTGTTCATTGACCTTGAGAAAGCGTATAATAGCATCCCTCGTGATGTTATTTGGAGGAGCCTAGAAGAGAGGAGGGTGGCATCCATTGTACGTTAGGGCGATCCAAGACATGTACTCTCAAGCTACGACTTGCGTTAGGACACCAGTGGGTGATACCCAATATTTCCCGGTTGGGATAGGGTTGCACCAGGGGTCGGCCCTTAGCCCTCTCATTTTCGCCCTAATTCTAGATGTCATTTCCCGGGGGATCCAAGATGACCTCCTGTGGTGCATGCTTTTTGCTGATGACATTGTGTTAGTGGCGGAGTCGAGGGGGGAGGTGAATGCAAAGTTGGAATTATGGAGTGGAATCCCAGGACTTGCGTGTGAGCCGGTCTAAGACCGAGTATCTCTGGTGTAACTTCAGTGGTGAGTCCATCGACGAAGGGGTTGAGGTGAGGATTAGAGATCAGATTGTTCCTCGCACGGACAAGTTCAAGTATTTGGGTTCTATCATTCAGAAGGAAGGAGAGGTGGAGGGTGACGTAACCCATCATATCAAGGCTGGGTGGCTAAGATGGAGAGCAGCGTCAGGAGTGCTGTGCGACAGGAAAGTCCCTTTACAATTGAAGGGTAAATTCTATAGAGCAGCAATCAGACCTGCGATGTTGTATGGTTCGGAATGTTGGGTGGGGAAGAAGGCGCTGGAGAGCAAGTTGGAAGCGGCTGAAATGAGGATGTTGCGTTAGTCGTGTGGGCGCTCTATGCTGGATAGAATACCGAATGTTGTTTTCCGGAATGATTTAGAAGTTGCGCCTATTTCTGAGAAATTTCGGGAAGGGAGATTGAAATGGTTCGGTCACGTCCGCAGGAGGCAGGCTACGGTTCCAGTGAGAAGAGTAGAAGGTATTTCGGTCGTAGGGGTGAGAAGGAGAGGTATGTGACGCCCCTAGATCCGGGGTCAAGGATCCAGGTCATCACGGTCCAATTTCCATTCAATATCAATATCTCTTGAGTTTTTTTTTAACTTAATATTTAATACTTAAGCAATTGACCCCACACTAATACACACACACACACCAGTCATATGCTCATAGAACAACATTCACAATATTAAAAGTTTAAAGTTAACAGTTATTACAAACCCAGAATTCTAGTAAGTACATTTGTTGAATAATACTTCTATAGGAAGCATTTCAACAACCAAAAGTTTATTACAAACTTACACACTTAATTTACATAAGTCTACTAAGCCCCTTTCGCTTGTCACTACCTCGGGGATGGTCGCCAGCACTCGCTCAAAAGGTCGCCTTTCCCTTACCCTCTTGCGGGGTGTAGTGCGTAGTATCGGCATGGGACCTAGCTGCTATATACATAAGTAGCAAGAGTGAGCTATAATAGCTCAGCAAGATAATATTGTAACCTAGAATTTAGAATGTGAACAGGTATACATATATATATGCATATATAATAGCAGAAACCAATTATAATCTTTAAGGAAGAATAAAGCTCTTATTTAATAATACATCATCCACTTACTATTATAAGAAAAAAATCTAAAATAATATAATATCAGTTTTTCTTCATCCGTAACCATAATTCCATCATCTCATATCATTATTCTGTTTCCAGTATAGAAATCTGAAAACCATTGTCAACACTTTCTTTTCAAAACATTGGGGATATCTGCTGTCGCCTGATACATTAGGACGATGATCAGTCGCCTAATCGTACCTGCTCTCTTTTAACTACCGGTAGAAGGAATGAAGATCATCCCTGGAGGAAGGCCACCTGCTAACATCCTCCCTTGGCATCTTCGTGCCGTAATAAAATAATAAATGCTGGACTGTGTCGTACACAGCCCTGACACAGCCACTTACGCAAGTCTGTTGCAATCCCCCTTTTTGTCAAATCATTTATCTACTCACATTTATCATTTCCATTCTCGCACATTACTTCTATAAAATGTATATATATATATAACATAATGCTTTGATTATGATCCAGACATCTCTTTCATATTCAGGAATCAAATATACTTTCATATTCATAAAATATTCCGTCTATTTTAAGAGTAATGAATAATAATCAAATAATATTTATTAAACCACTGATACTCAAAAAGAATATTTTTAATATAGTATTATAAACCATATAACCCTAGATAACAACTGATACCATTCTTCATATAACTCTAGATAACAACTGATACCTTCTTCATATAACTCTAGATAACAACTGATACCATTCTCTTTCACCTCTCTTTACCATAAAGCATATTCGCTCCATTCATAATCATATCCACATTCATATTTCATAATTTATATCCCTTTCTCTTTAATTCCAATATCAGGGAAATAATTCTTAGCAATATAGCAAACATAGAATAACATATATATTCCATGAAATCATTTACTTTGAAAATAAAATAGTTTTCCAAGGTAAGGATAGAAGAAATCTTGCCTCGGTTTCGGTATCCTGACAGTATGGTTCGTCCCTCTTCCGGAGTTTCTATAAACACAAAAGGACCGTCGTTAGAATACCACATCTCTTACTCACTACACTCTTGTATAACATTACCTTTGAAACTTTAATATATGTTTAACGTATCACTATTACCCCAAAGGTTCAAGAACTTAACCATTTAAAACCTTAATCGAAGTTTCAGGGGTTTTCACCATTTCCCCTAACGATCACACTTAACTGTAAAAATTCTCAGAAAATATGGATTTCGAATTTTACCACAAGGTCAACTGGTAACAACTCTTTGACTACCTTACTACAATATCCCAAAGTTTCATAATTTTTAAAAATGTCTAAGTAGGGTAATTACAGCCTCAAAGTTGGTATAACTACGTTTTCTCGACTTTCGAACGTCTTTCACTAAAACTGACTTTTCTGCTAAACCGTTCATCAGATTTTAACGCACTTTATATCAAAACGATCTATGAACCAAGCTCTATCATCTCATGGGCACTTGGGAGTCTGGACAGTAACCTACCGTACGGGTATAGGGTCCAAAAACAGGTCAGATTCTTGGTCTAACGAAAATCGGACATTATAACGGCTATATTTTCATACTTTCCAAAATCAAACTCCTCCAAATCAATCATCCACCTTATACACCATCACCTACACCATGTGGTATACATCCCAACCATGGTTACAAGTCCACAACACAAAATTTCCATATCAAAACAAACCATTTATAACACATAATCATCATAAACTAGACATTAACATCACTTAACTACTAACCAACTCAATTTCCACCATAAATACAAAAAGGCAAGAGTAGTTATACCTTCTTGAAGCTTTGACAACACTTAACAAGCCTTGGTAACCCTTAAACAACCTTACACTATCTTGGATTAACTAAAGAATCCATAAAAACAAGGTTAGTTCTTGGAAAACACTATTCATTACCATTAATCTAGTAACTTTGATGATTTAATTACCTTACTAAATGATGCTTGCTTGCTATGAAACTTGGTGAGTGATCCTGTCTAACCTCCAAGATGCTCCATGAATTTCCTCTTGATTTGTTATTGAAGAGAGCTAGGGTTTTGGTTTTGAATTTTTTTTTTCTTCTTGAAAGGCCGAATGGAAAAAAGGTGGAAAAGGGGAGAGATTTTTTTTTCTCTTGTTTGGTTCTTATCTCATCTTAATCTTTATCATTCTAGAGTGTGGTGGAAGCTTGAGGATTTTTACATGATTAAATGACTAATCTACCCCTTAAATTGTGTTAGTGGATAATGATGTCATTAGTGATGTCATTAAGGAGTATTTAGCAGGCTTGGTTATTAACCTTAAGTAATTATTAATAACCTTGGTAAATACTAATGTGGTAAACATCCTTATTATTTACTAACCTTGGTTACTTGGTTTTCATACTCGCCTAATTGTGGTTCGTTTCGAATATACCTCATTATCTCAGTGGTTCTGAAATCGTTTAACAATCCAAATTCCTTTGATAATTCCTTAACTTAATAATCCTTTAGTTTACCCTTATACACCAATTTATCAATATATAATTCCTTTAATATCTCCATGCTCCTTAATATCTGATAAAATAGAAGCTCATTCGAACTCGAAATCCTCAAAAATCCGTATTCAGGAATTTCTGAAATCTATCGTCATTTCGAGTCACTTATTTCCCTAGTACAACACTAATATGATTTCTGTTTACTCATTTTTTGTTTCAATTATAATGTACCTACATACCATTTCCCTAAATCCTCAAATTTTACTATTCATGTGATCACTGTAGCATTGCTAAAGTTAGGGTTATTACAGTCTTCCCCCCTTAAAAGGATTCCGTCCCGGAATCATGTTGGAAATGTCCATAAGTATCTTTTTCATTCACACCTTCTAACTTCCACCCTATTTCCTCTATCCTTTTCCTTTCATAATATCTCTATCTTGTTTGCACAGAAATACACCAACATAACTTCCTTGTCATTCATCAACATGCCATTTAGTTTATCAATAGCAGTACTTTTACTGTCTTTTCCTTACAAATTCCCTCATGTTTCCAGTCATTCCATGTTATCTTGTCTCTCCTTCCACTTTCGACGAAGATATCCGCCACCACATTGGCCTTTTCTGAATGGTAGTGTATCTCACTTATGGTTTGACCATCTTCTAATCTCTATCATGACATAAATATTAACACCTCAATATTCCTATATCTGATCTCTGTAAAATTTTTCAGAAAATAAGCTCTAATAATATTCTTTAAAACAATTGTAGAAAATACTTCTTATAATATATATTTCCTGTTCGTCTCAATGAGCTTGTGTTCTCTCAAAACACTCCTACTTTTCTTTTCATAACGTTTCCTAGCCCTTAACAGATACTGATTTTCCTTATCTATATTATTAACTTATTTATTCCATTAATTGATTAAGTCGATCCTTAACCAAAGACTTACACACAAAATTTAAATCGAAAAAACAAGTACCTGTATCCACATCTGGTTTCGTCAACGCTTCCCCTAAGGTCATGTTGTACACTCTAGCAGTAGGCCTATTTGAAGCAGTCACACTCTGTCCTGGCGCGTATGACCCACCGGAATGGCAATCTCTAGCAATGTGTCCTAATTTCCCACACTGGTAACACTTAACATCTCTTTTAGGGTTTGTATCAGTTGATGGGCACTGGTTAAGGTAGTGTCCTTTTTGTCCACACTTAAAACAAGTTACTCCCAGCACCCTACAGACTCCTATATGCTTCTTACCACACGTGTCACAATCTGGTAATGGTGGTCGTGATTGATTGGACTGAAATGTTCCTGGAGATTTACCACCCTGATTTACCGTCTCACTAGTAGTCTTGTTACCCCCGACTTTCCCACAAATTGAGATTTTTGTCCTCTACCTCCTTTGTTAAAGTAGCTTCCCTCACTTGAACCTCCTTTCGGGCCCTCAAATCTTCTTTTCTTATTCTCTCGACCTATTTGAGCCTGTTCACTCTCGGCCTCTATAATAGATGACTTTTGAACCACTGCAGCAAAATCAGTCAACTCAAATGGTGCCACTCTCGTTCGTAACCAGGGTTTCAATCCTTGTTGAAACCTTTTCGCTCGTTGTTCTTCAGTACGCACAAACTCGGGAACAAACCTCGACAGTTCTGTAAATTTAGTTTCATACTCTGCCACTGTTAGGTTATCCTGTTTTAACTCCAGAAACTTTATTTCCATTTGGTTTTCCAAATACCTGGGAGAATACTTTTCTAGGAACACCCTAGTGAAACGCTCCCAGGTTATCACTCCCGCTTCTTCTAGGTTCTTCTTAGCTTCCCACCAGTAATTTGCCTCTCCCTTTAAGAGATAGGCTGCAAAGACTGTTTTCTGACCTTCCTCTATCCTCAGTATCTCGAAAGCTTTCTCCATTTCTTTTAGCCATGCCCTGCCTACTACTGGGTTAGTGGTTCCCTCAAATTCTGGGGGCTTTAATGACTTAAAGGCACGAAAGGAATTAGCTGCCTGATTGGGGAGAACAGGTGGTTGTTGGGGATTCTGTGGATTAGCCAAATTCTGCCTTAATAGTTCCATGAATTGGTTAAAGGGATTGCCTCCCGGATTTCCTTGTTGGCCAGTTGATTCCTCTTCTTCTTCTTCATGATTTTCTTCATTATGAGCATTTTCGTTCAGTCTATTACCTTCTATATTTTGACTTCTTTCGTCTCTCTCATTTTCCCTTGCATTCGCTCTACTATCACGTCTAGGCGGCATAGTTCTGTACATAACAATAGTCCTTATTAATTACCCGAATTTGGGTTACAATATACATCATTCCTATATACACAATTATATCATTAATTAACTCATTTTCACATCACAATATTCTTATCACACGATTTGCATCTAGTTATATTATAACTTTAGTAGGTAAGTGTATCGCCCTTAACACGATAGCCTTTTCATTAAGTCAATCACCTTTTATACATCAATATTTTTGAGTCTCTACATTTATTATTAAAATGCAGCAAAAATTTAGATAGAAATGCACAAACTTCATTAATTTACATAAATATTTTACAACTTGGGTACAACATCTTTTACTACTAATATTTTACATCATAGGGTACATGGTTCGAAACCTACAAACATAACTGTACATACTAATCTGCTACAACAAAAGTGCTACTAGCTGTCTTCCAATCAGACTGGGATTAAAACAGCAACCAACTAAACTAATCCCCCAAAAAGAGATCAGTAAGATGACTAGTCTGATTAGTGACGTAGACTACTATCCCGACTCACAGTCCTGCCCTAATAATGTCTCGGATCTGGACTACCATAGACGTGACTGTATCTACTATCGCAGCCCTCCACTCTGGGTCTCCTCTATCAGCTAACAGCCTCCTAATGTCACCCAGGGCCCGCAGCTCAACACTCACGTCTATGGATATACCATCAGGAATGATACCTCCTCTCCCTCTCTCTGACCTCTGCATCAGTGTGTCTATCACTCGGCGGGACTCCTCCAACTGACCCTGTAGGGCAAAGTACTCCGTCAACAGAATGGCTGGTAGTGAGTCACCTGTCGGTAAGGGTGCCTCCTGAGGGGGCACAGCAGCTGGGGCAGGTGCCTGTACAGGCGGAGGTGGTGGAGGTGCAAATGGTATGGATGGAGGAATAGACTCGGTATCTGCATCCTCAGACGGATCTCCCTCTATCTCATCCTCTGAGAAGATAAAATGTCCGGGCGGAGTGAATGGCTCAGCTGGATCCTCTAGAGGGCCAGGACTCGGTGAGGGAGATGGGACTGGTAATGGTACTGGAATAGGCAAGGCAGGGGTAGGTATCATATGGATATCGGTCCACTCAGTCTCCTCCTCCTCCTCAGCTATGACTGACAACCTAGGCCTCTTACGTAACGGCCTCTCCTCCTCAGGAATCTCCCATCTCACTCTAGAAGGACCTGCCTCATTAGATCTTGTAGAAGGTCTACCTATATATGGCACTATGGCTACAGCATCTCTCTGTCTACGCTCCTCTGCCTCCTCTCTCTCACATCTCTCTCTGGCTGCCGCGCGACGTCTCTCCCTGAGGTCCTCGACCGCATACTTAGGAACCTCTACCCCGGCCAGCTGAAGATCTACCAGCTCCTGCTCCGACAATCCTAGCCACTGGGGGTCTCGACTCGACTCTCCCATCTCTGATCCCTATAATAAAACATAAAATTCTATTAGTAATAATCTATAAAATTTTAATCAATGCTTAAAATAAAACTATCTGCGATATACCACCCTTGAACTCGATGGAAGTTCACAATTTATATTATTACTAATACAGTTATTATTATTACTCTTGTTCTTGAGCATTATGACTCTTAGCTCTGATACCATCTGTGACGCCCCTAGATCCGGGGTCAAGGATCCAGGTCATCATGGTCCAATTTCCATTCAATATCAATATCTCTTGAGTTTTTTTTTTAACTTAATATTTAATACTTAAGCAATTGACCCCATACTAATACACACACACACACACACCAGTCATATGCTCATAGAACAACATTCACAATATTAAAAGTTTAAAGTTAACAGTTATTACAAACCCAGAATTCTACTAAGTACATTTGTTGAATAATACTTCTACAGGAAGCGTTTCAACAACCAAAAGTTTATTACAAACTTACACACTTAATTTATATAAGTCTACTAAGCCCCTTTCGCTTGTCACTACCTCGGGGATGGTCGCCAGCACTCGCTCAAAAGGTCGCCTTTCCCTTACCCTCTTGCGGGGTGTAATGCGTAGTATCGGCATGGGACCTAGCTGCTATATACATAAGTAGCAAGAGTGAGCTATAATAGCTCAGCAAGATAATATTGTAACCTAGAATTTAGAATGTGAACAGGTATACATATATAAGCATATATAATAGAAGAAACCAATTATAATCTTTAAGGAAGAATAAAGCTCTTATTTAATAATACATCATCCACTTACTATTATAAGAAAAAAATCTAAAATAATATAATATCAGTTTTTCTTCATCCGTAACCATAATTCCATCATCTCATATCATTATTCTGTTTCCAGTATAGAAATCTGAAAACCATTGTCAACACTTTCTTTTCAAAACATTGGGGATATCTGCTGTCGCCTGATACATTAGGACGATGATCAGTCGCCTAATCGTACCTGCTCTCTTTTAACTACCGGTAGAAGGAATGAAGATCATCCCTGGAGGAAGGCCACCTGCTAACATCCTCCCTTGGCATCTTCGTGCCGTAATAAAATAATAAATGCTGGACTGTGTCGTACACAGCCCTGACACAGCCACTTACGCAAGTCTGTTGCAATCCCCCTTTTTGTCAAATCATTTATCTACTCACATTTATCATTTCCATTCTCGCACATTACTTCTATAAAATGTATATATATATATAACATAATGCTTTGATTATGATCCAGACATCTCTTTCATATTCAGGAATCAAATATACTTTCATATTCATAAAATATTCCGTCTATTTTAAGAGTAATGAATAATAATCAAATAATATTTATTAAACCACTGATACTCAAAAAGAATATTTTTAATATAGTATTATAAACCATATAACCCTAGATAACAACTGATACCATTCTTCATATAACTCTAGATAACAACTGATACCTTCTTCATATAACTCTAGATAACAACTGATACCATTCTCTTTCACCTCTCTTTACCATAAAGCATATTCGCTCCATTCATAATCATATCCACATTCATATTTCATAATTTATATCCCTTTCTCTTTAATTCCAATATCAGGGAAATAATTCTTAGCAATATAGCAAACATAGAATAACATATATATTCCATGAAATCATTTACTTTGAAAATAAAATAGTTTTCCAAGGTAAGGATAGAAGAAATCTTGCCTCGGTTTCGGTATCCTGACAGTATGGTTCGTCCCTCTTCCGGAGTTTCTATAAACACAAAAGGACCGTCGTTAGAATACCACATCTCTTACTCACTACACTCTTGTATAACATTACCTTTGAAACTTTAATATATGTTTAACGTATCACTATTACCCCAAAGGTTCAAGAACTTAACCATTTAAAACCTTAATCGAAGTTTCAGGGGTTTTCACCATTTCCCCTAACGATCACACTTAACTGTAAAAATTCTCAGAAAATATGGATTTCGAATTTTACCACAAGGTCAACTGGTAACAACTCTTTGACTACCTTACTACAATATCCCAAAGTTTCATAATTTTTAAAAATGTCTAAGTAGGGTAATTACAGCCTCAAAGTTGGTATAACTACGTTTTCTCGACTTTCGAACGTCTTTCACTAAAACTGACTTTTCTGCTAAACCGTTCATCAGATTTCAACGCACTTTATATCAAAACGATCTATGAACCAAGCTCTATCATCTCATGGTCACTTGGGAGTCTGGACAGTAACCTGCCGTACGGGTATAGGGTCCAAAAACAGGGCAGATTCTTGGTCTAACGAAAATCGGACATTATAACGGCTATATTTTCATACTTTCCAAAATCAAACTCCTCCAAATCAATCATCCACCTTATACACCATCACCTACACCATGTGGTCTACATACCAACCATGGTTACAAGTCCACAACACAAAATTTCCATATCAAAACAAACCATTTATAACACATAATCATCATAAACTAGACATTAACATCACTTAACTACTAACCAACTCAATTTCCACCGTAAATACAAAAAGGCAAGAGTAGTTATACCTTCTTGAAGCTTTGACAACACTTAACAAGCCTTGGTAACCCTTAAACAACCTTACACTAGCTTGGATTAATTAAAGAATCCATAAAAACAAGGTTAGTTCTTGGAAAACACTATTCATTACCATTAATCTAGTAACTTTGATGATTTAATTACCTTACTAAATGATGCTTGCTTGCTATGAAACTTGGTGAGTGATCCTTTCTAACCTCCAAGATGCTCCATGAATTTCCTCTTGATTTGTTATTGAAGAGAGCTAGGGTTTTGGTTTTGAAATTTATTTTTTTTCTTCTTGAAAGGCCGAATGGAAAAAGGTGGAAAAGGGGAGAGAGATTTTTTTTTTCTCTTGTTTGGTTCTTATCTCATCTTAATCTTTATCGTTCTAGAGTGTGGTGGAAGCATGAGGATTTTTACATGATTAAATGACTAATCTACCCCTTAAATTGTGTTAGTGGATAATGATGTCATTAGTGATGTCATTGAGGAGTATTTAGCAAGCTTGGTTATTAACCTTAAGTAATTATTAATAACCTTGGTAAATACAAATGTGGTAAACATCCTTATTATTTACTAACCTTGGTTACTTGGTTTTCATACTCGCCTAATTGTGGTTCGTTTCGAATATACCTCATTATCTCAGTGGTTCTGAAATCGTTTAACAATCCAAATTCCTTTGATAATTCCTTAACTTAATAATCCTTTAGTTTACCCTAATACACCAATTTCTCAATATATAATTCCTTTAATATCTCCATGCTCCTTAATATCTGATAAAATAGAAGCTCATTCGAACTCGAAATCCTCAAAAATCCGTATTCAGGAATTTCTGAAATCTATCGTCATTTCGAGTCACTTATTTCCCTAGTACAACACTAATATGATTTCTGTTTACTCATTTTCTGTTTCAATTATAATGTACCTACATACCATTTCCCTAAATCCTCAAATTTTACTATTCATGTGATCACTGTAGCATTGCTAAAGTTAGGGTTATAACAAGGCAGACCGATGAGAACTTGGGAGGAGCAACTAAGGTTAGATTTGAAGGACTTAAACCTAAACGAGACCATGACAGCTGACAGGTCCACTTGGAGGCGTCGTATCAGAGTTGTGGATTCTCTTTTAGGGAGTGGTTCTGTTGTTGAGAGTCTGAGAGTTGGGTTGTCCCGTTTAGCTTTGTCATAGAGTTAGGTTGTCCCGTTTAGCTTTTAATATGTAACTGTTTGTTGCTTGTGGTTTAGTTTTTTGGCAGGGAGTGTTGCTCGGAGCCGACCTATATCAGGAGAGGAGTTTCCATTGCCCGCTTAGTAAGTCCCATGAGGTCCAAGCCATGGGCCCAGGTTCAGCTGTTTACTTTCACATTAGTAATCATCTTTGTATAGAACACACACTATTTTGTTGCGCACTAAGCCGGGGGTCTCCACGGAAACAGCCTCTCTATCGTAAAAAGTAGAGGTATGGTTTGTGTACATCTCACCCTCCTCAGACCCTGCTCCGAGCGGGATACACTGGGTATGTTTGGTTTGGTTTGGTTGTTTTATATTATATATAGGCCATTGTTCTATGGAGACCCCTTTTACGTGGAGAACCGTTGAGAACCCCCATATTCTGATTCTATAGCAGAACCAAAGTCTAATTTTGATTCTATAAGAGGAATAAAGTTCAATTTTCCTGATTCTGTTGTAGAACCAAATTTTTATTTTCTGGTTCTGTGCTGACGTGGCAGTGGGGCCAAAAAAATTTCAAATTTTGTTTTTAAATTTTTTTAAGAAAAAAAATTCAAAAAAATTAAAAATCTGGCATGCTGACGTCAGCATGCCATGTCATCATTGCTGACGTTCGTGGCAGTGCCACGTCATCATTACTGACGTCAGCATGTCAGATTTTTTTTTAAAAAAAATTAAATTTTTTTTAAATTTTTTTTAAAAAAAAAGTTAAATTGGTTCTACTATAAAACCATAGGGGGGTTCTTCACGGTTCTCCATAGAGTGCTACTCATTATATATATACTAGCCTATAATCCGTACACGGTTTTTTTAAATTTAAATAATATTTTTTTATATGTTAATAATTATATATCTCATATATATTACTTAATATAATATTGGAATGATATAGATATTATCAAATAATAATCGTTTAATTATATGATATATTGTTCGAATTATAATTATATTTTATCATAATAATATAAATATAAATGGAAGTATCGTATATACTGTGCCACGTCATCATTGCTGACGTGGCATGCTGACGTCAGCATGTCAGATAAAATTTTTTTTTTAAAAAAAAAAGTTAAATTGGTTCTACTATAGAATTATAGGGGGGGTTCTTCACGTAAGATGATTCTCCATAGAGTGTTACTCATTATATATATATATTATACTATAACCCGTGCGATGCACGATTTTTTTAAATTTAAATAATATTTATTTATATATTAATAATTATATATCTCATATATATTACTTAATATAATATTGGAATAATATAGATATTATCAAATAATAATCATTTAATTATATAATATATTGTTCGAATTATGATTATGTTTTGTCATAATAATATAAATATAAATGGAAGTATCGTATATACTTACATTCAAATTTTTGTTGATATTATCATATTCAAATTATGATTCCATAATAATCCCTAATATAATATTTTTTTAAAATAGAATTTATTATTAATTTGTAATTGTGTGAAATTTTTATTGTTTATTATATAGTTTAGTTTGTTTTCACTTTGATGATTTATAATTTGTTGTAAATTTGTTAATAAATATGTGATATTTAAATTATATAAATTGATTTTAGAAATATTTGATTTTCAAATAATTGAAAGAGTCTAAAAAAGTTGGATGTAGGTGAAGAATTTTAATTCAAATATAACTAAAAGAGTATGTAATTGAATATTAATTGGAGTGTAATTAAAAAAATTTGTTATTAAGTTAAATAAAATTTTATATGCATTTTAATTTATTTTTTCATTTTTGGAAGGTGTTAACAAACTTTTGAGAATGTGTTAACCAACCGACCAACCAACCAATTATACCATGTTTCGCTTATAATCGTATAAACTAGCCTATAACCCGTGCAAGACACGGGCGGGTTATATAAGGTTTTTTGTATATGATTTAAAATTTTTAAAAAAAATTACAATACAAAATATTAAAACCTATAATAATCATATCAATCTGGCCTATTTCAATTTTCCAAAATACTAATAAATTGATTAAAAGTATTACTAAAATTTAACTAAAATATTATATTAGTAAGTAAAATTGATTAAATGTATTAATACATCTACTAAAGTTATATAATGTGAAGATTGATACATATA
Source organism: Saposhnikovia divaricata (assembly GCA_036435485.1). Lineage (NCBI taxonomy): Eukaryota > Viridiplantae > Streptophyta > Magnoliopsida > Apiales > Apiaceae > Saposhnikovia > Saposhnikovia divaricata. The sequence continues at coordinate 31,537,557 of CM071600.1, forward strand.
TGATGAATTGCTACTAATAAACCCTAGCAATAAGTAAATATAATTATGCACATTATTTTTTGTTGAAAAAGAAAATAAAAGTCGAAGAAATTACCTGTAAGGAGAAGCTACACTGAATTATGAAGAAATATAAAAACTGAACACAAAGAATTTAAAGTCACGGTATTAGGAAGAAGCTTATGGATTGAATCGATGAAGCTTGGGTATTGACAGAGAGATTAGGTTTAAAAGAAAAGAGCCCTGTGTTAGGACTTTTTTTTTTATCGGATAGGACTTAGGAGTTTTGTTCTTAATTTGAAGTCCACTAAAATTGTAACGCACTTGATTTATTTTATCTTTGAAATTAATTGAAAATTTAATAAATAGGATAACCAAACCGAAAACCAAAATTTTGAAAAGATTCAATGTTTTGGTTTTAATATAATAATAATATAGATGGATAGATGTGTTGCCTTGGTGAACTTAGTGTAAAATACATTTCACAATATTAACCTCTAAAAAGGTCTCTGCTTGCTTCTTTTTGATTTAGTCATTTCTAAAGAACTAGCATGAGAACCCGTGCGAGGCACGAGGCATGCTGTAGTAGTTGTTTTTTAGGTTTGAGCCGTTAATCTGTGAGTTGTTTCAGTGTGTGTGAAAGGTTGTATGTAATGTCATGAGGCCGTGAAGGTGGATGTAGTCTGGAATTTTTTGATTGCACCAAAATTTGGTGCAATATTATGTAAACGTTGGTAGGGGTTGGTTTAACAGAGAATGGTTTGCACTTAAGTATCAAGTTGTAATGCAAGGGCTGTAATACACAACATGCATACTTTTAAGTACTATGCACCAACGGAGTGACAAGTCCTGAACCATAATTAGTGAACAGACACACGATCGACCAAGCACTAAATAAGTATCAGGTTTTTCTACGGTCATTGGAGGGAAAGGGATGCAATGTAGGTCCAATTATTGTGAAAACTGAAATATTCATATTAGAGCACCAGCAGTTGTTCAATATGGTAATTAATTTTGCATAGTTAAATTAAAGGTTGGAGGAGACCGACAAATGACTTTGACAATGACAATAGTAAAACAGAGTATCAGAAGAGCAGTTACCAAGAAGGGTTTTCCTCGAGGGTTTCCTTGATAAATTTCCCCTAAAGGGATTTGTAAAACTTCCTGTACTAGTGTAAACTTTTACGTTCGATACATGCAAACGACGTTCCTTGTTTTCTAAAAATTGTTTTGAGAAAACGTTTGCCAAACACCTATTAATTTAAAGAAACCACAAACAAACATTTTTTGTTTATGTTTTAATAATACAACTTAAAAAAAGAAATACCAAGAATCACCGTAGTACCTCTTAATTCTCTATGTTGCAGGGATCCAGAATGGGCTGATGTAAAGCTTGCACAAGCTAAATATCTACTGTCGTGCCTTACTAAATTTAAAACTCTGGTGTCAGACAAATTTGATAGCAAATCTGGGGTTCTTCTTTCTGGTGACTTCAATTCAGTACCTGGTGATAAGGTATTTGCCCAAAATTTTATGTTATTTCTTATTTTTTACATTTTCAGTTTAATTGTTTTCACACAATAAACTTTCCTCCAGGATATCACGTATTTTGTATTAATATACTTTTCTCTCGTGTCTAATTTTAAAGAGGCTCTATGTGTTGTTATGACTCATAGAATCTTTTACCAATAAAAATAAAAGAACTGAGCTAATGGCTCTTGTTATGATATAATAAGATGTCACTAAGAGGAGAGAAAACGACAAATACATTTTTCTGATTAAAAAGATAATTGTGAAAAAACTTGATGCCATGATTTCGAGAAATCATTGTTGTTAAAACTTTACATGGTTCCCTCTCTGAAGGATGTAGTATAGTTGTAATTAGGGTTAAATAATATATGGTGGAATCTGATTTGCAATTTTACAGGTGCCTTAGGGTGGACCTGGTAATGGAAGAACCAGAATGTTGGGGGAGATGAGAAATGGTTTGGGAGAAAGGAAGGGGCGATGGATTCTAATTTGTTAATTGCCTCCCATATTCGAGTTACACGCACTTCAATTGTGTCATGGTCGGAGTTTGAAGACAATGCATTCAGCGGTGTTGCAGAGGTTTTCATGGTTGAAGAGAGAAATGAGGAAAATTGGAAGTGTGAAGAGGTATGTTGTTGAAGCGTATGGTGCCCTTTATGTTGGGTGCATTCGCCGTTTGGTGTGCTGCAAGCGTTGGATAACTTCTGGAATTAATTTTTATATTTACTTGGGAAGATTGTTTGCTATCCCAAATTTAGTTGTACTGGTACGTGTGTCGCTTTAGTTTGTAGATGCGTGCGTTATGATTGCTCCATCACTAACGTCTCACATTTCCTTATAGGAGGCTTGTGAATATTGGATTCCATTTTAAGTAAGGGCTAATTTCAAGGTAATTATTGGAATGGTTTATGAGGCGATGCCTCCTATATTGTAATTGAAGTAATGGCAGATCCCTAATTACTTGAATAAAATATGTTGGTTGATAATATTTCGATGCTTCTAATAAAATTTTGGATCCTTAATTAGCAGAATCAAATATATTTAGCTGAATCAAATATATTTGTAGAAAATATTTTAAATCTTTTAAGTGAAATTGGTGATCCTTTCATTAAGTTATGCGGATAGTTTTTTAATTCCTTGTAACATGGTATAAGACCAAAGTTTGGCCCATTTTTTAAATTAAAGTTTGTCAGGGCAATTTATTTTTAAATGGCAAAGGGGGAATATAAATGATACTATGAAATCAATCTATCCATTAATATTTGGAAATTCCTTATGAAATAGTATAGCTATGATGCAGAAATCTTATTTACCTTTGTGGCAATTCTATCGTACTGTCAAGATGAAATATCCAGGACGAAATAGCAAAAGATTAGCAAATCATCCTATTTTTTTATTAAAAATTGTGGAGCATTCCATGTAAGTTATGTGTTGGTTTAATTTTTAAGTTCCTTTTACACAACAAAAGGATAACACTTTATTTAGGCTTGTTTCATAATTTTCTTAGGATATCATTATGCAGTTTCGAGGTTCACAACTTTTTTTGGTTTTTTATTTTTACGCCAAAGTTGAATATAAATTATACCTTGAAATTCCCACATCCGTTTTTTTTTTGGTAAAGGCTATGAGAAGTATTATACGCATGTTTGAAATTGTTATCCATAGTGGGGTTTTTTTCTGAATGAATAACATTAAAAACATTATTTTCTGGGGAATACCAACTGTGGGCACCTGAAATAACCATATAAACATAAATGAAGGCCCCGGTTAACCAAGGGTTGTAACTGCTCTTGGTAGATGAAAGATTGTAGGCTTACTGGTTAGAGTCATGGCTTTATAAAAGCTGGGGATCTCACATTGTGCTTGCACTGCTACCCAAACCGTGTGTAGGAGATAACCCATAGTGTGTTCGGTGAGTAATGAAGATCATGAACGGGAACATTGAGAATGTTCCCCTTGATGTCATTGGGATGCTTATGAACCTTCTCTTAGCAGGAGGCTTTGAGGATTGCTTCAACCTTTTTCTTGCTTGGGCATAAACTCAGCGTCCTCCTGTCATATTGTTCTTCCTCGATGGTTTTCCTCTAAGAGCAATGTACAAGTTCAGTAATGTAGGCAGCGCTGCAGACAAAGCTTGCTTTGATCGGTTTTTTGGTATTGCCGAGGGACTGGGTGTTCATGATGCAATTTTGTATAAGAGGTGTCATGAAATACTTTGCGGTGTGGGTGATATAAATGGGCATCTGACAGTGATTGAGGGCCTTGTGCGTCGTGGCCATTTCATATCAATGGTTGCTAGTTTTTCGCTGTGTAACATTTTTAAGAAAGAGCCCATTGCACGTTCTCTACATTCCCTATCTCGTATATTTGAGCATCGTGAGTTTAAGGATGGCATAGTCCCGGCAATTGTCTGCCTTGAGAGCATTTCTTGTGCTTCCGGGTGTCCCGGAATCGGGGTTGAGTCCTGTGTTGGTGGTGGTTACCGCATTCATTCAGCCAAGGATAAGACGGTGGGACAAATTGAATCTACGGGTGCGATTGACTGCTTCTTTTGTAACGTTGGGATGATGTCGAATGTGCTTTCTAGGAGAGTGGACAACATGTGATCATGTAATGGTTGTGAGGAGTTCCTTTTTCTTTTTATAATATTGTGTAAGGAGTTGGTTTTTATAATATAAAAGTGTTTCACTAAATAAAAGGTTTTGTTATCCATAGCTTTGGAAGCATTGTTGGTCATGGCTTTTCCTGAAATGTCATGTATTTTCCCTGAATGACTTAACCGTATTGTTTTGGCTGAATTTTATTATTTGGGGTATTATATTTATGTTTGGCGCCTGTGTTGTCATATGTTTTGCATCATCTCCTTTCATGTTTGTTATTGGCGGGTATAATTATAGTCATGAGGTTATGTCAGTTCTAAACATATGGTACCAATACGCAGAGGGCGTAGTGTGCTGCTCAATCATAGGGAAAAATTAAATTATCGGTTATCTCATACCTAGGATGATCTATGTATTGGAAAATAAGTTGAACTAATAACTCCCGCAACCAATAGGCTGAAACGTATCCCAATGTAGAAATACGAATTGTTATATCATGGCAGGGCAATTGTATATGTCGAACATGTAGCATATTGACGAATGTAGGGACTGATAGGAAACAGTAAAACCCAGAATAGTGGTTGAGTGGTTTATATTGATGCGATATAACGAAAAGGAGTTGCAGTAAGAAATTTATAGACAGAAGGTACACTCACAATTTATGAAGTTAACAAACTTGGCTTCGCACATAAGGAGTGGAGGAAGAGAAATTATAGTTAAAAGATAAAAGTGCCAATGAATTCACAAGCATATCATATATTTCGATCATCAGGGTGGCTTATTGGCTTGCCTGGTTAGCTTTCCATAAAACATAAATTAATTAAAATAAGTCAAATCTAATTGTAATGAAATATATAATTTGTCTTCTACGCTTTTGATGAATACCTATTTTTTTGACTCGACAACGTGTATATTTTTCCAAGTGATGTACTTGTTTAGCCTTTTCAGAACAACACTGGTGGCCTTTATTTGTAAAGGTCCTGAATTTCTTTAGGCCTCTAATAGTGAGTTGAAGCTGAAACTGGCAATGAAGCCAGAGTGAAGTATGTCACATGTTTTGATCATGAGGGTAGCATTAATTTTTATGGCATTTTACTTAATAATTAGAAAAACTTGTTTGTGAAACAGTGTTTAACATTTGGTAAGTTTTTTATATAACCCTGGGTAATTTTTACAAAGGCAAGAATTCCACAAGAAATTGTTTGAATAGGACCTGAAGCACAAAAGCAAATAATTGGTGTGACTTACATTGCCCCATTAAAAGAAAGGAAATCAGAGGTACGGGCCATTCTTTTTAAACAAACAAATTAATTAAAATAAAAACATCCAGATGTAGAATAAAATTAAAACAAATGTAGCTCCACAGAACATTGATTCGTATAAAGCTATGTATTTGGTAGACTGAAAGTGGTTTTCCCCTAATTTAAGGGGTTTCCAGGAACCATGGGCGTAGAGGTTGGGAGGGCAGTTTTGGGGGAAGCAGAAAAGTGGTAGAACAGGAAGAGGTAAGGCATAGGTTTTAGCAGAGTAAGCAGGAGCATCATTCCTCACAAGGCAGCTGGAATACAGTGATAAACGAAAGGCAGATACGATAATCTCTTACGAAAGCAGGGTCTTACCTAAACAGAGAATATCATTGAGTTATAGATGCACGGAATGTATTTCTATAGTAGATTATCAAAGATTTCGCGGTAGACAATATTTTTTGTATAGCTTCCGGTACCCACATCATTGTCAACTTTAACAATCCTCAATCCATTTGGAGAAGTTACTCTTGAGATGGCTACATACATCTGGCCATGGCCAAATACTGGGTCAGGCAGGTACAATCCCACATTTTTAACCGTCTGTCCTTGGCTTTTATTCACTGTCATTGCATAACATATAGAAATGGGGAATTGCTTTCTTTTAAGCAGAAAGGGAAAAGTTTTATCAGCCGGGCACATCGTTATCCTCGGAATGTAAGTCGTATCTCCAATCCTTTTACCCGTTATAATTACTGCCTCAATTAGAAAAGGGTAGCATCGAGTGATTATGAGCCGAGTACCATTGCATAACCCCTTTTTGGCATTTAGGTTACGTAATAACATTATTGGCGCTCCAACTTTAGCCTTTATTTCGTGGTTTGGCATGCCACTAAACTTGAGGGTGTTCAGATATTCGGGAGGATACAACACTTCGTCTGCGCCGGAATTGGAGGAACCCTTACAGATAGTATCGCAGCTTTTGTAAACTTTAAACTCTCCCGGAAGCCTTTCCAAAACCATCATATTCACATTCTCCACGTGTTCGTTGAGTGGTGTTAATATCGCTCTATTGCGTAGATATTCTAAGTCTCCATGTTTTTGATGCAGGTCACCATAGATCTCATTCACTATGGCTTCAACCGGGTCGCCAGTATAGTTGACGGTTACCTGCAATGAGATTCGAAGGGTGTCATTTTTCAAGACTTGACCAATGTGTTAAACCTGGTAGAACCGTGGTTTGGTGTTAAATTAGCACACTTTAAATGGGAATTTTTGTCAAGATATTAAAGGTAGTAGATTTTAGATATGAAATACAGTTTTCCTACCTACAGTTTTAATATCAGATCAATAATCCAAGTTATCCTACTCAAGAGCACAGTCCTTCTAAACAGTGTAGCACTGACTGGGCATTGTAGTAGCTAATTATTATGGTGCCATTATGAACCAGAAGACCTCAATCCTAACTCAGATCTAGTCTCAGTGTACGGGCATAAGTTTGAACCCTGTAGAAAAACTATTTTTACATAGTCCACACGCAAACCTTGGGTACAGTTTAGAGTCCAAGTTAACCGATAAACCCAGAAGTTTAAATCGTAAATGTGTATGGGCTATCAATTCAATAAGCATAAAAGTTTTTTCTGGTTTTGTATAGAAAAATTCAAAGGCCCATTTTTGTTACATTTCATTTGTATCAATTTTTAACTGAGTCAATATTAATAATATGAAATTATGAACACTAATACTTCCACTTACACTACTTGTATGTTCTGTTTTGCAGGAAATTTTGGACCTTTGATAGCACCCTACCACCTTACCAGGATGAAACATACATGAAATGAAAGAAAGAGGGAATGGGATACCTCCTCGGGTAACTTTATCCATGCTGGTTCCGGGTCATCACCAATTGCAATTGCCTCCTCTAATCCATCCCCCACACCAAGGACCCAATCTCTGAAATGTACCCTTTCCCCGCAAATTGTAACATGTGGAACATTACTTTCAATGCGCATGTTCTCATGAAGCCGGAATACCTTACAGAATTGCCACAACTTTGATTTGCTTATGGATGCTGCAACAATCTCCTCACGACCTTTCTTTGGAATGACGGGTAAAATTTGGCGAAAATCTCCCCCCCAGGAGCATGGTCAAGCCACCAAACAGCAAATTCCGTGCTTCCTCGTGAAGCTTTGAGCGTATATCATGGAATGTTCGATCAACCGCTTCGAATACAAAATGGCGAGTCATTGGAGCCTCATCCCATATGACTAAGCTTGTGTTGCATATTAACTCTGCAAGGTACGTGTTTTGCTTAATCTCACAACAGGTAAATTCATTTGCATCTATCGGTATTTTGAAGCGGGAGTGAGCTATTCGACCACCTTCAATGAGAAGAGAAGCTATGCCAGATGAAGCAACAGCAAGCACTATTTTTCCCTCGCTTCTAAGCTTTGCTATAATAGTCGACCACAAGAAGGTCTTTCCCGTGCCGCCAGGGCCATACACAAAGTAAAAACCACCTGCATTCAACTGTACCAATTCCACAATTTCGTCAAAGATGATGCGTTGCATCTGGTTTGAACAGTGTAAACCCTCATGTGCCTTTAGCTTGAGTTGTTCGTGGTCATACATCATCTCTTCCAACAATAAATGATTCCTATATTTGGAAGAGGACACGATATTCAGTTCCGGTAAACCAGGGTAATCAGACAATTTTTTCCCATATTGCCTTAATAGGTCACTAATGGCTTCAAGTGCTAGCATCTGCTTATCAGTAGCACCTATTTTTAAATTTGGCAACTTGGTCAATTTACATCTTGTATATTCAACATCATCTACCAGGTCTGTCCAATGCCTCTCCCAAAGGTCTGATGGGTTGCTAATTTCACAAAAAATTAATAAAGTGACGAATAAATCACGTAGTTGAGAGGCACTTGCACATAGGGAGGCATCATCTAGAGCGATATGCCACTCTTGATCAGATTCAAGCAACCCTCTATGAAAGCATGCATCTTTGTATGTAGAGTAAACAATACCGTCCACAGTTCTGATATCTTCAAATGTTTGCACCCCAACAACAATGTTTAATAGTAATCGCATATAGAAACGTTCTCCAGAGGCTGGATGTGCATAAACCATTCATCCCACAATATCAATATTTTGTTTCCGACGGAACCATTGTTTAGCAGAGCCATCCCATCTAAACTTTGTTGGGTACCTGATAAATGTCAAATCACGACCAACCTGATCACGTTTGTTATTCAACATCCATTGGACGAACATTGTTCCATTAGGATCAACTCTACGAAGGACCTCAGACAAAGTCTTATTGTCACGAAATCTGACCACTTGTTCATTTTCTATGTGGAAGTAGAGGCGCTGCACAAATGGTTCCCTATGATGTATGGGAAACTCAAACAAACGCCAACATGACTCGGTGGCCGATACATATCGGCATGAAAGATAGTTGTGGACTTCATCGGCGCCTAATGTTTTGTGAGATGTGGATGGCTCATTCTTGCTGGGTAGAGTTTGTGAGGCCTTCTCCAAACGAATTGTTGCAGTATCCGGCCCCTTCCCAATATATTTAAACAAATATTTTATTGCAAGGGAACGATTACACCATTCAACATTTATATGTCCTTGGTATTTGAAGAGCAGACCACGATGATAAGGGACCACGTGCCTGATAGGATAAAAGAATTTATAAAGAAGTAAGAATTTGCTACAGCTAACAAAATGCAAGAAATAGCAGGCCGGAAATTTTTACGTTCATCGTAGGGAAGATTTTCTTTTTTAACTTCCCATTTTGATGGTGATTTGAAAATTTTAATACACATAAACCATCATGGAAATTTAACACAGGTAATGCATGCCACCTTGAATTTGATAAAGTCAAGGGTGGCAATTTAACATTGCCATGTGTGGTAAAAGTCGTTAATAATTGGTTGTGGAGTTCTTTGGCAGGGTAGGTTGGTAGTCTTATCGTTAAATGCCATTAACAGTTGAATATCAATGACAGTGGACATTATTGTACAATCCCATTCTTGGCAATTTATTGAGCATTGTGAATTATTATTTTAAACTATGATTGTGTAAGAAGGTTGAAGCCCGTCTTTTTTGGTTGGACGTGATAAAGCATTTAAAGTGAGCTGTTTTAAAATTATGGATACATGGCTTCATACCTGTTATCCAAGTGTATACCCTTGCACTCAACAGTTATTTTCGTATCTCTCCTTCTATAAAGGGCATAGCCGTCATCATCCATGACTGTTGTAGTGCTAAAAGGCTTTGGAAAGTGCTTTATGCAGTGACCGTTAGACATGCATGCACATTTAGGATTTGCCGTTCCACACGGTCCATGCATCATAAACTGTGAGACAGCCTTGTACTCCATTGGATCGGTAAATTTATATGGGATTTCAGCACTTATAACATTATCAATGTCTTCCATAGTTAGTAGTTTGTCTGCAGCAGCTAACCATAGCACAATATGAGCATGCAGAAGGCCGCGTTTTTGAAACTCCACCGTGTAAACCACTGCAATAATATGTCAACATTAGTTGTATTTAACAACTACACAAAAGGACTAAGAGAATACAAGTCTTTATAAACTGTTATTAAGATTTTTGGAAGAATGGTAAATAAATATTAGGATAGATTGTAAAGACACGTGAGTAAATGCAATAATGGAAAAAAGAATCATCCAACCAATTATCGTAAATATGGGTATATGTGGTTGTTTTGAGGAGTCAACTCTTCCTACTTTCCTTCTAAATTTCATCTATACCCTATACTACCAAATAAGTCACACACTAAAGCATGTAAGCTGTAATCCCTCCATCCTTTACAATTTTTCCAAACCCAAAAATCCCCTTGAGTATCTTAATTGAAAATATATACCCTGCTAAATGTTAATGTATGGTATTCGAAACATGACATTTACCCATATTATAAGCTGGACTAAAACTACGTTAATTTATACATGTGTTGAGCATGGAGGAAATATTTTTGGATTAAAAATTTAATTTCCTGAGAACGTATTGTGGTCCAGTTTTGTCGTTTGCACATATGCATACGACCATAAAACAGGATTAGGCGTAACTTGAGCAATTAGTGAGTTTTAGTTCAGGTTGTTTTCGTATGGTTATCTAAATTGAAAATATATACTCCTCTAAATGTTAATGTTTGGTATGGAAAACACGATATTTACTCATATTATAAGCGGGCCTAAAAATACTTTAATTTATACATGTGCTGACGCTGAAGTAAATAGTTTTCGATTAGAAATTAAGTTTCTTGAAAACGTATTGTGGTCGAATTTTATCCTTTGCACATATGCTTACGATCATAAAACAGGATTACCGTGACTTGAGCAATTAGTGAGTTTTAGTTTAGGGGGTTTTTGTATGGTTTTGTATTATGAGAAGCATTGAAAGAAATTAATATAACTGATCTGAACTTGGAAAGGAGTAAAGTAGAGTAATTGTAAAAGTGTTTCCATATTTCCCTTGTGGTGGCAATGTGGTCTTTAAGTACACTTTAACGGACATCCACATTTATGATGGCACGCAAGAGACTCGGCCACTTTTAAAACCCTCCAAAACTTTTTAAACGTTTAATCATGTATATGAATTAAACTAACATTAAAATATGATGCATAACATAATAGGTTTGTTTTTAAATTCTAGGATATGCATTAAGGGTATAAACACCATAATTCTAATTCAACAGAATATATCCATTGCAATTGTATGTATCACAATTTACACATGTCCTTTTTCTGATTATTGACACATAAGTATATAATTATGTAGTTTGTTTCCACTCTTAAAATGTGTTTAGGTAGCTAGCATCCAAAGCATTGGGAAACGTTTCGGAAAGGCAAAGGAAATGATTACCTGCAAGGACACGACCAAGCACATGGTTTTGGTGAAGTCATTAATCATAGCATCAAGTTTCATTTTAAACACCCGGGCCACAAGATCAGGTCGCACAGAGGCATCACGGGACGCTGAATGATGAACCGCTGCCTGTATTTCATCCCATTTTGGGTTACAAGTAAAAGTGATGAATAAGTCAGGATGGCCATATTCCTTGCACACGGCCAATGAATCCTGAAAGTTTTGCTGCATGTATCTGTACCCACCGGTGAAACTGGATGGTAATATCACGCGTTTCCCAACATCCGTAGCATCCACATCACCACGTCTAAAGCTGTCAACAATATTATTATAAAGATCGGATCGTATAATGGATTGATGTGTCTGCACCCACGTCAACCTACCACGTTCCACAGAACACCAGGCATCCACTACAAATTGCAGGAACAGGCGTCCTCCAAGTAATAACGTATGGCCTTCACCAATGCAGTACTGTGACCGAAATGAATAAAATTCTCGCATGCTCACTGTATTGTTCTTTTGGTTCTCGCCATCGCCTGCATTGCGATGTTTAATATTGGTTCTAAATCCATCCTCCCCATACGGGAATAGTAGAGGGTATTGCAGCGACATGTACGAAGGATGTAGCTCACTAATGTGTTGTAGACCACTTCTTTTATGCTCAGCAACCACATCCCTACAATTTACAAAGTCATTATCTACTACAAGCCCAGCAAACTCATAATCATTGGCAGAAGGAGGGTTCTCGAACTTATAATCATTAGCTGTAGGAAGGTTCTCGAAGCGACCGTCGGTTGTTCTTCTTTCCAATAACCTCAACCCTACTGGTTCTGGATGAACACCTGTGAAACGGTCCCTTAGTTGTTTAAAAATACCCACCAAGACATTATCACGTTCTAACATTTCTTGTAACATGGCCACAATAACCGGGTCTACCTCTCCCGACTTTCCTGGAAAGTTCACTCTGTGAGCCACAGCATCCTGACCATCATACATGTACAATTGTGCAAATTTAGGTGATAACCATCTGGGGGCACTAAAGAGCCGAGGCTATGATATGTGCGGCCGCTCACACGAAAAACAAATGGGCCCTTGCCATTAGTCACCGAATGATCAATATTTCCCCCAAAAGAACAAAACGCAAAAATGTTGTTGTAAACACGACTCTTGTTGAAGAACATGGTTGACCATACCCCGGTAGAACTTATCAACCCACTTAATTCCGGAGGAGGCTCGCGCAATAGAGGCAGTTGTACTTTCCCCTTGCCACAACATATTGAATTTCCCTTTGGACCCACACCTGTATGCCTACCCATGAATTCGGAAGACCAAACCTTGGCCTTACAGAAACTGCATGTTTCTTCCTGCTTTCCCAGATCAAGGATTGTATTGTTTTCCACTGAGGCGTAGAATTAGCTTTCAGTGCAGGATGACTAACTGCCTATGCATACAGCATAAACATATCATACATAAACAATGCAATAAAGGTAAAATAATTGGCTTACTAAATTCCTTCTTTTTTCGATCTATGGAATTGCGCTGCCTTTGAGATTCTGCTGAAATAGGAAAAGTAGGTTTTAGATTTCAATGTGCTTCATGAATACTGAGCAACCATATTACATTAGTCCCTTTTTCCACATGCCCTATCAAATTGGTAAATTTTGTTTCATGTATGTGCTTCAGTCCACATAAACCGAGTTCAACACTCAGAAGACAATTGTTTGGTGTACTTGGGCAAGACACGAAAAGCATCAAGATTGCATTTAGTTTTTCATTTCAAATGACATAAAGAACAATTGGTACCTTGGCCACAACTTGCGGATGAATTCTGGCCTGAGGATCAATGTTAGGTCCGATAAGATTGTAGAAGGGGGGGTTGAATACAATCTTTACCTTTTTATCGAAATTTGTCCGTTAGATAATATTTTAGCAAAGATAAATTTGTGCGGAATTACTTAACACAATTTTTCAAGTTGAATATAACTGTATATTAACTTGATGTGGTGTTACAAAATCAGTATAACAACTTATCAAGATGTTAATAACTAATTAAAAAAATTTGACATGAACTTTTCTAATTTAGTTAATAATGATCAAGATAAGAACTAGGAAACTTAATTCGCTAGTAGTACAAGAATCACAAGTAATCAAGTTCTATCGGATAGAATATTACAAAGATGAAGAACTTGAATTTCTAGGAATTGTTTAGGCTTTGGTGTTCTTGAGTTTCTTGAGAGAAAATTTGCTGGATAGAATTATATTTTGCTGTGTTTTTTCGTTATGACATAATCTGCTGTCTTTGGTTCTTTTATATCAGCAACAAGTCTTGCTAGCTTTTTGTAGGATATTTAACTGCTCCAGTATGACTTAATCTGCTTCCAAGACTTAATTTTTCTTCATTAAGACTTACACAAACCTCCATTAAGACATAAACCTGGTCGGTATGACTTAATAAAAATTCGGTATGACCTAAAACAGCTGGCAGGTGGTCGGTATGACTTAATCAGGATATTTTGGCTCGGTATGACATAATCTGAAATTGCTCGGTATGACATAATTTAGGTCATACCGATTTTGTCTTCACCAAGACATAATCCAATCCTTTTCCTTTTAAGTCATATTGATCCATTTAATTAATTAATGATTATCCAATTCACATTTAATTGATACAATAATTAATTTAATAAATAAATTAATTCTTCTAGAATTAATTCATTTAACTAAATCAACTAAATGATTTATATCAATTATAAATGAATTTAATTAAATCAATAAATAATTAATTTAATTCTTACAAACCACTGAAGGTAGTAAAGAATTACCACTGACTTGTGTTGACGTTCAATGTACTGTCTGGTTCATGAACGACTAACTTCAATGATGCTTCTTCACTTTTGACTTTAGGTTGTGGTTTATTTCTTCTCTCAATTCTCTTGTACTGTAACTGACATTCAAACTATCACTCGAAAAATCTCTGTCACTGTTCAAATGAATCCATTCGCTTCAATGTTATACTAGGGCTTGATCAGATAACTGAATCGTCTTCCAGTGTACGACATCAAAACTATAGATTGACTTTTCTTCTTTCTTCTGACAGATAATACTTCTTGAGATTCCTGTGACAGTTCATATGTATATTTACTTATTACAATTTGGTTTAAGTTGATTAGGATCCTCTAACTACAAATAGGCTGAGTCATATGCCTTTCAATCTCCCCCTATTTGTTTGTTAGACAATAACAACCAAATACCTAGAGGATACTTCAACTAATTCAACTTAACCAAATGAAAGATAAAATATTAAACGTAAAGCAAATATCAAATAGTTCTGGTTTATATTAAACATTTCCAGATTCAAACAAAATGATAAATACAAGAAAGATGATCCTTTAGCCTGATCATATTTAACATATGCCTATCTTGACCTATCTAGCTCTAAAGATAATACACGTAGAGCTGATCTTCAATTACTGTCTTCTCGTCTAAATTCTCCTTCTTCTGGCTCATCTCCGACTTGAAGTTTCATGTGTAAATCAGAATCAACAAGACGCTCTCTTCTTGATGACAATCCTTGAGGTAAGACTAAAGGAATTCCAAGCTTCTTTCTCAGTTCACCTTGAAATTTCTTGTAATCTTTTATATTTGTTTGTGCATAGGATCGAATGTGATCTGCAGCTATTACCTTTTCTTCAGTCAAGAATCCATGATTTCTGAGAGCATATTCAGCATATACCAAGTGTTTTGCATGATGTTCATATAACTCATCTGTCTGAAGATTGATTGAATGAAGTACCTCTCCCTTAAGAAATTTTACTTGTGGAGGATCCTTAATCACTTCTGGTCCAGCTCTTTCAGCAAATTCTTTGAACTTCTCATGTAACAACACACCTAGCTCAGAAGATGTTCTCACCTTAGGCCTAAGTACCCAAATCTCTGTCAGCGATCTGTCATAAAAGAACTGAATAGATACTCTGAAAGTTCCAACATTATGACAATCCACAAATATTACCAGCTCATCAGATTTGGGTTCAAATGCAGTAGTTATCCTGATGACTTCTACCTTTAAGGCCCTTATATACATATCATGAATTGGATTTGCCAGTTTGAATTCCTCGAGAATTTCTCCAAGACGACGATCTTCAAAATCAGAACTCTGAGGTGAATCAATTGCTTTTTGAGCACGTTCCCATTTATCACCGCTCTTTAGTCTGATATATGTCTTTCTCTTCTCAACATTTATAGCATGTAATCGTTGTAATGCTTGTTGTTCAGCTTTCTGAAGTTCTTCATTTCGTGCAATTTGCTCTAATGACTTTTGAAGCTTTTCTTCTCTCATCAGCAAATTAGCTTCCCTCTGAGCAAATAATTCTTCAGATTCTTTCTCTGCTTGTTGAGCTTCATATTCAGATATCACCGGTTCTTCTTCTTCCCAGTGACTTAAATCTGGTTCAGGTAATTTCTCACCTTCATCAGAAAAATCAAAGTCATAAAAAACATCAAGATTATCTGGTTCACCCGTGACTTGATCATCTGCAACAACTTTCTTCTTCCCCTTATTCCACCTGTCTTCACTGTCTGTATCAGATTTATCAGATTTACCTCCTTTCTCTCCTTGTCCTTTCTCACCACCTTGTGATTTCTGTGCCTGTTGTGATTTCTCCTCCTTAGTTGAGGAATCCTCTACAGATTTATCAGTTGCACCAGCTTCAGGATCTCGTTCATCATCATCACCACCTGTTCTTGCAAAGAATTCTCTTTCTTCAGTAGTTGGTGTGCAATTTTGACTGATCAGATGAAATAAATGCCTTAATCCTTTAGCTTGATGTGCATTTTGCTTCTCAATTTGATCTAGTCGAAAATCAGTAGAACGCTGATTTTCATGCACTTCTTCCTGTAGATTGTCAACCTTGTTGGAGATTTCAGCAATAATTTTGTCTTGTGCCACAGTGACCTCACCAGAATCATCAAGAGCTTTTTCATGAGAAAGTTCGAGAGTTTTGATTTTATTAGTGAAGAATGTCTTCAAGTTGATGTCACCCTTTATCGAAGTAAGCTGATTATCAACAGAGGTGGATGGAGAAGACTGTTTATCCACTTGTGCTCGAAGTAATCTAGCTTCAGCTTTACTTGCTTCTAGTTCCCTTTCCAGATCTTGTATTTTTTGTAACAATGAGAGAGTGTATGTGTCTTTGTGTGCACTCACCTGAGTTTCACTCTGAATTTCACTCACCTGATGTGCATGTGTATCACTCAATTTTGTGGTAATCCTCACATCACTCCTCTCAATTTCCTTAGCTTTTCCAAAAGTGGTACCTGCAGTTAAAATCACCCTAGCCTCCTCTGGGAAGGTCAGTGGTGGTGCAATGGGAGTTCGCAAATCCCTGTCCTCAATCAATTCCACTTGTACATTTAGATTTGTAATCTGAATTGCTTCAGTAGTAGATTGATCAAGTTGCCTTCCACTTTCTTCAGTCGAAACTGCGAGTGGAAACTCCCCTGAGGGATCTAGGAATGTTTCTCCTAGGAGGGGAGATGATGGTTCCATTAAAGTTGGCAAGGAACCAAGATTTCCCTCAGAAGTCTGTGAAGACTCTTCTACCGTAACTATAGTAGGCACTGTTTCAGACTCAATGTGCTCTCCTGTCAATGTGTCCCTATTTTCATCATAATCTATCTGTTCTCCCATTGTTAGTAATAACAAAGGGGTTGTACCTGACACATCACAGGATGCCATGGCCCTATGGCGAATTTCAATAGTATCATCCTGTTGAGAGGATGATCCTAGTAACTGTTGCATGGCCATATCAACGTCCGTATCTTGTTGGGAAGATACAGATGGGCTTACAGTTGCCTCTGAATCAGTTCTACTTTTCTTTTGTAGAGGCAGAGCTGTGGGTTCACTCATTATATTTCTTCTTTTCTTTGCTCTTTGAAAGGGAATTTTCTTTCTGGAGTGAAAGGTTTTAAGTGATGTAGATTCAGTGTTTGGCTCTATGACCGGGGTTAGAGATTGCGGTCTTACAATCCCTTGGTCAGCCCTATCAACCACTTGGGTTCCAGAAATAGATTGAGAAGTAGAAGTAGTTTGAGGAACAAAAGACAATACCTGGTTAGCTGATTCTGCGATAGTCTCTGATAAGATTGGTTGATTTAATTCAGGTTCAGGGACAGATGCAGTTTCTTCCACTGGATGTTCAACAGCAAGTGCAGGTGGCTGAGGAACAATTTGCTGAGCAGGTTCAACTTGTTGATTGCCTTGATCTTCATGTTCAACAAGTATGTTTTCCACTGGTGGTTTAGGGTTTTGTTCAGGTTCTGGTACAGGTTCAATGACAGGTAGTTGTATATAGTTTGACATGTATTGGGTGACAACTACAGGTATGTTTGTGAATTTAGGCTTGTTGCTGTACTCAGTGAACAATCTGGTAGAAGGTTTACCTGACGCCAGTGATTCTCCATTCAGGAATTGGGCTTGGTTTTCTAGTTCCACTAGATGATTAAAAATCAATGACAGGAATCTTGGATAATAGCATGATACTTTTTCTCCATGATCAAAATTCCTCTTTGCATTAATGATTCTTCTAACCATCGGAACACACAGTAGTCTACCAATATTAATTCTTCGGTTGTGTGCAACTGCATATCCAATATGCTGCATGAAGGAAGGTAATACCCCGAAGTTTCCTTTAGTAGAATTGGCAAAGACTTTAGCTAAGGTGTCAAACAGATAGTCCCATTCCTGAACGAGGTGCTTTTTATTCCAGACAGTTTGATCAGGTCTGTCTTGGTAGAATATACCATTCAAAAAATTTATCAATTCTTGTTCTGATGGTAATTCTTCGAAATTGTCAGTAGGAAAGTTTAAGACCGTATTTATAACATTTTCATCCACTGTGTACTGATTGTCTCCGACAGAGAAGACAAATGATCTGTTGTCATTGGAAATGACAGCAGTAGTACACATGATTCGCAAAGGTTCAATTTTTAAGGGAGCATCTAAGCTCAAAGCAGTGCGAACTAGTGAATTATCGTTTAAAAATCGAATCCACGGTCGAAAACGTTCAAGTGAACATTTTTCTGGATCAAAATAACCGATTAAATTATGTTTAATAATTTCAAATCGATCAGCCATTTTAATAAAGATTTAATTTCTTTGAAAATTTCAGATTTTATAAAATAATGAATTAAAAATTAATTTTTCGAATTAATAAATAATTAAAAATTCGAGAAAATTAAAAGTTGTTAAAAATTCAGAAAAATTCACACAACAATCTCCTTACACACACGAACACATGTATATTTTTAGATTTCTAAGATTCGAACCCAGTTTTTCTGAAAAACAAATCGTATTTTGCGATTTTCCGAAATCAAAAATCTTCAAATCAGAACAAGATTGAGATTTTAAATAATCAAAATGAAGATAATCACACCAGGAATCGATGGTTGTATTTGGTTTGTGATTTCAGTCAAGATTTGTGTTGAAAAATGGGCATGAACGATCGGTGGTTTATGCGTGTATATGTATGTATATTCAACAGTTCTCAAAGACTTAACTTTGGAGAATGACTTAAAATGAAATAAGACTTAAAACTACCCTAACTGCTCTATATATATAACCTGCTGAATATGACTTAATTAAGTATACAGTGGATAAGACTTAATCTATCTAACAAGACATAACTAATAAGACTTAAAACAGATGAATAAGACTTAATAAATATATACCTCGTTAAGACTTAAATATTTACTAAGTCGGTTATGTCATACCGAATATTTTTATAATAATAAGACCTAAACTAATTAAGACTTAAGCTTAATATTCTAATAAGACTTAGAATTATATATAAACAAGACTTAACTAAAAGTTCGAATAAGACCAAAAATTAAAAACAGAATTATTCTAATAAGACTTATCATAATTAAGACTTATTAAATATAATAGACTTATTAAAGAGACCTATTATTATTCTGATTTAATTTAAGACATATCCTTATTAAAATAAATTAAAATATATACAAATAATTCAAATAAACACACAAAAATATACAATTAACTTATAAAAATAATAAAAATATTATAGAAAATTAAAAAAATAATAAAAATAATTATAAATATCATATGTTATCCTATTAACGAAAACAAAGCAATATTAACAGGACAAACACTACAAAACATATGATAAATTAATTATTAAAATAGAAATAAATATCTACAAATATTCTAAAAATACAAAAATATGAAGTATTAAATAATATGAATATAGAGAGTGAAAAATAACTAAACAAGCAAGAAAATCAGTTGGTAAAATAATTATACAAGTGATTTCAAACAGCAAATATTCACAGAATAATCACTTGCAAAATTATTAAAGATCAAATTTCAGACATTAACAGTATTAATTACTAGGACTGTTTAACATACCCAATTCACTAACAATATTAGTGAATGAGGATTCATTAAGCGACTTAGTAAAAATATCTGCAGTTTGATCTCCAGAGCCTACAAATAGTAGTTGCACTGTACCATTCATTACATGCTCTCTTATAAAATGATACCTTATGTCAATGTGCTTTGTCCTTGAGTGCTGCACAGGATTGCTGGCGATTGCTATGGCACTTGTATTATCACATAAAATAGGGATATTTTCCAATACAATGCCATAGTCCATTAATTGATTCCTAATCCATAAGATCTGAGCACAACAGCTTCCAGCAGCTATATATTCAGCTTCGGCTGTAGAGTTGGAAACTGTTTGCTGTTTCTTACTGAACCAGGAAACCAATCTTCCACCTAGGTATTGACAACTCCCAGATGTACTTTTCATGTCTACAACACTTCCTGCATAGTCAGAATCTGTATATCCAATTAAAGTAAAACCAGATTCATTAGGGTACCAGATGCCTAAATTAGGCGTACCCTATAGATATCTTAAGATTCTTTTGACAGCAGTGAGATGGATTTCTCTAGGGTCCGCTTGGAACCTTGCACACAAGCATGTGGCAAACATTATATCTGGTCTACTAGCAGTTAGGTAAAGCAATGGGCCAATCACACCTCTATAGCCTGTGATATCTACCTTGGCAGAACTTTCACATAAACCAATTTTGACAGCTATAGTTGATGATGTCTTTGCTGATGAGCACTCCTCCATGTGATATTTCTTGAGGAGTTCCTTGATGTACTTGGATTGACAAATAAATATTCCATCTTGTCTCTGACTTATTTGTAATCCAAGAAAGAATTTCAGTTCTCCCATCATGCTCATTTCAAACCTACCCTGCATTAACTTAGAAAACTTCTTGCATAGAAGCTCATTAGTAGACCCAAATATAATATCGTCCACATAGACTTGGACTAGTATTATATCATTCTTATGTCTTTTAGTGAAGAGCGTTTTGTCTATGACACCTCTTATAAAACCATTTTCTAATAGAAATTCAGAGAGAGTGTCATACCATTTTGTTGGTGCTTGCTTAAGACCATAGATAGCTTTGTAAAGAAAGTAGACATAGTCCAGATGATCTTGATCTTCAAAACCAGGGGGCTGTTCTACATACACTTCTTCATCTAGCTTACCATTCAGAAAGGCACTCTTGACATCCATTTGATAAACTTTGAATCTTGAATAGGATGCAAATGCCAAGAATATTCTGATGGCCTCAAGTCTTGCCACTGGAGCATAGGTCTCATCATAATCAATGCCTTCAGCTTGAGAATAACCTTTAGCTACCAGTCTTTCTTTGTTTCTTATCACAGTGCCATCTTCATCTAGTTTGTTTCTGAATACCCATCTTGTGTCCACCACTTTTCTATCTTTAGGTCTGGGTACCAGCTTCCATACTTCTAGTTTCTTAAATTGATTGAGTTCATCTTGCATAGCAATCACCCAATCAGGATCAGATAGAGCTTCTTCTACTTTCTTAGGTTCCATGACAGACAGGAACCCAGAACAGTTACATTGATTCTGATAAGCTCTTCTTGTTTTCACACCAACATCTGTATCACCAAGGATCAGCTCAAAAGGATGAGCTCTATTCCAAACAGTTTGTCTGGGAAGAATTGATCTTGATGATTCGCCTTGATCTTCAGTATGATGTTGAGTATGACTTGTTGACCCTTCATTATCTCCCCCTGAGTTGTTGCCAGTTTGACTTGTTGATGGTTCAAGAGTATCAGTGGTGTCTTGAAAATTATCATTGTTTTCACCAGCATCACCTTGATCATTACCACTAACATTTGGATTATTATTATCAGCAACAACGTCAGGTTGATTGTCATCATCTGAATCTGAGTCTGACATGTCATTAAACTTAAGCTTTTCAGATGGATCTTCATTTTGGATACTTGGGAGTTTTGTGTAATCAAATGTAACATTGACACTTTCCATAGTTTTCTGTTGATCAATAAGATACACCTTGTAGGCTCTTCTAGTATAACCAATAAATATTGCTTCATGTGCTTTTTCTTCAAATTTACCACCTTGATCATCGCCTTCTTTCAGCACAAAGCATTTTGTCCCAAATACATGGAAGTACTTGAGAGTTGGTTTCTTGTCATGTAGAGCTTCATATGGTCTCTTCATTAAGTCTTTATTGATAAGTGTTCGATTCTGGGTATAGCATGCAGTGTTGACAGCTTCAGCCCAAAAGCTCAATGGAAGCCTTGATTCACTTAGCATAGTACGTGCAGCTTCAATCAAGGTTCTATTCTTTCTTTCAACTACTCCATTTTGCTGAGGAGTTCTGGGAGCCGAGTACTGTCTAGATATACCCTTTTCAGTGCAAAAGTCATTCAGAACTGCATTCTTGAATTCAGTTCCGTTGTCTGACCTTATAGCTCTTACTAGACGATTAGAGTCCAGCTCAATTAACTTAATGTGATCAACTACCAGTTGTGGAGTTTCATCTTTTGAGTTCAGAAATAGTACCCATGTGAATTTTGAGAAATCATCAACAATCACTAGAGCATATCTTTTTCTTGACATGGACATCACACTAACTGGACCAAACAAATCCATATGGAGAAGTTGTAATGGTTCAGTTATTGATGATGTGTTAGTGCTCCTGTGAGTTGCCCTTTTTAACTTTCCTTTTTGACATGCATCACATAGGCCTTCCTGAGTAAATTCAATCGAAGGTAAACCTCTCACCAATTCTCTTTTAACTAGAGAATTCATTGTTTTGAAGTTTAGGTGAGAAAGTTTCTTGTGCCATAACCAACTTTCATCAGTGGATGCCTTTGAATAAAAACATCTAATTTCTTCTGTGCTTCCAGAGTTCATATTGGCTATGTACAAGTTTCCTTTTCTTACTCCAGTCAACTGCGACCTTTCATTTCTCTTGTGTGATATTAGACAATTCTTTTTGTTGAAATGAACTTCATAACCTTTGTCACAGAATTGACTAATACTGAGCAAATTGTGCTCAAGGCCGTTCACAAGAGAGACATCTTCAATGATAACATTTCCAGCTTCTAATCTGCCATATCCATCAGTTTTACCTTTGCTGTTATCTCCAAAGGTAACGACTGGGCCGGCCTTCTCCACCACATTTGTCAGCAGGGCTCTATCTCCGGTCATATGCCTTGAACATCCACTGTCCAGAATCCACATGACTCATTCAACCTGTTTTAAACCCTGCAATGACAAATTGGTTAGACTTTCTTCGGAACCCAAATTTGATTGGGTCCAGAGTACTTAAAGAATTGGCCTTTATCAGGCAAAGCAACACTTTTTATTTTAACAACATTTTCTTCAGGTACTGGACATTTAACCCTGTAAACAGCTTTAGCTTGTTTTGGTTTCAGCTTGGGTAACCATGTCTTCACCATATCCTGAGAAGGACTTGGAGTCCTAGTCTTAGAATTAGGTGGTGTTATAGTCCTGGATCTAACATGATTATTTCTGCTCATATGCTGTCTAGGAGCATTCTTATCAACACATGCATGATTACCGTTAAAGTAAGCAGACATTATATTAAAAGCACAAGACATGCAATTAACAGCATTACATTTCTTATGAGCAGTATCAATAACAGGAATAGCATGCATGGTAGATATGTTATTGTATTTATTCATGTTGTTACTTCTACTACTAGTTTTCAAGGAACCAGTAGACTCACCAACTCTTTCTGTTTTCTTAAACACAGACTTTCTATCTTTATCATTTTTAACAACTTGATTACTTTTTAAGACTACGCCATTAGCTACATCCTCAATGCGCATCTCTTCCTTAATGATTAAAGATGTTGCATCCAAAGGTTCTGCTATGGATGTCTTAAAGAGTGGGTTACTAACACCCTTAAGCACTATTGGTATACCCCTTTCTACAGCACTGACACGATTAGGGGTATTAATGCTTGTTCGTCCAATAGATTCATTATAATCAAACCCAATTCCTACGGTTTGATTAATAGCTTGTTGGTTAAACAACTCTTTAGCCACTTTACATGAATTAGAAGTAGCACTAACCTTTATTTCTAGTTCAGCTATTGTCTCACGTTGTTGAACCACTATCAATGCTAGGGACCTCTCAAGTTCTTTTAGAATTCTTATTTCTGATTTTTGTTTATCATGGCAATTTTGTACATCATGTAATTCTGATAATTGATTTCTAAGATCTGTATTTAACAAATTGATCCTTTCAATCTCTCTATTAGCACAACCTAGTGAATCACTAAGTTGATAAATATATTGACTTTCAGAACATGATACCTCAGATGAAGTACCACTGGAGTTATCAGATTTTGCCATCAGGGCAAGATTGCCATACTCTTCTTCTTCAGAGTCTGTATCATCCCAACTCTTTCCAGAAGCCACATAGGCTTTACCTGTCTTCTTCTTCTCAGATCCAAAGTCTTTTCTTTGGTTTTGTTTTGGCTTCTGACATTCAGTAGCGAAATGTCCAAGTTCATTACAGTTGTAGCATCTAATTTTACTTCTTTCAACTGTTCCAGTTTTGTAACCTCCTCTGTTACTTGAGGATGAAGAACCTCCTCTCTGGAACCTGTTATAGTTAGATTTGTACCTGAACTTGGGATTCTTCCTGAATCTGAAGTTACTGAATTTCCTTACCAACAAAGCCATGGACTCATCTTCCAACTGATCTAGCTCTTCTAACGAATAGAAGTCTCCTTCATCTGGACTAGCATTCGTTTGACCAACTTCAACTTCAAGCT
Organism: Saposhnikovia divaricata; assembly: GCA_036435485.1. Classification (NCBI taxonomy): domain Eukaryota; kingdom Viridiplantae; phylum Streptophyta; class Magnoliopsida; order Apiales; family Apiaceae; genus Saposhnikovia; species Saposhnikovia divaricata. Next base: position 31,562,007 of record CM071600.1, read on the forward strand.
TGCCACTGTCAACACTATAAGATTGAATAACCTTATCTTCCACTTCCTGTTTGTTCTCAACAATAAGTGCTGTAGAAGTATTAGCAACTCTTCCTTTTCCATAAATCTCCTTTTGTTGAGATTGTTCCAGTTCATAGGTTTTTAAAACGCCAAAGAGTCTTTCTACAGTAATTTCACTTAGATTCCTCGACTCTCTGATAGCTGTAATCCTATGTTCTAGATGAGCAGGCCTTGACAGTAGAAATTTTCTGTTGATCTCTTTCTGAGTGTAGTACTTGCCATGCATCTGTAAATTGTTGACAAGTTTGTTATATCTTTCAAACACATCTTGAATACTTTCATTGGATGCTGATTGAAAGTGTTCATACTCAGATGTCAGAATTTCTAGTCGATTCTCCCTAACTTCCTCTGTTCCTTCATTCACAATTTCAATGGTTTCCCACATTTGCTTTGCAGTTTTGCAGTTAATCACATGACTGTACATTACAGAGTCTAGAGAATCTATTAAGATCAGTCTTAAATTAATGTCAAGTCCAGCTTCCTCTCTTTCAACAAGAGTGTATTCAGAAGAATCTTTGTGTACAAACCTTGCAGGGGCAACAACTTTTCCATCAGTAACAACTTCAGGAATTAATCCAAAAGGTATTATTGGTCCTTCTGATAAGACTTTCATGTATTTAGGATTTGCAACCTCGAGGAACATTAGCATTTTGTTCTTCCACATATCATAACTGTTTTTGTCATATATGGGAATTTTCACAGTTCCAACTTTAGAAGACATGATGAATTTTGTAAGAGAGTTAAAAATTCGGGGATGATTTTTAATCGAGTAAAATGGGATCTTTGATTTGTGTATCAATCAATCGGCTCTGATACCAATTGTTACGTCCGATAAGATTGTAGAAGGGGGGTTGAATACAATCTTTACCTTTTTATCGAAATTTGTCCGTTATATAATATTTTAGCAAAGACAAATTTGTGCGGAATTACTTAACACAATTTTTCAAGTTGAATATAACTGTATATTAACTTGATGTGGTGTTACAAAATCAGTATAACAACTTATCAAGATGTTAATAACTAATTAAAAAAATTTGACATGAACTTTTCTAATTTAGTTAATAATGATCAAGATAAGAACTAGGAAACTTAATTCGCTAGTAGTACAAGAATCACAAGTAATCAAGTTCTATCGGATAGAATATTACAAAGATGAAGAACTTGAATTTCTAGGAATTGTTTAGGCTTTGGTGTTCTTGAGTTTCTTGAGAGAAAATTTGCTGGATAGAATTATATTTTGCTGTGTTTTTTCGTTATGACATAATCTGCTGTCTTTGGTTCTTTTATATCAGCAACAAGTCTTGCTAGCTTTTTGTAGGATATTTAACTGCTCCAGTATGACTTAATCTGCTTCCAAGACTTAATTTTTCTTCATTAAGACTTACACAAACCTCCATTAAGACATAAACCTGGTCGGTATGACTTAATAAAAATTCGGTATGACCTAAAACAGCTGGCAGGTGGTCGGTATGACTTAATCAGGATATTTTGGCTCGGTATGACATAATCTGAAATTGCTCGGTATGACATAATTTAGGTCATACCGATTTTGTCTTCACCAAGACATAATCCAATCCTTTTCCTTTTAAGTCATATTGATCCATTTAATTAATTAATGATTATCCAATTCACATTTAATTGATACAATAATTAATTTAATAAATAAATTAATTCTTCTAGAATTAATTCATTTAATTAAATCAACTAAATGATTTATATCAATTATAAATGAATTTAATTAAATCAATAAATAATTAATTTAATTCTTACAAACCACTGAAGGTAGTAAAGAATTACCACTGACTTGTGTTGACGTTCGATGTACTGTCTGGTCATGAACGACTAACTTCAATGATGCTTCTTCACTTTTGACTTTAGGTTGTGGTTTATTTCTTCTCTCAATTCTCTTGTACTGTAACTGACATTCAAACTATCACTCGAAAAATCTCTGTCACTGTTCAAATGAATCCATTCGCTTCAATGCTAGATTGGGGCTTGATCAGATAATTGAATCGTCTTCCAGTGTACGACATCAAAACTATAGATTGACTTTTCTTCTTTCTTCTGAAAGATAATACTTCTTGAGATTCCTGTGACAGTTCATATGTATATTTACTTATTACAATTTGGTTTAAGTTGATTAGGATCCTCTAACTACAAATAGGCTGAGTCATATGCCTTTCAATCAACCACACGGTCCGTTCCATTTGACTCGGGCTCTGCAGAAATAAACGAAGCCGCCGAACCAATACATGAGTTTAACGTGGGGGCATAGTAGTTGAATGGATGGGCCTAAAAAATTGAGCAACAAAGAGTACCTTGATATGAGGCTGTAGTTAAGCCGAGGTCACCATCAATTGCTGAAAAAATAATGATGGTAATGACAAATTATCAAAGACAACTCCATTTCCCAAGCAGAAACAATTTGTATAAAATAAAGAAAGTAACCTTTCATAGAACCTGATTTTTTAATGAAGCTTAGTTAAAGTGTTGGAATGCATAATTTCAGCAGATCATGGGGAATTTTTGATTTTGTCTGATATGTAATATTCAATTTTTCGTTTTTGTTCAAAAAAGGAATTATTAAAAGAACAGTGAATATAGTATATCTTTAGTGCTATCAATCCCAGCATCCTCACATAAAATACCAAACTGTAACGGTTCGCAGTAATCAAAGATTGGTTATGGTTTCATATCATAGTAACCCATCATATTTCACATACCCGTGATATTATGTGAAATTATGCGTAATGAGAGATTCCCAAGGACAACTCCACCGCTCAAACATACTTCAACCAAAAAGTTTAAATATGTATAAAATTATATTGCATAGACCACGGGACGTATAATGAAGCTAAGTGAAGTTCTAGAATGCATAATTTCGGTGTGGCTTTGTGTTTTACAACAGTTCACCATAAAAATTAAATACTTGCTGGGCGGCCTTACCTTGGGGCTGCAAGCCTCGGCCGTCCGCACGTGATGAACCCCAGGGCCGGCCTCTTGGTCGAGAAGGGCCCTCACCTGGTGTCATAATATATGGTTTTATTATATTATCGTGATCACAAGGGAAAATGTGTGGCAAACCACCTAGAAAAGGACTGGCCAAGTAAATGATAATACAAAACAAACGCTTTATGCGATAACTTACTCGCTGGCCTGGAGGCATTAACCCTCTGTTTGCACAATCTTCTCTGCTCCAAAACCTCCTCAGTCACGGTAATTGGAGGACGTCCCCTCTTCCTTGCAGGACCATCTCCATCTTGAACTGCCATACGCATACAGAAACATCATTAGAACGTCATTAACCAGCATGTGCATAAGCAATACACAATGCACAACAATAGTAATTTTAATTTAATAATTATATTAACCAGCAAAAAGTTTGAAGAATCAAAAACTAATTTTTTAAAAGTTAAAAAAAGATAACATTAAAGAATGAAAGAAACAAACCCTAGCATTGTTGCTCCTAAAATCATCATTGTTGGAACAATTAGAACAGGCAGAGTGATCAACCTATCCCTTATAAGACCTAAAACTAATTTCTGGTGTGCATTGCTTGAGAAAGGAGGGTTAACTTTTGATAAGACAGCTGTTGGGCCCTACTAACAGTCCTTAGATCGAAATCTTATTGGGTTTGCTTAGAAATACTTTTTGAAACCATTATAATGCATATAAAGATTCTAAATTTCGTGCTGAAGTAGTAAGAAATTTAAAAACAATCCGCAAATCCAAAATGAAATTATTTAAAGAGGATCTAAAAATAAGAATAAAAAAATACAATAAAAATCAAATAATTTAATAATTACAAAATATTAAATTTTAGCAACAATAAAATTTAAAGTAAATTAATGAAGAATAAAAGGTTAAAAAATAATCATCATTAACTTAATTAATTACTATTATAAGTTACCATATCGCCCGTAATATTTTTAGTATATATATAGGTACAATATATTGGCTTTGCTCACAAATACTATTTGAAACCCGTGTAAGGCATATCGTGAATGTAGATTCAAATTGAAAAAACACTATAAGTATTTATGGTTAATCACCAGTTGGTTAAAGAAATGAAAGTGATTGATTGTAAAGGGCCAAAAGGGCAAAAACAAAATGGAATTTGCACAGGAGTTGCACAGGAATACAATTTCTTTACATAACCAACAACCACGTGGTTCCTTTGCTATCGGTTGGATTAAAATTAAATCATTTCAAACGCTACTTTAGGCCTCCATCCGGGGGCAGAAGACCCTAAGGCCTTACCGCTAGTTCCAGGTGGCAAACCACATGTAAAATGGGCGGGCAAGTCAATGACCATTGACAACAAATCTCCGCTCCAAAACTTCCTCAGTTAGGGCAATTGGAGGATGGCCCCTCTTCCTTGTTGGAACATTCCCGTCTTTAGCTGTCATTTGCACACACAAACAACACAAACATCAGAATGTTCTTTGCACACAACTTGAGTGATAGAATGGAGAATTAGAATGATGTTGGCGTATACTACGACAAGTAATCAAAACCAAATTTTTTTTGTACACTTTGCCTACACCTTTATTTCACTTTTCCCATCTGTTTGTGGTGAGCAATCAAGATTTCAAGGAATATTATTAAAGTTGAATAAGAGAATGTATACGACAACACCCCTGGTCATACATATTTATATGGCAATTATCAGCGTTTTTTTAATGGGATCACCTATAACATACGCCACCAAGTTGTGCATCCAACACATTTTTTGGTTATTGTGTAAACTTGTTCGTATATAAAAAATTGATCTTCCTCCGTTGCATTGTATTCTACGTATTTAAAGTACTTTGAAGAATTATGTCATAAAAAATTTTGTCATTTATTCCAATCCTCAAACCAGGGACACAAGTCCCAAAGCATTTACTTGCAGTCCTACTCACATCCTATATATTGTGCATCCACTATGATTTTGTTCAGTTTTGGTAACACCATGGTTTCAAGGCATGCCAAATGGGGTGACTTCGTAGCTACTAGGGAGCACACTGGTGTGATGCCTTTTCGAAATCTAATGTCTTCGAATTCTTTATCTTATGGGCCTATGGAACTATGCAGGCAATGTGAAGTAGAGGAAAGATATTGAGGAGATACTCGGGGAAAAAAGAGTGAACTATCAGAATTGATTTGGGTGGCTGTGTGCTCATAATGCCTATTCTGCTGAAGTCCTTGGTGCCTCAGGAAGAATGCCGAATGACTCTAACCAGTGGCACTTGTGACTGGATAAATGGAGTGCATCTGGAATACATCAAGTACAATTTACAAAGATGACGCTGATGTCAGAATGGTATGATTGACATGTATGCAAAATGTGGTATGTAGAGAGTGCTGTTAATAAGTTCTGCAACATGGGACCATGTGTACAAGATATTTAGTACTTTGAAACAGTGTGGTTAATGGCTTAGTGGCATAAGGCCATGGCCTGATGCCTTGAGATTAATTTATGCAATGTACAATGCTAAGAACAAATATAATCGCTTTCCTAAACCAAATTTTTGCTTGTTGTCATATGGGTCAAGTTAAAGATTTCCTTATCTATTACCTTGTGACGATCAATACATACTAAATTGACCTCGGACTGAGAACTGTGGTTGCCACAAGGTTTAGATGAGGCTGAAGTATTCATATTGAAGATGCTACCCCAAGTAGATTTTGTTGTCAGGACACATTAGTTGGGGACTGTCGAATTTACGGAGAGTGGAAATAAGAAAAGTTAATGGGAATGAAATAATACCAGGCTTCTGCTATCATACAGAGAGTGGAAATTTTACCAGAATTTTCCGAGATAGGATGATGTGGCCAGGTCAGAAACATCCATGAGGGATGCCAAGCGTAGAAATTTGGCAGGATATAGTTTGATAAGTTACTTGAGAAAGAGTTAGGTTCTACTCCTATGATGACAAGCATCCAAAGTTGGAAGGCAAAAAGCAAGCCCTGAGAAGATTGACAGTACAGCGAATGTCTTCAGGGCTTGTTCCAAAAGAAAACCTTGGCGAGAAGACTAATGAAACAGGGTACATTAACACTATCGGATACTTGAAGCTGCTTGTAACACTACTTTATAATGATCTTAACGATGCATTCATAGCCTATTGTTTATCTATTTGATCATCCTCTAATCTTCTACTATAATTCTAAATGCAATTTATAGTCCAAATTTTAGAGTCAGGTATTCATCTTACTCCTACCTTGAGAAATTAAGCGATTAGCATTTCAATTTCTATAGGCGGATCAAGGTCTTCACTGTAGCCTTCTGTCTGCTCAGTAAGTGCAATCACTTAAGCGAGTGAATTCAGTAATCTATTACGCATAATTACAATATGGAATCGGTGTTGGGGTTATGTTGAACACCGTTCTTAACATCACGGCAATTAGCTGACGGATGTTACTTGTTGGTTCCTTCTTTCTGATTGACAATGTGCCTATTGAACAATACAACTAATGTTAAGTTACCGCATTTCTTGAAATGTTGTACGGCATAGATAATTATACGCCTAAGAAAGCCACACAAAACCTCGTTAGGTTTAAGGAATAAGAGCGAAGGTTAAATCCTTGTTGCAATTACAACCAACCTATTTGAGTTTATAAGACACAGGCCCGATGGGCATGTGGTAACTTGTTTTTAGGTCCTGTATGTGTCAATAATTCTGTGTTCAACACTGAGATTCATCTTTTTCACAACCCGCCCAATCAGACTTGGCATAGTTTAAAATGATATAACAACAAGCTATGTTCTTTGTAAGTAGTATAAAGATGGTCAGAAAAATTTTCTGAAAATAGAGGGCAATACAAAACACACTCAGTCACGCAAGCAGAGGTACTTCGAAATACAACTACAAAAACGGGCTCTTTTGAGCCTAATTTGATGTTCAGGTAATATTCACACAAGTGACAGCTACGTGGGACAACAGACAACAAAGATGGTGAATGAAGCAACTAAATATGTCAAGAAATGCTTAGGAGGTGGACAAGATGATGCACTGATATTTTGTGGTTCAGGCACAACGGCAGCCATAAAACTATTGTACATGTTCTTAAAATTATTTTATATTTGGCAATGTTTGACTCGGCATCAGCTTCCTGTTTCAGAATAGCAAAACCAGAACAAGGTGTGCACACTTAAAATTAACCATGTTCTCATAATATCGTCGACCTAAAGCCCTAAAATTGTTTCTTATCTATCTTATCCTAATACCAATTTTGTATATATGTTATGTTACCGACCAGATTAAACATTTCTTTTAATCACGCAGAAATTTGAACCCTAGCACTTTATAGCTCCGGCGCCCCTGGCTGGCTAAATATCAACTTCATTCTACCGAGTATTCCTTGGCTGTATGTCTCAAACACAACCTTAACGTTTAAGAAAATTTTAAATATCTAGCTGCAGTTCATGGTGGATAATTAAACTGTCTTGCTTCTGGCATACACGTACACACACGTAACACGTTTACATTTCCTCTTCTTAAGACTTCGAAATACAACTACAAACGGGCTCTTTTGAGGCAACCAACCACAGCACTGACTTTCTAACTCCTAAAAAAAATCAATTTTAATGCCAAAAATCAAACAGTGGACGATGTGGCTCCTTTTCAGTTAATTAACAATCAACCATAATTGTGCATGCTGACAAACAACAACTAACCAATAGATTGATCTCTTTTTTAATCAAGCTCGACCAATTTCACCGGGCCAACCAAATCAACAAACTTGCAACCTAATTACAATTTAAGGAGAGACAAAGCTTAGGACGAACTAAACTTCAAAAAAAACACGAAGTAGGGGAAATGTAATCAAATGAGTAAAAAGAGCCTAATTTAAAAAATCAAATTGATATTTGATATGTAATCTTGATGCATAAAAATAAGATATAGAATACCAGAAGATTGACCACAAGGGACATGGAGCTGCTGCTGCTGATTGTTGGAGGCCATCGAAATCTTCAACGGCGGACACGGAATCCAGGGAGGCTGGGCGCTCTGGGCGCTAATTTACTTTCAGGGAGGGAGGGTGTCAATTCAGTGTATGCTAATTCATGGCTTCAAAAACAAATGAAAGAAAACACAGCTTCACAGGCATCGAGTAGGTAGAGAGTAGAATGGGAGACGGTCGGACAAAAGGGATGACAAGAAAAGAACAAAGGCTTCGCGACCACAGAGGATATTTGCATTTTTGCACCGGTTTGGACATGGAGGTAATTTAGTAATTACAATACATTAAAAAATCTCAACATTTTTTTCTTATGTTGGACTATTATATATATAATAGAATTCGCACAACATCATTTACAAAACGACGCAACTGTAACTCTACAAGTCTATGATGATTCTCATATCACGTTTGACATATTTTCTGTAATACAAAAATTGTACTTCTTATAATTAGCAAAAAAATTATACTTCTTATATGTAAAATTCCTGATTTTTTTAATTATATTTTATTAGATATTAGATATTAAAGTAAATTTTAATTAGATAATTATTTTATTTGGAAAATTCTAGAATTTTAAGAGATAAGATTCGTTATTATTGGAAAGAAACGTAAAAATATTTAAAAATTGATATCGTTTTCAATTAAGTAAATTGTGATTATTAGAGTATTGTATTTTAGTTATTACTTGGAAAGGATTTAGAATTTTTAGTAGCAAGTTTAAGAAATTTCCAATTTTAATATAAGTTTAGTGTGATTATATAAGAATCTTTATAGAATAGGAGGAGTACAGAAACTCAGAAACTCGTCGCCTATAGGACTATAGGAGGTACGATATTTCTTTTTTACTTAAGGTGATTCTGTAACTTTGTTGTTTCTTGTTTGTTTAAATGTTTTTTGATTTGGTGCCGAACTGCCGATGCATGCATGTATTATCATTAAATTAGTTGTACCGCAACCCGCAAGTATTGCAACATCACCTTGGTTTAATTAGAAGGACACCATGTTAATTGAATAACAACAGGGTCAGATTATATTGAGTTGTTATCTTTGTGAACATTGTTTTGAACCAATATAATTATTAAATTATATGGCTAAATTTTTTAATTTCATGTATTCGAATGATTTAGAAAAATTTATTAAATTATTAATTTATTTTGTGGATATGGACATTGTTGAGTATTGAATACAGTAAAAGAATACAGAGGGGGGGGGGTGAATGGATTCTTGAGTTTTTCTTCGGTTTTGAATCTTTGCAGCAAGATAAGTGATGAGTGTGTGAGATATGAAGATGCGGATAATTAAACACAAACACAACACAATATCACTTTAATCTAATATTTTATTAGATTAAGATGTTGCTACAATCTGTGAATACAAATGATAGTATTCTCAGCTTCGTTTTTCTCAGAGAGATATTTTCTGGATATATTTGAGAAACTTCAAAAACCTTTTTAGCTAAGGAAGTGAGGCTGTATCCTTATAGACATGGATACACCCCCTTGCTACAAATGAGGTAGGTAAAAAACAAAAGCACTTTCCAGTCTGTCTATCTCATTTTAGTAAGAGTCCAAACGGCTACAGATTTGACTTTGAAAAGCCTGTTTAGATCCACTTCTTCAGCTCCTTGTCCCTTGTCTTATCTCTCCAAGCTTCTTTGTAGGCTTTCCAGCATGCTTTATAGGACAGAGTCAAATAAAGTATCCTGGCTTGTTGCAGGTTTCTGACTTGTACAATTCTTCAGTATTTTGTCCTCAAGAATGTATTCGAGAAGTGACTAAGTAAGTGATTCGAGAACTGGAGTTGACTTGATCGATAACTCTGAGTTCTCGAATAGTGTTATCTTGACATATCGAATCACTTCTCGAATAGCTCTTTTCTCTGGGACTCCTTGAGATATCGAATAGAGCATTTTGACATATCGAATCCCTGAGATATCGAATAGCATATTGAGAGATATCGAATAGTGTCTTCTGAGATATCGAACTTCAGACTTCTCGAATGCTAGACTTCTCGAATAGACAAATGTACTTCTCGAATTGGTACTTAGGCAAATTCTTCATTTCTTCAAATCCCAACTGTGATTATTTGGCAGTCTTCATTCCCTTGCTTGAGGCATGAACCTTAGAACTTCTTTCAAGCTTTATTCTTGACTTAGTAGGTACAGTTACACAGATAGAATTTGATGCCTATTACAAGTACAGAACAAATAGAAACTCTACAACTAGAGGTTCCCTCAGTTAAGAGGTCATGTAGGTAATGCATAGCATTACACATACTTAGGCTTGTTATTAGATGTATTCAGGCATGCCTCTGTGACTAACAATCTCCCCCAAATTGTGAGTAAGACCCTTAGTCACAATTTCATGTCTGATAACAAGCCTATCATACATAAAGATAAAACTTGACAGTACAGGTATGAATTTCCATCAGCAATTTGGATAGAACTACAGAGTGAGTAATCTTACAGCCTATGATGAAGAACTAGCCATTGTCTTTTGATTCCCTTTCCATAGCTTTGGCTTGAAATTCATCATATTCTTTCTCTCTTCTTTCTTTCTCCTTCCTTGTATTCTCATCCATAGCTTTTATTATTTCTGCCATAGCATCCAATTCTTCAAGCAAAATTGAGTCTTTGAAATCTTCAAGTACTGGTTCCAGAATATTTGCAGGATAGTGGTTGAGTAGATTCATTCTGATGTTGACTTGATTTCCATTCCTCCTCCTATACTTTACCATGTAGGGGTTGAACTGAACTCTACACAAACCCTTTTTCCTCAGCTTTTCTGCTTCACTTTCCAGTCTCTCAATTTCTTTCTCCCTTGCCAGCCATTTCTCAAAACACTCTTTTCTGACTTTTTCTTCATGATCTCTCTTCATTTTCACAAAATCAATTAGCTCCAGTTTCCATACTCTCTCCACTTTATCTTCTGAGCTCAACAGTGCAATGATTCTCTCTATGTCATATAGCTTGCCCCAGTGTTGACATCCTCCTTGTTTGAATTTCTCCTCCCTTCCATCCGAATATTTAATCTCAAGGCAATTATCAACAATGGCAACATGATAGATTCTTTGAGCTTGCAAAAATTGCAGTTGGTCTACATCATAATCTTCATCTAGTGGTTGGAGTTTTAGGCCTGGATAGATTGTCAGGGTTTTTGATATGGTTGGCTTTGATTTCCTTGCAGCTTGCTTGAACTTGATTCTTTTTACATGATTACTTGGCAGCAGTATGTGACCTTTGTTTGTAGACCATTGTAGTATTCCATTAGCAGTTTGCTTTTTGAAACATACAGATGGTTTCTTGACTTGAATCTTCTTCTCTTCTTGAGGTGGCAAGACAGTTGCAGAAGCCATAGATGCAAATTTTGAAAGGTCACTACTGGCAGCATTCACCCTAGACTTAGAGTCTTGTGTTGTGGTGAGGTTACTGTCAGCAATGCCTGAGGCTTGCTGTCTTCCACTTTTCCTCTCAGAGCCTTTACCTTGATCATCATCATTCTTCCTCTTCTCATCATCCTTCTTCTTCTTCTTGTCTTCATCACCCTTATTACTCCTGTGATATCTTCTCCTTCCATCACTTTTATCTTCATCCTTGTCTTGATCTTTGCTTGGGTTGAACTTAGCAGTCTCAGATACAATGCCAGTTGCAATATATGACCTGAGATAAGATATAGCTTCTAATTCTTCTGCTGTTCTAGATCCCTTCTTCTTGATCAGTTTCTCAATGATGGCTATGATGAGATTTTTATTTTGAGGAGTTAGATGCTTAGGAATGACCAGCTGCTTGATATCTTCAATTCTTGTTCCAGCCTGGTAGATAATAGTTCTAGGATCTGTGAAAACTTCAGGTAGCCTTGAAGGTTGACCATTCCTCAATTCATCATGAAGACTCTTGTTGTTCTCATTTCCCTTCTCAATTAGTCCAAGGAGCACATTCACTTCTGAGTGCTTTAGACTCTGTAGAGTATTGATGGTTAAGTGCCATATCTTGTTCTTTCCTACCATCAATATCTCCTTGAGCCATAGATCATTAAGCCTCCTTGGTACTACAGTGAGACAGTCAATCTGACTCTTCAAACTCTCATGATATAGCAGAGCATCACCAGCCTGTTCTCTAGAGACTTTCAGAAGCTCCAAGAATGCATCATCATGATAGACATTTGAGTTTGCAATTTCTTGTAGCTTGGCCTCAGTGACCACCTTCACTTCTACTGGCTTGGCACTCTTAGATATTGAGATTTGAGGCTTGTCAGATGGCATACTCCCTGCAACCACTGTGGTTGTAATAGACTGCCTTTGACCATCAGGAGTAGTGATGTGCACAGTTGGTAGAGTGACAACTGGCAGAGAAGTGGGAGGCACATCAACTTTGTCCTTTCCTTTTCCAGGCACATGAGTAGTAGATTTCAAAGTTCTCTGATGGCCACCCTCAGTGATCTTGATGCCCTTTTCTAGTGATCTCTCCCCCTTTGGATTTGAGTTCTTTGATATCCTCTTCTCCCCCTTAGGCTTGTTGACAGACACAGGGACTGTAGGATGCACCTTTGGAGTTGAAGATTCATCAGGTAGGGGAAGACCCATGTGCTTCATCATTGCAGACAACATTGATTGTTGATGCAGAAGGACATCAGCTGTGGTGGTGGCTTGAGTGTTCAACTGCTCAGTCAGAGTTGTCACAGTGTCTGTAAGATGAGCATTGGACTTGTGGAGAGAGACTACCTCCTTTTCAAGAGTATCCACTTTAGTGAAGAGTTCATTGGCCTTAAAACCAGATAGGGATTGATCCTTCAGTCTCTGCACTTCGAACCTTGACATCTCATGCACAGGAACCTCAGTGACCAGCTTGTCTCCATATTGATTTGCAAAGAGGGTCCTGAGCATGGCATTGGCATCAGTTGTCTGATCTGATAAGGATTGAAATTTGTGCCCCAGACCTGTGACAGCATCCTTGAGAATAGCTAAACCATTGTCCATCCTGGTGCAAGTAGCATTGCAGGTTCGAATGTCCTTGAGCACAGTCTCCAATTGAGGGAATTTAGCATCAAAAGTCCTCTTGATCTCATGCACCTCCTTGGTTGTAGCTGAACACACTTCATTAATTTCTGTCTTTAAGCCTTTACCAAGATAGTGTGCAGCCTTGAGAATGCCTTTATAGCTGTCATTCACTGCTTCAAACACATCAGTAGGGTTGAGAGATTTGGCATTGGACCCTAGTGAAGTGATGTACTCTTCTCTGAGATACTGGAGACCTTCTGAGAGAGGGATTGAATTGGTTCCTTGCAGCCAAGCATCGATATTCCCATCTCTCTCAGTTTCATCTATGATTTTCTCCTTCTGTAGCTCTACATCCTCTTTGTGACATAGGAGAATAGCTTCATAGTCTGGATTGGGCATGTTTGCAGTGAGAAGGTGCTGAGCAATTTTTGTGAACTCAGGGATCTGATCCACAACTAAGCTTTGAAGTGCTTCAACCGTCAATTGTGGTGGAACAGACCCTGATCCTGAAGCACTGTCATGTTGCACAGGCTTCAGCCATTGAGACAAAAAGTTAGAGCTAGAGCTAGGCTTGCTAGGCTCCTCAGTTACAGATGCAACTTCTGCAACCGGATGAACAGACTCTACTACTGTTGTCTCCACAGAAGTGGGATGAGTTACAACAGTAGTTGACACAGGCACAGAGTCTCTAGTAAGAACTAGTGAATCCTCTGTGTTTGTGATGGTGTCATTAGGATATGCCCCAGCATGCATTCCCTGACCATCCAAATGTGGTACCTGGGTGGTGAGCAAGGTGTCATGCACCAAGTCACTTGAATTCATTGGCTCATCAAAGGAAAAGAATTCTTGATGATCAATGCCTTGCTCCTCAATTGCTTGAGTTGCAGGCTTCAAAGAAATATGAGTGGTAGATTCTGAAAGAGAAGTGTGTTGTAGACAAGATTTTGGCAACTCCCCCTGAGAAATAGAGGGAGTTTCAGTTATGATGTGCTCTCCACTCAGTGTTGTGCCAGCCTTATCACTCCCTTGTGCTGACTCTTTACAGATAGGTGCATTGGGGAGGATGCTTGATTCTATAGATGCATCCTGTTGAGAGGATACATCTAGTGAGCTGTGTGCCCCTGATTTTACAACTTCAGCCATTTGAGTGACTGAAGAGGTGGTTTTAGACTTCTTCTTCTTCTTTAGGCTTATGATAGGTGACTCAGGTTTCTCACTTTCTAACCCTAGTTCTACAGCCAAGGCTGCTTCAGTTAGGATTTCTAAAGGTTCAGAAGCAACCTGTTTTCTCTTCTTTTTACTAACATCACCCTTTTGAGAGGATGATGCAGTTGGCTCTTTGCTGGATAGAGTGTTTGGCTGAGGGGGTTGGTTAGCAGGCCTTGGGTTAGCACGTTGTTCTCCTTGCTTAGGCTGTGCTAACTGAGATTTAGAATCAAATATTGGCATGTTGTGGGGGTAAGACCTAAACAAACCCTCCATGTGGGGAGTTATGCTAAGTCTTACATCCACATCATTCCTAGTCTCCAAATTACCAAAAATGAGTTTGGTCATGGACCTAGGATAGCCTATTTTACTCTTATCTACTCCAGGCAATTCAATCAAAGAAGCATTTTTAAAGTTAAGCACTGATTGAATAAAGCGAGGAAAGAAAATTTCATTACCTCTCTTGGCTGTGGTCTGACCAAGTCTCCCATAGAGTTCCTGTAGGATGAGAAGTCCAACATCTATCTTTCTCCCATGAGCCAAGGCATAGGCAAGCTGCTGCACGGGTGTACTAATCTGATCAAAGCTTGATTTCCGTGCAGTGAATACATGAAGGAGTGTAGCAAATACAAAGCTCCATTCTTTCCTTAAGAACTTCCTATTCAACTTTCCCAGCTTGATAGTATCAGAGTAGTTGATGAAGTCAAAGAATTCTTCCAACTCATCATTGGAGGCCAGAGCATCATACGTCTCTTGCTGCATATCCAAGGCTTGATTCATGTCTGCAGTGGTGATAGTGATATCCTCTCCTTGAATCTTGCAGTGAACAATATAAGAAGTGATAGCATTCTCAAGAGCGATGACCTCCACAGTAGCAGTCCTCCAGAATTGTTCCAATAGATCTATGTACAGAGTTGGGTTGGCTGAGAGCGCACTCTTGATGTATGATTCAGACAACCACCGAACAAAGCACTTGAAATTGGCATTCGGTGCTTCCACATCACTGGTGATTGCGATGAAATTAGTTTGGAATGATATGGTGAGTTTAGGGTTTGCCATTTGGGTAGAGAAGAAAAGAGAATTAGGATTGAAGAAGAAATTCGCAGTTAGGGTTTTTCAGAGGTTTCAGGAGTTGAGGTGCTTGAGAAATCGAACGAAAAGAATTGAATAGTTGTGAAGTTGAATGTATATGTATGAATGTCTTGAGTTGTCGATAGATAAGTGTTCTGTAGCGACAAGTCATTCGAGAAGTATGAAACAACTATTCGAGAAGTCAAGAAAGGCTTATTCGATATCTCAGACAGTTTTTAACTCACAGCTGGCAGTGATTTAACTCAGAAGAAAATTCAAAGTTAAGAATATATTTTTATGAGTGAAATGAAGTTTTGAATATAAATCCAAAAAGCGATTAAGTGTCAGCGAAAGATCAGCCTTTTCAAATGATTCGATAACTCAAATGCAGTATTCGAGAACTCTATCATTAGAGAACTAAAATACTCTATTCGAGAACTCAAAGTGTGCTATTCGATTTCTCTAAAAGACACTATTCGAGAACTCAAGAGGGTTCTAGATAGGCCTATTCGAGAACTCGAGCCAAGACATAACAATGAACCATTCGAGAAGTCTGACTTATCGAACTATACTTTTCACTCATAAAATTCAATTTTCACTATCTTTTAAAATTTACCAGAAATATTCACTGAAGAATATTCTACTAAATTAAATAGTGATTTTCTCAAAATTTCACAGAAATTTCAAGCTAAAGATGTATGATTTTCAACATGTGCAGCATTGGAATATTTATACATCATACTCCAGCCAATACTTACTTTTAAAAATATTGAGCATTTGATAAGGTAAGTATTTACTGCTGCAACAATCTAGTTGATATATTCACTTAGCCAGAATTCGAAGAATTCAGCATTCCAATCTCACTGACCAGCCTAGTGAAGGTGGCTTCATCTAATGGCTTAGTGAATATGTCAGCTAGTTGTTTTTCTGTGGGAACATAATGTAACTCAATGGTTCCATTAGTTGCATGCTCCCTTATGAAATGATATCTGATGTCAATGTGCTTTGTTCTAGAATGATTGACAGGATTGGCAACTATAGAGATTGCACTTGTGTTGTCACACATGATAGGAATTCTTTCCAACACAAGTCCATAATCTCTAAGTTGGTTTCTAATCCAAAGCACTTGAGCACAGCAACTTCCAGCAGCTATGTATTCAGCTTCAGCTGTGGAAGTTGACACAGATTGTTGTTTCTTGCTGTACCAAGAGACTAACCTTTGGCCAAGAAACTGGCAGCTACCTGATGTGCTTTTCCTATCCACTCTGCATCCAGCATAATCAGCATCAGAATAACCAACCAGATTGAACCCTGTGTCCTTAGGATACCATAACCCCAAGTTTGGTGTGCCTTTCAGATATTTGAAGATCCTTTTTATAGCTATCATGTGTGATTCCTTTGGGTTTGATTGAAACCTTGCACATAAGCATGTAGCAAACATGATATCTGGCCTACTAGCAGTGAGGTAGAGTAGAGAACCGACCATGCCTCTGTAGATTGAGATATCTACCTTTTTGCCCTTAGCATCATCATCTAACTTGGTGACAGTGGCCATGGGTGTCTTCGCAGGTGAGCATTCTTCCAAATCAAATTTCTTCAGTAAATCTTTAATGTATTTGGTTTGACTTATAAAAATGCCATCCTTCCTTTGACTCACTTGCAGTCCAAGAAAGAATGTTAATTCTCCCATCATACTCATCTCATATCTGCTTTGCATGAGCTTAGAGAATTTTTCACACAGCTTCTCATTTGTAGAGCCAAATATGATATCATCCACATAGATTTGAACTAGGATAATATCATCACCATGTTTCTTGTAGAACAGTGTCTTGTCCAGTGTGCCTCTAGTGAATTGATTCTCCAGTAGAAATTGTGATAGTGTGTCATACCATGCCCTAGGAGCTTGCTTGAGTCCATACAATGCTTTAAGTAATCTGTAGACAAAGTGGGGAAACTGTGGATCCTCAAAGCCAGGTGGTTGTTGCACATATACTTCTTCTTCCAACTCCCCATTCAGGAATGCACTCTTGACATCCATTTGATAGACCTTGAAATTAGAATGTGCAGCAAATGCCAAGAAAATTCTGATGGCTTCTAGTCTAGCAACAGGGGCAAAGGTCTCATCATAGTCAATACCTTCCTGTTGAGAGTATCCTTTTGCAACCAACCTTGCTTTGTTTCTTATGACTACACCATTTTCATCCATCTTATTCCTTAGAACCCATTTAGTTCCAACAACGGTTCTATCCTTTGGTGCAGGCACTAGTTCCCATACTTTGCTCCTTTCAAATTGATTTAGCTCCTCTTGCATAGCAATTATCCAGTCAGGATCCAACAATGCATCATCAAGTTTCTTAGGCTCAACTTGGGATAGAAAGCAGCCATAGAGACATTCATTTATAGTTGCTCTTCTTGTCCTTACTCCTGCATTTGGATTTCCAATTATTTGATCTGCAGTGTGTGATCTATCCCATTTCCTTGTATGTTCAGATTGATTTCTCATCCTTGATGTTGCTTCATCATTTAGATCATGATCATCTACATTTCCTCCCCCTGTGAAGTTGTCACTCCTCACAGGTGTATCTTGGATGCTTGTTTCTTCATTGTTGGTTGACACAGGTTCTTCATTCACTTGAGTTTGTTGGATTATGAGTTCAGATTCACTTTCAATCTCCTCATCAGAATCATCTAGATTGTCAAACTTCAAGGGATCTTTATCTTCATTGTTGGCTTCTTCTAATCCAGGTAGTTTGCTGTCATCAAATGTTACATCTGTGCTCTCCATTACTTTCTTTTGACAAATGACATAAACTTTGTATGCAATTCTTTCCATAGAATAGCCAAGAAAGATTCCTTCAAATGCCTTTGCATCAAACTTACCAACATATTCTGAATTATCTTTTAGCACAAAGCACTTGCTTCCAAAAGTATGAACATACTTTAGAGTAGGCTTCTTTCCAGTCATCAAGTTGTAAGGTGTCTTCCCAGTGTTTTTGTTGATGAGGGTTCTGTTTTGGATGTAGCATGCAGTGCTCACAGCCTCAGCCCAAAAACATGTAGGCATCTTTGCATCAAGTAGCATTGTTCTAGCAGCCTCTATCAGAGTCCTATTCTTTCTCTCAACAACTCCATTTTGTTGTGGAGTCCTTGGAGCTGAGAATTGTTGAGAAATACCATTTTCTTTGCAGAATGCTCCAAGCATGGCATTTCTGAATTCTGTCCCATTATCACTTCTTAATGCAATCACACTTGCATTTATGGCCTTTGCTTCTTTGTCAACTTTCTTTATGTGCTCAATGATTACTTGTGGAGCCTCATCCTTTGATGCCAGAAATTCTACCCATGTATACCTTGTAAAATCATCAACCATCACTAGAGCATACTTCTTCCTTCCTAGTGACATAATATTGACAGGCCCAAACAAATCCATATGAATCAGTTGCAGGGGCTTGGTTATAGATGTCACTGTTTTTGACTTGTGGCTTGATCTTTTCATTTTTCCCTTTTGACACGCCTCACACACTCCTTCTTGACAGAATTCAAGTGTGGGCATGCCTCTCACTAACTCCCTTTTGACTAGGGAATTAATGGCTTTGAAGTTCAGGTGTGATAGCTTCTTGTGCCACAGCCAACTGTCTTCATTTGATGCTTTTGAGTAGAAGCAACAAATTGTGTCCTTGCTTGCAGAGTCCAAATTGGCTACAAACAGGCTTCCCTTCCTTACTCCAGACAGAGCAAAATCACCAGTCTTCTTGTGGGTGATCAAACATTCATCTTTGTCAAAGTTCACTTTGAAGCCTCTGTCAGTGAATTGACCAACACTCAGTAGATTATGCTTGAGCCCCTTGACCAGTGCTACATTCTCAATGATGACATTTCCAATTTCCAACTTGCCATATCCCAGTGTGTTGCCGATGCTGTCATCTCCAAAAGCAACCATTGGGCCAGCCTTTTCCTCATACTGTGATAGCAGGGCCATATCACCAGTCATATGATTTGAGCATCCACTGTCCAAAATCCACATGACCTTCTTTTTACTTTCTTTGCCCTGCAAACACAAAAGTATTACTTCTCCTTTGGTACCCAAACGAGTTTGGGTCCATGTGACTTAGTGACAGTTTTATCAAAATCAGCATGCTTATCAGTTTTCTTGATGTTGGTCTTCTTGTCACTGTTGGGAGTCTTAGAATCAGGGTTCTTAGACTTAGGTGACAGAGGTACCTTCCTAACTTTAGGAGGACTTGAAGACTTTGTCCTTGTGTAGTGTGTGTGAACATTATGATTGATACAGCCCTCCATGAATTGTCTTCTCAAATTAAAACAACTAGTCATCACATTCATGTTACATGGCATACAATCAAGTTTATCACAGAAAGGAGAGTCTCTATGTCTTAAAGGCACAGAGCAATCATAGAATGGTTTAGCAACACTACCAGATGGTTTCTTGCAAGCATGAGTCAAATGATTAGAGTTAAAACAGTTTTGACAAACTTTCCTAGGGGCATTTGGCACATAAGCATAGTTGTTATCTTTGTTAATCCCTAATTTGCCATTCCTGTTTGGTCTCTTATTAGTCACTTTCTTCTTAGTCTCATAATTTCCAGCTGAAACAAACTTTACAGGTTTCTCAAGTCTAGGTCTACCTCCTACTGGCTCCTTGGCTTTGGTTTTGACATTCTTACTCTCAGAGGATGCTTGTTGTTCATTTGATTGTGCCTCATCTTCATCCTCCAACATTTGCTTGATGAGTAAGGCATCCTCATCAATCTCAAGTGTTGGTGTTTTAAATATTGGATTCTCAGTCTTTTTCAAAACCTGAGGCACCTCCTCTTGAACAACAATGTCATCTTCAATGACTGCATAGCCTTTCCTCTGTTTAAGAGTGTCATAATCAAGTCCAATGGCAGCCTTAGGTCTAGCTAGATTTTTCTCATGATAAGACTGCAATAGACTAGAGGAATTCTTAAATGTTTTCAACTTAAATTCATTTTCAGCTAATTCATCCCTAAGAGCTTTCTCAACTTGACTAGCACATAGAACTTTGTTCTTTAGATACTCAATCTCTTGTTTAAGATTTTCTATTTGCACAGTAGTTAGCTCTAGTTCCTCATTTCTCTTATTTAACAGTTCATTCCTGGTAGACAGTTTAGCAATCTCTTCATTAGCAGCAGTCATACTAGTATGAATGTTAAACATCTCAACGGATAGTTGTTCAACCAAAGATTTATATTCAGAAACAGACATGTCTATGGTAGTGAGAGATGGTACCTGTGAGTCTGATGCAGATGGTTCTTCCTTGGAATTGGCCATCAAGGCATAGTTGCAGAATTCTTGTTCTTCCCCATCACTGTCAGAATCATCCCAACACTTCCCTTCAGCTATGTAAGCCTTACCTGGTGTCTGCTTCTTTAGAAGGGCCTCATACTTAGCTTCAAGCTCAAGAAACTCCTTATCCTTCTTTTTAGGCTTCTTGCATTCACTGGCAAAATGCCCTAGGTCATTGCATCTATAACATCTTACAGATGACCTATCCACATAGCTGGTTTTGAATCTGTTCTTGTTTGTTTTCATAGGTGCCTTGCCCTTGTTGAATGAATGATTTTGAGGTCTAGGCTTGAAGGGCTGATTCCTCTTGAATCTGATGTTTGGAAATTTTCTAGCCATAAAAGCATATGATGTATTTTCCATGCCATCCAGCTCTTCAAGAGTGTAGAACTCATCTTCTTCCTTGTCATCAGAAGGTTCAGTCACTACTTCCTCAGTTTCTTCATCATCTACTATCTCTTCTATTCTCAGCTGACTTGCAGATGCTTCCAGGTCTTGAATAGATTTGTTGACAATCAAGGCACAGGATGTGTTTATCATTCTGCCTTGGTTAGCTTGGATAGCCCTCTTTTGAAGCAACTCAAGCTCGTGTGTCTTTAAAACCCCATAGAGCACATCATACGTGACTTTGTTCAAATCTCTTTCTCTTAGAGATATGACCCTTTGCTCTAGATGGTTTGGTGACGATAGTAGAAACTTCATATTTAATTCCTTAGTGCTGTAAACCTTCCCATTCATTTGGAGCTCAGTCACCAGCTTGTGAAATCTTTCAAACACATCAGTGATACTTTCCTTGGGCTGTGCCATGAACGCCTCATACTGTGTGACCAGTATCTGTTTCTTATTTTCTCTTACCTCCTCTGTCCCTTCACATAACACCTCGATGTGATTCCACATGTCCTTGGCTGATCTGCATGATGCTACGTTGGCAAACATCGACATATCCAAGGAGTCTATGATTAACAACATGAGGTGGCTGTCTAGGGCAATCTTTTCCTTCTCTGAGTCCGTCCATTTGGATGGCTCTTTTGGAACATATGATCTAGGAATGACTACTGCGCCCACTGTGGATTCAGCAACTTCTTGTTGTGGTATGAATGGACCATTCTTGAGAATGTCAGGGTAGAGAGGATTGGCAGCTTTGATGAACAACAGCATTTTTATTTTCCAGAGGTTGTAATTTTCTTTGTCGAATTTAGGGACCTTTACCGTACCTGTAGTCTTTGGTGTATTCGAACTCATGATCGTTTTCTGTTTAGATTAAACAGCCTGCTTTGATACCACTTGTTGAGTATTGAATACAGTAAAAGAATACAGAGGGGGGGGGTGAATGGATTCTTGAGTTTTTCTTCGGTTTTGAATCTTTGCAGCAAGATAAGTGATGAGTGTGTGAGATATGAAGATGCGGATAATTAAACACAAACACAACACAATATCACTTTAATCTAATATTTTATTAGATTAAGATGTTGCTACAATCTGTGAATACAAATGATAGTATTCTCAGCTTCGTTTTTCTCAGAGAGATATTTTCTGGATATATTTGAGAAACTTCAAAAACCTTTTTAGCTAAGGAAGTGAGGCTGTATCCTTATAGACATGGATACACCCCCTTGCTACAAATGAGGTAGGTAAAAAACAAAAGCACTTTCCAGTCTGTCTATCTCATTTTAGTAAGAGTCCAAACGGCTACAGATTTGACTTTGAAAAGCCTGTTTAGATCCACTTCTTCAGCTCCTTGTCCCTTGTCTTATCTCTCCAAGCTTCTTTGTAGGCTTTCCAGCATGCTTTATAGGACAGAGTCAAATAAAGTATCCTGGCTTGTTGCAGGTTTCTGACTTGTACAATTCTTCAGTATTTTGTCCTCAAGAATGTATTCGAGAAGTGACTAAGTAAGTGATTCGAGAACTGGAGTTGACTTGATCGATAACTCTGAGTTCTCGAATAGTGTTATCTTGACATATCAAATCACTTCTCGAATAGCTCTTTTCTCTGGGACTCCTTGAGATATCGAATAGAGCATTTTGACATATCGAATCCCTGAGATATCGAATAGCATATTGAGAGATATCGAATAGTGTCTTCTGAGATATCGAACTTCAGACTTCTCGAATGCTAGACTTCTCGAATAGACAAATGTACTTCTCGAATTGGTACTTAGGCAAATTCTTCATTTCTTCAAATCCCAACTGTGATTATTTGGCAGTCTTCATTCCCTTGCTTGAGGCATGAACCTTAGAACTTCTTTCAAGCTTTATTCTTGACTTAGTAGGTACAGTTACACAGATAGAATTTGATGCCTATTACAAGTACAGAACAAATAGAAACTCTACAACTAGAGGTTCCCTCAGTTAAGAGGTCATGTAGGTAATGCATAGCATTACACATACTTAGGCTTGTTATTAGATGTATTCAGGCATGCCTCTGTGACTAACAGACATTAATTTGTTATATGATTTGGTTGTGTCAGCTATTGCAGGTAATAATAATAGAGAGCGTGGTTCATGTTTAATTTGTGTATATAATTCGATGTTAACCATTGGAAACTAAAGGAGTCTTTTTGCATTTATATAGGATTTGGTCACTTCTTGGCGTGAGTTAATTTGCTGAATAAACATGCGTTTCCTTTTTGTGCTTATTGACAGTTATGATAACATGATATTGTAATTGTGTTCTGATTAGTTTAAAAATTAAATGTTATTTTAAGATTTTTTCGTGTATTAGCTTTTCATTTTTCAGTTGACTTTGAGTAAGTATTTTTTGACTTATTTTCATTTTTAAAAAAATATTATGATTTATGATTTCAAATTTTCGTATACGATAGAAGATTCTGTTTTGAACGGTATAAGATAGAAGTATTTGAATTTTAAAAATCCAGCCTTTACGTTTCGAACCTGTTAATTTACGTTATAATTTCGAAACTAACCTTAGATACCTCTAGTAGGCGCACAAGTATGTAACTTTAGATACCTATTAAGGGCACGTGATTATTGAAATTTAGATGCCGATTAAGAAAAAAGTGTGGCGAAAGAATAAGAATAAGATGCCGGTCACTGACAAAGTGTGGTTGTATTTGTTTCCGTTTCTGTTTTAAATTTTAGATTTTTAAAATATAAACTTTGGGTTGGAATTGTTTCGCAAATATTTTACAAACTTATTATTACTTTTGAAAATTGTTTTATTAAAATGTACATTGATTTTGAGAATATCTGTTAGTCAAATTGTTATTTGCTGAGCTATGTAGCTCACTCTTTTCCTCTATTGCATGTTAATAAACTTTGGATCGAATAAGGATATGAACTGTGTGATTTGATTATTGTAATAAGACTTATCGTCTTATATAAAAATAAATTTGATTATCTATTAGACAATTATTGATTGGATTTATGGAGCTGCGTATCTGTTTTTATGATTTTGAATTATTAAGTTTCTGCTTTGATTTTATGGAAAGAGCAATGCTACGGATCCCGAAATGGTTTCCGAAACTGTTCCCGAATGCCAAGTGACATTTTTTAATTAGTGGAATTCATATGAATACATGGAGGGTTTCTTTATTTTTAAAGTACATATCCAATCAGAACTTGACAACAAAGTTTTGGAAATTGTTTTTTGGGGATTGTAGCGTTTCTCTTATGGAAAATTTGCTTTATTTGAATAAACAACCCGTTTTATTTAAGTTTTGTTTTTAGAATTAATATCCTAAAAATCCGAGATGTTACATTATATTCCATCCATCTTATAATAAGTGCCTTAATTTTTTCCAAATCTCTAACACACATTTCCACATTTATATAAAACATACTTGTAGATAATATTTTTTTCATTTTTTTGTTTTGTATGAAAATAGAATGTTCAAACTTTCATATAAAAAAAAACTTGAAAAAATATTAATTACAACTACGTTTTTTATATGCATGGAAATATGTATCAGAAACTTGAAAAAAATAGGGAAATTATTTTGGAACGGAGAAAGTAGTATTTGATTAAAATTTAGATTTAAGAATTGCATAACTTTATTAGTTACGAGAGGTCAGAATTTAATTTTTTTTTATTCGACAATACTAACATACAAGTTTGCCGAAAACAACATCCATAACTTGCAAGAAAATGTTAACAAAACAATATTAAAATTACAATCTTAAAAGACAGAGTAATGGAGTAGTTTTTACTTTTACCATAAAATCCTTAAGTTCTTGCCATATTTGACGAACTTCACGCAAAAAGTCCCCGAAGAAAAGTATTGAGAAACTTCTCCGTGTACAATATCTTTATCACCAAACGTACGTTTTCATTACATAAAAAGAAAAATACAAGTCGGCGCAAATTGTTAAAATGACAACTATTAGTACCACTAACGTCTTTTATTACTTTAATTTAATTTACAAGCACTATATGCCATTTTTTATTTTATTACTATTATTAACTCCTAATCTTATACATATGTACCCACAATTATTTCATGTCGTTTGAACTCAGTTTCATCTCATCTGTATATACTTACATAGTATTCTATTCTTAAGCCAGTTCACTGTTTCTTGACCTTGTCTAGCTAAGCAAACTACTTTCCTCCAGATTGGTTTGTAAGTGTATTTATTATATTTCTGTCTTTTTATGTATTTACTTACATGTTTTATATTTGAGTTGTGATTTGGGCTTGAAGTTATCTTTAGGTTTGATTTTGGGCTGACCCTTTATTGTTTTAGATGTAAAGATTCAGTCTTGACTTTGATTTGTATGTTCTTGTGTTGAATTGAAGATGTTTGGATATTGTTATTGTGCCCTGATTTGATTTAGAATCTTGAAAATGTACTTGTTTTTGTAGTTTAGTTGGTTTTAGTTTATGGTTAAGATTTGAGTCTTGATTACTAGAAAGTAATGGAAGTACTTATCTTTATTTGTTTGTTATATGTAGTAACTAATTGTCTATAAATGTCTATGTTTCTTGATTTGAAGTTAGCAAATTGTTTGAGATTGAAAGAAAATGCCGGGTCCTAATTTATGACCTTATGGGTGTGTTCTAAATTTACTAATTTTTGCAATTTGCATGGAAGCATATTAGGACATGATGGGTTATCTGATCTACCGTGCTTACTGTTTACCATCTAGGGTATATCTGAAATTTGACATTTGCTATTTTGTGCATACCTTGTAGGGGAATATAGACCGTTATTATTTTAATTTGGTTTCACAATTATATAGGAAGATATCTACCCTGTTATTTTGGTACGCAGTGTTCAAAAAACCCTTTTGTCCAAGGTTTTTTTTGTGAGTCGCTGACGTCTAAGTTGATTGGCATTTTTTAGTACAGAGATGGGTTGTGGTTGCTCTAGCCTAGCTACTTGTTGTGGGAAGTCGGAAAATGATGGACCAATGTCAAAGGCTCATAATGATGGTACGTAACCGACTAACTGTGATGTCGGTTCAACATTCAACCAATTTAGTATGCAGACCTTACACTCTTCTTTTTATGTTTGACAGAAAATGAGGAAAAGGACGAAGCTAGTGACTTGCCTGCATTTCGGGAGTACACTTTGGAGCAACTAAGGAATGCAACATCTGGTTTTGCCGTGGAGAATATAATATCTGAACATGGGGAAAAGGCCCCAAATGTTGTTTATAAAGGAAAGCTGGAGACTCAGATGCGAATTGCAGTCAAACGCTTTAATAGATCTGCTTGGCCTGATCGTCAGCAGTTTCTTGTAAGTTTACGTTACCCTTCTGTTTAAAAACATTTTCACATACTTCTCGTGAAGTTGCAATATATATATATATATAGTTCACTTATCACTTACTCTTTTCTAGATGTGAAGTAGCAAGTAGACAACCCTTTACTGTTTAATGTGTCAACACATATTTTCTTTGAAGCCGTTTTTACAATTTTTTTTTGAAACACAATATATATAAGCAGAGTATACATAATTTCGACATAATTTATAATGATGTATTGGCTTACTGTTCCCATTTACATTAAAAGACGTAAATTAAAATTTGAAGAGGTTCTATATTTTGACTTTAAAAGTTATTAGTTATCTGTTACGTGATCTTTTATCAAAAAAGGTTTGAACTTCGGCTGATAATCTCATTTAACATGAACTCTCTTGATTTGCAACTTCAGGAGGAAGCAAGAGCTGTCGGCCAACTCAGAAACTGTAGGTTGGCAAATCTACTTGGTTGTTGTTTTGAAGGTGATGAAAGATTACTTGTTGCAGAATACATGCCCAATGATACACTTGCAAAACACTTATTTCACTGTAAGTCTTTTATCATATTGTTGTATTTTTGTATTGCTCTGTGTTTTTGGGGGGTTTACATAAATTGGCTGTTAATTTAATCACAAAAGGATTATTATTATTTTTTAAAATTAATAATGTAGTATATTATGTGCGACGGAGTATTCCAAGGGGTAGAGTGACTTTGCTACAACGATCCGCTGTGGGATTTTCATTGCTTATTCACAACTATATATATATAATCTTTACAAAAAATAAGTCAACGCTAACATGTGTTTTGTCAAATTTCTAATGTGTCTTGATTAATGAAACTTAAATATAGTAATTTATTTTCTCACTAATGAACATAAAAAATATTAGTACTTTCATTATTCGTTTTGCAATTTGATTTAGATATAGAAACTTACTTTATCTTGTAACAGATTCTGTGGCATGTGGTCAATATGGTTTCTTATCTCGATATGTTTTAGAGAAAAGGCTGGCAGAGCCATTCCATTTTTATGCACATGAGATATATGTATTTATTGCTCCTCTTGATTTCCAGACAATCATGTGATATTTGTTTTGTTATGAATATGCTCAGGGTTTTGATAAGTTGCTAGATGTAGAAAGATTTTTATGCATGTGGTCCATTCAAAGATTATTTTTGTTATCTTTGTTGTTGAGTTGATTTGTTTATTAACCCAGTTACTTTAATTGTACGTTTTCTAGATTCAGAAGATATAGTCTCTATATTTATGAAGGTTTTCACTTGGCCGTGAAGGTTGAATATATATGCTTTTGTAATCTTCTAATATGAGAGTCTTTTGATAAAATTATAACGTCAGATTCTCTTTCAAGAATCTTATCTTCTTAGGCATGTTTCTGCCTTTAAACTGTTTATCTTTTAAATATTCCTAGTTGAAAGAGGTATTTGGTTACTTATTTTCACTGCATCAACTTTCCCCTCTCTTTATTATCCTCAGTCCTAATATCTTGTTAGATTTTCTCTCTTTATATTATTTTATTCTTCTAGAATCTTATCTGGATATTTTCTTAGGGGAATCACAACCTATGAAGTGGGCCATGCGTTTAAGAGTGGCTTTAAATCTTGCACAAGCTCTTGAGTATTGTACAATGAAGGGACGTGCCCTTTATCATGATCTTAATGCTTACAGGATAGTCTTTGATGATGTAAGTAAAATGTTACGATTGTTCTGGTCATTTTAAAGCTGTTGTTCCTTGGTGTTTTACTAACTTTAAGTTACTGTATTTCATCATTTCAAAGGATGCTAATCCAAGACTCTCTTGCTTTGGGCTGATGAAGAATAGTAGAGATGGAAAGAGTTACAGCACTAACCTAGCATTTACCCCACCCGAGTATCTGAGGACTGGTAATTATTCTCTGCAACATTTTAAATTATCGGTGTAAAGAGTTTTTGGAATTGTCCAGTTCTTGCTTACATAATCTAGCAGAATTGTTGTGTTGACTGATTTCTTTTGTTATCTCCATTCATCCCACTAGTTATGGTATTATAAGAAGCACTCAGTTGTCAACTTATATTTCTTAATTGATTACCTATATTTCTTAATTGATTACTATACAATTATGTAAATAAACTGAATTAATAACTCTCAGATCAACCAGTAAAGCACACTAATAATTATTGATAGTCTTATTTTATTATATGTAGAAATGTTTTGGAACGTATGACAGAGTTGGTGTTCCCATCTATCCGCTAGTGATCAACTTAAGTAAAACACCTCAAATGATAACTATCAGTTGTCTTGTAAGCTGACGGGTCAGAACCTATTCACTTTTTTTCAAGTTGATATGTGATTAAGCAGAGAGAAAAGAAGTCAAGGAAATAATTTTTTTTCTTTTTGGTAACTTCCAGATACAATGATTTAAACACTCACACGCCCTACCTCCACCAAGGTTCGAACCCTCGACCTCTTGTTACCAAGATGAGAAAAACATCCACTAGGCTAAATAGCTAGCGATAAGCCGATAACTCCAGCCTATTATTTCACTTACCAGTTTGTGCAGTATTTTGGGGGTGTTTGGCTAACCATATAAGTTAACTTATATGGGCAAAGTCCGTTTCAACTTATTTTGTAGTGTTTGGCAAAATAAGTGAACGGGCTTATTAACAACTTATATGGCATAAGTTGAATGTTAAGAAATCCTAACATTCAACTTTCAACTTATTCTTATTTCTCGATAAACGCAATATTCTTATCCTTTAAATCTTCAAAATCATATATATTTTGAGTCGTTCATTAAAAAATTAATATGTATATATCAAATTTCTCTACTCATCGAGATCTATCCATTGATATCCACTTATATATATTAAAAAACAAATATTTTGAAAATATTTAAAAAAGTTAACTTATAAGTTCTGATTTACCAAACACTCTACTGACTTATAATTTCTGATTTACCAAACACTCTATTGACTTATAAATTCTGATTTACTTATCACTTATATGACACTTATCACTTTAAGCTATAAGTTACTTATTTTATGGTAAGCCAAACGTGCACTTTATATGGGTCACTCAATGGTATAGTGTGACATGTCAAGTGAGTATTGAATGGAGCATTATACTTGTTCAGCTTAAGACCTAATAATTCTCATATGACGATGGGTGTCTATGACATTCAAACTCCTGATAATGAAGTCTTGATAAAATTTTTGATATTTTTAAGAAGTGATAATTGATAAGCACATGTTACACATTGCAATATCTGGTGGGCGTGGCATAACCAGGGATCCCATGGTTTGTTGCATGATAGGGGTGATTAATTAGCAAGTCAATTCACTAGTTAGTTTTATAATTCGGTAAAAACTCTTTAGTGTTCAGATCTAAACTTAAACAAACCACACATGTGATCATATTTCAAACATAGTACATTAACGAGGCAAACACGAGCAAAGAAGAATTCACCTCGTGAGGGCTTCTCATCAGCAACTCAGATATAGGTTTGCAAAATCTCGTCAACAACCCTTTCAATCTGTACAATATCACTGTGAATTATATATATATATATATATATATATATATATATATATATTATAGGGTAAGTCTCAGTGAGTAACTCAGTTACATGGGTAACTAAGTAACTTTCAATCCTAACCATTAGATTATAATGAAAAAAAACTGCTTCAACCTAAACGTGATCTTGTGACTGATCCTCTAACTATAAACATAATACAATGTATGACTTTGCCGCCTCCTTTTATATCACTATCAATTAACAATCACAGAATCGATGCATAACACACTCTTTTATACGTGTTCTGTATTTATGAATTATATTATTGAAATTTTTTTGTTCTGTATATTAACTAGCGAGAAAGGTGTATTTTTTGAGTTATATATTTTACACATAAAGTTTATAAATGTTTTTATAATATAGAACATAATTCTAAATACATAACATGAGTAAAATATTATTTGATAAAAATTAATTTTAAACAAAGAGAATTTATTTATTTGTTATTAATTTATTATAGAATAAGACATAAAAATATTATTAAACAAATTGTAGGACAAGAAATTGTCATTTAGTGTGTTCTGTAATTTTCGGTGAAAGAAATCATTTTATTTGTTTTGTATTTTTGATAGAATATTGATAATACAGAACACATGGACCTAATATTAATTTATAAAAAAGTATGGAGATCACGAAAAAGGCCATTTTCAAAATATTGAAATAAAGAATTTATAATTTCTTGTTCTTATTTCGTATTTTCTTGGATATTAATCTGTATTATTTTGTCTCAACTTTTCCTTTAAATTTTATAAAAAATTTGAATACTAGGGTTTGTTCTATATTAAAAATTTGTAGGTGTGTATTTAAACTTTTTTGCATGTTCTGTATTTTTTAAATTGGTTTTGTTTGTGTTCAGTAATTTTTGTTAATTACTTTTTTGTTTATATTTTTCAAGTGTTGTATATTTGTGTTAAATTGCTAAAATAAAATTTTTAACAAAACTAATAATAAGGAAACCCAGGTTGAGAGTGTACGATTGTCTGATAAAGCAAAAATTGTCTGATAAAGCAAAATAATATTAATAATGAGTTAGTTATGTATTTAGAATTTGGAGTTGGTTGTCAGGTGTTTAAACATGGTGTTTAAACATGTAACGATAGCACGTGATATCTATTTCAAATCCACCAATCAGTATGTGTTATTTAGTATGAGTTATTTGGTTACCCAAATAAATTAGTTCCTAATCGAACCCAAGCCTATAATATACATATTCTTCAACAGAACAAAATACATTTTTTTTAGATATGATGCATAGTATTGGAAATTCTTTTTGCGTAATTGTTTTTTCAAACATTTCATAAGAATTAAAAATAAATTATCCATGGCGGAAAATAGAAAATTATGTAATTTAGAAAAATAAGTTTCTATAATTTATAAAAAAAAATATTGTGTTTTGCAGTAGAGCCAAATATATTATGTAGTGCAGTAGAATGAGTACTTATGAGTTGTTGACTAAACAATCATCTAAGGTTTGTATTGGTTCTAAGTTATATTTCAGGATAAAGTTCTGATTTGAACCTAATCCTATCCATATATGTATATTTAGACTTGTTAAATTGTATTTTACATGTAATGGTGGTGCTAAATCCAGAGCAGTGGTTTTATTGCCAAGGAATTTTCACTTCAGAAACCAAAGTTTCATTATGATCAAGATTTTTATTTCCAGTGCAAAAATAGATGGGTTTGGTTTTGTAGAACTAAATTATTGAAACTTGTTTAAATGAGGCCAACATGGGAACAGATGCAACCCATATCATATTTAGGCATCATTCCATGTCTGAAATGGCTCATAAGTTAGAAGCCCATAGTGATGATAAATATGCCTTACTACTCTATATATTCTTCTCATGGAAAAGAGAAATGATAAGAGATTCCTTTTTTCCTTTGGATTTTTACATCTCTATGCTTCATCTTACTTGAATACATAACCTTTAATTGAGAAAATTCAAATTGACTAGTGCGGTTGAGTGAATTACGATTTACGACCATCTATACTTTAAAGTGGCGTTGCTGGGGCCTGGGATGATAGTTCTTGGTATCTGATTTGTGTCCTAATGAGTGCAGACCGCAGAGAGTGGCTTTCAGCAATTAGATTTGTGTCCTAATGAGTGCAGACCGCATAAAATGTCTTTAAATGACATTTTATGAATACCAAACCTACACCATAATTTATTGGCTGAGCTTTTAGTTGTAAGAGAAACTGTGTTGTACTCATTTAAGATAGTCAATCTTGTATATAGTTATTATCTTTATTTGGTAAACAAGCTAGCCTCCAGATAATGTGAATGCTAATTGACTTTGGTGATCATTATATATTCTTAATTATATTGGTGAAGTGGCCGATTCCATAAAAAATTTCTTTTTTCATAGGCTGTTTATTGATATACCCCCATAAATAGTATTGCCATGATACTCTATGTAAAAGGTCTAATGCCATCAAATGCTAGTGCATGAAATGATAAAATTATTGTCCTTGTCTTGAATGCAAGTTTACTGATATGATGTTCATGTAAAAAGTCTTTTTGCCAAAGCCACATGCTCTATGTATCATAATTTGGTCACTCCATGAATTTATTTGTCCTTTAACATGTGTTCCCTTCCTTTTTTGCAGGAAGAGTAACTGCTGAAAGTGTAATTTATAGCTTCGGCACCCTTTTGCTTGACCTTCTCAGTGGAAAGCACATTCCCCCGAGTCATGTATATCTTCCAATTCAAGTTGTCTATTGTACTTGGTAAAATAGAATAGTAGGGAGTCAAACTGTGCACAGAAATTTTGGAAATAGAGTTATTTCTCACTCCCATGGGGAGTGGTGCTGGCAGACACTTTCCCCTGGGTTAATGTTGTACTTTTACTTAATTGGTGAAATATCCGCAGCCACTACAAAATTTATTTGCAGAACTGATATATCTACAAAATTCTTTAACAGATGTATGTTTTGTTTATAAGTGTGTACTTTCTGAACCTCTAAATTTTCCTTTTTTTTGGCTGTGCACCTTTGTATTATTCATATTTGACTTTAACCTTGGTATGTTTCTTTTAGAATCTATAGCAGTCTTTGTTCCAAGCACTTTCTAGTCATTGATATGATTATGGACTAATGATAAATCTTCAATACTCTTTGTTAGGCCCTCGACTTGATAAGGGACAGGAATCTTCAAATGCTAACAGATTCTTGTTTGGAAGGCCAATTTTCAAACGATGATGGAACTGAATTGGTGCGCTTAGCTTCGAGATGTCTACAATATGAGCCTCGTGAGCGTCCAAATGCCAAGTCTTTGGTTACTGCTTTGATTCCTCTTCAGAAGGAAGCACAGGTAAATTTTTCCTCGAAACCAGGACTACAAGATCCGTAAGAGTTTGTCATGTATCGTTAATAGACCATAAAGTGAGAAAAATGAACTTTTTTTTTTGTGTCAGAGCCGGGAATCATATTAAGACTATGTGAATGAATGATTTTGCATAATTTGTTATACTATATATATGAAGAATTTTGTAAAGGTTAAAGAGTATTAGTAGGATGTTTAGTGCGTAGGATTGCTTATTGGATTTTTTTTTTTAAATGTTTATGTGTCTACTTTTTCTGCAGTTGAGTTCCATGCTGGCATTGTTTAGAAAATACACTATTCGATCTCAATTCTCGAATTACTTTTTGTCCTAGCATAGTTTATAGGATATTTATGTGCTCAACCCAAGTCCTTTTTGTGCTCTTATTGCTTGATATCTCAGCAAATTTCATGTATCAAATTCTGTGAAAATGGCTGTGTGATCATTGTGCATGGTACAGAAGTTTTGGATTTCTTAGGATGGTATAAAATTTAGTGTTCTACCTTTTCAGGTCTCATCTAATGAGCTAATGGGCGTACCAGACAGCAGTGCTGCTTTTCCTTTAACTCCACTTGGTGATGCTTGCTTGAGAAAGGATTTGACAGCTATACATGAAATATTAGAAAAACTTGGCTACAAAGATGATGAGGGAGCTGCAACTGAGGTATGTAATTCTAGTTTTTATCATCTCCATCAGTGACATTTGATTTTTTGCAAGATACGTAACTCTATGTATACCCACTTTATTAATATTAAAAGAGAATTGATATTTTACCCCTTGAACCTTTCAAGTACCTTTTTGTCTTGTTAGAGGATTATTTGAAATATGACATGTTCTTATATTTTCATATATTCCTTGCCTTTATTGGCTCGCTGTACATGCTTACCTGGGATCAAAGAATCGAACCATGAATTGACCAGCTTTAGACTTAGCATGTTCTCTGTATTACATTTTTGTTTGGGGCCCGAATCCACTTGGGGTCTAACTGTACCAGCCCGAAGGTCTTCGAATTTCCTAAGCTTGTCATATAATCTAGAAAGAAGTCTTGGAGGCACGTCGTCAAACCCTTTTTTTCTTTTTTGTTTCTTAGCATTTTTGTTAGATCTAGGATCACTAGTGCAGGTGGTGCACTGTGGAATTCAATAACTTGCTGCTAGGGAATTTCACTAGGATGTAAAAAGAACCAGATAACGAAATTCCACTTAAAATCATCATTTCGTTTGGTTTGTAGCCAGAAGTAGTACAAGCATCAATTACTACCAGTAATGGAATTTTCATATTGACCAAATTTTCTATGCCATAATTTATGTGCTCACTAGTTTGTTTTATCTGGATGCAGCTGTCATTCCAGATGTGGACAAATCAGGTGCATGAAACTATAAACTCGAAGAAAAAAGGGGATGCTGCTTTCAGGCGCAAAGAATTTCAAGCTGCGGTTGAGTGCTTCACACAGGTATGGAGTTCAATATCCATCTTCTCCTGGGCAGTTATAGTAATCCACCAAGTTATTAAAATTTGGCACGATCTTTCGTTTTAATAGTATGCAAGTTGTGTCTCCTCTGTTTTAGTTATCTGCGTCTCCTATGTTCAAGTAGTTACTAGAATTTGTTGTAGAGGTTAAATATTTAGCTGGCTAACAACATGGTTAGATATTCTACATAAGACGGTCCATAGGTTGAGTTTAGTATAAAGATGAATGGAAACTTTCGTGCATCTAGTTGATGCACTTTCTCCTGAAAAGTAGATGACATTATAAATAATTCCTTTTATACAACTGAGTGGATGATAATTTGTTGCTTCATCTTTTACTTCTCAGTTCATTGACGTCGGAACCATGATCTCCCCTACTGTTTTTGCCCGTCGAAGCCTGTCATATCTTATGACTGATATGCCACAAGAAGCTCTCAACGATGCAGTGCAAGCACAAGTAATATCACCAGTCTGGCACATTGCATCATATCTGCAAGCTGTTGCTCTTTTCTCTCTTGGAAGGGAAAATGAGGGACAAATTGCTCTCAGAGAGGGTTCAGTCCTTGAAGAGAAAAAGAACAACGAATCCTAAAGGAAACAAAAGATCCATTGTTTTTTTTATTCTCTCTATCTCGGATTATGAGTTGGTTTTATTTCTTGAAGCATTCTCTTGTGACTATTGGATGGGTTGGTTTCGGTCGATTGTTTGGTTCATTAGACACTTCCAGTGGTATTTGTGGACATTCATCTTGTGAGACCAACAAATACATACAATCTTGAAAAATAATTCGGGTAGATATTGTTTGTTCATCTGGATTATAGATCACGCAAATAGAAAAGTAAGGTGAGGTAAATTTACCATGTTGTATATGTACCTATAGAGAGGAAATGTTGTCTATGTATGTTTTTTATGTTAATCTCAAATGGGATGTTCCCTTGTTTGTAGACATACTGCATCGTGAAAAGCTTTTTGCAGATTTTGTATCACTGTAGTAGCATGGTTTGCTATTTCTTGTAAGTTTCAAATTTACAATATATTTGCTCATTGGTAAACCTTGATTGGCAGCATAAGTTGAATGTTAGTAACACTCTGGATTTATTTCTTATTGCTTCTTTTTATTGCTTGTTTAATAATTTAAATTTTAAAATTTAAAATGTGTTTTTAAATATCCTTTAGTTTAAAATGTATGTATTGAGATTATTCTATTAAATAATAAATTTTTTAATTTAATTTAACAAAATATTTCACTAACTTATAAGTAAATTTTTGGATTTATTTTTTATTACTTCGTTTCATTGCTTGTTTAATAATTTAAAATTTAAAATTTGTGTTTTTAAATATTTTTTTAGTTTAAAATGTATGTATTGAGATTATTTTATTAAATAATAAATTTTAATTTAACAAAATGCTTCACTAACTTATAAATAAATTTATCCAAATACTCGTATAATTTATTAATATTTTTATGCTTATTACTTATATACATTTATTCATTTTAAATAAAAAATATTCAATTTAGGATATCACAAACACGCACGTATACAAATTCTCACTTGGAACATGATTTTTCTTTAAATTTTATAACTAATGCAGAACATGATATTATGGGTCATGTTTTGTATAAAACCATTTTATTATTACAATCTTAGAATTTTATAGAGGCTGTTTGGGGTTAGCTTAAAGCTATACCAAATAACTAGTTGATATCTTTGTGTATACTAAAAATTTTCAACTTAAAGTTAGTTTTAGTTCAAAAAATATTGTACGTTTGAGGTATTTTTTTTATTCTTCTATTAATTTTATATATTTGAGTTACCTTTTAACTTGTATTATATTTTTTGTATATATTGTATTTATACTTTTATATTATGTTTAAAATATATAAATTTCTATTTTCTTATTCAATTTTGTTAAAATAAATTTACTTTAAGTAAAATTAGCCAAACAAATACAACTAATTTAAAATTAAAATTATCACTTTTCACTTAAAGTGAGTAAGTTACATTATAAGTAAAACTTTTTAAATTAACCCAAACGGGCTCAGTGTGTATTATGTTGTAGTACGTTATACTTTTTTATATTATTATTATTATTATTATTATTATTATTATTATTATTATTATTATTATTATTATTATCAATTATTTTTTGG
This sequence comes from Saposhnikovia divaricata, assembly GCA_036435485.1. Lineage (NCBI taxonomy): Eukaryota > Viridiplantae > Streptophyta > Magnoliopsida > Apiales > Apiaceae > Saposhnikovia > Saposhnikovia divaricata. Next base: position 31,598,836 of record CM071600.1, read on the forward strand.
CAAGAATACCTTTCTAATAAGGGTTTTTTTCATAAAAACCCCAACATATAAATATTTTTGCAAAAATAATGTGATTTTAAAGTTCTTTTGCAAAAATTCCATCTTTTGAAATTTTTTTGCAAAAATACGGGATGCAACTACATTCAACCAGATGCAACTGTTTTGACAATTTAGTAAAAATACTATCTTATTTGTAAAAAATGGAAATTTAACTTTTAGTTTTTAGTTGCATATGCACATATGCAACAGAATGCAACTAAAAATAGTAATTTTAATTTTCATTTTTTTTACCAACTTCCAGATCTATATAAGGGCTGAGCATCATCAAAAAATAGAAATTTAATTTTTAGTTTTCAGGTGCATTCAGTTGGATATGTGGTTGCATTCAGTTGCAACTGTTATAAATAGAGAGTTATGAGTGTCCTGCGGGGCCTTGCAACCCTATTTGCAAATGTCACCCCCTCACTAAAATCAAACACATCTCCAATTACATTCAATTAATTTCACCGCCACATTTGATAGATTGCAACTAAAATCAACTGAATCAAAATCAATCGAATCAAATTTTGTAGACTCTTCGAAAATACACCTAGAGGGGGGGTGAATAGGTGTTTTGACTAACAATGATCAAATAAAAAATCTGTCTAAAATTTTACTCTTGCAGCTAGCTGGATGCGATAAATTAGTGAATAAGCAGCTAGCTGAGTTAACTTGATTCGGCAGATTAACAAATAAGCAGCTAGCTTAGATATGCAATGGGGAAAGATAAATATGCAGTAAGTAAAGGACACCAAGAATTTTAGCTAGGTTCGACCCCTAATCTTCTATGGTCTACGTCCTAGTCCCTTACCAACTTGGTAAGAGAATATATTATTGATCACAATTAAATCCAATTACAAGACACAATAATATATCTCCCTTATCACCCAGTTACTGACTGCAGCTAGCTGGAATCCCTTGTTTCTTGAACACAGCTCTCTAAGTTCTATACTAAACCAAGTATAAACTTCTCTAGCCTAATGCTCCTTGAACCCTGGTTCCACAAGCTTGACAAACCAGCAACTACCAACTTTACAAGTTGAACAATACAAAGGATGAAATAAATAAATACAACTCAAAAGATTTGAACTCTCTAAACTGTATATATGATATAATACACGAGCTCTTTTGAAGTAAATGTGCTGAGTTGTTTTCTTGACACTTTGAATATTGCTTGTATGTTTTTCTCTTGGTTCGTACCTGTGAAGAACAGTCATACAAGTATATATAGTGAAGTAAGGAAGCTAGAATTAAAGATGCAAACTTGTAACGGTCTTGAATAACAATTCTCACGTTTCAAGATTTGTTCCATTAATTCTACTTCTAATGTTCATAATCAGTTTAAACAATATTTCTTACTCAGAAAATAAATTTAGTTTAGAAATGGAGAGATAAGAATGTTTAAGGTATGAAAGAAGCCGTTAGAGAGAAGTTGAAGAAGATAAAGAATATGATAATGAGTGCATGTAATTCTTTTACAATCTTTAACAAAAACAACAGATGGTGGAGGATAGGAATAAAGCATAATTGATATTAAATAAGAGCATGCTTGGAAAGTAAGCACATGGGTTGTTTTTAGTGGGGCATTAAAGAAATAAAATGTTCCTTTAATGAGTGAAAGTTGTCTAGCAAGATTCTTCTAGTTGAGTAGTGCTCTAATATATATAATATCATGTTTAAATGTATTAGACAAATCTTACAATTGATTTCCACAATATTTTCTATAAAAACGTACTCCCCTTTATATTCTGGACAGACTGCCAGCTTGCTGTGTTGTACTGTCAGCTAGCTGTGTTATAAGAACTCTTGTACTGTCAGCTAGCTGAGATACCCTGTTTTGCTAAGAAATAATATAAGTAATAATCCTGCAAAACAATATTAGTCCAGTACATATATCCAACATGTTAACATCTTTGTATATAGCATAACTTATATGTCCTGCAAAATAGAATTAGAAATATACAGAAGAAGCTTGCTACAATATACCATTACAAGCGTACCAGCTTGCTAACTATGTTATCATCAAAACTAAGATTTTGATGATTACATATTAACTTGAGATTGAGCTAAAAACTCCCCCTCAATCAAAGCATCCTGCAAAATAAAGTTTGATAACAGGCTAATATATATTAAGTAACAAGCAATCAGCTTGCTACATTGTGTCATCATCAAAACCAATAGGGTTTCACTCTTTTCTCCTCATACATCCATTTTCCATCATCCAAAATACAACCAACATCAACCATTTGCAATCCAAATCAACTGAGATTGATGGTGCCCCCGCGAGACTGATCCATCAAAACAAATCGCAAAGATGAAGTAGAAGAGTATAATCTTCATGTATACATATTTTCCCCTAATTTTACATACACATACATATATACACATAAACACACACAAATTTGTAACTATTCAATCACAATTGTGGATCGAGCAAACATACATATATACACATAAACACACACAAATTTGTAACTATTCAATCATAATTGTGGATCGAGCAATATCAATATACTTATATCACCGAAATTGAATCATTTCTAACAAATCAATCCGATATTATCATCATCTTTATTGATATGTGTGTGTATAACGATAATATATGAAATAACATAGAAGCGAGATGAAAAAGTGAGAGAAGATGAATTGGAAGATGAAAAAGTAATTGAGGTTGGGGAAGACAAGCTTGGCCTGCGGCCCCGTTTCAAAGAAATGAGACGGTGGAAGATAAATGACAGTGATGGAGAGAGATACGGAATGATATGGAAAGAATTCATTATATTTGGGGGTTGAAGAAGATGGGTATATTTGCAATTAAAATAGTATATTTGCAATTAATTTAAAAAGATAGTATTTTTGCAATAACTAATTAAAAACTTAGTGTATATGTTAAATTCTCTTCTAATAATGATGAAGCACAAGTTGAGTTACGTGAAAATTAATTTATTTTAAAAAAAAATTATGTATATTAGGAAAATAATTATTGTTGTGCTGTAGCAAAATTTAGATATAACTACAAAATCTTAGCTATTGATTAAACAAATATAAAGTATAATCAATTTTGAATTCTAATTTTATATAAGGTTTTAATTTGAACCTATTTTATTATTAAAAGATAATATAATTTATTTATTAAATAAACTTGTGTTTAAGAGCAAAAATTGTTACGTCTTGCAGTAAAATAAAGGCATCGTCTAATATGAAAACCAATTTAGGTGTATACAGATGATATTGAAATCCAGACTTCTGAACAATTATTAGTGGCAGGCACCTTATTCAACCTTGACTTCGACTTTGTGCAAAAAAATTTTGCGACTTGTCCTATCTAGAAAATCATTTTTTCCCCTTACAGTTTTCAACAAGTCGTTCTAGGGTACAAATTTTTCACAGGGAGTAAATTACTTCATTTTCTGTAAAGAAATTGTTTACAGAGGAGCGATTGTTGCAAAAAGCAATTTGGACAGTGGCATAGAGAGAGATTAATATCTTCGGGATTGAAAATTTGTAACTTACTTAGAGCTATTTTCCCCTTGTCCTGTAGACATGAACTCATATACATTGTTTCTAACTAATACATGTTTGATTCCAAAACAGTTTTGAAAATAACATTTTTCTAATATATAAGGTGTTATAACCGATTTAGAAACAACTAGTAAAATATAACAACATTGATTCACTCAAGATGAATAAAAAAACTTAAAAATTTCATAGAATAATGACAATGCATACAATTTACAGGAAAAAAAAGGAGAGGAAGATGCTTCACAAAAAATAGTGAAATACTGAGAAAACAACCAATACAACACATTATACAATACAATAGGCCTTGTTATTTTACCACCCTCACACCCCAACTTAATTCATCAAATCACACATATATGTGCACGCCACATTATAAGTATATATTATGATGATCATTATTATTATGCATCACATTCCTTCAATCTCAATTCTCCATCCCCTCTTCATCATCATATTCATCTTCTTGATCATCAGCCACAGCCTCTTGATACTGCTGGTACTCCGAAACCAAGTCATTCATATTACTTTCAGCCTCAGTGAACTCCATTTCATCCATTCCTTCCCCTGTATACCAATGCAAAAACGCTTTCCTCCTGAACATGACCGTAAACTGCTCCGAAACACGCCTAAACATCTCTTGAATTGATGTCGAATTCCCCATAAATGTCGAAGACATTGCCAATCCTGTTGGAGGAATGTCACAAACACTTGACTTGACATTATTAGGAATCCACTCCACAAAGTACGACGAGTTCTTGTTCTGTACATTGATCATTTGTTCATCAACTTCTTTAGTACTCATTTTGCCTCGGAACATAGCGGATGCAGTGAGGTAACGACCGTGACGTGGATCAGCAGCGCACATCATGTTCTTGGAGTCCCACATTTGTTGAGTGAGTTCGGGGATTGTGAGGGAACGGTATTGTTGAGAACCACGGGAAGTTAGAGGTGCAAAACCAACCATGAAAAAGTGGAGACGAGGGAAGGGGATTAAATTTACGGCGAGTTTTCGGAGATCAGAGTTGAGTTGGCCGGGGAAACGGAGGCAGCATGTTACACCACTCATTGTTGTGGAGATCAAGTGGTTCAAATCACCAACTTCATCAATAAAATAAAATTCAACAAGCATACACAAATTTTAAATTCACACCTAGATGAACATACATGTACAGTGCTACAACAATTATATCCAAAACAAAAATCTTAGTCCAACGGATATCACTGACTCTCGGGATAGTTCGAAATCATAAAAAGTTTAGTCAAGTTAACTGATCCAATTTCTAAGCCTCACTATGCAAATTAAATTATATAATATTTCTTTCTTCAAAATATAGGACCATCATGTTTTTGTCTCTAGCTACTTTACGACATGATTACTTAAAGAGAGAGAACTTACAGCTGGGATTAGTGAGCTTGAGTGTACGGAAACAGATATCATACAGAGCTTCATTATCAAGCACCATGCATTCATCAGCATTTTCAACCAGTTGGTGAACGGAGAGGGTGGCATTGTATGGTTCGACCACCGTATCGGAGACCTTCGGAGAAGGGAAGACCGAAAAGGTCATCATCATCCGGTCAGGATATTCTTCTCTGATCTTTGATATAAGCAGTGTTCCCATACCAGATCCGGTACCTCCTCCCAGTGAGTGACATATTTGAAAACCTATATATATGGACATTATTAACAATAATATAAGCTTGCATGACAGAAAATAGAATTAATGAACTTATCACGGAGTGGTATCATACATGGTGCTTATATCTGAAGTTCAGCTTATCGATGACTGCTTATGATCAAACTAACTTTCTTATCATATTTTATCATACATTTCCCAAATTTTGATGTAGCACTAAAATGTCATATGCACAAAACTTCTGCATCAGAATGTTGTAAAAAGGTTTGGTAATGTTGTTTTATTGAACTTGTTACTAACAATTAATACAATGACACATGAAAAAGAGTTAGATCGATCGTACCTTGTAAACAATCACAATTTTCTGATTCTTTGCGGACAACATCAAGAACTGAATCAATAAGTTCAGCTCCTTCAGTGTAATGACCCTTAGCCCAATTGTTACCAGCACCATTTTGTCCAAAAATAAAGTTATCGGGCCTGAAAATATTTCCGTAAGGCCCTGTTCTCAAACTATCCATAGTTCCAGGCTCAAGATCCACCAGCACTGCTCTTGGCACATACCTCCCACCACTAGCCTCATTGTAGTACACATTCACCCTCTCTAGCTGAACATGGGAGTCTCCGTGGTAGTTTCCAGTGGCATCGATACCGTGTTCATCGCAGACTACTTCCCAGAATTTTCCTCCGATTTGGTTTCCACATTGGCCAGCTTGAATGTGAAGAATTTCCCTCATTTCGAACTTTAAATAATAAATAAAATAATGTTACAAAAAAATGGATATCTGGTACGTAAGGACAATGCAGAGAGAAAGGGAGAGGGCAATGAAGAATGAATGAAGATGGGTTTTTGTAGTCTTTATTGTGAAATAGGATTTGATTGTGACAACTGATATTTTTCTCACTGAAATAAATAATGGAAGTAAAAAATAGTAAAAAATAAATAATGAAAGAGAGGTTAAAATAATAATTCCATGTGGATGTGTTTTTGTGGGCCATGTTCATGTCCACAATGAGTGAGCTGGGCATGGAGCGAGACAGCAAGATGCCTGATAACTAATCTGGACACGTTCACCGCCTGAAACTCTTATCAAATCTTTACAATGATTCCTTTTATAAAATGAAATGTTTTGGTTCAAAGATATTACTGGTAAAAAAGACCAGTAATATCTTTTCTATATTTACTAATTAAAATATTTCATATTTAACTATCCTTATTTAAATATTATTATTGATAAAAACATGTTAGTTTTTCTATTTTTTTGATAATTAATTAATTTTATTTTAAGATAAAACAAATTATCTTTTATATTCTAAAAATACTACGGACAATTATATTTAGTAAAATAAAATAATATTATTATGATTACTAATAACTAACAAATTACATTTTCAGGTAAAACACGTTACCTTTAATATTTTCTCTTACTAAAACCTCTTCTTTTCCAATAGTATCACGGATAGTTGTATTCAAGAAAATAATAACATAATAATTAATAGTACCATAATAGTATCACTAATTACATTTTTCAAGTAAAATATATTATCTTATCTATATCTTATAACTAAATTTTTTCTTTTTTAGAAATAATATGGGCAACATATATATACCATAATAAAAATTTAACTTACAAAATTCATATCATAAAAATTCATTCAAACTATTGAAAAAATAAAAGTTTGGTTGGTCGGTTGGTACGGTTCTTTGTAATTTTACTTAATAACCCTTATTTAGTTATTCTTTACTTAATTTTCTTTATTTTGGCACACGTTAATTTTGTAGTTATTACGGGCAATTCTATTTTATTAAACAAAATAACGATATTATAGTTTTAATAACTAATCAATTATCTTTTTTCAACTTAAACACATTACATTTTCTAATTTTTCTAACTAAAATCTTTGTTTTTCTAAAAATATCACGGGTCGTTTTATTTAATAAATTAAACTAATAATATTATAATTCCTAAAAACTAACTGATTATTTTTTTCAACCAAAACGTTAAAACGTAATATTTTTCACTTAATTACTCTTATTTGATAATATTTTACTTAATTTCCTTTATTTTGGTATACATTTATGTCGTAGTAATTACGGACAATTTTATTTTATAAAACAGAACAAAAATATGATAGTTCCTAATAACTAACTATTTACCTTTTTTAGTTAAAACAAATTACATTTTCTAACAATTTTAACTAAAACCTCTGCTTTTCCAAAAATTTAACAGATCATTTTATTTATGAAATAAACTAATAAAGTTATTACTACTAATAACTGATTAACTTTTTTAGTTAAAATATTAAAATGTAATATCTTTTCTAATTAACTGAAATCTCCTTCTCTAAAAATATCATGGAAAACATATATACAAATATAATAACTAAATCATATCAATTAAATATTTTAAGTTTGCAAAAATTCATATCTTAAAACTTTAAATGACAAATTAAATAAAAATTATATTATACTAAAATAATTCCGTTCGGATTCTAAGTTAATATATTTAATCCATACAAATCGAATAATTATATTTGTTAAAGCCGTGAAAACAAATTTGAACATTTCGATGCATACGTCGAAGGAGAATTATTGCAAGAGATTCGAAAGTATCAACCTAAAAATCAAAATGGGGCCTGTGATTAGAAATAAAGTTAGGTGACAAGTTGAGGAGTAATAATATATAAATAAACAGGTAAGGAATATTAATTAGTGGGTAGTTAGGTGCTGTTTAGCATAATTACAAAATGAAACACTTAAAACCATACCTTTAAGTAAAGCTCAAATATTCCTCTCAAAAAAAAAAAAGTAAAGCTCAAATAATGTATCCACAAAATATGTGAGATCAAAACAAACTACTATAGTTTTGTTTTTCTTGTAAAGCTTCGCAATGCAATATTTATTTAAGCAATGTTTTTTTTTTTGTAAAAGTATTTAAGCAATATTTAATTAACTTTTTGCCAATGTTTTATATATTAGCACTATGCAGTAAACTTTTTCATGAGCCCCTAAAACTTTTTCATGAGCCCCTAAATTTTTACTTTTATAATAGCAATTCAGTCACTTCACCTCAATTATTATCAAGAAAAAAAGAGTGGTGTCTTATTCAGACTTGTCTCACCCCATGCACTGATGCAAGTATGATGTCCCACTCCTACCTTTCTTCCAGCTCCAGCTTCCCCGTTTGGTGCAAGGATCCAATGTCATTATCACTTTCCATTCTTCTTTATAAGTATTAGACTTTTTTGCAGGACAGTGGTCTGAACTATAATTTTTTTGCATAAAAATGGCCAACTTATAATAATGAGCATCCGCATGGCCAAACTTTAATATTTTAATCACCCGATTGCATTCCGTCAAATTTGTGTAACGGACGTTAGTTTTAGAGGGGTAAAGTCGGAATTTCAATATATAACAGCTATTTTCTTACTTACAACTTGTATTTATATATCCCCAATTCTCTATAAAAATAACTTCAACATAACCAGAGCTCTCCTTTTTTTTTTTGCTAAATTTCAACTTGACTTATTTTTTTGCTACATGTACATATTGACCTTTTTAAATCTTATCAGCTGATAGTTCTTGCTAATTTGACATTATCTGTTTTTGTTATAAATTTAATGCTGGAGTGAAGCCTTCTTATGCTTAATCAACTGCAGGGCGTAATAATTAAATGCTTTGTTGTTTCATCTCACATTGCACTTGTATTTGGCTTATATTAGCCAATGTTTATAAGTTCTCTATAGACACCAGCAATGGAACTTTGATAAGAAACAATTCAGTTGTAGAATCTTTTCTACTTAACAAACAGCGGTATGACCATCAGTAAAGGCTATAAGCGAAGTAGTCAAACCATCCGAAAGCTTTTGTGAAATTTGTATGGAAGATAAAGAAACCTGGTATATGTTCATAAACAGTACATGCTCTCACTCGTTTTGTTACGACTGTACAAGAAAACATATCGAAACAAAGGTTCAAGATAAAGTGAAGATCGTTACATGTCCTCTAAAACTAACGTCCGTTACACAAATTTGACGGAATGCAATCGGATGATTAAAATATTAAAGTTTGGTCATGTGCGTGCTCATTATTATAGGTTGGCCATTTTTATGCAAATAAATTATAGTTCAGGCCACTGTCGTGCAAAAAAGTCTAAGTATTATTACTTCTCATTATATTTACTTCTTAATAATCAGAGATCGGATCTAGATAAAATGATTCCAATAATTGAGCTGTTACAAACAGTGTTGTGTTATTCAATAATTTCGTATCAAGGGTTGTGTTTTGTCAATATCACAAGCAAAGATTAATAGTTAAACTGTCGGTATATATATATATGGGTCCTGGTCTGTTGTAGCATACGTACGACAGTAGAATTTTTGGTGTAAAAATAGAGAGCTCATCTCTCTACGTATCGCAGAAACTTTCTACGGTACGGATGTGCGATACGGTATACTGCAACATACGTTTAGAGTTGAGCTCCAGCCTATATATATTACTCCTATTAGACTTTCCACAGTTGTGTGATGTCCCTTTTGGCCTTTGCTAATTGGTATCAACCACCACTTCTTTTACATCTTTTCTCAATCAACTATTGGAGAAGTGAAAGTTTAGTGTGTGTAACTTATCCGTCCTAAATGTACAATTTGTGTGTGAACTAAAGCTGAGTGCAACTCATCCGTCGTAAATGTATACAATGTACAATTTGTGTGTAAATTAAACCTGAATGCAACTCATCTGTCCACTACAAGAAATCCGCTATCTAGTAACAGAACTAACCGTTGCTAAGTTATTGAAATCCGTTGCTAAAATGGTTGTAAAGTGTTTTCCTAACGGAATGCTAACAGAATACGGTCGTTGTAACAAACACCGTTGGGAAGTCTCTAACAACGGAATTCATTTCCGTTACTAAATTTAACAACGGACTACCAACAGAATGGTAACGGAATTCTGGTTTTTATCTGTTGGTATTATTAGCAACCAAATGCCAACGGAATTTCCGTTGTTATATTTCCAACCAACTTCGTAACGGATATTCTGTTAGCATTGTTAGGCGTTAGCAACCAAATGCTAACGGAACTTTTGTTGTTATATACAACGTCGTATATGTATAATTTGTGTGTAAACTAAACCTGAGTGCAAGTGAATCAACAAATTACATGTAATCTTTGTAATACGCTAAGTAGGGAGGAAATATTGTTGTGTTGGCTTATTTCTATCGTGGAAGATTAGTCGATGTCTCTTAGATGTGTTACTCAAGGAATACAATGTTGATTAACATGTACGAGTAAAGTTCTCAGACGACGCGTTAGACAAGTTATGTTCGGTGTTCAGAGAGATTTAATGGCATCTCTTGCTGAATTCCAGCAATCATAGGTGGGTTTTAAACGAGTGTAGAGGAGTTTAGTCAAACGGTTCTCAGAAATTAGAAACTATTGCAGTTCAGCTTATGAAAATGTCACACAACTCAAGACCGACCAGGAGAAGCCATATACCACTTGTGTAGTTGTGTGTATGTGATGAAAAATGAATAATTGTGTTTTGTTAATGGAACTGAACATAACATGGTAGGATACCATTCGGATGCTCAGCATGGTGGTAGCACATGGAACAAGTCACATGCCTCTGATATTGACTGAATTATATTAATATGCTTATAAACTAGGAAACCAAGCAACATGATAGGGAAGACCAAGCCTGGTGCAAATATTAATTTGGTTGTCAGTTTTGATCTGGGCCACAAATCACTTTTGGGCTGTGGTTGAAATCTATTAGGCAATACAATGCTATTGCCTCATGGGTCTCACTCTAGTAGGATCAATGAGCTGAACAAGACTTCAACAAAAATTCTAAAAAAATGAACAAAAATGCATATCTGAATTGTTAAACTCTTGTCATTAAGATGCCTGTCCAAGGCTTTTCCAAAATTTAACGCATAAAATCTGCATTCTTCATTACCCTAATTGGGACTAGGAATTAGGAAGGATTTGCACCTGATCAGCAATATAATTATTCACTCCTGACTGAATCTACTATACAACAATGCAGTAAGGTGAGATACTGAGATAGCCAGGCTACTGATAAACCCCACAGCTGGTTTTAACAAACACTTGCTTTAGTATTGTTTTGTTGAGGCAGAAATTTTCGTAAATACTTAATTAGTTCGGACACCTCCCAGAATGTCTTCATTGGTAGTCATGTAAGGCAGTTCTTTTTTGATTTTTCAATTTTGTATTGGGTCAACAGGTTCATCGCGTCATGATCCAAATGCAGTTGTAGGCTTTTAACACAAGGAAGAATGGCACAATTGCATACATGGCTGATTGCTTAGTTGAGAATTCGAGACTCTCTATGTGTTGAGATCACTTCTGCCCCTCCTAAAAGGCCACAAGTGAGTACTGCACATAAATTTTTTTTTTTTAAAAAAAAAAAAACAGAAGGGAAAAATGTTAAAGAGAATACTAGTAGAATCACACACTAAAATTTAGAAACAGGATGTCTGAGCCCGGGTTCGAACCGGGGACCTTTAGTGTGTGAGACTAACGTGATAACCAACTACACCACCCAGACGACGTGGTAAAATTCCTTAGTATATCTATATATTTGAAGACATTGTTTTATTTAAAATACATTTATACAGCTACAGCACATGAAGGTGAGACTGTGAGAGGAGACAATCGGAGCAGCAATGTCGACGAGTGAAGCAGAAACCCTAGTCCCTGATCCCAGCTCCAATCAGGAACCGACACATCATCACAATTTACAATCAGAAGAAGAAGAAGTTTCTGCCGGTGAAATGAAGTCGCCGTTGCCGTCGTCGTCGGAGATAATAAAAGCAATCGAAGTAGTCGAAAGAGACTCTACTGCCATCGCCCAGAGTTTCACTTCACTCTTCGCTTCTCTTCGTTCCTCTTTATCTCAGGTACACACACAAAGAGATAGACTAGAGAGATTAGGGAGGGAGGGGGGAGAGAGAGAGAGAGAGAGAGAGAGAGAGAGAGAGAGAGAGAGAGGCATAAACTGATTTTATGACAATTGTAGGTTATTATATTGTGTCTGATTTTATGTTGTTGCTGTAGATAAATCGTAATTGAGATGCTAATATCTAGTTAATTGATTGTGCTTAGTTATAGGTACGGATAATATGGCACTACATACTTTCTGATTTCGAATGTTTATCAACTTAAGCATAAAATTAGGTATGCAATTTGAGAATTTCAAGATCAAATAGATGATCTGTCTTGCAGGTTACTGGACGTTCTGTTGATCATTTGGAGTGTTTCAATGATGCTGCTGGTCGTCTTCAAGAATGTAGTAAGTGTACTTATTGTAAAGCATGTTGCCTTATATATATTTCCAATCGTGATTTGGTATGCTAAAGATGGAGTCCTGAGCTTCTTTAGAGATCATTGTTTTTTCGGCTTTCTCTATTTAGAAGTTGCAGTTTGTATGAGGTGCAGCCTAGCACATTTTAGCATAGGGGCAAGATAGTTGAATTCCAGTGATAGTCAAATAGAAGTCTATGATGCTGCTAGTCCTTTTTTTCAATTTTTTTTTCAACTTTTAAATTAGCTTAATGCAGTTCGAGGTTTATTTGTTGGATATTAATATCTGTATCTTTCCTTTTTGTTCGGTTTTTTTTTTGTAGCACTTGATGCGGCAACCAAAGGAAATCGGTACATAAATTCCTGCCTTAGGTATGATTTCAAACCTTTTTTGATTATTTGAAATTCCTACACTATGAGAAGTAATGTTGGTTGTATATATAATGCAGGTTAAATGAGGAAATGAAAGGCATGGACATTCTGGCAGCGCAACTGTATCCTTTGTGTCATCGGTTTTACTAGTGCTTTATGTTTTGATAATCATTATGTATGTAGGCATGCATGAATTCAATCCTTAATTGAACCCCTGCTAAAAAAAATTAAAAGAAGAAAACCAAGTTGGTCCATTCATCATTTACCAGTATTAAATTTTAATAGTTGTGGGTTGTAAGAGATCAGAGGAGCCTGATTAGTTTTTAGAGTTTTAGACAGATTCTCATGTTTCATGAATGTCTTCCTACTACTTGTTTGTTCCCTTGATTCATACAAAGAAAGATTCTGAGAAGGAATGTAGATGCTTTGGATTCGAATGTGAATAGGCTTCTCCGACTTCCATGACATGTTGATCTGGTATTAAGTTGGCTAGTGTAACCAGTGTTTCTCAAACTCTTTACAACTTGTTTCAAGAATGTAATCACTGATGTAGATATTTTGGCAGGTAATGCATTGAGATCTAATGGATATGACTGCCCCTGTGACCATGCTTAAAAAAGTTACTGTCCTGCTTGTTGGTTATTGATCAACATGGTGGTACAATCTTTCAGATATTTGCAGGACTATGAAAGTAGTCAATAATGTAACGTTTCCAGGAGTTCATGTTATGTCTTGAGAAATGGATTTGCAGCATCCAAAAACTTTCTTACGAGGAAGTGTTTTCTATATTTACTGTTTTTAAATGAAATTATGAATAGAGTTAGTCATCTCTTAATTCTCATATCATGGAACAAGGTTTCTTGATTGAGATTTCTGAATGTTATATTACCAGTGTATGCAGGAGTTATAACTGGCATAATTTGCAGTTGTTGAAAAAACAGTTATTATGATCATGGAAATTTGCACGAGGTCAGCCTTTGCATAATTTGAGTCTTGCCATATGTTAGAACTTGGTTATATTTTTCTTCTTTTTGACCTTAGTTGCATTTTTGCGTTTCCAACTTTTTTTATCTGGTGGAGAAATTCATGCATTTTTGTCAGGTAAGTAGCAGAGGAGTCTTACCATGGTTGTAAAAATCGGTAATCGATATAAATCGGTTGAGGTACCGATTTAAGATTAATCGGGTAATCAGGGATTAATCGGAAGAATTAATCGGAGTATTAATCGGATATTATAATAATATTTAATATATTAGTCTAATTTACAATTCAATATATCATTTTAAATAAATTTACAGGATTAATCGGATTTCAAAAATCGAATCGATTGGTTACCTTACATAGAATTAATTGGCTAAATCGGGGATTTTTAGAACATTGAGTCTTACAAGTAGACTCTAAACCTTAAAATAATATTGTGGCATTGGTGGGGGAAGGTCTTCCAGCAAAAAACAATGTTCATTAAAATTTAAAAATAACAAGATATGATCACCTATAGACAAAGACATGAGAAAGAGGACTTCATGATTTACAGACTTGGGAACCAGGAAAGACTAGGTGGCTAATCCGCATTATAGCTTAATAGCTTTCTGGCCACCCTATCTACAGAATTTGAGTGCTGGTAGTCTGATTCCGAGACAATTTCTTCGCATTCACTGTCAGATAAGCATGTCTTAAAGCTTTTATACTCTTCTTATGATGTAGTAAAATTTTTAATGTAAGGCTTGAACTAACAAAATTAGGCAGTGACTACATGAATTCCATAGAACAATTAGGGAAACAAATGATTGGGGAATCGTATATATCAGGCATGATTTCCAGGATAGAATGTAATATAGGGAAGTTAAATATATTTAGATCATTCTATGCCTAAAGAACCACACTAAACAATGACATCATAGGACCCTCATGCCAAATACACTTCGTTTGACATGATCAGAATAAGCTGAACAATGTATGACACATCAGAAATTCTTGTGCTCACTAATCTGCATTGATCATGAAATCATTCCCACTCAATAGTTGATGGAGGTTTGGATGTAATATCTTGAACAACTCTGTTTACACCTCTAACACTGTTGCAGATCTTCCTTGCCACATCATCAAGGAACTTGTGTTCAAAATTATACCTGCATTTCACAAATTGAAAGGTGGATGAATAAATGTATTGTAAAAGTTAACGAAGTGCAGAAAACCATCAGGGAATAGCTTTCACAATGTACAGTAGACTGATAAAATAACATACACAAAAATGAAAAAGATTCACAAACTAGACATTTTCTACTTGTATACTAAATGAGCAAGAAAGGAATGCCCAGTAAAATCAAATACCATACCCAGTGATTAGTTATGTCTATGTAATGTTGTACTCTTACACATTGGATAACCATCTATCAAATACTTAATTATGTTGAAAGTACTGTTAGTAGTGCACATAAGCTAACCAAAACTAGTGTAGTAAAAATGAAAATAGCTTTACAGAGACATCAAAAACATCAAACTAACAGAGTAATTTTGCTGAACCGTATCAATTTTAAGGTCTATATGCTCTTGAACATAAAAACAGATAAAATTTCATAGGTTCTTTCAAATAGGGGGATGAGAATGATATTTTATAACGAGTTATTAAAAACACACGTGAAACCAATGATATATACTCACCAGTCTGCGGTCATTCCATCTTGACTTGTTACAGCTCTTAGTGCAACAACATGAGAATGTGTTCTTTGATCTCCTTGAACCCCGACTGACCTTACTGGTAGAAACACAGCAAAAGCTTGCCATATGGAATCATATAAGCCAGCATCTTTAATTGACTGAATAAAAATCTCATCCACCTAAGATACACATTGACCAATTTGAATATGAATGTGATGTATTACTCGCCAGATATAGAAAAGTTGTAGATGCCATATATTTCAAAAATGACAATTGTGATAAAAATATTATGCTCTAGTTGGTGCTCTGCTATATGTTATACTACTGACAAGGTATTAATGCCCTTGCCCTTCCAGCGAATAGAGAAACAAAAGCTTTACACTTTCAACACAGTACCTGGCGGAGGATGTCCAAGGCATTTCCTTCAGTTACATCACCCAAGACTCGCACAGCAAGGCCAGGTCCAGGGAAAGGATGGCGCTTTAGAAATGGTACTGGAACATTTAGTATTTTTCCCAGTTCGCGAACCTGCTCACAAATAAGAGAGAATTAAATGAGACGCATAAAGTCTATGCACACGACATTGAGTGAGTTTGAAATCTATAAGGTAAAATGTAAACCTCGTCCTTAAATAAAAGTTTAAGAGGTTCAATAAGCTTCAATTTCATGTCCTTGGGAAGCCCCCCAACATTATGATGACTCTTGATTGTGTGGGAGTGGGTTCTTCCACTACCTGGTGGTGGACAGGATTCAATCACATCAGGATATAAGGTTCCTTGAACCAGGAAGGCAGGTTTTTTCCCTGTTTTCTTTTCCAAATCACTAGCAAAAGCATCAAAAATGCAGATGAACTCCTTTCCGATAATCTTTCGCTTTGCCTCAGGATCTACAACGCCTTTTAGCTTGCTGAGGAATTGCTCTACAGCATCAACGCAAGTAACAGGTAAATGAAGATCCTTTTCGAATGTTTCCATCACCCGTTCTCTCTCCTTAAATCTACAAATATAAGTAACTTGTCACTCAAATTCCAAATTTCATGTTTAAAATTAATTTGTATGGCACTTTCATGAAAGCAAGCTACAAAAATAAAATATTTATTCATTCCTAGAAACATACCTCAGTAAGCCATTATCAACAAAAACACAGTGAAGCCTGTCTCCAATTGCTTTGTGAACGAGAGTAGCAGCAACAGTGGAATCAACACCACCAGATAAGGCACAAATGACATGTTCTTCAGTCCCAACCATTTCATTAATAACTTTTATTTCTTCCTGCATAACATCTGTCATAGTCCACCCATCAGAGACTCCACAAACATTGAACAAAAAATGCCTCAATGTTGCCATTCCTTCCGGCGAATGTGTCACCTACATAAACCTCTCACATTTTAGCATAAGATAAACCTCTCACATTTTAGCATAAGATAATACCTCTCCAGAAATCCAAAACACTACAGCAATCTAACAAAATTACAATTGCAAAAACACAACAATCAAAGCATTAAAAACCAAACCAATCAAATAAACAGCATACGAACAAACAATTCAATATCCACAACATTCATAGAGTTTTTAGTCTCTAACATGTCATAAAAATTATCACTACCAAGAAACAAAGTTCATTTCTTCACATCCATATAATTCACAGATTAGCATAAAAGATTCAATCTTTTATCAATGCAACACTTATAACACACATAATAACACATCGAAAAGTACTCTGCACATCGCCAATACATTATACCTCAGGATGATATTGAAGACCATAAAACCGCCTCCCGGGATTCTGGACAGCAGCAACAGACCCCTGCTGACTCCTAGCCACAACTTCAAACCCTTGAGGCAACCTGACCGCCTCATCGCCATGACTCATCCAAACCATCTGCTTATCCCCAATTTTCCCATACTCAAACAACCCACAACTCTCCTTCAAAACCTCAATCTCCATCCTCCCATACTCTTGTTTCTCCCCAACTCTCACTTCCCCACCAAGCTTCTCCACAAGTAACTGTAACCCATAACAAATCCCCAAAACAAACACGCCCTTACTCTCCACATACTCAACAAACCCATCTGGAAATGACGGAGCGTCGAGCGCGTGGACCGAGTGGGGCCCTCCAGAAAGGATGATTACAGATGGGTTTAAGTCGGAGATGGATTTGAGGGAGGAAGTGCCGGAAATGCAGAGGGAGAAGATGGATAAGCTTCGGATCCGACGAGTGATGAGATGGGTGTATTGGGATCCGAAATCGAGGATTAGAACTAGGTTTGATTTGACTGCTTGAGCTTCCATTGCTAGGGTTTTTGAGAAGCTCTGGTTTAGATGAATTGTAATGTAAAAGGGGGTTTAGAATAGTGTTGTTGTATATATAGGATTAGGGTTTTAGGGTTGGCGGGAAGGTGGCCCCTAAAATGTCTACATTAGTACTACAAAATAAAAATTATACTCCTACTTTTATTATATTCGTACATAGAATAGGAAATATCAAATATTAATCGGGTTTATTACATTGGTTGATTATTAATGGTAATGGGATTGATATGAGATTTTTAGATAAAATATTCATGGTGTAGCATTTTTCTTTTTGTTAATTGTCATTGCATGACTCGTGCCTCTCCAGACTCCTCAACTCATGCCTCTATTTGTTTGTTTCAAGAGTTGGCCAATTTTTTAACAATTTTTTTTTTTTTGACAAATTTAAATTTAAAGAGTTTAATAAATCTGTTGTTGTTTAGTTCTGAGCTTCCAAGTATACACTTTAAAGAATCATGTGATTAATATTTTCTCTGCCAATGCTTATCTTTTTAAACTAAATTCACATATCAGTTACAGATTTACTTGCCTCATTTTAGACAAGAAAGTTTTAGTCTCTGCTTCTTAAACTAGGTGTGAAGGTGTGTGTAGTTTGTACATTTAATCTTTCTCGTACCCTATTTTCGAGTGTGACATAATAAGTATGTTCGGTTTGGTCCGTAAGATGTTTTCGAATAGTTACTAGTAACTAAACAGGACAAGTTTCACTGTCAATATTCATATGTTAGAAGCTGAGTTGAGTTATTGGATGAGATCCTACATTTAACTAATACAAGTGGTCTGCATTATTAATTCTTCCAACAAATCATCAGTTAGTTGAATCACCACTTCTTCAGTCTCAAGCTTCCTGCCACTCCAGTTTTCATCGTTTTTGATATCTTTGATAGCAAGGTCGTCCAATGTTCTTGGCATCTCTGGTGGAACAAGATACCACCGAATTTCTTCCAGGAAGTCTTCCATCATATTCTTGGCTAGTGCGGAAGATGCTAGAGTGTTTTGTCTAAGGGATGAAGCTCGAGGGTAAAAATCAAAATGGCTTTGATTTATCTCTAGCAAGATGTCCTTGATGAAATCCAAGAAGAGTTTGTGTCCAACAAGTGAAGAAGTGTTGAGTAGTTCAACAGAGGAGTGCGATTTCTTTGATAACTCTTCCCAGTACGAACCAGTAGTTTGCAGAACAGTTCTTAAGTGATCTTCAACAAGTAAAGCTTCTTTGCAATCAGTATCATGTGGTCGCGTATGAGATTTAGCTGTTGGTTGATACTTAAGACTTCAGTTTCAAATAAAATACGAAAACACAGGAAAAAAAGATTGTGAATTGAATTTAAGCTCGACTTTTTTCCTTTTTGCTAAGTAACAATGTTTTCCACTTACCATGACAACTTATGTTGCTGCTGAGGTCAGTAAAATCCTTGGTGAAAAATGCCTTTAGTACAGAATTGGGACTCAGATGTTCTTCTCTTTCGTTACTGCCATCGTTAATCTGAACTTTGTATTTACTGAAAGGGTTTGGTAATGAAGAATTTAAGGGCTTGTCCTCCAACTGGAGATCCTGAAAAGATTCAGAAGGTTAGCAGGACTAAGAAAATATTAGGAGCATCATTCCATAGTCCGGCCTTGGGAATGACCTTAGAAGTAGTTATACAGTCTGAAACTGAAAACCATTACCTGTATAGAACACTCAGAAAATCTGTTTTCACGGGATACTTTAGTTGTACCAGTACTTTGTTCAGGACAGGCTTGTTTTGAAATATCCAAATCTTCTGATATGATCATGTCATTCAGTTCCATGTTATTCACATAAGCTGTACAGTAAGACATAGACTTAACTGGAGGACAATAAACCAGAAGCTTAAAATTACATTTCAAAAGATGGATTAGTGCTAATTTACCTTCACAGCTTATACCATCACTTGAATAGACAGGTTCAACAGTCTCTTCTCTGGACTCGACATTGTGCGATTCATCTGTAAGTTTCATAAAACGTGCACTTGTTGCAACCTCAAAATATTGAAGTGGCGAACTGTGTTCGTCCCATGAAAACTCATTGTTGCTGCAAGCTGAATATATCATCTTTCGTGGGCAAGCAGAAGCATCCGCATCCTTTTCTTGACTGAAAGCTGCAGAGCATTCATGTTCCGGTGAAGAGAGTGGTGAAGAAAGTATGCTTTTTAATGTTCTTGGTCCTTGTATGTCTGAAAAATGTTCTACATTTTCTGCATTCCTTAACATTTTAGAAAGGTGCATCTTTGCCTCAATATCTCTTTGGTTAAAGCTGCTAACAGTTGGTAAGTTCAGTTTTTGACTAACAGCAGCTCTGTTGCTCAACTCCAGATTTATATGCTTTCGTAATACATCCCTTTCATGTTTTGTCAGTCTTGGCTTTAGAACAACTATAGAATTTGAAGTTGACGGAATCTCATCATCTGCTGATGGGCATCCATATTGAGATTTAATCCTCTCTAATAATGACTTGTGAGTAGAATGTGTAGGGTTTTGACTCTTTCTTGGAATGGCATTGTTCCCGCATTCAGCAAGCTTGTTTTCGTAGAGTAACTTAACTGTTTCTTTCTTTGCCTGCTGCAAATTCTTTGCATTGCGGACTCGCTTTACCAACAGAGAATTAGGATCCTTTAGGAGTTTAAGAAACAACTCATTGTTTGAATCTAAGATTTCTAATGCAAACTTGTGCATCTCATCGTTCTCTTGAATCAGTTTTGTAGGCACATTTACCTCACCAGCAATTCCTACACCTTTGTTCTCTGGTGCACTCTGAGAATCAAATGTGACAGCAACCACATATTAGGAATTAACTAAGACAATGTTATATCATTTGTATGCATAGTCATCTTAACTCCTTAGTTCTTGGGACATCAAGTGTTTAACTTGCCTTAACCCCTTGACAATTATTTCCAAGAGTAGAAGCATTGCTTTTTTCCCTAGGATGCCCTGCTCCTGCAAAAGTTGCAACTTTCCAAGTTATTCAAAGAAGACAGGCCTTGGGGGAAAAACATGTGAATCATAATTTAAAGAACAAAAGAAGAACATGTTATATACAAATAAACAACAAACCGCTACATATGTTTAATATGTTTGTAGCAATATATCGGAAAAACCCCTTGAGGTCTGTCAAAACTAGGGGTGTCAATTTCGGGTAATGGGTCGGGTTCGTGTCGGATTTGTTGTACCCGGTCATGTTTTTGGATCAACCCGAACCCGACCCGAACCCGAAATGGGTTGAAAATTTCAACCCGAACCCGACCTGTTATGTACCCGGTCAACCCGAAAATGACCCGTTTTGACCCGAAAATAATAAAAAATAATTATTTTTATTTTATAAAATAATTTTTATTTAAAATATATTAAAAAAATATAATATCAATTTAAAGAGATGAGATGTAAATTAAAATTATTTAAATAATTATACACACATGTATACAATTATAAAGTAAATTTTAATATTATGTATAATATATTACATAAATTAAATTTTTGGGTCGGGTTTCGGATCGTGTCAAATTTTGACACCCTAGTCAAAACTCTGATCGCCTTTTACTAAGAGAAGAGGAAACACACACACACACAATAAATCACACAGGTAAGAATCACTTAAGGAAAATATCAAGTATTATCGATGATTAATTACCAGTAACATCTCTCTTTTGGTTCTTCGTAAGAAGCTTCTTTTTGGGATGAAAACGTCGGTGACCAAAAAAACCTTTCAATTGCCACTTGCAGCCCACCTGAACCTTTTCTGTTACCACGACATGTTCCCTTTTCTTTTGCATGATAATGTTGCTCAAAATATGCTGCTTAACTTTGACAGAAGAATCCCACTTGTATAATTAAATCAATCCTGATATGTAACAGATCTCAATCTTCACAAATTATCATAAGAACAAGTAATAATGTTGCAGAAGTAGAATCTTCATGTCATAAAATGAGGTGACAGTAAGACAGTACTACTAGTAAATTATGATACTCCATTATAGAAACACAAAGAATATTTAAGTCAGGCTCTCCAGTTTTGACTCTCTCCCCTCTCTTTTCAGTAGCTTTATACTATAATTTATACAAGTGAAATTCACACATCTTTGTTTGTTTCATTTTTGTCCGGCCTTTGATTCCAAAGTTAACACATATATGACAAACCATTGAAGATCAAATCATTCACTACCAAGTAGTAGGCACACACATCACACATGTACATATAAGGAATAAAAGTTACCAACACATAAATTTACGTAAATAGGGGTCTAAACAAAGATTAGACACTAATTTACATAAATAGTGGTCTAAACAAAGATTAGACACTAATCCACGTACAGCATTCATGAATAAAGTATCAGTCCAGACTCCAGAATTTAGGGACTCTGTAACTACCTTTTCGATACGTCTAAGCATCAAGTTGAAGAGGTGAAGACCCAGTTTATAAATCAATTAAGTATTTTTAATTTCTAAAAGTTAAATAATCAATGAAATTACTGATTCTCCAGCCTTCAACCTTGCAGTATAAATATACTACAGAGACCATATATAGTACTACTAGACCATCATATATACTCCTATTAAGCAGCCCAAAACAGAGAGTCAATCTTTGAGATCTTTTAAAAAGAAAACACAATTGAAGCTTATCATCTGTAACAATAATGTTACAGTTTATTTGCTTTTTTACAGAAATTAATTCGCTAAAGAGTACCGTCATTAATTTTTTGCAATCGTGCTCACTATTATTACGAAGATACTGAAACAGGGGAAAAAGAGAAAGAAATCTTAGTACTGCATTTTACATAAATAGGCTTTACAATTTACCATTACATAGAGAGAGAGAGAGAGAGAGAGAGAGAGAGAGAGAGAGAGAGAGAGAGAGAGTCATAAAGAGGATGATTAGTACTGTAATGAGCTGTGCAAACCAACGCAAAAAGCTGTGTCATCTTTAGAAATGAACATTTTAGACTTTTAATATGTAAAAATAATTCCCATATGTGTGTCTATGAGTGATGCATATAATAGAGAGTGAGTGAGTGGTGTATGCATGCTTACTTGAAACAGCTTTACACCTTGATGAAGTAGCTGAGCAGCTCTGTACATGAAGGAGGATAGATGAAGTATTAGAAGAGTGTTGGAATTTACAAGACAGAGACAGAAGAGAAGAAGAAATAGTGGTTTACATATATTTAGCCAGGAGTAGTTGTTTATAATAAAACTTGTATTATCATCAAATTCACCATACGCAACCAACAACACAAGTAGGTAATATGAATGTGTGTGTGTGTGTCTATGTGTAGATGAGAATGATGATAGGAGTATATAGATTTCCTGTACCAGCCACTTGATTCAGCATCGCTTTCATCACAAGTTAAAAAAACTAATGTTTGTTTTCCATCTCTCTCTCCGGCTATACCATTTTATATGTCCAAAGTCGCTTGGTAGATAAGAGCCATCTCCGATAGAAGACTTCTATTACCACATCATCAAATATATTACTTTTTTATTTCTTTTTTCCTCGACAATTTTTTTTACAAATCTATTCAATTAGTTGGTAACTTTAAAAATTGCCAATGTGATCCCATATATAAATTTTATATTATCTTATAAATACATTTAAAATATGGGAGATATAAAAAAGTGTAGAGTTAAATACATTTTTGGGGAGTTGTATGTGTTTTAACTAAATGGGAAAGTTGCCAACTTTTGGCAATTTTAGTTAGCTAACTTGTTGGCAACACTGATACTCCAATAGAAGGCAACAAGAATAACACACATAGATGCTCTAAGATATACACCGCTAAATACTTTTTTCACTTCGTTTGTATGTCCTACAAATGGACACACGTAAATATAATTCAATACACTGCATTAGAATAAAAGTCTCTTTTTGAAAAATTACTTATTTTAAAAAAACATTAATTAGATGATACATTTCTTCTTATATCCATTATAATGCATTAACTTTTAAGAATAAGAGTTATTTTATACTCTTGGTCATTTCTCATTAATTACTATACAATTTTCAAAATGGATAATTTAGAAAAAATAATCACAAATTTACATTAAAAATTAGAAATGAACATTTATTATGGGAAAAAAAATTATCTCCAAACCATTATTGTGGGACGAAGGTCAATACACGAGTATTCAATACACGTAAATATAAAATGAGGAATTTTAATCCATAGATGTGCTATCCATATCATTAATTATTGGGAAGATACATGATATTTGAGAAATTTTTTTGAAAATTTTATTTGCTCCTTTAACATTTTTCAACTCCGAATCTCTTTAATAAAAAAAATTTCAATCTTACTAAAATTTAATAATTTCGTGATAATTAATATTTTTTACGAAAATTGTAGTATTAAATTTCGATCCCACCTTTTGTTTAAAATGATATCTTTTGATTAAATATATATTTTTATATATTTTACGAGTATGAAAAATATTTTATAATACTAATTTGGGATAGTTCTAAAAACTTAAGTTATTCATTATCATTTCAATTGTACTTAATTGATTATCGTGATCTCTGCGTTTATAAAAGATATTCATAAAATTAAACATGCTAGTGAATTCATAAGTACCTTTTTGTGAAAATGATGACATACATAATTTTCGTATAAGTTTTATGATTCAAGAAAATTATATACATTGTATTTAATATTATTTAAAATATAAAATTCTAGTTTATTTTAAAGCGAAAAATATGAACCTTTTTATTTGATAAGTAATAATTTTTTTTGATCTCAAAAATATTATTTTAGAATGTTTCTACTGTATAAAACATTTTTAACTAATCATTTATCTTTATTTCAAAAAAAAAACTAATCATTTATCTTTACAAGACCAATGAAGTTTGCAATTGTTCCTACTAAGCTTCTGTTATACTCCCTCCGTCCCAACTGATTCTTTACCGTTACTATTTTGGGCCGTCCCATCCACTTCTTTACATTCCCAAAATAGTAAGTTTTAACACTATTACACCCACTACTTCATTTATTTTAACAATACTTTACACTATTACACCCACTACTTCACTTATTTTAACAATAAAATCACTATTACACCCACTACTTCACTTATTTTAACAATAAAATCACTATTACATCCACTACTTCATTTATTTTAACAATATTACACTCACTTTATACCCACTATTATATGTTTGTCTTGTCCTCCGTGCCCAGTTAGGATGTAAAGATCCCACTGGGACGGAGGGAGTATATGTTATACTTGGTATGTTATACTCCCTCCGTCCTTCGTCCCTCGTGATCGTTTACGTTGGTTTTTTCACGGAAACCAAAGATTATGATTAAAATAAATGAAGTAGTGGGTATAACAGTAATTTTATTGTTAAAATAAGTAAAGTAGTGGGTGTAATAATGATTTTATTGTTAAAATAAGTGAAGTAGTGGGTAGCATCTCCAACGGCGTTAACTAAAAATGATTGGCTAAATTACATAAAATATTGATTATGTAAAATTTGTCGAACCTGTAAGACATTTTGTTCCGAGGGTGTTGGCTATAAAGCCTATAATGATTGATTATATTTTAAAAATGGTATGTTATTAATATTTCAAGTTGTTATTAATGTAATATATAATTTTAATATAGAAATAAGTGATGTGACAATTCACTACAGGTCTCTAGAGATTCGACAAATATAACCAACATCAAGAGATTATCTATAATTATAGACAAGGCTTTTGTCACATTGGAGTGCAAAATTTTTTACACATTCTTTATAATTCTTATTTATGGTAATTAATTTTAAATTTTACCTGAGAGGTTTCTCCCATTGGAGATGCTCTAATAATGTACAGTGTTGAAAAGGGGGAATGAAGTAGTGGATGTAATAATGTATTTTATTGTTAAAAATTACTATTTATAGTATGTAAAGAAATGAGAGAGATGTCCCAAAATAGAAACTATAAAGAAATGAGAGGAATGTCCCAAAATAAAAATTATAAAGAAATGAGAGGGACGGAAGGAAGGAGGAGTTGGATCAAGAGTTCAATGCGTTGGTTCGTTTCAGTAGAGCCAGTGGATAACTTACCATAAAAATAAGGGAGCATATGGGTAATTTTTTCTTCATTTTTTTGCCGTTTTGACACAAGGATATGTTATCAAATAAAATATTTAAAAAAGTCATCAAAATAATGTGTCAGTGTTAAATTGATAAAATGAATAATTTTAATTGATGAGATTCACACGTGGATCCATGTCATCAATTATAGCTATTAATCAATAATAAGAAAAAACATGCTATTTGGTATTTTTTTTTGAAAATTTTATTTGATTCACAAACATTTTTCTTGATACAATAAATGTATTAAGTTGATTGATTTTTTTTTTATAAAATCTAAATTGTAGCCCTCACAAGAATTGAAGTAAATACGAAGTCATGCCTGATTCCCGCAACAACCAACATAAAATTTAATTATACGTACGTCTTCTTCGGCCAGACATGAATATATAAAGATCGGGAAATTGTCATTACTCATTACCACTATTGTTCAACGCTATGAATGATTAAGTATGGTGATTGTTGAGTTATAATACTCCGAGTTACTAGCATTTTGACCGTACTTCGTACACGGCATCTTATTTAATGTAAAATGACAATACCAAAAATTTAATAAATTTGATTGATTTATTAGAAAGATATTCTATGCAGTTATATAAGTAATCAATTTTTAGAAAGATATTCTATACAGTTATATAATTATTTAATTAAACGGTGATATGCAAAATTTTATATAAAAGAGTAGCATAGAATTTTGACAATGTTGAAAATTTATTTAATCATCAAAATCTGCAATAAAAGTAATTTTTACAAATAATGAAAACAATAATTAATTGTCTTCATTATTCAAATGCAGAAATGATAATCTCTTCACCCCCAATGGCTCCAAAACATTAAACCAGAAACACAATTTTAAAAAATTATTTCAAAAAAAAGAAAATAATAATAATCTAATGAAATTATCAAAAATGAAAATTAAAAAATTAAACCTTATTTTATTTTTTGCTTTGGCTGCCTGCTGATGAATTACTTGATGATTTCCCTGTTCTTGGTGTCTCTATAATCATTTTACCCGAATACTTTGAAAGTGATGGGGTAGCCTCACCCTCTTGTTAATTGAACCACTGTAAAAAAACAATAATACATAATTAAGATAAATAAATAAGAAAATTATAGATTATATTTTCCATTATGTTTATATAAATATTTTGTTTATAAATTTAATAAAAAAATTATGAATTTTGCATTTACCGAATTTTATGAAAGAATTACCAAAATGTCGATTTTCGATAACTTTTTGCCCAAAATACCGATTCAGATTTCTGGCCCTTTTTACTGACGGGATACGCTACTTCGTGTAGCGCAACCCAACGGTACTGTAGCAGTCAGAAATCCTATCTTCCTCGTCATTTTTCTGTAACTCTTCTCACCGGCGATTTCTCAATCCGATAATAGAACTGTAATAAAAATGGTATAGGTTTGTAGATAATGAAACAACAATTCTAATGGTATATATTATGTAATGGGAAAGTTCGGAATATGGACGAACAGAGAGAAACCAAATGAGTCGCATGAATCGCTATTAATCGCCTTCCTGGAGCTCTTCTCGAAGATGACATAAGATCCACATATTAGAGATGCGTATCATGGGTTACGCGGCTTTTTGAAGAGTGTGTCTTGGTGATATCACGATGTCTTCAGTTTCGTGAAAGGCTTACACGGAACACGATCTAGCGCGAAAGACTTACAAGGAACACGATCTAGCGTGAAAGGTTTACACGGTACACGCAATAGCGTATATTGTCGGTATTTAGGGCCAACTTTCTGAATATCAATATTTTGGACCATGACTATTTATTTTTGATTATTTAGGACCTTCATCCGAATTTTATCTAAATTATATTATTAAGGTCCAAATATTAAAACTTTTGGCTGGTTAATTAGTCAATTAGTCGGTTGTTTATTTGACCATTCTACTATAAACATATTTTATTACTTTTTTATTTTATATGGTTATTTAACTGTTCTAATTCAGACAAATTTCAAAAATATTTAATTTATTTTAAAATCTTTATTTAGAATATGTGTTTAATTATACTAAATTTATTTTATTTAGCTATTTTAAAATATTTAATTTATTTTAAACAGATTTTAGTAAGCGTACTTATTTTAAAATGCTATTAAATTATTCCAATTTAAATAGATCTCCAAATATCTAATAATAATGAAATTTTCTACGATTCAATTTAATTTGAAAACTTATTTTTATAAGTTGATTTATTTTAAAATCATATTCTTCTATTCTAATTTAAACAAATCACTAAAATCTTGAACATGCGGTGTGAGCAACTTTTGCTGTATTTTTAATTTTTTTTGAAAACATGAATATTTTTAAAAATATCCTTATATTTAATAAGATGATAAATATTAAAGGCAATCGGGTATTTGAAAAGAGGACACTATATCAATATTACTTGATTCTTTTCTTTTTAATTTAGTGACGGAACCATAGAGGCCTAGACCATAGTACCATTTGAACCTAAAAAATGGAAAATTAAAAAAAACCTTGATTTTGAGTTAGAAACTATGAAAGAAAATTACTTTAAATTCGAATTAATTTATAAAAAATTGACGAACTTGTACCTCCCACTCTCGAGAGGAATTCATTCCTCCTCTTGTCTATGTCCAACTTAAATTGTAGCAAGAGCGTGTCAAAATTTATACTTGATAAGTGATTTTTATATGTATACATTAGATAAGTTACACAACTCTTTACTCTAATAGTAAATATAAATGTAAAATATCATAACAATATAATTGATCCTGAATATCCAATCTAAGTATGATATCAATTTAATTGTTAACTAAGCACAAAATGAAAATAAATAAATAAGTAAAGCAATGCTTTTTGTCGGCTTTAGCTCTTGTGGGTTACATATGCTCTTTTGCTCAGTTTTGTTCATTTACTCAAGTCACTAAACCGTAACTGAATTTCAGAAACTAAATTACATATTTACATGTATCCATTTGCAACAGGATTTCATAAACTAAATTACAACATGTATCCATTCCTAGCGAACCATTCATCAAAGCTTGTTGCTGACAACATAAGTTAAGGGGCCAAGGAAATAAAGTTCAATTGAATCTGCAACGCTGCCATGCAGTGAAAAAGCAGTGAAAAGGAAAGATATGTAATTCTAAAAGACCATAAAAAATATGACATCCAATATTTTCATCCTTAGATCAAAACACATAAAACCAATAACTCTCCTCAATAATTTTTGTAAAAGAGGTGCATGAATCCAGATTCCAGAAAATACAGTCAGTTAACGAAACTTCAACTTATACAATTTACACAGTTCTAATCAAGTCAAAGTTGATCTCAGTTGCACATCTTATGCACTTTTGTGCCATCAAAAGAAAAAATTTTCCTTTGACTTTCTCAAAATCTTGTAAAGAAGTTTTAAATTCACCGAAAATCTTTATTTACAAAGAAGTGATATCAGTTCAGTGAGCACGAATCACTACAAATATGTAAAAACCACCAGGAATAGCTTATGATATATTACAACTGTTTAGAGCACGTATAAACAATTGATATCCCCTTTTATGACACCATAAGTCATATTAGAAGCAGTCTTTTTGGTTTATTTAACGCAGATCAGATACTTTTATAAATATTATTAGATTTTCCTTTCACTTTTGAAATAATATTTGTTTTAACTAAAAGGTTCACACGAAAACCATATCCATAAAAGCATTCAGAGTATGTCTAGAGTTTAACAAAAGAAAATCCAACCACAGTCAATGACAGCGTTTAAAAACCAAACTACTAAATAAAATGTAAAGTTGTACACCTACGGATCTTAGTACCTCACTGACAAAATATACCCCTGTGCTTCTAAAACTTCAAAAAAATTAAGAATTACACTGATGAAACTATATAATATAGAAAAAGAGATCATAATTTCTTTTAAAAAATCATACAAACACTATTTCTAAATCTTAAGATATTTGTATGCATTAAATGATACGGATAAGGAGTACTACCATGATAAAAATGCAAGTCATTGCAAAGATCGCAATCAATGTGAAAAATGTAATCTTAAAACTATGGGAGTATACCTCCACTGCCTCGGTAATGGTATGAGCGGTGCTTGCCAAGTTATGCTCAACACCCGTTTCTGTAGGATCAAGTATTGTCTCACTATTCTTTAACGACTCGCTCATCATTTAACTATCTTTAAGTTGGCATGCCAACACAACCATCTCTGAAAAATACAAGTGTTTGTTCCGGACCAGCAGCAGGGAGTAGTGATGCCACCCGCCTTACCTGAGCTTCATCTACCCGATGCGGAGGCAGCTATAGGAGGATTTCTCATGCCAGATGAGTTCACGGACCAGTCAGACCCCACTGTGCAGGGTCCCTATGTACCACTCTCACCAGTTATACCTTGGCATCAGATGCCACCAGGAGAGGAGAGAGTGCGTGCTTTGATAGAGGAGGTTACAGGCGGGGCAGAGGCTGAGTCGAGAGGTCATATAGGTGCACCGCACACTGTTCCTTTTGGTGAGTACCGCGAGCTCTGGGAGGCATATGACTTTTTGAGAGGGCAGAATATGGAGCTGCGTAGGGTGACAGGTCGTCCTGTTTCGGACTCCGAGATTCGTCATAACCTCCGGGAGTTGATTGCAGCCGGTACGTATGAGTTGGAGGCATTGAGGTTGGGTGATTCTGGTACTATCGATTATCGTCGGGCCTACCGTATCCTCCAGAGGATGTTAGCTGATCTTCAGCAGATGGTAGATCCCAGTTGGGATTAGAGACTGTGGGACAGAGACATAGAAGGAAGAATGCTACCTGTGTTTGTTTGGTTTTGGTTGTTTGTAAAATAGTGTATGTGTGTATTAGCAGCAGTTTGGTAGAATAAGTCGGGAATTTTGTTGTATATAGCCGACATTAAAGTCGTTAAGGTAGGTTATGAGCGATATGATGAAAAGTGAACCGATCAATAGTCATGTATGACTGTGAGTGGTTATCTATATATCAGCAGTGCTTTTGTCGCGTTACGTGCATCGATACCATCCAGCATGCATTTATTTATTTTCAATATTCAAGTGAATTAGTGATTGGGTGACATGAGTTGATAAATATTCTTGATTCATGCTTCTTTTCAATGAATGTATATCAAAAACATGTGTAGCCAACTACTAAGGAACTTGTGTATTTTCCTTTACCAGATTATGGATAATCAGCAACCACATGGAAATCACGCGGGAAATGCGAATAATAATCAGAACGCCGGGGAGCAGGGCAATATTAATATGATGCAGAAAATGCTGGAGCTGTTCCGACAGCAGACCGAAAACCTCACTCGTCAGCAGCAACATCCGCCAGTACCCCAGGTGACGACCTTTAAAACTTTTCAATCTGTTAAACCCCCAGAATTCCAAGGCTCAGCGAATCCAGTTGAGGCCCGAGCTTGGTTAAAAGAGATAGAGAAAACTCTTGCATTGGTGAATGTAGAAGAGAATAAAAAGACTGAGTTTGTGAGTTACTTTTTGAAAGGAGAAGCGAACTACTGGTGGGAAGCCAGGAAGGCTTTGGAAGGAGAAGGGGTAACTACGTGGGAAAGGTTCAAGGAGTTGTTTTTGGAAAAGTATTTTCCCCGCTATATGCAGAATCAGATGGAGATTAAATTTTTGGAATTAAAACAAGAAGGCAGTGCCACTGACTATGAAGAAAAGTTTACAGAATTAGCCAGGTTTGTTCCAGACTTGGTTGATACTGAAGAGAAGCGAGCAAGGAGATTTCAGCAGGGTTTGAAGCCGTGGCTCCGAAGCCGGGTAGCCGCTTTTGAATTGACTACCTATTCCGCTGTGGTCCAGAAGGCACTGATCATAGAAGGAGAAAGTGATAGCTCTCAGAAAGAAAGGGAAGGTAAGAAGAGGAAATTCCATAGTCAATCTGGGAATTCATTCCAAGGCAGAGTGCAGAACAATTTTAGTCATGGACCAGCATTTCAGCCTAGAGGCAACGGAGGACCAGGGAATGGAACCCAGAATTTTGGGAATCAGGGGAATCGATTTCGGAATAGCAATCAACAGCAAGGAAGTCGGTTTTTGAGCAATAATCAACAACAAGGAGGTCGAATTCCAAACAATAATCAGCAACAAGGGATGCGACCACCCCTGCCAGCATGTGGAATATGTGGAAAGAACCATGGAGGTGCATGTAATCTGGCTAATGTAGTATGTTTTCGGTGTGGCAAGAAAGGGCATTATGCCAACGGATGCGATATGCTAGCAACTAATGGGATTGGTTGTCACAAATGTGGAAACAAAGGGCATCTTGCTAAAGATTGCAGAGTTAACTTAAACTCGGGAAACCAGAATAAAGCTACAGGGACAAATAATGCGGGACAGCCAAGGGCCCGAGTTTTCAATATGACCATGTCAGATGCAGAGCAGAATTCTGATGTCATTACAGGTACACTTTCCGTAAACTCTACTAATGCCAAAGTACTTATTGATTCAGGAGCTTCTAAATCTTTTATTTCGGAAAAGTTTGCGGGTAAGCTAGAATGTGAATGTCAGTTATTAAATGAAGCATTAGTAGTGGAGATAGCTAATCAGGAGCGTATACCCGTTAGACAAATTTACCCAGCATGTGATATCGAAATATCCGGTCAACATTTTCATGCCAACTTGATTCCTTTCAAGTTGGGAGAGTTCGAGGTTATACTGGGAATGGATTGGTTGACAAAGTATAATGCCCAGATTGATTGTAAGAAGAAGGAGTTGAGGCTGAAGCTGGATGGGGATGAAGAAGTGGTGTTTCATGGGCAAAAGCAAGCGAAGAAACTTTTGACTATGATGCGAGCCAAACGATTGTTGCGGCAGGGATGTAAAGCATGCTTAGCTTATGTAATGGATACCAATAAGGAAATGCCACAGATAGAACAGATTCCAGTAGTAAATGAATTTCTGGATGTGTTCCCTGATGAATTGCCAGGCTTACCTCCAGATAGAGAAATTGAGTTTGCTATTGATTTGGCACCAGGTACTGAACCTATATCAAAAGCTCCGTACAGAATGGCGCCAGTGGAAATGAAAGAATTGGCCAAGCAGCTGCAGGAATTGCTAGACAAAGGAGTGATCAGACCAAGCGTATCCCCATGGGGCGCACCAGTATTGTTTGTGAAAAAGAAGGATGGAAGCCTGAGACTTTGTATTGACTACCGGGAGTTAAACAAATTGACGATTAAAAACAAGTACCCATTACCGAGGATCGATGATTTGTTTGATCAACTAAAAGGAGCATCATGGTTTTCCAAAATTGACTTACGATCGGGATATCACCAGTTGAAGATCAAGTCAGATGATATTCCCAAGACAGCATTTCGTACGAGATATGGGCATTACGAATTTTTAGTTATGCCATTCGGATTGACTAATGCACCAGCCGCTTTTATGGATTTGATGAATAGAGTTTTCAAGAAATATCTGGATAAATTCGTGATCGTTTTCATAGATGATATCTTGATATATTCTAAGACAGAGGAAGATCATGCGGAGCACTTGAGAACAGCTTTAGAAGTTTTGCGGAAGGAGAAGCTATACGCCAAATTTTCGAAATGCGAGTTTTGGTTAAGGGAGGTACAATTTCTGGGGCACGTTGTCACTAACGAAGGAATTAAAGTGGATCCAGCCAAGATCGAAGCTATTAAGAGTTGGGAGCGACCAAGAACACCAACCGAAGTTCGAAGTTTTCTGGGATTAGCTGGATATTATAGAAGGTTTGTTAAGGATTTTGCTAAAATAGCAGCATCTTTGACAAAACTCACCAGGAAGAATGAGAAATTTGAATGGAACGAGAAGTGTGAACAGAGTTTCCAAGAATTAAAGAAGCGATTGATGACTGCACCAGTATTAGTTCTACCCAACGAAACTGGAGATTTTGTAATCTATAGCGATGCATCTCAGAAGGGGTTAGGGTGTGTGTTGATGCAGGATGGCAAGGTAATTGCTTATGCATCTAGGCAAATCAAGAATCATGAACGGAAGTATCCAACGCACGATCTGGAATTAGCAGCAATTGTTTTTGCACTAAAGCTTTGGAGGCACTATCTATATGGAGAAAAGTGTGAAATATTCACGGATCACAAAAGTTTGAAGTATATCTCACTCAGAAGGAGCTCAACATGAGGCAAAGACGATGGTTGGAGTTGATCAAGGATTACGACTGTACTATCAGCTATCATCCAGGCAAGGCCAACGTAGTGGCAGATGCACTAAGCAGGAAGGAAAGGTTAAATCTCTTAACCTCATCCGAGGAGTTGCTGAAGGAATTCGAGAAATTGGAAATAGAGGTCCATACATCAGAAGAGACCAGTGAAGTATTGTATGCCATGACCTTTCAACCAATGTTATTGGAAAAGATCCGTAGATGTCAAGAACAGGTAATGGACCAAGACAAAGCAAGTTTAACTGGAGAGGAAATCAGGAGTCAAAAGGATGATAAAGGAATTCTCAGGTTTTCTTCACGTATATGGGTGCCTAATGTCGCAGAACTGAAGGATGAAATCTTACGTGACGCACACAACTCTAGGTATTCTATTCACCTTGGCAGTACCAAGATGTATAGAGACTTGAAGCAACACTTTTGGTGGCCCGATATGAAGAAAGAAATTGCAGAATACGTCAGCAAATGCTACACCTGTCAGAGAGTTAAAGCTGAACATCAAAGGCCAAGTGGATTGCTACAACCTTTGGAAATTCCAGAATGGAAGTGGGAACATCTCGCAATGGATTTTGTAGTAGGACTTCCGAAGACTAAATCAAACCACGATGCAATCTGGGTGATCATTGATAGGTTGACCAAATCAGCACATTTCCTCCCAATCAACGAAAGATTTTCGCTAGAGAAACTGGTTCAACTATATTTGAAAGAGATCGTAGTACCACACGGGGTTCCCGTATCTATAGTATCTGATCGAGATCCTCGTTTCAATTCAAGATTCTGGAGGCAATTTCAAGAAGGTTTAGGAACCAAACTAAACATGAGTACGGCATATCATCCTCAGACGGACGGGCAAAGCGAGAGAACAATCCAAACCATTGAGGATATGCTAAGGGTATGTGCCCTAGATTTTAAAGGTAACTGGGATGAGCACTTGCCACTGGTGGAATTCTCATACAATAATAGTTACCATGCTAGCATTGGAATGCCACCATATGAAGCTCTTTACGGCAGAAGATGTAGATCTCCGGTGTATTGGGAAGAAGTAGGAGAACGCGCAATCTTAGGTCCAGAACTACTCCAACAGACGAAGGAAAAGATTGGATTGATACAGAAAAGATTGATTGCCGCTCAAGATCGACAGAAGAAATACGCAGATCAAACCAGAAAGGACCAGAGTTTTGAAGTTGGGGAATTGGTATTGCTGAAAGTATCACCATGGAAAGCAGTGACCAGGTTTGGGAAAAGAGGTAAACTCAATCCAAGATATGTAGGACCGTTTGAGATATTGAAGAAGGTAGGGAAGCTGGCTTTCGAACTAGCATTACCGCCTCACATGCAGAACATCCATAACGTATTCCATATATCAATGCTGAAGAAGTACAATCCGGATCCAATGCACGCAATAGAATATGAACCTGTAGATATTCAACCTGATTTATCTTTTATCGAGCAGCCAGTTAAAATATTAGATTATAAGGATAAGGTATTAAGAAATAAGACAATACCTCTAGTTAGAGTTTTATGGAGGAATCCCTTGGTTGAGGAATCAACATGGGAAGTAGAGAGTGAAATGCGAGCTCAGTACCCTCAGTTATTTTCTTAGGTAGGATTCTGGGGGCAGAATCCTTATAAGGGGGGAAGGATGTAACGACTGGGAAAATTACGTGTATTTTATTCTGTTAAAATATGTTTTTAGTTGATTTTATTGTGTTTTTATTTAATTTTTAATGCATTTAAATACATTATAATTTTTATTAAATAGGAAAATCATCCCATACGTGTTATGTGACTTCTGTGTAGCATAGATTATTTTATTTTATTTTTCTGTAATTTTTATATTTTTAGAATACAATTATTTTGCATTTTAAATTCCGGAACCAGCCCCTATACTGAATCTGAGACCCTGTTTTTGATACCAATATTTTTATAAAATGGTAGGATGTATAGAAATGAATTTTGTTGTAATTTTTGTAATATTCACAATTTTTGGGAAATTTTGGCATATATATTATAATTGTTTAAAATTAAAAATATTACATTTTTATCTCATAAAAATTATTTTTAAGGCTTAATAATTTTAATTAGGGGCTAAAAATATTTTTGGAGTATTAATTTTCAGATTAGTATAAATAGCTAATTTTCTTATTAATTATTTAATAAAATCAGAAAAATCAGTTTTAATTATTATTTTCTGAAAATTCTGGAAAATAGTGTTCTTGGTGTTCTTCAGGATCAAAGCGACTTTTGAAGGTGATTCTGTTATTCAAATTCTTCATATGAGTAATCAAATTGAATGGCATGACATGTTCTATCTGATTATGTGAGTGTTTGAATCCAAAAATGTCTTGTTCGAAATTTTTTTATTTTATTTGTTATATTCGAATTTCTTGAATTAATTGTGGATTGTATACTGATTTGCTGTTGTTGTGGTTAGTTCCTATAGATTGTATATAATCTCAGGAGTGTAGTGATAATTTTTGTTTGATTTTATCTAGCCTAGAACTCGAAGTCGAGTTTTTAGTGTGGGTAAAATTTTTGATTTTAATTTCTGGATTCTTGGATGTTTTTCTGCTGTTGTTGATGATTTGTATAGTTTGTACAAGTCCCAAGCTTCGTTTTGGTATATTAAACGTTCGATTTGGTTAAGAAACGAGTGAATTCAAGTTTTGGCCGGTGAGTTCGCCGGATTTCTTTTGATTTTGGCCGGATTCTGAGTTCGGTTAGTGTTAGGATGGAACGAATGGTACCATCGTGTTTAGGACACGATTTGGAACGATTTTGGTATGTAAAACGTACCAAACGGTACGATTTTGTGGCTCGTCGGAAAATTTTTCCGGTCGCCGGATTCTGGGTAGCAGCCATTGACGGCGAGTGGTGTTCTTCGAGCATTCATACGAAGAACACTGAAGGTGGTGATGAACAGTGTCGGTTTAATCTTCAAAACCTAAAAACCAATTCTAAAAACTGATTTTGAAAAATTATTTTCAAAATTATTTATAAAATTCGAATTTTATTTTCAGAAATTCGAAAAATACTTTTAAAAATTCGAAAAATTATTTTTAAATTTCGAAAAATTATTTTTAATTTCGAAAAATAGTTTTAAAATTTTAATAAATTATTTTTAATTCGAAATTTATTTTATTTGATTATTTTAAATCTATTTAGCTAATATTTTAATTAATTTAAATTGATTGGTTAATTAATAATAATCAATTAATTTAATTAATTAAATATTATTTAAATATGATGAAAAATAATCAAATTTAATTATTTTGAAAAATAAAATAATTTATTTATTTTATAAGTATTATTTTACCTTTAATATTTATTTCCTTATTTGTTTAAAATGAAATAAAATTGTTCTAAAATTCTAAAAATAATCCGGGAAGGGTAAAAATAGTTTTAAAATTCTAAAATTGATTCTAAAACCGGATTAGGTAATTAGAAAAATATTTCAATGACCCAATAATTATCTGTAGGGTTTTAAATTATCCTTTTTAATCCAAAAAGGGTAATTTAAATTCTTTAAAAATTCCGAAAAATGTTCTAAAAATGTTTATAAGGGTTCTAAAAATACCTTGAGTGTTCTTTTATATGGTGAGTCATGTCTGCTATGTAAATTACGTGTTTGATTACTCTGTACTTGTTATTATTTGATTAAAATATTTAGTCGATAGCCATGCAACGTACGGGTAGACCCTAGAACCGAGGTTTGATCAGTAATTGACCTTGTACCTAGCCAGATATTTGAAATAGCATGTTTTATTGTAGAAGTGGGAGAAACCCTAGCTAGTGGGCAGAGTTACCTGCAGTATTTCTAGAAGTGAGAAAACCCTAGCCAGACAGCATAAATTACCAGCAGTATATCCAGGCAAGTATTTTCTCCCTTGATCATCATAAACACTTTTATCTTATGTTTCATTGATTCATATCATGACAAATAGTTATTGTTCAGAGCTATTTGTGATTCTTAAATATTTTTGTGCGAACAAAGTTACTTGATATTGGTACCCTTGATGTGGGGAATTGTTCAAGATAAACTCTTCATATCCTTATTATCGTAGTAAATAATAGGGATGTGAACTGTATGTGAAACTAAGCATTTCCTGTTGAATTCGGAAATTGCTCTATTGGATTTGGAAAATGATAAAGCGTAGG
Organism: Saposhnikovia divaricata; assembly: GCA_036435485.1. Taxonomy (NCBI): domain Eukaryota; kingdom Viridiplantae; phylum Streptophyta; class Magnoliopsida; order Apiales; family Apiaceae; genus Saposhnikovia; species Saposhnikovia divaricata. The sequence continues at coordinate 31,637,129 of CM071600.1, forward strand.
AGGCCATGATAGCTGTCATGGTCCAGCAATATTTAAGGAGGATATGGTAACCATTCCATCTTCCTATAGGCTAACATTACTTGCCTATTTTGGTACCCTCATGAAATCCGGATTATACACACGGGTATAGCTGTACCAGTGGAGTATAAAGGGTCCCATTGCTTTTGAACCTGATCAGGGGGCAATGGTGTTTCAGTTATGTATATCCAATCCATATCGCCCGAATGGCTATTATATATTGTGAGTTGACAAATGATTCAGTTCTATGTCATGTCGAATGATTTCAGTTATGATCGAATTATAATTCAGTTGTTGATTCAGTATGCTTTATAAACTGTTTTACTTTTCAGTTGATATTATGCAGCATTTGTTCTGGTTTTATTTTGAAACTGTTTATATACTTGCTGGGCTTTTCTTTGGCTCACTCTTGCTTTCGCTAAACCTTTCCAGACGGGAAGTATGGTTCCGATCAGCAGTCCAGACAGTATTAGAGGGAGTCAGAGTGGTCGGGTATCCGCACCTCAGGCTGTGCAGGTACTTGTGCGTTTCAGTTGGCGCTAGATAGAATTTTAAATAAAATGGGATGTAATAATAAAATTGAATTAGACTGGTTTTAAGTTGACTTGATTTGGTGGTTTGTAATAAGTGACTAGTTTATTCTGGAATATGTCTGCTTGTATTCATGCAATAACCTGTTTTGCGATCTTTGGTGTGCGGGGTCGGTTGTGTATTCTGATATTTTTGGTTGTGTTTGGTTGGTGACCCCCGGATCTGGACCCCGGATTTGGAGGGGTGTCACATATATGCATATATCACCCTCCTGTAATTGAATAGTTTCTTTACGTTTAATTGTACATATTACTTTTGATTAGTTGTTCAAAATTTGATATATATATATTTATATAGGCCTTTGCTCCATACAGAGCACTCTTATATAACAAACAACAAAGAACACCTTAGATCTATTAGATCCTTTGGCCCCGCCAGGGGCACCCAATACAAAAAGTTGTTATTTTTTTACCCTCTATCAAGTCTGCAAAAAAAAATAAAAAAATTTGAAAATTACTGTTCACTGATGATGTCACTGATGACGTCATCAAGACGTCATCAATGAACAGTAAATTTTCAAATTTTTTTTTTGCTAGTTTGCTAGAGGGTAAAAAAATAACAACTTTTTGTATTGGGTGCTATGACGGAACTCTTAAATTATATTAGATCCAGGGTCCGGGATCCGGTGGTTACGGTTTCCAATTCTATCCACAACAATTGAACTTTCCTTAACATAAAATAAATTACGTCTCTATAACCCAACCCAACAATATAAAACACACCCGTTATAGTCCCAGAGATGAAATCAGAGTAACAATTAAATTTTTATTAATCACATTATGAGTTCTTACAATCCAAAAGAATTTCAATATAAATACATACTCTTTGCCATCCATTTACATAAGTCATACTAGACCATATTCTTGGTACTGAAAGAATAAATATACCCTACCAATAGCTTCTTCTTCAGCTCTGGTAGTCTCATCGTCCTCGCCCGCGTCGAATGCGCCTTGTGCGAGTCATCTGGTCTAGCTGTTGTTGTGATATAATAATAAAACAAGGGTGAGCAATAGCCCACCAACAATAATATATAACTGAACGATAATGTATAACAGTTCAAAAGTATCTTTCAAACCATATGCCATGCATTTACGGAAATGATGCCAGTATAATATGAACGATGAAGTTACAAGGTAACTTAAAGTATTTGTTTGTAGAAATATCTGCTACATCAAAGTAAGCGAGATATTCTTATTGTTATTAAGAAGAGGAGTTTGCAAGAAAAGGTTGCAATTCCAGTTATGACCCTTTTCCAACTCTGCCAACAGTAATCATGTTGCAGGAAATAAATAAATTTGGATGATGAACCAATGATGGAGTATTCACCGCGCCCGCTGTTCCAATCTTGATGATCAGTCGAGATCGTACAGCTCAATTTAGATTTACTACCGGTAGAAGGAAGAACTGACGGCTTTACTTGTATACCGCCTTACTAGCTCTCCCCGGCCAACGGTTGGGCCAAAGGGGATGGACCGGCGCTACTCGGCCTCTTACACGACTCCTAGTTCAAATAGAATTCATGATCCTGAATGTAACGTTCGTCCCCCTTTCCCCAAGTATAATACTTGTTGATAAGACTCCACAAAGTAGTCGTATCTAGTTGGAAAGGAAAATTTACCAATAACTCCCAAGCTATTACTTGGTAACGGATATCAACTTGTTCCAGTAATCTTACCCCTCGAAAGATGAGAAGGTAAGCAACGACTTAATAAGTCAACAGCACCCGAGTTGCGGGTGAAGGGAATACTTTATGACCGGGAAGTCGACAAGATAAATAACATTTTCCAAGTAAGGTTCCCTTATTATTAAGGAGATAGACTCAAAGAAGAATGATGTCTGAGAACCTTTCTTGATATAAGATTAATAATAATATGACTCCGAGATATTTTCTGTAATAATCGAGGAAGATAAACCTTATCGAGATTATTATAAGTATGGAATAAATATTCAGAGAATATTTATTGAGTTAAAATATTTAAAGAATATTTGGGAATATGAAAGAATATCTTTAATCAGAGTATTTCTCAAAATAATCCCTGAAGAAATATCAGGAGAATATTTATTGAATAAATACATATTTAAATGAATACTCAAAATAATATTCATTAATTAATAAGACCCGAAAAGAATATTTAAGGTAATATTCATAATTAATTAGGAATTTAAATGAATATTCAAAAGTAATATTTATTTAATGAATAATATCCTAAATGAATATCAAGTAATATTCATTTAGTAATCCAAGCCTTAAGGAATATTCGAGATAATATTCGATAATTAAATCAAGCTTCAGATGAATATTAAAATAATATTCATCAAGTATTCAATATCTTAAATGAATATTCAAAAGTAATATTTATTTAATAAAATAATATTCTCAAAGAATATCCAAATAATATTCATTTAGTAGTCTCATCTTTAGAAGAATATTCGAAATAATAATCGATAATCAATTCGACTCTGAATGAATATTGAGAAATATTATTCGTTGAATAGTTACGTTCAAATAATTATTTGAAGTAAGGATCGTTAAAATAATTAGTCTCGAACGAATATTCAAATAATATTCGTCGCCCAAATAATAGAAAATATTTATTTAAATATTTTCCTCCGAGGTAATCTCGATATATCAAGGAATATTGACTCCCGGTCTATTTTTGATTAATAAGATGTATACGCCCTTCTATGAGGGTCTTACAATAACCGGCTTATAACTGATATATAACTATCTAGCTTATAAGCCAACAATAACATTCAGGGAACAAGTATATCAATTCAACTTGAAAGTAGGCATGCATGCAATGACATATGTATATCAGCAATTATATATATATATTTATTCAATCACAACAACAGCCTAAAAGAAGGGAACTGAAACTTGCCTGGTAGTCGAGTACGGTAAGGGGTAGTGGTAGCGGGTCCCGGTTCAGGTTGGTGATCTATAAATAGCCAAGGCATTCGGGATTAATCACTTAACATATTAAAAGTTAAGTTATACTTAATTCGAAACACGTTCTCGAGTTATCTCGTTATACCCCTTTTAGTGGATCACTTTTATCACTGATCCGACCCGACATTCCTTCGTTAATACGACATGTCATTGTACTTATACTTGGGACATACTTAAGTCATATGAGTTCTAAAGTCGATCGTTACGAACCAATACTATACTCCGAGTTTTATCGTTCGTTTTCTAAGCGTTTTACCAAGGTTATAACCAAGCGGGTTTTTAGGGGTTCGTTCGCGTTTAACCTCGACTCGAACATTTTTAATAAATCGAAAAATGATCCTTTTGACTTACGGTTTTCTTTCACGCCTTCCTTTTTACCTCTAGTATTTATTTACCAAGATTTGCCATGACGTTACATAGTTTACGAGGGTTCAATTACAGTTACGAACTTTCGTTTACGGATTCGAACTACTTTTAGTAATTTGGTCATAAATCCTAAACCGTAAGTCCGTTTCACGTGATCTTTATATCAAAACGAAGCTTAGAACATTACCTATCCTATAATGGCAGATAAGGTCTCTGGACAGTAGGGGTTAGACATGGAAAATGGCATACAAAACATGGTATTGCAAAATCGGGCATTATAACGGCTGTAAATCGAATATCTACCAATTTCGAATCTTCCCATAAACATAGTATCCAACCCAAACAACATATACATGACTTATATACATGAACTGAGGCCAAGCAATGCCTTTCCGTTCATCTAGCTATTTACATCATTAATCCAAAATCCATACATAATCATGCTTATAATCTTAACATAACCATAACTAAGTTATAACTATCATAAACATGCTTAAATCTCAAACAAGGGTTAGGGTTTCAAGAGCTTTATACCTTCCTTGGAGTGTGTTCTAGCCTCACTAAGCTTTGTATGATCCTTGGGTGGCCTTAAGCTAGCTAAATCAACCATAAAAATCAAAGAAAACCAACATTAGTTCTTGAAGAACACTATTCACCCTCCTTGTAAATGATTTATTTGAAAATGGAAACAAAGGATTTTGGACTTGAAATTTCTAGGAGATTAGTTTCTTGAAATATAGAACTCACCTTAAAAATTACAAGATCAAACAAGGAGTGGAAGGTGGACTTTTGTTTTTGAATTTCCTTAAAGCCGAATGGAAGAAAAAAAATGGGAGAATGGAGTTGTTTGGCTTGCTTCACTTTGCTCTCATCTATTTTGTATGAATTATTGCTTGGTTTAGAAAATATCTTGTATAAAGTGGCTTTAATAAAGTGGCTATGTCATTGCATGCATCACTTGAGCCATGTGTTAAGATCTTGTGGTCTTGATGAGGTATTAAGGCTTACTAAGTAGTTTGATCTCTAACGTTACTAGTTAGCATTGTAACTAGCTTGGTCACTTGGTCTTATCCTCTTGCACATGCATGCATCTTGCTTCCCTGCTTGATTCCTTGTCCGGTTATTGCCCGTTTCGATCGATTGTTCGTAGGAATATTTCACGGATTTCTAATTAGGGTTTACCGGGAATCCTTTTTAATATTAATACTTTCATTCTCCATCTTTCATTCTAACTTTCCAATTTATATTCCTTAAATCCATTCGTTAAATACTTAAGGCTATCAGTGTCCAGGGAACTCTCGGAGAAAATAAAAGTGCGGTTTTTCAGAATCCGACAGCTTTTACATACACTTATTTTCCCCCTGGATCACTAATACGAACTCGGAAATCCGTTCCGAATGCTTCTATATAGTGTCGTCTCATATTATTATATACTCCCACCAAAACACTATTCATTCTGTATTCTTTACTTGTTCTCTTAGGGTGGTACAATTGTCCGTATTCTCTTTCGATCGTTCCTTATCCTTTTTACGGAACTACTGGATTAATCGTTACCGATCTGGATGACATGAGAATATTTTCCTGCTTGAAATTGCCATATCTTATTCCCTTAGAAGATAGATTATTCTTACCTATGTTGTTACCCTTTAGCATTCTTCAAGACATAGAAATAATAAAGTCGAATTCCATTCATTCTTTCCAAATATCAATTATTACATTGTAGCCATAACCACTCCTCAGTGGTTTCCTACCTTCATTCTTAAATCAAATATAATAACATCCCAAAATATCAAATCCTCAAAGTTAATATCTCAATTCTTGGATTATAATAATATTTAATCCACTGTCCGGTCAAATATTATACCGAAAAGAATTTTGGTATTTCTGAATTCCGATCGTCTCTGCATTCACTTATTTCCTCCGCGTGTTACTAATATGACTTCGAAACATCCATATCACGTCCCGTACATAGGGTGGAGTGAAAAGTTTTCCAACTTACAAAATCACTATTCATCCACCAAATTACTATGCACGTACAGGAAACACTATGCACGTACGGGAAATACTATGCACGTACTCATTTCCCTTCAAGGATCCATTAGCTCCTTCCTGGATGGTAGATTATTCTTATCTAGGTCCTCAACCCTCGAATTACTCTATTCTGACAATATACCAATGCATCAGGATCATTGTCCAAAGCAATATCCATTCATTACAATCATTGTTCTTTGAAACCACCATTCATTAGAGCTGGTGACCTTGTTGTCGGAATCATTGTTCCTCATTTTATCATTACTTAATAAAAGTTTTAATTATATCCAAAATTTGGGGTTCTTACAGTCTCCCCTCCTTAAAAGGATTCCGTCCCGGAATCAGGTAGGAAGCAAAGAGTCGTTTGCCTGCCGTTCACTCTTTAGCTTCCCGGTCAATTCTTAGTCGTTCTACCCTTCCTCAGCACATCTTCTAGTGCTACAATTCATACTTTATCCTTTTTCCATCAACGTTGCTACTTTTCGTACAACTCACTATCCGGGTTATACTCTTACTCAGTCTTATCCTTATTGATACCTGCAGTAACATTGGTATCACTATCACCCTACGATTCGGAGGTAACCTCGCTCGTACTGTGCATTTCCTGATTGCTTTAATCTTCGCAATCTCGATCAATATAGAGAAGTGGAAAGATTTATTGAGAGATCACTATGATCAATTGAACATTTGTTATATTGCATAGTTAGTACAGAAGGGGGCCAGCCTTTAGTACTTGACAAGCAATTAAACAAGTCATGACATTCCACTTAGACTTCTATCACATAGACCGATAGTCACGTAGCAGTACCTCCCCTCCTAAAAGGGTTGTTCTTCTCAATTCATAAAAAAGATGAATAAGAGAGAAGAAGAGAAAAGAGTTCTAAAGGATTATAGAAAGCTTTCATGATTGTAGAATATCATACTCAGAATTTACCTCTGAACTATAGAGGTTTATCAAAGAAGAAATTAATCATAATTATATCCAATACTATTTGATCGCAATCTCACGTGTCAACATATCTTGCTGCTTTGTCCCTTATTCTATGGACAAATACTCTTGTTCAATCTTAGCGATACTCACATTCGGGAAATCCTTCAACCTTTCAGGTTAAATCTTAGATTTCTCACTTGACATCATTATTACTGACATCCCATATCATGTTACTAGCTTTTTCATAACTATAATATTGACACTATCAGGTTATCATCCTGAGAATTCATTAGAAAGCCCATTCATAACATTCCTTGCTTCTCATTCCATAGTTGCTTCCCCAGCCTTTTCTTTATCAATCACATCCTTCTTATTAGCTGATTCTTACTCATTTCTATTATTTACTTTCACCTTCACCTCTTTATTGAGACACCTTTTTGCACTTGGTACCTCCTTATCGGTATTCCGTCTCATTTATTCTATAATCATCACGTTATTTCAATTTAACCTTTCCGAAATGAATCTGGCCCGATTCCTTTAACTTAGATTCATATAATCTACTTCTGCCAACTTTGTTTCTCATTACTTGTTCTTTTCTATCCGTGGTTTTCCACAGGTTGTCTTTCGTAAGTCAGACCAGGTCGTATATCTACATGCTCGTACTCCTATCATCTGTTGAACATCTGCACTTTACTGGCGTAGCCTGGCCACATGAAAACCCGTTATGACCGTGCTATAATTTTGGGGGTAAGGCTGGCTCGAATACCGCCGTCCGAACACTTTAAACTCTCAAGTGGCCCAATAAGTCTTGGGCTCAACCGCCCTTCCCTCCAAGTCTCATTAATTCTTTCTACGGGAATACGTTTAGCATCACGAATTATCAACCTCATATTCTCTATCTTGTTTGTGCAGAAGTACACTAACACAAACTTGCTTGTCATTCATCAACATGCCATTTAGCTTATCAATAGCAGCACTTTCTTTATTTTTACGTTATCATCTCCTTTCTTAGAAGAATCACCATCGCTTGTTGTTTACGTAGTGCGTTAATAGCTAACCCTACGGGTTTCAAATCCCTTAGGGAGACAAGGTAATCATTATTCCTTATCCATAAGGAACACTTCCTGAACTTGATGTAGATATAACGTGAAGCAGATAGAATTGCAGAAGAGTTTCAAGCATCGCAGCTAGGTCCGGTTGATGAAACTATCACTTATGCATTTTCCATAAAAGACTGGAAACTTAACGGTTTACTTCATCAATTTTGTACCATGGTCCTGGTTTGCCTCAAAACGGGACCTTCTAAGGTACGTAATATGCTTAAGACTCCATCAGGAATCGAATCTTTACTTAAACTATTATTACTGTTAATTCTTGCACAGTCATCAGAAGGAATGTAAATTCCTCCATTCCGATATGACCTTCAAGGTCCTTCCAAATATCATCCTGTTTCTTCGGTATGAACATTGTAATTATTCCTTTATAATTAGATTGTCGGCCACCTCATTGGCCTTTCTTGACGATAATGATTTCTTGTAACCCATGTTTTCTAGGTACATTCCAGCTCAAGTTTTTCTACCTCATTCCCATCACTGTTGGGCTAAAGCATCCTCCCTTAAGCTCTGCTGAAGGAGAAAATATAACTATCAGTCATTTCCATAAGTCATTGCTTCCACCTACCCGTGGGAACCTTATCACGTTTATTCCCAATCCTACTGTTGTGGAATAAAAACGAAGGTTTGTATGTATTAAATACAAGGGATGGTGAGCTTCGAGCTTTAATGGCTGTTCTTGCGTTCGAGACTGATTGGTCCTCACAAGATGCCTACGTATCTCTGTATTGCTAGAGAATCAAGCCAACGTAGTTCTGAGAATGAGGGGTCAGGCCCTTTATATAGGCTGAGAAGCCTTAGAATTAAGGTAGGAGTTGGAGACTTAATAGATAAGTCACCTCCTTGAGGAAAGTTCTAGACTCCTTCCTTGTAGGAGTCTGTTGCCATATCGAATTGGATGCCTTGGAGACTAAGTCTTGTAGAGATAATGTCCTTATCTGACACTTATTGCTGAGCTGTTTATTACCCCTAATATTAATTACGAAATTAATATTAAAAATAGGACTTTGGACCCTGTTGGTGGGCCCCACGTTCGGACCATACCGGGTCTAATTAATGCAACACTAAATGTGTCTTTAGGGCTTATTTTTAGCCCATATCATTTGCCCCCCAACTTCTAGGAAAACTGATCAGGTTTTCCTTGAAGTTTTAACGGTCCTTTCCAAGACTCGGGTCAGGGTTCATCTTTATACACTAGTGTTTCACGAGTATTGTCTTTATGTAAAGCGTGGAGCGACCGACGCGTTTACGACAATGTTAATTCGATGCTAATCGGCACTAATCAGCCTTAACGACATTTAAACAATGTTTGAACGACGTTAAACGGCATAAAACGGCACTAAACGGTACTAACTAGCCTTAAACGACACTTAAACAACGTTTAAGTGACGCCAACCGGCATTAAACGACACTGAACGGTGCTTATCGGCACTAACGGTGCTATCGGCACTAATGGTGCTAATCGGTACTTAATCGGTGCTTATCGGCACTGACGGTGCTATCGGCACTTAATCGGTGCTTATCGGCACTAACGGTGCTATCGGCACTTAATCGGTGCTTATCGGCACTAACGGTGCTAATCGACACTTAATCGGTGCTTATCGGCACTAACAAGCCTTGAACGACACTTAAACAATGTTAAGCGATTCTAAATGGCGTTAAACGGTGCTAAACGGCACTAGCGGGGGTCCGGGGGCAGCAGCCCCCGGGCGGGGTCCAAGGGGCGGCAGCCCCTGGCGGGGTCCAAGGGGCAGAGCCCCTGGCTGGGGTCGAGCTGCCAGGTCAGCTTGGAAATTTTTTATTTCCAAGGGCTAGTACTATTCAGAAATTATCATTTCGACTCAAATTTCTGAATTTTAATCACAAATTTCGATCAGGAAACTTCACATTTTTCGACCAGGATTTCGACCAGGATTTCGACCAGGATTCTGGTCGAAATAAGGTCTGATTTTTCTCCTGGTCGAACGGATTTTCGACCAGGATTCCTGGTCGTTTCGACCAGGATTCTGGTCGAATTAAGGGTCCAAGGTTTCTCCTGGTCGAACGGATTTTCGACCAGGATTCCTGGTCGTTTCGACCAGGATTCTGGTCGAATTAAGGGTCCAAGGTTTCTCCTGGTCGAACGGATTTTCGACCAGGATTCCTGGTCGTTTCGACCAGGATTCTGGTCGAATTAAGGGTCCAAGGTTTCTCCTGGTCGAACGAATTTTCGATCAGAATTCCTAGTCATTTCGACCAGGATTCTGGTCGAAATAAGGTCTCAATTTTCTCCTGGTCGAACGGATTTTCGACCAGGATTCCTGGTCGTTTCGACCAGGATTCTGGTCGAAATAAGGGTCCACAATTTCTCCTGGTCGAACGAATTTTCGATCAGAATTCCTAGTCATTTCGACCAGGATTCTGGTCGAAATAAGGGCCAAATTCGTGGCCTCGTCGAAGAGTTTTTCGACCAGGATTCTTGGTCATTTCGACCAGGATTCTGGTCGAATTAATGGCCTTTTAATGGCTTGGTCTGTCAAGACCTCGATTTTACATGACTAAAAAGTAAGGTCTCAATTTTCTTGAGCCCATGACCGTGCCTAAAGCAAACTTCTCTATAGCGGAGTGATTCAGGTCAGCTTCATGAAGCACCTTGGTGACATAGTAAATGGGTTTCCAAACCTTCCACGAGAAAGCTTCAAAATCCTCTCAAAGGTTTCATGCTTGCCTAATCTTACATAGAATTACTTTGAACCTTTCATCCACCTTGTTGGAATGTTGGTTCAGTTACTCATTCTTGAGTTGTTCACGAATCTCTTGATCCAAGGTTGGATCTGATAGCTTTGTTGGCCTTCTAAGGCTTCAACTTAGTTCCTTAGCCCTTGATTTATAACACAAGGCCTGGATTCTAATGTTGATGTTGGTGTTCTGGATCACCAATACGAGGTTTCAGGTCAATATGAGGTGTTTGTTATGCCTTAAATGGTTTCGTGAACCTTGACTTGTGACCTTCCGGGCCTTAACTTATTTGCTGAGACCTTGGTTTTAAGGTTATTATCAACCCTTGATTCCCTTGATTCTCATTCTAAGATGTAGGAATGATGAAGTCCCTTAGTTCTTGCCCCCCTTGCTTCATACGGAGGAGGTCTTACTTTTCAGTTGATCGTACAGGGAGTTCACTTGCTCCTCAGCGTTTGACTTCAAGTCCGGTGTGTCTTGGCTGGTTGTTAACCTTCTTTTCTTAGTTCTAGGTTTTCAACCTTCTTCTTATGCTCACAGGACCTTGCTTTGGTTTATATTCGATTGAAGGCTCTTGATTCAAGTCCTTAAACTTCAAATGACAAATTTGATTGGAGGCAGACAGCCTTTTTGGCCATCAAGGCTAAAATTTTGTGTCGGGATTTGAGATTCAAGATTTTTAAGTAAGGAATGACAAAGGACCTCTCATCTCAACACTCTCACTAACTGTTTCTGTGCCTTCAAGGCATTATCAGGGAGCCAACTAGTCTCGAGATGAGCTCAAAGAGGGTCTATCCTTCAGCTTACATCAACTGGTGCTACCAATTTTGATTCGATGGTGGGGTCTTCAGGACCTGGAAGCAAAAGCTCTCTGCATAATTCTTTATCTCAGAAGAGCCATACTTAGACTGGGCTTCGGCCTTAATGTTCTTTTCTCTCTTGGGATATACTCAACATGGCATTTATCGAGCGGGGCTATCACGGCTTTCACAATCCTCAAGTGTTTTGCCATATTCTTTTCTCTAGCCTCAAACTCTCCATTGACTTGTGAGACTACCAGATTTGAGTCTCCACAAACTTTCAGGTTCTTCACCCTCAGGGCTCTCGTCAATCCAAGGCTGGACATCAGAGCTTCATACTCCGCCTCGTTGCAGGTTGTTTGGAAGTCCAATCTTCAAGGCATACTCGAGTGTGAACCCATCGGGGCTTTGCAGAACTTAACCTGCACCACTGGTTTTTGTTTTAGATGCCCCATGAAAATAGAGCTTTTTGTTTTTGATGCCCCATCAAAATAGAGCATCCAATATTCCTTCTTCTCTTCCAGGGGTTTCTCACCTTGCTGACCTTCCTGGTCTATTACCTCCTGCCCCCCGACTTCTTGGTTGTCAATGGTATATTCAACCACGAAGTCAGCTAGAGCCTGAGCTTTGATGGCCGTACTAGGCTTAACATCGAATTCTTTTAGTTAGATTGCCCACTTGATGAGCCTTCCATTGGCTTTCATGCTATGCAATATGTTTCTTCAGCGGGTGTTCCATCAGGACTTCAACGTTTGTCTTTATACAGGATCCTTCAAGGACTTAAACTCTTATCTGCTGTAACCTAACTCTACCATTCGAGGTATGCATTCGTTTGTTTTCATTCGTGTATTCTTTTATTTTCGGTACTTGGTCTTCTTTGACTCACACATCAGGTGCTTGGCACATAAATAAAATCACAATCAATGAATGGAAAACAATCTTGCATTAATAACTTGAAATGGGTTCAACCCTTACATAGAGTACTACTGTCCTACTCGGAGCAACATGCTCTGCAATGGTTTTAATGAACCTTATTTCTACTTCTACTATATAAATATGAAGCTAAGTCCTACTAGAATAACTTAAGCCCAATCGGGGTTTTGCAAGACTAGGCCTGCACCACTTGATTTTGTTTTTGATGCTCCATCAAAATAGAGCACCCACCACTCCTTCTGGTCTCCTCATTCTTATTCTGAAGTTCACTTCCTTCTTGGGGTACTACCTCCTGCCCCCCGACTTCTTGGTTGCCAATGGTACACTCAACCACAAAGTCAGTTAACGCCTTAGCCTCAATTGCTGTCCGAGGCTTCTGTGTGATGTCCCCTGCTGACCTTTCTTTGTGTTCCTTACCACTGTGGACATCTATGTCTTCAATCGGAAGGACCTGCCCCCCGACTCCATCAGGCCTTAACGAGGCTACATAACAGCTTCGTGCCATCTTCTGATCACCTTTATGTTCTCCAACACCATTCCTGGTAGGGAACTTGATCTTCACATGATAGGTTGAGGCAACAGCCTTAAATGCATGAAGTCCAGTCCTTCCAAGGATAGCGTTGTACGTTGAAGCTGCCTTGATTACCAGGAAGTTCAACATCTGAGTGGCCTCCTTGGGCTCTTGCCCAATAGTTACAGGCAGCTGAATAGTCCCTTCAACTTTGGATTTTACTCCATTAAATCCGTATATAGGCATGTTATTGGGGGTCAACTGAGAATCAGTGTATCCCATCTTCATAAACGCATCATGAAACAGAATGTCAACGGAAGCTCCATTGTCTATCAAGACTCGCTTCACCTCCGAGTTTCCAATCACAGGAGTTATGACCAACGGGTCATCATGGGGGAACTTCACCCCTTCCAAGTCTGAGTCATCAAAGCTAATCGCTACCTCAGTTTTTGCACGCTTCGGGGCCTCTCCCACGATGTGCAACACCTCTCGGGCATAAGCCTTTCTAGAGTTCCTGGTTGTCCCGGCCGCAGTTGGGCCTCCTGAGATCATGTTGATTACTGGCCCTCGGGGCTGTGGGTTGCGATCTTGATCGTCATCCCTTCTATTATAGTCTCTTCTCTGATTAGCACGGTCTTCACCTTTAGTGAAGTGCCTCAGCTTCCCTCTACGGATCAAAAACTCGATCTCATCTTTGAGTTGCTTGCAATCGTCAGTGTCATGCCCCACGTCTCTATGGAATCTGCAATACTGATTCTGGTTTCTCTTTGCGGGATCACCCCTGAGTGGCTTCGGCCATCTGAAATCCTTATCATTCTCAATGTCCAACAAGATTCGACTCCTAGGAGTATTCAACCTTGCATACTCAGTGAACCTTGACCCTTGGTTCTTCTTAGGGGCAGAGTCGGAGTCCTCGCTAGTTCGGGGATACTTGTCCCTAGCATCATACTCTTGATCATCATAGTCCTTGTCTTGCTTTCGCTTCTTGGAGTCATTGTTACTTCCTCCTCCACCTACGGTGGTTTCTTTATTCAAGCTATCCTCAGCTTTAATATACTTATCAGCCCTTCGTTGGAGCTCAGCCATGTTCTCAGGGGGATGCTTCGCCAATGATCTCTTGAAGAAGAGGTCAGTGGTTCCGTGCTCCAGGGCTACCATGGCCACCTTGTTCTCTAAGTCGGTGATGTTCAACGTCTCCTTGGTGAACCTCTTGAGATAATCCCTCAGATTTTCATTCTTTCCTTGCACCACATACATAAGAGATGCGGAGCTCTTCTCATGCACCCTTCCGCTAATGAATTGGCTAACGAAGGCGGCACTCAACTCCTTAAAAGAGCCAATAGAGTTCGCAGGCAATCGGCTATACCATCTCTGAGCCATGCCCGACAGGGTTTGGGGGAACGCTCTGCACTTTAGAGCATCACTTGCAGGCTGCAACAGCAGTGCGTTCGAGAATGTTCTCACATGGTTTGCGGGATCACCCGTTCCATCATAAGCCTTTATTGTAGGCATCTTAAACTTCCTAGAGATGTGAGCATTCATCACTTCCTCGGTGAACGGGGGTGTTGGATCATCAGGATCTCCGAGAGGCATCAGATCTTTGGGGTTTCCCTTGGGAATTTCCATCCTTGTGGTTGTTCTTCCGAATGAGGCATCAGCCCTTCTTTGTCTCCTTGAAGACCTCTCCAAATCAATGAGGGGAATCCTTCCTGCAGTTGGAGGAGGCTGAGTTTGATTTAGCCTAGCTTGTTCTCTTGCCATATCTTCCTTCAATTTTAAGATCTCGGCCTCATAAGCCTTGATCCTTTCAGCAGTTGTCAAAGATTGTCCATCACGGATGTCTTGAGTCCTCATTCGAGGTTCTCTACTAGCACGTCGCCTCCTCGGGGCTTCATCACGGTCATCATCCTCATCGTCGGAGGAGGTTTCATCAGTATAAGGACCCGAATAATCGTGATACTCTCGATCTCGGATCTGCAAAGCGTGACCACTTGGGCCTGTCCCTTGGATAGGAGGATAATTAGGCCGCCCGTATGTCGGGTTAGTACTCACGGGGAGATCTGTAGTGTGGATCTGGACCCCATGCGATGGGTTGTTCGGATCAATCAGAGGAGAGACCACTATCTGAAGAGGATTGGTTTCTCGTCTTGTACGGGTAATCGGAGGTAATGTACTATCAACGTGGGGGATCGCCCCTGATTGTTGAGAAACTTGAGATTGGGTGATCGCCCCTGATGCTGGCGGAGCTTGTTGGGCAATCGCCCCTGATGCTGGGGGAACCTGTTCGGTGATGGGTGGAGCAGATCTGAGAGGTATGGCCTCAGTTGCAACTGGTGTTGTTCTTCGTGTTTGAACCATGGTTGATGTTGTCTTCCCACAGACGGCGCCAAATGTTGTGGAATAAAAACGAAGGTTTGTATGTATTAAATACAAGGGATGGTGAGCTTCGAGCTTTAATGGCTGTTCTTGCGTTCGAGACTGATTGGTCCTCACAAGATGCCTACGTATCTCTGTATTGCTAGAGAATCAAGCCAACGTAGTTCTGAGAATGAGGGGTCAGGCCCTTTATATAGGCTGAGAAGCCTTAGAATTAAGGTAGGAGTTGGAGACTTAATAGATAAGTCACCTCCTTGAGGAAAGTTCTAGACTCCTTCCTTGTAGGAGTCTGTTGCCATATCGAATTGGATGCCTTGGAGACTAAGTCTTGTAGAGATAATGTCCTTATCTGACACTTATTGCTGAGCTGTTTATTACCCCTAATATTAATTACGAAATTAATATTAAAAATAGGACTTTGGACCCTGTTGGTGGGCCCCACGTTCGGACCATACCGGGTCTAATTAATGCAACACTAAATGTGTCTTTAGGGCTTATTTTTAGCCCATATCACCTACTTAGGATACTTCTTTTCTTAGTTCTTTCTTTATCTTAGGATAATCTCAACCTTTATAGGTTCAACCCATACTTCCTCAGGGTTTCATACATGCCTCATCTGGCATTATTGTTACGATGTCATACATTTCTTACCAAACTTCCATTTTTGAAGTTCGGAATATTACCCTTTTTCCTTGTAAGGTTTCGTAGGCCATCCTTATCATTCCTCCGGTATTTTCTGGGTACCGGGTATATCAAAATGTCATTGATCAATACTCTAATAATTCTATCTATGTTCTTTCCAGAACTCTTTTTAATAATCCTTACCGGTCATTGTTGCCTTAGCAAGTCCAGCTCATATCATCTGAAGTCATAATGTCGTTATTAGGGTTAATGCCACCCCTTGTGCATTCCCCAGGGTTTGTCTTAATTTATGGATATCCTATCCTTAATTCAACTGCCAAGGGATTCTTGCATCTTATAATTGGCAATCAGATCATGTATCCTTAATAAAGGTCTCTTTTCAATCATTCTCATTTGATAATCGATCGGTGGTTTAATGCCACCCTCTTCTTTCAGATAGTTGTCAGCCTATTTGGCCTTCCAAAAGGCAGCGTATGCCTATCTGCTCGCTTACAGAACTTGGTAATGGTGGCAAGGATGTTTTGAAAGATATTGGTCGAGTTCAACGTGAATCTCTTAGTACTTATCGTTCTTCTCAAATGTACTTGCCTTAGACAAAATTTCTACAGCATACTGATCCATCTATGACCATTTCCATACTCTCTTCATAAACCTTCGTTGTTTATTTTCCTTAGTCATAATATATTCAAGGTATTTATAATACCCCAACATCAAACGTCTCAAGTCATTATACTTCTATTTTTACTCGTAGTCTTGGATAATCATATATACATGAATCACTTCAGTACGGGTGACCCCATCCCAAAAAGGTCTAGTGAATTCCCAATCAAAACATGGGTTGTTCAGCAGAAGATTCCTACGATCTCATTAATGTTTCCTTTATATCAGAAGCCCTTGCAGTCGGTGCTTTCTTAGAAGCAACCCTGCTTTGTCTTTTCATTGCTGGTCTAGTCACTTTATAGTCCGTTGTGACTTGGCCTCAACTGGCCACACATAAAAACATATGATTTTAGGGGTTGGCTAATAGCATTACTTTTCTAGCAATTGCCGGCATAGTGCCTTCTTCTTTGATACCTTTCTACCTTTCCAAAACTTTACTCCATATAAGTCTTAATCGACTACTCGGCACCGTCTCCGATCACCTTTCCTCCACTTTTATCTTTTCAACTATTCTTATCAATCCTGCGTGCCACACAAGCTTACCATTCCTGGCAGAACAGCCTTTTCATTTAAGTCAATCCTGGAATTTCTCAGTCCGGCTGGTTTCTTACTTACATTTCCTATTTTCGTCCAATCTCACTTCATCATTTTATCACTACCGTCGATTGTAATGCTCAGGGTCCGTTTACTAACCCATTTTACAGCATCCTTGCCCAAATCACAGGGTTTGCTCCAATTTTTTTACTCTCTTCCATGACATTCTCTGATAATTAGAAAGACAAGGTTTGCCAAAATTCACCGAATTCCTTTCCAGACTCAGGGAAATTTTGATCAATCTACCCACCTACTGGTAACATTAAGGAGACCAGTTTCGAAACCTGAAGAATAGTTCTATGAACCTCCAAGCAGGTGGAATCATAAGCAGTCATAGTTAACGAAATAATCATCATCGGATTGGAAGCTTACCCACTGGAGAGGAACCAATTATACCCATCCCTTAGAAGGGAATCAATAGTTTCAAACTGAAACCTGCCACAACGTCCTGATATTCAATACTACCAAATGTCGGTCTACCTAACCCTTTATGCGAAGCGTCGCTGGAAGCACAAAGTCTCCTTTTTCCATTAAGCAATGCCAGCTCTTGGTCATTACCAATTTCACCTTTTAGCTCCAGGAAGATTTTCTCACATTTTTCTCTTTAACTGCTGATCGTATTACTTGATCTATTATAATTCCGCATCGGAATAAACTTAAGGTACTACTATAATCCATTCAAAGAGAAGAAGGAATTTAATATTCCTCTGAATCACATGCATCTAACGTTTCTGGCTCATCATTTAACTGAGTTGAATTAACTCTATACTCAGTCTCTGGTAGTAGTCTCATTACGAGTTCATCTTGACTCACTGGTCTTATCTTCCGGTAGGTTCTGAGATCATTGTCTCGCTTACTACTTCCTTATATAACTTTACCCAATCATGCTGTCACTTCCCAATGTCTTCACTTTCTAACTGATTCATTCATAAAATGGACATTTTCCTGAATAAAACAATTTCGTCAACCTCAATTTGGTTCCATAAATTACAACCTATGACATCTGCCTTCTCATGGCGAATTATTACTGACCATATTCATACTTATTCATTTATCAAATGATATGGCACTTACTGCCTCTTCTCAACTATTCCTAGGGACTCTGCTCCTCGTCCTATATCGCTGTCTTTGATAATCATACATCCCTCTAGCTCTTTCTTTGTTAAGATGAAAATCTCTAAGGATTCTCATCTATTTCCGTATAAGATCTCAAGTAATTCTTCCAATCCTTCTCTCTTGCTGGTACCACATCTGGTAGTCCGGCTATGAATTCAACATGCATCTTCAGATCTCTTAATAATATCTCGGTTCTTTATACTCACTTTTCTGAGCACCATATCTTAATCATCATAGTCATTCTGGCTGCGACCCTCATTACCCAAGGGTAAGCTCCTTATCCTAACAGGATTTTCCTTATCTGCTGGAACCTCTTCCGGGTCTCCAGTAAGGTACTCCATCGAATTACCCGCTGATCTTCAGCATATAAAGCATCATCGCGTTGTCGCTCTTATGCCTCAAGGTCTGTCGCCTTACTCGTCGATACGATATCGAGCTAAGTTACTATCATTATACTTACGAGTTCCCATAAGGGTTTTATATGTCATCACTACATTAAGTAGTCCGACTATGAACTTGGCAAGAGTTCTTATTATCTTATTGAATTTATTGTTTTAACGTCACCTCATCTCTGGGGTTTATAACGTACGCTCTGATACCACTTCTGTAACACCCCCAGATCCGGGGTCCGGGACCCGGTGGTTACGGTTTCCAATTCTATCCACAACAATTGAACTTTCCTTAACATAAAATAAATTACGTCTCTATAACCCAACCCAACAATATAAAACACACCCGTTATAGTCCCAGAGATGAAATCAGAGTAACAATCAAATTTTTATTAATCACATTATGAGTTCTTACAATCCAAAAGAATTTCAATATAAATACATACTCTTTGCCATCCATTTACATAAGTCATACTAGACCATATTCTTGGTACTGAAAGAATAAATATACCCTACCAATAGCTTCTTCTTCAGCTCTGGTAGTCTCATCGTCCTCGCCCGCGTCGAATGCGCCTTGTGCGAGTCATCTGGTCTAGCTGTTGTTGTGATATAATAATAAAGCAAGGGTAAGCAATAGCCCACCAACAATAATATATAACTGAACGATAATGTATAACAGTTCAAAAGTATCTTTCAAACCATATGCCATGCATTTACGGAAATGATGCCAGTATAATATGAACGATGAAGTTACAAGGTAACTTAAAGTATTTGTTTGTAGAAATATCTGCTACATCAAAGTAAGCGAGATATTCTTATTGTTATTAAGAAGAGGAGTTTGCAAGAAAAGGTTGCAATTCCAGTTATGACCCTTTTCCAACTCTGCCAACAGTAATCATGTTGCAGGAAATAAATAAATTTGGATGATGAACCAATGATGGAGTATTCACCGCGCCCGCTGTTCCAATCTTGATGATCAGTCGAGATCGTACAGCTCAATTTAGATTTACTACCGGTAGAAGGAAGAACTGACGGCTTTACTTGTATACCGCCTTACTAGCTCTCCCCGGCCAACGGTTGGGCCAAAGGGGATGGACCGGCGCTACTCGGCCTCTTACACGACTCCTAGTTCAAATAGAATTCATGATCCTGAATGTAACGTTCGTCCCCCTTTCCCCAAGTATAATACTTGTTGATAAGACTCCACAAAGTAGTCGTATCTAGTTGGAAAGGAAAATTTACCAATAACTCCCAAGCTATTACTTGGTAACGGATATCAACTTGTTCCAGTAATCTTACCCCTCGAAAGATGAGAAGGTAAGCAACGACTTAATAAGTCAACAGCACCCGAGTTGCGGGTGAAGGGAATACTTTATGACCGGGAAGTCGACAAGATAAATAACATTTTCCAAGTAAGGTTCCCTTATTATTAAGGAGATAGACTCAAAGAAGAATGATGTCTGAGAACCTTTCTTGATATAAGATTAATAATAATATGACTCCGAGATATTTTCTGTAATAATCGAGGAAGATAAACCTTATCGAGATTATTATAAGTATGGAATAAATATTCAGAGAATATTTATTGAGTTAAAATATTTAAAGAATATTTGGGAATATGAAAGAATATCTTTAATCAGAGTATTTCTCAAAATAATCCCTGAAGAAATATCAGGAGAATATTTATTGAATAAATACATATTTAAATGAATACTCAAAATAATATTCATTAATTAATAAGACCCGAAAAGAATATTTAAGGTAATATTCATAATTAATTAGGAATTTAAATGAATATCCAAAAGTAATATTTATTTAATGAATAATATCCTAAATGAATATCAAGTAATATTCATTTAGTAATCCAAGCCTTAAGGAATATTCGAGATAATATTCGATAATTAAATCAAGCTTCAGATGAATATTAAAATAATATTCATCAAGTATTCAATATCTTAAATGAATATTCAAAAGTAATATTTATTTAATAAAATAATATTCTCAAAGAATATCCAAATAATATTCATTTAGTAGTCTCATCTTTAGAAGAATATTCGAAATAATAATCGATAATCAATTCGACTCTGAATGAATATTGAGAAATATTATTCGTTGAATAGTTACGTTCAAATAATTATTTGAAGTAAGGATCGTTAAAATAATTAGTCTCGAACGAATATTCAAATAATATTCGTCGCCCAAATAATAGAAAATATTTACTTAAATATTTTCCTCCGAGGTAATCTCGATATATCAAGGAATATTGACTCCCGGTCTATTTTTGATTAATAAGATGTATACGCCCTTCTATGAGGGTCTTACAATAACCGGCTTATAACTGATATATAACTATCTAGCTTATAAGCCAACAATAACATTCAGGGAACAAGTATATCAATTCAACTTGAAAGTAGGCATGCATGCAATGGCATATGTATATCAGCAATTATATATATATATTTATTCAATCACAACAACAGCCTAAAAGAAGGGAACTGAAACTTGCCTGGTAGTCGAGTACGGTAAGGGGTAGTGGTAGCGGGTCCCGGTTCAGGTTGGTGATCTATAAATAGCCAAGGCATTCGGGATTAATCACTTAACATATTAAAAGTTAAGTTATACTTAATTCGAAACACGTTCTCGAGTTATCTCGTTATACCCCTTTTAGTGGATCACTTTTATCACTGATCCGACCCGACATTCCTTCGTTAATACGACATGTCATTGTACTTATACTTGGGACATACTTAAGTCATATGAGTTCTAAAGTCGATCGTTACGAACCAATACTATACTCCGAGTTTTATCGTTCGTTTTCTAAGCGTTTTACCAAGGTTATAACCAAGCGGGTTTTTAGGGGTTCGTTCGCGTTTAACCTCGACTCGAACATTTTTAATAAATCGAAAAATGATCCTTTTGACTTAAGGTTTTATTTCACGCCTTCCTTTTTACCTCTAGTATTTATTTACCAAGATTCTCCATGACGTTACATAGTTTACGAGGGTTCAATTACAGTTACGAACTTTCGTTTACGGATTCGAACTACTTTTAGTAATTTGGTCATAAATCCTAAACCGTAAGTCCGTTTCACGTGATCTTTATATCAAAACGAAGCTTAGAACATTACCTATCCTATCATGGCAGATAAGGTCTCTGGACAGTAGGGGTTCGACATGGAAAATGGCATACAAAACATGGTATTGCAAAATCGGGCATTATAACGGCTGTAAATCGAATATCTACCAATTTCGAATCTTCCCATAAACATAGTATCCAACCCAAACAACATATACATGACTTATATACATGAACTGAGGCCAAGCAATGTCTTTCCGTTCATCTAGCTATTTACATCATTAATCCAAAATCCGTACATAATCATGCTTATAATCTTAACATAACCATAACTAAGTTATAACTATCATAAACATGCTTAAATCTCAAACAAGGGTTAGGGTTTCAAGAGCTTTATACCTTCCTTGGAGTGTGTTCTAGCCTCACTAAGCTTTGTATGATCCTTGGGTGGCCTTAAGCTAGCTAAATCAACCATAAAAATCAAAGAAAACCAACATTAGTTCTTGAAGAACACTATTCACCCTCCTTGTAAATGATTTATTTGAAAATGGAAACAAAGGATTTTGGACTTGAAATTTCTAGGAGATTAGTTTCTTGAAATATAGAACTCACCTTAAAAATTACAAGATCAAACAAGGAGTGGAAGGTGGACTTTTGTTTTTGAATTTCCTTAAAGCCGAATGGAAGAAAAAAAATGGGAGAATGGAGTTGTTTGGCTTGCTTCACTTTGCTCTCATCTATTTTGTGTGAATTATTGCTTTGTTTAGAAAATATCTTGTATAAAGTGGCTTTAATAAAGTGGCTATGTCATTGCATGCATCACTTGAGCCATGTGTTAAGATCTTGTGGTCTTGATGAGGTATTAAGGCTTACTAAGTAGTTTGATCTCTAATGTTACTAGTTAGCATTGTAACTAGCTTGGTCACTTGGTCTTATCCTCTTGCACATGCATGCATCTTGCTTCCCTGCTTGATTCCTTGTCCGGTTATTGCCCGTTTCGATCGATTGTTCGTAGGAATATTTCACGGATTTCTAATTAGGGTTTACCGGGAATCCTTTTTAATATTAATACTTTCATTCTCCATCTTTCATTCTAACTTTCCAATTTATATTCCTTAAATCCATTCGTTAAATACTTAAGGCTATCAGTGTCCAGGGAACTCTCGGAGAAAATAAAAGTGCGGTTTTTCAGAAACCTACAGCTTTTACATACACTTATTTTCCCCCTAGATCACTAATACGAACTCGGAAATCCGTTCCGAATGCTTCTATATAGTGTCGTCTCATATTATTATATACTCCCACCAAAACAATATTCATTCTGTATTCTTTACTTGTTCTCTTAGGGTGGTACAATTGTCCGTATTCTCTTTCGATCGTTCCTTATCCTTTTTACGGAACTACTGGATTAATCGTTACCGATCTGGATGACATGAGAATATTTTCCTGCTTGAAATTGCCATATCTTTTTTTTTTTTGAAAAACAAAAGTGTTAATTCAATAATAAAAAGTCATACGACATCTACAGCAATGATCGAATCGATCAAACAGGAAATTGCAATCGCCTGTTCTCATGAAGAGACAGTTAAACGATATTTTAATGTGTATAAAAATACAAGTACCCACTTCAAGCATCCTCGTTGGATTTCTGGTACCCTTTTTATCCTGTCCCAATGGAGCTATCGTTTGAGCTATCAACCAAAAATTGCTTTCCCGTACAAACTTTCTTCACTGAATCGCGACCGCGCTTACAATCAAGAAGCGAAAAACCAAGCTCTCACAAAGGAGAGAAAAACCAAACCTCTCACGAAGGAGAGAAATCAAGCCGAAAATACAAACTTTGAATCCTTAGATCCGATAATACAAACTACTACCAAACCTTCAAACAAAAAACACACCAATCTTACCTAATAAAGGAAGAAAATTTAAGGAAATCAAAGCTTTAAAGAACAAGATTTATTGAAATGAAGAAGAAAAATACAAGAAAATGAAAGGTTTTGGGGCTTTCCACCGGTGGAATCCGGTGGAAGCCCCGGCGGCTGTGTACTAAGTGAAGGAGAAGAAGAGGAGTGAAAGACAGAGAGAGAAAAGGGTATCCAAGGCCTTCTCCTC
The DNA here is from genome assembly GCA_036435485.1 of Saposhnikovia divaricata. NCBI lineage: Eukaryota > Viridiplantae > Streptophyta > Magnoliopsida > Apiales > Apiaceae > Saposhnikovia > Saposhnikovia divaricata. The sequence goes on from CM071600.1 coordinate 31,661,054, forward strand.
TAAAGGGTCTTATTCCCTTAGAAGATAGATTATTCTTACCTATGTTGTTACCCTTTAGCATTCTTCAAGACATAGAAATAATAAAGTCGAATTTCATTCATTCTTTCCAAATATCAATTATTACATTGTAGCCATAACCACTCCTCAGTGGTTTCCTACCTTCATTCTTAAATCAAATATAATAACATCCCAAAATATCAAATCCTCAAAGTTAATATCTCAATTCTTGGATTATAATAATATTTAATCCACTCTCCGGTCAAATATTATACCGAAAAGAATTTTGGAATTTCTGAATTCCGATCGTCTCTGCATTCACTTATTTCCTCCGCGTATTACTAATATGACTTCGAAACATCCATATCACGTCCCGTACATAGGGTGGAGTGAAAAGTTTTCCAACTTACAAAATCACTATTCATCCACCAAATTACTATGCACGTACAGGAAATACTATGCACGTACGGGAAATACTATGCACGTACGGGAAATACTATGCACGTACTCATTTCCCTTCAAGGATCCATTAGCTCCTTCCTGGATGGTAGATTATTCTTATCTAGGTCCTCAACCCTCGAATTACTCTATTCTGACAATATACCAATGCATCAGGATCATTGTCCAAAGCAATATCCATTCATTACAATCATTGTTCTTTGAAACCACCATTCATTAGAGCTGGTGACCTTGTTGTCGGAATCATTGTTCCTCATTTTATCATTACTTAATAAAAGTTTTAATTATATCCAAAATTTGGGGTTCTTACAGTATAGTACTTAGAGAGCTGTGTTCAGGGAACAAGGTGTTTCAGCTAGCTGCAATCAGTGACTGGGAGAATCAGGGAGATATATTATTGTATCGTATAATTGTAATCATTTGTGATCAATAATATATTCCTTTACCGAGTTGGTAGAGGACCAGGACGTAGACCATTAGACTATAGGGGTCGAACCTGGCTAAAATTGCTGTGTGTTCTTTATTTTCTGCACTTTACTTTACTGCACTTCATATCTTAGCTAGCTTTCTGTTTGTTAATTTGTTGCATTCAGTTAGCTGCCAGAATACTTTTTCAGGCAGATTTTTAATTATTACATTGTTAGCCATAATACATATTCACCCCTCTCCTCTAGGTGTGTAATTTCAATTTTAAATTATGTATTCATATAATTTTGTTAAAATATAATATAAGATCCATATAAGGTCTCCCTCTAATACCTTAATATTTTAGATGAGTTGGTTACTTAACATGGTATCAGAGCTCAGGTACGCAAAGGTCTTAGGTTCGATGCTCCAAAGATGAGAGCTCGTGATTCACTCTTTGATCCAAATGGGCTTTTGAGTGAGGGGGAGTGTTAGAATATAATATAAAACTAGCATTTTACCCGTGCTACGCACCGAAAATACAATTTTAAAATTTTAAAATAGTTACAAAAATATATAATGTATTAAAAAATAAATTATTTTGTTATGTTTTGTTTTGAGTGTAACGAACCCAATATGCATCTCTAAGTAACTTTTCTCAAATTATGTATAGTTGTATGGATGCATGTTAAAAAAATTTGAAAATTTGTTTATACAAAAAAAAAATTAATATCAAAACACATTCATTTGATATATGATAAAATTTTCTTGAGATACATATCAATTTTCTTATTCCTTTTTGTTTTTTCCCCAAGTAATTTAACGACATTTTATGCTATTTTTACGGAAAGTTCGGTTCAATATAATCATGTTTGAGAATCTGGCGTTGAAAACAGTAAAAACATAATTAGTATTAATAGAAAAAATAAATCAAATACATATTTTTCATTATATAAATGAAAATAAAGTAAGAAATGCGCAATTTTCTAGAGTAATTCTGGAGGTCTGTTTGGTTAGTGTTCTACCCGTGCTACGCACCGAATGATAAAATTTATTAATTAATTAATATAAACATAATATTTTTCATTATTTATAAAAAAAGATAATTTCATAAAAATTTAAGTATAAATTAACATCAATTTATACCAATTGCATTAATATCAATATTATCAAACAATTATCATACCATTCACATCCCAGCTCAAACATTCCAAACCTCTCTTTATTGTTTTTTCTTAATTTTATTTTACATTTGTTTTCTTTCATTTTTTAGAATATTTCAACCAAGTTCATAAGTTTTTTATCCATATTTTAAGTTTCCTATGTGTTTGTTCCATATCATTTTTACAAATTTTATGTTCTTTTATTAGTTATTTGATTTAGTACTATAGCAAAATAAACATTATCAATTAACCAAACAAATCCAATACATCCCGTTATTTGAGTAAGATATATTTGTTAGAGTTTATGGTCAGTTTGTTTTTAATGACAACTTTAAATGTGCATATTTAGTTTGGGAATTTGTATGTTGAATTTTTTATTCTTTTCTATCAGAATATGGTATATTAAATATTAGTTTTCTTTTACGCATTAATAAGGAAGGGAAATTAATTCGATATGATGGTACCCGATTCGAACCCAAACCCGAATTATTGGATTCATGTTTGGATATAAATTTTAAAATCGAAATAGTTTCGATTTGCATTTGGATTTAAGTTGTACTGAACCGATAGCCTATCCAAAATCCGAAACCCAATACACTATCGAAACCCTATACATATGTAATATAATACATTAATTTGAAATTATTTCATGTAATATTTTAGATGTAAGACATATTATTTTATTTATTTTTTTCAAATATTTCATTAGAAATAGTCAATACTAATTTAGTAATTAAAACTTATATTTCTCAATATCTAATTTTATTGATATATTCAAGATGTAATTTTGTTTACATTAATTTTCATTTCTATGTATAAAAAGAATTATTTTTTTAACATATTTTAAATTTTACTTAGTATATTAATTCGTATAATATGTTAAATTTTGACTACTTAAGTTAATCATTTTACTTTTTAATTTTTGTATAAATATACTTAATATTGTTTGCATGTAACAATTATTTTAATTTTGACTACATTATTAATAATTTTTGATACCCAAAAAAGTAAAATCTAATCCGAAATCCGACAAATTTGGTTTTAGATATTGAATTTTGGATTTGGATTTATTTTTTAAAACCCAAAAATATTTGGATGTGGGTTTGAATTTTATAAAATTCGGATCAAACCCAACCCGTTGTCATCCAAACGCGTAAAATAAAATATTTGAAAATGAGTATCACCTATGTTTTTTCTATTTGATTAACATGTTAAAATAGAAAACTGTACATGAAACTAAAATCAAATGTGTAATATATAAACACATAATCACATTATTATATATTTGTCCTTGTAATTTAATTGTCGAGTTAAAAAACATGAAATTAATTTTTATTTAACAATGAGTATATTTGACCAACATATATTAAAAGAAAGAGTTTACAGATCTGGAAAATCGTTCGTGTTATATACATTCATACCATGTGTATTTTGGGTTTTGCATGAAAATGACATGAAATTATTTTGTATACCCATAATTTGAACACAAAATGCTACTAAACTACGCATTTTTTATTTTTGTACACTAAACGAAAATAATACGCAAAATGAAAAAAATATGACAATTACATGTAATGTTACTCTCTGCCCAAGTCATCTAAGTATGTTACTATATAATTGAAAACAACATTGAATTACTACAAAATAAAACTAAAAGTAGAGTACATAAAAATGAAGCCCTTTTCTTTAATTTTGTTTATTGTTAATAAATACCTCTGTTTGATTAGAATCTATCTACCAAGTTATCAAATTTTTTTACCTATTTTTAAGATTTTGTTGATATTAAAAATAAATATTATTAACCAACCAAGCAAAATTCGATATGTCTGTTCTTAGATTAGGATATGAGAATTAAATATTATTACTTGAATTGAAGAATACAAAATTAAAATGAGCATATCAGAAATAATATATAATTTTATATGTATCGACCTATCTAGTTATCAATAATATTGATTTTTAAACGATTGTTGTAGCCGTCATTCTATCTTCTCCTCTCCTAAAAAATAGTAAACCCAAAGTTTATGGGTTGATATCTGCATCTTGGTTGATGATAAGCCCATTTTTATTGTTTTCCATGATTTTGCTTTGTTTTTTAATAAATATCTCTCTTTATTGAGAGTGGTGGGTTTTATCAACTGATATATTGGATTTTGCACCTTCTCCTTGTGAATGATAACTCCTGTTTCTTTTCGTTGATTTTACTTCGTTTTTCAATAAATATATCTCTTTGTTGAGAGTTTAGTATCCCGTTAGTGGATTTTGTCTATCCATATATTGGGTTTTGTTCTTTATTTTGTGAGAGTAGGTTACTTTATTTTGGCATCCGGAATCTTAGATTTACAGGATTTTGTTATATTGATTCATTGATTTGGATAGTATAGAATCGCAGTTTTGGTGAGTTGTTCGAATACATTCTCAGCAATCACATATGTATTTCCCTCACGATTAGAATAAATTGTTGGATTATTTCGCCAAAGAGTATATATAATTGAGGGATATAAGCGAGTGATGTACCACAATTTAAGATCTGATCAACGATTGTAGTTTGGATTAAGGAAACCTTGTTACCTTGATATGATCTATTTTATTTTAATATGTGTTGTCCAATCTTGATTATTTTTGTAGATGTATGACATTTTATTGATAAATGATTTACCTAAAAAAAAATTAGTGATTTAAAAGAAAATTTGAATGATTATTTGTGTCGATGATAATATATGCCCTTTTGTTGATAAATAATTAACCATAACAAATATAGTGATTTATTAGAATTTTTGCGCTGAGTTGACCAATTTGCTATGAAATAAAAAAAAATGATTTTTTTAGAATTTTTGCGCCGAGTTAACCAATTTGCTATATAAATATTCACTAACAATATTTTTATTGATTCTGTAATGAATTTTATTTTTTGGATTGATAATTTATACACCAAATAGTGTCTAATACTATTTGAGAGTTTATTTAGTATCTTGAAAAATTCAAAAATATCGTCAAGTCAATTTATTTGTCCCATTAATTCTTGAAAAATAACGATAAGTAAAATTTTAATGATAACTGGTTTAAATTTCATTTTTAATATTTTAATTGGTTGAATTTAGCCTTTTTTTAATAATTGATTAATTTAAAAGTTTATATAACTTAAATTTTGAAGGTTAAGTAACCACGATAAGTAAATTAGGATGAGAATGCTATGATGAATTTAATTTTAGTGGTTAATTTTGACTTGCTCTTATATATATTTATGAAAATTAATCCGTAATATATAATAATGCTATTATGATTAACTATAAATCAAAGTGCGAAAAATTAATATTGCAAAAATTGCTTCATATTATATATTTATATAATCCTGATTGGTTTTGATTTAAAATATTAATTTATTATAATTATTTTTTGATATTAAAAAAATAAAATATACGGATATGTTAAATCAAGTAAGTTACTCTATTTAAATTTGAATTTTTAACTAATCATAGTTAGTATAATAGAATGAGAATGGTAAATAAAGAAAACTTTTAATATAATATGATTGGTCTAAAATTTAGGAATGACCTTTGATTGGTACTAAAATAATTCAAAGTTTTGCATATTTTATATTTGTATAATCATGATTGATTTTGATTTAAAATATTAATTTATTATAATTATTTTTTGACATAAAAAAATAAAATATATGGATATGTTGAATCAAGTAAGTTACTCTATTTAAATTAGAATTGTTAACTAACCATAGTTAGTATAATAGAATGAGAATGGTAAATAAGTAAAATTTTTAATATAATATTATTGGTGTGGTAGACTCAGGTTTGATTTCTATTTTAATAATTTTAATAATATTATTATTCTATTTGTAATTCTATTTAGGATTATAATTCAATTTTAAATATATTTAGAATGATTGATGGGTTTAACATTGGTTAAAAGATAGCAAGTTAATTTATATAAGGAAACAGATTTGTTTTAATTTGACTGGTCCATGATTTAAATTTTAAATATTCATACCTTGTGTATTTTGATTTTTGGGTTTTGCATGAAAATGACATGAAATTATTTTGTATACCCATAATTTGAACACAAAATGCTACTAAACTACGCATTTTTTATTTTTGTACACTAAACGAAAATAATACGCAAAATGAAAAAAATATGACAATTACATGTAATGTTACTCTCTGCCCAAGTCATCTAAGTATGTTACTATATAATTGAAAACAACATTGAATTACTACAAAATAAAACTAAAAGTAGAGTACATAAAAATGAAGCCATTTTCTTTAATTTTGTTTATTGTTAATAAATGCCACTGTTTGATTAGAATCTATCTACCAAGTTATAAATTTTTTTTTTTTACCTATTTTTAAGATTTTGTTGATATTAAAAATAAATATTATTAACCAACCAAGCAAAATTCGATATGTCTGTTCTTAGATTAGGATATGAGAATTAAATATTATTACTTGTATTGAAGAATACAAAATTAAAATGAGCACCTTTTATCAGAAATAATATATAATTTTATATGTATCGACCTATCTAGTTATCAATAATATTGATTTTTAAACGATTGTTGTAGCGCCATTCTATCTTCTCCTCTCCTAAAAAATAGTAAACCCAAAGTTTATGGGTTGATATCTGCATCTTGGTTGATGATAGCCCATTTTTATTGTTTTCCATGATTTTGCTTTGTTTTTTAATAAATATCTCTCTTTATTGAGAGTCTATTACCACGTTGGTGGGTTTTATCAACTGATATATTGGATTTTGCACCTTCTCCTTGTGAATGATAACTCCTGTTTCTTTTCGTTGATTTTACTTCGTTTTTCAATAAATATATCTCTTTATTGAGAGTCTAGTATCCGTTAGTGGATTTTGTTTATCCATATTTTGGGTTTTGTTCTTTAGTTTTTGAGAGTAGGTTACTTTATTTTGGCATCCGGAATCTTAGATTTACAGGATTTTGTTATATTGATTCATTGAAATGGATAGTATAGAATCGCAGTTTTTGTGAGTTGTTCGAATACATTCTCAGCAATCACATATGTATTTCCCTCATGATTAGAATAAATTGTTGGATTATTTCGCCAAAGAGTATATATAATTGAGGGATATAAGCGAGTGATGTACCACAATTTAAGATCTGTCCAATCTTGATTATTTTTGTAGATGTAAGACATTTTATTGATAAATGATTTACCTAAAAAAAATTAGTGATTTAAAAGAAAATTTGAATGATTATTTGTGTAGATGATAATATATGCCCTTTTATTGATAAATAATTAACCATAGCAAATATAATGATTTATTAGAATTTTTGCGCTGAGTTGACCAATTTGCTATGAAATAAAAAAAAATTATTTTTTAGAATTTTTGCGCAGAGTTAACCAATTTGCTATATAAATATTCACTAACAATATTTTTATCGTCAAGTCAATTTATTTGTCCCATTAATTCTTGAAAAATAACGATAAGTAAAATTTTAATGATAACTGATTTAAATTTCATTTTTAATATTTTAATTGGTTGAATTTAGCCTTTTTTTAATAATTGATTAATTTAAAAATTTATATAACTTAAATTTTGAAGGTTAAGTAACCACGATAAGTAAATTAGGATGAGAATGCTATGATTAATTTAATTTTAGTGGTTAATTTTGACGGGCTCTTATATATATTTATGAAAATTAATCCGTAATATATAATAATGCTATTATGATTAACTATAAATCAAAGTGTGAAAAATTAATATTGCGAAAATTGCTTCATATTATATATTTATATAATCCTGATCGGTTTTGATTTAAAATATTAATTTATTATAATTATTTTTTGATATTAAAAAAATAAAATATACGGATATGTTAAATCAAGTAAGTTACTCTATTTAAATTTGAATTGTTAACTAATCATAGTTAGTATAATAGAATGAGAATGGTAATAAAGAAAACTTTTAATATAATATGATTGGTCTAAAATTTAGGAATGACCTTTTATTGGTACTAAAATAATTCAAAGTTTTCCATATTTTATATTTGTATAATCCTGATTGATTTTGATTTAAAATATTAATTTATTATAATTATTTTTTGACATAAAAAATAAAATATATGGATATGTTAAATCAAGTAAGTTACTCTATTTAAATTAGAATTGTTAACTAACCATAGTTAGTATAATAGAATGAGAATGGTAAATAAGGAAAATTTTTAATATAATATTATTGGTGTGGTAGACTCAGGTTTGATTTCTATTTTAATAATTTTAATAATATTATGATTCTATTTGTAATTCTATTTAGGATTATAATTCAATTTTAAATATATTTAGAATGATTGATAGGTTTAACCTTGGTTAAAAGATAGCAAGTTAAATTATATAAGGAAACAGATTTGTTTTAATTTGATTGGTCATGATTTAAATTTTAAATATATTTAGAATGATTGATGGGTTTAACTTTGGTTAAAAGATAGCAAGTTAAATTATATAAGGAAACAAATTTGTTTTAATTTGATTGGTCCATGATTTAGAAGTGGCCTATGATTGGTTCTAAAATAATTCATAGTTTTCTGATTGGTTAACTGGGTACGTGATTAATTAACTGGATGGTGTGGTAGACTCAGGTTTGATAATAAAGGATTCATATAAGGCCTCCCTCTAACGCCTTAAGATTTTAGATGAGTTGGTTACTTAACAAATTTAAATAAATATTATTTAAATATTTATTTATTTTTTGTATTTTTGTTTCGTGTCATGTACCTAAGGGTAAACCAAAAACCGACACTAAATTCATCTGTGTAATTTCATATTCGTGTACTTTCGTGTTCGTGTACCGCAAAGGTCAATCTAAATCCATAATTTTCGTGTCATTTTCATATTGTGTACGATATTGCCGGCTCTATTTGCACCTATATGCATATATCACCCTCCTGTAATCGAATAGTTTCTTTACGTTCAATTGTACATATTACTTTTGATTAGTTGTTCAAAATTTGATATATATATATATATATATATATATATATATATATATATATATATATATATATATATATATTTATATAGGCCTTTGCTCCATACAGAGCACTCTTATATAACAAACAACAAAGAACACCTTAGATCTATTAGATCCTTTGGCCCCGCCAGGGGCACCCAATACAAAAAGTTGTTATTTTTTTTACCATCTATCAAGTCTGCAAAAAAAAATAAAAAAATTTGAAAATTACTGTTCACTGATGATGTCACTGATGACGTCATCAAGACGTCATCAATGAACAGTAAATTTTCAAAATTTTTTTTTTTGCTAGTTTGCTAGAGCGTAAAAAAATAATAATTTTTTGTATTGGGTGCTATGACGGAACTCTTAAATTATATTAGATATGAGGTGTTCTTTATTGTTTGTTATATAAGGTGTTTGCTATGGAGTGCAACTCATATATATATATATATATATAATTGAAAAAATAAAAAAAATTATGTATATTTAATTTATTTTAAAAAATGATTTTTGATTTTAAAAAATAATAATTAATTAATTTTTAATATTTAATTAAATTACTAAAAAATCAAAAGAGATATGTGAAGTAAATTTTTAACACACAACTACACAAGCACGCATTTTACTGAAAACCAATTAACAGCTAAATTAAGGTGTTCATTTTATTAAACAAATTAACCAATATATGTCCAGTTTATCATATTAACATTCTAACAGTACAAAACAAATACATAAATGGACAACATGCGTCTCTCCTTCGGGTACAAGTTTAGAGATGTTTAAAAAGCCTGAAACCCGAAATTTGGCTCGGTTCGATCCGAAAAAAAGCTCGGAAAGTTCGGTCCGAAAAAAGGTCGGCCCGGTTCGGTCCGGCCCGAGGGCCTAAGGCGGGCCTCCTATTTCTTATCAAGCCCGGCCCGGCCCGAAGTCCGAAAAGCCCGGTTAAAAGTCCGGGCTTTTAAAAAGCCCGGATAAAGCCCAAAAGCCCGGTTCGGCCCGGATAAAAGCCCGGGTTTTTTTAAATATCCGGATAAAAATTGTATTTTTTATAGAAAAAATCTAAAATTATGTAATATTTTTGATTAATTTTAAGAATATTAAACTTAGAAATAGAGGGAATGTGATTGATCATGTGGCTAGGAAGAATCAACAATATACAAGACAAACTATTCTTTAAAGAAGACTAATTGAGTGTAGAGGATGTGCTTCTCTAAATAGTCATATGCGAGAAGATTTATATGGCTAACGGTTGCCTTAAGTCATAACGCAGATTATGAGTAAAAAATTCTTGAGTTGCAGTGATGTTTTATTATAAAACAAGTATTATGCTAGTAATTTTTTAGTATTAGGTTTCGTGGGTCTCTTTTTATGTACTAGATTATAGAAGTTCAAAGACGTAAATATTTAGAGATTGTTTCTTTAGTAAGATTTCCTTTTTTTGTATATTAATATATTAGCTTTGCAAAAAAAGACAAAAATTACATATATATATATATATATAAATTAAAAAAAAGTCCGAAAAAAGCCCGGTCCGGCCCAAGGGCCTAAAACGGGCCTCATATTTTAGAGAAAGCCCGGCCCAGCTCGACCCGATTTTTTAAAAAGCCCGGCCCGACCCGATTGTTAAAAAATCCGGATTTTTTTAAAACCCGGATAAAACCCGACCCGAAGAACTTTTTGTGCATCTCTATACAAGACCTCAAAGTTGGTCGAGTGATCGAATCCAAGGCCCATCATATTGTATTTTATAAAGTTGTTTGTCTTATATTTTGTCATAATTTTAGTTGTACAATAACTCATTTTTTTGTTTACTAAAATGTACGGATAATGTTTTTTATTGGTTAAAATATTATATATTGTTTCGGTTGGGAAACAATTTGACCCTCCTGCCATCCAGAAGTTAGATAAATTTTCCAAAATAAAGGTAATTCCGACATGTACTCTTAGAGCATCTTTAAGAGTCTTTCTACTTAATCTCTTTACTCAAAAAATGAGGAGAGAGAATGAAAATGTTACTCCAAGAGATTCTTAGTGGCTCTTAAAAACACTAAAAAGTCTCTTCTCTCTACTCATTTTTAAGAGTCACTAGTAGCTCTTAACTTATATTTTAATAATAAATTATTCATGTCCACCATTTCTTACACAACTTTTGGTTGTAGTGGGGTTGATTTATGAATAAATTATAAGTAAAGAGCTAATATAAAGAGTATTGTTGGAGTTTGACACATAAACCAATGGAATAACTTGCTAAGAGCATCTCCAAGAGGCTCTTTATTGTAGCTCTTAACTCAAAAAATGAGGAGAGAGAATAAAAATCAAGCTCCAAGAGATTCTTAGAGGCTCTTTAAAAAGTTAAGAGCTTCTTCTCTCTCCTCTATTTTAGGAGCAACTAGTAGCTCTTAACTTAATGTTTTATTAGTAAAATAGTGGTTCTTCTCTCTCATCTATTGATTGTTTGTTCAAGTGGAATTGAAATATGAATAAAATATAAAATAAAGAGCCATAATAGAGAGCATTGTTGGAGTTGACACACAAATCAATTTAATAACTTGCTAAGAGATTAATTGTTTATAATATATTTAGGAGTGAGTTAAGAGACTCTTGGAGATGCTCTAAGAATATTTATTTATATTATTTTTAAAAATGAATATAGGAGTCTTGGAGATGCTCTTATAAACTACTTGTAACGGACTCATACCATCTTCTAAAGTCCATATATTATGAATCCTTGGATAATGTTAGCTGGAAAATGATTGGGTCGCAACTAATTGTTCCCTGAGCCTGGTTTAAACGGGTTTAGTTAAACTTTCATTCATGTGCTTTTGCGCACATACTTTGTCATAATATCCAAAATTTTAAAATCTATATTTAATCAAAATATATTATTTCATTCTTTTAAAACTTACATAGTTTGTAAAAAGATGAACCACATTTAAATTTTTTCAAACCTGCAAGTTTTTTAACTTTGTTCTCAACCTTCTTGACGCCACTTCTAAAACATGAGAATCACAAATAAATTGCATACCAAATCGTATATTTACACCGTGCCTAACTATTTGTCCATTTTGACTATTGATTTTTGAGTGATCAACTTCTAAAACATCTTAATGAACATAGTCTGGATTTACTACAATCACACAGTCATTGGCAACGGAGAGTTGATAAGTAGTACTCTTATTCTTCGCATCAGTATAGTTTGCAATCACAGAGTCATAAGCGGTGGGTAGTTGATCAGTGCTGCTATTGTTTGTGGAATTTTGCAGGTCCTTGGCTCTCTGTATCAACTGCATAGCTTCAATGTAGGACTTTGTATTAGAGATGGTTGGTCTAGCCAAAAGAACAGCTATTATGCCACCCAAAACCAAGCAGAGAAACCCAACTATTATGAGGCCAATCACATAACCAGTAAGATCTTGATGCAGTACAATCACATCACGTATTGTGGCTAGGATCACCGCATAAGCCACATGTAAATCAAATGTTTTATAGCACGTATTTCGCCAGATGCGAGTTTCCTTTCCGCCATGGATGCAACCGCTATTATTGCCTCCCTGGTGTCTTCGACGGTGTTCATCGTTCCACTGGTATCCTTAGATCGCCAGTGGAAAATTAGTCATTGGCAAATACTTTTCACTCAAATCTGCTAAGTAATGTATTTGTATTGGCAATTAAATTCCGCAGTCACTCTACAGTGCATGTTGCATGAGGCCTATGCAATCCAACCAAAAAGTTATAACTATGGATACCCTATACATTGGCGATTAAATCACTCTGCAGTTGTCTTATGTTCCATTTCATTGTTTATTAATTTGTTCATATTTTACCTCGAGGTTTCGATAAGATTAAAATGTTTATAGACAAAAAAGAATAGGACAGTTAAGGCAAAATGGCATTGGCCGGTGTTTGTGACATCACGCAATGCAGAAGTCTTTGACGAATGTTTATGCTTTGTTCCACATCTGTTTATGTTCGTGTAATCTGGATTCTGGACTCAGGTCCTCAGAGTAAACCATGTAACCCTGGTCCTAAAACAAACTTTCATGTTCATTGACGTGTAATTTTTTACCCCCCTTGAACTATAAATTTCATTTACAATATTGGTGACATTACGTAGACCCAAAAGGTTTTTGTTCAGTAAACGGTCCCTCTAAAACTTAAAGGTGTCAGAAGAAGGTCCCAATAAGATCTTATTCGAACATGAGACCCTCCTAAACCGAGCTTTGATACCATGTCAAATAACAAACTCATCTAAAATCTTAAGGTATCAGAGGAAATGCTACAACAAATATTATTCAACAGTTTTTTCACTCTATAAAATTTTACTTTCATTTGCATTGGTGACATTACTCAGACTAAAGAGGTTTCAACTTGAAGACTCCGTGGATCATTGTTCCTCCATATAGTAGTAGTTGTAAAGAACATATTCGCATGGGACTCTTCTTGTAATCAACCAAAAACATGATAAAATAGGAGGTAACAAAATGTCAAAACTAAACTTATCCCATGGTTTTGTTTCGGGAAATTTTGGTTTAGCTGAATGGTACTTGGCAAGTGGCAATACAATGCCTGATTGCCTGTACTCCAGAACTAGAAGTTCTGTTTTTATAGTATTAGGAAATAGGAAATTTTACCTTGTTTCATCCCTACTGTAGGAAAATGTTTCAGAGCAAATTTATATTTCTAGAGAAGCTACAGCTTATATTTCTGCTATGTTAGACATGAAATACAGCATTTACAATACAAACAGCTCTGGATATAGAAAAAAATAGCCAGGAATATCATTTCCCATAATGTAATACAAATTCTTACGATTTATTGTCAAACGGAGAAACAATTATTTCAATACAAAGATAATGCAGCAAGAAATTTTACTTCAATTATATCACCATACATTAAGAATTTTGCCTTTTACTAAATCAAACAACTAATATGTTATAAATAGACTTCATTAAAATATAATAACAATTCTACCGCAGTTCTGCATGAGAGAAGTACAACTGCTCTCTGAAAGAAAAACATTGATAACAATAAAACTAAAATATTAAATAAAACTTCAGACACTGAATTCTTGCCAGCAGAACAGAAAGATTAATATGCACTTGGTTACACCATAAGTAACTTAAGAAGACAAACTTATTGATTCACCTACATAATGTTTTAAAATTAAAGAGCAACTATTCCTCATCTTCTTCAAACTCCTCATCTTCTACCTCCTCCATTTCCTCAAATTCCGGTGTTTTTGGTCGTTTCACTCCAATCTTGCAGACAATAATTTTTTCTGTCTACAAAACATAAGGAAAGAATTATCGGTTTCAATAATCATTATCAATGTAAATTTCAAAAATTAACTAAACCTGAATTTGGCTATAATCTACATGTATCAAAATTTTGTTTTTACCTTATCTCGAACATCAGCTGGAACTGTCTCGGGATCAACCATGAATTCATCCATTCTCCAAGAAGTCTTGTCATTTTGGCCACGGAAAAAAGTAAAAGTGTTTTTGGTACCCAATAATTTGATCATCGCCATCAAAACCGGCAATATCTTTAATCTCTTCTCTTGAATACCAACCACTATTAGTAACGACAATATCTTTTTTCTTCGCTCGCCAATACCCCGTAGTAGTCTTTATAATAGTTCTTGTTTCTGATCCTCCTCCTTCCAGCATCTTTCTCTCTGCTTTATCTGTGATATAAAATGCTTCATTTGGGAGGCAGTGGGGGAACTCATCTGCACATATATATACCAATAACAATAAGATTAAATCATCAATTTAAAACCGTGTAAAAACAAACTAGTTTCTTACTCAAGTAAAATGTTTAGTCTGACAAGAAACACTACTAATAAGAGATTCATGTATAAAATTATATTGAAAATTCTTAACTAATTAAGAAAAGAGAACGAAGAAATTTAAATATTAAAATCTAAGATATATCTTACAGTAAGACCTTTTTCTTTTCACCCGAATTCTTCTGCAAAGACTTGCTGTGGTAAGGAAGAAGGACAGAATGGGGAACACGCACACTTGGTGAGCACATCAAGACATATATGGAGGTAATTGATAACTTAAACATAGTACCTAAGCTCTTTTGAGGTCCAAACATATTAAAGCATCCATCATGTTCATAACACTTTAAGCTTTAAGAAATATGTCTAAAAACGGTCTCAAATGAGTGTTCAATATTTTACCCTGTACAACAATGCGACTAATAACTTTACCGAATTTAACCCATAAGAGAGCTTTATCAAAGCGTTAAAGCATTCAGAGTTACTTAAAATCAAAAGATAAATCTCAAGCAAAGCAATTAAAATAAACATCTAAGGTGGTTTAAGAGCATCTTCAATAGGGGTTGCCAAGAGGTTGCCTATGCTTAGTTGGTATGGCATCTTTGGTTGCCAACCTATTAGAATTCTATGATTGCCAAGAAGTTGCCAATCAAGGTTGCCAAAAGTTGGATAGTTAAAACTCATATAATTCTCAAAAAGTATAAATAACTCTATCAACTTTAATATGCTCTTATCTTATTATATTGTTTCACAGATTTATGTAGGGGATCATATTGGCAACTTTTGGAGTTGCCAACTATTGGAGTAGATTTTAAATAAAAGTCGCTAAGAGTGACATGGACGATAGAGAAAATAAAAAATTATTATATGCGATGATTTATCAATGCTTGAAAATTCTATAAACAACATCTATTGAGATGCTCTAAAACGGGAAAAGGTAATGATATGGAATCTCGTGGGATAAAGAAAGAGTTACCAAGTTCACGTGTAAAAGAAATGAACAAGTTCACTATCCCAACCAGTAAAACGTCTCAACCAAACACCAGGTATATGTTTTATATCCTCTGTTGATCAAATGTCTTCAGTATCTTACAAGCTTTACAAAAAAAAATTTATAGAAAACATGGTCCACATGTAACATGGTTTTATTTTCGGTTGGAATATCAAGAGACAATACATAATGAATGAGTTTTTAATAAACCCTAATACCGAGTTAGCATCAAATTAGATCTAACAAGCAAGATACTCCAAAAAAAAAAATAAAAAAAAATATAAAAATACTACCATTCTTAATATAAGAAAAAACAGGGTAGATTAAAAGAGAAGAAGCGGGTGTTGGAAATATTAACTAATACAGGAACATAGAGGCAGTTATATAACGTATTTAACAAGCCAAGACCAAGCAAACAATTAACGAAACAAAACATGAAGGTAGAAAGCATGCACGTCAGTAATTGTGAAAACGAAGGAAAAATAGAAGACATACCAGCAGCCATAGCTTTAACAGTATATCAATCAAATATGAGAACCACCTGAGTCGTCACGCCTTGCTAGAAGTCCTGACTGCTCTTGTAGAGATAATCGCCCCCACTTACACTGTGTCGGGATGCTTGCAACACCTCTCCCAAGATAAAACAGCTCCGAGTAATATGATCACAGCAACCAGACCACTCGACTTCGACTGGCACCTCAGTCGCCGGAAAAACTCACAAGCAGAGAAGCTACGACAGGAGGAGAATAGAGAGTGTAGGGAGAAGAAGAGAGAATGTAAGGGTGTGGTGTGTCTAAAATCAGCAGCTTAACTCTCTATTTATAGGAGATGCTAAGTGTAACTAATACCAATATTGTAACTTCCCATTTCCATTTAATAAAACGAAACGGTCGATTTAATAAATCGTAACAGTTACTCTATATATTTATCCACATTTCAGTTTTAATATTTTTAATCCGAATATAATATCAAATTGTGACCAGGTTCATCTGATATTCGAATAGCCCAACTGATTTTTAATATTTGAATTAATCTCTGATCCAGCCCAGCCCATCTGATAAGATAACCCAGACCAATTGATATATATATATATATATATATATATATATATATATATATATATATATATATATATATATATATATATATATATCCCTCGTCCAGGTCGCCTCGCGTACGCGAGACGCCCAAATCGCCATTCGACCGAGGATAACATTTGTTGGAACCAGATATTTCCGAGTAGGTCCTTCGATCAACCTGCAAGACAAAAGAATGCGAGGGTGTTGACCCTCGATTCACCTCCGGCGTAAGAGTAAGTTTCTGGTTGTTTAAATGATAGGGTAAACGTAAAGAGATTATGGAAGAGAATATTTGAGTAGTGATAATGAATTGTGTGTTGATTGTTGCTTACTCTCTTCCTTTTATATCCTTCGGATGTGGGTCCTATGAGGTGATGAGGAGAGAACAGTTATACCCCACAATCTGAGGTGTCACTTGTCAATTGGACCGAAGCACCCAAGGGATCTCTATGTCTTGGATTCGGATCTCTTTGTCTTGGATACTTAGTTTGGGTGCACAGTCATGGGATTAATATAGCTTATTGGGCCGATGGGCCTCCAACATGTCCCAGGGCTTCGGTAAGAGGTATCCTCGGACTGAAGGCCGAAACCAATAGCCCATCTTCGGACTACCTTTTCGGCTGCCTTTTTTCAGACATGGATGACAGCTGTTGATGAGAAGGAGTCGCGTGGGGAGTCGCGTCCATTAATGATGACAGTTATTCCTGCCTTAAGATCTGTGCTTAAATCGTAGCCGTTGAATTTGTAACGTCCTCTACTTTCAAGGGTCGTGTCTATTAAAACCTCAAAAAACCCCTTTGGCTGTTTTACTTTTCTCTTTTCACATCGGCTTCTTGGTAAAAAATTTCTTCTCAACCTTTCTTCCAAATTTAACGATTGGGAACGCGGGTTCAAAAGATATTGCTGCTCCAACTCCAGTTGCGGTTCATCTTCAAACAAACTTCCCCCAGGAACTCGAACTTATCTCCTATTGGACAATAAGTAAGTTCTTCTTCTTTCTTTCAGGAAACCTGTTAGTATGAAGATTCGCGATTTCATCTTATGCAAATGCATGTATGTTTGTATATGTATATGTAAATGTAGTAGGGCTTTTTGACGATAAAAGGTTTCTGGGGATGTGGGTTTGAACCGTTTTGGGCGCTTAGTAGTTTTTTGTGGGTTTTCGTTTTTGTTTTGGGAATTTTTTGGGGTAAGAACTTTCCTTGGTGTCCCCAATACTTAAGAACACCCTTCGGTTCGTATGAATCTGGGTTTTATTCGGCCGATTGATCCAAGCCCTCTGTACTCGGTTACTGACCGAATAAGTTTTTTTCTCAAAGTTTTTCTTATTTTCCGAGTCCATGGCTGACTCCTCTATTTCCGAACGCAGGAGATGGCTCAATCAGGTGCGGTTCCTCCGTATTCGGTGATGGCGCATTTTGGTGATGAATCAAAATTTCCAGCAGCCAATCTTCTTTCAGATATGTCCGAAGAAGAAGTTTTACACATGCATAGTAGATATGACTTCCCTGAACAATACGAGGCATATCAGGCCGAAGAAGATGACCTCGTCTATCATACCCCTGTTTCCCCTTGTCCTCATGGAAGTTTTAAAATAGGCATCTCTGAACGAGCCTTCCATTGCGGCCTTAGACTTCCTCTTCTTCCCATCATTAGGAGGTTCTTGATTCATACGAGGATAGCCTTAGGTCAGCTGGACCCGAACAGTTTTATTCATTTCAATGCTTTTCAAACTAGATGTATAAGAGCCGAGGTTGAACCCCGATTGGTCCTCTTTCTTCATCACTATGATATAAGGAGGAACCCTAAGTCGGCGGGCTTCTACACAATAGCCCGAAGATCTGGTCGGGCAGATTGGGCTGCCACCAACTCTAGTAATCATAACACGCATACTAAGTGGTTTTTCATTAGTGGTCCGAGATTAGATAATTACCGAATATGGCGAGAAATAGAACCTCGGAATGTACTTGCACCTGAGATGTCTGATCAAGATAAGGCTGATTATTACAAAATTAACCGACCGATGATTCCGGATAAGATTCCCCTAGCTATGAGCCGAGACAAGGGTTATCTTGAGGCTATCCATTGGCGTGGTGGTAACATATTTTTTCGTTCTTCAGTGAATTTTTATTCATAAGTGATATTTTGCTGATTTTGTGCTTTGTTGTTGTAGTGTCTTCTAAAATGGATTTGGCTCGGAGGCAAGCCGAGAAAGCGGCCAAGAAAAAGGCCGAGGAGGAAGCTAGACTGCTTTCGTTGGCTGAGGAGGAGGCTAGGCAGCATCCTTTAATAACCGAAGGAACCGAAGCCGATCCGAATGATCCGAAAACAGTATCTGAGTCCGGTCATCCGGCTGGTTCTTCGTCTGGCGGAACTGCTGATATCGTGAACAAGAGGGTTCGCAATACCGAAGAGGTTATTCAGTCCTATCGACCTTCTTGGTCGATTATGTCTACGGACAAGTTTGCTGCCCCTGCTCCTGCGGAAGCGAAACAGGTTTCCGACGACTTCCTTCATGCCATGATTCTTCCTGCCGATCGATCTGTCTACGAGTCCGCCGATCCTGTGTCGGCTTGTGCTGAGCTGTTGGGGCACCTTACCATGGTATATTTCTTGTTACTTTATACTTGTATTTTTTGCACGTTTTTTCATTCATTTCATGTTTGCTTTCTTGTTTGTTTCAGACTGCTCCTTGGGCTGCGACCGTTCAGGACAAGGTAAAGGATATGTCCAAGCAGCTGAAGGAGGTAGAGTCTCTTAGGAGGAAGAATGCCGAACTCCAGACTCGTGTTGAGAATTTGGAGATTGAACGTAAGTCTCTGGAGCTGGAGAGGGATGCTCAGATGAGGCTTGTGGCGAGGAGGACCGAGCAAGCCAAGCGGGGTCGGCGGTTGTTGAAGAAGTCTGAAAAGAAGATGATCCAGTGTGAAGACAGGAGTTATGCGGCTGGCTTTGATGAGGCAGTGGTTCGGGCTCATGAGAAGGGTTGGGACTACAAGCAGATTCTGGGCATGTTTGAGGATCCCGTTACTCGTCCCCCAGAACCCGATCTACCTCTTGAAGTCAGTTCGGGCTCCGAGCCTGAACTTTCTGACTGAATTTTCTTCTTTAGTTTTCGATCATATGATGTAAGCCTTCGGGCATAATTCTTTATTCGGATTGATGTAAGCCTTCGGGCATAACTCTTTTGTCCTTTTGAAATATTATGTCGCTTATTTTCCGTCAAATTTATATTGTCCTTAGCATAACTTTTATTTTTATGCGTCTTCGGACAATTTTGCTGTTTATTTGTCCTTAGCATAATTTTTATTTTTATGCGTCTTCGGACAATTTTGCATCTTCGGCCGGAGCCTAGCTGTTTATTTGTCCTTGGCATAATTTTTTATTTTTATGCGTCTTCGGACAATTTTGCATCTTCGGCCGGAGCCTAGCTGTTTATTTGTCCTTGACATAATTTTTTATTTTTATGCGTCTTCGGACAATTTTGCGTCTTCGGCCGGAGCCTAGCTGTTTATTTGTCCTTAGCATAATTTTTTATTTTTATGCGTCTTCGGACAATTTTGCATCTTCGGCCGGAGCCTAGCTGTTTATTTGTCCTTGGCATAATTTTTTATTTTTATGCGTCTTCGGACAATTTTGCATCTTCGGCCGGAGCCTAGCTGTTTATATTTGTCCTTGGCATAATTTTTTATTTTTATGCGTCTTCGGACAATTTTGCGTCTTCGGCCGGAGCCTAGCTGTTTATTTGTCCTTAGCATAATTTTTTATTTTTATGCGTCTTCGGACAATTTTGCGTCTTCGGCCGGAGCCTAGCTATTTATTTGTCCTTAGCATAATTTTTTATTTTTATGCGTCTTCGGACAATTTTGCGTCTTCGGCCGGAGCCTAGCTGTTATGTCCCCAAGTATTTAAGGGATTTGTAAATGATTAAGGCTTTCTTCGGTTAATGAAAAATATTTCCTCCCTGCCTTAATTATGTCAAAATATCATAAATACTAAACCAGAAATAAGAACACATGTTTTATTCGGTCTGCCCCAAACATGGGTTCCTTATATTTACTTTATTTACAATAAGATGAAAAGATCTTACTGGTAAAAACGACGAAGGCGGGATTCATGCCATGTATTTTTGATAAGATTCCCGTCCGAATGAGATAGCTTGTACGTGCCTGGACGAACTACCTCTATCACCACGTAGGGACCTTCCCAATTCGGCATGAGTTTACCTTGTCTGGTCGGCATCGAAGTGGCTAATTCTCGGAGGACTAAATCTCCCACGTGGAATGATCTTTTCTTTATTCCTGAATCGTAATATTGGGCTGCCTGAAGTTGGAATCTTAAATTTCTCTGATAGGCTGCTTCCCTTTCTTCTTCAAGCAGATCCACATTTGCTCGGAGTCCGAATTCATTTGTTTCCACGTTGAATACCTGTGTCCGATATGATTCTAGGCCGACCTCAGTTGGCATCAAAGCATCGGTGCCGAAGGCGAGTTTGAATGGAGTTTCTCCGGTCGACGATCTCGGAGTTGTTCGGTAGGCCCACAAGACATACGACAATTCTTCGGCCCAAAGTCCTTTAGAATCTCCTAGCCTTTTCTTTATCCCGTCGAAAATGATCTTGTTAGCTGCTTCGATTGCTCCATTTCCTTGAGGATGGCCGACCGAACTGAACCTTTGCTGAATTCCGAATTCAAATAGAAATTTCCTGAATTTGTTTCCAATGAATTGTGTCCCATTGTCCAACACACATATCATCGGGATTCCGAACCTTAGAATAATTTGTTCTAGCACGAACTTTTTTGCGGCTTCTTCGGTGATGGCTGAGAGGGGTCTTGCTTCTACCCACTTGGTCATGTAATCAATGGCCACAATGCAATATTTGGCCTGTTTAGTACTAGTTGGCAGAATGCCCACAATATCTACCGCCCACATAGCAAAAGGAATCGGATTGAGTACCGAGGTCATCTCTTCGGGTGGTTGCTTCGGGACGTTACTGAATAATTGACATTGTTTGCATTTCTTTGCGTACTCCGAAGCGTCTTCCCTTATCGTTGGCCTATAGAAACCTTGTCTTAAGATTTTGAAGGCAAGTGACCATCCTGCGAGGTGTTCACCGCAAATGCCTTCATGAGTACTTTCTAATGCCATCTTTTGCTCGTCGGGGTCCAGGCATCGGAGCAATGGCTGAGTGGCTGATCTCCTGAATAATCTGCCTTCAATGATGGAGTAACTGGCCGATCGGTATCTGATCTTATGGGCTTGTTTTTTATCGAGGGGAAGGGTGTCTTTTTCTAAGAAAGCTCTGATTGGCGTCATCCAATTAATTCCTTGATGAATTTCTAGGCATCGTTTTTTGTCTATAGATGGTGCCTTGACTTCGGTCAAATAAATTGAACCTGTGAGATTCTGAGTTTCCGCCGAAGCTAACCTTGATAGCGCATCGGCTCGGCTGTTGTTCTCCCTGGCTACTTGGCTTAATTCGAATGATTCGAACAATGATGAATTTTCACTTACCTTCGTGGCATAGGCTTTTGTTCGGGGATCCTTTTGTCCGTATTCTCCTGAAAACTGTTTGACAACTAGCATAGAATCGCTGAAAACTCTTAGGTGCTTTACCTCCAAACTTTTTGCCAAATCTAGACCTGCTAATACCGCTTCATATTCGGCCTCGTTATTGGTTAAGGAGAAGGCGAATCTGATCGCTTGACATATCTCGAAGCCTTCGGGACTAGTTAATATGAGGCCTGCACCACACTTCGATCCTGCTACCGAACCATCTACAAAAAGTTTCCACTTTCCTGGTGAAGGTATTAATTGTTCTTCAGGAGCCAAATCTTTCGGACCAGAGAAAGAGCATTCCGTTATGAAGTCAGCAAGGGTTTGAGCTTTGATTGCTGTTCGGGGAACAAATTCCAGGTCGTATTCTCCTAATTCGACCGACCAAGCGACCACTCGGCCCGAAGCTTCTGGTCTTCGCATGATTTTCTTTAAGGGTTGATCGGTTACTACTTGGATCGTTCGGCCCTGGAAGTAGTGCCGTAACTTTCTCGAGGCCATCACTAGCCCGTAAGCAAACTTTTCGGCATTTGGATACCTTTTTTCTGCATCTTTTAGGATGTGAGAGACGTAGAACACTGGATGTTGGTTCCCTTCGTGCTGTTTAATCAGTACTGCCCCGAGTGTTCGGTCGTTCACAGCTAGATATAGCTGAAGAGTTTCATTTGGGCTTGGTCTCATTAAGAGTGGGGTGTTTACCAGGTATTCTTTTAATTCCTCAAAAGCCTTTTGACAATTCGTTCCCTATTCGAAGTTTTTTGTTCCCCGAAGCACCTCAAAAAATGGCAGGGCTTTTTCAGCTGATCGAGAAATGAACCTTCTCAAGGCTGCCATTCGTCCGGTCAATTTCTGAATGTCCCTGATCATCCTCGGTGCTTCCATGTCGATGACTGCTTTAATTTTTTCAGGATTCGCCTCAATTCCTCGGGCGCTGACCATGTATCCTAAAAATTTTCCATTGTTAACTCCGAACGTGCATTTGTTCGGGTTAATCCTCATGTTGTTTTTCCTTAGTGCTTCGAAGCATTCTTTCAAATCTTCGGCGTGATCTCCAAACAAGGATTTGACAATCATATCATCCACGTAGCATTCCATGTTTCGACCTATTTGGGCTTTGAAGACTTTGTTGATCTTCTTTTGGAACGTTGCCCCTGCATTTTTTAGTCCGAAGGGCATTTTGACGTAGGCATAAGTGCCATTCGGTGTAATGAATGCTGTTTTAGGAATGTCTTCGGCATTCATAGCGATCTGATGGTATCCGGAGAACGCATCCAAGAAGCTGAGTATTTGATGGCCCGAAGTGGCATCTATCAACTGATCGATGTTTGGTAAAGGGTAATGGTCCTTCGGGCAATGCTTGTTTAGGTCGGTGTAATCGACACACATTCTCCACTTTCCGTTTGATTTTTTGACTACCACCACGTTCGCCAACCAATCGGGGTAATCTATTTCTTCAATGAATTTGGCTTCTAGAAGTTTTTCGACTTCGGCTTGGATGACCTTTTGTCTTTCCATAGCGAAATTTCGCTTCTTTTGCTTCACCGGTTGGGCATCGGGTTTCACGTTGAGGCAATGTTTAGCGACTGATGGGTCTAAACCTGGCATGTCTTCGGGATTCTAAGCGAATACGTCGTGAAATTCCCGAATGACTTTGATGACTCTCGCTTTCAGTTCGGGATCTAGATTCTTGCCTATCTGGATCATTTTGCCCGACTGGCCTACGTATAGCTCAACCTCCTCGGTCTCAGTTGCTGGTTCGGCAATCGGACTAGATAAATCGACTCCGAATTTTTCCAGCTCAATGTTCAACAGTTGATGGTTGCTTCCGGTGTCATCGTTGATCCTTTTTCTTTTGCCAGCTTCGGTCATCTCTATGTCCTTGTCTTTCTCTAGGTCTTCCAAAATTATGATCCGTGCGGCTTTCTGATCACCTCTCATTTCTCCAACCCCGTGCTCGGTTGGAAACTTTAACTTTAGATGCGGTATGGAAGAGACGGCTTGAAACGAAGATAAAGCTGGCCTCCCGAGGATCCCATTGTATGGACTGTCAACCCGAACCACGTAGAATTTTGCTTCCTTCGTTACAGTGTAAGGTGCTTTTCCTAACAAGACGGAGAGAGTGATTGTTCCTTCAATCGGTATGGGCTGATTTCCGAAACCGTACAATGGTGCTTCATGGCAGGGTTCTAATTCTTCTCCTCCAAGATTCATTTTGCAATATGTTCGGTGGTACAAAATGTTTACCAAACTACCTTCGTCAATTAGCACTCTCCAAATCTTATTTTTGCCGATGACTGGGTTTATGACAAGTGGGTCTTCGTGCAGCTATATTACGTCCTCGTAATCGTCTTCGGTGAAAGATATAGGTAAAGGCTGCTTCGCGGTGTTTGATTGACAGAGGTTGTAGATTTGTCTAGCATACTTCTTTCGGGCTGTTTTACTGTTCCGATCGAGAATCGTACCTCCGGAAATGGTTTTCACCTCCCCTCGGTATTTTTCCAATACTTCGGCTTCTTTCTTCTCTTTGTTGTCCAGCTTCTCCCTCATATCTCCGATGAATTGTGCTAGGTCTCCTTCCCTGATCATTCTTTCTATCAGCTTCTTTAGATGGTAACAATCATTGGTGTTATGACCTTTATCACGATGGTAGTCGCAGAACTTATTTTCGTTTCTTCGGTGTTCGGGAGCTCGCATCTTGGGTGGTCGAGTGAATCCAGGCCTTCCTTTAATTTCATGAAGAATTTTTGAGATTGGAGTGTTGAGAGGTGTAAACACGGAATTCTCTCTATCTCTTCTTCGTTCGGTTCCTTTATTGGGCGTTGCGTCATTAGGCCTGCTTCTAGTATCCCCACGATCTCTTCGGTCGTCCCTTCTGTCGTCTCTTCTATCACTTTTATCATTTTTCTTATCTTTGTACCCATTGATGGATTCTAACTTTCTTCGGATAGCTTCTCCTCGTAAATATATATCGTTCAAGGATTTTGGGGGTGCATCATACAGGAAGGATCGAAGCTTTCTCCCTTTAATGGGATTGAGCCCGGCCGAGAGGAACCCGGCAGCCTAGACTTTGTCCAAGTTCGTCACCGTCCCTGCTTCGTCTTTGAATCGGGCCAGGTATTCCCCCAACTCCTCGTTCGGTCTTTGTCTGCAATGAATCAAGGCCTCCGTATCTTTTTCTCTTCGGCACATGTGGGAGTAGTGCCTTATGAATTTCCTTTTGATTTGTACGTATGAACCAATAGACCTGGGTCTTAACGAACGATACCACATTGACGCTGATCCTTTCAGATATGTCTTAAACATTTTGCACAGCATGACATCACAATGTCCCATACCGGTCATGAGCGATTCATATTTCTCGCAATGATCTTCGGGATCCCCTTTTCCGGTAAATTCGTTCATCTTCGGAAATTGTCTCCCTGGCGGAGGTCGGTATTGTTCCACGTCTATGGTCACCACAGGCTCATGGCTCATCCTTCTTTCGCCGAACATCACCTTTTCTAACCTTCGGATTCGGTCATCCGTGTGAGGGCCTTATTCTTCAGAATCCGAGGAATAATTGTTTTTGGATCTTGCTCTCTTAGATGGCGATTACGAATTCCAAGATTCGTCTTCGTCATCTCTAGTTCTCTTCTCTCTTTCATCTTCGGCTTTTGGATTTTCAGCCTCTAGGGCTTCACGAAGCAGTTTTTCTTGTAGCTCGATCTCTTCTCTTTGGAGCTTGAGGGCTTCTAATTTCAATCGGTCAGCCACCTTTTTCTTAGCTAATCTTTCGGCTTCTTTATCGTTTACTTCCCTCTGTTTTCCTTTGGCCTTCTGCTGCTCTCTCCATTTCATTAGCATTTCTTGTTGCTCTTCGGGAGTAGGCACGTCTCCTTCCTCATCGAAATTCAATATCCTTCGGGCAACAGAAGGATTTTCCTGGGACATAGGGGCGACTTTTTGGATGGTAGGAGTGATGGGACTATCTCCAGCTACAGTGCTAGCGTCTAGTAAGGGCGTGTCTTCAGCTGCCATAATTTTTGATAAACTCGAACACAATCGTTTCTCTACGTCCCCACAGTCGGCGCCAAATGTTGGAACCAGATATTTCCGAGTAGGTCCTTCGGTCAACCTGCAAGACAAAAGAATGCGAGGGTGTTGACCCTCGATTCACCTCCGGCGTAAGAGTAAGTTTCTGGTTGTTTAAATGATAGGGTAAACGTAAAGAGATTATGGAAGAGAATATTTGAGTAGTGATAATGAATTGTGTGTTGATTGTTGCTTACTCTCTTCCTTTTATATCCTTCGGATGTGGGTCCTATGAGGTGATTGTAATAACCGCAAATTTCCGAATAATATTTTATACTCGTTAATTAAATTTATTTAAAGGTCAAGGCATTAATATATTTAATTATCGCATTTTTGGTTAAATTTTAAAATTTTATATTCGTATGTAAATAAATATTTAATATATCTATTTATTTATGATTATTAGGTATTTATTAAAATTAGAATATTTAGGAAAATAGGATTTTAATTTTTGGACGGATATTAATTTTTTTTTATCGCAGAATTTTATTTCTAGAGAACGAATTTGGGTTTCGTTATAATTATCCAGCAGGAAAAACAACGATATTAATGTCACCGTTTTAACTGTTCGAATCGTTAATTACGAAGGAGGAGACAGCAAATTCCATTTTTCGGAACACGACATTTCTTTCACCAGACACGATTCATTCTTTACAAAACACAAAATTATTCTGTACAAAACACGATATGTTCCACCACAAAACACCACACTCTTTTTGTAAAACCAAAATGTCCCGGTACTTCTTTTTATTTTCTAAACCGCACGTTTTGTCTGCTTTAGTTGTTAACTACAGAGTTGAAACAGAACTGGCCATTTTTTTTCTTGTCAAACAGAGCACACGGCCTTTAGTTGGTTACATACACAAGCACAACACAAGTCTTATTTCTCTCTAGCAAAACAGAGCTTATACCCACAAGCATATACATTTTTTTCTCTCTACTCTACAAACCGATTATCAATCAGGTAGAATAACATTGGTTTTTCTTTCTTTTATTTCTTCATTATTCCTTTTCTTTCTTCTTCAATTCTTTTCGATTCCTCAACTCTTTTTCTGTTTATTTCGTTCGATTTATACACTATATCATAGTGCTGTGTTTCGTTGGTGTGTTATGCTTGTACTGTTTTGGCGTCGTAAGAGAGCAAGAGAGGGGAAGGGGAGTTGTAATTCGTAGTAATAAGGGGGGGGGATAGGAATCGGAAAACAGAGAGATGGGAGATGGTTGGTGTTGTAACAAATTGGGATGTGGTGGTGGTTGTAATTGGAATCTAGGAAATGGAGTTTGTGAGGTGGGTTTGTGTTCGAGGGGAGGGCGGTCGTGTATAACTGGGTTGTGTTGATTCGGACTAACAGGAGAAGAGATGGGCGGAGTGTGAAGGGAGGTAGAGGGGAGAGGTTAGAAGTGAGATGCTGTGTCGTTGGTTATGGAGATTGGGGGGTAGTCGGCGTTGTGTAACATCAAAACTGTCCGTGAGTCTTGTTGTGTTGGTTTGTGCTGTATGGCGGTAGAAACGGAGGGGGGGAAGAATTGTTTTGTGGATGGGCTGCGTGTGTGACCGGAGTGATAAGGAGGTATTGTCGAGGGGGATGATAGAGAGGAGCAGAGAGAAGAGAGACGGGGGTGAGAGTCATGGTGGTGGTGTGTTTTGGTGATGCCGAATAGAGGGGAGGGATGAGTATTGTTGTTGTGGTGTATTGTTTTGTCATGGAGGTGGTTGAATCGGAGTGATAAGGAGATGGGTTTGGTTGTGTTGGACTGTAAGCAGGGGCGACATAGAGAGTCTGTGATTGTTGTTGGGGCAGTGTTGTTACCGGTTGGTGGTTAAACCGAAGTGAGGGAGTGTTGGGTGTGGTTTGGTGGGCCGGTGAACTAGTCGAAGTCGGGGGAATGGGTAGGGAGAATGAGAGATTGGCGAGAGAGGAGAGAACGGAGAGATTACGCAGGGGAGAGAGATTTCGGGATTTTTTCTGTCAGTGTTTCGATTAATAAACGGAATAAAAACGTAACAATAAATAAATATAAATATACATATTTATTTACCTATAAGATAAATAAAGAGATAATGACAAAAGAGGTTAAAATTGAGAGAATGTTTAATTAAAAGGAAAAAGGGTGAAAAATGTTAAAAATTAGTTTATTATCTAAATTGTGAGAAATGAGAATATTTTTTTTTATAAAATAAAAAGGAGTTTGATAAAAATGGAGTAATTAATTATTAATTAGTTAAAAATAATCATTTTGTGGTTTTTGGACGAAAATTATAGATTTATTAATTTGTCGATATAAGAGGGATAATTGTGAATAAACAGGATCAAAATACGGTATTATTTTAGAAGACTTATAACGGTGTTTTCAGATTATTTTAATTAACCGGATCGAGTCGGATTATTTTAGAGGCGAAAATCGGAAACAATAATAATATAATAATACTGTATAATCAAACGTTATAATCAGGATTTAATTATCTGGATTGTTATTTAAAACAGTTGATATTAGTAATTTACTAAGAATGATAAAATTGATTAATTGAGATATATAGTAATAATTATGGATTAATGTGAATAAAAACGGTTAATTAAATAATATTGCTGCGAGATTAAAGGGGGTTTAATAGTAACTAAATTAGGGAATTTTCGAGTATTGTGGATAATTTATAAGAGTCAATTTAAATTAGAAGTATTATTTAGATAAATGATTTTTCAAAAATGGTATAATTGTTTTATTAATTAACCCGAATATTAGTAAAATGTAGAACTTAAGATTTACCTTGCACGTCGTATACTAAATATGGGTTTTTATTCGATTTTAGAGAACCGGAGACGTGGAACAAGTTGGGGTGTCGTACCGCAGGGCTCAGGCAAGTTTACTAACCCGTACTCCATCGTTCGGAGTATTTATATTGTTATCTATATATAGTATGCTGATTAAGCTTCCGATATTCAAAAGCAAATATTCTTCCTAGTGGTTTATACCAGATTTTATCCATGCAATTTACATGCATATCTATTATTGTTGAGCTGTTTATTACACGAGATGGTGGCAATTTATTTTATAAGTTGGTTTATGTTGTTGAGACGTTTATCGAAATACTTCAGTTCATGTATTCGTAGAAGAGATGATAAAGATATAATTAATAGTATTTTCATACTACAGAATATTTATAGTTAAAAGTGGGATTATGTATATATGGATATATATATATAAAGTAAGTTGTGATTTATTGCTTCTAAAAGCAAAAGTGACCGGAGTAACGCACCGGCCCAACGGTTACATATAAAGGGTGAAGGGCCGAGAAAGACGGCTCATCCTTCTGAGAAGTTATTTTTGGGTGGTTCGAGACGTCGACCATCCTTTCTATCGGTAGAATTGAGAAGTGACAATGGATTGATCATCCATTACTTGAGAAGGCGTTTCGAGAAGAAGTCCAAATCTTAGATACCTTAGACTGTTAGCGGATGCCTTCGTGGTTCTGTTAATAGTAGAGGGTATTGATCCGAGAAGTTATTAAATTATATTTGAATGGTACTTTGAGAAGTCGTTGAGATATATTTATTCCTTCATTTGAATAGTATTCCGAGATTGTAAAAAGTTCTGAGTTGACATCTTTTCAAAAGTATATATATATTATAGATTGGTAAAAAGCACATTTTGAGTGAGTTGTCGTTTTATATGTTATTTATTTATATACTTGCTGGGCATTCTTTGGCTCATTCTTGCTATTTAAATATTATTAATCAGAAGCATCTAGAGACGGCACTAGCATGGCAAGCCGTGGCAAAGGGAAAGGGAAGGACTACTAATCCAGCGCATTAGCCTTAGTAGCGAAGACGGATACAAGCTGGGAAGAAGTTGTTTAATGCCTTATCAAATATTTTGAAGTTGTAATAATATTTCAGAGATTCTGGGAGGTGAACTTGTGTTGTAATAACTTTCGATTTATGGTGTGCTCGTTCTAAGACTATAACCCGTGGAGTGAAATATGAAGTTGTTATGTTTATTGTTGTAGATTATATTATGAACAGGTGATTTAATATTCCGCAAGAGGCGTAATGACCTAGATTCCTGTAAGGGATTTGGGGGCGTTACAGTGATGAGGAGAGAACAGTTATACCCCACAATCTGAGGTGTCACTTGTCAATTGGACCGAAGCACCAAAGGGATCTCTATGTCTTGGATTCGGATCTCTATGTCTTGGATACTTAGTTTGGGTGCACAGTCATTGGTTTAATATAGCTTATTGGGCCGATGGGCCTCCAACATATACATACCAATAACAATAAGAT
Source organism: Saposhnikovia divaricata (assembly GCA_036435485.1). Lineage (NCBI taxonomy): Eukaryota > Viridiplantae > Streptophyta > Magnoliopsida > Apiales > Apiaceae > Saposhnikovia > Saposhnikovia divaricata. Next base: position 31,691,839 of record CM071600.1, read on the forward strand.
TAAATCATCAATTTAAAACCGTGTAAAAACAAACTAGTTTCTTACTCAAGTAAAATGTTTAGTCTGACAAGAAACACTACTAATAAGAGATTCATGTATAAAATTATATTGAAAATTCTTAACTAATTAAGAAAAGAGAACGAAGAAATTTAAATATTAAAATCTAAGATATATCTTACAGTAAGACCTTTTTCTTTTCACCCGAATTCTTCTGCAAAGACTTGCTGTGGTAAGGAAGAAGGACAGAATGGGGAACACGCACACTTGGTGAGTACATCAAGATATGGAGGTAATTGATAACTTAAACATAGTACCTATGCTCTTTCGAGTTCCAAACATATTAAAGCATCCATCATGTTCATAACACTTTAAGCTTTAAGAAATATGTCTAAAAACGGTCTCAAATGAGTGTTCAATATTTTACCCTGTACAACAATGCGACTAATAACTTTACCGAATTTAACCCATAAGAGAGCTTTATCAAAGCGTTAAAGCATTCAGAGTTACTTAAAATCAAAAGATAAATCTCAAGCAAAGCAATTAAAATAAACATCTAAGGTGGTTTAAGAGCATCTTCAATAGGGGTTGCCAAGAGGTTACCTATGCTTAGTTGGTATGGCATCCTTGGTTGCCAACCTATTAGAATTCTATGATTGCCAAGAAGTTGCCAATCAAGGTTGCCAAAAGTTGGATAGTTAAAACTCATATAATTCTCAAAAAGTATAAATAACTCTATCAACTTTAATATGCTCTTATCTTATTATATTGTTTCTCAGATTTATGTAGGGGATCATATTGGCAACTTTTGGAGTTGCCAACTATTGGAGTAGATTTTAAATAAAAGTTGCTAAGAGTGACATGGACTATAGAGAAAATAAAAAATTATTATATGTGATGATTTATCAATGCTTGGCAATTCTATAAACAACATCTATTGAGATGCTCTAAAACGGGAAAAGGTAATGATATGGAATCTCGTGGGATAAAGAAATAGTTACCAAGTTCACGTGTAAAAGAAATGAACAAGTTCACTATCCCAACCAGTAAAACGTCTCAACCAAACACCAGGTATATGTTTTATATCCTCTGTTGATCAAATGTCTTCAGTATCTTACAAGCTTTACAAAAAAAAATTTATAGAAAACATGGTCCACATGTAACATGGTTTTATTTTCGGTTGGAATATCAAGAGACAATACATAATGAATGAGTTTTTAATAAACCCTAATACCGAGTTAGCATCAAACTAGATCTAACAAGCAAGATGCTCCAAAAAAAAAATTAAAAAAAAATATAAAAATACTACCATTCTTAATATAAGAAAAAACAGGGTAGATTAAAAGAGAAGAAGCGGGTGTTGGAAATATTAACTAATACAGGAACATAGAGGCAGTTATATAACGTATTTAACAAGCCAAGACCAAGCAAACAATTAACGAAACAAAACATGAAGGTAGAAAGCATGCATGTCAGTAATTGTGAAAACGAAGGAAAAATAGAAGACATACCAGCAGCCATAGCTTTAACAGTATATCAATCAAATATGAGAACCACCTGAGTCGTCACGCCTTGCTAGAAGTCCTGACTGCTCTTGAAGAGATAATCGCCCCCACTTACACTGTATCGGGATGCTTGCAACACCTCTCCCAGGATAAAACAGCTCCGAGTAATATGATCACAGCAACCAGACCACTCGACTTCGACTGGCACCTCAGTCGCCGGAAAAACTCATAAGCAGAGAAGCTACGACAGGAGGAGAATAGAGAGTGTAGGGAGAAGAAGAGAGAATGTAAGGGTGTGGTGTGTCTAAAATCAGCAGCTTAGCTCTCTATTTATAGGAGATGCTAAGTGTAACTAATACCAATATTGTAACTTCCCATTTCCATTTAATAAAACGAAACGGTCGATTTAATAAATCGTAACAGCCCAGCCCATCTGATAAGATAACCCAGACCAATTGATATATATATATATATATATATATATATATATATATATATATATATATATATATATATATATATATCCCTCGTCCAGGTCGCCTCGCGTACGCGAGACGCCCAAATCGCCATTCGACCGAGGCGAGGCGGGGGGCGGCGCGTGTGTGTGCGCGCGCGTGAAGCACACAGTAACACCGTGCACTACCCATGTGTGTGATACTATATAAAGCCAACAGCCCCCTTTATTTATTTTAATGTGGGACAAATACACATTCTCATTTCAAACTACTAACTTCAACTCTATTTCTCTATTGATTTCACTAAGAAAATTACTTAGACCCATATATGAAAATTTAAGTCTCCATAGCAAGGAACACTTTCCAATCGTTAAAATTCGGAATTAACATCAAGAACTTACAATACTTATGATCTAAAAATTCCATTTTCTAACAGGGGCAGACCAAAATGATGTTGTTCGGGATCAAGAAGCTGGACACCATCCCTAACAATGAGAAGATTAGAAGCTAAAGGAAGGCCCTAATTGATCTTTCTCAGCAAATAATGAGGAATCAAATCCTTAGACGTAGGAACAAAGTAGCAACCAGGCACAAGTTTTAGGTTTTTTGTTTCAAACTCATACATATCTTTGGTAGGAATGGATGAAGACCCAAACAAAATCAGGGTTATTCTTGCTATGTATTTATGGTGGGATTTACAATCTCTGAGATTGGAATGCCAAGAGACTCAACTCCACTTTTATTTACTGAAATTATTACACTTATATAAACTCCACCGCCTGCTGTAATGAATCTTTGTCTGATAGTGATATATTCTTCCCAAGTTATTAAACAAAGTTTTTTTTTAAACACAACCGAAATGTCATTTCCTAATTTCTTTATTGTACCTTTTGATCAAAGTGATCTTGAAAGTCTTTTTGTAATTTTTGTGAAGTTCTAATGTGTGAGTCATTATCACGTTGATGATCCTTTGGGTAATTTAATGTGCAAGTCCATAATATTTATGTCGGGTGAAGGTTAATTTAATTTTTATCGAAAAAATTTAATAAAAATAATTGTTCATAATTTCTAAGATAATTTTAGTCTGTCAAAGGAATATTTGTTTAGCCTAACTGAGCATTCATAATTTGAATAATGAATATTCCTAAAGTTTTGATTTTTTTTTATGATAAGAAAATAACAAAAGTGCATTTCATAAATGAGATACACAATTATTTCGCACATTGATATTTTATTTAATAAATTAATTTTTAATTTTATTTTTATGAATCCCTCTAGGCCTGGTCCATGATTATGAGTGGATTGAGTATTATTTTCCTCTTCAGTTTAGTTTAGGTCTGTTGATGGGCATGTAATGTGGGTCCGGTAGATTGATGGTTACTTCGGCCTTTTGTTATTCTATACAGCCCAACGTTGTGTAAGTAGAGAGTTTCATGACAGATTTAGAGCATCTCCAACAAGTTCCTAAATAAGCTCCTAAAGTTAAAATTTGAGGAAAATGCGTTCCAACAAACTCCTAAATCATCTTCAAGAGGCTGCTTATCCTCTTTAGAGCAACTCCAAGAGTAGCTTGCCAAGTTCCTTATTAATACTATTATTATATGGGCTCTTTAGAGCAAGTCTAACAGCTTCTTAAAAGATTCCTAAAAATATAATAAAATAATGGTTCTTAGTGATTTAGGAACCTTATTTTGTGTAACTCCAACAACCATCCTTAAATTCATTCCTTACTATTATTATAATAATAAATTTAAATCTAACTACTTATTTGAATTTCAATCAAGAGAGGAAAAGAAGTGTAAAAGGAGGGAAAAGAATTTTTTATTGATAAAAAGAAAGTTAGGAATGGCTAGACATTCCTTAAAAGTAGGGAATGGCTAGTGGTGGCTAGTGATTTAGGGAATCACTAGGAAGCTGTTGGAGCAAGGTTTTGGTTAAGTTCCCTATTTTTTAATTTATGAATTAAAATAAGGAAGCTGTTGGACTTGCTCTTAGTCATTTGAGATGTAAATGTAGAGTCTCACTCCAACAAACCTCCCTAAAGTCATCTCTATATGTTTATAAAGGTAATAAAACGGGAGGGAAAAGATCAGTGGCAGCAAAAAGAGGGAAGTGATAGATAGATTTTGGAGGGAAATTACCATATATACTAAAATAAAATCAAATTAGGAGGCAACATATGCTCCTCAGTAGTGAGGAAAGATTTAGAGCTCTTATGTTTTTGGGGAGGGTTTAAGAGTCTGTTGGAGCTAGTTTTTGTATCAATTTCATTGCAATATGACTTAAGAGGCTGAATAGGGTGGCTGTTGCAGTTGCTCTTACATTTAGTACTCTCTCCTCTCCCTACTTCATTTTTTATTAATATACTTGAAGTTTTGTATGAATTTAACTCCTCCACCTGAAATCAAATAGCACAAAATATAAATGGAATTGTTTAATGATTCACACATTTTAAGCACCAATCAACAACTTGAAACCGAGACTGCACCATTGACTACTTTTTCTCATTCAGCATCTTATTCGTAGCTGCGTCATTACTATATTTCATGTTCTTAACTTCTCTGGTGCACCCGTAACTTGAAGTTACGGTGGCATCCGTAACTTGAAGTTATGGTGGGGTATAAAGTCTTGTTGGGTGAAATAATTATTTTAACTGGCCGTTTGTGACTCAAGTATCTTGTGTTGCTTCCCCCCGCCAAATAAGTATTAAAAATTAGTTAAGAGGTAAAGATAAAGGAAGTCGTTGGAGATGGTGAGTAAAATTTTATCCTAAATAACTAGAAGGCAATTAATTTTATTATTTTTAACAAAAAATTTAAGAGTTTATTGGAGTTGCACTAAGAACATCAAACTTTTTATACTTCATTTAAAAGTCACAGTAAGTTCTCTACTTTCATATAAAAAATAAAATGATGTAGCCCACTATATAATTTATGATCCCGAAGTAGCATTACACTGAGCACTATATAATAATAGGACACTCTTGATGAGATCAAACTATTTATGTGCATTGAGCGAAAAAATGCTTTCTTTAAAGAATTATTTGAACTTCTTCTATATGCGGTACTGGAAATAAATTCAAATATTTTTATTAGATGTGATGCTTGGATTATGGAATGAATAGTAAACTTTAACTCTTAAGTAGTGAAAAATATTTATATATGTGTGTGCGTCCTCTGTGTATGTTATTATTATGTACAAGAGCAAAGCAAGTTAATTTTTGTAAATTGTTATAAGTTTTCAGGAATCGTATATTTTAATTTTGAATAAAAGCAAGCAAAGCATAGGCTTCGAAGAAGATCCGATCAGTCACTTCAATACTTTGTTTGTGAGATGGATTTTGAAAATTTTCTTCACTTTGTTTGGGCATTAGAAAATAAAGATACGTAAGAGTAATTGACATTTTTATTTCGATGTCTTTCTTACAATAACGAGAACTATAGAATCAGAACTCGAACTATCCATAACAATCACTGTATTTACAGAATCTACTGATTACTAGTTACATTCTTGATGAAGAAGACAACACACAGTAGTATGTGTAAAAGAGAGTAAAAGAAAATAATAGTCTAACTAACTAGAGAATGGTGTTGTGACCAAAATCTTGCATGGGTCAGATTTAGGCCCATTGAGGGTTTAGGGTCCAATCCGTAAATGAATTAGATGATCAGTGAGGCTTCCAAGGGCCCATGGTATCCCAGGAGAGCTATTCTAGAAGGATCATTGATAGATACAAGGCCTAGGGTTCCAGGAACTAGCTTCCCTTGATTAAATCCCTAGCTCCCAGTTATTATTATCAGGCTCCCGGATATTAGGCTTCCATAGTCAGCCTACCAGAGGGGCTACCACGAGGTAAATATTAAGTGAGCATAAGGCCTAGGATCCCAGGGGTGACCCCTTAAGGATAACCTGTAGCCCACAATTACTATAGCAAGGTAACTAGGACAGCCATAAGATAGAGCTTCCAGTATAGTTACCACAGCCAGCCAGCAGGGCTACCGGAGCCTAGCTACCGGCGGTATCCCAGCTTCCCCGGAAGCCTGGCAGAAGCGCATATTCAGATAAGGATAGCCTCCTATCTTTTAGGAGCACGTCTCTATAACCCATATACACTTCATATCAGATAATTACACGATTATTCAGAGATATACATCATTATTACATGATAAATCATACATTCATGAGATAAACATCAGTGGATAGGCTTCCAACAGTCCTGATAAGGCTTGGAAACCTGATAACTACATCACAATCAGTTGATACACGATTTATATTAGCAACAACAGTCATTATCCCACTGGAGAGAGGATAAATCATCATAAACAATCAAACTTATCAATCAAGAACTACATCGGGGCTTGATCCACTATAAATAGTGGTATGTAGGCAGTTTACGGGATCCTCTTCGACACTTTACACTCCTTGAGTAGCTAGAGCACGTACACTCTTGTGGGACAAAGTCAAATTAGGGTTCTTGGCAGGCCAACACATTGATATTGTACGGCCCCTGAGCTCTATCCCGTAGATTCAGCCCCAATCATCACCAAAACACCTTCCCGTGTTCTTCGGTAACCCCTAGCCGTGAGCCTTCCCGGGCGGCTAACCTCAAATCTCTAACTACGAGCCTTTCAGGGTGGTTGGACGATTCCGTATTCATTGGCGCTATTCCAGCAACGGCCTCCACGTAGTTGTGCTAAAATCCTCCCACAACAATTGGCGCTAGAAGGAGGGGCCTTTAATTATCGTCTTTTGGAGGAAAAGATGTTTGACCACTCCGGCAATGATGAAACGCCGTCTAACGATGTCGACAAAGAAAATGGTGATAAAGAACAGATTGTTACCATCAATGACATGTACCAGTGCATCAAACGAATGGGAGAAAGATTGGACTACCTTGAAAGAAATTCTGAATTGAAGAAAAAATACGAAACAGAATTCATTCCGTTGTCAAAAGGAGATGAACAAGAAATGGTTCCGGGACAAAATTCGTGTGAAAGAGGACTTGGAGTTATTTTCCGAGATAATGTTCACGGACGTGAAATTCCGGTAGAATCTGAGATGATCGATAGTGGCATCATTGGTGCACAAAATGAGACGAGTACGAGATTGGATGGCCTAATTGTTGGCCAAAAATCGAAGGGAATGGGCAAAATTTCCCTTAAAAGAAGTGGTCAGAAGAGATCTCAGATAGAGGCTCTGAAGGACCTTCAAGGACAAATGCAATCAGGAAGCCAATGGGGCTACCGCCAGGAATCCCACCTAGGGGTACCGTGGCATTATCATGAAAGGCTCCCGCTGGAAGCCCGTGGGCACCAAGGCCAGGGTGAACCCCAAATATATGACCATATCGGTGATGAAGGAAAGTTATTATCCTTTGGAAGCCCAGGAGCCGAATGGATAAAGCATAACTCAGGATTCCAGCATACTTGCGGACTTGAAAGCAATCGAGAAATGAACCCAGATAATATGGATGAAGAATATATACCCTCCAATGGGCAACCGGACCCATTTATCATTGAAAGGCTGGACAAAGCCTGGAATACAAATGAGCCACCACTCCCTAAGTACTGTACAACGAGCGGTATCCCCGAATATGATGGTAGCTCTGACCCGGTAGAGTACCTACATAGTTTTAATGCTAGAATGGAGGCAAACCATGTGGAGGAATCTGCTAGGTGCAAGCTGTTGGCTGCAACCCTCAGTGAAAATGCTCGCCTGTGGTTTGAGCAACTTCCAGTGAAACATCCGGAATCATGGGAGCAAATGGGAGAGCTATTCGTAATGCGCTTCCAGGCTTCCGCAATATTCATACCGATTGAAGAAAGACTAGCAAGTCTTAAACAAAGGAATAATGAATCCTTAATGACATATATCCATCGATTCAACAGTGAAGTTTCCAAAACAAAGAAGACACTCGAAGAAATGTTCCGAGGCTTCCTTATGGCAGGAATCAAGCCGAATAGCCGATTTCAGAGGGGACTCAAAGAACGTGAACCGAAAACTCTGTCTGATGTCTATTCTTTGGCAAAGACAAAAGAGAAGAAAGGAAGGTCCGATAAGGAGCCTGCAAAGACCTTCAGGGATACGGGATCAGAAAGTGGGTCCTTGGGAAAGCGAAACCAGGCTCCCGGCACTAAAGAGGGAACCCCCACAAAAAGAATTCGAGGAGACACACTCCCCTATGTGAGGAACCCTGAAGCAAATAATGGTTTTCCCCTTACGGATGTGAACTCTATTACGACTAAGGCACAACGCGGAAGCCAAGCCCCGTTGAAGGCCGGTTATCGTAAATTCAGAAGGTACACCCCTTTAAAAGCCTCTACAGAACACATCTACGAGGCAATGAAGGCGCAATCCTTCGAGTTGCCGATTCCAAGGCTCCGACTAAGCGGACCATACCCTAAGAATTACTGTGCATTCCATGGTAATTATGGACATGAGACTTCAAAATGTCGCCACCTTAGAGATCATATCGAGGAGCTGGTCAGAAAAGGACACCTACATGAATTTGTTGCCTCCGCATTGGAAGCACCCGAGAATAACAGAACTGATTATATTGAGGTCGGGAAAATCCAAGAAGCTGAAAAGGGTTACTATCCCAGAAGCCCTAACAAAGAGACTACAGATGGTAATAATAAAGGGGCTAGCTCCAAAGAAGAGAAGCATGTGAGGGTGCCCAGACCTCAATACTTACACGGTGGAGGGCATCATGGTAGCCCTGGATCCGGTAGCCCTGAGTCCGGTAGCACTGGATCCGGTAGCCCTGAAATTCGGTAGCTCCAAAGATAAAACACCAAAGAGCCAGACTGACCAGCCACATGACTGGGTTGGGGTCCCAAAGAAGGCACCCTGAATTACCATTCATCAGAAAGCCCCTGCGGAAGTCCTCTTTCGGGCATAGGCTCAATGGAATTCAACTTATTAGTTGTAGCTGTGTAACTTTAAATTCAGTTACCATGAACTTTGTCATTCATAAACACTCGGGGGGTAGCGCATGTGCACCACCCGAGGTAGTAGCAAAATGTTCTACCAATTGAATATCTATAAAGCTGGAAGCAGATTCCTATTCACTGTCTTCATAAGCAAAATGCCTGATACAATTGATAAATGATGATGATGTTCTAAAAAAGTCAATAGAAAGAAGATGTATACTTATAGTGTGAGGCTTCCATCATGGAAACCTCATGTCAAGGTTTCCAATTTGTTCGGGGGGTAGCACCACCAATAATATTGATGTTGGAAGCTGGTAAGGAAAATCATGGAATTAAAAACTTTTCCTGACAAGCACTTTGGTACTGTGGAAGCAGAGGCAAGGCTCCCGGTACAACTGATCAGCATCTCAGAACGCAAATACCATGTAGAAATGAGCGACCTACCAGTTACATTGCAAAAAGGGAACAACTCAAGTGATGAGAAGGTCATCAAATATGATTTTGGGGAAGCTGAATTAAAGCACACCCTATAACTCTGTGAATGGGATACCGACCGTGAAAGAAAGATGAGTGGTAGCCTCAATTGGCATTTGACCACGTGGCTTCCCATCCAAAATAAAAATGGTTGCCTGGAAGGTCCATGAACACAATCTTGAAAAGCACTATCTAGGCAATACCAAAAATATTTAGGAAGCTCTTGGAAAAGGGGCAACCAAGTTCCTAATAGCTCCAGGCAACACAGTCATGACTGCAGCCTGACCAGAAGCCTCATGAGGATGGCGTATCTCGGCTAAGTACTAAATGCTCCCAGATAAAGAAGTCCTATATATATCATGGCCGCCTCAGGTTCCCAAAGAGTTAAGAACCAGAAACTTCATTCACAAGATGTTCCTATGAGAACCACTTCAACAGCTGAAGCTCAAATCATGAGATATCATTGGAAAAGAATTATGAAAGCAAACAAAATCCCGGAAAGCTATCACAAGAATATTAACGGGATATTGATGATCACTCCACCGGGGTTGCCACATATTAAGGCTACCAACTATCTGGAAAATATAGGACGGAAGGTTATCCTGAGAGTATGCAAGGAAACCAGAGGCAATTAAAAAGGCCTCATAATCAAAGAAAAACCTCTCGAAGAGGTTGCTACGAGAAAGGGATGGCTTCCCCTTGGGAAATATAGCTAGCAGCTTCCCACACGAGAGATGGAGAAAATCCAAAATTAATGAAAGGAGGCTTCCTATCAAGAAGAAAATGGGTATAGGACTTCCAATTATGAAAAGAAATGTGGCTTCCCAATTGAGATTTATGGACCTGACAAAAAGCTGCAACAAGTTATGATACAATACCCAGCTTCCCGGGTATAGATTCAAACCTTCTAAGGAAAGAAGTGAAGATATCAAAAATAGAGCTAAACCAGAGGCTCGGGGGGTAGTAACAATCATGCTACCAAAACTTATTACAAAAAATGCTCAACTTTCAGAGGATTGATCGGATAATCAATCCAGGTTTCATGTCCATAGCCAACTGGAGAATTGGGCTTCACAAACTTCAGAGTTCTGGGTCCTGTATTGTCAGGGTACATAGGAGGCTTCCCCATACTTTACTTGATGAGCTTCACTGAAATATACTCAGAGCGATAAGAGAATTGAGATGATAGCAACTAGATTGGTGATAAGATGAATTAGTTCTCCACCACAGACAAGCTGTCATGAAGAACTGGGGGGTAGTGGATAATATACTTCTCAGAGTGGCATCTTGAAAATGCCAAGTTTTAAAGCAATGGAGCGGATAGTATACTTCTCAAAGTGGCATCTTGAAAATGTCAAGTTCTAAAGGCTTCATGATTATTACCAGACATGTACGGAAACTTGAGTGGTTCACATGGCTTACTTGGTTAGTAGGAGAAGTCCTCCGAATACTCATTACCAGACATGTATAGGATCTTGAGTGATTCACATGGCTTACTTGGTTAGTAGGAGAAGTCCTCCAAATACTCATTACCAGACATGTATAGGATCTTGAGTGATTCACATGGCTTACTTGGTTAGTAGGAGAAGTCCTCCAAATACTCATTTTAGGAGAAGTCCTCCGAATACTCATTACCAGACGTGTATAGAATCTTGAGTGATTCACATGGCTTACTTGGTTACCGGGACATGTATGGTACCCTGTTCGGCATACATGAATCCCTTCACTTTTTGGGCTTGTGTGGTACCCTGTTCGGCACACATGAATCCCTTTATTACTAGACATGTATAGAATCTTGAGTGATTCACATGGCTTACTTGGTTACCGGGACATGTATGGTACCCTGTTCGGCATACATGAATCCCTTCACTTTTTGGGCTTGTGTGGTACCCTGTTCGGCACACATGAATCCCTTTATTACCAGACATGTATAGAGTCTTGAGTGATTCACATGGATTACTTGGTTACCGGGACATGTATGGTACCCTGTCCGGCATACATGAATCCCTTCCTAAATAAGGGTTGTGATGGAACGCTCTTCCGAGAGGCTGTCATAGCGCGATCTCACGTATCTAAATATCTCATGAAAACAAAAGCTTGAAGGATAGAAGCCCCGGAACAAGCGCTTCCAGGTTGGGCTACCAGTGTTACGCTTCCACAGATAAAAGCTCCCAGGATGGGGCTACCAGACTCAGGCTTCCGGGTGACAAGCTCCCGCAATGGAAGCCCCTCAAATGGAAGTTGCAACCTCAAGGAATAAGGTACATGCAACCCCGTATGCCTTTGAGCAACCTATACGGGTATGTGAAAACTAAACTCACTCCTCTGAACTATGGTAATGCTCATATGCTCTATTACTCATCCAAGCTTTCGGTTAAGAGTTGTAGCTTATCCACTGATGTTTAATTAAAAATTCCTAATACATGCTTTATGATTGTGAAAATGACTAGACATTTTAGGAGTAAACTTATGTTCCCCCTTTTAGGATTCCGTAGATGCCACCTATCTTGTGTGGAAACCCCACTTGATAGATATTAAAAGATTGTACTACCTCTCGATAATAGATTATTAGATTAAAAGATTATAACCTCTTTATACCTTGTCTACTTAAAAGATCGCTGATCATAATATTAAGCAAATCGTTAGCCCCTAATAGTTGAATCGTAAATCAACTAGGCTGCCTTGGTTACTATTAGGTTACCTACGCGCTAGGTAGTCCCCTGAACACTTTGGATGTTCATTGTTAAGAAGCAGATACCTATTAGCAATATACTTAAGGTCGATAGTAACCTAACTCTACCAAATACATGTACAAGATATGATAAGAGCATGCATTCATCAAGATAGATAATAACGAGTTCAAGAAACCATAGCAAAAGAAAGTACGAGTTAAGGATTACATCTGCGGAGCATTAGAGGTGCCCGCCCCCTCATTTAGAAACCAAATTCATGATAAACCAAAAGAGTTCGTGAAGCCAGGATAAAGCAAGTGTTCGGGAAAACCAAGTACTTAAAAAGATTGCATAGTAAAAGGGATTAACCACTCAAGAGTTAATGGCGGCGTCTGGATAGAAGATTCCTCGGCGGGATCCCCTTTATCGATTGGGTTACCAGGAGCTTCCTCGACTACGTTTATGGGAGCCTCAGTCTCAGTTCTAGAGTCAGGAATAGCCTCTTCAGCAACCTTGGTAACCTCAACGGGTGTGCAGGCAGCCTTCTGAGCGGCAGCCTGAGACTTAGCAGCCTCCACCTTGAAGCTTTCTACTTGCTTAACGGCATCCTCACCCAAAAGGGTCCAGTCAAGGTTTGGCATTTTGAGCCAAGTAGATCGCATGTAGTCATTAACACCGTTTGCAAACCCCATCTTGTACCTGTCCTCCAGAGCATAACGATAGCCTTTCTTGGCAGCCTGCAAACCATCCACTTGTGTCTGTAATTCTTTCATTTTGACAGCCTGGTCTGCCACTAACCTTTCCTTCTCCGCATCTTGATCAGCAATAACCTTGCTAAGTGTCTCTTTGTTCTTGCTCAAGGAGGCCACCTCGTTCTTCAGCTTCTTATTACTCTCAGTGAGCTTCTTTCTTTCCTCTCCACTAGACTTTAAGTCAACCTTAGCCTTCCTGAGCTCCTCGCGTAACCTGGCATCGTCACTAGCAGCAACCGTGAGCTGGTCTTCTAGCCTTAAGCGATAAAAGAGACTTTGGGCAGAAGCCTGAAGGGAAGCGTTAGCAGTTTCACTGCCTTTCAGCCTCGACCATCCGACAATAGTTTCCAGCGGGACCAATCCCCCAGTCACCTTATAAAATGCTTGAACCTCTTGAGACACAGTGGGAGCAGGATCTCCCTTAACCCTCTTGGTGGATCTAGTTTCTGGGGTAGAAGCAGGGCTACCAGCAGTCCGGGTGAATTTCCTCTTCTCGGTCGGAACACCCTCACCCTTATTAGTAGAAGGAGAAGGAACTTGGGAGACAGGAGTAGCAGTAATTGGGGCCACCAGCATCTCAATATCGTCGTCTTTGAACAAGTCTTCATACTTGACGGAAGGCTGGACGAATGACGGAATGGAGCCAGACATTTCTGAAAGACAACAAAATAAGAAATCACATAAGAAATATACAGAGAAAATAGATAGAAATGAGCCTACACACGAATGATAAAATATGGGCGACCAAATAAAGGACAATGAAGTATATAGACATGTAGATTGTGTAACATATGCGTACGACAAGTAAGAAAGAGAGCAATTAAGGCAAGTTATAACTTCCAATGTTCCACGTGACTAATGGCTAACCAGAATCTAAATTATCTGAGGTTGTATCTTGGGCTTCCATACCCTCTCCAAGAGGCCCAAACTCGGGTTCCCCAAGGGCTTCCGCAGTAACACCCTCTCCCGTGGCGAGGGTCATGGAAACCCTAGGCAACGAAAAGCCCAACCTCTCCAGAACCTCAGTGGTTAATAAGTTATCGCCATCCCCCAACTCAGCAGCCAATTTTGCCACTTTCTTCGCCCGTTTCGCCTCACTTCCCGACAAGAGGGTTTGTTCCGGAAATCCTAAAAGAGACGATAAGAAGAAAGCAATCGTCAAGCTAATCGAAACTTGCAAACTGGACCATTGTTGGGAAAATGGAGGACTTACTTGGGAACAGGTTGAAGTCTTTTCTAATCTCCTTGCAATCAAAATAGTACAAGAATTGCTCTTGCCAGTCATACATTCCTCTCTTATTACCCTTAATACATTGGCCCTGCCTGTTATTCCAAGCCGTGAGGTAGTAGACTCCGACTTTTCTACCAGCATCCTTCAACTGATAAAAGTATCCTAACTCTTGGGCAGTCAAAACAGTTGAAAAAGCTTGGTCGTATAAGATGAACATGCATGCCGCCACTCTGAATGAATTCGAGGTTAGTTGCATGGGAGCTAAGCTGTAAAAGTTTAAGATCTGAAGAAAGAAGGGGTGCATGGGCATAGAAAACCCAAGTTTAAAGTATGATGATGACAAGACAGCTTGTGGGACGGCCCTACTAAACTTGAGATTGTCAAAACGATGACATCTTTCACCAGCTTCTGGCAATACCAGTTTGCAGCCAGGATTCTAGGAGCTCAACAACTTCTCCAACTTCTCCGCGTTCATAGTGGAGTCAACAGTTTCACAGGAAGGAAGTCTCTCTTTGGCTTCTCGCTTCACCTCTATCACGTAATCATCCTCATTTACCATATCGGCATTATCAAAGAAAGCTTGTTCAGCATGATTCAGAAACCCATCGTCATAGCTTGGGGAGTACCCTTTCTCCCCCTCATCAGTGGATGAGCTCAAGTTTACTAAACCAAATTCCCTGGCACCCCCAATGGGAGAATTGACTTCCTGGTGAGAAGTGGAGGGCTTAGACACTATCTCGGCTTCTAAAGGATCGATGACCATAACCTTGGAACAAGTGCGAGTGCTAACGGTAGATCTAAGCATCGATGAGGTGCAGGGTGAATTAAGATCAGTAAGGGGTGCGAAACCCCACTTGATAGATATTAAAAGATTGTACTAACTCTCGATAATAGATTATTAGATTAAAAGATTATAACCTCTTTATACCTTGTCTACTTAAAAGATCGCTGATCATAATATTAAGTAAATCGTTAGCCCCTAATAGTTGAATCGTAAATCAACTAGGCTGCCTTGGTTACTATTAGGTTACCTACGCGCTAGGTAGTCCCCTGAACACTTTGGATGTTCATTGTTAAGAAGCAGATACCTATTAGCAATATACTTAAGGTCGATAATAACCTAACTATACCAAATACATGTACAAGATATGATAAGAGCATGCATTCATCAAGATAGATAATAACGAGTTCAAGAAACCATAGCAAAAGAAAGTACGAGTTAAGGATTACATCTACGGAGCATTAGAGGTGCCCGCCCCCTCATTTAGAAACCAAATTCATGATAAACCAAAAGAGTTCGTGAAGCCAGGATAAAGCAAGTGTTCGGGAAAACCAAGTACTTAAAAAGATTGCATAGTAAAAGGGATTAACCACTCAAGAGTTAATGGCGGCGTCTGGATAGAAGATTCCTCGGCGGGATCCCCTTTATCGATTGGGTTACCAGGAGCTTCCTCGACTACGTTTATGGGAGCCTCAGTCTCAGTTCTAGAGTCAGGAATAGCCTCTTCAGCAACCTTGGTAACCTCAACGGGTGTGCAGGCAGCCTTCTGAGCGGCAGCCTGAGACTTAGCAGCCTCCACCTTGAAGCTTTCTACTTGCTTAACGGCATCCTCACCCAAAAGGGTCCAGTCAAGGTTTGGCATTTTGAGCCAAGTAGATCGCATGTAGTCATTAACACCGTTTGCAAACCCCATCTTGTACCTGTCCTCCAGAGCATAACGATAGCCTTTCTTGGCAGCCTGCAAACCATCCACTTGTGTCTGTAATTCTTTCATTTTGACGGCCTGGTCTGCCACTAACCTTTCCTTCTCCGCATCTTGATCAGCAATAACCTTGCTAAGTGTCTCTTTGTTCTTGCTCAAGGAGGCCACCTCGTTCTTCAGCTTCTTATTACTCTCAGTGAGCTTCTTTCTTTCCTCTCCACTAGACTTTAAGTCAACCTTAGCCTTCCTGAGCTCCTCGCGTAACCTGGCATCGTCACTAGCAGCAACCGTGAGCTGGTCTTCTAGCCTTAAGCGATAAAAGAGACTTTGGGCAGAAGCCTGAAGGGAAGCGTTAGCAGTTTCACTGCCTTTCAGCCTCGACCATCCGACAATAGTTTCCAGCGGGACCAATCCCCCAGTCACCTTATAAAATGCTTGAACCTCTTGAGACACAGTGGGAGCAGGATCTCCCTTAACCCTCTTGGTGGATCTAGTTTCTGGGGTAGAAGCAGGGCTACCAGCAGTCCGGGTGAATTTCCTCTTCTCGGTCGGAACACCCTCACCCTTATTAGTAGAAGGAGAAGGAACTTGGGAGACAGGAGTAGCAGTAATTGGGGCCACCAGCATCTCAATATCGTCGTCTTTGAACAAGTCTTCATACTTGACGGAAGGCTGGACGAATGACGGAATGGAGCCAGACATTTCTGAAAGACAACAAAATAAGAAATCACATAAGAAATATACAGAGAAAATAGATAGAAATGAGCCTACACACGAATGATAAAATATGGGCGACCAAATAAAGGACAATGAAGTATATAGACATGTAGATTGTGTAACATATGCGTACGACAAGTAAGAAAGAGAGCAATTAAGGCAAGTTATAACTTCCAATGTTCCACGTGACTAATGGCTAACCAGAATCTAAATTATCTGAGGTTGTATCTTGGGCTTCCATACCCTCTCCAAGAGGCCCAAACTCGGGTTCCCCAAGGGCTTCCGCAGTAACACCCTCTCCCGTGGCGAGGGTCATGGAAACCCTAGGCAACGAAAAGCCCAACCTCTCCAGAACCTCAGTGGTTAATAAGTTATCGCCATCCCCCAACTCAGCAGCCAATTTTGCCACTTTCTTCGCCCGTTTCGCCTCACTTCCCGACAAGAGGGTTTGTTCCGGAAATCCTAAAAGAGACGATAAGAAGATAGCAATCGTCAAGCTAATCGAAACTTGCAAACTGGACCATTGTTGGGAAAATGGAGGACTTACTTGGGAACAGGTTGAAGTCTTTTCTAATCTCCTTGCAATCAAAATAGTACAAGAATTGCTCTTGCCAGTCATACATTCCTCTCTTATTACCCTTAATACATTGGCCCTGCCTGTTATTCCAAGCCGTGAGGTAGTAGACTCCGACTTTTCTACCAGCATCCTTCAACTGATAAAAGTATCCTAACTCTTGGGCAGTCAAAACAGTTGAAAAAGCTTGGTCGTATAAGATGAACATGCATGCCGCCACTCTGAATGAATTCGAGGTTAGTTGCATGGGAGCTAAGCTGTAAAAGTTTAAGATCTGAAGAAAGAAGGGGTGCATGGGCATAGAAAACCCAAGTTTAAAGTATGATGATGACAAGACAGCTTGTGGGACGGCCCTACTAAACTTGAGATTGTCAAAACGATGACATCTTTCACCAGCTTCTGGCAATACCAGTTTGCAGCCAGGATTCCAGGAGCTCAACAACTTCTCCAACTTCTCCGCGTTCATAGTGGAGTCAACAGTTTCACAGGAAGGAAGTCTCTCTTTGGCTTCTCGCTTCACCTCTATCACGTAATCATCCTCATTTACCATATCGGCATTATCAAAGAAAGCTTGTTCAGCATGATTCAGAAACCCATCGTCATAGCTTGGGGAGTACCCTTTCTCCCCCTCATCAGTGGATGAGCTCAAGTTTACTAAACCAAATTCCCTGGCACCCCCAATGGGAGAATTGACTTCCTGGTGAGAAGTGGAGGGCTTAGACACTATCTCGGCTTCTAAAGGATCGATGACCATAACCTTGGAACAAGTGCGAGTGCTAACGGTAGATCTAAGCATCGATGAGGTGCGGGGTGAATTAAGATCAGTAAGGGGTGCGAAACCCCACTTGATAGATATTAAAAGATTGTACTAACTCTCGATAATAGATTATTAGATTAAAAGATTATAACCTCTTTATACCTTGTCTACTTAAAAGATCGCTGATCATAATATTAAGTAAATCGTTAGCCCCTAATAGTTGAATCGTAAATCAACTAGGCTGCCTTGGTTACTATTAGGTTACCTACGCGCTAGGTAGTCCCCTGAACACTTTGGATGTTCATTGTTAAGAAGCAGATACCTATTAGCAATATACTTAAGGTCGATAGTAACCTAACTCTACCAAATACATGTACAAGATATGATAAGAGCATGCATTCATCAAGATAGATAATAACGAGTTCAAGAAACCATAGCAAAAGAAAGTACGAGTTAAGGATTACATCTACGGAGCATTAGAGGTGCCCGCCCCCTCATTTAGAAACCAAATTCATGATAAACCAAAAGAGTTCGTGAAGCCAGGATAAAGCAAGTGTTCGGGAAAACCAAGTACTTAAAAAGATTGCATAGTAAAAGGGATTAACCACTCAAGAGTTAATGGCGGCGTCTGGATAGAAGATTCCTCGGCGGGATCCCCTTTATCGATTGGGTTACAAGGAGCTTCCTCGACTACGTTTATGGGAGCCTCAGTCTCAGTTCTAGAGTCAGGAATAGCCTCTTCAGCAACCTTGGTAACCTCAACGGGTGTGCAGGCAGCCTTCTGAGCGGCAGCCTGAGACTTAGCAGCCTCCACCTTGAAGCTTTCTACTTGCTTAACGGCATCCTCACCCAAAAGGGTCCAGTCAAGGTTTGGCATTTTGAGCCAAGTAGATCGCATGTAGTCATTAACACCGTTTGCAAACCCCATCTTGTACCTGTCCTCCAGAGCATAACGATAGCCTTTCTTGGCAGCCTGCAAACCATCCACTTGTGTCTGTAATTCTTTCATTTTGACAGCCTGGTCTGCCACTAACCTTTCCTTCTCCGCATCTTGATCAGCAATAACCTTGCTAAGTGTCTATTTGTTCTTGCTCAAGGAGGCCACCTCGTTCTTCAGCTTCTTATTACTCTCAGTGAGCTTCTTTCTTTCCTCTCCACTAGACTTTAAGTCAACCTTAGCCTTCCTGAGCTCCTCGCGTAACCTGGCATCGTCACTAGCAGCAACCGCGAGCTGGTCTTCTAGCCTTTAGCGATAAAAGAGACTTTGGGCAGAAGCCTGAAGGGAAGCGTTAGCAGTTTCACTGCCTTTCAGCCTCGACCATCCGACAATAGTTTCCAGTGGGACCAATCCCCCAGTCACCTTATAAAATGCTTGAACCTCTTGAGACACAGTGGGAGCAGGAGCTCCCTTAACCCTCTTGGTGGATCTAGTTTCTGGGGTAGAAGCAGGGCTACCAGCAGTCCGGGTGAATTTCCTCTTCTCGGTCGGTACACCCTCACCCTTATTAGTAGAAGGAGAAGGAACTTGGGAGACAGGAGTAGCAGTAATTGGGGCCACCAGCATCTCAATATCGTCGTCTTTGAACAAGTCTTCATACTTGACGGAAGGCTGGACGAATGACGGAATGGAGCCAGACATTTCTGAAAGACAACAAAATAAGAAATCCCATAAGAAATATACAGAGAAAATAGATAGAAATGAGCCTACACACGAATGATAAAATATGGGCGACCAAATAAAGGACAATGAAGTATATAGACATGTAGATTGTGTAACATATGCGTACGACAAGTAAGAAAGAGAGCAATTAAGGCAAGTTATAACTTCCAATGTTCCACGTGACTAATGGCTAACCAGAATCTAAATTATCTGAGGCTGTATCTTGGGCTTCCATACCCTCTCCAAGAGGCCCAAACTCGGGTTCCCCAAGGGCTTCCGCAGTAACACCCTCTCCCGTGGCGAGGGGCATGGAAACCCTAGGCAACGAAAAGCCCAACCTCTCCAGAACCTCAGTGGTTAATAAGATATCGCCATCCCCCAACTCAGCAGCCAATTTTGCCACTTTCTTCGCCCGTTTCGCCTCACTTCCCGACAAGAGGGTTTGTTCCGGAAATCCTAAAAGAGACGATAAGAAGAAAGCAATCGTCAAGCTAATCGAAACTTGCAAACTGGACCATTGTTGGGAAAATGGAGGACTTACTTGGGAACAGGTTGAAGTCTTTTCTAATCTCCTTGCAATCAAAACAGTACAAGAATTGCTCTTGCCAGTCATACATTCCTCTCTTATTACCCTTAATACATTGGCCCTGCCTGTTATTCCAAGCCGTGAGGTAGTAGACTCCGACTTTTCTACCAGCATCCTTCAACTGATAAAAGTATCCTAACTCTCGGGCAGTCAAAACAGTTGAAAAAGCTTGGTCGTATAAGATGAACATGCATGCCGCCACTCTGAATGAATTCGAGGTTAGTTGCATGGGAGCTAAGCTGTAAAAGTTTAAGATCTGAAGAAAGAAGGGGTGCATGGGCATAGAAAACCCAAGTTTAAAGTATGATGATGACAAGACAGCTTGTGGGACGGCCCTACTAAACTTGAGATTGTCAAAACGATGACATCTTTCACCAGCTTCTGGCAATACTAGTTTGCAGCCACGATTCCAGGAGCTCAACAACTTCTCCAACTTCTCAGCGTTCATAGTGGAGTCAACAGTTTCACAGGAAGGAAGTCTCTCTTTGGCTTCTCGCTTCACCTCTATCACGTAATCATCCTCATTTACCATATCGGCATTATCAAAGAAAGCTTGTTCAGCATGATTCAGAAACCCATCGTCATAGCTTGGGGAGTACCCTTTCTCCCCCTCATCAGTGGATGAGCTCAAGTTTACTAAACCAAATTCCCTGGCACCCCCAATGGGAGAATTGACTTCCTGGTGAGAAGTGGAGGGCTTAGACACTATCTCGGCTTCTAAAGGATCGATGACCATAACCTTGGAACAAGTGCGAGTGCTAACGGTAGATCTAAGCATCGATGAGGTGCGGGGTGAATTAAGATCAGTAAGGGGTGCGAAACCCCACTTGATAGATATTAAAAGATTGTACTACCTCTCGATAATAGATTATTAGATTAAAAGATTATAACCTCTTTATACCTTGTCTACTTAAAAGATCGCTGATCATAATATTAAGTAAATCGTTAGCCCCTAATAGTTGAATCGTAAATCAACTAGGCTGCCTTGGTTACTATTAGGTTACCTACGCGCTAGGTAGTCCCCTGAACACTTTGGATGTTCATTGTTAAGAAGCAGATACCTATTAGCAATATACTTAAGGTCGATAGTAACCTAACTCTACCAAATACATGTACAAGATATGATAAGAGCATGCATTCATCAAGATAGATAATAACGAGTTCAAGAAACCATAGCAAAAGAAAGTACGAGTTAAGGATTACATCTGCGGAGCATTAGAGGTGCCCGCCCCCTCATTTAGAAACCAAATTCATGATAAACCAAAAGAGTTCGTGAAGCCAGGATAAAGCAAGTGTTCGGGAAAACCAAGTACTTAAAAAGATTGCATAGTAAAAGGGATTAACCACTCAAGAGTTAATGGCGGCGTCTGGGATAGAAGATTCCTCGGCGGGATCCCCTTTATCGATTGGGTTACCAGGAGCTTCCTCGACTACGTTTATGGGAGCCTCAGTCTCAGTTCTAGAGTCAGGAATAGCCTCTTCAGCAACCTTGGTAACCTCAACGGGTGTGCAGGCAGCCTTCTGAGCGGCAGCCTGAGACTTAGCAGCCTCCACCTTGAAGCTTTCTACTTGCTTAACGGCATCCTCACCCAAAAGGGTCCAGTCAAGGTTTGGCATTTTGAGCCAAGTAGATCGCATGTAGTCATTAACACCGTTTGCAAACCCCATCTTGTACCTGTCCTCCAGAGCATAACGATAGCCTTTCTTGGCAGCCTGCAAACCATCCACTTGTGTCTGTAATTCTTTCATTTTGACAGCCTGGTCTGCCACTAACCTTTCCTTCTCCGCATCTTGATCAGCAATAACCTTGCTAAGTGTCTCTTTGTTCTTGCTCAAGGAGGCCACCTCGTTCTTCAGCTTCTTATTACTCTCAGTGAGCTTCTTTCTTTCCTCTCCACTAGACTTTAAGTCAACCTTAGCCTTCCTGAGCTCCTCGCGTAACCTGGCATCGTCACTAGTAGCAACCGCGAGCTGGTCTTCTAGCCTTAAGCGATAAAAGAGACTCTGGGCAGAAGCCTGAAGGGAAGCGTTAGCAGTTTCACTGCCTTTCAGCCTCGACCATCCGACAATAGTTTCCAGCGAGACCAATCCCCTAGTCACCTTATAAAATGCTTGAACCTCTTGAGACACAGTGGGAGCAGGAGCTCCCTTAACCCTCTTGGTGGATCTAGTTTCTGGGGTAGAAGCAGGGCTACCAGCAGTCCGGGTGAATTTCCTCTTCTCGGTCGGAACAACCTCACCCTTATTAGTAGAAGGAGAAGGAACTTGGGAGACAGGAGTAGCAGTAATTGGGGCCACCAGCATCTCAATATCGTCGTCTTTGAACAAGTCTTCATACTTGACGGAAGGCTGGACGAATGACGGAATGGAGCCAGACATTTCTGAAAGACAACAAAATAAGAAATCACATAAGAAATATGCAGAGAAAATAGATAGAAATGAGCCTACACACGAATGATAAAATATGGGCGACCAAATAAAGGACAATGAAGTATATAGACATGTAGATTGTGTAACATATGCGTACGACAAGTAAGAAAGAGAGCAATTAAAGCAAGTTATAATTTCCAATGTTCCACGTGACTAATGGCTAACCAGAATCTAAATTATCTGAGGTTGTATCTTGGGCTTCCATACCCTCTCCAAGAGGCCCAAACTCGGGTTCCCCAAGGGCTTCCGCAGTAACAGCCTCTCCCGTGGCGAGGGGCATGGAAACCCTAGGCAACGAAAAGCCCAACCTCTCCAGAACCTCAGTGGTTAATAAGTTATCGCCATCCCCCAACTCAGCAGCCAATTTTGCCACTTTCTTCGCCCGTTTCGCCTCACTTCCCGACAAAAGGGTTTGTTCCGGAAATCCTAAAAGAGACGATAAGAAGAAAGCAATCGTCAAGCTAATCGAAACTTGCAAACTGGACCATTGTTGGGAAAATGGAGGACTTACTTGGGAACAGGTTGAAGTCTTTTCTAATCTCCTTGCAATCAAAACAGTACAAGAATTGTTCTTGCCAGTCATACATTCCTCTCTTATTACCCTTAATACATTGGCCCTGCCTGTTATTCCAAGCCGTGAGGTAGTAGACTCCGACTTTTCTACCAGCATCCTTCAACTGATAAAAGTATCCTAACTCTCGGGCAGTCAAAACAGTTGAAAAACCTTGGTCGTATAAGATGAACATGCATGCCGCCACTCTGAATGAATTCGAGGTTAGTTGCATGGGAGCTAAGCTGTAAAAGTTTAAGATCTGAAGAAAGAAGGGGTGCATGGGCATAGAAAACCCAAGTTTAAAGTATGATGATGACAAGACAGCTTGTGGGACGGCCCTACTAAACTTGAGATTGTCAAAACGATGACATCTTTCACCAGCTTCTGGCAATACTAGTTTGCAGCCAGGATTCCAGGAGCTCAACAACTTCTCCAACTTCTCAGCGTTCATAGTGGAGTCAACAGTTTCACAGGAAGGAAGTCTCTCTTTGGCTTCTCGCTTCACCTCTATCACGTAATCATCCTCATTTACCATATCGGCATTATCAAAGAAAGCGTGTTCAGCATGATTCAGAAACCCATCGTCATAGCTTGGGGAGTACCCTTTCTCCCCCTCATCAGTGGATGAGCTCAAGTTTACTAAACAAAATTCCCTGGCACCCCCAATGGGAGAATTGACTTCCTGGTGAGAAGTGGAGGGCTTTGACACTATCTCGGCTTCTAAAGGATCGATGACCATAACCTTGGAACAAGTGCGAGTGCTAACGGTAGATCTAAGCATCGATGAGGTGCGGGGTGAATTAAGATCAGTAAGGGGTGCGAAACCCCACTTGATAGATATTAAAAGATTGTACTACCTCTCGATAATAGATTATTAGATTAAAAGATTATAACCTCTTTATACCTTGTCTACTTAAAAGATCGCTGATCATAATATTAAGTAAATCGTTAGCCCCTAATAGTTGAATCGTAAATCAACTAGGCTGCCTTGGTTACTATTAGGTTACCTACGCGCTAGGTAGTCCCCTGAACACTTTGGATGTTCATTGTTAAGAAGTAGATACCTATTAGCAATATACTTAAGGTCGATAGTAACCTAACTCTACTAAATACATGTACAAGATATGATAAGAGCATGCATTCATCAAGATAGATAATAACGAGTTCAAGAAACCATAGCAAAAGAAAGTACGAGTTAAGGATTACATCTGCGGAGCATTAGAGGTGCCCGCCCCCTCATTTAGAAACCAAATTCATGATAAACCAAAAGAGTTCGTGAAGCCAGGATAAAGCAAGTGTTCGGGAAAACCAAGTACTTAAAAAGATTGCATAGTAAAAGGGATTAACCACTCAAGAGTTAATGGCGGCGTCTGGGATAGAAGATTCCTCGGCGGGATCCCCTTTATCGATTGGGTTACCAGGAGCTTCCTCGACTACGTTTATGGGAGCCTCAGTCTCAGTTCTAGAGTCAGGAATAGCCTCTTCAGCAACCTTGGTAACCTCAACGGGTGTGCAGGCAGCCTTCTGAGCGGCAGCCTGAGACTTAGCAGCCTCCACCTTGAAGCTTTCTACTTGCTTAACGGCATCCTCACCCAAAAGGGTCCAGTCAAGGTTTGGCATTTTGAGCCAAGTAGATCGCATGTAGTCATTAACACCGTTTGCAAACCCCATCTTGTACCTGTCCTCCAGAGCATAACGATAGCCTTTCTTGGCAGCCTGCAAACCATCCACTTGTGTCTGTAATTCTTTCATTTTGACAGCCTGGTCTGCCACTAACCTTTCCTTCTCCGCATCTTGATCAGCAATAACCTTGCTAAGTGTCTCTTTGTTCTTGCTCAAGGAGGCCACCTCGTTCTTCAGCTTCTTATTACTCTCAGTGAGCTTCTTTCTTTCCTCTCCACTAGACTTTAAGTCAACCTTAGCCTTCCTGAGCTCCTCGCGTAACCTGGCATCGTCACTAGTAGCAACCGCGAGCTGGTCTTCTAGCCTTAAGCGATAAAAGAGACTCTGGGCAGAAGCCTGAAGGGAAGCGTTAGCAGTTTCACTGCCTTTCAGCCTCGACCATCCGACAATAGTTTCCAGCGGGACCAATCCCCCAGTCACCTTATAAAATGCTTGAACCTCTTGAGACACAGTGGGAGCAGGAGCTCCCTTAACCCTCTTGGTGGATCTAGTTTCTGGGGTAGAAGCAGGGCTACCAGCAGTCCGGGTGAATTTCCTCTTCTCGGTCGGAACAACCTCACCCTTATTAGTAGAAGGAGAAGGAACTTGGGAGACAGGAGTAGCAGTAATTGGGGCCACCAGCATCTCAATATCGTCGTCTTTGAACAAGTCTTCATACTTGACGGAAGGCTGGACGAATGACGGAATGGAGCCAGACATTTCTGAAAGACAACAAAATAAGAAATCACATAAGAAATATGCAGAGAAAATAGATAGAAATGAGCCTACACACGAATGATAAAATATGGGCGACCAAATAAAGGACAATGAAGTATATAGACATGTAGATTGTGTAACATATGCGTACGACAAGTAAGAAAGAGAGCAATTAAAGCAAGTTATAATTTCCAATGTTCCACGTGACTAATGGCTAACCAGAATCTAAATTATCTGAGGTTGTATCTTGGGCTTCCATACCCTCTCCAAGAGGCCCAAACTCGGGTTCCCCAAGGGCTTCCGCAGTAACAGCCTCTCCCGTGGCGAGGGGCATGGAAACCCTAGGCAACGAAAAGCCCAACCTCTCCAGAACCTCAGTGGTTAATAAGTTATCGCCATCCCCCAACTCAGCAGCCAATTTTGCCACTTTCTTCGCCCGTTTCGCCTCACTTCCCGACAAAAGGGTTTGTTCCGGAAATCCTAAAAGAGACGATAAGAAGAAAGCAATCGTCAAGCTAATCGAAACTTGCAAACTGGACCATTGTTGGGAAAATGGAGGACTTACTTGGGAACAGGTTGAAGTCTTTTCTAATCTCCTTGCAATCAAAACAGTACAAGAATTGGTCTTGCCAGTCATACATTCCTCTCTTATTACCCTTAATACATTGGCCCTGCCTGTTATTCCAAGCCGTGAGGTAGTAGACTCCGACTTTTCTACCAGCATCCTTCAACTGATAAAAGTATCCTAACTCTCGGGCAGTCAAAACAGTTGAAAAACCTTGGTCGTATAAGATGAACATGCATGCCGCCACTCTGAATGAATTCGAGGTTAGTTGCATGGGAGCTAAGCTGTAAAAGTTTAAGATCTGAAGAAAGAAGGGGTGCATGGGCATAGAAAACCCAAGTTTAAAGTATGATGATGACAAGACAGCTTGTGGGACGGCCCTACTAAACTTGAGATTGTCAAAACGATGACATCTTTCACCAGCTTCTGGCAATACTAGTTTGCAGCCAGGATTCCAGGAGCTCAACAACTTCTCCAACTTCTCAGCGTTCATAGTGGAGTCAACAGTTTCACAGGAAGGAAGTCTCTCTTTGGCTTCTCGCTTCACCTCTATCACGTAATCATCCTCATTTACCATATCGGCATTATCAAAGAAAGCGTGTTCAGCATGATTCAGAAACCCATCGTCATAGCTTGGGGAGTACCCTTTCTCCCCCTCATCAGTGGATGAGCTCAAGTTTACTAAACAAAATTCCCTGGCACCCCCAATGGGAGAATTGACTTCCTGGTGAGAAGTGGAGGGCTTTGACACTATCTCGGCTTCTAAAGGATCGATGACCATAACCTTGGAACAAGTGCGAGTGCTAACGGTAGATCTAAGCATCGATGAGGTGCGGGGTGAATTAAGATCAGTAAGGGGTGCGAAACCCCACTTGATAGATATTAAAAGATTGTACTACCTCTCGATAATAGATTATTAGATTAAAAGATTATAACCTCTTTATACCTTGTCTACTTAAAAGATCGCTGATCATAATATTAAGTAAATCGTTAGCCCCTAATAGTTGAATCGTAAATCAACTAGGCTGCCTTGGTTACTATTAGGTTACCTACGCGCTAGGTAGTCCCCTGAACACTTTGGATGTTCATTGTTAAGAAGTAGATACCTATTAGCAATATACTTAAGGTCGATAGTAACCTAACTCTACCAAATACATGTACAAGATATGATAAGAGCATGCATTCATCAAGATAGATAATAACGAGTTCAAGAAACCATAGCAAAAGAAAGTACGAGTTAAGGATTACATCTGCGGAGCATTAGAGGTGCCCGCCCCCTCATTTAGAAACCAAATTCATGATAAACCAAAAGAGTTCGTGAAGCCAGGATAAAGCAAGTGTTCGGGAAAACCAAGTACTTAAAAAGATTGCATAGTAAAAGGGATTAACCACTCAAGAGTTAATGGCGGCGTCTGGGATAGAAGATTCCTCGGCGGGATCCCCTTTATCGATTGGGTTACCAGGAGCTTCCTCGACTACGTTTATGGGAGCCTCAGTCTCAGTTCTAGAGTCAGGAATAGCCTCTTCAGCAACCTTGGTAACCTCAACGGGTGTGCAGGCAGCCTTCTGAGCGGCAGCCTGAGACTTAGCAGCCTCCACCTTGAAGCTTTCTACTTGCTTAACGGCATCCTCACCCAAAAGGGTCCAGTCAAGGTTTGGCATTTTGAGCCAAGTAGATCGCATGTAGTCATTAACACCGTTTGCAAACCCCATCTTGTACCTGTCCTCCAGAGCATAACGATAGCCTTTCTTGGCAGCCTGCAAACCATCCACTTGTGTCTGTAATTCTTTCATTTTGACAGCCTGGTCTGCCACTAACCTTTCCTTCTCCGCATCTTGATCAGCAATAACCTTGCTAAGTGTCTCTTTGTTCTTGCTCAAGGAGGCCACCTCGTTCTTCAGCTTCTTATTACTCTCAGTGAGCTTCTTTCTTTCCTCTCCACTAGACTTTAAGTCAACCTTAGCCTTCCTGAGCTCCTCGCGTAACCTGGCATCGTCACTAGTAGCAACCGCGAGCTGGTCTTCTAGCCTTAAGCGATAAAAGAGACTCTGGGCAGAAGCCTGAAGGGAAGCGTTAGCAGTTTCACTGCCTTTCAGCCTCGACCATCCGACAATAGTTTCCAGCGGGACCAATCCCCCAGTCACCTTATAAAATGCTTGAACCTCTTGAGACACAGTGGGAGCAGGAGCTCCCTTAACCCTCTTGGTGGATCTAGTTTCTGGGGTAGAAGCAGGGCTACCAGCAGTCCGGGTGAATTTCCTCTTCTCGGTCGGAACAACCTCACCCTTATTAGTAGAAGGAGAAGGAACTTGGGAGACAGGAGTAGCAGTAATTGGGGCCACCAGCATCTCAATATCGTCATCTTTGAACAAGTCTTCATACTTGACGGAAGGCTGGACGAATGACGGAATGGAGCCAGACATTTCTGAAAGACAACAAAATAAGAAATCACATAAGAAATATACAGAGAAAATAGATAGAAATGAGCCTACACACGAATGATAAAATATGGGCGACCAAATAAAGGACAATGAAGTATATAGACATGTAGATTGTGTAACATATGCGTACGACAAGTAAGAAAGAGAGCAATTAAGGCAAGTTATAACTTCCAATGTTCCACGTGACTAATGGCTAACCAGAATCTAAATTATCTGAGGCTGTATCTTGGGCTTCCATACCCTCTCCAAGAGGCCCAAACTCGGGTTCCCCAAGGGCTTCCGCAGTAACACCCTCTCCCGTGGCGAGGGGCATGGAAACCCTAGGCAACGAAAAGCCCAACCTCTCCAGAACCTCAGTGGTTAATAAGTTATCGCCATCCCCCAACTCAGCAGCCAATTTTGCCACTTTCTTCGCCCGTTTCGCCTCACTTCCCGACAAGAGGATTTGTTCCGGAAATCCTAAAAGAGACGATAAGAAGAAAGCAATCGTCAAGCTAATCGAAACTTGCAAACTGGACCATTGTTGGGAAAATGGAGGACTTACTTGGGAACAGGTTGAAGTCTTTTCTAATCTCCTTGCAATCAAAACAGTACAAGAATTGCTCTTGCCAGTCATACATTCCTCTCTTATTACCCTTAATACATTGGCCCTGCCTGTTATTCCAAGCCGTGAGGTAGTAGACTCCGACTTTTCTACCAGCATCCTTCAACTGATAAAAGTATCCTAACTCTCGGGCAGTCAAAACAGTTGAAAAAGCTTGGTCGTATAAGATGAACATGCATGCCGCCACTCTGAATGAATTCGAGGTTAGTTGCATGGGAGCTAAGCTGTAAAAGTTTAAGATCTGAAGAAAGAAGGGGTGCATGGGCATAGAAAACCCAAGTTTAAAGTATGATGATGACAAGACAGCTTGTGGGACGGCCCTACTAAACTTGAGATTGTCAAAACGATGACATCTTTCACCAGCTTCTGGCAATACTAGTTTGCAGCCAGGATTCCAGGAGCTCAACAACTTCTCCAACTTCTCAGCGTTCATAGTGGAGTCAACAGTTTCACAGGAAGGAAGTCTCTCTTTGGCTTCTCGCTTCACCTCTATCACGTAATCATCCTCATTTACCATATCGGCATTATCAAAGAAAGCTTGTTCAGCATGATTCAGAAACCCATCGTCATAGCTTGGGGAGTACCCTTTCTCCCCCTCATCAGTGGATGAGCTCAAGTTTACTAAACCAAATTCCCTGGCACCCCAATGGGAGAATTGACTTCCTGGTGAGAAGTGGAGGGCTTTGACACTATCTCGGCTTCTAAAGGATCGATGACCATAACCTTGGAACAAGTGCAAGTGCTAACGGTAGATCTAAGCATCGATGAGGTGCGGGGTGAATTAAGATCAGTAAGGGGTGCGAAACCCCACTTGATAGATATTAAAAGATTGTACTACCTCTCGATAATAGATTATTAGATTAAAAGATTATAACCTCTTTATACCTTGTCTACTTAAAAGATCGCTGATCATAATATTAAGTAAATCGTTAGCCCCTAATAGTTGAATCGTAAATCAACTAGGCTGCCTTGGTTACTATTAGGTTACCTACGCGCTAGGTAGTCCCCTGAACACTTTGGATGTTCATTGTTAAGAAGTAGATACCTATTAGCAATATACTTAAGGTCGATAGTAACCTAACTCTACCAAATACATGTACAAGATATGATAAGAGCATGCATTCATCAAGATAGATAATAACGAGTTCAAGAAACCATAGCAAAAGAAAGTACGAGTTAAGGATTACATCTGCGGAGCATTAGAGGTGCCCGCCCCCTCATTTAGAAACCAAATTCATGATAAACCAAAAGAGTTCGTGAAGCCAGGATAAAGCAAGTGTTCGGGAAAACCAAGTACTTAAAAAGATTGCATAGTAAAAGGGATTAACCACTCAAGAGTTAATGGCGGCGTCTGGGATAGAAGATTCCTCGGCGGGATCCCCTTTATCGATTGGGTTACCAGGAGCTTCCTCGACTACGTTTATGGGAGCCTCAGTCTCAGTTCTAGAGTCAGGAATAGCCTCTTCAGCAACCTTGGTAACCTCAACGGGTGTGCAGGCAGCCTTCTGAGCGGCAGCCTGAGACTTAGCAGCCTCCACCTTGAAGCTTTCTACTTGCTTAACGGCATCCTCACCCAAAAGGGTCCAGTCAAGGTTTGGCATTTTGAGCCAAGTAGATCGCATGTAGTCATTAACACCGTTTGCAAACCCCATCTTGTACCTGTCCTCCAGAGCATAACGATAGCCTTTCTTGGCAGCCTGCAAA
This sequence comes from Saposhnikovia divaricata, assembly GCA_036435485.1. Taxonomy (NCBI): domain Eukaryota; kingdom Viridiplantae; phylum Streptophyta; class Magnoliopsida; order Apiales; family Apiaceae; genus Saposhnikovia; species Saposhnikovia divaricata. Next base: position 31,722,531 of record CM071600.1, read on the forward strand.
CCATCCACTTGTGTCTGTAATTCTTTCATTTTGACAGCCTGGTCTGCCACTAACCTTTCCTCCTCCGCATCTTGATCAGCAATAACCTTGCTAAGTGTCTCTTTGTTCTTGCTCAAGGAGGCCACCTCGTTCTTCAGCTTCTTATTACTCTCAGTGAGCTTCTTTCTTTCCTCTACACTAGACTTTAAGTCAACCTTAGCCTTCCTGAGCTCCTCGCGTAACCTGGCATCGTCACTAGTAGCAACCGCGAGCTGGTCTTCTAGCCTTAAGCGATAAAAGAGACTCTGGGCAGAAGCCTGAAGGGAAGCGTTAGCAGTTTCACTGCCTTTCAGCCTCGACCATCCGACAATAGTTTCCAGCGGGACCAATCCCCCAGTCACCTTATAAAATGCTTGAACCTCTTGAAACACAGTGGGAGCAGGAGCTCCCTTAACCCTCTTGGTGGATCTAGTTTCTGGGGTAGAAGCAGGGCTACCAGCAGTCCGGGTGAATTTCCTCTTCTCGGTCGGAACAACCTCACCCTTATTAGTAGAAGGAGAAGGAACTTGGGAGACAGGAGTAGCAGTAATTGGGGCCACCAGAATCTCAATATCGTCGTCTTTGAACAAGTCTTCATACTTGACGGAAGGCTGGACGAATGATGGAATGGAGCCAGACATTTCTGAAAGACAACAAAATAAGAAATCACATAAGAAATATACAGAGAAAATAGATAGAAATGAGCCTACACACGAATGATAAAATATGGGCGACCAAATAAAGGACAATGAAGTATATAGACATGTAGATTGTGTAACATATGCGTACGACAAGTAAGAAAGAGAGCAATTAAGGCAAGTTATAATTTCCAATGTTCCACGTGACTAATGGCTAACCAGAATCTAAATTATCTGAGGTTGTATCTTGGGCTTCCATACCCTCTCCAAGAGGCCCAAACTCGGGTTCCCCAAGGGCTTCCGCAGTAATAGCCTCTCCCGTGGCGAGGGGCATGGAAACCCTAGGCAACGAAAAGCCAAACCTCTCCAGAACCTCAGTGGTTAATAAGTTATCGCCATCCCCCAACTCAGCAGCCAATTTTGCCACTTTCTTCGCCCGTTTCGCCTCACTTCCCGACAAGAGGGTTTGTTCCGGAAATCCTAAAAGAGACGATAAGAAGAAAGCAATCGTCAAGCTAATCGAAACTTGCAAACTGGACCATTGTTGGGAAAATGGAGGACTTACTTGGGAACAGGTTGAAGTCTTTTCTAATCTCCTTGCAATCAAAACAGTACAAGAATTGCTCTTGCCAGTCATACATTCCTCTCTTATTACCCTTAATACATTGGCCCTGCCTGTTATTCCAAGCCGTGAGGTAGTAGACTCCGACTTTTCTACCAGCATCCTTCAACTGATAAAAGTATCCTAACTCTCGGGCAGTCAAAACAGTTGAAAAAGCTTGGTCGTATAAGATGAACATGCATGCCGCCACTCTGAATGAATTCGAGGTTAGTTGCATGGGAGCTAAGCTGTAAAAGTTTAAGATCTGAAGAAAGAAGGGGTGCATGGGCATAGAAAACCCAAGTTTAAAGTATGATGATGACAAGACAGCTTGTGGGACGGCCCTACTAAACTTGAGATTGTCAAAACGATGACATCTTTCACCAGCTTCTGGCAATACCAGTTTGCAGCCAGGATTCCAGGAGCTCAACAACTTCTCCAACTTCTCAGCGTTCATAGTGGAGTCAACAGTTTCACAGGAAGGAAGTCTCTCTTTGGCTTCTCGCTTCACCTCTATCACGTAATCATCCTCATTTACCATATCGGCATTATCAAAGAAAGCTTGTTCAGCATGATTCAGAAACCCATCGTCATAGCTTGGGGAGTACCCTTTCTCCCCCTCATCAGTGGATGAGCTCAAGTTTACTAAACCAAATTCCCTGGCACCCCCAATGGGAGAATTGACTTCCTGGTGAGAAGTGGAGGGCTTAGACACTATCTCGGCTTCTAAAGGATCGATGACCATAACCTTGGAACAAGTGCGAGTGCTAACGGTAGATCTAAGCATCGATGAGGTGCGGGGTGAATTAAGATCAGTAAGGGGTGCGAACCCAGAGTCAGAAGGCTCTCCTAATTGTGGAGATAAGTTGGCAGGATAACTAGAGGAACTATTAAAAGCAGACTGGCTTGCCATCTGCAAAAAGAGGAGGCAAGTCAACCACACGCAACTCGGAGAAGATACAAAGAAGAGTCCAAAGATGATAAGATCTTATAGCTATAGCAAAATTGACGCTACGGTACCCTCAATTAACTAAGCATGGCAACTCCCTATGGCCTAGGGGGATTAGGGCTAAACTCTAATTCATTCAAGAGGAAAGGAACCCCCTGAATTGTCGTCAAATGGATCCTAGTTATAACCACCGTAGCACAACGCCATTGAATAACAAAAAGCTAGGCTATACGGTTGGGTCAAGCACAAGTGTATGGATCGGAGTTACCCAACGAATCAGGGCATGATAAGACTCTATAGATCTTAAGTGCACAACGAGGGATAAACTTAAGCAAAATCACCAAAGATAAGCAGTAAGCACATAATGCACACAAAGAAAAGTCAAATATACGGGCAACCTGAACGGAAGCCCCCCTTGAAGAATGAAACGTGTGATTATGCATTTAGAACAAATCCACTGTCTAGACATATTATCAAACAAGTTAAACACAAGACAGGTGTACAGATCTACAACTTTGATTTGTAAAAGAGTAAGTTAGGACAGCACGGAAACCCGTATGGGAGCCTCCAAAATACTAATGATGGGACATAACGGCTCATGGCAAGGAAGCCCTAAACTTAAAGGGAAAGAGGATAGAGGGTACCCTATGGTGACATCCTAAAGAAGTACGAAATAACTAGTCTCCAAGGAAGCAAGGCCTCACTCCGATAACCCAGGAACATGGGATGGAAAACATCAATACATAAACCCATAATCGTCATTCACAAAACTCGTATGAATTACACCTATACTAGAAGACATCATTACAAAATTGAACTAAATCGCTGATAAGTGGATTTTATATCCACTTATTATGCGCTAAATGGCCTAGATTGATGGTTTATCCTTAAGTATATTGTGTCTTTTAATTCATTTTTTTGTTGTGTTTCAGCATTTGTTGTGCAGAACTCGCAACTTTAGGTATCGTGGCGATAAAAGGCTAAAAACGGTGAAATTTTGCACCAATTCGGAATTAAGAATTGCCAAAAGAATTATCATAAAGAAATTCTGAGTGATATATTCTTAAAGCACAAATCCCGGTTGGAATTGATATATTTTCTGTTAAGCAAAAGGAATCCAGTTTCAGATCCTTAAGAGACCGTAATTTACACCTGAACGAGCAAGGAGAAAATAGAATTATCACAAAAAGATGGAAAGTGATATATTCTTAAAGCAGAAATCCCGGTTGGAATTGATATATTTTCTGTTAAGCAAAAGGAATCCAGTTTCAGATCCTCAAGAGACCGTAATTTACACCTGGACGAGCAATGAGAAAATAGAAATATCACAAAAAGATGGAAAGTGATATATTCTTAAAGAGAAAATCCCGGTTGGAATTGATATATTTTTTTCCAAGCAAAAGGAGTCCGGTTTCTGACCCTCAAAATACTGCAACTTAGGATTTAAGGAATTATTTATATTAATAAATATGTTATTTAATTAGAAAATTATATTTATAAATATCTAATAATATTAGATATTTATTTTTATAATTTTTAAATTAAATTAATTATTTATTAATTAAAGATTACAAGATGTGCGGGATAAAAACATTTTTTTTCGGACATATCTTTGTAAAGACACCAAAGAAATGCATGTTGCAGTGGCTAGTGTGTTGTCGGCCAGGAATAAAAAAAAAAGGGAAGTGATAGAATGCAGAGTGGGTTATTTGCTGAATGGTTGTTGCTTTCGGCTGTATTATTATTGTGGTGTGCTATTTATTTTTTTTATTTTTTTTAAATTATTTTTAGTTTTATTTTATTAGTGTGGTGTGCTAATTTTTTGCTATAAATAGCCTAGTTCTCAAGCTTGTAAATCACACAACGTTTTGGAGAACAATAAATTCTCTCTTGTATTCTCTCTTTTCTTGTAATTTTAAGTTTCATTTTTATACACTTTAAATTTTTGCAATTTTAGTATAATTGTTATTTTGGTTGAATAATTTACGGGGATTATTAGGAGCGCTCTTTTCTTTCATTGGAAGCTATTTCGGTTCTACTTCTAACTCTTGTAATTTTCATATTTAATTTATCGTAATTTTTAATTTAGTTTTATTATTGTTGTTGTTATTATTATTATTATTATTATTATTATTATTATTATTATTATTATTATTTTTATTATTATTATTATTATTATTATTATTATTATTATTATTATTATTATTATTATTATTATTATTATTAGTATTATTAGTATTATGATTTCAATTAATCCCATGATGACGATTCGTTTAATTATGAACTAATCGCCGTCATGGGATTCTAATGGATTTATTTACGTAATTTAGTAATTCGATGCCTTAATAATTTGTATTATGATAAAAATTCAGATTGCTTAATGTGGTTGCGCTTAATTTATTAGATGCGTAGCTAACGTCTAAATTATTAATTCCTAATGAATGCGAAAGTGGATTTAGGAATTTAGAATTTGCCATGTTAGCATAGGTTCGTAATTGTCACGTACATTTACGATAAGTGATAGGATTTTTTTCACATCACCCTATGTAGTCATAATAAAGGAATTTATTCATAAACCAATTATGTTTTCAAATCTTATAGACATATAGGGTCTAAACATAAAAGGTGTCCTCGCGACTTCTATCTTTTTAAGTGGATGTTTGTGTGGTTTGATATAAGTTAAGACTGAAAGGCGCTTATGTTATTTTCGTGTTCCCGACTAGCTTTCGTAAATTTTCAAAATTACTTTGAAATTAAGGCATCAATTCTAAATGAAATAAATAATGAAATTAGAATCCCATGTTTTTCTCACATATAAATTTTCATTCAATTAAATTAATTAGTTCGAATTATTTAATATTACTAATTTAATTAATCAATTAGAAAATACAAAAATACCCCCTTTTGATATTTATTCAAGCAGTTTGTTGTCTAACCATACGTCGTTGCTTAAATATTATTTCTGAACAATCACCAAGTCTCTGTGGGAACGAATTTATTATATTACTTGTGACCGCGTACACTTGCGCAGTTAGTTTTCGAATCAACAATCACCGTATAAATGACAAAACTTTATGGAGCAAATAACAATGCTTAGACCTGACAAGAGTAACCATAGAAAACATACGTCGAACAGTTTGCGAACATACAAGGAAAGAGAAAAAGATTGACAAGGCAACAAGACTGGAAGCCCCATATTTTATCAAAGCATGGCATTCAAATCTAGTTAAGATCAATACACACATCTGACTAGATGAATTGCGAGGTATCCTTAAAATATTACACAATTGTACGGAGCGGAATACCAAAGCGCATGCATATTAGAAGGCTATCACATAATAGATCTGAAGATAGAGATGTAAGCACTATACAAGCAGATCGGATAAGCGGGGATTAACAACAAAACAAAGATTCATCAGAAGCTCGTTGAGAAGGGGCGAAATCATACCTTAGTTTTGATAAGAATATACGATATCGTGGGAAATTCAGAAACCCGCTGGCCTGCCTATGTCTTCTTAGAAGAAAGAGAAGAGAATGTTTTCTTTTCTTGTTGAAAAGAACTGAAAAAAGAAAGGTGAGATGGTATATATAAAATCGAAGAGGCGTAGCTAATTGATAGCACCTCAGGAGGGGATGAACCCGTCACAGAAAAAGAGGCAAGGGGGTAGTGTGTTTGATAAGATAACTCCCTACTCTTATGATTTTTAGGGAGAAGCGGGAGAGTTTCATTCCAATTCCCCAACACAAGATTTATCTTTTAATTTCAGAGAATAAAAATGGGTAAATTAATTATTACCATACATGTTAAAAGGCTTCCGTTCGAATTACACGCTTCAATTCGAGCTTCCGTGAAATATTTATAAAATTACGAATGAATATATCATCAAGAATTTTAGAAGATATAAATTCTCTTATCTCAAACATTGTAGAAAATTGACTTTTTGCGCACCATATTAGATCGAATATATCTAGCAACTTGATACAGAATTTATGATTGAATACCTGAGAGGATTGAACCCTATAGATTTTAGGTTCCTCTTGCACTTGTGCTTCAAGGAACCGGGGGGTAGTTGTTGTGACCAAAATCTTGCATGGGTCAGATTTAGGCCCATTGAGGGTTTAGGGTCCAATCTGTAAATGAATTAGATGATCAGTGAGGCTTCCAAGGGCCCATGGTAGCCCAGGAGAGCTATTCTAGAAGGATCATTCACTACACCAAATCTGCTATCAGACAACACTGATCAGACAACACTCTGCAAAAAAAGTGTTGCCCGAAAAGATCAGACAACGGTTCCCGTATTCAAGAAAAAAAAGTATTGTCTGATCCCAGTTTTTACAACACGCAAAAAACCATTGTCTATTAGATGAAGTCAGACAACGGTATTTAAAATGTAGTGTTGCACATATTTCATATTTAGACAACAGTTTTCCGGAACCATTGTCTGAAAATGTTTCAGACAAGAGCACACAAAACTGTTGTTAGAAAGAGACAACAGTTTTTCTGATCCGTTGTTTGAGTTTAATTCAAACAACACACAGAAAATACAGTTGTCTGACTCTCGCCATTCATACGACGGTTCTTGGGACTGTTGTTGGAATCAGACAACAGTTTTTCTGTTACTGTTGTGTAACATTTGTTCAAACAACAGTTTTTTATAGTGTTGTCTGAGTTAAAGCTATCAGACAACTCTTTTAGGCTAATTGTCTATTGTTGATTCAGACAACGGTTTCTTGTTTAAAACTGTTGTCTGATTTACAGGATACAGAAAAAAAAAATTGAAAATGGAGCTAACCTGCTCACAGTACAAATGCAAATAAATAGTACCACGTATTATATAACAAATTTATTCGAGACTGGTTGATATTTCATGTATATAAATAACAAATTTATTCGATATATGAACGATAATTTCCTTTGCAAATAAATAGTACCACGTATTAATAGAGTGCTATATATATATATAATATAGTTCTTGTTATCGATCGATTTATAAACCACGATATAATCACACTCACAATATTGAACAAATTAACATATTAATTACTAATTAATAATATAAGATTCAAAGGATAGGAACGGGAGTGAAAAATTTATAAATTAAAAGCGTCAATTTGGGCGAAAACGAGATAGTATTCAGACAATGGTTTCTGTTAAAAAAATGCTTGTGCAAATGGCAATCTCACAACAGAAATTTAAAAAAAACCGTTGTATGATCCATACGACGGTTTTTTAAATTTGGAAAGGGTTGTTGGAAAGCATATTGCACAACAGAATTTCAAATATTTCCGTTGTCTGAATTACACAACGGTATTTTGGAAAAAAGACTTGTCTGAGTTGCTTTGGCACAACAGTTTTGGCGGCAAAACCGTTGTCTTTTTTTCCCAGCTATTTAAATCAATTTGTACCGTTTATACAGCTTCGAATGTGTTATTAAGTTGAAACATAATAACGTAAGACATTTTTGACCATATTTACTTATACTTATTCGAATAATACATGGGTAATGTAAAATCCGTATCACGTGTTAGGGTTTAGGGTTTCGATAACTTTATTTTATCAAGAATCGCGAACTCGAGACTGGTTGATATTTCATTTATATAAATAACAAATTTATTCGATATATGAACGATAATTTCCTTTGCAAATAAATAGTACCACGTATTAATAGAGTGCTATATATATATATAATATAGTTCTTGTTATCGATCGATTTATAAACCACGATATAATCACACTCACAACATTGAACAAATTAACATATTAATTACTAATTAATAATATAATATTCAAAGGATAGGAACGGGAGTGAAAAATTTATAAATTAAAAGCGTCAATTTGGGCGAAAACGAAATAGTATTCAGACAATGGTTTCTGTTAACAAAATGCTTGTGCAAACGACAATCCCACAACAGAAATTTGAAAAAAACCGTTGTATGATCCATACGACGGTTTTTTAAATATGGAAAGGGTTGTTGGAAAGCATATTGCACAACAGAATTTCAAATATTTCCGTTGTCTGAATAACACAACGGTATTTTGGAAAAAAGACTTGTCTGAGTTACTTTGGCACAACAGTTTTGGCGGCAAAACCGTTGTCTTTATTTTCCAGCTATTTAAATCAATTTGTACCATTTATACGGCTTCGAATGTGTTATTAAGTTGAAACATAATAGCGTAAGACATTTTTGACCATATTTACTTATACTTATTCGAATAATACATGGGTAATGTAAAATCCGTATCACGTGTTAGGGTTTAGGGTTTCGATAACTTTATTTTATCAAGAATCGTGAACACGAGACTGGTTGATATTTCATTTATATAAATAACAAATTTATTCGATATATGAACGATAATTTCCTTTGCAAATAAATAGTACCACGTATTAATAGAGTGCTATATATATATATAATATAGTTCTTGTTATCGATCGATTTATAAACCACGATATAATCACACTCACAACATTGAACAAATTAACATATTAATTACTAATTAATAATATAAGATTCAAAGGATAGGAACAGGAGTGAAAAATTTATAAATTAAAAGCGTCAATTTGGGCGAAAACGAAATAGTATTCAGACAATGGTTTCTGTTAAAAAAATGCTTGTGCAAACGACAATCCCACAACAGAAATTTGAAAAAAACCGTTGTATGATCCATACGACGGTTTTTTAAATATGGAAAGGGTTGTTGGAAAGCATATTGCACAACAGAATTTCAAATATTTCCGTTGTCTGAATTACACAACGGTATTTTGGAAAAAAGACTTGTCTGAGTTGCTTTGGCACAACAGTTTTGGCGGCAAAACCGTTGTCTTTATTTTCCAGCTATTTAAATCAATTTGTACCATTTATACGGCTTCGAATGTGTTATTAAGTTGAAACATAATAGCGTAAGACATTTTTGACCATATTTACTTATACTTATTCGAATAATACATGGGTAATGTAAAATCCGTATCACGTGTTAGGGTTTAGGGTTTCGATAACTTTATTTTATCAAGAATCGCGAACACGAGACTGGTTGATATTTCATTTATATAAATAACAAATTTATTCGATATATGAACGATAATTTCCTTTGCAAATAAATAGTACCACGTATTAATAGAGTGCTATATATATATATATATATATAATATAGTTCTTGTTATCGATCGATTTATAAACCACGATATAATCACACTCACAATATTGAACAAATTAACATATTAATTACTAATTAATAATATAAGATTCAAAGGATAGGAACGGGAGTGAAAAATTTATAAATTAAAAGCGTCAATTTGGGCGAAAACGAAATAGTATTCAGACAATGGTTTCTGTTAAAAAAATGCTTGTGCAAACGGCAATCCCACAACAGAAATTTGAAAAAAACCGTTGTATGATCCATACGACGGTTTTTTAAATATGGAAAGGGTTGTTGGAAAGCATATTGTACAACAGAATTTCAAATATTTCCGTTGTCTGAATTACACAACGGTATTTTGGAAAAAAGACTTGTCTGAGTTGCTTTGGCACAACAGTTTTGGCGGCAAAACCGTTGTCTTTATTTTCCAGCTATTTAAATCAATTTGTACCGTTTATACGGCTTCGAATGTGTTATTAAGTTGAAACATAATAGCGTAAGACATTTTTGACCATATTTACTTATACTTATTCGAATAATACATGGGTAATGTAAAATCTGTATCACGTGTTAGGGTTTAGGGTTTCGATAACTTTATTTTATCAAGAATCGCGAACACGAGACTGGTTGATAACTTTATTTGGGAATATCATTAAATTAAATATATTTTGACATCCGTATGTTTCGATCATCGAGAAATATATTTTAAAAAATATAAACAATAATATCGGACAGAGTACTAGTTACGAGTACTAGTCAATAATATATCTATTTTTTTAAATTATTTTTTTGACGTTCCAAACTTATGGATGTCAAGATCTAACGATTTTAGTGATGTGGTAATTTTCTTAAAAAAATCCTAGATTTGTTTTGTTTTTTATAATGGTCAAATCGGTCAAAGTAGACCTTCCTTCTAACTAGTCGTGTCCCGAATGATGAATCTATTTTTTAAAATTATTTTTTCTACGTTCCAAACGTATGGATGTCAATCTAACGATTTTATTGATGTGATAAATTTTTTAAAAATATCCTAGATTTATTTGGTTTGGTTTTAATAATGGTCAAATCGGTCAAAGTAGACTTTCCTTTTAACTAATCTTGTCCCGAATGATGAATCTATTTTTTTAAATTATTTTTTCGACATTCCAAATGTAGGGAGGTCAATATCTAAAGATTTTAGTGATGTGGTAATTTTTTAAAAAAATTCTAGATTTATTTGGTTTGATTTTTTAATGGTCAAATCGGTCAAAGTAGATATTTCTTTGATAAATAAATATTTTAAATTTTTACTATTTTTGCATATATATTTTTTTATATTTATCCATCGTGTTTTTAGTTTTTCTAAAATTTTATAAATTTAAAATTAAAACATTAAAATTGGTGTTAAAAAAAATAAAATAAAATTTAGAATATCCAAAATAATTTGCGTTAGCAGGTGAACAAGAGGACATTGGGGTGAAATTTTGGGCGGACAATTTCCCTCCTTAACGAAATTTTGGGCCAACAATTTCCCCCTTTTAACGAAATTTTCAGACATACTTTCTCCCTCTCTACTCTAATTTCCCCAAAAACAGTCTCTCCCTCTCTACTCTACTCTACTCTCTCTCTCTCTCTCTCTCTCGACAAACCCTCTCTTCATACTCTCCACAAATTCTCTCCATAAACTCAATTTATGAACCCTACACCTCCAATTGGTTATTGGGTGAGTTAGAGTTTTGATTTATATTGTAATTAGAACAGAGATTCCAAGACTTCTATGAACAAGCCAAGGCCTAGGAGGTGAAGTAATAGGTATTTGAGGTCAAGTAATAGGTATTTGCGGAGGATTGTAATTCTGAGTCCAAGCTTGACTTTTCATTTCTTTGGTAAAGATCCCAACTTTTTTTTTTTGATAGGGTATAAGTTCAATTGTTGATGTTAATTATCTCTTGTGAGGTTATATGGGTTGTGGTCTTGTGGAAAGGTATATAAAGAAGTGTTTATTTGTTTATGCTGTTTAATAAGTGCCTTCAATTTTTTATCCCTCAATATCTGCAGGTTATGTATGTTGCTCGAACTGTTGTGTAAGATTCTAACATTTCTCCATGTTTCCTTCCTAAAATACTGGTTGCAAGCAAACAAACTTGTCTCTAGTTGCAAGCAAACATCAGAGGCTTCTTCTTCAGAGTCTTTCCAACAAGCTCCCTCCCTGTGACATATGTCAAGTAATTTTCTACTTTACCCTCTCCTTTTTTGTCTCTAGTTGTTTTTTTTTTTTTTGGTTCAACTGTATGCATCCCATGAATTCTGAAAGTTTATCAACAACTATTAGCCTAGTAAGTATTATGATTTGTGAGTCATGTCTGGTCTTTACTGCGAAAAGTTGGTCTGCTGTTGTGTCTCGTTTAGTATTTGTTTGTTAGAATCCTTTCATTCCTAAATCACTTTGGGGTTCACTGTTTAGAATTGTAGTCATAAGGATCTGAAATAGAACATAGTCAATTCCTATTAACAAATTTAATATTCTGTAGGAGAAACCAGCTTTCATATTCTGCGTTGAAGACAGAGCTTTGTTTTGTCAAGATTGTGATGAACCAATTCATTCGGCTGGTAGCCTAGCTGCAAACCACCAGAGATTTTTAGCAACAGGAATCCGAGTAGCCCTGAAGTCTAAAGTCCCAGATGAGGTTGAGAAAACACAGCTGGAGCCACCACCGCCAAGTAAGAAAGCACAGCAAATTGCAACCAAAACACCTGTACAACAACAATCTTCCTCTATCACATCACCAACATGGGAATTTGATGACTTGCTACATTTCTCAGATTTTGATTCCTCTGACAAGGTAACCATATGATGTTTTCTTAAGTCTTTACTAATCAAGAGTCTTGTATATTGTATACTATTAAGTCTACACTCGTTGCACTTGTTTTAGCAAAGCAAACAGAATTCTGACAGGAACTCCTCTTCAGGTTTGCTTATTAACTGCCTTTAAAAAGTATAATGACTTGTATTATACTACTGCTTGAATTTGCGTGGTGCACAGCTCTTGAAGGGGAAGTGTACCTGTAGGATCAAGGACCGCACCTAGAATTCAGGCACCCATACATCTGAAAAGAATTTGAGAACTCAACAAAAGTTTAAATATATTTCTAGTCAAGTCCTAGCTGTAAGTGATGTAGTAGTAATTTTAAATTTGTATTGGGCATCTCACCCAAAAGCAAAGCCTGCACAAACAAACTGATGAAACTAGCATAGCAATGCTGCAATTTGAAGTGGGATGATCAACAGCAAAGGAAAATTAGAATTGTGATTTTTAACATTTATAATATTTATACTGATAATATAATTTCATGTATTTGTGCAAGCAAGCAAAAACACCCTTATCTTGCTAGTAATTTTCTGTTTTGTACTGATTATTCCTTTTTTATTTGCAGAACAATTTGGATGAACTTTTCATGCTTATGCATTTCCTTGATGCGGGAAAGGTTAGATTATAACCTTGTACTTGTTGTAACCCTGACTAATGTTCTTGTTTTTTGTATTGAAAGTATATAAATTATAATGTTGTTTTCCTGCTTTTCAGTGGCAGCGGAGGGGAAACCTTGCTTACAACAACGATGACCTCAATGAGATAAGGATCGAATATAAGGATCGAATGGGCCAAGTATTTCATGAAGAACCATGCACGTTGAACATTATCAGTACTTCTTGTTATTTCACAATGAACATTTTCAGTAAACTGTGGTGGCCGTTAGTTTTATATTTTATGGAATATGTTCATTCCGAAATAGGGGCCCAATGTCCGTACTTTTGATGGTATGTTTGTCTAACGGAGTAGATATGTTGGTATGAATGTTATGGTTGTATGGATTTGGATTTTATGGTTGGAATTTTAGTAATGTTATTTACTAAAGGTTGTAGACAATGCCATTTAGTAATTTGTTTAGTTTGCACATTTAAATTATACCTTTGTCTAATGTAGTTGTAGACAATACTATGAAAAACCAAAGTATTGTCAAAATAGAACCTAGACAACAAGAAAATGAATAGAAGCTTGTGTTACAGTTGCTCAGACAACACACAAATGTAAACAATAAGATAAAAATACTTGTATTACAGTTACTCGCACAACACATAAATGAAATCGCTAAAATAGAAAAACTTGTGTCAAAACAGCTCAGGCAACCAATCTAACAATTAAACCCTTGTGGACGAAATATTCAGACAACACTTTATAAAACTCTTACATTGTCTAACAACAAAAACTACAATGGTTTCTGTTCAAGTAAACCGTTGTGTAACAAATATTCAGACAACACTTTTTAAAACAATTCCATCGTCTAACTAACTAAACAACAATGGTTTCTTTCTATAAAACCATTGTGAGAAAGTATTTAATACAACAGCACAGATATAGAAGACCATTGTCTATAAAACTATACTGCAACCCAACCAATTAATGTTGTGTTGGATGCAAACGAAATAGACAACACAACCAAAACAAAAAACCCTTGTCTAAACATGCCTAGAACAACGGTTTCTGAGTTAAGGACCATTGTTGTAATGTAGTTTGTACAATACTTTTTAAACGCAAACTGTTGTTGTTTCTAGTATTCACACAACGTTTCAGTAAATACGGACTGTTGTCGAAGAAGGCTCACACAACAGTTTTGGTACCGTTGTCTGATATAGGCATCAGACGGCGCCTCAATAGACAACAGGAAAACAGGGCATCAGACAACGGGCAAAAACCGTTGTCTGAGCCTGTTTTCCTTGTAGTGATTGATAGATACAAGGCCTAGGGTTCCAGGAACTAGCTTCCCTTGATTAAATCCCTAGCTCCCAGTTATTATTATCAAGCTCCCGGATATTAGGCTTCCATAGTCAGCCTACCAGAGGGGCTACCACGAGGTAAATATTAAGTGAGCATAAGGCCTAGGATCCCAGGGGTGACCCCTTAAGGATAACCTGTAGCCCACAATTACTATAGCAAGGTAACTAGGACAGCCATAAGATAGAGCTTCCAGTATAGTTACCACAGCCAGCCAGCAGGGCTACCGGCGCCTAGCTACCGGCGGTATCCCAGCTTCCCCGGAAGCCTGGCAGAAGCGTATATTCAGATAAGGATAGCCTCCTATCTTTTAGGAGCACGTCTCTATAACCCATATACACTTCATATCAGATAATTACACGATTATTCAGAGATATACATCATTATTACATGATAAATCATACATTCATGAGATAAACATCAGTGGATAGGCTTCCAACAGTCCTGATAAGGCTTGGAAACCTGATAACTACATCACAATCAGTTGATACACGATTTATATTAGCAACAACAGTCATTATCCCACTGGAGAGAGGATAAATCATCACAAACAATCAAACTTATCAATCAAGAACTACATCGGGGCTTGATCCACTATAAATAGTGGTATGTAGGCAGTTTACGGGATCCTCTTCGACACTTTACACTCCTTGAGTAGCTAGAGCACGTGCACTCTTGTGGGACACAGTCAAATTAGGGTTCTTGGCAGGCCAACACATTGATATTGTACGGCCCCTGAGCTCTATCCCGTAGATTCAGCCCCAATCATCACCAAAACACCTTCCCGTGTTCTTCGGTAACCCCTAGCCGTGAGCCTTCCCGGGCGGCTAACCTCAAATCTCCAACTACGAGCCTTTCAGGGTGGTTGGACGATTCCGTATTCATTGGCGCTATTCCAGCAACGGCCTCCATGTAGTTGTGCTAAAATCCTCCCACAACAAATGGAAAACAATGAGCTAATATATACAAGGACGAATCCTTCTGTCATTCTGTTGTAACTAACTATCTGAGCTGGCAGATTGATGATGTGGAATGCTGAGTCAGATATTAGATTCTTCTATATTCTCAACAGTCCCCCTCAAACTGGAATGGCATTGTGACATTCCTAGTTTGTTAAATAATTCCTTGAACTGAGCTGATGGCAGAACTTTTGTGAATACATCTGCAATTTGATTTGTAGTAGGCAAGTATGTAAGTTGAATTAGCCTTCCAAAACCTTGTCTCTAGTTAAATGAACATCGATTTCTATGTGTTTTGTTCTCTCATGCTTTAACATCCCAACAAATGCGGGGTGTCTCAAATAATAAATAAACTCCTCAAAGATATTGTTATCCGCACTCTTCCCAATAAGTAGCCCACCTAAATAAGATAACCTGCCGGGAAGAATAAGAAAAACAAAGAACTGACAGTAAGCAAAAGGCTCATATACGGATATAAAACGAATCACAAGCTAAACAAATTAAATAGCTGAACAAGTTAAGAATAAAAATGAATATCTGGATAAAAGAACAATAGACATAGCGAATGAGATAATAGAAAGTAGATACTCAACTCAAAATATAAAAATAAACGCTTTCAAATCAAAATAAACTTACTCTAACAAATAATCATATCACTTACGCACAAGGTTGTAAAAATCGGAAATCGGACCAACTCGGTTTTGGTCCAGAAAAATGAGTAATCGGAAACTCGGCAAGTACTCGGAATGAGTACTCGGACTACTAATCGGATATTGTTTTTTAACTTTTTTTTTCTCTCATAATTTATATGTATTTATTGTAATTTTAGTGTACATGTGTTAAACTTAAAACTTAACAATAATATTAATATTACTAATAATATTATTACAACCTTTATATATATATATATATATATAATCCGATATTTATATATAAAAGTCTATGTGTAACCTTACACTGAGAAACGATACAAAAGTTTTGGTTACATCTGCATCAGTTGCAGACCCTGCTTGAGGCTTACATCAAAAGTAGTTAAAATACCGGACTGGACTAAACTGAACTGAAGTTAAGATGGTTAATACCGCAGTGGTTAATGTCTTCTTATCCCTTTGAGCAATGAAAAAATCTTTTTAATTAGCAAAAAAAAATGAAATTTTTTTTAGTCAAGCCCGAGTTTGACTCCGATTACTCGGAGTCAACCCGAGTCTTGACCGAGTTATACCAAAAACCGGTTTTTGGTCCGATTAGTCGTTACTCGGATCGGTTTAGGGGTCCAAAATGAGTACTCGGCCGAGTACTCGGCCCGAGTTACCGATTTTTACAACCATGCTTACGCATAATTAACACATTATAACCAAAGACATAATCGTTAAAATATAATCTCACTCTTACACATACACATATACTTACAAATAATATCCAAAATAATTAATCTTACCACTTACACATAATAATGATCAAAATTATTATCAAAAACAAAACTTTACTTACTGACATGGGAGATAATCTTACGGGATCTCCTACATTTTTGGTCATCCAGAATATGTAGTCATCAAAACTTACAGGGGCTTGCATAGCACAAAGCAAATGCTACCCAAAATCTTACAGGGGCTTGCATGGTAAAAAGCACAATGCTACCCAAATGACAAAACATACACAATAGTCATGACTATACGTGTCCCATAACATCGACAACACGCCCATACTATTTAAATACACCGCATAGGAGGTGCCAAGCACGAGATTCTCTCCACTCATGACGGAGTCTTACAATATCTCCCAAATCATAATAAAATCATAAATAACTTACTCGAAAAAGAAATGATCTCACAATATCTCCGATATCATACGTACATCACAAATAATAGATAACACATACTTAAATATCACACACCCAAATATTGTACAAATTAGACGATTGAATATAAATTTTTAGTACCTGACTAGTCCTAAAGAAAGGCAATTTACTCTATAAAGATGAACTCAATTGAAAAAGTATAAAACACGAAAGTCGTAGAGGATTCCGAGACCTTTCCAGAATGGTAAGGCTCGTTAAAAACGGAGAAGTAAGGAATTCAGAAACAATGAAAATACGGACTGGAAGAACAGAATCAGGCACTGATCACAGTAGTAATTCGATATTTAAGACATCAAAATCACATAATTGGTCAGCGGAATATGAATACAAATCACATACGTCGAAACGATCTTTCCAGAATGGTATCGCTCATATTTTTTGAACAAATATTCAATTTACTATGAATTTACGAAGTTTCAACACAATAACACAATTTAACCCACCAGATTACAAAAAGGCAGATTTGGCCAACATACAAGTAGAATTTCACAAAACACAAAGAACGAAAGTTGTAGAGAATTCAAATATCTTTCCGGGAGATCAAGAATCAACACAATCCGATGAATAACGAATTTTGTACGAATTTAACAAGAATTCAAAACAAGGTATAATTTAAAATAACGAAAATTGAACAACAATGCGAATAGAAAATAGGAATCAAGATATCCGTACCTCAAACTTGATGATTATCACAAATTCTCAATAAATTCAGCCCCTCCAAGCCAAGAACCCTAAATTATAACAAAAGAATGGATACTTTAAACCATAATCTCATACACATGTATATACATAACCAAGATTCGAATCTCTTACCTCAAACTCAAAATTCCCAAGCCTTTAATTAGGCTTGCAATCTTCTTTTCTCTTTCTTCTTCTCTCTCTTTTCCTTCTTCCTTCTAACCCAAAAGTAACGTAAGTCTTCTCTTTTTGTTTTCCTTGTCTTTTTATTAAACCCTTACTCTTTTTTATTTCTTTTTTTCTTTCTATTCATTTTTTAACTACTAATATTCTAATTAAAAACATTTATTTACTCATAAACTAATATAAATATTATCTAACTAATATTTTCTAATCCTCAATATAAAATAACATAACTAAAATTATTTATAAAAAAACGGGATGTTACACATGCTGTACTGGATTTTTAGCAATATGAATTGCACTTTGATTATCACAATGCAGTATAACAGGTTGTAGATTTGTGACCTCCAATTCTTTCAGTAACCTAACAAGCCATGTTATCTCTGAAGCTGCTGCAGACATTGCTCTGTACTCTGCTTCTGCAGAGCTTTTAGACACTACTCCTTGCTTTTTAGACTTCCAACTTCTTGGAGATTTTCCAAGCTTCATCAAATATCCTGTTATAGATCTTCTAGTGTCTATGCATGATCCCCAGTCAGAATATGAGAATGCCTGTAGAGTAAGCTGAGATTCAGCATTCAGAGTGATACCTTGCCCTACTGTTCCAGCTATATAATTCAAAGTATGTAGCAAGGCATGATAATGAGGCACTCTGGGAGTTTGTGAGAATTGACTGAGGTGTTGGATTGTGAAGGATAGATCTGGTCTTGTATGTGTTATAAAATTAATTTTTCCAACTAAGCATCTATACAGACTTGGATCAAGGAATAATTCCCCTTCTTCAGCACTTAGCTTCAAATTTATAGGAAGTGGTGTAACCACTTTATTAAATTCAGCAATCCCAGACTGATTTAGTAACTCTATAGTGAACTTTCTCTGGGACATAGAGATTCGAGTGTCTAAATAGCCAATCTCAATGCCAAAAAAGTTCCCAAATCTTTGATGCTAAAAGTCTTGTCTAGATGCAATTTAAGTTCTGTAATCTCATGTTCATCATTCCCTGTTAAGATTATGTCGTCGACATATACTGCAGTTACTGTCATGTGATGATCATGACGTTTGATAAACAACAAACTGTGGTCATCTTGACAACTGGAGAGAAGGTTTCATCATAATCTAACCCCCACTGTTGTGTGTAGCCCTTAGCCACGAGACGTGCCTTAAATCATTCAACACTACCATCTGACTTGAGTTTAATTTTGTAAACCCATTTACAATCAATTGCTCATTTGCCAGTAGGTAAATCAGTAAGTTCCCATGTATTATTTGATTCTAAAGCTTTTAACTCTTGTTCCATAGCTAAAACCCAATGAGGATCTTTAGCAGCCTCCTCATAAGTCTTAGGTTCAACTAAAGAAGTACTATTAGCTGTTAAAGCATGAGAATGAGACGACAAATGGTTAAACGATACAAGATTGCACCAATGATGTTTTTCAGGAATGTCAATGATGCTAAGATTACACACATAATCATCAAGAAGTACAGAAGGTTTATGAATACGTGTACTTCAACGAATATGCTGTGAGGATGATTCAGTAGAATCTATGTTTGAAAGATCTCGAACAATAGAAGTATCAGTTGATGATTGTGTAGAATGAATAGGAGAGTTGACATTTGATGACTGTGTGGAATGCTCAGATATATGATTTGAATTCTATTGTATAGTATTAGATGTATGTAAGAAAATTTCTGGTATTGGAAAAATATCTGAGCAAGAATTCGTGACTTCAGGTAGGAAGAATGGTGTTAAACTAGAAGTGGTTTGTATTTTGATATGATATGGAAAATGCTGTTCATGAAAAACAATATCTCGTGAGGTTGTTACCTGTAATGTGTCAGGATTGAGCACCTTAAAACCCTTCTGTCCAGCATGATAACCAAGAAACACATGAGGAATTCCCCTAGGATCAAACTTGCTCTTGGATGGTGTCAAATCAGAAATGAAACATTAACAGCCAAATACTCGAACATGACTTAAGTCTGGAGGTTCATCAAAAAAATTAGCATAAGGGCTATTGTATTCCAAACTTTGCAATGGCATTCTATAAATAAGGCCCTTGCAGTAGACAAAATAAGGCCATAAATGAATTAGTACACACTCCTCCCAGAATTGAATTGGTACACGAGATTGAAAAAATAAGGCCCTTGTAGTAGACAAAATGTGACTATCACTACGCCATAAATGCTCATATGCAATGCTTTTAGAAAGTGTTTCACTGAAAGTGTTTCGTTAAATATGAAATTTTGGCTCTAATGCAACAGAAACTGAACTGGTGTTGCATTACAAATAATTTAGTGTTGCATATTACCCACGGTGTTTCACATAATGCAACACTAACTGCTGGCATTGCATTAGATATTTTTTAATTTTAAAAAATGTTGACGTGGCAACAGTGGGGCCCACATGTGCTGGCATTTGCTGACGTGGCAACTGTGGGGCCCACAATTGCTGACGTGGCAGAAGTGGGACCCACATGTATTGACGTGGCAAAAGTGTTGTATTAGGTGACAATAATATTGCATTTGCTGTTTAGAAGTGTTGCATTAGCTATTTTTTAATTTTAATTAATGCAGACGTGGCAGTTGTGGGACCCACCAATGTTGTCATGTCAGTGTGGGGCCCACAAGGATGACGTGGCAGTAGGCCCACAGATGCTAATGTGGTAGACGTGGGACACACATTTGCTGACGTGACAGATGTGGGACCCACATTTGTTGACGTGGCATTTGCTGACATGGCAGAAGCGTTGCATTAGGTGACAACAGTGTTACATTTGCTGTTTTCAAGTGTTGCATTAACTAATTTTTAATTTTAATAAATGTTGACGTGGCAGGCGTATGGCCCACCAATGCTGACATGTCAGTGTGTGGCCCACGAGGGTGACGTGGTAGGAGGCCCACAGATGCTGACTTGACAAGTGTGGGGCCCACAATTGCTGACGTGGAAGAAGCGTTGCATTAGGTGACAATAGTGTTGCATTTGCTCTTTAAAGTGTTGCTTTAACTACTTCTCTTACCAGAATGATGAATCTATGTTTTAAATTATTTTTTCGATGTTCTAATCGTACGAATGTCAATATATAATGTTTTAGTGAAGTGGTAAATTTTTAAAAAATTTGCTAGATGTATTTGGTTTGGTTTTATAACGGTCAAACTGGTCAAAGTAGACTTTCCTTTTAACTAGTCTTGTCCCGAATGATGAATCTATTTTTTTAAAATATTTTTTCCAATCGTACGGATGTCAAGATATAACGATTTTAGTGAAGTGGTAAATTATTTAAGTGATGTTGACAAATGTATAATTCATTATGGTGTCAGATTATGAATACTCATTAATGGGATTGCCGGAAGGTAGCAGCAAGAGGTCTAAAGTTAACCATGAAGTTCACATTAGGGGTGCTCGTAAGCTTTAAGAACTGTGTTTTAAAAATGGTGGGATATATATCAAGCTTGGTCAGCATCTTTGGAAACTTGTATGGTTCGATTATTAAATCTATTACCTGTGAAGCAAATTGAATGTCAAAGATGATGTTGGCACCCGTTAGTATATAATAAATGATCTACAATCATGATCTGTACATATATTTATTAAAACCGTCTTTGCAGGAGTACTTGTGTTTCTACAGAAAGCTTTGGAGAAAGCTATTGTTACCAGGTGGCTATAGCTTTGGAGAAAGCAGCACTATCAGATGAGTATTTTGTCAAACGAAAATTGTATCCAAATGTTGATTTTTACTCGGGTTTAATTTATAGGTATGGACCAGCCTATAATTAATATAATGTTGATTATAGGTATGGACCAGGCTACAAGATATGACTTTTAACATAACATCTAGCCTCTAGGTTTCATCTAGTACACACATCATTGTTATTTTAGATTTACACCAGCAACTAGAAATTACACAAGTACAAGTATAAAATGATACAGGTCATGTCCAATTGTCCATTCCATCCACTCTAATTATAATAATAACAAAAAAACTGGTCAGATTTTACACAGCTAGCCACACCATTACTTTTGCCAAGAATGAATTAGATTTACATATTCCTTGGGGAATCTCAAGAAGTATATCAAGAACTGTAACTTTATAGAGCATTTTTCACATTTGACACACTTTCTCAAATCTGATCTGGTATAAAAAGGATGAATCTTTGAAAAAGTAGATTGAAAAAAATATGTTGAAACTAGTTAAGGTTGGTGAAGTTATAGTAACACAAATAAAGACGCAATACCTAAACTAGAAGAGTACATGAAAATTCCACCAAAGAGTTTATGTGATACCTCCAGACTAGTTAAAGAATTTTATAGGCTGGATTTTTACTCGGGTTTATTTTCTTCACTTGATAATTTTATATGAATGCCTAACATTAATATAATCAGGGCGATGGGTTTCTCAACGGAATTCTTTCCTTCTAGTATATATAATTTTATACTTCTACTGGAGTGGTGAGTTGTTTCTAGTATATATATTTGGTTTTGTACTTGTCATTGATATCTAACAGGTTGAAGTGTTCGGATTTGTAGCTTCATCGGCTTCTTCTTTAAACATGAGTTCCAGAAGTTCTTTATCTCATTATCTGTTCTTCCAGGTAACCTGTCATTTCGATTTCAGAATACTATTATTAGTAAATAGCATTATTCATAAATCCAACGATAAGTCAAAGGCTGATTCTGATTTATTGGAATATAATCAGTAGTAAAAGTAATGCCTGCGTAGTGCCTTGGTAGACTTTGTTGTATGAGGGGGATATACCGGATATATGTTTGGTTTTGTTTTGTAGTGTACCTGTTTCCGAGAACTTGGTGCAGACTAAGTATGAGATCCTCCTCTTGCTGTGAAAATAGTCCTCTCTTCAAGTCAGGCCTCAAGTAATTTATCAATCTCAGTCTGCAACTCTTTCCACACCTCTGCAAACCTGCATAAACAATGCATTAGTAAAATGTCACTCGACATCCCCCATACAGCTTGTAGAAAATGAAATGTCACCCAACTTTGACCCTGTATTCTTACTCGAGTTACACTCTGAACTTTCTTAACTTTTGGATTGTTAAATAAGTATGAGTTAATTACTTGCTCTAGTACTAACCAGTTGCAAATCGGTATATTTGTTTTGCACTAACGTCCATATAATAAAAGAATATTTAAAAGTGGGAGTAATTATTTGTGCCGGGAATCTTTTTGTTTTGCACTAAATGAAGAATTTTTTTGTTTCATTTTCTCAGGCTTTTTTCGAAGGCATGTTGAGATGTAAAGGTGTGCAAGCAACATCAATTCTAGTGCTGGTCAACCCAGCTTCACTCTCACATGAGATACCCATACATAGAACTAAATATTAGGCTTTTTATTGTATTATGTTATATGTGGTTGGTTTTGGTAGTTAGTTATATTTTGGGAAGTATTTGTATGGTGTGGATGGGATGTAAAAAATTTGGATGGCTGGTAGGATGATTGAATGTATGTTGAATGTTTTGGATTGGTTTCTTTATGTATGAAACTATATATTGCAAAAATTTTAATTAGAGTGTTGCATTTGATATTTTTAGTGTTGCATTTCTAGAACTTTGTAGCGTTGCATAAGTAAATACAACGTTGTATTTGATATTTTAGTGTTGCATTTCAAGAACATGATAGTGTTGCATTTGGTAAATATAGTGTTGCATTACATGTTGTGGGGACATTGCTGACGTGGCACGTGGGATCCATTGCTAATGTGGCACGTGGGACCCATTCCTGATGTGGCACGTGGGCCCCACTGCTGATATGGCATGTGGACCCCATTGCTGACATGGCATCCCAGTGGGCCCCACTGATGACGTGGCATGCCAACTGTACCAATGCTGATGTGGCATGCCAACTGGACCAATACTGACGTGGCATGCCAGCTAGACCCATTGCTGACGTGGCATGCTAGTGGGATCCACTTCGTGACGTGGAATTGGAACTATGTCAAATGTCAAATACAATGCCATTTTGGTGTTGCATTTGCTTGCTGTGGTGTTGCATTACACGTCAGATGCAACGCTTATTGCTGTTGCTTTAGATGCCAAAAAGCGTTGCATTATGGGGTCAAACGCAACGGTCGCGGATGCAACGCCCTCTGGTATTGCATTTGGTCTAATGTAATGCTTTTTTGGCCTAAAGCAACAGTAAACATGGCGTTGCATATGAGCGTTTTTGGCGTAGTGTATGTTTTCGTTCTACCACCCCATTTTGTTGGGGTGCGTAGGCACAAGTTCTTTGATGAAGGATTCCCTTAGACTGATAAAATCTTTTCATATCACCATCACATAATTCTGCTGCATTATCTGTGCGAACAATCTTAACAGCACAGTTATATTGTTTCTCAGTAAACAATACAAAATCTAGAAACACTTTGCATACATCAGACTTGAATTGTAAGAGAAATATCCAACACATCCTTGAAAAATCATCCACTATTGTTACAAAGTATCTACATTTGTTATAAGTAGGTTCCTTAAAAGGTCCCCATATATCTAAATGTAGAAGTTCGAAACGTACTGAAGTACTAGTTGTACTAGATGTGAATGGCTTTCTCTTTTGCTTTGCTGCAGGACAGATTTGGAAAAATGAGTTGAGATTACAAGGCTTCGAAAAAATATTTGGTATGTGATGCATTAAAGCAACTGGAAAATGACCCATTCGAAGGTGCCACAACTTGATCTTACTTTCATCATTAACAGCTGAGGCCACACTAGCAACCAATTGAGACTGATCTTCACATTCAGCAAGATAATAAAGGCCATTTCTGAGATTACCAAGATGCTGTGGAATCATTGAAGGCTTCTGAAGAAAACACTTGCTATCAGTAAATGTAACAATACTGTTTAAATCCTTACACAATTTCGGAATAGAAATCAAGTTAAACTTGAATCCTGGAACAAATAGAACATCTTGTAAGACAATATTGTTGTGTAGTTGCACAATGCCTATACGTGTGATTTGAACCTGTTTTCCATTTGGAATTGTAATGGTATTCCCAGAATTCTGCATGACTCTGTGAGTAGAAAAAATAGATAGATCATGGCACATGTGGTCTGTAGCTCCACTATCAATGATCCAATTGGATGTAGAGGAGAATAAACAAAGTTTAGCTGCAACAAATGCAGACTTTGAAGCATTGCTGTCCTGTTTGTCCTTGCTCTGTAGTTGAAGTAATTGAGAGTATTGAGCTTGAGTCAATTTCACATTTTCAGATGTATTATCATCACCTGCATTTGCATTTTTAGTATTATCATTGTCTGTATGCACATTAGCAGCCACCTTTCTGTCAAACTTATAATGAGCTGGATATCCATGGAGTTTGTAGCATCTCTGAATGCTATGACCTGAAACTTTGCAGTGGTCACAAAAGAAGATGTTAGGTTTAGCATTCTGACTAAAACCTTGTTTATTATTATAGCCACCAGATTGCTTAAACTTGTCCTGAAAAGGCCTTTTGTGATAAGCAGCAAAAGCCATGGCATCTTGATCAGTTGTTGTGCCATGAGAGATTTTCTTATGATTTTCTTCCTGAAGTAAAAGCCTGTAAGCATGAGAGATTGGTGGCAGAGGATTCATGACCAAAATGCTACCTCTTATGATCTCAAAACCATCATTCAACTTCATCAAGAACTCCACCAATCTTCTATCTTCTTGTGATTTCACCATTTCATTCCTGATTGTACAGGTACAATTTGGGCATTTACAGCTTGGAATTGGATCAATTCCATCTAGCCGATCCCATATCATCTTCATCTTTGTATAGTAACTAGATACACTGTCTTGTCCCTATTTCAGCTCATACAAATTTTGTTGTAAAGAATACAACATAGTCCCTGAAGACTGTCCATATTTTTCCTCAAGATTCACCCATATATCTCTGGCTGTGTTGAAATACAAAACACTTCTAGCTATGTCTTGATCTAAGATGCCTAAAATCCACGAAATCATCATATTGTTACACCTATCCCATGCCTTGTATGTGTCAGCAGTAGTGGCAGGTTTAACGATCGTTCCATCCACAAATCCTGCCTTATTTTTAACTGATAGACTTATTAACATAGAACGCTTCCAATCACCATAACCTTTTCCATCAAACTTGATCGATACCAGTTTCATGCCAGGATTATCAGACGGATGAATATAATACGGTGAACTAGGATTTTGTGAAGGATCAACAGAAATTGTTGCCATTTGTAACTCAAACAAGATGATCAATACAGTTTTCAGTTGTTAATCAAACAATACTCGTCGAGAAGAACAAAGAAATACACAGATCTAACAAAGAATGATCAAAGATTACACAAATCAAAGAGTGATCAAATAAGATCTTGAAGAAAAACACGTTCAGATCGAAAAAACACAAATATGAATGAATTCGTCACGAATCAAGTTCAACAAGCGATCAATTCACACAAGAATGATGCTAAAAATCAACAAAATTTGCAGAAATGAAGCAAAATCATAAAAGAATCGAGAAAAAAATCAAGTTTATTGAACTCACCGATGAGATGAATTTCAACAAACAACAAAGATCAAGAACAAACAACAAAGATGATCGAACCAACAGCGGAAAACGATTCAGTACAATCCAAGATCGAAAACGCTCGCTTTGATACCATCTTACAATAACGAGAACTATAGAATCAGAACTCAGAACTATCCATAACAATCACTGTATTTACAGAATCTACTGATTACTTGTTACATTCTTGATGAAGAAGACAACGCACAGTAGTATGTGTAAAAGAGAGTAAAAGAAAATAATAGTCTAACTAACTAGAGAATGGAAAACAATAAGCTAATATATACAAGGACGAATCCTTCTATCATTCTGTTGTAACTAACTATCTGAGCTGGCAGATTGATGATGTGGAATACTGAGTCAGATATTTGATTCTTCTATATTCTCAACAGTCTTTGAACTCCCATAAGATTTATGGGATGATATACGGGATATGAAATATGTGAAAAAAATTCAAATTGCATTTCAGCATTGAAATATATTGCCTGAAGTAGATTTAGTAATCACTTGAAGGAGACTAGTTGAACTCTTTAATCATCATATCAACTATTTATATTCCTCCGTTACAAAGATTGCATTTATGGGATAACATAGCTTTTGTGAGACAAGATTATCTTTGCAAAAATTTTGTGTTTTTTGTTTTAAAATTCATTTTTATAAACAAGTAAATAAATTTATATGCTTGATTATATAAGCAATTTGAGGCCATAAAATTGTGAGACTCTAAAAGCTGGTTGCATTAATAGTTTTGACATTAAATTATTTCAAAATTAAGAAAAGAAAATGATTTTCATGTGCGAAGCACGAACATATTGCTACTTTTATAAATTGCTGAATAACCCATTTCTCAGGTTTGGTATTCATATTGAAATTCGATTAAATTTTTTAACTTTATTTTAATCTGTGGACTATCCATTTTTCAGTTTTAGTATCATATATAGGTTTGTAAAGATCCATGTTTTTATTTGACCTATTCTTAATTATAGAAAGTCTACATAAACCAAACCAAATATACCCAGTATATCCCGCTCAGAGCAGAGTCTGGGGGGGGTGAGATGTACGCAGACCATGCCCCTGCTTTTAACGGTAGGGAGGCTGTTTCCGTGAAGACCCCCGGCTAAGTGTACATTAAGCTAATAGTGTGTGATATTCACCAGGGTTATCTAA
Source organism: Saposhnikovia divaricata (assembly GCA_036435485.1). Taxonomy (NCBI): domain Eukaryota; kingdom Viridiplantae; phylum Streptophyta; class Magnoliopsida; order Apiales; family Apiaceae; genus Saposhnikovia; species Saposhnikovia divaricata. The sequence continues at coordinate 31,750,054 of CM071600.1, forward strand.
GATTTGAAAAAGGCTCATCGTCATACCTGAGCCCATGGCTTAGAACACGTGGGGCTTACCTACCAGGGGATTGACTACTCCGCTCTGCAAAACACTCAGATCTAAGATGACACCTGGCCAAGCTACCTGAAACTGCAAAACTAGAAAACAGAAGACAATAAAATGAGAAATAAGAACGAAACAACCGAACTACTAAGATAAAGCTAACCGAGACAACCCAACTCTGAGGCTCTCAACGACAGAGCCGCTCCCTAAAAGAGAATCCACCACTCTGATCTGGCGCCTCCAAGAACACCTATCAGCGGTCATGGTCTCGTTTAAGTTTAAGGTCTTTAAATCCAACCTAAGCTGCTCTTCCCACGACCTCCTCGGTCTACCTCTCCTCCTCACCCCAACAATCGAAAGACTCTCGACCCTCCTCACTGGGGCTTTAGCAAGCCTCCTACGGACGTGGCCGAACCATCTCAACCTCCCTTCCCTAACTTTCGTAGAAAAAGGCACCACCTCAAGCTCGCTCCTAAAAACAACATTCGGGATTCTATCCAACATCGTGCGCCCACAAGACCACCGCAACATCCTCATTTCAGCCGCTTCCAACTTGCTCTCGAGGGCCTTCTTCGCCGCCCAACACTCCGAACCATATAACATCGCAGGACGGATTGTCGCTCTATAGAATTTCCCTTTCAACTTTAACGGGACTTTCTTGTCACACATCACCCCTGACGCTGCCCTCCACCTTAGTCACCCAGCCTTGATACGATGCGTGACATCGTCTTCAATCTCACCTTCCTTCTGGATGATCGAACCCAAATACTTGAACTTATCCGTACGAGGGACGATCTGATCTTCAATCCTAACCTCCACCCCTTCCTTGTTGCCTCACCACTGAAGTTACACCAGAGATACTCGGTTTTAGACCGGCTCAGACGCAAGCCTTGGGGCTTCAAAGTAGATCTCCATAACTCCAACTTCTCGTTCACCTCCCCCCTCGACTCCGCCACTAACACGATATCATCAGCGAAAAGCATGCACCAAGGGACGCCATCTTGAATCCCTCGCGACATGACATCTAGGATAAGGGCGAAAAGAAGAGGACTTAGGACCGACCCCTGGTGTAGCCCAATCTCAACAGGGAAAAAACGGGAGTCAACAACTGGGGTCCGGACGCAGGAACTAGCTTGGGAGTACATGTCTTGAATCATCCTAACGTACGACGATGACACTCTCCTCTCCTAAAGTTAAATATCATTAATGTCATTTACATTGTTTATGGTAAGCTCATTAATAAGAATTTGAATTAATCTTTTAATTCTGGTAAGTTCTTTAATGCATATGTATAATAAAATATCTAATTAAAAAATATTTAAATATATTTATTATAATAAAGAAAGATAACCTTTGTTTTATTAATATTATTTTTTCACAATTATATTGTTGATTATAAACTGCAATTTTTTAACGTTTTAATTAACCAATAATTTTATTATATTTATAATTTTTATTAAATTACTTTTAAAATACTCGTAGTACGGGATCTGTTATATATAATAATTCAGTAAAAGACAAACGACAAAAGTGACGTTGTTCGGGTGAAGAGGCTGAACTCCACGACCAGTCGACCATATTAGGAGGTAACGAGAGGCCCATAATACTTGGCAAAAAACACTTGAGCCCCATAATTTTGTGGGCTAAATATTTTGAAATGAAGAACATAGGAACTGATGGTGTACGGTGACCAAATTTGTGAATACCGGAGTTTCCAAGAAAGAAACTTTATACTCCCTACTCTTATTCTTTTTGGCCACATTTCTTTTTTTGTTTTCATAAATTAAATGTTAATTATATTTATTTATTTGAAAAATAATATAATTTTTGATAACTACTCCCTCCGCCCCCTCAATTCTTTACATATTTCAACATTGTTTGGCACACATTTTAAGGTGTATATAAAATATAGTTTCATAACTTAATTTTTAAATTTTCTTTTTTGAATAAAAAATTAAGCATTAAACTTTTATTCAGAAGAAAAAATATTTAAAATTAAATTATGAAATTATATTTTATAGGAGCATTAAAATGCGTGCCGAGCCCATTGTCGCAAGCGTAAGAACTCGATGGGCTTGAGGGAATATTAGTTTGTTTATATAATTGAATAAAGGGATATTTACAAAACTACCTAACTTTTGAAACTATTTACAAAAATACGGTTTTTAGGTTGCAAAGGTTGCAAAACTGGCATCGCAGGTGACAAATGTTGCAAATGAGCTTAAAACGCAGGCAAAAAAAGGTTGCAAATGTTGCACGCATTTGGAAAAAAGGTTGCAAGTCGTATTTTTGAAAAAATCTGTTGCAACTTGGGTAGTTTTGAAAAAATCCTTGAACAAAATGTGAAAATTTGATTGGAGACAAAATTAGTGGAACGAAGGGAGTAATTAGATAGCCTAATTTTGATACAGTCAAACCATTATTGGTAATTTTGGGTTTGCTTAGAAGCACTTTCTTGTCTCCTGATACATTGTTAGAGATAAGTAGGGGAGAGCACGGTTCGGTTCGGTTCGGTTTTACCCCGAAACCGAACCCGAAACCGCATGCCTTCGGTTTTTAAAATTGAAAACCGCAACCGCAACCGAACCGTCGGTTTCGGTTTCGGTTTTAAAAAGCTCGGTTCGGTTTTTAACGGTTCGGTTTCGGTTATAAAACCGAACGAAAAAATCATAAATATATTACAAGACTTTAAATTTATAAATTACAACGTTCTCGATTTTTAAACAAAGTAACTGAGTTTTTTAATGAATACACTATGTGTATATGTTAGTGGTAATGTTATATGACAGTATCATATGACATTAGTAAGCTAATAAGTTATACAGGGCTCAAAATATATTTTAACAAAATTTATACATGCATGTGTGATAATGTGCAATGTATATGAGTAAATGACAAAATGTACTCTCAGTTGCTAATACAAAAGCAAATTAGAACTTTCTCATGTAATATGTAAATTGATTGCAATATAATCTTAGTTTTAATACAATTTACATGATAGTAGAAACCTATATATATAGTTTACGAAAATGAGAAGTTACCAGCCGGAGCAGTCGAAAGTTTTATAAATTTATATAAATTATATATTTATTTTAATAATCGGTTCGGTTCGGTTTTAGTCGGTTCGGTTTTAACCTAAAACCGGAACCGAAACCGAAAATTTCGGTTTTTAAAAATCAAAAACCGCAACCGTCGGTTCGGCTTCGGTTTCGGTTTTTTCGGTTCGGTTTTGATCGGTTTCGGTTCGGTTTCGGTTTCATTTCGGTTTTTTGCTCACCCCTAGAGATAAGTTACTCTAATAAATGAGAAATTGACCTAAATGCCTACTTTTGACAATGTATGGCCCAATTTGCTTTTTCTCAAAATCTTGGCCCTATTTACCTATCAAATCACCTTCCGCAAAGTGCCAAAAACTAGACTACTTCCAAAAACTAGACAACTAGACAAAAAGACTAGTTCCAAAACTAGTTCGTTTAGTTCTTAAAAACTTGAAAAAAACACTTGGTATCTAAGCTTAATCAATAATCTTTTAAAATGAATATTTTAAAAGAGAAAAATCAGCTTCCTGAGGAGGAAACTTCTGATAATTTAGAAATCGAGTTTTCAGAATCAGAAAAAGCTTTCAAGCCAGTTTTCTAATAAAACACGATTTAATTTCTAAAATCAGGAATACAAAGCTTGATTTAAAGAAAGAAACTATTTTTAAAGTTCCATTTTTGGATCATTTAAAAAGGAAAAACAATATCTTTTATTACGTGTCTACAAAAGAAATGCATGTGGATATAAAAGATACTACATGAAAAGTGTATTAGCCTTTAATCAATAAAGAAGAGATTAATTAGTAGACAATTACAGAAAATCGATTCAAAGACTAGATCAACAATCGCTATGGTTCATTTAGGAGCTGTTAAGATTTTGATAAAATCTGAATTCCCTGAAGGTATAGATTCTCCAATAAAAATGGCTTTGCTGGATAACCGAAGTATACCAAGAAATGACAGTATTTTAGGTGTTGCTAGAGGTAATTTAGCATATCAAAAATTCATGTTTACAGTATATCCCAAATACGCAGTTAGTTTGGATACTGAAAGATTTGATCAAATTTTATCTTTTATTCATGATTTTGAAAGAAAAGATTTGATGCAAAAAGGAGATAAAGTATTTAGCATTACTTATTTAGTTGCTTATACTTTAACTAATAGTCATCACAGTATTGACTATAAGAAAAAAGAATACATCGAATTAGATGACTTATTCTCTGAAGTAGGTTCAGTAGAAGATAAACAATTTGCAGAATTGACTCCTACAGACCATACTTGGGCAATTGATATTGCTAAAAACAAACCTTCTTTACAGGATAAACATAGAAGAAGCTTTAGAGCTAAAAGAAATCTAGCTATTAGAGAACCCTTAGCAGAAGGAAACAATATGCTCCTTAGAAGCATGTCTCAATAAATAAATGATCTATCAGACAAATTTGCTAGCATCATTTAAAATGAGCCTTAAAGAGTTAATAGAGGACTTCAATAACAACGTTAAGCCTTAGCTAACAGAAATTTTAGCTTTGTATAAAGAATGCTGGCAATGATGTCAAAGGCAATATTGAAGCTGCTGCAGCAAAGATAATCACGGAGCTGAAAACAACAATTCAGGATTATCAAAACAATAAAACTCTTGAAGCAATTGGTAAGCAACCAAAGGCTCGAGAAGAAAAACAACTTGTTCTTACACCAGAACAAGGTGACAAAGATAAACGTAAAATCAATTATCGATATAGTTATCCTAACCATGATGTAGGAAACGAAGAACTCGGAACAGGTAAGAATCTGAACAGTATGACTTGGCCATTTGGTTCTATTTCTAATAAGAGAATATGAACTATATGCAAGCCATAGAAAAGTTCTTTTCAAAAGTTCTTGAATCAGAAATTCAGGATGACCATCAAGAAGAACAATTTGTTAAGGCAATGGAATTACTTGGATTAGAAGACAACGATCTAGCTAATCAACAAGTAGCAAATAATTTAGAATTATAGTCTTTATTTGGTTTTAATTCTACTAATTATTTGAATGTCATTGAAGAATTAGTTCACCAGAATCAGATTTTCAAGGCACTGATTCATCAGATGAAGAGTTTGTCCAAACACTTAGGATAAATAAACAAGAAGAAGGTGTGTATACAGATAAAAATCCATTCGCATCTACTTCAGGAACAAAGAAACCAGTAGACAGAAGAAAAGGTAACTTCTATCCACCTACTACTGAGTTTAAAACAAATCAAAATTTATTTGGTTCAAATGTTTTAAATATCGATTGCGAATCAGGTTGAAAGACCTTAATCGATATTTGGGAAAAAGAAATTAGTTTGATAATACAAACTAATCTTATTGCTTACAATGACCCTGAGAGAGTTTTGTGATCACAAAATGGCGGGAGTTGTAAATCGATTTATTAAAGACATAACATGGAATTTCGATAATCACGAACCCATAGAAGCCTTTAATAAAATCATAGATGCTATCTACACTATATTTTTAGGAATTGATTATATCAATGCTAAAGATCTAAAAAAAATAAGATCAAACAAAACGCAAAAATGGTGCTTAGTAAAATGCAGTTATGTGACATATGCTAAGTTAATAAATTCTTTTGTGAATATGAAAAGCATATGATCAACACAGGCGACCAAGCAGGTTACCATGTTTATGTCGAAGAATACATACGCAAGATACCGTTTATAGGAGAAAAAGCTATAGTTAAGTTCTTATAGGAAAGAACAGTCCTAACACAACATAGTCTAGCTTTTGCTCAAAGGATAGTCATAAATGAAATCCTCAGTCATTAAGAGTTCCGCAAAACTCAAAAGAAACTGAAAGCCTTCAGTAAAAAATGTTGTGATAAGATTTCAGAAGAATCTTATAATTTTGGTTGTAACCCTAATTACACCAAAAAATACAAGAAGAAATACTCTAAAAAGAAGATATCTTCTAAATACAGGTTTATAAAGAAAAAGAATCCTTTTAAACCAGGAAAATATGTTAAGAAGAAAACTTTTTCTACTAACAAAGAAAATTCTGTCCAAAAAGAAAGAAAAATTGCAGGTGTTGGGTCTGCAACGAAGAAGGACATTACGCAAATGAATGTCCTAACAGAAAGAAATACCCTGATAAACTCAAGGTATTAGAAGAAATCTACTACATAGGTTATGAACCAGTAGAAGACAAATATGATGAAAAGAAAGAAGTCTTCATCATACAAGAAATTGACCCTGGACTATCATTCGACGAGTTAGAAGATGAATTAACAGACGAGAGCGACTGAAGATTCACAAGAAGAAGTAGTAATGCCAAACATTGTTAGGAATAATTCATAAGTTGTGATGTTGAGAATAGAATTTTGCTAATACTTCTTGTATATCCTGATCTTATAAAGGATTTAGCACTTTGTATAGGATATATGTGTTAGACAGTAATCTGCAGAGTTTAGTCAGGAACAGTGCGTCAGAGACTACATTTCAGGAACTAAGAGCAGATCCTGATACATCAAGCCAGATCCTGATCAAATACTGATGGGATGATCAGATCCTGATGTAATGGGAAATCCTTATATCAGTTGTGTAAGAACCCAGGTTTTTGTAATATTTCTAAAATGATCATAAACAACGATTGGTGGAAGTCATGTAAAATTTTTAAGATCATATTATATGAATGAAGAAGTATTTATACTTTTATGAATAAAGTATCGTTGTACAAAGAAGAAAGGGAATGCAGAAACCGTCAAATTACGTAGATTTTCACTTTTATTAAATATTGGTATAAATATGGGATATTGAGGTTAAGAAAATCTCTAAGCTAAGTTAAACACCAAGGCAAGGAATTATGGAATTTATTAGAAGAATTTTAATGACAAATGTTCAAGAACGATGAAAGAAATTTCTACACGACGAAACGTTTTTACAAGAAAATCTCCAAACTTGCATTTGGAATTAAATGGTAAGCATTGGTTGATTATTAAGGTGAGTAATATACATGCAAGTACCATGAAATATGCCATGCAAGTGCCATGAAAAATAATTAGTTTTAAATCAAACTAATTATTTCAAATTCAATCAAATTAGAGTGAATAGTAAAGGGGACAAACTTTCTTGATTTAGGGAGACAAATTGGAAAGTGGGTGTCCTACACTTTTACCATGGTATGGCTGCATCCTTGAGTGTAATTTAACTTCATAATTCAGTTGCTAATCACACCCAAGCATCCAAGAAAAACAAGAAACTCTCTCTCCCATTTTCAAGCAATTCCCGACCAAACTCTATAGGGGTGTCTTTCCGATTTTTTTTCACCCACTTCCCCTCATCGGAAAATTATGAAAAACATTCCAGTTCTTCTATACATCAATACGGAGTTGCGGATTTAATTTCGTAATTTTTCAAGGTCGTTTGATTGGTCAAATAAATTCGACAAGTTGCTGCTGCTCTTCCACTTTTCTGGATACTTTCCAAGATAACCAAGAAAAATGAATTTTGTCTCCAAGCTCTACTCGTCGTAAAATCATCAAAATATTTCTGGGATTACTTCATGATATATCCAGGGTGAGGATTTAATTTCATGATTTTACACTAAGTATAGCTTGCTCAAATAAAATCAAGAAGTTCTTGAGTAAAGAATAACTTCTTATGAACCTTTGTTTAGATCTTGAAGTTTGAAGGTTATAATAGCTTGTGGACTTGATCTCAAGCCTTGTTAAGCTTGGTTAAGGTTGTTAAGACTCCAAGGAAGGTAAAATACTCACACCCACCTTAAACTTCATGAGTTATAAGTTGATTTGAAAGATTGATGCAAGTATGTACATGTTTAAGGGGTTTGGGATGTTTTAACATTTATAAGTATGGGTAAATTTTGAGTAGTGATAAATGGATATTACCACTGGCATTATAGACCCTTGATGATGTTTATATGATCTTGATGGTGTGTGGTTGAATTAAGTGGTTAGATGGAGTTCATGGATATTGGTAAGATTCGATTTATAGTCGTTATAATGCCAAAATTTTGTTAAACCACTTGTGCAGAATCACCCGAATTATATGAGTGTTGTTTTTATGCAAAATTTCTTGGAAACTTGTAGATCTGACCTTGTAGAGTAATTGAGAATTTGAATCTCATAAAAAGGATTTACGGTCTATGAGTTATGCTTGTTTTAGTGAAACCGGTTAAAACGGATGAATCGTTAAGATGGACTGACTTTACAAAGCCAAACGAGCCCTTTAAAATTGGTCTGATATTATGAAATTTTTACAGTAGGTAGGTGGTATGTCCAGGAAGTTCTCTGCAAAATTTGAGCTTAACAGGGTAAATGGTCGATTTTATAAAAATTCGGGAGCGAAGGTTGTTCAAAGCAAATCGCCATTAGAATAAAAACTTGGAAAGTGAAATGGAGATTTGGTTAAGTGAAATGGTATTGAAAAATGGAATTAATATGTAATGCATGTTATAGGGAGTATTTGACCTATGCGAATATGTTAAGGAGGTGAAGAGTTTATTTGGTTCGTTATCACGTTTTACGAGTTGAGTACTCGTAAAGAGTCGATAATTCAAGCTTAGAATTAACGATGCCTTTATGCTTATGTTATAGGTTATCGGACCATCCCTCGCACCCCGACTACTCCGAGATTTCAAGGCAAGTTTTCGAAACTTGTACTTCATGTATTTTCAAACTGTTGTTGTTGTGGTATAACTGTTATGAACTGTTTTAAAATTATTTTTGCGAATCAGCATGAAATATATGGTTTATTTATGTTGATTTATAAACCTGTTTAGCAAGTACGTATGCATGAATACATATATACATGTATGCGATGATGTGTTAAAAGTTCCAAGTAGGGTATGATAACACCCTTTCTTAGTAGGGGAGTCGGAGATATTTCGTCCGGATAAGGAAATAAAAACCCGGAAGTCTCCGGAGATGATATATGACTTATATTTAGTTTTAAAAATAATCCAATAAATATAAATTGGATATTTTCGGATTAAAAATTCCTTTGATGATATTAATAAATATTATTTGAATATTTATTAATAAGTTGAATATGATTTTCAATTGAGGATTGTGAGTAAATATTTATTTAATAAATATTATTTAAATATTTATTGAATATTCTAAGCTGATTATTTATTTAATAAATATTATTTGAATATTTATTAAATATTCCAGGATGATTTACAAATCATATTATTTATTTCAAAATTATTTAAAACTTTAAAAAAATTATTTTAAATATTTTCTGATCGTCGAAAAAGTATTTAAAAATGGATCGGGTTCCCATTTCTTCACTGACTATAGCTTCATTCATCGAAAAGTATCGCTACCTCGCTCAAACTTATCAAAACTCGGGAACCCAAGGTTTTGGGAGCTAGTATTAATTATTTTCTCCCTTCGCTACCAATAAGAAATGCACCCTACCTAGTAAGGAGGGGCTCAGGTTTGACTAAACACTCAAAAACTCCGACCAACTCCCAAATTATGTTTGATGATGCGATTCTTAGTACTCAAAATCCGTTGACTAAAGTCAACCCACACATCAGAGTTACTTCCTCAATTACTCATGGAAGTAAAGTTGTAATGATTATCAAATCAGTTGTCAAGCTTTGTGCTTGGGGGAAACTGAATTAAATTCTGTTCCTACGATGCATAGAATTCTCTCAGGGATTGGAGGAAGAGGGGACATCGCCTTCGGGCGTAGTCCAAATATTAAGGCCCATATGCGGTCAGGATGCGACCCGATAAGGGAACGTCGTCCTTCTACTAGTAGAGAAGCAGAGGCACGATATATTGGCTGATCACCAGATATCGTGGAAGAGGCTCCAGCATAATCCCATTCTTCCAGTTGGAATTGTACTGTAACACTGTAATGAAAGCCTAGATGCTCAATTACCGATAGTGTTAACAGAATGATGAACTATTCAAAGTACCTCAGAAATTCTTCGTTATATTTCTGGATAAAGAATGAAAAATGTTTAATGATGGTACAATATCAGTATACAATATGGCATATGATTTATGTTAACAAAAGTACTTTGAAAACTATTATTATATGGCTGAGCTGTATTGCTCACTCTTGTTTTTCTTTCATATATACCACCACACAACAACAGATACTCATGGCAAGAACAAGGCAGACCCTCCACAAAAGCGTGCTAACCGGTCAGCAGTTTAGGAGACTGTTTACGAGGCAGGTACCAGGGCAGCACCCAGTAGCATTACCACAGGTGAGCAGACTAAGTTGGATAGGTTTACAGCTTAGGTTGGTTAGATTTATTTACAAGCATGACTTGTGTAAGTTTCTGAAAACCAAACCTCCTTTTGGACGCAAGTGCCACCTTAGATGGTAATTCCTTTTTAAGTTGAACTTTTGAGATTATGACAATTTGGGTTTGTAATAACTATTTCAAGATGGTTGTAATAACTTAGTAATATTTTAATTTCGTCTCTGAGCCTATAATCTGTAAATGTTGAGTGTGATTGAGGGATCACAACATACTAAAATGAAGATTAAGAATAATGAATATTAAAATGGGAATTAAGGATAGAGTGACAGCCTGGATCTCTGACCCCAGATCTAGGGGTGTTACAGAAATGGTATCAGAGCGTTAGGTTATAATCTCAGAGATGATAGGAAGGTTTAAGGACCCAAACCCTTACCGAAACATATTCGGACTAATAGACATAGCCCTAACAACCTTAAGCCCAATAAGGGAACTACTTATCAGAACGTCAAGGATAGTAACATTTTTCCCTTTTTGTGAAGATACCCGAGGATGTAGAGCTACCTGAGAGTTCCGAGTAGCGACATGAGGATGCTCTTCTGAGAGCTGTAGATGAGCCTGATGTTGAGACAGAGAGAGAGATAGTCCAGGAGGAGGATCCCGAGGAGGATCCTAGAGTTGATGACCCTATTCCTGTAGAGGACCCATTGGATTCAGATGAGCCAGATAGTGACCCAGAGGAGGACCCCATGGACGATGTTCCAGCTGACCCCACACCCGGAGAGGAGCCTGAGGATGAGGAGGTGGTTTGGACTGATATCCCTATGCACTCCCCTCTCCTCAGAGAGGATTCATCCCCTAGTGGATTTCATTGGGATACAGATATGGATGGTGACTCAGAGGAGCCTATTTCAGAGGATGGAGAGACTGAGGTTGCCCCGGAGAGGGAACCGGTTAGTCCTCCCATACAGGTTGTTAGAGCCACTGAGTACGACTGGATGGTGACCCGTATGACCACCGACCTGGTGGCAGCGGAGGCCCGAGTAGCTGAGCTGAGGTTCCAGCTAGCTGAGGAGAGACGAGCGAGACTATACTCCCAAAGGAGAGCCTCTAGAGCTAGACAGATGAGGCGGGCAGTCCTGGGGATTGAGAGGAGGGCTCTCACCCGAATTAGAGCACTTCCACGTTCCCACCGCAGGAGGAGGATCCGCAGAAGTGATGCAGAGAGAGTCCTTTCGAGGACTATGTGCCGAGTTAGGGAGGCGATACGCTTTCACGCAGATTGATGGATGGTTGACCAGTTCAGTCTTCTAGTACAGAGGGATGTTGTAGTAGCTTTACTTTTGATAGCGATGTCAGTTCCGTAGTATATTTCCTCTGGATAGAAAGACATGTTAACTTGCTTCTGATGTACTTTTATATATTTCATTCTTATGTTGTACTTGAAACCGTGACTCTGAGAAGTCACTAGCATTAATATGATGTAATTTTCGTTTGATTTAGCAACTGTTTCCATTTAAGTTGTCATATACATATGATGCCATGATCGTTTGATAGCTATTTATGAGGTGCATATATGCCTGTAAAAGATTTCACCTTCGAGGTGCAAATCACAGAAAACCAGACTAAGAAAAATGAGGAAACCCTAACAGAATTTTTATAAATTTATACTTTCAGAAAAATGCCACCAAGGAGAAACACAAGAACTCACCCTACCGAGTCCGCCACTCATGGTAGTAACCAACACAGGGAAGAAGAACGCCGTCACCCAGAACCGGAGGATGAGGGAGATGAGTACAATGAGTTTGAAGATGAGGATTATAAGGAAGAAGAAGAGGACCCTATGGAACAGTTTATGCGCCTGATGAGGCAAAATCTGGAACGCCAGCCGCGACCCCAGCCACCACCCCGCGGTCTCAACAATGCAATAGCCAATGCCTTTAAGGCATTTAAATCAATTAAACCCCCAGAATTCCAGGGGACAGCAGACCCCGTTGAGGCCAGGGCTTGGTTGAAGGAGATGGAAAAGACCTTTGAGATTATGGGCACTGAGGAAGCCCAGAAAACTATTTTTGCTACATACCTGCTTAAGGGAGAGGCCAACTATTGGTGGGAGGCCAAGAAAAATGTGGAACCAACTGGAGTGGTTACATGGGACAGATTCACAGAGTTATTCTTGGAAAAGTACTTTCCAAGGTTTATGGAGACCCAGATGGAACTCAAGTTCCTGGAGCTTAAACAAGACAATATGACTGTAGCTGAATATGAGGCTAGGTTCACTGAGCTATCAAGGTTCGTTCCAGATTATGTGAACACTGAAATTAAGAGGACAAGGAGGTTTCAACAAGGATTGAAACAGTGGATCCAGAACCGTGTCGCGGTGTTAGAAATTACAGATTACGCCACTCTAGTACAAAAGGCATCAATTGTGGAGGCAGGAAGTGAGCAGTCTCAGAAGGACAAGATCATGAAGAAAAGAAAGTTTGAAAGTCGAAGTAGTGGTGCTGCAAGTGGGAGTTTCTCCAGCAAGTTTGTTAGAGGAACAGTGACCCAGCCAGCCAAAAGCACAGGGTTTAACAGAGCAGAAAGCAAGAGTGTTGGCCAAGGAGGTGGGTTAACCAGGGCACCCATATCAGGACAATCGCGCCCTCCCCTACCTAATTGTAAGACTTGTGGGAAGAAACATTCAGGAGTATGTCTCCAGGGTACGACGACGTGTTTCAAGTGTGGACAGACCGGACACTATTCCAACAATTGCCCCCAGAGGAACTCAATCATGAAATGTTTCCAGTGTGGAGGTACGGACCACTGGAAGAAAGACTGCGCTAAACTGAAACCGACATGATCAAGGATGAGCGGTACTGCATCCAATCGACCACCCACCGCTAGAACTTTCAACATGACAGTGCAAGATGCAGTGAGGGATGAGGATGTCATCGCAGGTACCCTCTCCCTTAACACCTTGAGTGCAAATACTTTGTTTGATTCTGGAGCTACTAAGTCTTTTATATCACAAGATTTTGCATGCAAACTAAACTTGAAACCAGAAATGTTAAAGGAACGACTAATGGTAGAAATAGCTAACCATGAAGTGGTTCCTGTGAGCTAGATATACCCTAATTGCGATATAGTAATAGGAGGTCACCACTTTCAGGCAGACCTAATTCCGTTTAAGTTAGGCGGATTCGATGTCATTTTAGGGATGGATTGGTTGGCAAGTAATGGTGCCCAGATTGATTGCAAGAGCAAGAAAGTTAGGATAAAGGTGTCAGGAAAGAAAGAGGTCATATTCAAAGGACAGCGACAGACTCAAAAATTCTTGACTGTTGCTCAAGCGAAAAAGTTAGTACGAAAGGGCAGCGAGGCCTACTTAGATTATGTATTAGACACGAAGCAAAGAAACCCTGAACTGAAGGACAATCTAGTTGTCAGGGAATTTGAAGATGTGTTTCCAGAAGACCTTCTTGGGTTACCACCCGATAGGGAAATCGAGTTTGCGATAGAATTAGCACCAGGAACCGCACCAGTTTCTAAAGCCCCCTATCGATTGGCCCCCGTTGAGATGAAAGAACTGGCCACTCAGTTGCAAGAACTGTTGGATAAGGGCATGATAAGACCAAGTGTGTCCCCATGGGGTGCCCCAGTGTTGTTTGTAAAGAAAAAGGATGGTAGTATGAGGCTATGTATAGACTACAGAGAGTTGAATAAGTTAACCATTAAGAACAAGTACCCCTTGCCTAGGATTGACGACCTTTTTGACCAACTCAAGGGAGCAGTTCACTTTTCGAAGATAGACCTGAGAACGGGGTACCATCAGTTATAGATCAAACCGGAAGATATACCCAAGACTGCTTTTCGCACTAGGTACGGCCATTATGAGTTTCTAGTGATGTCCTTTGGACTGACTAACGCCCCCGCGGCATTCATGGACTTAATGAACCGAGTATTCAAACAATACCTAGACAAGTGTGTCATAGTTTTCATTGACGATATTTTGATTTATTCAAAGACTGAGGAAGAACATGCGGAACACTTGAGGATAGTCCTAGGAATCCTGAGGGAAGAAAAGTTGTATGCCAAATTCTCTAAATGCGAATTTTGGTTGAGGGAGGTACAATTCTTAGGTCATGTGGTTAGTAGTGAAGGAGTACTAGTTGACCCTGCCAAAATAGAGGCAATATCAAAATGGGAAAGACCGACCACCCCGACCGAGGTAAGAAGTTTCGTGGGACTAGCCGGGTATTATAGGAGGTTTGTGCAAGACTTTGCCAAACTGGCAGCCCCATTGACCCGACTTACCAGAAAGACTGAAAAGTTTGTATGGAATGAGAAATGTGACGAGAGCTTTCAAGAGCTAAAGAAAAGATTAATGACCGCCCCAGTGCTAGCACTGCCAGATGATAAGGGGGACTTTGTGATCTATAGTGATGCATCGCATAAAGGACTAGGTTGCGTGCTCATGCAGCACGGTAAGGTGATTGCATATGCTTCCCGATAGTTAAAGGAGTATGAAGTAAGATACCCTACCCATGATTTAGAGCTAGCCGCGATAGTCTTCGCATTAAAGATATGGAGGCATTACCTATATGGAGAAAAGTGTGAAATTTACACAGATCATAAAAGCCTCAAGTACATCTTTACCCAGAAAGAATTGAATATGAGACAGAGAAGATGGCTAGAGTTAATCAAGGATTACGATTGTGAGATTCGTTATCATCCAGGAAAGGCCAATGTGGTGGCCGATGCCTTTAGCAGGAAGGAAAGGCTCAAGATGATGACTTCAGCAGAAGAATTGATAAAGGAAATGGATAAGCTAGAAATCGAAGTTAAGACATTGAGAAGTAGCCAAGAAGTGTTAATGGGAATTCAGATCCAGCCTCCATTATTGGAAAAGATTCGAATGTGCCAAGAGCAAAAGATGGAAGAGGAAAAGAACTCGGAGGAAGAGATATTGACTGGGGAGGAAATTAAGTGCGAAAGAGATGCAGGAGGAATCATGAGATATGCAACAAGAATTTGGGTCCCAAATGTTCAGGAACTAAAGGATGAAATCCTATATGAAGGACATAACTCAAGGTACTCTGTGCACCCAGGTACCACGAAGATGTATAGAGATTTGAAAGAATACTATTGGTGGCCCAACATGAAGAAGGATGTGACAGAATGGGTCAATAGATGTTTGACCTGCCAACGGGTAAAGGCAGAACACCAACGACCTAGTGGACTACTGCAACCCCTAGAGATTCCAGAATGGAAGTGGGAGCACCTAGCCATGGATTTTGTAGTAGGACTCCCTAGGACCAAGACTAACCATGATGCGATATGGGTAATCGTCGATAGGTTGACTAAGTCCGCCCACTTTCTCCCAATTAATGAGAGGTACACGGTCGATAGATTAGTAGACATCTATATAAGGGAAATTGTGGTACGACATGGAGTTCCCGTGACCATTGTATCCGACAGAGACCCGAGGTTTAACTCCAGGTTCTGGAGGAGCTTTCAAGACTGTGTGGGAACCAAGCTAAATATGAGTACTGCATACCACCCCCAGACTGACGGACAAAGTGAAAGAACAATTCAGACCTTAGAGGACATGCTGAGGGTGTGTGTTATGGATTTCAAGGGAAGTTGGGAAGAGCACTTACCATTGATATAGTTTGCTTATAACAATAGTTATCACTCGATTATCGGAATGCCCCCATATGAAGCCCTCTATGGCCGGAAATGTCGTTCTCCCTTATGTTGGGAAGAAGTTGGTGAGAGGAAGATATTAGGACCTGAACTGGTACAACAGACAAGAGATGTGATAGTTCTAATCAGGGGAAGATTGGTAGCAGCCCAAGACAGACAACGTAAGTATGCCGACTTAGCTCGGAAGGATAGAGAATATGAAGTAGGAGATATGGTGCTGCTAATGGTATCTCCCTGGAAAGGACTGATGAGGTTTGGGAAGAAAGGAAAGTTGAGTCCGAGATACATCGGACCTTTCGAGATATTAAGGCGGATTGGACAAGAGGCTTACGAGTTAGCCTTACCTCCAAGTCTACAGCAAGTACATAACGTTTTCCATGTGTCTATACTGAGGAAGTACAATTGCAATGCGAAACATATAGTGGAACATGAGCATGTAGATTTACAGCCAGATTTGTCCTACATCGAGCGACCGGTGGAAATCATAGACCGGAAAGAGCAAGTACTCAGAAACAAGACCATCAGCCTGGTAAGAGTTTTGTGGACTAATCACAATGTCGAGGAATCAACCTGGGAATTAGAAAGCGCCATGCAAGAGAAGTACCCCCATCTGTTCTAGAAATGATTCCGGGACGGAATCCTTTTAAGGAGGGAAGGTTGTAAGAACCCAGGTTTTTGTAATATTTCTAAAATGATCATAAACAACGATTGGTGTAAGTCATGTAAAATTTTTAAGATCATATTATATGAATGAAGAAGTATTTATACTTTTATGAATAAAGTATCGTTGTACAAAGAAGAAAGGGAATGCAGAAACCGTCAAATTACGTAGATTTTCACTTTTATTAAATATTGGTATAAATATGGGATATTGAGGTTAAGAAAATCTCTAAGCTAAGTTAAACACCAAGGCAAGGAATTATGGAATTTATTAGAAGAATTTTAATGACAAATGTTCAAGAACGATGAAAGAAATTTCTACACGACGAAACGTTTTTACAAGAAAATCTCCAAACTTGCATATGGAATTAAATGGTAAGCATTGGTTGATTATTAAGGTGAGTAATATACATGCAAGTACCATGAAATATGCCATGCAAGTGCCATGCAAAATAATTAGTTTTAAATCAAACTAATTATTTCAAATTCAATCAAATTAGAGTGAATAGTAAAGGGGACAAACTTTCTTGATTTAGGGAGACAAATTGGAAAGTGGGTTTCCTACACTTTTACCATGGTATGGCTCCATCCTTGAGTGTAATTTAACTTCATAATTCAGTTGCTAATCACACCCAAGCATCCAAGAAAAACAAGAAACTCTCTCTCCCATTTTCAAGCAATTCCCGACCAAACTCTATAGGGGTGTCTTTCCGATTTTTTTTCACCCACTTCCCCTCATCGGAAAATTATGAAAAAAATTCCAGTTCTTCTATACATCAATACGGAGTTGTAGATTTAATTTCGTAATTTTTCAAGGTCGTTTGATTGGTCAAATAAATTCGACAAGTTGCTGCTGCTCTTCCACTTTTCTGGATACTTTCCAAGATAGCCAAGAAAAATGAATTTTGTCTCCAAGCTCTACTCGTCCTAAAATCATCAAAATATTTCTGGGATTACTTCATGATATATCCAGGGTGAGGATTTAATTTCATGATTTTACACTAAGTATAGCTTGCTCAAATAAAATCAAGAAGTTCTTGAGTAAAGAATAACTTCTTATGAACCTTTGTTTAGATCTTGAAGTTTGAAGGTTATAATAGCTTGTGGACTTGATCTCAAGCCTTGTTAAGCTTGGTTAAGGTTGTTAAGACTCCAAGGAAGGTAAAATACTCACACCCACCTTAAACTTCATGAGTTATAAGTTGATTTGAAAGATTGATGCAAGTATGTACATGTTTAAGGGGTTTGTGATGTTTTAACATTTATAAGTATGGGTAAATTTTGAGTAGTGATAAATGGATATTACCACTGGCATTATAGACCCTTGATGATGTTTATATGATCTTGATGGTGTGTGGTTGAATTAAGTGGTTAGATGGAGTTCATGGATATTGGTAAAATTCGATTTATAGTCGTTATAATGCGAAAATTTTGTTAAACCACTTGTGCAGAATCACCCGAATTATATGAGTGTTGTTTTTGGGCAAAATTTCTTGGAAACTTGTAGATCTGACCTTGTAGAGTAATTGAGAATTTGAATCTCATAAAAAGGATTTACGGTCTATGAGTTATGCTTGTTTTAGTGAAACCGGTTAAAACGGATGAATCGTTAAGATGGACTGACTTTACAAAGCCAAACGAGCCCTTTAAAATTGGTCTGTTATTATGAAATTTTTACAGTAGCTAGGTGGTATGTCCAGGAAGGTCTCTGCAAAATTTGAGCTTAACAGGGTAAATGGTCGATTTTATAAAAATTCGGGAGCGAAGGTTGTTCAAAGCAAATCGCCATTAGAATAAAAACTTGGTAAGTGAAATGGAGATTTGGTTAAGTGAAATGGTCTTGAAAAATGGAATTAATATGTAATGCATGTTATAGGGAGTATTTGACCTATGCGAATATGTTAAGGAGGTGAAGAGTTTATTTGGTTCGTTATCACGTTTTACGAGTTGAGTACTCGTAAAGAGTCGATAATTCAAGCTTAGAATTAACGATGCCTTTATGCTTATGTTATAGATTATCGGATCATCCCTCGCACCCCGACTACTCCGAGATTTCAAGGCAAGTTTTTGAAACTTGTACTTCATGTATTTTCAAACTGTTGTTGTTGTGGTATAACTGTTATGAACTGTTTTAAAATTATTTTTGCGAATCAGCATGAAATATATGGTTTATTTATGTTGATTTATAAACTTGTTTAGCAAGTACGTATGCATGAATACATATATACATGTATGCGATGATGTGTTAAAAGTTCCAAGTAGGGTATGATAACACCCTTTCTTAGTAGGGGAGTCGGAGATATTTCGTCCGGATAAGGACATAAAAACCCGGAAGTCTCCGGAGATGATATATGACTTATATTTAGTTTTAAAAATAATCCAATAAATATAAATTGGATATTTTCGGATTAAAAATTCCTTTGATGATATTAATAAATATTATTTGAATATTTATTAAAAAGTTGAATATGATTTTCAATTGAGGATTGTGAGTAAATATTTATTTAATAAATATTATTTAAATATTTATTGAATATTCTAAGCTGATTATTTATTTAATAAATATTATTTGAATATTTATTAAATATTCCAGGATGATTTACAAATCATATTATTTATTTCAAAATTATTTAAAACTTTAAAAAAATTATTTTAAATATTTTCTGATCGTCGAAAAAGTATTTAAAAATGGATCGGGTTCCCATTTCTTCACTGACTATAGCTTCATTCATCGAAAAGTATCGCTACCTCGCTCAAACTTATCAAAACTCGGGAACCCAAGGTTTTGGGAGCTAGTATTAATTATTTTCTCCCTTCGCTATCAATAAGAAATGCACCCTACCTAGTAAGGAGGGGCTCAGGTTTGACTAAACACTCAAAAACTCCGACCAACTCCCAAATTATGTTTGATGATGCGATTCTTAGTAATCAAAATCCGTTGACTAAAGTCAACCACACATCAGAGTTACTTCCTCAATTACTCATGGAAGTAAATTTGTAATGATTATCAAACCAGTTGTCAAGCTTTGTGCTTGGGGGAAACTGAATTAAATTCTGTTCCTACGATGCATAGAATTCTCTCAGGGATTGGAGGAAGAGGGGACATCGCCTTCGGGCGTAGTCCAAATATTAAGGCCCATATGCGGTCAGGATGCGACCCGATAAGGGAACGTCGTCCTTCTACTAGTAGAGAAGCAGAGGCACGATATATTGGCTGATCACCAGATATCGTGGAAGAGGCTCCAGCATAATCCCATTCTTCCAGTTGGAATTGTACTGTAACACTGTAATGAAAGCCAAGATGCTCAATTACCGATAGTGTTAACAGAATGATGAACTATTCAAAGTACCTCAGAAATTCTTCGTTATATTTCTGGATAAAGAATGAAAAATGTTTAATGATGGTACAATATCAGTATACAATATGGCATATGTTTTATGTTAACAAAAGTACTTTGAAAACTATTATTATATGGCTGAGCTGTATTGCTCACTCTTGTTTTTCTTTCATATATACCACCACACAACAACAGATACTCATGGCAAGAACAAGGCAGACCCTCCGCAAAAGCGTGCTAACCGGTCAGCAGTTTAGGAGACTGTTTACGAGGCAGGTACCAGGGCAGCACCCAGTAGCATTACCACAGGTGAGCAGACTAAGTTGGATAGGTTTACAGCTTAGGTTGGTTAGATTTATTTACAAGCATGACTTGTGTAAGTTTCTGAAAACCAAACCTCCTTTTGGACGCAAGTGCCACCTTAGATGGTAATTCCTTTTTAAGTTGAACTTTTGAGATTATGACAATTTGGGTTTGTAATAACTATTTCAAGATGGTTGTAATAACTTAGTAATATTTTAATTTCGTCTCTGAGCCTATAATCTGTAAATGTTGAGTGTGATTGAGGGATCACAACATACTAAAATGAAGATTAAGAATAATGAATATTAAAATGGGAATTAAGGATAGAGTGACAGCCTGGATCTCCGACCCCAGATCTAGGGGTGTTACAAGTTGTGTTACTGATGATGTCATTATGGATGCTATAGAAACTGGCAAGTGCTATAAAATAAGATCTTTGTTTTGGAGAACAAGCAAGAAGATATCGTGAAGGAAACGAATTCTCTATTGATGGAAACTATCAACTGGATGGCAGAACATTGTCATAGATAGATTATAATTCTGTTATTAGTTGATAGGTAGCTGATGTGCCGAAAACATGACAATTTAATATCGCAAGCGCACGATCTCGTTTTAGTATTTTAGATTCGTTCCACAGGGACTTAATATTTTCACAAACCTTAACTTTTAATTTAATCAAATTAGAACAGTTTAGGTTTCTAGAAATTTGGATTTATGCTATTTAATTCTTAAAATTATGAATTTTTTTTAAAAGAAAATTAAATTAATTTACTTAAACTAAAAACTGAATTTTTCATTTTTACTTTTTTTTTAAAAAAATTAATCTATTCTGAATTTTACTATTTAATTTAAACTAATTTTTAAAAGAAAGTTGAATTTATCCTTCTATTTAAAAACTAATTAATTAAATCTAAATTATTCTAAGCTATTTAAAATCAAACTAAGTTATTAAAAACTTTTTATTTTGAGAAAACTTTAAAGAAAATTCGGACATGAAATATTCATAAACTCCATTAGCCAAAAACAAACCAATCCCCACAATAATTATTAATAAACCAAGAGCCTAAATATCCAGCAAATTAAATTACACAGCCTCAACACAGTTGATTTAGTAAGACACTTGTAAATAGAACTAGCCGAAAACTCATAACTCGGGAAACAGACTCACTAAACCCAGTAAGATACGCGGCAAAAACGCAGAGCAAAAACACAGTACAGCACAAGAAATCACAGACTCGTTAAAAATAAAAATCAACTGCCTAAGTACATCAAACCTAGCAAACAAGTTCGACAGCAAATTTATAAAAACAAACCAACACAAAAACTCAGAAGGGCAACATAACACCTCGAAAGAGACACAGTAGCGTAGCAAAACCACATTACAAACTCAAAGTCTCGTCACAAGACTCGGAAAAAAACAGCAATTCAAGAACAAGAAAACACTACAACACACTACAACACTCTCGACTAACTTGGTTGTAAACGTCAACAACACAGAAAACAGGGGAAAACTCAGACATATAACTGTGAACAAACGCAATATCTCGCAGCAACTTAAACGCAAGCAGCATAGAAATTCAATAATTAGCATAACCTACAGCTAACTCGACAAAACAGATTCTAGCAACCGACGAGCACAGCAACACTAACCGAAAACTCTTAACAAACCAACAGTAATACGAAAACAACTCGCAGAAGAACTCGACTAACGAACAAGATTTACCAGACGAAAACTCCACGAAAACAGACCCGAACAACTTAGAATTTGATTTGACAAAACTCGAACCCGTAACTACAACTACAACAACAATCACAGCAATGAAACAACTCAGAGACGACTACAACGAAGCAACTCGAACTCACGGCAATTCTACATCTAATTCGATCACACAATTAATTCTGACGAACGAATCGAAACTAAACAAAATTCGAACTCAGCAACCACACGAAGCAACTCGGTAAACTATAGGAATCATTCAGCACATGAACTGAAATGAGTGAACCCGCGAAAACAAGAATCAATATTCACAACTCGCAAAATAGAACAAGTACTCGAAACTCAGCCAACATCCACTTAAACCAAAAATGAAGAGAAAAAAACAAAACAAAATTAGGGAGAATAATTTACGAATTTGTAGGGAAAGAAGGCTAATTGTTTTGAAGAAAAAGAATAGAAGGAAATGGGTTTTTAACGATGAGTAAAACAGAATTTCAGAAAATGAATTCTTGAATGGTATTAAGGAATCGAAGAAGGAGAATTACTTGGGATCAACTGCCGTTTTTGGAGAAGAAGGGAATTGGGTTTGTGCGAAAAGAAATAAGAAGGGGAGGGGATGTTGCCGTGGTTGGGTTTAATTGAAGAACAGGGGAGAGAGATTCATGTGGGGAGATGGGTGATAATGAGAGAGGGATTAAAAAGAAGGGAGAGAGTAGTGGTTGGAGAGACAGGGGGAAAATTATCTATTCGAATAGAAAAAGAGCAGGCCGTGGTTGTTAATCCGAAAAGGAAATAAAAGAGAAAGGAGCTAGCTGGGTTTGTGGTTGCACAAAAACAGGGGAGAGAAACTGATTTATTTGAATTAAAACAGGGATTTTGAAATGTAACAATTTAAACAAATTATAGAAAAAAATTTCGTATTAAAGAAAATGTTTACAAGAGCTAAGAAAATTTACAACAATTTGGGAGTGTAATAAAACTAAGGGGTTTCTAAACCTAATTCTAAGTTATCTTTACAAGAGAAAATATTAGGCTATTTATAGGAAAAATAATTTGGATTTTGGTTGGTGTGGATTAATCCCCACCATTCATTTTTGTTTGGTGTGGTTTAATCCTAGCCTTCCAATTTTCAGTTTTGCACCAAACCCCCTTCTTTTTCCTTTTCTTCTATTTTGGTCCTTCTTCTTCTTCTTCTTTTTCTCTTCTTTGACCTTTGTTTCTTTGTTTTGCAATTTCTTCAATTTTTCTTGAATTTCCTGAAATACAACAAAATAATATATTAAAATACGAATTCAAACAATAAATAGGTAATAAAAATATGCAAAAATATGCACTTATCAGTAGCATTATAAATACTCTCTCAATATCATTGTAAAAAAAGCGAATTGAGAATTATAGAGTGCATATCGTGTGAAGCTCTATATAAGGTTTGTATTCGAGAGTTCGAAACAAACAGAGAGAGAAAGAGATTTGTATTGTCAGCTGCTGCTAAAGGTATTGTACACCTTTGGTAGAGTCTGTATTTGATTTATTTTAATACAAACAAAGTTTGATTTATTCGTTGTTCTTGTTCATCTAATCAAGCAAAAATCAGACACGATTATATAACTTGTATTAAACCTCCCCTTCTACAAGTTATTCGAGTTAACAATTGGTATCAGAACAGGTTGATTTCGAATAATCGTAAAGATCTGCAATCATGTCTGGTTACAAGGATGTTAATACTAAGATCCCTATGCTCAAGAGAAACGAATATACTCTATGGGAAGTGAAGATGTTGCATCACCTGGAAGCAACAGATCTTGATTATCTTGACAGAATCAGAGATGGGCCTTTTGTTCCAACAAGGCTTGTTCCTCAAGCAACTATCGAAGGAAAAGTTGTTCCAGAACATACAGCAGAGAAGCCTAAATCTGAATGGACAGATAAGGAAAAGGAGAACGTTCTTAAGGATGCTAAACTGAGAAACATACTATTCAACAGTCTTGATTCTGTTCTCACTAACTATGTTCTCTCTTGTAAGACTGCTAAGGAGATATGGGACAATCTAAAGGTTCACTGTGAAGGAACAAAACCTGTCAGGAAGAATATGAGGACACTTCTCATACAATAGTATGAGTACTTTGAATCCAAGTCTGGTGAGTCACTTACTGACACCTTTGATAGATTTACTAAACTCATCAATGAGATGGCCATGCATGGTAAATATTATGACTTGGAGGATATGAATACTAAGTTCATGAAAGCTCTTCCTGATTTCTATAATGAGAAGATATCTGCAATTGAGGAAGCTAATGATCTGGATGAAATATCATTAGAAGCAGTTTATGGAAAATTGAGAGCTTATGAACTTGACAGGCAGCAGAAAAAGAGCAACAGTGAAGGAAAGATGAAAACTATTGCACTCACTGCTCAATCTGAATCAAAGAAGCTTCCAGAAGAAAAGTCTGAATCTACTGAAAGAGACTTGAGGAAGAAGAAGAGCAAAGAAAGTTCTGAGTCAGAGACTACAGATATAGACTCTGAAGATAATGATTCTGAATCAGAGATGCAAGAACTCTTTGCTATATTTGCTAAAGCTTTCAAGAAAGGAAGATTCAACAGGAGAAGATTTAGCAAAGGCACTTTTCAGAAGAAAGAGGAGAAGAAGAGTGATAAAGGCAAAAGTACAATTATCAAGCTTGATAAATCCAAGATCAAGTGCTTTAACTATAGTGAGCTTGGACACTTTGCTAGTGAGTGCAAGAAGCCTAGGAATTCATGGAAAGGTAATGCACTCATGGTCACACATAAGGATTGGGCAAACTCCAGTGATTCTGAAGATGAATTGGATTATGACAACATTGCATTGATGGCAAGTGCTTCAGACAAGCCTGGATCTCCAAAGAAAACTTCTTCATCTTCTGTTAAAGTATCACTTCACTCTCTTGATTTATTTGATAGCTTAGATTCTGATGATATTAGATCTATTCATGTTGAGTTTAAGAATCTTATGACTAATTTCAAAATTCTTGCTAGTGAAAAAGATGAACTCAAGGCTAAGAATGATGAATTAGTTAGTAGAAATAATTTTCTTGAATCTGAGTTAATTCAAATGGAAGAATATAAGTTAAGTTCTGATAAAGTTAAGCATGATTATGGTGTTATTCTTGAGGCTTATGACTATGTCAGAAAAGAACTAGAGGAAGAGAGAGATGTGATTAAAACCATTAATAATTCTGGTAAAAAGACTCAAGAAATCATTGAAAATCAAATTCTTGGTAAAGTTAATGGTTTAGGTTTGATAAGGCTAGGCAAGAAGATACTGTAGCTATTGTCAATGATGATAGTAAAATTGAAGCTAGCACATCTAGGTCTGAAGGTAAGAAGATAGTTTCTGAACCTAAACATGTTAAATTTGTTGATTCTAAAGGTACCCCAGTTGTGCACAAAAGAATTAACAATAGCAGTTCAGATGAAAGAGTGTTAGAAAAACCTAAGAATGTCAACATAGGTTTTCTGTCTAAGTCTCAGTTGAAATAGAGACTAGAAAGTATTTCAGAGTCTAGCAAGATCAGAAGAAATAGGAATGGAAAAGAAGGTATTAACAAAGAGAATAATTACAAGAAAGTACCTGACGCACCTAGGAAAAAATGCTATAAATGTGGAAATCATAATCATTTGGCTCTAGACTGCAATCAAAAACCTTCTTGGAAAACTGAGTCCAGATTCCCCAAGACTCAGAGAATTCAATACCAACCACAAGAACCCTGTTATCATTGTGGTAGTTTACTTCATTCTATTTATATGTGTAAGGAATATCATGAACTGTATTATGACTATTACTCTCTGAAATCTGAAACTCCTAGTCACAAACAATTTTTGAAATCTAAGTCTAAGGTTGACTCTGCAACAGGTAAATCAAAAGCAAAATCTTCAAAGCCTGTTGGTTCAAAAGTTAGTAAGAAAGGATCCAATCAAAGTTGGGTCCTAAAAAAATTCTAACTAGCTACTTTTTGTTTGCAGGGCACTGGAAAGAAGCATTCAATTATCTTGGACAGTGGATGCTCTGGACAAATGACTGGAAAGAAGTCCCTGCTTACTAAGTTTGAGAGGAAAGCTGGCCCAGTAATATCCTTTGGAGATGGCAACAAAGGAGAAACTTTGGGATATGGCTCAATTATTTTGGGGATTGTCATCATAGAAAACGTAGCACTGGTTGAAGGCTTGAAACACACACTTTTAAGCATAAGCCAATTGGGTGATAAGGGTTACCAATCAATCTTTGACAGTAAAGGATGCAAAATCTTGAATATGAAGAATGGAGACATTGTTTTGACTGGTCAGAGACATGGTAACATATATGAAGCCAACTTGAGTGACACATCTAAAGGAACTATCATATGTCTTTACAGCAAGGCATCAAATGATGAAAGCTGGAACTGGCACAAGAAGCTCTAACATCTCAACTTCAAGAAGCTTAATCAACTTGTTAAGCATCATCTGGTGAGAGGCCTACCTCAGGAAAACTATGTGCAAGATGGACTTTGTGATGCTTGTCAGCTTGGTAAACAAAGAAGAACCACTTTCAAGAGCAAGGCAGAAAATTCAATTACTGAACCATTTCACATGCTGCATCTTGATTTATTTGGTCCAGTAAACATTATGTCTATCAACAAGAAAAGATATGCTCTAGTTATAGTGGATGATTACACAAGGTTCACATGGGTATTCTTTCTACAAAAAAAGGATGAAGCTCCTCAGCAAATCATTGAACTTGTCAAGAATATTCAAAATAGCTCTGAGTACAAGGTCAAAGTGCTCAGAAGTGACAATGGTACTGAATTTAAGAATTCTACAATGGAGGAGTATTGTGCAGACAATGGAATTACTCAACAGTTTTGTACACCTGGAACACCTCAGCAGAATGGGGTAGTAGAAAGAAAGAACAGAACTCTCATAGAGGCAGCAAGAACCATGCTTGCAGATGCAAAGCTTCCAACCTATTTCTGGGCAGAAGCTATCAACATTGCATGTTTCACTCAGAACTGTACCTTGGTAAATGCTCATGTTAAGACTCCCTATGAGATGATCAAAGGAAAAAAACCAAGTGTGAAATACTTTCACATCTTTGAATGCAAATGCTATGTCCTGAAAGTTCATCCAGAACAACTTGGGAAATTTGAATCCAAATCGGATGAAGCAATCTTTCTAGGATATTCAGCATCAAAGGCCTTCAAAGTGTACAATCTCAGAACTCACATTGTTATGGAATCAATTCATGTTGCATTTGATGATAAGAAGTTTGGAATTTTGCAAACTGATGAAAGCCATGACAATCTGGAATTTGAAAATCTTAAGTATTCTGAGATTCTCTCCAGTGATGATGAAGGTTCTCCAGAGGAAATCTCTATTGCTTCTCAAAGGAATGCTACTGTTGAGGGGGAGCAATTTAATCAAGGAGAACACAGTACTGGTCAGGCTCAGACTAGTCTTTCAGAGTCTACTTCATCAGGAACTGATCCTTCAGAGTCTAATGAAGGAAGATCAGAAACTAGCAGCAGTATTGAATCCACTGATTCTACTGATCAAGGGGAGATTTTGAAGGAAATGAACACTCTTCTACAAGAGATACCACTAACTTAGGAGGAGAGTCTAGCAGGAGCAATCTACCACCTGTTAGAAAATGGACAAGGGATCATACTGAAGATTTGATTATTGGTGATCCAAATAGTGGTGTTCGAACTAGAAGATCAATTCAAAATGAATGCTTGTACAGTTGTTTTCTCTCAAAGAATGAACCTAAGAAGGTTGAAGAAGCCTTACAGGATCCTGATTGGGTAATAGCAATGCAGGAAGAATTGAATGAGTTTGAGAGGAACAAAGTGTGGAAACTGGTACCTAGACCTAAAGATAGAACTATTGTTGGTGCTAAATGGGTTTTCAGAAACAAGCTAGATGAATCTGGTATGATTGTAAGAAACAAAGCAAGACTGGTGGCCAAGGGTTATTCTTAGGAAGAAGGAATTGACTGTGATGAAACCTTTGCACCTGTAGCAAGATTGGAAGCAATCAGAATGTTTCTTGCATTTGCAGCTCATTCAAAATTCAAGGTATACCAGATGGATGTAAAGAGTGGTTTTCTTAATGGTAAGCTTGATGAGGAAGTGTATGTGGAACAACCACCTGGTTTTGTTGATCCAAAGTTTCCAAATCATGTCTACAAACTTGACAAGGCACTCTATGGACTAAAGCAGGCACCAAGAGCATGGTATGAGACTTTATCTAAATTTCTTCTTGAAAATGGCTTCACAAGAGGTACAATTGACAAAACTCTATTCTTTAGAAAGATAAAAGGTGATTTGCTTTTAGTTCAAGTTTATGGTGATGATATTATATTTGGCTCTACTAATGAAAAGCTATGTGCTAAGTTTAGCAAGCTTATGCAGTATAAGTATCAGATGAGTATGATGAGTGAACTAAATTACTTTTTAGGCTTGCAGGTCAAACAGACTGAGACTGGTATTTTCATTAATCAGTCAAAGTATATCAAAGATCTTTTAAAAAGGTTTGACTTTCAAAATTTTACAATTGTAAAGACACCCATGGCAACAACCACTAAGCTAGACTCTGATCCTAAGGGAAAGAGTGTTGACAACACTAGCTATAGAGGCATGATAGGTTCACTGTTATATCTAACTGCAAGTAGACCAGATATAATGTTCTCTACCTGTTTATGTGCTAGATTCCAAAGTGATCCTAAGGAATCTCATTTAATTGCTGTGAAGAGAATTTTTAGATATCTCAAGGGAACTCCAAATCTTGGTTTGTGGTATCCAAGAGAATCTGATTTCTCCCTAATTAGCTATTCAGACTCTGATTATGCAGGGTGTAAAATAGACAGGAAAAGCACTACAGGTACATGTCAATTCTTGGGAAATAGATTGATTTCTTGGGCAAGCAAGAAGCAGCAATCAGTTTCAACCTCAACTGCAGAAGCTGAATACATTGCAGTAGGCAGTTGTTGTGCTCAACTCCTTTGGATAAGAAATCAGTTGATGGATTATGTTGTTGCTGCTTCAATCCTCAACGATCGACTTCAGGACAAGGAGCATCTCAAGATTAGATTCCTTGTCTGGGCGACTTGAATGAAAGCAGCTGACTCATCTTCATGCTTATTGAAGAAGATGAATAGCATCTCCATCAAGATCAACCTCAGACTCTTCACCAAATTCTTCATCCTCAAGGTGTGAAGAGATTAGAGGAGGATTGTTGTAACACCCCCAGATCCGGGGTCCGGGATCCGGTGGTTACGGTTTCCAATTCTGTCCACAACAATTGAACTTTCCTTAACATAAAATAAATTACGTCTCTATAACCCAACACAACAATATAAAACACACCCGTTATAGTCCCAGAGATGAAATCAGAGTAACAATCAAATTTTTATTAATCACATTATGAGTTCTTACAATCCAAAAGAATTTCAATATAAATACATACTCTTTGCCATCCATTTACATAAGTCATACTAGACCATATTATTGGTACTGAAAGAATAAATATACCCTACCAATAGCTTATTCTTCAACTCTGGTAGTCTCATCGTCCTCGCCCGCGTCGAGTGCGCCTTGTGCGAGTCATCTGGTCTAGCTGTTGTTGTGATATAATAATAAAGCAAGGGTGAGCAATAGCCCACCAACAATAATATATAACTGAACGATAATGTATAACAGTTCAAAAGTATCTTTCAAACCATATGCCATGCATTTACGGAAATGATGCCAGTATAATATGAACGATTAAGTTACAAGGTAACTTAAAGTATTTGTTTGTAGAAATATCTGCTACATCAAAGTAAGCGAGATATTTTTATTGTTATTAAGAAGAGGAACTTGCAAGAAAAGGTTGCAATTCCAGTTATGACCCTTTTCCAACTCTGCCAACAGTAATCATGTTGCAGAAAATAAATAAATTTGGATGATGAACCAATGATGGAGTATTCACCGCGCCCGCTGTTCCAATCTTGATGATCAGTCGAGATCGTACAGCTCAATTTAGATTTACTACCGGTAGAAGGAAGAACTGACGGCTTTACTTGTATACCGCCTTACTAGCTCTCCCTGGCCAACGGTTGGGCCAAAGGGGATG
Organism: Saposhnikovia divaricata; assembly: GCA_036435485.1. Lineage (NCBI taxonomy): Eukaryota > Viridiplantae > Streptophyta > Magnoliopsida > Apiales > Apiaceae > Saposhnikovia > Saposhnikovia divaricata. Next base: position 31,780,199 of record CM071600.1, read on the forward strand.
GACCGGCGCTACTCGGCCTCTTACACGACTCCTAGTTCAAATAGAATTCATGATTCTGAATGTAACGTTCGTCCCCCTTTCCCCAAGTATAATACTTGTTGATAAGACTCCACAAAGTAGTCGTATCTAGTTGGAAAGGAAAATTTACCAATAACTCCCAAGCTATTACTTGGTAACGGATATCAACTTGTTCCAGTAATCTTACCCCTCGAAAGATGAGAAGGTAAGCAACGACTTAATAAGTCAACAGCACCCGAGTTGCGGGTGAAGGGAATACTTTATGACCGGGAAGTCGACAAGATAAATAACATTTTCCAAGTAAGGTTCCCTTATTATTAAGGGGGTAGACTCAAAGAAAAATGATGTCTGAGAACCTTTCTTGATATAAGATTAATAATAATATGACTCCGAGATATTTTCTGTAATAATCGAAGAAGATAAACCTTATCGACGTTATTCTAAGTATGGAATAAATATCCAGAGAATATTTATTGAGTTAAAATATTTAAAGAATATTTGGGAAAATGAAAGAATATCTTTAATCAGAGTATTTCTCAAAATAATCCCTGAAGAAATATCAGGAGGATATTTATTGAATAAATAAATATTTAAATGAATATTCAAAACAATATTCATTAATTAATAGACCTGAAAAGAATATTTAAGGTAATATTCATAATTAATTAGGAATTTAAATGAATATTCAAAAGTAATATTCATTTAATGAATAATATCCTAAATGAATATCAAGTAATATTCATTTAGTAATCCAAGCCTTAAGGAATATTCGAGATAATATTCGGTAATTAAATCAAGCTTCAGATGAATATTAAAATAATATTCATCAAGTATTTAATATCTTAAATGAATATTCAAAAGTAATATTTATTTAATAAAATAATATTCTAAAAGAATATCCAAATAATATTCATTTAATAGTCTCATCTTTAGAAGAATATTCGAAATAATAGTCGATAATCAATTCGACTCTGAATGAATATTGAGAAATATTATTCGTTGAATAGTTACGTTCAAATAATTATTTGAAGCAAGGATCGATAAAATAATTAGTCTCGAACGAATATTCAAATAATATTCGTCGCCCAAATAATAGAAAATATTTACTTAAATATTTTCCTCCGAGGAAATCTCGATATATCAAGAAATATTGACTCCCGGTCTATATTCGATGAATAAGATATATGCGCCCTTCTCTGAGGGTCTTACAATAACCGGCTTATAACTGATGTATAACTATCTAGCTTATAAGCCAACAATAACATTCAGGGAACAAGTATATCAATTCAACTTGAAAGTAGGCATGCATGCAATGGCATATGTATATCAGCAATCATATATATATATTTATTCAATCACAACAACAGCCTAAAAGAAGGGAATTGAAACTTGCCTGGTAGTCGAGTACGGTAAGGGGTAGTGGTAGCGGGCCCCGGTTCAGCTTGGTGATCTATAAATAACCAAGGCATTCGGGATTAATCACTTAACATATTAAAAGTTAAGTTATACTTAACTCGAAACACGTTCTCGAGTTATCTCGTTATACCCCTTTTTGTGGATTACTTTTATCACTGATCCGACCCGACATTCGTTCGTTAATACGACATGTCATTGTACTTATACTTGGGACATACTTAAGTCATATGAGTTCTAAGGTCGATCGTTATGAACCAATACTATACTCCGAGTTTTATCGCCCGTTTTCTAAGTGTTTTACCGAAGTTATAAAAGAGTCGTCTTTTAGGGGTTCGTTCGCGTTTAACCTCGACTCGAACATTTTTAATAAATCGAAAAATGATCCTTTTGACATACGGTTTTCTTTCACACCTTCCTTTTTACCTCTAGTATTTATTTACCAAGATTTGCCATGACGTTACATAGTTTACGAGGGTTCAATTACAGTTACGAACTTTCGTTTACGGATTCGAACTACTTTTAGTAATTTGGTTGTAAATCCTAAACCGTAAGTCCGTTTCACGTGATCTTTATATCAAAACGAAGCTTAGAACATTACCTATCCTACCATGGCAGATTGCAAAGCTAGGCAGTGAGTTACATCTACTGTCCAAGTTGTTTTTCTTAAGGTTAACGAAATTTCGGCATTACGACGGCTATATATCGAACGTTCCAAAAATTATAACAATCCAACCAAGCCACACCGGGCATCCACACAACTTATCACATGATCATGAACATCATCAAGTCCAGATCATACCAGTTTACCACAATAATTAACATGCTTTCTTGCTCAACTAAATCACTTACTAATTATGCTTATAATCATGCTAACATCATAACCAAGCTTAGCTCATCAAAAACATCCATAAACTTAAAGTTGATCTAGGGTTTCAAGAGTGTTATACCTTCTTGAGAGTATGTACTAGCCTTACAAAGCTTGTTATAGTCCTTGGATAGCCTCAGGGTAGCTAAGATCAACCATGAAAACAAGAAAAATCAAAGATTAGTTCATGAAACACTATTCATCCTCCTCTTTCATGATTTTTTTGAAAACGGAAACAAAGGAGTTTGGACTTGAAATTTTTAGGAGATTGCTTTTATGAAATATAGGACTCACCATAAAAATTTGATGATCAAACAAGGAGTGGAAGCTTGGTTTGGAAATCTAAAAATTCCAAAAATTCGAAGTCTTGTTTCTTGAGGGGAAAAACAGGGTGATTTTCTTGAATTTATTTACCTATCCAAACGATCTTCAAAAATTATGAAATTTTGAACGAATACTCTACATATATTGAGGAAGCTATGGTTAAAATTTGGTGATCTATGAATGGGTAGAAGTGGAGATATGAATTTTTCTTTGAGGAGTGTTCTTGCTTGGCAGTTTTGAAGAATGGAGAGAATGGAGTTGTTTTGCTTGGTTGAATTTCAATAATGCATAAAGTGATGTAAGTTGGATAATATCTCATCCTAAAGCTACTTTAATAAAGGTGTGATGCAATGCATGATGTCATTTGGGGCATGTGTCAAGAGGTGTGTTAAAGAAGTTAACACTTGGTTGATCTTTGGATGGAATTCATGCTAAGTATTAGTTCCAATCTCTAAGTGTGCTAGTTACTTGAGTCACCACTTGGTTGCTAGATATTTTCTACTAGCACATGCATGCATCTTGATTCCCGGCTTGTTTCTGTGTCCGGTTATTGCCCGTTTCGATTGATCGTTCGTGAGAATATTTCACGGATTTCTAATTAGGGTTTACCGGGAATCCTTTTTAATATTAATACTTTCATTCTCCATCTTTCATTCTAACTTTCCAATTTATATTCCTTAAATCCATTCGTTAAATACTTAAGGCTATCAGTGTCCAGGGAACTCTCGGAGAAAATAAAAGTGCGGTTTTTCAGAATCCGACAGCTTTTACATACACTTATTTTCCCCCTGGATCACTAATACGAACTCGGAAATCCGTTCCGAATACTTCTATATAGTGTCGTCTCATATTATTATATACTCCCACCACAACACTATTCATTCTATATTCTTTACTTGTTCCCTTAGGGTTGTATAATTGTCCGTATTCTCTTTCGATCGTTCCTTAACCTTTTTACGGAACTACTGGATTAATCGTTACCGATCTGGATGACATGAGAATATTCTCCTGCTTGAGATTGCCATATCTTATTCCCTTAGAAGATAGATTATTCTTACCTATGTTGTTACCCTTTAGCATTCTTCAAGACATAGAAATAATAAAGTCGAATTCCATTCATTCTTTCCAAATATCAATTATTACATTGTAGCCATAACCACTCCTCAGTGGTTTCCTACCTTCATTCTTAAATCAATATAATAACATCCCAAAATATCAAATCCTCAAAGTTAATATCTCAATTCTTGGATTATAATAATATTTAATCCACTGTCCGGTCAAATATTATACCGAAAAGAATTTGGAATTTCTGAATTCCGATCGTCTCTGCATTCACTTATTTCCTCCGCGTATTACTAATATGACTTCGAAACATCCACATCACGTCCCGTACATAGGGTGGAGTGAAAAGTTTTCCAACTTACAAAATCACTATTCGTCCACCAAATTACTATGCACATACAGGAAACACTATGCACGTACGGGAAATACTATGCACGTACGGGAAATACTATGCACGTACTCATTTCCCTTCAAGGATCAATTAGCTCCTTTCTGGATGGTAGATTATTCTTATCTAGGTCCTCAACCATCGAATTACTCTATTCTGACAATATACCAATGCATCAGGATCATTGTCCAAAGCAATGTCCATTCATTACAATCATTGTTCTTTGAAACCACCATTCATTAGAGTTGGTGACCTTGCTGTCGGAATCATTGTTTCTCATTTTATCATTACTTAATAAAAAGTTTTAATTATATCCAAAATTTGGGGTTCTTACAGTCTCCCCTCCTTAAAAGGATTCCGTCCCGGAATCAGGTAGGAAGCAAAGAGTCGTTTGCCTGTCGTTCACTCTTTAGCTTCCCGGTCAATTCTTAGTCGTTCTACCCTTCCTCAGCACATCTTCTAGTGCTACAATTCATACTTTATCCTTTTTCCATCAACGTTGCTACTTTTCGTACAACTCACTATCCGGGTTATACTCTTACTCAGTCTTATCCTTATTGATACCTGCAGTAACATTGGTATCACTATCACCCTACGATTCGGAGGTAACCTCGCTCGTACTGTGCATTTCCTGATCGCTTTAATCTTCGTAATCTCGATCAATATAGAGAAGTGGAAAGATTTATTGAGAGATCACTATGATCAATTGAACATTTGTCATATTGCATAGTTAGTACAGAAGGGGGCCAGCCTTTAGTACTTGACAAGCAATTAAACAAGTCATTGCATTCCACTTAGACTTCTATCACATAGACAGATAGTCACGTAGCAGTACCTCCCCTCCTAAAAGGGTTGTTCTTCTCAATTCATAAAGAAGATGAATAAGAGAGAAGAAGAGAAAAGAGTTCTAATGGATCATAGAAAGCTTTCATGATTGTAGAATATCATACTCAGAATTTACCTCTGAACTATAGAGGTTTATCAAAGAAGAAATTAATCATAATTATATCCAATACTATTTGATCGCAATCTCACATGTCAACATATCTTGCTGCTTTGTACATTATTCTATGGACAAATACTCTTGTTCAATCTTAGCGATACTCACATTCGGGAAATCCTTCAACCTTTCAGGTTAAATCTTAGATTTCTCACTTGACATCATTATTACTGACATCCCATATCATGTTACTAGCTTTTTCATAACTATAATATTGACACTATCAGGTTGTCATCCTGAGAATTCATTAGAAAACCCATTCATAACATTCCTTGCTTCTCATTCCATAGTTGCTTCCCCAGCCTTTTCTTTATCAATCACATCCTTCTTATTAGCTGATTCATATAATCTACTTCTGCCAACCTTGTTTCTCATTACTTGTTCTTTTCTATCCGTGGTTTTCCACAGGTTGTCTTTCGTAAGTCAGACCAGGTCGCATATCTACATGCTCGTACTCCTATCATCTATTGAACATCTGCATTTTACTGGCGTAGCCTGGCCACATGAAAACCCGTTATGACCATGCCATAATTTTGGGGGTAAGGCTGGCTCGAATACCGCCGTCCGAACACTTTAAACTCTCAAGTGGCCCAATAAGTCTTGGGCTCAACCGCCCTTCCCTCCAAGTCTCATTAATTCTTTCTACGGGAATACGTTTAGCATCACGAATTATCAACCTCATATTCTTTATCTTGTTTGTGCAGAAGTACACTAACACAAACTTGCTTGTCATTCATCAACATGCTATTTAGCTTATCAATAGCAGCACTTTCTTTATCTTTACGTTGTCATCTCCTTTCTTAGAAGAATCACCATCGCTTGTTGTTTACGTAGTGCGTTAATAGCTAACCCTACGGGTTTCAAATCCCTTAGGGAGACAAAGTAATCATTATTCCTTATCCATAAGGAACACTTCCTGAACTTGATGTAGATATAACGTGAAGCAGATAGAATTGCAGAAGAGTTTCAAGCATCGCAGCTAGGTCCGGTTGATGAAACTATCACTTATGCATCTTCCATAAAAGACTGGAAACTTAACGGTTTACTTCATCAATTTTGTACCATGGTCCTGGTTTGCCTCAAAACGGGGCCTTCTAAGGTACGTAATATGCTTAAGACTCCATCAGGAATCGAATCTTTACTTAAACTATTATTACTGTTAATTCTTGCACAGTCATCAGAAGGAATGTAAATTCCTCCATTCCGATATGACCTTCAAGGTCCTACCAAATATCATCCTGTTTCTTAGGTATGAACATTTGTAATTATTCCTTTATACTTAGATTGTCGGCCACCTCATTGGCCTTTCTTGATGATAATGTTTTCTTGTAACCCATGTTTTCTGGGTACATTCCAGCTCAAGTTTTTCTACCTCATTCCCATCACTGTTGGGTTAAAGCATTCTCCCTTAAGCTCTGCTGAAGGAGAAAATATAACTATCAGTCATTTCCATAAGTCATTGCTTCCACCTACCCGTGGGAACTTTATCACGTTTATTCCCAATCCTACTTAGGATACTTCTTTTCTTAGTTCTTTCTTTATCTTAGGATAATCTCAACCTTTATAGGTTCAACCCATACTTCCTCAGGGTTTCATACATGCCTCATCTGGCATTATTGTTACGATGTCATACATTCCTTACCAAACTTCCATTTTTGAAGTTCGGAATATTACCCTTTTTCCTTGTAAGGTTTCGTAGGCCATCCTTATCATTCCTACGGTATTTTCTGGGTACCGGGTATATCAAAATGTCATTGATCAATACTCTAATAATTCTATTTATGTTCTTTCCAGAACTCTTTTTAATAATCCTTACCGGTCATTGTTGCCTTAGCAAGTCCAGCTCATATCATCTGAAGTCATAATGTCGTTATTAGGGTTAATGCCACCCCTTGTGCATTCCCCAGGGTTTGTCTTAATTTATGGATATCCTATCCTTAATTCAACTGCCAAGGAATTCTTGCATCTTATAATTGGCAATCAGATCATGTATCCTTAATAAAGGTCTTTTTTTTTCAATCATTCTCATTTGATAATCGATCGGTGGTTTAATGCCACCCTCTTCTTTCAGACAGTTGTCAGCCTATTTGGCCTTCCAAAAAGGCAACGTATGCCTATCTCTTCTCTTACCGAACTTGTTAATGGTATCAAGGATGTTCTGGAAGATATTGGTCGAGTTCAACGTGAATCTCTTAGTGCTTATCGTTCTTCGCAAAGGTACTTGCCTCAAACAAAATTCCTACAGCATAATGTTCAATTTCTGACCTTTTCTATACCCTCTTCATATACCTTCATTGTTTACTTTCCTCCGTCATAATATATTCATGGTATTCATGATACCCTAACATCATACATCTCAAGTCACTATACTGCCATTTTACTCGAAATCTTGGACAACCATATACACATGAGTCACTTTAGTACGGGTGACCCCATCCCAAAAAGGTCTAGTGAATTCCCAATCAAAACATGGGTTGTTCGGCAGAAGATTCACACGATCTCATTAATGTTTCCTTTATATCAGAAGCCCTTGCAGTCGGTGCTTTCTTAGAAGCAACCCTGCTTTGTCTTTTCATTGCTGGTCTAGTCACTTTATAGTCCATTGTGACTTGGCCTCAACTGGCCACACATAAAAATATATGATTTTAGGGGTTGGCTAATAGCATTACTTTTCTAGCAATTGCCGGCATAGTGCCTTCTTCTTTGATACCTTTCTACCTTTCCAAAACTTTACTCCATATAAGTCTTAATCGACTACTCGGCACCGTCTCCGGTCACCTTTCCTCCACTTTTATCTTTTCAACTATTCTTATCAATCCTGCGTGCCACACAAGCTTACCATTCCTGGCATAACAGCCTTTTCATTTAAGTCAATCCTGGAATTTCTCAGTTCGGCTGGTTTCTTACTTACATTTCCTATTTTCGTCCAATCTCACTTCATCATTTTATCACTACCGTCGATTGTAATGCTCAAGGTCCGTTTACTAACCCATTTTACAGCATCCTTACCCAAATCACAGGGTTTGCTCCAATTTTTACTCTCTTCCATGACATTCTCTGATAATCAGAAAGACAAGGTTTGCCAAAATTCACCGAATTCCTTTCCAGACTCAGGGAAATTTTGATCAATCTACCCACCTACTGGTAACATTAAGGAGACCAGTTTCGAAACCTGAAGAATAGTTCTATGAACCTCCAAGCAGGTGGAATCATAAGCAGTCATAGTTAACGAAATAATCATCATCGGATTGGAAGTTTACCCACTGGAGAGGAATCAATTATATCCATCCCTTAGAAGGGAATCAATAGTTTCAAACTGAAACCTGTCACAACGTCCTGATATTCAATACTACCAAATGTCGGTCTACCTAACCCTTTATGCGAAGCGTCATTGGAAGCACAAAGTCTCCTTTTAGCTCCAGGAAGATTTTCTCACATTTTTCTCTTTAACTGCTGATCGTATTACTTGATCTATTATAATTCCGTGTCGGAGTAAACTTAAGGTAACTACTATAATCCATTCAAAGAGAAGAAGAAATTTAATATTCCTCTGAATCACATGCATCTAACGTTTCTGGTTCATCATTTAACTGAGTTGAATTAACTCTATACTCAGTCTCTGGCAGTAGTCTCATTACGAGTTCATCTTGACTCACTGGTCTTATCTTCCGATAGGTTCTGAGATCATTGTCTTGCTTACTACTTCCTTATATAACTTTACCCAACCATGCTATCACTTCCCAATGTCTTTACTTTCTAAATGATTCATTCATAAAATGAATATTTTCCTTAATAAAACCACCTTATTAACCTCAATTTGGTTCCATAATTTACAACCTACGACACCTGCCTTCTCATGGCGAATTATTACTGACCATATTCATACTAATTCATTTATCAAATGATATGGCACTTACTGCCTCCTTCTCAACTATTCCTAGGGACTCTGTTCCTCGCCCTAAATCGATGTCTTTGATAATCATACATCCCTCTAGCTCTTTCTTTGTTAAGATGAAAATCTCTAAGGATTCTCATCTTTTTTTTTTCCGTATAAGATCTCAAGTAATTCTTCCAATCCTTCTTTCTTGCTGGTACTACATCTGGTAGTCCGGCTATGAATTCAACATGCATCTTCAGATCTCTTAATAATATCTCGGTTCTTTATACTCACTTTTCGGAGAACCATATCTTAATCATCACAGTCATTCTGGCTGCGACCCTCATTACCCATGGGTAAGCTCCTTATCCTAACAGGATTTTCCTTATCTGCTGGAACCTCTTCCGGGTCTCCAGTAGGGTACTCCATCGAATTACCCGCTGATCTTCAGCATATAAAGCATCATCGCGCTGTTGCTCGTATGCCTCAAGGTCAGTCGCCTTACTCGTCGATACGATATCGAGCTAAGTTACTATCATTATACTTACGAGTTCCCATAAGGGTTTTATATGTCATCACTACATTAAGTAGTCCGACTATGAACTTGGCAAGAGTTCTTATTATCTTATTGAATTTATTGTTTTAACGTCACCTCATCTCTGGGGTTTATAACGTACGCTCTGATACCACTTCTGTAACACCCCCAGATCCGGGGTCCGGGATCCGGTGGTTACGGTTTCCAATTCTGTCCACAACAATTGAACTTTCCTTAACATAAAATAAATTACGTCTCTATAACCCAACACAACAATATAAAACACACCCGTTATAGTCCCAGAGATGAAATCAGAGTAACAATCAAATTTTTATTAATCACATTATGAGTTCTTACAATCCAAAAGAATTTCAATATAAATACATACTCTTTGCCATCCATTTACATAAGTCATACTAGACCATATTATTGGTACTGAAAGAATAAATATACCCTACCAATAGCTTATTCTTCAACTCTGGTAGTCTCATCGTCCTCGCCCGCGTCGAGTGCGCCTTGTGCGAGTCATCTGGTCTAGCTGTTGTTGTGATATAATAATAAAGCAAGGGTGAGCAATAGCCCACCAACAATAATATATAACTGAACGATAATGTATAACAGTTCAAAAGTATCTTTCAAACCATATGCCATGCATTTACGGAAATGATGCCAGTATAATATGAACGATTAAGTTACAAGGTAACTTAAAGTATTTGTTTGTAGAAATATCTGCTACATCAAAGTAAGCGAGATATTTTTATTGTTATTAAGAAGAGGAACTTGCAAGAAAAGGTTGCAATTCCAGTTATGACCCTTTTCCAACTCTGCCAACAGTAATCATGTTGCAGAAAATAAATAAATTTGGATGATGAACCAATGATGGAGTATTCACCGCGCCCGCTGTTCCAATCTTGATGATCAGTCGAGATCGTACAGCTCAATTTAGATTTACTACCGGTAGAAGGAAGAACTGACGGCTTTACTTGTATACCGCCTTACTAGCTCTCCCTGGCCAACGGTTGGGCCAAAGGGGATGGACCGGCGCTACTCGGCCTCTTACACGACTCCTAGTTCAAATAGAATTCATGATTCTGAATGTAACGTTCGTCCCCCTTTCCCCAAGTATAATACTTGTTGATAAGACTCCACAAAGTAGTCGTATCTAGTTGGAAAGGAAAATTTACCAATAACTCCCAAGCTATTACTTGGTAACGGATATCAACTTGTTCCAGTAATCTTACCCCTCGAAAGATGAGAAGGTAAGCAACGACTTAATAAGTCAACAGCACCCGAGTTGCGGGTGAAGGGAATACTTTATGACCGGGAAGTCGACAAGATAAATAACATTTTCCAAGTAAGGTTCCCTTATTATTAAGGGGGTAGACTCAAAGAAAAATGATGTCTGAGAACCTTTCTTGATATAAGATTAATAATAATATGACTCCGAGATATTTTCTGTAATAATCGAAGAAGATAAACCTTATCGACGTTATTCTAAGTATGGAATAAATATCCAGAGAATATTTATTGAGTTAAAATATTTAAAGAATATTTGGGAAAATGAAAGAATATCTTTAATCAGAGTATTTCTCAAAATAATCCCTGAAGAAATATCAGGAGGATATTTATTGAATAAATAAATATTTAAATGAATATTCAAAACAATATTCATTAATTAATAGACCTGAAAAGAATATTTAAGGTAATATTCATAATTAATTAGGAATTTAAATGAATATTCAAAAGTAATATTCATTTAATGAATAATATCCTAAATGAATATCAAGTAATATTCATTTAGTAATCCAAGCCTTAAGGAATATTCGAGATAATATTCGGTAATTAAATCAAGCTTCAGATGAATATTAAAATAATATTCATCAAGTATTTAATATCTTAAATGAATATTCAAAAGTAATATTTATTTAATAAAATAATATTCTAAAAGAATATCCAAATAATATTCATTTAATAGTCTCATCTTTAGAAGAATATTCGAAATAATAGTCGATAATCAATTCGACTCTGAATGAATATTGAGAAATATTATTCGTTGAATAGTTACGTTCAAATAATTATTTGAAGCAAGGATCGATAAAATAATTAGTCTCGAACGAATATTCAAATAATATTCGTCGCCCAAATAATAGAAAATATTTACTTAAATATTTTCCTCCGAGGAAATCTCGATATATCAAGAAATATTGACTCCCGGTCTATATTCGATGAATAAGATATATGCGCCCTTCTCTGAGGGTCTTACAATAACCGGCTTATAACTGATGTATAACTATCTAGCTTATAAGCCAACAATAACATTCAGGGAACAAGTATATCAATTCAACTTGAAAGTAGGCATGCATGCAATGGCATATGTATATCAGCAATCATATATATATATTTATTCAATCACAACAACAGCCTAAAAGAAGGGAATTGAAACTTGCCTGGTAGTCGAGTACGGTAAGGGGTAGTGGTAGCGGGCCCCGGTTCAGCTTGGTGATCTATAAATAACCAAGGCATTCGGGATTAATCACTTAACATATTAAAAGTTAAGTTATACTTAACTCGAAACACGTTCTCGAGTTATCTCGTTATACCCCTTTTTGTGGATTACTTTTATCACTGATCCGACCCGACATTCGTTCGTTAATACGACATGTCATTGTACTTATACTTGGGACATACTTAAGTCATATGAGTTCTAAGGTCGATCGTTATGAACCAATACTATACTCCGAGTTTTATCGCCCGTTTTCTAAGTGTTTTACCGAAGTTATAAAAGAGTCGTCTTTTAGGGGTTCGTTCGCGTTTAACCTCGACTCGAACATTTTTAATAAATCGAAAAATGATCCTTTTGACATACGGTTTTCTTTCACACCTTCCTTTTTACCTCTAGTATTTATTTACCAAGATTTGCCATGACGTTACATAGTTTACGAGGGTTCAATTACAGTTACGAACTTTCGTTTACGGATTCGAACTACTTTTAGTAATTTGGTTGTAAATCCTAAACCGTAAGTCCGTTTCACGTGATCTTTATATCAAAACGAAGCTTAGAACATTACCTATCCTACCATGGCAGATTGCAAAGCTAGGCAGTGAGTTACATCTACTGTCCAAGTTGTTTTTCTTAAGGTTAACGAAATTTCGGCATTACGACGGCTATATATCGAACGTTCCAAAAATTATAACAATCCAACCAAGCCACACCGGGCATCCACACAACTTATCACATGATCATGAACATCATCAAGTCCAGATCATACCAGTTTACCACAATAATTAACATGCTTTCTTGCTCAACTAAATCACTTACTAATTATGCTTATAATCATGCTAACATCATAACCAAGCTTAGCTCATCAAAAACATCCATAAACTTAAAGTTGATCTAGGGTTTCAAGAGTGTTATACCTTCTTGAGAGTATGTACTAGCCTTACAAAGCTTGTTATAGTCCTTGGATAGCCTCAGGGTAGCTAAGATCAACCATGAAAACAAGAAAAATCAAAGATTAGTTCATGAAACACTATTCATCCTCCTCTTTCATGATTTTTTTGAAAACGGAAACAAAGGAGTTTGGACTTGAAATTTTTAGGAGATTGCTTTTATGAAATATAGGACTCACCATAAAAATTTGATGATCAAACAAGGAGTGGAAGCTTGGTTTGGAAATCTAAAAATTCCAAAAATTCGAAGTCTTGTTTCTTGAGGGGAAAAACAGGGTGATTTTCTTGAATTTATTTACCTATCCAAACGATCTTCAAAAATTATGAAATTTTGAACGAATACTCTACATATATTGAGGAAGCTATGGTTAAAATTTGGTGATCTATGAATGGGTAGAAGTGGAGATATGAATTTTTCTTTGAGGAGTGTTCTTGCTTGGCAGTTTTGAAGAATGGAGAGAATGGAGTTGTTTTGCTTGGTTGAATTTCAATAATGCATAAAGTGATGTAAGTTGGATAATATCTCATCCTAAAGCTACTTTAATAAAGGTGTGATGCAATGCATGATGTCATTTGGGGCATGTGTCAAGAGGTGTGTTAAAGAAGTTAACACTTGGTTGATCTTTGGATGGAATTCATGCTAAGTATTAGTTCCAATCTCTAAGTGTGCTAGTTACTTGAGTCACCACTTGGTTGCTAGATATTTTCTACTAGCACATGCATGCATCTTGATTCCCGGCTTGTTTCTGTGTCCGGTTATTGCCCGTTTCGATTGATCGTTCGTGAGAATATTTCACGGATTTCTAATTAGGGTTTACCGGGAATCCTTTTTAATATTAATACTTTCATTCTCCATCTTTCATTCTAACTTTCCAATTTATATTCCTTAAATCCATTCGTTAAATACTTAAGGCTATCAGTGTCCAGGGAACTCTCGGAGAAAATAAAAGTGCGGTTTTTCAGAATCCGACAGCTTTTACATACACTTATTTTCCCCCTGGATCACTAATACGAACTCGGAAATCCGTTCCGAATACTTCTATATAGTGTCGTCTCATATTATTATATACTCCCACCACAACACTATTCATTCTATATTCTTTACTTGTTCCCTTAGGGTTGTATAATTGTCCGTATTCTCTTTCGATCGTTCCTTAACCTTTTTACGGAACTACTGGATTAATCGTTACCGATCTGGATGACATGAGAATATTCTCCTGCTTGAGATTGCCATATCTTATTCCCTTAGAAGATAGATTATTCTTACCTATGTTGTTACCCTTTAGCATTCTTCAAGACATAGAAATAATAAAGTCGAATTCCATTCATTCTTTCCAAATATCAATTATTACATTGTAGCCATAACCACTCCTCAGTGGTTTCCTACCTTCATTCTTAAATCAATATAATAACATCCCAAAATATCAAATCCTCAAAGTTAATATCTCAATTCTTGGATTATAATAATATTTAATCCACTGTCCGGTCAAATATTATACCGAAAAGAATTTGGAATTTCTGAATTCCGATCGTCTCTGCATTCACTTATTTCCTCCGCGTATTACTAATATGACTTCGAAACATCCACATCACGTCCCGTACATAGGGTGGAGTGAAAAGTTTTCCAACTTACAAAATCACTATTCGTCCACCAAATTACTATGCACATACAGGAAACACTATGCACGTACGGGAAATACTATGCACGTACGGGAAATACTATGCACGTACTCATTTCCCTTCAAGGATCAATTAGCTCCTTTCTGGATGGTAGATTATTCTTATCTAGGTCCTCAACCATCGAATTACTCTATTCTGACAATATACCAATGCATCAGGATCATTGTCCAAAGCAATGTCCATTCATTACAATCATTGTTCTTTGAAACCACCATTCATTAGAGTTGGTGACCTTGCTGTCGGAATCATTGTTTCTCATTTTATCATTACTTAATAAAAAGTTTTAATTATATCCAAAATTTGGGGTTCTTACAATTGTATTCAACTGGTAGATGTTTTAGAGGAGATTCGTGGAAATCATCTGGATTAAGATCAACCATATCTGACTTGATGAGAAAAGTCATCTCTTCTAAGAGATAGTTCATTTGCTCCTGATCATCAAGAGTAAAGAACTTTTCAGTGGTAATGAACCAAAAGCTAGGGTTCATATGAAGATTTGGGTTGAAAGCCATGATGGAAAGAGAAAAGAATGAAAAGTTTTTGGAGAATGGCATAAGACGTCGGTTTCTTTAATAGAAAGACGTGGGAAGCTGAACAGTCGTTTGGGAAATATCAATGCAGACAGTCATAATTATGTGTGACTATATTTCTTGTATTTTCAAGATATATTGAATGAATTTAACCAATTGATTTTGTTCAGATTTTATTTATTTCTTTTACAGGTAAAAGAAAATGCCTTGTGGAAACTTCATTTAGTCTCTGAAATCAGGATGATATTGATCAGGAATATAAGTGTGTTCACATCAGGATTAGTAATTCTTTTTATTCAGAAATCACATTGAATCGTGTGGTTATCCTGATGAGAAGATCACATCAGGAAAAGGAAGCTGATCAGTATTGATTTTTATCTTGATTTTACCTTGACTTATTTACTTGAAATTATTTTTGGATTTTATTTTCCAAAAAGTTGTGGGTAACTGCATTTTTCAGGGACTGACACCTGTCAACCTACGTGTCAACGTGGGATAATGGGTCTAAAGGATTTTTGAAATATAATTATTTTGACACTCTAATCGTGTAATTGCTTTCTCTAATTTCATTCTCTAAAGCAAAAACACTCTCGAGTTCTCAAAATCACTAATCAATTTCAAAGATTTTTTAAGTTCTTTTCAGATCAAAATGGTAACTCAAAGAAGACTACCCAAATCAGTAGCTTTCAAGTTTGGTGACTTTGATTTTATGATGAACAATCATATTGCAGCTATCACCAACAAGGAAGGGGTGTCAACTGATTTTCACCCGATAATGAACTTTATGGCGAAATGATCATTAAGCTATGCCTTGACAGTACTCCACAAATTAATCAAGTAGCTGTTTCATAAGCTTGGGAGAATGCTGAGGTAATTGATTCTACTCAGAGTCAATCAGGTAAGATTGTTCTACACTTAGGACAAGACTCATTTAATCTTACTGAATCTGTTGTTAATTCAGTACTTCGCTTACCTATTAGTACTAATTTTGAGAATGTACCATCTGATGATGATGTGAGAACTATGTTATCTAAATTAGGTTATAATGGACCTCTAGATAACATGAGCCAGTTAAATAGATCTTTTCTTAGGAAAGAATGGTCTTTCTTCTTTGATCAAATTGCTAAATGTTTTACTGGTAAATGTAGTTCTTTTCAACAAATTACTGCTGTTACATCACATATTGCATATGCCTTGCTTTATAATAGAGTAATTAATTTTGGTCACATTATCTTAAGTCAGATGTGTATTAAACTTGGGTCAAGAGATCATGACAGGAATATGGTTTATTATCACAGATTCATGCAACTGTTTATTAACCATTTCATTCCTGATGTTGAAGCTAGATTTGGTAGAGAATATTGTGTTTCTTCTTATGTACAGCAAAAGAGAATTTTCTCTGACATTACAAAGAAGGACAGTGAAAAGAATCTAGATGAAATACCTGCATTACACTATCCAAATCATGTTCAGGTACTTCTAAGAACTCAACTTCCTACTATCTATAATTCTTCTTTCTTTGGTGGTGAAATGACTCAGGAATCTCAATTGGAGGAGAACCCCCTTGTGTCTACCCAAGTAGCCAAAAACATTATAGTCTCTGAAACAAGTCTAAAACCAAATTTTGATCCACAGCCTATTGTTTCAAAGAAGCCAACCTCTGGTGTTTCTCAAAAGACATCAGTTGTAAGGAAGAAAAGATTTGTCATTTCAAGTAGTAGTTCTAGTGAAGATGATGATAATATATCTCTTGCTGAGAGAGCAGAATTGAAGGCGGCAATTCAACTTTCTAAGCTAGGACAAAGAGATGGAACACCTAGTCATAGCCAGGCTGCAGTCTCTCAAAAGGCTGTAGTTCTTAAAAAGGGAAAACAGTTACTGGATACTGTCTCTCAAAAGACTGTGTCTATTGAAAAAGGATCTTATCCCAAGATCACTTCTGTGTCTACACCTCTTGAGTCTTCTCAAGACAAATCTGTTGCTCATTATACTAGGAGAACAGGGAGAAAGATTCATTTTTCACCTACACACACAGTGTCAAGTCCAACTAACATTATGCAGGTCTCTACAAATAAGGTTATATCCAAGTCAGTATCTGACAAGAGAGATCTGGATCTTGATCCTTCATGGGAAACTACATTGACATACAGACTGGCTATGGAACTTATTTCTCTAAAAGTGAAGCTTTCCAGGCCTGTTCTAGCTTTTTTGATTGAAAGAGTTCCTAAACTTTCATTTTTTGGAGAATATGGACTATTACATGAAAGACTTGATTTAATGAAGACGTACTTCTATGTATCAGTCAGAAAGGAATTACACAAAAAATTTGGACTTTCTAAGCATGTTGCACTTCAATCACTTCATGCATATCTATTTGACAAGGATGTCATTGTTGAAGATGCTTCAGCTCAAGGTGAACAAGAGGAGGTAGTTGATAGAAGGAAGCAGTCAACAGAAGATACTATTGCAGCAGTGGTGAATAGTAAGATAGATCAGATCACAGTCACTGCAACACAAGAACCATCTAGTCAGAGGTTGGATGACTTAGGAACTGTGATTGATGGTGCTGAAAGGTCTTCTATGATGACTGAAATTGCAATTGAGAGACCCTATGATATGGGAGGAATGACTTTGATTGATTTTTCTGAAGATCAAACCAATATTGTTCTTTCAGAGTTTATCCACTTTGAGGGTGTATCTCAGCAACCAACACTTAAAGACGGTGACATACTAGCTATGATGTCTAATGAAGTATTACTGAAGACATCAGAGTCTAGTGTAAAACCTGAAAGTGGTATACTGGAGCCTGTAGTTTCTGGAAAGAAAGTAGATGTTTGTAAGGGTTCAAAGACTATAGCAGCTCACTCCTTGGAGAAAACCTCAAGCCCCATGCCATATGAGGAACCCTCTCTCCATATGAGTTCAGGTATAAAAACTTCTTCTAACCCCTATTTTTCTGTAGGTCATGAGAGTACTTATCCAAATTTAAGTGATACACTTGAAAAGATGGATATAGATCCACACACAGAGAGGCTGGCTCCTGACCAGGCAAAAGGAGAGGTAGAAAGAGTGTTGACTTTAGATAGTCAAAGTGAGAATGAGCGTATGGATGATCAACTCCATAGTGAGGGAGAGAAAGTTAGGAAACCACCATCGTTTGATTTCTGGGATCAGGTTTTTCCTGAATCTTGGTCTGAAAATCTTGGTATGGATGCTGGTACTTATTCTTTTATCAAGATGTATGAGAAGCATGACTTAGCACATCACAATGCAAAGCTAGAAGTTAAAGCTCAGAAACAGAAAGAAAGGCTTGCAGGAATCATTAACAGAAGAGGTGAAAGGCTAAGACAAACTTCTACTCAACCAGTACCAGAAGATATTCCTAATGATCCTAGTATTCCTTTGTATGTACTTCCAATATCAGCTAGAATTGAGACATCAACAGTATCTGATCAATCTAAGGAGGAGTCAGGATTTGTAGATGTTAGTACATAGAATACTGGTGAAGGACAGGATGATCATCTTCAGCTCCAGATCAGAGAGATGAGGATGTTTGTACTTCTACTCAAGTATTATTACTTGACTATCGTTCTCGACAGGCAACTTCTTCTACAAGACTTGAAGATACAGTTCTTTCTGCATCTGCATCTGAATCTGAAGATACAACAAGCACTTCCAACATTGAAGTCAATTCTGAACTTCTTAAGGACATTCAGAAATCTCAAAGTGATATTCAATCAAGACTTCAAATTCTTGAAGAAAACCAAGTCACTATTATGGACAATCAAGCAATTCTGATGAATCTCATTTGTTCTGTTACTGAATCTCTTGGTATTAATGTTGCTGATGTCAAAAAGGGGGAGATAAATACAATTCAGAAACAACAACAACAACAACAACAACAACAACAACAACAGACTGGGGGAAATAAACAGACTGGGGGAAATAAACAGACTGGGAGCAGAATTAAGGGTGATAGAGTTGGTAAATTTCATCATGGAAGTGGTAAAGGAAAAGAAGCATCAGATAGTTGAATTCTTTCTTCTAAGTACTAGATACATATCTACATCTGAAGAAGGAGGTACTTAACTTCATGATCTTAAATTCATAAATTTAATTCTGGTTGTATTGTTATATGTTTTGACATCTACAACTTAGATTTATGCTTCAGATTCTAAAGCATAAATAGGGGGAGATTGTTAGGAATAATTCATAAGTTGTGATGTTGAGAATAGAATTTTGCTAATACTTCTTGTATATCCTGATCTTATAAAGGATTTAGCACTTTGTATAGGATATATGTGTTAGACAGTAATCTGTAGAGTTTAGTCAGGAATAGTGCGTCAGAGACTACATTTCAGGAACTAAGAGCAGATCCTGATACAGCAAGCCAGATCCTGATCAAATACTGATGGGATGATCAGATCCTGATACAATGGGAAATCCTGATATCAGTCGTGTTACTGATGATGTCATTATGGATGCTACAGAAACTGGCAAGTGCTATAAAACAGGATCTTTGTTTTGGAGAACAAGCAAGAAGATATTGTGAAGGAAACGAATTCTCTATTTATGGAAACTATCAACTGGATGGCGGAACATTGTCATAGATAGATTATAATTCTGTTATTAGTTGATAGGTAGCATTATAAATACTCTCTCAATATCATTGTAAAAAGAGCGAATTGAGAATTATAGAGTGCATATCGTGTGAAGCTCTATATAAGGTTTGTATTCGAGAGTTCGAAACAAAGAGAGAGAGAGAGAGAGATTTGTATTGTCAGCAACTGCTAAAGGTATTGTACACCTTTGGTAGAGTTTGTATTTGATTTATTTTAATACAATCAAAGTTTGATTCATTCGTTGTTCTTGTTCATCTAATCAAGCAAAAATCAGACACGATTATATAACTTGTATTAAACCCCCCTTCTACAAGTTATTCGAGTTAACAAACATTAATAATCTCACATCGATTTATATAAATGGTACGCTTGAGTTTTCTGGATATAGAAAAATCGAATTACACTGTTATGTTGACACAGGTGCAAGTCTTTGCATAGCAAGTAAGTACGTCATTCCACCGGAACATTGGGTGAATGCCGAAAGACCTATAGAGGTAAAAATTGCTAATGGAAAAACCATTGTAATTCATCAACAAGAATCAAGTATAGATTTTATTTTAGGTAATAGTTTTTGCTTAAATTATAGTCCTTTTATACAACTTACTGAAAGACAGATTATTTTCACACTTAAGGGTGAAAAAATATGGGTTACGAAAGTTGCTCAAGCAAATCGAGTAGGTTTCCCTAAGTTTTTGGAATCAAAGAAAAAGAATTCAAAAACTAAACCCGTTACACCTATCAACATTACCCAGAACAAAATACACTTTTTAGAGAGGGGGAGTGATATGTTAAATAAATATCGAGACATGAATTTTTCTCTAACAAATTTATCTCTAGATATTGACATGAAATCTAAGATCAAAAGACTCTTAGAAAAAGTATGCTCAGATAATCCATTGGATCCTTAAAAGACCAAGCATTGGATGAAAGCATCAATAAAACTCAACAACCCGAAGGATATTTGCAGGGTAAAACCCATGAAATATGGCCCACAGGACGTTGAAGAATTTACAAAGCAAATTAAAGAATTATTTGAGATGAAGGTAATCATCCCTAGTAAATCAGCCCATATGTCACTAGCATTTCTAGTAGAAAATGAAGTTTAACGACGACAAGGTAAGAAACGAATGGTTGTCAACTATAAAAAGATGAACGAACTTACTATAGGGACGGTCATAATCTACCAAATAAGGATAGCTTGCTAACCCTTATAATAGGTAAGAAAATGTTTAGTTCACTAGACTGTAAATCTGGATTCTAGCAGGTACTGTTAGACGAAGAATCACAACTATTGACAGCATTTACATGTCCCCAAGGACATTATCAGTGGAGAGTGTTACCCTTTGGTTTAAAACAAGCTCCATCAATATTTCAAAGACTTATGCAGAATGTATTTAGATCTTTTGAAAAAATTTGTTGTGTTTATGTAGATGATATTCTTATATTTTCTAACAATGAAAAAGAACATCTTATACATTTGGAAGCAGTACTGAAGAAATGCGAGGGTCTTGGCACAATCCTATCCAAGAAAAAGGCGCATCTCTTCAAAACAAAGATTAATTTCTTATGACTAGAAATTGATCAAGGAACTCACTGTCCTTAGAATCATATTTTGGAACATATTCATAAGTTTCCAGATCAAATTGAAGACAGAAAGCAGTTGCAAAGATTATTAGGTATATTAACTTATGCATCTGATTACATTCCTAAACTTGCAGCTATAAGATCTCCTTTGCAGGCTAAGCTCAAGAAGGAAAATCCATGGAAATGGATAGAATCTGACACTTCTTATATAAAGAAAATTAAGAAGCAATATTAAGTTTTCAAAAGCTCTATCATCCGAAGTTAGGAGACAAGCTTATCGTAGAGACAGACGCATCTGATAAACATTGGGGTGGAGTCCTCAAAGCTATTAATTCTGATAACAAAGAATTAATATGCCGATATGCATCAGAAAGCTTTAAAGACGCAAAAACAAGATATCATTCTAATGAGAAAGAATACTTGGCGGTCAAAAGAGCTATTGCAAAATTTTCTATTTATCTAACCCCTGTTGAATTTCTTGTCAGGACATATAATAAGAATTTTACTTATTTCCTTAAATTAAAGATTGAAGGAGATAATAAGCAAGGAAGACTTGTGCGATAGTAGCAATGGTTTTCCAGATACAGCTTCAAGGTTGAACACCTTGATGGAGTTAAGAATTGTCTAGCCGACTTCTTAACCAGAGAATATCAGCAAAAGTAAGAGGTATGGTACAGAAAACTCTACAGGTTTATGTCACATCCTATTGCAGGTATCCAAGGCATCCTAGGCCTATAAATAGAAGAGGAATTCAGCAATTAGAAATCACACCAAACACAAACATCTTCTATAAAGATCCTTCAATAGATCAAAATCTCTTTATTTGAGATAAAACTATGGACTCTTCCATAGAACAGTTAAAATTGAAAAAATCCATTCTCTTGAAGAAGATCCAGCTTCTCAACGATGAATATCATATAGTTTAAGGCAAACTAGAATTTGTAAGGAAGTACTCTCTTCCTGAACAACAAAAGGTTATTTCTACACCTTCCTTGGAAACAAGCAAAGTAGAAGCTAGTCCATCTCAAACGGAAGATGGTAAAGACATATCAACACCGTTGAAAGCTGTGATTTTTATAAAAAAGCCAAAATGTAGGGAAAAATGAGTTTCCTGAACTTCAAAAGGTCATTTCATCACCTTCTTCAGAAATGAAACAAGATGAGGCTAATCATGAGTAAACGGCTCCAGGTAAAGATTCAAAAAATCCGTTGAAGGCTGTGAATTTGCCAAAAATTCAGAATGAGGTATAGACCTCCTTAACGTTAGTTGAATCCTCAAACTTAAGTTTGAGACCTAACGGGGGAATTCAAAAATCCCTAACAAGACTGAAAGTCATATTTCAACAATCCTTTCTGGATATAAAGGCTCTAAAGCCTATTATGTTGTGTTTAATGGTCCTAATGCAGGAATATACACCACATGGGATATAGCAGAGAAAGCAGTCAAAGGTTTCTCTATTTTCAAGCACAAAAAATATAAATCTTTCGCTGAAGCAAGAGTTGCAGCAAATATCTATACTAATCAAGGGTTTAAACCACCACTTAAGTTGATAAGTTCTACAGAAGCATTATAGCCAACGTATGCAGGTGCAATCACTCAGAAGAAAGGATCCTCAAGCAAGATAGTGCTAGGGACTATTCTAAAGAATCAACAACCAACGTTGATACAAACGGATGAAGATACCATCGAAACTCTTTACTCATGGTTCAACTATCTTTATCACTATGGCAAAACAGCCACAGAAAAGGAGTTTGTTAATGAACATTTGAAAGGCATATGACACAGCCTATTTGTAGTTCGAGGACTCAACTCAACTTAATCTTAGATTGTAATAAGTAAATAGCTTTAACTGTCACAAGAATCTCAGAAGATACTATCTGTCAGAAGAAAAACCCTAAAGTCAATCTATAGTTTTAATGTTTTACACTGGAAGAAGCTCAGATTGCTGATCAAGCCTCAATATAGCATCAAAGAAGTGGATTTATTTTTTTAAGACAGAGATTTCTAGAGTGACAGGTTCAGACAGAATACAGTGGAGTACAAGAAGAAGAAAGAGATGAGAAGAAAAATGAATCACATTTTTAATGTGAAAATTAAAGGACAGTCATTGAAGTTAGTCGTTCATGAACCAGACCGTGCATGGAACGTCAACAAAATATTCAGTGTTCTTTATTACTTTCAATGATTCAGAAAAGAATTAAGACAATTCAAGGATATATAATTATTCTTCTTTAATTAATTTAAATCAAGTAGTCAATTTAATTAATAAATTAATTCATCAAGAATTAATTCATTAATTAAATTAATTATTAAATTAATTAAATCTGAATAATTATTATTTAAGTAAGTTTAAATTGAAATGATTATTTATTAATCAGTTTAATTTAAAACTGAAAAAATGAACTAGCAAGACAATCAGAGATTGTCTTGCCGATTGTCTTGAAGAAGAAATCAGTAAAGCAAGACAATCTCTGATTGTCTTTGTAATGATTAATTCTGAACAGCTTTAAAAAGAAGAATAAAAATCTGATTTGATTGTCTTGACGATTGTCTTGACAGTTCAAATCAGATTGTCTTGATAATGATCAAAAAGAAAAACTTCAGACAGAATGATAATTATTGATAAAGCAAGACAAAGATCTCAGATTTTGATTGTCTTACCGATTGTCTTGGAAGAACCTGATTGTCTTGCCGATTGTATTGCCTATTGTCTTGGCAGTACAAAATTGATTGTCTTACAAGAACAGATTGTATTGCCTATTGTCTTGACAGTTATAATTGAAGAAAAAGAGGCAGTAGAAAATATATATGAAGACACAGACGACACAAGACAGACAGACAGGAATATTACATTCAACAAAGGCAATTTACTCTCTTCTCTCTCATCAAGAACACAACCTGCAGGAGCAGAAAAATTCATAGAAAATCAAGTTCATCTTATTTTTAATATCTGATCCGATAGAACTTGTTTACTTGATACTCTTGTACTATTAGCGAGTTTTTACTCCTAATCTATATCTTGATTTTTATTAACAAATCTAGAAAAATTCATGTTGAATTTTCTAATTTGTTTTTATTAACTAGATATAAATTCTGTACTGTATTTGTAACAAACCCCTCAAGTTAATATAATTTTATATTCAACTTGAATTTTGTTTCATTTAATTCCGCTCAAATTTGTCAAAATATAAATTAAATTATCCGGACAAATTTCGATTAAACAGTACTGTTTGTATTCAACCCCCCCTTCTACAAACATATTGGACCTAACAACATTTCTTCACTACAGACAAGAAGAATGTTAGTTATTTCAACTTCTATCCAAATGCTGAACCAGAGATGGTGTATGAAGCATATCAGTACGGATTATTAGCTCAAGTCTATCCCGATAGTAATCTATTGGAAATCTCTAAATTCCCCAAGGAATTTAGAAAAGTAGTTAAGGCATACAAAACAAACTGTCTTAAAGGTCAAGAAATTGATATCTTTATTAAAACAACCTGTACAATTATCTATTGGAAGAATGAAGAAGAATATGACTATTGTGGCATCCCATAATCCGGGGTACAGATCTGGGGCCACTAACCACAATCAACCTAACACATGCCTGGATATACACATAATATAATAAAAGAAATCCCCTTAACCAAGATCGCATACAGGTTATGGTATGAAACAAACTATTAAATTACATTATTACAATCCAATCTCAGAATAAAATTGTTACAGAAATTGCTCACAATTAAGTCCATCTATTGAACTAGTTAACCAACATCTGACAAGGCTCAAATCACTACCCGACCAATGAACATCACCTCTAGCTTCAGGAATAGGAACACTCACTTAACCACAAGATCGACTCATCTTCTCTATTAACTGGAGAAAGAAACAACAACAATGCAAGAGTGAGCCAACAGTGCTCAACAAGCATAAATATCTGAATCAATATCAAGAACAATGTAAGTTCTGATCGACAAGAAGAATCATCATATGTCTCTAAAGAATTTATCTTCAAAACAATTTAAATTCAAGATTTCGATTAGAATTGGATTTTTATATATTTTTTTAAAAAAACAACGGAGTTAGGCGGCTGATCAGACCCGCACTAACCTCGGACAATGCACACAGCAAAGTCCCTCTAAATGGATCCATGGCACACATTGGCCGCAACTTTTGACCGTTAATCTGGTCTCCCCGAAGGGACTTCGTTGACCATTAATCTGGTCTCCCCGGAGGGACTTCGTTTAAAAACATTTCCAAATCTATATCGAACACACTAGGTGTCGGAACAATCGACAACCCTGGCCAACCAACAAACTGGAAAACTCACGTTCCATAGCAATAACTCATAATCCAGAAATCAATGAAGCATTCAAGATCAACAAGTGTCGACAAGTTCGACACAACAATTGGGTAATAATTAAGGAATAATAATCTCAAAGGGTATCGACGGGTTCGATACGACAAGTGGGGTGTAAATGAATAAACAATAAGAATAACAGGTATCAACAAGATAGATAGAATTAATTGGGGTGATAGATTTCATCATTAAAATAATTAAACAATAGTTTCACTTGAACGAGAAGTGAAAGGAAATACTTGCCTGGTAATCACAGCTTAGCCTGTCTAACTGTCTGGACGTCTCATTCAACCACTAACTTTTATAAGTCTCATCCCCTCGGTTTTACAATCCTTGTCTCACATCAATACCTCTGACTGACCTTTTTCTACTTTAAACATCTCTCACAGACACACTAGATTTAAATAGAGTACTTAAATACTCAGTCAACCAATTAATCACTTTTATGACTCACTAACACATAATGCACGTCATTCATATGGCACTTAATCATGTAAATCACATTTAAATGACTCATATAACTCACATTACAATTAAACGAACTCAAGAAATATTTTTAGAAAATATTTAATCCTTGCTACAGGATAATACTTGGCTCAAAACATTTTTAAAACAATTTTTGGAATTTTTAAACAATTAAACACTAACTTTTAATCATTTTTCGAATTAAAAGTGAATAAATAAATAATTTTCAAAACTAAATAAATAAATAAATGTTTCAAAATTAATCTGGAATTTAAAATATAATAATTCATAATTATTATATAATTTTCTTGTGTTAGTCTACTTTACATATTTTGATCTATTTAAAATATTGTTGTTTCAAAATATTATTAGATTCTGAACCGTGAAAGTTATATTTTTAGTTATGTTTGGTCAATGCGAGAAGAATAAAAAACCAAACCAAACGTACTCAGTATATCCTGCATGAGCAAGGTCTAAGGGGGGTAGGATGTACGCAGTCATGCCCCTACACAAAGGTAGAGAGACTATTTCCGGTTTTTGACCCCCGGTAGGAGTCGTACCCGTGACCTCACGATTCACGGATTTGGCACTTACCACTGTGCCAACTCAACCCCTTCTCAATGCGAGAAGAATGATAGACTAAAAGCCATAACCACAGTAATCTTATTGTATTGAAATGCGTGAAAAAATAGCAGGTTTATTTATTTTGGGGTGGAGGAAGAATGAAATATCATATTATTTCCAATTTAATATAGTAAAAAATAATGTAATGTGACGAAAAAATAAAAGTAATAGAGCCATATAGTTCTGCTTATAAAATCTCAGCGCATATTTCCAATTTTGGATCCTTTTCTCCGACCAATTTCGGAGAACAAGGAGAACAATAAATTTATTCTAATAGCTATGCACATCCAAAATAAATATGTGATGTGTGCTTTTCTAGGAACATGGTATTTGACCATCTCAGATGTATCCTTTAAAAAGTAAGTTGGCCATAACAAAATCTTTTCTTTAAATACATTGTACCATCCGTTGTCACAAGTGAACTTTCAAAACCCAAGGTAACAAATTTCAAGACAACCCATATTTAGACATGTACAAATTCAACCAAATACACAAGTAACTAAAATTACAGTGTCATATCTCATAACGGGTTTTTAAATGAGATGTGTTAATGTATGCACCGAATGAATTGTGTTGTAAAATTTCACATGTACAATAAAATTCAATCTACGAAAATAAGATAGACGTAACTACGATAATGAAGCATCACATAAATATCATTTTAATTTGAGGTAACACAAAAATGATGGCCAGAAAATAAAAAATATGCATACCACATCCGTGATCATAAGACATTGTATATATCAACAATTTTCGAGTTTATTAGTCTCACACCGGATTGAAACTCGCGTTGGAGTTTAAAATTCAACTAAATTAGTATATTACTATTTAAGTATATGGTTATAAAACTCATTTTGTATTAAGTTAATAACATTAGCATATTACGAAAATACTGCAAAAATATAGTGCGAGAGGCACTAAATATTAAAACCATATTGACATTTTTTTACCAAATCCAAATCCCATATGTAAATTATTTCTTATTTTTAATATTTTAATCTATTTTGTTAATCAATCTATAAATTACCCGATGATAATATGATTAACCGATGTAGTGCAAATATACTTAAAATAAAATGTTATACTGATATCGAGTAAAAATATATTTTACACCTTATTTATCATTGTTTGTATTAGTTTAATAATAAACATATTCGGGCAATTTGACTAATATCGACTTAATTGTCAAAAGAGAGAAATATTATAATAAATTTTTATATATTTACTTTCACTTTCGCCCGTTTACCTACTTGAGATAAACTTCTACTAATTTTCCGTCACCAACCTCCACACTTCGATTTATTTTTTTTTACCAATTTTCGGCCACCTCAGTACCTTTCATACAATAAATAAATATTATACTTATATCGAGTAAAAATATGTTATACACTTCATTCATCAATTTTTGTAACAATTTAATAATAAACATATTTGACTAATATATAGACATAATTGTTAAAAGATAGAAATATTTTAATAAATATTTATAGATATATCATCACTTTCGCACTTGAGATAGACTTCTACTTATTTTTCATCACCTACCTCCTTACTTTGATTTTTTTACCAATTTTTAGTCACCCAATACCTTTCTTAATTCTGACTTCGACAACATCACATTTGTCAATTTATATTTTCCCTCCCAGACTACCATTTTTTATTATTATATGTGAAAATATTTTAATGATTTTATCCCTAATAAATTATAAAAATAAACGTGAGCATAAAATTATGAGTATATGAATGTCATAGTTTTAATTCTTATCAAAATTCAAATTATTAAAATTGTGGGTACTTTTATCCTGAATAAATTATAAAATAAATATTGGTAATTGGTGGGTTATTTGAGCATGTAGTGAATGAGTTTAAAATGTTGCATAAGAAAGTGATTTGGTCAAGTGGCTGGACATGTGAACATAAGGTTATAAGTGTTTTAAGGTCATGGGTTCAATTCCTTCCAACTTCAAAATTTTTAACATTATTATAAATCTAAGGACAAATTCGTAATTTACTAAATAGGCACAAAACCCATGTTCCACTATAATAGATATAATGGATTTAAAATATGATTTTAGAAATAATTTTCTGAATTTTATAAATAAATCCAGATTTAAAATTAAATTGCTAAAGTAATAACAAATTTTGTAAAAAAAATAAAAATAAGTGGTAAAAAGTCAAAATCAGTTTATTTTTACCACCCTTGCTGCCAAACAGATTAAACCCGGGTTGAAAATAAGTTGACGGTTCGAAAAAATAGTTTTACGGGTCGAAAAAGGATCGAAAAATGGGTTAACGGGTCGGAATTCAGGCCACTAAAACAACCCACCGGAAACCTGAATACCAGTTTCCGGCGACGCCCAAATCCGGCTGTTAGTCCCGTTTTTCTCACCATTCATACTCCAAAATGACACAAAACAACTACCCATGAATTGGGCATCATGAAAATGGCATAAACATCACAGAAAATGATCAAAACATCCCCAAAAATCAAGAACTCCGGCGAGTTCGGCCATGGCTTCCGGCGAACTTTGTTTTCCCTTATTCGGGAACGAAACTCAACACTCTATAGCTCATAACAAAGCTTATAACTTCACAAAGCTTTCCCCCATTACCCCATAACTAGACAATCAATGTATTATCCGGAAAATTGAATTGAAATTTTCGAATAAACCCATCAATCGAACTATATAAAATCAAACACAAACACTGCAATTAGATACTTGAATCGACTCTAAATCATCATACCAAACTATTAGAATCATCAAAACAAGCAAACAATCAATGAATTGAAAAATCCCAATTTTAAGCCAAGAAGCCTAAAATTCGAATATACTAAATTCGGAAATATATTATGAAATTGGACATGAAATTAGACTCCTAGCATCACTACAAAGCTGTACAAGTCAACAAAATCACCGAAC
The DNA here is from genome assembly GCA_036435485.1 of Saposhnikovia divaricata. Lineage (NCBI taxonomy): Eukaryota > Viridiplantae > Streptophyta > Magnoliopsida > Apiales > Apiaceae > Saposhnikovia > Saposhnikovia divaricata. Next base: position 31,809,921 of record CM071600.1, read on the forward strand.
AATCAACGAAAATGAAAGCCCCAAATTTTTGAATAAGAACCCTAAAATTGTAGATTTAAAAGAAAAATCGTAGAAATTCAGAAATTTACCCAACACAAGAACCGATGGTGGATTCGGAAACTAGACTCCTGGAGCTTTGATTCGACTACTTGAACTCCAAATTCGGATATTGGAATCGCCTTCAAAATGGATTCGATCTTGAAGAACACTAATGAAAATATTATTTTGAAAATAATTTTAATTTTTGAAAAAAAAATACCTTGATTTTGATTGGCCAGCTCAGCTAATAATCTGATTGGTTGTTCAAAGATAAAGTTTTGGTTGGTCAGTAATATTTGTGGTGTATTTTTTTCCCGAAATGCTCGGAACCCTAATTAACTTTTAATCGGTCCAAAAGTACCAATTAAATCAATTACGGGTCCAACTCGAATGAAAACATTTTGACGGAAAATAACTAATGACCACTGAACATTTAAAAGACTTATAAAATGAACAAAATTTTTCTAAAACAAATATCCTAAAACAAATATCCTTAAAGCTTCAAAACACTTTAAAATCATATACATACCATTTTTTCTAAACAAATGAAGTGGGAATACAAGAAAAAAATGTTTCAAAAGTTAATCACCTATTATCAAGACTCAAGAATCGTAAATGCACCACATTTTATGTTTTGGTTCTTTAGATAGGTGTGATAGCAGGAGGAGTTGTTTGTGTTTGTAATTGTAAAATGTTACTGGAGGACATATTTGTAGTGGAGGGACAAAAGAATATCCAATTGAATCCGATGTTTGGTAAAATGGCAGTTCTATCTCCTTCCTGAAAAAATAAATATCATTTGTACCCATAACTGAAGTTGGATAATTCTCAAAGAGTTTAAAAGAAAAAAATCTTTAGGCAATTAAAAGATTGAAATGCATGGTAGTTTGGACCATCAACTAATTTTAAAAAGGTTAGGTTTTTCAGTTGGAGGATGGTTGAATAACTAATTCAAATAGTTTTTTACCATACATTATATTTGAAAATAGGTAATTCAATTCGTTAATAAAAAATAATCAATTCAATTCATTAGTTTTTTTGATAATAGCTAATTCAATTCATTAGTTAAAATAGCTAGTTTAATTGGTTATGGCTAACATCGCTATTTGCCAGATAGACCATTATATCTTTGAATCTCTATATTAATTATTATTTTGGTTGGATGAAATAAATTGAAAATATGTAAAATATGTTATTTTTTATTTTATATGATGCTTTAACAAATCAATCCAAAATACATAATTACTCCCTCTATCCCAAAAATATTCTCACACTTTTCTTTTTGGGACTTCTCAAAACTGATGAACCTACTATACTTAATATTTTTTAACATTATTTTTCACTATAACATCCATTAACTTTATTCCTTTTTTATTAAACTTAGCTTTCTTAATCTCGTGAAAGGGACTGAGGTAGTACAATATATGTTGACTACCACTCCATCACTTCACAAATATTGACATATAAATTTATAAAATCAAATAAACTTGGTGAGTGTGGTTTCCTTCCCGAATTTTCTATAACGATCGATGGAAATCATGTAGAAATTTTTTTTCAAAAATATCTTCCTACAAAAAAATCTAAAATATTATATTTTAATATGAGTTTTTAGATTGTAAATAAATTTGAAGTAGAAAGTTCTTTACATATATATGATCAATTATGATTCTAATATTATGCAACATTTAAATATATGAAATACAATACAAGATTTTAAAAACACACACACAATATATATATATATATATATATATATATATATATATATATATATATATATATATATATATATATATATATATATATATATATATATATATAGGCAAGTGCTCAAATACAAACCAACAAACCAACACTAAATTAATTATATTTCATTTATTCTAAGGTTCCCGCCAAGGGTACCTTCACAAAAAATGCTTAAAATAATTGGCTCTATCGAAGGCTCTCGACACACCCGTTAATCGTCTATTGCCTTTACCATTGATTGCCATTCCTTACAACTTTAGAATGATAAAGGCGCGAAGCGCCGTACAAGAAGGTCCACTGCCACGTCATCACGTGAACAGTGAATTTTTTTTTTTTTTTTGTTGGATAGAGCCAATTATTTTAAGCATTTTTTGTATTGGGGTACCCCTAGTTTGGTCATTAGATTAGCTTGAAATATTAGATTATGCTTGGTTTGTAGGTTTGTATTTTAAGGAGGTTTGTATTGGAGTACCCCCTATATATATATATATATATGCATGTAAGAAAAATATTCATGTATATATATTAAGAAAGATATTTTTTTGCAAGTGTAAATTTTAAAAAATAATTTCCATAATATTTAATCCACATTTGAGAAAGATATTTAAAAATCATCAAGTTTAAATTAAGAATATGAGTACATTACATTTTCTGGGTTTAGGAATTAAACTTTTTCTATGGAGGCATCTTATAAAAATTTCAAATACTATTAAATATATATTTATATATAAGAAAAGATGGATGAAAAGTTTTAGGTGAAAATAAACCTTGTAAGGTCTATAATTTTAGGTGAAAAGAAACCTGGTTTATAAAGTCTAAAGTTTGTTATTTTAGATTTTGTTAAATTAGAGGAAATAAGTGCAATTTTCTTGAAATTTGTGGTGAGGCAATTTTCTGTAAAACTTAGTCCATTCTACACGTACATTTAATGCTCTTTAGATTGGCTTCGTTGATTTTTGCCTTCGTGTGTTTTTGTGAAATTTGATTGAATTTATTAGCTATGGTTTCTAAAAGGACCATTTTCAACCCTAGTTTTCACATTAAATATTTTGTATATTATTTTGAAAATGCAATTTTTAAATTTGTATTTTCTTAAAGAAAAATTTAAAATGCAAAATTTGATAAATTCTTTTTGTTAAAATGTTACTAACAACCAAAAAATTACAATCTGGAGAACTCCCTTAAAGAGAACCTGAGATTCAAAACTAGATTCTTATTATTTTTTAATTTATTTTCACGAATTAATTGTACTAACACATTTTAATCAGTATCATATTAAAATATCAAAATTGCATAAACTTATCATATTCTTTAATTTTGATACTTACAAAACACAAATTTAAATTTACTTCTTCATGAAATATTAGTCTAGTTTACGTACTACATATCTAATTAAACTCTATTGGACCTCCAATCAAGCTATATATGTTCTAAAATATATTAAGTAATACCGAGTGAAAATTAAAAAATTGTAACTTAAATACTTTTTTAAAATTTGAATCACAATAACTATTAAAGGAAACGGAATATCATATACATCAGGTTAAACGACACCTAACATAGGTGTTTTACCCTAAAATTTACAAAATTAAGTGAAATATACAAACATATCAAACTCGACAAATCGTTTATATGTGATAGACAACAAATTCGAATTCAGGTACTGATTTTAGACTTTGTTTTTTTCTTAATTGTCTTTCTGATTATAAATATACATACAAGAATCAGTTTGATACTATTAATGTTTTTAAACAAGTACTGCAACTGAAATAACATATAGCATAAACATTACTGTCATGTATGGAATAGCTGAAATAACATATAGCATAAACATTACTGTCATGTATGGAATAATATTCAACCGCACAAAATTAAAAGATCTTTCTATAATCCTATCCTTTAACACATATCACATAATAAATACACATACGGAAATCTTTTCGATCAATTTAGCGCTCCTCCTCAAATACCGGTCAACAATTAACGCCTTGACTCATCAAACTGGAATAAAATAGTTAAAAATAATTTTATTCCTATATACCAAAAATAGTACTTAAATAAATTTAATAATCACGGTTCTTACAACTGTACGGCCAATCAACCGTTCCATTACATTCAGGTTGGTTCCGCAAAAGAAAAAATCTATTCTCCAAATCAAGCCATGGCACCTACTCTGGAGAAGAAGGATTTAAGAGAACTTGCTGAGCAGAAATTATTGATTTTAATCAATAAAATATTCACTATTAGAAAGAAGATAAATTAAAAGTTAACCTCACAACATTCACTACTAGAAAATCGGCTAAAAATGACCGCACTTTTCCGGTCATATTTAGATATTTATGACCGCCGTCGGTCATATTTAGATAAATATGACCGGAAATTTTCGGTCATTTTTAGGCTAGTCGAATTTATTAATTTCGGTCAAATTTAACTAAATATGACCAATTAAATGTGACCGACTAAATTTGACCGTTTAAATTTGACCGACTAAAATTGACCAAAGACGGTCACTTTTAGTCGTTACTCTTTCATCTAATTTTTCGGTCACATTTATAAATTCGACCGCCCTCGGTCAAGTATATAAAATCGACCGACACATAACTGGTCAAATTTATAAATATGACCATGAAAATTTTAGTCCACTTTATAAATATGACTACCTTTTCCAGTCAAATTTATAAATGTGACCACTTTACTTTTAGTCAAATTTGTAAATGTGACCCATTTTTCCTAGTCAAATTTATAAATTCCACTACCTTATTTTCAGTCAAATTTGTAATGGAAGTTTCCCTCCATTATTTTGTGGGCCCCGAATTCTAAATGTGACCGATTAAATATGACCGCCCTTAAATATGACCGCTGTCGGTCAAATTTGAGTCTGACCGATGACTAATCAAAGTTGACCTTAAATATGACCGCCGTCGGTCATATTTAGCCGCAGTCATATTTGTTCGGTCACATTTACCCTTGTTTTCTTGTAGTGATTTAATGCTTTCATGACATCTTACTCACATAAGGGATTAAGTGAAGAACAATACAATAAAACTGTAGCCTTTAGAAGATAGCTGCTACACAAAGATGCTGTTGGTTCCCACTGAGACCTCTTTTGTAAAAGAAAGCAAAAGGAGATAAGAAAATTTGGCATCCAGCTTGAATGCCAACATTGCGAACCCACCACTATAAAAGATGCTTCAGACAAAGGAAACGTAGTGGAGGAGGAATAAAGTAGAGAGAATTTACTATCAAGCATAGGAGAAGACAAGATAAGGAATCTTATCTCTTCACTCAAAGGTGCAACAATAATGGAGTACAAAAATGTAATCACTTACGTTTGTAATTTTGTACAGATCCTTGACCCTATTCTATAAAAGGCGAGTTAAGTTTCAGTACTAGACATCTTGAGCTTGAACAAAGCAGAGCATAGGCACTGTATTATCAAAAAGTTCAGAATGAGGGAGTAAAGCCCTTAAAGGTTGTGAGTGTAAACAGACTCATAATGAGTCTATATCTGTATAATTATATTGATCAATAAAAAATCTTTTCTTTGTTATATCTTGATTATATTTTGAGTTATTCTGGAGTCCGCTTTGGAGCACAGGGAGTACCGCTAGGCAGAAGGCCGTTAGGGAAACGCCGCTCATAGGATTGAAGACAAAGAATAATAACCAGAAGATCTAGACGAGAAAAGAAAGTTTTAAAGATCAACAGTTTCTATGCAGATAAATATCATTGGAGGAGCCTGGTAAATCTCACAACCCTATTTAAACAAATTGGTTTGTTAATATTAATGGTAATGCCATGATTGACATGTCTAACCTAGAATATCTAGATCGTCTCTTAGAGACCTCTAAAAATATTGTTTCCCCTGGAAATCAAATAGAGAGTAGATGCCTAATCTGGGATTTAGAAGCTATAAAAGAAGAGCAACCTTCTTTTTATAATAGATTTTCTAGTATAATAGAAAATGAAATTCGTAATTTGAAAAGAATTAAGAAATTAGAACCCTATCCTTGTAATAGGACTAAAATATCAGAGGATAGTTCCTCTAATATGTCATACTAGCATAAGTCCAATAGACCGCTATAAGACAAACAAATGGGTATTTTGGACCCATCAATAAAAAAATGGGTATTTTGGACCCATCAATAAGAAAACTAGGTAAAAGAGACCTTCACCCGTAATAAATTGCACATTGTACTTGGTGAATGGGTGCTGCCATATTCTAGGTGAAATTTTAATACCGTTATACTAGAAAAATTCTTGGCCTAAAAAGTACAATATTTTCTTTCGAAGTTCGCTAACTCTAAAATTTAGATCACTCATCAGTCATCTCCGACCTTTCATATTCAGCATAACAAATTTTTGGTTATTCAGATTTTACGTTTTTAAACAAATAACTTTTTGGGTATACATCTTAAATGTACATTCTACTGAAACTTTCATCTTTGGATTGACAGTGGAAAATTAGTCACTGGCAATCACTCTTCACTCATATCTACTAAGTAATGTGTTTATATTGGAGATTAAACTAGTGTATGTTACGCAAGGATTCAAAACCACCCACCCATAAAGGTTCCAACTAGTGCCTTATGTGTCCAACCATGCACCCAATTTTCAAACTTCTCGAACTCTCATTCGTAGTCTCGTAGTGAGCCTACCTGTGTCACCTTTGATAATACTTCATCAAATTCTTCCCACTCTGCTGGTCCAAAATAAGTCCAAAGTTCTTTTGTAAATGATTCTCTGGTGACTTTTTTTTTTTAGTACAAAGTTTGGTCAGGCGGACAAACCACACATATTTCAGACCATCTAACCTTGCAATTATCTGCATAGTTTTTCCTTGCAATTATCTGCATAGTTTTTCACCACCACTCTCCCAACATTTCTATTTGTTTTAGGGAATCAAACCCTTGACCTCATGTAACACAAGGCAAGTTCATACCAGCTGAGCTAGATTTTCTTGTGTGCCTTGGAAATAAAAAATTGTGCTACACGATAAAATCATTCTATTTGATCGTCAAAATTACTTTGGAAACTCCAACTTTGCCATTTTAGATGAAAATGTTTGTCCGTTGCCATCAACTTCATGTTATGTTTGAGAGCTCCTGTTGTTGTTGTTGTTGTTGTTAGAGGTTTGGGCATTTGAAAGTATGGCATCTGACGACTTGGTCATGATTTCGTCGATGCCTTGCATTCTGGTTAAGACTCCAGCAACTGCCGCCTCTAAAGCTTCACTCATCTCTTTGTTAGTTGCCATATAACCTTACTCTTGATACCAATGTTATGTCCCAATCAAGAGTAATAGATAATACATGTTGCATGGCTTAAATACACTCAGAAAGAAACTACCTACTTGCATAATTGTCGTTCACTAAATCACTACTAAATCTTAAAATCCCACCACTTCTAACACAACAACTACTAAGCACATAAATATATTACTAAATAATATAAATGGTAAATCTAATACTAATTAATAAAAATAATAATTGCCAGCAGACATTTTACAGGAGTCTTTACATGTAAAAATTAAAAGACACACAATAAAGGTGAAATGGCAATAGCCGATACTTTCGACATCACGAAATGCGGAAGTCTTTCATAAATGTTTACGTTTTTTTCCAAATTCAAAATTGTCGAAAAGCAAAGATCTTGAAGATTATTTATGGAGTCTAAAAACATATTGTACTACCCTTGATCCTAAAAACAAACTTTCATGTTGATCGGCATGTTATTTTAAACCCTTCATAAATTTTGAATTTTATTTACATTGGTGACATTACGCAAACGAAAGGTTTCATCTAGGAGACCGATAACGAAGAGACAGCTATGAAAATATATTAAAAATTGGTAATTATATTAAAGAAAACAAAAAGAAAATTAAAGCGCTAGTTATTTTAATAAAATTTCTTTAACTCCTTATTTTTTCTCTTTGACGACAACTGTCATGGTATGAAAAAGGCCAATTTTTTTTTCATTTTTGGCGAAGACTTGTCATGATATGGAAAAGGTCAGAATATGAACAAACACAAACACTTAGTGAGCACACCAAGGAACTAATAGTTTAGAATGGTTTCGGAGTTTCTTTGAGCTCTATATATATTATAGCATCAACGATATCCACAACAATTCAAATTTAGAAGAATATTTGGTTTGAACTAGTGTAAAAAATTTACCTTAAAAGAAAATGATACGAGTCATAGTACTAAATTCAATTCATATGATAATCTTGTTAAGGTGTGAATCACTCAAATTACTCAAAAACATGAAACAAAGTTTAGGCAACAAAATCCAATTCAGTTCCATGATTAAGTCATTAATTTTTTTTGTTAAAATTGGGAAACTGAAAAGGAAAGATTTGGAATCCCATGGAATAAAAATGGAAGAAGTTCCTTATCTATAAAAAATAAGGTTCTATATCTGATGGGCGTAGGGATTCTAATGATAATCCATAGTGATCATTAGAAGATTTTAGAGTGTTTGTGTGTATATTAATCTGACATTAGTCCTCTTACATTTTTTCCCTTTTCCTTTTAAAGGTCTTTTTTCTTCTTTCCTTAAGCTTGCTGGCAGCTTATAGATTTAGAGTACGTAATAGGGATAAATATTGGGATATGTGGATTGATGTATGTACACCAAAAATTTATACCAGGAAAGTATTGACTTAGTCAAAGGATTCTTTGGAGATACATCTTCTCCAACTATGCTGAAACATAACATTTCTGTTTGGTTGTGTTTTCATGTGCAACCAGAGTGTGTTTGCACCTAATTGTGCTTGTGCCTAGTCGTGTTTGAATGAGCAGACAGTTGTGTTTGTATGTACAAACAGAGTTGTGTTCGCATCTATTTGTTTTTGCAAAGGGTCAAATGTTCCTATCAGATTGAAAATCTACATACATTATTACAACTCTTGAAGAATGAAGAATGAAGACCAAACATATATATTTGAAGGCCCGATTCTGTATTCGAATAAGTTGTCCTTATTGGGGATCAGTGGTAGGTAAGCCCGTTGATACGCTCTAGGGATCTCTCGTCCCGTTGTCCTCACTATTATGTTTTGAGATGCCCTAACGTGACATTTTTTTGGGAGAACTTGCCATGTAGTCTGGTGTATTAGCCTCATCGGGGGGTAGGACCGCGTTCGTACATTTGGAGTAAGTCATGACTATCACTGCAATTGTTGAAGAGGAAAGGGCTGGTAGCGGTTGATGTTAGCTCCAATAATTAGCGCTAATGTTGTATCCGTGAAGTCCTCCTTCATGATTGAGCCTTGGGGTCATTGGACTAGGCTTCATTGTATGGGCTCTCTGAATGGGCTTTCCAATTTGACGACTATGTCGATTTACTACAAATGGGCCTAGGCTAAACCTATTTTTACTGGACTTTGGTTTCTTGCTCCAATAACTATGTGAGGCTTGATCCCCTATAAATAAAGGGTGGGCACATTAAGGGGGTTAAACATTGAGAACTATGAGTGACCACAATCACTCCTTTGATCTCAGCCACCTTAAAACACATACACCACCACACTCCGGTAAATTTTCAGGATACAAACCACCATCTTAGATCTTGATTGTGACTGATAACCTCGAATTTTGTTACCAGGAATGATTAGGACGTGCATGGATAACATGTGTTCAGATACTTCTTCTGCTATACGAATACGACATTTCCTTTTGGTTGGTTGACTCCTATCACTTCGGCGTCCGTATTACCATAGAGATTGGCTTCCTTCAGGAGCCATCATTTTTCATATCAAAAATCTCAACCAAACACTAATACATATTATAGTGTTCGGACTTGTGATTACATTGACCATGTTAAAATATCACGTACCCAAAAAACTCTTTAAAACAAGTAAATCTAGAGGCCGTTTGGGATTGCTTAAAATAAGTTAATTACGACTTAATGGAGGCATTTTTAACTTAAAAGAGAAAGTAAAGTTGTTTACTTTAAGTTGAATTGAATGTGTTTGGGTAAATTTACTTAAAGTTAAATGGGAGTTTAATAATTTTGACTTAAAGTAAAATTTGACTTAAAAAAAATTAAATTCATGTTATTTAAACTTTATAAAAGTTCAGGAAGTTTAAAAAAAAAATCGATAAGTCATAAGTTAAAAGTACCTAAATGGAACTTATGACTTAAAGCATTTCTTAACTTAAAGCCGGCTTAAAGCAGTGGTTGACAAACGGGTCAATAACGACTTAAAGCTATTTTTAGCTTTAAGCCACACTTGCCAAACACCCTCAAACCATAAATTCCAAAGAGACGCATACAATTAAAGTAATCCACATTAATTGCTATAATTAAATAACAGGTAAGAAGAGGAAGATAAAAAAACTCACAAAAAACATGTTCAGTGTCAAGAAGCTGAACATCATCCCGAGCCGTAACCATATCAGAAGTCATAAACAACAATAACCTTGACAAAAAAAAACCTTCAATTAGCATGCTAGCATGTGTCACAAAGTAAGCCCCGCTTAAATTAACTTTTAATTTAACCTTTCCTCTCTCTTCTCATTGTTTGCTAAAGTACCATTGTTAGGTACCGTTGTTTTTTTGACAAAATCAGGTTTATGTTGGTATACAAGACGAGTATATGTACTGTACAAGCATAGAGCATAATTCCTGTATATTTTGTAGCTTGTTTTTAATTTTTCCTTAAAATACATATTTTAAATTTATGAGTTGGAATAAAATTAAACGAAATGTATTATCATTGTTTTCATTCCGTGCTTCTCAAACAAGGTGAAAATAATACCAAGTTTTATCTTCGCAAGAAAAGAAATATCAAGATATATAATTTTTTGAAATAAGTATATATTCAAAATTTATGGTTTTTTTTAAGTGCACCAGGCATTAGTTCATTATTACTACTCCCTCCGTCCCTAATTACATCTCTATTTTGTTTTTTTAGGAGTCAAATTGATCAATTTTTGATCAAAACATTTCAAATTATTAATTTATTATTTTAAAGAATTAAAAGTTAGATTTTAAAATAGATTAGATGTACATTTTAATGATAATTTTTCAACTTTTTTTCCAATAATATAATACATATAAATTTTAATCAAAATTTGTTCTATTTCACCAATTAAAAGTTAAAATAAACATGTATTTAGAGACGGAGCATCAATGTTATGATTCCTCCAGGGATAGGTCCACGGTGTTAATTATAAATCCCTCAGCCAGGCTCATGAGTGGTATGAGTACGAGTGAAATCACATTGTAGGAATAGATACTCACTTTGTAAAGTATATAAGCTTAATTATTCAAAAAAAAAAAATCTTTTTCAGTTAATTTGGGCATGTAATGTATTTGTTGACAAGAAATATTATTTTCTTTCAAAGAAAATATTTATAATAAAGCTAAAAATATTAGAGAATTTTTTTTAGTTAAATTCTTGCCTTTTCATAGCCCAAAACAAAATGATAAATAGGGGGACTGCATGGTTACTTACAACTGTTTAAGTAGACAAATTTATCGATTCCTCAACAAAATATTTTAACATGACACTACACCAAATATGGCTTATTGCAGCGCCAAAAAAGTGTATTATTAGACCCCAAAAATGTTACATTAGATGTTTATGTAACGCTTTTGCCAAAACTCGGCGTTGCATTTGCCGGCGTTGCCTATACCCTCTATAACAACACTTTTCGAACTTATTGCAACACTTTTTGATGTATTACAATAAGAGTTTGTTGTAACACTTTTACATGTTTTAGCAACATTTTTAAGGTGTTACAACAGACTAATGCAACACTTTTTTGCAACATTTATTAACTTAAAATGTTACAAAGCGAGTTTTTGCAACATTTTGATGGCTTTTGCAATGCTTTTTGATTTTTTCACATTTTATTGGCAACATTTATTTGCAACACTTTTTATTAGTCCAAATTGCAATGACATATTAGAAAATTCAATATACCACGCACAAAAGCATATACCAAACCAAAAATTTCAATTCAAATTTCCCAAAATGTAAAAACCAACAAAACATATGTCAATAAAGCCCAAACATAGTAGGCTTTTATCACAATATCATCTTACATCCGGTACTTAAGTCTAAAGTCAAAAAACATGTCGACTTACACCACAATTCTACATTAAACTTAGTCTTTCATGTCAAAATAACAACTTATAACTATTTTCCTAACAGATTGTCCAGACACTTTGTTTTCCCTTAAAACATCAGGAACTCTAAGCTTGAAAATTCAACAAATTTTGGGGGAGACTTTTCATTACGGTCAACAAAATGTTCAATCTCATTCGGTGTGAACTCACAAACCCTGAGAAGACCTTGGCATGGTGATATCTGCAACTTCTTCGTAATCCACACCATAATGTTGTACATAGCCATTTGCCACGAGACGAGCTTTATGTTTAATTACCTTACCGTTCGGATCTTTCTTTAACTTAAATACCCATTTGAGGTCTATAGCTTTGTGTCCCTTTGGTAAGTCCGTCAGTGTCTAATTTTGATTCCTTTCTATTGAATCAATTTCTTATTCATTGCCTCCTGCCATACATCGTCTTTCACAGCTTGCTCGAAAAGGACTGGTTCATCAATAACCATCAATAGCAGTTCGTCTTCGAGCTCAACTTCTGTTGTATTATCATAGATTTCGTCAAGAAGCCTAAATTTGCTTGGTTGTTCACTACTAAAATGAAGATTAAGAATAATGAATATTAAAATGGGAATTAAGGATAGAGTGACAGCCTGGATCTCCGACCCCAGATCTAGGGGTGTTACAAGTTGTGTTACTGATGATGTCATTATGGATGCTATAGAAACTGGCAAGTGCTATAAAATAGGATCTTTGTTTTGGAGAACAAGCAAGAAGATATCGTGAAGGAAACGAATTCTCTATTGATGGAAACTATCAACTGGATGGCAGAACATTGTCATAGATAGATTATAATTCTGTTATTAGTTGATAGGTAGCTGATGTGCCGAAAACATGACAATTTAATATCGCAAGCGCACGATCTCGTTTTAGTATTTTAGATTCGTTCCACAGGGACTTAATATTTTCACAAACCTTAACTTTTAATTTAATCAAATTAGAACAGTTTAGGTTTCTAGAAATTTGGATTTATGCTATTTAATTCTTAAAATTATGAATTTTTTTTAAAAGAAAATTAAATTAATTTACTTAAACTAAAAACTGAATTTTTCATTTTTATTTTTTTTTAAAAAAAATTAATCTATTCTGAATTTTACTATTTAATTTAAACTAATTTTTAAAAGAAAGTTGAATTTATCCTTCTATTTAAAAACTAATTAATTAAATCTAAATTATTCTAAGCTATTTAAAATCAAACTAAGTTATTAAAAACTTTTTATTTTGAGAAAACTTTAAAGAAAATTCGGACATGAAATATTCATAAACTCCATTAGCCAAAAACAAACCAATCCCCACAATAATTATTAATAAACCAAGAGCCTAAATATCCAGCAAATTAAATTACACAGCCTCAACACAGTTGATTTAGTAAGACTCTTGTAAATAGAACTAGCCGAAAACTCATAACTCGGGAAACAGACTCACTAAACCCAGTAAGATACGCGGCAAAAACGCAGAGCAAAAACACAGTACAGCACAAGAAATCACAGACTCGTTAAAAATAAAAATCAACTGCCTAAGTACATCAAACCTAGCAAACAAGTTCGACAGCAAATTTATAAAAACAAACCAACACAAAAACTCAGAAGGGCAACATAACACCTCGAAAGAGACACAGTAGCGTAGCAAAACCACATTACAAACTCAAAGTCTCGTCACAAGACTCGGAAAAAAACAGCAATTCAAGAACAAGAAAACACTACAACACACTACAACACTCTCGACTAACTTGGTTGTAAACGTCAACAACACAGAAAATAGGGGAAAACTCAGACATATAACTGTGAACAAACGCAATAACTCGCAGCAACTTAAACGCAAGCAGCATAGAAATTCAATAATTAGCATAACCTACAGCTAACTCGACAAAACAGATTCTAGCAACCGACGAGCACAGCAACACTAACCGAAAACTCTTAACAAACCAACAGTAATACGAAAACAACTCGCAGAAGAACTCGACTAACGAACAAGATTTACCAGACGAAAACTCCACGAAAACAGACCCGAACAACTTAGAATTTGATTTGACAAAACTCGAACCCGTAACTACAACTACAACAACAATCACAGCAATGAAACAACTCAGAGACGACTACAACGAAGCAACTCGAACTCACGGCAATTCTACATCTAATTCGATCACACAATTAATTCTGACGAACGAATCGAAACTAAACAAAATTCGAACTCAGCAACCACACGAAGCAACTCGGTAAACTATAGGAATCATTCAGCACATGAACCGAAATGAGTGAACCCGCGAAAACAAGAATCAATATTCACAACTCGCAAAATAGAACAAGTACTCGAAACTCAGCCAACATCCACTTAAACCAAAAATGAAGAGAAAAAAACAAAACAAAATTAGGGAGAATAATTTACGGATTTGTAGGGAAAGAAGGCTAATTGTTTCGAAGAAAAAGAATAGAAGGAAATGGGTTTTTAACGATGAGTAAAACAGAATTTCAGAAAATGAATTCTTGAATGGTATTAAGGAATCGAAGAAGGAGAATTACTTGGGATCAACTGCCGTTTTTGGAGAAGAAGGGAATTGGGTTTGTGCGAAAAGAAATAAGAAGGGGAGGGGATGTTGCCGTGGTTGGGTTTAATTGAAGAACAGGGGAGAGAGATTCATGTGGGGAGATGGGTGATAATGAGAGAGGGATTAAAAAGAAGGGAGAGAGTAGTGGTTGGAGAGACAGGGGGAAAATTATCTATTCGAATAGAAAAAGAGCAGGCCGTGGTTGTTAATCCGAAAAGGAAATAAAAGAGAAAGGAGCAAGCTGGGTTTGTGGTTGCACAAAAACAGGGGAGAGAAACTGATTTATTTGAATTAAAACAGGGATTTTGAAATGTAACAATTTAAACAAATTATAGAAAAAAATTTCGTATTAAAGAAAATGTTTACAAGAGCTAAGAAAATTTACAACAATTTGGGAGTGTAATAAAACTAAGGGGTTTCTAAACCTAATTCTAAGTTATCTTTACAAGAGAAAATATTTGGCTATTTATAGGAAAAATAATTTGGATTTTGGTTGGTGTGGATTAATCCCCACCATTCATTTTTGTTTGGTGAGGTTTAATCCTAGCCTTCCAATTTTCAGTTTTGCACCAAACCCCCTTCTCTTTCCTTTTCTTCTATTTTGGTCCTTCTTCTTCTTCTTCTTTTTCTCTTCTTTGACCTTTGTTTCTTTGTTTTTCAATTTCTTCAATTTTTCTTGAATTTCCTGAAATACAACAAAATAATATATTAAAATACGAATTCAAACAATAAATAGGTAATAAAAATATGCAAAAATATGCACTTATCAGTAGCATTATAAATACTCTCTCAATATCATTGTAAAAAGAGCGAATTGAGAATTATAGAGTGCATATCGTGTGAAGCTCTATATAAGGTTTGTATTCGAGAGTTCGAAACAAACAGAGAGAGAAAGAGATTTGTATTGTCAGCAGCTGCTAAAGGTATTGTACACCTTTGGTAGAGTCTGTATTTGATTTATTTTAATACAAACAAAGTTTGATTCATTCGTTGTTCTTGTTCATCTAATCAAGCAAAAATCAGACACGATTATATAACTTGTATTAAACCTCCCCTTCTACAAGTTATTCGAGTTAACAATTGGTATCAGAACAGGTTGATTTCGAATAATCGTAAAGATCTGCAATCATGTCTGGTTACAAGGATGGTAATACTAAGATCCCTATGCTCAAGAGAAACGAATATACTCTATGGGAAGTGAAGATGTTGCATCACCTGGAAGCAACAGATCTTGATTATCTTGACAGAATCAGAGATGGGCCTTTTGTTCCAACAAGGCTTGTTCCTCAAGCAACTATCGAAGGAAAAGTTGTTCCAGAACATACAGCAGAGAAGCCTAAATCTGAATGGACAGATAAGGAAAAGGAGAACGTTCTTAAGGATGCTAAAGTGAGAAACATACTATTCAACAGTCTTGATTCTGTTCTCACTAACTATGTTCTCTCTTGTAAGACTGCTAAGGAGATATGGGACAATCTAAAGGTTCACTGTGAAGGAACAAAACCTGTCAGGAAGAATATGAGGACACTTCTCATACAACAGTATGAGTACTTTGAATCCAAGTCTGGTGAGTCACTTACTGACACCTTTGATAGATTTACTAAACTCATCAATGAGATGGCCATGCATGGTAAATATTATGACTTGGAGGATATGAATACTAAGTTCATGAAAGCTCTTCCTGATTTCTATAATGAGAAGATATCTGCAATTGAGGAAGCTAATGATCTGGATGAAATATCATTAGAAGCAGTTTATGGAAAATTGAGAGCTTATGAACTTGACAGGCAGCAGAAAAAGAGCAACAGTGAAGGAAAGATGAAAACTATTGCACTCACTGCTCAATCTGAATCAAAGAAGCTTCCAGAAGAAAAGTCTGAATCTACTGAAAGAGACTTGAGGAAGAAGAAGAGCAAAGAAAGTTCTGAGTCAGAGACTACAGATATAGACTCTGAAGATAATGATTCTGAATCAGAGATGCAAGAACTCTTTGCTATATTTGCTAAAGCTTTCAAGAAAGGAAGATTCAACAGGAGAAGATTTAGCAAAGGCACTTTTCAGAAGAAAGAGGAGAAGAAGAGTGATAAAGGCAAAAGTACAATTATCAAGCTTGATAAATCCAAGATCAAGTGCTTTAACTATAGTGAGCTTGGACACTTTGCTAGTGAGTGCAAGAAGCCTAGGAATTCATGGAAAGGTAATGCACTCATGGTCACACATAAGGATTGGGCAGACTCCAGTGATTCTGAAGATGAATTGGATTATGACAACATTGCATTGATGGCAAGTGCTTCAGACAAGCCTGGATCTCCAAAGAAAACTTCTTCATCTTCTGTTAAGGTATCACTTCACTCTCTTGATTTATTTGATAGCTTAGATTCTGATGATATTAGATCTATTCATGTTGAGTTTAAGAATCTTATGACTAATTTCAAAATTCTTGCTAGTGAAAAAGATGAACTCAAGGCTAAGAATGATGAATTAGTTAGTAGAAATAATTTTCTTGAATCTGAGTTAATTCAAATGGAAGAATATAAGTTAAGTTCTGATAAAGTTAAGCATGATTATGGTGTTATTCTTGAGGCTTATGACTATGTCAGAAAAGAACTAGAGGAAGAGAGAGATGTGATTAAAACCATTAATAATTCTGGTAAAAAGACTCAAGAAATCATTGAAAATCAAATTCTTGGTAAAGTTAATGGTTTAGGTTTGATAAGGCTAGGCAAGAAGATACTGTAGCTATTGTCAATGATGATAGTAAAATTGAAGCTAGCACATCTAGGTCTGAAGGTAAGAAGATAGTTTCTGAACCTAAACATGTTAAATTTGTTGATTCTAAAGGTACCCCATTTGTGCACAAAAGAATTAACAATAGCAGTTCAGATGAAAGAGTGTTAGAAAAACCTAAGAATGTCAACATAGGTTTTCTGTCTAAGTCTCAGTTGAAATAGAGACTAGAAAGTATTTCAGAGTCTAGCAAGATCAGAAGAAATAGGAATGGAAAAGAAGGTATTAACAAAGAGAATAATTACAAGAAAGTACCTGACGCACCTAGGAAAAAATGCTATAAATGTGGAAATCATAATCATTTGGCTCTAGACTGCAATCAAAAACCTTCTTGGAGAACTGAGTCCAGATTCCCCAAGACTCAGAGAATTCAATACCAACCACAAGAACCCTGTTATCATTGTGGTAGTTTACTTCATTCTATTTATATGTGTAAGGAATATCATGAACTGTATTATGACTATTACTCTCTGAAATTTGAAACTCCTAGTCACAAACAATTTTTGAAATCTAAGTCTAAGGTTGACTCTGCAACAGGTAAATCAAAAGCAAAATCTTCAAAGCCTGTTGGTTCAAAAGTTAGTAAGAAAGGATCCAATCAAAGTTGGGTCCTAAAAAAATTCTAACTAGCTACTTTTTGTTTGCAGGGCACTGGAAAGAAGCATTCAATTATCTTGGACAGTGGATGCTCTGGACAAATGACTGGAAAGAAGTCCCTGCTTACTAAGTTTGAGAAGAAAGCTGGCCCAGTAATATCCTTTGGAGATGGCAACAAAGGAGAAACTTTGGGATATGGCTCAATTATTTTGGGGATTGTCATCATAGAAAACGTAGCACTGGTTGAAGGCTTGAAACACACACTTTTAAGCATAAGCCAATTGGGTGATAAGGGTTACCAATCAATCTTTGACAGTAAAGGATGCAAAATCTTGAATATGAAGAATGGAGACATTGTTTTGACTGGTCAGAGACATGGTAACATATATGAAGCCAACTTGAGTGACACATCTAAAGGAACTATCATATGTCTTTACAGCAAGGCATCAAATGATGAAAGCTGGAACTGGCACAAGAAGCTCTAACATCTCAACTTCAAGAAGCTTAATCAACTTGTTAAGCATCATCTGGTGAGAGGCCTACCTCAGGAAAACTATGTGCAAGATGGACTTTGTGATGCTTGTCAGCTTGGTAAACAAAGAAGAACCACTTTCAAGAGCAAGGCAGAAAATTCAATTACTGAACCATTTCACATGCTGCATCTTGATTTATTTGGTCCAGTAAACATTATGTCTATCAACAAGAAAAGATATGCTCTAGTTATAGTGGATGATTACACAAGGTTCACATGGGTATTCTTTCTACAAAAAAAGGATGAAGCTCCTCAGCAAATCATTGAACTTGTCAAGAATATTCAAAATAGCTCTGAGTACAAGGTCAAAGTGCTCAGAAGTGACAATGGTACAGAATTTAAGAATTCTACAATGGAGGAGTATTGTGCAGACAATGGAATTACTCAACAGTTTTGTACACCTGGAACACCTCAGCAGAATGGGGTAGTAGAAAGAAAGAACAGAACTCTCATAGAGGCAGCAAGAACCATGCTTGCAGATGCAAAGCTTCCAACCTATTTCTGGGCAGAAGCTATCAACATTGCATGTTTCACTCAGAACTGTACCTTGGTAAATGCTCATGTTAAGACTCCCTATGAGATGATCAAAGGAAAAAAACCAAGTGTGAAATACTTTCACATCTTTGGATGCAAATGCTATGTCCTGAAAGTTCATCCAGAACAACTTGGGAAATTTGAATCCAAATCGGATGAAGCAATCTTTCTAGGATATTCAGCATCAAAGGCCTTCAAAGTATACAATCTCAGAACTCACATTGTTATGGAATCAATTCATGTTGCATTTGATGATAAGAAGTTTGGAATTTTGCAAACTGATGAAAGCCATGACAATCTGGAATTTGAAAATCTTAAGTATTCTGAGATTCTCTCCAGTGATGATGAAGGTTCTCCAGAGGAAATCTCTATTGCTTCTCAAAGGAATGCTACTGTTGAGGGGGAGCAATTTAATCAAGGAGAACACAGTACTGGTCAGGCTCAGACTAGTCTTTCAGAGTCTACTTCATCGGGAACTGATCCTTCAGAGTCTAATGAAGGAAGATCAGAAACTAGCAGCAGTATTGAATCCACTGATTCTACTGATCAAGGGGAGCTTTTGAAGGAAATGAACACTCTTCTACAAGAGATACCACTAACTTAGGAGGAGAGTCTAGCAGGAGCAATCTACCACCTGTTAGAAAATGGACAAGGGATCATACTGAAGATTTGATTATTGGTGATCCAAATAGTGGTGTTCGAACTAGAAGATCAATTCAAAATGAATGCTTGTACAGTTGTTTTCTCTCAAAGAATGAACCTAAGAAGGTTGAAGACGCCTTACAGGATCCTGATTGGGTAATAGCAATGCAGGAAGAATTGAATGAGTTTGAGAGGAACAAAGTGTGGAAACTGGTACCTAGACCTAAAGATAGAACTATTGTTGGTGCTAAATGGGTTTTCAGAAACAAGTTAGATGAATCTGGTATGATTGTAAGAAACAAAGCAAGACTGGTGGCCAAGGGTTATTCTTAGGAAGAAGGAATTGACTGTGATGAAACCTTTGCACCTGTAGCAAGATTGGAAGCAATCAGAATGTTTCTTGCATTTGCAGCTCATTCAAAATTCAAGGTATACCAGATGGATGTAAAGAGTGGTTTTCTTAATGGTAAGCTTGATGAGGAAGTGTATGTGGAACAACCACCTGGTTTTGTTGATCCAAAGTTTCCAAATCATGTCTACAAACTTGACAAGGCACTCTATGGACTAAAGCAGGCACCAAGAGCATGGTATGAGACTTTGTCTAAATTTCTTCTTGAAAATGGCTTCACAAGAGGTACAATTGACAAAACTCTATTCTTTAGAAAGATAAAAGGTGATTTGCTTTTAGTTCAAGTTTATGGTGATGATATTATATTTGGCTCTACTAATGAAAAGCTATGTGCTAAGTTTAGCAAGCTTATGCAGTATAAGTATCAGATGAGTATGATGAGTGAACTAAATTACTTTTTAGGCTTGCAGGTCAAACAGACTGAGACTGGTATTTTCATTAATCAGTCAAAGTATATCAAAGATCTTTTAAAAAGGTTTGACTTTCAAAATTTTACAATTGTAAAGACACCCATGGCAACAACCACTAAGCTAGACTCTGATCCTAAGGGAAAGAGTGTTGACAACACTAGCTATAGAGGCATGATAGGTTCACTGTTATATCTAACTGCAAGTAGACCAGATATAATGTTCTCTACCTGTTTATGTGCTAGATTCCAAAGTGATCCTAAGGAATCTCATTTAATTGCTGTGAAGAGAATTTTTAGATATCTCAAGGGAACTCCAAATCTTGGTTTGTGGTATCCAAGAGAATCTGATTTCTCCCTAATTAGCTATTCAGACTCTGATTATGCAGGGTGTAAAATAGACAGGAAAAGCACTACAGGTACATGTCAATTCTTGGGAAATAGATTGATTTCTTGGGCAAGCAAGAAGCAGCAATCAGTTTCAACCTCAACTGCAGAAGCTGAATACATTGCAGTAGGCAGTTGTTGTGCTCAACTCCTTTGGATAAGAAATCAGTTGATGGATTATGTTGTTGCTGCTTCAATCCTCAACGATCGACTTCAGGACAAGGAGCATCTCAAGATTAGATTCCTTGTCTGGGCGACTTGAATGAAAGCAGCTGACTCATCTTCATGCTTATTGAAGAAGATGAATAGCATCTCCATCAAGATCAACCTCAGACTCTTCACCAAATTCTTCATCCTCAAGGTGTGAAGAGATTAGAGGAGGATTGTATTCAACTGGTAGATGTTTTAGAGGAGATTCGTGGAAATCATCTGGATTAAGATCAACCATATCTGACTTGATGAGAAAAGTCATCTCTTCTAAGAGATAGTTCATTTGCTCCTGATCATCAAGAGTAAAGAACTTTTCAGTGGTAATGAACCAAAAGCTAGGGTTCATATGAAGATTTGGGTTGAAAGCCATGATGGAAAGAGAAAAGAATGAAAAGTTTTTGGAGAATGGCATAAGACGTCGGTTTCTTTAATAGAAAGACGTGGGAAGCTGAACAGTCGTTTGGGAAATATCAATGCAGACAGTCATAATTATGTGTGACTATATTTCTTGTATTTTCAAGATATATTGAATGAATTTAACCAATTGATTTTGTTCAGATTTTATTTATTTCTTTTACAGGTAAAAGAAAATGCCTTGTGGAAACTTCATTTAGTCTCTGAAATCAGGATGATATTGATCAGGAATACAAGTGTGTTCACATCATGATTAGTAATTCTTTTTATTCAGAAATCACAGTAAATCGTGTGGTTATCCTGATGAGAAGATCACATCAGGAAAAGGAAGCTGATCAGTATTGATTTTTATCTTGATTTTACCTTGACTTATTTACTTGAAATTATTTTTGGATTTTATTTTCCAAAAAGTTGTGGGTAACTGCATTTTTCAGGGACTGACACCTGTCAACCTACGTGTCAACGTGGGATAATGGGTCTAAAGGATTTTTGAAATATAATTATTTTGACACTCTAATCGTGTAATTGCTTTCAATAATTTCATTCTCTAAAGCAAAAACACTCTCGAGTTCTCAAAATCACTAATCAATTTCAAAGATTTTTTAAGTTCTTTTCAGATCAAAATGGTAACTCAAAGAAGACTACCCAAATCATTAGCTTTCAAGTTTGGTGACTTTGATTTTATGATGAACAATCATATTGCAGCTATCACCAACAAGGAAGGGGTGTCAACTGATTTTCACCCGATAATGAACTTTATGGCGAAATGATCATTAAGCTATGCCTTGACAGTACTCCACAAATTAATCAAGTAGCTGTTTCATAAGCTTGGGAGAATGCTGAGGTAATTGATTCTACTCAGAGTCAATCAGGTAAGATTGTTCTACACTTAGGACAAGACTCATTTAATCTTACTGAATCTGTTGTTAATTCAGTACTTCGCTTACCTATTAGTACTAATTTTGAGAATGTACCATCTGATGATGATGTGAGAACTATGTTATCTAAATTAGGTTATAATGGACCTCTAGATAACATGAGCCAGTTAAATAGATCTTTTCTTAGGAAAGAATGGTCTTTCTTCTTTAATCAAATTGCTAAATGTTTTACTGGTAAATGTAGTTCTTTTCAACAAATTACTGCTGTTACATCACATATTGCATATGCCTTGCTTTATAATAGAGTAATTAATTTTGGTCACATTATCTTAAGTCAGATGTGTATTAAACTTGGGTCAAGAGATCATGACAGGAATATGGTTTATTATCACAGATTCATGCAACTGTTTATTAACCATTTCATTCCTGATGTTGAAGCTAGATTTGGTAGAGAATATTGTGTTTCTTCTTATGTACAGCAAAAGAGAATTTTCTCTGACATTACAAAGAAGGACAGTGAAAAGAATCTAGATGAAATACCTGCATTACACTATCCAAATCATGTTCAGGTACTTC
This sequence comes from Saposhnikovia divaricata, assembly GCA_036435485.1. Lineage (NCBI taxonomy): Eukaryota > Viridiplantae > Streptophyta > Magnoliopsida > Apiales > Apiaceae > Saposhnikovia > Saposhnikovia divaricata. Next base: position 31,832,753 of record CM071600.1, read on the forward strand.
TAAGAACTCAACTTCCTACTATCTATAATTCTTCTTTCTTTGGTGGTGAAATGACTCAGGAATCTCAATTGGAGGGGAACCCCCTTGTGTCTACCCAAGTAGCCAAAAACATTATAGTCTCTGAAACAAGTCTAAAACCAAATTTTGATCCACAGCCTATTGTTTCAAAGAAGCCAACCTCTGGTGTTTCTCAAAAGACATCAGTTGTAAGGAAGAAAAGATTTGTCATTTCAAGTAGTAGTTCTGGTGAAGATGATGATAATATATCTCTTGATGAGAGAGCAGAATTGAAGGCGGCAATTCAACTTTCTAAGCTAGGACAAAGAGATGGAACACCTAGTCATAGCCAGGCTGCAGTCTCTCAAAAGGCTGTAGTTCTTAAAAAGGGAAAACAGTTACTGGATACTGTCTCTCAAAAGACTGTGTCTATTGAAAAAGGATCTTATCCCAAGATCACTTCTGTGTCTACACCTCTTGAGTCTTCTCAAGACAAATCTGTTGCTCATTATACTAGGAGAACAGGGAGAAAGATTCATTTTTCACCTACACACACAGTGTCAAGTCCAACTAACATTATGCAGGTCTCTACAAATAAGGCTATATCCAAGTCAGTATCTGACAAGAGAGATCTGGATCTTGATTCTTCATGGGAAACTACATTGACATACAGACTGGCTATGGAACTTATTTCTCTAAAAGTGAAGCTTTCCAGGCCTGTTCTAGCTTTTTTGATTGAAAGAGTTCCTAAACTTTCATTTCCTGGAGAATATGGACTATTACATCAAAGACTTGATTTAATGAAGACATACTTCTATGTATCAGTCAGAAAGGAATTACACAAAAAATTTGGACTTTCTAAGCATGTTGCACTTCAATCACTTCATGCATATCTATTTGACAAGGATGTCATTGTTGAAGATGCTTCAGCTCAAGGTGAACAAGAGGAGGTAGTTGATAGAAGGAAGCAGTCAACAGAAGATACTATTGCAGCAGTGGTGAATAGTAAGATAGATCAGATCACAGTCACTACAACACAAGAACCATCTAGTCAGAGGTTGGATGACTTAGGAACTGTGATTGATGGTGCTGAAAGGTCTTCTATGATGACTGAAATTGCAAGTGAGAGACCCTATGATATGGGAGGAATGACTTTGATTGATTTTTCTGAAGATCAAACCAATATTGTTCTTTCAGAGTTTATCCACTTTGAGGGTGTATCTCAGCAACCAACACTTAAAGACGGTGACATACTAGCTATGATGTCTAATGAAGTATTACTGAAGACATCAGAGTCTAGTGTAAAACCTGAAAGTGGTATACTGGAGCCTGTAGTTTCTGGAAAGAAAGTAGATGTTTGTAAGGGTTCAAAGACTATAGCAGCTCACTCCTTGGAGAAAACCTCAAGCCCCATGCCATATGAGGAACCCTCTCTCCATATGAGTTCAGGTATAAAAACTTCTTCTAACCCCTATTTTTCTGTAGGTCATGAGAGTACTTATCCAAATTTAAGTGATACACTTGAAAAGATGGATATAGATCCACACACAGAGAGGCTGGCTCCTGACCAGGCAAAAGGAGAGGTAGAAAGAGTGTTGACTTTAGATAGTCAAAGTGAGAATGAGGGTATGGATGATCAACTCCATAGTGAGGGAGAGAAAGTTAGGAAACCACCATCGTTTGATTTCTGGGATCAGGTTTTTCCTGAATCTTGGTCTGAAAATCTTGGTATGGATGCTGGTACTTATTCTTTTATCAAGATGTATGAGAAGCATGACTTAGCACATCACAATGCAAAGCTAGAAGTTAAAGCTCAGAAACAGAAAGAAAGGCTTGCAGGAATCATTAACAGAAGAGGTGAAAGGCTAAGACAAACTTCTACTCAACCAGTACCAGAAGATATTCCTAATGATCCTAGTATTCCTTTGTATGTACTTCCAATATCAGCTAGAATTGAGACATCAACAGTATCTGATCAATCTAAGGAGGAGTCAGGATTTGTAGATGTTAGTACACAGAATAATGGTGAAGGACAGGATGATCATACTTCAGCTCCAGATCAGAGAGATGAGGATGTTTGTACTTCTACTCAAGTATTATTACTTGACTATCGTTCTCGACAGGCAACTTCTTCTACAAGACTTGAAGATACAGTTCTTTCTGCATCTGCATCTGAATCTGAAGATACAACAAGCACTTCCAACATTGAAGTCAATTCTGAACTTCTTAAGGACATTCAGAAATCTCAAAGTGATATTCAATCGAGACTTCAAATTCTTGAAGAAAACCAAGTCACTATTATGGACAATCAAGCAATTCTGATGAATCTCATTTGTTCTCTAACTGAATCTCTTGGTATTAATGTTGCTGATGTCAAAAAGGGGGAGATAAATACAATTCAGAAACAACAACAACAACAACAACAACAACAACAGACTGGGAGCAGAATTAAGGGTGATAGAGTTGGTAAATTTCATCATGGAAGTGGTAAAGGAAAAGAAGCATCAGATAGTTGAATTCTTTCTTCTAAGTACTAGATACATATCTACATCTGAAGAAGGAGGTACTTAACTTCATGATCTTAAATTCATAAATTTAATTCTGGTTGTATTGTTATATGTTTTGACATCTACAACTTAGATTTATGCTTCAGATTCTAAAGCATAAATAGGGGGAGATTGTTAGGAATAATTCATAAGTTGTGATGTTGAGAATAGAATTTTGCTAATACTTCTTGTATATCCTGATCTTATAAAGGATTTAGCACTTTGTATAGGATATATGTGTTAGACAGTAATCTGTAGAGTTTAGTCAGGAACAGTGCGTCAGAGACTACATTTCAGGAACTAAGAGCAGATCCTGATACAGCAAGCCAGATCCTGATCAAATACTGATGGGATGATCAGATCCTGATACAATGGGAAATCCTGATATCAGTCGTGTTACTGATGATGTCATTATGGATGCTACAGAAACTGGCAAGTGCTATAAAACAGGATCTTTGTTTTGGAGAACAAGCAAGAAGATATTGTGAAGGAAACGAATTCTCTATTTATGGAAACTATCAACTGGATGGCGGAACATTGTCATAGATAGATTATAATTCTGTTATTAGTTGATAGGTAGCATTATAAATACTCTCTCAATATCATTGTAAAAAGAGCGAATTGAGAATTATAGAGTGCATATCGTGTGAAGCTCTATATAAGGTTTGTATTCGAGAGTTCGAAACAAACAGAGAGAGAGAGAGATTTGTATTGTCAGCAACTGCTAAAGGTATTGTACACCTTTGGTAGAGTTTGTATTTGATTTATTTTAATACAAACAAAGTTTGATTCATTCGTTGTTCTTGTTCATCTAATCAAGCAAAAATCAGACACGATTATATAACTTGTATTAAACCCCCCTTCTACAAGTTATTCGAGTTACCAAACATTAATAATCTCTCATCGATTTATATAAATGGTATGCTTGAGTTTTCTGGATATAGAAAAATCTAATTACACTGTTATGTTGACACAGGTGCAAGTCTTTGCATAGCAAGTAAGTACGTCATTCCACCGGAACATTGGGTGAATGCCGAAAGACCTATAGAGGTAAAAATTGCTAATGGAAAAACCATTGTAATTGACAAGGTATGTAAAAACCTTGATATGTTGATAGCAGAGGAAATATTCCATATTCCCACAGTTTATCAACAAGAATCAAGTATAGATTTTATTTTAGGTAATAGTTTTTGCTTAAATTATAGTCCTTTTATACAACTTACTGAAAGACAGATTATTTTCACACTTAAGGGTGAAAAAATATGGGTTACGAAAGTTGCTCAAGCAAATCGAGTAGGTTTCCCTAAGTTTTTGGAATCAAAGAAAAAGAATTCAAAAACTAAACCCGTTACACCTATCAACATTACCCAGAACAAAATACACTTTTTAGAGAGGGGGAGTGATATGTTAAATAAATATCGAGACATGAATTTTTCTCTAACAAATTTATCTCTAGATATTGACATGAAATCTAAGATCAAAAGACTCTTAGAAAAAGTATGCTCAGATAATCCATTGGATCCTTAAAAGACCAAGCATTGGATGAAAGCATCAATAAAACTCAACAACCCGAAGGATATTTGCAGGGTAAAACCCATGAAATATGGCCCACAGGACGTTGAAGAATTTGCAAAGCAAATTAAAGAATTACTTGAGATGAAGGTAATCATCCCTAGTAAATCAGCCCATATGTCACTAGCATTTCTAGTAGAAAATGAAGTTGAACGACGACGAGGTAAGAAACGAATGGTTGTCAACTATAAAAAGATGAACGAACTTACTATAGGGACGGTCATAATCTACCAAATAAGGATAGCTTGCTAACCCTTATAACAGGTAAGAAAATGTTTAGTTCACTAGACTGTAAATCTGGATTCTAGCAGGTACTGTTAGACGAAGAATCACAACTATTGACAGCATTTACATGTCCCCAAGGACATTATCAGTGGAGAGTGTTACCCTTTGGTTTCAAACAAGCTCCATCAATATTTCAAAGACATATGCAGAATGTATTTAGATCTTTTGAAAAATTTTGTTGTGTTTATGTAGATGATATTCTTATATTTTCTAACAATGAAAAAGAACATCTTATACATTTGGAAGCAGTACTGAAGAAATGCGAGAGTCTTGGCACAATCCTATCCAAGAAAAAGGCGCATCTCTTCAAAACAAAGATTAATTTCTTATGACTATAAATTGATCAAGGAACTCACTGTCCTTAGAATCATATTTTGGAACATATTCATAAGTTTCTAGATCAAATTGAAGACAGAAAGCAGTTGCAAAGATTATTAGGTATATTAACTTATGCATCTGATTACATTCCTAAACTTGCAGCTATAAGATCTCCTTTGCAGGCTAAGCTCAAGAAGGAAAATCCATGGAAATGGATAGAATCTGACACTTCTTATATAAAGAAAATTAAGAAGCAATATTAAGTTTTCAAAAGCTCTATCATTCGAAGTTAGGAGACAAGCTTATCGTAGAGACAGACGCATCCGATAAACATTGGGGTGGAGTCCTCAAAGCTATTAATTCTGATAACAAAGAATTAATATGCCGATATGCATCAGAAAGCTTTAAAGACGCAAAAACAAGATATCATTCTAATGAGAAAGAATACTTGGCGGTCAAAAGAGCTATTGCAAAATTTTCTATTTATCTAACCCCTGTTGAATTTCTTGTCAGGACATATAATAAGAATTTTACTTATTTCCTTAAATTAAAGATTGAAGGAGATAATAAGCAAGGAAGACTTGTGCGATAGTAGCAATGGTTTTCCAGATACAGCTTCAAGGTTGAACACCTTGATGGAGTTAAGAATTGTCTAGCCGACTTCTTAACCAGAGAATATCAGCAAAAGTAAGAGGTATGGTACAGAAAACTCTACAGGTTTATGTCACATCCTATTGCAGGTATCCAAGGCATCCTAGGCCTATAAATAGAAGAGGAATTCAGCAATTAGAAATCACACCAAACACAAACATCTTCTATAAAGATCCTTCAATAGATCAAAATCTCTTTATTTGAGATAAAACTATGGACTCTTCCATAGAACAGTTAAAATTGAAAAAAATCCATTCTCTTGAAGAAGATCCAGCTTCTCAACGATGAATATCATATAGTTTAAGGCAAACTAGAATTTGTAAGGAAGTACTCTCTTCCTGAACAACAAAAGGTTATTTCTACACCTTCCTTGGAAACAAGCAAAGTAGAAGCTAGTCCATCTCAAACGGAAGATGGTAAAGACATATCAACACCGTTGAAAGCTGTGATTTTTATAAAAAAGCCAAAATGTAGGGAAAAATGAGTTTCCTGAACTTCAAAAGGTCATTTCATCACCTTCTTCAGAAATGAAACAAGATGAGGCTAATCATGAGTAAACGGCTCCAGGTAAAGATTCAAAAAATCCATTGAAGGCTGTGAATTTGCCAAAAATTCAGAATGAGGTATAGACCTCCTTAACGTTAGTTGAATCCTCAAACTTAAGTTTGAGACCTAACGGGGGAATTCAAAAATCCCTAACAAGACTGAAAGTCATATTTCAACAATCCTTTCTGGATATAAAGGCTCTAAAGCCTATTATGTTGTGTTTAATGGTCCTAATGCAGGAATATACACCACATGGGATATAGCAGAAAAAGCAGTCAAAGGTTTCTCTATTTTCAAGCACAAAAAATATAAATCTTTCGCTGAAGCAAGAGTTGCAGCAAATATCTATACTAATCAAGGGTTTAAACCACCACTTAAGTTGATAAGTTCTACAGAAGCATTATAGCCAACGTATGCAGGTGCAATCACTCAGAAGAAAGGATCCTCAAGCAAGATAGTGCTAGGGACTATTCTAAAGAATCAACAACCAACGTTGATACAAACGGATGAAGATACCATCGAAACTCTTTACTCATGGTTCAACTATCTTTATCACTATGGCAAAACAGCCACAGGAAAGGAGTTTGTTAATGAACATTTGAAAGGCATGTGACACAGCCTATTTGTAGTTCGAGGACTCAACTCAACTTAATCTTAGATTGTAATAAGTAAATAGCTTTAACTGTCACAAGAATCTCAGAAGATACTATCTGTCAGAAGAAAAACCCTAAAGTCAATCTATAGTTTTAATGTTTTACACTGGAAGAAGCTCAGATTGCTGATCAAGCCTCAGTATAGCATCAAAGAAGTGGATTTATTTTTTTAAGACAGAGATTTCTAGAGTGACAGGTTCAGACAGAATATAGTGGAGTACAAGAAGAAGAAAGAGATGAGAAGAAAAATGAATCACATTTTTAATGTGAAAATTAATGGACATTCATTGAAGTTAGTCGTTCATGAACCAGACCGTGCATGGAACGTCAACAAAATATTCAGTGGTGTTCCTTTATTACTTTCAATGATTCAGAAAAGAATTAAGACAATTCAAGGATATATAATTATTCTTCTTTAATTAATTTAAATCAAGTAGTCAATTTAATTAATAAATTAATTCATCAAGAATTAATTCATTAATTAAATTAATTATTAAATTAATTAAATCTGAATAATTATTATTTAAGTAAGTTTAAATTGAAATGATTATTTATTAATCAGTTTAATTTAAAACTGAAAAAATGAACTAGCAAGACAATCAGAGATTGTCTTGCCGATTGTCTTGAAGAAGAAATCAGTAAAGCAAGACAATCTCTGATTGTCTTTGTAATGATTAATTCTGAACAGCTTTAAAAAAGAAGAATAAAAATCTGATTTGATTGTCTTGACGATTGTCTTGACAGTTCAAATCAGATTGTCTTGATAATGATCAAAAAGAAAAAGCTTCAGACAGAATGATAATTATTGATAAAGCAAGACAAAGATCTCAGATTTTGATTGTCTTACCGATTGTCTTGGAAGAACCTGATTGTCTTGCCGATTGTATTGCCTATTGTCTTGGCAGTACAAAATTGATTGTCTTACAAGAACAGATTGTATTGCCTATTGTCTTGACAGTTATAATTGAAGAAAAAGAGGCAGTAGAAAATATATATGAAGACACAGACGACACAAGACAGAGAGACAGGAATATTACATTCAACAAAGGCAATTTACTCTCTTCTCTCTCATCAAGAACACAACCTGCAGGAGCAGAAAAATTCATAGAAAATCAAGTTCATCTTATTTTTAATATCTGATCCGATAGAACTTGTTTACTTGATACTCTTGTACTATTAGCGAGTTTTTACTCCTAATCTATATCTTGATTTTTATTAACAAATCTAGAAAAATTCATGTTGAATTTTCTAATTGTTTTTATTAACTAGATATAAATTCTGTACTGTATTTGTAACAAACCCCTCAAGTTAATATAATTTTATATTCAACTTGAATTTTGTTTCATTTAATTCCGCTCAAATTTGTCAAAATATAAATTAAATTATCCGGACAAATTTCGATTAAACAGTACTGTTTGTATTCAACCCCCCCTTCTACAAACATATTGGACCTAACAACATTTCTTCACTACAGACAAGAAGAATGTTAGTTATTTCAACTTCTATCCAAATGCTGAACCAGAGATGGTGTATGAAGCATATCAGTACGGATTATTAGCTCAAGTCTATCCCGATAGTAATCTATTGGAAATCTCTAAATTCCCCAAGGAATTTAGAAAAGTAGTTAAGGCATACAAAACAAACTGTCTTAAAGGTCAAGAAATTGATATCTTCATTAAAACAACCTGTACAATTATCTATTGGAAGAATGAAGAAGAATATGACTATTGTGGCATCCCATAATCCGGGGTACAGATCTGGGGCCACTAACCACAATCAACCTAACACATGCCTGGATATACACATAATATAATAAAAGAAATCCCCTTAACCAAGATCGCATACAGGTTATGGTATGAAACAAACTATTAAATTACATTATTACAATCCAATCTCAGAATAAAATTGTTACACAAATTGCTCACAATTAAGTCCATCTATTGAACTAGTTAACCAACATCTGACAAGGCTCAAATCACTACCCGACCAATGAACATCACCTCTAGCTTCAGGAATAGGAACACTCACTTAACCACAAGATCGGCTCATCTTCTCTATTAACTGGAGAAAGAAACAACAACAATGCAAGAGTGAGCCAACAGTGCTCAACAAGCATAAATATCTGAATCAATATCAAGAACAATGTAAGTTCTGATCGACAAGAAGAATCATCATATGTCTCTAAAGAATTTATCTTCAAAACAATTTAAATTGAAGATTTCGATTAGAATTGGATTTTTATATATTTTTTTAAAAAAACAACGGAGTTAGGCGGCTGATCAGACCCGCACTAACCTCGGACAATGCACACAGCAAAGTCCCTCTAAATGGATCCATGGCACACATTGGCCGCAACTTTTGACCGTTAATCTGGTCTCCCCGAAGGGACTTCGTTGACCATTAATCTGGTCTCCCCGGAGGGACTTCGTTTAAAAACATTTCCAATTCTATATCGAACACACTAGGTATCGGAACAATCGACAACCCTGGCCAACCAACAAACTGGAAAACTCACGTTCCATAGCAATAACTCATAATCCAGAAATCAATGAAGCATTCAAGATCAACAAGTGTCGACAAGTTCGACACAACAATTGGGTAATAATTAAGGAATAATAATCTCAAAGGGTATCGACGGGTTCGATACGACAAGTGGGGTGTAAATGAATAAACAATAAGAATAACAGGTATCAACAAGATAGATAGAATTAATTGGGGTGATAGATTTCATCATTAAAATAATTAAACAATAGTTTCACTTGAACGAGAAGTGAAAGGAAATACTTGCCTGGTAATCACAGCTTAGCCTGTCTAACTGTCTGGACGCCTCATTCAACCACTAACTTTTATAAGTCTCATCCCCTCGGTTTTACAATCCTTGTCTCACATCAATACCTCTGACTGACCTTTTTCTACTTTAAACATCTCTCACAGACACACTAGATTTAAATAGAGTACTTAAGTACTCAGTCAACCAATTAATCACTCTTATGACTCACTAACACATAATGCACGTCATTTACATGGCACTTAATCATGTAAATCACATTTAAATGACTCATATAACTCACATTACAATTAAACGAACTCAAGAAATATTTTTAGAAAATATTTAATCCTTGCTACAGGATAATACTTGGCTCAAAACATTTTTAAAACAATTTTTGGAATTTTTAAACAATTAAACACTAACTTTTAATCATTTTTCGAATTAAAAGTGAATAAATAAATAATTTTCAAAACTAAATAAATAAATAAATGTTTCAAAATTAATCTGGAATTTAAAATATAATAATTCATAATTATTATATAATTTTCTTGTATTAGTCTACTTTACATATTTTGATCTATTTAAAATATTGTTGTTTCAAAATATTATTAGATTCTGAACCGTGAAAGTTATATTTTTAGTTATGTTTGGTCAATGCGAGAAGAATAAAAAACCAAACCAAACGTACTGAGTATATCCTGCATGAGCAGGGTCTAAGGGGGTAGGATGTACGCAGTCATGCCCCTACACAAAGGTAGAGAGACTATTTCCGGTTTTTGACCCCCGGTAGGAGTCGTACCCGTGACCTCACGATTCACAGATTTGGCACTTACCACTGTGCCAACTCAACCCCTTCTCAATGCGAGAAGAATGATAGACTAAAAGCCATAACCACAGTAATCTTATTGTATTGAAATGCGTGAAAAAATAGCAGGTTTATTTATTTTGGGGTGGAGGAAGAATGAAATATCATATTATTTCCAATTTAATATAGTAAAAAATAATGTAATGTGACGAAAAAATAAAAGTAATAGAGTCATATAGTTCTGCTTATAAAATCTCAGTGCATATTTCCAATTTTGGATCCTTTTCTCCGACCAATTTCGGAGAACAAGGAGAACAATAAATTTATTCTAATAGCTATGCACATCCAAAATAAATATGTGATGTGTGCTTTTCTAGGAACATGGTATTTGACCATCTCAGATGTATCCTTTAAAAAGTAAGTTGGCCATAACAAAATCTTTTTTTTAAATACATTGTACCATCCGTTGTCACAAGTGAACTTTCAAAACCCAAGGTAACAAATTTCAAGACAACCCATATTTAGACATGTACAAATTCAACCAAATACACAAGTAACTAAAATTACAGTGTCATATCTCATAACGGGTTTTTAAATGAGATGTGTTAATGTATGCACCGAATGAATTGTGTTGTAAAATTTTACATGTACAATAAAATTCAATCTACGAAAATAAGATAGACGTAACTACGATAATGAAGCATCACATAAATATCATTTTAATTTGAGGTAACACCAAAATGATGGCCAGGAAATAAAAAATATGCATACCACATCCGTGATCATAAGACATTGTATATATCAACAATTTTCGAGTTTATTAGTCTCACACCGGATTGAAACTCGCATTGGAGTTTAAAATTCAACTAAATTAGTATATTACTATTTAAGTATATGGTTATAAAACTCATTTTGTATGAAGTTAATAACATTAGCATATTACGAAAATACTGCAAAAATATAGTGCGAGAGGCACTAAATATTAAAACTATATTGACATTTTTTTACCAAATCCAAATCCCATATGTAAATTATTTCTTATTTTTAATATTTTAATCTATTTTGTTAATCAATCTATAAATTACCCGATGATAATATGATTAACCGATGTAGTGCAAATATACTTAAAATAAAATGTTATACTGATATCGAGTAAAAATATATTTTACACCTTATTTATCATTGTTTGTATTAGTTTAATAATAAACATATTCGGGCAATTTGACTAATATCGACTTAATTGTCAAAAGAGAGAAATATTATAATAAATTTTTATATATCCACTTTCACTTTCGCCCGTTTACCTACTTGAGATAAACATCTACTAATTTTTCGTCACCAACCTCCACACTTCGATTTATTTTTTTTTACCAATTTTCGGCCACCTCAGTACCTTTCATACAATAAATAAATATTATACTTATATCGAGTAAAAATATGTTATACACTTCATTCATCAATTTTTGTAACAATTTAATAATAAACATATTTGACTAATATATAGACATAATTGTTAAAAGATAGAAATATTTTAATAAATATTTATAGATATATCATCACTTTCGCACTTGAGATAGATTTCTACTTATTTTTCATCACCTACCTCCTTACTTTGATTTTTTTTACCAATTTTTAGTCACCCAATACCTTTCTTAATTCTGACTTCGACAACATCACATTTGTCAATTTATATTTTCCCTCCCGGACTACCATTTTTTATTATTATATGTGAAAATATTTTAATGATTTTATCCCTAATAAATTATAAAAATAAACGTGAGCATAAAATTATGAGTATATGAATGTCATAGTTTTAATTCTTATCAAAATTCAAATTATTAAAATTGTGGGTACTTTTATCCTGAATAAATTATAAAATAAATATTGGTAATTGGTGGGTTATTTGAGCATGTAGTGAATGAGTTTAAAATGTTGCATAAGAAAGTGATTTGGTCAAGTGGCTGGACATGTGAACAGAAGGTTATAAGTGTTTTAAGGTCATGGGTTCAATTCATTCCAACTTCAAAATTTTTAACATTATTATAAATCTAGGGACAAATTCGTAATTTACTAAATAGGCACAAAACCCATGTTCCACTATAATAGATATAATGGATTTAAAATATGATTTTAGAAATAATTTTCTGAATTTTATAAATAAATCCAGATTTAAAATTAAATTGCTAAAGTAATAACAAATTTTGTAAAAAAAATAAAAATAAGTGGTAAAAAGTCAAAATCAGTTTATTTTTACCACCCTTGCTGCCAAACAGATTAAACCCGGGTTGAAAATAAGTTGACGGTTCGAAAAAATAGTTTTACGGGTCGAAAAAGGATCGAAAAATGGGTTAACGGGTCGGAATTCAGGCCACTAAAACAACCCACCGGAAACCTGAATACAAATTTCCGGCGAGTCACCGACGACGCCCAAATCCGGCTGTTAGTCCCGTTTTTCTCACCATTCATACTCCAAAATGACACAAAACAACTACCCATGAACTGGGCATCATGAAAATGGCATAAACATCACAGAAAATGATCAAAACATCCCCAAAAATCAAGAACTCCGGCGAGTTCGGCCATGGCTTCCGGCGAACTTTGTTTTCCCTTATTCGGGAACGAAACTCAACACTCTATAGCTCATAACAAAGCTTATAACTTCACAAAGCTTTCCCCCATTACCCCATAACTAGACAATCAATGTATTATCCGGAAAATCGAATTGAAATTTTCGAATAAACCCATCAATCGAACTATATAAAATCAAACACAAACACTGAAATTAGATACTTGAATCGACTCTAAATCATCATACCAAGCTATTAGAATCATCAAAACAAGCAAACAATCAATGAATTGAAAAATCCCAATTTTAAGCCAAGAAGCCTAAAATTCAAATATACTAAATTCGGAAATAAATTATGAAATTGGACATGAAATTAGACTCCTAGCATCACTACAAAGCTGTACAAGTCAACAAAATCACCGAACAATCAACGAAAATGAAAGCCCCAAATTTTTGAATAAGACCCCTAAAATTGTAGATTTAAAAGAAAAATCGTAGAAATTCAGAAATTTACCCAACACAAGAACCGATGGTGGATTCGGAAACTAGACTCCTGGAGCTTTGATTCGACTACTTGAACTCCAAATTCGGATATTGGAATCGCCTTCAAAATGGATTCGATCTTGAAGAACACTAATGAAAATATTATTTTGAAAATAATTTTAATTTTTGAAAAAAAAAACCTTGATTTTGATTGGCCAACTCAGCTAATAATCTGATTGGTTGTTCAAAGATAAAGTTTTGGTTGGTCAGTAATATTTGTGGTGTATTTTTTTCCCGAAATGCTCGGAATCCTAATTAACTTTTAATCGGTCCAAAAGTACCAATTAAATCAATTACGGGTCCAACTCGAATGAAAACATTTTGACGGAAAATAACTAATGACCACTGAACATTTAAAAGACTTATAAAATGAACAAAATTTTTCTAAAACAAATATCCTAAAACAAATATCCTAAAACAAATATCCTTAAAGCTTCAAAACACTTTAAAATCATATACATACCATTTTTTCTAAACAAATGAAGTGGGAATACAAGAAAAAAATGTTTCAAAAGTTAATCACCTATTATCAAGACTCAAGAATCGTAAATGCACCACATTTTATGTTTTGGTTCTTTAGATAGGTGTGATAGCAGTAAGGGAGGAGTTGTTTGTGTTTGTAATTGTAAAATGTTACTGGAGGACATATTTGTAGTGAAGGGACAAAAGAATATCCAATTGAATCCGATGTTTGGTAAAATGGCAGTTCTATCTCCTTCCTGAAAAAATAAATATCATTTGTACCCATAACTGAAGTTGGATAATTCTCAAAGAGTTTAAAAGAAAAAAATCTTTAGGCAATTAAAAGATTGAAATGCATGGTAGTTTGGACCATCAACTAATTTTAAAAAGGTTAGATTTTTCAGTTGGAGGATGGTTGAATAACTAATTCAAATAGTTTTTTACCATACATTATATTTGAAAATAGGTAATTCAATTCGTTAATAAAAAATAATCAATTCAATTCATTAGTTTTTTTGATAATAGCTAATTCAATTCATTAGTTAAAATAGCTAGTTTAATTGGTTATGGCTAACATCGCTATTTGCCAGATAGACCATTATATCTTTGAATCTCTATATTAATTATTATTTTGGTTGGATGAAATAAATTGAAAATATGTAAAATATGTTATTTTTTATTTTATATGATGCTTTAACTAATCAATCCAAAATACATAATTACTCCCTCTATCCCAAAAATATTCTCACACTTTTCTTTTTGGGACTTCTCAAAACTAATGAACCTACTATACTTAATATTTTTTAACATTATTTTTCACTATAACATCCATTAACTTTATTCCTTTTTTATTAAACTTAGCTTTCTTAATCTCGTGAAAGGGACTGAGGTAGTACAATATATGTTGACTACCACTCCATCACTTCACAAATATTGACATATAAATTTATAAAATCAAATAAACTTGGTGAGTGTGGTTTCCTTCCCGAGTTTTCTATAACGATAGATGGAAATCATGTAGAAATATTTTTTCAAAAATATCTTCCTACAAAAAAATCTAAAATATTATATTTTAATATGAGTTTTTAGATTGTAAATAAATTTGAAGTAGAAAGTTCTTTACATATATATGATCAATTATGATTCTAATATTATGCAACATTTAAATATATGAAATACAATACAAGATTTTAAAAACACACACAATATATATATATATATATATATATATATATATATATATATATATATATATATATATATATATATATATATATAGGCAAGTGCTCAAATACAAACCACTTTTAAAATACAAACCTACAAACCAACACTAAATTAATTATATTTCATTTATTCTAAGGTTCCCGCCAAGGGTACCTTCACAAAAAATGCTTAAAATAATTGGCTCTATCAATAAAAAAAAAAAAAAAAAACTTGCCGTGGAAATGCGAAGCATTTAAGACAGTAAACGGATGAGTTAGGTAGTCATGAGGGTCGAAGGCTCTCGACACACCCGTTAATCGTCTATTGCCTTTACCATTGATTGCCATTCCTTACAACTTTAGAATGATAAAGGCGCGAAGCGCCGTACAAGAAGGTGCGAAGCACCGTTAACCAGTGAAATCCACTGCCACGTCATCACGTGAACAGTGAATTTTTTTTTTTTGTTGTTGGATAGAGCCAATTATTTTAAGCATTTTTTGTATTGGGGTACCCCTAGTTTGGTCATTAGATTAGCTTGAAATATTAGATTATGCTTGGTTTGTAGGTTTGTATTTTAAGGAGGTTTGTATTGGAGTAGCCCCTATATATATATATATATATATATATATATATATATATGCATGTAAGAAAAATATTCATGTATATACATTAAGAAAGATATTTTTTTGTAAGTGTAAATTTTAAAAAATAATTTCCATAATATTTAATCCACATTTGAGAAAGATATTTAAAAATCATCAAGTTTAAATTAAGAATATGAGTACATTACATTTTCTGGGTTTAGGAATTAAACTTTTTCTATGGAGGCATCTTATAAAAATTTCAAATACTATTAAATATATATTTATATATAAGAAAAGATGGATGAAAAGTTTTAGGTAAAAATAAACCTTGTAAGGTCTATAATTTTAGGTGAAAAGAAACCTGGTTTATAAAGTCTAAAGTTTGTTATTTTAGATTTTGTTAAATTAGAGGAAATAAGTGCAATTTTCTTGAAATTTGTGGTGAGGCAATTTTCTGTAAAACTTAGTCCATTCTACACGTACATTTAATGCTCTTTAGATTGGCTTCGTTGATTTTTGCCTTCGTGTGTTTTTGTGAAATTTGATTGAATTTATTAGCTATGGTTTCTAAAAGGACCATTTTCAACCCTAGTTTTTACATTAAATATTTTGTATATTATTTTGAAAATGCAATTTTTAAATTTGTATTTTCTTAAAGAAAAATTTAAAATGCAAAATTTGATAAATTCTTTTTGTTAAAATGTTACTAACAACCAAAAAATTACAATCTGGGGAACTCCCTTAAAGAGAACCTGAGATTCAAAACTAGATTCTTATTATTTTTTAATTTATTTTCACGAATTAATTGTACTAACACATTTTAATCAGTATCATATAATTTTAAAACCAATATTTAAATCATTAATTAAATTTTGAAAATGATTTATATACAATTTCCAAAAAAAAATCACTGAGATTCAAAAATAGATTCACGAAATTTATAAGATTCAAAATAAATTCTAGAAATTTATCATAATTTTTTTAATATTTACAAAAATATTTATAATTTTTTCTGATTTTAAAATTAATGTTTTAAAGTGGTTTTTCAGTTTTTTTTTTTTAAACTGGTTCTCTCTTGAACCTTGTTCATAATATATATAGTTGAACAAATATATGTGAGTTTTAAATTTAAAATATCAAAATTGCATAAACTTATCATATTCTTTAATTTTGATACTTACAAAACACAAATTTAAATTTACTTCTTCAAGAAATATTAGTCTAGTTTACCTACTACATATCTAATTAAACTCTATTGGACCTCCAATCTAGCTATATATGTTCTAAAATATATTAAGTAATACCGAGTGAAAATTAAAAAATTGTAACTTAAATACTTTTTTAAAATTTGAATCACAATAACTATTAAAGGAAACGGAATATCATACACCTAACATAGGTGTTTTACCCTAAAATTTACAAAATTAAGTGAAATATACAAACATATCAAACTCGACAAATCGTTTATATGTGATAGACAACAAATTCGAATTCAGGTACTGATTTTAGACTTTGTTTTTTTCTTAATTGTCTTTCTGATTATAAATATACATACAAGAATCAGTTTGATACTATTAATGTTTTTAAACAAGTACTGCAACTGAAATAACATATAGCATAAACATTACTGTCATGTATGGAATAGCTGAAATAACATATAGCATAAACATTATTGTCATGTATGGAATAATATTCAACCGCACAAAATTAAAAGATCTTTCTATAATCCTATCCTTTAACACATATCACATAATAAATACACATACGGAAATCTTTTCGATCAATTTAGCGCTCCTCCTCAAATACCGGTCAACAATTAACGCCTTGACTCATCAAACTGGAATAAAATAGTTAAAAATAATTTTATTCCTGTATACCAAAAATAGTACTTAAATAAATTTAATAATCACGGTTCTTACAACTGTACGGCCAATCAATCGTTCCATTACATTCAGGTTGGTTCTGCAAAAGAAAAAATCTATTCTCCAAGTCAAGCCATGGCACCTACTCTGGAGAAGAAGGATTTAAGAGAACTTGCTGAGCAGAAATTATTGATTTTAATCAATAAAATATTCACCATTAGAAAGAAGATAAATTAAAAGTTAACCTCACAACATTTAATGCTTTCATGACATCTTACTCACATAAGGGATTAAGTGAAGAAGAATACAATAAAACTGTAGCCTTTAGAAGATAGCTGCTACACAAAGATGCTGTTGGTTCCCACTGAGACCTCTTTTGTAAAAGAAAGCAAAAGGAGATAAGAAAATTTGGCATCCAGCTTGAATGCCAACATTTACCCACCACTATAAAAGATGCTTCAGACAAAGGAAACGTAGTGGAGGAGGAATAAAGTAGAGAGAATTTACTATCAAGCATAGGAGAAGACAAGATAAGGAATCTTATCTCTTCACTCAAAGGTGCAACAATAATGGAGTACAAAAACGTAATCACTTACGTTTGTAATTTTGTACAGATCCTTGACCCTATTCTATAACAGGCGAGTTAAGTTTCAGTACTAGACATCTTGAGCTTGAACAAAGCAGAGCATAGGCACTGTATTATCAAAAAGTTCAGAATGAGGGAGTAAAGCCCTTAAAGGTTGTGAGTGTAAACAGACTCATAATGAGTCTATATCTGTATAATTATATTGATCAATAAAAAATCTTTTCTTTGTTATATCTTGGTTATATTTTGAGTTATTCTGGAGTCAGCTTTGGAGCACAGGGAGTACCGCTAGGCAGGAGGCCGTTAGGGAAACGCCGCTCATAGGATTGAAGACAAAGAATAATAACCAGAAGTTCTAGACGAGAAAAGAAAGTTTTAAAGATCAACAGTTTCTATGCAGATAAATATCATTGGAGGAGCCTGGTAAATCTCACAACCCTATTTAAACAAATTGGTTTGTTAATATTAATGGTAATGCCATGATTGACATGTCTAACCTAGAATATCTAGATCGTCTCTTAGAGACCTCTAAAAATATTGTTTCCCTTGGAAATCAAATAGAGAGTAGATGCCTAATTTGGGATTTAGAAGCTATAAAAGAAGAGCAACCTTCTTTTTATAATAGATTTTCTAGTATAATAGAAAATGAAATTCGTAATTTGAAAAGAATTAAGAAATTAGAACCCTATCCTTGTAATAGGACTAAAATATCAGAGGATAGTTCCTCTAATATGTCATACTAGCATAAGTCCAATAGACCGCTATAAGACAAACAAATGGGTATTTTGGACCCATCAATAAAAAAATGGGTATTTTGGACCCATCAATAAGAAAACTAGGTAAAAGAGACCTTCACCCGTAATAAATTGCACATTGTACTTGGTGAATGGGTGATGCCATATTCTAGGTGAAATTTTAATACCGTTATACTAGAAAAATTCTTGGCCTAAGAAGTACAATATTTTCTTTCGAAGTTCGCTAACTCTAAAATTTAGATCACTCATCAGTCATCTCCGACCTTTCATATTCAGCATAACAAATTTTTGGTTATTCAGATTTTACGTTTTTAAACAAATAACTTTTTGGGTATACATCTTAAATGTACATTCTACTGAAACTTTCATCTTTGGATTGACAGTGGAAAATTAGTCACTGGCAATCACTCTTCACTCATATCTACTAAGTAATGTGTTTATATTTGGGATTAAACTAGTGTATGTTACGCAAGGATTCAAAACCACCCACCCATAAAGGTTCCAACTAGTGCCTTATGTGTCCAACCATGCACCCAATTTTCAAACTTCTCGAACTCTCATTCGTAGTCTCGTAGTGAGCCTACCTGTGTCACCTTTGATAATACTTCATCAAATTCTTCCCACTCTGCTGGTCCAAAATAAGTCCAAAGTTCTTTTGTAAATGATTCTCTGGTGACTTTTTTTTTTAGTACAAAGTTTGGTCAGGCGGACAAACCACACATATTTCAGACCATCTAACCTTGCAATTATCTGCATAGTTTTTCCTTGCAATTATCTGCATAGTTTTTCACCACCACTCTCCCAACATTTCTATTTGTTTTAGGGAATCAAACCCTTGACCTCATGTAACACAAGGCAAGTTCATACCAGCTGAGCTAGATTTTCTTGTGTGCCTTGGAAATAAAAAATTGTGCTACACGATAAAATCATTCTATTTGATCGTCAAAATTACTTTGGAAACTCCAACTTTGCCATTTTAGATGAAAATGCTTGTCCGTTGCCATCAACTTCATGTTGTGTTTGAGAGCTCCTGTTGTTGTTGTTGTTGTTAGAGGTTTGGGCATTTGAAAGTATGGCATCTGACGACTTGGTCATGATTTCGTCGATGCCTTGCATTCTGGTTAAGACTCCAGCAACTGCCGCCTCTAAAGCTTCACTCATCTCTTTGTTAGTTGCCATATAACCTTACTCTTGATACCAATGTTATGTCCCAATCAAGAGTAATAGATAATACATGTTGCATGGCTTAAATACACTCAGAAAGAAACTACCTACTTGCATAATTGTCGTTCACTAAATCACTACTAAAACTTAAAATCCCACCACTTCTAACACAACAACTACTAAGCATATAAATATATTACTAAATAATATAAATGGTAAATCTAATACTAATTAATAAAAATAATAATTGCCAGCAGACATTTTACAGGAGTCTTTACAGGTAAAAATTAAAAGACACACAATAAAGGTGAAATGGCAATAGGCGATACTTTCGACATCACGAAATGCGGAAGTCTTTCATAAATGTTTACGTTTTTTTTCCAAATTCAAAATTGTCGAAAAACAAAGATCTTGAAGATTATTTATGGAGTCTAAAAACATTGTACTACATGTCTACATCTATTAATATTCTTGTAATCTAGGTAAACCACGTACCCATGATCCTAAAAACAAACTTTCATGTTGATCGGAATGTTATTTTAAACCCTTCATAAATTTTGAATTTTATTTACATTGGTGACATTACGCAAACGAAAGGTTTCATCTAGGAGACCGCTAATGAAGAGATACCTATGAAAATATATTAAAAATTGGTAATTATATTCAAGAAAACAAAAAGAAAATTAAAGCGCTAGATATTTTAATAAAATTTCTTTAACTCCTTATTTTTTCTCTTTGACGACGACGACTGTCATGGTATGAAAAAGGCCTATTTTTTTTTCGTTTTTGGCGAAGACTTGTCATGATATGGAAAAGGTCAGAATATGAACAAACACAAACACTTAGTGAGCACACCAAGGAACTAATAGTTTAGAATGGTTTTGGAGTTTCTTTGAGCTCTATATATATTATGGCATCAACGATATCCACAACAATTCAAATTTAGAAGAATATTTGTTTTGAACTGGTGTAAAAAATTTACCTTAAAAGAAAATGATACGAGTCATAGTACTAAATTCAATTCATATGATAATCTTGTTAAGGTGTGAATCACTCAAATTACTCAAAAACATGAAACAAAGTTTAGGCAACAAAATCCAATTCAGTTCCATGATTAAGTCATTAATTTTTTTGTTACAATTGGGAAACTGAAAAGCAAAGATTTGGAATCCCATGGAATAAAAATGGAAGAAGTTCCTTATCTATAAAAATAAAGTTCTATATCTGATGGGCGTAGGGATTCTAATGACAATCCATAGTGATCATTAGAAGATTTTAGAGTGTTTGTACGTGTGTGTATTAATCTGACATTAGTCCTCTTACATTTTTTCCCTTTTTCCTTTTAAAGTTCTTTTTTCTTCTTTCCTTGAGCTTGCTGGCAGCTTATAGGTTTAGAGTACGTGATAGGGATAGATATTGGGATATGTGGATTGATGTATGTACACCCAAAATTTATACCAGGAAAGTATTGACTTAGTCAAAGGATTCTTTGGAGATACATCTTCTCCAACTAGGCTGCAACATAACATTTGTGTTTGGTTGTGTTTTCATGTGCAACCAGAGTGTGTTTGCACCTAATTGTTCTTGTGCCTAGTCGTGTTTGAATGAGCAGATAGTTGTGTTTGTATGTACAAACAGAGTTGTGTTCGCATCTATTTGTTTTTGCAATGTTCCTATCAGATTGAAAATCCACATACATTATTACAACTCTTGAAGAATGAAGAATGAAGACCAAACATATATATTTGAAGGCCCGATTCTGTATTCAAATAAGTTGTCCTCATTGGGGGATCAGTGGTAGGTAAGCCCGTTGATACGCTCTAGGGATCTCTCGTCCCGTTGTCCTTACTATTAGGTTTTGAGATGCCCTACGTGACATTTTTTTGGGAGAACTTGCCATGTAGTCTGGTGCATTAGCCTCATCGGGGGGTAGGATCGCGTTCGTACATTTGGAGTAACTCATGAATATCACTGCTATTGTTGAAGAGGAAAGGGCTGGTAGCGGTTGATGTTAGCTCCAATAATTAGCGCTAATGTTGTATCCGTGAAGTCCTCCTTCATGATTGAGCCTTGGGGTCATTGGACTAGGCTTCATTGTACGGGCTCTCCTAAATGGGCTTTCCAATTTGCCGACTATGTCGATTTACTACAAGTGGGCCTAGGCTAAACCTATTTTTAATGGACTTTGGTTACTTGTTCCAATAACTATGTGAGGCTTGATCCCCTATAAATAAAGGGTGGGCACATTAAGGGGGTTAAACATTGAGAACTATGAGTGACCACAATCACTCCTTTGATCTCAACCACCTTAAAACACATACACCACCACACTCCGGTAAATTTTCAGGATACAAACCACCATCTTAGATCTTGATTGTGACTGATAACCTCGAATTTTGTTACCAGGAATAATTAGGACGTGCATGGATAACATGTGTTCAGATACTTCTTCTGCTATACGAATACGACATTTCCTTTTGGTTGGTTGACTCCTATCACTTCGGCGTCCGTATGTCCATCGAGATTGGCTTCCTTCAGGAGCCATCATTTTTCATATAAAAAATCTCAACCGAACACTAATACATATTACAGTGTTCGGACTTGTGATTACATTGAACATGTTAAAATATCACGTAACCAAAAAACTCTTTAAAACAAGTAAATCTAAACCCTAAATTCCAAAGAGACGCATACGATTAAAGTAATTCACATTAATTGCTATAATTATATAACAGGTAAGAAGAGGATGATAAAAAAACTCACAAAAAAACATGTTGTTCAGTGTCAAGAAGTTGAACATCATCCCGAGCCGTAACCATATCAGAAGTCATAACAACAATATCCTTGACAAAAAAAATCCTTCAATTAGCAGGCTAGCATGTGTCACAAAGTAAACCCCGCTAAAATTAACTTTTAATTTAACCTTTCCTCTCTCTTCTCATTGTTTGCTAAAGTACCATTGTTAGGTACCGTTGTTTTTTTGACAAAATCAGGTTTATGTTGGTATACAAGACGAGTATATGAACTGTACAAGCATAGAGCATAATTCCTGCATATTTTGTAGCTTGTTTTTAATTTTTCCTTAAAATACATATTTTAAATTTATGAGTTGGAATAAAATTAAACGAAATGTATTATCATTGTTTTCATTCCGCGCTTCTCAAACAAGGTGAATTAATACCAAGTTTTATCTTCGCAAGAAAAGAAATATCAAGATATATAATTTTTTGAAATAAGCATATATTCAAAATTTATGGTTTTTTTGAAGTGCACCAGGCATTAGTTCATTATTACTACTCCCTCCGTCCCTAATTACATCTCTATTTTGTTTTTTTAGGAGTCAAATTGATCAATTTTTTATCAAAACATTTCAAATTATTAACTTATTATTTTAAAGAATTAAAAGTTACATTTTAAAATAGATTAGATGTACATTTTAATGATAATTTTTCAACTTTTTTTCCAATTATATAATAGATATAAATTTTAATCAAAATTTGTTCTATTTCACCAATTAAAAGTTAAAATAAACATGTATTTAGAGACGGAGCATCAATTTTATGATTCCTGCAGGGATAGGTCCACGGTGTTAATTATAAATCCCTCAGCCAGGCTAATGAGTGGTATCAGTACGAGTGAAATCACTTTGTAGGAATAGATACTCACTTTGTAAAGTATATAAGCTTAATTATTCAAAAAAAAAAAATCATTTTCAGTTAATTTGGGCATTTAATGTATTGGTTGACAAGAAATATTGTCTTCTTTCAAAGAAAAGATTTGTAATAAAGCTAAAAATATTAGAGAAATTTTTTTAGTTAAATTCTTGCCTTTTCATAGCCCAAAACAAAAAGATAAATAGGGGGACCTGCATGGTTACTTACAACTGTTTAAGTAGATAAATTTATCGATTCCTCAACAAAATATTTTAACATGACACTACACCAAATATGGCTTATTGCAACGCCAAAAAAGTGTATTATTAGGCCCCAAAAATGTTACATTAGATGTTTATGTAACGTTTTTGCCAAAACTCGGCGTTGCATTTGCCGGCGTTGCCTATGCCCTCTATAGCAACACTTTTCGAACTTATTTCAATACTTTTTGTTGTATTACAATAAGAGTTTGTTGTAACACTTTTACATGTTTTAGCAACATTTTTAAGGTGTTACAACAGACTATTGCAACACTTTTTTGCAACATTTATTAACTTAAAATGTTACAAAGCGAGTTTATTGCAACATTTTGATGGCTTTTGCAATGCTTTTTGATTTTTTACATTTTATTGGCAACACTTATTTGCAACACTTATTATTAGACCAAATTGCAATGACATATTAATAAAAAATTCAATATACCATGCACAAAAGCATATACCAAACCAAAAATTTCAATTCAAATTTCCCAAAATGTAAAAACTAACAAAACATATGTCAATAAAGCCCAAACATAGTAGGCTTTTATCACAATATCATCTTACATCCGGTACTTAAGTCTAAAGTCAAAAAACATGTCGACTTACACCACAATTCTACATTAAACTTAGTCTTTCATGTCAAAATAACAACTTATAACTATTTTCCTGACAGATTGTCCAGACACTTTGTCTTCCCTTGAAAACATCAGGAACTCTAAACTTGCAAATTCAACAAATTTTGGGGGAGACTTATCTACGGTCAACAAAATGTTCAATCTCATTCGGTGTGAACTCACAAACCCTGAGAAGACCCTGGCATGGTGATATCTGCAACTTCTTCGTAATCCATACCATATTGCTGTACATAGCCCTTTGCCACGAGACGAGCTTTATGTTTAATTACCTTACCGTTCGGATCTTTATTTAACTTAAATAACCATCAATAGCAATTCATCTTCGAGCTCAACTTCTGTTGTATTATCATAGATTTCGTCAAGAAGCCTAAATTTGCTTGGCTGTTCACTACTGTCACTGGATGCACTCGAATTGACAGTGCCTTCATTCTCAGGCTGAGTACTGTTATGTGTAGATGTCTGAGGTGTTAACAGTGGTGACTGAGGCGTTGATGGTGACATAGCTGACAAAGATTCATCAGTCTGTGCTGCTGTATAATCCTCCAAAATGAACTGCCCTGTTCCGTATGCATCAGAGTTCGTTCCTGCCTCCCATTCCCACATTTTGTTTTCATTGAAAATGACATCTCTGCTGACTTGTATGCTTCCTGACCCAAGCTATGATGTTACTTCGAAGTGTAGGGATTAAGTATACTCCATGTAGTACTCTATTTTCCCCATTTTTACAAGCATTCTAATCGACCCTTTTCCTTCGATTTTGACAAACTAACCATTCCCAAACTTCACTTCTCCTTTTATTGCTCTATCCAATTTCTCAAATTTATCTCGACACCCCGTCATGTGGTTGCTAGCCCCATTGTCGAGATACAAGGTATTTTCTTCTATATCTTTAATCTCACTCGATCCCTTATTCTGCATTATTTTCACACATAACCATCAATAGTGCAGGCTTATCATCGTTTAACTGTGTCAGGTTTGCTTCACCCCTTTGCTGTTTATTTCTCTTTGGTTTACGACATTCAGATGCGAAGTGACCGTAAGCACCAAAGTTGAAACATTTCACTTTGCTTCTGTCATGAACAAAACGACTATCTTTCACACGATAATCACTTCCACCAGAGGAGACACCTTTTCCAGACCTCTTCAGCAATTCTTCTCTCATGAGTAAGAGCTTGCCATCACCGTTCTCTCTCTTAACCCATTCTTCCTCTATCAACAAAAGTTGATATCCCTCATTACACTCCGTTTGTCCATGTAGACGTTCTTCATGAGCTTTCAGAGAGCCTATCACCTCCTCCACTAACATGGTTTCCAAATCTCCAAATTGTTTGATAGTTGAGGCAATTTGTAGAAATTTGGTTGGGACAGCCCTTAGTAATTTCTTCACGACATAATCCTCTTCGATTGTTTCTCCTAAAGCCCTGATGTTTGTAACCAGGCCATTTAGTTTCATACAGAAATCGTCTAATTATTCTGAGTCCTTCATCTTCAGTGACTCAAACTCAGCTTTGAGTGTTTGAGCCTTAGCCTTTTTAACCTTATCTGCACCTAGACACATTGTTTTAATCGCCTCCAAGCCTCCTTGGATGTTTTTCTCTCTGCAAGTGTTAACAACATGTCGTTAGGAATGCCTTGATAGATGATAGGCAACGCACGCTTGTCTATCTTCTCCTTGACTATGACTTTAGGATCTTTAGACTCTATTGCTTCCCACACTCCATGTGCCTGCATAAATACTTTCATCTTCATGGCCCAAGCGGAGAAATTTGTCTTTGATAACATTGGGTAGCTCAGACCAAAGGAACCATCCTTGTTCTTACTCGACTCCATTTGCTATTAACTCAAACATGTTTACCAGGTGATTATAGCTTTGATACCAGTTGTCAGATATAAGTATGAATATAAAGAAAACAAACGTGTTTGATTACTGATATGGAAAGCTTACAATTCGAATTTAGAAAAGAAAGTACCGAGAACATTCAACCTATAAGTAGCACCTATAAACCAGGAGCACATGTCCTAGTTTATCTCCAGCTTATTGAATTAACATCCTAATCAAGCGCAACTACTCCAAGACTAAGTCTATAACACAACGTTCACAAACAACACGTTGGCTTATTCAGAATTTAAACAAAACAAATAAACAAAAATGTTTAGATTAATATTAATCCCAACACAAACAACTCTAAGTAATGAAGAGGGTAGTAGGAGTATATATATGCCCCTACAAATGAGGTGTACATAGCGATATTGTAAAATCCTATACAGAATTGGTTTTACAAATTTGAACCCTGATTAGAGACTGAACCCTATTCAAGATTTTTTTTGTCAATATTTAAGTTAATTTTTTTAATTGGGTACAAATACTACAAGTATATTGTCCTACTATTCCACGGCCTTCTTTAACATTAAACTAATAAACTCCCATGTTAGTTTTGTAAAAAACGGGGATGAGGTTTAATATAGAGAGACACCTGATGAAGAGACACCAGGTCCGGTGATATATTTTAAAAAATATAATAATATTTAATTTATCAAGTTTAATAAAAATATGCAAGGATTTATCGGATTTTAAAAATTGAATTTGACGGAGCACCTTAAAACGATTAATCGAGTGATTAATAAGTAAAATCGATGATTTTTTAGGATCATGACCACTGCCTAATCAATTTAATATATAACAAAATGAATTAATATTTGTTTGTATAAATTTATTTTTAAGGGTTATTTATATAACTAGTCGATAAAATCGCGTTTCGCAACAACGTTATAGCTTTTTTAATATATACCAATATATATATATATATATATATATATATATATATATATATATATATATATATAATATTATATCATTAATATTAAATTTTAACAGTTAACATAGTCCTCTCAGAGTCGCTCTTTAAACACGATTTTCTACAAAGCCGTTTTCTCGTTAAATATTATGAATACTTGTATTTAAAATTTAATCCACAAAAATCTAAACCTAAAATAAAAATAAAAATTATGACATCAATGACAAATTCTAGCAATTAGTACAATCGTGTTAATAATTGACAACCGTAGACAAAAAAAAAAAGATCTAGTGAAAGGTCAACCTCTCAAAGAAGGCTCAAATTAATAACCGTGTTAAAATATATAGGAGATGCATATTTATATAAATATAATTTTGAATCATGTACTATTATTTATTTTATACATCCATTATATTAGAGACTTCAACCAATTACATTATCTTCTTTTAATATTTATAATGTATTTTCGGAAAATTTCATGACCAAAATAAATTTGTTCTGAAAATTAAGTTCATTGTGTTGCATGCAATTTATGATTTTTTTGTTAACAATTTTCAGCAATATCATGCAAGTCACTCGTACATTATTATATTGGTTTAACAAATTATAATATCTGCAGTAAATTTTTGATAATTAAGAGAATATGGTAACACAATGAAGACTAATAAAGCTAGAGACACGATAATAGTAATTACGAATACAATTATTAGTTATCTAATAATGATAATTTATATTTGTTGTATATATTTTTCAAAATTTTTTGTCTTGTATTTCTAATGTGTATTTTATGTAAAAGAAATTAGAGAGAAATAATGATTATATGCATTTTTAATTATAAAAGTGTATATAATTCATATTCATAGAATTATATTTAAAAAATTGCACACAAGTAGGTTCTCTATGCTAAAAATAATGAGCATGATTGTAGGATTCTTAAAGCAATTAATTTTTATGTAAAAGGCATGAAAGAAAAGTAAGATTTGTAATTAATTATTTAGAAATTAAAATTTACTAAAATATATTAAAAAGTAAAATATAAATTGAAAAATTAATACTTTTTATAGGGATGGTCTAGGGCCAATTATTGAATAGTTATTTTTTTAAAAAGAACAAGATAAAAAATAATTATTAATGATGCCCTTAAGATTATCATCTTTGAAGGATTTTATTATAACAAACGAATCCCATTATCCATGTCAAAAAAATTTGTTCCAAATTACATGTTTGTCTCTTCTTTTCATATAAATTTAAGTCTAATTTTCCAAAATTACCCCATATTTAATAGGAATATATATATATATATATATATGTATATATATATATATATTTAACTTTCTTTTACGTTTTTACTATCATTAACTTCCTCTTTCAATTCTATAATCTTACTTTTATAAATATACTACCAACTTTATTTTTAACTTTTTATTTTTTAAAAATACGTTTTGCAACTACGAGTTTTCAGTTCCAGTTTTCAGTTGCAACTTTTGCACCTCATTTGCAACTCACACTCGAATTTACAAATGAGGTTGCATAGAAAAAAGAATTTTAAAGAAAGGTATTTTTATAAATAGTTTTAAAAGTGGTTATATTTTTAAAAAAATAATTTGAAGGACGGGTAGTTTTGAGATTATCCCTATTTAATATTTCGAATGTTTGACTTCGTTAAAACTTAACACTATACTCATTTTTCAATGCATTTATTATGGGTATTTGCTAAGCAGGCACGGATTTGTTTTTGGACAACTCCCCATACTAATACTAATGGAGTTAACTGGCTGCTTATAAACTAACTATCTGCCCCTCCCACAAACGATGTGGAAACTCCCAACAATCTCCCCTTGACACATCGGGCTCGACACCTGTCGAATCTGCCACGATCTGCTACCCTTGACCCATACTGAAATTCCTGGCTATATGGCTCCCCTAGGCCCATACTGGAAAGTCCAACTGCTCCCCTTAAGCCCAATCTGGGATAGCCCATTCCTGGATCCTTCTTGGAGCATATCTGAGATTGTTACAGACCGTTATAACACTACAAGAAAAACTGAAACAGACAACACTTATCAGACAACGGTCGGCAGTAAAAGCATTGTTTGAAATTTTCACACAACGGTTTTTTTTTTTTTTTGCAAAATCTGTCTGTTGTCTGAAAGAACTTCCACAACGGTTTCTAAAACCATTGTCTATTAGAAAGAGTAAAGCAGAGGCTTTACACAACGGAATTATAAAACCGTTGTCTGAAGAAAGGTCAGACAAGTGTTTCATAAACCGTTGTTAAAAACAGACAAGTGTTTTTTTTTGTTACTTAAATGGATGTCACACAACAGTTTGAATAAACACTTGTCTGATTCTAACAACGGTTTACAAAACCATTGTCTGAAGAAACTTCAGACAATGGTTTTGTAAACCGTTGTTAGAATCAGACAAGTGTTTTACTTGTATGTGGACTATACTTAATTCACACAACAGTTTCTGCATACCGTTGTCCAATTGAAATCTTAGAGACAATGGTTTTTGGCTGTTAAATATGTTGCTGTCACACAATTGTTTAGCTTACATAAACCGTTGTCTGATAGTTAAAAAAATTAAAAAAAAATAATATAAAGAAGTAAACCCCCTGCCAAAGTTTCAAAGGCAAAACCAATCAATACCGCATACATTAACACTAATTCACAAGAACATTTTGTAGTTTGCAATTTCAAAGGCAAAACCAAACAACCATATAGCAGCCAACCATTCAAAGTACATAAATAAAATTACATCAAGAAAGTAAAATTTGTTCATCAACATCTCGCATGTAACTATTTTTTAAAATTTTTATTTCGACGATCCAACAGTACGAATGATGTTATATAATGATTTTAGTGATGTGTACAAAAAAATAGAAAAAAACGAATAATTCTTGTATGATATTTTAATGGTCAACTATCAAAGTACTTCTTGGTCAAACTAGTATAATTCTCGAATAATATTTTTTTTAATTTTTTTTGGACGATCCAATCGTACAGATGGTGTTATATACTGATTTTACTGATGTGTACAAAAAATTAGAAAAAACAAATCATTCTTGTACGTGTTTGTAATATAAATCTGCTAAAAGTACTACTCCCTCTAACTTGTGTTGTACCGATTGAACATGATCTATTTTTTTAAATTTTTTTTTCGATGATCCAACCATACGAATGCTGTAATATACTGATTTTAGTGATGTGTACAAAAAATTAGAAAAAAACAAATCATTCTTGTGTGATATTTTAATGGTCAACTATCAAAGTACTCCGTGGTCAAATTAGTATAATTTTTGAATAATATTTTTTTTTAATTTTTTTTGGACGATCCAACCATACGGATGATGTTATATACTAATTTTATTGAAGTGTTCAAAAAGTTAGAAAAAAAAAATCATTCTTGTACGTGTTTATAATATAAATCCGCCAAAAGTACTACTTCGTTTAACTAGTGTGGTACCGACTGAACATGATCAATTTTTAAAAAAAAAAAATTTCGACGATCCAAGTGTACAAATGATGTTATATACTGATTTTCGTGATGTGCACAAAAAATTATGAATTTTCAAGTTTATCTTATATGAGTTTATAATAAAAATATTCAAAATTGAATAATTATTTGCTTTTAGAACTAATTAATATTTAAAAAATTTGTTTTGAGTTTTGAGGAACCAAAAAAATGATTTTTATTAAAATTTCGAATCTACCAAATTAACAAATAATTAGATTTTTATAAATATTAAATATATTTTATATAATTTTATTCCCTCCCAAATTATTAATCAAGCCAAAATTTATTTCATGTATTCTTATTTCCCCCTTAACCAATCATTCATTTCCCCTCTATTTTCGGCCTAAAAAATATCACAACATATTTCCCCCCATTCTCCTGCATATCCAATATTTCATATCCCCCTTCTCCAAAATTTTCATTTCCCCTTCCCCCCTCCCCAAAATTTTCATTTCCCCCTTTGCTCTCAGTGTCCAAACACGTACTACATAAAACACAGATCCACAATCAATCCTCTAAAATCAAATCTCTATCTCTCTCTCTCTCCCTCTCTCAAGAATCTTAGATTTTTCGAGGAATTTTTATGGTTGTGAGGAGTTTATTTTAGAATTGGGGTGGGATTAAGGGGGTTGGTGTGGAGATTACTGGGGTTCATTTTTTTGCTCTGACTTTCACTTTCACTCTCTCACAAGATTCAATTAGATCTCGTTAGGGTTCAATTACTTAGATTTCAAACTACAACTCAACTGATTTAAGGGGTCGAGACTTTGGTCTTCGGTGGATGTTTTGGTTCTTCAAATTAGGGTTTTGGTTCTTCATTTTGAGTTCAATTACTTGCATATCTTCACTTGAATTTCATCTAATCAAACTCTATTGTTGATTTCAGGCAATGAAAGTGTAGATGTTGTTGTCATTGATGAGGAGTCAGTGGGTTCTGTAAGTTCAATTTGTCGGGGAGGAAAGTTACTTCATGGAGATGGTGCACTGGATGAATACCTTGCAGAGACCAAGTTACAACAAACGGTACACATTTCATTTCATATCTCCATATCTAGTACCTTTAGGTGCATGGGCTTTTGTGGTTCTGCCTAAGTGTATAATATTATGATATAGGATGTGTATGTTAGCCTATGGAGGACTTGTTTATATGCTTGTTTTACTTGTTGTGCATTCTAGGTTTCTTGGGGGAAGAAAGCGCTTCTGGTTGGAGGGAAAACTATTCCAGCAAGTGACCGAATTTCAGGTTGCATATCTGTTTATCTATCATTGAACCCTGCTACTTGTTCTGTATATTCTATTTTTAAATACAATCTTAAAATAACCCATCTTGGTTTTTGCATAGTGTGGGCATTTGACACAGAGACAGAATGCTGGTCACTTATGGAGGCCAAGGGAGATATTCCGGTATACTTCTTATTTTGACCCAATAATTCCTTGTATGTATGTCTTACATAGAGGGTTGAGTGTGACTATGGTCACAAAATCTCTAAGATATCTATTTTGTATGAATGAACATTTTGTAGTATTCTGTGATTATATCTAGGTAGGGGTGCATAGACTCTAGTTTTGTATCTTAACTGATTTCTTTCTTTCTATTATTTTTTGCACAAATCTTTTAAGAAAGAAATGGTAACCTATAATCTAAGATTCTTGTTAGTTTCTTTATCCTGCAACCCTGTCATTTACATAAGGTAAAGTGATTGACTCAATATTCTTGTCTTTTATCCTAATTCTAAGGTGACATCTCCTATTTGCATG
This sequence comes from Saposhnikovia divaricata, assembly GCA_036435485.1. Lineage (NCBI taxonomy): Eukaryota > Viridiplantae > Streptophyta > Magnoliopsida > Apiales > Apiaceae > Saposhnikovia > Saposhnikovia divaricata. Next base: position 31,865,241 of record CM071600.1, read on the forward strand.
TTGCTATCATTATTTTAGGCTGATAGTCATGTTAATCAAGGCAATGACTCCGAGAACTCTATGTTTCCCTGGTTTTAAATCAAATAGTAATCCCACACGTCAAGCAGTGATCTTGATCTTATAAAAAATAATCGCTTCTAAATCTTATGGCAGCAATCTTATGATATTATAGCCAACAGAGAAAGTATTAGTGAACTTATTGTGTCCCATGTTACTAATCAAAGCTTTCTCTGGAGGTTGCTCGCAGTGGTCACACTGTAGTTAGGGCTAGCTCCGTTCTGCTTCTTTTTGGCGGTGAAGATGCTAAATGCAGGAAACTAAATGACCTACATAAGTTTGATTTAAAGTCTTTGACGTGGCTTCCACTCCAAAGCAAGTAAGTTGCTATGAGTCCTAGCTTTTACTTCTCTGTAGATTCCGCGATGGATAAACTTTATCAGCCTTTGACTAATTATTTTGGTACTCGCATGACATTAAGAGGGACTGTACCATCTCCAAGATCCAACCATGTGGCAGCTCTTCACGAAGATAAAACGCTTCTAATTTTTGGTGGAGCAACAAAGTCTAGAACCTTGAATGATCTGTACTCACTTGACTTTGAGACGGTTTGTGAAATTCAGTTACTATACTTTCTGAGTCACATGGCAATAATTGTATAATCCTGATACATTAACCTGTTTCTCCATAGATGATTTGGTCAAGAATGAAAAAACGAGCTTTCCATCCATCACCCAGAGCTGGTTGTTGTGGAGTCCTGTTTGGAACAAAATGGTATATTGCTGGTGGTGGCAGCCGGAAAAAACGTATAGTTTGCAGTTTATCTCTGTTACTTTTTGTGTCACACAATATAGAAATTTTAAAACCAACGAATGAGCAAGTGTGTAATGCCGTTATATTAGACCTGATTGATTTCTGATAGTTTCCAAATATATTGTCTAATAAAGATTCTTTTGTTAATTTTTTTTCTTATAGGGCATGCGGAGACTCTAGTATATGATGTCCTGAAGCAGGAATTTTATGTTGCTGTTGCTTCACCGCAATCTTCTATCACCAGCAACAAGGTGAAATTTCATTTTTTTATTAATTTTCTGGTCCTTTTCCTTAGGCTATCCTTATTACAGTTACCACTTTAAGTGCTTTTTCTTTTCTCTTCATTAATTTATTATCTATATCCCAACCATCAAATATTTAATCATGTTAGTATCAGGTGACTGGGTAGATCTTTCTTTTATGGAATGTTGGCATTCTTGAATTTTATCAAAAAATTGTTAGTTCTGCAGCCGTATTTGATTACTTCGTGTCTGCTGGACGCATATGGCAACAATACCAAAAGTCTACTACAAGGCTTTTTGCTATAATACCTTTTCCTATTTTTTCAGTTAGGTCCCAGCTGAATTTGTTCTCCAGCATCCAACCAATGGGAACCCCCCAACTCTATTAATTTTTGGTTTTACGTGGTACATTTAAATTGTCTTTTTGCTGCTTTTGGTTAATTATGTTGAACTTACTAGTTCAAGGGGCTACATTAAAAATAGTTGTCACTACTAAATGGTAATGTAATGACTATCATAGTTAAAACATTAAATATATGAGCGCTTCTGATCTCCAGCATATTTCTTACTCTTTAATTTTGTCATCTTTTGTGTTCTTCTTTTCTATGTTGAAATCTGGTGATAATATAGTTTAATCTTTCAGTGGCTACGGAGGGGCAGCTTATCCTATGGAGTCGATGATCTCAATGAAATCAGGATCGAGTGGGCAAAGTACTTCATGAAGGAAGAGACTTCTTAGGTTCTTTGCACATTTAGTAACCACGCACCGCAAATTTTCTGATGCACATGTATTTTGGGAGTCTATTTAACTTAATTAGTTCGTGAATTTTACTTGGTTGGATGTGTTGGTTGTAATGGTTTATTGAATACGATGGAATGGCTGTTTGTTTTGGTTTTAGTTTGGCTTCTTTATATTGTCAGTTTGGTTTCTTTATATTTCCAGTTTGGTTTTTTAATTTTGTTATATAAAACCATTGTCTGTTGTTATTTTAGGTAATTGGACTATAATGAAAACTGTTGTCAAGCATTGTACTAGGCAATGTGTTGAATTTTCTATGAAACCATTGTCTATTAAGCTAGGTAACAACTTCTTGTTAAAAAAAATCGTTGTCCAAATACATTACTTCAATACAAGCATATGAAACCATTGTGGTAAAGACATCAGACAACAAATACTTGATTTCAAACCACTGTCCATGTAGATTTTTTATAAGCAATATACTAATAAAAACCGTTGTTGTTTTAAAAATAATTCAACGTATTTTATGCTAAACCATTGTCGTAAACACTTCAGACAACAGTTCTAGTTAATAAACAATTGTTGATTTATTTGTCAGACAATGGTTTCTACAACAGCCGTTGTTGTTCACGCGTTTTAGACAACGTTTTCTAAGACCAAAACCGTTGTCTGTAGGGAATCAGACAACGAACGCGTCCGTTGTCTGAGCTGCGTAACAGACCGCATCTCAATAGACAACGGTTTTCTAGGACATCAGACAACGGGCAAAAAGCCTTGTCTGATTCAATTATCCTTGTAGTGTAACATGGCTTTGATACCACTTGTTGGACTTGCTAAGCAGACCCTAACTCCACATTAGTATGATATTGTCCGCTTCGGACCAATCCCCCACGGATTTGTTTTTGGACAACTTCCAAAAGACCTCATAGAGTTAACTGGCTGCTTATAAACTAGCTATCTGTCCCCCACAAACGATGTGGGACAACTCCCAACAGAACCGAGGAGAAAAAATATTGTTATTAATGATGCATTAAATTTGACATCTTTTATGGATTATGTAGTTGATCATTGCATTAATTCTACTATATTAGTTTGAAGGCAATGCATCCACCATTTCTGTGTGCTCATAAAAACCCAAAACTCTGTGCTTTCCTAGGTGTAATTAAACACCCTAATTAACCCACACTCTCCACAATCAATCCCTTGCAAAAGTCCTAACTAGCTAGCAAATGGCATCCTCAAACAATGTATCACTCCCTGTCAACAAGCCCGTTCACAAAGATCGCACCAAGGTGGACCGCCGTGTCCGCCTGCCAGCTCCATGTGCCGCGATCCCAGCATCGGCGTCGTCTGATCAGCTGGTTTGTACACCAGCTGGCTCCATCCCAGCATCGGCACCGTCTGTTATGGCACCGTTGAGTGGGTCGGTGGCTGGTCATGGGGGTTCTGCACCTGGATTGTTAGGTGGGGTGAGGCTGGATTGCAGGTTGTTTTTGGGACAAGGCCGTGATGGGATGGGAGCTGCTGGGAATGTGGGGCTTGGAGGTGGAAATGTGGAGTACCCGAGAATGGGATACTATATGTCATTGTTGATGTTTGGGGATGGGGAGGAGGAGGCGGAGAAGTTATTTATGAATTAGAAATCAAAATATTGTGGTAGCAGGCCGTGTTTCATGTGTTTGTACGTCAAATATCAATGTATCTTCTATTCGATCTGGATATTAAGTAGTGATATGCCTGAATGTATAAACCAGAAGTTAATGAAAAACGTTATGTTGTTTTGTTTGATCGATGTCTGAATTTTTAATTATGATTACATGTATGCTTTTTGTGTTTACATTTATTTTACCAGTGATGATCGATTTAGCATACATATCATTCAAATTTTTGCATAAACTTTTACAATACCAACTCCATTTCTTTCAATAATAACCACAACACATGATTTTCTCTTGATTCTTTTTATTTGCATATAAAATCAAGTAAGCATATGTGTCCTGTTTTTAAGTGTGGTTCCAATTTTGTGTAATGATTGAAAGCATGTGAAAATCAACCGATACTTGCAAACAAAAAGATTTGTTTTTTCAAAAATATATAATTTTTTTTTGTGAGAAAAGAATATTATGTAATGTTTAAATATATGAAATATAACACAAGATTTTAAACAGATTTTACATATTAATAACAATTACTATTGTCAATGTAAGGTCATTAATTAGTTGGTATTGTATTTGAAATTGCTTAAAAAAATTTGGATTTGTGTTATTTATTCATTTGATAGTGGAACAAAAACTAGTTGTTGGTAAGCACAGTTATGTCCATTAAAACGTACAAAATGATGATGACTAATTTAGTAACAGAGATACAAGAGATAAGAAAAAAGTTAGGAATTTAATATTATTTGTTTTTTCTATTGATTATATTACATGGAAAAAAATTGTAAGCCTAGCTGTAAAATCGAGTAAATCATGAGTTTACCTACTTGAACCAAACTTCTCCCCTAAAACAAATATCCTTAAAGCTAAAATCATATACATACCATTTTTTCTAAACAAATGAAGTGGGAATACAAGAAAAAAATGTTTCAAAAGTTAACAAGAATAGTAAGTGCACCACTTGTGTTTTGGTTTCTTTAGATAGGTGTGATAGCAGTAAAGGAGGATTTGTTTGTGTTTGTAATTGTAAAATGTTACTGGAGGACATATTTGTAGTGGACGGACAAAAGAATAGCCAATTGAATCTGATGTTTGGTAAAATGGCAGTTCTATCTCCTTCCTGAAAAAATAAAAATCATTTGTACCCATAACTCAAGTTGGATAATTCTCAAAGAGTTTAAAATAAAAAAATCTTTAGGCAATTAAAAGATTGAAATGCATGGTAGTTTGGACCATCAACTAATTTTAAAAAGGTTAGGTTTTTCAGTTGGAGGATTGTTGAATAACTAATTCAAATAGTTACTTACCATACATTATATTTGAAAATAGGTAATTCAATTCGTTAATAAAAAATAATCAATTCAATTCATTAGTTTTTTTGATAATAGCTAATTCAATTCATTAGTTAAAATAGCTAGTTTAATTGGTTATGGCTAACATCGCTATTTGCCAGATAGACCACTATATTTTTGAATTTCTATATTAATTATTATTTTCATAGGATGAAATAAATTGAAAATATGTAAAATATGTTACTTTTTATTTTATATGATGCTTTAACAAATCAATCCAATCTTCTGCATACATAATTACTCCCTCTTTCCCAAAAAATTCTCACACTTTTTTTTGGACATCTCAAAACTAATGAACCTACTATACTTAATATTTTTTAACATTATTTTTCACTATAACATCCATTAACTTTATTCCTTTTTTATTAAACTTAGCTTTCTTAATCTCGTGAAAGGGACTGAGGTAGTACAATATATGTTGACTACCACTCCATTACTTCACAAATATTGACATATAAATTTATAAAATCAAAAAAACTTGGTGAGTCTGGTTTCCTTCCCGAGTTTTCTATAATGATCGATGGAAATCATGTAGAAATATTTTTTCAAAAATATCTTCCTACAAAAAAATCTAAAATATTATATTTTAATATGAGTTTTTAGATTGTAAATAAATTTGAAGTAGAAAGTTCTTTACATACATATGATCAATTATGATTCTAATATTATGTAACATTTAAATATATGTGTTATAGGGAGAATATTTTATAACAATATTTTGGAGGTTTGCTGGATTATCAGAGCAAAATACGGATATTTTGCTAACAAAAGAAGAACAAGGATTAGGGTTTGTGTGTTTAGATGTGGCTGAGCTCCCTGACGTAGTTCTTGGGCCACAAGTTACCTAGGCGGGCTAGGGTTTTAAGAGATAAGCCAAAGTCCAAGCCCATGTAGCTAGGACTGACGTGGCAGTGAGTCATCAATCCTATCAATCCTATCCATGATCCATGAAGCCCATAGTCTCGAACCTTTTTCTATGGCGGCATCTTATAAAAATTTCAAATACTATTAAATATATATTTATATATAAGAAAAGATGGATGAAAAGTTTTAGGTGAAAAGAAACCTTATTTGTAAGGTCTATAATTTTAGGTGAAAAGAAACCTAGTTTATAAAGTCTAAAGTTTGTTATTTTAGATTTTGTTAAATTAGAGGAAATAAGTGCAATTTTCTTGAAATTTGTGGTGAGGTAATTTTCTGTAAAACTTAGTCCATTCTACACGTACATTTAATGCTCTTTAGATTGGCTTCCTTGATTAAATTTTGAAAAGGATTTATATACAATTCCAAAAAAAATCAATGAGATTCAAAAATAGATTCACGAAATTTATAAGATTCTAAAAAAAATTCTAGAAATTTATCATAATTTTTTTAATATTTACAAATAAATTGTTGTTTTTAATTAATTTTCTGGAAGCACGGTATGAATATAAAAATATTTATAATTTTTTCTGATTTTAAAATTAATGTTTTAAAGTGGTTTTTCAGTTTTTTTTGAACGGGTTCTCTCTTGAACCTTGTTCATAATATATATAGTTGAACAAATATATGTGAGTTTTAAATTTAAAATATCGAAATTGTATAAACTTATCATATTCTTTAATTTTGATACTTACAAAACACAAATTTAAATTTACTTATTCAAGGAATATTAGTCTAGTTTACGTACTACATATCTAATTAAACTCTATTGGACCTCCAATCAGCTATATTAAGTAATACCGAGTGAAAAATAAAAAATTGTAACTTAAATACTTTTTTAAAATTTGAATCACAATAACTAGTAGAGGAAACGGAATATCATACACCTGATAGAGATACAAGAGATAAGAAAAAAGTTATGTTGACAGTGGAACAAAAACTAGTTGTTGGTAAGCACAGTTATGTCCATAAAACGTACAAAATGATGATGACTAATTTAGTAATAGAGATACAAGAGATAAGAAACAAGTTAGGAATTGAATATTATTATTTGTTTTTCTATTGATTATATTATATGGAAAAAAATTTTAAGCCTAGCTGTAAAATCGAGTAAATCATGAGTTTACCTACTTGAACCAAAATTTTCCCCTAAACCAAATATCCTTAATGTTTCACAACATTTTAAAATCATATACATACCATTTTTTCTAAACAAATGAAGTGGGAATACAAGAAAAAAATGTTTCAAAAGTTAATCACCTATTATCAAGACTCAAGATTAGTAAACGCACCACATTTTGTGTTTTGGTTCTTTAGATAGGTGTGATAGAAGTAAGGGAGGAGTTGTTCGTGTTTGTAATTATAACTGGAGGACATATTTGTAGTGGACGGACAAAAGAATAGCCAATTGAATCCGATGTTTGGTAAAATGGCAGTTCTATCTCCTTCCTGAAAAAGTAAAAATCATTTGTACCCATAACTCAAGTTGGATAATTCTCAAAGAGTTTAAAAGAAAAAAAAATCTTTAGTCAATTAAGAGATTGAAATGCATGGTAGTTTGGACCATCAACTAATTTTAAAAAGGATAAGTTTTTCAGTTGGAAGATTGTTGAATAACTAATTCAAATAGTTATTTACCATACATTATATTTGAGAATAGGTAATTCAATTCGTTAATAAAAATAATCAATTCAATTCATTAGTTTTTTTTTTTATAATAGCTAATTCAATTCATTAGTTAAAATAACTGTTTAATTGGTTATGGCTAAGAGCAAGTCAAACAGTATCCTAGTGTGTTCCTTATAAATATTATAAAATAATAACTCCTAATGATTTAGGACATATTTTTATATTTGAACTCTAACAATAATCCTTATACTCATTCCCTATTATTATTATAATAATAAATTTGGAAAGAGAAGGACAAAAAGTGTATTGAGAGAGAGAAAAGAAGTTAAAATAAGAAAGAGAAATGAATTTTATATTGATAAAAATGATATCAGGGATGGCTAGTGATTTAGTACAATATTTTGTTTCGAAATTAGCTAACTCTAAAATTTATTTCATATTCAGCATAACAATTTTTTGGTTATTCAGATTTTACGTTTTTAAACAAATATAACTTTTTGGGTATACATGCAAGGATTCAAAACCACCCACCCATAAAGGTTCCAACTAGAGCCTTATGTGTCCAACCATGCACCCAATTTTCAAACTTCTCGAACTCTCATTTTGTAGTCTCCTAGTGAGTCTACCTGCATAGTTTTTCACCACCACTCTCCAAACATTTCTTTCTGTTTAAGGGAATCGAACCCTTGACCTCATGTAACACAAGGCAAGTTCATACCAGCCGAGCTAGATTTTCTTGTGTGACTTGGAAATAAAAAATTGTGCTACACGATAAAATCATTCTATTGGATCGTCAAAATTACTTTGGAAACTCCAACTTTGCCATTTTAGATGAAAATGCTTGTCCATTTCCATCAACTTCATGTTGTGTTTCAGAGCTCCTGTTGTTATTGTTGTTGTTGTTGTTAGAGGTTTGGGCATTTGAAAGTATGGCATCTGACAACTTGGTCATGATTTCGTCGATGCCTTGCATTCCGGTTAAGACTCCAGCAACTCCACCTCTAAAGCTTCACTCATCTCTTTGTTAGTTGCCATACAACCTTACTCTTGATACCAATGTTAGGTCCCAATCAAGAGTAATAGATATATAATACATGTTGCATGGCTTAAATACACTCAGAAAGAAACTACCTACTTGCATAATTGTCGTTCACTAAATCACTACTAAAACTTAAAATCCCACCACTTGTAACACAACAACTACTAAGCACATAAATATATTACTAAATAATATAAATGGTAAATCTAATACTAATTAATAAAAATAATAATTGCCAGCAGACATTTTACAGGAGTCTTTACACGTAAAAATTAAAAGACACACAATAAAGGTGAAATGGCAATAGCCGATACTTTCGACATCACGAAATGCGGAAGTCTTTCATAAATGTTTACGTTTTTATCCAAATTCAAAATTGTCGAAAAGCAAAGATCTTGAAGATTATTTATGGAGTCTAAAAACATATTGTACTACATGTGTACATCTATTTATATTCTTGTAATCTAGGTAAACCACGTACCCTTGATCCTAAAAACAAACTTTCATGTTGATCGGCATGTTATTTTAAACCCTTCATAAATTTTGAATTTTATTTACATTGGTGACATTACGCAAACGAAAGGTTTCATCTAGGAGACCGATAACGAAGAGACAGCTATGAAAATATATTAAAAATTGGTAATTATATTAAAGAAAACAAAAAGAAAATTAAAGCGCTAGATATTTTAATAAAATTTCTTTAACTCCTTATTTTTTCTCTTTGACGACGACTGTCATGGTATGAAAAAGGCCAATTTTTTTTTTCATTTTTTGGCGAAGACTTGTCATGATATGGAAAAGGTCAGAATATGAAGAAACACAAACACTTAGTGAGCACACCAAGGAACTAATAGTTTAGAATGGTTTCGGAGTTTCTTTGAGCTCTATATATATTATAGCATCAACGATATCCACAACAATTCAAATTTAGAAGAATATTTATTTTGAACTGGTGTAAAAAATTTACCTTAAAAGAAAATGATACCAGTCATAGTACTAAATTCAATTCATATGATAATCTTGTTAAGGTGTGAATCACTCAAATTACTCAAAAACATGAAACAAAGTTTAGGCAACAAAATCCAATTCAGTTCCATGATTAAGTCATTTATTTTTTTTGTTAAAATTGGGAAACTGAAAAGGAAAGATTTGGAATCCCATGGAATAAAAATGGAAGAAGTTCCTTATCTATAAAAAATAAGGTTCTATATCTGATGGGCGTAGGGATTCTAGTGATAATCCATAGTGATCATTAGAAGATTTTAGAGTGTTTGTGTGTATATTAATCTGACATTAGTCCTCTTACATTTTTTCCCTTTTCCTTTTAAAGGTCTTTTTTCTTCTTTCCTTAAGCTTGCTGGCAGCTTATAGATTTAGAGTACGTAATAGGGATAAATATTGGGATATGTGGATTGATGTATGTACACCCAAAATTTATACCAGGAAAGTATTGACTTAGTCAAAGGATTCTTTGGAGATACATCTTCTCCAACTATGCTGAAACATAACATTTCTGTTTGGTTGTGTTTTCATATGCAACCAGAGTGTGTTTGCACCTAATTGTGCTTGTGCCTAGTCGTGTTTGAATGAGCAGACAGTTGTGTTTGTATGTACAAATAGAGTTGTGTTCGCATCTATTTGTTTTTGCAAAGGGTCAAATGTTCCTATCAGATTGAAAATCTACATACATTATTACAACTCTTGAAGAATGAAGAATGAAGACCAAACATATATATTTGAAGGCCCGATTCTGTATTCGAATAAGTTGTCCTTATTGGGGATCAGTGGTAGGTAAGCCCGTTGATACGCTCTAGGGATCTCTCGTCCCGTTGTCCTCACTATTATGTTTTGAGATGCCCTAACGTGACATTTTTTTGGGAGAACTTGCCATGTAGTCTGGTGTATTAGCCTCATCGGGGGGTAGGACCGCGTTCGTACATTTGGAGTAAGTCATGACTATCACTGCAATTGTTGAAGAGGAAAGGGCTGGTAGCGGTTGATGTTAGCTCCAATAATTAGTGCTAATGTTGTATCCGTGAAGTCCTCCTTCATGATTGAGCCTTGGGGTCATTGGACTAGGCTTCATTGTACGGGCTCTCCTGAATGGGCTTTCCAATTTGACGACTATGTCGATTTACTACAAATGGGCCTAGGCTAAACCTATTTTTACTGGACTTTGGTTTCTTGCTCCAATAACTATGTGAGGCTTGATCCCCTATAAATAAAGGGTGGGCACATTAAGGGGGTTAAACATTGAGAACTATGAGTGACCACAATCACTCCTTTGATCTCAGCCACCTTAAAACACATACACCACCACACTCCGGTAAATTTTCAGGATACAAACCACCATCTTAGATCTTGATTGTGACTGATAACCTCGAATTTTGTTACCAGGAATGATTAGGACGTGCATGGATAACATGTGTTCAGATACTTCTTCTGCTATACGAATACGACATTTCCTTTTGGTTGGTTGACTCCTATCGCTTCGGCGTCCGTATGACCATAGAGATTGGCTTCCTTCAGGAGCCATCATTTTTCATATCAAAAATCTCAACCAAACACTAATACATATTATAGTGTTCGGACTTGTGATTACATTGACCATGTTAAAATATCACGTACCCAAAAAACTCTCTAAAACAAGTAAATCTAGAGGCCGTTTGGGATTGCTTAAAATAAGTTAATTACGACTTAATGGAGGCATTTTTAACTTAAAGGAGAAAGTAAAGTTGTTTACTTTAAGTTGAATTGAATGTGTTTGGGTAAATTTAATAATTTTGACTTAAAGTAAAATTTGACTTAAAAAAAATTAAATTCATGTTAGTTAAACTTTATAAAAGTTCTGGAAGTTTAAAAAAAAAATCGATAAGTCATAAGTTAAAAGTACCTAAGTGGAACTTATGACTTAAAGCATTTCTTAACTTAAAGCCGGCTTAAAGCAGTGGTTGACAAACGGGTCAATAACGACTTAAAGCTATTTTTAGCTTTAAGCCACACTTGCCAAACACTCTCAAACCATAAATTCCAAAGAGACGCATACAATTAAAGTAATCCACATTAATTGCTATAATTAAATAACAGGTAAGAAGAGGAAGATAAAAAAACTCACAAAAAACATGTTCAGTGTCAAGAAGCTGAACATCATCCCGAGCCGTAACCATATCAGAAGTCATAAACAACAATAACCTTGACAAAAAAATCCTTCAATTAGCATGCTAGCATGTGTCACAAAGTAAGCCCCGCTTAAATTAACTTTTAATTTAACCTTTCCTCTCTCTTCTCATTGTTTGCTAAAGTACCATTGTTAGGTACCGTTGTTTTTTTGACAAAATCAGGTTTATGTTGGTATACAAGACGAGTATATGTACTGTACAAGCATAGACCATAATTCCTGTATATTTTGTAGCTTGTTTTTAATTTTTCCTTAAAATACATATTTTAAATTTATGAGTTGGAATAAAATTAAACCAAATGTATTATCATTGTTTTCATTCCGTGCTTCTCAAACAAGGTGAAAATAATACCAAGTTTTATCTTCGCAAGAAAAGAAATATCAAGATATATAATTTTTTGAAATAAGTATATATTCAAAATTTATGGTTTTTTTTAAGTGCACCAGGCATTAGTTCATTATTACTACTCCCTCCGTCCCTAATTACATCTCTATTTTGTTTTTTTAGGAGTCAAATTGATCAATTTTTGATCAAAACATTTCAAATTATTAATTTATTATTTTAAAGAATTAAAAGTTACATTTTAAAATAGATTAGATGTACATTTTAATGATAATTTTTCAACTTTTTTTCCAATAATATAATACATATAAATTTTAATCAAAATTTGTTCTATTTCACCAATTAAAAGTTAAAATAAACATGTATTTAGAGACGGAGCATCAATTTTATGATTCCTCCAGGGATAGGTCCACGGTGTTAATTATAAATCCCTCAGCCAGGCTCATGAGTGGTATGAGTACGAGTGAAATCACATTGTAGGAATAGATACTCACTTTGTAAAGTATATAAGCTTAATTATTCAAAAAAAAAAATCATTTTCAGTTAATTTGGGCATGTAATGTATTTGTTGACAAGAAATATTATTTTCTTTCAAAGAAAATATTTATAATAAAGCTAAAAATATTAGAGAATTTTTTTTTGTTAAATTCTTGCCTTTTCATAGCCCAAAACAGAATGATAAATAGGGGGACCTGCATGGTTACTTACAACTGTTTAAGTAGACAAATTTATCGATTCCTCAACAAAATATTTTAACATGACACTACACCAAATATGGGTTATTGCAGCGCCAAAAAAGTGTATTATTAGACCCCAAAAATGTTACATTAGATGTTTATGTAACGCTTTTGCCAAAACTCGGCGTTGCATTTGCCGGCGTTGCCTATACCCTCTATAGCAACACTTTTCGAACTTATTGCAACACTTTTTGATGTATTACAATAAGAGTTTGTTGTAACACTTTTACATGTTTTAGCAACATTTTTAAGGTGTTACAACAGACTAATGCAACACTTTTTTGCAACATTTATTAACTTAAAATGTTACAAAGCGAGTTTTTGCAACATTTTGATGGCTTTTGCAATGCTTTTTGATTTTTTCACATTTTATTGGCAACATTTATTTGCAACACTTTTTATTAGTCCAAATTGCAATGACATATTAGAAAATTCAATATACCACGCACAAAAGCATATACCAAACCAAAAATTTCAATTCAAATTTCCCAAAATGTAAAAACCAACAAAACATATGTCAATAAAGCCCAAACATAGTAGGCTTTTATCACAATATCATCTAACATCCGGTACTTAAGTCTAAAGTCAAAAAACATGTCGACTTACACCACAATTCTACATTAAACTTAGTCTTTCATGTCAAAATAACAACTTATAACTATTTTCCTAACAGATTGTCCAGACACTTTGTTTTCCCTTAAAACATCAGGAACTCTAAGCTTGGAAATTCAACAAATTTTGGGGGAGACTTTTCATTACGGTCAACAAAATGTTCAATCTCATTCGGTGTGAACTCACAAACCCTGAGAAGACCTTGGCATGGTGATATCTGCAACTTCTTCGTAATCCACACCATAATGTTGTACATAGCCCTTTGCCACGAGACGAGCTTTATGTTTAATTACCTTACCGTTCGGATCTTTCTTTAACTTAAATACCCATTTGAGGTCTATAGCTTTGTGTCCCTTTGGTAAGTCCGTCAGTGTCTAAGTTTGATTCCTTTCTATTGAATCAATTTCTTATTCATTGCCTCCTGCCATACATCGTCTTTCACAGCTTGCTCGAAAAAGACTGGTTCATCAATAACCATCAATAGCAGTTCGTCTTCGAGCTCAACTTCTGTTGTATTATCATAGATTTCGTCAAGAAGCCTAAATTTGCTTGGTTGTTCACTACTGTCACTGGATGCACTCGAATTGACAGTGCCTTCATTCTCAGGCTGAGTACTGTTATGTGTAGATGTCTGAGGTGTTAACAGTGGTGACTGAGGCGTTGATGGTGACATAGCTGACAAAGATTGATCAGTCTGTGCTGCTGTATAATCCTCCAAAATGAACTGCCCTGTTCCGTATGCATCAGAGTTCGTTCCTGCCTCCCATTCCCACATTTTGTTTTCATTAAAAATGACATCTCTGCTGACATGTATGCTTCCTGAACTTGGATCATACAATCTATACGCCTTTGTCCCCAGTTCTTTGCCAAATTGCACGACTAATTTACTCATATTATCAAGTTTCTTAGTATATACAGCAGGGACCTTCATATAGGCTATGCAGCCAAAAACTTTCAAACAATCAAGTTTGGTTTCTTTGCAAACTAGGCTTCATGTAGAGTAATAGTAGACAATACTCGAGTAGGCAATTTATTTAAAACATAGACTGCGTGTCTAACAGCCTCCCTCCGGTATTTTGAAGGCACTCTTATTTCTTTTAATAGACTTCTGGCCATGGAAACTACCATTCAATTATGGCTCTCTACAACACCATTTTGTTGACGTGTGTAGGGCGCTATATAATGCCTCAATATACCCTGCTCTTCACAAAACGACTTGAAATCCTTGGAACAAAACTGAACTCCATGATCCGTTCTTAATACCTGGATACCCTGCTTAGCAGTATTTTTAACTAGCAGTTTAAATTTCTTAAAACAGTTCAAAGCTTCATCTTTTGTTTTAATCATATATACCCACATCATACAGCTTTGATCATCAAATAATAACATGAAGTAACGATTCCCAGCTGGAGTGGGAGGAGATATAGGTCCACAAAGATCCACATGTATTAATTTTAAAGTAGTTTTATCAATGAAATTTGTTTGAGACGGGAAAGGCTTACGTGTTTGTTTCGACATAAGACACCCATTGCAGATTTCTTTGGGTTGATTGATGAGAGGTAATCCATGTGCCATGTGGTTATTTGACATTAGGTGCATTGCTTTAAAATTTACATGTCCGAGACGTTAGTGCCATAACCACGCTTCTTCCTCGCTCCTTATTAGCAAACAATGTTGATGTGCTTCTTCGATATTAATTTTTCAAAGCCTATGGACGGACCTCTTGACTTGAATAAGTAGCCTCCCATAGCTATCATAAACCCACATATTTTCACCGGCTAAAACCACTCTATTCCCTTCCTCAGATAACTGACCCAAGCTATGATGTTACTTCGAAGTGTAGGGATTAAGTATACTCCATGTAGTACTCTATTTTCCCCATTTTTACAAGCATTCTAATCGACCCTTTTCCTTCGATTTTGACAAACTAACCATTCCCAAACTTCACTTCTCCTTTTATTGCTCTATCCAATTTCTCAAATTTATCTCGACACCCCGTCATGTGGTTGCTAGCCCCATTGTCGAGATACAAGGTATTTTCTTCTATATCTTTAATCTCACTCGATCCCTTATTCTGCATTATTTTCACACATAACCATCAATAGTGCAGGCTTATCATCGTTTAACTGTGTCAGGTTTGCTTCACCCCTTTGCTGTTTATTTCTCTTTGGTTTACGACATTCAGATGCGAAGTGACCGTAAGCACCAAAGTTGAAACATTTCACTTTGCTTCTGTCATGAACAAAACGACTATCTTTCACACGATAATCACTTCCACCAGAGGAGACACCTTTTCCAGACCTCTTCAGCCATTCTTCTCTCGTGAGTAAGAGCTTGCCATCACCGTTCTCTCTCTTAACCCATTCTTCCTCTATCAACAAAAGTTGATATCCCTCACTACACTCCGTTTGTCCATGTAGACGTTCTTCATGAGCTTTCAGAGAGCCTATCACCTCCTCCACTAACATGGTTTCCAAATCTCCAAATTGTTTGATAGTTGAGGCAATTTGTAGAAATTTGGTTGGGACAGCCCTTAGTAATTTCTTCACGACATAATCCTCTTCGATTGTTTCTCCTAAAGCCCTGATGTTTGTAACCAGGCCATTTAGTTTCATACAGAAATCGTCTAATTATTCTGAGTCCTTCATCTTCAGTGACTCAAACTCAGCTTTGAGTGTTTGAGCCTTAGCCTTTTTAACCTTATCTGCACCTAGACACATTGTTTTAATCGCCTCCAAGCCTCCTTGGATGTTTTTCTCTCTGCAAGTGTTAACAACATGTCGTCAGGAATGCCTTGATAGATGATAGGCAACGCACGCTTGTCTATCTTCTCCTTGACTATGACTTTAGGATCTTTAGACTCTATTGCTTCCCACACTCCATGTGCCTGCATAAATACTTTCATCTTCATGGCTCAAGCGGAGAAATTTGTCTTTGATAACATTGGGTAGCTCAGACCAAAGGAACCATCCTTGTTCTTACTCGACTCCATTTGCTATTAACTCAAACATGTTTACCAGGTGATTATAGCTTTGATACCAGATGTCAGATATAAGTATGAATATAAAGAAAACAAACGTGTTTGATTACTGATATGGAAAGCTTACAATTCGAATTTAGAAAAGAAAGTACCGAGAACATTCAACCTATAAGTAGCACCTATAAACCAGGAGCACATGTCCTAGTTTATCTCCAGCTTATTGAATTAACATCCTAATCAAGCGCAACTACTCCAAGACTAAGTCTATAACACAACGTTCACAAACAACACGTTGGCTTATTCAGAATTTAAACAAAACAAATAAACAAAAATGTTTAGATTAATATTAATCCCAACACAAACAACTCTAAGTAATGAAGAGGGTAGTAGGAGTATATATATGCCCCTACAAATGAGGTGTACATAGCGATATTGTAAAATCCTATACAGAATCGGTTTTACAAATTTGAACCCTGATTAGAGACTGAACCCTATTCATGATTTTTTTGTCAATATTTAAGTTAATTTTTTTAATTGGGTACAAATACTACAAGTATATTGTCCTATTATTCCACCGCCTTCTTTAACATTAAACTAATAAACTCCCATGTTAGTTTTGTAAAAAACGGGGACGAGGTTTAATATAGAGAGACACCTGATGAAGAGACACCAAGTCCGGTGATATATTTTAAAAAATATAATAATATTTAATTTATCAAGTTTAATAAAAATATGCAAGGATTTATCGGATTTTAAAAATTGAATTTGACGGAGCACCTTAAAACGATTAATCAAGTGATTATTAAGTAAAATCGATGATTTTTTAGGATCATGACCACTGCCTAATCAATTTAATATATAACAAAATGAATTAATATTTGTTTGTATAAATTTATTTTTAAGGGTTATTTATATAACTTGTCGATAAAATCGCGTTTCGCAACAACGTTATAGCTTTTTTAATATATACCAATATATATATATATATATATATATATATATATATATATATAATATTATATCATTAATATTAAATTTTAACAGTTAACATAGTCCTCTCAGAGTCGCTCTTTAAACACGATTTTCTACAAAGCCGTTTTCTCGTTAAATATTATGAATACTTGTATTTAAAAT
Source organism: Saposhnikovia divaricata (assembly GCA_036435485.1). Lineage (NCBI taxonomy): Eukaryota > Viridiplantae > Streptophyta > Magnoliopsida > Apiales > Apiaceae > Saposhnikovia > Saposhnikovia divaricata. The sequence goes on from CM071600.1 coordinate 31,882,612, forward strand.
TTAATCCATAAAAATCTAAATCTAAAATAAAAATAAAAATTATGACATCAATGACAAATTCTAGCAATTAGTACAATCGTGTTAATAATTGACAACCGTAGACAAGAAAAAAAGATCTATTGAAAGGTCAACCTCTCAAAGAAGGCTCAAATTAATAACCGTGTTAAAATATATAGGAGATGCATATTTATATAAATATAATTTTGAATCATGTACTATTATTTATTTTATACATACACATTATATTAGAGACTTCAACCAATTACATTATTATCTTTTAATATTTATAATGTATTTTTGGAAAATTTCATGACCAAAATAAATTTGTTCTGAAAATTAAGTTCATTGTGTTGCATGCAATTTATGATTTTTTTGTTAACAATTTTCAGCAATATCATGCAAGTCACTCGTACATTATTATATTGGTTTAACAAATTATAATATCTGCAGTAAATTTTTGTCCGTAAACAAAGAAGATAATCTATACATTATCTATATCAGCTAATTAGCCACATAATTACACATAAAATAATTAAGAGAATATGGTAACACAATGAAGACTAATAAAGTTAGAGACACGATAATAGTAATTACGAATACAATTATTAGTTATCTAATAATGATAATTTATATTTGTTGTATATATTTTTAAAAAAATTTTGTCGTGTATTTTATGTAAAAGAAATTAGAGAGAAATAATGATTATATGCATTTTTAATTATAAAAGTGTATATAATTAATATTCAAAAAATTGCACACAAGTAGGTTCTCTATGCTAAAAATAATGAGCATGATTGTAGGATTCTTAAAGCAATTAATTTTTATGTAACAAGCATGAAAGAAAAGTAAGATTTGTAATTAACTATTTAGAAATTAAAATTCATTAAAATATATTAAAAAGTAAAATATAAATTGAAAAATTAATACTTTTTATAGGGATAGTCTGGGGTTGAATTGTTATTTTTTTTAAAAAGAACAATATAAAAATAATTATTAATGATGCCCTTAAGATTAACATCTTTGAAGGATTTTATTCGTATAACAAACGAATCCCATTATCCATGTGAAAAAAATTTGTTCCAAATTACATGTTTGTCTCTTCTTTTCATATAAATTTAAGTCTAATTTTCCAAAATTACCCCATATTTAATAGGAATATTTACAAATATATATATATATATATATATATATATATATATTTAACTTTCTTTTACGTTTTTACTATCATTAACTTCCTCTTTCAATTATATAATCTTACTTTTATAAATATACTACCAACTTTATTTTTAACTTTTTATTTTTTTAAAAAGACGTTTTGCAACTTCCAGTTTTCAGTTGCAAGCCCCTGAATTTACAAATGAGGTTGCATAGGTTGCAAAACATATTTTTAAAAAAAGAATTTTAAAAAAAGGTATTTTTATAAATAGTTTTAAAAGTGGTAATATTTTTAAAAAAAATAATTTGAAGGACGGGTAGTTTTTAGATTATCCCTATTTAATATTTCGACTTCGTTAAAACATAACTCCATACTCATTTTTCAATGCATTTATTATGGGTATTTGTTAAAAAACTTTATCCAACAAACATTTTTGTTCATATGCTTAATATTTTGAAGAGGAACCTGTTGGGGCTTACGATGTGGGACAACTCTCAACAATCTCCCCCTTCACACATCAGCTCGACACCTGTCGAATCTGCCACGATCTGCTACCCTTGACCCATACTGAAATTCCTTTCTATATGGCTCCCCATAGGCCCATACTGGAAAGCCCAACTGCTTCCCCTTAAGCCCAATCTGGGATAGCCCATTCCTGGATCATTCTTAAAGCATATCTGAGATTGTTACGGACTGTTATAACATGGCTTTGATACCACTTTTTGGGCTTGCTAAGCAGGCCCTAATAGTGCGATATTGTCCGCTTTGGACCAACCCGCCACGGATTTGTTTTTGGACAACTCCCAAAAGGCCTCATAGAGTTAACTGGCTGCTTATAAACTAGCTATCTGCCCCCCACAAATGTTATTAATGATACATTAAATTTGACATCTTTTATGGATTCTATAGTTGATCATGCCATTAATTCAACTATATTAGTTTGAAGGCAATGCATCCATCATTTCTGTGTGCTCAACAAAACCCAAAACTCTGTGCTTTCCTAGGTATAATTAAACACCCTAATTAACCCACACTCTCCACAATCAACCCCTTGCAAAAGCCCTAACTAGCTAGCAAATGGCATCCTCAAACAATGTATCACTCCCTGTCAACAAGCCCGTTCACAAAGATCGCACCAAGGTGGACAGCCGTGTCCGCCTGCCAGCTCCATGTGCCGCGATCCCAGCATCGGCGTCGTCTGATCAGCTGGTTTGTACACCAGCTGGCGCCATCCCAGCATCGGCACCGTCTGTTATGGCACCGTTGAGTGGGTCGGTGGCTGGTCATGGGATTCTGCACCTGAATTGTTAGGTGGGGTGAGGCCGGATTGCAGGTTGTTTTTGGGACAAGGCCGTGATGGGATGGGAGCTGCTGGGAATGTGGGGCTTGGAGGTGGAAATGTGGAGTACCCGAGAATGGGATACTATATGTCATTGTTGATGTTTGGGGATGGGGAGGAGGAGGCGGAGAAGTTATTTATGAATTAGAAATCAAAATATTGTGGTAGTAGGCCGTGTTTCATGTGTTTGTACGTCAAATATCAATGTATCTTCTATTCGATCTGGATATTAAGTAGTGATATGCCGGAATGTATAAACCAGAAGTTAATGAAAAACGTTATCTATTTGTTGCATGTTGTTTTGTTTGATCGATGTCTGAATTTTTAATTATGATTACATGTATGCTTTTTGTGTTTACATTTATTTTACCAGTGATGATCGATTTAGCATACATATCATTCAAATTTTTGCATAAACTTTTACAATACCTACTCCATTTCCTTCAATAATAACCACAACACATGATTTTCTCTTGATTCTTTTTATTTGCATATAAAATCAAGTAAGCATATGTGTCCTGTTTTTAAGTGTGGTTCCAATCTGTGGGGGTGTTTGGGAGAACTTATTTTCCAGAATAAGTCAACTTATTTTAAGTTGAAAGTTAAGATTCCTAACTTTCCAACTTATTTTCCAACTTATTTTTGCAACTTATTGAATCTCAAACATACATAAATTTTTTTTATCAAAATATAAAATTTTTACACGAAAATAAGTCCATAAGTCCTTATTATAAGTTGAGCCAAACAGGCACTGTGTAATCAACCGATACTTGCAAACAAAAAGGTTTGTTTTTTTTTGTGAGAAACGAATATTATGTAATGTTTAAATATATGAAATATAACACAAGATTTTAAACAGATTTTACATATTAATAACAATTACTATTGTCAATGTAAGGTCATTAATTAGTTGGTATTGCATTTGAAATTGCTTAAAAAAATTTGGAATTGTGTTATTCATTCATGTTGATAGTGGAACAAAAACTAGTTGTTGGTAAGCATAGTTATGTCCATTAAAACGTACAAAATGATGATGACTAATTTAGTAATAGAGATACAAGAGATAAGAAAAAAGTTAGGAATTTAATATTACTTGTTTTTTCTATTGATTATATTACATGGAAAAAAATTGTAAGCCTAGCTGTAAAATCGAGTAAATCATGAGTTTACCTACTTGAACCAAACTTTTCTCCTAAAACAAATATCCTTAAAGCTAAAATCATATACATACCATTTTTTCTAAACAAATGAAGTGGGAATACAAGAAAAAAATGTTTCAAAAGATAATAAGAATAGTAAATGCACCACTTGTGTTTTGGTTCTTTAGATAGGTGTGATAGCAGTAAGGGAGGATTTGTTTGTGTTTGTAATTGTAAAATGTTACTGGAGGACATATTTGTAGTGGACGGACAAAAGAATAGCCAATTGAATCTGATGTTTGGTAAAATGGCAGTTCTATCTCCTTCCTGAAAAAATAAAAATCATTTGTACCCATTACTCAAGTTGGATAATTCTCAAAGAGTTTAAAAGAAAAAAATCTTTAGTCAATTAAAAGATTGAAATGCATGGTAGTTTGGATCATCAACTAATTTTAAATGAAAATGCTTGTCCGTTGCCATCAACTTCAAGTCGTGTTTGAGAGCTCCTGTTGTTGTTGTTGTTGTTGTTGTTGTTGTTGTTGTTGTTGTTGTTGTTGTTGTTGTTGTTGTTGTTGTTGTTGTTGTTGTTGTTGTTATTGTTATTGTTGTTGTTGTTGTTCTTAGAGGTTTTGGCATTTGAAAGTATGGCATCTGACAACTTGGTCATGATTTCGTCGATGCCTTGCCTTCCGGTTAAGACTCCAGCAACTCCGCCTCTAAACCTTCACTCATCTCTTTGTTAGTTGCCATACAACCTTACTCTTGATACCAATGTTAGGTCCCAATCAAGAGTAATGGATAATACATGTTGCATGGCTTAAATACACTCAGAAAGAAACTACCTACTTGCATAATTGTCGTTGACTAAATCACTACTAAACACTACAAGAAAAAATCGACCACAACACGGTTTTTATCCGTCGTCTGAAGCCCTCATTTTCCGTTGTCTATTGGAATGCCGTCTGTTACGCGTATCAGGCGACAGCAGCTTAACCGTTGTCTTTGTTGCAGAAAGACAACGACAGCGTTTCTCAAAAACGTTGTGTAATACTTGGATCACACAATAGTGTTTAAATTTGGTCTATTGTCTGATTATGTTTTTAACAAGGGTTCCTTCAAACATGTCTATTGTCTAATACCTGGATCATACAATGGTTTTTTAAATTTGGTCTATTGTCTGATTATGTTTTCAACAAGGGTTTTTTCAGACATGTCTATTGTCTAATACCTGGATCATACAATGGTTTGTTAAATTTGGTCTATTGTCTAATTATGTTTTTAACAAGGGTTTCTTCAAACATGTCTATTGTCTAATACCTGGATTATACAATGGTTTTTTTAATTTGGTCTATTTTCTGATTATGATTTCAACAAGGGTTTCTTGAGACATGTCTATTGTGTACTATCTCAATCATACAATGGTTTTTTAAATTTGGTCTATTACCTGTTATTTTTGCCATCTACAAACAATGGTTTGTTTGATTTGAACTGTTATTTTTTTCATATACAAACAATGGTTCCTGAAAAAATAAAGTGTTGTCCCTTCGTTATGTTCACAACGATTTCTTGGAAGATAACAATTGTTAGAGATCTTAGCACACAATGGTATTAATCATCCAAAGCATCATTTTTATTTGATTCACACTATGGTTTAATTTAAATTATTTCCTATTTTTATTCATAAACAATAACAAAAATAAAAATCAAAACATTTACGAAAAACCCAAATATTACCAAAATTACAAATACACAACTTGTCCACAAAACTAAAATAAAAGGACAAAATCAAAGCCCTATCATACTAGAACATGTCCATTAAACTGTTGCTGCCTCTACTTGAATTGTTGACAGTCACAAACTAATCAGGGCAATAAACAAATTAAGGTTAAACACTTAAAAGAGGTTAAAACAGGCGAATTTACTAGCATCCCCTTGAGGCAGAGCATTGCTTTCACCAAAGGAATCCAGAAGCACACCCATTGAGTGTTTGGTACAATTCTCTCCAACCCATTAATCTGATTTATAACCGAAGGCAATCAAGCATAGAATGTGGCAAGCTTCTGCGACAACCCATTAATCTGATCTTCGTTATGTTGATCTTGGCGAACACAATTATATAAATAAGATCAGTTGATATCCAACTTCCGCCAAATTAATTTTTAGCTGAGCTTGGGTTAATTTCAATTAACTTCACATTTTAAGGTAGTCATCAGAATTCAGTTTCTTATTAGCCCTAGTTTTAAGCCAGTGTATCATAGTTACAAATATTTATCTAGTCTCAATGGAATGCTTCTTAAATTTTAAACAAACAAAATGTTCAAAAGACCGGGAATCGGAATTACAAGTAGAAATAAAATAAATCCGTAAATTTGCTCGCCTTCTATATGTATCTGAATGTTCCTTTGCCTCAAACAGATGGACTCCATAAAGGAACTCATACCACAGTACACCAAGACTCCAGATGTCCATACTTGCATCATGCTCCACACTTTCCACTGTACAGAAAGTGCCAGAATTTGGTTGTTAGAACCAATTAATCTAGTCACCAAAATTTATAGTAAATTTCTCACATATGTTTTGACCTAAAAGACACTTAATTTTTAAAAAATAAAATGCATGTATATGCACATACCCATCTCAGGTTGGAGATAATCCAAGGTTCCGCACATGGTCTGCCTTCTATTCTGTTAAATGTGTGCACTGACCACCCAAAATCCGCAATCTTAAGTTCTCCCTGTAGGGAACCCACAGTAACAAATTAAAGTACAAAAAACTACGAATCATATTACAAACAGACATACAAACAACTTATTACTTGTAAACAAAGTAAACTCTTTTCTGCAAACAAAGAGATTGGTGAGTAATTCAGTACACAGTGATAATTTTCCAATATTGAGCTAACTATTTATGCATACCTGATCGTAGAAGTATCCATAAAGCCTTAAAATATTAGGGTGTCGTAGAAGGCTTTGGATCTCAACTTCGCGGCATAGCTTAGAGATTGTTTCAGTTTTTGAACTATATAATCCAAAGATCGGTAGACTGAATCAGTAAATTCATACTTACAAATCAACAAATAAAACCACAAATTATCAACATGCTCCACCTCAGACTGTTTCAGTTTGCTCTTAAAAAGTACCTTGAGCGTCACAATATGATTGCTCTGTTACAGGAAAATATACAAATCTTAGCTATACATTTGATGAATAATATCACACCAAACATGCATGATACATCAATGTTGATTGTAAGTATATAGTATATACTATAATAAAGAATAGCTTTTAAATATGAGCTTACTGCTTTTTAAGATCTTCAAGAATAGCTGTTGCTCCTTTACTCATCTGTAACGTACAAAGATATTAGTAATAAGCACAATAAATCGATATGTGTGAGTGTAGAATGCCCTATGCAGTAGCACAGTATATAGAATTAACAATCACATGACTAAATGACTTGCTGTTGACCCACAGTCTCCATCACCAGATTTACTATCCCAGTCATTTAAATTGTCCTTGAGATCAATAATAGCAGATGCTGCTTCTTCAATAGCAACCTCAAGTATTCGCCCTTGCTGATTGAGCTGTTGAGGTCGACTCAAGGTGTCGTCCGTCATCACCGAATGAGATGGTGGTACAGGAACAGGGATCTTGGCGGGTGGGTGATTACCATCAACTCCAACATGCCATTGTGGAGCCTTAGTTTCAGCATCCAGTCGCTGCAAAATTGCCTGATCTACCTTCATAACAGATATAGAGAATCCTGCCATATCAAGTGAAGTCATAAATGATCCTGTGTACACCCAATCAACAGCCTGTTCGTGCTCCAGCTGCACCTTGGGAACAGCCTTTCCAGCTATAATCATCAATTACATAACAGGAGTGGCACCCATCCTGAAATCATTTAGAATTCAATATACAAATACTTCAACAATTGCACACTCCTGCTAAACTGTAGCATAAGAGTTAAGACCAAAGCGAAAAACTAAACAGAACAATCTCACGGAAAAACAAAAAATATTGTCAAGTAAAGCAGCAAATATTTTTGCTTACTTGCATGAGGTACAATCTCTAATTTTTGAAATATCAATAAGCGCAAAAGAATATAATCTGACTTTATTTTGGCCAATTTTGTCAAGTACTGTAGAAATAATGCAAAGATCGTTTGTTCTCTACTTTTATTTTCGGATTATAAAGTAAATCAACATAACTTCTGAAACAAATTCCTTAAGCTATATCATCAACAAAGAGTTATCCACGAAACAAGAAACAAGAAACCTTCAACATTAGAATAGTAAAGGGTGCAAGACATTAAACTTCCATGTAAAGATTAGAGATAATTTTAGTTAACAATATCATCTCAAAATAATTAAGTACTCTTTATGACCCATATTAAACCATCTAATTTTCTCTTTAGGAAGAACCAAGTTGAAAATTCTGTTTCAATATTTGTTAGAAATATTTACAGATGTTAATTGAAGAAAGCTCTTACCTCTGGTTGCAAATTCTGAACATCTTGACGAAAAACAAAAACAACACATCGAACAGAAAGACTCACCAAATAAATCCACTCACCAAATTAAGGTTTCAGGACTTGAACAAATCAATTTAAGCAAATCGATTTGGGTTTCGAACAAATCGATTTGAGCTTTGAGAGTTGTGAGATTTGAGATTTGAGGGTGAGAGATGTGATCTATGTTGTGTGTTTGTGTTTGTTGAACGAATCAACCTAAAAGCTCAGTTTTGAATAATCAGGGTTCATGTCTGTGAGAGAGGTGAGTAATTGAGAGGAAGGGAGTGAGATAGGTGTGCTTTTGGGTTTGTGAAAGATATAGAGAGAGTACAGAGAGGCCTTTAGAAACAAAAATAAAAAGGGGGAAAGTGAAATGTGGGTTTTGGGGGAAATGAAATTTCAACAAAATTTGGGTTTATTCGATAAAACAAAGGAGGGAAAAATAGAAGAGGGAAACGAAAATAAAATCTTTTATAAAATAATTTTTTTTTACTAACTTTTCAAAAAAAAAATTATTTGTGAAATATTAAATTAACTAGTTTTCTATTAAAATATACCTAATTGAATGATATTTCCAAATTTCCAATAAATAAAAAATTAATTTAGTTAGAGATCTTAGTAGATCATTACTGTATTGATTAGTACATGTAACTAGTTTTTTGTCACAGTTTGTTGTTTGTATTTTTTTAAAACTATCTAATATATCTAATATAATGATATTCAAAAAATTTTAAAAAATAAAAAATTAATTTGGTTTGTAAAATTTAATATTTAATAAACGAAATGGTCTTGCTAGACGAAGTGGTTATTTGTCAAATACCGTTGTCTCGAGTGGTACCAGACAACGGTATTGGACAAATAAACCGTTGTCTGATAACAGACAACGGTATTTTAACAAATACAGTTGTAATGTGAAGCTTTGAAGATACCGTTGTCTGACACTAGTTATGTTTTTTTGAAGATAAATATAAATTAACATAATAAATTTGAAATTTTTGAATGATATATTCAGTCACATTTCTCGATGATCCAAACGTACGGATGTCAAGATATATCTAATATATTGATATTCCCAAATTTTCAAAAAATAAAAAATGGATTTGGTTGGAGATCTTAGTAGATCACTAGTATATTGACTAGTACCCATAACTAGTGCTTTGTCACAGATTGTTTTTTCTATTTTTAAAAAATATTTTTCGACAATCCAACCTTAAAGATGTCAAGATATATCTAATATAATGATATTCACAAATTTTCAAAAAATAAAAAATTAATTTAGTTTGTAAAATTTAATATTTAATAAACGAAGTGGTCTTGCTAGACGAAGTGGTTATTTGTCAAATACCGTTGTCTTGAGTGGTACCAGACAAAGGTTTTGGACAAATAAACCGTTGTCTGATAACAGACAACGGTATTTTAACAAATACAGTTGTAATGTGAAGCTTCAGACAACGATATGTTATGAAGATACCGTTGTCTGACACTAGTTATGTTTTTTTGAAGATAAATATAAATTAACATAATAAATTTGAAAATTTTTAATAATATATTCAGTCACATTTCTCGATGATCCAAACGTACGGATGTCAAGATATATCTAATATATTGATATTCCCAAATTTTCAAAAAATAAAAAATGGATTTGGTTGGAGATCTTAGTAGATCACTAGTATATTGACTAGTACCCATAACTATTGCTTTGTCACAGATTGTTGTTTCTATTTTTAAAAAATATTTTTTGACAATCCAACCTTAAAGATGTCAAGATATATCTAATATAATGATATTCACAAATTTTCAAAAAATAAAAAATTAATTTAGTTTGTAAAATTTAATATTTACTAAACGAAGTGGTCTTGCTAGACGAAGTGGTTATTTGTCAAATATCGTTGTCTTGAGTGGTACCAGACAACGGTTTTGGACAAATAAACCGTTGTCTGATAACAGACAACGGTATTTTAGCAAATACAGTTGTAATGTGAAGCTTCAGACAACGATATGGTATAAAGATACCGTTGTCTGACACTAGTTATGTTTTTTTTAACATAATTATAAATTAACATAATAAATTTGAAAATTTTTAATAATATATTCAGTCACATTTCTCGACGATCAAAAGGTACGGATGTCAAAATATATCTAATATATTTATATTCTAAATTTTTTTTTTAAAATAAAAAATTGATTTGGTTAGAGATCTTAGTAGATCACTAGTATATTGATTAGTACCCGTAACTAGTGCTTTGTCACGGATGGTTGTTTCTATTTTTCTAAAAATATTTCTCGACAATCCAAGTTTACGGATGGCAAGATATATCTAATATAATGATATTCACAAATTTTCGAAAAATAAAAAATTAAATTGATTTGTAAAATTTAATATTTAATAAACGAAGTGGTCTTGCTAAACGAAGTTATTATTTGTGAAATACAGTTGCCTCGAGTGATACTAGACAACGGTTTTTGACAAATTATCCGTTGTCTGATAACAAACAACGGTATTTTAATAAATACAGTTGTAATGTGAAGCTTTAGACAACGATATGTTGTAAAGATACCGTTGTCTGACAACGAAAAAATATATATTTTTTTTTATCAAAAACAGACTCGCCGGAGTTCTTGAGGCTACCGGATTTTCTGCAGAATCCGGCGAGATTTTGCAGTTTCCGGCGAGCAACAACAGCTCCGCGTGAGCTTCCTTAGCGCACCAAATCGACACTAACATGTTCCACAGTCAATGGGCATCCTACAAAGTAATACAACCATAACAAACGAATCAAAAACAACCATAAACGATCAAATCCGAGCAAAACCCGGCGAGCTAGACATGGATTCCGGCCCACTTCGATTCTAAACCAAACTCATTGTTTAATAACTCAAAACAAAGCTGAGAACATCAGAAAACTAACCCCCATAACCACGTATACGAAAAATCAATGAACATCATGAACAATCAAATTAAAATTCGAGTTAATATCCAAAAATTATGAAATTATGAACCAAGCATATTCGAATACATACACACACATAAACATGTAGTACAGATCATGAGATTCAATTTGATTACTCATATGAAGGATTTGAATTTCAAAATCACCTTCAAAAGGCTGTTTGATCTTCAAGAACTATTTTCATAGAATATCCAGAAAAAAATTAATCAGAAAATCTGATTTTCTGATTTTTTTAATAAATAAAAAAAATTCTGCTCCTATTTATATACAACAGTTTAAATTTGAAAAAGCTTGTCTGAAAGTGTTGAAGACAACGGTTTAATATACAAACCCGTTGTGTGAACATGTATATATATTTTCTTAATCTAACGGCTAATATCTAATCTCATTTCAATCAAGGGCTCTTATTTCGCCACCTCAGCAATCTAGGTGAAAGATTTTCCACCAATCACGTGCTGTCACATGAGACAACGGTTTATTTATAAAATGCTTGTATAAATAAGTTTATGACAACAATTTAAATTTTTAAATGCTTGTCTGAAAGTATTGAAGACAATGATTTAATGTACAAAAACCATTGTGTGTTGCGTGCAATTCAGACAACAGTATTCATAAACCATTATCTGATTACATTTTATGCAACATCTTATCAAAACACTTGTCTGATTTTAACAACGCTTTTTGAAAGCATTGTTTGAAGATACTTTAGACAATGCTTTCAAAAAACGTTGTTAAAATCAGACAATAGTATTTAGTCATCGTTGTGTGACTACTTTTGAAGCAATATCTGATAAAAACACTTGTCTAAGTTTTACAACGCTTTTTCGGACCATTGTAAGATAACCTGTTAGACAACACTACTTTCCAAAACCGTTGTAAAATTGTTGTCGATTTTGATCATCCAGACAACACTTTTTAAAACTATCGTTAAGTTCATGATCAGACAATACACCAAAAAGCTTGAAAAAATAACCGTTGTGAGAAAATTCCAGCCAACGCTTTTTCGTCGAAGTGTTGTCTGATGAGTGTCGTCTGATTTAAAAATTCTTGTAGTGAAAACTTAAAATCCCACCACTTCTAACACAACAACTACTAAGCACATAAATATATTACTAAATAATATAAAATGGTAAATCTAATACTAATTAATAAAAATAATAATTGCCAGCAGACATTTTATAGGAGTCTTTACGGGTAAAAATGAAAAGACACACAATAAAGGTGAAATGGCAATAGCCGATTGCGGAAGTCTTTCATAAATGTTTACATTTTTTTCCAAATTCAAAATTGTCGAAAAGCAAAGATCTTGAAGATTATTTATGGAGTCTAAAAACATTGTACTAAATGTCTACATCTATTTATATTCTTGTAATCTAGGTAAACCACGTACCCTTGATCCTAAAAACAAACTTTCATGTTTATCGGCAGGTTATTTTAAACCCTTCAAAAATTTTGAATTTTATTTACATTGGTGACATTACGCAAACGAAAGGTTTGATCTAGGAGACCGCTAACGAAGAGATAGCTATGAAAATATATTAAAAATTGGTAATTATATTCAAGAAAACAAAAAGAAAATTAAAGCGCTAGATATTTTAATAAAATTTCTTTAACTCCTTATTTATTCTCTTTGACGACGACTGTCATGGTATGGAAAAGGCCTATTTTTTTTTCATTTTTGGCGAAGACTTGTCATGATATGGAAAAGGTCAGAATATGAACAAACACAAACACTTAGTGAGCACACCAAGGAACTAATAGTTTAGAATGGTTTTGGAGTTTCTTTGAGTTCTATATATATTATGGCATCAACGATATCCACAACAATTCAAATTTAGAAGAATATTTGTATTGAACTGTTGTAAAAAATTTACCTTAAAAGAAAATGATACCAGTCATAGTACTAAATTCAATTCATATGATAATCTTGTTAAGGTGTGAATCACTCAAATTACTCAAAAACATGAAACAACGTTTAGGCAACAAAATCCAATTCAGTTCCATGATTAAGTCATTAATTTTTTTGTTAAAATTGGGAAACTGAAAAGGAAAGATTTGGAATCCCATGGAATAAAAATGGAAGAAGTTCCTTATCTATAAAAAATAAGGTTCTATATCTGATGGGCGTAGGGATTCTAATGACAATCCATAGTGATCACTAGAAGATTTTAGAGTGTTTGTGTGTATATTAATCTGACATTTTTTCCCTTTTCCTTTTAAAGGTCTTTTTTCTTCTTTCCTTAAGCTTGCTGGCAGCTTATAGATTTAGAGTACGTGATAGGGATAGATATTGGGATATGTGGATTGATGTATGTACTCCTAAAATTTATACCAGGAAAGTATTGACTTAGTCAAAGGATTCTTTGGAGATACATCTTCTTCAACTAGGCTGTAACAAAACATTTGTGTTTGGTTGTGTTTTCATGTGCAACCAGAGTGTGTTTGCACCTAATTGTGCTTGTGCCTAGTCGTGTTTGAATGAGCAGACAGTTGTGTTTGTATGTACAAACAGAGTTGTGTTCGCATCTATTTGTTTTTGCAAGGGTCAAATGTTCCTATCAGATTGAAAATCCACATACATTATTACAACTCTTGAAGAATGAAGAATGATGACCAAACATATATATTTGAAGGCCCGATTCTGTATTCAAATAAGTTGTCCTTATTAGGGGATCAGTGGTAGGTAAGCCCGTTGATACGCTCTAGGGATCTCCCGTCCCGTTGTCATCACTATTAGGTTTTGAGATGCCCTACGTGACATTTTTTTGGGAGAACTTGCCATGTAGTCTGGTGCATTAGCCTCATCGGGGGGTAGGACCGCGTTCGTACATTTGGAGTAAGTCATGGCTATCACTGCAATTGTTGAAGAGGAAAGGGCTGGTAGCGGTTGATGTTAGCTCCAATAATTAGCGATAATGTTGTATCCGTGAAGTCCTCCTTCATGATTGAGCCTTGGGGTCATTGGACTAGGCTTTATTGTACGGGCTCTCCTGAATGGGCTTTCCAATTTACCGACTATGTCGATTTACTACAAGTGGGCCTAGGCTAAACCTATTTTTACTGGACTTTGGTTCCTTGCTCCAATAACTATGTGAGGCTTGATCCCCTATAAATAAAGGGTGGGCACATTAAGGGGGTTAAAAATTGAGAACTATGAGTGACCACAATCACTCCTTTGATCTCAGCCACCTTAAAACACATACACCACCACATTCCGGTAAATTTTCAGGATACAAACCACCATTTTAGATCTTGATTGTGACTGATAACCTCGAATTTTGTTACGAGGAATGATTAGGACGTGCATGGATAACATGTGTTCAGATACTTCTTCTGCTATACGAATACGACATTTCCTTTTGGTTGGTTGACTCCTATCACTTCGGTGTCCGTATGACCATAGAGATTGGCTTCCTCAGGAGCCATCATTTTTCATATCAAAAATCTCAACCGAACACTAATACATATTATAGTGTTCGGACTTGTGATTACATTGACCATGTTAAAATATCACGTAACCAAAAAACTCTTTAAAACAAGTAAATCTAGAGGCCATTTGGGATTGCTTAAAATAAGTTAATTTTGACTTAATGGAGGTATTTTTAACTTAAAGGAGAATTTAAAGTTGTTTACTTTAAGTTGAATTGAATGTGTTTGGGTAAGTTTAATTAAAGTTAAATAGGAGTTTAATAATTTTGACTTAAAGTAAAATTTGACTTAAAAAAAATTAAATTCATGTTATTTAATCTTTATAAAAGTTCTGGAAGTTTAAAAAAAAATCGATAAGTCATAAGCCATAAGTCAAAAGTACCTAAATGGAACTTATGACTTAAAGCAGTTTTTAACTTAAAGCCGGCTTAAAGCAGTGGTTGACAAACGGGTCAGTAACGACTTAAAGCTATTTTTAGCTTTAAGCCACACTTGCCAAACACCCTCCTAAACCCTAAATTCCAAAGAGACGCATACAATTAAAGTAATCCACATTAATTGCTATAATTAAATAACAGGTAAGAAGAGGAAGATAAAAAAACTCACAAAAAATGGGCCTGGATCGTCTGTCTCCTTGTGTCCCCTAATATGTCCCCTCTTTTCTATTGGTCAGTTTTTTTACCTCTCACGTGATCTCTCTCATTAAAGTCTATTAGTTTTAGTTGTTAATATATATTTACAGAATACAAACAAATTAATTATGGGACATATGTATCAGTGAAACTCTAGTATATCAAGAGTCCAGATCCTCTATCCCTTCATGTCAAGAACCCTAATACTCGTATATCAAGAGGTTTAGCTAAATCAGAGCTATCAAGAATCCTAATACTCACAGGTATGAATTATATTGTCATAATCTATATACTTACGTGCAAAATCGTGTTGTTATATCGGATCATATTAGTTTTGATTAAATTTTGCTTTATTTTTGTTGTTTCTTAAAATTATGATAATATTCATTGTGTGCAGAATTGAATAAAAGATGACTAATGTTCCTCAAGCATCACGTCACTTGAATTTTGATGATTATTCTTTGGAAGATATTGAAATACATATTACTCCAAGAAAGAATAATGAAATAGATGAAAGTATGGTACCGAACGTAGGGCTTGAGTTTGAAACAGAAGAAGATGCTTATAGGTTTTACAAAGCATATGCTGAAAAAGCTGGATTTGGTATAAGGAGGAGTAAAATGCATAAGGCCAAATCTAGAGAAATTTTAGATAGCACTATAAGAAAAACTCGATCCTGCAACAGTTTTTCAGCATTGTCTGATCTCCATTTTTTTCGTTGTCTATCCGGCAGTTGTCTGTTTGAAATCAGACAATGGTTATTTACCAGTTGCATAGAAGAAGGTAATACCACAATTTTAAAATGTTGTTAGAAATTACGTAACACAGCGGTTGTATAATAAGAACCGTTACTGGAAACAAAACAATGCAATTGTTTTCTGACTAATAGACAAAAGTTTTAAAATGTTGTTAAACATTACGTAACACGGCAGTTTTATAATGAGAACCTTTACTGGAAACAACATAATGCAATGGTTTTCTGACTAATACACAACAGTTTTTAAACGTTGTTAACAATTAAGTAACACAGCGGTTGTTTAACTGGTGTTTGATAGTATCAAAGACGGCGACTCAATAGACAACACCTGATAGACAACGGTTGAAAAATGTTGTCTGACTTGGTTCTGCTGTAGTCGGTTTGAACAACGGTTTGTTATTTCACTGGTGTTGTGCCAATTCAAATTAACAACGGTTTATGTACACAAAAAATGATTTTAAATAATGCCCCCAACTAATTAATTAAATAATGAATCAATAAATTTATCAATACAAAAATTTCTTATTGATCTAGCTACAATTTCTATGTAAAAATTGCATACACAGCAATCTCATGTCTCTACAAGTCCTACAAATTATCAATTTCTACAAATTATTCTTACCAACACTTAAAGTCCCCTTTAGTCAAGCCCTTTGCATCCTCATATAGCTAGGTATCCTCCTGAACAAATACTAGATCTTGTGACCTTTGTCGAGGAAATTGAGGCAGTCCCTTGGAAGACATTTTTCACAAGGACCTTCAACAAGATTGAGAACAGATTAAACATCAACGAAAATATGGGAAGATGATATGCAAGAATGGACGAAATATTAAAGTGCTAACTAACTACTCCAATTTAGTGCTATAAGCGGTTGGTCATATTAGTTGATTGTCTTTTTATTCCATATGATTACACAGTCCCTTCAAGTATGAGGTAAATTTGACCTCCTCTCCATAGGGTACAAAAACTTATGGTTTGTACATTTAAGCAGTTGGTTTACACCTACTTACTCATCATGTAGGATAAATCTACGAACCATTAACACTTTCTTATGTTGATAATTTTATGTCAGTTTTCAAAACAACGATGTGCTTTTTATTCCATACTAGTAACATATTACTGCAACTTCATGTTCAAATTCTGTCCATAAAGGGAGAGGAAGAAACACAACAATATTCTTTGGGTTTTAGCAAGCTACAAAGAACTCATTATGAGGAAGTAATATATATGACATGGTCAATAAGATACAAGTAAAATAAATTAATTGTAGCGTAGCACTTTCGCCTGCATTAAGCTTTCTTATGCATTAATGTAATCGCTTGTTTTCCCTAACTATTGAGTTTACATATTTGGCTAATGGAAATAACAGAATGCTCCATTGTGGTCCAAAAATTAATATGAACAGAAGTGTAACAATACTTATAACTCACCCGAGAAGGTAGATCCGAATATATACAGCAGAATCAAGTCCTGCATGATCAATAAGCTCTGGTTATTAAGGCAGTCCCTTGGAACCGGTAAATGAGAAGAAAGGGAGACCTTTGATTAGGGCTGCATTTCCATGTATTGCCTGGAAGAGTAGCAACCCTGTAGAAGTCCTCTGCCTCGTACCTTAAACCCAAGAATGCAAGTATACAGTGGTTATTTTTATGCAGAAAAGATGAACCAGTAGAAGATAAATTGTGCAAGTCTAGCACAGTGTAACAATAACTGTAAACATTTTAAGAACGTGTACTGTATAGCCAATTAGACAATCCTTCTCATTTATTCTTTTTGGGTGTTATTTCACTTTGTCTCTCCTAATTCGAAATTTCAGATCATTTTAGTTAACTAATAACCAAATTCTGAACGAATCACTCTGTTCAAGTATTATTCACTGAGATAAATGAGCCAAAAAGTTTTGGGTATTTTCTTCCCTTCATAACAACTTGTGAATACAGGGGACCTCAAGGAGCAATTAACATACGTCTCCTTGCGCACATAAATTAAGCAGACTGAAAACGTTCTACTTACCTTAGATAGCAGCCTTCAAATATAACCCGAGCAGTACCATCTGACAAGCAGTTGAGTGATCAAGACACAGCAGCATCAAAGCAAGCCAAACAATCAACACTTGGTTCATTGGATTTTCTCCAAAGAACTCCAACTCATTTTGGCAGAATCTCCCGGGATCACTCACAACTATTTCAGGAACTTTATCGGATACAAACACGAATAGCTTCACTTCCCCAATAGATTATATAGCACGTACATGTCAGCAAGGTCAGCCATCATTAGTAATATACAACATTAGTAATATATGCAGTTTGCCATATAAATTTCAACCGAATTGAAATAGAGTGTTTCAACAAAAGAAATAAGGTCAAAGCTTACTGCTCTTACATGGTAATAGTGATGATCTGGTGTTTCAATTTCACCTTGAATTCAAGATGGTCGAAAGCTTGTTCATAGCTGCAAATTAAAACAAAAGAAAAGGGAAGTAAAAAGTAGTTTAAGGAGGGCATTACAGCTTCTCTCACAAAGGAACGGTCACCTGATCTGATTTAGGTAAGATGCACTGAAGTACATACCAGAGCAATTTCTAATCCACCACCAAATGCAGGTTCATCAATAGCAGCCACGACATGCTTTCTAGCAGCTAAAACAAGGTGAACCTATTTAAATGGTTATTGCAGATGCAGTCACTTCAAGAAGACAAAAATTGACATACCCAAGGTAAAAAGAAAAAAAATGTTACCTTTATCTGGCTCCTCGTCCGCTATTTTTGGATCAAAATACTCCTGTTAAGTTTCTTTAGGGCATCCGGGTTACGATGCTCTGTCAAAGCTTTCTGGAATGTCTCAATAGCAGGTTCATAGTCCTTGGAGCATTTGGCCATTTTCACCAAAGGGTTCCTTTCCTCGTCAAAGGCTTTGCAACCATCTTGAAGTCTGATCTCAGTTCTCTCCCTCTTTCTACAGCCTTGTCACAATGCACTCCTTGAACTGGTGAAATTAGTTCCCAACTGATTAGATGCATATTTTAATAGTACTTTTAATGCTCAACTAAAATAAAAGCTTCACTAATTGCAAACAAAGCTTCAAATTAAACAAACTAAACTATAAAATCTATTCAATTTTCAAGCACATAACACATAAAGAATGACCTGAAGTAATTTAACTTCATTTTTCGAAGAGCATCCCGTACAAATGGAGTGCTAACTTTAAACATAAATCAACTATGATGAAAAAAGTACACACACGCATAAAGTCTCTCCTAAACAACTAAGAACAAACTCTACAAATCTCGATCTACAACAAATAAAAAAGGATACAGAGAGAGGGAAGAGAGAGAGGGAGAGATGCATACAGACACAATTGAGTGAAGCCAATCGAAACAATCGAACCGTAACTAAGAAATCAATTGAATATAAACCAATTGAAACTGAGAAAGCTAGGTTAGTGAAATGAGAGAGATGGAAAAGAGAGAGGGCGTAAGTGATGTTTTTATGAGAAGAGCTAGAGCAAAAGGCGATGAGTTTAGAGAGAGAGTTCGTACTCCGTATGTGTTTAGAATATGTGGTAAAGAGGAAAGTTTGGGGGAGATAAGGGGAGATAAAGGGGGAGAAGCGGGGAAATGAAACCCTGAAAATTTTGGTTAAGGGGGGAATTTGTGCGCCCACAACATTTTACGTTTTTCAATGTGCTGTTCCATTTTTTTTTAATTTCTTAAATATTTTGGTAAAAATTCTAATTTCATTTTAACTTTATCAAGAATTTATTTAATTTAAAATTTTAAATTTTAAATTTTACATATATGCTAATATGCATATACTTATATATAATATTATGATGCAAATAATAAATTTATCTTGTAAAAAATATTATGTACAAAAACATAGTAAAAATGCTACTTCCTATAACGGGGCACGATCCAGGTTCACTTAATAATTTATTTGAATGATTTTTTCGACGATCGAACTGTACGAATGTTAATAAACATTCATTTTAGTATTGGAAAAAAATAATCGAAAAATAAAAAGGTCGGGTTGACGAGATTTTAACAAAAAGGTAATAAAAATGATGTTTCCTATAACGGGGCACGATCTAGACTCATTGAATAATTTTTTTAAATGATTTTTTCACGATCGCACCGTACAAAAGTTAATAAACACTCAATTTAGTGTTGTTAAAAAATAATTGAAAAATTAAAAGGTCGTTTTGTACAATATTTTAACAAAAATGAAGTAAAAGTGATGCTTCCTATAACGGGGCACGATCCAGATTCACTGAATAATTTTTTTGAAAGATTTCTTCGATGATCGAACCGTACAGATGTTAATAAACACCCATTTTAGTGTTAGGAAAAAATAATCGAAAAATAAAAAGATCGGGTTGTATGAGATTTTAACAAAAACGTAGGAAAAGTGATGTTTCCTATAACGGGGCACGATCCAGATTCACTGAATAATTTTTTTGAATGATTTTTTCGACGATCGAACCGTACGGATGTTAGTAAACACCCATTTTAGTGTTGGGAAAAAATAATCAAAAAATAAAAAGGTTTGGTTGTAGGAGATTTTAGCAAAAATTTAGTAAAAGTGTAGCTTCCGATAATGGGGCACGATCCAGATTCACTGAATAATTTTTTTTAATGATTTCTTCGACGACCGAACCGTACGGATGTTAATAAACACTCATTTTAGTGTTGGAAAAAAATAATCGAAAAATAAAAAGGTCGGGTTGTACGAGATTTTAACAAAAACGTAGTAAACATGATATATGCTTCCTATAACGGGGCACGATCCAGTTTCACACTATAATTTTTTTGAATATTTTTTTCGACGATCGAACCGTACGAATATTAGTAAATACTCATTTTAGTGTTGGGAAAAAATAATTGAAAAATAAAAAGGTCGAGTTGTATGAGATTTTAACAAAAACGTATTAGAAGTGATATATGCTTCCTATAACGGGGCATGATCCAGATTCACTGAATAATTTTTTTGAATGCTTTTTTCGATGATTGAACCGTACGAATGTTAATAAACTCCCATTTTAGTGCTGGGAAAAAATAATCGAAAAATAAAAAGGTCGGGTTGTACGAGATTTTAACAAAAACGTAGGAAAAGTGACGCTTCTTGTAACGGGACTCGATCCAGATTCACTGAATAATGTTTTTGAATGTTTTTTTCGACGATCGAACCGTACGAATGTTAATAAACACTCATTTTAGTGTTGAGAAAAAATAATTGAAAAATAAAAAGGTCGGTTTGTAGAAGATTTTAACAAAAACGTAGTAAATTAAAAGTGATGCATCTTGTAACAGGGCATGATCCAGATTCACTGAATAATTTTTTTTGAATGCTTTTTTCGACGATCGAACCGTACAAATGTTAGTAAAAACTCATTTTAGTGTTGGAAAAAAATAATTGAAAAATAAAAAAGTCGGGTTGTACGAGATTTTAACAAAAACGTAGTAAATTAATAGTGCTGGTTTTTGTGACGGGGCACGATCCAGATTCACACTATAATTTTTTTGAATGATTTTTTCGACAATCGAACCGTACAAATGTTAGTAAACACTCATTTTAGTGTTGGCAAAAAATAATCGAAAAAATAAAAAGGTCAAGTTGTACTAGATTTTAACAAAAATGTAGTACAAGTGATACATGCTTCCTATAACGGGGCACGATCTAGATTCACACTATAATTTTTTAGAATGTTTTTTTCGATGATCGAACCATACGAATGTTAGTAAACACTCATTTTAGTGTTGGAAAAAAATAATCGAAAAATAAAAGGTCGGGTTGTACGAGATTTTAACAAAAACATAGTAAATTAATAGTGCTGCTTCTTGTAACGGGGCACGATCCAAATTTACTGAATAATTTTTCGAATGATTTTTTCGAAGATTGAACCGTACTAATGTTAATAAACACTCATTTTAGTGTTGTGAAAAAATAATCAAAAAATAAAAAGGTCGGGTTTTACGAGATTTTAACAAAAACTTAATAAAACACGCAAACTGTTATTTAATGATTTAAAAGTGTTAAACATTACACAACGGTTTTTATGAAAAGCCATTGTTGTGCTTACTATCACACAACAGTTTTTTTATCAGAAAACCGTTGTCTGAATATTTTATAATTTCCCACCAAATCCAATTCAAAATTTTCATTATTTCCCACTAAATTCAATTCAAATTATTTCATTATTCCCACCAAACATTTCATTATTTCCCACCCATTTCAATTCAAATTTTCCAGTTCAGACAACAGTTTTATAAAACCATTAAACAACGGTTATTCTTCGTTTTATCCTTACTAAACAGACAACAGTTATTCTACCAATGTTTATAACCGTCTTCTAAAGAGGATGTTCAAACAACGGTATTCTGCTCTGTTGTATGATACTCATTTATCTCACAATGCTAATAACCATTGTCTATCAACTTTCCTTCTGACAACGGTATTTGAGACACATTGTCTGATGTTCCATACAACAACACTTCCAATAAACTATTGTCTAACTTACACCACGGCTTTGTCTAAAAGCGTGGTCTGAAGATAATATGAAGTTGTCTACATACAACGGTGTTACACAGTTGTATTAAATGGTTCCACACAATATATTCACAATAGAACAGTTGTCTGATTTTATCAGAGCATACCTCTTAGACAACGGTTTCAAATAACACCAAACACAATTGTCATAGAAAGACTCCGACAACGCTTTTACGAGGATAGACCATTAACTGTTGTTTGTTTTTTCGGGACAACGGGTTTTTGATTAACCGTTGTGTGAAACGTGTTGTATGATTCAGTTTTTCTTGTAGTGTAGAGTATTTGTATGTGCTTGTGAGGGAAAGCGTGCGAGTGATCAACGAGATGATGATGTAAAACAACACCGTCCAGAAACTAGATTTGGTTGCAAGGCAAAATTGGGTGTCTCTTCTCGATGAAATGGGAAATATAGAATTTATAAATTCATATCTGAGCATGCTCATGATCTTGTAAGCCCATCTATAAGTCATTTTTTGAGGTCGCACAGAAGTTTAAATGATATCCAAATGTGTCAAATTGAGATGGCACATAGTTCTGGTATAGCACCTAAAGCAAGTATGGATTTATTAACACGACAAGCTGGTGGACGCGAGAATGTCGGTTTCATTCTGGATGATTATAAAAATTACCTACGTACAAAGCGTACCATCCAAATGAAGTTTGGTGACACTGGGGGAGTGTTGGAGTACCTACAGAAAAATCAAGCAGAAGATCCAAATTTCACGTATGCAATACAAGTGGATGTTGAAGATTTAATTACAAATATATTTTGGGCCGATGCAAGGACGAAGGTAGATTATGACCGTTTTGGTGATGTTGTGTGTTTCGATACAACATATCGTAAAAATAAAGAAGGTCGTCCACTTGCTCTTTTTTTTGGAGTTAACCATCATAAACAAACAATCATATTTGGTGGTGCTCTGTTATATGATGAAACCATAGAAACTTTTGAATGGCTATTTGATACATTTTCCCGAACAATGTCTAGAAGGAAGCCAAATACTATTCTTACAGATCAAGATGCAGCTATGGATAAGGCATTGTCTACACAATGGCCTGGAACTAAGCATCGACTTTGTGTTTGGCATATGTATCAAAATGCAGCCAAACATCTTAGTGGTATTTTTGACAAATTTAAGAGTTTTGCTAAAGAGTTCAGCAGCTGTGTTAATGATCACGACGAGGTCTCTGAATTCATTCATGCTTGGGATGATATGCTTGAAAAGTATAATCTGAAAGATAATGAATGGTTGAAGAAGTTATATGAAAATAAGGAGAAATGGGCATTAGTTTATGGACGAGAAACATTTTCAGCTGATATGAGTACTACACAGCATAGTGAAAGTATGAATAGTAAGGTAAAACAATATGTTAGTTATAAACATGACTTGCTACAATTTTTCCAGCATTTTCAGAGTTTACTTGATGATCGACGCTATGATGAGTCTAAAGCAGATACTAAATCTAGTATTAGCAAGCCTGCTTTACCGTATCCTGTTGAAATTTTGAAACATGCCGCTAGTGTTTATACACTTGAAGTATTCAAAATATTTCATGAAGAAGTTTGGAAGACATGGAATTGCAATATAGAAATTCTTCAGGAGGTTCAGACACTTACGGAGTACAAGGTTACTTCTGAAAAACTTTATTCACATATTGTGAAATTTGATTCAAGTGATTGTTCAGTAACCTGCAGTTGTAAAAAATTTGAATTTGTCGGGATCCTATGTGCACATTCTCTAAAAATATTTTTCTTGAAGAATATCAAAAGAGTGCCTAATAGTTATATCAAAAAAAGATGGACGAAAAATGCTAAAGTTGCTTCCACAAATCTTCCTCAATATCGCTCCATAGATGATGATCCAAAGATTGCAACAAGAAGGCCTTATAAGGAGTTTTCATATGTATTTAATAGATTGGCTGCAAGAGCTGCTGAAACGGAAGAAAAATATGAAATTGCTGTTGTGGGAAATAATAGAATATTACAAGAAGTGGAAGCAAAAATTAAAAAAATGGGTGTGAACCAAGACAAAGTTACTGCTACACCAGCCGATGAAATAGATGAGCTAGAGTTTTCCCAAGTTGATGGAAACATGATTGCTGATGGGTTAAGTGATGAACTTGGAATCAAAGGAATTAAAGTGAAGCCAAAAAAAATAAAGTTGACTTCTGAGAAGCTTAGTGAAGTAATAATTTTTATTCTAAATTCCTAGTAGTGCTACTTGTTACTATGCTTAAATTCTAATTAATTGTTTTGCAGGTGAATCACAGTAATATAAATAGCCCAATTTTAAGATCTGATTTTGGAGGCGTGTTTGGAAGTCATTACACACACCAGGTTTGATTATAAAATTTATATATAAGGCAAGATTTTATCATTCTATAAAAGTAAGTGTATAGATTTATGATAAGAAGCTGTTGTGTTTAAGGTTAATATGAAGGAAGCAATTCAGTGGAACTCAATTTAAACTCTCCATATTTTGGTTCAGCTACTGAGGTTTGTACATTTGGTATACACTATACATTAAGACATATAATCTCTTCACTTGTCTGTGAAATCTCCTAGGTTTTACAATTATATACGACTAGGCTACATAATCTTCATGAAATCTTAACTAATTTTGTAATCTTTTGGTTCATCTATGCCGTCATCCTATAATACTTTTCCCAGTCAATATAATTTTCAACTGACATTTCTCAATACAATGCAAAATCAATACACCATCTCTCATGGAAGAGTTGAAGAAAGGCTGGACAGGAGCTGGATGTGGATGGTAGAATTTGATAAGAATTACGTTATGTTTTTTTGTTGCATAAAATATGGTGGTAAAATATGAACTCCAGGATGTACAGTTTTTTCTTTTTTTTATGAAAGAATTTAGTACTAGTTGTATACTAAAATGTACTGGTGAATTTCCTTCATATATCAATATATTTGCTTTTTAGAAAAAAAAATTCATTATATAGAATTTAATTTTAGTAGATTAAATATTATATAAAAAAACATTTCAACATTTTAATATAATTTTAGTTATAAATAAAGTATTTTTTTGCATTTTAATTTAAAAAATTCATTATATAAAATTTAATTTTAGTAGATTAAATATTATATAAAAAACATTTCAAAATTTTAATATAATTTTAGTCATAAATAAAGTATTTTTTTGCATTTTAATTTAAAAAAATTAAGAAACTTTGATGAGAAACTATCCAGGAAAGAATAAATGAGAAACTATAGATCACGTGAGAGGGAAAAAAACAGACCAATAGAAAATAAGGGACATATTAGGAGACACAAGCCCACAAAAAACATGTTGTTCAGTGCCAATAGAAAAGAAGGGACATATTAGGAGACACAAGGGATCCAGGCCCACAAAAAACATGTTGTTCAGTTTCAAGAAGCTGAACATCATCCCGAGCCGTAACCATATCGAAGCCCCGCTTAAATTAACTTTAAATTTAACCTTTCCTCTCTCTCACTACTAAAAAAACAGGATTAGACATCGCACTTAAAACATCGGTTCAAAATGCCACCGATGTTAAAAGTTTTTCTTACATCGGATATTTTAAAACCGATGTCTTATATAAATCAAACATCGGTTTTACTTAAAAAGCGATGTCTAAAACTTTTTAAAAAATTTTAACCACGACTCAGACATCAGGTTTCTTTTCAAGCGATGTCTAAAACTCTTTTTATAAAATTACAACAATGACTTCCCCATATTTTTCCCCGCCTTAGAAAATTTTCTACAATTACTTTCCCCCCTTTTCCCCTTTAAAGTAAATTTCTCCTCCCGCTCTTTTACAACCCATGCCAGCTATCCCCTGAACATTAAAATTTTAAAATAAAATTCATAAAAATTACATTAAACAAGAGATATCTTACTTTCTTACTTACAATTTATTAGTCGATCCCCAAATCAAAACTGAACTCTCTCGCCCTTTCTTCCTCAACGTAACCCTAACTTTCAATTAAGGTATGTTCCTCTCTCTCTCTCTCTATTTCTCTCTCTCTCCCCCCCCTCTCTCTCATCTGCTTCGCTGTAAGTTTCAGTGTCTTTGAAATTTTCGATTAATTTGATTGATTAATTGTGATTTTATCGAGTTTTTAAGTGTCGATTAAGTGATTTATAGTGAATTATTTCAAGTTTTGCTTTGATGTTAATAGATTTCTTCGATGCTTTCGGTTAATTTGTCTGATTAATTGTGTATTTTATCGAGTATTTAGGTCTGGAATAAGTGATTGATTATGATTTGTGGTTTTTGTTTGATTAATTGATGATACTGTAATACTGTAACTTCAGACAAATATCTGTATTAACTTGTGGGAAGACTTGTCAAGTATCATATGGTAACCTGTTATTTCTTGTATATTGCAGGTTCGTTTGCTTTCCCAATTCTTTGATCTTGAAGTCATTTATAAAATTATGATAATGAAAATTGTTTTGTGTTTTCCTAAAATGCTTATAATTGATTAATTGATTACAGGAAGAACTGAAGAATTTTCCCCTATCTCTGCATCTTTCGTTAAATGTAGCAAGGCGTTAAGAAATCTGCAGAACTTGCTTTTTTTTTTCGAGGCAAGTAGCTAAACTCTAGACAGTTGTATTTCTGCTTGTTTACTAGTGTTTGATGCAATTGCAATACTGATATCTTAATCATGTTTCTTAATTTTCGTAAGGTCTTTGACTAATCGCGACTAGTCGTCGACTAACCACAACTATGTTGTCGACTGATCGCAACTACTCCGGAAATGTGATAACCATGATAATTACAGACCATTAATATATAATTTTTGAAGATTACATGTGCATTTACAGTATTAACCGAAAATAATTATTTTGCAAAAGATAGTTAAATGTGGTATCTGAGCAAGTATTAAGATGACACAAGGGTATTTCTTTAGTAAGAAGTTGGTCACTTAGAGCACTGCTGTAGGACACTTATCATGAATTTGTCCCAATGCGTCATATACTTTTAGTGAGGGACTTGGTCAGTGAAGGGGAAAGGGTCGCAACCCGGTCTTATGTGCCTTGTGCTGTGAATACTACTAACTTAGGGTTGTCGGTTTTTCTGCATAGACAAAAGTTGTTTTCTAGCTCCATTTCAACTGTGTACTTGCTTATATAATATATGGGTACAACTAAAATTGATTCCATTAGTTCTATTGTATGATGCAGTTGCTTTAATTTTTATCGTTTCTGTTTCTTATTTTATAGAACAATCCCTATATAGCAGCCTTCCTTAACTAGTGCTCCTTTTTCTTCTCAGATGGTTGAATCAAGATTTATGGAACTTCTCAATCATTCTGCTTTTCTTTTGAAGAAGAAGTGGATGTTTGGTTTGCTAGATGATTTTACTACGAAACAGCTACCTCACGATGTTAC
This sequence comes from Saposhnikovia divaricata, assembly GCA_036435485.1. Lineage (NCBI taxonomy): Eukaryota > Viridiplantae > Streptophyta > Magnoliopsida > Apiales > Apiaceae > Saposhnikovia > Saposhnikovia divaricata. Next base: position 31,910,459 of record CM071600.1, read on the forward strand.
ATGGGGATTGAGCTTGTTATATGCTATGGAACACAAAGGCAACAGAGCTTCAGTTTCCACTCAAGGTATGCATCTATAGTGAGAAATGTTTTTCCCTGTGTTTTGTCTGTCTTACAGTAATCTCTCTTTCGAAAGAACATAAATATATCATCAAAGATCCATCAAATACCGAATCAATTTCATCAAATACACTACAAGAAAACAGTCAATAGACATCGCCCTTTTAACATCGTTTGCATTGGTGACCGATGTTAAAGGATTGTTTTACATCAGTTTTACTAGAACCGATGTTAAAATAGGTTTTAGACATCAGTTGTAATTAAAACCGATGTCTCAAACACTTTTTAAAAAAATAAAAAAACACGCAGATCTTTTCCGGCCCACTTTTGCACTAATTGCTTAGAAATATTTCCCCCGTTTCTTTTTTTTTCATTTCCCCCCTTCAGACATTTTGTCTCCCGCTCCTCAAACTCACTCACCCTCTCCTCAAGCTCACTCACCCTCACATGTACCGTATTTTCCATTTCCTAAAAACTAATTCACTCACACTAATTCACTCACTCACAAACTCAGTGAAGAACCCTAGCTTACAATCCCCAAATTCAAACCCTAACTTACAAGCCCCCAAATTCAAACCCTTGATTTCAAAACCCTCTAGTCAAATCCCAATTAGTTTGAACCCTAGCTTTCAATTTTTGTTAATTGGTTACAGAGGAGGCTTTATCTATCTAGAATCCACTCAATTAGTAAGTATTTTTCTCATTTTTGTTTGAAAATTCAAATTTTTGGTTTTTAATTTAAGCCTTTTTAGCAGATTGGTTGATTCTTAAGCTAAGCTTGGGTCATTTCTAAAGTAAGTGATTTTTCAGATTTAATGTTATAGATGTATGGATGTCTATTTTACTTGTAATTTTTGTTGATTTAATGTTCTTTGTTGCCTCCTTTGCTGGTTGAGTTGTCCTTGCTAGTATTTTTTTCTCCCACATGGATATGTTAGAATGAATTTGGTTGGTTAGATGTAATGCTTTTGTTTGTATATTCCCTAATTATCTTTGTTAAATATTATATATGTAGGCTCGCAGAGATGGGAAGCAATCAACTGATGAGCCTTTTTCATGGCAAAGTAGAGAGTTTCTAAGAAAACTTTGCATATGAGAGGTAAATTATTTTCAACTTATTTATTGAATGTGGCTCTATTATTTCTACTCTAATTTTCCTATATATGAAGCTATGGTTATTGGTCAGCTACAGGGGAGAAGTTCTGTTAAATGAAATAGTCTATTAGAATTTAGAAGAATGAATCGGACAATAAACATTTACAAAAGAAGCACAGCAATTTCCTAGGTAAGCTTGTTTATAAACATATACACACTTGAGTGTTTTTTTATATAGTTTTCAAATACCCTTAATGAGTTTAAGAGTGCATTTCTTAATGATGCAGATATTTTAATAAGAATCTAAGCGTAAAATGGCAGCAAAAGAAGAGATTAATGGAGAGAGTAGGCAGCTGCAAGAGGGTGTTTTCGAAATGGAAGAAATAGTTGATGAGAGAAAAAGACTACGACCGTGGAAAAAACAGATTACAGTAAGAGGGGTGCTATCAAGCATTTTTATAGGGAGCTTGTACAGTATTATCGCGATGAAGCTTAATCTAACAACCGGGATTACTCATAATTTGAATGTCTCTGCTGCTCTTCTCGCTTTTGTGTTTATGCGTACTTGGACAAAGATGTTGCATAAATTTGGAATTACGACAACTCCGTTTACTAGACAGGAGAATACTATGATACAGACATGTTCAGTTGCATGCTGTAGTATAGCCGTTGGAGGTTGGAACTGAGGCTATTCTGTTAAATTGTATATTACTAATTAACTTTTTCATTTTTTACATGTTTTTTTCTTGTGTATATGAAAACTGCAGGTGGATTTGGATCATACCTTTTAGGGTTAAACAAAAAGACATATGAGCTAACAGGGGGTGCTACTCAAGGGATTTCTGCTGGAAAATATAAGGAACCAGGGATTGGTTGGATGACAGCCTACCTTTTCTTAGCCTGTTTTGTTGGTCTGTTTGCGTTGATTCCTCTGCGAAAGGTACTAATTTTCGGTATCTCCATAAAACAGCAAATACTTCATGTGTATGCTATTTAGATTTTTCACATTAATGTCTATACATATGTTGTTCTTATTAATGGACTACAAACTGACATTTCCAAGTGGAATGGCTACTGCTGTTCTTATTAATGGATTTCATACCAAACTCAAATATCTTGATTGACGCTTGCAGAAAGCATGCGTATACCATGAAGCACTGCAGGACAGATGTGTTCGATGCATGGCACACTGCAACTTGGGTCAGGATTCCATACCCTCTGCAGTGGGGTACTCCAATATTCCGTTTGAGGACTTCAATCATCATGATTATCGTATCACTGATTGCATCAGTGGAATCGGTTAGTTTCTACCAAAAACATTGCAAGTCTTGTTTGAAGTATACAAACCTCACGAGTCATGCATAGTCTGCTGATAATTTTTTGTACCTGAACAGGTTGGAACATACCACTCTGCATCCGTTCGAATTAGATTGAGGCCTCCTACCCGTGGTATTGTCAGCAGAGGGATTGGCTTGGAAGGTTTTTGTAGTGTACTGGCTGGAGTCTGGGGCTCAGGGACTGGGTCAACAACCTTGACAGAGAATGTACACACTATTAACATAACTAGAGTAGCAAATCGGAGAGCTTTGGAACTTGGAGCAGCTTTCTTGATCCTTTTTTCAGTCATTGGTATGTATCTTTTGACTTATTAGGTTTAAAATGCGTGTAATTATGTGTACAACCTATGAACGAGAAAAGGATCGAAACCTAGAAATTGGTAGTGGCAGAAAACTTAAACGCTTAGTAATCTAAATAACAAAACTTTGCATGCGAAGCTTGGCAATTGGCATCTTACTTCTTATCAAAACAAATATATATAGCTAAGTACTTAATTTAAACAGATATTCGGGTGACAAACTTAATTTAAATTATAGGTATTAAGACTACTAATATTCAACAATTTATATTATGTCCGAGGATGCAGGATTCCCATGTCCGAGGAAAAGAAAACCTTCTGATCATTTTCTATGCTGCATAAATTCAGACTTCGACGATGTAACAGCCACACTTAAGGGATCACATAGAATTCATGTATGTATGCAGCAGTGACCCTATCATTAATTTCAATCCTCTCAACTGCCTCTTTGATTTCCCACCTCTTTTCCACGTCTGGTTCACAACACCTCAAACCTATTTCTAAAAGCTTTAACATCTCGTCTTCACGATTTGATTTACCTGTCATGCTTTTATCAAGCGCTTCAGTCTTCCATTCCTCTCTATCGATAGATTGAAGCCAAGCTGCCAAATCCGTCTCATTTCCCCTATCCTGTTGCGAGGTATTTGATGGGTATCTTCCTGTTAGGACTTCTAGGATCACAACTCCGAGGCTCCAAACATCCGTTTTTCTGGTTATGCGGCCTTGTTGCTTATATTCGGGTGACCTGTATGTGATCATGATCTCATGTGCTTTATCTTGGTTGACTATGGGAGATAAAGCATAGTCAGTGAGTAGAGTTCCCATGAATCATTGAGAAGAACGTTTGCAGATTTGAGGTGACCATGAGGTGCGATTATGCTTGGTAGCTCGTAGTAAAGGTACTGAAGTCCTTTGGCTATGCCTTTCACAATTTTCAACCGCTTTGGCCAGTCTAGGCTTGGTACTCCCCGACCACGATTTCCTGAAATTGAATTACAAAATTCAATAGTACAACATTTGAAAGATGATATGTGTGGTTATAGTCTTTGCTAAGAGAAGCACAACCTACACACCTATTCTGTAACTTACCATGTAGATACGCAGACAAGTTTGCATTGTCAATGTATTCTGTAACCAAAAGCTTTTCTTCCTTTCTATAGTAAAAAGCCACAAGAGGAAGCAAGTTGTTGTGTTTCAACCTTCCTAACCTTCTCATATGCTCCTGGAACTCTTCTCTTCCAACATTATTCATTTGCCTAAACCTCTTCACAACCATGACCCGGGAGCTTCCAAGAGCTGCTTTGAATGTAGATCCAAACACACCGCTCCCCAATATCTCAGCCGAGGCTTTCAGTAAGTCTGGCAAGTCAAATTTCTCTGTTTCTTCTCTCAAGAATGTCAATCTCACATTCATTTGATTATTGTTCTTGGCAGCTGCCTGCGAATTATCTGCAGGAGGCATTCCTTTCTCCAGCTTGTCTATATCCATAGAGGGTCTTTTCTTGTGGACTTGCGTTTCAAGTAGTACTTGTTGCTTATCTGCTACAGGGGTTTCTTTACGACCACGAAGGATGACAATAGCCACGAATATTGCCGCCAGTGCCACCACCACAAGTAATACACAAAGAACAACGGTTCCCGTTGATATTTCTGTCGGAGCAGAACATGGAGGCCTGTTTTCCTTTAGTAAGAAAGTTACCAGAATAAGTTATGCAAATGGATTGTTTTTTTTACTAGTAAATTTTGTTTTTTTATCCTATTATTGTTGATGGTGATCTGGCTTTGTACTACAGGATGCTAAAAGATTTCATATTGGAAAAAGCAAGCTGCAAAGAAGCCATTCCCATTGAATGGAGCCATTCCCTTGCTATTCAGGGATCATTGCGAGAGACTGCTAGAAACTAGTTTTAGTTGGTTTTTCATATAACGTAATGAAAGCTTGTTTTTTGTATATAGGCTCATGTAGAGTAGGCAAATTTAGTTTTACTCAATGATGTAAGAATGTTGTATTTCTTTCGTTAATGAAAAAATCAGTTTTACTTACTTTCTAGTGTGATTTAGTTTTGGTAATTGTAGTGTGTTACTTTCTAGTGTGATTTAAGTTTAGTAATTATAGTGTGCAAATTTATGGAGCTATTTGACATCAGTTAAAAACCGATGTAGTATACAGTTTATTTTGGCAATTTTTGGGAGCTATTTTACATCGGTTAAAAACCGATGTTGTATACAGTTTACAACATCGGTTCTATCTAAAACCGATGTAGTACAAGAGTTGAGACATCGGTTCTGTTTTGAAAACTGATGTTGTTGACAACAATTACATCGTTTCACAACTGATGTAATAAGTACTTTTTAACATCGGCCTAGAACCGATGTAAAACACATGGACATTTAACAACACCCACCTAGACATCGGTTTTGAAAAGTTTTTACATCGGCTCAGAACCGATGTTGTATCCAGTTTTTCTAGTAGTGATACCCAATCAATTTGTTGCATGAGTAGTTAATTAGGCACTAATAATCAAGCACTTGAACCTGGACCAGTAGTAATATGGTAGAGGATAATGTCATGCATGTCCCAGCAACACAAGGGAAGATGCCTCTACTGGTCTTCTTTAGAGATTTAAGGTATATTGTGAAAATGTAGTGGTTGATCCTGTTGCTACTCTAATTCGACTTTATCTCGTGAAACAACTGCAACTGAGTTTTCAATTGTTGAATGTTGTGTTCTGAATAAAACCCAAATTACATTTAAGGAGCAAAACCTTAATTTAGAAACTAATGCAGTGGTTTAGTTTTTTTTGTTCTGCTGCATTTAGCCTAAATATCATGCCATACTACAATAATGCCATACCTGCATATGTAATTTTGATTTATATGAATTTGAAAGTGATATTTCTTCTCCAAACATCTTTAAGCTGTTATTTTACTTGCAGAGAGTCTAAAGAAATTTCCTCGACTTGCCAATCCTTCCAAGGTTCAGTTGCAAAAGATACAGGAGTAGAACAGCTGGCTAGTGGTCACAACTGACCGTGGCACACTCAATAAGCTAGCATCATAACATACTGGACTTAACAATCAGATTAACAGTAATAATCAAATGGTTGGGCGAGCTGCCTCAAGTAATCGATTATTTTCTGCTTTGGTAGTTATCGATACGGAATGTCAGATGTATGTTTTATGTTTGGAATGTTTGGTAATTGGTTATTGAGGATGGTAGCCTTGAATTGTAGCTATGAGCGATTATATGTATTCATCTTGAACATTGAATTTGGTAATGATCAATATTAGTTATGTGATACATTTTTGTTGAGTTTTTCCGTATAAATGTGTGTATAGTAGCTGCTTATAAAGCATAGGCTGAAAGCAGAAAGAATTCAAAGTAACATCACAAATAACTTAAAATCGATGTCTAATTAAGCTATAGTTTAATTAAAACTGATGTGGAAATTAGATTAAACTGATGTCTTTCAAATATTTTACATCGGATATTTTAATAAAGTGATGTCTTCGAGTATCTTTAACATCGGTTCTTAAATAGAACCGATGATAATTAACCTCTTAGACATCGTTACAGTTTTTGTTATCGATTTTAATGTCTATTTTTAACTTGTGTGTTACATGCTTAAGTGGCTCTAACCTTGATAATATAACAATATTGAAGTTACCAATATTACAAAATATTATAAACTAGTAAAAGATTCAGGGAAAAGACATCAGAAATAAACCAATGTGTAAATATGTATTAGACATCGGTGAAAAACCGATGTCTAAACTTCAGACTTTTAACATCACACGCGAAGACATCGGTTTGTTTTCAGAATAGACATCGGTTTTTACCCGATGTCTATTGACATATTTCTAGTAGTGTCTTCTCATTGTTTGCTAAAGTACCATTGTTAGGTACCGCTGTTTTTTTTTTTGACAAAATCAGGTTTATGTTGGTATACAAGACGAGTATATGTACTGTACAAGCATAGAGCATAATTCCTGTATATTTTGTAGCTTGTTTTTAATTTTTCCTTAAAATACATATTTTAAATTTATGAGTTTGAATAAAATTAAACGAAATGTATTATCATTGTTTTCATTCCGTGCTTCTCAAACAAGGTGAATTAATACCAAGTTTTATCTTCGCAAGAAAATTAGAAATATCAAGACATATAATTTTTTGAAATAAGTATATATTCTAAATTTATGGTTTTTTTTAAGTGCACCAGGCATTAGTTCATTATTACTACACCCTCCATCCCTAATTACATCTCTATTTTGTTTTTTTAGGAGTCAAATTGATCAATTTTTTATCAAAACATTTCAAATTATTAACTTATTATTTTAAAGAATTAAAAGTTACATTTTAAAATAGATTAGATGTACATTTTAATGATAATTTTTCAACTTTTTTTCCAATTATATAATACATATAAATTTTAATCAAAATTTGTTCTATTTCACCAATTAAAAGTTAAAATAAATATGTATTTAGAGACGGAGCATCAATTTTATGATTCCTGCAGGGATAGGTCCACGGTGTTAATTATAAGTCCCTCAGCCAGGCTCATGAGTGCTATGAGTATGAGTGAAATCACTTTGTAGGAATAGATACTCACTTTGTAAAGTATATAAGCTTAATTATTCAAAAAATAAATAAATCATTTTCAGTTAATTTGGGCATGTAATGTATTGGTTGACAAGAAATATTGTTTTCTTTCAAAGAAAATATTTATTTTAATAAAGCTAAAAATATTAGAGAAATTTTTTTAGTTAAATTCTTGCCTTTTCATAGCCCAAAACAAAATGATAAATAGGGGGACCTGCATGGTTACTTACAACTGTTTAAGTAGACAAATTTATCGATTCCTCAACAAAATATTTTAACATGACACTACACCAAATATGGCTTATTGCAACGCTAAAAACGTGTATTATTAGGCCCCAAAAATGTTACATTAGATGTTTATGTAACGCTTTTGCCAAAACTCGGCGCTGCATTTGCCGGCGTTGCCTATGCCCTCTATAGCAACACTTTTCGAACTTATTGCAACACTTTTTGATGTATTACAATAAGAGTTTGTTGTAACACTTTTACATGTTTTAGCAACATTTTTAAAGTGTTACAACAGACTAATGCAACACTTTTTTGCAACATTTATTAACTTAAAATGTTACAAAGCGAGTTTATTGCAACATTTTGATGGCTTTTGCAATGCTTTTTGATTTTTTACATTTTATTTGCAACACTTATTTGCAACACTTTTTATTAGTCAAAATTGCAATGACATATTAGAAAATTCAATATACCATGCACAAAAGCATATACCAAACCAAAAATTTCAATTCAAATTTCACAAAATGTAAAAATCAACAAAACATATGTCACTAAAGCCCAAACATAGTAGGCTTTTATCACAATTTCATCTTACATCCGGTACTTAAGTCAAAATCAAAAAACATGTCGACTTACACCACAATTCTACATTAAACTTAGTCTTTCATGTCAAAATAACAACTTATAACTATTTTCCTAACAGATTGTCCAGACACTTTGTTTTCCCTTAAAAACATCAGGAACTCTAAGCTTGCAAATTCAACAAATTTTGGGGGAGACTTATCTTTACGGTCAACAAAATGTTCAATCTCATTCGGTGTGAACTCACAAACCCTGAGAAGACCCTGGCATAGTGATATCTGCAACTTCTTCGTAATCCACACCATAATGTTGTACATAGCCTTTTGCCACGAGACGAGCTTTATGTTTAATTACCTTACTGTTCGAATCTTTCTTTAACTTAAATACCCATTTGAGGTCTATAGCTTTGTGTCCCTTTGGTAAGTCCGTCAGTGTCCAAGTTTGATTCCTTTCTATTGAATCAATTTCTTTATTCATTGCCTCCTGCCATACATCGTCTTTCACAGCTTGCTCGAAAAAGACTGGTTCATCAATAACCATCAATAGCAGTTCGTGTTCGAGCTCAACTTCTGTTGTATTATCATAGATTTTGTCAAGAAGCCTAAATTTGCTTGGTTGTTCACTACTGTCACTGGATGGACTCGAATTGACAGTGCCTTCATTCTCAGGCTGAGTACTGTTATGTGTAGATGTCTGAGGTGTTAATAGTGGTGACTAAGGCGTTGATGGTGACATAGTTGACAAAGATTCATCAGTCTGTGCTGTTGTATAATCCTGCAAAATGAACTGCTCTGTTCCGTATGCATCAGAGTTCGTTCTTGCCTCCCATTCCCACATTTTGTTTTCATTAAAAATGACATCTCTGCTGACATGTATGCTTCCTGAACTTGGATCATACAATCTATACGCCTTTGTCCCCGGTTCTTTGCCAAATTGCACGACTAATTTACTCATATTATCAAGTTTCTTAGTATATACAGCAGGGACCTTCATATAGGCTATGCCGCCAAAAACTTTCAAACAATCAAGTTTGGTTTCTTTGCAAACTAGGCTTCATGTGGAGTAATAGTAGACAATACTCGTGTAGGCAATTTATTTAAAACATAGACTGCGTGTCTAACATCCTCCCTCCGGTATTTTGAAGGCACTCCCATTTCTTTTAATAGACTTCTGGCCATGGAAACTACCATTCAATTACGGCTCTCTACAACACCATTTTGTTGACGTGTGTAGGGCGCTATATAATGCCTCAATATACCCTGCTCTTCACAAAATGACTTGAAATCCTTGGAACAGAACTCAACTCCATGATCCGTTCTTAATACCTGGATACCCTGCTTAGCACTATTTTTAACTAGCATTTTAAATTTCTTAAAACAGTTCAAAGCTTCATCTTTTGTTTTAAGCATATATACCCACATCACACAGCTATGATTATCAAATAATAACATGAAGTAACGATTCCCAGCTGGAGTGGGAGGAGATATAGGTCCACAAAAATCCACATGTATTAATTTTAAAGTAGTTTTAGCAATGAAATTTGTTTGAGACGGGAAAGGCTTACGTGTTTGTTTCGACATAAGACACCCATTGCAGAATTCTTTGGGTTGATTGATGAGAGGTAATCCATGTGCCATGTGGTTATTTGACATTAGGTGCATTGCTTTAAAATTTACATGTCCGAGACGTTGGTGCCATAACCACGCTTCTTCCTCGCTCTTTATTAGCAAACAATGTTGATGTGCTTCTTCGATATTAATTTTTCAAAGCCTATGGACGGACCTCTTGACCTGAATAAGTAACCTCCCATAGCTATCATAAATCCACATATTTTCACCGGCTAAAACCACTCTATTCCCTTCCTCAGATAACTGACCCAAGCTATGATGTTACTTCGAAGTGTAGGGATTAAGTATACTCCATGTAGTACTCTATTTTCCCCATTTTTACAAGCATTCTAATCAACCCTTTTCCTTCGATTTTGACCAACTAACCATTCCCAAACTTTACTTCTCCTTTTATTGCTCTATCCAATTTCTCAAATTTATCTCGACACCCCGTCATGTGGTTGCTAGCCCCACTGTCGAGATACAAGGTATTTTCTTCTATATCTTTAATCTCACTCGATCCCTTATTATGCATTATTTTCACACATAACCATCAATAGTGCAGGCTTATCATCGTTTAGCTGTGTCAAGTTTGCTTCACCCCTTTGCTGTTTATTTTTCTTTGGTTTACGACATTCAGATGCGAAGTGACCGTAAACACCAAAGTTGAAACATTTCACTTGCTTCTGTCATGAACAAAATGACTATCTTTCACACGATAATCACTTCCACCAGAGGAGACACCTTTTCCAGACCTCTTCAGCCATTCTTCTCTCGTGAGTAAGAGCTTGCCATCACCGTTCTCTCTCTTAACCCATTCTTCCTCTATCAACAAAAGTTCATATCCCTCATTACACTCCGTTTGTCCATGTAGACGTTCTTCATGAGCTTTCAGAGAGCCTATCACCTCCTCCACTAACATGGTTTCCAAATCTCCAAATTGTTTGATAGTTGAGGCAATTTGTAGAAATTTGGTTGGGACAGCCCTTAGTAATTTCTTTACGACATAATCCTCTTCGATTGTTTCTCCTAAAGCCCTGATGTTTGTAACCAGGCCATTTAGTTTCATACAGAAATTGTCTAATTATTCTGAGTCCTTCATCTTCAGTGACTCAAACTCAGCTTTGAGTGTTTGAGCCTTAGCCTTTTTAACCTTATCTGCACCTAGACACATTGTTTTAATCACCTCCAAGCCTCCTTGGATGTTTTTCTCTCTGCAAGTGTTAACAACATGTCGTCAGAAATGCCTTGATAGATGATAGGCAATGCACGCTTGTCTATCTTCTCCTCGACTATGACTTTGGGATCTTTAGACTCTATTGCTTCCCACACTCCATGTGCCTGCATAAATACTTTCATCTTCATGGCCCAAGCGGAGAAATTTGTCTTTGATAACATTGGGTAGCTCAGACCAAAGGAACCTTCCTTGTTCTTACTCGACTCCATTTGCTATTAACTCAAACATGTTTACCAGGTGATTATAGCTTTGATACCAGATGTCAGATATAGGTATGAATATAAAGAAAACAAACGTGTTTGATTACTGATATGGAAAGCTTACAATTCGAATTAATAAAAGAAAGTACCGAGAACATTCAACCTATAAGTAAGTAGCACCTATAAACCAGGAGGACATGTCCTAGTTTATCTCCAGCTTATTGAATTAACATCTTAATCAAACGCAACTACTCCAAGACTAAGTCTACAACACAACGTTCACAAACAACACGTTGGCTTATTCAGAATTTAAACAAAACAAATAAACAACACAAACAACTCTAAGTAATGAAGAGGGTAGTAAGGGTATATATATGCCCCTACAAATGAGGTGTACATAGCGATATTGTAAAATCCTATACAGAATCGGTTTTACAAATTTGAACCTTGATTAGAGACTGAACCCTATTCATAATTTTTTTTTTCAATATTTACGTTAATGTTTTTTATTGGGTACAAATACTACAAGTATATTGTCCTACTATTCCACCGCCTTCTTTAACATTAAACTAATAAACTCCCATGTTAGTTTTGTAAAAAATGGGGATCAGGTTTAATATAGAGAGACACCTGATGAAGAGATACTAGGTCCGGTGATATATTTTAAAAAATATAATAATATTTAATTTATCAAGTTTAATAAAAATATGCTAGGATTTATCGGATTTTAAAAATTGAATTTGACGGAGCACCTTAAAACGATTAATCGAGTGATTAATAAGTAAAATCGATGATTTTTTAGGATCATGCCCACTGCCTAATCAATTTAATATATAAAAAAATGAATTAATATTTGTTTGTATAAATTTATTTTTAAGGGTTATTTATATAACTAGTTGATAAAGCCGCGCTTCGCGGCGGCATTAAAATTTTTATTTTTAAAAAAATTCAATACATTTACGTTATATTATAATATTAATATTAAATTTTAATAATTAAATAATCTTCTCTAATGAACCAATTTCTTGTTAAATACGATTCTGTCGATTGTGCCGCTCTCTCGTTAAAACCGAAATCCCAACTTTTTAACATATATTATAAAGACTTATATAATAATTTTTTATCCATAAAATCGAACCGTAAAAATAAAAAAAATTATGACTACAGTATCAAATTCTAATAGCTAATACAATCTTTTCTAGGGAGCCCTCTTCCCGTTAAATACGTTTCGAGCCGCTCTTATTTGAAACCGAAATTCTAACTTCACTATATAAAGAGAGTAAATTCCAATTTTTATATTCTTTAAACTTTCTAATATTTATAGAGTTTTAAACGATGAAAATACATTTTATATTTTCTGTATATTATAGATAAACTTGTATAAAAAAGTTAAAATAAAGGATTTTTAGGAAAAAAGATGTATAGTTTTAAAAAAATCGTATATAACGTCTCCACCGTCCTCGTATTCTACTTCCAATAAAACATTTTATTTTATGTATTATATATTTAAACACTTTTTATACGGTCTTATTTAATGAACCGCTTTCTTGTTAAACACGGTTATTACTATTGATCCGCTCTCTCGTTAAGACCAAAAAACTAACTTTTACATATATTACTTGTATGATAATGTTTATCCATAAAAATCAAATCCTAAAAATAAAATAAAATTTATAACATCAATATGGTATTTTAATAGCTAGTACAATCTTTTATAGTGAGCCGTCTTCCCGTTAAACATGTTTCGAGCCGCCTTCGTTTGGGATCGAAATTCCAACTTCATTACATATTATTGATGATACTTATCTTACACAACAATTTTTTTTCTTAAAATCAAAACCTAAAAAATAGAGTGAATTCCAATTTATACTTTCTCTAGACTTTCTAAAATTTTTGGAGTTTTAGAAAATGAAAACATATCTTATTTTCTCTTTATATTATAGATACTCCTGTATTTATTTAGGATTCTTGCATGAGATTGTTCTTTTATTATGTTAACACATCAATTCTTTTCTTTTTAAATACGGTGAATTATGTTAACACATCAATTCTTTTTTTTTAAAATACGGTGACTTTTTTTATGACAATAGTATTGGATTTATGAATAAATTTTCCTAATATAAGTATAATTAACTTATATAAAAAATATATAATTTAAGAAGATCGTACATTCTATAAAATATTTAATTATATTTCCGGTCTATATATTCAAACACCTATTCTACTTCTAGTAGAACGTTTATTTATATTTTTTTTTGATAAATTCGAACTATTATTCTTTATAAATTCGAACTCCTATTCTACTTCCAATAGAACTTTTAATCGTATGCCTTATAAATACTTATTATACTTAGAGTAGAACTTCTAATCATATGTCTTCCCTATAAATTCGAACTCTTCTCCTTTATAAATTCGAACACCTATTCTACTTCTAATATGTTAATTGATATTTTTGTATTTATTAGTGTTTAAAATTCTAAAATTCTAGAAAATTAGAAAAATAGATTGAGACGATCTTAGAGCGCCACCAAAACTCCCGATATCCTCCTTTATATATATATATTGACTAGTCGATAAAATCGCGTTTCGCAACAACGTTATAGCTTTTTTAATAAAAAATTCAATATATATAAATATATATATATATGTACCTATATATATATATAATATTATATCATTAATATTAAATTTTAACAGTTAACATAGTCCTCTCAGAGTCGCTCTTTAAACACGATTTTCTACAAATCCGTTTTCTCGTTAAATATTATGAATACTTGTATTTAAAATTTAATCCATAAAAATCTAAACCTAAAATAAAAATAAAAATTATGACTTCAATGACAAATTCTAGCAATTAATACAATCGTGTTAATAATTGACAACCGTAGACAAGAAAAAAAGATCTAGTGAATGGTCAAACTCTCAAAGAAGGCTCAAATTAATAACCGTGTTAAAATATATAGGAGATGCATATTTATATAAATATAATTTTGAATCATGTACTATTATTTATTTTATACATACACATTATATTAGAGACTTAAACCAATTACATTATCTTCTTTTAATATTTATAATGTATTTTCGGGAAAATTTCATGACCAAAATAAATTTGTTCTGAAAATTAAGTTCATTGTGTTGCATGCAATTTATGATTTTTTTGTTAACAATTTTCAGCAATATCATGCAAGTCACTCGTACATTATTATATTGGTTTAACAAATTATAATATCTGCAGTAACTTTTTATCTGTAAACAAAGAAGATAATCTATATCAGCTAATTAGCCACATAATTACACATAAAATAATTAAGAGAATATGGTAACACAATGAAGACTAATAAAGCTAGAGACATGATAATAGTAATTACGAATACAATTATTAGTTATCTAATAATGATAATTTATATTTGTCGTATATATTTTTCAAAATTTTTTGTCTTGTATTTCTAATATGTATTTTATGTAAAAGAACTTAGAGAGAAATAATGATTATATGCATTTTTAATTATAAAAGTGTATATAATTAATATTCATAGAATTATATTTAAAAAATTGCACACAAGTAGGTTCTCTATGCTAAAAATAATGAGCATGATTGTAGGATTCTTAAAGCAATTAATTTTTATGTAAAAAGCATGAAAGAAAAGTAAGATTTGTAATTAACTATTTAGAAATTAAAATTCAATAAAATATATTAAAAAGTAAAATATAAATTGAAAAATTAATACTTTTTATAGGGATAGTCTGAGGCCAACTATTGAATTGTTATTTTTTAAAAAGAACAAGATAAAAAATAATTTTTAATGATGCCCTTAAGATTAACATCTTTGAAGGATTTTATTAGTATAACAAACGAATACCATTATCCATGTGAAAAAAATTTGTTCCAAATTACATGTTTGTCTCTTCTTTTCATATAAATTTAATTCTAATTTTCCAAAATTACCCCATATTTAATAGGAATATTTACAAATATATATATATATATATATATATATATATATATATATATATATATATATATATATATATATATTGTGGAATAAAAACGAGGGTTTGTATGTATTAAATACAAGGGATGGTGAGCTTCGAGCTTTAATGGTTGTTCTTGCGTTCGAGACTGATTGGTCCTCACAAGATGCCTACGTATCTCTGTATTGCTAGAGAATCAAGCCAACGTAGTTCTGAGAATGAGGGGTCAGGCCCTTTATATAGGCTGAGAAGCCTTAGAATTAAGGTAGGAGTTGGAGACTTAATAGATAAGTCACCTCCTTGAGGAAAGTTCTAGACTCCTTCCTTGTAGGAGTCTGTTGCCATATCGAATTGGATGCCTTGGAGACTAAGTCTTGTAGAGATAATGTCCTTATCTGACACTTATTGCTGAGCTGTTTATTACCCCTAATATTAATTACGAAATTAATATTAAAAATAGGACTTTGGACCCTGTTGGTGGGCCCCACGTTCGGACCATACCGGGTCTAATTAATGCAACACTAAATGTGTCTTTAGGGCTTATTTTTAGCCCATATCATTTGCCTCCCAACTTCTAGGAAAACTGATCAGGTTTTCCTTGAAGTTTTAACGGTCCTTTCCAAGACTCGGGTCAGGGTTCATCTTTATACACTAGTGTTTCACGAGTATTGTCTTTATGTAAAGCGTGGAGCGACCGACGCGTTTACGACAATGTTAATTCGATGCTAATCGGCACTAATCAGCCTTAACGACATTTAAACAATGTTTAAACGACGTTGAACGACATTAAACGACACTTAAACAACGTTTAAGTGACGCCAACCGGCATTAAACGACACTGAACGGTGCTTATCGGCACTAACGGTGCTAATCGGCACTTAATCGGTGCTTATCGGCACTATCAAGCCTTGAACGACACTTAAACAATGTTAAGCGATTCTAAATGGCGTTAAACGGTGCTAAACGGCACTAGCGAGGGTCCGGGGGCAGCAGCCCCCGGGCGGGGTCCAAGGGGCAGAGCCCCTGGCTGGGGTCGAGCTTGGAAATTTTTTATTTCCAAGGGCTAGTACTATTCAGAAATTATCATTTCGACTCAAATTTCTGAATTTTAATGACAAAATTCGAGCTCAAACTGCCTCCAGATCGCAGCCATTTTTCTTGTTTCCTAAGTCATTTTCGACCGGGAAATTTCGAGGAGAAATCAGTGTATTTTCGAGCTCAATTTCGAGCTCAAACGGGGGCCAAGTCGTGGCTGTTTTACAGGTTTTTTAGTTCATTTTCGAACTAATTCATACGACCTCATTCGGTATGGAAACGACCTCGAGTTTTCACCCAGGTCGTGACCTTCTCCCCGGCTTTTCTAGTCATTTTCGACCTCGTGCTGGCGACCTCAAACCAAGGGGAAACGACCTCAAAGTGGTTCCAGGTCGCACAGATTTTTCACACTTTCTAGTATAATTACGACCAGAATTTACCAATCTCATTGTAGTATAAATCCGACCTCAACACAACACATAGACGACCTCAAGTTAGGCCTGGGTCGTGTGGGTTTTTCATATTTTTCAATTCAAATTCGAGCTGGAGTTTGCGATCTCAAACCACGCCTCAAATGGACATGTTTTATTTGATTTTCTGGTTATGTGAATGAGCTCGAAATCCTATTGCAAAGCGAGGTCGTAGGTGCCGACCTCATACCACCTTGTTGGAATGTTGATTCAGTTACTCATTCTTGAGTTGTTCACGAATCTCTTGATCCAAGGTTGGATCTGATAGCTTTGTTGGCCTTCTAAGGCTTCAACTTAGTTCCTTAGCCCTTGATTTATAACACAAGGCCTGGATTCTAAGGTTGATGTTGGTGTTCTGGATCACCAACACGAGGTTTCAGGTCAATAGGAGGTGTTTGTTATTCCTTAAATGGTTTCGTGAACCTTGACTTGTGACCTTCCGGGCCTTAACTTATTTGCTGAGACCTTGGTTTTAAGGTTATTATCAACCCTTGATTCCATTGATTTTCATTCTAAGATGTAGGAATGATGAAGTCCCTTAGTTCTTGCCCCCCTTGCTTCATATAGTGGAGGTCTTGCTTCTCGGTTGATCGCTCAAGAAGTTCACTTGCCACTAAGCACTCAACTTTAAGTCTGGTGTGCCTTGGCTGGTTGCCAATCCTCTATCTTACTTCTAGGTTTCCAACCTTCTTCTTATACTTGTAGAACCTTGACTAGGTTTTAAGTAGCCTGATGCCTCTTGTCAGGTTCGTTTGGAGGCAGATAACCTTGTTGGCCATCAAGGCTTGAATTTTTAGATTTGAAGTTCAAGACCTCAAGTGTGGAACTGTAAAGGACCTCTTATCTCAACACTCTCATTAACAGTTTCTGTACCTTCAAGGCATTATCAAGGGGCCAACCAGTCTCAAGATGAGCTTTAGGGTCTATCCTTCAGCTTACATCAACTGGTGCTACCAATTTCAAATTGATGGTGGGGGTCTTCAGGACTTGGAAGTAGACGCTCCTAGAATGGGTCTCGACCCTTGAATTGAGATAAGGCATCGACCTTTGTATTCTCCTCCCTTGGGATATACCTGGCACTCATCTAACTGGGCTATCGCAGCTTTCACAATCCTCAAGTATTTGGCCATATTCTTTTCTCTAACCTCAAACTCTCCATTGACTTGTGAGACTACCAACTTTGAGTCTCCACAGACTTCCAGGTTCTTGACCCTCAGGGCTCTTGTCAGTCTAGGTCGGCTATCAGAGCTTCATACTTCGCCTCGAGTCCAACTTCAAGGCATACTCGAGTGTGAACCCATCGGGGCTTTGCAGAACTTAACCTGCACCACTGGTTTTTGTTTTAGATGCCCCATGAAAATAGAGCTTTTTGTTTTTTATGCCCCATCAAAATAGAGCATCCAATATTCCTTCTTCTCTTCCAGGGGTTTCTCACCTTGCTGACCTTCCTGGTCTATTACCTCCTGCCCCTCGACTTCTTGGTTGTCAATGGTATATTCAACCACGAAGTCAGCTAGAGCCTGAGCTTTGATGGCTGTCCTAGGCTTGTACTTAACATCGAATTCTCCTAGTTTGATTGCCCACTTGATGAGCCTTGAATGCAATATGTTTCTTCAGCGGGTGTTCCATCAGGACTTCAACGTTTGTCTTTATCCAGGGTCCTTCAAGGACTTAAACTCTTATCTGCTGTAACCTAACTCTACCATTCGGGGTATGCATTCGTTTGTTTTCATTCGTGTATTCTTTTATTTTCGGTACTTGGTCTTCTTTGACTCACACATCAGGTGCTTGGCACATAAATAAAATCACAATCAATGAATGGAAAACAAACTTGCATTAATAACTTGGAAATGGGTTCAACCCTTACATAGAAAACTACTGTCTTACTCGGAGCAACATGCTCTGCAATGGTTTTAATGAACCTTATTTCTACTTCTACTATATAAATATGAAGCTAAGTCCTACTAGGATAACTTAAGCCCAATCGAGCCTTTGCAAGACTAGGTCTGCACCACTTGATTTTGTTTTTGGTGCTCCATCAAAATAGGGCACCCACCACTCCTTCTGGTCACCTCATTCTTATTCTGAAGTTCACTTCCTGCTTGGGGTACTACCTCCTGTCCCCCGACTTCTTGGTTGCCAATGGTACACTCAACCACAAAGTCAGTTAACGCCTTAGCCTCAATGGCTGTCCGAGGCTTCTGTGTGATGTCCTCTGCTGACCTTTCTTTGTGTTCCTTACCACTGTGGACTTCCATGTCTTCAATCGGAAGGACCTGCCCCCCGATTCCATCAGGCTTTAACGAGGCTACATAACAGCTTCGTGCCATCGTCTGATCACCTTTATGTTCTCCAACACCATTCCTGGTAGGGAACTTGATCTTCACATGATAGGTTGAGGCAACAGCCTTGAATGTATGAAGTCCAGTCCTTCCAAGGATAGCGTTGTACGTTGAATCCGCCTTGATTACCAGGAAGTTCAACATCCGAGTGGCCTCCTTGGGCTCTTGCCCGATAGTTACAGGCAGCTGAATAGTCCCTTCAACTTTGGATTTTACTCCATTAAATCCTTATATAGGCATGTTATTGGGGGTCAACTGAGAATCAGTGTATCCCATCTTCACAAACGCATCATGAAACAGAATGTCAACGGAAGCTCCATTGTCTATCAAGACTCGCTTCACCTCCGAGTTTCCAATCACAAGAGTTATGACCAACGGGTCGTCATGGGGGAACTTCACTCCTTCCAAGTCTGAGTCATCAAAGCTAATCGCTACCTCAGTTTTTGCACGCTTCGGGGCCTCTCCCACGATGTGCAACACCTCTCGGGCATAAGCCTTTCGAGAGTTCCTAGTTGTCCCGGCCGCAGTCGGGCCTCCTGAGATCATGTTGATTACTGGCCCTCGGGGCTGTGGGTTGCGATCTTGATCGTCATCCCTTCTATTATAGTCTCTTCTCTGATTAGCACGGTCTTCACCCTTAGTGAAGTGCCTCAGCTTCCCTCTACGGATCAAAAACTCAATCTCATCTTTGAGTTGCTTACAATCGTCAGTGTCATGCCCCACGTCTCTATGGAATCTGCAATACTGATTCTGGTTTCTCTTTGCGGGATCACCCCTGAGTGGCTTCGGCCATCTGAAATCCTTATCATTCTCAATGTCCAACAAGATTCGACTCCTAGGAGTATTCAACCTTGCATACTCAGTGAACCTTGACCCTTGGTTCTTCTTAGGGGCAGAGTCGGAGTCCTCGCTAGTTCGGGGATACTTGTCCCTAGCATCATACTCTTGATCATCATAGTCCTGGTCTTGCTTTCGCTTCTTGGAGTCATTGTTACCTCCTCCTCCACCTACAGTGGTTTCTTTCTTCAAGCTATCCTCAGCTTTAATATACTTATCAGCCCTTTGTTGGAGCTCAGCCATATTTTCTGGGGGATGCTTCGCTAATGACCTTTTAAAGAAGAGGTCAGTGGTTCCGTGCTCCAGGGCTACCATGGCCACCTTATTCTCCAAGTCAGTGATATTTAGAGTCTCCTTAGTGAATCGCTTAAGGTAATCCCTCAGATTTTCATTCTTTCCTTGCACTACATACATAAGAGATGCGGAGCTCTTCTCATGCACCCTTCCGCTAATGAATTGGCTAACGAAAGCGGCACTCAACTCCTTAAAAGAGCCAATAGAGTTCGCAGGCAAACGGCTGTACCACCTTTGAGCCATACCCGACAGGGTTTGAGGGAACGCCCTACACTTGAGAGCGTCACTAGCAGGCTGCAACAGCAGTGCGTTCGAGAATGTTCTCACATGGTTTGCGGGATCACCCGTTCCATCATAAGCCTTTATTGTAGGCATCTTAAACTTCCTAGAGATGTGAGCATTCATCACTTCCTCGGTGAACGGGGGTGTTGGATCATCAGGATCTCCGAGAGGCATCAGATCTTTGGGGTTTCCCTTGGGAATTCCCATCCTTGTGGTTGTTCTTCTGAATGAGGCATCAGCCCTTCTTCGTCTCCTTGAAGACCTCTCCAAATCAATGATAGGAATCGTTCCTGAGGTTGGAGGAGGTCGAGTTTGATTCTGTCTTGCTTGCTCCATTGCTATGTCATCCTTTAGCCTTTGGATCTCAGCCTCGTGAGCCTTAATCCTCTCCTCAGCCGTTGGTGGAGGTCCATCATGGATCCCTTGAGTCCTTCCTTGAGGCTCTCTTCTAGCACGTTGCCTCATCGGGGCTTCATCACGATCATCACCCTCAGACGATGAATCATCAGTATAAGGGCCGGAGTAGTCATCATAATCTCGGTCCCGGATTTGTAAGGCATGACCACTTGGTCCTGAGCCTTGAGTCATCGGGGGGTAGTTGGGCAGACCGTGCCTGGGATTAGTGTACAAGGGGAGATCCGTAGTATGGATCTGTACCCCTGGTGGCGGGTTGTTCGGATCAACAATCTGAAGAGAGTTGGTCGCTTGTCCTGCCTGATTGGACAGAGGCAACGTACTCTCAGCATGGGGGATCACCCCTGGTTGCTGAGAAACTTGAGAGTGGATAATGACAGTTGATGCTGGGGGAGCCTGTTGAATGATCGTCCCTGATGCTGGGGGAGTCTGCTCGGTGAGAGGTGGGGCAGAGCTAATTGGCACGGCCTCAGTTACAACTGGTGTTGTTCTTCGTGTTTGAACCATGGTTGATGTTGTCGTCCCACAGACGGCGCCAAATGTTGTGGAATAAAAACGAGGGTTTGTATGTATTAAATACAAGGGATGGTGAGCTTCGAGCTTTAATGGCTGTTCTTGCGTTCGAGACTGATTGGTCCTCACAAGATGCCTACGTATCTCTGTATTGCTAGAGAATCAAGCCAACGTAGTTCTGAGAATGAGGGGTCAGGCCCTTTATATAGGCTGAGAAGCCTTAGAATTAAGGTAGGAGTTGGAGACTTAATAGATAAGTCACCTCCTTGAGGAAAGTTCTAGACTCCTTCCTTGTAGGAGTCTGTTGCCATACCGAATTGGATGCCTTGGAGAATAAGTCTTGTAGAGATAATGTCCTTATCTGACACTTATTGCTGAGCTGTTTATTACCCCTAATATTAATTACGAAATTAATATTAAAAATAGGAATTTGGACCCTGTTGGTGGGCCCCACGTTCGGACCATACCGGGTCTAATTAATGCAACACTAAATGTGTCTTTAGGGCTTATTTTTAGCCCATATCAATATATATATATATATATATATATATATATATATATATATATATATATATATATATATATTTAACTTTCTTTTACGTTTTTACTATCATTAACTTCCTCTTTCAATTCTATAATCTTACTTTTATAAATATACTACCAACTTTATTTTTAACTTTTTATTTTTTTTAAAAATACATTTTGCAACTTCCAGTTTTTTCAGTTGCAAACGTTTGCAACTTCAGTTGCAACTTTTGCAACCTCATTTGAAAAACAAATTTGCATAGGTTGCAAAACATATTTTAAAAAAAAGAATTTTAAAGAAAGGTATTTTTATAAATAGTTTTAAAAGTGTTAATATTTTTAAAAAAATAATTTGAAGGACGGGTAGTTTTTAGATTATCCCTATTTAATATTTCGAATGTTTGACTTCGTTAAAACTTAACTCTATACTCATTTTTCAATGCATTTTATCATGGGTATTTGTTAAAAAACTTTATCCAACAAACATTTTTGTTCATATGCTTAATATTTTGAAGAGGAACCTATTGGGGTTTGCTAAGCGATTTATTTTTGGACAACTCCAAAAGCCTTATGCTAATGGAGTTAACTGGCTGCTTTATAAACTAGCTATCTGCCCCTCCCACAAATGATGTGGGGACAACTCCCAACAATCTCCTCCTTCACACATCGGGCTTGACACCTGTCGAATCTGCCACGATCTGCTCCCCTTGACCCATACTGAAATTCCTAGCTATATGGCTCCCCCTAAAAGTCCAACTGCTCCCCCTTAAGCCCAATCTGGGATAGCCCATTCCAGGATCCTTCTTGGAGCATATCTGAGATTGTTACATACCGTTGGGCTTGCTAAGCAGGCCCTAACTCCACATTAGTTTGATATTGTCCGCTTTGGATCAAGCCCCACGGATTTGTTTTTGGACAACTCCCAAAAGGCCTCATAGAGTTAAGTGGCTGCTTATAAACTAGCTATCTGCCCCACACAAACGATGTGGGACAACTCCCAACAGAACCGAGGAGAAAGAAATATTGTTATTAACGATGCATTAAATTTGACATCTTTTATGGATTCTGTAGTTGATCATGCCATTAATTCTACTATATTAGTTTGAAGGCAATGCATCCACCATTTCTGTGTGCTCATCAAAACCCAAAACTCTGTGCTTTCCTAGGTATAATTAAACACCCTAATTAACCCACACTCTCCATAATCAACCCCTTGCAAAAGCCCTAACTAGCTAGCAAATGGCATCCTCAAACAATGTATCACTCCCTGTCAACAAGCCCGTTCACAAAGATCGCACCAAGGTGGACGGACGTGTCCGCCTGCCAGCTCCATGTGCCGCGATCCCAGCATCGGCGTCGTCTGATCAGCTGGTCTGTACACCAGCTGGCGCGATCCTAGCATCGGCACCGTCTGTTATGGCACCGTTGAGTGGGTCGGTGGCTGGTCATGGGGGTTCTGCATCTGGATTGTTAGGTGGGGTGAGGCCGGATTGCAGGTTGTTTTTGGGACAAGGCCGTGATGGGATGGGAGCTGCTGGGAATGTGGGGCTTGGAGGTGGAAATGTGGAGTACCCGAGAATGGGATACTATATGTCATTGTTGATGTTTGGGGATGAGGAGGATGAGGCGGAGAAGTTATTTATGAATTAGAAATCAAAATATTGTGGTAGCAGGCCGTGTTTCATTTGTTTGTACGTCAAATATCAATGTATCTTCTATTCGATCTCGATATTAAGTAGTGATATGCCGGAATGTATAAACCAGAAGTTAATGAAAAAGTTATCTATTTGTTGCATGTTGTTTTGTTTGATCGATGTCTGAATTTTTAATTATGATTACATGTATGCACTTTGTGTTTACATTTATTTTACCAGTGATGATCGATTTAGCATACATATCATTCAAATTTTTGCATAAACTTTTACAATACCTACTCCATTTCTTTCAATAATAACCACAACACATGATTTTCTCTTGATTCTTTTTATTTGCATATAAAATCAAGTAAGCATATTTGTCCTGTTTTTAAGTGCACGTGGTTCCAATTTTGTGTAATGATTGAAAACATGTGAAAATCAACCGATACTTGCAAACAAAAAGGTTTGTTTTTTCAAAAATATATAATATTTTTTGTGAGAAACGAATATTATGTAATATTTAAATATATGAAATATAACACAAGATTTTAAACAGATTTTACATATTAATATCAATTACTATTGTCAATGTAAGGTCATTAATTAGTTGGTATTGTATTTGAAATTGCTTAAATACAATACCAACTAAAATATACCGCTGACAACATCTTGATGGCTCAGGAATTATTTCGGGGCTATACTAGAGAAACGGGCGTGGCCAGATGTGCCCTGAAAATAGACCTGCACAAAGCCTTCGACTCCGTCAACTGGAATTTCCTAATGGATGCCCTCAAAGCAATGAACTTCCCTGAGACATTTATGACCAGGATTTTTGCTTGCATTTCTACAGTATCGTATTCTATCAAATTGAATGGCAACCTCCAAGGATATTTCAGAGGTGGGAAAGGCCTTCATCAAGGTGATCCATTGTCCCCCTATCTCTTTACGGTGGCCATGAATGTTCTTTCCTGCTTACTCAATCGAAAACCTGATGGGTTCAAGCATCACTGGAGGTGTAGCGATCTTAAACTGTCCCATCTCTTCTTTGCAGATGATGTTTTAATTTTTTCTCATGGTGATGAAGCTTCTCTTGCGCATATTATGTCATGCCTGGACACATTTTCTGAAGCTAGTGGTCTCATCCCCAGCATGCGTAAGAGTACGGTTTACTTTTCCAACTGTAAGCAGGAATTGATCTCTTGGTTTGATTCGAATTTTCATATCCCTCAAGGTACCTTGCCTGTGAATTTTTTAGGAGTTCCTCTAATCTCATCTAAGTTAGGCGTTGATGACTGTGTCCCTTTAATTGCTAAGCTGACTGCTCGCATTTACATATGGACGAATCGATTCCTCTCTTTTGCTGGAAGAGCCCAATTAACTAGGTCTGTGCTGTTCGCAATCCAAGCTTATTGGGCTAATCATTTTTTGTTGCCTCAGTCGGTGCATAAACAGATCAGGTCTATCCTTTCTAGATTTCTATGGAAAGGGAACTCGGATTCTAGGGGAGGTAACAAAGTGGCTTGGGAGAATGTTTGTTTACCTATGGAAGAAGGAGGTCTGTCGTTTAAAAATTCTAAGGACTGGAATAAAGCGCAACTTATCCATCACTTATGCAGAATTGTTAGGAAGGAAAAAACTCTTTGGCCACATTGGGTTAACACTACTGTTCTGAAACGGAACCACTTCTGGACCATGGAAGAGCCAACTGATTGCTCTTGGATTTGGAGAAGGCTTCTCAAGCTAAGGCACGAAGCTTCCCAGTTCATTCAGTATAGAATTGGTAATGGGATGCATACTTCTTTATGGTTTGATCCATGGTGGCACGGTAGGTGCTTAGCTACACACAACAGAGACAATATTATATCTCAAGCCAGTTCCACTGCTCTTGCCACTGTTAACGATTTGATTAGCACAGGTGTGTGGAGGCTTCCAAGTCCTAATTCAAGACATCGCCACAATCATGCGTTAAGAAGATGGCTTATTGATTTCGATAGTCCTCATTTTGACCTCACATGTAATGACTATATCCTATGGAATGGCATTCCTGTTACCAAAATTCGCACGAAACATATATGGGAGGCCATCCGGTTTAGGCTCCCAGAGGTCCCCTGGCACAAATTCGTTTGGCATAAGCTTAGAGGGCACAGATATGCTCATCATCAGTGGCTGATTTGTCACGGCCGTATAAACACTTTTAGTAGGCTTGCTTCATTGGGGATTGATCTGTCGCAATACTGCCTCCTATGTGCAGGGGGAACCGAGTGCCACAACCACTTGTTCGTGACATGTTGCTATAGCTCTTATGTGCTTCGGATCCTGGCTTCTCTCATAGGCAATTACAATCACAATTACTCTTCTTGGATTGGCCTTTTGACTGCTTGGGGCTCTGTCTCGAACCTTGGCCACAGACATTTGCTTCTACTTGCTATCCAAGTTTTCTCTTATCATATCTGGAGGGAAAGGAATGCTAGGCTTCATGGAAAAGGTTGCATTGGCCCAAAAAAATTTATTGAAGGCATTGTTATAGATATTAAGTCTAGGTTACTTGTTTCTAATTGGTTTGTAAACATAGCTAGTGCTTTTGATTGTACAAGTTGGCTGGAATAGAGTTTAGGCGGTAGCTTGCACTCTTCTCCTCGCGGAGTTTGCTTTTTCGAAGTCCTCCCCTTCGGCATGTCGTTGGGCAAGGGTTAACCCCTTTTTTTCTTTGTCTATATAAATATAAGCTTAGCAAAAAAAAAGAAATTGCTTAAAAAAATTTGGATTTGTGTTATTTATTCATGTTGATAGTGGAATAAAAACTAGTTGTTGGTAAGCACAGTTATGTCCATTAAAACGTACAAAATGATGATGACTAATTTAGTGATAGAGATAAAAGAGATAAGAAAAAAGTTAGGAATTTAATATTATTTGTTTTTTCTATTAATTATATTACATGGAAAAAAATTGTAAGCCTAGCTGTAAAATCGAGTAAATTATGAGTTACCTACTTGAACAAAACTTTTCTCCTAAAACAAGTATCCTTAAAGCTAAAATCATATACATACCATTTTTTCTAAACAAATGAAGTGGGAATACAAGAAAAAAATGTTTCAAAAGTTAACAAGAATAGTAAATGCACCACTTGTATTTTGGTTCTTTAGATAGGTGTGATAGCTGTAAGGGAGGATTTGTTTGTATTTGTAATTGTAAAATGTTACTGGAGGACATATTTGTAGTGGACAGACAAAAGAATAGCCAATTGAATCCGATGTTTGGTAAAATGGCAGTTCTATCTCCTTCCTGAAAAAATAAAAATCATTTGTACCCATAACTCAAGTTGGATAATTCTCAAAGAGTTTAAAATAAAAAAATCTTTAGGCAATTAAAAGATTGAAATGCATGGTAATTTGGACCATCAACTAATTTTAAAAAGGTTAGGTTTTTCAGTTGGAGGATTGTTGAATAACTAATTCAAATAGTTATTTACCATACATTATATTTGAAAATAGGTAATTCAATTCGTTAATAAAAAATAATCAATTCAATTCATTAGTTTTTTTTATAATAGCTAATTCAATTCATTAGTTAAAATAGCTAGTTTAATTGGTTATGGCTAACATCGCTATTTGCCATATAGACCACTATATTTTTGAATCTCTATATTAATTATTATTTTGGTAGAATGAAATAAATTGAAAATATGTAAAATATGTTATTTTTTATTTTATATGATGCTTTAACAAATCAATCCAATCTTATGCATACATAATTACTCCCTCCCTCTCTCCCAAAAAGATTCTCACACTTTTTTTTGGACATCTCAAAACTAATGTACTCACTATTTTTTAACACTATTTTTCACTATAACATCCATTAACTTTATTCCTTTTTTTTTATCAAACATAGCTTTCTTAATCTCGTGAAAGACTGAGGTAGTACAATATATGTTGACTACCACTCCATTACTTCACAAATATTGACATATAAATTTATAAAATCAAATAAACTTGGTGAGTCTGGTTTCCTTCCCGAGTTTTCTATAATGATGGATGGAAATCATGTAGAAATATTTTTTCAAAAATATCTTCCTACAAAAAAATCTAAAATATTATATTTTAATATGTGTTTTTAGATTGTAAATAAATTTGAAGTAGAAAGTTCTTTACATACATATGATCAATTATGATTCTAATATTATGTAACATTTAAATATATGAAATACAATACAAGATTTTAAACATATTCATGTATATACGTTAAGAAAGATATTTTTACGTAAGTGTAAATTTTAAAAAATAAGTTCCATAATATTAAATCAACATTTGAGAAAGATATTTAAAAATCATCAAATTTAAATTAAGAATATGAGTACATTACATTTTCTGGGTTTAGGAATTAACCTTTTTCTATGGCGGCATCTTATAAAAATTTCAAATACTATTAAATATATATTTATATATAGGAAAAGATGGATGAAAAGTTTTAGGTGAAAAGAAACCTTATTTGTAAGGTCTATAATTTTAGGTGAAAAGAAACCTGGTTTATAAAGTCTAAAGTTTGTTATTTTAGATTTTGTTAAATTAGAGGAAATAAGTGCAATTTTCTTGAAATTTGTGGTGAGGTAATTTTCTGTAAAACTTAGTCCATTCTACACGTACATTTAATGCTCTTTAGATTGGCTTCCTTGATTAAATTTTGAAAATGATTTATATACAATTTCCAAAAAAAATCACTGAGATTCAAAAATAGATTCACGAAATTTATAAGATTCTAAAAAAATTCTAGAAATTTATCATAATTTTTTTAATATTTACAAATAAATTGTTGTTTTTAATTAACGGTCACTACAAGAATAACTCGATCCTACAACTGTTTTTCACCGTTGTCTGACCTCCTTTTTTTGTTGTCTATCCGGCAGTTGTCTGATTGAAACCAGACAATGGTTATTTACCGGATGTGTAGAAGAAGGTAACACAACCGTTCCACAACCGTTGTCCAACAGATTGCAAGACAACGGCCCATTTTTTGGACGCCGTTGTAACACCTAGAAACAACAACGCTATGTTTTTGAAAACCCTTGTCTGAAATGAAGTCAGTCAAGTGTTTTAAAAATAACATCTGTTATTGTTCAAGGGTTAAAACAATGGTTCCTTGAATAAAAATAGTTGTAAGAACTCTAACACCAACATATATGCTATCCAATTTGCTGATACCTTGTTTCCCGTTGTGAAGAGTCTTTAAATACAACAGTTTTATATAAGAAAGAGTTATGTGAAAGGAATCCTACAATGGTTTCTTCTGAATCATGACTATTGTCTATATGATTTATAACAATTGTTATTAAAGATGCCTTCATTGGCTAAAAATAGATTAGACAGTGGTTTATTTACACAAAAAAACTATGCTAGACAATACAATCAACACACCAAAATTACTATAAATTATACATACTTAACTAAAAAAAATGTCAACATTGTAAATTTAATACAATCATTACACAACCATCAAAAAATAAGGTAGACTTTGCGATGATCTGTCACCACGGGTGCCCCATAGCCATCAATATTTTTGTCATATGGAAGTCCTAAAATGACCTCAGGTGCTGTGTAGGATCTGGATTGAACATAGGAGCAAAGATGACCATGTAAATACTGAAGAGCCTCCAAAAACTGGATGGTTATAGACTACAAAGATGAAGGATAAGAAACTGAGAACAAGTAAATACTAATAAAGTACGGAACGAGGATTGGTTGTTAAAACTGTTATGAGAATAAAAATCTTATACATGATCAATATTTCCAATAGTTTATGATATGCACATACATTAGTAGTATTGAATATTGCGTTCCTGCAATCAGAAAGGATGCTGATTGACCAAGGCGGAAACTTATAGTGCATATTGTTGAACATTACTCTAGCAGCTGACTTTGTGTCATAGTTTGCGAGGATTGGTTGTTTCATCAATCTGTAATTCTTTTTAAATCTCAGAAAAGCTTAGTAATCAATAGCAGCAGCATCAAGCCATCAACTATGATGTCAACATGCATATACTACCATATTTCAGCTCTGCAAGACTACAGTACAAGAAGCCATCCAACAACCAAATATAAAACGTTTCACATGTAATATTGTACCACAAAGACATCAAAACTAAAAAGGACAAAAGCATGTATCTAGTGAATGTAATAAGAAAACCCACCATAGATAACTAAGATATCTTTAAAACTGATTTATCTATATATATGTGCAGCAACAGCAACAGCTTTGCAACTTTATCATCGAATATACCCAAAAAAAACTAAAGAGAAGTAGTGGCTTCTTTTGAATTTTCTTCACAGATAACACTATTATATAACTATATAAGTTCCACTTTCCCATGAAGAAAGTTAACACAAAAGACAAGATATTTCCTGATGAAAGACCTGGCTACTTGCAGACCAAGTGATTAACAAGAAACTACAGAGTAGCTCTAGTAAATGCATCACTTCAGTGTCATATTTATATTACCACTTAAACTACCAAGATTATGGAGGCAGAAACCTCTGTAGCTTACTAAGTTAAGATCGCTTTGCTAAAACTGAAGCTGCAAATACTCAACTATCTACTTAGATATAACTACTAGTCCATATACTTATTATATATTAATAATCAGAAACATGGTTATAAAAATAACCTTGTTGCTTGTTCATCATCAGCAGCAGCAGGACCACCACATTGTGCTTCATCATACTCGTTCTCAATCTGTACAAGCACATTTTATCTGTAACATTCTTTTGAAGAAAAACCACATGTAATAAATATGAATATTTCATTACTTAACCAATCAGCTAGTTAAGTTAAGAAATTCACTAATCACATAACCAAACTATTTGAAGTAATAAAAACCCTGGAACATAAACCTGGGAGAGTATAATAGGGCCACCCTGGGACTCAAACATATTTTCACTCTTCATCAAATTAACTATTTTTTCAGTGAACCCTTTCATAGCCATCTGCAAAAACAACACAAACCACTAATTAAGTTCACTTCTCTACAACTGTGCATCATATGCTTGGTAAAAAATTCTTACGAAAAAATAAAAGGTTAAATCTTTATGACCTTAAATGGCTCATTATCTATTCTAAAGCTGATACCTAGGACATACTTGAGCCAAACTGGTAATCGCCTACAAAATTCACGAAAGGTAACACATTACTATTATAATCCATTAAACTCAACTACATAAAAGAAACTAAAACAAAGAGTACCCGAAATTCCATTCAGCACAAACATAAGGCCCAATGTGAAGATGAGCATAGAGCCCTGCTTTCTGCACTGTCTTTAGAAACCTCACTATATCATACCTCCCCTCAAAATTATACTGTAAGTATATAGAAAATACTAATCATGACAAGATTAAATTTAAATGCATACATAAACAATTTAATTGATATTAAAAGGTAGTGTACATTGCCAGGAGTGGGCTCATGAACATTCCAGAAAACATAAGTTTCAATAACATCAAGACCTCCTTCTTTAGCTTTGAGGATTAGATCTTCCCTCATCTACACACACAATTCTAGATCTGAGGGAAGTATTGAAAAAGGATTTTGACCTCGTCCAATAGCATAAAGTTCCAGAGCATCCAAATACCTCTCGGCCGCCACAAATCTACAACAAAACAAAAACTTATCAAACATTATACTAATTCACATAAAACACACACATAGTCTATCAATAACACACATAAACATTATACTCATTGATTATATAAGTAATTAATTGAGGGGTTTAATACAAGAAGGAAGGAGAAGAATTATATAACAAAATTGAATCAAAAAAGATAAAAGGCTAAGAGGTTGAAACTAGAGAATTGACGAGCTGCGTTATTGAAATGAGAGAGGGATAGAAAAGAGGGGCGGCTGATATAGGTTATTGAAAAGAGAGAGATGGAAAAGGGGGGAAATGAAATGTTAACAAAGGGGGGAAAAGAATCATTTTATTGCTAGAAAAGAATAATCGAAAAATAAAAAGGTCGGGTTGTACGATATTTAAGCAAAAATATAGTAAAAGTGTTGCTTCCTATAACGGGACACGATCCAGATTCACTGATTATTTTTTTTGAAAGAATTCTTCGACGATCGAACCGTATGAATGTTAATAAACCCTCATTTTAGTGTTGGGAAAAAATAATCAAAAATAAAAAGGTCGGCTTGTACGAGATTTTAACAAAAAAGTTGTAAAAGTGTTGCTTCATGTAACGGGACACGATCCAGATTCACTGAATATTTTTTTTGAATGATTTCATCGACGATCGAACCATACGAATGTTAATAAACACTCATTTTATTGGTAGGAAAAAATAATCAAAAAATAAAAAGACCGGGTAGTACGAGATTTTAACAAAGATGTAGTAAAAGTGATGCTTCAATTCTGGTCACGATCAACATTCACTGAATAATTTTTTTGAATGATTTCTTCAACGATCGAACCGTACAAATGTTAATAAACACTCATTTTAGTGTTGGAAAAAAATAATTTAAAAATGAAAAGGTCGGGTTGTACGAGATTTTAACAAAAACGTAGTAAAACACGCAAACTGTTGTTTAACGATTTAAAAGTGTAACACACTACACAACGGTTTTTATGAAAAAACTGTTGTTGTGCTTCACTATCAGACAACATTTTTTTATCAGAAAACCGTTGTCTGAATGTTTTAAAATTTCCCACCAAATCCAATAAAAAATTTCATTATTTCCCACCAAATTCAATTCAAATTATTTCATTATTTCCCACCAAAAATTTCATTATTTCCCACCCAATTCAATTCAAATTTTTCGGTAGTTCAGATAACAGTTTCGTAAAACAGTTGTTGAATTACACAACGTAAAGACCAAAACCGTTGTCTCAGGCTACTATTAGTTAGTTTAGTAACAACGGTTTTGAAGTGTTATGTTAAAGATGTAAGACAACATTGCAATTTAAGAACCGTTATCTTACTAAATTGGAGGACTCCACATAGACAACAGTTTGCAAAAACATGGATAATAGTTGTCTGTTCAGCGTCTCACAAAACAGTTTTTTGTGAACAGTCAATCCACCGTTGTAAAAAATTTTGGGACAACGGTTTTTTTTAACCATTGTGTTTTAGGCGTTGTATAATCGTGTTTTTCTTGTAGTGGGTATGAATATAAAAATATTTATAATTTTTTCTGATTTTAAAATTAATGTTTTAAAGTGGTTTTTGAGTTTTTTTTGAACGGGTTCTCTCTTGAACCTTGTTCATAATATATATAGTTGAACAAATATATGTGATTTTTAAATTTAAAATATCGAAATTGCATAAACTTATCATATTCTTTAATTTTGATACTTACAAAACACAAATTTAAATTTACTTATTCAAGTAATATTGGTCTAGTTTACGTACTACATATCTAATTAAACTCTATTGGACCTCCAATCTAGCTATATATGTTCTAAAATATATTAAGTAATACCGAGTGAAAAATAAAAAATTGTAAAATAAAAAATTGTAACTTAAATACTTTTTTAAAATTTGAATCACGATAACTATTAGAGGAAACGGAATATCATACACGTGATATAGAAATATCACTTACATCAGGTTAAACGACACCTAACATAGGTGTTTTACCCTAACATTTACAAATTTAAGTGAAATATACAAACATATCAAACTCGCCAAATCGTTTATATGTGATAGACAACAAATTCGAATTCAGGTACTGATTTTAGGCTTTGTTTTTTGCTTAATTGTCTTTCTGATTATGAATATATATACAAGAATCAGTTTGATACTCTTAATGTTTTTAAACAAGTACTGCAACTGAAATAACATCTAGCATAAACATTACTGTCATGTATGGAATAGTATTCAACCGCACAAAATTAAAAGATCTTTCTATAATCCTATCCTTTAACACATATCACGTAATAAATACACTTACGGAAATATTTTCAATCAATTTAGCGCTCTTCCTCAAATACTGGTCAACAATTAACACCTTAACTCGTCAAACTTGAATAAAATAGTTAAAAATATTTTTATTCCTATATACCAAAAATAATACTTAAATAAATTTAATAATCACGGTTCTTAAAACTGTCCGACCAATCAACCGTTCCATTACATTCAGGTTGGTTCTACAAAAGAAAAAATCTATTCTCCAAGTCAAGCCATGGTACCGACTCTGGAGAAGAAGGATTTAAGAACTTTCTGAGCAGAAATTATTGATTTTAATCAATAAAATATTCACCATTAAGAAAGAAGATAAATTAAAAGTTAACGTCGCAATGGTTAATGCTTTAATGACATCTTACTCACATAAGGGATTAAGTGAAGAAGAATACAATAAAACTGTAGCCTTCAGAAGATAGCTGCTACACAAAGATGCTGTTGGTTCCCACCGATACCTCTTTTATAAAAGAAAGCAAAAGGAGATAAGAAAATTTGGCATCCAGCTTGAATGTCAACATTGCGAACCCACCATTACAGAAGATGCTACAGACAAAGGAAACGTAGTGGAGGAGGAATAAAGTAGAGAGAATTTGCTATCAAGCATAGGAGAAGACAAGATAAGGAATCTCATCTCTTCACTCAAAGGTGCAACAATAATGGAGTACAAAAACGTAATCACTTACGTTTGTAATTTTGTACAGATCATTGACCCTATTCTATAAAAGGCGAGTTAAGTTTCAGTACTAGACATCTTGAGCTTGAACAAAGCAGAGCATAGGCACTGTATTATCAAAAAGTTCAGAATGACTGAGTAAAGCCCTTAGGGGTTGTGAGTGTAAATAGACTCATAATGAGTCTATATCTTTATAATTATGTTGATCAATAAAAAATCTTTTCTTTGTTATATCTTGGTTATATTTTGA
The DNA here is from genome assembly GCA_036435485.1 of Saposhnikovia divaricata. Classification (NCBI taxonomy): domain Eukaryota; kingdom Viridiplantae; phylum Streptophyta; class Magnoliopsida; order Apiales; family Apiaceae; genus Saposhnikovia; species Saposhnikovia divaricata. The sequence goes on from CM071600.1 coordinate 31,944,894, forward strand.
GTTATTCTGGAGTCCGCTTTGGAGCACATGGAGTACCGCTAGGCAGGAGGCCGTTAGGGAAACGCCGCTCATAGGATTGAAGACAAAGAATAATAACCAGAAAATCTAGACGAGAAAATGAAGTTATAAAGATCAACAGTTTCTATGCAGATAAAGATCATTGGAGGTTAAACAAAATGGTTTGTTAAAATTAAGGGTAATGCCATGATTGACATGTCTAACCTAGAATATCTAGATCGTCTCTTAGAGACCTCTAAAAATATTGCTTCCTCTGAAAATCAAATAGAGACTAGATACCTAATATGGGATTTAATTAGAAGCTATAAAAGAAGAGCAACCTTCTTTTTATAATAGATTTTCAAGTATAATAGAAAATGAAATTCGTAATTTGAAAAGAATTATGAAATTAGAACCCTATCCTTGTAATAAGAATAAAATATTAGATGATAGAGGACAGTTCCTCTAATATGTCATACTAGGATACGTCCAATAGACCGCTATAGGACAAAAAAATGGGTATTTTGGACCCATCAATAAAAAAAATGGGTATTTTGGACCCATCAATAAGAAAACTAGGTAAAAGAGACCTTCACCCCTAATAAATTGCACCTTGTACTTGGTGAGTGGGTGCTGCCATATTCTAGGTGAAATTTTAATACCGTTACACTAGAAAAATTCTTGGCCTAAGAAGTACAGTATTTTCTTTCAAAGTTCGCTAACTCTAAAATTTAGATCACTCATCAGTCATCTCCCACCTTTCATATTCAGCATAACAATTTTTTGGTTATTAGGATTTTACGTTTTTAAACAAATAACTTTTTTGGGTCACTACAAGGATTTTTGCTTTAGACAACAGGCAAAACGTGTTGTCTGAATATATCAAAAACTGTTGACTATTGAGAAGTCGTCTGATACACACCTCAGACAACACACAGCAAGCTGTTGTGTGAAAGTTGAAATACAAGTAAAAGCCACCTGAAAAGTGTTGTCTGATACCCAGAAACAACAACACTTCTTTGGAAACCTCTTGTCAAAACTCCGATAACGCAACACTTTTTAACGAATATATTGTTGTTATTAAGCAGTAAAGACAATGGTTTTTAAAAGAAAGCTTATTGTTTAAGTGCAAAAGATACAATCTTTTACTTGATCAGGGCTGTTGTTGTATGTCACTACAGACAATGGTTTCTTAGCAAAAACCATTTGTTTTATGGTTAGATGTACAACATGTTATCTCATATGGCATGTTGTTGTACAGTAGGAAGGATAACACTTTCTTAGTTTATAATACTTGTTTGAAATTATTTCAAACAATGGTTTTGCAGAGTATAACATGTTGTTATTTTTTAAAAGAGACAACAGTTTTGTGGGTTTTAAACTGCAATGTGTATTCTTATCCCACATTACTTTGTTAAATGATACATGTTGTTTGATTGCATTTTTTACAACTGTTAACATTAAGTAGTTTTTATTTTCCTATTGTGTGAGTCATTTTCTCACAAGGGATTTTAATAAAAGCATTGCTTGATATATAATACAACAAATGTTAATCATTGGTGGACATTGGCAAAAGTACCTTAAACAATGGTTCCGAACGTGTAAAGAAAACCAAACTACACTATAAAATGAAAATGCCAGAAACAAACAATAGAAACCAATTCAATCCATCCATCCATTACGACCAATATTCACCATACCATCAACCAAAACAAACAACAAATTACAATGTTAGAATGAGATAACTCAATTTCTTTACCTACTTCTCTAGCTCTATGTTCTTCTCTATTTTCTTTTCAGTGGCAGGAGGCTGAGAAGAAGTTTCATCAAATGTCTTCTTAGACGAAGCAACACCTTCACCTGATTTTAATGAAAAGAACTCAAGTTGTTGGTGAACCCTGATTGACTAATAATATTTTGTCTATGTTCAATGGAGTCCCATGATAGCTGTCCATCACCCTGAATTTGATAAGGGAATTATTATAACTTAGCTGAAGATAACACTATGCATGTTTCCATTTTCATCTATTATTATACTCTTGAGGACATACCTGATTGAGGATTTCTGGTGACCGTAACTGAAGCCATGGAAGATGTTAGTACCACCCTTTTAACATATGGAACTTTTGTCTCGACCAGGTCTGCCTGAAATTGAGTAAAAGGAATAAGAATATTTACTTTACAGAGAATACAAAAGGGCCAAATGTACATTTGTAATCAATATTAGTGAGCTAACACATTCCATTTTCAGAAACATCTATTAAATAAAATAAAGAAAGATAGCAGGTCATGCTCACAATTTGTTTTCTATCAGTCACATTACATCGCTAACAAACAAGGAAAATTTACACCGCAAAAGATCTACTGAACAAGCAAATGAGAATGAGAAACAAGGAAAATCAGACCAAAACTTGTTATGACCCTGAAAATTCTATTGTTCTGTTGAAGACACCAGCTGATCTATTTTGAACCAATGGTTTTGAAAATAATGGTTTGGACTTAAGTTTTCAGAATATAAAGTTTAAATACTCCATTTATGAAAAAGTTTAAACTCTTGAAGGGAGTTGTACTACTACACATACTATCCTCTTCAACGTGACTATATTTTAATCTTTCCCAACAATTTGTTCAGACTGGGCTTGCTAACAAGTACGAGGAAACACAAAGTATAGAAATAGAAGAACCTGTGGGTTAGGGGATGAAATGTAATATTGTACAGATTTACAATAAACTGGATACTCGTCCCAAAGCTGTATCTGAGACAGAGTTCTTCATAGGCTGCAATATGGTAAGCTACTGAATCAGCGTATGTATATATAGGTGCAACAGGAAAGCTGTAATTCTCATGGGACCAAATGAAAGATTGACAAAAAATTTACAACTTGGATGGGAATATACTTATTGCAACCGAAGATTCTGATCATACACTGGTTAAAAGTAATTACATTAAATTGAGAAAAAAGAAACTTAGAAGTGATAGTGGAACATTACTTACGGTTTCTCTCTTACAACTACCATACTTGCCCTGCATCTGTGGACAACACCATCCAAAGAATTAGAAAGATGAAACAACAATCAACAACTGAAACTATCATGACTATGTTCTAAATTACCTTCACAGAAAAGTCTATCACATCCAACAATAGCAACTTTACTTTAAAATAGTGTGATAGCGCCTTTGCAAGCATTTGATGATACAGTTCTTCACATGACAAACACAACAAAAGAAAAATCAAATCAGGCCGACAACAATAACTTACATACAAGACTACAAGTAAATATTTTTAAAAAGATAAATTCGAAGTGAGGAAAGTACCACTGATGCTTGAGAGCAATATAGCGCTACTCCCAGGTGAAAGATTTCGAGTGTGTTTAGAAACATCGTGTGGTTGAGATGAACATATGCCGCACTCATTAGTAACATTCGGATCCGCTCACTGTCAATTTGAACAAACAAATACAGATCTTATGTGATTATTAGCGAAAACATTAAACTAGAGAGCAGATCAATAACATTCTGTGACAATCTCCACTCATGCCACCACCTTCTTCATGCCACCACCTCCCATCTCCTCTCCCACCACACCTGCAGCTGTCGCAGCTCACCACGCCAGCATCGAACCTTCTTCGTCTCTGCCAACAGCCCCCCTTCACCATCTCCCCTTCAACCCTCATAAACACCATCCCACCAATTCTCCTCTTCCAAACTACCTCCATCAATCACCTCTCCTCCTCCACCCATATCCCTTGAACCGAGATCCAAACTAAAACAATTAAACATGAGATTTCAATTAAACATAAGAATTGAAACTAACTTGAACTTAAACCCAAGAAACTTTGTATCCAAAGAATACCCAAATAGAAGAGCACTCCAATTCATAGTATCTTCAAAGTATGAAAAAAGACATGGAGATGAACCAAGTTGGAAGATAAACAATCTCTAGATTTAGGGTTCATGTTATGTATTTGTGTTAGGCGGTTGTTTCTATTATTTAGAGATAAAGGGTCGGGGAAGTGAAAGGTTAACTAAGGGGAAAGTGAAATAAGGGTGGGAATTGAAATGTTGACAAAGGGGGAAATGAAATGTTGATAAGGGGGGAAATGAATTAAAAGAGGGAACTAAAATTTGGAAATGAATTAAAAGAGGGAACTAAAATTTGGACAAGGAAATTTTTCGAGATTTATAGAATTTTAATAAATTATATATATATATATATATATATATATATATATATATATATATATATATAGGTAGATTTGTAAAATAAATGTTATATTATTTATTAAATTTATATATATATTTATTTTAGTTATGTCTAAAAGTAATTAAAAAGTAAAAAATACATTTTGTACGATCTATTAATAGATACTCATAAAATAACGATCTATTAATAAATGAATTTTAATGATTTTTTCGATGATTGAACCGTATAGATGCTAGTAGATACTCCTTTTAGTGTAGGGAAAAAATAATCAAAAATAAAAAGGTCATATTGTACGAGATTTTAACAAAAACGTAGTAAAAGTACCACTTCCTATAACGGGGCACGATCCAGGTTACTTGAATAATTTTTTTGAATGATTTCTTCGACGATCGAACCGTACGAAAGTTAATAAACACTAATTTTAGTGTTGGGAAAAAATAATCAAAAAATAAAAAGGCCAGTTTGTACGAGATTTTAACAAAACGTAGTAAAAGTGTTGCTTCCTATAACGAGGCACGATGCAGGTTCACCGAATAATTTTTTTGAATGATTTCTTCGACGATCGAACAGTACGAAATTTAATAAACACTCACTTTAGTGTTGGGAAAAAATAATCGAAAAATAAAAATGCCAGGTTGTACGAGATTTTAACAAAATGTAGTAAAAGTGCTGCTTCCTATAACGAGGCTCGATCCAGGATCACTGAATAATTTTTTGAATGATTTCTTCGACGATCGAACCGTACGAATGTTAATAAACACTCATTTTAGTGTTAGGAAAAAATAATCGAAAAATAAAAACGCCAGGTTGTACAAGATTTTAACAAAATGTAGTAAAAGTGTTGCTTCCTAAAATGGGGCACGATCCAGGTTCACTGAATAATTTTTTGAATGATTTCTTCGATGATCGAACCGTACGAATGTTAATAAACACTCATTTTAGTGTTGGGAAAAAATAATCGAAAAATAAAAATGCCATATTGTACGAGATCTAAACAAAAATGTAGTAAAAGTGTTGCTTCCTATAAACGGGGCACGATCCAGGTTCACTGAATGATTTCTTCGACGATCGAACCGTACGAAAGTTAATAAACACTCATTTTAGTGTTGGGAAAAAATAATCGAAAAATAAAAAGGCCACATTATACGAGATCTAAACAAAAACGTAGTAAAAGTGTTGCTTCCTATAACGGGGCACGATCCAGGTTCACTGAATAATTTTTTTGAATGATTTCCTCGACGGTCGAACCGTACGAAAGGTAATAAACACTCATTTTAGTGTTGGGAAAAAATAATCAAAAAATAAAAAAGTAATATAGTACGAGATCTTAACAAAAACGTAGCTATAGTGTTGCTTCCTATAACTGAGCACGATCCAGGTTCACTGAATAATTTTTTTGAATAATTTCTTCGACGATCGAACCGTACAAAAATTAATAAACACTCATTTTCGTGTTGGAAAAAAATAATCGAAAAATAAAAAGGTCTGGTTGTATGAGATTTTAACAAAAACATAGTAAAAGTGCTGCTTCCTATAACGAGGCACGATCCAGATTCACTGAATAATTTTTTTGAATGATTTCTTCGATAACCCAACCGTACGGATGTTAATAAACACTCATTTTAGTGTTGTCAAAAAATAATCGAAAAATAAAAAGGTCGGGTTGTACGAGATTTTAGCAAAAACGAAAACGTTGTAATGATATAGATTCCGATAAAAATTATTCTTGAAGATCAAAGTCCAATTCGAAGATGTTATTGAATTCGGATTTTGACGCTCCGATAGTTGAATCGAAGCTCTCAATGAACCCTACGTGTTTTTTACAACAGATGTGGTGTTGGTGATTTCAATTTTTTTCTAATATTCGATTTATTTTCGAAATTATTATGATTAAAAATAAAAAATTGCAAAAAGTGTTTGCTATGAAATCTGAAGGTGCCATGTTGTAGATCTTGTTTTTCTGGTCAATTTCATATATCATATGTTGGATTTTGAGTTCCATAACATATAGGAATTGGAGATTGATTATAGTGTTCTTCGTGTTCTTGGTGTTCATGGAATGAAAGCTTGAAGATGGTGATGAATAGTATTGTTTTGATCATGTTTTTGGTAAAAAGGTAAAAAAGAAATGTTTTTAACCTTTTCACCTTTTAACTTATTTACTTCTAATTACTAAATTACCTTTTATTAAAAAAGGTAAATTATTTATTTACTTTTCATAATTGTTTTTATTTTGATTATTTATTTTAAATCCAAAATTAGTTATAAAAATGCAGAAAAGTTATTTTCTAAAATTGTCATTCTAACAATACTTTTTACGAAGTATTGTCTATGCTTCATTCACATAATATTTCTAAAAAATGTTGTGTGTTGGTTCACTGTCACACAACACTATGGATAACATATTGTATGACTGCTACTTAGACAACAGAACTAAAGACACTTGTCTGAATACAACAACAGTTTTCCGGGATATTGTGTTGCAGGCATTCACACAACACTTATTTGCTAACGCTTGTCTAATCTTAAAAATACTTATGCATTTACACAACACCCCTGGTCAAGAAATGCTTGTCTGGTAAGATTTATCACACAACGGTTTTGGCCCATTGTGTGAATGTTGGATTACACAATACTTTTTCCAGTAGAAAAATATTTGTTGTCTGATCATTTCGGGCAACACTTTTTTCCATGGGTGTTGTCTATTGCCAGATTTCTTGTAGACATTTCTATGTGTTGTAGGGAATCGAACCCTTGACCTCATGTAACACAAGGCAAGTTCATACCAGCCGAGCTAGATTTTTTTGTGTGCCTTGGAAATAAAAAATTTTGCTACACGATAAAATCATTCTATTGGATCATCAAAATTACTTTGGAAACTCCAACTTTGCCATTTTAGAAGAAAATGCTTGTCCGTTCCCATCAACTTCATGTTGTGTTTGAGAGCTCCTGTTGTTGTTGTTGTTCTTAGAGGTTTGGGCATTTGAAAGTATGGCATCTGACAACTTGGTCATGATTTCGTCGATGCCTTGCATTCCGGTTAAGACTCCAGCAACTGCCGCCTCTAAAGCTTCACTCATCTCTTTGTTAGTTGCCATATAACCTTACTCTTGAGACCAATGTTAGGTCCCAATCAAGAGTAATAGATAATACATGTTGCATGGCTTAAATACACTCAGAAAGAAACTACCTACTTGCATAATTGTCGTTCACTAAATCACTACTAAAACTTAAAATCCCACCACTTCTAACACAATAACTACTAAGCATATAAATATATTACTAAATAATATAAATGGTAAATCTAATACTAATTAATAAAAATAATAATTGCCAGTAGACATTTTACAGGAGTCTTTACAGGTAAAAATGAAACGAGACACAATAAAGGTGAAATGGCAATAGCCGATACTTTCGACATCACGAAATGCGGAAGTCTTTCATAAATGTTTACGTTTTTTTCCAAATTCAAAATTGTCGAAAAGCAAAGATCTTGAAGATTATTTATGGAGTCTAAAAACATTGTACTACATGTCTACATCTATTTATATTCTTGTAATTTAGGTAAACCACGTACCCTTGATCCTAAAAACAAACTTTCATGTTGATCGGCATGTTATTTTAAACCCTTTATAAATTTTGAATTTTATTTACATTGGTGACATTATGCAAACGAAAGGTTTCATCTAGGAGACCACTAACGAAGAGATAGGTATGAAAATATATTAAAAATTGGTAATTATATTCAAGAAAACAAAAAGAAAATTAAAGAGCTAGATATTGTAATAAAATTTCTTTAACGCCTTATTTTTTCTCTTTGACGAAGACTGTCATGGTATGAAAAAGGCCTAATTTTTTTTTCTTTTTTGGCGAAGACTTGTCATGTTATGGAAAAGGTCAGAATATGAACAAACACAAACACTTAGTGAGCACACCAAGGAACTAATAGTTTAGAATGGTTTTGGAGTTTCTTTGAGCTCTATATATATTATGGCATCAACGATATCCACAACAATTCAAATTTAGAAGAATATTTGTTTTGAACTGGTGTAAAAAATTTACCTTAAAAGAAAATAATACCAGTCATAGTACTAAATTCAATTCATATGATAATCTTGTTAAGGTGTGAATCACTCAAATTACTCAAAAACATGAAACAAAGTTTAGGCAACAAAATCCAATTCAGTTCCATGATTAAGTGATGAGTCTCTTAAAAGAACAAGGTCTGGAAGTGTTTACGTGACCACGGTGGTTGATCTTGTGCCATCGTATGAGCCTGTGGAGATCATGATTGATGCTTTGGGATTTGAAGTTAATTCTGGTGGGAAGTCATATTCTATTTCCTGTGTCGTGTGGGACGATACAAAATAGAATTCACTTATTTATTATATAATTATATATTTGGCTTGCAAGTTTTTACCTTTCACTTGAAAGGGTTTTTCTTGCTTTAAGCACTTAGGATTTTATTTTTCAAGTTGGATCAGGATTTTGATGGGTTTCCTAGTTGGGTTCAGGTATTAGCTAAATTTCTAGCTGATATTGAATTTCTTTTAGATTCCTATCTCAATAAGGTTATTTATGTAGCCTATAAATACTCTTGTCTTGTAATCTTTTGGAGACAGATATTGATAATAAAATTTTAGCTATTCGGTAGCTTTGGGAATCGAATTCAGGAGTGAATTCAGAGTTTGAGTTTTGTTTCTCCATTCGGAGATTCAGAGTTAGAGTTTTGTTTCTCCATCTTTGGAGATTCAGAGTTTACTTTATATTTGTCTTTACTACATATTATTACGAGAACATCATGTTCCATATCAATTTGGTATCAAGAGCCAAGGTTTCTCCATCAATTTCTTAATTGTTGGGAGATCTAGAGTTTTCACAAAAAAAAAAAAGATTACTGTTCACGCATACTGTTCATCGATACTGTTCACGGCACTGTTCACAACAATGTTCACGACACTGTTGCACGTTAATGGCAGGGGATAAAGATTTAACACTTGAAGGATCGGATGGAGATTTCTTGACGTTAACTCTTAGAAATATTAGTGAGCAAATTGCTTATATGGCAGAGCAACAAGCAGAGATCAAGGCAAGTTTATGAGTTACAAACGAGAGGATTGATGGTTTACAAGTTACAAACGAGAGGATTGAGGGGGTTATTGCTACGGTAGAAAATACACCTCTTCGCACAGGCTTTATAAGAAACCCTCCACCTACTAACAACAATGACGATGATAAAAGCTTGAAGTGGGATGTACCAGAATTTAGTGGAGCAGGTGATGCCGAGGATTTCTTAGAATGCGCGAGACAGATGGAAAAAATCTTTGATTATAAAGGTTTTGATGATCAGAAGTCTTATAAAATTGCCAACATGAAGCTAACAAGATATGCATCTGTATGGTTTGACAATTTGAAGACGAAGCTCATGAGGGAAGAGGCTCCTAGAATCACAACTTGGACTGAGATGAAACGGCAATTAAAGAATCGTTTTATTCCATGAGAGTACATACAAGATAATTACTTGAAGCTGAATCAACTACAACAACGAAACCTTAGGGTGACTGAATACACTACAGAATTTGGGAGGTTGTGTATCCTATGTGACTTGAAAGAAGAAGAAGAGATGAAAATCGATCGTTATATCAAGGGATTGAATTCTTCTATTGGCAATAAGGTCGAACTTATTCCTTACACGTTCTTTGATGATGTGACAAAGCTGGCTCTTCGAATTGAGAAGCAAGAGAAAGAAAAAGCAAAACCAGTTTACAAAGGATTCTCTAAGACATCTTTCAAGGGTGAAAATTCTGGCGCTTATAAGAGTACTTCTTATAGTGGGGCCAATACATTCTCAAAGGAAGATAAGCCAAAAGGAAAGATCCAAGTGAGTCCTGAACAAGCTGCGCTAGCAAAGAAAAGGTGTTTCAGGTGTCAAGGCTTAGGACACCTTGCAAAGGACTGTACGAATAAAGTTACCCTTTCTAGGAAAGAGTACATGTTGTTGACAGCTTATGAGGAACAAGAAGAACGAGAAAGAACTCTTTCTGCTCAACAGGGACAAAAGTATGATGATGAGGAAGAAACAGATTTTGAGTACGATAATTCTGAGAGATGGGATGATCTAAACCATGAGTCTATTGAGCCGGAGGAAGAGAAGAACAACATTGGCCTCTTGAGAAGACTTCTTAGAACTGATTGCACACCCGTAGAAGAAAAAAGAACAAAGGGAGAACTTATTCCATACAAGAGCTGCAGTTGGAGATCGAACTTGTAATGTGATTGTGGACACTGGTTCTTGCGTAAACGTGACATCTTTTAAGATGGTGAATGCACTAAAACTTCCAACCCGGGACCATCCTAAACCTTATAAGTTGAATTGGTTGAATGACAACGAACCAATCAAAGTCAAGAAGCAAGCACTTGTGACTTTTTCAATAGGTAATTACAGAGACGAACTATGGTGTGATGTGGTTCCTATGACAGCTTGTTCACTTTTGTTAGGACGTCCATGGCAGTTTGATAGAGAAGTCATGTTTCATGGTAAAAAGAATGAATACTCAGTTTTGGGCGGGAAAAAAAGATTTAAATTGAAAAGGAAAGATTTGGAATCCCATGGAATAAAAATGGAAGAAGTTCCTTATCTATAAAAAATAAGGTTCTATATCTGATGGTCGTAGGGATTCTAATGACAATCCATAGTGATCATTAGAAGATTTTAGAGTGTTTGTACGTGTGTGTATTAATCTGACATTAGTCCTCTTACATTTTTTCCCTTTTTCCTTTTAAAGTTCTTTTTTCTTCTTTCCTTGAGCTTGCTGGCAGCTTATAGGTTTAGAGTACGTGATAGGGATAGATATTGGGATATGTGGATTGATGTATGTACACCCAAAATTTATACCAGGAAAGTATTGACTTAGTCAAAGGATTCTTTGGAGATACATCTTCTCTAACTAGGCTGCAACATAACATTTTTGTTTGGTTGTGTTTTCATGTGCAACCAGAGTGTGCTTGTACCTAATTGTGCTTGTGCCTAGTCGTGTTTGAATGAGCAGACAGTTGTGTTTGCATGTACAAACAGAGTTGTGTTCGCATCTATTTGTTTTTACAAAGGGTCAAATGTTCCTATCAGATTGAAGATCCACATACATTATTACAACTCTTGAAGAATGAAGAATGAATACCAAACATATATATTTGAAGGCCCGATTCTGTATTCAAATAAGTTGTCCTTATTGGGGGATCAGTGGTAGGTAAGCACGTCGATACGCTCTAGGGATCTCTCGTCCCGTTGTCCTCACTATTAGGTTTTGAGATGCCCTACGTGATATTTGTTTGGGAGAACTTGCCATGTAGTCTGGTGCGTTAGCCTCATTGGGGGGTAGGATCGCGTTCGTACATCTGGAGTAAGTCATGTCTATCACTGCAATTGTTGAAGAGGAAAGGGCTGGTAGAGGTTGATGTTAGCTCCAATGATTAGCACTAATGTTGTAGGTGTGAAGTCCTCCTTCATGATTGAGCCTTAGGGTCATTGGACTAGACTTCATTGTACGGGCTCTCCCTAAATGGGCTTTCCAATTTGCCGACTATGTCGATTTACTATAAGTGGGCCTAGGCTAAACCTATTTTTACTGGACTTTGGTTTCTTGCTCCAATAACTATGTGAAGCTTGATCCCCTATAAATACAGGGTGGGCACATTAAGGGGGTTAAACATTGAGAACTCTGAGTGACCACAATCACTCCTTTGATCTCAGCCACCTTAAAACACATACACCACCACACTCCGGTAAATTTTCAGGAAACAAACCACCATCTTAGATCTTGATTGTGGCTGATAATCTCATATTTTGTTACAGGAATGATTAGGACGTGCATGGATAACATGTGTTCAGATACTTCTTCTGCTATACGAATACGACATTTCCTTTTGGTTGGTTGACTCCTATCACTTCGGTGTCCGTATGACCATAGAGATTGGCTTCCTTCGGGAACCATCATTTTTCATATCAAAAATCTCAACCGAACACTAATACATATTATAGTGTTTCGACTTGTGATTACATTAACCATGTTAAAATATCACGTAACCAAAAAAACTATTTAAAACAAGTAAATCTAAACCCTAAATTCCAAAGAAAGGCATACAATTAAAGTAATCTACATTAATTGGTATAATTAAATAACAGGTAAGAAGAGGAAGATAAAAAAAACTCACAAAAAACATGTTGTTCAGTGTCAAGAAGCTGAACATCATCCCGAGCCGTAACCATATCAGAAGTCATAACAACAATATCCTTGACAAAAAAATCCTTCAATTAGCAGGCTAGCATGAGTCACAAAGTAAGCCCCGCTTAAATTAACTTTTAATTTAACCTTTCCTCTCTCTTCTCATTGTTTGCTAAAGTACCATTGTTAGGTTAGGTACAGTTGTTTTTTTTGACAAAATCAAGTTTATGTTGGTATACAAGACGAGTATATGTACTGTACAAGCATAGAGCATAATTCCTGTATATTTTGTAGCTTGTTTTTAAATTTTCCTTAAAATACATATTTTAAATTTATGAGTTGGAATAAAATTAAACGAAATGTATTATCATTGTTTTCATTCCGTGCTTCTCAAACAAGCTGAATTAATATCAAGTTTTATCTTCGCAAGAAAAGAAATATCAAGATTTATAATTTTTTGAAATAAGTATATATTCAAAAATTATGGTTTTTTTTAAGTGTACCAGGCATTAGTTCATTATTACTACTCCCTCAGTCTCTAATTACATCTCTATTTTGTTTTTTAGGAGTCAAATTGATCAATTTTTGATCAAAACATTTCAAATTATTAACTTATTATTTTAAAAAATTAAAAGTTACATTTTAAAATAGATTAGATGTACATTTTAATGATATAGTTTTTTAACTTTTTTTCCAATTATATAATACATATAAATTTTAATCAATATTTGTTCTATTTCACCAATTAAAAGTTAAAATAAACATGTATTTAGAGACGGAGCATCAATTTTATGATTCCTGCAGGGATAGGTCCACGGTGTTAATCCCTCAGCCAGGCTCATGAGTGGTATGAGTACGTGTACAATCACTTTGTAGGAATAGATACTCACTTTGTAAAGTATATAAGCTTAATTATTAAAAAAAAAAATCATTTTCAATTAATTTGGGCATGTAATGTATTGGTTGACAAGAAATATTGTTTTCTTTCAAAAAAAATATTTCTAATAAAGCTAAAAATATTAGAGAAATTTTTTTAGTTAAATTCTTGCCTTTTCATAGCCCAAAACAAAATGATAAATAGGGGGACCTGCTTGGTTACTAACAAATGTTTAAGTAGACAAATTTATCGATTCCTCAACAAAATATTTTAACATGGCACCACATCAAATATGGCTTATTGCAACGCCAAAAAAGTGTATTATTAGGTCCCAAAAATGTTACATTAGATGTTTATGTAACGCTTTTGTCAAAACTCGGCGTTGCATTTGTCGGCGTTGCCTATACCCTCTATAGGAACACTTTTTGATGTATTACAATAAGAGTTTGTTGTAACACTTTTACATGTTTTAGCAAGATTTTTAAGGTGTTACAGCAGACTAATGCAACATTTTTTTGCAACATTTATTAACTTAAAATGTTACAAAGCGAGTTTATTGCAACATTTTGATGGCTTTTACAATGCTTTTTGATTTTTTAGATTTTATTGACAACACTTATTTGCAACACTTTTTATTAGTCCAAATTGCAATGACATACTAGAAAATTCAATATACCATGCACAAAAGCATATACCAAACCCAAAATTTCAATTCAAATTTTCCAAAACGTCAAAACCAACAAAACATATGTCAATAAAGCCCAAACATAGTAGGCTTTTATCACAATATCATCTTACATCTGGTACTTAAGTCTAAAGTCAAAAAACATGTCTACTTACACCACAATTCTACATTAAACTTAGTCTTTCATGTCAAAATAACAACTTATAACTATTTTCCTAAAGATTGTCCAGACACTTTGTCTTCCCTTGGAAACATCAGGAACTCTAAGCATGCAAATTCAACAAATTTTGGGGGAGACTTATCTTCACGGTCAACAAAATGTTCAATCTCATTCGGTGTGAACTCACAAACCCTGGCATGGTGATATCTGCAACTTCTTCGTAATCCACACCATAATGCTTTACATAGCCCTTTGCCACGAGGCGAGCTTTATGTTTAATTACCTTACCATTCGGATCTTTCTTTTACTTAAATACCCATTTGAGGTCTATAGCTTTGTGTCCCTTTGGTAAGTCCGTCAGTGTCCAAGTTTGATTCATTTCTGTTGAATCAATTTCTTTATTCATTACCTCCTGCCATACATCGTCTTTCACAGCTTGCTCGAAAAAGACTAGTTCATCAATACCCATCAATAGCAGCTCGTCTTCGAGCTCAACTTCTGTTGTATTATCATAGATTTCATCAAGAAGCCTAAATTTGCTTGGCTATTCACTACTGTCACTGGATGCACTCGAATTGATAGTGCCTTCATTCTCAGGCTGAGCACTGTTGTGTGTAGATGTTTGAGGTGCTAATAGTGGTGACTGAGGCGATGATGGTGACATAGCTGACAAAGATTCTTCAGTCTGTGCTGCTGTATAATCCTCCAAAATGAACTGCCCTGTTCCGTATGCATCATAGTTCGTTCCTGTCACCCATTCCCACATTTTGTTTTCATTGAAAATGACATCTCTACTGACATGTATGCTTCCTTAACTTGGATCATACAATCTATACGCCTTTGTCCCCGGTTCTTTACCAAAATGCACGACTAATTTACTCATATTATCGAGTTTCTTAGTATATACAGCAGGGACCTTCATATAGGCTATGCATCCAAAAACTTTCAAACAATCAACTTTGGTTTCTTTGCAAACTAGGCTTCATGTGGAGTAATAGTAGACAATACTCGAGTAGGTAATTTATTTAAAACATAGACTACATGTCTAACAACCTCCCCCCGGTATTTTGAAGGCACTCTCCTTTCTTTTAATAGACTTCTGGCCATGGAAACTACCATTCGATTACGGCTATCTACAACACCATTTTGTTGACGTGTGTAGGGCGCTATATAATGCCTCAATATACCCTGCTCTTCACAAAATGACTTGAAATCCTTGGAACAAAACTTAACTCCATGATCCGTTCTTAATACCCAGATACCCTGCTTAACACTATTTTTAACTAGCAGTTTAAATTTTTTAAAACAGTTCAAAGCTTCATCTTTTGTTTTAAGCATATATACCCACATCATACAGCTATGATCATCAACTAATAACATGAAGTAACGATTCCCAGCTGGAGTGAGAGGAGATATAGGTCCACAAAGATCCACATGTATTAATTCTAAAGTAGTTTTAGCAATGAAATTTGTTTAAGACGGGAAAGGCTTACGTGTTTGTTTCGACATAAGACAACCATTGCAGATTTCTTTGGGTTGATTGATGAGAGGTAATCCATGTGCCATGTGGTTCTTTGACATTAGGTGCATTGCTTTAAAATTTACATGTCCGAGACGCTAGTGCCATAACCACGCTTCTTCCTCGCTCCTTATTAGCAAACAATGTTGATGTGCTTCTTCGATATTAATTTTTTAAAGTCTATTGACGGAACTCTTGACCTGAATAAGTAGCCTCCCATAGCTATCATAAACCCACATATTTTCACCGTCTAAAACCACTCTATTCCCTTCCTCAGATAACTGACCCAAGCTAATGATGTTACTTTGAAGTGTAGGGATTAAGTATACTCCATGTAGTACTCTATTTTCCCCATTTTTACAAGCATTCTAATCGAACCTTTTCCTTCGATTTTGACCAACTAACCATTCCCAAACTTAACTTCTCCTTTTATTGCTCTGTCCAATTTCTCAAATTTATCTCGACACCCCGTCATGTGGTTGCTAGCCCCATTGTCGAGATACAAGGTATTTTCTTCTATATTTTTAATCTCACTCGATCCCTTATTCTGCATTATTTTCACACATAACTATCAACAGTGTAGGCTTATCACCGTTTAACTGTGTCAAGTTTGCTTCACCCCTTTGCTGTTTATTTCTCTTTGGTTTACGACATTCAGATACGAAGTGACCGTAAGCACCACAGTTGAAACATTTCACTTTGCTTCTGTCATGAACAAAACGACTATCTTTCACACGATAATCACTTCCACCAGAGGAGACACCTTTTCCAGACCTCTTCAGCCATTCTTCTCTCTTGAGTAAGAGCTTGCCATCACCGTTCTCTCTCTTAACCCATTCTTCCTCTATCAACAAAAGTTGATATCCCTCATTACACTCCGTTTGTCCATGTAGAAGTTCTTCATGAGCTTTCAGAGAGCCTATCACCTCCTCCACTAACATGGTTTCCAAATCTCCAAATTGTTTGATAGTTGAGGCAATTTGTAGAAATTTAGTTGGGATAGCCCTTAGTAATTTCTTCACGACATAATCCTCTTCGATTGTTTCTCCTAAAGCCCTGATGTTTGTAACCAGGCCATTTTGTTTCATACAGAAATCTTCTAATTATTCTGAGTCCTTCATCTTCAGTGGCTCAAACTCAGCTTTGAGTGTTTGAGCCTTAGCCTTTTTAACCTTATCTGCACCTAGACACATTGTTTTAATCACCTCCAAGCCTCCTTGGATGTTTTTCTCTCTGCAAGTGTTAACAACATGTCGTCAGGAATGCCTTGATAGATGATAGGCAACGTACGCTTGTCTATCTTCTCCTCGACTATGACTTTGGGATCTTTAGACTCTATTGCTTCCCACACTCCATGTGCCTGCATAAATACTTTCATCTTCATGGCCCAAGCGGTGAAATTTGTCTTTGATAACATTGGGTAGCTCAGACCAAAAGAAACTTCCTTGTTCTTATTCGACTCCATTTGCTATTAACTCAAACATGTTTACCAGGTGATTATAGCTTTGATAACAGATGTTAGATATAAATATGAATATAAAGAAAACAGACGTGTTTGATTACTGATATGGAAAGCTTACAATTCGAATTAAGAAAAGAAAGTACCGAGAACATTCAACCTATAACTAAGTATCACGTATAAACCAGGAGGACATGTCCTAGTTTATCTCCAGCTTATTGAATTAACATCCTAATCAAACGCAACTACAACACAACGTTCACAAATAACACGTTGGCTTATTCAGAATTTAAACAAAACAAATAAACCAAAATGTTTAGATTAATATTAATCCCAACACAAATAACTCTATGTAATGAAGAGGGTAGTAGGGGTATATATATGCCCCTACAAATGAGGTGTACATAACGATATTGTAAAATCCTATACAGAATCGGTTTTACAAATTTGAACCCTGATTAGAGACTGAACCCTATTCATGATTTTTTTTTGTTAATATTTACGTTAATGTTTTTAATGTTGGAATTTATTTAATCTAAACTAGTGTCTGAATAATGTTGCTTTGAATAAGTCGTGTAGTCCACAGTTGATTGAATTGGTCATCTAGCTGTTAGAGAGTTTTTAGGAGAATAAGGTGCAGTCATCAAGTAGTGGTTAAAGTTAGGAGTCTGTTAGCGTTTTTCTTGCTACCACCTGCGTGTGGTTATTGTTTAAATTCTGTAGTTGCTTATTTGTTTTAATTGAAAGCAAGGGACTTTATACCGTGCAAATTTTATTCTTTCAGCTTTGCAAATCAAACAGCTAGTATATCTATAAGTTTATAGCAGGTGTTTATTCATTATCTGGTATCAGAGCAGGTGTACATACTGTATGCCCAAGTATATGCCAAGAATGACTACGGAGAAGATGACTAAGCTGAAGGACAGTGCACTCGGTTTGAACTACCCTATGTTGGCCAGGAGTAACTATACTGCTTGGGCCCGGAAAATGAAGGCTTTCATGAAAGCACACGGCGTGTTGGATGCTGTGAAGGTGAGTAAGGACAACAAAGGAACGGTTGATGAGAAACACGATCAGATCGCTCTTGCTGCCATTTATCAAAGCATACCTGAGGATGTACTGTTGTCGGCGGCTGAGAAAGAAACTGCGAAAGAGGCGCGGGAGGCGATACAGACTATGTGTCAAGGTGCGGATCGTGCGAAGAAAGCCAAGGTTCAGACCTTGAAGAGTGAGTTTGAAAACTTGCGTATGAAGGAGACAGATCAATTGGATGACTTTTGTATGAAGTTAAACGGATTAGTAACAAATATTCGTGCTCTGTGTGAGACGATTTCAGAAAGCTACGTTGTGAAGAGACTGCTTCGTGCAATGCCAAACAAGTTTCTTCAAATTTTGTCAACGATTGAACAGTTTGGAGTTTTGGAAAATATGACTGTAGAGGAGGCACTTGGGTCGCTCAAAGCACATGATGAACGAACCAGAGGCCAGAGTGAGAGTGGGGGGGGCAGCTGATGCTCACTGAAGAAGAATGGTCAAGACGTGAAAACACTGGTGGAAAACTACTTCTGACAAGAGAAGAGTGGATCAGTAAAGGAAACAAAAACGGAGGTGAAGGATCTTGGACACAAAAGACTCGAGGTGCTGATACTCGAGGAAGGAACGGTGGTCGGGGAACACGTGACAGAAGTACATTGAGGTGTTACAACTGCGGGACATATGGTCATTCTGCCTATGAGTGTCGTAAACCAAAGAAGGAAAAAGAACAAAGACCAGAGGTGAATATGACTCAGGCTGAAGAAGATGAGCCAGCATTGTTGTTAATGGAGAGTGACATTAAGGAGGGTGGCATAGTGCTATTAAACGAAGAAAAGTTGATTCCTACGCTCAGCAAGAAGAATGTCGAGAGTAGGATGTCCCAGGTGTGGTACTTGGACAACGGAGCCATCCAACACATGACTGGAGAAAGGGGAAAGTTTAAGGAGTTGGATGAAAAAATTACTGGACAGGTAAGATTTGGAGATGGGTCTACTGTCACTATCCAAGGCAAAGGGGTAGTATCATTTATGTGCAAAAATGGTGAGGAATGGAATTTGCGTGACGTGTATTATATACCAACATTGTGTAACAACATAGTGAGCCTAGGCCACCTATCTGAGGAGGGCTGGAGAGTAGTTCTGGACGACGATCAGTTGAGGGTCTACAAGCAAGGAGGAACGTTGCTTATGAGAGTTCAGAGATCAGCAAATAGATTGTACAATATTAGTCTCGAGGAAATCAAACCAATGTGTTGGTTGTCAAAGGGAGAGGAGGAAACGTGGTTGTGGCATACACGTCTCGGACATGTTAATTTTCAGGCGATGGAGTTGATGTCTAAGGAGGAGATGGCATTGGGAATCCCTAAGTTCATACAGCCAAAGAAACGATGTGAGGGTTGCTTAATGTCCAAACAGGCCCGAAAGTCATTCCCCTCCCAGGCACTGTTTATAGCAAAGAAGCCATTAGAATTGATTCACGCAGACATCTGTGGGCCTATATCTCTGTTATTCCCAGATTACACACTTGTATAATTGTAGAAGGGGGGGGGGGTTGAATACAATTCTTGATATTTATAAATTTATGATAAGAACTCCAGAAATCTATACTAAGATAATTGCTTGTAAAAAGATTAATGCACAAACACATAAAAAATCAGGTGGTTAAATGCACCACCTGAAGCTTTTATTCGAAGAAAACTGTGTGATACAAAAGTACACAGCTTCTGTTTTACAACTCTTTGCTTTCTAAGAATATTCAATAGAAACCCTAAGCAAAGTGTATCTATTTTCTTAACTTACAAAGAGTTGCTACACTTGGTTATAAATCCCAAGTTTTACAAGTACTACTGGAATAAGATAATATTAATCTAATTCTAGTTGACTTGCTACTACACTCCAAATACACATGTAGCCGAAAGGTTGTCCTTGTGTTCAGACATGTCTCCTGCACCTTTATTGTATTCATAGTGTAAACGGAATGCTTCTTTCTTCTGTGTTTCCAAAGTATGGCTGCCATACTGCTTTTTGTATCTACTATCAACCCATGTGATCTGTCAGTCAAACATGTCCTTATCAACTGCTAATCCCCAGCTAATCATAGAAGACAGTGTCAATGATTATCCTTTGATATTGTACACTGACATCCGTTGATGATGTATTGAGCGGTATCCGTTGATATTGAGACTTGAGCTGTATCAGTTGATAGAGTGGATTTGAGTTGTATCCGTTGATAGAGTTTTGTCTTCATCTGTTGATACACTTTCACTTAGACAGAATTACATAGCATAACTTATTTACAATTGGCTACCCTATTCTGCCAATCCGTTGATGGTCAACATGACTGTGGATAAAAACACTATCAACTGATAACATAGAGATACTGCAGTATGCTACAAAACCTCATCCGTTGATGAGCTACCTGTCAACGGATATAGTTATAAATCCTCATCCGTTGACAGCTACAAAACCTTATACAATTTGATTGATTGTGAAGTTATCATCAAGTACAACATATTCCTAACAATCTCCCCCAATTTATACTTGATGGCAATAAAGCATAAATTCAAGACCTTGATGATAACAAAACATTCCTAAAGATATATATAGAACAATGCAAAAATTGTATTAAGCTACAAAAATTAAAAACTGAAAGTTTGAGAAATTTATAGAGAAGTGCTCCTCTAGACTGAGCAGATTAAGACTGTTTCTTTTCTCTTGTTGGCATCACCCTTGATTTTCCTTCTTTGGCAGAGTTGGACTCAATCTGTATTTGGAGTTGCCTATAGAAGGCATCTTCTTCATCAACCTTTGGATTTAGCTTTTGTTGTAACCATCTCAGGTATTGAGAACTAGCCTTTGGTAGTTGGTCTTCTAACCTGAAGAATCTCCTGTTACCATCTTCATCCCTGAACTCCATCATCCAGAAGGGTTGAAGGTGGATTTTCTGTCCATTGTATGGGATCTTCATCTTCCTTGGTAGACTTGATGGTGAGTTCCATTCCCTCCTTATTTGTTCTATTCTGTCCAGTATCTCCCCTTTTGCTATCTTGGAGAACCCTGTGTATCTCTTGATTGCAGAGAACACTTTGGTTAAGGTCTGATAATTTTCTCCAAGAACCCTTTGTAGTGGCCATGTCCTTTCCTTTCCTCCCTTGTATACAAAGACCAATCTCTCAGGCAAATGTTTATATTTGTCAATCCCTCTTACTTCAGACAATTCATCCAGATAAAGATTCATGGCAGAGTATTCTTCAATATCTGCCTGATAGATAAAATCATCCTTGTTTTCCAAGATTGGCTGCCTGACAATAGCAGGTACCCTAGCAACTTGAATTGGTTCCTTTGAAGGTTGCTTCCTTGGTATCCTTTTCTTCTGTATAGGCTTCTGTTGAGGCTTCAACAAGAATGAAGGAACCTTAATGGAGTCAAGATTCATTGGTTCCTCTTTAGGTACTATAGGATCACCATGGAAATTCACAGCTGGGTTGAATACTTTTACAGAAGTAGGTTGTGATGAGCCAACTGTCTCCTTGCTTTCAATTTCTGGAGAGACAGGCCTCCTTGCCTTTGATTTCATTCTCTTAGATTTGGATTTGGGGACTGATTTCCCTTTCCTTTTGGATTTGGGGACTTCCTCAAGTTCCCTCATTTCATCCTCTACCTCATCCATTAACTCTTGTGCCAGCCTTGCTTGCTTCTCATCTGAGTTTTCATATTGATATTTAGTGCTTGGTTGAGATTCTCTTAGCAGCCTTGAAGTCTCTTCTCTCTTGGCTTCAACAAATCTAGGATGGCTGTTGGATATGTTTGGAACTTTTCCATTCCTTATGATTACAGCCATCCATTCTCTTACACAACTGTTAGTCTTCTCCTTGAATTCCTTAATTTGCTTACCCATCAGCTTCTCTTCATCATCCTTGGGAAATGGAAAGTCCAGTTGCTTTTGGTGGTGAGTAGGGTCTTGCTTTGATGTAGGGTTCAAATTCTTTAACATGAGAAGGCTCCGCATCATAGAATGTAGGAGCCACAATTGCTGGAGTGAGCACCTTCAGAATTGTGGTAGATATTGTTGGAGCTGAGGTTTGGCTAGAGAACAGATTTGATACAATAGATGCATTGATCAATATTTATGTCCTCATTATTCTTTCATTGTTCTCCTCTTTCTTCCTTTGCAGGGCTTCAATCTTGGCTAGCTTTTCCTCTTCTGTCAAGTTTGAGAAATCAAACTTTTCAGATAGAGCTACTTGTACAGGTTTGGATTTGCTGGGGGAAGCTGTGACAATGAAGTCCTGTGGATTGACCACTATGGTAGGCTGCTGCTCCCCCTCACTTGCTGCTTCCCTTCTTTCAGAAATTAAGATTTGACTTGTAGTTTCCACAGCCTCTTCCACTTTCTCCCCCTTTTTGTTAGCATCAAGGGTTTGACTAGAAGTTGGGGCTGCAACTAACTTTTCTAGCAGTTGGGTTTGCAGTTTTTGATGTTGAAGAAATTGCTCCATCTGGGATTCCATCTTTTCCACTCTTGAGTTGAGTAGTTGCACAGACTTAGCCAGGTTGTCTTCTTTGATGAACCTTTGTTGCAACACCCTCTGATTGGCTGTAGGAGCTAGTTGCTCTAACTTGGAATCCACAGAGATCTTCACATCCTTGATTTCTTCTTTGACCTCCTCTAAGTTGGATCTCTGAATCACCATTTGCATCTTTTGTAACTTAAGGGAGTCAATTGCCTGTTGAAGTACAACCTTTCTCTGTGGATCTGCTTCTGGGTGCTCAGCCAGGGCAGATTTATATTTCCTTATCATTTCCTCATCAAGTTGATGATAGGTGTAGTTGTTAGCAAATTTAAAATCATGAATACTGCTACCACCTTCATCTTCAGGGCTCTGGCTGTCTTCATCTTCAGAATCTTCAAATTCTTCACTCTCAGCAGTGGTTGGCAGAGCTTCTAAAGATTCCTTAGCTCTAAGTAGAGACTGTGAGGTGTGCACTAGGTGCATTGCCTCCTCTGCTTCCACATTGCCCTGTTGTGCCAGAATTTGATAGGCAGGAACAGGGTGAGTAAAGGTTTCAGCATCCAAAGAAATGGAGTCAATCATGGACTGATATTCTCTTTGAAATTCCATTTCCTTGGCTGCATCCTCAACCTCCATTGACTCACTAGCAATGGCTGCTTCTTCCATCCTTATTTCTCCTGTAGTCCCTTCTCTCCTCTCATCTCTCTTTTCTTGCATCAAGGGCTCCTCTTGGCTCACACCTCTCACACCCTCACCTTCACCTACTAAGGTGGAACTCTCTGTCTCTCCTTTTGCCTGACCGGAAGAAATGGCCAGCCTCTCATTATTTAACTCTCCTTTTGCCTGCTCACAAGGCAGCCTCTCACTCCCTTCCCTCAATCCTAAAAGTGTTTCAACTACTGAGAACTCCTCCACACTTGACACCGAAATGTCAGATATAGCAGTGGTAGAGTGAGTTATCAACGGATAAGGAATATCCGTTGATGGAGCAGTTATAGCTGTCAACGGATGGCTAGACAGAGGCGCATCTGTTGATGGAGAAACACTTGTCAACGGATGAAGGATATCCGTTGACGAAGGAATGATTTTATCCGTTGAAGAGAAAACCAACACTGAATCTGTGGAGATTGATTTTAAGTTCGAGGCCACAGTCTGTGTTGAGAATTCTGGAAGGGAAGATTGATGGTCCAACAAATCATCTAAAAGATGATGACCACCAATTGCAGAGTGGGGCTTCTCCAGGAATCTTAAAGATGGAGAATCAGGAATTGATGTAGATATCATATCCACATCCAGAGATGGAGTTGGTGATGGTGGATTGTAATGTGTATCGATTTGAAGATTAAGATCAAGGGGCTGTGACTCCACATTTATTGAAGCCACATCAAACTGAGTTTGAGAAGGTACAGTTTCCTGTACTGTGTGTACACCCTGTGATTCCCCTGTGGTTTTAGATTTCACTCTTCTTCCATAGGTTTTTGAGAGTGGGCTATATGTGTCTCTAACCCTCTTGTTCAGTGTTCCTTGTGGGGAACTTGATTCAGTAGTCACACTCTGTTGAGAGAGTGTAACTAGAATATGGCTTATAGTTACATTAGCAGTCTTTTGAGAGACTGAAATGGTGGTTGCACTCATCTCTCCTTCCTTATCCTTAGGGCTTCTTTGATGTTCACCCTGTCCCTCACCACTCACTACCACCTTCACACTCCCCTCAAGAGTTTTGGTAGATTTTACAACAGGTGTCTTTTGAGAGACACTTGAGGTTTGCTTACTAGAATGTGATTTTGGAACTCTGGATTTGGTCACTTTGGTAGGAGCCTGTTTGGTCACAAATACAGACTCCATTGTGACACTAGAAGGCAAAGAAATTTGGGGGTTGGAGATAGGGGTTTCAGAGTTAGAAATAGTTACCTGAACAATTGGTAGATATACCAATTGTACTCCTGCATTGAGGTTCATTCGAATTAGGTCACTTAAGACTCTCTTGTCCTGAACAAAACATTGGAACTTGCTATCCGGGTTAGCAATGGATAGCTCATTCTCAGATACATGCAGTGCTAAGAGCATTAAAAATCTAGCAAAGTAGATATTCTTGCTCCTAGTTTCCTTTTTACCTAACTTTGCAGCTATCTCGTACATAACTAATGTGCCAAAATTATAGAATTTATCATTTAAGAGCATACACATCATAGATAGCATGGACTGGGTAACAGCATCAAAATTACTAATTTTGCCTGAAAAAGTTTTAATGAAGGCATCACAGAAATAGCTCCATTCTTTAACCATTCCTTTCCTAACAATTTTCCCTAAGTTTTCAGTACTAAGGGCATAATTAATAGAATTAAGCATGGCAACAATTTCAGCATCAGTGGGTACTTTCAGACAGTTATTCTCAGGAAATTTTAAACAAGCAGTTATTACATCAGAATTAACCACATAGTTTTTACCCTTTAAAGAAAAAGCAATTGTACCGTCTGTGCCATTGTACTCAGCAGATGTCCACATTTCTTCAATTACCTCGTGGATTAAGGGAGTGGTGGCAGTCATAGCATATGACAGTTTGCATTTCTTCACGAAACTCATCAAAGTGTGGTAAGCTTCTAGAGCATTCACTGTGTCAACAAAGGCCGCGAAATTGTTCTTCTCATAGGTAAACCCAGTGGAGGACATCATCTTAACAATGGGCGCCATTGAAGTGTTTGAACTTTGGTCACAGAGAGTTTTAGAGAAGAAGATGCAGTTAACTTTTGATATGCTTGAAAATGAATAAAAGTGAGATGTGAGAGTACAAGTCAGCCTTTTATATTTTTCAAGAATTAAAAATGAAATAATTAAAAGTAATTACTCCATTGGTCAAAAGTAACTGTCAGATAATAGATGAAAAGAAAATAAGTACAGCCATGATTAGATATACACGGTTACCAACGGTTATAAAAAAAATGTATATCAACGGATATAGAATGAGCGGTTGAGATACAGTTTATCCGTTGATGACGTGGATAGCCTGTTACCCGTTGACATGCGAAAATCTAGTAATGTGTTTATACTATCAACGGATAAAAGGATATCCGTTGATAAGCTAATTTTGCCTTAGACAAAATTACTGCAAAAAAATTTTCTGAAAGTTTTAACTTTCAAGTAAATCAAAACACATTTCTAGCTTCAATGTAGTGAAATCAAATATCACTAGGAATTATGACAAGTTGAGCATACCTAGCTCACCTACCAATCTTGTGAATGTGGATTCATCAAGAGGCTTGGTGAAGATATCTGCAAGCTGCATTTCACTTGGCACAAAGTGTATTTCTACTGTACCATTCATCACATGTTCTCTAATGAAGTGGTATTTGATGTCAATGTGCTTGGTTCTCGAATGTTGCACTGGATTCCCTGTGATGGCAATAGCACTTGTGTTGTCACAGAAAATTGGAATCTTCTCAACTTTTAGACCATAGTCAATGAGTTGGTTTCTCATCCATAGAATCTGTGCACAACATCTTCCAGCAGCAATGTACTCAGCTTCAGCTGTAGAAGTGGTGACTGAGTTTTGTTTCTTACTGAACCATGAAACAAGCATGTTTCCTAGAAATTGACAGGAACCTGTAGTACTTTTCCTATCAACTCTGCAACCTACATAATCTACATCTGAATAGCCAGTTAGATCAAAACCAGATTCTCTTGGGTACCAAATGCCAAGGTTTGGTGTTCCCTTGAGATACCTGAAAATTCTTTTAATAGCTATTAAGTGAGACTCTCTAGGGTCAGCTTGAAATCTAGCACAAAGACAAGTAGAAAACATTATATCAGGTCTACTAGCTGTTAGGTATAGAAGTGAACCTACCATGCCTCTATAGCATGAGATGTCCACAGACTTTTCCTTAGTATTCAACTCAAGCTTAGTTGCAGCGGCCATAGGTGTTTTAGCAGATGTACAATCCATTAAGTCAAATTTCTTTAAGAGATCATAAATATATTTTGTTTGACTTATGAAAATGCCCTCATTAACTTGCTTTCTACTCTCCAGAATCAGCCATTAAAGCAAGGTTGACTAACTCAACATCATCATCAGAATGATTGTCATCAACAGCCCAGTCATACTCTTGGGTCAAGAATGCCTTTCCTTTCTGCCTGAGAAGATCAAAATATTTCTTCTTATAGTCAACAGCCTCAGTTGAATTTCCATTGTTCTCAGATCTAGGTTTCCTGCATTCACTTATCATGTGACCAGCAATTCCACAATTGTAGCATTTAATTTTGGATTTATCCACATAGTTGCTTGTGGAAAAATCCTTGTTAAATGGCTTGGCCACCCCAGAGTTTCTCTTGAATTTCAGCTTAGAGAATCTCCTAGATAGAACAGCTAAGTGCTCATCTATCTCATCCAATTCATCCTGCTGAAGAGCATTCAATTCCTCAGACACCTTTTCCTTGCTCCTGCTTGATTCTGCTCTACCTTTACAAACCTCCCTGTTTGGTGTAGAACTAGCAGTTTCTGTCCTTTCCTCCTTTTGCTCCAAGTTGGCAACAAGTGCAACTGACCCACTTTTCTTTTGAGACTTCTCAATCTCTTCATCCTGCTCCATTTCCAGCTCATAGGTCTTTAAAGTTCCATAGAGCCTTTCAAGAGTAAATGTCTTGTACTCTTGAGTGTTTCTTAGAGAAACAGTCATTGGCTTCCATTCCTTGGGCAGTGATCTCAGAAATTTGAGATTAGAATCTTTAACTTGATAGATTCTTCCATACAGTTTCAAACCATTTAGTAGCTTTTGAAATCTACTAAATGTATCATTCAATGTTTCTCCACTCTTAAAGTGAAAATGTTCATACTGTTGGATTAGTAGTTGCATCTTGTTTTCCCTTACCTGTTCTGTTCCTTCACACAGGGTTTGAACAGTGTCCCATACTTCCTTGGCGGTAGTACAGTTAATAACATTGTCAACCATGTCTGTTTCTAGACCATTGAACAGAATATTCATGGTCTTTTTGTCTTTGTGGACTTCTGCAATATCTTTAAGACTCCACTCAGAGACAGGTTTGGGAATGAGAGTGTCAGGCACATTATCAGCCTGGCCAACTCTTGTTGCTGTCTTCATTGGAACGTGAGGACCCTTGTCAATGCAATCCACAAAGCCCTCATCAATAGACGAGAGATGTAGACGCATTTTTACTTTCCAGTGAAAGTAATTTTCTCTATCAAGAACTGGAATCTTTACTCCATAATCCTTCTTAGACATGTTGGAAGTGTGTTGATCTTTAAACTTCAAATATGTTAGAAGCTTGCTCTGATACCAATTGTTATTTCCAGATTACACACTTGTATAATTGTAGAAGGGGGGGGTTGAATACAATTCTTGATATTTATAAATTTCTGATAAGAACTCCAGAAATATATACTAAGATAATTGCTTGTAAAAAGATTAATGCACAAACACATAAAAAATCAGGTGGTTAAATGCACCACCTGAAGCTTTTATTCGAAGAAAACTCAGTGATACAAAAGTACACAGCTTCTGTTTACAACTCTTTGCTTTCTAAGAATATTCAATAGAAACCCTAAGCAAAATGTATCTGTTTTCTTAACTTACAAAGAGTTGCTACACTTGGTTATAAATCCCAAGTTTTACAAGTACTACTGGAATAAGATAATATTAATCTAATTCTAGTTGACTTGCTACTACACTCCAAATACATATGTAGCCGAAAGGTTGTCCTTGTGTTCAGACATGTCTCCTGCACCTTTCTTGTATTCATAGTGTAAACGGAATGCTTCTTTCTTCTGTGTTTCCAAAGTATGGCTGCCATACTGCTTTTTGTATCTACTATCGACCCATGTGATCTGTCAGTCAAACATGTCCTTATCAACTGCTAATCCCCAGCTAATCATAGAAGACAGTGTCAATGATTATCCGTTGATGATATATTGAGCGGTATCCGTTGATATTGAGACTTGAGCTGTATCCGTTGATAGAGTGGATTTGAGTTGTATCCGTTGATAGAGTTTTGTCTTCATCTGTTGATACACTTTCACTCAGACAGAATTACATAGCATAGCTTATTTACAATTGGCTACCCTATTCTGCCTATCCGTTGATGGTCAACATGACTGTGGATAAAAACACTATCAACTAATAACATAGAGATACTGCAGTATGCTACAAAACCTCATCCATTGATGAGCTACCTGTCAACGGATATAGTTATAAATCCTCATCCGTTGACAGCTACAAAACCTTATACAATTTGATTGATTGTGAAGTTATCATCAAGTACAACATATTCCTAACAATCTCCTTCAACACCAGCATCCTTTTGTTTGTCGATGATTGTACTCGTAAAATGTGGGTTTATATGCAAAAAACAAAAGGTGAAGCATTCGAGTTATTCAAAAGGTTTAAGGCACTGGTTGAAAGAGGAACCGAAAATAAAATAAAAATTCTGAGAACCGACAGGGGAGGTGAGTTCTGTAGTCTTGAATTCAATTCGTTCTGTGAAAGCTTAGGCATTCAAAGGCATTATACGGCTCCATACACTCCACAACAAAACGGGGTTGTGGAGCGAAGAAACCGTACAGTGGCAGCAATGACAAGAAGCTTACTCAAAGGCTCAAACATGCCTTCTTATATGTGGGGTGAGGCAGTATGTCATGCAATATATATTCTGAATCGTTTGCCAACTAAAATGTTGAAGGGGAGAACACCATATGAAGCTTGGTGTGGACGAAAACCAGACATCGGTCACATTAAATTGTTTGTATGTGTTGCATACATGAAGGTACCAGCGGTGTATACCAGGAAATTGGATGACAGAAGTAAGCCCGTGGTGTACTTGGGAAAGGAATCAGGGACAAAGGCAAATCGTTTGTATGATCCTAGCAGTGGAACACTACACATAAGTAGAGACACGGTGTTTTAAGAAGGAGATTTCTGGAATTGGGAGGAACAGGAAAATGCAGGCGAAGTGGTGTTTCCAGACCATGTTGCAGGAAATCATGTTGCAGGGAACATTGTGGTCAGAAGCACTTATAGTGAAGATGAGCAGATTTCTGAAGGCAATACGGAGCCTGCAACACCTACTCAATCAAGTATGCCTCAAAACTCTGAGATGTCTGTTGGGAATGAAAGTGCAGACTCATCTGCAACTAGCAGTGCACCAAAGAAGTTCAGATTGCTTAGTGAAATATACGATGACACAGAACAGATAGAAATTACAGAGGATTTGTTGTTGTTGAGCATTGAGGAGCCAAGCAGTTATGAAGAAGCAGCACAGGAGGTTGAATGGAAGAAAGCTATGGATAGTGAACTTGACTCGATTGAGAGAAATAAAACGTGGATTTTGACTGACTTGCCACCAGGTCATAGAGCAATTGGACTAAAATGGGTATTCAAGATTAAGAGGGATGCAAGAGGAGTGATTACTAAGTATAAAGTGAGGCTTGTCGCCAAGGGTTACGTTCAGAAACAAGGCATCGATTTTGAGGAAGCATTCGCACCAGTTACAAGGATGGAAACAGTACGGTTGTTGTTAGCATTAGCTGCAAAGAATGAATGGGAGGTACACCATTTGGACGTTAAGTCAGCTTTCTTAAATGGTGATATACAAGAGGAGGTGTACGTGAAGCAGCCAAAATGATATGAAAAGGAAAACGAGGAACACAAAGTTTACAAGTTGTTAAAGGCCTTGTATGGCTTAAGGCAGGCTCCACGAGCTTGGTATGCTCGGTTAAAGAAATTTCTGGAGAAGTTAGGTTTTGTAAAGTGTCCATATGAACATGCCGTCTACACAAAACGAGAAGGTAATGAATCAATGATTGTTGGCGTTTACGTTGATGATTTATTAGTAACTGGGACAAGTGTTGCTAATATAATCAGATTTAAAGATCAAATGCGTAATGAGTTTGATATGAGTGATATGGGGAAGTTGGTTTACTATCCTGGCATCGAGGTTGAACAGAGAAAAGGATGTACTGAGCTGAAGCAAACGGCCTATGCCAAAATGTTGCTAGAAAGAGCAGGTATGCACGATTGCAATGAAACGAAATATCCCATGGATCCGAAGGTGACTCTACATAAAGATGAAACTGGGAAAGCAGTTGAACCAACTATGTTTAAGAGTTTGATTGGAGGCTTACGGTACCTGGTACATACCAGGCCTGATATCTCGTTTGCTGTGGGGTTAATAAGTCGGTTTATGGAGAAGCCAACTGTCTTGCACCTGAATGCAGCAAGAAGAGTATTACGTTATGTCAAAGGGACGCTGGAGTATGGTTTGAAGTACATGAAGGGCACTGGTAATCATATGTTAACAGGTTTTTCAGATAGCGACTATGCAAGCAGCAGTACTGACAGGAAAAGCACGAGTGGGATGGCATTCTATCTCAATGAAAGCCTAATAACTTAGATATCGCAGAAACAACGATGTGTGGCGTTGTCAACCTGTGAAGCGGAATTTATGGCTGCAACTGCAGCAGCGTGTCAAGGCATTTGGTTGCAAAAACTGTTGAGTCAAATCACAGATGCAGTTCCGGGACCAGTAGTAATCTATATCGATAACAAGTCAGCCATAGATTTGGCGAAGAATCCTGTTTTCCATGGACGGAGTAAGCACATTGATTTGCGCTATCATTTTATTCGTGAATGTGTGGATCAAGGGGAGATCATGATCAGTCATGTCAGGTCTGAGAAGCAGTGTGCGGACATTCTTACTAAAGCTATGGCAACAGCAAAGTTTGAAGAAATGAGAGATCTACTGGGAATAAAGGATCTAACTAAGCAAGTTTAGATTACGGGGGGAATGTGTTGGAATTTATTTAATCTAAACTTAGTGTTTGAATAATGTTGGTTTGAATAAGTCGTGTAGTCCAGAGTTGATTGAATTGGTCATCTAGCTGTTAGAGAGCTTTTAGGAGAATAAGGTGCAGTCATCAAGTAGTGGTTAAAGTTAGGAGTCTGTTAGCGTTTTTCTTGCTACCACCTGCGTGTGGTTATTTTTTAAATTCTGTAGTTGCTTATTTGTTTTAATTGAAAGCAAGGGACTTTATACCGTGCAAATTTTATTCATTCAGCTTTGCAAATCAAACAGCTAGTATATCTATAAGTTTATAGCAGGTGTTTATTCATTATTTAATTGGGTGCAAATACTACAAGTATATTGCCCCACTATTCCACGGCCTTCTTTAACATTAAAATAATAAACTCCCATGTTAGTTTTGTAAAAAACGGGGATCAGGTTTAATATAGAGAGACACCTGATGAAGAGACACCAGGTCCGGTGATATATTTTAAAAAAATATAGTAATATTTAATTTATCAAGTTTAATAAAAATATGCAAGGGTTTATCGGATTTTAAAAATTGAATTGACGGAGCACCTTAAAACGATTAATCGAGTGATCAATAAGTAAAATCGATGATTTTTTAGGATTATGCCCACTGCCTAATCAATTTAATATATAACAAAATAAATTAATCTTTGTTTGTATAAATTTATTTTTAAGGGTTATTTATATAATTAGTCGATAAAATCGCGTTTCGCGACAATGTTATAGCTTTTTTAATAAAAATTCAATATATATATATATATATATATATATAATATTATATCATTAATATTAAATTTTAACAGTTAACATAGTCCTCTCGAGTCGCTCTTTAAACACGATTTTCTACAAAGCCGTTTTCTCGTTAAATATTATGAATATTTGTATTTAAAATTTAATCCATAAAAATCTAAACCTAAAATAAAAATAAAAATTATGACATCAATGACAAATTCTAGCAATTACTACAATCGTGTTAATAATTGACAATCGTAGACAAGAAAAAAAAATCTAGTGAAAGGTCAAACCGTCAAAAAAGGCTCAAATTAATAACCGTGTTAAAATATATAGGAGATGCATATTTATATAAATATAATTTTGAATCATGTACTATAATTTATTTTATACATACACATTATATTAGAGACTTCAACCAATTACAATATCTTCTTTTAATATTTATAATGTATTTTCGGGAAAATTTCATGATCAAAATAAATTTGTTCTGAAAATTAAGTTCATTGTGTTGCATGCAATTTACGATTTTTTGGTTAACAATTTTCAGCAATATCATGCAAGTCATTCATACATTATTATATTGGTTTAACAAATTATAATATATGTAGTAAATTTTTATCTGTAAACAAAGAAGATAATCTATACATTATCTATATCACCTAATTAGCCACATAATTACATATAAAATAATTAAGAGAATATGGTAACACAATGAAGACTAATAAACCTAGAGACACTATAATAGTAATTACGAATACAATTATTAGTTATCTAATAATGATAATTTATATTTGTCGTATATATTTTTCAAAATTTTTTGTCTTGTATTTCTAATGTGTATTTTATGTAAAAGAAATTAGAGAGAAACAATGATTATATGCTTTTTTACTTATAAAAATGTATATAATTAATATTCATAGAATTATATTTAAAAAATTGCACACATGTAGGCTCTCTATGTTAAAAATAATGAGCATGATTGTAGGATTCTTAAAGCAATTAATTTTTATGCACAAAGCATAAAAGAAAAGTAAGATTTGTAAGTAACTATTTAGAAATTAAAATTCACTAAAATATATTAAAAAGTAAAATGTAAATTGAAAAATTAATACTTTTTATAGGGATAGTCTCGTGCCAACTATTGAATTATTATTTTTTTAAAAGAACAAGTAAAATAAAAAATAATTATTAATGATTCCATTAAGATTAACATCTTTGAAGGATTTTATTCGTATAAAAAAAGAATCCCATTATCCATGTGAAAAAAATTTGTTCCAAATTACATGTTAGTCTCTTCTTTTCATATAAATTTAAGTCTAATTTTCCAAAATTACCCCATATTTAATAGGGATATTTACAAATATATATATATATATATATATATATATATATATATATATATATATATATATATATTTTTAACTTTCTTTTACATTTTTACTATCATTAACTTCCTCTTTCAATTCTATAATCTTACTTTTATAAATATACTACCAACTTTATTTTTAACTTTTTATTTTTTTAAAAATACGTTTTGCAACTTCCATTTCAGTTACAAGTTTTGCAACCTCATTTGCAACTCACACGGGCGCCACCTTACATTTACAAATGAGGTTGCGCAAAACGGAAAGGTATTTTTATAAATAGTTTTAAAAGTGGTAGTATTTTTAAAAAAATAATTTGAAGGACGGGTAGTTTTGTGATTATCCCTATTTAATATTTGGAATGTTTGACTTTGGTTAAAACTTAACTCTATACTCATTTTTCAATGCATTTATTATGGGTATTTGTTAAAAAACTTTATCCAACAAACATTTTTGTTCATATGCTTAATATTTTGAAGAGGAACCGAGGAGACAAAAATATTGTTATTAATGATGCATTAAATTTGACATCTGTTATGGATTCTGTAGTTGATCATGCCATTAATTCTACTATATTAGTTTGAAGGCACTGCATCCACCATTTCTGTGTGCTCATCAAAACCCAAAACTCTGTGCTTTCCTAGCTATAACTAAATACCCTAATTAACCTACACTCTCCACAATCAACCCCTTGCAAAAGCCCTAACTAGCTAGCAAATGGCATCCTCAAACAATGTATCACTCCCTGTCAACAAGCCCGTTCACAAAGATCGCACCAAGGTGGACGGCCGTGTCCGCCTGCCAGCTCCATGTGCCGCGATCCCAGCATCCGCATCGTCTGATCAGCTGGTTTGTACACCAGCTGGCGCGATCCCAGCATCGGCGCCGTCTGTTATGGCACCGTTGAGTGGGTCGGTGGCTGGTCATGGGGGTTCTGCACCTGGATTGTTAGGTGGGGTGAGGCCGGATTGCAGGTTGTTTTTGGGACAAGGCCGTGATGGGATGGGAGCTGCTGGGAATGTGGGGCTTGGAGGTGGAAATGTGGAGTACCCAAGAATGGGATACTATATGTCATTGTTGATGTTTGGGGATGGGGAGGAGGAGGCCGAGAAGTTATTTATGAATTAAAATCAAAATATTGTGGTAGCAGGCCGTGTTTCATGTGTTTGTACGTCAAATGTCAATGTATCTTCTATTCGATCTGGATATTAAGTAGTGATATGCTGGGATGTATAAACCAGAAGTTAATGAAAAACGTTATCTATTTGTTGTATGTTGTTTTGTTTGATCGATGCCTGAATTTTTAATTATGATTACATGTATGCACTTTGTGTTTACATTTATTTTACCAGTGATGATCGATTTAGCATATATATCATTCAAATTTTTGCATAAACTTTTACAATACCTACTCCATTTCTTTCAATAATAACCACAACACATGATTTTCTCTTGATTCTTTTTATTTGCATATAAAATCAAGTAAGCATATGTGTCCTGTTTTTAAGTGTGGTTCTAATTTTGTGTAATGATTGAAAACATGTGAAAATTAACCGATGCTTGCAAACAAAAAGGTTTGTTTTTTCAAAAATATATTTCAAAAAGCAAAATCTAATTTTTTTTTGTGAGAAACGAATATTATGTAATGTTTAAATATATGAAATATATCACAAGATTTTAAACAAATTTTACATATTAATATCAATTACTATTGTCAATGTAAGGTCATTAATTAGTTGGTATTGTATTTGAAATTGCTTAAAAAAATTTGGATTTGTTTTATTTATTCATGTTGATAGTGGAACAAAAACTAGTTGTTGGTAAGCACAGTTATGTCCATTAAAACTTACAAAATGATGATGACTAATTTAGTAATAGAGATACAAGAGATAAGAAAAAAGTTAGGAATTGAATATTATTATTTATTTTTTCTATTGATTATATTACGTGGAAAAAATAGTAAGCCTAGCTGTAAAATCGAGTAAATCATGAGTTTACCTACTTGAACCAAAAATTTCTCCTAAAACAAATATCTTTAAAGCGTCACAACATTTTAAACTCATATACATACCATTTTTTCTAAACAAATGAAGTAGGAATACAAGAAAAAAATGTTTCAAAAGTTAATCACCTATTATCAAGAGTTAAGAATAGTAAACGCACCACATTTTGTGTTTTGGTTCTTTAGATTGTGATAGCAGTAAGGGAGGAGTTGTTTGTGTTTGTAATTGTAAAATGTTACTGGAGGACATATTTGTAGTGGACGGACAAAAGAATAGCCAATTGAATCCGATGTTTGGTAAAATCCTAAAAAAAATAAAAATCATTTGCACCCATAACTCAAGTTGGATAATTCTCAAAGAGTTTAAAAGAAAAAAATCTTTAGGCAATTAAAAATATTGAAATGCATGGTAGTTTGGACCATCAACTAATTGTAAAAAGGTTAGGTTTTTCAGTTGGAGGATTGTTGAATAACTAATCAAATAGTTATTTACCATACATTATATTTGAAAATAGGTAATTCAATTCGTTAATAAAAAATAATCAATTAAATTCATTAGTTTTTTTGATAGTAGATAAGTCAATTCATTAGTTAAAATAGCTAGTTTAATTGGTTATGGCTAACAAATAGCTAGTTTTAATTGGTTATGGCTAACATCGCTATTTGTCAGATAGACCACCATATCTTTGAATCTCTATATTAATTATTATTTTGGTAGGATGAAATAAATTGAAAATATGTAAAATGTGTTATTTTTTTTATTTTATATGATGCTTTAACAAATCAATCCAATCTTCTGTATACATAATTACTCCCTCTGTCCCAAAAAGATTCTCACACTTTTCTTTTTGGGACATCCCAAAACTAATGAACCTACTATACTCACTATTTTTTAACATTATTTTTCACTATGACACCCATTAACTTTATTTCTTTTTTATTAAACATAGCTTTCTTGCTGATTCTAGTTGATATTGGATTTTTATGGAATTTCTTGCTGTCCAAGACTTCCGTGGCCTATATAAACACAATCCATCATCATAAAACGGGCCAACACTCAATACAACACAGAGAGAGAGCCGAGAGACGGAGATTCAGACTTGGAGAAGGATTCCTACGTTGACAAGCTTAGGAGATCTATATCTACTTTTGTATTCTTCTAATTAGGCGATACTCTTGTATTTCAGATTTGTTTTCTTAACTCTATTACTCTAGCACTATTGTTTTCTTTCAGCCTTTATTTATTACCATGGTTTCATCAGATCCCATGATAACGAGCCGTTCGATTATGAACTAATCGTTGTCATGGGATTCTAACGGATTTATTTACGGATTTTAGTAGTTTGATTGCTTTAAAGATTTGTGTGTGATGAATTATTGATTTTCTCGTATGGTTGTGCTTATTCATCTTGGATGCGTAGCTAACATCTAAGTTGTATTGTTAATCTCTATTGAAGCGACAGTGGATATAGAGATTTAGAACTTGTCATGCTAGCATGGGATTATGTATGTTTTGACATCATGATTTGTAGTTTAATTTTAACCATCTTATGCTGCCCTATGTGATCTCAATGGATAACTTGTGCTTAAAACGTTATATTTTCAAATCTTATAGACATATAGGATCTAAACATAATTGGTGTCTACCCATCTTCTATCTGTTTTATGGATGTTTGAGTAGTTTGGTATTCGTATACTGATAGGTAACCTATACTTGTTTCGTGTTGTCTGATCAGTTATCATAACCATCACATGCATTGATTAAAGGCATCAACTCAAAGCGAAGTATTTAATGAAGTTAGGATCCCATGTTTATTCTCACATAAGTAATTTGATTCTTAATCTCATTAGTTAATTAGATCTAAATATTGTTAATTTGCTTCTTAGTTAATTATTTAAATCAAACCCAAAATTGATATTTGTCTTAGCAGTGAATAGAGATCATACATTATTGCATAGATGCATATTCTAAAAATTACCAGTCTTTGTGGGAACGAACTCTACTTTATTCTATATTACTTGTGACCACGTACGCTTGCGTGATTTTGTGTGAACAAGATACAGCTTCAAGGTTGAACACCTTGATGGAGTTAAGAATTGTCTAGCCGACTTCTTAACCAGAGAATATCAGCAAAAGTAAGAGGAATGGTCTAGAAAACTCTACAGGTTTATGTCACATCCTATTACAGGTATCCAAGGAACCTTAGGCCTATAAATAGAAGAGGAATTCAGCAATTAGAAATCACACCAAACACAAACATCTTCTATAAAGATCCTTCAATAGATCAAAATCTCTTTATTTGAGATAAACTATGGACTCTTCCACAGAACAGTTAAAATTGAAAAAATCCATTCTCTTGAAGAAGATCCAGCTTCTCAACGATGAATATCATATAGTTTAAGCCAACTAGAATTTATAAGGAAGTACTCTCTTCCTTAACAACAAAAGGTTATTTCTACACCTTCCTTTGAAACAAGCAAAGTAGAAACTAGTCCATCTCAAACGGAATATGGTAAAGACATATCAACACCGTTGAAAGCTGTGATTTTTATAAAAAGCAAAAATGTAGGGAAAAATGAGTTTCCTAAACTTTAAAAGGTCATTTCATCACCTTCTTCAGAAATGAAACAAGATGAGGCTAATCCTGAGTAAACGGCTCCAGGTAAAGATTCAACAAATCCGTTGAAGGCTTTGAACTTGTCAAAAATTTAGAATGAGGTACAGACCTCCTTAACGTTAGTTGAATCCTCAAACTTAAGTTTGAGACTTAACGGGGGAATTCAAAAATCCCTAACAAGATTGAAAGTCATATTTCAGCAATCCCTTCCGGATATAAAGGCTCTAAAACCTATTATATTGTGTTTAATGGTCCTAATGCAGGAATATACACCACATGGGAGATAGCAGAGAAATCAGTCAAAGGTTTCTCTATTGTCAAGCACAAAAAATATAAATCTTTCGCTGAAGCAAGAGTTGTAGCAAATATCTATACTAATCAAGGGTTTAAACCACCACTTGAGTTGATAAGTTCTGCAGAAGCATTACAGCAAACGTATGCAGGTACAATCACTCAGAAGAAAGGATCCTCAAGCAAGATAGTGCTAGGGACTATTCCAAATAATCAACAACCAACGTTGATACAAACTGATGAAGATACCATCGAAACTCTTTACTCAGGGTTCAACTATCTTTATCAATATGGCAAAACAGCCACAGAAAAGGAGTTTGTTAATGAACATTTCTTCACTATAGATAAGAAGAATGTTAGTTATTTTAACTTCTATCCAAATGCTAAACCAGAGATGGTGTATGAAGCATATCAGTACGGATTATTAGCTCAAGTCTATCCTGCTAGTAATCTATTGGAAATCTCTAGATTCCCCAAGGAATTTAGAAAAGCAGTTAAGGCATACAAAACAAACTATCTTAAAGGTCAAGAAATTGATATCTTCATTAAAACAACCTGTACAATTATCTATTGGGAGAATGAAAAAGAATATGACTGTCCGGCCAATCAACCATTCCATTACATTCAGGTTGGTTCTGCAAAAGAAAAAATCTATTCTCCAAGTCAAGCCATGGCACCTACTCTGGAGAAGAAGGATTTAAGAGAACTTGCTGAGTAGAAATTAATGATTTTAATCAATAAAATATTCAGCATTAAGAAAGAAGATAAACTAAAAGTTAACCTCGCAATGGTTAATGCTTTAATGACATCTTACTCACATAAGGGATTAAGTGAAGAAGATTACAATAAAACTGTAGCCTTCAGAAGACAGCTGCTACACAAAGATGCTGTTGGTTCCCACCGAGACCTCTTTTGTAAAAGAAAGCAAAAGGAGATAAGAAAATTTGGCATCCAGCTTGAATGTCAACATTGCGAACCCACCACTACAAAAGATGCTTCAGATAAAGGAAACGTAGTGGAGGAGGAATAAAGTAGAGAGAATTTACTATCAAGCACAGGAGAAGACAAGATAAGGAATCTTATCTCTTCACTCAAAGGTGCAACAATAATGGAGTACAAAAATGTAATCATTTACGTTTGTAATTTTGTACAGATCCTCGACCCTATTCTATAAAAGGCGAGTTAAGTTTCAGTACTAGACATCTTGAGCTTGAACAAAGAAGAGCATAGGCACTGTATTATCAAAAAGTTCAGAATGAATGAGTAAAGCCCTTAGGGGTTGTGAGTGTAAAAAGACTCATAATGAGTCTATATTAGTATAATTATGTTGATCAATAAAAAGTCTTTTCTTTGTTATATCTTGGTTATATTTTGAGTTATTCTGGAGTCCGTTTTGGAGCACAGGGAGTACCGCTAGGCAAGAGGCCGTTAGGGAAACGCCACTCATAGGATTGAAGACAAAGAATAATAACCAGAAGATCTAGACGAGAAAAGAAAGTTTTAAAGATCAACAGTTTCTATGCAGATAAAGATCATTGGAGGAGCCTGGTAAATCTCACAACCCTATTTAAACAAAATGGTTTATTAATATTAAGGGTAATGCCATGATTGACATGTCTAACCTAGAATATCTAGATCGTCTCTTAGATACCTCTAGAAATATTATTTCCCCTGGAAATCAAATACAGACTAGATGCCTAATCTGGGATTTAGAAGCTATAAAAGAAGAGCAACCTTCTTTTTATAATAGATTTTCTAGTATAATAGAAAATGAAATTCGTAATTTGAAAAAAATTATGAAATTAGAACCCTATCCTTGTAATAGGACTAAAATATCAGAGGACAGTTCCTCTAATATGTCATACTAGCATAAGTCCAATACACCGCTATAAGACAAAAAAATGGGTATTTTGGACCCATCAATAAAAAAATGGGTATTTTGGACCCATCAATAAGAAAACTAGGTAAAAGAGACCTTCACCCCTAATAAATTGAACCTTGTACTTGGTGAATGGGTGTTGCCATATTCTAGGTGAAATTTTAATACCATTACACTAGAAAAATTCTTGGCCTAAGAAGTACAGTATTTTCTTTCGAAGTTCGCTAACTCTAAAATTTAGATCACTCATCAGTCATCTCCCACCTTTCATATTCAGCATAACAATTTTTTGTTTATTCAGATTTTATGTTTTTAAACAAATAACTTTTTGGGTATACATCTTAAAAGTATATTCGACTGAAACTTTCATCTTCGGATTGATAGTGGAAAATTATTCACTGGCAATCACTCTTCACTCATATCTACTAAGTAATGTGTTTATATTGGGGATTAAACTAGTTTATGTTATGCAAGGATTCAAAACCGCCCACCCATAAAGGTTCCAACTAGTGCCTTATATGTCCAACCATGCACCCAATTTTCAAACTTCTCGAACTCTCATTTGTAGTCTCGTAGTGAGCCTACCTGTGTCACCTTTGATAATACTTCATCAAATTCTTCCCTCTCTGCTGGTCCAAAACGAATCCAAAGTTCTTTTGTAAATGATTCTCTGTCACTGTTTTTGAGTACAAAGTTTGGTCAGGCGGGACGGAATCGAACCCTTGACCTCATGTAACACAAGGCAAGTTCATACCAACCGAGCTAGATTTTCTTGTGCGCCTTGGAAATAAAAATTGTGCTACAAGATAAAATCATTCTATTGAATCGTCAAAAATACTTTGGAAACTCCAACTTTGCCATTTTAGATGAAAATGCTTGTCCATTGCCATCAACTTCATGTTGTGTTTGAGAGCTCCTGCAATTGTTGTTGTTGTTGTTAAAGGTTTGGGCATTTGAAAGTATGGCATCTAACAACTTGGCCATGATTTCGTCGATGCCTTGCATTCCGGTTAAGACTCCAGCAACTGCCGCCTCTAAAGCTTCACTCATCTCTTTGTTAGTTTCCATATATCCTTACTCTTGATACCAATGTTAGGTCCCAATCAAGAGTAATAGATAATACATGTTGCATGGCTTAAATACACTCAGAAAGAAACTACCTACTTGGATAATTGTCGTTCACTAAATCACTACTAAAACTTACAATCCCACCACTTTTAACACAACAACTACTAAGCACATAAATATATTACTAAATAATATAAATGGTAAATCTAATACTAATTAATAAAAATAATAATTGCCAGCAGACATTTTACAGGAGTCTTTACAGGTAAAAATGAAAAGACACACAATAAAGGTGAAATGGCAATAGCCGATACTTTCGACATCACGAAATGTGGAAGTCTTTCATAAATGTTTAAGTTTTTTTCCAAATTCAAAATTGTCGAAAAGCAAAGATCTTGAAGATTATTTATGGAGTCTAAAAACATTGTACTACATGTCTACATCTATTTATATTCTTGTAATCTAGGTAAACCACGTACCCTTATCCTAAAAACAAACTTTCATGTTGATCTGCATGTTATTTTAAACCCTTCATAAATTTTAAATTTTATTTACATTAGTGACATTACGCAAACGAAAGGTTTCATCTAGGAGACCACTAAGGAAGAGATAGGTATGAAAATATATTAAAAATTGGTAATTATATTCAAGAAAACAAAAAGAAAATCGATGATTTTTTAGGAATATGCCCACTACCTAATCAATTTAATATATAACAAAATGAATTAGTCTTTGTTTGTATAAATTTTTTTTAAGGGTTATTTATATAACTAGTCGATAAAATCGCGTTTCGCGACAACGTTATAGCTTTTTTAATAAAAATTCAATATATATATATATATATATATATATATATATATATATATAATATTATATCATTAATATTAAATTTTAACAGTTAACATAGTCCTCTCTGAGTCGCTCTTTAAACACGATTTTCTACAAAGCCGTTTTCTCGTTAAATATTATGAATACTTGTATTTAAAATTTAATCCATAAAAATCTAAACCTAAAATAAAAATAAAAATTATGACATCAATGACAAATTCTAGCAATTACTACAATCGTGTTAATAATTGACAAACGTAGACAAGAAAAAAAAATCTAGTGAAAGGTCAAACCGTCAAAAAAGGCTCAAATTAATAACCGTGTTAAAATATATAGGAGATGCATATTTATATAAATATAATTTTGAATCATGTACTATAATTTATTTTATACATACACATTATATTAGAGACTTCAACCAAATACATTATCTTCTTTTAATATTTATAATGTATTTTCGGGAAAATTTCATGATCAAAATAAATTTGTTCTGAAAATTAAGTTCATTGTGTTGCATGCAATTTACGATTTTTTGGTTAACAATTTTCAGCAATATCATGCAAGTCCTTCATACATTATTATATTGGTTTAACAAATTATAATATCTGCAGTAAATTTTTATCTGTAAGCAAAGAAGATAATCTATACATTATCTATATCACCTAATTAGCCACATAATTACATAGAAAATAATTAAGAGAATATGGTAACACAATGAAGACTAATAAAGCTAGAGACACTATAATAGTAATTACGAATACAATTATTAGTTATCTAATAATGATAATTTATATTTGTCGTATATATTTTTCAAAATTTTTTGTCTTGTATTTCTAATGTGTATTTTATGTAAAAGAAATTAGAGAGAAATAATGATTATATGCTTTTTTACTTATAAAAATGTATATAATTAATATTCATAGAATTATATTTAAAAAATTGCACACATGTAGTTCTCTATGCTAAAAATAATGAGCATGATTGTAGGATTCTTAAAGCAATTAATTTTTATGTAGAAAGCATAAAAGAAAAGTAAGATTTGTAATTAACTATTTAGAAATTAAAATTCACTAAAATATATTAAAAAGTAAAATGTAAATTGAAAAATTAATACTTTTTATAGGGATAGTCTGGTGCCAACTATTGAATTATTATTTTTTAAAAAGAACAAGTAAAATAAAAAATAATTATTAATGATTCCCTTAAGATTAACATCTTTGAAGGATTTTATTCGTATAAAAAAAGAATCCCATTATCCATGTGAAAAAAATTTGTTCCAAATTACATGTTCGTCTCTTCTTTTCATATAAATTTAAGTCTAATTTTCCAAAATTACCTCATATTTAATAGGGATATTTACAAATATATATATATATTTTTAACTTTCTTTTACGTTTTTACTATCATTAACTTCCTCTTTCAATTCTATAATCTTATTTTTATAAATATAAACTTTATTTTTAACTTTTTATTTTTTTAAAAATACGTTTTGCAACTTCCATTTCAGTCTCATTTGCAACTCACACGGGCGCGCATTTACAAATGGGTTGCAAAGGTTGCTATTTTTATAAATAGTTTTAAAAGTGGTAGTATTTTTAAAAAAATAATTTGAAGGACGGGTAGTTTTGAGATTATCTCTATTTAATATTT
This sequence comes from Saposhnikovia divaricata, assembly GCA_036435485.1. Classification (NCBI taxonomy): domain Eukaryota; kingdom Viridiplantae; phylum Streptophyta; class Magnoliopsida; order Apiales; family Apiaceae; genus Saposhnikovia; species Saposhnikovia divaricata. Next base: position 31,988,818 of record CM071600.1, read on the forward strand.
GGAATGTTTGACTTTGGTTAAAACTTAACTCTATACTCATTTTTCAATGCATTTATTATGGGTATTTGTTAAAAAACTTTATCCAACAAACATTTTTGTTCATATGCTTAATATTTTGAAGAGGAACCGAGGAGACAAAAATATTGTTATTAAATTTGACATCTGTTATGGATTCTGTAGTTGATCATGCCATTAATTCTACTATATTAGTTTGAAGGCACTGCATCCACCATTTCTGTGTGCTCATCAAAACCCAAAACTCTGTGCTTTCCTAGGTATAACTAAATACCCTAATTAACCTACACTCTCCACAATCAACCCCTTGCAAAAGCCCTAACTAGCTAGCAAATGGCATCCTCAAACAATGTATCACTCCCTGTCAACAAGCCCGTTCACAAAGATCGCACCAAGGTGGACGGCCGTGTCCGCCTGCCAGCTCCATGTGCCGCGATCCCAGCATCCGCATCGTCTGATCAGCTGGTTTGTACACCAGCTGGCGCGATCCCAGCATCGGCGCCGTCTGTTATGGCACCGTTGAGTGGGTCGGTGGCTGGTCATGGGGGTTCTGCACCTGGATTGTTAGGTGGGGTGAGGCCGGATTGCAGGTTGTTTTTGGGACAAGGCCGTGATGGGATGGGAGCTGCTGGGAATGTGGGGCTTGGAGGTGGAAATGTGGAGTACCCGAGAATGGGATACTATATGTCATTGTTGATGTTTGGGGATGGGGAGGAGGAGGCCGAGAAGTTATTTATGAATTAAAATCAAAATATTGTGGTAGCAGGCCGTGTTTCATGTGTTTGTACGTCAAATGTCAATGTATCTTCTATTCGATCTGGATATTAAGTAGTGATATGCTGGGATGTATAAACCAGAAGTTAATGAAAAACGTTATCTATTTGTTGTATGTTGTTTTGTTTGATCGATGCCTGAATTTTTAATTATGATTACATGTATGCACTTTGTGTTTACATTTATTTTACCAGTGATGATCGATTTAGCATATATATCATTCAAATTTTTGCATAAACTTTTACAATACCTACTCCATTTCTTTCAATAATAAACACAACATATGATTTTCTCTTGATTCTTTTTATTTGCATATAAAATCAGGTAAGCATATGTGTCCTGTTTTTAAGTGTGGTTCTAATTTTGTGTAATGATTGAAAACATGTGAAAATTAACCGATGCTTGCAAACAAAAAGGTTTGTTTTTTCAAAAATATATTTCAAAAAGCAAAATCTATTTTTTTTTTTGAGAAATGAATATTATGTAATGTTTAAATATATGAAATATATCACAAGATTTTAAACTATTAATATCAATTACTATTGTCAATGTAAGGTCATTAATTAGTTGGTATTGTATTTGAAATTGCTTAAAAAAATTTGGATTTGTTTTATTTATTCATGTTGATAGTGGTGGAACAAAAACTAGTTGTTGGTAAGCACAGTTATGTCCATTAAAACGTACAAAATGATGATGACTAATTTAGTAATACAGATACAAGAGATATGAAAAAAGTTAGGAATTGAATATTATTATTTGTTTTTTCTATTGATTATATTACGTGGAAAAAATAGTAAGCCTAGCTGTAAAATCGAGTAAATCATGAGTTTACCTACTTGAAATAAAATTTTCTCGTAAAACAAATATCCTTAAAGCTTCACAACATTTTAAAATCATATACATACCATTTTTTCTAAACAAATGAAGTAGGAATACAAGAAAAAAATATTTCAAAAGTTAATCACCTATTATCAAGAGTCAAGAATAGTAAACGCACCACATTTTGTGTTTTGGTTCTTTAGATTGTGATAGCAGTAAGGGAGGAGTTGTTTGTGTTTGTAATTGTAAAATGTTACTGGAGGACATATTTGTAGTGGACGGACAAAAGAATAGCCAATTGAATCCGATGTTTGGTAAAATCCTGAAAAAATAAAAATCATTTGCACCCATAACTCAAGTTGGATAATTCTCAAAGAGTTTAAAAGAAAAAAAACTTTAGGCAATTAAAAGATTGAAATGCATGGTAGTTTGGACCATCAACTAATTGTAAAAAGGTTAGGTTTTTCAGTTGGAGGATTGTTGAATAACTAATTCAAATAGTTATTTACCATACATTATATTTGAAAATAGGTAATTCAATTCGTTAATAAAAAATAATCAATTAAATTCATTAGTTTTTTTGATAGTAGATAATTCAATTCATTAGTTAAAATAGCTAGTTTAATTGGTTATGGCTAACAAATAGCTAGTTTTAATTGGTCATGGCTAACATCGCTATTTGTCAGATAGACCACCATATCTTTGAATCTCTATATTAATTATTATTTTGGTAGGATGAAATAAATTGAAAATATGTAAAATGTGTTATTTTTTTATTTTATATGATGCTTTAACAAATCAATCCAATCTTCTGCATACATAATTACTCCCTCTGTCCAAAAAGATTCTCACACTTTTCTTTTTGGGACATCCCAAAACTAATGAACCTACTATACTCACTATTTTTTAACACTATTTTTCACTATGACACCCATTAACTTTATTTCTTTTTTATTAAACATAGCTTTCTTGCTGATTCTAGTTGATATTGGATTTTTATGGAATTTCTTGCTGTCCAAGACTTCCATGGCCTATATAAACACAATCCATCATCATAAAACGGGCCAACACTCAATACAACACAGAGAGAGCCGAGAGACGGAGATTCAGACTTGGAGAAGGATTCCTACGTTCGTGACAAGCTTAGGAGATCTATATCTACTTTTGTATTCTTCTAATTAGGCGATACTCTTGGATTTCGGATTTGTTTTCTTAACTCTATTACTCTAGCACTATTGTTTTCTTTCAGCCTTTATTTATTACCATGGTTTCATCAGATCCCATGATAACGAGCCGTTCGATTATGAACTAATCGTTGTCATGGGATTCTAACGGATTTATTTACGGATTTTAGTAGTTTGATTGCTTTAAAGATTTGTGTGTGATGAATTATTGATTTTCTCGTATGGTTGTGCTTATTCATCTTGGATGCGTAGCTAACATCTAAGTTGTATTGTTAATCTCTATTGAAGCGACAGTGGATATAGAGATTTAGAACTTGCCATGCTAGCATAGGATTATGTATGTTTTGACATCATGATTTGTAGCTTAATTTTAACCATCTTATGCTGCCCTATGTGATCTCAATGGCTAAATTGTGCTTAAAACGTTATATTTTCAAATCTTATAGACATATAGGGTCTAAACATAATTGGTGTCTACCCATCTTCTATCTCTTTTATGGATGTTTGAGTAGTTTGGTATTCGTATACTGACAGGTAACCTATACTTGTTTCGTGTTGTCCGATCAGTTATCATAACCATCACATGCATTGATTAAAGGCATCAACTCAAAGCGAAGTATTTAATGAAGTTAGGATCCCATGTTTATTCTCACATAAGTAATTTGATTCTTAATCTCGTTAGTTAATTAGATCTAAATATTGTTAATTTGCTTCTTAGTTAATTATTTAAATCAAACCCAAAATTGATATTTGTCTTAGCAGTGAATAGAGATCATACATTATTGCATAGATGCATATTCTAAAAATTACCAGTCTTTGTGGGAACGAACTCTACTTTATTCTATATTACTTGTGACCACGTACGCTTGCGTGATTTTGTGTGAACAAGATACAGCTTCAAGGTTGAACACCTTGATGGAGTTAAGAATTGTCTAGCCGACTTCTTAACCAGAGAATATCAGCAAAAGTAAGAGGAATGGTCTAGAAAACTCTACGGGTTTATGTCACATCCTATTGCAGGTATCCAAGGAACCTTAGGCCTATAAATAGAAGAGGAATTCAGCAATTAGAAATCACACCAAACACAAACATCTTCTATAAAGATCCTTCAATAGATCAAAATCTCTTTATTTGAGATAAACTATGGACTCTTCCACAGAACAGTTAAAATTGAAAAAATCCATTCTCTTGAAGAAGATCCAGCTTCTCAACGATGAATATCATATAGTTTAAGCCAACTAGAATTTGTAAGGAAGTACTCTATTCCTTAACAACAAAAGGGTATTTCTACACCTTCCTTTGAAACAAGCAAAGTAGAAACTAGTCCATCTCAAACGGAATATGGTAAAGACATATCAACACCGTTGAAAGATGTGATTTTTATAAAAAGCCAAAATGTAGGGAAAAATGAGTTTCCTGAACTTTAAAAGGTCATTTCATCACCTTCTTCAGAAATGAAACAAGATGAGGCTAATCCTGAGTAAACGGCTCCAGGTAAAGATTCAAAAAATCCGTTGAAGGCTGTGAACTTGTCAAAAAATTAGAATGAGGTACAGACCTCCTTAACGTTAGTTGAATCCTCAAACATAAGTTTGAGACTTAACGGGGGAATTTAAAAATCCCTAACAAGATTGAAAGTCATATTTTAGCAATCCCTTCCGGATATAAAGGCTCTAAAGCCTATTATATTGTGTTTAATGGTCCTAATGCAGGAATATACACCACATGGGAGATAGCAGAGAAATCAATCAAAGGTTTCTCTATTTTCAAGCACAAAAAATATAAATCTTTCGCTGAAGCAAGAGTTGCAGCAAATATCTATACTAATCAAGGGTTTAAACCACCACTTCAGTTGATAAGTTCTGCAGAAGCATTGACTACTACAGATTTTAACTTAGAGAACGTTTTTTTAGCTCTTACATAGCGTTTTTAAACGCTATCTAAGGAGCCGCTATTGAAGTAAAGTGCACTTAGATAGCGTTTTTGTTGCCACTCTCTAAGTGCAGTTCTAGATAACGTTTTCATAAACGCTATATAAGTAAGTGTTATGTAAGTGCATGTTTTTCAATAACGTTCCCTCAAATGCTATTGTAGTTAATAACACTTACTTAGATAACACTTCTAGAAACGTTATGCAAGTATATATCATTTTTTTAATTTGTTACCAGCCTTTTGTTCACTGATGTATTCCTAGAATATTCTTAAATACAATCCAACAAAGAGAACTCCAATCACACAAACTAGAAACTTAAATTACTTGATGAACTTGTAAAATAAATCACAAATCAACAATTAATTTCCATAAAGACTTAAATAGTATTTTTACATTGCAACAACCATCATAAAAAATTTATCTCCACAAAATTCATACACTAATACACCTATTGATAGAGCTAAAAGAATAGTATCAAAAACTACATATTCAAAATCTTCAAACAACTCTGTTTACACCCCCAACACTATTGCAAATCTTCCTTGCCATATCGTCAGGGAACTTGTTTTCAAATTTACACCTGCAATAAAAGTAACCACTTGATACATATACAAACCCGTATTTAAAAATCAAACAAATAACGAAAATATAAAACATATTTTGATAAAAGAGAGAACTTGAGAAAAAGAGAACTATGAAGCACAATGCAAATTCAAAACATAACAGCACATAAATTTATAAACATAAATTCATAACATTACTTATCTCTTCAATGTAAAACACATATATTTATAAAAAAATTGTTATTCCTAATACTGGTGTCAAATGAAGTAAACACTGTGATATATAAAGAAAAAGTAGTTGTTTACCATTTGTATATAGCCAAACCAGTCATTTACTGGCCCGTCAAGAGGAACTGAGAATGCAAACATCACAGTGAAACAAGCAAGTCATTGCTCAGAATTGGCTAAGAAAATAAGGCCATACTAGATAAACCAATAAAATATTGTGAAGGCCATACCAGAAAAATCACAAAATACAAACCCTAGGCATGACACCATTGAATACAACATCTGGAACCTATAAGAGTAACTCTTAATGATGGGCATCAATGCGGTAATGTTGCTCTTAATTTCTAATAACAGTGTAATTATATATGATAAGCTAGTGAATATGCACAAACTGTAGCGCCTTGGAGAAAGATTAAAGGATACTAAAAAAGACCTCTAGCTGCCAACTCAGATTAACCCCACAGGTCCAGTAACAGCTCCATTTGTGGGGGTCACTAGATGTTCTATGAAGACCGGACCAGAAAAGGCCATGTCAGCAAATCAATAAAATATTGTGAAGGGAGATAAAGATAATAATAGATCATATATATTGGAGTTGAGATAATGTACATATAATAAGGTTAATCTGAGAAGGAAATCAGTAGAAAAGATAATTAAACCAGAAAAAAAATAACCGTGGAATCCTCAGACTATAATGACTTCCGTATTGCATGAAGCTGGACAGAACGATCAGCACAGAGGAATGCAATCTTAGAATAATCATCATCCAGCACCTAAAGAAGACCAATATTAGCTTACCAATACTTTATGTTCAGGAAACTAATATTTCTGAAGAAAAGAAATTGTGCTTCCTCTAAAACACGCATTAAAAGTCTCCTACTTGCTAGTAAATAAACCAGAGAACACGCTGTTAACAACTTTCCATGAAAGAAACCTCTAGAATCCATCAATATTAGAAGATTTGCAATAGGTTACAAACAAGAACTACATGTCCTCTATATTTTTAGGTCGGACATGTCATCTATAGTCGTCTTGTGTAGAAAGACCATATCAATTCCTAAAACCATGGAACTACTGTTTTCTGGTTCTAATTCATATGCAGTAGAGCATCCGACCAAATATTCGAAAAATCATTAATGTATGCAGTTATAACTTATAAAATCAACAGCCTCAAACCGGCCAGGATATATTTCTAAACTGTGTTCTTGCAGTCTGGAAGGATGCTGATAGACCAAGGAGGTAAGTTGTAGTGCATATTGTTAAATTCTACTTTAGCAAAAGAATTTTTGTCGTAGTTTGCAAGAAATGCAGCACAAGCTCCTGACTTTGATTTGAAAACATTAGCCTATATGGTACCCACAGAAAGCAAATATTAGAGTTTAATCTTCATCCTAATTTAAAACCGACCAAGTGACTAGCTTACTGCAGAGACTGGAGAAATTCTAACCTCATGATAGTTTCCCAGCACTATTCTAGTGGGATCTCCAGACACTAACGTTGTCTCGCACAATTTTATTGCTCTGTGCAGATCTTTCAGATGACCCCATTTAGGTTGCCTTAATAGCCATAAAATAGGAAATTTAAAGTCACTAAGACTTTATAAGTAGCTTACTCATAGAAGTACATGACAGAATATATATAACATGTAACTCGAAGCATAGAAGCATAGAAGCATAACTAGTAGCAATAAAAGGACCACCAGCAGTCCTGCCAAAGTTTGTTCCTCCGTGGTACTGGAAGCATAGAAGCAAGTAACTTGATACTGGTGTGACATACATATAAAGGAGCCAAGGGAGACATCTAAACAACCGAAATACAATTTTCATGAGTATTCAAAATTACCGTGTAATAATTAACAAAAGATCCACCCTTCTGTATAAACCTTGCAATTGAAAATGCTATGTCTTCGGCTGGACGGTGTGGGACTGCACCTCCAAAATTAGTAAACCTGCACCAAAAAATTAAATGAACACTGGCCAGTACATGATTTATAGCACTAAAGCTGTGTAAGTACAACACTGAAAGAAGGAAACCAAGCATTAGTTCGAAAAACATTCAAAAGATTTACCAGCCCGTCCAGGCTTCAGTCCACATCTTTGGTTTATATGCTTTGTTGGGAGAGAAGTAATCACAGTAAAAACCATTGCAAGCATTGATCTATAAATGATAAGATACGAGGTTAAAAATTAAATTGCGAGCAACAAAAAAAATTACCATTAAGAAGTGCATAAGAAAATATTGTACTATATTTTATGCTAAAAACTAAAATCTAAGAAAGCAAAGTACAAGGTTTTAGTTGTACCCAAAATTCCATTCAGCACAAGCATAGGGACCAACCCTGAGATGAACATAGAGACCAGCTTGCTTCACTAGCTTTATGAATTTCACCAGGTCATATCTGTCCTCAAAATAATACTACATCAAGAAAAGAACAACATTATAGCAGATATATAAAGACACTGGAAAAAAGTACATAAACAAGATATGAGGTCTATATAATCTTTACTTTGCCAGGTTGGGGTTCATGGCCATTCCAGAAAACATATGTCTGGATTACATCCAAACCTCCTTCTTTTGCCTTCTGAATAAGATCTGGCCACATCTGCAACAACTCAAAATGTAAAAACACATTTTATTATAACTGTAAAAAATTTACTTGATACAAACAGCATATATATCATCAAATTACTTATAAGCTTCCAAAAATAAAGACTTCAACCAAGTTAAAAATGCCAGAGTATGTATATGCATACACTCACACCCTTATGCTAAAAATAGCTTAAAATTTCAGAATGGACAAGGGAGAAGGAAAGATAAGAGGTTCCTTATAAACCCACGTAGTACATTGGCATAAAATACACACACACAGGGGGGAAGGAGGGAGGGAGAGAGAGGGAGGGGGAGAGAGAGAGAGGGAGGGGGGAGAGAGAGAGAGGGAGGGAGGGAGGGAGGGAGAGAGAGAGAGAGAGAGAGAGAGAGAGAGAGAGAGAGAGAGAGAGAGAGAGAGGTACAATTGGAACCAATCAAGCATCAAAAACCTTTGAACTGAAAAATCCCCAAATCGTAGAAACTAGGTTTGTAACCAATAAAATCTCCAGTTTGCAATCAGAGATTAAGACGAGAATGAAACGAAGCAAAATCTATATGGATCTTGATGTAAAGAACAGTATGAACAAGAATATGTATATCGATTTGTCGGAGAAACAAACAATCGGCCGGATTTTGAAAGTCATTGTTATGTTTTTCTGAGGTGAAATGAGAGAGATAGAGAGAATAGAGGGGATATACAGCGGAAGATGAACGATAGTATGTATATGTTTAGGGTTAAAAAAATAAATTGAAAATAAAAATAAAAATACTTATGATAACGTGTTTAAAACGCTATACAAGAGTTAAAAAATGAATTAAAAATAAACAAAATATACTTAAAATACAGTAACTACCATAGCATATATAAAAACGCTATCTTAGTTCGAACTAACATAGCGTTTCTGAAAACAACGATATCCTAATATTTTTTTAAATTTTTCATTTTTTTTTCAGCTTTGGACAAAATAACTTGTATAGCGCTTTTTACATAAACGCTATGCAAGTTCTTCACTTGCATAGCGCATCCAGAAAAATGCTATGTAAGTGGTGTATCCTAAGTTCAAATGTGTAGTAGTGATTACAGCCAACGTATGCAGGTGCAATCACTCAGAAGAAAGGATCCTCAAGCAAGATAGTGCTAGGGACTATTCCAAATAATCAACAACCAACGTTGATACAAACTGATGAAGATACCATCGAAACTCTTTACTCAGGGTTCAACTATCTTTATCAATATGGCAAAACAGCCACAGAAAAGGAGTTTGTTAATGAACATTTCTTCACTATAGATAAGAAGAATTTTAGTTATTTTAACTTCTATCCAAATGCTAAACCAGAGATGGTGTATGAAGCATATCAGTACGGATTATTAGCTCAAGTCTATCCTGCTAGTAATCTATTGGAAATCTCTAGATTCCCCAAGGAATTTAGAAAAGCAGTTAAGGCATACAAAACAAACTATCTTAAAGGTCAAGAAATTGATATCTTCATTAAAACAACCTGTACAATTATCTATTGGGAGAATGAAAAAGAATATGACTGTCCGGCCAATCAACCATTCCATTACATTCAGGTTGGTTCTGCAAAAGAAAAAATCTATTCTCCAAGTCAAGCCATGGCACCTACTCTGGAGAAGAAGGATTTAAGAGAACTTGCTGAGTAGAAATTATTGATTATAATCAATAAAATATTCAGCATTAAGAAAGAAGATAAATTAAAAGTTAACCTCGCAATGGTTAATGCTTTAATGACATCTTACTCACATAAGGGATTAAGTGAAGAAGATTACAATAAAACTGTAGCCTTCAGAAGACAGCTGCTACACAAAGATGCTGTTGGTTCCCACCGAGACCTCTTTTGTAAAAGAAAGCAAAAGGAGATAAGAAAATTTGGTATCCAGCTTGAATGTCAACATTGCGAACCCACCACTACAAAAGATGCTTCAGACAAAGGAAACGTAGTGGAGGAGGAATAAAGTAGAAAGAATTTACTATCAAGCACAGGTGAAGACAAGATAAGGAATCTTATCTCTTCACTCAAAGGTGCAACAATAATGGAGTACAAAAATGTAATCATTTACGTTTGTAATTTTGTACAGATCCTCGACCCTATTCTATAAAAGGCGAGTTAAGTTTCAGTACTAGACATCTTGAGCTTGAACAAAGCAGAGCATAGGCACTGTATTATCAAAAAGTTCAGAATGAATGAGTAAAGCCCTTAGGGGTTGTGAGTGTAAACAGACTCATAATGAGTCTATATTAGTATAATTATGTTGATCAATAAAAAGTCTTTTCTTTGTTATATCTTGGTTATATTTTGAGTTATTCTGGAGTCCATTTTGGAGCACAGGGAGTACCGCTAGGGAAGAGGCCGTTAGGGAAACGCCACTCATAGGATTGAAGACAAAGAATAATAACCAGAAGATCTAGACGAGAAAAGAAAGTTTTAAAGATCAACAGTTTCTATGCAGATAAAGATCATTGGAGGAGCCTGGTAAATCTCACAACCCTATTTAAACAAAATGGTTTGTTAATATTAAGGGTAATGCCATGATTGACATGTCTAACCTAGAATATCTAGATCGTCTCTTAGATACCTCTAGAAATATTATTTCCCCTGGAAATCAAATAGAGACTAGATGCCTAATCTGGGATTTAGAAGCTATAAAAGAAGAGCAACCTTCTTTTTATAATAGATTTTCTAGTATAATAGAAAATGAAATTCGTAATTTGAAAAAAATTATGAAATTAGAACCCTATCCTTGTAATAGGACTAAAATATCAGAGGACAGTTCCTCTAATATGTCATACTAGCATAAGTCCAATAGACCGCTATAAGACAAAAAAATGGGTATTTTGGACCCATCAATAAAAAAATGGGTATTTTGGACCCATCAATAAGAAAACTAGGTAAAAGAGACCTTCACCCCTAATAAATTGAACCTTGTACTTGGTGAATGGGTGTTGCCATATTCTAAGTGAAATTTTAATACCGTTACACTAGAAAAATTCTTGGCCTAAGAAGTACAGTATTTTCTTTCGAAGTTCGCTAATTCTAAAATTTAGATCACTCATCAGTCATCTCCCACCTTTCATATTCAGCATAACAATTTTTTGGTTATTCAGATTTTATGTTTTTAAACAAATAACTTTTTGGGTATACATCTTAAAAGTATACTGTACTGAAACTTTCATCTTTGGATTGATAGTGGAAAATTATTCACTGGAAATCACTCTTCACTCATATCTACTAAGTATCTGCTGGTCCAAAACGAATCCAAAGTTCTTTTGTAAATGATTCTTTGATCACTGTTTTTTGAGTACAAAGTTTGGCCAGGCGGGACAAACCACACATATTTCAGACCATCTAACCTTGCAATTATCTACATTGTTTTTCACCACCACCCTCCCAACATTTCTATGTGTTGTAGGGAATCGAACCCTTGACCTCATGTAACACAAGGCAAGTTCATACCAACCGAGCTAGATTTTCTTGTGCGCCTTGGAAATAAAAAATTGTGCTACAAGATAAAATCATTCTATTGAATCGTCAAAAATACTTTGGAAACTCCAACTTTGCCATTTTAGATGAAAATGCTTGTCCATTCCCATCAACTTCATGTTGTGTTTGAGAGCTCCTGCAGTTGTTGTTGTTGTTGTTAGAGGTTTGGGCATTTGAAAGTATGGCATCTGACAACTTGGTCATGATTTCGTCGATGCCTTGCATTCCGGTTAAGACTCCAACAACTGCCGCCTCTAAAGCTTCACTCATCTCTTTGTTAGTTGCCATATATCCTTACTCTTGATACCAATGTTAGGTCCCAATCAAGAGTAATAGATAATACATGTTGCATGGCTTAAATACACTCATAAAGAAACTACCTACTTGGATAATTGTCGTTCACTAAATCACTACTAAAACTTACAATCCCACCACTTCTAACACAACAACTACTAAGTACATAAATATATTACTAAATAATATAAATGGTAAATATAATACTAATTAATAAAAATAATAATTGCCAGCAGACATTTTACAGGAGTCTTTACAGGTAAAAATGAAAAGACACACAATAAAGGTGAAATGGCAATAGCCGATACTTTCGACATCACGAAATGTGGAAGTCTTTCATAAATGTTTAAGTTTTTTTCCAAATTCAAAATTGTCGAAAAGCAAAGATCTTGAAGATTATTTATGGAGTCTAAAAACATTGTACTACATGTCTACATCTATTTATATTCTTGTAATCTAGGTAAACCACGTACCCTTGATCCTAAAAACAAACTTTCATGTTGATCTGCATGTTATTTTAAACCCTTCATAAATTTTGAATTTTATTTACATTGGTGACATTACGCAAACGAAAGGTTTCATCTAGGAGACCACTAACGAAGAGATAGGTATGAACATATATTAAAAATTGGTAATTATATTCAAGAAAACAAAAAGAAAATTAAAACGCTAGATATTTTAATAAAATTTCTTTAACGCCTTATTTTTTCTCTTTGACGAAGACTGTCATGGTACGAAAAAGGCTTTTTTTTTTCTTTTTTGGCGAAGACTTGTCATGATATGAAAAAGGTCAGAATATGAACAAACACAAACACTTAGTGAGCACACCAAGGAACTAATAGTTTAGAATGGTTTTGGAGTTTCTTTGAGCTCTATATATATTATGGAATCAACGATATCCACAAAAATTCAAAATTAGAAGAATATTTAAATATTTGCTTTGAAATGGTGTAAAAAATGCCTTAAAAGAAAATGATACCAGTCATAGTACTAAATTCAATTCATATGATAATCTTGTTAAGGTGCGAATCACTCAAATTACTCAAAAACGTGAAACAAAGTTTAGGCAACAAAATCCAATTCAGTTCCATGATTAAGTCATTAAATTTTTTGTTAAAATTGGGAAACTGAAAAGGAAAGATTTGGAATCCCATGGAATAAAAATGGAAGAAGTTCCTTATCTATAAAAAATAAGGTTCTATATCTGATGGCCGTAGGGATTCTAATGACAATCCATAGTGATCATTGGAAGATTTTAGAGTGTTTGTGTGTGTATTAATCTGACATTAGTCCTCTTACATTTTTTCCCTTTTCCTTTTAAATGTCTTTTTTCTTTTTCCTTGAGCTTGCTAGCAGCTTATAGATTCCGAGTACGTGATAGGGATAGATATTGGGATATATGGATTGATGTATGTACACCCAAAATTTATACCAGGAAAGTATTGACTTAGTCAAAGGATTCTTTGGAGATACATCTTCTCCAACTAGGCTGCAACATAACATTTGTGTTTGGTTTTGTTTTCATGTGCAACCAGAGTGTGTTTGCACCTAATTGTGCTTGTGCCTAGTCTTGTTTGAATGAGCAGACAGTTGTGTTTGCATGTACAAACAGAGTTGTGTTCGCATCTATTTGTTTTTGCAAAGGGTCAAATGTTCCTATCAGATTGAAGAGCCACATAAATTATTACAACTCTTGAAGAATGAAGAATGAAGACCAAACATATATATTTGAAGGCCCGATTCTGTATTCATATAAGTTGTCCTTATTTGGGGATCAGTGGTAGGTAAGCCCATCGATACGCTCTAGGGATCTCTCGTCCCCTTGTCCTCACTATTAGGTTTTGAGATGCCCTACGTGACATTTGTTTGGGAGAACTTGCCATGTAGTCTGGTGGGTTAGCCTCATCGGGGGTAGGACGGCGTTCGTACATTTGGAGTAAGTCATGACTGTCACTGCAATTGTTGAAGAGGAAAGGGCTAGTAGCGGTTGATGTTAGCTCCAATGATCAGCGCTAATGTTGTATCAGTGAAGTCCTCCTTCATGATTGAGCCTTGGGGTCATTGGACTAGACTTCATTGTACGGGCTCTCCTAAATGATCTTTCCAATTGGCCGACTTTGTCGATTTACTACAAGTGGGCCTAGGCTAAACCTATTTTTACTGGACTTTGGTTTCTTGCTCCAATAACTATGTGAGGCTTGATCCCTGTAAATACAGGGTGGGCACATTAAGAGGGTTAAACATTGAGAAGTGACCACAATCACTCCTTTGATCTCAGCCACCTTAAAACACATACACCACCACACTCCGGTAAATTTTCAGGATACAAACCACCATCTTAGATCTTGATTGTGGCCGATAACCTCGAATTTTGTTACGAGGAATGATTAGGACGTGCATGGATAACATGTGTTCAGATACTTCTTCTGTTATACGAATACGACATTTCCTTTTGGTTGGTTGACTCCTATCACTTCGGCGTCCGTATGACTATAGAGATTGGCTTCCTTTGGGAGCCTTCATTTTTCATATCAAAAATCTCAACCGAACAGTAATACATGTTATAGTGTTCCGACTTGTGATTACATTGACCATGTTAAAATATCACGTGATCAAAAAACTCTTTAAAACAAGTAAATCTAAACCCTAAATTCCAAAGAGACGCATACAGTTAAAGTAATCCACATTAATTGCTATAATTAAATAGCAGGTAAGAAGAGGAAGATAAAAAAACTCACAAAAAACATGTTGTTCAGTGTCAAGAAGCTGAACATCATCCCGAGCCGTAACCATATCAGAAGTCATAACAATATCCTTGACAAAAAAATCCTTCAATTAGCAGGCTAGCATTAGTTCATTATTACTACTCCCTCAGTCTCTAATTACATCTCTATTTTGTTTTTTAGGAGTCAAATTGATCAATTTTTGATCAAAACTTTTCAAATTATTAACTTATTATTTTAAAAAATTAAAATTTACATTTTAAAATAGATTAGATGTACATTTTAATGATATAATTTTTCAACTTTTTTTTCCAATTATATAATACATATAAATTTTAATCAAAATTTGTTCTATTTCACCAATTAAAAGTTAAAATAAACATGTATTTAGAGACGGAGCATCAATTTTATGATTCCTGCAGGGATAGGTCCACGGTGTTAATTAAAAATCCCTCAGGCTCATGAGAGTATGAGTAAAATCATTTTGTTGGATACTCACTTTGTAAAATATATAAGTTTAATTATTTTTTAAAAAATCATTTTAAGTTAATTTGGGCGTGTAATGTATTGGTTGACAAGAAATATTGTTTTCTTTCAAAGAAAATATTTATAATAAAGCTAAAAATATTATAGAAATATTTTAGTTAAATTCTTGCCTTTTCATAGCCCAAAACAAAATAATAAATAGGGGGACCTGCTTGGTTACTAACAACTGTTTAAGTAGACAAATTTATCGATTCCTCAACAACATATTTTAACATGATACTACACCAAATATGGCCTATTGCAACGCCAAAAAAATGTAATATTAGGCCCTAAAAATGTTACATTAGATGTTTATGTAACGCTTTTGCCAAAACTCGGCGTTGCATTTGCCGGCGTTGCCTATGCCCTCTATAGCAACACTTTTCGAACTTATTGCAACACTTTTTGATGTATTACAATAAAAATTTTTGTAACACTTTTACATTTTTAAGGTGTTACAACAGAAAAGAAGGGACATATTAGGAGACACAAGCCCACAAAAAACATGTTGTTCAGTGCCAATAGAAAAGAAGGGACATATTAGGAGACACAAGGGATCCAGGCCCACAAAAAACATGTTGTTCAGTTTCAAGAAGCTGAACATCATCCCGAGCCGTAACCATATCGAAGCCCCGCTTAAATTAACTTTAAATTTAACCTTTCCTCTCTCTCACTACTAAAAAAACAGGATTAGACATCGC
Organism: Saposhnikovia divaricata; assembly: GCA_036435485.1. Taxonomy (NCBI): domain Eukaryota; kingdom Viridiplantae; phylum Streptophyta; class Magnoliopsida; order Apiales; family Apiaceae; genus Saposhnikovia; species Saposhnikovia divaricata. The sequence goes on from CM071600.1 coordinate 32,004,667, forward strand.
ACTTAAGACATCGGTTCAAAATGCCACCGATGTTAAAAGTTTTTCTTACATCGGATATTTTAAAACCGATGTCTTATATAAATCAAACATCGGTTTTACTTAAAAAGCGATGTCTAAAACTTTTTAAAAAATTTTAACCACGACTCAGACATCAGGTTTCTTTTCAAGCGATGTCTAAAACTCTTTTTATAAAATTACAACAATGACTTCCCCATATTTTACCCCGCCTTAGAAAATTTTCTACAATTACTTTCCCCCCTTTTCCCCTTTAAAGTAAATTTCTCCTCCCGCTCTTTTACAACCCATGCCAGCTATCCCCTGAACATTAAAATTTTAAAATAAAATTCATAAAAATTACATTAAACAAGAGATATCTTACTTTCTTACTTACAATTTATTAGTCGATCCCCAAATCAAAACTGAACTCTCTCGCCCTTTCTTCCTCAACGTAACCCTAACTTTCAATTAAGGTATGTTCCTCTCTCTCTCTCTCTATTTCTCTCTCTCTCCCCCCCCTCTCTCATCTGCTTCGCTGTAAGTTTCAGTGTCTTTGAAATTTTCGATTAATTTGATTGATTAATTGTGATTTTATCGAGTTTTTAAGTGTCGATTAAGTGATTTATAGTGAATTATTTCAAGTTTTGCTTTGATGTTAATAGATTTCTTCGATGCTTTCGGTTAATTTGTCTGATTAATTGTGTATTTTATCGAGTATTTAGGTCTGGAATAAGTGATTGATTATGATTTGTGGTTTTTGTTTGATTAATTGATGATACTGTAATACTGTAACTTCAGACAAATATCTGTATTAACTTGTGGGAAGACTTGTCAAGTATCATATGGTAACCTGTTATTTCTTGTATATTGCAGGTTCGTTTGCTTTCCCAATTCTTTGATCTTGAAGTCATTTATAAAATTATGATAATGAAAATTGTTTTGTGTTTTCCTAAGATGCTTATAATTGATTAATTGATTACAGGAAGAACTGAAGAATTTTCCCCTATCTCTGCATCTTTCGTTAAATGTAGCAAGGCGTTAAGAAATCTGCAGAACTTGCTTTTTTTTTTTCGAGGCAAGTAGCTAAACTCTAGACAGTTGTATTTCTGCTTGTTTACTAGTGTTTGATGCAATTGCAATACTGATATCTTAATCATGTTTCTTAATTTTCGTAAGGTCTTTGACTAATCGCGACTAGTCGTCGACTAACCACAACTATGTTGTCGACTGATCGCAACTACTCCGGAAATGTGATAACCATGATAATTACAGACCATTAATATATAATTTTTGAAGATTACATGTGCATTTACAGTATTAACCGAAAATAATTATTTTGCAAAAGATAGTTAAATGTGGTATCTGAGCAAGTATTAAGATGACACAAGGGTATTTCTTTAGTAAGAAGTTGGTCACTTAGAGCACTGCTGTAGGACACTTATCATGAATTTGTCCCAATGCGTCATATACTTTTAGTGAGGGACTTGGTCAGTGAAGGGGAAAGGGTCGCAACCCGGTCTTATGTGCCTTGTGCTGTGAATACTACTAACTTAGGGTTGTCGGTTTTTCTGCATAGACAAAAGTTGTTTTCTAGCACCATTTCAACTGTGTACTTGCTTATATAATATATGGGTACAACTAAAATTGATTCCATTAGTTCTATTGTATGATGCAGTTGCTTTAATTTTTATCGTTTCTGTTTCTTATTTTATAGAACAATCCCTATATAGCAGCCTTCCTTAACTAGTGCTCCTTTTTCTTCTCAGATGGTTGAATCAAGATTTATGGAACTTCTCAATCATTCTGCTTTTCTTTTGAAGAAGAAGTGGATGTTTGGTTTGCTAGATGATTTTACTACGAAACAGCTACCTCACGATGTTACATGGGGATTGAGCTTGTTATATGCTATGGAACACAAAGGCAACAGAGCTTCAGTTTCCACTCAAGGTATGCATCTATAGTGAGAAATGTTTTTCCCTGTGTTTTGTCTGTCTTACAGTAATCTCTCTTTCGAAAGAACATAAATATATCATCAAAGATCCATCAAATACCGAATCAATTTCATCAAATACACTACAAGAAAACAGTCAATAGACATCGCCCTTTTAACATCGTTTGCATTGGTGACCGATGTTAAAGGATTGTTTTACATCAGTTTTACTAGAACCGATGTTAAAATAGGTTTTAGACATCAGTTGTAATTAAAACCGATGTCTCAAACACTTTTTAAAAAAATAAAAAAACACGCAGATCTTTTCCGGCCCACTTTTGCACTAATTGCTTAGAAATATTTCCCCCGTTTCTTTTTTTTTTCATTTCCCCCCTTCAGACATTTTGTCTCCCGCTCCTCAAACTCACTCACCCTCTCCTCAAGCTCACTCACCCTCACATGTACCGTATTTTCCATTTCCTAAAAACTAATTCACTCACACTAATTCACTCACTCACAAACTCAGTGAAGAACCCTAGCTTACAATCCCCAAATTCAAACCCTAACTTACAAGCCCCCAAATTCAAACCCTTGATTTCAAAACCCTCTAGTCAAATCCCAATTAGTTTGAACCCTAGCTTTCAATTTTTGTTAATTGGTTACAGAGGAGGCTTTATCTATCTAGAATCCACTCAATTAGTAAGTATTTTTCTCATTTTTGTTTGAAAATTCAAATTTTTGGTTTTTAATTTAAGCCTTTTTAGCAGATTGGTTGATTCTTAAGCTAAGCTTGGGTCATTTCTAAAGTAAGTGATTTTTCAGATTTAATGTTATAGATGTATGGATGTCTATTTTACTTGTAATTTTTGTTGATTTAATGTTCTTTGTTGCCTCCTTTGCTGGTTGAGTTGTCCTTGCTAGTATTTTTTTCTCCCACATGGATATGTTAGAATGAATTTGGTTGGTTAGATGTAATGCTTTTGTTTGTATATTCCCTAATTATCTTTGTTAAATATTATATATGTAGGCTCGCAGAGATGGGAAGCAATCAACTGATGAGCCTTTTTCATGGCAAAGTAGAGAGTTTCTAAGAAAACTTTGCATATGAGAGGTAAATTATTTTCAACTTATTTATTGAATGTGGCTCTATTATTTCTACTCTAATTTTCCTATATATGAAGCTATGGTTATTGGTCAGCTACAGGGGAGAAGTTCTGTTAAATGAAATAGTCTATTAGAATTTAGAAGAATGAATCGGACAATAAACATTTACAAAAGAAGCACAGCAATTTCCTAGGTAAGCTTGTTTATAAACATATACACACTTGAGTGTTTTTTTATATAGTTTTCAAATACCCTTAATGAGTTTAAGAGTGCATTTCTTAATGATGCAGATATTTTAATAAGAATCTAAGCGTAAAATGGCAGCAAAAGAAGAGATTAATGGAGAGAGTAGGCAGCTGCAAGAGGGTGTTTTCGAAATGGAAGAAATAGTTGATGAGAGAAAAAGACTACGACCGTGGAAAAAACAGATTACAGTAAGAGGGGTGCTATCAAGCATTTTTATAGGGAGCTTGTACAGTATTATCGCGATGAAGCTTAATCTAACAACCGGGATTACTCATAATTTGAATGTCTCTGCTGCTCTTCTCGCTTTTGTGTTTATGCGTACTTGGACAAAGATGTTGCATAAATTTGGAATTACGACAACTCCGTTTACTAGACAGGAGAATACTATGATACAGACATGTTCAGTTGCATGCTGTAGTATAGCCGTTGGAGGTTGGAACTGAGGCTATTCTGTTAAATTGTATATTACTAATTAACTTTTTCATTTTTTACATGTTTTTTTCTTGTGTATATGAAAACTGCAGGTGGATTTGGATCATACCTTTTAGGGTTAAACAAAAAGACATATGAGCTAACAGGGGGTGCTACTCAAGGGATTTCTGCTGGAAAATATAAGGAACCAGGGATTGGTTGGATGACAGCCTACCTTTTCTTAGCCTGTTTTGTTGGTCTGTTTGCGTTGATTCCTCTGCGAAAGGTACTAATTTTCGGTATCTCCATAAAACAGCAAATACTTCATGTGTATGCTATTTAGATTTTTCACATTAATGTCTATACATATGTTGTTCTTATTAATGGACTACAAACTGACATTTCCAAGTGGAATGGCTACTGCTGTTCTTATTAATGGATTTCATACCAAACTCAAATATCTTGATTGACGCTTGCAGAAAGCATGCGTATACCATGAAGCACTGCAGGACAGATGTGTTCGATGCATGGCACACTGCAACTTGGGTCAGGATTCCATACCCTCTGCAGTGGGGTACTCCAATATTCCGTTTGAGGACTTCAATCATCATGATTATCGTATCACTGATTGCATCAGTGGAATCGGTTAGTTTCTACCAAAAACATTGCAAGTCTTGTTTGAAGTATACAAACCTCACGAGTCATGCCTAGTCTGCTGATAATTTTTTGTACCTGAACAGGTTGGAACATACCACTCTGCATCCGTTCGAATTAGATTGAGGCCTCCTACCCGTGGTATTGTCAGCAGAGGGATTGGCTTGGAAGGTTTTTGTAGTGTACTGGCTGGAGTCTGGGGCTCAGGGACTGGGTCAACAACCTTGACAGAGAATGTACACACTATTAACATAACTAGAGTAGCAAATCGGAGAGCTTTGGAACTTGGAGCAGCTTTCTTGATCCTTTTTTCAGTCATTGGTATGTATCTTTTGACTTATTAGGTTTAAAATGCGTGTAATTATGTGTACAACCTATGAACGAGAAAAGGATCGAAACCTAGAAATTGGTAGTGGCAGAAAACTTAAACGCTTAGTAATCTAAATAACAAAACTTTGCATGCGAAGCTTGGCAATTGGCATCTTACTTCTTATCAAAACAAATATATATAGCTAAGTACTTAATTTAAACAGATATTCGGGTGACAAACTTAATTTAAATTATAGGTATTAAGACTACTAATATTCAACAATTTATATTATGTCCGAGGATGCAGGATTCCCATGTCCGAGGAAAAGAAAACCTTCTGATCATTTTCTATGCTGCATAAATTCAGACTTCGACGATGTAACAGCCACACTTAAGGGATCACATAGAATTCATGTATGTATGCAGCAGTGACCCTATCATTAATTTCAATCCTCTCAACTGCCTCTTTGATTTCCCACCTCTTTTCCACGTCTGGTTCACAACACCTCAAACCTATTTCTAAAAGCTTTAACATCTCGTCTTCACGATTTGATTTACCTGTCATGCTTTTATCAAGCGCTTCAGTCTTCCATTCCTCTCTATCGATAGATTGAAGCCAAGCTGCCAAATCCGTCTCATTTCCCCTATCCTGTTGCGAGGTATTTGATGGGTATCTTCCTGTTAGGACTTCTAGGATCACAACTCCGAGGCTCCAAACATCCGTTTTTCTGGTTATGCGGCCTTGTTGCTTATATTCGGGTGACCTGTATGTGATCATGATCTCATGTGCTTTATCTTGGTTGACTATGGGAGATAAAGCATAGTCAGTGAGTAGAGTTCCCATGAATCATTGAGAAGAACGTTTGCAGATTTGAGGTGACCATGAGGTGCGATTATGCTTGGTAGCTCGTAGTAAAGGTACTGAAGTCCTTTGGCTATGCCTTTCACAATTTTCAACCGCTTTGGCCAGTCTAGGCTTGGTACTCCCCGACCACGATTTCCTGAAATTGAATTACAAAATTCAATAGTACAACATTTGAAAGATGATATGTGTGGTTATAGTCTTTGTTAAGAGAAGCACAACCTACACACCTATTCTGTAACTTACCATGTAGATACGCAGACAAGTTTGCATTGTCAATGTATTCTGTAACCAAAAGCTTTTCTTCCTTTCTATAGTAAAAAGCCACAAGAGGAAGCAAGTTGTTGTGTTTCAACCTTCCTAACCTTCTCATATGCTCCTGGAACTCTTCTCTTCCAACATTATTCATTTGCCTAAACCTCTTCACAACCATGACCCGGGAGCTTCCAAGAGCTGCTTTGAATGTAGATCCAAACACACCGCTCCCCAATATCTCAGCCGAGGCTTTCAGTAAGTCTGGCAAGTCAAATTTCTCTGTTTCTTCTCTCAAGAATGTCAATCTCACATTCATTTGATTATTGTTCTTGGCAGCTGCCTGCGAATTATCTGCAGGAGGCATTCCTTTCTCCAGCTTGTCTATATCCATAGAGGGTCTTTTCTTGTGGACTTGCGTTTCAAGTAGTACTTGTTGCTTATCTGCTACAAGGGTTTCTTTACGACCACGAAGGATGACAATAGCCACGAATATTGCCGCCAGTGCCACCACCACAAGTAATACACAAAGAACAACGGTTCCCGTTGATATTTCTGTCGGAGCAGAACATGGAGGCCTGTTTTCCTTTAGTAAGAAAGTTACCAGAATAAGTTATGCAAATGGATTGTTTTTTTTACTAGTAAATTTTGTTTTTTTATCCTATTATTGTTGATGGTGATCTGGCTTTGTACTACAGGATGCTAAAAGATTTCATATTGGAAAAAGCAAGCTGCAAAGAAGCCATTCCCATTGAATGGAGCCATTCCCTTGCTATTCAGGGATCATTGCGAGAGACTGCTAGAAACTAGTTTTAGTTGGTTTTTCATATAACGTAATGAAAGCTTGTTTTTTGTATATAGGCTCATGTAGAGTAGGCAAATTTAGTTTTACTCAATGATGTAAGAATGTTGTATTTCTTTCGTTAATGAAAAAATCAGTTTTACTTACTTTCTAGTGTGATTTAGTTTTGGTAATTGTAGTGTGTTACTTTCTAGTGTGATTTAAGTTTAGTAATTATAGTGTGCAAATTTATGGAGCTATTTGACATCGGTTAAAAACCGATGTAGTATACAGTTTATTTTGGCAATTTTTGGGAGCTATTTTACATCGGTTAAAAACCGATGTTGTATACAGTTTACAACATCGGTTCTATCTAAAACCGATGTAGTACAAGAGTTGAGACATCGGTTCTGTTTTGAAAACTGATGTTGTTGACAACAATTACATCGTTTCACAACTGATGTAATAAGTACTTTTTAACATCGGCCTAGAACCGATGTAAAACACATGGACATTTAACAACACCCACCTAGACATCGGTTTTGAAAAGTTTTTACATCGGCTCAGAACCGATGTTGTATCCAGTTTTTCTAGTAGTGATACCCAATCAATTTGTTGCATGAGTAGTTAATTAGGCACTAATAATCAAGCACTTGAACCTGGACCAGTAGTAATATGGTAGAGGATAATGTCATGCATGTCCCAGCAACACAAGGGAAGATGCCTCTACTGGTCTTCTTTAGAGATTTAAGGTATATTGTGAAAATGTAGTGGTTGATCCTGTTGCTACTCTAATTCGACTTTATCTCGTGAAACAACTGCAACTGAGTTTTCAATTGTTGAATGTTGTGTTCTGAATAAAACCCAAATTACATTTAAGGAGCAAAACCTTAATTTAGAAACTAATGCAGTGGTTTAGTTTTTTTTGTTCTGCTGCATTTAGCCTAAATATCATGCCATACTACAATAATGCCATACCTGCATATGTAATTTTGATTTATATGAATTTGAAAGTGATATTTCTTCTCCAAACATCTTTAAGCTGTTATTTTACTTGCAGAGAGTCTAAAGAAATTTCCTCGACTTGCCAATCCTTCCAAGGTTCAGTTGCAAAAGATACAGGAGTAGAACAGCTGGCTAGTGGTCACAACTGACCGTGGCACACTCAATAAGCTAGCATCATAACATACTGGACTTAACAATCAGATTAACAGTAATAATCAAATGGTTGGGCGAGCTGCCTCAAGTAATCGATTATTTTCTGCTTTGGTAGTTATCGATACGGAATGTCAGATGTTTTATGTTTGGAATGTTTGGTAATTGGTTATTGAGGATGGTAGCCTTGAATTGTAGCTATGAGCGATTATATGTATTCATCTTGAACATTGAATTTGGTAATGATCAATATTAGTTATGTGATACATTTTTGTTGAGTTTTTCCGTATAAATGTGTGTATAGTAGCTGCTTATAAAGCATAGGCTGAAAGCAGAAAGAATTCAAAGTAACATCACAAATAACTTAAAATCGATGTCTAATTAAGCTATAGTTTAATTAAAACTGATGTGGAAATTAGATTAAACTGATGTCTTTCAAATATTTTACATCGGATATTTTAATAAAGTGATGTCTTCGAGTATCTTTAACATCGGTTCTTAAATAGAACCGATGATAATTAACCTCTTAGACATCGTTACAGTTTTTGTTATCGATTTTAATGTCTATTTTTAACTTGTGTGTTACATGCTTAAGTGGCTCTAACCTTGATAATATAACAATATTGAAGTTACCAATATTACAAAATATTATAAACTAGTAAAAGATTCAGGGAAAAGACATCAGAAATAAACCAATGTGTAAATATGTATTAGACATCGGTGAAAAACCGATGTCTAAACTTCAGACTTTTAACATCACACGCGAAGACATCGGTTTGTTTTCAGAATAGACATCGGTTTTTACCCGATGTCTATTGACATATTTCTAGTAGTGTCTTCTCATTGTTTGCTAAAGTACCATTGTTAGGTACCGCTGTTTTTTTTTTGACAAAATCAGGTTTATGTTGGTATACAAGACGAGTATATGTACTGTACAAGCATAGAGCATAATTCCTGTATATTTTGTAGCTTGTTTTTAATTTTTCCTTAAAATACATATTTTAAATTTATGAGTTTGAATAAAATTAAACGAAATGTATTATCATTGTTTTCATTCCGTGCTTCTCAAACAAGGTGAATTAATACCAAGTTTTATCTTCGCAAGAAAATTAGAAATATCAAGACATATAATTTTTTGAAATAAGTATATATTCTAAATTTATGGTTTTTTTTAAGTGCACCAGGCATTAGTTCATTATTACTACACCCTCCATCCCTAATTACATCTCTATTTTGTTTTTTTAGGAGTCAAATTGATCAATTTTTTATCAAAACATTTCAAATTATTAACTTATTATTTTAAAGAATTAAAAGTTACATTTTAAAATAGATTAGATGTACATTTTAATGATAATTTTTCAACTTTTTTTCCAATTATATAATACATATAAATTTTAATCAAAATTTGTTCTATTTCACCAATTAAAAGTTAAAATAAATATGTATTTAGAGACGGAGCATCAATTTTATGATTCCTGCAGGGATAGGTCCACGGTGTTAATTATAAGTCCCTCAGCCAGGCTCATGAGTGCTATGAGTATGAGTGAAATCACTTTGTAGGAATAGATACTCACTTTGTAAAGTATATAAGCTTAATTATTCAAAAAATAAATAAATCATTTTCAGTTAATTTGGGCATGTAATGTATTGGTTGACAAGAAATATTGTTTTCTTTCAAAGAAAATATTTATTTTAATAAAGCTAAAAATATTAGAGAAATTTTTTTAGTTAAATTCTTGCCTTTTCATAGCCCAAAACAAAATGATAAATAGGGGGACCTGCATGGTTACTTACAACTGTTTAAGTAGACAAATTTATCGATTCCTCAACAAAATATTTTAACATGACACTACACCAAATATGGCTTATTGCAACGCTAAAAACGTGTATTATTAGGCCCCAAAAATGTTACATTAGATGTTTATGTAACGCTTTTGCCAAAACTCGGCGCTGCATTTGCCGGCGTTGCCTATGCCCTCTATAGCAACACTTTTCGAACTTATTGCAACACTTTTTGATGTATTACAATAAGAGTTTGTTGTAACACTTTTACATGTTTTAGCAACATTTTTAAAGTGTTACAACAGACTAATGCAACACTTTTTTGCAACATTTATTAACTTAAAATGTTACAAAGCGAGTTTATTGCAACATTTTGATGGCTTTTGCAATGCTTTTTGATTTTTTACATTTTATTTGCAACACTTATTTGCAACACTTTTTATTAGTCAAAATTGCAATGACATATTAGAAAATTCAATATACCATGCACAAAAGCATATACCAAACCAAAAATTTCAATTCAAATTTCACAAAATGTAAAAATCAACAAAACATATGTCACTAAAGCCCAAACATAGTAGGCTTTTATCACAATTTCATCTTACATCCGGTACTTAAGTCAAAATCAAAAAACATGTCGACTTACACCACAATTCTACATTAAACTTAGTCTTTCATGTCAAAATAACAACTTATAACTATTTTCCTAACAGATTGTCCAGACACTTTGTTTTCCCTTAAAAACATCAGGAACTCTAAGCTTGCAAATTCAACAAATTTTGGGGGAGACTTATCTTTACGGTCAACAAAATGTTCAATCTCATTCGGTGTGAACTCACAAACCCTGAGAAGACCCTGGCATAGTGATATCTGCAACTTCTTCGTAATCCACACCATAATGTTGTACATAGCCTTTTGCCACGAGACGAGCTTTATGTTTAATTACCTTACTGTTCGAATCTTTCTTTAACTTAAATACCCATTTGAGGTCTATAGCTTTGTGTCCCTTTGGTAAGTCCGTCAGTGTCCAAGTTTGATTCCTTTCTATTGAATCAATTTCTTTATTCATTGCCTCCTGCCATACATCGTCTTTCACAGCTTGCTCGAAAAAGACTGGTTCATCAATAACCATCAATAGCAGTTCGTGTTCGAGCTCAACTTCTGTTGTATTATCATAGATTTTGTCAAGAAGCCTAAATTTGCTTGGTTGTTCACTACTGTCACTGGATGGACTCGAATTGACAGTGCCTTCATTCTCAGGCTGAGTACTGTTATGTGTAGATGTCTGAGGTGTTAACAGTGGTGACTAAGGCGTTGATGGTGACATAGTTGACAAAGATTCATCAGTCTGTGCTGTTGTATAATCCTGCAAAATGAACTGCTCTGTTCCGTATGCATCAGAGTTCGTTCTTGCCTCCCATTCCCACATTTTGTTTTCATTAAAAATGACATCTCTGCTGACATGTATGCTTCCTGAACTTGGATCATACAATCTATACGCCTTTGTCCCCGGTTCTTTGCCAAATTGCACGACTAATTTACTCATATTATCAAGTTTCTTAGTATATACAGCACGGACCTTCATATAGGCTATGCCGCCAAAAACTTTCAAACAATCAAGTTTGGTTTCTTTGCAAACTAGGCTTCATGTGGAGTAATAGTAGACAATACTCGTGTAGGCAATTTATTTAAAACATAGACTGCGTGTCTAACATCCTCCCTCCGGTATTTTGAAGGCACTCCCATTTCTTTTAATAGACTTCTGGCCATGGAAACTACCATTCAATTACGGCTCTCTACAACACCATTTTGTTGACGTGTGTAGGGCGCTATATAATGCCTCAATATACCCTGCTCTTCACAAAATGACTTGAAATCCTTGGAACAGAACTCAACTCCATGATCCGTTCTTAATACCTGGATACCCTGCTTAGCACTATTTTTAACTAGCATTTTAAATTTCTTAAAACAGTTCAAAGCTTCATCTTTTGTTTTAAGCATATATACCCACATCACACAGCTATGATTATCAAATAATAACATGAAGTAACGATTCCCAGCTGGAGTGGGAGGAGATATAGGTCCACAAAAATCCACATGTATTAATTTTAAAGTAGTTTTAGCAATGAAATTTGTTTGAGACGGGAAAGGCTTACGTGTTTGTTTCGACATAAGACACCCATTGCAGAATTCTTTGGGTTGATTGATGAGAGGTAATCCATGTGCCATGTGGTTATTTGACATTAGGTGCATTGCTTTAAAATTTACATGTCCGAGACGTTGGTGCCATAACCACGCTTCTTCCTCGCTCTTTATTAGCAAACAATGTTGATGTGCTTCTTCGATATTAATTTTTCAAAGCCTATGGACGGACCTCTTGACCTGAATAAGTAACCTCCCATAGCTATCATAAATCCACATATTTTCACCGGCTAAAACCACTCTATTCCCTTCCTCAGATAACTGACCCAAGCTATGATGTTACTTCGAAGTGTAGGGATTAAGTATACTCCATGTAGTACTCTATTTTCCCCATTTTTACAAGCATTCTAATCAACCCTTTTCCTTCGATTTTGACCAACTAACCATTCCCAAACTTTACTTCTCCTTTTATTGCTCTATCCAATTTCTCAAATTTATCTCGACACCCCGTCATGTGGTTGCTAGCCCCACTGTCGAGATACAAGGTATTTTCTTCTATATCTTTAATCTCACTCGATCCCTTATTATGCATTATTTTCACACATAACCATCAATAGTGCAGGCTTATCATCGTTTAGCTGTGTCAAGTTTGCTTCACCCCTTTGCTGTTTATTTTTCTTTGGTTTACGACATTCAGATGCGAAGTGACCGTAAACACCAAAGTTGAAACATTTCACTTGCTTCTGTCATGAACAAAATGACTATCTTTCACACGATAATCACTTCCACCAGAGGAGACACCTTTTCCAGACCTCTTCAGCCATTCTTCTCTCGTGAGTAAGAGCTTGCCATCACCGTTCTCTCTCTTAACCCATTCTTCCTCTATCAACAAAAGTTCATATCCCTCATTACACTCCGTTTGTCCATGTAGACGTTCTTCATGAGCTTTCAGAGAGCCTATCACCTCCTCCACTAACATGGTTTCCAAATCTCCAAATTGTTTGATAGTTGAGGCAATTTGTAGAAATTTGGTTGGGACAGCCCTTAGTAATTTCTTTACGACATAATCCTCTTCGATTGTTTCTCCTAAAGCCCTGATGTTTGTAACCAGGCCATTTAGTTTCATACAGAAATTGTCTAATTATTCTGAGTCCTTCATCTTCAGTGACTCAAACTCAGCTTTGAGTGTTTGAGCCTTAGCCTTTTTAACCTTATCTGCACCTAGACACATTGTTTTAATCACCTCCAAGCCTCCTTGGATGTTTTTCTCTCTGCAAGTGTTAACAACATGTCGTCAGAAATGCCTTGATAGATGATAGGCAATGCACGCTTGTCTATCTTCTCCTCGACTATGACTTTGGGATCTTTAGACTCTATTGCTTCCCACACTCCATGTGCCTGCATAAATACTTTCATCTTCATGGCCCAAGCGGAGAAATTTGTCTTTGATAACATTGGGTAGCTCAGACCAAAGGAACCTTCCTTGTTCTTACTCGACTCCATTTGCTATTAACTCAAACATGTTTACCAGGTGATTATAGCTTTGATACCAGATGTCAGATATAGGTATGAATATAAAGAAAACAAACGTGTTTGATTACTGATATGGAAAGCTTACAATTCGAATTAATAAAAGAAAGTACCGAGAACATTCAACCTATAAGTAAGTAGCACCTATAAACCAGGAGGACATGTCCTAGTTTATCTCCAGCTTATTGAATTAACATCTTAATCAAACGCAACTACTCCAAGACTAAGTCTACAACACAACGTTCACAAACAACACGTTGGCTTATTCAGAATTTAAACAAAACAAATAAACAACACAAACAACTCTAAGTAATGAAGAGGGTAGTAAGGGTATATATATGCCCCTACAAATGAGGTGTACATAGCGATATTGTAAAATCCTATACAGAATCGGTTTTACAAATTTGAACCTTGATTAGAGACTGAACCCTATTCATAATTTTTTTTTTCAATATTTACGTTAATGTTTTTAATTGGGTACAAATACTACAAGTATATTGTCCTACTATTCCACCGCCTTCTTTAACATTAAACTAATAAACTCCCATGTTAGTTTTGTAAAAAACGGGGATCAGGTTTAATATAGAGAGACACCTGATGAAGAGATACTAGGTCCGGTGATATATTTTAAAAAATATAATAATATTTAATTTATCAAGTTTAATAAAAATATGCTAGGATTTATCGGATTTTAAAAATTGAATTTGACGGAGCACCTTAAAACGATTAATCGAGTGATTAATAAGTAAAATCGATGATTTTTTAGGATCATGCCCACTGCCTAATCAATTTAATATATAAAAAAATGAATTAATATTTGTTTGTATAAATTTATTTTTAAGGGTTATTTATATAACTAGTTGATAAAGCCGCGCTTCGCGGCGGCATTAAAATTTTTATTTTTAAAAAAATTCAATACATTTACGTTATATTATAATATTAATATTAAATTTTAATAATTAAATAATCTTCTCTAATGAACCAATTTCTTGTTAAATACGATTCTGTCGATTGAGCCGCTCTCTCGTTAAAACCGAAATCCCAACTTTTTAACATATATTATAAAGACTTATATAATAATTTTTTATCCATAAAATCGAACCGTAAAAATAAAAAAATTATGACTACAGTATCAAATTCTAATAGCTAATACAATCTTTTCTAGGGAGCCCTCTTCCCGTTAAATACGTTTCGAGCCGCTCTTATTTGAAACCGAAATTCTAACTTCACTATATAAAGAGAGTAAATTCCAATTTTTATATTCTTTAAACTTTCTAATATTTATAGAGTTTTAAACGATGAAAATACATTTTATATTTTCTGTATTTTATAGATAAACTTGTATAAAAAAGTTAAAATAAAGGATTTTTAGGAAAAAAGATGTATAGTTTTAAAAAAATCGTATATAACGTCTCCACCGTCCTCGTATTCTACTTCCAATAAAACATTTTATTTTATGTATTATATATTTAAACACTTTTTATACGGTCTTATTTAATGAACCGCTTTCTTGTTAAACACGGTTATTACTATTGATCCGCTCTCTCGTTAAGACCAAAAAACTAACTTTTACATATATTACTTGTATGATAATGTTTATCCATAAAAATCAAATCCTAAAAATAAAATAAAATTTATAACATCAATATGGTATTTTAATAGCTAGTACAATCTTTTATAGTGAGCCGTCTTCCCGTTAAACATGTTTCGAGCCGCCTTCGTTTGGGATCGAAATTCCAACTTCATTACATATTATTGATGATACTTATCTTACACAACAATTTTTTTTCTTAAAATCAAAACCTAAAAAATAGAGTGAATTCCAATTTATACTTTCTCTAGACTTTCTAAAATTTTTGGAGTTTTAGAAAATGAAAACACATCTTATTTTCTCTTTATATTATAGATACTCCTGTATTTATTTAGGATTCTTGCATGAGATTGTTCTTTTATTATGTTAACACATCAATTCTTTTCTTTTTAAATACGGTGAATTATGTTAACACATCAATTCTTTTTTTTTAAAATACGGTGACTTTTTTTATGACAATAGTATTGGATTTATGAATAAATTTTCCTAATATAAGTATAATTAACTTATATAAAAAATATATAATTTAAGAAGATCGTACATTCTATAAAATATTTAATTATATTTCTGGTCTATATATTCAAACACCTATTCTACTTCTAGTAGAACGTTTATTTATATTTTTTTTTGATAAATTCGAACTATTATTCTTTATAAATTCGAACTCCTATTCTACTTCCAATAGAACTTTTAATCGTATGCCTTATAAATACTTATTATACTTAGAGTAGAACTTCTAATCATATGTCTTCCCTATAAATTCGAACTCTTCTCCTTTATAAATTCGAACACCTATTCTACTTCTAATATGTTAATTGATATTTTTGTATTTATTAGTGTTTAAAATTCTAAAATTCTAGAAAATTAGAAAAATAGATTGAGACGATCTTAGAGCGCCACCAAAACTCCCGATATCCTCCTTTATATATATATATTGACTAGTCGATAAAATCGCGTTTCGCAACAACGTTATAGCTTTTTTAATAAAAAATTCAATATATATAAATATATATATATATGTACCTATATATATATATAATATTATATCATTAATATTAAATTTTAACAGTTAACATAGTCCTCTCAGAGTCGCTCTTTAAACACGATTTTCTACAAATCCGTTTTCTCGTTAAATATTATGAATACTTGTATTTAAAATTTAATCCATAAAAATCTAAACCTAAAATAAAAATAAAAATTATGACTTCAATGACAAATTCTAGCAATTAATACAATCGTGTTAATAATTGACAACCGTAGACAAGAAAAAAAGATCTAGTGAATGGTCAAACTCTCAAAGAAGGCTCAAATTAATAACCGTGTTAAAATATATAGGAGATGCATATTTATATAAATATAATTTTGAATCATGTACTATTATTTATTTTATACATACACATTATATTAGAGACTTAAACCAATTACATTATCTTCTTTTAATATTTATAATGTATTTTCGGGAAAATTTCATGACCAAAATAAATTTGTTCTGAAAATTAAGTTCATTGTGTTGCATGCAATTTATGATTTTTTTGTTAACAATTTTCAGCAATATCATGCAAGTCACTCGTACATTATTATATTGGTTTAACAAATTATAATATCTGCAGTAACTTTTTATCTGTAAACAAAGAAGATAATCTATATCAGCTAATTAGCCACATAATTACACATAAAATAATTAAGAGAATATGGTAACACAATGAAGACTAATAAAGCTAGAGACATGATAATAGTAATTACGAATACAATTATTAGTTATCTAATAATGATAATTTATATTTGTCGTATATATTTTTCAAAATTTTTTGTCTTGTATTTCTAATATGTATTTTATGTAAAAGAACTTAGAGAGAAATAATGATTATATGCATTTTTAATTATAAAAGTGTATATAATTAATATTCATAGAATTATATTTAAAAAATTGCACACAAGTAGGTTCTCTATGCTAAAAATAATGAGCATGATTGTAGGATTCTTAAAGCAATTAATTTTTATGTAAAAAGCATGAAAGAAAAGTAAGATTTGTAATTAACTATTTAGAAATTAAAATTCAATAAAATATATTAAAAAGTAAAATATAAATTGAAAAATTAATACTTTTTATAGGGATAGTCTGAGGCCAACTATTGAATTGTTATTTTTTAAAAAGAACAAGATAAAAAATAATTTTTAATGATGCCCTTAAGATTAACATCTTTGAAGGATTTTATTAGTATAACAAACGAATACCATTATCCATGTGAAAAAAATTTGTTCCAAATTACATGTTTGTCTCTTCTTTTCATATAAATTTAATTCTAATTTTCCAAAATTACCCCATATTTAATAGGAATATTTACAAATATATATATATATATATATATATATATATATATATATATATATATATATATATATATATATATATATTGTGGAATAAAAACGAGGGTTTGTATGTATTAAATACAAGGGATGGTGAGCTTCGAGCTTTAATGGTTGTTCTTGCGTTCGAGACTGATTGGTCCTCACAAGATGCCTACGTATCTCTGTATTGCTAGAGAATCAAGCCAACGTAGTTCTGAGAATGAGGGGTCAGGCCCTTTATATAGGCTGAGAAGCCTTAGAATTAAGGTAGGAGTTGGAGACTTAATAGATAAGTCACCTCCTTGAGGAAAGTTCTAGACTCCTTCCTTGTAGGAGTCTGTTGCCATATCGAATTGGATGCCTTGGAGACTAAGTCTTGTAGAGATAATGTCCTTATCTGACACTTATTGCTGAGCTGTTTATTACCCCTAATATTAATTACGAAATTAATATTAAAAATAGGACTTTGGACCCTGTTGGTGGGCCCCACGTTCGGACCATACCGGGTCTAATTAATGCAACACTAAATGTGTCTTTAGGGCTTATTTTTAGCCCATATCATTTGCCTCCCAACTTCTAGGAAAACTGATCAGGTTTTCCTTGAAGTTTTAACGGTCCTTTCCAAGACTCGGGTCAGGGTTCATCTTTATACACTAGTGTTTCACGAGTATTGTCTTTATGTAAAGCGTGGAGCGACCGACGCGTTTACGACAATGTTAATTCGATGCTAATCGGCACTAATCAGCCTTAACGACATTTAAACAATGTTTAAACGACGTTGAACGACATTAAACGACACTTAAACAACGTTTAAGTGACGCCAACCGGCATTAAACGACACTGAACGGTGCTTATCGGCACTAACGGTGCTAATCGGCACTTAATCGGTGCTTATCGGCACTATCAAGCCTTGAACGACACTTAAACAATGTTAAGCGATTCTAAATGGCGTTAAACGGTGCTAAACGGCACTAGCGAGGGTCCGGGGGCAGCAGCCCCCGGGCGGGGTCCAAGGGGCAGAGCCCCTGGCTGGGGTCGAGCTTGGAAATTTTTTATTTCCAAGGGCTAGTACTATTCAGAAATTATCATTTCGACTCAAATTTCTGAATTTTAATCACAAAATTCGAGCTCAAACTGCCTCCAGATCGCAGCCATTTTTCTTGTTTCCTAAGTCATTTTCGACCGGGAAATTTCGAGGAGAAATCAGTGTATTTTCGAGCTCAATTTCGAGCTCAAACGGGGGCCAAGTCGTGGCTGTTTTACAGGTTTTTTAGTTCATTTTCGAACTAATTCATACGACCTCATTCGGTATGGAAACGACCTCGAGTTTTCACCCAGGTCGTGACCTTCTCCCCGGCTTTTCTAGTCATTTTCGACCTCGTGCTGGCGACCTCAAACCAAGGGGAAACGACCTCAAAGTGGTTCCAGGTCGCACAGATTTTTCACACTTTCTAGTATAATTACGACCAGAATTTACCAATCTCATTGTAGTATAAATCCGACCTCAACACAACACATAGACGACCTCAAGTTAGGCCTGGGTCGTGTGGGTTTTTCATATTTTTCAATTCAAATTCGAGCTGGAGTTTGCGATCTCAAACCACGCCTCAAATGGACATGTTTTATTTGATTTTCTGGTTATGTGAATGAGCTCGAAATCCTATTGCAAAGCGAGGTCGTAGGTGCCGACCTCATACCACCTTGTTGGAATGTTGATTCAGTTACTCATTCTTGAGTTGTTCACGAATCTCTTGATCCAAGGTTGGATCTGATAGCTTTGTTGGCCTTCTAAGGCTTCAACTTAGTTCCTTAGCCCTTGATTTATAACACAAGGCCTGGATTCTAAGGTTGATGTTGGTGTTCTGGATCACCAACACGAGGTTTCAGGTCAATAGGAGGTGTTTGTTATTCCTTAAATGGTTTCGTGAACCTTGACTTGTGACCTTCCGGGCCTTAACTTATTTGCTGAGACCTTGGTTTTAAGGTTATTATCAACCCTTGATTCCATTGATTTTCATTCTAAGATGTAGGAATGATGAAGTCCCTTAGTTCTTGCCCCCTTGCTTCATATAGTGGAGGTCTTGCTTCTCGGTTGATCGCTCAAGAAGTTCACTTGCCACTAAGCACTCAACTTTAAGTCTGGTGTGCCTTGGCTGGTTGCCAATCCTCTATCTTACTTCTAGGTTTCCAACCTTCTTCTTATACTTGTAGAACCTTGACTAGGTTTTAAGTAGCCTGATGCCTCTTGTCAGGTTCGTTTGGAGGCAGATAACCTTGTTGGCCATCAAGGCTTGAATTTTTAGATTTGAAGTTCAAGACCTCAAGTGTGGAACTGTAAAGGACCTCTTATCTCAACACTCTCATTAACAGTTTCTGTACCTTCAAGGCATTATCAAGGGGCCAACCAGTCTCAAGATGAGCTTTAGGGTCTATCCTTCAGCTTACATCAACTGGTGCTACCAATTTCAAATTGATGGTGGGGGTCTTCAGGACTTGGAAGTAGACGCTCCTAGAATGGGTCTCGACCCTTGAATTGAGATAAGGCATCGACCTTTGTATTCTCCTCCCTTGGGATATACCTGGCACTCATCTAACTGGGCTATCGCAGCTTTCACAATCCTCAAGTATTTGGCCATATTCTTTTCTCTAACCTCAAACTCTCCATTGACTTGTGAGACTACCAACTTTGAGTCTCCACAGACTTCCAGGTTCTTGACCCTCAGGGCTCTTGTCAGTCTAGGTTGGCTATCAGAGCTTCATACTTCGCCTCGAGTCCAACTTCAAGGCATACTCGAGTGTGAACCCATCGGGGCTTTGCAGAACTTAACCTGCACCACTGGTTTTTGTTTTAGATGCCCCATGAAAATAGAGCTTTTTGTTTTTTATGCCCCATCAAAATAGAGCATCCAATATTCCTTCTTCTCTTCCAGGGGTTTCTCACCTTGCTGACCTTCCTGGTCTATTACCTCCTGCCCCTCGACTTCTTGGTTGTCAATGGTATATTCAACCACGAAGTCAGCTAGAGCCTGAGCTTTGATGGCTGTCCTAGGCTTGTACTTAACATCGAATTCTCCTAGTTTGATTGCCCACTTGATGAGCCTTGAATGCAATATGTTTCTTCAGCGGGTGTTCCATCAGGACTTCAACGTTTGTCTTTATCCAGGGTCCTTCAAGGACTTAAACTCTTATCTGCTGTAACCTAACTCTACCATTCGGGGTATGCATTCGTTTGTTTTCATTCGTGTATTCTTTTATTTTCGGTACTTGGTCTTCTTTGACTCACACATCAGGTGCTTGGCACATAAATAAAATCACAATCAATGAATGGAAAACAAACTTGCATTAATAACTTGGAAATGGGTTCAACCCTTACATAGAATACTACTGTCTTACTCGGAGCAACATGCTCTGCAATGGTTTTAATGAACCTTATTTCTACTTCTACTATATAAATATGAAGCTAAGTCCTACTAGGATAACTTAAGCCCAATCGAGCCTTTGCAAGACTAGGTCTGCACCACTTGATTTTGTTTTTGGTGCTCCATCAAAATAGGGCACCCACCACTCCTTCTGGTCACCTCATTCTTATTCTGAAGTTCACTTCCTGCTTGGGGTACTACCTCCTGTCCCCCGACTTCTTGGTTGCCAATGGTACACTCAACCACAAAGTCAGTTAACTCCTTAGCCTCAATGGCTGTCCGAGGCTTCTGTGTGATGTCCTCTGCTGACCTTTCTTTGTGTTCCTTACCACTGTGGACTTCCATGTCTTCAATCGGAAGGACCTGCCCCCGATTCCATCAGGCTTTAACGAGGCTACATAACAGCTTCGTGCCATCGTCTGATCACCTTTATGTTCTCCAACACCATTCCTGGTAGGGAACTTGATCTTCACATGATAGGTTGAGGCAACAGCCTTGAATGTATGAAGTCCAGTCCTTCCAAGGATAGCGTTGTACGTTGAATCCGCCTTGATTACCAGGAAGTTCAACATCCGAGTGGCCTCCTTGGGCTCTTGCCCGATAGTTACAGGCAGCTGAATAGTCCCTTCAACTTTGGATTTTACTCCATTAAATCCTTATATAGGCATGTTATTGGGGGTCAACTGAGAATCAGTGTATCCCATCTTCACAAACGCATCATGAAACAGAATGTCAACGGAAGCTCCATTGTCTATCAAGACTCGCTTCACCTCCGAGTTTCCAATCACAAGAGTTATGACCAACGGGTCGTCATGGGGGAACTTCACTCCTTCCAAGTCTGAGTCATCAAAGCTAATCGCTACCTCAGTTTTTGCACGCTTCGGGGCCTCTCCCACGATGTGCAACACCTCTCGGGCATAAGCCTTTCGAGAGTTCCTAGTTGTCCCGGCCGCAGTCGGGCCTCCTGAGATCATGTTGATTACTGGCCCTCGGGGCTGTGGGTTGCGATCTTGATCGTCATCCCTTCTATTATAGTCTCTTCTCTGATTAGCACGGTCTTCACCCTTAGTGAAGTGCCTCAGCTTCCCTCTACGGATCAAAAACTCAATCTCATCTTTGAGTTGCTTACAATCGTCAGTGTCATGCCCCACGTCTCTATGGAATCTGCAATACTGATTCTGGTTTCTCTTTGCGGGATCACCCCTGAGTGGCTTCGGCCATCTGAAATCCTTATCATTCTCAATGTCCAACAAGATTCGACTCCTAGGAGTATTCAACCTTGCATACTCAGTGAACCTTGACCCTTGGTTCTTCTTAGGGGCAGAGTCGGAGTCCTCGCTAGTTTGGGGATACTTGTCCCTAGCATCATACTCTTGATCATCATAGTCCTGGTCTTGCTTTCGCTTCTTGGAGTCATTGTTACCTCCTCCTCCACCTACGGTGGTTTCTTTCTTCAAGCTATCCTCAGCTTTAATATACTTATCAGCCCTTTGTTGGAGCTCAGCCATATTTTCTGGGGGATGCTTCGCTAATGACCTTTTAAAGAAGAGGTCAGTGGTTCCGTGCTCCAGGGCTACCATGGCCACCTTATTCTCCAAGTCAGTGATATTTAGAGTCTCCTTAGTGAATCGCTTAAGGTAATCCCTCAGATTTTCATTCTTTCCTTGCACTACATACATAAGAGATGCGGAGCTCTTCTCATGCACCCTTCCGCTAATGAATTGGCTAACGAAAGCGGCACTCAACTCCTTAAAAGAGCCAATAGAGTTCGCAGGCAAACGGCTGTACCACCTTTGAGCCATACCCGACAGGGTTTGAGGGAACGCCCTACACTTGAGAGCGTCACTAGCAGGCTGCAACAGCAGTGCGTTCGAGAATGTTCTCACATGGTTTGCGGGATCACCCGTTCCATCATAAGCCTTTATTGTAGGCATCTTAAACTTCCTAGAGATGTGAGCATTCATCACTTCCTCGGTGAACGGGGGTGTTGGATCATCAGGATCTCCGAGAGGCATCAGATCTTTGGGGTTTCCCTTGGGAATTCCCATCCTTGTGGTTGTTCTTCTGAATGAGGCATCAGCCCTTCTTCGTCTCCTTGAAGACCTCTCCAAATCAATGATGGGAATCGTTCCTGAGGTTGGAGGAGGTCGAGTTTGATTCTGTCTTGCTTGCTCCATTGCTATGTCATCCTTTAGCCTTTGGATCTCAGCCTCGTGAGCCTTAATCCTCTCCTCAGCCGTTGGTGGAGGTCCATCATGGATCCCTTGAGTCCTTCCTTGAGGCTCTCTTCTAGCACGTTGCCTCATCGGGGCTTCATCACGATCATCACCCTCAGACGATGAATCATCAGTATAAGGGCCGGAGTAGTCATCATAATCTCGGTCCCGGATTTGTAAGGCATGACCACTTGGTCCTGAGCCTTGAGTCATCGGGGGGTAGTTGGGCAGACCGTGCCTGGGATTAGTGTACAAGGGGAGATCCGTAGTATGGATCTGTACCCCTGGTGACGGGTTGTTCGGATCAACAATCTGGAGAGAGTTGGTCGCTTGTCCTGCCTGATTGGACAGAGGCAACGTACTCTCAGCATGGGGGATCACCCCTGGTTGCTGAGAAACTTGAGAGTGGATAATGACAGCTGATGCTGGGGGAGCCTGTTGAATGATCGTCCCTGATGCTGGGGGAGTCTGCTCGGTGAGAGGTGGGGCAGAGCTAATTGGCACGGCCTCAGTTACAACTGGTGTTGTTCTTCGTGTTTGAACCATGGTTGATGTTGTCGTCCCACAGACGGCGCCAAATGTTGTGGAATAAAAACGAGGGTTTGTATGTATTAAATACAAGGGATGGTGAGCTTCGAGCTTTAATGGCTGTTCTTGCGTTCGAGACTGATTGGTCCTCACAAGATGCCTACGTATCTCTGTATTGCTAGAGAATCAAGCCAACGTAGTTCTGAGAATGAGGGGTCAGGCCCTTTATATAGGCTGAGAAGCCTTAGAATTAAGGTAGGAGTTGGAGACTTAATAGATAAGTCACCTCCTTGAGGAAAGTTCTAGACTCCTTCCTTGTAGGAGTCTGTTGCCATACCGAATTGGATGCCTTGGAGACTAAGTCTTGTAGAGATAATGTCCTTATCTGACACTTATTGCTGAGCTGTTTATTACCCCTAATATTAATTACGAAATTAATATTAAAAATAGGAATTTGGACCCTGTTGGTGGGCCCCACGTTCGGACCATACCGGGTCTAATTAATGCAACACTAAATGTGTCTTTAGGGCTTATTTTTAGCCCATATCAATATATATATATATATATATATATATATATATATATATATATATATATATATATATATATATATATAACTTTCTTTTACGTTTTTACTATCATTAACTTCCTCTTTCAATTCTATAATCTTACTTTTATAAATATACTACCAACTTTATTTTTAACTTTTTATTTTTTTTAAAAATACATTTTGCAACTTCCAGTTTTTTCAGTTGCAAACGTTTGCAACTTCAGTTGCAACTTTTGCAACCTCATTTGAAAAACATATTTGCATAGGTTGCAAAACATATTTTAAAAAAAAGAATTTTAAAGAAAGGTATTTTTATAAATAGTTTTAAAAGTGGTAATATTTTTAAAAAAATAATTTGAAGGACGGGTAGTTTTTAGATTATCCCTATTTAATATTTCGAATGTTTGACTTCGTTAAAACTTAACTCTATACTCATTTTTCAATGCATTTTATCATGGGTATTTGTTAAAAAACTTTATCCAACAAACATTTTTGTTCATATGCTTAATATTTTGAAGAGGAACCTATTGGGGTTTGCTATGCGATTTATTTTTGGACAACTCCAAAAGCCTTATGCTAATGGAGTTAACTGGCTGCTTTATAAACTAGCTATCTGCCCCTCCCACAAATGATGTGGGGACAACTCCCAACAATCTCCTCCTTCACACATCGGGCTTGACACCTGTCGAATCTGCCACGATCTGCTCCCCTTGACCCATACTGAAATTCCTAGCTATATGGCTCCCCCTAAAAGTCCAACTGCTCCCCCTTAAGCCCAATCTGGGATAGCCCATTCCAGGATCCTTCTTGGAGCATATCTGAGATTGTTACATACCGTTGGGCTTGCTAAGCAGGCCCTAACTCCACATTAGTTTGATATTGTCCGCTTTGGATCAAGCCCCACGGATTTGTTTTTGGACAACTCCCAAAAGGCCTCATAGAGTTAAGTGGCTGCTTATAAACTAGCTATCTGCCCCACACAAACGATGTGGGACAACTCCCAACAGAACCGAGGAGAAAGAAATATTGTTATTAACGATGCATTAAATTTGACATCTTTTATGGATTCTGTAGTTGATCATGCCATTAATTCTACTATATTAGTTTGAAGGCAATGCATCCACCATTTCTGTGTGCTCATCAAAACCCAAAACTCTGTGCTTTCCTAGGTATAATTAAACACCCTAATTAACCCACACTCTCCATAATCAACCCCTTGCAAAAGCCCTAACTAGCTAGCAAATGGCATCCTCAAACAATGTATCACTCCCTGTCAACAAGCCCGTTCACAAAGATCGCACCAAGGTGGACGGACGTGTCCGCCT
Organism: Saposhnikovia divaricata; assembly: GCA_036435485.1. Taxonomy (NCBI): domain Eukaryota; kingdom Viridiplantae; phylum Streptophyta; class Magnoliopsida; order Apiales; family Apiaceae; genus Saposhnikovia; species Saposhnikovia divaricata. The sequence continues at coordinate 32,029,800 of CM071600.1, forward strand.
GCCAGCTCCATGTGCCGCGATCCCAGCATCGGCGTCGTCTGATCAGCTGGTCTGTACACCAGCTGGCGCGATCCTAGCATCGGCACCGTCTGTTATGGCACCGTTGAGTGGGTCGGTGGCTGGTCATGGGGGTTCTGCATCTGGATTGTTAGGTGGGGTGAGGCCGGATTGCAGGTTGTTTTTGGGACAAGGCCGTGATGGGATGGGAGCTGCTGGGAATGTGGGGCTTGGAGGTGGAAATGTGGAGTACCCGAGAATGGGATACTATATGTCATTGTTGATGTTTGGGGATGAGGAGGATGAGGCGGAGAAGTTATTTATGAATTAGAAATCAAAATATTGTGGTAGCAGGCCGTGTTTCATTTGTTTGTACGTCAAATATCAATGTATCTTCTATTCGATCTCGATATTAAGTAGTGATATGCCGGAATGTATAAACCAGAAGTTAATGAAAAAGTTATCTATTTGTTGCATGTTGTTTTGTTTGATCGATGTCTGAATTTTTAATTATGATTACATGTATGCACTTTGTGTTTACATTTATTTTACCAGTGATGATCGATTTAGCATACATATCATTCAAATTTTTGCATAAACTTTTACAATACCTACTCCATTTCTTTCAATAATAACCACAACACATGATTTTCTCTTGATTCTTTTTATTTGCATATAAAATCAAGTAAGCATATTTGTCCTGTTTTTAAGTGCACGTGGTTCCAATTTTGTGTAATGATTGAAAACATGTGAAAATCAACCGATACTTGCAAACAAAAAGGTTTGTTTTTTCAAAAATATATAATATTTTTTGTGAGAAACGAATATTATGTAATATTTAAATATATGAAATATAACACAAGATTTTAAACAGATTTTACATATTAATATCAATTACTATTGTCAATGTAAGGTCATTAATTAGTTGGTATTGTATTTGAAATTGCTTAAATACAATACCAACTAAAATATACCGCTGACAACATCTTGATGGCTCAGGAATTATTTCGGGGCTATACTAGAGAAACGGGCGTGGCCAGATGTGCCCTGAAAATAGACCTGCACAAAGCCTTCGACTCCGTCAACTGGAATTTCCTAATGGATGCCCTCAAAGCAATGAACTTCCCTGAGACATTTATGACCAGGATTTTTGCTTGCATTTCTACAGTATCGTATTCTATCAAATTGAATGGCAACCTCCAAGGATATTTCAGAGGTGGGAAAGGCCTTCATCAAGGTGATCCATTGTCCCCCTATCTCTTTACGGTGGCCATGAATGTTCTTTCCTGCTTACTCAATCGAAAACCTGATGGGTTCAAGCATCACTGGAGGTGTAGCGATCTTAAACTGTCCCATCTCTTCTTTGCAGATGATGTTTTAATTTTTTCTCATGGTGATGAAGCTTCTCTTGCGCATATTATGTCATGCCTGGACACATTTTCTGAAGCTAGTGGTCTCATCCCCAGCATGCGTAAGAGTACGGTTTACTTTTCCAACTGTAAGCAGGAATTGATCTCTTGGTTTGATTCGAATTTTCATATCCCTCAAGGTACCTTGCCTGTGAATTTTTTAGGAGTTCCTCTAATCTCATCTAAGTTAGGCGTTGATGACTGTGTCCCTTTAATTGCTAAGCTGACTGCTCGCATTTACATATGGACGAATCGATTCCTCTCTTTTGCTGGAAGAGCCCAATTAACTAGGTCTGTGCTGTTCGCAATCCAAGCTTATTGGGCTAATCATTTTTTGTTGCCTCAGTCGGTGCATAAACAGATCAGGTCTATCCTTTCTAGATTTCTATGGAAAGGGAACTCGGATTCTAGGGGAGGTAACAAAGTGGCTTGGGAGAATGTTTGTTTACCTATGGAAGAAGGAGGTCTGTCGTTTAAAAATTCTAAGGACTGGAATAAAGCGCAACTTATCCATCACTTATGCAGAATTGTTAGGAAGGAAAAAACTCTTTGGCCACATTGGGTTAACACTACTGTTCTGAAACGGAACCACTTCTGGACCATGGAAGAGCCAACTGATTGCTCTTGGATTTGGAGAAAGCTTCTCAAGCTAAGGCACGAAGCTTCCCAGTTCATTCAGTATAGAATTGGTAATGGGATGCATACTTCTTTATGGTTTGATCCATGGTGGCACGGTAGGTGCTTAGCTACACACAACAGAGACAATATTATATCTCAAGCCAGTTCCACTGCTCTTGCCACTGTTAACGATTTGATTAGCACAGGTGTGTGGAGGCTTCCAAGTCCTAATTCAAGACATCGCCACAATCATGCGTTAAGAAGATGGCTTATTGATTTCGATAGTCCTCATTTTGACCTCACATGTAATGACTATATCCTATGGAATGGCATTCCTGTTACCAAAATTCGCACGAAACATATATGGGAGGCCATCCGGTTTAGGCTCCCAGAGGTCCCCTGGCACAAATTCGTTTGGCATAAGCTTAGAGGGCACAGATATGCTCATCATCAGTGGCTGATTTGTCACGGCCGTATAAACACTTTTAGTAGGCTTGCTTCATTGGGGATTGATCTGTCGCAATACTGCCTCCTATGTGCAGGGGGAACCGAGTGCCACAACCACTTGTTCGTGACATGTTGCTATAGCTCTTATGTGCTTCGGATCCTGGCTTCTCTCATAGGCAATTACAATCACAATTACTCTTCTTGGATTGGCCTTTTGACTGCTTGGGGCTCTGTCTCGAACCTTGGCCACAGACATTTGCTTCTACTTGCTATCCAAGTTTTCTCTTATCATATCTGGAGGGAAAGGAATGCTAGGCTTCATGGAAAAGGTTGCATTGGCCCAAAAAAATTTATTGAAGGCATTGTTATAGATATTAAGTCTAGGTTACTTGTTTCTAATTGGTTTGTAAACATAGCTAGTGCTTTTGATTGTACAAGTTGGCTGGAATAGAGTTTAGGCGGTAGCTTGCACTCTTCTCCTCGCGGAGTTTGCTTTTTCGAAGTCCTCCCCTTCGGCATGTCGTTGGGCAAGGGTTAACCCCTTTTTTTCTTTGTCTATATAAATATAAGCTTAGCAAAAAAAAAGAAATTGCTTAAAAAAATTTGGATTTGTGTTATTTATTCATGTTGATAGTGGAATAAAAACTAGTTGTTGGTAAGCACAGTTATGTCCATTAAAACGTACAAAATGATGATGACTAATTTAGTGATAGAGATAAAAGAGATAAGAAAAAAGTTAGGAATTTAATATTATTTGTTTTTTCTATTAATTATATTACATGGAAAAAAATTGTAAGCCTAGCTGTAAAATCGAGTAAATTATGAGTTACCTACTTGAACAAAACTTTTCTCCTAAAACAAGTATCCTTAAAGCTAAAATCATATACATACCATTTTTTCTAAACAAATGAAGTGGGAATACAAGAAAAAAATGTTTCAAAAGTTAACAAGAATAGTAAATGCACCACTTGTATTTTGGTTCTTTAGATAGGTGTGATAGCTGTAAGGGAGGATTTGTTTGTATTTGTAATTGTAAAATGTTACTGGAGGACATATTTGTAGTGGACGGACAAAAGAATAGCCAATTGAATCCGATGTTTGGTAAAATGGCAGTTCTATCTCCTTCCTGAAAAAATAAAAATCATTTGTACCCATAACTCAAGTTGGATAATTCTCAAAGAGTTTAAAATAAAAAAATCTTTAGGCAATTAAAAGATTGAAATGCATGGTAATTTGGACCATCAACTAATTTTAAAAAGGTTAGGTTTTTCAGTTGGAGGATTGTTGAATAACTAATTCAAATAGTTATTTACCATACATTATATTTGAAAATAGGTAATTCAATTCGTTAATAAAAAATAATCAATTCAATTCATTAGTTTTTTTTATAATAGCTAATTCAATTCATTAGTTAAAATAGCTAGTTTAATTGGTTATGGCTAACATCGCTATTTGCCATATAGACCACTATATTTTTGAATCTCTATATTAATTATTATTTTGGTAGAATGAAATAAATTGAAAATATGTAAAATATGTTATTTTTTATTTTATATGATGCTTTAACAAATCAATCCAATCTTATGCATTCATAATTACTCCCTCCCTCTCTCCCAAAAAGATTCTCACACTTTTTTTTGGACATCTCAAAACTAATGTACTCACTATTTTTTAACACTATTTTTCACTATAACATCCATTAACTTTATTCCTTTTTTTTTATCAAACATAGCTTTCTTAATCTCGTGAAAGACTGAGGTAGTACAATATATGTTGACTACCACTCCATTACTTCACAAATATTGACATATAAATTTATAAAATCAAATAAACTTGGTGAGTCTGGTTTCCTTCCCGAGTTTTCTATAATGATGGATGGAAATCATGTAGAAATATTTTTTCAAAAATATCTTCCTACAAAAAAATCTAAAATATTATATTTTAATATGTGTTTTTAGATTGTAAATAAATTTGAAGTAGAAAGTTCTTTACATACATATGATCAATTATGATTCTAATATTATGTAACATTTAAATATATGAAATACAATACAAGATTTTAAACATATTCATGTATATACGTTAAGAAAGATATTTTTACGTAAGTGTAAATTTTAAAAAATAAGTTCCATAATATTAAATCAACATTTGAGAAAGATATTTAAAAATCATCAAATTTAAATTAAGAATATGAGTACATTACATTTTCTGGGTTTAGGAATTAACCTTTTTCTATGGCGGCATCTTATAAAAATTTCAAATACTATTAAATATATATTTATATATAGGAAAAGATGGATGAAAAGTTTTAGGTGAAAAGAAACCTTATTTGTAAGGTCTATAATTTTAGGTGAAAAGAAACCTGGTTTATAAAGTCTAAAGTTTGTTATTTTAGATTTTGTTAAATTAGAGGAAATAAGTGCAATTTTCTTGAAATTTGTGGTGAGGTAATTTTCTGTAAAACTTAGTCCATTCTACACGTACATTTAATGCTCTTTAGATTGGCTTCCTTGATTAAATTTTGAAAATGATTTATATACAATTTCCAAAAAAAATCACTGAGATTCAAAAATAGATTCACGAAATTTATAAGATTCTAAAAAAATTCTAGAAATTTATCATAATTTTTTTAATATTTACAAATAAATTGTTGTTTTTAATTAACGGTCACTACAAGAATAACTCGATCCTACAACTGTTTTTCACCGTTGTCTGACCTCCTTTTTTTGTTGTCTATCCGGCAGTTGTCTGATTGAAACCAGACAATGGTTATTTACCGGATGTGTAGAAGAAGGTAACACAACCGTTCCACAACCGTTGTCCAACAGATTGCAAGACAACGGCCCATTTTTTGGACGCCGTTGTAACACCTAGAAACAACAACGCTATGTTTTTGAAAACCCTTGTCTGAAATGAAGTCAGTCAAGTGTTTTAAAAATAACATCTGTTATTGTTCAAGGGTTAAAACAATGGTTCCTTGAATAAAAATAGTTGTAAGAACTCTAACACCAACATATATGCTATCCAATTTGCTGATACCTTGTTTCCCGTTGTGAAGAGTCTTTAAATACAACAGTTTTATATAAGAAAGAGTTATGTGAAAGGAATCCTACAATGGTTTCTTCTGAATCATGACTATTGTCTATATGATTTATAACAATTGTTATTAAAGATGCCTTCATTGGCTAAAAATAGATTAGACAGTGGTTTATTTACACAAAAAAACTATGCTAGACAATACAATCAACACACCAAAATTACTATAAATTATACATACTTAACTAAAAAAAATGTCAACATTGTAAATTTAATACAATCATTACACAACCATCAAAAAATAAGGTAGACTTTGCGATGATCTGTCACCACGGGTGCCCCATAGCCATCAATATTTTTGTCATATGGAAGTCCTAAAATGACCTCAGGTGCTGTGTAGGATCTGGATTGAACATAGGAGCAAAGATGACCATGTAAATACTGAAGAGCCTCCAAAAACTGGATGGTTATAGACTACAAAGATGAAGGATAAGAAACTGAGAACAAGTAAATACTAATAAAGTACGGAACGAGGATTGGTTGTTAAAACTGTTATGAGAATAAAAATCTTATACATGATCAATATTTCCAATAGTTTATGATATGCACATACATTAGTAGTATTGAATATTGCGTTCCTGCAATCAGAAAGGATGCTGATTGACCAAGGCGGAAACTTATAGTGCATATTGTTGAACATTACTCTAGCAGCTGACTTTGTGTCATAGTTTGCGAGGATTGGTTGTTTCATCAATCTGTAATTCTTTTTAAATCTCAGAAAAGCTTAGTAATCAATAGCAGCAGCATCAAGCCATCAACTATGATGTCAACATGCATATACTACCATATTTCAGCTCTGCAAGACTACAGTACAAGAAGCCATCCAACAACCAAATATAAAACGTTTCACATGTAATATTGTACCACAAAGACATCAAAACTAAAAAGGACAAAAGCATGTATCTAGTGAATGTAATAAGAAAACCCACCATAGATAACTAAGATATCTTTAAAACTGATTTATCTATATATATGTGCAGCAACAGCAACAGCTTTGCAACTTTATCATCGAATATACCCAAAAAAAACTAAAGAGAAGTAGTGGCTTCTTTTGAATTTTCTTCACAGATAACACTATTATATAACTATATAAGTTCCACTTTCCCATGAAGAAAGTTAACACAAAAGACAAGATATTTCCTGATGAAAGACCTGGCTACTTGCAGACCAAGTGATTAACAAGAAACTACAGAGTAGCTCTAGTAAATGCATCACTTCAGTGTCATATTTATATTACCACTTAAACTACCAAGATTATGGAGGCAGAAACCTCTGTAGCTTACTAAGTTAAGATCGCTTTGCTAAAACTGAAGCTGCAAATACTCAACTATCTACTTAGATATAACTACTAGTCCATATACTTATTATATATTAATAATCAGAAACATGGTTATAAAAATAACCTTGTTGCTTGTTCATCATCAGCAACAGCAGGACCACCACATTGTGCTTCATCATACTCGTTCTCAATCTGTACAAGCACATTTTATCTGTAACATTCTTTTGAAGAAAAACCACATGTAATAAATATGAATATTTCATTACTTAACCAATCAGCTAGTTAAGTTAAGAAATTCACTAATCACATAACCAAACTATTTGAAGTAATAAAAACCCTGGAACATAAACCTGGGAGAGTATAATAGGGCCACCCTGGGACTCAAACATATTTTCACTCTTCATCAAATTAACTATTTTTTCAGTGAACCCTTTCATAGCCATCTGCAAAAACAACACAAACCACTAATTAAGTTCACTTCTCTACAACTGTGCATCATATGCTTGGTAAAAAATTCTTACGAAAAAATAAAAGGTTAAATCTTTATGACCTTAAATGGCTCATTATCTATTCTAAAGCTGATACCTAGGACATACTTGAGCCAAACTGGTAATCGCCTACAAAATTCACGAAAGGTAACACATTACTATTATAATCCATTAAACTCAACTACATAAAAGAAACTAAAACAAAGAGTACCCGAAATTCCATTCAGCACAAACATAAGGCCCAATGTGAAGATGAGCATAGAGCCCTGCTTTCTGCACTGTCTTTAGAAACCTCACTATATCATACCTCCCCTCAAAATTATACTGTAAGTATATAGAAAATACTAATCATGACAAGATTAAATTTAAATGCATACATAAACAATTTAATTGATATTAAAAGGTAGTGTACATTGCCAGGAGTGGGCTCATGAACATTCCAGAAAACATAAGTTTCAATAACATCAAGACCTCCTTCTTTAGCTTTGAGGATTAGATCTTCCCTCATCTACACACACAATTCTAGATCTGAGGGAAGTATTGAAAAAGGATTTTGACCTCGTCCAATAGCATAAAGTTCCAGAGCATCCAAATACCTCTCGGCCGCCACAAATCTACAACAAAACAAAAACTTATCAAACATTATACTAATTCACATAAAACACACACATAGTCTATCAATAACACACATAAACATTATACTCATTGATTATATAAGTAATTAATTGAGGGGTTTAATACAAGAAGGAAGGAGAAGAATTATATAACAAAATTGAATCAAAAAAGATAAAAGGCTAAGAGGTTGAAACTAGAGAATTGACGAGCTGCGTTATTGAAATGAGAGAGGGATAGAAAAGAGGGGCGGCTGATATAGGTTATTGAAAAGAGAGAGATGGAAAAGGGGGGAAATGAAATGTTAACAAAGGGGGGAAAAGAATCATTTTATTGCTAGAAAAGAATAATCGAAAAATAAAAAGGACGGGTTGTACGATATTTAAGCAAAAATATAGTAAAAGTGTTGCTTCCTATAACGGGACACGATCCAGATTCACTGATTATTTTTTTTGAAAGAATTCTTCGACGATCGAACCGTATGAATGTTAATAAACCCTCATTTTAGTGTTGGGAAAAAATAATCAAAAATAAAAAGGTCGGCTTGTACGAGATTTTAACAAAAAAGTTGTAAAAGTGTTGCTTCATGTAACGGGACACGATCCAGATTCACTGAATATTTTTTTTGAATGATTTCATCGACGATCGAACCATACAAATGTTAATAAACACTCATTTTATTGGTAGGAAAAAATAATCAAAAAATAAAAAGACCGGGTAGTACGAGATTTTAACAAAGATGTAGTAAAAGTGATGCTTCAATTCTGGTCACGATCAACATTCACTGAATAATTTTTTTGAATGATTTCTTCAACGATCGAACCGTACAAATGTTAATAAACACTCATTTTAGTGTTGGAAAAAAATAATTTAAAAATGAAAAGGTCGGGTTGTACGAGATTTTAACAAAAACGTAGTAAAACACGCAAACTGTTGTTTAACGATTTAAAAGTGTAACACACTACACAACGGTTTTTATGAAAAAACTGTTGTTGTGCTTCACTATCAGACAACATTTTTTTATCAGAAAACCGTTGTCTGAATGTTTTAAAATTTCCCACCAAATCCAATAAAAAATTTCATTATTTCCCACCAAATTCAATTCAAATTATTTCATTATTTCCCACCAAAAATTTCATTATTTCCCACCCAATTCAATTCAAATTTTTCGGTAGTTCAGATAACAGTTTCGTAAAACAGTTGTTGAATTACACAACGTAAAGACCAAAACCGTTGTCTCAGGCTACTATTAGTTAGTTTAGTAACAACGGTTTTGAAGTGTTATGTTAAAGATGTAAGACAACATTGCAATTTAAGAACCGTTATCTTACTAAATTGGAGGACTCCACATAGACAACAGTTTGCAAAAACATGGATAATAGTTGTCTGTTCAGCGTCTCACAAAACAGTTTTTTGTGAACAGTCAATCCACCGTTGTAAAAAATTTTGGGACAACGGTTTTTTTTAACCATTGTGTTTTAGGCGTTGTATAATCGTGTTTTTCTTGTAGTGGGTATGAATATAAAAATATTTATAATTTTTTCTGATTTTAAAATTAATGTTTTAAAGTGGTTTTTGAGTTTTTTTTGAACGGGTTCTCTCTTGAACCTTGTTCATAATATATATAGTTGAACAAATATATGTGATTTTTAAATTTAAAATATCGAAATTGCATAAACTTATCGTATTCTTTAATTTTGATACTTACAAAACACAAATTTAAATTTACTTATTCAAGTAATATTGGTCTAGTTTACGTACTACATATCTAATTAAACTCTATTGGACCTCCAATCTAGCTATATATGTTCTAAAATATATTAAGTAATACCGAGTGAAAAATAAAAAATTGTAAAATAAAAAATTGTAACTTAAATACTTTTTTAAAATTTGAATCACGATAACTATTAGAGGAAACGGAATATCATACACGTGATATAGAAATATCACTTACACGTGTATAGAAATATCACTTACATCAGGTTAAACGACACCTAACATAGGTGTTTTACCCTAACATTTACAAATTTAAGTGAAATATACAAACATATCAAACTCGCCAAATCGTTTATATGTGATAGACAACAAATTCGAATTCAGGTACTGATTTTAGGCTTTGTTTTTTGCTTAATTGTCTTTCTGATTATGAATATATATACAAGAATCAGTTTGATACTCTTAATGTTTTTAAACAAGTACTGCAACCGAAATAACATCTAGCATAAACATTACTGTCATGTATGGAATAGTATTCAACCGCACAAAATTAAAAGATCTTTCTATAATCCTATCCTTTAACACATATCACGTAATAAATACACTTACGGAAATATTTTCAATCAATTTAGCGCTCTTCCTCAAATACTGGTCAACAATTAACACCTTAACTCGTCAAACTTGAATAAAATAGTTAAAAATATTTTTATTCCTATATACCAAAAATAATACTTAAATAAATTTAATAATCACGGTTCTTAAAACTGTCCGACCAATCAACCGTTCCATTACATTCAGGTTGGTTCTACAAAAGAAAAAATCTATTCTCCAAGTCAAGCCATGGTACCGACTCTGGAGAAGAAGGATTTAAGAACTTTCTGAGCAGAAATTATTGATTTTAATCAATAAAATATTCACCATTAAGAAAGAAGATAAATTAAAAGTTAACGTCGCAATGGTTAATGCTTTAATGACATCTTACTCACATAAGGGATTAAGTGAAGAAGAATACAATAAAACTGTAGCCTTCAGAAGATAGCTGCTACACAAAGATGCTGTTGGTTCCCACCGATACCTCTTTTATAAAAGAAAGCAAAAGGAGATAAGAAAATTTGGCATCCAGCTTGAATGTCAACATTGCGAACCCACCATTACAGAAGATGCTACAGACAAAGGAAACGTAGTGGAGGAGGAATAAAGTAGAGAGAATTTGCTATCAAGCATAGGAGAAGACAAGATAAGGAATCTCATCTCTTCACTCAAAGGTGCAACAATAATGGAGTACAAAAACGTAATCACTTACGTTTGTAATTTTGTACAGATCATTGACCCTATTCTATAAAAGGCGAGTTAAGTTTCAGTACTAGACATCTTGAGCTTGAACAAAGCAGAGCATAGGCACTGTATTATCAAAAAGTTCAGAATGACTGAGTAAAGCCCTTAGGGGTTGTGAGTGTAAACAGACTCATAATGAGTCTATATCTTTATAATTATGTTGATCAATAAAAAATCTTTTCTTTGTTATATCTTGGTTATATTTTGAGTTATTCTCGAGTCCGCTTTGGAGCACATGGAGTACCGCTAGGCAGGAGGCCGTTAGGGAAACGCCGCTCATAGGATTGAAGACAAAGAATAATAACCAGAAAATCTAGACGAGAAAATGAAGTTATAAAGATCAACAGTTTCTATGCAGATAAAGATCATTGGAGGTTAAACAAAATGGTTTGTTAAAATTAAGGGTAATGCCATGATTGACATGTCTAACCTAGAATATCTAGATCGTCTCTTAGAGACCTCTAAAAATATTGCTTCCTCTGAAAATCAAATAGAGACTAGATACCTAATATGGGATTTAATTAGAAGCTATAAAAGAAGAGCAACCTTCTTTTTATAATAGATTTTCAAGTATAATAGAAAATGAAATTCGTAATTTGAAAAGAATTATGAAATTAGAACCCTATCCTTGTAATAAGAATAAAATATTAGATGATAGAGGACAGTTCCTCTAATATGTCATACTAGGATACGTCCAATAGACCGCTATAGGACAAAAAAATGGGTATTTTGGACCCATCAATAAAAAAAATGGGTATTTTGGACCCATCAATAAGAAAACTAGGTAAAAGAGACCTTCACCCCTAATAAATTGCACCTTGTACTTGGTGAGTGGGTGCTGCCATATTCTAGGTGAAATTTTAATACCGTTACACTAGAAAAATTCTTGGCCTAAGAAGTACAGTATTTTCTTTCAAAGTTCGCTAACTCTAAAATTTAGATCACTCATCAGTCATCTCCCACCTTTCATATTCAGCATAACAATTTTTTGGTTATTAGGATTTTACGTTTTTAAACAAATAACTTTTTTGGGTCACTACAAGGATTTTTGCTTTAGACAACAGGCAAAACGTGTTGTCTGAATATATCAAAAACTGTTGACTATTGAGAAGTCGTCTGATACACACCTCAGACAACACACAGCAAGCTGTTGTGTGAAAGTTGAAATACAAGTAAAAGCCACCTGAAAAGTGTTGTCTGATACCCAGAAACAACAACACTTCTTTGGAAACCTCTTGTCAAAACTCCGATAACGCAACACTTTTTAACGAATATATTGTTGTTATTAAGCAGTAAAGACAATGGTTTTTAAAAGAAAGCTTATTGTTTAAGTGCAAAAGATACAATCTTTTACTTGATCAGGGCTGTTGTTGTATGTCACTACAGACAATGGTTTCTTAGCAAAAACCATTTGTTTTATGGTTAGATGTACAACATGTTATCTCATATGGCATGTTGTTGTACAGTAGGAAGGATAACACTTTCTTAGTTTATAATACTTGTTTGAAATTATTTCAAACAATGGTTTTGCAGAGTATAACATGTTGTTATTTTTTAAAAGAGACAACAGTTTTGTGGGTTTTAAACTGCAATGTGTATTCTTATCCCACATTACTTTGTTAAATGATACATGTTGTTTGATTGCATTTTTTACAACTGTTAACATTAAGTAGTTTTTATTTTCCTATTGTGTGAGTCATTTTCTCACAAGGGATTTTAATAAAAGCATTGCTTGATATATAATACAACAAATGTTAATCATTGGTGGACATTGGCAAAAGTACCTTAAACAATGGTTCCGAACGTGTAAAGAAAACCAAACTACACTATAAAATGAAAATGCCAGAAACAAACAATAGAAACCAATTCAATCCATCCATCCATTACGACCAATATTCACCATACCATCAACCAAAACAAACAACAAATTACAATGTTAGAATGAGATAACTCAATTTCTTTACCTACTTCTCTAGCTCTATGTTCTTCTCTATTTTCTTTTCAGTGGCAGGAGGCTGAGAAGAAGTTTCATCAAATGTCTTCTTAGACGAAGCAACACCTTCACCTGATTTTAATGAAAAGAACTCAAGTTGTTGGTGAACCCTGATTGACTAATAATATTTTGTCTATGTTCAATGGAGTCCCATGATAGCTGTCCATCACCCTGAATTTGATAAGGGAATTATTATAACTTAGCTGAAGATAACACTATGCATGTTTCCATTTTCATCTATTATTATACTCTTGAGGACATACCTGATTGAGGATTTCTGGTGACCGTAACTGAAGCCATGGAAGATGTTAGTACCACCCTTTTAACATATGGAACTTTTGTCTCGACCAGGTCTGCCTGAAATTGAGTAAAAGGAATAAGAATATTTACTTTACAGAGAATACAAAAGGGCCAAATGTACATTTGTAATCAATATTAGTGAGCTAACACATTCCATTTTCAGAAACATCTATTAAATAAAATAAAGAAAGATAGCAGGTCATGCTCACAATTTGTTTTCTATCAGTCACATTACATCGCTAACAAACAAGGAAAATTTACACCGCAAAAGATCTACTGAACAAGCAAATGAGAATGAGAAACAAGGAAAATCAGACCAAAACTTGTTATGACCCTGAAAATTCTATTGTTCTGTTGAAGACACCAGCTGATCTATTTTGAACCAATGGTTTTGAAAATAATGGTTTGGACTTAAGTTTTCAGAATATAAAGTTTAAATACTCCATTTATGAAAAAGTTTAAACTCTTGAAGGGAGTTGTACTACTACACATACTATCCTCTTCAACGTGACTATATTTTAATCTTTCCCAACAATTTGTTCAGACTGGGCTTGCTAACAAGTACGAGGAAACACAAAGTATAGAAATAGAAGAACCTGTGGGTTAGGGGATGAAATGTAATATTGTACAGATTTACAATAAACTGGATACTCGTCCCAAAGCTGTATCTGAGACAGAGTTCTTCATAGGCTGCAATATGGTAAGCTACTGAATCAGCGTATGTATATATAGGTGCAACAGGAAAGCTGTAATTCTCATGGGACCAAATGAAAGATTGACAAAAAATTTACAACTTGGATGGGAATATACTTATTGCAACCGAAGATTCTGATCATACACTGGTTAAAAGTAATTACATTAAATTGAGAAAAAAGAAACTTAGAAGTGATAGTGGAACATTACTTACGGTTTCTCTCTTAAAACTACCATACTTGCCCTGCATCTGTGGACAACACCATCCAAAGAATTAGAAAGATGAAACAACAATCAACAACTGAAACTATCATGACTATGTTCTAAACTACCTTCACAGAAAAGTCTATCACATCCAACAATAGCAACTTTACTTTAAAATAGTGTGATAGCGCCTTTGCAAGCATTTGATGATACAGTTCTTCACATGACAAACACAACAAAAGAAAAATCAAATCAGGCCGACAACAATAACTTACATACAAGACTACAAGTAAATATTTTTAAAAAGATAAATTCGAAGTGAGGAAAGTACCACTGATGCTTGAGAGCAATATAGCGCTACTCCCAGGTGAAAGATTTTGAGTGTGTTTAGAAACATCGTGTGGTTGAGATGAACATATGCCGCACTCATTAGTAACATTCGGATCCGCTCACTGTCAATTTGAACAAACAAATACAGATCTTATGTGATTATTAGCGAAAACATTAAACTAGAGAGCAGATCAATAACATTCTGTGACAATCTCCACTCATGCCACCACCTTCTTCATGCCACCACCTCCCATCTCCTCTCCCACCACACCTGCAGCTGTCGCAGCTCACCACGCCAGCATCGAACCTTCTTCGTCTCTGCCAACAGCCCCCCTTCAACCCTCATAAACACCATCCCACCAATTCTCCTCTTCCAAACTACCTCCATCAATCACCTCTCCTCCTCCACCCATATCCCTTGAACCGAGATCCAAACTAAAACAATTAAACATGAGATTTCAATTAAACATAAGAATTGAAACTAACTTGAACTTAAACCCAAGAAACTTTGTATCCAAAGAATACCCAAATAGAAGAGCACTCCAATTCATAGTATCTTCAAAGTATGAAAAAAGACATGGAGATGAACCAAGTTGGAAGATAAACAATCTCTAGATTTAGGGTTCATGTTATGTATTTGTGTTAGGCGGTTGTTTCTATTATTTAGAGATAAAGGGTCGGGGAAGTGAAAGGTTAACTAAGGGGAAAGTGAAATAAGGGTGGGAATTGAAATGTTGACAAAGGGGGAAATGAAATGTTGATAAGGGGGGAAATGAATTAAAAGAGGGAACTAAAATTTGGAAATGAATTAAAAGAGGGAACTAAAATTTGGACAAGGAAATTTTTCGAGATTTATAGAATTTTAATAAATTATATATATATATATATATATATATATATATATAGGTAGATTTGTAAAATAAATGTTATATTATTTATTAAATTTATATATATATTTATTTTAGTTATGTCTAAAAGTAATTAAAAAGTAAAAAATACATTTTGTACGATCTATTAATAGATACTCATAAAATAACGATCTATTAATAAATGAATTTTAATGATTTTTTCGATGATTGAACCGTATAGATGCTAGTAGATACTCCTTTTAGTGTAGGGAAAAAATAATCAAAAATAAAAAGGTCATATTGTACGAGATTTTAACAAAAACGTAGTAAAAGTACCACTTCCTATAACGGGGCACGATCCAGGTTACTTGAATAATTTTTTTGAATGATTTCTTCGACGATCGAACCGTACGAAAGTTAATAAACACTAATTTTAGTGTTGGGAAAAAATAATCAAAAAATAAAAAGGCCAGTTTGTACGAGATTTTAACAAAACGTAGTAAAAGTGTTGCTTCCTATAACGAGGCACGATGCAGGTTCACCGAATAATTTTTTTGAATGATTTCTTCGACGATCGAACAGTACGAAATTTAATAAACACTCACTTTAGTGTTGGGAAAAAATAATCGAAAAATAAAAATGCCAGGTTGTACGAGATTTTAACAAAATGTAGTAAAAGTGCTGCTTCCTATAACGAGGCTCGATCCAGGATCACTGAATAATTTTTTGAATGATTTCTTCGACGATCGAACCGTACGAATGTTAATAAACACTCATTTTAGTGTTAGGAAAAAATAATCGAAAAATAAAAACGCCAGGTTGTACAAGATTTTAACAAAATGTAGTAAAAGTGTTGCTTCCTAAAATGGGGCACGATCCAGGTTCACTGAATAATTTTTTGAATGATTTCTTCGATGATCGAACCGTACGAATGTTAATAAACACTCATTTTAGTGTTGGGAAAAAATAATCGAAAAATAAAAATGCCATATTGTACGAGATCTAAACAAAAATGTAGTAAAAGTGTTGCTTCCTATAAACGGGGCACGATCCAGGTTCACTGAATGATTTCTTCGACGATCGAACCGTACGAAAGTTAATAAACACTCATTTTAGTGTTGGGAAAAAATAATCGAAAAATAAAAAGGCCACATTATACGAGATCTAAACAAAAACGTAGTAAAAGTGTTGCTTCCTATAACGGGGCACGATCCAGGTTCACTGAATAATTTTTTTGAATGATTTCCTCGACGGTCGAACCGTACGAAAGGTAATAAACACTCATTTTAGTGTTGGGAAAAAATAATCAAAAAATAAAAAAGTAATATAGTACGAGATCTTAACAAAAACGTAGCTATAGTGTTGCTTCCTATAACTGAGCACGATCCAGGTTCACTGAATAATTTTTTTGAATAATTTCTTCGACGATCGAACCGTACAAAAATTAATAAACACTCATTTTCGTGTTGGAAAAAAATAATCGAAAAATAAAAAGGTCTGGTTGTATGAGATTTTAACAAAAACATAGTAAAAGTGCTGCTTCCTATAACGAGGCACGATCCAGATTCACTGAATAATTTTTTTGAATGATTTCTTCGATAACCCAACCGTACGGATGTTAATAAACACTCATTTTAGTGTTGTCAAAAAATAATCGAAAAATAAAAAGGTCGGGTTGTACGAGATTTTAGCAAAAACGAAAACGTTGTAATGATATAGATTCCGATAAAAATTATTCTTGAAGATCAAAGTCCAATTCGAAGATGTTATTGAATTCGGATTTTGACGCTCCGATAGTTGAATCGAAGCTCTCAATGAACCCTACGTGTTTTTGACAACAGATGTGGTGTTGGTGATTTCAATTTTTTTCTAATATTCGATTTATTTTCGAAATTATTATGATTAAAAATAAAAAATTGCAAAAAGTGTTTGCTATGAAATCTGAAGGTGCCATGTTGTAGATCTTGTTTTTCTGGTCAATTTCATATATCATATGTTGGATTTTGAGTTCCATAACATATAGGAATTGGAGATTGATTATAGTGTTCTTCGTGTTCTTGGTGTTCATGGAATGAAAGCTTGAAGATGGTGATGAATAGTATTGTTTTGATCATGTTTTTGGTAAAAAGGTAAAAAAGAAATGTTTTTAACCTTTTCACCTTTTAACTTATTTACTTCTAATTACTAAATTACCTTTTATTAAAAAAGGTAAATTATTTATTTACTTTTCATAATTGTTTTTATTTTGATTATTTATTTTAAATCCAAAATTAGTTATAAAAATGCAGAAAAGTTATTTTCTAAAATTGTCATTCTAACAATACTTTTTACGAAGTATTGTCTATGCTTCATTCACATAATATTTCTAAAAAATGTTGTGTGTTGGTTCACTGTCACACAACACTATGGATAACATATTGTATGACTGCTACTTAGACAACAGAACTAAAGACACTTGTCTGAATACAACAACAGTTTTCCGGGATATTGTGTTGCAGGCATTCACACAACACTTATTTGCTAACGCTTGTCTAATCTTAAAAATACTTATGCATTTACACAACACCCCTGGTCAAGAAATGCTTGTCTGGTAAGATTTATCACACAACGGTTTTGGCCCATTGTGTGAATGTTGGATTACACAATACTTTTTCCAGTAGAAAAATATTTGTTGTCTGATCATTTCGGGCAACACTTTTTTCCATGGGTGTTGTCTATTGCCAGATTTCTTGTAGACATTTCTATGTGTTGTAGGGAATCGAACCCTTGACCTCATGTAACACAAGGCAAGTTCATACCAGCCGAGCTAGATTTTTTTGTGTGCCTTGGAAATAAAAAATTTTGCTACACGATAAAATCATTCTATTGGATCATCAAAATTACTTTGGAAACTCCAACTTTGCCATTTTAGAAGAAAATGCTTGTCCGTTCCCATCAACTTCATGTTGTGTTTGAGAGCTCCTGTTGTTGTTGTTGTTCTTAGAGGTTTGGGCATTTGAAAGTATGGCATCTGACAACTTGGTCATGATTTCGTCGATGCCTTGCATTCCGGTTAAGACTCCAGCAACTGCCGCCTCTAAAGCTTCACTCATCTCTTTGTTAGTTGCCATATAACCTTACTCTTGAGACCAATGTTAGGTCCCAATCAAGAGTAATAGATAATACATGTTGCATGGCTTAAATACACTCAGAAAGAAACTACCTACTTGCATAATTGTCGTTCACTAAATCACTACTAAAACTTAAAATCCCACCACTTCTAACACAATAACTACTAAGCATATAAATATATTACTAAATAATATAAATGGTAAATCTAATACTAATTAATAAAAATAATAATTGCCAGTAGACATTTTACAGGAGTCTTTACAGGTAAAAATGAAACGAGACACAATAAAGGTGAAATGGCAATAGCCGATACTTTCGACATCACGAAATGCGGAAGTCTTTCATAAATGTTTACGTTTTTTTCCAAATTCAAAATTGTCGAAAAGCAAAGATCTTGAAGATTATTTATGGAGTCTAAAAACATTGTACTACATGTCTACATCTATTTATATTCTTGTAATTTAGGTAAACCACGTACCCTTGATCCTAAAAACAAACTTTCATGTTGATCGGCATGTTATTTTAAACCCTTTATAAATTTTGAATTTTATTTACATTGGTGACATTATGCAAACGAAAGGTTTCATCTAGGAGACCACTAACGAAGAGATAGGTATGAAAATATATTAAAAATTGGTAATTATATTCAAGAAAACAAAAAGAAAATTAAAGAGCTAGATATTGTAATAAAATTTCTTTAACGCCTTATTTTTTCTCTTTGACGAAGACTGTCATGGTATGAAAAAGGCCTAATTTTTTTTTCTTTTTTCGCGAAGACTTGTCATGTTATGGAAAAGGTCAGAATATGAACAAACACAAACACTTAGTGAGCACACCAAGGAACTAATAGTTTAGAATGGTTTTGGAGTTTCTTTGAGCTCTATATATATTATGGCATCAACGATATCCACAACAATTCAAATTTAGAAGAATATTTGTTTTGAACTGGTGTAAAAAATTTACCTTAAAAGAAAATAATACCAGTCATAGTACTAAATTCAATTCATATGATAATCTTGTTAAGGTGTGAATCACTCAAATTACTCAAAAACATGAAACAAAGTTTAGGCAACAAAATCCAATTCAGTTCCATGATTAAGTGATGAGTCTCTTAAAAGAACAAGGTCTGGAAGTGTTTACGTGACCACGGTGGTTGATCTTGTGCCATCGTATGAGCCTGTGGAGATCATGATTGATGCTTTGGGATTTGAAGTTAATTCTGGTGGGAAGTCATATTCTATTTCCTGTGTCGTGTGGGACGATACAAAATAGAATTCACTTATTTATTATATAATTATATATTTGGCTTGCAAGTTTTTACCTTTCACTTGAAAGGGTTTTTCTTGCTTTAAGCACTTAGGATTTTATTTTTCAAGTTGGATCAGGATTTTGATGGGTTTCCTAGTTGGGTTCAGGTATTAGCTAAATTTCTAGCTGATATTGAATTTCTTTTAGATTCCTATCTCAATAAGGTTATTTATGTAGCCTATAAATACTCTTGTCTTGTAATCTTTTGGAGACAGATATTGATAATAAAATTTTAGCTATTCGGTAGCTTTGGGAATCGAATTCAGGAGTGAATTCAGAGTTTGAGTTTTGTTTCTCCATTCGGAGATTCAGAGTTAGAGTTTTGTTTCTCCATCTTTGGAGATTCAGAGTTTACTTTATATTTGTCTTTACTACATATTATTACGAGAACATCATGTTCCATATCAATTTGGTATCAAGAGCCAAGGTTTCTCCATCAATTTCTTAATTGTTGGGAGATCTAGAGTTTTCACAAAAAAAAAAAGATTACTGTTCACGCATACTGTTCATCGATACTGTTCACGGCACTGTTCACAACAATGTTCACGACACTGTTGCACGTTAATGGCAGGGGATAAAGATTTAACACTTGAAGGATCGGATGGAGATTTCTTGACGTTAACTCTTAGAAATATTAGTGAGCAAATTGCTTATATGGCAGAGCAACAAGCAGAGATCAAGGCAAGTTTATGAGTTACAAACGAGAGGATTGATGGTTTACAAGTTACAAACGAGAGGATTGAGGGGGTTATTGCTACGGTAGAAAATACACCTCTTCGCACAGGCTTTATAAGAAACCCTCCACCTACTAACAACAATGACGATGATAAAAGCTTGAAGTGGGATGTACCAGAATTTAGTGGAGCGGGTGATGCCGAGGATTTCTTAGAATGCGCGAGACAGATGGAAAAAATCTTTGATTATAAAGGTTTTGATGATCAGAAGTCTTATAAAATTGCCAACATGAAGCTAACAAGATATGCATCTGTATGGTTTGACAATTTGAAGACGAAGCTCATGAGGGAAGAGGCTCCTAGAATCACAACTTGGACTGAGATGAAACGGCAATTAAAGAATCGTTTTATTCCATGAGAGTACATACAAGATAATTACTTGAAGCTGAATCAACTACAACAACGAAACCTTAGGGTGACTGAATACACTACAGAATTTGGGAGGTTGTGTATCCTATGTGACTTGAAAGAAGAAGAAGAGATGAAAATCGATCGTTATATCAAGGGATTGAATTCTTCTATTGGCAATAAGGTCGAACTTATTCCTTACACGTTCTTTGATGATGTGACAAAGCTGGCTCTTCGAATTGAGAAGCAAGAGAAAGAAAAAGCAAAACCAGTTTACAAAGGATTCTCTAAGACATCTTTCAAGGGTGAAAATTCTGGCGCTTATAAGAGTACTTCTTATAGTGGGGCCAATACATTCTCAAAGAAAGATAAGCCAAAAGGAAAGATCCAAGTGAGTCCTGAACAAGCTGCGCTAGCAAAGAAAAGGTGTTTCAGGTGTCAAGGCTTAGGACACCTTGCAAAGGACTGTACGAATAAAGTTACCCTTTCTAGGAAAGAGTACATGTTGTTGACAGCTTATGAGGAACAAGAAGAACGAGAAAGAACTCTTTCTGCTCAACAGGGACAAAAGTATGATGATGAGGAAGAAACAGATTTTGAGTACGATAATTCTGAGAGATGGGATGATCTAAACCATGAGTCTATTGAGCCGGAGGAAGAGAAGAACAACATTGGCCTCTTGAGAAGACTTCTTAGAACTGATTGCACACCCGTAGAAGAAAAAAGAACAAAGGGAGAACTTATTCCATACAAGAGCTGCAGTTGGAGATCGAACTTGTAATGTGATTGTGGACACTGGTTCTTGCGTAAACGTGACATCTTTTAAGATGGTGAATGCACTAAAACTTCCAACCCGGGACCATCCTAAACCTTATAAGTTGAATTGGTTGAATGACAACGAACCAATCAAAGTCAAGAAGCAAGCACTTGTGACTTTTTCAATAGGTAATTACAGAGACGAACTATGGTGTGATGTGGTTCCTATGACAGCTTGTTCACTTTTGTTAGGACGTCCATGGCAGTTTGATAGAGAAGTCATGTTTCATGGTAAAAAGAATGAATACTCAGTTTTTGGCGGGAAAAAAAGATTTAAATTGAAAAGGAAAGATTTGGAATCCCATGGAATAAAAATGGAAGAAGTTCCTTATCTATAAAAAATAAGGTTCTATATCTGATGGTCGTAGGGATTCTAATGACAATCCATAGTGATCATTAGAAGATTTTAGAGTGTTTGTACGTGTGTGTATTAATCTGACATTAGTCCTCTTACATTTTTTCCCTTTTTCCTTTTAAAGTTCTTTTTTCTTCTTTCCTTGAGCTTGCTGGCAGCTTATAGGTTTAGAGTACGTGATAGGGATAGATATTGGGATATGTGGATTGATGTATGTACACCCAAAATTTATACCAGGAAAGTATTGACTTAGTCAAAGGATTCTTTGGAGATACATCTTCTCTAACTAGGCTGCAACATAACATTTGTGTTTGGTTGTGTTTTCATGTGCAACCAGAGTGTGCTTGTACCTAATTGTGCTTGTGCCTAGTCGTGTTTGAATGAGCAGACAGTTGTGTTTGCATGTACAAACAGAGTTGTGTTCGCATCTATTTGTTTTTACAAAGGGTCAAATGTTCCTATCAGATTGAAGATCCACATACATTATTACAACTCTTGAAGAATGAAGAATGAATACCAAACATATATATTTGAAGGCCCGATTCTGTATTCAAATAAGTTGTCCTTATTGGGGGATCAGTGGTAGGTAAGCACGTCGATACGCTCTAGGGATCTCTCGTCCCGTTGTCCTCACTATTAGGTTTTGAGATGCCCTACGTGATATTTGTTTGGGAGAACTTGCCATGTAGTCTGGTGCGTTAGCCTCATTGGGGGGTAGGATCGCGTTCGTACATCTGGAGTAAGTCATGTCTATCACTGCAATTGTTGAAGAGGAAAGGGCTGGTAGAGGTTGATGTTAGCTCCAATGATTAGCACTAATGTTGTAGGTGTGAAGTCCTCCTTCATGATTGAGCCTTAGGGTCATTGGACTAGACTTCATTGTACGGGCTCTCCCTAAATGGGCTTTCCAATTTGCCGACTATGTCGATTTACTATAAGTGGGCCTAGGCTAAACCTATTTTTACTGGACTTTGGTTTCTTGCTCCAATAACTATGTGAAGCTTGATCCCCTATAAATACAGGGTGGGCACATTAAGGGGGTTAAACATTGAGAACTCTGAGTGACCACAATCACTCCTTTGATCTCAGCCACCTTAAAACACATACACCACCACACTCCGGTAAATTTTCAGGAAACAAACCACCATCTTAGATCTTGATTGTGGCTGATAATCTCAAATTTTGTTACAGGAATGATTAGGACGTGCATGGATAACATGTGTTCAGATACTTCTTCTGCTATACGAATACGACATTTCCTTTTGGTTGGTTGACTCCTATCACTTCGGTGTCCGTATGACCATAGAGATTGGCTTCCTTCGGGAACCATCATTTTTCATATCAAAAATCTCAACCGAACACTAATACATATTATAGTGTTTCGACTTGTGATTACATTAACCATGTTAAAATATCACGTAACCAAAAAAACTATTTAAAACAAGTAAATCTAAACCCTAAATTCCAAAGAAAGGCATACAATTAAAGTAATCTACATTAATTGGTATAATTAAATAACAGGTAAGAAGAGGAAGATAAAAAAAACTCACAAAAAACATGTTGTTCAGTGTCAAGAAGCTGAACATCATCCCGAGCCGTAACCATATCAGAAGTCATAACAACAATATCCTTGACAAAAAAATCCTTCAATTAGCAGGCTAGCATGAGTCACAAAGTAAGCCCCGCTTAAATTAACTTTTAATTTAACCTTTCCTCTCTCTTCTCATTGTTTGCTAAAGTACCATTGTTAGGTTAGGTACAGTTGTTTTTTTTGACAAAATCAAGTTTATGTTGGTATACAAGACGAGTATATGTACTGTACAAGCATAGAGCATAATTCCTGTATATTTTGTAGCTTGTTTTTAAATTTTCCTTAAAATACATATTTTAAATTTATGAGTTGGAATAAAATTAAACGAAATGTATTATCATTGTTTTCATTCCGTGCTTCTCAAACAAGCTGAATTAATATCAAGTTTTATCTTCGCAAGAAAAGAAATATCAAGATTTATAATTTTTTGAAATAAGTATATATTCAAAAATTATGGTTTTTTTTAAGTGTACCAGGCATTAGTTCATTATTACTACTCCCTCAGTCTCTAATTACATCTCTATTTTGTTTTTTAGGAGTCAAATTGATCAATTTTTGATCAAAACATTTCAAATTATTAACTTATTATTTTAAAAAATTAAAAGTTACATTTTAAAATAGATTAGATGTACATTTTAATGATATAGTTTTTTAACTTTTTTTCCAATTATATAATACATATAAATTTTAATCAATATTTGTTCTATTTCACCAATTAAAAGTTAAAATAAACATGTATTTAGAGACGGAGCATCAATTTTATGATTCCTGCAGGGATAGGTCCACGGTGTTAATCCCTCAGCCAGGCTCATGAGTGGTATGAGTACGTGTACAATCACTTTGTAGGAATAGATACTCACTTTGTAAAGTATATAAGCTTAATTATTAAAAAAAAAAATCATTTTCAATTAATTTGGGCATGTAATGTATTGGTTGACAAGAAATATTGTTTTCTTTCAAAAAATTCAAAAAAAATATTTCTAATAAAGCTAAAAATATTAGAGAAATTTTTTTAGTTAAATTCTTGCCTTTTCATAGCCCAAAACAAAATGATAAATAGGGGGACCTGCTTGGTTACTAACAAATGTTTAAGTAGACAAATTTATCGATTCCTCAACAAAATATTTTAACATGGCACCACATCAAATATGGCTTATTGCAACGCCAAAAAAGTGTATTATTAGGCCCCAAAAATGTTACATTAGATGTTTATGTAACGCTTTTGTCAAAACTCGGCGTTGCATTTGTCGGCGTTGCCTATACCCTCTATAGGAACACTTTTTGATGTATTACAATAAGAGTTTGTTGTAACACTTTTACATGTTTTAGCAAGATTTTTAAGGTGTTACAGCAGACTAATGCAACATTTTTTTGCAACATTTATTAACTTAAAATGTTACAAAGCGAGTTTATTGCAACATTTTGATGGCTTTTACAATGCTTTTTGATTTTTTAGATTTTATTGACAACACTTATTTGCAACACTTTTTATTAGTCCAAATTGCAATGACATACTAGAAAATTCAATATACCATGCACAAAAGCATATACCAAACCCAAAATTTCAATTCAAATTTTCCAAAACGTCAAAACCAACAAAACATATGTCAATAAAGCCCAAACATAGTAGGCTTTTATCACAATATCATCTTACATCTGGTACTTAAGTCTAAAGTCAAAAAACATGTCTACTTACACCACAATTCTACATTAAACTTAGTCTTTCATGTCAAAATAACAACTTATAACTATTTTCCTAAAGATTGTCCAGACACTTTGTCTTCCCTTGGAAACATCAGGAACTCTAAGCATGCAAATTCAACAAATTTTGGGGGAGACTTATCTTCACGGTCAACAAAATGTTCAATCTCATTCGGTGTGAACTCACAAACCCTGGCATGGTGATATCTGCAACTTCTTCGTAATCCACACCATAATGCTGTACATAGCCCTTTGCCACGAGGCGAGCTTTATGTTTAATTACCTTACCATTCGGATCTTTCTTTTACTTAAATACCCATTTGAGGTCTATAGCTTTGTGTCCCTTTGGTAAGTCCGTCAGTGTCCAAGTTTGATTCATTTCTGTTGAATCAATTTCTTTATTCATTACCTCCTGCCATACATCGTCTTTCACAGCTTGCTCGAAAAAGACTAGTTCATCAATACCCATCAATAGCAGCTCGTCTTCGAGCTCAACTTCTGTTGTATTATCATAGATTTCATCAAGAAGCCTAAATTTGTTTGGCTATTCACTACTGTCACTGGATGCACTCGAATTGATAGTGCCTTCATTCTCAGGCTGAGCACTGTTGTGTGTAGATGTTTGAGGTGCTAATAGTGGTGACTGAGGCGATGATGGTGACATAGCTGACAAAGATTCATCAGTCTGTGCTGCTGTATAATCCTCCAAAATGAACTGCCCTGTTCCGTATGCATCATAGTTCGTTCCTGTCACCCATTCCCACATTTTGTTTTCATTGAAAATGACATCTCTACTGACATGTATGCTTCCTTAACTTGGATCATACAATCTATACGCCTTTGTCCCCGGTTCTTTACCAAAATGCACGACTAATTTACTCATATTATCGAGTTTCTTAGTATATACAGCAGGGACCTTCATATAGGCTATGCATCCAAAAACTTTCAAACAATCAACTTTGGTTTCTTTGCAAACTAGGCTTCATGTGGAGTAATAGTAGACAATACTCGAGTAGGTAATTTATTTAAAACATAGACTACATGTCTAACAACCTCCCCCCGGTATTTTGAAGGCACTCTCCTTTCTTTTAATAGACTTCTGGCCATGGAAACTACCATTCGATTATGGCTCTCTACAACACCATTTTGTTGACGTGTGTAGGGCGCTATATAATGCCTCAATATACCCTGCTCTTAACAAAATGACTTGAAATCCTTGGAACAAAACTTAACTCCATGATCCGTTCTTAATACCCAGATACCCTGCTTAACACTATTTTTAACTAGCAGTTTAAATTTTTTAAAACAGTTCAAAGCTTCATCTTTTGTTTTAAGCATATATACCCACATCATACAGCTATGATCATCAACTAATAACATGAAGTAACGATTCCCAGCTGGAGTGAGAGGAGATATAGGTCCACAAAGATCCACATGTATTAATTCTAAAGTAGTTTTAGCAATGAAATTTGTTTAAGACGGGAAAGGCTTACGTGTTTGTTTCGACATAAGACAACCATTGCAGATTTCTTTGGGTTGATTGATGAGAGGTAATCCATGTGCCATGTGGTTCTTTGACATTAGGTGCATTGCTTTAAAATTTACATGTCCGAGACGCTAGTGCCATAACCACGCTTCTTCCTCGCTCCTTATTAGCAAACAATGTTGATGTGCTTCTTCGATATTAATTTTTTAAAGTCTATTGACGGAACTCTTGACCTGAATAAGTAGCCTCCCATAGCTATCATAAACCCACATATTTTCACCGTCTAAAACCACTCTATTCCCTTCCTCAGATAACTGACCCAAGCTAATGATGTTACTTTGAAGTGTAGGGATTAAGTATACTCCATGTAGTACTCTATTTTCCCCATTTTTACAAGCATTCTAATCGAACCTTTTCCTTCGATTTTGACCAACTAACCATTCCCAAACTTAACTTCTCCTTTTATTGCTCTGTCCAATTTCTCAAATTTATCTCGACACCCCGTCATGTGGTTGCTAGCCCCATTGTCGAGATACAAGGTATTTTCTTCTATATTTTTAATCTCACTCGATCCCTTATTCTGCATTATTTTCACACATAACTATCAACAGTGTAGGCTTATCACCGTTTAACTGTGTCAAGTTTGCTTCACCCCTTTGCTGTTTATTTCTCTTTGGTTTACGACATTCAGATACGAAGTGACCGTAAGCACCACAGTTGAAACATTTCACTTTGCTTCTGTCATGAACAAAACGACTATCTTTCACACGATAATCACTTCCACCAGAGGAGACACCTTTTCCAGACCTCTTCAGCCATTCTTCTCTCTTGAGTAAGAGCTTGCCATCACCGTTCTCTCTCTTAACCCATTCTTCCTCTATCAACAAAAGTTGATATCCCTCATTACACTCCGTTTGTCCATGTAGAAGTTCTTCATGAGCTTTCAGAGAGCCTATCACCTCCTCCACTAACATGGTTTCCAAATCTCCAAATTGTTTGATAGTTGAGGCAATTTGTAGAAATTTAGTTGGGATAGCCCTTAGTAATTTCTTCACGACATAATCCTCTTCGATTGTTTCTCCTAAAGCCCTGATGTTTGTAACCAGGCCATTTTGTTTCATACAGAAATCTTCTAATTATTCTGAGTCCTTCATCTTCAGTGGCTCAAACTCAGCTTTGAGTGTTTGAGCCTTAGCCTTTTTAACCTTATCTGCACCTAGACACATTGTTTTAATCACCTCCAAGCCTCCTTGGATGTTTTTCTCTCTGCAAGTGTTAACAACATGTCGTCAGGAATGCCTTGATAGATGATAGGCAACGTACGCTTGTCTATCTTCTCCTCGACTATGACTTTGGGATCTTTAGACTCTATTGCTTCCCACACTCCATGTGCCTGCATAAATACTTTCATCTTCATGGCCCAAGCGGTGAAATTTGTCTTTGATAACATTGGGTAGCTCAGACCAAAAGAAACTTCCTTGTTCTTATTCGACTCCATTTGCTATTAACTCAAACATGTTTACCAGGTGATTATAGCTTTGATAACAGATGTTAGATATAAATATGAATATAAAGAAAACAGACGTGTTTGATTACTGATATGGAAAGCTTACAATTCGAATTAAGAAAAGAAAGTACCGAGAACATTCAACCTATAACTAAGTATCACGTATAAACCAGGAGGACATGTCCTAGTTTATCTCCAGCTTATTGAATTAACATCCTAATCAAACGCAACTACAACACAACGTTCACAAATAACACGTTGGCTTATTCAGAATTTAAACAAAACAAATAAACCAAAATGTTTAGATTAATATTAATCCCAACACAAATAACTCTATGTAATGAAGAGGGTAGTAGGGGTATATATATGCCCCTACAAATGAGGTGTACATAACGATATTGTAAAATCCTATACAGAATCGGTTTTACAAATTTGAACCCTGATTAGAGACTGAACCCTATTCATGATTTTTTTTTGTTAATATTTACGTTAATGTTTTTAATGTTGGAATTTATTTAA
Organism: Saposhnikovia divaricata; assembly: GCA_036435485.1. Taxonomy (NCBI): domain Eukaryota; kingdom Viridiplantae; phylum Streptophyta; class Magnoliopsida; order Apiales; family Apiaceae; genus Saposhnikovia; species Saposhnikovia divaricata. The sequence goes on from CM071600.1 coordinate 32,058,641, forward strand.
TCTAAACTAGTGTCTGAATAATGTTGCTTTGAATAAGTCGTGTAGTCCACAGTTGATTGAATTGGTCATCTAGCTGTTAGAGAGTTTTTAGGAGAATAAGGTGCAGTCATCAAGTAGTGGTTAAAGTTAGGAGTCTGTTAGCGTTTTTCTTGCTACCACCTGCGTGTGGTTATTGTTTAAATTCTGTAGTTGCTTATTTGTTTTAATTGAAAGCAAGGGACTTTATACCGTGCAAATTTTATTCTTTCAGCTTTGCAAATCAAACAGCTAGTATATCTATAAGTTTATAGCAGGTGTTTATTCATTATCTGGTATCAGAGCAGGTGTACATACTGTATGCCCAAGTATATGCCAAGAATGACTACGGAGAAGATGACTAAGCTGAAGGACAGTGCACTCGGTTTGAACTACCCTATGTTGGCCAGGAGTAACTATACTGCTTGGGCCCGGAAAATGAAGGCTTTCATGAAAGCACACGGCGTGTTGGATGCTGTGAAGGTGAGTAAGGACAACAAAGGAACGGTTGATGAGAAACACGATCAGATCGCTCTTGCTGCCATTTATCAAAGCATACCTGAGGATGTACTGTTGTCGGCGGCTGAGAAAGAAACTGCGAAAGAGGCGCGGGAGGCGATACAGACTATGTGTCAAGGTGCGGATCGTGCGAAGAAAGCCAAGGTTCAGACCTTGAAGAGTGAGTTTGAAAACTTGCGTATGAAGGAGACAGATCAATTGGATGACTTTTGTATGAAGTTAAACGGATTAGTAACAAATATTCGTGCTCTGTGTGAGACGATTTCAGAAAGCTACGTTGTGAAGAGACTGCTTCGTGCAATGCCAAACAAGTTTCTTCAAATTTTGTCAACGATTGAACAGTTTGGAGTTTTGGAAAATATGACTGTAGAGGAGGCACTTGGGTCGCTCAAAGCACATGATGAACGAACCAGAGGCCAGAGTGAGAGTGGGGGGGGGCAGCTGATGCTCACTGAAGAAGAATGGTCAAGACGTGAAAACACTGGTGGAAAACTACTTCTGACAAGAGAAGAGTGGATCAGTAAAGGAAACAAAAACGGAGGTGAAGGATCTTGGACACAAAAGACTCGAGGTGCTGATACTCGAGGAAGGAACGGTGGTCGGGGAACACGTGACAGAAGTACATTGAGGTGTTACAACTGCGGGACATATGGTCATTCTGCCTATGAGTGTCGTAAACCAAAGAAGGAAAAAGAACAAAGACCAGAGGTGAATATGACTCAGGCTGAAGAAGATGAGCCAGCATTGTTGTTAATGGAGAGTGACATTAAGGAGGGTGGCATAGTACTATTAAACGAAGAAAAGGTGATTCCTACGCTCAGCAAGAAGAATGTCGAGAGTAGGATGTCCCAGGTGTGGTACTTGGACAACGGAGCCATCCAACACATGACTGGAGAAAGGGGAAAGTTTAAGGAGTTGGATGAAAAAATTACTGGACAGGTAAGATTTGGAGATGGGTCTACTGTCACTATCCAAGGCAAAGGGGTAGTATCATTTATGTGCAAAAATGGTGAGGAATGGAATTTGCGTGACGTGTATTATATACCAACATTGTGTAACAACATAGTGAGCCTAGGCCACCTATCTGAGGAGGGCTGGAGAGTAGTTCTGGACGACGATCAGTTGAGGGTCTACAAGCAAGGAGGAACGTTGCTTATGAGAGTTCAGAGATCAGCAAATAGATTGTACAATATTAGTCTCGAGGAAATCAAACCAATGTGTTGGTTGTCAAAGGGAGAGGAGGAAACGTGGTTGTGGCATACACGTCTCGGACATGTTAATTTTCAGGCGATGGAGTTGATGTCTAAGGAGGAGATGGCATTGGGAATCCCTAAGTTCATACAGCCAAAGAAACGATGTGAGGGTTGCTTAATGTCCAAACAGGCCCGAAAGTCATTCCCCTCCCAGGCACTGTTTATAGCAAAGAAGCCATTAGAATTGATTCACGCAGACATCTGTGGGCCTATATCTCTGTTATTCCCAGATTACACACTTGTATAATTGTAGAAGGGGGGGGGGGTTGAATACAATTCTTGATATTTATAAATTTATGATAAGAACTCCAGAAATCTATACTAAGATAATTGCTTGTAAAAAGATTAATGCACAAACACATAAAAAATCAGGTGGTTAAATGCACCACCTGAAGCTTTTATTCGAAGAAAACTGTGTGATACAAAAGTACACAGCTTCTGTTTTACAACTCTTTGCTTTCTAAGAATATTCAATAGAAACCCTAAGCAAAGTGTATCTATTTTCTTAACTTACAAAGAGTTGCTACACTTGGTTATAAATCCCAAGTTTTACAAGTACTACTGGAATAAGATAATATTAATCTAATTCTAGTTGACTTGCTACTACACTCCAAATACACATGTAGCCGAAAGGTTGTCCTTGTGTTCAGACATGTCTCCTGCACCTTTATTGTATTCATAGTGTAAACGGAATGCTTCTTTCTTCTGTGTTTCCAAAGTATGGCTGCCATACTGCTTTTTGTATCTACTATCAACCCATGTGATCTGTCAGTCAAACATGTCCTTATCAACTGCTAATCCCCAGCTAATCATAGAAGACAGTGTCAATGATTATCCTTTGATATTGTACACTGACATCCGTTGATGATGTATTGAGCGGTATCCGTTGATATTGAGACTTGAGCTGTATCAGTTGATAGAGTGGATTTGAGTTGTATCCGTTGATAGAGTTTTGTCTTCATCTGTTGATACACTTTCACTTAGACAGAATTACATAGCATAACTTATTTACAATTGGCTACCCTATTCTGCCAATCCGTTGATGGTCAACATGACTGTGGATAAAAACACTATCAACTGATAACATAGAGATACTGCAGTATGCTACAAAACCTCATCCGTTGATGAGCTACCTGTCAACGGATATAGTTATAAATCCTCATCCGTTGACAGCTACAAAACCTTATACAATTTGATTGATTGTGAAGTTATCATCAAGTACAACATATTCCTAACAATCTCCCCCAATTTATACTTGATGGCAATAAAGCATAAATTCAAGACCTTGATGATAACAAAACATTCCTAAAGATATATATAGAACAATGCAAAAATTGTATTAAGCTACAAAAATTAAAAACTGAAAGTTTGAGAAATTTATAGAGAAGTGCTCCTCTAGACTGAGCAGATTAAGACTGTTTCTTTTCTCTTGTTGGCATCACCCTTGATTTTCCTTCTTTGGCAGAGTTGGACTCAATCTGTATTTGGAGTTGCCTATAGAAGGCATCTTCTTCATCAACCTTTGGATTTAGCTTTTGTTGTAACCATCTCAGGTATTGAGAACTAGCCTTTGGTAGTTGGTCTTCTAACCTGAAGAATCTCCTGTTACCATCTTCATCCCTGAACTCCATCATCCAGAAGGGTTGAAGGTGGATTTTCTGTCCATTGTATGGGATCTTCATCTTCCTTGGTAGACTTGATGGTGAGTTCCATTCCCTCCTTATTTGTTCTATTCTGTCCAGTATCTCCCCTTTTGCTATCTTGGAGAACCCTGTGTATCTCTTGATTGCAGAGAACACTTTGGTTAAGGTCTGATAATTTTCTCCAAGAACCCTTTGTAGTGGCCATGTCCTTTCCTTTCCTCCCTTGTATACAAAGACCAATCTCTCAGGCAAATGTTTATATTTGTCAATCCCTCTTACTTCAGACAATTCATCCAGATAAAGATTCATGGCAGAGTATTCTTCAATATCTGCCTGATAGATAAAATCATCCTTGTTTTCCAAGATTGGCTGCCTGACAATAGCAGGTACCCTAGCAACTTGAATTGGTTCCTTTGAAGGTTGCTTCCTTGGTATCCTTTTCTTTTGTATAGGCTTCTGTTGAGGCTTCAACAAGAATGAAGGAACCTTAATGGAGTCAAGATTCATTGGTTCCTCTTTAGGTACTATAGGATCACCATGGAAATTCACAGCTGGGTTGAATACTTTTACAGAAGTAGGTTGTGATGAGCCAACTGTCTCCTTGCTTTCAATTTCTGGAGAGACAGGCCTCCTTGCCTTTGATTTCATTCTCTTAGATTTGGATTTGGGGACTGATTTCCCTTTCCTTTTGGATTTGGGGACTTCCTCAAGTTCCCTCATTTCATCCTCTACCTCATCCATTAACTCTTGTGCCAGCCTTGCTTGCTTCTCATCTGAGTTTTCATATTGATATTTAGTGCTTGGTTGAGATTCTCTTAGCAGCCTTGAAGTCTCTTCTCTCTTGGCTTCAACAAATCTAGGATGGCTGTTGGATATGTTTGGAACTTTTCCATTCCTTATGATTACAGCCATCCATTCTCTTACACAACTGTTAGTCTTCTCCTTGAATTCCTTAATTTGCTTACCCATCAGCTTCTCTTCATCATCCTTGGGAAATGGAAAGTCCAGTTGCTTTTGGTGGTGAGTAGGGTCTTGCTTTGATGTAGGGTTCAAATTCTTTAACATGAGAAGGCTCCGCATCATAGAATGTAGGAGCCACAATTGCTGGAGTGAGCACCTTCAGAATTGTGGTAGATATTGTTGGAGCTGAGGTTTGGCTAGAGAACAGATTTGATACAATAGATGCATTGATCAATATTTATGTCCTCATTATTCTTTCATTGTTCTCCTCTTTCTTCCTTTGCAGGGCTTCAATCTTGGCTAGCTTTTCCTCTTCTGTCAAGTTTGAGAAATCAAACTTTTCAGATAGAGCTACTTGTACAGGTTTGGATTTGCTGGGGGAAGCTGTGACAATGAAGTCCTGTGGATTGACCACTATGGTAGGCTGCTGCTCCCCCTCACTTGCTGCTTCCCTTCTTTCAGAAATTAAGATTTGACTTGTAGTTTCCACAGCCTCTTCCACTTTCTCCCCCTTTTTGTTAGCATCAAGGGTTTGACTAGAAGTTGGGGCTGCAACTAACTTTTCTAGCAGTTGGGTTTGCAGTTTTTGATGTTGAAGAAATTGCTCCATCTGGGATTCCATCTTTTCCACTCTTGAGTTGAGTAGTTGCACAGACTTAGCCAGGTTGTCTTCTTTGATGAACCTTTGTTGCAACACCCTCTGATTGGCTGTAGGAGCTAGTTGCTCTAACTTGGAATCCACAGAGATCTTCACATCCTTGATTTCTTCTTTGACCTCCTCTAAGTTGGATCTCTGAATCACCATTTGCATCTTTTGTAACTTAAGGGAGTCAATTGCCTGTTGAAGTACAACCTTTCTCTGTGGATCTGCTTCTGGGTGCTCAGCCAGGGCAGATTTATATTTCCTTATCATTTCCTCATCAAGTTGATGATAGGTGTAGTTGTTAGCAAATTTAAAATCATGAATACTGCTACCACCTTCATCTTCAGGGCTCTGGCTGTCTTCATCTTCAGAATCTTCAAATTCTTCACTCTCAGCAGTGGTTGGCAGAGCTTCTAAAGATTCCTTAGCTCTAAGTAGAGACTGTGAGGTGTGCACTAGGTGCATTGCCTCCTCTGCTTCCACATTGCCCTGTTGTGCCAGAATTTGATAGGCAGGAACAGGGTGAGTAAAGGTTTCAGCATCCAAAGAAATGGAGTCAATCATGGACTGATATTCTCTTTGAAATTCCATTTCCTTGGCTGCATCCTCAACCTCCATTGACTCACTAGCAATGGCTGCTTCTTCCATCCTTATTTCTCCTGTAGTCCCTTCTCTCCTCTCATCTCTCTTTTCTTGCATCAAGGGCTCCTCTTGGCTCACACCTCTCACACCCTCACCTTCACCTACTAAGGTGGAACTCTCTGTCTCTCCTTTTACCTGACCGGAAGAAATGGCCAGCCTCTCATTATTTAACTCTCCTTTTGCCTGCTCACAAGGCAGCCTCTCACTCCCTTCCCTCAATCCTAAAAGTGTTTCAACTACTGAGAACTCCTCCACACTTGACACCGAAATGTCAGATATAGCAGTGGTAGAGTGAGTTATCAACGGATAAGGAATATCCGTTGATGGAGCAGTTATAGCTGTCAACGGATGGCTAGACAGAGGCGCATCCGTTGATGGAGAAACACTTGTCAACGGATGAAGGATATCCGTTGACGAAGGAATGATTTTATCCGTTGAAGAGAAAACCAACACTGAATCTGTGGAGATTGATTTTAAGTTCGAGGCCACAGTCTGTGTTGAGAATTCTGGAAGGGAAGATTGATGGTCCAACAAATCATCTAAAAGATGATGACCACCAATTGCAGAGTGGGGCTTCTCCAGGAATCTTAAAGATGGAGAATCAGGAATTGATGTAGATATCATATCCACATCCAGAGATGGAGTTGGTGATGGTGGATTGTAATGTGTATCGATTTGAAGATTAAGATCAAGGGGCTGTGACTCCACATTTATTGAAGCCACATCAAACTGAGTTTGAGAAGGTACAGTTTCCTGTACTGTGTGTACACCCTGTGATTCCCCTGTGGTTTTAGATTTCACTCTTCTTCCATAGGTTTTTGAGAGTGGGCTATATGTGTCTCTAACCCTCTTGTTCAGTGTTCCTTGTGGGGAACTTGATTCAGTAGTCACACTCTGTTGAGAGAGTGTAACTAGAATATGGCTTATAGTTACATTAGCAGTCTTTTGAGAGACTGAAATGGTGGTTGCACTCATCTCTCCTTCCTTATCCTTAGGGCTTCTTTGATGTTCACCCTGTCCCTCACCACTCACTACCACCTTCACACTCCCCTCAAGAGTTTTGGTAGATTTTACAACAGGTGTCTTTTGAGAGACACTTGAGGTTTGCTTACTAGAATGTGATTTTGGAACTCTGGATTTGGTCACTTTGGTAGGAGCCTGTTTGGTCACAAATACAGACTCCATTGTGACACTAGAAGGCAAAGAAATTTGGGGGTTGGAGATAGGGGTTTCAGAGTTAGAAATAGTTACCTGAACAATTGGTAGATATACCAATTGTACTCCTGCATTGAGGTTCATTCGAATTAGGTCACTTAAGACTCTCTTGTCCTGAACAAAACATTGGAACTTGCTATCCGGGTTAGCAATGGATAGCTCATTCTCAGATACATGCAGTGCTAAGAGCATTAAAAATCTAGCAAAGTAGATATTCTTGCTCCTAGTTTCCTTTTTACCTAACTTTGCAGCTATCTCGTACATAACTAATGTGCCAAAATTATAGAATTTATCATTTAAGAGCATACACATCATAGATAGCATGGACTGGGTAACAGCATCAAAATTACTAATTTTGCCTGAAAAAGTTTTAATGAAGGCATCACAGAAATAGCTCCATTCTTTAACCATTCCTTTCCTAACAATTTTCCCTAAGTTTTCAGTACTAAGGGCATAATTAATAGAATTAAGCATGGCAACAATTTCAGCATCAGTGGGTACTTTCAGACAGTTATTCTCAGGAAATTTTAAACAAGCAGTTATTACATCAGAATTAACCACATAGTTTTTACCCTTTAAAGAAAAAGCAATTGTACCGTCTGTGCCATTGTACTCAGCAGATGTCCACATTTCTTCAATTACCTCGTGGATTAAGGGAGTGGTGGCAGTCATAGCATATGACAGTTTGCATTTCTTCACGAAACTCATCAAAGTGTGGTAAGCTTCTAGAGCATTCACTGTGTCAACAAAGGCCGCGAAATTGTTCTTCTCATAGGTAAACCCAGTGGAGGACATCATCTTAACAATGGGCGCCATTGAAGTGTTTGAACTTTGGTCACAGAGAGTTTTAGAGAAGAAGATGCAGTTAACTTTTGATATGCTTGAAAATGAATAAAAGTGAGATGTGAGAGTACAAGTCAGCCTTTTATATTTTTCAAGAATTAAAAATGAAATAATTAAAAGTAATTACTCCATTGGTCAAAAGTAACTGTCAGATAATAGATGAAAAGAAAATAAGTACAGCCATGATTAGATATACACGGTTACCAACGGTTATAAAAAAAATGTATATCAACGGATATAGAATGAGCGGTTGAGATACAGTTTATCCGTTGATGACGTGGATAGCTTGTTACCCGTTGACATGCGAAAATCTAGTAATGTGTTTATACTATCAACGGATAAAAGGATATCCGTTGATAAGCTAATTTTGCCTTAGACAAAATTACTGCAAAAAAATTTTCTGAAAGTTTTAACTTTCAAGTAAATCAAAACACATTTCTAGCTTCAATGTAGTGAAATCAAATATCACTATGAATTATGACAAGTTGAGCATACCTAGCTCACCTACCAATCTTGTGAATGTGGATTCATCAAGAGGCTTGGTGAAGATATCTGCAAGCTGCATTTCACTTGGCACAAAGTGTATTTCTACTGTACCATTCATCACATGTTCTCTAATGAAGTGGTATTTGATGTCAATGTGCTTGGTTCTCGAATGTTGCACTGGATTCCCTGTGATGGCAATAGCACTTGTGTTGTCACAGAAAATTGGAATCTTCTCAACTTTTAGACCATAGTCAATGAGTTGGTTTCTCATCCATAGAATCTGTGCACAACATCTTCCAGCAGCAATGTACTCAGCTTCAGCTGTAGAAGTGGTGACTGAGTTTTGTTTCTTACTGAACCATGAAACAAGCATGTTTCCTAGAAATTGACAGGAACCTGTAGTACTTTTCCTATCAACTCTGCAACCTACATAATCTACATCTGAATAGCCAGTTAGATCAAAACCAGATTCTCTTGGGTACCAAATGCCAAGGTTTGGTGTTCCCTTGAGATACCTGAAAATTCTTTTAATAGCTATTAAGTGAGACTCTCTAGGGTCAGCTTGAAATCTAGCACAAAGACAAGTAGAAAACATTATATCAGGTCTACTAGCTGTTAGGTATAGAAGTGAACCTACCATGCCTCTATAGCATGAGATGTCCACAGACTTTTCCTTAGTATTCAACTCAAGCTTAGTTGCAGTGGCCATAGGTGTTTTAGCAGATGTACAATCCATTAAGTCAAATTTCTTTAAGAGATCATAAATATATTTTGTTTGACTTATGAAAATGCCCTCATTAACTTGCTTTCTACTCTCCAGAATCAGCCATTAAAGCAAGGTTGACTAACTCAACATCATCATCAGAATGATTGTCATCAACAGCCCAGTCATACTCTTGGGTCAAGAATGCCTTTCCTTTCTGCCTGAGAAGATCAAAATATTTCTTCTTATAGTCAACAGCCTCAGTTGAATTTCCCTTGTTCTCAGATCTAGGTTTCCTGCATTCACTTATCATGTGACCAGCAATTCCACAATTGTAGCATTTAATTTTGGATTTATCCACATAGTTGCTTGTGGAAAAATCCTTGTTAAATGGCTTGGCCACCCCAGAGTTTCTCTTGAATTTCAGCTTAGAGAATCTCCTAGATAGAACAGCTAAGTGCTCATCTATCTCATCCAATTCATCCTGCTGAAGAGCATTCAATTCCTCAGACACCTTTTCCTTGCTCTTGCTTGATTCTGCTCTACCTTTACAAACCTCCCTGTTTGGTGTAGAACTAGCAGTTTCTGTCCTTTCCTCCTTTTGCTCCAAGTTGGCAACAAGTGCAACTGACCCACTTTTCTTTTGAGACTTCTCAATCTCTTCATCCTGCTCCATTTCCAGCTCATAGGTCTTTAAAGTTCCATAGAGCCTTTCAAGAGTAAATGTCTTGTACTCTTGAGTGTTTCTTAGAGAAACAGTCATTGGCTTCCATTCCTTGGGCAGTGATCTCAGAAATTTGAGATTAGAATCTTTAACTTGATAGATTCTTCCATACAGTTTCAAACCATTTAGTAGCTTTTGAAATCTACTAAATGTATCATTCAATGTTTCTCCACTCTTAAAGTGAAAATGTTCATACTGTTGGATTAGTAGTTGCATCTTGTTTTCCCTTACCTGTTCTGTTCCTTCACACAGGGTTTGAACAGTGTCCCATACTTCCTTGGCGGTAGTACAGTTAATAACATTGTCAACCATGTCTGTTTCTAGACCATTGAACAGAATATTCATGGTCTTTTTGTCTTTGTGGACTTCTGCAATATCTTTAAGACTCCACTCAGAGACAGGTTTGGGAATGAGAGTGTCAGGCACATTATCAGCCTGGCCAACTCTTGTTGCTGTCTTCATTGGAACGTGAGGACCCTTGTCAATGCAATCCACAAAGCCCTCATCAATAGACGAGAGATGTAGACGCATTTTTACTTTCCAGTGAAAGTAATTTTCTCTATCAAGAACTGGAATCTTTACTCCATAATCCTTCTTAGACATGTTGGAAGTGTGTTGATCTTTAAACTTCAAATATGTTAGAAGCTTGCTCTGATACCAATTGTTATTCCCAGATTACACACTTGTATAATTGTAGAAGGGGGGGGGGTTGAATACAATTCTTGATATTTATAAATTTCTGATAAGAACTCCAGAAATATATACTAAGATAATTGCTTGTAAAAAGATTAATGCACAAACACATAAAAAATCAGGTGGTTAAATGCACCACCTGAAGCTTTTATTCGAAGAAAACTCAGTGATACAAAAGTACACAGCTTCTGTTTTACAACTCTTTGCTTTCTAAGAATATTCAATAGAAACCCTAAGCAAAATGTATCTGTTTTCTTAACTTACAAAGAGTTGCTACACTTGGTTATAAATCCCAAGTTTTACAAGTACTACTGGAATAAGATAATATTAATCTAATTCTAGTTGACTTGCTACTACACTCCAAATACATATGTAGCCGAAAGGTTGTCCTTGTGTTCAGACATGTCTCCTGCACCTTTCTTGTATTCATAGTGTAAACGGAATGCTTCTTTCTTCTGTGTTTCCAAAGTATGGCTGCCATACTGCTTTTTGTATCTACTATCGACCCATGTGATCTGTCAGTCAAACATGTCCTTATCAACTGCTAATCCCCAGCTAATCATAGAAGACAGTGTCAATGATTATCCGTTGATATTGTACACTGACATCCGTTGATGATATATTGAGCGGTATCCGTTGATATTGAGACTTGAGCTGTATCCGTTGATAGAGTGGATTTGAGTTGTATCCGTTGATAGAGTTTTGTCTTCATCTGTTGATACACTTTCACTCAGACAGAATTACATAGCATAGCTTATTTACAATTGGCTACCCTATTCTGCCTATCCGTTGATGGTCAACATGACTGTGGATAAAAACACTATCAACTAATAACATAGAGATACTGCAGTATGCTACAAAACCTCATCCATTGATGAGCTACCTGTCAACGGATATAGTTATAAATCCTCATCCGTTGACAGCTACAAAACCTTATACAATTTGATTGATTGTGAAGTTATCATCAAGTACAACATATTCCTAACAATCTCCTTCAACACCAGCATCCTTTTGTTTGTCGATGATTGTACTCGTAAAATGTGGGTTTATATGCAAAAAACAAAAGGTGAAGCATTCGAGTTATTCAAAAGGTTTAAGGCACTGGTTGAAAGAGGAACCGAAAATAAAATAAAAATTCTGAGAACCGACAGGGGAGGTGAGTTCTGTAGTCTTGAATTCAATTCGTTCTGTGAAAGCTTAGGCATTCAAAGGCATTATACGGCTCCATACACTCCACAACAAAACGGGGTTGTGGAGCGAAGAAACCGTACAGTGGCAGCAATGACAAGAAGCTTACTCAAAGGCTCAAACATGCCTTCTTATATGTGGGGTGAGGCAGTATGTCATGCAATATATATTCTGAATCGTTTGCCAACTAAAATGTTGAAGGGGAGAACACCATATGAAGCTTGGTGTGGACGAAAACCAGACATCGGTCACATCAAATTGTTTGTATGTGTTGCATACATGAAGGTACCAGCGGTGTATACCAGGAAATTGGATGACAGAAGTAAGCCCGTGGTGTACTTGGGAAAGGAATCAGGGACAAAGGCAAATCGTTTGTATGATCCTAGCAGTGGAACACTACACATAAGTAGAGACACGGTGTTTTAAGAAGGAGATTTCTGGAATTGGGAGGAACAGGAAAATGCAGGCGAAGTGGTGTTTCCAGACCATGTTGCAGGAAATCATGTTGCAGGGAACATTGTGGTCAGAAGCACTTATAGTGAAGATGAGCAGATTTCTGAAGGCAATACGGAGCCTGCAACACCTACTCAATCAAGTATGCCTCAAAACTCTGAGATGTCTGTTGGGAATGAAAGTGCAGACTCATCTGCAACTAGCAGTGCACCAAAGAAGTTCAGATTGCTTAGTGAAATATACGATGACACAGAACAGATAGAAATTACAGAGGATTTGTTGTTGTTGAGCATTGAGGAGCCAAGCAGTTATGAAGAAGCAGCACAGGAGGTTGAATGGAAGAAAGCTATGGATAGTGAACTTGACTCGATTGAGAGAAATAAAACGTGGATTTTGACTGACTTGCCACCAGGTCATAGAGCAATTGGACTAAAATGGGTATTCAAGATTAAGAGGGATGCAAGAGGAGTGATTACTAAGTATAAAGTGAGGCTTGTCGCCAAGGGTTACGTTCAGAAACAAGGCATCGATTTTGAGGAAGCATTCGCACCAGTTACAAGGATGGAAACAGTACGGTTGTTGTTAGCATTAGCTGCAAAGAATGAATGGGAGGTACACCATTTGGACGTTAAGTCAGCTTTCTTAAATGGTGATATACAAGAGGAGGTGTACGTGAAGCAGCCAAAATGATATGAAAAGGAAAACGAGGAACACAAAGTTTACAAGTTGTTAAAGGCCTTGTATGGCTTAAGGCAGGCTCCACGAGCTTGGTATGCTCGGTTAAAGAAATTTCTGGAGAAGTTAGGTTTTGTAAAGTGTCCATATGAACATGCCGTCTACACAAAACGAGAAGGTAATGAATCAATGATTGTTGGCGTTTACGTTGATGATTTATTAGTAACTGGGACAAGTGTTGCTAATATAATCAGATTTAAAGATCAAATGCGTAATGAGTTTGATATGAGTGATATGGGGAAGTTGGTTTACTATCCTGGCATCGAGGTTGAACAGAGAAAAGGATGTACTGAGCTGAAGCAAACGGCCTATGCCAAAATGTTGCTAGAAAGAGCAGGTATGCACGATTGCAATGAAACGAAATATCCCATGGATCCGAAGGTGACTCTACATAAAGATGAAACTGGGAAAGCAGTTGAACCAACTATGTTTAAGAGTTTGATTGGAGGCTTACGGTACCTGGTACATACCAGGCCTGATATCTCGTTTGCTGTGGGGTTAATAAGTCGGTTTATGGAGAAGCCAACTGTCTTGCACCTGAATGCAGCAAGAAGAGTATTACGTTATGTCAAAGGGACGCTGGAGTATGGTTTGAAGTACATGAAGGGCACTGGTAATCATATGTTAACAGGTTTTTCAGATAGCGACTATGCAAGCAGCAGTACTGACAGGAAAAGCACGAGTGGGATGGCATTCTATCTCAATGAAAGCCTAATAACTTGGATATCGCAGAAACAATGATGTGTGGCGTTGTCAACCTGTGAAGCGGAATTTATGGCTGCAACTGCAGCAGCGTGTCAAGGCATTTGGTTGCAAAAACTGTTGAGTCAAATCACAGATGCAGTTCCGGGACCAGTAGTAATCTATATCGATAACAAGTCAGCCATAGATTTGGCGAAGAATCCTGTTTTCCATGGACGGAGTAAGCACATTGATTTGCGCTATCATTTTATTCGTGAATGTGTGGATCAAGGGGAGATCGTGATCAGTCATGTCAGGTCTGAGAAGCAGTGTGCGGACATTCTTACTAAAGCTATGGCAACAGCAAAGTTTGAAGAAATGAGAGATCTACTGGGAATAAAGGATCTAACTAAGCAAGTTTAGATTACGGGGGGAATGTGTTGGAATTTATTTAATCTAAACTTAGTGTTTGAATAATGTTGGTTTGAATAAGTCGTGTAGTCCAGAGTTGATTGAATTGGTCATCTAGCTGTTAGAGAGCTTTTAGGAGAATAAGGTGCAGTCATCAAGTAGTGGTTAAAGTTAGGAGTCTGTTAGCGTTTTTCTTGCTACCACCTGCGTGTGGTTATTTTTTAAATTCTGTAGTTGCTTATTTGTTTTAATTGAAAGCAAGGGACTTTATACCGTGCAAATTTTATTCATTCAGCTTTGCAAATCAAACAGCTAGTATATCTATAAGTTTATAGCAGGTGTTTATTCATTATTTAATTGGGTGCAAATACTACAAGTATATTGCCCCACTATTCCACGGCCTTCTTTAACATTAAAATAATAAACTCCCATGTTAGTTTTGTAAAAAACGGGGATCAGGTTTAATATAGAGAGACACCTGATGAAGAGACACCAGGTCCGGTGATATATTTTAAAAAAATATAGTAATATTTAATTTATCAAGTTTAATAAAAATATGCAAGGGTTTATCGGATTTTAAAAATTGAATTGACGGAGCACCTTAAAACGATTAATCGAGTGATCAATAAGTAAAATCGATGATTTTTTAGGATTATGCCCACTGCCTAATCAATTTAATATATAACAAAATAAATTAATCTTTGTTTGTATAAATTTATTTTTAAGGGTTATTTATATAATTAGTCGATAAAATCGCGTTTCGCGACAATGTTATAGCTTTTTTAATAAAAATTCAATATATATATATATATATATATATATATATATATAATATTATATCATTAATATTAAATTTTAACAGTTAACATAGTCCTCTCGAGTCGCTCTTTAAACACGATTTTCTACAAAGCCGTTTTCTCGTTAAATATTATGAATATTTGTATTTAAAATTTAATCCATAAAAATCTAAACCTAAAATAAAAATAAAAATTATGACATCAATGACAAATTCTAGCAATTACTACAATCGTGTTAATAATTGACAATCGTAGACAAGAAAAAAAAAATCTAGTGAAAGGTCAAACCGTCAAAAAAGGCTCAAATTAATAACCGTGTTAAAATATATAGGAGATGCATATTTATATAAATATAATTTTGAATCATGTACTATAATTTATTTTATACATACACATTATATTAGAGACTTCAACCAATTACAATATCTTCTTTTAATATTTATAATGTATTTTCGGGAAAATTTCATGATCAAAATAAATTTGTTCTGAAAATTAAGTTCATTGTGTTGCATGCAATTTACGATTTTTTGGTTAACAATTTTCAGCAATATCATGCAAGTCATTCATACATTATTATATTGGTTTAACAAATTATAATATCTGTAGTAAATTTTTATCTGTAAACAAAGAAGATAATCTATACATTATCTATATCACCTAATTAGCCACATAATTACATATAAAATAATTAAGAGAATATGGTAACACAATGAAGACTAATAAAGCTAGAGACACTATAATAGTAATTACGAATACAATTATTAGTTATCTAATAATGATAATTTATATTTGTCGTATATATTTTTCAAAATTTTTTGTCTTGTATTTCTAATGTGTATTTTATGTAAAAGAAATTAGAGAGAAATAATGATTATATGCTTTTTTACTTATAAAAATGTATATAATTAATATTCATAGAATTATATTTAAAAAATTGCACACATGTAGGTTCTCTATGTTAAAAATAATGAGCATGATTGTAGGATTCTTAAAGCAATTAATTTTTATGCACAAAGCATAAAAGAAAAGTAAGATTTGTAAGTAACTATTTAGAAATTAAAATTCACTAAAATATATTAAAAAGTAAAATGTAAATTGAAAAATTAATACTTTTTATAGGGATAGTCTCGTGCCAACTATTGAATTATTATTTTTTAAAAAGAACAAGTAAAATAAAAAATAATTATTAATGATTCCCTTAAGATTAACATCTTTGAAGGATTTTATTCGTATAAAAAAAGAATCCCATTATCCATGTGAAAAAAATTTGTTCCAAATTACATGTTAGTCTCTTCTTTTCATATAAATTTAAGTCTAATTTTCCAAAATTACCCCATATTTAATAGGGATATTTACAAATATATATATATATATATATATATATATATATATATATTTTTAACTTTCTTTTACATTTTTACTATCATTAACTTCCTCTTTCAATTCTATAATCTTACTTTTATAAATATACTACCAACTTTATTTTTAACTTTTTATTTTTTTAAAAATACGTTTTGCAACTTCCATTTCAGTTACAAGTTTTGCAACCTCATTTGCAACTCACACGGGCGCCACCTTACATTTACAAATGAGGTTGCGCAAAACGGAAAGGTATTTTTATAAATAGTTTTAAAAGTGGTAGTATTTTTAAAAAAATAATTTGAAGGACGGGTAGTTTTGTGATTATCCCTATTTAATATTTGGAATGTTTGACTTTGGTTAAAACTTAACTCTATACTCATTTTTCAATGCATTTATTATGGGTATTTGTTAAAAAACTTTATCCAACAAACATTTTTGTTCATATGCTTAATATTTTGAAGAGGAACCGAGGAGACAAAAATATTGTTATTAATGATGCATTAAATTTGACATCTGTTATGGATTCTGTAGTTGATCATGCCATTAATTCTACTATATTAGTTTGAAGGCACTGCATCCACCATTTCTGTGTGCTCATCAAAACCCAAAACTCTGTGCTTTCCTAGGTATAACTAAATACCCTAATTAACCTACACTCTCCACAATCAACCCCTTGCAAAAGCCCTAACTAGCTAGCAAATGGCATCCTCAAACAATGTATCACTCCCTGTCAACAAGCCCGTTCACAAAGATCGCACCAAGGTGGACGGCCGTGTCCGCCTGCCAGCTCCATGTGCCGCGATCCCAGCATCCGCATCGTCTGATCAGCTGGTTTGTACACCAGCTGGCGCGATCCCAGCATCGGCGCCGTCTGTTATGGCACCGTTGAGTGGGTCGGTGGCTGGTCATGGGGGTTCTGCACCTGGATTGTTAGGTGGGGTGAGGCCGGATTGCAGGTTGTTTTTGGGACAAGGCCGTGATGGGATGGGAGCTGCTGGGAATGTGGGGCTTGGAGGTGGAAATGTGGAGTACCCAAGAATGGGATACTATATGTCATTGTTGATGTTTGGGGATGGGGAGGAGGAGGCCGAGAAGTTATTTATGAATTAAAATCAAAATATTGTGGTAGCAGGCCGTGTTTCATGTGTTTGTACGTCAAATGTCAATGTATCTTCTATTCGATCTGGATATTAAGTAGTGATATGCTGGGATGTATAAACCAGAAGTTAATGAAAAACGTTATCTATTTGTTGTATGTTGTTTTGTTTGATCGATGCCTGAATTTTTAATTATGATTACATGTATGCACTTTGTGTTTACATTTATTTTACCAGTGATGATCGATTTAGCATATATATCATTCAAATTTTTGCATAAACTTTTACAATACCTACTCCATTTCTTTCAATAATAACCACAACACATGATTTTCTCTTGATTCTTTTTATTTGCATATAAAATCAAGTAAGCATATGTGTCCTGTTTTTAAGTGTGGTTCTAATTTTGTGTAATGATTGAAAACATGTGAAAATTAACCGATGCTTGCAAACAAAAAGGTTTGTTTTTTCAAAAATATATTTCAAAAAGCAAAATCTAATTTTTTTTTGTGAGAAACGAATATTATGTAATGTTTAAATATATGAAATATATCACAAGATTTTAAACAAATTTTACATATTAATATCAATTACTATTGTCAATGTAAGGTCATTAATTAGTTGGTATTGTATTTGAAATTGCTTAAAAAAATTTGGATTTGTTTTATTTATTCATGTTGATAGTGGAACAAAAACTAGTTGTTGGTAAGCACAGTTATGTCCATTAAAACTTACAAAATGATGATGACTAATTTAGTAATAGAGATACAAGAGATAAGAAAAAAGTTAGGAATTGAATATTATTATTTATTTTTTCTATTGATTATATTACGTGGAAAAAATAGTAAGCCTAGCTGTAAAATCGAGTAAATCATGAGTTTACCTACTTGAACCAAAAATTTCTCCTAAAACAAATATCTTTAAAGCGTCACAACATTTTAAACTCATATACATACCATTTTTTCTAAACAAATGAAGTAGGAATACAAGAAAAAAATGTTTCAAAAGTTAATCACCTATTATCAAGAGTTAAGAATAGTAAACGCACCACATTTTGTGTTTTGGTTCTTTAGATTGTGATAGCAGTAAGGGAGGAGTTGTTTGTGTTTGTAATTGTAAAATGTTACTGGAGGACATATTTGTAGTGGACGGACAAAAGAATAGCCAATTGAATCCGATGTTTGGTAAAATCCTAAAAAAAATAAAAATCATTTGCACCCATAACTCAAGTTGGATAATTCTCAAAGAGTTTAAAAGAAAAAAATCTTTAGGCAATGAAAAATATTGAAATGCATGGTAGTTTGGACCATCAACTAATTGTAAAAAGGTTAGGTTTTTCAGTTGGAGGATTGTTGAATAACTAATCAAATAGTTATTTACCATACATTATATTTGAAAATAGGTAATTCAATTCGTTAATAAAAAATAATCAATTAAATTCATTAGTTTTTTTGATAGTAGATAAGTCAATTCATTAGTTAAAATAGCTAGTTTAATTGGTTATGGCTAACAAATAGCTAGTTTTAATTGGTTATGGCTAACATCGCTATTTGTCAGATAGACCACCATATCTTTGAATCTCTATATTAATTATTATTTTGGTAGGATGAAATAAATTGAAAATATGTAAAATGTGTTATTTTTTTTATTTTATATGATGCTTTAACAAATCAATCCAATCTTCTGTATACATAATTACTCCCTCTGTCCCAAAAAGATTCTCACACTTTTCTTTTTGGGACATCCCAAAACTAATGAACCTACTATACTCACTATTTTTTAACATTATTTTTCACTATGACACCCATTAACTTTATTTCTTTTTTATTAAACATAGCTTTCTTGCTGATTCTAGTTGATATTGGATTTTTATGGAATTTCTTGCTGTCCAAGACTTCCGTGGCCTATATAAACACAATCCATCATCATAAAACGGGCCAACACTCAATACAACACAGAGAGAGAGCCGAGAGACGGAGATTCAGACTTGGAGAAGGATTCCTACGTTGACAAGCTTAGGAGATCTATATCTACTTTTGTATTCTTCTAATTAGGCGATACTCTTGGATTTCAGATTTGTTTTCTTAACTCTATTACTCTAGCACTATTGTTTTCTTTCAGCCTTTATTTATTACCATGGTTTCATCAGATCCCATGATAACGAGCCGTTCGATTATGAACTAATCGTTGTCATGGGATTCTAACGGATTTATTTACGGATTTTAGTAGTTTGATTGCTTTAAAGATTTGTGTGTGATGAATTATTGATTTTCTCGTATGGTTGTGCTTATTCATCTTGGATGCGTAGCTAACATCTAAGTTGTATTGTTAATCTCTATTGAAGCGACAGTGGATATAGAGATTTAGAACTTGTCATGCTAGCATGGGATTATGTATGTTTTGACATCATGATTTGTAGTTTAATTTTAACCATCTTATGCTGCCCTATGTGATCTCAATGGATAACTTGTGCTTAAAACGTTATATTTTCAAATCTTATAGACATATAGGATCTAAACATAATTGGTGTCTACCCATCTTCTATCTGTTTTATGGATGTTTGAGTAGTTTGGTATTCGTATACTGATAGGTAACCTATACTTGTTTCGTGTTGTCTGATCAGTTATCATAACCATCACATGCATTGATTAAAGGCATCAACTCAAAGCGAAGTATTTAATGAAGTTAGGATCCCATGTTTATTCTCACATAAGTAATTTGATTCTTAATCTCATTAGTTAATTAGATCTAAATATTGTTAATTTGCTTCTTAGTTAATTATTTAAATCAAACCCAAAATTGATATTTGTCTTAGCAGTGAATAGAGATCATACATTATTGCATAGATGCATATTCTAAAAATTACCAGTCTTTGTGGGAACGAACTCTACTTTATTCTATATTACTTGTGACCACGTACGCTTGCGTGATTTTGTGTGAACAAGATACAGCTTCAAGGTTGAACACCTTGATGGAGTTAAGAATTGTCTAGCCGACTTCTTAACCAGAGAATATCAGCAAAAGTAAGAGGAATGGTCTAGAAAACTCTACAGGTTTATGTCACATCCTATTACAGGTATCCAAGGAACCTTAGGCCTATAAATAGAAGAGGAATTCAGCAATTAGAAATCACACCAAACACAAACATCTTCTATAAAGATCCTTCAATAGATCAAAATCTCTTTATTTGAGATAAACTATGGACTCTTCCACAGAACAGTTAAAATTGAAAAAATCCATTCTCTTGAAGAAGATCCAGCTTCTCAACGATGAATATCATATAGTTTAAGCCAACTAGAATTTATAAGGAAGTACTCTCTTCCTTAACAACAAAAGGTTATTTCTACACCTTCCTTTGAAACAAGCAAAGTAGAAACTAGTCCATCTCAAACGGAATATGGTAAAGACATATCAACACCGTTGAAAGCTGTGATTTTTATAAAAAGCAAAAATGTAGGGAAAAATGAGTTTCCTAAACTTTAAAAGGTCATTTCATCACCTTCTTCAGAAATGAAACAAGATGAGGCTAATCCTGAGTAAACGGCTCCAGGTAAAGATTCAACAAATCCGTTGAAGGCTTTGAACTTGTCAAAAATTTAGAATGAGGTACAGACCTCCTTAACGTTAGTTGAATCCTCAAACTTAAGTTTGAGACTTAACGGGGGAATTCAAAAATCCCTAACAAGATTGAAAGTCATATTTCAGCAATCCCTTCCGGATATAAAGGCTCTAAAACCTATTATATTGTGTTTAATGGTCCTAATGCAGGAATATACACCACATGGGAGATAGCAGAGAAATCAGTCAAAGGTTTCTCTATTGTCAAGCACAAAAAATATAAATCTTTCGCTGAAGCAAGAGTTGTAGCAAATATCTATACTAATCAAGGGTTTAAACCACCACTTGAGTTGATAAGTTCTGCAGAAGCATTACAGCAAACGTATGCAGGTACAATCACTCAGAAGAAAGGATCCTCAAGCAAGATAGTGCTAGGGACTATTCCAAATAATCAACAACCAACGTTGATACAAACTGATGAAGATACCATCGAAACTCTTTACTCAGGGTTCAACTATCTTTATCAATATGGCAAAACAGCCACAGAAAAGGAGTTTGTTAATGAACATTTCTTCACTATAGATAAGAAGAATGTTAGTTATTTTAACTTCTATCCAAATGCTAAACCAGAGATGGTGTATGAAGCATATCAGTACGGATTATTAGCTCAAGTCTATCCTGCTAGTAATCTATTGGAAATCTCTAGATTCCCCAAGGAATTTAGAAAAGCAGTTAAGGCATACAAAACAAACTATCTTAAAGGTCAAGAAATTGATATCTTCATTAAAACAACCTGTACAATTATCTATTGGGAGAATGAAAAAGAATATGACTGTCCGGCCAATCAACCATTCCATTACATTCAGGTTGGTTCTGCAAAAGAAAAAATCTATTCTCCAAGTCAAGCCATGGCACCTACTCTGGAGAAGAAGGATTTAAGAGAACTTGCTGAGTAGAAATTAATGATTTTAATCAATAAAATATTCAGCATTAAGAAAGAAGATAAACTAAAAGTTAACCTCGCAATGGTTAATGCTTTAATGACATCTTACTCACATAAGGGATTAAGTGAAGAAGATTACAATAAAACTGTAGCCTTCAGAAGACAGCTGCTACACAAAGATGCTGTTGGTTCCCACCGAGACCTCTTTTGTAAAAGAAAGCAAAAGGAGATAAGAAAATTTGGCATCCAGCTTGAATGTCAACATTGCGAACCCACCACTACAAAAGATGCTTCAGATAAAGGAAACGTAGTGGAGGAGGAATAAAGTAGAGAGAATTTACTATCAAGCACAGGAGAAGACAAGATAAGGAATCTTATCTCTTCACTCAAAGGTGCAACAATAATGGAGTACAAAAATGTAATCATTTACGTTTGTAATTTTGTACAGATCCTCGACCCTATTCTATAAAAGGCGAGTTAAGTTTCAGTACTAGACATCTTGAGCTTGAACAAAGCAGAGCATAGGCACTGTATTATCAAAAAGTTCAGAATGAATGAGTAAAGCCCTTAGGGATTGTGAGTGTAAAAAGACTCATAATGAGTCTATATTAGTATAATTATGTTGATCAATAAAAAGTCTTTTCTTTGTTATATCTTGGTTATATTTTGAGTTATTCTGGAGTCCGTTTTGGAGCACAGGGAGTACCGCTAGGCAAGAGGCCGTTAGGGAAACGCCACTCATAGGATTGAAGACAAAGAATAATAACCAGAAGATCTAGACGAGAAAAGAAAGTTTTAAAGATCAACAGTTTCTATGCAGATAAAGATCATTGGAGGAGCCTGGTAAATCTCACAACCCTATTTAAACAAAATGGTTTGTTAATATTAAGGGTAATGCCATGATTGACATGTCTAACCTAGAATATCTAGATCGTCTCTTAGATACCTCTAGAAATATTATTTCCCCTGGAAATCAAATACAGACTAGATGCCTAATCTGGGATTTAGAAGCTATAAAAGAAGAGCAACCTTCTTTTTATAATAGATTTTCTAGTATAATAGAAAATGAAATTCGTAATTTGAAAAAAATTATGAAATTAGAACCCTATCCTTGTAATAGGACTAAAATATCAGAGGACAGTTCCTCTAATATGTCATGCTAGCATAAGTCCAATACACCGCTATAAGACAAAAAAATGGGTATTTTGGACCCATCAATAAAAAAATGGGTATTTTGGACCCATCAATAAGAAAACTAGGTAAAAGAGACCTTCACCCCTAATAAATTGAACCTTGTACTTGGTGAATGGGTGTTGCCATATTCTAGGTGAAATTTTAATACCATTACACTAGAAAAATTCTTGGCCTAAGAAGTACAGTATTTTCTTTCGAAGTTCGCTAACTCTAAAATTTAGATCACTCATCAGTCATCTCCCACCTTTCATATTCAGCATAACAATTTTTTGTTTATTCAGATTTTATGTTTTTAAACAAATAACTTTTTGGGTATACATCTTAAAAGTATATTCGACTGAAACTTTCATCTTCGGATTGATAGTGGAAAATTATTCACTGGCAATCACTCTTCACTCATATCTACTAAGTAATGTGTTTATATTGGGGATTAAACTAGTTTATGTTATGCAAGGATTCAAAACCGCCCACCCATAAAGGTTCCAACTAGTGCCTTATATGTCCAACCATGCACCCAATTTTCAAACTTCTCGAACTCTCATTTGTAGTCTCGTAGTGAGCCTACCTGTGTCACCTTTGATAATACTTCATCAAATTCTTCCCTCTCTGCTGGTCCAAAACGAATCCAAAGTTCTTTTGTAAATGATTCTCTGTCACTGTTTTTGAGTACAAAGTTTGGTCAGGCGGGACGGAATCGAACCCTTGACCTCATGTAACACAAGGCAAGTTCATACCAACCGAGCTAGATTTTCTTGTGCGCCTTGGAAATAAAAATTGTGCTACAAGATAAAATCATTCTATTGAATCGTCAAAAATACTTTGGAAACTCCAACTTTGCCATTTTAGATGAAAATGCTTGTCCATTGCCATCAACTTCATGTTGTGTTTGAGAGCTCCTGCAATTGTTGTTGTTGTTGTTAAAGGTTTGGGCATTTGAAAGTATGGCATCTAACAACTTGGCCATGATTTCGTCGATGCCTTGCATTCCGGTTAAGACTCCAGCAACTGCCGCCTCTAAAGCTTCACTCATCTCTTTGTTAGTTTCCATATATCCTTACTCTTGATACCAATGTTAGGTCCCAATCAAGAGTAATAGATAATACATGTTGCATGGCTTAAATACACTCAGAAAGAAACTACCTACTTGGATAATTGTCGTTCACTAAATCACTACTAAAACTTACAATCCCACCACTTCTAACACAACAACTACTAAGCACATAAATATATTACTAAATAATATAAATGGTAAATCTAATACTAATTAATAAAAATAATAATTGCCAGCAGACATTTTACAGGAGTCTTTACAGGTAAAAATGAAAAGACACACAATAAAGGTGAAATGGCAATAGCCGATACTTTCGACATCACGAAATGTGGAAGTCTTTCATAAATGTTTAAGTTTTTTTCCAAATTCAAAATTGTCGAAAAGCAAAGATCTTGAAGATTATTTATGGAGTCTAAAAACATTGTACTACATGTCTACATCTATTTATATTCTTGTAATCTAGGTAAACCACGTACCCTTATCCTAAAAACAAACTTTCATGTTGATCTGCATGTTATTTTAAACCCTTCATAAATTTTAAATTTTATTTACATTAGTGACATTACCCAAACGAAAGGTTTCATCTAGGAGACCACTAAGGAAGAGATAGGTATGAAAATATATTAAAAATTGGTAATTATATTCAAGAAAACAAAAAGAAAATCGATGATTTTTTAGGAATATGCCCACTACCTAATCAATTTAATATATAACAAAATGAATTAGTCTTTGTTTGTATAAATTTTTTTTAAGGGTTATTTATATAACTAGTCGATAAAATCGCGTTTCGCGACAACGTTATAGCTTTTTTAATAAAAATTCAATATATATATATATATATATAATATTATATCATTAATATTAAATTTTAACAGTTAACATAGTCCTCTCTGAGTCGCTCTTTAAACACGATTTTCTACAAAGCCGTTTTCTCGTTAAATATTATGAATACTTGTATTTAAAATTTAATCCATAAAAATCTAAACCTAAAATAAAAATAAAAATTATGACATCAATGACAAATTCTAGCAATTACTACAATCGTGTTAATAATTGACAAACGTAGACAAGAAAAAAAAATCTAGTGAAAGGTCAAACCGTCAAAAAAGGCTCAAATTAATAACCGTGTTAAAATATATAGGAGATGCATATTTATATAAATATAATTTTGAATCATGTACTATAATTTATTTTATACATACACATTATATTAGAGACTTCAACCAAATACATTATCTTCTTTTAATATTTATAATGTATTTTCGGGAAAATTTCATGATCAAAATAAATTTGTTCTGAAAATTAAGTTCATTGTGTTGCATGCAATTTACGATTTTTTGGTTAACAATTTTCAGCAATATCATGCAAGTCCTTCATACATTATTATATTGGTTTAACAAATTATAATATCTGCAGTAAATTTTTATCTGTAAGCAAAGAAGATAATCTATACATTATCTATATCACCTAATTAGCCACATAATTACATAGAAAATAATTAAGAGAATATGGTAACACAATGAAGACTAATAAAGCTAGAGACACTATAATAGTAATTACGAATACAATTATTAGTTATCTAATAATGATAATTTATATTTGTCGTATATATTTTTCAAAATTTTTTGTCTTGTATTTCTAATGTGTATTTTATGTAAAAGAAATTAGAGAGAAATAATGATTATATGCTTTTTTACTTATAAAAATGTATATAATTAATATTCATAGAATTATATTTAAAAAATTGCACACATGTAGTTCTCTATGCTAAAAATAATGTGATTGTAGGATTCTTAAAGCAATTAATTTTTATGTAGAAAGCATAAAAGAAAAGTAAGATTTGTAATTAACTATTTAGAAATTAAAATTCACTAAAATATATTAAAAAGTAAAATGTAAATTGAAAAATTAATACTTTTTATAGGGATAGTCTGGTGCCAACTATTGAATTATTATTTTTTAAAAAGAACAAGTAAAATAAAAAATAATTATTAATGATTCCCTTAAGATTAACATCTTTGAAGGATTTTATTCGTATAAAAAAAGAATCCCATTATCCATGTGAAAAAAATTTGTTCCAAATTACATGTTCGTCTCTTCTTTTCATATAAATTTAAGTCTAATTTTCCAAAATTACCTCATATTTAATAGGGATATTTACAAATATATATATATATTTTTAACTTTCTTTTACGTTTTTACTATCATTAACTTCCTCTTTCAATTCTATAATCTTATTTTTATAAATATAAACTTTATTTTTAACTTTTTATTTTTTTAAAAATACGTTTTGCAACTTCCATTTCAGTCTCATTTGCAACTCACACGGGCGCGCATTTACAAATGGGTTGCAAAGGTTGCTATTTTTATAAATAGTTTTAAAAGTGGTAGTATTTTTAAAAAAATAATTTGAAGGACGGGTAGTTTTGAGATTATCTCTATTTAATATTTGGAATGTTTGACTTTGGTTAAAACTTAACTCTATACTCATTTTTCAATGCATTTATTATGGGTATTTGTTAAAAAACTTTATCCAACAAACATTTTTGTTCATATGCTTAATATTTTGAAGAGGAACCGAGGAGACAAAAATATTGTTATTAATGATGCATTAAATTTGACATCTGTTATGGATTCTGTAGTTGATCATGCCATTAATTCTACTATATTAGTTTGAAGGCACTGCATCCACCATTTCTGTGTGCTCATCAAAACCCAAAACTCTGTGCTTTCCTAGGTATAACTAAATACCCTAATTAACCTACACTCTCCACAATCAACCCCTTGCAAAAGCCCTAACTAGCTAGCAAATGGCATCCTCAAACAATGTATCACTCCCTGTCAACAAGCCCGTTCACAAAGATCGCACCAAGGTGGACGGCCGTGTCCGCCTGCCAGCTCCATGTGCCGCGATCCCAGCATCCGCATCGTCTGATCAGCTGGTTTGTACACCAGCTGGCGCGATCCCAGCATCGGCGCCGTCTGTTATGGCACCGTTGAGTGGGTCGGTGGCTGGTCATGGAGGTTCTGCACCTGGATTGTTAGGTGGGGTGAGGCCGGATTGCAGGTTGTTTTTGGGACAAGGCCGTGATGGGATGGGAGCTGCTGGGAATGTGGGGCTTGGAGGTGGAAATGTGGAGTACCCGAGAATGGGATACTATATGTCATTGTTGATGTTTGGGGATGGGGAGGAGGAGGCCGAGAAGTTATTTATGAATTAAAATCAAAATATTGTGGTAGCAGGCCGTGTTTCATGTGTTTGTACGTCAAATGTCAATGTATCTTCTATTCGATCTGGATATTAAGTAGTGATATGCTGGGATGTATAAACCAGAAGTTAATGAAAAACGTTATCTATTTGTTGTATGTTGTTTTGTTTGATCGATGCCTGAATTTTTAATTATGATTACATGTATGCACTTTGTGTTTACATTTATTTTACCAGTGATGATCGATTTAGCATATATATCATTCAAATTTTTGCATAAACTTTTACAATACCTACTCCATTTCTTTCAATAATAAACACAACATATGATTTTCTCTTGATTCTTTTTATTTGCATATAAAATCAGGTAAGCATATGTGTCCTGTTTTTAAGTGTGGTTCTAATTTTGTGTAATGATTGAAAACATGTGAAAATTAACCGATGCTTGCAAACAAAAAGGTTTGTTTTTTCAAAAATATATTTCAAAAAGCAAAATCTATTTTTTTTTTTGAGAAACGAATATTATGTAATGTTTAAATATATGAAATATATCACAAGATTTTAAACTATTAATATCAATTACTATTGTCAATGTAAGGTCATTAATTAGTTGGTATTGTATTTGAAATTGCTTAAAAAAATTTGGATTTGTTTTATTTATTCATGTTGATAGTGGTGGAACAAAAACTAGTTGTTGGTAAGCACAGTTATGTCCATTAAAACGTACAAAATGATGATGACTAATTTAGTAATACAGATACAAGAGATATGAAAAAAGTTAGGAATTGAATATTATTATTTGTTTTTTCTATTGATTATATTACGTGGAAAAAATAGTAAGCCTAGCTGTAAAATCGAGTAAATCATGAGTTTACCTACTTGAAATAAAATTTTCTCGTAAAACAAATATCCTTAAAGCTTCACAACATTTTAAAATCATATACATACCATTTTTTCTAAACAAATGAAGTAGGAATACAAGAAAAAAATATTTCAAAAGTTAATCACCTATTATCAAGAGTCAAGAATAGTAAACGCACCACATTTTGTGTTTTGGTTCTTTAGATTGTGATAGCAGTAAGGGAGGAGTTGTTTGTGTTTGTAATTGTAAAATGTTACTGGAGGACATATTTGTAGTGGACGGACAAAAGAATAGCCAATTGAATCCGATGTTTGGTAAAATCCTGAAAAAATAAAAATCATTTGCACCCATAACTCAAGTTGGATAATTCTCAAAGAGTTTAAAAGAAAAAAAACTTTAGGCAATTAAAAGATTGAAATGCATGGTAGTTTGGACCATCAACTAATTGTAAAAAGGTTAGGTTTTTCAGTTGGAGGATTGTTGAATAACTAATTCAAATAGTTATTTACCATACATTATATTTGAAAACAGGTAATTCAGTTCGTTAATAAAAAATAATCAATTAAATTCATTAGTTTTTTTGATAGTAGATAATTCAATTCATTAGTTAAAATAGCTAGTTTAATTGGTTATGGCTAACAAATAGCTAGTTTTAATTGGTCATGGCTAACATCGCTATTTGTCAGATAGACCACCATATCTTTGAATCTCTATATTAATTATTATTTTGGTAGGATGAAATAAATTGAAAATATGTAAAATGTGTTATTTTTTTATTTTATATGATGCTTTAACAAATCAATCCAATCTTCTGCATACATAATTACTCCCTCTGTCCAAAAAGATTCTCACACTTTTCTTTTTGGGACATCCCAAAACTAATGAACCTACTATACTCACTATTTTTTAACACTATTTTTCACTATGACACCCATTAACTTTATTTCTTTTTTATTAAACATAGCTTTCTTGCTGATTCTAGTTGATATTGGATTTTTATGGAATTTCTTGCTGTCCAAGACTTCCATGGCCTATATAAACACAATCCATCATCATAAAACGGGCCAACACTCAATACAACACAGAGAGAGAGCCGAGAGACGGAGATTCAGACTTGGAGAAGGATTCCTACGTTCGTGACAAGCTTAGGAGATCTATATCTACTTTTGTATTCTTCTAATTAGGCGATACTCTTGGATTTCGGATTTGTTTTCTTAACTCTATTACTCTAGCACTATTGTTTTCTTTCAGCCTTTATTTATTACCATGGTTTCATCAGATCCCATGATAACGAGCCGTTCGATTATGAACTAATCGTTGTCATGGGATTCTAACGGATTTATTTACGGATTTTAGTAGTTTGATTGCTTTAAAGATTTGTGTGTGATGAATTATTGATTTTCTCGTATGGTTGTGCTTATTCATCTTGGATGCGTAGCTAACATCTAAGTTGTATTGTTAATCTCTATTGAAGCGACAGTGGATATAGAGATTTAGAACTTGCCATGCTAGCATAGGATTATGTATGTTTTGACATCATGATTTGTAGCTTAATTTTAACCATCTTATGCTGCCCTATGTGATCTCAATGGATAAATTGTGCTTAAAATGTTATATTTTCAAATCTTATAGACATATAGGGTCTAAACATAATTGGTGTCTACCCATCTTCTATCTCTTTTATGGATGTTTGAGTAGTTTGGTATTCGTATACTGACAGGTAATCTATACTTGTTTCGTGTTGTCCGATCAGTTATCATAACCATCACATGCATTGATTAAAGGCATCAACTCAAAGCGAAGTATTTAATGAAGTTAGGATCCCATGTTTATTCTCACATAAGTAATTTGATTCTTAATCTCGTTAGTTAATTAGATCTAAATATTGTTAATTTGCTTCTTAGTTAATTATTTAAATCAAACCCAAAATTGATATTTGTCTTAGCAGTGAATAGAGATCATACATTATTGCATAGATGCATATTCTAAAAATTACCAGTCTTTGTGGGAACGAACTCTACTTTATTCTATATTACTTGTGACCACGTACGCTTGCGTGATTTTGTGTGAACAAGATACAGCTTCAAGGTTGAACACCTTGATGGAGTTAAGAATTGTCTAGCCGACTTCTTAACCAGAGAATATCAGCAAAAGTAAGAGGAATGGTCTAGAAAACTCTACGGGTTTATGTCACATCCTATTGCAGGTATCCAAGGAACCTTAGGCCTATAAATAGAAGAGGAATTCAGCAATTAGAAATCACACCAAACACAAACATCTTCTATAAAGATCCTTCAATAGATCAAAATCTCTTTATTTGAGATAAACTATGGACTCTTCCACAGAACAGTTAAAATTGAAAAAATCCATTCTCTTGAAGAAGATCCAGCTTCTCAACGATGAATATCATATAGTTTAAGCCAACTAGAATTTGTAAGGAAGTACTCTATTCCTTAACAACAAAAGGTTATTTCTACACCTTCCTTTGAAACAAGCAAAGTAGAAACTAGTCCATCTCAAACGGAATATGGTAAAGACATATCAACACCGTTGAAAGATGTGATTTTTATAAAAAGCCAAAATGTAGGGAAAAATGAGTTTCCTGAACTTTAAAAGGTCATTTCATCACCTTCTTCAGAAATGAAACAAGATGAGGCTAATCCTGAGTAAACGGCTCCAGGTAAAGATTCAAAAAATCCGTTGAAGGCTGTGAACTTGTCAAAAAATTAGAATGAGGTACAGACCTCCTTAACGTTAGTTGAATCCTCAAACATAAGTTTGAGACTTAACGGGGGAATTTAAAAATCCCTAACAAGATTGAAAGTCATATTTTAGCAATCCCTTCCGGATATAAAGGCTCTAAAGCCTATTATATTGTGTTTAATGGTCCTAATGCAGGAATATACACCACATGGGAGATAGCAGAGAAATCAATCAAAGGTTTCTCTATTTTCAAGCACAAAAAATATAAATCTTTCGCTGAAGCAAGAGTTGCAGCAAATATCTATACTAATCAAGGGTTTAAACCACCACTTCAGTTGATAAGTTCTGCAGAAGCATTGACTACTACAGATTTTAACTTAGAGAGCGTTTTTTTAGCTCTTACATAGCGTTTTTAAACGCTATCTAAGGAGCCGCTATTGAAGTAAAGTGCACTTAGATAGCGTTTTTGTTGCCACTCTCTAAGTGCAGTTCTAGATAACGT
This sequence comes from Saposhnikovia divaricata, assembly GCA_036435485.1. NCBI lineage: Eukaryota > Viridiplantae > Streptophyta > Magnoliopsida > Apiales > Apiaceae > Saposhnikovia > Saposhnikovia divaricata. The sequence continues at coordinate 32,089,725 of CM071600.1, forward strand.
TTTCATAAACGCTATATAAGTAAGTGTTATGTAAGTGCATGTTTTTCAATAACGTTCCCTCAAATGCTATTGTAGTTAATAACACTTACTTAGATAACACTTCTAGAAACGTTATGCAAGTATATATCATTTTTTTAATTTGTTACCAGCCTTTTGTTCACTGATGTATTCCTAGAATATTCTTAAATACAATCCAACAAAGAGAACTCCAATCACACAAACTAGAAACTTAAATTACTTGATGAACTTGTAAAATAAATCACAAATCAACAATTAATTTCCATAAAGACTTAAATAGTATTTTTACATTGCAACAACCATCATAAAAAATTTATCTCCACAAAATTCATACACTAATACACCTATTGATAGAGCTAAAAGAATAGTATCAAAAACTACATATTCAAAATCTTCAAACAACTCTGTTTACACCCCCAACACTATTGCAAATCTTCCTTGCCATATCGTCAGGGAACTTGTTTTCAAATTTACACCTGCAATAAAAGTAACCACTTGATACATATACAAACCCGTATTTAAAAATCAAACAAATAACGAAAATATAAAACATATTTTGATAAAAGAGAGAACTTGAGAAAAAGAGAACTATGAAGCACAATGCAAATTCAAAACATAACAGCACATAAATTTATAAACATAAATTCATAACATTACTTATCTCTTCAATGTAAAACACATATATTTATAAAAAAATTGTTATTCCTAATACTGGTGTCAAATGAAGTAAACACTGTGATATATAAAGAAAAAGTAGTTGTTTACCATTTGTATATAGCCAAACCAGTCATTTACTGGCCCGTCAAGAGGAACTGAGAATGCAAACATCACAGTGAAACAAGCAAGTCATTGCTCAGAATTGGCTAAGAAAATAAGGCCATACTAGATAAACCAATAAAATATTGTGAAGGCCATACCAGAAAAATCACAAAATACAAACCCTAGGCATGACACCATTGAATACAACATCTGGAACCTATAAGAGTAACTCTTAATGATGGGCATCAATGCGGTAATGTTGCTCTTAATTTCTAATAACAGTGTAATTATATATGATAAGCTAGTGAATATGCACAAACTGTAGCGCCTTGGAGAAAGATTAAAGGATACTAAAAAAGACCTCTAGCTGCCAACTCAGATTAACCCCACAGGTCCAGTAACAGCTCCATTTGTGGGGGTCACTAGATGTTCTATGAAGACCGGACCAGAAAAGGCCATGTCAGCAAATCAATAAAATATTGTGAAGGGAGATAAAGATAATAATAGATCATATATATTGGAGTTGAGATAATGTACATATAATAAGGTTAATCTGAGAAGGAAATCAGTAGAAAAGATAATTAAACCAGAAAAAAAATAACCGTGGAATCCTCAGACTATAATGACTTCCGTATTGCATGAAGCTGGACAGAACGATCAGCACAGAGGAATGCAATCTTAGAATAATCATCATCCAGCACCTAAAGAAGACCAATATTAGCTTACCAATACTTTATGTTCAGGAAACTAATATTTCTGAAGAAAAGAAATTGTGCTTCCTCTAAAACACGCATTAAAAGTCTCCTACTTGCTAGTAAATAAACCAGAGAACACGCTGTTAACAACTTTCCATGAAAGAAACCTCTAGAATCCATCAATATTAGAAGATTTGCAATAGGTTACAAACAAGAACTACATGTCCTCTATATTTTTAGGTCGGACATGTCATCTATAGTCGTCTTGTGTAGAAAGACCATATCAATTCCTAAAACCATGGAACTACTGTTTTCTGGTTCTAATTCATATGCAGTAGAGCATCCGACCAAATATTCGAAAAATCATTAATGTATGCAGTTATAACTTATAAAATCAACAGCCTCAAACCGGCCAGGATATATTTCTAAACTGTGTTCTTGCAGTCTGGAAGGATGCTGATAGACCAAGGAGGTAAGTTGTAGTGCATATTGTTAAATTCTACTTTAGCAAAAGAATTTTTGTCGTAGTTTGCAAGAAATGCAGCACAAGCTCCTGACTTTGATTTGAAAACATTAGCCTATATGGTACCCACAGAAAGCAAATATTAGAGTTTAATCTTCATCCTAATTTAAAACCGACCAAGTGACTAGCTTACTGCAGAGACTGGAGAAATTCTAACCTCATGATAGTTTCCCAGCACTATTCTAGTGGGATCTCCAGACACTAACGTTGTCTCGCACAATTTTATTGCTCTGTGCAGATCTTTCAGATGACCCCATTTAGGTTGCCTTAATAGCCATAAAATAGGAAATTTAAAGTCACTAAGACTTTATAAGTAGCTTACTCATAGAAGTACATGACAGAATATATATAACATGTAACTCGAAGCATAGAAGCATAGAAGCATAACTAGTAGCAATAAAAGGACCACCAGCAGTCCTGCCAAAGTTTGTTCCTCCGTGGTACTGGAAGCATAGAAGCAAGTAACTTGATACTGGTGTGACATACATATAAAGGAGCCAAGGGAGACATCTAAACAACCGAAATACAATTTTCATGAGTATTCAAAATTACCGTGTAATAATTAACAAAAGATCCACCCTTCTGTATAAACCTTGCAATTGAAAATGCTATGTCTTCGGCTGGACGGTGTGGGACTGCACCTCCAAAATTAGTAAACCTGCACCAAAAAATTAAATGAACACTGGCCAGTACATGATTTATAGCACTAAAGCTGTGTAAGTACAACACTGAAAGAAGGAAACCAAGCATTAGTTCGAAAAACATTCAAAAGATTTACCAGCCCGTCCAGGCTTCAGTCCACATCTTTGGTTTATATGCTTTGTTGGGAGAGAAGTAATCACAGTAAAAACCATTGCAAGCATTGATCTATAAATGATAAGATACGAGGTTAAAAATTAAATTGCGAGCAACAAAAAAAATTACCATTAAGAAGTGCATAAGAAAATATTGTACTATATTTTATGCTAAAAACTAAAATCTAAGAAAGCAAAGTACAAGGTTTTAGTTGTACCCAAAATTCCATTCAGCACAAGCATAGGGACCAACCCTGAGATGAACATAGAGACCAGCTTGCTTCACTAGCTTTATGAATTTCACCAGGTCATATCTGTCCTCAAAATAATACTACATCAAGAAAAGAACAACATTATAGCAGATATATAAAGACACTGGAAAAAAGTACATAAACAAGATATGAGGTCTATATAATCTTTACTTTGCCAGGTTGGGGTTCATGGCCATTCCAGAAAACATATGTCTGGATTACATCCAAACCTCCTTCTTTTGCCTTCTGAATAAGATCTGGCCACATCTGCAACAACTCAAAATGTAAAAACACATTTTATTATAACTGTAAAAAATTTACTTGATACAAACAGCATATATATCATCAAATTACTTATAAGCTTCCAAAAATAAAGACTTCAACCAAGTTAAAAATGCCAGAGTATGTATATGCATACACTCACACCCTTATGCTAAAAATAGCTTAAAATTTCAGAATGGACAAGGGAGAAGGAAAGATAAGAGGTTCCTTATAAACCCACGTAGTACATTGGCATAAAATACACACACACAGGGGGGAAGGAGGGAGGGAGAGAGAGGGAGGGGGAGAGAGAGAGAGGGAGGGGGGAGAGAGAGAGGGAGGGAGGGAGGGAGGGAGAGAGAGAGAGAGAGAGAGAGAGAGAGAGAGAGAGAGAGGTACAATTGGAACCAATCAAGCATCAAAAACCTTTGAACTGAAAAATCCCCAAATCGTAGAAACTAGGTTTGTAACCAATAAAATCTCCAGTTTGCAATCAGAGATTAAGACGAGAATGAAACGAAGCAAAATCTATATGGATCTTGATGTAAAGAACAGTATGAACAAGAATATGTATATCGATTTGTCGGAGAAACAAACAATCGGCCGGATTTTGAAAGTCATTGTTATGTTTTTCTGAGGTGAAATGAGAGAGATAGAGAGAATAGAGGGGATATACAGCGGAAGATGAACGATAGTATGTATATGTTTAGGGTTAAAAAAATAAATTGAAAATAAAAATAAAAATACTTATGATAACGTGTTTAAAACGCTATACAAGAGTTAAAAAATGAATTAAAAATAAACAAAATATACTTAAAATACAGTAACTACCATAGCATATATAAAAACGCTATCTTAGTTCGAACTAACATAGCGTTTCTGAAAACAACGATATCCTAATATTTTTTTAAATTTTTCATTTTTTTTTCAGCTTTGGACAAAATAACTTGTATAGCGCTTTTTACATAAACGCTATGCAAGTTCTTCACTTGCATAGCGCATCCAGAAAAATGCTATGTAAGTGGTGTATCCTAAGTTCAAATGTGTAGTAGTGATTACAGCCAACGTATGCAGGTGCAATCACTCAGAAGAAAGGATCCTCAAGCAAGATAGTGCTAGGGACTATTCCAAATAATCAACAACCAACGTTGATACAAACTGATGAAGATACCATCGAAACTCTTTACTCAGGGTTCAACTATCTTTATCAATATGGCAAAACAGCCACAGAAAAGGAGTTTGTTAATGAACATTTCTTCACTATAGATAAGAAGAATGTTAGTTATTTTAACTTCTATCCAAATGCTAAACCAGAGATGGTGTATGAAGCATATCAGTACGGATTATTAGCTCAAGTCTATCCTGCTAGTAATCTATTGGAAATCTCTAGATTCCCCAAGGAATTTAGAAAAGCAGTTAAGGCATACAAAACAAACTATCTTAAAGGTCAAGAAATTGATATCTTCATTAAAACAACCTGTACAATTATCTATTGGGAGAATGAAAAAGAATATGACTGTCCGGCCAATCAACCATTCCATTACATTCAGGTTGGTTCTGCAAAAGAAAAAATCTATTCTCCAAGTCAAGCCATGGCACCTACTCTGGAGAAGAAGGATTTAAGAGAACTTGCTGAGTAGAAATTATTGATTATAATCAATAAAATATTCAGCATTAAGAAAGAAGATAAATTAAAAGTTAACCTCGCAATGGTTAATGCTTTAATGACATCTTACTCACATAAGGGATTAAGTGAAGAAGATTACAATAAAACTGTAGCCTTCAGAAGACAGCTGCTACACAAAGATGCTGTTGGTTCCCACCGAGACCTCTTTTGTAAAAGAAAGCAAAAGGAGATAAGAAAATTTGGTATCCAGCTTGAATGTCAACATTGCGAACCCACCACTACAAAAGATGCTTCAGACAAAGGAAACGTAGTGGAGGAGGAATAAAGTAGAAAGAATTTACTATCAAGCACAGGTGAAGACAAGATAAGGAATCTTATCTCTTCACTCAAAGGTGCAACAATAATGGAGTACAAAAATGTAATCATTTACGTTTGTAATTTTGTACAGATCCTTGACCCTATTCTATAAAAGGCGAGTTAAGTTTCAGTACTAGACATCTTGAGCTTGAACAAAGCAGAGCATAGGCACTGTATTATCAAAAAGTTCAGAATGAATGAGTAAAGCCCTTAGGGGTTGTGAGTGTAAACAGACTCATAATGAGTCTATATTAGTATAATTATGTTGATCAATAAAAAGTCTTTTCTTTGTTATATCTTGGTTATATTTTGAGTTATTCTGGAGTCCATTTTGGAGCACAGGGAGTACCGCTAGGGAAGAGGCCGTTAGGGAAACGCCACTCATAGGATTGAAGACAAAGAATAATAACCAGAAGATCTAGACGAGAAAAGAAAGTTTTAAAGATCAACAGTTTCTATGCAGATAAAGATCATTGGAGGAGCCTGGTAAATCTCACAACCCTATTTAAACAAAATGGTTTGTTAATATTAAGGGTAATGCCATGATTGACATGTCTAACCTAGAATATCTAGATCGTCTCTTAGATACCTCTAGAAATATTATTTCCCCTGGAAATCAAATAGAGACTAGATGCCTAATCTGGGATTTAGAAGCTATAAAAGAAGAGCAACCTTCTTTTTATAATAGATTTTCTAGTATAATAGAAAATGAAATTCGTAATTTGAAAAAAATTATGAAATTAGAACCCTATCCTTGTAATAGGACTAAAATATCAGAGGACAGTTCCTCTAATATGTCATACTAGCATAAGTCCAATAGACCGCTATAAGACAAAAAAATGGGTATTTTGGACCCATCAATAAAAAAATGGGTATTTTGGACCCATCAATAAGAAAACTAGGTAAAAGAGACCTTCACCCCTAATAAATTGAACCTTGTACTTGGTGAATGGGTGTTGCCATATTCTAAGTGAAATTTTAATACCGTTACACTAGAAAAATTCTTGGCCTAAGAAGTACAGTATTTTCTTTCGAAGTTCGCTAACTCTAAAATTTAGATCACTCATCAGTCATCTCCCACCTTTCATATTCAGCATAACAATTTTTTGGTTATTCAGATTTTATGTTTTTAAACAAATAACTTTTTGGGTATACATCTTAAAAGTATACTGTACTGAAACTTTCATCTTTGGATTGATAGTGGAAAATTATTCACTGGAAATCACTCTTCACTCATATCTACTAAGTATCTGCTGGTCCAAAACGAATCCAAAGTTCTTTTGTAAATGATTCTTTGATCACTGTTTTTTGAGTACAAAGTTTGGCCAGGCGGGACAAACCACACATATTTCAGACCATCTAACCTTGCAATTATCTACATAGTTTTTCACCACCACCCTCCCAACATTTCTATGTGTTGTAGGGAATCGAACCCTTGACCTCATGTAACACAAGGCAAGTTCATACCAACTGAGCTAGATTTTCTTGTGCGCCTTGGAAATAAAAAATTGTGCTACAAGATAAAATCATTCTATTGAATCGTCAAAAATACTTTGGAAACTCCAACTTTGCCATTTTAGATGAAAATGCTTGTCCATTCCCATCAACTTCATGTTGTGTTTGAGAGCTCCTGCAGTTGTTGTTGGTGTTGTTAGAGGTTTGGGCATTTGAAAGTATGGCATCTGACAACTTGGTCATGATTTCGTCGATGCCTTGCATTCCGGTTAAGACTCCAACAACTGCCGCCTCTAAAGCTTCACTCATCTCTTTGTTAGTTGCCATATATCCTTACTCTTGATACCAATGTTAGGTCCCAATCAAGAGTAATAGATAATACATGTTGCATGGCTTAAATACACTCATAAAGAAACTACCTACTTGGATAATTGTCGTTCACTAAATCACTACTAAAACTTACAATCCCACCACTTCTAACACAACAACTACTAAGTACATAAATATATTACTAAATAATATAAATGGTAAATATAATACTAATTAATAAAAATAATAATTGCCAGCAGACATTTTACAGGAGTCTTTACAGGTAAAAATGAAAAGACACACAATAAAGGTGAAATGGCAATAGCCGATACTTTCGACATCACGAAATGTGGAAGTCTTTCATAAATGTTTAAGTTTTTTTCCAAATTCAAAATTGTCGAAAAGCAAAGATCTTGAAGATTATTTATGGAGTCTAAAAACATTGTACTACATGTCTACATCTATTTATATTCTTGTAATCTAGGTAAACCACGTACCCTTGATCCTAAAAACAAACTTTCATGTTGATCTGCATGTTATTTTAAACCCTTCATAAATTTTGAATTTTATTTACATTGGTGACATTACGCAAACGAAAGGTTTCATCTAGGAGACCACTAACGAAGAGATAGGTATGAACATATATTAAAAATTGGTAATTATATTCAAGAAAACAAAAAGAAAATTAAAACGCTAGATATTTTAATAAAATTTCTTTAACGCCTTATTTTTTCTCTTTGACGAAGACTGTCATGGTACGAAAAAGGCTTTTTTTTTTCTTTTTTGGCGAAGACTTGTCATGATATGAAAAAGGTCAGAATATGAACAAACACAAACACTTAGTGAGCACACCAAGGAACTAATAGTTTAGAATGGTTTTGGAGTTTCTTTGAGCTCTATATATATTATGGAATCAACGATATCCACAAAAATTCAAAATTAGAAGAATATTTAAATATTTGCTTTGAAATGGTGTAAAAAATGCCTTAAAAGAAAATGATACCAGTCATAGTACTAAATTCAATTCATATGATAATCTTGTTAAGGTGCGAATCACTCAAATTACTCAAAAACGTGAAACAAAGTTTAGGCAACAAAATCCAATTCAGTTCCATGATTAAGTCATTAAATTTTTTGTTAAAATTGGGAAACTGAAAAGGAAAGATTTGGAATCCCATGGAATAAAAATGGAAGAAGTTCCTTATCTATAAAAAATAAGGTTCTATATCTGATGGCCGTAGGGATTCTAATGACAATCCATAGTGATCATTGGAAGATTTTAGAGTGTTTGTGTGTGTATTAATCTGACATTAGTCCTCTTACATTTTTTCCCTTTTCCTTTTAAATGTCTTTTTTCTTTTTCCTTGAGCTTGCTAGCAGCTTATAGATTCCGAGTACGTGATAGGGATAGATATTGGGATATATGGATTGATGTATGTACACCCAAAATTTATACCAGGAAAGTATTGACTTAGTCAAAGGATTCTTTGGAGATACATCTTCTCCAACTAGGCTGCAACATAACATTTGTGTTTGGTTTTGTTTTCATGTGCAACCAGAGTGTGTTTGCACCTAATTGTGCTTGTGCCTAGTCTTGTTTGAATGAGCAGACAGTTGTGTTTGCATGTACAAACAGAGTTGTGTTCGCATCTATTTGTTTTTGCAAAGGGTCAAATGTTCCTATCAGATTGAAGAGCCACATAAATTATTACAACTCTTGAAGAATGAAGAATGAAGACCAAACATATATATTTGAAGGCCCGATTCTGTATTCATATAAGTTGTCCTTATTTGGGGATCAGTGGTAGGTAAGCCCATCGATACGCTCTAGGGATCTCTCGTCCCCTTGTCCTCACTATTAGGTTTTGAGATGCCCTACGTGACATTTGTTTGGGAGAACTTGCCATGTAGTCTGGTGGGTTAGCCTCATCGGGGGTAGGACGGCGTTCGTACATTTGGAGTAAGTCATGACTGTCACTGCAATTGTTGAAGAGGAAAGGGCTAGTAGCGGTTGATGTTAGCTCCAATGATCAGCGCTAATGTTGTATCAGTGAAGTCCTCCTTCATGATTGAGCCTTGGGGTCATTGGACTAGACTTCATTGTACGGGCTCTCCTAAATGATCTTTCCAATTGGCCGACTTTGTCGATTTACTACAAGTGGGCCTAGGCTAAACCTATTTTTACTGGACTTTGGTTTCTTGCTCCAATAACTATGTGAGGCTTGATCCCTGTAAATACAGGGTGGGCACATTAAGAGGGTTAAACATTGAGAAGTGACCACAATCACTCCTTTGATCTCAGCCACCTTAAAACACATACACCACCACACTCCGGTAAATTTTCAGGATACAAACCACCATCTTAGATCTTGATTGTGGCCGATAACCTCGAATTTTGTTACGAGGAATGATTAGGACGTGCATGGATAACATGTGTTCAGATACTTCTTCTGTTATACGAATACGACATTTCCTTTTGGTTGGTTGACTCCTATCACTTCGGCGTCCGTATGACTATAGAGATTGGCTTCCTTTGGGAGCCTTCATTTTTCATATCAAAAATCTCAACCGAACAGTAATACATGTTATAGTGTTCCGACTTGTGATTACATTGACCATGTTAAAATATCACGTGATCAAAAAACTCTTTAAAACAAGTAAATCTAAACCCTAAATTCCAAAGAGACGCATACAGTTAAAGTAATCCACATTAATTGCTATAATTAAATAGCAGGTAAGAAGAGGAAGATAAAAAAACTCACAAAAAACATGTTGTTCAGTGTCAAGAAGCTGAACATCATCCCGAGCCGTAACCATATCAGAAGTCATAACAATATCCTTGACAAAAAAATCCTTCAATTAGCAGGCTAGCATTAGTTCATTATTACTACTCCCTCAGTCTCTAATTACATCTCTATTTTGTTTTTTAGGAGTCAAATTGATCAATTTTTGATCAAAACTTTTCAAATTATTAACTTATTATTTTAAAAAATTAAAATTTACATTTTAAAATAGATTAGATGTACATTTTAATGATATAATTTTTCAACTTTTTTTTCCAATTATATAATACATATAAATTTTAATCAAAATTTGTTCTATTTCACCAATTAAAAGTTAAAATAAACATGTATTTAGAGACGGAGCATCAATTTTATGATTCCTGCAGGGATAGGTCCACGGTGTTAATTAAAAATCCCTCAGGCTCATGAGAGTATGAGTAAAATCATTTTGTTGGATACTCACTTTGTAAAATATATAAGTTTAATTATTTTTTAAAAAATCATTTTAAGTTAATTTGGGCGTGTAATGTATTGGTTGACAAGAAATATTGTTTTCTTTCAAAGAAAATATTTATAATAAAGCTAAAAATATTATAGAAATATTTTAGTTAAATTCTTGCCTTTTCATAGCCCAAAACAAAATAATAAATAGGGGGACCTGCTTGGTTACTAACAACTGTTTAAGTAGACAAATTTATCGATTCCTCAACAAAATATTTTAACATGATACTACACCAAATATGGCCTATTGCAACGCCAAAAAAATGTATTATTAGGCCCTAAAAATGTTACATTAGATGTTTATTTAACGCTTTTGCCAAAACTCGGCGTTGCATTTGCCGGCGTTGCCTATGCCCTCTATAGCAACACTTTTCGAACTTATTGCAACACTTTTTGATGTAGTACAATAAGAATTTTTTGTAACACTTTTACATGTTTTAGCAACATTTTTAAGGTGTTACAACAGACTAATGCAACACTTTTTTGCAACATTTATTAACTTAAAATGTTACAAAGCGAGTTTATTGCAATATTTTGATGGCTTTTGCAATGCTTTTTGGTTTTTTAGATTTTATTGGCAATACTTATTTGCAACACTTTTTATTAGTCCAAATTGCAATGACATATTAGAAAATTCAATATACCATGCACAAAAGCATATACCAAACGAGAAATTTCAATTCAAATTTCCCAAAATGTCAAAACCAACAAAACATATATCAATAAAGCCCAAACATAGTAAGCTTTTATCACAATATCATCTTACATCCGGTACTTAAGTCTAAAGTCAAAAATCATGTCACTTACACCACAATTCTACATTAAACTTAGTCTTTCATGTCAAAATAACAACTTATAACTATTTTCCTAACAGATTGTCCAGACACTTTGTCTTCCCTTGGAAACATCAGGAACTCTAAGCTTGCAAATTCAACAAATTTTGGGGGAGACTTATCTTCACGGTCAACAAAATGTTCAATCTCATTCGGTGTGAACTCACAAACCCTGAGAAGACCCTGGCATGGTGATATCTGCAACTTCTTCGTAATCCACACCATAATGTTGTACATAGCCCTTTGCCACGAGACAAGCTTTATGTTTAATTACCTTACCATTCGTATCTTTCTTTAACTTAAATACCCATTTGAGGTCTATAACGTTGTGTCCCTTTGGTAAGTCCGTCAGTGTCCAAGTTTGATTCCTTTCTATTGAATCAATTTCTTTATTCATTGCCTCCTGCCATACATCGTCTTTCACAGCTTTCTCAAAAAAGACTGGTTCATCAATACCCATCAATAGCAGTTCGTCTTCGAGCTCAACTTCTGTTGTATTATCATAGATTTCATCAAGAAGCCTAAATTTTCTTGGCTGTTCACTACTGTCACTGGATACACTCGAATTGACAGTGCCTTCATTCTCAGGCTGAGCACTGTTGTGTGTAGATGTCTGAGGTGTTAACATTGGTGACTGAGGCATTGATGGTGACATAGCTGACAAAGATTCATTAGTCTGTGTTGCTGTATAATCCTCCAAAATGAACTGCCCTGTTTCGTATGCATCAGAGTTCGTTCCTGTCTCCCATTCCCACATTTTGCTTTCATTAAAAATGACATCTCTGCTGACATGTATGCTTCCTGAACTTGGATCATACAATCTATACGCCTTTGTCCCATGTTCTTTGCAAAAATGCACGACTAATTAACTCATATTATTGAGTTTTTTAGTATATACAGCAGGGACCTTCATATAGGCTATGCAGCCAAAAACTTTCAAACAATCAACATTCATTTCTGTGCAAACTAGGCTTCATGTGGAGTAATAGTAGCCAATACTAGAGTAGGAAATTTATTTAAAACATAGATTGCGTGCCTAACAGCCTCCGCCCGGTATTTTGAAGGAACTCTCCTTTCTTTTAATAGACTTCTGGCCATGGCAACTACCATTCGATTATGGCTCTCTACAACACCATTTTGTTGACGTGTGTAGGGCGCTATATAATGCCTCAATATACCCTGCTCTTCACAAAATGACTTGAAATCATTGGAACAAAACTCAACTCCATGATCCGTTCTTAATACCTGGATACCCTGCTTAGCACTATTCTTAACTAGCAATTTAAATTTCTTAAAACAATTCAAAGCTTCATCTTTTGTTTTAAGCATTTATACCCACATCATACAGCTATGATCATCAACTAATAACATGAAGTAACGATTACCAGCTGGAGTGGGAGGAGATATAGGTCCACAAAGATCCACATGTATTAATTCTAAAGTAATTTTAGCAATGAAATTTGTTTGAGACGGGAAAGGCTTACGTGTTTGTATCGACATAAAACACCCATTGCAGATTTCTTTGGGTTGATTGATGAGAGGTAATCCATGTGCCATGTGGTTCTTTGACATTAGGTGCATTGCTTTAAAATTTACATGTCCGAGACGCTGGTGCCACAACCACGCTTCTTCCTCGCTCCTTATTAGCAAACAATGTTGATGTGCTTCTTCGATATTAATTTTTTAAAGTCTATTGACGGACCTCTTGACCAGAATAAGTAGCCTCCCATAGCTATCATAAACCCACATATTTTCACCATCTAAAACCACTCTATTCCCTTCCTCAGATAACTGACCCATGCTAATGATGTTACTTCGAAGTGTAGGGATTAAGTATACTCCACGTAGTACTCTATTTTCCCCATTTTTACAAGCATTCTAATCGAGCCTTTTCCTTCAATTTTGACCAACTAACCATCCCCAAATTTCACTTCTCCTTTTATTGCTCTGTCCAATTTCTTAAATTTATCTCGACACCCCGTGATGTGGTTGCTAGCCCCATTATCGAGATACCAGGTATTTTTTTCTATATCTTTAATCTCACTCAATCCCTTATTCTGCATTATTTTCACACATAACCATCAACAGTGCAGGAATATCATCGTTTAACTGTGTCAAGTTTGCATCACCCCTTTGCTGTCTATTTCTCTTTGGTTTACGACATTCAGATGCGAAGTGACCGTAAGCACCACAGTTGAAACATTTCACTTTGCTTCTGTCATGAACAAAACTACTATCTTTCACACCATAATCACTTCCACCAGAGGAGACACCTTTTCCAGACCTCTTCAGCCATTCTTCTCTCGTGAGTAAGAGCTTGCCATCACCGTTCTCTCTTTTAACCCATTCTTCCTCTATCAACAAAAGTTGATATCCCTCATTACACTCCATAGCGATATTGTAAAATCCTATACAAAATCGGTTTTACAAATTTCAACCCTCATTAGAGACTGAATCCTATTCATGATTTTTTTTGTTAATATTTACGTTAATGTTTTAAATTGGGTACAAATACTACAAGTATATTGCCCTACTATTCCACCGCCTTCTTTAACATTAAAATAATAAACTCCCACTACAAGAAAAAGGGGTATTTACGACGGTTTTTTTGTACTGAAACCGTCGTAAATGGGGTCAATTACGACGGAATCTTTCCGTCGTTTTTGCTCGAGTAGGAAGTTCAGATTTCCGTCACAAATTATAATTTTTGTCATAAATTAATTTTTTCGTCGTAAGTTCAAATTTTCGTCGTAAATTCATATTTTCATCGTAAGTTAAGCGAAGGGGCCCACTAACCTTACGACAGAAAATCGTCGTAATTTATAGAATGGGGCCCACCAGTAACCAGATTAAGCGAAACTTACGACAGAATGTTTTCGTCGCCTTTTTAGTTTCTTACGACGAAAAACCGTCGTAACGTATCGAATGGGACCTACATGAAAAATACTCTATTATTTTACGACGGAATGTAAATGATGAACATTCGTCGTAAGTTTGGTTTTTCCAGAATACACAAATTTCTGTTTTTTTAATTTCCAGCCATTTTCGGCTTCAAAAATTAAATCCTAAACCTGTCTAATCATGGCACCATCCAGCCCTCTAATTTTAATATGCAATCAACCACATTACTAAACAAACATAATTATAAAATTCTACATTATGGTCAAACATGATATAATTTACATAAATAAAGTCATAGATCCATAATTGTTTACATCCAAAAGTTAAACCATTTTCTACACAAACCTAGATCATCATACAACCAAAAGTCAGTTTCAGTTTAGAAACACAACTACCATTATCTTACAAACATTTTCATCCTTTGATAACAGGACCACCTCTAGAGACAACATCATAAGGCGCACTCAAATCACGATCATCATCCGATTCAGTAGTATCTCCATTTTCTCGGCCACCATCATCATCATTCTCAACTGCCGGGGCCTTCCCCTACAACATAAATATCAGTAATTAGCTATAAAAATTTGAATGACAAGTGTAAAATTTGCTCAGGTGCATAATTTATATAAATTGTGGAATATTTCTACACATAAAATTAAGCAGATTTACACAAATTCTACATATAAATTCTATTGAATTGTCATCCAAAACAATTCTAAAGAGAAAAAGGAATAAAAACGTTTACTTTAGAAAATTGTAGTGTGATATTATAACGTAAAATAATTCTCATGAATCATGAGATTTTAAGATTATTTCATTGATCCTATTTGAAATTAACTATTAATTGTTAGCGATTTATGGATTGAATTAATTATTTTAAAACTTATAAACTTTTTATTTCATTCTTTTTTTTAATCAGAACAAAGTGTCATAAATTACACAACATGTTTAAATTAAATCCTACTTTTCAGATTACTACGTGTGTATGAAATTAATAAAGGTCTTTTGTGTCTTTCCATTGATTTTCTCGGCTGCGAAATTGGACCGAAAACTACACAAGTCCAGCACTCACCCACATAAGCTCCGAACTGAAGAACAACAATTTTCTACAAATTCGAAGAATTTCTACGAAGTAACACAAAACACGCACACACCCAATACTACTACATGGATAATCGTTTATCTTCAAGAAATCAAAGATGTTGACATCAACTTTACACTAGTACTGAGTTTAGGAGTGTCAATATCAAACATTCACAGGTCCTTACCTAACCAGCTCTAACGATTTATAAAACGACTAGTTCAACAACAAAATGCTTGCTTTCACATCTATTAGTAGTAGTACTACTACTTGCAACTTATGACTCATGGAAATACCATTAATTTCCCTGACTTTTCAAGCACAATTGCAATTAAAACTGATCATTCATGTGTCTTCTTTCCGGTCACTGCCGAATATGGATTGAGTGCAAAGCAACAATCGACCGACCTGATCACCGACCATGACAATTTGGTTGGAAATATGTCCCCATTCCGACCGACTATTTTTAGACCAACAGGCTGCATGGTCGGAAATAGAGAGCTATACCTAATTAACCGTTTAGCATATTACGATTATCCAAATGTAGCATAAAACGATTATCATAAAATCATTGCGTTAACCAGAACATAATCACGGCAGCCACAATAATTTATATTTTTATCCCCTTGATTTGCATGCTGTCTCTATTATATCTATATCCATGCCTAACAACTACCAACTCTAATCAACTTGATATAACATTAAAACATGCAGGACAGCTTGTTCTTATGTACTATGTCTGTTCGCACAAGTTGATCTTTTTTGAATGATTAAAGTGATCATCTTACCATTCTTACCGCATTAGCATTTTGGTAAAAAATGAAGATGCTATAAATTGAGGATACAGTTTTTCATGATTTTAAGTTATACATTCTCAACCCAAGAAAAAAAAGAAGAAAATGCTAATAGGAAATAAGAGGACGTACCTTTTTCGCTCCAGGCCCATCTGTCTTGTATATTTTGTTTAGCACAGCAACCACCACCTGAATAATGGCATGTCATGTCTCTCTAGTAATGGGATGGTCTGAAGGTAGAGAGGAGTCTCCTTCCACCACATCCCGTGCTAAGA
Organism: Saposhnikovia divaricata; assembly: GCA_036435485.1. Taxonomy (NCBI): domain Eukaryota; kingdom Viridiplantae; phylum Streptophyta; class Magnoliopsida; order Apiales; family Apiaceae; genus Saposhnikovia; species Saposhnikovia divaricata. The sequence continues at coordinate 32,105,942 of CM071600.1, forward strand.
GACGGATCTGCTCGGGTGTCAACATGTACTCCTCCGGATTGGCTCGAGCCAGCGCCAGGGTCTCATCCACAACTCGCATGAACATGTCATCCTGTAAGCGAGCCAAGGGAGTTCTGCCAGAGCTTCCTTCTCCTTTCCGAGGCCGCGTGGGGCATCCCTCCAGCTCTGTGACAATATAACATAAATATGTTACTAGGAATAAATGGCATGGGACAAATTAGAGCATGCGAAACATTTCAAGTTATATAACAGAAGAATACCATAGACATCAGAGGCTCGAACTCGTGGATGTCCAAGAATCGTGTTTTTTCGAACACCTCCAACAGCCTCTATCCAACTATAGATGTGGCTTTTCTTGGGATCAAGGCCTTTCTTTTGACAGAGGCTAACATAATGCTCCTGACCATGCAAGTGAGGACAATAAATCTATATAAATAAATCAATAAATATGACCGCGATGAGATAATCCAAGTGATTATAATGCTTATCTCTTGTTCTCCCACTCATTCCAAAATTTATTGAGAACAAATACATATATATAATCCTATTTATTCAAAAGAAAAATATTGAATATAGATAATTATCCAAAAATATGTTGACAAGTATGTTCTATAGAAAATTGAAGATCTGTTTAAAAAACATTAAAAATAAAATGCACAAGGCACTCCTGCTGTTGTTTCTTGACTTTGCCATTGTTACTGCTGTTAACTATTTTTCTTTTTGAGCAATTTATACATTAACAAAGCTAAGAGAAGACTGGATAGAATACCAATTCTTTTCCTTAAACTCTATCATCTGCAGCTCATCTGCAGCTCTGTGATTTGTATGAAAATGATTCCATCTTTGATAAATTTGAGTGTTGCTTAAGTGGTAATGGTCAGCGGGTTGCAACTGGTTCTTACAGGTCTATTGCCTGTATAATCATTTTTAATTTTTTAAAATAACTACATCTCTGGTTTATATCATTTATTTGATAGGAAGTATGTTAACGATATCATTACTGAGGTGATAACCGATGCTAAGCACATGTCGAAATTATAATATTAATTTCAGAGGTCTTTTAAAAATCAATAAGATTGATTGAGTCAATTTATCTAATTAATTAAAAGGTATCTAGCTAGATATCGGGTTTCAAAGAGAGATGCCAGAACTTACATGAACAGAAATGCATTTGATAAAATGAGTATAACATGAACACTTACAATGATTTTTTTGGCGTCCTCGGTAATCCACTGACCTTTCCTCTCCTCGTCTTTCAAGGTGTGACAATCTTTATAGACAACAACATTATCAAGATTGCCATCGTGCAACTCCATATAATCCTGTTCAAGAAATTTAAAAAACAAACTCAAATAAAAATATTCAACATACAATGTCAGTAAACAATAAAAAGTCCAATTTCATGATAAAGAAATGATAGATGCAAGTCAAGAAGTTTTGAGAAACAGCATACCCGACGACGACGATCAAATGAACGTGCGCCAGATGTGTGAGGCACTTTCACAGCTTCTCGAGCCTTCTTACCAGCTTCTGACTTTTTCTTAAATTCCTCACTTACCCAATACTCATCTAATCTGGACCAAACACCGGGTTTCATATATCCGGGCCTGTGATCTGCATAAGTAGTCCCTGTAGCAGTCGCCATCTTCGCTTCAGCCCTTTCCCTATCATCGGCAAGTGTACGTCGCATGTTATCAGGCATGTGCATAAGTATTGAAGCCCTTACTTCCTCTTCGGTCGCAAATCTCTCATCCCATGTGTAGTAGTGCTGGAAAAAAGAATAAGTGGAAAATATAAGACAAAATAGAAAATATAAAGACAAATGTCTCTCAAAGACGTATGGCATACCAAGAACTCATTTATACACTTATCAAAGAACCCCGGGGATTTCCAATCAATTTCTTTGATTCCAGCACAACCAACTGGCCAAAACATGCGGATAATTGCCAGTAAATTTCGCAACGCCTTCGGACAATCTATCCTGAAATGTGTCACATATATAATTAAATTATAAAACATTTCAACTAATTGGACTTGATACGTATTACATTTTATCGATATGATCTGAATTGTTTTTCTGAACTTACATTTTATCTTTTTAAACTAATTAAGGCTTGTTGTCTTAATTATTAGCATGTTATAGTCTATTAAAGAAAATAAAACTGATCCAGTTGGAAGCATGCTTGTTTTTTATTTTTTAGATTTCATAATGTAACTTCACTTTTAAATGTCATAGGGAAGGGAATGATATCTACTCTGTCAATGCTCTGAATTTTTCATCCTGTAAGATTCTGACTTTGCTCTGTATCCTACTGTTTACATTGAATGTTGTATTAACGAGGGTCGTAACGTGTTAAGTTCATAAATAGATAACCACGCAATCTAAAAGTAAAAATGCAGTGACTAAATACCCAAAACTGTACAAAAATAAAACATATGTGCAGTACAGTGATAACTTACAGGTTACCCGCAATTCGAACAACCGTTGGGGTAGGAGGGTATGTACCAAATCCTCCAGGAGAATAGCCCCGTGTCCTATGTTTGCGAGGATCAGCATCCACCCCAACTCGAAGAATCTGCCTCCCATCATCGTCCCAAAGAAGACATTCGGAATTTTCATCATCATCTCTAAGCCGACGTCGACGTCTTCTTCGTGCACCTCCCCTAGCACCTTCACTACTACCTTCCCTACCACCTTCAGTACTATCGCCTTCCCTAGCACCAGTACCACTACCCTCTCCACCACCAGTACCACTACTCTCTGGCCTGCCCCTATGGCCATCGTTGACCCCCCGATCACCACTGTCAGTGTTGTCCACCCCATCACCATTGTCATTGTTATCCCCCCGACCACCACCACGGCCACTTCCCCGACCACCACTTCCACGGCCACCACCATTGCCCCGACCACTACTAGAACCCCTGCCACTGGCCGCCCTCCTCCCCGCCATGTTTCCAGCAACACTGAAATAAAATACAAACAAAACAAATTACTAGTTTACTCATGTCTAATATAATGCTCTTTCAAACTTATTTGAGTAAGATATAATAATATATTGCAGCATCAAACACTTCAAAAGCATATATATTATAAGACCTAATGATAAAAGAACTTCAATATTCTTTAATTAGCTAGTAAATATAAAGATAGCCACTGATAAACATTGATAATTATTGAGACCTAGTCATAGATTTACATACCCAGTGACAGATATACATACCCATCAACGTAAAGATTGATTAAAACCTAATTCGATCCAAAACAAGTAATACCCACTTACCCAGTGTTCAGTAACAAGAAAAGAGTTACATATTATGTATACACTAGCATATATCACTATCTGTAAGAAATCTTTTGTAAATATTGCTAAAAGAACATGGCCTATAGATGTCCAGTAAATCTTTTGTAAGGCATAAAAAGAAAAACATGGAATATTGGTAAAAGAACTTCAATATTCTTTAATTAGCTAGTAAATATAAAGATAGCCACTGATAAACATTGATAATTACTGAGACCTAGTCATAGATTTACATACCCAGTGATAGATATACATACCCCTCAACATAAAGATTGATTAAAACGTAATTCGATCCAAAACAAGTAATACCCACTTACCAGTGTTCAGTAACAAGAAAAGAGAAGCCCGCTTTTTTATCGCAGCAGTCGCAGTCGCAGTCGCAGCCGTTTGTGCTTGTGAAGAGATGAATGAAAAGTAAAAAAGGGAAGAGGCGTTTATTAGGGTTTTTGCTGTGCAACGACAACGTATGACTGTGTGAACGACATCGTTTATTAGACTAGGCTGTCAATTCAATTTTTTCCCTAAATTTGACTTCCAGTACTTACGACGGTTTCCGTCGCAAGTTAACATTTTAACAAAAAACGGACCTAAGAGTCGAACTTGGGTCTGTCGTGGGGAATAAAGGGTTACAAACCAAGTGAGACAATTGTTTCTTGTCTAGCTTTTCAGATTTTTCGGATATATAGGTTAATCGTTTTATTTTTATAAAGTATTTATTATAATTTCCCAATTTATTCATTTTAAAACCAAAAATTATTTATAAGTTTATCTATAATATTCCATGAATTTTGTATATACATCACTAACACACGTAATTCAGGAATTAGTATTAATTTTTTATGTAATTTATATAAGTTGAAATTTTTATAGTTTAGATTTTGATTATCAAGACTATACAAACGAACATATAATAGTTAATATTGTTGTTATGAGATGCTAGTTGATATGTAACTAGTATAATAAAACAAATGCTGAATGCTTAAAAGAATCTCAATAATTTCGATATCGTCATTCGTGTAGTATGAAATGTAACGAATTTTGGTAGTCGTTCCTTAGTGCCCATTGATATATACGAGCATACAATACTTAACATCGTTGTTGTGATAGGTTAGTTGAATATTAGTTGATAAGTAACTATAATTTATAAAATCGAAATAATAACACAATAAATCTAGTTTGTTTAATAGACTCTTAACGATACATGATGTACAGTAATTTATATCATATTATTTGTAACGAATTTCGATGTTCTGGTTAATGTCATTGTCGAGTTTTAATTAGCTAGATAGTATATTTTCTGTGCATTCAAAACAATCTTAAATAATATCTATGATAGATCTATACGTTATAAGAAAAACTGGTGGAGAACTTTAAAGAACCCTAAAGGAACTTACGACGGATTAAGAATATCGTCGTAAATTTCCATCGTAAGTTGCCCCAGATTTCTGTCAGAACTTACTAAAATATACAAACTTACGACGTTACATAAATATCGTCGTATTTAACCAAGAATTTCGTCGTAATTTACCCATATTACGTCGTAAGTTACCCAGAATAAAAAACTACAGTTTTGGTTTGTTTTTCCCCTTTTGTCTTTTATCATCAAAATCTGTAATACTAAACTAAAAATTTTAAGATAAACTATAGATTGTAAACACAAATAAATAACAACCAAAATATCTAGACAAACAAAAACAATCACAAACATCATATATAATTTAGCCGAAATAGTGTTAGTTAGCCTAAAATCCATTTTAATCAATTTAAAATTAGAAAGTAGCCAAAAATGATATTACCATCCAATTTTTTTGCACCAAATCATCATATTATTTATTTGTAAGATTTCCAAGCCCTCAAATTGCTGAAAAAGTTGGAATGGTGAAAAAAGTTAGTTCAAAATAGTGTTAGTTAGCCGAAAATCCATTTTAATCCATTTAAAATTAGAAAGTAGCCTACAATGATATTACCATCCAATTTTTTTGCACCAAATCATCATATTATTTATTTGTAAGATTTCCAAGCCCTCAAATTGCTGAAAAAGTTGCAATGGTGAAAAACGTTAGTTCAAAATAGTGTAAGTTAGCCGAAAATCCATTTTAATCCATTTAAAATTAGAAAGTAGCCTAAAATGATATTACCATCCAATTTTTTTGCACCAAATCATCATATTATTTATTTGTAGCATTTCCAAGCCCTCAAATTGCTGAAAAAGTTGCAATGGTGAAAAACGTTAGTTCAAAATAGTGTTAGTTAGCCGAAAATCCATTTTAATCCATTTAAAATTAGAAAGTAGCCTACAATGATATTACCATCCAATTTTTTTGCACCAAATCATCATATTATTTATTTGTAAGATTTCCAAGCCCTCAAATTGCTGAAAAAGTTGCAATGGTGAAAAACGTTAGTTCAAAATAGTGTTAGTTAGCCGAAAATCCATTTTAATCCATTTAAAATTAGAAAGTAGCCTAAAATGATATTACCATCCAATTTTTTTGCACCAAATCATCATATTATTTATTTGTAACATTTCCAAGCCCTCAAATTACTGAAAATGTTGCAATGGTGAAAAACGTTAGTTCAAAATAGTGTTAGTTAGCCGAAAATCCATTTTAATCCATTTAAAATTAGAAAGTAGCCTACAATGATATTACCATCCAATTTTTTTGCACCAAATCATCATATTATTTATTTGTAAGATTTCCAAGCCCTCAAATTGCTGAAAAAGTTGCAATGGTGAAAAACGTTAGTTCAAAATAGTGTTTCTTACTCATCTTCCTCTTCAATGCTATCATAACCATCTTCTTCTTCTTCTTCCTCTTCTTCACTTTCCCTTGCATTTTCTTCCTCTACTTCACTTTCTACTTCGTTTTGTTGCTCTTGTTCTTCTTCTAGATCTTCTTCCATATCGTATTGCGAAAAGTCAACAAATAATGATGTCGAGGAAAAATTTAATGCAATGGTATTTGAGACTTCTTCTTGAAAAGGTTCCGCATCAACATCCTTTCTATATTTGATGGCCGTAGGGATTCTAATGACAATCCATAGTGATCATTGGAAGATTTTAGAGTGTTTGTGTGTGTATTAATCTGACATTAGTCCTCTTACATTTTTTCCCTTTTCCTTTTAAAGGTATTTTTTCTTTTTCCTTGAGCTTGCTAGCAGCTTATAGATTCCGAGTACGTGATAGGGATAGATATTGGGATATATGGATTGATGTATGTACACCCAAAATTTATACCAGGAAAGTATTGACTTAGTCAAAGGATTCTTTGGAGATACATCTTCTCCAACTAGGCTGCAACATAACATTTGTGTTTGGTTTTGTTTTCATGTGCAACCAGAGTGTGTTTGCACCTAATTGTGCTTGTGCCTAGTCTTGTTTGAATGAGCAGACAGTTGTGTTTGCATGTACAAACAGAGTTGTGTTCGCATCTATTTGTTTTTGCAAAGGGTCAAATGTTCCTATCAGATTGAAGAGCCACATAAATTATTACAACTCTTGAAGAATGAAGAATGAAGACCAAACATATATATTTGAAGGCCCGATTCTGTATTCATATAAGTTGTCCTTATTGGGGGATCAGTGGTAGGTAAGCCCATCGATACGCTCTAGGGATCTCTCGTCCCCTTGTCCTCACTATTAGGTTTTGAGATGCCCTACGTGACATTTGTTTGGGAGAACTTGCCATGTAGTCTGGTGGGTTAGCCTCATCGGGGGTAGGACCGCGTTCGTACATTTGGAGTAAGTCATGACTGTCACTGCAATTGTTGAAGAGGAAAGGGCTAGTAGCGGTTGATGTTAGCTCCAATGACCAGCGCTAATGTTGTATCCGTGAAGTCCTCCTTCATGATTGAGCCTTGGGGTCATTGGACTAGACTTCATTGTACGGGCTCTCCTAAATGAGCTTTCCAATTGGCCGACTATGTCAATTTACTACAAGTGGGCCTAGGCTAAACCTATTTTTACTGGACTTTGGTTTCTTGCTCCAATAACTATGTGAGGCTTGATCCCTATAAATACAGGGTGGGCACATTAAGAGGGTTAAACATTGAGAACTCTGAGTGACCACAATCACTCCTTTGATCTCAGCCACCTTAAAACACATACACCACCACACTCCGGTAAATTTTCAGGATACAAACCACCATCTTAGATCTTGATTGTGGCCGATAACCTCGAATTTTGTTACGAGGAATGATTAGGACGTGCATGGATAACATGTGTTCAGATACTTCTTCTCTTATACGAATACGATATTTCCTTTTGGTTGGTTGACTCCTCTCACTTCGGCGTCCGTATGACTATAGAGATTGGCTTCCTTTGGGAGCCATCATTTTTCATATCAAAAATCTCAACCGAACAGTAATACATGTTATAGTGTTCCGACTTGTGATTACATTGACCATGTTAAAATATCACGTGATCAAAAAACTCTTTAAAACAAGTAAATCTAAACCCTAAATTCCAAAGAGACGCATACAGTTAAAGTAATCCACATTAATTGCTATAATTAAATAGCAGGTAAGAAGAGGAAGATAAAAAAACTCACAAAAAACATGTTGTTCAGTGTCAAGAAGCTGAACATCATCCCGAGCCGTAACCATATCAGAAGTCATAACAATATCCTTGACAAAAAAATCCTTCAATTAGCAGGCTAGCATGTGTCACAAAGTAAGCCCCGCTTAAATTAACTTTTAATTTAAAGTTTCCTCTCTCTACTCATTGTTTGCTAAAGTACCATTGTTAGGTACTGTTGTTTTTTTGACAAAATCAGGTTTATGTTGGTATACAAGACGAGTATATGTACTGTACAAGCATAGAGCATAATTCCTGTATATTTTGTAGCTTGTTTTTAATTTTTCTTTAAAATACATATTTTAAATTTATGAGTTGGAACAAAATTAAACGAAATGTATTATCATTGTTTTCATTCGGTGCTTCTCAAACAAGGTGAATTAATATCAAGTTTTATCTTCGCAAGAAAAGAAATATCAAGAGTTATAATTTTTTGAAATAAGTATATATTCAAAATTTATGGTATTTTATAAGTGCACTAGGCATTACTTCAATATTACTACTCCCTCCGTCCCTAATTACATCTCTATTTTGTTTTTTTAGGTGTCAAATTGATCAATTTTTGATCAAAACATTTCAAATTATTAACTTATTATTTTAAAAAATTAAAATTTACATTTTAAAATAGATTAGATGTACATTTTAATGATATAATTTTTCAATTTTTTTTTCCAATTATATAATACATATAAATTTTAATCAAAATTTGTTCTATTTCACCAATTAAAATGTAAAATAAACATGTATTTAGAGACGGAGCATCAATTTTATGATTCCTGCAGGGATAGGTCCACGGTGTTAATTAAAAATCCCTAAGGCTCATGAGAGTATGAGTAAAATCATTTTGTTGGATACTCACTTTGTAAAATATATAAGTTTAATTATTTAAAAAAAAATCATTTTAAGTTAATTTGGGCGTGTAATGTATTGGTTGACAAGAAATATTGTTTTCTTTCAAAGAAAATATTTATAATAAAGCTAAAAATATTATAGAAATATTTTAGTTAAATTCTTGCCTTTTCATAGCCCAAAACAAAATAATAAATAGGGGGACCTGCTTGGTTACTAACAACTGTTTAAGTAGACAAATTTATCGATTCCTCAACAACATATTTTAACATGATACTACACCAAATATGGCCTATTGCAACGCCAAAAAAATGTAATATTAGGCCCTAAAAATGTTACATTAGATGTTTATGTAACGCTTTTGCCAAAACTCGGCGTTGCATTTGCCGGCGTTGCCTATGCCCTCTATAGCAACACTTTTCGAACTTATTGCAACACTTTTTGATGTATTACAATAAAATTTTTTGTAACACTTTTACATTTTTAAGGTGTTACAACAGACTAATGCAACACTTTTTTGCAACATTTATTAACTTAAAATGTTACAAAGCGAGTTTATTGCAATATTTTGATGGCTTTTGCAATGCTTTTTGGTTTTTTAGATTTTATTGGCAATACTTATTTGCAACACTTTTTATTAGTCCAAATTGCAATGACATATTAGAAAATTCAATATACCATGCACAAAAGCATATACCAAACCAGAAATTTCAATTCAAATTTCCCAAAATGTCAAAACCAACAAAACATATATCAATAAAGCCCAAACATAGTAAGCTTTTATCACAATATCATCTTACATCCGGTACTTAAGTCTAAAGTCAAAAAACATGTCACTTACACCACAATTCTACATTAAACTTAGTCTTTCATGTAAAAATAACAACTTATAGCTATTTTCCTAACAGATTGTCCAGACACTTTGTCTTCCCTTGGAAACATCAGGAACTCTAAGCTTGCAAATTCAACAAATTTTGGGGGAGACTTATCTTCACGGTCAACAAAATGTTCAATCTCATTCGGTGTGAACTCACAAACCCTGAGAAGACCCTGGCATGGTGATATCTGCAACTTCTTCGTAATCCACACCATAATGCTGTACATAGCCCTTTGCCACGAGACAAGCTTTATGTTTAATTACCTTACCATTCGTATCTTTCTTTAACTTAAATAACCATTTGAGGTCTATAACGTTGTGTCCCTTTGGTAAGTCCGTCAGTGTCCAAGTTTGATTCCTTTCTATTGAATCAATTTCTTTATTCATTGCCTCCTGCCATACATCGTCTTTCACAGCTTTCTCAAAAAAGACTGGTTCATCAATACCCATCAATAGCAGTTCGTCTTCGAGCTCAACTTCTGTTGTATTATCATAGATTTCATCAAGAAGCCTAAATTTTCTTGGCTGTTCACTACTGTCACTGGATACACTCGAATTGACAGTGCCTTCATTCTCAGGCTGAGCACTGTTGTGTGTAGATGTCTGAGGTGTTAACATTGGTGACTGAGGCATTGATGGTGACATAGCTGACAAAGATTCATTAGTCTGTGTTGCTGTATAATCCTCCAAAATGAACTGCCCTGTTTCGTATGCATCAGAGTTCGTTCCTGTCTCCCATTCCCACATTTTGCTTTCATTAAAAATGACATCTCTGCTGACATGTATGCTTCCTGAACTTGGATCATACAATCTATACGCCTTTGTCCCATGTTCTTTGCAAAAATGCACGACTAATTAACTCATATTATTGAGTTTTTTAGTATATACAGCAGGGACCTTCATATAGGCTATGCAGCCAAAAACTTTCAAACAATCAACATTCATTTCTGTGCAAACTAGGCTTCATGTGGAGTAATAGTAGCCAATACTAGAGTAGGAAATTTATTTAAAACATAGATTGCGTGCCTAACAGCCTCCGCCCGGTATTTTGAAGGAACTCTCCTTTCTTTTAATAGACTTCTGGCCATGGCAACTACCATTCGATTATGGCTCTCTACAACACCATTTTGTTGACGTGTGTAGGGCGCTATATAATGCCTCAATATACCCTGCTCTTCACAAAATGACTTGAAATCCTTGGAACAAAACTCAACTCCATGATCCGTTCTTAATACCTGGATACCCTACTTAGCACTATTCTTAACTAGCAATTTAAATTTCTTAAAACAGTTCAAAGCTTCATCTTTTGTTTTAAGCATATATACCCACATCATACAGCTATGATCATCAACTAATAACATGAAGTAACGATTACCAGCTGGAGTGGGAGGAGATATAGGTCCACAAAGATCCACATGTATTAATTCTAAAGTAATTTTAGCAATGAAATTTGTTTGAGACGGGAAAGGCTTACGTGTTTGTTTCGACATAAAACACCCATTGCAGATTTCTTTGGGTTGATTGATGAGAGGTAATCCATGTGCCATGTGGTTCTTTGACATTAGGTGCATTGCTTTAAAATTTACATGTCCGAGACGCTGGTGCCACAACCACGCTTCTTCCTCGCTCCTTATTAGCAAACAATGTTGATGTGCTTCTTCGATATTAATTTTTTAAAGTCTATTGACGGACCTCTTGACCAGAATAAGTAGCCTCCCATAGCTATCATAAACCCACATATTTTCACCATCTAAAACCACTCTATTCCCTTCCTCAGATAACTGACCCATGCTAATGATGTTACTTCGAAGTGTAGGGATTAAGTATACTCCACGTAGTACTCTATTTTCCCCATTTTTACAAGCATTCTAATCGAGCCTTTTCCTTCAATTTTGACCAACTAACCATCCCCAAACTTCACTTCTCCTTTTATTGCTCTGTCCAATTTCTTAAATTTATCTCGACACCCCGTGATGTGGTTGCTAGCCCTATTATCGAGATACCAGGTATTTTTTTCTATATCTTTAATCTCACTCAATCCCTTATTCTGCATTATTTTCACACATAACCATCAACAGTGCAGGCATATCATCGTTTAACTGTGTCAAGTTTGCATCACCCCTTTGTTGTCTATTTCTCTTTGGTTTACGACATTCAGATGCGAAGTGACCGTAAGCACCACAGTTGAAACATTTCACTTTGCTTCTGTCATGAACAAAACTACTATCTTTCACACGATAATCACTTCCACCAGAGGAGACACCTTTTCCAGACCTCTTCAGCCATTCTTCTCTCGTGAGTAAGAGCTTGCCATCACCGTTCTCTCTCTTAACCCATTCTACCTCTATCAACAAAAGTTGATATCCCTCATTACACTCCGTTTGTCCATGTAGACGTTCTTCATGAGCTTTAAGAGAGCCTATCACCTCCTCCACTAACATGGTTTCCAAATCTCCAAATTGTTTGATAGTTGAGGCAATTTGTAGAAATTTGGTTGGGACAACCCGTAGTAATTTCTTCACGAAATAATTCTCTTCGATTGTTTCTCCTAAAACCCTGATGTTTGTAACCAGGCCATTTAGTCTCATACAGAAATCATCTAATTATTTTAAGTCCTTCAACACCTTTGAATGTTTGAGACTTAGCCTTTTTAACCTTATCTGCACCTAGACACATTGTTTTAATCGCCTCCAAGCCTCCTTGGATGTTTTTCTCTCTGCAAGTGTTAACAACATGTCGTCAGGAATGCCTTGATACTATGACTTTAGGATCTTTAGACTCTATTGCTTCTCACACTCCATGTACCTACATAAATACTTTCATCTTCATGGCCCAAGCTGTGAAATTTGTCTTTGATAACATTGGGTAGCTCAGACCAAAGGAACCTTCCTTGTTCTTACTCGACTCCATTTGCTATTAACTCAAACGTGTTTACCAGGTGATTATAGCTTTGATACCAGATGTTAGATATAAGTATGAATATAAAGAAAACAGACGTGTTTGATTACTCATATGGAAAGCTTACAATTCGAATTAAGAAAAGAAAGTACCGAGAACATTCAACCTATAACTAAGTAGCACCTATAAACCAGGAGGACATGTCCTAGTTTATCTCCAGCTTATTGAATTAACATCCTAATCAAATGCAACTACTCCAAGACTAAGTCTACAACACAACGTTCACAAACAACCCGTTGGCTTATTCAGAATTTAAACAAAACAAATAAACAAAAATGTTTAGATTAATATTAATCCAACACAAACAACTCTAAGTAATGAAGAGGGTAGTAGGGGTATATATATATATATATCCCCCTACAAATGAGATGTACATAGCGATATTGTAAAATCCTATACAAAATCGGTTTTACAAATTTCAACCCTCATTAGAGACTGAATCCTATTCATGATTTTTTTTGTTAATATTTACGTTAATGTTTTAAATTGGGTACAAATACTACAAGTATATTGCCCTACTATTCCACCGCCTTCTTTAACATTAAAATAATAAACTCCCACTACAAGAAAAAGGGGTATTTACAACGGTTTTTTTGTACTGAAACCGTCGTAAATGGGGTCAATTACGACCGAATCTTTCCGTTGTTTTTGCTCGAGTAGGAAGTTCAGATTTCCGTCACAAATTATAATTTTTGTCATAAATTAATTTTTTCGTCGTAAGTTCAAATTTTCGTCGCAAATTCATATTTTCGTCGTAAGTTAAGCGAAGGGGCCCACTAACCTTACGACAGAAAATTGTCGTAATTTATAGAATGGGGCCCACCAGTAACCAGATTAAGCGAAACTTACGACAGAATGTTTTCGTCGCTTTTTTAGTTTCTTACGACGAAAAACCGTCGTAACGTATCGAATGGGACCTACATGAAAAATACTCTATTATTTTACGACGGAATGTAAATGATGAACATTCGTCGTAAGTTTGGTTTTTCCAGAATACACAAATTTCTGTTTTTTTAATTTCCAGCCATTTTCGGCTTCAAAAATTAAATCCAAATCTGTCTAATCATGGCACCATCCAGCCCTCTAATTTTAATATGCAATCAACCACATTACTAAACAAACATAATTATAAAATTCTACATTATGGTCAAACACGATATAATTTACATAAATAAAGTCACAGATCCATAATTGTTTACATCCAAAAGTTAAACCATTTTCTACACAAACCTAGATCATCATACAACCATCCAAAAGTCAGTTTCAGTTTAGAAACACAACTACCATTATCTTACAAACATTTTCATCCTTTGATAACAGGACCACCTCTAGAGACAACATCATAAGGCGCACTCAAATCACGATCATCATCCGATTCAGTAGTATCTCCATTTTCTCGGCCACCATCATCATCATTATCAGCTGCCGGGGCCTTCCCCTACAACATAAATATCAGTAATTAGCTATAAAAATTTGAATGACAAGTGTAAAATTTGCTCAGGTGCATAATTTATATAAATTGTGGAATATTTCTACACATAAAATTAAGCAGATTTACACAAATTCTACATATAAATTCTACTGAATTGTCATCCAAAACAATTCTAAAGAGAAAAAGGAATAAAAACGTTTACTTTAGAAAATTGTAGTGTGATATTATAGCGTAAAATAATTCTCATGAATCATGAGATTTTAACATTATTTCATTGATCCTATTTGAAATTAACTATTAATTGTTAGCGATTTATGGATTGAATTAATTATTTTAAAACTTATAAACTTTGTATTTCATTCTTTTTTTTAATCAGAACAAAGTGTCATAAATTACACAACATGTTTAAATTAAATCCTACTTTTCAGATTACTACGTGTGTATGAAATTAATAAAGGTCTTTTGTGTCTTTCCATTGATTTTCTCGGCTGCGAAATTGGACCGAAAACTACACAAGTCCAGCACTCACCCACATAAGCTCCGAACTGAAGAACAACAATTTTCTACAAATTCGAAGAATTTCTACGAAGTAACACAAAACACGCACACACCCAATACTACTACATGGATAATCGTTTATCTTCAAGAAATCAAAGATGTTGACATCAACTTTACACTAGTACTGAGTTTAGGAGTGTCAATATCAAACATTCACAGGTCCTTACCTAACCAGCTCTAACGATTTATAAAACGACTAGTTCAACAACAAAATGCTTGCTTTCACATCTATTAGTAGTAGTACTACTACTTGCAACTTATGACTCATGGAAATACCATTAATTTCCCTGACTTTTCAAGCACAATTGCAATTAAAACTGATCATTCATGTGTCTTCTTTCCGGTCACTGCCGAATATGGATTGAGTGCAAAGCAACAATCGACCGACCTGATCACCGACCATGACAATTTGGTTGGAAATATGTCCCCATTCCGACCGACTATTTTTAGACCAACAGGCTGCATGGTCGGAAATAGAGAGCTATACCTAATTAACCGTTTAGCATATTACGATTATCCAAATGTAGCATAAAACGATTATCATAAAATCATTGCGTTAACCAGAACATAATCACGGCAGCCACAATAATTTATATTTTTATCCCCTTGATTTGCATGCTGTCTCTATTATATCTATATCCATGCCTAACAACTACCAACTCTAATCAACTTGATATAACATTAAAACATGCAGGACAGCTTGTTCTTATGTACTATGTCTGTTCGCACAAGTTGATCTTTTTTGAATGATTAAAGTGATCATCTTACCATTCTTACCGCATTAGCATTTTGGTAAAAAATGAAGATGCTATAAATTGAGGATACAGTTTTTCATGATTTTAAGTTATACATTCTCAACCCAAGAAAAAAAAGAAGAAAATGCTAATAGGAAATAAGAGGACGTACCTTTTTCGCTCCAGGCCCATCTGTCTTGTATATTTTGTTTAGCACAGCAACCACCACCTGAATAATGGCATGTCGTGTCTCTCTAGTAATGGGATGGTCTGAAGGTAGAGAGGAGTCTCCTTCCACCACATCCCGTGCTAAGAGACGGATCTGCTCGGGTGTCAACATGTACTCCTCCGGATTGGCTCGAGCCAGCGCCAGGGTCTCATCCACAACTCGCATGAACATGTCATCCTGTAAGCGAGCCAAGGGAGTTCTGCCAGAGCTTCCTTCTCCTTTCCGAGGCCGCGTGGGGCATCCCTCCAGCTCTGTGACAATATAACATAAATATGTTACTAGGAATAAATGGCATGGGACAAATTAGAGCATGCGAAACATTTCAAGTTATATAACAGAAGAATACCATAGACATCAGAGGCTCGAACCCGTGGATGTCCAAGAATCGTGTTTTTTCGAACACCTCCAACAGCCTCTATCCAACTATAGATGTGGCTTTTCTTGGGATCAAGGCCTTTCTTTTGACAGAGGCTAACATAATGCTCCTGACCATGCAAGTGAGGACAATAAATCTATATAAATAAATCAATAAATATGACCGCGATGAGATAATCCAAGTGATTATAATGCTTATCTCTTGTTCTCCCACTCATTCCAAAATTTATTGAGAACAAATACATATATATAATCCTATTTATTCAAAAGAAAAATATTGAATATAGATAATTATCCAAAAATATGTTGACAAGTATGTTCTATAGAAAATTGAAGATCTGTTTAAAAAACATTAAAAATAAAATGCACAAGGCACTCCTGCTGTTGTTTCTTGACTTTGCCATTGTTACTGCTGTTAACTATTTTTCTTTTTGAGCAATTTATACATTAACAAAGCTAAGAGAAGACTGGATAGAATACCAATTCTTTTCCTTAAACTCTATCATCTGCAGCTCATCTGCAGCTCTGTGATTTGTATGAAAATGATTCCATCTTTGATAAATTTGAGTGTTGCTTAAGTGGTAATGGTCAGCGGGTTGCAACTGGTTCTTACAGGTCTATTGCCTGTATAATCATTTTTTTAATTTTTTAAAACAACTACATCTCTGGTTTATATCATTTATTTGATAGGAAGTATGTTAACGATATCATTACTGAGGTGATAACCGATGCTAAGCACATGTCGAAATTATAATATTAATTTCAGAGGTCTTTTAAAAATCAATAAGATTGATTGAGTCAATTTATCTAATTAATTAAAAGGTATCTAGCTAGATATCGGGTTTCAAAGAGAGATGCCAGAACTTACATGAACAGAAATGCATTTGATAAAATGAGTATAACATGAACACTTACAATGATTTTTTTGGCGTCCTCGGTAATCCACTGACCTTTCCTCTCCTCGTCTTTCAAGGTGTGACAATCTTTATAGACAACAACATTATCAAGATTGCCATCGTGCAACTCCATATAATCCTGTTCAAGAAATTTAAAAAACAAACTCAAATAAAAATATTCAACATACAATGTCAGTAAACAATAAAAAGTCCAATTTCATGATAAAGAAATGATAGATGCAAGTCAAGAAGTTTTAAGAAACAGCATACCCGACGACGACGGTCAAATGAACGTGCGCCGGATGTGTGAGGCACTTTCACAGCTTCTCGAGCCTTCTTACCAGCTTCTGACTTTTTCTTAAATTCCTCACTTACCCAATACTCAGCTAATCTGGACCAAACACCAGGTTTCATATATCCGGGCCTGTGATCTGCATAAGTAGTCCCTGTAGCAGTCGCCATCTTCGCTTCAGCCCTTTCCCTATCATCGGCAAGTGTACGTCGCATGTTATCACGCATGTGCGTAAGTATTGAAGCCCTTGCTTCCTCTTCAGTCGCAAATCTCTCATCCCATGTGTAGTAGTGCTGGAAAAAAGAATAAGTGGAAAATATAAGACAAAATAGAAAATATAAAGACAAATGTCTCTCAAAGACGTATGGCATACCAAGAACTCATTTATACACTTATCAAAGAACCCCGGGGATTTCCAATCAATTTCTTTGATTCCAGCACAACCAACTGGCCAAAACATGCGGATAATTGCCAGTAAATTTCGCAACGCCTTCGGACAATCTATCCTGAAATGTGTCACATATATAATTAAATCATAAAACATTTCAACTAATTGGACTTGATAAGTATTACATTTTATCGATATGATCTGAATTGTTTTTCCGAACTTACATTTTATCTTTTTAAACTAATTAAGGCTTGTTGTCTTAATTATTAGCATGTTATAGTCTATTAAAGAAAATAAAACTGATCCAGTTGGAAGCATGCTTGTTTTTTATTTTTTAGATTTCATAATGTAACTTCACTTTTAAATGTCATAGGGAAGGGAATGATATCTACTCTGTCAACACTCTGAATTTTTCATCCTGTAAGATTCTGACTTTGCTCTGTATCCTACTGTTTACATTGAATGTTGTATTAACGAGGGTCGTAACAGGTTAAGTTCATAAATAGATAACCACGCAATCTAAAAGTAAAAATGCAGTGACTAAATACCCAAAACTGTACAAAAATAAAACATATGTGCAGTACAGTGATAACTTATAGGTTACCCGCAATTCGAACAACCGTTGGGGTAGGAGGGTATGTACCAAATCCTCCAGGAGAATAGCCCCGTGTCCTATGTTTGCGAGGATCAGCATCCACCCCAACTGGAAGAATCTGCCTCCCATCATCGTCCCAAAGAAGACATTCGGAATTTTCATCATCATCTCTAAGCCGACGTCGACGTCTTCTTCGTGCACCTCCCCTAGCACCTTCACTACTACCTTCCCTACCACCTTCAGTACTATCGCCTTCCCTAGCACCAGTACCACTACCCTCTCCACCACCAGTACCACTACTCTCTGGCCTGCCCCTATGGCCATCGTTGACCCCCCGATCACCACTGTCAGTGTTGTCCACCCCATCACCATTGTCATTGTTATCCCCCCGACCACCACCACGGCCACTTCCCCGACCACCACTTCCACGGCCACCACCATTGCCCCGACCACTACTAGAACCCCTGCCACTGGCCGCCCTCCTCTCAGCCATGTTTCCAGCAACACTGAAATAAAATACAAACAAAACAAATTACTAGTTTACTCATGTCTAATATAATGCTCTTTCAAACTTATTTGAGTAAGATATAATAATATATTGCAGCATCAAACACTTCAAAAGCATATATATTATAAGACCTAATGATAAAAGAACTTCAATATTCTTTAATTAGCTAGTAAATATAAAGATAGCCACTGATAAACATTGATAATTATTGAGACCTAGTCATAGATTTACATACCCAGTGACAGATATACATACCCATCAACGTAAAGATTGATTAAAACCTAATTCGATCCAAAACAAGTAATACCCACTTACCCAGTGTTCAGTAACAAGAAAAGAGTTACATATTATGTATACACTAGCATATATCACTATCTGTAAGAAATCTTTTGTAAATATTGCTAAAAGAACATGGCCTATAGATGTCCAGTAAATCTTTTGTAAGGCATAAAAAGAAAAACATGGAATATTGGTAAAAGAACTTCAATATTCTTTAATTAGCTAGTAAATATAAAGATAGCCACTGATAAACATTGATAATTACTGAGACCTAGTCATAGATTTACATACCCAGTGATAGATACACATACCCCTCAACATAAAGATTGATTAAAACGTAATTCGATCCAAAACAAGTAATACCCACTTACCAGTGTTCAGTAACAAGAAAAGAGAAGCCCGCTTTTTTATCGCAGCAGTCGCAGTCGCAGTCGCAGCCGTTTGTGCTTGTGAAGAGATGAATGAAAAGTAAAAAAGGGAAGAGGCGTTTATTAGGGTTTTTGCTGTGCAACGACAACGTATGACTGTGTGAACGACATCGTTTATTAGACTAGGCTGTCAATTCAATTTTTTCCATAATTTTACTTCCAGTACTTACGACGATTTCCGTCGCAAGTTAACATTTTAACAAAAAACGGACCTAAGAGTCGAACTTGGGTCTGTCGTGGGGAATAAAGGGTTACAAACCAAGTGAGACAATTGTTTCTTCTGTAGCTTTTCAGATTTTTCGGATATATAGGTTAATCGTTTTATTTTTATAAAGTATTTATTATAATTTCCCAATTTATTCATTTTAAAACCAAAAATTATTTATAAGTTTATCTATAATATTCCATGAATTTTGTATATACATCACTAACACACGTAATTCAGGAATTAGTATTAATTTTTTATGTAATTTATATAAGTTGAAATTTTTATAGTTTATATTTTGATTATCATGACTATACAAACGAACATATAATAGTTAATATTGTTGTAATGAGATGCTAGTTGATATGTAACTAGTATAATAAAACAAATGCTGAATGCTTAAAAGAATCTCAATAATTTCGATATCGTCATTCGTGTAGTATGAAATGTAACGAATTTTGGTAGTCGTTCCTTAGTGCCCATTGATATATACGAGCATACAATACTTAACATCGTTGTTGTGATAGGTTAGTTGAATATTAGTTGATAAGTAACTATAATTTATAAAATCGAAATAATAACACAATAAATCTAGTTTGTTTAATAGACTCTTAACGATACATGATGTACAGTAATTTATATCATATTATTTGTAACGAATTTCGATGTTCTGGTTAATGTCATTGTCGAGTTTTAATTAGCTAGATAGTATATTTTCTGTGCATTCAAAACAATCTTAAATAATATCTATGATAGATCTATACGTTATAAGAAAAACTGGTGGAGAACTTTAAAGAACCCTAAAGGAACTTACGACGGATTAAGAATATCGTCGTAAATTTCCATCGTAAGTTGCCCCAGATTTCTGTCGGAACTTACTAAAATATACAAACTTACGACGTTACATAAATATCGTCGTATTTAACCAAGAATTTCGTCGTAATTTACCCATATTTCCGTCGTAAGTTACCCAGAATAAAAAACTACAGTTTTGGTTTTTTTTCCCTGTTGTCTTTTATCATCAAAATCTGTAATACTAAACTAACAATTTTAAGATAAACTATAGATTGTAAACACAAATAAATAACAACCAAAATATCTAGACAAACAAAAACAATCACAAACATCATATATAATTTAGCCGAAATAGTGTTAGTTAGCCTAAAATCAATTTTAATCAATTTAAAATTAGAAAGTAGCAAAAAATGATATTACCATCCAATTTTTTTGCACCAAATCATCATATTATTTATTTATAAGATTTCCAAGCCCTCAAATTGCTGAAAAAGTTGCAATGGTGAAAAAAGTTAGTTCAAAATAGTGTTAGTTAGCCGAAAATCCATTTTAATCCTTTTAAAATTAGAAAGTAGCCTACAATGATATTACCATCCAATTTTTTTGCACCAAATCATCATATTATTTATTTGTAAGATTTCCAAGCCCTCAAATTGCTGAAAAAGTTGGAATGGTGAAAAACGTTAGTTCAAAATAGTGTCAGTTAGCCGAAAATCCATTTTAATCCATTTAAAATTAGAAAGTAGCCTAAAATGATATTACCATCAAATTTTTTTGCACCAAATCATCATATTATTTATTTGTAGCATTTCCAAGCCCTCAAATTGCTGAAAAAGTTGCAATGGTGAAAAACGTTAGTTCAAAATAGTGTTAGTTAGCCGAAAATCCATTTTAATCCATTTAAAATTAGAAAGTAGCCTACAATGATATTACCATCCAATTTTTTTGCACCAAATCATCATATTATTTATTTGTAAGATTTCCAAGCCCTCAAATTGCTGAAAAAGTTGCAATGGTGAAATACGTTAGTTCAAAATAGTGTTAGTTAGCCGAAAATCCATTTTAATCCATTTAAAATTAGAAAGTAGCCTAAAATGATATTACCATCCAATTTTTTTGCACCAAATCATCATATTATTTATTTGTAACATTTCCAAGCCCTCAAATTACTGAAAAAGTTGCAATGGTGAAAAACGTTAGTTCAAAATAGTGTTAGTTAGCCGAAAATCCATTTTAATCCATTTAAAATTAGAAAGTAGCCTACAATGATATTACCATCCAATTTTTTTGCACCAAATCATCATATTATTTATTTGTAAGATTTCCAAGCCCTCAAATTGCTGAAAAAGTTGCAATGGTGAAAAACGTTAGTTCAAAATAGTGTTTCTTACTCATCTTCCTCTTCAATGCTATCATAACCATCTTCTTCTTCTTCTTCCTCTTCTTCACTTTCCCTTGCATTTTCTTCCTCTACTTCACTTTCTACTTCGTTTTGTTGCTCTTGTTCTTCTTCTAGATCTTCTTCCATATCGTATTGCGAAAAGTCAACAAATAATGATGTCGAGGAAAAATTTAATGCAATGGTATTTGAGACTTCTTCTTGAAAAGGTTCCGCATCAACATCCTTTGTTCCTTCACTCAACAATTGAGGTCTGAATGTGATGATCGTGTGAATATTACTATCGGGATTCTTCACACTAGGAGCATAGTACACTTGTGTGGCTTGACTTGCTAGAATGTACACATCATCTCCTTTTAATTTTGAACTAAGATCAATTAGGAGCACCCCATTTTTGCCTTTCTTTACTCCCCTAACATGATCATACCAATGACATTTAAATAAAATCACTTGATTTCCACCACCGTATGTTCGTTTAAGAATATCTTGCAAAGTCCCGTAATAATTGCTTTCACTATCACCATAACAATTGCCCTTCACAAGGACCCCAGAGCTTGATCTTCCTAGGTTGAATAAGTATCCATTGATCTTGCATCTTTTATAAAAAATCACATAGGAAGTTGGGCCTTGCAAAAAATGTTGATATCGCTCGTAGTTGTGTTGTACCTGAAATGGAATAATCTCGTCAAACACATGTGTATAAACAAATTTAAAAATTACATAAGTTGTTGTGCATTTAATGAAATACCTTATTTTGCAACCATGTTGCTAATTGAGTTTTTAACATTGTATCCATCTCAGCATCACTCAATATATATGCAGTATGATTGCGAACCTCTTCTTCGAACATACTGAAAAAGTGATCATTTTATGTTAGTGCATAATATTTAAAAGTGTAAAAAATGAAAGAAAATACTTGAATGCTTACGTGATATAAGGTGCCAGTTCAGGCATGTTAGTGAGAACATAATGTGCTGCAACATGTAGGGAATCCACATCTAAATGAAAACCAATGCATGCTCCCAAGAGCTGTACCGGATATGTGAATGCCTCCAGTTTATTTGGATCACGTGAGCGATCATCAACCACATTTCGACCTAGCAAGTTGTGTGATGTCTCAACTTCAGACTCGAAGTACATGGAACAGAAATGTGTCAACTCTTCATGTACATACTTTTATGCAATGGAACCTTCAACTCGTGCTTTGTTCCCTACTTTCTGTTTCATTTTACGTTGTAGCCTTTCAATATTATACATCCACCGTTGTAGGACAGGGCCACCGAGTCTGCACTCTTCCGGTAAATGAATGGGAAGATGCTCCATTGGATCAAACATGGCTGGGAAGAATTTAGTCTCTAAAGTACAAATGATCCCGGCTATGTTTTTTTCCATTTGCCTCAAATTTGATTCGAGTAGTGTGGTTGAGCACAAGTCTTTGAAAAAATTTGAAAGATCACAAAGCACTTTGTTTATGTCATCCGGAAGAAGTTCACGGAATGCAGAAGCTAATAACTTCTGCATAAATATGTGACAGTCATGGGACTTCATGCCTTGGAATTTCAACTGAGCTATCTTACAACATCTCTTCAAGTTTGATGAACAGCCATCGGGAAGTTTCAATCGATGCACCCATTTACATAACAATTTCAGTTGATCTCGGGTGAGTTCGTATCTTGCTTTAGGCCTTTGTTTACCATTCATCCATAGCTCTTGCATGATGCCCATTGCTTTCAAATCATCTCCTGATCTTGTGGTATCTTTTGTTTTGGCACTACAGATAATAGTATGAAATATATTGTCAAATACATTTTTCTCCGTGTGCATGACATCAATGCAGTGACGTAGGCGCAATGAGTCCCAATATGGTAGGTCAAAGAAGCTAGTGACATGCGTCCAGTTGTGTAAATCCCCAAATCCATCTGCCCTTTCTTTGCTGTGTGGCTTCCCGGGTGGTGGAAAAGTGATACCAGCAACCATGTTACGAACAATTCGACCTCTTCTCCTAACTTTTCGGTGTTTGAGTAGGAATCCCTTATGTAACCCATAAAAACTGGACTTCCTGCTGTATGGTAGTTGCTTGGCTTTGACATCACCCAAACAAACATGACATGCCAACTTCCCATGGGTTGACCATCCACTAACCATACCTAACCCGGGAAAGTCAGCGATAGTCCATAACAAAGCTGCCCGCATCATGAAATTAGTCTTCGTAGAAGTATCAAATGTGTGCACCCCAACTTGCCATAAATTAAATAGCTCATCAATCAAAGGCCTAAGATAGACATTCAGATTCCTCCCAGGATCATTCGGCCCAGGTACTAGTAGTGTCATGTACATGTATGGTTCCTTCATGGACATTGTATGTGGAAGGTTGTACACAAGTAGTACAACAGGCCAAACTGAGTATATAATGGAAGTAACATTGCTGTACGGGGGGAATCCATCAGTTGCAAGACCAAGTCTAACATTACGAATTTCTACTGCAAAATCCGGATAGTTTTTGTCAAATTCCTTCCATTCTTCTCCATCTGCAGGATGACTAAGGACCTCTTCAGTCACTATTCTGTTCTTGTGATACTTCATATGCTTGGCTGTGTGGGTACACATGTACAAACGCTGTAGACGAGGAGTGATTGGGAAATATCTTAAGACCTTTCTCGGAATGGTATCGCTTCTGTCATTAGTTGCAACTTTGTATCGGCTCAACTCACAGTACTTACAATTTTCCAAATCTTTATCGTCACCGTAGAACAACATGCAATCATTCTCACATGCATGTATTTTCTCGTATCCCATGTTTAGCTTCTTGACTATCTTCTTCACGGCATAATAATTAAAAGGGAGCTTATGCCCCTCGGGAAACACATCTCCAAGTAAAAGGAGCAGCTCATCAAATGCCTTATCACTACATTTATTATGATTCTTCCAATGTAGGACTTTCGTAACAAACTTAAATTGCGTGTACTTGGTATTTCCCGGATATATTGGTTCCCCGACATTATTCACATTGTCTAAAAATTTAAATGCTTGCTCGTTCGGGTCCTCGTGGTTGCTAATTTCCTCTCCAAAATATTCCCCTCTAAAAGCATCCCTCAACATTTCATATTCATCATACACATCTTGATGATCATTCATTTCTTGAATTTCTTTTTCATGATAATGCCATATGGTGTAGCTTTCAAGAAAACCGGTTGCATATAAGTGAAACTCGACATCGGGAATGAGTTGAAAGAGTTGATTCCTACAATTATTACACGGACATCTAATCAAAAGTTCCGGATTATCCGGTTCCTTGCTATTATTTTTTGCAAATGCCAAGAAATATTTAACTCCATCAACAAATTCTTTCGAAAAACCATAACCACCGGGAATAGTTCGTTTAGAGATCCAACTTGTATCGTAAGACATCTACAAATGTAAAAAAAATATATGCAAATCAATTACAAAGTCCACACATATATATATGAACTAAAAAATAAATTACATATATTTAAATGAATTAAAATAAAGTAGAGGAGATTAAAATTGAATCCTTACATTGATGATTGTTGTAATCGTTGTTGATATGTCATGTATTTAATGATATGAAGATGTGTTTTTGTTTAAAAGAAAAATTGGGAGGAATGTGGTGCTAGCTAGAGAATGGACAGTAGCTTTAAATTTTACACAGGAAAACTTACGACGGAAATCGATTTCCGTCGTAAGTTCATTTTAAAACATTATTTTATAACGGTTAGGTGTTAGTGCAGGTGTGAGGTGGCATTGGAAAGATAACTTACGACGTAAATATAATTCCGTCGTAAGTTTAAAGTTACGACGATTTTCCATTTTTCGTCGTATAATTGGCGTGGGAAAAAAAATCGTCGTAGTTTGCCGTCGTAAGTTCACTAGTAGAAAAATTAATTCATTTTGAAAATAAATTTAATTTAAAAAAATCACATTACGACGGAATTTCCGTCGTAAGTTTGCTGTTAACACTAAACTTATGACGAATTGCATTTCCGTCGTAATTACTTACGACGTTTTTTGGTTTCCGTCGTAAGTATGGCGCGCAAAAAAAAAATCCGTCGCAAGTTGGTCGTCGTAAATGCCCCATTTTCTTGTAGTGCATGTTAGTTTTGTAAAAAACGGGGATCATGTTTACTATAGAGAGACACCTGATGAAGAGACACTAGATGAACAGGTCCGGTGATATATTTTAAAAATATAATAATATTTAATTTATCGAGTTTAATAAAAATATGCAAGGGTTTATCGGATTTTAAAAATTAAATTGACGGAGCCCCTTAAAACGATTAATCCAGTGATTAATAAGTAAAATCGATGATTTTTTAGGATTATGCCCACTGCCTAATCAATTTAATATATAACAAAATGAATTAATATTTGTTTGTATAAATTTATTTTTAAGGGTTATTTGTATAACTAGTCGATAAAATCGCGTTTCGCACGTTATAACTTTTTTAATAAAAAATTCAATATATATATATATATATATATATATATTTATATATGTACCTATATATATATATATATATATATATAATTATATCATTAATATTATATTTTAACAGTTAACATAGTCCTCTGTGAGTAGCTCTTTAAACACGATTTTCTACAAAGCCGTTTTCTCGTTAAATATTATGAATACTTGTACTTGAAATTTAATCCATAAAAAGCTAAACCTAAAATAAAAATAAAAATTATGACATCAATTACAAATTCTAGCAATTAATACAAT
The DNA here is from genome assembly GCA_036435485.1 of Saposhnikovia divaricata. NCBI lineage: Eukaryota > Viridiplantae > Streptophyta > Magnoliopsida > Apiales > Apiaceae > Saposhnikovia > Saposhnikovia divaricata. The sequence goes on from CM071600.1 coordinate 32,132,355, forward strand.
CGTGTTAATAATTAACAGTCGTAGACAAGAAAAAAAATCTAGTGAAAGGTAAAATGGTCAAAGAAGGCTCAAATTAATAACCGGGTTAAAATATATAGGAGATGCATATTTATATAAATATAATTTTGAATTATGTACTATAATTTATTTTATACGTACACATTTGATATGGGCTGAAAATAAGCCCTAAAGACACATTTAATATGGCATTAATTAGACCCTGAATGGTCCAAACGTGGGGCCCACCAGATGGGCCCAAAACCCCTATTATAATATTAATTTCGTAATTAATATTGGGGGAAATAAATAGCTCAGCGAATAAGAGTTGGATAAGGATAATATCCCCTTCAGACTTATCCTATAAGGCATCCAATTTCATATGGAAGCTGATTCCTATAAGGAATAGATCTAGAACTTTCCTCAAAGACTTTTCTACCAAGTCTCTAACTCCTACCATAATTCTAAAGGCTCCTCAGCCTATATAAAGGGCCTGACCCCTCACCTCAGAACTACGTTTTTTGGCTTGATCTTTGATATTCATCAAAGTACGTAGGCATCTTGTGAAGGCAGAATCAACCACGAGCACAAGAGCAGCCATTAAAGCACGAAGCTCACACACCCTTACATTAAATACATAAACCCTAGCCGCAATACTAGTAGCCTAGTTTTTATTCCACAACATTTGGCGCCGTCTGTGGGACGACAACATCAACCATGGTTCAAACACGAAGGACAACGTCAACCGAGGCCGTGCCCCTTAACTCTGCTCAACCAGCCACTTCAGATTCGCTGATCGTCACTGAGGAAGGACAAATACTCCCATCGACAGGGACGGTCGTTCAACCTCTGCCCACTCAACCCCCAGGGACGACTCCCCATGTAGAGGGGACTCACTCAGTGATCGTCCATCAGGGCCAAGAAACCAACCCTCTCCAGATGGTGGTTTCTCCTCTTGGTAATGTTGATCGCGCGGGGGTACAGATCCACACTACGGATCTCCCTTTGAACACCAACCCTATGTATGGACTACCTAACTATCCCCCTCGACGAAGGGAACCAGGACCGAGCGGACACGCCTTACAGATCCGGGATCGAGAATATGATGACTACTCGGGTCCCTATACTGATGATTCATCATCATCCGAGGATGATGATCGAGATGAAGCCCCGAGAAGGCGACGAGCTAGCAAGGAACCCCTAAGAAGAATACGGAGAATCCATGATGGGCCTCCACAAACGATTGAGGAGAGGATTAAGGCTCATGAGGCTGAGATCCAAAGGTTGAAGGATGATATTGCAAGGGAACAGGCAAGACAGAGTCTGATTCGACCCCCTCCAATCTCAGAAAGGATTCCTGTTATAGATTTGGAGAGGTCTTCAAGAAGACAAAAGAGGGCTGATGTCCCAACAAGAGAAGCTATGAGGGTGGAAACCCCCAGGGGTAACCCCAAAGATCTGATGCCACTTGGGGACCCTGACGATCCCACACCTCCGTTTACTGAGGAGGTGATGAATGCCCACATCTCAAGGAAGTTTAAGATGCCAACCATTAAGGCCTATGATGGAACGGGCGATCCCGCAAATCATGTCAGGACTTTCTCGAACGCACTGCTGCTACAGCCTGCTAGTGATGCCTTAAAGTGTAGGGCGTTCCCTCAAACTCTGTCAGGAATGGCTCAAAGATGGTATAGCCGTCTACCTGCAAATTCGATTGGCTCTTTTAAGGAGTTGAGCGCTGCTTTCGTCAGCCAGTTCATCAGTGGGAGAATTCATGAGAAAAGTTCTGCGTCTCTTATGTATGTGGTGCAAGGGAAGAATGAGAACTTAAGGGATTATCTCAAGCGATTCACCAAGGAGACGCTAAATATCACCGATCTGGAAAATAAGGTGGCCATGGTAGCCCTGGAACACGGAACCACTGACCTCTTCTTCAAAAGGTCTTTGGCAAAACATCCTCCTGAGAACATGGCCGAACTCCAAAGAAGAGCCGATAAATATATCAAGGCCGAGGACAGCATTAAGAAGGAAACCACAGTAGGTAATGGCAAGGGCTCTAATGATTCGAAGAAAAGAAAATCAGAACAAGAGTACGACGCTAGGGACAAGTATCCCCGGACTGGCAAGGACTCTGATTCATCACCTAAGAAGGGTTTTGGGTCAAGGTTTTCTGATTACGCAAGGTTGAACGCTCCTAGGAGCCAAATTTTGTTGGACATTGAGAAGGATAAGGACTTCCGCTGGCCTAAACCGCTCAGGGGTGATCCCGAAAAGAGAAACAAAGATCTGTACTGTAGGTTCCATAAGGATGTGGGGCATGACACAGATGACTGCAGACAGTTGAAGGATGAAATTGAGTTTTTAATCCGGAAGGGAAAGTTAAACAAGTTCACTAAAGGTGAAGACCGTGGAACCCAGAAGAGGGATTATGAAAGAAGAGATAATGATAGGAGGGATAACGATCGCAATCGTAACCCGCAGCCTCGAGGGCCAGTAATTAATATGATTTGGGGAGGACCAACAGCGGCCGGCACTACCCGAAACTCTCGAAAGGCTTATGCCAGGGAAGTGATGCACATCACAGGAGAAGCCCCGAAGCGTGCTAAGACTGAGGCAGTGATTGGTTTTGATGATTCAGATCTTGAAGGGGTGAAATTCCCCCATGATGACCCGTTGGTCATAACTCCAGTAATTGGAAACTCGGAAGTGAAGCGAGTCCTGATAGACAATGGAGCTTCCGTCGATATCTTGTTTCATGATGCTTTTATGAGGATGGGGTATACTGACTCTCAACTAACCCCGACTAACATGCCAATCTACGGATTTAATGGAGTTGAGTCCAAGGTTGAAGGGACCATTCATCTGCCTATGACAATAGGGCAAGAACCTAAGGAGGCCACCCAGATGCTAAACTTCTTAGTAATTAAGGCTGCCTCGACGTACAATGCAATTTTAGGGAGGACCGGACTTCATGCATTCAAGGCTGTTGCCTCTACTTATCACATGAAGGTCAAATTTCCAACTAGGAACGGTGTTGGGGAACAAAAAAGAGATCAAAAAATGGCCAGGAGTTGCTATGTGGCTGCTTTGAGAGCTGACGGAACCGGGGGCCAGGTACTCCCGATTGAAGACATGGATGTCCGTGATGATGAACACCGGGGAAAGCCAGCGGAGAACTTAATACCTATCCCTCTGGAGCTAGGCGACCCTGAGAAGGTTACTTATATTGGAGCCTCTTTGAAAGAACCCCTGAAGGGGAAATTAATAGAGTTCTTACAAAGGAATAGTGACGTTTTTGCTTGGACAGCAGCTGACATGCCAGGGATTGATCCTCAACTTATAACTCATAGATTGAATGTTGACCCTAATCGGAAGATAGTACAGCAGAAGAAGAGAAATTTTGCTCCGGAAAGGCAAGAAGCCATTAAGCAAGAAGTGGATAAGCTCTTGGAGGCTGGTTTTATTGAGGAAATTCAGTTTCCCGAATGGTTAGCAAACCCAGTGATGGTCAAGAAAGCGAATGGGAAGTGGAGGATGTGTATAGACTTCACTGACCTGAATGATGCATGCCCAAAGGATTGTTTCCCTCTGCCAAGGATAGATATGTTGATAGATGCCACAGCTGGACATGAGATGCTAAGCTTCATGGATGGGTTCAGCGGCTATAATCAGATTAAGATGCACAAGGATGACATCCCTAAGGTATCTTTCATAACCGACTTTGGTGTTTTCTGCTATCTTGTTATGGCGTTTGGCTTAAAGAATGCAGGAGCTACTTACCAACGATTGGTGAATAAGATATTTGCCCATCTGATTGGAAAAACCATGGAGGTTTATGTCGATGATATGCTGGTTAAAAGCTTGGTCAAGACAGATCATATCAAGCACCTCGGAGAGGCATTTGAAGTGCTGAGGCACCACAAGATGATGTTGAATCCAGCCAAGTGTGCCTTTGGCGTTGGATCAGGCAAATTTTTGGGTCTGATGGTTTCTAAAAGAGGCATAGAGGCCAACCCCGACAAGATCAAGGCAATCTTAGACATGGAACCCCCGCGCTCTATAAGAGACGTGCAGAAGTTGACGGGCCGGGTAGCGGCTTTAGGAAGATTCATCTCCAAGTCTGGTGACAAGTGCTTGCCTTTCTTTCAAGCACTGAAGAAAGTGAAAAATTTTGAGTGGACTCCTGAGAGCCAAGAGGCCTTCGAGCAATTGAAGAAATACATGGTTGAAGCCCCATTATTGACCAAACCAAGTCCTGGAGAGACTCTTTACCTATACCTGGCGGTATCTGAGCAAGCCCTGAGTGCTGTCCTTATTCGGGAAGAGGGGAAAGTCCAGAAACCTATCTACTATGTAAGCAAAGTGTTGCATGGGGCTGAGTTGAATTACTCACCCATAGAAAAGTTTGCTTTGGCTTTAGTAACTGCCTCAAGGAAATTGCGACCTTACTTTCAGGCACACAAGATTCAAGTTCTGACGAACCAACAGTTGAGGAACATATTGCATAACCCAAAGGCCAGTGGAAGGCTAATTAAATGGGCAATTGAGTTAGGAGAATTCGATATCACATACAAGCCTCGGACAGCCATCAAGGCTCAGGCATTGGCTGACTTCGTGGTTGAATGTACTATTAACAACCAAGAAGTCGGGGGGCAAGAGATAATGACTACCCCGGGGCAAGAGAAAAAAGAAGAGGAACTTACACCCGATCTAAAGGAATATTGGGTGCTCTATTTTGATGGAGCATCAAAAACAAATTCTAGTGGTGCAGGTTTGGTTTTGCAAAGCCCTGATGGGTTCATAGTTGAGTATGCATTAAAGCTGGATTTTCCTACTACTAACAATGAGGCAGAGTATGAGGCATTAATAGCTGGTTTGGGTTTAGCTAGAATCATGCGGGTCAAAAACCTTAAAGTTTGTGGAGATTCACGACTTGTGATATCCCAAGTAAACGGTGAGTTCGAAGCTAAGGATGAGACTATGGCGAAATACCTGAGTGTGGTGAAGGCAGTTATGTCTCAGTTTGAGGAATGTCATGTTGAGCACATCCCGAGAGAAGAAAACGTTAAGGCCGATGCCCTGTCTAAGTTTGCTTCTTCTGAAATAGAAAATTATGCTGGGAGCGTCTACTTTCAGGTCCTGAAGGCTCCAACCATTAATGCAAAGCTAATGGCACCAATTGATATAGGAGGCTCTTGGATAGATCCTATCAAGGCACACCTGGAGACCGGTTGGCTCCCAGACAATGCCATGGAGGCACGAAAACTCTCAGTAAGAGCGTTGAGATATACTTTGATTGAGGGTATTCTGTACAAAAGGTCGTTTGTCATCCCGTACTTGAAATGTCTAAGGCCTTTAGAGGCAAGGGAAGCATTAGAGGAAGTTCATGAAGGGATTTGTGGGCAACATTTGGGGGGCAGAGCCCTAGCTCACAAGATAATTCGTTTAGGGTTTTATTGGCCGGAGGTGTTGGCTGATGCACAAAACTATGTCAAGAGATGTGAGAGATGCCAGAAGCATGCCCCAATTGTGAGGCAACCGCCTGAGATGTTGACCTCTATCAACTCTCCCATTCCGTTTGCAATGTGGGGGATGGACATACTTGGACCCTTTCCCATGGCTTCAGCACAGAGGAAATTCCTGATAGTGGCCATTGATTACTTCACTAAGTGGATTGAGGCTAAACCCCTGGCCAAGATAACCACCAAGCAAGTTTCCCAGTTCTTCTGGGAGAACATCATTTGCAGATACGGAATCCCACGAATCCTTGTGACAGACAATGGGACACAGTTCAATAATGAGGAGTTTAAGAAGTATTGTGAAGAGAATGCGATTGAGCTCCGCTTTACCTCAGTGGCACATCCACAAGCCAATGGGCAAGCTGAGGTAGCTAATCGAATTATCCTTGATGGACTGAAGAAGAGGGTCGAGCGCTCTAGGAACACTTGGGTAGATGAACTGCTGCCCATACTCTGGGCGTATCGTACCACTTGTAAGGTAACAACTGGAGCAACCCCGTTTTTGCTGGCTTATGGAGCCGAGGCTGTTGTGCCCTTGGAGATCATGCAGGCATCACCTCGAATCGAGGCATATGAGCCAGAAACTAACGAAGAAGGGATGAGACTTGCCCTGGATTTAATTGACGAGGTTAGAGATGAAGCTAATGCTAGGAATGCTGAGTATCAGAAGAGAGCCTCTTTTCATTACAACCAAAGAGTTAAAGAAAGATTTTTTCGACAAGGCGACATGGTCCTAAGGAAGATTGAAGCCTCAGGAGTTGGCCAAAAAGGAAAGTTAGCACCAAACTGGGAAGGACCGTATCTGGTCAGGAAGGTGTTAGGACGAGGATCTTACAAGTTAGAAACCTTGGATGGGGTTGAGGTGCCCCGGACTTGGCATGCTGTGAACCTCAAAGTTTATTATGTTTGAGGTCTTTTGATAAAGACCTAACTTTTATCTATTTATTAGGAATAAGGTTCGAATGAAACCATTATAGAGCATGTTGCTCCCAGTAGTTGATAAAGTATCTATGTAAGGGTTGAACCCATTTTATTAATGTCCTTTGACAGCATAATGGGATTTAATCTGTTTTCTCTATTGGTTATCTTTCCTTGCTAAAATAAACGAAAGACGAATGTTGGACCGACTTATAAGTTTAAGTACCAGCCAGGAGGCCAAGTACTCAAAAATTCTAAAGTATTAACAAACTATGAGCAAAGGCAAGAAAAATGAGCGGAAATAAACTGCATAAATAGTTAAGTTAGAAATTACAAAGGCCCGAAGGCTATTAAGTCAAATGTTTGAAACCCAAAGTTCAGAAAGGTAAATGATAAATAAATAAATAAAGTCTAAGGGGCCTTAGGGGCCTCCTTAGCAGGAGAAGCATCCTCAGAGCTAGTCTCAGTAGTAGACCCCTCGTCGGCAGAGACAGCAGCACCAGGCTGAGCTAGAGTAGGCTCGGGATCCAAAGCTGAAGAAGTGGCAGCAGCATGCTCCTTAACCAAAGTGTCATCCTCCCCAAACAGCTCTTCACTGGAACCAGGCTCCTGTGTCAAGGCATGGGGAAGGTGAGGGCTAGGAAAAGCAGAAGGCAAGAATAACCCTGGATGCTGCCTCAGAACTGCTTCAAGGGCCTTGGTCCACCCATCAGAAAACTGACTAGGAAAGAGCATCTCATCATGCTGATCCATGAGGGTCTTGTACTCCTCCGAATCCAGATATTCATCAATATGCTTCTCCTTGTCATCTCTTAGGGCGACCAACTCCGCATGCATCCCTACCATCTCTTCATCTTTCTTCTTTATTTGCTCTTCCAAACGGTTAATATGGAGAGTCTTCTTCTGAGACTCAGACTCAAAAGCTTTAGACTTCTCTTTCCAAGCTTTGGCTTTATGAACCAAGCTTTGGAAATGGACATTAGCCTGCATAAAAGGTTAGCATTGAAATCAAGTATTGAACTTAAAAGCCGTAAAGGTATTGAAAGATAAAAGTTTGAGACTTACCACAGCGAGAGCCTGAGCACCAAGTGCCTCTGACTCCCCAATACCTCCACCAAGGACCATGTCCTTATAATCAGGGGTGGTGATCGAGTTTAAAGACCAATCCATGGAGTGCTTCGTAGAGCCCACCACAGAATCCTGCTTCCTAAAGCCCCAAGGAGGCCTGAAAACCGTCGACTGGACATTGACCTGGGAGCTCCCCTCCAGTCCAGCTATATCACCATATCTCAGCTCCCCTTTATGGACCTTATGGGGGCGCAAGAAAGGAGGCTCCGTGTTTTTCCCGCGAGGGTCAGCAACCCTCTTAGCCCGAACCATCCTGGCCGTCTCTTCATCAGGAGAGGGTGCAGCCTCCACAATCAATTTAGCAACTGCAAGAACGACCAAAAAGAGAGTTGGAATAAATTTAGTATTAAAAAGTAAATGGCAAAGACCAGTAAGAAAATTACCCCGCTCAGAAACTCTGGAAAGGCCTACTCCCCTTAGAGACTCCTCATTTAAAAGACTTAGGCAGGTAATAGAACTACCGTCTGCCTCGGTCAAAGTATTATAAGCGGCCTGTTCCTCGGTACTAAGGACGATTCCCTTAGCACTTCCATCTGAGACTCTCGAGAATGTCTGCCTAAAGAGAGTGCCCCAATCACCTCCATCCCATTCTAAGTATGCGAACTCATTTTTCCAGCCCGCATTATTATCAGGAATCGACTTGCCATTAAAGATTGGGGGGACTCTAGGACGGAGTTTGACATATACCCAGCCAGGGTTCGTGGCAGGACTATTGTAAAATTGAAAAAGTTTGCGAAAAAGAGCAACTGATAAAGGGAGTTGTTGTCGAAGACACAAAACCATAAAACATAATATAATTCTCCACGCGTTTGGCGGGAGTTGACATGGACTAATTTGCACATCAGCTAAGAGTCTAGGAATGAATTCATGAAATGGAAAACGAAGGCCAGCCACTAGACTCTCCCTATAAACACACAAAGAATTGGGTTTCCAGTGACAAGGTCTGTCACCTGGCTCGGCTGGGACAAGTTTATAAGGTGATTTAATTTTGAAAAGCTTGTTATATCTAGTGATTTCACCAACATCATGATAAGAGCTACAACAGTCATATGCATCTAATTCTGACAAAGAGGGGTAATCATCTCCACGTTGATTTAACATATCTACTAGAGATGTGTAAGAAGAGCGAATGGTGATTGTACCTTTGGAGGAGGCAGAATTCATCTTTGCAGGGCGAGACTTAGCTTTGTCTTCCATTGATGCTCTTGAAGAAAGGTTCGAAGCTCTTGAAAAACCCAGAAAATATGAAGATTTGAAGAAATCTTCAAAGAAAACCCAGAAGCTATGAAGATATGAAGAAATCTTCAAGGAGAAACCCAGAAACCACCGTGAAGAGGAGGAGCTTCGATAAACTCTCGCCGGAAATCGCCTTGAAATGAAGAGAACTATAGAGAGAATTTTTAGTGAAGTGTTTGAGTAAAAGTGAGAATGAGAAAGTGAACTCTCCACTCTCACTCTTATATATAACTTTTCAGCCGGTTGAAATTCCTCCAAACGGTCAGAAAACCTACAGTAACAGGTCAGAAAAGCCCATAAAACCGGCCCAAATTAAGGCCCGATTCTAGGACATTCTTAGGAAAATATCTTTGAAAATATCTTAGATATTTTGAAGAAAATTATGGGTATTTTTTAAAAAAAATATATATATAATAGACAATAAATCCTGAATTTGAATCCAAATAGCCCGGATGGGCCCAATAACAACTATGAAAATAAGCCCATTTTTGAAAAGAAAAGTACCAGGCCCCATAAGAATAGGCCCAAAGCTAAAGTCGCCCTTAATTCGACCAGAATCCTGGTCGAAACGACCAAGAATCCTGGTCGAAAAACCCTTCGACCAAAGCGTTGGAAACGCCCTTAATTCGACCAGAATCCTGGTCGAAACGACCAAGAATCCTGGTCGAAAAACCCTTCGACCAAAGCGTTGGAAACGCCCTTAATTCGACCAGAATCCTGGTCGAAACGACCAAGAATCCTGGTCGAAAAACCCTTCGACCAAAGCGTTGGAAACGCCCTTAATTCGACCAGAATCCTGGTCGAAACGACCAAGAATCCTGGTCGAAAAACCCTTCGACCAAAGCGTTGGAAACGCCCTTAATTCGACCAGAATCCTGGTCGAAACGACCAAGAATCCTGGTCGAAAAACCCTTCGACCAAAGCGTTGGAAACGCCCTTAATTCGACCAGAATCCTGGTCGAAACGACCAAGAATCCTGGTCGAAAAACTCTTCGACCAGAGCGAAATTGGACCCTTAATTCGACCAGAATCCTGGTCGAAACGACCAAGAATCCTGGTCGAAAAACTCTTCGACCAGAGCAAAATTGGACCCTTAATTCGACCAGAATCCTGGTCGAAACGACCAAGAATCCTGGTCGAAAAACCCTTCGACCAGAGCAAAATTGGACCCTTATTTCGACCAGAATCCTGGTCGAAACGACCAGGAATCCTGGTCGAAAATCTCTTCGATCAGGAAGAAAAAGAAGGCCTTAATTCGACCAGAATCCTGGTCGAATTCCTGGTCGAATTCCTGGTCGAATTCCTGGTCGAATTTCTGATCGAAAATACTCAGTCCTGGTCGAAATTTGCTATAAAAATTGATTTTCTGACAGCTAATCTTCACAGACATGGAATTTTGATACCTGTAGGTACCATAATAGGATAAAAATGGAAATACGAGGAATTTCATAGATAATTCCTTGAAGAAAAAAAGACTCTGTAACTAAAGTTATGGAAATTGCTTAGCCTCGAATAAGGCATATCGTCGTAAACGTGTCGGTCGCTCCACACTTTACATCAAGACGACATTCGTGAAACACTAGTGTACAAAGCCCGGACCCAAGTCTCACGAAAGACAGATAAAACTTCAAGGAAAACCTGATCAGTTTTCCTAGAAGTTGGGGGGCAAATGATATGGGCTGAAAATAAGCCCTAAAGACACATTTAATATGGCATTAATTAGACCCTGAATGGTCCAAACGTGGGGCCCACCAGATGGGCCCAAAACCCCTATTATAATATTAATTTCGTAATTAATATTGGGGGAAATAAATAGCTCAGCGAATAAGAGTTGGATAAGGATAATATCCCCTTCAGACTTATCCTATAAGGCATCCAATTTCATATGGAAGCTGATTCCTATAAGGAATAGATCTAGAACTTTCCTCAAAGACTTTTCTACCAAGTCTCTAACTCCTACCATAATTCTAAAGGCTCCTCAGCCTATATAAAGGGCCTGACCCCTCACCTCAGAACTACGTTTTTTGGCTTGATCTTTGATATTCATCAAAGTACGTAGGCATCTTGTGAAGGCAGAATCAACCACGAGCACAAGAGCAGCCATTAAAGCACGAAGCTCACACACCCTTACATTAAATACATAAACCCTAGCCGCAATACTAGTAGCCTAGTTTTTATTCCACAACAACATTATATTAGAGACTTCAACCAAATACATTATCTTTCTTTTAATATTTATAATGTATTTTCGGGAAAATTTCATGACCAAAATAAATTTGTTCTGAAAATTAAGTTCATTGTGTTGCATGCAACTTATGATTTTTTTGTTAACAATTTTCAGCAATATCATGCAAGTCACTCGTACATTATTATATTGGTTTAACAATTTTTGTCAGTAAACAAGGAAGATAATCTATACATTATCTATATCAGCTAATTAGCCACATAATTACACATAAAATAATTAAGAGAATATGGTAACACAATGAAGACTAATAAAGCTAGAGACACGATAACAGTAATTATGAATACAATTATTAGTTATCTAATAATGATAATTTATATTTGTCGTATATATTTTTCAAAATTTTTTGTCTTGTATTTCTAATGTGTATTTTATGTAAAAGAAATTAGAGAGAAATAATGATTATATGCTTTTTTTACTTATAAAAGTGTATATAATTAATATTCATAGAATTATATTTAAAAAATTGCACACAAGTAGGTTCTCTATGCTAAAAATAATGAGCATGATTGTAGGATTCTTAAAGTAATTAATTTTTATGTAAAAAGCATAAAAGAAAAGTAAGATTTGTAATTAACTATTTAGAAATTAAAATTCACTAAAATATATTAAAAAGTAAAATATAAATTGAAAAATTAATACTTTTTATAGGGATAGTCTGGTGCGAACTATTGAATTGTTATTTTTTAAAAAGAACAAGTAAAATAAACACTACTAAAAAAACTAAAATAGACATCAGTTTTGACCGATGTCTTTGAACTTTTCTTTCTGGTCAAAAATCCAAATCTTAGACATCATGTCATACATAACTTATAACATCAGTTCTTATAAGTAAACCTGTTTTGTTAGTGTATGATTGACATCGGTTTTTATAACAATATTTGTTGATTTAGTGTATGATAGACATCAGTTTTATAAATAGAATTGTTGTGTTCGTGTTTAATAGACATCAGTTTTTATAAAAAGAATTGGTGCGTTAGTGTTTAATTGATATAATTATTTCTAGTTATAGTTGATATTAGTCTATAATGGACATCAGTTCATTACAAATATAAGATGTTAGAATTGCATTTTGACAATATTAATCTACTTCATATACATCATTTTCAGCAATATTTATACACAACAATAACCAAACTAAAACAATACCAAGTTAGAACTAATCAAACACATATATAAACATCTAAGTATTCTTACATAACCAATCAAAACCAAACTAACCAAACCCAAATATCAAGTATATTAGCAAAACCAATAAGCCCAGGATGACAATGCCATAATGAGCGAGTAAGAGCAACATTCAGCCTTCGTGGATCATTAAGAAATCCAATACCCTGGATGAAAAAAGAAATCAGCATAGCAACACCTTATTCAAAACATAAAGTTTCAACAGACACATGCAAATGAATTACTGACTATAAATCTCATCAAGAATGCCCATGCCTATTTTTCAACTTAACTCAGTAATTAGCATATACTAAGTCATGATTGCACAAACACTAAATTACTTAAAACAAATGCTAGATTCTACTTAATTATCCAGAAAAACAGTGCTAGATTCTACATAATTCATGAATTTTTAAATTATAGAATGACTTACATTTGACTTGTTCTTTTTGCATGATGCTGCCCACCATTTGCAAATGCAACCAATGTTAAAGCTGTGATGTCTATTGCAGTATTTTTAGTAGTGAAAAATTAATTCTTAATGATGCCCTTAAGATTAACATCTTTGAAGGATTTTATTCGTATAACAAAAGAATCACATTATCCATGTGAAAAAAATTTGTTCCAAATTACATGTTCGTCTCTTCTTTTCGTATAAATTTAAGTCTAATTTTCCAAAATTACCCCATATTTAATATTTCGAATGTTTGACTTCGTTAAAACTTAATTTTATACTCATTTTTCAATGCATTTATTATGGGTATTTGTTAAAAAACTTTATCCAACAAACATTTTTGTTCATGTGCTTAATATTTTGAAGAGGAACCTAGGAGAAAAAAATATTGTTATTAATGATGCATTAAATTTGACATCTTTTATGGATTCTGTAGTTGATCATGCCATTAATTCTACTATATTAGTTTGAAGGCACTGCATCCACCATTTCTGTGTGCTCATCAAAGCCCAAAACTCTGTGCTTTCCTAGGTATAATTAAACACCCTAATTAACCCACACTCTCCACAATCAACCCCTTGGAAAATCCCTAACTAGCTAGCAAATGGCATCCTCAAACAATGTGTCACTCCCTGTCAACAAGCCCGTTCACAAAGATCGCACCAAGGGGGACGGCCGTGTCCGCCTGCCTGCAGCTCCAGGTGCCGCGATCCCAGCATCGGCGTCGTCTGATCAGCTGGTTTGTACACCAGCTGGCGCGATCCCAGCATCGGCGCCGTCTGTTATGGCACAGTTGAGTGGGTCGGTGGCTGGTCATGGGGGATTCTGCACCTGGATTGTTGGGTGGGGTGGGGCCGGATTGCAGGTTGTTTTTGGGACAAGGCCGTGATGGGATGGGAGCTGCTGGGAATGTGGGGCTTGGAGGTGGAAATGTGGAGTAGCCGAGAATGGGGTACTATATGTCATTGTTGATGTTTGGGGATGGGGAGGAGGAGGCCGAGAAGTTATTTATGAATTAGAAATCAAAACATTGTGGTAGCAGGCCGTGTTTGTGTTTGTAGGTCAAATGTCAATGTATCTTCTATTCGATCTGGATATTAAGTAGTGATATGCTGGGATGTATAAACCAGGAGTTAATGAAAAACGCTATCTATTTGTTGTAGGTTGTTTTGTTTGATCGATGTCTGAATTTTTAATTATGATTACATGTATGCACTTTGTGTTTACATTTAGTTTACCAGTGACGATCGATTTAGCATATATATATCATTCAAATTTTTGCATAAACTTTTACAATACCTACTCCATTTCTTTCAATAATAACCACACATGATTTTCTCATGATTCTTTTTAATTGCATACAAAATCAAGTAAGCATATATGTGTCCTGTTTTTAAGTGTGGTTCCAATTTTGTGTAATGACCGTGAAAATCAACCGATGCTTTTTTGTGAGAAACGAATATTACGTAATGTTTAAATATATGAATTATATCACAAGATTTTAAACAGATTTTACATATTAATATCAGCTACTATTGTCAATGTAACGTCAACAGTTAGTTGGCATTGGATTTGAAATTGCTTAAAAAAATTTGGATTTCTGTTATTTATTCTTGTTGACAGTGGAACAAAAACTAGTGACATTGGATTTGAAATTGCTTAAAAAAATTTGGATTTGGGTTATTTATTCATGTTGATAGTGGAACAAAAACTAGTTGTTGGTAAGCAGAGTTACGTCCATTAAAACGTACAAAATGATGATGACTAATTTAGTAATAAAGATATATACAAGAGATAAGAAAAAAGTTATGAATTGAATATTATTATTTATTTTTTCTATTGATTATATTACATGGAAAAAATTAGTAAGCCTAGCTGTAAAATCGAGTAAATCATGAGTTTACCTACTTGAACCAAAATTTTCTCCTAAAACAAATATCCTTAAAACTTCACAACATTTTAAAATCATATACATACCAATTTTTCTAAACAAATGAATTGTTTGTGTTTGTAATTGTAAAATGTTACATATTTGGAAGTTGGTGGACAGATAAAAGAATAGCCAATTGAATCTGATGTTTGGTAAAATGGCAGTTCTATCTCCTTCCTGAAAAAATAAAAATCATTTGTACCCGTAACTCAAGTTGGATAATTCTCAAAAAGCTTAAAAGAAAAAAATCTTTAGGCAATTAAAAGATTGAAATGCACAGTAGTTTGGACCATCAACTAATTTAATTAAAAAGGTTAGGTTTTTCAGTTGGAGGATTGTTGTGTGATTAGTTAATATGAATAACTAATTCAAATAGTTATTTACCATACATTATATTTCAAAATAGGTAATTCAATTCCTTAATAAAAAATAATCAATTCAATTCATTATTTTTTTTATAATAGCTAATTCAATTCAGTAGTTAAAATAGCTAGTTTAATTGGTTATGGCTAACATCGCTGTTTCCAGATAGACCACTATATCTTTGAATCTCTATATTAATTATTATTTTGGTGGGATGAAATAAATTGAAAATATGTAAAATCTATTATCTTTTTATTTTATATGATGCTTTAACAAATCAATCAAATCTTCTACATACATAATTACAATATATGTTGATTACCAATCTATTACTTCAAAAAAATATTGACATATGATTTTGGTTATGGTTCTTTCTATATAATGATGGAAATCATGTAGAAATAATTTTTTAAAAATATCTTCCAGCTACAAAAAAATCTAAAATAATATATTTCAATATGAGTTTTTAGATTGTAAATAAATTTGAAGTTGAAAGTTCTTTAAATACATATGATCAATTATGATTCTAATATAATCATTTAGTGAATAATTAATATCATGTAACATTTAAATATATGAAATACAATACAAGATTTTAAACATATATAAATATATCTATATATATATATATATATGTGTGTGTGTGTAAGAAAAATATTCATGTATATATATTAAGAAAGATTTTTTTTTTTGTAAGTGTAAATTTTAAAAAATAAGTTCCATAATATTTAATCAACATTTGAGAAAGATATTTAAAAATCATCAAATTTAAATTAAGAATATGAGTACATTACATTTTCTGGGTTTAGGAATTAACCTTTTTCTGTGGCGACATCTTATAAAAATTTCAAATACTATTAAATATATATTTTATATATAAGAAAAGATGGATGAAAAGTTTTAGGTGAAAAGAAACCTTATTTGTAAGGTCTATAATTTTAGGTGAAAAGAAGCCTAGTTTATAACGTCAAAAGTTTGTTATTTTAGATTTGGTTAAATTAGAGGAAATAAGTGCAATTTTCTTGAAATTTTTGGAGAGGTAATTTTCGGTAAAACTTAATCCATTCTACACGTACATTTAATGCTCTTTAGATAGGCTTCCTTGATTTTTGCCTTCGTGTTTTTGTGAAATTTGATTCATTTTATTAGCTATGGTTTATAACAGGACTGTTTTCAGTCCTAGTTTCTACATTAAATATTTTGTATATTATCTTGAAAATGCAATTTTTAAATTAGTATTTTTTAAAATGTTGTCATTGAGAATTGAAAAAAAATACTAATTTCACCTTTCTTTCCATGGAGGATTTTTGGAGGATTTTTGGACTCCACCTGAAGAATGGTTAGTGAAAATAAACATCCACTTCACCTTAACAGAGAATCAAATTCAGAATGGAAATACTAATGGGGTGGGTGTTCTAATCAGAGATACAAAAGGGACTAAACTCTGGGGTGCAATGGGCCCTATACAAGGTAGAACAGAACTCCAAGCACTGTTATGGAGAGTTCAATCAGCACTAATGCAGTGCCATCTCTTGGGTCGCTTCAAGGTTCACATTGAATCCACAAACAGGGATGTGTATGACACCATACGTCGTCGAGAGGACCAAGCAGAACCTCCTGAAAGCAGTCAAGCAATTCAACACCCTATATGCAAACAACTTTGTGGAAGGCTTAACTCAGTGGAGAGCATCACTCATTCCTATTGCAATGAACAGAACAGCGGAATACATGGCTGTCTATGGCATGAATAATATGGCGACTTTTGTTGTTGCTCCAGGCATGTTTGGTGAGCTTAGAACCTATCTCGATAGAGACATGGGGTGGGACTTGCCTTTTGAAATTGAAGAAGATTTCGGCCTTGGTGAGGTAATCGATGTATCCCCTCCTCTTTCTCCCTTTGTTCATGGTCATCTAGTTGAGCCAGTGAGAGATATGGACATGCATGCATTTGATAATGACTTGGTAAACAGAGACGATATGGTTATTTATAATAATCATAAGGACCTTTCTAAGTATATAGTTGAATTTCCTGCTTCCCCATCCCCCCTAGAATGGCCCAGCAGGCTCCTCCCAACACCAATATAAATGTTAACATAAATCTGAATATCTTTGTTAATGTCAATATATCTGTGAATGCGGGGGTTGCAAACCCGTATGAGTTTGCTTCAGAGGAGCCTCCTCAAGAGGTGTTTGCATACTCCTGTGTTAAAGAAGAAGAGCCTAGGGCAAAGGCTTTACTAAAGGGGAAGACTAAAGTTCTCACTAACTATGCTTTCAATGAGGGAGGTTTACTTAGTCAGAAGGCAATCAAGATTATTGATAGTGGCAGTCTACTATCAGTCTCGAAATGTTTTGGGAAAATTGTTGTTGGAGGTCCATCTATCCAGCCCAATTATTTGAGCCCAAAGTGAAGCCCACTAATAAGATTAGTGGAAACAACGGTCAAATCATTTAATGACACATCCAACCAAAAACGGTCTAATTGGGTGTTGACACCTCATATTGGGGGACACTTCCTTCCACCTTTTCCACCTCCTAATGATTCATTACTACACTATAAATAAGAGAGTAAGCTGGCCAGAGGAAAAAGAACAACTGAAGTATTCTCTAAACACAATCTCTCTATGTTTTACCTATATCTCTCAAAAATAACCGGAATACATATTCTTACGCCGGAGGTGAATTGGGGGTCAACACCCTCGCATTCTTCTTCTTTTGCAGGTCCAAATGAAGAAATTATCCAGCAGAAATCTGGTTCCAACATTTGGCTCCGTCTGTGGGAACATAGAGATACTTTTGCGAATGAAGGCTTTTGCCGAATGAAGAAGGCTTTGGCCGAATGAAGGTTTTGGCCGAATGAAGAAGACTTTGGCCGAATGAAGAAGGCTTTGGCCGAATGAAGGCTTTGGCCGAATGAATGAAGGCTTTGGCCGAATGAAGAAGGTTTTGGCCGAATGAAGAAGACTTTGGCCGAATGAAGAAGGCTTTGGCCGAATGAAGGCTTTGGCCGAATGAAGAAGACTTTGGCCGAATGAAGAAGGCTTTGGCCGAATGAAGGCTTTGGCCGAATGAATGAAGGCTTTGGCAGAATGAAGAAGGTTTTGGCCGAATGAATGAAGGTTTTGGCCGAATGAAGGCTTTGGCCGAATGAAGAAGGTTTTGGCCGAATGAAGAAGACTTTGGCCGAATGAAGAAGGCTTTGGCTGAATGAATGAAGGCTTTGGCCGAATGAAGGCTTTGGCCGAATGAAGAAGGTTTTAGCCGAATGAAGAAGACTTTGGCCGAATGAAGAAGGCTTTGGCCGAATGAAGGATTTGGCCGAATGAATGAAGGCTTTGGCCGAATGAAGAAGGTTTTGGCCGAATGAAGAAGACTTTGGCCGAATGAAGAAGGCTTTGGCCGAATGAAGGCTTTGGCCGAATGAAGAAGGCTTTTTCCGAATGAAGGCTTTGGCCGAATGAAGGCTTTGGCCAAATGAAGAAGACTTTGGCCGAATGAAGAAGGCTTTGGCCGAATGAAGGCTTTGGCCGAATGAAGAAGGTTTTGGCCGAATGAAGGCTTTGGCCGAATGAAGAAGACTTTGGCCGAATGAAGAAGGTTTTGGCCGAATGAAGAAGACTTTGGCCGAATGAAGAAGGCTTTGGCCGAATGAAGGCTTTGGCCGAATGAATGAAGGCTTTGGCCGAATGAAGGCTTTGGCCGAATGAAGAAGGTTTTGGCCGAATGAAGAAGACTTTGGCCGAATGAAGAAGGCTTTGGCCGAATGAAGGATTTGGCCGAATGAAGAAGGCTTTGGCCGAATGAAGAAGACTTTGGCCGAATGAAGAAGGCTTTGGCCGAATGAAGGCTTTGGCCGAATGAAGGCTTTGGCCGAATGAAGAAGGTTTTGGCCGAATGAATGAAGGCGTTGGCCGAATGAATGAAGGCTTTGGCAGAATGAAGAAGGTTTTGGCCGAATGAATGAAGGTTTTGGCCGAATGAAGGCTTTGGCCGAATGAAGAAGGTTTTGGCCGAATGAAGAAGACTTTGGCCGAATGAAGAAGGCTTTGGCTGAATGAATGAAGGCTTTGGCCGAATGAAGGCTTTGGCCGAATGAAGAAGGTTTTAGCCGAATGAAGAAGACTTTGGCCGAATGAATAAGGCTTTGGCCGAATGAAGGATTTGGCCGAATGAATGAAGGCTTTGGCCGAATGAAGAAGGTTTTGGCCGAATGAAGAAGACTTTGGCCGAATGAAGAAGGCTTTGGCCGAATGAAGGCTTTGGCCGAATGAAGAAGGCTTTTTCCGAATGAAGGCTTTGGCCGAATGAAGGCTTTGGCCAAATGAAGAAGACTTTGGCCGAATGAAGAAGGCTTTGGCCGAATGAAGGCTTTGGCCGAATGAAGAAGGTTTTGCCTGAATGAAGGCTTTGGCCGAATGAAGAAGACTTTGGCCGAATGAAGAAGGTTTTGGCCGAATGAAGAAGACTTTGGCCGAATGAAGAAGGCTTTGGCCGAATGAAGGCTTTGGCCGAATGAATGAAGGCTTTGGCCGAATGAAGGCTTTGGCCGAATGAAGAAGGTTTTGGCCGAATGAAGAAGACTTTGGCCGAATGAAGAAGGCTTTGGCCGAATGAAGGATTTGGCCGAATGAAGAAGGCTTTGGCCGAATGAAGAAGACTTTGGCCGAATGAAGAAGGCTTTGGCCGAATGAAGGCTTTGGCCGAATGAAGGCTTTGGCCGAATGAAGAAGGTTTTGGCCGAATGAATGAAGGCGTTGGCCGAATGAATGAAGGCTTTGGCCGAATGAAGAAGACTTTGGCCGAATGAAGAAGGCTTTGGCCGAATGAAGGCTTTGGCCGAACGAAGAAGGCATTGACTAAAAGAAGAAGGCCGAAGGCCGAAGGAAGAAGGCTGTGGCCGAAGGCCGAAGAGAAAAAAAATAAAATAAAAAATTACACAAGGATGAAAATGAGTCCAGAGGCTCCGAATCACACCCCCGAAAAGCTAGGACGAGAACTACTGCCACGTCCGACTCCAAAGATAAGGAGTATGAAGCATCCAAAGGGGAGAAAAAAAATAGTCTCCTGGCGAATCAAGCTAGTTGGGGACATACAAGCTTCGGCGACCCTACCGGTAAGCGTACTGAACGCCCCCAATTTCATATTTAAATGTGTTTTAAGTTCGCCCAAAGTACAATTAAATGTTCACAATCTAGTACGAGGCTTAAACAGACCCATATTAGAGGCCGACCAAACAAAATATGTGTCCTTTTTAAGCATTTAGCCTTCAAGGCACTCATAATTTAAAATAGGTGAACCACTTAGATTAATTCATCCCTTAAATACTGGGGGAATTATGCTAGGTATCAAATACCAAAGACGCATAGTCATGCTAGGCTACGGCCGAAGACGCATAATCGTGCTAGGCTAAGGCTGAAGATGCAACAATAGTCCGAAGACGCATAAAACTAAAAATTATGCTAAGGACAATAATAGCTAGGCTAAGGCCGAAGATGCAATAACTGACCGAAGATGCATAAAATGAAAAATTATGCTAAGGTCAACAAAAAGAGTCCGAAGACGCATAAAATGAAAAATTATGCTAAGGACAATAATAGCTAGGCTACGGCCGAAGATGCATAAAATTAAAATTAACATGCTAGGCTACGGCCGAAGACGCATAATCATGCTAGGCTACGACCGAAGACGCATAGTCATGCTAGGCTACGGCCGAAGATGCATAATCGTGCTAGGCTAAGGCCAAAGATGCAACAATAGTCCGAAGACACATAAAACTAAAAATTATGCTAAGGACAATAATAGCTAGGCTAAGGCCGAAGATGCAATAATTGACCGAAGACGCATAAAATGAAAAATTATGCTAATGTCAACAAAAAGAGTCCGAAGACGCATAAAATGAAAAATTATGTTAAGGACAATAATAGCTAGGCTACGGCCGAAGATGCATAAAATTAAAATTAACATGCTAGGCTACGGCCGAAGACGCATAATCATGCAAGGCTACGGCCGAAGACGCATAGTCATGCTAGGCTACGGCCGAAGACGCATAATCATGCTAGGCTAAGGCCGAAGATGCAATAATTGACCGAAGACGCATAAAATGAAAAATTATGCTAAGGTCAACAAAAAGAGTCTGAAGACGCATAAAACTAAAAATTATGCTAAGGACAATAATAGCTAGGCTAAGGCCGAAGATGCAATATTTGACCGAAGACGCATAAAATGAAAAATTATGCTAAGGTCAACAAAAAGAGTCCGAAGACGTATAAAATGAAAAATTATGCTAAGGACAATAATAGCTAGGCTACGGCCGAAGATGCATAAAATTAAAATTAACATGCTAGGCTACGGCCGAAGACGCATAGTCATGCTAGGCTACGGCCGAAGACGCATAATCGTGCTAGGCTAAGGCCGAAGATGCAACAATAGTCCGAAGACGCATAAAACTAAAAATTATGCTAAGGACAATAATAGCTAGGCTAAGGCCGAAGATGCAATAATTGACCGAAGACGCATAAAATGAAAAATTATGCTAAGGTCAACAAAAAGAGTCTGAAGACGCATAAAATGAAAAATTATGCTAAGGACAATAATAGCTAGGCTACGGTCCAAGTTGCAATCGCCATGCTAGGCTACGAAGCCCAAGATGCATGAACCATGCTAGGCCGAACGAAGCCCAAGATGCATGAATCATGCTAAGCCGAACGAAGCCGAAAACGAAAAAGCATTAAGCTATACAGAAATCATGCTAAGGTAAACAAAACGACCAAAGAAGCATAAGGCAACAAACACATAAGGGAGCCTCCCGAAGATGGACCGAAAATGGTGGCCTTCATTCCAGCTAAGCCCGATTGAAGCCCAGGGACATGTTGGAGGTTCATCTATCCAGCCCACTTATTTGAGCCCAAAGTGAAGCCCACTAATAAGATTAGTGGAAACAACGGTCAAATCATTTAATGACACATCCAACCAAAAACGGTCCAATTGGGTGTTGACACCTCATAATGGGGGACACTTCCTTCCACCTTTTTCCACCTCCTAATGATTCATTACCACACTATAAATAAGAGAGGAAGCTGGCCAGAGGAAAAAGAACAACTGAAGTATTCTCTAAACACAATCTCTCTATGTTTTACCTATATCTCTCAAAAATAACCGGAATACTTATTCTTACGCCGGAGGTGAATCGGGGGTCAACACCCTCGCATTCTTCTTCTTTTGCGGGTCCAAATGAAGAAATTATCCGGCAGAAATCTGGTTCCAACAATTGTGATTGATTTGGATGAAGAGATCTTCCCTGGAGTTTATGCTAAGAATGTGCTAGATGCTGCTGTTCGTGGCACCTTAGATAAGCTTCTGAGCAGTGCACGGAACTCTATGTCTAAGGCTAAAGGAATAACAATTAATGTTCCAGGTTCATAAAGAAATGGTTGCTGGTGAAGAACTCATGGAAGAGGAAGATGCTCTCATGGATTGATTGGGCTTTATTTAAACAAGCCTCTCTTGGTTTGCTAGGCTAGTAGGATTCTCGGGCTAAGCTTCGTCATTGGGCTATGATGTATTGATCAAATATTTTAGACTTGTTTCGTTTTCTAAGTTCTAGTTTTTTTTGCTGCTTTTCAGTGGTTCACTTATGTTAAGTCTGTAATGGATTATGGTGTACCTCGACTTTCAAGGCTTCGCCTTCTTTTAATTTATCTCTGTTCATCAAAAAAAAATTAGTATTTTCTTAAAAAAACTTAAAATGCAAATTTTATAAATTCTTTTTGTTAAAATGTGACTAACAACCAAATGCAGCTAAATAAGAAAAAATTACAATCAAATATAAGAGTAAGGTTTGAGGAGAACTCCCTTAAAGAGAACTGAGATTCAAAACTAGATTCTAAATATTGTTTAATTTATTTTCAAGAATTAATTGTACTAACACATTTTAATCAGTATCATATAATTTTAAAACCAATATTTAAATAATTAATTAAATATTGAAAATGATTTATATACAATTTTTTTAAAAACAATCACTGAGATTCACAAAATTTATAAGATTCAAAATAAATTCTAGAAATTTATCATAATTGTTATAATATTTACAAATAAATTGTTGTTTTTAATTGATTTTTTGGAGGCACGGTAGAAATATAAAAATATTTATAATTTTTTTTTATTTTAAAATTAATGTTTTAAAGTGTTTTTTTCAATTTTTTTTAACTGGTTCTCTCTTGAACCTTGTTCATAATATATATAGTTGAACAAATATATGTGAGTTTTAAATTTAAAATATCAATATTGCATAAAATTATCATATTATTTAATTTTGATACTTACAAAACACAAACTTAAATTTACTTCGTCAAGGAATATTAGTCTAGTTTACGTACTACATATCTAATTAAACTCTATTGGACCTCTAATCTAGCTATAGATGTTCTAAAATGTATTAAGAAATATTTAGTGAAAAATAAAAAATGATAACTTAAATACCTTTTTAAAATTTGAATCACAATAACTATTATACATATATACACATGCATGGAAGAAAAATGTGGTCCCAATATATTTGGTGGACCTTAACAAACACATATGTCAACTCCTCTTTAAGCCGGCTATGGTTTCTAATCATTTGATTGTTATCAATTTGGAAGGATCTAACTTTTAGCTGGTGATATTATGTAATTGCATATTTGTTAAATGTTGAATAGCTAGCCTTCTTTTTCGTGCATGTTCAGTTGTTATTGAGATCTATGTCTACATATATTTATATGTTTGTTGGTGCTTAAATAAAAAAAAATTAAAGATGAAGACATGATCTTGATAGTATTTATGTTGTCTTGGATACTGATCTTTACCAACACTTGAAAACTATGTTGCCACCAGAAAATGTTGTCTTAGATGTCTAACAATCAATTAAAATGGATGTACGATGTTGCGTTCATGTTGAGATACAATTTTTTCCTCAATGCCAACACTTATATGGGTGTTGCCTTATACATAGGAAGTTAAAAAGTGGGGGGAAGAAGCCCGCTTGCTGAAAAATGAAAGTCCGCTCAAAATAAAATACATTGTCTAAGTCCGCTTACACCAAAACTCATAAAACACTCTCTCTCTCAAAACTTTCCGATTGGAGCTCTTACTCTTTCATTCTGATTACTCTCTCTCTGTCTCTCTCAAAACTCTCCAGTTGAAGCTCTTGCTCTTTCACTCCGATTCGAAGCTCATCTCCGGTCGAAGCTCATCTTAGGTTCGAAGTTCATCTCCGTCTTTCGTGGTATGTTTATTTCTCCGTCTAATTAGTTCATCTAATTACCTCCATTTGTAATTTATAATATAAAAATCCTAGTTTTTGGAGATTTTTTATTTTGTTAATTTTGGGGGTTTACAAACCCTAGTTTTTGGGGGATTTTTTCTAATTGGGATATTTTTGCGGGGTTTGTTGATTTTGTTTATGTATTTTGGTTTGCTTACAAAGGAGTTGTATGAGGTAGATTGTGGTTTTTTTTGGGTCCGTAAATAAGCAAAATTGTTGCCAACACCGAACAGAATGTTGGCATAAGTGTCTAAGGCAACATGATGTTGATGTTGCCATAATTTTGAGGCCACATGAAAATTCCCAAAACCTACAAAATTGATCAAATGTTGCCTAACACTTATTTTTGGTGTTGCTAAAGACCGTAAATGGTGTAGTGGGAGTGCTTTGCTTTCGAATGAGTTTCAGTTGGGCTTTTAAGGTTTAATTTGAATATTTATTATTAAAATTTTCCATATAGCTAGTGATAATTCCAATCCCCTCACTACAAAAATCTCGGCTAAATTCGACTGTCAATCTGCAGTCGAATTTAGATAAATTCGACCGGATCCGGTCGAATTTAGCTAAATTCGACTGCAAATTGACAGTCAAATCTAGCTGAGTGGAATTTTGCAAAAAGCAGTCGAATTTTCGACTGCTGCAATTTCGACCGCATAAAATCGACTGCACAAATTCTACTGAAACCAGTCGAATTTGTCCCCGGCTAAATTTTTGAATTTTTTGGCGAAAATTTGAATTTCCCGCCTAAGGAACTTAATTTGACGGGAACCAGTCGAATTTGACCCCGGCTATATTTTTGAACTTTTTTGGCGGAAATTTGACTTTCCCGCCTAGCGAACTGAATTTGACTGTTTCCAGTCAAATTTATAAAATCGACTGATAGCCTTTATGCAGTCAAATTTATAAATTCGACTGGGCTTTCAGTCAAATTTATTTGACACCAAAATGTTTTGGTTTGTTAAATTCGACTGCAAGGAGTCGAATTTAAATGCCATAAACAGTCCATAAGCTTGCTGTTTTTTCCCCCAGCCAGTACTATAAACTAACACAACCTAATTTGCGAAACAATTAGGGAAGGGGGTAGAATACCAAAAACCTAAACAATTAAAATATATAAACATTCAACCATCCGTAAGTTTAACACAACAAGTTACATTAGAAGTTAGTCCCAAAAGCTTAGCATAGTAATTCTAATCTTGCTAACAAAATGAGCAATGCTCTACAAACCCCAGTCATAATAATTCTAATTATATGTTAATACAACTAATAAAGTGGATAATTCCTTGCATCTTGATCTTCATCTTCATCGTCGTCTCCGTTTCCTCCTCCTCCGTCTCCGTTTCTTGAGATAGTGGTATCGATTGCTGCCTTTTCGATACTTGTACCCTACAATTGAATATATTAGGTACAGTGATGAAAAAAATACAACAAATATCACATTTGATATTTAAGATATCTAGATCAATTTAGATGTCTATTTAACTAAATTAAAACAGTTTGCTCAGCATCTACATTCTTAGAAGGGAAAAAAAATCTCATCTTCATATATGATCCACCACCATAGAATTCAAATCTATCCAAAAGCAATCCCAACTATAGACTTCATACAAATAGTAATTTTCAATACTTTTTACTCCTCTTAACAATGTCTTCCTAAGAATGAATCATCATAACAGAACATACAACAAGTATTACAACTTTCACTGCCACTAACGTTTAGCAAACATTCTTTTACTTGCTAACAGCTAACACAATTTCTCAGGATTCATATCCTATACTCGAGAACTTAATAGGTAACTATAAATGAAACTAAACCTAACATCTAACACAATATCACAGCTGAATTTATTGTACATACTAGATTATTTTATTGCAGGAATTATTTTTAATATGATGCAGGTGCAGGTGCTTACTGTAATGAAAGGAGTACTATAGAGGGCATCAACAGTTACCTCAAGGATGACCTTTTTGTACAGCACCATGGCATCAGCAACAAAGGACGATGCAAGCCACATATACTCAAACCACAAATCCTGCTCATTACGGTCATAATCCTTGTTTGGAAAGGCTTCATTGGCTAATAAATGCATGCGTTCATTCAACAAGGAACGTGGCACCTCCTGCATTTCCAAGGAATGGACCAGCCTATTTATATCACCTGAAACCCTTAACATAAATTGCAATGAATCATTAGATAAACGGCGGGGAGCGGCATGCGAGTTTTGTGTGGACTGAGATCCGGTCCACTGTGATGCCTCGTACGATCCAAAAACCTCTGGCACTGTATATCGAGGAAAGAGAATGGTCTTCCCCTTCTTTGGGGGTCTCACCTGCAGTGCAAGAGTAAAATTCTGCTTCAATTGAAACTTCTTTTGGCTACGTGGTGATAGAGGTGGATCAGTAGTTGACAAGTTCTCGGGTGTGGATTGTGTAGCCATCGCTCTTTCCATATCTTCCTGCGCTTTTTGCATAGCTTCCTGCAATATGCAATATATAAGCAAAAATACAATTCAAATAGTTAGTGCCTCTCAATAATGTACAAGATTTATGCCCCCTATCATACGAAATTCATTCATAGATATCCAAGTCTTAATTAAATTGAATCTGCAACATTATACTACTATTAGCTAAGGTTAATTGTTATGATATATCAAGAAAATATGTTGATAGATAATACTGAAGATAGTACAATATAGAGCATGCTATATAGGTAGGCTAGCTAGGACTGAAATGAAAGCACTATTATATGGTCTATGTGGATACACGCATTGAAAGGAAACTCCAGCAACATCTCACATTACAATATCAGACACGCACAGGGATATTATAAATCTATCCCTGTATATATGTACTATGTGGTCCTTGGTTGTAAAGTTGTGATAATAAATGAAGAGAAGTCTATCGTCTTAAAGTATTGACAACTCTAGCCAAGCATATACATCAGACAAAAAAGAAAGAGATTACTGATGACAAAAAAGAGCAGCATGTATTTAGGGAAAGAAACTGTGTGCGTTGAAATTACTAGTTAATAGATCATATAGCTAGGTATTCTGTATTCGTTTTCCGAAATCTATTCCATTTTGAACAGGTTCTCGATATCGAAAAAACCAGTACAAATCATGAGTGTCTTCCCCGACATTATTTTCTATAGTACTATATCGAGTAAGTTTTACAACAAATATTGTTGCATCATATCTATCGTGATTAATAAATAATATTCGCACTAAATGTGTAATAATCATTTATCAGGAACTCCCATGCGCATTATTACTTATACTTATCTAGAGAGAGATGACTGACTAATGGATGAAAACTCACCATCTAATGAATTGAAAAGAAGATAGAACCCAAGTCCTAGTTATTTCATGGTGATGATGATGATTTAGTAAGTAGTGCAATGGTTGCTATCAAAGTAAAAGCAAATGAAATTGGACTCGATTATTGTCAAATCACACATACTAATACATCTCTTACAAGCACACACACAAAACTTTGACAATAATCGATTCCAATTTCATTTGCTTTTACTTTGATAGCAACCATACTAATACATTTTCTTTTAACACTAATTAATCTAATTACTTATTTGGGTATCCCAAATGGAACACTAATGACATGTAAACAGATAAAAATAGAATATTTTTATAAAAAAATAGATAAACCAGGGATAAGACAAACCTTAAGTTTCAGATCTTCTGGTTTGTCAAAGTGATAGACAGTATTCATAAAATCAATATTGGAGACAGGTCCTTGCTTCTCAATCTCCATATCCTGTTTATTAGAAAAAACAAATATTAATTTCATAAGTTATACAAATATGAACCAGCACACCTAAAATGGTAAGCATCCAACACTGAGAAGCACAAACTCGAGCATTTGTCTTGTAAAATTATTTTGAAATTGTAAAAGAACTAAAATACCTCTCGTCTCTGGCTGAATGGTATGGCACCGCTGTGGTGGGCATGTTGTTGATGACTACGGGCATTCTTGCCAATTTTTGATTTATGCTTAAACACATCTCCTTCCCAGTAGGTGTTGAGGCTATCCCAGGTCCGCTGGTTGAAGTAATGAGGCTTGCACGAATGTCGAGTAGCTTGAATTCCAGATTTCCTCAGTTCACTTGCCTCTAATTCTTCTCGACGCTTCTCCAAATAAGGAAGATTTGACCAATTCACCTTCATATGTTCTTTCACAGCTCTATCCCCTTCTGCTTCATCCATTCCGTTTGGATAATCGTAGTATTCCTAGAAAACAGGATCACATAGACAAATATCAATAAAATATAACAAGTAGCTGTACTTGTAGCTGGTTGAAGTATCATAAATTACATATAATTAACAAGTACAATAACATTTCTGAATAGTGAATGCAGAGGACCTTTTGTACCCAATTTTGTACGTCTAACATTTTTCTTATCATTTTTCTTTTAGTAATGCACCATACAAATATTATAGCAGTAACTCGTTACAGCAGCAAGTACTAGAGCTCTTGTTACCATCTTTTTACCTAGTCTAATAATAGCATTACCCCCATATCCTATTTCATTTCTTATT
Organism: Saposhnikovia divaricata; assembly: GCA_036435485.1. Lineage (NCBI taxonomy): Eukaryota > Viridiplantae > Streptophyta > Magnoliopsida > Apiales > Apiaceae > Saposhnikovia > Saposhnikovia divaricata. The sequence continues at coordinate 32,161,169 of CM071600.1, forward strand.
AGTGTTCTGTTAACTACATTGCAAGGTGTCTGCAAACGCTCAAACAGTTGCCAATAACATCTCAATTGGTCTATATATCTAGAAAAATTCATCAAGACTATTTATAAGAACTGATGCATCAAGACTATTCGGAAATGTGAGAGAAAAATTCTTTCAATCACATATGTACACATTAACAAAATATAATGTACTCATACCTTAAACTTCTTAAGACAGTCATCATAAAATTGTTCACGCTCCGATCCCTTCAATTGATGTGTATTTTCATTCCAAAGCACTTTAATAATGTAGCCAAGAGTCTTCTTTTTCCTAGGTTCCCTTATACTACAACAAGTAACATACAATTAGTAAATAATTAATATATATGAACATTATATTGATATTACATGAAATAGACAAGTAATACCATTTTCCATCAACAAAATGAACAATAGCTTTCGGCTCACCAGGAGCTGGTGGTTTTGTGTAATCACCAGTCGAGCAACTGCGCCTTGCCCTTTCATATGTGATTCTTGGCATGTTTTGACTTTCCCCGTGTCCTTCCTGATCATTGTCCGCCTCTTCATCACCATTCTCATCATCACCCTCATCGTCATTGCCCCGGGAATTACCGCTGCCCCCTCCATTACCCTGGCCCCTTCCTCCACTACCACTTCCCCCTCCATTACCCTGGCCCCTTCCTCCACTACCATTCCCCCCTTTGCCTCTTCCCCTGCCCCCTTTACTATTGCCTCGACCCCCTCGACTGCCCTGTCCCCTCCCACCACTTGCCCCGATCTCCATAAGAACAAAAAATACAATGAGCCAAAACCTAGACAAACCAACCTGCAAGTATTAACAAATAATAAGGAAAAGTTAGGTTGTCGAACTTGTAAAACAGTTATTATTGCAGAATAAAATACAAGGAAAATACAGGATAAAAAAGGATATCCAGCAAGAAAAAAGAATATAACAGCTTCATTTAAACAAAACTTCAGTAAAGTCTAAGACAGGGTTGCCTACATTACAGACACTAACAATGTCTTTTTGAATTAATACCAGGTTTTTTCTTGGAAAAAGCAATGTACATGGCTCCAAAAACTAGCATTGTAATATAGTTCTGGAGGTGACTAATAGATACATAGAATGAGCTATGAATAGAAGGCAACAGACCAATCTTTTTTTGTTAAGTATGTTTCTTTATGTGCCTGAGATAAACATACACAATTCCGATAATAGAATTCCATGTAACAAGGAGCTTGAGTTAAATTTCTCAATAGTATGTCACTATTAAATGGTAGATGAATTTCTAGAAAATAGACACAAGATATTATTCTCGGCGCTAACAGAATACACTACACACAAGATAAATAATAAGAAGTGGAATCTTTTATCAAAACTTAAGAGCTAGGGCATACAGGAGGCAATTATCAACGTTTGTATTCAAAGATTTTAAAGAAAGAAAAGTGTTAAAATCGTATTGTAATTCTATTCACGAAAATCCTTCAATTTAGAGTGAACTTTTTAGCAATATACAAAGTAAATGACTAAACTTGTAATTTCAGATGAAAATCAACAAACTTTAAAGGTAAAATTACAAAATTAATTAATAAATTCGATTAAGTAATTGGATCTGCAAATCTGTAAGCATCTTAAAACACATACACAATTGAATGTCAATTAATTATATACACAAATATATGTATGTAAATAGAGGGACAGGGAGAGATAGAGAGAGGGGGGAGACAGGCAGAGAGGGAGGGAGGGAGGGAGGGAGGGGGAGATAGAGATCGAGTGAGAGAGAGAGAGAGAGAGAGAGAGAGAGAGAGAGAGAGAGAGAGAGAGAGAGAGAGAGAGATCTTTGAAAACAACTTTCCGAGCATTCTCATCTCGTGCCTCCGCGAAACTGAACAACATTGTTAGCAAAAGGGCTAACAAAAACTGAAACAAGAAACAAACTCAGATTAAAACCCCAAATTACTCTAATTAAATAAACAAACTCAGATTAAAACCCCAAATTAAAAACCTCATACCCTAATTAAAGAAACCCAAATTAATACCTGTTGAAAGCTACGTTTTCCAGATTTGAGCGTGATTTTGTAAAGCTGCGTTTTCATTTTGTAGATTTGAGCTGTGTATAGCGGAGGCGGTAACCCTAAGCGAGAGAGAAGAGAGTGAAAGAAATGAGGGGAAAGATGATATCTATATTAATAACAAATTCGACCGTTTTTGGTGGAATTTACAAATTCGACCGGATCGGTGAAATTTACCCGTGCCCCTATTTCCACTGGTTCCAGTCGAATATAAGAGACCACACAATTTTTACTCAGTAGCTAACAGACTAATTCCTGCTTTATTTATCAAAGCACAACTCCTCAAAATGCATTCAAATTAACTCAAATAAATGCATTTCATTTTGAATTCCAAATTATAATAATTTAAAATAATACAAATTATCCGTGAAATATTTATCACCATACTTCAAATTAATACAAATTTAAGTAGGAAACAAATTAACTAAGTCAAATCATCATTATCACTTCCTTCATCAATGTTGACGGCTTCAATTTGATTTTCATTGTTACTCTCATTTCGTTCTTCTTCGTGATAGGCCATGGAACGATCATTTTCAAACATTGTCAAGTCAATAAAGAAATTTGCGGTATCACGAATATTCACTCTTTCAACATGTGATGATGAAGCATTTGACACTTCATTTTGAAAAGCGTCATCGTTAGATCTAACCTTCTCTTTAGATGTCACACTTTCATTGACTTGTCGATTCTTTGTTGTTAGAACCGTGTACCATGATGACTTTGGATTTGTAATATTTGTTGCATAATACACTTGATGAGCTTGGCTAGACAACACAAACACATCTTCCGCATTTAATGTTGATTTAATCTTTACAATCCTCTCTTGCCTTCTTCGTGTCTTTAGACTTGTTCTTGTCACCAATCATTGTGTTGAATATGTTATCAAAGACATTCTTTTCGGTATGCATGACATCAATGTTATGACGAAGGTCGAGTGTATCCCAGTACGGGAGCTCAAAAAATGGACAAAGGTGGGTCCAATTATGTGTCACACCATAGTCTCTCGGTTTTCTCCAAGTTGTCTTCCCTGGAAGGGGGAACTGTATCTCCTCACATAAGGTCCTTGTCATCACACCTGAATGTCGAGTTGTGACTGATCGTGTCTCGGTTCTTCCAAATTTTGTACTTTTTCTCAGTGGATCATATGGTTCTAAGAAATAGCGAGCAGTTCCATACCAACTAGGTTTACCACCATGCTTGAGTTGTTTGGCTTTTACTTGTCCCATACAAACATGACAAGCTAACTTACCCTTGGTGGACCACAATACTGCTGCCTTCATCATAAAATTTGTTCTTGAGAACCTATCATATGTTTCTTCACCAGTGCACCACAATACTTTCAATTCATCAATCAGTGGCTGGAGGTAAACATGTAGATCTTTTGTTGGATCATTTGGCCCAGGAATAAGAAGCGGCATAAACATGTAAGGAGCCTTCGTGCACATAGATGGAGGAAGGTTGGAAAGTACAACCACCACAGGCCAAACAGTATATTCCCTAGAATGTGAATCATGAAAAGGGTCAAATCCATCACTAGAGAGGCCAAGCCTAACATTCCGAATTTCTTTCGAAAAGTTTGGAAACCTACGATCAAATCGTTTCCACTCGTCTCCATCCGCTGGGTGAGATAATTGACCTTCAACTATGACTCTATCGTGGTGCCACCTCATACATTTTGCGGTCTTCTCATTCATAAATAAACGCTGCAACCTTAAGGTAAGATTAAAGTAGCGCAAGATCTTTCGCGGGATCTTCATTTTGTTTGGATCTTTTTGCTCCTTGTATCGGCTTGTATTGCATGTATCACAATGAGTTTTGTTGCTATTTTCCTTGTAAAACAACATGCAATCATTCTCGCAAGCATCAATTTTTTCGTATCCCATATTCAATCCTCTAATCATCTTTCGCACATCGTAATAGGTCTTAGGCAAGCTGTGATTAGCAGGCAGTACTAATCCAATGAGGTGAATCAAATCATCAAAGCCATTGTTACTACAATTATGTCTGTGCTTCCAATGTAGTAGCTTGTTTACAAATGATAATGTGGTAAAATCCTTATTGTCTGGATAAATTGGTTCCGAAGATTTTTCCACCATATTGTAAAAATCTTTTGCTTTTGGATTCGGTTCTTCTTCAAAATTCTCAAAATGTTTATTTGCATCCACTAAATCTCTTAGCATATCACGAGCATCATACATATCAACATCAATATCACCGGAACTCATTCCGGTTTCAAATCGTGGCACATCCTTCTCCCCATGCAAATCCCATTTGGTATACCAATGCATAATACCATGTAGATACAAATGAATTCTCACATCACTAGGATCCATGAAGTATTGATTTCCACAAATTTGACATGGACATCTTATGAGTCCTTTATCTTCCTCTTCACGATGATTAATAGCAAATTCAAGAAAACTATTCACCCCATTTTTGTACTCCTCCGTTAAGTATTTCGATTCATCATAACGATTATGACCAACCCAACTACGATCGGATGTCATCTACAAAGTTCATATACATTGGTATAAGTTGTGTGCAACTTTAATTGGAAAAAAAAAGTCATTACTAAGCAATGTATAGTCAATACTAATTTGCCACTTTAATTTTATCAACAAATTTAAGATACTTGAACATACAATAACACAAATAATAACATTTATTAACATCTATTATGAGAAAAAACATCAATATTACAAGGATTAGTGATACTTACTTATGATTTAGATGAACTCTTCAAGGAAGCAAAATGAATGTGGGAGAGAAAGGAAAGTGAAGTTAGAAAGGGGAAAGTGAGAAAAGAGGCAGAAGACGTTCTGCTAAAACAGATCTGACAAGGCTAAAAATGACCGAAAACAGTCGAATTTATAAATTCGATTGTTTTCGGTCAAATTTATAAAATCGACTGTAGTCGGTCAAATTTATAAATTCGACTGTAGTCGGTCAAATTTATAAATTCGACTACAGTCGGTCAAATTTATAAATTCGACTGATGTTGGTCGAATTTAAATTTAAATAATTAAGAAAAAATTAGGCAGGGATTTTCCCGCTCAAAATTAAATTCGACTGCTCATTAATTCGACCGCGTCCGGTCAAATTTAATGCCGCGAAAAATTTTGTTGGGGCAAAATAGTTCCCGCCTGTGCAGCCAAACAAATTCGACCTCATCTACAAACTCGACTGCTTAATTTCGACCGGCATTAAATTCTACCGTTTCCGGTCGAATTTAAGTCTGACCAATAATTAATTGAGATTGATCCTAAATTCGACTAGAACCAATCGAAATTGTAACAGTCGAATTTAGCCAGTCGATTTTAGCCGAGTTTTCTTGTAGTGCCTTGAAAAATAGGTATATATAAGAAGAGTTTCACATAATTATTTGATTTTTTTTTAATTTTTAATGGCCATGCTTCTTTAACATAAAAAAATATGGCGAGATTATATTTGTTATATTTAATCATTTGATATTTTTTCAAAACTGCTTTCATGTTATTTTGTTTTTCGACGATGTTTTCTTAATTTAATCATTTTTTTAAATTTAATATTTGAGATTTTCGGTGATCTAACCCTTATCAATTTTTCTTTGATCTCACATTTTAATTAAGTTTGTGAGACATAAATTCATCTGTTGATTAGTTTTTTTTTTGGAAGATTAACATTAAGATGAGTTTTAGTTCAGTTACAAAAATTACTAATACAATTATTAGTTACCTGATATTTATAATTTATATTTATCTTGTACGTATTTTTAATGTGTATTTAATGTAAAAGAAATTACGGAGAGAGAAACTATAATTTTATGCCATTTTATATTGTAAATATGAATATAATATTCATACAATTATATTTAGAAATTAGTTACACAGTAGACAAGTAGGTTAACTCTATGCTAAAAATAATGAACATGATTGTAGGATTCTTAAAGTAATTTAATTTTGTGTAAAAAGCCACGAAAGAAAACTAGGATTTGTGAATAATTATTTAGAAATAAAAATTAACTAAAAAATATTGAAAATAAAATTTGAAAAATTGACACTTTTAATAGGGATGTCTAGTGCCAACCAATAAAATGTCATTTTTTAAAATGGTGCTATGACATGTTGAGCACCTAAAATAAAAATTTAATTATTAAAGATTGTTAAAATATAATATACAAATTCATTTGTAAATTCCTATAACATTAGTTCGACTCAGTTTAATTTTTTTAATATAAAGATTGTTTATTATCAATATCAATTCGAAGATACATGACTTTCGATATATGACTGATGACTCAGTTCGACTGCTTGCCAACCTAATATTTTTACAATTTATAATTTATCACAAATTAATACCCTGAATATGGGCTCCGTGATCCTTAGAAAAATAGCTAGCTTTTGAATGAAGAGAATGTAGATTATAATATAAAATTGATCCAATTGCTATTGGGCACCCTTAATTTACCTTCCACCCCAAAAAATGAAAATGAGGAGATCAATCCACACACTCCACAATCAATCCTTATAAGAGCCATAACTAGCTAGCGGCAAGCAAATGGCATCCTCAAACAATATGTCACTCCCTGTCAACAAGCCTGTTCGCAAAGATTGTCGCACCAAGGTTAACGGCCGTGGCTGCTGCCAGCTCCATGTGCCGCGCGCCTGTTTCAGCTCACTCGCCAACTAAGTCACAAAACCGACGGCCAGACAGTTGAGTGGCTGCTGCACCACGCAGAGCCAGCAATAATTAGGGCTACTGGATCAGGAAGTGTTCCTTCTGATCAGCTGGTTTGTACATCAGCTGGCGCGATCCAGCATGGGCGCCGTCTGTTATGGCACCGTTGAGTGGGTCGGTGGCTGGTCATGGGGGTTCTGTACCTGGATTGTTTGTTGGGGTGGAGCCGGATTGCAGATTGTTTTTGGAACAAGGTGATGGGATGGGAGCTGCTGGGAATGTGGGTCTTGGAGACGTGGATGTGGAGTACCCGAAAATGGGGTACTATATATGTCATTGTTGATGTTTGGGGAGGGGGAGGAAGAAGCGGAGAAGTTATTTATGAGTTAGAGGTCAAAATATTGTGGTAGCAGGGGGTGATTGTGATTGTGAAATGTCAAATGTCATTGTATCATCAAATCTGGATATTAGGTAGTGTACCGGAAGCTTATGAAAAACGTTATCATTTTATTGTATGCCGTTTTAGTTGATTGTTGTCTGAGTTTTTAATTTTCATTTCATGTATGTACTTTGTGTATCCGTTTACCGACGATCGGTTTATTGCCTGATTACCACCCTGTTTATTTCAAAAATATTCATATATTTTTTTATTTCATAAATATTCACATATTATTTTCTCATGATTCTTTTTATTTTTATATAAAATCAAATTAAATTGATACTGAGTCCTGTTCCAAGAATGGTTCCAGTTTTGTATAATGATTGAAAACATGTGAAAATCAACTGATGCTTGGAAACAAAAAGGTTAGTTTTTTAATAATATATTCCAAAAAACAAAATCTAAAATATACATTACAATCATAATTTTATGTGTGAGTAATTAATACTATGTAACATTTCAACACAAGATTTTAAACAATTTCACAGATTAATATATCCGTTAATATTGCTAATGTAAGATCATTAATTAGTTGGGATTGGATTTGAAAGTGAGATTTTGTTTTACAAAAATTAGTTGTTGGTAAGCACTATTAAGTCCATTGAAACTTATACATTGGTATGATGACAAATAATTATAAAGATAAAAAAGTAATAAGAAAAAAGTAGTGGAAGATTATATGCAAAGTCCAACTATTGTATATTATATATTATTTGTTTTTACTATTAATTACATGGAAAAAAATAGTTGCTAAAATCGAGCAAAACCAGAGTACGTACCTACTAGATACTATATATCCTCAAAATCACAATATTTTTAAACCATATATATAATACATCCCATTTTTTCTAAACAAAAAGAAAAAGAACAAAAGAAATGAGAAAACAAGGAACAAATGTTTCCAATTAGTTTATCTCCTAATGTCAATATTCAAAAATAATAATCACAATATTTTTAAACCATATACATGATACATCCCATTTTTTTTAAAGGGTGTTTGTGTATGTTATTATTGTCAACGTATCTTCATCTTTGTATATGAATATTAACTATTGTTTTGTTAGGCTTGAATAGACTAGAAATATATAAAAAAATGTTAATTTTTTTGTCAATCGTACCATTCTTCTACATACACAATTACAGTACTATTTATCTATTACCACTCCATATATTTCCTTCAAAAATAATCATATATGAATATAATCATAATTCTTTTTAAATTTATATAAAATCAAACAAATTTGATGTGTCATGTAATGAGAGAAAATATGTGAAAATCAACCTATGCTTGGAAATGAAAAAAATTGTTTTTTCAAAAATATCTTCCTACAAACAAAATATAAATTAATATATTTCAATATAAAATTTCTGATATATATATATATATATGTATATATATTTAAGCATAGAGCCTATATATGTCTATGGTCACTAGGATAAAAATACCAATCTAAATATTGTCAAGAAAACTTGTATAAAAATTTTCAAGAAATTATATTTTGAAAGATTATCAGAAAACTTGTATAAAAACTTTCAAGAAATTTGGCCGGATTTTTTTGCTCATTGAATGTGTGCATCCGCTTGGAAGGAAAGTGAGGTAGATGAATTGTTGGTGAAATAAGTTTGGTTGATGAAATTAGTGTATATAAACTTTGGTAACTAATATTTTTAAAATGTTTAAAGTTTTTAATTATATTTATTAAAATAATGTGAATATTTTTAAAAAAAAATTAAGCAATTACGATGTTCAAACTACATGTTGGTACCAATTAAACCAATATGTTCAATGTAAATTAAAAAAATTGATTTAATTTTATTGAAAAACTAATTATGGTGATATGGTTTAAAAAGATAAGTTAATATTTTTCTATATATGGAACAATGCAAAGATACTTCAACAAAAATTTATTTGGACTAATAAAATTGCACTTAACTATTTTAGTAAAATTATTTCAAAGAAAAATAATAATAATAAAACTAAAATATGAGAAATTATTTAAAACCCAATCCTTGCCTTCTCACGATCCAATAGAAAGAAAGATATGTCCACTTAAAATTTGGCACCGATTAAGAAGACACAATTCTTGATTTCCAACAAAATATTCAGATTAAAGCTTAATGACTAATTTTCATCTACTGCTTCTTCCATCTCCTCGTCCTCAAATTCTCCCATCTCCTCGTCTTCTGCTTGGAAGTCTTCATAATCGTTGGAGGATCCCTCTGAATTTTTTGGTCGTTTTAGGCGAATCCTACATGCAATAGTTTCTTTGATCTGTCAACCACAGGGGAAAAAGAAGATTATTATTCATTGTTAACAACTCTATTTCATTAACAAAAACTTATAATATGTTACAACTTATTCAATCATAATTTTTGCTAAACAGTTTATTTTCTATCTACCTCATCTCTAGCATCAATTGGAATTGTTTCGGGATTTACGGTAAATTCATCCATTTTCCATAAGGTCTCATCATTTCTGCAGGAGTAAAAAACATAACTTTTTTTGTATCCCACAAGATCATCCCCGTTATAAATGGGTATGTCTTTTTTGTTTTCTTTCCAATATCCGCTAGTAGTCCCTATGATAGTACTTGTTTCCCATCCTTCTCCTGTTGTCTTTGTTGTCTTTCTTTCTCCTTTATTTGTGATGTAATATGCTTCATTATCCTCACAATGAGAGAACTCATCTCCTACATATTGTATACCTAAACATTAAATCGTCAATTTGAAAATTGTATCAAAATAATATATTTTTGTCAATCAAATAAGATATTTAATAAGAAACACTATAAAGAGCACGTGGATCGGATGAATATAAATTAAAAATTCATAATTCAATAGCAATAAATTAAAAATTCATAATTCAATAGCAAGAAAAAGATGAAAAAATAAAAATAAAAAATATTAGAGATAATGATATGGCTTATAATTCAAACATGGGAATAATATGAGCAAATATAACATACAAAAAACACAAGTGATAGCAAATAAAAAAGAAACACGAGTGAACATGTTTCAAAAAGGATCTTAGAATTTTTGTGGTTGATTCTCTTAACACCATATTCTTTATTTTAATCCGAATTTTTTACAAAGACTTATCATGATAGGAAAAAATGCCAGAATAAGCCAGAATGGAGATTAAGAACACAAGGCCAGCATCAAGATTTTGTGTGAAATTAATATTATAACTTGATTTTGGAGATATATTTGAAATCCACAGATATTATGGCATCTACCTTGTTCTCCCAACACTTTGAAATTTCAAGAGAATTTTTTTATAAATGTTTAAGAGTAATTACGGTTCTGATTTTCAACCCAAAGATAACTTAATTTGTAAAGCATTCAAAGTTACTTCAAGTATAGAATAAAGAAGTTCAACACAATTCAATTCAATACAATTCAAAATATGATTGGAGTTTTGGAATGGAGATTGGAAAAATAGGACAAAGAATGATTTAAAATATCATTGGATAAACATCAAATTAGGAGTTCTCTTATTAATTAATTAAAATTGAGACATTCCTTCTTACCAATTAAACATCTCAACTGAACACTAACACGCAGAATAAGGTTCCAATTTCATTAATCATATTAAAAAAATCACATCAGCAAAAATCCCTATGCAAGAAACAAGTAGATCTGAACCCTAAATGCCAAAACAGACAATGAATTAAATTTAAGATTTTTCCTAAGCCCTAGTCCTGGGTTACCATAACATAATATTAGATCTAACAAAGTAAGAAACATAAAGAATAGATCACAGTATAAATCTAAACCATTACTGTTATAATTAACTGAAAGGTAATTAAAAAAGGTAGATAAACCAAAAACTTACGTACCGAATCTATGTTGTTCAGGGTCAAGTTGCTGAATTCCATCCCTAACCTTGACCAAATGATCCGATGCCAATGGAACACCCACAATCTTCTTGATTAAATAATCTAAGATTAATTGACAAGGAGAGGGCACAAAACGAAACCCTGGTGGCACGGTTGGTAAGGTTTTTAGTTCAGTCTCAGCATCTATCTTTTTATTCTCTTCTCCTGATGAATTACCACTACTGCTCGCTGGTACAATATTATGCACCATTGTATGTAAAATAAGCATGGAAATTTTAAATATATCCATTACCTTTCCAAAGAAAAAGAGTTCTACTACCCTTAAATTATGATCTTGCAGTAGATAGCTTTAAGAAAAAGAACCAATTAAACAACAGTCGAGTAAGTAAAGGAAGAGGGAAGGAAGGGGGTATACATAGTCCTGACAAAAGAGGTGAGGTGTACATGGGTATGTGGCGGAGATGTCTATGTAGTTTACTAGTATGTTTTGTAAAATGCTTTATAGAATCGGTTTTACAAAATTTGAATTCTAAGAGACTCAAGTCCCTCTTTATGTTGATATTTTTAAATGAGTACAATTACTATAATTATATTATACTATTGCTACATCGTCCTTTTACAAAAAATTCTAAATTATTGATTTTATTATATAACTAGCTAACCGTATTTTTTTGATATATTATAAATTTCATTTTATGTTACAAATGTATTTTATATAATCATTATTTTTTAATAATTATTTTAGTTTTAGTTTAAATAATTAATATAAATTTAATTAATGATATGCATGATTTAAAACTTATATTACGAAATTTTAAATTAATGTCGTTGACCGAACTCGAACCCTGATTAGTAAAGTAATGTAATCATATATAATATTTAATTATTAGATCTAACAGTTCTTATTTATTACTAAAAATCTAACGACCATTATTCGTTGTATACGGATTTTTAATATATACTAGCTTAAAACCAGTGCGATGCATGGATGTTTTTTAATATAAACGAAACTTTCTTTTTAGTTTAAATTAAAAAATTTAAGAGATGAATTTTTTGTAGGATTAAAATTTTAAATGATATATATATATATATATATATATATATATATATATATGTGTGTGTGTGTGTGTGTGTTGTCCGTGATATTTTTATAAAAGAATGTTTTAGCTGAAAAACGTAATCGGTTAGTTATTAGTTATTATAATATTATTATTTTATGTTTACTTAAATAAAGCTTCCGAATAGGTTTTAGTGGAAAAAAACTCATAGTGTTTCTTGAAAATAAAAATTTTTAGTTAGATAAAATATAAAATATAATGTATTTTACAAGAAAAAGGAAACATTTTACTTAAATAAAGTTACCCGAATAGATTTTACTGGAAAAAAATAACAAAATAGAAAAGGTAAGGTATTTTAGCTAAGAAAGGTATTTGGTTAATTATTAGTAATTATAATTATAAAATTTATTTCATTAAATAGAATTGCTCATAGTGTTTTTAGAAAAGGAAAAAATGTAGTTAGATAAAATGTAAAAGATAATGTATATTACGTGAAAAAGGAAATTGATTTGTTATTGAAAAACAGAAAAAGTAACATGTTTTACCGGAAAAAGGAAATTTATTAGTTATTAGTAACTATAAATAATTAAGTAAGGATGATTAAGTAAAAATAACATGTACGATTAAGTAAGGGTAGATAAGTAAAATCAATATGTACCGTACCAACCAAATTTTTAATGTTCCCTATTATATAATAATGTAGATTTTATTAGTGATCGAAAGATATTGTGTGACATTGGTTTACTAAGTGCACCAATAAATCATGATTTTTGGGCGTCTATGGTGGGCTTGTGGATTACCCAAGTTGTTTGCATTTGGGCCAGTTTACTTTGGCTTATTTTCAGATTCGGAATTGGGACTCGACCCGTTTTTCAGAAAAAACTCGGGATTTGACCCAGGTCTTCATAACAGCCCAAAGGGACTACCATGAGATGGGTAGCAGGTAGATTGATGCTAAGGGTCCTCGGAATGGCCTCCCATGAATGATCCACAGCCCATAGACATCAATACATAGCTTCCGGGACAACTACCAGATATGGCTTACCGGGATAGCTTCCATAACCGACTTACCAGAGGGGCTGCCAGAGTTTAGGTTACCGGGCGGTACCCCCAGAGGAGCTGCCAGAGTTTTGATTACCTAGCGGTACCCCAACTTCCCCAGAAGCCTGACAGAATCGCAGAATCGGATAAGGATAGCATCCTATCTTTTAGGAGCACGTCATTAACATTAAAATACACCTATAATCGGGTAGATATTCAGTTATTTAAGAATATATATCATCATTATATGATATATAATTCATTATTGAGATAAATATAAAGAGATAAGTTTTCTACACTTCTAGAACAAATTGGTAACCTGATAACTACATCAAATTCAGTTGATAAACGTATATATTAGTCATAATCCCTTGACAAATGGGATAATTCATCACAACTAATTGATCATATCAATCAAGAACTACAAACGGGCTTGATCCACTATAAATAGTGGTATGTAGGCAGTTTGCGGGATCTTCTTAGACACTTACACTCCTTGAGTAGCTAGAGCACGTATGTGCACTCTTGTGTGAGACATCATTATTAGGGTTCTTGGCAGGCAAATATTTTGTCCTTGATCTCTATTCTCGCAGATTCAGTCCGATACTTCCGAGGAACCACATCCCGTGTTCTTCGGTAACCCTAGTTGTGAGCCTTTCTGGACAGCTAGTCTTAAAACCTTGATTATGAGCCTTTTTGGGCAGTTAGTAGGTTTCAGATTCAATAGCGCTATTTCAGCAACAGGCTCCTAGTTGTTGTGCAAAATTCCTCCCACAACAATACATATATCCTAAACACTTAACAAACATTAGACTATATAGTTGCTGACCAATAAGCATGAAGACAACTACAGCAAAATCTGAATTCAATAAACCAAAACGAAATGATATCGGAACTGAAAATAAAAATTAATTGAAATTTATAAAATAGGCAATGAGTAACATATGAAATTCTGAATTCTAAAGCATGAAAATATTTTAAATTGAAATATAGATTCCATCAAAAATTCAATAAGTCTGCTAATCAATCATCTGAAATATGCCAGAAAATTATTGTATCCGATTTGGAGGCCTTCAAATGTATTTAGTATGAATTGTATTAGAATGTTTGTAGAATAATATATACGGTTGTGAATAATTTCGTGATGAGAAGGGTTTTGAGTAGAAAATTTAGAATATTAGCAGTCACTCACTAGTCACTAGTCAGAAGAATGCACAACATTAGGTTTTGGACTTCTAATGTTTAATATATATTTATTATATGTATTTATATAAATATAGTGTATATTAAATTATATAAATTTAATTGGATCGGTTTTTAAATGAATCGGATCATACATGATCCATATCCATATTTATTGGATCGGATTTTTATCGGATTGGATTTTTATCTGATCAGATTAATTTTAGATAGATGCATATCCAGTTATAAGGCCTCAGATTGGATCTGATCGGATTGAACCTCCGGTCCATTGACAGGTTCCACAATTACAAGCCCTAAGTAGCCAGCAAGCAACGGCGTTCTCCATCAAACCAGTCAAATCACTCAAATTGGTTGACACACGCTCATCGACATAAGCTGAAGCTTTTGGAAAGGGAAAAGAAGAACCAACTGCGCCTGGAAGTACATAAAGACCAACTTTAAGCTAGCCTCGAAGAAGAATTTTCTTGGATACTCGATCCTTTATAGGAAAATAAAATGGGTGAAATTCAAAAAACACATTATTGTCACAAGTGAAACGATTGACACTTAGCAGATTTTTTTGTTATAGATGGAACATAAAGCATATTAGATAAACAAAAAGAATGATGAAAAGTTTAAAAAAATATTCACCAACTGATTTGATGTCAAGTTCAGTACCATTGCCAACGTGCATCTTATCGTGTCCTTGATATTCAGATGAAGTGGTGAGATTAGAAAAATCAGACTTCAAATGGTGAGTAACACATGTGTCAGAATACCACGTAGGATCAAAAGAGGAGCCTGGTGCAGTTAGCATTGCAGATGGATAAGTAGATCCTCCAGAAGAGTGACTAGAAAATTGATAATTAGGACACTAAAAGCATGTGTGTCCTAGATGACTACATGTTTGGCATATTAGTCTATTTGAAAATTGAGGAGAGTAATTATTATGCCCTCGTGCACCATGCCCCCTGCCTTGATAGTTGCTATTGCGTCAATTTTGGCAGGACCTTTGGTTTTTGACATTACCGTTTGACGAGTCACTATCTTTTTTGCTGAAAAAATTGGTTGAAGGAGATATATCAGATGCAACATGAAGCTTCTCTTAATGGATCTCTTGGCTAATCTTTAGGCCAAGAAGTTCATCCAGTCCGATAGGATCAATACGTGTGTTAATGGAGGTGACAAATGCATTATAATCTGTAGAGAGTGTTATGCCCAAATCTGGCATAATAGCTAAATTGATTTGATTTGCTAAATTAATGGTTCATAATTGACTATGGGCCTAAAAGATGATAATTGGGCCACTAAAGAACACCATTGGATTCAGCCCGGCACAGCTATAGTGCCACTGCGCTCATGATCTGGTCTAAGGGACCGCTTCGCTGGTACACTCTCATTGGGATCGCTTCGCGATGCCAGCACATCTGCTGGATCGCTATCTCTAATTCTTTATTGGAAGGCTCATGGCCAGACCCAAGGTCGCATGAGTAGTTGGACATATGGGATCGCTTCGCATGGCCAGATCCCACGAGGTCGCATGCTAGGTCCTGATTAATTCTCTATTGGCCAATTCTATCAGTTCAAGACTATGGGCTTCCACAACTGGGCCATGGATCACGGATAGGGTTGACGATTCACTGCCATGTCAACCCTAAGCAAGTGGGCTTGGACTTTGGTTTATCTCCTAAAACCCTAGCCCGCCTAGGTAACTTGTTGCCCAAGAACTACATCAGGCTTGATCCCTATAAATAGGGTACGTAGGCACCTTGATACGGATGAGAAACAGTTTACCTGAAAACACCTATCAAGCTCAGCCACATCTAAACACACAAACCCTAAATCCCTTGTTCTTCTTTTATTAGCAAAATATCCGTATTTCGATCCGATAATCCAGCAAACCTCCAAAATATTGTTATACAATATTCTCCCTATAACATTTGGCGCTAGAAGGAGGGCATAGTCATTGAATTGGGAGAGGCGATGACTAAATCACACAAAAAGAAGAATGATGGAGAGACCCCGGGATCGCATAAGGTTAACAAGGACGATCCCCTAACGAGGGACCCCTCAGAGGACGAGGTATCCAAGGACAACTCTAAGACTGGGTACAAGGAAGAGCACACCCCCCCCCCCAGTACAGAGGGTGGCGTTGACCAGCGAGGTTATGTCTTTTCTAAAAGGCCTCGGCGAACAAGTGACCGCTGTACATGAGAGGGTCGCAAAAGTGGAGAAGCGCTATAGTTCTAGAGGATCGAAGAGGAACGCAAGGACAAGTGGTAGAACACAAGGGGAAGGAAGCAAACTCCTTGCTAAGAAACTCATTGATGACTTCGAGGATGTCCTAACAGATCAAACGAACCCTGACTGGAATGAGGAAGAGGATTCGCTCGAAAAGAAAGGAGGATCGCATGACAAGGTCGCCTCATCTGAGGGGAGATCGGTCAGTGTTTTTGACCATCTCGGAAAGAAGCTAACTGAACATGACCTTCGTCCAAAATTTGAAAAGGTTAATGCACCTCAGAATGAAGAATCTAAGAATAGAAGCAAGGGCACTCATCGACCATTGTCTCCTCATCGAGATCGCGAGCGGTCATATCGTCGTGATGACAGACCCCCCTATCCTCGCAGAGAGCGTGAGTGGTCCCATCGTCGCGATGACAGACCCCCGTCTCATCGAGACCAAGAACGATCTCAATACCATGAAGAGGATCATAAAAAGAAGGATCGCAGAAATGACCAGGAGGAGTCTAGCGTCCCAAAAAAGACTCAGTCACACCATGGAAGTACTGGAGGTAAAAAGGAGGGTGACAAGGAAGTCAAAGTAGAAGATTATAAGCTGGAGGAGTTGAAAAAGGCCTTGGATGCAATGAACAATGAGAAGGGGATCTTTAGCACTATGGGCTCTTCTTCGCCCTTTACCCACGAAATTCGAACCGCGCCACTTCCTGCGGTGTTTCGAGGGCATCATGCGGACATGACCTATAATGGAGATACTGATCCAGCAGAGTTCGTAATTCGGTTTAACAATGAGATGGATGTCTACCAGGTCTCGCATCTGGCGAGGTGCAGATTGTTCGCAGCTTCGCTAAGAGGAAACGCTCAGCAGTGATTTTCGAAGCTAGGGGCACTGATTGTCATCGATTCTTGGGAGCAATTCGTGGACATCTTCATTAAACAGTTCCAGTCCTCAATGCTCTACGCACCCCCTGTGTCTATCGTGGCAAACATAAAACAGAAGGAAGGAGAAACCCTTCATGATTATTTCAAGAGGTTCAATGCTGAGGTGCCTCGCGTACGAGGTGCAAATGATGAAGCTGTAAAAAATTTCCTCATCGCTGGAGTGAGGGAAGGTACTGAATTTTGGAAGAAGTTACAAGAACAAACCCCTAGCACTCTTTCTGAATTGCATAAGGTCGCTGAGCCTTTCAAGCATGTCGAGAAGTCACTTGCAGATTTGAAGAAGAATAATGAAAGGAGTAGCAGTTGGAGTAGAAACAGGGGAGTAAAAAGAAAGGACTCCAGAAGTCCTAGGCGAAGACGGGATCGAAGTCGAAGCCCCAGCCCAAAAAGGAGAGACCGCGATCCTTTGAGGTGATCCCCTCCTCGAGCTCGCCCCGCGAGGAGTGAAGACAAGTTTATTCCTCTGGTTGCCCCAATTGATCACATCTATGCAGTCAATGCAAACAAGGGGGTATTCAGGAAGCCTCCACCGATGGGTCCGAAGGGGACTGCAGACACTAGCAGATATTGTGCCTTTCATGAACAAACAGGGCATGATACAACAACTTACCGGGAGCTCAAACAGCAAGTGGATCAGTTAATTCGTGATGGAAAGTTAACTGAATGGGCAGTTCGTGAGGTGAAGAAGCATAATCCCAAGTCTGGCCTTGGTTATAATCAAGCCCCCCACCTGAACAGAATCCAGTCATTAAGGAAAGGGAAACACGAGGTGGAAGTATTCATGTGATAATTGGAGGACCCCACATCAGAGGAGACAACAATAGGGCTAGAGAAAGATATGCTCGCGAAGCTAAGGAGCGACCTCTCACCAATATTCATCACCTGCAGGAACGACCCCCAAAGCTCTTCAAGGGGGAAGATACAAATATCATGTTCACTGAAGAAGAAGCGAAGTGGGTCCACCACCCTCATTCGGATGCCCTCGTTGTCCGAATTCGAATTGGGTCGCAGAATGTTCACAAGGTCCTTGTGGACAATGGAAGCGCAGTGAATGTCCTAATATACGAGGTCTATCAGAAAATGGGATTCGTGGATAGAGACCTTATCCCTACCGTAGGGCATCTTTACGGTTTTACTGGAGCTTCAGTCAATGTCAAGGGCCGCATAAGGCTCCCTATCACTTTAGGGGACGAGCCCTGTATCACTACCCAAATTGCAGACTTTATGGTGGTTGATCAACCTTCAGCCTATAATGCTATCGTAGGGAGGCCAATACTCAAAGAAATGAGGGTGGTTACTTCTATTTACCATCTCTCTATGAAGTTCCCTACCCCAAATGGAGTCGGATGCATTAGGGGGGCACAACATGAATCTCGTGAGTGCTACAACAAGGCCCTCAAGTCAGCAGAAAAAGGGAATAATTTTATGACAGATAAGATGGAGTGCGAGGAGGAAAGTAGGCCTCGCAAGACAACCTTTGTACCCCCAACAGATTGTAACATGATCTCGATTGAGGAGCTCCCAGCTGATTATTTTGATAATTTGGGAATTCAAGTAGAACCAGTACCAGGGGCTTTGATGATGGGAACCTCGCAGCCAGTAATGGTTCTCCAGGAAGGGATCGTGGAAGAGGCTACGGATAGTGACAGCGAGGAGAGCCCGGAGCAGGCCGTTGTGCGAGCCCGAAAGGGAAAATGGGTTCACAAGGAAACATCTACACTGACAGAATTGCCAAATGGAATTACACAAACAACAACTGTTGTTAAGGAGTATGGGCACGCGGGTGCCAACCCCTGCGAGGTAGAATCAAGTCAGGCTCGTGAGTATAATCTAGATCTTGATCCTCGCATCCCAGAACATGTGGAGCGAGCCGGGGCAGCTGAAGACACAATTCCTGTCCTCGTCGATGAGCAGGACCCTTCAAAAGTGTTGAAGATAGGGTCGCAACTCAATCCTGATTTGAGAAAAAGGCTGGTTACTTTTCTGAAGGCAAACCTTGACGTGTTCGCCTGGTCACATGAAGATATGGTTGGGATCGATCCTAATGTAATGTGTCATAAGTTAAACTTGGATCCAAGAAAGAAGGGAGTCAGACAGAAAAGGCGACCCATAAGTGGAGAACAGGCTGAGGCTTTAAAAGCAGAAGTGGATAGACTCCTCGAAGTAGGCCTCGTTAGGGAATCATTCTACCCTGACTGGCTCGCGAACCCAGTCCTTGTGAAGAAGCCAAATGGAAAGTGGAGGACATGTGTAGACTTTACCAACCTCAACAAACATTGTCCCAAAGATAGTTTTCCGTTACCAAGGATCGACCAGTTAGTGGATGCAACAACAGGGCATGCACTTCTTTCTTTCATGGATGCTTACTCTGGATACAACTAACGCTACGCCATAAACGCACATACGCAACCCTTTTTACAAAGCGTTGCACAGAAAGCGTTTCGTTAGATAGAAATTTTGGGTCTTTTGCAACTGAGCTGAACTGGTGTTGCGTTAGATATAATTTAGTGTTGCGTATTACCCATAGTGTTTCACATCATGCAACACTAACTGCTGGTGTTGCGTTAGATAATTTTTTATTTTAATAAATGATGACGTGGAAGAAGTGGGACCCACATGTGCTAACGTGGCATTTGCTGACGTGGCAATTGTGGGGCCTGCAATTGCTAACGTGGCAGAAGTGGGCCCCACCTGTGATGACGTGGCATTTGATGACGTGTCAAAAGTGTTGCATTAGATAACAGTAGTGTTGCATTATCTGTTTGAAGTGTTGCATTAGATATATTTTTTTTATTTAAATTCTGACGTGGCAGGTGCGGGACCCACCACTGCTGACGTGGTAGTGTGGGGCCCACAATGGTGACGTGGCAGGAGGCCCACCAATGCTGACGTGGCAATTGTGGGGCCCACAATTGCTGAGGTGGCAGGAGTGGGACCGACCTCTGCTTACGTGTCATATGATGACATGGCATAAGTGTTGCATTAGATAACAATAGTGTTGCATTTGCTGTATGAAGTGTTGCATTAGATATATTTTTTTATTTAAATTCTAACGTGGCAGGTGCGGGACCCACCACTGATGACGTGGCAGTGTGGGGCCCACAATGGTGACGTGGCAAGAGGCCCACCAATGCTAACGTGGCAATTATGGGCCCCACAATTGCTGAGGTGGCAGGAGTGGGACCCACCTCTGCTGACGTGTCATATGATGACGTGGCATAAGTGTTGCATTAGATAACAGTAGTGTTGCATTTGCTGTATGAAGTGTTGCATTAGATATTTTTTTAACTAGCCTTGTCCCGAATGATGAATCTATTTTTTTAAATTATTTTTTCGACGTTCCAATCACACGGATGTCAAGATATAATGATTTTAGTGGTACGGTAATTTTTCAAAAAAATTCCTATATGTATTTGGTTTGGTTTTATAACGGTCAAACCGGTCAAAGTGGACTTCCTTTTAACTAGTCTTGTCCCGAATGATGAATCTATTTTTTTAAATTATTTTTTCGACGTTCCAATCACACGGATGTCAAGATATAACGATTTTAGTGATACGGTAATTTTTCAAAAAAATTCCTATATGTATTTGGTTTGGTTTTATAACGGTCAAACCGGTCAAAGTGGATTTCATTTTAACTAGTCTTGTCCCGAATGATGAATCTATTTTTTTAAAAAAAATTTCGACGTTCCAATCGCCCGGTGTGTCAAGATATAACGATTTTAGTGATGCGGTAGTTTTTTACAAAATTTGCTAGATTTATTTAGTTTGGTTTTATAATGGTCAAACCGGTCAAAGTGGACTTTCCTTTTAACTAGTCTTGTCCCGAATGATGAATCTATTTTTTTAAATTATTTTTTCGACTTTCCAATCGCACGGGTGTCAAGATATAACGATTTTAGTGATGCGGTAATTTTTTTAAAAATTTCTTAGATGTATTTGGTTTGATTTTATAACGGTTAAACCGGTCAAAGTGGACTTTCCTTTTAACTAGTCTTGTCCTGAATGATGAATCTATATTTTTAATTTATTTTTTCGACGTTTCAGTCGTACGGATATCAAGATATAACGACTTTAGTGATGCGGTAATTTTTTAAAAAATTTGCTAGATTTATTTGGTTTGGTTCTATAACGGTCAAACCGGTCAAAGTCGACCTTCCTTTTAACTAGTCATGTCCCGAATGATGAATCTATTTTTTTCAATTATTTTTTCGATGTTCCAATTGCACGGGTGTCAAGATATAACGATTTTAGTAATGCGGTAATTTTTTAAAAAATTTCCTAGATTTATTTGGTTTGGTTTTATAACGGTCAAACCGGTCAAAGTCGACCTTCCTTTTAACTAGTCTTGTCCAGAATGATGAATCTATTTTTTCCAATTATTTTTTCGACGTTCCAATCGCACGGGTGTCAAGATATAACGATTTTAGTGATGCTGTAATTTTTTTAAAAATTTCCTAGATTTATTTGGTTGGTTTTTTAACGGTCAAACCGGTCAAAGTCGACCTTCTTTTTAACTAGTCTTGTCCCGAATGATGAATCTATTTTTTTAAATTATTTTTTCGTCGTTCCAGTCATACGGATGTCAAGATATAACGATTTTAGTGATGCGGTAATTTTTTAAAAAATTTCTTAGATGTATTTGGTTTGATTTTATAACGGTTAAACCGGTCAAAGTGGACTTTTCTTTTAACTAGTCTTGTCCCGAATGATGAATCTATATTTTTAATTTATTTTTTCGACGTTTTAGTCGTACGGATGTCAAGATATAACGACTTTAGTGATGCGATAATTTTTTTGAAAAATCCTAGACTTGTTTGGTTTGATTATATAATGGTCAAATCGATCAAAGTAGACATTTTGTTGATTTATTTGTTAATCTGCAATATTATTATATATAATACGTTATGTATTGCAACTATTTTCACATTCATTTTTTTAAAACATTCATCATGTTTTCATTTTTTAAAAACTCTCATTGCTTAAAATTAGAAAATTAAATTATTATTTTATGAAAAAATTATAATAATAACACAACACCCAACACTGGTGCACAACACAGGTTTCTAGGTGAAAACTTTGGGCGGGCTATTTTCCCCCCTTAAGCAAATAATTCAGACACAACTTTCCCCCTAAAAACACTCACCTCATTCTCTATCTCTCGATATCCACTCAATAGAGTGAATTTATAAACTTTATTACTTTACTCTTTACAACTCTTTCTTCGTCATTCGTTCCACTATCTCTATAGACAAACACTGTATGTTCAATTCCTAACTGATATTGTTTTCAGTTTAGGGTTTTGTATTTAAGTTTTTGGGTTTCTATCTTTTTGTTGTTGTTCAGATTAGGATTTGGTATTTGCTTGATATTTGATTCGGTTCTGTGTTAGGGACAGAGAGAGAGAGATAGAGAGAAAAAGGGAGAAAGAGAGGAAGAGAAAGAGACAAAGTGTGTAAAAACCACGAAGAGCTCAAAGAATAATTGAAGGTAGTTATAAAATTGCTCATGCTTCATATCGCCTACAAAGTGTTTGCCGAAATGCTTCACTCATATTCCATCTAAATAATCTTCATCCTTTGTTAGTTTTAGCTCTAACTAAATACTCCATCTAAATAATCTTCATCTTACGACTAGGGAATTTTGATGTATATCTTCTACTGAGTTGTCACACTCACTAGGGATTTTGATGTATAGTTAACATACCTTCATACCTTGTCTGTTTTGATGTATAGCTAGATTCCCATGTGGTTTCGTTTCACGGTTTTATCTTTCAAGCTTATCTATCAGATGGCACTCTCTTTCAGAAAGTATCTCATCGGCTAATTTCTGTTGTTTCTTGACTGGCAGTTTTGGGCCAATGCACATATTGCTTCCAAGGAAAAGCCTGATCAAATTAGATTGGTCGAGATGTTGTCCCAGACTTTTGATTCAATGTATCTAACAGAGGTATGTGGGTATGTGGATTATAATTTCATAATATAGATTGTAAGTGCATACGTAAACTATCCATGTGGTGGTGAGTCATTTTCTTCCAAGTAATTATCTCCTGTTCACAAGTGATTCTTGCTTTTCTAAATTTAGAGCTTTTTAATCATTCAACTTTTTGACATTGGATGGAAAAACTAGAACCTGATTAAGTTTTAGCTATAGCTGAATATTCTAGAGCAAAGTTGCTGGCCTACATTTTTCTTGGATTTTCCTACATGGTCTAAATACTTGATACTTATTCTTTTGTCACTTTGTGTGCATCATATGAGGCATGCTATTTTTAATGCAATAAATTTTGATAAACGCTTTGGCCAGGTACGCTGTTTAGAACCTCGGTTTGGTTCGTTGTCCACGATGCATACGTAGAACTTTTTGCCATTTATGAGATGCAAGTAGTGCTCTTGCTGCTCAGGTTTCTACTGAGACCCAACTCTAGACACTAATAACATGAGGAAAAATGCTTCATTAACATTTACCACTAAGTATGTGATTGTAGGTAAATGATGATATGGAGGATGGCAGTAAGGTCTGTTCGTACAACAAATTCGACTAATAGCACCCTTGTCACCACCCAGGTATTTTTATTTTTATTTACATAGTATGATGCTATAGTATGATGTTACCAGCCTTTAGCTTACTTCTAAAACTCCACTTGATAATATTGTGGTCAATAAATCAAATGGACCTTTTTGATAATTTACTAGTAATTGGGCTGTAGTCCGTAGGTTATCGGTCTATAGCTTACTTCTTATATGGATGAAACAGACATGTTTTTGGTTGAACATACCAAGTCTTGATTTTATACTCCCTTTGTCCCATTCATTTTGACCCAATTCCTATACTACTTTCGCAAAAAGTTTGTCCACATTAATAACCAAGATAATTAAGCTTCTGATATGTTATACATATTTGGAATCATTTTAAGTGTAGATATAGAAAATAATATGTATTCATGGTAAATTGCTAACAATGTGTTTTTTGATTGATGGACAAATGAATGGGACAGGGAGTATTTAGTTTTCAAGTTAATTTTTGATGCTGATTATTATGGACATGTCTTCTTTATATCAGTGCACACAAGAGACAAGATTTAGAACTAACAATCTGCTGTTTGTTAAGTTCTTGTGGTTAAAACTACTTGTGAGTCAGTGAATCATTGCTTTAGATGATAGAGTCTTGTAGTGCGGCCATATATCTGACTTCTTTTCTCCTTTTTTCACAGGCACTGGTTTAGCTGCTGTATTTATCAATATATCTGTCGAGAATTTTGCTGGATGGAAATATTCATTGACATTTTCAATAATACAGAAGTCATATATCGCTGGGTTTATTGTTTATGTATTGATCAACTTGGCATTAGTCTATTCGTCTGTGTATATAATTATGCAGTTTGCACCAGCAGCTGCAGGGTCCGGTATTCCTGAACTCAAGGGTTATCTAAATGGTAACATTTATACACTTATTTTTTGTCGACTTTTTTGTATTAAACTTCTATCATTGTGACTTGTGTGAAAACTTTTCTGTAACTTGAGAGTATCTAATACATTCGGATTGGCATGAATTGACACTCACGGAATTCTTCTTTTCAGAACCTTAATTGGGAAGGTCTGATGGTTTTTTGGTTATAAATAAAATTTTGAGCTTTATGCAATGTAAGGTTTTCTGAAAAGCATAAGAGTGTTTAATATATACTTTCTTATTCTTCTCTTGTCCCCTGTGATAATGCAGTTACAAGTCTTAAGGTTCTCTGTCCGAAACAGGTCTTTTTTCCAACTTTCTTATTCTTTTCTTGTACACTTCTTATTTATTATTAGTTTTAAATTGCATTCTTTAAGTTGCATTCTTTATTTATTATTCATTTTAAGTTGCATTCTTTAAGTTGCATTCTTTGAAATTTTAAGTTGCGGTAAAGAGCTTTAAAATTTGAAGATACATATGTTTTGAATCTGACTGGGTTCCCAGTTGTGTTGAAATCGGTTTCAAAACGTGTCAATTGTCTATAGCTTAAAAATGAATTTATATTCACTAGGGGTATATCCTGGAGCTTATTAATGATACACTATTTGGCATATCAAAAATCATTGCATTGTGATCTTATAATTGTCTGTGATCTTATAATCCATTAGCAGATCTGATGCTTTCTACTAACTCCATTTTTATCTATTTTTACTGAATAAAATGGCAAAACGAGCAACTTTTCAAGTAAATCAATCTAAAGATGCTTGACTAGTCTGATTTGTCTTGTTTCACATTTTTCATTGAATTTTCAATCTGGTGGTATAAATAAGTATCATTTCACTTACATATCTCTTTTTATTACTCTTGCCAGCAAGAGAGACATAGAGAGATGTATGCATACACACGTATTTGTATCTATAATTGACAGGAGCAGATTAATGTCGTGTGCATCTGTAATGTTTATAATGAAACTTCACTTTCACTTACAAGCTTATTTTGCTATACATTTCAGGTAAATGTACGTGAAGCGACAATGAAGATCTTTGGAGCTTTGTGCGACCATCGCGAGTGACAATGAAGATGGTACTCCAATGATGGGTGGCACCCGCTCTTAATTTAATCAAGACTGCAAATTGGTCAAGGGACCTGAATTACAAGTCCAAGGAACTCCAGAGCCGGCCTTTATCTCACAGAAAGCATGCGATCAAATTTAATTTTTAGATTTGATAGGCTTCGTTTGGACAGGATGTTTATGTATAAACAAAGCAATCATTTCAATTTTTTTGTAAAAAAAGTATTGCATTTGACTATATATGATGTTGCATTATAGTATATTTAGTGTTGCTAAAAATACTTTTGATGTTGCTTAAAAACAAATTAGTGTTGCATTTGGCTCAACTAGTGTTGCATTAGATAGTGGATCCCACTGTTGACGTGGCATGAGGGCCCCACTGCTGACGTGGCATAAGGGGGGGCTACTGTTGATGTGGCACCTTGGTGGGGTCCATTGCTGATATGGCATTGCCACCCCAGTTTTGACGTGGCACACTGTGGGCCCCACTGATGACGTGTCACCTTGTTGACGTGGCACCTTACTTACATGTCAGCATGCTGATGTGTCACCTTGCTTACATGTCAGCATGCTGACATGGCTGAAAAATCTTATGCAACACCGTTAAGTGTTGCCTTTACTTGATTTTGGTGTTGCATAAGGCCTCTTATGCAACGCTTTCGTGGTGTTGCAATTGCTTGGAAAAAGCGTTGCATTAGGGGTCTTACGCAACGCCGGTACTGGTAACGTCCCTCTTGTGTTGCGTAAGACGTTACGCAACACTTTTCAGGTCTTTTGCAACTTTATTTGGGGGTTGCGTATGTGCGTTTATGGCGTAGGTGCAAATACCCATGTATGGTCCTGATCAAGAGCACACCTCGTTCATCACAGATAGAGGTCTCTACTGCTACATAGGGATGCCCTTCGGTCTCCTTAATGCTGGGGCTACCTACCAGAGGCTCGTTAATATGATGTTCGAGAAAAAAATTGGCAAGACAATGGAAGTCTATGTAGATGACATGTTGGTCAAGTCTAAGGAAGCTGGGGATCATATCTCTCACCTCGCAGAGATGTTTGATATACTAAGGAAGTACAGAATGAAGATTAACCCCCAGAAGTGTGTCTTTGGAGTCGAATCTGGAAAGTTTTTGGGATTCATTGTCAACCACAGAGGAATCGAAGCGAACCCTGCAAAAATAAAGGCTTTAATGGACATGCGATCCCCAAGAAGTGTGAAAGAAGTCCAGAGTCTGACAGGAAGGATCGCGGCTCTCAATCGGTTCGTTTCCAAGTCATCAGATAAGTATCATGAGTTCTTTAAGGCCATTAAAAAGGTGGGAAAAAACTTTGAATGGACATTGGAATGCGAGGAGGCCTTTCAGAAGATAAAAGAACATCTGGGTTCGCCACCACTTCTCTCGAAGCCCCTTAAAGGCGACGTCCTCATTGTCTACCTCGCTGTGTCTGAACACGCGGTCAGTGCAGTATTGGTTCGCGAAGAGGGAAAAGTTCAATATCCAGTCTACTATGTCAGTAAAAGAATGTTAGATGCTGAGACTCGATATACAAACATGGAGAAGCTAGCCTATGCCCTGGTCTTGGCCTCGCGGAAGTTAAGACCCTATTTTCAGGCACACAGCATTGAGGTTCGTACTGCCTACCCACTGAGGCAAGTAATGCACAAGCCAGAGTCTTCAGGGAGATTGTTAAAATGGACAGTAGAGCTTAGTCAGTTTGACATCGAGTTTAAGCCTCGCGGCCCTATAAAAGGACAGGCACCTGCGGATTTTATCTTGGAATTTCCTCCCCAATCCAAGGGAGATGACTGGGCTATCATAGCAGCACCAGAAAAAACAGTTAGCGAGGACAAAAAAGAAAATTCGGCCTCGTGGTGGGAGCTATATGTAGATGGGGCATCTAACAAGGAAGGAGCCGGGGCTGGCATCGAGTTGGTAACTCCAGAGGGTCGCAAGATACAAAGTGCAGTACACTTCGCCTTCGAAGCCACCAATAATGCAGCAGAATACGAAGCCCTCATTATTGGCCTCAAACTGGCACTGGAAATGAAGGTGGAAAACCTCACAGCTTACAGCGATTCCATGCTTGTAACATATCAACTCTGGTGTGGGTGGCAAGCTAGAGGTGAACAGATTGAACTATATCTGCGATGTGCACAGAGGTTGATGAAAAAATTTAATAATGTCAAGGTGGTCCATATTAGAAGAGAAAAGAATCAAGGAGCAGATGCACTGGAAAAATTGGGGTCGCGTCGCGAGGCTACATTACTTGGAATTATCCCATTGGAAATTCAGACAAAGCCCAGTGTACCGGAGGAGTTCATTATGGAGGTAGCGACCCCAGGGTTGACTTGGATGACCCCAATATGGGAATATGTGAAAAATGGAGCTTTGCTTCAAGGCAAGAAAAAAGCGAGGAGGATTAAATATCAGGCGGCTCGCTATGTCATTTATGACGAAGTCTTGTATCGAAGAGGGTTTAACATCCCACTCCTGAGGTGTGTAGATGGGGAAGAGTGTAATTACATTTTCAGAGAAGTCCATGAAGGGATATGCGGCAATCATACAGGGGGTAGTTCGCTGGCCCAGAAAATTCTTCGCCAAGGGTATTATTGGCCTACGCTGAAAAGGGATGCATTTGAGTTTTCAAGAAAATGCGATGCCTGTCAAAGGATCGCTAACTTCAGCAACGTCCCTGTCTCTCAGCTTACTTCGCTAACGAGCCCATGGCCCTTTGCTATGTGGGGGATCGATTTAAATGGAGAACTCCCAAAGGGGAAAGGGGGACTTAAATATGCAGTAGTGGTTGTTGATTATTTCACCAAGTGGGCAGAGGCCGAGCCACTTGCTACTATCACTGCAAAGAAGCTCAAGGACTTCGTTTACAGGGCAATTGTGTGTCGTTATGGGATCCCCTATCAACTCATTTCGGATAATGGAAATCAATTTGACAGCAAGGAAATGAAAGAATTCTGTGAAAATCTGGGAATAAAAAAGAGTTTCTCACCTGTGAGTCATCCTCAGACGAATGGCCAAACCGAGGCCATAAACAAAATTATAAAGCACACTTTGAAAGCTAAACTGGAAGAGAGCAAAGGTAATTGGCCTGAGGAGTTACCTATGATCTTGTGGTCATACAACACGACCCCACGAACCACTACTGGAGAGACCCCCTTTTCTTTGACTTATGGTTGCGAGGCCATGGTTCCGGTGGAAGTAGGCTCGGGGTCGTTCAGAAGGGAACACTACGATTCCGATGAAAACGAGGTCAATCACAGACTCTATCTGGACATGGTAGAGGAAACGAGAAGCGAGGCCCAGTTACGCCTCGCGGCCTACCAACAAAGGACAGCTAGGTACTACAATGGGAAAGTCAAAGCACGATCCTTACAAACAGGCGACCTAGTGCTTAGAAGGGTCATGCCTAACACTAAGGTACCAGGTCATGGAGTTTTTGGTGCTAACTGGGAAGGACCTTACAAGATCTATGCTACTCTTTCAGAAGGAACCTATTATTTCACGGACATGAAAGTTAAGGTTATTCCGCGAGCTTGGAATGTGGAGCATCTGAGAAAATACTATCAGTGAGGGCCACGCCCCTGGTAGCCTCTCTCTACTACTACTTAGCACGAATAATTCATACAAAGTACTGGGGGGTAGTGATCATATAGACATCTCCCCTTTATGATGTAATGATTTCTTGGGCCTCGCCCCACTTGTTAACATTTGGGCCTCGCCCCACAGTTCATTTTAGGGCCTCGCCCCTACTTGTCAAATTTGGGCCACGCCCCTATCAATAAAACTTTGGGCATCGCCCCTACTTTTTTCATTATATGAGTACGTTTGCTTTATGAATTACGTTTTATTTTGCATTCAAAATAAAATTGCTTGTCTGTTAGCATCTACACTTTCAGGTCCAAGCCATCTCAACGATGATGGGATCGCACTTGAAACGACTTCAAGGTGACAGTTCATAACTGTTATTATCTACAACGATTCTAAGCAAAAGGAATACCAATCTAAAGCTATTCATGGCACTTCGCATCTGCGAACACAGATTACATCTTAACATTTTGAAGGATGGAGTAAATACGAAGCTAATATTATGCAGAAAAATGATAAGCAAGAAAAAAGGGATTCTTCACACTTATACAGAAAAATAAATCGCCTTGCGATCCCAGAATTCTTGACAAATAAAGTTAGAAAAAAAATATTGATACATCTTGCGAGGCATTCAAAGGGTGCCCGCATCCCTAGTTCAGAAGTTCAGAAAATATTTAAATTCAAGGATTGTTTTCATTTGGAGTCCCCCCAGTAGGATTGGCATCAGCAGTAGCCTCGAGTGCTAGCCTCGCCTCTTAAGCTACTCTGGCTTCCTCGGCATCTTCATCAGCGATATGCTTTTTGAGAATCTCAACGAAGTCAGCATTACCTGGCCCAAGCAGGTCCCAATCAAAATTAGGGATCATTCGAATGAACCCTTTCATGAAGGAAACCTGACCTTTGGCCTCGAATGTCTCCTCTGCGGTTGCTAATTGGGCCTGGGCGGCATTCAGGTCGCTTGTCAACTTCGCGATCTCATCAGCACTCTTCTAAGCAGCCTCTTCGCTGGATTTTTGCAGTTCCTTAAGAGATTTTTCAAAATCATTCCTCTCCTTGGGAGCATTCTTCAAGTCTGTACGAATATTAGCAGTTTTATGAGAGAGTTGCTTTTTGAACTCGGCTTCAAGGGATCGCTTATCTTCAACTTTTTGGAACTCCAGGACCTTGTTCGCTTTATCCAGCTGAAAGAAGTTTCTGGTATGGGCAGCCTGACGAATGAAGGTCGCGGCTAGACACCTGGTCACAGCCTTAGCATTCTCTTCAGGTGATGCTTTCCACCAGTTGGAAGCTTCAGCTTCCTCTGCATACTTGGTTCCCAACGAAGCGAATAGGTGTTGAGAAGCTGAAGCGGTAACAACCCCTGAAGATGGTTGGGAGGGACCGTCCTTTTGCTTATCTGTCTTGGATCGCTTTAGCGGGCTTTGTTCAGGGGAGTCCCTAACCTGATCCCTGGCGATGATTGATTTGGGGGGAGGATCGTTAATGACTTTTGTGGAGAGAGGTCCTGGTTTGAGGGGAGGAGGAGCAGTTTTCAGAGAAGAGGTCGCTCTAGGAGCTCCCCCCTTCTTAGTTTTGGCTTGTAGAAATGGGATGGATAACCCCTTGCCACTTTGATTCGACATACCTGCATGGATAGGGAGGAAAAAGTCAGACTATTTAACAAAGCATAATGATTAAAGTGTGAAGACAGATAAATAAAGCATAAAGATAACAAAGGAATGCGATGCATGTTTCGATATTATCCTAGAAGTACCCTATTCTGTTGCTATCTCGACATGAGAAGACGAGGCCTCTTCTCTATTCTTTCTTTTTCGCAAGGTCCTCCTCGCGGTTGAAGGCCCCGCTTCGGGAGAGGCACCCACACCCTCTTTAAGGAAGCCGCACTCTATTAAATTTTTTAAGGAAAGGAGGGTCCTAATGTTCCTCTCTTCCTTGGTGGACTTAGTCAGCACGTCGTCCGCACGTTGTTTTTCATCGCCCTTTAAGGCAGTGCGAACCTGACCAACTGCGATCCCGAAGGAGTTGTTAATTTTGAATCGAAAAGATAATTTTAAAGGGGATGCACTTTAAGTGGAAGGCTTACCTGGCAAATAGTTAAAACTCGTTTTGACCCTGGGGACCTCGTGGACGTAACAGAAGGGTTCTTTCCACGAACCTGTGTTGCTAATTGAGCTAGGGAGGAGGTGTTTTTTATTAAACTCTGGCCATACAGAAAAATAAACGTAGCCAAAGTCTTTGGCCCCGCATCACTTCAGCTGAAGGAAGTAACCCATTGTCCTTGCATCCATGGGTGGATATTTGAGTTTATGATAAAGAATATACAAAGCGATCATGGCTCTGTACCCATTTGTACTTATTTGGATAGGAGCGAGGTGGTAAGTTTCACAAACATCCTTGATGAATGGATGGAGGGGGGAAGAGACGCCAATCTTCATCATAGGGACCGTTAGAACCATCCTTGGCACCCTACCTTCATTCTCTTCGTGATCGAAGCGATAGCATCGCATTTCTTCTTGGGTAGAATGATCTTACCTTCAGGTCGGAATCTCTCGACCCCCTCTGTGATAGTCTTCATAGTCAAGGTTGAAGACATGTCACGGCATGCAAGGATGCGAGGTTCGCCTGGCTTAATCTTCGAACCAGGCTCAATATCCTTGGGGTTAGGCCCACCAACATATATCACTCCCTCCAGCTCTGGTTGAGGGGTTGGGACGTAAGGATTGGGCGAAGCCTCAGGGACGTAGTTATAATCTTTGAAGTTTACAACTCTGGCCACTTCATCGAGGCCACCATCGTCCGAGGAAGGCTCCTCATAATCAGAAGCATCTGAATCCACTTCGTTGTCAGCACCTCCATCTAGGTTGTAGTAAGCATCGCCCAGTAAATCCACTGGAGAATCACTAATATGAATGGGTGAAGCTACATGTGGAGGTGGAGGCATTTTGGCTAGAAGCCGTGCAGATTGCGAGCTAAATTCTTCCCCTTTCTTCTTCAGTACTTCCATCTCTCTCTCGATGGTGGTCATTTTGGTTGGAGGATCGCTTTGAGAGGGGAGAACTTCTAATGATTGGTCTCGCGAGCTTGAAGGGTGCTTTGTTCTCTACGAAGTTAGAGGCACTTCTCTGGTATATTCTTCATTAGACCACAAAGGGTCGAAATATAACTTGAACGAGCTTTCACTAGTGCTCGTAGCTCTCGCGATATTGGCTGCTGCAGCATCGCTAATTTGTATATGAGGCATCGGAGAAGGCGTCCTTGAACTATAGTCTTGTGACATCTGAAAAGGGTGAAATGATTAAGTGTGTGCTCTTACAGAAAGCAAATGAAGGAAGAGAAAAGAATAAATAAACAGAAAGGCTCTATGTGTTCCTAGGGTATCGCATTTAGGTCTCTGGAAGGGATTGCATCTATGTTCCTATGGGAGAGATCGCATTTCTATCGCAGCGAGGACGGGATCGCATATTCAAATTAGCATTATGGGATCGCAGTCAAAAGGGATCGCATCGCATACAACTAAAGCTATCTAATGATGCAATTATGATGAAGAACAACAATTTAAATGCAAAAGAGGAATGAAGACTTACTTTTTCTTGAAGAAAGTCGAAGAAATCTGAAGAAAGTTGGGGTCGCTGGTAATAAAGCCTGAGAATTCCTTGCGTTTGATCTGGGAGCAAACTGATAGCACTTCAACAATGTGTTAATAAGATGAAAAAAGGAAATGATAGTGACAGGGGTATATATAGCCCATCAGGAGAGAGAAAGACATGGACACGTGTCAAGATCTCGGCCATTGAATACGCATCTCGAGACACAACAGCTTTCAAACCACTTCAAATTCTTGGGGTCGCGACCGTTCCAACGGTCATATTCATGTCAGTAGCGAGCCATGGCCTCGCATTGCGGCATCACCTGATTAATACTTGAGTCCACATCGCATCTCTAATGGCAACATGGACTCGGGGGGTAGTTGTTATGCCCAAATCTGGCATAATAGCTAAATTGATTTGATTTGCGAAATTAATGGTTCATAATTGACTATGGGCCTAAAAGATGACAATTGGGCCACTAAAGAACACCATTGGATTCAGCCCGGCACAGCTACAGTGCTACTGCGCTCATGATCCGATCTAAGGGACC
Organism: Saposhnikovia divaricata; assembly: GCA_036435485.1. Taxonomy (NCBI): domain Eukaryota; kingdom Viridiplantae; phylum Streptophyta; class Magnoliopsida; order Apiales; family Apiaceae; genus Saposhnikovia; species Saposhnikovia divaricata. The sequence continues at coordinate 32,194,899 of CM071600.1, forward strand.
GCTTCGCTGGTACACTCTCATTGGGATCGCTTCACGATGCCAGCACATTTGCTGGATCGCTATCTCTAATTCTTTATTGGAAGGCTCATGACCAGACCCAAGGTCGCATGAGTAGTTGGACATATGGGATCGCTTCGCATGGCCAGATCCCACGAGGTCGCATGCTAGGTCCTGATTAATTCTCTATTGGCCAATTCTATCCGTTCGAGACTATGGGCTTCCACAACTGGGCCATGGATCACGGATAGGGTTGACGATTCACTGCCATGTCAGCCCTAAGCAAGTGGGCTTGGATATCTCCTAAAACCCTAGCCCGCCTAGGTAACTTGTTGCCCAAGAACTACGTCAGGCTTGATCCCTATAAATAGGGTACGTAGGCACCTTGATACGGATGAGAAACAGTTTACCTGAAAACACCTATCAAGCTCAGCCACATCTAAACACACAAACCCTAAATCCCTTGTTCTTCTTTTATTAGCAAAATATCCGTATTTCGCTCCGATAATCCAGCAAACCTCAAAAATATTGTTATACAATATTCTCCCTATAACAGGGAGTATAGCCAAAAATGTGGAAACCAGATCGGTGTCATTTACTGGACACGCAATAGCTGCAAGATTATCAGCTATTAATTTTACCTTAAGGATATATTCAGACATAGTTTGAGATCCTTTCTTCACTGTATGCAAGTCATATTTGATTTGTTGAACTCTGGCTCTAGATGAAGAGGCATAAACTTTTGCCAACTTAGTCCAAACGGTGTAAGAGGAAGTAAGACCCACAACTTGGGCCAACATCGACTCCGTAAGGAATGAGATGAGCAATGAAAGAAGTAGTTGATCACGTTTCATCCAAGAGAAGAATGCAGGATTTGAAATAGTTGTTTTTTCATCAGCAGATGGGAGACATTTTGGTGGGCATGGGTTGGTTCCATCAACAAAGTCAAGGAGATCATGAACATGAAGGATAGGGATGAATTGCAAACGCCATAACAAGTAATTTGTTTGATCAAGTTTGACATTAAAAAGATGAGTAATAGGGCCAAGTGAAGGAAGTGTGTCATTCGCAGAGTTGCTACCAGATGCAGCCATTGGAGAGAGATAGAAAAAATGGAAGTTAGTCTTTGTGACTCTGATACCAAGATAATGTTTTGGTGTAATTCACACACTCTCAAGAACTGTGATATTTTCTTTATATAAAGATTGTACAATGATAAGATAAGAGAGGTTACATATTGTTACAACAGAATGGATTATCTAAAACTAACAACACTTATCTAAAATACTAACATATTTGAACTTGAACTCTATCCGTCTGATCCCCGAAAACCTTAACTACCCTTTCTCCGTTACTAAGCCCGTCGTCAAACACCGCAACCCCAAAGTCAACGCCCATGGCCTGCGTGTCCGCCTGCCGACTGCCTGTGTTTTTTAGCTCGCTCGCGAATTGGGTCACAAACCCGAGGGGATAGCGATATGTGGCTCCTTCGCATGAAATTAATTATAACACCACACATCAAGCAATGCATACAAATTAATTGGTTCAGTTTATAAGACGAAAATACTTAAAAATAAATAAAAGTGATGATTATAAAATCATTTAACCATTTCCTTCTTCGAAAAATATTATAGGTAATAATCAATTTTTTTGTGGTGTTTGAATTGATAAGTGTGAGTAATATTTTGTACGTTACAAGATAACAATTAAATTTCTTAAAATATTTGAATTGATAATGATTTGAGTAATATTTAATATGTTAAATAATAAAGTGGTTTATAGTTTAATTCCATTTCATAATAGCGCACTTGGTACGTAGTAAATTTGGTCCAAGTTCATAACTCTAACTTCGTGGTTTTCAGGTTTCAAAAAAAAAAAAAAAAAAACTTCGTGGTTTTCAATTTTTCTTCCCCTTTTCCATTTTTGAAATCAGTATAAGCTTTTTTACTCTTGAACGAGCACAAGTGGAAGATATAATTCAAAACAAAAATTTTGTTGAGCAATTATATCTATAAAAAAAGGAGATGTAATTAGCTGAAAAATAAAAGTTAGCTACAAAAATGAGTGAAAGAAGTTAATAACCATTTCTCTCAATCAGATATATAACTACCTTGATTACATATTTATATTATCGTAAATTTAATGAACATCATATATTTATATTCGCTACATATATGGCCAAAAATGATCGAATATTTTAGTCAGGACGAATTCGATCGACCGAATACGATCGAATAGCCATGATCGAAGTTATTTGATCATATTTATCCGAGATTTCTTGTAGTAATATTTAAATTGTCAAGAACTCCATATATTGTATTGATACACGTGTTTCATATATATTGAACTTTGATTTGTTACCAACCCAGCTCAATTCAAATTTTAAGAAGAATCTAAAAAAATTCAATTCCTTTAATAAATGAGGCCCAAAAAGAATTTAAAGATTACAAAAAGACAAGTTCTTTATTATTACAGTCTGTAATGTTATTTTATAATTCTTTTTCAATGATTGGACCGTATGTACGTGAAGATTTTGTCAAAATACATTTATAAATTTTTTTTATAAATTTAAATTATAAAATATTAGTTTTATAATGATATTAATCTTTTATAGAACGTATAGTAGAGATCGATATTTATTTTTTGTTAAATAGTAAATAATTCAAGTCATCAAATCATGACAAAATTTATAAATGTATTTATTAAATATTTGTACAATAAATTTTCAATTAAAACTTTTACTATGAATCTAAGAAAAAAAATTCTATAAAACCTAATTTTGAAAACTCTACAGACATATAAAAAATGTGTTATTGCACGTATACATTATATTAACTAGCATGATAGCCCGTGTAAGGCATGGGCCACATTCTAATTCATGTAATATTTTTTTAAAATTTGTAATTAAATCCATTTTATCCTATCCATTTTATCCTCTTATCAGTCTATTTTATCTTTCATGTGCAACGGTCTACCGATTCAGTAGTTATAATCGTTCTAAATTCAAATTATTAGCACACTCTAAATTTCGAGAATCATATTAATAGTGGTACTTTTTTAACGCGAGAAGGATAACGAACAAAAGTGGTATATTAGAGTTAATCGCCAGCTATCAAATATTAACACGATAATAATGTTTTTCGGTAAAAATCCTAAAAGAATCACCATGACAACAATTTTTTAATTAATTTCGATCTTAGCCACAACATATTTTAAGTATCTATTTTCTCTTCTACCCGTATGTCTACCTCGTATCTCCTCCAATTTATTACTGATCAGGTAGCCTACCTCACATCTTCTCCAATTTATTATTTATCAAATATCTTCTCACTTCGTCCTCTTTCCGACCACTATCATGTCACCTCGCTATATCTCTTAGAGTCGTTACTTCCTTCAACCGCATTATATATGCACATTCATTTTGCCACACCACCTCTCTTTCGTCTTTAACAACCTAAAGTTTGTTCATCCTTCCTTTCTTCGATCATCTCTCATTCATCTTTACAACCTCCCATCGACCTCCATTTTCATATTTATATAAAATTATTATTGTTGTGGTTACCAGTTGAATAGGTATTATTATAATAAAATAGTTAATTATCATATCTCTCACACATTAACATGTATACACTTTCCGAATGTTATTGTGATTAAACTATATCTTTTGAATTTCAATTAAATTCATCTAACATTTGTCAATAAATTAGATTAACATATTATTGTCAAATATTTAGTTGTATTACCATTTGTTCTTAAGTTGATAAAAAAAATTGATGTACCTATTCTTTTGTTGGCATTTAGTTGAGTGTATTTCGTTTCTAGATGTCCAAATGTAACACTAAATGAATTAATGTTGTTTGGGAATGTGCACCAAGCAAATTCAAGGTCAGGGAGTGCTATACCCATCCCTATCCCCGAATTCGAACAAAATCATTGAACCTGTTCTGACTCTCGCACGAGAATAATTTCGCTCCCGATTCCTATCCCGAAAGGAAAATATGTTTCCCCGCGAGAAATCGTGAATTTTAATTTTTTTTAATTAAAATTTCGAACCTACCTAATCGTTGAACCCGCATCGATCCCAAAATGGGGATTATTTTCCTCCCAGATTCCTACCCGGAATTGGAGATTCTTATTTTTTAATTAAAATTTATATATTCCCTAATATATTGGATAACAAAATTAATTTGATAAATCATGATATATTTATTATTTTGTTATAAGTAGTGATTTGGATTAATTTTTTATAATAAAATATAAAAATATTATTAAAATTAAAATATATTTATGAAATATTAAATTTATAAAAAATTCGACTATATTTGCATTACATGTATTTTTTAATAGTATAGTAAATATATATTTTAAAATTTATTTTTTTTAAATATGATAATCGGCTGGGGAACAGGAATTGGGGATCGGATTGGGATGCCTTAATCCCTGAGCTCGTTCTCATCCCCAAAATTTTTATTTTATAACATTCCATGTTTCCTGTCCCAAACCTGAAAAATTTTCCGAATCTTCAAACGGGAAAGGGATTAGATCATGGTCGGACAAACCGGGAGAAATGGTCATCTATAAATATTGTCATTCATGTACCATTTGAATTCGTATCATTTATATTTAAAGTTCTATATTAAATACACGTACATTCAGTCGGTTATTCATTCAGTTGAAAATAGCTTACATGTTCTTATCATTTTAATTAATTTTATCCTGAATAAATTTGAAAATAAATATTAAACGGAATGTAGCAAGTGGATTGCTTGTGTATGCAATTATTGATTTTAAAAAATGTATCATTAAGTATTCCTGCGTAGTGGTAATACATGTGGACATAAAAATATTGTGATTATTAAGGGAATGTAGCAAGTGGATTGTTTGTTTATGCAATTAATGATTTTAAAAAGTGTATCCTAAAGTTTTATAGTGTAGTGGTATAATAATGTGGACAAAAGAAATTAGGTACATGAAGGTCATGGGTTCAAATCCATTAAAATCAAATTTTTTAACATTAACATGACTACAAGGGTATTCTAGTAAATTACTAAATGGGTGAAAAGGCCATGTTGACCTATAATATATATAATGGATTACACAACAAAATTCATATACCCAAAGTTAAAATGAAGCTACAGCCAAATGCTCAAATTTTGTTTTTATCACCCACATCATAAACGTTACACTAACAACATGCGCTCCAGCTTAAATTTTGGTAAATAAAAAATACACTGTGTTCTCTCGGTCAGCACCCATTTCATTTTTCAGTGGGCCATCAAATTTCCAACTTTACCCTTGTGTATATATGTCGGACTAATAAATATACTCTATATAATCATCACCTTGCCCTTGTGTACTGTGTGTTTACCATTAAAAGCCCTAATTAATAGAACTAGCAGCGAGAAATGGCCTCTTAAAAAATGGCACTCTCAATCAAACCAGCCAAATCACTTTGATCCCAAAAAACCCTAACGACCCTCTCTCCGTCCGCTTGCCACCTATCTGTGCCACCCGCATCTCTCAGCTCCTCCGCCACGCAGAGCCAGAGATTATTAGGGCTAATGGATTCGGAACTTCTCCTAAGGTTTGTACATCGGTTGGCATGATCCCAGCATCGGCGCCGTCAATTATGGTGTCGTTGAGTGAGTCAGTGGCTGGTGCTAGGGTTATGTGCCTGTATTGTTTGGGAGGGGTGAGTATACGGTTCAGTTAACCGAAAACCGAAGAGAATAACTGAAATTATATCAGTTCGATTAACCGTAATTAAAATTTTGGTTCAGTTTTTGATTTTACTTTTTATGAAAATTAGGTATTTTGGTATTTCAGTTTTTAACCGCGGTTAACCAAAAAACTGATATAAATAACTGATATTATATAATAAACTTAATAAATATTATATTATTATAATATTAGAAATTTAGGTTTAATGTTTTGTGAATATAAATAATTTTTCCACCAATAATTTCATTTCTAACCTACCCACTCTCTCCCCTCTATTATCTTCTCATCGACTCTCTCATCTCTCTCTCAGAATCTCAGTTATATTATACACACACCCATACACACAATCAAACCCAAATTTCAACGTGATTCTGACCTCTAAACACTATCATCTATATACATAAGTTGCTTTACTCGATGAGCTCTATCTATATATAAGTATTATTCAATTTTAAGAACTTTGATTTTTGGGTAAGATTTTTGTTCTTGAATTTAAGCTCGAATTAGGTGGTTTTGTTGATGTATTGTGGTATATCGGACATAAATAGTTTGATTCATGGTGCTACCATATCGAATGGACCACTAACAAAAAGTCATGTTCGATGACGAGTCTCTGTCTGTGTTTTTTGTTTTTGTTGAGTTTGATTATGAATAGATGATGATTTTGTGAAATCTATCCTATTGTAACTAATTGAATCAGTTGGTTTTTAAATTGATCATACTTTTATTCAGTTTTATGCACTTTTTTTAAAATTCGGTTTTTATATCGATTTTCGGTAATAACTGAATTAATTATTTCGGTTAGGTTAAAAACCGAATTTAATTCGGTTCGGTTTTCGGTTGTGATTTTTCATGAATTTCAGTTTCGGTTAACCGAATTAAAATTCGGTTCGGTAATAACTGAATTAATTAAAATTCGGTTCGGTTCGGTTAAAGTAGAATAGACATCGCCCCTTTAACATCGGTTCATGATGTCACCGATGTAAACACTATCAATTACATCGATTGAAAAAAAAATTGATGTCTTTGATATATTAAGAAATCACATTTCAAACAACCGATGTCTAAAGTAGGATTAAAAAAAATTTCTGCTACCGCGCCCACATAATTTTCCCCGCTTAGTGAAATTTTAGTTCCCCCCTTTAGACAATATTTCCCCCCTTAGCGAAATTTTAGTTCCCCCCAAATTTTTTGAGCAGACAATATCCTCACCTAGACAGACAAAAACAAAAATAATAAAAGATAATAATTGTTAAATCACCTCTCCACTCTCGACTTCAGGTCTTAAGAACCATAATTTACTCCTTCACTTTCTCTCTTTCTCTTATACTCTCTCTTTCACTCTCAACCGAAAACCCCAAATTTGTAACCCTAATTTGTAATCGATTTCATCAATATTGTGTTATGGGTTTGATGCTTGATTTGATTTTGTGTTCTAATTATACACTATCGATGATGTTAGAGATTGTGTTATGGGTTTGATGCTTGATTTGATTTTGTGGTTTAATCATACACTATCGATGATGTTCTCACATTTTATTTACCGCTTGAATCCATTAATGTGTCGTGTACTATATTCAATAGAATGTCTTTCATGAGTGGGTAGCTGCAGAATGTTTCTTGATTTCATTCTTCGATTGTCCTCAGTGCTGGTAAAAGTTTTGTTGCTGAAATCTTGATGTTGCAGCATTTCTCGTCAACTGGAAAAATGGCCCTTCTTGTACTGCCATATGTATCAATTCGTGCAGAAAAGTAATCTCAATTGAATACCTGTTCTTGGATATTACCCTTTTTTTAGGGGACTGGACTAATGTCTGGATGTGTGGAGGCTGAACAACACAAGCTTTACTCTTCACTTTTCTTTTCTCTTCTCTAATTGGTTTTCAATCTAATTGGTTTTTGATTTTTCAGGTGATTAATTAGGGCGTTACTCTCACTCCGATTAATGGGTACATATATAATTTCATTACTTCGTTGGTTTTACATACATAATTGCCTCTTTTTCACTCTTAATTTTGTTTTTATTTAGGGATTCATTGGATTTATGTCGGGCTTTCAATTAGTTTTTTGATTGGGACTTTTAGTTCAAGGTAATTTTAGGTTTTTGTTTGTCAATTACGTTTTTGTTTTATACATGTTTCTATTGCATCTTCGTTTTGTTTATTTACTTATATAATCAATTACCTTACCCTGTTTGCTTCTAACATCTTGTCTTATATTTCTCTTCGACATAATTTCAAAATCCAGGGTTGATGAAAGAGTTCATGAATTGAAGCTTAAGGATGACAATATTGACCAGCTGGACAATATCATTCAACACAAATCTGCAATTGTCGATTCCTTGAAAAATGAAGTAATATTACTTCAGGTCATCTACTCATTATCTCCCTCTTATTAGTTACGCCCTTAAGTTTATGATTGTCTTCTATTGCCTCAATTTAATCTGTATACTCCTTGCTGCTACTTCACTTCTCTGCACGTACATATGTCTCTGCCATCCTTCGCTACTTTTATATTTTTATTATAGTCCTAAAGCCCAATGTACTTGAGACATTCTATACACACTGTAATATTCAACAATTGCAACCCAGTGTGAAGTTTTACTAACGAGAATACTTTAGGAAAGAGGGTCTTTGGATGCCAAATACAAGCTGGTAGGTCACTGTACGAGCTGGCGACCTCGAGAAGCAGTTTACTAGACTTCAAGTGGCTTAATTTATTCGTAAATTTGCTTCGTCACACTGAAATTTATGTTATCTAACAGGTTGACAGTCTGAAGAAGGAACTAGAAAGATCGATATTTATGATGCTATCATGTTACTGAATTGAGCTTTTTTATTATATGCTGGACACACAATATATTAGAACTTAGTTGGATATTTTTTACTGTTGTGATGAATTAGAGTTGAAAAATTAGCTTAGTAATTTTGTGATACTTGGGATGAAGAACTAGACGTGGTATGGAATTTTGTGATTTTAGGTATTCAGTGTGCAGCTTTGTTAATATGTTACAATGTGCTATCATACATGTAAACTGAATATAGATTTCTATTAAATGAGGTAATTTGTCTACCAAGTCTCCTAACCCTACTCTAAATCTAAGGCTTCTAATGCCTATATAAAGGGTCTGGCCCCTCTTGGCAATTTCCTGGTCATCAAAGCAAATTCTACGTACAAAGATCCTTGAAAGGATAGGTCTCCATGCTTTTAAGGATGTTGCCTCAACCTATCACCTAAAGATCAAGTTTTCAACAAACAATGGAGTAGGAGAAGAAAGAAGTGATCAAAAAATGGCAAGAAGTTGCTATGTAGCCACCTTGAGGCATGATGGAGTCGCGGGCAAGTACTCCCGATTGAAGATATGGATGTCCGCGATAAAGAAATTGGCGTGGAAAGCCCGCAGAGGATTTGGTTCCGATTCCCTTAGTCCTTGGAGAGCCTGATAAGGTCATATAAATCGGAGCATTATTGAGTGAATCCTGGTGGGGCAAGTTGATCAAGCACTACAAGAAAATTTGGCTAAATTGGACCAACTCAAAATGATCAAATTTAGCTATATTCGACCGGAGATGGTCGAATTTAGCTAAATTCGACCGAAAGTCCTCTGGTCGATTATAATGGAGTCGAAAATACACAAAACGGTCGAAAATAGCTAAATTCGGCCAACTAAATTTGACCAACTAAATTCGACCTAATTTGGTCAAAATTATAAATTTGACCAACATATTGAAAATTTTGAATTTTGGAAATTTCAAAATTTGGCGCCTAAAGTGTATTAAATTCGACCAATTTTGGTTGAATTTAATATGCTAAATTCGACCAAATATGGTCGAATTTAAGGAACAACAATTTTTTAAAAAAACGGTAGCAGAATCTGCTACTCTTTGAATGTTATTATTCAACCCATTTTCGGCTCTATGAATTCAACCTGTTTTCTACACCCTATAACTAGTTTTTGCATACTACTAAAGTGATTTATAAAACAATTATGGACATAATAATAATGTTCTCTTTCATTTATCTTAAAATTATTATAATATGAGAAAATAGAAGTAAAAGTAAATAAAGCATCCTACGGGATTCATTTTGGTTACTAGAACATCAAAATTGGAGTTCAATAACACTTCCAAAACTGCTTTGAACCTCAAGAACAGCTTAAGAACAACTCAAGAACAGCTCAAGAACATATTTTTGCAGAATTTACCCAAAAATGAAATCCGACGTTGGTTTTGTGTAGCATAGCAAGTTGGATTCAGTTTGGTTACTCAAACTCATGATTTGGAGGTCAATAAAATCTCAAAAACAGCTCTGATCCTCAAGAACACGAAGAACATGACAATCAAACTTCGATTTCTTTACGTTATTGAACTTGAAATTCAACATATAATATATGAAATTGACTAGAAAAACATACTCTACACGATGGTAACATCAAAATCAGCAACCAATCAAGTTTACAAAAATTCATAATTTTAATAAGTAAATTCGAATTTAATAAAAAAAAGGAGAAATTCGGAAATTATACAATTCAGAAATTCAGATATTCGAATTTATAAGAAAATAGGATTGGAAGATTGAAGAATGGAGATTATAAGAGAGAAAGAGATGGGTGTAATTGTATTAATGGTTAGGATGAAATTGTTTTGGAAATGAAATGGATGGCCGAGGGGGAAATTGAGCGCCAAAAGTTTTTTAATTAAAAGCTATTCAAAAAAAATTTCACCTAAATCTGGTTGAATTTAGAGAATAACCAAATTCGGCTGAAATTGTGTTTTTAAAAATTTTGAAAAGTATTTTTTAAATATTTACATGTTTGTACTTATTATAAGAAAATATATATAAATATAAGGATAACATTCATCACACATACAATTTTTGTTGTACAAAAAATATATATTTACGATTAGATGTAATAGCCCGATTTTTCGGACTATTAATTCTAAAACAAAACTAAAAGGAAAATACAAACTCTTAATCCAAAAGTCTATTGCAATGGTAACTATTACAAAAGCGCAACTAACGATGACAATGTACTCCGAACCTAAGATCCTTGAACTCCAATGCTATCCCACTCGATCTTACATCAAACCCTGAAAATATTAAAAGAATGAGCTACAAGGCCCAGCCAAAAACTACGATCCGATGACTCAAAATAATATTTTTATATTTTTCAAAAACACTATTTCCACATGTAGCACATAACATCTATCACATAGTTTCACACAACATACTCGATAACAATTATAACAAAAATCTACAAAATATATTCTATAACAAATATCAAATCGATGTACACCATATTTTCAATAACTCACATAATTTAAATTCTGAATCGAACAAATAAATCTTAACATCAAATTCTTATTTTAATTCCCATAGTTCTAAATTATGGTCACACTATGCCAGGGACACGACTTCTATAATTCGATGGTTCGATGGGGGCCAGTTTACGTCCCTCATTAAGTCTCACTCAACAATGTATCTTTGTGTTCCGGAACGTGCGTAAACTAGTTCTATATGTCACACTATCCAGTGATTGGATTCAATGATTCGATACGTAACTAAAACTGAGGAATTAAAACAAAGTTCTTATCTTATCAATCACATATCATCAATGTCATATTTTCGATAACTAAATGTTGTGGAATAAAATCGAGGGTTTAATTGTGTTTAATGCCAAGGTGTGTGAGCTTCGTGCTTTTAATGGCTGCTCTTGTGCTCGTGGCTGAATCTGCCTTCACAAGATGCCTACGTACTTTGATGAATATCAAAGATCAAGCCAAAAACATAGTTCTAGGATGAGGGGTTTGACCCTTTATATAGGCTGAGAAGCCTCAGAATTATAGTAGGGTTAGGTGATTTAGTGGGTAAGTTAGCCTTGAGGAAGGTTCTAGACTCCCTCCTTGTAGGAGTCTGTTTCCTTGTATGACTATGTGCCTTTGAGGCTACTCTTTGGAGAGATAATATCCTTATTTGACTTGTATTTCCCAGCTGTTAATTATCCCTCAAAATTAATTACGAAATTAATATCTAATTAGGGTTTTGGGCCATTTGGTGGGTCCCGCGCTTGGACCATACCAGGTCTAATTAAAGCCACATTTAATGTGTCTTTAGGGCTTATTTTTAGCCCATATCATTTGCCCCCCGACTTCTAGGAAAACTGATCAGGTTTTCCTTGAAGTTGTAATGGTCTTTTCCGAGACTTGGGTCAAGGTTTACAATTGTACACTAGTGTTTCACGAGTATCGTCTTAATGTAAAGTGTGGAGCGACCTACACATTTACGACGATTTGCCTTATTCGAGGCTAAACAATTATTTTCAAGTAACTTCTGTTACTGAATTTTTGCCCATTCAATATGAAGGAATCATCCATAGTACTTTCTGTATCATATATATATATATATATATATATATATATTAGAGTTATATAGTACCCACAGGTATTTTTCTTATCAAAATTCCATGTCCACGAAGATTTGATGTCCAAAAATCAATTTTTCAAAATAAATTTCGAACAGAACTGAAATTTTTCGACCAGAATTTGGACCAGGAATTCGACCAAAATTCTGGTCGAAATAAGGGCTTCAGAAAATTCTGATCGAAGGGATTTTTGACCAGGATTCCTGGTCATTTCGACCAGGATTCTAGTCGAAGTATGCGTTCCATTTTTCTCTGCTCGAAGACCTTTTCGACCAGGATTCCAGGTCGTTTCGACCAGGATTCTGGTCGAATTAAGCGTCCAAATTTATCTTGGTCGACAGCCTTTTCGACCAGGATTCCTAGTCATTTCGACCAGGATTCTGGTCGAATTAAGCGTCCAAACTTTTCTTGGTCGACAGCCTTTTCGACCAGGATTCCTAGTCATTTCGACCAGGATTCTGGTCGAATTAAGCGTCCAAACTTTGTTCTTGTCGAACACATTTTCGATCAGGATTCTTGGTCGTTTCGACCAGAATCTTGATCGAAATAAAGTCCTCAGAGTTTTCGGGTTTTTTCTTGATGGGCTTTTCTACTTTTGGGCCTTCGAGGCTCTACATATTTGGAGTTTGTATTTTTATAGAAATACCTTCTTTCTTTATGGATGGGCTTGACCTCATGGCTATAATGGGCCTGTCCAGGCTATTCTTAGTTCAAATTTCAAATTTTTCGTTAGGGTTTGGTATTTTTTTTTTTTAAACATCAGAAATATCTTTGATATTTCTTCAAAATATCTTTAATATTTCTTCAAAATATCTTTGATATTTGTTCAAAATATCTTTGATATTTCTTCAAGATATTTTTCTAAGAACGTTCCAGAATTGGCTTTAATTTGGGCCGGTTTCGTGGGCCTTTAGTAGGTCAATTTTGGAATTCTGACCGGTCACCGTAAGTTTTCTGACCGTTTGAGAGTATTCCAACCGGTTGTTCATTCCTATATAAGAGTGAGAGTTGAGAATTCATTTTTCACACTCTCACTTCTCACTTCTCACTTTTGAGCTCTCAACTTTTAGCTAAAAAGTCTCTCTCAAATTCCATTTGGAGTTTTTCTCGGCTAATTCCGGCCTTCTTCTCCGGTCATCTTCTCCGTTTTAAGTCGAGAATCTCAAGCTGTCATCAATGGCGGACAAAGCTCAAGCTCGCCTTATGAAAATGAACTCAGCCTCTTCCAAAGGTACCATCCAAATTCGCTCCCCTTACACCTCTCTTTTAGATATGTTAAATGAAAGAGTACACGACTATCCCTCCTTAGCCGAGTTAGATGCGTATGATTGTTGTAATACATATCACGATACAGATGAAATTATTAGATATAACAAATTGTATAAAATTAGAAAACCTTATAAACTCGTCCCAGCTGGGCCAGGTGACAGGCCTTGTCATTAGAGGCCCAATGCCTTGTGTATCTATAGGGAGTGTTTAATAGCGGGCCTCCGTTTCCCTTTTCATGAGTTCATCCCCCGCCTGTTAGCTGACATTCAGTGCAGCCCTTGCCAATTACCCCCAAATGCATGGAGAATAATCCTGTGTTTTATGGTTTTGTGTCTAAGGCAAAACCTTCCTTTATCTGTTGCCCTTTTTCGCAAAATTTTCCAAATTTACAACAGCCCTGCTTTATATTCTGGCTGGGTATATATCAAACTTCGTCCCAAAGTCCCCCTATCTTTAATGGTAAATCAGTACCAGACAACAACCCTGGTTGGAAGAAAGAGTTTGCTTATCTTGAGTGGGAGGGTGGTGACTGGGGTACCCTCTTTAGAAAAACCTTTTCGAAGGTTTCAGATGGGAATGCTAAGGGAATCACCCTTAGTACCTTGGATCAGGCTGCTTTTGACACTTTAACCAAAGGCGATGGTATGTCTATAACCTGCCAAAGCCTCATAAATGAAGAATCTCTGAGGGCAGTAGGTCTCTCACAAGTTTCTGAACGGGGTAACTTTCTTTCTTGCCTTTGTTTTTTTTTTATTTTCATACTTGACTTATTCAATTGTGTTTCCATTTATGTCATTTCAGTTGCAAAGATGCTTGTGGAAGCTTCTCCTGATCCAGATAACGAAACTTCCAGGATGGCCCGGGCAAAACGGAATGCCGATCCTCGAGAGAAAGGGACTGAGCCCGCGTTCTTACGTGCTCATAAGGTCCAAAAATTGGACATTAGATTTGGTGATATAGCCGACTTGGAGGGGAGCTCTCAAGTAAACGTCCAATCTGCTATTTTTAGGCCCTCCTGGGGCTTCAAGAAGCTGGACTCTGTCGTGGGATCGACCAAGCATGCTATGGACTGGTCGTTGAATTCTATCACCCCTCCAGACTACAAAGATTTAGTCATGAATGGAGGTATTTGGGAGTCAGAGGCACTCGGCTCTCAAGCTCTAGCTGTTGTAAGTTTCAAACTTTATTTTATCAAAACCTTTATACTCTTTGCTTTATTCTTGTGTTACCACTCTATTTTTTTTACAGGCTAACGTCCATTTCCAGAGCTTACTCCACCAAGCCAATGTTTGGAAGGAAAAGGCCAAAGGATTTGAGACTGAGTCCCAGAATAGGAGTCTGCACATCAATCAGCTAGAGGAGCAGCTGAAAAAGAAGGGGGAGGAGTTGGTTGGTGCCCAGGCAGAGTTAGTAGCATTGAAGGATGACAAGGAAAAGCTGATTGATAACTACTTAGATTCGGCTGAGTACAAGAGTCTTATGGATCAGCATGATGAGATGCTTTTTCCTAGCCAGTTTACTGAGGGGTGGAACAAGGCTCTTGAGGCTGTTCTGAGATTCCAGCCTTCAGACTTCGTGAGACCTCATCTTCCCGCCTCATTATTAGTTAATGAGCCTGGTTCTAGCGAGGAGCTATTCGGGGAGGATGATGCTTTGGTCAAGGAGCATGCCACTACTTCAGCCTTGGATCCCAAACTTCCTCTAGTGCGGTCCAGTCCTGCTAATTCTGCCACGGATGGATCCACTACAGCCACTAGCTCCGAGGATGATTCTCCTGCTAAGGAGGCCCCTTAAGCTTTATTTATTTATCTATTTGCTTATCAGAACTCTTGACTTTTGCCATTTAACTCAATAGCCTTCGGGCCTTTATTTATGTAACTTTTCAACTTAACTATTTATGCAGTTAGTTTCTGTTGTGTTTATTTTCTCGCCTTTGCTTATAGTTCGTTAAACTTTATAATTTTTCGAGTACTTGGCCCCTTGGCTGGCACTAAACTCACAAGCTAGTTCAATATTTGTCTTTCGTGTCTATATTAACAAAAATGAACAACTCATGGAGAAAACAGAATAGATTCCATTAAGCTGTCAAAGGACATCAATAAAATGGGTTCAACCCTTACATAGATACTCTATCTCCTACTGGGAGCAACATGCTCTATAATGGTTTCATTCGAACCTTATTCCTAATAAGTAGATAAAAGTCCAAGCCTTTGTCAAAATAACTTAAACATAATAAGCTTTGAGGTTCACAGCATGCCAAGTTCGGGGTACCTCAACCCCATCCAAGGTTTCTAACTTGTAGGATCCTCGACCTAACACCTTTCTGACTAGATACGGTCCTTCCTAGTTTGGTGCTAGCTTTCCTTTCTGGCCAACTCCTGAGGCTTTAATCTTCCTTAGAACCATGTCGCCTTGTCGAAAGAACCTTTCCTTAACTCTCTAGTTGTAGTGAAAAGAGGCTCTCTTCTGATGTTCAGCATTTCTAGCATTGGCTTCATCTCTAACCTCGTCAATTAAGTCAAGGGTAAGTCTCATCTCTTCTTCATTAGTTTCTGGTTCATATGCCTCAACTCGAGGTGACGCTTGCATGATCTCTAAAGGCACAACTGCCTCAACTCCATAAGCCAGCAGGAATGGGGTTGCTCCAGTTGTCACTTTACAAGTGGTACGGTATGCCCAAAGTATGGGTAGCAATTCATCTACCCAAGTGTTCCTAGAGCGTTCGACCCTCTTTTTCAGTCCATCAAGGATAATTCGATTAGCTACCTCAGCTTGCCCATTAGCTTGTGGATGTGCCACTGAGGTAAAACGAAGCTCAATTGCATTCTCTTCACAATACTTCTTGAACTCTTCATTATTGAACTGTGTCCCATTGTCTGTCACAAGGATTCGTAGGATTCCATACCCGCAAATTATGTTCTCCCAAAAGAACTGGGCAACTTGTTTGGTGGTTATCTTGGCCAGAGGTTTAGCCTCAATCCACTTAGTGAAGTAATCAATGGCCACTATCAAGAACTTCCTTTGTGCTGAAGCCATGGGAAAAGGACCAAGTATATCCATCCCCCACATCGCAAACGGAATAGGAGAGTTAATTGAAGTTAACATCTCAGGCGGTTGCCTTACAATTGGAGCATGTTTTTGACATCTCTCACATCTCTTGACATAGTCTTGTGCATCAGCCAACATCTCCGGCCAATAGAACCCTAAACGAGTGATCTTGTGAGTTAAGGCTCTGCCCCCCAAGTGTTGCCCACAGATCCTTTCATGAACTTCCTCCAATGCTTCTCTTGCCTTTTGAGGCCTCAAACACTTCAAGTATGGGATGATGAATGACCTTTTGTATAGAATGCCCTCAATCAAGGCGTATCTCAATGCTCTTACTGAAAGTTTCCGTGCCTCCAAGGCATTGTCTGGGAGCCATCCGGTTTCAAGGTGAGCTTTGATAGGATCTATCCAACAGCCCCCTATATCAATTTGTGCCACTAATTTCGAGTTAACGGTCGGGGCCTTCAAGACCTGGAAGTAGACACTCCCAGCATAATTTTCTATCTCAGAAGAAGCGAACTTAGACAGGGCATCGGCCTTAATGTTTTCTTCTCTCGGAATGTGCTCAACATAGCACTCCTCAAACTGAGTCATAACAGCCTTTACGTATCTCAGGTATTTTGCCATAGTTTCATCCTTAGCTTCGAATTCACCATTTACTTATGATACCACAAGCCTTGAATCTCCACAAACTTTGAGATTCTTGACCCTCATGATTCTAGCCAAACCCAAACCAGCTATTAATGCCTCATACTCCGCTTCATTGTTGGTAGTAGGAAAATCCAACTTTAAAGCATACTCAACTGTGAACCCATCGGGGCTTTGCAAAACCAAACCTGCACCACTAGATTTTGTTTTTGATGCTCCATCAAAATAGAGCACCCAATATTCCTTCAGATCAGGTGTAAGTTCCTCTTCTTTTTTCTCTTTCCCAGGGGTAGTCACTATCTCTTGCCCCCCGACTTCTTGGTTGTTAATGGTGAATTCAACCACAAAGTCAGCCAATGCATGAGCCTTAATGGCTGTTCGAGGCTTATATGTGATATCAAACTCTCCTAACTCAATCGCCCACTTGATTAGCCTTCCACTGGCCTTAGGGCTATGCAATATACTTCTCAACAGCTGGTTTGTCAGAACTTGAATCTTATGTGCCTGGAAGTAAGGTCGCAACTTCCTCGAAGCAGTCACTAATTCCAGAGCAAACTTTTCTATGGGTGAGTAATTCAACTCAGCCCCATGCAACACTTTGCTCACGTAGTAGATAGGCTTCTGGATTTTTGCCTCTTCCTGAATGAGGACAGCACTCAGGGCTTGTTCAGATACCGCCAGGTATAGGTAAAGAGTCTCCACAGGACTTGGTTTGGTCAGCAGTGGGGCTTCGGCCATGTATTTCTTCAGCTGTTCAAAGGCCTCTTGGCTCTCAGGAGTCCATTCAAAATTTTTCACCTTCTTCAATGCTTGGAAGAAAGGCAAGCACTTGTCACCTGATTTGGAGATGAATCTCCCTAGGGCTACCACTCGGCCCATTAACTTCTATACATCCCGTATAGACTTCCATGGTTTTTCCAATCAGATGGGCGAATATTTAATTCACTAGTCGTTGATAGGTAGCTCCTGCATTCTTTAGACCAAAAGCCATAACAAGGTAGCAAAAAACACCAAAGTCAGTTATGAAGGATACCTTTGGGATGTCATCCTTGTGCATCTTAATCTTATTGTAGCCACTGAATCCATCCATGAAACTCAATATTTCGTGCCCAGCCGTGGCATCTATTAGTGTGTCAATCCTTGGTAAAGGGAAGCAATCCTTAGGGCACGCGTCATTCAAGTCGGTGAAGTCTATACACATCCTCCACTTACCGTTGGCATTCTTGACCATCATAGGGTTAGCCAGCCATTCAGGGAACTGAATCTCCTCAATAAAACCAGCTTCCAAGAGTTTGTCCACCTCTTGCTTAATGGCCTCTTACCTTTCTGGAGCAAAATTCCTCTTCTTCTGCTTTATGGTCTTTCGCTTGGGATCGACATTCAATTTATGAGTTATGAGTTGGGGATCAATCCCTGGCATATCAGCCGCTGTCCAAGCAAACACATCACTGTTTTCTTGTAAGAATGTTACCAATTTGCCCTTCAAGGGTTCCTTCAGAGAAGCTCCTACATAAGTAACTTTTGCAGGGTCGCCCAACTCTAGAGGTATGGGAACCAAGTCCTCTGCTGGTCTTCCTCGGTGTTCATCATCACCACGGACATCCATGTCTTCAATCGGGAGTACTGCCCCCCGGCTCCACCAGCTCTCAAAGCAGCCACATAGCAACTCCTGGCCATTTTCTGATCTCCTTTCTGTTCCCCAACACCACTCCTGGTTGGAAATTTGACCTTCATGTGATAGGTAGAGGCAACAGCCTTGAACGCATGAAGTCCGGTCCTCCCCAAGATTGCATTGTACGTCGAGGTAGCCTTAATCACCAAAAAATTCAACATCTGGGTGGCTTCCTTAGGTTCTTGCCATATTGTCATGGGTAGCTAAATAGTCCCTTCAACCTTGGACTCAACTCCGTTAAACCCGTAGATAGGCATGTTAATCGGGGTTAATTGAGAGTCAGTGTACCCCATTTTTACAAAAGCGTCATGAAACAAGATATCAACAGAAGCTCCATTGTCTATCAGGACCCGCTTCACTTCTGAGTTTCCAATTACAGGAGTTATGACCAATGGGTCGTCATGTGGGAACTTCACCCCTTCAAGGTCTGAATCATCAAAACCAATTATTATCTCGGTCTTAGCACGTTTCGGGGCTTCTCCTATAATGTGCATCACTTCTCTGGCATAGGCCTTTCGAGAGTTTCAGGTTGTGTCGGCCGCTGTTGGGCCTCCCCAAATCATATTGATAACTGGCCCTCGGGGCTGTGGGTTACGATCACGATCGTTATCCCTCCTATCATTATCTCTTCTATCATAATCCCTTTTCTGGGTTCCACGATCTTCACCCTTGGTGAACTTGTTTAACTTTCCCTTCCAGATTAAAAATTCAATTTCGTCCTTTAACTGTCTACAGTCATCTGTATCATGTCCCACATCCCTGTGGAATCTACAATACAGATCCTTGTTTCTTTTTTCGGGGTCACCCCTGAGTGGCTTCGGCCATCGAAAGTCTTTATCCTTCTCAATATCTAACAAAATCTGACTCCTAGGAGCGTTAAGCCTTGCATAATCAGAAAATCTCGGCCCTAGACCCTTCTTTGGTGATGACTCGGAGTCCTTGCCAGCCCGGGGATACTTGTCCTTAGCGTCGTACTCTTGCTCTTGCTTTCGTTTCTTTGAGTCATTGGAACCCTTGCCATTGCCTCATGCGGTTTCCTTCTTCATGTTGTCCTCAGCCTTGATATACTTATCGGCCCTTTATTGGAGCTTGGCATGTTTTCAGGAGGGTGTTTTGCCAAAGACCTTTTAAAGAAGAGGTCAGTGGTTCCGTGTTCCAGGGCTACCATGGCCACCTTATTTTCCAGATCAGTGATATTCAACGTCTCTTTAGTGAATCGCTTGAGATAATCCCTCAAATTCTCATTCTTCCCCTGTACCACATACATGAGGGATGCAGAACTTTTTTCATGAATTCTCCCACTAATGAATTGGCTGACAAAAGCAGCGCTCAACTCCTTAAAAGAGCCAATTGAGTTTGCAGGTAGGCAGCTATACCACCTTTGAGCCATGCCCGACAGGGTTTGAGGGAACGCCCTACACTTTAAGGCGTCACTTGCAGGTTGCAGCAGCAGTGCGTTTGAGAATGTCCTGACATGGTTTGCGGGATCGCCCATTCCATCATAGGCCTTAATAGTCGGCATCTTGAACTTCCTTGAGATATGGGCTTTCATCACCTCCTCAGTAAACGGAGGTGTGGGGTCATCAGGGTCCCCAAGTGGCATTAGATCTTTGGGGTTGCTTCTGGGGGTCTCCACCCTTGTCGATTTTTCAGTTCGGGTATCAGCCCTTCTTTGTCTCCTTGAAGGCCTCTCCAGATTTATAATTGGAATCCTCTCTGTAGTTGGAGGAGGCTGAGTTCGATTCAATCTATCTTGTTCACTCGCCATATCGTCCTTCAACTTTAAGATCTCAGCCTCATAAGCCTTGATCCTCTCAGCAGTTGTCAAGGGGAGTCCATCATGGATCCTTCGTGTCCTCCCTAGAGGTTCTTTGCTAGCACGTCGCCTCCTCGGGGCTTCATCTCGACCATCATCCTCAGATGATGATGAATCATCAGTATAGGGACCAGAGTAGTCATCATACTCTCGATCTCGGATCTGTAAGGCATGACCGCTTGGTCCAGGTTCCCTTCGTCGAGGGGGATAATTAGGCAGCCCATACATTGGGTTGGTATTCAAGGGGATATCCGTAGTGTGGATCTGTACCCCCGGGGGTAGCGTACGATCAGCGTTACCAAGAGGAGAAACCACCATCTGAAGAGGGTTAGTTTCTTGGCTTTGATGGACAACCACAGGCAGGGTCCCCTCAACATGGGGAGCCGTCCCTGAGGGTTGAGTGAGCAGAGGTTGAATGACCGCCCCTGTTGATGGGGGTAATTGTCCTTCTTCAGTAGTGATAAGCGGATCAGAAGTGGCAGGTGGAGCAGAGTTAAGGGGTATAGCCTTAGTCGAGGTTGATGTTGTTCTTCGTGTTTGAACCATGGTTGACGTTGTTTTCCCACAGACGGCGCCAAATGTTGTGGAATAAAATCGAGGGTTTAATTTTGTTTAATGCCAAGGTGTGTGAGCTTCGTACTTTTAATGGCTGCTCTTGTGCTCGTGGCTGAATCTGCCTTCACAAGATGCCTACGTACTTTGATGAATATCAAAGATCAATCTAAAAACGTAGTTCTAGGATGAGGGGTTTGACCCTTTATATAGGCTGAGAAGCCTTAGAATTATAGTAGGGTTAGGTGACTTAGTGGGCAAGTCAGCCTTGAGGAAGGTTCTAGACTCCCTCCTTGTAGGAGTCTGTTTCCTTGTATGACTATGTGCCTTTGAGGCTACTCTTTGGAGAGATAATATCCTTATTTGACTTGTATTTCCCAGCTGTTAATTATCCCTCAATATTAATTACGAAATTAATATCTAATTAGGGTTTTTGGGCCATTTGGTGGGCCCCACGCTTGGACCATACCCGGTCTAATTAAAGCCACATTTAATGTGTCTTTAGGGCTTACTTTTAGCCCATATCACTAAACAAATATCTAACATGTAATCAAACAACATAAAGCATGCTTCTGAATAATACATAGCAACGAAAAGTTACTTACAACTATACGAAGCAACATATAATTACTTACACAAATATTCAAAAACATGTAATCAAATAATATAAAACATGTTTCAAATTAATACGGAGCAATGAATAGTTACTTACCTCAATTAAACATTCAATAATTCATAGTCACATAAAAACACATGTACAATCCTTAACAACCCATCAGAAACAGAACAACTAAAATCTTGAACGACTCCATGATTACAACTCTGATCAGATCTGTATCTAACCTTTCTGACCCTCTAAACGATGTTTTCTTGGAAAACTCAAAGAACGAAAGTTGTAGAGCATGAAAATATATTTTCGACAAGTCTAGAATCAATGAATTCCAACTTACGGTTAATTAACTATGAATTTTAAAAGACAGCTGATTTGTGTTTGAAAAATCCCTACGAATTTTGGTAATAAAGTTGAAGAAGAAGAAGAATAATATGTTTACATAGTATTAAAAACCCTAGTCTAAACCTACATTATCCATTTTAAAATCTGTTCCATATTGTAGGCCCATCATTCTATTTCAATTTTCAATTCCTAATCATTATCTAATTTTAATCCTTTTTATTATGTTATTCCTTATTATTTTTATTCTAAAAATTACGGAATATTACGTTCAACCCACCTTCATTGTTCAAGTTCTCAGTGGTTTCTTCGGAAACATTCTGAGGACTATCTTCAACCGTTATGTTAGGCAATGCAGAAGTTGAGTTCTCCACAGTCAGCTTCTTTTTGGGAACTTCTTCCCATTCAGATACTTCAAAGACTGCATCTGCTTTATCTAAAGAAAATATACCACTCCTACTTAAAGAAAAGTGTAAGCTGGCCTTGATTGGGGAAAACAAATTTCGCCCTAAATACCTAAAGAAAAGCATAAAAAATGGAACTCAATTTGCAGTAGATACGCTTCTTCCCCTTCTAAAGAAAATAAGAAGATCTAACATTACTGAATTAATTATTTGGCTAGTTCATACTTTTGATTGGCATCAGTCAGACCAGACATAGCATAATGAGCAAATGTTGGAGAAACAACACCAGGTGGTAATAAATCATCACTCTATAGGCAAGAGAAACTTCAAAATCCTTATTGTGAACAATGGATCAGAATAAAGTGGAATCTCATATGCGGAAAGCAGACACTTCGCGACTACCTAAATAAGTAAAACAAGCAAGAAAGATAATACAAAAACTTAGAATGATATCTAATGGCTTTAAAACCTGAAACTCTGGTGCAGTTGGATCAACTCTTCTTATTCGAACAGCCTTTTGATTAGATTTCATCCCCACTGACATGCGCATATCTGTATTTTCCATCTGCCATTCAATCCCAATAATAGGGATGCCTGGTTGAACAAATATTTTATTAAAAAGGTACAAAAAAATGCACGAGGTGAGAAGAATTACAATATAAATAAACAGAACATTTTTGAAAAACAAGAAGTATAAACTGTTAAGATATATCTAACCAACAAATTTTGCAACTAAAATAATGTTACTCACACACCCTACATATTACAAACAAGTTCAAACTACACATAAAGATAACATCACACTACAAACAAGTTTAACGACGTCGTGATATCGAACTAATTCCAACAATAATTATCTTGCAAGTTTTAACGACGTCAGACACCACTTATTCCTGTCACCAGCTGTTGAATTTTGAAAAACAAAGATGATATGAATGCTTGACTTTTACAAGTATTTCATTTTTACAATATAACAAAATACATATATAACAATTTCTCGTAAACCCGAAAAAAATTCAGGAATACAAAATGGGGCCTTTCTATTACAACAAAAAAGTAAAAATTCTTCAACACACTCACAACCCAAAGCGCACATATTCTTCATATCTTGTAACAATTAAAAGAATACACATATAACACACTCACAAATATTCTTCATATCTTGTATCAAGTAAAAGAATACACATAATACACATTGAAATACAACAAAATACACATAGAAGAATACAGTGAAAATGGATTATACCTCAAATCGAAGGCCCAAATCCACTGAAATCCAAAGCCCCAAATCTAAAACCCCAGATCCGAAGCCCTAAAATCGAAAGAAAACCTAATTAGTCAAAGTAAAGTGAAGAAATCAAATCAATTAAACTAAAACGAAGAACCCTAATTTGAAAAAGCCTTAATTTGAAGAAACTCTAATTTAAAGAAACCAAAGCCTCAAACCGAAGCCATATTTAATTGAGAAGCCCTAATTTGAACCAAATATGTAATAATTGAAGAGAAAAAGAGGAATGAGAGATGAGAGAGTTGAGAGTTTTACGAGATGAGTGAGAGATTCAGTGAGGTGAGAGAGAAAGAGAATAAGAGTGAGAATAAGTAAAAACGCTCTTTTATTTCAGACAGGCGCTAAAAAGGCCGCTCTTTTATTTCACTGGTAACTGTGCCACTCTTTTATTTCACTGGTAACTGTGCCGCTCTTTTATTTCACTGGTAACTGTGACATTCAACATTACTACTGCAATTTTCATATATTTGTATTGTTTTAAAAAGAATTTCTTTAATTTTTTTTAAAATTACCTTTTATATTTAATAAAATAAAGAGAATCTGAAAAGTGATAATAAATAAATAAATATCTTAATTTTTATAAATAGAAACTCATTAATTTGATAAACTCTTAATTTTCATAAAAATGAATTGATTTCATGGTAAATGTAGTTTTTAAATAATTATTCAATTTTTAGTTAATAAATTAAAATTTGTGTGATGTGGGCGAAAAATAAGCCCTAAAGACATAATTAATGATGCATTAATTAGACCTAGTTTGGTCCAAATATGGAGCCCATTAATGAGGCCCAAAACACTAATTCAATATTAAATTCGTAATTAAAATTGAGGATGATTAACAACTCAGCAAAAGAGTCAAATAAGGAATATTACTCCTACAAGAAGTAGCCTCCAAGACACCTAATTCAATATGGAAACAGACTCCTACAAGGCAAGAGTCTAGAACCTTCCTCAAAGAGTCAACTTGTCCATCAAGTCTCCTAACCCTACTCTAAATCTTAGGCTCTTGACGCCTATATAAGGGTCTCACCCCTCATTCTCAGAACTACGTTTTTTGCTTGATTCTCAAACTCGAGATACGTAGGGATTCTGTGAGAATCGATCAGTCTCGAACGCAGAAATAGCCATTAAAGCTCAAAGCTCACCAACCCTTGTATTTAATACGTACAAACCCTAGCCGCAATTTACAAACCCTCGTTTTTATTCCACAACATTGTGTTTATTAATGATCTAAGGCAACATATTGTGCTTGTTGCCCCCGCATCTAACACTTTCTAGCTAGAGTAACATGAGTTTCTGCCTAAGGTAACACAAAATAAATAGTATTATACTAGACTATAATAGGCCAAAAGTAGTATACCTAAGTTAACATAATCTAGAAACACGTATGATAAGAGGAGGTTGAGATAGCTTGTTTATGATGTAGTGTTGTCACTATACTTCTCCCTACATTCATCGGCATACCCCAAGTATTTGCCTGGAACTTAAATTTGGTGAAACCCCACACTTGCACACACTTATCTTCTATTTTCACACTACAAGAAAAACTGAAACAGACAACACTTATCAGACAACGGTCGGCAGTAAAAGCATTGTTTGAAATTTTCACACAACTGTTTTTTTTTTTGCAAAATCTGTCTGTTGTCTGAAAGAACTTCCACAACGGTTTCTAAAACCATTGTCTATTAGAAAGAGTAAAGCAGAGGCTTTACACAACGGAATTATAAAACCGTTGTCTGAAGAAAGGTCAGACAAGTGTTTCATAAACCGTTGTTAAAAACAGACAAGTGTTTTTTTTTTCTGTTACTTAAATGGATGTCACACAACAGTTTGAATAAACACTTGTCTGATTCTAACAACGGTTTACAAAACCATTGTCTGAAGAAACTTCAGACAATGGTTTTGTAAACCGTTGTTAGAATCAGACAAGTGTTTTACTTGTACGTGGACTATACTTAATTCACACAACAGTTTCTGCATACCGTTGTCCAATTGAAATCTTAGAGACAATGGTTTTTGGCTGTTAAATATGTTGCTGTCACACAATTGTTTAGCTTACATAAACCGTTTTTACCTTTTACCAAAACAGGATTAAAGCAATAATATTCATCACCATCTTCAAGCTTTCATTCCAAGAACACGAAGAACACAATAATCAATCTCCAATTTCTATATGTTATGAAGCTCAAAATCCAACATATGATATATGAAATTGACCAGAAAAACAAGATCGATAACATGCAATCTTTAGATTTCACCACAAACACTATTTGCAATTTTTTTATTTTTAATTCTAATAATTTCGAAAATAAATCGAATTTTAGAAAAAAATCGAAATCACCTGCACCACATCTGTTACCAAAAACACGTAGGGTTTGTTGAGAGATTCGATTCGACTATAGGAGCGTCAAAATCCGACTTCAATAACGTCTTCGAATTGGACTTTGATCTTCAAGAACAATATTTACCGGAATCTATACTATTACAACGTTTTCGTTAAGAGGCGGCACGACCGAGCCTTTTTATTTTTTGATTATTTTTTCCCAACACTGGAATGAGTATCTATTAACACCCGTATGGTTCAATCGTTGAAGAAATCATTTAAAAAAATTATTCAGTGAATATGGATCGTGCCCCGTTATAGGAGGCAACACTTTTACTACCTTTTTGTTAAAATCTCGTACAACTCGACCTTTTTATTTTTTGATTATTTTTTCCCAACACTAAAATGAGTGTTTATTAACATCCGTACGGTTGGATCGTCGAAGAAATCATTCAAAAAAATTATTCAGTGAATCTGGATCGTGCCTCATTATAGGAAGCAGCACTTTTACTACGTTTTTGTTAAAATCTCGTACAATCCAACCTTTTTATTTTTTGAATATTTTTTTTCCAACACTAAAATGAGTGTTTATTAAATTTCGTACGGTTCGATTATCGAAGAAATCATTCAAAAAATTATTCAGTGAATCTAGATAGTGTCTCATTACAGGAAGCACCATTTTTACTACATTTTTGTTAAAATCTCGTACAACCCAACCTTTTTATTTTTTGATTATTTTTCCCAACACTAAAGTGAGTGTTTATTAGAATCCGTACGGTTGGATCGTCGAAAAAATCATTCAAAAAAAATTATTCAGTAAATCTGGATCGTGCCTCGTTATAGGAAGCAGCACTTTTACTACCCGACCTTTTCATTTTCTGATTATTTTTTCCCAACACTAGAATGAGTGTTTATTAACTTTTGTACGGTTCGATCGTCGAAGAAATGATTCAAAATTTTTTTCCAGTGAATCTAGATCGTGCCTCGTTATGGTAAGGAGCACTTTTGCAATATTTTTGTTAAAATCTCGTACAACCCGACCTTTTTTTTTTATTATTTTTTTCCAACACTAGAATGAGTGTTTATTAACTTTTGTACGGTTCGCAAATATCACAAATGCAGCCGATGTCTAAAGACTTTTTAATATTGCAAATTTTAATACCGATATCTTTATATACTTAAGACATCACTGGATCATAGAAACGATGTTTTAAGACCCCTTTAAAAATTTAGATCCCGTTTCTAATAAAATTTCCCTCTTTATATCAAAATTTTAGATCCCGCCACTTAGCCAATTTCTGCTTCCCTCGTTTTTCACTCTCAGTTTATAGTCAACTAAAACAAAACAAATTAAACAAACATTTTAACAACTCTCTCATTCACTCTCGACCACCACCGTCAAGAACCCTAAAAACTCTCTCACTCTCTATTGAGTCTCGACCACCACACTCAAGAACGTACCCCTCTATCTTTCTCACTTAACAACTATGTCTCACTTTTTCTCTTAGCACTCAATTAAGAATTCTAGAATCGAACTGGAAGAATTGAAGCTGCATCTCTCTTTTACTCAAGAACACTCGAAACTGCTCTCTCTCACTCAAGAACACTCGAATCCGCTCTCTCTTACTGCTCAAATCCGCTCGAATCAGTTCGATTTGTAAGGGGTAAGCTTGATTTTATATTACAAGTTTTATTATTTCGATTTCATTACAAATTGGGGGTTTTAAATCGAAACCCTAAGTTTCATTAGCTCTATTTTGATGTAATTTTTAATTGGGCTTAATTAACTCAAAACCCTAATTTTTTAATTTATTTCACCTTCTTTTTAATTTGGGGTTAATTAGCATTTGTCATCCCTGTCTTTTGACTTTAATGTTGTATGCTGCAGGTTCGCTTATTCTTGATGGGGTAGATGTTACATTTCGATGGTTGCTAAGAAACCTGAGAATGACGAAGGTTGCTAACAGTCCGCAAATGTCTCATTTTATACCAACATCTAGACGAATTGTGTAATTTTCAAATGGCAAGGTATATTTTTTTTTCTATCTGTTACTCTAGTTGTGTATTATTCTTTTGTATGCTAAAAGTAAAAGGTTTTTATTTATTGGATTGTGAACTGACAATATCTTTATTTTTATATCCTGTTACCCTGAATGATCTTATTACTCCTCTCTATGAGCCACTGTATCTTCATAGTCCTGTTTCTGAATGTTATTTATTTCTGCTGCTTCTGCATCATGCATGCTAGTGATTTCTTTTCATTAATCTATTTCAGGGCACCAAAAGCATCTGTATCAGCTTCTTTGGTTAAACAATTGAGGGATGAAACATGGGCAGGAATGATGGCCTGCAAAAAAGCACTAGCAGAAACTGAAGGTGATCTTGAGAAAGCATTAGAATACTTGAGAAAGAAGAGTTCAAAGAATTGGTTGATGATCTAGCTATGCAAGTTGTTGCCATCTTGCAAGTGCAGTATGTATCTGTTGAAGATATTCCAGAGAGCATTGTGAGCAAGGAAAAAGAAGCGTCAAGAGGATGATCAGATCAAAAGAAGGAATTCAACCAGTTTGCTCGTTGGCTTCTGGTGATCAGTGTTCTGTTGCTATAGGGAAGATTGCTGATTGCGCTGCTACTGATTATCTCAGTACCACTTCTTTGTTGGTAATTTACTTGCATCTTGATTCATTCTATAATTATTTTAAGTTTTTAAGAATTTTACATGCGATATTGATAATGTCTGTGACTTGAATAATTGATTTCCTTCGTGTTGTGCTATTATAATTCATAACTTCATAACTAATGGTAAATTCATAACTAATGACTGGTGACGGAGTCAATGACGCCCCTGCCCTGAAACTAGCTGACATTGGTAGTTGCAATGGGCATTTCTGGTTCAGAGGTATAATAATGAATCTTTGTCTGTACAACAAAGACCGCCATGCATGTAAAGTTCGCCACCATAATCCTATATGCTTTAAATTTTCGGTCTGAATCAGATGTTTGTTAGTCAACAGTTTTTAAAAGAAGCTTTATAACACTTCTTTGAAGCTGAATGTAAGACGAGACCATCAACGTTTTGATTCTAATCTTTTCTTTCAAAATGTGGATCAACCATCTTATTATTCTTTGGTAGTCCCTGTTTCTGGTCCAAGTCAACTTGGGGGTTGTGCTGAGTCTATACTCGTTGTAAAGAACTGATGTCTTTATGTTTAAAAACTCAACTCTACGTCTGTCATGCTAGCATTTTCATGTTCTCCAGTTTTATCAGCCGTGTTTCAGTTTATATATCTACATTATCTTGTTTTAGGTTGCCAAGGAAGCTTCTGACATGGTTTTAGCTGATGATAATTTTAGCACAATTGTTGCTGCTGTAGGGGAAGGCAGGTCTATCTATAACAATATGAAGGCATTTATTAGGTACTTTTCATATTCCCCTCTGGTTCTTTTTTGAACTGATTAAGCAAAAAGAAAGCTTGGATTCAACATTTTGGTTAATTTGGATTTTTTTTATTGTATGGACATATCATTTTATAATCTTTGTTTATGTTAATTTAGAGTCAAAACAGTTGATATAATATACTATATGAACTGTGGGTTATGATGTGGTAACAAATTTAGTTAATCCTAAAATATATATATGATCTATGATCACATGGTGGTAAATACACTAGACGCTTGGCTTTTAACTGATCTTGGTGAATCAATTTTAAAGTATGAAAGTAGGAGCGTGGGTCCTCCTTGTACAGTAGTCAAGTTCTTTTAACCTTGGACATAGCACAGATCATATTTTTTCATTATTTATTAGTGAAAAACTTAAGTTCATGGAGAATACAAGGTTATGTTCAAGTGCTCATTTGTGTACATTCAAGTGTTTCATATCTAACAGATATCCTGCACATTTTGTTGTTTGATTTCTTTTTAGGAGAAACCTGTAATAGAAGTAGCTTGCTTTTGAGATACAATGCATGTAGAGAGGTTCTGAATTGTTGAAATGGAGCGATCATATATGGAGTTGACTTACCGTGTATATGTTGGAGAAAGTTTCCTTCACACTTCCTTAACAAAAATTACATGAAGATGCTTTTGGATCAGGTAAGAAGAATGTTATGTATTTTTTGGAGTTGCGCAGTATATATAACGACTAACTGATATGCTATGGACATGTAATGGCGTAACTATTTAACTTAAGTGAAGGTTTCAGTCTCTACTTTTGGGGTATGTGCATCCGAAAATCTGATGTTGTTGAACATATTTAACTTAATTAGTTCGTGAATTTTACTTGGTTGGATGTGTTGGTTGTAATGGTTTATTGAACACGATGGAATGAAATGGCTGTTTGGTTTGGTTTTAGTTTGGCTTCTTTATATTGTCAGTTTGGTTTCTTTATATTTCCAGTTTTGGTTTTTTAATTTTGTTATATAAAACCGTTGTCCAAATACATTACTTCAATACAAGCATATGAAACCATTGTGGTAAAGACATCAGACAACAGATACTTAATTTCAAACCACTGTCCAAAGAAATTTTTTACAAGCAATATACTAATAAAAACCGTTGTTGTTTTAAAAATAATTCAACGTATTTTATGCTAAACCATTGTCGTAAACACTTCAGACAACAGTTTTCTGTCCAATACCGTTGTCTATCAAAATCAGAAACAAGTGTTTTAGAAACAAAAACTGTTGTGGTTCTGCTAATGTTCAAACATGTTTATCTTTTTAAACCATTGCCTAACAGCTTTCAGACAACAGGTATTTAAAGAAAACAATTGTGCAAGTCAAGAATAGACAACAGTTTTTAGAAAGGAAACCATTGTGTTAAACTATTAAGACAATGGGGTTGTTCTACTAAAACCGTCGTAAATATTTAGATCACACAACACTCTTTTGGAAAATAAAGCCTTGTCTAAAAATTAAAATAACAACATTTTCTAGTTAATAAACAATTGTTGATTTATTTGTCAGACAATGGTTTCTACAACAACCGTTGTTGTTCACGCGTTTCAGACAACGTTTTCTAAGACCAAAACCGTTGTCTGTAGGGAATCAGACAACGGACGCGTCCGTTGTCTGAGCTGCGTAACAGACCGCATCTCAATAGACAACGGTTTTCTAGGGCATCAGACAACGGGAAAAAAGCCTTGTCTGATTCAATTATTCTTGTAGTGTTCAGCGGTGGTGGTATTCGGAGTAAACACTACAGTTGATTTATTGAAGTTTATGCAATGTCCTGAAATCTTTTCATACCTTGTCAGAATATTCTTCATTACCCTTGCCTCTGAAACATTTAACAAATGTAATATTAGATAAAAAGTGGATCATTTTCATCCCCATCAAGGAACTACAATTTGTACAAGTACAATTGATAGCATTTGAGTATTTATTTTATTTTAGAGCTACAATTGTTGTTTGTATTTGATTGACTTAACATGTCTTTCCTCCCTATTCCTTCGCTTCCTCCATCTTTTCCCTCCCCAGTTCAACATTCTATTGCCCTTGCTTCATATTTATTTACATCATAATAGGTATGATGGATGAATTTGATTTAATTTTGTTATATTGGAACAAATTTATGCTTGAAAAAAGTTAAACATGTAATCAATACATGTCATCGTTTCATCCATTTTTTAATAATTACAACTTTGGAAATCTGATTCAAAAAATTTTATTAATTTATTGAGTTGATTACAAATTTTTTGAACTCAATAACTTACACAAGCAAGTTGGTTTTTTGTCCATGGCTTATTAATCCTAGATAAAAAGATCAAACTAATAAGAAGGATAAGGAATGTTATTTGAATGTGGTACACAATGATACAAAAGTGTTGGTCCAACAATTTTTTAATTTAACTATTTTTTGAGATGTAGCACTCTTTTCCGGTTCATCATACTATCAATTAGAGGAACGGAAATCGTGATTTATTTTATAAAATATACATGTTTGTATTTTATACAAAAAATATATATTCTAGTTATCTTGATTACATGTAGGAAAAGCTCATTTTCTTCGTTTCAAATTTGGGTTTTTTATATTTGTCTATGATAAACATATTAAAACCTGGAGAAGTTTTTTTTTTTTTTTTTTGACGAAATGCATTATTTCATTAAAAATAACATAATACAGTCAGAACAAATCTCCAACTGCCATTACAACCAGATTGAGAAACAAATAACAAACTAAACATAATTAGCTGATTTGTTTTCTGATCGTTTAACACATAGAATTTAAAAATTCTTGAAATTAAAAACAAAGTCGCAGACATCCCGAGCAATCCATATTGCACCAACATCCCGGAAAGCACCAGCATCACAAATGACCATATCACATAAAAACAATTGTTAGCCCAGTGTTCAAAAACCCCAAGTGTAGGAGCGACACCCCAACTATCTACATGCCGGATACCAGCTATAGACATGCCGAAAATGGATTCTTCACCCCAGCAATCTACATGCCGGATACCAGCTATAAACATGCCGAAAGTGAAAACCGATAACGAATGAACAATCTTTAGTTGTGAAAGGTGAGCTCTTGCAATAATCACCACCAATCCAGTTTCAATGCGGGTTTTCCGGATTCTCCAAAACATCAACAAAATCATTTTCAACAAAACCCCGCTCACAATTAAGAAGCGAAAAACAAAACTCTCATATAGGAGAGACATAAAACCACCCAAAAAGATGGACGAAAATAATCAAAATCTCACTCACAGATGAAGATTAATGAACTTATTAACAAGAAAAAAGAGAGAAGATGGGGTAGATCTGGAAGAGGGGAAGGAAAGGTGAGGATAAAGAGGGGGACGGATGAAAAAAATGAGGAAGAAGGGTGGGGGCGGGATGAAAACAAAAATGGGGATTAGAAAATTGGTAGAGGGAGAGGAGAGAGTCGACTCGATGAGGAGCAGATTGCTAGGGAGAAGAAAGACTTTGCAACTCTGAAGGAACGCCTTGGGATAAGTTTAATGATGATGACCTAAGGATGGTACTTCTTAAGCATCAGAAGAAAGAAAAAGAAAAGGAGAAGTATGTGGAATCGAGGCCCCGTGATCCACAGCGCACGCCCCCTGATTACAGGTCGAGGCCCCTTAGACGAGCCCTTCCACGAGGTAATGATTCACAGCGCGCACCCCCTGATCACAGGTCGAGGCCCCTTGGACACAAACAACCTCCTCTTAATGATAATACTGGAAGAAGGAATAGTTGTGATAACGGTGACAGAATAATGAAGATATACAGGAGGGATAGGCAGCCTCGTAATAAAGAGGGCGTGCCCTCAGGAAGAGGATCCCCTCGAATTTATCAAGTTCATTCGGGCACCTCGAGTGAGGCCAGGTCGAGGACGCGCCCTACCTCTAGGGAACAGCGTCAAAGAGGCTCTCAAGGAAATCCACATTCCCAAGGAAATCAACAATCTTAAGGAAATCCTCAGCCTCAAGGAAATCCACAGCTTCAGGGGAATCCCCAGGGCCAGCAGAATCAAACTCAAACACAAGGAGATGTGCAACCTCATGTTGGGGCTATTGGAGGTGCTCACACAACAGTTCCACTTCCACCTCCACCCCCGGGGGGTACGCAGACAGGTGCACAATCAAATATCCAGAATATTCCCGGAGTAGGGACTTTCAATGCGGATGACTTAAAGAGGCTCCTCGTTCATCTGGACGGAGGAAGAATATCTGCTACGGCACCGACTTCTTCTCCATTTTCAGCAGAGGTTAGAGAGGCACAGCTGCCTACGGGTTACAGGTCAATATATGACTAATGATCTATGTTTTCATGGAAATGCAGACCCTATAGAATTCCTGGGGTGCTTTGACATTGAGATGGATGTCTATCAGGTGACTAGTTTGGCGAGATGTCGTTTGCTGGCAGCAACTTTCAGAGAAAGTGCCCAACAATGGTTTCAAAAGCTTGGACCAGGGGTAATCACACTTGGGAAGTAATGAGAATGTTGTTCTTGACGAAGTTCCAAGCAGCAGTGAAGTATGCTCCCCCAGTCACAACCTTGGCCAATATCAAGCAAAGGGAAGGGGAAAGTTTGTAGTCTTATTTCAAGAGATTCAACTCGGAATCTACCTTGGTGAGAGGAGAAACTGATGAAACACTCAAGAGTTTCTTGATAGCTGGACTATCAGTAGGGACTGATTTCTGGAAGCATCTTCAAGGACGCAATCCACCTACTTTGGCTGATGTGTTTGCACAGGCCGAGTCCTTTAAAATAGTGGAGCAATCCTTGGCGGATAACCGAAAGGCGGATAATCAAGGGAATTCTAAAGGAAGAGTTAATAAGAGAAAGGACGGGTCTGTAAGTCCTACACACCGCACTGGGATTGGTGCTAATCGGGTGAATGCAATTGAAGTGGGAAACAATTGGGGACCTCCAGATACGTACACTTATGATAGGAGGCCAAATAATTATACCACTCTAGCAGCCCCCACTGAGCACATCTTTGAGGTGAATAAATACAAAGGACTCTTCAGGAAGCCGGAGCCATTAACTTCCTGGCAGAGTAGAGATAAGAAGAAATATTGTGAGTATCATGAGACTTCAAGACATAACACCCATGAATGTCGTCAGCTGAAGGATGAAATTAAAGACTTGATCAAAGAAGGATACTTGACTGATAGGATTGTCAGGGAGGTGAAGAAGCATAAGGAGAATTCTGACAGAAAGGACGGAGGGCGCGCCCTCCAAAGTGATGGTACACTACAAGGAAAACTGAAATATACAATGGTTATTGCCCGTTGTCTGATGCCCTAGAATAGCGTTGTCTATCGAGCAGGTGTCTCTTACCAACATCACACAACGGTACACAAATCGTTGTCTGATATCCGGAACAACAACACACCAGGCTCCAAAAGCGTTGTAGCACGCGTTGTAGCACACCCAGAAACCACAACGGTTATGGTATAAAGCGTTGTGGAAATGGTGATATTACAACGTTTTTGTTTATTATGAATGTTGTTAGATTTTAATGTGCACAACTGTTTTGGTGAATAAGAGGCATGCAAAGCCAACATTTACACAACATTCACATGTGATAGAATTCGTTGTCTTCATGTTTTTTGTACAATGTTTTGTAGCTTCAAAAGTGTTGTTAGATTCGAATGTGCACAACTATTTTGTAGCTTCGAAAGTGTTGTTAGATTCGAATGTGCACAACATTTACATGTGATGCAATCGTTGTCTGAATAGTTTTTGTACAATGCTTTGTAGCTTCAAAAGTGTTGTTATAAACAAAATGCACAAGTGTTTTTAGCCCACCCATATTTTGTTCTATTTTGTGTTAAGAATTTAGACAACGGTCCTTCAAATTTAGACTGTTGTCTTTCTTCTTCTTCTTCCACAATAGTTCATTTTTACACACAACACTTTTATAAAGATTGAAGATTGCTGTTGTAAGATACGATTTATAACATGTTTTCTTATAAATGCTCTCATTGGCTAAAAATAAACTAGACAATGCACCAATAAAATACCACCATTATGACCAATATTCGATATTACAACGAACTAAAATCCACCATTACAACCAAAATTCATCATCAACCAACTAAAATTCAACCATCTAATGCCATTAATTTCTAAACAAAAATCAATTACATAACCTTAAAATAAACTCCAAGAACTGGAAATACCCTAAGTGTTATATACAAGGCTGCAACCCATGGTTTCCTACGCTCCAATATATCCAAATCCCAGTAACAAGCCGTGCTTATTAGTTCAGTAACCTCCCTCATCTGGCTACTACATCTACAGTTCTTGCTATTGGTATGACCGCAGATGTTCCTCCCCTACAGAATGGATAACAACAAAATACAATTTAAACAGAGCCCAAGTGAGATATATGAAATTCCAATCATGGCATTCAAATTTAAATTTAACATGTCGTTGCTGTTGGCATTTTCACTTTCGTTGCTGATGTGCCCTGACTTAACCAAAACAAATGTACACATACGTACACGTGGAACCAACTCAACTTTTATACTAGTTCCACAAATTTCATAAATCAATGTAAAATCAAATTACTTGCATAGACTACAAGTAATTACTAATTAGTTAAGTTTATTACTTGCGTACCTCTGGGAGGCTTCTCGGATGTCTTTCCTCCAGCATATTTTTTATCCACATAAACAGTCTTAATAAACTCTCAAATTTTGTCAGCATTGCTACAAAACAGAAGATAAAGCTAAATGTCATTTCTCCAATCTGCAAATACTTTATTGTTATGTTCTAATCTTCAGTAACAATGGGTAAGTTATTCTATCCGCTTCTGGAAGAAGTTCCCAGGCCTTTAAACTGAAATAAATAAACCTCATTTAATTGATGTTTCCAACAAGTAGCATACAATCTGATTATAAGAGAAGAAGTCAACACAATGTTTAGCCGTACCAATCTTCCAACCAGAGATGGTTGACAAGCTTTATCCTGTTAGTTCTTTTGGCAAGCTCGTACTTGTCACCTATAAAGGTAAAAGCTTCCTGATTAAACCGAAGTACCGAACACTGAACATAACATTAATAGCTAACTAACGTATGTAGATCATTCTCATCCTATAACAAACAATAATCTTAAATCCCAAGACATGAGATCATGTGATAATTGATAACAAATCACGCACCAAAGAGAGTGCCAATGCTGCATCTAGAGAATTAGAAGCTATGATCAAAACCCATGGGCATTTGTTTATAAGAAGAACTCACTCAGACAAGGTTCTAGGAAAACCAACATACATGACATATGCCCGATCTTACACGTACCTAGTGCAATTGCAATCAAATAACCATAAATGATAGCATACCTTCAAATTTATAGCATATAAAATGAGTAACTTTGTTTGCTACCAACGGCTTTGAAAAGTTTGCTCCCATCAAACTAACCATTGTCTGGGGAGAAAAACAAAAGGACTAGTAAGATACCACAAGTAACATATATACCAAGTGCCGGACCATTTACAATTTTAGTAATAGTGGTGGCAGCAGACCATTATGTCTTCTCGATCTTGGCGCTGGTATCCAGTCAAGCACACTACTAAAGACTTGGCACCAGGAATTCCTTTTAGATCCCTAAGAGGTCGATACATAATCTGCAATAGAATTGAAAACAAGTTATAACATAAACCAAAACAAAATATGTCCACACAAACACTGTTGAGTATGGCTAGTAAGCAGGTTTTCAGTCTTTGCATTATATTATTTATTATAAACACAAGACTCGATGTTAGACATTTTAAGAAACAAGGGCATAAATACCCTAACGGCTAACACAAAGTAGACATACAACTACAAGACAAACAACCTACTCATGCGATGATCAAAGTCATTATCATCAACGTCCAAGCTTGCAACTTCAATTTACGATTATGTTCAAGCTTTCCAGGGATTGACAAAAGAACCATACATATATAACTATACAATCTGCAAATTAACAATGAATCAGCTACATAAAATGTAACTGAAAACATGTCTTTTGTCCCCTGTTTCTCTCCGATTACCTTTTACACTTTCCATCTATCATCCAAATTCCAAACAACTACAAAAATAAGTAAAATCAGCACCTACCAAACTAAACATTTGCACAACGCAAACCACCAACAATAACTCAAACAATCGGACTTTTAAAGAAAGTCGGGACTCTGCAATTTTCCAATCCTAGTTAAATATATAAACATTAATAACAAAATCTAATTTATGATCAAGCAGGAAATTCTAAAAATATCAATAAATAGAGTTTACTTACATTGGTGTGGTCAGCAGTCATTTCCGCATCGAAGCTATGAGCAACCCACAAACCATTCACCAGTATCTTCCCATCCTCTCGGGCAGCAACACACACAGGATCATCCTATTAAGCAACCACTCATATACAACAATTACAAACATACATCAACACAAATCGAAATAAAACAAACAAACATAAGAGTATAAGTTCATTACATAAGTCATGTTATCAACAACCACATGAGTAATCCGAGGCCCGTATTGACCAACATCAACTGCACCACCGTGAACAAGCTTATTGTAAACCTAAAATTCCACCAAGAACTCAAATTACTCATTTCAAAACAACAATCCACCCAATTCCAAACTAAATGACATCAATAAATTCAACATATCCAAACTTCACACATAAAAACACAAAAAACAACAATCTTTAAACACTAATAACATAAAAATAAACCTAAAATTTCACCAATAACTAAAATAAGAGGAGAGGATGAATCCAAAGCAACTCAATATAACGTACAAACACCCACCGATCGTGGAGGTCTAGCGTATTCTTAAATCTGAAAGGATGAATTAGTTGAGACATTTCATCAAACAGATTGTGCCCAACTGAAACTTACTAATTGAATCAAACTACGAATTGAAACAGATTTCATCAAACAGATTGAAACTTACTAATTGAATCAAAAAATGGATTGCTACAAGTAGAGGGGGATTTCGTATGAATTGGAACCGTGAAACTGGTTCTCAAGCTATGAATGGATGGTTATATGAACTAGGTCTCGAGTTATTACTTAGAGCTATGGGTGCGTGTTTGATAATGGTGAGATGAAGAACTAGGGTTTCAATTTAGGTTTGTATATTTATGCGAGTGTTTAAATTTGTGTGTGTAATTATGTTTACGTGTTTGTGCGGCTGAGAAGATAAGAGGAGAGGATGAAAAGATAGAGGGGAAAATGAAATTTTGGCGAGGGAAATGAAATTTGGGGGAAGTGAAATTTTAGTAAGGGGGAAAATCAAATATTAACAAGCGGTAATATGAATTAGATATAGGGAGGAAAGTGAAATTTGAGATTATAGATTATGAAATTTTAAGAAATTTTAGAAATTTGATTCGAAACAAAAAAAAATCAAATTTTTGAAATATTAATATAATAGATACTCATTTTAATGTTGGGAAAAAATAAACAAAAAATAAAATGGTCGGATTATACGAGATTTTAACAAAAACGTAGCAAAAGTGCTGCTTCCTGTAACGAGGCATGATCCAGATTCACTGAATAATTTTTTTAAATGATTTCTTCGACGATCGAACCGTATTAAAGTTAATAAACACTCATTTTAGTGTTGGATCGTCCAAATAAAAATTAAAAAAAATATCATTCGAAAATTATACTAGTTTGACCAAGGAGTACTTTGATAGTTGACCATTAAAATATCATACAAGAATGATTCATTTTTTTCTAATTTTTTGTACACATCAGTAAAAACAGTATATAACATCATTCGTACGGTTGAATCGTCAAAAATAAAATTTAAAAAAATAGGTCATGTTCAATCGGTACGACACTAGTTAGATGGAGTAGTACTTTTGACGGATTTATATTATAAACACATACAAGAATGATTTTTTTTTTTAAATTTTTGTACACATCACTAAAATTAGTATATAACAACTTTACGGTTGGATTGTCCAAAAAAAAAAATTTAAAAAAATATTATTCGAAAATTATACTAGTTTGACCAATGAGTACTTTGATAGTTGACCATTAAAATATCATACAAGAATGATTTGTTTTTTTCTAATTTTTTGTACATATCACCAAAATCAGTATATAACATCATTCCTATGGTTGGATCATCGAAAATAAAATTAAAAAAAATAGGCCATGTTCAATCGGTACGACACTAGTTAGAGGGAGTAGTACTTTTGGCGGATTTATATTATAAACACATACAAGAATGAATTTTTTTTTCTAACTTTTTGTACACATATGTAAAATTAGTATATGACATCAACTATACGGTTGGATTGTCCAAAAAACAATTTAAAAAAATATTTTTCCAAAATTATACTAGTTTGACCAAGGAGTACTTTGATAGTTGACCATTAAAATATCATACAAGAATGATTCATTTTTTTCTAATTTTTTGTACACATCAGTAAAATCAGTATATAACATCATTCGTATGGTTGAATCGTCAAAAATAAAATTTAAAAAAATAGGTCATGTTCAATCGGTACGACACTAGTTAGAGGAAGTAGTACTTTTGGCGGATTTATATTATAAACACATACAAGAATGATCTTTTTTTCTAAATTTTTGTACACATCACTAAAATTAGTATATAACAACTTTATGGTTGGATTGTCCAAAAAAAATTTTAAAAAAATATTATTCGAAATTTATAATAGTTTGACCAATGAGTACTTTGATAGTTGACCATTAAAATATCATACAAGAATGATTTGTTTTATTCTAATTTTTTGTACATATCACCAAAATCAGTATATAATATCATTCCTTTGGTTGGATCATCGAAAATAAAATTTAAAAAAATAGGTCATGTTCAATCGGTACCACACTAGTTTGAGGGAGTAG
Organism: Saposhnikovia divaricata; assembly: GCA_036435485.1. Classification (NCBI taxonomy): domain Eukaryota; kingdom Viridiplantae; phylum Streptophyta; class Magnoliopsida; order Apiales; family Apiaceae; genus Saposhnikovia; species Saposhnikovia divaricata. The sequence goes on from CM071600.1 coordinate 32,235,336, forward strand.
TACTTTTGGCGGATTTATATTATAAACACATACAAGAATAAATTTTTTTTCTAACTTTTTGTACACATATGTAAAATTAGTATATAACATCAACTGTACGGTTGGATTGTCCAAAAAACAATTTAAAAAAATATTATTCCAAAATTATACTAGTTTGACCAAGGAGTACTTTGATAGTTGACCATTAAAATATCATACAAGAATGATTCATTTTTTTCTAATTTTTTGTACACATCAGTAAAATCAGTATATAACATCATTCGTACGGTTGAATCATCAAAAATAAAATTTAAAAAAATAGGTCATGTTCAATCGGTACGACACTAGTTAGAGGGAGTAGTACTTTTGGCGGATTTATATTATAACCACATACAAGAATGATTTTTTTTTTCTAAATTTTTGTACACATCACTAAAATTAGTATATAACAACTTTACGGTTGGATTGTCCAAAAAAAATTTAAAAAAAATATTATTCGAAAATTATACTAGTTTGACCAATGAGTACTTTGATAGTTGACCATTAAAATATCATACAAGAATGATTTGTTTTTTTCTAATTTTTTGTACATATCACCAAAATCAGTATATAACATCATTCCTATGGTTGGATCATCGAAAATAAAATTTAAAAAAATAGGTCATGTTCAATCGGTACCACACTAGTTAGAGGGAGTAGTACTTTTGGCGGATTTATATTATAAACACATACAAGAATGAATTTTTTTACTAATTTGTTGTACACATCATTAAAATCAGTATATAACATCATCCGTATGATTGGATCGTCCAAAAAAATTTAAAAATAATTTATTCGAAAATTATACTAGTTTGACCAAGCAATACTTTGATAGTTGACCACTAAAATATCATACAAGAACATTAAACAACGGTTTTTTTTATGAAAAAATGTTGTTGTGCTTAGAATAACACAACATTTTTTTAAGAAAAAACCGTTGTCTGATTATTTTCATTATTTCCCACCAAATTCAATTCAAATTATTTCATTATCCCACCAAATATTTCATTATTTCCCACCAAATTCTATTCAAAATTTTTGTAGTTCAGACAACGGTTTCATAAAAACTATTGTCTCATTGAAACACGATTTAACAACGGTTAATTATTCCGTTGTGTGAATTGTAATAACACAATGGTATATGAAAACAATTGTGTAAATCATACAACGGTTTATAAACGTTGTCTCAAAACAAATTAGACAATGTTCGTAAAAATAGTTGTGCAACCTTACTCGTCTTTACAACACCACATTACAAAAGCCATTGTCTGAATCAATTTACTAGACAACGTTTTTAACCCGTTGTAGGGTACATGGATGACACAATACTTTTCTGAAGTTACAAAAAAACCGTTGTCTCTTAATTCCAAACAATGCTTTTTCGTCCGAGCGTTGTCTGATGAGTGCTGTCTGATTGCGATTTTCTTGTAGTGGTAATTAAGCGTGAAGAGAAGAAGTTCTTCAGAGAAGGTAGTATTCACATGATTTTTGGAGGATGACACCTGGGGGGTGATAGTAACCATGCTTTTGAGAGATATGCAAGAGAGGCAAGGTACAGACCTCTCACTAATGTGAACAACTTGGAATTCAGGCCGCCTAAGTTATTCAAGGGAGAATGTATAGATATTACTTTCACTAAGGAAGAGGCTAGATGGGTGCACCATCCTCATAATGATGCTTTGGTGGTGGCAATCCAGATCATTGGTTCTAAGAACGTACATCGGGTCTTGGTCGACAATGGAAGCTCGGTGAACATTCTATACTACAGCACTTACAAAAAGTTGGGGCTTCCAGATAAAGATATGGTTCCAGATAGTGGATGGATCTATGGTTTTTCGGGCGAATCTGTGAAGGTCATGGGGACCATCAAACTACCGGTAACCGTTAGTGAAGGAGTTCTTTCTATGACTCAGATGATGGACTTTATGATTTTGGATGTGGAATCATCTCACAATGCCCTGGTAGGGCGCCCCCTGTTGAAGGAAATGAAGGTTGTGACCTCCATCTACATCTTGCAATTAAATTTCATACACCTAACGTTGTGGGGACTGTACGAGGATCTCAACATGATTCAAGGGATTGCTATCACAAGGCAATCAAGGGGTTTAGAAAGTAGAAAGATATAGGGCTCGCCCTCGGGGAAAGTAGTTCAGGAGGGGTCATGAGCATAGTCCCGGGTGAAGTTAAAGTTCATTATCTAGTACAAGAACCAGAAGAATAAGCGCCTCATTCCAGGGCGCGCCATGAGGAATTGCCGAGGGGAAACATTCCAGTACTTGATGGTTTACAAGAAGGAATTCTAGAAGAAATCGAGGAAGACTCGAAGGATGTTATCACCATTAATCTTAGAGGTGAACAACTTGAAGGTAAACGAATGTTGCTTGAGGGTTTAGTGCATACCCTTGTTGAGGAAGACTTTCCTCTTAAAGAGGACGCGCCCTCCAAGGATGATGCACCGATTGAAGATCCTCGAAGCTTTGATTTTGATCTTGATCCGAGAACACCACAGCCGGTTGAGAAGACTGGTCCTGCAGAGGATAAAATTTCAATTTTGGTAGATGAGATAGATTCGAGTAAGGTTTTGAAAATCAGATCTCAGTTGAATTCCAAGTTGAGAGGAATGCTCACCAACTTTCTTTTGAATAATCTTGATGTTTTTGCTTGGAGTCACGCTGATATGGTTGGGATTGATCCAAAGGTTATGTGATCATCTAAATATAGATCCTAGCAGGAAAGGTGTACATTAAAAGTGTCGACCTGTGAGTGGAGAGAGAGCTATAGCATTGAAAGAAGAGGTTGATAGACTTCTAGATGTTGGACTGATCAAGGAATCGTATTATCTAGATTGGTTGGCTAATCCAGTTCTTGTCAAGAAACCTAATGGAAAATGGAGAACATGTGTGGATTTCACCGATCTTAACAAGGCTAGCCCTAAAGATAGCTTTCCTCTTCTAAGAATTGATCAATTGGTGGATGTTACAGCCGGCCACGCCCTCCTGAATTTCATGGATGCTTATTCAAGCTACAACCAGATTCCCATGTATGGACCAGATCAAGAACATACCTCTTCTATCACGGATAGAGGGTTGTATTGTTACATTGGAATGCCATTTGGGTTAATTAATGCTGGAGCAACTTATCAGAGATTGGTGAATATGATGTTCAAGGACCTGATTGGGAAGACCATGGAGGTGTACGTGGATGATATGCTTGTTAAGTCCTTGAAGGTAGAAGACCATGTAAAGCATTTGGAGCAGATGTTTGAAATCTTGAGGCAGTTCAGAATGAAGTTGAATCCCCAAAAATGTGTGTTTGGAGTGGAATCTGGAAAGTTCTTGGGATTTATCGTCAATCATCGAGGAATTGAGGCAAATCCAGCAAAGATCAAGGCATTGTTAGACACAAAGTCACCCTCTAGTGTGAAGCAAGTTCAAAGACTGGTTGGAAGAATAGCAACACTAAATCGTTTTGTGTCAAAATCCTCTGATAGATATAGAGAATTCTTCAAGGCAATCAAGGGAGCAGCAAAAGATTTTGTATGGACTCCTGAATGTGAAGAATCTTTTCAGAAAATCAAAGAGCAGTTGGGGAACCCTCCACTCTTGGCCAAACCCGTGGAGGGGGAAACCTTGATACTATACTTGGCGGTTTCGGAGTATTCCATCAGTGCGGTGTTAGTAAGAGAGGAGATTGATCATCAATCCCCGGTTTACTATGTAAGCAAGCATTTGCTTGATACAAAAACTCGATACACTAGCATGGAAAAGTTGGTTTATGCCCTAATCCTGGCATTAAGAAAGCTTCGTCCTTATTTTCAAGCTCATAAGATTGAAGTCTTATCCGTTGAGAGGTATTCTTCATAAACCCGAAACTTCTGGAAGAATGCTGAAGTGGGCAATTGAGTTGGGACAGTTTGATGAGGAAAAGTCACTTGTGTTGGTTGAGCCTGGAATTCCTATCGAGAGGGCGCGCCCTCTTGAGGAAGTTACTTAGCCTTGGTGGAAGTTGCATGTAGATGGAGCTGTGAATAATGGAGGAGCTGGTGCAGGTATAGTTTTGGTTACTCCAGATGGGAATCAACTCATGAGTGCAATTCACTTCAAGTTTCAGGCAACGAATAACGATGCAGAGTATGAGGCTTTGATTAATGGATTGAAGATGGCTTTGGAAATGAAGGTTGAAATTTGATCGTATCAAGTGATTCTGAATTAGTAGTTGGGCAAGTTAAGGGTGGGTTTCAGTGTAGAGGTCCACGGATAGAGCTTTACATGAAGTGTGCTCAACGGTTATTTCAGAAATTTCGTGGAGTGAGATTGGAATGCATTCCTCGGGATGAGAATTGCAATGCAGATGTACTAGCTAAGTTGGGATCTCAGAAGGATGCCATGTTGTTGGGAACGGTTCCTCTACAGATTCAAGAAGTGCCGAGCATTCCAGAGGTAGAAGTCATGGAGGTAGAATCGACTCCACAAGTTACTTGGATGACTCATATTCAAGAATATATTCATGGTGGGATACTTCCAAGTGAGAAGCTTGAAGCAAGGTGTCTTCAGTATCAAGCAGCCAGATTTGTGGAATATGATGGAATTCTGTATAAGAGGGGTTTCAACCAGCCACTTCTCAAGTGCATAGATGGAGATGAATGCAACTACATCCTTAGGGAGGTGCATGAAGGGATATGTGGTAATCACTCGGGGGGTGGTTCATTGGCAATGAAGGTGTTGAGACAGGGTTATTATTGGCCTACCATGAAGAAAGATGCCTATGAGTTTGTTAAGGCGTGCGATAAATGTCAGAGGTTTGCCAACTACTCTACTAGCCTTGTTACTACTCTGACCTCCATGATGAGTCCGTGGCCATTTGCTATGTGGGGAATAGATCTCATTGGAGAACTCCCTAAATCTAGGAGGAGTTAAGTATGCTGTAGTTGCTATGGATTACTTCACCAAGTGGGCGGAAGGAATGCCTTTGGCAACCATCATTGCAAAGAAAATCAAGGATTTTGTGTACAACTCCATTATGTGCAGGTTTGGGATTCTTATAAACTAATATCAGATAATGGAAAGAAGTTTGATAGCAAGGAATTGCGAAAGTTATGCGATGACTTGGGAATTAAGAAGGAATTTGCAGCTGTGTATTAACCTCAAAGTAATAGGCAAACAGAAGCAATCAACAAGATCATAAAGCATACTTTTAAGACAAAGTTAGAAGAAAGCAAGGGGAATTGGCCCGAGGAGCTCCCCATGGTCTTATGGTCGTACAACACAACTCCAAGGACCACGACTAGAGAATCTCTTTTCATGTTTTCTTATGGATGTGAAGCAATGGTTCAAGTAGAGATCGGAGCAGGGTCGTTCCGAAGAGATTTCTATGATGAAGAGGCAAATATGGTGAATCAAAGGTTGAGTATTAATTTACTGGAAGAGATAAGGGGTAATTCGCATTTCCGGTTGGCAACTTATTAGCAAAGGGTTGCAAGGTATTATAACAGGAAGGTGAAGACCCGTCCTTTCAATTAGGAGATTTGGTTCTTCGGAAGGTCATGCCAAATACAAGGGTAGCTGCTCATGGAGTCTTCGGTCCTAATTAGGAAGGACCTTACAAGATCAAGTCTATCATTTGGGAAGGCACGTATCACCTAGAAGATTTGGACGGTAACGCAGTCCTAAGAGCATGGAATGCGGAGCATTTGAAGAAGTATTACTAGTAGGGTGCGGCTTCGGTCCCCTATTTTATGAAGGCTTATATTTAAGTTATATACTGTTATCAATAAATGTTCTCCTAGTCTAGGGGTAGTGCATATAAGCTTTCCTTAGTTCTAGTTGAGACTTGCTTGTTTTTCACACCTCTTGTTTTGTTGAGACTCAAGTTTAATGAAGATTTTCAAGTTTTTTCAACTTTTCAATATTTTCAAGAATTGTTAGAAGAATATTTGTTGTTGAAGTACAAAAGGCTGCACCCTAATTTAATAAGGCGCGCCCTACGTTTACACTGAAGAATTTATAAGTATTTTTAATTAATGAGGAAGATTTGAAGATATGTAGATTGAAGTTATACAATTTAAAAATTTCTCAAAAAGGCCACGCCTTTACATTAGGGCGCGCCCTAAATTATATTTGAAGATAATTTCAAGGCAAGTCATGTTTAGACAAAATATATAGTTCGTAGTAATTTCAAATAAAGGCATCAATTTTGTTCAAAGATCAAGAGCATAAAAGGTAAATGGCAAATTCAAACTACAATTTGCAGGGTTTTACAAAGGACCCGCACCTTAAAAGTTAAAAATATTTCAAAAGCAAAGTTTAAAGAAAAGCCCAAGGAATCAAGGCGCGTCCTTGTCAAGGGACGCGTCCTTCGCTGGTGAAGGTTGTGCTGGAGAGATAGGAGTTGTCACTTCGGGGATAGATTTCGACTCAGGATTGGAGGCAGCATCTTGAACGGAGGAAACATTTTCAGGAATAAGGGGCGTTTCTTCGGTTGAGGGCGCGTCCTTTGCAGTCGATTCAGTTTCAAGGCCCAACTCAATCCTCTTTGCTTTAATAGCATCAACATTCTTAACCTTGAAGTCAGCAACATCCTCAGCACTACCTGCGCCAAACTTTTCCTCCCAGTTGTAGTCTAGATCATTTGCAAGGAATCCAAGCATGTAGAAGTCAAATCCTGCTTGGAAATTGCGATCCTCCATGGCTTGTTTCTCATCTTTCCAACAATCAGCTTTTTCCATTTCCAAGGCATCCCGTAGTGCTCTCAACTCTTCTATATCTTTCTCTAGTTGGTCATTTTTGTCGGCAAGAAGCTGGCGATGGTCAAAGGATTCTTTCAAATCATGCCTTAGTGAAAAGTTGGCAGCCTCTTTTGCATCCAAGTTTTTTTCCATTTATTATCATTTTCTACGATCATCTTCGAATACTTTCGGTTCTCACCCTCAAGTTTGTTGATGTAAAGCTTCTCCTTATGGACTCTCTAGGTGCGCCGTAGATATTGGATTAGCATTTGAGCAGAAGCACGGATTAAAGAACTGGTTTCTTCTTCAGCATTCATGTTCTGCCAAAGATCCACTTCTTTTTCCTCAACAAAAGGAACAGCTGCAGGCCCAATAAGGGTTTCAACATAGGACGGCGCGCCCTCGGTTCGTTGCTTCTTGCTCTTTTCAATAATGGGTTCATGAGGAACCTCAACATTCCTTTTTAAAGTATCAGTAGAGGAAGTTGGAGCTTTGGTATTTGCGTCTTTTTGTGGAACAGGGCGCGCCCTGTCCTCGGATGAACCAGCCTTGTCATCCTTCTTCTTGGTACCTCCAAAACCACGAGGAATTCTGGGAGCCATTTCTATAAAAAGAAAAAAACAAGGGTCAAGGCATGTCTAAATAATAGAGATACAAAGCATACATGGAATGAAAAACAAAAACGAGAGCCAATAGTTAGATGAAATGGAAGTATATTATATAGGGCACGTCCTCATTATAATTGTTATACCTTGTTCAGAATCAGAGTTTTCATTTTCAATACTGCTAGACGAGGACATTGGAACAGCCACACCATTCCTAAATTTCCTAAATTTCCAAATAGACCCAACCCTATCAGAGAGAATTCCAACTCTTTTTAAGTTTTCTTTTGTGATAAGAGTTTGAAGATTGAACTTTTCTACTGCCACTTTAATCACAGCCTTCGCCCTAGACAAGGCCGCGCCCTGGAGAGTTTTTTGAAGTCTTCTATCTGTTTTAACTTAAGTTAGTATGAAGTTACAAGGAGGAATCTAAAAAAGAAATTCAGGGCGCGCCCTAACTTACGAGGATGTGTGTTGAATTGCAAGCGAACTCGAGGGACATCCCAAACAAAGAAATAGGGTTCTTTCCATCTCTTGATGTGAGTAATTCTCCCTTCAGAAAAGCCTTTATTATTGTGTGGCTTGTTGATTACCAAATAATAGTAACCTATGTTAGATTGACGAAGGCTGAAAAAATATCTAACTTCTGGCATAGAAGGTGCTTCAAAGTCAAGATCATGACAGAGAATTAACAGAGCAAGGACAAGCTTATAACTGTTGGGAGAGAGTTGAATTGGATCAAGGCGTACCACTCGAGGATTGCTCTTAAGTATGGATGCAAGGGCGCGCCCACACCTAGAGCTACAAGCCTTGGACTTAGAACCATCCTTGGAATTTTGAAACTTCCCCCATAGTTGAAGATATGATGATGGTGATGAGGGTGGGGAAATGCCCAAAGACCTTCCTGGCCATAGTATTTCATGGACCACTCCACTTCATCTTCTGTTGCAGTAGAGGAGATTCCCACACAAGCCAGTTTGCCTCATCTTTTCCCAAGTTAATTCTTTTCTTTATCGGGCATGTCATCATAGTTACCCCAATCAATGTCAATTTCCTCATCCAAGACTTTCCAGTGTTCGAATGGAACGGGAGAGGAAGCTAGAGATGTTGGCTCGGAATTAATCATGGGTGAAATGGAGGTCGTTGAGGGCACGCCCTCGGTAGAATAAGTGTCTGAGGAATGGGTGTCGTTAGAAGTATGGTTGACAGGGTTAAAGTCACTACTATAAGAATCTGAAGGGGGCATGTTCAAGGTTTTCTCAGGAGTTTGCTTTGAAGGTTGAAGATCTTTTCTATTTTCAAAACTAGTATTAAGAGAAATATTGTCAACCGGATCGTCACTGGAAAAACTCATTTTGTCTTTGTTAAAATCCTCAATAAGGCGCGCCTTATCTTCTGAAGAAATGAATGAGAAGAGAGGCCTATAGTGATTTGGAGGAAGAGGAGCTGGTAGAGGTGAATAGATTCCACTACGTCTATTAAACTCTTTAAAGGGATGAAATGGAGACGGCGCGCCCTCCAGCTGCAAAATTAAAATAAAGAAACGAAGGGCACACCCAATAAAAGGATAAATAGAAGAAAATTTTCAACAAGTCGTGGCGCAAAGGTGTTTAAATAACTATTGCTTGAAACCTAAAGTGCGTTCTAAAAGGTTACAATTGTTGCTTAAATTTTATGAAGGATTAATTTCTAAAGGAGGCTAAAGTATGACATCAGAGGAGTTTAGGGTGCTCCCTGTGCTAAAGGCGCGTCGTAAAAATTATTACTGATTAGCATTTTTAAGGGAGAAAGAAGACCTTAGAGCGTGCCCTGGGTTTAAGGCGCGCCCAAACGATTGAAAGCTCTTAGCAGACTTAAAATATAATACAGGAACATGTTTTGTGAAAATTAAAATAGTAAATAACGATTAAACATGTATACATACATGTTTATATACAAGTAAAATTGAAGAACACGAGATACATGAACAGTCACTTAGCCAATACAAGCAATTTACACGGTGAAAGTTCAAAATAAAAGAAGGGAATGATACCTAAGAGTTCTTGAACGAAATTTGAGAAAGAAAAGCACCGAAAATGCTCGATTTGACCGGATTTTTGCCTGGAAAAGAGATAATTGCCGGAGTAGAGTTTTTTGTGAGGAGAGAGAATGTAAAAAGAGTAAAGTAAGAAAAATGGGGTATTTATAGGGAAAAGAAAAAACAAGTGGAAGACAGCTGGCGGGTAGAGAAACGTTTTGGATTCTTAAAGGCGTGCCCTCAACGAAGGCGTGCCCTGAAGGAAATTTTGTAGAGGAATTTTGGGTTCTTTTAGTAAAGTCCATATATCATCTCTGATTTCACATGAAATTGGGGGGTAGTTGTTATAGCCAAAATTAGGTTCGGATATTTTCAAGATGGACTTGGGTCGATAACGGGTTCATTTTGGGGAATTCTAGGTTAAATTAGGGTTTTGGCAGAGATGAGAAGAAGTCAGGCCGCGCCCTCTATTTCCCTACAAAGAGGGCGCGCCCTAAGGTTATGAAGTATGCTGAGGAATTTTACTGAGGTTGGTTTTCCAAGGAGTATTGAAGAATTACCTCATGTCGTATCTCAGGAGGGGGATGTCCGTCGTAGAAGGCCTCCAGGGGTTGGCCTGGATTTAGGGACCCTTCTTATACACTGAGGGCGCGCCCTCTATGGTGTAAAGATGGGTACCATTTTGGTGTGTGCTTTGGAGCTCTGTTCCTGTATTCAATGGGCGCGCTCTCATTGGGGAACTTTGGAGTAATCCTGCACTTTGCATCCAAAAGCTTTGGATCACCTGTCCTGCTATCTGGTGGGTGCTTCTCATTCGGGGGACAGGGATGTGTTCTGCACTTGGGGTAAACCATGGCTATACCTGCATCCTTGAAATCAAGAGATAGCTTGTAACAGATAGGACTAGTCCTCGACGGGGGAAGTTTCCTTATCTGTGAAGTCTTGTGGTCTTGGATGAGCCTTGGGCCTTTTGTGGTTAGGCCTCATAGTAGAACATTCTGGATGCTGGACCGACAATCCAAGCCCATTTGGGTTTCTTGCTCTTCAAGAACTATGTATGGCTTGATCTCTATAAATACCAGGGTATGTAGGCCGATTGAGGGGTTGGAAGTCGAGAGCTCTGAAATAGCCGTCACTAACTGTAAGAACCCAGATTTTTGGGTAGAATTAAAACTTTTATTATGTATTGATGTAAGAATGAACAGTGGTTACAACTACAATGTAATACTGGCTTTAAAGGATGAAGAATGGAAGGATAAAAGATTCCAAGGTTATATGTCCTGAAGGATGCTATTGGGTGATAACTTAGATTAGAATAATCTATCTCCTAGAAAGTTAAGATAAGATTCCCTAGAGAGGAATAGATACCCTCATGTCATCCAAATCAATATCTATTATATGCCCAGCGGTTCCGTAAAAAGGTTAAGGAACACTCGAGGGTGAACCAGGTTCATTTTCCTAATTATAGGAATTAAATAAAAATAAGTGATGAATAGTGATTTTGGTGGAATTTGGAATATTATTATAATAATGTTATACCCGGTATTCGGAACGGATTTCTGAGTTCGTATTAGTGATCCGGGAAGAAAATAAGTGTATGTAAAAGCTGTCGGATTCAGAAAAAGAGCACTTTTATTTTCTCCGAGATTTCCCTGGACACTGCAAGACATAAGGAATTATAAAAGGGATTTAAGGAATTTAAATTCGAGAAGTATTAAGAAAGATGAGGAATAGTAGTATAAATATTAAGAAGGTTTTCGGTAAAACCCTAACTAGAAACGAATGAGTTAGTCCCTCGAACGAGCAACGAATTGAGCAATAACCGGACAAAGAACAAACAGAGGATCAAGATGCATGCATGTACAAGGAGATAAGACCAAGTAACTAAGTAGTTACATGAGCAACTAGTATACTTAGCAAACATAACCAAGTACTTAGCTTCTTGTCATCATCTTACCATTACAAACCAACACTTGTCCATTTAATTACATCATGCATGACCTAGAACTTTATTAAAGCTACTTTATGGACAAGATATTATCCAAAGACATTCAATAATTCACTTTAGATAAGATGAGAGCAAGATCAAAGCCAAGCAAACACCACCTCTCCCCCATTTTTTCCAGCAGTTGCATTTTCCAGGGCAGGGGTCTTTGCCATTTTTTTTCACCTAGATCTACTCATCTAAAAATCATGAAAAAAATTCATGGAGCTTCTACACATCAAGGTGAAGTTGGGGATTTAATTTCATAATTTTTGAAGATCGTTTGGATGGGTAAATAAATTCGAGAAGTTCACTGTTTTTCCCCCAAAACCAAGGCACTTCGAATTTTGGAGTTTTAAGATTTCAAAATCCACCTTCCAACCATTGTTTGATCTCCAAATTTTTATGGTGAGTCCTATATTTCATAAAAATGATCTCCTAGAAATCTTAGCTTCAAACTCCATGTTTTCCATTTTCAAATAAATCCTCAAAGATGAGGGTGAATAGTGTTTTCAAGAAACTAACTTTGATTTCTTGGTTTCTTTGGATGATTTAAGCTTTGTTAAAGCCATACAAGGACTATATAAGGGTTATTATAGCTTGTACACTCTCCAAGGAAGGTATAATTCTTAAGAACCCAAGATCTTACTTTGAGTTTTATATATGTTCTTGATGGTTTTAGATTAGTTAAGATTATGGTGTTGTTATATGCATAAAAGCATGATTATGTAGTTAGTAGTGATGATTTAAGAGTTTTGATGATTATGATGGTTAATTGAAACCTTCTTGGACTGGTTAAGATGAAAACCATGTATAGTATGCCCGGTGTGGCTTGGATTGATTGTTATGAATTTTAGAACGTTCGATTTATAGCCGTCGTAATGCCGAATTTTCGTTAGACTATTAAACACCGAGCATCACAGTAGCTATAACTCACTGTACAGCTTCATTTTCTGCCATGATAGGATAGATTATGTTTCAAGCTTCGTTTTGATATAAAGATCGCATGAAACGGACTTACGGTTTAGGATTTATGACCAAATTACTAAAAGTAGTTCGAATCCGTAAACGAAAGTTCGTAACTGTAATTGAACCCTCGTAAACTATGTAACGTCATGGCGAATCTTGGTAAATAAATACTAGAGGTAAAAAGGAAGGCGTGAAAGAAAACCGTATGTCAAAAAGATCATTTTTCGATTTATTAAAAATGTTCGAGTCGAGGTTAAACGCGAACGAACCCCTAAAAGACGACTCTTTTATAACTTCGGTAAAACACTTAGAAAACGGACGATAAAACTCGGAGTATAGTATTGGTTCGTAACGATCGACTTTAGAACTCATATGACTTAAGTATGTCCCAAGTATAAGTACAATGACATGTCGTATTAACGAACGGATGTCGGGTCGGATCAGTGATAAAAGTAATCCACTAAAAGGGGTATAACGAGATAACTCAAGAACGTGTTTCGAATTAAGTATAACTTAACTTTTAATATGTTAAGTGATTAATCCCGAATGCCTTGGCTATTTATAGATCACCAAGCTGAACCGGGACCCGCTACCACTACCCCTTACCGTACTCGACTACCAGGCAAGTTTCAATTCCCTTCTTTTAGGCTGTTGTTGTGATTGAATAAATATATATATATATATATATATATATATGCTGATATACATATGCCATTGCATGCATGCCTACTTTCAAGTTGAAGTGATATACTTGTTCCCTGAATGTTATTGTTGGCTTATAAGCTAGATAGTTATATATCAGTTATAAGCCGATTATTGTAAGACCCTCATAGAAGGGCGTATACATCTTATTAATCAAAAATAGACCGGGAGTCAATATTCCTTGATATATCGAGATTACCTCGGAGGAAAATATTTAAGTAAATATTTTCTATTATTTGGGCGACGAATATTATTTGAATATTCGTTCGAGACTAATTATTTTAACGATCCTTACTTCAAATAATTATTTGAACGTAACCATTCGACGAATAATATTTTTCAATATTCATTCAAAGTCGAATAGGTTATCGATTATTATTCCGAATATTCTTCTAAAGATTGGACTACTAAATGAATATTATTTGAATATCCATTTAGAATATTACTTTATTTAATGAATATTACTTTTGAATATTCATTTAAGATATTACTTACTTGATGAATATTATTCTAATATTCATCTGAAGCTTGATTTATTTATCGAGTCTTATCTCGAATATTCCTTTAAAACTTGGATTACTAAATGAATATTACTTGATATTCATTTAGAATATTATTCATTAAACGAATATTACTTTTTCAATAAACATTTAAATTCCTAATAAATTATGAATATTATTTTGAATATTCATCCAGGGTTCTATTTAATCATCGAATATTATTTAAAATATTTTAAATATTCTTTTCAGGTCTTATTAATTAATGAATATTATTCTGAATATTCATTTGAATATTTAATTATGCAATAAATATTCTCTAGATATTTCTTCAAGGATTATTTGAGAAATACTCTGATTAAAGATATTCTTTCATATTCCTAAATATTCTGTAAAATATTTTAATTCAATAAATATTCTCTGAATATTTATTTCATACTTAGAATAACCTCGATAAGGTTTATCTTCTTCGATTATTACAGAAAATATTTCGGAGTCATATTATTATTAATCTTATATCAAGAAAGGTTCTCAGACATCATTCTTCTTCGAGTCTACCTCTCTAATCATAAGGGAACCTTACTTGGAAGATGTTATTTATCTTGTCGACTTCCCGGTCATAGAGTATTCTCTTCACTCGCAACTCGGGTGCTGTTGACTTATTAAGTCGTTGTTTACCTTCTCATCTTTCGAGGGGTAAGATTGTTGGAACAAGTTGATGTTCGATACCAAGCCACAGCTTGGAAGTTATTGGTGAATTTTCCTTTCCAACTAGATACGACTACCTTGTAGAGTCTTATCAACAAGTCTTATACTTGGGGAAAGGGGGACGAACGTTACATTCAGAATCATGAACTCTATTTGAACTAGGAGTCGTGTAAGAGGCCGAGTAGCGCCGGTCCATCCCCTTTGGCCCAACCGTTGGCCGGGGAGAGCTAGTAAGGCGGTAGACAAGTAAAGCCGTCAGTTCTTCCTTCTACCGGTAGTAAATCTAAATTGAGCTGTACGATCTCGACTGATCATCAAGATTGGAACAGCGGGCGCGGTGAATACTCCATCATTGGTTCATCATCCAAATTTATTTATTTCCTGCAACATGATTACTGTTGGCAGAGTTGGAAAAGGGTCATAACTGGAATTGCAACCTTTTCTTGCAAGTTCCTCTTCTTAATAACAATAAGAATATCTCGCTTACTTTGATGTAGCAGATATTTCTACAAACAAATACTTTAAGTTACCTTGTAACTTCATCGTTCATATTATACTGGCATCATTTCCGTAAAGGCATGGCATATGGTTTGAAAGATACTTTTGAACTGTTATACATTATCGTTCAGTCATATATTATTGTTGGTGGGCTATTGCTCACCCTTGCTTTATTATTATATCACAACAACAGCTAGACCAGATGACTCGCACAAGGCGCACTCGACGCGGGCGAGGACGATGAGACTACCAGAGCTGAAGAAGAAGCTATTGGTAGGGTATATTTATTCTTTCAGTACCAAGAATATGGTCTAGTATGCCTTATGTAAATGGATGGCAAAGAGTATGTATTTATATTGAAATTCTTTTGGATTGTAAGAACTCATAATGTGATTAATAAAAATTTGAGTGTTACTCTGATTTCATCTCTGGGACTATAACGGGTGTGTTTTATATTATTGTGTTGGGTTATAGAGACGTAATTTATTTTATGTTAAGGAAAGTTCAAGTGTTGTGGACAGAATTGGAAACCGTAACCACCGGATCCCGGACCCCGGATCTGGGGGTGTTATACTAACCCTATCAATCTCAGCCATTAATTACATACAAAACCGCACACCACCACTTTTTCTGGAAAAAAGAACCACCATTGTAGATCTTGTTTCCGGCAAAGTACCTCGAATTTTGTTGTCCCCAAATTCCTTCGTCACAAACTGTGTACTTGACCTGTTCAACTATTTTTCAAAAAAAAAAATCACTCTAAATATTATGGTTGCTAAATGTGATTCTAATAAATAATTCTGACTTTATAACAAGATGCTTCAGCCTTAAAATGAATTTTCACATTAAAGTAGGAAGACAATAGAAAGTATCCGTAGCATTTTAACTCAGGGAAACACACTTCTCTTCATAACAAGATTGCAAAGGTTCGAACTTAAGTTGAGATTATCCAAATTTCTGCAACCGACCAATACAAAAAATCTTGGGAATGCAGTCCCAGTGTTGAACAAGAGACTTCTTGATGTTCTGACACCCAATCCTTAGTTGTTTTACTTAACTTAAAAATTTTACTAATTTCACAAATTAACTGAAATCAAGGATTTAAAGACTAAGAGCCAGTCGTTCCAAACATAAAGGGCAGCCCCTATGTAAGTTGTGACTATGCTC
The DNA here is from genome assembly GCA_036435485.1 of Saposhnikovia divaricata. NCBI lineage: Eukaryota > Viridiplantae > Streptophyta > Magnoliopsida > Apiales > Apiaceae > Saposhnikovia > Saposhnikovia divaricata. Next base: position 32,251,222 of record CM071600.1, read on the forward strand.
CACCTACGACTAAAGGCACAAGACTCAACCAAACTACTGTCCATCACTAAAGCCCCTAAATAATAATTCTAACTCTAAATATTATGTTCTAATATTATGTTATTCTAATAAATATTTCTGACTCTAAATAATTCTAAAAATCACTCTAAATATTATGTTCGAATATTAATTTGTTATAAATGTCTCAAAACTTGCAAATAAAATTTCAACACATTAATTTTTTTATTTTAATTTGTTATTGTGAAAGTAAAATTTCTTCTGCTTATAAGAAAACTGGAAGTTATAAAAACCTTCAACCTCATCCAATTTTGCAGCGAAACTAATCTAATTGAATTTCAAAAAAAACCACAACTTTGTGAAACTAATATAAAGTTGTTATATACGAGACTATTCTAATCTGCATATTGAAAACAATGAAAGAAAGAAACATGCTAAATGGTTAGACCTGAATATACCTTGTTATAGTTGTTAGGAGGGCGGTTACTTTCATTGACGTTGCCTAACACCAACACCATCGCCTGGACAAGTTCCCTCATAGTTGACATGGTAAGAGGGTGGTCTGATGGCAGGTCACTCACTCCATCTGTCACAGACTGTGCCAACATGTTGACCTGTTCCGGTGCAAGGTCAAACTGATCCGGATGTGCACAAGCAAAAGCAACGGTCCGGTCCACTGCCTGAATGACAAGATGGTCATAATGGCTCAGTAGCGGATCTGCTAAAGGAAGCACCTGACTCATCTTCAACGGATCGTCGACGACGCCTTCTACCAAGTGTAGGAGAAAGAGCTACAAACACACATAAATATCATCAGAGACTAGAAAAATTGAAATATAATGAATTCTACGAATACAAAGTAGTACATAATAATATATATACATAAACATACGTAGAACTTCGAAAGCGCTCGTGCGTAGAATACCGATGATGCCATTCTTTCAAACACCCACTACATCTACCCATGTGTCAATTGGCGCTTCCAAAGGATCCTCGTTGTGCTCAGCACACTTAGCGATATATTGTTCCTAAATGAATGTGTAATGAAATTTAAAAACTATAAAACTTTCAATCAAATTAAAATGTCAAGTAAAAAGAAGCCATTATATAATATACGCATTTTATAATCTGCATAGAAAAGAATTAAAATGTGCAACATGTATTTCACATAAAAGAAAAGCCATTTTGGTATAAAATGAGTCAGGTCTCAAGGAGAAACTGCATGAAGTACTTTCCATTATCAACTGTAAATACATGTATTTCTTAGATACAAAGAATTACACTACTATTTTCTCTGTTGTACCTTATTCAACAATTTCATTAATACTCCTATTCCTACAATACCCCCAACCCCCATAATTTTTGTACAAGTCTTTTACAGTCCCCTCTTGTAAGAGTACTGTAACTATAGCCTAGGGTTTTAAAATATATGTACAATCATTTTGAAATGATTTTTTGGTATGAATACCTCACACACATATTCATATTACCTTTTTCTACAAGAACTTCAGTTTAATAAAAATTCATTTTACCTAAATTTTAATATTGTTGCAAATTAAAATTCGACTACTAATATTTTACCTAAATTTTAATATTGTTAGAAAAACGATTTAAGCAGGAAATTTAGCTATACATATTAATACTACATTCATCAACAGGTTTTATTATTAAGCAAAAAATTATTTAACGTACCACTATCATACGAACAGCCTCAGATGTGAATTCCTTATTCACCTTGTCCTTGGTGTGCAAACCGTTCTGCAATAGAACCTTCAACATGTGCCTTATTTCTCACTTTTACTTTCATCCGATGCATCTGCCTTTCAACCCAATACATCATCTATATTGTACAGGACCACCAAGTTTGCACTCCTCTGCAAGATGAAGGATAATGTGTTCCATTGGATCAAAAGTGGCTGCTGGAAAAATATTTTCCAAACAACCCATGGTATTGATTATATTTCTCTCCATGATCACCAAATCTTCTAAAACCAATGTTGTAGAGCATATTGCTTTGAAGTAGCTGGACAGTTGGAAAAGGGCGTCATGCACATCATCAGGTAAAAGACCACGAAAAGCAGAAGGCAACAACTTTTGCATAAAAACATGACAATCATGTGTCTTCATCCCACTTAACTCCCTTTTCTCTAACTTGCTACATCTCGCAATATTTGAAGCACAACCATCTGGCATCCTCAGACTACTAATCCATGTATAAACCAGAAGCTGCTGCTCTCGAGAAAGTATGTATGATGTTCGGGGTTTGGAATTGCCTTGCATCCATAACTCTTCTCTAATGCCAAATGCTTTGAAATCAGCTCTTGCACTATTAGTATCCTTAGATTTTTTACTATCCATCACTGTATGGAAGAAATTATCAAATACATTCTTCTCGGTATGCATGACATCAATGTAATGGTTCAGACGTAGCGTGTCCCAATATGGAAGCTCAAAGAAAATGGAGAAATGTGTAAAATTATGAGTCACACCAAATCCATGAGCCCTACACTTTGCAGATTCTTTCCCGTGTGGTGGAAAAGCTATTTTTACACATTTGTTACGAACTTGCCAACCTATTTGTCGCCTCTGATTATGTCCCAATCTTCTAACTTTTTTACTGTCACCCAAAAACTGCACTTTCGACAAGGAAGTTGTGAAGCCCTAACACTTCCCATGCAAACTGGACAAGCTAGCTTGCCTTTGGTTGACCAACCACTCAACATTGTTAAAGCCAGAAAGTCATTGATTGTCCACAATAGGGCTGCTCTCAAAATGAAATTGGCCTTTGTAAAAGCATCATAGGTTTGTACACCAACACTCCACAACTGTCTCAGCTCATCAATAAGTGGTCTCAAGTAGACATTGATGTCTCTCGTTGGGCTTTTATCCCCAAGTATGAGTAGTGACATGAAAATGTATGAATCCTTCATGCACATAGAAGGCGGGAGATTGTACACAACCATAATAACGGGCCATACTGAATAAGTCCTGGCAGACATGTTGCTATAAGGTGAAAATCCATCAATAGCAAGTCCAAGTCTAATATTTCGAATGTCATGTGAAAAATCTGGATAATTCATGTCAAATTGTTTTCACTCTTCCCCGTCCGCTGGGTGTTTCATAATCCCCTCGGTCACCTCTCTAGTCTTGTGCCACCTCATACTCTCAGCAGTGCGAGATGACTTTTACAACCGCTACAACCACGATGTAAGTGGAAAATATCTCAAAATCTTCATAGGAATGCATTGCTTTCTACCCTCTTTTGCTAATTTATAGCGACTTGTGCCATAAATATTGCACTCCTGTCTGTCACTGTCATCACCATAAAATAACATGCAATCATTTGCACATGCATTAATTTTTTTCATATCCCAAATCCATGTCCTTTACCATCTTCTTGATCTCCCGGTAACTCGAGGGTAATTTATGATTTTCTGGCAATGCATCCCCGATAAGACTTAATAAATCATCAAATCCCCTCTCACTACATCCATGAGAACTTATAAAATGTAACAATTTGCTCACAAATGACAACTTTGTATGCTTGTCGTTCCCGGGATATAAGGGAACCTCTAAATCATTTTCCAAACCATGAAATCTAGGGGATTCATGGTTCGAATCTATGTTGTCCCATCCACCAAATCCGCCTGCATCCCTCAACATCTCATAGGTATCATCAACATGGTCATCAATCTCATCTCTTGAGCCACTAGAAAGCGAATATTCATCACTTTCGCTAGAATACAAATCTTCATCACCTTCCCCATGAAAATTCCAATATGTGTAACTTTGAAAAAATCCATTCGACACAATATCAAATCTAACTTCATCAAGACTTTTTAAAGCAGAATTACGACAGTTACAACATGGGCATCTAATCCTTTTATCCGTTTCTTTGCAATTACGCTCGGCAAAACTAATAAATTCTTCAATTCCGTTTAAAAAAGCTTGACTAAAACCATTTTTACCTCTTTGATTACGACGGTGAATCCAATTACGATTAGAAGACATCTACAAATACATATAATATGACATCAGTTGCATATGCATACAAATATACTAAATGATTGAGAAAATTGAAATACATGGTGCACTATTAAAAAAAATAAACTAAACAAACATGTAATTAAAGTAATTACTTACATTGATGGATAAAATGGAGTAGATTAATGCATTTGAAGTCTTTTTTGAGGTCCAAAATGTTAAAAAAACGGAGGAGAGAATGGAAGAGAGAATGTGAGAGTGAAGTTGAATTGTGTAAATGAAAGCTACTGCATCTTTTTTAGAAAAAACTGCCTTAATTTGCGACAGAAATTTAATTTTCGTCGCAAGTTATATTAAAATAATATTATTCAGGTGAGATTATTAATTCCCGGCCGTTGGGCATTAAATGAGGTTAGCTAAACTTGTGATGAAATCCGTTGAAAATATATCTTACGACGGATTGTATTGCAATCCGTCATAAAATACTTTGCGATAGAAAATACATCGCAATATACTTTATGACATTAAATGGATTATGTTGCAAGATCTATTTTGCGCAAAGTGGTTAGGCTTTCCGTCGCAAGGTGTCTTAGCGGGAAACTAAAAAAAGCAAAAAAACAATAGCGGGAAATTAAATTGTTAAATTATTACTTGGGCGGTAAATATGTTAATAAAATATTAATATTGCAACAAATTTCGTCCATAATATTGTATCTTGCGACAGAAACTGTTTGTTCTGTCACAAGTTAAACTTGCGACTGAAAGTTACTGCATACAAAAAAAACATGTACACTATATGCAATGAATGTGTCTTTTAAAGATTTTAAAAAAAAACATTAGAAGCATATCTAAAAGTTTTCGTGAAATAAACTAGTATTTTAATTGTAAATTTATAAATATTTAAAAATTTCAATATATATAAAATAAAAGAGTAAGTTTTTTCATTATACTAAAAACCATTCAACAATTAATTTTCATTTTATCTTTCTACTCCCTCTGTCCCTCTCATTTCTTTACACAAAAAACTGCGTGTTCGACACGCATTTTAAGGTGCATTTTAAGTATAGTTCTATAACTTATTTTTGATATTTTCTTTATTTGTATAAAAATAGAATTGTTCTATTTTTATACATAAAAAAAAGAAAATATCAAAAATAAGTTATAGAACTATCCTTAAAATGCACCTTAAAATGCGTGCCGGAAACTGGTCCGCAAATGTAAAGAATTCGGAGGGACGGAGGATATTCTATTTTTATACAAATAAAGAAAATATCAAAAATAAGTTATAGAACTATCCTTAAAATGTACCTTAAAATGCATGCCGAAAACTGATCTGCAAACGTAAAGAATTCGAAGGGACGGGGGGAGTATTTATCCTCGCACAATCAAATGAGAAAAAAATAAAATTATAGGTCCCTCTGTAGGATAGAACAACACGTGAGTATGCATCATGTGCCTTAACCATGTTAACAATGTATGATTTTAAAAGTATCGGGGTTTGAACAATAGGAAAGAAATTAGTGAAATGCAGATGAGCTTATTAAAATTAGAGTCGGCAATTTCGTACACGACACGAAAACAAGACACGAAAACGATACGAAAATTACGGTTTGGGTTGACCTTTACGGTACACGAACACGAAAGTATACGAACACGAAATTACACGGATAAATTTAGTGTCGGTTTTGGGTTTACCCTTGGGTACACGACACGAAACGAAAATACACGAAATAAATAAATATTTAACTAATTTTATTAAAATTATATGAATACATATTTTAAAATAATATTTTATATATAATTTTTACATAAGATAAATACAAAATAGTTTCAAATCTTAGTTTCACAAGACTTAAGCACACTTCATTCCTTATGACATATTGACTTAAGACTGGACTAGTAAAAAATTAATATTTAAATATTTTTATTTTTATTCAAAAATTACACGAAATACGACACGAAACGTACACGAAATGAAGGTACACGAACACGAAACGAAACGAATCCTTAACGGGTCGGTTTTGGATTTAGCATTACATACACGAAAGTACACGACACGAAAGTACACGAAACGAACAAATTGCGAGGTCTAATTAAAATGCTTCTAAATTAAAAAAGTTTATCAAGGATCTAAAAAATATATATATTGACAAGTGATAAAATAGAAATTAATTTAAATTCTTAAATCAATCTAATCTAATCATTCTCTAAAAACATAATATATCCTTCCATACATAATATCACATAATCCCCTGCATTTCTAATTTATTTTTGAGTAATGCTAAGTGCCTCAAAAAAATTCCCAAAATTTTTTCCAAATGATGTGGCATGACATATGACACATTTTAATTCATGGGCGCATATGTATGCACGCAAGCTCCCATATTATTGTTAGAATGTTACTAATTATATCTATGACACGTAAGTATTTGGTAAAAAATTTGGAATATTTAGCATTTTCCTTTAATTTTCATGTCAATTGGTGGTTTTTTTTTGTTTTTTTGAAATTTGACTTTGGTGTATTTTTTTCATCTCCCACTATCAATTTATATATCATATATGCTATATTTTAATATGATTTTTAAAAGATTATTTAAATTTTTCTAATCTAAGAATGGTTTTTATTAGAATAAACTCCTATATTTATGTTTCTAAAATTATCATTGTTTTAGCACCAGAAGAGTGAAGGTCAAATCTCATGGAACTCAACTCCTAGTACATGACTGGTAGTACATCAGTGTACTAAAAATCAATTGGTAACCCCCCGTCTGAGTAAAATTAGACACCATTTTTAAAACCATTTTTAAGGATTGGGGCAATGTGTCTTGTCTTTCCATATATGATTCAACCAATTATGAATTATGATCCTATTATTAATGTTGTATGCACAGCTAAACAATACAATAAAAATGTAACTTTCTAAACAATACAATAAAAATGTAACTTTCTGGTGGAGCAATTTCAAGACCGAAACAAATCAAATTTTTGTATCCCTAATTTATTAATATCTCTAAATTTTTGGTTTTTTACAAAAAAAATTATATCCTCCAAATTTTGGTTTTTACAATACTGTACGGTAACATAATCCGCTTGACTCCCATAGCCTGAGACTCGGACTTTTTAAAATTTGAAAAAGCTGTCATTTAATCCTTCAAATTGGTATAAAAAAATGGTAAAAAAAATTAAAACTAGAGTAAAGTTACCACCTTTTGAGGATAAAAGTGAAACAACATACAATTATAGCAAGTGAAAAGATCAAGCAAAGATATTGGATCCGTTTGCCTCACCTTTTTTTAAGTCTTTATGACTTATTTTCAGGTAAAAATTTTATATTTTCATAATTTTTTTTATATAAATATTTAATATATGTTTGAGATTCCATAAGTTAAAAAAAATTTAGAAAAAAACTAGGAATCTTAACTTATTTTTTAGAATAAATCAACTTTTCTAGAAAATAAGCTCACCCCAACATTCCCATTATTCTACTTGTTGATTTACGATATACAATTTAGACATCTACAATATACAATTTAGACATCTTTCTGGTCACATAAAAAAGAGAGAACGGGAAGCAAAAAGCTACCTATAAATTTGTAAAACATTCAAATATCTTGGTCCTTGGATAAGCAACACTATAGAACATAATAACACACGGAGACTTGTAACACCCTTTTATAAATAAATAACAACTTATCTAATTTATAACTAATTCAAATTAAATTTACATAATTTTTTATATAAGAAACTATATCTTACAAATTAATAACATAATGTAAGAATATCGAAATTCATCATTTTGATTTTAAATAAAACATTGGAATAATAAATAATATAATTATGCATGAAATAAATACACATTTTTTTATTATAAAATATTAAAATTAGTCACTAACACACCATATATATTTTAAAACAAATCAATGTATGATGAAATATAACACTTGTCTGCACTTAACTTTTTACTTACTTAAAAGAAGACTGAAAGAAAAAGAAAAGAGCACACTTTCAGTTTCAACGGCATCGTTTTAGCTTTAGAGTCGCACCGTACAAGAAAACAAAGGTATATATCATCACAGCCACTTGTAACTCTGTAAAAACTGCACGTTGCATACACTTACATGTACATCAACTCCCATCTCTATCACCTAAATTCATTAGATCCTTCAACCCCTTTTTATTTCTCTAGTTTGTTCACTACAAAATAACCACATTTCTGTTCATTCTGCTATACACACATAAATCTATTTGTAGCTTTTGATCAAATTATAGTAATGGAATCAAAGGGACTAATGTGTTGGGTTTTCGGGATATTTGCGGTTATATTAGTATTCTTGAACTCTGCAGCTACGGTTAGAGCTGGTGATATTGTTCATGATGATGAATCTGCTCCGAAGAAGCCGGGTTGTGCAAATAAATTTGTGTTGGTATAGTGCTTAATTCTTTGTTTTATCTTTAGCCCATTTGTTTTTTCCTTGAATATTGAATTGGGTCTTGTTTATTTTCTTTATTTATGGTTTGAGTAGTGGGTTTTGAGTTTTGTTTTGATGAAGTTTGGTAATTTTTTAAGTGGGATTAGATTGAGTTAGTGCAAGTTTATGTAGATCATTTATGGTAAGTAATTGTGTGGTTGTTGAATCAATTGAACCATCTTGTTTTGGTTATTAATATTAATATACTAGCATCTTTTTTTTTAAGGTTTCTTTAAGATTCTTAAGAAGAGTTTACCGACAGTGTTATATTTTTAATACAAGTCTTGGATTATATAAAGATTTTACTTTGTGCTTTTTATTGAATAAAGAAATTTTAAAAAGATCACTGTGTATAAATACTTTTTTCAGAAACTTATAATGTCATAACGAAGTTATCAGATACAACTTACAAGCAATTAGCAAGGGAGGGGTATGAGGAAGGTGGACTTGGGAGCATGACAAAGGCACCTACTTCAGTTTTTCAGTTTGTTATAGTTTTCTTGCAAATAGTTTTTCAAAAACAATTCAGGGATTGGTTTAAAATAGGAAATAATGCTAATTTGAATGTGACCCAATGTACAATCTGAATTATTGCCTTATTGGGAATAAAGAGGCGTCTAAGATATGTTAGTAATCACATACAATTAGATTATGAAAGGTTGAGCATTTGTGCTGAAGTGTGTTTGAGTTGTAATTTCTCCTGTCACATTTATTCCCATGATTTATCTTTGTATCGCCTATGCATTAAACAGTTGTTTCCAGTGATTTATCTGTGTATCATCTATGCATCTAACAGTCGTTTCTTGTGCTAGGTAAAAGTTCAAACTTGGATCGATGGAGTAGAAGACGAACAGTTTGTTGGAGTTGGTGCTAGATTTGGCACCACTATCGATTCGAAGCAGAAAATTGCAAACATCAGCCGCCTTACTTTATCAGATCCCCGGGACTGTTGTGTGCCACTAAAAAAGAAGGTATCTGTTTCAGACTTTCAGTCTTGGCTACATCAAAAAATTAGTACTCCTTTTTTATGTATATATATTGATAGCAATTGTAATGTCGGTTTTTGTTAGCTAACTGGAGAGGTCATCATGGTGGATCGTGGAAACTGCAAATTTACAGAAAAAGCAAATGTTGCACAGGCTGCTGGGGCTTCAGCTATTCTTATCGTAAATAACCGGAAAGGTATCATTTTTTTCTTTTTGCCAATTGGTGTTATACTCTACAACTGCTGATTTTTAAATCATTAGAAATATAACTTTTCAAAAGTTTCCCTTGTGATAATTAATTTTATGGAGCTTTGATGCATGCGCGTGAAGATCAAATGCTAGTTGATTCTGTTAGCTTAAATATTTTAATTTTTAAGGGTATCAAAGTAGGTGGGAATATTCATTTTGTCATATGAACTTTTGGTATGTGGTTTTGCATTGTTTCCTGGAAATACAACACTACGTAAATTGTTAAGCGAAGAAACTTACAAGTTTCCTATTAATAAGTGTTATATGTATATTCTGTATTCCTGTCCTACAAGGTAAAAAAACTGAATAAAGAAATTCAGAAAACAAGATATAAACAAATGTAAATGATTCCTTTTGTAGGATATAATTTGATTTCTGCAGATTTTAGGCTATTATGGTAATTCTTTAACATCTGGGCACTAGATAAGTTATCTAAATCAACGTAATATTTATTGGTTCATGTGTAAGCTTTTGCAGAGCAGTAAAAGATTCAGGGTTTCTTCTACTTATTATGGTCATGAATCCTGATTCTACATTTTTTTTAATAGAACTCTACAAGATGGTCTGTGATCCAGATGAAACTGATCTTGATATACACATACCTGCTGTGATGCTGCCAAAAGATGCTGGTTCAAGCTTGGAGAAATTGATACTTGAAAGGTCATCAGGTAAAGCTTTAATTGTCTGCTTGCGCATGAATTCGTAGTTGCATTTAAAAATTGCAGTACATGTGTAATTGATATAAATGTGTCACTTTTTGCTTTTTTTTCCTTTACTCAAGATACTGTATGAAGTTTTTGGGATTTCTCTAGTTTCTGTGCAGTTATTTTCTCCGCACAGACCTGCAGTTGATGTAGCAGAAGTATTCTTATGGCTAATGGCTGTTGGAACCATTGTATGTGCTTCTTATTGGTCTGCATGGAGTGCCAGAGAAGCATCTATTGAGCAGGACAAACTGCTAAAGGTTACTATTTTTTGTCAAAAACCAATATAAAGATTGTTGTAAGCTTCTCCTGAGAGTAGTTTTCCACCTTACTACCCATGAGTGTGTGTAGATCTATACCATAAAATAATACATAAACCTTCCTAACAGCTCTCACTTGGCTCTTGTAGGATGCTCCTGATGAACATACATATACAAAGGCTATTGGAGGGAGCGGTGTAGTAGAAGTCAACATGATATCAGCAGTATTGTTTGTTGTCATTGCTTCGTGTTTCTTGGTGATATTTTACAAAGTAATGTCCTACTGGTTTATAGAAGTCCTAGTGATTCTTTTTTGCCTAGGTGGTATAGAGGTATGGATAATTCTTTTTTTAGTTATTATGACGTGTTTCTGTGTGTTCCTATTTCCTTTTTAATATGCATGTATATTATACAAACATGTTTCAATTAACAAACCTTGAAAGTACTCGAGGTTGTGGCATCTAAATTGTCTTTGTTTGATTGTAATTTCAGGGATTGCAAACTTGCTTAGTGGCCTTCTTATATAGGTTCGATTTTCTTTCTTCGATTTGCACTCCTCAACATTTGTTATTCACCATACTATGATAGTGTGCAGTCCTTCACAAATTCAGTTTCATTCTGAGAATCCTGTTCGTTAATTTTATTATCCCGCAAATTTCCAAACTTGCTAACAGAGTTTTCGCATTTGGCTGAATTTATTGAGTCGTCATAATTACGTGAAATATCTGAAAGCACTAGATTTTGTATAAACATTGTAATCACCATTATAAATACAAGAACTTGTCAAATTTAACAAGAAGACCATGATAAGTGTTCAGGTATTAGGTTAGGGTGGAAGTGACAACATTTAAGTTAAAATTACTGTGAGCTGAGATTTTCAAGGAAAAGTGCGACGCTTCTGTGCTGGAAGATTTAGAAATAAATTAAGGTAGGGGTCAGATGACATCTATGTGCAACGCACATGTGTGGAGTTTTGGGGGGGGGGGGGGGGGTACGCATAGGTCCTGGCTTTTAGAACATCAGAGATCTCTGGAACGAGTGTAAATCTGAAAGATGAGATTCTGACTTTATGAAGTTAACACCCTAAACTTACAGTAGAATAATTCTTAATTAGGTGCTTAGTCGTGATGATGAGAAATGTCAGGTAACTAATTTGTTTAATATGCACAGAAATGAACTAGTTAAATAGTGCTTCCACCTGGTTCGGACTTTTTTAGCTGCGGAATAAATTCCCCCGGGTAAGTGGCGAAAAGAGAACACACAGAAAACTCTCCTCCCTCTCCCTCTCTACATTTATTAATATATTAAAATAGAAAGTCTTTGCATGTTACAAATTGTGCAACATGCCTTCAGGGATTGATTATCTGTACTCCAAGTAAATACTGATGTCTCCACTATAGGAGCACATTTGGAGAAGCATCTAAAATTAACCAATATGTTATTATCGGCATGTAGGTAGAGTGATTGAGTTTCCTTGTCAAGCACCTTAACTGCCTGATGCAATCTCTAGATCCTGTCTTCATTCTAGTTAAGCATGGTATAAGAATTATTTTATTATCAACATTGTGCATATAACAAGGGTGTTTAACTGGATTTTTAGCTCCCAAAAAGAAACATGTATAACCCCGCTCTTAAAGTTGGAGATACTAACTATGATTTTGTTTAGTTCTGTGTTGTAGCTACTTTCATCAATTTTGATTTATTTTCCATGCAGTTTACAAGTGGTCTTGCTCTAAAGTTAACTGAAAATATGCTTTCCTCTAGGTGGTTTAAAAAATCTGCAGAGTCGTTCACGAAAGTACCTTTGTTTGGATCTGTCTCATACCTCAGGCTGGCTGTATCTCCATTTTGTGTAATTTTTGCTATTGTCTGGGCAGTGTATCGGGATGCTCCCTATGCATGGATAGGGCAAGATATTCTTGTAAGGATATATCTTTCGTTTTTAAAAATTCTCATCTGTTAGTCTATATAAGTTTCATTGGGACATTATTACAAGATGTCTCCTAGGTTAAATTAATGATCAATTAATTGGGTTATACAATCGAATTTTTGCGAGTGGTACTTATACAGTTATGCTGCTTTCCTCAATCAGGGTATTGCATTGATAGTTACAGTGCTTCAAATTGTCCATGTTCCTAATCTCAAGGTAATTTTCATACTAATTTATAACTCCTCTCCCACAACTTTCTTCTCCAAGTTTCACTTGATTGGGATGAATTTCACTATGATTGCAAGTGTTGCCTTCAGGAAATACCTAAATTTTGTTCTTTTTTTTTTCTGCAAAGAAAGCACCGGGTCTTGATTTATGCTTGAGAAACAACCTTATTGATTGCAAGTGCTTACATCTTTGTTGAAGTAAAAGCTTGCTCCACTGAGAATTTAATTATATACACTCACTGTACAGTAATCTTCTTGTAATCAGGTGGGTGCAGTTCTTTTAACTCTTGCCTTTTTGTACGACATATTTTGGGTTTTCGTTTCCAAGAAGTTATTCCATGAAAGTGTGATGATTGTGGTAAGTAAACTTTTTTCTGCTTCTGTAAAAGTTTTGACTGATCGTACCCAACAATGAAAAGTCATCATACTTTTATGGAGGTTATGTAGTAATTTTGGATATTTATACATGTATAGGTAGCTCGAGGTGATAGGAGCGGAGAGGATGGTATTCCAATGCTGCTTAAAATCCCACGCATGTTTGATCAGTGGGGAGGATATAGCATCATCGGCTTTGGTGACATTCTCTTACCTGGATTGCTGATTGCATTCTCACTTAGGTGACTTCTGCAGTCTTATCTATTTATAGTTCTAATTTCTTTAATATATATGGTCCATAATATTTGAGATGTAATATGGTTAGTAGAATACTGTTCGTGTTCCTATTCTTTTCATGATGGTATCAAGAAAACACAAGGGACAATGATAATTTATTAGATTGAACCTTCTACATCCGCAAGTTCCTTTATTGTAAGAGCTGTCATTAGAATTTTTAGGGTGCATCAACGTTTGCTTAATGGTTATCTCCAGAAGGTCATAATGCTATTTGGAATTCATTCATTTAATATCTTTTTGGGTGGGATGATTATTTAAGCGGTAAATTATAAATTATATAGACAGCATAGTTCTTCAAGTAGCAGCCTTTTAGACATAAAAATTCTTCTTCTTTTTTTTTTCCTTTTTGTTAAGTAATTGAAATAAAATTTTTGCTTTTATGTAAGATGCAACTTACTAGTTCCAATTACATATCCTTACACAGGTATGATTGGCTGGCAAGTAAGACTCTTCGATCCGGATATTTTTTGTGGGCAATGTGTGCTTATGGATTTGGTAAGTATCAGTTTAAATTTGATCAGAATCGGAATGTGGTTGGATTTGGTTCCTGTAAGACTTATTTTTCCGACTTGTCGTTGCGCTAGATATGTAACATTTGACTTGCCCCATGCAGATCATATATTCAATGGTCCTGGATCATATTTATATGGCGCCATTTTACACTAAATCCTGTGTAATGTGTGCGCATGTGAGCATAGCAAAAAAATATTATTATCACACGCAAGAAATTTTTCTCATAAAAAAGAAATAAATGTTCTAGTGGTCCATGATGCTTGGCCACATAAAAGTTCCCCCCTCCTCTATTAGGGTATGTCTATATATTATAGAACATCAGACCATCTGTGGATGGTTCATATGCCTATTAGCAGCCAAAATATTAAAAGCAGTACACAGATTACTTTTCTATGCAGTGTCCTGTATCCAGTTGTTCAATGCTACGCGGAGCCATGTTAGCTTTATCACAAGATACTTAATTGTGGAAAACACATTTCAGGTCTTCTGATTACATATGTTGCATTAAACCTGATGGATGGCCATGGTCAACCCGCTCTGCTATATATTGTCCCCTTCACACTTGGTAAATTTATCTTCTTCGTCTCAAGTTCTGAGGCAATTTTTGCTTTAAGAAACATAATTGGGATGCAGGATACTTGACATATCACAACTTTCTGCAGGCACATTTATGGTGTTGGGAAAGAAGAGAGGGGATTTGAACATCTTGTGGGCAAGGGGTGAACCAAGTAGGTCCTGTCCACATTTCCGTCTTCAATCCAATGATCAGATAAATCAAGAAAATTAAAACTTTTTAATCGTTAATCAGATGTATTATAGTATCTGCGTAGTATAGCAGATCATTAGTAATACTCTAAGAAAAAGATTGCTTATCAAAGGGTTGCAGGCTAGCAACTTGTGTACAAAGCCATGTTATGTGTTCATTTTTTCTTTTTTGATAATTAAACACACTGACACACACTTCTTGTCGTCGACAAGATTCGAATCCCGGCCTCCTGTAAAGGAAACCGAGAGAGATACCATTGCACCAAGAGGCTATGTTGGTAATGCAAAATCTACCGTAGCATGGGTGACAACTGATATATAGCTTTCATAGAAACATTTACATACAGAATATCATGACATGGGAAATGATTTTGTTAATGTCACATTAGTATTTGGTACATTGTGTTAAATATTTTCGGGGAGCTCTAGCATTTTGAGATATATAGCTGGTCTCATCTAGTTGCAGCTTTCAGCTCAAACTCCAAAGATCAAACTATTTGGTAAGATTTGGCTCAAATTAACTAAAATGTTTTATTGAAGGGCTTTTTATATTTTTGGCAGAATCTTTTTTTTTTTTTGGGAAAGTGTTGAGGGAGAGAACCTTTTATTGTAGCAAGCATGCTAAGAAATCTTAAATAAATATTTTAAGGGTTGAGTATTAGTTTATTACTCCAGTGGGTGTTATAATACTCTGGTAGCACTGCACACAGTTTATTGCCTTGGCTTTAAGCTTTCCTAAAAGTTGAAAGTGAATACTAATGGTTGTTCATCGAAGAGAGAATCTTTTTTATTCAGTGAGTTTCTTTCATTGGTAGGTAATACAGGTTATTTAGCTTTACTTTTTAAAGATTAATCTTTAATCATCAGTAAATGTGTTATAATTTTTTGTTTTATTCGTCACATATAATCAGTCTGATAATAAAGATCTTTTTATCTATTTATTGCTGAATGATAATGGCTATGCTTTTTATTTACCCTGGCCTGGGGGATTAGTTTAGAATCATACTAACATTTACTCTATTCCTGTTTTTTCAATACATTCCCTTTCCTCTCTCTCGAGCGCCGCTCCTCTTTTTTCTTCTTAGTTCTTACTGTCGTCGCGGCTTCCATCGGATTACACCGGTGGAAAGTTCCAAAACCTTTAATTTCCTTTATATTTTCTTTCTTTATAACTTTGACTTCCCTAAAAATCTTCCTTGTTAGGTAAGATTGATATGTTTTTTCTTAAGATTTGACATTAGTTTGTATTTTTGGATCTAAGGTTTCAAAGACTTTTTCGATTTGGGCTTCAATTTCTTAGATCTCAATTCCACGGAGTTCCGAATTTCTCGTTCTTTCCAGTGATTTTGTTCTCGAAAGTGGTCCGAGTTATCTTGTTCTTGTGGTTTTGTTCCCCAGATCTAAGTATTGTCTTTATTCTAGCTAGTTTTTAATTTGCGCAGTTGTAAGTTTGATTTTTTTGATGTCTCACCGTTTGTGTGAGCTTTGTTATTTTCTCACCGATTGTGTGAGTATGGTGATTGATTTAGTAATAAAAGTTTTTAGGGGATTGCATTCTCGGTCGATAGCTCAAACTGGTTATGGCGGAAGCGGAAGTGGAGGTGGCGAAGTTTGTGTAAATACCATTTTCAACCAATCACGTGATGCCGTATGGCTTCAAATCAGTGATTGTTTCTGTATTTTGTTTGTTCGACTCAAATGTTTATGTAGATGCCGTATGGCTTTTTATTATTGAATTATCTCATTACTCAAAAAAAAAAAAAAAACATTTACTCTATTAGTTACTTGGACAATGGGATCGCAGACTTTCATTTAATTCAAGGATTAGCCGATAATCCTGTGCTGACCAGCACGAATTGAAATTAAAATATTATTATTAATAAATTATTAAAAATAAATATAATTAATAATTTTATTTAAATATGTATATGTAAAGATTTGACTGATAAAAACATATGCTTTCTTTATTTCATTTTAAGTATCATTTTTTTTATTAGATTTGAATATCAATTTAAGTGTAGTTTTTACATTTTCAAGACAAACAAATTTTCTTTTCACCTAAATATCCTTAATTACAACTATAATAATAAATGTACTCCTCTCTATACTTAATATATTAAACAGGGATAGATTAAGGATAAAGTTGAAAAATAAGATACATTAATGATAAAAGAACCTAAAAAATATGATTTTTAATAAATGTGTATGATCAAAAAATAACACTTAAAATGAAATGGAAAAAATAATGAATAATTATTATTTAAATATGTAGTTTAGGGAATCGAACTTGGTAAGTTTATCGGTTCACAAGATATAGCCATGGGAAGCTTTGGCCCAAAACTAATATCACCGTGGGGTTAGGGATTTTATGTGACCCTCCTTATTCTCTCTCTCAACTTTCCATGAGAGTCGGCCGCCGCTAGATCCCCCTCCCCTCCCCTCCCCTCCCCTCCCCTCTCCTCTTCCTTCCTCCCCTCCCCCTTAGCCTCTCTTCCCCCGCCTCTCTTCCGCCTCCCCGCCTCCCTCTTCTCTAATCAACCGCCCTCCGCCGCCCCTCCGCCCCTCCGCCTGCCTGTTTTTCTGATTCAATAAAGTCGGGTGTTGCTAAACCTCGAAGATTCCAATCGAGCTTTATTCTCGGGTCTATTTCGGATTTGAAGGATCCAGTTTGGTTGTAATTTGTAGATTTATTTTGTATCTTCAATTTTAAAATTGTAAGATCATTTTGTTTTTTGTTGTCTCACCGTTTGTGTGAGTTTTGTTATTGTCTCACCGTTTGTGTGAGTTTGCTTGTGTGTTTTTGGGTGCTTGCTCATATGATCTTGAAGGATGGTACGATTATGAATTTGGATAAACACTGTGATGAAGTGTTAGTGTGTTACACACATAGGTCTGCGAATATTGTAGCTCATAGCTTAGTTAGGGTGACATATTCTATGTCAGGTCTTACGGAATGGAATATTTCTGTTCCAGATTTTATCATCTGTATGCTTGATTATGAGAAATTTTAATGCAAGTACGATTTTATCAAAAAAAAAAAAAGATATAGCCATGGAAAAGCGGTTTGGAGCTTGGTCTTGGGGAGGGTTTGCAACTCTAGAATTCAAACTTTTGTCAATTGAAAGGAAGTTTGTTAACAAAATCCAAAGTATTTATATTGCGAAATAACTATGTTAAGATAATTCATACTTTTGATTTTGGTTAAACATTGAAAGAAATTAGTCTCACTTCCACCGAATAGAATAGGAAATGAATAGGGATACGCGTTGGGTCACTCCGGGGTCGGGGAGTGCAATCTCGCCCCCGAATCCATACTCGCTTCCCGAACCCGTCCTGATTCTCAAATGGGGAATGTTTTGCTACCCCGATTCCTGTCCCGAATGGGAAACGGGGATCCTCGCTGGAAATCGTGAAGTTTTTTAATATTTTTTCAAAAATAAATTTTATACAGTATCTAATAAATTTTTTAATAAAATTAACTTGCTAAATCATAATATAATATATATTTTAAATAAAATTACATATTCTAAAAAACATTTCGAATTAATATTTATTTTCTAATAAGCTATAATTAAATTATTATAATTAAATTCAAATTTTACTATTAACACTTTGAATCTATAAAATGAATTAAAAATTTTAAACAATAATAATATATATAATATATTTACTTATAATAATTTAATTATATACATATATAAATATATATTTAAATAATATTAAAATCGGGAATCGGGGCGGGAATTCCCTGATCCCCGACCTCGTCCCGATTCCCGAATTTTTATAAATGTTCCCCACTCCCCATTCCGAACCCGAAAAATTCCCCGAATCCCCGATCAAAAAAAGATGAGGATTGGATCGAAATCAAACGGAACGGATGAAATGCCCATCCTTGAAATGAAATCGAAATCGGACAGGCCGAGGCCGGGTGAAATCGGGCAGGCCAAGACCGGGTGAAATGTCCATCCCTAAAAAGGATTCACCTCTTTTAATCTTGTAAATAGTTCTAATACAAATTAGTAAATATTTTATTGAGGTAATTGGTGGGCTATAACAACTGATCAAGAAATGCCATTATTAAGAAATTTACAACACTGACACTCTGTTTAAGATAAGAAGAGAATGAAGTAGACAACTGTTCACACCTGTCAGGATCATACTTGTGCACTTTCCAGAAACCCCATTGTCTAATTTGTCTTTTTCACTCTTCTTTATCATATTTATCATATATCCCCAAAAGCCTAGAACACTCCTGCATTGTTCAAGTACTTAAATTTGTTTAATTACCAATTATTTCCACTAATCCAAGATTAGATTAGAAGTTTCAAGAACTCTGACACACCTCACTTTACCTTTAAATACTTCACCCCCAGACCCTATTTTTGCTCCCAAGTTATCAACTTTACTTTCTACGTTGTGTCCAAAGAGAGAGAGAGAGACTGAGAGAGAGAGAGAGAGAGATGGAGGGTAAAGAAGAGGATGTTAAGCTTGGAGCTAACAAGTTCTCAGAGAGGCAACCATTGGGTACATCTGCACAGACAGATAAGGACTACAAGGAGCCACCACCAGCACCATTGTTTGAGCCTGGTGAACTCAGTTCATGGTCCTTTTACAGGGCTGGAATTGCTGAGTTTATAGCCACTTTCTTGTTCTTGTATGTCACTGTTTTGACTGTTATGGGTGTGGCTAGGGCACCTAATAAGTGTGCATCTGTGGGTATTCAAGGAATTGCTTGGGCTTTTGGTGGTATGATTTTTGCCCTTGTTTACTGCACTGCTGGTATTTCAGGTTTGCATGCTCTCTCTCTCTCTCTGTTACTGTTGTTTGTTCAAGATTTGTCTCTTTTATCATTTACTGTTTTAGGGGTGTTAGTAATCTAACTCATCTAAAATCTTAATACCTTAACATGCTAGAGGTAGGTCTAATCGGATCTTTATGTTATATTCTAACAAGGGGTTTTGTGTCATCTCTGTTTAATCTTTGCTTATTACATTTTTCTTGCATATTCTTTTTATATTTGTGTATTTTTTTGGTCTCGCAAAGTTATTTCAGATCTCGTCCTAAACACTGCATATATGTTTATATGTAGTTATATACTCAATTAAATGGGATGTAAAGGGTTTATTAGGTTCTGTACTTCCTGCAAGTGCTTGTAAAATTTACTTTTAAAGTTGTTTTTGTGAGAAATGTTTCAACTCTGGGTTTATGTTTGAGTATTTCTGTATTTTGTGTGGTTTTTTTTTCTCGGAATTCGTGGTCTGTTAGAGCTGCAAATGGTTGTTTTAGTGCTCTGTATTTATCGATTTTGTTGCCTGATAAAAATGAACAGGAGGGCACATAAACCCAGCTGTGACCTTTGGGTTGTTTCTGGCTAGGAAGCTTTCGCTTACCAGGGCTCTGTTCTATATGGTGATGCAGTGCCTTGGTGCCATTTGTGGTGCTGGTGTTATCAAGGGCTTTGAGGGATCTTCGAGGTTTGAGCTCAACGGCGGTGGTGCTAATGTTGTGAACCATGGGTACACAAAGGGTGATGGTCTTGGTGCTGAGATTGTTGGTACCTTTGTTCTTGTCTACACCGTCTTCTCTGCAACTGATGCTAAGAGAAGTGCTAGAGACTCTCATGTTCCGGTATGTACTCCACTTGTTCGTAACTTGGTATATGTTACTATGCATGATCTCTGTCTTCTAAATTAAGTTGAATACACCAGCATATTGACTTTATAGTACTGATCCTTCCACAAGTGATAGATTTAGGGATATGCAATATAAAGAAGATGATTATTGTTTTCGTTTTGTTTGTTATATGTTTGTTTTCTTCTTCTTTTGCTATTAGTCTTGTAAAAAAAAAATTCTTGATGCCTCCCGAGTTTTTTTGGGAGGAAAAGCAAGGTAATGTAAGTGAAAGTAAAAAAATGCAAGTGAAATATATTTCATCAACTTGCTCCCGAGTTGAATGGAGCGTAAATAAAAAAGGAGTGAAACTACTTTCATTCACGTGCTCCCGAGTAGGAAGGAAAGCATGTAAATGATTGTCAAATTACAATTTTATCCTTAGATATAAAATGTTTCATTTAAATGATAAGGGTATATTTGTAATATTAAATGTTTTTAATTAAGTTACTTTCACTTGCTTTCCTTTTCATCCCAATTTTGGGATGAAAGTTTTGGGATGAAAGTAAGCAAAAATTTTTTTACCTTTTACTCGCTTTCGCTCCTAAAAAAAACTCGGGAGCACAAACACGGATGTAAATTATATTACTTTCTTTCCCTTTCACTTGCTTTCCTTCCTCAAAATACTCGAGAGCAGGGTGCTAGTGCTATTTCATCTCAAAAAAATAAAAGGTTCTGACAGTAACATTTCTCATCACATCACTTTGTTTCTTGCAAATGCTAATTTAAGTTGAATATTCTCAAGACTGATGAGAGAGACCTAAAAACATGTTAGGCCCTTGTCATATGCATTTCTGGTGTGCTAAATTATGATTAAGCAATTATGACTTGATTTGTTTAATCTTTTGTGCTTCCATGACGAATAGAGCAAGAACATGAGTACTCTTCTTTGATCTACGTAGTCATACCATTAATGTTTTTACATATGTCTCACCTTCTCTCAATTGGAAGTGGTAGTAGGTTATTCGATCTTATGCCGATATCCAAATTTGACTTTCTCATGTATATTTATTTAAAAACGAAAACGAAACTTACTCAGTTACTCTCAATTGGAAGTGGTAGTAGGTTATTCGATCTTATGCCGATATCCAAATTTGACTTTCTCATGTATATTTATTTAAAAACGAAAACGAAACTTACTCAGTTATAATACCATTCAAAGTGGTGTCTGAGGAGGGTAGATGTACGCAGACCATGCCCCTATATAATAGGGAGGCCAGTGGCTCAACCACTGCACCAACATGTTGTTGGCTCATGTATATTTATTTCTAGGATGGTATTGTCCTGTGGAGTTATTTTCTGTTCTATTATCGAGTTACTTGTATCTACAAATTACCTTCTTTTGCTTTATAGTGATGGACCAATGTAGGTATAGTGTCTCTATCTAAAATCTGTGTGTTTAGGTGGCATGAGTCTTATACGGTGGTAACTTCTCTTTGTTTATCTTAAATCTCTTATGCTCCCCAACGTGCCCTTCCATGGAGATACTTATGTGCCTATGCCAACTTTAATTAGTCACTGCACCAAACAGTTACTGTTTCAAGAATGACCAAAAACAAAAAGAGTTAGTACGTAAGTGACTTTTGGGAGGAGTATGCCTGTACAAAAATCCTCCGACTATGCTGTTTGGACTTGCTACTAGGGACCTCCTCTCAAGTTTATGTTTGTATAGCTTGCTTTTGAACTTGTGAATTAATTTTATTGAAATGATGTTGCAGATATTGGCTCCACTGCCTATTGGATTCGCAGTGTTCTTGGTTCATTTGGCCACCATCCCCATCACAGGAACTGGTATAAATCCAGCTAGAAGTCTTGGTGCTGCCATCATCTACAACAAAGATCATGCATGGGATGATCATGTTAGTATTTTGTTAAACATATAAGGTTTTATATATATTTTTCCCTTTCTTAAATATGATACTAATATGCAATAAATATCTCATTTCTAGTGGGTCTTCTGGGTTGGTCCATTCATTGGTGCTGCTCTTGCTGCCTTGTACCACCAGATAGTCATCAGAGCCATTCCTTTCAAGAGCAGGTCTTGAGCCATTCCTTTCTAGAGCAGGTCTTGAGCCTTCCGTTTCTGTGTAGCTGTGCATTTCTCATCTTTTTTTTTGTCAGTAGTGTGTTGCAAGTCTTAGTGGATGAATTGTGAGATGTTAATTATGTTTGTAAATTATATATGCTGAAATTTGAACTTGGATTGTAAGCTTAACATGGATATTTCATGTTTCCTTGCCTAGTAATCGATCAGACCAGAATAGTATGGTACTATGGTTACATTTAATCCATCCAACTGTGCTTCTAATGTACAATGTTGAAGTGCCCCTGAAGACCAATATGGCTACATGATTTTAATGATGACGTGGACATAAGATCTTATATCTGTAGTTTAAATGTGAGATGGGAAAAAATTGAAGTTATTGAGAGGCGAGAGCTATGAATATGACGACTCATTCTCCTAGTTTTTAACTAATAGCGTACCACTTTCAAGTATCGCTTCTCTCTTAAACACCCGTTGGCCGCAGCTTCAAACTATATAAGGATAAAGATTGTGTTAAATCTAGTGTATCATCTAAACTCTTCTTCAAATTCTTAGCTTTATACTTAATCTACCTTCAAGAACAGACCATCACCCTGTATTCTGTATACATTGATTTCATACGCCAACAAAAAATTACCAATCAATTATGATGAATAACACCCAAAATCCATGCGTAGGGATACTTTTTGATTTGTGATTTTGTACTCCTTATATTGTGGATACCAACGGACATTTATTTATGTTTACATACTGCAAACGGATCCCAGGTGAATATCTCAGTTACAGATTTTTTTGTTCCTGCCATTGCTAACGGTGCCGCTGGTTATTCCTCTAACTCTACCAGTACCATCTTCTTCTTCCTCTCGCTTCACGACGATACCTCTGGCGTCATGGGGATTCACTATGATGACATAACCCTCAAATTTTCTTACATGGCCACAAATGGAATCCATAGCTAACTCCACATTGTCCGGGTTTTACCAGGAGGGTGATATGCACAACACCACTATTCAACGTTACGGATTTGCAAAGACACGGGTGATTTCTTGGGAAGAAGCTTCGAAAAATGTATCCGAAATTGTTTTGCGTTTGAATTTGGCGACTCGTATTAGGTTCGATTACACGGGGTGGAAAAGCAAGAACCATGCATTATTACTCCAGGGTGATGTGAAGTTGAGCGCTGTCACAGGCAAGAAAATTGAAAAAGAAGGTGTAGAGCTCAGGCCTTATTCTGGGGAACATTACGGAGGATATATGGAATTTTCAAAGTGGTTCTTGATTTTTATGGTTAGTAGTTCCGTATGTGTTTTCTGTTTAGCTGACAAGTGGAAGGGGGCGGAGTCGGAGTATGGCAGGGACGGGAAAATGAGTGCGTAAAGTTCTCGAGTTTACTATTAGAAATAGACTTTATTGTACTTTGCATCCCTGTAGTTAGGCAAAATTTCATTTTGCACCAAACTGTTTCAACAATTGCAATTTGCACTCTTACTGTTTCAATCCCGTCACATTTAACATCCCTTTAACGATTTTAAACTAATTTTGACCGTTACCGTTAGCCAAAATGAGGGATTTCGATCATTATACTTAATAATAATTTTTTAAATTAAATAATTTCAATTACTTTTATAATTTTTATATGTTTAGATTTACCAACATTTTATCAACAATTCACAGATTTTTTAGAAAATTATTTATAATTCATATTTTTTTTTAATATTTACATTACTAAATTCTCGTAAAATATTATTTAAATATAAACTCTATTTGTTTTAATTTTCAAAATATTCTCTAATAAATAAATATCATGAATTTAATATTTATGTTTTTTTTCATTTTTTTTGAAAAAAATCAATTTTTAAATTTTGTTTCTTACTTTTTTTTGAAAATAAACTGTTTAATATAATAATTAATGACTGAAATACCCTTACTTTGACTAGCGGTAATGGTCAAAATTAGCTTAAAATTGTTAAAAGGGTGCTAACTGTAGCGGGATTGAAACAGTCGGAATGCAAATTGCAATTGTTAAAATAGTATGGTGCAAAGTGTAATATTGCTTAACTATAGGAATGCAAAATCCAATAAATTCTTAGAAGTATAATAAAAATTGTTTTTGTTTTTTAATGCTTGTAAATTTTGATTGTCTTGATTCTTTCTGAGGAAGTTCATTCGTGAGAATGATGACTTCTAAAAGATGAATAAAATGATTGTTTTACTTAAATATGTCGTGTTTTTTTTATGAACAAGAAGATTTTGTTAACATTCAAATATCGGAATTCAGTCACATATTCCTGAACTGTCAATTATAACTTGATTGTGTTTTGTTTTCAGATCGCTTAATACATAAAATATTCAAAATTTTTAATTTAAAAATTATTACAATGACACCTCGAGCAATCCAACCTACATCAGTTGTGAAATTAGTAGCATTGCAATTGACTTTCACATAAGTAGCATCGCAATTGACCTTCACATAAGCACCATCTGTAGCCCAATGTTCTGAACAATGAATTACATCAACTGATATTGGAGCAACCAATGCCCCCAAAATATGAACACTTTTATTGTGAAAGGTGAGCTCTTGCGGTATCCACCATCCCAGATCGAGCCTTACGGATCTCCCAAAATACAATATAAATCCTTCTTAGAAAAAACTACCGAAACCTGTAACAAGAGACACAAAAACATCAAAACATGACATAATAACATCCCAAAAATATGAGCACGACTAACAATCTTGATAACAAGGTACTCAACAAGATCTTACCCAAAAATGATTAGATCTCGATTTTATTGAAAAACTAGTAAATAGAAGAGAGGATGGGAGAATGAAGGGCTTAATCGGTGAAGGGGGACAAAGATCTGGAAGGTGGAGAAGTGACGGCTAGAACCCTAACTATGGGAGTCGATTCTCAAAACAGGCGATTGGGATTAACTTCTATAAAATACGTCGTGTTTAATTATGTTAAAACTGAAATTTTACTTTATATAAAAAACAATGTATTAGGGATGTTCAAAAATCAGTCAAACCGTGAATCTGAATCACAACAATCCAATCCGAATCAACAAAAATCGAAATTGTAAAAATTGTTGTTAATGGTTCGGTTAACCGGACTGTTTATACATAAATAGTTTGGTTATGGTTTTCAAAATTTAAAATCGGTTAAACCAAACGGACCGTTATATAATTTATATACTGCAATGTATATACGTATATATAAGAAAAAAATTAAAATACTTAATAAATATAATATTGAGTTAATTGTCAATATGTTGTAGTTCTACACTAAATTAATTTGTTTACTATTTCTATAAATTTAACTAAATTTTACAAACGTAAATGTAGACGGTAGACTAAACATTGATAAAAGTAGATAGTAATACTACATATGTTAATGTGTATTAAATTTTACTTTATATTTATTTAAAAAATCAGAATTTTTTTTAAGTTTAACAAAAATTATAAAAAATATATGTCATAAAGTTCAAAGCGTGGTTCGAAACCGAACCAATATGTTCTTCTATGCTCTGGTTTGGTCTTGGCATTTAACTGGTCTGGTTTGGTTTGATTTTTGAAAAATTGTCTATATTGATTTGGTTCAAAAAAAATAAGAATCTGGATCAAATCAATTCGTGAACACCACTAAATGTAAATTTTGTTAAAAGATGAAATGTAGGTTCCTGTTACCGAAAAAAAAACCTACATTGAAAAATATAGAAATGCTTTTTCTAACATAGGAAGTAACTTATAGGAAGTAACTTATAGGTGTTTGTTATATTACAATATTGTACATATATTTTCAAGCCGCCTGCCCCTCGTCTGTAACATCTTTTTCCAAAAATTTAATATTTTTTTGACCTCTTTCCAAAAATTCTAATATTTTTTGGTTAGGGGTTATCATCGATCTTGATGATAAATCCTATTATTATTATTTTTTCATCATCTTATTATCTTTTCAATAAATGTCTCTTTTTATTGAGAATTATTACTCCATTAGTGAAATTTTCCTACCTATATATTGGGTTTATTCTCTTTCCTTATAAGAGTCAGTTTGTTTCCGGGGTCGAAGATTGGAGTGGTTTGTAAATTAGTTCCTAGATTTACATTGTATGGAATCGCAATTATGATCAGTTGTTCAATTATACTTTGACAAATTGAATATATGCATTACTGATAAAATAGTCTCACAAATTCTCTTCTCATTAATGGTGGAGGCACTCACCTCAAGTTTATTACAATACATCACAGTTGTTTATATAACCAATCCCTAATCAATAATAACGAAAATTAACATCTTAAGGGAACTCTCCCTATTTACTAATAATACAATAAAGGCAATTCTCCATATTTTCTCAAAATAATATATATTAACATATATGTCAACATCCCCCCTCAAACTCACGATACTCAATCGAGAGTTTGCCAAATTTAAAAGAAAAATTGAATCTCCGCTCCAATCAGCATAACCGTCCACTTGAATCAGTTTTCTTGTTGTGATCAACCTACATCCTCTCCATCATCTTTGTCAAAATCGCCATCTCTATCATCGTTGTGCTTTGTCTTATCTTCAACTTCATACTTAAACTTTTCTTTTTCTTCCATATCCAAGAACTCTCACAATTTTTTTCCCACCCACAAACTCTTGCAAGATCTTTTTTTTTTCCTCTCACCCACGAACTCTCGCGAGATCTTTTTTTCTCTCACCCACGAACTCTCGCAGGATCTTCTCACACCCACGAACTCTCGTAGGGTCTTTTCTTCTTACCACCGGCTCCTGATACCATGATAAAATAGTCTCGCAAATTCTCTTCTCATTAATGGTGGAGGCACTCACCTCAAGTTTATTACAATACATCACAATTGTTTATATAACCAATCCTTAATCCATAATAACGAAAATTAACATATTAATGGAACTCTTCCTATTTACTAATAATAAAATAAAGACAATTCTCCATATTTTCTCATAATAATATATCTTAACATATATGTCAACACTCACGATTACAACAGATTGTTAGATTTTATTTACAAAAAAGCCATATTCAGCGATATATGCGAGAGATGTACCACAACTGAAAATCTGATCAACAATCATAGCTTGGATGAAGAAAATCCCGATTTGATCTATTTTACTAATGAGTATCCTTATATTTAATAAAAAATGTTGTTCAAAAAATCGTTGTTCATTAAAGAACTTCTTCCGGACTCCAACATTTGTCGATTATAAAAATAAAAATGTCAAAGGGACCCCAAATGGGTCAAGAGGTTAGATCTACTTAAGAACAAGTATACGTATAATATTGTGTGATATATTAAACGTAAGAAAGAAGTAAAGAAGTAATGATGTTCAATAAAATATTTACAGTGCTCACTTAGAGTATTTATACTAGAACAGCTAGAATAATAGAAACGGTTACAACAAATAAGGTTTTGTTTGGCTAAACACTAATGCTAGCTTATTGCTATACTGAGGCCTAAGACCATGTTAGTCACAGAGGCATGCCTAAATACATCTAATAACAAGCCTAAGTATGTGTAATGCTATGCATTACCTACATGACCTCTTAACTGAGGGAACCTCTAGTTGTAGAGTTTCTATTTGTTCTGTACTTGTAATAGGCATCAAATCCTAGTTGTGTAACTGTACTTATAAAGTCAAGAATAATGCTTGAAAGAAGTTCCAAGGTTCATGCCTCAAGCAAGGAGATAAAGACTGCCAAATAATCACAGTTGGGATTTGAAGAAATGAAGAATTTGCCTAAGTACCAATTCGAGAAGTACATTTGTCTATTCGAGAAGTCTAGCATTCGAGAAGTCAGAGATTCGATATCTCAGAAGACACTATTCGATATCTCTGAATACACTGTTCGATATCTCATTCGATATCTCAGAGATTCGATATGTCTATTACTCTATTCGAGAACTCATGGAGTCAACAAGTCAAAGCATCATTCGAGTTCTCTAAGAGTCAACAAGTCAATGCTCTATTCGATATCTCAAGGACTAAAGAAGCTATTCGACATCTCAGGGATTCGATATGTCAAAATGCTCTATTCGATATCTCAAGGAGTCCCAGAGAAAAGAACTATTCGAGAAGTGATTCGATATGTCAATATAACTCTATTCGAGAACTCAGAGTTATCGATTAAGTCAACTCGAGTTCTCGAATCAATCACTTAGCCACTTCTCGAATACATTCTTAGAGACAAAATACTGAAGAATTGTACAAGTCAAAAACCTGCAACAAGCCAAGACGCTTTATTTGACTATGTACTATAAAGCACATTGGAAAGCCTACAAAGAAGCTTGGAGAGATAAGACAAAGGGACAAGGAGCTAAAGAAGTGGATCTAAACAGGCTTTGCAAAGTCAAATCTGTAGCCGTTTGGATTCTTACTCAAATGAGATAGACATACTGGAAAGTAGTTTGTTTTTCTACATTATTTGTAGTAAGTAGGTGTATCCATATCTATAAGGATACAGCCTCACTTCCTTAGTAGAAAAGTTTTTTTTTAGACAGGATCAGAAGAAATATCTCTCTGAGAAAAACGAAGCTGAGAATACTATCATTTGTATTCACAGATTGTAGCAAAATCTTTATCTAATAAAATATTAGATTAAAGTGATATTGTGTTGTGTTTGTCTTTGTTATCTGTACTTACATATCTCACACACTCAACACATATCTTGTTGCAAAGATTCAAGAACAAAGAAAAGTTCAAGAATCCATTTACCCCCCCTCTGTATTCTTTTACTGTATTCAATACTCAACAAGTGGTATCATAGCAGGCTGTTTAATCTAAACAGAAAACGATCATGAGTTCGAATACACCAAAGACTACAGGTACGGTGAAGGTCCCTAAGTTCGACAAAGAGAACTACAACCTCTGGAAAATAAAAATGTTGTTGTTCATCAAAGCTGCCAATCCTCTCTACCCTGACATCCTCAAGAATGGTCCATTTGTACCACAACAAGAAATTGATGAATCTACAGTGGGCACAATAATCATTCCTAGATCATATGTGGCAAAAGAGCCATCCAAATGGACGGACTCAGAGAAGGAAAAGGTTGCCCTAGACAGTCATCTCATGTTGCTGATCATAGACTCCATGGATATGTCGATGTTTGCCAATATAGCATCATGTACATCAGCCAAGGACATGTGGAACCACATCGAGGTGTTATGTGAAGGGACAGAGGAGGTAAGAGAGAATAGGAAACAGATACTGGTCACACAGTATGAGGCTTTCATGGCACAGTCCAAAGAAAGTATTACTGATATGTTTGAGAGATTTCACAAGCTGGTGACTGAGCTTCAAATGAATGAGAAGGTTTACAGCACTAAGGAATTAAACATGAAGTTTCTTCTATCTGCACCAAACCACCTAGAGCAAAAGGTCATATCTCTAAGAGAAAGAGATTTGAACAAAGTCACATATGATGTGCTCTATGGGGTTTTAAAGACTCATGAGCTTGAGTTGCTTCAGAAGAGGGTTATCCAACCCAACCAAGGCAGAATGATAAACACATCCCGTGCCTTGATTGTCAACAAATCCGTTCAAGACCTGGAAGCATCTATAAGTCAACTGAGAATAGAAGAGATAGTAGATGATGAAGAAACTGAAGAAGAAGTGACTGAACCTGTTGATGAAAAGGAAGAAGATGAGTTCTATACTCTTGAAGAGTTGGATGCTATGGAAAACACTTCATATGCTTTTATGGCTAGAGAATTCTCAAACATCAGATTTAAGAGGAATCAGCCCTTCAAGTCTATATCTCAAAATCATTCATTCAACAAGAGCAAGGCACTTGTGAAAGCAAACAAAAGCAAATTCAAAACCAGCTATGTGGATAGGTCATCTGTGAGATGTTATAGATGCAATGACCTAGGGCATTTTGCCAATGAATGCAAGAAGCCTAAAAAGAAGGATAAGGAGTTTCTTGAGCTTGAAGCTAAGTATGAGGCTCTGCTAAAGAAGCATACACCAGGTAAGGCCTACATAGCTGAAGGGAAGTGTTGGGATGATTCTGACAGTGATGGAGAAGAACAAGAATTCTGCAACTATGCCTTGATGGCCAACTCCAAGGAAGAACCATCTGAATCAGACTCTCATGTACCATCCCTCACTACTATAGACATGTCTGTTTCTGAATACAAATCTATGGTTGAACAACTATCTGTTGAGATGTTTAATATTCATACTAGTATGACTGCTGCTAATGAAGAAATTGCTAAACAAAAGAAATGGGGAACTAGAACTAACTGCTATGCAAGTAGAAAACCTTAAACAAGAAATCGAATATCTAAAGAATAAGGTTCTATGTGCTAGTCAAGTTGAGAAAGCTCTTAGGGATGAACTAGCTGAAAATGAATTTAAATTGAAAACATTTAAGAATTCCTCTAGTCTATTGCAGTCCTACCATGAGAAAAATCTAGCTAGACCTAAGGCTGCTATTGGACTTGATTATGACACTCTCAAACAGAGGAAAGGCTATGCAGTCATTGAAGATGACATTGTTGTTCAAGAGGAAGTGCCTCAGGTTTTGAAAAAGGCTGAGATCCCAATATTTAAAACACCAACACTTGAGATTGATGAGGATGCCTTACTCATTAAGCAAATATTGGATGATGAAGATAAAGCACAATCAAATGAACAACAAGCATCCTCTAAGAGTGAGAATGTCAAAAACAAAGCTAAGGAGCCAGTAGGAGGTAGACCTAGACTTGAGAAATTTGTGAAGTTTGTTTCAGCTGGGAATAATGAGTTTGAGAAGAAAGTGGCTAAAAAGAAACAAAACAGGAATGGTAAATTAGGGATTAACAAGGACAACAATTATGCTTATGTGCCAAATGCCCCTAGGAAAGTTTGTAAAAATTGTTTTAGCACTAATCATTTAACTCATGCATGCAAGAAACCATCTGGTAGTGTTGCTAAACCATTCTATGATTGCTCTGTGCCTTTAAGACATAGAGACTCTCCTTTCTGTGATAAATTTGATTGTATGCCATGTAACATGAATGTAATGACTAGTTGCTTTAATTTGAGAAGATAATTCATGGAAGGTTGCATCAGTCACAATGTTCACACACACTACACAAGAACAAAGTCTTCAAGTCCTCCTAAAGTTAGGAAGGTGCCTCTATCACCTAAGTCTAAGAACCCTGATTCTAAGACTTCTAAAAGTGACAAGAAGACTAACATCAAGAAAATTGATAAGCATGCTGTTTATGACCAAACTGTTGCTAAGCCACATGGACCCAAACTTGTTTGGGTACCAAAGGAGAAGTAATACCTTTGTGTTTGCAGGGCAAAGAAAGTGAAAGGAAGGTCATGTGGATTTTGGACAGTGGATGCTCAAACCATATGACTGGTGATATGGCCGTGCTATCACAGTATGATGAGAAGGCTGGCCCAATGGTTGCTTTTGGAGATGACAGCATTGGCAACACACTGGGATATGGCAAGTTGGAAATTGGAAATGTCATCATTGAAAATGTAGCACTGGTCAAGGGACTCAAGCACAGTCTACTGAGTGTTGGTCAATTTACTGACAGAGGCTTCAAAGTGAATTTTGACAAAGATGAATGTTTGATCACCCACAAGAAGACTGGTGACTTTGCTCTATCTGGAGTAAGGAAAGGAAGCCTGTTTGTAGCCAATATGAACTCTGCAAACAAGGACAAAATTTGCTGCTTTTACTCAAAAGCATCAAATGAAGATAGTTGGTTGTGGCATAAGAAGCTATCACACTTGAACTTCAAAGGCATTAATTCTCTAGTCAAAAGGGAGTTAGTGAGAGGCATGCCCACACTTGAATTCTGTCAAGAAGGAGTGTGTGAGGCTTGTCAAAAGGGAAAAATGAAAAGATCAAGCCACAAGTCAAAGACAATGACATCAATAACCAAGCCCCTACAACTAATTCATATGGACTTGTTTGGGCCTGTCAATATTATGTCACTAGGAAGGAAAAAGTATGCTCTGGTGATGGTTGATGATTTCACAAGGTATACATGGGTAGAATTTCTGGCATCAAAGGATGAGGCTCCACAAGTAATTATTGAGCATATAAAGAAAATTGACAGGGAAGCAAAGGCCAACAATGCAAGTGTGATTGCATTAAGAAGTGATAATGGAACAGAGTTCAGAAATGCCATGCTTGAAGCATTCTGCAAAGAGAATGGTATTTCTCAACAATTCTCAGCTCCAAGGACTCCACAACAAAATGGAGTTGTTGAGAGAAAGAATAGAACTCTGATTGAGGCTGCTAGAACAATGTTACTTGATGCAAAGATTCCTACATGTTTTTGGGTTGAGGCTGTGAGCACTGCATGCTATATCCAAAACAGAACCCTCATCAACAAAAACACTGGAAGGACACCTTACAACTTGATGAGTGGAAAGAAGCACACTCTAAAGTATGTTCATACTTTTAGAAGCAAATGCTTTGTGTTAAAAGACAATTCAGAATATGTTGGAAAGTTTGATGCAAAAGCATTTGAAGGAATTTTTCTTGGCTACTCTATGGAAAGAATTGCATACAAAGTTTATGTCATCACTCAAAAGAAAGTTATGGAAAGCACAGATGTGACATTTGATGATAGCAAACTACCTGGATTAGAAGAAGCCAATGATGAAGATAAAAATCCTTTGAAGTTTGACAATCTAGATGATTCCGATGAGGAGATTGAAACTGAAATGGAGCCCACAATCCAACAAACTCAAGTGGATGAAGAACCTGTGTCAACCAACAATGAAGAAACAAGCATCCAAGACACACATGTGATTAGTGGCAACTTCACAGGGGGGGGGGAAATGTAAATGATCATGATCTGGATGATGAAGCAACATCAAGGCTGAGAAATCAATCTGAACATACAAGGAAATGGGATAGATCACATACTGCAGATCAGATAATTGGAGATCCAAATACAGGAGTGAGGACAAGGAGAGCAACTCTAAATGAATGTCTCTATGGTTGCTTTCTATCCCAAGTTGAGCCTAAGAAACTTGATGATGCATTGTTGGATCCTGATTGGATAATTGCTATGCAAGAGGAGCTAAACCAATTTGAAAGAAGCAAAGTATGGGAACTTGTGTCTGCACCAAAGGATAGAACCATTGTTGGGACAAAATGGGTTCTAAGGAATAAGATGGATGAAAATGGTGTAGTCATAAGAAACAAAGCAAGGTTGGTTGCAAAAGGATATTCTCAACAGGAAGGCATTGACTATGATGAGACTTTTGCTCCTGTTGCTAGACTAGAGGCCATCAGAATCTTCTTGGCATTTGCTGCACATTCTAATTTCAAGGTTTATCAAATGGATGTCAAGAGTGCATTTCTGAATGGGGAGTTGGAAGAAGAAGTATATGTGCAACAGCCACCTGGCTTTGAGGATCCACAATTCCCTCACTTTGTCTACAGATTTCTTAAAGCATTGTATGGACTTAAGCAAGCTCCTAGGGCATGGTATGACACATTGTCACAATTTCTACTAGAGAATCAATTCGTTAGAGGCAGACTGGACAAGACACTGTTTTACAAGAAACATGGTGATGATATTATCTTAGTTCAAATCTATGTAGATGATATCATATTTGGCTCTACAAATGAGAAGATGTGTGAGAAATTTTCTAAGCTCATGCAGAGCAGATATGAGATGAGTATGATGGGAGAATTAACATTCTTTCTCGGGCTGCAAGTGAGTCAAAGGAAGGATGGCATTTTTATAAGTCGAACCAAATACATCAAGGATCTATTGAAGAAATTTGACTTAGAAGAATGCTCGCCTGCAAAGACACCCATGGCCACTGCCACCAAATTAGATGAAGATGTTAAGGGCAAGAAGGTAGATATCTCAATCTACAGAGGCATGGTTGGTTCTCTACTCTACCTCACTGCTAGTAGGCCAGACATCATGTTTGCAACATGCTTGTGTGCAAGGTTTCAATCAAATCCAAAGGAATCACATATGATAGCAACAAAGAGGATTTTCAGATATCTGAAGGGCATACCAAACTTGGGGTTATGGTATCCTAAGGACACAGGGTTCAATCTGATTGGTTATTCTGATGCTGATTATGCTGGATGCAGAGTGGATAGGAAAAGCACCTCAGGTAGCTGCCAGTTTCTTGGACAAAGGTTAGTCTCTTGGTACAGCAAGAAACAACAACAACAATCTGTGTCAACTTCCACAGCTGAAGCTGAATACATAGCTGCTGGAAGTTGCTGTGCTCAAGTGCTTTGGATCAGAAACCAACTTAGAGATTATGGACTTGTGTTGGAAAGAATTCCAATCATGTGTGACAACACAAGTGCAATCTCCATAGTTTCCAATCCTGTCAATCATTCTAGGACAAAGCACATTGACA
The DNA here is from genome assembly GCA_036435485.1 of Saposhnikovia divaricata. Lineage (NCBI taxonomy): Eukaryota > Viridiplantae > Streptophyta > Magnoliopsida > Apiales > Apiaceae > Saposhnikovia > Saposhnikovia divaricata. The sequence goes on from CM071600.1 coordinate 32,286,064, forward strand.
TCAGATATCACTTCATAAGGGAGCATGCAGCTAATGGAACCATTGAGTTACATTATGTTCCCACAGAGAAACAACTAGCTGACATATTCACTAAGTCATTAGATGAAGCCACCTTCACAAGGTTGGTTAGTGAGATTGGATTGTTGAATTCTTCAAATTCTGGCTAAGTGAATATATCAATTAGATTGTTGCAGCAGTAAATACTTACTTTATCAAATGCTCAATGTTTTTGAAGTAAGTATTGGCTGGAGTATGATTTATAAATATTCCACAATGCTGCATATGTTGAAAATCATACATCTTTAGCTTGAAATTTCTGTGAAATTTTGAGAGAATCAATATTTAATTTGGTAGAATATTCTTCAGTGAATATTTCTGGTAAATTTTAAAAGATAGTGAAAATTGAATTTTATGAGTGAAAAGTATAGTTCGATAAATCAGACTTCTCGAATGGTTCATTGTTTTGTCATGGCTCGAGTTCTCGAATCGGCCTATCTAGAACCCTCTAGAGTTCCCGAATAGTGTCTTTTGGAGAAATCGAATAGCACACTCTGAGTTCTCGAATAGAGTATTTTAGTTCTCTAATGATGAAGTTCTCGAATACTGTATTTGAGTTATCGAATCATTTGAAAAGGCTGATTTCTCGCTGACACTTAATCACTTTTTGGATTTATATTCAAAATTTCATTTCGCTCATAAAAACATATTTTATTTAGCTTAGAATTATTTTCTGAGTTAAATAGCTGCCAGCTGTGAGTTACAAACTGCTTGAGATATCGAATAATCCTTTCTTGACTTATCGAATAGTTGTTTTATACTTCTCGAATGATTGTCTTGTCGATACAAAACTTAGATCTAATCGACAACTCAAGTTATTCATATATATACAATTTCACAACTGTTCAACTCATTTCGTTCGATCTCTCAAGCATCTAAACTCTTAAAACCTCTGAAAACCCTAACTGCGAATTTCTTCTTCAACCTTAATTCTCTCTTCTTCTCTACCCAAATGGCAAACACTCAACTCACCATACCATCCCAAACCAATTTCATCGCAATTACCAGTGATGTGGAAGCACCAAATGCTAATTTCAAGTGCTTTCTTCGATGGTTGTCTGAATCTTACATCAAGGGTGCACTATCAGCCAACCCAACCCTGTACATAGACTTATTAGAACAATTCTGGAGGACAGCTACAGTGGAGGTCATCGCCCTTAAGAATGCTATTACCTCATATGTTGTCTACTGCAAGATTCAAGGCATGGATATTACTATCACTACCGCAGACATGAATGAAGCCTTGAATTTGCAGCAAGAGGCATATGACTCCCTGGCCACAGATGCTGAGTTGGAAGAATTCTTTGAATTTATCAACTACTCAGAGGCTATTAAACTTGGAAAGCTGAATAGGAAGTACTTGAGAAAGGAATGGAGCTATGTTTTTGCTACACTCCTTCATGTATTCACTGCAAGGAAATCGAGCTTTGATCAGATTAGTACACCTGTGCAGCAGCTTGCCTATGCCTTGGCTCATGGGAGAAAGATAGATGTTGGACATCTCATCATACAAGAGCTATATGGGAGACTTGGTAAGAACACAGCCAAGAGAGGTACTGAAATTTTCTTTCCCCGCTTTATTTAATCAGTACTTAATTTTAAAAATGCTTCATTGATTGAATTGCCTGGATTAGATAAAAGTAAAATAGGCTATCCTAAGTCCATGACCAAACTTATTTTTGGTAACTTGGAGACTAGGAATGATGTGGATGTAAGGCTTAAAATAACTCCCCACATGGAGGGTTTGTTTAGGTCTTACCCTCACAACATGCCAATATTTGAGTCTAAGTCTCAGTTAGCACAGCCTATGCAAGAAGAACATGATGCTAACCCAAGTCTTGCTAACCAACCCTCTCAGACAAACACTCTACCAAATACAGAGCCAACTGCATCATCCTCTCAAAAGGGTGATGTTAGTAAAAAGAAGATAAAACAGGATGCTTCTGAACCTTTAACCATCTTAACTGAAGCAGCCTTGGCTGTAGAACTAGGTTTAGGAGGTGAGGAAACTGAGTCACCTATCATTAGCATAAAGAAGAAGAAGAAATCTAAAACCACCTCTTCAGTCACCCAAATGGCTGAAGTTGTAAAATCAGGGGTACACAGCTCACTAGATGTATCCTCTCAACAGGGTGCATCTATAGAATCAAACATCCTCCCCAATGCACCTATCTGTAAAGAGTCAGCACAAGGGAGTGATAAGGCTGGTACAACACTGAGTGGAGAGCACATCACAATTGAAACTCCCTCAATCTCTCAGGGGGTGTTGCCAAAATCTAATCTACAACACACTTCTCTTCCAGAATCTACCACTCATATTTCTTTGGAGCCTGCAACTCAAGCAATTGAGGAGCAAGGCATTGATCATCAAGAATTCTTTTCACTTGATGAGCCAATGGATTCAAGTGACTTGGTGCATGACACCTTGCTCACCACCCAGGTACCACATTTAGATGGTCAGGGAATACATGCTGGGGCATCTCCTAATGACACCATCACAAACACAGAGGATTCACTAGTTTTAACTAGAGACTCTGTGCCTGTGTCAACTACTGTTGTAACTCATCCCACTCATGTGGAGACAACAGTAGCAGAGTCTTTCCATCCGGTTACGGAAGTTGCATCTGTAACTGAGGAGTCTAGCTTGCCTAGCTCTAGCTCTAACTATATGTCTCAATGGCTGAAGCCTGTACAACATGACAGTGCTTCAGGATCAGGATCTGTTCCACCACAATTGACGGTTGAAGCACTCCAAAGCTTAATTGTGGATCAGATCCCTGAGTTCACAAAGATTGCTCAGCACCTTCTCACTGCAGACATGCCCAATCCAGACTATGAAGCTATCCCCTTATGCCACAGAGATGATGTAGAAATACAGAAGGCTAAGATCATAGATGAAACTGAGAGGGATGGAAACGTAGATGCTTGGCTATAAGGAAAGAATGACATCTCTCTCTCAGAAGGTCTCCAGTACCTCAGAGAAGAATACATCACTTCACTAGGGTCCAATGCCAAATCTCTCACCCCTACTGATGTGTATGAAGCATTGAATGACAGCTACAAGGGTATTCTGAAGGCTGCACACTACCTTGGCAAAGGTCTAAAGACAGAAGTTAATGAAGAGTGTTCAGCCACAACCAAGGAGGTGCATGAGATAAAGAGGACTTTTGATTCCAAATTCCCTCAATTGGAGACTGTAGTCAAGGGCATTCTAGCCTGTAAGTCTACCTGCACCAAGATGGACAATGGTTTGGCTATTCTCAAGGATGCTGTCACAGGCCTAGGGCACAAATTCCAAAATCTCACTGATCAGACAACTGAAGCCAATGACATGCTCAGGACCCTCTTTGCAAATCAATATGGAGACAAGCTGGTCACTGAGGTCCCTGTGCATGAGATGTCTAGGTTTGAAGTGCAGAGACTCAAAGAACAATCCCTGTCTGGCTTCAAATCCTCTGCATTGTTCAGCAAGGTAGATGCACTTGAAAAGGAGGTAGCTACTCTCACTCAGTCTAATGCTCATCTTACAGACAAGGTACAGACTCTTATTGAGCAGTTGAACACTCAAGCCACCACCACAGCTGATGTTCTCCTGCATCAACAATCAATGTTGTCTGCAATGATGAAGCACATGGGTCTCCCTCTACCTGACGAATCTTCAACCCCAAAGGTCACTCCTACAGCCTCTGTGCCTGACAACAAGCCTAAGGGGGAGAAGAGGACATCAAGAAATTCAAATACAAAGGGGGAGAAACCACCAGCAGTAAAGGGCATCAAAATCATTGAAGGTGGTCATCAAAGAACTTCCAAATCTCTAACTCATGTGCCTGGCAAAGGAAAAGACAAAGTTGATGAGCATCCTATTTCTCTGCCAGTTGCACTCTACCAACTGTGCACATCACTACTTCCAGTGGTCAAAAGCAATCTATTACAACCACAGTGGTTGCAGGGAGTATGCTATCTGACAGACCTCAAATCTCCATATCTAAGAGTGCCAAGCCAGTAGAAGTGAAGGTGGTCACTGAGGCCAAGCTACAAGAAATTGCAAACTCAAATGTCTATCATGATGATGCATTCTTGGAGTTTCTGAAAGTTTCAAGAGAACAGGCTGGTGATGCTTTATCATATCATGGGAGTTTGAAGAGTCAGATTGATTTTCTCACTGTAGTACCAAGGAGAGTTGACGGCCTATGGCTCAAAGAGATAAGGATGGTAGGAAAGAATAAGATATGGCACTTAACCATCGACACTCTACAGGGTCTAAAGCACTCAGAAGTGGATGTGTTCCTTGGAATGATTGAAAAGAAGGATGAAAACTGCAAGAGTCTCTTTGAAGAGTTAAGGGATGGTCAACCAGCAAGGCTTCCTGAAGTATTCACAAATCCTAGAACCATCATGTATCAGGCTGCAACAAGAATTGATGATATCAAGCAGCTGGTCATCCCTAAGCATCTAATTCCTCAGAACAAATCCCTCATTATTGCCATCATTGAGCAGCTAAACAAGAAGAAGGGTTTAAGAACAACAGAAGAATTGGAAGCTATATCTTATCTCAGGTCATACATTGCAACTGGCATTGTACCTGAATCTGCTAAGTTCAACCCTAGCAAGGATGGTGATCAAGACAAGGATGGAGATAAAAGTGATGGAAGGAGAAGGCATCACAGGAGTGATAAGGGTGATGAATATAAAAAGAAGAAGAAGGATGGTAAGGAGAAGAAGAATGATGATGACCAAGGTAAAGTCTCTGAGAGGAAGAGTGGAAGACAGCAAGCCTTAGGCATTGCTCACAGTAACCTCACCACATCACAAGACTCTAAGTCTATGGTGAATACTGTTAGTAGTGACCTACCAAAATCTACATCTATGGCTTCTGCAACTGTCTTGCCACCTCAATAAGAGAAGAAGATTCAAGTCAAGAAACCATCTGTATATTTCAAAAAGCAAACTGCTAATGGAATACTACAATGGTCCACAAACAAAGGTCACATGCTACTGCCAGGCAACCATGTTAAAAGGATCAAATTCAAACAAGCTGCAAGGAAACCAAAGCTATCCAAATCAAGGACTCTGACAATCTATCCAGGCTTAAAACTCCAACCACTAGATGAAGATTTTGATGAAGACCAACTGCAATTCTTACAAGCTCAAAGAATCTATCATGTTGCCATTGTTGATAACTGCCTTGAGATCAAATATACTGATGGAAGGGAGGAGAAATTCAAACAAGGAGGATGTCAACACTGGGGCAAGCTACATGACATAGAAAGAATCATTGCATTGTTGAGCTCAGAAGATAAAGTGGAAAGAGTATGGAAGCTGGAGCTAATTGATTTTGTGAAGATGAAGAGAGATCATGAGGAGAGAATCAGAAAAGAGTGTCTTGAGAAATGGCTAGCAAGGGAGAAAGAAATTGAGAGACTGGAGATTGAAGCAGAAAAGCTAAGGGCAAAGGGATTGTGTAGAGTTCAGTTTAACCCCTATGTGGTGAAGTATAGGAGGAGAAATGGGGATCAGGTCCACATCAGAATGAATCTACTCAACCACTATCCTGCAAACATTCTGAAACCAGTACTTGAAGATTTCAAAGACTCAATTTTGCTAGAAGAATTGGATGCTATGGCAGAAATAATAAAAGCTATGGATGAGAATACAAGGAAGGAGAAAGAAAGAAGACAGAAAGCATATGATGATTTGCAAGCCAAGGCTATGGAAAGGGAAACAAATGACAATGGCTAGTACTTCATCATAGGCTGTAAGATTACTCACCCTGTAGTTCTATCCACATTGCTAATCGAAATTCATACATGTACTGTCAAGTTTTATCTCTATGTATGTTAGGCTTGTTATCAGACATGAAATTGTGACTAAGGGTCTTACTCATAATTTGGGGGAGATTGTTAGTCACAAAGGCATGCCTGAATACATCTAATAACAAGCCTAAGTATGTGTAATGCTATGCATTACCTACATGACCTCTTAACTGAGGGAACCTCTAGTTGTAGAGTTTCAATTTATTCTGTACTTGTAATAGGCATCAAATCCTAGTTGTGTAACTGTACTTATAAAGTCAAGAATAATGCTTGAAAGAAGTTCCAAGGTTCATGCCTCAAGCAAGGAGATAAAGACTGCCAAATAATCACAGTTGGGATTTGAAGAAATGAAGAATTTGCCGAAGTACCAATTCGAGAAGTACATTTGTCTATTCGAGAAGTCTAGCATTCGAGAAGTCAGAGATTCGATATCTCAGAAGACACTATTCGATATCTCTGAATACACTGTTCGATATCTCAGAGATTCGATATGTCTATTACTCTATTCGAGAACTCATGGAGTCAACAAGTCAAAGCATCATTCGAGTTCTCTAAGAGTCAACAAGTCAATGCTCTATTCGATATCTCAAGGACTAAAGAAGCTATTCGACATCTCAGGGATTCGATATGTCAAAATGCTCTATTCGATATCTCAAGGAGTCCCAGAGAAAAGAGCTATTCGAGAAGTGATTAGATATGTCAATATAACTCTATTCGAGAACTCAGAGTTATCGATTAAGTCAACTCGAGTTCTCGAATCAATCACTTAGCCACTTCTCGAATACATTCTTGGAGACAAAATACTGAAGAATTGTACAAGTCAGAAACCTGCAACAAGCCAAGACGTTTTATTTGACTATGTACTATAAAGCACATTGGAAAGCCTACAAAGAAGCTTGGAGAGATAAGACAAAGGGACAAGGAGCTAAAGAAGTGGATCTGAACAGGCTTTGCAAAGTCAAATCTGTAGCCGTTTGGACTCTTACTCAAATGAGATAGACATACTGGAAAGTAGTTTGTTTTTCTACCTTATTTGTAGTAAGTAGGTGTATCCATATCTATAAGGATACAGCCTCACTTCCTTAGTAGAAAAGTTTTTTTTAGACAATATCAGAAGAAATATCTCTATGAGAAAAACGAAGCTGAGAATACTATCATTTGTATTCACAGATTGTAGCAAAATCTTTATCTAATAAAATATTAGATTAAAGTGATATTGTGTTGTGTTTGTCTTTGTTATCTGTACTTACATATCTCACACACTCAACACATATCTTGTTGCAAAGATTCAAGAACAAAGAAAAGTTCAAGAATCCATTCACCCCCCCTCTGTATTCTTTTACTGTATTCAATACTCAACAGACCATCTCCAACGCGAGCCCAAGTGCTGCGTTGGAAGATGTGTCCCGGATCTGTCTCTTCAAAATAGCGTTGAAGCAAAATTGAAAAGTTGGTCAGGCCCGAGTTGGTGGGCTTGGACAACTATACCAGTTTTTTCAATTTTTTGTTTAATAATTTTACTAATCATCTCTCTCTTATCCCCTTTTATATATAATACATAAAAAAAAAAGTGGATGGTACCTACAGATTAACTGAGGCGGGCTTCATGCATTGGGAGAACCTAAATAGTTTTTTACAAAATCCAAGTTTGCTGATGTGGTATTAGAATGGGGCCAGAAAAGTTGGACTCGGGCTTTACGTTGCGGATGGTCTTAGACCATCTACAAGCCAATTTCAAAATTATACTTTTACGCCATTTTGGTGTAAAAATCCTTTACAACCCGACTCTAAAACTTGCACTATTTGGTGCCACATTAAAAAATACTCCAAATTTGGTGTTACACCAAATTTTAGAGTTTTTGTATATTTCTCCAATATATTGTCCTTGTAATCCTTATCTAAAACAAATTTGTTTCATTTATATTTTACAATTTTTTCACTTTTGTATTTTATTTTTGTACTTTGGTAATAAAATAATCTATGACTTGACAAATTGGATCTGGATCCGAAGAACCAATCCGAAATTCATGAAACCGTGATCCGATTTTATATTTGAATTAGATTAACTGAAATTTAACCGAATCTGAAACAATCCAATCCGAACTGAAATCCGATTATTGTCCGAAAACCGTTCTCATCCGATCCGAAAATTACGCGAACCGAATATCTAACCGATAATAATCCGAAATACTTGATCTGATGCTGATCCGAAATCGATCAAATTCGAAAAAAATATTGTCCGAACAGAATATGAATCAAAGTACCTTTCGGACAATAATTTTCAGACAATAATTCGTCCGAAAGGTATTGAATTAAGATATGTAAATCAATATTTTTTTTAAAAAAAAATAGTATTATATATTTTTCGGCTTTTGCTGGAAACATCGAGCAATATTGCACGTATGTATAATTAAATTATATATGGTATAGTATGTATTCCATAATGAAAAAATTTTAAAAACCGAAATTAACTTTTAAATTTGTGAGAAGTGAAAATAAAGGTAAATATAACCCATTTTTTAAAAATAAATGGATAATGTATAATATTAAATACTATTTTGCTAAGATTATAATATTATACATTAAGCAAACATATTATTTTATATTACTGGTCCAAGTAGAGACTAGAAAAAATAATATTAAATATTAAATATTCAAAAAACAATGAAGTTTTATATTACTCAATTGAGTATTATTTTCGCGTTATAACTATACTCCTACAAGCTTACTAATTAACGACATTTATTTAGTTTCAATTATAATTCGAAATTGATGCAACATAATTGAAATCAAATTTTTTCGATCTGAAAAGATCCGAACCGAATTTTATCTGATCTTAATCCGAAATTTATCCGATTTTAATCTGAAAACGACCCGATCCGAAACTAGACCCGAACCGAACTGAAACCGATTAAAATTTTGTAAAACCGATTCTAGACCCGAACCGAATTAGATCCGATCCGAATTGTATCCAAATATATTAAAACCGAAAATTGATCTGATCCGAAATGGATCCAATCCGAAACCGATTCAATTATCCGATTTGCCAGGTGTGTAAGTTGGTTGGAGTCAAATTTGAAATTAGTATAAATTTTACTCCATTTTGATATAAAAATCACAGAAAAATAGCATGATGATAGATCGGAGATGCTCTTAGTAACATCACATGAGTAGTTGATTCTAAAGTTGATTTTTGTCCTGTTGGTGAAATCTTATTTCTCATAAATAAGTTACTTATTCTGGAAAAAAATACGTAAATATGTACTTTTTTCTGAAATAAATAACTTATTTTTGTAAGATAACGAATATTTAACTCCATAAACACATTTTTTCCTAAAAAAAGTATGTAAATACAATTTTTTTTTCAAAATAAGTAATTTATAAATTCGAGTTAAGATTTCACAAACAAAACCATTACATTCTCGTTAGTAGTAGTGAAAACAACTCCTTCTACTTATACAAGTATCTAAAGAAAAATTTGGTATTTTGGCGTCTTTCTAATGGAAGCAATGGTCCCTACCGTCTTAAAATAAGAGCAACTGGTCTGCCCATTCACAAGGACTCGATTCTATGTCCAAACATCACATGCCAGCAGATGTGGTCACCATCACAGGTACTCAAGTATAATAACAGTTGTTTGTTTTCTTTTTCTTTTTTTTTTTGATCGCCACAGTTGTTTGTTTTCAGGTATATTGTTTAGTTTTTTTTTGAACAAAACGTACTTGCATTCAACCAATCAAATCAAGCTCTAGAACATGGGAAAGAAAACTAGGAGAAGTGACATACCACTCTCCATGATCTGACACAGAAAATGCGGCTTTAGCTAGAACATGCGCCACATTATTCGCAGATCTAAAAACAAAACGAAATAGCACCGGATTTATGTGCTTTAACAAATGGGTACACTCACCCACTATGGTTCCAAAATATGACTCATCCGGATCCCTACTACATGCTTGCACTAATGTTTTTGAATCCGTTTCAAACAAACATTGTTTATATTGTAATTCAACAATCCATGACAATGCTTCCTTTAAGGCAATTGCTTCTGCTTCCCTTGGCCTCCAAGCTCCATCAATTTTTTTACATCTAGCTGCCAAAAACATGCCCTGCGCATCTCTAATAACAGCACCACATCCAATACTATTATCCTGGAAAACTGCTGCGTCGACGTTCACTTTTACCCATCCTGCATCCGGTTTTTCCCAGCGTCGTGCCCCAGCTACCATTCGACCATTCTCCACCCTTACCTGCGCTGCTCTCCAGTCTCTCAATAAATTATAGGCCGATGTCTTAACTCCAAAAGCAGAACCATTTATCTTCTCCCACACCCATCTGTTTCTTCTATTCCACAATTTCCAGCACACCATGCCCAAGTGTACACATTGTTCTCTTGAACACTTATAAAAAACCTTCCTTATGACCATACCAGCTGAATCATCCCTATGGTCTCTCAGAATTGAATCCAATCCAGTCATATTCCAGACTGTTTTCGCAAAGTCACATACAAATAGGACGTGACTATCAGTTTCCCTTGCAGAGTGGCACCAAGGACATCTTTCATTAATATCAATATGCTTCCTTACCAGTGCATCAGCTGTAGGAAGACACGAAGTACAAACCCTCCATAAGAAATTTGTTACTTGACCTGGTAACTTGAGCGACCATAGCTTGGTCCAAAACCACTTATCTACATCATTTAATTCACCCTGCAGCCATCGGAGGCCACTCTTGACCGTATACTCTCCTTTGTCATCAAGTAGCCAAACCCATGAATCTGTGGTATCTCTTATAGGTAATGGAATTTGCTTAATTAACTGAGCATCACGAATTTGAAAAATATCGTTGATTATATCAACGTCCCAGCTGCACTGGTTCTCCTGCATCAAACCGTGGACTGTGCTATTCTGAAGTTGCACCGCCATTGGCGTCCTCACAAAACCATCACTTACATCAGGTAACCAAGGAATTCCCCACACATCCGTATCTTTCCCATTCCCAATTCGTTTTCGAGCTCCCGCCTTTACTACATCCCCAGCTGAAAGAATACTTCTCCAAACGAAACTTGGACTGGACCCTATTTTAGCATCCAAGAAGCTTGAGTTAGGATAATATTTCGCCTTCATTATTGCTGAGACTAAGGAATTAGACTCCTTAAGTAACCTCCATCCCTGCTTAGCGAGCATGGCCAAATTTACTTTCCTTAATTCCCGAACACCCAAACCTCCACACTGCTTAGGCTTGCATACCTTATGCCATGACTTCCATTTGACCCCCTTAGCCTTTTCTCCATTACCCCATAAGAATGCATTCATTTTCCTCTCAATTTCCTCACATATAGTAACTGGAATTAGAAACAAATTCATCCAGAAACTAGGCATTGTCTGAGCTGATGAATTGAGTAAAATTAGTTTCCCCTGCTTCGATAAATCCTTATTATACCAGCCCTTCAATTTTTGTTGCACTCGATCCGTAAGAAAACCAAAAACCTCTGTTTTTCTGTTGCCAACACACATAGGCATGCCAAGGTATTTGCCAGGTTTTTGAACTTGTCTTACTTGCAGACTATCACATACCTCCCTACATTCTTCTTCCTTAGTGTTCGGACTGAATATCACTTCAGATTTATCATAGTTTACAACCTGCCCTGATAGTGCTTCATATCTTTGTAATACATTCTTTAACGATCGCGCCTCTGATTCTGTGGCTCTCAAGAAGAAGTAGCAGTCGTCAGCAAAGAGAAGATGAGAAATACGTGGTGCCTTGTTTGCAATCTTACAGCCATGTATTAGGCCACACTTTTCATATTCTCGAATCATACCACTCAACCCTTCTGCACAAAGGATATATAAATACGGAGAAATCGGGTCGCCCTGTCTTATTCCTCGACTAGGTACCACATTGCCAAAAATATCTCCATTTCTTAAGAAACTGTAAGAAACTGATTTCACACATTGCATAACTCTTTGTATCCATATATCTTGAAAACCAAATCTCCCCATCATCGATTCAAGAAACGACCATTCCAATCTATCATAAGCTTTAGAAACATCCACCTTTAGTGCAGCTACCCCAGTTTTTCCTTTAGTCTTCCTATGTATATAATTGTTAATCTCATACGCTATCAAAGCATTATCAGTTAGCAAACGTCCTTGAATAAATGCACTTTGTTTTTCTGAAATAAGTGCATTCAACGTTGGTTTTATTCTGTTTGCCAGTACTTTGGATAGGATTCGCATTAACACATTACACAGCGATATTGGTCTGAGATCAGTCATCTTCTTTGGATGTTTGACTTTAGGAATAAGACAGACTAGGGTACAGTTTATCCCATCTGGAAGTGTTCCATTTTCTAAGAAAATCTTACAGAAATCAATCACATCTCTCCCAACTATGTCCCAGTAGGCCTAATAAAAACCTGGATTTAATCCATCAATCCCAGGTGATTTGTCAGCATGCATTGCAAAAACCGCATCTTTGACTTCCTCATCCAATATTGGCATGATAAGCAACTGATTCTGCACCTCTGAAATCGTAGGAAATGTAATTCTTGGTGGTAAATTGACATCCATGTTAGCACTCTTAAAAATATTATTGAAGTACTCCGTGATAATCTCTTGGATTTCACCATCTGTTTCCTTCCAATCCCCTACATCATTCTTCAACTTTGTGATTTTATTGTGTTGCTTTCGAGTAGATGCAAATTTATGAAAAAACTTAGTATTTTTATCACCATCCCGAAGCCAAAACTGCTTGGCTCTTTGTCGCCAGAAAATCTCTTGTTTTTCTAGCAATTTCATGTAATGCCATCGAGCCGTATTGTATTTCTGAATACCATTCATGTCTCTCCTCGATCGATAGTGCTGCATTTCCTTTCTATACTTTCCCATCTCTGTTTTCATCTCACGAACCAACCCTCCACCCCACTCTTCCAATTGCATACAACATCTCGATATTTTACCTATAAGATTATCTGCACTTCCCTCCTCCCAACATGACTGCACTATATTTCTACAGCCTCGCTCCTCAATCCACATGTTTTCAAATTTAAATCTTCGACTTCTTTGCACAAACACCTGCCTATGTAATTGCAGCAACAAAGGCAAATGATCTGAAGTTGACAATTCAAGAACCTTAACTTCTGCTAACGGAAACATTTCCATCCAACTTGTATTCGCCATTCCTCTATCCAACCTCTCTTGAACCCATGTTTGGTTTCCTCTTGATCTTTCCCATGTGAAAAGATCCCCCGAAAAACCTAAATCATATAAACCACAATCCAGAATTGCCTCAGAAAAGCCTTCCATTAGTCTTCTAGGCTGATTTTTTCCCCCTCGTTTCTCCTCCATAGAAGTAATATCATTGAAATCCCCTATTATACACCAAGGCAGCACTGACTGACTAGACAGCTGACGCAGCATGTCCCAAGACTCAGATCGCCTAGCTCTCTCCGGATACCCGTAATATCCAGTGTATCTCCAACGTCCCGTTTGGTCGTTACTGACCTCAAAATCTATAAAATTATTACAACTGCTTAGAATCTGCACTGCACCTTCATTCTTCCACAACAAAGCAATCCCCCCTGCATGACCTTGCACCTCCACGACAAAACAGCCTGCAAAACCTAGTTTTTTACTTACTTTTTCCACTTTATTTTTTTTCACCAATGTCTCACTCAAAAAGATAAGACTCGGCCTATACTGTTGATTGAAATCCAACAGAAGTCTAACTGTTCGTGGGTTGGCCAGCCCACGACAGTTCCATGCTAAGAGGCTCATAATATTTGGCGGGCCTGGACCACAGGACCCGCCAATAACAAGTTTTTTGACCCATCTTTGTCTTGTTCCTTCTCTTTTGTTTGTATAAAGTCCATCCCATTATTCTCTCCAACATCAGTTACACTTTCAACTCTTTTTCTTTTTGACTCAATGATAATATCATCTTCACTAGATTCCTTATGTCCATCCATGGCCCCCTCTATTACCTGTTTACCATTTGAAACAGAATAATTTCTTATCTGTTGTATGGTTAAATCACGTGGTTTAATTATCATGTCACCACCTTCCCCTCCAATCTCACATGTCTTACCATCAATTTCCATGAATCTCGCTTCCCCTTTCTTTTCACCATGACTGTTTGATGATGAACCTTGTTGTTTCTGAGTAACCCAGCTATCTCCCCCTCCACCTGCATTTCGAATCCATCTCGATCCTGCATTTGGTTTTGTACCTCTAGCTTGTGCACGTAACCATGTACCATATGGCTTGTCAATCTGTTTGTCAGGGTTTGCATACACAACAGCACAATTTCTTTCAGAGTGTCCTATCATCCCACAAACAAAACAGAAAGTACCCAGTTTCTCATATTTAAAGTTTATCCAGCTAAAATTATTTCCTTCCCTCTTTATTTTCAACCTTCTTTTGATTGGCTTGTTAATATTCAATGCAACTCGAATTCTGATGTATGGTTTCCACCCTCCTTCATATGTTCCTGGCTCTGTTTTGACATACCTCCCCATTGATGCACCTATGCTCTTCAAAATATTCTCAGACATAAAACCCCTAGGCATATCATGAATTTGTACCCAAACTTCCATATCATGTAACTGGATTGTACTTGGATCTTCCCCCACTGAAACTTGGCGTAGCACCAGCATCGATTGTTCAAAGGACCAAGGCCCTCCATCCAGAACCTTTTGCATATCTAATTTGTGAAAAAAGATAAATGAATATTTCATACCTCCCATATCATAGAATTCCATACCTTCTCTTGGTCGCCACAATGACGCCATCAAGTTTTGCATAGCTTGGAAATTTATATTTTTCTCGGTCAAGAACTTCCCCACTAACATGTACGTTGGCTTCTGTTGAACCACCTCGTTATTTGCCACTGATATCTCCTCTTGCTCTTCGTCTTCAATTACCATATTCGCATACAATTCTTCCAAAGATGCTTCCGACCGTGCCATGATATCTTTATCTGGACTATTTTCCTCAACTATATTTAAGAAACTCACTGAATTAACTGAATGAGATAATATGATTAATGGATAAATGACCTTGTCATATAGACATATATAAAAACTGTCACATAGACAGAAGGATAAAAACTGTCATAAAGACAGAGTATGGTATATTGTTTAGTTTGATGAATGGGTAATCAGTAAATTGCATATATTTTAAATCAATCCGTGACGAACCCGGATCTCAATTCAAATTGTCACAATAGTCCAACCTTGGTAGTTAGCAGCATTATTAATCGATCATCTTTTGACTTTTATCATCTATAGGCAATATTAACAACCAGATATTTCAGCTGAAATCGAGTCATTTAAATATATCTATTGTATTTAAAATTATAATAATGAACTATGTAAGAGTTAAATATTTTTAAGTCACGCGTAAATTAAACTGAATTCTTAAATTAAACTACATACAGATCGTGATGAAATAATCATTTTTCCAAAATCGAAATTTTTTTTATAATAATAAACCGTATGTTTTTTTTTTGAAACCAATAAACCGTTTGTTTTAACTCCATAAAAAATGCATTTGTGTTAATTAATTAAAGTTATAAAATTTATTGTCAATACCTAGTTTCCTACTATTAAAGTTTGAGTAAATTGCATTTTGCACACCCTTATTTTTGGATATTTTTTTGATTTGGTTTTATATTATAAATTTCGACACTTTGCATCGCATACTTCATGTTTCATTCCATTTTGTATTTTTCGTTAACAATTTTTAACTGCATTAATTTTGACTTTATTTTAAATTGGACAGGGGTATTTTCGGTATTTAGAAATTTGTTTTTTAGAAAATTGAAAAAAATTCAGAAAATTACATTTGTTTTAAAAAAAAAAAAAAATATATATATATATATATATATATATATATATTTCGGTTTTTAAAAAAATATTTTGGAGGGAAAATTATATAATTTTTTTGGCAAAAAGAGTTATAAATATTTTTTTTTAAATGTATGTATTTTTTTTATTTTCTGATTTTCAAAATTATATATTTCCTGAATTTTAAAAATCATATATTTTTTGATTTTTTTGCCAAAGAATTATATAATTTTTCCCGAAATTTTTTTAAAACAACATTTTTTTAAAAACAAAAAAAAAAAGGAATTTAGAACAAATATAATTTTCTGAATTTTTTTCATTTTTTCTAAAAAATAATTTTCTAAATTCCGAAAATACTCCTATCAAATTTTAGAAAAAATTCTAACTTAACGTAGTTTAAATTTATTAATGAAAAAAATGTAAAGTGAAGCGAAATATGAAATATGAGATGCAAAGTCCCTAAGTTCATAATATAAAACCAAATAAAAAAAATGCCCAAAGATAAGGAATGCAAAATGCAATCTACTCTTAAAGTTTTACCACTTATATGGTATAATAACCAAGCTAGAGCATCACACAATTTTATCTCAAATCCACCAGAAAATTTTAAGTAGCTAAATCTCTCCTCGAGATTTTTAGTGCTTCTTAACGAATATATCCTCCTGGGGGAGACGAGAAATATTCGATCATTCGGATAATCAGTTGTGATGGCTAGCAGCGGGAGATGTATGTTTTTTGGTGTTTGTTCAGTAGTATTGTTACTGTTGGCACCCACCTACATGGTTTTAAGTTTACTTTCTGCAAACGGATCTCAGGTGAAGGCCTCAGTCGACGACTTTTTTGTTCCTGCAATGATCCACAATTCGGCTAGTAATTCCTTCATCAATTGCACCTCCATCTTCTTTGTTCTCTCACTCAACGACGATACTTTCGACATGGGAGTTGACTATGATAATATCACCCTTAAAATTTACTACTTGGGGAATGATACTAGTAGTATTGTTCCTGTAGCCAACTACACATGGCCCGGATTTTACCAGGAAAGTAAAGAACATGGCTCCACAATTAAACTTTCTGATTATGTTGTGACACAAGGTTTCCTTTTAGACGACGAAGCTTTAAAGAATGTGTCCGAGATCGTTTTCCGGGTGAACTTGGCCACTGCTGTCAGGTTCAAATACTCGTGGTGGGAAAGCAAGACACATGCGTATTTAGTGCAGGGTGATGTAAAGTTGAGCACCATTACAGGCAAGAAAGTTGAGCGAGAAGGTGTAGAGCTCAGTTCATTTACTAAGCAGGACTCTGGGGGACACTATAAGGGAATTATATATTCTTACATGTTCTTCGTTTTTGTTGCATGTGCTATTTGGTTTTTCTCCATTCAGCTCGCTTGTAGCGGTGTTAGAGGCCCAACTTCTCACTGGGCTGGACCGAAGGCCCAGTCATAGAATGAATACCGGTTTGGCGAAGGCCCATGTCATTCGGCCCCTTTATTTACAACGGTTCGTTCGGTTGTACATCCCGGGGAACGTGGGAACGTGGAACACGTTCACCACTCACCTCACTCTCCGATAACTGCCAACATCGAGGATAAAGAGGTAAACAAAGGTTTGAGTTCATTCATTCAATCACTTACACACAACACAAACACTCTGCGTTTACCTTTACTCATAAAGAACCAGTTAACTTATTCTCACACCGGAGGTGAATCGGGGGGCCACACCCTCGCATTCTTCTCCAATTTGCAGGTCCGACCGAACGGATACACCGACGGAAATTGGTTGCAACATTTGGCGCCGTCTGTGGGAACACAGAGTTACGTTTGTGTTGGATTATATTGTTAGTAATGGCGAACGAAACCGAAATACCAACGGCTGACGATGGCACTATGGCTGTAAATACTCGCACCACTCCTCCCATCACCCCAAGACATTTGATTTTCGACGAAGAGGGGGACGTACCGTCTCCCGAAGAGCAACGGGAAATTCTGATGAAGTGGCGAGAAGAACAAAAAGCCAAGGGGAAACGGAAAGAGATAGAGAAAGAGAAAAGCAGCAGGGAGGCCGAACGTCTGGCCAAAAAAAGGGAGGCCGACCGTTTGAGGCTAGAAGCCCTAAAGATCCAAAGAGAGGAGATCGAGTTACAGGAAAAGGTACTCCGCGAGGCTCTAGAAGCCGAAGACCCGGAGTTGGACGACCGAAGAGACAAAAGACCAAGAACCAGAATTGATGAAGACGAGTCAGGGGACTCTGAATCAAACTCGAGGAGAACCCGGTCAAAGGTGGTTTATTCCTCCGATTCGGAAGAGGAGGGTCCACATACGGACGATCGCATCCGGAGAATTGAGAAGGCCATGTTTGGAGAGAGAAAGGTTAGCCACGAGCCAGTGGTGACCGAAGACGTCGAACACTTTCGACCGCCTCCCGGAAGGCAGTTCCCAAAGATGAATGAATTTAACGGAAAGGGTGACCCCGAAGATCATTGTGAGAAATATGAATCGCTCATGACTGGGATGGGGCACTGCGATGTGATGCTATGTAAGATGTTCAAGACCTACCTGAAGGGGAATGCATCCATGTGGTACAGGTCGCTGAGACCTAGGTCGATAGGCTCGTATGAGCAAGTGAAGAAAAAATTCTTGAGGCACTACTCACATTTGTGCCGAAGAGAGAAGGATACTGAAGCACTGACCAACTGCAGGCAGCCCAGTATTATGATTCGGGGGTGAAGAAGAGATCCTTCCGAGCCGGGGACTTAGTGCTTTGGGAGTTAGCCACCTCCATGCCAGCCAAAAAAGGCAAGCTTATGCCCAACTGGGAAGGTCCATACGTGGTAATTGAAGTGGTCCGATCGGGCACCTACAAATTGGCTCATCCGGACGGCAGCCCAATCAAAAACACCTGGCATGCCGCTCGCCTTCGCCGTTTTTACCAGTAAGCTTACTGGACAAATTTTATTGCTTTTTTACTTCAGTATTTTGTCTTATGCAACTTTATTCTGAATTCCACAAGCTAGCATCAATCTGTAATCAAATCTATGTAAGAGTTTCATGATTAATGAAAAGATTGTTTTGCTCCATTGTTTATCCGTTATTGTTAAGCTAAGTACATTCATAGCTAAAAAGCTAAGTACGCAATATTAAGCTTAATAGACCCATGTTTGGGGCCGACCGTATAAAACATGCGCCCTTTAACTTACTGGTAGTGTTCAAGTACATTGTGTTTTCGACTACAAATACTTGACGAATCCAAATTTGGGGCCGACCGAATGAAATTTGGCCTCTTACAAAATTGTCTTAGTATTCAAGTTGCTTTGACATTAATTAAGGCCGGGAGAAAATATTTTTCAGCCGACCGAATGAGACCTTAATCATTTACAAAACCCCTTAAATACTTGGGGGCAGCTAGGTTACGACCAAAGATGCACAAAAAGGCAAGAATGGCCGAAGAAGCACAAAAATACAAGTAATTATGCTAAGGCGAAAATGGCCGAAGATGCATAAAAATATAAGTAATTATGCCAAGGCAATATAATGCCGAAGACGCATAAAAATAAAAATAAAATAAATATGCTAAGGCAAAATGAAGCCGAAGAGGCATAAAAAAGAAAAATCATGCTAAGGCAAAACAAAGCCAAAGACGCATGAACAGAAACAGAAGCCAAATTAAGGCCGAAGCCGAAGACGCATAAAAGAAGAATATTATGCTAAGGCAAACTTAAATAAAACAAGCCCGAAGGCAAAGTAAAGTATTACAAGCCCGAAGGCACGAATAAAGAGCCCGAAGGCAAAGTTAAACATTACAAGTTCGAAAATATTAAAAAGCTACGAAAATATTACAAGGCTTCATCAGTTGGAGGTTCGTCGGAGAGAGACTCATCTTCGCCCGAAGAAACCTCTAAGGGTTGATCAGACTCCTCCCGACCAACCGGATCCGTCATCCCGAGCGAAGGATCTACCAGCTGAGTATGATCGAAGCCCAAAGAATGTGCCTTCAGCACAGCGCCGTCATACCCCAGTTGGTAGCATCTTTCTTCGGTCAGCTCCAGGGTCTTCTGCAGCTTCCGAAACTTTTTCCTTGAAAGCTTGAGCTGCTTGTTTCTCCACTCGACCCTAGCCCTCAAGGCGTCCATCTCCTGCAACTTTGCCTTCAAGGCATCATTTTCGGCCTTCAAGGAGTTAGATTGGCCGGTGACCCTCTCCAAGTCGGAAGTTGCATTCTGGAGGTCCTCTTCAGCCTTGACTGCCCGAACTTCAGTCTGGTTGGCTGCCTCCAGCTTTTTCTGTATACCCTCCATCCGTTCAGTCACTACGGCCGACCAAGAGACCCCCTGGAAACAAACAAGGGAAAAGAATTAAACACTGAATACAAGTGAAAGAAATAACACCGAGAAAAAGCAAAGCTTACCATGGAGAGCAGAGCCAGCATTTCAGTACAAGCCTCAAGGTCGTTTGCCTTAGCAAACGTAGGCCTGTCGGCTGGCAGAATGAGACCCCGGCAAAGATCGGGACCTACTATGGTAGACAGCTGGGGGGCAGGGACAATGATTTGATCTGTCTCAAGGACTCCCCAGGGAGGATGGTATACTTTCAGTCCGGCATCTCCCGACCGACCCCTTTTTCGGGAATCGGTTGAGAGGGCCTGGACGATACCATCCCCCTGATCTCGCGGAGGAGAAGCCACTGGAGTTTCGCTTCTCCCACCGGTGTCGGGAACAGATTCCAGCTCCTTGCCGGCCGATTGATCGGCAGCATCAGCTTCGGCTGTAGCAGCTATCGAGAGTTGAGCTGCCTTCTTGCGTTTGCGCTCAATAATATGACCAAGAGAAGACACTGCACAAAAACAAGAGTGTCAAACATTGGCAACAAGAAATAAAATACAGTAAACACTCGGATGGAAATGAGTAAGGATAAATGTTACCACTACCCCAGAGGGAGACCAACCAGCCGTTATCCCGGCTGTCCGATAGGGGAACCCTACCCATATCGAGTTCACAAAGAAGGCGATAATCGTGTTTGTCCGCCTCCAACATCTCGGGATACTGCAACCTCGACGGGTCCAGATCCTGCCAGCGGCCGTACTTCTCCATTTTCGGGCCCGAGATGAAAACCCACTTCTCATGGGCCCCCCTATTGTTGGAGTTCGTTTGAGCCCAATCGGCCCTGCCGGTCCGACGAGCGATAGTGTAGAATCCGTTACTTTTGGAATTCCTCCGGAGCTCATAATGATGCCAGAACAGGGTTGTCCTCGGAGTCATCTTTTTAGCTAAGCATCGGGCTTGGAAAGCGTTTATATGGAAAAAGCTGTTCGGATCCAGCTGTCCTATGGCGATCCCAACTTGCCTCAGCAATTTTTTCAGTATTGGCAGCATCGGCAGCCGAAAGCCACATTTGAAGGCCATTTCGGATATGCCGGTGGCCACACTTCCGCCGAAGAGAGGTGGAACCTCAGGGTTGTGCCAAATACGGTCCCTCTTCCTAGGAGTGAAGAAGTACCAGACATTCCTCTCTACTAGGTATTTGGAATGGAATTCTTCTATTTTTTCCTCAGTCAGGTGCGACCGAAAGTTCGCCGCAGGATACTCCCCGACATCACTAAACGGTGATACCTCCGAAGGACCGGCACCTTCGGTTGACCGATCCATGTCCCTGCATTCGGAAATGAAGAGACATTAGCTTTGTACTCGGACAAAGAAGACGAAAACAAAAAGGGGAGAGGCCGAGTACAGTGAGCCAGGATCGGTCGGATAATCCTAAAATCTAAGGTTTGGCAAATTACGGGTCTAAAAGTTATAAAGATCGGGACAGACCGAAGGGAGTTCTCAGGGTTTGGAAATCCCGAAGGACATCTCAACCCTGACAACTTCCAAGCAAATCTCAAGGTTCAAGTAAGGGGTTGTACCAGAGCAACACAACGGAAATTAAAAGGAAAAGACATGCGCATGTTCTACTCAAAACGACAAGAATAAACTGCACGGGTAACTTTACATATGCGTACATATAGACACATACATGTGTGTGTGAATACGAAAAGCAGGTATGAACACAAAAGCAGGAAAGAAAGTAATTCAAGTGTGCGATGAATCGAAAAAAGAAGGGAAGTAATGAGAACTTACTGATTTGCTTGAGATCTCTGATAAGGTCGAGTTCGTGGGGGTAGGCTTCTTGGACGTGAATGTCGACTGGAATCGGCGATTTGAAGGCTTCCGGTGATGAAACAACGTTCCCAATTGCTGATGAAACAATGCTAAAGAAATGATATGTGCGTAAAAGAAAGAAAGAAAGAAAGAAACTGTGGAGTTTAAATAGAAAAGATGTGACGCTTGGACAGAGCCGTTTCATATTCAACGGCGGGGATTGAAGCGCAAATCTCGAGGACAGACAGCTGTCAGCCATAAAGAGACACGGCTCCCTAGGAGGCGTCTCAGTCTTGTCCATCGCCATTCTTATCCGAAGGGAACGTACGAACACAGAATTCCGAAGATGGGCTTGGGCTTTAGCCTTCGTCCTGAGGATAACTCCGAACGAAGCCTAGGGACATGTTAGAGGCCCAACTTCTCACTGGGCTGGACCGAAGGCCCAGTCATAGAATGAATACCGGTTTGGCGAAGGCCCATGTCATTCGGCCCCTTTATTTACAACGGTTCGTTCGGTTGTACATCCCGGGGAACGTGGGAACGTGGAACACGTTCACCACTCACCTCACTCTCCGATAACTGCCAACATCGAGGATAAAGAGGTAAACAAAGGTTTGAGTTCATTCATTCAATCACTTACACACAACACAAACACTCTGCGTTTACCTTTACTCATAAAGAACCAGTTAACTTATTCTCACACCGGAGGTGAATCGGGGGGCCACACCCTCGCATTCTTCTTCAATTGCAGGTCCGACCGAACGGATACACCGACGGAAATTGGTTGCAACAAGCGGTTAGCTAGTGATGCTAACTAATCGGATGTTCTGTAGTAAATGTCATATTTGTAGTGATTCATCCAATATTTATCGAATAATTTTTATCTTATATACGTTCATTTTTGTTAATCCATTAGATAATGGGTTTCATGTGCCTAGTATGACCTCAGGTTAGAATCCTAAATTAAAACAAATCAATATAAATTTAAGGGTAATTGTGTAAATTATTGATAAAAATTTAATATTTACAAAAATGCCCCTACGAGGCTTTCTTATAACGTTAGGGGAGATCTCTGAGGTTGTCCTCAAACCCAGTTTTCTCTTAGATAATAATAATTTAAAAAATGAGAGGTACCAAATTAACCGTGTTCGTTAATTGGTTTCCATATCACAACTTTAATCGTTATACCTACTACTATGTGTGCTTGCTATGCGGGCTGTGTATGTAAAATGATTTCTAAAACTTAACATTTATATTGAATTGAAATGTGTTGTATAACTAAGCCCCTTGGATTCTCTCCTATGAGAGTCGTCTGAGTCCCTCCCCCCCCCCTTCTGCCGCAGCCCCTCCCTCAATTCGCCGCCCCTCCTCTCTTTCTTCATATCTCCTCCGCCCTTCCCCCTCACATCCTCTCATTCCGAGTCCTCCATCTCTTTCTAGTTCTTGATTTTCAATAAAATCGAGATCCAATCCTCTTTTGGGTGATATCTCTTTTACCGTACCCATTTTTTTGGGTTGCTTTTTCTCCCCAATTGTTTGGGATTTTCTCCCCAATTGTTTGGGGTTTATGTTTGGTTGTGTTTTATTTTTGGTTGTTTGGTTGCGTTCTCCACTGAAATTGGTTTATTTGGCATTTTGGGAAATCTTGAGAGCTTGCATCGATGCTACTTGCGGCATGTCTATTGCTGATTTTTGGCATGTAGATAGCTGGGGTATCGGCAGGTCTATAGCTGTTTTACGGCATGTAGATAGCTGGAGTATTCTTGAGATGGTAGTGGAATTCACAAGAGCTCACCTTTCACAATTAAAGTTTGTTCCGGTTTTGGGAGTTTATGCTTCCCCAACTTCAGTCGAAGATTTGGAACATTGGGCTTCAGTACGCATTTATGTGAGGGTCAATTGTGCTACTACGGATTTCAGGGCTGATGCTAGTAGGATTGATCAGGATACCATTGTAACCTTTTTTAGATTCAAGAATCTTTGGATTCAGTTTGTTAAGCAGTCTGGAAACAATGCGGCTATTTACTTAGCTCGTTTATTGTTTTATCAACCTGATTGCATTGTCAGTTGGGGGTTTGTCCCAGCTAGACTTGTTTAAGTTAATGGAATGACCATGCATTTTGTCAAAAAAAAAAAAAAATGTGTTGTATGTTAAAAATATGGTCGAGTATTACAAAAAAATTCAAACTCTTATTTTAAGAGTGTTGGCCCCATCTATCACAATTATAAACTAAATGGTCTCAAATATCACAACTCAAAAATATGATCCCAAATGTCACACTAAAACATTACATCGTGTAACTTTTTAAATTTTAGACAAAAACGCGCTACATCGTATAGCGTCTTGGTTTTTTTATATAATCGGAGATTTGTACAGTGTCCCCAGGAGGTTTTGCTCCTGGCTCCGCCACTGATAGTAAATGTCATATTTGTAACGATGCATCCAATATTTATCGAATAATTTTCATCTTACGTTCATTTTTGTCTATTGAATCTCCGCTTTCAGTTTTGTAAACTTAAAATTTATAATCCATTAGATAATGATAATTTTAAAAATGAGAGGTACCAAATTAACAGTGTTCGTTAATTGGTTTCCAGATCACAACTTTAATCGTTATACCTATACACGAGATATAGGTTTAACTACAGCCTTGTTAATTATGCACCTATCCTAATCTTTGGCAGATGGTGCTCTTAGTTCAAGATTATCAAATCAAATCGCAATTTCATTTTCAAATGTGTTGATTATTAAACGAGCAGTCATGTGTTTGATCGGAGTGAAAACAATATTTTTATTTACAGCGTAAATATATTTTACATATAAATTTTTTTAATAACAATTCTCATTTTCATTACTCATCTTCATTTTAAGAGGACTTAATTACATATTGCATCACTTTGATTAATGCTATTTTGCAATTGATCCATTTCGTGAATTATTAAATCATTTTTTATATTCTTGTTCAAATTTATGAATCATGTGTGTATAAGGAAATTAATTAAATTGCTTCCGATATGATTTCTCTTTTCTACAATTTTCAATAAATCACTATAAGGTCTTTTATATAACACAGATGATAACTGATATATGATAACTAGCTAGAGAGAGTAATAAAAAAATTGGGAAATTTTTTAAAATATTTATGTTTTCAAACTTTTTTTCAAAAATTTGGTAAAACTTTATGCAGTTGCAAAGTAATTGCATTTTAAATGGTAACAGATGCATTTCATATTGTATATGCATATGAGGTTACACCGTATACGCAACATGGACATTTTTGACAAAAAAAACCTAAAAAGTTGGTAAAACTGTATATTAATAAGAAGATAAATACTTCTTCCGTACCTACCAATTCTTAACACTTGGGCATGGAGATTAAAAAAGGGGAAAAAAGTAAGTGGGAACAGAAATAAAATGGGTGAAAAGCGGGTGAAAAGTAATAGATTAGAAAGAATGAAAACGGGTGGGTCATGTGATTGATCAATGTAAATTGATACTCTATTCATTACCAGAAGTTGGTGTCAAACATGTTAGAAAGCAGGCTAACGAGGTAGCTCATGGATTAGCTAAAATGCCTTGTAGTGTTAACTGCTGTAATGTTTTTACGCTTCCACCTACCCATTTGGTGGATGCTGTTTTGCTTGATGCTTCATTTTAATGAAAGTTGTTCTTGTTGATCAAAAAAAAAAAAAAACAATGAAAGATAGAGGAAAGTAGTGAAAAGTGGTAGGCCCTCTTGATTTGTTTAATTTTTAAGACGTTACTATTTTTGGAAAGTTTGGAAATGTAAAGAATTCGAAGGGACATCCCAAAATAGAAAATGTAAAGAATTGGGAGAGACAGAGGGAGTAATAGATAAGTATAGAATTTTTTTTTAGGGGTGTTCACAGATTTGTTTATTCATCCGGAATTCTTGTTTTTCACAAACCAAACCGATATCAACGGTTTTTCAAAAATTAAAATCAAAACAAACCAATTAGATGTAAGTCCAAACCAAATTAGGTCACAGAAGAACGGATTTGTTCAGTTTCAAACCACAGTTTGAACTTTATATTGTATTACTTTTTAAATTTTATTTATTTTAAAATTTTGATTTAAATAAATATAATATAAAATTTAATACATATGATAAATCGAAGTCGACCTGCAAAAGCCAAAGCAATTATCGACCCTTCAAAAAGTTAAAAAGAAAGACATAATAAGAAAGGGTTAGTTAGAACTATTCACTGTTCGCCTATTTGGCACAGCTTATTTATGCCAACTTATGACTTATTTTCGGGTAAAAATTTTATATTTTGATAATTTTTTTTATACAAGTGTTTAATGTATGTTTGAGATTCAATAAGTTACAAAAATAACTTGGAAAATAAGTTGGAAAGTTAGGAATCTTAACCTTCAACTTAAAATAAGTTGACTTATTCTGAAAAATAAGTTCTCCAAACACCCCCTATAAACCATAGCAGTTACTATATATACATCACATATATGTATTAGTTACTATATATACATCACATATATGTATTGCTATATATATTTATCAATGTTTAGTCTAAGTATTACATTCATATAATTTAATTGAATCATCCGGTTTGATTTAACTGATTTTAATATATTGAAAAGCATAACCAAATCATTTATGTGTAAATAGTTCGGTTAATTGAATCACTAACAACGATTTTACATTTCTAATTTTTTTTTGTTCAAATTGTTGTGATTCGATCCAATTCACGATATGACAGATTTTTTGAACATCTCTAAAATTTTGAACTTCCTTTAAAATATAATTTTTGTTGTTACCATTTGAGCACTCTTAACTCTATAATCCTTCAAAGAATATACAATTCTGTCGTGTGCAATATTAAACTGTACAGTAGGTAGAGATCAACATCGTCGACATATATTTATATCGTAGTAAAATTAAAAGCCATCTCATTAGTTAAGATTATCACTTAAGCTATGCATTTGGCGAGTGCCAGATTAATACGAAATAATATATAAAATTAGTTATTATTATTTTTTATATATATAATCTGGTGTTTGGGCCAGCTTATGCGCACCTCGATTAATCCGAAGGGCTACTAGCACACTCAATCCCCGAGCATGGTAGCCCACTTACTCCCGAAGCATCCCAGGAAATCGAATCCGTGACCTTCAAGGCGCAAGCCTAAAGCGCCATAGCTCGACCATCTGAGACACCCCATGGGGTATAAAATTAGTTACTTGGTCAAAAACGTGTTGTTCAGGACACGCTAGCCTGCCTGGATTATATACCAGGACCGGCCGACCAGCCCCATGGTCAATACCGGCATGTAAATCATGCTAACCGTGCGGTAAGATCCAGTAACTGGGCTTCCAGAAAATAATTATTTTTCTTTTTTGAAAAAGCGATTAATTATCATTTTTCTAAAATATTTTTTCTGAAAAAAAGTGATCCTTAATCACCTTTTGACACATAAAAGTAATGTCTAGTCAATATTTTGTAAATTGCAAGATACGATCACCAACCAAAAATAAAAAATTAAATCACAACTCTATAATTTACTCTAAAAATAACGTGAATTACTAGTTACTACAATATTGCTGCAACCGTGTATTTATAAACTGAACTCGGAGTACCTATATAATATCCCTGATTCGATAAACTGAACCGGGATTGCATAATATCTCTGATTCTCTCTACCTTCACAAAAAACCCGAAGATAGATGGCTGGTAAATGGGAAGCGATTCAAGACCCCAGATACCATCTCATAGCTTGTTTAACTATATTGACAATCTTATTATTCGTTTTCCCTGCCTGCACATGGCTAAGCATATCTTTGGTAGATCAATCTTCGATCAAATTTTCTATTGAAGATTTTTACATAGCTGGAGTTGATAGTACTAATGGCTTCAACTTCAACCAGTCAATCATTTACTTCAAACTCGACAATGCGAATGAAGATGAAAGAAGGGGAGTTTATTATGATAACCTCAACCTCACTTTCTCTTATTACAAAAGCGAAGATCGTATTGTTCCAGTAGCCAAGTATACCATACAAAGATTTCGCCAGGGTGTAGATAAGGAGACCGAGCGAAAAGATTATGTGGTGACGAATCCCGGGGTTACCTGGCAACAGATTTCCAACAACATGTCTGTGTTGTCTTTGTCGCCTTCAGTGTCGTCTGATGTGGTTTTCAGGGTGGATTTGGCAACTGCAGTGAGGTTCAGGGAGATGTTTACGGGAATTAAAAGCAAAAGACTTCAGACAATGGCGTGGTGTAAGGTGGAGGTTGATCAAATCACTGGCAAGAAAGTCAGTAAAAAATCTATTAAGCTTAAGCATATGATCAAAAATCATATTGGTGGCTGGCTGTCCTTTTTTGCTGTCATCATAATAGTACTGTCTCTTATGTCGCCATGCTCGGGTTACTTATGCGTTGCGGCTTGTTCTTAGTTGCTGAGCTAGCAACTTAAGCTACTCTTAGTATTAAGTTGGCTCAAAGAGTTATCAGAGCCTACCGTCTGAATCTCTCTATTTTTCAGACCTTAGACTTTATGTTTAAATAAACATTTTAATTTCATGTTATTGTAATTGATGCCGTAATTCTGTTGAGCAGATACATTGCGGCGTTAGGTTTACTAGGAATTGTTTTGATACTCTTTTAGCAAATTAATGAAAATGTGATTTATGTTTTCTTCTAGGCAAATACAATACTATTTGGTAAAAATAATGAACTTGGGGAATGATTCAAAGTTTCTCATAGAAAAAAGATAAGCTGAAATTAGTTATATGATATTTTCTTTTTTAAACTTCTTTTTTTGATGGCCTTCATGCACCCTATATATAGTTCATGGTCATTTTAACTTTAGAGTTGTTCTTGAATCTAGTCTATTCGGAAGGTCAATATTTTTTCATACCTATAATTTCGGAAAGTTGATTTAACCAACCTAAGACACACCATCATCTTGTTCGTAATATTCATTCGCACACAATCCCCTAGATAGAATGAAAAATTAAGCTCTAATTAAAGCCCTTCTCAAGGGAAAATATAGGGAAGGAGCCAGAGATCAAAATATTCAAAAAGAAAATGTGGGTTTTTGGAATCAGAGGAAAATCTGGCTTCTCCTCCAATAACACAGCCGAGGATGTCACAAAAGGAGTCGATGGAACTGGCCTTACTGCCATCGTCACCGGTAATCATTTTCTTCATTTTTTGTAAAATGTATATTAAGAAGATAAGGTATCTGCAGATGATAAGAAACTATTTGGCTATGCAGTTGAGGGGAATATTAGCAATTGAGTTATGACTTGTAACTAATATTAGCGCTAAACTTATGTTGAAATTTAGGATCAACAAATGGGATTGGATTGGAGACTGCACGAGTCCTCGCATTACGTGGAGTACATGTAATAATGGCAGTGAGAAATGTGAAAGCTGGTGAAAAAGTTAAAGAAGAGTTGCTCGAGAAAATGCCAGATGCTAAAATCGATGTCATGGCATTAGACCTCAACTCACAGGCCTCTATCAGAAAATTTGTCGAACTATACATCTCCTCGTCTCTTCCCCTCAACATCCTTGTGTAAGAGCTATGTATCCTTGTGCCCAGTATTATATTGCATATATGGTTCTGTTTATGACAACTGGAACAAATCTTCTATGTCTTGCATTAGTAGTAAAATTTAATTAGTAATTTTTTTTTTTTGACATGTAGCAAACAAAAGAAATCTGACATCTTTTTTTATCCCATGAAGTAACAATGCAGGGATTAATGCACCTCCGTTTACTCTTTCTGAAGATGGGATTGAACAGCAATTTGCAGTTAACCATTTAGGTCCATTTCTCTTGACAAATCTTTTGTTGAATACCATGAAAAACACTGCAAGTGAAAGCGGAATAGAAGGAAGAATTGTCAATGTTGGATCAGCTCTTCACGCTTATGGATACAAAGAAGGAATCCGTTTTGACAAAATCAATGATGAAGAAAGGTGTACATTGATGCCTATTTTTCTACACACACCAATAATTGAACTTTCTGTTTGCAAATGGCATGAGTGTTTAGGCGTTCACATATTAACGCATGTAAGAATGACGTACATTAATCATGCTCCTAACACCTTAATGTTTCGGGATAGTAAGCTAATTTGTAACGGCAAGTCCAACGAATTATAAATTAATTTAGGTAACTTCACATCGAAATTAAGGTAATGTAGCTCTGAAGTCCAACGAATATAAATTAAGATTTTTAATTGAAGAGTTGGTAACTTCAAATCAAGCACTTTTACTATGAAGTCTAGTTAAGTCTTTTACAATTACTACGGGTATATAAAGTGTAAATGTAATCGTTGCTCTATTGCAATATTGTTTACATGTTAACTTTCTTTCTATCTCTGTAATTACCATGTATTATTTCCCAGTTACAATCCTACCGATGCATACGGACAATCAAAGCTCTGTACTATGCTGCACACTCTTGAGCTTGCAAGGCGCTTAAAGGTGAAGTTTATAATTAATCAGCAAACCATGTAATTTTTTAATAATCTATCAGTATTTTATCAATAACTATTAGCTCTAATTTGTTTCCGTAATCAACCGCCATCATCATCATTAGGAGGAAGGAATTAATATTACTGCAAACTCGCTCCATCCTGGCATTGTTGCTACAAATTTTATGAAAAATCGCACCGCTCTTAATAGTAAGTATTCTAATCTTTTATGTGTTTCTCTAAAAAACTATTAACAATCTGTATATTCAAAAACTGGTATACACACACCTGTTGTTCAAATGCTTATTTTGCAGAGTTTATGGTTGTGGCTGGGAAACTTGTGTTTAAAAATGTACAACAGGTAATTATTTCTTTTATTTAATTTAAAATTTTGTTTGTCTGTTTATCTGCATGGTTGTTATCGTAAGTGGTAGCGAAACGTATAATACAATTGAGAGAGAGTGTTGAATAGTATAAGATCATGTTGATATGATATCTTAAAGTTTTGGAAAGAATGATTAGTTAACAATTTAGAGTAACAATAGAACATGCATTGAGCTAAAATTTAATTTAATCTCATCATTTCAATTTGGTTGCTTATATGTAGGGTGCATCGACTACTTGCTATGTGGCACTGAATCCTAAAGTTCAAGGTGTTAGTGGTGAATATTTCATGGGCAATAACATAAAAAGCCTAAAGGCTACTACTTCCATGGCTACGGATCCTGAACTGGCCAAGAAACTCTGGGATTTCAGTATAAGTTTGACTCAGGCCCAGCCCAAGGACCAGCCCAACTAATATTTCATCGAGGGTACCACCATACACACATAAAGAAATAATTTACTGGGGCGAACGTGTGATATGTACTATTCATGGCAACCTTCCAGTTAACAGTTACTATACATGCTAACAACACGAGAATTTTTTTTTTTAAGATAAATGCATATTTATTATATATGATTAATACATAACACTTTTACTGCGTAAATTCTTAATTATTACTCACCTAGTTAGTACTCCCTATGTTTACAATTAAATGACGTGATTTTTGCACCCATTTCTGTGTTTTGGTTGGGTAGTTAAAAAATAGTATTAATTTTAGTTTATCTTTTTGTGAATATAAATAGATAATATATATTATATATTATAAATTATAAAAAGAATATTTTGAAAGAAATATATTTTTAACTACCTAGTAAAGAAATATTTTGGGGTGTTGCCTGCTATATTCTGTTCAAAATTTATGTTTGTGTTTAAACTTTGTGTATGATCAAATTTGTTGTTAGAATAGAATCAAAATTTAATCAGTTTCTACTTTTCCACTGAGAGGCTGCAAGTGAGGTGTTTAAAGTGAACTCCCAAGTGTTCATGTTTCATCTAATTTAAAGCGGTTAAACTCAAATTTTTGTAGAATCAATATTTTTGTTGAGTTTGACCTGGTGAGAAAAATTGTTACTTCACCAACAACAAATAGCAAATGTTATCCTTGAGCTACTATTTACGAAGATAATAATTTTATTTTCAAAGTGAGATAACAAATATTGTTCACGGATTCATGTTTACGAAATATTCAGCATTACAATAACGCTATTTTGATGTAAAATGGAAAGTACTTAATAAATTATTTTAAATTTTGATAATATGTATCGGTATACACATAAAACATTTTTCCATGATTTCTACATTAAAAATTTTAAAATATTAATTCTTTACCAAATAGACCGAATTATATATATTATATTATATATTTATATTATGTATAATATATGTTTATATATTTATATAATATATATTCAACAAATGCAACTTTACCTTAACATCACTTTATTCAATTATGCAACTTTGCTTAATGTCTTAACGTGACTTTATTCTTAATTCATTAATTTGTATGTTTTTATTAGTTTGCATCATATTTATTTTGAATATGCAGTTTTTTCTTCTTAGTACATATATGTAGAACTATAAATTTATCATTAATTGGTAGCTTATTAATTTATTATTGTACCTAAATACCGATTGACTTGATTTTCTTCAAATATTGTATTCATGTTCAATTAAAAATTCACGTAATTTGATTAATTTTTTCCCAAAAAGTTCGGATTTCAAGAATCTCGCACCGGACCGAGCCAAGATTATTTTGGTTCAATCAGGTTCAATCTATATTATAAATTTGGTCTGACTCGATTTCAAAAATATTGACAATTTAATTTTCAGTCTATTCGGTATGCTCAATCCAAATTGAACCGATCAAATGCTCTCGTGACGAATCACCTGTACTACAATCAAAGCTTGCAAGTAACATGTACTACTTGGTTTTATTCAAATCTTAAGAGGTGGATCCCTCCGGACTTCATAGCATCACTCATACATACATCACAAAAAAAATAGCTAAGTATGCTTGATAATTTAACAAAGCACAATCAAAAGTGAGATTAAACTATGCATATTTTAAATTACCTGTAATTATTTTTGTCCTTTGTTTAAGATAGGTCTAGGAAAAGGTAACAAAAGTACTTTAAATAAATTATGTAGAAGCATTAGATTCTTACTTGCTGTTTAGCACTTCTTGTATTTTCCTGGCCCCTCCCTTCCTCCTAATTAAGTTATACTCAAAAATATTAATGATTCGTACATGGCCCGAGTTCTATGCATAAGCATAATGCACCCATTTTATTAAATATCGTATAATTACATATAGATCAGCTTAAAATCCATGCGATGCACAAATTTTTTTTAATATTTATGAATTTTTTTCATTAATTTAAATTATTGTTTTTAAAACATGAATTTTGTAGGATTAAATTTTTATATGAGATGATTTGATAATAATTATATAAATTTTATTCGTAATATTTCAAGAAAAGGAGATATTTTAGTTAGAAAATATAAAAAAGATAATAGATTTTAGTTGAAAAAGGTAATCGTTAATTGTTAGTAATTATAAATTATTATTTTATTTTACTAAATAGAATGCCCGTGATATAATTGGAAAAAGAGAGGATTTAATTAGAGAAAATAAAAAAGGTAACTTGTTCTAGGTAAAAAAAGTAATTGATTAGTTTATAATAAATTATAATTTAATTATGTTAGTTTACTAAATACAATTGCTCGTAATGTTTTTAGAAAAGGAGAAATTAATACCGTCCGTGATATTTCTATTAAAAAATGGTTAGAAAATATAGAAAAGATGATATGTTTTAGCTAAAAAAGGTAATCGGTTAATAATTAATATTGTAATATTATTAATTTATTGTATTAAATAGAACCGTATGTGATATAACTGGAAAAAAAGAGATTTTTGTTAGAGAAAATAGGAAGGTAATGTGAAAATTAATAAGGTGACATGATTTATGTGAAAAAAGGTAAATGATTAGTTTACAGTAATTATAATTTAATTGTGTTATTTTACTAAATAAAATTGCTCAAAGTGTTTTTAGAAAATGAGAAATTAATGTTGCCCGTGATATTTCTAGAAAAAAAGGGAATTTAATTCGTAAAATTAGAAAAGATGATACGTTTTAGCTGAAAAGGTAATCGGTTAATTATAAGTATTATAATATTATTATTTTATTTTTATTAAATAGAAACACCCGTGATATAATTGGAAAAAGAGAGGTTTTAGTAAGAAAAAAGAAAAAATGTAACGTGTTTTGGTTGAAAATGGTAATCGTCCATGATATAATTGGAAAAAGAAAGATTTTAGGTAGAGAAAAGAGAAAATTTAACGTATTTTGGTTGAAGGGGGTAATTGATTAGTTAATAATAATTATAATATAATTATGTTATTTTATTAAACAAAATTGCTCATAATGTTTTTTTTAAAAGAGAAATTTTAGTTAGATAAAATGTAAAGGATATAGTTTTTTACCTGAAAAAGAAAATTATTTAGTTATTGAAAAATAGAAAAGGTAATATGTTTAACTTGAAAAAGGAAATTAAATAATAAAGGAGAAATTTTAGTTAGATAAAATATAAAAGATATTATATTTTACCTGAAAAAGAAAATTATTTAGTTATTGAAAAATAGAAAAGAAAATATATTTAACCTGAAAAAGGAAATTGATTAGTAGGATGGATTTTATGTGTAATTGAGTAATGATAAATAAGTAAAATCGACAGATACCGTACCGATCGATCGACCAAATTTTAATGTTTCGGCTTTTATATAATACTAGCTTAAAACCCGTGCAATGCACGGATGTTCTTAAATATAATATAAAGTTTTTTTAATTTTAATTAAAAAATTTATGACATGAATTTTATTGGCTTAAAATTTTAAATGATGTGATCTGATAATAATTATATTGATGTTGTCCGTGATATTTGTAGAAAATGATGGATTTAGTTTGAAAATATTGAAAAGATGAAATGTTATAGCTGAAAAACGTAATCAGTTAGTTATTAGTTATTATAATATTATTATTTTATTGTACTTAAATAAAGCTACCCGAATAGGTTTTACTGGGAAAACAAGAATAACGTATTAATCCGTATGATGCACGAATGTTCTTTAATATAATGGAAGCTTTTTTTAATTTGAATTAAAACTTTTAAGACATGAATTTTGTTGGCTTAAAAAATTTAAATTATATGATCTGATAATAATTATATATATGTAGTTCGTGATATTTTTAGAAAATGATCGATTTTAATTTGAAAATTTGAAATGTTGTAGCTGAAAAACATAATCGGTTAGTTATTAATTATTATTATATTATTATTATATTGTACTTAAATAAAACTACTTGAATATGTTTTACTGAAAAAATTAAAAAATTATAAAAGGTAACGTATTTTAACTGAAAAGGTAATTGGTACATTATTAGTAATTAGAATATTTTATTTTATTAAATAGAATTGCTCATAGTGTTTTTAGAAAGAAAAAAGTTTTTGTTAGATAAAATCTAAAAGATATTGTATTTTACGTGAAAAGGAAAATTGATTAGTTATTGAAAAATAGAAAAGGTAACATGTTTTACTTGAAAAAGGAAACATATTACTTAAATAAAGCTACCTGAACAGGTTTTATTGGAAAAAAATAAAAAATATAAATGGTAACGTATTTTAGCAAAAAAAAGGGTAACTGGTTTATTATTAGTAATTATAATTATAATATTTTATTTTATTAAATAGAATTGTTAATATTTTACGTGAAAATGGAAATTGATTAATTATTGAAAAATAAAAAAGGTAACATGTTTTCTCTGAAAAAGGAAATTTATTAGTTATTAGTAACTATAAATAATTAAGTAAGGATAATTATGTAAAATAACATGTACCGTTAAGTAAGGGTAAATAAGTAAAATCAACAGGTACCGTACCGACCAACCAAACTTTTAATGTTTCGACTTTTGAAAAAGGAAATTTATTAGTTATTAGTAACTATAAATAATTAAGTAAGGATAATTATGTAAAATAACATGTACCGTTAAGTAAGGGTAAATAAGTAAAATCAAAAGGTACCGTACAGACCAACCAAACTTTTAATGTTTCGGCTTTTATATAATAGTATAGATATTATAGATAAATTCATCACAAGATTACGTATTAAAGCTCAAGTTATTAAAGCTTATCTCTTGTCGTCCCAAGTCTTGGATTCGATTCTCGCTCACCCCGAGATTTATTGAGAACAGATATTCATAGTAAGGCATATAAACCTACTTTTTTTTAAAAAAAAAAAAAAAACTGCATTATGCACCGACTAAAACGTTTCAAGAGTATGTTTCGAAGTTGTGATTTGTGAACGAAACGAAACTCTCTTTCCCTTTTTCTGGTCTTTACTTTTCGTTGAAGCAATGCTGCCCTGTTTATTTTAGGAAACATGTTGGTTTCCACTTTCCACGTATGTTCAGTAACAATTTTTCATAATTTCATCAACAGATTTTGATTAAAATAAACAATCATAGCTCTATAAATTCAATGTTCTTTTTCCTTTGTTCTTTAGATCAACCGATCAAATACTTGGAAAGATTAATCTATATCTATACTATACTATTATAAGCGGAATAGGGTATAATTGGTTGGTTGATCGATCGGTTAACACATTCCCAAAAATTTTGCTAACACCTTCCAAAAATTAAAAAAAAATATTAAAATACATATAAATCTATACTATCTATACTATACTATTATAAGCGAAACAGGGTATGATTGGTTGGTTGATCGGTCGGCTAACACCTTCCCAAAAATTTTGCTGACACCTTCCAAAAATGAAAAAAAAATTAAAATACATATAAAATGTTATTTTACAAAAAATAAACCACATATTTAACTTAATAACAAACTCTTTTAATTACACTCCAATTAATATTCCATTACAAACTCTTTTTATTATTTGAGTTAAATTCTTCACCTATACCCAACTTTTTTAGACTCTTTCAATTACTTGGAAACCAAATATTTTCAAAATCAATTTAAATAATTTTAAAATCAAATATTTATTAACAAATTTACAACAAGTTATAAATCAAAAAAGTGAAAACAAACTAAAATCTATACTATTCTATTATAAGCGAAACAAGGTATAATTGGTTGGTTGGTCGGTTAACACCATTCCAAAAATTTTGCTAACACCTTCCAAAAATGAAAAAAAAATTAAAATACGTATAAATTGTTATTTTACAAAAAATAAACCACATATTTAACTTAATAATAAACTCTTTTAATTACACTCCAATTAATATTCAATTACATACTCTTTTTTTATTTGAGTTAAAATTCTACACCTACACCCAACTTTTTTAGACTCTTTCAGTTACTTGGAAACCAAATATTTTCAAAATCAATTTAAATAAATTTAATATCACATATTTATTAACAAATTTACAACAAATTATAAATCAAAAAAGTAAAAAAAAACTAAAATTATATAATAAACAATAAAAATTTCATCTATACTATACTATTATAAGCGAAATAGGGTGTAATTGGTTGGTTGGTCGGTCGGATAACACCTTCCTAAAAAGTTTGTTAACACCTTCCAAAATGAAAAAATAAATTAAAATACATATAAAATTTTATTTTACAAAAAATATATACTATACTATTATAAGCCAAACATATTATAAGCTAAACTAGGTATAATTGGTTGGTCGGCCGGTTAACACCAAATGAAAAAATAAATTAAAATACATACAAAATTTTATTTTACAAAAAATAAACCACATATTTAACTTAATAACAAATTCTTTTTTTTTTTGCTAATTAACTTAATACCAAACTCTTTTTAATTATATTTTAATTAATATTCAATTATATACCATTTTAGTTATATTTGAGTTAAAATTCTTCACCTACACCCAACTTTTTTAGACTCTTTTAATTAGTTGGAAACCAAATATTTTCAAAATCAATTTAAATAATTTTAATATCACATATTTATTAACAAATTTGTAACAAATTATAAATCAGAAAAGTGAAAACAACTAAAAGTATATAATAAACAATAAAAATTTCACACAATTATAAATTAATTTTAAATTATATTTTAAACAAATATTACATTGTGGATTATTATGCAATCATAATTTGTTGGTATAATTGGTTGGTTTGTTGGTCGTTTAATACCTTCCCAAAATGTTTGCTAACACCTTCCAAAAATGGGAAAAAATTAAAATACATATAAAATTTTATTTTACAAAAAATAAACTACAAATTTAACTTAATAACAAACTCTTTTAATTACACTCCAATTAATATTCAATTACGTACTCTTTTGGTTATATTTGAGTTGGGTAAATGGTCATTTTCGTCACTGTACTATACCAAAACTTTCACTTGGATCACCAGCCCAAAAAAGCTTTCAGTCAAACAATTGTACAACTAAAACATTTCAATTGAGTTTCTGCCGTTAGTTCCGTTAAAAAAACTAACGGAATAATGAGGTGGATGCTGACGTGGCACAACGAAATATGATTCAATAGCTAATTAAACACTCAACTTTGTATAAGTTTTCAATTAGGTCATCGATTAATTTTAAATTTATATTATAATTTCCAAAATTTTCGTTTTCATTTTAAATTTATATTTTAAATTATAATTTCCAAAATTTCCATTTTTCAAAATTTTAAAATTTAAAATATCCAAAATTTCCATTTTTAATAATTTTTTAACAAATTCGTTTAATCTCTCTCAATTCTTTTCTCTTTCTCTCCCCTGTCCAAAATCTCTCTCGATCCTTCTCTCTTTCTCTCCCTCTTCCACCGCATCTCAATTTCTTTTAGCTTAGTTTAAATTCGTTCTCAGGTGGTGGTGTTGACGAATGGAGTG
This sequence comes from Saposhnikovia divaricata, assembly GCA_036435485.1. Classification (NCBI taxonomy): domain Eukaryota; kingdom Viridiplantae; phylum Streptophyta; class Magnoliopsida; order Apiales; family Apiaceae; genus Saposhnikovia; species Saposhnikovia divaricata. The sequence continues at coordinate 32,324,652 of CM071600.1, forward strand.
GTGAGTTGTGGGTCGAGGGAGAGGAGGAAGACGGTGTTGACGGGTAGAGGAGAATGATGCAGGCGGGGGTTAGGCAGAAGTGGGCGACGGAATTACAGACGGGGAGCGGTGCAACGGGAAAGAAAAAGGATGAACGGAGTTGGTTTGAATGAAAGGGGACAAAGGCACTGTTGTAAGAGAAAGGAGGCTGAGGGTATGGGTGTGTTGAACAGTGGTGGAGAATGAAGGGGAGGGGCTGGTGGATAGGATTGTGTTGTTGTGGGGTTAAAGAAAAGGAGGAAGGAGAGGTCGAAGGGGAGGTGGACGGGGAAGGGAAGGAGCAGCGACGGGGTTGATTGAATGGAGATGTTGCAGGTGGAACGGAGGAACAGTGATGAAGGAAGAAGAAGGGTGGAGGAATGGCGAGAGGAGTGGTGATGGATGATGGAGGAGTTGGTGTTGCAGCGGTGGGTTGAACGGTGATGGCTGTTAATGAAGGTCGAAGATGGAATTGGTGAATTGCGTGGGGGGTTGGTTGGGTTGTTTTGTGGGGGTTTGAGTTGTTTGGCGGCTTGCTGCAGATGGGTAGTGCAGCGATGTTGAAGAGTGAACGAAGTAGATGCTGGTGGTGGGGCAGAGGAATGTAGTGAACGGTGAACGGAGGAGATAGTGGGTTTGAATTGAAAGAGAGAAGCAAATAATATGAGATTTATTGGATTTAGAAATGATTAATAATTTGGAATAAAAATGAATTTTAGGAATTGTTTGATGAATCTGTGACGTGGCGCTGATAAGGCAAAGATGTGGCAGCCTAGTTGGCAATATTTAACGTCCCTCCGTTAAGTCAACGAAAAATTAACGGCAGTGAAATATTTTTAATGTACAATGACCCAATTGAAAGTTATATTGAGTTCAGTAATTCGTTTGAAAGCCTTTTTGGGCTGGTGACCCAAGTGAAAGTTTTGGTATAGTACAGTGACGAAAATGGCCATTTACCCTATTTGAGTTAAAATTCTTCAGTTACACCTAACTTTTTTAGACTCTTTCAATTACATGGAACCCAAATATTTTCAAAATCAATTTTAATTATTTTAATAACACATAGTTATTAACAAATTTACAACAAATTACAAATCAAAAAAGTGAAAACAAACTAAAACTATATAATAAACAATAAAAATTTCACGTAATTACAAATTAATATTAAATTCTATTTTAGACAAATATTACATTATGCATTATTATGGAATCATAATTTGAATATGATAATATCAACAAAAATTTGAATGTAAGTATATACGATATTTTCATTTATATTTATATTATTATGCAAAATATAATCATAATTCGAATAATATATCATATAATTAAACGATTATTATTTAAAAATATATATTATGTTAATATTATATTAGATAATATATATGAGATAAATAATTATTAAAATATAAATAAAAAATTATTTAATTTTAAGAAAGCCGTGCATGGCACGGGTTATAGGCTAGTATTTATTTAGTCAAAAAGTTACATGGTTAATTCTTATTTTGTTGAAAGAAAGTTTATAGAAATTATTATTCATAACATTTTGAGGACCGAATTTTTTATATAAAAAAATTAAAATCCGCAAATTAACATTTTTCCGAATAAATTAATTTCACCCTATGACCGCAATTAAACAAGCTGTGTTTATATTTTATATATTTTATATATTTTCCTATTTCATATACACAAAAGTTTTTCTTTGTATAAGTCAAGGTCCACACAACTACACAAGCGTCTGATCTGTCAACTGGTGCGAACTGCGAACTGATGATTCTTCCATCTTAATACGCGGATACTACATCTTGAAGAATCCTTCCCTGATATTCCCTCGGATTCCCGTATTCCCACTAGGAGATTTATACTTCACTTTAGTTATAACCCTGTTCCATTAATTATAACGACAACTGTGCATGATCTCTTAAATATTTGACTTATGTAAATTTACTTATTACCGAAAATTTTAATAATTTTTTTTTTTGAGATTTCGAATTTTAACTACTAACTAGGACGTTAGGTCAGTAACTTGTTAAAACTAAGGATTTTTTTTTTTTTTTTTGCAACAAACAAAGGATAATCTTAGAAGTTAAAAAATCGAAACAGTTAACACTAAGGTTGTGTTCACTTGGGGAGAATGGAATGAAGTAGGAATGGAATGAAAATTGTAAACAAAATTTATGAAGAAAGAAGGGATGTTGGGGGAAATAATGAACAAATATGTGGGAGAAGAAATTTCTTATGATGAAAATTGCAAGGAAAATGATGATGATTGGGAATGGAGCATTCCTTCCAAAACATGTGGGTTAGAACTTTAGTTTAAATTGTGTGGAAAGGAATGAAGTAAGGAATGAAAATTTAAACATTTTTCCCAATCTTCCCCAAATAAGAGTATAAATTTCATTCCATTCCATTCTTCCCCCATTCCATTCAAGTGAAGTGAACATAGCCTAAGGTTTTAGTCGACACGGTTAGAAACCTGCTAATCAAAACAGAACAGTGCGCCAATGCGGCAACGCCAGATAACGATGACAACATAATGATAATCTTGGATACAGATATACAATATTTATGAGCCTCGATCCTCTGTGATAGGTACCCACTGTAAGGCCGGCACTCTCGTCGGACACGCGCCCGCGAGTAAGTGCCCGCTAACAGCAAGGTACTTGTCTTCTAAAAACACAATTCTGGAACACTTAGCAAAGTATATCTAATTTCAAAAGTATCGAGTTAAATATTATTTCAACAAATACAGGTCACGAAATAAAGAATTTTCACAAATTGTACTTCAAGTTATCATTAAGATATTATCTCTCTTATACTATCCCACTTGCACAAAAATATCTTGCTTTATCTACTTGCACACCCACTTGCATAAAGGTATCTTGCTCCATAAGACAAGGAAGCAATATAATATTCAAGGACACCCAATTGCAACAGACAAACTCTGACTAAAGTAGCTCAGTGGCAGAATCAAGGTATGTCTGGAGGGGACACCAATCACTGTTCCAATAGTGGCTCACTGTAGCTTTAACGGCACAACTAGTGGGCAACAGTGATTGGGAAACCCAGCCTATAAATACCCCCATTCTACACACAAACAAGGGGACAGAATTTTAGGATACAAAAACTATTACAATACAAAAGCTCTCTACATATTCCTCACACACGATATATTCTCACCAGCTTGGTTATTATTATTTCCGATTACTGATTTTCACGCCGGAGGTGCTTGACGGCCACCACCCCCGGGCAAGCATTGTTTTGGAGGCACCCAAATTAAGGTGAAACGTCCCGGAACAGTGATCGGAAGCCTCTAATCAGCCGTGAGGATTATCATTTGGCGCTAAAAGGAGGGCGTGTTTTTCTTGAAGAAAAATCCTCCACCTGCTCTACCAAAACATCAATCATCACAAAGCTCAACACGATATAAGCTAAAACACCTTTAAAACATCCATAAAACACTAAATGGCCTCCACAACACCTAACCCTGACGAGCAGCCATTATTAGAAAGGGAAGGGAACACAACCGGATTCCCTCCAACAAACCCGCCAATCAACCCAGAAAACCGCCTACAAACAAACCCCCCTCGGGGAAACGACCCAGAGCAAATTCTTAACCTTAACCTCGCCGGTTGTACTCAACAACAGATCGACTTAATCATGCAGATTGCCTCAGCCTTCCCCCAGAGCAGACAAGAACTGCCGCATAAGCAGGGAAGCTCTCGAGTTAACCCTCACAACGATCATGATGAAGTACACAGCCAACCCCGAAGGGCGAATTCCGCTTTCTCCCACCTAGGGTCATCTCAAAACACGAATCATGAAAGGCACAACAAAAGCCACCACCCGCCTGAAGTGTGGGAACAAAATAGAAAACAGAGAGACCTGAGAAAGCTCATTGTTGACAAAAAGGCCGCCTACGAAAAAGTCTTGGCGGAATATGAAGAACAAAGAAAAAGAGAACGATCTCCTGTCCGCTCAAGGGAAGCCGGAAATACACAACCAACCAATGCAGAGATGTTACAGACTATCATGGACCTTAAGAAAAAGATCGAGGGGAATAGCGAACAAGAACTGAGCGGGTCACCATTCACCTCGAGACTAGAGGCTGAACCCCGACAAAAGGACATCAAACATCACAGCTTTAATCCTTTTGACGGGTTAGGAGATCCAGAAGAGCATCTCAGCTACTTCGATCAGTTGGCTCTACATTATGAGTACAATGATCTAACAAGGTGCCGTTTCTTTGCCGCAACCCTCTGTGGGAACGCTCAAAGATGGTTCTGTAGGATATCCTCCAGATCCATAGATACTTGGCTGGAATTCAAAAAATTATTCCTAAATAAGTTCAAGGCAAACCAACAGCACGAGGTACATACCGTGTTTCTAGAGACCATCGCACAGCGCAACGGAGAAACCTTGCAAGACTACATTGACCGCTTCAAGGAAGCCGTCAACAACGTTGTCTGTGTTAATGAAATAGAAGCTTTGGTCTATTTGAGAAGAGGCCTCAACCCCTATGAATGTGAAAAATACATGTGCCGTCTCATGGAAACAAAACCCACCACACTGGCAAAAGCATATGACTTGGCATCCCAAGCCATCAACGAAATCGAATCTCTAAACGTGCTCAAACAATCCAGAGCTCCACCTAATCCCCCACCATACTTCCAAAGAGAGAGATTTACATCCTATCAGAGGCAAACGCCAGCCCAACATCAGGTACAAACTACTCATGGGTCGTCGCCTCCCGCCCAGAAATCACCGTCCACAACCCCGGTTAGAGACCGTTTGGGACCAGCAAACCCGTCAAGATCGGATAGACGCCCTGAACCAGAATGGACCAAGTTTAAACTGCCAAGAGCGACCATTCTGAGAGAAATTCAGGGAAAGCCTTTCTACGTGCCACCGCCCCCAATGTTCTCCTCACACGATGACAGACCAAGAGACAAACACTGTGATTACCACGAGACGCATGGACATTACACAGACAGCTGTTTGTCCCTCAAATATTTCTTAGAAAAACAGGTCAAGGCTGGCAACCTATCTCAGTACCTGCCAAGACAAGCGCTAGGAGCGTCCACTTCACAAGGGCAGAATAAAAACATTGTACACGTCGTCTTTGGCGGGCAATCCTCCCCGCCAAGAGAAGAGCACGACATCTATGAGATATACGAAGGACCGCCAAACATCATTACATTCACAGACGCCGATTATGATGGCATTAACCCAAACCACACCGAAGCATTAGTTATGTCCTTGGGCGTAGCTAACAACGAAGTCAAAAGGATTCTGGTTGACAACGGGTCCTCGGTCGATATATGTTTTAAACACACTTGGGACGGGCTAAAGCTTAACAATGAGAAATTGGAAACATGTCCCGATGAGACACCTCTTTACGGTTTCGGCCACAACGCCGTCCCAATAGCGGGCATAACAAGACTACTTGTGTACTTTGGGGAATCTCCCAGACAAGTGTGCAGAATTATCAAGTTTTATGTCATCAACACTGCCTCCTCTTACAACATGATCCTAGGGAGGCCCACGTTGAACATGCTAAAGGCGGTTACTTCCACCCCTCATCTCAAAATCAAATTCCCCACTTCAAACGGTGTCGGAGAAATCAAAGGGGACTCAGAAACATCTAAAAGATGCTATGGCATTGCACTCACCTTGGGGAAGTCTGAGCCTGGCAATATCCGCAGGGAAAAGGCAAGTAGAAGAAAACAAGCAAAAAGACAAAGGCACGCCGAGAATCAGCGGGCGAAAAACAAAAGGAAAAAGGAAGTACAGTTCATTGACGGACACGATCCAATGACAGAGGACCAACCACGGATAGATGCAAATCTAATGAAATGTCTTAAGCGGGAAGAAAAACCACCAATAATCCCGGCGGTGCAAATAGAAAAAATTGAGATTATACCCGAAGACACAAGCAAAAGCGTGAGTGTGGGAGCGGGCCTAGATTAAATCTTTAAGGCTGGCCTCACGGACCTTTTGAGGAAGTACGCTGACGTTTTCGCATGGAGCCCGAAGGAAATGCCCAGCCTGGATGAATCTGTGGCAATCCACAAATTAAATGTGGACCCAAACAAAACGCCAAAAATACAGAAGAGAAGGAATTTTGCACCAGAACGACAACGGGCAATCGATAGTGAGATTGACAAACTCTTGGACGCAGATTTAATTTGTGAAGTCACCTACCCTAAATGGGTTGCAAATGTGGTACTGGTGAAAAAAGCTAACGGAAAGTGGAGGATATGCGTCGATTACACAGATTTAAATGCGGCGTGCCCCAAGGATCCATATCCACTCCCTTCGATAGACCAACTCATCGATGCAACAGCGGGACACTTGATGTTAAGCTTCATGGATGCCTACTCAGGCTACAACCAAATTAAAATGACTCCAGAAGACAGGGAAAAAATAGCCTTCATCACACATAGGGGGGTATATTGTTACAAAGTCATGCCGTTTGGACTGATCAATGCCGGCGCCACCTTCCAAAAAACCATGAATAAAATCTTCGCCAAGCAGTTGGGCCACAATATGGAAGTATATGTGGATGATCTCATAGTAAAATCCCTGTTAACGGCTTCTCATCTCCAAGACCTAGAAGAGTGTTTCTCGACCCTCAGGAAATACAGCATGAAACTCAACCCAGACAAATGCGCGTTCGCGTTAGACGCAGGCAAATTCCTTGGCTTCTTGGTATCTCATAGAGGCATCGAGGCCAATCCCGAAAAAATAAAGGCTATAATCGACATGCAACCGCCCAAAACCCTGAAGGAAATTCAAAAACTGACAGGGAGACTAGCCGCCCTGAGAAGGTTCATAGCAAAGCTAGCAGACAGATGCCTACCATTTTTTGACACGTTAAAGGGAGCAACAAAAACTAAGGAAATATCTTGGACAGCAGAATGCCAAAAAGCCTTCGAAGACCTCAAAACTTATCTTTCTTCCGCCCCGTTACTAGTGGTTGCAGTTCCTTCAGAACCACTATCACTATACTTGTCCGCCACAGATAAGGCCGTGGGGGCCGTGCTCATCAAAGAAGAAGATAGCGAGCAAAAATCGGTCTATTATGTCAGTCAAGTACTCAAAGATGCGGAAACCCGCTACCCAAATGTATAAAAGTTTGCTCTCGCTTTGGTCATGGCAAGCAGAAAATTGAGACATTACTTTCAAGGAAGACAAATCAGGGTCATTACGGACCAACCGCTGAGAAAAATACTTTACAAACCAGACCTATCAGGCAGATTGATCAATTGGGCCATAGAACTCGGCCAATTCGACCTAAGGTAAATACCAAGAACCGCAATCAAAGCACAAGATCTAGCGGACTTTATGGTCGAATGTTCATTCTCAACAACAGATAAGGAAACTCCCGCAAAGGCCATTTCCATAACAGACAACAATTGGCAACTCTATGTAGACGGTTCCTCCACAAACACCCGCTGCGGGGCAGGCCTCATCCTTACTAGCCCCGACGGTTTTCAAGTCAAGCAGGCCATACAACTCAATTTCAAAGCTACAAACAATCAGGCAGAGTATGAGGCACTCTTGGCCGGTTTGACATTGGCAAAAAACTTACAAGTCAAAAAGATCACCATCTACAGCGATTCACAACTGGCAGTTCGACAAACAACAGGAGATTATTCAACAAAAGACAGCAATCTCAGCAAATATCAAGAATTGGTGCAAACAATGCTCCCTCAATTTGAGGAATACTCCCTGGAACAGATAGATCGGGCAGACAATACGGTGGCAGACATGTTGTCTAAATTAACCCAAGGGCAAAGAGTAGAGGCAGACACGGTATACTTTGAGGAGCTAACCGCCCCAAGTATCAACAAACTAGATATTGATAGTATTTTGTCCTAAACCCAATCATGTGTGATGGGTTAGGAAATACTTTCATGTAATCTTATTTGATTTTATTTATATTAATAAAAGACTTGTTGTTTTTATTACGGGCTTTATCTATTTAAAGTGTTTAAATAAGAAGTTCCATAGTTTAGAGTAAAGCTTCTAGAATTATAATGAGATTATAATAATGAGATCTAGAAGATGATAACACTAAACTTAAATAGTTCCCGATCGTAGGATAACTAATTGGGAGTTATTCAATCCGTAAAGATCGGTACATACTATGCTTGCTTCCTCGGAAGGATGTCTGTTCTCATAGACATTCGTGTGGTGACACTATAGCTAGTATGTAGGTGCTTATTGGAGAATAAGTTCACTAAACGTGACTTAATCAAATGAACGACTAATGGAGTTTACTCACGTGTTAATAGTTGTTCATAAGTTGATGGTGGTACAAGTGTCCTTAGACTTGAGACCGTTAAAGTAATCTTATATACAATGAACTATGTTTTGGTTTAGTTCTAAGTCCTCAAGGGACAATCATTAGTTCTATTCCGGGTATAGGAATTTGTATATGAAGATAGTTAACGATCGATAAAGAATCTACCCCTTTCAGTAAAAGAAAGTGAATATCATATGATGTTCTTACTATGTTAGTTCTGGAATCTCTGGCCAGAGTAATTGAAGTTAGAAAGAGTTTCTAATTCAAATGAACTAGACATAATGTATAAGAAATTATATGATTAAATTAAATAGGCTTGACACGCGATCCATGCCTTGTATTTAATCGGGATATTGTCGGGTAGAAGGAATTGATTGTACGGTAACCATTTGCTGAATAGGTTTTATATATTCTAAGCAATGAATTCATATTATCCGGATAGTCGCGATATATTCAAAAGTATCACTCACGATGTAGAATAAATATTAATTACTTATGTAATTATATTTAACGAATTAATTAGTAATTCGTATAAGTAATAATAAATAGTTTATTATTATTTATTTCTACTACCGGCTTAATATTGAACCTAAAGGGTCACACCATAAAAAGGTTAAATATTTATAGATGATGAGAATAATTAATAATGGCTATGAATTATTTATTTATTGAATAAATAATTAATTAGCAATTATTTATAATTTATTAAATGAGATTTAATAGATTATAAATAAATTAAGAAAAGTTCTTAATAATTATTAATTACAAAATTTAGTTTGAGAAATTAAATTTTATGAGAGAATTATTTTCAGAATGGGATTAATAATTAAAAGGGTTTTAATTATTAAATGATTATTTAATTAGATAAAGTAAAGACTTTATTTCTTTAAATATCAAACATATCCAAGAGTTGGAGGATATCAAAAACACACAACACAAAACATCCCAGGAGGTTTAGAAGATCATGGAGAGCTTTTGAAGTTCATCAAAATCATTCCAAACCATTTAATTAATTTTCTCAATTGTTCTTAATCTACTATATGATATTTGATCTTGGTGGATACCATTAGAGCACTCCACACTTGAGGGGTGATTGCTGGAAATCAAAGATACATTCATAACAATCCCAGGAAAGCTATCAAGGTATTTTTCTTGTGTTCATACAATTTTTAAATCTATATACATCATTAATTAGGTTTTTATGCAAGTAAATGTGATTTACGCTTCCGCTACGGTCATAAATTCCTTCAATGGTATCAGAGCATAGGTTGCATGTATATAGATCCCAGAAAAAATTTCGGAATTTTTCAAGCTTGTATGAATTAGTTATGAATTTTTGAAGTTCTAGGAGGCTATAATCAAATTAATTACGAATTAATTAATAAATTATTTTTTAAAATAATTTTGATCATTGATATATTTTCTACAAGTGTTGTAGAAGTCCCAGAAAAAGTTTCATAATTTTCCCATGGATAGATTATTTATTATTGATTTTTAAAGAGTTTAGAAATTAATAAATAATAATATGTTTTATAAATATATATTATATTTATAAAATATCTTGATGGGCAGTTAAAGTATGGGGGCCCAAAATATGTATTATTGGGCTGGTGGGCTGGAAGGATAGAAATGGCCGACTGAAGTTTTTAATTATTAAAGATTTTAAAATATTCTGTCGACTGAAAATAAGACAGCACTGCGCGCGACTGGGCACCGCGCGTGGGCGTCACGCGCTGGCGGCTCACGCGCCGCGCGTGCAGCTCACGCGCCGGGTCGGGTCGGTCGTGGGTCGGGTCGGGTCGAAAATCGGGTCGGGTCATGGGTTGCCGGATGCTGACGTCAACATGACGTCAGCATGACGTCATCACTGTGTAACGCGTCTGTTGAATGCGTTACACAGGTGATGTGTTATTTTTGGCCTGTAACGCATTCTGGTAATGCGTTACAGGGTCAAATGGTGACAGTAATGGCCTGATTCGTATTTTGATTTTTCCCGTTGATCCGTAACTCCGTTTGAGGCGTATAATATATCGTTGGATTCGTTTTTTCGAGACGGATCTAATGGAGTGGTCAAATAAATTTTAAAAATTAATTTTAAAATGGTTATAGCTTCCGGAAGTGTTTTAAAGCCCGTTTTAATTGTGTTAAAATACTTTAAAATACTAATATTGTTTCATATAGATGTTTAACAATGTTTAACATGATATAACATGTTTGCCTATATATATGTGTGCATAGAAATGCCATGAGATAATATATATTGTTTTATATATCGTATATAAAATGCATGTTTGACTTTAGGTTTTAACGAAAACGTTTCGTAACCTAAATAATATAAAATCCCTCGTTATTTAATATCAAGTAACAAAATGGCCAATGTCACAACGGGCTTGTGTCGGTCATAGCCTTCCAACATGGTAGAAAGTAATTCTTAGTTTTGACCTTTGTCGTTTCGTGCTACAGCCGAGGGCTTCGTTTTCAAAAAATAGGAATTACTTGTCTATTACATGAGATGCGTATAATTAATTAGAATCCAATTGTCGGTACGTGCTACAGCCGTGGGCTATTGAGATCTTATTAATTTAACGAGATGTTGGGTCTCACTTGACTTAGAATATTGAATTTAGACGTGCTACAGCCGTGATTCAATGATTCAAGAGGCTAAATGGAATTAGGGAATAACATGAGATGTAATTGATAAAGAGTTATCTGCCTATGGAACATTACATAGCGTTTCGTGCTACAGCCGAGGTTATATAATGGAAAGTAGGATCCCTATTCTCACAGGCATTGAGAATGCTTTAGTTATACATTTGAGGGTTGTATAATTTTAATAAAACTGTGGGAGCCACCTATGAATAAAGACCCGATTCATAAGGTGTTATAATAAAATTGGATATCTACTAATGTTGTTATGTGTTCACAAATTTCAGATTTATAGATCATGTCTTCTTGTAACAGCCCGACTTTTCGGACTATTAATTCTAAAACAAAACTAAAACAAATTACAATTTATTAATCAAAAAGTCTATTACAAATGTACTTATTACAAAAGCGCAGCTAACATCTATCGAAAAGTCAATCTAACCCAATTCTAAGGTCCTTAAACTCCGACGCTAGCAAACTTGATCGTACACCGAACCTGAAATATTAAAAGAACGAGCTACGAAGCCCAGCAAGCAACTATCGTCCGACGGCTCAAAATTATATTTTTATATTTTTCAAAAAAACACGATTTTCACATGTAGCACATAACATCTATCACATAGTTTCACACAACATACTCAATAACAATTACGACAAAAATTCACACAATATATTCTATAACAAATATCAAATCAATGTACACAATATTTTCAATAACTCACATAATCTAAATTCTGAATCAAATAAATAAGTCTTAATCTTATATCTTTTACTTTTAATTCCCACAGTCCTAAATCACACCTTACGCCACACTTTGCCAGTGACCGGCATCTTATACCTTATGCCACACTTTCCCAAGTGATCGGGATCTTATTCTTATTCGATGGGGGGCTAGTTTACGTCCCTCGTCAAGTGAAACCGAATCTTGACAAGGTATCGATGTGTTCCGGAACGTGCGCAAACTAGTTCTATGTATCACACTATCCAGTGATCGGAATCTTATTCTTATACATGACTTAGACTGGAGATTTCTGAAAAATTAATATCTTATTAATCACATGTCAAAATCATATTTACGATAACTTAAACACATATTCGAGAACATGTAATCAAACAATATAAAGCACGTTCCACATTAATACGGAGCAAAGGTACGAAAAATTAGTTACCAAATACTTGATAACATATAATCAATAAACATAGAGCACGTTTCACATCAATACGGAGCAACGTATAAATACTTACAATATACGGAGCAACGAATAGTTACTTACCTCAATTACGCAAATCAAGAATTCACATAATCACATAAGAACGCATGTAGCAACCCCTCAGAAACAAAACATCTAAAATCTTGAAAGACTCCATGATTACAATTCTGATCAGATCTGTATTTAACCTTTTTGACCCTCTAAACGATGTTTTCTTGGAAAACTCAAAACACGAAAGTTGTAGAGCATGAAAATATCTTTCCGAAAAGTCCAGAATCAACGAATTCCGACTTACGATGAATTTTCTACGAATTTTATAAAACTGCTGAATTATGTGTGAAGGAGACCTACGGATTTTGTTATAAAAGATGGAGAAGGAGAATATGATGTATTTATAATGTCTTACAAACCCTAATTAAATAAGGTAATTCTAAAAATTGATCCTAATAATTTTACAACCTCCCCAAGTAATTCTTAAAATAAAATATCCTATTTATGATATCAATCTTCTAAAATTTTCTCACGCTTCTTTCCCATAATAACAAATCTTATCTTTGATTAACTAACTTGTACAAAAAGAAATTAATGCTCTATATAAGAATTAATCTAGTATATTTTTAAAACTCTAATTCCAATTTTACTAATTATCCTAGTTTTAGAATCTCATCTATATTTTAGACTAATATCTTCAAATTCAATTTTAATACCTAACTTTTTAGTAATTTTTTATTCATTCTTTTTCTATTATTCTTTTATTATTATTATTATTATTATTATTATTATTATTATTCTGAAATAACGGGATATTACATACTACCCTCCTTAAAAAGAATTTGGCCCCCAAATTCTCAAACTCTTATATTCCAAATGTTTGTGACACATCTATTCTACGTATCTACACCTAAGCGAAAGTCTATAGGATCGCATCCTAGGGAATGTAATAGTCCCATACCTAACACACTCCGTAGGACAGCCTGCTCTTGATACCAACTGTAACAGCCCGACTTTTCGGACTATTAATTCTAAAACAAAACTAAAACAAATTACAATTTATTAATCAAAAAGTCTATTACAAATGTACTTATTACAAAAGCGCAGCTAACATCTATCGAAAAGTCAATCTAACCCAATTCTAAGGTCCTTAAACTCCGACGCTAGCAAACTTGATCGTACACCGAACCTGAAATATTAAAAGAATGAGCTACGAAGCCCAGCAAGCAACTATCGTCCGACGGCTCAAAATTATATTTTTATATTTTTCAAAAAAACACGATTTTCACATGTAGCACATAACATCTATCACATAGTTTCACACAACATACTCAATAACAATTACGACAAAAATTCACACAATATATTCTATAACAAATATCAAATCAATGTACACAATATTTTCAATAACTCACATAATCTAAATTCTGAATCAAATAAATAAGTCTTAATCTTATATCTTTTACTTTTAATTCCCACAGTCCTAAATCACACCTTACGCCACACTTTGCCAGTGACCGGCATCTTATACCTTATGCCACACTTTCCCAAGTGACCGGGATCTTATTCTTATTCGATGGGGGGCTAGTTTACGTCCCTCGTCAAGTGAAACCGAATCTTGACAAGGTATCGATGTGTTCCGGAACGTGCGCAAACTAGTTCTATGTATCACACTATCCAGTGATCGGAATCTTATTCTTATACATGACTTAGACTGGAGATTTCTGAAAAATTAATATCTTATTAATCACATGTCAAAATCATATTTACGATAACTTAAACACATATTCGAGAACATGTAATCAAACAATATAAAGCACGTTCCACATTAATACGGAGCAAAGGTACGAAAAATTAGTTACCAAATACTTGATAACATATAATCAATAAACATAGAGCACGTTTCACATCAATACGGAGCAACGTATAAATACTTACAATATACGGAGCAACGAATAGTTACTTACCTCAATTACGCAAATCAAGAATTCACATAATCACATAAGAACGCATGTAGCAACCCCTCAGAAACAAAACATCTAAAATCTTGAAAGACTCCATGATTACAATTCTGATCAGATCTGTATTTAACCTTTTTGACCCTCTAAACGATGTTTTCTTGGAAAACTCAAAACACGAAAGTTGTAGAGCATGAAAATATCTTTCCGAAAAGTCCAGAATCAACGAATTCCGACTTACGATGAATTTTCTACGAATTTTATAAAACTGCTGAATTATGTGTGAAGGAGACCTACGGATTTTGTTATAAAAGATGGAGAAGGAGAATATGATGTATTTATAATGTCTTACAAACCCTAATTAAATAAGGTAATTCTAAAAATTGATCCTAATAATTTTACAACCTCCCCAAGTAATTCTTAAAATAAAATATCCTATTTATGATATCAATCTTCTAAAATTTTCTCACGCTTCTTTCCCATAATAACAAATCTTATCTTTGATTAACTAACTTGTACAAAAAGAAATTAATGCTCTATATAAGAATTAATCTAGTATATTTTTAAAACTCTAATTCCAATTTTACTAATTATCCTAGTTTTAGAATCTCATCTATATTTTAGACTAATATCTTCAAATTCAATTTTAATACCTAACTTTTTAGTAATTTTTTATTCATTCTTTTTCTATTATTCTTTTATTATTATTATTATTATTATTATTATTATTATTATTATTATTATTATTATTATTATTATTCTGAAATAACGGGATATTACACTTCTGCTCTATCACTCCGTAGCATACTTGATGCGAACAAATTGACTGGTCCCAATTATGCTGATTGGCTTCGAAACCTGAGAATCGTTCTCAGGGCTGAGAAGAAGGATTATGTGCTTGACTCGCCTTTACCTGTACCTCCTTCTAATGATGCACTTTTCCATGAACGAGAAGTGTATGATGAATGGTTAGATGCTGCTAATGTTGCTCAATGTGTCATGCTAGCATCCATGACACCTGAGTTACAGAAGCAACATGAGAAAATGGATGCTCCTACCATTCTGATACATCTACAGGAGCTTTATGATGTACAATGGAGAACCGCTCGATATGATATATCGAAAGAGCTATTCCAATGTAGAATGGCTGAAGGGTCGTCTGTGAATGACCATGTGCTTAAGATGATCAATCTGATTGAGCATCTAGGGCAGTTAGGTTTTGTCATGGATGGGGAGTTATGCCAAGATTTAGTCTTGCAGTCAATCCCGGATTCGTTCTCGCAGTTCGTTATGAACTTTCACATGAACAAGCTGGATGCCAGCTTAGCTGAGCTCCACAACATGCTGAAAACTGCTGAGGCGAATTTTCCCTCCAAAAGGGGTTCTGTTCTTATGATCGGTGCCAGTACCTCTACTAAGAGGAAGAGGAACTGGAAGCCGAAGAATAAGAAAAAGGGTGAGAATAAGCCTGTTCCACCAAAGGCTGACCCGAAAAGCAAAGCAGTTTGCTTCCACTGTAACAAGGTTGGACACTGGAAGAGGAACTGCAAGGTTTACCTTGCAGAGTTAAAGAATAAGAAGGGCAATGAGATTACCGCTTCAGATTCAGGTATGTTCATGATTGAACTAAATATGTCTTTAACTCAGATTTCTACTTGGGTATTGGATACTGCTTGTGGGTCTCATATTTGCAATTCGTTGCAGGGACTAAAGCAAAGTAGACCTCTGGGGGAAGATGAAGTGATTCTATTGATGGGCAATGGAGCAAGAGTTGCTGCTGCAGCTGTAGGATCATTTCCTTTGCATATGCCTACGGGCAAAACTATCGTGTTGAATAAATGTTATTATGTACCATCTATTGTAAGAAATATTGTTTCTATTCCTGTACTTGATTCGGATGGTTTTACATTTATTGTTGAGAATAATAAATGTTTAATTAAGAGAAATAATATTACTTATGGATACGGTACATTACATAATGGTTTGTATATATGTGACTTAGAACATAATTTGTTTCAAATTGA
Source organism: Saposhnikovia divaricata (assembly GCA_036435485.1). Classification (NCBI taxonomy): domain Eukaryota; kingdom Viridiplantae; phylum Streptophyta; class Magnoliopsida; order Apiales; family Apiaceae; genus Saposhnikovia; species Saposhnikovia divaricata. The sequence continues at coordinate 32,340,811 of CM071600.1, forward strand.
ACAACCTAATAATAAAAGAAAAAGAGATAATAAAAATCCAACTTATTTATGGCACTGCAGACTAGGTCATATTAGTGAGAACAGACTTCGCACATTACATAAGGATAAGTTACTAGAACATTTTGATTTTGAATCATATCCTACATGCGAGTCTTGTCTCATGGGTAAAATGACTAAATCTCCATTTACTGGACATGGAGAGAGAGCTGCGGGGTTGTTAGACTTGGTACACACAGATGTATGTGGACCAATGTCAACAAGTGCTAGAGGAGGATTTTCATACTTCATTACTTTTACGGATGATCGATCCAGGTTAGGATATGTATATCTTATGAAATACAAATCCGAAGCTTTTGAAAAGTTCAAGGAATATAGAAATGAAGTAGAAAAACAAACCGCACGTAGTATAAAAGTTCTTCGATCAGATCGAGGAGGTGAGTACTTAAGTGGAGAGTTTTTAGGTTATCTTAAAGAAAATGGTATAGTTTCTCAATGGACCCCTCCCTATACTCCACAGTTAAATGGAGTATCTGAGAGAAGGAATCGTACTCTATTAGATATGGTGAGGTCCATGATGAGCTTTACTGATCTTCCAGTATCACTATGGGGTTATGCTTTAGAGACGTCAGCGTATTTACTGAACAAGGTGCCTTCTAAATCGGTTCTCACGACCCCACATGAGATGTGGAGTAGGAAGAAACCAGGTCTTAAACATGTTATGGTTTGGGGGTGTCCAGCTTATGTCAAGAAAGTTGAACATGATAAGTTGGAACCTAGATCCGTGAAATGCAGTTTTGTGGGATATCCTAAAGAAGGTCATGGATATTATTTCTATGATCCTTCTATCAAAGGATATTTGTTTCTAGACACGCACACTTCTTAGAGGAACAGTTCCTCCTTGATAGAAACAGTGGGAGAAATATTGAACTTGATGAAGTTCAAGAACCACAAAATGCAACGATTAGAGAAGAAGTACCTGTTCAGAAAGAACAACCTTTTGTAGAACAACCTTTACGTAAGTCAGAGAGAGTGTCCCGCCCAATCGAAAGATATTACGGGCTTGTCATTGAAAATGATGATGATTTGTCATTTGTTGATGATGAGGACCCTATGACTTATGAAGAGGCTGTGAGTTGTAATGACTCAGAGAAATGGCAGGATGCCATGAAATCCGAAATGGACTCGATGTATATAAACCAAGTGTGGACTTTGGTTGAGGCACCTGAAGGAATTAAACCCATTGGGTGCAAATGGGTATACAAACGAAAGTTAGGAGCAGATGGCCAGGTGGAGACCTATAAGGCCAGGCTTGTGGCAAAAGGATTCAAACAAAGACAAGGGATTGACTTTGATGAAACCTTTTCGCCTGTAGCGTTGCTCAAATCCATTAGGATTTTGCTTGCGATTGTAGCCTACTATGATTACGAGATCTGGCAAATGGACGTAAAGACGGCCTTCCTCAATGGGAAACTTGAAGAGGAAGTGTATATGACACAGCCAGAGGGTTTTGTTTCCAGTGGAAACGAAAATCTAATATGTAGACTGCTGCGAACCATATATGGTTTGAAACAAGCTTCTCGAAGATGGAACATCCGTTTTGATGAGACAATCAAAGAGTTTGATTTTATCAAAAACTTAGATGAACCATGTGTTTACAAGAAGGTTAGTGGGAGCGCGGTAACATTTCTTATATTGTATGTGGATGACATACTTATAATAGGAAATGATATACCGATGTTACAATCAGTCAAGGTCTGGCTATCAAAGAACTTCACTATGAAGGACTTGGGAGAGGCATCCTATATTTTAGGGATGAAGATCTATAGAGATAGATCTAATCGTACGATTGGCCTATCCCAAGGTACATACATCGATAAAGTGCTAAAACGGTTTAGCATGGAGAACTCGAAAAGAGGTCTCATTCCTATTAGTCATGGGATTACTCTTTCCGAGAAGATGTCTCCAAAGACATATGAGGAAAGGGTGCGCATGAGTAGGATTCCTTATGCCTCGGCAATAGGATCCATCATGTATGCGAAGTTATGTACTAGAGCTGATGTTGCTCATTCACTTAGTGTGACGAGCAGATATCAGTCTAACCCAGGTGAAGAACACTGGAAAGCAGTGAAGAACATATTGAAGTACTTGAGAAGGACTAAAGATGTTTTTCTTGTTTTTGGTGGATCTGAATTGAAAATTGAGGGTTATACTGACTCTAGTTTTCAATCAGAAGGCGATGGTAGCAGATCCCAGTCAGGGTATGTATTTACTCTAAATGGGGGAGCGATTAGTTGGAAGAGTTCCAAACAGCCTACAACGGCTGACTCCACAGCGGAAGCGGAATATATAGTTGCATGTGAAGCTGCAAAGGAAGCTGTCTGGATGAGGAAATTTGTTTCTGATTTGGGAGTAGTTCCTAGCATTGAGGATCCTATAGTGTTGTATTGTGATAACAACGCTGCGATAGCTCAAGCTAAGGAACCAAGATCCCATAAGAATTCCAAACACGTGTTGCGGCGCTTTCATCTGATTCGAGAGATCATAGAAAGAGGGGATGTCAACATCGTAAGAATTGACACACATAACAACATAGCGGACCCATTTACTAAGGCATTGTCTCAGGCTCAATTTGATTGACATAGAGATAAGATGGGTATAAGATACCAGAGTGATTGGCTTTAGTACAAGTGGGAGTTTGATAGTATTTTGTCCTAAACCCAATCATGTGTGATGGGTTAGGAAATACTTTCATGTAATCTTATTTGATTTTATTTATATTAATAAAAGACTTGTTGTTTTTATTACGGGATTTATCTATTTAAAGTGTTTAAATAAGAAGTTCCATAGTTTAGAGTAAAGCTTCTAGAATTATAATGAGATTATAATAATGAGATCTAGAAGATGATAACACTAAACTTAAATAGTTCCCGATCGTAGGATAACTAATTGGGAGTTAGTCAATCCGTAAAGATCGGTACATACTATGCTTGCTTCCTCGGAAGGATGTCTGTTCTCATAGATATTCGTGTGGTGACACTATAGCTAGTATGTAGGTGCTTATTGGAGAATAAGTTCACTGAACGTGACTTAATCAAATGAACGACTAATGGAGTTTACTCACGTGTTAATAGTTGTTCATAAGTTGATGGTGGTACAAGTGTCCTTAGACTTGAGACCGTTAAAGTAATCTTATATACAATGAACTATGTTTTGGTTTAGTTCTAAGTCCTCAAGGGACAATCATTAGTTCTATTCCGAGTATAGGAATTTGTATATGAAGATAGTTAACGATCGATAAAGAATCTACCCCTTTCAGTAAAAGAAAGTGAATATCCTATGATGTTCTTACTATGTTAGTTCTGGAATCTCTGGCCAGAGTAATTGAAGTTAGAAAGAGTTTCTAATTCAAATGAACTAGACATAATGTATAAGAAATTATATGATTAAATTAAATAGGCTTGACACGCGATCCATGCCTTGTATTTAATCGGGATATTGTCGGGTAGAAGGAATTGATTGTACGGTAACCATTTGCTGAATAGGTTTTATATATTCTAAGCAATAAATTCATATTATCCGGATAGTCGCGATATATTCAAAAGTATCACTCACGATGTAGAATAAATATTAATTACTTATGTAATTATATTTAACGAATTAATTAGTAATTCGTATAAGTAATAATAAATAGTTTATTATTATTTATTTCTACTACCGGCTTAATATTGAACCTAAAGGGTCACACCATAAAAAGGTTAAATATTTATAGATGATGAGAATAATTAATAATGGTTATGAATTATTTATTTATTGAATAAATAATTAATTAGCAATTATTTATAATTTATTAAATGAGATTTAATAGATTATAAATAAATTAAGAAAAGTTCTTAATAATTATTAATTACAAAATTTAGTTTGATAAATTAAATTTTATGAGAGAATTATTTTCAGAATGGGATTAATAATTAAAAGGGTTTTAATTATTAAATGATTATTTAATTAGATAAAGTAAAGACTTTATTTCTTTAAATATCAAACATATCCAAGAGTTGGAGGATATCAAAAACACACAACACAAAACATCCCAGGAGGTTTAGAAGATCATGGAGAGCTTTTGAAGTTCATCAAAATCATTCCAAACCATTTAATTAATTTTCTCAATTGTTCTTAATCTACTATATGATATTTGATCTTGGTGGATACCATTAGAGCACTCCTCACTTGAGGGGTGATTGCTGGAAATCAAAGATACATTCATAACAATCCCAGGAAAGCTATCAAGGTATTTTTCTTGTGTTCATACAATTTTTAAATCTATATACATCATTAATTAGGTTTTTATGCAAGTAAATGTGATTTACGCTTCCGCTACGGTCATAAATTCCTTCAGATATCATGGAGATAGATCCACCAAAAGATAACTGGATGACCCCTTACACCCGTTACTTAAACGACGGTACACTACCAGACGACGGTATAAAAGCAAAGATCCTCAAGTCACAAGCAACAAAATACTTTATGCAAGAGGGCATCCTATACAAAAGAAGTTTCGACTCTCCCATACTCAAATGTGTCGATGAGGAGGAAGCTTTATATTGTATGCGGGAAGTTCACGAAGGCATATGTGGCGACCACATGGTCGGTAAGGCATTGGCACATAAGATACTCAGGCAAGGCTATTACTGGCCCAAAATGCACAAGGAATGCAAAAACTTCACCAAAAAGTGCCACCAATGCCAAGTATTTAGCAACATGTTCAGGAAAGCACCGGCCCTCCCTGCAGCCATTTTATCACCCATACCATTTGCGGTTTGGGGCATTGACATCATGGGACCATTACCTAAAGCCAAAGGAGATCTACAATATGTTATGGTCGCCATTGATTATATGACTAAATGGGCAGAAGCAAAGGCGCTAAAAAACATTACACAGGATGATGCCATCCGTTTTGTTGAAGAGCACGTCATCACAAGGTTTGGAATCCCAGTGGTACTTATATCCGACAACGGTACTCAGTTTGTGGGCTCAAAATTCACTAAGTTCTTATCCGACCACGAAATCAAACACAAGAAGGCATCTGTTTGTCATCCCCAAAGCAACGGTCAAGTCGAGGTGACTAATCGCATCATTGTCAGAGGCCTAGAAAAAAGACTAACCACATCAAAGAAAAAGTGGCCGCATGAGTTACCTAATGTTCTTTGGGCTTACAGGACGTCCGCCAGAACAAATACTGGGGAATCCCCCTTCAAGTTGGCTTTCGGTACAGAAGCCCTCGCCCCGGTCGAGATTGGATCTCCATCCTACCGCGCCATCAATTTTGAAGAAGAGACAAATGCTCAAGGACTTAAGACAAATCTAGACCTACTGGACGAAACACGGGAGGCCGTAGTTGAAAAAATGGCCGCTTACAAAGAAAAAACAAAAGAGTTTTTTGGAAAAAGAGCCAGAGTTAAAGCTTATATAGAAGGCGACTTGGTTAATCGGGCAACCGAAGCGTCTGACCCCAGACACACCGGAAAACTTATGCCAAAATGGGAAGGTCCCTACAAAGTCATCAAAGTGCTCAGACCGGGATCCTACAAACTGACACGCCTAGACGGTACGGAAGTCAACAATACTTGGCACAGCGACAAACTACGAAAGTTTTACCAATAGATGGCTAAGCAGTCACTACCTTTTCTCTTTTTGTAATGAAGGGAATTACGTTTTTAATGGAATACTTCTGCGGACAAGTTATCTACATTTACATCCGGCAAGTCCCTCTACAATAGCAAAATTATCAAAGTCCCCAAACGGGCCAGCAACCAACTACAATAGCAAAATTATCAAAGTCCCTAAACGGGCCAGCAACCAACTACAATAGCAAAATTATCAAAGTCCCTAAACGGGCCAGCAACCAGCTACAATAGCAAAATTGTCAAAGTCCCTAAACGGGCCAGCAACCAACTACAATAGCAAAATTATCAAAGTCCCTAAGCGGACAAGCAACCGACTACAATAGCAGATTTATCAACAACGGATACTGACCCACAGTTTCATCAAGCAAAATCTAAGTCCCCTAGACGGGCATGCTAACAACTACGGACTTCAGCCTACAGTTTCATCAAAAATTGAGCTAATACCCTTAGACGGGCACGAAAACGACAACAAAAAACGGTACAAAGTGCTATGCCAAAGGCCACTTTTGATGATTACTACAGGCAGCCTACAGCAAAAAGTCCACGCATGGGCTACATATGCAATACAACAAAGAAGTAAAGGGACAACTACTTATGAAGAAAGAAATACTTTTTTTTATTCATAAATAAAGGATTACAAGCATGTTATTACAGGGATTAAGATCCTACATCTAAAAACCCTTCATGCTTGGGGAGCTTTCTTCTCAGCATCCGCATTCTTCTCAGAACTTTAACCCTGCGGAGGGGCACGGAAACGGAAGTTCAACCCGCCATCCTTCGCCGACTCCTTGGCCTCCTCCGCAGCACGAGTACGAGCAATTTTCCAAGCATGCTTCCGAATTTCTTCAGCCATATACAAATCGCCATGTTCCTCATAAACAAGGGCCCATGCTAACCAACCAGCCTCTTCTCTTCGGAAATCTGGATCTTACGACCCCAGGAGAATGGGGTGAAATTCGCATCCATATCACGGTTGGCCATTTTTGATCGAAATAAAAGAAAAGCGTTTTTGGTGAAAGCAAAGGAGTTTAATCCAAATCAAGAGCTAAACTCTCCTATTTATAAGGGGTAAAGGTAGGTTAAATCCACCACCAGTAAAAAAGTTACAGTCCCCATGCAAACAGAAGTAAAGAGACAGTCAAAATTTTTTGACTCCCATGCAGCATTAAATGCTCAACACAAACTTCTACAGTCAAAACACACACTTCCCAGGTAACACTTTCCCAAGCCTATTTACTACCAGCTTTGACAAAGAAAATACACCACACATACTCAATTATACCTTAAACCAAAATACCGAAATATATTCAACACCCAACAAATATTCACGAGTTTAAAATCAAAATTACGTCAAGATATTTTAAATCACACAGCGGACATACCCGCTGAATGATTTCCAAAACAAGTAAAAAGAGAGTTATGGCGGACAAGTACAAAAAAAGAAAATATGCCCACCAGGAACCGCTCAACGGCCCTTCCATACCCCTCAGCGGGCCTTCAGCTTCATCCTCACTATTATACTCCGCGGCAATGGCACTAAGGAGATGGATATTAATATCAGCCACAGCAGCATCTACTGGAGCATTCTCTTCTTCAACATCATCTTCCCCATAGGCGGCCGCTATCACTGCGAGCGGAGTAACATCTTCTGCAACCGGAGTGCTCTCAACGGCAACCATTTCACTCTCAACGGTCTGCACGCCAACATCTTGAACAGTAAAGTAAATCTGACAACCAACACTCTTCCTTTCAGACATCCCCAGACGGGCTTTCAAGGCTCTACCTTTGCGCTTGGCCCTCTTCACGTTAGACTTGAGGCTGTCTACTCGGGTTTTCAGCTGAGCAATCTCTGTACCACCCTCTATCTCTAAGCGGGCCTTTGCCACTTCTGCCCGCACAATCTCAGCAAACTCCGGGCTGCCTTTAAACTTCCTTATGGCATCCGCCTCAGTTGGGCGAGAATCAAGGTCGGCTTCAGCTTCATCGGCACGTTCTTTCTCAAACCTTAGCAAGGTCTGCAAGTTTTTTATTTCTCCGGATAAAGCAACCTTTTCGGCCTCAAGCTCTATCTTCTCCTCCGCCAGGAACCTTCGCAACTTCGCACTGTACACATAGCTCGCTCTACGATCAGTTTTCTCGGTTTCAATCTCGTGCAAAGCTTTAGCAGCATTCTCTTTCATAGCCCTCTCAGCGGCCAGTTCCGCTTCCAGCACTTTAACTCTTTCTTTCAAAGCTATGTTGCCGCTACGGTACATATTTCCCCGGGCCATCAGACCCGTATACATACATTGATTCTGCAAAAACACAAAACAAATAAATCAACAACGGGCAAAACCAAAAATAGACAACAACAAAGATGCCAAAGAAAGACATACCCGCGCAGCATACTTCTGGGACAGACGGCACATCTGTTCCCAGCTCAACCCATTCATCTTCAACAAATCATCATCGGTCATAGAATCGACTGTGAAGGTGTTAGGACCTGACTTGAACAAGAAACCATACCCAGGTCGAACCCCAACCTCCGCATCATTCACCTCATCTCCACTACTTGTATAATACACAATTTCCTCTGAAGACTCATCCCCCCTACTATCATCTTCACCACCTTCATCAACAGTACCAACGGGGTCATTCACCACCCGTCTTGCAGGAACAACATTATTTGTCTTGATAGGCTCGATCCGCCGACGCTTCGAAGGCCCGGCCTCATCCTCGAAAGCACGTTTACTACCCCGAGATGGGCTCTCCACCGCGGCAAACTCAGCACCGGCCCTAGCCTTCTCAACAGTTGTATCAACGGGAACCTCCTCAACATCCTCAACGGTTGTATCTTTCACCACCTCCGCATGAATCACGGGGCTTTTGTCGAGAGGAACTTCCTCCATTACATCAACATCTGCAGCAGGTTTACTCCCGTTACCAACTCCTACATCAGCACTAGCGGGCGACCCCCGCTCCTCCCTTCGAATCGCATCCCTGACATCCCGAGAACGAATATCAGAAGCTTCATCTTCATCCGTGACTAAAGTGGCGGCATATTTCCTCGTCGCCATAGCACCAACACTCTCCGTTTCAGACTCAACAAAAACATGCCCCTCTCCGGCCACACCCCGTTCTGCGGGCACATCACCCTGGGTAAAAACTTCCTCTGGACGACCACCAGATACATTTTGCTCATAAGCAACATCTTCTTCACCCTACCCAAAATCACCACCTAAAAACTCCTCAGAGAGAGACTCTGACTCAGAAACCATATCATCACCGGACACTTCTTCTTCAGAAGAAATCTCCTCAACCTCTTCGGCCACATCCTCCGCAGACTGTTCATCAGACATAGCTTCTTCAAACACAGCCTCAGGAAAATAACCCGCCGCAGAAGGCTCAAAAACACCGCCAAAAAGATTGAACTCATCCAATACGTTCTCAGCGGTAAATATTCCACGCCGGTTCCGCCTAGGCCTAGGACGAGCTGCCCCTGGACGGGTCCGGTTAGGCCTGGGAGGAAGTACTAACATAAACTCAGCATAAATCCTGGCCTCGTTCACACCCAACTGCGGGTGCATGGGCAACTCCTGCTTTCGAGGATCCAACACTGCAAAAGGAAACACAGGTCAAAATAGTACAAAAAACACAAAAGAAAAACTTGACTGAAACATGATACACACTTACAGCAGTGCCTCCTCAAATCGACAGGATCAACAAGGTTATTCTCCGTCCACACCTCACCAAAGTGCTTAAACATGCTTTACAAGGACATCTATCTCATTTTCACTTAGGCGGTTGCGGTCAACCTTATAATCACATTCAACCTTCTTCACAAAATTCTTTTGCCACGGAAACTCACCGCCACCAATCACCAGAAATTCTTCATGCCAGCCCGCCATTCCCTTCGGAAAATTGAATGGACGATGCCCTTTCATAGCCTCACCTAGCCGGCTCTTCGGTTTAACGAACTGTAACTCGTAAAAAGGCTTCGCACGGCTGGCTTTAATATCAAACAAACAAAAAAAGGCTTTAAAAGTAGGTTGCTTATTTCGTGCCGTACAGCTGGCTATAAACCAATTGATAGCCCTAATCGAATTCGGGGTAAACTGAGTTATTGGACAATGGAAATGAAGACGAAATATGTCCATGAAAAATTTATGCGGGGGAACACAGAACCCACTCTTCAAATGACTAACCGGTATGCACACAGATCCGTCGTCAAACCGGTGATACAACCTCTCCCCGGGCTCTGCCCGCCTCCAGAAATACCCATCTTCAATTCGGAACATCCTGCTCACATACTCCGACCATTTATCGGCCTTGAACGTACTATCATGTTGAAGATGGTCAAACTCAGCGAAGGTCTTATCCATTACCGCCTTCGAATACGGTGTCGGTGCTACTTTTATCGCCCGAAACAAGCTCTCACTACTTTCAAAATACCGGTAACGGTTCCTTGGTACGACCGCTAGAAAAGTCAACTGATTCAGGTCCGCCCACCGACCATAGCCAGTCACCAAAGCCTTCTTCTCGCTGGTAGCGGGATCAGTAAATTCGTCGCCCATCTGACAAATTACGGGAAATCATAGATTACAACACAAAAACCGTTACCAGAACGGCAAGATACATGCGGTTTTTTCCCAAATTATTTTGCTTTTTCTTTTTAAACACAAATACACAAAAAACGGTTCATATTCCTTTCCCCCCCACAAACAAGAAAACCCTAGAATCATAAACCAAAACTACCCCTATTTTCCCCTTATATACAGACATATATACATACTACATCCACAAACACATACCATGAATCACAGTTTCACGAGAAGCCAAACCTCGATAACACAAACTACAAAACCCACTAAACTAAACAGATTACAGATTTACACCCCTTCACATAGTCAGATCCGGAACAAAAGAATACTACATGCAATATGAACTAAAAACCCATTCACAAACATATGATACAAAAAAAAAGAATGAAAAAACCAATCGAACAAAGCTCAAATCGGAAACAGGTATCCCAAAAGAAAGAATGACACAAAAGATAAAAGCATACCTCGAATCAGGAGGAAGGACAAGGCTGCAATGGCAGAACTTTGACAGAAACAACCGCACGACCACAGTAAAAACTCGAAGAAGACGGAAGAAAACAAAGAGAATAGTGATGGCAAACAGTAACAAAGTATCAGAAATATTGCACACCTCCACCTTTTAATAGTGTGAGGCGCGTGTAACAAGGGTAAAAAACCAACAACAACACATGGGCAAATATTATTGGGCCACGTCACCTACACAGCCAACAACAACTGCCTTGAACTACCCACTTGGTAATAACTTCCCACTTTCTCTTTTTCTCTTACATCCCAAAGGTCACTTCACTCATTAATACGCACCAGTACTTATCATTTTACACATTATTGGCATTAAATATTATTCTTTCATTCATTTCAATTCACATTTATTAGCAGAATTAGCATTTATTCCATCAGAAATAACGCATATCAAACAAAAACGTTTCAACTTCGCACCCGTCAAGCACCATTTTACCGCCACAAACAGCAAAAAACTACACCCATCTGTCCGCCTGGGGGGCACAAATTTCCAAATTTTTCTAACTCCTAAGTGTTGCCCGCTAACACTTGGGGGCACAAATTTCCAAATTTTTTCTAACTCCTAAGTGTTGCCCGCTAACAATTGGGGGGCACATACCACAGCTTTTCTCAAACGTATTTCCTGAGTAACTAATTGTCTCTCTACTCCCCCTACCCGCTAAAGAGCATAGAGAGAGTGGGGGGCAATGATAGGTACTCGCTGTAAGGTCGGCCCTCTCGCCGGACACGCGCCCGCGAGTAGGTGCCCGCTAACAGCAAGGTACTTGTCTTCTAAAAACACAATTCTGGAACACTTAGCAAAGTATATCTAATTTCAAAAGTATCGAGTTAAATATTATTTCAACAAATACTGGTCACGAAATAAAGAATATTCACAAATTGTACTTCAAGTTATCATTAAGATATTATCTCTCTTATACTAACCCACTTGCACAAAAATATCTTGCTTTATCCACTTGCACAACAACTTGCATAAAGGTATCTTGCTCTATAAGACGAGGAAGCAATATAATATTCAAGGACACCCAATTGCAACAGACAAACTCTGACTAAAGTAGCTCAGTGGCAGAATCAAGGTATGTCAGGAGGGGACACCAATCACTGTTCCAATAGTGGCTCACTGTAGCTTTAACGGCACAACTAGTGGGCAGCAGTGATTGGGAAACCCAGCCTATAAATACCCCCATTCTACACACAAACAAGGGGACAGAATTTTAGGATACAAAAACTATTACAATACAAAAGCTCTCTACAAATTCCTCACACACGATATATTCTCACCAGCTTGGTTATTATTATTTCCGATTACTGATTCTCACGCCGGAGGTGCTTGACGGCCACCACCCCCGGGCAAGCATTGTTTTGCAGGCACCCAAATTCAGGTGAAACGTCCCGGAACAGTGATCGGAAGCCTCTAATCAGCCGTGAGGATTATCACTCTGTCCCTTTTCCAGGTTTCCTTTTCTTTTAATACTAAAATGGAACATAGAAGGGAACACGGAGAAATAGACTGCATACTATTTTAATATGAGAAAAAGGATCCTGAGATTGATCTCAGAAAACTTTTCCTAAGATATGTATAAAATATACTCTAAATATGAATGGGTCCATAGGGCTAATTAAAAATGTTTGATTTTACAAAATTGTCCATCTTATTTTTACATATAAATCCCATATATCTCAGGTAATTTACCTGAGATACATCTCGGGTTCCATATCCTCTTTTAATATTAAACATAGTGAATCTTAAAAAGTAAAAGATACCATTCTGTATTGGATACTATACAGCTGAATTGCTGTGGCAATGAATAAAATTACCCATGAAACACGGCCCGTCTAGAACACCCTGTCCTAGTATCCTCTGTCTAATGATCATTAGTGAGCTAATCATGGCAGTTGTCATAATTTAAATGCTTAAATTATTTTTACTGTCGGGAAGACCGAATTGGTCAGGTGGATACTGAAATGTTTCAGGTTTTTCAGAGGGTTTTGGCAACATTTATTAAAATTTATTCACTTTTCATTTTCTAGATAACAAGTAAAAGTGATTCGTGAAATGACTTATGAGTTACATTCTGAAAAATGTACATTTTAATTAATTATTTATTTAATAATTACAACGACTTGAGTAAATAATTATCTTTTTCATATTTTATTATTATATTGTTAACTGTTTATATGAAACAAGTTATTAATTATTAGTATTTTGTCCAGCTGATAATAAATAAAATCATGATTATTTAACATATATATTTAGTAAAAATTTATTTATAATGGAAAACAAACATATTAGTGTTTAGTTTTAATTAACTATAGCCAAATGTTACAAACAATAGATTTTTTTTCTTTTTTTGGGTTTTTTTCATAAATACCCTTGTCTAGAAATTCTTTTACAAAAATACTCTTCAAAAAAAATAATTTGTAGAAATACTATCTTATTTGTAATGGATGCGCAGCAGGTTTCATTCAATTACATATGAAGTTGCACCTCATATGCAACTGAATGTAACTGAAAATTACAAGTTGAATTTTCATTTTTTTACTAACTTCCAGTTGTATATAAGGGCTCCTCAGCAACAAAAATTGAAAATTCAACTTTCATTCAGTTGCATTCGTTGCATATGCAACTGAATGCAACTAACAATTGAAAGTTAAATTTTCATTTTTTGCTGTTACGCAGCCCTTATATATAACTAGAAGTTGGAAAAAACTGGAAATTCAACTTTCAATTTTTAATTGCATTCAATTGCATATGTAACTGAATGCAACTAAAAACTGAAATTAAATTTGCATTTTTTGCTGTTGCGTAGCCCGTATATATAACTAGAAGTTGGAAAAAAAATGGTAATTCAACTTTTAATTTTCAGTAAAAATGAAAATTTAATTTTCAATTTTTAGTTGCATTCAGTTGCATAGATTGAATATAAGGTTGCATATGCAATTTAGGTATTTTTGCAAATAAATTAATATTTTTACAAATATTTTGAAAAAATAATAAAATAACAAAAAATACTTAAAAAAATAGTATTTTTGATAAATATCTTTCATTTTATAACTTAGAGAAAATACTCGACAAGTACTCAAAATACTCTTAAGGTTTTACAAATACTAGCTTATAACCCGTGCGATGCACGGATTTTTAAAATTTAAATAATATTTTAATAAATATTTATTTCATATATATATTACTTAATATAATATTGGCATAATATATATTATTAAATAATAATCGTTTAATTATATGATAAATTATTCGAATTATGACTATATTTTGTCACAATAATATAAATATAAATGGAAGTATCGTATATATTTATATTCAATTTTTTGTTTATATTATCATATTCAAATTATGATTCCATAATAATCCATAATATAGAATTTAATATTAATTTGTAATTGTGTGAAATTTTTTTGTTTATTATATAGTTTTAGTTTGTTTCACTTTGTTGATTTATAATAACTAAAGAGTATGTACTTAAGTATTAATTGGAGTTTAATTAAAAGAGTTTGTTATTAAGTTAAATATGTGATTTATTTTTTGTAAAATAAAATTTTATATGTATTTTAATTTATTTTTTCATTTTTGGAAGGTGTTAACAAACTTTTTGGGAAAGTGTTAACCAAGTGCCTAACCAACCAATTATACTTTGTTTCGCTTATAATCGTATAGTATAGATACTTAAGTATTAATTGGAGTTTAATTAAAAGAGTTTGTTATTAAGTTAAATATGTGATTTATTTTTTGTAAAATAAAGTTTTATATGTATTTTAATTTATTTTTTCATTTTTGGAAGGTGTTAACAAACTTTTTGGGAAAGTGTTAACCAACTGCCTAACCAACCAATTATATTTTGTTTCGCTTATAATCGTATAGTGTATATGCTTAAGTATTAACTGGAGTTTAATTAAAAGAGTTTGTTATTAAGTTAAATATGTGGTTTATTTTTTGTAAAATAAAATTTTATATGTATTTTAATTTATTTTTTCAGTTTTGGAATGTGTTAACAAATTTTTTGGGAAGGTGTTAACCAACCGACCAACCAACCAAGTATACCCTATTTCGCTTATAATAGTATAGTATAGATAAGTTGTTTGAAACATGAAAGTGCAGTGCATGCATAATATTTACATGGACTCGTTCAAAAATCAAATCCTTCCTCGTCTCCTCGTAAATGTTTGAGTATCGTGTATTTTTGTATTTTGACGGATTTAAGAGGAAAGTCTAAATCCGTGAGACAGACAGTGACTTGCAAGTCAGCAAAAGCGGTTGGTAGTTCGGTATAACGACTTTCTCAGTCTCTTAATACTTTTTCCATTTTTTTAAAATTAATTCAAATAATTTTTCAAGTTTTTATTTAAGTCATAAAAAATAATATTTAATATCCACTACTCCTTAAAAACAATATTCAATACAAATGACTCTATCCACTACTCCTTAAAAGTAATATTCAATAATCAATACTCACTACTCCACCCACCACTCCTTAAAAATAATATTCAATACCCACTGCTCCACCCACTACTCCAAAAAACAATATTCAATATTCACTACTCCTTAAAAACAATATTCAATACCCACTACTCTAAAAAAAATATTCATTACTTATTATCTTAAAACCCGTATTATTCAGCAAATAGGAAAAGTTAATACCTTTGTCCAAACTGCATCATTCAAGACCATTAAATTTTCAAAAAATTTCGATTTAATCGATTAAATAAATTTTGAGTAATAATTCTTTATAAGATATTTAGTTGATTTAATTTTTAAAATTTTCGATTATTCTTTGTGAGTACTTCTTGATTAAAGTATTTGTAATAAATTATTAAAATTAAAATAATATATTAATCAAATATCAAATATTATATATTTTATGATATAATGAATACATATTACTTAATAAATAATTAATAAAATCAGATATAATATTAAATAATATTTAAATGTTTAAATATATTCAATATTTATTTCAATTTATCCTTCTATTAATCCTCAATTAAATAATTAATCCTTCCAATTAATTCTTAATTAAATGATTAATTCTTTCAAGATGCTATTAACAATCTTATCCGATACTAGGTTTCCATAATATCGATAATGGTGGTAAACATGATAGAGGAGCATGTTGGCCTCACAATTTGTTCATTTCGTATACTTTTGTATTTCGTGTATATAATGACAAATTCCAAACCGATCCGTTAAGGTTTCGTTTCGTGTTGGTGTACCTTCATTTCGTGTAATTTTTGAATAAAAATAAAAATATTTAAATACTAAATTTTTACTAGTGGAGTCTTAAGTCAATATGTCATAAAAAATCAAGTGTGCTCAAGTCTTGTGAAACTAAAATTTGAAACTATTTTATATTTATCTTATGTAAAATTTATATATATAATATTATTTTAAAATATGTATTCATATAATTTTAATAAATTTATTTTAATATTAATTTATTTCGTGCATTTTCGTTTCGTGTCGTGTACCCAAGGGTAAACCCAAAACCGACACTAAATTCATCCGTAAAATGTCGTATTCGTATACCGCAAAGGTCAATCCAAATCCGTAATTTTCGTATCATTTTTGTGTCATGTACGAAATTGAAGATTACATGAGCATGCATCAATTCATCAAAATGTCCATGCTTATCCTCTACATTTTAATAATATACAATATGATGACTGATGTGAGTGCTTATATATCCTGAATCCCTCCCTCTCCTGGCTTTACAACTGGACCTTGCTTGCTCATTGGACAATGGTGTAACCCCTGTATTAAACATCAAATCTGAATTACCACGAATATATATTTATTTTTCAACTCTGTTTTTGAAGTTCAAGTAAATATCTTTTCCGTTCCGTACACCGTAATATAAACAGTGTAGGAAAAGGAAGAGGGCAAACAAAAGAGAAGACAACACTAAAAAATAAGGCAAGATTTTTAAAATAACTTTTACATTATTAAATTTCAAAATAATGCCAATGTCACAACCAAAATTCAATAATTTTGGCCCTATTAGCCTGCCTGTA
The DNA here is from genome assembly GCA_036435485.1 of Saposhnikovia divaricata. Classification (NCBI taxonomy): domain Eukaryota; kingdom Viridiplantae; phylum Streptophyta; class Magnoliopsida; order Apiales; family Apiaceae; genus Saposhnikovia; species Saposhnikovia divaricata. Next base: position 32,357,615 of record CM071600.1, read on the forward strand.
AATCATTCGTTGGCAAAATACAATAAAATATACAAACTAAATTTAATGGAAGAACAGGCAATTGGCGCAATGAGTCGCCATAATTGAAGTCCACCTTCTAAGACCATATGAATATTTCCAAGTAATCCACTTGTTTCCTCACAGCAACAATTTTTCTTAATTTCCCTCTGTATCTGATGTCACACATGACTTGGTCTATTACATATCCACCTATATATACACATTATCTTGCATTGTAGTTAGACACAAAATATCAAGAACATTTTCCTAGCTTTTTAACGCAGCCAACTTATTTGAATAATTTTTTGAATATTTATTAATCGCTTGACAATATGTGGATTTTTGGATTAAACGGAAAATCTGGTTTCTCTGCTCGTTCCACAGCTGAGCAAGTCACTAAAGGAGTTGACGGCAAAGGTCTTGTTGCCATTGTTACTGGTACGTTTCTCTTCTTCCCCTGCATGAATCACACACACACACTGTGTGTGTAATTTATGATTTACTGTCTTCTTGTTCCGTTTTGCTTTGTTAATGATTTGATTAGCATAATTACATTACATGATCTAAGATTCTTCATTAATAATGTTAATAATATATGACATGCTTTTTTTTTTTTTTTGAAACTGATATGACATGCTTACTTAATAGTGACTAATATGTTGTGTAAAGATGTTTGTTAGATGGAGGCCAGAATTTGGATGAGGTCTAGTTCGAACTGGCTTTGCTAAATTCTTACGATTTTTTGTCTAAAAATGATATGACTGAGTGTCTTTAAAAGGAGATGGAACTATATTTGATTGATTTGATCATAATTTTCCTTTTTAGTAATATATCTAATTTGATGATTTAATTGTGACAGGATTGTTTTTTGACTGTTAGTTCTGTTCTGGTCTTCTGGATCTACTTGTGTTCAGTTGTTGTTTACATGTTAGAATGATCTTGAGATCTGCATATGTGTTTGACAGCAAACTTTGCATATCGACATCTAGAAAATTGAAATTCAATATAAATAATTATTCATCCTCATAGTAAGTTTCTGATGCATATCACAGAAATTCTTATTCACATGAGGAACTTGTAAGAAACTAACTTGGTCTAATTATGTATGCTTCTTATTGACGAAAAGTTGAGCAGTGCTTTAATACACACTCTGTATGATTTCAGGATCGTCGAATGGAATTGGAATCGAAACTGCTAGAGTCCTTGCTTTACGTGGTGTTCATGTAATCATGGGAGTGAGGAACTGTAAAGCCGGTGAAAAGGTTAAAGAGGATATTCTCAAAAAAATCCCCGGTGCCAAAATTGATGTAATGGAGATAGATCTTAACACATTTGCATCCATCAGAAAGTTTGCTGCTGCTTTTATTGCCACTGGTCTTCCCCTGAACATTCTAGTGTAAGAAGCTACACTGGACTCAGAATCAAACATTGCTTGTATTTATTACTATTTCTGTCCAAGGATTAGAGCCTCAAATTAATTTTTGTTATGGTTTTGGCTTTGTTAAGTAACAATGCAGGGATCATGTCACCTCCATTCACACTTTCGAAGGACGGTATTGAACAACAGTTTGCCGTTAACCACTTGGGTCCATTTCTTTTGACAAATCTGTTGTTGGATACCATGAAAAACACTGCTCGTGATTGTGGGAAAGAAGGAAGGATTGTTAACATTGCATCAACACTCCACAGTTATGGATACAAAGAAGGAATTCTTTTTGACAAAATCAATGACAAAGACAGGTAGCTAATTATACAATTATCACCGCTTTAAACATCACAAATACTCCGATAAAACAGTCAAGGCAAGACATCTAACTGATCTCTTTCTCTTGGCTTTTGATAAAATTACAGTTATGATCCCAATAGTGCCTATGGCCAGTCAAAGCTCTGTAACATACTGCACTGTGTTGAGCTTACAAGGCGTTTGAAGGTAAATTAACCAGTTATTCCCGAATCTATTTAAATATAAACAGCAAAATGGTTGATATTGGAATGCAACCAACACAACAATATAACAATTTATAATTCTATTTTTCAAGATATCTGATACTAGGCAAACTCAAATGTATTTAATTCATATGTTATCCTTATTCATCATTTGCTGAAACACGGAATGTAATCTAAACAATAATTGTTTACCAATTTATCAGGAGGAAGGCGCGAACGTCACTGCAAATTCGCTTCATCCTGGACTTATTGCCACTAATATCAGTCAAAATAGTGGTGTTCTTGGTTGTAAGTATTTGAATCTGTACCAGATTGCGACATTTATACTCTTTGATCATATTACTTATTAGACAGTGTCCTTTCATATTAATAAAGGAGCTCTTTGCAAAATGCAGGTTTCCTCGGTTGTTCTCAATTCTTGTTGAAAAATATTCCTCAGGTTTGTCCATTACACTCTGTTGCTTCAACGACACATTTCTGCCTTATATTAGTTCCGGAAATGAATGTTGTTTCTTTGTTTACAGGGAGCCTCAACAACGTGTTATTTGGCATTGAACCCTAAAGTTAACGGTGTTAGCGGTGAATATTTTGCGGACAATAACATGAATAAAGCAAGCAAAATGGGCAGAGATCCAGAATTGGCCAAGAAGCTATGGGAGTTCAGCTTGACCTTTACAGAGGCCAAATAATTTTGAGTGACCTATTTGAATCTTTCCAGTTTCTTGCGTGCATTTACAGTAATTTATCTTTTTGTTGTTTTGTGAATCGTTTGCTTTATTGTGTAATTATTAAGTTACATTAATGTCTTGTAGCGGTATTATATCGTGAGCTTGGAAATAAAAGATTGTCCAATTATTTTTAGATACTGTCTATTTTATAAAAATCTAATTACGAAAATTTATATATTCTGATTTGCTGTGTATAATAATTAAGCTAAAGAGAAATGATATAAAGACTGAAGCAAATTTATTTACAAGGCAGTTGACTGGGAGGAAGAGTACATCTTACAGAGCATACTTATATAACATTGTTCATAAAAAGCCTTCATAAAATTCCAGATTTTCCTGCATCCTCCCGCTGGCATGTCAAGAAACAGTGCTGAAGATTGGATCAGAAGCCTAATTCAAAAATTATGATAAGTTAAGCATGTACACCTTTTTTACTCTGGCGAAAGGAACAACTGAATGCTGGAGCTCCAAAGCATATATGTTCTGCAAAATGAAATTTTCCAACACCCACGTCAGTTTATAAGATAATGTTAACTAGGATCAAGTACGATGAACATATCACTAATGTAAAGCACCATATAGAATTTCGAGTAGAGGCACTCAGTGCTACAGTGAACAAGTTCTACCTCCTTCCATCACAGTTCCTGCCAGATGCAAGCTTATTCAAAAGTATTGTGAACCTTTCGCCTATAGTACAGATCGTTCCTGATGAAAGACTGCTCACTCAGGCAAGTGACATTAATTTATATTAATGTTTACGACACGAATTTACAGGTGGATTTGACTTGAGTTGGTCTTTCAACGGAGGTGGCGATACTAGATTGGCTGACAACTGTCCAGTATATAATCCCACATCGCTTTGTGCAGACCGCCCAAACTGATGCCTGAGAAAACCCTTTTCAGATTGGATTGCTTCCTGGAATACATGAGAGGCTTTTGGTGCCCCTCTGAATAGTTCGGGCTTCAGCTCTTTGTAGGACACACCATTTTTCAGGTAGAAACTGTTGGGGGACCTCGGAGTCATTCCCATGCCTTCATGCAAGTAAGTTGGTGACTGCTTTGTAAGATGAAATGGAATGGCACCACCGCCGCCACTGAGGGGTGTAGATGAACCAGAGATGACATGGGGACTTGATATGGGGGAAGCACATGGCCTTGGGCTCAAACACTTAGGTGATCGTGAATGCAGAAAAGGGCTAGCAATAGGAGAAACTGGGCATGATATATTCCGCAGCGCATGAGCATCACTACATGTCAGGAGAATCAAGACATGACAAAAACTCATTTTAAAAAAAAAAAAAATTAAAGCAAAACAAGATGGTATTCAAGTGCGGAAATGTGGGATAGACAATTTTCAATCGGTGATAGAGTGACTAGATAAGCTATTAAGAGGAACTTCATGCTTCGTAAAGTAAAATATGTATAAAATTTAAACATTACACTTGTGCATTCAAACGCAGAAAGTAGAAGCAACATGTAAATGTACAAAAACAACTGATCAAGCCTCTCTGTCTGTGCGCGCATGATTGTGGGTGTGTGTGTAAGTGTGTCTGTGTGTGTGTGACGGAGAGGAAGACGGACCTAGAGCCTGATAATAATTTTGGACCTCTAGAACGTTTCATCACCACCCCATCCGGATCCAAGCATGAAAGGTTTCTAGCATGTCCAAAACCCTGCAGCGAAAGTCAGCCAATAATAAACTTGATAAAGCTGATAAATGAACTAATTATTTTACCTAAATCCATAGTGGATATTTCGATAAAAGACAGAAGCAAACCTATATCATACCATCTGAAAGATGAATACCATATTTATTACAAAAAATTTAATACAGAAGTGTAAAAGAACGGGAACTGACATGCCATATTTAAAATCATTCTCATCCTTAAAATAATACAGAACACGAAAAACTTTACCGTAAGAATATCTTATAATGTCTTAATTTCTCAGGCTGATCTAACTATGCCTCGGTCCAGTTCAACTTCGGAGGCCCAACCAGAGAAGAAAGACGAGAACTTTTACGGGTCCCGGAACTCAACCCAGCCTATTTTGCCATTTGGAGTATATACAACTGTACAAGTTAGGACCAGCTGTTTATATCTTACGAAGGCTGGGGTTCTGGGTATCCTCGTGATATTTATAGTCATTTGAAAAAATGAAAAGACAACATAACATGGAGTGTAGGGTCATTTGCAAAAATGAGAACTAGATATTAAACAAACAGTTCATGGAGTGTTAATAATTTTGGATTTCTGAAGTTTTAATTAAAGCATCATAGTAGTGGAAGAACTTCTGAAAAAATAACATGCTGAGGGGCTTACATCTACTGATGGCATTGCTTCCGAAGTCACAGAAGACGGAATACGTCTTTCCAAAGGTGCAGCATTTTTTACAAACGGGTGCTCCAACAGCTGAGCAGCAGAAGGGCGGTCTGATGGGTTACGCTGCAAACACCGTCTTACAAAATCCTTGCCATCGTCTGAGAGATGTTCAGGGATTGCAGGAAGCTCCTTGCTATTTCCAATCTTGAACATAGCAGCAACCTTAGGACAATACAAATAAATGATGTCAAAAAGGGAAAAGATCAAGTAAAGCCACTGGTTCAGCATAAAAATCACATAAACACCAGGCACCATCTGGTGACTTAGTAAATAATGTGAGGTGATACATACTGTGCAGTTTCACATATAATCACTATGAACTAACCCCCTCAAATTGACTCCAAGGTGGTTTTGTTGTCGCCATCTCCAAAACAGTGCACCCAAGACTCCATATATCCACAGCTAGGTTGCAGGCATTTGAGTTCTTTATAATCTAAACAAAGTACAAGCTTAAATGTAGCAAAAATATATGCATAAAGTAATGAAAGGAACAAATTTCACAATTCAGCTTACCTCCGGTGCCATCCAGTAAGGGCTTCCCTTCAATGATAATGGGCATGATGGTCCAGCAATCTACAAATTATTTACAGTGAAATGGAGTGAAAAAATACGACAAAGTATTTAGTCTGTCTGAGCCAGACAAAAATTGTGCAACCCCCCCCCCCCCCAAAAAAAAATATTTATATTGTTTTGCTTTGACAAATAAATTAGCAATCGAATAAAAAACACAACAGGGGGTCTGTATTTTACCACTAATATCTAAAGTAAATATGTAGACTCACTGTGGTAAAACTTGGAAAGTTATTTATATGTACACAGAATTTGTTACCAGAGGTCAGTAAAACTTATTTATAATGAGCGAAGCTTTGTTGCACCTTTTCACATTCAAAACATTATTAGTTCTTACTTGACATCCTGCAGTTTTATCATCATCCAAAGAAACTGAAAAACAAAAAATTAACTTACATGCTTCGCCATCCCAAAGTCTGCCAACTTCACGCGACCATTTGGATCAACCAGTATATTTGCACCCTTGATATCCCTAAGTTAAATTTTTGAATAAACAAACTCAGCTCAATAATGATTTGAAAAACAGAAGGATAATACAACTGCCTTCATAAAGAATTACTCTGTCAGTTTGTATTTAATATATACAAACTATAGAATCGGTTTCTTTGCTGGTTTGATAGTAAACAATAACCACGTCCAAGACAACAACTCAGCTCACCTGTGGAGTGTATTCGTAGCATGCAAGTAGGCAAGCCCAGATAAAATTTGCTTGGTATAACTTCGGATGGCAGCATCACCCAACTGACCATAGTCTTGAAGGATTTTGTAAATAGAACCACCTGAAACATACTCCAGATATATATATAGTTTGTCATCTACCTGCAGAAGAATTCCAAAACAAGATGAGCATTGATAGTAAGACTTCACTGTCATCACAATGTAACTTTTGATCTACTATAATTTTTCCTTCTTATTTTTATTATGTATACAAACACACGAGTATATGGCCATGCTAGCAAAAATATATGTAAGCAATGGAAGGAAAGTGATAGCATGCTAATGTTGTACTAGTATACTACTAATGAAAGAACAGAACTATTAATTCGCAAAACTTGCCATTTCAGATCCAAGATATTGTACAATGTTTGGATGCCTTAAACGACTTAGTAATGCAACTTCCTGCCAATTACAAAGAAAATTATACATTCTACATTAGCAAGAAGTCCAGGAGAAGTAGACTATCTCGTCAAAAAGCTGATTTCAGTACGCCCTACACAGAAAACTCACTTGCGCTAACTGTTGTGCACTTTCCTTTGACTTTGCATCATCTGAAAATAGTGTTACCTCCTTCATTGCGCACATTTCACCACTTTCACTACAGCAAGGTGGAAAATTATTAGAAAGGTGTACAACCAAAATAGGACTATTTCACTTGAGGTGAATGATGATAGTATGATGTTTATATTCTGCTCAATCAAAAAAGGAAAGTGTGCTCAGTGGACGCTTCTAACTATGATAAAGCAAAAAATAAAAAATAATTAGTCCAAAATTAACTAAACATCGTTGCAAATATTTCATAAAGGATAAATATAGACTATGTTAGTATGATGATTTTTCAGTAAGGAAAGAGAGATATTGATTGCGCTCATATCTCCTTATGGTGACAGACCTATTGAAACCAACATACACATGACCAAATGTTCCTCGACCAAGCAGTGGCCCCTTCTTCCAACAAGATACCGGACTAGTAGGAGTTTCTGTCCTACTAGGGCTTCGGGGAACTGGAGTTGTTCCAGTTGAATATGAAGGAGAGAAAGGATATGCATTAGAAATTGTTATGGGAGGAAGCGGAAGCCGGTGCCGTTGCTGCTTTCTGTCATCAGGCCACTTTGCAGGTGATTCTGTTGCCCCTCCAGCTAGTGGATGCAAAGGGGTGACAGCACCACTATGTATTCTGGAGCTAGGCCCAGGGCTTGTCATCCTGGGACTCGGTATTGGTGAACATTCAGGACTACACCTACTATGCTGCCAAAACAGCTGACCAGCCATATCTCCACCAACTGAATTTTGTCCTGAATTGTGACCTGAGCCTGGACTAGAGCATTGCCCAGACCCAAGCAATGGTAAATCTGAAAAATGCCTTCCTGCCCAGAAACCAGAGTTCATGCCTAGCGCCGGACCAGGCACTCTCATTGGACTTCTAGAAGGACTAGACATTATACTGTCTGGAGCACTGAAGAATGCATCGTAGTGAGGAATTTGTAAATTTGGCACATGAGAAGTTGTGCGACCCTGCTTGGGTGATGTAGGGATTTGATTATTCAAAACAGTGCTCTCTGGCTTCAGCTTCTCTCTGGATTTCTTCTGGGTAGCGATAGGCAACTGTTTCTTCTTCTTTACACTGTGGCGCATGTAAAGATGATTTTTGTTATTAGTGCAAAAGACAAAGATGTAACCATGAGAACATTATGGTAAGCATAATAATCTAAGTAGTAACCTAACAGTTATTGCATGCAGAACACACCTGGAAGGACTGTCAATCGCAGTTCTACTCCTGATTTCGTTATCAGATGCATGAGGACTTGGCAGATGTGAGTCTGATGGATCATCACTATCAGTAGATATATCACTTGAAACAGAAGTAGTCCCTACCGCTGCCTCAGCATCCATAGGATCTGGACCATTCGGCAAACCAGCCCGCTTGGGAAGGGGCGCAAACAAAAACGCTTTGGAACCTTTTCTGGCTCCAGGTTTTACTCCTGGTTTGTTTCCAGAACCAACACAGCGTACATCAGTATGATGCATTCCTGGAAGCGGAAGTGGTTGGGCTTGAGCCCTTTCTGCAAAGCTCTGACATCGTGATACATGCGTGGAGGATGATGTTGCTGGAGATGGAGATGCCTGTTCTGATATAGCATCACAATGTTGTTTGCCACGACCTCCTGATCCACTTTTGCACTTCCCTTCAGACACGGTCCTAAACTTCCTGTGTATTGTATCAATGAAACTTCCTTTATTTGATTTTTTCTTTCCATCTTTTGATGAGGATTTTGCCCACCAAGAAGGCATGTCTATCTCAGGAACTTTGAAGAATAACAAGTGACCATGAACTCTCTGTCTGCCACTTGAATAGAGTAAATAATTACAGGATCAAATTTTCAGATTTTACTTGAGTTGATGCTCAAACGTGCAACATCTAGAACAGTAAGTGAGAACCATATAATAATCTTGAAACCTAGCAAAACTTAAAGAAGCAGGTTATCAGAAGAGAGTAAGAGTGGTTTCGAGTGAATTGTGCACCTCACAATCCTGCATTAAGTTTCATGATTTTAACATCTATCCTGAAAGTAAATTTAAATGGAAAACTATCCTTACGCGTGTCAGTTAGCATAGATCACAGCTTTCATTTTTGAATCACAGTTCTTGTCGGCAGACAAACAGATGGCATATTTTGTATTCCAGAACGGGCTAGCAAAGTTATCCTAAGGTCATATCTTCATGATCAACTAGTTTTAGTTGGCAATAAATGTTCACCGAACAAGCGTATGGAGTAAGAACTCAATTCAATTCCGCAACATAAGAACTAAATTCAGTTCCGCAACTGCCACAATTACAACTAAATCACTAAATGAAAAAAAAATTAAATTAAAAATGTCAAAGTAGCATGACGGTGTTTCTTGTACCAATCTAAAATTTTCCACAAACGTTACAAGATAATCATCACAATCTCTTAGCTCTTTTGCGTAGGTACACCTTCTGCAGATAACATACAATTTCTTAATCTGAACTAGTTTTACACCTAAATGCACCTTCGGAATTCACATTGAAACATAATGCCCTTACGAAAAACCTCTACCATATCGAAGCTCCTTCAAGCATTCATACAATTCCACACGCAGAAAACACACAAACCCAAACCAAACATTTTTCAAATAGATCTACACATTCAGTCCACAGTGTCCACCACAACAAAAATCAACTGATAAACCCCAAACCCCTGTTCCCAAAACATATGCATATACTAATGTCACACACACACATATGCATCTCTAGTGAAGCTTAAAAATCAAAACTTTAAACAAGCCCACATAAAAAGGTATTTCAAGAACCAGTAAATAGTGAAGAGTGAAGCTAGATACTATTAAAACTCCAAAATTTTGCTTCCCCCTAAATAATAGAATTACACAGAATAAAACCATAAAAAGGTAAATAAATGTTCATGTACACTCAAAAAAGCCCTTATAATATAACAAAAAGATCAAGCATTTCTTGAAGAATATCATTTACTTATCAAAGTAAAAATGATAATAGTAAAATTTAAAGCAGTTCTTGCAAGTAAAAATATAATCTTGGTGCATAAAAGAAGCTATAAAGACTCACCGGAGTAGAAAAGTACGGTGGCCGGACGACAACTGTGTGTACGGGAGTAGTGACAGTGACCCCACAAAAACACCAGACAGAGAAGATGAAATGAACTGTGGAGAGAGAGAGAGAGAGAGAGAGAGAGAGAGGTGTGCGTTATAGAATTACAGAGAGAAAGATGTTATGTACTTTAATTTATTTCTATATAAACACTTTGTATAAATAGTAGCAAGAGGTATGTTATATTTGCGTTAATAATTTGCTGGTATTAATATGTATTCTTTATGGAATAATTAGTGGAATTTATTATTATTCAGGTGTTTTTTTTCTCGTGGGATCTGTAATATTCTTTTGTTATGGTATATATTAGATTTACGTTAGATGCTTAAACTGCTTTGTTATAATTTCAAAATATCTGTCTGGAACTTTTTTTGAGTGAGTTTTGTGGGCCTCGGAATCAACTGTTCTTGGTAGTAGAAGTATATTTTAAGCTAGGCCTCGACAGTATCCTATTAGAAAGTATAACTCATATGTTTTTTTATTATAAAAAGTTTATACATGCAAATTATATTAAAAAGATACCGAACGTTACTAAAATGTCTGTAATATAAAATGTGTTAAAATATACTTTTCCTTCCCACCCAATTTCTTACACATCATATATTATGATTACATCAAAAAATTAACTAAAGTAAGAGTTGTGAGAAAAATCTGAACAACATTCCGAGTGCTTGAAACAATGAATTTATCCTTGATTTTCGGATAAGCAAATAGGTTCGACAGTCGTAGTTATTTCCTAGCAGCTACGCCTAAGAATGAGAATAAAGGAGTGTGTTTTATGGACTAAATTGGTAAGGTCGCCAGACAAAAACGGCAGCATACTCCGGCCAAAATGTGCCCAAAAAAAAAAATCACTCAGGTCACACTTACCTTGTTTGTAAAAGAGGGAAATTATGGGAACTCCTTACCAAGCACCTACATATCCTATTTACATATCCTATTTATAGGAATCAAACCCTAATGTAATTCACTTGAAACCAAACTCTCTTCTTTGGTCGGCCATTGTGATTAAATAAACCAAAACCCACCTTTACCAAATCTAGCTGCTACAACTTGAGCTTCTAGAGTCCTAATTCGAAAATACCTCCCAAACTCATAAATCCACAAATATTTACATAAAAATTCATATATATCTTATATATATATTATGTTTATAGTTAAATTCCATTTTATGAGGATATTCCCGGGTAGGGGTGTACATGGGTTGGTCAAACCGACCGACCCGACCCAACCCAACCCAACCCAACACAACCCTGTTTTTGGCCAATCCAACCCGTATAATTATAAACCGAAACATGTTTGGGTTAAAATATGTTCAACCCGATTTTAATGGGTTGGGTATGTGTTTATATTTTTTTAACCCAACCCGGTTAAAAAAAAAATTAAAGAGACAAACTACACTACTGGCCTATTGCTATGCCTCGTCTTGGAGCATATTTAACATTACATCTATCAGTGGATTTGAAGAATCGGTAGGTTAAGGAACTAGTGAAGCATTATATTAATGTTTGTATACTGTTAATAGTTTACAAAAAAAAAAAAGAGGAAAAGAGTGGGAATGGTTTACGTAGGCAAGCATAAACAGAGCCGTAAAGTAAGTATTTCTTTTCGTGTTTCTATTTAGACTACAAGTATGATGAAATTTACAAGTAATTTAGTAACATTAATTAGCAGTATATGCAAATTTTATTATGTGACATATATCATTTGCAAGTCAAGTCTGGTAATAACTTTAACCGATGACGATTGTAGCTAGTTAAGCCCTGTGAAGTAAGGAAGAACATACATTTAAGCAACCCATCCAAACCGACCCGAACCAACCCGAACCGACCTTTAAGAAATAGGGTTAGGTTATCAATTTAATTTTTATGGGTCAGGTTAGAAATTTTCAAACCGTTTTAAAATGGGTTGGGTCGTTTTATTGCTTCAACCCCGTCGACCCACCCGTGTACACCTCTATATTCGGGTCCCTAAAACATAGGAATAAGAGTCCTTACTCAACTTTTCTTCTAATTAGTGCAAATAAAATTACGAAGATATTGATACCTCATACCTTCCAAAATATCTGTACCTCACAGTTACGGCTATATCTGAAACAGCTTACTCAAACTTAATAATGAAATGTTTATAAAAGATCTTAAGAACCAGAAATTAGATAGAGAAACAGATGAGAGAGGTAACAGAGAGATTGTGTGAGAGAGAGAGAAACAGAATAGAGAGAGAATGTTTTTCTTGATTTTTCAGATAATCCACAAAATGACCAATCAATGACTTAATAAACCAAATTCTTCTAACAACTTCCTAACAGAATTTGGCGCCACAGTTTTGTATTTAAAAGTATATTTATTCTAAATTTCAAATACAAAAACCCCTTTATCATACTCTCCCCCTTCTAAAAGAAACTTGTCCACAAGTTTCATGGCTTTTTAAACATAGGAAAATTAGGAAACTTCTGCACAAAATCAGCTGCAACCTCCCAAGTACTTTCTTTAGATGGATGTCCCTCCCACTGAACCAAATACTGAATTTGAACCACATTCCTATGCTTCACCATTCGAGAAGTCAGAATAGCTGTAGGTTGAAGCTCTGGTTCAGCAACTGCAGCATTAAACCAATCAGGCACCTGAGAAACCAAAGGAGCAGAACCATGAAATTTCTTCAGCTGAGAGACATGAAAAAGATCATGTATCTGAGATCCACTTGGCAATTTCAGTTTATAAGCAACAGGTCCAACACATTCCAAAATCATGAAAGGCCCATAAAATTTCTGAGACATCTTTTGGTTAAGTCTTCTCTGAACAGAATTTTGCCTATAAGGTTGCAATTTCAGCCAAACAAAGTCCCCTTGTTGGAAATGCCTGTCAGATCTATGCTTATCAGCTTGTTGTTTCATCCTATGCTGAGCTTTAAGCAAATGCATCTTCAATGCATCAATCATATTCTCCCTCTTTTGCATACTTCTCTCCACAGTATCAATTGCACACTCACCAGCTAGATAGGGTAAATGCAATGGAGGGGACTGGTTATAAACAACTTCATAAGGTGTAATACCAGTAGCATTGGAAAAATGAGTATTAAACCACCATTCTGCTAATGGAATCCACCAACACCACTCCTTAGGACAAGTACCACACATGCACCTCAAGTAAGCTTCAATGCATCTATTAACTACTTCTTTCTGACCATTAGTCTGAGGATGGTAAGCTGAAGATAGCAAGAAATCAGTACCATGCAACTGAAAGAGCCCTTTTCAAAATTCACTCAGAAATATAGGATCTCTATCACTGATAATAGATCTAGGCCAGCCATGCAGTTTGAACACATTGTCAAGATAGACTTGAGCAACTTGAACAGCATTATAAGGGTGAGATAAAGTCATGAGATGCACATACTTACTCAATCTATCAACCACTACAAAAATGACATCCTTCCCATTTGATTTTGGTAGACCAGTGATAAAGTCCATGGAAATGTCTACCCACACCTCTGTAGGAATAGGCAAAGGCTGCAGCAATCCAGGATAAGCTACAGTTTCATGTTTAGCAGCCTGACAAGTGACACATTGCTTAACAAATTTCCTCACATCAGTAGTTAATCCTGGCCAATAAAATAAAGCCTTTATCCTTTTTGTAGTTAAATCTCTACCTCCATGTCCTCCTTCAGGAGATGCATGTTGCCAAGAGATGATATGATCTCTAAGAACATAATCAGAACCCACCACAATCTTTCCTTTTCTTCTCAAAAATCCGTTTTGAAGACTATACTTTGGGTGAGGTTGATTATTCTGCAACTGACTCAGCACATCCTTCAGGTGATTATCCAACTCATAACTGGCATGAATAGATTTCTCCAAATCTGAATGAACTACTGTAAGAGCTAAGCATTAAATTTCAGAACCTTTAACTCTAGATAAAGCATCAGCTACTACATTCTCTTTACCTCCTTTATACTGAATCTCATAATCAAAACCCATGAGTTTAGATAGCCAAAAATGCTGAAATGGTGTAGAGATCCTTTGCTGTAAAAGCCACTTGAGACTCTTTTGATCAGTTTTGATTACAAAATGAGTCCCAAACAAGTACTGCTCCCATTTCTGAACTGCACATACAATAGCCAATAGCTCTTTTTCATAAACAGAAAGCTTTTGCCACCTAGAACCCAAAGATTTGCTGATAAAAGCTAATGGATGGTTGTCTTGCATTAAAACAGCTCCCACCCCTTCCTTGGAAGCATCTGTTTCAATAACAAATATCTTGCTAAAATCAGGCAAAGCCAATACTAGAGCAGAGACCAAAGCAGACTTAAGTTGGTCAAATGCTATTTGTGAACTTGAATTCCACTGGAGAGCCCCTTTCTTAAGCTGAGAAATCAATGCCTTTATCCTTTTTGTAGTTAAATCTCTACCTCCATGTCCTCCTTCAGGAGATGCATGTTGCCAAGAGATGATATGATCTCTAAGAACATAATCAGAACCCACCACAATCTTCTATTTTCTTCTCAAAAATCCGTTTTGAAGACTATACTTTGGGTGAGGTTGATTATTCTGCAACTGACTCAGCACATCCTTCAGGTGATTATCCAACTCATAACTGGCATGAATAGATTTCTCCAAATCTGAATGAACTACTGTAAGAGCTAAGCATTAAATTTCAGAACCTTTAACTCTAGATAAAGCATCAGCTACTACATTCTCTTTACCTCCTTTATACTGAATCTCATAATCAAAACCCATGAGTTTAGATAGCCAAAAATGCTGAAATGGTGTAGAGATCCTTTGCTGTAAAAGCCACTTGAGACTTTTTTGATCAGTTTTGATTACAAAATGAGTCCCAAACAAGTACTGCTCCCATTTCTGAACTGCACATACAATAGCTAATAGCTCTTTTTCATAAACAGAAAGCTTTTGCCACCTAGAACCCAAAGATTTGCTGATAAAAGCTAATGGATGGTTGTCTTGCATTAAAACAACTCCCACCCCTTCCTTGGAAACATCTGTTTCAATCAAATATCTTGCTAAAATTAGGCAAAGCCAATATTAGAGCAGAGACCAAAGCAGACTTAAGTTGGTCAAATGCTATTTGTGAACTTGAATTCCACTGGAAAGCCCCTTTCTTAAGCTGAGAAATCAATGCCTTTATCCTTTTTTTAGTTAAATCTCTACCTCCATGTCCTCCTTCAGGAGATGCATGTTGCCAAGAGATGATATGATCTCTAAGAACATAATCAGAACCCACCACAATCTTCCCTTTTCTTCTCAAAAATCCGTTTTGAAGACTATACTTTGGGTGAGGTTGATTATTCTGCAACTGACTCAGCACATCCTTCAGGTGATTATCCAACTCATAACTGGCATGAATAGATTTCTCCAAATCTGAATGAACTACTGTAAGAGCTAAGCATTAAATTTCAGAACCTTTAACTCTAGATAAAACATCAGCTACTACATTCTCTTTACCTCCTTTATACTGAATCTCATAATCAAAACCCATGAGTTTAGATAGCCAAAAATGCTGAAATGGTGTAGAGATCCTTTGCTGTTGATAACGTGTATTTTATACACGTTTTGTCTTTTATTCTTCTGCATTTTTGTTAGTTTCGAATGTTATTTTATTAATATTTGTTATGTTTTTCATCTTTCAGGCCTCATGCTTAATTGTTGAAAAGATGGATTATTTTGGGCTTGGAAGGCGAAGAAATTCAAGAGGATAGTTAGAAGATGCATGCTCGCAATGTCGGGAGGTGTTTAATGCATTATATTGAAGATTTTATCTCGTACGGGCAGCTGTACGGCCGTTCAACAGGCCGTTCAAAGGAGCAGAATTTTCGTACGGGCAGCTGTACGGCCGTACAGCAGGCCGTACGGAGCTGCTGAGTATTAAATGAGCATATCATATCTTAACCTATATCATCACTTCTAACATCTAACATCTTGGCCTCTTGAAGAACATAAACTAGGGTTAGTAGAGTAGAGAGAGATACATCAATTACTCATAATCTAGCATTGATTATGAGTAACTAACTCCATATATTTGGCTCAAGGAGGAATTCTTGTACTAAACCCACTTCAATTTAAGTAAGATCTATTTCACTCTATCTTGAATTCTTGAGTTGTATTGTTTATGATTTTGCTTGGAGAATTGTAAGTTGCTTCAATTTGCTCTTCTTGTAATATCAATTGCTAATTGTTTGTGCTAATCCGTAATTGTTAGTACATTCATTATAGTAGCACAAGTTTAGTGTACCTAAATTCTCAAAATTCAAGTGCAAATACCTAGGTTGAGCTCCTCATCCTTGGGTTTGTCCTAGCCTCTCTTTGATTGATTCCTTGATTTGGTTAAATTGGTAGTGCTTCACTATTGGTTGCTAGTATCAAGAGAACTAATTTATGTGCTTCACTAAATTAGTGTTTATAATAGAAGAGAAATAAGTGATTGTGTGCTTCACCAATTATCTTGGTTAGGTAGAGTTGGATATATTTGCTTGTTGTTGGGTTGAAGTGCTTGAATATCCATAATCCTTGGGTCAAATATTCATTGTCTTGTTAATTTGCTCATTGTGTTGTTGTGTTGGTAAATTTGGATAGTTGCCATTAACTTAGTTGTATTTTTGTAGCAATTTAGTTATTGTATGCAAGGTGTTTGATAAAACACCTTAACCAAACTCAAAACCCCCCATTTACACACTACTAGATTGTAAGAGATAATCTACTCGAAATCGATATTGAGAGTCCTTCCCTGTGAACGAACTTCGAAAAACACTACCTTCAAATTGGCGCCGCTGCCGGGGAAGGCAACAATATTAATTTTGAGTTAATTGTTTCTTATATTTTAGATTTTATCTTTGTATATAATTTTTTTTTCTTTCTTTGTTGTTTTTATTGGTGTGTCTTCATGTTTATTGGATATAGACATGAACTAACTCTTTCAGGAGACGATGAATAACTATTTTGGTTGGAATAACGCTCAAGATTTCACCTATGATCAAGAACGATATCAAGATTTTAATTCTTTTCAGAATTTTAACGCGTATCAGGTGAATTCTTTATATTCTACAAACTCATGCTATGCTCCTTACCCTCCTAGCATCGATTATTCATATGCTTGTGAAAATCAATGTTATGATCCCCAATATAATTCCCAAGACCATCAAGGATCTTCTTCATCTACATTGTCATCACTTGAAGAAATGATGAAACAAATGGCGGCAAACAACCTCCAATTTCAAAACATCACTTCTCAAAGCATATCCAACTTGGAAAAGCAAATGAGTCAACTAGCCGAAACCGTGAGTCGATTAGAGGAGGTCAATCCTCCTACTAATCACGATTCTTGTTTTGTAATTGATGAAAATGTTGTGCATGATGAATTTGCTTGTTTAGTTGACGATTGCCCTAAGCTTGACAATGATAAATTGGATGTAGTTGAGGATCTACCAAATTTAGAAAATACTTTTGTGCTTAATGAATTGGTAGATGAGATAAAAATTAATAAATGTCCAATTGAAATTGAGAATGAATTTGAGCTTAAGATTGATGAGGTTGAAATTTTTGCTTGGGTATATAAGGATCCAATTTGGGAGCAATTTTTGAGTCGTAGTTATAATGATTATTCTGACAATTTTTCTAACTACTTTTCTTTCGCAAAGTCTCCTGAAGATGTGAAGATCCTAAAAATATTTTTATATTTTTATGGATCAAAGGTATATTTGCACACCTTATTCTTATTATTGATTCGTAGGTATGTGCATTTATTTGCTTTTTCACCTCATTAGTTATAATACTTGTATAAATAAGTCGAGCCAACGACAATAAACAAAGCGCTTTTTGGGAGGCAACCCAAGGTACGTATGTATTTATATATTTTTTATGCGTGTGTTAGATTTCTTGCATTTATGTAGAGTGTTATTCATATTGTGGATTTGAGGATTGATCTAAATATTAGTGAGTGGGGATTCCATTTTTCATCTATTTTAATTCTAAGAAAATATCCTAAAAAAAAAATTATGTATTTTTGTGGTTTGATTAATGAATTTTATAATAGATTTTCAAAAAAATAATAATAATAATTCCTCACTCAATAATATTTAGTATCGTTAATTCTAATTTTTATGATTTTTATATTTGTTCCACACTTGCCTTGATGTGTTTGTTCATGTTTTCAGGATTTACTAATTTATTCAAGCATTCAAGGTTTGTGTGAATTTTTGAAAAAAAAAAAAATACAATTTTGTAAATTTTCAGGACTGTACGGGCTATCGTACGGGCTACAGACCGTGCAGCAAGCCGTGAAACAGGCTGTGCATTTTTTGTAGGCTTTTGTCCAAGTTGCAGTTCAAAATGAGGGGATTTTTTCAAGCCTTACCCACCTATTGCACAGGCTGTACAACTCTTTCAAAAATAAAAATTGCCAAACAGAGGCATAACAATCCTCCTCACTGTTCCTCCATTTTTCCCAGCACCCACAACTTAACCTACCTCTTATCTCATCTAACTTAGCCTCTTCAAGGAAAAATTAGGGTTAGTAGAGTAGATAGAAAAACATCAATTACTCATAATCTAGCATTGATTATGAGTAACTAACTCCATATATTTGGCTCAAGGAGGAATTCTTGTACTAAACCCACTTCAATTTAAGTAAGATCCATTTCACTCTATCTTGAATTCTTGAGTTGTATTGTTTATGATTTTGCTTGGAGAATTGTAAGTTGCTTCAATTTGCTCTTCTTGTAATATCAATTGCTAATTGTTTGTGCTAATCCGTAATTGTTAGTACATTCATTATAGTAGCACAAGTTTAGTGTACCTAAATTCTCAAAATTCAAGTGCAAATACCTAGGTTGAGCTCCTCATCCTTGGGTTTGTCCTAGCCTCTCTTTGATTGATTCCCTGATTTGGTTAAATTGGTAGTGCTTCACTGTTGGTTGCTAGTATCAAGAGAACTAATTTATGTGCTTCACTAAATTATTGTTTATAATAGAAGAGAAATAAGTGATTGTGTGCTTCACCAATTATCTTGGTTAGGTAGAGTTGAATATATTTGCTTGTTGTTGGGTTGAAGTGCTTGAATATCCATAATCCTTGGGTCAAATATCCCTTGTCTTGTTAATTTGCTCATTGTGTTGTTGTGTTGGCAAATTTGGATACTAGCCATTAACTTAGTTGTGTTTTTATAGCAATTTATTTATCGTAGGCAAGGTGTTTGTTAAAATACCTCAACCAAACTCAAACCCCCCCATTTTCCACACTACTAGATTGTAAGAGATAATCTACTCGAAATCGATATTGAGAGTCCTTCCCTGTGAACGAACTTCGAAAAACACCAACACAACAACACAATGAGCAAATTAACAAGACAATGAATATTTGACCCAAGGATTATGGATATTCAAGCACTTTAACCCAACAACAAGCAAATATATCCAACTCTACCTAACCAAGATAATTGGTGAAGCACACAATCACTTATTTCTCTTCTATTATAAACACTAATTTAGTGAAGCACATAAATTAGTTCTCTTGATACTAGCAACCAATAGTGAAGCACTACCAATTTAACCAAATCAAGGAATCAATCAAAGAGAGGCTAGGACAAACCCAAGGATGAGGAGCTCAACCTAGGTATTTGCACTTGAATTTTGAGAATTTAGGTACACTAAACTTGTGCTACTATAATGAATGTACTAACAATTACGGATTAGCACAAACAATTAGCAATTGATATTACAAGAAGAGCAAATTGAAGCAACTTACAATTCTCCAAGCAAAATCATAAACAATACAACTCAAGAATTCAAGATAGAGTGAAATAGATCTTACTTAAATTGAAGTGGGTTTAGTACAAGAATTCCTCCTTGAGCCAAATATATGGAGTTAGTTACTCATAATCAATGCTAGATTATGAGTAATTGATGTATCTCTCTCTACTCTACTAACCCTAGTTTATGTTCTTCAAGAGGCCAAGAAAAAAAAATCAAAAACCAAAATTTAATTCTTTTTAATTTTGATTTTAGTTTTTAATTTTCTAAAACTAAGTAATTATTTTATTTTAGTTTTAGTTTTAAATTAGATTTTTGATTTTATTATTAATTACTTAGTTATTTTATTTTTATTTTAGCTTTGTTTTAAATTTGATTTTTGATTTTATTATTATTTCAGTTTTAAATTTGATTTTTATTTTATTTTATTATTTTATTTTATTATTAATTGGTTAGTTATTTTATTTTATTTAAAAAAACAAAAACAAATATTTTTATTATTTATATATTCTTAATTAGTATATTGTAGTAGCTTTGACGGTGTGGATTTTGGCGTGTCGTTTATTTTTGTAGGGTTGCTTGTGGTTTGTGGCATCAGTTCAAATCTTGGCTTGCAATATTTGGAGTTGGATTTGGGCAAATATGATGGTGCTCCCGATCCTTGTTGCTTATTTTTAGGGGAGTTTTCTTCCACTTTTGTTTCTCCCTCATTTTTATTTGTCATGCATGAGGACATGCCTTGTTTTAAGTGGGGGAAGGATTGTTTATTTTGATGTCCGTTTCGTTTGCATTTGTTTGTAAAATTTATGACATTGTGAGCTTGTAGTCTTGTTTTCTCCTATAACGTGTCTAGCATTATCAATTTGATGTGAATCTATAAGATTGATGCACCTTTTTTTGCACACACTCACTTAAAATGGCAAAAGTCTAGATTGTTGTAATTAAATTGTGAATTTGACGATTATCTCTTAGCATGCATGGAATCAAATCGAGAAGATGTTATTACAACGTAAACCTTGTGAGGCCTTGAACGATGATTCTTTTTGCTTGTGTGTTGCTCCCTCTTTATGTGTGTTTGTTGCTCTAGGGCTTGCATTAAACCTTCATTCATGGATGCACCATAATAAGGAAATTCTATTTAGGATAACCTTTTTGACCTTTTTAACTTGTGAACCATGAAAATAATCCCTAGTTACCCCTTTGAAGCTTATATCCATATTTTTCTTCGTAACTTTCTCCTTTTATACATGAGTCAAAGCCAAATACTTCACTCTCGACCTAGTTCAGCTAGTTGAGTCTTGGAAAGAATTGATTGCTGAGCATGAGAATTTGGAGATGTTGTGAAGAGGAAGAATGCTAATTATTGTAAGTGGGAACTAGTTTGATGTGTATATCTAGATGTGGTTCAAAGTTCTTTGTAGTATTTATTTATGTTATGCATTCCCTTTGCTAAAATAATAATAATAAAGGGGATGTAAAAAAAAAGAAAAAAAAAAGAAAAAAAAAGCAATAAATCTTTGTACTTTATTTTGTTTCAATTTTCTTGGTAAATGTGGTTGTGTTTTGTAATTGTAAATGAGTGAAGACATTCTTTAGTTTGAGAATTTGGTGGACGAAGCGAGCAAGCGTCATTTTGACTCAACTAACGAGACTTTTACACCTTCCTTGAACTTAAATTTGCATACCTTCACCCAAGCCTCATTACAACCCATTTTATGAATTCCTTGTTTTTGGTGCAATCCGAAATTTAGGTGAACATGCAAGGTCAAGTAGAGCGCATGCATTTAGATTTGGAGTTGAGTGAAATCTCTAGCCCATACTTGTGTGATACATAATTGAGAGATGTGAGATTTTTCACCATACAATTTCATCTTCTTAATGCGAAGCCGTGTATGCTTTGTGATCATCTTGTCTAGTGTTCATGATTGAAGTGCATTCATTCTATCTTTAATGTCATGGTTACATTTTGCACAAGGAGTGTCATCTTGATTCTTGAATTGGTTGTTAGCTCGTTTTAGTGGATGACAAGGTGAATAGCTCTATATGTTTGATTTTAGTTACAAGTAGACGGCTCAGACATGTGAGTGTAGTAGTTAGCTTATTTTGTAGGTATTGTTAGTTTTTTGTTTATTGGTGATTTTTGTGATTTTGTGGGTACATCATCTATAAACCCTCACGAGACCTCACTCGTCCACTAGGGCTACCTAGGGGTTCCAAGGGCTTGTTGCATATGCCAAATGCAACCGTGATCACCTACGGAAGTGGTACTAGTTAGAAATATATGGTTATGTTAATTTTAGTTTGCTCGGGACTAGCAAAGTTTAAGTGGGGGAAGATTTGATAACGTGTATTTTATACACGTTTTGTCTTTTATTCTTCTGCATTTTTGTTAGTTTCGAATGTTGTTTTATTAATATTTGTTATGTTTTTCATCTTTCAGGCCTCATGCTTAATTGTTGAAAAGATGGATTATTTTGGGCTTGGAAGGCGAAGAAATTCAAGATGATAGTTAGAAGATGCATGCTCGCAATGTCGGGAGGTGTTTAATGCATTATATTGAAGATTTTATCTCGTACGGGCAGCTGTACGGCCGTTCAACAGGCCGTTCAAAGGAGCAGAATTTTCGTACGGGCAGCTGTACGGCCGTACAGCAGGCCGTACGGAGCTGCTGAGTATTAAATGAGCATATCATATCTTAACCTATATCATCACTTCTAACATCTAACATCTTGGCCTCTTGAAGAACATAAACTAGGGTTAGTAGAGTAGAGAGAGATACATCAATTACTCATAATCTAGCATTGATTATGAGTAACTAACTCCATATATTTGGCTCAAGGAGGAATTCTTGTACTAAACTCACTTCAATTTAAGTAAGATCTATTTCACTCTATCTTGAATTCTTGAGTTGTATTGTTTATGATTTTGCTTGGAGAATTGTAAGTTGCTTCAATTTGCTCTTCTTGTAATATCAATTGCTAATTGTTTGTGCTAATCCGTAATTGTTAGTACATTCATTATAGTAGCACAAGTTTAGTGTACCTAAATTCTCAAAATTCAAGTGCAAATACCTAGGTTGAGCTCCTCATCCTTGGGTTTGTCCTAGCCTCTCTTTGATTGATTCCTTGATTTGGTTAAATTGGTAGTGCTTCACTATTGGTTGCTAGTATCAAGAGAACTAATTTATGTGCTTCACTAAATTAGTGTTTATAATAGAAGAGAAATAAGTGATTGTGTGCTTCACCAATTATCTTGGTTAGGTAGAGTTGGATATATTTGCTTGTTGTTGGGTTGAAGTGCTTGAATATCCATAATCCTTGGGTCAAATATTCATTGTCTTGTTAATTTGCTCATTGTGTTGTTGTGTTGGTAAATTTGGATAGTTGCCATTAACTTAGTTGTATTTTTGTAGCAATATGCAAGGTGTTTGATAAAACACCTTAACCAAACTCAAACCCCCCCCCCCCATTTACACACTACTAGATTGTAAGAGATAATCTACTCGAAATCGATGTTGAGAGTCCTTCCCTGTGAACGAACTTCGAAAAACACTACCTTCAGCTGTAAAAGCCACTTGAAACTCTTTTGATCAGTTTTGATTACAAAATGAGTCCCAAACAAGTACTGCTCCCATTTCTGAACTGCACATACAATAGCTAATAGCTCTTTTTCATAAACAGAAAGCTTTTGCCACCTAGAACCCAAAGATTTGCTGATAAAAGCTAATGGATGGTTGTCTTGCATTAAAACAGCTCCCACCCCTTCCTTGGAAGCATATGTTTCAATAACAAATATCTTGCTAAAATCAGGCAAAGCCAATACTAGAGCAGAGACCAAAGCAGACTTAAGTTGGTCAAATGCTATTTGTGAACTTGAATTCCACTGGAAAGCCCCTTTCTTAAGCTGAGAAATCAATGCCTTAGAAATGCCAGCATAATTCTTTATAAACTTTCTGTAATATCCTGCAAGACCTAGGAAACTCCTCAA
Source organism: Saposhnikovia divaricata (assembly GCA_036435485.1). Lineage (NCBI taxonomy): Eukaryota > Viridiplantae > Streptophyta > Magnoliopsida > Apiales > Apiaceae > Saposhnikovia > Saposhnikovia divaricata. The sequence goes on from CM071600.1 coordinate 32,381,343, forward strand.
CTCTTTAACACATGTAGGAACAGGCCAACTAGCAATAGCACTAATTTTTTTAGGATCTGTCTCAACACCATTACCAGAAATAAAATGACCTAAATACTCTATTTTCTGCACAACAAATGAACACTTAATCTCATTAACAAATAGAGAATTCAGTCTCATCAATTCAAACGCCCGGTGTAAATGCTGCCAATGCTCAATCTTATCCTTGCTATAAACCAAAATATCATCAAAGAACACCAAGACACATTTTCTGAGCAGAGGCTTAAAAACTGCATTCATCCACCCCTGAAAAGAAGATGGAGCATTTGTCAAACCAAAAGGCATTACGAAAAATTCATAATGTCCACTATGTGTCTTGAAAGCAGTCTTAAAAACATCCTTCTCATACATTCTCAACTGATGATAACCAGCCCTGAGATCCAATTTACTAAACACAGTAGAACCAGCCAGCTCATCTATCAATTCATCAACCACTGGTATAGGAAATTTATCCTTAACAGTCTTCTTATTAAGATCTCTATAATCTACACACAATCTCCAAGAACCATCTTTCTTCCTCACTAAAACCACTGGAGATGCAAATGGACTAGCACTATTCTGAATGATGCCTCTGGATAACATCTCTTCCACCATCTGCTCAATGATATCTCTTTGTTTTAAAGGATATCTATATGGTCTTATATTTACAGGAGTTGCACCTTCAATTAAAGGGATCCTATGATCAAAAACTCTTCTTGAAGGTGGTAATTCAGTTGGTTCTTTAAAGATGTCCACATACTGATTCTTCAAACTTCTCAATTCTTCATCACCAGACTCAATCTCAGAAGTATCCATCTCATTCAAAGAATACACCACATCAAATTTCTCTTTGACCTCATGTTGTAATAGCTGTATAATGCACAAGTGTGCTGCATTTTGCATTAGTTTAAGAGATGGTTCACCATTAATCACTTTAAGCTTCTGAGGAGATACACCTTTCAATTTAATGACCTTACTGTCAACCTCAAATTCCATCAAAAGCTTCTTAAAATCCCATTTCATAGTGCCTAGAGTACTAAGCCACTGAACTCCCAACACCATATCACAACTACCTAAGTCAATTAGCATCACCTTCGTAGAGAACAATTGACCTCCCATTCTCCATGAAAAACTATTGACTACATGTTGGCACTTGATATGATTACCATCAGCAACAATTACTTCTTGAACAGGGATATCTTCCATATGACAATTTAGTAATCTAGCCATACTAATATCCAAAAAATTGTGAGTGCTCCCAGAATCCACCAAAATATGAAGAGGTTTGTTCTGCATCATTCCTTTAACTCTCATAGTTTTAAAAGACTGATTTCCAACTAAAGCACTTACAGAAATACAAGGATCTTGACCTGAGATCTCCTCTTCCTCAAAATCTTCACTACAATCTTCATATAACTGTCCTTCTCCAACAAATCCAGGAATCTCAACAGTAAACAACTGTGACTCTTTAAACTTGCATTTATGCCCCCTCTCATATTTCTGATCACAATAATAACACAATCCTTTTGCAAATTTCTCAGCTCTAATTTCTGCTGGTATGAACTGAAAAGGTTTCATAACAGTCTTTGAAACACCAAAATTAGGTTTAGTTTGAGGTGTAGGCAACAAAGGAGGTTTATTAGCATTAGAATTGAACAGAGTTGGTGAGAAAGATTTAGTAGTCTGAACTGAGTTACTAAACTTTGTATTTTTCGGTAATGATGCCAACAGAGACTCTTCTTGCAATCTTGCATATCCAATGGCTTCAGCAACACTAGTAGGTTTAAAGGCCTTAACAAAAGGTTTAACAGCAGATTTTAATCCTACAACAAAACTTTCTAAGAAATAAGCATCCGGTAAAACATGATTATGCTGCTCCATTAACGATCTCAAATTATCAAATTCATCGATATAGGTTTCAATAGTACCAGTCTGTTGCAGTTTGTTAAATTGCTCTACTACATTAGCAGCAGTATCATCTTTAAAACGAGCACTTAAATCTATAACAAACTCACTCCAATCGACATTTCTCCGCACAGACAAATAATTTGAGACCCAAACTTCTGCCTTATCACTCATATACAGAGAAGCAAGATCAACTTTCTGATTATCAGGTATTTTACACAAAGTAAAATATTTCACACATTTCTTAACCCAATTCCTAGCACCACTGCCATCAAACTTAGGAAATTCGATCTTAGGAGTAAAACCTAGAGGTTTAGGCAAGATATTACCTCCAATAGCACCTCCTGTTAATGGATTAACTTGCTCCGCTCTTCGAATTGTATTTCCGCCATTAGAATCAGAAGGATCAGATCTGATAACTTCTATCGAGCCGTTAACTGTCGTCTCCTTCAATTCTCGAATTATCCTGATGATCTCATCAAACTTAGCATCATAATGCTTCGTTTGTTCCTCAAAACGTTTATCAATCGCTTTGAACCGATCTTTAACTTGTTCATCCATGGATACAGCTGCTGAGTACGTTTTTCTTGTTTGCGGAGCCAGTTCTACAACGTTTTTACACACTAACTCAATGGAAACACGATGATCGCCAGGTCGAATTGCTCTGATACCATTGAAACAGCTTACTCAAACTTAATAATGAAATGTTTACAAAAGATCTTAAAAACCAGAAATTAGATAGAGAAACAGATGCGAGAGGTAACAGAGAGATTGTGAGAGAGAGAAACAGAATAGAGAAAGAATGTTTTTCTTGATTTTTCAGATAATCCACAAAATGACCAATCAATGACTTAATAAACCAAATTCTTCTAACAACTTCCTAACAGAATTTGGCGCCACAGTTTTGTATTTAAAAGTATATCTATATATATTTTAATGTTAGGAGATCAGAAAGCTATCAGGAATGTTCAAAATAATTTTCTTGAATTCTTGTATTTTTGAATTTTTTATTAAAATTGTTTTCATGCATTAAGTAGCTCTTAATGATATATTAATTAACATTAATTATACCTAAAAATATATATTAAATTTGTCTACTTATTTATTAATTTAAAAACTTTATTTCAACATTATAAATATTATTTCAATATTAAATATTAATTACATATATAATTAAGTTTATTTTTAGATAAAATGACGGCTTAAAATTATTTACATTGCATCTTTTTTTAATCCTTAACAAATACCATTGCAATTTCTTTTAGGACAATTGTAGTACAGACGATCCTTAACTTTTCAAGCAATCTTTATTATTAGTGATTATGAAAATCGTAATAAATTATGAAAATATATTAATTTTCTCTTAACACCAGTAAAGATGATATAAATAGTTTTTCATTTTTACACATGAATAAATTACACATGACCAAATCGATTAAATTGAAAAAACTCAATTTTATCGGTAGATTAAATCGATAAAAAAGTTATATATCCGTTGTTCATTATATCGTTTCAAAATAAATTAATTTTTAACTAAATAAATTCTTAAACTACTATTAAACAAGTATGTTTTGAGAGGGGCGTCAGTTTTAGAAAGTGTTATTATATTTAATATTTATAACTTTGATCGTAAAAACTACATTTGTATTATAATTGGTACTTTTTATGTTTATGATATTTTTTAAGATTATCATAAACATAACAAATTTATAATTCATGTAAATTATTTTGAATCAATTTTTTTAAAAGAATCTTAAAAGACCAATTAATTTTTAAAATATTAAAAATTAATTTTTCTGTTTTCAATATTTTAAAATGGAAATTTATAAACCGCGCGAAGCGCGGATAAATTGACTAGTTTATTCTAAATTTCAAATACAAAAACCCCTTTATCAATATCAGAACCTGTTCCTATGCATAGCAAATCCAATCTACTCACATTGGGCCTACGGGTAGTTAGTTTTGAGCAGGAAAAACCTTTATTTCGTAAAGAAAATACTCCCTCCCTCACAAAAAACTCTTCCCAGTTCCCTTGAACATGTTTGTCAACACACACTTTTAATCGTTAATATCTTTAATTTCGTATTAGTATTAAATATAAAAACTTCACTGTATTAAAGTACTCATAAATACGAATCCAACAAGATCACTCATGACTATATTTAAATTAGACGTAAATTAGTAATTTGTCTTTTGTTATGAATAGTGCCGACATATGAAACGAGAAGAGAATTATGAGACGGATGGACTAACAACAAAAAAAAACGAAGGAGATTTATATCAGGGCTCTTACTATTTTTTCAGCTCCACGAGGAGAATGATTAGTGTTCCTTTTAACTCCATCTTCACTGTAAACGTTTACAGTGTAATTTAGAACTCCACAACTTAATCAAGGAGTAAATTAATTAAAATAAAGGGGGGATTAGACTTTGAGGAGACCATTGATGTGTGATTAGGGAACTACAACTGAGATTTGGAATCATGACCATAACTATTACTCCCTCCGTCTCAAAAAACATTTCCTGTTTTCTATTTTGGATCATTCAAAATACTTTTCCTATTTCTATTTTAAGCCATATACAAACAATATCCAATACCCACTTTATCTTAAAAGCTGTGCCCTTTTATGTATAAACAAATCAATTTTTAAAAAAAAAGAAAACAAACCAAAAATATCGTCAATCATTACTCAGACACAAACCACACCTCTTATTTTCTTATCCTCTCTTCTCTCTTCAACCACTGCACTTCAGCCGCGATTCAATTGACTATAAAATTAGCCGTTAATTAACCCACCATCTCTTTTGATTTTCTTCTTGAAATTACCCGTGAAATTGACTGTGAGTAATATGGATTTGCATACCGGGTTTACGGATTCCGATGATGAGATTACGGGTGATGAGATTACGGGTTCTTATCACTGTTCCGATCCCGATCACTGTGATAGAGGCGAAGATTGTGACGGGGAACATACGTACAGTCGCGAATACTATCGAATGAGAGGGGGAGAAGATGAGGTATCCGAAAACAAATCGGAGATTACGGTCGACGGAAAATCGCAATTGCCTGCGGATGTCGTTGTAATTGATGATTGTGAGGATGATGATGATACCGGTGACACCGATCCAGTAGATTTGCCCTCATATTCCGGTGACGATGATCCTAACTACGATTCCGAAGATGAGTGTTCGTGTTCATAATTCCGTACGTATCCCAATTTACTCTTTATGTTAATCAGGGTATTTTGATATGTTGATTGCAAGAATTTCTTTGTTGTTTATTGTGTGATTTGTATGCTTAATTTACTTAATTTACTCCCTTGCATGTCTTCCGTTTGTATGCCTTTACAGTTTGCAAGCCTTGTTTTTATTAAAATGGGAATGTTTATATGTATATGTGGTTTTTCCATAACAGCTAAACGATCCATAGCTTGTATCTTTAGTTTGGCTGCATTTATTACATTGTTTTGTTGCTAATTAATCAGATTTTAAGGTTCTGTTAGTTTTGTAATCTTTTGTTCATAATGTGAATTTCCCCTCTTTTCTAAACCCCTTTTGATTGTAATATGCAGTTTATAATCCTAGTTTCCATGTATATAAAAATGGTTTAGTGTCCAAAGAATGATATCAAAATGGCAATCTTGGTTGATCATCCTGCCCTAGCTTTAAGTATGAGGTCTAATTGGAAGTCACTGATCGTAAGATTAATCAAGGGCACTGTCTGTTTATATGTATGTATTAACTCTGTTAGCTTATATGTCAAGGTTTGTAGGTTCATGGTCATAGACTTATAGTCACAGGATTTTCTGCGATGTTTTTTGTTTTAGTTGTAGTTTGAAAAAGTAAGGTTATAGTAAGGTTATATTAAAATGTTCACAAAACTTTAAATCACTAGCTTAATTTTATCCAGGCAGGGTATCTACTAGGCTAAAACAAAAGAATTATCGTGACATCAATACTTGGCTGCTATCATGACATCGTTGTTCTACCACCGGCAAATGATTTGAGATGGTTCATCAACAGATCTGCGAATGCTTTATATAAGAAAACTACTTTTTCTTGGTCATTCTTAAAAGCTATTAGAAAATGCATTTATTTCTCATACATTATCTCCCTTCTTTAGCATGCCCACGAATAAGCTATTCAGTTAGTTCTCATTCAATTGATAGGACAGAGTCCCCTTAACTAAATATAATTTGATCGCTGATTTGCCATAGCTTCATGTACAGACCTGGTTCTAGGCTCTCATTTGACCCCAGACCTGGTGCACTTAGAAACTTGAAAGACTTTGAAGTCTGAATATTAAGATTGTGATCGCTGGAAAGTAGAAACATTAAGATTGCAAAATGAATAGAAAAGAAAACAAAAGGACACAAACTTGTATGCACATCAGTGAATACTATTGCCCTTCATAGCTGCATTGAGAATCTCAACAGAAACTCTTTTTTTGCTAAATAACTGAAACTCTTTTGGTGCCATTAAAATTAACACCTTGTGTCTTTGGGGAAAATGGGTTTGTTTGTTGTGTAATTCCTTCAAGTTTAGATAACGTTTGTATTCACTTCTTGTATAACTGGGAAGGTGATAAAAAAAAGGAGAGAGGCCTATTTCAAGTATAGGTAAACTCCAATATTCCCAGAAGGAACTTCTCTTGATTGCTAAGATGATGAACTGAAATTACCAAGTTCTCAATTAATATACTCATGACCATCAACACATATAACCTACTAAAGCACTTTCAACAGACGGGCATTGTCTGTTATGAGCTCAAACTCAACCATTTCAGTAGTGATGTTAAAGTGAATGTGGTTTTAACTAAACATATCTACTGTTAAAGTGAGTAGTGTGTTCAGTGGTGTTACTCTTAAGCAGCTAGGTTATATTTAAGGGAATGTAAAAACATAGTTGCATTCATATATTTGCATAGTTGCATTCATACATTTGCATACATTCATACATGTCACCAAAACACAGCCCACATTACTTCATTCTTGTGCATTTGAGCCTTCTTCTTGTGGTCCCTGTACCAAATTCCAGGCTTGCAACACAGCCTACATTGGTGCTGTCACTTGAACTGGAAGTTCTCCTCTAGCTGCTAGTTTTTTCTTGTTCACATGGGGTAGCAGATAGTCATTTGAACCCTTCACCTTTAGAATTTCATTCATTACATATTGATAGGATAACCACACATTTGCAAGTGTTATTGGCTCTAACTCATAGAATGCTTCATTCACTACAGCCATCATATCATCAACATCTTTTGGCATTTTTTTGTGCATTAATGATTGAATGCTTCTAAAAAAACCCCAAGTCTAAAATGTTTAAATCTGGACTGTTTGGTGGTTGTTGAACAAGAATGAATGTAAAGTCCCCTTGCTTATGAACTTGTTGCCATTCATGATCATCTTGAGTAATGTGAGTTCTTGCATTATCTTGTTGTATAAATATTACCTTAGGACCTTCAATTGGTGGCCATTTCTGAATGATTGCTGGTACTATCTGATTAATAAGCATGCTTCTTGTTTCTTTTCTGCCAACTGACTCAACAATCTTAGTAATCACTGTCCCCTTAGCTCTATATTTAGAAGCCCTCTTTGCTGGTTCTTGATATGTGAATGGAAATATGCCCAACTTGCCATCAAATGTGCATTCATCTTGTGCATTAAACCTAGGTCTTGCAACAGCAGCTGTGAACATCACCTTCGGTATAAATTTACTTGACTTGGCAGACCTATATTTGCCTCTTCCATTTTTTTCCAAGTACACTCTTTGTGATTTCTTACTCAAGTAAAACCACTTTTCATCTATGTGCACAAAATCAAACATAGGCCTATATTGCCTCTTTGTTTCTGCTGTATCTCCCATGAGGAGGTCCAAAATCCATTCCATCCTTTGTAACATGTTAGGAGCTTTTAATCCGGGATGTAATGGATTGGTGTGAGGTTTGATAAGGCCCCTCTTTATCATTCTGCCACATGTACTTGTTGATACTTGCAACTTAACAGCCAAGTCTCTTATGCATGATCTATCACCCATATTAATATCTTGAACTGCATTAGGTAGCAACTGGATCCTTTTTCTTCCTGAATTATGACCATTTGTTGCCATGTTGACCCTCATATTTAGTGCCCTCTGTTTCTTTGCTAGGTTCCATATGCTACTAACTGTTCTTGTTGTAACATTGTACATCTTTGCTACATCTTGAAATGCACCCTGATAAGGTTTTCCAGGAGTTTTTGTTGATTGGTTGCCAAGCAGGAACACCAGTATTTCTAATCTTTTATCATAGCTGAGTTTTGGTCTTTTTCTGTGCTGTTGATTACTACTTCTGTGTTGTTCTTGTGTATGCAGGTCTGGTGCTTCATTTAAATCAAACTCAGCTGCTAGTGGTTCGTTTAAATCAAACTCTATTGCTGGTTGTTCATTGAGATCAAAAGGGAAACAACCTTCATGATTCATGTCTGCACAGAGAAAGCTTGAAGCAGCTTTTTTTTATATCAGTTGTGTTTGTATATATTCAGCTGTGTTTGTATGTATTCAGTTGTGGTTGTGAGTATATTGTTTTGTAAAATGGGGGGAACGTTTATGATTAGGTGACTTGTGTAATTGATTATTTTAATTTAATTATGTAAAATGGGGGGAAAGTTTAAGTTAATTACTCTGCTTTCCCCCTAAAATTTCCCACCCAATCATTGTTAAACATAGTTTAAACTTTTTCTTAAAATCTGTGTTTTGAACCAAAGCAGAAATGCTTTCTGAGACAGAGGGAGTATTTTTTTGTTAAGCAATCATGACCATAACTACTGGTGTACGTGTGTGGTAGTCTTTAGTATTATTACTCTACCATTTGACTTATCATGACGTATTTTTGTCACATACTTCCTCCATCTGTATTATTTTTTTATAATTTTTTATTTTAATTGGTATATATTTTAAAACACATTGTTTCATAAATTATTTTAACTTTTTTATGAGTAATAATTAAAATTAAATTTATATTCGAAAAAAGAAAATTTTAAAAATAAATTATGAAACTATACTTTATATACACCTTAAAATGCACAATAATCCATAAAAAATTATAAAGAAATAAGAGGGACAGAGGGAATACATGACAAAAAGTCTTGTTACCATGAGGATCAAAAACTTAAATCATCGAATTGTGTTAAATTTATTTAGGATTTTATTTAAGAAATTAATGACAGAATTGATTCGTAAAATGTTTATCATGAATTTCGTCTTTTCAAAATGAATTGAATCTAGAACTAAAGAAAAAATGACCAAAATGCCTATTTTTCACAAGTGTTTGCCCAAAATACTGATTTTGAAAAAAAGTGCCCGAAATACCGACGGGATACGGAGAATCGTCCTCCGTGTTAGCATGATGCGGAGCATCGTCCTCCGTATTACGTAGATACGGAGATGCGTTTACCGTGTTATGCATGATACGGTGGACGGTATTCCGTGTTAGGTGGGTGCGCAGCACTGTCACGGACACGGTACAGCGTATCATGCATAACACGGAAGACGCAGCTCCGTATCATGCCCTATTACGGAAGATCGTGTTCCGCAACACACCCCCTATCACGGTACACGATCTACCGTGTCCCGTCGGTATTTTGGGCAAACAACATTTATTTTTGATTATTTTGGGCCATCACCCAGAACTAAATTGACATTTTTAATAATGTTGCGAATTTCGTCTTTTCGAATAGGTTGAATTTAGGATTTAATTGACAAAATTTCGTGCTTATTCATCCATAAATCTGCAAGACAACAAAGAAGCGAATATTTCATTAGACTCATCGTTTGTGCTTCACTAATCTTACATTGTACACAACACTAGTTTGGAGAGAGAGGAGGAGATTATCGAAGGTTAAAATAGTTTGACTGAGTTTTCGTTTTGCAACAAAAGTATTGCAACTGCAATTACTTTATCAAGGAATTTCGTTTGGATTACAAAATTTTAATCAAATTAGGTAAGTTGTGTTCACTTCAATTGAATGGAATTGAGGATAATGAAATGAAATTTGTACTTTTATTTAAGGAGATTGGAAAAAGTATTTAAATTTCATTTCTTACTTCATTCTTTTTCACATTTTTTAAACTAAAGTTCTAACCCATATGTTTTGAAAGAAATGCTCCATTATTGAGGAAGTCAGTCAGGACTCAAAGTCAAAGGACAGAAATGTAAATAGTTAAATGTATATGGTCATTACTGTCATTCTTCTGTATTCAAGTTTAGGAGGGAAACTTTGTTAGAGAGAGTTAGTTAGTCTCTCATTTTGTATATAGTTCAGTATTGTATCATTTCTAAACTCAGTTCAGTAAAATGTGATTTTCAGTTCATCTCTCTCTCTCTCTCTCTCTCTCTCTCTCTCTCTCTCTCTCTCTCTCTCTCTTCCTCTCTGATTCATAATCTGTCATAATTCTTTATGGTATCAGAGCAAATCTCTTCCGCATTATCGTAATTTCGGTTTCATCACTTGTTTCATCTTTGATTTTGTCGATTATCTTCGATTTCGTCGTTGTTTCGACTTTGTTTCTGTTGATTCTTCCATAATCAACATTTGTTTTTGTAACAAATACATCAATTGAGTGTGATTGCTTCATTTTCATAACAATTTCGTTGTGACATTTTGTCAAACACATTGATGGCGACAAATCAAGCTAAAACAACAAATCAGGTATTAATAGATCAAGATCCCACGGAGCATAATTCAACAGGTTATGATGATGAATTCATTACTGTTAGTCTGGAATAAAGTCATCCTTTGTATCTTCATCCGTCCAATCATCCAGGTCAAGTACTTGTTACAGCCTTGCTCACAGGAGACAACTTTAACGAATGGAAAAGATCGATGTCACTTGCTCTTTCTGCTAAAAACAAGCTAGGGTTTGTTACTGGTAAATACAAGATTCCAGGTACTGATTCTCCCTACTTTGATCCATGGCAACGATGCAATGACATGAACATAACCTGGATGTTAAATTCTATTGCTCCTGAAATTCGTTCAAGTCTTGTGTATGTCTCTCTTGCTTCTGAAATTTGGAATGATCTTAATGTTCGTTTCACTCAAAATAATGGTCCTCGACTGTTTGAGATCAAGAAAGAACTATCAGAGTTAGTTCAAGATAAATTGTCAATTTCTGCGTATTATACAAAGTTCAAGAAATTGTATGATGATCTGTTGAGTGTCTCAAATGTTCCAAAGTGTTCTTGTGTCTGTACTTGTAAGGCTAAGGATGAAATTGATCAATATGAGCAAACTATGAAGGTTACTCAATTTCTAATGGGACTTAGTGATAGTTTCACTAATATAAGAGGTCAACTGTTGATGATGAGCCCTATGCCAAAACTTACTCAAGTGTTAGGTCTTTTACAACAAGATGAAAGACAAAGGAATTACTCAAGTCTCAACACTGCAATTCCTGAATCTGCTGTACTAATGACAAAACAATTTTCTGGAAATACTGGTAACGGGTTTCAAAAGCAAGATTTTAAGAAAAGTTCTGAAAACAAACAGAACAGGTATCAAGGAAAGAAAGGCAATATGGAGTGTAGTCATTGTCATGGTACCAATCATACAAAAGAAAGGTGTTATCATTTGATAGGTTTTCCACCAAGAAACAAAGCTCCTCCACAAAAGTTCTCTAAGTTTTCTTCTGGTACTGAGGGAAAAATGATTGCTCAAGTGAATGCTTCAAATTCAGATACAACAAACTCACAGAATGCAGCAGATGATCACAACAAGGCTAGCAATTCTTCAAGTTTCACTCCTGAACAGTATCAGCAACTTATGAATTTGCTTAATCAGGCAAACTCTACAGCTTCTATTAATCCACCTCAAGCAGGTAGCATCTATTCTTTATGCTCATCTATGACCACTGTTTGTCTTACTAGTTGTCATACTACTGCCGATTGGATACTAGAGTCTGGTGCTACAGACCATATTACTTGTCAATCTGAGTTGTTAAAAAATTCTATTCCATGTGACATTAAGATTTGTCTGCCTAATGGTCAAGTAACTACTGTTTACTTTAAGGGAACAGTCATTTTAACTCCAGAAGTTGTTCTTACTGATGTTCTTTTAATTCCTGAATTTCAATTCAATCTGATTTCTGTCAGTAAGATGACTCAGAATTTACATTATGAAGTTCATTTCAATACTCATCACTGTGTAATACAGGGCCCTTTGAAGAGGGTGATGGGGATTGGTAAGCTTCATGGTAACTTGTACAAGCTTCTCATTCTTCTCTCATAAAGTCAATTCTACTCATGTTCATGCTACATCAGCAAAATCTACTTCAATCTCTTCAAAAACTCAAGAAACTACTCAGCTTTGGCATGACAGATTAGGACATACTCCTGTAAATGTTCTAAAAAATATTGATTGTTTGTCTTCACAACTTTGTAATGCAACTGATGTACCTTGTGACATTTGTCAGTATGCAAAACATTGTAGACTTCCATTTTCTGTCAGCAATAATAAAGCTTCAGTTTGTTTTGAACTAATTCATTGTGATGTCTGGGGTCCTTATAAAAGGGCTACCTATTCTACATGTCATTCTTTTTTGACTATTGTTGATGACTATAGTAGGTGTACATGGACTTACTTATTATCATCAAAGTCACAAGTTTATACTATTTTCCAGAAATTCTTTTCATATGTTCAGAATCATTTTAAAACATCTGTCAAGTTTGTTAGGACTGATAATGGTTCAGAGTTCTTTAATCATCAAACCACAACCTTGTTTAATTCTCTTGGCATTGTCCATCAACACTCATGTGTAGAAACTCCCCAACAAAATGGGAGAGCTGAAAGGAAGCACAGACACCTTTTGTCTGTTGCTAGAGCTCTTAGGTTTAGAGCATCTCTTCCCTTGTATTTGTGGGGTGATTGCATCTTAACAGCTACTTATCTTATAAATTTGACACCTACCCCTGTTCTTAATAATAAAACACCTTATGAGCTGTTGTACAACAAATCTCCACACTATTCTCATCTAAAAATATTTGTTTATTTGTGCTATTCTTCTACTCTTTCTAAAAGAAAAGACAAGTTTTTCCCTAGAGCTTACAAATGTATTCTCTTAGGATACCCTCACAATCAAAAAGGGTATAAACTTTTACATCTTGAGTCAAAACAAATTTTCACTTCAAGAGAAGTTGTTTTCTATGAGAATATTTTTCCTTTTGCTAGTAATCTGCCTAAGTCAGATTCATTACCTCTCTTTCCATCCAATTCCACATTTATTGATGATATTGATGGAGTGAAACATTCCAGTCAGAAGTCAAATAATACTACTGATTTATCAAGTTCATATTTGACTGATTCATCTATTGATTCACCTATCTTAGAAAATTCCTCAAATACATCAGTTTCAAATCAAACTCCAATGTTAAATCAACATTCATTGGATTCTAGACTAGAAAATCCAAGTTCTTTTGTCAATTCAGATCAGACTTCAAACATCTCAAGACCAGTTGTTCATACAAGACCTGTTAGAACTAAACAGGTGCCTTAAAAGTTTTCTGACTTCACTGGTCTTCCTTCAAATTTGATTTAATCTTCAAATTGCACAGTCAGTTATCCAATTCAGTCAACTGATTCAATAACTCATTTACCTACACACTATCAGAAGTTTATAGCCAATTCTATGAAAATTTCTGAACCTACAACCTATAAGCAAGCAGTTCAGGATCCTTTGTGGTGTGCTGCAATGCAAGTTGAAATAAATGCTTTAGAGTCAAATAATACTTGGGAGATTGTGGATCTTCCTGAAAACAAAAAGGTTGTGGATTGTAAGTGGATTTACAAAGTCAAATATAAAGCTGATGGGACATTAGAAAGGTATAAAGCCAGGCTTGTTGCCAAAGGTTTTACTCAGACTCTAGGAGTTGATTTCTTCCAGACATATGCTCCAGTAGCCAAAATGACTACTGTTCGAATGCTTTTATCACTGTCAGCTGTGCAAAACTGGACTCTACATCAATTAGATATCACAAATGCCTTTTTACATGGAGATTTACATGAGGAAATTTTTATGAAATTACCTCCTGGAGTTCTTATTCCATCTTCATTCTCTGGCACTCATCCAGTTTGTAGACTTATCAAATCATTATATGGTTTGAGACAAGCTCCAAGGGAGTGGTTTACTAAATTTTCAAAGGCTGTTCTCAAATATGGATTTACTCAATCTAAAGCTGACAATTCATTGTTCATTCTTCACACATCTGCCTCCTTCACTGCAATTTTGGTATATGTTGATGACATTATACTTACTGGATCTCAACATACTAGCATTCAAGCTATTAAAGATTTTCTGCACTCTCAGTTCAAGATGAAAGATCTAGGTCATCTCCATTATTTTTTTGGTATAGAGATAACTAGATTTCATAAAGGCATCTACATTCATCAAAGGAAATACACAATGAATTTGCTGAATCAGACTGGTCTTCTTGGAGCTAAGCCTAGTAGAGTTACTATTGCAGCTCATCATAATCTACACAATTTATCTGGTACTTCTTTATCTGATGCAACTGTTTACAGAAGACTTGTAGGTCAACTTATCTATTTGACTATTACCAGACCTGAGTTGTCCTATCCAGTCCATATTCTGAGCCAGTTTATGGCCAATCCAACAGATCAACACTGGAATGCAGCATTAAAACTCATTAAGTATCTCAAACAGTCACCTGGACAAGGTATATTATTGTCTGCAACAAGTTCTTTGCAGTTAAAGGTATTTTGTGATGCTGATTGGGCAGCATGTCCAATGACAAGAAGGTCAGTTTCAGGGTTCTGTGTCATGTTGGGAGATTCATTGTTGTCTTGGAAATGCAAGAAACAAAATATTGTAGCCAGATCTTCAGCTGAAGCTGAGTATAGATCTATGGCCAATGCCTTGTGTGAAGTAAAATGGCTATATAATCTGTTGCAAGAATTACATTTCAAGATTCCTACTCCAATTTCTCTTTTCTGTGATAATACTTCAGCCATCAGTATTGCTGAAAATCCAGTCCTTCATGAAAGGACTAAACATATAGAGTTGGATTGTCACTTAGTAAGAGATCATGTGAAGTCAGGTTTCATCAAACCACAGTATCTATCTACAATGTTGCAGCCAGCTGATTTGTTCACAAAGCCTCTTTCTTCAAATCGTACTGCAGTACTATTGAGCAAATTAGGAGTTCTGAATATTTTCACACCTCCAAATTTGAGGGGGGATATTGAGGAAGTCGGTCAGGACTCAAAGTCAAAGGACAGAAATGTAAATAGTTAAATGTATAGGGTCATTACTGTCATTCTTCTGTATTCAAGTTTAGGAGGGAAAGTTTGTTAGAGAGAGTTAGTTAGTCTCTCATTTTGTATATAGTTCAGTATTGTATCATTTCTAAACTCAGTTCAGTAAAATGTGATTTTCAGTTCATCTCTCTCTCTCTCTCTCTCTCTCTCTCTCTCTCTCTCTCTCTCTCTTCCTCTCTGATTCATAATCTGTCATAATTCTTTATCCATTTTCTATTATCATCATTTTTCTTGCAATCTTCATCATAAAAAATTTCTTCTCCCTCGTATTTGTTCACTATTTCTCCCAACATCCCCTTTTTCTTCATAAATTTTATTTACAATTTCTATTTCATTCCTATCTCATTCCATTCTCCCCAAGTAAAGACAATCTTAGAACTAGGAATAAAGCTACTCTAGCAAAATACTACAAATTATATTTGTATTTAATAAATTAAAGTTAAACTGAGTTGTCATCCTCTCAGTTCCTCTCCTTGCTAAAATGTGAGAGCATTTCAGCAAAAGTTATTTCATTCTGTTTTCTGTTTTGATTCCTCTAAAAATTGGGAGAGACCCTTTAGAGAATTCAAATTAACAAAGAAGATCAGATTTGAAATAGGTTAATACTGTTTCCATGTTAACCAAAAATCTCTAATGTAGCCAAAACTGGAAATTTACTGCACACTACAAGACTCTGACTTAAAAAAAAAAAAAAAAAAAAGTTCTAAGATAATTTTAAACTCTAAAACACAGTCTGGTCTCTTTGCAGAACACTCATTTTATCACATTTTACATATGAATATGATACTACACAGCCAAAGTTCAAATAAACTGAATTCAGAGATAATATTCACACCCTAACACAATCTTTTGTGTAAGAAAATAATCACACTCCCTCCATATGTTCCTACTTCAAAATTTAATAACCTCTTACTGAGCTTTGCCAAACCTCCACAAATTGCTGATCCTTCCTTGTCGCAAACATCTTGTTTCCTCCAAAATCCAAGTTGGTAATCCTACTTCCTCCCATATCCTTTGCTCTCCCCATCAAATTCTTCCTGAACATCCTTTCCTCCGCATCACTACCATTTTTCCGCAAAGACCCTACCATAACCTCAGACCACATTTCCAAATCTCCTCCTTTACTACAAAACACTTGATTGCCATGGCTCTTAATCTTACAACCTAAACCTTCCTTTTTCCCGTTAATCGTCTTTTGACCATCACCTAAACATTCCCAAGATTTTTCGGCACCAATGTTCCTCATATCAGAGAAGAAAACTTCTCCTGAATTCACTCCAACCTTAAATATTGCAGAAAGATTATCCATCACCGTAACATCCGCAAAACAATCAACCTTTTCCTTTAACTCCCAAACTACATTACCAGACCTAATATCCCAAAACTTAATATTACCCGATACTCCATGAGGTCCACTATGTGAACCAGAAGCCATTAACAGATTATAACTAGGCACCCAACTCAATTTCGTAGCTGGAATGGCAGAATCAAGATCAGCACCATATATTTCACAATGACCAATCTCGATAACAGGGCGAAAATCACCCTGAAGATCATAAACCATAATTGCACTAGAGTTTCTTCGACCTGATTCGAAACTAGTAAACAAAAAATCAGGAGATGACCCAATTGACTGAACTGTTGAACTAGACCTAGTCACATTCTCCCAATACAAAGTCTGCTTAACAAAACCCTTATCAAGATCAAGAATCTGTAACCCTGAAAAATCGGTAGCTCCAGCAGCTACAACAAAAGGACTTAATGACAACAAAGAATCCACAGCAGTAAATTGAGTTAAAATAGTGGATTTTCTTTGCAAAGACCAATCAAAAGATGTAATTTTGCTACCATGAGCCACATGAACAGAACCATAAGGTGTAGTACAAATTGAAGAAGGTGAATCTCTACCACTTAAGTTCAAAATCAAAGATTTTTCAAGATTAAAAGGCTCAAACTGAGAAGGGTTTGATTGAGAATTAACAAGAAGTTCTTCAATACCATAAAACTTAGCTTCAAAAACAAGATCTTGAAGGTCAAAGGCCTTGGCTTTAGAAGGAAGATTACCAGTTCTAAGAAGAGAAAGAAGAATTGAAAACAATTCAGGGTCTCTATCAATAAAAGGTATAGATACATCAGTTGTGTCTACACAAACCTTGGATAAAATAGAATCAGGGCCTGACTGTGTTAGGGTCTGTTTGGTTGTTTGAAAAAGCTGACCACCCACATCAATGGTGAAAATATTGGAGCTTGAAGAGTCTGGTTGTTTTGATTGTAACCCATTTGCAGACAGTCTTGAAGCTATAATGGGTGCCATTTTTTTCAGCTCAAGAACCTTAAAAATCAAAACTTTTTCCCAAGCTACAGGGTTTATGAGAAGGATATGGAAAAGAGAAGTTGGGGTTTGATTTTTTTAGTTAAAAATGTGTGGATTAAAATAATAAAAATAATTGTATTAGATTTATAGTGCCGGCTGTTTTATTGAGTTGTACAACTTGGACCAGGCAAGAAGAGGGAATATTTTGTGTTGTTTAGGAAGAAATGGACTGGAAGAATGAAGATGCTCTGTTCGCTAGATTACCGTTGAGACTTTTTATCGTTGATTAAAGCTTGATAAAAAAGCTCTATAAATAATGCAAAATTATAAAATTAGAACACTTGTATTAAAATAAGGATAAGAATTTGGAGATGTGTGAATGATGCTAATCAAACACCTAAAAGATAAGAAAAAAAAATAATTTAATCATTTCTTTTTAAAAAAAATATTTTATTCATGAATATTTTGGATACCGTCTTTATGAATATTTTTTTGTTCATAGGCCATTTAATTTTTAGTTCAAATTTTCCCTTAATTTTATTTGATTTAAGGTAAATAGGAATCAGTCATTTAGCTTAACTCGGTAATTTAAGAATTTGTACAAAATGTTGAATGGAAAATGCTACCGTTTCCGAAACCGTTTCCAAAACGGTTTCCGTAACGATTCCCGAACGGTAAATTGTCAACACATGATTGGTTATATTTTTATAAATGAAATGGGTGCATTAATATGAATCCTACAAATAAATAATGCCATGTGTCATTCGGGAATATTTTTGAAAAATTTTTCGAGGTACAAAACCATTATTCATGTTGAATTTACAGGGACTTATTTTACCTCCATCAATCTCATTATTTGAGTGTGCTGGCGCCACTCGTATACAGCATATGGAAATGAAGTGCTCTGTACTTGGCCATAAAAACGTGAAAAAGGAGGAAAAGAAAGAATACATGGGCTGGGCATGGTCTTTTTCTGAGTTGAAATCAACTTGAAACCAGTCAATCAATATCTGACTGATTTTGCAGCTGTCTTCGCATTGGCAGAATTATTTTTGTTCCTCACAAGGAGTCATGTATAACAAAACAAAACTAAACAGCCAACCGAAGGCTGTCCTTTTATTCAGTGTTCAAACTTACTTCCACTATGTTCCAACTACAGTAATTTCTTTCAAGCTTAACTTTAAAATATTACCATATGCAGTTAGTTAGAACTTAGAAGTCCAACTTGATCCACTCAAATTTTAAGTGAAAACTTAGACTAACAGTGATTTGTAAGCAATTGGTAAATGTCCATGCTGTATGCTAGATTATATGCTCAAATCTGCTAGATTATTGCTAGATCATATGCTAGATTATATGCTCAAATCTGCATTGCCCTCCTACAAACCATGTTGATGCAAGAGTATAAGATGTAATATAAGATGTAAAATAACATAGAAAACAAGCAGAGGCTGCAAAATGATTTATATAGATTACACATTTTTATATTACAAACTGAAAAGACCAGTGAAGATGTATATTTGTGTTAGCTTACATGTTACTGCATTTAGTTTGGAAATTTATAAAAAAAAAAAAAATAGATTATGCCAACAAAATGTCCACCTGTCGCTATTGTTATACGATCTGCAGCTTGCTGAGAACAGCAACCTATTTGCATTGCTCATTCTTGCAGTCGTCTCCTAAAGAGCTGCAGAATTCACTACTACTTACAGAACAATTTATGTCATTGTCATTCATATTTTCCTTCAGATTGTACACGTTCAGCAGCAATATTACCACAAACTGCACTGAAAGCCAGTAGAGCATAGACCAGTTAACTGACACCTGGCTGCATCACTGGGAAGAAAGACCAGTTCTTACTTGGAACAACCTCCTTCCCGATGACATTTTCATTGGCCCACCAGTCAGAGCCAATAGAAGTAGGCTTATCAGAATGTCTTCCATCAGCACTATCAAAGTTAAATTCCTTAGAAGAACCGAGAGTAATTGACCGATGCTTATGACGCCTCTGTTCATCCTCAGCGTCTACAGATGTTCTCTTATGAGTCGCTTCCAATTCTCCACTTGTATAACATTCTTGATCATCAGCCAACTCTGAAGAATTCCCGTCTCCTTCGTGAAGGCATTCTACATACTTGGGGAATGCTGATACAGCCTTTGGCGATGAAGCTGACTTCTTTTCCACACATCTAACAACCTTTTCTGCAGTTATTTCAAATGAAACTCTATGATTTACTACAATTTCATCATGTCGCCACCCATTAAATGCAGATGTGAGGGGAGATATATCTGATTTTTGACGATCCAGCACAAAACCATCACGAGATTTGCGGTGCACGGTATCTGGGGTCAAAGAACCAGATCCCTGTTGTGATTTCCATTGACGGGGAGACAGCTTTTCAAGGTTCCAGAGCTTCGGAGGATTGCCAATATGAAATTCAAGGGATTGGAGACGATCAGGAACAGCATCAGAATCAGGAAAAGGAGATGAGGTGCCTGATTGGGAGATGCCTGAGCTGGGAGAGATCAGTTGGCCAACTGGACTTCCAGGGTAAAGCTGGTAAGATTGAAAGTCATAGTGGGAGGACGGAAATTTTTTATCAGACTCTCCATTTTGGTGGTTGGGTCCAAGAAAACGAGCAAATGGGACCTCAGGTGAGGAAGGTGTAGTAAACTGAAGGGACTCGGGGGGAGGAGTAAAAGGAGTACCCGGCTCAGTAGTGAAAGTTGAACTCGAGAACCCCGGGGGGGTTACCAATTGGGTTTCATGGGCATAAGGACCGATGGCAAATATGTTGGCTGGCCCACCGGGTGAGTACATGTTGGCAGATAGGGTAACTGATCCAGTCGGTGATAGATTGGCTGAAGGAGGTTCTGACTGAAGGAAAGATGCTGGAGATGATGGAGGTGCAAAAAAGGGAAGTATGATGGAAGGTACATGGTTTAAGTTTTGAGCTGTAGGAGCTTCTGCTACTACTGTTGTTTCAGGAGAAAAACCAGCAGGTCCGATCCGTTTCCTTTGTCTACCAGATCCAAAACATGAATATATGCTCCAGCAGCCTCCCCATCTTGTTTTCTGTTTTAGAACATAAGTTAGTCACTCAGAAATAATATTTCTATTCTCTTAAATACAACAGTTCAGGATGAATTTGTCTAAGTATATTCCCAAGGATTTCTAAGAAATCATTACTACTAAAGTACTCAGATTGCATATCATGCAATAGGAGAAAAAGTCTTCTTATAAGGGAAAATCATACATCTTGAAAATAGAATATAGTGTTTAGAATAACTGAGCAAGTAGATGAAATACATGCACAAAGGCACAAGAGCATCTGCACAACAGAAGATCACGGATAATTTTCTTATCACATTCTATATTAGGCTTTGCATATAGAAAGACATGGACAAGGAGTTCTGTCAGTTAAGGATTTCATTGACTACTAAATCCTTCGGGATTTTATTCTATGTTTAAGACTTCATAGACTTTGACAATATATTCCTCTGAAGGAGAAAATTCAATAAAAAATCATTCCTTTATTTCCAACTTGACAAAAATAGACTGCGGTCACAAACATTCTAGTTGAGAAGATCAATAATGCCAAGTTCATGGTTTGTTACAGTGATATTAGATAATGTGGTTTTTTTTCCCAGTCGCGTTTTGTGACACTGAGAAAGGCGACAATAGAATGATTCCTGATAGTGGAGAGCTGCAGCAACAATTTGACAGTAAATGCCAGAGTGAAATTTGATTAAGAGATGGCTATTCACTGGGTTACATTCAAGTACATAAAATTTCCTAGCTTTCGGTAATTTCAGCATCATAACATTTATTTAAGTTCATGCATCTATGCTAAAAATTACTATGATCAGTAAAATCAGCTTTTAACTTGCCAACATCTTGTAACTCTATTTCAGAAATCATCAAAAGAGATTGTCAATTTTTTTAAAAAAAAGTACAGTAAGCTAAGTCCTTAAAATTACACCCTTTGTGTCTAAGTTCTCATTACTGCTATTTCATATGTTTAGATATAATTTCTGTTACCCATATCAACCGCATCTCGTCAAAATGATCATGACCAAGTCAACCGCTAATCAAAAAAATTAAAAGTGAATAAAGCAAACACACAACCAAAAGAAATCTAGCTAATCATGTCCTTCAACAGAATAGATTTAAAAGCTCTTTTCATCCGTCTACTTGATTAATTTTCACTTCCAAAACATTGTAACACAACCCTTTACATAAAGGTGTAAAAGAATGTTACTACTCCTTTAAAATCTTGTTCCACAAGCACAAAATCTCAACATCTGAATTAAGTAAAATCTCGATCAAAATTCGTACTAACTTATATTCAGATTGGAATAGGAATGAAATTTATCTAATCCTCTCTTAATTACTAACTAATCAATAATAAATCCGTCACAAAATAAAGTCATCACATTAAATAAACAGCACTAACATAACATCCTACATCATAACTCAAAAAACATAAAATCTAACAACAAAAAGTAAATCAAACTCAATACTTAACACAAAAACACACACAAAACATATATATATGTATACCTGAACAGAAGAAGATTGAGGCACACGATTCCCAGCTGATGCGATCGCATTAGCAGCTGCGTTTATAGTCTCCAACGTGTTATTCAAACCCCTCATTTCTCCATTCATTTTTCAGATCACTTCTATTTAATATCAAATCAAAATATTATATTTTTTTTCCGATCAAATCTCACCCAACAAAAGCTTGAAAGTTTTTCAAGAAATATTCGAGATTTTTGGTTCATGTAATCACAAGCAGATTTGAAGGAACCCCAGATGGATTGAAGAGCAAGAAAGTATGGTAAACTGGTTTTCTTGAAAAATTATGCATACATATATGGTGATGTAGATGATATATGTTAACTATGGATGAATGTATATGATGTAAGTATAGGTTCTGAGGTCAAACACGGCAATGACTTGCTTTTAGTCACTTTTAATTATGCATACCAAGTGTTCTGCTTATTTCATTTATTTTTATTCTTTTTTAGCGTAGAATTACTGTACTATCCTATTAAGTAATATAATTGTGAATTAATGTTGTATTTTTCTTTTTTTTGAAACAAAAAGCACATGCATATTTTCTAGATTTATGAGAATTATACATATAAAGTTTTAGTTTGGATGCAATATTCACACAAATATCAAAATTAATTATTATTCATTCTATCCTAAACACATGTTTATTTTTATTTTTGACTGATTAAATTGAAAATAATATGTACTATATAATATAGAAAAAAGGTTATATTACTAACAAAAATATTTAGTCTATTTTGAAATGTAATTTTTAATTTTTAAAAATAATTATTCAATAAATTTTAATATTTATTCAAAAATTGATCATTTTTATTTTTCGAAAATGAAAATGAACATGTAATTAAAGATGCGCAGAAAACATATAGAGAAAATTCATTGTTCTTTGTGTAATATATAAATTAGAAAAATCTAATATTTAAGCTTATAGTTATGGACGCAAACTCAAGGGTATTTTTGGCCAAAACTAGTGATTAGAGTAAAACTAACACAACTACTAGTTGTGTATGGAAAAGGAAAAATGTATAGATTATGATTGTCAACAAAATGTGCACGTGTGCTTGCGCATCCAAACATGAAATTTCACGATGTCTTTCGTCGGCACTTCCTCCTTTTAGGTATTGAAACGGACCCCACCACACCAATTATCACGACATAACCACTTCATTTAACTTTTTACATGCTCTCGGATTAAAGTAAAAAAAAAAAAAAACAGGGAACCTTTTACATATTTTTTCCGCAAAGTTGAGTTTTTTTTGGGAGCACCGCAAAGTTGCGTGTTTAAAAGTCTTGCATGAACATTTTTTGGGGTAGGTCTAACTTATCAAAAAAAATTAAAAATTTATACGCAATCCGCTAAAACATTAGTACAACATTTTCGGTCCGGAACCCACCATAAAAATTCCAGAAAATTCCAGTTGATTAAGGTCGTGATTTAAAATTTTACCATAAATATCATTTTGTAAATTATTAATTTGATCGGCTAAAATAGGGTTCGATTAACTTAGTTTCGTCAGTTTGAACAATTTATATTGTACAACTATATCTGTTGTTGAATTGATGTATACATATCTTGGCAATTCTTCCAAAGAGGACTCCGTCTAGAATGGGAGAGAATTGTTCTCCACCACACATTTCATGTGCAAGTTACACTATATTATTATTTCTTGTATGACTTGTTTTATGACTTGTAAAATTCATAAAAAATTAGATTTAAGTCTAATTTAAATTCCGCAAAGCCTGGATAAATTTGGTATCAGAGCCTAGTTAACAATCTTTTAAAAATGAATCTTTTAAAAGAAAAAAAAATCAGATTCCTGAGGAGGAAACATCTGATAATTTAGAAATCGAGTTTTCAGAATCAGAAAAAGGTTTTCAAGCCAGTTTTCTAATAAAACACGATTTAATTTCTAAAATCAGGAGCACTAAGCTTGATTTAAAGAAAGAAACTATTTTTAATGTTCCTTGGTTGGATCGATTAAAAAGAAAAAACAATATCTTTTATTACGTATCTACGAAAGAAATGCATGTAGATATAAAAGATACTACAGGAAAATTGTATTTGCCTTTAATCACTAAATAAGAGATTAATAGACAGTTACAGAAAATAGATTCAAAGACGAGATCAACAATCTCTATGGTCCATTTAGGGGTTGTTAAGATTTTGATAAAATCTGAATTCCCTGAAGGTATATATTCTCCAATAAAAATGGCTTTGCTGGATAATCGAATTATACCAAGAAATGACAGTATTTTAGGTGCTGCTAGAGGTAATTTAGCATACCAAAAATTCATGTTTACAGTATACCCCAAATACGCATTTACTTTGGATACTGAAAGATTTGATCAAATTTTATCTTTTATTCATGATTTTGAAAGAAAAGATTTGATGCACAAAGGTGATAAAGTATTTAGCATTACTTATCTAGTTGCTTATGCTTTAACTAATAATCATCATAGTATTGATTATAAGAAAAAGGAATACATCGAATTAGATGACGTATTCTCTGAAGTAGGTTCAGTAGAAGATAAACAATTTGCAGAATTGACTCCTACAGACCATACTTGGGCAATTGATATTGCTAGAAACAAACCTTCTTTACAGGATAAACCTAGAAGAAGTTTCAGAGCTAAAGGAAATTTAGCTATTAGAGAACCCTTAGCGGAAGGAAAAAGATATGCTTCTTAAAAGCATGTCCCAAAGAATAGATGATCTATCAGATAAATTTGCTAGTATCATTTAAAAATGAGCCTTAAAGAGTTAATTGAGGATTTCAATAACAATATTAAACCCCAGCTAACAGAAATTTTAGCTTTGCTTAAGAAAAATGCAGAAAATGATGTTAAAGGCAACATTAAAGCTGCTGCTGCAAAGATAATCACAGAGTTGAAAACAAAAATTCAAGATTATCAAAGCAAAAAAGGAAACTTCTGAAATAATTGGTAAACAACCAAAGACCTCAGATGAAAAATCGATTGTTCTCGCATCAAAACAAGAAAACAAAGATAAAGGTAAAAGTCGTTATCGATACAGTTATCCTAACCATGATGTAGGAAACGAGGAACTCGGAACAGGTAAGAATCCGAACAGTATGACTTTGCCATCGGTTCTGTTTCTAATAAGAAAATATGAACTATATGCAAGACATAGAAAAGTTCTTTTGGGAAATACTTGAATCAGAAATTCAAGATGACCAACAAGAAAAACAATTTGCTAAGGCAATGGAATTACTTGAAAACAACAATTCAAGATTATCAAAGCAAAAAAGGAAACTTCTGAAATAATTGGTAAACAACCAAAGACCTCGGATGAAAAACAGATTGTTCTCGCATCAAAACAAGAAAACAAAGATAAAGGTAAAAGCTGTTATCGATATAGTTATCCTAACCATGATGTAGGAAACGAGGAACTTGGAACAGGTAAGAATCCGAACAGTATGACTTGGCCATTCGGTTCTGTTTCTAATAAGAAAATGTGAACTATATGCAAACATAGAAAAATTCTTTTGGGAAATACTTGAATCAGAAATTCAAGATGACCAACAAGAAAAACAATTTGCTAAGGCAATGGAATTACTTGAATTAGAAGACAACGATCTAGCTAATCAACAAGTAACAAATAATTTAGAATTACAGTCTTTATTTGGATTTAACTCTACTAATTATTTGAATGTCATCGAAGAATTTAGCTCAGCAGAATCAGATTCTCAATAAACAGAAGATACATCAGACGAAGAATTTGTTCAACAACAAAAACAAACGTTCAGAATGTATAAACAAGAACATGAAGCCCATGCCAACGAAAACCCGTTTGCATCAACTTCAGGAACAAAGAAAATGCCAGTAAGAAACAAAGGTGACTTCTATCCACCTACTACTTAGTTTAAAATGAGTCAAAGTCCTTTTGGTTCAAATGTCTTACATATCGATTGCGCATCAGGTAGAAAAGCATTAATTGATATATGGGAAAAGGAAATTAGTTTGATAATACAGACTAATCCTAAAGCTTATGATGATACAGACACAGTATTATTATTAGTAGATCATAAAACAACTGGAGTTGTTAACAAGTTTATTAAAGATGTCGTTTGGAATTTCATCGATGATGAACCCATAGAAGCATTTAATAAAATTGTAGATGCTATCTATACCATGTTTTTAGGAATAGATCATGTTTATTCTAAAGAACAGGAAAAAGATAAAATCAAACAAAATGCTAAGTTAGCTATGAGCAGAATGCAATTATGCGATATATGCCTTATTGACACATTCTTTTGTGAATATGAAAAGCATTTGGACAATACAGGATATCAAGCAGGATATCACGTTTATGTAGAAGAATACATACGTAAGATACCCTTGATAGGTGAAAAAGTAATGATTAAGTTTTTGCAGGAAAGATCAGACCTGACAAAACATAGTTTGGCTTTTGCACAAAAAATTGTGAAAGGCGAACTCACTAGATATTGTGATGATGCAAAGACCCAAAAACAATTAAAAGCTTTTGGTAAAAAATGTTGTGAAAAGCTTAACAAAGAGAATTATAATTTTGGATGCAATCCAAATTATAAAAAGAAGAAGTATTCAAAAAAGAAGACATCTTCTAAATATCGGTTTAAAAAGGAAAAGAAAACTTTTAAACCAGGAAAGTATGTTAGAAAGAAAAACGTTTCTACTAACAAACAGAAACTTTGTCCGAAAGGAACGAAAAATTGCAGATGTTGGGTCTGCAACGAAGAAGGACATTATGCAAATGAATGCCCTAACAAAAAGAAATACCCTGACAAGATCAAGGTATTAGAAGAAATCTACTACATTGGTTATGAACCAGTAGAAGACATATATGATGAGAAAGAAAATATCTTCATCATAGAAGAGATTGACCCTGGACCATCGTCCGAAGAATCAGAAGATGAATCAGCAGACGAAAGCGACTGAAGATTCATATGAAGAATTAGTAATGCCAAACATTACTAATCCATCTTCGATCTATATAAAAGGTACACTTGATTTTGCTGGATATAAAAAGATCGAATTGCATTGTTATGTTGATACAGGTGCAAGCCTATGCATAGCAAGTAAGCACGTCATTCCACTAGAACACTGGGTGAATGCTGAAAGGCCTAATTGAGGTAAAAATCGCTAATGGTAAAACCATTGTGATTGATAAGGTATGTAAAGATCTTGATATTATGATAGCAGAAGACATATTTTATATTCCCACTGTTTATCAACAAGAATCGGGTATAGACTTTCTTTTAGGAAATAACTTTTGTATAGCCTACAAACCTTTTATACAGGTTGATGATAAAAGTGTTATTTTCACACTCAAAGGTGAACCAGAATGGGTTAAGAAAGTTCTTCAAGCTAATCGAGTAGGTTTTCCTACGTTTTGGAATCAAAGAAAAAGAATTCAAGAACAAAACCCGTCACACATGTTAACATTTCCCAGCACAAAATTCAACTTTTAGAGAGGGGGAGAGATAAGTTAAATAAATATAGAGAAATGAATTTTGCGCTAACAAATTTATCTCAAGATATTGACAGGAAATCTAAGATTGAGAAACTCTTAGACAAGGTATGCTCAGACAATCCGTTGGATCCTAAGAAGACCAAGCTTTGGATGAAAGCATCAATAAAGCTCAACAATCCTAAGGATATTTGCAGGGTAAAACCCATAAAGTATAGTCCTCAAGATGTTGAAGAATTTGTAGTGCAAATTAAAGAATTACTCGAGCTGAAAGTAATCATCCCCAGTAAATCAGCCCACATGTCACCAGCATTCCTAGTAGAAAATGAAGCTGAGCGACGACGAGGTAAGAAAAGAATGGTTGTCAACTATAAAAGAATGAACGATCTTACTATAGGTGATGGTCATAATTACCCAATAAGGATAGTTTGCTAACCCTTATAAGAGGTAAGAAAATGTTTAGTTCATTAGACTGTAAATCAGGATTCTGGCAGGTACTGTTAGATGAAAAATCACAGTTATTGACAGCATTTACATGTCCTCAAGGACATTATCAGTGGAGAGTGTTACCGTTTGGTTTCAAACAAGCTCCATCAATATTTCAAAGACATATGCAGAATGCATTTAGATCCTTTGAAAAATTCTGTTGTATTTATGTAGATGATATTCTTATATTTTCTAACAATGAAAAGGAACATCTTATACATTTGGCAGCAGTACTGAAGAAATGAGAGAGTCTTGGTATAATCCTATCCAAGAAAAAGGCGCATCTCTTCAAAACAAAGATTAATTTCTTAGGTTTAGAAATTGATCAAGGAACTCACTGTCCTCAAAGTCATATTTTGGAACATATTCATAAGTTTCCAGATCAGATAGAAGACAGAAAACAATTGCAAAGGTTTTTAGGTATATTAACTTATGCATCTGATTATATTCCTAAACTTGCAGCTATAAGATCTCCTTTGCAGGCTAAGCTCAAAAAGGGAATTCCATGGAAATGGACAGAATCTGACACTTCTTATATTAAGAAAGTTAAGAAGCAGTTGGTAAGTTTCCCTAAGCTCTATCATCCAGAGCCAGTAGATAAGATTATTGTAGAAACAGACGCATCCGATAAACATTGGGGTGGAGTTCTCAAAGCCATTAATTCTGATGAACAAGAATTAATATACAGATATGCATCAGGAAGCTTTAAAGACGAAGAAACAAGATATCATTCTAATGAGAAAGAATACTTGGCGGTCAAAAGAGCTATTACAAAATTCTCTATTTATCTAACCCCTGTTAAATTTATTGTCAGGACTGATAATAAGAATTTTACTTATTTCCTTAAAATAAAGATTGAAGGAGATAATAAGCAAGGAAGACTTGTGCGATGGCAGCAATGGTTTTCCAGATACAATTTCGAGGTTGAACACCTTGATGGAGTTAAGAATTGTCTTGCCGACTTCTTAACAAGGGAATATCGGCAAAAGTAAAAGGTATGGCAAATAAAACTCTACACGTTTATGTCACATCCTATTGCAGGTATCCAAGGCGTCTCAGGCCTATAAATAGAGAAGGAAATCAGCATTTGGAAATCACACCAAACACCAAACATCCTCTCTACGCCAAAGATCTCTTGCTTAGATCAAAGAGCTTTGCTCTATAAAAATGTCCTTCTTTGAGATAAAGATATGGAATTTTTCATAGAAAAATTATTGGCAGAACAAATGATTTTGCTAAAAGAATACGAATCATTGGAAACTAGACTTTCAATCCTTCGAGAAAAAATAGCATTTGTAAGGAAGTACTCTCTTCTTGAACAACAAAAGGTTATCTCTGAACCTTCTTCTTCAAAGAATGAATATGAGACTAGCCCGGAGCAAACGACTATCGGTAAAGGCATTTCAACTCCGTTGACGCTTGTGGATTTGGCAAAAATCCAACACGAAGTTTCAACTTCGTCTCAAAAGGTAATTACTACACCTTCCTCAGAAATGAGTCAAGAAGTGACTAATACTGAGCAAATGGCTCCAGGTAAAGATTCAACAAATCCGTTGAAGGCTGTGAATTTGCCAAAAATTCAGACTGAGGTTCAAACCTCTACAATGTTAGTTAAACCCTCAGATTTAAATCTCAGGCCTAACGGGGGAATTCAAATCCCTAAAAAGACTGAAGGTCAAACTTCAGAAGTCCTCACAATATATAAGGCACCTAAAGCCTACTATGTCGTGTTCAATGGTCCTAACCCGGGCATCTACACCACATGGAACATTACAGAACTCGCAGTAAACGGAGTTTCAGGAATCAAGCACAAAAAATACACATCTTTCGCAGAAGCTCAAGCAGCAGGACGAGTGTATACCAGTGCAGAATCCAAAGCACCACTACAGTTGATAAGTTCAGCTGAAGCTTTACGACCAACTTACAACGATGCTCTAAAGAAGGAAGTTAGTTCTTCTAATTTAATCTTCTTGGGAACAATTCTAAACCATCAAAAACCCAAGTTAGAATATATAGAAGCAGAAGAAGATACTAGTGAAATCTCATTTTCTGGTTTCAACTATCTATTTTCTAAAGGAAAAAGTTCTTGAGAAGCAGACTTTGCAGAAGAGCACTACTTTACCACGGATAAGAAGAACATTAGCTACTTCAACTTCTATCCTAACAGTCATCCAGAATTCGTATGGAAGGCTTATCTTTATGGATTATTAGCAATGGTATATCCATCTAATAATTTATTAGAAATTTCCAAATTTTCGATTCAGTTCAGAAAAGCAGTCAAAAGCTACAAGAAGAACTGCCTCAAAGATACAGATAAAGAAATTTATCTCAAATTCCAAGGAACGGTCATGTTCTGGGATAAAGATGATGAACCAGTTCTACCATACTCTTATGTGCAGATTGGGACGGTCAAAGAAAGGATTTGTTCTCCATCTCAGTCAAGAGAATCAAAGCTGGAAAAACAAGACCTTCATCAACTTGCAGAACAAAAGCTCATAGTCCTCATAGACAAGCTGTTCAGCATAGAAAAAGATGACAAGATTAAAGTTAATCATGCATCCACTAACTGTTTGGCCACCTCCTATTCTCATAAAGGAATGGACGAAGAAGACTGGACAAAAGTTCAAATGTTTAGAAGACAGCTGGTCCAGAAAAAAGTATTTGGATATCATTATCCTTCCACTTGCGACAAAGTAAAGAGGGCAATGATTCAAAAAGGAATCTCTCTTGATTGCGATGTGTGTAAATCGACAAAAGAGACCCCGCCACTACTTCAGAAGAAGACAAGCTGTCTAAAGCAGCTGGAAAAGCAAAGGTGGAGGATTAAAGAAAAGGAATCCACTTTCATCTACAGGAGAAGACAAGATAAGAGGAATCTTATCTCTTCAAAAGGCAAAATAATGGAGTGCAAAAAACGTAATCACTTACGTTGATAATTTTGTACAGATCCTTGACCTTATACTATAAAAGGCGAGTTAAGGTTTCAGTATTTGCATCTTGGAATCAGCGAAGCTT
Organism: Saposhnikovia divaricata; assembly: GCA_036435485.1. NCBI lineage: Eukaryota > Viridiplantae > Streptophyta > Magnoliopsida > Apiales > Apiaceae > Saposhnikovia > Saposhnikovia divaricata. The sequence continues at coordinate 32,412,439 of CM071600.1, forward strand.
ACACACTGTACAAAAAGCTTTCAAATAACCAAGTATGAGTGAGTAAAACCCTTAGGGGTTGTGAGTGTAAACAGGCTTATAATGAGTCTGTATCTATATAATTATATGAATCAATAAAAAGTCTTTTTCTTCATAAATCCCTGTTATATTTCAAGTTATTCTGGAGTCCGCTTTGGAGTACAGGGAGTACCGCTAGGCAGGAGGCCGTAGGGAAACGCCGCTCATAGGATTGAAAACAAGAAATGATAATCAGAAGGTTCAAAGAAGAAAATGAAGGTTTAAAGATCAATAATTCCCATGCAGACAGAAATCATTTTGAAAAGCCTGGTAAAACTCACAACCCTACTTAGAAAAATTTTATATTTAAACGATTTTATTGTTATAATCATGAATGATAAACCATGGTTTGTTAACATTAAAGGTAATGCCATGATAGACATGACTAACGTTGAATATCTAGATCATCTCTTAGAGACCTCTAGAAATACTGTTTCCCCAGGAAATCAAAAAGCAATCAGATACCTAATTTGGGATTTTGAAGTTATAAAAGACGAACAACCCGCCTTTTACAATAGATTTTCTATCATAATAGAAAATGAAATTCGTAATCTGAAAAGAATTATGAAATTAGAGTCATATCCTCGTAATAGGACTGATACATCAGAGGCTAGTTCCTCTAATACGCAGAACAGCGTTAATTCATATAGATGACTGCGGATCTAATCCCAGCCACTATAAGACAAAGGGAAATGAGTGGACACGATTTGTTCTTCCGTATTCTCTATATAATTAATTCTTCTTTTGCAAAAAATGTTTGTCATATTATAATTATTGTTATTATAATAATTTAAATATGAAAAGCACGTCTAAGTTATGGATTTTTATCTTAATTATACTGTTTTATTCTTCGTAAACGAATTTGAAATTTGTATGCAAAAATGTATCGAATAATTAAAAAGGAAAGAATTAATTTTTTCCAAAGAAAAAAAAAATTAAGTACATAACCAATTAGAACTGTAACTCGAGTAGGGCGGCTCGCGAGCCGCTCGAATTAAACAAATATGTGTTAAAACCAACTCGGCTCAAAATTTGAAAACCGACTCAGTTCGAGCACGAACTTGTTTCTAATTTTGTTTAAAAAATTATAAAATTTTATTTTTGTTATTTAAATATTAAAAATTAGTTAATTTTTTAATATATTTAATATTTTTAATTATTGAACTTGCAAGTCAACTCGGTTTGACTCATTTAAACTCAAACTCATTTGTCCAGCGAGTACACTTGATTTGACTCATTCATTAAATAAATCGGATTCCATCAAAGGTTTAAGTTCGTTTAACTTCAAAAGAACGGCTCAACTTGTTTATTAGCTCGTCTAATGTATATCCGGTTCGAATTAAAACCTTACGATTAGCGTTGTAAATTGGTCCGAATTATCCGGTATTTCGATTTATATCTGGTTCGAAAATATGATATATGTCTCAGATTTATTTTATAAATGTTTAAATTTGGCGGAAAAATTGAACCCGGATAAAATATGGTCTCGGATATGAGCACACATATACCCGCTCAGTTTAAGTCTCATAATTTTCTTATAAAAATGATCCTACCCGAATATGTTTAATGATCCATATTCGGTTCAAACCCGAATCTAAATTATATTTTTATTTCATTATATTTCTAACTTAATAGCATATATTATTTCTTAACATTTATAAATTTAAATTTTCATAAAATACGAGTTATCCACCCGATCATTTATCATCAAATACTTAATAGATCAATTATTCAAGTTTTCAATTCATGATAATTATGCTTTTATAATATTATATTTATTTTGGAATAAATGACACTTTATATAATTCAAATAAAAATGATACATAATGTTAGTGTATTATATTTAACTCGTATTCGATAAATCGTATTCGACGGATCACGAACTACTCCGTTAAAAAAAAAAAAAATCCGATACTTGAGTAAAGGGATGTCCGATTCTATCCGGATCATTTTTCAGACCTACTTACAATCAACGTTTGTGTAATCCGCAAAGGGCACATGTAGAAACATGACTACCTTTATGATATTTTAAGCATTTAAATCCTTCTAAACATATATATTACTAGTGATAATTCACGGCCTCTATATTTGAGAACACTCCCTACACAGGTCCTTAGGTCCATACATACTAAGATTATTTTATTTTACTTTTAGTAATTGTTAGTATTAGTTCTTTAATACAGTACATACACTAGTCACCAAATCAATATCAGCGCCGATCAACGTTTTAACAGCTTTGCAGGCCACATTCTTTATTTATCTGTTCGGGAGGTCACAGGTGCGGTTGGTCAACCACCATACATTACTACATCAGAAAGGATGTTATAATGTTTGAAAAGATGAGCTATTAACCTAATTAAGAAACTGATCTTTATGCCGACTTTTGTGTGTGATGTTTAACACCTTAGAGCAACTCCAACCCATCACTAAATCACTATAATAGTGATGGATATAGTGACAAACTCACTCCAATGCATCACTAAAATAGTGACCCAAGATCACCAAATGAGTTTTGGGTCACCAAATTTGGTGACAAAAGTACATTTGGTGATCCTTGGTCACCAAATTTGGTGACTTTCAAAATTCCAACAAAACCCCTATATTTGTTAACAAAACAATTTTTTCCCATCTATGTCCTACTATTTGTTCTTGTAGTTTTTTTCTTTCCAATTTTTTTTCTAAATTATTTTTTCTTGTAATTTTTAAATTTAAATTTTTATCAATTGAAACTTCTTTTCTTTTTAGCTCTTATTAATTCTAAAATATTATTATTTTTAACTTTAAACTTTCACACAAAACCTTGAAAAAAAATTCTTAATCATAAATTATAAACAACACACCAAATTTAATTAAAAAAATAACATCATAATGATAAATAAGAAGTTCTACAATCGTGTTTCGCTATCGTGGCTGGACCTGCACGCTTTTGGGAAAAAAATGTGTTAAAAGATATAATGCCAGCTTGTATTATCATGCATAACATGATTGTTGAGGACGAACATGACATAGATGTACCGATACATGATTTCATGGAAGTATCGATTCCGGTTGTTGAAATAGAAAGAAATGAAGATGTCAAATTTCAAAATTTTCTAAGTAGATATCGACAAATCAAAGATAAAGAAGCTCATTTTGAACTTCGTAATGCGTTGATTAAGCACCTCTGAAAAGAATACGACAATTCAAATAATTAAGTCAAGCCTTTTCCACTTTTATTTCTTAACTGTGGCAACTGGGAACATTTGTTAATTGTGATTTATTCCTTTTTAAACTTTTGACAAAATTTTAACAAAATTTGGATATTGATTTTTTTATAAATAATTTTTTATATTAATAAATTTAATATTATGCGATCATAACATTACAATTTAAAATATAATAGATAGTAATAATGTAAAAATTGAACAAAGTTAGAATATTCTATTTTATTGGTGAAAGATTCTTTTTAGTGTCAAGTATAGTGACCATGGATTGGAATTCATCTTGTGAATGGTGTAATTTTGTCACCAAAATAGTGTCCCTAGGACACTATTTTGGTTCTTGGGTTGGAGATGGTCTTAGAAAACATATAACTCAAGACAAGTAATCTATAAAAACGGCTCCAAACAATGCCAAAATTGTTGTAAAACTAAATCTTGACATTAGGGTACTAATCAAGAAGACATCCAACATCACTCATACAAAGTTTAGTACATTATTTATAATAAAGTACTAGACAATAGAGTAATTTTAAGATCGTATTTGTATATGCCTATAAGGGGCACAAAAACTAATAATTGTAAACCGCAAGATATTTAAATGTGCGTCCGTAACTGATAAATGATATCAAGACTTCCGTATAACGCAACAAGTCCAGCTCATAAGAGTGTGTCTTTGAAATCTATATAGGATATCAAGACTTTCAGATAAAGCAACAAATCGAACTCAGGATGAGAAATAATCAAGTATGAGACACTTAAGGAGCTAAGCTCTTTGAAGCAATTTCGTACACATTCTCCGAAAGTCCATTAGCAGATATGATCTTCTCCAGTTGTGCCTGTCAACATTAAAACAATGTAAATTCTATCACTAGTCCAGTCTTCAGAACTATTTCAGAAGGACAGAAAAGTAAATATAATTATACTAGTAAAATCTACCAAGTAATTTCATGTGGGTAACAAGGTTGTATGATCCTAGAAATATGAAATGCAGCTAAAGTCTATTACCTTCGCATGGCCTTGTCTTGTTTCATCGTATCTCTTCCATCTAGAGAAGGCTGACACCATCCGAGAGGCCACCTGCAAATTGTCAACATAGTTTAAGTAATTGGTATTAAAAGCTTGATTATGACCACATGAAGTAATTCATTATCAAAGGACCTGAGGGTTCAGTTTGTCGAGTTTCACCACCAGTTCTCCCAAGAATCTATAGCCTGACCCATCTTTTGCATGGAAATTGACAGGTGAGCCACAGAATCCTCCAATCAGTGAATACACCTGTAGTAGGAAAACAATCAAAGAACGTGCCAACCACGAGGCATAAAATGTAAATCGAGCATGTTAACGTGCACTTGACTTCACCTGCATCTATACTACAGGCCCCTAAAAATGCAGGATTGCCTGTTTTTGTGTGTAAATCGAGCATGTCTGTTTTTGTGTGTGTTCAGGTGTCATTTACCTTGTTTGGATTGCGCAGGTCAAATGCAGGATGGTTCAAGAGGCTCTCAACATTCTTAACATTCCCTGGAATATTGGACATGGCTTGAAGAGAAAACCACTTATTAACAACCTGGAGAGAGAAAAATCTAATGTCAAAATTCTTGAAGCCTTTACAGTCTGAAGATGGTCCTCAAGCATCCAAACGATCAGTTGAATGCTCTAAGAACTTAATATCACTCCCACACAAACAAAAAGCTGTGCATGGTATAGAAGCAAACAAGGGTATTGATGAAGAAGGGGAAGCCAAAGTAGCATGGAGAGACCAACCAGGTAATCATGCTGCCATTTGTTGTAGAAGTCGGCAAGAATTTCATCTCGAGTTTCACCAGCATTCTGCGCTATGGCAGCCAGAGCAGCAAATTGATCAGTCATATTTGTAGCAGTTTTATATTCATGCAAAGCAAGCTCTGTAAATTCTTGATCTTCAAGTGACACAAGATATGCTGTTACAATAAAGCAAAAAAGAGCATAAAAATTAGACAATTACAACTTGCTACATCCAGCCAGCACACGGAAGATGTGAAAGTAGACAAACCAAGTGCCGTATTTTTAAGAGCTCGTCTTGACATATTTAGATGGTCAAATTTGTACTTCTCCGAACTTCTGTTGTTTTTGACCTGTAACATATTATAACTAAATAAAAGAACATAAAAGGAAAAGATAAACAGCACTTAAACAGGGAGTAGGAGGTACTCTACCGTATTCAGTAGCTCTTCTTTCAGTTCAGAAGCAAGCTGCTTTCTTATGAAAGATCGAACTGAATGAACAGCATCAGGGTCAGCAACTTTCATCAGGTCCATTATTTCTCCTTCACCCGGCAGAGTCATAGCTTTTGCAATAAATTCCTGTATTACCAAACAAAAGTAAGTGAAGTTATTAAAGCATATTTTTTTGATTTCTGGAATTGGGAAACTACAGACGGAGAAAAAAAGAAGGCAATGGCTTTAAATAAAAAATAACTACAGAACCTTGGACAATATTCAAAGTAAATAAGAAAATTATAGTACCTTATCTAAGCTTGAGTCGCAAAGGATGCTTTTAAGACCATTTACGAACTTCGGATCAAGAACCAATGGTCTATTTTGCTGGAAACTATCCACTAGGCTGAGCATAAGATTTCTTGACAGGATCTGACCAGCCTCCCAACTAAAAGGGAACACCATAAACTACATTATGCTAAAGTCTGATTTCAAACATTTTTAGGTTGAAGTGGTTATGAGAAGTGCGTACCGGTTGAATTCATCTGAATCGTGAGCAAGAAGGAAGAACAGATCACTGTCAGTGAGGTCAGAGTCAAGACGTATAGGAGCACTGTAACCCCGTAGTAGAGATGGAATTGGTTTCTGAGTTATATTAGAGAACACAAATTCTTCTTCTTCCTGCAAGTTAAAGAGACAAATACAATTACCAAGGAAGACTAAGAAGAGTAAAGGAAGAAAACAAAATCGTAAGCAAAGACAAAAGGCCAAAAAAGAAGAGAGATTAGAGACCAAAAAAATATTAGGAAGACACCCGTATGACAAGATGAAACATTTCATCTATAGCACAAAAAAGTGTGCCACCCAAGGGAGCTTCAGTAAGTTCCCAACTGACTAACTACTCTCCAGAATATATATCCAACAATTAAGATATAATGAAGCTTTGTAAGCAACAGCACATTTAATATACTTTCCAGAAATGCTTGTTTTTATAATTTTCAAGAGCACGCAGAACTCAAAACTAGACCGTGCAGCTGTGCAGCCACAAACAATTGTAGCAATCTACGAAGAATTCTTATAGACTCGTCTAACTTTAGATCTAATAGGAACGGAAAATCCAAGCACTAGCCTCATTGTTTTCTTGTGTAACCCCCGATTCCCACAAGATTGCGCAAGCATGTTTATAAGAGCAGGGAACAATGATGGTCATAATATTCTGACTTGCACAGTCGTCTAACATAGTTTCTTGACATAGTGTCACTACATATTTATTAGAGTTCAACCCTTAAAAATAACACTGGCTAAAAAAAATTATGTTGATAGATTAAAACTAACCTTTGTAACTCTAAGAATTGTTGTGTGGACTGGTTGGCCACTAGTTGCCACAGACTCTAACTTTCCATCATGATATACAGAAGACAGAGGCATGTCATGACCGCTGGAGTCCAACAGACCAACAGCCACAGGAATGAACATGGGATCTTTCTCCGGTTGCCCTGGGGTTGGGGGTACCTCTTGACTAAAACATATAGCGGAAAAATGTGTAACAATCACAATATATGTGGGGGGGGGGGGGGGAGTCTGTAAGCAAAATACTTGGTATTTACATCTTGATGCAAGTAACCAACAGATGGGAACTAATACCTGAACTTTAATGAGAAAGTACTAGATTCAGCATTGTAATTAGAAGAAACCTTCACAATAGGTGTCCCAGCTTGGGAATACCTATTTATTTATTCAACAAAAGCATAAGGATCACCGCAAACTGATAGCATTCGCCAAAAAAGCAAGTCAGATTGTTGGCATACCACATCAAGAAATTAGAAAAATCTGCATTATTAGCATCTCTCATGGCAGCAAAGAAATCTTCACAAGTTACAGCTTGGCCATCGTGCCTTTCAAAGTACAGATCCATGCCCTAAAAATATGATGTCAAGAAAGGATTTACATTTTTGTCTTAGATTGCCTTAAATGTATATTAGACTATAATTGGTTCGGCGTTCTTACTTTTCTGAATCCTTCAGTGCCCAATAATGTTTTGTACATCCTAACAACTTCAGCCCCCTAATAAAATATAACCAGTTAATGTATCAAGCGGGGTACATGGTTGAGCCCACATCAAGACATCCTTTTTAAAAAACGCGAACCGGATTAAGGAGGGAGGGAGAGAGAGAGGGAGAGAGAGAGAGAGAGAGAGAGGGAGGGAGGGAGGGAGAGCGAGAGAGCGAGGGAGGGAGAGGGAGAGGGAGAGGGAGAGGGAGAGGGAGAGGGAGAGGGAGAGAGAGAGATAGAGAGAGAGAGAGAGAGAGAGAGAGAGAGAGAGAGACCTTCTCATACACCTGCAAACAAGAAGGCAAGCAGCAGCAACATTAGTATCAGCGGTCGACATTCTTTCATCACCCTACTAAATCAGGACTAACAAAGATAATGATGAAAGTTTTTTAAAACTAACCGTCACTGCAGGATCAATCCAGTTACAAATTAGGGACCAGGTTAATTTGAAAAAACAATGAACATCCAAGTCAAAACCCGATAACGGTAGCATAGTCAACAAAAAACATACAATATCATCAGATTAGAATGGGAAATAAACCATTAATAATCAAAAAGCCAAAACTTGCCTGTGTAGAAGTTATCCATCTGTTGGAATTAAAACAAAACGACATAAATATTTCCCCAAATTATAGTTCAGAAACTTTAAAGAATGAGAATACACTAAAATATAGAGGTAGAGAGGACACGGGATTGGGGGTAGAGATGATGAAGATAAAAAATAAACTTCATACCTTGATGTACGAATGAGGTCGCACAGGATGAGCCATGGGACCAGCATCCTACAATTTCAAGATATTTTTCTATTAGGACCAAATAAATGTATATATTTGATTCCAACATACTAAGCACTATACAATTTAAAAACATGCAGGGTCTCAAGTACCACATCTGCTTGACTACAGAATGAGACTTAGCAATCATAGTAGAAGTGCCAGAGACAAGTAGCTAATTTGACAAAACAAGATAAAAAGTATCAGTAGAGTGACTTAAAACACAAACCTGTGGGAATTGGTAAGTCCGAAGCTTTGAGACATCAGCAATCCGCTTCACTGCACGACTTCCCATATCAGATGAAAACTCCTGCAAATCAGATTAGAAATTTTAAAATTCAGACACAGTAAAACTGCAAAGCTAACTGCATTGAGGCATATGAGAATACGTCTACCTGGTCACGAAAAACAGTGAGACCTTCCTTTAGACTCAGTTGGAACCAATCACGACATGTCACTCTGGATAGTCAAGTGCCACAGTCAGTTCCATTTTTAGTAATTGAGAGATTCAAATAGTGCAAACACAACTTAGGATTTTATCTGCAAATTAAACTTTGTTGTCCCATTGAAAGATATTGATATTGATATTGTGTTCCAGTGAAAAAGCACTGTCAAAAGCAGTCAATAATGAGAGAGAATTTCGCAGTTGAGGTTAACCTGTTGCCAGTCCAGTTGTGGAAGTACTGTAAAGTGTAAAGTAGGAAAAAAAACCTGTAAATTTTCAATACAGATAAAGGAAACATCAATTATCATAGCTATCATTCAATTAATGACAAACCTCATGTCCAATAACACCCAAAATTGCGGCATAATCTGCATCTGATGCAGTTTCAGGAGATGCCAAAACAAGTTTGGAGTTAAAAATCTGCGCACAAAGAATCAACATAACTTCTGGATGAAAAAGGGGGGGGGGGATTTTCCAAATAGAATACATAAACATATATACAGTGAGAAAAAGGGACAGAGGGAGGGAGGGATATCCTGTACATTCAAACTTTTGTTTTCCATTGCACCCCTGAGAACCATGCCAAAAAAATGTCAAAAAAAAAAAACAAACATAAACCATCCAAGAATCAAGACAACATCAAAATTATAAGCAACTTACATGTTAAAATCTGGAACAGCAACTACATTGAAGAGATCAAGATCATACTCAAGACCAAAAACCTGTTGCATGTAAAAGCACATAGCAAGATAAAGGCACTGCCTACTTTGCAGTAAACTTAACATCAGTAGAAAATTAATAACTAAAGAAATATAAAGCAACTAACATCTTCATCCCACTTCATAGCCGCCTTGAGAGAATACATTGCATGCTCAGTCTTAGAGACATCCTGTGCTGGGGTCCATATTCTAAGCGAGACTTTACGACCTGAACGCGTTGTGAAGGTATCATCTCTGCTCTCCAACTGTCCAGCAACTAAAGCAAAAAGATAGCATGGCTTCTTGAAAGGGTCCTCCCAAAGAGCATAATGTCTGCCTCCCTGTATTGTAATTTAAGTTAAAAGGTAGCATTAACATAACACACCAGGCATTCTTCTGATAAACAATAAGTTCACCTCTAAGTCTCCTTGTTCAATGAGATTCCCGTTAGACAGCAAAACTGGATACAGTAGCTTATCAGCTTCAATACGACAAGTGTATTTAGCCATAATATCGGGACGATCCTGATAGAGACAATGAAACACATTAGATAGTAGAGAAACAAATTAAAAATACGAGCAATCATCTATTCCAATTAAAGAACCTGATAGAATGTAATTTTGCGAAAACCCTCTGCTTCACACTGTGTGCAGAAATTCCCGGATGACTGGTAAAGCCCCTGTAGCAAATAATCAAATCTCATATTGTCAAAAGACAAAGAACAATAAAAAGCATTTGCGGAAATTTGAGGAGGAAATAAGGTATCAAACATCTAATGACGTGTTCTTCTGCGGGAATATCTCAGTAACAATTTCCAGTATAAATTTACTGCTTGGAGGAGATTGGAGAATCAGGTGCCGTGAATCCAACTGGAAATCACCCTCCTGGAGAAAATAGTAATTATAGAGTTAGGAAGTGCATAAATACAATAGAAGGTTATGAGAATTGGAGGGATGCCGCTCAATATTTCTTTATTACTCAATTATCAGACTATTCTAATAAAGGTATAATTTTCAACCATGTAAAACTGAAATCGAAAACATTAGAAGCAACAAAAGTACAAGGCTGATATTCTCAAGCACAACGTTAAGCATTTCCTTTCCAAGTTAGTAGTAGCTACACTACAAGAAGATTGAACTGAAAAAAAGGCAAAGAACTCCACACCTTCAGATCCTTGCCGTTGACCTTCACTGAGAGCAGCTTGAGATCATCACCATTTAAGACCAATGGAGAAACAACACCTGTATTGATGAACACCAGGAAGATCTGAATTGCAAAGTCTATAATTATGCTATAAAAATTTTCAGCTCAAGTTGTTGCATTCAGTTTCAAGCTCATTAGTTGTAGCAACCTCTAAACGGGCAAGCCAGGTAAATCAAGAATATTGAAAATTGAAATACTGAAGAACAGTTGGTGAATACCTTCAACCCTGGGATAAACACTTATGTTGGAGTAGACAACTGTCTTTTCCTCACCCAGCGTGAATTTAAGATCCACCTGAGCACGTAGTAACAGTAAATGACACAAAGTGATGAAATGGCATCCATATGCATCAGTTAATCTCATAATTTTGAATATGTAAGCTCAAAAAAATTGCATGCTCAAGCAGTCTAGACATTCCAGATGAGGAGATAAGTTAATAAGTTATCTTACGGTGTCAAAATAGTAATCAGGTGATTTGTAGTCTTTCAGAAAAATTTCCTTTGGCATGTCCATGGTGGTTTCTTCGACTTGCTTTGGTGATTCAGTTGGGACGGAACAAATCAATCTGCGACTGTTTCTCCTATCACTCTAAATAAGGTTGTAATGTAAAATGATTAAGGCAGGTGATCATTTGCCACAAACTCACAAACTAATCATATATTAAGATACACAACTTACAGGAAATGAACGATATGGGAATTTAGAATTTCTCCAGTTTGAAACCTAAAATAAATAAAATATCATTAAACTTACAATTAGGTTTCAGGCTTTAAATGTCAAGAGACTCAGAAAAGAGGACATGAGTCGTGACAATCTGATTAATCCTGTTTAGTTCAGCTTATAAATTGCACAAACCTCTGAAGTGAGATAACTTCTATATTTAGATATACTCTTTGCTGAATGCCTAGATGAGCTGACAAAGCACGTCGAATGAAGCTGCAAAACAACAAATAGACAAGTGAGTTGCCTTCATATAAACCTGTTTGTTAACGTTTAAGCTCATTATCTGCACATCCAAGCATTACAACATAACATCAACAGTTTACGATTCAACGGCCTCTTAGGACAGAGAACTATATCCATATCCACATTTTTTATATACTAAATATGAAACACCACATTTGAGCCAAAAGGCACAACACAAAGCTTCAAGAAACCGACTTTCGCTACACTCTTTACTTCAAAAACAATATATAAAACTATATGAAAACATATGAAAATAAGATGGTTTCGAATAATCACAGGAGCACTGGAGATCAAACCCAAGAGACAAGTCCTCGAAATACCAATTGAACCTTTACATGGAAGAATCAACCGAGCCATAATCCAACTAAAAGAACTCCTACATAAGCTAATTATAAATACTTATTAGCTCAATACTACAAATTAAAATACACCCACAAAAAAAGGTCAAATCTTTATCAAAACCAAGCCTACCCAGATGGTCAAATCTCAATACAATCCACAATAAACACTGAAAACCCCTAAATTACACAAAAAAATGAGAGCCCATGACAGATACAAATGAAATATAAAGCTAGCAGCTGGTGTTTTCTTATAAGGGTTGTCAAGAAAGATAAGGATAATTCAAATCATGGACAAGAAAAATCAAAAAATTAAAATTTATTTAACTGAAAACATAATTATAATTGTTAAATTTTTACCTTTGTTCTTAGGGGCGTTGAAACACGCAGATGATGGATATATATATCTTGCAGAAAGATGAAAACCCTTGCAGCAATATATATACAGCGAGTGACATATTATTTTCTTATATTTTAATATTATTATGATTATTATTATTATTATTATGATGATGATGATTATTATTATATTAAATTAAAAGGAATGTTAGGGTCCCCCGAATTAGCTATGTCATGATTTAATTGGTCACAGTTGGGGTTCATCTTATTGGCCGTGAAATGATTAATAGTAATACTTATCCTATTCATTTTATCGGTGATTTTTGATTTGTGTGCCAGTTATAATAGGGGGGTGTTTGGGACTGGGAGAGCTTATTTTCAAGAAAAAAGTTAAAATTCCAAGTTTTTTTTGTAAATTATAAAATTTCAAATATACATTAAATACATCTATAAAAAAAATCTCAAAATGTAAAATTTTTATTCAAAAATAAGTCTATAAATATTTAAAAAACGGTGAGCCAAACAGACCCTTATTATACCCTCATTCTCATATCAGGTGGCTATGTGAGCGCTTTTGAATTGCATAATATTTCACTTTAAAAGCCCATGTAATTGGGCCCAAAAGTCCAAATTAAAGCTTACCGGCTTTATTTAGTATGTAGGCCATATAATATGGTCCGTCATAAAACATTAAAACCGTGAAGATTATGAGGAGAAAGATCAAAGCGATGTTTTTATTGATTGCGACCATAAGTTGTGGTTTGTTTCCAAAAACGTACATCAAGAAACCAAAGTTGGCCCAATGAACAATATTTTCCTAATATGATTTTAATTTCAACTAAAAATTAGTATCAGTAATGAATAATCATTTCGACCAAACAAATGAGGATGAAAAAACTTCGACCTAAGTTAGTTTTATGTAAGCGTGATGGAATAATTTAACGATAAATTTAACAGAATGATAATTCGATTTTATTCCGCGACAAGCCATGAGAATTTTGGATTGGTTGGTGCGGAAGACAGTATACGTTAATTCATATGTTCCTCGATCATTGTACATAGTATACATATGTTGTACTACACTACTACTAGATATCGAATAGTGCATGCATGCAACCTAAATTTCAATGCCGGCGTCCTGAAACTCGCCGGAAAAAAAGAGGCAGCATGCAAATAATGGGACTCATAATGAATAAAGGAAGTTGTGTAATGTGTACGAGCGTTGTGACATCTTTTGTACCACTTTCCAGGTAGATGCCAGTTCATTTAACATTTTATTTTTACTAATGTTTGTTTTATTATGTGTAATGGAAAACCGAACCTGGATAAAGTATACCTCTAGAGTTAATTAATTGAGTTTGACTTAAGTGTCAATGTTTCTGCCAAAAGCTCCATTAACAATTGCTTGAGTATCATTATTCTAATTTATTTTGTTTTTGGAGCACAAACCAATTTCTCGAAGCTCATAAAAGCTTTTACTTTTGCTTTTATTTTTTCTTTCTCGATATATATGTTTCATGATAATGTAGTACGCATGATTGTGCATGTAATTTGAAAAACGACCGCGAGTCAATTTTTTAGGAATAGTTTGGTATGAGCTGTTATGAAATTAGAAATTAATGTTAATGTATCATTATTGATACTAGCCAACTTATCCGCGCTTCGCGCGGTTAATAAATTTTTATATAAAAGTACTGTAATAGATAAATTAATTTCTATTATTCTTAAAAATTGATTGGTCTTTTATGAATTTTCTATAAAAAATTAATTTAAAAATAATTTACATGAATTATTAATTGGAAAAATACTCTCATTATATACAAAATTTTGATAATCTTAAAAATATCACAAACATATAAAAATAAAAATTACAATATGAACGTAACATTTACAATCAAAATTTACAAATATTGAATACAACTTAATAACGTTTTCTAAAGCCAACACCACTCTCATAATATACATGTTCAGTAATAGTGTAAGAATTTATTTAATTTGAATATTAATTTATTTTGACACGATATAATGAAACAATGGGTGTATAAGTTTTTTATCAATTTAATCTTCCGATAAAATGGTTGGGTTTGTTCAATTTAATTAGTTTAGTCATAACTCATGTGTAATTTATTTATGTGCATGATTTGTTTACAATTTCAGATATTAAGTAAAAATTCGTGTACTTCCATAATTTACTACGACTCCACAATCATTGATAATAAAGATTGATTGAGAAGTTAAGGTTAATAACATTTTTTAAAGCCGACACCCCTCTCATAATATCTGTCTATGCAAAAACGTATATTATTTATTCATATGCAAAATTAAAAATATGTCTGTATTGTTTGCATACAATTCCAGATATTAAGTAAATATCTTGTAATACAATTTATTACGACTTTCACAATTATTGATAATAAAAATTGCTTCAGAAATTAAGGTCGGCTACCCTATAATCATCCGAAAAAAAATTATAGTGATCGTGAATTAGGAAAAAAAAATAACGCAATATAAACAATTGTTAGTCGTCATTTTACCTAAAGATCCGTGTACTTCCATAATTTACTACGACTCCACAATCATTGATAATAAAGATTGTTTGAGAAGTTAAGGTTAATAACGTTTTTTAAAGCCGACACCCCTCTCATAATATCTGTCTGTGCAAAATTATTGATAATAAAGTTACGTGCATTATTTATTCATGTGCAAAAATAAAAATATGTATGTATTGTTTGCATACAATTCCAGATATATATTAAGTAAATATCTTGTAATACAATTTATTACGACTTTCACAATTATTGGTAATAAAAATTGCTTGAGAAGTTAAGGTCGGCTACCCTATAATCATCCGAAAAGAAATTATATTGATCTTGAATAGGGAATAAAAAATAACGCAATATAAACAATTGTTGGTCGTCATTTTACCTAAAAATAAACATAACTATATATAATTAATATTTAATATTGAAATAATAACTATAATGTTTAAATAATTTTCCAGTTTTTAAACAAATTAAATAGAGTAAATTTAATATATGTTTAATATGTGTAATTAATGATTATTTAAATTGTCATTAATAGCTATTTAATGCAAGAAAATAATTTTAATAAAAAAATTAAAAAAATGAAAATTCAAGAAAAATACGTTGAACTGTTCTGGTGCATTTCCGATCTCCAGGAATTATAATATATATCGATAATAAAAAAAATATCGCAATTATTATTATTAGTGAATAAAGATAATTTTTTTATTATATTATATAACTTTATTATTGATTAGGTATTCGATATAGAAGTGACGAATCAAGATTTTATACCTTTACGATTGAATAAATTAGTAGTTGCGAATATTTCATCATGGTATAAAGAGTCTAGTTCATTAAAAAAGATGATGATGAAGATACAATAACGATAATGATGGGTTTGGGTGAGAGACTGTCTCAATTCAATGACGGTTCGATGACTTACAACAAGATCAGACGATCGCTTTTCAATTGAAAACACTGACGGTTTACAATAAGAACGACAACAACTTGGCGATTGTTCCTCGATGGAAATAACGACGATGCCCGATAATCGCAACGACGACCATTTCTCGATTGAAAATGATGACGACTATTTTTAATTTTTAAAATTTCTTATTATTTTGCAAACTCTCGATATTTATTGTTAACGACGACGACTCGATTATCGTTTCTTAGAATTGACAACAAACGACGACGGGCGACCGTTTCTCGATTGGAAACGATGACGACTATTTTCTATTTTTTTAATATTCTTATTATTTTTCAAACTCTTAATACTTATTATTTTGAGTATCTTGAGTTTGAAGGATATATTAACATATTATTATTAATGTAATACGGAAAGTTACCGTAATTATCATTATCAGTAAATAGAGATAGTTTTCTTATTATATTAATTAATTACCTTTATTATTGATTAGGTATTGCCCTATTGGATATATAAACGATCATTATATTATAAATAAATCAAGATTTTATGTCTTCATGGATAAATGAGTAATTGCAAATATTTTAATAATTAATTTTCTTCCTTCTAATTTTATACTTGTTGTTTGGTTGAGATTTTATTTTCATAAATGCATTCATCAAACCCGTAAAAGATGAGTTTTGGAGAGGTCGGTATAAGGAAATCAACTTCTTTCTATTATTTTCATCTATATTTACACAGTTAAATATAAATGTTTAGTACAAAAATAATCAATGACTCAAAAATATATTAAAATAATAGTAATTTAATATTAAAAATATCTTGAATAAAACATATTCATATCAACTCTGAACCAAATACATGATATATTATAAGTTATATCTTAATCTCATCTATACTATACTATTATAAGCGAAACAGGGTATAATTTGTTGGTCGGTCGGTCGGTTAACACCTTCCCAAAAAGGTTTGCTAACACCTTCCAAAAAATGAAAAAAATAATTAAAATACATATAAAATTTTATTTTACAAAAAATAAACCACATATTTAACTTAATAACAAACTCTTTTAATTACACTCCAGTCTATACTATACTATTATAAGCGAAACAGGGTATAATTTGTTGGTCGGTCGGTCGGTTAACACATTCCCAAAAAGGTTTGCTAACACCTTCCAAAAATGAAAAAATAATTAAAATACATATAAAATTTTATTTTACAAAAAATAAACCACATATTTAACTTAATAACAAACTCTTTTAATTACACTCCAATTAATATTCAATTACATACTCTTTTAGTTATATTTGAGTTAAAATTCTTCACCTATACCCAACTTTTTTTGACTCTTTGAATTACTTGGAAACCAAATATTTTCAAAATCAATTTAAATAATTTTAATATCACATATTTATTAACAAATTTACAACAAATTATAAATCAATAAAGTGAAACAAACTAAAATCATATAATAAACAATAAATATTTCACACAATTACAAATTAATATTAAATTCTATCTTAAACAAATATTACATTATGGATTATTATGAAATCATAATTTGAATATGACAATATCAACAAAAATTTGAATGTAAATATATACGATACTTCCATTTATATTTATATTATTGTGACAAAATATAGTCATAATTCGAACAATATATCATACAATTAAATGATTATTATTTAATAATATATATCATGCCAATATTGTATTAAGTAATATATATGAGATAAATAATTATTAAAATATAAATAAAAAGTTTTTTAAATTTAAGAAAGCCGTGCATCGCACGGGTTATAGGCTAGTATTATCTTAAGTCGAATTTCTAATCTCAACAACATATCACTCCACCATGAACCGATGGAACGATTTCTTAACAAGTTGTAGTCGAATTAGAACGAGTTGATGCCCTGCTTCTAGAATTTAAATGCATGATCAATGCATTGGCTATACTCTTTTGGTAATATTTTGAAATAAATAACCTTTAATCTATCTTTCAAACTGTACTTCTTCTTCTTCTTTCAAGAAGCAATCTCGAATTATAAAAATGAAAGTAATGAAAATCGCATCTATTTTCTGATCCTAGTTCGTGGAACACGCGTATATAGAGTATTTGTTTGATTATAGGATCCTTGTTATATACATGTACAAATTATTAATCTATAATATATTATTATAAGCGAAACAGAGTATAATTTGTTGGTCGGTCGGTCGGTTAACACCTTCCCAAAAAGGTTTGCTAACGCCTTCCAAAAATGAAAAAAATAATTAAAATACATGTAAAATTTTATTTTACAAAAAATAAACCACATATTTAACTTAATAACAAACTCTTTTAATTACACTATTAATATTCAATTACATACTCTTTTAGTTATATCTGAGTTAAAATTCTTCACATATACTCAACTTTTTTTGACTCTTTGAATTACTTGGAAACCAAATATTTTCAAAATCAATTTAAATAATTTTAATATCACATATTTATTAACAAATTTACAACAAATTATAAATCAACAAAGTGAAAACAAACTAAAATCATATAATAAACAATAAATATTTCACACAATTACAAATTAATATTAAATTCTATCTTAAACAAATATTACATTATGGATTATTATGAAATCATAATTTGAATATGACAATATCAACAAAAATTTGAATGTAAATATATACGATACTTCCATTTATATTTATATTATTGTGACAAAATATAGTCATAATTCGAACAATATATCATACAATTAAATGATTATTATTTAATAATATATATTATGCCAATATTGTATTAAGTACTAATATATATGAGATAAATAATTATTAAAATATAAATAAAAAGTTTTTTAAATTTAAGAAAGCCGTGCATCGCACGGGTTATAGGCTAGTATTATCTTAAGTCGAATTTCTAATCTCAACAACATATCACTCCATGAACCGATCGAACGATTTCTTAACAAGTTGTAGTTGAATTAGAACGAGTTGATGCCCTGCTTCTAGAATTTAAATGCATGATCAATGCATTGGCTATACTCTTTTGGTAATATTTTGAAATAAATAACCTTTAATCCATGTTTCAAACTGTACTTCTTCTTCTTCTTCTTTCAAGAAGCAATCTCGAATTATAAAAATGAAAGTAATGAAAATCGCATCTATTTTCTGATCCTAGTTCGTGGAACACGCGTATATAGAGTATTTGTTTGATTATAGGATCCTTGTTATATACATGTACAAATTATTAATCTATAATATATTATTATAAGCGAAACAGGGTATAATTTGTTGGTCAGTCAGTCGGTTAACACCTTCCCAAAAAGGTTTGCTAACGCCTTCCAAAAATGAAAAAAATAATTAAAATACATGTAAAATTTTATTTTACAAAAAATAAACCACATATTTAACTTAATAACAAACTCTTTTAATTACACTATTAATATTCAATTACATACTCTTTTAGTTATATTTGAGTTAAAATTCTTCACATATACTCAACTTTTTTTGACTCTTTGAATTACTTGGAAACCAAATATTTTCAAAATCAATTTAAATAATTTTAATATCACATATTTATTAACAAATTTACAACAAATTATAAATCAACAAAGTGAAAACAAAATAAAATCATATAATAAACAATAAATATTTCACACAATTACAAATTAATATTAAATTCTATCTTAAACAAATATTACATTATGGATTATTATGAAATCATAATTTGAATATGACAATATCAACAAAAATTTGAATGTAAATATATACGATACTTCCATTTATATTTATATTATTGTGACAAAATATAGTCATAATTCGAACAATATATCATACAATTAAATGATTATTATTTAATAATATATATTATGCCAATATTGTATTAAGTACTAATATATATGAGATAAATAATTATTAAAATATAAATAAAAAGTTTTTTAAATTTAAGAAAGCCGTGCATCGCACGGGTTATAGGCTAGTATTATCTTAAGTCGAATTTCTAATCTCAACAACATATCACTCCATGAACCGATCGAACGATTTCTTAACAAGTTGTAGTTGAATTAGAACGAGTTGATGCCCTGCTTCTAGAATTTAAATGCATGATCAATGCATTGGCTATACTCTTTTGGTAATATTTTGAAATAAATAACCTTTAATCCATGTTTCAAACTGTACTTCTTCTTCTTCTTCTTTCAAGAAGCAATCTCGAATTATAAAAATGAAAGTAATGAAAATCGCATCTATTTTCTGATCCTAGTTCGTGGAACACACGTATATAGAGTATTTGTTTGATTATAGGATCCTTGTTATACATGTACAAATTATTAATGCCATAGACTGTTGCCAGGATTTTCAACATACAAGCAGTGAAAATTAGTTTTTATATTGTAAATCGTTTGAAATGTCGAAAGCAAAATCTAATTGCATATCCTGTTGTTGTCGGTCCCTACCAAAAATAAACAGAAGTGTTAGTAATAGTTTAGCACCTGGGTTTGTCCTCAATGCAGCTAGTGAACACTAGTACTAAACAAATACTAAAACATGATTAAAGAATTCGTTAATAGTTGTCATACACTTTGTTCTGTACCTTTAATCGACTCTATCTAACTTAGGTAGCCATATATCGAGGTAAATTTACGGAGCATCATAGATTGATCCAAACACAAGGAATACATGAATTTTTTTTTTTTTTAACCGGGAACTACCCCACACACTTGTATGTGGGATTTCAAACCCGGGGAGATATATCGCTGAGCCCTACCATCCAGTACTCCCACGTAAATCCGAAGCTTTCACTCCGAGGTAGGTTCGAACCCCTGACCTTGGCTGAACCAGGAAAGGGGGTGTCCACTCAGCCAAAGCTTTGTAGACATACATGAATTTTTATTTATATATAAATTAAAACCGTAAAGCATCGAGGACTACATTTTCAAAATTAAAAAAATAAAATAAATCAGAAAACAAGATTTGACTCCCAAGATTTATGTTTTCTTAGCAATTAAATCCTTTTCATTTTGTAAAAAAAAAAAATGGAAGGAGCATCAATATATATATATATAAAGGAGGATAGCGGGAGTTTATGTGGCGCTTTAAGATCGTTTTAATCTATTTTTCTAATTTTCTAGAATTTTAAACACTAATAAATATAAAAATATTTATTAACATATTAGAAGTAGAATAGGTGTTCGAATTTATAAAGGAGAAGAGTTCGAATTTATAGGGAAAACATATGATTCGAAGTTCTCTTGGAAGTATAATAAGCATTTATAAGGCATACGATTAAAAGTTCTATTGGAAGTAGAATAGGAGTTCGAATTTATAGAGAATAAGAGAGTTCAAATTTATAGAGAATAAGAGTTCGAATTAGGAGGATAACGGGAGTTTAGGTGGCGCTCTAATATCGTCTCAATCGATTTTTCTAATTTTCTAGAATTTTAAACACTAATAAATATGAAAATATCAATTAGCATATTAGAAGTAGAATAGGTGTTCGAATTTATAAAGGAAAAGAGTTCGAATTTATAGGGAAGACATATGATTAGAAGTTCTACTGGAAGTATAATAAGTATTTATAAGGCATACGATTAAAAGTTATATTGGAAGCAGAATAGGAGTTCGAATTTATAGAGAATAAGAGTTTGAATTTATAGAAAAAATATATAAATAAAAGTTCTACTAGAACTAGAATAGGTGTTTGAATATATAGAGCAGACATATAATTAAATATTTTATAGAAAGTACGATCTTCTTAAATTATATATTTTTTATATAAGTTAATTGTACTTATATTAGGAAAATTCATTCATAAATCAAATACTATTGTCATGAAAAAAGTCACCGTATTTAAAAAGAAAAGAATTGATGTCTTAACATAATAAAAGAACAATGAGTAAAAGAACAATCTCATGCAATCTTTATAATATATGTTAAAAAGTTGGGATTTCGGTTTTAACGAGAGAGCGGCTCAATCGAAAGAATTGTATTTAACAAGAAATTGATTCATTAGAGAAGATTATTTAATTATTAAAATTTAATATTAATATTATAATATAACATAAATGTATTGAATTTTTTTAAAAATATTGTAACGCCGCCGCGAAGCGCGGCTTTATCAACTAGTATTATATATAAAGGAGGATAGCGGGAGTTTAGGTGGCGCTCTAATATCGTCTCAATCGATTTTTCTAATTTTTTAGAATTTTAAACACTAATAAATATAAAAATATCAATTAGCATATTTGAAGTAGAATAGGTGTTCGAATTTATAAAGGAGAAGAGTTCGAATTTATAGGAAAGATATATGATTAGAAGTTCTATTGGAAGTATAATAAATATTTATAAGGCATACGATTAAAAGTTCTATTGGAAGTAGAATAGGAGTTCGAAGTAGAATAGGAGTTCGAATTTATAGAGAATAAGAGTTCGAATTTATAGAAAAATTATGTAAATAAAATTTCAAAATATCAATTAGCATATTTGAAGTATAATAGGTGTTCGAATTTATAAAGGAGAAGAGTTCGAATTTATAGGGAAGATATATGATTAGAAGTTCTATTGGAAGTATAATAAATATTTATAAGGCATACGATTAAAGTTCTATTGGAAGTAGAATAGGATTTCGAAGTAGAATAGGAGTTCGAATTTATAGAGAATAAGAGTTCGAATTTATAGAAAAATTATATAAATAATATTTCTACTAGAACTAGAATAGGTGTTTGAATATATAGAGCAGACGTATAATTAAATATTTTTTAGAAAGTACGATCTTCTTAAATTATATATTTTTTATATAATTTAATTATACTTACATTAGGAAAATTTATTCATAAATTCAATACTATTGTCATGAAAAAAGTCACCGTATTTAAAAAGAAAAGAATTGATGTGTTAACATAATAAAAGAACAATGAGTAAAAGAACAATCTCATGTAGGAATCCTAAATAAATACAGGAATATCTATAATATAAAGAGAAAATAAGATGTGTTTTCATTTTCTAAAACTCCAAAAATTTTAGAAAATCTAGAGAAAGTATAAATTGGAATTCACTCTATTTTTTAGGTTTTGATTTCAAGGAAAAAAATTGTTGTGTAAGATAAGTATCATCAATAATATGTAATGAAGTTAGAATTTCGATCCCAAACGAGAGCGGCTCGAAACGTGTTTAACGGGAAGACGACTCACTATAAAAGATTGTACTAGCTATTAAAATATCATATGATGTTATAAATTTTGTTTTATTTTTAGGATTTGATTTTTATGGATAAACATTATCATACAAGTAATATATGTAAAAGTTAGGTTTTTGGTCTTAACGAGAGAGCGCATCAATAGTAAAAACTGTGCTTAACAAGAAAGCGGTTCATTACATAAGACCGTATAAAAGATGTTTAAATATATAATTAATACATAAAATAAAATGTTTTATTAGAAGTGGAATACGAGGACGGTGGAGACGTCTTATACGATTTTTGTAAACTATACATTTTTTTTCCTAGAAATCCTTTATTTTAACCTTTTTATACAAGTTAATTATACTTGCACTACAAAAATATATCCATAAATGTAATATTATTCCCGTAACGAAAAGTCTTCGTATTTTAATTTTTTTTGATATGTTAACATAACAGAAAGACATTCACATGCGGAAACTGTAAATAAATACAAGAATATCTATAATATACAGAAAATATAAGATGTATTTTTATCTTTTAAAACTCCATAAATATTAAAAAGTTTAAAGAATATAAATATTGGAATTTACTCTCTTTATATAATGAAGTTAGAATTTCGGTTTCAAATAAGAGCGGCTCGAAACGTATTTAACGGAAAGACGGCTCACTAGAAAAGATTGTATTAGCTATTAGAATTTGATACTGAAGTCATAATTTTTTTTTTATTTTTACGGTTCGATTTTATAGATAAAAAATATTATATTAGTCTTTATAATATATGTTAAAAAGTTGGGATTTCAGTTTTAACGAGAGAGCGGCTAAATCGAAAGAATCGTATTTAACAAGAAATTGATTCATTAGAGAAGATTATTATTATTATTTTTTTTTTGCTAAGCCATTAAAGAAGATTATTTAATTACTAAAATTTAATATTAATATTATAATATAACGTAAATGTATTGAATTTTTTTAAAAATATTGCAACGCCGCCGCGAAGCGCGGCTTTATCAGCTAGTTATATTATATGAATGGGTGACTATAAGATCCTAGCCATTGAATGGATGCATGTGAATGAATCGGAACCGTGCAAGTGTGGGTGTGAATTCACATGCGAGCATGTGCGCATAGGTAGTCCCAAAATAGTTTTTGGACTCATGTTGAAGGGGAGGCATCAATTTAAGTCAACTAGAAGTGTCCTTTTGCTCTACAGATACACAAGTGAGATGTTTATCTTATTCAATATTCACCAACGATTTGTGGAGGCCTCCCTCGTACTATGGAGACACAATTTTTACATCATGTTTTCAAGTTCATTTCCATGCCCATTTAGGAGACATGAAGAAGGAGACAGAAGATCCGGTTCTATTTTTTTGTACATTATTGTGTGTCCAAAGTATGAGCGCAGCGTAATATTTGTGAGATTGATTGGAGTCTTGAGTGAACTTAATTCGAAGATCTGAGTCAACGCAATTTCGTTTTTTTTGGAACAAATATGGGTCAGCATTTAAATTCTTGTTACAGTAGTAATATATAAAATCCAATTCGCACTAGTATATTCTCTACTGATTTTAAATTTCTGAACTTGATCTTAGCTCGGCGAAAATTAATTAGCCCATTATCATTTTAATAAGGTTTTTATATTTTTTTATGTTCTTAGAGCAT
This sequence comes from Saposhnikovia divaricata, assembly GCA_036435485.1. Taxonomy (NCBI): domain Eukaryota; kingdom Viridiplantae; phylum Streptophyta; class Magnoliopsida; order Apiales; family Apiaceae; genus Saposhnikovia; species Saposhnikovia divaricata. The sequence goes on from CM071600.1 coordinate 32,436,994, forward strand.
CTCTAACAGTAGTAACTAAAATGGTTAGCTACAATAATATAAAATAATAATTATGTAAAATTTACTGAATTTGTAAGTAGTGTAGTCCAATGGGGTTAGCTATAAGCCTATAATGGTTAGCTATATTTCAAAAACAATATTTTATTATTATTTTGAAATTCCAACTATATTCCCAACGGCTATATTTTAACAGATGTATTTTAATAGCTATTTTTTTGAAATTTTAATTTTTTTTAACAGCTTTATTTTTTTAAATTTATTTTTTAACAACTTAATTTTTTTAATTTATTTTTTTTGAAAAAAGATTTTTTATTTTTAAAATTTATTTTATCCTCTAAAGAAATAGAAAATCAATATATATATATAAAGGAGGATAGCGGGAGTTTAGGTGGCGCTCTAATATCGTCTCAATCGATTTTTCTAATTTTCTAGAATTTTAAACACTAATAAATATAAAAATATCAATTAGCATATTAGAAGTAGAATATGTGTTCGAATTTATAAAGGAGAAGAGTTCGAATTTATAGGGAAGACATATGATTAGAAGTTCTATTGGAAGTATAATAAGTATTTATAAGGCATACAATTAAAAGTTCTATTGAAAGTAGAATGAGAGTTCGAATTTATAGAAAATAAGAGTTCGAATTTATAAATCATCAATATATATATATAAAGGAGGATAGCGGGAGTTTAGGTGGCGCTCTAATATCGTCTCAATCGATTTTTCTAATTTTCTAGAATTTTAAACACTAATAAATATAAAAATATCAATTAGCATATTAGAAGTAGAATATGTGTTCGAATTTATAAAGGAGAAGAGTTCGAATTTATAGGGAAGACATATGATTAGAAGTTCTATTGGAAGTATAATAAGTATTTATAAGGCATACAATTAAAAGTTCTATTGGAAGTAGAATGAGAGTTCGAATTTATAGAAAATAAGAGTTCGAATTTATAAAAAATATATATAAATAAAAGTTCTACTAGAACTAGAATAGGTGTTTGAATATATAGAGCAGACATATAATTAAATATTTTATAGAAAGTACGATCTTCTTAAATTATATATTTTTTATATAAGTTAGTTATACTTATATTAGGAAAATTTATTCATAAATCCAATACTATTGTCATGGAAAAAGTCATCGTATTTAAAAAGAAAATAATGATGTGTTAACATAATAAAATAACAATGAGTAAAAGAACAATCTCATGCAAGAATCCTAAATAAATACAGGAGTATCTATAATATGAAGAGAAAATAAGATGTGTTTTCATTTTCTAAAACTCCAAAAATTTTAGAAAATCTAGAGAAAGTATAAATTGAAATTCACTCTATTTTTTAGGTTTTGATTTTAAGGAAAAAAATTGTTGTGTAAGATAAGTATCATCAATAATATGTAATGAAGTTAGAATTCCGATCCCAAACAAGAGCGGCTCGAAACGTGTTTAACGGGAAGACGACTCACTATAAAAGATTGTACTAGCTATTAAAATATCATAAGATGTTATAAATTTTATTTTATTTTTAGGATTTGATTTTTATGGATAAACATTATCATACAAGTAATATATATAAAAGTTAGGTTTTTGGTCTTAACGAGAGAGCGAATCAATAAGTAATAATTGTGTTTAACAAGAAAGCGTACATTAGATAAGACCGTATAAAAGATGTTTAAATATATATTTAATACGTAAAATAAAATGTTTTATTGAAAGTAGAATACGAGGATGGTGGAGACGTCTTATACGATTTTTTAAAATTATACATCTTTTTCCTAGAAATCCTCTATTTTAACTTTTTTATACAAGTTAATTATACTTGCATTACAAAAATATATCCATAAATGTAATATTACTCCCGTAACGAAAAGTCTTCGTATTTTAATTTTTTTTTTATATGTTAACATAACAGAAAGACATTCCCATGCGGAAACTGTAAATAAATACAAGAATATCTATAATATACAGAAAATATAAGATGTATTTTCATCTTTTAAAACTCCATAAATATTAGAAAGTTTAAAGAATATAAAAATTGGAATTTACTCTCTTTATATAATGAAATTAGAATTTCGGTTTCAAATAAGAGCGGCTCGAAACGTATTTAACGGGAAGACGGCTCTCTACCCTTGGGTAGAGGCATGACTGCGTACAACCTACCCCCCTCAGACCCTGCTCATGCGGGATATACTGAGTACGTTGAGTTGAGTTAGTAGTACGGCTCGCTAGAAAAGATTGTATTAGCTATTAGAATTTGATACTGAAGTCATAATTTTTTTTTATTTTTACGGTTCAATTTTATAGATAAAAAATATTATATAAGTCTTTATAATATATGTTAAAAAGTTGGAATTTCAGTTTTAAGGAGAGAGCGGCTCAATCGAAAGAATCATATTTAATAAGAAATTGATTCATTAGAGAAGATTATTTAATTATTAAAATTTAATATTAATATTATAATATAACGTAAATGTATTGAATTTTTTTAAAAATATTGTAACGCCGCCGCGAAGCGCGGGTTTATAAACTAGTTAAAATCTAAAACATAATATTTTAGAAACAGTAGTTTAGAGCTTGTTGAATCCACGGAGAAATAGCATGAGATGATGTGGAGGGAGAGAAACGGATGGATGTAAATCATGTAATAGCTTAGACTTTAGAGCATTTCCAAGCTTAGCAATGTGGCAGGCATTTTTAGATAATGAGATAGCAAACTACTCTCTCTCCAACTTTAAGAATTATTAGTTAAAGTTTTAGATAATTGTAAAATGATCCTCCATATTTGCAGATTAGAAAGTGGTTATCTATAATTAAAATATGCATAAAGTACAGCCAGCTCCCATCAAATTAAAATGATAAAGTACTAAAACTATAATATACTAATATGTTAAAGTACTAAAAATAATAATAATATATTATTTTTAAAATATAACTAACCATTATAAATAATAGCATTGGAGTATATAGTATCTTATAGTTTAGCAAATTTTACATAACCATTATTTTATATTATTTTAATTAACTATTTTAGCTAGGGTGATGGTCCAAAATAATCATTTTTGGGATCAAGTGGCTCAAAATATTGATTCTGGAAAAAATGACCCGAAATACCGACGGGATACGGAGTTTCGGCCTCCGTATTAGCTGAATACGTTACACGGTCTACCGTATTAGCTGGATACGGAATACGGTCTTTCGTGTTATGCATGATACGGAAGAGCGTGTACCGTGTTTGTGCTGCGCACCCGCTTAACACGAGACACAGTACACCGTGTTACACAAAACACGTTACACCGTGTACCATATCATGCACTGTTACGGAAAACGAAATACCGTATTACCCCTCTTATTACGGTACAGTACACGATTTGACGTGTCCCGTCAGTAAATATGGTCATATATACTCAAATATGAATATTTTGCTAATTTTCTCTTTTAATTAGTACCCTTAAAGATGCTCCTACATACACGTTGCCAATCAACAAATATAGCAAGGGACAGCTAAAAATTTACCTAAAAGGAGCTTGGCGTTGGCGAGAAATTTTTTATAATGATTATCTATATTTCTTGACAGCTCAGATTTGGGAAGATTTTGGCTTAGAAATTTAGACGGTTGGAATTGCTCTTACCTACTAATGAGAAAGTCCATAAAATTCTTGGTCTATAACCCAATGGTTAATGCTTGTTATCCCAATGGTTAATGCTTGTTATCGGAGAGGTTGGAGATTAAATCCCCTCTCAAACAATATGATGTTATAAGAGGATTATCGTAATTTTTTTGGAGTTTTGCAGGTTTTTGCTATCACATCGTATGGTGGTTCGTGTTCGTAAGTGATCACTCATGTTGCCTTATGCTCGTTATATTTAGTCTCTTTTTTTTTTTTTTTGAAACAAACTCGTTATATTTAGTTATTGATGAATTTTGATTCGTGACACTTATATATTGCAATTTGGATAACATCATCTTATTTCAATTTGAGATTTTTATGATTTATAGCTTAAAAATGCATGGATGTTATTTTTTTATAATTTAAGACATGAATTTTGTTGACTTAAAATTTTAAATAATATGATATGATGATAAGTATATAAATGTTGTCCGTGATATTTTTAGAAAATGATGAATTTTAGTTTGAAAATATTGAAAAGATGATATATTTTAACTGAAAAACGTAAATGATTAGTTATTAGTTATTATAATATTATTATTTTATTTTACTTAAATAAATCTACCCGAATAGGTTTTACTGGAAAACTTTAAAAAAATAGAAAATGAAACGAATTTTAGCTGAAAAGGGTAATGGTTAATTATTAGTAACTATAATTACAATATTTTATTTTATTTAATAGTATTTTTAAAAAAAGAAAAAAAAAATTAGTTAGAAAAAATATAAAAGATAATGTATTTTACGTAAAAAATGATTATTTTTAAAAAAAATAGAAAAATAAAATGTTTTACATTAAAAATGAAATTTATTAGTTATTATTAACTCAAAATAATTAAGTAAAATAAAATGTACCATTGAGTAAGAGTGAATAAGTAAATTTAACATACCGACCAACCAAACTTTAAATATTTCGGCTATAATGTATTAGTATAATAAGTAAAACTATAATAAATAAAATCAACAATACCGACCAACCAATCAACCAAATTTTTAATATTTTGACTATTATGTATTAGAGTATAGATTTTCACATGATCGATAGAATTTAATCTCATAAATCATTATATTCATCCTTTAAAAAAGAATTCTAAATAAAAGTTGTAACAATTAAAAACACAATGCAGTATCTCCATGCACCGGCTGTTGTGTAACGTGTTGCCCTATTTTTGGTTTCGCGATAAAGTGTCAAATTACTCAAAATTTACTATAACTCTTAAATAAAACAATCTTATTTAACATTTTCACTGATGTTAGGGAAGATTGATTAGTTGAAATAATATAAAATAATAATTAACTTAAATTAATTGATCTATAAGATGTTACGTTTCAATGAAATTTATTATAATAATAGTAATTATATTTTAAAATTAATATATCATTATTATTTTAAATTATTATAATTGAAATATATTATTTTGATATAATAGCAAGTGATGTGTAATATTACTACACATCATTATAGATTTAGCAAATATGATAGGGATGTATCATTGGAGTACATTTTTTTTTACATAATCTCTAAAACTTTTATTTTATGGCATGTTAAATTGGATTTTAGCTAAGGATTTTCTCGTGCTCTTATGGTCTTTACGTATTTGTAAGGGGTACTTACAAAATTTTAAAGGATCAAAATATGTGCACATACGAATAATGTAACTACAAAGACTCAGACTGTTGAAGGTCCCAAACACAACTCGATTGGATTAGACTTTTTTGGATCGGCTAATTATCGTCTTGTCTTTTGACATGGTTGTAAGTTCTTAAAACGGATTAGTCTGTTTTAGTTGTTTGGTTCGTTTGTTCGGTTTTCAAAGTTTTGAGTAGAAACTCTGTTTATGGCATATACTCGAGATCCAAATCTGGAAATGGAGGAACAATTTTCGATGATTAGACTGGAGGATGGATGGCTTATTTATGAGGAAAGTGCAGAAGAGCTATCGGAGATAGATGTAAGGTGGTGTCTTGTAGGGAGGTTTCTAACGGAGTCTTCTATTGATTTTCAAGCTATGCAGCATAAATTAGCATCATTGTGGAGACCAGGGAAAGCTATGTACGTTAAGGAGATAGAACGTAATCGTTATGTTTTCCATTTTTATCATGAAGTGGACATTGCAAGGGTGATTGAAGGAAGCCCGTGGACATTTGGACGTTTCCATTTAGTTTTTGAGAGGTTGAAGGAAGGGGATGATCCACACACAATGCCCATAAACAAACTCGGTCTCTGGGTACTGCTCCATGACATGAGCACCAGATTTATGTCTCAAAAAGTGGTGACTGATGTGGGAAATTACATTGGCAAATATGTAGAAGCTGACTCAAACAATTTCATGGGGGTTTGGAAAGATTATCTTAGAGTCAGAGTCACGATTGATCTCAACAAACTATTGAAGAGATGTATGAAGCCGAGGAAGAGCAATGATATATGGTACTGGGTAAACTTTAAATACGAAGGTATTCCAACTTTCTATTTCATATGCCGGATGGTAGGACATGGAGAGAGATTCTGCGAGAAGATATTCGAAACACCAATGGACAGAATTGAGAAACCTTATTGCGTGTGGATGAAAGCATAACCTAGGCGTAAAAACTATACCATAGGTGCAAAATGGTTGAAGCAAGGAGGGAGAATTCCGACGAATTTCCCACCGGAAAAAAGAACGGGAAGTAGCAGTTCAACAAATCCCATGAATGACGCTAGTGGAGATAACGGTCACGAAAATTCAGGAATAACAAAAGATATGGAGATAATCAACAAGGGATATGGGAAAGGAGTTGATGGGGGAGAAAATACCGCAAATGATAAAACAGAAATCACTGATAATAATTTGAATATTGGCAGGAAGGAAAAGCTGGATTTAATTGAGTCAAATGGGCTAATTTTTCTGGAACAAAAGAGGCGTCGAGTTGATGAGCCCAGCACAACAGGCCCAAAAGGAAATAACATCTGTATAGACCTGGACATGACTGATACACAGAATAACACAACGGAGGATCCAAAAAACTTGTTGAATGCGGGTGCTGCGATGCAGGCCCGCCGGTCATTATGATTACTCTCAGTTGGAACTGTCGAGGAGTGGGGCGTCCTCGGAAAGTTCAGTTCCTGATTGACATTGTACGTCAAGAACAACCTTTTTTCATATTTTTATGTGAAACAATGGAAGGAAAAATGAAGCTTGAGTATGTTCAGAATAAGCTCAGTTTTGAAGGTTTATTTGTTGTTGATCCAGTAGGGAGAAATGGGGGTATTGCGTTACTTTGTAAAGATAAGGACCAGGTAGAAATTATGGGTTTTTCACAACACCACATAGATGCAAGGGTGAAAGTAGACAATTTGATTGATTGGAGGCTGGCGGGTCTTTACGGAGAACCTGATAGACTTTAAAGGAAAAAAACTTGGGATTTGTTGCGAGCACTAGCTAGGGATGTGAATTTGTCGTGGTGCGTGATTGGGGATATGAACAATGTTACGTGTTTAGCTGATAAAGTTGGAGGAGAACCTTACCCGGCATGGTTAATGGAGGGATTTAATGAGGCGTTGCAGGATTCAGAACTGATAGATATGCAGTTAACTGGACATCAATTCACGTGGGAAAGGAATAGAGGCAAAGCAAATTGGATGGAGGTGAGGTTGGATCGAGCTCTAATTACGGATGACTGGATTACTAAGTTTCCATTGGCAAAACTGTAAAATTTGGAGGGAGCACCCTCAGATCACAGTGCTTTACTTTTGGTACCCAGACTCAAATGAGAAGGCAAAAATCGTACAGGTTTAAGTTCGAGAATGCATGGATTACAGAGCCTATGTGTGAGCAGCTAGTGCGAGATGGGTGGGAAGGTAGTTAATTGTTAAGTGTGCAGGAGAAAATAAAAGTTTGTAGTGAAAGTTTAGCTATATGGGGAAAAGAAATTACTGGGAATTTTTGTGGGAGAATACAAAGAGGAATTAAAACGATACAGGGGTGGTAGAGATGCATGGTCGATTGGAAAATATGCAAAAGCAAGGGATAAATTGAATCTGATTTTTAATCAAAGGGAGATGTTTTGGAGGCAAAGATCGAAACAACTATGGTTAAATGCTGCGGACAGGAATTCTCATTATTTTCACAGAGCGTCAAGCCATAGAAGAAGAACGAATCTTATACAGAAAGTGCAAGATGAAGAGAGACAATGGGTGGATTGGGAGAATGGTTTAGCTGATCTAATGCAGGGGTACTTCAATAAAATTTTCAGAGCAACAGAGTCCAACTGGCAAGAAGTAATTGAGTGTGTTAGAGGAAAGTAACAACTGCCCAAAACGAAGAACTTTTAGCTACAGTTATGGATGAGGAGGTGAGAATAGCTCTGTTTCAAATGGATCCGGACAAAGTACCAGGGCCTGACGGGATGACACCGGCATTTTTTCAGAAACACTGGAAAATTGTTGGTAAGGACATTTTGAAAATGGTGCTTGATTTCTTTGTTACTGGTAATTTAAATGGAGAGCTAAATGTTACGAATATTGCGTTGATTCCTAAGAATAAAAGTCCATCTGTGATGAGGGACTTAAGGCCAATTTCACTTTATAATGTCATTGTCAAAATTATTACAAAAGTGATAGCTAACAGACTGAAAAAAGACCCTTGAATCAGTCATATCGGACAATCAAAGTGCATTCATGGCGGGGCGGCTGATTTCGGACAATGTGATGGTGTCGTATGAAGTCATGCACTTTCTAAAAAGGAAAAGGAGAGGTAAGGATACTCATACGGACATAAAACTTGACATGTCAAAAGCGTACGATAGGATTGAATGGCCTTTTTTGAAAGCTATGTTGAGTAAGTTGGGCTATAATGATTGGTGGGTTCACTTGATTACTCAATGTGTGTGTTCGGTATTGTACAATATTACGCATGACAGTAGGGGATATTGGACCTATTTATCCAAGCCGTGGCATCAGACAAGGGGACCCTTTGTCCCCTTATTTGTTCCTAATTTGTGCGGAAGGATTGTCTGCGCTAATGGCTAGGTACGAGCAGAAACAGTGGATTCAAGAATAAAAGTATGCAAAAGAGCTCCTAGTATATCGCATATGCTATTCGCGGATGATAGTTACCTCTACTGTAAAGCTGAAGAGGAGCAAGTTGGGTACATTTTACAGCTACTGCAAGTTCTTAAAGTTGCTTCTGGCCAAAAAGTGAATTTAGATAAGTCAGTAGTATTCTTTAGCTCGAATACCATAGTCGAAAAGAAAGTACAGTTATGTGAATTACTGAATATGGAGGAGGCTATTGAGGATTGCACATACTTGGGATTGCCTAATATGATGAAGATAAGTAAAGTGGCTACAATGGGGTTCTTAAAAGATAGACTAAAAAAGAGGATGATGAGCTGGGATGGTAAATTGATCTCTCAAGGAGGTAAGGAAGTACTAGTAAAGACAGTTATTCAGTCTTTACCTACGTACGCTATGAGTGTTTTTCTTGTACCTTTGGAAATCACAAGGGATATAGAGAGAACTACTTCTAGGTTTTGGTGGAATTCTAAATCTGGTGAGCACAAAGGCATTCATTGGATGAGTTGCGAGCGTTTAAGTAAACACAAAGCAGTAGGAGGTATGGGTTTTAGGGATTTTAATTTGGCTCTCCTAGGAAAACAAGGGTGGAGGTTTTTGTCAAAACCTAATAGTCTAGTCAGTCGAGTTTATAAGGCTCGGTACTTTCCTAACACCAATTGTCTAGAAGCTTGTATTGGTGATAATCCGAGTTACATATGGAGATCTATTATGGAAGCAAAAAACCTTGTTGCTGTAGGTACAAGATGGAGAGTGGGATCTGGTGACTCCATTAGGATTTTGGGACAATCGTGGTTGGTGGAGTCAGATAATCCATACATTACTTCAGTATCTCCAAGTTTTAACAATAATAATGTGGCATCTCTGATCGATATGAATCGTAGAGAATGGGATTGATAATGTATATTTTATACACATTTTGTCCATTATTCTCTTGCATTTTTGTTAGTTTCGAATGCTTTTTTATCGATATTAATTATGTTTTTCATCTTTCAGTGCTCATGCTTAATTGTTGAAAAGATGGCTTGTTTGGGGCTTGAAAGTAAAGATTATTCAAGAGGGAAGTTAGAAGATGCAAGCTCGCGATGCCGGGAGGTTTTTAATGTATTATTCTTGAAGATCTTGTCTCGCACGGCCATTCCGCAGGCCGTTCAAAGAGTTTAAAAGGAGTAGTTTACTGTACGGGCTGCTGCACGGCCGTTCAACAGGCCGTGCAGAGTGTTCCAAGTAGTGCAGATTGGGCAGTCTTTTGCACGGGCTCCACCACTCATCTCTTCTCCCTCAACACAACTCCACCCACGCCTGCCCATCGCCACTATCATTCTCCATCCCTCATCACCACTGCCCCTCCCATCTCCACAACACCAATTCATTTCCATCTCCGCTTTTCTTCCTTTCCTTCCACCGTCGCCTCAACCCGATCTCTTTAGACCACGATTCTATTTAGACTATCGGCAGAAACGAATCAATTTAGATAGTCCTTTGTGGCTCCGGTGGCGGCTAGTAGATTAGACGCGACACGTTACGAACGATTGTCCTAGCCTAAGCAAGCCGGGCCGGACGGAGATTGGCCCTCGAGTGCAAAGGCAGAAGGGAGCTTGACTGCAAGACCCACCCGTCGAGCAGGGACGAAAGTCGGCCTTAGTGATCTGACGATGCCGAGTGGAAGGGCCGTCGCAATCGAGAATCTCGAGTAACTGGCCAAGCCGCTAAGGTAGCTAAAGTAGTGATGAATCCCGTTAGTAATATGGGTCCTATAGACAGTCCATCTATTCCTAATCTGCAATGGAAATAAAAAAAATGAACCCATTCCCCTATTTTTTTTTACTTTGTTTTTTTTTTGTTTTTGTTTTTGTTTTATTTCTTTTTATTCACTTCTTATTTAATTTTGATTTTGATTTTCAATTTTAATTTTATCAACTTAATTTTTTTTTATAAATTCAAGAATCAATTTAAATTTATTTTAAATTTGATTTTATTCATAATTGGTTAGTTCCTTTTGTTTTATTTTATTTATTTTTATTCACTACTTCTTTCATTTTAATTTTGATTTTAAGTTTTTAATTTTCAAAACTAAACAAATTTTATAAATTCAGAAATCAATTTAAATTTACTTTATTTTGATTTTTGATTTTATTATTAAGCGGTTAATGATTTATTTAATTTTATAATTAAAAAAAATAAAAACCAAAATTTTAATTATTTATATATATATATATCCTTAATTAGTGTTTTGAAGTGGCTTTGTAGTGTGTAGATTTGGCTTGTTGGTTATTTTTGTTGGGATGATTGTGGTTGGTGGCATTGATTCAATTCCTGGCTTGCAATATCGGAGTTGGATTTTTGCAAATATGAGTGATGCTCCCGGTCCTTGTTCATTATAAGGGGAGTTTCTTTCACTTTTATTTCTACTTCGTTTTTTATTTGTCATGCATGAGGACATGCCATGTTTTAAGTGGGGGAAGAATTGCTGCGTTTATCATTGTAGTACGTAGCTAGTAGTATTATTATCTTTTGTTTATTTTGATGTCCATTTCGTTTGCATTTGGGAACAAGTTTAGTCATAAAGCTTATTTATTTGTTTGTAAAATTTAATACATTGTGAGCTTGTAGCCTTGTTTTTCCTATTTTGTGCATAGCATTACCAATTTGATGTGAATGAATCCATAAGTTTGATGCACCTTATTGCACACACACACACACTTAAAATGGCATGATAAGTCTAAATGTTTGTAATTAAATTGTGAACATGACGATTATCTCTTAGCATGCATGGAATCAAATCGAGATGATGTTATTAAAACTTAAACCTTGTGAGGCCTTGAACGATGATTTCTTTTGCTTGTGTGTTTCTCCGTCTTTATGTATGTTTGTTGCTCTAGGACTTGCATTAAACCTTCATTCTTGGATGCACCATAATAAGGAAATTCTATTTAGGATAACTTTTTTGGCCTTTTTAGCTTGTGAACCATGAAAATAATCCTTAGTTACCCCTTTGGAGCTTATATCCATATTTTTCTTCGTCACTTTCCCCTTTTATACATGAGTCATAGCCAAATACTTCACTCTCGACCTAGTTGAGCTAGTTGAGTCTTGGAAAGAATTGATTGATGAGCATGAGAATTTGGAGATGTTGTGAAGAGGAAGAATGATATTTATTGTAAGTGGGAACTAGCTTGTTATGCATGTTTAGATTTGGTTCAAGGATCATTGTAATATTTATATATGTAATGCATCCCCTTTGCTTAAAAAAAACAATAAGTAAAGGGGTATGTTAAAAAAAAAACAATAAATCTTTGTACTTTATTTTGATTCAATTTTCTTGGTAAATGTGGTTGTGTTTTGTAATTGCAAATGAGTGGAGATCTACTTTAGTTTGAGAATTTGGTGTATGAAGATAGCAAGCGTCATTTTTGACTCAACTAGCGAGACTTTTACACTTTCCTTGAACTTTAAATTTTCACACCTTCACCCAAGCCTCGTTACAACCCATTTTATGAATTCCTTGTTTTTGGTGCAATCCGGAATTTAGGTGGACATGCAAGGTCAAGTAGAGCGCATGCATTTAGTCTTGGAGTTGAGTGAAATCTCTAGCTTATACTTGTGTGATGCATAATTGAGAGATGTGAGATTTTTCACCATACAATTTCATTTTCTTAATGCGAAGCCATGTATGCTTTGTGATAATCTTGTCTAGTGTTCACGATTGAGGTGCATTCATTCTAGCTTTAATGTCATGGTTACATTTTGCACAAGGTGTGTTATCTTGATTCTTGAATTGGTTGTTAGCTCGTTAGAGTGGATGACAAGGTGAATAGCTCTATATGTTTGATTGTAGTTACAAGTAGATGTAGCACCATGCTTGGCTTGTTTCCTAATTGTATGACGATTCGGACATGTGAGTGTAGTAGTTAGTTTAATTAGTAGGTATTGTTAGTTTCTTGTTTATTAGTGGTTTTTGTGATTTTGTGGGTACATCATCTATAAACCCTCACGAGACCTCACTCGTCCACTAGGGCTACTTAGGGGTTCCAAGGGCTTGTTGCATATGCCAAATGCAACCGTGATCACCTACGGAAGTGGTACTAGTTAGGAGTATATGGTTATGTTAATTTTAGTTTGCTCGGAACTAGCAAAGTTCAAGTAGGGGAAGATTTGATAATGTGTATTTTATACACATTTTATCCTTTATTCTCTTGCATTTTTATTAGTTTCGAATGTTGTTTTATCGATATTAATTATGTTTTATATCTTTCAGTGCCTCATGCTTAATTGTTGAAAAGATGGCTTATTTTGTGCTTGAAAGTAATGATTATTCAAGAGGGGAGTTAGAAGATGCAAGCTCGCGATGCCGGGAGGTTTTTAATGTATTATTCTTGAAGATCTTGTCTCGCACGGCCATTCCGCAGGCCGTTCAAAGAGTTTAAAAAGGAGCAGTTTGCTGTACGGGCTGCTGCACGGCCGTTCAACAGGCCGTGCAGAGTGTTCCAAGTAGTGCAGATTGGGCAGTCTTTTGCACGGGCTACTGCACTGCCGTGCAACACCTGATGTGTATTAATTGTCTAGATCTCAACTTAACAACATATCTTATCTTCACATCTAACATCTTCATCTTCTTCTTAACCTCTTCAAGAACATAATTAGGGTTAGTAGGAAGTAGAGAGGTGACATTAATTACTTGTAATCTAGAATTGATTATGAGTAACTAACTTCATTTATTTGGCTCAAGGAAGCATCTCTTGTACTAAACCCACTTCATTTTAAGTAAGATCTATTTCACTCCATCTTGAATACTTGAGTTGTATTGTTTATGATTTTGCTTGGAGAATTGTAAGTTGCTTCAATTTGCTCTTCTTGTAATTTCAATTGCTAATTGTTTGTGCTAATCCGTAATTGTTAGTGCATTCATTATAGTAGCACAAGGTTTAGTCACCTAAATCCTCAAGATTCAAGTGCAAATACCTAGGTTGAGCTTCTCATCCTTGGGTTTGTCCTAACCTCTATTTGTTTAATTCATTGACTTGGTTAAATTGATAGTGCTTCATTATTGGTTGCTAGTGTCAAGAGAGCTAATTTATGTGCTTCACTAAATTAGTGTTTTTAGAAGAGAAATAAGTGATTGTGTGCTTCACCAATTATCTTGGTTAGGTAGAGTTGGATATATTTTGCTTGTTTGTTGGGTTGAAGTGATTGATTTGCCATTATCATTGGGTCAAATATCTCTTATCTTGCTAATTTACTCATTGTGTTGTTGTGTTGGTAAATTGGATGATTGTCATTAACTTAGTTGTATTTCTACAGCAATTTATTTATCGTATGCAAGGTGTTTGATAAAACACCTCAACAAACTCAAAACCCCCCTTTGTCCATACTTCTAGATTATAAGAAATAATTTACTTGAAATCAATATTGATAGTCCTTCCCTGTGAACGAACTTGCGAAAAACACTACCTTCAGGGATCAAGAAATATTGAAGGATCTTTTCAATGATCGAGATCTGCATTGCATTAAGAAGGTTACTGTAGGTGAGTTGGGGAGTTGTGATGAGGTGTACTGGTGTAAGGATAATCATGGTCACTACTCGGTTCGTAGTGCATACCGTTTACTGCAGTTTCAAAAATTCAATTGGAGGGAGGAGGACAATAATAGCTTTTGGAAGAAAATTTGGCGTATCAGGGCACCTCCAAAAGTTCTGAATTTAGTATGGCGTTCGCTTTCATACTATCTTCCTACAACAATAATGTTACAGCAGAAGGGAGTCTCTTTATCTGCATTATGTCCGGTATGCAAGAATGAAAATGAAACAATTTAGCATGTTTTTTGGAGATGTACTCAGGCAGTTCAGTGCTGGCAGTTGGTAGCACCATGACTACAGAATGCAGGAGGTAATTTCTTTCAATGGTGGGAGGGTATTTTGAATAATCTGGACAGTGACAAAAGGGCTGAAATAGCTGCTATTTGTTGGTCGCTGTGGAAAACAAGAAATGAGGTAGTGTGGAATAATAAGAGTACTCGAATATATGTTATTATTGCACAGGCTTAACAGTACCTTGAGCAATGGAGATATGCCCAAAGAAGTACAACAATAACTCGTTTCCCTCGGTTATACGAAGGAGATGGAGATAGTGCTTGGGTCAAGCCGCAGATGATGCAAACTAAGGTATCAGTCGATGCAGCAACATTTCGAGAGTTTAATTACTCAGGTATATGTATGGTTGCCAGAGATGATAGGGAGAGTTACTGCTGGCCAGAACTATGTACTTTCGTGACATGAGTTCCCCAGAAATGGCTGAAGGTTTAGCCATTAAAGAAGCTATAAGTTGGATTAAATCTCAAGCATGGCAAGGGGTCACACTAGAATCAGATTGCATGGTTGCAGTTCAAGCAGTGAGGAGTAAGGTTCATATGATATCACCTTATGGGCGCATAATCGAAGACTGTAGAAGACTTTTGCAAGAACAAAACACAGTGTCGTTGTTATTTATTAAACGGTCTGCTAATATGGCAGCTCATGAGCTTGCTCGTGTGTTGTATTCTTTTCCAGATCGAGTGTTCGATAGGAGTTCTATTCGTATTGGTGTAGAAAATGCTTTGAAAGCTGATTTATATTAATAAAACTTCTTTGTTTGTCAAATTTTTTTTAAAGAATTTGGAATTTCTAAAAATCATAGAGAAAAATTTCTATTAATATAGTTTATAATTATTTTTAATAAATATTTTTAATGACTTAATTGTATAAATATAAAAATTATGTCAAAATATATTACATAATATTTTTTATGCATATTCAACTTGTGAAGTATTAATCTATAACGATATTACTTTCTTATCTAATATTAACTATCTTTTTAGTCCGTGCAATGTACGAGCATGGTCTAAATATAATTAAACTATTGGTTTGTTTGAATTTCTTTTAGCAATTTCTGAATTATGTGATAAGTAAAATTAGTACAAATTTGTATTATATTTATCTTTTTATTTATTTATTATCTTGTATTCATTTTAACGTATTTGTGCCATGCAAATATAATACTTAAAATATGTCAAAAAATATGTATGACTTAATTTATTAGAGGTATATATAATTATAATGCACATACATGCTTAATATAAAAATTTTATTCAATTAATAATTTTTTTACTATCTTTAATTCATAAAAGTTTACAGTAAATCTAAATAATATTATAATGTCATATGGTACACTATAATGACACATAGTATATGTTAGCGTTCATATATTATCATAAATTTATATAAATATATGCGTATATGTATGTATGTACGTATGTTATACGAGTATGTAACCAAAAATTTTTAGTGAAATATTATCATATAGTCAAATAAATGTATGGTATGCATGTATTTGTGTACGTGTATATATATGTATGTATGTATAATATGCATGTTAATTTTGTAGCATATGTATGTATGTATAATATTCATGTTAATTTTGTAATATGTAGTAAATATATTGATGCATGTTTATGTATGTATGTATGCATGTATAAGTATAGATATTAATTTTGTAGCATTTAATAATATGTATTAAATATATTAATGTTAAAAAACCAAAATAATTCTGAAAAGATATCGTAAAAAGGATGGTAAAATGGTCCAAAAAAATTAAATTGCTCAAAAAACCCTCTCTTGGTGTATTATATATAGAATAGATAGATGGTAAAGATTAATGGAATATTTTTTGTTAAAAGTATTAAATCCAAAACACTAAGTTATTTAAAATTTAAATATATTTTAAATGAACATTTTTGTATGTATAATTAAATTTTTAATATAAATATTCAAATATTGTGATATTGACTAATTCCACAAAGTCATAAATTATGTGAGGCTTGAACTAATTGTTATTGTATTTACTAAACTAGGTTAAACTTACATTAGCCAAAAATAAATGATGGTTACATTCGGAAGGATTAAATGAAGATAATATGAAAAATATGGTCCCATTTTTTATCAAGAAAGATTTGAAATAATCTCATAAGATATCGGTTAAAAGATGAAACATTATTGTAGATATT
Organism: Saposhnikovia divaricata; assembly: GCA_036435485.1. Lineage (NCBI taxonomy): Eukaryota > Viridiplantae > Streptophyta > Magnoliopsida > Apiales > Apiaceae > Saposhnikovia > Saposhnikovia divaricata. The sequence continues at coordinate 32,453,752 of CM071600.1, forward strand.
TTTCAAATTGAACACATTACAATTATAGAAGAAAATTCTATGGAGTACTAATAAATTGGAGTATTGGAGTACTCGATCTTAACCATTTATTTTCTTTTAATCCAGTGGTCCACGTATTCTTTTGTTTATTTTCTTCCTCCGTCGCCTTCCCCGGCCGCCCCCTCCTACTTTCCCTTCTCCGACGACCCCTTCCCCTTCCCTTTTCCGTTTCCGGCACCGCAGGCGCAACCTTTCCCCACCCACACCTTCACCTCCACTCCACTCCGACCACCCCTTCCCCCGTCGCCTTCCCCGGCCACCCTTCCCCCGCCGCCTTCCCCCCGCCGCCCCCTCCACACGCCACCTTCCTCTTTCACCGCATTCATCCCCTTTAACTCCTTTGATTTTCACCCCCTCTTTTAATTTCTCTATCATCATCTTGTTCTGCAAATCGAAAAGTTTGTAATCGGAATTTTTTCTGCAATATGTGTCTTGTTATGCAATATTCTGCACTTATTTTTGAGATAATGTGTTTTGTTCTGCAATATCCTGCCCATATTTTTTTTTGAAAATGTTCTGCACGTAATGTTCTGCTGCAAGTGCATTGGGTTCCTATCAACCTAGATGGTCGTGGCTTCTTTGCAGTTCGTAATCTTTGATGCCATTCTGCAGGGGTTCTCGTTGACCCTCTCTTTCTATTTGAGATGATGGAGGCGGAGTACTGCGTTATTATGTTCTGCACATAATGAGATGTCGGATAAATAATGGGATCACCGGAGATGGTGACTGCTGCGTGGGGGGGGGGGTGGTTGGGTAGATTAGGGAAGAGAGAATTCGGGAGGCAGAGAGAGGAAATGGTAACTGTCGTTGTTTTTTGTGAGAGAGTACTGCGTTAAATTAGAAAAGGTGGGTTAGATTAGAAAAGGTGATTCTATAGTACTCCAATACTCCAATTTATTAGTACTCCATAGAGCCCAATTCTACAATTATAATATGGAAAATGCTAAAAATTCATAATAATATTAATATGAGATCCTCGTGCATATTTAAATCTTTAATTGTGTCATGTCATTTGGGGATAAATTTTGGAATTTTTTTTGTATACCTAACACTACTCTTATAAAATTCATTGCAAATTCTAACAGATACTTCCAGTTTTTAAAACATTTATAGTTAATTATGAAAAATGTTTTTTAAGAAAAAAAATTCTATTATTTATTATAATGATAAAAATTATGAAAAATGGTGAGAAAATGTTTAATTTGGAAATTGTGCCCGATTATGTTGCATATTTGTAATTTAAATTAATTATTATAAATTTATTATCAAAAAAATTTTAATTTTTAGAAAAAAATTCAAACAAATGCAAGAAATTTCAGATTTTTTTTTTCAAATGGAACTTAGATTTTGATTATAGTATTTCCCAAAAACAAAAAAAGGAAAAAAGGGTCCTTCCAAGTATGAACAAGGAGACCGTGGAAGGGGACTGACTTGATTCCTAAAATTTAAAGTGATGGAAATGGAAACACTCTAAACTAACCAGTTTTCACAAAGACAGTATCCTCGTCAGATCCGTCCTTTCCCTTGTAATAATTGGGTCCCATTTAATCCCCCCAGTTCCCGACTCTAACGGTGTTTTCCTTTCCCCTTGTCATCCCCCTAATCTTTTTTCCCAACATTATTAAACCCCCACAACTCCCCTAGTACCTAGTATAAAACATAGTTGCTGTAAGGATAAAGTTTCAAACTTTGTTGTTGTCTATTCATTACAACAGCTGCTTCATGAAGGTTTCAAACTCAAAACCCACTTTTTCTTGATTTTCTTGATTATATGTTTGTCTTGTAAAAATGTCTCCTTTTTTTTTTTGTAGTACTGTTTTATTTTTTGTTACTGATTTATTTTGTATCAAATCTTGCTATTTTGTCTCTTATTTGAATAATGGGTACTCGAAAAATCCAATCTTTTTAATGCTACCCCCAATAACACTGTTGTTTCTTATTGTCAACCTGTTCCCTCTGTGTCTCTGTGTGTATCATGTGTATATTTTATATTTAAATCTAGGCTTATTAAGTTTTATTTTTGTTGATTGTAGTGATTTGGGTAATCTGATTATTGACATTCTTGGACTTGCTAATCAAATAGTACTGGGGTGTGTTGAATATTTGAATCTTTGGAGATTGATGTACATGGCTTCACATGAAGTAAGTTTCAGATCTGTAAATTTCGAATTTAAGAAGATGCTCTCTCTAGGTTTAGAGTTTTTTGTATCTTCTATTTTTATATACCTTTTTTATACAGTAGATTTGTCTTTCTATTTTTTGAAGGGGTGATTTAGATCTATATTGCCAAAGTTTAACTTATAGGTAGCTTCCATACACTTGGAGTTGCTAAATGTAAAATATCTTCATTGTTGTTAGCTCCTTTTTCTCGAATTTAAATGCAATGGTTTTATGTCAATATGTTTCAAGAATGTGGTGCACAAGATACTAAGATGATTTCTTAAAATGCTTTTGTTTGAAGATAATGATTGCGATTTTGGTGCCACAACTGTCCTCTTCATGCAGATTTTCTGAGATTCCTTTTCTTTAGTTGACTATGCATAGTTGGAAATTCATACATTGGTCTGCTGCATAGCTGATTATACATTCGATTCTTTATTCATCCATTGTTCTGCTGCATAGTTGATTATACATTAGATTCTTAGTAGTAATAAAATTTCATGTTTTATTGTTTTATCTGTAACTGAAAGTCTTCCATTTTTCTCTATATAACAGACAAGATTGCCTTACCTAGAATGCATGACCTAGCTCAATTTGGAGTAAATGATCAAGAAGTATGGACATCGGGGAAGAAAGTTCAAGATTCGAGTCCTTACCCAACATGACACTGAGGAATTTATCATCTTCCTCCTCAGCATTCTATTCCGCAAATCAGTCACCATTCTTTTCTCCAAGGTCACCGTCGTGTCAATCATCAACACACCATGACATCCCATGTGAAGGTTAATGCAAAGAGTTCTTCCAATGTCTACTCTGATCTTTATTCTTTAGATTACATCTCTGATAATTGTGGTTTGCCTTTTCAGTTGTTTCCTCAGTTCCTGCAACATGTGCATCAAGTGACTTACAGAAGTTGGATCACATATCTTCCTCAACAGGGATTTCCAATACTAACCTCTCCATTGGCTTTGAACATAATAATGATCCATATACTAGGCACAAAGAAAAAGATAAAAGGATTGAGAGAAGCCAAGTGACCTCATTTACCCCAACTTCAACTTCATTTGCCTCTAGCCGACTGAGGAGTTGTGATGTGTACATAGGTTTCCATGGTCGTAAACCTTTGATGCTAAGATTCACAAATTGGCTTCGTGCTGAACTGGAAGTTCAAGGGTTGAGTTGCTTCGTAGCAGATAGAGCTCGATGTAGGAATTCTCGAAAACATAATCTTGTCGAGAGGGCCATGGACGCTTGCACATTTGGAGTTGTAATCCTAACCAGGAAGTCATTCAGGAATCCATACACTATTGAAGAGCTACGCTTCTTTTGTTATAAGAAAAACTTGGTACCGGTGTATTTTGATTTGGGCCCTGATGATTGTCTTGTGAGAGATATAATTGAGAAAAGAGGGGAAATGTGGGAATTGCATGGAGGAGAACTTTGGCTTCTCTATGGTGGTTTGGAAAAGGAATGGAAAGAAGCCGTGAATGCCTTGTCTCGCGTTGATGATTGGAAACTTGAGGCTCATGATGGCAAGTGGAGGGATTGCATATTGAGGGCAGTTACTCTTTTGGCGCTGAGATTGGGAAGGAGGAGTGTCGTTGACAGACTAAGCAAGTGGAGAGAAAAGGCAGAAAAAGAAGAGTTTCCTTTCCCTCGAAATGATAATTTTGTTGGTAGGAAGAAAGAACTCTCTGAGCTGGAATTTATGGTTTTTGGTGATGTTAGCGGGGATGCAGAGAAGGATTACTTTGAGTTCAAGGCCCGACCAAGGCGAAAAAATTTGACAATAGGTTGGGGTAGTAGTAGTTCAATTGACAAAAATAGAAAGGAGAGACATCCTGAGAGTAGCAAGAGGAAGGGAAAAGAACCAGTTGTCTGGAAGGAGTGTGAAAAAGATATTGAGATGCAATACGAGGAAGTTCCTAATGTGCATCAGCAACCAAGAAAGTCAAAAAATACTAGAAAGAACGGGAGAAGAAAGAGGTCAATGAAAGTTGTATATGGTAAGGGAATTGCCTGTGTGTCTGGGGAATCCGGAATTGGCAAGACAGAACTGCTTCTTGAGTTTGCATACAGATTTCAGCAGAGGTACAAGATGGTCTTGTGGATAGGAGGGCAAAGTAGATATATTCGTCAAAATTATTTGAATTTGTGGTCCTTCTTAGAAGTTGATGTTGGGGTTGAAAATGGCTTGGAGAAAAGTAGGATAAAGAGTTTTGAAGAGCAGGAAGAGGCTGCCATAGCTAGGGTAAGGAAGGAGCTTATGCGTAACATCCCCTTTCTGGTTGTAATTGATAATTTGGAGAGTGAAAAGGATTGGTGGGATCACAAGCTAGTAATGGATGTACTTCCCCGCTTTGGTGGAGAGACCCATGTTATTATATCCACACGCCTCTCACATGTGTTGAACTTGGAGCCTTTAAGGCTTTCTTACCTATCTGGAGTTGAGGCGATGTCTTTAATGCAGGGAAGTGTCAAAGATCATCCAGTCGAAGAAGTCGATGCTCTCCGGGTTATTGAGGAAAAACTTGGACGGCTGACCCTAGGTCTCGCAATTGTTGGAGCTATTCTTGCCGAACTTCCAATAAATCCAAGTAGGCTGTTGGACACCATCAATCGAGTGCCTTCAAGGGAAATAACATGGACTGGCAGAGAGTGTAGTTCATTACGACGAAATAACTTCCTATTGCAACTCTTTGAGGTGTGTTTTTCAATTTTTGACCATGCAGATGGTCAAAGAAGCCTGGCTACTAGAATGGTTTTTGCTAGTGGCTGGTTTGCACCGTCAGCTATTCCTGGCTCTCTTTTATCTGTAGCAGCTCACAAGTTACCTGAAAAACACCATCGCACCCGTTTATGGAAAAAGCTTTTACATTCTTTAACTTGTGGCTACACGTCCTCTTATGGTAGAAAATCAGAAGCTGACGCCATTTCATTGTTAATAAGATTTAATATTGGAAGAAGCTGTACAAAGGAAGGTTATATCCACTTTAACCATCTTACAAAGCTTTATGCTCGAAACAGAGGAGTTAGGTCTGCACTAGCTATGGTACGTGCTGTAATTAGCGGGGGTTCTATAGTTCAGCATGCAGAACACATATGGGCAGCATGTTTCTTGCTCTTAGGATTTGGGACTGATCCAATAGTAGTTGAGCTTAAGGTGTCGGAATTAGTATTGCTTATAAAAGAAGTGATTTTGCCGCTTGCCATCAGGACATTCGTTACATATTCACGTTGCAGTGCTGCTCTAGAACTCCTTCGTCTAAGTACGAATGCGTTAGAAGCAGCAGAACAAGCATTTGTTATACCAGTTGAAAAGTGGTTAAATAAATCAATATGTTGGAGACCTATCCAAACAAATGCTCAGTTGAATCCTTATCTTTGGCAGGAGCTTGCACTTTCAAGAGCCACCATTTTAGAAATTAGGGCTAAGCTAATGCTCAAAGGGCGACAGTTTGATATAGCGGATGATCTAATTAGGAAGGCAATTTTTGTTAGAACTTCAATCTGCGGTGAGGATCACCCAGACACAATGTCTGCCCGTGAAACACTCAGCAAAGCTACCAGACTCCTAGCTAATGTTCAAAATCATAGTTCATCATAGGTTCTAAAATTTCTTCCAAGCAGAGTTCAGTTAGGTTTATACAAACACAAGGGAATAATTGTGCTATAACAATTTCAGAGGAGTTTTTTATCTATACTTTTCCACTATAATGAGAAACAAATTTCTACGCTCTTTCTGTTTTTTGTTTTTGTTTTTAATTTTTATCATTTTCTTTCATTGCCTGAAATTCAAATGTTTTACTTCATTTTGTTTCATTTGCATTGTACTTACAGGACTGCTAGATTATAGTGTGTTTGATTAACTTTTGTGATTGGATATATTCCTGGGATACAAGCAGAACAAGTGGCCGGCCTTAAAAACTAATTTGTTGTAACTTGTAATGATGTGTCTAATATGTTGTAAACTACTACTTTCCGTTTCTGTTTAATGAGATTGCACATAACTCCCCATTAAATCTCTAACTGATTCCGTAGTTCCAAAATCACAAAGAACTTCAATTTCTGCTGAAATTATGGAGGTGCTTGACAAGGATATTCTGAGAGGAGTAGAAGATGCAGCTGTATATGTTCTCCTACACATGCTTGGTGAAACTAGGTGAGATACATGGCAGGACTCCTATTATACTTTTTACTCTTTGGTTTTGTAGTCCTTTTTATCACATTTTCGAAAGACGTTTTCGTGTGTATTTTCATTTTGTTTTTCTAATAGTTTTTGTTTGCTATATTCAGTGCTTTACTAATCAACCTTATTGGTTTTGGTTTTGCAGCTTTTGTTGGCCAACATATCTGAAATTGCAATTTTGCTTTAGTATTGGAAAACATTGTTAAGGTTCTGGAGTCCAGAAGCAAGTTCCAATGTTAGGAGGAGCTCATCTGTTCGAAGGATTCTGTGGGATCAGGTCTGTTCAAGGGCTACCATGTCATAAACCCAGTTGCGTTATAGATTAGAATTTTTTTTTTCCATTTAATTATTAAATCATTTGTTTAATGCTCGACATGGAGCAGTCAGCAATTGATGAGATTTTTTATAGAGGTAGTTTTGTTGTTGACATTTCATATTTTCACGTTTAGCCAATTAGCAAATAACTGAATCTGGTCTAGTAATGTTGTAATACGCTGGCAGGAGTGTATTTTGGCAAGGAAATGTTTTGTGGGAATATGTAGGTATATTGCGTTTTTGCTGATCTATCTCAGAAATGCTCCCGTGGTCAAAGCATATGGTTTTCCATCTTTCTTTATAAATTCCTCAAATTGTAAAGATGAGCGAAAGTTTCAAATTAAGTGTACATAAATGTTTACTAAAACCGTAGCTGTCATTCAAGTGCACCTGAAGGTCTATGAATCTTGTGGTGTGCAGATGTTTAAGTTCTAGTCCTGCGTTTAGGACATCTAGTACTTGCTTTGTTCATGCCCAAGTTCAGCATTCAGGGCATCTAAAAGACTAGATCTTGCTGGCCTCTAATGCTTGAACCACGTAGCTACTTTTGAACAAGCTTGAATGATATGTAGATTACATGCTTACAGCAACTGAGCTGCATTTTCCAGTAATACCAATAGGAGTAGGACCTATACAATCATGATGTCTAAGGTCTCCAACATTCTTATTCAATGGGGCGCTGCTTATAGCTGAAATACACATATACCTCAGACCGGTTTTTCCATTAGTACATCGGAAATATTAAGAATATGCTGTTTATTTCATTTTGTCTGTTTCAGACTGACATTTTCGCGATCTGTCGTAACTGATAAAAAACTCATTTGGCATAACAAGTTTCATGTTACTTGCTACTTTCGTCATTGACCATTGCACAAGAGACTACTTGCATGAAATTCTAGAAGCAGTGTGGTGTTGAGCACTTTCATTTTGCTTTCAGCTGCAGTTTTCATTCATTTCGAAGTTATGTTGTCTCCTTGACATGCTTTGGTGGATGATTTGTTCTCTATTGTATTCTATTAGAGCAGGAGGGCTGTAGTCTAATGCAAAATTCTTTGTTACAGTCAGTAACAATTAGATAGATGTTACTCTTTGAATGATCTGCTACGCGGTCACATTTTGATACAAGGCCAAAGTTTGCAGTGTAATGTTTGGTAACTGGCAGAAGAATATCATTTATTTCCTAGCATTGGCCAGGGTGGTTTAACAGCTGTGATGAAAGTTTTTGATAATCATTATTTTTTATTATTTTAATCAATTAGTTTTAATTAAACACCGTTACAGAGGCTCCAAGAGTTACCTTTATATAAATATAATAGTGCTAGGTAACCCGAATTGGTTCCAAAAAAAAAAATCCCGAATGATATGGCATGAATGAGTTAACTGTATGAACGATTTTAATTGATGAGATTGATATGATCCTGACAAGTTCATTAAAATTATAGCCAATCAGAAAATGACATAATTTGGGAAAAATTTTGAGATCCAATTCGAGAAACCCACCATTTTCCTAAATATAAACCCAACATCACCCCACAATTTGTTAAGAATTAAGATCGTTTCACAAACATGAAATATATCTGAAATGTCATGAATTGAATTATGATCTCTAATACGTTAGTATCACAATATTTTTACAATATTTATATTTCATTAAATCTGTAGAGATCACGGCATAAGAATTAAGAAATGTGTTTAAGAACTTTAAAAATTTATTTCACATGTATGAAAATTAATATTTCAGATTTATAATCATTTTTATTGAAGATGTAAATCGTAATAAATCGCACTGCACCGTATTTTCACGGTATGATTTATACAATTTTAAAATTTCCCAATACGATTACAATTTGAAACTTTGACCAAATTACATGCATAACTGATCCACGATTTGGAAAAACATCGCACCGCAATCATCCCTGGTGCATCTACGAGATGTGTAACTGTATATTTAACCCTGTCCAGAAGGGCAGAAGGTGATATGTACCGTGTAAGAGCAAGTTCAATGCAATGTTATCCTTGATGCTATTGCTATATTATAGCATCAAGTGCTAAAAAATTCATCTTGAAAGGGGTACTATAGTTGGATGCATCTTTGGTGCTATTGATATATTATGCATCCTTGGTGCTAAATTTGAAACTAAGGATGCATTTATGCATCCATGCTACATCATCATTTAACTAGAATGAGATGAGTTTGTTTAGAATATTCAATAGAAGTTAGGTAAAAGTTAAAAGAATTGGTTAAATTTGAAACTAGTTATATAACTAGCTTTGGAGGTTGAGTTTTATTTTAGCACCAAAATTTAGTTTTTGATTCTATATTACAGCAATAGCAATAACAATTTAGCATCTAGCATTGGACTTACTCTAACTTGTTATTTGGATTCGTGAATCCAAATGAAATTTTCAATCTCAACTATTTGCCAGGCTAAAATTTTATTTTACATTTGGACAGACCCCAGATTTTGCAACCCATTTCATGAGCTTAACTTTTACTTTGCATTTGGACAGATCCCAGATTTAGTAACCACCTTCATGTAATCTGTTATAGCCAAAATTCGGTTCGGGTTTTTCAAGATGGATTCAGGTCAAATTACAGGTTCGATTTGGGGGATTCTAGGTTTAATTAGGGGTTTTATAGAAAATGGAGGAATCAGGCCGCGCCCTCTCTTTCTCTACAAAGAGGGCGCGCCCTAAGTATAGAAATATGGTGACAAATCTATTCAAGTTGATTTTGTGAGAAGATATCGAAGAAATCTCTCCTAGGATTCCACTCAAGTATGAATTTCACTCAAGAGTGGATTCCACTCCAGCTGGAATTCCAGAAGTTGAAGAATTCCCTCCTGTCGTATCTCAGGAGGGGGATGTCCGTCGCAGAAGGCCTCCAGGGGTTTGCCTGGATATAAGGACCCTTCTTAAACACTAAGGGCGTGCCCTAAGGTGGAAAGATGGGGACTTTTTGGTGTGTGCTTTGGGAGCTCTGTTCCTGTAGCCAATGGGCGCGCTCTCATTGGGGAACTTTGGAGTAATCCTGCACTTTGCACCCAAAAGCTCTGGATCACCTGTCCTGCTATCTGGTGGGTGCTTCTCATTCGGGGGACAGGGATGTGTTCTGCACTTGGGGTAAACCACGGCTATACCTACATCCTTGAAATCAAGAAATAGCTGGTAACGGATAGGACTAGTCCTCGACGGGGGAAGTTTCCTTATCCGTGAAGTCTTGAGATCTTGGATGAGCCTTGGGCCTTTGTGGTTAGGCCTCATAGTAGAACATTCCGGAAGCTGGTCCGTTATCCAAGCCCATTTGGGTTTCTTGTTCTCCAAGAACTACGTATGGCTTGATCCCCTATAAATACCGGGGTACGTAGGCCGATTGGGGGGTTGGAAGTTGAGAGCTTTGAATAGCCGCCACTAACCCTATCAATCTCAGCCACCAATTACGCTCAACAATCACACACCACCGTTTTCTCCGGCAAAGAACCACCGCATCAGATCTTGTTTCCGGTGACGTACCTCGAATTTTGTTGTTCCCAAATTCCTCCGTCAACAAATTGGCGCTAGAAGGAGGGGAGCCAATCAAGATCTACATCTTAGGAGGAAAAGATGACTCACAATCATGGCAGAGGTTCTCAAGAAGAAGATGGTTACGATTCTGAGGATAGCTTGGGAGATAACCAAGCGCGTCATGAAGCTTATGTCCCGGAAAATATCGCTGCTCCTCCGCGACATCAGGGAACTCCGGCCGCCATCGGTGGACAGCCGCCCGTTCTCATCAGTAATTCAGCATTAATGGAACAGCTGTATGTTATGCAAGATGCCATAAATAATTTCGGGGCAAGATTGGGTTCTGTGGAGGAAGAGCAAGAATCAAGGAGAAAATCTCGGAGTATCCCACGAAATCATCGCCGATCAGGAAAATCCCCTCACGTCGAGGAAGATTCTCGAAGGAGGGTGGAAAGTCACGAAAGGAGATTTCAGCTGGTCACTCCTCGAAGGTTAGATTATTCTGATCCTATTATTGAACATCCTAGTGAAAATAATTCTGAGCGCAGGTTGGTGAATCCCCAAGAGAGGGCGCGCCCTCATCCTCACCGTTCAGGGCGCACTCCTCATGAGATTCAAAGGGATGAGGAGCAAATGGCTAAAGAAAGGAGAGATTTTGCCAGCTTGAAAGAACGCCTTGGAATAAGGCTTGATGACGATGATTTGAGGATGGTGCTCCTCGAGCTTCAGAAGAAAGACAAATATATGGAATCGAGGCCCCATGATTCACAGCGCGTGCCCCCTGATAACAGGTCGAGGCCCCTTGGACATGAGCGAGCCCTTCCTCAGAGTCATGATCCACAGCGCGTGCCCCCTGACAACAGGTCGCGGCCCCTTGGACATGAGAGAACTCTTGCTCGAAATGATAATCCACAGCGCGTGCCCCCTGTTCAAAATAGGTCGCGGCCCCTTGGATTCCACCAAACTCCTCATCGTGATAATACTGGAAGAAGAAACCATGATAACGGTGATAGAAGAATGGATTGGTACCAGGGAAATAGGCGCCCCCGTAACCAGGGCGCGCCCTCAGGTGGGAGATCCCCCCGTATCCATCAAATTCCCTCAAGCACCTCCAGTGAGTCCAGGTCGAGGGCGCACTCTCACTCGGGAGGACAGTATCAGAGAGGTTCTCAAGGGAATTCACAACCTCATGGAAATCCCGAGGGTCATCAAACTCAAACTCAAGAGGTTGTGATTCAACCACAAGTAGAGGTTCAAGGAGGCATTCAGACAGCGGCTCCACCGCCGCCTCCACCCCCGGGGGGTACTCAGACTGTGGAACAACCAAATATCCAGAATATTCCTGGAGTGGGAACATTTAATGTGGATGATCTAAAGAAACTCCTTGCTCACCTAGATGGAGGAAGAATATCTGCAACTGCTCCGACATCCTCTCCCTTCTCGACTGAAGTTAGAGAGGCACAGCTCCCTGCTGGGTATAGATCAATGACAAATGATTTGCGATTTCACGGAAATGCAGACCCTGTGGAATTCCTTGGACGTTTCGATATTGAAATGGATGTCTATCAAGTTACGGAATTGGCTAGATGTCGATTGTTGGCGGCAACTTTCAGGGAGAGTGCTCAGCAATGGTTTCAGAAGCTCGGTCCAGGGGTAATTACGTCGTGGCAGGTGATGAGGAACTTGTTCTTGACTAAGTTCCAGGCCGCAGTAAAATATGCTCCTCCGGTCACGACCTTGGCCAACATCAAGCAAAGGGAAGGAGAGAGTTTCAAAACCTATTTCAAGAGATTCAACTCGGAATCCACAATGGTGAGAGGAGCGACAGATGAAACGCTCAAGAGTTTCCTAATTGTTGGATTGTCAGTGGGAACTGATTTCTGGAAACATCTTCAAGGACGGGATCCACCTACGTTGGCTGATGTGTTTGCACAAGCTGAGTCTTTCAAGATTGTGGAACAATCCTTGGCGGATAACCGAAAAACTGACAGTCAGAACGGTTCTAAGGGAAAGACTGGTAAAAGGAAGGATAGGTCTCCTAGTCCTACTCGTCGTATAGCAACTGGTGCGAACCGGGTAAATTTAGCTGAAACTGGAAGGAATTGGGGTCCACCTGATACATACACTTACGATCAAAGGCCGGGTAACTATACTCCTTTAGCAGCTTCTATTGAACGTATCTTTGAGGTGAATAAGAACAAAGGGTTCTTCAAGAAGCCGGAACCATTGACCTCCTGGCAGAGTAAGGATAAGAAAAAGTATTGTGAATTCCATGAATCCTCAGGGCATAACACTCATGAATGTCGTCAACTCAGGGAAGAGATTGAGGATTTGATTAAGGAAGGATACCTGACGGAATGGATTGTTAGGGAGGTGAAGAAGCATAAGGAGAATCCCGACAGGAGAGATGGAGGGCGCGCCCTCCACGGAGATGGTAAGCCGGAAGAGAAGAAATTCGTCAAAGAAGGGAGTATTCACACCATCTTTGAGGGACATCATTTAGGGGGAGATAGCAATCACGCTATGGAGAGATATTCCAGAGAAGCGAGGTATCGACCTCTCACAAATGTGAATAGCTTGGAATTGAGGCCACCTAAGTTGTTCAAGGGAGAATGTGCTGACATTACTTTCACCGAAGAAGAAGCTAGATGGGTACATCATCCTCATAATGACGCTCTGGTAGTAGCAATTCAGATTGGTTCGAAGAATGTCCATCGGGTTTTCGTGGACAATGGAAGCTCGGTGAACATACTCTACTACAGTACTTATAAGAAGCTGGGACTCTTAGACAAAGATATGATTCAAGACAACGGATGGATCTATGGTTTTTCAGGAGAATCGGAAAAAGTTATGGGAGCTATCAAATTACCGGTAACTCTTGGGGAAGGAACCCTTTCTGTGACTCAGATGATGGATTTCATGATTTTGAATGTGGATTCATCACATAATGCTCTGGTAGGACGACCTCTGTTGAAGGAAATGAAAGTTGTAACCTCCATCTATCATCTCGCGATGAAATTTCCTATGCCAAATGGTGTGGGAACTGTACGGGGCTCTCAGCATGACTCAAGGGATTGCTACCATAAGGCGATTAAAGGGTTTCGAAGACAGCAGGATGGAGGGCGCGCCCTACGTGAGAGTGGTTCAGGGGTCATGAGTGTTGTCCCAGAAGAGGTAAAAGCCCATTATCTTGTCCAGGAACCTGAAGAGGAAGAACCGCTATACAGGGCGCGCCCTGAGGATGATACCTCGGTTCTTGATGAGCTTCAAGAAGGAATTTTGGAAGAAATAGAGGAAGACGCAGAGGAAGTAATCTCATTTGATCTCAAGGGTGAGCAGGTTGAAGGGAGGCGAATGTTACTTGAAGGTTTTGTGCATACCCTTGTCGAGGAAGACTTCCCTCTTAAAGAGGACGTGCCCTCCAAGGATGTAGCACCGGTTGAAGATCCTCGAAGTTTTGATTTCGACCTTGACCCAAGGACACCGCAACCGGTGGAAAAGACTGGTTCTGCAGAGGATACAATTTCTATTTTAATAGATGAAAGGGATCCAACTAAGGTTCTGAAGATTGGATCGCAGTTGAACTCCAAGTTAAGAGGCATGCTCACCAATTTCCTTTTAAACAATCTGGATGTTTTTGCTTGGAGTCATGCTGATATGGTTGGGATTGATCCAAAGGTTATGTGTCACCGTCTGAATATAGATCCTACCAAGAAGGGAATTCGCCAGAAACGCCGGCCAGTAAGTGGAGAGAGAGCCATAGCGTTGAAAGAAGAGGTGGATAGACTTCTAGATGTTGGGCTGATCAAGGAGTCGTATTATCCAGATTGGTTGGCTAATCCAGTTCTTGTGAAAAAACCAAATGGGAAATGGAGGACTTGTGTGGATTTCACTGATCTGAACAAGGCATACCCGAAGGATAGTTTTCCACTCCCGAGGATTGATCAGTTGGTGGATGCTACGGCAGGACACGCTCTTTTAAGTTTCATGGATGCTTAATCTGGTTATAACCAGATCCCTATGTATGAGCCGGATCAGGAGCACACTTCCTTTATTACAGATCGAGGATTGTATTGCTATATTGGCATGCCTTTCGGGTTAATCAATGCTGGCGCAACCTATCAGAGGTTGGTGAACATGATGTTTAAGGATTTGATAGGGAAAACCATGGAGGTATACGTGGATGATATGCTTGTTAAATCCTTAGGAGCGGAGGACCATGTAAAGCATTTGGAACAGATGTTCGAGATTTTGAGGAAGTTTAGGATGAAGTTGAATCCTCAAAAATGTGTCTTTGGGGTAGAATCCGGGAAGTTTCTAGGATTTATTGTTAATCATCGTGGAATCGAGGCAAATCCAGCGAAAATAAAAGCTCTTCTTGACATGAAATCTCCGTCTAGTGTGAAGCAAGTTCAGAGTCTCACGGGAAGGATAGCTGCTCTTAATCGTTTCGTGTCAAAATCGTCGGATAAATGTGGAGAATTCTTCAAGGCGATAAAGGGGGCAGCCAAAGATTTTGTATGGACATCTGAATGTGAGGAGGCTTTTCAGAGAATAAAGGAGCATTTGGGAAATCCACCTCTTTTAGCTAAGCCCGTGGAAGGAGAGACGTTAATTTTATACTTGGCAGTTTCAGAACATTCTATTAGTGCGGTACTAGTAAGAGAAGAAGTTGATCATCAGTCTCCGGTTTACTATGTGAGTAAGCGTTTGCTTGATGCGGAAACCAGATATACTAGCATGGAAAAGTTGGTTTATGCCTTAGTTCTGGCATCCAGGAAGCTTCGGCCTTATTTTCAAGCTCACAAGATTGAAGTTCGTACGGCGTATCCATTGAGAGGCATTCTCCACAAGCCGGAAACCTCTGGTCAAATGTTAAAATGGGCGATTGAGTTGGGACAGTTTGACTTGGAATATACTCCAAGGACAGCTATTAAGGGTCAAGCTTTAGCTGATTTCATTCTTGAATTCGAGTTGGAAAATGAAGAAAAATCAATTGTGTTGGTTGAGCCTGAAATTCTGCTTAAGAGGGTAGCCCCTTTCGAAGAAGTTCCTCAACCTTGGTGGAAGTTACAAGTAGATGGAGCTGTCAACAATGGAGGAGCTGGAGCAGGAGTAATCTTGTTTACCCCCGAAGGGAATCAACTCATGAGTGCTATTCATTTCAAGTTTCAAGCAACCAATAATGATGCAGAGTATGAAGCCTTGATTAATGGGCTGAAGATGGCTTTGGAGATGAAGGTGGTGAATCTCATTGTGTTAAGTGATTCAGAACTAGTGGTTGGACAAGTAAAAGGTGGATTTCAGTGTAGAGGTCCAAGGACAGAGCTTTACATGAGGTGCGCTCAGCGGTTGATCAAAAAGTTCCGAGAAGTACGGGTAGAATGTATTCCACGAGATGAGAACTGTAGTGCAGATGTGTTAGCCAAGTTAGGGTCGCAGAAAGATGCTATGCTGTTGGGAACAGTACCTTTGCAAGTATAGGAAGTACCTAGCATTCCAGAGGTTGAAGTTATGGAAGTGGAATCTATTACCAATGTTACTTGGATGACTCCCATTCAAAAATATATTCGAGAAGGTATACTTCCAAGTGAGAAGCTGGAGGCCAGGCGGCTTCAGTATCAAGCAGCTAGATTCGTGGAGTATGTTGGGATATTATATAAGAGGGGTTTTAATCAACCACTTCTCAAGTGCATAGATGGAGATGAATGCAATTACATCCTTAGGGAGATTCATGAAGGGATTTGCGGCAATCACTCGGGGGGTGGCTCGTTGGCAATGAAGGTGTTAAGGCAAGGATATTATTGGCCTACCTTGAAGAAGGATGCTTATGAATTTGTTAAGGCATGTGACAAGTGTCAAAGGTTTGCTAATTATTCTACCAGCCTTGATACTACTTTGACTTCTTTGATGAGCCCATGGCCATTTGCTATGTGGGGAATAGATCTCATTGGAGAGCTCCCTAAAGCTAAAGGAGGAGTGAAGTATGCTGTTGTCGCTGTGGATTACTTTACCAAGTGGGCGGAAGCAATGCCCTTGGCCACAATTACTGCAAGGAAAATTCAAAATTTTGTTTTCAACTCTATTGTGTGCAGGTTTGGAATTCCGTATAAACTTGTGTCGGACAACGGAAAACAATTTGACAGTAAAGAATTGAGAAAGTTGTGTGATGATTTAGGGATAAAGAAGGAATTTGCAGCTGTGTATCATCCTCAAAGTAATGGGCAGACAGAGGCTGTCAACAAAATAATCAAGCATACCTTGAAGACGAAGTTGGAAGAAAGCAAAGGGAATTGGCCTGAAGAACTTCCCATGGTCTTATGGTCGTATAACACAACTCCAAGAACCACAACTGGAGAATCTCCTTTCATATTGTCTTATGGATGTGAGGCAATGGTGCCAGTGGAAATTGGAGCAGGGTCATTCCGAAGGGATTTTTATGACGAAGAATCAAATATGGTAAATCAAAGGTTAAATCTTGATTTCCTAGAAGAAATGAGGGCAAATTCGCAGTTGAGGTTGGCAACTTATCAGCAGAGAGCTGCACGGTACTATAACAAGAAGGTGAAGGCTCAGCCTTTCAAGGTGGGTGATCTAGTTCTGCGGAATGTTATGCCAAATACAAGGGTAGCAGCACATGGAGTCTTTGGTCCCAACTGGGAAGGACCTTACAAGATCAAGTCTATCATCTGGGAAGGGACTTATCATCTAGAAGACTTGGATGGCAACACAATTCCAAGGGCATGGAATGCAGAGCATCTGAGAAAATACTGTCAGTAGGGTGCGGCTTTGGCCCCCTATTGTATGAAGGCTTATATTTAAGTTATAGACTAGTATAAATAAATCTTCTCCTAGTCTAGGGGGGTAGTACACATACGCCTTCTTTAGTTCTAGTCGAGACTTGCTGTTTTTATTCCACGCTTTTTCGAACATTATTCTCCTTATTCTCCTTATTCTCCTTATTTGAAGATTAATAAAGTTTATCAAGACATTTTTTCAAATTTTTACAAGAGGTCGTGCTCTATGCCTTAGGGCGCGCCCTGAGAAATTCTGTGTAATTACAAGCAATAATTGACAAGTTAAAGGAATATTGAAAAGGGTAATGCCTTAGGGCGCGCCCTCAACATGAATGAAGATTTTTAATTCTGTGTGTTTCAATGTTTTCAAGAGTTGGAAGAATATTGGCTGATAAAGCACAAGAGGCCGCGCTCAAAGTAACTAGGGCGCGCCCTGTATTTACACTGAAGAATTTACAAGTATTTTAGCTAACAACTTTTCACATCATATGATGTTTGCACAGAAGAATTATCTGAAAATTTTTGAAGATGTGTTTTAACAGTGATAAAGAAAATTTTACAAAGGCCGCCCCTATATGTTAGGGCGCGCCCTATAGCTGTTTTACGGCAAAAGCAATTTGGCAGTTGACAGAATTTTGTAGAAAAATAACATTTAAAGTCATTAAAGGCATAGATAAAATTCAAATTTAAGTTACAACTTGCAGGGTTTTACAAAGGACCCGCGCCTTGGAAGTTAAAATAAATTCGGACAAATTTGAAGATAAAATTCTAGGACGCGTCCTTGGGGGGAGAAGGAGGCGCGTCCTTAGCATCACAAGGGGGAACAACAGTGAGAGGAGAGATCATTTCGGGAACGGAGTTTTGGTTGGAAGGATCGATGGTTTGGATTTCTGGATCTTCAATTCGCTCAGATTGTAGGGGAGCCTCTTCAGTTGAGGGCGCGCCCTGTGGATCCTTGTCCAATCCCAGCTCGATCCTCTTTGCCTTGATGGCATCTGCGTGCAGTATCTTAATTGTTTGATGTCCTCAGCACTTTCTGGGCCAAACTTTTCTTCCCAGTTATAATCTGGGTCGTTTACAAGAAAACCAAGAAGATAGAAATCAAACCCAGCTTGGAAATTTCTATCTTCCATGGCTTGCTTCTCATCTTTCCAGCAATCAGTTTTCTCGATTTCAAGAGTGTCCCGCTGCACCTTCAAATCTTCATTCTCTTTCTCCAACCTATCATTCTTGTCGGCCAGAAGTTGGCGATGATTGACAGCATCTTGTAAGTCATTTTTGAGATCCTGGATAGTAGCATCCTTGGAATCGCACTCTTTCTTCCATTTGTTGTCAGCTTCCACAATCATCTTTGCATATTTTCTGTTCTCCCCTTCGAGTTTGTTGATGTGAAGCTTCTCTTTGTGAATCCTTTGGGCGCGCCCTAAGGATTGAATTAAAAGCTGAGCAGAAGCTTTAATCATGGAGTTTGTCTCATCATCAGCATTCATGTTTTGCCAATGATCAACCTCCTTCTCATTGACAAGAGACGCAGCAGCTGGCCCAATGAGGGTTTCAACGTACGAGGGCACGCCCTCAGTTCTTTGTTTTTTGCCCTTGTCAATAGGGGGTCTTGAGCCTCAGTATTCCTCTTCAAAGATCGGGAAGAAGGGGGAATTGTTGGGTTGGATTCTTGCTGGATTTGACTAGGGCGCACCCTAGTGTCAGAAGAACCCGCTTTGTCGGTTGATTTTTCCTTGTCATTTTTCTTTCTGGATCCAAAGCCACGAGGAATTTGGGGGGCCATATCTGCACGAGAAAAAATAATAAAAATGTTAAAGTCAAAGAATAAGTTACTCATATGTTACAAGTGTTGGGTTTGTGGAGTCTATCAGGTTTAAGAATCGGATTCTGACTTGAGTTAGGAATTTCAGAATTAGACTCTGATTGGTTGACCCAGTTTCTTCTCTTATAAATACTCATGTAATTGTAACATAACACAACACAACACAATTGTGAGAGATCAATACAAAATTAGTGTGGCTTGTGGAGTAGGAATTTCCGAACCACGTAAATCTTTGTCTTGTGTGATTGTCGTTATTTTCTTGTTCTTGTTTATTCGCTTTGGGTTTTGCTTTCGTTGTTGTATGCTCAACAACTGGTATCAAGAGCCTAGGTTTTCAGGCGAGTGGGAGCGATGGCAGAAGAAGGGAAAGTAAAGATCGACAAATTTGATGGCAAAGATTTTGGGTTTTGGAAGATGCAAATTGAAGATTATTTGTATCAGAAAAAACTACACGAACCGCTGGAGGAGAAGAAGCCAGAAAAGATGGATGAGAAAGATTGGAAGCTATTGGATAGGCAGGCCCTGGGTGTTGTCAGATTGACTTTGGCGAAGAACGTTGCTTACAATATCGTCAAGGAAACGACAACTTATGGATTGATCAAGGCGTTATCAAATATGTATGAGAAGCCGTCTGCTTCGAATAAGGTATATTTGTGTCGCTTGTTGTTTGCCACAAAATTGAATGAAGGTGATTGTGTTGCTGATCATGTGAACGAATTTAACTCTATCCTATCAAGATTGACATCAGTGGATATTAAATTCGATGATGAAGTACAAGCCTTATTGTTGGTATCCTCGTTACCTGACAGTTGGTCAGGATTTGTCACTGCTATTTGTAATTCATCTGGGAGCAGTAAGATGACTTTTGATGGAGTTCGAGATGCGATTCTTGGAGAAGATATTCGTAGGAGAAACTCAGGAGAGTCGTCAGGTTCCTTGTTGAGTACTGAGAGTAGAGGCAGAAAGTCCGATAGGGGGCAGAATCAGGGGCGTAGCAGATCGAAGTCACAGAAGAGAGGACAATCCAAAGATCGCAAGGAGATTGTTTGTTGGAATTGTCAGAAGAAAGGTCACTTCAGAAATCAGTGTACGGCTCCCGCAGCTCCTAAAGGAAAGAAGAAAGAGGATAATTCAGCTAATGTAGTTGAAGAGGTGGTGAGTGACGATGCTTTGATTTGTTGTGTTGAATGTTCGGTTGAATCATGGGTTATGGATTCTGGTGCATCATTCCATGCTACCCCTTGCAAGGATTTGATGTTAAATTTCAGACTTGGAAATTTTGGTAAAGTCCGTCTTGCTGATGATGAGACTCTGGATATTACGGGCATGGGAGATATTAATCTCAAGACCTCTTTGGGGACTAGCTGGACGTTGAAAGATGTAAGGTACATTCCTGGACTGAAGAAGATGTTGATATCTGTGGGTCAGTTAGATAAGGAAGGGTATCGAGTTACTTTCGGAGACGGACAGTGGAAGGTTATAAAGGGGAATCTAGTTGTTGCTCGTGGAGAGAAAAAGGGGACGTTGTACATAGTTGAACAATCTAGCTATGAAGCAAATACAGTTGCTGATGAGATTGGGTCTTCAACTTTGTGGCACCAAAGACTTGGTCATATGAGTGAAAAAGGTATGAAGCTATTAACTTCGAAGGGTAAGATTCCAGAGCTGAAGAATGTGGAAGTTGGGTTCTGTGAGCCATGTGTTCTTGGAAAGCAGAAACGAGTTACTTTTGCAAAATCAGGGAGGACACCCAAGGCTGAGAGGTTAGAGCTAGTTCATACAGATGTATATGGTCCAACAGCAGTTGCGTCGTTGGGAGGATCTCGCTACTATGTCACTTTCATTGACGATTCCACTAGAAAGGTATGGGTTTATTTCTTGAAGAATAAATCAGATGTGTTTGCTACTTTCAAGAAGTGGAAGACCGAAGTTGAAAATCAGACCGGTTTGAAGGTTAAGAGTTTGATGTCAGATAATGGTGGTGAGTACAGTAGTGATGAGTTTAAAAGCTATTGCGCAGAATATGGAATTAGAATGATCAAAACAATTCCAGAGACACCGCAGCAGAATGGTGTTGCAGAGCGCATGAATAGAACCTTGAATGAGAGGGCCAAGAGTATGAGATTGCATGCAGGATTGCCAAAGACTTTTTGGGCAGATGCAGTTAGCACAGCAGCGTATCTCATAAACAGAGGACCTTCAGTTCCTTTGGGGTTCAAGATTCCTGAAGAAGAGTGGCAGAAAAAGGAGGTAAATCTTTCACACTTGCGAGTTTTTGGTTGTGTTTCTTATGTGCGTGTTAAAGATTCTGATAGGGACAAGCTTGATCCAAAAGCAAAGAAGTGTATCTTCATTGGTTATGGCTCAGATGATATGGGTTACCGTTTCTGGGATGAACTAACGAAGAAGGTCGTTAGAAGTAGAGATGTTACTTTTAACGAAAGTGCAGTGTACAAGGATAAGCTTGCAGTCGATTCTGAGTTTGCAAAGGAACAACATGAGAAAGAGAAAGCAGTGCTTGAAGAGATTACAGAAGAAGATCTTGCAAGAAATAGTGGGAGTTTGGGGAATGGTAATGACACGGTTCCAGTTACTCCACAGGCTGAGGTAAGAAGATCTAGCAGAATTGTGAGGCCACCACAAAGATTTTCTCCTTCAGCATATTATATGTTATTGACTGAGGATGGAGAGCCTCAGTGTTATTCAGAGGCAGTTCAGGTGGATGATTCAGTTCAGTGGAAATCAGCCATGGAAGAAGAGATGAGTTCTCTTGAGAAGAATGAGACTTGGTCTTTAACAGAGTTACCAGCAGGAAAGAAGGCTTTACAGAATAAGTGGGTGTTCCGGATCAAAGAAGAACCTGATGGCAGCAAGAGATACAAGGCGAGGTTAGTAGTCAAGGGTTATCAACAGAAAAAGGGTATTGACTATACTGATATATTTTCTCCGGTTGTTAAGATGACTACTGTTAGAATTGTGCTAAGTATTGAGCCTGCAGAGGAGTTACATCTAGAGCAACTAGATGTTAAGACCGCGTTCTTACATGGTGATCTTGAGGAAGACATCTACATGGTACAGCCAGAAGG
The DNA here is from genome assembly GCA_036435485.1 of Saposhnikovia divaricata. Classification (NCBI taxonomy): domain Eukaryota; kingdom Viridiplantae; phylum Streptophyta; class Magnoliopsida; order Apiales; family Apiaceae; genus Saposhnikovia; species Saposhnikovia divaricata. Next base: position 32,475,667 of record CM071600.1, read on the forward strand.
ATTTCAGGTAGCTGGGAAAGAAAACCTTGTTTGTAAGCTTATAAAAAGCTTGTATGGTTTGAAGCAAGCGCCAAGACAGTGGTACTTGAAGTTTGATAGCTTTATGATGAAGAATGGGTACACTAGGAGTGCTATGGATCATTGTTGTTATTTTAAACAATTTGATTCATCTTATATCATATTGTTGTTGTATGTTGATGACATGTTGATAGCAGGATCAAACATGAGGGAAATCAACAGGTTAAAGAGACAGATGTCTGAGGAGTTTGAGATGAAAGATATGGGTGCAGCAAAACAGATACTTGGTATGAGCATCATAAGGGATAGATCTGAAGGTACTTTGAAATTATCTCAAGAGAAGTATATTGAGAAATTGTTGCAGAAATTCAGTGTCCAGGATGCGAAGACCAGAAGTACACCGTTGGCGACTCACTTTAATCTCACGAAGAACCAGTCACCTAAAACGGATGAAGGCAAGAAAGAAATGGCTAAAGTTCCGTATGCATCTGCAGTTGGCAGTTTGATGTATGCTATGGTGTGTACAAGGCCAGATATTGCTCATGCAGTGGGAGTTGTTAGCAGATTCATGTCTAATCCAGGAAGAGAGCATTGGGAAGCAGTCAAGTGGTTGTTGCGCTACTTGAAAGGCACATCCAAGGTTGCATTATGTTTCAGCAAGAAAGATGTTATCTTGGAAGGGTTCTCTGATGCAGATTTGGGTGGATGTTTGGATACAAGAAAAAGTACTACGGGATATATTTTCACGTTGGGTGGCACAGCAATTAGTTGGATGTCTCGACTTCAAAAGAGTGTTGCTCTTTCAACCACAGAAGCAGAATATATGGCTATCTCTGAAGCTAGCAAGGAGATGATTTGGTTGAAGAATTTTCTTGAGGAGTTGGGCAAGAAACAGGCGGACAGTGCTTTGTATAGCGACAGTCAGAGTGCTATTCATCTTGCGAAGAATCCTGTGTTTCATGCTAGGACGAAGCATATTCAGCTGAGATATCACTTTACAAGAGAGTTGATTAGCAATGGTACTTTGTCCTTGAAGAAAATCCTTGGTTCAAAGAATCCTGCAGATATGTTGACTAAGGTGGTTACTAATGAAAAGTTGAAGCTTTGCATAGCTTCAACTGACCTTCAGAACTGATTGATGAGAAGGCGTTGCACTAGTTAGAGTTATTGATCGAGGGATTATTTGTTACTAGATTTACAAGAGTGAAGTGAAGATGTGGTCAGACTCCAAGTGGGAGATTGTTGGGTTTGTGGAGTCTATCAGGTTTAAGAATCGGATTCTGACTTGAGTTAGGAATTTCAGAATTAGACTCTGATTGGTTGACCCAGTTTCTTCTCTTATAAATACTCATGTAATTGTAACATAACACAACACAACACAATTGTGAGAGATCAATACAAAATTAGTGTGGCTTGTGGAGTAGGAATTTCCGAACCACGTAAATCTTTGTCTTGTGTGATTGTCGTTATTTTCTTGTTCTTGTTTATTCGCTTTGGGTTTTGCTTTCGTTGTTGTATGCTCAACAACAAGATATATAACAAAAATAGGTTGCAAAATCAAAAGGTTAGGGCACGCCCTAATTTGAGATTTCATACCTGCATCCTGATCAGAGTCAAGATTTTCGTCGTCACTAGCAGTGGATAGGGGGACGGCGATACCATTTCTAAATTTTCTAAATCTACAAATTGAACCAACCCTATCAGAAAGGATTCCAACCCTTTTTAAGTTTTCTTCAGTGATTAAGGTTTGGAGGTTGAATCTTTCTGCTGCAATTTTAAGGACGGCATTAGCTCGAGATGAGGCCGCGCCCTGAAGAGTTTTTTGGATTCTTCTATCTGTTTTAGTTTTAAAAAGATTAATAAGAAGTTAATGAAGATGGAAGGAAAAGATAAGAAGAGTGTAGGGCGCGCCCTCACTTACATGGATTTGTATTAAATTGAAGACGGACTCTAGGAACATCCCAAACAAAGAAATAAGATTCTTTCCATCGCTTGATATGGCTAATCCTTCTGTCAGAAAAGCCTTTGTTGTTGTGAAGTTTGTTGATTACTAGATAATAATATCCAATATTTGATTGGCGGATGCTGAAGAAGTAACTAATTTCTGGCATCGAGGGTGCTTCAAATCCCAAGTCACGGTAGAGAATTAACAAACCTAAAACAAGTTTGTAGCTGTTGGGAGAAAGTTGGATTGGGGCCAGATTGTACCATTCAAGGATTTCCCTAAGGTATGGGTGCAAGGGCGCGCCCACACCAAGGGCTACAAGTCGTGGGGTCAAAACCATCCTTGGAATTCTAAAGTTTCCACCGTAATTGAAAATGTGAGGACGGTGGTGAGAATGTGGAATGGCCCAAAGTCCTTCTTGACCGTAGTATTTCATGGCCCATTCTACTTCGTCATTTGTTGCAGTAGAGGACATGTTCACACAAGCCAATTTGCCTTGTTTCTTTCGGAGTGAATTCTTCTCTCTTTCAGTCATATCTCCATACCTTCCCCATTCGAGGTCAATTTCTTCGTCACGAACTTCCCAGTGTTCAAAGGGAGTTGGGGAAGGTGGTGGAGATGTTGGCTCGGAATTTATTGGAGGAGAAATAGAAGAGGCTGAAGGCGCGCCTTCGGCTGAGTATGTGTCTGAAGAATGTGAGTCCCCCGATGTTTCCGAGATTGGAGCAAAATCACTATCCTCCATGGAATTGTAGGAATGGTTCGCTTCAGGGGGTGTTTGAGATTCTTTGGAAGGTTGAACATCAAATGTGGTGGCATTGGAGGAGTCTTCACTGGAAAAACTCATGGTGCCGTTTTCAAATTCTTGAATAAGGCGCGTCCTATCTTCTGGAGAGATGAATGAGAAAGGAAGTCTGTAGCGATTAGGTGGAAGTGGTGATGGCAAGGGTGAATAGATTCCAAGACGTTTGTTAAATTCCTTAAAAGGATGGAAGGGAGAGGACGCGCCCTTGTCCTCCAGCTGCAAAATTAATAAAAAGGGACTTAGGGCGCGCCCAAGAGCTTAATAGACGGAGATTAGACATTTGCAATAAATATTCTAAAAATCTAAGGCGCGTCCTAGTGTATGGTGTTAGCAATATGAAAGTACGCCCAAAGAGGATTTTCTAAAGTATACTAGAAGGGTCATGAAGAACTAAGTTTCTAAGGCTATATTATGGTATCAGAGGAATCCAAGGCGCGCCCTGTGTCGAAGGCGCGCCCTGAGAATTGATTAAATGCATTGTTTTATCAAAAACAGTATGTGGGAGAAAAATTGTAATCAAATAAGATCGAACAGCAATACATACATATATACATACAAAAGAACAATGAAGAACATGGAAGACAACCAACGGTTGAAGTACAAAATCAGCCAAAATATACGGTGAAACAACAGATTAAAGATATAAAAACGTACCTTAGAAGTTCTAGTACAAGATGTGCGGAAAGAAATCGAAAGAAATCGTTGATATTGACCGGATTTTCGTTCGGAAAAGTAGAGTCCGGTGAGAGTTCGGTTTTTAGGAGAGAGAATAGAAAAAGAGTAAAGTAAGAGAGAAGGGTGGTATTTATAGAGATTTGAAAAAATGGTGGATGACAGCTGTAAAATCGTTTGGAATTCCCAGGACGCGCCTTATTTTAGGGCGCGCCCTGAGGGAAATCTTGAGGGAATTTTGGGTTTTATAGAAGAAATTCCGTACATCATCTTTGATTTCGTACGGAATTGGGGGGTAGTTGTTATAGCCAAAATTCGGTTCGGGTTTTTCAAGATGGATTCGGGTCAAATTACAGGTTAGATTTGGGGAATTCTAGGTTTAATTAGGGGTTTTATAGAAAATGGAGGAATCAGGCCGCGCCCTCTCTTTCTCTACAAAGAGGGCGCGCCCTAAGTATAGAAATATGGTGACAAATCTATTCAAGTTGATTTTGTGAGAAGACATCGAAGAAATCTCTCCTAGGATTCCACTCAAGTATGAATTTCACTCAAGAGTGGATTCCACTCCAGCTGGAATTCCAGAAGTTGAAGAATTCACTCCTGTCGTATCTCAGGAGGGGGATGTCCGTCGCAGAAGGCCTCCAGGGGTTTGCCTGGATATAAGGACCCTTCTTAAACACTAAGGGCGCGCCCTAAGGTGGAAAGATGGGGACTTTTTGGTGTGTGCTTTGGGAGCTCTGTTCCTGTAGCCAATGGGCGCGCTCTCATTGGGGAACTTTGGAGTAATCCTGCACTTTGCACCCAAAAGCTCTGGATCACCTGTCCTGCTATCTGGTGGGTGCTTCTCATTCGGGGGACAGGGATGTGTTCTGCACTTGGGGTAAACCACGACTATACCTTGAAATCAAGAAATAGCTGGTAACGGATAGGACTAGTCCTCGACGGGGGAAGTTTCCTTATCCGTGAAGTCTTGAGATCTTGGATGAGCCTTGGGCCTTTGTGGTTAGGCCTCATAGTAGAACATTCCGGAAGCTGGTCCGTTATCCAAGCCCATTTGGGTTTCTTGTTCTCCAAGAACTACGTATGGCTTGATCCCCTATAAATACCGGGGTACGTAGGTCGATTGGGGGGTTGGAAGTTGAGAGTTCTGAATAGCCGCCACTAACCCTATCAATCTCAGCCACCAATTACGCTCAACAATCACACACCACCGTTTTCTCCGGCAAAAAACCACCGCATCAGATCTTGTTTCCGGTGACGTACCTCAAATTTTATTGTTCCCAAATTCCTCCGTCAACATAATCATATTTGTTACTCCAAGTCATATATGGTGTCAGCATAGCTAACCGCTTGCACTTTACACGAAAGAAGAAATCTCTTTTATCTGTTTATTAAGAATTCTATTTTTAAAACCATTTTAAGATTGAGAAAATATATATTTATATATAATACAAATATCATACATTAGGCATGCCAAAAAAATACAAAATTATGCAAAATAAAAAAGGAAATTAAGTACAAAAACACTTAGAACACCTCCGATGAAAAAATCCCTTAACCAAAAAAAAAAAAAAAGAAAAAACCTAGGTGACAAGTAAAAAAATCCCTTAACGAAAAAAAAAACCTAGGTGACAAGTATTATACGTAATTTATATAAATTGTGTAGTTCCAGCCATGCAAAACTCTTAAATATAATTATAACCAACTACATAGTTACATTGGCTATATTTATCGAATATCTCAAAAATTGTAACAAAGTTGTAAATTTAAATTTAATTATTATAGCAAATTCTATTAAAGCATATCACTTAACAGATTCTGTAAACAAATGTTTTCCAAAGACCGCCAGCCATAATATATATTCATATGAATCACTGGTTACATGATAGCCCATCAGCATTTTCTTAATAATTTGAGTGGTCTCCAATAAACAGAAAATATATACAGAAAGAAGCAATTATAGCAAACTTCTTTGAGGAAACACCATGAACACAACATAGACGCCGTCAAGTATCACTTCCCTTGATTCTGAGCTGCTATGGATCCCAACATCATCAAGGATGTAAAGAGAAAAAAACGAAAAATTGGACCCTAAAAGTATCTATAACTATCCATTTGCTTCCTTGTGTCATGTCTTTTCTTTTCTTGTTTTCTCGAATATAAAGGCAAGGAAGACACTTGTAATAGACCGGAAAAAAGTCTTTAAAACAAAATTACCTAACTACAGCTTAAAGCTGCAAGCACTACAGGGTACAGACGACTGCTAGAGAAACAGAACTAGAGCCCATCCATTCAGTATATCCAACTCTAGTAAATCCAGTTCTAACAATGAGAACCCAATACGGTGAGTCCAATTAAGCTATCCATCAGCGGTGGGATTGAATATCATTTCCTGCATTAGAAGTAGGAGCTTATATTGGTATCATTCTGACTTGCCATAACATCAATATCAGGGTAACTAGAATGTTCTTATCTATTAAAAAAAAAATGTAAACCTGATCACACACAGGACATGTGTCACTTCTCTCCAACCATTCAAGAATACATGCAAGGTGAAAATGATGCTCGCATTTTGTGATAATTTTTGGATTTTCAGCATCATATTCTGCAGTAAAGGCAAAGAGTTAATAAGGTTTACAGTAGTACTATTAGTCCAGACACAACAAAAATTGTAGACCGTATCCACAAAATTAGTGGAGCTCAAATTTGCTACTGGTGAAAATAAAGATGTTAATAATCCTAGAGATTGATTATAGATAGTCCTCCTCTATGGCCTGTCATAGAGCAAGGGTTCATCCCTGTTTTTCTTTTTCGTCTCTTTATATATACATACAGCTTAGCAAAAAAAAGATGTTAATAATCCAAGATCTATTTCCCATTACCTTCAAGGCAAGTCGGACAACATTCCTCCTCCTCCAGCACCGAAACCATAGGTTCATTGGACTTCTTGAGTTCACCAGATTTTTCGAGTTCATCTTCCACTTCTTTTGACGAGTCAAGAACTGTGTCAGATTGTACTTTCACATCAGATTTATTTGAGTTATTAGGTGTTAATTCATTGCTGACTCCAGTGTTACTTTCTTCAACAGACTGATTGGCTGACGCAGTACGGGGCCGTCCTGAATTTGCATCATATGGTGTAGGTGCCGGTGGTGGTCTGTAAGTGTCTGGAATTGAAGTCTCAAGATTTGGATCAACTAAAAACCCTGTACTGAGCACAGTGGTTGTCCCAGTATGAGAGGACAGAGGTTGATGCTCCTCTGACACTCTTGGATACTGCAATGAATTGTGGATTTCCATCAAGAAAAAAATTAGACATAAAACTCGTTGCAGAAGTTATCAGTAGTGTGGAGATGGATAAAATTCAATGGATGGCACAAAAAAAATTTTACATAGTACTTTGAGCAAGAAATAAAATTCTGATCAAAATCCAGCGGCCAGCCATAAATAGAATCCAACAGAAATGTCAGATTAAGAGTGCTCTTAATTTCAAGTATATCAGCCACAAAATTTAGAAATCTTGACAAGCAGTCAAGCACCACATTCAAATCAAATGGAACCAAAAAATCAATAGAATTAGAAAAGAATATTACTGACATGATAAAATGGAGGTGAACTGTTCAGTTCCCTTTCTCTTGAACAACAGCAGCAGCAACCTCCCATCTTGTTCTATCTTTTATTCACCTAAGCCTGTCAGGACTTGGTTCATTTTCTACCTGTTTTTCAGAATAGCAGAAAGCGTTATATTCATGGTTAGATTTAGACCAAAAGTGATATTAAGTGTACATATCCACAAGTGTGAGGCACTGACACATATAATCAATATGACTAAATAACGTTCAGAAGGGCATCCAAAAATAAGCATATACGCGCAGCCACCATTAAAACGTACAGTGGCAGCTGCAGTAAAGAACCAATACTAAATGGAAGAGCATCTCTATTAAATGGGTTATATTTCATATAATCTCAATGGAACTGCAAAACCAATATTCAAGTAACAGCATCTGATGTCACTTGAAGGTATCTATGCAGTTCAATTCACAATTGAGCTAATAAGGTGCTTCTTGCATGTGCCAAAAAACTCATAAATCATAATCTATTTTTAGATAACTAAAAAAAACCTTAAGGGAACAACTCCAATACCTTACGGGCTCTAATACAATATATGAACGTAATTTTTTAATACAAATCACGACCATGAGACTTTGTATAATCCATTGCAATAAACAAAAGCATTTTTTCCCAGATGCAATTTGGAAAAATATGACAATTATATTGGATTTCTAAACTGCTGAACACCACCTAATATCCTAAACTTCAATTTTTTTTAAAATCAATGAAAACACAAATATGCACAAACAAACGAAGTAGATTCCCGCCCCTAAAGCAATTAGAAGCCAAAAGAATTATGCCAGAAAAAAACCCGATTTTCTCCTAATAACCTGGTTAGAAACAATCAAATAACCAAATTAAGCGAATACCCCCAATACGTCCCAGTCGGAAGGAGGGTTAGGACGGTAGCAAAAACACCCCAAACTCCTAATAACAAAGAGGACTCAACATTAACTTGCAAAACGCAAAAACAACCATAAATATTTCATCTCCAAACAAATCAAAAAATTTCCATACCAACATAAACAAAGCTACAAACAACCCAATCCCAAAACCCCAAACCCCAACCATCCAATAGTTTACGCAAACTAATCGAAACCAAATAAAATCACAAACCCAACACACACAGTTAAACAAACTACATCACTTGAAAGCTAAAACAAACTATATAAACTAAAATCAAGGCATAAAATCAATAAACCCTAGGCACAAATCGATCCAGAAGCAAAATAATCAGTTAAAATCAAAGAACTAAGTACCTTATCAAAAGCTAAAAAATCAACACCAACTTGATTAACAAGTAGTACAAACCAAGCAATCAATCAAAATTAAACAAATACATACAAGTCTGTTAAATAATCTTGAAATACAATTAAATAAAAACATGTAAGTATATATATACCTTGAGATTGAGGAGAGGTCCACCTTTTGTGTGTCGAGAGAAACACAACGACTCGGAAAAGTATTAGTGTGCTACTTGTCAAAATAGACATCAATTATCAATTATTAATTGATTAATAGTTTTTGTTTTGGTTATTATTTAATTATGGTATAAATTCTAGTTTTGTTTTTATATTATTGTGATGGTAATTTGAGAAAGTTTAGTTGTTTTTACACGTAGACGTAGGGTTCCTTTATTTTGCTGTGTAGGAGTATGATTGGTAAGTTGGTGGCTGCTTTTATCTAACTTCCTTTTTTCGTTGCGGTGCCACCACTATGTGTAATATTCCTTTTTTATGTTTATGGTTTTTTATTCTAGTTTTAGAATAATTTGTTTTGGTTAGGTGGTTTTTAAAAATGGAAATTGAGATGCAATATGATTTGAGCGACTTGTGTATTGTTCTAAGATGTTGCAATTTCTTTTTTTTTTTTTTTCCTTTGATTATTAATTAATAATTATAATGGAAAATTTATAGTTTTCAGTAGAATTTTTTTTTTGTCAGGAATGAAATATATTTCATAAATGAATTGTAATGGAATACAATATCCTAATAAGGAGTTTCTTTCGATCAAGAAAGTTAATCATCTAACCGAAGGGCACGCATGTTACCCCTGGACATTTAGACAATAACACCTTCAAGTCTGAAGAGAAAAACCCCACAAAGAAGGACCTCGTTAAAACCCACAAGAGCAAAACCCTTTGGGAAAAAAACTCAAGGGGGAAAAAGAGTACCCTCAAAAAACAAGAATACATCATTATACAAAATGGTCACTAAATGACTACATCTTCTTGTTGCTTTTGCGAATCACCATTGCCATCAGTTATTGCCAAAGACTTGCCCTCCGTTTTGCCAAAGACTTGCCTTCGTTTTTACTCTGCGCCTTGACAGCTCCATTATTTCCTTTAAAATTCAAAACTGAATCATTTGAGACTACTTTATTGCTATTAAAACCGTGAATCATCAAAACAAAGTTAACAAGAAAAGAAAAAGTCAATGAATCACTTCTAACCAAAATATAACATTATATATATTAAAATTTATATGAAATTTGACAAAATAGATGATCACTTCTAACCAAAGGGGATCCCTTTGGTTAGACATCTAAAACAAAAATTAATAATTTATTACAAATTAAAATTGTTTTTTAAAACTATACATATATATATATATATATAATATGTATATATACACAAATAAATATCTAAAATTAGATAATAAATTTAAAAATATTAAAATTACCAATAGTAGCACATTAAATATTCGTAAAATAACTGAATAATTAAGTCTTCTGAAAGTTAATTGTGAACTAGACAAGCCATCTAAATGGCACATTGATACCTCTTAAAGGCCCAAAATATAAGCCATCAATTATGGCCACCCAAAATGGTACAAAATTTAATTAGCTATCTAAAATAACTGAATGAGTATTTAAATCATTAAAATAAATACCAAAGTGGTGAACTCTAATTACATAAAACGCCACACGAATTAAAATACTAATTAAGAAATTTAAAAAACCTTTTAAACCATGCAAAGCCATGAGGGAAAACTGAGTAAACGAAAAATAAGAAAACGTAAATCATGACATATATTGTGCTATCTAAGTCAATCAATGCTAAAATAAATACATATCTTTTACTAAGAGTTTCTCTTAGCATATATGATCACAAAATTACAAATTATAAAAAACAAACCAGCCCAATTTATGCCTTGATTCCTACAAAATTTTAAACCAAAGTCAATATCAAATTGCAAAAACAAGACTGTAGCACAAAATGTTCCCTTAGCCTAAACTAGAATTAATACAATTAAGAAACACTTAATTCAAAAATAATTTTGAAAAATAAACTGAAAGAATAATATTTTAGAGGCAAACAATAACAATTCTTGAAAAGATAATTACACCAGGTACTACACAATACATTATCCACACCCTCTAACAATGAAAACAAGTTACTAATTATAACAAGACCTTTAAAAAACTCAAAAGGATATCAGAATATCAAAATGCAGCCAGTATATCAACAATGACCTAATCTCCTAAATATAATCAATAAAGACATTGCAATGATCAACATCCCAACAAGATTGAATATACTAACAAAATTGAATATAGCATTAGAAATTAGGATTTTAAGACCTTGCCTGGTTTGTGGAAGCAAACACATAAACATAGTTGCAATTTTTTGATTCCTTTTGAATCATAAACAACTCCACAGCAAAAGTAACGACCTATACAATCAAAACCAACCGCCAACACACCAAAATATCGAACAAATCAATGAGACCCAAAATTCGGCAAAATAATTTTTACCCAGAAAATTTACAAAAATTATATGACATTGATCTATCTATGAATACAAACAAAACTCTAGAACAATTGACATGCATTTTCGTTTGTCTTGAATTCACTAAAAGTAAAGCATATGCTTGTTGATGCTAGCCTGATTGATACTACAAAGGTTGAAATTTTCATTTTTGAATTTGCTGATCCTAAAACGACCTAATTTAAAAGAAGTTTAAACGTAATTTTGTATAAAATGTTAAACCTATAATTTATATAAAGAATGAGTTAACTTGGTCAAATAACCTTCTTGCAACATGACGATTACAATAAAATCTCAAATTCGATGAACAACTTCAAAATTTGTTATCATAAATTCCTTTTTTAATGTAAAATAATGATAAATTTTTGTAAATATAAGAGATGCATTTTTCTCAATTTGCAATTGGTAACCTATATTTTTATGCTTTAGCATATTTTAATCTCAATCTCGGGAAGTTACCTTTTTATAAATGCTAACATTTCTTGAAATATCTCCAATAATTTGGTTCAAATTTGGATTGAGCCCCTTTCCAACTCCAATAATGTGGTCCAAATTATAATATAATTATTTAATGTTTTAAATATTATAATGAAAAACATTTCATTTAAATTTCGACTATATTGATGGAAATCAATTTAATTTGGATGATTAAATTAATGATTTTGTTTGCATTACATTTTCATTTAAATTGTATTTTAATTTAAGTTTTATGCGTTGTTAATTTTTGGCATTTGAATGTACTTTCAATTTAAGTTATGTATTGTCAATTTTAATTTAAAAAGTGTAAACATATTTGATTTAATTATGTTTTAATATTTTGTTTATATTAGATAAAACTTTGATATACCTTTTTATTTCAATACAAATTACGATGTGTGTCACATGTAGAGATGCACAAAAAGCCCTTCGGACCGAGAATTATCCGGACTTTAAAAAACCCAAGTTTTTTAAAAAACGAGCCGGGCCGGGTTTTTTTTAAAAAAAGAAAATTTTACAAAAGAAACAACCACTAATGTCTACACCCTGAACTTTAAGAATCCATAATATATAAAAGAGACACCACAAAACCTAATACTAAGAAATCACTAGCATAATACTTGTTTTATCATAAAATATCAATGCAATTCAAGAACTTTTTACTCATAATCTGCATTATGACTTAAGCCGACCGTAAATCATATAAATCTCCTCGTATATGACCATTTCGAGAACCATCCTCAACACTCAACAAGTCTTTTTGAAAGAAGGGATTGTCCTGCATATTGTTGATTCTTCCTACCCTCATGATCCTTCACATCCCCTTTATTGTTAAGTTTAATATTCTTGAAATTTATTAAAAATATTAAATATTTTTGGATTTTATCTATAAAAATCAGTTTTTATCCGGATTTCTTAAAAAACCCGGGCTTTTATCCAGACCGAACCGGGCTTTTGTCCGGGTTTTAAAAGCCCGAGCTTTTCGGGCTTCAAGCACTCAGGTCGGGCTTTTCGGGCTTTTTTACGGATTAGATCGTGCCGGTTTTCGGATTTCAGGTTTTTTGAACATCTCTGGTCACATGTTAAAAAGTTAATGTTTAGTTAAATTTCAGGAATTTAATTCATGTTTTGAGTGTTATTACTTTGTTTAGTAAAGGATGATATATTTTGAAATATTTTTATAATAAAATAGTATTTGTTCTACTATAATATAACATTTCAGTCCCACACAAAATATATGGAACTTTGATTCAATATATAAGCAAAAAATAATATTAATAAGTATGAAGATAGGGAACCTGAGATGTATCTCAGGTAAATTACCTGAGATATATGGGATTTGTATGGGATTTGTATGTAAAAATAGGATGGGTATTTTAGTAAATTCAGAGATTTTTAATTAGCCCTGCGGGCCCAGCAAAATTTAAAGGATATTTTGCATATATCTTAGGAAAAGTTCCTTGGGAGATATATCTTAGGATCTTTTTTCTCAATAAGTATATGAATAAATCATGATCTTTATACAAGGATGAGAGTCGGCCGCCGCTAGATCCCCCTCCCCTCCCCTCCCCTCCCCTCCCCTCCCCTCCCCTCTTCTCCTCCCTTCCTTCTGTCTCCTCGTCCCCCTTAGCCTCTCTTCCCCCGCCTCTCTTCCGCCTCCCCGCCTCCCTCTTCTCTAATCAACCGCCCTCCGCCGCCCCTCCGCCCCTCCGCCTGCCTGTTTTTCTGATTCAATAAAGTCGGGTGTTGCTAAACCTCGAAGATTCCAATCGAGCTTTATTCTCGGGTCTATTTCGGATTTGAAGGATCCAGTTTGGTTGTAATTTGTAGATTTATTTTGTATCTTCAATTTTAAAATTGTAAGATCATTTTGTTTTTTGTTGTCTCACCGTTTGTGTGAGTTTTGTTATTGTCTCACCGTTTTGTGTGAGTTTGCTTGTGTGTTTTTGGGTGCTTGCTCATATGATCTTGAAGGATGGTACGATTATGAATTTGGATAAACACTGTGATGAAGTGTTAGTGTGTTACACACATAGGTCTGCGAATATTGTAGCTCATAGCTTAGCTAGGGTGACATATTCTATGTCAGGTCTTACGGAATGGAATATTTCTGTTCCAGATTTTATCATCTGTATGCTTGATTCTGAGAAGTTTTAATGCAAGTACGATTTTATCAAAAAAAAAAAAATCATGATCTTTCGGAATATGTGGTGGCCGGTGGATTTATGAACTATTCAAATTGACTGTAGCATTTAGGATAATTTACTTTAATTTATTTTAAATTTGAAATCAGAACTTGATCAGATTTTCAAAAAAAGTTCAGGTTATAAATAAAAATATCTGCAGATAAGATTTTCCATCAAATTTCAATTGTTGGACACTTGGACCCTAATGCCCTTTCTTGTAAAACTTGTAGTCGAGGATTTTTAGATAAAAGTTCATCCACTTCAATCACCAGCAGTTCTAAGTTCAAAAAATGTTGATGGTAGATAAAGAAACACAGAAACATCTTATATTCTTTTCTGGGTGTGATCCATGCACTTTCTTTTTATTACTCTGTGATTGTATTGGGCTTACTATTTAATAAACCACATAAATCGGACAAATTTCTGAAAATATATTAATCCTTGCAACTATTTTTGGGCTGAACTGAACACTTTCCTGAACCGGGCCTGTTGGTTATCCATTTCCTTTAATTTGGTGATATTGGTCTAACTATATATACTACTACTATATTTTTTTTGGATGGAATATTGGTCTAAATCTTTTTTTTTTTTACCCAAGCTTTTGCTTGTAATTCTAATACTAGCCCATAACCCGTGCAAAGCACGGGCTATCATATAATATTATTATTAATTAATATATTAATTATTTGATTTAATATAAAATTTTAATTTATTTTATAAATTTTATTATAAATTTTAATTTTCATACTTAATTTTATGACATGAATAAATATCAATAATTTAACGTTATTTTTAAATTTACTGTTAAATATTTTAAGAATTCAATATATATTTTTAAAAATTATTTAGTGTAACCTAAAATCGTAGGAAGAAGTGTGTACGGGCAGTGATTCTAATCGGGATATAATTGCAACCATTTATAATTCTATAAAACTTGTGGTTTTTTATTTTTAATAAATTATATACTTCCTCCGTCCCATTTATATTGGTCACAATTCCTTTTTTGCATGTTCCAAAAGTAGAGAAAATTACCAAAATAATCATATTTGAGCATGTTTGGCCCTATTTACCGATCTAATATGCCATTTCGTGTAAAGTATCAGTGGCTCATACGGCATTTCGTGGGCCGTATCAGCAGCTAATACGGCGTTTGGTGTGCCGTATCAGCAGCTCATACGGCGTTTGGTGTGCCATATCAGCGTTGAGACTTCACACGAAACGCCGTATCAATGCTGATACTCTTACAGGCCCCGCCAGGGATACCAAACTTTTAACCTAATACGTTACACCAAACGCCGTATCTCGATATTGCGGCACATGAAACGCCGTATCAGATGATGATACGGCACACGAAACGCCGTATTTGAAGGATACGGTGCACGCAATACCGTATCTCGTCGGTATTTAGGGCCAACTTTTCCAGAATCAGTAATTTGAGCAAATTTATCCCAAAAATAATTATTTTGGGCCTTCACCCCCAAAAGTATTGGTCATGTTTCCTTCGTTAAGGGTTAAATATGTTAAGTTTTTCTAAATACGTAAAGAATTGAGAGCAAGTTTGAAAGTTTTTACATGATTGCTCAATACGTGTTTTTTGATTGACGATCAATATAAATGGGACAGAGGGGGTATAATTTAACTGAATTTGAAATTTTTAACACGTTTTTTAATTTTTTAAAAATTTACTTTTTAAATAATTTACTTTTGTGTCTTATTGGTAAATTTTGTTGTTTATAATAAATAAAGTAATATTTTTAATATAAATTTTTTTAGCTTGTTATTTTTAAGAAGGCGTTAACAATTTTTTTTTTTGGAAGGTTTTAACCAACCAAATATACCTTATTTTGCTTATAATAAAACTTTTATAATTTTATAAAACATATGATTTTTTTATTTTTAATAAATTATATACTCCCTCCGTCCCGTTTATATTGGCCACAATTCCTTTTTGCATGTCCCAAAAGTATTGTTCATGTTTTTTAATGAAACAAATTAATGGTTAAATATGTTAAGTTTTACTAAATATTGTTTATAATAAAGAAATTAATATTTTTAAAATAATTTTTAAAATTTATTATTTTTAGAAAGATGTTAACAATTATTTTGGAAGGTATTACCAACTATGCGATGCACGGTTTTTTTAAAATTAAATAATATTTTATTTATATTTTAATAATCATATATCTCATATATATTACTTAATAAAATATTGGCATAATATATATATTATTAAATAATGATCGTTTAATTATATGATATATTGTTCGAATTATGACTATATTTTGTCATAATAATATAAATATAAATGGAAGTATCGTATATATTTACATTCACATTTTTGTTGATATTATCATATTCAAATTATGATTCCATAATAATCCCTAATATAATATTTGTCTATAATAGAATTTTATATTAATTTGTAATCTTGTAAATTTTTTTATTGTTTATTATATAATTTTAGTTTGTTTTCACTTTGTCGATTTACAATATGTTGTAAATTTGTTAATAAATATGTGATATTAAAATTATTTAAATTGATTTGGAAAATATTTGACTTCCAAGTAATTAAAAGTGTTTAAAAAAGTTGGGTGTAGGTGATATGGGCTAAAAGTAAGCCCTAAAAACATCATTAATATGGCATTAATTAGACCTAGTATAGTCCGAACGTGGGGCCCACCAGGTGGGCCCAAAACCCAAATTATAATATTAATTTCGTGGTTAATATTGGGGGTAATAAACAGCTCAGCAATAAGAGTTGGATAAGGATATTATTTCCACCAGACTTAGCCACCAAGGCATCAAATTCAATATGGAAACTGATTCCTACAAGGAATAGATCTAGAACCTTCCCCAAAGACTTGTCTACCAAGTCTCCTATTCCTACCATAATTCTAAGGCTTCTCAGCCTATATAAAGGGCCAGACCCCTCATCTCAGAACTACGTTTTTGGCTTGATCTTTGATATTCATCAAAGTACGTAGGCATCTTGTGAAGGCAGAGTCAGCCACGAGCACAAGAGCAGCCATTAAAGCATGAAGCTCACACACATTTGCATTAAATACACAAACCCTAGCCGCAATACTAGTAACCTAGTTTTTATTCCACAACATTTGGCGCCGTTTGTGGGAAGACAACATCAACCATGGTTCAAACACGAAGAACAACATCAACCGAGGCCGTGCCCCTTAACTCTGCTCCACCAGCCACTTCTGATCCGCTCATCGTCACTGAGGAAGGACAAATATGAAAGTATTTTGTCCTAAATCCAATCATGTTTGATGAGTTAGGAAGTACTTTCATGTAATCTTATTTGATTTTGTTTATATTAATAAAAGACTTGTTGTTTTTATTACGGGCTTTATCTATTTAAAGTGTATTAAATAAGATGTTCTATAGTTTAGAGTAAAGCTTCAAGAATTATAATGAGATTATAATAGTGAGATCTAGAAGATGATAGCACTAAATTTAAACTGTTCCTGATCATAGGATAACTAATTGGGAGTTAGTCAATCCGGAAAGATCGGTACATACTATACTTGCTTCTTACGAAGGATGTCTGTTCTCATAGGCATTTGTGTGGTGACACTATAGTTAGTATGTAGGTGCTCATTGTGGAATGAGTTCACTGAACATGACTCGATCACTTGAACAATTAATAGAGTTTACTCACGTGTCAGTAATTGTTCATATAGTGATGGTTGTACAAGTATCCTTAGACTTGAGATTGTTAGAGTCATCTTGTATATAATGAACAATGCTTTGGTTTAGTCCTTAGTCTCAAGGGCAATTAATAAGTTCTATTCTGGGCATTGGAATTTATATATGGAGATAGTTAACGATCAATAAAAGATCTGCCCCTTTTAGTAAAGGAAGTGAATATCCTATGCTATTCTTAATATGGTAGTTCAGGAATCTCTGGCCAGAGTGAATGAAATTAGAAATTAATTTCTAATTTGCATTAACATGAACTATACATAAGGAATAAGAAATCATATGATTAAATTAGATAGGCTTGACACGAGATCTATGCCTTGTATTTAATCGGGATATTGTTAAGGCAGAAGGAATTTATTGTACGGTAACCAGTCACTGAATAGGTTCTATATTCCTAGCAATGAATTCATATTATCCGGATAGTCTCGATATATTGAGAAGTATCACTCACGATGTAGAATGAATTTAATTACAGCGATAATTATTTTTTAACGAATTAAAGTAATTCATATAAATAATAATAAATAGTTTATTATTATTTATTTCTACTACCGGCTTAATATTGAACCTAAAGGGTCACACCATAAAAGGAAATATTGTTAAAGATGAAGAAAAATTATTTTGGCTAATAATTATTTATTTGAGAAATAATTAAATAATTAATTAATTAAATATGATTTAATTAATTATAAAAATATTAAGAAAAGTTCTTAATATTATAATTATATATTTAATCTGAGATATTAAATATATAAGAGAGAATTGTTTTAAATGAAATCAATGATGAACATGTTTTAATTATTAAAAGAGTTTTAATGATTAATGGATTAATTAATAAAGATTAATTAAACCAAACAATGTTTATAGTCAAGAATGATGAGCTGAAATTTCTCTATAAATAGGATGCTCATCAGATTTCAAAACATACAACACAAGATCATTTGCAAAAGAGTTTCTAGCATTTAATCAATATTAGCCAAATTATTCTATCTTTTCTTCCTTTATCAAATTTCTTGGCGGATACCATTAGAGCACTCCACATACTGAAGGGGTGATTGCAAGGAGAAGAA
The DNA here is from genome assembly GCA_036435485.1 of Saposhnikovia divaricata. Lineage (NCBI taxonomy): Eukaryota > Viridiplantae > Streptophyta > Magnoliopsida > Apiales > Apiaceae > Saposhnikovia > Saposhnikovia divaricata. The sequence continues at coordinate 32,493,938 of CM071600.1, forward strand.
CAAGGGCTAATTTTGAAGTTCATAGCTGTTGCCGGAAAGCATTTAAGGTAATTCTCTTATTTTTCTTGAAATATATGCATGATTAATTAGGATTTCTATGCAAATAAATGTTATAAATACTTCCGCATGTGTAGAAATTCCTTCAATGGTATCAAATCATAGGTTGTATGCATATAGATTCCCAGAAAAAATTTGAGAATATTTAAAGCTTGTATGGATTTATTATGAATTTTTGAAGTTCATGGAGGTTATAATCAAATTAATTATGAATTAATTCGAAATTAATTTTTTGAAATAAAATGACTCTGGATTTAGATTATACAAGAGTTGTAGAGAATCAAGATATTTTTATTATATTATTTGAATGTACAGATTATTTATTATGAATTTTTAAAGAAGTTTGGATTTATAAATAATAATCTGTTATTAAATAAAATATATAAAAATACGCTGGTGGGCTTGCATTATGAATGGCGGGCTTGACTTAATTACTTGGGCCTACTAGAAGTGGGCTGCTATTTTTTTTTTAAAAATCAACTGTCGGCTGAACTGCACAAGGAAGGGGACCGCGCGCCAGTCAAGGTCTATGACGCATTTGTAGAATGCGTTAAACAGTGTTACGCATATAGGTAATGCGTATCAAGGTGTCACGCATTAAGAAGATGCGCAACACCGCGTCATTTGCGACAGAAACTTCAGATGGCACGTGAGGGCGCGTGCAAGCTCCTTTCGAGGCGTGGTTGGTGCCGGTGGATTCGTTTTGACGAGTAGGTTCTAATGGAGGGGTCATATATTTTTATAAAAATAATTTTGAAACGATTATAGCTTTCGGAAATATTTTTAAGACCAGTTTTGACTGTTTAACGACTTTTAAACACAACCAATGATCCATACATAAGTTCAAAACAGTAATACATGATCTAACATGCCTACCTATGTTTTATTGAATGAATATATAGATGATATATGTCTAGGTTGAACATGAGATGCTAGATTTAGGCTGATTCCTTAAACGTACTAAACATGTTAGACATCTAGGTTATAACGAAAATGTTTCGTAACCTTAATATGATTAAAACCCCTCTTTTAAATATCAAGTTAATAAATGGTCAAAGACACAACGGGCTTGTGTCGGTCATAGCCTTCTAACATGGTAGAAAGTAATTCTTAAATTTTGGGCATTGTCGTTTCGTGCTACAGCTGAGGGCTTCGTTTCGAAAAATAGGAATTACTTGTCTATTACATTAGATGCGCATAATTAATTAGAATTCAATTGTCGTTACGTGCTACAGCCGTGGGCTATTGAATCTTATTAATTTTACGAGATGTTGGGTCTGACTTGACTTAGAATTTTGAATTTAGACGTGCTACAGCCGTGATTCAATGATTCAAGAGGCTAAATGAAATAAGGGAATAACATGAGATGTAATTGATGAAGAGTTATCTGCCTATGGAACATTATATAATGTTTCGTGTTACAGCCGAGGTTATATAATGGAAAGTAGGATCCCTATTCTCACTTGCATTGAGAATGCTTAGTTATACAATTAGAGGGTTGTATAAAATCTGTGGGAGCCACCTATGAATAAAGACCCGATTCAAAAGGTGTAAATAATAAAATTTAATATCTACTAATGTTGTTATGTGTTTATAAATTTCAGATTTATATATATATATATCATGTCTTCTGCAATATCACTCCGTTGCATACTTGACAATAACAAATTGACTGGTCCCAACTACGCTGATTGGCTCCGAAACTTGAGAATCGTTCTCAGGGCTGAGAAAAAGGACCACGTGCTGGATTCACCATTACCTGAAGCCCTTCCTGAAGATGCAACTCATTTTGATCGACAAGAACATGATGAATGGATGGATGCTGCAAGAGTCGCTCAGTGTATCATGCTAGCAAGCATGACACCTGACTTGCAGAAACAACATCAGCATATGGATGCTCATGCTATCTTGGTGCATCTACAGGAGCTGTACGACGTTCAGGGGAGAACCGCTCGATATGAAATATAGAAACAGCTATTCCAATGTAGAATGGCTGAAGGGTCATCTGTGAATGACCATGTACTTAAGATGATCAATCTAATTGAACATCTAGAGCAACTTGGTTTTATCATGGACGGGGAGTTAAGCCAAGATTTAGTCTTACAGTCACTCCCAGATTCGTTCTCGCAGTTTGTTATGAACTTTCACATGAACAAGCTGGATGTTAGCTTGCCTGAACTCCACAACATGCTGAAGACTGCAGAGTCGAATTTTCCCTCCAAGAAAGGTTCTGTTCTTATGATTGGTGCTAATACCTCTACTAAGAGGAAGAGGAACTGGAGACCAAAGAATAAGAAATCAGGTGAGAAGCGACCTGTCCAACAAAAGGTTAAGGATGACCCCAAAAGCAAAGGACCTTGCTTCCACTGTAACAAGATGGGTCACTGGAAGAGGAACTGCAAGGATTACCTCACAGAGATAAAGAAGAAGAAGGGTAGTCTAGGGTAGTGAGACTACCCTTCTGATTCAGGTATGTTCATGATTGAAGTTAATATGTCTTTAAGTCAAATATCTACTTGGGTATTAGATACCGCTTGTGGTTCTCACATTTTCAATTCGTTGCAGGGACTAAAGAGAAGTAGACCTCTTGGTGAAGATGAAGTGATTCTATTAATGGGCAATGGAGCAAGAGTTGCTGCTATAGCTGTAGGATCATTTCCATTACATATGCCTACGGGCAAAACTATTGTGTTAAATAATTGTTATTATGTACCTTCAATTGTAAGAAATATTGTTTCTATTCCTTTACTGGACTCTGAGGGTTTTTCATTCATTATTGAGAATAATAAATGTTTAATCAAAAGAAACAACGTTCTTTGTGGAAATGGTACATTACATAATGGTTTGTATATATGTGACTTAGAACATAATTTGTTTCAAATTGAACAACAAGATAATAAAAGAAAACGAGATAATAAAAATCCAACTTATTTATGGCACTGCAGACTAGGTCATATTAGTGAACACAGACTTCGCACATTACATAAGGATAAGTTACTAGAACATTTTGATTTTGAATCATATCCTACATGCGAGTCTTGTCTCATGGGTAAAATGACTAAATCTCCATTTACTGGACATGGTGAGAGAGCTGCGGGGTTGTTAGACTTGGTACACACAGATGTGTGTGGACCAATGTCAACAAGTGCTAGAGGAGAATTTTCATACTTCATTACTTTTACGGATGATCGATCCAGATTTGGATATGTATACCTGATGAAATACAAATCCGAAGCTTTTGAAAAGTTCAAAGAATACAGAAATGAAGTAGAAAAACAAATCGCATGTAGTATTAAGGTTCTTCGTTCAGACCTAGGAGGTGAGTACTTAAGCGGGGAGTTTTTGGATTATCTTAAAGAAAATGGTATAGTTTCTCAATGGACCCCTCCCTATACTCCACAATTAAATGGAGTATCTGAGAGAAGGAATCGTACTCTATTAGATATGGTAAGGTCCATGATGAGCTTTACTGATCTTCCAGTATCACTTTGGGGTTATGCTTTAGAGATGTCAGCGTACATATTGAATAAGGTACCTTCTAAATCGGTTCAAATGACTCCACATGAGATGTGGAAACGGAAGAAACCAATTCTTAAACATGTTAAGTTTTGGGGGTGTCCAGCTTATGTCAAGAAAGTTGAACATGATAAGTTGGAATCTAGATCCGTGAAATGTAGTTTTGTGGGATATCCTAAAGAAGGTCATGGATATTACTTCTATACACCTTCCGATCATAGGATATTTATTTCTAGACATGCACACTTCTTAGAGGAACAGTTCCTCCTTGATAGAAATAGTGGGAGAAACATTGAACTTAATGAAGTTCAAGAACCACAAAATACAACGATTATAGAAGAAATACCTGTTCAGAGAGAACTACCTTCTGTAGAACAACCTTTACGTAGGTCAGAGAGAGTGTCCCGCCCAATCGAAAGGTATTACGGGCTTGTCATTGAAAATGAGAATGATTTGTCATTTGTCGATGATGAGGACCCTATGACTTATGAAGAGGCTATGAGTTGTGACGACTCAGAGAAATGGCAGGATGCCATGAAATCCGAAATGGACTCTATGTATACAAACCAAGTGTGGACTTTGGTTGAAGCACCTGAAGGGATTAAACCCATTGAGTGCAAATGGGTATACAAACGAAAACTTGGAGCAGATGGCCAGGTGGAGACCTATAAGGCCAGGCTTGTGGCAAAAGGATTCAAGCAAAGACAAGGAATTGACTTCGATGAAACTTTTTCGCCTGTAGCCTTGCTCAAATCCATTCGGATTTTGCTTGCGATTGCAACCTACTATGATTACGAGATCTGGCAAATGGACGTAAAGACGGCCTTCCTCAATGGGAAACTTGATGAGGAAGTGTATATGACACAGCCAGAGGGGTTTGTTTCCAAGGGAAACGAACATCTAATATGTAGACTACTACGAACCATATATGGTTTGAAGCAAGCTTCTCGTAAATGGAACATCCGTTTTGATGAGACAATCAAAGAGTTTGATTTTATCAAAAACTTAGATGAACCATGTGTTTACAAGAAGGTTAGTGGGAGCGCGATAACATTTCTTGTATTGTATGTGGATGACATACTTATCATAGGAAATGATATACCAATGTTACAATCAGTCAAGGTCTGGCTATCAAAGAACTTCACTATGAAGGACTTGGGAGAGGCATCCTATATTTTAGGGATGAAGATCTATAGAGATAGATCAAATCGAACGATTGGCCTATCCCAAGGTGCATACATCGATAAGGTGCTAAAAAGGTTTAGCATGGAGAACTCGAAAAGAGGTCTCATTCACATGTGTCATGGGATTACCCTTTCCGAGAAAATGTCTCCAAAGACAGATGTGGAAAGAGTGCGCATGAGTAAGATTCCTTATGCTTCGGCAATAGGATCTATCATGTATGCGATGTTATGTACTAGAGCTGATGTTGCTCATGCACTTAGTGTGACGAGCAGATATCAGTCCAAACCAGGTGAAGAACACTGGAAAGCAGTGAAGAATATCTTGAAGTACTTGAGAAGGACTATAGATGTTTTTCTTGTTTTTGGTGGATCTGAATTGAAAATAGAGGGTTATACTGACTCTAGTTTTCAGTCAGAAGGCGATGGTAGCAGATCCCAGTCAGGGTATGTGTTTACTCTAAATGGGGGAGCGATTAGTTGGAAGAGTTCCAAACAGCCTACAACGGCTGACTCAACAGCAGAAGCGGAATATATAGCTGCATGTGAAGCTGCAAAGGAAGCTGTCTGGATGAGGAAATTTGTTTCTGATTTGGGAGTAGTTCCTAGCATTGAGGAACCTATATTGTTATATTGTGATAACAACGCTGCGATAGCTCAAGCTAAGGAACCTAGATCTCATAAGACTTCCAAACACGTGTTACGGCGCTTTCATCTGATTAGAGAGATCGTTGAGAGAGGAGATGTCAACATCGTAAGAGTTGACACACATAACAACATAGCAGACCCATTTACAAAGGCTTTGTCTCAAACTCACTTTGATCGTCATAGAGAGAAGATGGGTATTAGATACCAGAGTGATTGGCTTTAGTAGAAGTGGGAGTTTGAAAGTATTTTGTCCTAAATCCAATCATGTATGATGAGTTAGGAAGTACTTTCATGTAATCTTATTTGATTTTGTTTATATTAATAAAAGACTTGTTGTTTTTATTACGGGCTTTATCTATTTAAAGTGTATTAAATAAGATGTTCCATAGTTTAGAGTAAAGCTTCAAGAATTATAATGAGATTATAATAGTGAGATCTAGAAGATGATAGCACTAAACTTAAACTGTTCCTGATCATAGGATAACTAATTGGGAGTTAGTCAATCCGGAAAGATCGGTACATACTATACTTGCTTCTTACGAAGGATGTCTGTTCTCATAGGCATTTGTGTGGTGACACTATAGTTAGTATGTAGGTGCTCATTGTGGAATGAGTTCACTGAACATGACTCGATCACTTGAACAATTAATAGAGTTTACTCACGTGTCAGTAATTGTTCATATAGTGATGGTTGTACAAGTATCCTTAGACTTGAGATTGTTAGAGTCATCTTGTATATAATGAACAATGCTTTGGTTTAGTCCTTAGTCTCAAGGGCAATTAATAAGTTCTATTCTGGGCATTGGAATTTATATATGGAGATAGTTAACGATCAATAAAGGATCTGCCCCTTCCAGTAAAGGAAGTGAATATCCTATGCTATTCTTAATATGGTAGTTCAGGAATCTCTGGCCAGAGTGAATGAAATTAGAAATTAATTTCTAATTTGCATTAACATGAACTATACATAAGGAATAAGAAATCATATGATTAAATTAGATAGGCTTGACACGAGATCTATGCCTTGTATTTAATCGGGATATTGTTAAGGCAGAAGGAATTTATTGTACGGTAACCAGTCACTGAATAGGTTCTATATTCCTAGCAATGAATTCATATTATCCGGATAGTCGCGATATATTGAGAAGTATCACTCACGATGTAGAATGAATTTAATTACAGCGATAATTATTTTTTAACGAATTAAAGTAATTCGTATAAATAATAATAAATAGTTTATTATTATTTATTTCTACTACCGGCTTAATATTGAACCTAAAGGGTCACACCATAAAAGGAAATATTGTTAAAGATGAAGAAAAATTATTTTGGCTAATAATTATTTATTTGAGAAATAATTAATTAATTAATTAATTAAATATATGATTTAATTAATTATAAAAATATTAAGAAAAGTTCTTAATATTATAATTATATATTTAATCTGAGATATTAAATATATAAGAGAGAATTGTTTTAAATGAAATCAATGATGAACATGTTTTAATTATTAAAAGAGTTTTAATGATTAATGGATTAATTAATAAAGATTAATTAAACCAAACAATGTTTATAGTCAAGAATGATGAGCTGAAATTTTTCTATAAATAGGATGCTCATCAGATTTCAAAACATACAACACAAGATCATTTGCAAAAAAGTTTCTAGCATTTAATCAATATTAGCCAAATTATTCTCTCTTTTCTTCCTTTATCAAATTTCTTGGTGGATACCATTAGAGCACTCCACATACTGAAGGGGTGATTGCAAGGAGAAGAACAAGGGCTAATTTTGAAGTTCATAGCTGTTGCCGGAAAGCATTTAAGGTAATTCTCTTATTTTTCTTGAAATATATGCATGATTAATTAGGATTTCTATGCAAATAAATGTTATAAATACTTCCGCATGTGTAGAAATTCCTTCAAAATACTCCCATCAACAGGGCGGTCATTCAATCTCTGCCCACTCAGCCCCCAGGGACGGCTCCCCATGTAGAGGGGACCCACTCGGTGATTGTCCATCAAAGTCAAGAAACTAACCCTCTCCAAATGGTGGTTTCTCCTCTTGGTAACGTTGATCGCACGGGGGTACAGATCCATACTACGGATCTCCCTTTGAACACCAACCCTATGTATGGGCTGCCTAATTACCCCCTTCGACGAAGGGAACCTGGACCAAGCGGACACGCCTTACAGATCCGGGATCGAGAATATGATGACTACTCTGGTCCCTATACTGATGATTCATCATCATCTGAGGATGATGATCGAGATGAAGCCCCGAGGAGGCGACGTGCTAGCAAGGAACCTCTAAGAAGGACACGAAGAATCCATGATGGACTCCCCTTGACAACTGCTGAGAAAATCAAGGCTTATGAGGCAGAGATCTTAAAATTGAAGGACGTTATTGCAAGAGAACAAGATAGATTGAATCAAACTCAGCCTCCTCCAACTGCAGAGAGGATTCCCATTATAAATTTGGAGAGGCCTTCAAGAAGGCAAAGGAGGGCTGATACACGAACCGAAAAATCGACAAGGGTGGAGACCTCCAGAAGCAACCCCAAAGATCTGATGCCACTTGGGGACCCTGAAGACCCCACACCTCCGTTTACTGAGGAGGTGATGAATGCCCACATCTCAAGGAAATTTAAGATGCCAACTATTAAGGCCTATGATGGAACGGGCGATCCCGCAAACCATGTCAGGACATTCTCAAACGCACTGCTGCTGCAGCCTGCTAGTGACGCCTTAAAGTGTAGGGCGTTCCCTCAAACTCTGTCAGGCATGGCTCAAAGATGGTATAGCCGTCTACCTGCAAACTCGATTGGCTCTTTTAAGGAGTTGAGCGCTGCCTTTATCAGCCAATTCATCAGTGGGAGAATTCATGAGAAAAGTTCTGCATCCCTTATGTATGTGGTGCAGGGAAAGAATGAGAACTTAAGGGATTATCTCAAGCGATTCACCAAAGAGACGTTGAATATCACCGATCTGGAAAATAAGGTGGCCATGGTAGCCCTGGAACACGGAACCACTGACCTCTTCTTTAAAAGGTCCTTGGCAAAACACCCTCCTGAGAACATGGCCGAGCTCCAGAGAAGAGCCGATAAATATATCAAGGCTGAGGATAGCATGAAGAAGGAAACCACAGGAGGCAATGGCAAGGGTTCTAATGATTCAAAGAAACGAAAGCCAGAGCAAGAGTATGACGCTAGGGACAAGTATCCCCGGGCTGGCAAGGACTCCGAGTCATCACCCAAGAAGGGTTTTGGGCCGAGCTTTTCTGATTACGCAAGGCTGAACGCTCCTAGAAGTCAAATTTTGTTAGATATTGAGAAGGATAAGGACTTTCGCTGGCCTAAACCACTCAGGGGTGACCCCGAAAAGAGAAACAAAGATCTTTATTGTAGATTCCATAGGGATGTGGGACATGACACAGATGACTGCAGACAGTTAAAGGATGAAATTGAATTTTTAATCTGGAAGGGAAAGTTAAACAAGTTCACCAAGGGTGAAGATCGTGGAGCCCAGAAAAGGGATTATGATAGAAGAGACAATGATAGGAGGGATAACTGAAAGGCAGAGTGTATAAACTTGTAACACTATAACTAATGTAACTCAAACTAAAGGAAAAGATACTTAACCAGAAGACAATCAAGAACAAGAAGTCACAAGAAATCAACACTAAATGAAGACAAGGTAATTGATACAATTCAACATGTTAACTATGATCAATCCAAGAAGAAATCATTGAGAGAAGTTCAAGTCAAAGTTGTTCATGCCTCAGTGATTTGGAAAGCCAAAGATCAAGATCATAACAATCAGTATCAATAAGACCAATTGATTTCAAGTGAACAAGAAGGAAAGCAAATATTGGAAAGCCACATTTCTAATTGGATATGGTAATTTATTCAAGAAGCAAAAACCCTATCAAGACTAGTCACTTATGAACCAGACCGTTGCATCAAGTGTCAGGACATTGATAGCAAGTTTATGTCAGTAATAAAGATCCATATTCAAGAGCTTAGTGAAGAACAAAGAAGACATGAAGATATCACAAGTTCAAGATGTGCATTGAAGTTTCTAGTTGAAGACCAGAATATTTTCTAAGTACTAAATATTCTAGATGGCCAAGTAGAAGTTTCTAAGTAGAAGTTCTACTTAGAACTTCGAGATGGCTAAGTAGAAATTCTCAAGTAGAAGTTCTACTTAGAGTGCAGCTTCAACATGACACATGGCATCTTCTGATTGGCAGATTTCCAAGCTTTCAAGATAAGGCAAGATTTATGTGGACATCATTGGGCCACGTACATCTTAGTCTTTGAAGACTACAGGACATAGATTACATGTAGTATAAATAGAAGTACTTGTGTAATGTTTTGAGTGAGTGAGCAATTCTAGAGAAAAACACAAGAGAAAAAGAGAGAGTGCATTCACAGAGCTTAGTATCATTCACTTCTCTCTCAACTTCTGTTATACTTTGTAATGAATGTTGTAGCAACCCTTTCAAGTTATATATAAGACATATATTCCTTGAATCTGTGTGTTCATTTATTGCATCGTATTTATTGCTTCTCATATTCGAAAAGTTGTATTCACCCCCCCTCTACAACACATTTGGACCTAACAATTGGTATCAGAGCTATATGTTTAACATACAAAACATAGATCCTTGTGTTGAGTAGAAGAATCGTGAGTTTTCATTTTTCAGATCTACTTTTCATTTTCTCGAAAAGTGTGTTTTAATTCGTTGGTAGTGAAAACTCATCTGAAAAATTATTTAAATACTCCAGGTGTGATTATTTAGCTTGGGTGTATTTTAACTAATTTTTGTGAATTTATCTGGGTTCGTTCATATTTGGTGTTCTTGAGTGTTCATCATCTGTTCTTATCAAAGAAGACAACCCAACAACTTTTTGATCTCCTTTTCAAAAGTAAAAGAATAAAAAAGGTGGTTTTGGAATTTTTAATTTGCTTTATTCGGCCGAAAGTATACAGACATACTCAGTACCTAGCATGTGGGTTAGGTGGGTTAGGTGAGTAAAGCATTCAAAGTCAAAAGGTGTTAAAGAGATAATATTGTTTATTCAATATTAAAGTAATCTGCAGAAAAATTATTCTAAGGACAAAAGTTATACATAGAATTTCTACTTGAGAATTTCTACATAGAATTTCGACTTGGACAATTTCTACTTGGTGATTTCGACTTGAACAAAATTTCTACTTAGAGAAATTTCGACTTAGGCAAAAGTTCTACATAAATATTCTACATAGCCTAGTCTTGGGTACTTAGAAACTTTTAGTGACCAGAATTGAGATGGCTCCTAAAAATGCATTCAAGATCCCAATGTTCAACAAAGATCACTATGAAGAATGGGTTTTCAGAATGAGACTATATCTAGAGACTGTTAACCCTGAATATCTGGAAGTCCTTGACAAGGGTAAATTTGTCCCAATGGTAGTTATTCCTTCACATACGGAAGGAGGAGTGGTTATACCACCTCGGTCTGAGCCTAAAAAGGTCTCGGAGTTTTCGGATGCTGACAAGGAACAAATAGCTTATGATACTGCCATACGACAAACCTTGATGGAATCTCTTGATCATGAAATGTTCAACATAGTCAAAGGTCTGACTACAGCGAAGAAGATTTGGGACAAGATAGAAGTTGTCATGGAAGGATCTGCAGAGGTCAGAAGCAACAAAACACTCATACTCAAGATGGAGTATGACACCTTTAGAATAAGGAAAGGAGAAGGCATAACAGATGTCTACCTACGATTCAGTCAGTTGGTATTGGATTTGAATCTGAGAGGTGTAACTCTCCCCATGGTTGAGACTAATACGAGATATCTGAGGAACCAGCCAAAAAGCATTGAACATAGGGTCTACGCAATAAGAGAAACCAGAGATTTGCATACAACTTCTCTGGAAGAATATTATGGAATATTAAAGACCTATGAGCTGGAAACTCTTCAAGATCAAGCATGGGACAATGATTCAAAGGGAAAAGAAAGTGCATCAGGATTAGTTGCTGATGAGGAAGAGTCTAAGAAGGCAATGGTTGCAGCAAAGCCTAAATCATCACTTGCACCACATCAAGTTGATAATGATGACGAGTGCGCATCTGACAGTGATGATGACTACTACACCCAAGAAGAGCTGGACAACATGGACGATAGTGTCGTGGCATACATGGCAAGGAAGTTCAGCAACATGAGATTTAGAAAGAGCAACCGACCACAGAGAAAATCTTCATCTTATTATCGGGCTGCTAAGGGTGGTGGTAGTTCGTCAGGCTACAAAGGAAAAGGCAAGAATACCAGCTACAAATCTCCTTTGGATTTCAAAATGAAGTTCAAATGCTATAATTGTGGTGAAGCTGGACACTTTGCCTCGGACTGCAAAAAGCCTAAACAGACTTATCCAAAAGAAACATTTGAAGCTCTCAAAAACAACTATGAAGCACTGTTGAAGGAAAGACATGGAAAACGAGCTTTATTGGTGACAGAAGGAAGAGCTTGGGATGATTCAGATGAGGAAGATGTTACTCATGTAGCAAACTTTGCCCTCATGGCTGAGACATCAGAGGAACCAGAGGTACCAGTTCTGACTCTTAAAGTAGAAATGTCTATTGATGATTATAAAGAACAGAACGGGGCTCTTAGTGAAGAGATCTATATGTTGTGCAAAAGCCTAGACTCTTCTCAAAAGGAACAGAAAACACTTGTTGCCAAATGCAGAATGCTTGAGGCAAAAGTGGAAGAGCTAGAGGCTGCTTGCACTGTAGATACTTCTCTAAGAGACTTTAATAAATCTCTGGAACACAAGCTCGTCCTTAAGGAAGAAGTAGAAGCATGTCTTAGGAACAATCTAGCTGAGTTAGAAACAAAATGCGAAGCTTACAAACTAGCGGCTAGTAAAGTGTATGTAGATAATGACACATTTAAGAAAATAACTGGAGTAGGTATAGGACTTGATTATTCTGACCTTCCTAAGAAAGAAGGAAAGAGACCTATTGACCCTAGTTCCAGTGACCTTAAAAAGGAAACACCTAGTATTCTTAAATCGGCTGTCAAACCTATCTACAAACATCTTGTTCCTAGAATAGAAGAAGAAGAGACTGAATTGATAGCTAGATATGAGATTGAGATGGAAGATCGCCAGAAAGAACAACCTATAACTCCTATCAAACAAGTTAAAATCAATTTCCCTAGAGATGAATCTAGACTGGGATTAGGAGCTAAGGCTGTTAAACAACAAGGAAAGAGAGAGAAAGGCATAAAAAAGGTTAAGGCTGAACGAATAAAGAAAGCATGTTATCATTGTAAATCTACTGAACATCTTTCTTATGCATGCAAAGCTAACATGAATGTTCATGCTGCACATGCCATGCCTACCACACATACAATGAATAATCTGCATCAGAATCATGCACAGTGTGGTCAACCTAACTGTATGCCATGCACTTTTAATATCATGCAAACTTTTGTGCATTTAATGAATGCATCTAGCCAGTCATGCTCAAATACTGTTGCTAGCTCAAATATCAAGAAAAAGTATGGTAGAGCCAAGACTGTCAGTCCTCCTAAAGTTAGGAGTGACAAACCTTCTCCTAAGACTGACAAATCTGTCAAGTCTGAGAAAGGAAAGGAGATAGTCGAAAGCTCTAGTAATGTGAAGAAAAGTGCATCTCCTGTTGTTAAATCTGTTGACTCTCGATCTTATCGAAAAGCCGGGCCCAATCAAAGTTGGGTTCCGAAGAATGTCTAACCAATCTGTCATTGCAGGGCATTAAGCAGAATAGAAATAAAGTTATATGGGTGCTAGACAGTGGAGCATCAAGGCATATGACTGGAAACAAGTCCCTGCTTACAGAGTTGGTTATGAAGGCTGGCCCTTATGTTACCTTTGGAGATGACAGCATAGGTGTGACTAAGGGATATGGCAAACTGAAAACTGGCAATGTCATCATTGAAGATATTTCCTATGTTGAGGGACTAAAGCACAATCTGTTGAGTATAAGTCAATTCTGTGACAAAGGTTACGAAATTGTCTTCAACAAGAAAGGTGTCTCAATCACTCACATCAAGGAAGGCTCACTAGCTTTGAGAGGAGTTCGAAAGGCAGATCTTTTTGTTGCAGATATGGATTCAGCAAATCAGGATGAGGTCACCTGTTTCTACAGCAAAGCCTCGGATGATGAAAGCTGGTTATGGCACAAAAAGCTATCTCACTTAAACTTCAAAACGATGAATGCTCTCGCGAGGCGAGAATTGGTGAGAGATCTACCTCAAATGGAGTTCGCTCCGAAAGGACTCTGTGAAGCTTGTGAAATGGGAAAGTCGAAGCGAGCATCGCATAAAAGCAAAGAAATTTCTAGTATTATTGAGCCTCTGCAACTTCTTCATATGGATTTGTTTGGCCCAGTGAATGTCCTATCTTTGTCTAGGAAAAGATATGCTTTAGTAATCGTGGATGACTTCTCCAAGTATACATGGGTATTGTTCGCAATGACGAAAGACGAAGTACCTTTCTTAATCATTGATCACATCACTCAAATTGAGAATGTTTCAACACTTACTGTGAAGACGATTAGATCAGACAATGGTACTGAATTCAAAAATGCAGTGCTAAATGACTTCTGTGTATCTAAAGGAATACGTCGTCAGTATTCAGCCCCGAGAACTCCACAGCAAAATGGAGTAGTTGAAAGGAAGAATAGAACTCTGGTTGAAGCAGCAAGAACTTTGTTGTATGATTCAAAACTTCCTTTGTATTTCTGGGCCGAAGCAGTGAGTACCGCTTGTTACACTCAAAATAGAACCTTGATCATAAAAGATAAAGAAAAGACACCATGTGAGCTAATGAACAATAGAAGACCAACAATCAAATACTTTCATGTCTTCGGAGCAAAATGCTATGTGCTTATAGATGATGAAAATCTAGGCAAGTTTGCAGCAAAAGCTCGTGAAGGAATCTTTGTTGGTTACTCTACAGACGTGGTGGCAGCTTATAGAGTGTTCTTGGTGAATGATCGAAAAGTGACTGAAAGTTACAACGTCAGATTCGACGATACCAAACTCTCATCAATTTCAAGAGATTCTAGTGAACCTGAGTCCCTAAAATTTCAGAATCTGGACTTAGAAGATCTTGAAGATGAACCTGAGTTGGTTGTTCCATTAAATGTTCCAAGCGTACATGAAGAACCTGAGTCTAGTGAACAAGCTAATTCTACAAGATCAGGAGAGACTTCTTCAGTACCAACCGGCAACAACTCAGGGGGAGTAAATAGCAGCTCAAGGACTACTGTTCAAGGCTCGAGTCGAGTTGACTCTAGTTCTGTAGGAGCTGGCACTAACTCAGGGGGAGTTAGTGAAAATAATCAAAGTGGTCAGCACCCCAATTCAGAAAGTCAAGCTGAATCATCAAGACAATTTCCAGGTGAACGGGTATGGAATAGAGACCATCCGTTTGAGTTAATTATTGGTGATCCAGATGCTGGTGTGACTACCAGAAGAACTGCAAAAGCTGACATGGCTAATATCTCCTTATATTCTGGGTTATTATCCAAGCTTGAACCTAAAGAAATAGAAGAAGCTCTTGGCGATGCTGATTGGGTGATTGCAATGCAAGAGGAACTCAATCAGTTTGAAAGGCAGAAAGTTTGGAAACTGGTACCCCGACCAAAGAACATATCCGTAATTGGAGCTAGGTGGGTATTCAGAAATAAACTGGATGAAAACGGACTTGTAACACGAAACAAGGCTCGTTTGGTTGCAAAAGGTTATTCTCAGCGAGAAGGAATTGATTATGATGAAACCTATGCACCAGTTGCAAGACTTGAGGCAGTCAGGATGTTCTTGGCATTTGCAGCACATAAGAACTTCAAAGTTTTCCAGATGGACGTGAAAAGTGCCTTCCTGAACGGAGAGTTAGAAGAAGAAGTGTATCTGGAACAGCCGCCTGGCTTCGTTGATCCAGAACATGCAGATTTTGTGTATCTACTCTTCAAATCTGTCTATGGCCTCAGGCAATCCCCAAGGCGATGGTATGAAACCCTATCCTTATTCTTAATTGAAAATGGTTTTGTTAGGGGAGTAATTGATAAAACATTGTTCTATAAAGTTGTGAGAAATGACTTAATACTTGTTCAAGTATATGTGGACGATATTATTTTTGGGTCATCAAATGAGCGCTTGTGCGAGAAATTTGCCAAGCTAATGCAGGAAAAATATGAGATGAGCATGATGGGAGAGCTGTCCTTCTTCCTTGGATTACAGATCAGTCAGAGAAAAGATGGTATCTTTATCTGTCAATCCAAGTACATCAGAGATTTACTCAAGAAGTATAATCTAGAAGATGCATCAGCAGCTAAGACTCCCATGGCAACAGCCACGAAGCTTGATGAAGACAAATCAGGTAAATCAGTTGACATCACAAGCTATCGAGGTATGATTGGCTCACTCCTCTATTTAACTGCAAGTAGACCAGATATAATGTTCGCAACTTGCTTATGTGCAAGGTTCCAAGCGGATCCTAGAGAATCACATCTCGTAGCCGTCAAAAGAATTTTTAGGTATCTCAAGGGCACACCAAATCTAGGGATTTGGTACCCAAGAGATACAGGTTTTAATCTTATTGGCTATTCGGATTCAGACTATGCAGGTTGCAGGATTGATAGGAAAAGCACATCTGGTGCTTGCCAATTTCTTGGCAGAAGATTGGTGTCCTAGCAAAGTAAAAAGCAACATACAGTATCTACTTCTACTGCTGAAGCTGAGTACATTGCTGCTGGAAGCTGTGTAGCTCAAATACTGTGGATGAGGAACCAATTGAAGGATTATGGCATGGAGCACAAGAAAATTCCAATCATGTGTGACAACACAAGTGCCATTGCCATAACCAACAATCCTGTAGATCACTCAAGAACCAAGCATATTGATATCAGGTATCATTTCATAAGAGAACATGTCGAGGAGGGGACTGTGGAGCTACATTTTGTGCCCACAATGCAACAAATTGCAGATATATTCACCAAACCTCTTGATGAAGTAACATTCAATAGGTTGGTTGGTGAATTGGGAATGCTTAACACAAGTTAGTAAAGCCCTCTATCTGTAAAATCCATGTTTATGTTTGTATGTGCAAGCTAATCAATCATTATGTGCTTAGACTTTAAAATGCTTAATTAATGATTGTTATAGTTTGCATATAGTGTGATTTTGCATAAATTCCTTGTGTTTTAAGTGTCTTTTATAGCACAAATCTGTGAATTTATGCTTGTTAGATTGCATGATCATTGGGGGAGTTAAATTCATAATATTCTAAATATTGCATGATTTTTAGATGAATTTACCTTTGATTTTCATGTAATTAGAGGCCTTAGAATTGAAAAACTTCAAAATTTCGAGTTAGGTTCTATCTCGAAACTCATCTAGAAATTCGACTTGAATTTCGACTTAAGCTGTCAGAGTGAAGTTTTTGAAAAAAAATTCTAAGTCTGGGAAGAATTTCGAGTTGGCTATCTCGAAATTCATCTCGAAATTCGACTAAGAGTTCGAGTTCGAGTTACCAGTGTGCCTAGTTCTATCTTCAAAATATTTGAGATAAAGTCTATCTCGAATTTTGTCTCAAAGGTTGAGATGAGGTTTCCATTAAGAGGATATTTTGAAAAGAACTGAGAATTAACTTCGAGTTAGTCTATCTCGAACTTTATCTCGAAGTTCGACTTGATGTTCGAGATAGAGTTCTTAGTCTATCTCGAAACTCAACTCGAATTTCGACTTGATGTTCGAGATAGAATTCTCAGTTAAGCTAAAGGGAATTTTTCGAGTTACACTCCTAACTCGAAACATATCTTGAATTACCCTGTACTTTTTGCTTCAAGGGGGTATTTTGGAAAGAATTTGAGATTAACTTCGAGTTAGTCTATCTCGAACTTTATCTCGAAGTTCGACTTGATGTTCGAGATAGAGTTCTTAGTCTATCTCGAAACTCAACTCGAATTTCGACTTGATGTTCGAGATAGACTCTAACTCGAAAAGTATCTTGAATTTCCTTTTTTTTTCAAGTTTACTACAATTCAATAATGTTCAAGATAGGATTTCCCTATAGTTTCTGCTGTAAAATTGGTTAAAGTGCTTATTTGTGCATATTTGTTCGAGTTAACCTCTATCTCGAACTTTATCTCGAAGTTCGACTTGATGTTCGAGATAGAAATGTTCGAGATAGAAATGTTCGAGATAGAGTTCGACTTAGATGTCCCCTGTATGGACTTAGTACTTTTCACATTTTTTAACAGGGACATTTTTGTCATTCCACAATCTCCTATATATACATCTCTAACTCGATGCCCAATTCACTTTACCTAATTTCTTTTTCACAGCAGCCGTTTCACAAGAACAGTGCGATTTCATAACTTCATACCGTTAACCCTTGTTTTTGTGATTAAACTCGTACTAATCACGAATTACTGCCAATTTTTGGACAAATCTTGACTGTGTTATCCTTAATCTTTGTGTGGGTGTGTTTTGTGTTCATCAATATACACGCGCATATACATACACACGAACATATAGTGTTTGTGTACTGTTCATAAAACGCAATTCCATATTCACCATTCAAAAACACACACGATTTCACTGGTACACACGAATATTCATCTTCTTTGAATATTCAGATTTGGTCATTGGTTTTTGATTGTTCATCCCGTAGTTTAAATTTTCTCTAAGGGACTTTTGTTCTTTTTGATAAATTAAAAGGGATACATCATTTAATTCGTAAATTATTTGTTTTTCAAAATTAAACAAAAAAAATTCACATCTTTTTAAAGAAAAACATTTAATCAAAATGGCTCACCAATTTTCCCTTGCTAAAAACAATTTTTATAATATTTCTACGGAAATTGGTGATCAACTCCCGCGGTTTAAGTTTTGGATACGATTTCTCAATTTGTATTCCAAAGCTAGCCATGCTTTTACTGCTAAACCTACACTAGTACATGATGCTTTACAGCAGTTATGGACTAGTGCGGTTACTTTTGGGAGTAAATCAACCCCCTACGGTTTCAGGTTTACCTTAGCGGGTCAGGAATATGAGGTGACAGAACAAATTGTCAACAGAGTTCTGGGATTCCCAATTAAAGATGCCTATGATCCAGAACCTACTGCTGCAGAACGCCTCAGATTCTTTGAAGAAATTGGATGTTATCCTCCAAAAGGCCCAATCACGGGAAATATCCAAAAGCAATTCTTCCATGCGGAATGGAATTACTTTTTCGAGGCCATCACAAGATGTTTTCGGGCACGCGAAAAAGACTTTCATCAAATTCCAATTCCAATGCAAACCTTTGCAGTTGCCCTAGCAAGAGAACTGGATATAAACTATGGACGCATAGTTCTCTCTGAGATAGTGGCCTCAATGGGATCCCTTGCAAGCAGAGACCTCACTGCAAATGATGTTGTCTGCTGGTTTCCTCGGTTTCTTCAAATGCTAATCAATGACTTAATACCGAAGGATGCTCTTGCTATTAGACAGGGATTTGCCAGAAGCCCCACATCTGAATCGCTAGGGATGGGCACTAAGTCACTTGCAACCATTGCTAATCAGGATAAACATCAAGGTAAACCAATGTCTACTCCTGAAAATATTCAAATGTGGCTTAGGTATGATGCAGGAGTTACCAATTTGGAGGCATCATCACAAGTCTCATCACATGCTCAAAATCCATCTGTTCATGCTGAGGCATTTGATGAGATTCCTGATGAGGAAAGCGATGATGCACAAGGTAATCAATCAGGTAATCTCTCTCTGCATACTATTCATTCCTCCTCCTACGTATCTGATTCCGCGACCCAAGAGACTGCTAACCCGCAGGATCTATCCCAGGGTGATAGCCATATTTCTGACTCTGAGTCTGATACACATTCATATTCTCTATCACCCCTGTTAACGGAAGTCAGAAAACCAGCACGTATATATATACAAGATGATGAGGAGAGTGAACCCGAAGAGCAGCAACTCATTCGAAAGAAAGCCAAACTTGTCAACGCTGCTACTTCATAACCACAGTCAAACCCTAGTGTGTCACACGCAACCACTCCACCTCACGCGAGTGGTTCACCCCTTGAACATTCTGCACATAGGGATTTTGATTTTGGTGAGGATGATGTGCCTCTTGAAGATACTGTTGCTTCAAGAGGACATGAAGTCTTAAGAACTTCAGCCGTACCTTCACCGGTACGTACTGATGCTGCAAAGAGGATCGGTTCTGATGTCGTACAAGGACACTTTGCAGCCTCTCAGCCTGAGATTCCAACTCAGGAACAAACAGAATTTGATCCCATAACTGTCAACAACATCTCTTATCAATTTTCTGCAGGTACTGCTTCACTATTTGGATCAATCATTGAAGACATACACGAGCGTGAGATAGGGAGTGTGTGTGAGAGGTTAGGGAGAGAGGGACCTTCATTTTCAAGGCCCGAAACCGAGCGTCAAATACCAACAGAACGAGTATTAGAGCGAGGTCACCTAAACCAAACACCGTCCCTTAACACTGAAAATCTTGATACGCGTATGACTTCAATGGAACATCAGATGAGGCAGTTCGGGCAGACAATGGGGCAGTTCGGGATTAATATTGGAAACAACCAAAGGGCTCTAGACGACTACGCAGCAAGAATGGAAAGTCAAGCTACAGCTTTTGATGATTTGACAAATAAGGTCAATGACTTGGGCCATGCTGGTGGTGTCTTGGGAAGCACTCTCAATGAGAGGATGGGGGCATTGGAGTCTACAATGCATTCAATGGCTGTGGAGATCAGTAGAATGATGTTCGCAGTCAGGAGTTTTGTGCCCCCGGAGTGCTTCGAGTCGCAACAACCTCCCCCCGATGCTGGTGCAGGTGGTGCAGGTGGTGCTAGTGAAGCGGGAGCCTCTGGTTCTGGTTTTGGAGGTTCCTATGCAGCTGGTGGATCTGAAGACCATGGTGGAGATCAGGATAACTCACCTAAGGGGGAGAGTGGAAAGGAGACGAGACAACAGGCAGTTCACATCGAAGAAATTGAAGAACCCGCTGATCTTGTCAAGGAACCAGAAGTTGAGCCGTCTGTTGATGAAGAGGCTCTGAGGATGAGAAAGGGTAAGGCAGTAATGGTTGATGAACCATTTGTTGATCTGAGTCATCAGGAAACAGTACAGGAGGTACTTGACTCAGATTCTGACATGGAAGACGTACCGTTGGCACACGCTATAAAAAGATCTTTGAAGGAACAAGGTGGAGGTGCTGGGATGTCTTCTGGATTGCCTGAAGAATTTCCTGTTGATGAGGAAACCCTTAAAGCTCAACAGTTAGCCTTGGAACAAGCTCAGTTCCATAAAATGAAGATGATGCAAGAACATGCTGCGTTCCTAGAACAGAAGGTGGAGCTACAAGGGAAGCAGTATGAGTATGAGCTTGCAAGGCTAGCTAATCCTCAAGTTGATCTGGACAAAAGAAGGATAGGGCAGAAATGGGATGAAGCAAGGAAGATAATGATGGGACCCTGTGCAAAAGGAGTTCATAACAAGGATGCAGATGATCTGTTCTACAACTTGAATTTGCAGAATCCAATGATTGGGGACTATATAAATGCTTTGAAGAGATTAATTTCTAAAGTCAGGGTTGGATACAATGCAAATCTTAAGGAGTGGCAGGTTATCTTGTCTTTGGTAGAAGGAGTCCCAACATCTTTCCTATATGTGGATGACCAATTCATAATGAGAAGATCTGCGTCAGAGTTGTTCTTGCTAGCGACTAAAATTCAGTACTCTCAATCTGAGGAGCTAAGCATTCTGTACAGGGATCAGTTAATGCAGCTAGCAGAGGACAAGGGTCCAGAATTCTCAGCTTATCCAAATTTTATCCGGATGGTAGTCGATGGAAAGATGAAGAGGGTTAGCATGGAGGAAAATGATCTGATGGTGCTTTCAGTGGAATCTCTCAAAGCTGTCTGTAGACAAATGATGAGTAAGGGATTCGCTTCTGAGCTTAAAGATAAATCCGTGAAGATCATTGAAAGAGTAATATTCAAGAAGAGCAATGAGGTGTGGAAGTGTGATGTCATTGCTCCAAACCCTCTTGATGACGTGAAGATTGAGCCGGAGCTGATAGAGAAGAAATGGAATATTCTTCAAGCCATGAAGAATGTAGATGAAGCTCTGACTCTTCCTTCTGGAGCACTAGAACAAGGAGAAATAAGGGAGGCTATTGGTGTTCCAGGAAGTGATAGTGTATACTGGATACATGCTTATGTTGAAGATACAGCTGATGCCTTAGTATTCATAGATGCAGACCAGAATCAAACAATCTTGCATATGAGTAGACAATGGCTGCTACGGACTCAAGATGCTGCATTTCTGGAGAGAGTATTATATGTATTCAAATGGGGCGAAGTGGAAGATAAGTTTGTTGAAGAAAAGCAGAGACTCATGAGTTACCTGTCTGAAGTAGTGGTGGAAAAGAAGAGAATGGAGCGAGATGCGGCCAGTGTCCACAATACTGACCGTGTCAAGGGCTACCCCAAGATGATCTATTGTCAGTTCAAATCTGATAAATCTCACTGGAAACCTCAGCTCATCATGAAGAACTTCGAGGATATTCCAAAGATCAGAACTACTCAGGAGGTGGACAAACTCAGAAGGCTTTTCAAACATCCTTATCCAGAGCCTAAGAACCCTCTAGAAATGGAAGCTGTAAGTCTATTGAATGCCAGGTGGAAGCAGCTTAAAGATCCAGTATACAAGAAAGAAAAGCAGCAGAAGGAGAAGAGCAAAAGGCAAAAAGAAGAGAGAGACCAAGCTGCTGAAGCTAGAAAGAGGAAACGGAATTAGGGTTAAAGGTCAGAGTGGTGTGAACTTGAAGTTGGAAAAACTTCATGTCTTTCGGTTGCTTTAACTCACTTGAGGAAAATTCACCTTAGAGTGAATCCAATAAGGTGATACAAGTTTGACTAAAAGGTATGAAATAATCCAGGTGATAGGAATCACTCAAATGATCTTTAATTCGAAGTTCGAATTCTGTTTCTAGTTTAAGTTCTTTGTATTGTTTTCATGTAAATTTCAATTGTAAATTATTCAAGACTGTAATGTTAATTATCTTTTCTCGTCTCATTGTTTAGTTGAATTATCCTTCATTAATTTGAATGTCATTGTTAGACAATCAAATTGGGGGAGATTGAAAGGCAGAGTGTATAAACTTGTAACACTATAACTAATGTAACTCAAACTAAAGGAAAAGATACTTAACCAGAAGACAATCAAGAACAAGAAGTCACAAGAAATCAACACTAAATGAAGACAAGGTAATTGATACAATTCAACATATTAACTATGATCAATCCAAGAAGAAATCATTGAGAGAAGTTCAAGTCAAAGTTGTTCATGCCTCAGTGATTTGGAAAGCCAAAGATCAAGATCATAACTATCAGTATCAATAAGACCAATTGATTTCAAGTGAACAAGAAGGAAAGCAAATATTAGAAAGCCACATTTCTAATTGGATATGGTAATTTATTCAAGAAGCAAAAACCCTATCAAGACTAGTCACTTATGAACCAGACCGTTGCATCAAGTGTCAGGACATTGATAGCAAGTTTATGTCAGTAATAAAGATCCATATTCAAGAGCTTAGTGAAGAACAAAGAAGACATGAAGATATCACAAGTTCAAGATGTGCATTGAAGTTTCTAGTTGAAGACCAGAATATTTTCTAAGTACTAAATATTCTAGATGGCCAAGTAGAAGTTTCTAAGTAGAAGTTCTACTTAGAACTTCGAGATGGCTAAGTAGAAATTCTCAAGTAGAAGTTCTACTTAGAGTGCAGCTTCAACATGACACATGGCATCTTCTGATTGGCAGATTTCCAAGCTTTCAAGATAAGGCAAGATTTATGTGGACATCATTGGGCCACGTACATCTTAGTCTTTGAAGACTACAGGACATAGATTACATGTAGTATAAATAGAAGTACTTGTGTAATGTTTTGAGTGAGTGAGCAATTCTAGAGAAAAACACAAGAGAAAAAGAGAGAGTGCATTCACAGAGCTTAGTATCATTCACTTCTCTCTCAACTTCTGTTATACTTTGTAATGAATGTTGTAGCAACCCTTTCAAGTTATATATAAGACATATATTCCTTGAATCTGTGTGTTCATTTATTGCATCGTATTTATTGCTTCTCATATTCGAAAAGTTGTATTCACCCCCCCTCTACAACACATTTGGACCTAACAATAACGATCGTGATCGTAACCCACAGCCTCGAGGGCCAGTAATCAATATGATTTGGGGAGGACCAACAGCGGCCGGCACTACCCGAAACTCTCGAAAGGCCTATGCCAGAGATGTGATGCACATCATAGGAGAAGCCCCGAAGCGTGCTAAGACTGAGACAGTGATTGGTTTTGATGATTCAGACCTTGAAGGGGTGAAATTCCCCCATGACGACCCGTTGGTCATAACTCCTGTAATTGGAAACTCAGAAGTGAAGCGGGTCCTGATAGACAATGGAGCTTCTGTCGATATCTTGTTTCATGACGCTTTTGTGAAGATGAGGTACACTGACTCTCAACTAACCCCGACTAACATGCCTATCTACGGATTTAATGGAGTTGAGTCCAAGGTTGAAGGGACCATTCAGCTGCCCATGACAATAGGGCAAGAACCTAAGGAAGCCACCCAGATGTTGAACTTTCTAGTAATTAAGGTTGCCTCGACGTACAATGCAATCTTAGGGAGGACCGGACTTCATGCATTCAAGGCTGTTGCCTCTACCTATCACATGAATGTCAAATTTCCAACTAGGAATGGTGTTGGGGAACAGAAAGGAGATCAGAAAATGGCCAGGAGTTGCTATGTGGCTGCTTTGAGAGCTGATGGAACCGGGGGGCAGGTACTCCCGATTGAAGACATGGATGTCCGTGGCGATCATGAACACCGAGGAAAGCCAGCAGAGGACTTAATACCTATCCCTCTGGAGCTAGGCAACCCTGAGAAGGTGACTTATATAGGAGCCTCTTTGAAAGAACCCCTGAAGGGCAAGTTGATAGAGTTCTTACAAAAGAATAGCGACGTTTTCGCTTGGACAGCAGCTGATATGCCAGGGATTGACTCCCAACTCATAACTCATAAGTTAAATGTTGATCCCAAGAGGAAGACAATAAAGCAGAAGAAGAGAAACTTTGCTCCGGAAAGACAAGAGGCCATTAAGCAAGAAGTGGATAAGCTCTTGGAGGCTGGTTTTATTGAAGAGATTCAGTTTCCCGAATGGTTAGCAAACCCTGTGATGGTCAAGAAAGCGAATGGGAAGTGGAGGATGTGTATAGACTTCACTGACCTGAATGATGCATGTCCAAAGGATTGTTTCCCCCTGCCAAGGATAGATATGTTGATAGATGCCACAGCTGGACATGAGATGTTGAGCTTCATGGATGGATTCAGCGGCTATAATCAGATTAAGATGCACAAGGATGACATACCTAAGGTATATTTCATAACAGACTTTGGTGTTTTCTGCTATCTAGTTATGGCTTTTGGTCTAAAGAATGCAGGAGCTACTTACCAACGACTGGTGAATAAGATATTCGCCCGTCTGATTGGAAAAACCATGGAGGTATATGTTGATGACATGTTAGTTAAGAGCCTACTCAAGGCTGATCATATCGAGCACCTCGGGGAGGCATTTGAAGTGCTGAGGCACCATAAGATGATGTTGAATCCCGCCAAGTGTGCCTTTGGCGTTGGATCTGGAAAGTTTTTAGGGCTGATGGTTTCAAAGAGAGGCATTGAGGCCAATCCTGACAAGATCAAGGCGATTTTAGACATGGAGCCACCACGCTCTATAAGAGATGTGCAGAAGTTGACAGGCCGAGTTGCAGCTTTAGGAAGATTCATCTCCAAGTCTGGTGACAAATGCTTGCCTTTCTTTCAAGCGTTAAAGAAGGTGAAAAATTTTGAGTGGACACCTGAGAGCCAAGAGGCCTTTGAGCAACTGAAGAAGTACATGGTTGAAGCCCCGTTGTTGACCAAACCAAGTCCTGGGGAGACTCTTGTCTATACCTGGCGGTATCTGAACAAGCCCTGAGTGCTGTCCTTATTCGGGAAGAGGAGAAAGTCCAGAAACCTATCTACTATGTGAGCAAAGTGTTGCATGGGGCTGAGTTGAATTACTCACCCATAGAAAAGTTTGCTTTGGCATTAGTAACTGCCTTAAGGAAGTTGCGGCCTTACTTTCAGGCACATAAGATTCAAGTTCTGACAAACCAGCAGTTAAGGAACATATTGCATAGCCCTAAGGCCAGTGGAAGGCTAATCAAATGGGCGATTGAGTTAGGAGAGTTTGATATCACATACAAGCCTCGGACAGCCATCAAGGCTCAGGCATTGGCTGACTTCGTGGTTGAATGTACTATTAACAACCAAGAAGTCTGGGGGCAAGAGATAATGACTACCCCTGGGCAAGAGAAAAAAGAAGAGGAACTTACACCTGATTTGAAGGAATATTGGGTGCTCTATTTTGATGGAGCATCAAAAACAAAATCTAGTGGTGCAGGTTTGGTTTTGCAAAGCCCCGATGGGTTCACAGTTGAGTACGCTTTAAAGTTGGATTTTCCTACTACCAATAATGAGGCGGAGTATGAGGCATTAATAGCTGGTTTGGGTTTGGCTAGAATCATGAGGGTCAAAAATCTCAAAGTTTGTGGAGATTCAAGGCTTGTGGTATCAAAAGTAAATGGTGAATTCGAGGCTAAGGATGAGACTATGGCGAAATACCTGAGAGTAGTAAAGGCTGTTATGTCTCAGTTTGAGGAGTGCTATGTTGAGCACATTCCGAGAGAAGAAAACATTAAGGCCGATGCCCTGTCTAAATTTGCTTCTTCCGAGATAGAAAATTATGCTGGGAGTGTCTACTTTCAGGTCTTGAAGGCCCCGACCGTTAACTCAAAGTTATTGGCACCAATTGATATAGGAGGCTCTTGGATAGATCCTATCAAGGCACACCTTGAGACCGGGTGGCTCCCAGACAATGCCTTGGAGGCACGAAAACTTTCAGTAAGAGCATTGAGATATACTTTGATTGAGGGCATTCTGTACAAAAGGTCGTTTGTCATCCCATACTTGAAGTGTCTAAGGCCTCAAGAGGCAAGGGAAGCATTGGAGGAAGTTCATGAAGGGATCCGTGGGCAACACTTGGGGGGCAGAGCCTTAGCTCACAAGATAATTCGTTCAGGGTTCTATTGGCCGGAGATGTTGGCTGATGCACAAAACTATGTCAAGAGATGTGAGAGATGCCAGAAGCATGCCCCAATTGTGAGGCAACCGCCTGAGATGTTAACTTCGATTAACTCTCCCATTCCATTTGGGATGTGGGGGATGGATATACTTGGACCTTTTCCCATGGCTTCAGCACAAAGGAAATTCCTGATAGTGGCCATTGATTACTTCACTAAGTGGATTGAGGCTAAACCTCTGGCCAAGATAACCACCAAGCAAGTTTCCCAGTTCTTTTGGGAGAACGTAATTTGCAGATACGGAATCCCACGAATCCTTGTAACAGACAATGGGACACAGTTCAATAATGAAGAGTTTAAGAAGTATTGTGAAGAGAATGCGATTGAGCTCCGTTTTACCTCAGTGGCACATCCACAAGCCAATGGGCAAGCTGAGGTAGCTAATCGAATTATCCTTGATGGACTGAAGAAGAGGGTCGAACGCTCTAGGAACACTTGGGTAGATGAATTGCTGCCCATACTTTGGGCATATCATACCACTTGTAAGGTAACAACTGGAGCAACCCCATTTTTGCTGGCTTATGGAGCTGAGGCAGTTGTGCCTTTGGAGATCATGCAAGCATCACCTCGAGTTGAGGCATATGAGCCAGAAACTAATGAAGAAGGGATGAGACTTGCCCTTGACTTAATTGACGAGGTTAGAGATGAAGCTAATGCTAGGAATGCTGAATATCAGAAGAGAGCCTCTTTTCATTACAACCAGAGAGTTAAGGAAAGATTCTTTCGACAAGGCGACATGGTTCTGAGGAAGATTGAAGCCTCAGGAGTTGGCCAGAAAGGAAAGTTAGCACCAAACTGGGAAGGACCGTATCTAGTCAGAAAGGTGTTAGGACGAGGATCCTACAAGTTAGAAACCTTGGATGGGGTTGAGGTGCCCCGAACTTGGCATGCTGTGAACCTCAAAGTTTATTATGTTTAAGTTCTTTTGACAAAGGCTTGGACTTTTATCTATTTATTAGGAATAAGGTTCGAATGAAACCATTATAGAGCATGTTGCTCCGAGTAGGAGATAGAGTATCTATGTAAGGGTTGAACCCATATTATTGATGTCCTTTGACAGCATAATGGAATTTATTCTGTTTTCTCTATTAGTTATTCTTCCTTGTTAAAACAAACGAAAGACGAATGTTGAACCAACTTGTGAGTTTAGTACCAGCCAGGAGGCCAAGTACTCGAAAATTCTAAAGTTTAACGAACTATGAGCAAAAATAAGAAAAATGAACAGAAACTAACTGCATAAATAGTTAAGTTAAAAGGCCCGAAGGCTATCAAGTCAAATGTTGGAAACCGAGAGATCAGATAAACAAAAGATAAATAAATAAAGCTTAAGGAGCCTTAGGGGCCTCCTTAGCAGGAGAAGCATCCTCGGAGCTAGTGTCAGTGGTGGACCCATCCTCAGCAGAATTAGCAGCACCAGACCAAACTAGAGGAAGCTTAGGATTCAAGGCTGAAGTGGTGGCGGTAGCATGCTCTTTGACCAAAGCATCATCCTCCCCAAATAGCTCTTCACTGGAACCAGGCTCATGTATCAAGGTACTGGGAAGATGAGGGCTAGGAAAAGCAGAAGGCAAGAATAGCCCTGGATGCTGCCTCAGAACTGCTTCAAGGGCTTTGGTCCACCCATCAGTAAACTGGCTAGGAAAGAGCATCTCATCATGCTGATCCATGAGAGTCTTGTACTCATCCGAATCCAGATAGTCATCAATCGGCTTCTCCTTGTCATCCTTCAGAGCAACTAGCTCCGCATGCATCCCAACCATCTCTTCATCTTTTTTCTTTAGCTGCTCTTCCAGCTGGTTAATGTGGAGAGTCTTCTTCTGAGACTCGGTCTCAAAGCCTTTGGCCTTCTCCTTCCAGGCTTTGGCTTTATGAACCAAGCTCTGAAAATGGACGTTAGCCTGCGTGAAAGGTTAGCATTAAAATCAAATAATGAATCTAAGCCGTCAAGGTATTGAAAAGACAAAGTTCGAGACTCACCACAACAATAGCCTGAGCACCAAGCGACTCTGACTCTCCAATACCTCCATTAAGGACCATGTCCTTATAGTCAGGAGTGGTGATTGAGTTCAAAGACCAATCCATGGAATGCTTGGTAGAGCCCACCACAGAATCCTGCTTTCTGAAGCCCCAGGGAGGCCTAAAAACTGTCGACTGGACGTTAACCTGGGAGCTCCCCTCCAATCCAGCTATGTCACCATACCTCAGGTCTCCTTTCTGGACCTTGTGAGGGCGTATAAAAGGAGGCTCCGTATTTTTCCCTCGAGGGTCAGCAGTCCTCTTAGCTCGAGCCATCCTGGAAGTCTCTTCATCAGGAGAAGGCGCAGCCTCCACAATCAACTTCGCAACTGCAAAAATAAACAAAAACGAGTTGGAATAAATTCAGTAAAAAAGTAAATGGCAAAGATTAGTAAGAAAATTACCCCGTTCAGAAACTCTGGAAAGGCCTACCCTCCTCAAAGATTCCTCATTTAAAAGGCTTAGGCACGTAATAGAACTGCCATCTGCCTGGGTTAGAGTATTATAAGCGGCCTGTTCCTCGGTATTAAGGACGATTCCCTTAGCGCTTCCGTCTGAAACTCTCGAAAAGGTCTGCCTAAAGAGAGTGCCCCAATCACCTCCGTCCCACTCTAAGTATGCAAACTCATTTTTCCAGCCCGTATTATTGTCAGGGATTGACTTGCCATTAAAAAGTGGGGGAACTCTAGGGCGGAGTTTAACATATACCCAGCCAGGGTTCGTGGCAGGACTATTGTAAAATTGAAAAATTTTGCGAAAAAGCGCAACAGATAAAGGGAGTTGTTGTCTGAGACACAAAACCATGAAACATAATATGATCCTCCACGCATTTGGCGGGAGTTGACACGGACTAATTTGAACATCAGCTAAAAGTTTAGGAATGAATTCATGAAACGGAAAGCGGAGACCAGCTACTAAACTCTCCCTATAAACACACAAAGAATTGGGTTTCCAGTGACAAGGTCTGTCACCTGGCTCAGCTGGGACAAATTTATAAGGAGACTTGATCTTAAAAAGTTTGTTATATCTAGTGATTTCCTCAACATCATGATATGAGCTACAGCAGTCATACGCATCTAATTCAGACAAAGAAGGGTAATCGTCTCCACGTTGATTTAACATGTCTACTAGAGATGTGTAAGAAGAGCGAATGGTGATCGTACCTTTGGAGGAGGCAAAATTCATTTTTGCAAGACGGGACTTAGCTTTGTCCTCCATTGATGCTCCTGAAAAAAAGGTTTGAAGCTCCACTAAAACCCAAAAAATATGAAGATTTGAAGAAATCTTCAAAGAAAACCCAGAAAGTATGAAGGTTTGAAGAAATCTTCAAGGAAAAACCCAGAAACCACCGTGAGGGGGAGGAGCTTCGCCAAAAAACTCTCGCCGGAAATCGCCTTAAAATAAAAAGAACTATAGAGAGAATCTTTAATGAAGTGTTTGAGTAGAAATGAGAATGAGAAAGTGAACTCTCCACTCTCACTCTTATATACAACTATTCAGCCGGTTAAAATTCTTCCAAACGGTCAGAAAACCTACAGTGACAGGTCAAAATTTCGAAGTTGACCTACTAAAGGCCCATGAAACCGGCCCAAATTAAGGCCCAATTCTGGAACATTCTTAGAAAAATATCTTGGGAAAATATCATAGACAAAAAACCCTAAATTTGGATTCGAATTAAGAATAGCCTGGACAGGCCCAATAACAGCCATGAGGTCAAGCCCATTCTGAAAAGAAAAAAGGTATTTTTATAAAATACGCATGCCTGAAAAAAAGTAATAAACCTAAGAGGCCCAATAAGAATAGGCCCAAAGCCAAAGTGGCCCTTATTTCGACCAGAATCCTGGTCGAAAAACTCTTCGACCAAAGCGTTGGAAACGCCCTTATTTCGACCAGAATCCTGGTCGAAACGACCAAGAATCCTGGTCGAAAAACTCTTCGACCAGAGCGTTGGAAACGCCATTATTTCGACCAGAATCCTGGTCGAAACGACCAAGAATCCTGGTCGAAACGACCAAGAATCCTGGTCGAAAAACTCTTCGACCAAAGCGTTGGAAACGCCCTTATTTCGACCAGAATCCTGGTCGAAACGACCATGAATCCTGGTCGAAAAACTCTTCGACCAAAGCCATTCTGAGGCCCTTATTTCGACCAAGATCCTGGTCGAAACGACCAGGAATCCTGGTCGAAAATCCCTTCGACCAAAACAAAATTGGACGCTTATTTCGACCAAGATCCTGGTCGAAACGACCAGGAATCCTGGTCGAAAATCCCTTCGATCAGGAAACTAAAGAAGGCCTTATTTCGACCAGAATTCTGGTCGAATTCCTGGTCGAAATTCTGGTCGAAAAGGCTCAATCCTGGTCGAAATTTGCTATAAAAATTGATTCTTTGGCAGCAAAGCTTCATGGACATGGAATTTTGATACCTGTGGGTACCATAATAGGATAAATATGGAAATACGAGGAATTTCATAGATAATTCCTTGAGAAAGATATTCTGTAACTAAAGTTATGGAAGAAAAATTGCTTAGCCTCGAATAAGGCATATCGTCGTAAATGTGTCGGTCGCTCCACACTTTGCATCAAGACGACATTTGTGAAACACTAGTGTACAAAACCCTGACCCAAGTCTCGAGAAAGGCAGTTAAAACTTCCAGGAAAACCTGATCAGTTTTCCTAGAAGTTGGGGGGCAAATGATATGGGCTAAAAGTAAGCCCTAAAAACATCATTAATATGGCATTAATTAGACCTAGTATGGTCTGAACGTGGGGCCCACCAGGTGGGCCCAAAACCCCAATTATAATATTAATTTCGTGGTTAATATTGGGGGTAATAAACAGCTCAGCAATAAGAGTTGGATAAGGATATTATTTCCACCAGACTTAGCCACCAAGGCATCCAATTCAATATGGAAACTGATTCCTACAAGGAATAGATCTAGAACCTTCCCCAAAGACTTGTCTACCAAGTCTCCTATTCCTACCATAATTCTAAGGCTTCTCAGCCTATATAAAGGGCCAGACCCCTCATCTCAGAACTACTTTTTTGGCTTGATCTTTGATATTCATCAAAGTACGTAGGCATCTTTTGAAGGCAGAGTCAGCCACGAGCACAAGAGCAGCCATTAAAGCACGAAGCTCACACACCTTTGCATTAAATACACAAACCCTAGCCGCAATACTAGTAACCTAGTTTTTATTCCACAACAGTAGGTGAAGAATTTTAATTCAAATATAACTAAAATAGTATGTAATTGAATATTAATTGGAGTGTAATTAAAATAGTTTGTTAGTAAGTAAAATAAAATTTTATATGTATTTTAATTTATTTTTCATTTTTGGAAGGTGTTAACAAACTTTTTGAGAAGGTGTTAACCAACCGACCAACCAACCAATTATACCCTGTTTCGCTTATAATAGTATAGTATAGATCTGTTCTGAAGGTCTAAATCTTTGAGTGTACTTAGATTTGTAAATTTATTTGCACGGGCAACAGAGTCACTAGGAATGTCAATCATTCCGAACCAGTTCGTTCTGATTGGAATGGTTCAAACTGGACCCGAAATTTCCAACACAAACAACATGATCCAACGCTTCAGCAACTAACTATTAATCAAAACATTACACCACCAATAAAAGCAATCAAATTCAAAGCATAAACTTTGAACGTTCCTACAAATTTAATTTAGTACAGTTTATAGAATTTGCATACAAAATCTCGATTTTCTAACATAACAGTGATAATGGTTTTCAAAAAAAAAACAGACATGACGACAAATAGAATTAGACTTTAGATAAAAGCAAGTTCAGTAATAAATGTAAAATGGCAATAATCATTGCTATAATATAACATCAATCTATATTCTTATTAATGTGCAAAATTATATTTTAACGACGCACAATAGTATCAAAATATCAAAGTATGGTTATTACTTAACTCGGAATTCGATTTCTTCCAACTAAATAATTATACAAGATTTATTTATTTAATTTCTTTAATTTCACACCGTGTCGATTCTCCATGGGTGAATGCCTTTTCTACCCACTTTTTATTATTCCTTAACAAAAATACCTATATCTCGCGCTGCGCGCCCAAAATGCCCACGGGATACACCCATGACAAAGGAGTATCCTCGGATACGCCAATGGGATCGGAGTAATTCTGCAGTCACGCCTATAGGATCGGAATAAGTCATCAGTCACGCTAATGACAAAGGCGCGGTAAGCTGGGATACGCTATCCTGAACGGCGCATCGCATGATACGCATCTTGCGAATGCGTATCCATCGTCTCCTTCGTTTACAGAGCTCTGGCGATTTTGCACTCGCGGACGACTTTTCTTATTCGCTTCGTTCACCCCTGTCCTTGGTCGTCCAGTCATGACCTACACACTAAATGAATCGCCTTTGTCTCCTCTACAATCCTATACAAGTTTCATAACATTTCATTTGCCAGAATTCGAGATCTCGCGACATACATTCAAAATCGCGATTCCGGCGATTCAATTTTATCTCCCTCCGTTCACCCCCTTCCCGTATTTTGTCAGGCATGTTATACACACCATTGGAATCGTCTCTTCACCCTCTACACATCCATACCAGTTTCGTAACGTTTGGTTCGCCGGATTGGAAACGCCCAAATCGAGCTTTGACGCCGGTGGAGGTTGCTACAGTGGTCCGGTCATGCCTCACCCATGGGCGTGACCCGTGGGTATTTTGGGCGGTGTTTTGAAAAACGGGCATTTTGGGCAGTTGGGAGCAAAAAAATGGGTATTTTGGGCAATTTTCATTCGCCATAACCACATAATTAAATAGCATTTTTATATTTAAATAATACTTATTAATTATATTTATTTATTTATCTACTTTACTTTTTTTAATTTCACCTGTATTCGATTCCCTATAACTACATAATTTAATAGTGTGCATTTGTTATATACTTTTATCATTTAATTTTCTACAAATACATATTTAAATAATGCTCCTTAATTATATTTGTTATCGATAATTTATTCATATTAATATTTTAATTTCTGGCACGTATCCAGCCCGTGCTTCGCACGAGTTATCAGCTAATTTTTAAAAAGTGTATTTTGGTGCTAAAATAGCACTTACACTCAAATGCTAGTTGTATTTTACAATCAACAAATTTCAAATTTAGCAAAATTTTATCTAAATCTTTCACTTTCATTTAGAATAAATTATCTTCTACTCCATTTCAAGTTAATTAATGATGTGACAAGAATGAATATAATTTGATTTTAAATATACAACGAAATATTTATTTATACATATATTTATCTAAAAATAGCTATGTATTAAAACATAATTTTTTATTTTTATTTATATTATAACCATAAGACTAACTACATTCTAGTATATTCTTGCATTGAACTTGCCCTAAAGCAAGTAGCAAACCAGACATTTCAAATTCCAGGAGGGAGGGCAGTAAAAGCCAATTCAAATACGGTGAAGTGCTTACATACGTAAATGCTGTCCACTCGCTCTTTACTTGTTAAAGAGTAGCAGATTGGGCCCCAACTTATTTAAAATCAAGTAGCCCACATAATATGCATAAAATCTTCTCTGGGACCCAATATAATCTGGTGATGGTATCCAATAATGCACAGTACCTTCTTCTGGTGTGTCCCTGCCTGCCATGCATCTATTTAACGTGTTTTTTTTACTATTTACCAAGGTACATGATAGTTTTTCTACATATTATTAACAAAAAATTGTGAAAGTATAAATTTCAGTTAATAAAAATTTTAAAGTGTATTAATTATGTTAGATTAATGATCATTAAACACCTCATTTAAAAAATGATCGTTAAACACTTTCCTTTTAATTGTTTATTTTTTTGTCTGTTAAATCCATTTTAATTAAAAAGTGACAGGAAATTTGAAATTACGAAATGGTACTTGCGGCTGGTAAATTGAGTATTGAAGAGGTGGGCCGTGGATGCAGGCCATTTTAGGACACAAAGTGCCCTGCAGTTGAGTAGTTGGACAATTAGTACACAATCCTCTTTTTAAATCCAAACAGCCTGGCCTATTTCTTACCAAGTCCACATCATGGCCTTACACTAATTCATAATTCACATGTAACTATCAAAAATCAGAATTCTATCCCTCTAGCAAATAGATATCCACACACATGCATCAGCCAATGAACAACAATCCTACACCTTAAAACGAACAGTAATTGAATCATCTAATCAAGAGGCAAACTACACTAAGACAATTAACCAAGCAAGTATCAATGTTTTAATCTTCCACTGATACATGAAGCATGAAATGTTATGCAGAAAACAAGCCATCTAGTCCAATCCTTTAGATAATTACCATTAACTTTACAGGTAGATAATATTATGCTCGCTTCGCTTGCTACGAATTTTAGTATTTAGACAAGCAAGGATAACATAATTAAAGTATTAGCGGGGTTAGGAATCAGCATCATAGAGGGAGAAGAGCATATTGCTCGAGATCCAGTAGCCCTCAAAACTTAGCAAGGTACTATAACTACTATTAACTGATCTAAAGAGGTTAGGGGGTAATATTATGTGCTGTATTTTAAATTATATAACCATTGCACATCTGATTCTAAGTCGTCACTTGACTCACTTTCTCCGGCTACCACCAGCTGATTTTAGTCTCCTAGCTGCATGTATGAATTCCACAATCCCTTGAACCTCATCAACATGCTGCATTGAATAAATTATATATTTAGTAAAGAGAAATTTAACATTTGCTTATGTAACTGTGGACGGGAAAGAGAGGAGACAAACGGTAAAGTGAGAAAGGAGAAACCTGTGAAGCAAAATGCTGCTGAACAGCATCAAGCAACTGCTCCTTCGAAGGATTACAATTCATGCTTCCCTGTAAACCGAGATCCAAAGTGGCTGAGTTTAAAAATTACTTGTGACAAAACAATAGCTGAGCAGAGAATTATTAACACAAAAAAAAAAAGTACTCACAAGGTTGTAGGTGCTCCAGTATTTCCACAATGTGCTGGTCCCTAGTTTTGACAAGTTCACTTTCTGATAGTTCAAATAACATAAGTTAGAATAGTGAAGAAATGTAGCACAAAAGAAGCAATCTCGAGCATGCAAGAAATTATTCATTCAATCTTTTCTTACGGGGTGATGTATAAGAAGGTTCGATCGCACTTCTTTATAACAACTTCTGTTAATTGACTTCATTGGAGCCCAAGGTCTTGAGTAACGAACCCTTGGCTTGCTCACCTTGCTGAATTCCATACCAGTGGCTGACCAAAAAGAAAGATAATGACCGTTACTATTGTTGTACCTTCAATCCCAGACAACTCCAAAAACCATACACCAAGGAGTAAGTGTCATTAGTTACTTACGGAAATCATTTTCCCTTTCACCAATGTCAGTGCTGCTGCTGCTATCAAAGTCAAATTCTTCATCTACCTCATTCCCTGTGGGATGCTCAAGAACACTCAATGCGTTCCTTTGCAGTTTCACCTCAACCCCATTCTTCAGAACCTTTTGAGCAGGAAAATTATAACATTAATATAATGAATGGTGCAGATTACGAGAGGTGGAGGATACAACCATAGTTGAAAACTGTACGGAGAAACTAACAAAATAGAAGCATCAAACTGAACTATTGTACACATCACATATTTATTTTTTCTCCAAACATAGTTTTTTGCAAGAAGTTATTAACAACTACAAAATCATTGAGATTACAACAGGGACATCCAAGGTATTAGTTCAAGCTAGAGTTCTATCATACTGAGTTCATGCCTAAAATTATAACTGGTTCACAAATTAACCTATTTTTACAGAGTGATGATTTCTTATAATCCTATAATTAAAAACGAAGAAAAAGGCTTGTTACGAATAAAAGTTAAAATTCTACTACAATCAATCTTTCTTTTAACTTGTCTAATGTAAAATGGGCCTCAAGATAGTTAAGTACTAGTATAGATGATTATCAAGACCATATATGAAGAAGCAAGATAGAATCTTCAAGCATTTGAAGGTAGGAATTAAAGTAATTAAGAATAAGATATAGGAAAAACAACAGAGTGAATAAGTAAAGGCAAAAAAAACAGAAAGAGGGGATTATTACCAGCCAATGCCAACCGCCAAGTCCAACAGCCTTCTTGACAACTCCTTGCAGACCCACCAAAACAGACTTTGTTCTGTTGTTTCCTGTCACAACAACTTTGGTATGCCTAGGAAGAACAGAAAGCTCTTCATCACCACTTTCCTCCCGTAAAGGCGAGAAAACCCGAGAAGAACATAGCACAGGCTCCAACATTTTTCAGCTCTCAGACTATA
This sequence comes from Saposhnikovia divaricata, assembly GCA_036435485.1. NCBI lineage: Eukaryota > Viridiplantae > Streptophyta > Magnoliopsida > Apiales > Apiaceae > Saposhnikovia > Saposhnikovia divaricata. Next base: position 32,530,994 of record CM071600.1, read on the forward strand.
AAACTAAACAAAGCTTTAATCTTCTTTAACTGTTGAATCAAATCCTCTCAATCTATACATCTAAATTTTTTCCTGATTGCCGATATTTACAAACACTAAGCTAAAAGAAAAGCTCAAGAACACTACAATTAAGAAGAACAAAACCCATTATCTGTATCGTTGATTTAACGGTGCTGATTAAACACTTTGATCACCAGACCCTAAACATTACAATTTCAGCTGAAACCCCAATTCAAGATTCCTGAAAATAAAGGATAAAAGTGAGGGAAGAGTATAAAAAAGATTCAAATGATGCAGTACTAAAATACTGCAAGTCATCAATGTAGTGAAGTTGTGCAATGAAGAGAGAGAGAGAGAGAGAGAGAGAGAGAGAGAGAGAGAGAGAGAGAGAGAGAGAGAATTGTGCAACATTAATACAAACCATGGACAAGTATTTATAAGAGGTCTGACACGAAATTTATAAGGGAATGTTGAATGCAATTGAACCTTCCATTAATTCAAGAAAATCCAGCACGGGCTAATCTTGATCACAATAAATGAACTCATTTTTAATCCTTTTCACTTATTTTAATTTAAGCTACATAAATTACAGGAGGGGCAAATCAATATTTGTTACTATTTCACTAATCAGCATCAGATAGATCTTTAACTATTAACAAGATACAACAAGATAGAAATATACTTGTAAACATGAGAGCAAATTTTATAAAACTTGAGTAGTAAAAAGTGAGAATTGCTGGAAACCAATGAATCAAACAGTAGTGTGCTTAAAAAGAACTAAAAAGCAAGATTAGAAAAACCATAATATGTACTATGTGTGTGTGTATTAAAAAACTTACCAGAAATTGTAGCAATCACAAAGAGTTGAAAGAAGATAATGCATGTAATGGGAGTTGAAGAAAATGAACACGCAAGCAGAAAAAAGCTGGAAAAAGAGGAGAGGTAGTGAGATTAAAATGAGAGAGAAGCAGAGAAAAATGCAAAAACTTGCATATAGATTATAGAGATAAAAGAAATGTACTAATAATATAAAATGATGAAGTTGAAAATCTTGAAATTTTATTAGTACTACTGTACTAGTACAGAGAGAGAGAGAGGAGAGAGGAGAGAGATATGAGGGAGAGAGAGGAGAGGATAATAAAATAAATGCTTACTACCAACTGCTGCTGCTGGTGCTGCCAATGGGGGAAGAAAGAAAGGGTACTGTTTGAAAAAGTAAACACACACACACACCACCCGTACACCCTCACTCATTCACTCTCTCCCTTTCTTGTTTTACCTTTTATTGCCGGTTAATTTACTTGTAACATCCCCCACTTTTATTTCATGACCTGCTTTTATCTACCCTTTTGGCTCGGCTTCCTGTTGTCTTACATATAGTACTCCACTATGCATGGTTGTAAACATTTTCTATCCATTTCCAAGCTCATCAAATTTTCGATTGTTCATTACAGAAGAATCACTCTTATTTTAATAATTTCAATCATTTTACAAATTTAATTGGAAATAGATCAAGGAAAAAGAATTGAATCATGATATATGTTGTGGATTTCTATGCTCGATGATTACAAATATGTTACCAATCTTTCGGATTAGTAAAAATGAGTGAAACTTTCGAATTAGTAAAGATGAGTGAAAATTAGTTCCAATACCGTAAAAAAAAAAAGAGTACGACAGTAGAGGGGTGCTTTGTTGTTTTGAAGTTAAAAACAGGAAAACTATGAGTCCATGTTACTGTGCTGTCCCCAGTTAGGTAGACGTTACTTTGAAAACTTCCTCAGTTGTTACATATATGTAACGCATGATTGTGTAACTTTCTTTTCATGAAATTAGTAATTAATTATCACATTTGTGTGCAGTACTATTTTCCTCGTTTCGTAAACCATTCGCTATATGTCATCATCTTCCAGCTAATGCCCTCAGAAACTTCACAAACAAACATTTTCGATTGTCCGTTTCCTGTTTTTAATTTATTTTTGCTACATGTGGCCGGTGTTGTAAGATCCCGGATTATTTTAGGATTTATTATTATTATTTTATTTAATTTTGTTAATTAGTATTTAAAGTACGGAATTGGATTTGAGAATATCGTTGTGGAATTCAACGATATTTAGTATCGAGTTTATATGAGTATATATGGATTTATGTGTGCCAATGTGTGCCCCAATATTTTTTATTGTATTTTAGTGATTTAAAAGTATTTAAAACAAGTATTATTGATCTTCGAAAATCTTTATTTATTTATCGGAGTTGGATAAAATCATGAAATCTTTTGTAATATTATCTTTATATATTTATTGAGTTTTTAAAAGTGTTGGGTGGATTATTTTGGGTGTTTAAGTATTTTAAAATGATTTTAAGAGTTTTATGGTATTTAAAGGATCAAAACTTTGAAAATTCATATTTAATTCATTTTTGATCCGAAAAATATTTCGAAAATATGTGGGAGTTCATAATTTTATATTCTCTATTTTAAAAATGAAAAGTGTAATTTTCCGGAAGTTTTATTTAATTGTGATTTTTTAGTCGTTTATTAGTTATAATTGGGGCCGGAATGAATTATTAGAGGTAGTATAAGTAGATTGGGCCTAAGCCCATTAAAAAAAAAAACAAAAAACAAAAGACAGTCGAGGGTTCTAGAGAAAACGGGAGAGAAGAAAAGAAAGAGAGAAGAAGAGGGGTAGAGAAGAAGAGAGATTGGGGATTGAATTGAGATATGTATATGTATGTATATTCGTGTGTGAGTGTATACCCTTGTGGTGTGTGTAAAATCGCGTATGTATGTGTGTATACGAGCGGGGTTATGCGTGTATGTTGAGGGGAGGCAACGGTTTTGAGCAGGAGAAGAGGCGGAGGCGCGGTGTCGGGCTCCGGCAAGGGGCGGCGCAGCTGTTTCGACCGAAGTAAGAGCCACCACCGATGGTGGTGGTGGCGGCGCGCGTACAGTAGCGAAGAGAGAGACCAGGAGAGAGAGAGAGAGAGAGAGAGAGAGAGAGAGAGAGAGAGAGAGAGAGAGAGAGAGAGAGAGAGAGAGAGAGAGAGAGAGGAGGGAGAGATTTTCCGGGAAGGGGGAAGTGGTGGAGATTGGTTCCGGTGGCTTGAATTGCGGGTCGGAATCGGAAGAGGTATAAATTTTATACCTTATTTATTTATTTACTTCGTTTTATTTTTCCGATGTAAATTTTTAATTCCTCATTTAGATTAATTATTGTGATTGTAGTAATTTAATTGTGATGTAATTATGTAGTTGATGTAATTTAATTAGTTTAAATTGCAATATCATTGTTGTATTTCCATGATTAATTCGGAGAATAAAATTATTTAGTATCGAGGTGGTTAATTATAATTGTGGCATGTATTTCGAGTTGGAAATATGTTTTGATGATTATTGGTGGTTAAGTATTATGAGTTCGATTAAGTATTCGGATGTAGTAATTATTAATTTTCGAATTGTTAGTTGTTAATTGTAAGTATTAATTGTCGTATAAAATGTGTAATGGAATTGGTATTAGTTGTGGTCATTAGTGGGTAATTATCAGTTGTCGTATAATTTGTGGAGGTTATATGAGATGCTAGTTGCTTATGGTGTCGGAAATGTTTACATGTTAAATGTTAGAATTTTATAATAATTAGGATTGTGCTAGGGGTTATGAGAAGATCACAAGTTTTTAAATGTCAATATTTAAAGGACTTGTGTAATTCTTTTCGACTAATCCCTAGGGCTTACGAATATCCATGATTAGCTATCACGAGTATAATTAATATACTTGAGTGATGTGATCATCGATATAGCGTAAGTAATAGTTAGTGCTAGGGGTTGTTCCCTAGGGCTTACGAACATCAATGATTGGTTGTCACGTGTATCATTAAAATGCGTGAGAAATACGATCATTGGTGTAGCGTAAGTAGTAGTGTAAATCATTATGTGCTAGGTGCCGCATGTCTGGGCGGGTTTTATTTGTTTACTTTTTGTTGCTGCAAGTTGAGGCAGCTTTATTTTATTTTATTTTTGTAAAACAGGGTTTGAATTGTATTTGAGGGGCTGTGCCCATAGTCCGATAAACGAATACTACATGCCGAAATTTTCTAAAAATCCCCTGCGTTTTAAAGTTATTTAAATTATTTGATTTAAAGATTTAAAGGCATATATGTGTATAAGTGTTTAAGTACATATGTGATGATTAATGAGGTGTGGATATATATATATTTATGTATGTATTGCTTTGTGAGTTATAAGTAATTAGTTATCGATTGGATTGTTTATGTACTAAATAGTACTTTACTATTATTTCAAGTATGATTAGGGATTCGATATAGAGCCAGTGCACATGTTGACGGTCTATTGAAGAAGATGCATGCGTGATCGAATAAAGACCGAGATTAAGTATCGAATCGACGCGTGGAAACGAGGCAAGTGTACTAACCCTCGCTTATCGTTCAAGCGAGATACATATGTTTTTATTCAATATAATTATTCCCTTCAAATCCGTATTGCTAGTATTCTCTCCTTCAAATTATTGATAAGGATATATTTTATTCATATATCATGTGAAAAGTAGAAATACAGTTTTATTGCCAGTATTATTCTTTCTTAAGTATTGTCGCTCATTAAAATGGCTTAAGTAATTAAAGATGTTTTTAAAATTTCCTTATACTGGGCTGGTCTTTTGCCAGTGAGTATAAAGGACTGAAAAGTGAAATGTTTTAAAGTATTAATAAGATGGTTTATAAGTTGGATAAGCGTAAGAGGCTAGGGTGGTCCTAGTCCAGCACTTTTGTTAAGCGTAAGAGGCTAGGGTGGTCCTAGTCCAGCACCTTTGTTTAGCGTAAGAGGCTAGGGTGGTCCTAGTCCAGCATTAAAGGCCAATGTGTTGCCTAATTGAGAACCTAATTTTAAAGAAAGGAAGACTTTACGTGGCTGATCACCCGTATTGTCCGTAATCAGAAGAATAATAAAATCAATTTAAATGTTTCAAAAAGTTTTACGGAAAGTATGTTTTATTTGTGGAATGGTTTTAAAGAGATGAATGTTTTGATGTTTTATTGATGAAATAGTTCTAATGAGAGGAATGTTTTGATAAGATATACCTGTTTTACTGTAAATGATTATCGGTTTAGAAATTGTGTATTTCAGATTAAATTGTTGTCTATATGATAAAAGTTGAAACCTCAGTAAAATAATGAGATTAAGGATAGATAGAAGTTTTTCAGTTATTCCCTTCGCAAGTAACATTGTACGTGAAAGTGGAGTAAGAATGATTGGAAAAATTCTTGATATTCTTTCTCTCAAAGTTTTATCTGGGGCAGAGATGGTTAGTAGTAAATAGAAGAGTGTTATGTTAGAATATTAAAGGGGGGTGTTTATGTTATGTAAAGGGTATGAGTAACGACGATAGATAAGGTTATTTTATAGAGTAGTTGTATATTCTTGTTGACTGTTATAAAATAATTCACGGTTATTACGGTCACTGTGGCATGTGTTGCGCAGTGATAGTGAGAACCGAGAATGATTTGAGATCTTCTTAGTAATTCAAACTCATGATTGTCAGGCCGGTTAGGCAGCTAGGTATGCAAATGCTTAGCGACATGAATGAGATTTGAGTAACTGAGAATTTCTTGGAGATTTCGTTAAAGTATTAGATAAAGTATTTTTGCAAGTATTAAAAGTATTGAATCTAGTATTACGACCCTTCTCAGTTATTAATCTTGATTTCGAGTTATAAATGTTTTAAATGATATTAATCTTCTGTTATAGTTAAGAATCCAGATTTCAATTATAGTATTGATTATAATTTAGTGAGCATTCCTTCGCTTATATTTATTGCTACTATTTCTTGAATTGCGATTATTGCATTCTTATTTCATCCAGTACAGTTCTATATATATAACTTGCTGAGCATTCTTTGGCTCACACGTGTTGTTTTTTTTAAAATCTAACTTTTCAGTAAACTAGTTGGCGAGGCTTAGCATGTGCAGTTCAGAAAGTGGAAAGAAGAAGCAGGATGCTGTTGTGAAGCTGACGTGGATCAGGGTATTTAGATTTAAAGTTGAATTATTGTATGTAAATTATAGTTTTAGTAGTTAGAGTATGTATTTGAGTAGTTGGCCTGGTATACTTCTATTCGAAGTTATACCAGTGATTTAAGTTTGTATAAGTTTTGTAAATAGATTTGTATTTAAGTTGGTTTGGGTTTTCTTGTTTCTAGAACTGTAACCTAAGATCCTGAGTTGGGAGTTGGGGTCAAAGAGCTTTTGATTGAGTTTTAATTTTTATTTCAGTTTTATTTTGATTTTCAGATTTTTAGTTTAGTATCCAGCAGGTTTATGTTGTATTTACGAATACATCATGGCCAATTTTTGTTAGAATTATTGAGTTTGTTAGCGTGACGCCCAAATCTACTGACCCCGGATTTGGGGGCGTTACAAGTTGGTATCAGAGCGTAGGTTATAGTAAACTAGAAACGAGAGTGTGTAGGAGTATGTATAGTTAAGTAAGGAACGTCAGAGTTCATATAGGACTCGTGTTGGACTATTGGATATAGTACCAGTTAGTGAGTTAAGATGTGAGTGGTGGCAGATAGTTGAGCGGAGTTGGGTAGAAACCCTTGAACCTGTAGGTAGTGGAACCTTCAGAGTCTAGATCGAATGACGAGTCAGCGAAGGAGTCGACAAAGAAGATGTACGTGGAGACCCTGGCAATACCTTTCTTCTTGATAAATATTCCTTTGTTGAGTTATTTTGACAATTGTCTTTCCCCCGAATTTGGGATTCCAGTTATGACAGAGGTTGTTTTGATGCCTATTTCCTTTATTTCTAAAACCCTATCAAGTGATATTTGAGTATCTAATTTTCTTCATCAGTGAATGATTCTATTATTGATAAATCATTATTTCTTAGTATTCTGCAAATCATTTCTTTCCTGATTATCCTTTTCTTCTGAAGTAGTACCCATGGAATCCGTTTAGTTGTAATCCAGGGGTATGTCTGAGAATTTCTCATCAATTGATTGTTAATTCGATGTTCGAATCTTTTTGTGTTTCTTTACTCCAACTGAGGTGAACAACCCTATTTATAGGGGACACAAGGACTGTTTGTCTGTGTGATAGCAGTCTGATGGGACGCCATCACTTGTGTGTTGTGAAGTACAAGAAGGTTAATTACCTTTAGTCATGTCTTGAATAAGGCACGCAACAAGGTTCATTTGATCATGTTGATCACTCAGTAATCTCTCATTTCAAAGAATATTTGTTTGAAAACTCATGAATTAATTCTACAATTGTGAAACCTTTGCTACGATGTGAAATCGTTCTTTTCAAATATCATGAATCATAATATCTAGAGTAGTCTTGAACGTATGCCAATCGAGTTTAGAATACTAGTAACGCGTGACGTATAGTACTACGATTAGAGTTGTTCTATATAGAGAGGTCAGTAGAGATCCCAGTATAGTAAATAAGTATCCAGAGTGCAGATTAGTAGAGTTGCAGATGCAACCCGAGCTGGTAGAGTAAACCCCAGTAACCCTTCTTTACCTGATTCCGAGGACGGAATCCTTTTAAGGTGGGTAGAATGTAAGATCCCGGATTATTTTAGGATTTATTATTATTATTTTATTTTATTTTGTTAATTAGTATTTAAAGTACGGAATTGGATTTGAGAATATCGTTGTGGAATTCAACGATATTTAGTATCGAGTTTATATGAGTATATATGGATTTATGTGTGCCAATGTGTGCCCCAATATTTTTTATTGTATTTTAGTGATTTAAAAGTATTTAAAACAAGTATTATTGATCTTCGAAAATCTTTATTTATTTATCGGAGTTGGATAAAATCATGAAATCTTTTGTAATATTATCTTTATATATTTATTGAGTTTTAAAAGTGTTGGGTGGATTATTTTGGGTGTTTAAGTATTTTAAAATGATTTTAAGAGTTTTATGGTATTTAAAGGATCAAAACTTTGAAAATTCATATTTAATTCATTTTTGATCCGAAAAATATTTCGAAAATATGTGGGAGTTCATAATTTTATATTCTCTATTTTAAAAATAAAAAGTGTAATTTTCCGGAAGTTTTATTTAATTGTGATTTTTTAGTCGTTTATTAGTTATAATTGGGGCCGGAATGAATTATTAGAGGTAGTATAAGTAGATTGGGCCTAAGCCCATTAAAAAAAAAAAAAAAAAAAAGACAGTCGAGGGTTCTAGAGAAAACGGGAGAGAAGAAAAGAAAGAGAGAAGAAGAGGGGTAGAGAAGAAGAGAGATTGGGGATTGAATTGAGATATGTATATGTGTGTATATGTATGTATATTCGTGTGTGAGTGTATACCCTTGTGGTGTGTGTAAAATCGCGTATGTATGTGTGTATACGAGCGGGGTTATGCGTGTATGTTGAGGGGAGGCAACGGTTTTGAGCAGGAGAAGAGGCGGAGGCGCGGTGTCGGGCTCCGGCAAGGGGCGGCGCAGCTGTTTCAACCGAAGTAAGAGCCACCACCGATGGTGGTGGTGGCGGCGCGCGTACAGTAGCGAAGAGAGAGACCAGGAGAGAGAGAGAGAGAGAGAGAGAGAGAGAGAGAGAGAGAGAGAGAGAGAGAGAGAGAGAGAGAGAGAGAGAGAGAGAGAAATGAAGGAGGGAGAGATTTTCCGGGAAGGGGGAAGTGGTGGAGATTGGTTCCGGTGGCTTGAATTGCGGGTCGGAATCGGAAGAGGTATAAATTTTATACCTTATTTATTTATTTACTTCGTTTTATTTTTCCGATGTAAATTTTTAATTCCTCATTTAGATTAATTATTGTGATTGTAGTAATTTAATTGTGATGTAATTATGTAGTTGATGTAATTTAATTAGTTTAAATTGCAATATCATTGTTGTATTTCCATGATTAATTCGGAGAATAAAATTATTTAGTATCGAGGTGGTTAATTATAATTGTGGCATGTATTTCGAGTTGGAAATATGTTTTGATGATTATTGGTGGTTAAGTATTATGAGTTCGATTAAGTATTCGGATGTAGTAATTATTAATTTTCGAATTGTTAGTTGTTAATTGTAAGTATTAATTGTCGTATAAAATGTGTAATGGAATTGGTATTAGTTGTGGTCATTAGTGGGTAATTATCAGTTGTCGTATAATTTGTGGAGGTTATATGAGATGCTAGTTGCTTATGGTGTCGGAAATGTTTACATGTTAAATGTTAGAATTTTATAATAATTAGGATTGTGCTAGGGGTTATGAGAAGATCACAAGTTTTTAAATGTCAATATTTAAAGGACTTGTGTAATTCTTTTCGACTAATCCCTAGGGCTTACGAATATCCATGATTAGCTATCACGAGTATAATTAATATACTTGAGTGATGTGATCATCGATATAGCGTAAGTAATAGTTAGTGCTAGGGGTTGTTCCCTAGGGCTTACGAACATCAATGATTGGTTGTCACGTGTATCATTAAAATGCGTGAGAAATACGATCATTGGTGTAGCGTAAGTAGTAGTGTAAATCATTATGTGCTAGGTGCCGCATGTCTGGGCGGGTTTTATTTGTTTACTTTTTGTTGCTGCAAGTTGAGGCAGCTTTATTTTATTTTATTTTTGTAAAACAGGGTTTGAATTGTATTTGAGGGGCTGTGCCCATAGTCCGATAAACGAATACTACATGCCGAAATTTTCTAAAAATCCCCTGCGTTTTAAAGTTATTTAAATTATTTGATTTAAAGATTTAAAGGCATATATGTGTATAAGTGTTTAAGTACATATGTGATGATTAATGAGGTGTGGATATATATATTTATGTATGTATTGCTTTGTGAGTTATAAGTAATTAGTTATCGATTGGATTGTTTATGTACTAAATAGTACTTTACTATTATTTCAAGTATGATTAGGGATTCGATATAGAGCCAGTGCACATGTTGACGGTCTATTGAAGAAGATGCATGCGTGATCGAATAAAGACCGAGATTAAGTATCGAATCGACGCGTGGAAACGAGGCAAGTGTACTAACCCTCGCTTATCGTTCAAGCGAGATACATATGTTTTTATTCAATATAATTATTCCCTTCAAATCCGTATTGCTAGTATTCTCTCCTTCAAATTATTGATAAGGATATATTTTATTCATATATCATGTGAAAAGTAGAAATACAGTTTTATTGCCAGTATTATTCTTTCTTAAGTATTGTCGCTCATTAAAATGGCTTAAGTAATTAAAGATGTTTTTAAAATTTCCTTATACTGGGCTGGTCTTTTGCCAGTGAGTATAAAGGACTGAAAAGTGAAATGTTTTAAAGTATTAATAAGATGGTTTATAAGTTGGATAAGCGTAAGAGGCTAGGGTGGTCCTAGTCCAGCACTTTTGTTAAGCGTAAGAGGCTAGGGTGGTCCTAGTCCAGCACCTTTGTTTAGCGTAAGAGGCTAGGGTGGTCCTAGTCCAGCATTAAAGGCCAATGTGTTGCCTAATTGAGAACCTAATTTTAAAGAAAGGAAGACTTTACGTGGCTGATCACCCGTATTGTCCGTAATCAGAAGAATAATAAAATCAATTTAAATGTTTCAAAAAGTTTTACGGAAAGTATGTTTTATTTGTGGAATGGTTTTAAAGAGATGAATGTTTTGATGTTTTATTGATGAAATAGTTCTAATGAGAGGAATGTTTTGATAAGATATACCTGTTTTACTGTAAATGATTATCGGTTTAGAAATTGTGTATTTCAGATTAAATTGTTGTCTATATGATAAAAGTTGAAACCTCAGTAAAATAATGAGATTAAGGATAGATAGAAGTTTTTCAGTTATTCCCTTCGCAAGTAACATTGTACGTGAAAGTGGAGTAAGAATGATTGGAAAAATTCTTGATATTCTTTCTCTCAAAGTTTTATCTGGGGCAGAGATGGTTAGTAGTAAATAGAAGAGTGTTATGTTAGAATATTAAAGGGGGGTGTTTATGTTATGTAAAGGGTATGAGTAACGACGATAGATAAGGTTATTTTATAGAGTAGTTGTATATTCTTGTTGACTGTTATAAAATAATTCACGGTTATTACGGTCACTGTGGCATGTGTTGCGCAGTGATAGTGAGAACCGAGAATGATTTGAGATCTTCTTAGTAATTCAAACTCATGATTGTCAGGCCGGTTAGGCAGCTAGGTATGCAAATGCTTAGCGACATGAATGAGATTTGAGTAACTGAGAATTTCTTGGAGATTTCGTTAAAGTATTAGATAAAGTATTTTTGCAAGTATTAAAAGTATTGAATCTAGTATTACGACCCTTCTCAGTTATTAATCTTGATTTCGAGTTATAAATGTTTTAAATGATATTAATCTTCTGTTATAGTTAAGAATCCAGATTTCAATTATAGTATTGATTATAATTTAGTGAGCATTCCTTCGCTTATATTTATTGCTACTATTTCTTGAATTGCGATTATTGCATTCTTATTTCATCCAGTACAGTTCTATATATATAACTTGCTGAGCATTCTTTGGCTCACACGTGTTGTTTTTTTTAAAATCTAACTTTTCAGTAAACTAGTTGGCGAGGCTTAGCATGTGCAGTTCAGAAAGTGGAAAGAAGAAGCAGGATGCTGTTGTGAAGCTGACGTGGATCAGGGTATTTAGATTTAAAGTTGAATTATTGTATGTAAATTATAGTTTTAGTAGTTAGAGTATGTATTTGAGTAGTTGGCCTGGTATACTTCTATTCGAAGTTATACCAGTGATTTAAGTTTGTATAAGTTTTGTAAATAGATTTGTATTTAAGTTGGTTTGGGTTTTCTTGTTTCTAGAACTGTAACCTAAGATCCTGAGTTGGGAGTTGGGGTCAAAGAGCTTTTGATTGAGTTTTAATTTTTATTTCAGTTTTATTTTGATTTTCAGATTTTTAGTTTAGTATCCAGCAGGTTTATGTTGTATTTACGAATACATCATGGCCAATTTTTGTTAGAATTATTGAGTTTGTTAGCGTGACGCCCAAATCTACTGACCCCGGATTTGGGGGCGTTACAGGTGTGGGATACAAAATCAGTCAATTATTATTAGAAAAGTAGGATTATGTTTAGCATATAAGAAATATTAGTTTCAGATATTTTGCTTGTAGGAAAAAATATAACATATTTTTTTAATAATAATTTTTTTTGTTTCTAAATTGTATAGTAATCTGAATTCGATGCATAATGTATATTTACAAAAATATTAACAAAAAATGAGTTTAAATTATATTTCAAATTAAACAGACTAATTTCAGCACTGAATCAAACACGTGATATCAAGAATGATACCTTAATCTCATACTAGCATAATCCGATTCCTGATTCCAAACTGATACCGTTTTCTGAACCAAACGACTCCTTAATGGACTCAAATATCTTTTAATGGATTCAAGTATTGAAGATGTATCAATATGAAATGCGATCCTTAATCTAGGTAGCACAACGCCTCTATCTTATCATATTGTTTGAAAATTGATTTCTTGAAGATGAGGACGTCCTCTAGTGCCAATGATAGAGAAAAAGAAATCTCATGCTAAACTTCTACAATCTCATGCTATGCTTTCTAGAGGTCTCATATCGCATTTTATTTTGTACTCTATCAAACAACAAACACGACCAATCACATAAATTGCCATTCGTCATTCAGTGTGTTTTCGTGTTCTTAGCAAAATATATGTATTTTGTTTCGTAATTTTAGTAACATCCGCAATTATTATTATATCAAATTCTCTCTATAACAAAATATATTCCTCATTTTTTTAACTTTTTTTTTATATTGTGCATAGTTATAGATATAAAAGCTTTTTTTTTTTTTTTTTACTTCTAACCTGAAGCAGTGAAGTGTCACAAGAAATGCCATCCTGTGGACCCCACATTGTTACAACATCGGATTCCTCTGTGTTCAAAATCTCCGACACAGGTTTGGATGAAACCTCCTCATATTTTTTATTTTTAAGCAAAGAATATATTCTTTTATCTAGTGAATTTATAAATTAACTGTATATAATAAAGGCCTGAACCAAAAAAATAAATAAAGAAATGAGAGAACAACCCCGTCAGATCAATTGAAATTAAACAAATGAAATTATTTTAACAAGCTTAGCTAAACTCACTGAAAACTCATTTAAACATAACCCAATAAAAAAAGGACCTAGCTGAGCCCAGCCGAGCCAAGCCGACACAGCCATACAGAACCAGAAGAAACAAGGAATGAATCAACATTTAAATATAGATATAATGATATACATGGACAGGTGTCAGGAAGCCAACAGCTGTCCGCAGGACCTTCTTATCCTGGGAATATGTTACTGTGTTGTACCTTCTAGATATGTATGTATCTAATTGTATGTATACCTTATCACCAATAAATATTTCTACTACAGTATTATACTACTCCATTTTGTTACAGAAAATTTGAATTTGGTTTTGGAATCCGCTCCTCCTCTCTATTCTTCGACTTGTAATTGGCTCGTTGTTCCAGGCAGCACGTAAGAAAAGCCTACCTTACCTAGCCCACTTTTCTTCTAATCAATTTCCTTTTTTCTTTCGTATATTGATGTTATAGGCCCACTTGGGTCCATAGCCCACATGCTGCCTTTAATTTTTTTCCTTCTTTGTGCTGCTTTAGATTAAAATTGCATCCCATGTTTTGGGTCGATAGGGACATATGAGTTGCAACAATAAAACGTACGTTTGATTAGTAACATAAATAGGTGAAAATTAAACCTATAGTAAAACTTTTTAATGAAATAAATAAATTTAATTATCATATTTTTGCTCAATATATTAAAAATCACAGTTATCATGTTCTTGCAAAATTTTGATTCCCATTTATACCAAAGCTGGGACTTATAGTATATTTTTGCTAATAAAAAACTGAAGACTCAAATCAAGAAAGATGTTAATTTCATATTTTGCAAACAACCTTGTACTGTTTCATTGGATAGATATTTAAAATTTTCAATTTTTTCATTTTATTTATACAAATTCAAACATAACTCAATCTTATGAAATATGAGAACGAACGCCTCATTCCGCCAGTTTTTTTTTTTTCCTCTCTAATGTTGTGTTTGATTGGGGTGAATCAAATTGGAGGGAATGAAATGGAATTTGAATAAGAACATAGTTAAATGTTTAAAAATTTCATTCCTTACATCATTCCATTCATAACCACCAAAGCTAAAGTTTAAACACACCAACTTGAAAACGAATGATCCATTCTCCCTCCAACCTATTTTCTTCCCAAATCCTATCATACAAAATTTGCACCCACTCATTTTTTTTAAAATTTTACCTCTCATGTTCAATGTGTTCCTTTAATTTCTATTCAATCCATTTCATTCTCCCCAACCAAATTCTCCCCAACCAAACACGTTACGAAGTGACAAGGAGATATCCTTCATTTTTATGTCATTATGTGAATGGAGTTTTTCTAGAGAATCAAACCCAGGGAGTTATACAGTCTATACACTACATCCCAAAGCTTTAGAAATTTAACAGCTAGCCTAATAAAAAATGAAAGTGTGTAAATGGAACAATACATTGGATGATGGAAAGGAGAGACCCAAATATCATCCACCCAAGAATATTTATAATTCTGTGTAAAAAGTAAGCATAGAAGAGTTGCCACTTTCTATTTATTAATGGCTACAAACTGCTCTACTAGCAATGGAGGCTCATATTTTAACAGGAAGAAATGATCACTTTAAAGCTCAGTTAGAAACATGATTACAAAAACGAGCAATTAGTACTGGCGGTGCAGCACAGCTTATACTACTCTATAACAGTGTGCCAACAAAAGGGAAGCTCTTGAGGCTATGTATAACATTAAATTACACAACCAAATAAAAGAGTGCTGTATATTGATCATAACAGTAGATTTCTCAAGTACATCAAAATAAAAGAGGTCAAGGAAAACGAGAAACAACTACTTGCACACTTTTGAAGAGTAAAAACGGTTGGATACATCTGGTCAACATGCCTTTGATTTGCAAACAGAGTGGCTGACAAGAAGCGATACCTGTGTCTTCTGTGACTGAGGGTCTTAATTATCATCGGTCCTCAGGGAAATGATGTCTGTTCCTCTTATGCGAGTTGTAATCATCAGTCCTTCTACCATAGGGGGAGCGAGCTCTTCCTCTATGTTGTCTGGAATAACGATCTCTATCATTCCGCCGGGGTGAGTAGCTCCGAGATCGTCTTCTACCATCCCCTGACCATAAAAAACTGTTTTGAGGCCTGATTTCATTTTAGGATTTAAAATTTCACCATTACTGTGCTCACCGTGTTTGTCTTTTGCTCCTTGATATCTTCCAGGAGTAGGAGTTCTTCCTCGCTTTCGTTTTGCCTAGAATGTATAATGGGGAAACTAGATCAGACAGCTATTTACTGATAAGCCAATATGTATCCACGGACTTGTCTCTCAAGTAAATCCAATACAAAGGTATTCACATATGTACATGAAGAAAATAACAGAAATAGTGGATCGCTAAAGAATGAAATAGTTTACTATGCTTCCTAAATTTCCTCGAAGAACATTTAAGGATCCAGAATAACCATGTTGACATTGTTACTGATAATGCTACCTAGTTCAGGGAAGGCAACTCTCTACAACATAGCTGAATTTCAATCGATGCATTTGATATCTCACGGCAGAGGTCATGCCTCGAAAGGATAAGTTCAACCGTGTTGCTTTTGAAGTTTACAGTTTGAAATCAGTGGAGTTCGAGTCAGACATGTTACTGATGGAGCTCCTGAATATAGGGGAGACAACTCTCTTCGACATAGCTGAATTTGAATTGGTGCATTCGATATGCGCAGCAGAGGTCGTGTCGTGAAAGGGTAGATTCAACTGTTTAGCTTTAAAGCTCACAGTTGAAATTGGTGAAGCTACACATATCAGACCTGCTGCCAAAATTTGTCAAGCAACGTGTTTGAAAAAAACAGAACTAAATCTTTATAATAAAAAATGCTCCCTGCAAATAAATATGCCCGATTCGCATGTAACCCTACTAGATAAAGAATGGATACCTTCTCCACAGTAACTAATCGGCCTTCCAGCACCGTACGATTCAGATGCTTAATGCAACGTTCGGCATCCTCATTCGTTTCCATGGTAACAAAAGCAAAGCCACGGGATTCTTTCGTTTGAGGATCCTTTACCAGATGGCAATCAGTGACCTGTGACCAGATTGTCAGTCAGCACTTGATCTGTGATGCACTTATGTACTACTGGTATATACTTTACTATGAAATACTAAGAACGATTTTCAAAAAGATTTATCTGCAGGAAGTTCATCATAATTATATCCTAGGAAGTGTTTTTATCAAACCCAAACACATGACTTGTAAATGTCAATAGGTACATTCAAAAGAAAATGACAAGATCTGCAATCGCTGCCTACACTTTAACTTGTCTTGATGTTTGTGCATAAAAATTTTTAAATTGAAAGATCAAGACATCTATCTAGCTAACACATAAGAGCAAGCAGCAGATGCTGAAAACTACTTTGCAACAATCTAACCCCCCCCCCCCCCTTTTGCAAAAATAATAATAATAATAATAATAAACAAATTCACAGGGAGCTTGAGCAACGTCTTGATACCTTTCCTTCATTGCTGAAAAACTTCTCAAGGTCAGTGCTAGTGACTCTAGTAGATAAGCCCATTATATAAAGATTGTTTCCAGGGTTAACAACATCACCAGAATCACGGCTCCTGCAAATTTAATATGTAAGTAATCTAGAGCACATCCTGGATTGAAATAACACCACACATGCCCATCAACCAAACATATAAAGCAAACAAATTAAAAGAAACTCTAATAAAATTTCCAGCAGTGAAGCAATAACCTGGAGCGCCTCCTCCTAGACCTTGATAATGATCTCGATCTGCGCCGCTCAGCAGGTAACCCAGATTTGGGTGGAGAAACAGACCTAAAAGCGATATCAGCAGAAAAATTAACTAAATATTCTGTTGGAAGAATCATTTAAAGAAATGAAGTAAATCCTGAAAATGTAAGCATCATAATAATTCAATATCACAACTCACCTTCCTTGTCGGAAAGACATCTACCTAAAAGAAATGTAAAATAAGTAATCAAAATACAAAAACTGTCACTAGGCAATACAACAGATGAGGGTAAGTCTCTCGAAAATGTGTATATTCAAGATGCAAAACTAGGACAGTGGCAATACTGTGTGTAAACATATACTCCTAGAACATATACACATAATGTTAGTGATAATAAATTCATCCAAGGCTTTGATTAGTTTAGTTATCTAAATGAACAAAACATATAACTTAACGAACTGGAATGGTTATTTATTCAGGTTAAGTATGGTTTCATATAGGAATAGTTTGAGGAACCTAAATTAGCTAATTGAGTAGTAATTTTGAAGCTGTAAACTAAGTGGCATAAACAATTCACATGAGATAATTTCCTGGTTACTAAAACAAATTCACGAATACTTGATCCTCAATACAGCAACGGAACTTAACAATTTGTTAACCAAATCAAACAACATAGTAGAGTACAGTATATGATTAAATTTTCGCAGCTACATGTAGCCTATGTACATATACAAATATTAGTTAAATGGTACCTTGGGCTGGATTAGAAATGCACAAAGATGAACAAACCCCCTAAATAAATTCGCATAAATGGCGGCAGTTACAAGGGCGGCTAATGGAGCGAAATATCCTTTGTACCAATCGGGGTCCCACGAGCCTACCGTCCCGTATTTTTATTTTAAAAATGATACTACAGTAGTATAATTTAAGAAAACGTTCTATCCATGTCCAGAGCTATTTTGAGGGTATTTGTAATAAAGTAGAATATTCCATAAATGAATAATTTTATTAAATGAACTTTCCAAAAAAAAAATTTCATTAAATAAATAATTTTGTTTGGTCCCGACATCCTAGAGACGGTGTATTTTTGATCTCGATAGATGAATAATCTCGATTAATGAATAAATTTTCCAATCCCGAACGTATTCATTTATCGAGGTTTAACTGTATATTCCTTTACATTTACAGTTTGATCATATTCTAATATAATACTGTATACTATAAATAACTATGAAAATTATAAAAGAGTTTTGAAATAATATTTTCCTAATTTAAATAGAAAGTATATATACTATACATACTTTATTTCTATAAACTAGATAATACCCGTGAATGTGCACAAATTTAAAGATAATGAGAAAAATTAAAAAAATATGAGTTAAGTGATAAATCAAATAATATTGGGAGAAACATTCAAAAAAAAGTGAAAAATTTCGGACAGATTGAATATAAATTTGTAAGTAATATATTTTTGAATGCTATTCAAAAAAATTAATATGTTATTATTATTGTATTTAGTACAATTAATTTTTATATTCGTTAGTTTTTTTCTTTTGTCAAATATATTTATTGAAATTTGAATTAGTTAATTTTGGAGAAAATATAATGTACGTGACTACAAATCTTGTTCATAATAATTAATTTTCATTTATGTTAGTTAGATTTTCGACATTCAAATAAAAATTAATTCAATTGTTTAACTGTTAATTTTTGGGTTAGGCAAAAACTTTTTTTCTCATATACTGTATGATACTCCCTCTGTCCCAAAAAACTTTTCTCATTTCTCCTGGACACGTTTGCCAACGCACACTTTTGATCGTTAATATCTTTAATTTCGTATTAGTATTCAATATAAAAACTTAACTGTATTAAAGTACTCATAAATACGAATCCAACAAAATCACTCATGATTATATTTGGTTTTATAGATTAGACGTAAATTAGTAATTTGTCTCTTGTTATGAACAATGCCTACATATCAAACGAGAAGAATAATATGAGACGGAGGGAGTATATAATTTCTTTTTTAGATTATGTTTAGTTAAATTTTATATTTTTAAAATGAAATATTAAGTTCTCTTCGATTTATTTTATAAATATAGTATAAGTGGGAAAATAATAACTAAAATAACACTTTTACATAATCAAAATATTTCAACTTATACTAAAATATTTTAGAGTATAACACTTTAATTATTTATGTAAACTGTTATATCAAACAAGGAATAATTAATTAAAGACGATTGTCAAAGATTATTTTTTCAAATATTTCTAGATGCAAACTCAAAAATCTCAATTGTAAATATAAAATCAACATCTTAATATATCCCTGCCTCAAGTAATGAATCTTTTCACTAATATATATCATCAGTTTGGTTAAATTTTCTAAATTCAAAATATTCAAAAAATAGAATGCTTTTCACACATATAATGTTATAGATAAAATAATTTTTAGAAGTAATCTACATAAACAAAAATATTGATTATTTATAAAAAAAAATGCTATATATGATTTAAATAATCATGACGATAAAATTAAAGTATGTTGAAATGAAAGTTGTAGAGATAAAAAAGCATGAAATACAAATTTGATGAGGATTAAATTTTGCTCAACTTATACTATTATTTATAAAATTTATGATAGATATTAAAAAAAAATTGACCTTTGAGAAAAGTGTGATAATTATGAAATGGAATAAATACAAATTTAAATGTAAATAGAAATAATGGATGATAAGATAAAAAAATGAATGAGATACTTAGGAAGGAAAATAAGAATTGAGGAAAAAAATGTAAAATAATAAATGAATGGAGAGGAGAAAGAGAATGAGGGAGGGAAGAAAAGTGTAGAATAAACAATATTTCTGTGTAAAGTGGGAGGAGAGAGAAGAGTAAAAAAATAAATATTTGAGAAAGTAAGAGGAGAGAGAAGAGGGAATTTTGGGAGGGAAATTGGGGGTAGGGAATTTTATTTTAGTATAGGATATAGATATAGATATCTAGTTGGAAAATAGTAAAAATTAATTACACATTGAACAATAGAAATATGCAAAAAAGAAAGGGAAAAAAAAAAAAAAAGAATGCGAACTGCCTAAAGTTTGTCCACAGGAAAAGTAAACTCGTCCCATTACACTTGCCATATTTTATATCCTATGTTTGACTTTTCTGGAAATAAGATGGCAATTAACAAATATAAATTCTAGCAATCCAGCTCAACAAGAAACCCGAAGGAGATACTTTCTTTGTATCAAGGTTTTGGATCCAATCTTCGGTCACCCAAGATTTATTAGAGAATAACTACTTTTCTAAAAGCTCTACTCAAGAAAAAGAAAAAGGAAAAAAAGAAACACAGAATAACTAGGCCAAATTCACAGTAATTCATTATAACTGTAACAAGAAATTTAATTATTCGAATACATGGTTCACGGTTCACCTACAAAAAATGGAAGTCTGAGCACTGATATTATATTTAAGCAAAAAAGCTTCAAGGGAAGAAGAAATGGACAGACTAAGAACTACTAGTTCACAGACAGGTGAAAAGGAATAACACAATACAAAAAGCAAAATAAAAACAATATATAAGGGGAACAGTACAGCATGTATATTAATTTTTAAGGAGGATCTCCAGGGCTTCAAAGAAAAGAGGAGCCATTTCGGGGCTAGGTGTTTTAATTGCACACTTGAGACCAGGAATTCCCACCACTGTTGTGAGTTCAATCAAGAAAGGGATTGGTTGAGGCATCTTGGCAGAGAGATACAGGACCTCCTGGTTAGCATGTTTACGCTTTGCAATAAAGAACATATTTGATGCGGCCAGCCGGTCTAGTGTAGCTTCCACACTGTTGATCACAATGCCTGGAAAATCCCTTATGACCTCATTTGAGTCCGGTAGTGACTTCCATGTCTGTAATGTGGAATAACAATAGCTATAAATTTCTAATTCAAGAAACTCAACCGTATATAAGATTGTTAAAAGTTGAAACTATCACAGTGTAATTCAGGAAGAACATAGGTTACTTTTGAAAGACAGAATAACATTACAAGTTACAGAATGTTACTTGTTTGCAGAATCCCAAACTTGTTGATTGATTTTAGAAGGTAGCAACTTAATTCCTTATTTATATCATATATTTTGCAATGATTTGAACTCGAGTTGAAAGAATATACAGGTAACACAAGTATGTTACCTCGAGAAAAGATGTGCGCTCCATTCTCCCGTCCTCCGTAAAAAGAACCAGCAATGAAATTTTATCATTGAAATACCATACAGGTTGCTGAGCATTTTTTACAGCGACCTGTAAAAGTGTATTTGGTGGACCAGGAGCTACATTCTGGAACAAAACCATGGGAAGAAGAGTTCTGGCAGATGACCCAGGTAGCACTTGTGGGACCTTAATAACAACAATTATAGTTACAAAAAGTTTAGGAATAAGAAACCCACGTTCCAGATTAAAATAACTGGTACCTGAAGTGGTCCAGCAGAAGCAAGACCAAATGTATTCTTGTTGAACTGAATCATGAACCCATCAAGGGGAACCTGTGAATTGTTCTCAAATAACATGCTGTAATATATCTGGCCATCTTTTCGTATCAGTTGTGCCCTGATCTGTAAACCTTGACCGGCTGAGGCAGGCAACACAATAGGTTGAGTGGGGCTGCAAGCAAAAAGCAACATGAGTATATTACATGTAGGTAAAACAAAGTATGCAATCAGACTGAATAAGAAATATATATATCATGTATTTGGAATCTCTATTGACTCAAAGTCTGGTGTGCTACTTTGAAAGGGTACTAAAAACTTACACATCTAGCGTTTCAGGCTGATCAAGGGACACAATAGCATTACTACTACTATCGCCATCCCCCATCAGATCAAGTAAATCGGCTACAGGTGCTGCAGGGACTGGTTGCCGTGCTGCAGCATGTGGAGCATTGCTTGAAGTTGGTGGCGGTGATGCTCCATTGTCGATTCCATGAGAAGGTGATTCCGAATATCCTGGCTCACCTGCTTCTGGGTAATCATCTTCATCAGTTCTTTGAAGAGTTCTTACTCGTGTTACAAATGCATCTGGGGGCTTGTGATACACAGAGGACAATGTAGCTATGTTGGCAAGAAGCTCATCAAGAAGAGATGGATCAAGGAGATTTGAATCATCACTTATCACAGGCTTTTCAGCCAACACAACGTCCTTTGCTGCCTGAATAATAAAACAAAGCTCTAATATATCTGGAGCAAGTAAATATAAAATGACACACAGAAACAACTCTTTAAGTAACAAAGAACGGAAAAGGAACGACCGAAACATTATAGCAAGATTAAGGATATAGCAATTTCCTTTGTCAAGGTCGGTGGGAGGGTAATACCTCAGGATCAGTTGAAAGAAGGCGCCAGTATATGTATGCACGATCTCGTAAATCTGGATTGTCAGTCTCAACTGTAGCATTATTCAAGACAACCTTCATAGATAAAACACGAGGTTATTATATACAAGAAATAGATAGTAAGCAATTAGCAAACACTTCAGCTCTGCATGTCACTTTAAAGTAGAAACAGGAACTACAAATACAAAACAGCATGTCAGTATAAAAGAAAAGAATATCCGATTATAGTTATTTGGCGAAAAAATTTCCTTCAGCACGAAAACAAGGACCATGACACTCAGCCTGTAATATAGGCACATAATGGCAGAATTGCAAAACAAGCATTCTTTTAAATTGAGAAGTAAAGAAGTTGTGGAAGTACAAATCAAGATACAATCTTATATTATTTCAAGACCTGAATCATCTGCTGAGGGCCTTCAGTAGGTTTCTTGAGAAATAGTTTGACTGTGGCTGTCAGCAACTGCAACTGAACTTGAGCAGGTTCTTCAGGGAAGGTCTCTAAAAAGCTTTCGAGGAGCTCATCAGCATTGTCAATTCTTTCCGCATATTCACCAATAATCCAGATCATTGATGCCTATAAACAAAAGAATTTAAGAGAATATATTCGATGAACACGATTATATAGAAATATTACAATATTGTAGTTCTTGTCATTACCTTGGCCTCCGGCTCATCTAAAGTGTCTAAACTCTCACATAGTGTAGCAATGATGGACTCGTAGCTGAAAGGCAATATGAAACAAAAAATAATTTTCCATTTGGCCAACAGCTATAATTTGTACAACCATATAGTAACCCATCATGCAAAAGAAAAAGAGCAAGAAACTTACGTATTAGGATATCTCCTAAAGATATCTTTGATGACTATAATAGCCTCTTGAACCACATAGTTTACTTTAATCTTAATCAATTCAAGCAGAACACTTATGCATCGCTCAGCAGCTCTCTCTAACTTGATGGCACACCGTCCAATAGCACGCACAGCTCTTCTGACAAAATCTACATCTACTTCTGTAGCGTATTCTTTGAACTCCAGTAGAACCTACATTGTAAATTAGAAATATTTTCTAAAAAGTTCAAATGAGGTGCTTATAAAATAATATATAATAATTACCAAACACTACGTACCTGGTCTATGTTTCTGTCTGAAGCAAGTTTTATCATAATTTCCAACTTCTCCATCTTTACATAAATTGGATCATTGTACTTGCAGAAAAACACCTAGCCAGCCATCCACCACAGTCAAGATAACTTGTTTGGATAAGCATAAGGTTAGTCACAAAAGAGATGACTTGTGTGTGCAGTGGAGAAAACAAACCACATCGTATCACCTTGATTTCATGAGCAAGAATTGAAGGTCGTCTTTGTACAATAAGATTTATATTTCGCAGGGCAACATATTGAATCTCAGGTTCTGCAGACAGTAATGTCACAAGAGGTGGAGCCATTTTCTTGTAAGGGTTACGAACAGCATCAGGACTGGTTATGAGTTCCATTTGTTGAAGAATCATCTGTACAATAAAATAACGAATTATTTTGGACATACAAGGATCATCACTCAGGAAGAAAGGTGATAGGCAATTACATATATAAAGAGCATCAATTTGTATGTATGTATGTTTATATATATTTATATATATATATATATATATATATATATATATATATATATATATATATACTGTAAGCAGTTCAAAACAATAAAAGAACCATTATTATATAGAATATCAACTTGCCTTAACAGCTGAAAGGACAACCGCACAATTTGCATGTTGTAAACGTGGAGTAACTCGCTCCACGATATTTTCAGCTTCAAGAGCATCAGCAGCCTTGTACTTTGAAAGTGCATCCAATATGAAAACTTGACCCCACCTGAACAAGTAATTCATATCTAAGTCGACAAGAGATGCATAAAATTATTGATACAACCTACCACTTCCAAGTGCATGTCTTTTATAGCATTTCAACAAGATTTAAAGTTCTTTGAAAGTCAAATTACAATAATACCATTCTATTTATGCATGTATAATATAGCATTTCAAAAGTTATGAGGATTAAGCATATCTATAATCTTGAACTTACTCAGTGCATTCATTTAGAGCAGTAAGAAGCTTTGAAAGTGTGTGACTGGTGATCTCGAATATAGGTTTGCTGCTGTGATCTTGAATCTCTGCAAGAGCCGCAACAGCATTTGCCACAACCATAGGATTATTGTCAGATATCAAATCTTTTAGAGCATCTAGAAACCCTCTATCCTCAACTAGCTCGGCGTTAATGTCATACAGTTTAGCAACACATATTGCGGCTGTCTTGCGAACATATGGATCATCATCCTGAAAGAAATAAAATATTAAAACAATATGGACAAAAGTGAATAACCGTTATTTTTCAGTAGCATGGTGAAGTATTATGCCTAAAACTAAAACTCGCAAAAAAATTGGGGTGCACAAGACATCACAGTGTGAAATTGCTAGAAAATATTCGTGTACTCGGCCAATATGAAGTGAAAATAAATAAAAAAAATGGTTACCTTTAGACATCTCTGGAGGGGATCACAGAGATACTCTGTAATTTTATCAACACGAATGCATCCCATCGTTCGTACAGCCAATGCACGAATGAGAGGATTTGGGTCTTGTGAGTCCTGGAACAATACGCAATAATAAGTTTTGGAAGACTTTGGCATTTATTAATGTAGAATATTTCCTATAATTCTTACCTTCACAAAAGTATTTACAGCAAGTATTGCGAGATCAGGCTGGCTCTTAGCATAATTTATGAGATAAAGATAAACAAGCTTTTTGAGCTCCAAGTTCTCTGTCTGCATGCAATTTACAACGTCGGTGAACAATGATGAAACATCTTTCCCGACAGTCATGGCAGCAATAACTTTTTTAACAGCATCTTTTCTCTTGTCCTGCATACCAATAAAACGGTTTATTAAGATGCAATGAAAAAGGGAATACTATCAGATGCCATGACTTACAAAATAAGGATGTCATTGTCGTCAATCTACATGGTTACATTTTAACAAACCCTAAATTACCCTCGCCTCCCTCATGATCCCCAAAAAAACAAACCAACTAAAGAAATCTAAAAAAGCTTTTGCTCTTCAAATGATTTTCAAACCCAAACTTTGAATAATTCAACCAAAACTACACAAGTAATTATGAATTATACATAATACTAGATAACAGGAACCACAGATAACACGGTCTCAAGCAAACACAGTCTTTAAATATCAGACAACTGCAGGGAAAGAAACCAATACCAGCAGATAAAAAACAATATCTTACATTTTGTATAAATGTATCATTTATTATCACTCATTGGCCTAATATAGAAGTTTAGCACAGAGCCCACATATCCTTTTTAGACGAACCTGGTCATAATCTACATGGTTACCTATCCACAAACATTAACACACCCCTCCCTCCTTGCATTAACAGAAAAAATGAATCTGCAAAATTTCTTAGTCTTCGAATTATTTGCAAACCTTAACTTCGTACAAGCCAAACATAAGTGATTAAAAGTGCACACAATAAAGTTAACAGTAACCATAATAACGCATCTCAAGTGAACACAGTCTTCCTGATTTTGGCTACGTTCGTACTATGATGTATTACACAAACTGATAGGAGGAAACTGGACCCTAATCCTTCAACCTAAATCCAGGTAAAATAGTACGTACATATTTCGCAGTCACTGTGCTTCAGCCATATACATAAAACCATAGTTACAGGAAACGTGGGACGTAGCCACGTATTGCGAACCCGATACTTCGTTCCCGAATCGGGAACAAACGCGACCCGAAACGTTGTGGGACGCGACCCGAAACGTTGACAATAACGACCCGTATTATCCAGTACTAATGTCTTTACATAAATTATCTTTTTAATGTTTTAAACACCCCAAGTCCCAAGCTCAATTAAATGTATCATTTTCAGGCCCAATAACCTTATAAATCACAAAACATTAGGAAACTTATAATAATATATAAGTTACAATAATTTTGATGATAAATATTTATATTATTAATTGAGTTTTTAATTGGAAAAATCTATATTATAGCAGATTTTTTTTATAAAAAGACCCTTCGTACCCATGCGTTCCATCGTACCCATACGTTCCGTCGTACCGGATTCACTAAAAGTGATGTTCCGCGTATCCGTTTCCGTACCCCGTTTCGAATCGAACCCCACCTTATGTGACTATGCATAAAACCTATGTTACCCGGACTCTTCGATTTTCCTCAAGTACCCGTGTCGGACGCTCGACACTCGGACATGGGTATTGACACTCGGACACCTATTTTAAGCCAAAAATATGTAAAATTTTCAAAATATTGCCGAGTCCGACGCTTGTACACGTATCCATGTCGGACACTTTTAGCCGAGTCCGGGTAGCATAGCATAAAACCGTAAATTTTTAAACAATCCTACATTACCACAGAATCAACTCTCACTTCATTCCCTGTGTACGTCATTCTATTTTATAGCTAAAATACACTTAGATTCTCAATCGGGCCTAATCGATGATGGTCTTACCAAGAACCCTTTTGGCATCTAAACCTACAAAAGAATATAAACAAACCAACATCTGTTGGCTTTCTCCGTACATCCTATCACATTATCTAACCTAAATTAAATATTACTTTACTCTCTTCACGTATCTAACCTAAATTAACCATTACTTTACTCCCTGCTACGACACTTTTCTTTATAGCTAAGACAAACACATCAAGTATAAATTCTCAATTGCCCCAAAACGTCTTAGGCAAAACACTTTTAGCATCTAAACCTAAAACTGAGTATAACCAAATCACCATCTGCTACTTAAAATCATGCCTGTAAACTAATCGCAAAGGCTTTCTCAGTACATACACATCGCAATTTCGATACCTCAAGATAACATTCACTATCAGTAATCTACAAATCACAATATACATACACGCAAGCAAATAAACACAAAAACAAACAACAAAGTGCAAAATCAATACTGAAACAGAAGCAGATCTGTAATTAAAAAGAGCAGAATCGACAATTCATAAGTTCAATTGAAGCAGATCAAGCATAAAACGAAGTAAATAGAGTTAATTCAGCTAAATACTTGACTATATATATACATGATATGTATGTAGATGTGTAAATATGGTGAAGAATACCTTGTACTGAGAATTGAGTTCCTCTTTGAGCTCAGGGATTTCTCCTTTTTTAGTAGTGGAGAAGTACTTGGAGTCGTGGCCGCTCATATTTTCCGGCGATCGGGGCCGCAGAGAGAGAGAGAGAGAGAGAGAGAGAGGAGAGTTGAATAATATTTTACTTGTAGTCTTGGTTGGGAATGGCGATCGAGAATGTCTTGTTTAAAGCTAAAAATTGGAAACGCCCTTGTTTATGGTAGTTACTACAATTTAATCCTTATTGTTATTTCCTAATAAAAAATCTTTATTGTTATCGATAAACAAATATTATTATGAGAACAGCATAATTTTTGAAGCAATTTTTCAATCGATTTTGTTGTACATATAGGTGCATGTTTGTCTTTCTAATTAGAAAATTATTTTATTAAAAATATATATATAATTTTTAGAAAAAAAAATGGTATTTGGCCTTGTTTTTTTAAAAAAAAAATCAGAAAATACATCACGCAGTTTTAAAAAATAAAAAACACGAAAGAAAATAAAACCAAACATCAAATTTTCTTCATGTCTCTCAGTATTTGTGCATAAGCATTGGATTTTTTGCAAGCTTATGCTTTTAGCTAGCCGTAAGAAAATAGCCAATATCAGTATCCGTGATGCAGACCACTATACTATAATCTGTGTTCGGGTTGGTCTCTCAATGTTGAATCAAGTACCAGCTATATTAATATTTATTATATATTATATTACACTATAATTAATTTATAAAAAAATTAAAAGTACCCATAAGATATTTTAACGAAAACCCTCTTTCAAATACACCCAATCATTATGATTCACGCAGAAATGGTTACAAAGGGTACCAAGGGTGTATTTAGTAAAGTCTAATGGTTTCAAAAGCCGTCGATTAAAACTACGAAGCAAATCCACATTCTGAAGATAGTTATTACCGCTAATCTCATCGAATGGGTAATTTTGTGCTGGGGCTCCCAGCCCAGGAGTCTCAATCAATTCTTGGGGTAAATTACCTACATAAGCCATTGGGCTGAGTTGGCGGAGGGTTAGAAGGATTAGGAGATAAGGATAACGAAAGGACGAGAGAGGCGGTGGAGAGATGTGTGATGTTCGTTAAAAGAAGAGTAGGGTTTTTTTGTGCTCCCTTAAGAACCGACGGTGTATTTGAAAGAGGGTTTTCGTTAAAATATCTTATGGATACTTTTAATTTTTTTATAAATTAATTATAGTGTAATATAATATATAATAAATATTAATATCAATGTTGGACGAGGCAGTTGATTCGGCGCCGCCTACATTAAATAGACGATTGGAGTTACCAGCTTGGAGGATGCTACATGTAGACCCTTGTGTATGTTTTAGAATTTTCTTTGCGACTTTAGTTACCACGTGAACGGCATAGAAAGTGCGAAAGGACGGTAAACAAGATGCGAAATGTGACTTCTGGCATGTGATGGAGTAAGGACATGGTTATTCATTACTAGCCGTGGATTTCATTTAAATTATTGATTAAGGAAATTTAACCTTTCTTTCTGTTTCTTCTTATCTCGATAATACCCTATCACCTTTGATAATCAACTATATTTCAATTGATGACGAATTTTTCAAATTCATTTAAATACATTTCTTTTTTTCAAAGATAACTCTATATTTCAGGGGATCACTTGATTCAACATGATGCATATAAATTATTACAGATAGTATATAACACAAAAGGATACAGGAGCTCCTGGTTAGCATACTATAAATTATTCATATAACACAAAAGGATACAGGAGCTCCTGGTTAGCATGCTTCATAACAACATGTTTGAGGCTACTTTAGTTTCCACGCTTTTGATCACCATGCCTGGAAATTGTTGGAATTCGGGCATAATAACGCAACGGAAATAACGTAAATAACAATTAAAAACGAATTCCAAAGCCCGGATCCATGTATAAAATGATGATTATGGTATAAAAATTCTCAAGAACAAGATTGTACCTTGTTAAAGCTTTCCAATGGATGACAAATGGAGATCCTAGCTTGTTGATTTGAGAGCTAAAATTATAACTCCTTCACCGGTATCCACACTTGAATGCTTGCTTGATTCGTCGAACGATTTCGCCACGGGACGATGTACTAGCCAAAAAATAAATAATCGATGTGTTCTTAGCTTGAGCTTGATTTCTCCCTTGTCTCTAAGTTGTGTATAAACTGAAATTTTCAGTTGTGTTGTCCAAAGAAGACTAGCCAACCTTTGGCTTATAAAGAGAAATAAAGAAAAATGGACCATTAAACAATTAGGCAATTTTTATTTAAACAAATCTTATTTATTTAAATAAATTAATTAAGTCATACTTAATTAATCAAATAAGTCAAGAAAATACATCTTCAAATTTTATCTTTAACTAATCAAGTCTCACTTAATTAATTTTATAAAATTCGAATTATTATTTATTATTAATTTAAAATCATAATTTAAATTATTATTAATTTAAATTCATGAAATAAATTAATATCCCTTTTAAACATTCTTTTTGTGTGACCCTGTAGGTTATTATTTAATTGGCAACAATTTTATTCTCTAATAAAATTGTAAACAATAAGCGGCGTCTAGTAACACATTATTGCTACCCAATAAAACAATAATTAAATCAACGATTCAATCAACCTTTTATGACTAATGTTCCATGTAATATAATCCCTTTAAATCATGATATTATAGATTAAACTCGAGGCATGTAATGTGTCATCCTCTTCATAATTTAATCTTCATTTTCTTGATCGATGAGTAGACTATTTAATCAAATCAACATTTGAGCATGGCCATGCATTTCATAGTCTCACTCAAACAAGAGGCCGATAATATCACTCCTTTATCAGGAGATTTAAATCCCATCTAGATCGTTCATATTTCTCACATGATTCATAATATATCCGATATTCACCTTTATCATTATCCGGCTAAAGATAACTTTTGACGAATTCAAAATATATTAATTTTCATGTAGAATTATAACGACTTCAGGTCTAAGGATCATTACACCATTATCATTGTGAGAATACATATGACACATTTATTATTATTATTTACCATGATGTATCTCACGGTGGGTCTGTCCAGTACCCTGTACTCGTACAGTTACCTATGCATTGCTTTTAGTATCTGCATACTTATGAACAATGAGATGTGGTCATCTTGTCAATAAACATACTAGCCTTAATGTATTATTATTGTCCTAAGTAATAATAATACTCGGCTAGGGACATTTAAGAATATGATACAATCATTATATAATCTCATGTTCAAGTCACATACTTGCAACTATATAATTTGTATCAAGATTCTAAGGACATTTATTATACTTTATTTATTTCGCAGTAAATAAAGCCAATAATAAATATATATATCAAATATATAAAATCACTCAAACACAAATACAATTGATTGTATTGACTCTAGGGCACCAATACTAACAATCTCCCACTTGCACTAGAGCCAATCACCCATGTATCGAATACCCATGCTACTAGTGTGACATTCATGCTTCTGCTGCGACAGAGCCTTAGTCAGCGGGTCTGCAATATTATCATCAGTATGCACTTTACATATGTGAATATCTCCTCTATCATTTATCTCTCGAATAAGGTGATATCTCCGAAGTATATGCTTTGTTCTGCTGTGAGCTCTCGGCTCCTTGGCTTGTGCTATAGCTCCATTATTATCGCAGTAAAGATCTATGGGATCTGCGATCGATGGAACTACACCAAGTACTGTAATGAACTTCCGTATCCATACAGCCTCCTTGGCTGCTTCACATGCCGCAATATACTCGGATTCCATTGTAGAATCAGCTACTGTCTCTTGCTTCGAACTTTTCCAGCTTACAGCACCTCCATTTAGGCAAAACACAAATCCAGACTGAGACACAGAGTCATCTCTGTCAGTCTGGAAACTAGCATCCGTGTAACCCTTTACCGTTAGCTTCTCCTCTCCTCCATACACCAAGAATGAATCTTTAGTTCTTTTCAAGTACTTAAAAATATTCTTGACCGCCGTCCAGTGACCTTCACCTGGATTAGACTGGTATCTGCTCGTCATGCTCAAAGCATACGAGACATCCGGACGAGTACATATCATTGCATACATGATAGATCCAATTGCTGAAGCATATGGAATCTTACTCATGTGGTCCTTATCATCCAATGATTTAGGACCATTCTCTTTTGAGATCGTTATCCCATGAGATATGGGGACATATCCCCTTTTTGCATCTTGCATTCCAAAACGATGCAAAATCTTGTCAATATATGTACTCTGGCTTAAGCCGATTAATCTTCTTGATCTATCTCTATAGATCCTGATCCCTAATATATAGGTAGCCTCGCCCAAGTCTTTCATAGAAAAACTTTGTCCTAACCAAGTCTTTACAGCCTGTAGAGAAGGAATGTCATTCCCTATTAATAATATATCATCGACATATAATACTAGGAATGCCACATGGCTCCCACTAACCTTTTTGTAAACACATGGTTCATCCACGTTTTGAATAAAGCCAAAACCTTTGACTATTTCATCAAACCGGATGTTCCATCTCCGAGAGGCCTGCTTCAATCCATAAATGGATCTATGCAGCTTACATACCTTTCCGGCATCCTTTGGATTTCCAAAACCTTCAGGTTGTGTCATGTACACATCCTCTTCAAGGCTCCCGTTAAGGAAGGTTGTTTTGACATCCATCTGCCATATTTCGTAATCATAGTAAGCCGCTATTGCAAGCAAAATTCTGATGGATTTTATCATTGCTACTGGTGAAAAGGTTTCATCATAGTCAATACCATGAATTTGTTTGAAACCTTTTACAACCAGTCGAGCTTTATAGGTCTGTACTTTACCTTCCATGTTGATTTTCTTCTTGAAAATCCATTTGCACTCTATAGGTTTTACCCCTTCAGGTGGATCAACCAAAGTCCATACTTGGTTTTCATACATGGAATCCATCTCAGAATTCATGGCTTCTTGCCATTTCTCAGAGTCTGGTGAGTTCATAGCATCTTGGTAGGTGAGAGGCTCATCTTGGTCTATGAGCATCACTTCGTCATTTTGAGTTAAGAGAAATCCATAATTCCTCTTTGACTCATGGCGAATCCTACTAGATCTACGAACAACCTGTGTTTCTTGAGCAATGTTATCTTGTATTTCTTGCTCATGCTCCACCTCTGGTTCAATGTTATCAAGTGGTTCTCGATCTTCATCGAGATCTATTTTCCTCCCACTGTCTTTTCTAGAGACTAGCTCTCTTTCTAAGAATACAGCAGTTCGAGCAACAATTACTTTGTTCTCCGAGGGACTATAGAAAGAATAACCCTTTGTTTCCTTTGGGTATCCCACATAATTACATTTTTCAGATTTCGGTCCAAGCTTGTCTGATGTTAGGCGTTTCAAAAATGCTTCACATCCCCATACTTTCATAAAGGACATGCTTTGCCGTTTCTCTGTCCATATCTCATATGGAGTTTGTTGAACCGTTTTAGTAGGAACACGGTTTAGTGTATATGCAGCCGTTTCCAGGGCATAACCCCAGAAATTAATTGGAAGATCTGCTTGACTCATCATTGATCGCACCATGTCCAACAAGGTACGATTCCTCCTTTCAGAAACCCCATTCCATTGTGGTGTTCCAGGAGGAGTTAGTTGTGATACAATACCACACTCCCTCAAATAGTTCTTAAACTCATGGCTTAAGTATTCACCTCCTCGATCAGATCTTAGAGTTTTTATGCTTTCGCCAGTTTGCTTTTCTGCTTCTGCCTTATACTCTTTGAACTTTTCAAATGCTTCGGATTTGTTCTTCAAAAGATACACATATCCATATCTACTGAAATCATCAGTAAACGTAATGAAGTAGAAATAGCCACCCCTTGCCATCGATCTCATAGGACCACATACATCGCTATGTATTAGTTCTAGTCGTACGGTGGCCCTCTTACCCTGTCCGGTAAAAGGAGCTTTAGTCACCTTGCCTAGTAAACAAGCCTCGCATTCATCATATGATTCAAAATCAATCTGATCCAAGAAACCATCTTGATGTAACTTGGAAATGCGTTTCTCGTTTATATGGCCTAGGCGACAGTGCCAAAGGTATGTTTGATTTGAGTCATTAGTCTTAAGTCGTTTGTTATTTACATTCAAGATAGGAGTATCTAAATTAAGAACATACAAACCGTTAAATAATTGTGCAACACCATAGGTAATGTCATTCAAACCAAAAGAGCAACCATTGTCTTTAAAGGTAAATGAAAAACCTTTCTTGTCCAAACAAGAAACAGAAATAATGTTTCTACAAATAGAAGGCACATACAAACAGTTTTCAAGTTCTAATATAAGCCCAGTGGGCAACGATAAATGGTAAGTCCCTACAGCCAAAGCAGCAACCTTTGCTCCATTTCCAACTCGTAGGTCTACCTCTCCCTTAGCCAGTGTCCTACTCCTTTGCAGTTCCTGCACATTTATACAAATGTGAGAACCACATCCGGTATCCAATACCCAAGATGTAGAAGTAGACAAATTGACTTCTATTACATAAATACCTGAAGCAGAAGTCTGGCCAGCAGCAGCCTTCTTCTTCTTAAGTTCTTCCAAATATGCATGACAGTTTCTCCTCCAGTGTCCCGGTTTACCACAGTGGTGACAATCACCCTTTTCAACACCTCCTTTAGGCTTGGTAGCCTTCTTGGGAGCAGAATTAGGATTGGCAGCAGATTTGGACACATTCCTCTTCTTATTGCCCTTCCACTTTCTTTTCCCCTTGGCACCTCCTTTGTTCACCATCAGCATGGGAGTAGGAGATTCCTTCTGAATGTTGGTTTCAGCAGTTCTTAACATGCCCAACAATTCAGTGGGTGTCTTATCTATCTCATTCATGTTGTAGTTCATAACGAATTGAGAAAAGTTCTTGTTAAGTGATTGTAAGATCAAATCTATTTGAGCCTCCGGACCAATCGGGAAGCCCAAGGTACTTAGTTGTTCAATGTACCCAATCATCTTAAGAACGTGTGGTCCAACCGGGTCTCGCTCTCCCTGTTTGCAAGCATACAAAGCCTTGCTCGTATCATATCTCTCCTGGCGAGCTTGTCCCTCAAACATGCTTTTGAGGTGCTCAATTATTTCAAAAGCATTCATCAATTCATGTTGTTTTTGAATTTCAGGAGCCATGCATGCAAGCATAAGGCATGACACATCAGTTGAGTCATCCAAATGCTTCTGATAAGCATTTTGCTCGGCACGTGTGGCTCCAGCAGGAAGAGGATTTGGGTGAGGAACTTCAATGGCATACAACTTTCGCTCCTGCCTGAGGACAATCCTCAAGTTCCTAAACCAATCTAGGAAGTTTGTCCCTGTCAGCTTTTCCTTTTCTAGGACTGATCGTATCGAAAAGTGGTTTGTGTTGTTTGCCATTTATTATCTACAATTTTGTAAAAGCGCATAAAATGAGTTAGTTTGCATGTTTCGTAAAACCAATTATGTTCAAGTTGATTTATAGCATATTCGTAATATACCTCCCACTATTTTTATCAAATTAATAGCCCTTACTATCAATTCGGAAAATGGTTCCCATAAAACCTTTCTTAGTGAGCCAAGATCCATATTTCGTCATATTTTAAGTCAGCTTTGGCTTTCCTCTTAAATATGATTATTTAGGTAGACCGTTTATGTCAATTATATCGTATATAACTCTTGGATAGCTTAGTGAACAACATATTGCTCCGATCTATCTAATAGATTTCACTAAACTCTATGCTTATAAGTTCATAATCCTATTATGACGACTTATTTAAGTTGGACCCAACAATAACATTTCAAGTAAGCTTGTTTACTTAATCACATCTCACCACGATAAAAGAGAAGCCCTTGCTTTGGCAAATCCACTCCTCAATGATCTAGGATTTAATGAGTGTTATTTGTTGGAAAGCATCTGTTTAACTTAATATTTCTTAAGGGATTTTTAGAAAAATTTAACGATCTTGATCGTCTGTTTAAATCTTAAATCGTTACAGATTTTATCTTGTTTAAACATGGCATATGTGTCGTATCTAATACATACATTCTAAAATATCCATACATCCATGCATCCATTCATATATATAATATATCCATGCATCATATGTAAAGTGCAGTTACGCAAAATTAAACGTGCAATGGTTATGGCCCGATCCTATGCGATCTTTTCGAGCTAATGAAAAGATCAAGGTCAATCTATGGTTGTAATAACTAATTATTACAAAATTCTTCTTTGCTTCCCAAGCCTCCATTGATTGCCTTCAGCTTCCCTTTTGAAACAAATTACAAAAGAACTCGAGTTGCATTCGAGAAATAATAATTACAAGAATAACGACATGCAAGTCGTATTTAATTATTACAGACCATAAATAAAATTAAAACATTTATTCTACGGGTCTTTAGGCCATAACCAATGCACCATGCTCATATAACAATTATAGACATCAAATTAATCATGATCACATCGATTAATATTTAACTCCTCAATTTAAATACCTAATTATTTAAAAAGGAATTAAATAAATAAATTAAATTTAATTAATTAAATTCGAATTAATATAATTAACTAATTAAAATTTTAATCCGAATAAAAAAAATTAAATCAAAATTAATTAATCAAAATTCGAATTTAATAATAATATTCAAATTCATAATTTAAATATATTATTAAAATTCAAAATTAAATTAATTAATAAAATTTTGAATTAATAATAATTTTTAAATCCATGATTTAAATATTCAATTATTAACACTTTAATCATGACAAGCATTAAGAGAGAAATGATTAATACCAATAAGTCTAACATGGCAACTAATTGTATTATTAAAGCAAAAGCAAAAGCAAAAGCTAAAATAAAAAAATTAGAATTAAATAAAACAAATAATAGCACAGCACGCCACTCTG
Source organism: Saposhnikovia divaricata (assembly GCA_036435485.1). Classification (NCBI taxonomy): domain Eukaryota; kingdom Viridiplantae; phylum Streptophyta; class Magnoliopsida; order Apiales; family Apiaceae; genus Saposhnikovia; species Saposhnikovia divaricata. The sequence goes on from CM071600.1 coordinate 32,567,323, forward strand.
CTGTTACTGTCAACACGCTGTGATACGCATGTCGTACATGCGCAACACCTGCTTTCTCCGGGTGATGCGCATGTCCGTCATGCGCAACCCATATGTAAATTCCTGTTGCGCATTACCAGAATGCGCAACACCTGTACATTCAGTTTTTCCCAGAAATTGCAGAAAGCTCCAGAACAGTGCAGAATGAAATTTTTCAGTTTATATCAATTCTAAAATTATTCTAATGATGTGTTTACCATATCTAACATATAGTACATCATTCAAAACATGTTATAACAATTTATAACATCATACAAACAATCATAACAATTTATAAAATCTTTTGTATGTTAAAATGAAGCATGACAAAAATTCATAAAATTCATGTATGATTCATTTTCAAGAACACAACACCAAATCATCCTTTTATACATGTAGCTCTGATACCATTGTTGGAATTCGGGCATAATAACGCAACGGAAATAACGTAAATAACAATTAAAAACGAATTCCAAAGCCCGGATCCATGTATAAAATGATGATTATGGTATAAAAATTCTCGAGAACAAGATTGTACCTTGTTAAAGCTTTCCAATGGATGACAAATGGAGATCCTAGCTTGTTGATTTGAGAGCTAAAATTATAACTCCTCCACCGGTATCCACACTTGAATGCTTGCTTGATTCGTCGAACGATTTCGCCACGGGACGATGTACTAGCCAAAAAATAAATAATCGATGTGTTCTTAGCTTGAGCTTGATTTCTCCCTTGTCTCTAAGTTGTGTATAAACTGAAATTTTCAGTTGTGTTGTCCAAAGAAGACTAGCCAACCTTTGGCTTATAAAGAGAAATAAAGAAAAATGGACCATTAAACAATTAGGCAATTTTTATTTAAACAAATCTTATTTATTTAAATAAATTAATTAAGTCATACTTAATTAATCAAATAAGTCAAGAAAATACATCTTCAAATTTTATCTTTAACTAATCAAGTCTCACTTAATTAATTTTATAAAATTCGAATTATTATTTATTATTAATTTAAAATCATAATTTAAATTATTATTAATTTAAATTCATGAAATAAATTAATATCCCTTTTAAACATTCTTTGTGTGTGACCCTGTAGGTTATTATTTAATTGGCAACAATTTTATTCTCTAATAAAATTGTAAACAATAAGCGGCGTCTAGTAACACATTATTGCTACCCAATAAAACAATAATTAAATCAACGATTCAATCAACCTTTTATGACTAATGTTCCATGTAATATAATCCCTTTAAATCATGATATTATAGATTAAACTCGAGGCATGTAATGTGTCATCCTCTTCATAATTTAATCTTCATTTTCTTGATCGATGAGTAGACTATTTAATCAAATCAACATTTGAGCATGGCCATGCATTTCATAGTCTCACTCAAACAAGAGGCCGATAATATCACTCCTTTATCAGGAGATTTAAATCCCATCTAGATCGTTCATATTTCTCACATGATTCATAATATATCCGATATTCACCTTTATCATTATCCGGCTAAAGATAACTTTTGACGAATTCAAAATATATTAATTTTCATGTAGAATTATAACGACTTCAGGTCTAAGGATCATTACACCATTATCACTGTGAGAATACATATGACACATTTATTATTATTATTTACCATGATGTATCTCACGGTGGGTCTGTCCAGTACCCTGTACTCGTACAGTTACCTATGCATTGCTTTTAGTATCTGCATACTTATGAACAATGAGATGTGGTCATCTTGTCAATAAACATACTAGCCTTAATGTATTATTATTGTCCTAAGTAATAATAATACTCGGCTAGGGACATTTAAGAATATGATACAATCATTATATAATCTCATGTTCAAGTCACATACTTGCAACTATATAATTTGTATCAAGATTCTAAGGACATTTATTATACTTTATTTATTTCGCAGTAAATAAAGCCAATAATAAATATATATATCAAATATATAAAATCACTCAAACACAAATACAATTGATTGTATTGACTCTAGGGCACCAATACTAACAATCTCCCACTTGCACTAGAGCCAATCACCCATGTATCGAATACCCATGCTACTAGTGTGACATTCATGCTTCTGCTGCGACAGAGCCTTAGTCAGCGGGTCTGCAATATTATCATCAGTATGCACTTTACATATGTGAATATCTCCTCTATCATTTATCTCTCGAATAAGGTGATATCTCCGAAGTATATGCTTTGTTCTGCTGTGAGCTCTCGGCTCCTTGGCTTGTGCTATAGCTCCATTATTATCGCAGTAAAGATCTATGGGATCTGCGATCGATGGAACTACACCAAGTACTGTAATGAACTTCCGTATCCATACAGCCTCCTTGGCTGCTTCACATGCCGCAATATACTCGGATTCCATTGTAGAATCAGCTACTGTCTCTTGCTTCGAACTTTTCCAGCTTACAGCACCTCCATCTTGTCAATAAACATACTAGCCTTAATGTATTATTATTGTCCTAAGTAATAATAATACTCGGCTAGGGACATTTAAGAATATGATACAATCATTATATAATCTCATGTTCAAGTCACATACTTGCAACTACATAATTTGTATCAAAATTCTAAGGACATTTATTATACTTTATTTATTTCGCAGTAAATAAAGCCAATAATAAATATATATATATATCAAATATATAAAATCACTCAAACACAAATACAATTGATTGTATTGACTCTAGGGCACCAATACTGACAGAAAATCCCTCATCTGAGTCAGGTAGTGACTTCCATTTCTGTAATGTGGAATGACAATAGCCATAAATTTCTAATCCAAAAAACTCAACTATGTAAGAGATTGTTAAATATCGAAAATTCCGGAAGAACATAGGCTACCTTGAATAGAGTACTGAACAACAATTGCAAGGTACAGAACGTTACTTGGTTGCAGAATCTCGAAGTTCTTAACTGATTTAGAAAGTCACAACATTATTTCTTTCTTATATTATACTATGTAATCAAAATCATTCATCTATCCAGTGATTTTAACAATGGGGCATCCAAATAATATCCAGGTAACAAGAGTTTTGGTACATCAAGAAAAGATGTAGGTTCCATTCTCCTGCCCTCCGTAAAAAGAACCATCAATGAGATTTTATCATTGAAGTATCCCCACACATGTTGCTGAGATCGTTTCACAGCCAGGGCCGGCCCTCAGAAATTAAAAGCCCCAAGCGACTCAAAATTTTGTGCCCCATCATTATATAAATCAAATATATGCAATTTATCATTTTAGAAAAAACTTTCTTCTAATAACTCCGCTAGCAAAATCATTCATAAGTCTTTTATATATTTGTATCTTAATTTGTTTTTGTGCCCCCCGCATATCGTAAAATTTCTTTTTGCTCTTCAATGAAAAACAAAAAATGTGTCCCTAAATTTTCATTTTTTGCGGTGCCCCCATTCGAGAGCATAAACGGCTTGGCCTCAGGGCCGGCTTTGTTCACAGCAACCTGTACAGATGTTTGATGGACCAAGAGCTACATTCAGGACCAAAAACCATCAGAAGAAGAGTTCTGGCAGATGACCCAGATGACTGGTACCTGAAGTTGTCCAGCAGAAGCAAGACAAAATGTAATCTGGCTGAACTAAATCATGAACCCATCAAGAGGAACCTGTGAGTTTTCAAATCATGTAAGTGTAATTTTACACCTACACAACAAGCGTTTCGGACTGATCACGGTACACGATAGCATTACTACTGCTATCACCATACCCCATCAGATCAAGCAAATCAGGTACAGGTGCTGCAGGGACAGGTTGCCTAGCTGCAGCATGTGGAGCATTGCTTGAAGTTGGTGGTGCTGATACTCCATTGTCAATGCCATGTAAAGGCATGAACTTCAGAGAAAATGATTGATCTTAAAGAGGAACCCAGATACTTTAAACAATAACAATATGAGCACATTGAAAAAGGTCTGAACTTTATCACTACTCAACTAATTTGAATAAGTTTCTGTTAATTTTTTTTTGATACGCGTTCTCATTTGTTTTAATGATGTATTTTTAGATGAGCTCAAATAAGTAAGGAATTTGTTTGAGCAATGCGTGATCGATGACTAACAAGAGGTAATCTAGCAATCTGTACTTCTGGTGTATATTGTCTGTTGCAATTCTGTTATGCTGATTCTGGTTAATTTTTTGCTGTGCAGCCTACCGTGACTAGTGTTGATTTTGCTGATTTTTTACCAAGGGACCAGCTGGACTATTACTGGTTTTCTAATATTGTTGCTGCTTGCTGCCTCTAACCTGTTACAATGAATTTGCAAAAGACCTTTTGTATAGGCTAGTTAGAGGATTTAATTATTTATGTCATATTTTGTGAAAGACTAACTTATTCCCAATGTTAGAACTTAAAATGCACTCTTCCTGATATTCATGTTAAACTGCAATGTCCTCTTATTGATATTTTGGATTGCACTATGCAGCTTGCAACAACAACTATAAATGTGTAATCAGTTTTCCAGTCTGGTTTGGTTGTTTTTACTATTAGTACTTCTTTTACTGGTCTGTAGCAGTTTATCAGTTTGGTCATTGTTGTGTATATTATTCTGTTGCTACTACAGGATTCAACAATATAACATTTTCAGGAGCAGGCTGTAGTAGTATAACTGTATTCATGCACTTGCTAGAATATTATCCAAGACTCTCAACTGGATTGTAATGTGTTTGTTAGAATTTAATATAAGATCCGGGAAGTGCCCTTCCTTTAACACCTTAAATATTGTTTTTTCTATTGACGTTTTGATCAGATTTCTATATGTCTCGTGTGTCTTATTTACAAGTAGATCTTTTAAATTATTTCTAACGGTTAACAAGCAAAACGTGATAACTGGACAGATGATTGCAATAAGGAAAGGTGACTCCAAGTCAAACCAATCTGAGTCTTAATCATACAATTTACAGAGGGTGATCCCACTGATACATCTGCTTAACACAATCAAATTACATGCTACTGAGTTGCTTATATATACATGGTACTGAGTTGTTGACAGGGGAATATAGCAAGTCATTAGATAATACCCACACGTACATATAATGGTGAAAGATCGTGGAATTATTGTTGAGTTGATGCACATTATTCTAAATTTATCTTATTCCATACTACAGTAGTAGTTATATCTTGCAGCTGCATATAGGGTTATCCAGCATGCAAATGAGAAGCAAAATAATGATTCAGACTACTGGCGGACTAGTGTTTGCTACTGGACTAGTGTAATGGATGGGCTGCTGTTGACATGTACCTTTATGGATAAGCAGAACAGGTTACTTGTCTGGTTATTGGTTAACAAATGCTCTCCAATTCTTTTAGATATGTGTTCTTATGTTATTGTACATTTATTTTGATATCTAGATGGCTTTTTTGTCGCTGGTATGCTATGGCCGAGTTGTTAACAGGGAAGTTGAGACCTTCTTAGTTTCTAAAGTTTTCATACAATGGTGCTTCCGGGCTTCCTGCTTGCTTTGCCTTGACATTTTACCTCGTAACATATTGTACATGTGAATAAGCTAATAACACAACTAGCCTGATACAATATGAAAACTGAACCGCACCAATGGTGTTTGGTTCGATTTCGGTTCCTATTTTAGTGACCACACTTCATTGGTTTCAGTTTGGTTTTGAGTCACAACAGCGCCATGCTCATCCCTAATTGATGCTTATGAACTAATGTAAGAGAATATATGCGATGAAAAGAATTATATAGAAATATTACCTTGGCCTCCAGCTCATATAAAGTGTCTAAACTCTCACATAGTGTAGCAATGATGGATTCATAGTTGAGAGGCGATATGAAATAAAAATGTAATTATTCACATATGTCTAAACTCTTACATAGTTTTGTTGAATGGTTATTAAGTATGTGGTTAGTTCCAACATCGCCCGACCAAAGCTGCAGGAGTTTACCAATTCTAATAGCTTCTGTCTAACTTTACTTCTATAACAGAATTCCAGTTCACCAAATCATGGCTCTTAGCCTTTCCGCATAAGCATTGGTTATTCTAGATTTTCTGCAAAAATTTGCTATTGGCTAGCCATTTGAGCTATCAAAGTAAGCTAAGAGTCAGCATCATAAAGACATGTTTCATAAGATTCAGTCAGCAACTTGGACCGCAGTATCAGTGACGTTAGACCACTATAATGTGGCACCTTGTTGTTTCAGTGCTGCTAAATCAGTAGTAGTATCATGTGTTTCTTTAATACAAGTTGATTTTGTCTAGTACCGTACCTAAACTTAATTCGTGTTTAGGTTTGTCTGTCTATGTTGTAGCTTCCTAGTAAATAAATTCCATTTCTCACTTTTAACACAAGTTGGGAGGCCAACATAATAAGATATATAAACAGACGATAACCCTCCACCGCATAGATAAAGATCATATTGACTCCGGCATTAGCAGGGATCACGATTGCAGAAGGTCCCAATGTGAGAAATTTTTCTCAAAGTGACTGTTTTCAGTGGTTCGACTTGTGTACTGTAATGAATATCAAGTAGATGTTCGATCATTACCCAAGCAGGCCATAGGTGCGCGCTCACATACACACACATCTATACAAGCGAGTGCACAAACTTTCCACACATTTTGTAGGCCAAGTCACCTAGGTGTTAGCCTGGGCAAATACAAAAATGGTTGTCCAAACAAAGATATTAAAATGTTGGTAAAGTGAGTTGAGTTGATGGTTACCTTTATCAGGAACTGATTCTACACACGTTGGAGGAACCTGTTACTTTCCATACCAATTGCAAAGACCTACTAGTGTTATAGAAAGGCTTTCCTGGCTTATTGACTGCTTTTAATACATTCTCTGCGCTTCTCAAACATATGTATGCTTAGACTTTAGTGGCTAAGTGATATATACCATTTGTTAACAACTAGCAAAAGACTACTACTAAACCACAGTTGTTTACTTCTACACTTTACATTTTTTAATAGAATTAAAGCAAACCTGAAACAGCAGCTTGACATTGACAACGAGAGAAGTTTGATACTGAAGATGGAGTTTTATTCATTTATATTAAATTGTATGCCAGATAGAGAAGTTTGATACTGAAAGTGGAGTGATAATTCATAATTATACGCCGTAAAGGATGACTAGTGGGCAAAGCTGACAAATACCTATACAGTGCACGGACTACTTAGGCTAAATATTCCTTCATAGAATATTGTTTTAAGTTTAGTCAGCTTCAAGCCTTCTTAGTACAATTTTTTAGAGGTATTCATACATTATTTTTGATTCTGTTTAGTTTAGCTTAGTTGATATGAAGTAAAGACTTCATTCTGCAATAATCTTGTTAAACATTTCAAAATGTCAAGAACTGAGGAGATCGGCATAGGTTTCACTTTTATGATTGACTGGAACTGGATGGTAAGAACAAGAGAATGATCCTTCACCAGTGGGACCTCCGCACACACTGTTTATTCTGCGTTTGGGTATCTTAACTTTTGATCAAAAGAAAGTCTCGTCATCATGATATCAGATTCGCTACAAGTTTACACTTTACAGTATGTACCCTGTTTTTTTTTTTTTGAATTTCAGCAGTGTATGAAACATTGTGTTGTAAAAATCGCCAATGGGGACATGAATAGGTGCATAGAATTTACTCCCTCCGTTTTGAAATATAGGTCGTTTGATTTTTTGGCACACATTTCCAAATCTTTTGACCGCATAGTTAAAATCATTATTTTTAAAATTTTCTTTTTGTAAATTATAATATAAATCACATATTTTTTTTAGAATTTTTTTAAAAAAATAATGATTTTAACTATGCGATCAAAAGACTTAGAAATGTGCGCCAAAAAGTCAAACGACCTATATTTCAAAACGGAGGGAGTATTTTCAAACCAATCTTCCAGTGAATGGATATTTAAATTATTTAATTTACTTTGTAGAAGAACATGGAATTTCTTTGAAGCAACTGGAATGCGCTTTCAGCTTTCTCCTATGCTAAACGAAAAAGACAACGCGACAGACAAACTTTATAACATTTTCAATCACTCAATTATGCTGTCTTAATATAATTTGTTTAACCAATCATGTCCTAATATATAGGAAACGCAATGATAGGACACACTGAATATTTATAGGTGTAACATTTAATATATTTGTCATCAGTTTGTTTCTGGTATATGTATGTCTGTGCTGTGCGTAAATATATTGTCCTGGTCAAAAGTGATACTTTGGTATCATTGTCAGTAGGAATGCTCAATTAATTAGCATTCTTTCAATGCTTAAGTGACTCTAACAAGATGCTGTTTGTTTATTCTTACCTTTTGCGGTTTAGATTAGTATTTGATGCAAGTGTTCCTTTAGGTGCTGTTGTGATAAATCTCATAGTGTAGGTAAAAGAATTGAGCCAGTTTAAACCAACTCTTGCTGTTGACATCAGAATTTCTTAATTTTGCTTGCACAAAATCCTGAGACCTTAAGAACCAACTGGCTTTGCATTTTATTGTGATTTTGCATTGTTGATTCCGCTGATTTTATACAGCAGAACCATAGGTTCTCGCTGATTTCTAGTTCTCATTTGAATCAGTATATGTGATTCTGATATTGAATTGTGAATTTGTACATCTGTGTATGCGTGCAGTACTGTATTTTGCACTAGCTGCTGGCTGCTGCAATCGTACAATAATAGAAATGAAAATTATGCACCTTTTGGAATCTACTACTATTTTAACAGATTCAATGGAGGTAGCAATAGCACATTTTCATTGATCTTAAAATCATGAACGACATGGAGTGTGGTACTAATTATGACCTACAACTCTAGGTTTTGAAATTCATCCGACTGATTGTTGAGTGGGTAATCAAGGCTCTTTTACACCAGTTATACAAGTCAAAAAACTAAAGTTTCAAACATTTTTTCTGAGAACTCGTTTATTGCAGTGAGTTTGTTCTTTATTGCACAAAAATGTATAATCAGTCGAGCATTATTGACAATCGTGATTATTCATTTATGTATCGTTGTTTATGCAAGAAACGCATCAAAACATAAAACTGAACTGCACAATTATCCATTTTGAATTGTTTCTGTCAGAGACAAGTGAAACTCGCAAATTGCAACAAGATACATACATGAGTAGTTAAGGAAAAAGACAAACAAATAGAAGGAACAAGATTCCTGTAATACATGAAGGGAAAAGTAACATTTCTAAGTGGAGGACATCGAAAATTATAATCATGCTTAAACATAGTGGGGTTGGTTTGAAACAGAAGGTCATTTATATAATTACAGGATCTTCTTGTCATACTACTAATTAAGTACATTGTATGTGAAGAGTCACTACTCAATTTTGCAAACTCTAATCGAAGTTGCCGGCTGGGTTCATACATGGATCCATGGAGGATAATTGTATCGAGACGATAATCAATATTCATGCAGGAATTCAAAATACATTTTAAGTCTTAAGATATGATTACTAACTTCATGTTACTCCATTAATCTTGAATTTTAATTTAGGAGTAAATCGAATCTCTTCTTTTTCTTCTTCTTCTTCTTCTCCGGATATTACCAAGAGTTAAACATGTGCGAGGTAATATATAGTTAGCTCATGTCTTAGTTCCTTAGATGTTCAAAGCTTCAATCACAAGATGTCATATTCAATCATGTTTTCTTTTCGTGTTAAAAAAGATCACTTTCCATCTCCATGGAACATAATCAATCTTTCTGCTAGATGAAATACGGAACGATTATAGTAAAGATCAACTTGTACACAGACATATCTAGATTCCAATTGCAATCATGCTAGCTTGTTATATATTTAGATCTAAAGTTATTCGACAGATATATAGATATATTGATGTTAATGACCAAACTAAACATGTACTCCATCCGTCCCATTTTATATGAACCTTATTCCTTTTTGGGACGTCCCAAAAAGAATGAACCTATTATACTTACTATTTTTGAACACTACTTTTCACTATTACAACCACTACTTCTTCATTTCATACTCTTTTTTATATTAAATAAACACTATTACACCCACTACTTTCCTTCACAATCTCAAATCTATTATTAAATATTGATAGATCCCACCACTTTACCCACTTTTCAACTAACTTTACTCTATTTCTACTATCTTTTCTTAATCTCCGTGAAAGTCAAACCAGTTCATATATTATGGGACGGAGGTAGATATGTTCTGTTCATTTTTAACTAAATTAACGAAACATACTTTAGAGAAGAATCTAGCTTGTCTGACCTACATTATACTTCCAAGTTCCAACAACTAAATGTGAAAAGCATTCCCGTTACATCTAAGAAAGCGAGGCAAGAACCATAGCTATTACCTAACGGTTCTCTGCATACATATAATTTCAAACACTTCCAGTATTAAACTGAAACACATTTTCTGGCAAAAAGAGTATGTCAATTTGATACAATCACATAAAGCTATGACTTTTAAATTTCTGCCGTTGAGCATTACCATTATGTAACAACAAGTGTGAAACTAAAGGAGGATATTCGTCATACTGTTACTGGATTTATTTATCTTTTACATTCATTTAAGCTATATTTTGCGATGAATAAACATCAGCCGCCAACCAAAAGTAAAGTGAAAGTGGAAGCTACTGCTGAAAATAGTCTTACAAAGATACTTGGTTGTGAAATGGATTTAAGTTGGTTGACTGAATATACTAGCTAGATTCCATATGCCCCCAGAGAAATCAATCATCACTAATACTGATTATGGCGCAGACATATAATTTCGCCCACTAGGAAATACATGTATTGGTGCAAATATATATATATGGAAAATGGAATATAACATTTAAAAGAGTGCATTTGCATGGCACTACTGCTGCTTCAGTTGAGAAACTGTAGCTGGGAACTGGAAAAACTATTACAGAAACTGAGGTGCACTTCAGTTTAACCTCAGAAATTCGAATATTATCGTCTTATTTCAATAATTTAGATTAATAATCCTAGTAAATTATATTTCTATTACAACTAATTAACATATGAAAACTGCAGCTTCAGTAGTTGGTTGCAGGCATATAGTACTGAATGCCATAGTTGGTGAGTAGTGCATCTCTGCGTACTGGACCCTCATTTTCTTCTTCATAGAATCCTCCGATCTACACATCACAAACAACATTTTAGAAAACTATATGTGCAGTTACCAAGTGAACAACTGAAACATAACCAAAAATGCGTATAGAACCTTCCTAAACGACAATTTTGACCCTGTTAGGCGTTGCTGGGACGTTTTATTCTAGCTTATATTGCGAGTTGGGACTACATTATTTTAAATGATATGTCCAGGGAAAAAATTGTTCAGTAAAAAAGGCTCCAAGTCCCCCAACTCCTAAACAACATGAAATAATGGTTTCTATTGCGCACTGGGCACACTTGGCACAATTACACAAATGTGTAAGTATATTTAAGGGTCTATATAATGCATACCAAAAGATCATCTTCATCTTCACATGGATAATAATTTGCAGTTTTTGGAATCACTACAGTTTCATCATTACGCGCAAATCTTCCACGTATCCTTGGTCGATTGTCAGCTAGTGTCTTTCGGCATGCATACTATTATATAATGGAAAAAGGGAAGAAAAAAGAACATTAATTTAATAAATAATTCGTGTCATTATCACAAACAAACTTGATTAAAATTGAACTAAAGGTACCTTAATTGTTTTATTAAAATTTCTTTGTGTGCGCTTTGCTCTGTACCTATGAATCCTCTCTTTCCTCACTTCTGCACTGTACCGTCCCACTTTTGAACATGTCTCCTCCATGAATGAACTCTCTGTTGCTAATGGGCTACTTGACAATCCTGGCCTCATCTGGCTAGTTTTCAAACTCTAAAATGCACCAAAAATAACAAAATAAAGGGAATCTTTTATTAGTCAAATTCATTAAAATGAATAATATTACCAACTTAAACCAAACATATGCAATAATATGCCTCAGTTGGAACTAGGATTTCGGATTATGACATAACATCAAAATGGTAGATAATACTAGATACTAAATGTACTGGTGCATAGCATATATTTAAGATTTTAAGAGATAACTAACTTGTAAATCTCCAGTGCTGCAAAACCTTCTTATTTGACTATTGGAGGATGAATTATATTCAGGTGAGCTAAACGCTTGAACTTGAGCGGTAGTAGTGGCAGTGAAATTTGTGGACTCCACGAAGCTGTCAAATGGTTGGAACACGAAACTTGATTTCCCATCAAAACAATTGCTACTAAAGCTCCTTTGCATCATCTTTACTGGTTCATCAGTACCATACGTAGGAAATGAAGAAGAGTAAGTTGTGCAGTTGTAATCGCATGTCGTCGAGTAAAATGGAAGTTGAGAATCCTCTGTTTTAACAGAAAAGTTTGGGTACTCACTGGCCAAGGGTGTTTGACACAGTGAGAGGCTTCCCATTTGATGACTTGGTGGTGATGAAGATAGAAGTGTAGATGCAATTTTGTCAATTTCATCATCTTGGTAAGTTTTGTCAGTAGTGTAATTTCCTTGGAGGATACTATCAATGGATGCAAAAGAGTCATTGACAGGTGAGAATGGATCAGAAAATGTTGAGCCATCAAACATAAATAGGTTAGAAGACATTGCAATTTTGCAGGACAGCCTATGAAAATTTTCAAATTTACTATCTTCTTATTTATGTTACTTAACTTTTTGTGTGTGTTTGTGATAGTAAAATGAAAACAACATATATGTATGTAAAACACAAGTGAAGACACTAGGGTGGCTTATAAAACTAAACCAGGGAAGAAGACAAAGAGAACAATCTCTTTCTCTTTGTTTAACAAGAAGGTTGAGGTCAAAGAAAGACATGCAACTAGTGACTTGTCCACTTCTGCTATATAAAGACTAAAAGAGCATGTATTTGCTTGGAAATCCCTCATTTTTTAATTTTATGAATAAAGTTCCCAAAGAACCACATTTGTATCGTTTCTTTAATTATAAAAAGGACTACAATACTCCTGCATAATGATTTTATTCTATATGCTTAATTATGAAAATTTTAATAATTCTATATCTATTGTTTTATTCACTAATATAATAATACGTTCTAAACTTTAGTGTAACTTGAACTTATGATACTCATCTTTTTCTCAACACCGGCATGATGCGGATGAATTGTGGCTTGGAAGTTAGAAATGGTTTAAAAATATGTCAATATGACAAATTGACAATATATATCATTCGATGTCACACGACCCAGATATAATATTATTGTGAAATGTGAAACTCATTTTTGATATTGAACTTATTTAAAATGATTAATATATATTTTGATCAAACATTCTAGGAAGAATAACTATTCCAATTTTTTCTAAATATTGTTTTTCAGTTACAAATAATAAAATTAAGGATTATGAGGAGTAAAGTTCTATGGAGTACTCATTTAATTGGAGTACTTGGAGTACATATACATTTTGCATTCAAAATTTTGCATATTTTATTATTTTGCAAGGCTTATTACATGAATATCACTATTTCATTGAAAATCTTGAAAATTTTGTATGTTTTGCTAACAAAATATTGCAAAACGAATTGTTCTGCGAAACACATTTGGGTTGCAAAACATATAAGTTCTGATTGCAAAATATAAAGGATTTTCAAGATGAACATATTGCAAAACATACATGATTTTTAAGATTATCAATGAAATTATGATATTCATATAACAAGATTTGCAAAATAATAAATTTTAAAATATTTTGAATGCAGAACATATATGTAAACCAAGTACTCCAATTAAATGAGTACTCCATAGAACTTTTCTCTTGAAAGCGAGTTAATATAGAAAAGGATCTGATAAAAGGAGTACAAATATATTAAGATGTGATTTGTTAAGGAAATAATAGGACTTGGAAATAGATATATTATTTTTTAACAGGAAATTAATCTACTATCTACTATCTATTATATATAATAGCACTAACATGTCACATTTTATTCAATATAATTTATTTTTTTGCTCTCTAATATATTTTAATTTTACTATTAAATCCCTTATAATAAAATGTTATGAAAAAAATTAAAATATCTAGGCAATGCTAAGAATCGAACCACATAACTATTGAGCTACATGTGTACTTTGTTAAACAGTGGAATCATTATCTATATCCCTCAATGTTTTTATTTATTAATTTGATTTTTCTTTATTCAAGATGTAATGAATGTTTCATTTCTCATGTTATTCTTTATTGATTGTCTTTTTGTTATTTTATGTCTCTTTATATACGTAAATTCACATGTCTACTCTATTAATAACTTATTATTTTATTTCATATGAATGGTTCAAATTTCACATATTTTCTTAACTCTTATGTCCTACTCTAGGTACTGATTATTCAACAATTTCAAATACAATAAAATACTTGATTCCAAGTACTTGAGAATTTTTTTGTTTGAGAAAAATTAAATTAAAAGACTCACCCGAAAGCTATTACGAAAATGAGAATCTCGAACACGGGACAAACCAAACATCATTTGCGAAACAATGCGACATATTAAATTTCGTAATTTATTATTTATATGAAATTCTTAGTTTTCTCCACCTACACTTTTCAATATTTTGGCTATCTGATATGAATTGGATTGCATGATTTATGAAGATCTGGCTAGATATTATATATGAAGGATGTTACAAAGCATGTCAATGAGATGTCCTTTACTTAAAGATGCTCAGTTAAACAAGAAAATGAAAAGATGTTATGATGGATAGAAATTCGGTTCTTTCTTCCAATAAGGTTGGTAGCGGATTGTTAGTTCAAATTTAGTTATTATTTACTTTGGTGAGATGATCTGGGAAAAACAATATGAATATGCATACATTTATGAGAAATAATTGATCAGTGCTTTTAAGATATTAATTACAGTGCTGACAAATTATGTCATGTTATGTTATTCACCTTGTATTTATTAATGAATTTTTAATGTACTTGTTAGCTTCGCAAACACGCAAGTATACGTGGTCACAAAATAGCAAGTGGTAAATAAAAGTTCGTTCCTCAGGGACGAGATGTACTGTGAATTTATTGCCTATGCAACAATGTATGGCTACTTCTTACTGCTTAACCAAATATCAATTTTTGGGGTTTCTAATAACTAATTTAATTAACTAAGCAAAAACAGATTACCAAACAAAAGATCTTATAATTGAGAAAACATGGGATTCCAATATCATTGAATATTTCACTACAGGTCGACACATAAAATCAATTCAGGTGATAAAAATTGATAATTAATCAGATAACCACGACAATAATACGGGCTACCTTTCAGTACACTCATATCAAACCACTTAAAATCCACAAGAGATAGCAATTAAGAGGACACCAAATTATATTCAAATTATATATGCCTATACAATCTGGAAACACAATTGGTTTAAGCACAGGTTATCTTTATAATTACACGGGGCAATATGCATTGGTTAAATCATACCACTAATCATGAATAATTAAATTAAATCAAGAACCCATGCTATTATGGCGATATCTCAATCCTAGAATCCACTTTCGCATTCATCAAGGATTAATAAATTAGATGCTAGCTAAACATCTATCAATTAAATCAACCATATTAGATTATCGCAAATAAATCACCCAATAATCAATTACATGTCAAACACAGTAGTTACGTAAACAAATCCATTGGAACCCCATGATAATGAATTAGTTCATAATAAAACTAATCACCATCATGGGTTCAATTGATGACATAATTCTAAATCAAACAAATAATAAAAGAAGAGAGAAATCAGGTTTAGAAATAAATCCCCAAAGTAGAAGAATACAAAAGTTCCAAAGATCACTCCTTGCTTGTCACGAGCTTGGAGATTCCTCCTTGAAATTGTTTCTAAAAAAATGAAAGTGATGATAGTAGCTAACAGGAATGAAGAACAAACTCTAACAAAAAATGATAGATATCTTTTTTTTAGGTCTATCGCATAACATATATAGATGCCCTAATAAAATAGGCCCAACAGATTTTTGACCCGGCAAAAAGGAAATAAAAGTCTGAAAGAACCCTCCTTGAGCGCCACAGCGCTTGACACTCGCGCCATTGCGCCTAGTGATGCCCCATGGCCGCGCAGCTGCGCTCCAACTCCGCGCAACAGCGCTCGAAAATCCCTGGAACTCTCCCCGCGCGCTATGGCGCACCTGCAAGCGCCCTTGCGCTCATTTCCTCCTGGAGTCCTTGCGCGCGCGCGCGCTCTTGCCCTTGTGCGCGGCGCTGTTGCCCTCCAATGCTCCTGGAATGCTCCTCTCGAGCGCTGTAGCTCTTCCTACAAGCGCTATGGCGCCTCCTGATCTCTGGACATGCTCAACAGCTTCTAGTACTTAACTTAATTTCCAGCCTTGAATTTCCTCCAAAAGCTCTAGATTAATTCCACACCACCATATCACCAATTTAGCACCATAATGCCTTCACGATTAAACCTACACAATTTACATAAAAACACATCAAATGGCAACGAAACTCGAGATCTTGCAACCGTTTTAAGTCCGAACGGAAGGCAAATAGTGGATATAAAATCCACTTATCAAACCCCCAAACTTAAACCGTTGCTTGTCCTCAAGCAATGCAAACTCAACCTAACATGATGAATGAATGCAACTAATAACTAAATGTCATGCTAATGCAAACGTGTCCTAATGCAATGATCCCACACAATTTATCCGAAACCAACTCTACAAGCAAATGCCTCAATGAATGCAACAACTCCAAACAGAGCTCGACTAAGGCCCCGTATACTAACAATACATGCTCGGGAACGTGGTGTGTGCATTTCCCACTAGATATACTCTCGAAACTAGATAAAAGGCATAACCAATTCTTCGCCAAGACAATCACATGTTTATAAACAGAATGAACTTTAGACACTCCATGACTCAAAGACACCGCCATCATCATTAAAGGTAGACAAGGATTCATGCTTTACGATACAAAACAACACAAAACAAAAAAAACACACATGCTTTTGACCGTGCAATGGGTGAGACCCCTAAAGGCTTATACAATAGCACTCTTTTAGCGAACGTTAGGTCAGCAATCCCAAACCACAAAGGGCTTTAGGTTACTAGGACTAAGCCCCCTCAGACTTACTTGCTCGAGTACTAAAGAGCCCACCCTAGCCAATTCACATACACACACCCTCACAAACACTCATTTTTAATTCTCACAACTCTTTTTTTTTTTTTTTTCCTTTCTTTTTCTATTTTTTTTTTCTTTTGTTTTTTTTTTCCTAATTTATTTTCTTTTTCTGACTCTTTTTTTTTTTTTTTTTTTCACACATGGGTGCACTATCTCACCCTCCTAGACTACTCATATTAAATATGAGCCGGCTACTAGCCATTTGACGCCTAGCCATTATTACACTACGACACGATACTTGGCATGAAATCCCTGTTTTCCCCCAAACTTATACTTAAGTGCTTCTACGCCATCAAGGGAATAACGAACATTCTAGATATAAATAAGTGATTAAATCCTAACAACCAAACCAGGTATGACTCGATCTAGCCCAAGAGCAAACCGTGAGACCGTGAAAAGATTGTGTTCCCGACACACGCAAGTCAATTCCATAAGAACTTAAATCAACCCTCTATTTATTGTCATCACACTCTAATTAGCATCAACCCAATGAGCCAGAAACAAACACTCGTGTGGAATCATATGATATGCATGAATATGCATGAACACAACGATGCTACAACCTAAATAATCTATATGGCATGGCAACCTAAATGCAAACTACATGACATGGCACACTAAATGCAACTAATATGACTAACATGAATATAAACTGAATGCAATGCATGACTCTAGCACCCTAAAATCACCCCCAAACTTATTAAGTTCAATGTCCTCATTGAAGGTAAATGAAAGGGTACAAGAGATACTCCCCTACTCATCGGCATCGTCACCCTCCTCGGGTGGTGTGTCAGGTGGTGGATAGACGTGGTGAGCGCCAAAGGTGGGCCATGTGACCTGGAATCCCTGCTGGCGATATACCCCATCCAACGACTGTGTCAAATCCGTAGCAAACCTGCTCATCATATCATGTGTAGTGTCATAGCGCCTCAACATGCGCCTATACTGAGCATCACTAAAGACCACGGTGCCCTGACTCGGCTGGCTCGTCTGAGCGTGGGAAGGACCCGCTCTATCAGCCTGACGAGGAACTCTCGACACTAGTGGTGGGGCCTCCTCGCCCTCAACAACAACATACCCAAGCCCCCTAGGATGCGGAGTGCCGCCTGGCCACTCTGCCATCCTTCTAATCACATTATGATTAATAGAACCCATCGGACGAAGTAAAGTCTCATCATTAAACCAAGACACACCCACATGAATACACAACTGACCAATAACCTCAGCATGAGGAATCCCTCCAGTAGTGCCACCACCCAAAAACTTCATGATGTTGCGGTTGATGAGATACCCAAGATCAATGTAATGTCCGTTCAAGATGCCCCATAAAATAATCGCCCGATCTACAGTGACATCGGTGACATGGGTGGATGGCATGATACGCGCACAAATAAAGAGAAACCAGGCTCGCGCATACCGTGTCAAAGCAGCGGCAGGGAAGGTGCGCTTCTCAATCGTCCCGGGCTTACACTTCCACATTGTGCCCGGAATGCACATCCCCGCTATGATAGCATCCAAATCCACATTATCGCGGGTTTTCTGCGTCCAATCCTCAGCACCTCTCGGCCTTGCCGGTTGGAATATAACCCGCCTTATATAACTAGGCTTATACGCCACTGTCTGGCCTCGTACCGTAGCCTCACCATTTGCCTCCTCTTTAGCATTTGCATAGAATTCTCTTACTATGCCCAACGGAACATCCAAGGGTGTAGAACAAAATCCCATCCAACCCCTCTCGCTAATCATTGCAAGCAATTCTCCATCCTCTTCCGAGGGTTCAAAGCCCCTCTCCCTACAAACAGCTCTAGACAACAAACTGAAAAACTCATCTTCCGCCTTTTTCGACACAAATTTATCAACATTATAGTCGGGTTCCACCTCCTCCTCCGAACTACTACTAGCCACAACACGAGTTCTTTTCGGAGCCATTCAACAAGAACAATACAATACTACCACCAATATACCACAACAACTCCAATTCAACAATTAACCAAAAACACCCAAAAATGATATTCCACACAAAATATCCCAATTCCAATAATCAATCTTAATTCAATGACAAGAGTAGTAAAGAATTTTACCCATGAATTGAAGATGATAACCTTGAGATCACTTTCCCCAAGCTTGAATTAGAAATTCCTTGAAGCTTTAATGGAGGTTGGATGGTTTGGAACAAAGAAGGGATTTGTGTGTATAGGTGTAAGTATAAATGGGTGTATAGATGTGGAAGATGAAGTGGGTGTGTAAGATTTGGGTTTGGTGGGTGGTAGAATTTAGGAGGGGTTTGATTTAGGATGGGGGAAAAGGAAGATGAGGGTTTGTGGAAGGTATATGGTCGGCCAAACATATGCAGTAGGTTTATGAGGGCTGTTGAAACAATCGGCCTTTTTATTATTTTTTTTTTTATTTTTTTATTTATTTTTTTTTTTTTTTTCTTCTTAATAAGAGAAATCACACTAGAAAACCAATCTAAATCATACCAATTACGTGGGTTGCCTCCCACGAAGCGCTTCTTTATCGTCATTAGCTTGACTTGAAGCTTCGATTTAAGTAGAACCAAGAACCACCGTTCTTTTCTCGCGATCCACCATTTCACCAAAATAATGTTTCAATCTCTGACCATTGACCTTAAAAGCTTGGTCAGGTGACTTCTCAAAAATCTCTACTGCACCGTGCGGATATACTGTTTTAATGGTGAAAGGCCCTGACCACCTTGATTTGAGCTTTCCCGGAAACAGCTTGAGCCGGGAATTAAAAAGAAGCACCAATTGGCCTGGTTCAAAGTTTTTGGGCACCAATTTCCTGTCGTGCCACCTTTTCACTTTCTCCTTGTACAACTTTGAGTTCTCATAGGCTTGCAGACGAAACTCATCAAGTTCGTTCAGTTGTAGCATTCTCTTTTCACCAGCAGCTGCCATATTAAGATTCAACTTTTTCAATGCCCAATACGCCTTGTGTTCAAGTTCTGCGGGCAGGTGGCAAGATTTTCCATACACCAGCTGAAACGGAGACATCCCCAAAGGAGTTTTATAGGCCGTCCTGTAAGCCCACACAGCTTCGTCCAATTTCGAGGACCAATCCTTCCTCGAAGGATTGACGACCTTCTCCAAGATTCGCTTAATTTCCCGATTCGAGACCTCGGCTTGACCATTAGTCTAAGGATGATAGGCTGTTGCAACGCGGTGAGATACTCGGTATTTGGCTAGTAAAGCCGTGAACTGGCGGTTGCAAAAGTGAGTGCCTTCATCACTGATTATAGCACGAGGGGTCCCAAAACGGGTGAAGATCTGCTTATGAAGAAAGTTAAGCACGACCTTAGCATCGTTCGTTGGCAAGGCCTTCACCTCTACCCATTTGGATACATAATCCACTGCCAACAGAATGTACTGATTGTTGAACGACGACACAAAAGGTCCCATGAAGTCGATGCCCCACACATCAAAGATCTCCACTTCAAGCATGTTATTCAACGGCATCTCATTCCTCCTAGAAATATTGCCAGTTCTTTGGCACCGATCACATCGCAGCACGAACTGATGTGCATCCTTGAATAGAGTAGGCCAGAAAAATCCCGCCTGAAGCACACGAGCAGCAGTTTTATCACCACCATAATGACCACCGTAGATGGTGTCATGGCAATCTCGTAAAATCCCCTCCGTCTCACTGTAAGGAATACACCGTCGGAGAAGCTGATCCGCCCCTTGCTTGAAAAGATAGGGCTCATCCCAACGGTACCACTTGACATCATGGAGGAATTTCTTTTTCTGAGCATAAGAAAACTCAGCTGGGATGATGTTGCTCACCAGATAATTCACAAAATCAGCGAACCACGGAACTTCACCTTGAACCTGAAACAACTGCTCATCCGGAAAGTGCTCATTAATGAGAGTCTCATCCTTACTTCCTCCTTCACCCTGCTCCAATCTCGAGAGATGATCAGCTACCTGATTTTCTGTTCCTTTCCTGTCCTTGATTTCAAGCTCGAACTCCTGAAGTAGAAGTACCCAACGAATCAGTCGGGGTTTAGCATCCTTTTTAGCAAGTAGAAATCTGATAGCTGCATGATCTGTGTAGACCGTGACCTTCGCACCAAGCAAATAAGACCTGAACTTCTCGAATCCATAAACAACTGCAAGAAGCTCTTTTTCAGTGGTGGTGTAATTCAGTTGGGCATCATTGAGGGTCTTACTAGCATAGTAGACCACATGAAAAACATTACTTTTCCTTTGCCCTAACACCACACCTACAGCGAAATCGCTCGCATCACACATCATCTCAAAAGGTTCATTCCAGTTGGGAGCTGTAATAACTGGAGTAGTTGTCAATTTCTTTTTCAAGTGCTCGAATGCCTCCAAACATTCCTCAGTGAATTTAAAAGGAGTGTCCTTCTCTAATAGACTGCAAAGTGGCTTTGTGATTTTAGAGAAGTCTTTTATAAAACGCCTATAGAAACCGGCGTGTCCCAGAAAGCTGCGGACTCCTTTGACAGAAATAGGAGGAGGAAGTTTTTCAATTGTCTCCAGCTTGGCCTTGTCCACTTCTAAGCCCTTTCTAGACACCCTGTGACCAAGAATGATGCCTTCCTGTACCATGAAGTGGCACTTCTCCCAGTTGAGCACTAGATTTGTTTCCACACATCGCTTCAACACCATACTCAAATTGTGCAAGCACTCGTCATAAGAAGAGCCAAACACGGAGAAGTCATCCATGAATACTTCCACATTAATGCCAATCATATCAGAAAAAATGGCCATCATGCATCTTTGAAAAGTAGTTGGAGCCCCACAAAGTCCGAAGGAAACACGTCGGAACGCAAAAGTTCCAAATGGACATGTAAAGGTAGTCTTCTCTTGATCTTCAGGAGCTATAGCAATCTGATTGTAGCCCGAGTACCCATCCAGCAAACAATAGTACTCATGTCCAGCTAGTCTGTCCAGCATCTGATCAATGAAGGGTAGAGGGAAGTGATCCTTCCTAGTAGCCTTGTTCAATTTTCTGTAGTCCATACAGACTCTCCAACCTGTGACTGTCCGAGTTGGAATAAGCTCGTTCTTCTCATTTGCTACCACTGTCATACCCCCTTTCTTCGGTACACACTGAACCGGGCTCACCCAAGAACTATCCGAGATGGGATAAATGATGCCTGCATCTAGCCATTTAAGAATCTTCTTCTTGACAACCTCTTTCATGATGGGGTTTAGCCTCCTCTGATGTTCCACCGAAGGTTTGCTTCCTTCCTCCATTGGAATTTTGTGCATGCAGTAAGAGGGGCTGATGCCTTTGATGTCTGCTATGGTCCACCCTATGGCTGACTTGAACTCTTTCAGAATCCGCAAGAGTTTTTCTTCATCACTACCTGACAGGTTAGATGCAATAATAACAGGTAAAGTAGAAGCTTCTCCAAGAAATGCATACCTTAGATGATCCGGCAGTGGCTTAAGTTCAAGTTCAGGAGCTTCTTCAATAGATGGCTTAAGCCGAATTTGTGATTTTTGAAGCTCAGCTAAGCCAAGTGATTCCGATGGAGCAATGAATTTCCTTTGGTAGGGGCTAGCATTAAGCCAATGAACACACTCTGCCATTTCCTCATCTTCAGAATCAGAATCTCCTTGTAATGTGCTTACCAAGGCATCTGCATTCGATAACTGCTTTCCTTCCTCATGTTGCAATGAATTAACCATATCAAGTCTGAAACATTCTTCCTCTTCAGTTGGAAGTTGCATGGCTTTAAACACATTGAATGTGATGTTTTGATCATGTACCCTCATAGTCAGCTCCCCCTTCTGAACATCAATCAACGTTTTTCCAGTGGCCAAGAATGGCCGTCCCAAGATGATAGGGATGTTCTTGTCTTCCTCAAAATCCAGGATAACAAAGTCAGCGGGAAAAATGAGTTTGTCCACTTTGACTAAGACATCTTCCACTATGCCACGAGGATATGTAACCGACCTGTCAGCTAGTTGCAAAGAAATATTGGTTGGTTTTGGGTCGGGAAGTCCAAGTGTCATGAAAACTGAGAGAGGCATCAGATTAATGCTTGCACCAAGATCACACAAGCATTTGTTAAACGACACATTTCCAATAGTGCAGGGAATAGTGAAGCTCCCTGGATCTTTAAGCTTTGGAGGTAATTTTTGTTGCAAGATTGCACTACATTCCTCCGTCAATGCTACCGTCTCAAAATCAGCCAGCTTTATCTTCTTTGAAAGAATCCCCTTCATAAACTTGGCGTAGCTAGGCATTTGTTCCAAGGCTTCAGCAAATGGAATGTTGATATGTAACTTTTTAAATACCTCCAGAAATTTGCCAAATTGCTGATCCAGTTTCTGTTTTTGCATCCTTTGAGGAAATGGTGGAGGTGGATAGACTGGAGGAATAGCCTCTGAAGGGACCGACTCCTTAGTTGGTTGCTTTTCCTTATCCTCTACATCCTCTAGCTCTGCCTGCTTTGAAGTCTGCTCAATATCTGAACCCCCTGTGACTTTTCCTGAACGCAAAGTGATAGCCTGAACCTGCTCCTTACCCTCTCTCTTTCCTGGATTTGGTTCCGTGTTGCTAGGCAAACTTCCTTGCTGCCTGTTTAGAAGGGCAGTAGCCAGTTGTCCAATCTGATTTTCCAAAGTCTTAAGAGAAGAGGCTTGACTCTGAAGTGATACAGCTTGACTCTTGACCATCGATCTCAATTCTTCTAACTCAGATTTTTCACTTGATTGCTGCTGAAAACCTGGAGGCTGATAAGGCTGCCTCGGTGCATACTGCTGCTGCATCCCTGAATTATTGAACTGTCTACCCCCAAACTGCTGATTAGGAGGGAGATAAGATGGTTGCTGCATGTTGTTCTGACTGTTACCCCAGCTAAAGTTAGGGTGATTCCTGTTATTTGGATGATATGTGTTGGGAACTGGATGTTGTGGCTTTTGAAAGTTGCTAACAAACTGAGCTGACTCATTAGATATGGCACATTGACGAGTGTCATGCCCTCCTGCACATAACTCACAGATGCTAGCTACCTGTTGCGACCCAAGATTAGCCAACGAGTCCACCTTCATGTTAAGAGCTTCTAATTGAGCTGACAGAGCAGTAGCAGTATCAACCTGAAGAACTCCTGCCACTTTATTCTGCTGCAATCTCTGAGAAGGATTCTGGTATTCATTTGCTGCCATCATTTCAATCAGCTCGTAGGCTTCCTCATAGCTTTTAGCCCACAATGCTCCTCCAGACGCTGCATCAACCATAGGCCTAGATTGGCCTCCAAGTCCATTGTAGAAGCAGTTGATAGTCATCCAGTCTGGCATCCCGTGATGCGGGCATTTTCTGAGCATCTCCTTGTAACGCTCCCAAGCCTCACATAAAGACTCACCCTGTGTTTGAGTGAACTGAGTGATAGCATTCCGTATGGCAGCAGTCTTGGCCATAGGAAAGAATTTCGAGAGAAACTTCTGTGCAAGCTCTTCCCAAGTAGTAATAGAACCAGCTGGTAGAGAATGTAACCAGCCCTTGGCTTTGTCCCTCAAGGAGAAAGGAAAGAGTCTTAGCTTCACAGCATCATCAGATACACCATTGAATTTGAAGGTGTCACAGATTTCAATAAAATTCCGGATGTGCATATTAGGATCCTCAGTTGCACCACCTCCAAACTGCACTGTGTTCTGCACCATCTGGATAGTGCCCGGCTTGATCTCGAATGTATTCGCAGCAATTGCAGGCCTGATGATACTTGACTGAATGTCATTTATCCTAGGCTGCGAATAGTCCATGAGAGCTTTAGGTAAATCCTGAGGATTAGGTTCTCCCATTGCAACTAACTGTTCAGCTTCAACCTCAAGTACAACTTCTTCTTCTTGCTTTCTTTCTTGTTCCGCCTTAGTTTGAGATCGTGTTCGCATGCACGATTAGTACCTGAAACACAAAAAAAAACAAGGCGACACAAGATGGATAAGTAATCACAAATCAAGTCAGTAATCTATAACGACCACTGATGACAAGCATAAAACTACAACTAACACCGCAGTCCCCGGCAGCGGCGCCAAAAACTTGTTAGCTTCGCAAACACGCAAGTATACGTGGTCACAAAATAGCAAGTGGTAAATAAAAGTTCGTTCCTCAGGGACGAGATGTACTGTGAATTTATTGCCTATGCAACAATGTATGGCTACTTCTTACTGCTTAACCAAATATCAATTTTTGGGGTTTCTAATAACTAATTTAATTAACTAAGCAAAAACAGATTACCAAACAAAAGATCTTATAATTGAGAAAACATGGGATTCCAATATCATTGAATATTTCACTACAGGTCGACACATAAAATCAATTCAGGTGATAAAAATTGATAATTAATCAGATAACCACGACAATAATACGGGCTACCTTTCAGTACACTCATATCAAACCACTTAAAATCCACAAGAGATAGCAATTAAGAGGACACCAAATTATATTCAAATTATATATGCCTATACAATCTGGAAACACAATTGGTTTAAGCACAGGTTATCTTTATAATTACACGGGGCAATATGCATTGGTTAAATCATACCACTAATCATGAATAATTAAATTAAATCAAGAACCCATGCTATTATGGCGATATCTCAATCCTAGAATCCACTTTCGCATTCATCAAGGATTAATAAATTAGATGCTAGCTAAACATCTATCAATTAAATCAACCATATTAGATTATCGCAAATAAATCACCCAATAATCAATTACATGTCAAACACAGTAGTTACGTAAACAAATCCATTGGAACCCCATGATAATGAATTAGTTCATAATAAAACTAATCACCATCATGGGTTCAATTGATGACATAATTCTAAATCAAACAAATAATAAAAGAAGAGAGAAATCAGGTTTAGAAATAAATCCCCAAAGTAATAGCAAGTGGTAAATAAAAGTTCGTTCCTCAGGGACGAGATGTACTGTGAATTTATTGCCTATGCAACAATGTATGGCTACTTCTTACTGCTTAACCAAATATCAATTTTTGGGGTTTCTAATAACTAATTTAATTAACTAAGCAAAAACAGATTACCAAACAAAAGATCTTATAATTGAGAAAACATGGGATTCCAATATCATTGAATATTTCACTACAGGTCGACACATAAAATCAATTCAGGTGATAAAAATTGATAATTAATCAGATAACCACGACAATAATACGGGCTACCTTTCAGTACACTCATATCAAACCACTTAAAATCCACAAGAGATAGCAATTAAGAGGACACCAAATTATATTCAAATTATATATGCCTATACAATCTGGAAACACAATTGGTTTAAGCACAGGTTATCTTTATAATTACACGGGGCAATATGCATTGGTTAAATCATACCACTAATCATGAATAATTAAATTAAATCAAGAACCCATGCTATTATGGCGATATCTCAATCCTAGAATCCACTTTCGCATTCATCAAGGATTAATAAATTAGATGCTAGCTAAACATCTATCAATTAAATCAACCATATTAGATTATCGCAAATAAATCACCCAATAATCAATTACATGTCAAACACAGTAGTTACGTAAACAAATCCATTGGAACCCCATGATAATGAATTAGTTCATAATAAAACTAATCACCATCATGGGTTCAATTGATGACATAATTCTAAATCAAACAAATAATAAAAGAAGAGAGAAATCAGGTTTAGAAATAAATCCCCAAAGTAGAAGAATACAAAAGTTCCAAAGATCACTCCTTGCTTGTCACGAGCTTGGAGATTCCTCCTTGAAATTGTTTCTAAAAAAATGAAAGTGATGATAGTAGCTAACAGGAATGAAGAACAAACTCTAACAAAAAATGATAGATATCTTTTTTTTAGGTCTATCGCATAACATATATAGATGCCCTAATAAAATAGGCCCAACAGATTTTTGACCCGGCAAAAAGGAAATAAAAGTCTGAAAGAACCCTCCTTGAGCGCCACAGCGCTTGACACTCGCGCCATTGCGCCTAGTGATGCCCCATGGCCGCGCAGCTGCGCTCCAACTCCGCGCAACAGCGCTCGAAAATCCCTGGAACTCTCCCCGCGCGCTATGGCGCACCTGCAAGCGCCCTTGCGCTCATTTCCTCCTGGAGTCCTTGCGCGCGCGCGCGCTCTTGCCCTTGTGCGCGGCGCTGTTGCCCTCCAATGCTCCTGGAATGCTCCTCTCGAGCGCTGTAGCTCTTCCTACAAGCGCTATGGCGCCTCCTGATCTCTGGACATGCTCAACAGCTTCTAGTACTTAACTTAATTTCCAGCCTTGAATTTCCTCCAAAAGCTCTAGATTAATTCCACACCACCATATCACCAATTTAGCACCATAATGCCTTCACGATTAAACCTACACAATTTACATAAAAACACATCAAATGGCAACGAAACTCGAGATCTTGCAACCGTTTTAAGTCCGAACGGAAGGCAAATAGTGGATATAAAATCCACTTATCAGTACTTTCTACTGTCTATCTTTGTATGATTGTACTACAAAGTACAGTACTACTAACTGTGTTACTTCATCTTGATCTTCAAGGATTGGGGATTCGGGGATTAAGTTTAAACCTTCTACCAATATACTTGACTACGCATTGCTCAAATTCAAAATAGTTTTTCACTTGACTTCGCAGTTTCCTATTGTACGAATAGGATTCATAGTGTCTGCTCATACTGCTGATCTACCATTGTCAAGTGTTTATACAAAATCGAAGGCAATATATGAACATATGTTGTTCATTAATGACAATGTTCAAAGGTGCCTTTGTTGCTAATAACTATTTGATGGATATTGGGTAGGAGGTATGATCCCCAATTTCTCTCATTGATCTTAAGGCTCACTTTTGCTTCTATATGTTGTACACGACACGACACGAAGTACACGAAATAAATAAATAATATATATAATATTTTTTTAACATAATTTAAAATTTTATGTTCAATTTTATAACATACATTTTATCATAAAAATTTCATACACAATATACAAATAAGTCAATTGTCAATACTCAATACCCGTGCAAGGCAGGGGATTGTTCTAGTTTATGGTTAGTTATAATAATTTTTGTTGTTATTTGATGGTTAATTTTATTTAATTTTATTGTGATGATAAACATTATTCAATTTGTTATTTTCTTTCTTTCTTAAGTAATGCTTGGTCTGTTCCTTTCTCGAGATCTCTTATTTTTATAACAGTTTTCAGATGATCTTTCTAATGTTCTAATTTACGTTGTTATAGTTGTTTTGTTGTTGGATTTTATGTTTAATGATAGTTGATCCCGTTGTGACGATGAACATTCTTCAATTCATCACATTCTTTCTTTCTTAAATCTTAAGTAACTTTTGGTATGCTTCTTTATCGAGATCTCAATTTTTATAATAGTTTTCTGATGATTCCTCTATTTTTCTAGTTTACGAATTCTATAGTTGTTTTCGTTGTTAGATTTTACGATTAATGTTACTTGATTCCGTTGTGACAGTGATCACTCTTTGATTCGTCACATTCTTGTAATGTTTGATTTGCTACTTTCTCGAGATCTCGTATTTTTCTAATAGTTTTTAGATGAGCCCTCTAATTTTCTTCTTTTTCAAATTTTATTGTATTTATAGAAATTACATGAAATAACGCAAAAGTGATAAGAAAATATGAAAAGGAAAAAGATATCATTTATAATATTATAATATAAATGGGAAATCCTGAATTGAGGGTATAAAGTGAACTATATAAACTATTTGATAACACGTAGTTTGTAAACTAACGTTATTCTTTTGATATTAATTTGTTAATGGTGTTATATTAGTTAACTTATAGCGAGGTGTCACGAAGTTCAATGGATCAATATTAAATATGAGAGTGCAGCTTATTTTTCAACTCTTATAAAATATATTAAAAGATAATATGAAATTAGTTATTAATTATATTTTTATTATAAAGCATTATAATTCTCGATTAACTTTTAAAAAATATTTTACTCACTATGAATTACTTTTGAATAGTACATTTTATTACAAATAAATTTAATATATCAAATACTATTATAATACGAAAATATATCTGATTATTACTTCAGCTAATTTCAATTTGCCGTTTAACCCATATCGAGAATTTAATTGATCTGACCCGATTATCGAATTTTACGAGTATCTTTATATAAATATTATTTATATTTTGTTACAAATACGACTAATTTGTCAAATACTTTATTACTAAAATAAATTTGATTATTATTCTGGCTAATTCCTGATTTTCTGCTTAAATTCCTGATCGAGAATCCAATAGATTAGTCCCGATTCTCGAATTTTACGAGTATATGTATAATTATTATTCATCGTTTAGTATACTCATATACTAATGTATCAAAAAAAATTAATCTTAATACATACACGCATATAAATAATAAATTACGAAATTTAATGTGTCACATTGTTTCTCAAATGATGTTTGGTTTGTCCCATATCCGAGATTCTCATTTTTGTAATAGCTTTCGGGTGAGCCTTTTAATTTAATTTTTCTCAAATAAAAAATTTCTCAAGTACTTGGAATCAAGTATTTTATTGTATTTGAAATTGCTGAATAATCAGTACCTAGAATAGGAAAAAAGAGTTAAGAAAATATGTGAAATTTTAACCATTCATATTAAATAAAATAATAAGTTATTAATAGAGTAGACATGTGAATTTAAGTATATATAAAGAGACATAAAATAATAAAAAGATAATCAATAAAGAATAGCATGAGAAATGAAACATTCATTACATATTGAATAAAGAAAAATCAAATTAATAAATAAAAACACCGAGAGATATAGATAATGAATTCTACTGTTTAACAAAGTACACATGTAACTCAATGATTATGGTGCGGAACTTAAGTTTAATTGAATTGATATGTCATGGGTATAAAAAATTGGTATGTATTCTTGATATATTTTTTTCGCTTGTATTTATTTATATGTATATGGATTAAATGAGTATGTATAATTTAAATTTATTTAAACTATAATCATTCAAAAAAAATATTTAACTTTAATAAATAATGTATAAAAAAATTACGATGTTTGTATAAAAAAATTTACAATTTTTTGATGATTTAGTTGAAAATGTTACAAGTTGAGTGATGAATTTGCAATTAAACTTTTATTCATGTATGTCACATCAGCATCCACGTCACTTTTTCGCTAGGATTTTTAACGAAACTAATGGCGTAAACCTTTATGAAAGTTTTACATAATTCAAGTTAGGGGTGGCAATTTCGGGTAACGGGTCGGGTTCGTGTCGGGTTGACTTACCCGATTTTTTTTTAGGTCTACCCGAACCCGACACGACCCGAAACGGGTTGAATTATATAAACACGAACCTGACCTGTTGCAACCCAAACTTACCCGAACCCGACCTGTTTCGACACGATAATACAAAATTACCAAATTGAGAAGAGATAATTCAATTACCAAATCGAGATAGATGTAAAGAGAGGATGAGGTGCTTAGGGTTTGAGATATTAGGGTTCGAAGATAGGAGGCGGAGAGACGATACGATAGAGAGGCGGAGAGAAGATATAATGATAGATATCGAGAGAGTGAGAGAGAGGCGGATAAGATTTAGTAAGAAGTAGTGTTTGATTATTTGATAGATTATTAGAAGTATAATGGTTAGTGGGCTGGACATTGGGTTACTTCTTCTGGACTGGGCCTGAGTATCACACACACATATATATTATATTATATATATATATATATATATATATATATATTAAAATAAACGGGTCGGGTTCGGGTATTTCGGGTCTACCCGAAAATGACCCGATTTTTTCGGGTAGAAATTTACCCAACCCGAATCCGACCCGAAACTCAAAAACCCCAACCCTAATTCGTACTTTTACAGGTCGGGTTCGTGTCGGGTTTCGGGTCGTGTCGGATTTTGCCACCCCTAATTCAAGTATTTGATTGAAAGCTTTTTTGGATTGATAATTCAATTAAAAGTTTCAGTATAATATAGTGATGATTTGTCCCGTTTACCCTTTTTTAAATTCCAAAAAAAATCTCATAAATCTCGATTGAATACACTTCGCTTAGATGGTAATATTTTGATTTTGTTGATTATTATATAAATACAAATTATTAATCCAGGTACCATCAATCCTCTAAGTCAAAAAATTGAATACAAATTCAAATCATTTTCAATAACATATATTATAAATAAAAAAGGAGAAAATGCGTATTGTATAATTGTATCCAAATTTACATGCTTAAAATCAAATCGGACGTAATACTATTCTAACATCATAAATAAATCAGTGAAATTACTATTACATCACAAATATATCAAAAGGTAGAGCATACCATCCTACAAAAAAGAAACAGTCCTTCCGTAATCAATCATCCATAATATCAAATTAATCTTTTTAATCTTTGATAAAATTTCCATGATTTAAGCTATTCTCTTTTTATTTAACTTTGTAGCTAAAGTTTGTAAATGAATATTCTTGGAACGTTTGCAAAAAA
The DNA here is from genome assembly GCA_036435485.1 of Saposhnikovia divaricata. Taxonomy (NCBI): domain Eukaryota; kingdom Viridiplantae; phylum Streptophyta; class Magnoliopsida; order Apiales; family Apiaceae; genus Saposhnikovia; species Saposhnikovia divaricata. The sequence continues at coordinate 32,599,002 of CM071600.1, forward strand.
AAAAATTGTTCATTTATAGAAATGAAAAAAAGACACATGTTTTCTATGAAATGTTTGGAATTGAAAAGTTATCTATTTAACGAGATTGTTTGTTTTTCAAATGTTTTAGTGTCAGGTTTTAATTTCCAAAATTTTCATGTTATTTATAGCTACAAAGTCTTCCTCTTTTCACCATTTTTTTTAACACTTAAATAATAAAAATAATCTATCTATCGATATCTATATATGTTTTAAAAGCAAACGTTAAGGTGACGACTTCCAAACTCTTAAAAATATTATTTCTAACTTTCTACCCATCCTCTCCCGAAAAAAAGAGGTGCTTGGCCTTTTTAATGCAGTTGCAACTTGCAACATCAAACCCCAGCCTGATTGTTAAATATCATTTTCCAACACTAATGATATTGCAAGTAGTTTGTATGATGTTACCTTCACTTTTTTTTTCTTTTTTTTTTTTTACTTCCTTCAGTAATACAAGCTATAAGCTGCTTACCATTAGAATAATTACTATCAACCAATTTTTATATTTGAAAAGTTAGTTAAAAGCATATAAAGCTCGAAACAAGAATTTTTTTTGAATGATCTGAGAAGATTTATTGAAACTACACTTTCACCTTTACTCAAATCTATACTATTATACAAAAGCTGAAATATTAAAAATTTGGTCGGTCGGTTGATCAGTTGGTTGGTCGGTACGGTACCTGGTGATTTTACTTATTTACCCTTATTCAATTACAGATAAAATCCATTCTAATCAATTTCCTTTTTTCAGGTTAAACATACTATCTTTTATATTTTTCAATAACTAAATAATTTCCTTTTTAGGTAAAATACAATATCTTTTACATTTTATTTAACTAAAATTTCTCCTTTATTAATCAATTTTCTTTTTCAGGTTAAACATATTACCTTTTCTATTTTTCAATAACTAAATACTTTCCTTTTTAAGGTAAAATACAATATTTTTTACATTTTATCTAACTAAAATTTCTCCTTTTTTAAAAACACTACAAGCAATTTTGTTTAATAAAATAACATAATTATATTATAATTACTATTAACTAATCAATTACTTTTTCAGCCAAAACACGTTACCTTTTCTCTTTTCTCTAACTAAAATCTCTCTTTTTCCAATTATAGCATGGATGGTTACCTTTTTCAGCCAAAACACGTTACCAATTTTCTTTTCTCTTACTAAAACCTCTATTTTTTCAATTATATCATGGGCATTTCTATTTAATAAAAATAAAATAATAATATAATAATACTAATAATTAACCGAGTACCTTTTTAGCTAAAATGTATCATCTTCTTTATTTTTTCTAATTAAATTCTCTTTTTTCCAAGAAATATCACGGAAAACATTAATTTCTCATTTTTTAAAAACTATGAGCGATTTTATGTATTAAAATAACATAATGAAATTATAAATAATATAAACTAATCAATTATCTTTTTCACATAAATCATGTCATATTTTTAATTTTCACGTTACCATTCTATTTTTTCTAACTAAAATCCCTCTTTTTCCAATTATATCACAGACGGTTTTATTTAATACAATAAACTAATAATATTATAATATTAATAATTAACCGATTACCTTATCAGCTAAAACATATCATCTTTTCTATATTTTCTAACTAAAATTCCTCTTTTAAAGGTAAAATACAATATCTTTTACATTTTATCTAACTAAAATTTCTCCTTTTTAAAAAATACTACGAGCAATTTTGTTTAATAAAATAATAGAATTATATTATAATTACTATTAACTTATTAATTACCTTTTTTAGCCAAAACACGTTACCTTTTCTCTAACAAAATTCTCTCCTTTTCCAATTATATCATAGATGGTTACCTTTTTCAGCCAAAACATATTAACTTTTTTTTTTCTCTTACTAAAACCTCTCGTTTTTCAATTATATCACGGACATTTTTATTTAATAAAAATAAAATAATAATATTATAATACTAATAATTAATCGAGTACCTTTTTAGCTAAAATGTATCATCTTTTCTATTTTTTCTAATTAAATTTTCTTTTTTCCGAGAAATATAAAATAACGTAATTAAATTATAATTACTATAAACTAATCAATTACCTTTTGCACCCAGAACATATTACATTTTTAATTTCTCTAACTAAATCATCACTTTTTCTAATAATATCACGGACATTCTATTTAATAAAATAAAATAATAATTTTATAATTACTAATAATTAACCGATTACCTTTTTCAACTAAAACCTATCATTCTTTCTATATTTTCTAATTAAAATCCCTCCTTTTCTAGAAATATCACGGATAACATTTATATAATTATTATCAAATCATCTTATATAAAAATTTAAGCCTCCAAAATTCAAGTTTAAAAAAAAACAATTTAAATTAATGAAAAAAATTATATAATATTAAAAAAAATCCGTGCATCGCACGAGTTTTAAGCTAGTTTAAATTAACAAATCAAATAAAGAAAATGTTGGAAGTGCTATAATTACCAGGTGTTGCACAAAAGAATATATAAGTAATGAATCTTTTTTTTTTGTTTTTGTATTTTGAATATTCTACTCTACTTCAAGAAACTCTTATAACATATTTATTTATAAGGAATGAGTCCGGGAAAAAGTGTCTACAAAATAGGTACTAAGTTACACAATATTTCATTTTTAGAAAATGAAAACAAATTAAAAAAATATTCTATAAAATATTTAAAATAATTTATTGTTAATAAATTATAAAATATAAAATAATATTCTATAAATGGTTAAAATAATTAATTATTTAATAAATTATAAAATATTAAAATAATATTCTATAACTAAGAGGGCATCGATTAAGTAAAAAGGAGAATGGACAAATTGCAAGAGTCAAATGACATATTTTTATGTATATTTCGAAACATTTTATAAGTAAAGCGAATATTTTAAGTAAATTTCAAAACATTTCATAAGTAAAACGACGTCTATTAGATAGAACATGTGGGAATTCTAAAAATATATTGTATAAATAATCATATATATTAATTAGATGAAAAATTCTTTGTCCGTTTCTTTTTACTAGAAAAAAAGATAGCAAATAAATATAGTATATACATACATATATTTTAATTTTTTCCCATAAAATTTTGTATGAAAGATATTGAGGATAAAATTCAAATAAAAAAAATTATAATATAAAAATTTGAAAATAAAATTAATAACCATTTACCCAAATTTATTGAGAAAATATATAAATCTAGTAATTCAAAAAAGCAAAATTAAAAATTCAACTTCCGAGCGTTTAAAAAAAGAAAAATGTTAATGGTACGAAATTGAATACCAAAAATTGTTATACGTGATTGATTATAATTGTATTGTTTTAATTGGTTATAATTGTAATGATAAAACATCCCAAAATGCAAAGGGGAAGTTCTCTCTCAATTAACAATTAAGTTCTTGTTATCAATCTTCTATGCAAATTTTACTTTATGATAACAGTTTATGATGTGGATATGTGGGTGTGCTCAGTTGGGTTGTATGAAACATGATTCTATAAATAATTGATTATGCCTATCTTTTTTTTTTTTGTCATTGAAAAAGTCTTAATTGGCTACATGATTCCTCTATGAATGATATCAATAAGACTTGGAGAACATCAATTTTGATATTTAACTGAATAAACAGTGCTTTGGCTTCTCTTCTTACAAATCTTAGTTTCAATAAGTTTGCAATAGCATGTCCTTAGCCATTAAATTACGGCTGTCTAGTTGCAAGGTCCAGATTTAGCAGCCAAGGTTGTGTTAGTGTATGTCAAGTTAAGCAATACCTGGGTAAAAAACAAATTTTAGTTATGCATCTCTTGTTAAAATGACACTTATAATTTGTTCCATCTGTTTATAAGTGATTAGTTTTTCACTAAAGGCTGGAATAATTGTCTATCATGTCCTGCTTCCTGGTTCATGGATTCGTTGTATAATTGAAAAATTGGGGAAAGTAGATGTTTACGGTTACTACTATTTTGCTGTGGATATGTTTTAATCAGTTGCTCTGCTGGTCCATAACTTGCTTGTTGCACTGAACTCGCAGAAAACTCTATATATTAAGCAGTCATTGAAGTGTTAGCTATTTGGTTTGTGATTGAATTGTATATTTCCCCATCACTAGATTTGCTTTGGTCTGTTCCTTCGGCGTATGTTATTATTCTGTCAAGACTTGTAAACAAAAATAGCTAACTGGTTGCCTGAGTCTACCTATTTAACAGAGGCTCCCTTACTTTTAACAAGCCGAACAAACTTGTAAATAAAATAAACTGTCTGCGATTTGCAAATAAAAACAGAGCTTGATAGATTAGAATAACATCATACATAAATTAGAATATTGAATATTCTAATCCTTTAGGTTACTATAAGGATTAGAGTTAGTACAGTTTATATTACTTTGATGTCAAAGAGTAGGGATGGCAATTTGTACCGACCCGATGGATACCCGACCCGTTTCGACCCGAATAACCCGAACCGAACCCGAAATTTTCGGGTTTGGGTTCGGGTTTGGGTTTGATTTTTAAACCCGAATCAATTTCGGGTCGGGTTTGGGTTTTGGCCAAACCCGACCCGAACCGACCCAAAAACCCGAAACCCGTTCCAAACCCGAACCCGACCTGAAACCCGAATTAATATATATTATTATTTCTATTATTTTATACATACTATTTAATATTTAATATATATTATCTATTATTATATATATTTAATATTTAATATGTAATAAAAATTAAAATATTTTATATATTTATGTTTTATATTATTTTTAATATAAAAAATATTTATTTTTTATTTATTTTTTTCGGGTTCGGGTACCCGAAAACCCGTTCGGGTTTAACCGGGTCGGGTTTGGTTTCAAAATTTCGGGTTTAATCGGGTTCGGGTTCGGGTTTGGTGGATTTAACCGGGTTCGGGTTTGGTTTTGGCCAAACCCGACCCGACCCGACCCATTGCCATCCCTATCAAAGAGGACCCTCTGTCTATTGTATAGTCAGTTTAGTTTAAATTTAAAACTAATCTTATCTGGATTAAAATTGTAGTTTAAATATGGTTCCAAGTAATTTACATTCTGAACTTAGGCTCTGATTTTTGTTTAGATACTTTTCTGAAGACAGGCTCTAGTTTTTTGTTTTCATTATCTATGATTTGTATTCTAAATGCTTGCAAGTATCTTTGATAAACGAATCAATTGTTGTAAATAAGTTTGCTTCTACTCTGTAAAAAGATAAGAATAACAGTTCAGAATAACATTGTCCAGAAATTTTACTGGTTCAGAAAGTATGATTCAGATTTAACAAATGGCCCCTTATACATTAAAATTAAAAAGTACCCCATCAAAGTTATTATTATTAACATAATATAGAACAAAAAGATCTTAAGTCCAGTTTAAACCCTCCTCCGTATAACAAGCAATCACAGGTTTTTATTTCCCACAGCACAGGTACTTACAAACACTTTTAATCGGAGGCTATGTCAACGGCGAGTGCTCCAATTCCGATTCCGACGGACACATGGAATCTAGGGTTCATCGGAGCAGGTAAAATGGCGGAGAGTATTGCCAAAGGCATGGTTCAATCGGGTCTTTTTGTCACAAACTACAGCTAATACAAACTTGGACAAGAAGATAAGAAAAGATAAAAACAAATAAGGACAACTAAAATAAAAAAAACAGTTTTCATTTCATGCCCATAATGGGATATCCTCAATCATACATATAGGACAACACAGCCCATGACTAAACTGACACCTGGCAGTTTCTAACTGCTCCAAACAAACAACTCCACCATCCAGCCTAGCATACTGATATTTAATTCTTTAATATCAAAACGACACCGTACTAGCTAATTACTTCAATTAAAATTTCCCGCCCCCTAATTACTTGACCTAATTGTGACAATCCCCTATTCTTGAAACAACCCTTGGCCTCAAGGGTGGAATTGAGGAAATTTCTTTGTCAGTTCCTCCCACAGTTCCCAAGAAGCTTCTTCTGGACTACCATTTTTCCATTGCACCAACACCATGGTCGCTGGACGGTTTCCCTTCTTTATCAGTCTTCTCTCCAAGATCAACTCCGGCACTGCAACTTCTTTAGCTTCCTCCACTTCAGGTAAAGTAGTCTGGACTACCTTCTTAGCTCCTATTTTCTTCTTTAACTGTGATACATGGAATGTGTGATGGATTTTTGCATCTGGTGGCAACTCCAATTTGTAGGCTACCTTTCCCACCCTTTGGCTAACTCTATATGGTCCATAATACTTCGAAGATAGTTTCTGATTACCTCTTTGCTGCACAGAATTCTGCCTGTAGGGTTGTATTTTTAAGAATACTTCATCCCCTACCCCAAATTCTCTGTCACTCCTCGATCTATTAGCATACCAAGTCATCCTTTCCTGAGCCTTCACCAAGTTCTGCTTTAGCAACCTTTGTACTTCAACCCTGTTCCTTATGAATTCATCAATGGCCTCTACCTTAGTTGCAGGTGCTTGGTAATTAATCATAGGTGGTGATCTGCCGTAAAGGGCCTTATAAGGGCTCATTCCAATGGCAGAATGGAAGGAGGTGTTGTACCACCATTCTGCCATAGGCAACCAGTTAGCCCACTGTTTTGGTTTCTGCCCTGAGAGGCATCTTAGATACATCTCTATACACTGGTTGACTCGTTCAGTTTGGCCATCTGTCTGCGGATGGTAGGCTGTACTGAGTTTAATCTGGGTACCCATAGCTTTAAACAACTCCCTCCAAAACTGACTAACAAATATGGGGTCCCTATCAGAAATGATAGCTATAGGAGCTCCATGTAACTTCACCACATTATCAAGCACCTTTTGGGCTACTGAGGTGGCTGTGTAGGGGTGTGTAAGAGCTATCAAATGGCAATACTTAGTTAGTTTGTCAACTACTACTAGAATAGTATCTTTACCATTAGATCTAGGCAACCCTTCAACAAAATCCATAGTTATAGTATCCCAAGCCTCTCTTGGCACTGGTAAAGGTTGCAAGAGCCCAGGGGTTGGCACATGTTCACTCTTATTTCTTTGGCAAATGTCACATTCCTTGACCCAATTAGCCACATCAGTTTTAAGGCCCTGCCAAAAGAATTGGGCTTCCACCCTTTTTGTAGTTACCATGACACCTGAATGTCCACCCTCTCCACCATCATGCAAGGCCTGTAAGATCTTTTGCCTCAAAGCAGTCTTGTCTCCCACATAGTACTTGCCATTCTTTAAAATAAGACCATCTCTGATTTCATACCCTTCATCATTTGTCCCTTCGATTGCTAATTTAGCTGTTATATCCGAAGCCAGCTGGTCATCCTTCAAGCTTTCCCTTAGCTCATCCTTCCAGTTACACTTGTTAATCAACATCCCAGCACACCCTCCATCACCTTCAAACACCCTAGATAGTGCATCTGCAGCCAAATTATCTTTGCCCTTCTTGTACACAATGCTGTAGTCAAACCCCAACATTTTGGATAACCACTTTTGCTGCAATATGGTGGTCAACTTCTGTTCCATAAAGTGTTTCAGAGCTTCATGGTCAGTTTTGATCAAGAATTTCTTCCCCAACAGATATGTTCTCCATTTCTGTATAGCTAGGAGCACTGCCATTAATTCCTTCTCATAGGTTGATAAACCTAGATGTCTGGGGCTTAAGGCTTTGCTTAAGTAAGCAATGGGCTGTCCTTCTTGCATTAGGACTGCTCCAATGCCATTATGACTTGCATCAGTCTCCACAGTAAATTGCTTTTCAAAGTTGGGCATTGCAAGCACTGGGGTTGTAGTTAAAGCCACCTTCAATTTCTGGAAGGCTGCTTCAGCTTCATCATTCCAATTAAAAGGGCCTTTCTTCAACAATTGAGTCAATGGCTTAGCTGTCACACCATACCCCTTCACAAACCTCCTATAATACCCAGTAAGACCCAAAAAACCCCTAAGTGCCTTCAAGTTAGCAGGTCTAGGCCAGTTAAGCATGGCCTCAATTTTCTTTTCATCAGCTGCAACCCCTTCCTTAGTCACCACATGTCCTAGGTATTCCACCCTTGGTGATGCAATCTCACACTTTTTTCTTCTTATAAACAGTTGGTGTTTCTTCAAAACTTCCATAACCAGTCTCAAGTGCCTCTGATGCTCCCCCAAATCAGCACTATATATCAAAATGTCATCAAAGAAAACTAAGACAAATTTTCTTAGATACTCAGAAAATATGTCATTCATTAGAGCTTGAAAGGATGCTGGAGCATTGGTAAGCCCAAAGGGCATGACCATGAACTCATAATGACCCTCATGTGTCTTAAAGGCTGTTTTGTGTATATCCTTAGGATGCACCCTAATCTGATGGTACCCACTCCTTAGATCAAGCTTGGTGAACACAGCACTACCCTTCAATTCAGCTAATAATTCCTCAATAATGGGGATAGGATATTTGTTTTTGATGGTTAAGGCATTTAGTGCCCTATAATCTACACAAAGTCTCCAACTCAGATCTTTCTTCCTAACCAACAAAACAGGAGATGCAAAGGGGGAAGTGCTATGCCTGATTATCCCACTAGACAGCATTTCTTTTACAATTTTCTCAATTTCATTTTTTTGTATGTAGGGACATCTATAAGGATTTGAGGATACAGGGTTACTACCTTCTTTCAAGGGAATGAGGTGATCCTGTCTCCTGGGAGGTGGCAGTCCAGTTGGTTCTGCAAATAGCTCTTGATAATCCTTCAAGATTTCACTTATCCCTACTGGTAGTTCCTTGTCCTGTTCCTCATGACCTTCAACAGCAGCCACCTGACATAAAAAATATGCTTCTTCCTGTGATTGCCCATAAATTTGATCCCCAGAGACTATCTTCACCTTGGGTTCAGTTCTGTTCTGCTTCAATAACACCTGCTCTCCCTTCCACCTGATTGTGATTTCCCCTGTCTCAAAATCAAAAGTCACAGGACTAACTAGTCTCATCCAATTTACCCCTAGTATTACATCATACCCCCCAATAGGAATTATGTGCAAGTTAGCCCTAAACACCTTCCCTGCCATTACCCATTTTACTCCTTCAGTAACTTGATTGCACACTATGGTGTCTCCATTAGCCACAGTGACCTTGATATCCATACAAGGGCTGGTACCGAGTTTCAATTGTTTGGCCAGAGATTGTGAGATAAAAGAATGACTGGAGCCACTGTCTAGTAATAAGCTGATCTTTTTGTTTTTGATGGTACCTTGCAACTGCAGGGTGTGCACTCCCTGGGTACCAGATAAAGCATGTAAGGATACTTCCCCTTCAGCCTTTGTCTCCTCACTAATTTTTCCCCACGGGTTACAGTCTTCCTCAACATCCCACACAATCTGCATTTCCTCATCATCCTCTGCTTTCTCCCAGTCATCTTCAGTAGTGATTAAGAACACTTGCTTGTTCTTGCACATATGTCCAGAGCTGAACTTTTCATCACAATTAAAACATAAACCCTTGTTTCTCCTTTCCATCATCTCACCATAACTCAACTTCTTTACCCCAACTGGCAGTGGCTTGCTGTTAGCCTCCTTGGTTCCTGCAGCTACCTTGGGCATGCTCCCCGTAGATTTACTACTTGTCAAGCCCCCAAAGGGTTTGCTGTATGGTTTGCTTCTCTTGTCCATGACTTCTATCAAACTTTCCTGCCTTCTTGCTTTTTCTCTGGCATCCCTAAGAGTGGTGGGCTTGTTTAAATATAAGGCAGATGAAATTTCTTCCTTAAGCCCACTCAAGAAGCTGTCAACATAGTAACTTTCACTATGGTGATTATTATTAGTAACTATATACTTTCTGAGTTCATCAAATTGACTAATATACTCCTCCACTTTGCCTTTTTGAGTGAGTTTATTAAACTGTCCCACTATGTTCTCGTAACCTCCCTTTGAGAACCTGTGATACAATAGTTCTATAAATTGCTCCCACACTACTCCTGGTTGCTCAGTTTGTATGGTTTGGAACCAAATATCTGCTTCTCCTTCTAGATATAAGGTTGCATAAATCACTTTAGTTCTCGAATCCATTCCAGGGTTGAGTAAGAAGAACTTTTCACACTTATTGACCCATCCTCGAGGATCTTTACCCTCAAACCTAGGAAAGTCCATTTTGGGGATCTTAAAGGGACCGAACGCTGATGACATTCTATTATATGACTGCTCACCCATATGACTCCAGTTTTGATTAGTATGCCCCAAGTTAGGAATCTGTTGGGGGCCTGGAAATGGGTTTTGATTTTGAACGGGAGGTGGCTGGTATTGTAGGGTTTGTGTTTGAGGGTTTGGGTGACCCCCCTGAGGAAAAGGCCTATTTAGCCCATCTATTGGGTTACTAATACCCAAGGTCTGGTTAAACAATGGCACTGTAAAGCCTGGGGGTATAAGGGTTTGGTTGTGCAAAGGGTTTACAGCCCAGTTTAGATTAGGGTTCAGGGCTTCCCTTGTAGGGAACTGTAGGCTTCTAGCAACTTCTGGATGGACAACATTATGATTACTACCCCCTCCTTCACCAGGAGTGTTACGCAACAAAGTATTATGTGGAGTTTGGTTAAGGTTCTTACCCCCATCAGCACATGAAGCCTCTGTGTCTGCTATCTTTTCCTTGCCCAGATCTAGTTTCTTCATTAAGATGCCCATGGACGAGCTCAGCTCTTCAGTAATCGTGGTTAGATGTGCGAATCTGGCCCCCATTTCATCCATCCTTTGGTTGGTTAAAGCCTGAGACTCTCCCACCGTTCTCTGAAACTGCTCTACTGACCCTTGGATTAACTCCAGCTTACCCTCTATGGTGGAGATTGATTTCTCATGTTTTTGAAGCACAGCTTTATCATCCATGGCCCAAGAGGTGCTCTGATACCAATTGTCACAAACTACAGCTAATACAAACTTGGACAAGAAGATAAGAAAAGATAAAAACAAATAAGGACAACTAAAATAAAAAAAACAGTTTTCATTTCATGCCCATAATGGGATATCCTCAATCATACATATAGGACAACACAGCCCATGACTAAACTGACACCTGGCAGTTTCTAACTGCTCCAAATAAACAACTCCACCATCCAGCCTAGCATACTGATATTTAATTCTTTAATATCAAAACGACACCGTACTAGCTAATTACTTCAATTAAAATTTCCCGCCCCCTAATTACTTGACCTAATTGTGACACTTTTACCCGCCGCTAGGATCCGAACCGCTCATCTCGGTCCCGCTCGTCGTACCGCTTTTCAATCCTTCGGTGTCGCTGTTCTCGATCACAATGATCAGGTCCCTCGCTACATATGCCGTTGTTATCATATAAACATACATAAATTTACTGAGAAAATTTTTAGGGAACCCAATAATTGTTATAATTGGCTAATCCTTGCATAAGCCTAATAATTTTATAGCATCTTACCTGGATTTGTATTTTTTTTGCCAACTGTGAATTTGTAACTTTAGCTGTTTCAAATTATGATTTTTCCTGCAATGAATCCGGTAAAAACTAAGCTTATCTAATTGGTCGTTTCTAACGTATGCACAAAACTAAGCTTGGTGTGATTTTACTTCCCGGAAAGTAGACATGAAAACACCAATAGCAAAAATCAGAACTTTGTATACTTCATTAGAAGTAAAATTTTCTTTAGTTATCTCCTCTGACATTGTGTACAGTAATCTAAGAGTTTTTTGTTTATTCTCATCCAGATAATAGAAGCTAACCGTAACATTGGCCTCATTAATATATGCTTTTGATTTAATTCTTCATCTTCGACTACTTTTCCTCAGTTAGGTATATGTGTTTTATCTCTTTAACATTTGTTTTGTTGGGCATTATATTACTCAGGTTGTTGAAGACAGCGACGTGGTGGTTTTATCTGTGAAGCCTCAAGTTGGTATCACCTTGTCCTTCCATATGTATCTTTTACTGTATTTCTGTTATTTGTGAGTTAATTGAATGTGCTTGAAAGTGCTTTCTTTCATGCTCTCTCTTTTTCTACAAAAATAAAAAAGATAGAATTGTATTTCGTCTATAGTTAGGCTGCCTGAGTTTGTAAAATCTTCATATCTGGTAGGTTTTTGCCTTTTCTGTAAATATGACACATATGTGCTCTACTGTAGGCTCTTTTGTAACTTGTCTTGCATTTCAGTTAAAGGTGTGGTTCTTGAGTTGAAACCAAAACTTTCAGAAAAGCAGCTTTTGGTTTCAGTTGTTGCAGGTGTCAAGTTGAAAGACTTGCAGGTTTGTGGGTTTTTTCATGCAATAATGTAAATATTGTAGAATGATTATGTTCTGTAATAAGACCTTCATTAGAGTTATTTTTCTGCATACTTTATGTTATTCCAAATATTATCAGTAACATAGCAAAAGAACAGTGTTGCACATGTAAACATAATTAGTTCACAGAGCATTAAATATTAAAAAAATCCCTACTTTCCTTAGTTATCTAACAATTACTTCTATGTAGATATTTATAAGTCTGCTGGATTTGTTTGATATACGCTTAATACATAGTAAATGTGGGTTTGATTTCTCTAAATGCGTGAATGACAAAAGTTTTTGTTGTTGGTGGAATACTGGGATCTACCACTCACTCAAATGGTTGAAGGGAGCAAACAACAATAATTTGTTTAACAAAATGAAAGTTTTTTAAAATGAACGTTTGATTTCTTCTTCCTTTTATTTGAAATTTGGATTCATACTCTCTTCAATGCGAGTGACAAATTTAAATTATCTGTCAATTGTGGTTGTTTTGTACTTGATATAAATGCAAAATAACCTATTTGCTCCGGTTGGTTCAGAGAAGCAGAACGAGTTTTTTTTGGGGGGGGTTAAAGTTTGTGAACAAAATGGAAAAGAAGATAAGAGTGAAAAGATATGAAGACCTCAAATTATCCAATGATGGAGTTTGTGGAGAAGATGAGTTGGAAGGGAAAATTAATGTTTCATTTCTCAAATTTGTGGGTTTTTTCCTAGTTTAAATAGATAGGAATGAATTGAATGAGGGAATTAAGATTATAAATATTCAACCACAAAATATTATACTTTTGGTGCTGTCCCCTTCCATTGTCAATCCTTGCAAACAAACAGAGCAATACTTCATTAGTTTTTACTGTAAAACAAGTTGCGCTGAACAAAAATTGTGTACTCTGTCACACTCTCCGTACTTCGGCTTAGTTTTTATTTTTGCTAAGTTGCTTCGAGCTTAGCTTTATAGTTCAGGATTGTGTATATCTTGCCTGGCCAACTGTACAAGGACTATAGTTTTCTTGCTAAAACCGTTTGGGTCTACCAACTCTGATGTTGCAAGTTCAATATGTAGCTGCCACTTTGTAAAAAAGTAGCACTAGATTGGTAGTGCTCTTATTTTCCCAAGTGCTGATAAACTTAAATCTATGTTGATCATACTACTTGTAGTTAAAATATATAATCATATGCATTTCAATTCTGACTTGGTACCCGTCATTGAGCTATTTTCCATTCTTTATCAGGAATGGTCTGGGCATGACCGTTTTATCAAGGTTATGCCAAACACCCCTGCTGCTGTAGGCAAGGCAGCCTCAGGTAACATACCCTTCTTGCAAGCTATATTTGTTATTTCCCTCGTTTGTAATTTAACTTAAGTGACTGATGCTGGTTGGCATTCATCTGGTTATTACTGTTGGTTTTAATTTAAAACCACGCTTATTTATCTTAATCAGTGTACACTTTATTTCCTTGTTTAGCATATGACTTGGTCATTTAGTCGTTAGAGTGAGTTTAGTAGATGATTGAATAAGCGATAGGCACCAGAGTTGTTAGAGGAATTAGCTCCTACTTTCTAGCTTAACACCTATCTAAAGGTGTATTTATATTCTGTATTTGCTTTCAGTTTAATGTAAGACGATCACTTAGAGTATCCTTGGTTTTACACTTTTCATTGTTACATGTTTTACAGTCTTATATCATAGAGTTTCCCATCAATTACTATCACTTACCAAAGCCATGCTAGGTATGAGTTACAAGATTGTATGTAATTTTTTATTAATTTTAAATATTGGTACTAATATGTTGTGTGCTTTCGTCTAATAAAATGATAGTATACAATTATACATTTATAATTCGCAAATTAATTTCTCAATTTGGAAGAATAACGCATCAGAGAATAATTAATGCTTACCGTGTGATGATTGAGTAGTTCTTCATGTTCTGAAAATTGAATATTAAGATCAGGTATTTGGATAGTTTATGTTAGTCCTGTAGCATTTTTTCCTATGTTGGTTCTTACCAAATCTCTCATCTGTTTTTCCTTTCTGTACTTCTTTACTTGTTTACTTTACTCCATAATTTTATTCTTCTGATCTCAATACCTTTCGGACTTGCATCTTATACTTGATTAGAATTTGTGTTATGCAAGACATATCTTCACCGTTCTTACTTCTAGTAGCCTTGTGCAGTCATGAGCTTGGGGACAGCTGCAACAGAAGACGATGCAGAACTGATATCTAAATTATTTGGAGCAATTGGGAAGATATGGAAAGCTGATGAGAAACTTTTTGATGCAATCACTGGCCTGAGGTATATGAATCTTAATAATGCATGCTTTACTTTGGTTGAGCTTCAGGATAATCTATTGCATGAACCCATGCAACCGTTTTGACTTCCTATTACACAGAAAGCAAATTTATACTCTTAAATAATACTATGCATATATTATGTAATTTTGTTGCTTTGTTGGTAAGACTAATTCCATCCTTCTGACTAGAAACTCTCCTAAATGTTCAGTGGTAGTGGCCCAGCATATATGTTTTTAGCAATAGAAGCTTTGGCTGATGGAGGGGTAGCTGCAGGTCTTCCGCGAGACTTGGCTCTTGGTCTAGCTTCTCAGACTGTAAGCTCGACTCTTTTTACAGAGCCACTCTATTTTGCCATTAGACAAGTATCCTTCTGTAATGTTGTAATGTAGTGTTGTAACATGTGTCTACATACGATACTTGCATCCGACAAGTTCATATCCCATAACAGCAGGATGTTGTCAAATTAGTGGTGAAATACATGCAAAGAGTAACTGAGTATAGACATTATGGAAGTACAACTCTATTAAAATAAGAAGTTAGATATAGAGTTATTATATGGTAAGGGGTATATTTTTGTATCATCTTGATTGTTACTGTAATATGCTAAAGTATTATTGTTCTTAAATCCTTTACCGAAGTCTTATGAACCGAAAATAAAAGCTTTTTCCTATAAATGTTATGCGACCTCCATTTCAAATAAGTTATTGATGTTTACATACATTATACATATGCTACCTATTTAAAAATAACTGCAACTAACTTAATATTGACCATTAACAAAACCTTCAATTTTATTGAAATTATGGCTTATCCGAAACAACACATAGATATATTATATATAGCTATGATTATGCATTTATTGTTTATAACTTTAGGATTAACTAAAAATATTATCATAAACATTATTATCATGTAAACTTAAGAGAGAAATGAAAGCAAAAAGACTTGTTATTTCTTATAATAATCTAATGTGTGGACACTAGTAATCCCTTGATTAAGATTTTCTTCTGCAATATATTTTGGCCGACTCTTTGAATTTAAATAAATTCGCAGTTGGTTTGATTTGAAATGGGGCGAGTCATGATATGTTTGTGTCAACTGAAGATATTTCTATTTAATAGTGGTAAAGGTCATTGCTCTTTGATTAAGACCTCTGCAGTATTTGAAAGTATTTGAAGTGCCTCAAGAATTATTGTACAGTATGCTTTCTTATGTACTATATTCCACTAATTTATTTATTTTCAAGCGCTTCCTATAGGTTTTTCCCCTTCATTTAGGTATCTCTCATTTTCATCCAGATGATTCTTTCCCGTATGTAATCTGTTTTGAAATTGAGATCACTACTCTCTCAACTATCATTATGTCTATCTATTTGCACCACCTTAGCTTCATTCAGCCACTATCAGAACCTCCCCAGTCTATTAAACAGTACGGCAGATGTTTGAGCCCATCCCTTCTCTGTGGTATCATGTATAATGTTTCCTTGTTTCGGCCTTAAATATGGTTATGCATAAATTGCTACTTCTTATCACAGTAAAGGATTATATTAACCCTAATTCAAATATGTTATTAGAGATTATTTATAACTTGCTAATTCAAAAGTACGACATTTTATATTGAAGTGGCTGGAGAAACCTTCTTATTATAGTTTGACTGTTTCCTTACCTATAGTTATGTATTTTGTCGCTCCAATAATGTTGCCATCTGTCCCTTCTTGATCGGACAATTGTTATGGTTAGTTAATCTCCGGGAAATGGCTATTATAAATACTTAAAATGGTTTCTGTTGTGTTTCGTTAATCTTCTGATCATTTTCTCGGAGGTAGTTGTATTGTCTTGATGGATTATTTACAATATTAACGCTCTAGGACATCTTAGCAGTGTCATATTATATGACACTGCTGCAGGTATTAGGAGCAGCAACCATGGCCACTGCCACAGGGAAGCATCCTGGCCAGCTCAAAGATGATGTTGCCTCACCGGGTGGGACAACAATTGCTGGTATTCATGAATTAGAGAAGGGTGGTATTCGTGGGATCTTTATGAATGCTGTTGTTGCTGCAGCAAAGCGTAGCCGAGAACTTTCCCAGGGCTAGACATTTAATTCTATGAAGCTAGTTTATTATTTAATCAGCTTCACTTCTTATTCTTTTTCTGAGTAACTTAACAGTTCTGTTTTGCTAGTTAGAGCTGCATATCTGACGGTCCAAAAGAGATTTGTGCCAAATTCGGAAGTTCCTCGAGGCAACTTCCAATATATTTTGTCTGTTGATTCATTTACTTTACATTATGCTATCCATTTTGGGTTAAAATGAGGTTGATTTCCATTTTCCTACTACTGCGCCTTTTTCCTGGTTGGTACCTACTACTGCATCTTTTTCCTGGTTGGTAGAGTGCTCCTAGTTGTGTGCAAATCAACAATGTCATGCTAAAGTATACAAAGAAATTCCCAGTTAATGCTAAGTAAGGTTAATGAGATAACTGATCACAACTGCATTACTGGTCTGTTTACCACAAAAGTGGAATCTAGCTAGCGTCTCGCATAAAACATTTTCTTTTTTTGAGGAAAGAAAAAATAGGTTAGCAAATAAAATGCCATTTTCAGGCTTACTGATGTAGTGCTCTGTCTCCTGAAATCTTGCTTGATATTTTCATTACTTTGGATTTGGGGGGTTGATCTAGGGCAAGCCTTAGAGGGAACCAAATAGACTTCTTATTTATGTCAGCTAAATTAGGAGGTTTTAATTATTGATACTTTGTTTTGTGTGCTTTATGGATTCGGTTTGTGATAGCTCGACTCATTTGGTTCATTAGAGCATCTCCTATGATATAGTTACCTTAGCTAAATTGTCTAGGTGACACAACTTATTGATAATATGTAAAAATTGTCGCACTCCAATCCGCAATTTCCCTTAGCAAAAATTTTAGATAATTAGTTTTACTTGGCTATATTTATTGAACCAACATTCCCCTTAGATATAATTATACATGATTAATATTATAGATAATACCATTGGAGCATGCACAATTATCCTTAGGTAAAATTCATTATAGCCAATCGATTTAGCCAACCAATTTAGATATTAGCATTGGAGATGCTCTTAGTTAGTATTAGAAACTAGAAAGGTCTCCAAGATGATTATTTAGCTATAAATAAAAGAACTTACTATACTCTTGAGGGTGGACATTTCACAATATGGTTGGTGTGTTTGCCTTATTGTTCATCACTCTCGGAATGAAATACAGATCGAAATTTTAAAGGAAACATCAAGTTCCATATCATGTTGTCATCTCACAGAAAAGATAATTTGTGATGATTACACATAAAACTTTATATTTACTAATCACGGTACAAGTACATACCATCAGAAAAAGTAATAGTTATACAAGCAAAAATTGAAAACCCTCAGTAACTTTTTCCTACTAGCTAACATCGCACATAGGTAAATCCAAGGTTGTAAAAATCGGAAATCGGACCAACTCGGTTTTGGTCCAGAAAAATGAGTAATCGGAAACTCGGCGAGTACTCGGAATGAGTACACGGACTACTAATCGGATATTGTTTTTTAACTTTTTTTTTTCTCATAATTTATATGTATTTATTCTAATTTTAGTGTACATGTTTTAAACTTAAAACTTAACAATAATATTAATATTACTAATAATATTATTACAACCCTGCTAAAAAGTAATAATATTTAGAGCTTTTTTTAGAAATATACTAGATTTCTGAAATTTTTGCATATTCTAATTCTAGTGTACATGTGTCCAAGTAATAATATTAATATTATTAATAATATTAAAACGTGATATAAGTGTATGTATAGAATCTTTGAGAGAGAGGACTTTTAATTGGGCGGAATCTAGATTATAACTATAGTCTATAAGTTGAGCACTAAAAATTATATTTTAATACTTAGCAAAAAAAAAAAAAATAGTCAAACCCGAGTTTGACCCCGATTACTCGGAATCAACCCGAGTCTTGACCGAGTTATAGCAAAAACCGGTTTTTGGTCCGATTACTCACTACTCGGATCGGTTTAGGGGTCCAAAACGAGTACTCGACCGAGTACTCGGACCGAGTTACCGATTTTTAGAACCCTGGGTAAATCTGTACAAACTCAGAATGCTTAAAATGGGAAGTGGATACTCCCTCCGTCCCTTAATGTTTTTCCTGTTTTGACTGGACACGTTTGCCAACGCATACTTTTGATAGTTAATATCTTGAATTTCGTATTAGTATTAATTATAAAAACTTCATTGTATTAAAGTACTCATAAATACGAATCCACCAAAATCACTCATGACTATATTTGGTCTTATAGATTAGACGTAAATTAGTAATTTGTCTCATGTTATGAACAGTCCCGACATATGAAATAAGAATAACATTAAGGGACGGAGGGAGTAACAATTAACAAGTAAGATGTGTAACTTTACCAGCATTTTGAACTAAATCGGAGAAAATCATTACATTTATAATACAATTGAGTCAATAACACAAAATGACTATTCTCTATCCGTGATTAGATTGTTTACCATGTTTACCAAAGGAACAGTGCCTTTTGCCATGATCACTATTCTAGAAGTGTTGGAGGCATTTGAGAAAAGAGAAAGCCCGAAAAAGAAAAGTTCAGGAAGAAATAGCCGAGAAGACAAGAATCCATGCCAATAGCGAGGTTCTAAGTCAAAAAAAGCACTGAAAAACCTTCTTGTACCAGGCAAATCAAGTTTGAGCAAAATATCCATACCAAAGCAAAAGAATTCTCTGGCGTCTTCTCTCTATTGGCCAAAGATCTTTCCAAACTTCCGCAGACAATTCATTTCCCAGAGTGCCTTTCTTAGGACCACCAAGGTACTGAACTATTGCATTGGCAACAACTGGTGCAGCAGCTAGAGTCCTTGCTTGAAGGATGTACCATACCAGCTGTACCACCGATTCCTACAACTCTTTGAGGGAGTACAGGTAGAGGACCTCCCATCGGGATCACACATCTCTCATCCTCCTCAATGCTCTTCACTTTAATACCCAAATGCCTTAAGTGAGCAACCATTCTCTCCTGAATATCTCCCATAGCTAAACCAGGACGAGCTACAAGAGATGTTTCTTCAAGAAATATTCTGTCAGATGTAAAGGGCATCGCATAAAGAAATGTAGGGATTTTACTGTTTCTTTCTTTTAAATCTGCATTGCCATTAAGATGGGAATCTCTCCAATCCATGAAAATCATCTTATTTACATCAAAAGGGTGTTCTTCTACTTCTGCCACTATTCCATAAGCTACTTGGTATCCTGGATTATATGGCTTGTCAATTTGTCATATACTGAACAAGACATCTTGAAAAACCAGTGGCATCAAGAACTACAGCAGCTTGAATGGTCACGCCATCATTACATATCAGTAAAGATTTGGCTTCCTCATGCACAACTTTTACAACCTTAGCCTGATGAAATTTAACCCCATTTGAAATGCACTTCTGCATCATCTTTGATTAAAGCTGCTTCCTATTACCTCTTCCATACGGTCTTCCAAGCTCTTTGGTTGTCTGGTCATCAATGTAAACAATTGCACTTGACCAGGTAGTTTCAAGACAATCTAGCAAATCCATAGCCTCAAACTCATCCACCCAAACGCCATAATTGTTTGGCCATATCAATTTCGGAGATGGGTCTATAGACACAACCGAAAGTCCTGCCTCTGAAACTTGTTGTGCTACCGCTAACCCTGCAGGACCGCCACCAACTACAGCCAAGTCCACTACAAGACCATTCGACGAGTCATACAAAGGAAGGTCAAATTCAAGATTTTCCTTCTTAGTTTCTTGAACAAGCTCCAAAAGACCACTACTACTAGCTGTTAGTGAGGATGATACTCAGCATCATGACAAGTTAGAAAAGGTCAAAGTCAAGTCAACAGAATGTATAGCTGGCAATATGTCTTAGTCTATAAATACTCTTTAGCTAGTCATCATTTCGGTTAGTTACATCTTGTAAAAGTTAGTTACATTCTCTGTAAATACAAACACTAAGACCTGTTGGTTTGTTAATGGAGATTTCATCTTTGCATCTCTTCTTTACTGTTTTTGCTATCTAGCTTGCTAATTTGACATGGTATCAAAGCATCATGTAACGATCTGTTATCTTTTTCGTTTTCGTTTCCGCCATTGTTGCTGATTCAAGCTTCGTTTTCTTGAGTTTTTCGTCGCTGCTAGATCATTACGATCTTCATTTCGTGAGTTCTTCATCTACAGATCTCACTTCTGTATGTTTTACATCTTCAATTGTGTTAATCTCTCTTTGATTTGTACTTATTTTGCATCTGTTTGAGAATTTGTCTTTATGACTACTCATTTGTCATATTCATCTGCAATGACTGGATCTACATCTACTACTGTTAATACCTATGTTATTGATCATAATCATCCATATTATATTCATCCATCTGATTCTCCTGGTATGACACTGATTAATTTGGTGTTAAATGAGTCAAATTACTCTCAATGGAGTCGTTCTATGGAAATTGCTTTATCTTCAAAGATGAAGTTAGGGTTTGTTGATGGAACGTGTGTTAAACCTGCTGGTACTGGTATTACTGTTCAGTACTGGACTCGATGTAATCATATGGTTACATCTTGGTTGCTGAACTCTGTTTCTGTGGAGATTCGTAATAGTGTTGTCTATCTGAGTTCTGCGAAGTTAATTTGGGACGATCTAGCTGCTAGATATGCACAGAGTAATATGCCTCGAGTGTTCAATCTACGTAAGGAATTATCTCAATTGACACAAGAAAATTTGTCAATTGCTTCATATTTTACTAAGCACAGAACGCTTGTTGATGAATTAGATTGTCTTATTTCTAAGCCTAAATGTAGTTGCAACAAGTGTGAGTGTGACATCAATGGCAAGCTTATAGGTTATGAACAATCCACACAACTTACACAATTTCTGATGGGGCTTGGTGATCATTACACATCCATTCGTGGACAGATTTTGCTAATGAATCCTTTGCCAAACTTGAGTCAGTGCTACTCTATGCTTTTACAAGAGGAGAATCAGAGGGAGGTTCAGAATTTGTCTGGTATAAATTCTAATACAATTGCTATGTCTGTGAAACATAATGGTTCAGGAAGAGTGTTTTCCAGTAACAATAACACTAGAGTTTCTTCTACTCCTGGTCAAGCATTTAAAAGAGATTCATCTGTTACTTATGAATACTGTCAACTCTCTGGACACACAAAGGAGAAGTGCTTCTGTCTTGTTGGATATCCTCCATGGCACAAGTTATATGGGAAACCTAAGCCTAAACCTAAATTTGCTACGACTAAAATCAGCTCAGCGGCTCAAGTTACTACTTCTAATTCTGTGCAATCTGAAGGATCTTCAACTATTACAGAGACCAAATCCTCTTGTGGTCTCTCTGATGATCAGTATAATCAACTTGTGCAACATATTTAGAGTTCTGTGCAGCTATCTCCTTTGACCGAAACAAATACTACTTTTGATTCATATGCCTTTTGGTCTGGTAACTCTACTGCTAATGCAGTTCAGATTGCAGGTACATTTCAACATTCTATTCAATCTGTTGCTCCTAATAGTTCAATATTATCTCAACAGTGGATTCTAGATTCAGGAGCTACTGATCATATTACACATACTTTTGATAATCTTGATAATCCTCTACCTAGTAATTCAGTATTGTTTCTTCCTAATGGATAACAAGTCACTGTTACTCATATTGGTAATGTGAAATTAAACTCTCATATCACATTATATCAGGTTCTCTATGTGCCTACTTTTGCTTATAACCTGTTGTCAATTCCTAAACTCTTGAATAATACCACTCACTCTGTCTCTATTACTGCCACTAATTGCTTACTCCAGGCCCCTACATGGAGGAAGGAGTTAGAGATTGGTAGAGTTCATGAAGGCTTATATCTCTATTCAAATCAGGCTTCATGCTATTCTCATACAGTTGTTCCTTCTATGTGTAATAATTCTCTTAGTTGTACTTCTATATCTGTTGATATCTGGCATGCAAGACTTGGGCATGTTCCAGATCATGTTTTACAGAAATTCAATGTTCCTTGTACTCAGACTAAAACTTCTGTTTGTGAAAGCTGTCATGTAGCTAAACAAACTAGAGAGAGTTTTTCAAATAGTTCTTTTATTAGTTCTTCTTTGTTTGAATTGATTCATGTTGGCCTTTGGGGTCCATATCATGTAAAAACTCACAACAATTGTCCATATTTCTTAACTATAGTTGAAGATATGTCAAGAACTACTTGGACATTTCTGTTATCAGCAAAATCTCAAGTTTATACTATTCTTAGTCATTTTCTTGTGTATGTAAGAATCAGTTTCATTCTTCTGTTAAAACTCTACGTTCAGATAATGGTTCTGAATTCTTAAATCAAAATCTTAATGCTCTTTTGTCTTCATTAGGCATTGTTCACCAAACCAGTTGTGTGTATACACCATAACAAAATGGTAAGGTTGAACGTAAACATAGACATTTACTCAATTCAGCTAGGGCACTCAGATTTCATGCTCATTTACCCTTACATTTTTGGGGTGATTGTCTCTTAACTGCTACATACCTTATAAATCGAACACCTACAACCATTCTTCATAACAAATCTCCTTATGATATTTTGTTTCACACACCACCTACTATTGATCATTTAAGGGTGTTTGGTTCACTTTGTTTTGATACAACACTTCCACAACCTCATGACAAGTTTTCAGCAAGAGCAATTAAAGGGGTATTTCTTGGCTATCCATATGCTAAGAAGGGTTATAAGATTCTGGACTTGGCTACTAAAAAGGTTTTTGTATCCAGAGATGTCAAGTTCTATGAACATTTGTTTCCTTTTTTTGAGATTGGTTCTTCTCAGACTTCGTTGTTTTCTGTTTCTCCTTCTTGGATAGAGGATCCTTTATCTTTTCCTATTTCAGATGATAATGTGATCACTGAACTTACTTCACCTTCAACTGATAATCCTGGTACTGACTTCAATACAAGTTCACATTCAGGTCCTGATATTTCTCATACTGTTGTTGATTCAGTGCTTCATACTAGTACTGATCCTCAACTTACTACTGATAATACTAATACTGCAATCATATCTGATCCTATCACTATTCCAGTAGTTTCAACAAGGCCTTCCAGAACCAAAGTTCTTCCTGCCAAGTTTCAGGATTTTACTGGGATACCTACCTATGTTACTACCCCAGCCAATACTTCTTATCATGTATCAAACTTTGTTAGCTATGATCACTTCAATCCATCATATAAAAGATTTCTAGCCTCTGTTTCTAAAATTCCTGAACCTTATGCTTATCATCAAGTTGTTAAGAACAAAGACTGGTCTCATGCTATGGCTGTTGAACTAGCTGCATTGGAAGCTAATAATACGTGGGAAGTGGTTCCAGTTCCTCCTAATCAAAATTTGGTTGATTGCAAATGGATTTATAAGGTGAAATACCTTCCTGATGGGTCTGTTGAATGATACAAGGCTCGTTTAGTAGCAAAAGGCTTCACAAAAACTCATGGTCTCAATTTTTTTGAGACATTTGCTCCTGTGGCAAAAATGACCTCATTTCGAGTTTTACTAGCTCTTACTGCTTGTCAAGGATGGTTTATTGGTTAGTTAGATATCACAAATGCATTTCTACATGGGGATCTTATGGAAGAAGTGTATATGACTCTTCCTCCTGGCTATTCTCCACCTTTTGAGGTCCTGCAAAAATACCCAAGTCAACGTCTTGCTTGTCGTCTTATTAAATCTTAATATGGGCTATGTCAAGCCCCAAGACAGTGGTTTATCAAGTTGTCTACATCCTTGATTAAATATGGTTTTAAACAAGCTCACAGTGATAATAGTATGTTCATTTTACATCATAAGAACATTATCTCTGTTCTTCTTGTCTATGTCGATGACATGATTTTGGCTGGCAATTATGTTAATCAATTGCAAGCTGTCAAGGTTTTTCTTAGCACTCAGTTTAAGGTTAAAGACCTTGGTGCTCTCAAATATTTTCTGGGTATTGAAATTGCCAGGTCTGATGCTGGCATTTACTTAAATCAGCGAAAATATACTTTGGACTTACTAAATGATACTGGTTGTCTTGACTGTAAACCATATGCTCTACCTTTGGAGTAAAATCATGCTCTTCTCACAGCTCAGGATGTTGATGATATAGCTGATGTTAGTCTATATAGAAGGATTGTGGGGAGATTGATATATCTCACCATCTCCCGTCCAGACATTGCATACACTGTTCACACTCTTTCTCAGTTTTTGGCACACCCAAAACCTGTTCATTTGCAAGCCACTTATAGACTTCTTCGTTACTTAAAAGGCACATGTGGTCAAGGTATTTTTCTTTCTGCTAAAAGCTCTCTCACTTTGACAGCATTTTGTGATGCTGATTGGGCTTGCTGTCAACTAACTAGACGTTCTGTCACTGGATATGGGGTTCTTTTGGGTTCCTCCTTAATTAGTTGGCGAAGCAAGAAACAGTCTACTGTCTCTCGATCTTCAGCAGAAGCTGAATATCAAGCTATGGCTGATGTTACCTGTGAAGTTTCTTGGCTTCTTTCCATGTTTTCTGAGTTGCAACTTCCTAAGTTTGCTCCTATTACACTTTTCTGTGATAATCAATCTGCCATTTACATTGCTTCAAATCCAGTTTTCCATGAGCGTACGAAGCATATTGCTATTGACTGTCATCTTGTGAGAGAAAAACTGCAACAAGGTGTTATTCGTCCTACTCACATAGCTTCTAAACTACAACCTGCTGATATTTTTACCAAATCCCTTTCTGCAGCACAGCTTCAGTTTTTAAGCTCCAAGTTAGGAGTTTGCAATTACTTTTCCCCTCCTAACTTGAGGGGGGATGTTAGTGAGGATGGTACTCAGCATCATGACAAGTCAGAGAAGGTCAAAGTCAAGTCAACAGAATGTATAGCTGGCAATATGTCTTAGTCTATAAATACTCTTTAGCTAGTCATCATTTCAGTTAGTTACATCTTGTAAAAGTTAGTTACATTCTCTGTAAATACAAACACTAAGACCTGTTGGTTTGTTAATGGAGATTTCATCTTTGCATCTCTTCTTTACTGTTTTTGCTATCTAGCTTGCTAATTTGACACTAGCCTTTACAAAACCATTCTTTCCCCAACTTACATGGGATCTTCTAGGACCAAACCTCAGCTTCTGGTTTCGAAACTTCAAAGAACTCAAGGTTCCAACTTTAATATAAAGTATTTTTGCAAAAAAAATTCTGGGCTTGGGTATTTATGAAAAAAACCATTTATTATATTGTACTATGTGATTTATCGCCATTTCGCTATTAATAAATTCTTATCTTTAAGTATTAAATTTTTTATTACTATTTTAGAAAATTTTGTGCTATTTCAAGAGTTTTCTAAAATAATTGATACAAAAATATTTATATAAATTATTATTCGGAAGAATGCTCTCATTATATAAAATCTTAAAAATCTTAAAAGAACTATAGACATAAAAAATCGTAATTACAATATCTACATAATTTTTACGATCAATAATTGTAAAATATTAAATTTATACTATTATATAATAAGCAAACATGGGTATAATTTGGTTGTTTGGTTCAACTTGGTTAAACCATCTAAAAGAATAGTGACCATTAGATATTTAGTAAATAGATAATAGCCGTTAGATCTAATAATAAGGAATATTCTATATTTAAATCTCTCTTCTAAAGATCCACGGTTCGAATCCCGTCAACAACAAATTTACATTAAGATTTTATATTATTAGTTGTAATCAATACATATCATTTATTAAATAACTATTATTATTAATAATAATTTTATTAATTAGTTACAAAGTTAAATTATATCCATAATAAATTATTATACTCTATTTTATTTAATCATAATTTTAAAAGTATTTAAAAGTACCGTGCTTTGCACGGGATATAAGCTAGTATATTTAAATAATGTTCTTCAAATTCAATGTCTTCTTCATATCAAATATGTTGAGTGCTCAAATATAACTAAATAACGATTTTTTTAAAGCCTACGCCCCTTTTTTAAGATACTTGGTCAATGCTTAGCAGTGTGAGAATTTATTTAGTTAAAATATTAATTTAATTCGTCACGATATATTAGAACAATAGCTGTATAATTTTTTTTATCAATTTAATTGATCGAGAAAAGGGTCAAGGTTCAATTTAATCAAATTTGTCACACCTCGTATAATTTGTTTATGTGCAAAAATATGTTATGCCATATTACTTGTATACAAATTGTAGATGTTAACCGAAAAGTCAATATAATTTCATAACTTGTTGCGATCCATTCACAACGATTATAATAATATTTTTCGAATTTAAGGTCGTGTGTTTTAAAGTTGCTTAGAATGATTTTGAATTGGAAATTAAAATGATTTAAGTCATCATTTTACCTAAATATAATCCTATTAGATATATATCTAATTACTATTTTATATTAAATAATATAATCATTGTTCAAATAAAGTTTGCTAAACTTTTATATAAATAAAATGAAATAAATTTATGAGACATTTAATAGATGTAATTAATGACTAGTTTGAAAGGCATATGACTCAGCCTATTTGTAGTTAGAGGATCCTAATCAACTTAAACCAAATTGTAATAAGTAAATATACATATGAACTGTCACATGAATCTCAAGAAGTATTATCTGTCAGAAGAAAGAAGAAAAGTCAATCTATAGTTTTGATGTCATACACTGGAAGACGATTCAGTTATCTGATCAAGCCCCAGTACAGCATTGAAGTTTATGGATTCATTTGAACAGTGACAGAGATTTTTCGAGTGATAGTTTGAAGATCAGTTACAGTACAAGAGAATTGAGAGAAGAAATAAACCACAACCTAAAGTCAAAAGTGAAGAAGCGTCATTGAAGTTAGTCGTTCATGAACCAGACAGTACATCGAACGTCAACACAAATCAGTGGTAATTCTTTACTACCTTTAGTGGTTTGTAAGAATTAAAGTAATTATTTATTGATTTAATTAAATTCATTTATAATTGATATAAATTAATTTAGTTGATTTAATTAAATGAATTAATTCTGGTAGAATTAATTTATTAATTAAATTAATTATTGTATCAATTAAATATGAATTAGTTAAAACATTAACTAATTAAATGGATCAATAAGACTTAAAGAAAGAAATTTGATTAAGTCTTGGAGGAGGCAAAATTCGGTAAGACTTAATTAAGTCTTACTGACAGAAGCTTTTTCAGGATTAAGTCTTACCGACCTGATTTAAGTCCTACCGACCTCTGCCAGCTGTTATAAGTCTTACCGAAATTCTGGTAAGTCTTACCGACACATTTTAGGTCATAATGGAGGTTTGTGTAAGTCTTATTGAAGGAAAATCAAGTCTTGGAAGCTGTTTAAGTCATGCTGAAGCAATTAAATATCCTACAGAAAGCCAGCAAGACCTGTTGTTGATATAAAAGATCAGAACAGACCAGATTAAGTCATAACGGAGAAAACACAGCAGAAAACATATCATCAAGACCAGAATTCTCTCTCTCAAGAACACCAAGAACACCAAAGCTTAAACAATTCCCAGAAAATCAAGTTCTTCATCTTTGTGATATTCTATCCGATAGAACTTGCTTATTTGTGATTCTTGTACTACTAGCGAATTAAGTTTCCTAGTTCTTATCTTGATTATTATTAACTAAATTAGAAAAGTTCATGTCGAATTTTCTAATTAGTTATTAACATCTTGATAAGTTGTTATACTGATTTTGTAACACCACATCAAGTTAATATACAGTTATATTCAACTTGAAAAATTGTGTTAAATAATTCCGCAGATAAATTTGTCTTTATCAAATTTAATTTAAAGGACAAATTTCGATAAAAAGGTAAAGATTGTATTCAACCCCCCCTTCTACAATCTTATCGGACCTAACAATTGGTATCAGAGCTGATTGATTGATACACAAATCAACGATCCCATTTTACTCGATTAAAAATCATCCCCGAATTTTTTAACTCTCTTAAAAAATTCATCATGTCTTCTAAAGTTGGAACTGTGAAAATACCCATATATGACAAAAATAGTTATGATATGTGGAAGAACAAAATGTTAATGTTCCTTGAGGTTGCAAATCCTAAATACATGAAAGTCTTATCAGAAGGACCAATAATACCTTTTGGAGTAATTCCTGAAGTTGTTACTGATGGAATAGTTATTACCCCTGCAAGGTATGTATACAAAGACTCTTCTGATTACACTCTTGCTGAAAGAGAGGAAGCTGCACTTGACATTAATTTGAGACTGATCTTAATAGACTCTCTAGACTCAGTAATGTACAGTCATGTGATTAACTGCAAAACTGCAAAGCAAATGTGGGAAACCATTGAAACTGTGAATGAAGGAACAGAGGAAGTTAGGGAGAATCGACTAGAAATTCTGACTTCTGAGTATGAACACTTTCGATCAGCATACAATGAAAATATTCAAGATGTGTTTGAAAGATATAACAAACTTGTCAACAATTTACAGATGCATGGCAAGTACTACACTCAGAAAGAGATCAACAGAAAATTTCTATTGTCAATGCCTGTTCATCTAGAACATAGAATTACAGCTATCAGAGAGTCAAGGAATCTAAGTGAAATAACTGTAGAAAGACTCTTTGGTGTTTTAAAAACCTATGAACTGGAACAATCTCAACAAAAGGAGATTTATGGAAAAGGAAGAGTTGCTAATACTTCTACAGCTCTTATTGTTGAGAACAAACAGGAAGTTGAAGATAATGTTATCCAACCTTGTAAAGTTGACAGTGGTAAGCTTGAAGTTGAAGTTGGTCAAACGAATGCTAGTCCAGATGAAGGTGACTTCTATTCGTTAGAAGAGCTAGATCAGTTGGAAGATGAGTCCATGGCTTTGTTGGTAAGGAAATGCAGCAACTTCAGATTCAGGAAGAATCCCAAGTTCAGGTACAAATCTAACAATAACAGGTTCCAGAGAGGAGGTTCTTCATCCTCAAGTAACAGAGGAGGTTACAAAACTGGAACAGTTGAAAGAAGTAAAATTAGATGTTACAACTGTAATGAACTTGGACATTTCGCTACTGAATGTCAGAAGCCAAAACAAAATCAAAGAAAAGACTTTGGATCTGAGAAGAAGAAGACAGGTAGAGCCTATGTGGCTGCTGGGAAGAGTTGGGATGATACAGACTCTGAAGATGAAGAGTATGGCAATCTTGCCCTGATGGTAAAATCTGATAACTCCAGTGGTACTTCATCTGAGGTATCATGTACTGATAGTCAATATATCTATCAACTTAGTGATACACTAGGTAATGCTAATAGAGAAATTGAAAGACTAAATTTGGTAATTACAGATCTTAGTAATCAATTATCAGAATTGCATGATGTACAAAATTGCCATGATAAACAAAAATCAGAAATAAGAATTCTAAAGGAAATTGAGAGGTCTCTAGCGGTGATAGTGGCTCAACAACGTGATACAATAGCCGAGCTAGAAATAAGGGCTAATGCTACTTCTAATTCATGTAAAGTAGCTAAAGAGTTGTTTAACCAACAAACTATTAATCAAACCGTAGGAATTGGGTTTGACTATAATGAGGCTGTTGGTCGAAAAAGCATTATTACCCCTAATCGTGTCAGTGCTGTAGATAGGGGTATACCATTAGTGCTTAAGAGTGTTAGTAATCCACTCTTTAAGAAATCCATAGCAGAACCTTTGGATACAACATCTTTAATCATTAAGGAAGAGATGCGCATTGAGGATGTAGCTAATGGCGTAGTCTTAGAAAGTAATCAAGTTGTTAAAAATGATAAAGATAGAAAGACTGTGTTCGTAAAAGCAGAAAGAGTTGGTGAGTCTACTAGTTCATTGAAAACTAGTAGCACAAGTAACAACATGAATAAATGCAATAAAAAATCTACAATGCATGCTATTCCTGTTATTGATACTGCTCATAAGAAATGCGATGCTGTTAATTGCATGTCTTGTGCTTTTAATATAATGTCTGCTTACTTTAACGGTAATCATGCATGTGTTGATAAGAATGCTCCTAGACAGCATATGAGCAGAAATAAACATATTAGATCCAGGACTGTAACACCACCTAATTCTAAGATTAAGACTTCAAGTCCTTCTCAGGATATGGTAAAGACATGGTTACCCAAGCTGAAACCAAAAAAGGTTAAAGCTGTTTACAGGGTTAAATGTCCAGTACCTGAAGAAAATGTTGTTAAGATAAAAAGTGTTGCTTTACCTGATAAAGGTCAATTCTTTAAGTACTCCGGACCCAATCAAATTTGGGTTCCGAAGAAAGTCTAACCAATTTGTCATTGCAGGGTTTGAAACAGGTTGATCGAGTCATGTGGATTCTGGACAGTGGATGTTCAAGGCATATGACCGGAGATAAAGCCCTGCTGACAAATGTGGTGGAGAAGGCCGGCCCAGTCGTTACCTTTGGAAATAACAGCAAAGGTAAAACTGATGGATATGGCAGATTAGAAGCTGGAAATGTTATCGTTGAAGATGTCTCTTATGTGAACGGCCTTGAGCACAATTTGCTCAGTATTAGTCAATTCTGTGACAAAGGTTATGAAGTTCATTTCAACAAGAAGAATTGTCTAATATCACACAAGAGAAATGAAAGGCCGCAGTTGACTGGAGTAAGAAAAGGAAACTTGTACATAGCCAATATGAACTCTGGAAGCTCAGAAGAAATTAGATGTTTTTATTCAAAGGCATCCACTGATGAAAGTTGGTTATGGCACAAGAGACTTTCTCACCTAAACTTCAAAACAATGAATTCTCTAGTGAAAAGAGAGTTGGTGAGAGGTTTACCTTCAATTGAATTTTCTCAGGAAGGTCTATGTGATGCTTGTCAAAAAGGGAAGTTAAAAAGGGCAACTCACAGGAGCACTAACATATCATCAATAACTGAACCATTACAACTTCTCCATATGGATTTGTTTGGTCCAGTTAGTGTGATGTCTATGTCAAGGAAAAGATATGCTCTAGTGATTGTTGATGATTTCTCAAAATTCACATGGGTACTATTTCTGAACTCAAAAGATGAAACTCCACAACTGGTAGTTGATCACATTAAGTTAATTGAGCTGGATTCTAATCGTCCAGTAAGGGCTATAAGGTCAGACAACGGAACTGAGTTCAAGAATGCAGTTCTGAATGACTTTTGCATTGAAAAGGGTATAACTAGACAGTACTCGGCTCCCAGAACTCCTCAGCAAAATGGGGTAGTTGAAAGAAAGAATAGAACCTTGATTGAAGCTGCACGTACAATGCTAAGTGAATCAAGGCTTCCATTGAGCTTTTGGGCTGAAGCTGTCAACACTGCATGCTATACCCAGAATCGAACACTTATCAATAAAGACTTAATGAAGACACCGTATGAAGCTCTACATGACAAGAAACCAACTCACAAGTACTTCTATGTATTTGGGACAAAATGCTTTGTGCTGAAAGAAGGAGATGATCAAGGTGGTAAATTTGAAGAAAAAGCACATGAAGCAATATTTATTGGTTATACTAGAAGAGCCTACAAAGTGTATCTTATTGATCAACAGAAAACTTTGGAAAGTGTCAATGTTACATTTGATGACACAAAACTCCCAAATATCCAAAATGAAGATCCATCTGAAAAGCTTAAGTTTGATGATATGTCAGACTCAGATTCAGATGATGACAATCAACCTGACGTTGTTGCTGATAATAATAATCCAAATGTTGGTGGTAATGATCAAGGTGATGCTGGTGAAAACAATGATAATTTTCAAGACACCATTGATACTCTTGAACCATCAACAAGTCAAACTGGCAACAACTCAGGGGGAGATAATGAAGGGTCAACAAGTCATACTCAACATCATACTGAAAATCAAGGCGAATCGTCAAGATCAATTCTTCCCAGACAAACTGTTTGGAATAGAGCTCATCCTTTTGAGCTGATTCTTGGTGATCCAGATGTTGGTGTGAAAACAAGAAGAGCTTATCAGAATCAATGTAATTATTCTGGGTTCCTGTCTGTCATGGAACCTAAGAAAGTAGAAGAAGCTATATCTGATCCTGATTGGGTGATTGCTATGCAAGATGAACTCAATCAATTTAAGCAACTAGAAGTATGGAAGCTGGTACCCAGACCTAAAGATAGAAAAGTGGTGGACACAAGATGGGTATTCAGAAACAAACTAGATGAAGATGGCACTGTGATAAGAAACAAAGCAAGACTGGTAGCTAAAGGTTATTCTCAAGCTGAAGGCATTGATTATGACGAGACCTATGCTCCAGTGGCAAGACTTGAGGCCATCAGAATATTCTTGGCATATGCATCCTATTCAAGATTCAAAGTTTATCAAATGGATGTCAAGAGTGCCTTTCTGAATGGTAAGCTAGATGAAGAAGTGTATGTAGAACAGCCTCCTGGTTTTGAAGATCAAGATCATCTGGACTATGTCTACTTTCTTTACAAAGCTATCTATGGTCTTAAGCAAGCCCCAAGAAAATGGTATGACACTCTTTCTGAATTTCTATTAGAAAATGGTTTTATAAGAGGTGTCATAGACAAAACGCTCTTCACTAAAAGACATAAGAATGATATAATACTAGTCCAAGTCTATGTGGATGATATTATATTTGGGTCTACTAATGAGCTTCTGTGCAAGAAGTTTTCTAAGTTAATGCAGGGTAGGTTTGAAATGAGCATGATGGGAGAACTGAAATTCTTTCTTGGATTACAAATAAGTCAGAGACAAGATGGAATATTTATTTGTCAATCTAAGTACATCAAGGAGATCCTCAAGAAATATCACATGGAGGAGTGCTCATCAGCAAAGACACCATCAACTATAGCTGTCAAAATTGGTATTTGTGAAAGTTCTGCCAAGGTAGATATCACAGGCTATAGAGGTATGATTGGTTCATTGCTTTACCTAACTGCTAGTAGACCAGATATAATGTTTGCCACATGCTTGTGTGCAAGGTTCCAAGCGAACCCTAAAGAAATCCATATCACTGCTGTCAAAAGAATTTTAAGATATCTAAAGGGTACGCCTAATTTAGGCATCTGGTACCCTAATGAATCTGGTTTTACTTTAATTGGATATACAGATTCTGACTATGCAGGAAGTGTTGTAGACAGGAAAAGTACATCTGGGAGTTGTCAATACCTAGGTGGAAGGTTGGTATCCTGGTTCAGTAAGAAATAGCAAACAGTTTCCAACTCTACAGCCGAAGCTGAATATATAGCTGCTGGAAGCTGTTGTGCTCAGATCTTATGGATAAGGAATCAATTAATGGACTATGGCATTGTATTGGAAAATATTCCTATTTTATGTGATAATACAAGTGCTATAGCAATCGCAAGCAATCCTGTGCAGCACTCAAGGACAAAGCACATTGACATAAGGTATCATTTTATAAGAGAGCATGTAATGAATGGTACAGTGGAACTACTATTTGTAGGATCTGGAGATCAAACTGCAGATATTTTTACTAAGTCGCTTAATGAATCCTCATTCACTAGAATTGTTAGTGAATTGGGTATGTTAAACAGTCCTAGTAATTAATATCTGAAATTTGATCTTTAATAATTTTACAAGTGATTATTCTGTGAATATTTGTTGTTTGAAATCACTTGTATAATTATTTTACCATCTGATTTTCTTGTTTGTTTAATTATTTTTCACTTTTTTTATACATATTATTTAATACTTCATACTTCTGTATTTTTAGAATAATTGTAGATATTTATTTCTATTTTAATAATTAATTTATCATATGTTTTGTAATGTTTGTCCTGTTAATATTGCTTTGTTTTCGTTAATAGGTTAGCATATGGTATGTATAATTATTTTTATTATTTGTTTAATTTTATATAATATTTTTATTATTTTTATAAGTTAATTGTATATTTTATAGTGTTTTTAATGTTTATTTAAAGTTAATATGACTTAAAAATAGGAAAAACAGTCAATATGACTTAATTTAAAATCGGTATGACTTAAACAGGTTAAGTCTTACCGAGATTTTAAATTTAAGTCATATTCGCAGGTCAGTATATATTAAGTCTTAATCACATGTATTTAGTTAAGTCTTAATTAATTATTTTTAAGTCTTGTCTGTTTTTAGATTAAGTCTTAGTAAAATTAAGTCTTAATTTTATTAGTTTAGTCTTATTCAAGTTTTTAGTTTAAGTCTTTTCAGTATTTTTTTTAAAGTTAAGTCTTATTCATAACAGTCAGTTAAGTCTTGTTAATATTAAGTCATATTCGAATATATATACATAATTAGTTATGTCTTAATATAGTTAAGTCTTATTCGAGTCTTAGTTAAGTCATATTAGTTATGTCTTAATAGTTTTAAATTAAGTCATAATCGAGTTAAGTAGGTATGTATATATATATAAATAACAGTTATGTCTTAATGCTAGTTTTAAGTCTTAATCAGTCTACTAGTATATATATATATAACAGTTAAGTTGTTTTTAAGTCTTATTTCATATTCTATCAAGTTAAGTCTTATAGAACAATATTGATACATACAATACACACACATATCTGTTGAATTCATGCCCAATTTTCGACCGATTTCTCTCAACTAAATCACGAATTAACCACATATCTAGACTCCTTGCTTGATTATCTGTGTTTTGAGTGGTTAAAATCGCGATTTTGTTCAGTTTTTTAAGAGTTCATTTTCGAAAAATCGATTCTTAGATCTGTTTTTGTGAAAAATTGAGCTTGATTCTTGAAAAACTAAAAATACACGTGTGTTTGTGTGTATACAAGGATTGTTGTGTGAATTTTTCAGAATTTTTGAAGAACTTTTAATTATTTCAAATTTTTAATTAATTATTAATTCAAAAAATTAATTTTTAAAATTAAAAATTTGTAAAATCTGAAATTTTCAAGGAAATTAAATCTTTATTAAAATGGCCGATCGATTTGAAATTATTAAACATAATTTAATCGGTTATTTTGATCCAGAAAAATGTTCAGTTGAACGTTTTCGACCGTGGATTCGCTTTTTAAATGAAAATTCACTGGTTCGCAATGCTTTGAGATTGGATGCTCCTCTGAAAATTGAACCTTTGCGAATCATGTGTACTACTGCTGTCATTTCTAATGATAACAGATCTTTTGTCTTCTCTGTGGGAGATAATCAGTACACAGTGAATGAAAATACAATAAATACGGTCTTAAATTTTCCAACTGACAATTTCGAAGAATTACCATCAGATCAAGAAATGATAAATTTTTTAAATGGTGTATTCTATCAAGACAGTCCTGATCAAACTGTCTGGAATAAAAAGAACTTCGTTCAGGAATGGGATTATCTGTTTGACACACTAGGTAGAGTCTTTGCCAACACTACAAAAGGAAACTTCGGGGTATTACCATCTTTCTTGCAGCATATTGGATATGCAGTTGCACACAACCGAAGGATTAATATTGGCAGACTACTGTGTGTTCCTATGGTTAGAAGGATCATTAATGGAAAGAAGAATTTTAATAATGGACATAAAGTTTCATGTTATTATCCAAGATTCTTATCATTGATTTTTAATCATCTTGTGGAACTAGAAAACCAAGCCCAATTCTTGAATGGAGAGTCACTGGCGTCAGGTAAACCTACTACCAGATTGTTCACTGAGTACAGCAACAAGCCAAAATTCACAAATATACCTGTAGTTGTCACCCAATACATGTCAAACTATATACAACTACCTGTTATTGAACCTGTACCAGAACCTGAACAACCAGAACAAAACCCTGAACCACTAGTGGAAAACATACTTGTTGATAATGAAAATCAAGGCAATCAACAAGTTGAACCTGCT
This sequence comes from Saposhnikovia divaricata, assembly GCA_036435485.1. Taxonomy (NCBI): domain Eukaryota; kingdom Viridiplantae; phylum Streptophyta; class Magnoliopsida; order Apiales; family Apiaceae; genus Saposhnikovia; species Saposhnikovia divaricata. The sequence goes on from CM071600.1 coordinate 32,635,460, forward strand.
CAGCAAATTGTTCCTCAGCCAGCTGCTCTTGCTGTTGAACATCCAGTGCAAGAAACTGCATCTGTCCCTGAACCTGAATTGGATCAACCCATCTTATCAGAGATTGTTGCGGAATCAGCTGACCAGGTATTGCCTTCTGTTACTCAAACTACTACTGCTTCTCAATCTATTTCTGGAACCCAAGTGGTTGGTAGGTCTGACCAAGGGGTTGTAGTACCACAACCTCTAACCAAGGTCGTAGAGCCAAACACTCAACCACCAAAACTCATATCTTTTCACTCCAGAAAGAAATTGCAAGTAAAAAGAAGTCGAATCAGTAGTGGCAGTATGAGTGAACCCACAGCTCTGCCTCTAGAAAAGAAAAGTAGAACTCAGCCTGAGGCAACTGTAAGCCCGTCTGTATCCTCCCAACAGGATATGGAAATTGATATGGCCGTTACACAGTTACTAGAATCATCTTCTCAACAGGATGATTCTATTGAAATTCGCCATAGGGTCGTGGCACCTTGTAGTGAGTCAAGCACACCTCCTCTATTACTCACAATGGGGGAAGACATACCTTTAAATGAGTCTCAGGACACACTGCAAGGAGAGCACATAGAAAATGTGACAGTGCCTACCATAGTTACGGTAGAAGAGTCTTCACAGGCTTTAGAGGGAAATCTTGGTTCTCAGCCAACTTCAATAGAACCATCATCTCCCCTCCCAGGACAAACACTCCTGGCTCCCACAAGGGATTTTCCACTCGCAGTTTCGACTGGAGAAGGTGGAAGGCAACTTGATCAATCTACTACTGAAGCAATTCAGTCAACAATTTCAAATGTTCAAGTAGATTTGATTAAGGACAGGGATTTGCGAACTCCCATTGCACCACCACTGACCTTCCCAGAGGAGGCTAGGGTGATTTTACATGCAGGTACAAATCTGGAAGCAGCTAAGGAATCTGAGAGGAGTGATGTGACGAATACCTTAAAATTGAGTGAAACACATGCACTTCAGGTGAGTGGATCTCAAAGTGAACGTCAGGTGAGCGCACACACTGACACATACACTCTCTCATTATTAGAAAAGATAACTGTTTTAGAGAAAGAACTTGCAGTCAGCAAGGCTGAAACAGAAATCCTGAGAGCACAAGTGGGTGAGCGATCTTCTACATCCACCTCTGTCAACAGTCAGCTTGCTGTAATGAAGAAGGATAAACTACTTAAAGACATCATTCACCAAGAAGATAGAATCTCTCGAACTCTCTCATGAAAAGGCACTTGATGACTCTGGAGATATTACTGTTGCTCAAGACATGTTAATTTCTGAGATTTCCTTGAAAGTTGATAATCTACAGTCAGAGGTACAGCACAATCAAGAATCTACTGATTCTCGTCTGGACCAGATCGAAAATCAAAATGCACACCAGGCTAAAGGGTTAAGACATTTGTTTAATCTTGTAAGTCAAAGTCGCAAACCTACAAATGAAGAAATTGAATTCTTTACAAGTAAGGGTGGTGATGATGATGAACAGGATCCTGAAGCTGGGGCAACTGATAAGTCTGTAGAGGATTCCTCAACTAAGGGGGAGAAATCAACGGGGTCACAAGATAAAACTACTAAAGAAAGAGAGGGAGGAGAAGGAAAATCTGGTAAATCTGACCAAGGTGAAGATAAGAGGAAGAAAGTAGTTGAATAAACTGAAGAAGATACTCAAGACAAGAACACAGATTATTATTACACGGGTGAACCGGATAACTTTGATGTTTTTGCAGATCTTGAATTCCCTGATCAAGGTGAAGAACTTCCTGAACCTGATCTTAGTCACTGGGAAGATGAAGGACCAGTGATATCTGAATTTGAAGCTCAACAAGCTGAGAAAGAATCTGAAGAATTATTTGCTCAAAGGGAAGCTAATTTGCAACTGAGAGAAGAAAAACTTCAAAAATCTTTAGAGCAAATTGCACGAAATAAAGAACTTCAGAAAGCTGAACAGCAAGCATTACAACGACTATATGCTATAAATGTTGAGAAGAGAAAAACATACATCAGACTAAAGAGCGGTGACAAATGGGAACGTGCTCAAAGAGCAATTGATTCACCTCAGAGTTCTGATTATGAAGATCGTCGTCTTGGACAAATTCTCGAGGAATTCAAACTGGCAAATCCAATTCACGAAATGTATATAAAGGCCTTACAGGTAGAAGTCATCAGGATAACTACTGCATTTGAACCCAAATCTGATGAGGTAGTAATATTTGTAGATTGTCATAAAGTTGGAACATTCAGAGTATCTATTCAGTTCTTTTATGACAGATCACTGACAGAGATATGGGTACTTAGGCCTAAGGTAAGAACATCTTCTGAGCTAGGTGTATTGTTACATGAAAAGTTCAAAGAATTTGCTGAAAGAGCTGGACCAGAAGTGATTAAGGAACCTCCACAAGTAAAATTTCTTAAGGGAGAGGTACTTCACACAATCAATCTTCAGACAGATGAGCTATACGAACATCATGCAAAGCACTTGGTATATGCTGAATATGCTCTCAGAAATCATGGATACTTGACTGAAGAAAAGGTAATAGCTGCAGATCACATTCGTTCCTATGCACAAACAAACATAAAAGATTACAAGAAATTTCAAGGTGAACTGAGAAAGAAGCTTGGAATTCCTTTAGTCTTACCTCAAGGATTGTCATCTAGAAGAGAACGTCTTGTTGATTCTGATCTACATATGAAACTTCAAGTCACAGATGAGCCAGAAGAAGGAGAATTCAGAAGGGAAGACAATTGAAGATAAAGATTTGCTCTACATGTTATATCTTTAGAGCTTAGATAAATCTTGATAGGAATTTATATCATATGATCAGTCTAGAGGATCATCTATCTTGTATTTATCTTTCATGTTTGAATCTGGCAAATGTTAAATATAAACCAGAACTTTTTTTTATATTTACTTAGTATTTAAAGTTTTATCTTTCATTTGGTTAAGTTGGATTAGTTGAGGTATCCTCTAGGAATTTGCTTGTTATTGTCTAACAAACAAATAGGGGGAGATTGAAAGGCATATGACTCAGCCTATTTGTAGTTAGAGGATCCTAATCAACTTAAACCAAATTGTAATAAGTAAATATACATATGAACTGTCACAGGAATCTCAAGAAGTATTATCTGTCAGAAGAAAGAAGAAAAGTCAATCTATAGTTTTGATGTCATACACTAGAAGACGATTCAGTTTTCTGATCAAGCCCCAGTACAGCATTGAAGTTTATGGATTCATTTGAACAGTGACAGAGATTTTTCGAGTGATAGTTTGAAGATCAGTTACAGTACAAGAGAATTGAGAGAAGAAATAAACCACAACCTAAAGTCAAAAGTGAAGAAGCGTCATTGAAGTTAGTCGTTCATGAACCAGACAGTACATCGAACGTCAACACAAATCAGTGGTAATTCTTTACTACCTTTAGTGGTTTGTAAGAATTAAAGTAATTATTTATTGATTTAATTAAATTCATTTATAATTGATATAAATTAATTTAGTTGATTTAATTAAATGAATTAATTATGGTAGAATTAATTTATTAATTAAATTAATTATTGTATCAATTAAATATGAATTAGTTAAAACATTAACTAATTAAATGGATCAATAAGACTTAAAGAAAGAAATTTGATTAAGTCTTGGAGGAGGCAAAATTCGGTAAGACTTAATTAAGTCTTACTGACAGAAGCTTTTTCAGGATTAAGTCTTACCGACCTGATTTAAGTCCTACCGACCTCTGCCAGCTGTTATAAGTCTTACCGAAATTCTGGTAAGTCTTACCGACACATTTTAGGTCATAATGGAGGTTTGTGTAAGTCTTATTGAAGGAAAATCAAGTCTTGGAAGCTGTTTAAGTCATGCTGAAGCAATTAAATATCCTACAGAAAGCCAGCAAGACCTGTTGTTGATATAAAAGATCAGAACAGACCAGATTAAGTCATAACGGAGAAAACACAGCAGAAAACATATCATCAAGACCAGAATTCTCTCTCTCAAGAACATCAAGAACACCAAAGCTTAAACAATTCCCAGAAAATCAAGTTCTTCATCTTTGTGATATTCTATCCGATAGAACTTGCTTATTTGTGATTCTTGTACTACTAGCGAATTAAGTTTCCTAGTTCTTATCTTGATTATTATTAACTAAATTAGAAAAGTTCATGTCGAATTTTCTAATTAGTTATCAACATCTTGATAAGTTGTTATACTGATTTTGTAACACCATATCAAGTTAATATACAGTTATATTCAACTTGAAAAATTGTGTTAAATAATTCCGCAGATAAATTTGTCTTTATCAAATTTAATTTAAAGGACAAATTTCGATAAAAAGGTAAAGATTGTATTCAACCCCCCTTCTACAATCTTATCGGACCTAACATAGTTAAGATACTATTAAATGCAAAAGAAATATTTTTAAAAAGAAAAATTGGAAAATTGGAAAATTCAAGAAAAATTGGACCGTTTCGATGATCAAAGTGTACAAATCAACAAAAGTTGATGACTGAATTGTCTGATTTAGTACTATAGTGATTAAGTTCTCCAAATGCATATACTTTAATTCTCATAGTATGATAAATTCGTTAGTTTCTCTATTTTGTTCCACTCTTTTTGCAACCCAATTACGTGTATGATATATTATAGCTGTTAGAATATAATATAAAAATCCAGTTGGGCATTCCTCTAAAACCTTAAGGTTTTAGAGTGATTTGTTGCTTAACATGGTATCATGGTATCAGAGCTCAATCTAGCGGGAGACTCGGGTTCGACTCCCTGCCACCTCCAATATTCTCAATATTTAATATGGACACGAAGGCAAGTTATGCTCCAAAGATGAGCGCCCGTGATACAATCTTCGACTCATAAATGGGCTTTCGAGTGAGGGGGAGTCTTGGAAAAGTTTCAGTTGGACCTTCCTCTAACACCTTAAAGTTTTAGAGCAATTTGTTATTTAGCAGGGGCCATGATGTAAATTCTTTTGAAAAACAATTACAACTATATAATAAGTGAACTGCTTTAATTATTAAAAATGTAAATTGTATCAATGATAAAAACAATATATATTATAATAAATATGCAAACTCTTCAATTCAAATGAATGATAGTCACAGACTAAGTAACAATCAGTATAAAAAAAGACTATGTAATAATCATAACTCTTGTTTTCTTAAGGAAACTCATAGGTGAAAGGATATCTTCGATATAATATTATTTTGGTATTTGTACGATTTAACATAAAATTTAAATACACGTAGAATCCTCTCCACTAGGTCATTTATTTAATTGATTCAGTCAAAAGTCAAATGGTCAACTCTAGCAATTTATCATCCTATCTATATTTTAAATATAAGAGATATTCCATTTTGCTGAAAAATCAAATTATATATTTTACGGAATATATCTCTAAGGCAATAAGATCGAAAAAGAAATATCGTGATCTGATATTTTTTAGATCTTCGTTGTAACATTGATAAGTCGACAAGCTCAAACAAGCAATATTAGAGATTTGATATTCTTTAGAGAACTCGTGCTACATTTAAAAACGATCCGTGTTATTCGAAAAATATTTTGTCTTCGCACTCAAAATATTTTCACATCATACAAAAGACTTTTTATACTCAAGTATATTAATATTCATTGAAATAATATTAATACTTATTCTTATCTCGTGTCAGAAATATTTAAAGTAATTTTTCTCCCGTTTCGTAAATTATATTATATTTCGGAGAAAATTATTTTATTCATCCAAAAATGGTTCCCCACTCTAAAACATTTTATATATTAGGAAATATATTCTAAGTTTTTATTCTAGTCAAAACATTGGTCAAAAGATTTATATATTTCAAGAAAAGACCAATCGTATTTTATTCGGAACCGAAAGCTGATTTAATCATTTTAAATCCAAATAAAATACTTCCACTTGCTAAAATGACTTGAAACTTGAGATTGAACATTTAAATACTATTTTATATGCATGGTAAAAGTTTCGGAATTTTTCGAGAAGTTTGGTTTGGCACGAAAATCGAGGCAGTGGGTCCCACGTTTGACCATGTTTAACCAAGTCAACATTGATCAAAATTGACTAAACTTTCCAGATATTCATTTTATAATATTCCTAAGTGTCCCATAATTTTAGATTTATTTATTGAGTATTTTTGGGATATATTGATTATTTAATTAACGATACGTGTTAGGTATTTAATTATTAATCGGTACGTTAATTAGAGGTCAAATAGTTGCTGAGATTCTTTTACCACTTACACTTGCAAGGAAACACAAAACCACTCCCAACTAACACAAAACCACTTGCCATGTCATCAATCCACACCTTTTCAATCTCAACCACTCCTTTTAACTCAATCTCCACCATTCTTTCCACCCAACTCTCTCTATAAATACACCCCTTCACACACCCATTTCAAACACAAGTTAAGAGTCAAAGAATTGCTGGGAATTTTAGAAGTAGACACACTTTCAAATTTAGGCACAAGTTTGGCCACTTGTTTTATTGCACTTAATTTATTTATCGTGGCTATAAACTTATTTAGGGCAAGAAGTTAAAAGAGTATACTTTGACATTGTATTTAGTTAAAAGGAAGTATACATCTTAAAAGCCTTAAGCCTATTAGCTTAAAGGACTTTATATATCAACAAACTCCGAGTTATATTTATTGAATCTCATCTTAACGCAGTATTGTGATTAAAGTATTCTTAGATTTAAACGATCTATCAAAAGAAAGAATACTACTTCTAAAAGCACAAGTTAGCCACTTGTTTTTATTGCACTTACTTTTATTGTTTCGTGTGGCTAAAAAGTTTGTTTCGTGCTAGAAGTTATAATTATACCTTGACATGGTATTAGTCAAACAAAGGTATACAATTCGAAGCCTTAAAGCACTATAGCTTTTAAACAAGGTATTCCAATATTGCTCCACCAATATTTATATCTATCGGGAGTAATTAAAAGTATACTTTGATCGTAATTTTATATCAAATGAAGTATATTTACAATATAACTTAATATTCCTATATGAATATTAAAGTTACCTTTTGGACCTAGTACCGTAACATACTAGTCCAACTTATATATCTTAACCATATTTGTTTCGTAGATATTGTTGTCTAACTTTTGTAGTGAGGTGAAGTTGAAGTGAGGTGATTCTCGTTCTAAGACCCAAGTCCTAGACATACTAGCGGGGAGTTAGTAGTCTTTGCACCGTGAAGAAAAGGAAAGACCCAAGACCTATCATCTAAGACCCAAGACCGACAAAAGCCAAGAATCAATAGTCTACACCAAGGTTCTACATCAACTTTGAAGAAGTAGCGGGGAGTTATTGTCTAAGATAAGTTGTGTAGGTTTTACAACGACTTTGAGGTGGTGACGGGTAATTATGCACCAAGACGAGTCTTGTATTTGTTTGCATTTATTTTGAGGTGGTGACGGGTAGTTACGCACCAAGACAAATATTTGTAAGGTTGTAAAGGTTTCTACGCCTACTAAAGGAGCGATGTTCACACAAAATCACGCAAGCATACGCGGTCATAGAATAAAGTTGAGTTCGTTCCCACAGAGACTGGTAAATTTTAGAATATGCACCTATGGAACAATGTATGATTTCGATTCACTGCTAAGACAAATATCAAATTTGGGTTTTAATTATCTAAATTAACTAAGATGCTCTTTAACAATATTAAGATCTAATTAACTAACAAGATTAAAATCGAATTACTTATGAGAGAATAAACATGGGATCCTAACTTCATTAAATACTTCGCTTAGAGTTGATGCCTTTGATCAATGCATGTGATGGTTATGATATCTGATCGGACAACACGAAACAAGTATAGGTTACCTGTCAGTATACGAATACCAAACTACTCATACATCCACAAAAGAGATACAATATGGGTAGACACCAATTATGTTTAGATCCTATATGTTTATAAGATTTGAAAACATAACGGTTTAAGCACAAGTTATCCATTGAGATCACATAGGGTAGCATAAGATGGTTAAAATTACGCTACAAATCATGATGTCAAAACATACATAATCCTATGCTAGCATGGCAAGTTCTAATCTTTAGATCCACTGTCGCTTCAATAAAGATTAACAATTTAGATGTTAGCTACGCATCTAAAAACATTAAGTACAACCATACGATGATATCAAGAATTCATCACACACAAATCTTTAAAGCAAACAAACTACTAAACTACATAGATAAATCCGTTAAAATCCCATGACAACGATTAGTTCATAATCGAACCGCTCGTCACCATGGGATATGATGAAAACATGATAATAAACAAGGTCTGAATAATAGTAATACTAGAGTAATAGATTTAAGAAGACAAATCCCAAAAACATCCAATAGTATCGCCTAATAGAAGAATACAAAAGAAAAGTAGATCTAGAACTCCGTTGCTTGTCACGAGCGTAGGAATCCTTCTTCAAGTCTAATTCTTCGTCTCTCGGCTCTCTCTCTGTGTTATGTAGGGTGTTGGTACATTTTATGTTGAAGGATGGTGTTTATATAGGCCATGGAAGTCTTTTCCAGTAAGAAAATACCATAAAAATCGAATTGGAGTCAAAATAGGATTTTTTTCAGCCGACAACCGCGCCCCCGCGCGCCAGCCTCGCGCCCCCGCGCGTCGCGCGCCTGCACGCCTGGTCTGTGCGCCCGCGCGGCCAGGTTCTGCCGGTTTGCTATTTTTTGCTTTCTTACTTCGTTTCATTCGTTTTCTCATCCATTTCTTTTGCCACTTTAATTCTTTCACTTCTTAAACTTAATTCCACCATGAAATATGCACTTTGTACCTCACCATGACAAGATAGTAACCCTGCACAATCTCACTAAAAATGAATCAAAAACACGACATACTTGAGGCCAAGTTAATCAATTTAAGCCGAAACGAAGCGTTCCAAGTGGATATGAAATCCACTTATCACACCCCCAAAATTAAACTGATGCTTGTCCTCAAGCATAAATAGACTCAATACAAACTAATGCAATGCATGAATGTAACTATTATGAGAATGCACTGATCCCCTCAGACTAACCAAAACCAATCAGCAAGCAAATATCTCAAAGAATGCAACTAAATCCAAACAGAGTTCAACTAAGTCCCCGTATACTAACAATACATGAACAGAACGTGGGTGTGTGCGATGCTCATCAGATATACTCTTAACACTAGATCAAAATCATATATATTCTTCGCCAAGACAATCACAGGTTTATAAATAGAATGAACGGTAAACACTTCATAACCTAGAAACACCTCCATCGTCATTTGAGTTAGACAGGAATTCATGCTTTATCACTAAACAACTACGACACATAATACTATACACAACAACGCATACTTATTTAATCGTGCAATGGATGAGACCCCTAAAGGCTTATACAATAATACCCATGTAGCGAGCGTTAGGTTAGTGGATCCCAGACTATAAAAGCCTTAGGGGCACAAAGTCCCCTAGAACTTAATTGCTCGAGTATCAAAGAGCTCACCCTGGTTAATTTTGCATTTTAACAATTAAACAATTCACATAACACTTTTTCTTCTCTTTTTTTCTTTGACTTTTTTTTTCTCTTTTTTTCTGATTTTTTTCTTTCTTTTTCACACAACTAACTTGGAATGAGTGTGTTTCGCTCCATCACATCCAACCCTAGACTACTCATGAATATGAGCGGCTACTAGCCTTTTAACACCTAACTTCTATTAACAATTAGCATGAGATCCCTGGTTTCCCCCAAACTTATATTTTAGTGCCCCTACGCCATCAAGGGAATAAAGGACATTCTAAATATAAACAAGTGATTAAATCTCAACAACCAAATAAGCATAATCTGATCTAGCCCAAAAGCAAACAATGAGACTGTGTAAAAATTTTGTTTCCGAAGCATGCAAGTCAATTCCTAAGAACTTAAATCAACCCTCTATTCATCATTACCACACTCAAATCAACATCGACCTACCAAACGGAAATAGCCAAGTCCTACGAGATCATGAAATATGCTATGAAAATGCAACTACATGAACACACATGAAATACAAAACAAAAATGCCAACAAAATGCTCTATATGAAACAGCTATGCAACAATATGAATGAAACTACTACTACACATGCAATATGATTCCTACATGAACAATGACTCTACTAACTACTAATCCTCAAATCACCCCCAAACTTAAAATATTCAATGTCCCCATTGAAGGCAATAAAAAGGATAGTAGAGAACTTACCTAACAGTCAGCAGGGCCACTGAAAGGCAGAGTGTGTAAACTTGTAACACTATATGTAATGTAACTCAACTAAAGGAAAAGATACTTAACCAGAAGACAATCAAGAACAAGAAGCCACAAAGAAATCAACACTAAATGAAGACAAGGTAATTGATACAATTCAACATGTTAACTATGATCAAGCCAAGAAGAAATCATTGAGAGAAGTTCAAGTCAAAGTTGTTCATGCCTCAGTGATTTGAAAAGCCAAGAATCAAGATCATAACTATCAGTATCAATAAGACAAATTGATTTCAAGTGAACTAGAAGGAAACCTAACATTGGAAAGCCACATTACTAATTGAATATGGTAATTTATTCAAGAAGCAAAAACACTCACTAGTACAAAACTGGCTTTTTACGTCGGTTAAAAAGGCTTTTTACGTCGGTTAAATGGCGACGTATGGAGCAGCGACATATAAAGTCAGGGGTCTTTTACGTCGGTTAAAAAGGCGACGTATAAAGTGATCTTTTACGTCGGTTAAAAAGGCGACGTATAAAGGTGTCTTTTACGTCGGTTAAAAAGGCGACGTATAAGATACAATTATACGTCGCTAAAAAACCGACGTATAAAGTAAACATTTGCCGACGTATATTTGTACAGAATACCGACGTATATGAACAAGAAAAGCGACGTATATTATCTGAAAATAATGGATAAACAACCGACGTATAATGTCCAAAAAGTGCGACGTATATTGTCGAAAATGAACCAGCGTATAATGTCCAGAAGACCGACGTATATTGTCAAAAAGGCGACGTATATTGTTCATAAACAACCGACATATAATGTCAAAAAGGCGACGTATAATGTGCTAAAGTCCGACGTATATTGTCCTAGATGAACCGACGTATAATGTCTGAAAGACCGACGTATATTGTCCAAATCTGCCAATTTTAAAACCGACGTATATGCTTAAAAGCCGATGTATAATGCCTATTTAAAAAAGATAATTTTCCCCTGTTTATGATATATATATATACGAAAATTCCTGTTATTCAAACCAAAAAAATTGATAAAATTTGCAATCTAAATTTCTCAACAAAATGATTAATTAAATTAAAATAATTATCATTACATAAGGAAAAGAAGAAAGAATCAAACATGAAACTGAAAATTAATTATTAATGCAAGCGGCGTGGATCAGTAACATTAATTTTCCAGTGTTCATCTTGCAATCCCATTTTTCCAGCCAATTTTCTATCCCACTCCAACTCAATCTTCCTCTTCTTCGACAATGCGCAATGCTTCTGCAAGCCTTCGTCCATGCTGTCATGGACCTTCCACCAACGGCTGTGTGCTATATCAGAGTCATGAAGATGATCTTGTCGTACTCAGTGAGCTGCCATAACCTGAATATGCTTCTCTTGTAGTCTTGGTGCTGTGTTTAATTTTGGAAACATCATAAAATTGGTCATTTCCTGAAAATCAAAGAAACAAGGATTGATATAAGCATGTATAAATTAAAGAGTCAGAAACAGTTAATTTTCGAGTTTTCGAAAGGGTGCATAAATATTCTGAAAACATGAAAGCCAAACATTTTGAAACACAATAAAAAGAAAACAAACCTTTTCCGGTCTGCACTTGCTCAAAAACACAATCTTTGTTCTCCCCTTCCGGTCTTAACGTGACAAAATTTATTCTTTTAGTAAGCCATACATACCAGTAACAACTGTTACGCAGTTCACTCCGCCTGACATTTATCAAAAACGTTTGTTGAAAAATTTTTATCACGTCCATTTATTAATAATTTGAAACAAAAGGGTAGCAGAAGAATCAGCATGAGGTTCTACTTACAAGGGCATGTGTCTGACATCTACAAGACTGCAACTTAGGTATCACATAAATGACTTCAAAGCAGCCGAAAACTTGCTTTGTTATCCATGATAAGGGATAAAAACTGGAAAATATTATACAAGATACAGCTAGTATCCAGATAGAAACTACAAGAAGTCAGCAAGTTTCAATATGCAGAAGAAAATAGTTTAGTCACGCGAGTTTATAATATGGAAACGAAGAAAGGAAAACCTGGTGTGATGAAATGCTGCTCGTAATTTCCTTTTCACCATCCTTTTCAGGAATATAAGCTAGAACAACCAAATTATCACCAAAGGGAGCGATTCCTGAGATGTAATAGCTATTTTGGAAAGAAGCAACTATATCCACCTGGTTCATGCTGGACATCTGTATATGCTTATACGTGTTGTTGGTGCTGGAGTTCTGATTACTTTTTATCAATGCAATTTTCACAGATGTTCCCCAACCAATGACCAACAGACTATCATCCTGAATTTGTTGGAATGATGGTAATCAATGTAAGAATTCCAGACAGTATCAGAGTGATAGCAGGTCTCAAGGAATATGTCAAATCACAATTATGAACTCTGATAATGATATTAATTTATCAATGTAAATCTGCACACTTTAAGTCGCCTATTAAACATGAAAACCTTCTAACTGACCTGCCAGACTAAGTGAGGAAACAGGAGCGTTGGACGTAGGCTTCCATGTGGTCTCTCAAAAACACAATCTTTGTTCTCCCCTTCCGGTCTTAACGTGACAAAATTTATTCTTTTAGTAAGCCATACATACCAGTAACAACTGTTACGCAGTTCACTCCGCCTGACATTTATCAAAAACGTTTGTTGAAAAATTTTTATCACGTCCATTTATTAATAATTTGAAACAAAAGGGTAGCAGAAGAATCAGCATGAGGTTCTACTTACAAGGGCATGTGTCTGACATCTACAAGACTGCAACTTAGGTATCACATAAATGACTTCAAAGCAGCCGAAAACTTGCTTTGTTATCCATGATAAGGGATAAAAACTGGAAAATATTATACAAGATACAGCTAGTATCCAGATAGAAACTACAAGAAGTCAGCAAGTTTCAATATGCAGAAGAAAATTATGTGTTTGAACTTTTATTAGAACAAAAGGACAAATAAAATATATTCACAAACAAAAAGTTTTTGAGTGTATTTTTTTAAAAAAACAAAAGGACAAAGAGTTTTTGAACTCAAGAGTCATGTACCCGATCACATATATTCAGTAGTAAAATAATCTGCCCAAATTTCTCGAATTTCTTCAATTTGTTGGTTTGTGTATCTTTTTCCAAGAGCCTGCATGCCAAAAGAATTGTTAATTTTATATGTAAGTAAAATTTGTTCCTAATATCTATAATAGTATATATTAATTTCATTTTAGATAGTTCATACCTCTGTCCACTTAACTTTAGGATCTTTACAAGATAACATGACTATGTCATACATATATCTCATCACAAAATAACCACATTCTGTACCTCCTTTTTGTTGAGGACACTACAAAACAAACTCGAAATATTTAAAAACCAAGAAAAAATAGAAAAAAACTTTCAAGACAAGTAAATAGATATAGAACACCTGAACAGCCTCGTGGTACCAAAGTAGATTATTTTGATTATTTTTCCTACCACCGTATTTAGTATATACTTTATATGCCCTGCATGTTAGAGGAATAAAAATGTCAACATATAAAAAAAATTTGAACTTCTTAAAAATTAAATTAATATTACTTTTCAAGATTTAAATTTGTTTAATAGCTTACGTATCCCAAGGAGCCTTTAGGTGAAGGTCTCGTTTTTGTTTTAATGGATCAAACACGTATACAGCACTTTCATCAACACAAAACATAAGCAACACCCAATGTTTACTGCAATTTAACAATGTAGAAAATTAGAATATGTATTAAGGACACTAGCTCTTAATAGCAGTCATAACAAGCACGCTTAATGACTAATGCGCGCACCGAATAAAATAACATTTTCAGTATTATTTATGTTATCACCTATTAATAACTACGACGGTTTGTATTGTTTTGAAATTTAAACATACTTTAACTGACACGCAGTAGAAAAGACTAATCTGACACGCAGTAGAAAAGGGAAAACTACCTGTAAACTGTATAAAAGGGAAAACTTGTCTAAGTCAAAAATATAAGCATTAAACCATGGAATCATGGTGATTTATGGTGACATTGTTAAGTGCAAACTATATAAGCACAAATTTTTAACCAAAGCATTAAACCATAACCCAATGGATCCTCAAGACACATAAGCACATTCACAAGCATAATACAACTTAACGATTCATTATATTGGTGACCGTCAAAAGCTTAATCATAGAATTTGACAAAAGCTTATGTTCTTACCTTTGAATGTACGGCGCTAGGATAAAACGTTTCTCCTTGGCATCTTTCATTACCTCACACATGTATCTAGATGTATCATCTTGATGCTTTGATGCCAGTGCTAATACAGATGGACACATGAATGCAAATGAATTATCTTCCAAATTCTTGCACAATTTGTGAATGTACCTTTATTGTGATATGAATTATGCACTGTTAGTTGTTATGCAGAATAAATATATAATTATATCTTATGAAAAATAAGCAAAAAATTGAAGTCTTACATCATAAAAATCTCCAAAACCGGTATATTAAGCCAACTTAACCTTAAAAACTCATGAATATCTCCAGGAGTGACATATATTGGAACTTTAGCACTTTCATGAAACTTGAACACCTCCACATTTTTATCAACGGTAGTAGCAGAATCAGGAGGAATATTATCAACCAAGAAACGTAAAGTTCGGCATTTTTCACCTATTTTGTCATCGTTGTGCAAAGACTGATTCTTGGGAATAGGTGTTGCTGACTCTTTACTAACAACCTTGTTCAGATTTCGTTGAGTTATCTTATGGCCTTTTATCTTCTCAGGTTCCTAATTACAAACACATTACGTGGTAATCATATAATTTAGAACAATTTGACTTAAATAAAGATGTGCAAACTATATATAAAATTACCTGTCCCAAAATCACAAGATCCATTGGCCACTCAACAAAGCTACCAGCTGCATTGCCTACAGTTTCATGTTCATCACAGGGCACGGGGAGGGGGGCAAGTTGAAATTCAACTTCAACTTCATCCACACATACTTTCACATTACTTGGCGCAATTGGTTTGCCATGAATAAAAGTTTCGCCCTCGCTATTTAATGGGAAAACTTGCCCTCTTGCTACAACAATCCTTCCTTTGTCGGGATGTTGAACACAGAGACGACACAAGGTTGGAATCTGCATTGAAATTTATCCTTTAGTAACATAAGAAATAGAAACGAAGAGTGAGGCTAGGCAGTGAAAATTACGTGTATAAATGAAAGTGAAAATTCAGTTCAACTTCATATAAGAAATTACCTTGATATCTAAGAAATTTTTTGGTTGGTCCACCGATTGACAACTACTTCGAACCACTTCAGGTGATGGTGTACCTTTGTCCTTATGCCCCAAATTAGGTGGAAGTGGCAAACCCAACTGCTTTAAATGATCAAAAATCCCTTGAAGCTGAACATTCATCATTTCTTGGCACTCCTCCCTCACTTTCTTGGTAATTTCTTCTTTGATTGTATCTAATTCATCCATAGAGACGACCCCACTCTGTTTTATTTTTCCTGATCCAAATACAGACTTGATTTTTGCTCTTCCTCCAACCCCTCTAACACGTCCGCCATGCTCCTTCTTCCCAAGTGCACGAGACAGTACGTCATCCTGACCACATGGGGTCCATAACCCATCAGAAATCTCCCCTTCCAACTCTCCCTGTCCATTTATAGAATAAGTCAGTACATAAATATTTTATGCATAAAAAGTACTGAAAGATGTTTCTGATTAAAAAGCTTTGAATTACTGAGGATACATAAATATTTTATGCATAAAAAGTACTGAAAGATGTTTCTGATTAAAAAGCTTTGAATTACTGAGGATACATAAATATTTTATGCATATTCTAGACATTAATGCTCAAGGAAAACATTGCTTACCATTCTCCCAAAAACTTCCCTAGTGTGCTCGTTAGGAATGTAAAAACTTCCATCTTCCTTTTTTTTTGTTCGTGCTCTTACCCAATCGAAACTACGCTGAGTTGATAGATGGGATGGATCAATGGATGATGTGTCTAAAGAAGCAATGGGATCATTTTTGCGCCACTTGTCCCTATTTCCTTTATATCCACCTTTTCCGACAAAATGTGGATCTTTGTTGTGTTTTTGACTTTCTTTTGCTTTTTCAGAAATTTCCTGTATATTTAAGGATGTTAAGCATAAAAATTATTAGGATGTCATCCTGCATTATATTAGATATATGTTTACTTCAGAAATCAAAGTTGTTATTAACTTCATAATTTTTACCTTGAACTCATCAGTTTCGTGCATCTTTTTAAAAGTTTCCCAATCATCCTCGCTAATGTAAGGATATGACTCACATGGATTCCTGCCCGTTCGTAGGAAATATCTACGAAGATTCACCTTGAAATCCCTCCAACTTTTTGCTGCCGCTTCCATCACTGGTTTTTTAACTTGGTCATCATTCAATTTCCAGTGCATCTGTTACAACTGATTTTAATTAGTAAAACAAATAAGGCTGTGAAAAAAGAAGAACACAATAATAATTATCATATCATATCATAAACGTGAATATTGATTATCATATCACAGTTGCACTCTTACATACTTACCCGAATATCTTCCCAAATCATATTCTTCAATCCCTCGCTAACTGAATCCCAACTCTTGATATTTATGTTAACATGTAGTCGAACCGCTGTTCCAACATAAGACGCAAACTTGGAAGCATTGTCCCCGACAGGGTTACCATCTTGATCAAACTCAATGCTGCTGTCCATTCTTTGATTCATAATTTTTTCTTTTAATTTTTTACATAATGTTGGACCTCTAGTCTTTCTCTTGTTTCCTTGACTAGAAGTTGACTCACCATTATCCTCATCCATTGAAAATAACTGCATCACGACAACAAATAAAGAATTAGTAACTTTAACAGTAATAATATAAAGATTCATGAATTTAACAGTAATAATATAAAGAACATTGCTACAAATCAGTGCACTGCAGATGCTCTTTAACAGTTAAGCAGATTCATGACTTATCTGACAATACTCAAATATTCGTTTTTTTTCGGCCTGTTTAACTTAGTCTACTGCTATACTCCTGCATACACTGCAGAAGGTTTGTACTTATTGCTTGCGGCATGAATATTTTGGAAATAGGGGTAAAATTATACTGACAACTGAAATTTAATTACAAGTTTTATTACATTTGGCATGAAGCCCTTAACATGCTACAGAAATTATTAGAAGATGGTACATTTGGCTGTTCCTGAAAAATTATAAATAAGCAGTCCATTAGTCAGTTCTGCAAATTACTTTCCAAGGTACAAACAATAGTTTTGTTTGCAATGCAGTGGCAAATATGTTGTTCTTGGAATCCCCAGCTGGTGTTGGATTTTCATACTCGAACACAACATCAGATTATGTAACCGGGGATAGAAAGACTGCAGCAAATACTTATACATTTTTAATAAACTGGCTAGAAAGGTTTCCCGAATACTGAACCCGAGATTTCTTCTTTGCTGGAGAGAGCTATGCAGGACACTACATTCCTCAATTAGCTAAACTAATTCTACACGAAAACAAGATCACCAAACAAACTGTCATTGACCTAAAAGGAATTGCAGTATGTTTGTACTAACAAGTTTTTAGAAAATTATTGATATTTTAGAAAATTAAAGTGATTATTGATATTTTAGAAAATTAAAGTGATTCAGTTTTATTTATAGATTATAGATATATGGGTTTATTTTAAGTTTGGTTAAATTCTGTATTTATGCCTTTTTTTCTAGCAGAGGAAAAGGCGAGCCCATAGGCCTTAATAATACCTGGAGCCCTGACTTCTATTTATTTGACCCGGTTTTATGTATTATTAATTTCTTTCTATGTTATTGTGTTTGATAAGAAAATATCATGCAGAACTTAAAAATTAGGTACTAATTAATTTCTTTCTATGTATTATGAATTCAAAAGCATCATTTTAAAAGCATACCATTGTAGAATATTCTAACACTCCTCATACTTGGCGGTTGATCCATAGTCCTTCATCATGGTCATTACGTAAATAATCCGCATCCACGGTCTCGTTTACATTTGAGGTTGGAAGACCCATTGAGAAAGGGGGGTTCTCATCAAATTGGTCATACTCATCCTCGTCTTCGACATTTTCAATACCAAGAATACGTCTCTTACCTTGAAGAACAATGGACCACTTAGAATCAGCCGGGTCTCGAATATAAAATACTTGCTTTACTTGTGTTGCGAATATAAATGGGTCATCTTCATGGCCAACCCGATTAAAGTCAACCAAAGTAAATCCGAACTCATCAGACCGCACACCACGCTTATTGTCAAACCATTTACATCTAAAAAGAGCAACATTGAATTCTTTGTAACCAAGCTCCCAAATTTCTTCAATTACCCCATAGTATGACTGCTTCACATCTCGTGATGCACTATCTTTACCTCTACCAAATTCTGTTGACGAAGCTTCTACCGACACGCCGCTATTCTGCATAGTACTTTTGGCATCTTGACGTTGTGTGTAGAAACTGTACCCATTTATATCATAACCTTCATAAGATCTCACAGGCATGTCAGGGCCATATGCCAACCATTTTAATGTATTGGAAATGACGTCAGACTTATGTGACAATTGAGACATTACTCGTTCCTTGAACCAACGACTGAACGAACGATTGTGTTCATTCGTAACCCACTTCCCACTCTTTGAAGGATGCATTTGTCGAATCAAGGCTATATGTTCTTTTAAATAAGGATCAACTTCAGTCATGTGTTGTAAGACAAATAGATGGGCTCTTTCGTACAATTCAGCATTGGGAGAGATCATTTTTTTTCCCAATGTACCTTGACCTTGAAGTCTACCCTCGTGACGAGATTTAGGAATACCAATAGGATCAACAGCCGCTAAATACTCGGTGCAAAATTCAATAGTCTCTTCAATGGAATATCCTTCAATTATGCTACCTTCCGGCCGGTACCGATTCCTTACATATGCTTTCAAGATACCCAAGAATCTCTCGAAAGGATACATTTGTCGCAAATATAATGGACCACATAGTTTAATCTCTCTCACTAAATGAACGACTAAATGTACCATAATGTCAAAGAGTGCAACTGTAAAATACATTTCAAATTCGCAAAGTGTGACTATAATATCATTTTGCAATGTATCCAACATCAAAGGATCAATCACCTTGCTGCATATAGCATTGAAGAAGAAACATAATTTTGTGATGACCAATCTCGCATGCTTTGGCATTATCCCTCGAATGGCAATTGGTAATAAATGTTGCATTAACACGTGACAATCATGTGACTTCAACCCCACCAGTTTCAAATCTTTCATCGAAACAAACCCTTTAAAGTTTGAAGAATATCCAGATGGAACCTTAACACCAGATAAACACTCACAAAAGCTAAGTTTCTCCTTTCTAGACAGAGTATAACAGGCCGGAGGCAAATATGAACGGTTTTCCAAGAATTGTGGTGCTAATTCTGTTCGTATTCCCATTTCTTTCATGTCTAATCTGGCATTGATCCCATCTTTTGTCTTTCCAGGTATGTTCAACAATGTCCCAATAATGCTTTCACAAACATTTTTCTCAATATGCATAAAGTCAAGACAATGTCTAACCTGTAAGTGTTCCCAATATGGAAGATCCCAAAAAATAGATTTCTTCTTCCATACTTTGCTTTGGCTAGGCTTTTTATAAAGTTTTCCTAGTACAACATCAATATCTTTGACCCGTTCGAAAACCTGCTTTCCTGATAAAGGCAAAGGAGCAACCCGAGACTCAATATTTCCATCGAAAGACTTTTTGTTTTTCCGATAAGGGTGATTAAGAGGAAGAAATGCACGATGACCCATATATACATTTTTCTTGCAATTGTTCAAGCGAATGTCAATCGTACCCTCTTCACAAATTGGACATGCTTTAGCTCCTTTAATGGTGTACCCAGAAAGGTTTCCATAAGCAGGAAAATCACTTATGGTGCAAAATATCATGGCACGTAAAGTGAAATCAGATCGACTGTACGCATCATAAACTGTAACACCTTCATCCCACAACAACTTTAAGTCTTCAATAAGCGGCTGAAGATAAACATCTATGTTATTCCCCGGTTCCTTAGGACCTGAGATTAACAACGTCAACATTATGTACTTGCGCTTCATGCACAACCATGGAGGCAGATTATAAATCGTCAAAAGAACTGGCCACGTGCTATGGTTAGACCTCATAGTGCGATATGGATTTATGCCATCTGCACATAATCCTAGCCGTAGATTTCTAGGTTCCTCGCTAAATTCTGGAAACTTTCCATCAATTGTTCTCCATTGTGGAGAGTCACCGGGGTGTCTAAGCATCCCATCGGATTTTCTCCCTTCTACATGCCACCTAAGAAGCTTTGCATCTTTTGCACTCGCGAAGAGGTGTTTGAATCGCTGCACTATAGGTAAATACCACATTACCTTGGCAGGAGGCCTTTTCTTATCCTCACTACAAGCATTATTGCCCCGTCGCCTGTACCGAGATGCTCCACATTTAGGACACATGTCTAAATCTTGATGCTCATTTCGGAACAAGACACAATCATTTGGACAAGCATGTATCTTTTTCACATCCATGCCCATGGGACACAATATTTTCTTTGCCTCGTAGGTAGAAGTAGGGAGCTCATTACTCGTAGGAAGTATTTCTCCTAAAAGCTGAAGCATCTCTGTGAAACTCTTGTCACTCCAATTATGCTTTACTTTTAGCTTACACAACTTCAAGGTTGTTGACAACCTAGTAAATTGATCCTTGCACCCTTGATACAGAAGTTTTTTAGAATCGTCAACCAAACTATTAAAAATGCTTGGTTGGTGCATGAAATGCTCTTCCATATCTTGTATCATCTCTTGTACCCTGTCATTTTCCATATATTCTTCATCATTATTCGCCATACCATCTTCCTCCCTTACACGTTTTGTACCTGAGGTCCTCATAGAGTCTACTCCTTCACCATGCCAAATCCATTTCACATAACCCTCCTTAAAACCACGACGGAATAGATGATCCTCCACTGTATCAACACTACGATACATTTTAAAATTCTTACAGTCACGACATGGACAAAAGATCATTTGTTCTTTTCCCTCTTCCTTTTGCTTCTTTTCCAGGTATAGCGTCGCACAAGTAATGAACTCTTTAACACCAGCAATATACTCGATTGTTGCACGTGAAATTTCGTACATCCATGTATGTCGATCCATTATGTATTACTAAAATATTGCAAAAAAGGGCAGATTTGGTCATTACATAAATAATTAGTGGTTATTACTATGGTCATCTTATACAAAATGAAATACAAGGCAATCAAATGCTAATGTTAACTAGCATTTTGATTTCTCCTGTTCAATGATTCTATTAGTTTGCCAGCATGTTCTACTTGTGTGGTTGTTCTAATTCAACAAGAGGTTTTTAACTATTAACGAAGGTTTAACCTTTACTTTTTTTCTTTTTATCTATCTAATTTGCATTTCATCTTCAAGACTGGGACTGCACTTAAATCATGTACATTGCACATATCTAGTTTTACTTTGACTATCACAACCAAAATTCAAACTTAAAAAAGATACACCCTAATAACATAAATTCTAGCTCTCCTACATTAGCATTGTTTTACCTTAGTTGCATTAGCATAGTTTATGGCATACAAGTTACCACATCGGATCGATAACTAGGTATATATATTGTAAAACAACAAGTATATGATAAAATATAGACAGGTTAATGGACAATTGATTAAGGGAAATTGACTAAATTGACGATGTACATGTATGCCTGATTCGATTGTCGTGATAACAGATGTTCAGCTTTGATAATGCTGTCAATATATATATAAGAGAGAAGCATGCAAGAAATATAGCAATAACAGATTGAACAAAGTAAGACTTCAAAAAATAAAAACAATAAAGCAAGAGAATGGGTTATACCTTGTGTCTGCAACTTTAGATTCAACACCAAGTGCAACTTGCCAGTCCTCAAATAGGTTCGGATACTCTTCAGGATCAGCCAAAGACTCTGCAGCCTTCTGGTTAACCTGATATTAACAGGTTAAACTTTTAAAACCCAAATGAGAAGCTTAAACTTCTTGCAACATCGAGTTGAGGGGTCTATTTGCCCCTTGTCCAGCTACACTGCCTACACATAAACCTACTATATATGTATACCATTTCTAGTTTTTAATCTAATATCAAATAAAATACTATTAAATTTGACTCTCAAAATTGATGCCACAAGTCTGCTCCACCCCTGATTGAGTGATGGCTCAGATTCTATTTCTGTCCCCAAGTGGCCATCTCACTTTGTTTTGTTTCTTAGCACAGTTCACATCTAATTTCCCTCCATTTTTTTTGAAGGAGACTAATTTCCCTCTTTAGCAGATGTTGTCAACAAACGCCCTTCCCTGGAACTCCAACATTTCCTGGGTATCCCGCCCGCTTGTAGGGCATGGTCCACAAATTAAAGATGCACGCAAACGTTATCTCTAATCTATACTCTAAAAGAGTAGACTAAAATAGAGACCCCAGCTTAAATGAACCAGAAAGTAAAAGCAGTTCAATAAGACTAAACTAAGCAGTAACAACAGTTCAGTAGGAAGCAGTAATTTGAAAATAGGACGAGACAACTGACATAAAAAGACTATCGATAATATTGTATATAATAAAGTCAGGACAACAGAAGCAATAAGCATAAAAAGGGTAGTATACAAAAAAGTTGGAGACAAAAATTACTTTGTTTAATCCTAAACTTTTATTAAGATGTTAGATATTAGCCTACCAGGTTTGTAGAATCACTGCATTTATCAAATCACGGGAGGAAAAAACCAGAAGACGCTTGGACCAGAGGGAGGGAAATGTTGTACACCTGCCAAGGGCATGAGGATTCCCAAAGATGTTGTACCAATGTCGGTACCTAAGTTGCATAGAAAGATGATATTGTACCTAAGCCATTTATCATCTCCAGAGGCATTTGAAGAATAATGAATAAAAGAAATAGCCATCAGTCATCACAGAGTTGGTACAAACACCATACTGAAACCATGAACATGCTTCAAAGCTGTACGCTAAATAGCTAAAGCAGCAGTGGTAGAAGCTACAAAGATAAGAGGCATGCTGATAGTGAAAGGTCGAGCAAAAGAAGTAACCAACAGGACTCTTTAGTTGAAGAAGGATTGAAGGATGATGAGATTGAGAACTTTCTGAATTCAAGGTGAGTTGTATTTGTATTTAGTCTGAATCCATGTGTTTTTTCTTCCGTATACAACTTTTTATGGTTTATTTCTAAATTCTTATCAGTGTCTGGAAATAAAGTCTGTTGAGTATCTTTCAGCATGGCCAGAAACTACCCTAGTAGTTACTCCAGAGGATATAAAGTGATATTCAGTAAAACCCTGAATCTTAAGGTTCCAGACGTTCTGGTTTTGTTCTTTGATTTTGGGTTCAGGAAACCCCTGTTCTGTTCCTTAAAATGTTGGCTTCTGCATAGTTAATCTAAAAATTAACTACAAATTACACAATGTGATTACCTCATTACCATAATCAAGAACAACTGAGAAATTCAATATAAACTGCAATAAAAATTCTCAAAACATGAACACAAAGTTCTCTATTATGTATTGACACAAATAAAATTTACCTTGTTTTCTGAGCTAACAGCAACTCACAAACACAGAGCCCAGATCTCAATCTTCTTGTCAGCACACCACTAGTTAACTAATGTACCTAACACCATCACATACATATCTCTCCGTTAAAGAAACAGAACAAAACCAAATCAAATGCACATCCAGAATAACCAAAAATCTCCTAATTTTAAGCCCACCCAACTTCAAAAGATCACCTTTTTATAATCTTTAAACCAGTAACCAGTAGAGATATAGATTAAATATCTACTTACCAGCAGAAAACTCAGGCTTGCTCACTGGGCTTCAACAATGACTTTCCTCCCTCAATAATTAACTTAGGTATTTTCACTATTTTGGTAGTACAAGCTTTTGTAAACTAGAAAGTTGAGAATAAGAAGTAAATTAGAAGTAAATTAGAAGTAAACATTGCGAATTTGAAGACGGTGGTGCTGTTGAAGACGGTGGTGGTGGGTGAAACCGGTGGTGGGTGTTGAAGACGGTGGTGGTGGTGTTAATTGACGGTGGTGGTGCAGTTAATTGACGGTGGTGGAGTTTGTTCAGTCTGCAATTAGGTTTGGGAGAGGAGTTCAATTTGGGGGAACTGAAGAAGAACGCGCTAGTTAATTATGAATTCTTAACTTTTTATTTTAACTTTTTATTTTAATTTTTTTTTAACTTAAATGTTTTATACGTCGGGTATTATACCGAGCGACGTAAAAAAGTTCATCATATACGTCGGCTTTTGTCAACCGACGTATATATTAAACTTTATATGTCGCCTTATTTGTAAGCCGACGTAAAAAGTTCTTCATAAACGTCGGCTTTTGTCAACCGACGTATATAACAAACTTTATATGTCGCCTTCTGTGTTAGCCGACGTAAAAAGTTAATATCTTATACGTCGCCTAAACAGAAGCGACGTAAAAAGTTAATCTTATACGTCGCCTTTGTTTAAGGCGACGTATATGAGTATTTTATATGTCGCCTTTATGCAGAACCGACGTATAATGGTACTGAGAAATGCAAATATACGTCGCTTTTAGGTATAACCGACGTATAAAGTTATAATATACGTCGCCTTTCATTTGAACCGACGTATATTAGGCGACATAAAAAATCAGTTTTGTACTAGTGACTATCAAGACTAGTCACTTATGAACCAGACCAGTGCATCAAGTGTCAGGACATTGATAGCAAGTTTATGTCAGTAATAAAGATCCATGTTCAAGAGCTTGGTGAAGAATAAAGAAGACATGAAGATATCACAAGTTCAAGATGTGCATTGAAGTTTGATGTTGAAAACCAGAATATTTTCTAAGTACTAAATATTCTAGATGACCAAGTAGAATATTTCTAAGTAGAAGTTCAACTTAGAAATTCGAGATGGCTAAGTAGAAATTCTCAAGTAGAAGTTCTACTTAGAGTGCAGTTTCAACATGACACATGGCATCTTCTGATTGGTAGATTTCCAAGCTTTAAAGATAAGGCAAGATTTATGTGGACATCATTGGGCCACGTATATCTTAGTCTTTGAAGACTACAGGACATAGATTACATGTAGTATAAATAGAAGTACTTGTGTAATGTTTTTTTTGGTGAGAGCAATTCTTGAGAGAAACACATGTAAAAGAGAGAGAGTGTATTCACAGAGCTTAGTATCGTTCACTACTCTCTGAACTTCTGTTATACTTTGTAATGAATGTTGTAGCAACCACTTCAAGTTATATATAAGACATATATTCCTTGAATCTGTGTGTTCATTTATTGCATCGTATTTATTGCTTATCAAATTCGAAAAGTTGTATTCACCCCCCCTCTACAACACATTTGGACCTAACAATTGGTATCCGAGCTATATGTTTAACACACAAAACATAGATCCTTGTGTTTGGTAGAAGAATCGTGAGTTTTCATTTTCTAGATCTACTTTTCTAAAATTCTAGAAAAGTGAGCTTTAATTCGTTTGTAGTGAAAACTCATCTGGAAAAAATTATTTAAATACTCCAGGTGTTATTATTTAGCTTGGGTGTATTTTAATTAATTTTTGTGAATTAATCTGGGTACTTTGATATTTGGTGTTCTTGAGTGTTCATCATTTGTTCTTATTAAAGAAGACAACCCAACAACTTTTTGATTTCCTTCTCAAAAAGATAAAAAGTAAAAAAAAAGGTGTTTTTGGACTTTTGATGTGCGTTATTCACGGCAGAAAGCATAGCAGAACATACTGAGTACCTAGCACGTGGGTTAGGTAATTTAGGTGAGTAAAGCCTCAAAAGTCAAAAAGGTGTTAAAGAGATAATATTGTTTATTCAATATTAAAGTAATCTGCAGCAAATTTATTCCAAGGACAAAAGTTCTACATAAAGTTTCTACTTGAGATTTTCTACATAGAAATTCGACTTGGATAATTTCTACTTGGTGAAGTTCGACTTGAACAAAAAATTCTACTTAGAGAAATTTCGACTTAGGCAAAACTTCTACATATATATTCTACATAGCCATGTCTTGGGTACTTAGAAACTTTTGGTGACCAGAATTGAAATGGCTCCTAAAAATGCATTTAAGATCCTAATGTTCAACCGAGATCACTATGAAGAATGGGTTTTCAGAATGAGACTCTACTTAGAGACAGTTAACCCTGAATATCTGGAAGTCCTTGACAAGGGTAAATTTGTTCCAATGGTGATTATTCCTGAGCATACGGAAGGAAAGGAGGTTATACCACCTCGGTCTGAGCCTAAAAAGGCATCGGAGTTTTCAGATGCTGACAAGGAGCAAATAGCTTATGATACTTCCGTACGACAAACCTTGATGGAATCCCTTGACCATGAAATGTTCAACATAGTCAAAGGTCTGAATACAACAAAGAAGATTTGGGACAAGATAGAAGTTGTCATGGAAGGATCTGCAGAGGTTAGAAGCAACAAGACACTCATACTCAAGATGGAGTATGACACCTTCAGAATAAGAAAAGGAGAAGGCATAACAGACGTCTATCTAAGATTCAGTCAGTTGGTATTGGATTTGAATCTGAGAGGTGTAACTCTCCCCATGGTTGAGACCAATACGAGATATCTGAGGAACCAGCCAAAGAGCATTGAACATAGGGTCTACGCTGTAAGAGAAACCAAAGATTTGCATACAACTTCTCTGGAAGAGTATTATGGAATACTAAAGACCTATGAGCTGGAGACACTTCAAGATCAAGCATGGGACAATGATTCAAAAGGAAAAGAAACTGCATCAGGATTAGTTGCTGATGAGGAAGAGTCTAAGAAGGCAATAGTTGCAGAAAAGTCTAAATCATCACCTGCATCACATCAAGTTAATAATGATGACGAGTGCACATCTAACAGTGATGATGACTACTTCACCCAAGAGGAGCTGGACAACATGGATGATAGTGTCGTGGCATACATGGCAAGGAAGTTCAGCAACATGAGATTCAGAAAGAGCAACCGACCTCAGAGAAATTCTTCATCTTACTATCGGGTTGCTAGTGGTGGTGATAGTTCGTCAGGCTACAAAGGTAAAGGCAAGAGTACCAGCTACAAATCTCCTTTGGATTTCAAAATGAAGTTCAAATGCTATAACTGTGGTGAAGCTGGACATTTTGCTACGGACTGCAAAAAGCCTAAACAGACTTATCCAAAAGAGACATATGAAGCCCTCAAAAGCAAGTATGAATCGCTGATGAAGGAAAGACATGGAAAAAGAGCTTTATTAGTAACAGAAGGAAGAGCTTGGGATGATTCAGATGAGGAAGATGTTACTCATGTAGCAAACTTTGCCCTCATGGCTGAGATATCAGAGGAACCAGAGGTACCAGTTCTAACCCTTAAAGTAGAAATGTCCATTGATGAGTATAAGGAACAGAACGGGGCTCTTAGTGAAGAGATCTATATGTTGTGCAAAAGCCTAGACACTTCTCAAAAGGAACAGAAAACACTTGTCGCCAAAAGCAGAATGCTTGAGGCAAAAGTGGAAGAGTTAGAGGCTGCTTGCACTGTAGATACTTCCCTAAGAGACTTTATTAAATCTTTGGAACACAAGCTCATCCTTAAGGAAGAAATAGAAGCATGTCTTAGGAACGACCTAGCTGAGTTAGAAACTAAATGCGAAGCTTACAAACTAGCTGCTAGTAAAGTGTATGTAGATAACGGCACATTTAAGAAGATAACTGGAATAGGTATAGGACTTGACTATTCTAACTTACCTAAGAAAGAAGGAAAGAGACCTATCGACACTAGTTCCAGCGACCTTAAAAAGGAAATTCCTAGCCCTCTTAAATCAGCTGTCAAACCTATCTTCAAACATCTTGTTCCTCGATTAGAAGAAGAGACTGAATTAATAGCTAGATATGAGATTGAGATGGAAGATCGCCAGAAAGCACAACCTATAACTCTTATCAAACAAGTTAAAATCAATTACCCTAGAGATGAATCTAGAGCAGGATTAGGAGCTAAGGCTGTTAAACAACAAGGTAAGAAAGAAAAAGGCATAAAAGAGGTTAAGGCTGAACGAATAAAGAAAGCATGTTATCACTGTAAATCTACTGAACATCTTTCTTATGCATGTAAAGCTAACATAAATGTTCCTGCTGCACATGCCATGCCTGCCACACATACAATGAATAATCTGCATCAGAATCATGCACAGTGTGGTCAACCTAATTGTATGCCATGCACTTTTAACATCATGCAAACTTTTGTGAATTTAATGAATGCATCTAGCCAGTCATGCTCAAATACTGCTGCTAGTTCAAACATCAAAAAGAAGCATGTGAGAGCCAAGACTGTCAGTCCTCCTAAAGTTAGGAGTGACAAACCTTCTCCTAAGACTGACAAATCTGTCAAGTCTGAGAAAGGAAAGGAGAAAGTCGAAAGCTCTAGTAATGTTAAGAAAAGTGCATCTCCTGTTGTTAAATCTGTTGATTCTCGATCTTATAAAAAAGCCGGGCCCAATCAAAGTTGGGTTCCGAAGAAAGTCTAATCAATCTGTCAATGCAGGGCATTAAGCAGAATAGAAATAAAGTTATATGGGTGCTAGACAGTGGAGCATCAAGACATATGACTGGAAACAAGTCCCTGCTTACAGAGTTGGTTATGAAGGCTGGCCCTTATGTTACCTTTGGAGATGACAGCATAGGTGTGACAAAGGGATATGGCAAACTGAAGACGGGTAATGTCATCATTGAAGATATTTCCTATGTTGAGGGACTGAAGCACAATCTGTTGAGTATCAGTCAATTCTGTGAAAAAGGTTACGAAATTGTCTTCAACAAGAAAGGTGTATCAATTACTCACATCAAGGAAGGCTCATTGGCTTTGAGAGGAGTTCGAAAGGCAGATCTTTTTGTTGTGGACATGGATTCAACAAATCAGAATGAGGTCACTTGTTTCTACAGCAAAGCTTCGGATGATGAAAGCTGGTTATGGCACAAAAAGCTATCTCACTTAAACTTCAAAACGATGAATGCTCTCGCGAGACGAGAATTGGTGAGAGATCTACCTCAAATGGAGTTCGCTCCGAAAGGACTCTGTGAAGCTTGTGAAATGGGAAAGTCGAAGCGAGCATCGCATAAAAGCAAAGAAATTTCTAGTATTACTGAGCCTCTGCAACTTCTTCATATGGATTTGTTTGGCCCAGTGAATGTCTTATCTTTGTCTAGGAAAAGATATGCATTGGTGATCGTGGATGACTTCTCCAAGTATACATGGGTATTGTTCGCAATGACGAAAGACGAAGTATCTTTCCTAATCATTGATCATATCACTCAAATTGAGAATGTTTCAACACTTACTGTGAAGACGATTAGATCAGACAATGACACTGAATTCAAAAACGCAGTGCTGAATGACTTCTGTGTATCTAAGGGAATACGTCGTCAGTATTCAGCCCCGAGAACTCCACAGCAAAATGGAGTAGTTGAAAGGAAGAATAGAACTTTGGTTGAAGCAGCAAGAACTTTGTTGTATGATTCGAAACTTCCTCTGTACTTCTGGGCCGAAGCAGTGAGTACCGCGTGTTACACTCAAAATAGAACCTTGATCATAAAAGAAAAAGAAAAGACACCATGTGAGCTAATGAACAACAGAAGACCGACAATCAAATACTTTCATGTCTTTGGAGCAAAATGCCATGTACTTATAGATGATGAAAATCTAGGCAAGTTTGCAGCAAAAGCTCGTGAAGGAATCATTGTTGGTTACTCCACAGATGTGGTGGCAGCTTATAGGGTGTTCTTAGTGAATGATCGAAAAGTGACTGAAAGCTACAACGTCAGATTCGACGATACCAAACTCCCATCAATTTCTAGAGATTCTAGTGAACCTGAGTCCCTAAAATTTCAGAATCTGGACTTAGATGAACTTGAAGATGAACCTGAGTTAGTTGTCCCATTAAATGTCCCAAGTGTATGTGAAGAACCTGAGTCTAGTGAACAATCTAATTCTACAAGATCAGAAGAGACTTCTTCAGTACGAACCGGCAACAACTCAGGGGGAGTAAATAGTAGCTCAAGAACAACTGTTCAAAGCTCGAGACGAGTTGACACTAGTTCTGTAGGAGCTGGCACTAACTCAGGGGGAGTTAGTGAAAATAATCAAAGTAGTCAACACCACAACTCAGAAAGTCAAGCTGAATCATCAAGACAATTTCCAAGAGAACGGGTATGGAATAGAGATCATCCATTTGAATTAATTATTGGTGATCCAGATGTTGGTGTGACTACTAGAAGAACTGCAAGAACTGACCTGGCTAATATTTGCTTATATTCTGGGTTCTTATCCAAGCTTGAACCTAAAGAAATAGAAGAAGCTCTTGGTGATGCTGATTGGGTGATTGCAATGCAAGAGGAACTCAATCAGTTTGAAAGGCAGAAAGTTTGGAAACTGGTACCCCGACCAAAGAACATATCAGTAATTGGAGCTAGGTGGGTATTCAGAAATAAACTGGATGAAAACGGACTTGTAACACGAAATAAGGCTCGTTTGGTTGCAAAAGGTTATTCTCAGCGAGAAGGAATTGATTATGATGAGACCTATGCACCGGTTGCAAGACTTGAGGCAGTCAGGATGTTCTTGGCATTTGCAGCACATAAGAACTTTAAGGTTTTTCAGATGGATGTGAAAAGTGCCTTCCTGAACGGAGAGTTAGAAGAAGAAGTGTATCTGGAACAGCCGCCTGGCTTCATCGATCCAGAACTTGTAGATTTTGTGTATCTTCTCTTCAAATCTGTCTATGGCCTCAAGCAATCCCCAAGGCGATGGTATGAAACCCTATCCTTATTCTTAATTGAAAATGGTTTTACTAGGGGAGTAATTGATAAAACATTGTTCTATAAAAATGTAAAGAATGATTTAATACTTGTTCAAGTCTATGTGGACGATATTATTTTTGGGTCATCTAATGAGCGCTTGTGCGAGAAATTTGCTAAGCTAATGCAGGAAAAATATGAGATGAGCATGATGGGAGAGCTGTCCTTCTTCCTTGGATTACAGATCAGTCAGAGAAAAGATGGTATCTTTATCTGTCAATCCAAGTACGTCAGAGATTTACTCAAGAAGTACAATCTAGAAGATGCATCAGCAGCTAAGACTCCCATGGCAACAACCACGAAGCTTGATGAAGACAAATCAGGTAAATCAGTTGACATCACAAGCTATCGAGGTATGATTGGCTCCCTTCTCTATTTAACTGCAAGTAGACCCGATATAATGTTCGCAACTTGTTTATGTGCAAGGTTCCAAGCGGATCCTAGAGAATCACATCTCGTAGCCGTCAAAAGAATTTTTAGGTATCTCAAGGGCACACCAAATCTAGGGATTTGGTACCCAAGAGATACAGGTTTTAATCTAATTGGCTATTCGGATTCAGACTATGCAGGTTGCAGGATTGATAGGAAGAGCACATCTGGTGCTTGTCAATTTCTTGGCAGAAGATTGGTGTCCTGGCAAAGTAAAAAGCAACATACAGTATCTACTTCTACTGCTGAAGCTGAGTACATTGCTGCTGGAAGCTGTGTAGCTCAAATACTGTGGATGAGGAACCAATTGAAGGATTATGGCATGGAGCACAAGAAAGTTCCAATTATGTGTGACAACACAAGTGCTATTGCCATAACCAACAATCCTGTAGATCACTCAAGAACCAAGCAAATCGACATCAGGTATCACTTCATAAGAGAACATATCGGTGAGGGGAATGTGGAGCTACATTTTGTGCCCACAATGCAACAAATTGCAGATATATTCACCAAACCTCTTGATGAAGTAACATTCAATAGATTGGTTGGTGAATTGGGAATGCTTAACACAAGTTAGTAAAGCTTCCTATCTGTAAAATCCAAATTTTCTTTTGTGCAAGCTATTTAATCATTATGTGCTTAGACTTTAAAATGGCTAATTAATGATTGTTATAGGTTGCAAATAGTGTTATTTTGCATGAATTCATTGTGTTTTAAATGTATTTAATAGTACAAATCTTTGAATTTATGCTTGTTAGATTGCATGATCATAGGGGGAGTTAAATTCACAATATTCTAAATTTTGCATGATTTTTTATGAATTTACCTATGTTTTTCATGTAATTAGAGGCCTTAGAATTATCAAGGAATGTTTTAATTATGTCACTTATTAAAAATCCTTGAATTGATATTTATATTAATTTGGAAATTTAATTGTTGAGAAATCTAAGTATCTTCAAAATTTCGAGTTAGTTTATATCTCGAAACTCATCTAGAAATTCGACTTGGATTTCGATTTGAGCTTCCAGAGTGAAGTTTTGAAAATTCTAAGTCTGGGAAGATTTTCGAGTTAGTGTCTATCTCGAACTTCATCTCGAAACTCGACTTAGGGTTTGAGTTCGAGTTACTAGGGCTGAGCAAAACCGAACCGAAACCGAAAAACCGAACCAAACCGAGTAATTTCGATTCGGTTTGGATTGTATTTTTCTGAAAATTTCGGTTATTTCGGTTTTTCGGTTTAAACCGGAAAAATATCGGTTTGGTTCGGTCCGCAGAATATCGGTTCGGTTAAAAACCGAATTAACCGAATTATATATACATATATTTCTAAATTATATATTTATATTCATTATTCATTTATTCTTATTTCTTTCATAGTTAATAATATTAATACAAACTTACAGTAATACAGTCACTGTCTCTCACTCAGAATATCGATATCGAATCAAATTGAGATTTAGGTCAGAGCTCACTCACGCCGCTCAGCAGCCTCAGTCGCCCTACGCTCAGTCAGTTCAGTATCTTCAGTTCTTTAATTCAACGATTCAACACTGATTCAACGAGTTCTTTAATTCTCAATGGATCTTCAGTTCTTCACACCGATTCAACGAGTTCTTTAATTCGATTCTTATATTCTTCGAATCAGTATCTTCTAATTAGGTAATCTTCTAATTAAGTTTCAATCTTCATTAACTAAATTAGTATCTTATATTCTTATTCTTAAATCTTAATTACAGACTTACAGATACAGTCGATTAAATTAGGTATATATTCGATTCTTTAATTTTTTGTGCAGGTTAAAGTTTGAACTATGTCACAATCACATCCCGAGACTCTCGAGACTGAGATGAAAGATTCAAACGATGCTAATACTGAACCTAATACTCAAGCAAGCTCTGCGAAAAGGAAACGAAAGCCAATGAGAGCAAGGTCTATGGTGTGGGATCATTTTAACAAGTTTACGGACGCCGATGGCTTCGTAAAATCGAGGTGCAAGTACTGTGATAAGGCATATGCTTCCGATAGTAGTCTAAATGGCACTTCTGCACTAAATAATCACCTAAAAGTTTGTAAAAAACTTCCACTTAGTGGTGAATCGAAGCAAACACAGCTATCTTTGCAATCGGTAAAAGGAAATGAGGAGAGCACTCTTAAGAAATGGTTTTTTAACCAAAAAATTTCTAGAGAGAAATTAGCTGCCATGATTATAATTGATGAACTTCCGTTTAGATTTGTTGAGGGTGAGGGGTTTATTGATTTTATGAAATGTACTCAACCACTTTTTAAGATGCCTTCTCGTTTTACCGTAGCACGAGATTGTTACCAAATTTATTTGGATGAAAAGAAAAAATTGACTACATATTTTAAAATGTCGGGTCAAAGAGTTAATATCACCACGGACACTTGGACTTCAATACAAAAGATTAATTATATGTGCATCACGGCTCACTACATTGATCAAAATTGGAAATTGCACAAAAAAATAATTAACTTTTGTCCTATAGAGGGTCATAAGGGTGAGCTTTTAGCTAGGGACATTGACATGTGTTTGAAAGAATGGGGAATTGCAAAAGTGTTTGCAATTACGGTTGATAATGCAAGTTCAAACACTACTTGCATGGGTTTTTTAAGAGATAGGTTCTCTAATAGGGGTTGTGATTTCTTGAAAGGAAAATATATGCACATGAGATGTGTTGCCCACATAGCTAATTTGATTGTGAATGATGGACTTCAAGAACAAGATCCATCGGTTGTAAGAGTTAGAAAGGCGGTTAGGTTTGTGAGGCAATCTCCGGCTAGAGTAGCCAAATTCAAAGAGTGCATTGACTTACAAAATATTGATTGCAAATCTATGTTGTGTTTGGATGTAAAAACAAGATGGAACTCCACTTATTTAATGTTAATGGTAGCTCAAAAATTTCAAAGTGCATTTGAGTTATTTGAAAGAATGGATCCATACTTTCTAAATGAGCTTAATGAGGCCGAAGGGGTGCCTACTTCTTGGGATTGGGGTAATGTCAGAAGGTTGGTGGATATCTTAGTTCATTTTTATGAACTTACTTTGAGAATTTCGGGTTCTTTGTATGTCACATCTAATGTGTTCTATCATAAAATTAGCAATGTTAATTATTTGTTGAAAGATTGGATGAATAGTGAGGATATTGAGGTGAGGCTAATGGGTGAAAAAATGAAGGAAAAATATGATAAGTATTGGGGTAATGTACACAAAATGAACAAACTCATCTATGTGGCGGTTGTTGTCGATCCTAGGTACAAACAAGAGTTCATTGAGTTTGCACTTTGTGAGGAATATGGAAAAGAAGTTGGTTGGAAGTTGGCAAATGACACAAATATAGTGTTGAGAGAGTTATTTGAAGAGTATAAAAACACTTGTCAACCTAAAACTAGTCAAGTTAATCAACAAGCTCAATCTTCAAATAATTCCTCAAGCATAAATTCAATCATATCTTCAAGAACACAATCGGCATTAGGAGCTAGATTTATGAGACAAAAAATGGAGAGTGGAGAAGTAGAATCCAAGTGTGAATTGGATATCTATCTTAGAGAGAGTGTGTATGTTACAAAAAATGAGGATGAGTTCGACATTTTGAAGTGGTGGAAGGTTAATTCAAGTAGGTTTCCCATCCTCTCACAACTTGCTCGTGATGTACTAGCAATTCCTATTTCCACCGTGGCATCGGAGTCCGCATTTAGTACGGGTGGAAGAGTCCTTGATCCATATAGGAGTTCTTTGACACCTAAAGTTGTTGAGGGTTTGATTTGTGCTCAAGATTGGTTGCGATCGGCCAAACGTCCAAAGACGATTGAACAAGATGTGGATGATATCGAGAAATTCGAAGAAGGTATAATATTTGTCAAATTTACTATTTGAATTTAATTTTGATTGAGTTAAGTGCTAACATATCTTGTTATTCTACAGCTTTTTCTGCACTTTCTCTTAAAGACAAAAAGGATGCCATGGACTTGGACATTGACAACTAGCCAACTAGGTACCGCTCTTCTGTTTTTCTTTTTCCTTTACTGGCTACTGCAGTAAAATAAGTCATCTCAGTAAAATACATGTGTAATTGTTAGTCTTATATATATGGTAAAAGAATTTTGTGTTAATTGTGATTGTCACCATGCTCTTGTTTTCAAGATTCTGTATGTTATTTATAATTCTGGGGACGTGTAACTATTACAACAAACTTTGAGAAGGTGAAATGGTTTGGAAATGGGTAAGGTACTGTCATGTATCTACAGAGAACGGTTGGGATAATCGTGTCAATTTCATGCATGTGATAAGATACCAGGGAATTCAGGTTCAGGTTTTTGCAATGTGAAGGGGTGCAATACTATTTGCTACGTATGGAATAAGATTGATAAGAAATAACGCTATTTGCAAAGAGTTTATATATTTCTGTGGTTGATGAATAATGATTGCATATGTTCCTCCAGTGAAATATCAGTTTATCTGCAGAAAATAATAATCACTACAGGTCCTTGTAATACTTTGAACATCATTGACACATTAAATTCCCTCTGTTAAAAATAATAATTACTATGTATGTAAATTTGCAGCCTCTGTGTAATGAATACCATCCCAATTCACATATTCGGTGTTATCACTGCATTCTGTTGTGTTGTGTTAACAGAATTTCCATTCAAAACTTGGGTTTGACCACAGGTAATGCGACTATCATAATTCAATGGTGGTCCAGTTTGCAGCCTCTGTTTTGCTTACAGGAAGCTTGCCAGGAATTATCATCAACAAGCAGACCAGCAAATTATCATCACTTTGTTAATTATTATTGTTCCAAACTTCCAAATTCCAACAACAACAATGTAATTTTATTTTGGCACTTTATTTGCTTGTTTTGCGGAAGCTACTTGATTTTGTAGTTGTTAATGGGAAAGAACCATTCTACTGAAGCTTCATTTTTTTTTTGTTGACAAATGAGAAGGCTGTGTAAAATATGCAATTTTAAAATTTCGGTTTTATGGTAAACCGAACCGAATAAACCGATCCATTTTATTTCGGTTCGGTTCGGTTTTACTAGTCAAATCGGTTCGGTTCGGTTTGGCAAAAAATACAATTCGGTAATTCGGTTTTTACAATTCGGTTCGGTTTTGAACCGAACCGACCGAATGCTCAGCCCTACGAGTTACCAGTGTGCCTAGTTCCATCTTCAAAATATTCGAGATAAGGTCTATCTCGAACTTTATCTCGAAGTTTGAGATGAGGTTCCACTTGTGGGGATATTTTGAAAAGATCCAATTCTGAGAATAACTTCGAGTTAATCTCTATCTCGAAACTCATCTCGAATTTCGACTTGATGTTCGAGATAGAATTCTCAGTTGGGTACAGGGATTTTTCGAGTTAACTCCTAACTCGAAACTTGTTTCGAATTTCGACTTGAAGTTCGAGATAGGTTTCCCTAGTAGTTTTTGCTGCTTACATGGTTTAAGTGTGTTTGTTCGAGTTAGCATCTATCTCGAACTTCATCTCGAAGTTCGACTTAATGTTCGAGATAATGTTCGACTTAAGTCTTCCCTGTATGTACTTAGTGTTTCACTATTTTTAACAGGGTCACTTTTGTCATTTCACAATCATGTCTATATATACATCTCTAACTCGTTGATTCTCTCACTTTTACCTAATTTCACCTTTACAGCAGCCTCCACACAAAAACAAGGCGATTTCAAAAGTTCAAGCCACTATTCGTTGTTTTTGTGATTAAACTCATACAGACCACGAATTACTGCCAATTTTAGACTACTATTATCTGTGTGTGACCACTAATCTCTGTGTTAGTGTGTTTTGTAACTGTTCATATACACACGTATATATATACACACGAACATCAAGTGTTTGTGTGTGTGTAACTGTTCATACACACGATTTCCTCATTCTCTATATATATATACACACACGATTTCATTGGTACACACATACGCATATACATCTCCATTGAATATTACAGATTTAGTAATTGGCTATTGTGTATATCCCGTAGTTTAATTTCTCAGAGTGACTTTTGGTCTTCTCGATAAATTAAAAGGGCTATAACTTTGGATTCTTTAATTGCTTGTTTTTCAAAAACAAAAAATATCATATTTATTAAGGAAAAACATTTAATTAAAATGGCTCACCAATTTTTACTTGCCAAAAATAATTTTTATAACATCTCTACGGAAATTGGTGATCAACTCCCGCGCTTTAAGTTTTGGGTACGATTTCTTAATTTGTATTCCAAGGCTAGCTTTGCTTTTACTGCTAAACCCACACTGGTACATGATGCTTTACAGCAATTATGGACTAGTGCGGTTACTTTTGGGAGCAAATCAACACCCTATGGTTTCAGGTTTACCTTGGCGGGTCAAGAATATGAGGTGACAGAGGAAATTTTCAACAGGGTTATGGAATTCCCGGTCAAAGCTGTTTATGATCCCGAACCTACAGCGGCAGAACGCCTCACATTCTTTGAAGAAATAGGATGTTATCCTCCGACTGGCCGGATCACTGGAAACATCCAGAAACAATTCTTTCATGTGGAATGGAATTACTTTTTCGAGGCCATCACAAGATGTTTTCGGGCACGCGAAAAAGATTTTCATCAGATTCCAATTCCCATGCAAATCTTTGGAGTTGCCCTAGCACGAGAACTGGATATCAATTATGGACGCATAGTTCTCTCCGAGATAGTGGCTTCAATGGGATCTCCTGCAAGCAGAGACCTTACTACAACTGATGTTGTATGCTGGTATCCTCGTTTCTTACAAATGCTTATTAATCATTTAGTACCGAGGGATGCTCTTGCTATTCGACAGGGATTTGCCAGAAGTCAAACATCTGCACCGCTAGGGATGGGCACTAAGTCACTTACTACAATTGCCAATCAGGATAAACATCAAGGTAAACCGATGTCAATTCCTGACAACATTCAACTGTGGCTTACATATGATGCAGGAGTTACTACTTTGGCGGAATCATCGCAAGTATCGTCATATGCTCAGAATCTGTCTGCTTATGCTGAAGCATTTGAAGGCATTCCTGATGAGCAAAGTGATGATGAACAAGGTAATGAAGAAGGTAATCTCTCTTTGCATACTACTCAAACCTCTTCCTATATATCTGATTCCGAGACCCAAGAGACTGCTAGCCCGCAGGATCTATCTTTGTACCTTTTGAAGATACTGTTGCTTCAAAAGGACATGAAGCTTTACGAACTTCAGAAGTACCTTCACCGGTACGTACTGATGCTGCAAAGATGATCGGTTCTGATGTTGTACAAGAACACTTTGCAGCCTCTCAGCCTGAGATTCCAACTCAGGAAACAACAGGAACAGATCCCATAACTGCAAATTATTTTTCTTATCCAGTTTTTGCAGGTACTGCTTCTTATTTTGGATCTATTATTGAAGACATACACGAGCGTGAGACAGGGAGTGTGTGTGAGCGTTTAGGGAGAGAGGGACCTTCATTTTTAAGGCCCGAAACTGAGCGCCAAATACCTTCAGAACCAGTATTAGAGCGAGGTCACCTAAGCCAAACACCGTCCCTTAATATTCAAAATCTTGACACACGTATGACATCAATGGAAGATCAAATGAGGCAGTTCGGGCAATCGATGGGGCAGTTAGGGATCAATGTTGGAAATAATCAAAGGGCTCTTGATGACTACGCAGCACGAATGGCAAGTCAAGCTACAGCATTCGATGTATTGACAAACAAGGTCAATGACTTGGGCCATGCTGGTGGTGTCTTGGGAAGCACTCTGAATGAAAGAATGGGAGCAATGGAATCTACAATGCATATAATGGCGATGGAGATCAGTAAAATGATGTTTGCAGTCACGAGTTTTGTGCCCCGAGAGTGTTTCGAGTCGCAATACAATCAACCTCCCCCCGATGATGATGCTGGTGGTGCTGGTGGTGCTAGTGGAGCTGGAGCCTCTGGTTCTGGTTTTGGTGGTTTCTATGCTGCTGGTGGCTTTGGAGAGCAAGGTGGTGTTCAGGATAACTCACCTAAGGGGGAGAGTGGAAAGGAGACGAGACAGCAGGGAGTTCAAATCGAAGAAATTGAAGAACATGCTGATCTTGTCAAAGAAATAGAAAGTGAGCCGGTTGCTCATGAAGAGGCTTTGAGGAAGAGAAAGGGTAAGGAGACGATGGTTGAGCAAGATGAACCATTCATTGACCTGAGTCATCATCAAGAAAAAGTACAGGAGGTACTTGATTCAGACTCTGACATGGAGGACGTACCTTTAGCACATGCAATAAATAGATCTTTGAAGGAACAAGGTGGAGGTGCTGGGATGTCTTCCAGAAAGCCTGAAGAAATTCCTGTTGACGAGGAGACTCTGAAATCTCAACAGTTAGCCTTGGAACAAGCTCAGTTCCATAAAATGAAGATGATGCAAGAACATGCTGCGTTCCTTGAAAAGAAAGTAGAGCTCAAATGGAAGCAGTATGATCATGAGCTTGCAAGGCTAGCTGATCCTCAAGTTGATTTGGACAAGAGAAGGATTGGACAAAAGTGGGATGATGCAAGGAAGATTTTGAGGGGACCTTGTGCGAAAGGAGTTAACAACAAGGAGGCAGATGACTTGTTCTATAACTTGAACATGCAGAATCCACTGACTGTGAACTACATAAGTGCGTTGAAGAGCATAATTTCGAAAGTCAGGGTTGGATACAATGCGATGCTTAAGGAGTGGCAGGTTATCTTGTCTCTAGTAGAAGGAATCTCGACGTCTTTCCTGTATGCGGATGATCAATTCATCGCGAGAAGATCTGCGTCAGAGTTGTTCTTGCTAGCAACAAAAATTCAGTACTCTCAATCTGAGGAGCTCAGCATTCTGTATAGAGATCAGTTAATGCAGCTAGCAGAGGACAAGGGTCCAGAATTCTCAGCATATCCTGATGTTGTCCGAATGGTAGTAGATGGGAAGATGAAGAGGGTAAGTATGGAAGAAAATGATTTAATGGATCTTTCAGTGGAATCTCTCAAAGCTGTCTGTAGACAAATGATGAGTAAGGGGTTTTACTCTGAAATTAAAGAAAAATATGTGAAGGTCATTGAAAGAATCATATTCAAGAAGAGCAATGAAATATGGAAGTGTGATATTATTGCTCCAAACCCTCTAGATAATGTGAAGGTTGAGCCGGAGCTAATGGAGAAGAAATGGAATATTCTTCAAGCAATGAAAAATGTAGATGAAGCTCTGACTCTTCCCTCTGGATCACTGGAACAAGGAGAGATAAGGGAGGCAGTTGGTGTTCCAGGAAGAGATAGTGTATACTGGATACATGCATATGTCGATGACACAGCTGATGCCTTAGCATTCATAGACGCAGACCAGAATCAAACACTCTTGCATATGAGTAGAACATGGCTGTTACAGACTCAAGATGCTGCATTTCTGGAGAGAGTTTTATATGTGTTCAAATGGAGCGAAGTGGAGAATAAGTACGTGGAAGAAAAGCAGAGACTCATGAGTTACTTGTCTGAGGTAGTGGTGGAAATGAAGCGGATGGAGCGAGATGCGGCTAGTGTCCACAATACTAACCGTGTCAAGGGCTACCCCAAGATGATCTATTGTCAGTTTAAAGCTGATAAAGCACATTGGAAATCTCAGCTCATAATGAAGAACTTTGAGGACATTCCAAAGATCAGGACTACTCAGGAAGTGGACAAACTCAGAAGGCTTTTTAAACATCCTTATCCAGAGCCAACGAATCCTCTAGAAATGGAAGCAGTAAGTTTATTGAATGCTAGGTGGAAGCAGCTTCATGATCCAGTATATAAGAAAGAACAGCGGCAGAAAGAGAAGCGCAGAGAGCAGAAAGAGGAGAAGCGCCAAGCTGCTGAAGCTAGGAAGAGGAAACGGAATTAGGATTAAAGGTCAGAGTGGTGTGAACTTGAAGTTGGAAAAACTTCATGTCTTTCGGTTGCTTCAACTCACTTGAGGAAAATTCACCTCAGAGTGGATCCAATAAGGTGATATAAGTTTGACTAAAAGGTATGAAATAATCCAGGTGATAGGAATTACTCAAATGATCCTTAATTCGAAGTTCGAATTCTGTTTCTAGTTTAAGTTCTTTGTATTGTTTTCCAAGTACATTTTAATTGTAAATTATTCAAGACTTTAATGTTAGTTATCTTTTCTCGTCTCATTGTTTAGTTGAGTTATCCTTCATTAATTTGAATGTCATTGTTAGACAGTCAAATAAAGGACATTCTAAATATAAACAAGTGATTAAATCTCAACAACCAAATAAGCATAATCTGATCTAGCCCAAAAGCAAACAATGAGACTGTGTAAAAATTTTGTTTCCGAAGCATGCAAGTCAATTCCTAAGAACTTAAATCAACCCTCTATTCATCATTACCATACTCAAATCAACATCGACCTACCAAACGGAAATAGCCAAGTCCTACGAGATCATGAAATATGCTATGAAAATGCAACTACATGAACACACATGAAATACAAAACAAAAATGCCAACAAAATGCTCTATATGAAACAGCTATGCAACAATATGAATGAAACTACTACTACACATGCAATATGATTCCTACATGAACAATGACTCTACTAACTACTAATCCTCAAATCACCCCCAAACTTAAAATATTCAATGTCCCCATTGAAGGCAATAAAAAGGATAGTAGAGAACTTACCTAACAGTCAGCAGGGCCACTGAAAGGCAGAGTGTGTAAACTTGTAACACTATATCTAATGTAACTCAACTAAAGGAAAAGATACTTAACCAGAAGACAATCAAGAACAAGAAGCCACAAAGAAATCAACACTAAATGAAGACAAGGTAATTGATACAATTCAACATGTTAACTATGATCAAGCCAAGAAGAAATCATTGAGAGAAGTTCAAGTCAAAGTTGTTCATGCCTCAGTGATTTGAAAAGCCAAGAATCAAGATCATAACTATCAGTATCAATAAGACAAATTGATTTCAAGTGAACTAGAAGGAAACCTAACATTGGAAAGCCACATTACTAATTGAATATGGCAATTTATTCAAGAAGCAAAAACACTATCAAGACTAGTCACTTATGAACCAGACCAGTGCATCAAGTGTCAAGACATTGATAGCAAGTTTATGTCAGTAATAAAGATCCATGTTCAAGAGCTTGGTGAAGAATAAAGAAGACATGAAGATATCACAAGTTCAAGATGTGCATTGAAGTTTCAAGTTGAAAACCAGAATATTTTCTAAGTACTAAATATTCTAGATGACCAAGTAGAATATTTCTAAGTAGAAGTTCTACTTAGAAATTCGAGATGGCTAAGTAGAAATTCTCAAGTAGAAGTTCTACTTAGAGTGCAGTTTCAACATGACACATGGCATCTTCTGATTGGCAGATTTTCAAGCTTTCAAGATAAGGCAAGATTTATGTGGACATCATTGGGCCACGTATATCTTAGTCTTTGAAGACTACAAGACATAGATTACATGTAGTATAAATAGAAGTACTTGTGTAATGTTTTTTTTGGTGGGAGCAATTCTTGAGAGAAACACATGTAAAAGAGAGAGAGTGTATTCACAGAGCTTAGTATCATTCACTACTCTCTGAACTTCTGTTATACTTTGTAATGAATGTTGTAGCAACCACTTCAAGTTATATATAAGACATATATTCCTTGAATTTGTGTGTTCATTTATTGCATCGTATTTATTGCTTATCAAATTCGAAAAGTTGTATTCACCCCCCCTCTACAACACATTTGGACCTAACAATTGGTATCCGAGCTATATGTTTAACACACAAAACATAGATCCTTGTGTTTGGTAGAAGAATCGTGAGTTTTCATTTTCTAGATCTACTTTTCTAAAATTCTAGAAAAGTGAGCTTTAATTCGTTTGTAGTGAAAACTCATCCGGAAAAAATTATTTAAATACTCCAGGTGTTATTATTTAGCTTGGGTGTATTTTAATTAATTTTTGTGAATTAATCTGGGTACTTTGATATTTGGTGTTCTTGAGTGTTCATCATTTGTTCTTATTAAAGAAGACAACCCAACAACTTTTTGATTTCCTTCTCAAAAAGATAAAAAGTAAAAAAAAAAGGTGTTTTTGGACTTTTGATGTGCGTTATTCACGGCAGAAAGCGTAGCAGAACATACTGAGTACCTAGCACGTGGGTTAGGTAATTTAGGTGAGTAAAGCCTCAAAAGTCAAAAAGGTGTTAAAGAGATAATATTGTTTATTCAATATTAAAGTAATCTGCAGCAAATTTATTCCAAGGACAAAAGT
The DNA here is from genome assembly GCA_036435485.1 of Saposhnikovia divaricata. NCBI lineage: Eukaryota > Viridiplantae > Streptophyta > Magnoliopsida > Apiales > Apiaceae > Saposhnikovia > Saposhnikovia divaricata. Next base: position 32,679,451 of record CM071600.1, read on the forward strand.
TCTACATAAAGTTTCTACTTGAGATTTTCTACATAGAAATTCGACTTAGATAATTTCTACTTGGTGAAGTTCGACTTGAACAAAAAATTCTACTTAGAGAAATTTCGACTTAGGAAAAACTTCTACATATATATTCTACATAGCCAAGTCTTGGGTACTTAGAAACTTTTGGTGACCAGAATTGAAATGGCTCCTGAAAATGCATTTAAGATCCCAATGTTCAACCGAGATCACTATGAAGAATGGGTTTTCAGAATGAGACTCTACTTAGAGACAGTTAACCCTGAATATCTGGAAGTCCTTGACAAGGGTAAATTTGTTCCAATGGTGATTATTCCTGAGCATACAGAAGGAAAGGAGGTTATACCACCTCGGTCTGAGCCTAAAAAGGCATCGGAGTTTTCAGATGCTGACAAGGAGCAAATAGCTTATGATACTTCCGTACGACAAACCTTGATGGAATCCCTTGACCATGAAATGTTCAACATAGTCAAAGGTCTGAATACAGCAAAGAAGATTTGGGACAAGATAGAAGTTGTCATGGAAGGATCTGCAGAGGTTAGAAGCAACAAGACACTCATACTCAAGATGGAGTATGACACCTTCAGAATAAGAAAAGGAGAAGGCATAACAGACGTCTATCTAAGATTCATTCAGTTGGTATTGGATTTGAATCTGAGAGGTGTAACTCTCCCCATGGTTGAGACCAATACGAGATATCTGAGGAACCAGCCAAAGAGCATTGAACATAGGGTCTACGCTGTAAGAGAAACCAGAGATTTGCATACAACTTCTCTGGAAAAGTATTATGGAATACTAAAGACCTATGAGCTGGAGACACTTCAAGATCAAGCATGGGACAATGATTCAAAAGGAAAAGAAACTGCATCAGGATTAGTTGCTGATGAGGAAGAGTCTAAGAAGGTAATAGTTGCAGAAAAGTCTAAATCATCACCTGCATCACATCAAGTTAATAATGATGACGAGTGCACATCTAACAGTGATGATGACTACTTCACCCAAGAGGAGCTGGACAACATGGATGATAGTGTCGTGGCATACATGGCAAGGAAGTTCAGCAACATGAGATTCAGAAAGAGCAACCGACCTCAGAGAAATTCTTCATCTTACTATCGGGTTGCTAGTGGTGGTGGTAGTTCGTCAGGCTACAAAGGTAAAGGCAAGAGTACCAGCTACAAATCTCCTTTGGATTTCAAAATGAAGTTCAAATGCTATAACTGTGGTGAAGCTGGACATTTTGCTACGGACTGCAAAAAGCCTAAACAGACTTATCCAAAAGAGACATATGAAGCCCTCAAAAGCAAGTATGAATCACTGGTGAAGGAAAGACATGGAAAAAGAGCTTTATTAGTAACAGAAGGAAGAGCTTGGGATGATTCAGATGAGGAAGATGTTACTCATGTAGCAAACTTTGCCCTCATGGCTGAGACATCAGAGGAACCAGAGGTACCAGTTCTAACCCTTAAAGTAGAAATGTCCATTGATGAGTATAAGGAACAGAACGGGGCTCTTAGTGAAGAGATCTATATGTTGTGCAAAAGCCTAGACACTTCTCAAAAGGAACAGAAAACACTTGTCGCCAAAAGCAGAATGCTTGAGGCAAAAGTGGAAGAGTTAGAGGCTGCTTGCACTGTAGATACTTCCCTAAGAGACTTTATTAAATCTTTGGAACACAAGCTCATCCTTAAGGAAGAAATAGAAGCATGTCTTAGGAACGACCTAGCTGAGTTAGAAACTAAATGCGAAGCTTACAAACTAGCTGCTAGTAAAGTGTATGTAGATAACGGCACATTTAAAAAGATAACTGGAATAGGTATAGGACTTGACTATTCTAACTTACCTAAGAAAGAAGGAAAGAGACCTATCGACACTAGTTCCAGTGACCTTAAAAAGGAAATTCCTAGCCCTCTTAAATCAGCTGTCAAACCTATCTTCAAACATCTTGTTCCTCGATTAGAAGAAGAGACTGAATTAATAGCTAGATATGAGATTGAGATGGAAGATCGCCAGAAAGCACAACCTATAACTCTTATCAAACAAGTTAAAATCAATTGCCCTAGAGATGAATCTAGAGCAGGATTAGGAGCTAAGGCTGTTAAACAACAAGGTAAGAAAGAAAAAGGCATAAAAGAGGTTAAGGCTGAACGAATAAAGAAAGCATGTTATCACTGTAAATCTACTGAACATCTTTCTTATGCATGTAAAGCTAACATAAATGTTCCTGCTGCACATGCCATGCCTGCCACACATACAATGAATAATCTGCATCAGAATCATGCACAGTGTGGTCAACCTAATTGTATGCCATGCACTTTTAACATCATGCAAACTTTTGTGAATTTAATGAATGCATCTAGCCAGTCATGCTTAAATACTGCTGCTAGTTCAAACATCAAAAAGAAGCATGTGAGAGCCAAGACTGTCAGTCCTCCTAAAGTTAGGAGTGACAAACCTTCTCCTAAGACTGACAAATCTGTCAAGTCTGAGAAAGGAAAGGAGAAAGTCGAAAGCTCTAGTAATGTTAAGAAAAGTGCATCTCCTGTTGTTAAATCTGTTGATTCTCGATCTTATAGAAAAGCCGGGCCCAATCAAAGTTGGGTTCCGAAGAAAGTCTAATCAATCTGTCAATGCAGGGCATTAAGCAGAATAGAAATAAAGTTATATGGGTGCTAGACAGTGGAGCATCAAGACATATGACTGGAAACAAGTCCCTGCTTACAGAGTTGGTTATGAAGGCTGGCCCTTATGTTACCTTTGGAGATGACAGCATAGGTGTGACAAAGGGATATGGCAAACTGAAGACGGGTAATGTCATCATTGAAGATATTTCCTATGTTGAGGGACTGAAGCACAATCTGTTGAGTATCAGTCAATTCTGTGACAAAGGTTACGAAATTGTCTTCAACAAGAAAGGTGTATCAATTACTCACATCAAGGAAGGCTCATTGGCTTTGAGAGGAGTTCGAAAGGCAGATCTTTTTGTTGCGGACATGGATTCAACAAATCAGAATGAGGTCACTTGTTTCTACAGCAAAGCTTCGGATGATGAAAGCTGGTTATGGCACAAAAAGCTATCTCACTTAAACTTCAAAACGATGAATGCTCTCGCGAGACGAGAATTGGTGAGAGATCTACCTAAAATGGAGTTCGCTCCGAAAGGACTCTGTGAAGCTTGTGAAATGGGAAAGTCGAAGCGAGCATCGCATAAAAGCAAAGAAATTTCTAGTATTACTGAGCCTCTGCAACTTCTTCATATGGATTTGTTTGGCCCAGTGAATGTCTTATCTTTGTCTAGGAAAAGATATGCATTGGTGATCGTGGATGACTTCTCCAAGTATACATGGGTATTGTTCGCAATGACGAAAGACGAAGTATCTTTCCTAATCATTGATCATATCACTCAAATTGAGAATGTTTCAACACTTACTGTGAAGACGATTAGATCAGACAATGGCACTGAATTCAAAAACGCAGTGCTGAATGACTTCTGTGTATCTAAGGGAATACGTCGTCAGTATTCAGCCCCGAGAACTCCACAGCAAAATGGAGTAGTTGAAAGGAAGAATAGAACTTTGGTTGAAGCAGCAAGAACTTTGTTGTATGATTCGAAACTTCCTCTGTACTTCTGGGCCGAAGCAGTGAGTACCGCGTGTTACACTCAAAATAGAACCTTGATCATAAAAGAAAAAGAAAAGACACCATGTGAGCTAATGAACAACAGAAGACCAACAATCAAATACTTTCATGTCTTTGGAGCAAAATGCCATGTACTTATAGATGATGAAAATCTAGGCAAGTTTGCAGCAAAAGCTCGTGAAGGAATCCTTGTTGGTTACTCCACAGATGTGGTGGCAGCTTATAGGGTGTTCTTAGTGAATGATCGAAAAGTGACTGAAAGCTACAACGTCAGATTCGACGATACGAAACTCCCATCAATTTCTAGAGATTCTAGTGAACCCGAGTCCCTAAAATTTCAGAATCTGGACTTAGATGAACTTGAAGATGAACCTGAGTTAGTTGTCCCATTAAATGTCCCAAGTGTATGTGAAGAACCTGAGTCTAGTGAACAATCTAATTCTACAAGATCAGAAGAGACTTCTTCAGTACGAATCGGCAACAACTCAGGGGGAGTAAATAGTAGCTCAAGAACAACTGTTCAAAGCTCGAGACGAGTTGACACTAGTTCTGTAGGAGCTGGCACTAACTCAGGGGGAGTTAGTGAAAATAATCAAAGTAGTCAACACCACAACTCAGAAAGTCAAGCTGAATCATCAAGACAATTTCCAAGAGAACGGGTATGGAATAGAGATCATCCGTTTGAATTAATTATTGGTGATCCAGATGTTGGTGTGACTACTAGAAGAACTGCAAGAGCTGACCTGGCTAATATTTGCTTATATTCTGGGTTCTTATCCAAGCTTGAACCTAAAGAAATAGAAGAAGCTCTTGGTGATGCTGATTGGGTGATTGCAATGCAAGAGGAACTCAATCAGTTTGAAAGGTAGAAAGTTTGGAAACTGGTACCCCGACCAAAGAACATATCAGTAATTGGAGCTAGGTGGGTATTCAGAAGTAAACTGGATGAAAACGGACTTGTAACACGAAATAAGGCTCGTTTGGTTGCAAAAGGTTATTCTCAGCGAGAAGGAATTGATTATGATGAGACCTATGCACCGGTTGCAAGACTTGAGGCAGTCAGGATGTTCTTGGCATTTGCAGCACATAAGAACTTTAAGGTTTTTCAGATGGATGTGAAAAGTGCCTTCCTGAACGGAGAGTTAGAAGAAGAAGTGTATCTGGAACAGCCGCCTGGCTTCATCGATCCAGAACTTGTAGAATTTGTGTATCTTCTCTTCAAATCTATCTATGGCCTCAAGCAATCCCCAAGGCGATGGTATGAAACCCTATCCTTATTCTTAATTGAAAATGGTTTTACTAGGGGAGTAATTGATAAAACATTGTTCTATAAAAATGTAAAGAATGATTTAATACTTGTTCAAGTCTATGTGGACGATATTATTTTTGGGTCATCTAATGAGCGCTTGTGTGAGAAATTTGCTAAGCTAATGCAGGAAAAATATGAGATGAGCATGATGGGAGAGCTGTCCTTCTTCCTTGGATTACAGATCAGTCAGAGAAAAGATGGTATCTTTATCTGTCAATCCAAGTACGTCAGAGATTTACTCAAGAAGTACAATCTAGAAGATGCATCAGCAGCTAAGACTCCCATGGCAACAGCCACGAAGCTTGATGAAGACAAATCAGGTAAATCAGTTGACATCACAAGCTATCGAGGTATGATTGGCTCCCTTCTCTATTTAACTGCAAGTAGACCCGATATAATGTTCGCAACTTGTTTATGTGCAAGGTTCCAAGCGGATCCTAGAGAATCACATCTCGTAGCCGTCAAAAGAATTTTTAGGTATCTCAAGGGCACACCAAATCTAGGGATTTGGTACCCAAGAGATACAGGTTTTAATCTAATTGGCTATTCGGATTCAGACTATGCAGGTTGCAGGACTGATAGGAAGAGCACATCTGGTGCTTGTCAATTTCTTGGCAGAAGATTGGTGTCCTGGCAAAGTAAAAAGCAACATACAGTATCTACTTCTACTGCTGAAGCTGAGTACATTGCTGCTGGAAGCTGTGTAGCTCAAATACTGTGGATGAGGAACCAATTGAAGGATTATGGCATGGAGCACAAGAAAGTTCCAATTATGTGTGACAACACAAGTGCTATTGCCATAACCAACAATCCTGTAGATCACTCAAGAACCAAGCAAATCGACATCAGGTATCACTTCATAAGAGAACATGTCGATGAGGGGAATGTGGAGCTACATTTTGTGCCCACAATGCAACAAATTGCAGATATATTCACCAAACCTCTTGATGAAGTAACATTCAATAGATTGGTTGGTGAATTGGGAATGCTTAACACAAGTTAGTAAAGCTTCCTATCTGTAAAATCCAAATTTTCTTTTGTGCAAGCTATTTAATCATTATGTGCTTAGACTTTAAAATGGCTAATTAATGATTGTTATAGGTTGCAAATAGTGTTATTTTGCATGAATTCATTGTGTTTGAAATGTATTTAATAGTACAAATCTTTGAATTTATGCTTGTTAGATTGCATGATCATAGGGGGAGTTAAATTCACAATATTCTAAATTTTGCATGATTTTTGATGAATTTACCTATGTTTTTCATGTAATTAGAGGCCTTAGAATTATCAAGGAATGTTTTAATTATGTCACTTATTAAAAATCCTTGAATTGATATTTATATTAATTTGGAAATTTAATTGTTGAGAAATCTAAGTATCTTCAAAATTTCGAGTTAGTTTCTATCTCGAAACTCATCTAGAAATTCGACTTGGATTTCGATTTGAGCTTCCAGAGTGAAGTTTTGAAAATTCTAAGTCTGGGAAGATTTTCGAGTTAGTGTCTATCTCGAACTTCATCTCAAAACTCGACTTAGGGTTCGAGTTCGAGTTACCAGTGTGCCTAGTTCCATCTTCAAAATATTCGAGATAAGGTCTATCTCGAACTTTATCTCGAAGTTTGAGATGAGGTTCCACTTGTGGGGATATTTTAAAAAGATCCAATTCTGAGAATAACTTCGAGTTAATCTCTATCTCGAAACTCATCTCGAATTTCGACTTGATGTTCGAGATAGAATTCTCAGTTGGGTACAGGGATTTTTCGAGTTAACTCCTAACTCGAAACTTATTTCGAATTTCGACTTGAAGTTCGAGATAGGTTTCCCTAGTAGTTTTTGCTGCTTACATGGTTTAAGTGTGTTTGTTCGAGTTAGCATCTATCTCGAACTTCATCTCGAAGTTCGACTTAATGTTCGAGATAATGTTCGACTTAAGTCTTCCCTGTATGTACTTAGTGTTTCACTATTTTTAACAGGGTCACTTTTGTCATTTCACAATCATGTCTATATATACATCTCTAACTCGATGATTCTCTCACTTGTACCTAATTTCACTTTTACAGCAGCCTCCACACAAAAACAAGGCGATTTCAAAAGTTCAAGCCACTATTCGTTGTTTTTGTGATTAAACTCATACAGACCACGAATTACTGCCAATTTTAGACTACTATTATCTGTGTGTGACCATTAATCTCTGTGTTAGTGTGTTTTGTAACTGTTCATATACACACGTATATATATACACACGAACATCAAGTGTTTGTGTGTTTGTGTAACTGTTCATACACACGATTTCCTCATTCTCTATATATATATACACACACGATTTCACTGGTACACACATACGCATATACATCTCCATTGAATATTACAGATTTAGTAATTGGCTATTGTGCATATCCCGTAGTTTAATTTCTCAGAGTGACTTTTGGTCTTCTCGATAAATTAAAAGGGCTATAACTTTGGATTCTTTAATTGCTTGTTTTTCAAAAACAAAAAATATCATATTTATTAAGGAAAAACATTTAATTAAAATGGCTCACCAATTTTTACTTGCCAAAAATAATTTTTATAACATCTCTACGGAAATTGGTGATCAACTCCCGCGCTTTAAGTTTTGGGTACGATTTCTTAATTTGTATTCCAAGGCTAGCTTTGCTTTTACTGCTAAACCCACACTGGTACATGATGCTTTACAGCAATTATGGACTAGTGCGGTTACTTTTGGGAGCAAATCAACACCCTATGGTTTCAGGTTTACCTTGGCGGGTCAAGAATATGAGGTGACAGAGGAAATTTTCAACAGGGTTCTGGAATTCCCGGTCAAAGCTGTTTATGATCCCGAACCTACAGCGGCAGAACGCCTCACATTCTTTGAAGAAATAGGATGTTATCCTCCGACTGGCCGGATCACTGGAAACATCCAGAAACAATTCTTTCATGTGGAATGGAATTACTTTTTCGAGGCCATCACAAGATGTTTTCGGGCACGCGAAAAAGATTTTCATCAGATTCCAATTCCCATGCAAATCTTTGGAGTTGCCCTAGCACGAGAACTGGATATCAATTATGGACGCATAGTTCTCTCCGAGATAGTGGCTTCAATGGGATCTCCTCCAAGCAGAGACCTTACTACAACTGATGTTGTATGCTGGTATCCTCGTTTCTTACAAATGCTTATTAATCATTTAGTACCGAGGGATGCTCTTGCTATTCGACAGGGATTTGCCAGAAGTCCAACATCTGCACCGCTAGGGATGGGCACTAAGTCACTTACTACAATTGCCAATCAGGATAAACATCAAGGTAAACCGATGTCAATTCCTGACAACATTCAACTGTGGCTTACATATGATGCAGGAGTTACTACTTTGGCGGAATCATCGCAAGTATCGTCATATCTCAGAATCTGTCTGCTTATGCTGAAGCATTTGAAGGGATTCCTGATGAGCAAAGTGATGATGAACAAGGTAATGAAGAAGGTAATCTCTCTTTGCATACTACTCAAACCTCTTCCTATATATCTGATTCCGAGACCCAAGAGACTGCTAGCCCGCAGGATCTATCCCAGGGTGAGAGCTATATTTCTGAGTCTGACACACGTTCTTATTCTCTTTCACCTCTGTTGACGGAAGCTAAAAGGCCAGCACCTATAGATTTAGGAAATGATTTTGAGAGTGACCCTGAAGAGCAGCCACTTATTCGGAAGAAAGCCAAAATTTTTCATGCTGCCACTTCAAAAGCCCAGTCCAAACCTAGTGTGTCGCACTCAATCACTCCAACTCACGTGAGTGATTCTCCCCTTGCACAGTCTGCACATAGGGATTTTGGTGAGGAATTTGTACCTTTTGAAGATACTGTTGCTTCAAAAGGACATGAAGCTTTACGAACTTCAGAAGTACCTTCACCGGTACGTACTGATGCTGCAAAGATGATCGGTTCTGATGTTGTACAAGAACACTTTGCAGCCTCTCAGCCTGAGATTCCAACTCAGGAAACAACAGGAACAGATCCCATAACTGCAAATTATTTTTCTTATCCAGTTTTTGCAGGTACTGCTTCTTATTTTGGATCTATTATTGAAGACATACACGAGCGTGAGACAGGGAGTGTGTGTGAGCGTTTAGGGAGAGAGGGACCTTCATTTTTAAGGCCCGAAACTGAGCGCCAAATACCTTCAGAACCAGTATTAGAGCGAGGTCACCTAAGCCAAACACCGTCCCTTAATATTCAAAATCTTGACACACGTATGACATCAATGGAAGATCAAATGAGGCAGTTCGGACAATCGATGGGGCAGTTAGGGATCAATGTTGGAAATAATCAAAGGGCTCTTGATGACTACGCAGCACGAATGGCAAGTCAAGCTACAGCATTCGATGTATTGACAAACAAGGTCAATGACTTGGGCCATGCTGGTGGTGTCTTGGGAAGCACTCTGAATGAAAGAATGGGAGCAATGGAATCTACAATGCATACAATGGCGATGGAGATCAGTAAAATGATGTTTGCAGTCAGGAGTTTTGTGCCCCCAGAGTGTTTCGAGTCGCAATACAATCAACCTCCCCCCGATGATGATGCTGGTGGTGCTGGTGGTGCTAGTGGAGCTGGAGCCTCTAGTTCTGGTTTTGGTGGTTTCTATGCTGCTGGTGGCTTTGGAGAGCAAGGTGGTGTTCAGGATAACTCACCTAAGGGGGAGAGTGGAAAGGGGACGAGACAGCAGGGAGTTCAAATCGAAGAAATTGAAGAACATGCTGATCTTGTCAAAGAAATAGAAAGTGAGCCGGTTGCTCATGAAGAGGCTTTGAGGAAGAGAAAGGGTAAGGAGACGATGGTTGAGCAAGATGAACCATTCATTGACCTGAGTCATCATCAAGAAAAAGTACAGGAGGTACTTGATTCAGACTCTGACATGGAGGACGTACCTTTAGCACATGCAATAAATAGATCTTTGAAGGAACAAGGTGGAGGTGCTGGGATGTCTTCCGGAAAGCCTGAAGAAATTCCTGTTGATGAGGAGACTCTGAAATCTCAACAGTTAGCCTTGGAACAAGCTCAGTTCCATAAAATGAAGATGATGCAAGAACATGCTGCGTTCCTTGAAAAGAAAGTAGAGCTCAAAGGGAAGCAGTATGATCATGAGCTTGCAAGGCTAGCTGATCCTCAAGTTGATTTGGACAAGAGAAGGATTGGACAAAAGTGGGATGATGCAAGGAAGATTTTGAGGGGACCTTGTGCGAAAGGAGTTAACAACAAGAAGGCAGATGACTTGTTCTATAACTTGAACATGCAGAATCCACTGACTGTGAACTACATAAGTGCGTTGAAGAGCATAATTTCGAAAGTCAGGGTTGGATACAATGCGATGCTTAAGGAGTGGCAGGTTATCTTGTCTCTAGTAGAAGGAATCTCGACGTCTTTCCTGTATGCGGATGATCAATTCATCGCGAGAAGATCTGCGTCAGAGTTGTTCTTGCTAGCAACAAAAATTCAGTACTCTCAATCTGAGGAGCTCAGCATTCTGTATAGAGATCAGTTAATGCAGCTAGCAGAGGACAAGGGTCCAGAATTCTCAGCATATCCTGATGTTGTCCGAATGGTAGTAGATGGGAAGATGAAGAGGGTAAGTATGGAAGAAAATGATTTAATGGATCTTTCAGTGGAATCTCTCAAAGCTGTCTGTAGACAAATGATGAGTAAGGGGTTTTACTCTGAAATTAAAGAAAAATATGTGAAGGTCATTGAAAGAATCATATTCAAGAAGAGCAATGAAATATGGAAGTGTGATATTATTGCTCCAAACCCTCTAGATAATGTGAAGGTTGAGCCGGAGCTAATGGAGAAGAAATGGAATATTCTTCAAGCAATGAAAAATGTAGATGAAGCTCTGACTCTTCCCTCTGGATCACTGGAACAAGGAGAGATAAGGGAGGCAGTTGGTGTTCCAGGAAGAGATAGTGTATACTGGATACATGCATATGTCGATGACACAGCTGATGCCTTAGTATTCATAGACGCAGACCAGAATCAAACACTCTTGCATATGAGTAGAACATGGCTGTTACAGACTCAAGATGCTGCATTTCTGGAGAGAGTTTTATATGTGTTCAAATGGAGCGAAGTGGAGAATAAGTACGTGGAAGAAAAGCAGAGACTCATGAGTTACTTGTCTGAGGTAGTGTGGAAATGAAGCGGATGGAGCGAGATGCGGCTAGTGTCCACAATACTAACCGTGTCAAGGGCTACCCCAAGATGATCTATTGTCAATTTAAAGCTGATAAAGCACATTGGAAATCTCAACTCATAATGAAGAACTTTGAAGACATTCCAAAGATCAGGACTACTCAGGAAGTGGACAAACTCAGAAGGCTTTTCAAACATCCTTATCCAGAGCCAACGAATCCTCTAGAAATGGAAGCAGTAAGTTTATTGAATGCTAGGTGGAAGCAGCTTCATGATCCAGTATATAAGAAAGAACAGCGGCAGAAAGAGAAGCGCAGAGAGCAGAAAGAGGAGAAGCGCCAAGCTGCTGAAGCTAGGAAGAGGAAACGGAATTAGGATTAAAGGTCAGAGTGGTGTGAACTTGAAGTTGGAAAAACTTCATGTCTTTCGGTTGCTTTAACTCACTTGAGGAAAATTCACCTCAGAGTGGATCCAATAAGGTGATATAAGTTTGACTAAAAGGTATGAAATAATCCAGGTGATAGGAATTACTCAAATGATCCTTAATTCGAAGTTCGAATTCTGTTTCTAGTTTAAGTTCTTTGTATTGTTTTCCAAGTACATTTTAATTGTAAATTATTCAAGACTTTAATGTTAGTTATCTTTTCTCGTCTCATTGTTTAGTTGAGTTATCCTTCATTAATTTGAATGTCATTGTTAGACAGTCAAATAAAGGACATTCTAAATATAAACAAGTGATTAAATCTCAACAACCAAATAAGCATAATCTGATCTAGCCCAAAAGCAAACAATGAGACTGTGTAAAAATTTTGTTTCCGAAGCATGCAAGTCAATTCCTAAGAACTTAAATCAACCCTCTATTCATCATTACCACACTCAAATCAACATCGACCTACCAAACGGAAATAGCCAAGTCCTACGAGATCATGAAATATGCTATGAAAATGCAACTACATGAACACACATGAAATACAAAACAAAAATGCCAACAAAATGCTCTATATGAAACAGCTATGCAACAATATGAATGAAACTACTACTACACATGCAATATGATTCCTACATGAACAATGACTCTACTAACTACTAATCCTCAAATCACCCCCAAACTTAAAATATTCAATGTCCCCATTGAAGGCAATAAAAAGGATAGTAGAGAACTTACCTAACAGTCAGCAGGGCCACTGAAAGGCAGAGTGTGTAAACTTGTAACACTATATCTAATGTAACTCAACTAAAGGAAAAGATACTTAACCAGAAGACAATCAAGAACAAGAAGCCACAAAGAAATCAACACTAAATGAAGACAAGGTAATTGATATAATTCAACATGTTAACTATGATCAAGCCAAGAAGAAATCATTGAGAGAAGTTCAAGTCAAAGTTGTTCATGCCTCAGTGATTTGAAAAGCCAAGAATCAAGATCATAACTATCAGTATCAATAAGACAAATTGATTTCAAGTGAACTAGAAGGAAAGCTAACATTGGAAAGCCACATTACTAATTGAATATGGTAATTTATTCAAGAAGCAAAAACACTATCAAGACTAGTCACTTATGAACCAGACCAGTGCATCAAGTGTCAGGACATTGATATCAAGTTTATGTCAGTAATAAAGATCCATGTTCAAGAGCTTGGTGAAGAATAAAGAAGACATGAAGATATCACAAGTTCAAGATGTGCATTGAAGTTTCAAGTTGAAAACCAGAATATTTTCTAAGTACTAAATATTCTAGATGACCAAGTAGAATATTTCTAAGTAGAAGTTCTACTTAGAAATTCGAGATGGCTAAGTAGAAATTCTCAAGTAGAAGTTCTACTTAGAGTGCAGTTTCAACATGACACATGGCATCTTCTGATTGGCAGATTTCCAAGCTTTCAAGATAAGGCAAGATTTATGTGGACATCATTGGGCCACGTATATCTTAGTCTTTGAAGACTACAGGACATAGATTACATGTAGTATAAATAGAAGTACTTGTGTAATGTTTTTTTTTGGTGAGAGCAATTCTTGAGAGAAACACATGTAAAAGAGAGAGAGTGTATTCACAGAGCTTAGTATCATTCACTACTCTCTGAACTTCTGTTATACTTTGTAATGAATGTTGTAGCAACCACTTCAAGTTATATATAAGACATATATTCCTTGAATCTGTGTGTTCATTTATTGCATCGTATTTATTGCTTATCAAATTCGAAAAGTTGTATTCACCCCCTCTACAACACATTTGGACCTAACAGCCACCCTCCTCGGGTGGTGAATCTGGTGATGGATAAGCGGCATGAGCTCCAAAAACTGGCCACTGAACCTCAATACCCGTAGCCTACAAATCGAAGATGTGAATCTTGCCCTTTGAATCCCCCAGACTTGAATTAGAGATTCCTTGAAAGCTTGAATGGAGGTTCTAAGAATAGAAGTAGAGGTATGGGCTTTGTATTTGGGTATTGACACAAAAAATTTGGCTAAAAATTTTTCTGGACAGAGGAGGGACGCGTGACTGCGCTTGGGACCTGCGCGGCTGCGCAGCTGGCTACTGTTCATGCGCAATTTTTTTATTTTTTTTATTATTATTTTTTAATAATAATAAAAATGCCGAAAAGCATGGGTTGCCTCCCACGAAGCGCTGTCGTTGACGTCATTTAGCCGGACGTTGCCTCCTCACTTCATAGCGGTTGCAAGAGAATAATAGGATCGTCCCTAACAGAAGAAACCTTCACACCAATGCTGACATCTTGTTTGCTTATTCCCAACACAACTTTTCTTTCATTCTTCACATTGACTTTTCCACCAATCGACTTCTTCTTTTTCTTCTTCACAGCTCTAAGGTGCTTATCCCTCTCAGTTGACTGAACCACACACTCTTCTCCCACCTCATCAACGGTCCACCTTCTTAACACATTATCATGGCATTCTTCAAAAATCACTAACTCATCATTCAAAAGGACATACCTCAAATGTGATGGAAGTTTTCCGAGCTTTACATTCGAGAGATCTTACGAGGAAGATTTATCAGCATCAATACTTTTCTCGAACAACTTAACTGATTCAGAGTTCTCCGAAAAATTTGGAACACTAGGCAATGCATCCAATTTCAAATCACCTTTTTCTTCTTGGAGAGACAATGCGAGGGATTCATTAGTGTTATGCTCTAGAATATGGGTATCCGTTTAATCAGCAAGGGATTCCACAGAAAATCACACTTCTGGATCATCTGAAATCTTCGTAGGAGCAAACACATTAAAGGTGGCCTTATCATCTTGCACTCGCAAAGTTAGCTCCCCTTTCTGCACATCAATCAAAGTTCGGCCGGTAGCAAGAAATGGCCTTCCCAAGATGATGGGAATCTTCTTATCTTCCTCAAAATCTAGAATGACAAAATCAACAGGAAAGATAAACTCATCCACATTTACCAAGACATCTTCCACTATTCCTCTTGGATACGTGATCGACCGATCAGCCAGCTGTAAAGAGATATTTGTAGGTTTCGGATCGGGTAGACCAAGTTTCATGAAAACAGACAAAGGCATGAGATTGATGCTAGCTCCCAGGTCATACAAACACTTGTCGAAAGATAAGTTGCCAATAGTGCATGAGATGGTGAAACTTCCCGGATCTTTAAGTTTAGGAGGCAACTTTTGTTGCAGAACAGCACTGCATTCTTCCGTCAGAGCAACGGTCTCCAATTCCTCGAGCTTCAACTTCCGTGAGAGAATACCCTTCATGAACTTTGCATAGCTCGACATCTGTTCAAGAGCTTCCGTAAAAGGTATGTTAATCTGCAACTTCTTGAACACCTCTAGAAACTTAGTAAACTGCTTGTCCAACTTCTGCTTCTGGAGTCTTTTAGGATATGGAGGAGGAGGATAGATCTGATTTCTCTTTGTAGACTGCTCCGGAGAAGCCTTTTCAACAGATTTCTGGCTCTTTTCCACTTCACCATCTAGCTGATCAGCCACCAAGTCAGATTTTTCAATTTCTGGTGTTGTCGATTTTTCAACCTGATGATTCTAAACTTCTTCATCTTCCTTAGCTGCTGATTTAGGATCATTTGTAACCTTTCCAGATCTCAAAGTTACTGCTTTCACCTGCTCCTTGACTTCCCTGTTGCCCGGATTAGCCTCCGTATCAGTAGGAAGAGTTCCTTGTGGCCTATTCAGCAAAGCATTAGCAATTTGACCAATCTGATTTTCCAAGGTTTTGATAGAGACCGCTTGGCTCTTACACATCATCCTCAACTCTTATAATTCAAAATTTTCAATAGAAGATTGCCCCGCACTTGCATGAGGCTGTTGTTGAAATCCCGGAGGTTGAAATTGTTGCCTTGGAGCATACTACTACTGATAACCTGAAGGATTGAATGGCTTAGCTCCGTATTGTTGACCCTGAAACTGCTGATAAGGTTGCTGCATACCACCTTGATTGTTGCTCCAGCTGAAATTATGATGGTTCCTGTTGTTAGGATGATAGGTGGCTGGAGCTGGCTGCTGTGGTCTCTGAAAATTGCTCACAAACTGCGCTGATTCACTAGATATGGCACATTGATTCATCTCATGTGCACCCGCATAAAGCTCACACACACTAGCCACCTGCTGAACTCCATAGTTAGTCAGAGAATCCACCTTCATAGTCAGCGCCTTCAACTGAGCTGCTATAGCTGTAGCTGCATCCACTTCCAGAATTCCTGCTACCTTACCTTGTGATAATCTCTGAGTTGGATTCTGATATTCATTAGCAGCCATCGTCTCAATTATCTCATAAGCTTCCTCGTAGCTCTTCGCCCATAAAGCTCCACCTGATGCTGCGTCTAGCAATGGTCTAGATTGTGCTCCCAGCCCATTATAAAAACCATTGATCACCATCCAGTCTGGCATACCATGATGAGGACACTTCCTAAGCATCTCCTTGTAGCGCTCCCAAGCTTCACATAAAGATTCTACAGACTGCTGTGCAAATTGAGTAAGAGCGTTCCTGATCACTGCTGTTTTAGCCATGGGGAAGAATTTATTGAGAAATTTCTGAGCAAGATCCTCCCATGTAGTAATAGAACCGGCTGGTAAAGAGTGTAACCAGCTCTTAGCCTTATCCCTAAGAGAGAATGGGAAAAGTCTCAATTTCACAGCATCTTCCGACACACCATTGAACTTGAAAGTGTCACAGATCTCGATAAAGTTCCTGATGTGCATATTAGGATCTTTCGTTGAAGCACCCCCAAACTGAACCGAATTCTATACCATCTGAATCGTACCCGGCTTGATTTCGAAGGTATTAGCTACAATGGTTGGTCTGACAATGCTAGATTGAATGTCATTGATTTTCGGCTGAGAATAGTCCTTCAAAGCCTTCGTTGCTGCTACTGGTGGTTCTCCCATATCTACTGTTGCTTCAAGTTCTCCTTCTGCTAGTTTACGAGACTGAGAACGTGTTCGCATACACGCTCAAGTACCTGAAATAAACAGAACAAAACAAACTAAGTAAGAAAATAATCCGAGTCAGTGAACTTTAATGACCACTGATGACAAGCACATAAACTATAAATAACACCGAGTCACCGGCAGCGGCGCCAAAAACTTGTTCACACAAAATCACGCAAGCGTACGCGGTCACAAGTAATATAGAATAAAGTTGAGTTCGTTCCCACGGAGACTGGTAAATTTTTGAATATGCACCTATGCAACAATGTATGATTTCGATTCACTGCTAAGACAAATATCAAATTTGGGTTTTAATTATCTAAATTAACTAAGATGCTCTTTAACAATATTAAGATCTAATCAACTAACAAGATTAAAATCGAATTACTTATGAGAGAATAAACATGGGATCCTAACTTCATTAAATACTTCGCTTAGAGTTGATGCCTTTGAACAATGCATGTGATGGTTATGATATCTGATCGGACAACACGAAACAGGTATAAGTTACCTGTCAGTATACGAATACCAAACTACTCATACATCCACAAAAGAGATAGAAGATGGGTAGACACCAATTATGTTTAGATCCTGTATGTCTATAAGATTTGAAAACATAACGGTTTAAGCACAAGTTATCCACTGAGATCACACAGGGTAGCATAAGATGGTTAAAATTACGCTACAAATCATGATGTTAAAACATACATAATCCTATACTAGCATGGCAAGTTCTAATCTTTAGATCCACTGTCGCTTCAATAAAGATTAATAATTTAGATGTTAGCTACGCATCTAAAAATATTAAGCACAACCATACGAGGATATCAAGAATTCATCACACACAAATCTTTAAAGCAAACAAACTACTAAACTACATAGATAAATCCTTTAGAATCCCATGACAACGATTAGTTCATAATCGAACCGCTCGTCACCATGGGATCTGATGAAAACATGATAATAAACAAGGTCTGAATAATAGTAATACTAGAGTAATAGAGTTAAGAAAACAAATCCCAAAAACATCCAAGAGTATCGCCTAATAGAAGAATACAAAAGAAAAGTAGATCTAGAACTCTGTTGCTTGTCACGAGCGTAGGAATCCTTCTTCAAGTCTAATTCCCCGTCTCCCGGCTCTCTCTCTGTGTTATGTAGGGTGTTTAGAGCCGGCAATTTCGTACACGATACGATAGCACGACACGAAACGACACGAAATTAATGTGTTTCGTTTTTCATTTTCAGTACACGAACACGAAAGTACACGGACACGATATTACACGAGTTCTTATAGTGTCGGTATTGTTTTTAGATTTGGGTACACGACACGAAACGAAAGTACACGAAATAAATAAATAAATAAATATATATATATATATATATTATAAATAAAAATTATATATATATAAGTTCTATAAAAAAAAAGAAAATAATTTAAATTTAATAGAATATATATAGATAAATTATCTTTACAATTTGGGCAAATCTAAAAACAAATTGGACTCTACAATTTGGACCCGGGTCTTTACAATTTGGGGGTTGGACCCGTTGTACTATTTCTGATATTTTCGTGAACTATTCTGTTTCGTGTACCATATCGTGTATTATTTCGTTTCGTTTGCGTTTCGTTCCCGTTTCGTTTCGTGTAAACGATAAGTACACGAAATAGTTCGTGTACTTATCGTTCCGTTTCGTGTATACACGAATTATTTCGTTTCGTTCTTCGTTTGGAATATCAGTACACGAATGCTTATCGTGTCGTTTTTCGTTTTAGCCTTTTCAAACACGAAACACGAAAGTACACGACACGATAGTACACGAACGACACGATATGCCAGGTCTAAGGGTGTTGGTACGTTTTATGTTGAAGGATGGTGTTTATATAGGCCATGAAAGTCTTGTCCAGCAAGAAAATACCATAAAAATCAAATTGGAGTCAAAATAGGATTTTTTTCAGCCGACAGCCGCACCCCCGCGCGCCAGCCTCGCGCGCCCGCACGCCTGGTCTGCGCGCCCGCGCGGCCAGGTTCTGCCGGTTTGCTGATTTTTTGCTTACTTGCTTCGTTTCCTTCATTTTCTCATCCATTTCTTTTGCCACTTCAATTCTTTCACTTCTTAAACTTAATTCCACCATGAAATATGCATTTTGTACCTCACCACGATAAGATAGTAACCTTGCACAATCTCACTAAAAACGAATCAAAAACATGACTTACTTGAGGCCAAGTTAATCAATTTAAGCCGAAACGAAGCGTTCCAAGTGGATATGAAATCCACTTATCAAGCGAGTTATTTTTAAGGGAAAATCTCGAGTC
This sequence comes from Saposhnikovia divaricata, assembly GCA_036435485.1. NCBI lineage: Eukaryota > Viridiplantae > Streptophyta > Magnoliopsida > Apiales > Apiaceae > Saposhnikovia > Saposhnikovia divaricata. Next base: position 32,698,325 of record CM071600.1, read on the forward strand.
CGGAGAGGAGCTCGGGGACTGGAGTAGGGGTGAGCGAATCTATTAGAGATTGCACCATTGCGAACCAGGATAAAAACTCCTGTGTGGTAGTTTCTTCCCTTGTCTTTTATTTCCGCACTTATAAACTGCTAATGACTCGGTAAAATATTTAAAAAGGGATAAATATTTTTAAAACGCCATAATAATTTTTAAATTGGATATTAAGTTATTCAACCCCCCTTCTAACTTAAAATAGCCTTCATACGGGATCTAACAATTGGTATCAGAGCAGTGCTTTTTAACGTGTTTGTTGAGTGATTTGCAGATTCACAGGCACAACAAAAAGTGATCCGACATGGCGTATCCAAATACCATCGGTTGTGGTGAAGGCCTATCTAACTCTCGCCCTCCTCTATTTGATGGCACCAACTTTGCAACATGAAAAACGAGATTTCGCATCTATGCTAGATCTCAAGAAGTCAAAGTTTAGATGGCCATAGAAGACAGAGTTGTTATTCCTACCGAAACTGTTGATGGTGTAGTCATCGAAAAGAAGGTTAGTGAATACACTCTCGCCGAAAAAAATATGATGAATACTACCGCTAAAGCAGAAATGGTTCTCACAAGTACACTTGCCGAAAAAGAATATAAACGAGTAAACAATTGCAAGTCGGCACAAGAAATGTGGAACAAATTAGTGGTTACCTATGAAGGTACCATTGATATAAAAGATTCTCGAATGGATACTTTAATTCAAGAATACGAGAACTTTAAACTCCAAGAAGGAGAAAATATCATCGATATTGAAAAAAGATTTACTCGTATAATCGATGAATTATCTCAACTCGGGAAAAGTTATACCCGAAATGAGAAGAACCGAAGAGTTCTTAAATATTTACCTCTTAGTTGGAAGGTTAAAGTTGCTACAATTAAAGAAATGCATAATCTAAATGACTATGACATCGATAGTCTATTCGGAAACCTTCGTGCATACGAAGAGGACAATATTCCGGATAAGGTCATTCCCAAAGTGGAAGACAAAAAGAAGAATATGGCTTTAAAAGCTATACTAATCGATGAAAATGAAAATGACGAAGATTTAAACGAAGAACTCCAAGATCTCGATCAAAGCGAAATTGCTTTACTAACGAGACAACTCGTCGTGAGTTTCAAAGTAAAGCTCAAAGATATGGAAAAGGCTTCCTAAAATCAAATAATCAACAAAGAGTTTTTAACTCTAAAGGAAGGCCAAATTACTCTCAAAATTATACTTCTAACTATAAGATTAATAAAAGAAATCACCTTATAAAATTACCATGAAAATAAGTGATTAATGTGCGGAAAGATCCTTATTTCAATTTTCATATACAATTTAGAAAATATTACTTTATTTTAAACAAATGATTTTTGGAAAAACTTCAAATATATTACGCATACCAAAATAGGAAGGTAAAAAGGTAAATCATGACAAAAGAAAAATAAAAAGGTAAAAGTGTTAAATTTTAGTAAATGCAGTAATTAGAAAATAGTGGGACTAGAAACAAGTTGTTACAAAATTCAAAGATGTAAATGTAATCCTTTCCTTGAAGCTTCTAGACAAGAATTAGCTGTTTGGAATTCTTTATTTTTAAGTTTGATTTGGCCCAAATTGACTTCAGTTTATCTATTCTATTACCAAAAACGCTTCCTCTACTCCGGCGACTGCTTCTCATCGGCATAATTGTGCAACCATGACGTCTAAGGCAAGCTATGAAAAGATGCAGCTCCGTCAAAATTATCGGAATCTCTGGCACTCCGATCTCCTTTCGACCATGAAAGACGACACTCCTTGTACTCTCTCTCTCTCTCTCTCTCTCTCTCTCTCTCTCTCTCTCTCTCTCTCTCTCTCTCTCTCTCTCTCTCTCTCTCTCTCTCTCTCTCTCTCCCTCTCTCGTCCCTCCCTTAAGATTGTATAATTGAGGTGTCTGATTGTATTTATTGGTTTGATCTGTATTTTATATTTACTAATTGTATGTATTTTTTTCTTTGTGTGATTAATACTTTGCAGATTGCTGCCTTTCTTTTTGGTGGTAAGTGTTGTCTCACTTTTAATTTTTCTACGCAGATCTGTTAATTTTTCAGTTTTTAAAGTTTGATTATATGATCTGATCATGGTAGCATTGATACATAAGTTTGCAATGCGAAATTGTTGAGCAATTTCATGATTTAGACTTTGCGACTACTAGGGTTGACTTGTAATGCCTCTTTGATTTGATTGATCTTTTTTTTATCATGTAATTTCGTTGCGATTATATATTATGGAAATGCAGCTCGTAGGTTTGGATTTGCTTTTGTTTGTTTTTAGTATATTGTGTAGTTAATACGTTACATAAGTTACGACCTTAAATGAAGATTTTCATTGGTGTTTTCCTGGCTTCTAATTACTCAGCTTGACAGTTTCAGAATTGCAATCTGAAAAGTTAATCAGATGCCTAGATGAACGGTTGTGTAAACCTAATCGTGCTGTTTGTTTGTCTGATATTAGAGCAGAGTTTGTGCTTGTATCAGTTTTTTTTGGATTACTGGTTATAGTATACACGGTAAAGCAACATTGTCCGGAAACATGGCTCTGTTTGTTGGCGTAAAATACTGTGTTTTGGGAAATATTAGGTACTTTGACTAATTTCCTTAGGCAAATAAACACTAGAAAATATGAATATATTTTGGGCAAAACTACCCAAAACAAATGGAGCCCATATGTTTTGCTTGGATCATAGATAATTAAAAACTTCAATATTTACAGAGAGAGATGTGCATGTGTTTAACTCTTAAGGTGTGGATAATGATACAATTTGTGAAAATACACCTAGAGGGGGGGTGAATAGGTGTTATGACTAACAATGACCAAATAAAAAAAATATTCTGCCTAAGAAAATATATACTGGCAGTTAGCTGGGTACGATAGGCAGCTAACTGGGTTCACTAAAAGAGACAGATTAATGAATAGGCAGCTAGCTGTGATATGCAATGCAGAAGGACAAAATTGCAGTAAGTAAAGAACACCAAGACTTTTAGCTAGGTTCGACCCCTAATCGTCTATGGTCTACGTCCTAGTCCCTTACCAACTTGGTAAGAGAATATATTATTGATCACACGAAAAACCAATTACAAGACTCAATAATATATCTCCCTTATCACCCAGTTACTAACTGCAGCTAGCTGGAACCTCTTGTTTCCTGAACACAGCTCTCTAAGTTCTATACTTAAACCAAGTATAAACTTCTCTAGCCTAATGCTCCTTGAATCCTGGTTCCACCAGCTCAACAATTCAGCAACTACTTATCTTTACAAGATGAACAATACAATGGATAAAAATAATTACAACTCAAGGATTCGAACTCTATAAAGACTCGATGTATATATTATAGTACAGGAGCTCTTTTGAAATGAGGTGCAGAGTTGTTTCTTGTATTCTTGAATATAGCTTGAAGGTTCTTATTCTCTGGTGTTGTACTTCATGAATAATCACGCAGCCCTTTATAGTGAGTTGTAGGAGATGAGCTTTTGAACAATCTTTGCAACGGTCTTGAAGATATCTTCTCACGTGTGGCTTTGTTCAATATAACTGTCCTACTAACGTTCACCTGCAGGTTTTATGAGTATTAAACTGAAGATTATAATGATTCTTATTTGAGAGAATAAACCAGAGGAAAGAGAGAAGAAAGTGTGATTAATGCTTGAAGAAAACCGTTAGATAGAAAATGAGGAGCATAAGGAATTTGATAATTAGTACATGTGTTTTCTTCTCATACTTTCTACTAGACAATCAGTGGTGGAGGTGTAGAATTAAGGAAAGTTTGAGTATTAAAAAGTGCATGCTTGAAAAGTAAGCACATGGGTTGCTTTTAGAAGAACATTAAATAATACAAAGATTCCCTTACTTAAGGAAATATGTTCCTTTTGAGAAAAAGCTATTGAATGAAAAGAGCTTTTAAAATATGAATATTTCTATCATGAATGTTCAGACCACTCTTGATTAATTATGACTTAATTAAAAAGTCATATAGTCGAACTTCCCTGTTATACTGGACAGACAGCCAGCTAACTGTGATACTGAGTCAGCTAGCTTAGATACCTTGCCAGCTAGCTGAGATGCCCTGTTTTCTGCTGAGTAATTAACCTGCAACAACAAAGTTTATCCAGAACATATTCCCAGCTTGCTACCTAGGTATGATCATCAAAATTAGAGGGTTTCAATCTCCCCCTTTTTGATGATTATACACCAATTTTAGGAGAAATACAAAAACTCCCCCTAAATCTAGCAACCATATTAAAGACAAATAAGTACTAGCTAAAATACCATAGATTTAGACATAGAAACCACATTCATCAGAGTTTAAACTTAAACCAACATCATAGGCAAATTTGTTGAGCACACATAGGACAAGTTCAGAAAACCAAGTTTAAAAACACACATAACAAAGCAACATAAGCAGTTTTAATCAACATAGGCAAGTTTTAATCCTAAAATGATTCTCCCCCTTAATCATTAAAAAGAGGACATTTAGGACTCATCATCAACTTCATCATCCTTTGCTTCAGAGGGCTTAGCAACATTCTTTGAACCAGATGCATCCAGAGAAGGATCAGGAACACTAACCACTGGCACAGTTCCAGCAGTTCTAGCAGCAATATTGGCAAAATCATGAAGAACAGAGATGTCTGCAGAGTGAACTCCTGTCCTAGTGGAGGCAGAAGTGCGAGAACCAGTAATTGCCTCTCGGAGAGATGACATTTCCTCAGCCATGTCTGAAACCTGATCAAATAGCTTCTGAATTGCAGCTTTGAGATGCTTGAAATCCTCAGAATGATCCATACCAGCCACATTAACATTTCCAGCAATAACATGTGCAGACGAAAGAGGGGTAACAGGTGGAGGAGGGAGAGGATCCATGCGAATAACCTTACCATCAGAATCAAGTTTGAGATGGGATTGCAATAGACTTTTAGCATCCAAAAACTCTCTAGCCAACTCACAGTCTTCATCCTTGAGATTAAGTCCATACCACTGAAACACCCTTGTCAATAGACAACCATAGGGTAGTGGTGCAGTGTTTGTTTCAAACACATCCATCATATTTTTCAATATGAGACCAGCCAAGTTAAAAGGTTTCTCAGATAATAGCATAGACACAACAGATACATCTTGACCAGAAAAATTCGAACGAGTGCCAGTACGAGGGTTAACATTATCAATGCACACTTTAAACAGCACATGAGCCAAGGGAGTCACAGTGTTAGTTGTTGGAGGAGTGTATTCCGTCAAATCATCCATCCCACGAATAATTTTCAGTTGGTCCAATTCAGAAAATTTTTCTAATTCAGTAGGACCCTTTTTAGTTCCAATAGACACATTAGAGGGTTGTTCAATGCTTAAAATAGAGCTAAGCACAGGAGCATTTAAAGAAATTCTTTGACCACGAACATAGGAGACAAATAGAGTAGGTTGTTCAATGACTAAGTTCGCATAAAACTCATAGACACACGAGGGATAGCATTCTCGGGGTAGGTCTTTGATGAATGACTCAAACCCTAATTTAGTAAAACAACTAATAGCTCCACATTTAACATAGGAGTTACCTGCAAGTGGCCGACCAAACACAATACGTCGATTGCCCAAATCAAGTTGCTTGAAACGTGATTCCAATTCCTCAGTCGTGAACGAGATCCCGTACTTTGTTCGTTTTGCAGACACACCATCTCATTGTCCTGATTTCTGAATTTCCGACATTTCATCGCCACTGTCCACTTGAACCCGTGTGATTTCTAGGTCATCATCTTCATCGAATAGCCTCTTGTTCTTCCCCTTTTGAGTTTTGGAGGGTTTTCTTGGAAGCTCGAGTTTTTCCCATTGTTGATTGTTAAGCAGGTGAAGGGTTGTGAGAGAGATCTGTGTTTGTCGAGTGGGTGCGGCTTGAAACCCTAATCTTAATTGAGGGGAGGTTGAGTGATAATAAGAGTCAGACACTAAGTGACCCTCTTTTATTAATTAAGGGGTAAAATCAATTTCATTAAAACCAATATGATTTGACCCAATAATAAAATAGAGACAACACATATGCATAATTTTATATAGCTAAGCAAGATAGAATATTGAAATAATATCAAATAGAAAATCAATTTTAATATCAACACTTAAGAAATATAAACAATTAGCACAAGATTTTTGAGCATGAAATTGTACATAATATCATAAAAATGTACCGACTTTCCATGGCAGCTAGCTGGCTAGACATAAAAATTCCATCCTTCCATAGCAGCTGGCTGGCTAGACATTACACATGCCTAATTCTCTACGCAGCACAGAGAAACGCTCCTCAGCTAGTGGCTTTGTGAAGATGTCAGCTAGCTGGTACTCTGTACTTGCAAAGATTAGCTCAATTTTTCCCTTTGCAACATTGTCTCTCAAGAAATGATGTCGAACATCAATATGCTTTGTTCTTGAGTGATTCACTGGATTCTTTGATATGTTGATAGTGCTTGTATTGTCACAATAAATGGGGACTTTGCCACATTTAATTCCAAAATCTTGAAGTGTTTGTCTCATCCATAGCATTTGCGAGCAACAACTTCCAGCTGCTAAATACTCCCCTTCAGCTGTGGATAATGCAACAGAAGTTTGCTTCTTGCTTTGCCAAGATACTAAACTCTGTCCTAAGAATGCACAAACACCACTTGTACTCTTTCGATCAGTTTGACAACCTGCATAATCTGCATCACTATACCCAACAAGATCAAATGCATTTGTGATTGGATAAAATAAACCAAGAGTAGTAGTTCCACTTAAATATTTAAAAATTCTTTTAATAGCATTCAAGTGAGATTCTTTTGGTTGAGCTTGAAACCTAGCACAAACACATACACTATACATAATATCAGGTCTAGAGGCTGTAAGATATAATAAACTACCAATCATACCTCTATACTTTCGAACATCTACATCTTTACCTCTTTCATCTGCAGCCAGCTTGCTGGCAGAACCCATAGGTGTAGATTTTGCCTTGATATTCTCATATCCAAACTTCTTTAGCAAGTTCTTGATGTATTTGGACTGATGTACATATATTCCATCTTGAGTTTGCTTGATTTGGAGCCCCAAAAAGTAGTTGAGCTCACCCATCATACTCATGTCAAACTCACTATGCATGCACTTAGAAAACCACTTGCACATCTTATCATTAGTTGATCCAAATATAATATCATCTACATATATTTGCACAACTAGAATATCATTACCAGTAAGTTTAGTAAACAATGTAGGATCGATTTTACCTCGAATGAACCCATTCTTTATCAAAAACTTACTTAGCCTTTCATACCAAGATCTAGGAGCTTGTCGTAATCCATATAATACCTTCTTCAATTTGTAAACATAATTAGGAAATTTGTCACTCTCAAATCCAGGAGGTTGCTTGACAAATACTTCTTCTTTCAAGTATCCATTAAGAAATGCACTTTTCACGTCCATTTGATATAGCTTGAACTTCTTGAAGCATGCAAATGAGAGTAGCATTCTTATTGACTCTAGCCTTGCAACCGGGGCATAAGTTTCATCAAAATCGATTCCCTCTTGTTGATTATATCCTTGAGCAACAAGCCTTGCTTTATTTCTAGTAACCGTTCCTTCTTCATCAACTTTATTCTTGAAAACCCATTTAGTACCAATGATTGAAGCATCTTTAGGTGGCTCTACAAGTTCCCAAACATCACATCTTTCAAATTGATTAAGTTCTTCTTGCATTGCCATGATCCAATTTTCATCTTTCAGTGCTTCATTGACATTCTTTGGTTCCTCTTGAGCTAGGAAGGCAGAAAATGCACAAAAGTTAGCTTGGCTTCTCCTTGTCTTGATGCCTTCTGATTTATCACCAATAATCAACTCTGGAGGATGATTCTTTACTGTCCTTGTTGACTTTGGAAAATGATGATGAGCCATAACTTCTTCATTGGCTCTAATTCTCTTGGATGGAGGAGGGGATTCATCCCCATTATAAATTGGCATCTTTTCTTGTGATCTCTGGCCTCTAGAATCTTCCAATGTGAGTTTTGACACCTTATCACAAGTTTCATCTACTGGAGGAGAGATTTCAGCTTGATTATCATTAGCTGAACTTGATTCAGTTTCTACTGCAGCTCGCTGGGTTGCTGCATTTCCCGAGTCTGCTTCTTTGTCAGCTAGCTGAGTTGCTGTATCTGACCTTGGCAGCTCGCTGGCATCATTTGAACCTGCAATATCTTCCTCATCTCTTGACAGATCAACATTAGATTCTTGAAATGAGACATCAATTGACTCTTCAACAGTACGTTTAGATATATTATAAACTCTATATGCACGACTTGTTGTAGAATAACCCAAAAATATAGCTTCATATGATTTGGCATCAATTTTACCATCTCTATCAATGGATTTGAGTACAAAGCACCTGGATCCAAAGACCTTGAAGTAGCCTATGTTTGGCTTCTTGTTCTTTAGCAATTCATAAGGAGTCTTGTTGAGAATAGGTCTGATTAGTACTCTGTTAAGAACATAGCTAGCTGTGTTCACTGCTTCTGCCCAGAAACTCCTTGGCAGCTTGCTTTCTTGCAGCAATGTTCTAGCTGTTTCTTGCAATGACCTGTTCTTTCTCTCCACAACTCCATTTTGTTGTGGGGTTCTTGGAGCAGAGAATTCATGTGAAATGCCTCTATCTTCACAATATGAGATAAAGTCCTTTTGGAATTCACCACCTCGATCACTCCTTATTCTCACAAGTCTTAACTTAAACTTGTTCTCAAGTAACTTAATTAGCTTTTCAAATTCACTGAAAGCACAATCTTTAGTACGAAGAAACAATACCCAAGTATATCTAGAATAATCATCTACTATAACAAATGCATATTGTTTACCTCCAATGCTTTTATATGCTTCCGGACCAAATAAATCTAAATGAAGTAGTTCTAAAGGTTTAGAAGTTGATACCATCTTCTTTGATTTATGTGGAGTCCTGATTTGTTTGCCTAATTGGCAAGCCGAACAAGTTTCCATTTTGACATACTTCAATTTTGGCAATCCTCTAACTAGCTTCTTCGAAGACAGCTTGCTGAGTAAGTCCATATGAGCATGTCCAAGCCTTCTATGCCAAATTTCTGGATTTGAATCAACAGCAGCTAGACAACAAGATGAATCCTGCATTTCAAAGTCCAAAATATATATATTTCCTTCCCTTCTAGCAACTAGGGGAACTTTGTTAGTGCCAACAATAATAGTACACTTTTCTTTATCAAAAAGAACAGAATGTCCATCATCATATAACTGACTTACACTAAGCAAATTATATTTAAGACCTTGAACATATTGTACTTTATCAATAGAAATGACACTATTACCAATCTTCCCTTTCCCAAGAATCTGGAGTGTTTTGCTATCACCAATGGTGACATTTCCACCCTTTTTCTTACTGAGAGACAGGAATTGTGATTTATCACCACTCATATGTCTTGTGCATCCACTATCCAAAATCCATTGATTTGATCTCACTTTGACAACAAGACATACCTACAAAACAAATAAAGAGCCAACTCAACGTTTTGGTACCCATATTTGCTTGGGTCCAGAATGGTTAGTTGATAGAACATATAAAACATTTAAATCAGATTTCTTGATCCACATTTGGATCACTTTAGAAGCTGTATTTCTTGTTCCATCTGTTCTGTCAGCTAGCTGCCTGTGACCTGTCTGTCTGTTCCAGCTAGCTGGGTTGGCATTCTGAATTTTGCAATGATTTTCCACATGGCCTTTATTTCCACATTTATGGCAAATTCTCCATGGCATGGCATGGCATAGTCATAGGGAATTCCATGTTTGCCATCATACTTTAGAGGTGTTTTGGAAGCCGATCCAACTCCTTCTCTTTCGATTGGAACTTTTGCATATCTCATCATTGTTTTGAGAGTATCTTCTCCTTGAATGAATTTTCCCATTCCTTTCTGGAGGTCCTTGATTTCCGTTTCCAATTCTTTGATTCTTTCAGCTTGTTGAGATATTTCCTTTGAGCATGATTCCCTTGGACTAAATGCCTCTAAACATGCATCTTGAGCTTCTATTTCTGTTCTCAGCTCGCTGAGTTCCTTCATAAGTGTATCATTTCTCTTGATAAGCACTTTGTTTACACCTTCAAGCTGGGATATCTCAGCCTTAAGATCAGTAAGCTTTTGAGTATGATTTGTAGCAGGTGTCTTCTCATCCATTAACTCAGATATGATCTTCTTAAGTTGAGTATTTTTCTTCTTGAGTTTATCATTCTCATATCTTAATTCTTCAACCACTTCATTTGATAGATTACTATGATCCTGCATGGTTAATTCATCTAACTTTGAGGAATGAGAATACATATCAGAAAAATAATTTACCTCACTATTGTTGTCATCCGAATCCGAGACATCACTATCTACAAGGCCATCTTGAAAAATTCCTTGAGCATTATTCTCATCATCAAGACCAACAAGAGCTAGGTTCACCATCTCATCACTTGACTCATTATCAGAATCAGAATTTTCATCATCACTCCATGTCAAAAATGCCTTAGCTTTCCTTTTGTCTTTAGAGGCAGCTAGCTGCTTCTGCTTATTTTTCAGCTTATAGCAGTCTCTTTTGTAGTGTCCTTTCTTGCCACATTCAAAACATGCTTCATCTTTGACATCTTTCTTTGTTCCAGAAGCTCTACCTTTCTCCTTCTTTAGCTTGTTCCTTAAGTCAAGCATCTTCTTGATTTTTCTGGATAGAAGTGCTAGTTCTTCATCAGAATCTGATTCTGATTCTGAATCCAGCTTGCTGCTACTGGAGTGCAAAGCTAAATTCTTCATCTTTTCAACTGGAGCCTTGACTGATTCCATCTTGCTACTGTTGATTTTGCTTTCAAATTGTTCCAATTCTGCAAATACGGCCAAATGATCCATAGAATCAATGAAGGGACTTGATTCCAATGCAGTGACTTTAGCTTCGAATATAAATGGGACTGCACTTCGAATTTTCATGTTTATTTCATCTTGAGGAATGGTTTTTCCAAGTCTCTTCAGAGTGTTGATAGTGATTTGAAACCTTGCTTGGCTCTCTTTGATAGTTTCACCATTCTTGAGCTTGAAATTTCCGAAGTCATTCATCAATTTGCTAAGTTTAACTTTTCTCAAAGTTTTCGAACCTTCGTGATAGGATTCCAAAGCATCCCACATTTCTTTTGCTGTTTTTAGAGAGGATACCTTGTCATATTCAGATTGATCAAGTGCATTCATTATGGAGTTTCTTGCTTCTCCATTATAGCCACACTTGATAATCTCATCGAGAGTGAGATCATCAACATCTTTTGGTTCGTTTTTGTCATTGAGAAATTCATAGTTCCCTTTCTGCACAACTCTTAGAACCAGAGGTTTCTTGGACAAATAAGTCTCCATTCTGCATTTCCACCAACTATAGTTTTCTGATCCAGTGAGAAGTGGAGCCTTATAATCCGACCTGCCTTCTAGGTAATTGTCAGCCATTTGATCGATACTTTTCCTGTTACAGAAATATTAGTATACCAAAGCTCTGATACCAAATGAAAATACACCTAGAGGGGGGGGTGAATAGGTGTTATGACTAACAATGACCAAATAAAAAAAATATTCTGCCTAAGAAAATATATACTGGCAGTTAGCTGGGTACGATAGGCAGCTAACTGGGTTCACTAAAAGAGACAGATTAATGAATAGGCAGCTAGCTGTGATATGCAATGCAGAAGGACAAAATTGCAGTAAGTAAAGAACACCAAGACTTTTAGCTAGGTTCGACCCCTAATCGTCTATGGTCTACGTCCTAGTCCCTTACCAACTTGGTAAGAGAATATATTATTGATCACACGAAAAACCAATTACAAGACTCAATAATATATCTCCCTTATCACCCAGTTACTAACTGCAGCTAGCTGGAACCTCTTGTTTCCTGAACACAGCTCTCTAAGTTCTATACTTAAACCAAGTATAAACTTCTCTAGCCTAATGCTCCTTGAATCCTGGTTCCACCAGCTCAACAATTCAGCAACTACTTATCTTTACAAGATGAACAATACAATGGATAAAAATAATTACAACTCAAGGATTCGAACTCTATAAAGACTCGATGTATATATTATAGTACAGGAGCTCTTTTGAAATGAGGTGCAGAGTTGTTTCTTGTATTCTTGAATATAGCTTGAAGGTTCTTATTCTCTGGTGTTGTACTTCATGAATAATCACGCAGCCCTTTATAGTGAGTTGTAGGAGATGAGATTTTGAACAATCTTTGCAACGGTCTTGAAGATATCTTCTCACGTGTGGCTTTGTTCAATATAACTGTCCTACTAACGTTCACCTGCAGGTTTTATGAGTATTAAACTGAAGATTATAATGATTCTTATTTGAGAGAATAAACCAGAGGAAAGAGAGAAGAAAGTGTGATTAATGCTTGAAGAAAACCGTTAGATAGAAAATGAGGAGCATAAGGAATTTGATAATTAGTACATGTGTTTTCTTCTCATACTTTCTACTAGACAATCAGTGGTGGAGGTGTAGAATTAAGGAAAGTTTGAGTATTAAAAAGTGCATGCTTGAAAAGTAAGCACATGGGTTGCTTTTAGAAGAACATTAAATAATACAAAGATTCCCTTACTTAAGGAAATATGTTCCTTTTGAGAAAAAGCTATTGAATGAAAAGAGCTTTTAAAATATGAATATTTCTATCATGAATGTTCAGACCACTCTTGATTAATTATGACTTAATTAAAAAGTCATATAGTCGAACTTCCCTGTTATACTGGACAGACAGCCAGCTAACTGTGATACTGAGTCAGCTAGCTTAGATACCTTGCCAGCTAGCTGAGATGCCCTGTTTTCTGCTGAGTAATTAACCTGCAACAACAAAGTTTATCCAGAACATATTCCCAGCTTGCTACCTAGGTATGATCATCAAAATTAGAGGGTTTCAATTTGCTGACTTTAAAATCATTGGTTTGGGATAAAACTATAACCTCTAAATAATTTAACAATTCTTCACAATAGAAAAGAAAGTTTGACTGAATGAACTCTTAACTCAGTTATTCAATATGCTCCGAAAATAATTAAAGATATAAGGAGAACCTGAAAAGTCTAGTAATAAGAAACCAGCTCTGAATTCTGATAAATATCTACTTCTTGATACTAATTCACTAACAAAATTGAATAGAAGTAACTCATTTTGTCAATCTACTACAGTAAACTAGAATGTTTTTAGTAATGTATGATCTTCTTATAGGATTTGATTAAACTACATATTATAATTTAACTGTGCTAAGTTGTTAACGGCCTATAAGCTATTTTTGTGAAAATTGATGTGTTCCCAATTTAATGTGTTGTTTCATTGATGTGCCAGTGGACCATGTGTATCGTACTTGCTTCGCAAGCGTGCGCTTTACAATGACATGTCAAGGTAATTGGATGACTCTATTTCCTTTGAAAGTTAAGGGTTTGGACCACCTTTACGGTAAATAAGTTGCTTCCTGTTCGCCATAGGTACGTGTGCTGTGCTGGTTATATGCCCTGCAGTGGTCGGTGCGGTGAAAGTAAATGCCCCGAGTTTTGCCTTTGCACCGAGGTATGTAACCTTTCTTAAGAGCACTTTACCTTCTATCTTCCCAATTTTATGTTGCCTGTATATATCTGAAGCACGCTTCAAGGTGGTGATCAAACCACTTTCATTCACATGGGGAGAATTAGAAGTAAAAAAGGACATCTTAATGATTAACAAGTATTAGGTGATCCAGATGCTGAAAACCAAAAATCCCCTCATATTTGCTTCTTATTTTGATTGCAGAGTCTTCACAAGGCTAACAATCATGAAATATAAAATTGTGGAAGAAGAATTATAATTCTGTGGCATATACATATATTACTTTATTATGTTAATATTTATTCAAACAGCTCCAGTGTCTACCAAAATCTAATGAGAATTTGTATGTGCTGGAAGGTAAATTTCTTTGTGAATTTCAAAACATATAAAGAGACCCTATTAATTGTTTCAGGTGTCTTTGTCAGCTTCTCCCAAGTGTTCTATTTCAGATGTTATACTACTAGAAGTTGGGGCTGTCAAACATATGTGGTCATAGTTACGGTTTTAAGAACTGATAATTTCTAATTATTATGTGGATCCCGTTTATACCCTCCCAGTTGACTGATTGCTTCAGGAAATTCGATAGAAAGATCTACAGTATTTCTGTTTTCTGAAACTATTTTCCATTTAAAACTCTTGTTCAGATGGTGGACTGCCTGATTATTTGGCTTTGGTACAATCTAGGTGGCTGGCCTAAACCCTATTATGTTTAACTTGAGAGACTCTTTCCGTTATCATATCTATATGTCCTATCACTTTGACTAACTGATTACCAATTTAAATTTTGTGCAGGACATTATACAGTATCTATATGTCCATTATTAATTGTTCTGTTCACAAATTTGCAGGTAGTGTGTTGCTTTGGAAATTCAGTAGCTTCAACTCGCTTTCTTCTGCAAGATGAGTTTAACATACAGACAACAAAGTGTGATAATTGCATCATTGTAATCTCTCTCTCTCTCTCTCTCTCTCTCTCTCTCTCTCTCTCTCTCTCTCTCTCTCTCTCTCTCTCTCTCTCTCTCTCTCTCTCTCTCTCTCTCTCTCTCTCTCTCTCCCTCTCTCCCACACAAACACTAAAGTTTTGTATGTGGTTAATATGCTTCTAATTGATGTGCAGGGTTTCATGTTCTGCCTTCAACAAGTTGCATGCATATTTTCCATTGTTGCAATGATAGTTGGAAGTGATGAACTTTCTGAGGCCTCCCAGATACTGAATTGTGCCGCTGAGTTGGTCTACTTCACGTAGGTTATTCTTTCCTCACTCCAGTGGATTTTAGAAACAATAATACTTTAAAGTACTAACTCTTTTTTTTTTCTTTTTTTTTTTTTTTATTTCTCTTTTTGCTAGGGTGTGTGCTTGTATGCAGGTATGAAAATATACTCTAACTTTTCCAAATATGTATATACAGTTCCCTTTATTATTTCACAAGCTCTGCTTGAAACAATGTTACTTGAAATCAGCTGTAACTACTGCTTACTGTATGTACACGTGCGAAGTGTCAAAAACTGCGATATTTTGAAATTTGTTAATGTTTCTGGTCGTGCATTAAAAATCCACGTGTGGAATGTTCTACGCAGATACGTAGGGATATTAAAAGAATCTGGGTATTGCAAGCTTGATAGACTTAAAAAACCAACAAGATGCTTGTTTCACCCTTGGAAACAATCGTAAAAATAGTTTTGATAGATGAAGAGACTTAATAGTGACATTGTTGCTGCTGTGCATTTATTCATCTTTGCTAAACTCCATTCTCTCGGAATATTGCAGACACAACACAAGATTGAAATGGATAAGCGAGATGGTATGTTTGGTGGACAGCCAATGGGAGTGCCCCCTGCTCAGCAGATGTCTCGCCTTGATCAGCCATATCCTCCCGCTCCTGGATATCCTCCTCCACAGCCCTATGGGCAACAAACCTATGGCTATCCACCCCCTCATGCTCAGGGTTATCCTCCAGCAGGTTATCCACCTCCTCAAGCTCAGCCTTACCCTCCAGCAGGTTATCCTCCACAGGGATATCCCAAGTGATCACATTAAGATCCTAATACATGTAAAATTGCATCCAGATTCCATGCTCATCATCTTATATATTTTTCAAACTGGCATTGTTCTGAACCGGGAGAGATAACAAAGGTTGTTTGTGTGCTGAAGATTTAATGTGTATACTAAGTTGAATCCTGCATGTTTATAATCTGCAACTTTCAGTTTTCCTATCTATTTAAATTTTAAAATCTAGTCCTGAATGCGTAGGTTAGTCTTTTCATACATTTGTTCCGACTTTGCACGTTATGATATTAAAGCTAATATTTAATCCTTGGTAGAATGGGCATATCGTTAAGATGGTATTAACTAACATTAGTTACCCACTGATTTGATTGCTAAGTAGAGTTACATTTGTTAGCTCCTGTATCATGTACACTGCCATGAAAAGACTTGCTGTCAAGTAAGTCTTAATTCAAAAACTAACATGGGGAGTAAACGAGGGATGCTGTGAAGCAAGAACATAGGAGTATTAGACATGTTGATCTAATGTGGCATTGAGAGTGATGAGATATTTTGCAAAGTTAAGCTGCAGGTTGCAATTGATCAAACTTATATGCTACTTCTATTACCGCAGCAAGGTCAAAAGTGCTTCGGACCTAATTTTGGGTTAGTTACTTCCTACAGAGTCTGTTGGCTTTTTTTTTTTTTTTTTTGGTCAATAAGTCTGTTGGCTTTTATAAGCCTGCAATTTGAGCCACACCCAATCTTAAACTTTGAAACTCCTTTCCATGTTTATCGTACTAATTTTTTTTTATTCTAGCTCGCCCTTTGTAAATGGAACTCCAGTTCACATGACATTTCTTCCTCTCTCTGGAGAGTTGTATATATTAAGAACTTTAGTATTTGTCTTTCTAGGTGAGTAGGGTACATGAATGGTATCAGGTTGGTTATACACAACCTTATAGTTGTAACAACACGGAAGTGTGATTATACCACTAATATGCTCAAGGTAGCCAAGTATTTTGGTCTTTTGGCACTAGACATGTATCTGAAGCATCTATGAAACATCTGTTTCAGGAGATGGGATGGTATATTGTTGATAGGGCTATCAAAAAAATTCGAAAAATTCGATATCGGTCCAAAATATCTGCATCCGTATCCGAGAAAAAACGGATATTATCCATATCCAAAATAAAGCAAATATTATCCGTATCTGAATCCGAAATTATGCGAATCATGTCTCTTATCAACAATTAAGATGAACTCTCTCTTCTCTCTTGGAAAGTGGAGAGTTTTTTCCGGAAATTGCTTAAGGAAATAGGGTCCATGTCAATGACTATACTTGTTGGCAGCCATGAAGATTACAAACATTAATCATCATGTAGCATTGAGCTACTTGCACCCAGAAAAGGAGTAGGGATCTTCAGTCCCCTTCTCCATGTCCCTTGCTCTTTTTAGTATTAAAAAAGTGTTCCTGACGAGGCCCATTTTAATGAAAATAATATTTTTAATTTTATTTTCCTTAAAATGGCCCCGCCAGGGGCACTCTTTTAATACTAAAATAGCAGGGGACACAGAAGGGAACATGGAAAAGGGGACAGAGGATCCGGACTTCCAGAAAAAGGGGTGAGACAGAGACATGATTTTAGCATATTGTTCAGTGTATACACCACTACAAAGATAACATCCTTCCCTTGCTGACCTAACTTAGCCAGTGATAATATCCACAAACACATTGATAAAAGAGAGTTAAACATGAATAAATAGTGAGAGCTTGGATGAAATAAACTTTTACATTTTAATTGAAACAAAAATAATTTATTTTGTTAAGTATGAGTGTGACAAAGGAAGACAAGGTGCCTAGTGCCTACTACTTGTCATTTGATTGTGTGATTGTGTGATTCATGTGTTTTACTTTACCTTGGTGATGTAAATGGGGAAGTGGCAAAGAGAATGAGGTAAAATCAAGCAAATGTGTGGAGTAAAATTTATGTATAAGAAACAAACAAATAAGGTACTGTCTAATCATTTAATTTATCGACAAGATCCATTTAATCCGGATACGTGCACTCGCAACCCAACGAAAAGGAGGACACTTGTAACTGTTTACTATTACTACTAGTACTAGTAGGGATGAGTATTCATCCCGGCCCGCCTGATCCCGATTCGATCCCCGTACCGAATGTGGCGGAAAATCGGGGAATTTTTCGGGTACGTGCCGGTGAATAGGGACAATTTTCAAAAAAATCGGGGAGCGGGCCGGGGCTGAGATTTTATGTCTCCCCGGCCTGATCCCCGACCTCCGCCCCCGATTCTCAATCCCCGACTCAATTCCACTACATTATAAAATATATATATATATATATATATATATATATAATATTTATTTAAGTAATATTTTTTTATCTTAATTTAGTGCTTTAAAATTGTTTCAAACTCATTAGTTAGTGTTTAAAATGTAATTTTTTATTTAAAATGAAATTCCCAGCGAAGATTCCCGTTATCCGCTTGGGCCGGGGAATAAAAAATAATCCCCGACGAAGATTGGGCCGGGAACGAGGATCAGGTTTCAATTCGGAAATGGAGACGGGGATAGCACTCTCCGACCCCCAAGTGTCACGATGCCCATCCCTACCCGATGCCCATCCGTAAGTACTAGTACTAGTACTATGGCCTCCCATTTCCCTATACTGCAACACCACATTATTTATCCCTAAATATGTAGTCTAATTTGCTTCTCACAAAACTAATTTCTCTCTCTTTTTTCCTCCAAATTTTTTACTAACATTTACCTGCACTTATTCTTCATTAACTAAGGTATTTATATTCGTTGAGTTCAAAAAAAAAAAAAAGGTATTTATATTCCTTAATGTTTTTTGAACATTTACCTGCAATTATTTTTTATTAACTAAGCCATTTGTTCCTTGATGTTTTTTGAACATTTACCTGCAATTATTTTTCTTTAACTTAGGCATTTATAGTTATGTTATGAGAAATCTCATTTAAAATACGTTATTGCAGCTGAATGTCACATCTATTTATATAACCTTACCATTAATATTTCACTCTAAACTCAAGCAACTCCTGAAATCGATTTTAGGATCTATTTCCTATTATTATTATTATTATTATTATTATTATTATTATTATTTTTATTTTTTTTTTGTCAGGAATGACTTACTCGTACATAAATTGCACCGAAATACAATATTCGTACAAAGGGGATTTTCCAATGAAGGAAATTCATCATCCAACCCAAAAGACACGCATGTTGCCTTTGGACGCTTAGAATCAGAATGGAAGAACCCCACAAAAGGAAGGGCTCGTTAAAACCCTCCAAAAGCAAAACCCTGTGGGAAAAAAGCTCAAGGGGGAAAAAGAGTACCCTCCAACTATAAAAAAACATAGTTTTACAAATTGCTACTAAACACAGAACTACTTATTACTTCAAAAGTCCCCATTGCCATCAATTATCGTCGCATACTTTCTTTATTTTGCTCTGACTCTTGGTTGTTCCATTACTTCCTCGTCTAACCAAAAGGCCGCTTGGACAAAAACTTATATATAAGAAAAGAGACGACCTTATACACCACACCTGAAAAGGCTAAAACAAATCAAAAATCAACAACATTAGTAATAATAATAAAAAAAATATAATAATAATAATAATAATAATAATAATAATAATATAGTAATAATATAATATCTTTAAAATAAAATTTAACAGAAAAATATATAGTATTTAATATAAAAATAAAACTCTAACCAAAGGGGTCCCCTTTGGTTAGATACAAATTAAAGACTAAAATAGATCAAAAAAAAAATATTAAAAGCAATTTTCATAATAATATAGTATTTATGTAATAACTATCTTTAATTAAATAATAAATATGATCCTATTTCACTTACACTCAACAATATACTTAAAACAACAAAGTATTATTACATAATAATTCGATAATAACCAAACTTGCTAAAAAATTTGCAAATTATAAAAATTACCAATATTAGCATATATTCAAAATAATAAAAACTGAATAATTAAATCCAAAAATAGATTATGATATAGACAAGCCAACAAAATGGCACAAAATACCTCTTAAAGGTCCAAAAACTACGCCATCAATCATGGCCACCCAAAATGGTACAAAACTTAAAATGCTACTAATCAATCAAATTAAACCCAGAAAAGGAAACTAAAAAAATACAATCCACAAATTCAAACTCAAAACTAAAGGAAGACAACTCAAGGCTTTTAATAAAATTTAATTTAATAAAAGACAACTAAGGAAGACATACCAATTAGCAAGAAATAAAAGGTGCTAATTAACTAATTTAAAGGCAATTAAATTATCAATTAAAGCACATTAAAAACCACTCAATCAATCATCAATAAATTAAAAATAACTGAAATCAAATTACCAATCAAATTCCAACAAACCAACTAAATTGAAACAATCACTACACGGCAAATACATTCAAACCTCAGCACATAATTAACAAACTCGAAACCCAACTCAGAACTCAAGAATAGGTACTGAGTTAACTCGGAATAGCTAACCAAGCAATTCAATATTCTAATGATCAAACTCAGCGGTAACAACACAGCTGTGGACTTAACAACGAAACTCAGAAAGACAGAACACCCACAAATTGACTCAGCACACTAAAATTAACACATACAAATTGACCCTTAATCTACTCTAAATCAACACATAACAATCAAAATGGACGAAGACAAGAAATATCCGATGACCCTAAAATAATTCCGGCCATTAAAAACTGCCCAGAAATTAACAAGAAGAATATATATAGCACTGGATACAAGGATCTACATAAATGTACAATCAAAATTCACAACTAACAAATTTAAACAAAAAAAAAAATTTAATACTGAAGGTGTGATTGGGTAAATCAACTAGGTCATCAGATCATAAATCTATCAATTAAGAAAGAAAGGGAGAAGGGGGATGGAACAAGAGAAGAAGGCAGAAACCGGTGATGAGGATTCCGGTGAACCACACCCCACCACCGATGAATTACCAATAATAACAGCCCCATCCCGTCGGGGGAGGATGAACAACCCTTTTTCTTCTAACAATTCTCCTCGTGCCCTGTAGAAGATGCGATCTATGGTGGATAAACAGAGTACTACATTTTGGAATAGCAGCCATATCTAACTTCATGTTAGTTAAAAGTTTAAGCACAGATATGGTAAATTTTGGATTCTCTAATGTTGTGTTTGGTTGGGGAGAATGGAATGGAATAGAATGAATAGAATTTAAAGGAACATAAAATGAATAGGATCTATTTCTTATTTAACTATGGGCTTGGGTTCATTTAGGACACGTGTATAACATGTTTAAAAAACTAATCAGCAAAATACGTGACACTTGTTAACTAATATCTTGTTTTCTTTTTTTACATTCTTTTCATAAAAAAAAATTAATTACCTAAATATTAAAGATACTTTTTTTAAAATAATATAGAGTGTTATGGAATAAAAAGTAGGGTATATTTATTGCGTATTGAATGCTAGGGTTAAGGGGAGCTTCGAGCTTTAATGGCTGATCAAGTGTTTCGTGACTTAACTCGGGTACTCACAAGATGCCTACGTATCTTGCATATATCAAGAATCAAGCCAAAAACGTAGTTCTAGATGTGAAGGAGCAGGTCCTTATATAGGTGATGAAAACCCTAGAGTTAGAGTTGAATTAGGAGACTTGGTGGGCAAGTCACAGCCTTGGCCCAATTCTAGATCCTTCCAAAGGATAGATGGATAAGTATTGGAATTATATGCCTTGAAGACCACTCCTGATATGATTTGGTTTCCTTGTTGACTCAAATACGGGGTCTTTTATTTGGCTGATTTTACAGCTACGAATTTATTATCATTATTAAGGTTTTGGGCCTCGTAATTGGGCTTTGACCTTGGACCAACTTAGGTTCATTTAATGCAACATTAAATGTGTTTTTAGGGCTTACTTTCAGCCCATATCATTTGCCCCCCAACTTCTAGGAAAACTGATCAGATTTTCGTGGAAGTTATAACTGTCTTTTTCGAGACTCGGGGACGTTTTTATCCCTTACCTTGGACTCCTTATTTTTCGTACCCTCATATGGGGATTTTGATTTTACACTAGTGTTTCACATATATCGCCTTATTGTAAAGTGTGGAGCGACCTACACTTTTACGACGATTTGCCTTATTCGAGGTTTTAACTTGTGTCCTGTGCTTGCTTTTAGCAATTTTTGGCACTTTTATAGAGCTTTTATGCATTATTAGCATAAATTATTGCTCAATTTATCTAGAAAATATTTCTATAATTTTCCTCGTATTTTTCTGTACTTTTCCTAATATTTGAAGAATTTTCGTGTACTCACAGGTATTTTTCTAAATTATTCCTAATATTTTAAGAATTTTCTTGTACCCACCTGTATTTTTCTTAATTTTTCCTAATAACTTAGGAATTTTCGGGTATCCACAGGTATTTTTCTTAATTTTTCCTAATAATTTAGGAATTTTCGGGTACCCACAGGTATTTTTTTTAATTTTTCCTGATAATTTAGGAATTTTCGGGTACCCACAGGTATTTTTCTTAATTTTTCCTAATAATTTAGGAATTTTCGGGTACCCACAGATATTTTTCTAAATTATTCCTAATATTTTAAGAATTTTCTTATACCCACCGATATTTTTCTTAATTTTTCCTAATAACTTAGAAATTTTCGGGTACCCACAGGTATTTTTCTTAATTTTTCCTAATAATTTAGGAATTTTCAGGTACCCACAGGTATTTTTCTTAATTTTTCCTAATAATTTAGGAATTTTCGGGTACCCATAGGTATTTTTCTTAATTTTTCCTAATAATTTAGGAATTTTTGGGTACCCACATGTATTTTTCTTAATTTTTCCTAATAATTTAGGAATTAAATTGTAACCAATGTAAAACTTCAAGGGTCAAACTGTAATTTGACAATTTAGAATTCATTTTCCGAATGGAATTGTCCTGGGGCCTACCTTGTTTCATAAGTTACAGACTCACAGCTTCACTCGGCAAATTCAATCGGCCATATTTTTTTTTAAAGCATTGGCGATTGAAAATTCAACTGGGGACCACCCCATTTTTTCTTTCCTGTTCGGCAATTCTGCTCGGTTTTTTTTTTTTTTGGAACATTGGCGATTGAAAATCAACTGGGGACCACCCCATTTTTTCTTTCCTGTTCGGCAATTCCGCTCGTTTTTTTTTTGAACATTGGCGATTGAAAATTCAACTGGGGACCACCCCATTTTTTCTTTCCCGTTCGGCAATTCTGCTCGGTTTTTTTTTTGACATTTTCCGATTGGAAAATTTCAAGTGGGGCCACCCCATTTTTATCCTCCTGCTCGGCAATTTCATCCGGCATTTTTTTTAACATTTTCTGATTGGAAAATTTCAAGTGGGGACACCTCATTTTTATCCTCCTGCTCGGCAATTTCATCCGGCATTTTTTTTTAAACATTTTCCGATTGGAAAATTTCAAGTGGGGCCACCCCATTTTTATCCTCCTGCTCGGCAATTTCATCCGGCATTTTTTTTAAACAACCCAATTTTCGAATGAAAATTGATAGGTGGGTCCAGCCCATTTTTGGTCTTTATTCGATAAGTAGCAATCGAAAATTATTGTTTCGAATCTTTATTTCTCGAGTGAGATTTTCTGAATGGGGCTCTTGCCCTACTTGGATTTTTCAATTTTTCCTTCCTTTTCGAAAAATTCGAATCGAAAAATATTTCTTATTTATATTTGTACCGGACTAACCCTCCGGGGTTTTATTTATGCATTTTTCCGATTTTTCTTTTACTTAATTATTTTGTCATTTGTACTTGGCCTTTCTTGGCTAGGAATTCAAATATGCTTTGATACATAACGGACATAGAACTTGAGTAAAGAAAACCAAATTGCATTAATAAATTCTGAAATGGGTTCAACCCTTACATAGATACTCTACTTCCTACTCGGAGCTTAACTACTCCGTATGGTTTCGTCGACCTTATTTCTACTTCCTACTAGATATAAGTCATATCCTATGCAAGATAATCAAACATAATAGACTTTGAGGTTTGATGCATGCCAAGTACGAGGCACCTCATTTCCTTCCAATGTCTCCAATTTGTACGATCCACGTCCCAGTGTGTCCTTGACCCGATACGGGCCTTCCCAATTTGGGGATAGCTTTCCCTTTTGTCCAACTCCAGATGCTTCAATCTTTATAAGCACCAGGTCCCCCTGACGGAAGAACCTTTCTTTCACCCTTAGGTTATAGTAGAAGGAAGCTTTCTTCTGATGTTCAGTATTCCTAGCATGGGCTTCGTCCCTCACCTCATCGATCAAGTCGAGGGCCATCCTCATTCCTTCCTCATTTTTGTCTGGTTCAAAGGCTTCAACCCGTGGAGATACATGCATGATTTCCACGGGCACCACAGCTTCAGCCCCGTAGGCTAACATGAATGGGGTTTCACCAGTCGTCACTTTGCAGGTGGTGCGATATGCCCAGAGTATGGGCAACAGCTCATCCACCCAAGTTTTCCTAGAACGTTCCACCCTTTTCTTAAGTCCATCGAGGATGATTCGATTAGCAACTTCAGCTTGCCCATTGGCTTGAGGGTGGGCAACCGAGGTAAACCGAAGCTCAATTCCATTATCATCACAGTAGTCCCTAAATTCTTTGTTGTTGAATTGTAACCCATTTTCCGTAACCAGGATTCGTGGTATTCCATACCTACACATGACGTTCTCCCACAGGAACTGCACGACTTGCTTGGTCGTAATCTTGGCCAACGGTTTGGCTTCAATCCATTTGGTAAAGTAATCGATAGCAACTATCAAGAACTTCCTTTGTGCAGTGGCCATGGGAAATGGCCCAAGTATATCCATCCCCCACATAGCAAAGGGAATGGGGGAGCTGATGGATGTCAACATCTCTGGCGGTTGCCTAACCACTGGTGCATGTTTCTGGCACCGTTCACACTTTTTCACGTACTCTTTGGCATCAGCCATCATCTCAGGCCAATAGAATCCAAGCCTGACTATCTTGTGAGCTAGGACCCTGCCCCCCAAGTGCTGTCCATAAATCCCCTCATGGACCTCCTCAATAGCTGATTTGGCCTCCTCGGGTCTTAAGCACTTTAGATATGGAATCACAAAAGACTACTTGTATAGTATCCCTTCAATTAGTGCATACCTTAAAGCCCTCACAGACAATTTTCGTGCCTCCATGGCATTAGTCGGGAGCCAACCGGTCTCGAGGTGTGCTTTTATGGGATCTATCCAACATTCCCTGACATCAATAGGCGCGACCAACTTTGAATCGATGGTAGGGGCTCTCAGAACTTGGAAGTAGACACTTCCAGAGTAATTCTCTATCTCGGAGGAGGCGAACTTGGATAAGGCATCGGCCTTGATGTTCTCCTCCCTCGGAATGTGCTCTATGTAACACTCATCAAATTGAGTCATTACTGCCTTCACAAGCCTTAAGTACTTGGCCATGGTTTCATCCCTTGCCTCAAACTCTCCATTGACTTGGGCCACAACTAGCCTTGAATCTCCACAAACTTTAAGATTCTAACCCTTAATGCCCCTGCCAGACCAAGCCCGGCTATCAAAGCTTCATACTCTGCCTCATTGTTGGTTGTTGGGAAGTCCAACTTCAGTGCGTATTCAATCGCGAATCCATCGGGACTTTGCAGAACAAGACCTGCACCACTTGTTTTTGTTTTTGATGCCCCATCAAAATAAAGCATCCAGTATTCCTTCTCCTCGAGCACGGGTTCCTTATCCTCCTTATGCGGTTCATTGCCTTCTTGAGGTGCTATCTCTTGCCCCCCGACTTCTTGGTTGTCGATGGTACATTCAACCACGAAGTCAGCCAATGCCTGGGCTTTGATGGCCGTCCTTGGCTTGAACTTAACATCAAATTCTCCCAACTCAATTGCCCACTTGATGAGCCTACCACTAGCTTTAGGGTTGTGCAAAATATTCCTTAACGGTTGTTCTGTAAGGACCTCTATCTTATGTGCCTGAAAATAAGGCCGTAACTTCCTAGAAGCAGTTACCAATGCTAAGGCAAACTTCTCAATAGTGGAGTAATTCAACTCTGCTCCGTGTAAAACTTTACTCACATAGTATACGGGTTTCTGAACCTTGCTTTCCTCCTTTACCAGCACCGCACTCACAGCTTGACCAGAAATTGCTAAGTGGAGATAGAGGATTTCTCCCGTACTTGGCTTGGCTAGCAATGGGGCCTCAGCCATATACTTCTTCACTTGTTCAAAGGCCTCTTGGCTTTCCTCTGTCCATTCAAAGTTTTTTTACCTTCTTCAGGGTTTTAAAGAATGGCAAACACTTGTCCCCGGATTTGGAGACGAATCTCCCCAATGTAGCAATCCTCCCGGTTAATTTCTATATGTCCCTTATAGAACGTGGTGGTTCCATGTCCAAGATAGCCTTGATTTTGTCGGGGTTAGCCTCGATTCCCCGTTTCGAGACCATGAGACCCAAGAACTTTCCTGACCTAACACCGAAAGCACACTTGGTTGGGTTCAACATCATCTTATGGTGCCTCAGCACTTCAAATTCCTCACGTAGGTGCTCAATGTGATCTGCCTTGTGTAGGATTTTCACCAACATATCATCCACATAAACTTCCATAGTCTTTCCAATGAGATGGGCAAAAATCTTGTTTACCAACCTCTGATAGGTAGCTCCTGCGTTCTTCAGTCCAAAGGCCATGACCAGGTAACAATACACACCAAAGTCGGTGATGAATGATACCTTAGGGATGTCGTCCTTGTGCATCTTAATTTGGTTGTAGCCACTGAAGCCATCCATGAAACTCAGCTTGTCGTGCCCAGCCGTGGCATCTATCAACATATCGATCCTTGGCAAAGGGAAACAGTCCTTCGGGCATGCATCATTCAGATCAGTAAATTCTATGCACATCCTCCACTTTCCATTGGCCTTCTTGACCATTACAGGATTGGCCAACCATTCCGGGAACTGGATTTCGTCAATGAATCCTGCCTCTAGGAGTTTGTCAACCTCCTGTTTTATGGCCTCTTGCCTCTCAGGTGCGAAATTTCTCTTCTTTTGTTTCACCGTCTTCCGTTCCGGATCCACATTCAAGTTGTGTGTTATCAGTTGGGGATCTATCCCTGGCATATCGGCTGCTGTCCATGCAAATACGTCATTATTGTCTTGTAGGAAGGCAATCAGCTTGCTTCTCAAGGGGTCTTTCAGAGATGCTCCGATGTAAGTAACCTTCTCAGGATCTCCCAACTCCAAAGGTATGGGAATCAAGTCCTCTGCTGGCTTTCCTCTTCGTTCTTCATCCTCACGGATGTCCATATCCTCAATCGGGAGGACCTGCCCCCCAGTTCCATCAGGCCTCAAAGCGGCCACATAACAACTCCTTGCCATTTTTTGATCTCCTTTTTCTTCTCCCACACCGTTTTCGGTTGGGAACTTAATTTTCAAATGATATGTAGAGGCAACTGCCTTGAATGCATGGAGTCTTGTCCTGCCTAAGATAGCATTATAGGTAGACGTGGCTTTGATGACCAAAAAATTTAACATCTGAGTTGCCTCCCGTGGCTCCTGCCCTATAGTCACGGGTAGCTGAATTGTCCCCTCAATTTTCGATTCTACTCCGTTGAACCCGTATATGGGCATGTTTGACGGAGTCAACTGAGACTCAGTGTATCCCATCTTCAAAAAGGCATCATGGAACTGAATGCCCACCGATGCTCCATTGTCTATTAAGACTCTCTTCACTTGGGAGTTGCCTATCACAGGTGAAATCACCAGTGGATCATCATGGGGGAACTTCACCCCTTCAAGGTCCGAGTCATCGAATCCAATCGAGACCTCCGTTTTTGCACGCTTTGGTGCTTCCCCAACAATGTGCATCACCTCTCGTGCATATGCTTTTCTGGAATTTCTGCTTGACCCGGCCGCTGTCGGGCCACCGAAAATCATGTTTATCACTGGCCCCCGGGGCTGTGGATTACGGTTACGATCTTCATCATTCCTATCATAATCCCATCTCGAGTTTCCTCGATCCCCATCTTTGCAGAATTTATTTAACTTTCCTCTACGGATCAAGAACTCAATCTCATCTTTCAGTTGCCTACAATCGTCGGTATCGTGCCCCACGTCTTTGTGGAATCGGCAGTATTGGTTCTTATTTCTCTTCTCAGGATCTGTCCTTAGTGGCTTCGGTCATCTTACGTCCCTATCCTTCTCTATGTCCATCAGGATTTGGCTTCTTGGGGCGTTCAACCTTGCATAATCCGTAAACCTTTGTCCTGGACTACCCTTTTTAGGGGTTGAATCAGGATCTCTGCACGTGCGCGGGTACTTATCTCTTCCATCATATTCTTCTTCCGTCTTTCTCTTCCTAGAATTGTCACCATTCCCGGTGTTTCCCGTTACTGACTCTTTCTTTAGACTATCCTCAGCTTTGATATACTTAACCGCCCTTTGTTGAAGCTCAGTCATGTTCTCAGGGGGATGCTTGACCAATGACATCTTGAAATAAACATTTGAATTTCCATTCTGCAAAGCTACCATAGCCACTTTGTTTTCCAAATCAGTAATGTTGAGAGTCTCCTTTGTGAACCGTTTGAGGTAATCCCTCAAATTTTCATTCTTCCCTTGTATCACAGTCATGAGGGATGCAGAATCTTTCTCATGAATCCGTCCACCAATGAACTGGCTAACAAAAGCGGTGCTCAGCTCTTTAAAAGAGGCGATAGAGTTTGGTGGTAGGCGACTGTACCAACGTTGCGCCATGCCCGCTAGGGTTTGGGGAAACGCCCTACACTTCAAAGCATCGCTAGCAGGTTGTAGTAGTAGTGCATTAGAGAACGTCCTTACATGATTGACGGGGTCTCCCGTTCCATCGTAAGCCTTTATGGTAGGCATCTTGAACTTTCGTGATATGCGCGCATTCATCACCTCCTCTTCTAGGGACCTCATCCCTCCTCTCTCTCCTTGGGGTTCCTTCCAAACCAACAAAAGGAATTTCCCCTCCTGTTGTTAGTGGGGGTCGGCCCTGATTCTGTCTTTGTTGCTCCCGTTCTATGTCCTCCTTCAGTTTCTGGATCTTGGCCTCATGAGCCTTAATTTTTTCAGCAGCTGTTAGAGGGGGTCTATCATAAATTCTTCGTCGACCTTGCCCGATAGGTTCCTTACTTGGACGACGCCTCCTCGGGGGTTGATCTCTATCCTCATCTTCCGAGGATGAATCATCAGAATACGGGCCTGAGTAGTCATAGTATTGCTGGCCTTGATTGGGTCCTAAACCTCTGGTGTAAGGTGGATTGTACGGCTCGTGTATCTGGAGGGCATGACTGCTTGGTCCGGCTTGGTACGGGGGATAGTTGGGCAACCCATATATTGGGTTCGTGCTTGCGGGGATCACGGTAGTAGAGATCTGAGCGATGGGGGGAACGGATTGACCTCCAAGAGGGGAGACTACCATCTGTAGGGGATTCGTCCCTTGAGTAGAGGGATTCGTCACCGGAGGGAACGATCCATGAGTTTGCGCTTCAGTTCCTTGTGGCTGAGTGATCAGTGGTTGAGAACTCGCCCCTGGGGGCACTTGTTCCCCAATCGGGGGTGTGGTGGTGTTAGTATTGGTTTCAGAAAGTGTTGGTGTTCTCCGGGTGGTAACCATGGTTGATATCCGGTTCCCACAGACGACGCCAAATGTTATGGAATAAAAAGTAGGGTATATTTATTGCGTATTGAATGCTAGGGTTAAGGGGAGCTTCGAGCTTTAATGGCTGATCAAGTGTTTCGTGACTTAACTCGGGTCCTCACAAGATGCCTACGTATCTTGCATATATCAAGAATCAAGCCAAAAAACATAGTTCTAGATGTGAAGGAGCAGGTCCTTATATAGGTGATGAAAACCCTAGAGTTAGAGTTGAATTAGGAGACTTGGTGGGCAAGTCACAGCCTTGGCCCAATTCTAGATCCTTCCAAAGGATAGATGGATAAGTATTGGAATTATATGCCTTGAAGACCACTCCTGATATGATTTGGTTTCCTTGTTGACTCAAATACGGGGTCTTTTATTTGGCTGATTTTACAACTACGAATTTATTATCATTATTAAGGTTTTGGGCCTCGTAATTGGGCTTTGACCTTGGACCAACTTAGGTTCATTTAATGCAACATTAAATGTGTTTTTAGGGCTTACTTTCAGCCCATATCATTGAGAATATAACAATTTTTAATGCAGAATATATAAATTTTTTTGTAAAATTGATAATATCATTTTTTTCTAACAAAAAATACATAACACATTATAAGAGGAGTTAACATATAATTCTATAGTTTATAATTATTTTCTAACAAAAAATACATAACACATTATAAATTATAGCACATAAGTATAAATTCTTAAATATAAATAAATCATAAAAAATATCAAACCAAAAATATCCCAATATAAATATATTATGGCACATTATAAACAATGTTATTTTATTCTGGTATATCCCAATATAAATAAACAGAACATATATTCTATAAAATGTAATCGCTATAGAAAATACAACATAAACCAGAAATATATCACACATTCTAATATTTACATCAACTTGGAATTTATTCATTTTAATCAAATTAAAATTATGTTTTGTATTTAAAAATTATGTTATGTAAAATTTATGTTTTGTATTTAAAAATTATGTTCTGTATTTTAAAAATACATCACACACTCTAATATTTTTCATTAACTTGATAATTAATCATTTAGTCAAATTAAAAACAATTTTCTGTATATAGAATTATGTTTTGTATAATGCTGTAAAATGTGTTCGGTATGGAAGATACAACACACACCAAAAATATATCACACATTCTAATATTTACATCAACTTGAAAATTATTCATTTTAATCAAATTAAAAATTATGTTATTTATTTAAAAATTATGTTATGTAAAATTTATGTTTTGTATTTAAAAATTATGTTTTGTATTTTAAAAATACATTACACACAATAATATTTTTCATTAACTTGATAATTATTCATTTAGTCAAATTAAAAACAATTTTCTGTATTTAGAATTATGTTCTGTATAGTGCCGTAAAATGTGTTCGGCATGGAAGATACAAGACACACCAAAAATATAGCACACATTCTAATATTTACATCAACTTGTAAATTATTCATTTTAATCAAATTAAAAATTATGTTCTGTATTTAAAAATTATGTTATGTAAAATTTATGTTTTGTATTTAAAAATTATGTTCTGTATTTTAAAAATGCATCACACACACTAATATTTTTCATTAACTTGATAATTATTCATTTAGTGAAATTAAAAACTATTTTATATATTTAAAATTATGTTCGGTATAGAATATAAGACAATTTTAAATTACATAATAACAAAATGAAAGATAAAAAAGAATATAAAACCAAACACAACACGTACATATAAGTATCACGTGCATTAGGGTTTTTGCTGATAAGTTTTTTAAACAGACGTTATACACCTGTCCGTGAATCTGCTACTTTTTTAGTAGTATTGAATGGTTAAGATTAGAGTTACTTAGTTACCCAATAATATCAGTTCCTCGCTGAGAAACACACACACACACACACACACACACATATATATATATATATTAATTAAAAAAATTATATCATTAAAATGTACACATAATCTATTTTAAAATGTAACTTTTGGATTTTAAAAATAATAAACTAAATATTTTTTAATGTTTAGTCAAAAATTGATCAATTTGCTCATTAAAAAATCAAAAGGAACATGTAAATTGGGATGGAGGGAGTAATTGGTCAATCCTTTTACTTTTAGATGAAATTGACATTCGAGTTGATAGTAAAAATTAGTTAAAATTTTAATCCCGCAAGAAGCCCAATATATTGAAAGTGAAAGTGTCCTAAACCAATCATGTATGATGAGTTACGAGGAACTTTTTTGTAATCTATTTAATTTCATTTGTATTCATAAAAGACTTATTTGTTTATGTTACGGGCTTTATCTATTTAAAGTGTTTAAATAAGATGTTTGATAGTTTAGAGCAAAACTTTTAGAATTATGATGAGAATGTAATAGTGAGATCTAAAAGATGATAACTCTAAACTTAGATTGTTCCTGGTCGTAGGATAACTAATTGGTAGTTAGTTAATCCGTAAAGATCGGTACATACTATGCTTGCTTCTATATGAAGGATGCTTGTTCTCATAGGCATTTATGTGGTGACACTATAGCTAGTATATAGGTGCTTATTAGAGAATAAGTTCACTGAACATGACTCGAATAGTTGAACAACTAATGGAGTTCACTCACGTGTCAGTAGTTGTTCATATAGTGATGGTTGTACAAGTGTCCTTAGACTTGAGGTGATCATAGTCATCTTGTGTACATTGAACTATACTTTGGTTTAATTCTTAGTCTCTATGGACAATAATAAGGGCTCTTCTGTGCATATGTTAGGTCCGTTAAGATTGTAAAGGGGGGGTTGAATACAATCTTTACATTTTTCTCGAAATTTGTCCGTTAAATAAAATTTAGTTTTAGACAAATTTGTGCGGAATTAATTGAAACAAAATTCAAGTTAAATATAACGATATATTAAACTTGATGGTTGTTACAAAATCAGTACAGAGTGTTACCACGTTAATAAAAACTAATTAGAAAATTCGACATGAACTTTTCTAATTTAGTTAATAAAAATCGAGATAAGAACTAGGAAACTTAATTCGTTTGTAGTACAAGAGTCACAAATAATTAAGTTCTATCGGATCAAATATTACAAAAGAGTTGAACTTGATTTTCTGTGAATTAATTGAAATGGTCAGGAGCTTTAAAGATGAGAGAGATGTAATGTTTTGGCTGCTGTCTTTTTTCCTTCTGTCTCGTGTCTGTATGTTTGTTTGCCTTCTGTCCATTTAACAAAACCAGCTGAATATATCTTCTGTCTGATTTTAACACTTTTGCAGACTATCCGAAGACTATAGAAAGGCTTGCAGACTGTCCATGGAACATATAGACTATCGGTATGACTACCGATCCTCTTGTAGACTGTCGGTATGACTATCTGGCTTGGCAGACTACCCACTCCTTTTCCAGACTATCGGAATGACTATCCTGATAGTCTTTAATACATGACTTTCCTGGCAGACTACCATGCAGACTATCAACCTTTGTAGACTATCTTGCAGACTGTACTGAGCAGACTATCTTAGATAGTCTTTTTAACAATAAAACCATAGTCTAAAAATACTTCTGATAGTCTTTAGCAATTTATATTAATTCTGAATTAATTAATTCAATAATTAACTTAATTAATAAATTAATTCTTTTAAGAATTAATTTATTAATTAAGTTAACTAAATACTTTAAATTAATTAAGAAAAAATTAACATAATCCAAATAATAGTCTAACCTTCACTTTTAAACCACTGAAATAAACAAAGAACCTCCACTGAATATTTGTTGACGTTCAATGCACGGTCTGGTTCATGAACGACTAACTTCAATTTCAGTTCCTCATTTTGACTTTAAGTTGTGGTCTATTTCTTCTCTCAACTTTCTTCAAATATTCTGTACTGATACTGTTTCTTGTCACTTGTAGAAATCTTTGTCCTCTAAAACTGAATCCATGACTTTGAATACCACACTGAGGCTTGATCAGTTGACTGAACTTCTTCCAGTGTAAAGCATCAAAACTATAGACTGACTTGTTGATTTTTCTTCTGACAGATAACATCTTCTGATATTACTGTGACAGATAATATTATTTACTTATTACAATCTAATTTAAGTTGAGTTGAATCCTCAAACTACAAATAGGCTAAGTCATATGCCTTTCAATCTCCCCCTATTTGTTTGTTAGAAAATAACAAGCAAATCCCTAGAGGATAACTCAACTAACTCAACTTAAACTAGTAAATGATAAAGCATTAATAGCAAGTAAATAATGAAAAAGTTCTGGTATTTATAACAATTTCCAGATTCAAACATAAAGATAAATACAACATAGATGATCCTCTAGCCTAATTATATTAAACATTATCCTATCTTGATCTATCTAGCTCTAAAGATATAACATGTAGAGCAAGTCTTCAATTCTGACTGTCTTCCCTCCTGAATTCTCCTTCCTCTGGTTCATCCAACACTGGCAGATTCTTATGTAATTCATCATCAACAAGTAGCTCTCTTCTTGAAGATAACCCTGTAGGAAGGACTAGTGGAATTCCAAGTTTCTTTCTTAATTCACCTTTGAACTTCTCATAATCAGCAATGTTGGTTTGAGCATAGGATTTAATATGATCTGCATCTTCCCTTTTTGCTTGAGATGTAAATCCATGATTTCTGAGAATATACTCAACATATACTATGTGCTTGGTAGTATGGGTATATAACTCATCTGTCTAAAGGTTAACTGTATGAAGTACCTCACCTTTAAAGAATTTTACTTGACTAGGCTCTTTTATCACTTCAGGACAAGCCCTTTCAGCAAATTCCTTAAATTTCTCGTGAAGTAACACACCCAACTCAGAAGATGTTCTCACCTTTGGCCTTAGAACCCAAATTTCTGTCAATGGTCTGTCATAAAAGAACTGAAGAGACACTCTGTGTGTTCCAAAATTATGACAATCAACCATGATTACCAACTCATCGTTTCTTGGGTCAAATGCAGAAACTATCCTGATGACTTCTGTTTTTAATTCTCTCATGTACATCTCATGATCTGGATTAGCCTTTTTAAAGTTTTCAAAGATATTACAAAGACGACGATCATCATTTTCAGAAGTTTGAGGTAAGTCTATTGCTCTTTGAGCACGTTCCCATACTTCACCACTCTTATACCTGATGTATACCTTCCTTGCTTCAACCTTGAGGGCATGTTCCCGTTGCTTTGCTTCTGCTTCTGCTTTCTGAAGTCTTTCCTTGTGTGCAATCAGATCTAATGTCTTCTAAAGCCTTACATCTTTCAATTTCAGTTCTGCTTCTTTATTATCAATTAATGCTTTAGCTTCAAAATCCAGTCGTATTTGTTCAACTTCATATTCAGGATCCACTGGTTCTTCATCTTCCCATTGACTCAGATCTGGTTCTGGTATTACTTCACCAACATCAGGGAACTCCAAATCAGTAAACATATCCATGTCATCTGGTTCACATGTGTAGTAATAACCTTCAGTGTCTTCAGTTGCTTTCTGAGAATCTGCAGCTGCTTTCTTCTTCCCCTTATCTCTCCCTTGTGTACCTTAACCATTCTTCTTAGTTTTATCTTCAGAAGCACTCCCTTTTGACTTGTCTCCAGTAGCTCCACTAGAACCCCCTCTTGATTTCTCCCCCTTAGTTGAGGAATCCTCTACAGATGGATTAGATGCACCAGCTCCAGGGTCTCGCTCATCACCATTTCCACCTTCATCTCCAAAGAATTCCTTCTCTTCTTCTATAGGTGTGTGAGTCTTTCTAATTAGATTAAACAAATGTTTCAGCCCTTTAGCTTGACGTGCATTTTGCCTTTCAATCCGATCAAGACGATGTTCAGTGGACGACTGATTCTCACGTACCTCAATCTGAAGATCTTCAACTTTATCTGTAATAGAAGTGATAAATCTGTCTTGACTAACTGTGATGTCCGAAGAATCAGAGAGTATCTTTTCTTGAGATAGTTCAAGAGTGTTGATCTTGGTATTGAAAGCAGTCTTCATGATGTCTATGTCATTCTTTATTCCCACAAGCTGACTATTGACAGAGGTGGATGAAGAAGACCGTTCATCCACTTGTGCTCGAATTAATCTTGCTTCAGCTTTAGTTTCCTCAAGTTCATTTTCTAGAGCTTTAATCTTTTCTTGCAATGAATGAGTGTATGTGTCAGTGTGTGCACTCACCTAAATGTCACTCTGAGTTTCACTCATCTGACGTGCATGTGTTTCACTCAGTTTAGTGGTGGTCCTCACATCATTCCTCACAATTTCCTTAGCTCCAAAAGGTGTACCTGCAAATAAAATCACCCTAGCCACCTCTTGGGAGGTCAGTGGTGGTGCAATGGCAGTTCGCAATTCCATATCCTCAGTCATTTCTGTCATCTCATTAGGATTTGATGTCTGAATTGCTTCAGTGAAAGAAAGACCAAGTTGCCTTCCACTTTCTCCAGTCGAAACTGCAAGTGGAAATTCCATTGAGGGATCCATGTATTTTCCACCTGAGAGGGGAGATGATGATTCTATTATAAGTGGCTCAGAATCAAGATTTCCCTCGTAAGCCTGTGAAGGCTCCTCTGCCGTAACTATGGCAGACACTGTTTCCAACCCTATGTGCCCTCCTTGCTCGGTGTTCCTAGCAACATCAGAATCTAGATTTATGTCTTCCCCCATTGTGAGTAACAGGGGTGTGCTTGACTCTTTACAAGGTGCCAGGGCCCTATGGCGAATTTCAATAGTTTCATCCTGTTGAGAGGATGAAACTAGTAACTATTTATCGGCCATTTCAATGTCCAAATCCTGTTGGGAGGAGATGGATGGGCTTACAGTTGCCTCAGATTCAGTTCTACTCTTCTTTAGTAGAGGCAGAACTGTGGGTTCACTCATATCATCACTACTTCTTACAGATCTTTTAACCTGCAATTTCTTTTTGGTTCAATAGAATGTGGTTGTTTTTGACTTTGTGTTTGGCTCTTTGACCTGGGTTAGAGATTGTGGTGCTACAATCCCTTGGTCAGCCCTAACAACTACTTGGGTTCCAGAAACAATTTGAGATGCAGAAGTAGTTTCAGAGTTAAGTGGCAATACCTGTTTAGTAGCAACTACAGAAGTCCCAGCAGTGGTGGGTTGGTCCACTTGATGTTGATGTTCAGGTTCAGGAGCAGCTGCAGCTTCTTGTTCAGGGATATCTTGCTCAAGAACAGGTGCTGCTTGTTCAGGTTATGGTGCAATTGGCTCAGGAACTTGTTGTTCAATAGCAAGTGCAGGTGGTTCAATTTGCACTGGATCTTGTACATTTATGACTGGAAGATCTATGATGTTGACATAAACTGTGTTATGAATACTGGTACATTTGTGAACTTCCTCATTGTGGCTAACCCGGTGAAGAATTTCTTATGTGTTTTTCCTGACACTTCAGTACGAGAGTTAGCAAATAATATTTGATGAACATCAGGAACGACATGATTAAATATAATAGTTAAAAACCTAGGATAGTAATAGTCAACTTTACTACCCAAATCATGATCGCTCTTAGCAGTTATGAGACGACTTACAATAGCATCAAAAATTAATTTACCAAAATTAATCCTTTGATTATGAACAACTGCAAAACTAATTCGTTGAATCAAGGTTGGAATGTTATGAAAATTGTTCTTTTTAGTGTTGGCAAACACCTTAGCAACCGTGTCAAAGAAATAATCCCACTCAGCCATTAAGTTCTTCTTAGACAGCTTAGTAAGATCAATTTCCCCTTGATAATGAATGTCATGGAAAAATTTTGTCAAGACAGCTTCAGATGGAAAATCAACAAAGTCATTCGTTGGAAAATTCAGAACAGTGTTAATGGTTGATTCATCCACAACATAATGTGCCTCTCCTATCGTAAAGGTGAAAGATCTTGAGTCGGGAGAGAGAGCAACAAATCACCCAAAGTTGATCAACTTTTAAAGGAGCATTAAGGATCATAGCATGTCGAATAAGTGAACGCTCATTTAAAAATCGAATCCAAGGTTTAACCCTTTCAATAGTGTAACTATCGGGGTTAAAATGACCAACAAAATTATGTTTAATAATTTCCATATTAACAGCCATTATAATTACCCACACACTGAACTAATTTCACTTAATATGAATAAATTCGAATATAGGGGATTCTAACAATTAATTAACTTCATAGAAAATTCTGAAATTAGAGTATGTTAATCTCTGAACACACACGAACACACTGCTATTTTTAGATTTTGTAAACTCGTTCTCAAAGTTCAGATTATCCAAGAAATTCGATTGATTTTTCGAAAATTATGATTTCTAAAACCTCAACCAAATCGAGTGTTTAACCAATCCAATTAACGGGCTTAAGACGATCTTTACAGCCTTGTAATCAGTTTCTGATTAGGATGAAAAACAAGAGAGATTTTTGAAGAAAAATGGACAGCAGTTCGTTAGTGTATGTATATGTGTGTGTATCGATAGAGAAAACAAGGCTCAGAGACTTAACTCGTGAGCAAGACTAAAATTAGACTACCGATAGTCTGTGAAAACAAAGATCTATATATACTAACCGATAGTCTAAATAGATAGTCTATAAGAGATAAAAGAAAAACAATAGACTATTGGCTTTATAGACTATCGCTTGATAGTCTACCCGATAGTCTAAAAAGACTAGAAACATACAACTACTACAAATACTATTGATTAAAAAGACTACAGAACGTACTATAGACTATTGATATGTAAATGAAACAGACTATAGAATATACAGACTATTAATTTACAAAAATAATACATAGACTATTGAATATACTATAGACTAAATATTATTAACTGAATATAGACTATACAAATTGAAAGGCATATGACTCAGCCTATTTGTAGTTCGAGGATCCTAATCCAATTAAACTAGATTGTAATAAGTAAATAATATCAACTGTCACAGGAATCTCAAAAGATGATAACCGTCAGAAGAAAAATCAACAAGTCAATCTATAGTTTTGATGTTTTACACTGGAAGAAGATTCAGATATCTGATCAAGCCTCAAGGTAGCATTGAAACACATGGATTCATTTAAGGGACAGAGATTTTCTATAAGTGATAAGAAACAATTTCAGTACCGAATGATTGATGAGAGTGAAGAGTATAAAATGACCACAGTGTTAAAGTCACGATGAAGAACAGAGATTGGAGTTAGTCGTTCATGAACCAGACAGTACATCGAGCGTCAACATCGTTCCAGTGTATGTTCCTTATCATAATTACGTGGTTCGCAGTGAAGTATTGACTATTAAAGAATTTATGTTAATTCTACTTTAATTGATTAAATCAAGTAATTAAGTTAATAAATAAATTAATTCTATCAGAATTAATATATTTGTTAAAGTGATTATTAGATTAATTAAATAAGAATTAATATGAAAAAGAAATAATTAGTTAAATGATTTTTATAAATCATTTAATTAATTATAAACTGAAAAAATATGATACTATAACTATCAATTGATAGTTATACCGATAGTCATATACAGTTCAAAAGGAGATAGTCATATACAGTTCAACTGGATAGTCATATTTCATTCAAGGGATAGTAATACCGAATGTTATATTCACTGGATAGTAATACCGAATGTTATATTCACTGGATAGTTATACCGAAAGTTATATTTAAACTAGACAGTCATATTACATCAATTGATAGTCATACCGAATGTCACATTAGTGTTAACTGATTGTTATATCAGTTAAAACAAAGTAATATGACTATGGCTGTGTTATATAAAGCAGCAGAATGCAGAAGAAATGATGCAGTCGAGCAATACAGAAATATTACACACAGCAGCTCATATATCTCTCTCTCAAGCTCAAGAACACTTACAAATTAAATTCTGTAAATTCAAGTTCATCTCAGTTGTAATATTCTATCCATTGGAACTTGTTTACTTGTGATTCTTGTACTACTAGCGAATTAAGTTTCCTAGTTCACAAATTGATATCTTGATTTTTATTAACTAAATTAGCAAAGTTCATGTTGAATTTTCTAATTAGTTATTAATTACTTGATAATCGTTTGGACTAATTTTGTAACACCCAACAAGTTAATATATTGTTATACTCAACTTGAAATTTGTGTTATATTATTCCTCACAAAATATTCGTTTAAGTGAAAATTGTTTAACGAATAAATTTCAAGAAAATGGTATAGATTATATTCAACCCCCCCTTCTACAATCTTATCGGACCTAACAATTGGTATCAGAGCCTATTGATTGATACACAAATCAAGATCCTCATTTTACTCAATCAAAAATCAAGCTCGAATTTTTAACTCTCTTAAAGATTCATCATGTCAGCCAAAGGCATTGTTAAAATTCTTATCTTTAATAAAGATAACTATGACATGTGGAAAAACAAAATGAAGTTATTTCTTGATGTAGCAAATCCAAGATTCTTGTGGGTTTTGAAAAATGGACCAGTAATTCCTATCCAACATGATGCTGAAACGGTTACAAATGGAGTTGTAACAATACCTGCAAAATCATATCCAAAGGACCCTAAGAACTTTACCGCTGAAGAAAAAGAGGAAGCTGGATTGGATAAAAATTTGAGACTCATTCTATTAGATTCCCTAGATGCAGTAATGTATAGCCATGTAAGGAATTGTAAAACTGCTAAGCACATCTGGGAAACTATTGAGATCATTAATGAAGGGACTGATGAAGTCAAGGAAAATAGACTTCAAATTTTGACCTCTGAATATGAACACTTTAGAGCTGGCCCTAATGAAGGCATTCAGGAAGTGTTCGAAAGGTATAACAAAATAATCAACAACTTGCAAGTTCATGGCAAGCAATATACCCAGAAGGAGATCAACATGAAGTTTTTACTGACTATGCCTACTCACTTAGAGCATAGAATCACCGCCATCAGAGAATCTAGAGATTTAACTAAGATTGCTCTTGAAAGGCTGTTTGGTGTTCTGAAAACATATGAATTAGAACAAGTACAGCAAAAGGAATTCTATGGCAAAGGTAGAATGGAAAATTCTTCTACAGCTCTAGTAGTTGAGGTTGCTAAGGAAGTGGAAGCTAAAGTTGTTCAACCTAACAGCTTCAACAAGGAACAAACTGAAGTGGAACATGGCCAAACACCAGCTACTCAGGATGGTGGAGAATTTTACTCACTTGAAGAGCTGGATCAACTGGAAGATGAATCTATGGCGATGATGGTGAGACAATTCAGTAACTTCAGATTCAGAAGAAATCCAAAGTTCAGGTTTAAGTCAAATAACAGATTTCAGAGAGGAGGTTCTTCATCCTCTAGTAACAGGGGAGGTTACAAAACTGGAACTGTTGACAGAAGCAAGATCCGTTGTTTCAATTGTAATGAGTTGGGACACTTTGCTACTGAGTGTCAGAAACCCAAGCAAGCACAGAAGAAAGATTATGCTTCTGAAAAGAAGAAGAGTGGAAGAGCTTATGTAGCTGCTGGTAAAAGCTGGGATGACACATACAGCGTAGATGAAGAATATGGAAACTTTGCGCTGGTGGCAAATGATGATACATCAACTTATTACACCACACCGGTAATTCTAACTGATGCTGAATTAATTCATAGTTTACGTAATTGCTTGACTAATGCACAAAAAGGATACGATAGAATAAGTCTTATAAACACTAAACTTGAAAATGAACTGTTAGAATTGAAAAAGGTGCATATTAATCAAGATCAGCACATAGAAGAAATAGCTCGACTTAATTACAGAGATAAGTCGTTAGGAGAATACATGGTAAAACAAGTTGATAGGATTGCTGATCAAGACATCAGGATTAAAGAACTTGAAACACATATTAGAGCTTGTTATAATTCTATTAAAGTTTCTAAAGAGTTTTTCAACAAACAAGCGGTAGAACGAACTGTAGGAATAGGATTTGAATACAAAGAAGCTGTTGGTTCTTTGGGCAATCATTCTGCTAATCCTATTCCTGCTAAGGAAAGAGGTATACCACACATACTCAAGAATGTTGAAAAACCAATGTTTAATAAGTCTATTGCTGAACCACCAAATATGCTTTCTATTGTCATTCAGGAAGAAATGAAAAATGAGGACAGTGCTAATTGTATAGTCCTTGATAATGACAAATCTGCTAAGGAACAAGTTAAGGTTGTTGAATTAACTAGTTCTTCTCAAACAGGGTTAAGTGACAATAAGTTGAAAAAGAACAATAACAAGTCTGACATGCATGCCATGCCTATTATTGATTCTTCTCATAAAGCATGTGGTGTTGTCAATTGTATGTCTTGTGCTTTTAATATCATGTCTGCTTACTTCTCTGGTAATCATGCATGTGCTGATAAGACTGCCCCTCGACAACATATGAACAGAAACAAAAATGTCAAATCAATGACTGTTAGTCCTCCTTATGTTAGGAGAGATACATTTGTACCTAAGCCTAAACAAAGTTCTACTAAGGCTATTTACAAGGTCAAATGTCCAGTAAATGAAACAAGTCTTATTGCTGCTAAAGAAACGTGGATACCTAGAATAAAACAGAAGTTTGTCAAATCTGTTTATAAAGTGAAATGTTTGTTGAATAATGGTAAAGCTGTTGTTAAAGTAAAGAATGTTGTTTTGCCTGACAAAGGCCAATTCTTTAAGTATTCTGGACCCAATCAAATTTGGGTTCCGAAGAAGGTTTAATCCGTTTGTCATTGCAGGGTGTTGAGCAGGTTGAACGAGTGACCTGGATCTTGGACAGTGGATGTTCGAGGCATATGACTGGTGACAGAACCCTGCTGACAAATGTGGTGGAGAAGGCCGGCCCAGTAGTTACCTTTGGAGATAACAGCAAAGGTAGAACTGATGGATATGGCAGACTTGAAGCTGGAAATGTTATCATTGATGAAGTCTCTTTTGTGAAAGGACTTGAGCACAATCTGCTCAGTGTCAGTCAATTCTGTGACAAAGGTTATGAAGTTCATTTCAACAAGAAGAATTGTCTAATTTCACACAAGAGACATGAAAAGCCACAACTGATAGGAGTTAGAAAAGGCAATCTGTACGTAGCCAATATGAACTCAGGAAGCACTGAAGAAGTCACTTGCTTCTACACTAAAGCATCTAATGATGAGAGTTGGCTATGGCACAAGAAACTTTCTCATCTTAATTTTAAGACAATGAATTCTCTGGTTAAAAGAGAGTT
This sequence comes from Saposhnikovia divaricata, assembly GCA_036435485.1. Lineage (NCBI taxonomy): Eukaryota > Viridiplantae > Streptophyta > Magnoliopsida > Apiales > Apiaceae > Saposhnikovia > Saposhnikovia divaricata. The sequence continues at coordinate 32,740,897 of CM071600.1, forward strand.
GGTGAGAGGTTTACCTTCAATGGAATTCACTCAAGAAGGACTTTGTGATGCATGTCAAAAAGGCAAGCTAAAAAGGGCAAGTCACAGGAGCACTGACACATCTTCAATAACTGAACCATTACAATTACTTCATATGGATTTGTTTGGTCCAGTTAATGTGATGTCTATGTCAAGGAAGATATATGCTCTAGTGATTGTTGATGATTTTTCAAAATACACATGGGTCCTGTTTTTGAATTCTAAAGATGAGACTCCACAACTGGTGATTGATCACATCAAATTAATTGAGCGAGATTCTACGTATCCAGTGAGAGCTATAAGATCAGACAATGGAACTGAATTCAAGAATGCAGTTCTAAATGACTTTTGCACTGAGAAGGGTATAACTAGACAATACTCAGCTCCAAGAACTCCTCAGCAAAATGGGGTAGTGGAAAGAAAGAATAGAACCTTGATTGAAGCTGCACGTACTATGTTAAGTGAATCAAGGCTTCCATTGTACTTTTGGGCTGAAGCTATCAATACTGCGTGCTATACCCAGAATCGAACTCTAATCAATAAAGATCAAATGAAGACACCCTATGAAATTATGGCTGATAAGAAACCATCACTTAAATACTTTCATGTATTTGGGGCAAAGTGCTTTGTGCTTAAAGAAGGTGATGATCAAGGTGGTAAATTCGATACCAAAGCATTTGAAGCAATTTTTATTGGTTATTCAATGAGAGCATACAGGGTGTATGTGATTGATGAACAGAAGATGATGGAAAGTGTCAATGTAACATTTGATGACACTAAACTCCCTAGTATCCAAACTGAGAATCCATCTGAGAAGCTATCTTTCGATGACATGACAGATACAGATTCAGATGATGACAATGCACCTGAGATTTTTGCTGATGCTAATGACAACAATGATGATCAGGGTAATAGTGATGAAAACAATGATAGTAGTCAAAATTCCCCTGACTCTTCTAAACAATCATCATCTAGTCAACCTGGCAACAACTCAGGGGAGAAAATGAAGGGTCAACTGGTCACACACAACATCACAATGAAGATCAAGGCGAATCATCAAGATTTAATCTTCCCAGACAGACTGTTTGGAATAGAGCTCATCCTTTTGAGTTAATCATTGGTGATCCAGTTGTTGGTGTGAAGACTAGAAGAGCTTTTCAGAATCAATGTAATTATTCAGGGTTTCTGTCTGAAATGGAACCTAAGAAAACTGAAGAAGCTCTTTCTGATCCTGATTGGGTGATTGCTATGCAAGATGAACTCAATCAATTTAAACAACAAGAAGTTTGGAAGCTGGTACCCAGACCTACAGACAGACCAGTGGTTGGCACTAGGTGGGTATTCAGAAACAAACTTGATGAAGATGGCACAGTGACGAGAAATAAAGAAAGACTGGTAGCAAAGGGTTACTCCCAATCTGAAGGCATTGATTATGATGAGACCTATGCTCCGGTGGCTAGACTTGAGGCCATAAGAATATTCTTGGCATTCGCAGCATTTTTAAACTTTAAAGTTTATCAAATGGATGTCAAGAGTGCTTTCTTGAATGGCAAGCTAGATGAAGAGGTTTATGTAGAACAGCCCCTGGATTTGAAGATCTAGATTTAATTGACTATGTCTACTTCCTTTTCAAGGCTGTCTATGGTCTTAAGCAAGCACCAAGGAAATGGTATGACACTCTCTCTGAATTTTTACTTGAAAATGATTTTGTTAGAGGTGTCATAGACAAAACTCTCTTCACAAAGAAACATAAGAATGATACTATTATAGTCCAAGTCTATGTGGACGATATAATATTCGGGTCTACTAATGATCTTTTGTGCAAGAAATTTGCGAAGTTAATGCAGGGAAAATTTGAAATGAGCATGATGGGTGAGCTGAAGTTCTTTCTTGGTTTACAAATAAGTCAAAGGACAGATGGAATATTTATCTGTCAATCCAAGTATGTCAAAGAGCTTCTCAAGAAGTATCAAATGGAGGATTCATCTTCAACAAGAACACCATCATCTACTGCTGTCAAATTTGGAGCATGTGAAAATTCTGCCAAGGTAGATATCACAAGCTACAGAGGTATGATAGGCTCATTACTTTACCTTACTGCAAGTAGACCTAATATTATGCATGCTACGTGTTTATGTGCAAGGTTCCAATCGGATCCTAGAGATGTTCATCTCATTGCTGTTAAACGAATTCTGAGATATCTTAAGGGTACGCCTAACTTAGGCATCTGGTACCCTAAAGATTCTGGTTTTAATCTTGTTGGATATACAGATTCAGACTATGCAGGAAGTGTTGTGGATAGAAAAAGCACATCTGGGAGTTGTCAATTCCTAGGTGGTAGACTGGTTTCCTGGTACAGCAAGAAACAACAAACAGTTTCCAACTCAACAGCTGAAGCTGAATATATAGCTGCTGGAAGCTGTTGCGCACAGATTTTGTGGATCAGGAATCATCTGAGAGACTATGGCTTTGTACTTGATAAAATTCCTATTTTATGTGACAATACAAGTGCCATAGCAATCTCTAACAATCCTGTGCAGCACACAAGGACAAAGCATATTGACATCAGGTATCATTTTATTCGAGAGCATGTCATGAATGGTACCGTGGAGTTACTTTTTGTACCTACGGAAGAACAAACAACAGATATTTTTACTAAGTCTCTTGACGAATCCACATTTACCAGAATTGTTGGTGAATTGGGTATGTTAAATAGTCCTAGTAATTAAACTGGTTAATATCTGAGGTTTGATCTTTAATAATTTACAAGTGATTGATGTGTTAATATTTGTTATTAAAATCACTTGTATAATTATTTTATCAACTTATACTTTTGCTTGTTTCTTCTTAAATCATTGTTATTATCTTCTCTATATATTTTTAATTACTTCTTGTGTTTTTAGATTAATTCATTTTCTTTAAAATTATTTTTCTCGAATTTTACAAGCTGTAATTTATGAAAAATCTATTTTTCTTGAAAATGTTATTATTTTAAATTCAGTTTAATTATTTTTGTTGTTTAAATAAATTATAGTTCCTTTTTGAATAATTTTCTATATGGAAATTATATTATTAGAAAATTTATAGATTTATTAATTCATCAGAAATAATTATGTAAATATTTAGTATGTTATTTTATTTTATTTTATTTTATTTTATTTGTAGTGTTTGTCCTTTTGTTATTAATGTTTGATTTCGTAAAAAGGACCACCTATGATCGTTTTAATAATTTTTATTATGTCTATTAATGCTAGTGTAAATTAATGTGTTATTTATAATACATTATTTAATAATTAAGTTGTTTTATTATTAGAATTTATTACTTGTTAAAATTCTGTTAATATTCGATTTTTAGAATAGTTATATTAGCTATTTTGTTGAAATATAACTATCGGTATAACAATCCATCTGATTGTTATATTCGAATTTGTCATAGTTATATTAGTTAAAATTAGTATAATATAACTTAGTAATAAGATAGTTATAATTTTGTTTTCTGTAAATATAACTGTTATTAATTAATAGTTATATTATGTGTTTTACTCGAAATATGACTATCGGTATAACTATTGATTCGATTGTCATATCCTTTGTTTTTCAATAGTTATATTTAGGCTTAATTATTATATAACTGTCTAATTTGGATAGTTATATTACGTTTAAACGTAATACAACTATCGGTATGACTATCACCCGATAGTCATATCTAGCTGTTTTATATTTAAGCAGATTGTTATATTCAGTAGTTATATCATTGTGTTAAGTCATATTAGCGTGTTAAGTCACCTAATTACTCTCGTGCGATACATACATACATATACACACATCTAAGTCGAATTACTGCCCAAATTCAATCTCAAATCACTCTGTAATCTCGATTCTAAGAACAAAACTGAATTACCTAGTCGATTTTCATCAAAACAACGGTTTAAATGTAAGATTTAGATGAGTTTTGATGATTTTGGTTGAAAAATTTCGAATTTTCGATCTAAATTTCAAAGAGATTGGTGGTGTTTTTTCAAAAACTAAAAATATGTGTGTGTTTGTACTGGTATCAAGATCTTTGCCTCAAATTTTCAGAATTTTTGGTGAAGATTTTGATTTTTCGAATTTTTAAGTATTTATTAATTCGAATTTTGTGATTTAATTGGGTTAATTGTTGAATTTTGCAGATTTCTTAATTTTAATCCTTGATTTGGAATGGCTGGTGCTTATAATAATTTTGAGCTTGTTAATCACAATTATATTGGATATTTTAATCCCGAGGATTGCTCGGTGGATCGGTTCAAGCCCTGGATAAAATTCCTAAACGAACAAAATATCTGTAGCCATCCTATAACTGCAAATGTTCCCATGAAATTTGGTCCACTTAAACTAATGTGTACTACAGCTGTCTCAGATGAAAGATCGTTTTCCTTCAACTTTAATGATAAGACATATACAGTGGATGAATCTGTCTTCAATGCTGCTCTAAAACTTCCTACTGAACAATTTGCTGAAGCGCCATCAAATGATGAGTTGGCTCAATTCTTTACAAATCTGAACTATCAAGGTCAACTGGATCTTAAACGTCCACTCAAAAGCAATCTTGTTCAAGAATGGAACATTTTCTTCGAGATCATAGCAAAGGTGTTTGCTAATTCTACCAAGAGTAACAATACTGTCATCACAGGTATGTTACATTCAATTGGTTTCTCAATTGCTCACAATAGAAGGATCAACTTTGGCAGCTTGATATGGCCTATTTTGTTAAATCGTGTGAAGAAGGCTAGAAAGAACTTTGGGAAAGGTAAAATGGTTAAGTGTCATTATCCTCGATTTTTGACATTAATTTTTAATCATCTTATGCCTAAGGATCAACCTGCTCCTTTTCCAAATGATCGAATTCAATGGTCTGGTAAACCAAACAAGAAGTTCTACACTAGGTTGGATACTTCTAAGGTTTTGTTGCATGTTCCAGTGGTCATAACACCATATATGTCCACATTCATAAATTTGCAAAATGTTATGCCTCAACCAGTTGCTGGGTTACTTGAAATTGAACAAGCTCCAGAACATGAAGCAGAACAAGCTCCTGAACATCAACCAGAACCAGAACCTCAACCTGATCCAGAACCATTAACTGCTTCTGAACCTCAACTTCAAGTGGATCAACCCACTCAGAATGAAGATGATGTATCTGTCAATGATCAGGTATTTGACTCAACTACTTTGCAATCTGAATATCTTTCTGATAGTCAATTAATTGTGAGAAGTGACCAAGGGGCTGTAGAACCACAACCCTTATCCCAGGTCAATGCACCAAACACTGATCCTAAATTCTCCAAACACTATCGCAGAAAGAAATTGTCACTTAAAAGAGCTAACCCTAGTAGTGATGTCTTGAGTGAAACAGATTTGCCTTTACAAAAGAAAGGTAGAACCATGTCAAAGGCAATCATAAACCCATTCATTCCTTCAAGCACACCCCTGTTACTCACAATGGGGGAAGATATTTTCTTACATGAAGCTGAAAACATTGTTATGCAAGAAGAGCAAGTTACAGTGCCTGCCATTGTTACGGCAGAAGAACCCTCACAGGTTGATCGGGATTTGCGAACTCCCATTGCACCACCACTGACCTTCCAAGAGGAGGCTAGGGTGATTTCTAGTGCAGGTACAATGGATGCAGCTCAGGAATATGAGAGGAGTGATGTGAGAATTACCTCAAATCTGAGTGAAACACTAGCACGTGAGGTGAGTGATACTCATAGAGCGATTGAGGTGAGAGCACACAATGACACATACACTTTATCTCTCATGGCACAACTTGATCAAATGAAAGAAAATCTTGCTCAAGCTGAAGAAGACAATAAAAACTTAAGGTTTGACATGGATAACATGAGAACTATCTTCAACAACAAGATCAGTGCACTTAAACTCTCTCAACAACAAGCAATCGAAGACTCTGGAGATGTCACAGTGGCTCAAGATCTCATTATATCTTCTATGTCAAATCAGATTGAAGATCTTCAGAATAACATAAATGAGAATCACTTATCCACTGAACATCGTCTCAGTCAAATTGAAAGGCAAAATGATCATCAAGCAAAGGGGTTGAGACACTTATATAATGTCATTAGTAGAACTCACTCACTTACAGCAGAAGAGAAAAAATTCTTTGGAAGTAGTTATGAAAGTGACCCTGGAGCTGGTACAAGCAATAAAGCTGTAGAGGATTCCTCAACTAAGGGGGAGAAATCTAGAGGGGGAGGAAGTGTGAGTAAAGAGAAAGATGAAGATAGGAGTGAGGGGAAGAAGAAGACGACTCATCAAGCAGCAGAACAGCATGATGATGATGCTGTAGAAGGTTACTACTATACAGGTGAACCTGATATTGATCTGTTTGCTGACTTACAATTTCCTGATGTTGGTGAAGAATTCGATGAACCGGATCTCAGTTTTTGGGATGATGAAGAGCCGATAATTCCTGATTCTGTTGAAACACAAAGAATGAATTTTGAAGCAAATAAAGAACTTGAACAGAATGAAGCTAATCTGTCAATGAGAGAAGAAAGACTCAAGAAGACACTCGAACAGTTAGCCCATAATGAAAGACTTCTAAAGGCTGAACAGGAAGCACTTCAAAAGAAACATGCTCAAAAGCTGGAAGCTAGAAAGATGTACATCAAGTACAAAAATGGTGATAAGTGGGAACGTGCTCAAAAGGTAATAGACTCACCACAAACTTCTGACTATGATGATCGTCGGATGATTGCTATTTTTGAAAGCTTTAAAAAGAAGAACCATGTACATGACATGTACTTAAAAGCTTTGAAGACAGAAATTGTGAGAATAACTACTGCATCTGATCCTAAGAATGGTGAGCTACTAATCTTTGTTGAATGTCATAAGCTTGGATCTCACAAAGTATCTCTTCAGTTCTTCTATGATAGATCTCTGTCAGAGCTTTGGGTGTTGAGACCAAAAGTAAGACATCTTCTGAGCTAGGTATACTGCTTCATGAAAAAATTCAAGAATTTGCTGAAAGAGCTGGTCCTGAAGTTATAGATAACCCTCCACAAGTTAAAATTCTTAAGGGAGAGGTTATTCACACTGTTAATCTTCAGACAGAAGAATTATATACACATCTTGCCAGACATTTGGTATATGTTGAATATGCTCTTCGAAATCATGGTTTTGCATCACAAGAAAAAATTGAAGCTACAGATCATATTCGATCCTATGCTCAGACCAACATGAAGAAGTACAAGCAGTATCAAGGTGAGTTGAGAAAGAAACTTGGAATACCACTGGTTTATCCTACAGATGTGTCATCCAGAAGGGAATTACTTGTTGATTCTGAATTGATCAAGAATCTACCTAATATGGATGAACAAGAAGAAGGAGAAATCAACGAGGAAGAAGGTGGTAAATGAAGATTAGCTCTACAAGTTATATCATTAGAGCTTTGATAGAACAAGATAGGATAATTGTCTTATATGATCAGTCTAGAGGATCATCTATCTTGTATTTATATTTTCTGTTTGAATCTGGATAATGTTAATATGAACCAGAACTTTTCCATTATTTACTTAGCATTTAAAGTGTTTTCTTTTACTTGTTTAATTGGGATTAGTTGAAGAATCCTCTAGGTATTCGCTTGTTATTGTATAACAAACAAATAGGGGGAGATTGAAAGGCATATGACTCAGCCTATTTGTAGTTCGAGGATCCTAATCCAATTAAACTAGATTGTAATAAGTAAATAATATCAACTGTCACAGGAATCTCAAAAGATGATAACCGTCAGAAGAAAAATCAACAAGTCAATCTATAGTTTTGATGTTTTACACTGGAAGAAGATTCAGATATCTGATCAAGCCTCAAGGTAGCATTGAAACACATGGATTCATTTAAGGGACAGAGATTTTCTATAAGTGATAAGAAACAATTTCAGTACCGAATGATTGATGAGAGTGAAGAGTATAAAAAGACCACAGTGTTAAAGTCACGATGAAGAACAGAGATTGGAGTTAGTCGTTCATGAACCAGACAGTACATCGAGCGTCAACATCGTTCCAGTGTATGTTCCTTATCATAATTACGTGGTTCGCAGTGAAGTATTGACTATTAAAGAATTTATGTTAATTCTACTTTAATTGATTAAATCAAGTAATTAAGTTAATAAATAAATTAATTCTATCAGAATTAATATATTTGTTAAAGTGATTATTAGATTAATTAAATAAGAATTAATATGAAAAAGAAATAATTAGTTAAATGATTTTTATAAATCATTTAATTAATTATAAACTGAAAAAATATGATACTATAACTATCAATTGATAGATATACCGATAGTCATATACAGTTCAAAAGGAGATAGTCATATACAGTTCAACTGGATAGTCATATTTCATTCAAGGGATAGTAATACCGAATGTTATATTCACTGGATAGTAATACCGAATGTTATATTCACTGGATAGTTATACCGAAAGTTATATTTAAACTGGACAGTCATATTACATCAATTGATAGTCATACTGAATGTCATATTAGTGTTAACTGATTGTTATATCAGTTAAAACAAAGTAATATGACTATGGCTGTGTTATATAAAGCAGCAGAATGCAGAAGAAATGATGCAGTCGAGCAATACAGAAATATTACACACAGCAGCTCATATATCTCTCTCTCAAGCTCAAGAACACTTACAAATTAAATTCTGTAAATTCAAGTTCATCTCAGTTGTAATATTCTATCCATTGGAACTTGTTTACTTGTGATTCTTGTACTACTAGTGATATGGGCTAAAAATAAGCCCTAAAGACACATTTAATGTCGCACTAATTAGACCCAGCATGGTCCAAACGTGGGGCCCATTAATGAGGTCAGAATCCCTATTTTAATATTAATTTCGTAATTAATATTAAGGGAAATAAACAGCTCAGCAATAAGAGTTGGATAAGGATATTATTTCCATTAGACTTAGCCACCAAGGCATCCAATTCGATATGGAAACTGATTCCTACAAGGAATTGATCTGGAACCTTCCTCAGGGAGGTGACTTGCCCACCAAGTCTCCGAATCCTACCATAATTCTAAGGCTTCTCAGCCTATATAAAGGGCCTGACCCCTCATTCTCAGAACTACGTTTTCTTGGCTTGATTCTCTAATACAGAGATACGTAGGCATTCTGTGAGGACCGCTTAGTCTCGAACGCAGAAGCAGCCATTAAAGCACGAAGCTCACGAACCCTAGCATTAAATACACAAACCCTAGCCGCAATAATTTCAACCTGGTTTTTATTCCACAACATTTGGCGCCGTCTGTGGGAAGACAACATCAACCATGGTTCAAACACGAAGAACAACACCAGTTGCAACTGAGGTCATACCTCTCAGATCTGCTCCACCCATCACCGAACAGGTTCCCCCAGCATCAGGGGCGATTGCCCAACAAGCTCCGCCAGCATCAGGGGCGATCACCCAATCTCAAGTTTCTCAACAATCAGGGGCGATCCCCCACGTTGAGAGTACATTACCTCCGATTACCCGTACAAGACGAGAAACCAATCCTCTTCAGATGGTGGCCTCTCCTCTGATTGATCCGAACAACCCATCGCATGGGGTCCAGATCCACACTACAGATCTCCCCGTGAGTACTAACCCGACATACGGGCTGCCTAATTATCCTCCTATCCAAGGGACAGGCCCAAGTGGTCACGCTTTGCAGATCCGAGATCGAGAGTATCACGATTATTCGGGTCCTTATACTGATGAAACCTCCTCCGACGATGAGGATGATGACCGTGATGAAGCCCCGAGGAGGCGACGTGCTAGTAGAGAACCTCGAAGGAGGACTCAAGACATCCGTGATGGACAATCTTTGACAACTGCTGAAAGGATCAAGGCTTATGAGGCCGAGATCTTAAAATTGAAGGAAGATATGGCAAGAGAACAAGCTAGGCTAAATCAAACTCAGCCTCCTCCAACTGCAGGAAGGATTCCCATCATTGATTTGGAGAGGTCTTCAAGGAGACAAAGAAGGGCTGATGCCTCATTTGGAAGAAAAACCACAAGGATGGAAATTCCCAAGGGAAACCCCAAAGATCTGATGCCTCTCGGAGATCCTGATGATCCAACACCCCCGTTCACCGAGGAAGTGATGAATGCTCACATCTCTAGGAAGTTTAAGATGCCTACAATAAAGGCTTATGATGGAACGGGTGATCCCGCAACTCATGTGAGAACGTTTACGAGCGCATTGTTACTGCAGCCTGCTAACGATGCCCTTAAGTGTAGGGCGTTTCCCCAAACCCTGTCGGGCATGGCGCAACGTTGGTATAGTCGTTTACCTCCTAACTCGATTAGCTCTTTCAAGGAGTTGAGTACCGCTTTTGTCAGTCAATTCATTAGCGGAAGAATTCATGAGAAAAGCTCTGCATCCCTTATGTATGTAATACAGGGAAAGAATGAAAATCTGAGGGATTACCTTAAGCGATTCACTAAGGAGACCCTGAATATCACTGATTTGGAAAATAAGGTGGCAATGGTAGCCCTGGAGCACGGAACCACTGACCTCTTCTTCAAGAGATCATTGGCGAAGCATCCCCCGGAGAACATGACTGAGCTCCAACGAAGGGCTGATAAGTATATTAAAGCTGAGGATAGCTTGAAGAAAGAAACCACCGTAGGTGGAGGGGGAGGTAACAATGACTCCAAGAAGCGAAAGCAAGACCAGGACTATGATGATCAAGAGTATGATGCTAGGGACAAGTATCCCCGAACTAGCGAGGACTCCGACTCTGCCCCTAAGAAGAACCAAGGGTCAAGGTTCACTGAGTATGCAAGGTTGAATACTCCGAGGAGTCGAATCTTGTTGGACATTGAGAATGATAAGGATTTCAGATGGCCGAAGCCACTCAGGGGTGATCCCGCAAAGAGAAACCAGAATCAGTATTGCAGATTCCATAGAGACGTGGGGCATGACACTAACGATTGCAAGCAACTCAAAGATGAGATCGAGTTTTTGATCCGTAGAGGGAAGCTGAGGCACTTCACTAAGGGTGAAGACCGTGGTAACCAGAGAAGAGACTATAATAGAAGGGATGACGATCAAGATCGCAACCCACATCCCCGAGGGCTAGTAATCAACATGATCTCAGGAGGCCCGACTGCGGTCGGGACAACTAGGAACTCTCGAAAGGCTTATGCTCGAGAGGTGTTGCACATCGTGGGAGAGGCCCCGAAGCGTGCAAAAACTGAGGTAGCGATTAGCTTTGATGACTCAGACTTGGAAGGAGTAAAGTTCCCCCATGACGACCCGTTGGTCATAACTCCTGTGATTGGAAATTCGGAGGTGAAGCGAGTCTTGATAGACAATGGAGCTTCCGTTGACATTCTGTTTCATGATGCGTTTGTGAAGATGGGATACACTGATTCTCAGTTGACCCCCAATAACATGCCTATATACGGATTTAATGGAGTAAAATCCAAAGTCGAAGGGACTATTCAGCTGCCTGTAACTATCGGGCAAGAGCCCAAGGAGGCCACTCAGATGTTGAACTTCCTGGTAATCAAGGCGGCTTCAACGTACAACGCTATCCTTGGAAGGACTGGACTTCATGCATTCAAGGTTGTTGCCTCAACCTATCATGTGAAGATCAAGTTCCCTACCAGGAATGGTGTTGGAGAACATAAAGGTGATCAGAAGATGGCACGAAGCTGTTATGTAGCCTCGTTAAGGCCTGACGGAGTCGGGGGGCAGGTCCTTCCGATTGAAGACATGGAAGTCCACAGTGGTAAGGAACACAAAGAAAGGTCAGCAAAGGACATCACACAGAAGCCTCGGACAGCCATTGAGGCTAAGGCGTTAACTGACTTTGTGGTTGAGTGTACCATTGGCAACCAAGAAGTTGGGGGGCAGGAGGTAGTACCCCGAGCAGGAAGTGAACTGCAGAATAAGAATGAGGAGACCAGAAGGAGTGGCGGGTGCTCTATTTTGATGGAGCATCAAAAACAAAATCAAGTGGTGCAGGCCTAGTCTTGCAAAACCCCGATTGGGCTTAAAGTTATCCTAGTAGGACTTAGCTTCATATTTATATAGTAGAAGTAGAGATAAGGTTCGTTGAAACCATTACAGAGCATGTTGCTCCGAGTAGGACAGTAGTACTCTATGTAAGGGTTGAACCCATTTCAAGTTATTAATGCAAGTTTGTTTTCCATTCATTGATTGTGATTTTATTTATGTGCCAAGCACCTGATGTGTGAGTCAAAGAAGACCAAGTACTGAAAATAAAAGAATACACGAATGAAAACAAACGAATGCATACCTCGAGTGGTAGAGTTAGGTTACAGCAGATAAGAGTTTAAGTCCTCGAAGGACCCTGGATAAAGACAAACGTTGAAGTCCTGATGGAACACCCGTTGAAGAAACATATTGCATAGCCCGAAAGCCAATGGAAGGCTCATAAAGTGGGCAATCAAACTAGGAGAATTCGATGTTAATTACAAGCCTAGGATGGCCATCAAAGCCCAGGCTCTAGCTGACTTCGTGGTTGAATATACCATTGACAACCAAGAAGTCGGGGGGCAGGAGGTAATAGACCAGGAAGGTCAGCAAGGTGAGAAACCCCTGGAAGAGAAGAAGGAATATTGGATGCTCTATTTTGATGGGGCATCAAAAACAAAAAGCTCTATTTGCATGGGGCGTCAAAAACAAAAACCAGTGGTGCAGGTTAAGTTCTGCAAAGCCCCGATGGGTTCACACTCGAGTATGCCTTGAAGTTGGACTTCCAAACAACCTACAACGAGGCGGAGTATGAAGATCTGATAGCCGACCTTAGACTGACAAGAGCCCTGAGGGTCAAGAACCTGAAAGTCTGTGGAGACTCAAAGTTGGTAGTCTCACAAGTCAATGGAGACTTTGAGGTTAGAGAAAAGAATATGGCCAAATACTTGAGGATTGTGAAAGCTGCGATAGCCCAGTTAGATGAGTGCCAGGTATATCCCAAGGGAAGAGAATACAAAGGTCAATGCCTTATCTCAATTCAAGGGTCGAGACCCATTCTGGGAGCGTCTACTTCCAAGTCCTGAAGACCCCCACCATCGATTCGAAGTTGGTGGCACCGTTTGATGTAGGAAGCTGTCAGATAGACCCTATCAAAGCTCATCTTAAGACTGGTTGGCTCCTTGATATTTCCTGAAAGCACGGAAACTGTTAATGAGAGTGTTGAGATAAGAAGTCCTTTACAATTCCACACTTGAGGTCTTGAACTTCAAATCTCAAAATTCAAGCCTTGATGGCCAATAAGGTTGTCTGCCTCCAAACGAACCTGACAAGAGGCATCAGGCTACTTAAAACCTAGCCAAGGTTCTACAAGTATAAGAAGAAGGTTGGAAACCTAGAAGTAAGATAGAGGGTTGACAACCAGCCAAGGCACACCAGACTTGAAGTCAAGTGCTCAGTGGCAAGTGAACTTCTTGAACGATCAACCGAGAAGCAAGACCTCCAGTATATGAAGCAAGGGGGGCAAAAAATAAGGGACTCCATCATTTCAACATCTTAGAATGAGAGTTAAAGGTTGAATGGTTGATGATAACCAACAACCACGAATGAATTCTCGTTTTCGAATCAAGGACTCAACAAACGAATTAAGGCCCTGAAGGTCACGAAAGCTAAGAAACGGGTCGTTTCAAGGTTCTGCAGGAATCTCAAAAATTTGAAAATAATAAGGCTGAGAGCCCGACAAAAACCAAAGAAACGGTCCACAAATAAAAATTGGCCCAAAGGATAGGAGCCTAGAACACCAACGCCCAAAAAGCTAAATCTCCTAGGCGTTGGATCAAATAAAGCCTCCTTGGCGGGGATACCCACGCCAAGGCTGGAGTAACAAATGAAGGGTATTAAAGTACCCACGCCAAGAAGACTTAAAATCATAAGACAAGGTATCACAAAGTGCCTCCTTGGCGGGGGTACCCATGCCAAGGTTGTACGAATTGAGGGTGAAAAAATACCCACGGTCAGGAAGGCATATCTCCTAAACGTGGTTGGCAAAAACATCTCCTAGGCGGGGATACCCACACCTAGAGTGGTTGTACAAATTGAAGGCATGAAATACCCACGCCCAGGAGACCAACTTCCTTGGCGTGCCTAAGGAGAAGGTCTCCTTGGCGGGGGTTACCCACGCCCAGAATAAATTTTGAAAATTGAAGGCATGAAATACCCACGCCCAGGAGACAAACTTCCTTGGCGTGCCTAAGGAGAAGGTCTCCTTGGCGGGGGTACCCACGCCCAGAATAAATTTTGAAAATTGAAGGCATGAAATACCCACGCCCAGGAGACCAACTTCCTTGGCGTGCCTAAGGAGAAGGTGTCTCCTTGGCGGGGGTACCCACGCCTAACTTGACTTTTCTTAGAGAAGGGCATACCCACGCCCAGGAGACCAAACTTCCTAGGCGTGCCTAAGGAAAGTGTCTCCTTGGCGGGGGTACCCACGCCCAGAAAGCATTTCAAGGAACGAAGGTGCACCCACGCCCAGGAGACCAAACTTCCTAGGCGTGCCTAAGGAGAAGGTCTCCTTGGCGGGGGTACCCACGCCCAGGGCTCCTCTTCGAACGACAAGCCATTTTTCAGAAATTAAAAAAGGAATAAAATCCTTAAAAATTCTGAAAATAGGCTAAAAATGATGAAAAAATAGGTAAAAATACCTATTAAATCAAGAAAAAATAAGGAAATAATTTATAAAATTATTTCTGAGGCATGAGGCCCAATATTTTATTTTTGGTAAAAACTATCGAAAATAAAATATATAAAACGTGAAGGTTAAAAAAAAAAAAAAAGAAGAAGAAAGAAAAAAAAAAATTGAAAAATATTCACCCACGCCACCCAGGCCATTACTCCTGGGCGTGGAGTATAAGAATGCTTACTACGCGGGTGTACCCCCGCCAAGCCTCTATCATGAGGTTTTATGGCAAAGTGTTGTTTAGTACCTGAAGTTCTGCTGAATTGACCAGTTGATCCTCTAGTTTATATATTTATAATTCAGCCCCTGAACTTTGTAAGTTGACATAAAAAATTCCTAAATTATAAGGAATAATTTAGAAAAATACCTGTGGGTACATAAAAAATTCCTAAATTATTAGGAATAATTTAGGAAAATACCCGTGGGTACATAAAAATTCCTAAATTTTTAGGAAAAATTAAGAAAAATACCCGTGGGTACATAAAAATTCCTAAATTATTAGGAATAATTACGGAAAATACCTGTGGGTACATAAAAATTCCTAAATTATTAGGAATAATTACGAAAAATACCTGTGGGTACATAAAAATTCCTAAATTTTTAGGAAAAATTAAGAAAAATACCTGTGGGTACATAAAAATTCCTAAATTATTAGGAATAATTACGGAAAATACCTGTGGGTACATAAAAATTCCTAAATTATTAGGAATAATTACGAAAAATACCCGTGGGTACATAAAAATTCCTAAATTATTAGGAATAATTAAGAAAAATACCTGTTGGTACATAAAAATTCCTAAATTATTAGGAATAGTTACGGAAAATACCCGTGGGTACATAAAAATTCCTAAATTTTTAGGAAAAATTAAGAAAAATACCCGTGGGTACATTAAAAATTCCTAAATTATTAGGAAAAGTACAGAAAAATACGAGGAAGATTATAGAAATACCTTCTTAACAAATTGAGCAATAATTTATGCTAATAATGCATAAAAGCTCTATGAAAGTGCCGAAATTGCTAAAAGCAAGCACAAATTAAAGCCTCGAATAAGGCAAATCGTCGTAAATGTGTAGGTCGCTCCACACTTTACAATCAAGACGATACTCGTGAAACACTAGTGTAAACCATAATTCCCATATAAGGGTAGAAAAATTAAGAAGTCCCAGGTAAGGGATAAAAACGACCCCGAGTCTCGATTAAGGCAAATATAACTTCTACGAAAACCTGATCAGTTTTCCTAGAAGTTGGGGGGCAAATGATATGGGCTAAAAATAAGCCCTAAAGACACATTTAATGTTGCACTAATTAGACCCAGCATGGTCCAAACGTGGGGCCCATTAATGAGGTCAGAATCCCTATTTTAATATTAATTTCGTAATTAATATTAAGGGAAATAAACAGCTCAGCAATAAGAGTTGGATAAGGATATTATTTCCATTAGACTTAGCCACCAAGGCATCCAATTCGATATGGAAACTGATTCCTACAAGGAATTGATCTGGAACCTTCCTCAGGGAGGTGACTTGCCCACCAAGTCTCCGAATCCTACCATAATTCTAAGGCTTCTCAGCCTATATAAAGGGCCTGACCCCTCATTCTCAGAACTACGTTTTCTTGGCTTGATTCTCTAATACAGAGATACGTAGGCATTCTGTGAGGACCGCTTAGTCTCGAACGCAGAAGCAGCCATTAAAGCACGAAGCTCACGAACCCTAGCATTAAATACACAAACCCTAGCCGCAATAATTTCAACCTGGTTTTTATTCCACAACAACTAGCGAATTAAGTTTCCTAGTTCACAAATTGATATCTTGATTTTTATTAACTAAATTAGCAAAGTTCATGTTGAATTTTCTAATTAGTTATTAATTACTTGATAATCGTTTGGACTGATTTTGTAACACCCATCAAGTTAATATATTGTTATATTTAACTTGAAATTTGTGTTATATTATTCCGCACAAAATATTCGTTTAAGTGAAAATTGTTTAACGAATAAATTTCAAGAAAATGGTATAGATTGTATTCAACCCCCCCTTCTACAATCTTATCGGACCTAACACAAATAGACTATTAATTAACCAAACTATAGACTATACGAACCAGACTATTAAAATAGACATTGGATCGATAGTCTAGAACAGTAAATTACATTAGTAATTTACAAACAACTTAAAATTCGAATAATCTAATCACATAATTATTAAAAAAATACAATAAAAAATTATATTTACAAGAATATTAAAATGACCATAGGTTGTCCTTTAAACGGAAACGAAACATTAATACCAAAAGGACAAACACTACAAATCACTAAATAAAATATTAATAATTTACATAAATATTTATAGTAACTTAATAAATCTATATACTTTCTAATAAAATAATTTTCTAAAAGAAAATTATTTAAAGAGAAAATATGACTTATTAAATCATCACAAATATTCACAAGTGACTCTAAAATAATAACATTTTCAAGAAAAATAGGTTTCTCACAAATTATAACCTGTAAAATTTGAGAAAAATATTTTTAGAGAAAATGAATTATTCTAAAATTAAAAGAAGTAAGTAAGGATATATTAAGAGGACAATGACAATGATTGAGAATTAACAAGCAAGGAGGTAAGTTGATAAAATAATTATAGAAGTGATTTTAATAATAATTGATAACAAAATAATCACTTATAAATTATTAAAGAGCAAACCTCATATACTAACTAGGTTAATTAATAGGACTATTTAACATACCCAATTCACCAACAATTCTGGTGAACGTGGATTCGTCAAGAGACTTAGTAAAAATATCCGTTGTTTGTTCTTCCGTGGGTACAAAATGTAACTCCACGGTACCATTCATGACATGCTCTCGGATAAAATGATACCTGATGTCAATGTGCTTGGTCCTCGTATGCTGCACAGGATTGTTGGAGATTGCTATGGCACTTGTATTGTCACACAAGGTTCGAATATTGTCAAGTACAAAGCCATAGTCACGTAGCTGATTCCTAATCCACAAGATCTGAGCACAACAGCTTCCAGCAGCTATGTATTCAGCTTCAGCTGTTGAGTTGGAAACTGTTTATTGCTTCTTGCTGTACCAGGAGACTACCACCTAGGAATTGACAACTCCCAGAGGTGCTTTTTCTATCTACAACACTTCCTGCATAATCTGAATCTGTATATCCAACAAGGTTAAAGCCAGATTCTTTAGGGTACCAAATACCTAAGTTAGGGGTACCCTTAAGATATCTCAAGATTCGTTTAACAGCAATGAGATGCACATCTCTAGGATCCGCTTGGAACCTTACACACAAGCATGTAGCATACATAATATCAGGTCTACTTGTAGTAAGTTAAAGTAATGAACCTATCATACCGCGGTAGCTTGTGACATCTACCTTGGCAGAATTTTCACATGCCCCAAACTTGACAGCTGTAGATGATGGTGTCCTTGCTGAAGATGAGTCCTCCATTTGATATTTCTTGAGGAGTTCTCTGACATACTTGGATTGACAAATAAAAATTCCATCTGTCCTTTGACTTAATTGTAATCCAAGAAAGAACTTCAGCTCACCCATCAGGCTCATTTCAAATTTACCCTGCATTAGCTTGACAAATTTCTTGCACAGAAGATCATTAGTAGACCCAAATATTATAACGTCCACATAGACTTGGACTAGTATAGTATCATTCTTATATTTCTTTGTGAAGAGAGTTTTGTTTATGACACCTCTAACAAAACCATTTTCAAGTAAGAATTCAGAAAAAGTGTCATACCATTTCCTTGGAGCATGATTAAGACCATAAATAGCCTTGAAGAGAAAGTAGACATAGTCCAACAAATCTGGATCTTCAAAGCCAGGGGCTGTTCCACATAAACCTCTTCATCCAGCTTACCATTCAGAAAAGCACTCTTGACATCCATTTGATAAACTTTGAAGTATGAGAATGCTGCGAATGCAAAGAATATCCTAATGGCCTCAAGTCTAGCCACTGGAGTATAGGTTTCGTCATAGTCAATACCTTCAGCTTGTGAATAACCCTTTGCTACCAGTCTTGCTTTATTTCTCGTCACTGTGCCAACTTCATCTAGCTTGTTTCTGAATACCCACCTAGTATCAACCACTTTCTTGTCTTTGGGTCTAGGTACTAGCTTCCATACTTCTTGTTGTTTGAATTGATTGAGTTCATCTTGCATAGCAATCACCCAATCAGGATCAGAAAGAGCTTCCTCAGTTTTCTTAGGTTCCATTTCAGACAGAAACCCTGAATAATTACATTGATTCTGATAAGCTCTTCTAGTTTTCACACCAACATCTGGATCACCAATGATTAGCTCAAAGGGATGAGCTCTATTCCAAACAGTCTGTCTGGGAAGGTTAGATCATGATGATTCACCTTGATCTTCATTGTGATGTTGAGTATGACTAGATGATCCTTCATTATCTCCCCCTGAGTTGTTGCCAGGTTGACTAGATGAATGTTCAGGAGTTTCAGGTGTATCTCCAATATTTTCATTATTTCCACCACCATTACCCTGATCATCATCATCATCATTGTTGTCATTATTATCAGCAACAACTTCAGGTGGATTGTCACCATCTGAATCTGAATCTGTCATGTCATCAAAAGATAGCTTTTCAAATGGATCTTCAGTTTGGATACTAGGAAGTTTGGTGTCATCAAATGTTACATTGAAACTTTCAAGCATTTTATGCTAGTCAATCACATACACCCTATAGGCTCTTCTTGTGTAACCAATAAAAATTGCTTCATGTGCTTTGGCCTCGAATTTTCCACCTTGATCATCTCCTTCTTTTAGCACAAAGCATTTAGCTCCAAATACATGAAAGTATTTGAGTGTTGGTTTCTTTTCAGTTAATACTTCATAAGGGGTCTTCATCAAATCTTTATTGATGAGAGTTCAAATCTGGGTATAGCACGCAGTGTTAACAGCTTCAGCCCAAAAGTATAATGGAAGCCTTGATTCACTTAACATAGTACGTGCAGCTTCAATCAAGGTTCTATTCTTTCTTTCCACTACCCCATTTGGCTGAGGAGTTCTTGGAGCTGAGTACTGTCTGGTTATACCCTTTTCAGTGCAGAAGTCATTTAGAACTGCATTCTTGAATTCAGTTCCATTATCTGAACTTATAGCTCTCACTGGATGCTTTTAGTCTAGCTCAATCAGCTTGATGTGATCAATCACTAGTTGTGGAGTCTCATCTTTGGAATTTAGAAACAGGACCCATGTGTACTTTGAAAAGTCATCAACAATCACAAGAGCATATCTTTTCTTTGACATTGATATCATATGTAGTAGTTGTAAAGGTTCAGTTATTGAAGATATGTCAGTGCTCCTGTGAGTTGCCCTTTTTAACTTGCCTTTTTGACAGGCATCACATAGTCCTTCCTGGGTGAATTTCATTGGAGGCAACCCTCTCACCATTTCTCTCCTAACCAGAGAATTCATTTTTTTGAAGTTTAGGTGAGAAAGTTTCTTGTGTCAAAGCCAACTTTCATCAGAAGATGCTTTAGAGTAGAAACAGTTGATTTCTTCAGAGCTTCCGGTGTTCATATTGGCCATGTACAAGTTTCCTTTTCTAACTCCCAGAAGAGATGGTTGTTCATATCTTTTATGTGTGACCAGAAAATTCTTCTTGTTAAAGTAGACTTCAAATCCCTTATCACAGAATTCATTGACACTGAGCAAATTATGCTCCAGTCCTTTTACAAAAGATACTTCATCAATGATAACATTTCCTGGTACAGGTCTACCATATCCATCAGTTCTACCTTTGCTGTTATCTCCAAAGGTAACTACTAGGCCAGCTTTCTCCACCACATTTGTCAGCAGGGTTCTATCTCCAGTCATATGCCTTGAACATCCGTTGTCCAAGATCGAGGTTACTCGATCAACCTGATTAACACCCTACAATGACAAATGGATTAAACCTTCTTCGGAACCCAAATCTGATTGGGTCCAGAATACTTAAAGAATTGGCCTTTGTCAGGCAAAACAACATTTTTAACCTTAACACCAATTTCACCATTAGTCAACAAACATTTTACCCTAGTAACAAATTTGACAATCTTTTGTTTTATCTTGGGTATCCATGTTTCTTTAGAAGCAATAACATTTGTTTCATTGACTGGACATTTGACCCTGTAAACAGCCTTAGCAAAAGTTTGTTTAGGCTTTGGTACAAATGTCTCTCTCCTAACTTGAGGAGAACTAGCAGTCTTTGATCTAACATTTTTGTTTCGGTTCATATGTTATCGAGGAGTAGTCTTATCATTACATGCATGATTACCATTAAAGTAAGCAGTCATGACATTAAAAGCACAGGACATACAATTGACAACTCCGCACACTTTATGAGAAACATCAATAATAGGCATGGTATGCATGTCAGACCTGTTATTGTTCCTTTTCAACTTATTAACATTTAACCCAGTCTTAGGTGAACTAGTTGACTCAACAACCTTGACTTGTTGCTTAACAGATTTAACATTATCAAGGACTATGCCACTAGCACTGTCCTCATTTCTCATTTCTTCCTGGATAACAACTGAAAGCATATTTGGTGGTTCAGCAACAGACTTTCCAAATAGGGGTTCTTTAACATTCTTGAGCACATGTGGTATACCCCTTTCTTTAGCACTAACAAGGTTAGGAGTATTTATGCCCAAGATCCAATAGTCTCGTTGTAGCCAAACCCTATTCCTACAGTTCGTTCTATAGCTTGTCTATTGAATAGCTCTTTAGAAACTTTACACGAATTAAAGCAAGCCCTAACTTGTGTTTCAAGTTCAGCAATCCTAGTAAGTTGTTTGGACACAACTTCCACTAAGGACTTATCCTTTTTAATAAGTAGTGTCATTTGCTCTTGTTGCTGTTCTTGATTAACATGCACCTTTTTCAGCTCTAACATTTCATTTTCAAGATTAGTGTTTAACAGAACTAATCTAGCAATTTCATTCTGTGCATTAACCAAGGAATCACCTAATTGATGAACCAAGTCAGAGTCAGTAAATTTTCCCTGAGAATTAGAAACAGTAGATGAATCAGCATTTGCCACCATAGCAAGATTTCCATATTCTTCATCTTCACTATCTGTGTCATCCCAGCTTTTACCAGCAGCAACATAGGCTTTTGCAGGCTTTTTCTTTTCAGGAGCAAAATCTCTCCTCTGGGCTTGTTTGGGTTTCTGACACTCAGTGGCAAAATGTCCAAGTTCATTGCAATTATAACAACGAATTTTGCTTATATCAACAGTCCCAGTTTTATAGCAACCTCTGCTACTGGAGGATGAAGAACCTCCTCTCTGGAATCTGTTATTAGACTTGAACTTGAACTTTGGATTTCTTCTGAATCTAAAGTTGCAAAATTGCCTCACCATTAGTGCCATGGATTCATCCTCCAATTGATCCAATTCTTCTAATGAGTAAAACTCACTTCCATCCTGAGTAGCTGGTGTCTGACCCTGTTCCACTTCAGTCTGCTCCAAGTCTGAGCTGCAAGGTCGAACAACCTTGGCTTCCACTTCCTTTGGAGACTCAACCACTAAAGCTGTAGATGTATTTGCAACTCTACCTTTACCATAAATTTCTTTCTGTTGAGCTTGTTCCAGTTCATAGGTTTTTAGAACACCAAAGAGTCTTTCAAGAGAGGTTTCATTCAGATCTCTGGATTCTCTAATGGCGGTGATTCTATGTTCCAAGTGAGTAGGAATAGTCAGTATGAACTTCCGATTGATCTCCTTCTATGTATAGTGCTTGCCATGGATTTGCAAGTTGTTGATTATTTTATTACACCTTTCAAATACTTCTTGAATGCCTTCATTAGGGCCAGATCTAAAGTGTTCGTATTCAGAGGTTAGGATCTCAAGTCTGTTCTCTCTGACTTCATCCGTTCCTTCATTAATGGTCTCAATAGTTTCCCACTTGTGTTGAGCAGTTTTACAATTCATCACATGGCTATACATCACAGCATCCAGGATATCTATTAGGATGAGTCTTAAGTTCTTATCCAGTCCGGCATCCTCCTTTTCATCAGGGGTAAACAAAGCAGGGTCCTTTTCATAGGCTCTACCAGGAGTTACAACCAAATTATTAACAACAACTTCTGCTTCATAGACCATAGGAATTTTAGGTCCTTTTTTCAACACACCCAAATATTTGGAATTTGTAACATCTAGAAACAACTCCATTTTATTTTTCCACATATCATAATTATCTTTGTCAATGATAGGTATCTTAACAATGGCTTTAGAAGTCATGATGAATTTTTAAGTGAGTTAAAAATTCGAGCTTGATTTTTAATTGAGTAAGGATAGGATCTTGATTTGTATGTCAATCAAACGGCTCGGATACCAATTGTTAGGTCCGTTAAGATTGTAGAAGGGGGGGTTGAATACAATCTATAACTTTTTCTCGAAATTTGTCCGTTAAATAAAATTTAGTTTTAGACAAATTTGTGCGAAATTAATTGACAAAATTCAAGTTAAATATAACGATATATTAAACTTGATGGTTGTTACAAAATCAGTACAGAGTGTTACCACGTTAATAAAAACTAATTAGAAAATTCGACATGAACTTTTCTAATTTAGTTAATAAAAATCGAGATAAGAACTAGGAAACTTAATTCGCTAGTAGTACAAGAGTCATAAATAATTAAGTTCTATCGGATCAAATATTACAAAAGAGTTGAACTTGATTTTCTGTGAATTAATTGAAATGGTCAGGATCTTTAAAGATGAGAGAGATGTAATGTTTTGCTTGTTGTCTTTTTTCCTTCAATCTCGTGTATGTATGTTTGTTTGCCTTCTGTCCATTTAACAAAACCAGCTGAAAATATCTTCTGTCTAATTTTAACACTTTTACAGACTATCCGAAGACTATAGAAAGGCTTGCAGACTATCCATGGAACATATAGACTATCGGTATGACTACTGATCCTCTTGCAGACTATCGGTATGACTATCTTGCTTGGCAGACTACCCACTCCTTTTCCAGACTATCGGAATGACTATCCTAATAGTCTTTAATACATGACTTTCCTGGCAGACTACCATGCAAACTATCTCACAGCAGACTATCAACCTTTGTAGACTATCTTGCAGACTGTACTGTGTACACTATCTCACAGACTATCTTAGATAGTATTTTTAACAGTAAAACCATAGTCTAAAAACACTTCTGATAGTCTTTAGCAATTTATATTAATTCTGAATTAATTAATTCAATAATTAACTTAATAAATAAATTAATTCTTCAAGAATTAATTTATCAATTAAGTTAACTAAATACTTTAAATTAATTAAGAAAGAATTAACATAATTTAATTAATAGCCTAACTTTCACTTTTAAACCACTGAAATAAACAAAGAACCTCCACTGAATATTTGTTGACGTTCAATGCACGGTCTGTTTCATGAACGACTAACTTCAATTTCAGTTCCTCATTTTGACTTTAAGCTGTGGTCTATTTCTTCTCTCAACTTTCTTCAAATATTCTGTACTGATACTGTTTCTTGTCACTTGTAGAAATCTCTGTCCTATAAAACTGAATCCATGACTTTGAATACCACGCTGAGGCTTGATCAGTAGACTGAACTTCTTCCAGTATAAAGCATCAAAACTATAGATTGACTTGTTGATTTTTCTTCTGACAGATAACATCTTCTGAGATTCCTGTGACAAATAATATTATTTACTTATTACAATCTAATTTAAGTTGAGTTGAATCCTCAAAGTACAAATAGGCTAAGTCATATGCCTTTCAGCATAGGAATTTGTACACGAAGATAGTGATTGATCAATAGAGGATCCGCCCCTTCCAGTGAAGGAAGAGAATGTCCTATGTTATTCCACTTATGCTAGTTCAGGAATCTCTGGCCAAAGTGAATGAAATTAGAAAGAAATTTCTAATTTGCATTAATCGGAACTAAGCATAATGAATAAAAAATCATATGATTAAATTAAATAGGCTTGACACAAGATCCATGCCTTGTATTTAATCGGGACATTGTAGGGTAGAAGGAATTGACTGTACGGGAACCACTCGCTGACTAGGTTCTAGGCATTCTAAGCAGAGAATTCATATTATCCGGATAGTCGCGATATGCTGAGAAGTATCCCTCATGATGTAGAATAAATATGATTAATTATTTAATTAATTATATTTAATGAATTAGAAGAATTCATATAAATAATAATAAAATAGTTTTATTATTATTTATTTCTACTACCGGCTTAATATTGAACCTACAGGGTCATACATAAAAGAGACTGATTTATTGATGGAGGAATTAATTAGTAATGGCTAGTAATTATTTATTTATGAAATAAATAATTTATTATAAATTTTATAATTGATTAAATAAGATTTAATTGATTATAAATTAATTAAGAAGAGTTCTTAATATTATTAATTAAGGATTTAATTTAAGAAATTAAATCAAGTGAGAGAATTATTTTCTAAAGAGTTTAGAAAAGGAATTAATGATTAAAAGAGTTTTAGTTATAAATTAATTGATTAATGAGATTAATTAATTAATAGGGTTAATAATTATAGGAAAAATCAGCTGAGATTTTTAGCCTATAAATATACTGTTATAAACCCTATTAGCCTCAATTCAATTTTAACGTAAGATTTCCGAAGGAGGCAACCCTAATTCTCTCTCAACCTTCTTCATCCCTCCATTAATTAAATCTCTCTCTTGGTGGATACTTGTGGAGTGCTTCACATTTGAGGAGCAGCTGCTAGAGAGTCTCTACGTCATCCTTGGATTACTTTTAAAGGTTAGAAATCGATCCCACAACTTTATACATGAATCGTATATATATTTTATGATTTTTTATTGTTGTATAAGCGTTATACACGCTTCCGTTGCGCTATAAATTCCTTCATATATAATTACAATTAAAGAATTTAAGATTTTTTTCAAAAATAACTAAGTTGTAATTTTTTTCCCAAAAATATGGTGCAACTTCATTTGCAATTGTTGGAACCTGAAGTGCAACTGCTTACAACCTGTTACGCAATCACATTTATGATTTTGGTTGTATTTTTGATTTTTTTTTAAAATAATATGAATATTTTTGAAAAATTTCCAAAGATTTACGAGATTCGCCTCGATCCATTATCCACCACTGCAAATTTAATACAACTGATTATCTTATTTTTGTAATAATCCGATATTCAAGGAAAGATTATTATGTTGTATTTGGTTGAGATGAATGAAATGAAATGAGATTTCAAATATAAAATAAATAAATATTGAACTCTCATTCTATTCCATTCATTCCAACTAAACACAACATTAGTACATTCATACTTATCCAATATGTCGAATATGGCAACCAACTTATTCCAATGCCTAACTGATTAACTTTCGGGTTTTTTTTCTGATATGTCCCATTTGAATAAGCCATTTATGAATATGTCCCATTCTTAATTGTAATTATAAATATGTCCCTTTTTATTAATATGTCCCATGTTTAATTGTAACCATGATTAACTCACTAACTATACATTATTAAAAGAAAATTTTATCCTCTACTTATTTATTTTTAATTTTTGCTAATTTTTGCTCAAGATCGTACACATCATAATGCAACATATTGGCCATTGCAGCAATCAAAGTAGATTTTCCAGTTCCAGGAGGACCATAGAGAAGATATCCTCTTTTCCAAGCCTTGCCTACTTTCGTATAATAGTCTTTGGACTCACGAAAAGTGATCAAATCATCCATGATGTCCTTCTTCGTCTCTGCCTTCAATGCTAAAGTCTCAAATGTAGATGGATGCTCAAAATCAACCTCAGTCCACCAAGAGCTTTTGTTTGTATAAAGCTTTCTTTGACGATTTCTCAAAGAAATCTCTTTCCCACGAGCTAATACATGTTTCATGTAAGACTTGGTAATCAAATCACGATTCCTATTATGAAATATTAGAGTATAACATCCTTGTTTCTCTTGTTTTGACCGGGACTTTGGCACAACAGATGTGCTAAAACTCCACCTACTTTGATACCTTGATATTCATCAGTTATCTCTTCATTATAAGCATGCATCACAATTGTACATTTTGTACCTTGTCATACCATTTCCTGTAAATGTAAGCACTTGTCACCTACTTCATAAAAGAATGCAATGCTGCATTAATTGAAGAAAAAAAAACCTGAGAACTAAAATGAACAATAGACTTGTTTAATAGAACAATCGTTGCAACAATAGTTGAAAAGTCTGTTTAGGCTTAAAATGATTCAAATCATCTGAAAATGAAAAAGAACCAAACGAACAATTGTAAGTACTACATTAAACTAACCAAATCAGGAAATAAAAAGATTCAACATTCTACTTCTGATCTACCCCTCTTTTTCTTTCAGTTGGAGCCAATCGAGCCACCACCACATGTTGTTTTGTTGTGTCCAGGTTGCTTGCACTTGCTGCAACACCTTGTCTTCTTCTCGTGTAAAGTTTCATCATAAGCCTTTCTTCTATTCTTTCTCGGCCTGCCTTGTTTTCTGATAAGTAAAGGTGGGACAACAGTTGTTGTAGGCTGCAAAAATGAAGAACAATGGGTGTTTAATATAGGTATATTGGTACATTTTATTGTGTACTTAAATATAACAATCGCTCTATAGAAATACCTTTTCCCAATCATCAGGCCCTTGCAAAGGTACCATCTCGGAGGCATATGTTGTTTTGTAATTATCCACCGAATAATATTTAGCACAATACCTACAGAAACACACAGAAAAAAGAAAATTAAAAAACATAGATATGTATTATAAAGTACAATGTAATTTTTCGAACACTTACTCTACTCAATTGGGTCTAATTTGTTGTAGAGCACATACGGCATGTTGGCAAGGGAAACCCCTCAACTGCCACTGCATACAACTACATGTTTGTTTCTCAAGATCAACAGTGAAGATGGAAGAGTGGATACTTCTAACTTCATAAAGCTTGCCAGCAACAGCTCCTTCAACTTTGTACTCCCCTACTTTTTTGAACATTATATTTAGTAATTTCTTGGCGCTAGGAACCAAATCCCCAGAATCCCAACCAATACAAACAGTTCTTCTCTTGTAAAACAACCCCATGATCAACTGCCCATACATTAATACTAATTTACAAATAGGTTTCTCCCTAATTTTTGCAATCATATTATTAAAACTCTCAGAGAAGTTGTTGCTCAAGTGTTCACAACAACTGGTTTGGTCAAAGAAGGCCCTACACCAGCTTTTAGGATCCTCGCCCATCAAGTATTCAAAAGCCTTGGCATTCTCTACCAGCATACTATCCATGTGAGCCTATAATTTAAACATATGCATTTAGCAAGCTCTAATTGATGAAAATCTAGAAAAAATTCATTAACAAGATTTTGTAATGAGGAATATTACTTGAAAGTGTTTAGCTTTATAAGCTCTAGTAGCATTCCAGAACATAGTGTGAAGCTTAGAGCCCTTGAAATGTGTTTTGAAGTTTTTATACATATGCCTGTCATCAATTAGAAAGTTAATGTAAAACATATATTTTTTTTAATTTCAGGTAACAAGATTCTTAATTTCAGGTAGTTAACAAAAAGGTATCAAAGTTAGTTGTCACCTGAAACAAAACCTGTGTGGTGAAGTGGGGAACAATTTATGAACAGCATCCCTCAATCCTTTTTGCCTATCAGATATAAAGTTGATTCCTTGTACTGGATGTTCTTCCAATCTTGGTTTAAGATGTTTCAAAAACAAGAACCAGTTCTCCGCACACTCGTTTTTACAAATCATGATCCCTAAAGGTACCAATCCATTCTGTCCATCTAGAGCAGTGGCTGACAATAAACAACTACCATACTTACCCTTAAGGTGACATCCATCAAGCCCAACAACATTTCTACAACCATTAGTAAAAGCCCTCATAGATACATCAAAAGAAATAGTTACAGACTCGAATGTTTTGTCTTGACTGCAACAAGAAACAAGAAAAGTTAATTAATTTATGCTAAAACTAACAATTTATGCTATTGATTCAGGAGCAATTCAGGGAATAGAAATAAAAATAGAAATTATAAGATTGCATAATAAATAAAAGCGAATGAAGTTGATATTCACAGAAATAAAATAAATAATGGTTTTCTTAATTTCATCATGAATTTTAACAAAAATAATAAAGGTTCAAACTGCAAGGCTCACCATGTAAATTAAAATGACTTCCAAAACAGACTTGAGGCCTTCAACAGATAATATTATGAAACATGAAAGTGAATGAACTTGACATTCACAGAAATAAAATAAATAAAACTTCTAGATGTAGTAGGTCTCTGGTCACAGAGAATGATTTATACTCACTCTACATTGCCAGAGATTATTAAAACATGACCACTAGGAAGTTTTCATTTTATTGTGTTGACGAGTGCCTTGGCATTGTCAATTTGTCATCACTGCAGATAGCTTTTTCTAAGACATGTAATTTTTACTTTGTAAGACAATGTTTCTTGCAAGTGCAATATTTCTGAGATACGTCATCCATTCCATGATCTGATGATTACAAAAAAGAGTTACTGTACCAGTCGATTTTCATAGATGCTGTGGTTTAAAATTATATAGATTCTTCGTACAAGACACAAATTTTTACAGAATTTAACATAACATAGTTGCAAGTTTTATTTCTTTTCCTAAGAATCACCTTGTTTATTAATTTCTGAATCTATCTTTACACTAATAATGTCATTTTCACTTTCTACAGACATTGCTAGCTAAAAGGATACCGGAAGCCGGGTTATTATAGTAGCGGAAAAAGTGTAGCGGGTAAACTGCAAATTCTGCATACTGCCTTGTTGGTACATTTCCAATATTCCATACTAAAAGTTAAAAAGAACTGATCATATAGGTATAACTGTAATGCCTGTTTTGAGGAACTAAAGGTTTTAATTTTTAGATATAGAAACTATAAAGGTTTTCTGTTTGGCGATTTCGTTTTTGATTACATTTAATTAAGCTATAAAAGTTAACTGTAATGCATATACTGGACTAAGTTGACATCATAATTAATCTAGTATGGTTTATGTTGCCTAGCCTACTAATGTGGATACCCACACGAGAAACAGAGTATAACCATTTTGCTAAACAAAAAATTGGATAATCCGCGCACAACACCTTGCTGTATCTACAATCCACATGGCTCTCATGCTTTAGATATTACTTCCAGTACATACTCGAAGTTTAACCAACTTCGTTTTTAACTTTGATCAAGTGTAAACAAGACATAATTTGTTTCTTCAAAGTTGAATGAAAGTCACTTATATTTATCATATTGTTAAAAAAGTATGAGACAGAACACAAGATACTATTAACAATTAGGAACAGACCCTGGCAGAACAGAAGTATATATGTATCTTGGTGACATATGTACAGTGTACTACACATAATAAAACTGCATATACTCCGTAAAATCAATAATTAAAGAATCAGGAAAATTAACATTTAAAGAAACAGGCTTTATAAATCAACAATTAAAGAATTAACCTGCCATATGTGAACGTAGCAATTGATCCTGGATTGGTCCTTGTAATCATCTCACATAGACTTGGTATGAGTTTGAAACTTTCATCATAACTACCATTAATTTTCTCCAAAACCTTGTTTCTAGCCTTCCATGCAACATGATATGGAATTAAGGTGTTGTGACTCGTCCAAAACTCATCGGAAATCTCACTAGGTTTAGGTATAATATTGCTATGTGATTTCATAATCTTTTCAATCAAATGTTCAGCTACAAACTCATAATTTGCACTTGAATTCTTCCCATAAGGATCTCCAACACAATTGTGTTGAAGGTGACATTTCCTTATACTCCAAGTTGGCTCACCAGGGATCTTTCGTGCAGTTACACACCACGGACACATGACGGGCGGTCCAAAACCCTGACACACAGCCTTGATCCTTACATTGTCACTCTTCTGAAACTTGCATACAATCCTATTTGATACACAATATTTTCTGAGCTGTTTTTGAAAATCAGTCTTATCAAAAAACTGTAAACCCACTTCAATTTTGTCAGATACAACATGGTCATCATGATCTGGTTCAGGAAGAAACTCATGATCCACTAAATCAGCCGCAAAGAATTCATCAAAATCATTATCGGTCAACAATGGCTCAATACCAACATTGCTTATTGGAATAGTAGATAAATTATTTGTTAAATTGGGAACACTACCTTCAACTTCTTTCTCATTATCCTCGTCGGCATCCCTGTTTTTCATGACAAAATACCGAAGAAACTCATCACATTCTCTATCATCTTCACCCTCACTATGAGTGGTTGGCTCCATGGCTGATCATTAGGATGGTAGTTATATTCTTCAAAATTTTCAAGCTGCAAAATTGATTCTTTTAGAGAACCGTATGCTTCTTCAACATTATCTACTTTTTCAGAGACCAAGTTCCAGAAATTTGGGCCTAGGGAATCGACATCCATTCAACATGACTTTCAAAATCCAGTACCATCTTTGAAACAGTGGCACTCAGTTTGTTATCTTTTTCAATCAATCTTGGGCTTTTTCTGGGAGTATATGTTGTCGTGGATGATTTACAAACCAACTTTTTAGGTGTGGAATACCTGATTTGTGGGTTACAAACCATTGAAGGTGAATCCCTATTACAAATAACCACAACCGCCCATTACTATCAATACACACAATTATCATACAAAATAGAGTAAAGTGCACTTTGTGTACGCGCAGTTAGGCTGTCAGACCACTTGGGATACTGGACTTTAGAAAGTACCACGGGCTATACTGCACTTCACTTTTCGTTACACAAAGTGTATCGCCGTCAAATCTGTTTAACTTTGTTAGAAAATGCAGGGGTAAAATCGTCTTTTAGTCATCATCTTCTTCATCAACCCCATTTCCATCATTAACAATTTATTTAGAACTTGAAACTTGTATATCTCATTCATTTTTTAACCAAATCAGCTCATTTAAATTGCATTAAGATCGTCTCTTTCTCCCCTACGATATGACATCAATTTTGCATTAAGATGACTTATCCTTCTTCTTGATGAGGAGCGCCGGACTTAAGTAGTGCTGGTGGTAGGTTTGATTATCTGTCTAGGTTCTAGACGGTCTTGTGCCTCAATGCGCCTCTCACCGTTTTGCTTTTCCTGAAATAAAATTGTTCTTTCCTTAAGCTGCAACACCATGACCTTCCTCAAACAATTTATGATATCAATCTCCTTACAGAGAGCCTTCTTTTCAGAGCGGTAGAGTGTCATGCATCAACAGGAAACTCAAAGTTCTGCTAGTTGAATGGGTTAATGGCTTTGCTGACAATTATGATTTCCTCAACCTTTTTTATGGTTAAATGTGTTTATCTGGCCGTAGAGACATAGCTAGGTGTCAATGTGTCATTTCTTTTACCCCTGCCGTCTTTCATCTGGTTTAAAAACATTTTAAAATAAGGTTCTCTAGCAACCACAGATGGTAAAAGCCTTTTCCATCTCGGTCCCTCGCAAATAAAAAATTCCGAGGAGGGATAATGTCCTTGCAGGACCATAGTTAAGGTAATAAACATCTCCTAAGGCCTTTATGTCGTAATTCGAAATAAGAGGACCTTGTAAAATTGAGCAATTGCCCGATTAACCTGAATATAGAAATCGGGGACCAGCTGAGCAATTGCCCGATTAACCCGATCTTAATGCAATTTAAATGAGCTGATTTGGTTAAAAAATGAATGAGATATACAAGCTTCAAGTTCTAAATAAATTGTTAATGGTGGAAATGGGGTTGATGAAGAAGATGATGACTAAAAGACGATTTTACCCCTGCATTTTCTAACAGAGTTAAACAGATTTGACGGCGATACACTTTGTGTAACGAAAAGTGAAGTGCAGTATAGCCCGTGATACTTTCTAAAGTCCAGTATCCCAAGTGGTCTGACAGCCTAACTGCGCGTACACAAAGTGCACTTTACTCTACAAAATATAAGAATTAAACAAAACAATCAAAATTTTTTACCTCAAAGACTTGGTAGATATAATCTCTTGCATCTTCTTCTCCTCCATGATTCTGAAATCGCTCCTCTCTTTCTTTACTATGTACGTGGTTACGTGATCAGTGGCACATGAAATAACCTATTTACTAGACTCTTTCCTTATCTGTGTCTATTATGGGTATGAGCAATATGGTCTTAATGTATATATAATATATATATATATATATATAATTATATATATATGAGCTAAATTTAACCATGGAACATAATTATAATTATTGAATAAAAAAGGATATATTGTTAATTGAGTACTTAATTTGGGACATATTAGACAAATTCCCTTATCTTTCTATTAATCATATGAATTTCCAAGAGTTTTTAATTTGAAAATTTTGTCATAACCGCAGAAACCAAAACCAAACAAACCTTAATTAACCGCCATAAAACCTTAATAAACCACGATAGATAAAGAGAGAAAGAAACTTTTTTTTTTTTTGCTAAATACAAAGAGAGAAAGAACCTTAATTAACCAAAACTGGTAAAATAAATAAACTTAAAAACAAAGCCGATACCAATTTCATTAACAAAAAAAGCATATCGACTCCCCTGTATATACACCCTTTTTTCAACCCTCGTAAAATTTCATTACATATACACATCTGTATCTATATATTGTCTGACATCTCAAAAGCACTACTACAAATTGGAACTAATCGGCGAGTAGTCTCCATAGTACTCGGAGATTCCCGAAGCAGCCCAAAGCCTCTCATTAAACTCATCTTGTAAATCCCCCGAAATAAACGGCGTTCTACAAAGCGGACAAGTCTTCTGATCATGATCCATCCAACGGTCCACACAGCTCCTATGAAACACGTGTCGGCAGTTTGTCAGCCGTCGGATCTCATCGTTGGAATCAAACTCGTACAGACATACAGCACAACTGTCTGGTGGATCGATTATGTCGGAGAATTTTACTACCGGTAAGAACTCACGCATTAGAGCTGCTGAGACGCACGAGTACTCGTCTACGGTGGTGGAGTCGGGTCGGGTCGACCAGGAGACTTCGGGTTCGAGAAAGTCGGAGAGGCCGAGAGTTTTGAGAAAGATGGAGATGAATTTACGGAGCAGGCCGAGGAGTGTTAGAGTGTGGATTAGGAGCTTGGGGAAGAATAGGTCTGTGTAGCCTAGTGGAAAGCCCATGACTATATATATATTGAATTTTGTACGTATAGTTTGTAAATGAGGTTGGAGAGAGAGAGAGACAGAGAGAGAGAGAGAACGGTGAACGGGGAAAGAAGTGAGGAGAGAATTTATAGAGGGGAGAGAGAGAGAGAGATGTAGGGGGAGAGGAAAGAGAGAGGAGGGAGAGACAAGGAGAGAGTGCCGTGCAGTTTATATAAATAATGGATAGGTAGATGTATTGATTGTGTGTATTCATTATTCATACTTACTGAGCTCATGTACCGTGTTATTGAGTTTCGACGCCAAAGTTATCTTTAATTTTTAAAATAAATAAAGGAGAGGTTGACATTGTAAGATTTTTAAATATTTATGTAG
The DNA here is from genome assembly GCA_036435485.1 of Saposhnikovia divaricata. Classification (NCBI taxonomy): domain Eukaryota; kingdom Viridiplantae; phylum Streptophyta; class Magnoliopsida; order Apiales; family Apiaceae; genus Saposhnikovia; species Saposhnikovia divaricata. Next base: position 32,775,208 of record CM071600.1, read on the forward strand.
ATGTCAACCGTTATTTTTGCTAAAAAAGGGAAATGGTTCAATTATATGTGACTTAGAATTTGGATTTATTTTCTCAGCAATAAAAAATAAACCATTTTTGTATGAGTTGAATATGATTTATTTAGATTGTAATTAGCTTGTAACTGTAATTAAATACGTACGTAACAGAAGAATGTTAAATAAGATCGAGTTTCTTATAATTAACATGCTAATTAAATCATTGAATCGACCTGTTCAATAATCGAACTCCACCTAATTATCTATACTACAAAACCACATTAGGTATAGCAAGTAATCCAAAATCTAGCTACCTAAGACCATATCTACATTTGTCGACCGATACTCATTTAGTTTAATCAATATAGTTTGTCTCCATTTTAACCCGTTGTATATTTTTTTGTTCTTTCAATTCTTTATTTTTGAGACAAAAAAGTTGATAAACATTTTAAAATTCATAAAAAATATAATTCATAATTTATTTTCAAAATTGTATTTTTCTGAATAATAATTAAAATGTTAAATTTTTATTTAGAAGGAAGAAAATTAAAATAATTTATAAAATTATACTTCATATGAATTTAAAAATGCGTATTCCCTTTCCAAAATGTAAAGAATTGAGTGGTACATGAAGTATATGTTTGTATCGTTACACAGCTCCCACCTTCTGTGGCATCAGTCCGAGAAGGGTCCCTACATACATATTCTAATTTTTAAAATTTTTAATAATCCTAATTTTAGGGGGAAAAAAATGAATTGGAATTACAATAAAATCTACATGCTAATAATGATTTCATTTCGCCACAATCACGTTTCTACAAAATATGTGTACTAAATTACTACTAATACATAAATTAAAAAAAAATGTAACAATATGCGTGGATTCAAACTGTCCAAAAGGCTAATGGCAATATAAAGCTTAAATTGGATTCATAACTAATGTGTTTTTATATATTCCCTTTTAAAAGCCCCCACAAAACAAGTGAAAAAGGAAAAAACCCTACACTAATGGAGAATACAAATGAAAAAAAGAAAAGAATTCAATCATCTCTTCTCGTTTGGACATTTCCAATCATTATTATGGAGGGCAACAAATTAAAGCAGTTGCAGCTGAGACGACATATCATGTATGTATATAAATATGGAGCGAAATGAAAAAGAAAAAAGAAGCAGAATTAAGAATGAAAATCTGAAAACAGGATAGGCATATATATGGAGATGATGAAAAATTAATTAAGGTACCCTAGCTTGACCCATCTTGGTACATCCACATAATATTATTGCAGATCAATGGGGACTCCCCACTCATAACAATTTCACACTCTGATTAAATACGTAGGAATAAAGTATGGCCGATCCCTTTCGGCACTTGTTTAATTTTTATTTTATACACGTTACTTAAATCTATATATCAGATTATTATACTATGCGATTATGTAAATTTAGCTTAATAAGTTAGTTTTCAGATATGGTTAATATGATTGTCTCCGTCTCATAATATTTTTCCCGTTTCATATGTCAGATTGTTCATAACACGAGACAAATTACTAATTTACGTCTAATCTATAGGACCAAATATGGTCATAAGGGATCTTGTTGGATTTGTATTAATGAGTACTTTAATACAGTGAAATTTTTATATTTAAAATTAATACGAAATTAAAGATATTAACAACTAAAAACGTGCATTGATAAACGTGTCCAAGGAAAATGGGAAGAGTTTATTTGGACGGAAGGAATAATTTGCTAGGCACACTATTTTTTTTTTCTTTTCTTTTCTGTATTGATTTCCTTCCGATCCAACATAATTAATCAAGATGACAGTACTACAGCATGATTTGTTTTGCATGTGTGTTCTGTTGAGGTGATGTCATGTACTAAAGATTTTATTTAGTGTGACTGTTAGGGTTTAAATGCATGAATTGATTAGGTGAAAAGCTATTTTCCAATCTCCCAGCTTTTTAATGCATATCATCTAGTTAAACGTTCGTGCTACAGATATTATTTCTTGGGATTCCAGTAGCTCAAAAATTGGAACTTGCTTATTGTGATTTCATTAGTTTCGGATTTGTACACGGATCGTAGGTTTTTATTCGTTTAAATAATAATCACATAAAGATGATTATAAGGAAAGGTAAAGGCAAGAATTGTGGGTTCTTGGTTTGGAGTCCGGGACTACAGGGAGCATGGATAAAAGGGGGGAGAGGATACAGTATGTGGGTAGAAATGGTGAGGGGGGAGGGTGACCAACCAGCCAAGCAACATGGAGGGTGGTAGGGGCGGTGATGGTGGTGGTGAGCCAGTCTCAAAATCAAAATGTGTCGCCAAAGTCACTAACATTGGATCCCCACTTTTACTATTCCTCACGGCACGCTACCTATATATTAATCTCCTGTATGTATTCTAGTCCGCTCATTCGTCCAGTGAAATAAAATGAAAAAATTAAGAAAAGTGCTTAAAATAGTGGAACATTTAATGTATAAAATGAATATGGTGAAGAAAAATAATGAAGATAGTTTCTTCAAAAAAAAAATTTAATGAAGATAGTAATTTATTATATTACAAAATATTACTATTTTGAATATTTTTTGAAATGTAAAGAAACATCCAAAAAGTAAAGGATAAAGAATTGAGAGTAGCCTAAAACCTTTACACACCCTTTCTTTCTCTAGCATTTATATAAAATATATCCATCCCATTTAAATTGATCATCATCATAAATCATGTACTTAGTAATTAAGTAAAAATGATCAAATTTAACCTTAATTATTTACATGTATAGATAAAATTAATATATTTAACATTTAATGTATCACTTTTGAAACCTGTAAAAAAGAAATTATGACCATATAAAGGAATGGAGGAAGTAAAGTTTTTCTTTTTTAAAAAATAATAGATCGACAAAGAATGGCTTTCTATTTTACTATTCTAGACAAGCAATGAAATTTTTTAAGTTTTTTAGCTAAGATTCTTTTAAAAAAAATCTGAAAATCATTTATTCTTTCATAAATGAAAATTGGTCTTACGCATATGTTCTCCTCTCTTTTTTCCAACACATCTTTACAAGAACAACATCTTTACTTTATTAGGAAAATTAGGATTTTCACACATTTTATACTTTCAAACTATTGTTTCAACAGGATTTTATTGTGCGATTTGATTTGGTTTACTTATAATTTTTCTAATTTTCTATTGAATGTAAATTAGAGTTAATTACTCACTGAGACATCCCATCAATTTGTTTTAATTTTAAAGAGCAATGAAATTAACAGGGTAGGGAAAAAGAAGTTGAGATGGAAAAGAATACATTTCTTTGAGTATGTTTGTAACTTGTAAGAAAATTAGGAAAATTAGGAAAACAATAACTTGTAAGAAAACTATTTCCTCGATTTAATCGATTAATTCCTAATTAATTCTCTGTAAGGTAATCAATCAATTTTATTTTTGAAATTCAATCAATATTTAAAATGATATGTTTAATTATAAATTAGACTAATATAATAAATATTATTATGATATTCGATTAATACTTCAATTAATCCTTCCAATTACCCGATTAATTTTAAATCGATACCTCAACCGATTTATATAGATTACCAATTTTTACAACTATGCTTGTAAGTAAATATATGTGCAGTGTACATTATGCATATGTATACCGTGTCAAGATTACGCCCTCCGTAACCTATAGCTTTGATACCACTTTGTCACGGCTTTAGAATTCGTCCCCTTTCTAAGCCAACCGTGCTGGCGTCTAGCTCTTGTCGATCCCCCGAACGAACTACTAGACCAGCCTTACCCCAAGTGTTCCATAACACTTATGCAACAGATGTAAGAGAAATATAAGAGTAGAAAACAACCAAACTTACTAACAAAGACTCTTTCTTTATTAGTAATCCCAATATTACAGGAGTTGAATCCTCTTGACCCACACTAGCCGCTTGCTAGTTACAAGACAACCTCTATATTCCTCTCTCACTTTCTATATCACCTTCTATGCCTTTCTCTCTATGCCTCTCCAAATGAGAGGTCTCACCCTTTTATAGGCTCCTCCACCACTTGGAGAGAATTCTAGAACATGTACATCCCACATGTTTCTAGATTATTCCACTAACAATCTATACAAGGTAATTCTAGATCCTACCATATCTAGAATATACAAACATACATAGGAAGTCTATAGAAAGCTCCTAGCTCTTGAAGGTTCCGGAAGATTTCACGAGACTCCACCACGTTCCGCCACCTTCTGGACTCCTCTTGAATTGCCAAGCACCTTCTAGACCTTAGAATTCGTCCCCTTTCTAAGCCAACCGTGCCGGCGTCTAGCTCTTGCCCCCAATTTCGGGCACTTAGCCATCACGTGTGGCCCCTTGCACACGTAGCACCTCTTCTTCGGCACATAGCCCTTTGGTTTTTCCTCACTCGGGCCATGGCTTGTTGATGCCCCTGCATCCCTCTTCCTTCGTGGACTTCCACCTTTGAGCCATCTTCACCCTCGCTAATATAATCATCGCTCTCTTCATGTTGATCTTTTAGCTTGGGTAACTCCCTTTGAAACTCCGTCAAGGATTCTACCACGGTTATAGCTTCGTCCACATCCTTAACGTTCCTTCGTTGTAGCTCTTGCTTGGCCCAATTTTGTAGTCCATCCACAAAGTAAAACAAGAAGTCCTCGCCCGTCATGCTAGGAATCTGCAACATTAAGGTGGTGAACTCGCTCACATAGTCCCCTATGTTGCCCCGTTGTTTCAACTCCCTCATTTTTTCCTAGCCACGTACACCACATTCTCGGGGTAGAATTGCCTCTTAAGCTCCCGTTTGAAGTATCCCCAAGATTCGATCCGGCAAAGGCCCTTCTCCATGTCGGCACACTTCCTACGCCACCACAAAGTCGCATTATCCCTAAGATATCGGGTAGCAGTACGTACCTTTGTCGCCTCGTCAATAATGCCGACCGCTTCAAAGTAATTCTCCACGTCCCAAAGGAAGTTCTCCACAACCTTGGCGTCCCTTACGGCACTGAACTCCTTGGGTTTAGGTGTCTCGATTCTTTGCACCTCGAGCGCCCCAAAGCCTCCACCAAGCATACCAGCCTCGATACTCGCCAATTGTGCCCTGACGACGGTGCATGCTTCGGTGACGATCTTCTCCAAATTGGTGACCCGCTCCTCTCGTGCCACCTCCTTCATTTGCAAGTCTTGGACCTCTTCCTTCACACGTCCAAGCTCCTCAAATACATGGTCTTCTAAGGTCTTGAAATTGCTCTCGATTTGCTCCATTCGTGCCTCCAATTTCTCCAAGCCCACGCCGAGCGCCACGAGAACTTCGTCAACCTTCTTCGCCATGATTCGTGTCAAGATTACGCCCTCCGTAATCTCTAGCTTTGATACCACTTTGTCACGGCCTTAGAATTCGTCCCCTTTCTAAGCCAACCGTGCCAGCGTCTAGCTCTTGTCGATCCCAGAAGGAATTACTAGACCAGCCTTACCCCAAGTGTTTCCTAACACTTATGCAACAGATGTAAGAGAAATATAAGAGTAGAAGACAACCAAACTTACTAACAAAGACTCTTTCTTTATTAGTAATTCAAATATTACAAGAATTGAATCCTCTTGACCCACACTAGCGCCTTCCTAATTACACATTCATGATTTATAAATGTGGTCTACCCATATTTCTTTGTTTGTCAGTGTCACCGATTTCAACGGGCTTGGCTCCCACTCCTTTGTCCTTTCCTTTGTCTCAGTGTGTGGTTGTCCCCTGAGCTCATTTTAAACATTTCTTTCTTTTAATTTTGTTCCTTTTTTCTTTCCTTTACTTTGTATGTGGTCCTCAATATTCTCTCTTTTCTTACTTTTATGAAATATTTTAACAGAAGTTTATTCCTAGTGGTACGGAAATATAAATAATTAACATAACTGCAGATAATTATTAAATGTACACAAATATGCTTATATTAAATTATCAAAATTGGTGACTATAAAAAGGTACTTAAATTAATAATTTTAGTTTGTTTTCTGATATGACCAACAATTAAAAGTTTTGATATTCAAGGGCAAGAAACATTCGTTAGGTAAATCGGAAATGTGTTTTCTAGGTTTAACTCGCGGCATTAGGCTATAATGGAAGCAGATTAGGCTGCTAAGCCAGCTCTAACCACCTTTTTATGTTTGATTATAAACTAAATTACCCACTTGGCTTAAACATATACATGCGTGTTTATTTTTCTGATTTCCAGCAACGTTTGTTCTTTATGTAGTCATTTTTGCTTTTTTGTATGCGATAAGTTCCAAGTTTGGTACACTTTTCTTTACCTAATCATCAGAAATTGCCCCCCGTTAAGCTAAGGAAACGAGATTTACTTGTTCATAATCTCTGTAATTAAGGATTGTTAATTAAGATTAAGTTGTGTCCAACTTTGCTTGTCAGGAAATGTCTGCCCATGCTTATCAACAGTACAAGCCGTGCCAGGTAAACTGTTAGTTACTTAATTAGTAAACTAATACACATTGTTAAATGAGTAATTAAATCGCACATCAAGTTGCATCATAAAGCCAAAGGCGTTTTGATTAATTATACTATCTGTCATGCTCAATTAAACATGTGAAAACTCAATGATTATAAGTAAATGAATGGTCAAATTGTTAAGGCTATATTTGGATGTCTCTAAGACTTCGTTGAGTAGGAGTATATTTTTAGTAGTTTACTTTGACGCGTGTGGACTTAGCTTTGAGCATTTCTCTTTTGCTTCTTCATAATTATCGTTTTTCTACAAAACAAATGTATAATATGAGTCACAGGCTCACAGCCATAATTAGCATGTTATTAATGCCAAATTAGCATAATTGGTATGTAGGTTAAGAAGAGGGCACTCTTAATTACTCCATGAGAACAAAGAACACCTCCATAATTTAATTCTTTCGCAATTGAATTTAGCAAAACACCTTCAAATGCTTGTATTTCGAAACAAAGAACATTATATTATAAGATTCTGATCCACTTGTTGCAACAATATTAGTGTTTAATTACATACATATGATTCATGCATGAGGCAGTAATATCTGTGGGCAACGGTGTCCATGAAAGGCTTATCTATTGAAGACGTTAGGTGATACTCGATCTGTGATTGGAACTGATGAAGAAAAGGTTTTGACTAGTGATTTGTATTTTGTTTGAATTTACTGGGGTTTGCTGCTTCTGCATGTCCACATCGATCTATTCTATCTAATCTAATCTTTTATAACGTAGTAATCACTGTATGGTGTGATTTCTTGATGTAGCTTGTCTTCCTTAATTATTTTATTAACCCATTTCATATGAGTTTGTATATCAATTTCATAACCATCCCAGTTCAGAAAGTGATAACTCTATGATGCGAAAGATATTGCACGTATCACATCGAATCTGATTAAATAATCCAAACAGTGATGTTTGACCTATATTAATAGAGTTTTAAATCAACACATATCTACGTAAAATACTAATTTCAACACATTTGAAATCGGATCAACATACCAAATATAAAACTAAGGTTTATGTAATTATAGTATTATTGAATCTCAATTATAAATGTGTTAGAACTACAATTTGCATGAAATTATTAACATAAACTTTCTTCGTCACAAGTCATTATAAAATAATTTTGTTTTTATACAAGTGTGGCGGGAATAATTAAGGGTAGAAATATAGTGATTAATATAGGGGGAGACAGAAGACAGAAGTGACGAAGAAGGTGGGGGCAAGGGTGGCATGTGGGATGTTTGTTGTGTTTGCCTACCTAATTCAATTTTTATCCTCTCCAAATATCTCCTTGTCTCGCCCTCATGTGACCCTCCTTGCTCTTTATTTCCTACTCCACGTCACACTCTCCTCTTTCACACACACTTCGCACCATACTGGATTAATTAAGAGTATATAATTGCCCAGGGTTTTCAGGTATAATTATAATGACATGAATGTGTTTATGTTTAATAATAGGAATGTTTTGTCCAAACAATACCTTGGAAAAAAATTATGACTAACTTTCTAAGCATTTAACAAGCTCTTGATAATATTCTTGAATTTCTTTATAATTTTCGGGTTCTACTGGGCTGGGATAAAAAAAATTATTAACTTTTATAGGTTTGCCCGATTTCAGTCAAAATTGCTTCCGCTGGCTCCTCCAATAATTCATCTGAATATGAACATATGTTAACTTATAAATATGTTGTCGCCTTGATTTGAACATGCACAAAATATTTAAAATCAAAATTTTAATTTGGAAGAAAACTAAAACATTTAATTCTGAAAAAGTCCGACATATCCCTCGGACTTGAACCAACCTCGTATTTCTTATCAAAAATTATAGTGTGTTAAAATATAATATAATCGTTCTAAAATTTCGGAATCCATAATACACAGTCCGAAATATAAATTGCTGTTGCTCATGTATTCTATCTTAAGTTTCTATTTAAATCTATAGTATTGATCTAATAAGGGTCTCAGGCCTGTTTAATAATGAGTGCAAAGTAGTCCGAGAAGCCCGTGTTGGTTGTATTTTCCTTAAGGCCCGTCAAAGGCAAGACCAGCCTTATACTACTAATGTCAGTACACAACTTGCTTTAAGCTAAAGATCACTTTGAGACTTCACATGAATTCAATAGGCTCCAAGACGAGCTACTCATTTTGTTTGGGTATGTTACTTTAAATTTTAAAATAGGGAAAAACGGATAGAAAAATCGAATTCTTCCCAATATCACTTTGGAGTAGTAACATACATACATGGAGTAGCCTTGAAGAGAGAATTAGTTATACAGAGAATTTGGGAGAACAAATCTTGTCCATTCATTTCTCTTTGTCTTATAGCGGCTGAGATTAGATCCACAGTCATCTATATGAATTAACGTTGTTCTGCGTCCTCTGATGTATCAGTCCTATTACGAGGATAGGGTTCTAATTTCATAATTCTTTTCAGATTACGAATTTCATTTTCTATTATGGTAGAAAATCTATTGTAAAAGGCAGGTTGTTCATCTTTTATAGCTTCAAAATCCCAAATTAGGTATCTGATTGCTTTTTGATTTTCTAGGGAAACAATATTTCTAGAGGTTTCTAAGAGATGATCGAGATATTCAAGGTTAGTCATGTTTATCATGTGGCATTACCTTTAATGTTAACAAACCAAGGTTTATCATTTATGATTATAACAATAAAATCGATTAAATATAAAATTTTTCTAAGTAGGGTTGTGAGTTTTACTAGGCTTTTCAAATGATTTCTATCTGCATGGGAATTATTGATCTTTAAAACGTCATTTTCTTCTTTAAGCCTTCTGGTTATCATTTCTTGTCTTCAATCCTATGAGCGGCGCTTCCCTACGGCCTCCTGCTTACCGGTACTTCCTGTGCTCCAAAGCGGACTCCAGAATAACTTGAAATATAACCGAGATTTATGAAGAAAAAGACTTTTATTGATTCATATAATTATACAGATATAGACTCATGATGAGTCTGTTTACACTCACAACCCCTAAGGGTTTTACTCACTCATTTTTGATTATTTGAAAGCTTTTTTGTACAGTGTGTAAGCTTTGCTGATTTCAAGATGCCAATACTGAAAACTTAACTCGCCTTTTATAGAACAAGGTCGAGGATCTGTACAAAATTATCAACATAAGTGATTACATTTTTTGCACTCCATTATTTTGTCTTTTGAAAAGATAAGATTCCTCTTATCTTGTCCTTTCCTGTGGATGAAAGTGGATTCTTTTTCTTTAATCCTCCACATTTTGCTTTTCCAGCTGCTTTAGACAGTTTGTCTTCTTCTAAAGTAGTGGCGGGGTCTCTTTTTGTCGATTTACACACATCGTAATCAAGAGAGATTCCTTTTTGAATCATTGCCCTCTTTACTTTGTCGCAAGTGGAAGGATAATGATATCCAAATACTTTTTTCTCGACCAGCTATCTTCTGAACATTTGAACTTTTGTCCAGTCTTCTTCGTCCATTCCTTTACGAGAATAGGAGGTGGCCAAATAGTTGGTGGATGCATGTTTAACTTTAATCTTGTCATCTTTTTCTATGCTGAACATCTTGTCTATGAGGACTATGAGCTTTTGTTCTGCAAGTTGGTGAAGGTCCTGTTTCTCCAGCTTTGATTCTTTTGGCTGAGATGGAGAATAGATCATTTCTTTGACTGTCCCGATCTGCACATAAGAGTATGGTAGAACTGGTTCATCATCTTTATCCCAGAACATGACCGTTCCTTGGAATTTGAGATAAATTTTTTTATCTGTATCTTTGAGACAGTTCTTCTTGTAGCTTTTGACTGCTTTTCTGAACTGAATCAGAAATTTGGAAATTTCTAATAAATTATTAGCTGGATATACCATTGCTAATAATCCATAAAGATAAGCCTTCCATACGAATTCTAGATGACTGTTAGGATAGAAGTTGAAGTAGCTAATGTTCTTCTTATCCGTGGTAAAGTAGTGCTCTTCCGCAAAGTCTGCTTATGTAGAGCTTCTTCCTTTAGAAAATAGATAGTTGAAACCAGAAAATGAGATTTCACTAGTATCTTCTTCTGCTTCTATATATTCTAACTTGGGTTTTTGATGGTTTGGAATTGTTCCCAAGCAGATTAAATTAGAAGAACTAACTTCCTTCTTTAGGGCATCGCTGTAAGTTGGTCGTAAGGCTTCAGCCGAACTTATCAACTGTAGTGGTGCTTTGGATTCTGCACTGGTATACACTCGTCCTACTGCTTGAGCTTCTGCGAAAGATGTGTATTTTTTATGCTTGATTCCTGAAACTCCCTTTACTGCGAGTTCTGCAATGTTCCATGTGGTGTAGATGCCCGGGTTAGGACCATTGAACACGACATAGTAGGCTTAGGTGCCTTATATCCTGTGAGGATTGCTGAAGTTTGACCTTCAATATTTTTAGGGATTTGAATTCCCCCGTTAGGCCTGAGATTTAAATCTGAGGGTTTAACTAACGTTGTAGAGGTTTGAACCTCAGTCTGAATTTTTGGCAAATTCACAACCTTCAACGGATTTGTTGAATCTTTACCTGGAGCCGTTTGCTCAGGATTAGTCACTTCTTGACTCATTTCTGAGGAAGGTGAAGTAAATACCTTTTGAGATGAAGTTGAAACTTCGTGTTGGATTTTTGCCAAATCCACAGGTGTCAACGGAGTTGAAATGCCTTTACCGGTAGCCGTTTGCTCCGGGCTAGTTTCAGATTCATTCTTTGAAGAAGAAGGTTCAGAGATAACCTTTTGTTCTGGAAGAGAATACTTCCTTACAAATGCTATTTTTTCTCGAAGGATTGAAAGTCTAGTTTCCAATGATTCGTATTCTTTTAGCAAAATCATTTGTTCTGCCAATAATTTTTCTATAGAAAATTCCATATGTTTATCTCAAAGAAAGAGATTTTTATAGAGCAAATCTCATTGATCTAAGCAAGAGATCTTTGGTGTAGAGAGGATGTTTGGTGTTTGGTGTGATTTCCAAATGCTGATTTCCTTCTCTATTTATAGGCCTGAAATGCCTTGGATACCTGCAATAGGATGTGACATAAACCTGTAGAGTTTTATTTTCCATACCTTTTACTTTTGCTGATATTCCCCTGTTAAGAAGTCGGCAAGACAATTCTTAACTCCATCAAGGAGTTCAACCTCGAAGCTGTATCTGGAAAACCATTGCTGCCATCGCACAAGTCTTCCTTACTTATTATCTCCTTCAATCTTTATTTTAAGGAAATAAGTAAAATTCTTATTATCAGTCATGAAAATAAATTTAACAGGGGTTAGATAAATAGAGAATTTTGTAATAGCTCTTTTGACCGCCAAGTATTCTTTCTCATTAGAATGATATCTTGTTTCTGCGTCTTTAAAGCTTCCTGATGCATATCTGCATATTAATTCTTGTTCATCAGAATTAATGGCACTGAGTACTCCACCCCAATGTTTATCGGATGCGTCTGTTTCTATAATAAGATTGTCTCCTGGCTCTGGATGATAGAGCTTAGGGAAATTGACCAACTGCTTCTTAACTTTCTTAATATAAGAAGTGTCAGATTCTGTCCATTTCCATGGATTTCCTTTTTTGAGCTCAGCCTGCAAAGGAGATCTTATAGCTGCAAGTTTAGGAATATAATCAGATGCATAAGTTAATATACCTAAAAACCTTTGCAATTGTTTTCTGTCTTCTATCTGATCTGGAAACTTATGAATATGTTCCAAAATATGACTTTGAGGACAGTGAGTTCCTTGATCAATTTCTAAACCTAAGAAATTAATCTTTGTTTTGAAGAGTTGTGCCTTTTTCTTGGATAGGATTATACCAAGACTCTCGCATTTCTTCAATACTGCTGCCAAATGTATAAGATGTTCTTTTTTATTGTTAGAAAATATAAGAATATCATCTACATAAATACAACAGAATTTTTCAAAGGATCTAAATGTATTCTGCATATGTCTTTGAAATATTGATGGAGCTTTTTTGAAACCAAACGGTAACACTATCCACGATAATGTCCTTGAGGACATGTAAATGTTGTCAATAGCTGTGATTCTTCATCTAACTGTACCTGCCAGAATCCTGATTTACAGTCTAAAGAACTAAGCATTTTCTTACCTCTTATAAGGGTTAACAAACTATCCTTATTGGGTAAATTATGACCATCACCTATAGTAAGATCGTTCATCCTTTTATAGTTGACAACCATTCTTTTCTTACCTCGTCGTCGCTCAGCTTCATTTTCCACTCGGAATGCTGGTGACATGTGGGCTGATTTACTGGGGATGATTACCTTCATCTCGAATAATTCTTTAATTTGCACTGCAAATTATTCAACATCTTGAGGACTATACTTCATGGGTTTTACCCTGCAAATATCCTTAGGATTGTTGAGCTTTATTGATGCTTTCATCCAATGCTTGGTCTTCTTAGGATCCAACGGATTGTCTGAGCATACCTTGTCTAAGAGTTTCTCAATCTTAGATTTCCTATCAATTTCTTGAGATAAATTTGTTAGCTACAAAATTCATTTCTCGATATTTATTTAACTTATCTCTCCCCTTCTCTAAAAGTTGGATTTTGTGCTGGGAAATGTTAAGAGGTGTGACGGGTTTTCTTTTTGAATTCTTTTTCTTTGATTCCAAAAACGTAGGAAAACCTACTCGATTAGCTTGAAGAACTTTCTTAACCCATACTGGTTCACCTTTGAGTGTGAAAATAACACTTTTATCATCAACTTGTATAAAAGGTTTGTAGGCTAGACAAAAGTAATTTCCTAAAAAAAATTCTATACTTGATTCTTGTTGATAAACAGTGGGAATATGAAATATTTCTTTTGCTATCATAATATCAAGGTCTTTACATAGCTTATCGATCACATTGGTTTTACCATTAGCAATTTTTACCTCAATAGGTCTTTCGGCATTTACCCAGTGTTCTTGAGGAATGACGTGTTTACTTGCTATGCATAGGCTTGCACCTGTATCAACATAACAATGCAATTCGATCTTTTTATATCCAGCAAAATTAAGTGTACCTTTTATATAGATCGAAGATGGATTAGTAGTGTTTGGCATTACTAATTCTTCATATGAATCTTCAATCGCTTTCGTCTGTTGATTCATCTTCTGACTCTTCGGACGATGGTCCAGGGTCAATTTCTTCTATGATGAAGATGTATTCTTTCTCATCATACATGTCTTCTACTGGTTCATAACCAATGTAGTAGATTTCTTCTAATACCTTGATCTTGTCAGGGTATTTCTTTCTGTTAGGGCATTCATTTGCATAATGTCCTTCTTCGTTGCAGACCCAACACCTGCAATTTTTCTTTCCTTTCGGACAAAGTTTTTGTTTGTTAGTAGAAACATTTTTCTTTCTAACAAACCTTCCTGGTTTAAAAGTTTTCTTTTTCTTTTTAAACCGATATTTAGAAGATGTCTTCTTTTTCGAATACTTCTTCTTTTTATAAATTGGATTGCATCCAAAATTATAATTCTCTTTGTTAAGCTTTTCACAACATTTTTTACCAAAAGCTTTTAGTTGTTTTTGTGTCTTTGCATCATCACAATATCTAGTAAGTTCGCCTTTCATAATTTTTGTGCAAAAGCCAAACTATGTTTTGTCAGGTAAAAACTTAGTCATTGCTTTTTCACCTATCACGGGTATCTTTCGAATGTATTCTTCTACATAAACGTGATATCCTGCTTGTTCTCCTGTATTGACCAAATGCTTTTCATATTCACAAAAGAATGTGTCAATAAGGCATACATCGCATAATTGCATTCTGCTCATGGCTAACTTAGCATTTTGTTTGATTTTATTTTTTTCCTGTTCTTTAGAATAAACATAATCTATTCCTAAAAACATGGTATAGATAGCATCTACAATTTTATTAAAGGCTTCTATGGGTTCATCATCGACGAAATTCCAAACGACATCTTTAATAAACTTGTTAACAACTCCTGTTGTTTTATGATCTACTAATAATAATATCGTGTATGTATCATCATAAGCTTTAGGATTAGTCTGTATTATCAAACTAATTTATTTTTCCCATATATCAATTAATACTTTTCTACCTGATGCACAATCAATATGTAAGACATTTGAACCAAAAGGACTTTGACTCATTTTAAACTCAGTAGTAGGTGGATAGAAGTCACATTTATTTCTTACTGGCGTTTTCTTTGTTCCTGAAGTTGATGCAAACGGGTTTTCGTTGGCATGTGCTTCATGTTCTTTTTTATACATTCTGAACGCTTGTTTTTGTTGTTGAACAAATTCTTCGTCTGATGTATCTTCTGTTTGTTGAGAATCTGATTCTGGTGAACTAAATTCTTCAATGACATTCAAATAATTAGTAGAGGTAAATCCAAATAAAGACTGTAATTCTAAATTATTTGTTACTTGTTATTTAGCTAGATCATTGTCTTCTAATTCAAGTAATTCCATTGCCTTAGCAAATTGTTTTTCTTGTTGGTCATCTTGAATTTTTGATTCAAGTATTTCCCAAAAGAATTTTTCTATGTCTTGCATATAGTTCATATTTTCTTATTAGAAGCAGAACCAAATGGCCAAGTCATACTGTTCGGATTCTTACCTTTTCCGAGTTCCTCGTTTCCTACATCATGGTTAGGATAACTGTATCGATAACGGCTTTTACCTTTATCTTTATTACCTTGTTCTAATGTGCGAACAATCTGTTTTTCTTATGAGGTCTTTGGTGGTTTACCAATTACTTCAAAAGTTTCCATTTTATTTTGATAATCTTGAATTGTTGTCTTCAACTATGTGATTATCTTTGCAGCAGCAGATTCAATGTCGCCTTTGACATCATTATCTGCATTTTTCTTAAGCAAAGCTAAAATTTCTGTTAGCTGGCGCTTAACGTTGTTATTGAAATCCTCAGTTAACTCTTTAAGGCTCATTTTAAATGATACTGATAAGTGGATTTTATATCCACTTGGAGCGTTCCATATCGGCTTGAATTGATTCACTTGGCCTCAAGTTTTTGTATTTTTGATGTGTTTCGTTTAGTTGTGCAGGTTTGTTAATCGTCGGTTAGGGTTTTGAAAGGCATATGATGTAGCCTATTTGTATTTCGAGGATACAACTCAACTTAAACAAGATTGTAATAGTAAATAGTATATAGACTGTCACAAGGAATCTCAGATAGTATTATCTATCAGAAGAAAAAGATCAAGGTCAATCTACAGACTTGAAGAATTACTACGTACATTGAAAGAAGTTCAGACAACTGATCAAGCCTCAGTGAAGTATTCGTTAAAGAAGTGGATTCATTTAAAGTGACAGAGATTTCAACAGTGACAGAGACAGTACAGAAGAATTAATAGAGAGAGAGAGAGAGAAGAAAGAGAAAAGAAAAGGAACCAGATTTTAAAGTCAATATATGAAGAACAGTCATTGCGGTTAGTCACTCATGAACCAGACAGTACATCGGGTGTCAACATTAAACAGTGGTTGTTTATCATTAACTTCAGTGGTTCAAGCTATCAAGACGGGTATATTAAGAGAAGACATTAACCACAGCCATAAAGTGAAAAATAAAGAAAAGCCGTTGGAGTTAGTCGCTCATGAACCAGACCGTGCATCGAGCGTCAACGAAAATTCCGTGGTAATTCTTTATTACTTTCAGTGGTTCAAGAAAAAGATTTGAGCTGTCAAAAGATTTATATTAATTCTCTTTTAATTAATATAATTATGTAATTGATTTAATTTAATAAATTAATTCATTCTGAATTAATTTATTTATTAAATTAATTATCATGTTAATTAATTTTGAATTAATATATTAGTCTAATTGATTTAATTAATTAACTTATTAATTAATTAATCAGTATTTGTTTAATTGATTAATTGATTAATTAAGTTAATTAAATTAAATACAATTAAATCAAAATCAAAGAAAAGCAAAAGAATAAAAAAATTAGAAGTAACAGGTGTGGTCATTTATTGTCGACAAAAAGGAAATGGACAAGTAGTACATGCTGTATTCATAAAGTAAGAGAAACAAAAGTTGTCAACAACACATGCACACTGATCATCCTGTCGGCTGGGAAAGCAACGCGCCTGAGACGCGCGTGTAGGCTACGCGCCTGGTTAAATAACAGCAGCAGGCGCGCGTGTGTCACACATGTGCTTCCTGTGACTGGGCTTCGTTTGCAGCAGTTCAAATCTTTGGTTCAATTCAATCATTCAGCCGAGTTTTATTATTAAACAAGACAATCTCAATTGTCTTGCCGATTGTATTGGTAAGCTTCACTGTCTTGCCTATTGTATTGCCTATTGTCTTGGCAATATAAATTGATTGTCTTGGAGGTTTTGGATTGTCTTGCCGATTGTCTTGGCAGTACAAAATTGATTGTCTTGGAAGAGCAGATTGTCTTGCCGATTGTCTTGGCAGTACAAATGAAAAAGAAAAGTTGCAGAGGACTATAATATTTCAAGACAGGCGGCCAGATCAAACAACACAGAACATATCATCTTCAAGAAACAAAAAGGCTATTCTCTCTCATTGAAGAACAACACAACAAGAGAAATAAATTTGTATAAATTCAAGTTCATCTTATTTTTAATATCTGATCCGATAGAACTTGTTTACTTGATACTCTTGTAATATTAGCGAGTTTTTACTCCTAATCTATATCTCGATTTTTATTAACAAATCTAGAAAAATTCATGTCAAATTTTCTAATTTGTTTTTATTAACTAGATATAATTTCTGTACTGTATTTGTAACAAACCCCTCAAGTTAATATAATTTTATATTCAACTTGAATTTTGTTTCATTTAATTCTGCTCAAATTTGTCAAAATATAAATTAAATTTATCCAGACAAATTTCGATTAAACAGTACTGTTTGTATTCAACCCCCCCTTCTACAAACATATTGGACCTAACAATTGGTATCAGAGCCTATTGATTGATACACAAATCAAGATCCTATTTTTATTCAGTCAAAAATCCATTTCGAATTTTTAACTCATTTAAAAATTCATCATGACTTCAAAAATTGGAACTGTTAAGATACCCATATTTGACAAGGAGAATTATGAACTATGGAAAAAGAAAATGATCCTTTTTCTACAAGTGGCCAATCCTAAATATTTAGGAATATTGAAAACTGGGCCAATAGTTCCTATGATTACTGAAGAGGAAATAATCGTGGAAGGAGTTGTTGTAGTTCCCGCAAGGACATATCCAAAGGACATTAGTGTTTATACAAATGATGACAAAGTGGATATTGCCCTTGATCTTAATGTACAATTAATTTTGGTGGAATCCCTAGATGCGATCATGTGCAACCATGTTGTTAACTGTAAAGATGCCAAGCATATCTGGGACACCATTATAACAATAAATGAGGGAACTAAGAAAGTCAGGGAAAATAGATTGGAAGCTAAGATTGTTCAACCTTACAGCTCTAAAGAGGAAGTGATTGTAGCAGAGTATGGGAAGACAGCTACAAGTCAGGGTTGTAGAGAATTTTATTCATCAGAGGAGCTGGAGCAGTTGGAGGATCAATCAATGGCACTGGTTGTAAGACAGTTTAATCATTTCAGATTTAGAAGAAATCATAATTTCAGACTCAGGGCTACTGAGAACAGATTCCAGCAAGGAGGTTCATCCTCAAGTAGCACAAGGGTTGGCTACGAGACTGGAATGGTAGACAGAAGCAAGATAAGGTGCTTCAACTGTAATGAAATGGGACATTTTGCAACTGAGTGTCATCGACCTGAACAAGATGCAAGGAGAGAGTATGCATCTGGTAAGAAGAACACAGACACAGCCAATGTGGTACAAGGCAAAAGCTGGGATGACACAGACAATGAAGATGAAGAAGTTGGAAACTTTGCACTGGTGGCAAATGCTGAATCATCAACTTATTACACCACACCGGTAACTCTTACTGACACTGAGTTGATTCGTAGTCTTCATAATTCATTAGGTAATGCACAAACTGAATATAGAAGACTAGATCTGTTAAGCACTGAACTTGGCAATGAAGTGTCAGAATTGAAAAAGGTGCACATTAATCAAGAACAACAAAGAGATGAAATAACAATGCTTCATAAAAAGGAGAAATTGATTCTGGAAGTTGTAGGCAAACAAATGGCTAGAATTACTGAACTTGAAACACAGGTCAGGGCTTGTTATAATTCTGTTAAAGTTTCCAAAGAGTTTTTTAACAAACAATCTGCAGAACGAACAACAGGTATAGGGTATGGCTACAATGAAGTTGTTGGATCATTGGGCATAAATTCCCCTAACCCTGTTAGTGCTAAAGAAAGGGGTATCCCACATGTACTCAAGAATGTTAAAGAACCTCTATTTAAAAAATCTGATGCTGGACCACCAGATATTCTTTCTATGGTTATCCACGAAGAAATGAGAAATGAGGATAAATGTGTTAAGGATAAATCTGTTAAGAACGCTAATCCAAAGAATGTTTCATCCAAGAAAGATGTCACAGTCTTTGTTAAGGCTAAATCTGTTGAGGACACTAATATAGAAAATGTTTCATCCAAGAAAGATGTACCTAAAGTGCCAGTCAAGGTTGTTGAATCAACTAGTTCTTCTAAGACTGGATTAGGTGGTAACAAGTTGAAGCAGAACAATAACATGTCTAACATGAGTACCATGCCTATCATTGATTCTAATCATAAAGCATGTGGTGTTGTCAATTGTATGTCTTGTGCTTTTAACAGTATGCGTGCTTATTTTAATGGTAGTTATGCATGTGATAAACAGACTGCTCCTCGACAGCATATGAACAGGAACAATAATGTTCGATCAAAGACTGTATGTCTTGTGCTTTTAATGTGATGTCTGCTTACTTTAATGGTAATCATGCATGTGATAATAAGACTGCTCCTCGACAACATATGAACAGAAATAATAATGTAAGATCAAAGACTGCTAGTCCCCCTCATGTTAGGAGAGAGATATTTGTACCAAAGCCTAAACAAAGTTTTACTAAGGCTGTTTACAAGGTCAAATGTCCAGTCAGTGAAACAAATGTTATTGCTGCTAAAATGACATGGATACCTAAGATGAAATCAAAGATTGTCAAAGCTGTTTATAGGGTTAAATGTCCAGTCCCCTTGAAAAATGTTGTTATGAAGATTAAGAATGTTGTTTTGTCTGACAAAGGCCAATACTTCAAATATTCCGGACCCAATCAAATTTGGGTCCAAAAAAGGTTTAGTCGTTTTGGCATTGCAGGGTGTGTAACAGGTACATCGTGTTATGTGTATTCTGGACAGTGGATGTTCAAGGCATATGACCGAAGATAGAGCCCTGCTATCAAGAGTGGTGACAGTATCTGACCAAGTGGTTAATCCCTTGGAGACAACAGCAAGGGTATGACCTAGGGTCAAGGCTATTCAATAGCTAAGGAATGTTGTCAGTAATAAAGCATCTTTTACAAGATGAAGAGCCTACTGTTCGAGGATTAAGGAAAGAGAACTTATCTGTAGCTGACATGGAATCTCAGTCAAAGGTGAAGTCAACAAGGTCAAATCTAAAGCTTCATCGGACAAGAGTTCAGCTATGACATAAGGAGCTCTCTCACCTGAATGTCATATCAAGAGATTCTTTCCTGGAAATCGAATCAGTAAAGGAGACTGCCTCATCTGGAATTAAAGTAAAATAAAACTATGAGGCATGTCATAAAGGGAAATCAAAAAGAATCACACAGAAGTTCTACATCAAAGAAAAATATACTTTAATGGTGATGACTGATGACTTCTCTCAATAAACAAGTTGTTGTTCAAACAATCTGAAGACAAGACACCATTGATGGTGATTGATCACATCTAGAAAATTGGCAGGAAGCAAAACTGACTATGACTACTTGGAGACCAGATTACAGGACCTATCAATTATTGTTCTGGATGATTTCTGCACCTTCAAGAGTATTAATGCTGAAGCAGTCAATAGTTTGCTACTGACATGATTAAACCCTGATCAGTAAGGAATATAGGAAGACCCCACAAGTTATGAAGGAAATTGTTTTGCAATGATAAATGAAAGTGAGCATCCTAGCAATCTGCTAATGCTCAATAGGATAATTTCCTTGGTTACTCAGTGGAGTCAACAGCCTACATGGTGATTGTTATTAATCAACAGAAGGTGATTTAAAGTCTTAGTGATGTTCATCGACTTCTAGCTCCCAGCTGTCAATGGTAATGATGATTCAGGTCCAAACAATGTCAACATTTAGAATCTTCATGTAAACCCAGCAACAGCTTAGGGGGAGCAAAAGAAGGATCAACTAGTCAACTCAACACCACACTGAAAGTCAAAGGACACTATGAGAACATGTCTGCCAAGACAAAGAGTGTTGACTCAATTAACTCTTTGTTCTAGTTCTTAGTGTTTCTAATGGTGGAAGTAAAAGACTAACAGAGCTTCAAGTACTAATGATTATTTCTTTAGTCTTCTTTTAGAAGAAACTAAGAAAGCTACAAAAGCTCTGAAAGATCCAGGTTGAGTGATTGCAATGCAAGATGATCTCAATCAGTACAAAAGGCAGATTGAAGGGAAGCTGGTATCCAGACCAAACAACAAGGCTGTATTTGGTATAAGGATAACCAGAAGTTTAACTGGATGTCAAGGCATTGTTATGAGGGACAAAGCCAAACTGGATGCTAGGTTACAATTTGATCAAACAGTATAATTGATAAGAAACACCAGTGACAAGACTTGAGGATATCAGGCACATGCTGCACATTCAAGATTATAATGGACACTAGACCTACTGAATCTGGATGCTAGAGGAATGTGAACAAGTGCACTCCTGGTTGGTGAGACAATTGAAGATCTCTACAGGTTAGTATAAACTGGTATCATCACTCAAGCAAGCATGGAAGACATGGTATGACACCCTAACTATATTTTAATATTTGGTATCAATCTTTAACAGTTGGTATCTTTTAACAATTGGTGTCATATTTATAGAACTCTCTACATCTTTAGGCACAAACATAAATGATATATATGTGCAATGATATCTTGATTATATTATATGTTGGTCTACTAGCTATAAATTGGTATCAAGATATTTGCTGTTTTGATGTTGGTAAAGTTGAAATTCTTTTGATTTGCTTTAGTAAGCCAAAAGAATGATGACAATAAAAGTAAGTCAAGGATCTTTTGTTTCTATTCAGAAGATTCTAGACCTGTTAAGACTACCTACCAACAAACCACTGTAGCTGGCTTTTGACCTGTTAGTTTGGATCTAACAAATTGGCTATCAAAAATCTTAAGATGGACCCGGATATGAGGAAATGGTACTCTAGAGATATTTGACCCAACAAGTTCAGGATCTACTAATTAGGACCTAATCAGGCTATAGAGGAATCATCAGCTCATTATCTTATTCAATTGCTAATAGATCACTTACACACATATTTTATTCTCAATTATGCAAATGTGCAAGGTCCCAAGTGGATTCTTGAGAATCTATTCTTGTAGTTATTACACTTGATTTTCAGATGTCTTAAGTTGGACCCAAATCTACGGAGATGGTACCCTAGAGACATCAGTTCTGACATGTTTTGCTACATAGAGACAGATCAAATGAGTTGTACGAAAGCAGGAGAACACAAGGAATAAATTTCATCTCCAACAACTCTGTGAAACACTCAAGGACTAAGAAACTTGCATAAGGTATCAATTCTTTTGAGAGCATGTATTTAGTTAAGAATAACTTGCAGACACATTTGCTAAATCACTTGATGAAATTAATTTTTCAAGATTGGTTTGTAAACTTGGGATTTTATTATTGCTATATAATTCTAAATCCCATCTGTTAAATAATTCTTAAATAAGCTCACAAGTATTCAATTGTCCATATTGAAAGGACATGTGAACTTATTTACATCCAGACCTCACACTGAAAATTATCTGTTGAATGATTGCCATGTGTATAATTGCAATATATTTTAGTGGTGATTATTTAAGGATAATTTAAATACTTAAATGCTAAAATCTAACTCATAGAGATTTAGTATTTAATTATTTAATTATTTATTTATTTTGATTTATATGGGTTACGGACATGAAGCAATTCAATTTAGTATTTGCTCTGTACCTTATATTTATTAAAATAAATAAACAACATAACTAATTTGGACCTAATCTGTATTGATCTTCAGTTAGTTGTGAGATGTTAATTCTAGTGAATTTTTTCAATATTCCATTTTCAGAAATTCACTATAATTAATATCATGGTTCTAACAATTGGTTGTACTGAAGTTTTAACTTATATCAGTTAATGATATTTAGTTAGAATTCTATATACTAACTAATTGTGAGATATATTGGTATGTGTGAAATTACTTAGAACTCCTCTAAGTAATGATTGTTATATCTTTTACAATTCACTCATATTATTATACATGGTATAAAAATTCTCTAAGTAGAACTATGGATATTGAAATATTTAAAGTTACCATAGTTCAATTACTTTGAATAATTTTTATGCTTATTTGCAAGCTTCAAATCACTTTGATAATAAATGTTATATACTATGGATCAAGGTGTATTGGACTTAGAAAATTATTTCTAAGATTGCAGACAAGACAGTCTTGGTAATCAAGTTTTATTTTTAGAACCAAGATTGTCTACCAACAAACAGTTGTTAGGAGTTAACAATTGTTGTTATCGAGGAGTTGTCTTGAAGTCATAAGATCAAAATGTTAATGATGATAATTATCCAAGTGATAGTGGTAGAAACAATTTTGTTATTGGCAATACCAATGTCACTGGAAATTAATCATCAAGTCATTCTCGCAATAACTTGAGGGAAGTAAACAAAGGATTCACTAGTCAAACACAACATCACAATGAAGAACAAGGTGATTCATCAAGATCCAACTTTCTCAGACAGTCTGTTTGGAATAGAGCTGATCATTGGTGATCCAGATGTTGGAATAAGAACTAAAAGGGCTTCTCAGAATCAAGGTATAGAATCTAAGGAATCTGAGAAAGCAATTGTGAATCTGGAACAACAAGAAACGTGGAAGTTGGTGCCAAGGTTTGAGCGCCAAGTAACTGGTATGACATTCTTTTCGAATTCTATCTTGTCATCTTTCTATAAGAATTGTCATAATCATTCTAATGCGTTAATCCATGTTTCTTTATTTTAGAATAATAATTTTCTCTAAAAATATTTTTCTCTAATTCTCTAGTTAGAATTTTTGAGGAAGCTATTTTTGTTGAAAATTTTATTATTTTAAAATAGCTACCATATTTATGATAGTTTATTAAATCATATTTTCTCTCTAAATAATTTTCTAGTAGAAAGTTGTTTTGTCAGAAAATATATGGATTTGCTAACCTATTATAAATACTCTTGTATATACTTAATGTTTTTGTACATGTATTGTAATTTTTTTTTTAATGTTAATCTTATTTAACATGTTTTGTAGTGTTTGTTTTTTTTTTTATTTTAGTTGTATGTTCGTTTATAGTTTAAGTTTTGTAAATTAATACTTATGTATAGTTTTATTTATTTTTTATTTTATTTTTTAATTCGAATTTTTCTTTTCTTTTTAGTTTTTATTTAATATTATTATTATGTATATTATTTCTTATTTTTTAATATTATTTTTCATGTGTATATAAATAGTTTGTATAGTTTTTACAGTTTAGTCTCTATACTTTCAAAACTTACAAACAGGTCCCTGTACCTGCTTCTTTTGTTGTTCTTCTTATTAACACACACAAAATATGCAGTTTAACTATAAATCTTTGTTTTGTGATTGCTGTTAACAGATCTTCGTGTTAAGGACTTAACAATTGACCAATGTTGGTATCAAATTGGTATGTGTCTATACAATTGGTTAGGAACTAATGTTTGATTTTCAGGATCTAACAATTGGAAGACAAGACCTATCAAGTGCTAACAATTTCTAATAGTTGGTATCTATCTTACAGGACGTAAAACATGATAAAATAGTTTTGTTTGTATTGGTTTAAACATTAACATACATTGATTCGATTAATATTTATTAATTGGATTTTTGCCTATGTTCTTGTTTTGTAAAACCGGCTCAAGATCTATATCTTCCTTAAATTCAAAATCTCTTTCTACAGCTGTGATTGCTTACATTGTAAATCATTTGAAATCACAACTGTATATCATTTCTCTTAAGATAAATGCAATATTTCTCAGAAAACTTTTCAATGTTAAAAATGCATTCTATCTCTATGTTGCTCATATTCTGTGATGCAGGTTCATCTACAAGAAATTTTGTATTCTCACATGTTTAGTCATAAGGTTGTAAACCCAACAACTTTTGTCCCAGACTACAGTCAAACTCAAACACATTCTATTTTACCCCCTAAATGGAAGTAATCTATCAGACTCGAGGTCACCAGGGAGTAAATGCACTTGATGCAGCAAATAAGGATGTGTGGGATATTCAGTTGGAGAGTCACTACCTTATACACTATCCAAAATATTTCATATGCACAAAGTGAGATTGCACACACCAAGGATGAATTGACGGAAACCTGTAATCCAACCATTTTACGGTTATGATTATAAGTTAAAGGTTCTTTAATGAATCAAGAGTCTTCACAGACCTCGAGAGAAGGTATTGATCTCAAATGCAAAATTCAACAAGATCATTATCTAACTCTCCAGAGGGAACATCTCTGGATCCTACGGGTAACGGATCTGACATAGGTGCGGATCGGCAACTTGTGAACTATGATTCAGATTTTACCTGATGAGTTTAACAAGGTGATGTCTTCACAGACATTAGAAGGGAATCTTGATCTCAATGCTAAATTTATAGATCATTGTTTACCTTCTCAGAATTCAAATCTGAAAACCCTAAAAAGGGAAATTAGCAACTTGTAGATTATGACTCAGATTCGTCTGACGAGTCCAACGAGGATTTGGGATTTGCGAACTCCCATTGCACCACCACTGACCTCTCTTGAAGGGGCTAGGGTGATTTTTCTTTGCAGGTACACTAACGGATGTTGGAGCTATAAGTGATATGAGTGAAACACTAGTGAGCAAGAGTGTAAACACAGAGAGAAGTGAGTCACTCAACACAAATGAGTGGAGAGAAGAGTGAAACACTTGTGAGGTACACTAAACACTATCCCACACACACAGTGAGGAAGAAAATGAAACTTCCTTTCTAACAAAGCTTTATCAATTGAGTTCAATGTACTCTAAAGATTGGTATGAATTGGTAACAATTTGGTATCAACTACTTTGTCATCTAGTTGAATGGAGGATTCCTCAACTAAGGGGGAGAGATATATTGAAAAAGATATATTCAAGCTTAAAGCTTACCTTAGTAGGATATACTCAAGCTTAAAGCTTACCTTAGTAGGATATACTCAACTAAGGGGGAGAAGTATGGGGTACAAGTAAAAGAAGAGTGAGTTAGAAAGGGGGAGCATTAAAGACTGTGCTTAGGATGAGAAGCAAGTCTAGTTACTAAGGGGAGCCTTAGATGAAGAAGCAAAAGAACTTTCATTTGTTATGAAAGTGGAGATATAAGGAGAATTACATCACAATACTATTCTATTAGTCTTTCAATGTACTATGTATAAAGGCTAAGTGGAAGAGTAGTAAATTCACCAGAAGTTATAGAAATGGTATTGATTCACCATTGTCTATATAGTAGGAACATCTATTTTTCTTTAGTGAGAAAAGCTGTGTCAGAAATGGGAAGTGATTGTAAATCTAGAACTGCTGATAATCACCAATGTAAGATGTGAAGGATTATCAGGCAGAGATATGAAGAATCAGAAATGAAGATGAGTTATCTATTGAAGATCAGTTCAGTGCTAGAGGAACAATTATCTATCATTTCATCAACTGAAGATTCTGGAATTGTTAAATCTAAACCAGAGAAATTTTTTTTTTTTTGTATTATTTACTTAGTTCTTAAAAGTTTTATCTTTTTCTTGTTTAAGTGAGGTAGTTGAGTTATCCTCTAGGTATTTGCTTGTTATTGTCTAACAAACAAATAGGGGGAGATTGAAAGGCATATGATGTAGCTTATTTGTATTTCGAGGATACAACTCAACTTAAACAAGATTGTAATAGTAAATAGTATATAGACTGTCACAAGGAATCTCAGATAGTATTATCTGTCAGAAGAAAAAGATCAAGGTCAATCTACAAACTTGAAGAATTACTACGTACATTGAAAGAAGTTCAGACAACTGATCAAGCCTCAGTGAAGTATTCGTTAAAGAAGTGGATTCATTTAAAGTGACAGAGATTTCAACAGTGACAGTACAGAAGAATTAATAGAGAGAGAGAAGAAAGAGAAAAGAAAAGGAACCAGATTTTAAAGTCAATATATGAAGAACAGTCATTGCAGTTAGTCACTCATGAACCAGACAGTACATCGGGTGTCAACATTAAACAGTGGTTGTTTATCATTAACTTCAGTGGTTCAAGCTATCAAGACGGGTATATTAAGAGAAGACATTAACCACAGCCATAAAGTCAAAAATAAAGAAAAGCCGTTGGAGTTAGTCGCTCATGAACCAGACCGTGCATCGAGCGTCAACGAAAATTCCGTGGTAATTCTTTATTACTTTCAGTGGTTCAAGAAAAAGATTTGAGCTGTCAAAAGATTTATATTAATTCTCTTTTAATTAATATAATTATGTAATTGATTTAATTTAATAAATTAATTCATTCTGAATTAATTTATTTATTAAATTAATTATCATGTTAATTAATTTTGAATTAATATATTAGTCTAATTGATTTAATTAATTAACTTATTAATTAATTAATCAGTATTTGTTTAATTGATTAATTGATTAATTAAGTTAATTAAATTAAATACAATTAAATCAAAATCAAAGAAAAGCAAAAGAATAAAAAAAATTAGAAGTAACAGGTGTGGTCATTTATTGTCGACAAAAAGGAAATGGACAAGTAGTACATGCTGTATTCATAAAGTAAGAGAAACAAAAGTTGTCAACAACACATGCACAGTGATCATCCTGTCGACTGGGAAAGCAACGCGCCTGAGACGCGCGTGTAGGCTACGCGCCTGGTTAAATAACAGCAACAGGCGCGCGTGTATCACACATGTGCTTCCTGTGACTGGGCTTCGTTTGAAGCAGTTCAAATCTTTGGTTCAATTCAATCATTCAGCCGAGTTTTATTATTAAACAAGACAATCTCAATTGTCTTGCCGATTGTATTGGTAAGCTTGATTGTCTTGCCTATTGTATTGCCTATTGTCTTGGCAATATAAATTGATTGTCTTGGAGGTTTTGGATTGTCTTGCCGATTGTCTTGGCAGTACAAAATTGATTGTCTTGGAAGAGCAGATTGTCTTGCCGATTGTCTTGGCAGTACAAATGAAAAAGAAAAGTTGCAGAGGACTATAATATTTCAAGACAGGTGGCCAGATCAAACAACACAGAACATATCATCTTCAAGAAACAAAAAGGCTATTCTCTCTCATTGAAGAACAACACAGCAAGAGAAATAAATTTGTATAAATTCAAGTTCATCTTATTTTTAATATCTGATCCGATAGAATTTGTTTACTTGATACTCTTGTAATATTAGCAAGTTTTTACTCCTAATCTATATCTCGATTTTTATTAACAAATCTAGAAAAATTCATGTCGAATTTTCTAATTTGTTTTTATTAACTAGATATAATTTCTGTACTGTATTTGTAACAAACCCCTCAAGTTAATGTAATTTTATATTCAACTTGAATTTTGTTTCATTTAATTCCGCTCAAATTTGTCAAAATATAAATTAAATTTATCCAGACAAATTTCGATTAAATAGTACTGTTTGTATTCAACCCCCCTTCTACAAACATATTGGGCCTAACAGGTTTGCTATTTACGTGATCTTGGTGTGGATTTCGAGTTTGGAATGAAGAACGGAATCTTCCCCTATAATTCTTGGGAGATTTTGAGTTAAAGGAACGATGTACGGCATCACATGAAGAAGGAATAGGAGAAATCGGTTGAAAAATGAAGAAAACAGCAAGAAACAGAACCTGGCAGTTTCATCCGAGCGCTACGGCGCGCTAGAGGGCACCACGGTACGGCTCAACATATTCCAGGGGCACCACGATGCGGGTCAGGGGCACCACGGCACGCGAGCAATTCTGCAGAATCCGAATTTTGTCCTGAAAATCCCGATTTTCTGCTGTAAACAGTAATTATGGTAATATTTTATTGGAAAAGACTCCCGAGCCTATTTAAACACATCTTCTCATCAGATTATGGGAGTATTCATAATAAACATAGAGAGAGCCGAGAGACGGAGATTCAGACTTGGAGAAGGATTCCCGGAAGATCGTGATAGTCTACGGCGATACTCTGGATTTTGGATTTGTTTTCTTAAACTCATTACTCTAGTTTAATTGTATTTTGTCATACGTTGTTTATTACCATGGTTTCATCAGATCCCATGATGACGAGCCGTTCGATTATGAACTAATCGTTGTCATGGGATTCTAACGGATTTATCTATGTAGTTTAGTAGTTTGTTTGCTTTAAAAATTTGTGTGTGATGAATTATTGATATCCTTGTATGGTTGTGCTTATTCTTCTTGGATGCGTAGCTAACATCTAAGTTGTTAATCTCTTGTGAAGCGACAGTGGATCTTGAGATTTAGAACTTACCATGCTAGCATAGGATTATGTATGTTTTGACATTATGATTTTGTTGTGGAATAAAAACTAGGTTGAAATTGTTGCGGTTAGGGTTTGTATATTTAATGCTAGGATTCGTGAGCTTCGTGCTTTAATGGCTGCTTCTGCGTTCGAGACTTAAACGGTCCTCACAGAATGCCTACGTATCTCTGTAATTAGAGAATCAAGCCAATAAAACGTAGTTCTGAGATGAGGGATCAGGCCCTTTATATAGGCTGAGAAGCCTTAGAATTATGGTAGGATTTGGAGACTTGGAGGGCAAGTCTTTGAGGAATGTTCTAGATCTATTCCTTGTAGGAATCAGTTTCCATATTGAATTGGATGCCTTATTGGATAAGTCTGAAGGGGATATTATCCTTATCCAACTCTTATTTGCTGAGCTGTTTATTACCCTTAATATTAATTACGAAATTAATACTATAATCAGGGCTTTGGGCCCAGCTGGTGAGCCCCACGTTTGGACTATTCTCGGCCTAGTTAATGCCACATTAAATGTGTCTTTAGGGCTTATTTTCAGCCCATATCATTTGCCCCCCAACTTCTAAGGAAAACTGATCAGGTTTTCATAGAAGTTATATTTGTCTTAATCGAGACTCGGGGTCGTTTTTATCCCTTACCTGGGACTTCTTAATTACCCTTATATGGGAATTTTGGTTTACACTAGTGTTTCACAAGTATCGTCTTGGTTGTAAAGTGTGGAGCGACCTACACATTTACGACGATTTGCCTTATTCGAGGCTTTAATTTGTGCTTGCTTTTAGCAATTTCGGCACTTTCATAGAGTTTTTATGCATTATTAGCATAAATTATTGCTCAATTTGTCAAGAAAATATTTCTATAATTTTCCTCATATTTTTCTGTACTTTTCCTAGTATTTTAGGAATTTTTTATATACCAACAGGTATTTTTCGTAATTTTTCCTAATAATTTAGGAATTTTTATATACCAACAGGTATTTTTCGTAATTTTTCCTAATAATTTAGGAATTATTTTATACCAACAGGTATTTTTCGTAATTTTTCCTAATAATTTAGGAATTTTTATATACCAACAGGTATTTTTCGTAATTTTTCCTAATAATTTAGGAATTTTTATATACCAACAGGTATTTTGATTATTTTTTGGGAATTATTTTTCAATTTCCCAACATTATTTTAAAGGATTAACTTTAAAAAAGTCATCCTGGCAAAAATGCTTCCTGGGCGTGGGTACCCCCGCCAAGGAGACACCCTCCTTAGGCACGCCTAGGGGGTTTGGTCTCCTGGGCGTGGGTGTATCTTTGCCCTTTGAAATGCTTCCTGGGCGTGGGTACCCCCGCCAAGGAGACACTTTCCTTAGGCACGCCTAGGAAGTTTGGTCTCCTGGGCGTGGGTATACCCTTCTTTAAAGAAAATCGAGCTGGGCGTGGGTACCCCCGCCAAGGAGACACCTTCCTTAGGCACGCCTAGGGGGTTTGGTCTCCTGGGCGTGGGTATAGCCTTCTTTAAAGAAAATCGAGCTGGGCGTTGGTACCCCCGCCAAGGAGACACCCTCCTTAGGCACGCCTAGGGGGTTTGGTCTCCTGGGCGTGGGTAGAGCCTTCTTTAAGGAAAGTCGAGTTAGGCGTGGGTACCCCCGCCAAGGAGACACTTTCCTTAGGCACGCCTAGGAAGTTTGGTCTCCTGGGCGTGGGCATGTCCTTTTAATTGGGCCTCCTGCCTTTAAATTCTGATGGGCTTTTATCCTATTTTCTAAAAATGTCGCAGAACATTCTAGAATTATTTTTAAAATTTGAATTTCATGGGCTTCCCGCCTATTCAAAGGCCCAGTCACCTGTTGACAGCCCATTTACTGGATATAACCGGTTGAGTGACCAACCATGAACTCTATAAAAGAGTAGTGTGCATCCCTCATTTCTCATCTCACTATTCAGCAAAAATTATCTCTCCTTTACCATAAATACTTTTCAAAAAGCTCTGCTAGGGTTCTGTCGCGAGGCGATTTCCGGCGTCTTTCCTCCACCCTGTTTTCCAGTTTCTGTTTGAAGATCGTTGAATCTTCATCTTCTTCAACCTCTTTTTTCAACATTTCTGGGTTTCAAGCCTTCAAGGGAAGCATATCAATGGAGGACTCTAGCTCTTCAGGTCAGTCACAACTTGCTAACACTTCTACCACCGCTCCACGGCTTACAAGGGGTAAGAACCCTAAAACATCTCTTGTCCATGCCAGTGTTTTTTCCCTTAGAGATCTTTTAAATGAGTTTGGTCAAGCTTTTCCAAATATGCTTCATTTAGATGCTTATGAATATAAATCGAAATACAAACAACATAGGGTAGACATTCTAGCCCAACTTTTTCATATTAATGGGCCTTATAGGGCCGTTGTTCCGGCCTCAAACGAAAGGGCTTGTCACCCAAAGCCTGGGGCCATTAGAATTTATAAGGAAACTTTTTATGCTGGTTTTCGCCTTCCTCCTCCTCCTTTTGTTTATCGTCTTTTGGCCGAAGCCCGGGTTTGTCCAACCCAACTTATGCCAAATGCATGGCGTTTTATCTATTGTTTCTTGGTCCAATGTAAGAAACATGGGCTTGAGCCCAGTATTTCTGTTTTTCGATATTTATTCAAATTTGTCAATTCTTCTGACAATTCGGGCTGGGTCAAAATCCAACACCGTTCCTTAGCCCGTTCTTGTTTTGTTTCGGATTCCGCTCCTGATTCCCTTCCTAATTGGAAGAGGGAATGGTTTTATATCTTTTTGGATGGGGATGACTGGGACAACTATTTTCGGCCCAACTTCTGCAGAGCCGTTGATGGGCCTGTTAGGAGTTTAAAATTGGGCGTGGAAGAAGAGGCCGCCATAACTTTGTTAACATCGGATAATTTGCATCAATGTGCAAATTTGATTTCTGAAGATTCGTTGCAGGCCCATGGGCTAAGCGATTTGGGCCCTGAGGGTAATTCTCACCTCTTGCTTTGTTAACATTTTATGCTAGATATAATTTTCTAACTTTCTTGTAATCATTTTGCAGCCAAAACTGCTCTGGGAGCAATTTTTAGGCAGAGGGAGACTGCTGCCACTGCTAGGGTGGTAACAGAGAACCCTAGGGCCAAAAGGGCCAGGACAGATGAGGCTTCTCCCGCGGTGGAGCGTGTTCCTGCTTTTCTTCAAGAAAAGCCAGTTCCTATTGAGGAAGACCTCACTCCCTTTACGGTGGGATGGGGTTTATGCAATAGGGACACAGCCGTAGGTGATTCTAGGGCTGCAGCTGAGTGGTCCAGGAGCGTGGTCACTCCACGAGATAGGATTCACATTGTGGAGTCCTCTGATGACTTGCAGATTGAGCTTCTTGGGGCTCAAGCTGTTGCTTCGGTAATTTCTTATTCAACTTCTTTAATTTAATTGCATTTACTTTTCCCTTATTCACTTGTTTCCTTTGCAGATGAACGCCTACCTTCAGGCCGCTGTTCATAACCTGAAGGAGGTGCGTGCTGATAAGACCATTGCTGAGAGGGACAGAGACAGATACTTTGATGCCTCCGAGGCAAACTTTGCTCGTTTTAGGGAGGTGGAGAAGGAGCTGGCTGCTGAGAAAGAGAAGAACAGGAAGCTACAGCTGGAGGTGCAGCAGAACAGGGAACACATCATTGCTGATTACAAGGCTTCTAAGGACTTCCAAGATGTCCTGAATGCCGAGTATGATGCAAACTTTCCTGGCACCTTCAAGGAGTGTTGGGAGGGGATCATCGAGGAGCTGAGTGGGAAGATCGAGGGGGTATCCCTGGAGAAGTTCCCGGTACCTGCTATCCCTGGATTGACAGATACTTTGGAGGTTGCTACAGAGACAGCAGTGGATGGGGACTCTCAGCCTACTCAGGATCCACCTTCTTCTCCTGGGGTAGAGACAGCAGATCCTTCTTCTACCCAGGGCGATGTTGTTATTGAGGACTTAGATGCATAGATGGCCCTGCGTGGCTTATTTCTGTTTGTCTTTATTTATTCTGAACTTTTGCCCTTCGGGGCTTATGACTTAACTTATTTATGTAGTAGTTTCTTTTGTTTCCATGTTCTCATTTTTTGTTTATAGTTCGTTAAACTTTAGAATTTCTCAAGTACTTGGCCTCCTGGCTGGTACTAAACTCACAAGCTAGTTCAACGTTTGTCTTTCGTGTTTATTTTAACAAAGAGAAATAACTCATAGAGAAAACAGTATAAATTCCATTATGTTGTCAAAAGATATCAATAGAATGGGTTCAACCCTTACATAAATATTCTATCTTCTACTGGGAGCAACATGCTCTAAAATGGTTTCATTCGAACCTTATTCTTAATAAATAGGTAAAAGTCCAAGCCTTTGTCAAAAGGACTTAGACATAATAAACTTTGAGGTTCACAGCATGCCAAGTTCGGGGCACCTCAACCCCGTCCAAGGTTTCTAACTTGTAGGATCCTTGCCCTAACACCTTTCTGACTAGATATGGTCCTTCCCAGTTTGGTGCTAACTTTCCTTTCTGGCCAACTCCTGAGGCTTCAATCTTCCTTAAAACCATGTCACCTTATCGAAAGAATCTTTCTTTAACTCTCTGGTTGCAGTGAAAAGAGGCTCTCTTCTGATATTCAGCATTCTTTGCATTAGCTCCATCTCTAACCACATCAATTAAGTCAAGGGCAAGTCTCATTCCTTCGTCATTAGTTTCTGGCTCATATGCCTCAACTTGAGGTGATGCTTGCATGATCTCTAAAGGCACAACTGCCTCGGCTCCATAAGCCAGCAAAAATGGGGTTGCTCCAGTCGTTACCTTACAAGTGTGTTAGGTCCAAATGTGTTGTAGAGGGGGGGGTGAATACAACTTTTCGAATATGAGAGGCAATAAAAACGATGCAATAAATGAACACACAGATTCAAGGAATATATTTCTTTATATATAACTTGAAAGTGTTGCTACAACATTCATTACAAAGTATAACAGAAGTTGAGAGAGAAGTGAATGATACTAAGCTCTGTGAATGCACTCTCTCTTTTTCTCTTGTGTTTTTCTCTAGAATTGCTCACTAACTAAAACATTACACAAGTACTTCTATTTATACTACATGTAATCTATGTCCTGTAGTCTTCAAAGACTAAGATGTACGTGGCCCAATGATGTCCACATAATTCTTGCCTTATCTTGAAAGCTTGGAAATCTGCCAATCAGAAGATGCCATGTGTCATGTTGAAGCTGCACCTAAGTAGAACTTCTACTTGAGAATTTCTACTTGGCTATCTCGAAATTCCTAAGTGGAACTTCTACTTGGCTATCTCGAAATTCCTAAGTAGAACTTCTACTTGAGAATTTCTACTTAGCCATCCAGAACATTTAGTACTTAGAAAATATTCTGGTCTTCAACTTGAAACTTCAATGCACATCTTGAACTTGTGATATCTTCATGTCTTCTTTATTCTTCAACAAGCTCTTGAACATGGTTCTTTATTACTGACATAAACTTGCTATCAATGTCCTGACACTTGATGCAATGGTCTGGTTCATAAGTGACTAGTCTTGATAGTGTTTCTGCTTCTTGAATAAATTACCATATTCACTGAATAATTTGGCTTTCCAATATTTGCTTTCCTTCTTCTTCACTTGAAATCAATTGGTCTTGTTGATACTGATAGTTATGATCTTGATTCTTGATTTATCGAATCACTGAGGCATGAACAACTTTAACTTGAACTTCTCTCAATGATTTCTTCTTGGCTTGATCATAGTTAGCATGTTTAATTGTATCAATTACCTTGTCTTCATTTAGTGTTGATTTCTTGTGACTTCCTGTTCTTGATTGTCTTCTGGTTAAGTATCTTTTCCTTTAGTTTGAGTTACATTAGTTATAGTGTTACAAGTTTATACACTCTGCCTTTCAATCTCCCCCAATTTGATTGTCTAACAATGACATTCAAATTAATGAAGGATAACTCAACTAAACAATGAGACGAGAAAAGATAATTAACATTACAGTCTTGAATAATATACAATTGAAAAGAACTTGAAAACAATACAATGAACACAAAAACTAGAAACAGAATTCGAACCTCGAATTAAAGATCATTTGAGTGATTCCTATCACCTGGATTATTTCATATCTTTTGGTCAAACTTGTATCACCTTATTGGATTCACTCTAAGGTGAATTTTCCTCAAGTGAGTTAAAGCAACCGAAAGACATGAAGTTTTTCCAACTTCAAGTTCACACCACTCTGACCTTTAACCCTAATTCCGTTTCCTCTTTCTAGCTTCAGCAGCTTGGTCTCTCTCTTCTTTCTGCCTTTTGAGCTTCTCCTTCTGCTGCTTTTCTTTCTTGTATACTGGATCTTTAAGCTGCTTCCACCTAGCATTCAACAGACTTACAGCTTCCATTTCTAGAGGGTTCTTGGGCTCTGGATAAGGATGTTTGAAAAGCCTTCTGAGTTTGTCCACCTCCTGAGTAGTCCTGATCTTTGGAATATCCTCAAAGTTCTTCATGATGAGCTGAGATTTCCAATGAGTTTTATCAGCTTTAAACTGACAATAGATCATCTTGGGGTAGCCCTTGACACGGTTAGTATTGTGGACACTAGCCGCATCTCGCTCCATTTGCTTCTTCTCCACAATTACTTCAGACAGGTAACTCACGAGTCTCTGCTTTTCTTCAACAAACTTGTCTTCTACTTCGCCCCATTTGAACACATATAACACTTTCTCTAGAAATGCAGCATCTTGAGTCTGTAGCAGCCATTGTCTACTCATATGCAAGAGTGTTTGTTTCTGGTCTGCATCTATGTATGCTAAGGCATCAGCTGTATCATCAGCATAAGAGTGTATCCAGTATACACTATCTTTCCCTGGAACGCCAACTGCCTCCCTTATTTCTCCTTGTTCCAGTTCTCCAGAAGGAAGAGTCAAAGCTTCATCTACATTCTTCATTGCTTGAAGAATATTCCATTTCTGTTCTATCAGCTCCGGCTCAATCTTCACGTTGTCGAGAGGGTTTGGAGCAATGACATCACACTTCCACACCTCATTGCTCTTCAAGAATATGACTCTTTCAATGATCCTCACGGATTTATCTTTAAGCTCAGAGGCGAATCCCTTACCCATCATTTGTCTACATACAGCTTTAAGAGATTCCACTGAAAGTTCCATTAAGTCCTTTTCCTCCATGCTCACCCTCTTCATCTTTCCTTGAACCACCATCCGGACAAAATTTGGATAAGCTGAGAATTCTGGACCCTTGTCCTCTGCTAGCTGCATTAACTGATCCCTGTACAGAATGCTTAGCTCCTCAGATTGAGAGTACTGAATTTTAGTCGCTAGCAAGAACAACTCTGACGCAGATCTTCTCATTATGAATTGGTCATCCACAAATAGGAAAGATGTTGGGACTCCTTCTACCAAAGACAAGATAACCTGCCACTCCTTAAGATTTGCATTGTATCCAACCCTGACTTTAGAAATTAATCTCTTCAAAGCATTTATATAGTCCCCAGTCATTGGATTCTGCAAATTCAAGTTGTAGAACAGATCATCTGCATCCTTGTTATGAACTCCTTTTGCACATGGTCCCATCATTATCTTCCTTGCTTCATCCCATTTCTGCCCTATCCTTCTTTTGTCCAGATCAACTTGAGGATTGGCTAGCCTTGCAAGCTCATACTCATACTGCTTCCCTTGTAGCTCCACCTTCTGTTCTAGGAACGCAGCATGTTCTTGCATCATCTTCATTTTATGGAACTGAGCTTGTTCCAAGGCTAACTGTTGAGACTGCAGGGTTTCTTCATCAATAGGATCTTCTTCAGGCATTCCGAAAGACATACCAGCACCTCCACCTTGTTCCTTCAAAGATCGCTTTACAGCATGTGCGAAAGGTACGTCTTCCATATCAGAATCTGAGTCTAGTACCTCCTGTACTGTGTCCTGATGACTCAGGTCAATAACTGGTTCATCTTCTTCAACCATTATTGTCTTACCCTTTCTCCTCCTCAGAGCCTCTTCAGCAACAGCAGGCTCAATTTCTGGTTCCTTAACAAGATCAGCGGGTTCTTCAATTTCTTCGATGTGAACTGCCTGCTGTCTCGTCTCCTTTCCACTCTCCCCCTTAGGTGAGTTATCCTGAGCTCCACCATGGTCTTCAGATCCACTAGCTGCATAGGAACCTCCAAAACCAGAACCAGAGACTCCCGCTCCCCCAGCACCACCTGCACCACCTGCTCCAGCATCGGGGGGAGGTTGTTCCGACTCGAAGCACTCCGGGGGCACAAAACTCCTGACTGCGAACATCATTCTACTGATCTCCACAATCATTGTATGCATTGTAGACTCCAATGCCCCCATCCTCTCATTGAGAGTGCTTCCCAAGACACCACCAGCATGGCCCAAGTCATTGACCTTATTTGTCAAATCATCAAAAGCTGTAGCTTGACTTGCCATTCTTGCTGCGTAGTCGTCTAGAGCCCGTTGATTGTTTCCAACATTAATCCCCAACTGCCCCATCGACTGCCCGAACTGCTCCATTTTATTCTCCATTGAAGTCATACGAGTATCAAAATTTTCAGTATTAAGGGACGGTGTTTGGTTTAGGTGACCTCGCTCTAATACGCGTTCTGTTGGTATTTGGCGCTCGGTTTCGGGCCTTAAAAATGAAGGTCCCTCTCTCCCTAACCTCTCACACACACTCCCTGTCTCACGCTCGTGTATGTCTTCAATGACTGATCCAAAAAGTGAAGCAGTACCTGCAGAAACTTGATAAGAAATGTTGTTGACAGTTATGGGATCAAATTCTGTTTGTTCCTGAGTTGGAATCTCAGTCTGAGAGGCTGCAAAGTGTTCTTGTACGACATCAGAACCGATCCTCTTTGCAGCATCAGTACGTACCGGTGAAGGTACGGCTGAAGTTCTTAAGACTTCATGTCCTCTTGAAGCAACAGTATCATCAAGAGGCACATCATCCTCACCAAAATCAAAATCCCTATGTGCAGAATGTTCAAGGGGTGAACCACTCGCGTGAGGTGGAGTGATTGCGTGTGACACGCTAGGGTTTGACTGTGGTTGTGAAGTAGCAGCGTGGAAAAGTTTGGCTTTCTTGCGAAAAAGTTGCTGCTCTTCGGGTTCATTCTCCTCATCATCTTGTATAAATATACGTGCTGGTTTTCTGACTTCCGTTAACAGGGGTGATAAAGAATAGGAATGTGTATCAGACTCAGAGTCAGAAATATGGCTCTTACCCTGGGATAGATCCTGCGGGTTAGCAGGCTCATGGGTCGCGGAATCAGAAACGTAGGAGGAGGAATGAATAGTATGCATAGAGAGATTACCTGATTGATTACCTTGTGCATCATCGCTTTCCTCATCCGGAATCTCATCAAATGCCTCAGCATGAACAGATGGATTTTGAGCATGTGATGAGACTTGTGATGATGCCTCCAAATTGGTAACTCCTGCATCATATCTAAGCCACATTTGAATATTTTCAGGAGTAGACATAGGTTTACCTTGATGTTTATCCTGATTTGCAATGGTTGCAAGTGACTTAGTGCCCATCCCCAGCGATTCAGATGTGGGGCTTCTGGCAAATCCCTGTCTAATAGCAAGGGCATCCTTCGGTATTAAGTCATTGATTAGCATTTGAAGAAACCGAGGAAACCAGCAGACGACATCAGTGGTAGAGAGGTCTCTGCTTGCAAGGGATCCCATTGAGGCCACTATCTCAGAGAGAACTATGCGTCCATAGTTTATATCCAGTTCTCTTGCTAGGGCTACTGCAAAGGTTTGCATGGGAATCGGAATTTGATGAAAGTCTTTTTCGCGTGCCCGAAAACATCTTGTGATGGCCTCGAAAAAGTAATTCCATTCCGCATGGAAGAATTGCTTTTGGATATTTCCCGTGATTGGGCCTTTTGTAGGATAACATCCAATTTCTTCAAAGAATCTGAGGCGTTCTGCAGCAGTAGGTTCTGGATCATAGACATCTTTAAGTGGGAATCCTAGAACTCTGTTGACAATTTGTTCTGTCACCTCATATTCCTGACCCGCTAAGGTAAACCTGAAACCGTAGGGGGTTGATTTACTCCCAAAAGTAACCGCACTAGTCCATAATTGCTGTAAAGCATCATGTACTAGTGTAGGTTTAGCAGTAAAAGCTTGGCTAGCTTTGGAATACAAATTGAGAAATCGTATCCAAAACTTAAACCGCGGGAGTTGATCACCAATTTCCGTAGAAATATTGTAAAAATTGTTTTTAGCAAGGGAAAATTGGTGAGCCATTTTGATTAAATGTTTTTTCTTTTAAAAGATGTGAATTTTTATTTTAATTTAGAAAAACAATTAATTTTCCGAATTACAAAAGAGAATTGTAACCCTTTTAATTTTTTCAAGAACACCAAATGGAATCTGAGAAATCAAACTACGGGATTCAATTCAACAACCAATTACTATTTCGTGTGTATACCAGTTGAATCGTGTGTGTTTATAGATGGACAAAATGAAATCGCGTTTATGAACAGTACACAAACAATATGTGTTCGTGTGTATGTATATGCGCGTGTATGGATGTTCACAAAACACATTAACACAAAGATTACTGTTAACACAGATAATAGCAGTCAACAAATCGGCAGTAATTCGTGATTAGTACGAGTTTAATCACAAAAACAAGGATCAAAGGTATGTAATTAGTAAAATCGCACTGTTCTTGTGAAACGGCTGCTGTGAAAAAGAAATTAGGTAAAGTGAATTGGGCATCGAGTTAGAGATGTATATATAGATGAATGAGAAATGACAAAAATGTCCCTGTTAAAAAATGTGAAAAGTACTAAGTCCATACAGGGGACATCTAAGTCGAACTCTATCTCGAACTTTTCTATCTCGAACATCAAGTCGAACTTCGAGATAAAGTTCGAGATAGAAGTTAACTCGAACAATTATGCACAAAGAAGCACTTTAACCAAAATTACAGCAGAAACTATAGGGAAATACTATCTTGAACATTATTTATTTGTAGTAAACTTGGAAAAACAGAAAATTCAAGATACTTTTCGAGTTAGAGTCTATCTCGAACAGCAAGTCGAAATTCGAGTTGAGTTTCGAGATAGACTAAGAACTCTATCTCGAACATCAAGTCGAACTTCGAGATAAAGTTCGAGATAGACTAACTCGAAGTTAATCTCAAATTCTTTCCAAAATATTTCCTTGAATCAGAAAGTCCAGGGTAATTCAAGATATGTTTCGAGTTAGGAGTGTAACTCGAAAAAATTCCCTTTAGCTTAACTGAGAACTCTATCTCGAACACCAAGTCGAAATTCGAGTTGAGTTTCGAGATAGACTAAGAACTCTATCTCGAACATCAAGTCGAACTTCGAGATAAAGTTCGAGATAGACTAACTCGAAGTTAATTCTCAGTTCTTTTCAAAATATTCCCTT
Source organism: Saposhnikovia divaricata (assembly GCA_036435485.1). NCBI lineage: Eukaryota > Viridiplantae > Streptophyta > Magnoliopsida > Apiales > Apiaceae > Saposhnikovia > Saposhnikovia divaricata. Next base: position 32,815,820 of record CM071600.1, read on the forward strand.
AATGGAAACTTCATCTCAACCTTAGAGATAAAATTCGAGATAGACTTTATCTCGAATATTTTGAAGATAGAACTAGGCACACTGGTAACTCGAACTCGAACTCTAAGTCGAATTTCGAGATGAATTTCGAGATAGGTATTAACTCGAAATTCTTCCCAGACTTGGAATTTTCAAAACTTCACCCTGGAAGCTCAAGTCGAAATTCAAGTCGAATTTCTACATGAGTTTCGAGATAGAGACTAACTCGAAATTTTGAAGATACTTAGAATAATTTGACAATTTTTCTTTGAAAAACTCAACAATTAATTTTGCCAAATTAATATAAATATCAATTCAAGGATTTTAATATATAACATAATTAAAACATTCCTTGATAATTCTAAGGCCTCTAATTACATGAAAAACACAGGTAAATTCATCTAAAAATCATGCAATATTTAGACTATTATGAATTTAACTCCCCCTATGATCATGCAATCTAACAAGCATAAATTCACAGATTTGTGCTATAAAAGACACTTAGAACACAATGAATTCATGCAAAATCACACTATATGCAACCTATAACAATCATTAATTAGGCATATTAAAGTCTAAGCACATAATGATTGATTAGCTTGCACATACAAACATAAACATGGATTTTACAGATAGAAGGCTTTACTAACTTGTGTTAAGCATTCCCAATTCACCAACCAACCTATTGAATGTTACTTCATCAAGAGGTTTGGTGAATATATCTGCAATTTGTTGCATTGTGGGCACAAAATGTAGCTCCACAGTCCCCTCCTCGACATGTTCTCTTATGAAATGATACCTGATGTCAATATGCTTGGTTCTTGAGTGATCTACAGGATTGTTGGTTATGGCAATGGCACTTGTGTTGTCACACATGATTGGAATTTTCTTGTGCTCCATGCCATAATCCTTCAATTGGTTCCTCATCCACAGTATTTGAGCTACACAGCTTCCAGCAGCAATGTACTCAGCTTCAGCAGTAGAAGTAGATACTGTATGTTGTTTTTTACTTTGCCAGGACACCAATCTTCTGCCAAGAAATTGGCAAGCACCAGATGTGCTTTTCCTATCAATCCTGCAACCTGCATAGTCTGAATCCGAATAGCCAATAAGATTAAAACCTGTATCTCTTGGGTACCAAATCCCTAGATTTGGTGTGCCCTTGAGATACCTAAAAATTCTTTTGACGGCTACGAGATGTGATTCTCTAGGATCCGCTTGGAACCTTGCACATAAACAAGTTGCGAACATTATATCTGGTCTACTTGCAGTTAAATAGAGGAGTGAGCCAATCATACCTCGATAGCTTGTGATGTCAACTGATTTACCTGATTTGTCTTCATCAAGCTTCGTGGCTGTTGCCATAGGAGTCTTAGCTGCTGATGCATCTTCTAGATTATACTTCTTGAGTAAATCTCTGACGTACTTGGATTGACAGATAAAGATACCATCTTTTCTCTGACTGATCTGTAATCCAAGGAAGAAGGACAGCTCTCCCATCATGCTCATCTCATATTTTTCCTGCATTAGCTTGGCAAATTTCTCGCACAAGCGCTCATTTGATGACCCAAAAATAATATCGTCCACATATACTTGAACAAGTATTAAGTCATTTCTCACAACTTTATAGAACAATGTTTTATCAATTACTCCCCTAACAAAACCATTTTCAATTAAGAATAGAGATAGGGTTTCATACCATCGCCTTGGGGATTGCCTGAGGCCATAGACAGATTTGAAGAGTAGATACACAAAATCTGCATGTTCTGGATCAACGAAGCCGGGCGGCTGTTCCAGATACACTTCTTCTTCTAACTCTCCGTTCAGGAAGGCACTTTTCACGTCCATCTGGAATACCTTGAAGTTCTTATGTGCTGCAAATGCCAAGAACATCCTGACTGCCTCAAGTCTTGCAACTGGTGCATAGGTTTCATCATAATCAATTCCTTCTCGCTGAGAATAACCTTTTGCAACCAAACGAGCCTTGTTTCGTGTTACAAGTCCGTTTTCATCCAGTTTATTTCTGAATACCCACCTAGCTCCAATTACGGATTTGTTCTTTGGTCGGGGTACCAGTTTCCAAACTTTCTGCCTTTCAAACTGATTGAGTTCCTCTTGCATTGCAATCACCCAATCAGCATCGCCAAGAGCTTCTTCTATTTCTTTAGGTTCAAGCTTGGATAAGAACCCAGAATATAAGGAGATATTAGCCATGTCAGCTCTTGCAGTTCTTCTAGTAGTCACACCAGCATCTGGATCACCAATAATTAACTCAAACGGATGGTCTCTATTCCATACCCGTTCACCTGGAAATTGTCTAGATGATTCAGCTTGACTTTCTGAGATGGGGTGCTGACTACTTTGATTATTTTCACTAACTCCCCCTGAGTTAGTGCCAGCTCCTACAGAACTAGAGTCAACTCGACTCGAGCCTTGAACAGTAGTCCTTGAGCTGCTATTTACTCCCCCTGAGTTGTTGCCGGTTGGTACTGAAGAAGTCTCTCCTGATCTTGTAGAATTAGCTCGTTCACTAGACTCAGGTTCTTCACGTACACTTGGAACATTTAATGGAACAACCAACTCAGGTTCATCTTCAAGATCTTCTAAGTCCAGATTCTGAAATTTTAGGGACTCAGGTTCACTAGAATCTCTTGAAATTGATGAGAGTTTGGTATCGTCGAATCTGACGTTGTAGCTTTCAGTCACTTTTCGATCATTCACCAAGAACACTCTATAAGCTGCCACCACGTCTGTAGAGTAACCAACAAAGATTCCTTCACGAGCTTTTGCTGCAAACTTGCCTAGATTTTCATCATCTATAAGCACATAGCATTTTGCTCCGAAGACATGAAAGTATTTGATTGTTGGTCTTCTGTTGTTCATTAGCTCACATGGTGTCTTTTCTTTATCTTTTATGATCAAGGTTCTATTTTGAGTGTAACAAGCGGTACTCACTGCTTCGGCCCAGAAATACAAAGGAAGTTTTGAATCATACAACAAAGTTCTTGCTGCTTCAACCAAAGTTCTATTCTTCCTTTCAACTACTCCATTTTGCTGTGGAGTTCTCGGGGCTGAATACTGACGACGTATTCCCTTAGATACACAGAAGTCATTTAGCACTGCGTTTTTGAATTCAGTGCCATTGTCTGATCTAATCGTCTTCACAGTAAGTGTTGAAACATTCTCAATTTGAGTGATGTGATCAATGATTAAGAAAGGTACTTCGTCTTTCGTCATTGCGAACAATACCCATGTATACTTGGAGAAGTCATCCACGATTACCAAAGCATATCTTTTCCTAGACAAAGATAGGACATTCACTGGGCCAAACAAATCCATATGAAGAAGTTGTAGAGGCTCAGTAATACTAGAAATTTCTTTGCTTTTATGCGATGCTCGCTTCGACTTTCCCATTTCACAAGCTTCACAGAGTCCTTTCGGAGCGAACTCCATTTGAGGTAGATCTCTCACCAATTCTCGCCTCGCGAGAGCATTCATCGTTTTGAAGTTTAAGTGAGATAGCTTTTTGTGCCATAACCAGCTTTCATCATCCGAGGCTTTGCTGTAGAAACAGGTGACCTCATTCTGATTTGCTGAATCCATATATGCAACAAAAAGATCTGCCTTTCGAACTCCTCTCAAAGCTAGTGAACCTTCCTTGATGTGAGTGATTGAGACACCTTTCTTGTTGAAGACAATTTCGTAACCTTTGTCACAGAATTGACTTATACTCAACAGATTGTGCTTTAGTCCCTCAACATAGGAGATATCTTCAATGATGACATTTCCAGTTTTCAGTTTGCCATATCCCTTTGTCACACCTATGCTGTCATCTCCAAAGGTAACATAAGGGCCAGCCTTCATAACCAACTCTGTAAGCAGGGACTTGTTTCCAGTCATATGCCTCGATGCTCCACTGTCTAGCACCCATATAACTTTATTTCTATTCTGCTTAATGCCCTGCAATGACAGATTGATTAGACATTCTTCGGAACCCAACTTTGATTGGGCCCGGCTTTTCGATAAGATCGAGAATCAACAGATTTAACAACAGGAGATGCACTTTTCTTCACATTACTAGAGCTTTCGACTATCTCCTTTCCTTTCTCAGACTTGACAGATTTGTCAGTCTTAGGAGAAGGTTTGTCACTCCTAACTTTAGGAGGACTGACAGTCTTGGCTCTACCATACTTTTTCTTGATATTTGAACTAGCAACAGTATTTGAGCATGACTGGCTAGATGCATTCATTAAATGCACAAAAGTTTGCATGATATTAAAAGTGCATGGCATACAGTTAGGTTGACCACACTGTGCATGATTCTGATGCAGATTATTCATTGTATGTGTGGTAGGCATGGCATGTGCAACAGGAACATTCATGTTAGCTTTGCATGCATAAGAAAGATGTTCAGTAGATTTATGCTTTCTTTATTCGTTCAGCCTTAACCTCTTTTATGCCTTTTTCTTTCTTTCCTTGTTGTTTAACAGCCTTAGCTCCTAATCCCAGTCTAGATTCATCTCTAGGGAAATTGATTTTCACTTGTTTAATAGGAGTTACAGGTTGTTCTTTCTGGCGATCTTCCATCTCAATCTCATATCTAGCTATCAATTCAGTCTCTTCTTCTTCTATTCTAGGAACAAGATGTTTGTAAATAGGTTTGACAGCCGATTTAAGAATTCTAGGTGTTTCCTGTTTAAGGTCACTGGAACTAGGGTCAATAGGTCTCTTTCCTTCTTTCTTAGGAAGGTCAGAATAATCAAGCCCTATACCTACTCCAGTTATCTTCTTAAATGTGTCATTATCTACATACACTTTACTAGCAGCTAGTTTGTATGCTTCGCATTTAGTTTCTAACTCAGCTAGATTGTTCCTAAGACATGCTTCTACTTCTTCCTTAAGGACGAGCTTATGTTCCAGAGATTTAATAAAGTCTCTTAGAGAAGTATCTACAGTGCAAGCAGCCTCTAGCTCTTCCACTTTTGCCTCAAGCATTCTGCATTTGGCAACAAGTGTTTTCTGTTCCTTTTGAGAAGAGTCTAGGCTTTTGCACAACATATAGATCTCTTCACTAAGAGCCCCGTTCTGTTCTTTATAATCATCAATAGACATTTCTACTTTATGAGTCAGAACTGGTACCTCTGGTTCCTCTGATGTCTCAACCATGAGCGCAAAGTTCGCTACATGAGTAACATCTTCCTCATCTGAATCATCCCAAGCTCTTCCTTCTGTCACCAATAAAGCTCGTTTTCCATGTCTTTCCTTCAACAGTGCTTCATAGTTGCTTTTGAGAGCTTCAAATGTTTCTTTTGGATAAGTCTGTTTAGGCTTTTTGCAGTCCGAGGCAAAGTGTCCAGCTTCACCACAATTATAGCATTTGAACTTCATTTTGAAATCCAAAGGAGATTTGTAGCTGGTATTCTTGCCTTTTCCTTTGTAGCCTGACGAACTACCACCACCCTTAGCAGCCCGATAATAAGATGAAGATTTTCTCTGTGGTCGGTTGCTCTTTCTAAATCTCATGTTGCTGAACTTCCTTGCCATGTATGCCACGACACTATCGTCCATGTTGTCCAGCTCTTCTTGGGTGTAGTAGTCATCATCACTGTCAGATGCGCACTCGTCATCATTATCAACTTGATGTGGTGCAAGTGATGATTTAGGCTTTGCTGCAACCATTGCCTTCTTAGACTCTTCCTCATCAGCAACTAATCCTGATGCACTTTCTTTTGACTTTGAATCATTGTCCCATGCTTGATCTTGAAGCGTTTCCAGCTCATAGGTCTTTAATATTCCATAATACTCTTCCAGAGAAGTTGTATGCAAATCTCTGGTTTCTCTGATTGCGTAGACCCTATGCTCAATGCTTTTTGGCTGGTTCCTCAGATATCTCGTATTTGTTTCAACCATGGGGAGAGTCACACCTCTCAGATTCAAATCCAATACCAACTGACTGAATCGTAGGTAGACATCTGTTATGCCTTCTCCTTTCCTTATTCTAAAGGTGTCATACTCCATCTTGAGTATGAGTGTTTTGTTGCTTCTGACCTCTGCAGATCCTTCCATGACAACTTCTATCTTGTCCCAAATCTTCTTCGCTGTAGTCAGACCTTTGACTATGTTGAACATTTCATGATCAAGAGATTCCATAGTGATCTTTGTTGAACATTGGGATCTTGAATGCATTTTTAGGAGCCATCTCAATTCTGGTCACTAAAAATTTCTAAGTACCCAAGACTAGGCTATGTAGAATATTTATGTAGAACTTTTGCCTAAGTCGAAATTTCCCTAAGTAGAAATTTTGCTCAAGTCGAAATCACCAAGTAGAAATTGTCCAAGTCGAAATTCTATGTAGAAATTCTCAAGTAGAACTTCTATGTAGAAATTTTTGCCTTAGAATAATTTTTCTGCAGATTTCTTTAAATATTGAATAAACAATATTATCACTTTAACACTTTTTGACTTTGAATGCTTTACTCACCAAACCCACCTAACCCACATGCTAGGTACTGAGTATGTCTTTTACTTTCGGCCGAATAAAATAAATCAACAAGTCCAAAAACCACCTTTTTATTCTTTTACTATTGAAAAGGAGATCAAAAAGTTGTTGGGTTGTATTCTTTGATAAGAACAGATGATGAACACTCAAGAACACCAAATATGAACTAACCCAGATAAATTCACAAAAATTAATTAAAATACACCCAAGCTAAATAATCACACCTGGAGTATTTAAATAATTTTTCAGATGAGTTTTCACTACCAACGAATTAAAACACACTTTTCGAGAAAATGAAAAGTAGATCTGAAAAATGAAAACTCACGATTCTTCTACTCAACACAAGGATCTATGTTTTGTATGTTAAACATATAGCTCTGATACCAATTGTTAGGTCCAAATGTGTTGTAGAGGGGGGGGTGAATACAACTTTTCGAATATGAGAGGCAATAAAAACGATGCAATAAATGAACACACAGATTCAAGGAATATATTTCTTTATATATAACTTGAAAGTGTTGCTACAACATTCATTACAAAGTATAACAGAAGTTGAGAGAGAAGTGAATGATACTAAGCTCTGTGAATGCACTCTCTCTTTTTCTCTTGTGTTTTTCTCTAGAATTGCTCACTAACTAAAACATTACACAAGTACTTCTATTTATACTACATGTAATCTATGTCCTGTAGTCTTCAAAGACTAAGATGTACGTGGCCCAATGATGTCCACATAATTCTTGCCTTATCTTGAAAGCTTGGAAATCTGCCAATCAGAAGATGCCATGTGTCATGTTGAAGCTGCACCTAAGTAGAACTTCTACTTGAGAATTTCTACTTGGCTATCTCGAAATTCCTAAGTGGAACTTCTACTTGGCTATCTCGAAATTCCTAAGTAGAACTTCTACTTGAGAATTTCTACTTAGCCATCCAGAACATTTAGTACTTAGAAAATATTCTGGTCTTCAACTTGAAACTTCAATGCACATCTTGAACTTGTGATATCTTCATGTCTTCTTTATTCTTCAACAAGCTCTTGAACATGGTTCTTTATTACTGACATAAACTTGCTATCAATGTCCTGACACTTGATGCAATGGTCTGGTTCATAAGTGACTAGTCTTGATAGTGTTTCTGCTTCTTGAATAAATTACCATATTCACTGAATAATTTGGCTTTCCAATATTTGCTTTCCTTCTTCTTCACTTGAAATCAATTGGTCTTGTTGATACTGATAGTTATGATCTTGATTCTTGATTTATCGAATCACTGAGGCATGAACAACTTTAACTTGAACTTCTCTCAATGATTTCTTCTTGGCTTGATCATAGTTAGCATGTTTAATTGTATCAATTACCTTGTCTTCATTTAGTGTTGATTTCTTGTGACTTCCTGTTCTTGATTGTCTTCTGGTTAAGTATCTTTTCCTTTAGTTTGAGTTACATTAGTTATAGTGTTACAAGTTTATACACTCTGCCTTTCAAAGTGGTACGATATGCCCAAAGTATGGGCAACAATTCATCTACCCAAGTGTTCCTAGAGCGTTCGACCCTCTTTTTCAGTCCATCAAGGATAATTCGATTAGCTACCTCAGCTTGCCCATTGGCTTGAGGGTGTGCCACCGAGGTAAAACGGAGCTCAATCGCATTCTCTTCACAATACTTCTTGAACTCTTCATTATTGAATTGTGTCCCATTGTCTGTCACAAGGATTCGTGGGATTCCGTATCTGCAGATGATGTTCTCCCAAAAGAACTGGGAAACTTGCTTGGTGGTTATCTTGGCCAGGGGTTTAGCCTCAATCCACTTAGTGAAGTAATCAATTGCCACTATCAGGAATTTCCTCTGTGCTGAAGCCATGGGAAAGGGTCCAAGTATATCCATCCCCCACATTGCAAATGGAATGGGAGACTTAATCGAGGTCAACATCTCAGGCGGTTGCCTCACAATTGGGGCATGCTTCTGGCATCTCTCACATCTCTTGACATAGTTTTGTGCATCAGCCAACATCTCCGGCCAATAAAACCCTAAACGAATTATCTTGTGAGCTAGGGCTCTGCCCCCCAAGTGTTGCCCACAGATCCCTTCATGAACTTCCTCCAATGCTTCCCTTGCCTCTATAGGCCTTAGACACTTCAAGTACGGGATAACAAACGACCTTTTGTACAGAATACCCTCAATCAAAGTATATCTCAACGCTCTTACTGAGAGTTTTCGTGCCTCCATGGCATTGTCTGGGAGCCAACCGGTCTCCAGGTGTGCCTTGATAGGATCTATCCAAGAGCCTCCTATATCAATTGGTGCCACTAACTTTGCATTAACGGTCGGGGCCTTCAAGACCTGAAAGTAGACACTCCCAGCATAATTTTCTATTTCAGAAGGAGCAAACTTAGATAGGGCATCGGCCTTAATGTTTTCCTCTCTTGGAATGTGCTCAACATAGCACTCCTCAAACTGGGACATAACAGCCTTTACTACTCTCAAGTATTTTGCCATAGTCTCATCCTTAGCCTCGAATTCACCATTTACTTGTGATACCACAAGCCTTGAATCTCCACAAACTTTGAGATTTTTGACCCTCATGATCCTGGCCAAGCCCAAACCAGCTATTAATGCCTCATACTCTGCCTCGTTGTTGGTAGTAGGGAAATCCAACTTTAAAGCGTACTCAACTGTGAACCCATCGGGGCTTTGCAAAACCAAACCCGCACCACTAGATTTTGTTTTTGATGCTCCGTCAAAATAGAGCACCCAATATTCCTTCAGATCAGGTGTAAGTTCTTCTTCTTTTTGAGCACCCAATATTCCTTCAGATCAGGTGTAAGTTCTTCTTCTTTTTCCTCTTGCCCAGGGGTAGTCATTATCTCTTGCCCCCCGACTTCTTGGTTGTTAATAGTGTATTCAACCACGAAGTCAGCCAATGCCTGAGCTTTGATAGCTGTTCGAGGCTTGTATGTGATGTCAAACTCTCCTAACTCAATCGCCCATTTGATTAGCCTTCCACTGGCCTTAGGGCTATGCAATATGTTCCTCAATTGCTGGTTTGTCAAAACTTGAATCTTATGTGCCTGAAAGTAAGGCCGCAGCTTCCTTGAGGCGGTTACTAATGCCAAAGCAAACTTTTCTATGGGTGAGTAATTCAACTCAGCCCCATGCAACACTTTGCTTACATAGTAGATGGGTTTCTGGACCTTCTCCTCTTCCCGAATAAGGACAGCACTCAGGGCTTGTTCAGATACCGCCAGGTATAGACAAAGAATCTCCCCAGGACTTGGTTTGGTCAACAACGGGGCTTCAACCATGTACTTCTTCAGTTGCTCAAAGGCCTCTTGGCTCTCGGGTGTCCACTCAAAATTTTTCACCTTTTTTAACGCTTGGAAGAAAGGCAAGCATTTGTCTCCAGACTTGGAGATGAATCTTCCTAAAGCTGCAACTCGACCTGTCAACCTCTGCACATCTCTTATAGAGCGTGGTGGCTCCATGTCTAAAATCGCCTTGATCTTGTCAGGATTGGCCTCAATGCCTCTTTTTGAAACCATCAGCCCTAAAAACTTCCCAGATCCAACGCCAAAAGCACACTTGGCGGGATTCAACATCATCTTATGGTGCCTCAGCACTTCAAATGCCTCTCCGAGGTGCTTGATATGATCAGCCTTAAGTAGGCTCTTGACTAACATGTCATCAACATATACCTCCATGGTTTTTCCAGTCAGATGGGCGAATATCTTATTCACCAATCGTTGGTAAGTAGCTCCTGCATTCTTTAGACCAAAAGCCATGACAAGATAACAGAAGACACCAAAGTCAGTTATGAAAGATACCTTAGGTATGTCATCCTTGTGCATCTTAATCTGATTATAGCCGCTGAATCCATCCATGAAGCTTAACATCTCATGTCCAGCTGTGGCATCTATCAACATATCAATCCTCGGCAGGGGAAAACAATCTTTTGGACATGCATCATTCAGGTCAGTGAAGTCTATACACATTCTCCACTTCCCATTTGCTTTCTTGACCATGACTGGGTTCGCTAACCATTCAGGAAACTGAATCTCTTCAATAAAACCAGCTTCCAAGAGCTTATCCACTTCTTGCCTAATGGCTTCTTGCCTTTCCGGAGCAAAGTTTCTCTTCTTCTGCTTTATTGCCTTCCTTTTGGGATCAACATTTAACTTATGAGTTATGAGTTGGGGGTCAATCCCTGGCATATCAGCTGCTGTCCAAGCGAACACGTCGCTATTTCCGCTTGTTCTTGCTTCCGCTTGTTCCCTCCATTGCCCAACGCGGCTTCTTTCTTGATGCTGTCCTCAGCTTTTATATACTTATCCGCCCTTCGTTGAAGTTCATCCATGCTTTCAGGGGGGTGTTTTGCCAACGACCTCTTAAAAAAGAGATCCGTGGTTCCATGCTGTAAGGCTACCATGGCCACCTTATTTTCCAAATCGGTGATATTCAGGGTTTCCTTAGTGAATCGCTTGATGTAATCTCTTAAGTTCTCATTCTTTCCCTGTGCTACATACATAAGGGATGCGGAGCTTTTCTCATGAATTCTTCCGCTAATGAATTGACTGACAAAAGCGGTACTCAACTCCTTGAAAGAGCTAATCGAGTTTGGAGGTAAACGACTATACCAACGTTGCGCCATGCCCGACAGGGTTTGGGGGAACGCCCTACACTTAAGGGCATCGTTAGCAGGCTGCAGTAACAATGCGATTGTAAACGTTCTCACATGAGTTGCGGGATCCCCCGTTCCATCATAAGCTTTGATCGTGGGCATCTTAAACTTTCGGGAGATATGTGCATTCATCACCTCCTCAGTGAATGGAGGGGTCGGATCATCCAGATCTCCTTGTAGCATCAAATCTCTAGGATTATTCTTGGGGAGTTCCACCCTGGTAATTCCTCTGGTTGGGGCTTCAGCCCTTCGGTGTCTCCTTGAAGACCTCTCCAGATCTATGAAGGGAATCCCTCCTGAAGTCGGAGGAGGTCGAGTCTGATCAGGGTTCTGTCTCTCTAGCTCCCTTGCTTGGTCGTCCTTCAGCTTCTGAATCTCGGCTTCATAAGCCTTAATTTTCTCTGCAATTGTTAAAGGACCATCTCGGTTTGATGGATTCCTCCTCAGAGGTTCCTTACTAGCGCGTCGCCTCCTTGGGGCTTCGTCTCGATCATCGTCTTCAGATGACGAGTCTCCGGTATAAGGACCAGAGTAATCATAGTATCCTGGTTCAGGAGGAGCCGGGCCTCTAAGATAAGGGGATTGTTGTTGCCCATGGATCAACCGAGCATGACCGCTTGGTCCTGGATCCCTTGGATCTTGGGGGTAATTAGGCAGCCCATACATTGGGTTGGTGTTGACAGGGAGCGAAGAAGTGGAGAGACTGTGAAGCGGCGGGCGGCTACTCAGAGGGAGAGGAGAGACCACCATCTGGAGCGGGTTAGTCTCCTGTCCTAGAGGGACGATTACAGGTTGAGATCTTTCAGCGGGGGGATCCGTCCCTTGTGGTTGAGAGGCCTGACTACGAGGGTTTGTTTCCGTCAATGGGGGTACAGACCCTGGCCATGTACCAACAGGAGGAGCAGCGATTGGTGGAACGATGGTTCCAGAGGTAGCCTCGGTTGAGACCGGTGTTGTTCTTCGAGTGGTAACCATGGTTGATGTCTTTTTCCCACAGACGGTGCCAAATGTTGTGGAATAAAAACTAGGTTGAAATTGTTGCGGTTAGGGTTTGTATATTTAATGCTAGGATTCGTGAGCTTCGTGCTTTAATGGCTGCTTCTGCGTTCGAGACTTAAACGGTCCTCACAGAATGCCTACGTATCTCTGTAATTAGAGAATCAAGCCAATAAAACGTAGTTCTGAGATGAGGGATCAGGCCCTTTATATAGGCTGAGAAGCCTTAGAATTATGGTAGGATTTGGAGACTTGGAGGGCAAGTCTTTGAGGAATGTTCTAGATCTATTCCTTGTAGGAATCAGTTTCCATAATGAATTGGATGCCTTATTGGATAACTCTGAAGGGGATATTATCCTTATCCAACTCTTATTTGCTGAGCTGTTTATTACCCTTAATATTAATTACGAAATTAATACTATAATCAGGGCTTTGGGCCCAGCTGGTGAGCCCCACGTTTGGACTATTCTCGGCCTAGTTAATGCCACATTAAATGTGTCTTTAGGGCTTATTTTCAGCCCATATCAGATTTGTAGCATAATTTTAACCATCTTATGATGCCCTATGTGATCTCAATGGATTACTTGTGCTTAAACCGTTATATTTTCAAATCTTATAGACATATAGGGTCTAAACATAATTGGTGTCTACCCATCTTCTATCTCTTTTGTGGATGTATGAGTAGTTTGGTATTCGTATACTGACAGGTAGTCTATACTTGTTTCGTGTTGTCCGATCAGTTATCATAACCATCACATACTTTGATTAAAGGCATCAACTCTAGACGAAGTATTTAATGAATTTAGGATCCCATGTTTTAATTCTCATAAGTAATTCAATTTTAATTCTCATTAGTTAAGTAATTCTTAGTTTTGTTAATTTGATTCTTAGTTAATTTAGATAATCAAAACCCATCTTTGATATTGTCTTAGCGATGAATAATAATCATACATTGTTGCATAGGTGCATAAATCTGTATTGAACCTAAACCAGTCTCTGTGGGAACGAATTTGGACTTAACCTTATATATTACTTGTGACCGCGTACGCTTGCGTGATATTGTGTGAACAAGTTTTTGGCGCTGCTGCCGGGGTCTCGGTGTTTGTTTTTATATAGTTTATGTGCTTATCATCAGTGGTCGTTAAAGTTCACTGACTCGGATTGTTTACTTACATATCTTGTTTGTTCGCTGTGTTTTCAGGTACTTGAGCGTGTATGCGAACACGTTCTCAATCTCGTAAACTGGAAGACGTGGATCTAGTCGAAGGAGAACTTGAAGCTAATAAAGAGATGGGTGATCGAGTAGCAGCAGAGACTAAGGCTTTGAAGGACTATTCTCAACCGAAGATCAATGACATCCAATCTAGCATTGTCAGGCCAGCCATTGCAGCTAACACTTTTGAAATCAAGCCTAGCACGATTCTGATGGTACAGAATTCGATTCAGTTTGGGGGTGCTCCTACGGAAGATCCCAACATGCACTTCCGCAACTTCATTGAGATATGTGATACTTTCAAGACTAATGGTGTGTCGGAAGATGCTATGAAATTGAGGCTTTTCCCATTCTTATTGAGGGATAAAGCTAAGGGCTGGTTGCATTCTCTACCAGCAGGTTCTATTACACCATTGGAGGATCTTGCTCAGAAATTTCTCACTAAATTCTTCCCCATGGCTAAGATAGCAGCAATTAGGAACGCTCTTACTCAATTTGCACAGCAATCTGGAGAATCTTTATGTGAAGCTTGGGAGCGCTATAAGAAGATGCTTAGATCATGCCCTCATCATGGCATGCCAAACTGGATGGTAATCAACTGTTTTTAAAATGGATTGGGATGGCAGTCGAGACCGATGGTGGATGCAGCTTCAGGAGGGCACTATGGGCTAAGAGCTATGAGGTGGCTTATGATCTTATCGAGATGATGGCAGCAAATGAATATCAGAATTCAACTCAGAGAATGCCACAGCAAAAGGTGGCAGGACTTCTTGATGTTAATGCAGCCACAGCTCTAGCAGCTCAGCTAGAGGCATTGAATATGAAAATAGATTCTTTGGCAAATCATGGAGTTCGTCAGGTAGCTAGTGTTTGTGAGCTATGTGCAGGCGCACATGAGACGAATCAATGTGTCATTTCTAATGAATCAGTGCAGTTTGTGAGCAACTTTCAGAATCAGCAGCAGCCAACCCCTAATACCTATCATCCTGACAACAGGAACCATCCTAATTTCAGCTGGAGCAACAATCAAGGTGGCTTATCAGCAGTTTCAGGGTCATCAATATGGAGCTAAGCCATTCAATCAAGGTTATCAGCAGCAGTATGCTCCAAAGCAACAATTCTAACCTTCGGGATTTCAGCAACAGCCTCATGCAAGTGCGGGGCAATCTTCTACTGAAAAATCTGAATTGGAAGAGTTGAGGATGATGTGTAAAAGCCAAGCAGTGTCTATCAAAACCTTGGAGAATCAGATTGGTCAAATTGCTAATGCCTTGTTGAATAGGCCTCAAGGGACTCTTCCTAGTGATACAGAGGCTAATCCAGGCAAGAGAGAAGTCAAGGAGCAGGTGAAGGCAATTACTTTGAGATCTGGTAAGGTTACAAACGATCCTAAATCAGCAGCTAAGGAAGAGGAAGAAGTTCAGAATCAGCAGGTTGAAAAATCTGCAGCACCAGAAATTGAGAAATCTGATTTGGTGGCTGATCAGCTAGATGGTGAAGTGTAAAAGAGCAAGAAGTCTATTAAAAAAGCTTCTCCGGAGTAGTCTACGAAGAGCAATCAGATCTACCTTCCTCCTCCATATCCTAAAAGACTCCAGAAGCAGAAGTTAGACAAGCAGTTTGCTAAGTTTCTTGAGGTGTTCAAGAAGTTGCATATCAACATACCTTTTACGGAAGCTCTAGAACAGATGCCGAGCTATGCTAAGTTCATGAAGGGTATTCTATCTCGGAAGTTGAAACTCGAGGAATTAGAAACCGTGGCTTTGACAGAAGAGTGCAGTGCTGTTCTGCAACAGAAGTTTCCTCCTAAACTTAAACATCCGGGAAGTTTCACCATCCCGTGCACAATTGGCAACTTATCTTTTGACAAGTGTTTGTATGACTTGGGAGCTAGCATCAATCTCATGCCTTGGTCTGTTTTCATGCAACTTGGTCTACCAAATCCAAAACCTATAAACATCTCCTTACAGCTAGCTGATCGATCAATCACTTATCCGAGAGGTATAGTGGAGGATGTCTTGGTGAAAGTTGATAAGCTCATCTTCCCTGCTGATTTTGTTATCCTAGACTTCGAGGAAGATAAGAAGATTCCCATCATCTTGGGAAGACCATTCTTGGCTATAGGCCAAACTCTGATTGATGTGCAAAAAGGAGAGCTTACCATGAGAGTGCATGATCAGAAAGTCACTATCAAGGTGTTCAAGGCAACAAAATATCCGTCAGATTCAGCGAAGTGTTTTAAAGTGGACGTGGTTGATAAGATTTTGAAGAAGGAGATTGAACAGCTAAAAAAATCAGATTCCGTGGAAAAAGCTTCAAAAAGGATTTCCGGCATTGAGAAAAAAGAAAGAAATGGGCTATTTCAGTTGTTGGATGCAACTCCATGGGAAAAAAGAGTTGACATTCTACATAAGTCTCGTGGGATAGCTGATTCTAATAATTTTCAGGTGCTACGTAAGTTGTGAAGTGAGGAAGCTTTTGCACTTGAACTCAAGCCATTACCACCAGAGGAGCCACCACCTGATTCACCACCCGAGGAGGGTGGCCCTGCTGACAGTTAGGTAAGTTCTCTACTATCCTTTTTATTTCCTTCAATGAGGACATTGAATATTTTAAGTTTGGGGGTGATTTGAGGATTAGTATTTAGTAGAGTCATTGTTCATGTAGGAATCATGTTGCATATATTGCATGTTTAGTTATTAGTCCATTCATATTATTGCATGACTTGTTCATATAGGGCATGTTTGTTTGCATTTTTTTTGTTATGTATTCCATGTGAGTCCATTTAGTTGCATTTGCATAGCATATTTCATGATCCCTTAGGATGAGCTAATTTTGATTAGTAGGTCGATGTCTATTTGAGTGTGGTAATGATGAATAGAGGGTTGATTTATAGTTCTTATGAAATTGACTTGCATGCTTCAGAAACAAAATCTTTACACAACTCATCGTTTGCTTTTGGGCTAGGTCGAGTCATACTTGTTTTGTTGTTTTGAAATTTAATCACTTGTTTATATTTAAAATTTTCTTTATTCCCTTGATGGCGTAGGAGCACTAAAATATAAGTTTGGGGGAAACCAATGATTTCATGCTAGTTGTTAATAAAAGTTAGGCATCAAATGGCTAGTAGCCGCTCATATTTTTATGAGTAGTCTAGGGTTGGATGAGAATACTCATTCCAGATTGCATTGAAAAAAAAAAAGAAAAAAAGAAGAAGAAAAATAAGTTATGTGAAATGTGTAAATGTAGAATTAACCAGGGTGAGCTCTTTAATACTCGAGCAATTAAGTTCTAGGGGACTTTGTGCCTAGTGACCTAAGACTTTTATAGTCTGGGATCCACTAACCTAACGCTCGCTACATGGGTATTATTGTATAAGCCTTTAGGGGTCTCATCCATTGCACGGTTAAATAAGCATGCGTTGTTGTATATAGTATTATGTGTTGTAGTTATTAGTAATAAAGCATGAATTCCTGTCGAACTCAAATGATGATAAAGGTGTTTCTAGGTTATGAAGTGTTTACCGTTCATTCTATTTATAAACCTGTGATTGTCTTGGCGAAGAATAGGTATGATTTTGATCTAGTATTAGGGGTATATCTGATGAGCATCGCACACACCCACGTTTCTGTTCATGTATTGTTAGTATACGGGGACTTAGTCAAGCTCTGTTTGTACGTATTGCATTTCTTTGAGATATTTGCTTGTTGATTGGTTTTGGTTAATCTAAGGGGATCGTTGCATTTTCATGTTAGTTGCATTCATGCATTGCATTGCATTAATTAGGTAGTATCGAGCCTGTTTTGAGTCTGTTTTATGCTTGAGGACAAGCATCAGTTTAAGTTTGGGGGTGTGATAATTGGATTTTATATCCACTTGGAGCGTTACATATCGGCTTGAGCCTCAAGTTGTTGCATTTTTTATGTGTTTCGTTTAGTTGTGCAGGTTTATTAATCGTCGGTTAGGGTTTGCTATTTCTGTGATCTTGGTGTGGATTTCGAGTTTGGAATGAAGAACGGAATCTTCCCCTATAATTCTTGGGAGATTTTGAGTTAAAGGAACGATGTACGGCATCACATGAAGAAGGAACGGGAGCAATCGATTGAAAAACGAAGAAAACAGCAAGAAACAGAACCTGGCAGTTTCATCCGAGTGCCACGGTGTGCTAGAGGGCGCCACGGCGTGTGAGCAATTCTACAGAATCCGAATTTTGTCCTGAAAATCCTGATTGTCTGCTGTAAATAGTAATTATGTTAATATTTTGTTGGAAAAGACTCCCGAGCCTATTTAAACACATCTTCTAATCAGATTATGGGAGTATTCATAATAAACACAGAGAGAGCCGAGAGACGGAGATTCAGACTTGGAGAAGGATTCCCGGAAGATCATGACAGTCTACGGAGAACTAGATCTACTTTTGTTTTATTCTAAATTAGGATATACTCTGGATTTTGGATTTGTTTGCTTAAACTCATTACTCTAGTTTAATTGTAATCTTTCATACATTGTCTATTACCATGGTTTCATCAGATCCCATGATGACGAGCCATTCGATTATGAACTAATCGTTGTCATGGGATTCTAACGGATTTATCTATGTAGTTTAGTAGTTTGTTTGCTTTAAAGATTTGTGTGTGATGAATTATTGATATCCTTGTATGGTTGTGCTTATTCTTCTTGGATGCGTAACTAACATCTAAGTTGTTTGTTAATCTCTTGTGAAGCGACGGTGGATCTTGAGATTTAGAACTTGTCATGCTAGCATAGGATTATGTATATTTTGACATTATGATTTGTAGCGTAATTTTAACCATCTTATGCTGCCCTATGTGATCTCAATGGATAACTTGTGCTTAAACCGTTATGTTTTCAAATCTTATAGACATATAGGGTCTAAACATAATTGGTGTCTACCCATCTTCTATCTCTTTTGTGGATGTATGAGTAGTTTGGTATTCGTATACTGACAGGTAGCCTATACTTGTTTCGTGTTGTCCGATCAGTTATCATAACCATCACATACTTTGATTAAAGGTATCAACTCTAGACGAAGTATTTAATGAAGTTAGGATCCCATGTTTTAATTCTCATAAGTAATTCGATTTTAATTCTCATTAGTTAAGTAATTCTTAGTTTTGTTAATTTGCTTCTTAGTTAATTTAGATAATCAAAACCCATCTTTGATATTGTCTTAGAAGTGAATAATAATCATACATTGTTGCATAGGTGCATAAATCTGTATTGAACCTAAACCAGTCTCTGTGGGAACGAATTTGGACTTAACCTTATATATTACTTGTGACCGCGTACGCTTGCGTGATATTGTGTGAACAGATACTCGTTAGTTTATCTGATAGATCATCTATTCTTTTGGACATGCTTTTAAGGAGCATATCTTTTCCTTCCGCTAAGGGTTCTCTAATAGCTAAATTTCCTTTAGCTCTGAAACTTCTTCTAGGTTTATCCTGTAGAGAAGGTTTGTTTCTAGCAATATTAATTGCCCAAATATGGTCTGTAGGAGATAACTCTGCAAATTGTTTGTCTTCTACTTAACCTATTTCAGAGAATACGTCGTCTAATTTGATGTATTCTTTTTTCTTATAATCAATACTGTGATGACTATTGGTTAAAGCATAAGCAACTAAATAAGTAATGCTAAATACTTTGTCACCTCTTTGCATCAAATCTTTTCTTTCAAAATCATGAATAAAAGATAAAATTTGATCAAATCTTTCAGTATCCAAACTAAATGCGTATTTGGGATATACTGTAAACATAAATTTTTGGTATGCTAAATTACCTTTAGCAGCACCTAAAATACTGTCATTTCTTGGTATAATTTGATTATCCAGCAAAGCCATTTTTATTGGAGAATCTATACCTTCAGGGAATTCGGATTTTATCAAAATCTTAACAGCCCCTAAATGGACCATAGAGATTGTTGATCTCGTCTTTGAATCTATTTTCTGTAATTATCTATTAATTTCTTCTTTAGTAATTAAAGGCAAATACACTTTTCCTGTAGTATCTTTTATATCTACATGCATTTCTTTCGTAGATACATAATAAAAGATATTGTTTTTTCTTTTCAATCGATCCCTCCAAGGAACATTAGAAATAGTTTCTTTCTTTAAATCAAGTTTAGTGCTCCTGATTTTAGAAATTAAATCGTGTTTTATTAGAAAACTGGCTTGAAAGCCTCTTTCTGATTCTGAAAGCTCGATTTCTAAATTATCAGATGTTTCCTTCTCAGGAATCTGATTTTTCTCTTTTAAAAAATTCATTTTGAAAGATTAATAACTAGGCTCTGATACCAAGTTTTTCCAGGCTTTTTGCGGAATTTAAATTAGACTTAAATCTAATTTCTTATGAATTTTACAGGTCATAAAGCAAGTCATGCAAGAAATAATAATATAGTGCAACTTGCACATGAAATATGTGGTGGAGAGCAATTCTCTCCGATTCTCCATCTAAAAGAGTTCTCTTTAGAAGAATTGCCTACATATCTGATTTGAGTTTGAATCAACATTTTGACCTCAAGCATATATACTGTTATATTTGGACTAGCTGACGTGAAATATAACTTTGTACATATATTAATAATCAGTTTAAAGGTTATATAGAATATGTTTTATGAATTTTGATTTGGTCCAAATTAATCTGATCCAAGTCGCCGCATCCGTTGACTATAGAAGCTATCATCCAGAAACAGTGAAAGTTATACCGAGTGTTTTAAGGTATGATGCAGAACGTAATGGGCCTTTTCCTTTTCAGATGCTTTTTGTAGGCCGTTTTTTGTCGACCATGGGCTTGCATATATATATATAGAGTCCTACTCAACTACAAACCAAAATTAACTACAAACTAAAAACCAAACACTAATCCAACATTTCATGCTAATCTAATGACCAAACTAGGGGTACCCCAATACAAAAAATGTATAAAATTCTTGGCTCCATTCAGCAAGCAAAAAAAAATATTATTCACGCTGACGTCATTGCTGACGTGGCAGTAATGTCAGCGTGAACAGTATATTTTTTTTGCTGAATGGAGCCAAGAATTTTATACATTTTTTGTGAAGGTGCCCCTGGCGGGGCCCTTAGAATAAATTAAATATAAAATATTTAATGTTAGTTTGTAGTTTGTATTTAAGGATTGGTTTGTATTTGAGCAAAAACCTATATATATATATATATATATGCCTTTGCTCCATACAGAACACTCTTATATAACAAACAACAAAGAACACCTTAGATCTATTAGATCCTTTGGTCCCGCCAGGGGCACCCAATACAAAAAGTTGTTATTTTTTTACCCTCTATCAAGTCTGTAAAAAAAAAAATTTGAAAATTACTGTTCACTGATGACGTCATCAATAAACAGTAAATTTTCAATTTTTTTTGCTGGTTTGCTAGAGGGTAAAAAAATAACAACTTTTTGTATTGGGTGCTAAGACGGAACTCTTAAATTATATTAGATATGAGGTGTTCTTTATTGTTTGTTATATAAGGTGTTTGCTATGGAGTGCAACTCTATATATATAGGTCATTGCTCCATAAAGAACACCCTTATATAAAGAACAATAAAGAACACCTTTATATCAATCTAAACCATTGATTCTATTATAATCTAATGGCCCTGCTAGGGGCACCCACACATTTAAAATGCACCCTCACACACCAAATTTTTTTTTTTTAAAAAAATAATCGGTGAGCAGTACCTGTCACGTAAGCAATGCCACGTCAGCACTGCCACGTGGCATGCTGATGTGGCACTGCCACGTCAGTAGGTGACCCCCAGGTGATGACATGGCAGTGCCACGTCAGCATCTACCACGTGGCATGCCATGTGTCACTACCATGTCAGCAAATGGGGGTCCATCTGGTGTGTGAGGGTGCATTTTAATGGTGTTGGTTCCTCTGGCGGGACCGTTAGATCATAATAGAATCAATGGTTTAGATTGATATAAAGGTGTTCTTTATTGTTCTCTATATAAGGGTGTTTTTTATGGAGCAATGGCCTATATATTTATATATATATATATATATATATATATATATAAAATAAAATTTGTAAATTAATATCGTGAAAATCACCTAATTTTATTAATTTATTGAGATTATTAATTAATCAAGTTTAAATTTATACTGTCGTTATTATATTGGGACAAAAAATTTGCATTAAAAATAATAATTTATCGTTATACAAAATATTAATTTAACAAGATTTTACTCTGATACATGTATATGACTTAAAGCTAGGGGTGGTAGAAATTGAATTTGGATCGATTTTGGATATGGGTGTTGGTTTGATTTTGACCCATAACCATATTTTACCCATATTTAAATAAAACTAGTTTATAATTCGTGCGATGCACGGTTCTTTTTTAAAAAATTATTTTCATCATTGTAATAAATATTAATTGGATTTTATACCTTCGTTTTACTATTATATATCGAAATAATAAAGATCATTATATCTTAAAATAGATAAATGAAAATTATGGAATCTAATATTTAAACTTGTATTTGGTTGCTAGGATGACCTATTCAAATATTAAAACGAATATTTTGAAAATTTAAAGCAAAATAAAATGATTTCCTAAATCTAATAGATATCTCAACATAATTATTCGTCATTTTCTCCTCACTTTAGTTTCAGGTTTATGCAATGCACAAATTGTTTTATTAAAAACTTTGAAGAATAGATCTATATATAGTTCTAAATGTTCATCTATTTTATGTATAGGTAGATTCGAGATAAAATACATATTTGAAATTTTTATAATCGGAAGATTTATATAACTTGATTCTCGAAATTATGAAAAGATGGGTTTAGGGCATGTTAAGAGGACATATGAGTTTACTAAACAAAATATTGCTTTTAAAACAGAAATTTGGAAAAGTAAATAACCAAAATGCATTTGTTTTCCAAATTTTTGTCTACAACTGATAATAATAATTAAACTAGCTTATAGCCCGTGCGATGCACGGGTTTCTTTTGATATGTTATAAATTTTATTTTATTCTATAATTATATTTTTATATAATCATTAATTTTAAAATTATTTTAATATTAATTTAATAAAATTTATAGTAAATTTAATAAATGATTTGCATGATTTAAAATTTATATAATAAAATTTTAAATTAAATATGTCGTTGACGGGATTCGAACCTTGAATATTTAGTAAAGTAATTTAGTCATTAAATATACTTTATAATTACATCTAACAGTTCTTATTAATTACTAAAAATCTAACGGTAATATGGTATCATATTTTTTGGTATACATTAATGATTGTAAATTTATGTTTTAAATTAAAAGATAGGGTATTTAATTAGAAAAGAAATATTAATGATTGGAAGATTATGTTTGCAAACTTATGTTTTATATTAAAAGGTAACGTATTTCAATTAGAAAGAAATATTAATGATTGAAAGATATGATATTTTAGGTGTGTATAAAAGGTAATATGTTCAATTAAAAGTAAACGTCTTTTAAATTGATTGAAAGATAAGATATTTTAGGTATTTATTAAATTTTAGTTAATTGTACAATTATATTTTTATATAATTATCATTTAATAATTTTTTAAATTTTAATTTAATATAATTTAATATACTCATATTTACGTATTATACTAATATTTTCATATTATAAACAAAATATAGGAATTTTTAATATTTTTTATTAATAATTGAAAATATGGTGTGATATTTTTGGGTATATTAATGATTGTAAGATTAGTTTAAAAAGAAAAAGGTAACGTATTTTAATTAGAAAGGAAAAATTAATGATTTGAAGATATGGTATGATTGATGTTTTTACAAAAGGTAATATCTTTAACTAAAAGTAAATGTGAAAATGGCAATTTCTAATTACCATTAATTAGTTTTAAATTAAATGGTAAAGTGTTTTAATTAGAAGTAAAATCTTTAGAAAAAATGAATAATTGAGTTGTTGGATCAGAAAAAAGAGTCCAAGTAGAAGTGGATGAAGGAATTTTAATCAGAATATAATTACGTTAACATTAGTAATTAGCTTTTTGAGTTGTTTTTGTAATTTAATTATTTATTTTAATAATTAGGATAACCAAACCGAAAACCAAAACTTAGGATAACCAAACCGAAAACCAAAAATTTCAATGTTTCGGCTTTAATATAATAGTATAGATATATTTTTAATCTCTCCTATCAATTTAATTTCCGAGTTGGAGACATATTTAAATTTATATATTTAAATAAACTCAGACATGTATTTGAATTTGGTTTAGGTATGAAATTGACCTAATTTCAAGTCTTGTTAACAGAGTTTGAATTCAATAATTAGTACAATTTTGAATTCAACCTTTTTTAAGTTTAGTTATATAAAAGTTTTTTTCGAAAGGAACGGAATTAGGCATTCAAATCACAATGCCCTTTCAAGCTTCTTAATTACCAAACTTGGACACCAAGGTTAATTGATAGCTTGAGTCCAGGGCCAGGCTAGCAAATAGGGATGGCGGTGGATCGAATAAAATTTGTTTTTTTTAATTTTTTTTTATTACATGAAATCTCGAATTGCTTTCTTAAAACTACTTTGGATTAAAATTTTAAGAAAAACATTTTTGTATTATTTGTAAAACCTAAATGAATCACATTTTATTAGAGATTTTCATAATATAAATAGAATTTTTATAATTCGAGAAAATACAACGCACTTTTTAATCTTTTAATTCGATCTAAATTTTTCTTAATTATATATTGCCATATGAATGGGAGAGTGAGTGGATATCTAATTAGTTGTTGGTGGATTACTATTTACTAATTTCTACTTCTAAAAAAAAGTAATAGTGCATGATTTCTTCGAAAAGTAGAAAATCATTTTTTTTTTATTCTAATAAAACACGCACTTATAATATTTCATACAAATTCAACATTAGTTTATAATACTAAAAAATTATTAAATAATACGTAGTTGTTGAGAAATTTTCTCGAGAAAAAAAATTCAGAGAAATTTTTCCCGGAAATTTTTTTTCCGAGAAATTTTTCAAAAAATTTTTTCCAGGAAATATTTTTCAAGAATTTTTCCAGGGAAAAAAAATTTTCGCGGAATTTTCTCGAGAATTTTTTTTTTAAAAATTTTTTCCAAAAAAAAAATTCTCGAAAAATTTTTCCTGGAAAAAGTTTTTTGAAAATCTTGCTCGACAAAAAAATTCCCAAAAATTTTTCTCTCGAGAAATTTTTTTCGAGACAAAATTTTTCCGAGAAATTTTCCGAATACTTTTCTCGAGAAAATTTTTTTGAGAAATTTTTCCCAAAAAAAAAATTTGTCTCAAGAATTTTTATTTCAATTCGAATCATCTATTCAAATTTTCTTTCGATTAGTAATTTTCCTTATTAGTTACTCCTACTTAGCTATACAAAACTAGTTTTTTGATATTCTTGATGATAAATGAATGGGTGTCTCACATTTATTCATATTATATATTATATGAATAAATTTGTAATCATAGCTCAACCTAACTCAAATTAAAATATGTGATTTTGTATTCATCCAAATACCCAAATATTGGTTAGGGTTGGGTTGAATAATGGATTTCAACCTATTTTGCCACCCCTACTTAAAGCAAACTTTGTTCCAGATCCTAATTTTGATAATTGTACGAAGCATAGGAGTCAATTCTCTTGTAATGTATACCCAATGCCAAGCTTCTTCCTCTCATTGGCTTTACAGTTCTCTAGTGAGCAATTAGCAACCAAAAAAAGAAAAAAACTCTAGTGAGCTCCATTTTTTAAAACAGTTATTTGGGCTCTCTGCTTTATTTATGCACGACTTTGCTTTCCGGGGGGAGAAGATAATGGAATCCGTCTGTACAAATTTTTGTATCCTTTTCTGTGATTTAGCCCTATTCTTTTTATTAATTGTGTAAAGGATATAAGAATACTAGATAAATGAAACGTTAAATAAAGAGTTAAAGAATATGTAAATTAAATTTTTTTAACATGAATTGAGTTATTTAGAGAGAAAATTACCAAAATGCCTATTTTTCATAAGTTTTTGTCCAAAATACTGATTTTGAAAAAAAAAGCCCGAAATACCGACGGGATACGGAGAATCGTCCTCCGTGATAGCATGATGCGGAGAATCGTCCTCCGTATTACGTAGATACGGAGCTGCGTCTTCCGTGTTATGCATGATGCGGTGGACGGTGTTCCGTGTTAGGTGGGTGCGCAGCACAGTCACGGAGCATGGTCTTCCGTATCATGCATAACACGGAAGACTCAGTTCTGTATCATGCCCTGTTACTGAAGATCGTGTTCCGCAACACCCCTCATATCACGGTACACGATGTACCGTGTCCCGTCAGTAAAAAGGGTCAGCCAGTTTCCCAGATGAATATTTTGGGCCATCACCCTTATTTAGAAGTAAATTTGAATTTTTATTATTATTTTTGTAATATTTCAAATAAATTTAAACTAAAATTATTTATAATATCCAAGCCACAAATCGGACATAACAACCCACCACATGTTAATGGGTTTGCAAATTGGTATAAATTAGTTATTGACCTGTTATTAAATTGGGACAATATCTCTGCACTTTCGATCAGACAGATATCATTTATAACATTAAATTTATAATGGAATGCACATTGATTTTAACAATCCACCACAAGTCAATCTAAAAATGTTAAGTATACATTAATAATTAATTTATCTATGTAAAGGATCCAAATACTTGCATATTTTTTTTCGACAAACAAGAAGATTTTATTAATACTAAAACATTGGAACCCAACCGGGAAAACCCTCAAACTGTCAACTACAACCTAATTGTGAAACAAAAAATGAGCTAAACAAATAGCCGTTTGTTTTCGGATCGCTTAACACATATAATATAGATATTCTTGACAATAAAAATGATTACAAAGGTTTTCCGAGCAATGCAGTTGACACCAACATCCCTAAAAATAGTAGCTTCACTAAATAATAGCATCACAATTGACCACATAAAAAATCGGTGATAGTCCAGTGTTCAAACCCATCAGTTATACCAACTGAGGTTGGGGGTATAGATGCCCCCATATATTGGACAATCTTTTGCTGTGCAAAGTGAGCTCTCGCGATAATCAAACCGTTCCATATTCAAAGCGGGTTTCCCAGATCTCACAATACATCATAGAAATCATTCTTAAAACAGCACGACAACAAACCAAAAGGCAACAAAAACACTCCTAAAGGAGAGACACAAACCATTCCAAAAGTAGAGACATAAAACACCCAAAAAAATGGATGCAAGAATCAAAAATCTCACCCATAAATGAAGATTATTGAAAATTATTGAAGAAAAAAACAACAACAAAAACAAGAGAAAGGAGAAGATGGGTCTACTACGGTGACTATGATTATTTAGATTGAATGTATGTAGGTAAGGAGTAAGAGCAACTCCAACATTCTCCTAGCATGTTCCTTAAAAATATTATAAATAATATGGCTCTGTTGGATATTTTAATCTAAACATATTTAATAGATGTTAGCAGCTATGTTTAGTTGGGATTTGATTTGGTCATGATATAATTCAGTAATTTTAGGAGTGATGAAAGAATCAATAAGTGGAGTAATGAGAGGAGTCTGTTAGCTTGATTTTAGGTGTCGTGGTTTTAGTTTGCTTTTTATGTATTGTTCTTTGTAATGTTGCATTTGCATCAAGTGAATACAATGTAGTCCTTTAAGCACTTTGCTCTTGTACATATCTCTTCCAATTTTCTTTCTTGTGATTGTTATCGTTGTTATGATTCTGCTGTTCCTCTTTTATTTTTAACATTTGGTATCAGAGCAAGCGATTCTAGAGGTCGTGGATGCTCATTTTTCTTTTGTGTGTGTGTTCAGTTGTTTTTTTTTCTGAGCTTTAAAACTCAACTTTCCATTTGTGCACACAAAGTGTCTGATGTTTTGTTTCACCGAAAATTCTCTCTGAATTTCTGGAGTTTGCTATTTGTTTTCTTGTTTGAGATATGTTGTTATGTGTAAAGCATGTGTTGCGGCAAAGGAGGAATGCTTGTGGCTGGTTTGATGGCAGCCTACTAAGTGTTCGGTGAAATGACCCAAAGCTGTTTGGGTTTTATATGCAAAGATGAAAAGAAACGCAGCGGTGATGTGAGAAACAATGGAGGTAGGCAGCCGAACAATGGAAGTGAGGCTGGTTGAACTGGTGGGAAAAGGGGGCCGATGGTGTTTTGAACTGGAGCCTATACTGGTGGTGAGTTCGGTGGTTTAGTGACGGGAGAAGGGGCTGGAGTAGGTTCGTGTTTGTGTAGGTAGTTCGAGGGTGGAAGGAGCTGTGAACGGAGGCTCAAAATGGTGGGTTTTGGGGTTGTGTTAAAAAGAGTGCAGGGGATGTGAATGTGAAAAAAAATGTGTGTACAGGAAGTATATACGCAAGTGTTGATATGTGTATAAAACCGGGATGATGGGGAGTGATATTGCAGCAGTGGTTGCCGAAAATTGTAAGGTTGTGGTCGTGCAACATTGATGATTGGTTGTGGTCTATCTCACAGAGAGTGTGAAGGAAGAAAGCCAAACGGGCTTAGCCATACGGGCTTATGTTATGAAGAAAAGCCATACGGGCTCATTGAAAGCCAAACGGGCTGATGAAGAACGTGCCAGATGGGCATATAAGAAGTGCCAAACGGGCTAAGTTGCAAGCCAAACGGGCTCAGTTGAAAGCCATTCGGGCAAATGTGTTAACTAAGTCGATGTCTACTATAAAGTTTTTGAAAAGATGCTAGCACTTCTGGGTGTCAAAGACTTGCAGAATGATGTTTAGATTAGGGGGAATATGTTTGATATTTTAATCTAAACATATTTAATAAATGTTAACAGCTATATTTAGTTGGGATTTGATTTGGTCGTGATATAGTTCAGTAATTTATGAGTGATGAAATAGTCAATAAGTGGAGTAATGAGAGGAGTCTGTTAGCTTGATTTTAGGTGTCGTGGTTTTAGTTTGCTTTATATATCGTTCTTTGTAATGCTACATTTGCATCAAGTGAATACAATGTAGTCCTTTAAGCACTTTGTTCTTGTACATATCTCTTCCAATTTTCTTTCTTGTAATTGTTATGGTTATTATGATTCTGATGTTCCTTTTTTATTTTCAACAGGCTCTTAGTAATTTAGGATATTATATTGTATGTCAACTCCAACAATACTCCTTACATTTGCTCCTTATACATATAATAATATTAGATTTAAACTCCACTAAGAAAAAGGTGTAGAAAAGACAATAGAATTGGAGAGAAATGAATATTTTATTGGTGAAAACAAAATAAGGGATGACTATAGCTTCTTTATTAATAAGGGATGAGAGGTGTGTCCTAACTTTTATGGGACGATTTAGAGCAAGTCCAACAATGTCCTAAATATTGATATTGTCCTAAATCAATATTTAGGACATTTAGTCACTTTTTTTGCTCCAACAATGTCCTAGTGGTGCCTTAAAACACTAGGACATCCATCTCATGTCCTACTTTTAAGGCACCTCTATACTTGTCCTAAATCATTTTTAACATTAAAAAAATTAACTTCCCTCCTTTTCTACACTTCTCTCTCCTCTCTTTTTCCCTTCCCTCCAATTCTAATTCAAATATATTATTATTTTAATTTATAAGGCATATTGTTGGAATTAATACACAAAAATCATGACTTAAATTACTAGGACCTTATATTTTATTATATTTATAGGGCACCAACTAGGACATTGTTGGATTTGCTCTTATGAGATTGTTGGAGTATAATTTTAAGCCTAATTCCTTAAATTTCAACTTAGGACATGAGATAGCTAGTCTCTTGGAATTGCTATAAAGAGGGAAAAGAGACGGCCGATGAAGAGAGAGGGGTCGATTCTCATTTAGTTTCAATGTTATTTGCGTTCTTTTTTCTTTTTTTTTTACGAACAAGCAATATATTACTCATACAAATCATCCAAACAAATAGATTGAAGATCAACAAGGACAGACCCCCCATCGAAAACTCGACCTGGGAAAAAACATGACTCCCTCGCTATAAAGTGAGCGGCCATGTTGGCAGATCGTTTGACAAAAAACAACTCTATGTTTAAATCTGCGAGTAATCTACGACACTCCGCAACTATGCAACCAAACGGAGACATCATTGCAACTTTGCTACGGATAGCCTGAATTACTCCCAAGCAGTCGGATTCGATCACAGCTTCCCTCCACCCAACCTCCTTAGCCCAACTTAGAGCCTCTTTTACCGCCATAATCTAGAGGACACCTCTCTCTATCTCTCTCTCTCTCTCTCTCTCTCTCTCTCTCTCTCTCTCTCTCTCTCGCCGGTTTGAGAGTCAACCGACCGTCCCCCTCTTCTTCTCCATTCCAATTCCCTTTCATCCCATCAATCCCCCTCTGTCCCTTCACCAGCCACACTAAATCCCATTTTCTTTTTCCAATCTTCCTTCCTTTTGGTTTTCAATAAAAATCGAGTCAAAGCCAAACTTCTTAGAATTTATTTCTCAGATCTAGTTTGGTTTTGAGTCCGATTCCGAAAATAAAAAAATACCTTGAGATTCAATTTCTCCTCCTTAACATCATTTCAAAATTTGGTGTTATTCCGAGGTCGTTGAATTTCGGTTGTTGTCTCGTCTTTTGACGTGTGTCTTCCCTTTTGGGTTGTTAATGTATGTTTTGTTGCTTGTATGGGTCTTGTTCCTGGCTCCTTTGAAAAGGATTTATGTGGTTTTGGGTGAGATCTATAATGCGTGCATTAGATTTGAGCTGGTGTCGGATATTGCAAGAGATTACTTTTCACAACTAAAATTTGTTCATTTTATGAGATTTTTCACTTTCGGCATGTCTATAGCTGGTTTTCGGCATGTAGATAGCTGGGGTACTTTCGGCATGTCTATAGCTGGTTTTCGGCATGTAGATAGCTGGGGTATTTCTGAACATTGGGCTACAGGTGGTGCGTATGTGAAGGTCATTTGCAATATTACTGGTTTCAAGACTGGTGCAGGTTGGATTGATCGAGAAGCCACTCTAATCTTTTTTATTTCGAAGAATTTTAATATTCATGATGTAAAACAGTCTGCAAACATAAACGGCTATTTGGTTAGCTCGTTTATATGTTTCTTTTCAGATTGTAGTATCAGTTCAGGGACTTGTCCTGACTGTAATTTGATTGTTTGAAGTTAATACAATTGCTTTCGTCAAAAAAAAAACTGATATCCATAATGATTCCATTGACAATGACATATCTGAGCAACGGACATATGAGCACGTGACACGCATTATACAGTCTGCATTATATCCATTAATCTTTTTTTTTGACACCCATTATATCCATTAATCTATTCATAAAAGAGAGCGACAAGCTATTAATAGCAAGAAATCAATACTATACGGATCCTTAAAAATATTTAATGCCATTTAACTCAGAAAATATTTATTCAATTTAAAATTTGAATGAATTATTCACTCCGTATTTCAGAAGGGTCAAAAGAATATCTTCTGGACCTCAAAATAATAATAAAAAAGAATATCTTCTGGTTGTAAGAAAATAACATACTAAAAATGAGTAACAAAAAAACGGTTGGCAAACAAAGTTTACAAATAAATCAGATAAATATCTTTATTAATAGTAACAAAATAAGTTATTATGTATGAAGTGAGGTTAGACATAAACATTTCACATTGCATGAATGTTATACGGTACATGTATAATACAATTTTGATATGCATAATTGGAAATTTGGAAAAAAAAATTCATGATATATTGTAAGAATCGTTTATTTTTAAACATTTATCATCGTTTCTAAACATTTATCATCATGTACTAGATTAAAGTTGAACAATCTTTTAAATGAGAATGGGAAAGGGGAGCGTGAGATTTAGGATCCGAGGGTTGGGTTGGATTGGATTCAAATTTAAAAATTAATTTTTGAGAAAATTTTAAAAATGAATTGTTAGGTAGAATTAAATTAATATTACATATTAAATTCAAAATCCAATACTTTATATTTTTAATTTTATTAATTTTTTTCTTAAATTTGAACCCGACCCAACCCAACATTTCTCAACCCCCAATCCAAATAAACCCTTAATGTTAGAAAAGATTTTTAAAACTATTTCCAACAAGTTCCTAAATCAGTTCCTAAGTCAAAATTTGGAGAAAATATACTAAAATCAACTTCAACCACCTTTTAAGTGTTTCTTAAATTTTTAAGAGCCAATAATTTCTCCTCACTTCATTTTTTATTAGTGTATATCATTTTCTCAACTTTGTATAAAAGCAGCATAGTCTTTGGTTATAAACAAGATGATATTACTATTGAAAAATAAATTAAAAATAAATGGAGATGAATTTTGAAAATAATTGTTTGAATGAAAATATATATTTGCATCCTAAATGATTAAGAGATCGTTTAATAATAAATTTTTATGAGGAAAGTATAAAATTACTCTTGGAATTGCTCTAAAATTATATAAACGTCTATAAGAGCATCTCCAAGAGGCTCTCTATTGTAGCTCTTAACTCAAAAAATGAGGAGAGAGAATAAAAATCAAGCTCCAAGAGACTCTTAGAGGCTCTTTAAAAAGTTAAGAGCTTCTTCTCTCTCCTCTATTTTAGGAGCAACTAGTAGCTCTTAACTTAATATTTTATTAGTAAAATAGTGGTTCTTCTCTCTCATCAATTGATTGTTTGTCCAAGTGGAATTGAAATATGAATAAAATATAAAATAAAGAGCCACAATAGAGAGCATTGTTGGAGTTGACACACAAATCAATGTAATAACTTGCTAAGAGCTTAATTATTTATAATATATTTAGTAGTGAGCTAAGAGACTCTTTGGAGATGCTCTAACAGCATAGTTGTACATGTACTGTACCCTTCTTTTTTTCCTTTTTTGTTTTAATTATATATTCTTAATTATTGTTTTTTCCCATTTACAGATTTCTCAATCTCTTTATTTTATCTTAATCTCAATTTCAAGGTTCATTTTTCCTTTTAAATCTGAGGATCCTCTTTCTCCTCTTAAATATGGACTAATTTCAGCTTAAACTAGTTTAACTAAAGTCGACTACCATATTAAGATGCATAACGTTCGTACACGTGAAATCACGAACCTGTTTAGAATATGTTAAGACGCGTTCACATGGCTAACAAAGTGTGCATCTTCACAGAGTCCTTTTTATCTTGTGTAGTTAAGATAATTAAGATTTTATATTGGTTTTGTATATATGATACGCAACATGATGAAATCTCTACTTTTTTCTCCATACAAACTGGACCCTCCAAGACTGATTCGAAATCCACCCATCAAGTATGTGCCTTTTATTAAATTTTATATATTTAAAGTTCTTATTTGTTACACATTTTGCTGGGAGCTCACTCAAAGAACCAAAATCATCCTCATAAGTGGAGGTGCCAATGTTGCTATCAAGTATATGACCAATAGATTAGAATTGTTTTGTAAGTTTGCCGGGAAAAGCATGTCAAAATAAGTCCGTATTCACATCTCATACTTGTCCCATTTGACTTAACTTATTTTCCAGAATTAAGTTAATTAATCTGGAAAAAATACATAAATATGTACTTTTTTTAAAAATAAGTAACTTATTTTTGCAAGATAATGAATGTTAAATTCCCTATAAACATTTATTTTTACAAAAAATATATAAATACGTATTTTTTTTGAAATAAATAAATTATAAATTGGATTTAACAGAGCCAAACATGTCCCCTCTACGAGTCATACATGCACTAACTTACTAAAAGTCGCTATTTCTTCATTATTCCTTTATAGATGATAACCCGCACGAGTTATAAAAAATTTTATTTAAATTAATTATTAATTTATTATTTAATATAAATTTAGAGATAAAATCAAAATAGGAATAAAATAAAATTTGTCACCAAAATATCATTAAAATGGAATTGTACTTGTTAATAAATATTATTTCATTTATTTATTTAAGAATATTTTGAAATAATCAAGAAAGTATAACATATTGATTTCAAGAAAGGAATCTCGGTACGTAACTCGGTAGGGTTATAAATAAGATTGTCAATTTTAGGTTAGGGCTCGGATTCGTGTCGGGTCATGTCGGATCGTATTATAAATATTAAAGTGGAGATCTGATACTAACCCGACCCGATTCTCTAACCCGTTTATCCAACAAGTATTTTATTTATTAACCATATATCTATTTATATTATTTTATAAATTTAATTATATATCATATTCACTAAATCGTTATATTTATCTTTTTTTCTTATTTATATAATGTGATATACAAACTAAATATTTAAGTTTTAAAATATTAAAGAGATTATCTTAATGGTACCATTGCATATTTTTCACTTACGAGTGGTATCATCAAGGTTTTGTCTTCTCAATAAAAATATCCTTCCGTCATTAGAAAGTTAGTCAAACGTTAGTCAAACAGTAATTTTAATGGGATATTCTTAATGGTACCCTTCTGATATTGGCTTTTCCGAGTGGTACCATTGCATATTTTTTGACTTACGAGTGGTACCATCAAGATTTTAACTTCTCAATAAAAATGCCTTTTTGTTAAGCAAAACGTTAATCAAATGTTTAATGCTAAGCAAATGTTCATACAATTGTCATCAACTATTAATCATCACATAAATCTAAACCCAGCAAGAATCAATCAAAAAGAATGAGATTCCACAGCATCGGCTCTTTCAATTTCACTGCCGACACAGGTGGTCGTGGTGGAGCTCCAAAAATTGGAATATTTACTATTATATTAAAACCGAAACATTGAAAGTTTGTCAGTTTGGTTATCGGTACGGTTATATTAATTACTAAAATAAATAATAACATAATATAATAAATGGTAATTAGTCGATTACCTTTTTCACATTTATTGATAGTTGAAGATATTACCTTTTATAAAGATCTGAAAACCTAAAAATATCAATCGTATCATATCTTCTAATCATTAATATTTTATTTCTAATTAAAACACATTACCTTTTTTATTTAAAACTAATCTTACAATAAATTAATATATATCCAAAAATATCACACCATATTTTCCAATTTTTAATAAAATATATTAAAAATCTATATACGTTGTTTATAATAAAGAAACATTAGTATAATCCGTAAACATGAGTATATTAAATTATATTAATTAAAATTTAGAAAATTGTTAAAAACAATGATTATATAAAAACATAATTGTAATATTAAATAAAATTTATAACATAATAAAAGAAACCAGTGCATCGCACGGGCATTGAAAGTTTGTCGATTCGGTTTTCGATACGGTCATCCTAATAATTAAAATAAATAATAAAATAATATAATTAATGATAATTATTCAATATTCTTTTTCAATTAAAAGACGTTTAATTTTAATTGATGATATTACCTTTTATAAACAACTAAAATATCGTTTCTTCTAATCAATAATATTCCTTTTCTAATTAAAACACGTTAACTTTTAATTTTTGACATAATCTTTCAATAATTAATATATACTTAAAATATCACATCATGGCTTCTAATCACTAACAAAACTAGCTTATAACCCGTGCAATGCACGGGTTTCTTGTATTATATTATAATTTTTATTTAATATTATAATTATGTTTTTGCATAATCATTATTTTTAATAATTTTTTAAATTTTTATTTAATATAATTTAATATACTCATGTTTATAGATTATATTCATGTTTCATTATTATAAACAATGTATACGATTTTTAATATATTTTATTAATAATTGAGAAATATGATGTGATATTTTCATGTATATATTAATGATTGTAAGATTTGTTGTAAATTAAAAAGGTAACGTAAAAATATTAATGATTGAATGATGTGATAAAATTGATGTTTTTAGGTATTTATGTTTCTTTATAATGAAGGGTATATAAGTAAATTCACTAAGTACCAAAAAATAGGTACCAAAACTTTCAATGTTTCGGAATTTATATAATAGTACTAGCTTATAACCCGTGCGAAGCACGGGTTTCTTTTGATAGGTTATAAAATTTATTTAACATTATAATTATGTTTTTATATAATCCTTATTTTTAATAATTTTTTAATTTTAATTTAATATAAATTTATATAATGATATGCATGGTTTAAAATTTATTTTGTAAAATTCTAAATTAAAAATGTCGTTGACGGGTTCGAACTTTGAATTTTTAGTAAATTAATTAATCATATAATATATCTTATTATTAGATCTAACGATTCTTATTTATTACTAAAAATAATGATTTGAATATATGGTGAGATATTTTGGGGTGTATATTAGTGATCGCAAGATTAATTTTAAATTAAAAATTAACGTGTTTTAATTACAAAAATTACTACTAAAAATAATTACGGAAAGATATGGTGTGATATTTTGGATATATATTAATTATTGTAATATTAGTTTGAAATTAAATGGTAAAGTATTTTAATTAGAAGTAATATCTTAGAGAAATGGGTAATTGAGTTGTTGGAGCGGAAAAAAGAGTCCAAGTAGAAGTTCAATAAGTTGAAGTTCAATAATTTCAATGTGGATGAAGGAATTTTAATTGGAATATAATTACGTTAATATTAATAATTAGTTTTTTGAGTTGTTTTTGTAATTTAATTATTTATTTTAGTAATTAGGATAACCAAACCGAAAATCAAAATTTTCAAAACATTGAATGTTTGGGCTTTAATATAATAATATTGAATTGATGAAGATGGTGTAAATTAGGTTTAGAAGAATAGAGTTCTGTGCGCAGTGTTCGTGAAGGCAACAGAGGTTTTAAGTTTAGCTGTATTAGTAATGGTGTAAATATAAAATACTATTGTGTCTTTAGGACTATAGCCAATAACGGATTAAAATTGATTTATTTTATATTTAAAATTAATTAAAAATTAAATTAAACAAACCGAAAACCAAAATAAATAGGATAACCAAACCGAAAACCAAAACTTTCAATGTTTCGGCTTTAATATAACAGTATAGATAGGTGTTTATAAAAGGTAATATGTTCAACTAAAAGTAAATGTGAATAAGGCAATCACTAATTACCATTAATTTTATTATATTAATTTGAAAAAGGGAATCGACTAATTATCATTAATTTTATTATCTTAATCGACCAATTATCATTAATTATAACATTTTTTAATTGGAAAGAAAATATTAATGATGGAAAGATATGATACGATTGATGTTTTTAGGTGTTTATAAAAGGTATTATTTCGACCAATTACCATTAATTATATTATGTTATTATTTATTTTAGGTGTATTTATGTTTCTTTATAATGAAGGGTATATAAGTAAATTCACTAAGTACCAAAAAACAGGTACCAAAACTTTCAATATTTTGGAATTTATATAATAGTATAGATATAAGTAAATTCACTAAGTACCAAAAAATAGGTACCAAAACTTTCAATGTTTCGAAATTTAGTGCGAAGCACGGGTTTCTTTTGATAGGTTATAAAATTTATTTAACATTATAATTATGTTTTTATATAATCCTTATTTTTAATAATTTTTTAATTTTAATTTAATATAAATTTATATAATGAAATGCATGGTTTAAATTTTATTTTGTAAAATTCTAAATTAAAAATGTCGTTAACGGGTTTGAACTTTGAATTTTTAGTAAATTAATATAATCATATAATATATCTTATTATTAGATCTAACTATTGTTATTTATTAATAAAAATAATGATTTGTATATATGGTGAAATATTTTTGGGTGTATATTAGTGATCACAAGATTAATTTTAAATTAAAAAGTACTCCATGTTTTAATTACAAAAATTACTACTAAAAATAATTACGGAAAGATATGGTGTGATATTTTGGATATATATTAATTATTGTAATATTAGTTTTAAATTAAATGGTAAAGTGTTTTAATTAGAAGTAAAATCTTTAGAAAAAATGAATAATTGAGTTGTTGGAGCAGAAAAAATAGTCCAAGTAGAAGTGGATGAAGGAATTTTAATCAGAATATAATTACGTTAACGTTAGTAATTAGCTTTTTGAGTTGTTTTTGTAATTTAATTATTTAATTATTGTAATATTAGTTTTAAATTAAATGGTAAAGTGTTTTAATTAGAAGTAAAATCTTTAGAAAAAATGAATAATTGAGTTGTTGGAGCAGAAAAAAGAGTCCAAGTAGAAGTGGATGAAGGAATTTTAATCAGAATATAATTACGTTAACATTAGTAATTAGCTTTTTGAGTTGTTTTTGTAATTTAATTATTTATTTTAATAATTAGGATAACCAAACCGAAAACCAAAACTTTCAATGTTTCGACTTTAATATAATAGTATAGATAGATAGATATAATGAAAATTCGTATACAATGAATAATGACCTTTATATTTTTAGTAAAAAACCAGAAACGTTAGATCTAATGTTTAAATATATTATATGATTAAATTAATTTACTAAAATTTTAAGTTTCGAATTCCGTTAAGAATATATTTATTTTGAATTTTAGAATATAAGTTTTAAACCATGCATATCATTAATTAAAGAGTAAATTACAGAGTGGTGACCGTATTTTAAATCTAAATAACCTTTTTTTAATTATTACTAATTGAAATCCCCTTTCAATTAATATTTAGGTACCAAATTTGGTTTTAACCTTATTTTGGATTTACTCCTATACTAGCCTAAAACCCGTGCGATGCACGGATTTTTTTATATTGTATAAAAAAATTTATTAATTTGAATTAAATTTTTTAAAACATAAATTTTGGAGGCTTACGTTTTTATATGAGATGATTTGATAGTAATTATATAAATGTTATCCGTGAAATTTCAAGAAAATGAGGGATGTTAGTTAAAAAATATAGAAAAGATGATAGGTTTTAATTGAAAAGGTTAATCGATTAATTATTAGTAATTATAAAACGATTACTTCATTTTATTAAATAGAATGCCCGTGATATGATTAGAAAAAGAGAGGATTTAGTTAGATAAAATATAAACGATATTATATTTTACCTGAAAAAAGAAAATTATTTAGTTCTTGAAAAATAGAAAAGATAATATATTTAACCTGAAATAGAAAATTGATTAGTTAGTAGATCAGTAATTAAGTAAGGGTAAATAAGTAAAATCAACAGGTACCGTACCGACCGATCGATCGACTAACCAACCAACCACACTTTTAATGTTTCGACTTTTATATAATAGTTAATTTAATTACGTTATTTTACTAAATACAATTGCTCATAATATTTTTAGAAAAGGAGAAATTAATATTATCTATGATATTTCTGTTAAAAGAGGGATTTTAGTTAGAAAATATAAAAAAGATGATATGTTTTAGCTAAAAAAGGTAATCGGTTAATTAATAATATTATTAGTTTATTTTATTAAATAAAACCGCCAGTGATATAATTGGAAAAAGAGTGATTTTAGTTAGAGAAAATATAAAGGTAACGTGAAGATGACATGATGTAGGTAAAAAATTTAATTGATTAGTTGATAGTAATAATAATTTAATTATGTTATTTTACTAAATAAAATTGTTCATAATTTTTAAAAAATGAGAAATTAATGTTGCCCGTTATATTTCTAGAAAAAAGGGAAAAGAAAATATGATATATTTTAGCTGAAAAGGTATTCGGTTAATTATTAGTATTATAATATTATTATTTTATTTTTATTAAATAGAAATGCCCGTGATATAATTGGAAAATGGGAGGTTTTAGTAAGAGAAAAGAAAAAGCGTAACGTGTTTTGGCTGAAAAAGGTAATCGTCCGTGATATAATTGGAAAAAGAGAGATTTTAGTTAGAGAAAAGAGAAAAGGTAACGTATTTTGACTGAAAAATGCTAAAAAAAAAGGTAACCATCCATGATATAATTGGAAAAAGAGAGATTTTAGTTAGAGAAAAGAGAAAAGATAATGTGTTTTGACTGAAAAAGGTAATTGATTAGGTAATTGTAATTATAATATAATTATTTTATTTTATCAAACAAAATTGCTCGTAGTGTTTTTATAAAGGAGAAATTTTAATTAGATAAAATGTAAAAGATATTCT
Source organism: Saposhnikovia divaricata (assembly GCA_036435485.1). Lineage (NCBI taxonomy): Eukaryota > Viridiplantae > Streptophyta > Magnoliopsida > Apiales > Apiaceae > Saposhnikovia > Saposhnikovia divaricata. The sequence goes on from CM071600.1 coordinate 32,855,276, forward strand.
ATTTACCTGAAAAAGAAAATTATTTAGTTATTAAAAAATACAAAAGGTAATATGTTAACCTGAAAAAGGAAATTGATTAATAAAGAAAAATTTTAGTTAGATAAAATATACAAGATATTATATTTTACCCAAAAAAGAAAATTATTTAGTTCTTGTAAAATAGAAAAGATAATATGTTTAACCTGAAAAAGAAAATTGATTCGTTAGTAGATGTGTAATTAAGTAAGGGTAAATAAGTAAAATCAACAGGTACCGTACCGACCGACCGACCGACCAACCAACCAACCAACCAACCAACCAAACTTTTAATGTTTCGGCTTTTATATAATAGTATAGACTAGTTTATTTTCACTAATTTATTTTTATTTAAATAATTTAATATAAATTTAATTAAGAGTAAATTACAGAGTGGTGCCTGTACTTTACACCGATTTTTAAAATACGGTCACCACTCTGTAATTTACTCTTTAATTAATGATATGCATGGTTTAAAATTTATTACACATAAAAAAAATTCGTACAGCGCACGGGTTATAAATTAGTATAGGAGTAAATCCAAAATAAGGTTAAAACCAAATTTGGTACCTAAATATTAATTGAAAGGGGATTTCAATTAGTAATAATTAAAAAAAGGTTATTTAGATTTAATTATTTAGGTATGTTGATTCAAATTACTTACTAAGTTACTATCATGATTATTTATTTAATTCACGGGTGTGTTACGTGTGGATCGACATGAAATCACGGATGGAAACTCCCATGTCGATATTTTTGAAACACTTTTAATAGCCAAAAGGAAATGTGCAACCAAAAGCTCCCTTCAAGAGTTTAAGATCAACCAGTCATAAATTTTTATCTGAAACACATCCCGAAAAAAATTAACAAGTTCCATTTCAAATAAAATTTTAAAACTGTTTTCAATAATATTAGTCAAGCTTTTTTTTTTTGACAAAATAATATTAGTTAAGTTGAAAAAGATGTACGAAACATTGGGGGCGTTTGGCTCTCCTTTTTTTTTTTTATGAACTTATGAACTTATTTTCGGGTAAAAATTTTATATTTTGATAATCTTTTTTTACAAGTATTTAATGTATGTTTGAGATTCAATAAGTTGCAAAAATAAGTTGGAAAATAAGTTGGAAAGTTAGGAATCTCTAACTTTGTCTTAAAATAAGTTGACTTATTCTGGAAATAAGTTCCCCCAAACACCCCCATTATTTAAGACTCGCGTCGGATAAGTACTTAAAACACAGGGAAAAAAAATTGCAAAAATTGCCTCAAAAAAAAAAAGGTTGCAAGTCGTATTTCTGAAAAAATATGTTGCAACTTGAATAGTTTTGAAAAAAGTCCTTTAATTTGCTACTCAGATTTTTTTAGAAGTAAAAATATAAGAAAATAGATTATCAACATGATAATCTTAGTTCTAAAAGTTTCCGATTCAACCGATTAATTTTTTGTTAGGTAACCAACCGATAATTTATTTGAATATATTAGAAATATTTTACGAATTTATATTTTATAATGTTAATCGTTACCAAACATCCTTTACCATAAAAAAACTATATATACCCACCAACTGACTAAAGCATCACCAAGACAAACCAAAAACAAACATTTCTTTGTACCAATCGTCCACCCTTACCATCACCACCCAACTCCGCCGTACTCCACCAAAAACTCCAAGAATCTCCGTCACTATAGCCTCCAAATTTCCAAACCCACTCCATTCAATAAAACCCACCAAATTTCACGTCGTTTAGCCTCACCACAACCCACTCTCATATCTTCACACATCACATGTATCCATCCTCGATTCTACCGCCAACTCATTTCACCCTCTCCTCTTTCTCTCTCTCTCTCTCAATAAAAAAGAAAATAACAAAACGACAGCATCTCACAAAACCCTTCTATTAAACTAACCCCATTTCCCACTGTCCTCACACATATGACAACCTCTTCACCTCACCTCAATTTCCAAACCCAACCCATCAAACCCAAACGCCGTCGTTTTCGCGAAACCACTATATCCTCATCCGCCACCTCACCCCCCTCTCCCTCACAACCCATGTCTCCCTCACCGTCAAATCTCAACCTCCGTTACTCCCCCACTACAATCTCCCAAATCATGGACCCCACCACCACGCTCCCCACCGGCGCGTCCACCCCAGACTACTACCCCTCCTCATTCTCAAAATTCAACTCCGCTTTAACCGCGGGTCTTCTTAACCCGATGTCCCCACCACCAAGCTCCGACAAATTGACCCGATCCAGCCCGACCCTTTTCGAAATGATGGCAAATGAACCCGACTCACTCACCAGAGCTCAAATCCCAATCACCCCTAAATCAAATTTGCCAACTCAGGACAAACAAGCTTTAACACAACAACGAATTTATAATTTGTTGGCGTGTCGGAGCCCCGATAGTCAGTTTAATGACCCGAATAGTAGTGATGTGAAGCTCACTTTAAGTTCTAAGGATAATTTGAGTGTTGCCATGAATGTTCATAGACAGATTTTGGTAGCTCATAGTCGGTTTTTCGCGGTTAAGATTTCGGATAGGTGGAGTAAACAAGTGAAGAATTGTAGTCCCTATATTGTTGAGATTGCGGATTGTGATGATATTGAGGTTTATATTGAGACTATTAGGTTAATGTATTGTAAGGATTTGAGGAAGAAGCTTTTGAAGGAAGATGTTCCCAAAGTTCTCGGAATCTTGAAGGTAATTAAATTCTATTCTCGCATTGTATTTATATGTGTATTTGAATTAAGATTTAGGTTTCGTTATTTGTAGGATTGTATCTCAAGTAGGTGCACTTTGATAAAGAATTAAGCTTTGTAGGTCTGTATTTTCGATGCACTTGAAAACTGTGCTTTGTAGGATTGTATCTGTAGGTGCATTGATACAAACGATTAAGTTTAGTAGGAATGTATTTGTAGGTGCATTCGAACTAAGAATCTCTAAGATAGTATTCTTGTATCACATCTATATGGTAACTTGAAAAGAATTAGGCTTTCTAGGATTGAATCTCTAGGTGTACTTGAACGACGAATCAAGTTTTGCAGGGTTGTATGATTGTATCCACATGTGTACCTGAACTAGGAATATTAAAGGTAAAATTCTTGTATTGCAACTATAGGCACGATGATATTGAGAAGTAGGATTCGTAAGATTGTATTTGTAGATTATAATTTGTACATAGTTAGTAAGGTGTAATGTATGCATGATTGTATAAGTAGCGTATAACAGAACATTAATGTTGGAACGTGAGGTTAAAACTGTTGGTTTCTTGTGGCGGGACATTAGAATTAGATTTAATGTGTTGCAAGTACCTAGAATTTCTTTTTTTCCCCCCCTAAAACGGGAAAGTGTTTTAGGTTTTGATTTTCGGGCTATGATTGTTGTAAAATAGGTTTCGGCAGCAATTGGGTTTGATGCTGGGGTTTTGTCTTGTTTGGAGTACTTGGAGGCTGCTCCATGGGCTGAGGATGAGGAAGAGAAGGTGGCTTCTCTATTGTCAGAGCTACGGCTTGAGGCAGTTGGTGCTGGTGAAGTTCTTAAGAGGGTTTGCGTTGATGTCACAACTGGGGTTGAGGAGGGAAATGACAGTGAGGAAATTATTCTCAAGCTTTTACATGTAGTTCTTGAAGGCAAAGATGAGAAAGCGAGGCGAGAAATGAAGGCACTGGTGTCGAAAATGCTCCATGAGAATTCGTCTCATAATGATTTGAGAAAAGAATCATTGTACTCTGCCTGTGATGGGTGCCTGCAATTGCTTCGTCACCACTTTTTACGAGTTGCAGCAGCAGACTTACAAGACGTGAATCAGATAGCTCGGCAAGCAGATAATTTGCGTTGGATTTTGGATATTTTGATTGATAGACAGATTGCCGAGGATTTTTTGAAGACATGGGCGGCACAGTCTGATTTAGCTGATGTACATTCGAAGGTGCCTCCTATTCATAGATATGAGATTAGCACAGTAACGGCTAGGCTGTTTGTTGGAATCGGTAAGGGGCAGCTATTAGCTTCAAAGGATGCTAGGTGCTTACTTTTGAAGACATGGCTGGTGCCTTTTTATGATGATTTTGGGTGGATGAGGAGAGCATCAAAAGGCCTTGACAGGCATTTAATTGAGGATGGCCTTAGTAATACTATTTTGACTCTTCCTTTGGCCTGGCAACAAGATATATTAATGTCTTGGTTTGATCGATTTTTGAATTCTGGTGAGGATTGCCCTAATATACAAAGAGGGTTTGAGGTTTGGTGGAGGAGGGCTTTCTGGAGACGAAATGGTGAGCCTGAACGACCTCAGCATATTCGAATTACAACTGAGAATTCATGAAATTGAGAGAATTATCATGTCAGAGGTGTTACATTGGCTCTCTAATCATCCTTGAAATTGAGAGAATTATCTTTGCAACAGCCATATCATAGTACACGTTATATTTCTTTTACATTTTGGTGTTTTTCCTTTCTTCCATAACCGAGTGCCACGATTTGCTTCTGTAGAGTTGTTTTTAAGGGAGGCCATTGATGTGCATAATTGACAAATGATTTGAGTTTAGTGCTTAGGGGTGTTTTAATTTGGAGGGAATCATGTTCTTTGTAGTCATTACAAGTATTTGCAGTTACTAGGCTTATTTGATTTCATCAACTAATCCTCTGCTGCTACTTTATAAATAAAAAAATGAGCTTCCGCTACTAAAAATATTCTTGTGACATTTTTACCTTTTCCTCTCTATTTAACTGAATGTTTCATTTGGTGGTCTGTGACCCGATGACATTCCACATCGAAAAATCTCGAGAATGGATATGACTACTACTCTCTGTGGAGCCAAACTAGGCAAGTTCTGTTATATACCTACTGCTTTTATTCTTTTCATTTACACTGTCTTATGTATTGCTGTCATGCATTTATTATTTAGTTTTTACTACTTTTTTCTTTCAAAAAAAAAAAATAGTCTCTCTAGGATCCTTAGATCATTGTTAAGATATTTGCACATCTTACTTTGTCAAAACCCTGCTTTTAAACATATGCACCATCGGGTTTTGTTTTCTGATTGTAGTAACTTTGTGATATCATAACCAAGATATTTTATGTAAGAGGTGTAGTAAAATAATTACTGTTGTAGATTTCAAAGGCATTGTTGGGATGTGACGAGTTATGAAATATCTTCAAGCTATCTAATTAATTACAATAAGAAAATAAAGTAATATTTAAGTATCTTATTTATTTCATAACCTTTTTAGAGGTTCTCTCTTTACATCAAGTTGCATCTCCCTCTCCAAGTAAGGTGGTACAAGAATATTTATAGGGGATCCCTTGTGGATCATCCTCCCCATCTTTACTTGGAGGGTAAGGCATAATAATCTCTTTACAAGTTTTGGGCTTCAAAGCCCAATAAGATGATTAAATACATTTTGGGCCTAACTACAAACTATGGTTAATTGGGCTTTAAATACCAACTACAATTACACATATTATTCTAACTAATATTCGTGGCCCAACATTTGTCCCCCCCTGATTTTTAGCAATATCTTTTAGATTTGCTTTTTATATTTTTTTTTGATTCTATTGGAGAGGATTTAATAGAATAAAGTGCTTGATGATAAGATTTCTTCTCTGAGTGGGCAATTAGATCTGGCTAAGGTGATGGCTAACACTGAGAGGGATAAATCCGTTGGTTCGGAGAAAGAGATTGAATGTATGCGTAGCGAGCTGACCAAGTTTCAAGAGGAGAATGCTGTTCTTAAAGTTGAGGTTGACAAGGGTGTCGCTGATGTTGCCAAGGCGCTCGGGGTAGGGTATGGTTATTGTTACGACCGTTTGAAGACTGCTGGTGTTGACCTCACGGGTCATGCATTTGAGGATTATTGTGCTGATCTTGCCAAGACGATGCCTGCTACGACCAATAAGGAGAATGTTTGAAGTCGAGGTATGCCTCGTTTGTTTTGTTATGACTTTGGATTTTTATTAAGTGAACTTTATTGCCAGGGGATGCCCTGTGTAGTTGTAAGCTAACTTGGGTTTCTCGAATTTCTTTAAATTTGTCGGAGAATGCTCCGAGTACTTGTAATGTTTAACTTATCCCTGTCTGTGAATTTGGGGTTTTATTCGTTTTAATCATTATATTTTTTTGAAGATTTTTACGTTGACGTTTACTTATGCTCCGGATGAGTTGGCGTTTTTAGTAGATTTTTACGTTTGAATGTCTATTTTTGTGTGTAATGCAGTAAAGAGGATGGATGATTAAAGTTGTATGTGTTTGCATATTAGTTCCTGGTTTAACTTGTGAATATGAGTTGAGGCTACGATGGTGTTTAACATTCTTGAGTATTTTGTTAGGGTGTTGTCGATGAATACTTCCCCTTGGAGTATGATGTCTTTATTTGTAGTTTAGTATACTGCTAATGCGACTTTCCGACTTGGTTTTCGTGATTGCATAGTAACCATTATTTTGGAGAGAGGTTGAAAATCTTATCATTATATTAAGGCGCACGTTTGAGAATATAAAGGTACCAAATGTATGTCAAATCAATATTATACGGAACAACAATTTAATCAATGGATTTTTAGAAGATTAAATCACTAAGGCATTATTAAAAATAGATGCATGTGTCTAATCCCATGGGAGAACGTAAAGAAAAACGGGGGCAATTTTATTAAATAACTTAGGGGAAATCTAAGTAAGGACCTCATGTCGGCCCTTTTTCACTTAGACAAATTTTTATGTGGAAGGCGGTAGTTTGCCCCCACTTACAATAAAACAAGTACATTACTGATAAATTTTTTGAGGTGGATTCCATTCCACGCATGTTTGATGGGCTCGCCATTGAGGTGTTCTAGCTCGTAGGTCCCGAGGCTTACAACCTTTTTGATCTTGTACGGACCCTCCCACGGGGCTGTGAGCTTGCCGACCTGTGTCGGTTGCGATGCCGCTGCTTTACGGAGCACGAGGTCGTTGACCTGTAAGCTTTTTGTCTTGACCTTCTTATCAAAGTACTTTTCCGTTTAGTTCTGGTACTCAATCGAGGCTATTTTGGTGTCATCTCGCAATTCCTCTGTGAGGTCGTTATCTAGACGTAAGCCTTCGATTGAGCTCTTAGGATCAAAGGCCTCGACTCGAGGCGATCAAAAGTTGATCTCGACGGGTAGTACTGCGTCCGTTCCATAAGCCATTTTAAAAGAAGTTTCCCCCGTGGAGGTGCGCGGAGTTGTATGATACGACCAGAGAACATTGGGGAGCTCGTCGACCCATCATCGGGGGACTTCCTCGATTCTTTTCTTGATCCCTTGGAGAATTGTGCGGTTAGTGACCTCGACCTGTCCGTTGGCCTGAGGGTATGCCACCGATGACTTGATATGCTTAATTTTCAGCTCGTTGAGTGCTTTCTCAAACTTCTCTCCCACAAACTGGGTACCATTATCGGTGACAACGATCCTTGGGATTCTAAAACGGAACACAATGTACTCCATGAAGAATTCTATCATTTCCTTTTCCCTAATTCTGGCAAAAGGTTTGGCCTCGACCCATTTGATCAGTAATCAATGGCGACAACAATATATTGAGCTTGATTTAGGAAAAGGATCGACTATGTCGATTCCCCACTGAAAGAAGGGGCATGGAACGAGGACTGGATTGAGGGCTGTCGTGGATCGATGACTAACATTTCTATGTAGTTGGCATGGGGTACATTTTTTCACGAACTCTTCATAATCTTTTCTCAGCGTTGGCCAGAAGAATCCTTGTCTAAGTATTTTTAAAGCGAGGTTTTTACCTCCTATGTGTTCGCCACATATCTCGGTGTGAACCTCTATGATGGCGAGGTGAGCTTTCTCGGGACCAAGACAACGAAGCAACGGTTCAACCAAAGACCTTCTGTATAGTTTGGAGTCCTTTACGAAGTAATTCTTTGCTTTGTACATTAAGGATCTCGCTTCATTTTTTGATTCTGGCAACTTGTTGTTGACTATGTAATCGAGGTACGGAGTTCGCCAATCAGGTTGTGAAGTTATCTCGTTGACCTCAAGGCTGTTGATTGTTGGAGGTTGCAATTCCTCAACATAGATGGGTTCGTTGCATGTAGTAGATGACGATGAGGCCAGTTTTGATAGAGCGTCAGCCCACTGGTTCTCAGTCCTATCCACATTTGTTAGATTCCAAGAGGTGAAATTTTATAACATTGTTCTTGCCTTTTCCAAGTACTCTTGCATTCTATCATTGTGAGTTTTGAACTCTCCACTGACCTGTTTGACAACGAGCTGGGAGTCGCTAAAAATATCAATATTTTTTACCTCGAGCTCAATTGCGAGTTTAAGCCCAGCGAGGAGAGCCTCGTATTCTGATTCGTTGTTTGTTGCTTGAAACGCAAACCGAACTGCCTGCTGAACACGGTACCCGTCAGGGCTTAAGAGGATTAATCCTGCTCCACTCGTGGCTGCTGTCGAGGAACCATCGACGTAGAGAGTCCATGGTCTCGTGGCCTCATTGGTGATTTTCCCTTTTGGGGTGTCAGATTTAAAAAACTGGCATTCTGCCACAAAGTCTGATAACACTTGTGCCTTCATTGCTGTTCTGGGCTTGAATTCTATGTGGAATTGACTTAGCTCGATGGTCCATGCCGCGAGGCGACCTGTCATATCGGGTTTGTACAATATCCTTTTCAGAAGTTGATTCGTCATTACTTGTATTTCTCGACCCTGAAAATAGTGTCTTAATTTTCGGCTGGCGACGACAAGGGAGTAGACCAACTTTTGTACCTGCGGATACCTTGTTTCCGCGTCGCGAAGAGTATGACTGATGTAGTATACGGGAGTTTCTTTCCCAACCTGTAAGAACCCAAAATTTCGGTAGAATTAAAACTTTTCCTATTATGATGAAGTGCATCAATGAATAATGATTTTGGGGATTAAGAAAATTTTTCATGCCACCTATGTACGAGACGTAGTGTGGATATTCCGAAGTTATACTAGTAATCTACGGAGTAAATAAGTGTATGTAAATGCGATCGGAATTCAGAAATTCCAAATTCTATTTTCGTGTAATATTTGACCGAGCAGTGAATTATATATCAGTAATATCAAGAAATGAGATATTTAATTTGATGAATTGAGGAGTTAATATTTTGGAATTTTATTATAAGTGATTTGAGAATTTGGAACGAAAACCACTGAGGAAGTGAAACAAACGTTCTAGAAACCGCTGAAACTTTACAATGAGATTAAGCGATTGAGCGAACGAAGCATGGATTAAGGATATGGTATATTAAGAGTCCAAGGAAGGATATATTATGAGAAAGAAAGAGGATTGAGAATAAACTCCTAGAATTGAGAAATAGAGAATGCTTGAGAAATCGGGAGAACGTTTTCTGAGATAAAGAGAATTAAACAAGGGATGTTGGAATTAATATTCATTCGAGGTATTGTGCCATATTAGAGCAATAATATGCAAAGTATAAGTTGTAACGTATTAATTTTATTCAGGAGACAACAAGGAAATCAAATTGTTGGAAAAGGAAACAAACCAAGGGACTAATATGAAAGAAACAAAAGATGAGGACTTTGTTGCAATTGTTGTGGATAAGGAAATCCAAGTGAGCCAATGAGGTGTTGACAACACATTACAAGAAGATGCATCCAAATATAGATAGATATTACATGTATTAAGTCATTACACATAACAAAACACAAAGAAAACTCCATCTCTCAATTTCTCCACAAGCTGTCCAGCAGAACCAACCCTCAAAGAAAAATATATATCTCCATTTCTATCCCTGATAAAATCACCAAATTTTAACCACAACCTCTCCACTCCATGGGCAATATTCGCTCAAAATTTCATGGCATTCTAATGAGTGTAGCCTAGTTAAATCTCCTCCCCAATTTGAAGAAGCAAACTGTCCTGGTGCTTGACAGTTTCTGGGACGATTGTCAATCGGACGTATCTCCTTCATTACTCAATGGAATTTCGTGTTCTTTATATGGTTAGAAAGCTGTGAAGATGCTCTACAACTCTCATTTAGAAGCCTCGATCATAAAAGCTCGGTAAAGGCCCCGTTTTCCATGATCTTTCAGTCGGATTCTAATAACTCCGAATTACTAACTTTGTTTTCTTCATTTCTTTTGATCATCCAAGTTTACCCAAGGCTATACAAGGATTATACAAGGTTTATAAAGATATTACACATATCAAGGAAGGTATAAAACTCTAACCACTCTTAGTCATGGATTGTTTATGGTTTATAATGTTAGATCTAAGAGTTTTAGTGCATATCTTGGTCATATGAGTTATGGATGATGAAGATCTTGAGTTTAAATGTTGTTGTTGTGATTTTTAAGCTTGTGGTTAGTGTATATAACTCCATGTGTGCTATAGAGTACGATCTTGGTGATTTAGATGATGGTTGTGATGGATAAATAGGATTCTTGAATGGTTAAGTGAGAAAACAAGCTGTGTAAATTTTTCTGGGAACATGTACTGTCTTGTAGGAGGGTTTTGAACCCCTAAATCTTGTCCCCTGAGGTCCTAATGCATATGGTTGGAAAGGTATTTGAATGTAGTTTCCAGAAATATAAGGTTCATGACTAGATGATGTGTAGATTTTGAGTTATGGCCTGAGAAGTGAAGAGTGGTTCTGGAATCCGAACTGCACTAAATGGTCCACTTGTGAGCCCTCTTTAAACCCCTAAAAATTTATGTAGGATCATGAAAAAATTAGGAGAGCTAGTAATTGCAGTGGTGAAGGCTACCCAAAAAGAATTGGATTAAAATATGTATTTTTCAATTTTGTAAAAATGTTAGAGTAAAATTCGCGCAAGTGAAAAAGTCGTAAGTGGAGTATAATTTTAAGGGGGAATTAATACGCTTCGAATATGGTAACCAAATTAAGTCGAATAAGTGACGAGCATAATCGAGTGATGACATGAACCTATAGTGGGGCTAGAGAGTCATAGGACGAAGTCATTAAGTTAATTTTGTGTCCCCTAAAACCTCGTAATTAAAAAGATATTGTTAAGGTACTAACGAACGACTATTGGTTATGTATAGATCATCATCCCACTCTGCAAGCTCGACCACCCCAACCTCACCAAGGCAAGTTTACTTTTCAAAACTTACATATATAAGGACTTTCACTGTTGTGTTTTTAGTTTTCAATCGTATTATATGCTTATGCTTATTGAGGTTATGATGAAAATTGAGATATATGCACATATATGTTTGTACCCCCTTGAACTTAGAATGAAATGTTTTCTTCGGACAACGACTCTAGCAATAGAGGTCGTAGCGGTCCAAATATACCATTGACCGGGGAGCGGTGTATTATTATATCGTGATTAAATTGCGAAAACCCGAAGGGTCATTCGGGAAGTATCGTATACTTAAGTATTTATTTTTATACCATCATAAATACTTAAAAATACCTATCTTGGATTAAAAGCTTATTTAATTAAATAATTATTTTATTAATTATTAATATTAAATCTTAAAATATCATTTATTAATTATTGTTCATTATTTTAAAGATAAAGCTAATCCACGATACCTTTAGCACTTTCAAACTCGAACTCTTTCGAACTCAAAACATTTTCGAAAACCCCCGGTCAGGTTTTACTTCTTGTACATTTTCCAAGAATTATCGGTCGACTGAGGTCGAACTTCAACTACTCGAATTTTCTATCAAAATGATTTTTGAAAAGAAAAGAAAAAGGGGACTCTGGCAGGTGTGGGAATCGTTGACGAACGATTCCCAGGAAGTGTAAGCGGCCGTGAGCCAGGCGGTCCATCAATTATTATTCCGGTCCAGGTGTTGCCGAAGGATGATTACGGATGTAGTTTTCATCGAGGGTGATTACGGATGTAGTTTTCACCCGAGGATAGTTACGGATGTAGTTTCTATCCTTTTACCGGTAGAGAAGACCCACGGATTATTGAACTTGGATGTGGCGACTGATCATCGTCAATCCCTGTCAGGTTTTTATGTTTTCTTCCAGTCCCATCCTCCACTTTGGAAAAATACTCAAACACTGCTTCTTGGGCTTAAGTGCCAAGTTGCCGATAGTGTGGTTTTTGATAAGAAAAATATTGACATCGTGCAGTATCTAGAACTGCAAGATTTTCTATAAAGATTGGCACGTGTTAGTGCACTCTTGCAATTATTTCAAAGAATGAAATGTTTTTGAATGAGAAACCTTCTAAGATAATGGAAGGAAAGAGGTTTGCAATGATGTATTCCCTGTACAGTATGTTAACCGTAGAGTGTTTTGCCGAAAATGATATACTCATATGTATATATTTTCAAACTTGAGATATATTGAAATGGGAACCTTATAAAGGGTTCATATGTATTCTTAAAGCTCCTTAGTGAGTATAGATATTTTATTCAAACTCGGACATATATATTGTCCAATTATGTTTTGAAATCTGAGATATATACCCATATAGTTGGGAATGTTTTCGAAATAAACCACATTATTATTTTTCAAAATGGTGAACTTGCTGAGCATTATGTAGCTCATTCTTGCTTTATAAAAACTTTTCAGAAAGAGAAGAATTTGGCCGATTAACACCGCACCAGCAGAAGAGGAGTGGAAGAATTACCCCGGAGATGATTTAGTTCCTGATAAATACTACAAAGTAAGTCTGATAGGTTTTCAACTGTAATAGTAAGACTTGTCTTCAAGTGTAGTTGTATAAGTGGAAGTGCGTAAGATTCTGGATTGTACAGGTGAATTGTAATATTTAGTGTTACTTTTGATTATCGTTTCTGAGGCTCTAACTTGTTTGTGCGTAAGATTGAGGTCTGGATGGATGTATTGTTGAGTTGTAAAGTTAATACAGGTATGATATGGTTGGATGGTGATGTGACGACTTGAATCTTTGACCTCAGATTTGGGGGCGTCACAGAAATGGTATCAGAGCGATAAGTTACAGTACTCAGAAACGAGAGTGTTGAGAGTTGAGTCTAAGTAGGAGAATGACATAAGAGATCGTAGTAAACTTATTATTGGACTTCCGGAAGAGGTACCGGTGAGTAGAATGGACTGGAGTGTTTACTGGAGGTAATATACTAGGATCGATAGAATCCTTAGAGACCTTCAGAATGATGAATAGAGGTTTGAGAGTCGTACATGACCTATCATAGGTAATGATATAGGAAGCAGAGCGAAATCTCAAGAGCAGCTGAGGTAGAGGCGATATTGCCAATATGATCGGATGACTAGGCTGGCATAGATTTTGTGGCCCATAGTCCTCCACAGTTTAGGAGGCGGCATTTTAAGAATCAAGAAGTTTATACTTCCCTACATAATTAAGGGTACTTAGTAGTTGGAATAATGAAAGTCTTTTACTTTGGCTATAAGATCCGATTTTCGATAAGTAGCGGGTTTACCTGAAAGTTGGTCACTATGTCTTTGTGGATTTCATTACCCTTGATGGCGAATTTTACATGTGTTATACGAGAATGTTATCATAAGACGAGCGTGCTAGATAATTCCACGCATGATTCGGACGCTAGAGCATGGTTGTTCAACTTAGAGATCAAACAAGTAGAATTAACAAAGGGACTTAAGAGAAGTTGAATATGGTTGCAACGAGCGATACAGTGATCTCAGATTCTACCAAAAGAAAAGACCAGCGGGTCTAGAGTGGTATCCTTTGATAGAGATGTTATAAGGGACTACGTATATATGTATTGTAGACCTCAATATTTTTGGTATATGATCACATACACACGCCCGCCACTGAACCTATGGACTACACCGAGATCCCTGAGAGATCTCTTTGATCTGTTCCCAAGGGGAACTGGCCACTTGTGATTCATGTCGGAAGGCATGAAGTAGGACCCTATGGACTTAGCAGGTGTCCTCGAAATGATGTGAAGTTTGGTCTTCAAGATAAAGCACGGAAATGACAAATATATTTGTGAAACCCTAACTCGATAAATGACTTTAAGATGATGATTGAGAGACGCACTAGTTGGTGTCTTGTATTACGAAGACGAAGAGATGGAGCTACCCTCATAATGGTGATAATGAGATGCACGAATGATTATTAACTTATTTTGGTAACTACCGGCTGGTGCACTACTTCATTTTAAACTTTTCACTAACCATGTTACCTCGATTAGTTTATATCAGGTAACCCTTCTAGCTTTCTACTTCAAACTTGTGGAATAACAACCAGTGATATACTTTCCCTAAAGCAGGACTTATCCGAAGTAATTTTATTTTATCCATGAACATTCTATTCAAAAATTTATGATGATCTTGTTCGGCTCAGGCCTATTTACACTTTCTTTCAATTATCCAAGGAAGGTTCAACAAATATTTCCTTAATTAATCGATGAATATTACTTAACGAATATTGATATTTGATTGCTTCTTTCATACTTGCACTCTTCAGTTGAGCTCATAAATATTTAACAAGTTACTGAGGACATGGATGATCTAATGTCCAGACATCCTTCATGAATTCTTTTCTTCTATTCAAGATGAGATCGTACATCGTACATTGAAATCATAGTAAGGATATCTGTTAAATATAATTGATGTGTTTTAATCAGTGTTTAAGTGTTACAGTGAATTATCAGAGTTTAGCTGGAAGCAGTCAGAGTTTAGTGTAAACTCTGACAGATGGAAGCTCGACAGAGTTTGTCAAACTCTGTCTGAAGGAAGTGTCTACTGGTCAACAGTGATTGAAGATTTATTATGGAAGCGATATCTTTGAAGATTGGATAGCTATCAAAGAGATCGAGTTGACTTAGGAGACGTGTGACAATCTGTAATTGATATCATTGTATAGCTGATTATTAGGAATATCAATTAGAGATTGTATCGTAGCTGTATGTTATATAAATACAGTTAGGTTAACCCTAGAAGGGTATTGTACAACGAATTGTCTTTATTGTAACCTAGCAGCTCTTTGTGATATTTTACATCACGAAGAGGGTTCGTAATACAAGAAGTTTTTAAGTGCATAAACGTTTTTACTTGTTAAACTCTCATACAAAGTTGATTATTAATTGTGTATTCGGCCTAACAAGTGGTATCAGAGCCAATCTGTTACTTTATTACAGGTTAAGATCCAAACACAACAATAATCATGACAGTAATTCCTCCACCAACACCTACTGTTTCTGAAAAGGCTCCTACTACTGTGAGTCGTTATGAACCAATCAGGGTTCCTATTCTCAGGCCATTAGAGTATGCTATGTGGAAGGTCAAGATGACTATGTTTCTGGAGGCTACCGATCCAGAATATCTTGACAGGATTTATGAAGGCCCTCACAATCCTACAAAGCTATCTGTTGCAGTTGCTGGTGAAGAAGCAAAAATGGTTCCAAAGGAAAAGAAGGACATGACTCCTGAAGATCTATCATCAATTGCTAAGGATGCAAAAGTTAGGCATTTACTGCATAGTGCTTTAGACAATGTTATGTCTAACAAAGTCATTAACTGCACCACTGCAAAAGAGATATGGGATGCTCTTGAAGTCAGGTGTCAAGGAACTGCAGCTATTAAGAAGAATAGGAGAAACATACTCACACAAGAGTATGAGCATTTTGAGGCTAAACCTGAAGAGACCATGACAGAAACATTTGATAGATTCTGTAAACTGATCAATGATCTGTCATTGGTCAATAAAGAGTATGATCTAGAAGACTCGAATCTCAAGTTTCTTCTTTCTCTACCTGAAAAGTGGGATGTGAAAACAACCACTATTAGAGACAACTATGATCTTGCTGAAACAAAGATTGATGAAATCTATGGGCTGCTCAAAACTTATGAATTAGAAATGGAGCAGAGAAACATGAGATCAAGCAGGAAAGGAAAGTCTGTTGCTCTTAATGTTGAAGAGAAGCCTCAGAAGAAAGAGGCATCAAGAAGGAAAATGAAGGGAAAAGCTTTGGTCATACATTCAGAAAGTGAATCACCAAACTCTGATTATGATTCAAACTCTTCTGAATCATCTGACTCTAAGGATGATGAAGAAGAAGAAATGAGGAAAATGGTTGTGTTGATGGTGAAGACTTTCAAGAAAATGGGCGTCAAGAATTTCAAGAAAGGAAAAAGGTCTTCTAGAGATTCAAATGAAGACAGGAAAAGCTTCAGGAAGTCTGATAAGAGAGATTCTAAAGGGAAGAAGGATAAGTCTGAAATTCAATGCTACAAGTGTAAGGAGATGGGTCACTATGCTCCTGAGTGCAAGAAGGGTAAAACTGGAAAGGTACTCTACACTAAAGGCAGAGATTGGGCAGATACTTCAGATTCTGATGAAGAAGTGAACTATGCTCTCATGGCTACTACTGAATCAGAAACCTCTGAAAATCAAGTACCTCTAACTACCTATGCTTATAATATTGATGACATTGCTCAATTAAGAATTTATCTTAAGTCATTGCATATAAGTTATAGGGATCAGACTTTAGAAAATGAGAGGATAAAAGCTGAAAATTCTGAACTTAAGGTAAGAAATAAACTTGTTGAAGAAAAACTTGAAAACATGCAACAAGTTCAGAAAGAAAGAGATGATGCTGTTTGTAAAGAACAGAATTTGCTTCAGAAATATAAACAACTAGAGTCAGAGTTGGAGGAAGCAAATAATAAAATTAGAACTTGGACTAATTCTGGAAAGGACACTCAACAGATTTTTCAAACAGACACTGTTGGTCTAGGTTATAATGAGGGAGATGAACTTAGATTTCAAAATAAAGTTAAAATCAGAACTCATTTTGTACATGGAACCAGTAAGTTTTTGTCTGAAAATGAAAAAGAAGCTGTTAAAAGTAAACCAGTAAAAACTAGTGTTAAACAGGTTAATATTGGTTCAATGACAGATAAACAATTCAAACATAAACTGAAGGAGTTAAAATCTGTTAAGAAACAAAGAGTGTCAAACAAGAACAGAAATGGAAAAGTAGGCATTACTTCAAGAAATAAACCAATGCTTGCTAGTTATGCTCCAAGAAAGACATGTCATAACTGTGGTAGTACTAAGCATCTTGCAAATTTCTGCAAGAAAAATAAAAATATAAATTCTTTACCCACAAAGTCTGAGGTAAAGAAGGATTTTGCTAGAACTAAGCCACAGACTTTATGCACACACTGTGGAAGCACTTGGCATTCCATTTATACTTGCAGAGAATATCATGCCATCTATCATAATTACTACGAACTGAAACCCAATCTGAAATGGGTTAAAGTTGATACTGCAAGTGTAAACACTGATACTGTTAGCTCAAACTCTGATAATGTTAATTCCACTGCAAAAGCTAACAAAGTTAAGAATGCCAAAGGATCCAAGCAAGTCTGGATCCTTAAAACTAATCCTCAGTAATTGCTTGTGATTGCAGGGCAACAGGGAGGCAACCCTAGTCGTGGACAGTGGATGTTCAGGACACATGACTGGAAATAAAGCCCTGCGATCAGACTATGAGGAGAAGGCTGGCCCAAAAGTTTCCTATGGTGATGGCAATGTAGGAAGAACATTGGGATATGGCAATATTAATCTTGGAAATGTCATCATCAACAATGTAGCTCATGTCCCGGGACTCAAGCATGACTTGTTATCTGTGAGTCAAATCTGTGACAAGGGATATCATGTAGATTTTCAACCTGAATATTGTGAAGTTATCAGCAAATCTACAGGAAAGGTTGTTCTAGTTGGTCACAGGCAAATCAACATTTATGAAATCAAGCTTTTGATAGACTCTGTTGGAAAAGCTGTTTGCCTGTCTACAAGAATGTCTAGTGAAGAGAGTTGGAAATGGCACAAGAAACTCTCACATTTGAACTTGAACAACATCAATGAATTGATCAGAAAGGATCTTGTAAGAGGACTCCCAAAGGCTCTGTTAAATGTTGATGGCCTATGTGATTCATGTCAGAAGGCTAAACAAAGGAAGTCATCTTTCAAGAGCAAGACAGAATTTTCTATCACTGACCCCTATCATCTTCTGCATGTTGATCTCTTTGGTCCAGTAAATGTTATGTCTATTGCAAGGAAGAAATATGCTTTAGTCATTGTTGATGAATACACTAGATTCACTTGGGTGTATTTTCTAGTAAAGAAGGATGAAACTGCATTAACTCTGATGGAGCATATGAAGCTACTAGACAAAGGATCAAGTAACAAAGTCAGAATCATCAGAAGTGATAATGGAACTGAGTTCAGAAATGCAACAATGGAAGAATTCTGTAAGAACAATGGAGTGAAACAAGAATTTTCAGCACCTGGTACACCACAACAAAATGGTGTAGTTGAAAGTAAAAATAGAACCTTGATTGAAGCTGTCAGAACTATGCTTGATGAAGCAAAATTGCCAACTTATTTCTGGGCAGAAGCTGTTCAAACTGCTTGTTTTACTCAAAATGCAACACTGATCAATAAGCATGGAAAGACACCATATGAGATGGTGAAGAAAAAGAAGCCTAACATGAAATACTTTCATATTTTCGGGTGCAAATGTTTTGTTTTGAAGACTCATCCAGAACAGTTGACCAAGTTTGAGCTTAAGGCAGATGAAGGAATTTTTGTTGGCTATCCACTGTCAACAAAGGCATTCAGAGTTTACAATCTGAGAAATAAAGTGATCATGGAATCTATACATGTTTCTTTTGATGATAAGAAGATAACTGGACTTGAAGACAAAGATGAATATGATCAACTGAACTTTGAAAATGAAGATTTAAACTCTGATGAAGGAAATTCTGATGAAACAATTCTGACAGACTCTGTTGAAACAAACTCTGAACCTCTACTGGTAAACACTGGAAAAACTTCTCAGCCACAACAAAGGGGAGAACCAGTTGAGGGGGAGCATGATCAAGATGAAGACTCAAACAATGATACTGAGTCAACTGAAAAATCTGGATCAAACTCTGATGCTTCAAACTCTGAAAATTCAAATTCTGACTCTGGGCAGTCAAGTTCAGGGGGAGTCTCAAAAAACGAAGATAGATCACAACAAAATCAGGAGAGCATGGATCAAGGGGGAGGATCACATGCTGATAGAAGTCATTTGCCTTCTGCTAGGAAATGGACTAAATCACATACACCTGATTTGATAATTGGTGATCCAGATGCAAAAGTGAAGACAAGAAGTGCTACTGCAAGTGAATGTCTGTTTTATGCATTCTTGTCTAAAAATGAACCAAAGAAAGTGGAAGAAGCTCTTCAAGATGCAGACTGGATAACAGCAATGCAAGAAGAGTTGAATGAATTTGAAAGAAATGAAGTTTGGACCCTTGTACCAAGGCCAAAGAACAGATCTATTGTTGGTACTAAATGGGTTTTCAGAAACAAGACTGACAGTGAAGGTGTTATCACAAGGAACAAGGCTAGACTGGTAGCAAAAGGCTATTCACAGCAGGAAGGAATAGACTATGATGAAACATTTGCTCCAGTTGCAAGATTGGAGGCAATCAGAATTTTTCTAGCATATGCCTCTCACAAGAAATTCAAAGTGTTCCAGATGGATGTGAAAAGTGCTTTTCTGAATGGAAAGCTTGAAGAAGAAGTGTTTGTTGAACAACCACCAGGATTTGTGGACCCCAAATATCCAGATTATGTCTACAGGCTAGATAAGGCACTATATGGACTTAAGCAGGCACCAAGAGCATGGTATGAGACACTTGCTCAGTTTCTTCTAGAAAGTGGATTCAACAGAGGAACAATTGACAAAACTCTGTTTTATTTCAATCAAGGAAGTGACCTCCTTTTAGTTCAAATTTATGTGGATGACATTATCTTTGGGTCTACTAATGATAAACTCTGTAAGAAGTTTGCCAAGCTCATGCAGTCCAGATATCAAATGAGCATGATGGGAGAGCTTAGTTACTTTCTAGGCCTACAGGTGAGACAAACAGATGATGGTATTTTCATTAATCAAGAAAAATATACCAGAAATCTTCTCAAGAAATTTGGTATGCTTGACTGTTCATCTGCATCAACTCCCATGGCAACAGCAACTAAATTAGACAAAGACACAGGAGTTTCAGTGGATATGACAAACTACAGGGGCATGATAGGATCTCTTTTATACTTGACAGCTAGCAGGCCTGACATCATGTATGCAACCTGTCTTTGTGCAAGGTTTCAGGCAGATCCTAGAGATCCACATCTAACAGCTGTGAAAAGAATCTTCAAGTATCTCAAGGGCACCATATCATTAGGTTTGTGGTACCTCAGAGAATCAGATTTCAAGCTACTTGGGTATTCTGATGCAGACTTTGCAGGCTGCAAGATAGACAGAAAGAGCACTAGTGGAAGTTGTCAATTTCTTGGTGATAGACTTGTTTCCTGGTACAGCAAGAAACAGAAATCAATCTCCACATCTACAGCAGAAGCAGAGTATATTGCAGCTGGTAGCTGTTGTGCACAGATCTTATGGATGAAGAATCAATTGCTGGATTATGGATTGAGGTACAGTAAAATCCCTATTTACTGTGATAATCAAAGTGCTATTGCAATGACAGGTAATCCAGTACAGCACTCAATGACCAAGCACATCAGCATAAGGTACCACTTCATCAGAGAACATGTGGAAGAAGGGAATATTGAACTACATTTTGTGTCTACAGAACAACAGCTTGCAGATATCTTCACTAAACCATTGAGTGAAGCTACATTTACAAGACTGGTCAATGAACTAGGAATGGTCTCTGGTTCTGACTAGGAATGTTGGTTAGATTCAAATTTTACTTATGTGGTGTATTACTCATATTTCCTGTTTGGTTAAATGCTAAGTGAACTCTGTTGATTAAACTCTGTTATGCATACTCTGTTAAACTCTGTCAGCAATGCTATATGTCATTCACTGTTAATCAGTTTGATAAACTCTGTGAACTCTGAGTTGATTTTTGTCTGAATGAAAACACCAATGAAGAAATATGTATGAAGCATGATTCTCAGCAATTAATCATGAATCTTTCTGAGTTATTGTGATCTAATCTTAGATTGTGCAGAAAGTTAACACAGCATGATACTGGCTCATATTTATAGCATCTCTTAGTTTATTTTGTCCTAAACTCTGAGTCTATAAATACTGTGTGCATTACCTTACATGAAAAACTACTGATGTCGATGAACTCTAAACTCTGTTAGTTATACTCTGATAGAATAAAATGCTTACTGCAATACCCCAAAGAAAATGTATATAGGTTGTTATACTCCTTTGAGATTATGTTGGATACTAGGATGACCCAGGAACCTATTGGTATATAATATGTGCTAAAATTCTCTGATTTTTGGTGACTAGTTAAATACTAGGATGACCCAGGAACTTATCAAAATGATAAGGGCTAAAATTTTTGAATTTTTGGTGACTGTTTCCAACCTTTGATTACTGGAATGAAAAATAAAAAAAAGAATAATAATAAAAAAAATGAATATAGAGGGGGTATAAAACAAAAGTTACTGTATATAGTTTGAGTACTTCAGAGTTTAGCTTTCATCATACAGTCAGTGTTTACTATGACAGTTTGTGCATCCAGTGTTTATTGATTTACTTTATGGATTTTATGAAAAATTAGATGCTCTAAAAATTGATTTAGTAAACTCTGCTTCACACACACATATATTCACACCTGTGCAATTTATGAAAGGGTTTCGGTGATAAAGTTGGAGAATTGACAAACGCTGTTGATTCGTGATTTGTACTCTAAGGTAAATTTTCACTTGGACAATTTGAAAATCTTGGAGTAAATAGGGATTTTGACAACTGTTAATCAGTGGATTGTTGATGAATGTGTTCTTTATATGATTACGTTAATTAGTTTTCATATTCTCTTCTTGATTTATTTTCTTGAAGAACAGTTCATACAACATAAATATAAATAAAAAATTGCAGAACACAATGAATAAGATTAGAGAAACATAATTTTTCATTGATAATAAGAAAGAGATTACAAGCAAGTATTACATCTTTTTGTTCTCTCTATATGCTAATCTATTCAACAGGAAGATAAAAGGTCAGTCCAAACCACTCCATTGTTAGCAAAAATTCCCAGATCCCATCTTTGCCACTTTATTTGGGTGGAAGTTGAAGGGATAAGGTTATTTTTGCTGACATATTCATTAACAATGGTTGGTGGTGTTGGATGAGGATGCCTTCGAGGAGAGCCATGCAAATGTTGCTTGGAGAGCAGCATCGATGTCGATCACCCTTGTAGGTTTCTCTCTCTCGATCTCTTCCAGACCAGCATCCATTTGCAGCCACAGCGTCTCAAGCTGCCTTTCCCACTCAAACGCTTCAAATTCTTCACGCGTATAGCTGAAGATATCCCTATTCTCGACAAGATGAAGGTTCTTTTCTTTGATGAACTTCTTAAGAGATTCAGAGATTGGACAAGCTCTGGTTGGACCTGAAAATCTCTCTGCATCTCAAATTGCTACATTTTGGCAGAATTCAGCTTATGTGGATGGAGGAGAGAATGGGACTCCTAACATCATCTTCACTTATGAAGAACAAGATTATGTGATTACTCCACAAACTGTAAGAGATACAATGGGGTTTGACACACATACTTCTTATACTCTGGTTAATGAAACTTACTTGAGAGAGATGCTACAAGAGATAGGTTATATGGAATCTCTTGACAAGCTTGGCGGTATAAAGAGACCAAATCTCAGGAAGGAATGGAACTTTTTCTTTGATTGCATTACAAGGACGTTCCAGAAGAAAGTCACCAACTGGGATGCCATTCCAATATACAGTCTCCAAATCGGGTATTCTCTACTCTATGGTACTAATTTTGATTTTGGTCGATATGCTCTGATGAACTTAGGTGATAAACTGTCAGAATCTACTACTGTTTATTATGCTCGTTTTTGTCAAATGCTGTTCAATGCTTGTGTACCTGGTCTAAAAATTGATTCTATTGCTACCTCCTTGGAGTTAATTACATCTATTCTTATGCCTGATGATGTCAAAAAGGGGGAGAGAGTTGTCAGAAGGGATAGTGCTGGAGATGGAGGGGCAAGTAGTAAAGGAAAGAACAAGGCTGAAGAGTTTCAAACTTTGAGAACTAGCAAGTCATCCAAATCACAGTTTGTTGGGAGAAATACTGATACTCAAGGTACTTCAAAGATCAAGAGTTTGTTGTTACCTTCTAATCCACAAACTGATGAAGAATTGGCTGCTAAGCTGTTTATTGAAGAGAATGAGGAAGGAGTTACGATTGAGGACATTGAAGCTGAAGAAAAGAATTTACAAGAAGAACATCTCAAAGCTTTAAAGTCTGGTAAGGTACAAAGAGGAAAAGCTCCTAGACCTGTTGTTAAAGGTGTTGTGATCAAAGAAAGGGCTGATGTTAGTCAAAAATCTCGGTTTTCAAAGGAAGCAATGGCAGCAGAAGCTAAACTCAAGCTGAAAGGCATTGAAGGAGAAAGTTCACAGAAGAAAGTTACAACTTCTGTTGCATCACAAGCAATGATCACACCTTTACACTCTTCTCAGTTGAAATCAGTTTTTGGGAAAGGAACAATTCAGGATCCAAATGTATTATCTGGAGTTTCTATGAATGTTTCTGATGGAAAAGCTTTGTCTGGCAAAGTTGGTAATAATAAGGGTGGACTAGGTTCACACAGAGACAAAAGGCAATATACTGGTCCTAGAGATCCTTCTTCACTGGCTGTTCCAGGTCGTGGTGTTCCTCAAGAGAGTTTGGACAGACTGGAATCAGTACAGTTAGTTCATCAGAAGAGTTTAAGCAAGGATTTTCTCTTGTACTTCATGGCTGATGGGACAGTATTTAAAGTTGGTGAGAATGATATTGGCTTGAAATGTTGGGAAGAACTAGAGTATGTTCTATATCTTCTCAAGGTGAATAGTCAAAGGACTCAATCAGTTGCTAATGTGCTCAGACAGAGAATGCTTCAGAATCTGGCAATCAGAGGAGAGAAATATAATAGCAGATATGTTCCTAAGTACAGGGATTACAAAGGAAATCTCATTGAAATGAAGAAAGGTACTGCAAAGTTAAAGACTGATTTGGGAATCACAGTACTTGACTTTAATTCACAGTCAGAAAAAGTCAGA
Source organism: Saposhnikovia divaricata (assembly GCA_036435485.1). Classification (NCBI taxonomy): domain Eukaryota; kingdom Viridiplantae; phylum Streptophyta; class Magnoliopsida; order Apiales; family Apiaceae; genus Saposhnikovia; species Saposhnikovia divaricata. The sequence continues at coordinate 32,879,316 of CM071600.1, forward strand.
TTTATCAGACTGGGAAATGAGATGAGAAGAAACAAAATCTATGATCTTAGGGCTGCTATCTATCAGACAGATGAGAGTGATCCTCAGCTCAGAGAAATTAAAGAAGCTATGAAGATTGAGCTTGAAAATGCAGAAAGAAGATTGCTGATAGATTATCTCAGAGCTATGCCAGATCTTGAAATGATAAGAGATTAAGGTCTGTAAGGATTTTCTTATTCTCTGTAGTTTTTGTTAAGTATAAGCTTAAACTCTGAATTTGTATAAACACTGTATTTGTCTATTTGTTTTGACATCATCAATTATTGTCATTAACTTGTGCATTTTTGCTAATGAACAAGTTGGGGGAGATTTTTAAATATAATTGATGTGTTTTAATCAGTGTTTAAGTGTTACAGTGAATTATCAGAGTTTAGCTGGAAGCAGTCAGAGTTTAGTGTAAACTCTGACAGATGGAAGCTCGACAGAGTTTGTCAAACTATGTCTGAAGGAAGTGTCTACTGGTCAACAGTGATTGAAGATTTATTATGGAAGCGATATCTTTGAAGATTGGATAGCTATCAAAGAGATCGAGTTGACTTAGGAGACGTGTGACAATCTGTAATTGATATCATTGTATAGCTGATTATTAGGAATATCAATTAGAGATTGTATCGTAGCTGTATGTTATATAAATACAGTTAGGTTAACCCTAGAAGGGTATTGTACAACGAATTGTCTTTATTGTAACCTAGCAGCTCTTTGTGATATTTTACATCACGAAGAGGGTTCGTAATACAAGAAGTTTTTAAGTGCATAAACGTTTTTACTCGTTAAACTCTCATACAAAGTTGATTATTAATTGTGTATTCGGCCTAACAATATCATTTTGATATTTGTATTCTGAATTTAATTCTATTGTAGGATCTGATAAAGCATGTGTACGGAGGCACCCTTGGGTGGACCGTTTCACTGGTGAGTAATATTTGATGAGAGGTTATCGATTGTTCCGATACCTAGAACATTCTCTTCAGATTTTATAGTTTTCTTTTTCAAACTTAATAACTTCTTATTTCCATTCGTTGTCCGAGTAGCCTAAAGTTTCTTCAGTGGCTACGATGTTGAAATTCCGTTCTAGCCAATTGAAACTGGCTAGTCGATATGTCAATATGAATGACTAGTTGATTGTTCTAACTAGTCAAAATTGTAATGTTGTGAAGAACACCTAGTTAATTATCCTAGCTAGTGGTGATGTTTCAAACAGGTGGACGAGCAAATCTTGTCTAGCTAGTTGCTAGTGTTTCTTAAAAAGGACTAGTTATTGTTTCACTGGTCCAACTCCCAATTTAATTTATTCAGCAATTCTGCCATGCATTTTGCCTACGATAAAGCATGATGATGAAAGTTCGATGAATAACTTGATTGAGACCTAGTGAGGTCGCCCACTCGACTTGAACTCTTACCCATCTTCGTATTAGACTTTATATCACTTGAATATTTTATTCTTTCATTCATACAAGGAGAATTCATTTGAAACCATTGATTACTTGAATGACAAACTACTTCATTCTTTAATTGTCATGGAGTAGAATTGCTTTCTATTGGCTGACCTTCATCAATGCGACTTTAGATTTCCTCTTATTATTCAGGAGGAAAAGTATCCACCCGATGTAAGAATTGTATAAAGACCGTCTTTATGACCTTTGTATCCAACAATCATCGCCCTCGTGCAACATTCTCTATGATATCCCATTACAAAATTATCAGGACATGAAGGAATAAACCTTGTTGTATTCTTTCTGTCCATCCTTACAACTCCAAAAATCGAGACTCCTAGTATTTGGAACCATCAACATTCTTGGAACATCCAATGTGGAATTCTTATTGAAATTATCTATTGGACCTTGTTATTTTGAAACCATTCCTTTCAAAGTGATTACTCTAAGGTGAACGGGAGGTACAATTATGAACCGTTACACCAATATGAGGTCAAAAACCAAATGTTGTAATTGTACAGCCAGAGCGTTATGCCGAGTAATTATTAAAGTAGAAATAACATGTCGGGGCATACCACAAGACCTTTAATATTAGTGTGAGGAAATTTATAAGAAATTATGAGGTGGTTGGGAGTACGCTCCTACCAACCGTTGTCAGGATGTTATATTAATGAATTCTGGAGTTACCAAGCCTTTTCCTGATCCAAGAAATTCAAATCGATTGCGATGTAAGACATATCCTTAGAGGAAACTAACATGGAAGTGAGATGGACAAGAAAGGAAGAAATATCGTGGCAAGAATGTGAAGCTCTACTTAGCTTAAAGGGATTGATGCACATAGAGAGACATAAAGTTTAAAAGGCCCCTAATAGCAAATGGATGCATGGATATATCCCAATGATCCTTCGAGATTACCACATAATCAAGTTTATTGGGAATCGCAGCAGCATGCAGGCCTCAAACTGATTGGCGCCAGTTGTGAAAGAGGACGAGCGTATGACATCTTACATATACCATCGAGAATCGATACCCCTAACTGGAGATGTAGGAATTGTTGACCAGTTAAAACGCGTAGTTGTTTTTCAAAGATAAGGTTGAAAAGCGGGTTTCACCAACTCAAGATCGACCTCTGTACTGTTCCAAAGTTGGCATTTCACACTAATATAAACGTTATAAAATTATGGTAGTATCATTTGAGTGGACTAATGAGTCAGAAGCATTTATGGATTAATGAACAAAGTTTTGGAATGAAATGAGATATTAGCAACAACCTCGTTGTTAGCTATACTTGATGATAAAAAGAGAACTTTGAGAGTCACGATGATGCGTCTTTCAAGAGTTTAAGAGGAGTGCTGATGCAGTAGAAAGGGGATGATAGCCTATACTTCTAAACAACATAAAGGTTACGGGATGGGATATACTAATCGTGAGTCTGGGATTAGTCATGATGGCGTTCACGCATAAAACTGAGACGTTAACTTTATGAGAAAAGTGTGAAAGTTTTCCACAAGTGCCATAAGTATATCTTCATATTAGAACTAAACATAAGAAAGAGAAGGTGACGAAAGAGAGCAGGGAGTATAATGGAGAAATTTGTTATTACCCAGGAAAGGCCAGTGTGGTGGTCGATACCTATAGAAGGGATTATTCGAAATTGGAATTCAGTCAGTATTGACCAAGAAAATAAAGTATATACAATAAAGAATAATGTTAGAGGAAAGTGACTAAATTATGGGGAAGGACAAAGATGTATAGAGAATTAAAAGAATGTTTGGCAAGCGGATATGAAGAATGGTATTGGCAAACTATTAAGTACAAATGCGTCATGTCAAAAGCAGAATGATAGTGATCTAGTGGATTAATTCCGCCTGTAGAAAATCTTGAACGTGGACAGAATTATAATGAATTTCATAAGTAGGTCGCCGAAGACCGAGCCAAGAGATGGCCCTAGTTGAGCTATAATTGTTGGACTAAGTGATTTACCTACGAGAGACTTTCAATTTAGAAGATTATCGAATTATATACGGAAGAGATGGTGCTGCAATATAAAACTTCTGCAGCGATTACGTCAGATAAAGACTTAAGGTTAAACTTCGAATATTGAAGGTGCTTTCAAGTATATTTAACGAAGAGATTGAGCGTATGTACTAATTTGATCTGTGGCTGACGGACATGGAAGAAGAATTATCAAGACGATCGAATTTGTATTTAGTGTCGTGCCTTAGATTTCACGGGGAAATCGAGAATAAAAACTTATCCATGAAATGAATGTTGTTATCACAATCGTCACCATGCGAACGTAAGGACGTCTCTTGTAAAGCGTACTGCGAAAGAAGAAGTTTCGCTTTTCTTGCGTTACGAAGAAGTCAATGAACGAGGGATATAGTAGCTGAACTGGTTCGACATATACCGAAGACTATACAGTATCCATAGCAAGTGGTAACGGCTGGCGGGAGGCAACACATGCCTGCTAATCAAGCGAAGGAATATGAGGAATACCGTGCGTATTGACGTTGTCTTAGATTATAAAACACGACCACAAAGTATTCACGGGCCAACGATACAAGGACTCAACACGGATACTATGAACAAGGTAGAAGAGAAACGTATAAGTAGTGGGATAGAAATTTTCATTCATAGAACAACCGATAAGGAATACAGGTCGAGGAGAGCATGCGTTGAGAAACAACATTAAAGCGATGGTGAGACCAAGGTGAGAGAACAAAAGGGTTAAAGTGTCAACCTGAAAGTTGGAAAGAGTAAAGTTGGAATTGTATCCACAACTATTTTCCCTAGGTTCTTAAGATAGAATCCTTTTAAGGAGAGGAGACTGCAATAACCCTAATTTTCGTGAATATTCGAAACCTGGATGAATAGTAATTTTATGGGTAGATGAGAAATTTTTGCAATCACGATATGTACGAATTATTAAATGAAGATTTCGAATTGATATTACGTCCTTCCGGTATAGACGAGTGTATGTAAAAGTCATTAGTTTTTTTACGAAACCCATTATTTCGAATGGTCAAATTTTATGAGATATCAAAGGAGTATGAGGTGGGAAACTTCGTGATGCTAAAGGTATCCCCTGGAAAGGATTGATGCGGTTTGTTAAGAAAGAGAAGCTAAGTTTGAGGTTTATTGGACCTTTTGAGATTTTGAGGCGTATTGGGAAGTTAGCCTACGAGTTAGCCTTGCCCCAAGCTTGCAGTAAATTCATAATGTGTTTCATATGTCTATGTTACGACCCTACCACACCGACTATCAGCATGTGATAGAGTACAACCAAGTGGACCTATGACCCGACTTGACCTATGTGGAGCAACCCGTGGAAATCATGAATAGAGAAGAACAAGTGCTGAGGAACAAGGTTTTCAAACTAATAAGGAATTGTGAGAAAATCAAGATGTGGAAGAATCCACCTGGAAGTTGAAAGAGTGAAACAAAGAAGGAGTAACCCCAGTTATTCCTAAACTGATTCCGGGACGGAATCCTTTTAAGGAGGGGAGACTGTAAGAACCCAAAATTTCGGTAGAATTAAAACTTTTCCTATTATGATGAAGTGCATCAATGAATAGTGATTTTGGGGATTAAGAAAATTTTTCATGCCACCTATGTACGAGACGTAGTGTGGATATTCCGAAGTTATACTAGTAATCTACGGAGTAAATAAGTGTATGTAAATGCGATCGGAATTCAGAAATTCCAAATTCTATTTTCGTGTAATATTTGACCGAGCAGTGAATTATATATCAGTAATATCAAGAAATGAGATATTTAATTTGATGAATTGAGGAGTTAATATTTTGGAATTTTATTATAAGTGATTTGAGAATTTGGAACGAAAACTACTGAGGAAGTGAAACAAACGTTCTAGAAACCGCTGAAACTTTACAATGAGATTAAGCGATTGAGCGAACGAAGCATGGATTAAGGATATGGTATATTAAGAGTTCAAGGAAGGATATATTATGAGAAAGAAAGAGGATTGAGAATAAACTCCTAGAATTGAGAAATAGAGAATGCTTGAGAAATCGGGAGAACGTTTTCTGAGATAAAGAGAAATAAACAAGGGATGTTGGAATTAATATTCATTCGAGATATTGTGCCATATTAGAGCAATAATATGCAAAGTATAAGTTGTAACATATTAATTTTATTCACGAGACAACAAGGAAATCAAATTGTTGGAAAAGGAAACAAACCAAGGGACTAATATGAAAGAAACAAAAGATGAGGACTTTGTTGCAATTGTTGTGGATAAGGAAATCCAAGTGAGCCAATGAGGTGTTGACAACACATTACAAGAAGATGCATCCAAATATAGATAGATATTACATGTATTAAGTCATTACACATAACAAAACACAAAGAAAACTCCATCTCTCCATTTCTCCACAAGCTGTCCAGCAGAACCAACCCTCAAAGAAAAATATATATCTCCATTTCTATCCATGATAAAATCACCAAATTTTAACCACAACCTCTCCACTCCATGGGCAATATTCGCTCAAAATTTCATGGCATTCTAATGAGTGTAGCCTAGTTAAATCTCCTCCCCAATTTGAAGAAGCAAACTGTCCTGGTGCTTGACAGTTTCTGGGACGATTGTCAATCGGACGTATCTCCTTCATTACTCAATGGAATTTCGTGTTCTTTATATGGTTAGAAAGCTGTGAAGATGCTCTACAACTCTCATTTAGAAGCCTCGATCATAAAAGCTCGGTAAGGGCCCCGTTTTCCATGATCTTTCAGTCGGATTCTAATAACTCCGAATTACTAACTTTGTTTTCTACATTTCTTTTGATCATCCAAGCTTACCCAAGGCTATACAAGGATTATACAAGGTTTAGAAAGATATTACACACATCAAGGATGGTATAAAACTCTAACCACTCTTAGTCATGGATTGTTTATGGTTTATAATGTTAGATCTAAGAGTTTTAGTTCATATCTTGGTCATATGAGTTATGGATGATGAAGATCTTGAGTTTAAATGTTGTTGTTATGATTTTTAAGCTTGTGGTTAGTGTATATAACTCCATGTGTGCTATAGAGTATGATCTTGGTGATTTAGATGATGGTTGTGATGGATAAATAGGATTCTTGAATGGTTAAGTGAGAAAACAAGCTGTGTAAATTTTTCTGGGAACATGTACTGTCTTGTAGGAGGGTTTTGAACCCCTAAATCTTGTCCCCTGAGGTCCTAATGCATATGGTTGGAAAGGTATTTGAATGTAGTTTCCAGAAATATAAGGTTCATGACTAGGTGATGTGTAGATTTTGAGTTATGGCCTGAGAAGTGAAGAGTGGTTCTGGAATCCGAACTGCACTAAATGGTCCACTCGTGAGCCCTCTTTAAACCCCTAAAAATTTATGTAGGATCATGAAAAAATTAGGCGAGCTAGTAATTTCAGTGGTGAAGGCTACCCAAAAAGAATTGGATTAAAATATGTATTTTTCAATTTTATAAAAACGTTAGAGTAAAATTCGCGCAAGTGAAAAAGTCGTAAGTGGAGTATGATTTTAAGGGGGAATTAATACGCTTCGAATATGGTAACCAAATTAAGTCGAATAAGTGACGAGCATAATCGAGTGATGACATGAACCTATAGTGGGGCTAGAGAGTCATAGGACGAAGTCATTAAGTTAATTTTGTGTCCCCTAAAACCTCGTAATTAAAAAGATATTGTTAAGGTACTAACGAACGACTATTGGTTATGTATAGATCATCATCCCACTCCGCAAGCTCGACCACCCCAACCTCACCAAGGCAAGTTTACTTTTCAAAACTTACATATATAAGGACTTTCACTGTTGTGTTTTTAGTTTTCAATCGTATTATATGCTTATGCTTATTGAGGTTATGATGAAAATTGAGATATATGCACATATATGTTTGTACCCCCTTGAACTTAGAATGAAATGTTTTCTTCGGACAACGACTCTAGCAATAGAGGTCGTAGCGGTCCAAATATACCATTGATCGGGGAGCGGTGTATTATTATATCGTGATTAAATTGCGAAAACCCGAAGGGTCATTCGGGAAGTATCGTATACTTAAGTATTTATTTTTATACCATCATAAATACTTAAAAATACCTATCTTGGATTAAAAGCTTATTTAATTAAATAATTATTTTATTAATTATTAATATTAAATCTTAAAATATCATTTATTAATTATTGTTCATTATTTTAAAGATAAAGCTAATCCACGATACCTTTAGCACTTTCAAACTCGAACTCTTTCGAACTCAAAACATTTTCGAAAACCCCCGGTCAGGTTTTACTTCTTGTACATTTTCCAAGAATTATCGGTCGACTGAGGTCGAACTTCAACTACTCGAATTTTCTATCAAAATGATTTTTGAAAAGAAAAGAAAAAGGGGACTCTGGCAGGTGTGGGAATCGTTGACGAACGATTCCCGGGATGTGTAAGCGGCCGTGAGCCAGGCGGTCCATCAATTATTATTCCGGCCCAGGTGTTGCCGAAGGATGATTACGGATGTAGTTTTCATCGAGGGTGATTACGGATGTAGTTTTCACCCGAGGATAGTTACGGATGTAGTTTCTATCCTTTTACCGGTAGAGAAGACCCGCGGATTATTGGACTTGGATGTGGCGACTGATCATCGTCAATCCCTGTCAGGTTTTTATGTTTTCTTCCAGTCCCATCCTCCACTTTGGAAAAATACTCAAACACTGCTTCTTGGGCTTAAGTGCCAAGTTGCCGATATTGTGGTTTTTGATAAGAAAAATATTGACATCGTGCAGTATCTAGAACTGCAAGATTTTCTATAAAGATTGGCACGTGTTAGTGCACTCTTGCAATTATTTCAAAGAATGAAATGTTTTTGAATGAGAAACCTTCTAAGCTAATGGAAGGAAAGAGGTTTGCAATGATGTATTCCCTGTACAGTATGTTAACCGTAGAGTGTTTTGCCGAAAATGATATACTCATATGTATATATTTTCAAACTTGAGATATATTGAAATGGGAACCTTATAAAGGGTTCATATGTATTATTAAAGCTCCTTAGTGAGTATAGATATTTTATTCAAACTCGGACATATATATTGTCCAATTATGTTTTGAAATCTGAGATATATACCCATATAGTTGGGAATGTTTTCGAAATAAACCACATTATTATTTTTCAAAATGGTGAACTTGCTGAGCATTAGTAGCTCATTCTTGCTTTATAAAAACTTTTCAGAAAGAGAAGAATTTGGCCGATTAACACCGCACCAGCAGAAGAGGAGTGGAAGAATTACCCCGGAGATGATTTAGTTCCTGATAAATACTACAAAGTAAGTCTGATAGGTTTTCAACTGTAATAGTAAGACTTGTCTTCAAGTGTAGTTGTATAAGTGGAAGTGCGTAAGATTCTGGATTGTACAGGTGAATTGTAATATTTAGTGTTACTTTTGATTATCGTTTCTGAGGCTCTAACTTGTTTGTGCGTAAGATTGAGGTCTGGATGGATGTATTGTTGAGTTGTAAAGTTAATACAGGTATGATATGGTTGGATGGTGATGTGACGACTTGAATCTTTGACCTCAGATTTGGGGGCGTCACACAACCTCTTGCTTAACTAGAACTGCAACCACCGTGAGGTCGCAAGCTGAGAGATAAACTCGTAGGGGCTCACCCGGTGACGCCCTGGTTAATATTGGAGGTGAGGTAAGGAAATCTTTGAGCTCGTTGAGACTTTTCTTACAATCTTCATTCCACAATAACTGTGACTGCTTTGATGCCCCTTTTATGACTTGGAAAAAAGGAATACAGCGCTTTGAAGACTGAGGGATGAATCTTCGTCATGCTGCGATGCAGCCTGTGAGCAACTGTACCTCTTTTAGTGAGGTGGGGTCTTTCATGTCGAGGATGGCCTTTATTTGGCTGGGGTCGGCCTCGATGCCCCGCTGGGTGAGAAGGAAACCCAAAAACTTTCCCGAGGTCAGACCAAAGGAGCATTTTGTCGGGTTTAATCTTATTTGATTTTTTCGAACATTTTCAAAAGTTTCTTTCAAATCTGCGACGTGGTCTTTTGCTCTTTTAGACTTTGCGATCATATCATCGACATAAACTTGAAGATTTCATCCAATTTGCGAGGCGAATATGGTGTCCATCATCTGTTGGAATGTTGCTCCGGCATTAATGAGGCCGAAGAGCATGTTCTTATAGGCAAATACTCCTCGATGAGTGATGAAGGCCATTTTTTCCCAGTCATTGATGTCCATTTTGATTTGGTTATAACCCGAGAAGGCGTCCATAAAAGATAGGAGCTCATGACCCGAAGTGGCACCGATAAGCTGGTCTATGTTCGGGAATGGATAGTGATCCTTGGGGCACGCCCTATTGAGGTCCGAGTAGTCGACACACATGCGCCATTTTCCGTTACTTTTCTTCACCAAGACGGCATTGGTGACCCATTTTTGGAATTGGACGGGCTCGATGAACCCAGCCTCAAGAAGTCGATCAATCTCATCATCGATGGCCTTGCGTTTCTCCTCGGAGAAGACTCGTTTCTTTTGGCACACTGGCCTGACCTTTGGGTAGATGTGTAAGGAATATCGTGCCATGACCTCCGGTATCCCCGACATGTCCTTCGGGTCCCAGGCAAAAATGTCTTTGTATTCTCTAATCAACTGAATGATTTTTTGGCGGAGGTCGGGGTCGAGATTCTTTCCAATCTTTGTGACCTTTGTTGGGTCGCCAACAATTACTTCGATCTCCTCCGTGTCTTCCATCGGCGTACAATTTGATTCGCTCGGGACCTCGATGAGATCTTGAGGATCCATATCCACGATTTGATTGATGGAGTTGTCCTCGACTTGTTTATTCTTAGGAATTGCCATTGTTAAGTAGCACTGTCGTGCTGTGGTCTGATTGCCTACGACCTCTCCCACCCCGAAATCAGTGGGGAACTTCATTTTCAAATGTAGGATAGACGTGATAGCCTTCAAGGCTGTTAACGTCGTTCTTCCCAAGATGGCATTGAAACGGGAAACGGCGTTGATAACGTGGAACTTTACTGTTTGCCAGGTCTGGCATGGGAGAGAGCCGAAGAGAACTGGGAGATCGATCGTTCCCACGACCTTGACCTCGTTTCCAGTAAACCCATATAAGGGAATGTTTACCTTTTCTAGTTTTCTGTCACCTATATTCATTTTGGAGAACGCACTGTGATATATAATGTCCACGGAGCTACCGTTGTCCACAAGGATCTTTTTAACAGTGTTAGTTACCACTTTTGCCGTGATCACCAGAGCGTGCTGATGAGGCTCGATTAACCCGGGAGGATAATCCACGTCCGAGAAGTAGATAATTGGAGTTCGATTAGGCCTTTGACGCTTTTGTGGTTCTGGGTGAACACTGAATACTTCACTAGCATATAATTTCTTGGCATTATTAGATGATCAACTTCGTGAACTCTTTCTCTGTTTTATCTCGAGGTTTCCATGACCTGTCGGAGCGAGATATTTTCTCGGGCCTAGGACTTCTCTCATCCCGGGACCTCGAACGTGAGTCCCTCTCTTTCCTGTAATCTGATTTCGGGGATCTAATTCCCGGGATTGAACTCCTTTCCCATCTCTGTGAATATTTTCTGGGTGATTGGATTCTTCCTACGGCCTCTTGTAATGTCTTTTTATGTTCCACGATCTCAAAAGTAGCTTGGAGAGAACGTGGACTTTTCTCAAAGTATTCCTCTAGCAAGGGGCCATGCCTGTGTTTGTCAATACCTGCGGCGAGGTAGTTGATGGCGAGCTCTTCCACGAGAGTAGGGATCTCCGCGACCTTAGCTCGAAAGCGAATCAAGAATTCTCTCAACGACTCGTTGGAGCATTGTTTAACATTCATGTGCGAGGCCGTAATCTTTCCACCTTTGTAATTACTGGAAAATCTACCTTTAAACTTAGTTTTTAACAAGTCCCGCGAGTCTATGGACCTCGGGGGCAAGTTATTATACCAACGCAGGGCGGTTCCTCGAAGATATGTGGAAAAGAATTGGCATCGGGCGATTTCTGAATGTCCACAAAACTTCATTCTCCCAGCATAATTGTTTAAAAACTCGCTGGGGTCTGTGGACCCATCAAATTGGTTGAGTGATGGGGTTTTCAAACTCCTGTTGATTCGTGCCTTTTCGATTCGTGCAGCGAGGGGACTTTCAGCTGGGACCTCGGAGCCATACTGGTTTCTAATAAACTTGTTGCACATCGCTATATCGTTTTGCAGTTGAGAAATCTCTTTCAACCTGTACGAGTCGCTTGATTCAGTTTGCCTCGGGGCTGTCCCCTGGGATCTTGCTTACCTCCTCATATGGGGAACCTGGTACGATCTATTAGACTTTGTCTCGTCCTCGTAGCTTGCATCATCCTCAAACCCCTCGCCATTGTACCCGGGAGATCGATACTCAAATGAACGAGCTGGTAGTGATGTTTGTTGTAACTCGAGCTGGAGACGTCGTATTTCTCTTCATTTTTCCAACTTTAGCTGTAACTTTCTCCTCTGGGCCTCGAGGGCCTCCAGCTCCTCATCTGACTCATTAAAGTCATCCTCATTCTCCTGAACTCCTTCATCAGGATTTTGTCTTCTAATCTTTTCGAGGTGGAGACGGGCATCGCTCGTCAACACCTGTTTGCCCGAAGCTGTTGGGACCCTCGTACGGGTATCCACTCGGGGTCTCTTTTTGTTTTGCTCTGCGACGGGAGATCTCTGAAAATCCTCCGCCATCTCATCATCTACTTCATCGGCGAACAATTGTCTCGGTTGTAATGGGTGTCTTAAGGCGCCGTCGTCATCACGGGGGACTGTTCTTATTTCCTCCTCCGTGAGGCGTCGTACTACCGGCTCTCCTTCATAATCATCCATTATACTGTGCAACCTTTGATAAAAGAGCTTCTTCTAGCGCCAAATGATGAGCTATGAAATATCTTCAAGCTATCTAATTAATTACAACAAGGAAATAAAGTAATATTTAAGTATCTTATTTATTTCATAACCCTTTTAGAGGTTCTCTCTTTACATCAAGTTGCATCCCCCTCTCCAAGTAAGGTTGTACAAGGATATTTATAGGGGATCCCTTGTGGGACCCCTCCCCATCTTTACTTGGAGGGTAAGGCATAATAATCTCTTTACAAGTTTTGGGCTTCAAGGCCCACTAAGGTGATTAAATACATTTTGGGCCTAACTACAAACTATGGTTAATTGGGCTTTAAATACCAACTACAATTACACATATTATTCTAACTAATATTCGTGGCCCAACAGGTTGCAGAATAAGTAACACACATGGACCGGTAGTATGCATTATGCAATTTTTGCATTTTATCTGTCTGAATTTTGTATCTATAGTTCCGGGGCAGTCTTGACAATCAAGGGGTCCTAGATGAACATAAATTATAGTTCACCAGCAAACATGCTCACAGTTTTTACGAGTTGTGATTTGTAATTTATTTAGGACAGTGTGAGAACTTTCCTAATCTTGTTGATGTTGTCTGGTCTTAATCGTAGACGATGTAGATAGGTTTCAAATGTTTCTTGTCGGTGATGCATGCCATAAGTAAACCTATCGTTCATGTATATTTAAGAATAGCTGAAAGTAGGTTGAAATAATATAATCCATATATATAGGTTAGTGATCAAATAGAAATTAAATTTAAACTAAAAACTAGTTTAAATTTTTATATTTTTCTTTCTCGACTTTTAAAATTACATAATACATCCTAAAATTTTCTTTTTCTTCAATTTAGCCCCTGTTCCCGTCATTGCCACTGCTGACATGGCAATGTCACGTAGCAATAGGACCCACTGCCACGTCATCAGGTGATGTGACACTGTCACGTAGTAGTGGGTTCCAATGCCACATCACCACCCGTTGACGTAACATTGCGACGTGACAGTGGATTCCACTACCTCGTGGCCACCTGTTGGCATGGCACTACCACGTGGTAGTGGGATCCACTGCCACGTCACCACCTGCTGGCACTGTCGCGTGATAGTGATTCCACTACCACATCACCACCTGCCGACATGGCACTATCGCGTGGCAGTGGAAGAAAAAAAAATATTATTATTAATAATTAATAATTTTAATCTTAACCCTTATATCAATCTTATTTAATGACTCCGCTAGGGACACCACACAAATTAATTTGATTATTAATTTAGAATATTGTTTATTTAGTTTCTAGTTTTTTTCTAAATTGTTTCTAGTAGAACAAGACTCTATATATTTATATATAGGATCTTATTTCACTAAAACCAATTTTAAATTAAAAATTAGGAATATCTTATTAAATTTATTGTTGTAAAATCCACACCTGATACTTTCTTTGCCATTCATCACTCATCAATCATCATATATGTATATATATATTTTGTACCTTATATCATCGTCATCATTGATCACAATTGTCACCATCATTAATAAACGCAATAATCTTCTCCGATCATCATCACCACCTCTTACTATCGCCACCACATCCATCTTCACCTTCACTTTCGATTTTGTTTTGACAGTTATCAACACCACCATATCAAACTAATAACTCACTACCAACATCTCTTCAATATATCACTGAAGAACAATTTCCAGCCTTACCAAACATTACAACCACTTCAAACTGAGACCATTTTTCTCTGTATAATGTATTTATTTTCAATGTACCCGTTTGGCTTGGGTTTTAAGTCTGGCTTTAAACTAAATTTTGACTTTAAATGAAATAATGTTTGTTTTATTAAGAGCATCTCGTTAAATTAATATAAATTATTACTTTATTATATTATGAAGGATTAAAGTAAATTTTGGTTTTAAATTAAAAGTGTTTGTTTTTGTAAGAACATCTTGCTAAATAATATAAATTATTAGTTCGCTATATCAGAAAGGATGAAAATGTGTTTTGTTTTCAATAATATTCTCTTTGTTGTTAGCTACATTTTAAAAATATTGTTTTCTATTATTATTAAAAGGGATGTGATGTAAACACCAAAAGGTAAGATGGACATATGGACTATTATGAAGAATTGTAACAAATATAGTCAACCAAGTTAGGTTAGACATGTGGTTGAAGATGAACATTATTCATATTGGTTGATTAATTATGTTGTCACATATTATTTAGCTAAGGATTTTGAGTGTAATGGAGATGCTTAATAACTTTAAACTTGATAATATCATCATTCAAATTAATTATTTATTAAATTCAATTTTATTTTAACATTTTAATAATTCATAAGTTACTCATCATTTAAAATTACCTAAACAAACTTAAAATTTTACTTTCCATTTACCAATCTTAAATAATTTTAAATCATAATTAATAATTTTAAATTTACCCATCTAGTATAGTAACTAAGCCGAGTTCCGGATTAACGTGCACACAATAAATTGTACAATAGTACTGTATTTTTTAAATCATGGTTCTTTTTTTCAAACTGCTCTATTGGACAACTCGGCAAGGAGTATTCAGAAGTTCAATTTTTCTCGTTTCCCCTTCTCTCATGCTTAAAGAACAATGCCAAATGCGAAAACAATAAAACGACACTAGTAGGCAGTAGCCCATATGGCCATATACATGTGAACTTTGACCACTGTCATTTCTCGTACGAAGGCACCGTTTTAGCTTATAAATTACTTATTACGAAAAAAAATTTATATTTGCATTTTTTTTAGTAAAAAATGTGTATGAGTAATTTAAGAGCATCTCCAATGGTATTGGCTATGGCTAAAATGATATAAAATAATGATAATGTAAAATTTATTGAATCTGTAAGGTGTTGTACTCCAATGAAGTTGGCTATAATGATTAGTCATATTTTAAAAATAGCAAGTTATTATTATTTCAAATTGTTAAAAATAGAATGTATTATTTTAATATGGTAATATATGATGTGGAGTTTTATTACAGTCGTTCGACAAATATAACCTATATGATAGGATTTTAGAGGATTATCTAAAATTTTAGATAACAATATTGTCCCGTTGGAGATGATTCTTTTTTATACAATATCTATAATTTATATTTAAGGCATGTTTGACACACTTTTAGCTAAGGGGTTTCTATGGTTGGAGATGCTCTAACATTCGTTATCTTGCAGAAATAAGTTACTTATTTAAAAAAAAATATATTTACTTACTTTTTTCAGAATAAGTAACTTATTTTTGAAAAATAAAATTTCCCAAACGGGACCGAACTTTATTTGTGGTCAAGTTATAATTTTTTTTTTTTTTTTTGTGGATGATGGAAAGCCAATTGGGTCAAATTATTAATAATTTTCAGTCAAATTTTATATAACTTTCATTCAAAATTTAATCATGAAAAAATCAAATGTACTTGATATTTTAAGATGAGAAGAATACTCAAAAGTCAAGAGTACAGGGCTCGGTGGAGTGGCGTATCACATATTTCAAGTTACTAGGAATAATGTTTGGGCCTTGAAGTCCAGATCCAACAAAGCAACTACGGCTTTAACTTTCTACGCAGAAGCCCTTGGGCCCAATAGTCGTAAATGTCTCGACTTCCGTTGTGAATTCATTTGGGTTGTGATGTTTGGGCACATGGTTGCACACCTTTTTAATATATTTAACATTATATTTTTAATCTTCATCTTTGCTTTAATTTGTTGTCAAATTTTATTACTTGTTTTTTTGTTAAATCACGTGATACAAAATAAATCGTGTCTAAATAAATTATATTAAATTTTTAAATCAAAATTATTGAATTCCCTTACTAAAATTTTCATTCTATTAAACTCTATAAATATATTACTCAAGTAAACTCAAGTAAACTCTATATATTATTTTAATCAAATAATTTTTTGATTTAAATTCAAGTAAATCAAGCATATAATAAAAAAATAAAAAATTAAGCATATAAATCCGTATTACATTTTTTGATTATTTTTATAGATGCCGTATATTTTTTGATTATTGAATTTTTTTAATTTTAATAAAAAGTAAATCAAGTATATTATCTTGATGTGATCATTTGTATTTATAATTTTTACTAGTATAAGATTTTAAAAAATCCTGCAGCTATGATTAAAAAAAAATTACAATTTCCTTGCTTGTGTTATTCTTTGTTTCACACCAAGTTGCTCTTTTTTAATTTTTTTTATTATTATTGTATAATAAGATAAGAAAAATTAAGAAAGAGTCACAATTTAATTTACACGAATCAAATTAAATAAAAAATGATTCTAATTAAGCAAATGCTTGAGTGCGAGGACAAAGTGGACATTATGAGATAAAATAAGGATAATTTGGTATCCATTCATTTTTGTCTTCAGCTTAATTTAGAAATAGAAGTAATTCATAAAATTCTTCGTGAAAGAATAAGAATTTAAATACTTGATCTATATATAATACTAGGCTACTGTTGTGGAATAAAAACTAGGTTATGATTTGTAATTAATGCAAGGGTGGTTGAGCTTCGAGCTTTAATGGCTGCTTCTGCGTTCGAGACTAAACGGTCCTCACAGAATGCCTACGTATCTCTGTATTAGAAAATCAAGCCAAGAAAACGTAGTTCTGAGATGAGGGGTCTGACCCTTTATATAGGCTGAGAGGCCTTTAGAATTATGGTAGGAGTCAGAGACTTGGTAGAAAAGTCTTTGAGGAAAGTTCTAGATCTATTCCTTGTAGGAATCAGTTTCCATATTGAATTGGATGCCTTGGTGGATAAGTCTGGTGGAAATAATATCCTTATCCAACTCTTATTGCTGAGCTGTTTATTTCCCCCAATATTAATTACGAAATTAATATTATAATTGGGGTTTTGGGCCCAGCTGGTGGGCCCCACGTTTGGGCCATCCTGACCTAATTAATGCCACATTAAATGTGTCTTTAGGGCTTATTTTCAGCCCATATCATTTGCCCCCCAACTTCTAGGAAAATTGATCAGGTTTTCCTTGAAGTTCTGCTTGTCTAATTCGAGACTCGGGTCAGGGTTTATCTCTAATATCGTTTTGACGTAAAGCGTGGAGCGACCGACGCGTTTACAACGACGTTAGATTGTGCCAGTAGCATTGAACGGTGCTAAACGGCACTAAACGACACTAAACGGTGCTAAATAGCCTTAAACGACGTTTAAGCGATGTTAAACGACGCTAAACGGCGATAAACGGCGCTAAACGGCACTAAACGACACTAAACGGTGCTAAACAGCCTTAAACGACGTTTAAACGATGTTAAACGACGCTAAACGGCGATAAACGGCGCTAAATGGCACTAAACGACACTAAACGGTGCTAAACAGCCTTAAACGACGTTTAAACGATGTTAAACGACGCTAAACGGCGATAAACAGCGATAAACGGCACTAAACGACACTAAACGGTGCTAAACAGCCTTAAAACGACGTTTAAACGATGTTAAACGACGCTAAACGGCGATAAACGGCGCTAAACGGCACTAAACGACACTAAACGGTGCTAAACAGCCTTAAACGACGTTTAAACGATGTTAAACGACGCTAAACGGCGATAAACGGTGCTAAACGGCACTAAACGACACTAAACGGTGCTAAACAGCCTTAAACGACGTTTAAACGATGTTAAACGACGCTAAACGGCGATAAACGGCGCACCTAAAATCATAAGAAAAAATCAAGATTCAGGTTCAGAAGCTGCCCGAGAATTGCTGAAAAACCAAGATTCCTGCCCGAGAATTGCTGAAAAACCAAGATTCAGGACCACAAGCTAACCCGCGATCGGCCGGATCGAGGGCTAGCTTGTGGTCGGCTAGCTCCTGGTCGACCGAAGGGCCTCCAACCAAGGTGGTCGGCTGACACCTGGTCGGCTGGAGGGCCTTGACCCCAGGTGGTCGGCCGGCACCTGGTCGGCTGCGGGCTGGTCGGCCGGGGTTCCTGAATGTGCCTTGGTCGGCTAGCTCGTGGTCGGCCGGGGCATCCCAAAACGTCGTGGTCGGCTGCGAGGTGGTCGGCCATGGCTCCTTCAGGTGTCGCGGTCGACCATTTTCAAGGATTCAGAAGCTGAATCTCGATCTTAGGGATTCAGAAGCTGAATCTCGATCTTAGGGATTCAGAAGCTGAATCTCGATCCTAGGTTGGTTTTTTGGTCACCCGTGACTTTCAAGGATTCAGAAGCTGAATCTCGATCCTAGGGATTCAGAAGCTGAATCTCGATCCTAGGTTGGTTTTTGGTCACCCGTGACTTTCAAGGATTCAGAAGCTGAATCTCGATCCTAGGGATTCAGAAGCTGAATCTCGATCCTAGGTTGGTTTTTTGGTCACCCGTGACTTTCAAGGATTCAGAAGCTGAATCTCGATCTCTCACGGCCTAATTCCTTCGTGGTCGGCCGGGAGGTGGTCGGCCAAACGGCCCGAATCCTTCGTGGTCGGCCGGGAGGTGGTTGGCCTAGGATCCAGAAGCTGAATCTCGATCCTAGGTTTAGTATTTTGGTCAATCGTGACTTCTATCGGGATTACACCTTAATTCAGGATTAGCACTACTAACCTCGTGTTTAAGATTAAACTCGTTGTTTATCTCTTTAAGTGCAAACATCCATGCAGTAAATATTTCAGCTGTTTCTTTTCCGACAGATATGAATTATAACGATTCTTTCTGTATAACGTGGATAATTTCTGTCCTTTTTCGTCTGGAAACGATAGATGACCTGTCAACACGAACCGAGCTGAGATTCAACCTGATGTACCAGGTCATGTATTTTCTATAAAAGAGGAGAAGTAGCCTTCATTTCCATTCACTTCTTCATTTCTGAGCTCTCAGATTCTTAAGTTCTCTTAGGTTCAAGTTACAAGATCCAGTTCAAGCTTCAAGATCAAGTTTCAGATTCAAGATCAAGTTTCAGCTCCTGCATCGAGATGTCGGAAGGTGATCAACCAATGGCTCCCCCGGTCTCCATGATGGAAGCCATGTCAAAGAGGAGTAAAATGAGGACTGCCAAAGGTAAAGAAAGAATTCAACCTCCTACATATGTTGAACATAGATTCGAATCCTTGCTAGAACTTCTAAATATCATGAGGGATGCATTTCCCAACTGTTCTAGTCTAGATTCTTTTAATAGTTCCAGTAAATTGTCGGAACGGGACGTTCAGAAGATAAGGGAGTCTTATCACTTTCCAAGTGCCATCCAGGTTCGTCTCCCGAATCCATCAGATAGAACTTGCAACTGGCATCCTGAAAGGATCTGCGTTTACTGGGGTGCCTTAGATGCTGGGTTCAGGTTCCCGGTTGACAATTTTATTATTAGGCTGCTGGCTGAATATCACATCCACCCCTGTCAATTGTATCCCAACGCCTGGAGGTACATTTCTATTTTCTTGATAAGGTGTCGGGAGCTGGGGATTCATCCGACAACCACAATGTTTCGAAGTATCTTCGGGGCCAGCAACTCTTCTGAATCCAAAAAAGGATGGGTGAGCCTCAAGCACCGAGCCAAGCTTCCACACATGGTGAATCCCTTCTCCTTTCCAAATTCACAACATTTCTGGGAAAGGGAGTTTGTAGTTCTTGAATGGAAGGGCTGTGATTGGGGCAACTTCTTTGTGAAGAAATTCGGGTCTGTAGAAGATAGTTCCCACTTCGTGTGTGACCTTTCTGATCCGGAATTGTTGGACCGGGATAGGCTTCTCGCTGACGACGGTCGCACACACTATAAAACTATTTTAAACGAAAAGAATCTCATTGGGGCTGGCCTTAGCTTTCTTTCCATTGAGGGTAACTTTCTTACTTGAACTTATTATGAACTCTGTTTGTTCTTATACCGATGTTTTTCTCTTTGTATTTCAGCTGCTGAGGAGATTGATAATCGTCCCGAGAACCGGCCAACTGTTACCAAGAGGATGCAGAAAAGGGCTGAAGAGAAGCTGAATCCAACTAAGCCTCACATCCCTAATTTCTTGGAGCGTTGTTCTCAAGGTGGTAAACGATCCCGAAACGCTGACGGGGATGTCCGGACTCCTTTCATACCTCCTTGGGGCATATGCGAACAAGACTCGGTCTTCGGGAGTCCTCATCTGGCCCTAGACTGGTCCAAGCTTTCCATCACTTCGCCTGACCAAGCGACAATGCATGCAGGTGACAAGCTGGATGAGTCTCAACTCATGGGCGCCCAGGCCTTGTATCAGGTATGAAATTCCTTCTGTTAAGTTTGACATTGTCATTGATTTCAATTCTGCATATTCCTTGTGGCTCACTTATTTCCTTGTTGCAGGCCAACGCTTATTTTCAAACCATTTCGACCCAAGGCCGGGCCTTTAGGGACGAAAATGTTAGCTTGAGAAATGACTCAATGAGGTTCAGGGAAGAGATTGACGATCTACACTCCCAAGTTGTTCGAGCTGAGGCTAACGCCGCATCTACCCGCAAACAGCTTGCTTCTCTAGCCAGAAAGAAGGCCTCTGATGCTGACAAGGTGATCCAGGCCTACCATAGGTCTGAAGATTTCCTTAAGCTCATTGATGATCATGATGATGAGGTGCGTCCCTTCAACATGTCTGTTGGTTGGGAGAAGGTTATTAACGCTGTGAGTCATAGGCATCCATCTGTTGTCAACCCAGCAGATTTTCCTTGCCCAAATTGGGGTGCCCTCCCGGTTAACCTAGCTTCTGGTTCGGGAACTAAAATTGTTCCCCAGGCATCAGGATCCGGTTCCAGAGGCAGTCATCGTCGTTCCGGGTCCAACTCAAAGGGGGTTGTTCCCGCTGCTAGCCAAGACTCACATTCTTCTGGCTCCCGTGGGAAGAAAGTCCCGCCTGCAAAGAAAGTTGGAGTAGTTCGCCAACCCATCCCTGGGAAGAGACTAATCCGGAACGAGGGCAGTTCTACTTCTTCTTCATCTTCCGAGGGAAAAGGAGCCGAAGTTGCTAGAGCTCAGCCAATGGTGATAGCAGAGTCCGGTGGTGATTCCAGTGAAGAATCAGAGGAGGAGAGTGAGGAAGAAGAGAGCGGCGGTGAGGAGTCTGGAGAAGAGGATTCTGGGGAGGAGTAGTTGGAGTTAGTTCGTGGCCTTGCATGGCCTTGTTAGCCAGATGTGGCTTTATTTGTCTAGATTTCATTCACGGTCCTTGGGGACCAAACTTTTATCTATCTTGTTGATGTAACCTAACTGTTGGCCCTTCAGGGTCTTTATTTATGCATTTGTTTCCTCATTAGTTTGTTTGCTTGTTTTCGGTACTTGTCCTTCCTAGACTC
Source organism: Saposhnikovia divaricata (assembly GCA_036435485.1). NCBI lineage: Eukaryota > Viridiplantae > Streptophyta > Magnoliopsida > Apiales > Apiaceae > Saposhnikovia > Saposhnikovia divaricata. The sequence goes on from CM071600.1 coordinate 32,900,970, forward strand.
ACACTCAACAGGTGCTTGGTACATAAACAAAATCACAAAATCATTGAAGGGAAACAAACTTTTCATTAATAATCTGAAATAGGTTAAACCCTTACATAGCTTATTATTGTCCTACTCGGGGCGTAAAGCCCTGGAATGGTTTCATCGAACCTTATTTCTACTCCTCATAATAAATAGATAGAAAGCTGAATCCATGCAAGGATAGCTTATACATAATAAACTTTGAGGTTCAACGCATGCCAAGTACGGGGCACCTCAACCCCGTCCAAGGTCTCCAACTTATATGATCCTCGTCCCAACGTCTTCTTGACTCGATACGGCCCTTCCCAATTAGGGGCTAGCTTTCCCTTCTGGCCAACTCCAGAAGCCTCGATCTTCCTTAGAACCAGGTCGCCTTGTCGAAAGAACCTTTCCTTAACTCTATGGTTGTAATAAAAGGATGCTTTCTTTTGATGTTCCACATTTCTAGCGTTTGCCTCATCCCTGACTTCGTCAATCAGATCTAGGGCGAGTCTCATGCCCTCTTCGTTAGTTTCTGGTTCAAAAGCCTCAACTCGAGGTGACGCTTGCATGATCTCCAAAGGCACAACTGCCTCAGCTCCGTAAGCCAGCAGGAACGGGGTTGCTCCAGTGGTCACTTTACAAGTGGTACGGTATGCCCATAGTATGGGCAGCAACTCATCTACCCAAGTGTTTCTAGAGCGTTCAACCCTCTTCTTCAGTCCATCAAGGATAATTCGATTAGCTACCTCAGCTTGCCCGTTGGCTTGTGGATGAGCCACGGAGGTAAAACGAAGCTCAATTGCATTCTCCTCACAATATTTCTTGAACTCTTCATTATTGAACTGTGTCCCATTGTCTGTCATCAAAATTCGGGGGATTCCATACCTGCAAATTATATTCTCCCAAAAGAACATGACAACTTGTTTGGTGGTTATCTTGGCTAGAGGTTTAGCCTCAATCCACTTAGTAAAGTAATCAATGGCCACTATCAGAAATTTCCTTTGTGTTGAAGCTACGGGGAAGGGACCAAGTATATCCATTCCCCACATCGCGAATGGAATAGGGGAGTTAATCGATGTTAACATCTCGGGCGGCTGCCTTACTATCGGAGCATGCTTCTGGTATCGATCGCACCGCTTGACATAGCTCTGTGCATCGGCCAGCATTTCTGGCCAGTAGAATCCCAAACGAGTTATTTTGTGAGCTAGGGCTCTGCCCCCCAAGTGCTGCCCACAAATACCTTCATGAACTTCTTCCAAAGCTTCCCTTGCCTCTTGGGGCCTCAAACATTTCAAGTACGGGATAACGAAAGATCTTTTGTAAAGAACGCCCTCGATCAAGGCATATCTCAATGCTCTCACGGACAGCTTTCGTGCCTCCAAGGCACTGCCGAGGAGCCATCCAGTTTCTAGGTGAGCTTTGATAGGATCTATCCAACAGCTTCCCACATCAATTGGTGCCACTAATTTTGAGTTGATAGTCGGGGCCTTCAAGACCTGGAAGTAAACACTCCCTGCATAGTTTTCTATTTCGGAAGAAGCGAACTGGGACAGGGCATCGGCCTTAACGTTCTCTTCTCTCGGAATGTGTTCTACATAACACTCATTAAACTGAGTCATGACAGCTTTCACAACTCGCAGATACTTTGCCATAGTTTCATCCTTGGCATCAAATTCACCATTCACTTGAGAGACTACTAATCTTGAATCTCCACAAACTTTGAGATTCTTGACTCTCATGATTCTGGCCAAGCCTAAACCAGCTATCAAGGCCTCATACTCAGCTTCATTGTTAGTTGTCTGGAAATCCAACTTCAAAGCATATTTGACTGTGAACCCATCGGGGCTTTGCAACACTAAGCCTGCGCCACTAGATTTTGTTTTTGATGCTCCATCAAAATAGAGCACCCAATATTCCTTCTGATCAGGTTCAAGTTCTCCATCTTTATCTTGCTTCTCAGGGGTTGTTATTATCTCCTGCCCCCCGACTTCTTGGTTGCTAATGGTGCATTCAACCACGAAGTCAGCCAATGCCTGAGCCTTAATGGCTGTTCGAGGCTTATACGTGATGTCAAATTCTCCAAGTTCGATCGCCCACTTGATTAGCCTTCCACTAGCCTTTGGGCTATGCAATATGTTTCTCAACTGTTGGTCCGTCAGGACTTCAATCTTATGTGCCTGGAAGTACGGGCGTAACTTCCTCGAGGCTGTTATCAAAGCCAAGGGCGAACTTCTCAATGGGAGAGTAATTCAGCTCAGCCCCGTGCAATACCTTGCTCACATAATAGATAGGTTTCTGGACCTTCTTTTCTTCTCGAATAAGAACGGCGCTCAACGCTTGCTCAGATACCGCCAGGTATAGATAAAGAGTCTCCCCAGGACTAGGTTTGGCCAGCAACGGGGCTTCAACCATGTACTTCTTCAATTGTTCAAAGGCCTCTTGGCTCTCAGGGGTCCACTCAAAATTTTTCACCTTCTTCAATGCTTGAAAGAACGGCAAGCATTTATCACCAGACTTGGAGATGAATCTTCCTAAAGCCGCTACACGGCCTGTCAACTTCTGCACATCTCTTATAGAGCGTGGTGGCTCCATGTCTAAGATTGCCTTAATCTTGTCAGGGTTGGCCTCTATGCCTCTCTTTGAAACCATCAGACCCAAAAATTTTCCTGATCCAACGCCAAAGGCACACTTGGCTGGATTCAACATCATTTTGTGGTGCCTCAGCACTTCGAATGCCTCTCTGAGGTGCTTAATGTGGTCTGCCTTAAACAGGCTCTTGACTAGCATGTCATCAACATAGACCTCCATGGTTTTTCCAATCAGATGGGCGAATATCTTATTCACCAGTCGTTGGTAAGTAGCTCCTGCATTTTTTAGACCGAAAGCCATAACAAGATAGCAGAAAACACCAAAGTCAGTTATGAAAGATACCTTAGGGACGTCATCCTTGTGCATCTTAATCTGATTGTAGCCACTGAACCCATCCATGAAGCTCAGCATCTCATGTCCAGCTGTGGCATCTATTAACATGTCTATCCTAGGTAAAGGGAAGCAATCCTTAGGGCATGCGTCATTCAAGTCGGTGAAGTCTATACACATCCTCCACTTACCGTTGGCTTTCTTGACCATCACAGGGTTAGCCAACCATTCTGGAAACTGAATCTCTTCAATAAACCCAGCTTCTAAGAGCTTTTCCACTTCTTGCTTTATGGCCTCTTGCCTTTCAGGTGCAAAGTTCCTCTTCTTCTGCTGTATTATTTTTCGATTAGGATCGACATTCAATCTGTGAGTTATGAGTTGGGGATCAATCCCTGGCATATCAGCTGCTGTCCAGGCAAACACATCGCTATTTTCCTGCAAGAATGCTATCAATTTGCCCTTCAGGGGTTCCTTCAGAGAGGCTCCTATATAAGTCACCTTCTCAGGGTCGCCTAGCTCCAGAGGAATAGGTATTAAGTCCTCCGCTGGCTTTCCTCTGTGTTCATCATCACCACGGACATCCATGTCTTCGATCGGAAGTACCTGCCCCCCGATTCCATCAGCCCTTAACGCGGATACATAACAACTTCTTGCCATCTTCTGATCACCCTTTTGTTCTCCAACACCATTCCTGATTGGAAACTTAATCTTCATGTGATATGTGGAGGCCACAGCCTTGAATGCATGAAGTCCAGTCCTTCCTAGGATCGCGTTATAGGTCGAGGATGCCTTGATCACAAGGAAATTCAGCATCTGAGTAGCTTCTCTAGGTTCCTGTCCAATCGTCATGGGTAACTGAATAGTCCCTTCAACCTTGGACTCAACTCCATTAAATCCGTAGATTGGCATGTTGGTGGGGGTCAACTGAGAATCGGTGTACCCCATTTTCACAAACGCATCGTGAAACAAGATATCAACAGAAGCTCCATTGTCGATCAAAACTCGTTTTACCTCCGAGTTTCCAATCACAGGAGTTATGACCAACGGGTCGTCATGGGGGAACTTTACCCCTTCGAGATCTGAATCATCAAACCCAATAGCTATTTCAGTCTTGGCACGTTTTGGGGCTTCTCCCACGATGTGCATTACTTCTCTGGCATACGCTTTTTGAGAGTTTCGAGTCGTGGCGGCCGCTGTCGGGCCTCCCCAAATCATATTAACAACTGGCCCTCGGGGCTGTGGGTTACGATCACGATCACGATCGTTATCTCTCCTGTCATTGTCTCTCCTATCATAGTCCCTTCTTTGGGTTCCACGATCATCATTCTTCGTGAACCTGCTTAGCTTTCCTTTTCGGATCAAGAACTCAATCTCATCTTTCAACTGTCTACAATTATCTGTATCATGACCCACATCACGGTGGTACCTACAGTATTGATCCTTGTTTCTTTTCGTGGGATCACCCCTAAGTGGCTTCGGCCATCGGAAATCTTTATCCTTCTCAATGTCTAGCAAGATCTGACTTCTAGGAGCATTCAGTCTCGCATAGTCGTTGAATCTTGATCCCAAATTCTTCTTCGGGGGTGAATCAGAATCCTTGCTAGTCCGGGGATACTTGTCCCTAGCATCGTACTCTTGCTCTTGCTTTCGTTTCTTCGAATCGTTAGAACCCTTGCCATTGCCTCCTGTGGTTTCCTTCTTCATGCTGTCCTCGGCCTTGATATATTTATCGGCCCTCCGTTGGAGCTCGGCCATATTTTCAGGAGGGTGTTTTGCCAAAGACCTTTTAAAGAAGAGATCAGTGGTTCCGTGTTCCAGGGCTACCATGGCCACCTTATTTTCCAGATCAGTGATATTCAGCGTCTCCTTGGTGAACCGCTTGAGGTAATCTCTCAGATTCTCGTTCTTCCCCTGCACCACATACATAAGGGATGCAAAACTTTTTTCATGAACTCTCCCACTAATGAACTGGCTGACAAAGGCGGCGCTCAGCTCTTTGAACGAGCCGATTGAGTTTGCAGGTAAGCGGCTATGAGCCATGCCAGACAAGGTTTGAGGGAACGCCCTACACTTTAAGGCATCGTTTGCAGGCTGCAACAGCAGTTCGTTTGAGAATGTCCTAACATGGTTTGCGGGATCGCCCGTTCCATCATAGGCCTTAATTGTCGGCATCTTGAGCTTCCTTGAGATGCGAGCATTCATTACCTCCTCAGTGAATGGAGGTGTAGGATCATCAGGATCCCCAAGGGGCATCAGATCCCTAGGGTTACTTTTGGGGGTCTCCACCCTTGTTGATTTTTCAATCGGTGCATCGGCCCTTCGTTGCCTCCTTCAGGGCCTCTCCAGATTTATTATGGGAATCCTCCCTGTAACTGGAGGAGGTTGAATCAGACTTCGCCTTGTTTGCTCTCTAGCAATATCATCCTTCAGCCTTTGGATCTCTGCCTCATGAGCCTTAATCCTTTCCTCGGCCGTTTGTGGAGGTTCATCATGGATTCTTTGGGACCTCCTTCGAGGTTCTTTACTAGCACGTCACCTCCTCGGGGCTTCATCACGATCATCATTGTCATCCTCAGACGTTGAGTCATCAGAATAGGGACCAGAGTAATCATCGTACTCCCGATCTCGGATCTGTAAGGCATGACCGCTCGGTCCAGGTTCCCTGTGTTGAGGGGGATAATTAGGCAGCCCATACATCGGGTTGGTGTTCAAAGGGAGATCCGTGGTGTGGATCTGTACCCCCGGAGGTAGCGTACGACCAGCGCTATCAAGAGGAGAAACCACCATCTGAAGAGGGTTAGTTTCTTGGCTTTGAGGAATAGCCACAGTTCCCTCAACATGGGGAATCGTCCCTGAGGGTTGAGAGGTTAGAGGTTGAATGACCGTCCCTGTTGGTGGGGGTAATTGTCCTCCCTCAGCGGTGATGAGCGGATCAGAGACAGCAGGTGGAGCAGAGCTAAGGGGTATGGCCTCAGTTGATGTTGTTCTTCGTGTTTGAACCATGGTTGATGCCTTCTTCCCACAGACGGCGCCAAATGTTGTGGAATAAAAAATAGGTTATGATTTGTAATTAATGCAAGGGTGGTTGAGCTTCGAGCTTTAATGGCTGCTTCTGCGTTCGAGACTAAACGGTCCTCACAGAATGCCTACGTATCTCTGTATTAGAGAATCAAGCCAAGAAAACGTAGTTCTGAGATGAGGGGTCTGACCCTTTATATAGGCTGAGAGGCCTTTAGAATTATGGTAGGAGTCAGAGACTTGGTAGAAAAGTCTTTGAGGAAAGTTCTAGATCTATTCCTTGTAGGAATCAGTTTCCATATTGAATTGGATGCCTTGGTGGATAAGTCTGGTGGAAATAATATCCTTATCCAACTATTATTGCTGAGCTGTTTATTTCCCCTAATATTAATTACGAAATTAATATTATAATTGGGGTTTTGGGCCCAGCTGGTGGGCCCCACGTTTGGGCCATCCTGACCTAATTAATGCCACATTAAATGTGTCTTTAGGGTTTATTTTCAGCCCATATCAGCTACGTAGCAAGCAATTCAAATGTTATTTTATGGTTGTCATTTATGTTTTGTATTTTAAATATTGTGTTTAATTTTTATCTTAAAAATGTGTTTAAATTAAAATAGTTATATATGTGTTTAAATTAAAATAATATTTTAACATAATTAGGTATTAAAATAAGTTTTTAAGATAGGTAAAATGTGTGGATTTAAAATAGTTATATTAGAATATCTTTTCACAGTAACTAGACAGTGGAATTGTTTTGTTTATAGTTTTATTTTGGATCAAAGCTGGCTTTCTATCAACTCTAAAATGATGGATAAATTTAAAATTGGACGGTGGTTTGTTTTACCTAGGATAATTTACTGCTAGTCGTCTTCTTCTACTGCTACCACTGTTTATATAATATTAAGTGATTAATTTATGTCTAAAGGATAGTTAAAATAAATAAAGCAACCAATATCATACGACAAGAATCCATGTCTTAGATAATATATATATAGGCTAGCGTTTAAATAGAAACCAACCTTAGAATAGAAACTAGAAACCTACACTAAATAAATTATATTTCATTTATTTTAATGGCCCCGCTAGGGCACCATCACAAAAAACGTTTAAAATTCTTGGCTCTATTCAACAAAAATATAAAAAAATTAAAAAAAAATTAAAAAAAAGTTACTGTTCACGTGCCACGTCATCACGTGAACAGTAACTTTTTTTTTAAAATTTTTTTTTAATTTTTTTATATTTTTGTTGAATAGAGACAATAATTTTAAACGTTTTTTGTATTGGAGTACCCCTAATTTGGTCATTAGATTAGCTTGAAATATTTAATTTAGGTTTAGTTTCTAGTTTCTATTCTAAATTAGTTTCTATTAGAACAAGACCCTATATATATAGATAGTCTTCTAATCAACGATTCATGTCGGTAATTCAAAAAAGATTAACTTTTGTTTCTCATCTTTAGAAGCTAGTCCATAATTTCTCGCTTTTACATAACAATTTCTAAGAAACTAGATTGCTTCTTGTGATTCCCAATCCGTAAGTACCATAACTTATTTGTGTTCACACGTTGGTGGTTTTTCTCCCAAGGGCAAATGTTATGTCCAGAAATATCCTCGCCCTAATTAGGAAATGTCGCCCATAGTCAAGGGGAATCGCCCTCGAACCAGGCTGGGAATCTCGCCCTCCAACATACTGGAATGGGGGATTCTCCCTAAATGTTCTCTGAAGAGTATTGTTACGGGCTATGATCTAGGTCTTCGGTTACAAGCAATTAGGAAGAGGTTTATCCTGAGATCTCGCCCTAAATATTCAGATTGGGGATCTCACCCCTTAGGCAATCTCAAAACTGCCCAATAAACTATTTTATCTCCGTGGCCCAAGGTGAGCGTTGACCACGATAATCTCGGGTCAATAGCTTAGCCATTAAGCTCCGAGAAATTAGCTGGGCTTTAGGGATTGTAATAATTGTCAAAGGCGGTGGCCTCGATCCAATGGGCTTCCTAAATAAGGAAAACCTAACCCATTACGATTACTTGTTCTCCAAGAACTAGGTTTGGCTTGATCCCTATAAATAAGGGTACGTAGGCACATTGTATGACACGATGCAAACCCTAGCACAAAAGAAAGAATTCAATATTCGATCTTAATTGCTACACACATCTCAACATACAATCTCAGTCATCCCCAAATCATAAACCCTAACCCTAAACATCCTACGCTGTTCGCCGCCATCAACAACCACTACAATTCCAGCAACCCTCCCCGAATTTGTTTTCCCAAATTCCTCCGTTAACAAGTTGCGCTAGAAGGAGGGGGTTTTGACATCTCAGGAGGAAGAATGTCGCAGTCAAACCAAGAATGTGTTGATGATCGTCGAGGAGAGGATACTAGGACTACGGAGAATTTACCCCCGCCGCCACCAAGAAATTCTGCCATAAGGAATTCGATGCTGAGAAACCTTGATCGCTCAGGAGGCTCGCGCCGAAGATCTACTACACCCAGGGTTCCTAATGGACAGTCGATGCCACGGATAGGAGGAGATCCACCTGTCTTGATGAGTAATACTGAGCTCTTGAATCAGATCACTTATATGGGAAATACTATTACCCGTATGGGTGCGAGGATGGACGAGATGGAAAGAGAGAGATAAATTTTTGAAGGAACCCGCCTGAACCGCGATGGGCGACGCCCACTAGATGAGAGAGAAGGGAATATGAGGGCGACTCACCATGACTGGGAAAGAAATTATCGCACACCAGGTGGAGGTCAGCGTGTTGGTAGGGGATCTGCTATTAATCACCAGCGCGTTTCGCATATGGAAATCCCTTTGGAGAGAGAAGTTCAGATTGTTGGAGAGACTAGGACCGACCAGCGGTTCCGAGCTATTACACCCAGGGCCTTGACCTACGGAGAGCCGTATGTTGAGTTCCCACCAGACAGAGTGGTGCCCCGACGGCCAGGTCAAGCACGACCACTGCATGAAAGAACTGAACGGGGGCGAGAACCTCAGAGGGAGGAAGTTTGGGTTGGCGGCCAAAGGACTGTGGACCAGGAGAGACCTAATGGAGGGCACCGTTTCAATCACGAGAATGAGATGTTAGGAGACTACGATGTGATTCCTCTCACAATGGCTCCAGCTGGTGACCCAAATCATCAGAGGACTCCGAACCACTATAGTTTGGGCTACGGGGAAAGAAGATCTTATGCCAACCACTTCAACCAGGCAGAAAGAGGTCAAAGGGGACCTTTAGAATCTAATTTGGAGTGGAATCTGATGGCTGCTCGCAGATATCATTTACCTCATCTGGAGAACTCTGTCGGGGATCGGTATAGGTTTGAAGAGTTAATGAATCAGCAGAAACAAGAGGAAGCGTCTCGTAGGATAGCCGGTTTTGAGGATCTAGACTTGAACGCCTTGCGCAGGCTTCTGGCTCAATCAGAAGATCGGTCAGGGGCTATATTTGAACCGGCTCCATCACCTTTTTCATTGGCAGTTCGTGAAGCACCTCTTCCCCCATCTTTTCGAGGGGTGGGAGATCTGAGGTTTACAGGAAGTTCTGACCCAGCGGAGTATATTGCAAGGTTTAACACGGAGATGGAGCTCTACCAAGTGGAGGACTTGACAAAGTGTAGGTTGTTAGCCTCGACCCTGCGAGGAAATGCCCACCAATGGTTTCAAAAGTTGGGACCAGCTTCTATTACTTCTTGGGATCAAATGCGAAGGATGTTCTTGATCCAATTTCAATCGTCTATTGTCTATGCCCCGCCTGTCACGACCCTGGCAAATATAAAGCAGAGAGAGGGAGAAACCCTGCAATCCTACTTTAGACGTTTTAACTCAGAGATCCCAATTGTCCGGGGAGCTTCAGACGAAACCATCAAGAATTTTCTAATAGCTGGAGTAAGGGTGAATTCGGACTTCTGGGAAGAACTTCAGCGGAAAGAGCCTCCTACACTTGCGGATCTTTATGCACAGGCTGAACCCTTTAAGAGGGAGGAAGAAGCTCTGAAAAGGAGCGATTACCTCGAAACCAGTCGCAGGGGTAAGCGCAAAGATAGATGTCCTAGCCCTAGGGGAGATGGAAGGAAGAACGGTAGAGGGGATGTTAATGTTGTTGACACCTGGAAGTCAGATCGGTCGAGATCACCCAGCCCGATGCCACGGTACCCACCACCGCCTCTTTATTTTCAGAAAGATCAGGGTTACCCCCAGACCAGTATTTTCACGCCGCTGGTAGCGTCTATTGATCACATTTATGAAGTAACAAAGAAGGAGGGATTGTATAAACCACCTCTCCCACTTTCGAAGAATGCGCAAAGGGATAAGAAAAGGTACTGTGCCTATCATGAATCCCATGGCCATGACACCCATCAATGTCGGCAATTGAGGGAGGAAATTGAGTTGCTAATCAGGAATGGGAAGTTGACTGAATGGGTCAGGAAAATCAAGGGGGCGTTCCTCCCATGGAGGAAAATAAGAAGGAAGATCCTGGAAGTAGACCAGACCAGCAGGGGAAGACAGTGTTCGTAAAAGAAGCCAGCATTCATACTATTTTTGGAGGGCCTCATGTTGGGGGAGATGGAAGAAAGGCTATGGAGAGGTACGCTCGGGAAGCAAAGGATCCCCCGCTGACAAATGTTAATCACCTGTCAGAAAGGCCCCCCAAGCTGTTCAAAGGAGAGGACATACAGATAATTTTTTCTGAAGAAGATGCAAGATGGGTTCATCATCCGCATAGTGATGCCTTGGTTGTTAATGTCAGAATTGGGTCCAGGAGTGTCCATCGTGTATTTGTCGATAATGGGAGTTATGTGAATATCCTTTACTACGGGACTTTTAAGAAGATGGGACTTCTTGATAAAGAAATGGTTCAAGGAACGACCCACATATATGGCTTCACAGGAGATTCTGTCCGGGTCAAGGGCACGGTGAAATTGCCTCTTACCTTAGGGGAATACCCTTACTCTGCTACTCAGGTGTTTGAATTTCTAGTCGTCGACCAACCTACATGTTACAACGCTCAACTTGGAAGGCCAGTCTTGAAGGAAATGAGGGTGGTGACATCAATTTACCATCTGGCAATGAAATTCCCTACTCCTGTGGGAGTCGGGTGTGTGAAGGGATGTCAGTATGATTCCAGGGACTGTTATAACAAAATGATGAAGTCGTCCTCAAAAGGGAAACAGGGGGAGGAGATGTTGGACTTCAAAGACGAAAATGCTGTGGAAACATTGAAATCTTTCGGACCGAAATCGTCAGAAAAGGCGGTAACCCACATGGTATATACAGTGGAATTCCCTGAGGACGATGCCATGGCCAGATATGAGACGTTAGCTAAACATGGAACCCCGCTCTTTTTCTTAGAGGCACCACCCTCTCGAGGAGGGACTGTGGAAGTTGTTATGGAAAGCGCTGCAGAAAAGTCTTTTGTGGAAGGCATGACAATTGATAATGCAAGGTGTAGGGTGTTGATGATTGGGGCTCCTCCTCCAGTCGATCAAAACCAGTTTGAGGAGGGGGTTGTTGAAGATATCACAGATGAGGAGGAATAGAGAAGTCTTAGGGCGAAAAAGGGAAAATTTGTTGCAGATTATGAGGATACTCCCATGGTTGAATTTCTGGATGAGTTGACTAGGAGAGAGGGATCTTAACCGTCGAAGGGCGAGGTTGTTTCTATACGAGAAGTGGGTGAGTCCAGTGGAACGAAGGAAGTAGAGTTTGACTTGGACCCTCGATTGCCTGAATCCAAGAAGAATGTGGGACCGGTAGAGGATACTGTACCAATTCTTGTGGACGAAAGGGACTCGTCCCGGGTGCTATATATTGGGGCGAGATTAGAGTCAGGCTTGAGAGAGAGGCTAGTTACCTTTTTAAAGGATAATCTGGATGTTTTCGCTTGGAGTCATGCGGACATGGTGGGAATTGATCCCGAAGTAATGTGTCATCACCTTAACATAGACCCTTCTAGGAAAGGCGTTCGGCAAAAGCGACCGGCGGTCAGTGGTGAACGAGCTATTGCCTTGAAAGATGAGGTTGATCGGCTGCTAAATGTCGGGTTAGTTAAAGAGTCCTTTTACCCGGATTGGCTCGCGAATCCGGTTTTGGTGAAGAAGTCCAATGGGAAGTGGAGAGTTTGTGTTGATTATACTGACCTGAACAAAGCCTGTAAGAAAGATAGTTTTCCTTTGCCTAGGATTGATCAGTTGGTAGATGCTACCGCGGGGCACGCCCTGCTTAGTTTCATGGACGCTTACTCCGGATATAATCAAATCCCGATGTTTGGGCCAGATCAGGAAAACACCTCGTTCATCACGGACCGGGGTTTATATTGCTATATTGGGATGCCTTTCAGATTGATCAATGCAGGGGCGACTTATTAGAGGTTAGTCAATATGATGTTTAAGGAGCAGATCGGAAAGACTATGGAAGTTTATGTGGATGACATGATTGTAAAATCCAAGGAAGCAAAGGAACACATTCAGCATTTGGACGAGAAGTTTCAGATTCTCAGAAAATACCGCATGAAGCTTAATCCTCAGAAATGTGTTTTCGGAGTAGAATCTGGAAGGTTTTTGGGTTTTATGGTAAATCATAGGGGGATAGAGGCAAATCCTGCAAAAATAAAAGCTCTTCTCGAGATGAAGTCCCCCCGAACAGTGAAGGAGGTGCAAAGCCTGACTGGGAGAGTTGCCGCTCTGAACCGTTTTGTGTCAAGGTCATCTGACAAATGCAAAGAATTCTTCAAGGCAATTAAAGGTGTTGGGAAGAAATTCGAATGGACATTGGAGTGTGAAGAAGCCTTTCAGGCGATAAAGAGTCATCTGGGATCTCCCCCACTCTTGTCTAAGCCGCGTGAGGGAGAGACTCGTATCCTATATCTTGCTGTTTCAGAATATTCTGTTAGTGGAGTACTTGTGCGAGAAGAGGGTGACATCCAGTACCCTATATACTATGTTAGCAAGAGGTTGTTGAATGCAGAGACAAGGTATTCAAATATGGAGAAGTTAGTGTACGCCTTGATTTTGGCCTCCAGAAAGTTGCGACCTTACTTTCAGGCGCATAAGGTAGAGGTCCGAACATCGTATCCTTTGAGGCAGATACTGCATAAACCGGAAACTTCTGGACGGATGTTGAAATGGGCAGTGGAATTAGGACAATTTGATGTGGAGTATAAACCTAAAAGCGCTATAAAGGGGCAGGCTCTCGCTGATTTTATTTTTGAATTTCCTCTGGATCAAGAGGGTGATTCTCTGGCTATCATACCTAGCCCTCCACCAGAGCCGAGTCAGGAATGTTCTACTCCAGCACCTTGGTGGACTTTATATGTGGATGGTGCATCGAACAATGAGGGTGCAGGTGCGGGAATTGTTTTGGTCAGCCCGGAGGGACATCGCCTTCGAAGTGCAATCCACTTTACTTTTCATGCTACAAATAATGATGCTGAGTACGAGGCCTTGATTACGGGTTTGAAGCTCGCCCTTGAGATGAAGGTGGAAAATATAAACATCATGAGTGATTCAATGCTGGTTGTCTATCAGGTCAATGGAGGGTTCCAAGCTCGTGGGCCTCGAACTGAGTTATACATGAGGTGCACGCGAAGATTAATAAGCCAATTTCGGGAGGCGAGGTTGGAGCAACTTCCTAGAGACAGTAATGGGGAAGCCGATGCCCTGGCCAAGTTGGGGTCTCAAGGGGAGGCCAATCTTTTAGGTATCAGTCCCTTGGAAATCCAGAAGCAACCTAGCTTCCCGGAAGTGGAATTGATGCAGGTCGATGTTCCTGCGCAAGATACTTGGATGACCCCTATCTGGAGGTATTTGAAGGAAGGAATTTTACCAGATGATAGGATTGAGGCCAGGAAGCTAAGGTATAAGGCAGCTCGTTACGTTGATTTTGGGGGATATCTTTATAGACGTGGTTTTAATCAGCCGTTGCTGAAGTGTATAGATGGGGAGGAATGCACTTATGTTCTCAGGGAAGTTCATGAGGGAATTTGTGGAAACCACTCGGGGGGTGGTTCACTTGCGCAGAAAATATTACATCAAGGGTATTATTGGCCTACTCTTCGGGAGGATTCAATGGTTTTTGCTAGGTCTTGCGACAAGTGCCAACGATATGCGAATTATGTGAACAGTCCCGCAGCTCCTCTCACTTCATTGACTAGTCCTTGGCCCTTTGCTATGTGGGGAATTGACTTGATAGGGGAACTCCCTAAGGGAAAAGGGGGGTGAAGTATGCCGTTGTAGCAGTGGATTATTTTACTAAGTGGGCAGAGGCAGAGCCTTTGGCGTCAATCACAGCGAAAAAGTTGGTGGACTTTGTGTATCGATCCATCATTTGTCGCTTTGGGATACCACACAAACTGATATCTGACAACGGGAAGCAATTTGATAGTAAGGAGATGAGACAGTTGTGCGATAATTTGGGAATTATTAAAAGTTTCTCTGCTGTTAGTCATCCTCAGACTAACGGTCAGACTGAGGCAGTGAATAAGATAATCAAACATACGCTTAAGGCAAAGTTGGATGAAAGTAAAGGTAGTTGGCCGGAAGAGCTGCCTAATGTCTTGTGGAGCTATAACACGACACCTAGGACTACTACGGGGGAAACCCCTTTCTCTTTGACATATGGATGTGAGGCTATGGTTCCAGTCGAGTTGGGGGCAGGATCTTTCAGAAGAGAGAACTATCAACCGGAGGTAAATGAGGTTAACCACCGTCTTTACCTGGATATGGTGGAGGAATTCAGGACGGCTTCTTAGGCAAGGTTGGTATCTTACCAACAAAGGGTGGCTAGGTTTTACAACTCAAAGGTAAAGGCAAGGCCTTTAAAGGTGGGCGATTACGTTCTTCGACGAGTAATGCCCAACATGAAAGTCCAGAATCATGGAGTGTTTGGTGCAAATTGGGAAGGTCCGTACAGGGTTAGAGCTGTTTTGTGGGCAGGCACTTATTATTTGGCAGATATGGAAGGGAAGCACATCCCGCGTGCTTGGAACATGGAACATTTGAAGAAATATTATCAGTAATGTATTTCTACTTTTGATATACTTTCCTTTAATTATTATTTTCATGAAAGTCTAGGGGGTAGTGCATGTACTCTTCCTTAGCCAGGTTTTACTATTTATGAATAAAACTTGCTTGTTTCTTCTTCAAATTTTGTTGCATTTCTATTATAGATGATCTCCTGTGAGGAGAGTTAAAAAAAAAATAATAACTTCGGGAAATCCACCTCCTGTGAGGAGGGATATTTCTGGAATGGAGAACGACCTCCTTTGAGGAGGGTATCTCGAATTATTAAATCCTTGCAAAAACCGTACTTCCGGGGGGAATGTCCGTACTTCCGGCGCCTCATCAAGGTTCGAGTTTCGGAAAATCCACCTCCTGTGAGGAGGGTATTTCTGAACAAAAAGACTGATCTCCTTTGAGGAGAGTACCATAAATATAAATCCTTGCAAAAACCGTACTTCCGGGGGGGATGTCCGTACTTCCGGCGCTTCATCAAGGTTCGAGTTTCGGAAAATCCACCTCCTGTGAGGAGGGTATTTCTGAACAAAGAGGCGACCTCCCTTTGAGGAGGATATCTTAAAAAATTATAAATTCTGAGGAAAATGACCTCCTTTGAGGAGGATACCCTCCAGAAGACATGGTAAGGATAACTTTAAAGTTGGAAGATATTTACAAGTTAAAACAAGGGCGAGATGTTAATGGAAGGACGAGCCTCCCACATAAGGACGAGACTTCAGGCTAAACGCAAGAAAAATATGAGCAGATATTTAAAACGTGAATATGTAAGGCGAATAGTAAAAGTTAATACAAAGGCGACGCCATTAAAAGGAGGGCGCGCACTCCATAAAGTTAAAAAGAAAATAGAGTTACAACTGGCGAGGCCATTACAGGAGGGCCCGCACTCCCAATGTGTTGGCAATTATAGAGAGTTCATACAGTCACTTGGCTGTGGCATCAGAAGGCGAGATCGTTCCAGCTTTGTCACCTCCATCAATCTCTTTCTTTCTCGCCTCCTCCTCGGCCATGGTTTTCTTCTCTGCCTCGATCTTCAACCTCAAGCTTTCCTTGGCAATCGCAATGGGCTCGGCATTGTCAGATTGGAACTTCAACATATAACCAGGAGTTGAGGGGGTGAAATGTTTGGACCAGTCATAATCAGGATCGGCTGCAAGGAAGTTGCGAAGATAATCCAAAAAGCCAATGGTGTAGGCTTCAGTTTGTGCTTTCCTCACAACAGCTTCAACATCAGTTACTTTACCTTGCAATTTTGCATTCTCGCCATCAAGGTCCGCAATCTTCTTGTCAAAATCCAATTTTAACTTTTTTAAATCAGCTTGGAGTTTATCAACATCATCTTTCCTCGCCTTAACTTCATGGGCGAGCTTTCTCTGGGCTTCGTTGAGTTTTGAGGTAAAGCTCGAAGCCTCGCCCTTATATTTTTTCAAGGCCTTCTCCTGATCCTTGATAACGGTGTTCTTCCGGGCGAGGACATTAAGTCCATGATAGAAGGCATCGCCCAGACCTATCTT
Source organism: Saposhnikovia divaricata (assembly GCA_036435485.1). Taxonomy (NCBI): domain Eukaryota; kingdom Viridiplantae; phylum Streptophyta; class Magnoliopsida; order Apiales; family Apiaceae; genus Saposhnikovia; species Saposhnikovia divaricata. The sequence goes on from CM071600.1 coordinate 32,917,448, forward strand.
GAAGTGAAACTCCTCGTCGGCTTCTTTCCGTTCCTTAAGGATTTTGACATCCTGATCAGAAAAGTGCTCGGCAGCAACCGAACCAAAAGTTGTAGCAACAGAGTCTGAGGGCGCTTCTTCATTTGGAGTTGACTTATGTTTTTTACTTGGCGTAGTTTTGGAAGCATCTGCTGAATCTCATTTTTTGTTTTGTTTCTCGCCCACATGTGAGGTAGGAATGAGGGGGCGAGATTGGTTCACCGCGGTTGATGGTGTAGGGCGAGGAATGTTAGCGATAGCAGAGGGAGTCGCTCTGCAAAGGGATTGTTTCCAAAAGGAAGTCTTGCCATTTGACCTGAATACAAAAGGATAAAAATTATTAGTTAACAATTTCAAGCGTGCAAAAAATTATATGGGCGAGGGTTAAAGAAGAAGGCGAGGTACCTTTACCAGTAAGTTGCCCTTCTATTTGTTTTCTACGAGTACTTCTTTTAGTACCTCTCTTAAATTTGACAAAGGGAATTCTGCCATAACCCTCATTATAGAAACCATGGGTACGGAGATTATCGGGTGTCACTAAAACATCGAGATCTTTCTTTAATCTAGGAAGTTCAGAGATAATCAGAGCTCTAGCTGCAGCGTCGCCCGTTAATTTTGTCTGGGCGGGTTTGTCTATGAGAAAGGAGAATATAAGGGATAAATTAGAGCTTCAGGGGACTAGGAAAAGGAAAAATTTTAGGACGAGAATACTTACAAGGTTGAAGATTGAATTGGGTTCTGATCCTGGGAACGTCGTACATGTAAAAGAACTCATCTTTCCATATCTTCATGTTACTAGGGTTACCAGTAATAAAACCCTTCTTGTTATGATTCGACCAGTAGGCGAGGTAATAAAATCCCACGTCTCTTCCACATCGCCTTAAAGAAAGGAAATAACTTAACTCGGCCATAGTTGGGGCATCGTATCCTTCGTTTCTATACATCATATATAGACCAATAGCCGCCCTATAGCTGTTGGGTGACAATTGTACAGGGGCGATATTAAAGTAAGTGATGATTTGATGAAGAAAAGGGTGCATTGGCGTTCCGAAGCCAAGTTCTATTAGTTTATTGGTAAGAACCGCTCTTGGTGTTGGCAACCCGGCAATATCAAAAATATGCATTCTAATGAAGGAGCGAGGGCGTAGCCATTTTCCTTCCAAATTGTAATATTCAATTAAGAACATGATTTCTTCGGAAGAAATTTTTGAGGCGAGTCCTGCACAGGAGATTCTACCTTGATCAAATATGTGTTTCATTCTAAGGGGTTCGTCAACATCATCTTCGAAGTCTAGGTCGAGATCACAGGTACGGACGGGTTGTTTGTATGGGTTATTAGGGGGAGAAGGTAATTCCATTGCATAACGAACGGGCGAGACGGATAAAACTTCATCTTCATTCTCGACTTCCGCATCCTCGTAGTCGATATTATCTTCCCGTTCGGAGCTCTCGCCCTCGTCCGAGTTCTCGTCCTCGTCCTCTTCTAAGATTTGGTTGGCTTGCGCTTCCTCAAGCATTTTCTTATATCTTGCTAGATCTTTGCCATGACTCTTTCCTAACCTAGAAGGGCCTGGCTCTTGAGGGTCTAGGTCGGCGAAAAGGTCGTGTAAATCGTCTTCTTCTCCACTTATGTCGCCTAGATCTTGAGCATGATAAACGCTAGCCAAGTCGTCGGCAATATCGCCCACTGGAAGACTATCAGAGATGGAAATAATATCATCATTATCAAGAGAATCTGAGGTAGAAGGCGACGTTGACCCATTTTCGGGAGAAAAGTCCTCTCTTGACATTTGTAAGAGAGGGCAAGGACTATATTAAAGTTAATTCTCCGGAGAAAGATTAAGTAAAAGCATGTAATAGGGGTCCTCGCCCTCTTAGATAGAAACGGACCTAGGTAAAAAGCTAGCGTGGAGGAATAGTACTCAATCCTAGGTGATTTTCTCATTTTTGTTAATCGTTTACTTAAAAATAAAAAATCAACAGTAAGGACGAGAAGAAAGAATTAATACCTTTTTTGGGGAAAGTCGCCTTGAAGATGAAGATATCGCCTGAAGAAAACAAGAACCTCGTCCACAATACCAGAGATCTCGCCCGTAAAAAATGGAGAATTCAACAGCGCTCCGAGAAAATTTTTAAGGGAAAGTGGGAATGAAAGAGAAGGATGAGCCTTTTATAGGGTTATGAAGCAGAGATGGATGACAGCCAGGTAAGGACACGTGGCATGCTTTGAATGGATTGGGAGCTGAAATCGAGGTGTGATAAATTCAGTAGAAATGATTTAAAATAATTTTGGGAGGAAGGCTCGTCTATATTCTGAAGGATATTTTGGGGTAGTTTCTTTTATAAGGAGATATTGCAAGAAACTGGGGGTAGTTGTTATGCCCAGAAATTTCCTCGCCCTAATTATGAAATGTCGCCCATAGTCAAGGGGAATCGCCCTCGAACCAGGCTGGGAATCTCGCCCTCCAACATACTGGAATGGGGGATTCTCCATAAATGTTCTCTGAAGAGTATTGTTACGGGCTATGATCTAGGTCCTCGGTTACAAGCAATTAGGAAGAGGTTTATCCTGAGATCCCGCCCTAAATATTCAGATTGGGGATCTCGCCCCTTAGGCAATCTCAAAACTGCCAAATAAGCTATTTTATCTCCGTGGCCCAAGGTGAGCGTTGACCACGATTATCTCGGGTCAATAGCTTAGCCATTAAGCTCCGAGAAATTAGCTGGGCTTTAGGGTTTGTAATAATTGTCAAAGGCGGTGGCCTCGATCCAATGGGCTTCCTAAATAAGGAAAACCTAACCCATTACGATTACTTGTTCTCCAAGAACTACGTTTGGCTTGATCCCTATAAATAAGGGTACGTAGGCACATTGTATGAAATGATGCAAACCCTAGCACAAAAGAAAGAATTCAATATTCGATCTTAATTGCTACACACATCTCAGCATACAATCTCAGCCATCCCCAAATCATAAACCCTAACCCTAAACATCCTACGCTGTTCGCCGCCATCAACAACCACTACAATTCCAGCAACCCTCCCCGTATTTGTTTTCCCAAATTCCTCCGTTAACAGCAAATACTCGCAATTTACTTTACTGTAATCTTGAAAAATTTAAAATTGAACACTTGAAAAATCAATATTTTTTTCAATTGCATTTCGTCAATTTGGTTTAATTTTATTGATAAAGTGGATAAATAAAATACATTTTGTATACCTATATTTTAAGAAACATCGTTTGAAAATATCATTGTTTAAATTTTTTTATTCAATTGAAATATTATTGTTAAAAAATTTTGATTTACGACATTGAATTCAATATTTTACTTTTACTTTATAAATTGTAACTTATTTCTATTTGTGTGATAACTATTTTGGGATTTCTTATTTCTCAGAAATAAGTTACTTATTTCTCAGAAATAAGTTACTTATTTATGAAAAAAGTACGTAATTATGTACTTTTTTATGAAAATATGTGACTTATTTCTACAAATAAGAAATGTTAAACACTTTTTACATACTAAATTCTAAAAATATTACATAAATATGAAGAAAAATAATTCAAAATATATACTTTTTTATAACTTATAAAATTTGACAAACAGGCGCTATAACTTCTTTTTTAGTTTCATTTCGCAACTTTAAACTTGGGTGAAAGCTTTGAATAACCAATTTTCAGGATAAGATGTCCAAAATGACCATGCTGGGAAAAACCGTCAAAAATACCCACGGCCTACGCATTTGTATTATGCGTATACGGTACACGTATAATACAAATGCGTATACTTCAAAAACTGGATGATATCATCAGGCAGATGCGTATTCAAGATACGCATCATGAAATGCGTATCTCAAGATACGCATCCTCCAAATGCGTATCTGGGCACTATTCATCGTAGATTGGGGCGGTCGATTTTCTTCGAAAATCCGGCCAAAGTTCCGTTCAAGACCATACCCACACTTTCCAGTCACAAGTTATATACCATTCGTCTCGCCTTCTCATCCTCTACATCTCTATACCATTCATTTTTCATTTTTAATGCCAAATTTTGAAACCCCCAAATTGACCTAAAAGCTCGATCTGAAAATTCAATCAATTGAGTCTCAACACGAACATATTCTGAAAAAGAGGTAGGGGAAAGGGAGAGACGATTGTGGTGGTCAGTTTGATGTGCTCAGAAGGAGTGGAGGATGAGGGATGACGACGGGAGAGGGAGAAGGATGAGGGGGGCGACGGAGAGGAGAGCTGAGCTTCGAGAAGAATGATGAACAGTGCAGGATACGCATTCTCCGAATGTGTATCCCCGTACACGCATATGGGAAATACGCAGCCCGTGATTATTTTGAACAATTTTTTCGAGCATAGTCATTTTAAACAACTCGTCCTGAAAAATTGTGTAATTTAAACATTTTCTCTGTATAGTTGACGATTCAATTTGCATTACATATTCTATTTTCTTTTTACTTTTACTGAACAGATCATCAGAAGCACTTACTATAGGAATCATTAGAAATTTTAGTCAACAATATAAAATTCTGAGTAGTAATCACTAGAAATTTTAGTCAACAATATAAAATTCTGACGAAACTCATAAGATTAAAGATTACTTCGTACAGGTGAAATACTTAGGTCAATGTCCAAAATGTAATATATATTCTTCATTAAAAACAAAAATTTCCTTTTAATGCTATTATAGATCATGATTATTATAATATATTATAAATATTAAATTAATTTAGTTAATTAAAATAATAATTTTAAATATAAAATTAATTTAATAGTAAAGTTATATAATAAGAATTTATGAACTAAAAATTGAAAAAGTTGAAATAATAATAATATTATATACAACTTGGGACTCCATTAATTAATATTTAAAAAGTAGTATATACAATAGACTAATAATCAATAATTAATAATAGAGAATAATGAGCCTGAGGTCATCCTCAGGTGATAATTTTGAGGATATAAGGATTTTACCTATAATATTTTAAGGACTCTGACTCTCCTACTAGTTAAATTCAAACATGAACTGTGTAGTTACAATAATACCTTTGTATTTTATATGAAAAATTGATTTAACCTCAGGGTGCTATTTAGGTCAACCTCAGCCACCTCATTCTCTTAATAATAACCGAATAACCTAAAAACTCTTACCTCTATATTTCATAATAGTATATATTTTATTAGATATAAATCAAGGGTAAAGTTGTTCAAAAACATAAGATATATAATTTAAAGACAATTCATATTTGATTGATAATTATAATCATACACCAATATCAATTACAAAATCATCCATAAACATCATAAAAATTTTCAATATTTTCATCAATATTTGTAAGAATACTCAAGATATAATATAAACACAATATGAGATTAAATTTTCAACAACTGAACATTCAAATACAAGTTAATTCAGTTGTAGAACGTTAAAATTCATGTGCTTGACTTCAAAATTCGGGTGCATAACTTTTAAAGTTTAGCTGTAAAACATTAAAATTATGATATAAATATAATATAAGATAATAGTACTGTTGAGCTGCAGAATGTTGTTTACCTTTGTAAAAAAAAAGCAAGTTCAGAGGTAAAACTTTTAATTTCGTGTGCATAACTTTAAAATTATGTAACACAACACAGTATTTTTACTACGAAACAAAATCGGTTTTGTAGTAGTATCCTATTATCTAGGGAATTTTTTTTTGTAAAATTAGTTTAATAAAATAAATTACAATTTTTAAAGAAAGAAACTTGAAAAAATAACCAAAAGTTATGTGAGATAAAATGTAAAAAAATAAAAGAATTTAATAAATAAGTTATTGATTAAATTTCATTTTTTTCAATTAATTGAACCAAAGGTGTAATTTTATTTTCAACATTACCCTTACAAAAATTATTTAGAAATGAATTGAAAGTGGACAGTTGATTTAGAAGTAATCCAACGATTAATAATGATTCTCAAGTTCTCTTTCAGTATTTGGCTCTCTCTTACTTAAGAGCCTATAAATAATTATTTAATCAAAATAATATGGTTAATACTTTTGTTGTGAGAAGAATTTGGTACAACACTTTGATAGGATATCGTTGGAATAATGGATGAGTCGCGTGATTTCCAGCTGTAGAATTGACGTTCAAGTGTTTACAGCCCGGTGTTCAACTGCTGGAGTGGGTAGTTGTTTGTAATGATTTTGGGACTGAGTTTGCAAGGTTACCGGATAGCAAGGTCACCGGATAACAAGGACGAAGTAATACTTACTCAGTCTATCCCAGCTACCGAAGATGTGTATTGCTCAAGTTTTTTACATCATTTTGGTAGAGAAAAGTGAGATTCAACCCATGCAAAGTGCCTACATATTCTATATTTATAGGAATCAAGTCCCATGTAGTTCTTAGGGTTTGGACTCCTTACTTGATAGCTCAACCACATTTTGATAAGCTTATTTCCTCAAACAATGCTGATCCAATCAGTTATTCCACCCACCATGAGAATTATCAATATGTTTCCATGATTATCCACCATATATATATATATATACACACACATATTCCACGTATATGTTTTTATTATCCTTGTAACTGATTCAATTATCTCGTTCTGATGTTTAGAAATTATCCGAAAGTCTGTTAGAGCATCCCTTATCCGTTCTCCTACAATTTTGGAGGCGGTTAATGTAACGACCTAGAAAATTTTGATTTTTAATAATATTTATTTATTGTAAATTATAAATTATATTATGTGAATATTGTTGTAAAGGTGAAATGTGTGTGAGATGCTGTTTATATGATTATTTGATGATTTGGGTTAGTTGTGAAGATTGGTGTATTTTTATTTTTATTTTTGAGGATCTAAATATATTTAAATCATGTATTTTTTATCCTCTGTAAATTTTATAAAATTATCGGAGGAATTAAAAATCATGAAATCTTTTGTAATATTATCTTTATAATATTATTTAGTTTTTAAAATGGTTGGGTGAATTAATTTGGATGTCTCGGTTGGGTAATATTATTTAATTTTATTGTATTTAAAGGATCAAAACTTGAAAAAAATTCATATTTAATTCATTTGTGATCCGAAAAATATTTTAAAAATATGGGTGTGCTCGTAAATTTATATTCTTTATTTTCAAAATGAAAAGTTTAATTTTCGTAATATTCCATTTCAATTCGATTTGTAAAAGTTGTGTATTCGTTTTAAAAGTACGAATAAGTATTGTATAATGGGCTCGTGGATAATAGTGTTTAGATAATGGGCCAAGCCCATTTAAAATGAAAAAAAAACGCAACAGGGAGAAGCTTCGGGAAAAAGGGAGAAGAAAGAAAGAAAAAATGGAGAGAAGAAAGAAGAGGAAAGGAGGAGAGAAAGAGAGGAATTGGGGGGGGGGGAGAACCAATTTGTGTGTATATATATATGTTGGGACAATCAGATCTTGGCACTGCGATTTTTGATACAATAAATTAACGAGTACGAATAGAAAAGTCACCTTGTTAACGGTTGATTCCACGCTCTTCTATTGTATTCCCAAATTCCCTTGAGCGAAGTGTGGCCTTCGTCATCTCAAGTTAACCTCTCTTCTTGCTCCTAGGTGGCAATAAATTTTTTTTCGACCAGCCCTAGCAAGAAGAGAATAAGAATATATATAGGATACAATAGGGATAATGGACAATTAGGTTGGGCCTTCTAATTACATCTTGGGCATAGCCCAATGTAATTAAATATTAATTCAATCCACTAAAGAATTAATATTTGCACTACCTTTCCCAATACCGTAATTTAATTAATTAATTCGGTTCCAATATTATTTGCTTATTAAATTCCCCATGTTTAAAATATCGTATGTCCATTAATTAAATAAATTACTGATAATTAATTTAATTAATATCTTTTATCCTTGATCATCCACTCAACCTTTATTTAATTATGCCGGAATAAATCCACCTGCAGGGTTTCACATAATTAAATCTTTTGAGCTTTCAAGGGGACATCATTAACCCGAATATTATCAGGACATGGATTCCTTCAATAAATAATATCCACCATATATATTATTCCATCACCCAAAATATAATGAAATAAATCAAAAGAATTATTTCATATATAAATCAAAGCATGTAAGTAATATACATGTGTCAATTACTATATCTGGATTAAGAACCTAAGCATTAATAATAACATAGAATCTTAGTTCACCTTCTTAATCAGTATAAGAGAACAATTCTAAATTTGATCCTGTTCAATATACACAAAGTATACTAGTATTATTTATTAGTCAATATAAACTAATCTAAATAATACTACAGCCATTCCAGTGGATTATCCAATACCACCTGTGCTCTGAACCTTGTTATATTATATAAACCGTATTTAATAATCTAATATTCTGTATCCCATTTGATACTAGATTATTCACAATATATAATATTTAGACAACATGTAAACATTTAAATGATTCTCAATAAAATAGGCCAGAAATAAATGTATATACTTCAAATAAATATTTTCAGTATACACCAACAATCTCCCACTTATACTCAAAATATTCTATGAGTATATCAGTGTTTATTTAATCCACTATTACACAAAAAAACTATGTGTCCATCCATCTGACTCCTATCGCTTCCACATGCCTATCAAAAACTTTGGCTGGCAAACTCTTTGTGAAAGGATCTGCCCGGTTGTCTTCTGATAATATGTGAGCCACAACTATATCTCCTCGCTTTACGATTTCTCGTATGAGATGATACTTACGTTCAATATGTTTAGCTGCTTTGTGGTCTCGCGGTTCATTCGAATTTGCCACAACACCAGTGTTATCACAATACACTGTCAAGCTCCTAGGCAAGTTAGGTACCACATCCAAGTCCAAAAGAAAGTTCCTGAACCATACAGCCTCCTTTGCAGCCTCAGAGGCCGCCACGTACTCGGCTTCCATGGTAGAGTCTGCAATGCATTTCTGCTTTACACTCCTCCATATAACGGCTCCACCTCCCAAAGTAAAAACATATCCCGAGGTTGATTTCCTCTTATCCCTATCTGATTGAAAATCTGAATCAGTATATCCCAAAGGAAATAGATCTGAGGCCTTGTAAATTAACATATACTCCTTAGTCCTTCTCAGGTACTTGAGTATAGTTTTTACTGCATTCCAATGTTCCTGGCCTGGGTTCGACTGATATCTACTAACCATGCCTACAGCAAAGCAGATGCCAGGCCTCGTACATAACATAGCATACATTAAGCTTCCACATGCCGAAGCATAAGGAACTGCTTTCATGCTCTCTATATCCTTAGGTGTCGAAGGACACTGCTCCTTGGATAGAGCCACTCTATGCTTAAAAGGTAGAAAACCTTTCTTAGAGTTCTGCAAGTTAAAACGAGCTAATACTTTATCAATGTAGGGCTCTTGAGATAAAGCCAACATCCTTTTCTTGCGATCCCTTATTACTTTGATCCCAAGGATGTATGCCGCTTCACCTAAGTCCTTCATTTCAAATTGTTTGAACAACCATGCCTTTACTGATGACAACATCTTAACATTGTTTCCAATGAGTAAAATGTCATCTACATACAGTACTAGAAAAACCACTGCATTACCCTCATTTCTCTTATACACACATGATTCGCTTGGACTTTGATCAAATCCATATGACTGGACTGCCTGATCAAAACGAATATTCCAGTCGCTAGAAGCTTGTTTTAGTCCATAAATAGACCTCTTAAGCTTACAAACAAGATGCTCTTGGCCTTCCTTAATGAATCCTTTTGGTTGTTGCATATAGATGGTTTCCTCAAGACTTCCATTAAGGAAAGCTGTCTTGACATCCATTTGCCAAATCTCATAATCGAGATGAGCTGCTATAGATAAAAGAATCCGGATCGACTTAAGCATAACAACCGGGGAAAAGGTTTCCTCATAATCGATCCCTTCTTTCTGAGTATACCCTTTCGCAACAAGTCGTGCTTTCGAGGCTTTCACCTTTTTGTCAGATCCTCTTTTCTTCTTGTAGATCCACATACATCCAATGGGTTTTACACCTTTGGGTGGTTCCACGAGCTCCCAAACTTGATTAGAATACATAGATTCCATCTTAGATTCCATTGCCTTTTGCCAAAGATCTGCATCTTTATCTAGAATTGCTTCTTCGTATGTCCTGGGATCCTCATCATGTTCACCAGAGACCAAGTCCGAGGACTCTCCCAAAAACATGAATCTATCAGGTTGTTGAACAACCCTCCCACTACGACGAAGCACCGGTGTGGTATTAGTGATAGGTTGTGCATTTTCTTGTGGTTGATCTACTTGTACTATTGGCACTTGGGGATTATCTGTCCATCCCATTAGTTCCTCTAAAACGATACTACTCATGGGTTTATGGTTCATTATACAGTCTTCTTCTAAGAATCTAGCATTGGTGCTAACAATGATATCTCGATCCCTAGGACTATAAAATGAATAACCTTTCGTTCCCATGGGATAGCCTACAAACAGCCTTACTTCTGTACGAGATTCTAACTTGGTCGCATTCTTGTTCAGCACATGTGCTGGACAACCCCAAATCCGAATATGTCTTAGACTTGGTTTGCTGCCAGTCCACAATTCTATTGGAGTCTTGGGAACCGACTTAGAAGGTACCAAGTTTAGAAGGTAAGCCGCTGTTTCTATAGCATATCCCCAGAACGACTTGGGTAAATCTGAATAACTCATCATCGATCTAACACTTTCTAAAAGAGTCCGATTCCTTCTCTCTGCTACACCATTCTGCTGAGGTGTGCCAGGTGCAGACAACTGGGATGCAATCCCATTTTCTGATAAATATTCCCTAAATTCTCCAAGCTAGTATTCGCCACCACGATCTGATCGTAGTGACTTGATACATTTTCCAAGATGTCGCTTCTCCGCACTTGCTTTGTACTCTTTGAATTTTTCAAAGCACTCAGACTTACGGCGCAACAAATAAATGTACCCATATCTAGAATAATCGTCAATAAAAGTGACAAAATACTCATAACCTCCTCTTGCTTGGATACTCATAGGTCCACATAAATCAGTATGAACCAATTCTAACACTTCTTTGGCTCTATTCCCCTTTGCTTTAAAAGGCCTATTAGTCATCTTACCTTCCAAGCAGGATTCGCAAACTGGAAATGGCTCCACTGCCAACGAGCCTAATGGCCCATCTACTACCAGTCTTTGAATCCTCCTCAAGTTAATATGACCTAATCTTAAGTGCCAAAGATATGTTTGGTTCAATTCAGAAGGTTTCTTTCTTTTATTTGAGCTAGAAAGAATGTTATTAGTTTCCTTTTGTTGCAGCATTGGTTGGACAGGATTAATAATTTATAAATTGTCTTGCAATGTACCAGAACATATAACTCGTTTATTAATCATAATAGAAACATTACGATCCAAAAAAACATTATAACCATCCATGGCAAGTTTAGAAACCGAAATTAAATTCCTTCTAAACGAAGGTACATAAAGACAATTGTTCAAAACCAAAATCCTATCATCGCCAAAAGATAATGTAATTATTCCAACTGCAACTACTGCTACTTTCGTAGCATCTCCCATGAACACATATATCTCGCCATCTCTAAGCATTCTAGATTGCTGGAACCCCTGCATAGAGTTACAAACATGGTCAGTGGCTCCTGTATCTACACACCAAGTGCTCGTAGATATAGCCGCTATATATGTTTCTGTAACTAGAGAAAGAGACATACCAGTACTGTTTGTCTTCTTAGGAAAAGGACAATCTTGTTTCCAGTGACCTGACTGCTTGCACCTGAAGCACTTGCCCTTAGGCTTTTTCACAGCACCTTGAACTCCCACTGCATTAGCAACCTTTCCAGCTTTCTGTGTCTGAACCTTTTTCTTCTTCTTGCCTTTCGGCTTAGAGGAAGAAGCTTTCTCAGCCACATTCACTTGAACATTCTGCTTAAAGAGTCCTTCAGCTGCCTGAAGTTCTGTCAGAAGTTCCGCGAGACTATACATCCTTTTGTTCATGGTGTAATTCAAGCGGAACTGCTCAAAACTTTTGGACAGACTCATAAGGATGATATCGATCTGGGTTTCCCCATCAATATCAACACCAAGGATCTCCATCTCATTCAGATGAGACATCATCCTGAGAACATGATCCCTTACAGGTGTTCCTTCAGCCATCTGAGTGTTCATTAAAGCCTTCATTGCTACTTGCCTAGCAGCCCTATTCTGTTCTCCAAAAAGTTCCTTGAGATTAAAGAGCATATCTGAAGCAGTGGCCATAGTCTGATGCTGATGCTGCAAAACACCCGACATTGCTGCCAGAATGTAACATCGCGACATCTCATCAGCCTTAACCCACCGCTTATAATACTCCTTCTCACTTTCAGAAGCATCTTCAGCAGGCTGATCTGGCTTGGGTTCATAAGTACAAAATTTGTACTCCTTAGCAGTCAACACTATGTCCAAATTACGTTTCCATTCAATATAGTTCGGTCCAGTAAGTTTGTTATCCTTAAGTATGGTGAATAGTGGATTAAAGCCCATAATGATTTAATCCTGAGAATCATACATGTAACACATAATCAGAGAGTTGCACAAATCTTAAAACCTATTGGTTTCCTCTAACAATTAATTAAAATTATTGCACTAATATTTAAACACCATAAGTATCTGGTACGCCGTGATGGGTGACATATATACCACTTAAATTCGTTTAAATATTACTTCGGTCCTATTACTAAATAATACGCCACGTTAGGGTGGACTATATATTATTTTCCATAGCTAAGTGTATACCATTATTTACATTCTTAAATTACTCCAACTAAATACATCCGTTTGATATATTAATGGATAATTCCCAGGTCTCGGAGGAGTCACAACGGCCTCGCTTAATACCCAATTCCTAGACAGAATTCTCCATAGTCAACATCAAAAGAGTATTCAATTTTCGTAACGAATTCTATGAAACTTGGTATGTCACGTTAGGGTGATCTATATACCTTTCAATATTCGTTATTTAATTTAAGAATTTTGTTCTAGTAATTTCTATAACCTTTTAAAACATCGTAAATAGTACGCCACGTTTGGTGATCATATATACCATCTGCATTATTTAAAAGATTATATTACAAACAAAATAATGGAGACCGTGGGATTTAATTCCTAATTAATTCCCTCACTCACTTAGAATTTTTTATTAAAAAATTGAGGAATTTTAAAAATTAAATGGGGCCTATGTCATTATAATTATGTCTAACATGCATTCCAAATACACACATAATTTAACAACATAAAACATTTAATTAAAGCAATAAATAAAATATCTATGTCCATGTCGTTCTAATTATGTTAAATATGCAATTAAAAAATTACACACATAATTAACAACACACATATTAATTATTTAAAGCAATAATTAAAAAATTAAATAGCAAAATTAAAAATTAAAACAATAATTAAATCCACTATTATGACCCCAAAATCAATTTGCTGCAGCCCCTGTTTCGAATTAACGTTTGCTGGCCACTTCGAACAAACCACAATTATTGTTGGCCGCGTCTTCGTGTTTATTTAAATATTTAATAAACCGCGCGTGTTTGCCATGCTCTGGATACACAGCAGGCATGTACCTTAATACCTCACCTAATAAACTAACATGAGCTTCTAGCGGACCCGCAGCCTCACTGTTGAATTCTTATGTTAACAACGGGGTTCAAGTACATGTGCTCCAAAACAAGACCAACAATAAAATTAATCAATTTCGGAATTAAACAGCAGCCCGCAGCAGTCTCACAGCAGCCTCGCAGCGGATGATTATTTTCTCCAGTTTTGATTTCCACTCGCACGTAATTGTTACAAAATACCCGGATCTTAATAAAATCCATCAAACAATTACAACAAAAAAAAAATAGATCTAATACAAAACTAATTTTGTAAAATCTATTCTAACACGATCAACCCTCGTGATTTACAACCACGATAAACCACGTGGAAACCAATTGCATAAAAATTAACCACGATAAACCACGTGGGATCCAAACACATAATTAAAATATACATGGCCATAATAGTGGATAACAACCTGCAAAATAGAATATACAAGCCTACCACTATATACATGCATATATAATTACGACATGGACATCGTATCAAAAATCGCAGAACCATTGAACCTAGCTCTGATACCAATTGTTTGGACAATCAGATCTTGGCACTGCGATTTTTGATACAATAAATTAACGAGTACGAATAGAAAAGTCACCTTGTTAACGGTTGATTCCACGCTCTTCTATTATATTCCCAAATTCCCTTGAGCGAAGTGTGGCCTTCGTCTTCTCAAGTTAACCTCTCTTCTTGCTCCTGGGTGGCTATAAATTTTTTTTCGACCAGCCCTACCAAGAAGAGAATAAGAATATATATAGGCTACAATAGGGATCATGGACAATTAGGTTGGGCCTTCTAATTACATCTAGGGCATAGCCCAATGTAATTAAATATTAATTCAATCCACTAAAGAATTAATATTTGCACTACCTTTCCCAATACCGTAATTTAATTAATTAATTCGGTTCCAATATTATTTGCATATTAAATTCCCCATGTTTAAAATATCGTATGTCCAATAATTAAATAAATTACTGATAATTCATTTAATTAATATCTTTTATCCTTGATCATCCACTCAACCTTTATTTAATTATGTAGGAATAAATCCACCTGCAGGGTTTCACATAATTAAATCTTTTGAGCTTTCAAGGGGACATCATTAACCCGAATATTATCAGGACATGGATTCCTTCAATAAATAATATCCACAATATATATTATTCCATCACCCAAAATATAATGAAATAAATCAAAAGAATTATTTCATATATAAATCAAAGCATGTAAATAATATACATGTGTCAATTACTATATCTGGATTAGGAACCTAAGCATTAATAATAACATAGAATCTTAGTTCACCTTCTTAATCAGTATAAGGGAACAATTCTAAATTTGATCCTGTTCAATATACACAAAGTATACTAGTATTATTTATTAGTCAATATAAACTAATCTAAATAATACTACAGCCATTCCAGTGGATTATCCAATACCACCTGTGCTGTGAACCTTATTATATTATATAAACCGTATTTAATAATCTAATATTCTGTATCCCATTTGATACTAGATTATTCACAATATATAATATTTAGACAACATGTAAACATTTAAATGATTCTCAATAAAATAGGCCAGAAATAAATGTATATACTTCAAATAAATATTTTCAGTATACACCAACAATATATATATATATATATATATATATATATATATATATATGAGTGTAAATTGTGTGTGTGGGTGTACATATTGTGGCAGCAGTGGCCGGAAGAAAGGAAGGTGCGGAGGAGACCGGAAGGAGAGGCGGCGACGGCCGGAGTTCGGCCGGAGTCCGGCAAGCCTAGTGGCAGCGCGCAGCAGGAGAGGGGGAGAGAGAGAGAGAGAGAGAGAGAGAGAGAGAGAGAGAGAGAGAGAGAGAGAGAGAGAGAGAGAGAGAGAGAGAGAGAGAGAGATGGAGGAGATGGATTCTTGCGGGTCGAACCGAACCGAAACGAAATGGTATATTTTCGTAATCTTTAATTATTTAAATTTTGTATTAATTAATTGTGAATTTCGATATATTGTTTAATGGTTGTAATTTAGTTAGTTTGAATTGCGAAGTTATTGTTGTAATTAAGTTAGATTAATTTGTGAGATTAATGTGTTAATCCTCGGGGTATGATGGTTATTTATAATTATGAGATTAATTGTGGGCTTGATTATATGTTTTGGTGATTAATTAGTTACTAATTGTTATTATTTGTGTTATAATGTAGGAAGTTGAAATTGGGTAATTTATGTGATTGGTTTTGGTAATTAGTTTAAATATATTAGTTGAAGTATTAAAATTGTAGATGTCGAAGCTCCCGATAATTTAATGTTGTTAATTGTCGTAATTAAATTGATATTGTAAAGTACGAATATTGTTTTATTTCCGAATTTAATTCGGAGAGTCTAGTTAAGTATAATGGTTGAGGTTAATTGGGGGCCGATTAATGTGCGGGTTAGTAATTATGAAATGTTTATTGTAAATTGCTAATTGTGACGGGCGAATAATATGTAAAGGTTATATGGTCTTGCTTGTCATGAATGTTTAAGTGCTAATTGCTAAGTGTAATGGTGGGAATTAATTTGTGGTCGTTAGTGGGTAATTATGAGTTGCTAGTTGCATATGCTGTCGGAAATGTATATGTGCTAAGAGTTTGTTTAGTTACTAATTATTATTGTCGTATAACGTTGAAGTTTACATGAGTTTGTTAATTGTAAATGAGTTATATAGATTGAATATTGTAGTCGAGTTATAGTATCGGTTAAATGTTATGCTTGTTAAACATTTGGAGTCGAGTATGTATTGAGAATTGCTTATGCAGTATATTTCGGTTTCAATGTTATTTATCAAAGATTAACTGTGAGGTTCATTTTATTATGTGTTTATC
Source organism: Saposhnikovia divaricata (assembly GCA_036435485.1). NCBI lineage: Eukaryota > Viridiplantae > Streptophyta > Magnoliopsida > Apiales > Apiaceae > Saposhnikovia > Saposhnikovia divaricata. The sequence goes on from CM071600.1 coordinate 32,933,991, forward strand.
TGCGAGGAGTTGAAGTGAGATCTCGAGTCTTAAATGTCAATATTTAAGTACTTGTGTAATTCTCTTCAACTAGTTCCTCGGGCTTAAGAATACCAACGATCAATTGCCACAGGTATAATTAATATGCTCTAGTGGTATGATCATTGATATAGCGTAAGTAATAGTTAGTGCTGGGGGTTGTTCCCTAGGGCTTACGAACATCAATGATTGATTGTCACGTGTATCATTAAAATGCGTGAGAAATACGATTATTGGTGTAGCGTAAGTAGTAGTCTAATATAAATTTCTTATGTGCTATGTGCCGCATGTTCGGGCGGGTACTTTTCATTAATTGTTTACTTTTATGTTGCTGCAAGTTGAGGCAGCTTTATTTTTGTAAAAACAGGGTTAAATTGTTTTTAATTGATATTGAGGGGCTGTGCCCATAGTCCGATAAACGAATACTTCATGCCGAAATTTTCTAAAAATCCCCTGCAAATCTATTTAGAACCTATTTAATTTATTTGATTTGGTGATTTGAAATTATATGGTGATTTTCGAGAGTCGAGGTAAATATTATAATTGATATGTATTGCTGTAAAGTGGTTGCCTAGATGGTATCTAAGTATCGAGTAACCATATGTGTTAAGTATTTATGTGAAGTGAGTATTTGCCTTAGAGGTTGTCTTGAATTATATTGTGAATGTGATTAAGTATGTTTGTATAAGTTATATAAGTAAGCGTTATAGGACGCGGATGGGTAGAGTAGGGCAAAACAATAAGCTTTTGCTGAGTTGGATACTAAAATAGTATTTGATCTTGAAAAGGTTCGAATAGGAAACCTAGCCAAGGACAGTGCGGGTGACCTGAAAGAGGAACAGAAGGACAAGTATCAAGCCTACGGGTGAACTAATGTGGGAACTGGTAAAGTGCAAAGAATGAAAGTGAGACCGAGTGAGAAGCCACATGTAAGTGAAAGAAACTGACGAGAAGACAAATGAGTATCGATGTGGAATCATGAATTTCGTAAATCAAGGCAAGTGTTTTTGCTAATCACTTATTGTTCAAGTGATGCAGTTTAATTTACTTGTAGTATGTGATGATCTGGCTAAGTATAGATGACAGATGACATATACTTTTTCGTATAGTATGATGCCGTTTATCTCCCCTACCCATGATTTACAAAGAATTTGACAAATAACCTTTCTCGCTTATTTTCTCATCCCTGGAATGCCATTTCGCCTATTCTCGTCGAAATTGTCTAAAAATTTTCTAAACAAAAGAAAGCCCAAGATTTTAAACTCTTACGAAAGCCTGTTAGCCAAACTCTTGATTCTAGCATATTTTCACAAAAGTACTCCATTTAGAAAAATGTTTTCTGTCAAAATGTTTTGAATCTTTCCATATTGGAATCGTTTCACAAATAAATGTTTGAGCTACTTTATCTGTTTATGGAAACTCAAACTTTACAATGTGCCTAGTGTTGACCACACCTTCTCTTTAAATTAGAATTTTTTTATGATTGAAAATCTTATTGCAATGTATATCTGTTATTTGCTCAAGTGAAATCTCTCTCTTGTTAAGTTGATAACGTTAATAATTCCAGTTATTCATATTCTCCTTGTTGGTATTTATTTTAATTGTCATTCTTTATATTCCTCACCCCAGTTGGTATCGAACTTGTCGATATCTTTTAAAAATCTTGATGGTTCGTTTGCTCCTTGTAGTGTATCGAACTTGTCGATACTAAGTGATGTTGTTGTTTCTTATTAACTCTTAATCTTGAGTTATTATTCTGGACGTGAGTTTCCAGTTGTTTGGAGATCAAAGGTTGTCGATTGTCCCGACACCTAGTGTGGATGATTTAGAATTGGAAATGTTTTTTTTAAATGTGGCCCTTGGGGCGTAAAACCCTTCGGGGTGGGACCTTATTATGGTCGGAAGTTAAGGCCAATGTGTGCCATGGATCCAATTAAGGACATTGCTGTGCGCGTTTGTCCTAGGACATTGGTATGTGCGTTTGTCCGGGGTTAGTGTTGACTGATCAGCAGCCTAACCTTGATGTTTTTTTTAAAATAAATAAAAATTCTAATTCTAATCTATATTCTGCGATTGAGATGTTTAATTCTTGACTCCTTGAAAGCCTGTTTTAATAATATCTTGATATCAGAATTCTTGTCAGTTCTATTTCTTGATGCACCTTATGAATGGTGAGTTATTGGCCCTCGTGGCAATTGAAAAGTTGATGTAACTGATTCCTTCATAAAATGAGATGAAACTCTATTGTTTATCAAAATTGTCGTCATTATTGAAATTGTCATCACTATTTACACTTGCTGAGCATTGTTGGCTCACTCTTGCTTCTGTTTATTTCTCCAGTTGTTAGAGGTGATCAGAGAACATAGTGGTCAGATGGTATAGCTCTATAGACAGCGAGAGGAGACGTTCGAGTGATGGACTTTTCAAAGAATGGATTGGGAATTGTTAAGGTTGAAAATTTAGTTAGACAGAGAATTTGTACATTCATAAATTTGTATAATATACTTTTATTCTGAGATTGGGTTGTAATAATGTGATTGATAGTTTGTTTCATACCATAACCTGTATGCGATCTTGGTGAAGGGGTTTTATTTATTAAATGTTGTTTATATTCAGAGAGGTATATTATTGTTGTTGGTTAGTGGCCCCACATCTGTACCCCGGATTTTGGGACCGTTACAGTTAACTTAATTCTCGCAGTCCACGTGAATCCCTGCCTGGAAGCCCTTCACCTGCATGAACCCCTATCATGCCTCCACACAGCAATACCCCCACCTGGGGTTCAAACACCGAACCCCTGCATAAATGAATCCCGAACTAGATGCCAGAATCTTCATCTTTCAATCTTCATCTTTCAGTATATTTCCAAAGCATATTGGGCCAAAACATCCATACCTAGTCCAACATATCCTTCTATATCCACATTACTCAAATTCGTAACTTTAATGGGCCTTCCCAAGGTAGATTTTGGGTACAACAACTATCCCCCATTTCCTTGTAGTCATTGAATGCAAAAGGAACCAAAATAGGATGAGGTCTAATTCTTCCTCGTCTTTCTCAGAGAAATACATAGCTTCCACATCATGCTTCCAAGCTTACATGAGCTAACTTGGTGCAAGAAACAGGAATCATAATGCTTCCACTTATGTACCCCATTTGAATCCTTGAATGAACTCCTTCCACATACCTTAGACCATGCAAGGCGTACCAGTTCTAATAAGGAGCTTTTTATCCTTATCACCTGAACCTACCAGCTTCCAGCCTCCTTCCACTGTTGCAAATAATCTTCAATCTTCCAGAATCCTGGGCTACCAAGAAAACTTTGTTTTCATTATGTCAATTCAAATGAGTGTTCAACCATTGAAACCATAAGGTTGAAGCTCCTTCATGTTGAGTTTATGGTGAGAACCTCTTTTCTATCTTGCAAGTTTTTCCATGGGGAACTAAGTTACCACCCGAGCCACCAGATTTCCTTCCCGCACGACATGTAAGCCTTCCTCAACTTGAATCTTTAAACCTGTATCCATGCGTATGCTATGCGTAAAGTAGTATGCTTAGGGGTACATTCAAGACCTTGAGGTTCACCCAGTTGTACCCTTGAATGCTTTATAAATACACATGGCGTGTATGATAAGGGGACACCACTACCTGTCAAGGATTCAAATGGCCTGAAGTTAATGGGAGTTTCGCTAGCCTAGTGTCCCTAGGATTGACACGAACCCATGACATGCATAATCCATACATGTTAAAACCCAATCCATGATATCCGATTCAATCCAAATCCAAATCCAATCCAAATCCAAATTAAAATCCAATCCAATCCAAATCCAAATCCAAATCCAATCCAAATCCAAATCCAATCCAAGTCTAAATCCAATCCAATCTATATCCAATCTAATCCAATCCAAATCCAAATAAACTGCTCCTGCAGCTGAATCCAGTCAACCTGCAACTAGCAGGTGAAATCCAAAGAAGTTGCTCCTGCAGCTAAATCCAATCAACATGCAACCAGCAGGTGAACAAAGAAGCTGCTCCGGTAACTGAATCCTAATGCAGCTCCAACCAGCAGCTGAGTTCCAGTGAGCCTGCAAAATGCAGGTAAAGCCACTGAATCTTACTCGTTCCTTCTTTAAATTTTGTTTTCATGAAAATTTAGCACTTTCAAGATGTCATCTCGGGCAGTATATCATCCATTACCCCCGGTTCCTTGCTGCCATTAAATGCCAGAGGAACTTTATGTAATCCATAACCAAGTTCAATCAACCTTTACCCTGAAGCTCTAAGCTTACGTGAGCGTACTCATTATAAGAAACAAGAGATATCATAAGGGAAGTGGCTACTACTCACAATATTCCTTCCAATAAGTACCATGTTACCCTCCCTTGATAATGATTCTATAGTTCTTGTTGTAGAACTTCTGAGGTTCAGATGCTGTACCCTACATTGCGGTTCCATTAATAAACCTTCCAGCCTTTTATGCTTGATGCACGTACGCCTACATATGCTTGCCATCCTCGCACGCCTCCGAATCCTGATGATTGTATCCGTACCACTTGATATGGTACCCCATTAATCTCTTCCAGGTTCTAAGTTCGAAGCCATATTTCACAACCCTCCTTAGTATCAGAAATTCACATAAATCAAGCTTCCCTAGGTTCAATTGACTGAACCGCCTGCTATAGGGTTCAGGTGTATAAGCATACGTTTAAGATCTTACTCCAGATGTATGTCGTGGACATAGCTGTATATGTTTTATGCATATATATGTATATATATACATATTCCATGTATATGTTGTTATGATCCTTTTAACTGATTCAATTATCCCGTCCCTGATGTTTAGGAATTATCCGGAAGTTTGTAAGAGCGTCCCGTATCCGTTCTCCTACAATTTAGGAGGCAGTTAACCATATTCCCGCAGTCCACCGAGGTACGTGCGTGAATCCCTTCCTGTAAGCCCTTCACCTGCATGAACCCCTATTAGGCCTCCACACAGCAACATCCCCACCTGGGGTTCAAACACCCGAACCCCTGCATGAATGAACCCCGAACCAGATGCCAAAATCTTCATCTTTCAATATATTTTCAAGGCATATTGGGCCAAAACATCCATACCTAATCCGATCTATCCTTCCATATCCACATTACTCGAACCCGTAATCTTAATGAACTTTAAATCAGGCCCAAGGCGGATTTTGGGCACAACAACTTTTATTTAAAAATTTAAAAAATATAAATTTAAGATAATTAATCACGATCCGTCACTCGTATGACTATTATGTATTAAAAAAAAATTATATGCAATATGCCAACATTAAAGAGAGACGCATAAAGCCAAAACACTAGCTTTAAACTTCCCTTGTAATTTTGTCACTTCTACCGACTAGAGCCGTTTCGTGTGAGCGATGTGCTGAGAGAATAAATTAGATCACCGCTGACTTATTTTATCACTTTAATAATGATTTTATTTATTAAAACAACAACAAAATAAGTAGAATGAGACACAACATTACATGATACTCCCTCCGTCCCTAATTAGTTGTCCAGTTTGACTTTTCAGTGGTCAAATTGACTAACTTTTGACCGAAGATTAAAATTAATCCGTTTATTATTTTAAAAAACTGAAAATCACATATTAAAATAGATTAGAAGTAGTTTACAATGGTATAATTTTTTTAAATATTTTTCATTATGTAATATATATAAATTTCAATCAAATTTGAGTCAATTTGACCAACAAAAATAGAAACTGGACAACTAATTAGGGACGGAGGGAGTAATGTTTAATCTCTTAACGTCAAGACGATTGGTTTTAAGCCAAAGGAGTTCTACCTCATAAACAAAATGACCAAGCGAGAATAATTTTAATGTTAATATTAGAAACTTAAAAGATGCACAATAATACAACATTAAAAATAGAAAAAAGTGCAAGAATTCCAAACTTTTTTGGAAAATGCATACTTTCTAGATAAAAAATATAGGGAAAATTAATTCTAAAATTCCTGAACTATTGGCTATTTTTTATTTAAGTTCTTGAACTAAAAATGTCAATTAATAAGTAATTAAATTTTTGCATTTTTCTAATCTAAATCCTTCCGTTAAAAGGTACTAAAAATAGAAATTTTCTGGAAATGTTATTGAAGTGTTCTTAGAGATCAAAGTACTTTTGATCGTGTTATTGTAGTCCAAATCCAGAGTTCTAGTAACCAAATCGAATCTCTCGAGTTGTTCTACAACCCTCTGCTATCAATTTTAAGGATAGGTATATTTTCTAATTTTCGATTAATTAGAGTTTATGAACCGTTGATTTCTACATGTTTTTCTTTATATGGTTGCATAATCTGCTTATCCTGAGTTCGTAGGTATTTTTATTTTGATTTTTAAAGTTCAGGCTTGTGTTTGCCAGAAAAGTTTTACTCTGACGCCGTTTCTCAATTTGCACGCACGGTGTTGATTGATTGTATATGTTGTTTACTGAAATAGTTTTGTCAGGTCATAAGCTTTAATTTGGTACCTGTTTGGTCGAGTTCTGAGTTTATTTTTGATTGTCGAAGGAATCGAAGTTCAGCGGCGTTCTTGAATTTTGCCAGAATTTGACAGGAGAACTTAGATCAGAAATTTTTAAAAGTTTAATTACTTACCTATTGATTTTTTTTTGTTCAGGAACCTAGATAAAAAACGACATATAATTCAGGGACTTAAGAATTAATTATCCCAAAAATAACGGGAGAACTTAAAATTACCTTTGTAACTTGCAACAAATAAATATGTGTCGGTAGGATTTTACACAAAAACCACATAAAATGAAAACGAAGGGAACTATGATTTGTACACGATTGTCAAAAAAAATTGAATACTAATAAATTAGATTCCAAAAAAAAATTATATACAATATTAAAATGTCAAATTTTAAAATCAATCATATATTATTGTAAAAAAGTACAACTAAAACTCAGCTTATTAAACTCCTACTATAAAGCAATGGTGAAGATAAAAGTCCACCTAAAAGGTAAAGAAATGGGATCAGATTAAGGACTCGAAACCAAATTTTTTTCTTAATCAGAACTTATTATCATATTAAATAAACGGTCTAGTTATTTAGGCCTTGTTTGTTTCTCAAATTTTGGAGTTACGTAGGGAACTTCAAATTTCATGGAATTCCTTGGTTCCTAGGATATTTAAAAATACGTGTTTGGTTCGACACTATGTAACTACGAGTTACATAGTTAATCTTGTTTGGTTTGCTTATTTAACTTCCAAGGAACTTGAGTATATTATTATATACAAACTTTGCTCGACAGAGAAACTCAAAGAGTTAGCCTAAACTAGCATCACAGGAACATGCAAAATAAGCAATACACTACAACAGATTCAAGACAGGGATAAGAACGCCAGTACATAGTATCATAGGCATCACCAATTGCATTCAGTGCCCCTCGATTCCAATTCAGTTTTCCACTTCTATTTGCTATCTGAAACATTTCTGGCTTTGACTTTGCCTTTTTCACAATTCTTACTGGGACTTAAAGTTTTGAGAATAAGTATTGTCTAAACCATTTTAGTTTTTGTTTCCATCATGCCCGATCCTCACTTTGATGATTTGGAACTTCAATTTGGCTGTCTAGAGGCATGTACTGTGCCGTGATAAAAACTTTAAGGTTGTACTAAGAAACTAGCAAATAAAATCTGAAGCATAAAACTAGCTGAAACATAAGCAATCCTGATCATAAAAACAAATAAAAGAAATGGAAGTCCAACTGAACACTAGAATAAAACAATGTGAAGTACTTTTTAACATCCAAACTTGTCTGCTTCCACCTTTCTATTTAGTAATCAGGAATCTGGAATAAGCAAGGAATGCACATAAGTCGATCTAAACTCTTCTGGTAGACTAAAAAAATAGTCCGTTTCCAAAGGATCCAATGCAATTTTTCTACCTACTTTGACGAGCTGGTCTGCAGATAATCCTTGAACTTTCATAACTTCAGAAATCACAAGCATTCTCTTCTTAGCCCCATCTGATTCGTGCTGAAAGCAACTTGTAAGTCTTGCAATATTTTCATTACCATTTTCCATCACATTACTGATTTTTTGCAATCCATATGTAAGTTCTTTCACAATCTCCATTGATTCAATTTTAAGTCTTTTACTCCCACGAGAACTTGAATCTGTAGATTGTGAATTTGTTGTGGGACTAACCTCATCTCCTAAATTCTCTTTCTCTTTTTCAGATTGTTGATGCTGGTTACTTTCCTCATCGATAGCAATTTCCTCCACTGCATCGGCCGGACTTTCAACGCATTCCCCATTAGCTCTATCTTTACCAAATACTTGAGCTAACTCATCGTAAAATGGAAAAGATTTGTTTCGTAGTCCCTTAGCATTTGGATGACTCTGTCGAAAATAAAAAATAAACTCATGATTAACTTTTATGATCTCAATAAATCATCTAGTTGTATGAGCTGGTGTGGTGTGAAGTAGTACCTATTAGAGTATTTATACTTAGTAGTACTGAAGTATTTGTAATACTGGAGTAGACTCAAGCGCATACTAGAGTAACCTTAAAAACAGTTTATAGTCTACCTAGAACTCAACAATGATATCTAATGAGAAATTTAGTTAACATAAGTTTTAAAAATTGAATGTCAATTATTCCATTAGTTCTTACCTGCATATTATAATGTGTATTACTAAGATGGTAACTAAAAAGCAAAGGAAAAAAAAGAAGCGAAAGCTTAGTAAAACCAAGTGGAAAATTTAAAATATACTTGGAGAACCAATCGTGGTTGATATAGTATTAATATGGAGAGGCATTGTTTCATTCTATGTTATTTTCCTTTTACTGCAGCACTGGACAATAAGCCCACCTAAATGGTTTGCATTTAATGATTTCCACAATATCACATAGTTAATTGCAGGCTACTTAATATCTCAGTCATTAAATCTTCAAAATACAAATGCAATAAGTACTGACTTTAAAGTTACATATCCAATTAAGCTTTCTACCGACCTTATAAATCTTGGCAGAGTTGATAAAACTAGAAATCTTGGCAGTATTTGACAGAGTATTACAAACATTGTGTATGAGCTATGTTATATTTGACAGAATTTGTACTCCAGTATTACAAATACTCCAGTATTTATAATCAGTATTGTCATCAGCTCTACTAAGTACTGCAAAAAGACGGTTTTGTTCAATAATAATAGCACATGTCTTAATTTGACTGCCTAAGCATTTTATTTTTACTTTCTTTTTTTAGCTTAGCTGCACAAAAAATGTATTAACATTCTACAGAACAGAGAACAGTAGTTCCAGAATGTATTTAATACTTTAGAATGATCTATCTGCTCTCTTTCTGATATGACTTAGCAACACTAACTTATAACATGATAAGTATAAATCATGTCCAGAAAGATCTTATCACATGAAAATGATATAAATCAGAATTACCTTTAGCCAGTCGTCAAAAATGATCTTATCACACGAAATAGATTTTTCTTGATCATTCCAGCCGAAGCCACTACAATTTGGGCCACGCATCTCTTGGATTGCATAATATTGTCTCCTTAATAATCGAACCCGAGACTCAATATGTGGTCGAGCTTTCATTCCACAACCAGGAAGTAACTCTTCCATAATTTTTTCAAGCTTTCCATAAGCACCTGATTTTAACTGACCATTTTCAGCCCTCCAACGACCATCTTCTAAAAGTTTCAGCATTGACTTAACAAGAGTAGCATCTGCAATGGCCGTCCATCTTACATTGCCTGTGCTAGTGTTGCTTTTGTCAGGAACCTGTTTCTCTTTGGCATTTGATGCCATTGCGTTTTTCCTGCTATCTTAGTCAGTAAATTGAGATGATATATGTATATATAACAACAATGCAAATCATATTGACCAAAAATAACAAAAAGCAAATTGAAGTACTACAATAACGATAAAATTAAACAAATTAATGTCAAACATACATCAGTGATGTCTAAAATCAGGCCGAACAAATTACAAAGTAAAGCAAGTACAAAATATACATATAAGTAATCATAAATGTCTAGAATTTTGCCATTCCATAAACATTTCATTTGCCAGTTGTTGTCTAAAATTGTTCCAACCGGTGCTTGACTCAAGATGTTGAATAAATTCATCATTTGGTCCCCCTCCATTAGCTCCATTTTCACCGAGCAAAATCTCTCTATACTCATGGTAGACCTAATGAAATTATGAAGCAACGCGCAAGCTGAAATAATTCTGCACTTAGTTTTCATTGGATACTAAGTTGTATCTCTCAAAATACCCCACCTAAGTTTTAACAATCCAAAACACCTTTCAATAACATTTATTGCCCGAGAATGCTTCATGTTAAAGAACTCTTCAGGTGTTGTAGGCTGACGACCATTATTCCACTCATTCAAGTGATAACGTTGGTTTCGAAAAGGGGTTAAAAATCCTTCACAATTCATATATCCAGCATCACATAGATAATAACACCCTAAAACAATCAATGTATAATTAATAATATAAATAGACCAATTTGATGGGAATTAAAATTGAGAGAGATTCTTTTATTATTGTGTATATATATTAAAAACCCTTATTTACCTTGAGGAACCTTTAAAGGATTTCTTCTAGAAAGAGCAACTCGGAGTACTCTATTATCATGCGCAGAACCCTCCCAACCAGGCAATATATATATATAAATTGCAAATCTCTTGAGCATACACCTAGTACATTAGTAGATAAATCTCCTTTTCTATTTCTGTATCTAACCTTTTCATTTTCACGAACACGCACTCTAATATGTGTTCCATCTAAAGCACCCAAGCAATTCTACAAAATGATTGTATACAATTGAATAATTTCTTCATATAAAATTAAACTAGGTAGTTAAACAGAAATATATTAATTAAAGTTATTTACTTTAAAACACCTCCAATTCTCTTCCGAGCAATTTATCATGACTGGTTCAGGCTTTTTAAGAAGTAGATTGTAGCATTTAAGGACAGCGTGCATAACAGAATTGAAGTGACGTGATATTGTTTCTCCACTCCTTCTAAAAAATAATTGAATTGTCCTATTTTTCTTATTGTGGGCAAGTATGTATAAAAACAAAGCAACCATTTCACTCATATCCATATTTCTATTTCCTTTAAGCCCTCCAACATCCCTAAGCATTCCACACAAATTATCAAAGCACTTTCTGTCCATTCTAATATTGTCTATACAAACTTGGTCGCTCACTTGAATAATAGATTTAATGTTTAAAAATCTTGCTTGAAATCTATCATCAATGGAATGATCAAAAAGATATTTCATTGGTCTGGGTACTGAGGCGTTTAATTCAACAAAAACATGCAGAATTTTGATTAAGGTCTCAATTATCCTTTCCACCATCTCATTGTATATTGTAATACAAGTTGCAACAGCTTGCTTCTTCTTACACAATGGCATTCTGGCCATTTCTGTATGTCAATTATAAAAAATCATAAGCACTTTAATCAATTAAGTAATTCAGAACATCATCAATAATTTAACACATCAAAAATTTTAGCAGATCAATAACAATTAAACACTAATTCACTATGATATCGAAGAACAATTGATAAATTAAAAATCAAAACTAAGAACATTATTAATACCCAATACCCAATAGAAGAGAGATGAATTAGCTCCAAATACATACTAGATCAGATGAATACCTGGAGAAAAATTAGAGTAATCTTTAGGACCGAAATTCAGATGTGTGAGAGCTGTATTAGGAGAGATGAAGAATAGATTATAGAAGATAGATATATGTATTGATGAAGTAGCCCGCTTAGATATACTGGCGGCAAGAAATTAACAAGTTTAGCGCCTAATTTTTTAGATAATTTACACATTTATCAGTTACGTAACTATAGGTGACCTTGGGTGGGCTTGGTAAGTGGGTTACCACGTTTTGCTGTAACTACAAAAACTAAGGAACTAGTGATTACCATATCCAATATTAAAATCTTTAAACCAAACAATGTAACCCAAATAAGTTCCAAGGAAGTTGTAGTTACTTTGCTGAGTTTCAGTGAACCAAACGAGGCCTTAGGCATCAAGAGAAAATTCCAATATCATCTTGATACTATTATTTAGAACTCACTCTACCTAATTTAATTGCGATCTTTACTTTAAATTAACACTTAACTGTCATTCTTTGAAAAACGTAGACCAAAATAGAAGGGGACCATTACATTGCATATACTTATGATGAAGTTATTCGGGGACCATATCGCCACTAATCTGTTGGTGTATGTTAGTGTGAGCACTTGGATTCTTAAAACACCACTTATATGATTGGCTAGCTGATCAAGTTAATTATTGTGTCCTCAAAGCCATACAGTTCAATTATATAGACTTTGGCCATTAATATATACTGTAATAGATTATGATTTGTGATTTATATAAACTTTGCTTGCTGAGAGAAGATGATTATGGCGAAATACAGACAATATATAAGAGACAAGTTGTTATATATGCTAATTTTACGAAATCGTAAATATCTGCTAATATGTCAAGCCATGAATTCAAGAATATAACCCCTATTGATCTAGTAATAGGTATTTGATAAGTAATCAGATAATTATCATAATTAAAATGTTAGTAAGTTTTTTTTTTAATTGGTTTTGTCTTAAAAAGTAAATAGAAAACTAGTTTAAAAGAAGATCATCAGAGTTTATTAATACACAACTAAATTTAAGTGATCTTTCCATCTTTCACATGAGTGATTTTCGCACGAGGTTCACGCTTAATTAGTTCCCTACCTAAAAACTTTTGGCTTTGTGGATTGGTCTTTAAATTTGTTTTGTACAAGTAGCATGCACACAGCAGACGACAATATCACATGACAGAGTATATTTAGTGGGATTATGTAACATCTGTTTTTGATTTTTGAATATCTGCTTGTTACACTTTGGCACGAATTTTAAAGTGATTTGATTACATAGTTAAAAATGTTATTTTAAAAAAATTTCTTTTTCTAAATAAAAATATTAAAATTTTTAACTATGCTATCAAACCACCTTAAAATTCGTGCCAAAAAATTAAGAAACAAATATATTGAAACGGAGGGAATACTTAATTTTTCGATATTTAAAAGAACTATCGAGATAGTAGTCACTAGTACGCAATGAAGTACTGTAATAATAAGTTAAGGTGACCAAGGCCTCCGGGCTGGTGGTGGTTGATGTTCTTCTCTTCTATACGGAAGATGGAGAAATTGATTCCCCTCTCCAACAATAATGGCTTGTCCCTCAGTTGATTTTGTAAGTTTGCTCTTCCTACTTGATGTGTGTTCGTTTGTTCCAACTTGTGTTGTTCAGATTTTAACTAAAGACATGAAGTTGATTCGTGACACTCCTATGATTATGCGAGTAAAATCGATGTGAGAATGATATCCTCTTAAATATAAAAATTAAATTATAAAAATACATATACCGGTTTGGTTAGGCATTTATTGGTCATTTCTTAAAAAAATTATGCGATTACTTTTGTCTAACCTGTTGAATTGTTATATCCCTTATAAATCTTAATAAGTTGAAATCATGTTTTTAGGTTATAAGTGAAAGTTTACTTTTATGTTGTTGTGATTTTGATGTGTAAATGTCATTTTACTTGCTTTCACTGGTTAGTTTCAGTTTCGTAATTTATCCAAATCTGTAAGAGTTCCAAAACTTGTTATCTAAGGGTTGGAAGTTTAAGAAAGCAACCTTAACTTTACTTAAAATTTCTAATATGGCAAAACTATAAATGAGTTTCTGATTTTTAATTTTTCCAAACTTGACCCTAATTGGAATATTTACCCATAATGAAGAACTTAGTGATCATTGCGTATCTACATAACTAAACTAAGTACGGTTCTTTTGCCCATGGAATCAATTAGTTATCAGTTCCGTATATTAATTGCTAGCACTAAATAGAGTGTAACTTACTCATTTCACTTATAAAATAACTGATGAAGTTTAACTAGAAAGATAGATACAAACAAATGTAATTTAGAAAAATGAGAGACGCACGCGTGGATGCTGACCCATATAACAATTTTTTTTCCCGTAAATATAGTTGTGATTTCGACACAAAAGAACTAAAAAAACATAGCATCTTCAGAGTGTGTATACGTGTTAAGTTGGCCTACAAAAATGGATACAAATTTTCTTTGCTGTTTCTTTCGTAAGCTCGTTTAAAGTGTTGGCATGGCTTAAATTCAAGACTAATAAATTAAAAAACATTTTATTCTCCTTGCTTCCGAATTTTAATCAATTCGCCACTACCTAGTATTGCTTTATAATATATTTTCATTTTAGGCTATTTTGGACTTTTTTCATGATTAGCAAACATACAATACTAGAAACAAACCGTAACTGCATACAAATTTCAAGGAACACATTTGAGTTAGACAGATTCGAAATCCGGCTGAATTTGATGAAGGGTGATAGTAAAATATTACAAATTTTGAACTGTTATATCGTAAGATGGCGGAGTATCTATCAAATTTAGTGACAGAATCAACTATTGCTACTTAACATGAGCCGTCTATCTGTTGTATTATGAAGTGTGTGTTGCTGATCAGGAGACACCGAAATTTGATGTTCCGATCTAATAATTGACCGTTTTATAATACGGCCATATTTTATTTGAGCTTAGTGACTGATAGTAGGTTCAATATTTCAGTTATAAACTCTTATGAACTGAAAGTCTGAAACTACATGCATGTAAATCTCTCTATAGATATTGGTATCTGCAAATTTTATTATATTATTGGGTTTGATAAACATTATTTTTACTTCATTGATACTGAAAATTTATAATGAAAATACTAATATAAGATGAATTATTAACAGTCCATTCATACATTTGAACTCTTTGTTAACGGTCAAAATTGAAATGGGATCCTTTTGACTTGCGATCATAATTTTTGATATATATGATGATAAAATTAATCAATGTTTTTATGCGATTGATGTTTAATTTAAAATTACGTTCAATTTTATCAGATAACCGTAAAAAGGTCCTATATTAATGTAGTCGGTTTCTATGCAGTTGGGAATTAAGTGCCTAATTTTTGTAGGGGTTAAGGAGCAAAAACACCCCTGTAATATATGTGTAGGAACATATACACCCTTGTAATATTAAAAAGACCAAATACACCCCTTTATTTTATTTTAGGGTACAAAAGGACCCTTCTAGTTAATTTTCTCTTAACCATGGTTAAAAATTAATTTAGAATTAACAATATTTCATATTACTAATTTCATTAATGTATTATTACTCCTAAACTTAGGTTTTTTGGCTCTTAATTTGAAATTTTAAAAACATGAAATTAAAATCCTATTTCATGTTAATATATACTTCTTATGTTTCCTTTTAAAATGGCTCTAATTTTTGGCACGTAGTTTATTAAAAAAAAATTTGTAAATTAAAATTTTGATTGTATATTTTTATTCACAAAAAAAAAATTTGAAAAAAAATAAAATTTACTATGCAATCAAAACTCATTAAAGTGCCTGCCAAAAGTCAAGCAACTATTAAAAAGAAACAAAGGAGTGTATATATAGAATCTTAAACTATCTCAAACCAACTTATTATGATAACACGAAATTTATTATATTTTGGTAATTATCCACAATTTTAATATTATTTACTTATCATAAAATACCGTACTATCGACAAAAATAACTTATCTTGCTACGATTTAGAGTATTCTCATTTAATTCATACAGGTGTGTAATCTAGAAATTAATCGTCAATTTACTACCAGAAAATCAGCATTTTTTGTTATTTACGAAAGAAACAAACGAGATTGTAAAATAAGGGGAAATATTTATTATATATGTATATGTATTTATAATATAATATATTTGTATAATATGTAAATGGATGACTGAGAGTTTATAAAATATAAAAAATTAGTAGAGACGATTATTTTTTAATTTTTATTATAAGAGTTGTTTATATTTGAGCAAAAATCTATATACATATATATATAAGGGTGATGGCCCAAAATATTCATATGGGAGCCATGCTGGTCCTTTTTACTGATGGGACACGTTAAATCGTGTACCGTGATAGGAGGGGTAATACGGTACTTCGTGTACCGTGATAGGAGGTGATACGGTACTTCGTGTACCGTGATAGGAGGTGATACGGAACACCATGTATCGTGATAAAGGTGATACGGAACACCATGTACCGTGATAAAGGTGATACGGAACACCATGTACCGTGATAGAGGTGATACGGAACACCGTGTACCGTGATAGAGCTAATACGGAGCCCGAAACTCCGTACCCCGTCGGTATTTCGGGCCATTTTTTCCAGAATCAGTATTTTGGGCAACTTCATCACAAAAATCAATATTTTGGTAATTCTCTCTATATATAACTTCTAAATATACCCAAAATAAATTTTATTGAAAAATTATGTTTAATCTTATTTTATTTAATCTTATTATGATTATCTAAAAATTATTAAATTTTATCTTAAGTATATATGTTTTATATATATTAACATAAAATAAATTTAAATACCAAGTTTTTTAAATTTCCAATTGGGAGTAAAAAACCTTTACTAAATTAATCATATTAGTTATATTAAATGTTTTTAATTGCAAATTATTTTCTAACCATGGTTAACAAAAAACTAACTAGAAGGGTGTTTTTGAACCATAAACTTAAAATATAAGGGTGTATTTGATCATTTTTAAATTATAAGGATGTATTTGCTCCTACACCTATATCATAAGGGTGTTTTTGCTCCTTAACCCTTTTTGTAGTGATTCTAAAATTTGAAGACCTTGAAATTTTTTTTTTTTAATCATTTATATATCAATTTAGAGAATATAGTGTGTACATACGAAGTACATCATTGAAACCTTAATTTAACTAGGTCTAGTCAACTTTGGACATAATGCATATACACATATACACATAATTATATGAATGTTTGGGATATCTTATAACATGTAATTTATAATTTAAAATAATAAATGTCATATAAAAGATAAATAGAAGAATACTTATAAGTTATATAGGCGTTTGGATAAATTTATATGTAAGTTAATGAACTAGTTTTTAAATTAAATTAAAAGTACATTTAAAAATATAAATAAATATAAATAAATTTATGAACTTGTAAGTCATAAGTTGATTTAAACTCGGAAGTCAAACATGCCCAATATATATATGGGTAAAGAGTTTCTACCTGACACTGTAGGAAACTTTTCTACAGTGTCGCCTTAAAATCACGATTTTGCTGCACATATGATAGGCAAACTGATCGTTGAGAGATGGAGAAAAATACAGTGAAGTCAGATTTCAAAAAAAATTCACTAATTGACGGGAAAAATTAAATTAAAAATGAAGGAAATTAGGTGGAATTGTGTGTGAGGGTGTATTCGATTTGTGTGTGGTGCCCCTAGCGGGGTCTTTGGATTAGATTAATCTATGGCCCAGATTTAATTTAAGACGATACTGTAGAAAAGTGTTTCCTACAGTGTCTGGTAGAAACTCTTTTTCCTATATATATATATATATATATATGAACTTGCAAAGTTTAAATGTGAGTGCTTTTCTTGTGTAAATAAAAAAAATTTAATGCTTAGTGTAAATGCAATTTACGATCGGTAATAATAGAGGCAAAAGATTCTGAACTAGAGTAGTTACATTACATGTATGCATTAGCTATGGTCAATTGACATGACATTTATTGACAATTATACAAAAAGATAATAGTAAAACTTTACACTATAAAAACTTAGCTTACTCAGTTATAATACCACTCAAAGTGGTGTCTGAGGAGGGTAGCTGTACGCAGACCATGCCCCTTTACAATAGGGAGGCTGTTTCCGAAGGACCCCCGGCCATTACAAATACAGAAATACAAATACAGAAAGGAAACCTAATACAAACTAAGAAATTCACGCACACGCAGGAGTCGAACCCCTGACTGAAAGGAGGCCAGTGGCTCCACCACTGTACCAACATGTTGTTGACAAGTAAAACTTTACACTATCATTAAGCAATATGCGACTGGAGACAATAGTATAGTTGATGATAAGATATTTGTTGTAGTTTTATATTTTTGAGTTTTGACGGGTTGATAGGGAGATTTGAAATTGTAGTATTTGTCTGTTTATGTTTATTACGACCATATTGGTAGAAAATTCACACCAACAAAACATATAAATACTCTCAAGAGGTGTTAGAAATATTGATTTTCCAAAATTGTTTATTACATTAAATAATAAAACCTTTTAAAAATTTAATATGTTCGAGAAAGATAGCAGCGAAATCAAATATTAAAGAAAGCAGGATTTGTATGTAATTTATCTCTTTCTTTACTTGATTAAAGAGAATACAATGGTGCTGTGCGTAGTGCTATAGATCTCCTCCATTTTACAGCTCAACATGCATAAAGTAGAATACCTTAAAATAACTTTTCAACTTGTCAAGTGCATCTTGTTTGGATTATGTATATATAGAAACAACCAACCTCCTTTAACAAAGGGGGTTTCTGTAGAGCCGACACTAATTAAAGTGTGATTAGTTTGGCATATTTGTTGCGTAATCAAACTTGCAACCCCGCCATTCTGATACTCCCTCCGTCCCACCCGTTAGTTAACATATGGGTTTAGAGACCAAGGAAATATATAAAAAATTGGGTGAAAAGTGAGAAAATTGAGTAAAGTGGTGGGACCCATAAATATATAATGTATAAAGTGGGTATAGTGGAGGAAAAAAGTGAGTAAAGTGATGGGACCCATAAATATATAATGTATAAAGTGGGTATAGTGGAGGAAAGTAGTGGATGTAGTTGATTTTTATATATATAAAATTTTACTATTTTAGGAAAGTTTTGAAATGTTAAGAATTGGATTGGACATCCAAAAAGGAAAGTGTGAAGAAATGGATGGGACAGAGGGAGTAATAACCTAAAATTTACAAAGAGATTAATATATAGTAACAATTTTGATCTACGTAATATTTGTTGTTTTGCAGGTCTATAGCTATATATTTAGAAAAATATTGTTTCGAAACTATACGACAATTATTTTTAACACGAAGTGCATAGATTTGCTATTTCTCATCTGAACTTTCTCAGTATGAACCTAGCTTTAATTTTAATCTTTGCTATTTTATTACAGAGTCGCTAGATATAAATGACTTATCACTGGTGTCAATATAACTTTTTTTAAATTTAGTATTTGTGTAAGCACACCGAAATGCGCACATATATGTACAGATATTTTGGGCATTAATTAGTTATCAGAGTTTGATGCAATGTTCTAAAAATCATTAGGCGGGTCTAGGCGGTGAGCCTACCTTCTAGCGATTAATCGGCTATTCGACGATTAATCGGAATGATTAATCGGAACATTAATCGGATGTATTAAAATATTATTTTTTATATAATTTAATTTAATATTTAAAAATATATTTCATATAAGTAAAAATATAAATATCTTCATTTCATTATTAAATATGATGAGTGAACATACCCTTTCATGTGTAAAGTATATTTTTTATTTTAAAAAATTTATATTTTTAAAGTTTTATTCTTAATTTGACTATTTTTTTAAAATTTGACCGATTAATCGCGCCTAATACCGCCTAGGCCAATTAATCGTCGCCTAATCGATTATTCCCGCCTAACTAACTAATTCGCCTAATCCCGTCTAATACTGCCTAAAGCCGCCTAAGGCCGCCTAGATGCCGTCTAATCAAAAAGATGCCGAATGATCGACTTTTACAAAATTTAAACATTTTTGACCCCCTTAACGTCTAGACGGCGATTAATAGACCATCTAAACCGATTTTTAGAATACTTCCTTGAAAATACAAACAACGATTGTAAAATGGAGAAAGAACCAAGCAACCTTTGACATTAAAAACGTGGGACAAGAATACCGTTTTGAAATTTCCCAATCCGCTCCCTTGGGAAAGCTTAAACACTACAACTACACCAAAGGTGTATTTATATTTACTAGATTCTTTAAAAATGCCAAAAACATTTTTCAAAAAGTTAACACTACCTAGCTGCCTATAATCAGTAGCTAGGTTCTACTCAATAAATTGTCAAGCGAATCAAGAAAGCTCAACAAAAGTTTTATGGAAATTATGTCAGAATCTTTTTTAGGTGAGTATGACAAATCTAAAAATTAAAATTAAAATTTATTTACTTAATGAGTAACATACTAAAAAATACGTTTGTTGTAGTTTAACAAATATCCCACTTCGATAAATTTCAATTAATCATGTGAATTAATTAAATTAAAGTTTTGTAATATTTTGAAAAAAATGAGGAAAAAAAACAAAATCGACCAAAGTATATGATTAAATATATAGGTCTGGTCCAACCGTCCAAGCAAGCAGTAGCCAGTATTTATAGCCACCACACCAATAGGAAAAACATAAAAAAAGAAAAGATGAGAACCAAGTATATATCGAGACGACACCGATTTGATCATAGCTAGCCTACCATCTCCACCTCCATTACAAATTCAGAATGGTCCCTTGTCTAAACTTGTGCCAGGACCACTCTTTTCTTTTTATGTATCTATATTAAAATTAATGTATGCATCTCTCTGTATTTCACCCCCATTTTTTCTGGGCGCTCTGCTCTGAAACCTACAAAAACAGCTCTTTTAGAGTGTCAGTACAAATAGCTTCTCAGTAGTGCGATACTATATTACCATTCTCATTTCTACAATAACCTCATTTACATAGTTGGGTTAAGAAAAAATCGAAATAAAATCGAAATCGAATCAAGTTTTGTACGTGGCAACTTTGAACTACTTTTACATTAAATTCTTTTCGTTTCATGTTTAAATCATTTTTTTATTATTTAATGCAAATAAATAAAATGTTCATTTCTGCCAAACGCGCCAAAAGGTGACGTCAATATTACGAAATGTGTGATACAAAAAGACAGAAGGAGACAAATGGCGGAGAAAGCTTGGGGGTGTAAATACGGGACCACTAAAAGGATGAAAGGGAATGTGTATTCGCCCTATTGGAGCGTGGAGTATACGAGTGTGAGTGATTGGATGGTTGAACTGTAGTTGCAAGATGACTTAATGGATGGTGCATAATTAAGGTAGCTAGAGGTACTGTATATATTGGACGTCCATGTAAAACAGGGAATACATGCTAAGCTGGTCCCGCTTTCTTTAGAGAGAAACCAGTGGGGTAGTGCCTACAAATTATATACACATATTAATTTGCTGAAATGTATTAAAATTGCAAGAAAAATGTTTAGCCAAGCAAGTACGTAACAAAAAAAAAAGAGTTCAATATTTTGTAATCGGTGTATAAGACTCTCGAATTCTGATTTTTTTTTTTTTGTGTAAATTTGGATGGATGCACGCGTGCTTATAATGATCTTGAATGATATATAATAATACATGTCAGGGATAACTTGTATGCGTTATGGGTTGGCTATTTTTTACGCAAAAGTTGCGATAATATCACTTACAACGGAAACTAGGGTCAGTGCTTACTACTTACTGAAAATGTGTTCAATTTTCACAAAAGAAACTGAAAACTTTTGTAATTTTATATTGAAAAGAATATGAATAAGAGTAATAATAATAGGGTAGATGAAGGAGAAAGTGGTGGTTTTAATTAGAAATTTTAGTTGGAAGTAGAGGACCACAATAAGTTATGACATAGGCAGACTCCAATATTAGAATACTTTGGACAAACATCATTGGCATCTTATTCTTTTGCATATTTTAAGCCCACCTCTCTCTCTCTCTCTCTCTCCTCTTTCTCTATCAAATTGTGAGGAGCAGCAGAGAGAATCAGAAGTTGCAATGAATCAAACAGTAGTACTCGTAGTCATTAATTTTGATCAGATTGAGTTTCAGACTCTTCTTCAGTCCCATGCTAGCTTAGCCTAGCTTCTCTCCTTGCCACATCATCCCCCAATTTAACCCTTCTGAAAAAGCCTGTGTGCAACTCTTACTTCTCTCCAAGTTCTTGGGATTTGTGCCCTCTTTTCATCCCTCCATCCCCAAAGATTTCCTGTGGGCCTCTCCTCCTGCCCTGCATGCCTCTGTGTAAAAGTACATATACCGCTTAGAGCCTAAGACCATATGTGTATGTGTGGTACGAGTTCTGTATGTATCCATACATATTGCATAGTGGAATGGTACTAGCATCGAATTGTATGAATTTTATAATTGAGCGTTGATTAGCAGGCAATCAAGACATAATGTTTTACTCTATGTTCTGTGGCATAATTGTAAAATGTGCACAGTGGAAGCTTCTTACTTGTTTTTATATTAGGAGAAGCAATAGTTTATTTAAGATTTAAATATATTTATTTATGGAGGGTTGGTGATTTAATATTGGGTTTGAACTTACTCTTATTTTATTGCATGGAAAGGAAAGAGAAGGTAAAGATATCATGAAATAATTGAGGGGGATTTAAATTGAACGATGTCTATTTTGGATGTATTTATTTTCTTGTGCATAACTTAGTTGTGGGAAGGCAAGGAATATTATAAACACACACCACACACCAAACATACATACATAAATGGTGTAAGTATATGTTTGATTAAGGATTGGAGCTTGGAAGCTAGTCATCATCACCCTGCCATATTATGATCTTCCGGTAGTAAGTATAGTAATTGTAAGGGGATGATATCATTCATATCTTCTGATCTTTTATATTCTACCTACTTAGGCTGGTTTTCTTGGCACACCATATAGAGTATAAGATTGTTTTTGATTATTTTATTACACAACAAGTTTAACACAAAAAACAAAGTAAAAAACATGAGTCAAGAAGGATGAGAGGCCTATTTTTATTTGTTTTCTTCTCTATATCATCTCCTCTCCTTTAGCCACTCGATCTCCTTCAACCAAAAACCAAAGAAGAAAGGGTATGTACTATGTACTAGTTTGTGTAAGACAGTATGCAAAGAAAAAGCATGTTCAACTTCTTTTGAGCAAAAAAGATAACTTAAGTGGCTTATCTGAAACTTTTCTTTTCGGTGGTGGTTGTGTTGATTGATCTAAATTAATTTCTTGCTTTATGTTCTCTCTCTCCACTTGTTGTATATCATCTGTGGTGTGGTGGACTTTTCTTTTAATCTTTTGTGTGTGTTCGTGTGTGTTTTTTAGTGGAGTGGAACTTGATGATAGATCAATTTGTGGTTGCAGGAAAAGCAGATATCAAGGGTCATCCCATCAATACTAGAACAACATAGTTAGTTGTGTGTCAAGAACATAAAAAGGTTCATTTATCCTTTTTGTGACTGTGTGTGTTGATGTATGGCTAGTGATCAAGAAAAGGCAAGATCAAACAACATGGTTCCATCATCTAGGGAAGAGTATTCTTGTTTCGAGGATCAAACTGCACCTCATCTGGTGAGGCAATTGCAAAGCTTTCATCATGATCAGTCCAACAATCCTACTGAAATCTATAACTTGACTACAAGCATGGAGATGATAAATTTCCCAACAAATACTAAGAATCTTGATACTAACTCAATTCTCTGGAAAGGGTTTTATGATGGCAAGGATGCTGGTGGTTCATCCTCTTCGTCAAAAGCGGTAGTGACGACTACTAATGAGCCAACAGCAAGTCATGATCTTTATCATCATCAGCACCAAGATCAGTTCAATACAAAGGCCAGTTTCACAAGTGAGAGTAACTTTATGCTCATGGATGATCAGAATGATCCATCAAGGTCATGTCATGTTTTTCTTTGTGGAGCAAATGAAAGGCCTAGTCAAGGTCTTTCATTGTCTCTTAGTTCAAATAATCCATCTACAATTGGATTACAGTCTTTCCAACTAAGGCAGCAAGAGCATGAGGTTGGTAATGATCATATGAGGTTCGATCACGAGTTTTTAGGACCGAAATCTTTACAACACCATCAACAAGTGATGCAAGATGGTTTCATGGAAAAAGTTGGTGCTACCAATATGCTGCAATATCAGCATAATCAAGAAGGAGGTCATCAGTTTCAGATTAGGAATTCAAAGTATTTGGGTCCAGCTCAGCAACTACTAAATGAATTCTGTAATCTTGGAACAACCAGAAAAGGCTATGATTATAATCATGAATCAAAGATGCAAAAGGCCCAGAAACTTAATCAATGGAATCAAGTTCATGATGAGAATATCGGAACTAGTTCCTCTCTAAACAAACATTCTTTATATTCTCTTGAATTCCTTGAATTGCAGAAAAGAAAAACAAAGCTGCTTCAGATGCTAGAGGAGGTACACACACTATGCTCTCTCTCTCTCTCTCTCTCTCTCTCTCTCTCTCTCTCTCTCTCTCTCTCTCTCTCTCTCTCTCACACACACACACACATACTCACGCTCACACACGCAAATGCATACACACTATTCTCTCTCTCACACTCTCTCTCTCTCTCTCTCACACACACACACACATATTTATTTGTGTGCATGCTTTCATATTCTGTATGCGCAAGTATTGATCACTTTTGTATCCTTTTCTTAAGAACCTGTAACTTTAAAACAGTACTATGATATAAAGTACAAACATGCAAAACATGTTATCTCCTTGGTATTAACGAATTTGAGGGATGATACAAACTGGAATTTGTGGTAGTTGCTGACTGGTGGGGACTCGAAATTTTGAACTACTTGAGAGACTGATAGGGCCTTTCCATTAATGCTCACATGGTTGCAATTTGGCATTTACATTCATTAGTTTTTAAAAACTTGATACTTGTCCATTCATAGTTTCCTCTGCCTTCTTCTTCTGATGCTCTTTAATTAAATAATAATTGTACAGATACGATGTTGTTTATTTGTGTATGTATTGATGCAGGTGGATAGAAGATACAAGCATTACTGTGATCAAATGAAAGCTGTTGTTTCTTCGTTCGAAGCGGTGGCTGGTAATGGGACAGCCACTGTATATTCAGCCGTAGCTTCAAAGACAATGTCAAAGCATTTTAGATGCTTGAGAGATGGAATTGTGGGTCAAATTAAGGCCACAAAAAAAGCCATGGGAGAGAAAGACACAGCTCCACCAGGTGGCACCCGTGGCGAAACCCCGAGACTTAGGGTTCTTGATCAAACTTTGAGACAGCAGAGAGCTTTCCAGCAGATGAACATGATGGAAACTCACCCATGGAGGCCTCAACGTGGCTTACCTGAACGATCTGTCTCTGTTCTTAGAGCTTGGCTCTTTGAGCATTTCTTGCACCCGTAATAACCTCTCTCTCTCTCTCTCTCTCTCTCTCTCTCTCTCTCTCACTATATATGCACTCTTCTGAAAATGAAATATTTGTGACTTATGCTTTGTTATTTTAGTGTACATTACAAACTTAATTTCATAAGGGTATGAATGTTTTTATGAAACAAAGGAGGAAATCAAACCCCACTTGTAGGTTTATTGAAGTTGTTACAAGAAGACTAAATTATTTGTTTGCTAGTTTAAAATTAGCTACCCAAGTTTTATATTTTGGTAGTTTCTATTCACCACCATTGAGATTCCTATATTCATATAATCATGGTGTCATACTTTTCTTATGGATTCAATAGTACATACATATGTATTTTCTTCTATATAAGTGTTCTTAGCTTTGTGCTTTCCTTTTAGACACATTTGTGTGGGTTTGATTCTTTGTTACAACCAATTTACATAGGGCACATGCATCTATTTACAGATTTTTTCTTATTGGTTTTTTCAGATACTACTCATACTAGCTATAAATATTTAGTTTGTGTACTACATATATGCATATATGCTGTGCTTGATGAAAGTACTGAAAATATTGCAGGTATCCGAGTGATGTGGATAAACACATTTTAGCCCGCCAAACTGGTCTCTCAAGAAGCCAGGCATGCCTCTCTCTCTCTCTCTCTCTCTCTCTCTCTCTCTCTCTCTCTCTCTCTCTCTCTCTCTCTCTCTCTCTCTCTTACACTTGCACATTACATGCGTGTCCATCAATCCCACTTCATTTTGAATCAATACGGAGTATTATTTTAGGATATGCTATATTTATTTGCAACACTATCTTTGTTAATTACACATTTTTACTTTTGAAATGAACAAATTATCTATTATTCTTACCACTAACTATTAATCTACTCAATAACTGATCATCCAGAAGTCATTTATATTCAAATTTAGGGGTCCTACTGCCCTTTGATTCCTATTTTACATCAGTCACTTGGAAAGACAGACATTTGAAAAATCATATTAAGCCACTAATTCTTTGTATCCTTTTGCTTGTACGCCAGACTTAATTTATTCAATAACTCATCCAAAGTAATCATTGAAAAAACCAATTCAAAGGTCTTATCAATCAGGCTAATTCAAAATTGCGCCACTTCTAGACAAACACTCGCGCGTACATGAAAGTGAACATCAATATTTTCTTATTAGACGGACTTAGCTAGCTAGGTTATGTTATGTCAATATTATTGAAGCTAAAAACATTTTTGTGAAATAATGTAACATTTTTCAATGGTTCATCAGGTATCTAATTGGTTCATAAACGCAAGAGTTAGACTTTGGAAACCTATGGTGGAAGAAATGTATGTAGAAGAAACCAAGGAACATGAAAACAACATGCATGGTGATAATGGAGCTCCAAATCTCGATCATGACAACAATGCTGATCATCTGATCACCGACATGAATCAACACAACGAGGATCATAAACCAACACAAGATCAACTTGTTCGAATAGATTCTGAATGTTTGTCTTCCATCATAAACCACCCTGAGAAAAATCATGAAAACAAACATTTTCAAGATGACTTGCACCACCAGCACCCTCAACATCATACTTTCGGTCGAATTTCAGATACATTTGGAGCCGTTGAGTTGGATTTTTCAGCCTACAATCAACACAATAATTTTACTAGTGGTACAGCTGGTGGAGCAGGTGTTTCATTGACATTGGGATTACAGCAGCACGGAGGGCTAGCGTTTTCTCCGACGTCTCAAAGTTCACTTTATTATCCGAGAGGAGAGCAGATTGAAAATTGCCAACAAGTTCATCAAGTTCAATATTCATCACTTTTGGATGCAGGTGAAGCACAGAATTTGCCTTATAGAAATTTGATGGGTGCACAGTTGCTTCATGACTTGGCTGGATGATCAAGTAGCTAATGAAATAACTACGTACGTACATTGGTTATGATTCTTGGCAAAAAAAAAACCACTGGGCGGGGGATATTAAAGTATGAAATACTACTATATATACTACTCGATCGCTTAGTTATTACTTGAAAGTACATATTTATTGATTGGTAGCTAGCTAGCTAGTTAGACTTATGATATATGCATGGAGAGTACTGCTTTATTCCAATGCTGATTTTGAATGCTTAATTTATTAGTAGCATGGAATATTTATATGTTATTATATTATCATCGGAAAAAATTTCAACATGCATGTTTCCTCATTTTGATTTGGCTGATCCGTACATTCCCGAAGGCTGAAGAAAAATTCAGCAATATTAAAATATTTATTTCTATAACAAATACGTGTTAACAAATTAATGTAATAATATATAATATAATAATATTTTTATAGAAAATATAAATTATGTAGAATTAAATATGTTGTTGGAAAATTTATATTTAAATTAAATAGATAAAATCGCAAATTAAAGGTAATAATAATATAATACATTATCTAACGCAGCAGTGCATGGGGTTTGTCAATACTTTGTCAATTTTTTTTTTTTTTTTGACAAACCTAGCTATTACAAATCATGTTACAAGATCATATTGCAGTCTCATAAAATCAACTTCAACTAAATAGATGATGGAGATAACTAATGCTCATCAAATTTAAAGCGAATAAGATAATTAGCTTCTTCCAAACAAAATGGCGATTCCCATTAATTTATCTTGTACTTTAGATTGATTTATGCGCGTACAGAAATAACAAAAGGAAGCTAAACGTTAGGGATGTTACTTTATCGCAAATTATTTACAAAGCAAACACTTGATTCTTGAACTAGATTAAGGTTTCAACAAAAACTATCAATTTCATAGTAACTGACAATTTGAATAAAAAGGAAACGCTAAAGATTTTTTCTAAATATCGATTTTGTGTAGCATAGTATTTAATTATAATAAATAGACGGTGTTTGTTGAAAACATACAGTGTTTCCCCTTGTATCATATTCACTGGGTACTCTGTTTCTTAGTCTGTGTGACTAATTCTGGTGCTAAAGCATGCCTCATTTCATTAATAATAATTTACAAGCTTTTAAGAAAGGAAAACTAGAGAAATACTAAACAAGCTATTACTGTTACCAAACTGTTGGTGATCGGGAAGTACCAGGAAGGTCAATTTGATTCATTAGTTCGGAAACATGTGAAATCAAAATGTTCCAAGCAGAAGGAATGAATGGAGTGAATGTGTACGAAGAGACGATCACCAAAATATTCTGCAGGCTATGACAAAATGTGGGATCGGGAGATTATCTCCAGAGATGACGACTTGGGCGTAAGAGTGGTCTTGAGCTGCATAAAGAACTACAACTGACACAAGTCGGATATTAAATCAGATTGTCTTGTTGCTACTCAAGCAATTAGTAGTTCTGTTCGTATGAATTCACTCTTTGGAATGGCAGTTCAGGAGTGTAGGCAGATGATTGCTTCTTTAAAAGATGTTTCTCTATATTTTGTTAATCATTTCGCAAAAATAAATCCCACTAGTAACATGCACACCTTTTAAAACTTGCAAAACAATGAGTTCATTTCACAATTATGAGTTTCTTGAAATTGGAATAAGTTGTCGATTGTAGTTACAAAATAAATCAGAAGATCTTTTAAATGAATACTGCGGATAGATGGAATAAGTAAAGCACAACTTAGTGATAGAACAAGGACGAAAAGTGCTTCAACTTCCACCTGCCTCCCACGATTATTCACACACAAAAAAAAAACAAAAATAATAATAATACGGTTACATGGAATTTCATACAAGTAAAGAACAATACTCAAACTTGCAATACCATCTGCACTTCATACATAATCTATCTCGTGCGCATATACATACATATTGTAAAGCTAAGATTGTGCATTAGCAACTAGAGTTGGAAAACCAAATAGTCACATACAATATTAGTAAGAATATGCCAATGATCTTTGTTTACAACCATCCCAACAGCAACATGTGATATGCTAGATTTCAACAAATAAAATATAAGTTGTCATGTGTACTTGCGCCATCTGTGCTTACTACGTATGCATATTTCATGTTAATAATGTTGCCACAAAGATACTTGATTCATAAGCATGGCATATCAGGTCAACTCAATCCCAGATTACATGCTGCTGTACGAGACATAAAAGAAAACTGTTTGCACAAGTATTGGACGACGTGTGCCCGTATTGTCCAAGGTAAAATTTATAATTCAACCCCGCATGTGCAAAACACGATTCTATCAGATCAAGGAATACCATAGTTGAGGCACTCGCACTGGGGTCAACTGGTCAAGGAATACCAGTCTATATATGTATAAACATTATGCCAACAGTTCCTTTTTCTAATCTAACTATTAACTGACCCTGTTTGGAAGACATTGGCAGAAAATTCTAAGGTGTGAAATTCAATGAATAAAAAAAATTAAGCTAAGAAACAGAGTAAACGGTGTGAACTTCACATGAGAAGGACGGACCTTATTCGAATCAGTGGTCAGCCTTATATTATACTGACCTAACCATCCCTGCACACAGTCACACACCCCTTCCGAAACAATGCTGATCACTATATCACACTGATCTCACCTTCCCTGCACACACCTACATCCAACACCATGCTTTTCTTCTTCGACTCCAATATCCGACAACAGTTTCTCCTTGGAGACTGCCAATCAAAAGGTTAAAACAAAATCAATAAGACACACATTTCAAGTATTTATTTCTTATGTTTATTCAAATTTTAGTTTGGATACTGCAAATTTAATAATGTTTATATAAAGAATAAAAGAGAATAAGAGAATTTATATGTTTTTCAAGATAGTTCAAGTCTAATGGTTGGCCGTTTACAACACACTCGAGTCTAGGGCCACGAATATAAAGCACAAAGCATTTCTTCCTAATGTAGAAGCCTAGAAGGCAAAGGCCATAAAGCGCTTGAGGTAGAGTAATATTAAAACTCAATTGGCTTTCGCAGCAAACAGTTGGGGTAGAGCAATATTAAGTTTGATCATTAATACTGGTGGAAAATTAAAGTGACAAGGGCTATTACTGCTTACCCTCTCCCATAGATGTGGATCAGGCTTCTTGTACACCACCACTCTATCAATTTCAGCAGGAGATGTCAAGTTCCATTTGCATGCAGGATGAGGGACACGATGTCGATCATAAACAGTCATTGTTTGGTTGGTAAAAGAATCGAATCTCACCCTTGACAAATAAAACACAAAAGGCCTTTGGCAGGGGTTTCGAGCAACTGGCCTTGTGTTGAAAGCATATGCAGTGTAGTCTGCTCTCCTATACCAATTTAAGAATGTTCTTGTAGGCATTTCAATTTCACGGGGTGATAGAACTCCCCGGACTATTTGAATGGCAAATCCCCAGGAGACTGAAATGGTCCAAGTCTTTGTCTTTTCATAACAAATGGATTGTTGTATGAGACCAGCCGAATCCAGCTTCATTGGAATTGTCAGTCTCCTTAGAGCTTCTACTCGTGTAACATTGGGAAAGATTGGCTCCACGACATCAAGGTGGTGCAAGGACACCAATGGTGTCACTGGATGTGCCGCAAGAAGTCCAAATAAGTTTCCATAAACATCATACTGAAACCAAATTTAAATGTCAGAGTTCGGTAACATTTAACAACTTGTATGGTTATGCTTATTAACAAAACAAGAACTAGCACACCAGTTTTGACGAAAAATAGTCATTCAACATTATTGATGTGTAAATGGCATCTAGCAATATCTGTCCTGCATATATAGTATGACTGTATGATGGATTAAACGCCCAAGAAGACATATCTCAACGATACACACAGTTGGTGCCTCCATTTGGGGTAAACAACAAACAAGAAACAAAGGTTCAGTCCTACTAGCCTTGTCATGCTGCAAGGTAACATAGAGTAATATTTACTTATGTGTACCTACTTACCTTCTTATAAACTGTAGTGGGACAGATGAATAATGTAGTGGCCCCACTACACCAATGTATCAAAATAATAATGCTGCCTAAACAATTAGACAATACCAACTAGAGACCCATAGTACAATGCATTGATTTGATAGCCACAATCAGAAAAGCTATTATTACTGCAATTTGATTGAAAGTATAGAAAATACCAAGGTAACAAAAAATGCATAAACATTGCCGACAAGTTCCTAAAACCAATAATCATGTAACATTTTAGATTACATACATCTAAAATATGAATAATAAGTACAATTAAAACATAAGGGCTGTCGAGATATGAATAATCAAACCTGGTGAAAGCCAAGTTCTTTAGTGAGTGGAACACCGAGTTCCGCCATACAAGCTTGCATCCTGTCGTCAGAGCCATACAATCCAGGATATCTCTGAATACATTTGTCCTGCATTTTAACAAGAGCCTTAGCTAATGGATAACTAATAGCAAATCCACCGCCACCGTACGCCATCCCATACGAAAAATATATATTCTGCAAATGACTCTCAGATAAACTCCCAATATAGTAATACTGATTATGGTCATACTTATTCAAAATTCTCACTAAATTCTCAGTTACAAAAACTGTATCATCATCTCCCATTACAAACCACCTCACATTCTCCATTCCCAATCGCAAAGTCTCCGATACTATCCTTGAAATCCGAATAGCAGACCGGTGCCCCTGCCGGTTCGTATACGCAAACCGAGACGTGTTACCCGATATTTTCACCGGTGGTAACCCCTCATCCTTTTGCCCTTTCACAGGATTATCTAACCAAACAATCCCCCTCATCTTTTCAGGCTTCCACCACAACTTAATGTAGTTCTTCCTCTTTTCCCACAACTTAGCCGACGCAGCAATGCCAAAAACAATGTCTTTAACCTCAGTTTTCCGGTAAATTTCTTGATTTTCCGACAGCAATGTAACATTATCAGAATCTAATTTGTGCATACTAAGGCTTCTGTGACTAATTGTTGGGAAAATTTCATCATCACAAGAACGAGAATTTATAACAAGCTTAAGTGTATATACAATATATGTAGCTATAACAAACAAGATTAAGCAAACCATAAGCTTTGGCAAAGCTCTAGTGCTTCTCATATTTTCCCAAACAAGTAGCTTCTCTGTATCTTTCTGAGAAACTTTCATTATTCAATTCTTAAAAAAGAAACAAGATTTTAGAAAAATGAATCAATTGCTCAAAAGGGTTTTAGGTCTACCAATAAATAGATACAAAGATTGAATCTTTATATCTGGGTATGTATAAAGATTGAATCTTTACTTGGGTTTAAGCAGATTTAAATGAAACCCATCAGATCTAGGGTTGAATAGTAATAAATATTACAGTAAATGAACACAAAAGTGGATGAGGAAATTAGAGAAAGAGGGCATGCATTGCTACTGCTTAGCACACTACCCTGCGTAAAAGCTCCTTAAAATGACTGTTAATAAATATACAGATGGTAAAGAGATGTATTTGTATAATATATTGAAAATTTATACAAACTGTAGAGACAAAATGCTTACATTCAATGGGGGGAAAGAAATCCTCAAATTAATGAAAATGATGGTAGGGATGACAGAGATTTTGGTAGGATGCCAAGATAAGGATACTTGACAGCTGAGACTTGAGAGACTTGACTTCAAACAACTCAATTTTTGGATGTTTATTTAATTATTTTAACTAATAATTACATTTACATCAACTATTTGTTAATGAAAAGTAATTATTTAAAATTTAGCAAAAAAAAATTATTTGAAAAGCATTGCAATCTTGAAAAAATATTTATCCCAAGCACCCTCAATTATAAATTGATCGATAGTGTTATCACTACTTACACATGGATCAAGTTTTACATATAAAGTCCATTTTCCTTCCCTTCCCATTCGTAGATATAAATTTTTTTTATATATTGACACTTTATCTATATATTATAAATTGTTGGATAATTCTTTATTTAGTTTTTCAATTCATTTTTTTAGTTTTTCCATTTATATTTAGATTTGGTTAAAACTTTTAACATTATTTAATCAACGAACTATCCTTTTTTTCAGGTTTTATATCCATATTTAGGTGTGTAAAGATCCATGTATTTATTTAATTCATTCTTGATTATGGAAAATCTACATATTAATTTAGATATCATTCATGTCAATTAACATGTTTATGGTAAGTTCATTAATAAAATTTTGAATTATTCTTTTAATCCAGGTAAGTTCTTCAATGTATATCTGTTGTGGAATAAAACTAGGGTTCGTGCGTGATTAATGCTAGGGTTGTTGAGCTTCAAACTTTAATGGTTGCGCTTGCGTTTTCGTGATCTAATTCGGATCCTCACAAGATGCCTACGTATTCAAGTGAAGACTTAGTACTGAGATGAGGGGTCTGGCCCTTTATATAGGCTGTGGGAGTCTTAGAATCGTAATAGGGTTTGGAGACTTGGTGGACAAGTCACCGTCATTGAGGAAGGTTCCGACTCCTTCCTTGTAGGAGTTAGTTTCCATGTCGAATTAGGTGCCTTGGAGGCTACATAATATCCCAGGGATATTCTAGAACGTTCCTTGTTTCTAGAACGTTCCCGGTTTGTGGATCAGGCCCATGTTAGAAACAAGCTTATACCGGGCGTCCCCGGTTTGGGCTGTTCTTTTGGGCTTAATCATTAATTACGAATTTAATGCCTAACTTGGGTTTCGGGCCTTATTTATGAGCCAATAAATATTATATTAATTATGTCTTTAGGGATTATTTTTCACCCATATCATTTGCCCCCCCAACTTCTAGGAAAACTTGATTTCGTAGAAGTTTAAGGTCACACCGTCCCTACTAGGGTATCGTCTTATAGTGAAGTGTGGAGCGACCTACACATTCACAATGACTAAAATTCTTTCCCAAGTTATTACTTAAGAAAGTTAAACGTTCCTTGGCCTCTCGAACCTTTTCCTTAAGTTGTAGGGAAGGATTAGTGTCGTTTCGAGCTCGTAGACACTAATCCAAGTGCAATTCATGCATAGGATCCTTTATAATAAATTCATTAGTGATTTATTTCCCTCAACTTATCTAAGTTAGGGTTTATATCAGACGGTCATTGCTCATAAACCTCAATAAGGGATAATTTTTTAGCAAAAGACACTAATTCGGCCCTAATCGGGGCTAAACAACCCTAAACGGGGCTATAAAGGCCTTAATCGAGGCTAACTAGTTCGTACTTAATGTAATTACTACTAGGATATCCACCCTTAACCTTGAGATAGGTTAATTTTAGAGTGGAAGTCCTTAAACGTCGATAATCGAGGTTAATCACCCCCTAATTGCGATTAGCGAAATCCTAACCCCAAATTTTGGAGTCAAGCAAATCTAGTAGAGATTCCTATAACCTCATGGTTGTAGAAAGAATCACGTGAAAATTCTCATTTTTGAGCTGTCTAGGCAAGAAATACGGTCATATGGACAAGGTGTTTCAAACATCTTCGTGATTTTTCAACACCCTCCTGGTTTTGAACACCCCTGACATTTCTAAACCCAAATTTTGATGTTGAGCTTATATGATAGGGATTCTTATAATCTCCTGGTATGAAGAAGAATCACATGAAAACATGCATTTTTGAACGTTTTGGAGGCGAAATACCTCATTTTAAGCTGATTTTCAAACCAAACCTTGTTTCAAACAAGGTCATTTTTTCAACTTCTTGAAATCACTAGGGAACCTACATAGGCTTGTAAAGGACCTTATAAGGTTCTTGAATCTCAAATTTGAGCTCAAACGGAGCATTTTTGAGCGTTCTGGGGTCAAACGAATCAGCTAGGGGTCCAGGTGCCTGGACCCATTTTTCCTCCCCATGCTTCTGGTCGGCTGGGTCTTGTCGGCCATTTGGCCAAGGGTTCCTGGTCGGCCACCCCTGGTCGGCTGGGCCCCAAAATTTTTTTTTTTTTTTTTTGAATTTTGGCCAAATTTTGACTATTTGACTTTGACTTTTGACCTTGACTTTGACCAAAGCCAAATCTTGTTTTGAACTCCCCTCCTTGTTTCTAGAGTGAGTTTACAACACCATGGTTGATTTTGTGATCCTTGATCTCAAACAACCTACTTCTTAGTTTTCAGGACCTTTCGGGTCTTAACTTGTTCTTGAACTCTTGGTTTTAAATAACCTTGGGTTAAACTATGACCCTTGGCTTCCAGAAATCCTTGCATACTTAAAATAGGGTGTTTTAAACAACCTTGGCCTTGCCCCCCTTGTCACGGAGGTCTTTGCTTCTTTAATTGTTTGCATAAGGATTTCCCTTGTTTTCAACACCTGACTTCAAGTCTAGGATACTGTGGTCGGTTTTTATCCTTGATTTTATACTTAAGGACTTTAAATCTCCTACCTTGTTTGTAGGACCGTGCCATAGCTTGATTTTATTCAATGGTTCCTGACTTTCAGGCCTTGAATTCAATCAATCAGCTTAATTTGGGGCAAACAACCTCGTTGGCCATCTGGGCTTATATTATGTGTAGAGATTCAAAACCAAAACTGTATATTTTAGAGTATATCCTCCAAATTTCCTTAAAGTATTAGCTTTTTAGCTAATCTTGCTGTTTAGTGCCTTAACCGTGGGTTTTTGTCTTAATCCTCTGTTTAGGCTTAATAAGCATGAGTTAGTACAACCTCCTAGGTTGCTAACTATGTTGTTGCTCCAGCCTGCATTTCCATTCCTTTCTTTCACTTATTCTTACGAATTAGATCGTTTATTCGACTCAATTTCGAGTTCAATAGGCCTTTTTCCTGCCGTTTTCGGCTATTTAACCTATAAACGCGGGTCATCGAAAAGATGACCTGCTATGGAGGGTCGCCCTTTTCCTTATAAAAGAGTGTGGGTGGAAGTCATTCTTCACACTTCCTTCTTCTCTCAAAGAAAATTTCTCTCTAAAGAGCTCTCAAGCTTCAAGTGTTTATTTCAATCTCAGACAACTCTGATGGCAAGTGAGGGTGGTCAGAGCACCGTGGTTCCTTCTAAGGGTCTTCTCCAAGCAATCAACATGAGGACCAAAGACAACAATAGGAAAGGTAAGGCCTTTCCTCCTCGTTATCACTTAACTTTACCCCAGCTCTTAGACGAGCCCGGGGACGTGTTTCCAAACAACGCGGAATTCGATTCTTTCATATTCCCTAGCACTTTAGATGTAGGAGATATTAACGACTTACTCGAATATGAATTTCCTTCCGGTTTGAAACTCAGAATCCCCACACCAGGAGATAGAACTTGTAATTGGCATCCTGAGAATTTATTTGTATACAAAGGTGCTATTACCGCTGGCCTTAGGTTTCCAGTTCACCCTTGGGTTGTTAGGTTGCTAGCTAAGGTTAAAATCAACCTTTTCCAATTATATCCCAACTCCTGGAAATTTATCTTCATTTTTATGGTTGAATGCATCAAAGGAGGCATCCGCCTTAGCATTCCATTATTTAGACATTTATTCGCTTTCAAGAATAGCCCTATTACTAGAAAAGGATGGGTAAGCATCCAACATCGTACAAAGTCCAGAATGATTATCAACGCTGCCTCCGTGCCTGATTCATACCACAATTGGAGGCACGAATTTTTCATCCTTAGATGGAAAGGGGGAGACTGGGGTGACTTTTTCAGGTCTAAATTCAATCACGTGAATGATGAGGGTGTTAGTGAGCTTCAACTCACAAGTGAAGAAAAAACTCAGCGGGACTGGCTTATTTCAATCTTCCAAAATGCTCACTATCGTGAAGTCATGACTGAACGTGCCTTCATTGAGGTCGGGCTTAGTGGTATCCCTCTCGAGGGTAATCCTTACTTTAACTTCTTTATTTTCATCATACTTTTTCTTATTCCAACATTGTTTCTTTACCTTTATTTGCAGTTGCTGAGGAGATTGATAGCCAGCCAAGTCGCGCTCCTCACATTACTAAAAGGATGATTAAAAAGGCTGAGAAAGAGGCCAACCTTGATGACGTATCGATTCCTGAATTCCTTCAGCATTGCTCAAAAGCTGGAAAAAGAATCAGGAGTTCGGATGGGAGTATGAAAACAGCGTTCATGCCTGAGTGGGGAATATGTGAGCAAGATGCTATCAGAGACAGCCACCTTCTTGCCCAAGAATGGTCTCGAAATGCCATAGCCCCGGCTGATAAGGTTCATTTTGCAACAGCAACGAACCTTGCGGAAAATGAGAGCTGGGGAGCATTTCACGCCTATAACGTAAGCTTATCTCCCCTTCCTTTTCGTTGCTCTTGTTAGATATTGACCATCATGACTTAACACATTTCTTTATGGTGTTTCATTCTTGTAGCTGAATGCTCATTTCCAGAACGCTGTTCAACTTGGGAAATCGTACAAGGATAAGGAAAGAGCTGCCCTCAAGGCTGTGGAGAAGCATCAGAAGGAATCTGAAGAATGGGAGACTAAGTACTTCACCTCAGAAGACCAACTCTCATCCCTTAGGGGAAAATATGCGGCCTTGGAGAATAGGACCCAGAATAACGAAGACTCCATCATTGAGAACTACTTGGGCTCGGATACATTCCTTGCCTTCATTGATGAGCATGACAGGGAGGTCCAACCGGATAGCATGACTATAGGTTAGGAGAAAGCTGTGAGCAAGATTAGTCATGATCATAAGGGGGGTCGTTTTTCCTTCCTTTTACCCAAGTCCCTGGAAGGTGACTGATGCTGATGACTTTGTTGAGGGTGTTGGAACTACCTCTCATGTAAACAGGCGCGCTTCTGGCTCTGGGACCAAGGCCATTCCCCAATATTCAGGATCTAGTTCCGGGAGACACCCTTCAAAATCCCATGGGAAGGGTCAAAGTGGCAGTTCAGAACGCCCTTTAGCTAACTAAATTCGTGAACCCAGATCAATGAGTGTTAGTAGTTCATCGACTTCAACCTCCAGGAGCAAGGAAGAAGGTGAGAAGGAATCATCCAGTGAAGAAGAAGTCTCGGTTTAGGTTGCTCCTCCCAAAACCAAGAAACGGTTGGTGAAGACTGCTTCTGTTAAAAAGTGATTATCCTTTGAGCCTTGCATGGCCTATGTTAGCCTCATGTGGCTTTTATCTAGTTCTTATTATATCCTGACTTTGGTTGTGGTCCTTCATGGACTTGTATTTTTATTCGGTGTGTTTGTAACTTATGACTTAAATCCTGCCCCTTAGGGGTATTTTATCTACGTGCTTGTTTCTTCTAATTCATACGTTCTTTTATTTACAGTACTTGGTCATCTTAGACTTACACACATCAGGTGCTTGGTACATTACTAAAATCACAGAATCGTAGAATAGAAAACAAGCTTGTATTAATAACGTGAAACGGGCCCAGCCCTTACATAGAATAGTACGTCCTACTTGGAGCAACATGCTCTGCAATGGTTTCATATGAACCTTATTTCTATTTCTATTAGATAGGAAAAAAGCTAAGTCCTTACTAGGAGAGCTTAAACATAATAAATCTTGAGATTCGAGGCGTGCCAAGTGCGAGGCACCTCGTTTCCATCCAAGGTTTCCCTGCTTGTAAGAACCTCTTTCCAACGTCTTGCTGACTCTATACGACCCCTCCCAATTAGGGGCCAACTTTCCTGTCTGTCCAACTCCGGATGCTTCTATCTTTCTTAAAACCAAGTCGCCTTGTTTAAAGAACCTTTCTTTGACCCTATGGTTATAATGAAAGGATGCCCTCTTCTGGTGCTCAACATTGCGGGCATTCGCTTCGTCCCTGACCTCATCAATTAGATCAAGGGCAAGCCTCATGCCTTCCTCATTATTTTCTTGCTCATATGCTTCCACCCTTGGAGACACGTGAGAAATTTCCAAGGGGACAACTGCCTCTGCTCCATAAGCTAGCAAAAATAGGGTAGCTCCTGTTGTTACTTTGCAGGTGGTATGATATGCCCATAGTATAGGCAGCAACTCGTCCACCCACGTGTTTCTTGAACGTTCGACCCTTTTCTTGAGTCCATCAAGGATAATCCGATTCGCTACCTCAGCTTGCCCATTAGCCTGAGGGTGAGCCACTGAAGTGAAGCGAAGTTCGATGGCGTTCTCCTCACAATACTTCTTAAACTCCTCATTGTTGAATTGACTCCCATTATCCGTCACAAGGATTCGTGGGATACTGTATCTGCAAATTACGTTCTCCCAAAAGAACTGGGCAACTTTTTGGGTGGTTATCTTATCTAATTGCTTAGCTTCAATCCACTTGGTAAAATAATCGATGGCCACTATCAAGAACCTCCTTTGTGCTGAAGCCACAGTGAAAGGACCAAGTATGTCCATCCCCCACATGGCAAACAGAACAGGAGAGTTAATCGATGTTAACATCTCTGGTGCCTGCCTAACAATCGGGGCGTGTTTCTGACACCTGTCACACTTCTTGACATAACTTTGCACATCAGCCAACATCTCTGGCCAATAGAACCCCAGACGGGTGATCTTGTGAGCTAGGGCTCTGCCCCCCAAGTGCTGCCCACAGATCCCTTCATGAACTTCCCTTAAAGCTTCTTCTGCCTCTTGGGGCCTCAAACATTTCAAGTACGGGATAACAAAAGACCTCTTATAAAGGACGCCTTCAATCAAGGCATATCTCAATGCTCTCACTGACAGTTTCCGTGCCTCCGAGGCATCCTCAGGAATCCATCCAGTTTCCAAATAAGCCTTGATAGGATCTATCCAACAGCTTCTTACATCAATGGGTGCCACCAACTTTGAATTGATGGTAGGGGCCTTCAGAACCTGGAAGTAAACACTCCCTACATAATTCTCTATCTCCGAAGAGGCGAACTTTGAGGGCATCGGCCTTGACATTCTCCTCCCTTGGAATATGCTCCATATAGCATTCATCAAACTGAGTCATAACGGCTTTCACAACCCTTAGGTATTTTGCCATAGTTTCATCCTTGGCTTCAAACTCACCATTCACTTGCGATACTACGAGTCTTGAATCTCCACAGACTTTAAGGTTCTTGACTCTTAATATTCTGGCCAAGCCTAACCCGCCTATCAAGGCTTCATATTCAGCTTCATTGTTGGAAAGTCCAACTTCAAAGCATACTCCACTCAGAACCCATCGGGGCTTTGCAAGACTAAGCCTGCACCACTAGACTTTGTTTTTGATGCTCCATCAAAATAGAGCACCCAATATTCCTTCTGACCAGGTACAGGCTCCTTGGATTTATCTTTACCTTCCTGGTTTGGCACTATCTCCTGCCCCCCGACTTCTTGGTTGTCGATGGTACATTCAACCACGAAGTCAGCTAGTGCCTGAGCCTTGATAGTTGTCCAAGGCTTATAGGTGATATCAAACTCCCCGAGTTCGATCGCCCACTTAATTAGCCTTTCACTGGCCTTAGGGCTATGCAATATACTTCTTAACTACTGGTCCATCAGGACTTCAATCTTGTGTGCCTGGAAATAAGGTCGTAGCTTCCTTGAAGCTGTTACCAGTGCCAAAGCAAACTTCTCAATGGGTGAGTAATTCAACTCAGCTCCGTGCAATACCTTGCTCACGTAGTAGATGGGCTTCTGAACCTTGTTTTCCTCTCGAATGAGAACGACACTCAATGCTTGTTCGGATACCGCTAGATAAAAATACAGGGTCTCTCCGGGACTAGGTTTGGCCAACAACGGGGCCTCAGCCATGTACTTTTTCAGCTGTTCAAAGGCATCTTGGCTTTCTGATGTCCACTCAAAATTTTTTACTTTCTTCAAATCCTGAAAGAAAGGCAAACATTTGTCGCCAGACCTTGAGATGAATCTTCCCAAAGCAGCTATTCTACCAATCAATTTCTGCACGTCCCTCACAGAACGGGGTGGCTCTATGTCGAGAATCACCTTGATCTTATCTGGGTTGGCTTCAATGCCTCGTTTTGAGACCATCAAACCCAAAAACTTCCTTGATCCAACGCCAAAAGCACACTTGGCTGGATTCAACATCATCTTATGGTGCCTCAGCACTTCAAATGACTCTCTGAGGTGTTCAAAATGGTTTGTTGTAAACAAGCTCTTGACCAACATATCATCAACATATACCTCCATGATTTACCCAATCAGATGGGCGAATATCTTATTTACTAGTCGTTGATAAGTAGCTCATGCATTCTTTAGTCCAAAAGCCATGACAAGGTAATAAAAAACACCAAAGTCAGTTATGAAAGATACCTTTGGGATGTCATCCTTATGCATCTTAATCTGGTTGTAGCCAATGAAACCATCCATGAAACTCAACATTTCGTGCCCAGTCGTGGCATCTATTAGCGTGTCAATCATTGGTAGAGGGAAGCAATCCTTAGGGCACGCATCATTCAAATCGGTGAAGTTTATGCACATCCTCCACTTACCATTGGCTTTCTTGACCATCACAGGGTTAGCCAACCATTCAGGGAACTGAATCTCCTCAATGAATCCAGCTTCCAAGAGCTTATCCACCTCTTGCTTAATGGTCTCTTGCCTTTCGGGAGCAAAATT
Source organism: Saposhnikovia divaricata (assembly GCA_036435485.1). Taxonomy (NCBI): domain Eukaryota; kingdom Viridiplantae; phylum Streptophyta; class Magnoliopsida; order Apiales; family Apiaceae; genus Saposhnikovia; species Saposhnikovia divaricata. Next base: position 32,975,622 of record CM071600.1, read on the forward strand.
CTTCTTCTTCTATTTTATTGCCTTCCGCTTGGGATCGACATTCAACCTGTGAGTTAGGAGTTGGGGGTCAATCCCTGGCATATCAGCTGCTATCCAGGCGAACACATCCCTGTTTCTTTGTAGGAATTCTATCAATTTGCCCTTCAAGGGTTCTTTTAAAGAAGCTCCAACATACGTAACTTTTTCAGGGTCTCTACAATCTAGAGGTATAGGAACTAAATCCTCTGCTGGTTTTCCTCGGTGTTCATCATCACCTCGGACATCCATGTCTTCAATCGGGAGGACCTGCCCCCCCGACTCCATCAGCTCTTAATGCGGCCACATAACAACTTCTGGCCATCTTCTGATCACCCTTCTGTTCTCCAACACCGTTCCTGGTTGGAAACTTGACTTTCATATGGTAGCTGGAGGCAACAGCCTTAAACGCGTGGAGTCTAGTCCTTCCAAGGATCGCATTATATGTGGAGGCTGCCTTGATTACCAGGAAGTTCAACATCTAAGTGGCCTTCTTGGGCTCATGTCCAATAGTAACTGACAGTTGGATAGTCCCTTCAACATTGGATTCGACTCCATTGAACCCATATATAGGCATGTTGTTTGGAGTCAACTGTGAATCATTGTATCCCATCTTCACAAATGCATCATGAAACAAAATATCGACGGAAGCACCATTGTCTATCAAGACTCGCTTCACCTCTGAATTTCCAATTACAGGAGTTATGACCAACGGGTCGTCATGGGGGAACTTCACCCCCTCCAAGTCTGAGTCATCAAAACTAATCACTACTTCAGTCTTTGCACGTTTCGGGCCCTCTCCCACGATGTGCATCACCTCCCTAGCGTATGCCTTTCGAGAGTTCCTTTTTGTGCCGGCCGTAGTCGGGCCTCCCCAAATCATGTTGATAACTGGCCCTCGTGGCTGTGGGTTACGATCACGGTCATTGTCCCTTCTATCATTATCCCTTCTATCATTATCTCTCCTTTGATTTCCACGATCTTCGACTTTTGTGAACCTTCTCAGCTTCCCTTTTCGGATTAAGAATTCGATCTCGTCCTTGAGTTGTCTACAATCATCAGTGTCATGACCTATATCTTTGTGAAACCTATAGTATTGATCCTTGTTTCTCTTTGCGGGATCACCCCTGAGTGGCTTCGGCCATCGGAAATCCTTGTCTTTCTTAATATCAATCAGGATCTGACTCCTAGGGGTATTCAACCTTGCGTATTCAGAGAACCTTGGCCCCAAATTTTTCTTGGGGGCAGAGTCAGAGTCCTTGCTAGTTCGGGGATACTTGTCCCTAGCATCATACTCCTGCTCTTGCTTCCGCTTTCGGGAGTTTCCGTTTCCTCCATTCGTGGTTGGAGCTTCTGCCTTCCTCATGCTCTCTTCTGTCTTTATGTATTTACTCGCCCTTCCTTGGAGCTCAGTCATACTCTCAGGAGGATGTTTTGCCAACGACATCTGAAAGTAGGGGTTCGTTATTCCATTCTTCAAGGCTATCATAGCTACATTGTTCTCCAGATCTGGGACGTTCAACGTCTCCTTGGTGAAGCGCTTGAGATAATCCTTCAGGTGCAGGTTCTCATTCTTTCCTTGTTTCACTTGCATGAGAGATGTAGAGCTTTTATCGTGGACCTTTCCACTAACAAATTGGTTGATGAAAGCAATGCTCAACTCTTTGAAAGAGCCAATCGAGTTTGGGCAATCGGTTATACCATCTTTGAGCCATGCCTGCCAGGGTTTGAGGAAGCGCCCTACACTTAAGAACATCGCTAGCGGGTTGTAACAGCAGTGCGTTTGAGAATGTCCTGACGTGATTCGAAGGGTCACCCGTTCCATTATATGCTTTTATCGTAGGCATCTTAAACTTTCTGGAAATATGAGCATTCATCACCTCATCAGTGAATGGGGGCGTGGGATCGTCAGGGTATCCAAGTGGCATCAGGTCTTTGGGATCACCCCTGGGGGTTCCCACCCTCGTAACTCCTCCAGTTGGAGCATCAGCCCTTCTCTGTCTCCTTGAAGACCTTTCAAAATCAATGAAGGGAATCCCCCTTGAAGTTGGAGAAGGCATATTCTGGTTCTACCTTGCTTGCTCCCTGGCTATGTCGTCCTTCAGCTTTTGGATATCAGCCTCATAAGCCTTGATTCTCTCAGCGGCTATTGGAGGGGGTCCATCATAGATCCTTTGAGTCCTTCTCATAGGCTCCTTTCTTGCACGTCGCCTCCTCGGGGCTTCATCGCGATCGTCATCCTCAGACGATGAATTATCAGTGTAAGGTCCGGAGTAATCATCATATCCTTGCTCGGGGGGGCTAAACCCCTAATATAGGGTGGTTGATACGACTCAGGTATCTGCAGAGCGTGACCGCTTGGTCCAGGATCCCTTGGATTTGGGGGATAGTTAGGCAACCCGTATACCGGATTGGTGCTTACAAGGAGCGTAGTGGTGGAGATCTGAACTCTTGAGAGAGGGGGATAGCTAGTTAATGGTGAGATCACCATCTGAAGCTGATTAGTCTCCCGTCCCGGGTGGACGTTCACTGGTAAGGTTCTCTCAACATGGAGATTCGTCCCTATAGGTTGAGAAACTTGAGGTTGAGTGCTTGTCTCTGTTGATGGGGGTACATACCCTTGATCCGTAATAATGGGTGGAGCGGAGGAGATGACCGGTGGATCGAAAGTAACAGGAGCGTTCTCGGTTGTTGTTCTTCGTGTGTTAACCATGGTTGATGTTGTCTTCCCACAGACGGCGCTAAATATTGTGGAATAAAACTAGGGTTCGTGTGTGATTAATGTTAGGGTTGTTGAGCTTCGAGCTTTAATGGCTGCACTTGCGTTTTCGTGACCTAATTCGGGTCCTCACAAGATGCCTACGTATCTCAGAGTTGAGAATCAAGCCAAGACGTAGTTCTGAGATGAGGGGTCTGGCCCTTTATATAGGCTGTGGGAGCCTTAGAATCGTAATAAGGTTTGGAGACTTGGTGGACAAGTCACCGTCATTGAGGAAGGTTCCGACTCCTTCCTTGTAGGAGTTAGTTTCCATGTCGAATTAGGTGTCTTGGAGGCTACATAATATCCCAGGGATATTCTAGAACGTTCCTTGTTTCTAGAACGTTCGCGGTTTGTGGATCAGGCCATGTTAGAAACAAGCTTATACCGGGCGTCCCCGGTTTGGGCTGTTCTGTTGGGCCTAATCCTTAATTACGAATTTAATGCCCAACTAGGGTTTCGGGCCTTATTTATGAGCCAATAAATATTATATTAATTATGTCTTTAGGGATTATTTTTCACCCATATCAATATCATTAAACAATATATACAATAAAATATTTTAATTGAAATAATCTTTAAATGTATTTGTTATAATAATAAAAGATAACCTTTTATTTCATTGATATTATTTCTTTTATAACTAGAAATATACAATTTTTTAATTAACCAATAATTTTCTTATTATATCCTATTATATAATAAGAGTAGGAGGGATAATAAACGAGTACTACCATAGGTCAAGGGTTCAATTCTCACTAACAACATAATTATATTTAATATTTATAACTTTAAATATACTAATAAAATATATGATAAAATTCACTTTTCAAAACTTATTTTTTTTATATAAACCAACATTGCATTGATTTGATAATTTACAATGTCAAAGCATCTCAAAATATGAGATTGCTTAGATGTAGTATATCGACGATTACAACCTCTATGAACCAAAAGCCCTAAGAACAACAGCACCGAAAGAGACATTAAGTTGTACCCATGCTAATGCATGCAAGCATCTAAACCTGGATAAAAGGATATATGTACCATAAAAACATCCTCGCATAATAACAACGGTCTGTATTTTTTAAAATTCATTAATCATCTATTAAATTTAATATTGGAAACTCATTGATCATCTATTAAATTTGATATTAGTATACGCCAAAAATTTAGTTTACAAGATAGCATTAAAAAATTGTGAGTACATAAGCACGGAGCAGCCCTCATCTCTTTTATAAAAAACTACTATCCCCGGGCTTTCGGAAAATAATCCAAATCAAACATGATTTTAACTACTAAATAGTTCTGGTTCAAAACAAAAAGTCATGTTTGTCTTCTGTACTTCATATGTGCATATAATTTACGTTAATTTTGAAAAAAGAAAATCAAGTAATAACAAGATGTAACAAAAAAGTCAAAAAACAACTTATTATTAGTTACCTATATTTTTTACAAAATAATTTATAATATAAAAATACATGTTAGCCAATAATTATATCATTATATCCTTATCTATACTATATTATATAATAAGCAAACAGGGGTATAATTTGGTTGTTTGGTTCAACTTGGTTCAACCATCTAAAAGAATAGTAATCGTTAGATATTTAGTAAATAGATGATAGCCGTTAGATCTAATAATAAGGAATATTCTATATTTAAATCCCTCTTCTAAAGATCAAGGTTCGAATCCCGTCAACAACAAATTTACATTAAGATTTTATATTATTAGTTCTAATCAATACATATCATTTATTAAATAACTATTGTTATTACTAATAATTTTATTAATTAATATTACAAAGTTAAATTATATCCATAATAAATTATTATGTCTATTCTATTTAATCATATAATTTTAAAAGTATGTAAAAGTAACCCGTGCTTTGCACGGGCTATAAGCTAGTATTAATAATTTTTATTGAGTTATTTTTTGAAATACCGGTATACATAGCACGAATTATAATTTAATTTTAAAAAATAACGAAAAAAATCAAAATTGTTGGATTTTTCAAGTTAGTGTTTTTCTTTTGCCACAAAGTAGGACAATGTTTTACTCTTACGTTTAAATAATAATACAGTAAAACCTCGTTAAATTAATATTCGATAAATTAATAATCTTTTTAAGTTAATTATTTTTCCCAGGTACAACTTGGACCAGTTCAAAAAATGACCAATTTAGATAATAATTTTTTATAAAAATCCTATATAAATATACGGTCTCAATAATATTATAAATTAATAAGTCCTTTAAAATTATAAAAATATATGTATTACCCTTTTCTAAAATATGATTCTAGGTTCTTAAAATTTATATCTATATGAAACTAATCAGTAACCCTCTTTTTTGTTGCATCCAAAAGTTCAAATATGATATTTTTTTAAGTATTAAAAAGTTATTAATCAATATTTTTGATATCTTGAGTGATTCTCTACGTGCAAAATATGTATTATTTTGATATCATCTAAATATACATGAATTTTTACTTTGAATCTTGCTAATACTCTGAATTTGTAAAACATTATATATTGAATTAAGTATAAAACATAAATTTTACAATTTATTCTATTTAAATACATGTATTACCCTTTTGTAAAATATGATTATAGGGTTCTCAAAATTTGAAAACTAATCATTAACCTTCTTTTTTGTTGCATCCAAATGTTTGAATATGATGTTTTTAAGTATTAAAAAGTTATTAATCAATATTTTTGATATCTTGAGTGCTTCTTTACGTGCAAAATATTTAAAAAAAATTGTATTATCTTTGATATCATTTAAATATACATGAATTTTTACTTTGAATCTCGCTAATACTCTGAATTTGTAAAACATTGTATACTGAATTAAGTATAAAACATAAATTTTACAATTTATTCTATTTAAATGTATATATTTATTAACTAATTTTTTTTATTTCAAAAATTCTCTAAATTAATAATTATGAATATATCAATTAATTAATAATGTTAAAATTTAATAGAAATCTCCGATCCCAATTATATTAATTTATAATGAGTTTTGAATAATAAATTCTTGTATTCGAAATGCATAGCAATATTTTTCTATCGTCTAATAAATTTAATAATGTCAAGGCAGTGCTTCGTTTTGTAATCGCTGAGTTTTCGTTGTTTATCATCGTATTCGTTTTCCGTTTTCATTGGTCTTGCTTTCGTTGAATTGCTGAGTTCGCGTGCCCTTTTGCTGGGTTTCTTCCGAGTTCTGTGATTTCTGAGTTGTGGGTTTTGTTTGGTTTCGGAGTTTTAATTTTCTGAATTAGTACTTCTGATTGAGTCCGTAGCTGCGAGTTTATTTAGTTCTTCGGTTGTATTACTGAATTATTGTGTGGATAAGTTTGTTTGAGTCTTGATGTTAAATTACTATTCTTTGTTTTTTTTTGCTTAGTTATATTATTACGAGTTGTTTTTCTCAAGTCAACTGGGTTCCTGCATGTATGTTTTTGCTGAGTATTGAGTCCGAGTTTTTCTGTGTTGCTTTGTTTCCTGAATCTGTTGTTCTGGTTTCCGATCGAGTTGACTCGTTGGCTTCATTTTGTTTAGTTGACTCAGTTGAGTTCTTTGTTTTGCTGGATTCTTGAAAATTATTCTAGTTTTTGGTAATGATGTTAGTTGTTAAGTGGATTGTCATTTGCTGATTAGTTTTTTTGTTTTGTTTGTAACTTTGCTGTCGAAATTATTGCTGTTTGTGTTTTTTACCAAGTTTTATTCACCGAAAGTTTTTAAATCCTTAAATTGTATTTATTTGTATTTATGTGGATTGATTATGCATATAATGGTAATTGATAAATTACATAGTTTATATTTTTGATTGATAATTTAGAGAGTTTTTTAAGGAATTAATGGTGAATAGTTGAGAGTTTTTTAATTTAAATTTATGATAATTGATTGTTGTATTTAGTTTCCAGCTATTAATTTTTAATTGATGATGGATAGGCTTAATTAGGGGATTTAATTGTGTTCTAATTGATGATTGAGATTTGAATAATTTGGGGGCTAATTGATTGTGGGTTCGATTTTGATTGGATTCTTATCTGGTTAAGATATGAATAATAGGGTATAATATGTTTTATTAAATTTTTTTCTTATTCCTTTTATTTAAATAAAGAATTACTGTATCCAAAATATTCTGTATTTTTCTATAATACATATTGTGCCATTTTATATGAATTTTTTGCCTATAAAGGGTGTGCCATATTTTTTAGGCTTTTGGGACATTTATAGGTTTGTGTAATCTGTCGTCAGTTGACGAATCTTTTTGTCATTTTAGATGACTTTATAGTAGATCCTTTACGAGAAATCGATTTTTATATGTCTAACCATAGGGGACCCCTTTGGTTAGATATATAAAACTGTTTTATTATGTATACTGAGTATAATAATTTTTTAATGTATATTTGATTAATGTTTCTTTGACATAGTTTTACTTGTTGTGTTGATATTTTCAGTTCCCGTGGGTGGAAAGAAGTGTAAAGAGAAGATGGATGACAACCGAATTTTGGGTTTAGGGTAATCAACAAGATACCTATTCTGGTGGGAGGAAGTGTGAGTAGATGGATGAAGGCGGGATTATGGATTACTATAGTGGATGAATCAGTTTGAAGAATCAAGAAGTTTCTAGTCATTTGATTCTTAGGCTTTTGTAAAATGATGTAGTCTTTTATTTAGTAGGGCACTCTTTTTCCACGCTTGAGTTTTTTCCCATAGGGTTTTGCTCTTGTGGGGTTTTTTAACGAGGCTTTTTTTGGTGGATATAAAGGTGTAATTATCTAACTCCCGGGGGAATCTCTTTCTTATGGGTCGTTAGATTCATGGATTGGTTAAGCATACCTTTTGGATAGATGATGAACTTTTATTATCTCTTCAGATGTATCATCTGTTTCTTTTCATGAATAAAATATATCATTCCCCACAAAAAAAAATTATAGTGAGTTTACTGTATATCCATTAGCCGAATTGATGACGAAGTCTCTGGTCAGAGATATACATCTAATTTGGCACATAATTTAAATCTGTATGAATGGAGTCAATCATATTGGTAACGAATTAAATTGCAATATATATGTTGTGCCCAAAATTTGTAATGGGCTTAATTTTAGGCCCACGGGTATTGAGGATTGTTAGGATAATTGGAAGGCAAGTACTAGTTTGAAGGAAGCTGGAGAGGTGTATATTTTGAGGGTAGCTCTGGAGGTGGAGGTTCGCATTTGGGAGAAGCTGTGTAGGTGCAGGTGGGCTTACAGGCTCCACCTCGGCCGAACGGATAAGGATTGACTCCTAATTTGTAGGAAATACGAATTGAGTCCTGCTAATAGTCTATTTTAATGAGGGACACGTTTCTAATATGATAAATATTGGATATTTGTGATATATGTATACACATACACGGAGTTCTCATATGAGTAGGATTTGAGAGTTCTACTTCGAATAGGACTCTACTAAGTGGCTAGCTGAATCTAGGATAAGGCATATTTCTACACAAACACTTCAAGATCAGCATTGGAGGAAGGATAAAATACATCAATTTCGTGGCTTATTGGTCAAGAAAAGGAGTCCATAACCTAAAGAACTACATGGGGCTTGATTCCTATAAATAGGAAATTTAGGCAATTAGCAAGGGGTCGGTTTTTTACTTTTTTGATACACAAGGCACGTGTACCCTAGGAAATCATATTCCGGGCATTTGGCCGGAGATATATGTCATTATTGTCCGGTGACCTTGCTAATTCAGCCCATTAAACACTAAATACCATTATTAGGTTCAGCTATCCTGTTTTGTTACAGCTGTTCGGTTTGTTTAATTATCCGAAAACCAAGGATAATTTCCGTTATTCCGGCGAGGCTTTCTCGGGGTGTTGTGTGAAATTTTTGCACAACATTTTTGGCGCTAGAAGGAGGGGCGTTTCTCTCTTAAAAAATCAGTTGGTGAATCAATGTCGGAAAATTCCGAACCAGTTCGGACGCCAAGCGGCGAGGATGGTAGGCGTAAGGCCAATCCTGATGGTGAAGTAACTGCTAAGGATATCCTCAACCATCTTCAAGCTATGGATGGTAGGATTGACCAGTTGGAAAGGAAATCATCACGGAAAAAGAAAGGACAAAGAAAGCATAGGTCCTCGGAAAGGCGCTTTAGACGGCGTGAAGTGACACCAAGAAATTTGGATTTTGGGAGTGAAGAAGAGCCTGAACAGGAGGCTCGAAAAAATAATTTCTCTGATGTTGAAACGGATCGAGAGAATGTGGATCGGAAGGAAGGTCCTGTGGATTCCCCAACTAGGAGTGTGAGCGTATTTGATCGAGTCGGGAAGAAGCTCAATAACAAAGATTTACGGCATGTGTTGGATGGAACGAATGAGAAGGTGGATGGAAATGACAACCTTGACAAGTCTCAGTCGAGGGGTTCTAAGAGCTATAGGAAGGAAAAATCTAAAAATGAGGAGCGGACTCATGACAGGAGGTCTAAGTCCACCAAGCTCCAATCAGCCGTCGGGAGTGAAGACAGCTCCAGCTCCCGAGACAGTTCAGCTCACAAACAGAATGGAGACTCGAATGAAGACACGGATGAGAGTGAGGAATACCTCTCGGATGGAGAGGATGCAAATTATAAGGTGGCTGATTTAAGGAAAGCTCTGGAAAAAATTAAAGCTGAGAAGAGGTCGACATCAGGCCTAGCTGTAGCTTCACCTTTCACTAAAAAGGTCCGAGATTCACCCCTTCCACCTAGGTACAGGGGGGTAGGAGATTTGAAGTTTGATGGCACCACAGATCCAGTGGAATATATCAGTCGTTTTAGTACTGAGATGGAGGTGTACCAAGTCAGGGGGGTAGATTATTGTACATTTTTTTTTTATTGGGATATCCCTAGTTTGATCATTAGATTAGCTTGAAATGTTGATTGAAGTTTGGTTTTTAGGTTTGTATTCTAAGGAGGTTTGTATTGGAGTAGCCCCTATATATATATATATATATATATAACCTTTTGCTCAAATACAAACCATTTTTAAAATGAGAACTACAAACCAACACTAAATATATTATATTTCATTTATTCTAAGGGCCCCGCCAGGGGCACCTTCACAAAAAATGTCATAAATTAGCTCACCAATGTTCAACAAAAAAAACTGTTCACTGCCACGTCAGCAGTGAACAGTAACTTCAAATATTTTTTCATAACTAAATAGAGGATAGATTATTATACGTTTTTTTGTATTGGGGTACCCCTAGTTTGGTCATTAGATTAGCTTGAAATGTTGGATTGGAATTTGGTTTTTAGGTTTGTATTTTAAGGAGGTTTGTATTGGAGTAGCCTTCTATATATATATATATATATATATATATATATATATATATATATATATATGCTCATGTTCGAGGGAGAACCCTCTTACTTGAGAGAACCGAGAGACCAGATCTACATCCATTGATTTGTTTTTAATCCGATGGTTTTAAATATTCAGCTATTAATTAAAAATAATTCCATGTTTATCTCAAAAGGACATAATTGGAAAATAAAAAACAAGCAAATAAATTAGCTATTAATGTATATATGGAATCAATCAATCAGATATTTGATTCAATCATTAAGATTGCCATTAACAAAATATTTGGTTCAATCACTTAATATTTGATTAAATCAATCAGAATATTTGATTCAATCGCTTAAAATTGCTATTAGCGTAAGTTTTGTTTTTTTTTTGAACAAAGCGTAAGTTTTGTTTATTAACATATTTAATTACCATTTGTGTCTAGCAAATTAAAATTTCCAGATTGATGCATATCTTTAATAGCTTTAAATTTTCAATATCATTTTCATATTTCTTAGTAACATTATATTTTCATATGTAATTTTCAAGAATATGAGTTTATTAAAATTTGACTTGATACTAATAAAATTTTCTTTGAATTTTACAAAATTTTTTAAGACTTGTACGAGTAATTGGTATTATAACTTTAGTACATGTCGTAAAATAGTAGAACAAGTTGTGTTCTATTAAATGTTCTATAGTACAATCGATATAAAATATATTTCACATTCTTGTAACACATTCAAATGAAGTGGAATACTCCACACATATTTAAATATATTTTTTAAAGAACACATGTTCTAGAACACTAGAACGTTTATAGATTTACCTTCTATCAAGCAAATATTTTATTAAAGATTCCATTTTCCTAAAAAATGGTAGTTAATTTCACTTGTTAAATATTTTAAAATTGTAATATAATTTTATTAGATATTTACATTTAGGCTCTACTAAATATTTTATTATTTATTATGCACAAATAGAGCACTATAAATAATTTATCCAACATTTAAGAAAATTTAAATAATAATTTTTCAAATTAAATTCAATGTAAATAAACTGATATACTGATTTGAAACACGTAAGAAAATCTTGTTGTCTTTTATAATATTTCTACATGTAACTTAATTTTAAAAAACATGTATAATTTTTCTTTTGAAAAAATAAATATGTAGAAATATTATGTAATATACCAAGATTCTCTTAGGCATTTTTTTTTAGTTTTATTTAGATTTTTTTCGATTTCCTACTATATCTTAGATTTTTTAAGATATTTCATAATATGTTTTCAATGATCAATTCAAAATTATTATAATTAAAACTTTTTAATATGTGTTATATTTATTCTGATATGTGTTATATTAATTTATCAAAGATTATGTTAAGTGTTTTTTTTAATTCACTAAAGATTTCATCAATTGTTTTCATTAATTTATTAAATATTTTGTTAAGTGTTTCATTAATTTATTAATTTATTAAATATTTCGTTAATTTTTTTTTTACTAATTTATTAAAGTTACCCTTAAATGTTTTAATTAATTTGTTAAAGATTCTGTTAAGTGTTATTATTAATTTATTCAAGATTCTGTTAAGTGTTTTGAATAATTTATGGAATTTAATGGAATATAGTATAATGTGATTACCCAACAAATGCAGTAAAAGTAAGTAAACTAAATCTATGTGAAACATTTAATAAAATCTCTTCTCGTCGTAGAAATGCACATTAAAGATATTTTAAATAATTAATATTTTGTTAATAAAATATTAAAAAAATCTCTTATAATCGTAAAAATAATATGAAACAGAAGTTATTTTATATTTAAAATATATTTAATGAAACACTTAAGAGAATGTACTTAAGAGAATCTATGTAAAATGCATATATAGAAATCTAACTAAAGAAAAAAAAATTGTATATTTTATTTCTTTTGAAAAATATATCAACCTCATATTTTATTATGTGAAACATTTAAGAGAATCTCGTCTCGTGATATAAATGATAAAAGAATTTTCTTTTAATGACATAAGAATTTTATTTTTAAATCATTAATATTTTTAATCAAACACTTAAAATAATCTCCTCTAATCGTAAATATAATATGTTTACATAAGTAAGTTATATTAAATTATTTAATTTTTTTTACAATACACTTAGGAGAATCCACGCAAATATTTTGGTAAAAATAATTTTATTAAATTTATGAAGCACTCAAAAAACTATTCTCATCGAAGAAATGACACATGAATGTTTTTTTTTTTAAATAGAACAATTAAGAAAATCTTGTCTAGTCATAAAAATTATTTGTTATGTAAGTAAGTTATTTTTAATAAAACACTTAAGATAATTCATGTAAAGCAATTAAAAGAATATATATATATATATATATATATATATATATATATATATATATATATATATATATATATATATATATATATATATATATATATATATATATATATATATTCTCTTAGGTGTTTTTTTTGAAATGGTTCCCTTAGGTCTTTTGTTAATTATTTGAAATCATAATATTACTTTATCAAATATTTATATTAAGATTCTTTTAAATATTTTATGGATATGAAATAAGTTTCGAATATAGTTATGTACAAGCACAATGTTATAAATAATTCATAGAACATTTAAGAATATTTTTTCGAATTATAATTCAAATTTTTTTATAACTTCCTTTCATAACAATTCTCGAAGAAATCTCAAAAGGATAATAAAAGAAAATAAATTGATACATTGAAGCACATATGGTATATTAGATGATATTTTATATGTAACTTAATTTTTTAAAAAATATTTAGTTTTTAAAAAAAATATAAAAAAATATTATGTAATACACCAAGATTCTCTAAGATGTTTTGTTAATTATTTTAAAATTGTAATATAATTTTATTAGATATACAACACTTAACTACTTAAGGGAATCTTATTTTGTCAAATAACACAATTATAATTATTATATTGATGTATATAATCTTAATTTTTCAAAAAAGTGTTAAATATAATATGAAATAAATAAGATACAAAATATTTAAACGAATCTCATTATGACAATTGGAAAAAAGATTTTAAGATAATGCAACTCATTGATTCAATATTTGTTTAAATTATTTTAATACCAAATTTTTTAACACATTTGAGATTCTTTAAATTATTTTAATATTTTGAAATTTTAGAATGTGTTTTAATAGTTGAGAAACAAAATAAAAATAGTTGAGAATATAAATGAAATGGAGAGTATATTAATTTTATACGTTTCACAAAATGTCTTCTATTTTAACATTACGTAATAGAATTTTCAAACACTTAATAGAATCTTAAAATATCAAAACACCTTTGGAGTGTAATATTTTGTAATTATTTTTATAATTTAATAATTTTCTTACATGATATATAGTCAAAATATTTAAAAATTAATAATTAAAAACTAAAAAAATATATTAATAAACTAATAATTAGAGGTGAGTAAATAAATTAAAAAATATTAATATACATGATAATTTATCCAATACTATAAATAAATATTTCTTAAAATATCAAATTTTTATTAAAATATTTAATTGATCTACAATAAGTTTTGAATATTACGATTACATCACTATAAATAGTTTATCCAACATTTAAGAAATCTATAGAATATATTTTCGAATTAAATTTCAATTTTTTTATAGCATGTCTTTCAAAATAATTCTCGAAAGAATCTCGAAAAGATAATAAAAAAAATTGACATATTAATTTGAAACACGTAAAAGAATATTGGTGGAGTACCTAAGATTTCTACATATAACTTAATTTTAAAAGAAATGTATAAATTTCCTTTATATATATATATATATATATATATATATATATATATATATTGTGTAATAAACCAAGATTCTCTTAGATATTTTGTTAATTACTCTGTAATATTATTTTAATAGATATATATAGTAAGTTTCTACTAAGTATTTTATTGAACTAAAACAAGTTTTGAATATAATTAAGTACAAATATATTGTTAACTCGAATATACTTGTAGAAGGGGGTTGAATTCAAGTATAAGTAATCGTCTCTGATTTTTTGCTTAAGTAAATAACAATAACAAACGAATGAATAAAACTGTTTGTATTAATAAAATCAAATAAAAACTCTACCAAATGTGTACAATACCTTTAGCAGTTGGTCTCAATACAAATCTCTCTCTATTTGTTCACTCGTATGCTCACAATGTTCACAAATCTCACACACATTACAATGATATAGAGAGAGTATTTATAATGTATACATATCAACTAATAACAGAAAGTAACAATCAATACATGGTAATGTTCTGTCGTCCAGTTGATAGTTCCCACCAATAGTCCGATCCTTTTATTCATGCACACTTCTTTCTGAATACCAGATCCTATAGTATAGCACTTTCCAATTCTGCATCTTCAATACAATCAAGGTCTGTCCATAGTCCCTGAAACTCGTAGTCCGTGGCTTATAGTCTCTGATCGAGTACTGTTCACAGTTCTGCAGTTCTTGGATAACTGATTCATCCTTAATTGAATGCTAAATCCTTTATAATATCAGGGTATTACAAGAAGTGTAATGTTATTCTATTCTACACATCACAACTCATGAATTATTCCTAACAATCTTCCCCTATTTATGATTTATAATGTGAAGCATAAATCTGAGTTGTTGATGTAACAATACAACTAGAATAGAATATATTCAACTATTATTTACATGAAGTTAAGTCACACAAGTACCTCAATTACTCACTCAGCCTTAATTCTTCTGAACTGTGAATTGTCTCTGAGAAATTCTTCAAGCAGAGCATCTTCAGTTTTGGCTAAGACTTCACCAACACTCTGTTTCAGATCTAACATGTCACCATTATCAGTAATGATTTGATAATGCAGAGCTCTTAGATTATCTGGCCTGTATCTGAAATGATTAAGATTTTCAATAGAAACAGAATCATACTTTCCTTCCATAGCTTGATAATAGACAAATGATCCACCATCATCAATATTGATCTCTAATTATTTATATTCAATCTCTTTGTCTTGTCCATCAGAATCAATATAATGTAGCTTGAAAGGTGGTACATTCTCCTTCTTTGCTCCATATAAATCTCTTTAACAATTTATCATCTCACCAGTCCAATGCATAAGTGATGCATTATAATTCTGAGTAACTTCAGCATTTTTGTGTAACAAGAATCGAACATAAACTGACTCCTCTTCCTTCTTATGATATAATAACGTATATAAGTCCATCCATCTCACTCTACCATCAGATAAGAAGTACACAAGAAAAACATCTTTTTCTTCTTTGTCAACCATTCCTCTTCTAGCATCATATTCTTGATATGTATTCACTCTATGAACAAGCTGTGCAGAGATCAGTTTATTAAGATGTATTTGAGTCAACTTTTCACCAACTCTATCCAAGAGTGAATGAGGATCAGCCTTCAGCTTTGCAACATCTGTGGTCTGCTTACTCATCTCACTATGACCAGCCCACTCCTCTCTTGAGGTATTAATGATTGTAAATTTTGACTCATAGTCTAGTAAGATGGTTCCTTTGTTGTTGAATGAACTTATTTCTCAACACCAGTAGTAGATTGAACATTTTGTGATTTCATCATCTCCTCCTGTGTAAATCCTACATTCTTCAAATTGATATAATTCCCCGACACTACATCTTTTACAACTTGTTCCTGTAGAAGAATTGATGCAGTATCCGGTACTTGAAGAGTTTTAGCTTTCTTTGTTACAGACCCTGACTGGCCAGAAACTTGCTTTCCTTTAGATCTAGAATGATCAGATTTACCAGCTTCAGTGCCTGTACCTACTTTATCTTTTCCTCTCCCAACATTCGAACCACCACTGCCACCACCATTACCATTATATCTTCTATCAGACTTGTCCTTAGTAGCATCAGCCTTGCAAGTATCTTTGATGACTATTCCTGTTTGCCTCCTCTTAATTGTTTTTATCTCCCCCTTTTTAACATCAGCAACATTGCCTCCAAGAGTTTCAGTGAGAGAACAAATAAGATTCATCAAAATAGCCTGATTTTCCATGATAGTGACCTGGTTATCCTCCAATTCTTGAAGTCTATGATGAACATCTGTTTGAGATTGTTGAATGTTCTCAAGAACTTTCTTGTGTGAATATAGTTGAACATCAATGTTGGAAGTTACAAACTGCATAGAATCATTGGTAGCTTGAATTGCAGTATCAATGCATGTAACTTGAGTAGCAAGACCTTGAACAGACCGGTTCACAGAAGAAAGATAAATATCCAAAATTCTATGAGAATCAGCAAGAAGCTCACTACTATAATTGAATTCAGCAATTCCCTTAGCATGAGCTAATGTCGTAGGATCTGAAACTTCATCTGGATAAATACCATACTTGTTAAAGAATTCCAGTTTGTCATTGGCTCTAGCACTCTTAATTTTACCAATGTGCTTGATACGTGTGAAAGAATCAGGATCAGTAATGAATGAACCATGAGCAAGTTCAGTAGGAAAATCCTGATCCCAATAAGTAAATGTCTCATTCTCTTCGGATTCAACATCAGAATGATTAGACATAGTATCATCAATCTGATTGTAAAAATCAAGATGCAAAGGTGTGGCTTTCTCAAGAGCATGTTCTCTGTCATTAGCTTGAAGCCGTTGAATAAACGTAAAATTCATAGAATCAAGGCCCAAAGCATGAGCTTCTACTAGAGTAGTTGGACACTTTTTGATCAAAATAACCAAATGAGAATGACTTACAGCTACAACGGGAGTATATGAAACTGAAGAAAAAGGTGTCATAGACAAATGTCCAACATCACTAACATCCTGATCTTCACCAGTATCCTGTGTGCTAACAGTTACAGACTATGACTCCTTGTTAGGTCCAAAATAGTTTGTAGAAGGGGGGGTTGAATACAAACTATGTCGTTTAATCGAATTTGCTCTTTTCTTAAAATATTAAATCAAGAACAAATTGATGCGGAATAAAACGAATACCGATATTTCAAGTTGAATATAAAATTTATATTAACTTGATGGGGTATGTCTAAATACACGGGTACAAATTACAAGGTTTGATGACCAAACTAATTATTACAAATTCTATAGAAAATTCGACATGAATTTTTCTATATTTGTAAATAAAAAGATCGAAATTAATTATTACAAATTCCATAGAAAATTCGACATGAACTTTTCTATATTTGTAATAAAAAGATCGAGAGGTTCTAGGGAACTTAATCCGCTAGATAGTTCCAATAGTACAAGTAAGCAATTTCTAGTGGTTTAGATTTAACAATACAAGCTAGAAATAATTGACAAGATTTAATTTGAGCTCAAGAACATTTTCTCTCTTGGTCTCTCGCTTTTCTCTCGGCTCTGTCTGATGAAGAGAAGTGAAGAATGTGAAGTGTTCTGCTGCCTTCTGTCTTTTATAACACAACCATAGTCATATTTCTTTGTTTTAACCGATATAACAATCAGTTAACACATTCGGTATGACTATCCACTGCAAGTAATATGACAGTCTCTTCCAATATAACTTTCGGTATAACTATCCTTAATACTTAATATGACAGTCTGTTTGAACTAGATATGACAATCAAATTTTCTTTTTGCCTGGATATAACTTTCGGTATGACAATCCAAATTTTTTTTTGCCTGGATATAACTTTCGGTATAACTTAATAAAAAAGCTCGGCTCAGATGTACTGATTGAAATTGAAACAAAAGTTGAACTGTTGTAAGCTGAAAGCCAGTCGCGGGGAGGAGAGTAAGAGTCACACGCAGGCTGCTTTGGTTTTGTTTCCAGCGCGTGTGAGACACGCGCACCTCTGGCGCGTCTGGAGCTTCTGCGACAGCTTCAATCAGCATGCTTTTTTTTAGTTCAATGTTACAGGATCATGCATGCATGTGTGGTCTCTCTGTCCTCTGCTGTCGTCTCCTTTTTTTTTATTAAAACAGTCGACTACTTTTTTTTTCTTTTTTTTCTTCACCCGTTTCTTTTTATTTATTTTGTTTCTTTTGACTTAATTAAATCTAATCAATTAATCATTTAAATAAATAATGATTAATTGATTAATTAATTAAATCAATTAAGATTAATATATTAATTCAAAATTAATTAACATGATAATTAATTTAATAAATAAATTAATTTAATATGAATTAATTTATTAAATTAAATCAATTACATAATTATATTAATTAACTAAGAATTTATATAAATCCTTTTGCAACCGAAATCTATTTCTTGAACCACTGAAAGTAATAAAGAATTACCACCGAATTTTTGTTGACGCTCGATGCACGGTCTGGTTCATGAGCGACTAACTCCAACGGCTTTTCTTTATTTTTGACTCTATGAATTGGTTCATGTCTTCCTTTTTCTTCACTCTTTTTCAAACCTTTATAATCTGTATTCTGCCACTGTAGGAACCTCTTGTCACTATAAATAGAACCCACTGTCTTGATTACTCCACTGATGCTTGATCAACTGAATGAACTTCTTCAAGTGTAGTATACCTCAAAATGGTAGATTGACTTTGTCTTCTTTCTTTTGACAGTTAATACAATCTGAGATTCCTTGTGACAGTATATGTACTATTTACTATTACAATCTTGTTTAAGTTGAGTCGTATCCTCGAAATACAAATAAGCTACATCATATGCCTTTCAATCTCCCCATATTTGTTTGTTAGACAATAACAAGCAAATACCTAGAGGATAACTCAACTACAAACAAGAAGAAGATAAAGCATTAAAGAACTATAGTAAATAATACATTAAAAAAAATTTCTGGTTTAGATATAACATTTCCAGAATCTCAGTAGATGAAATGATAGATGATTGTTCCTCTGGAAATGAACTGATCTTCATTAAGTAACTCATCTTCATTTCTCGACATACCTGCCTGATAACCCTTTACATCTTACATTGAACATTATCAGCAGATACTGGGAATTCTACAGTGGTAAAGAATATGACTTGTCAACCACATACTGAAGAATTCTTCTTTGTCATTTCATACTTCTCTCCTTTCTTATGTCTCCCCACCTAAGGTGATATGTCTCTTGCTTATAACGGTGAACACTCCTTATCTCCCCTGACAAGGCGAATAAATCTATCTTCCCCTCACAAGGTGAATACTCCCCCATTCTAAGGTATATTTTTTTTATATCTCTCCCCCTTAGATAGAACATCTCCCTCTCACTAAGGTAAGCTTATAATCTCCCCCTTAGTTGAGTATCTCTTACTAAGGCAATCTTTGAGTATATCTTCTTCAAAATATCTCTCCCCCTTAGTTGAGTAATCCTCCAAGCATTCAATTATAGCAAACATCCAATTAAATTAGATGATACCATATTTTCAATTATAACTCACCTTTTACCTTTAGTACAACAGATTCTTCATACATCTAACATTGACTGCTGCAATAAAGAAAAGAAGCTTTGCTTGTGTTGAAGGATTTTCATCCAAATGAAGGATTTTCATGAAGACTTCCAGAATAGAAGTATGTAGACTGATCAACTTTGCCCTTTAGATATTATAGAATGGCCTCACTATTGATCATCTTGACAACCAAATCTTCCGACAATTTCCTTGTATCTCCCAAATCTTGTAAGTAAACTTTGTTTGGGAATAGGGAATGAGATTTAGTGTTTATCTTTCTTCCTCACTGTGAGTGTGTGATTCTGTTTCGTGTACCTCACAAGTGTTTAACTCATCTCTCCACTCATATCACTTAAAATGAGTGATCTCATCTCTCAACTCTCAAGTGTTTACACTCATGCTCACTAGTGTATCACTCTTATCTCTCATAGCTCCAACATCCATGTGTACCTACAAGGAAAATTCACCATAGCCCCTTCTAGAGAGGTCACTGGTGGTGCAATGGGGTTTCTCAAATCCCCGATCCTCGTTAGACTCGTCAGACGAATCTGAGTCATAATCTACAAGTTGATAAAAATTTTCCCTTTTTATGGGTTTCAGATTTGAATTCTGAGAAGGTAAACAATGAAATCAAAACTTATAATTAAAATCATGTTTCCATCTAATGTCTATGAAGACATCACCTTGTTAAACTCATCAGGTAAATCTGAATCATAGTTAACAAGTTGCTGATCCGCACCTATGTCGGATCCGATACCCGCAGGATCCAGAGATGTTCCCTCTGGGGAGTTAGATAATGATCTTGTTGAATTTTGCATTGAGATCAATACCTTCTCTCGAGGTCTGTAAAGACTCTTGGTTCTTTGAGGAACCTTCAACTTATAATCCTAATCGTAATATGGTCGGAGTATGAGTTGTTTCCGTCAATTCATCCTTAGTGTGTGCAATCTCACTTTGTGCATAGAAAGTATTTTAGTCTTGTGTATGAAGTAGTGACTTACCAACAGATACCTTGGCTGACAGGCGAATTTCAATAAACTCATCATTTTAAGATAATGAATCCAGAGACTGTTTTAGTGCCATTTTCAGCTCTGCATCCTTTTGGGAGAATGCAGGCGAGCTTACAGATACCTCAAGTTATATACATCTATTCTCCTTGAGAGGTAGAGCTGTGGGTTTACTATCCCTCACATCCTTATTTGCTGCATCAAGTGCAGTTACTCCCTTAATGACCTTTAGTCAAATAAGTTACTTCCACTTTAGGGGTAAGTTAGGATGTGTTTAGATTTGGATTTATAGTCCGGGATAGAAGTTGTTGGGTTTACAACCTCATTACTTACAATGTGAGAAAACTTCCACTAGGAGCTGAACCTGCATCACATAGCAATAGAGCAATATAGAGATAGAATGCATTTCCATCATACCATAACATTGTGTGAAAACATATGCATTATATCCAATGAGTGAAATGATGTACAATAGTGACTTCAAAAAGTTTTACAATATAAACAATCACAACTGTAGAAAAAATTGAGTTTTTCTTTTAAAAACTGTTAATGTGCAAGAGTTTGTATTTATGCATAAATCAATGTATTATCATGTCTTTTAATGAAAACTAGGTCGTTTTAATTTTAAAAGACACAAACTCTTGACTTTGCAGTAATTTAGAAAGAAAGATTTTCTTTAAGTGCTTATTATGTATAGAGAACTTTAACACAAAAGTTAGTGAAAAGACTCATACAAGCACTGAATGTAGTTTAGGTAACAAAGATTACCAAGTACATAAGTACAGATAACCAATGTCTCTCCTTTGGCACTTCATTACTTAGCACAACATAAACTAAGTAATTGACTGATGGATGTAAAATATTCTAAGAACTATCATATGTATAAAGTGGTGTATAACCAGAATTAGAGAATTTAATTTTGAAAATTTTCACCATTTCAAAATATGATAGGAGACCGAATGTAATTTTAAGTCTCACTTACTTAGAAAGTTGAACACCTTAATTTATACTAACACTAATGATTTATAGATAAGACACATTTACTCAGAATAAATCCTAAGTAATATCATCATAGATAATATATACATCACAATTAGTTTGCAATAAAGTATCAGAACAGCTAGCAATTGTCAGTGAACAAATATTTTACTATTTGATACCAACTGCTAGTATTTATCAAATACTTTAAAATGCAAGTAATTGTGTTTATTATTACTTTACCAAAATTAAATTATGAGTAAATAAACCATTGAATGGCTTCACGTCATAATTTAACTAAGATATAAATAATCACTGCTAAATACTAAATATTCAATGATACCAATTGTTTGATAAATTCAATCTATTGTAAGATAAATTCAATTTAGTGAAGATTGAATTGTTACATTGAGTACCAATTGACAGAATGAATATTAGTATCTAACTACTTAAGAACATCATTTACTGATATTCATAAGTATGAGGAACTAGTTGACAAGAAATACACAAGCTCTTAAGATATAACATTTCAAACTTATGACTTCAAGGCAACTCCTCGATAATAACAATTGTTAACTCCTAACAACTGTTTACTGGTAGACAACCTTGGTTCTATAAATAAGACTCGATTACCAAAGTTGTCTTGTCTGCAATCTTAGAAATGATATTCTAAGTCCTATACACCTTGATCCATAGTATATAACATTTATTATCAAAGTGATTAGAAGCTTACAAATAAGCATAAAAATTATTCCAAGTAACTGAACAATGGTCACTTTAGATATTTCAATATCCATAGTTCTACTTGGAGAATTTTCATACTATGCATAGTAATATGAGTGAATTGTAAAAGATATAACAATGATTACTTAGAGGAGTTCTAAGTAATTTCACACATACCAATATATCTCACAATTAGTTAGTAAATAGAATTCTAACTAAATATCATTAACTGATATAAGTCAAAACTTCAATACAACCAATTGTTAGAGCCATGATATTAATTATAGTGAATTTATGAAAATGGGATATAAAAGTTCACTAGAATTAACATCTCATAACTGATTGAAGACCAATACAGATTAGATCCAAATTAGTTAAGTTGTTTATTTATTTTAATAAATATGAGGTACAGAGCAAATACTAAATTGAATTGCTTTAGATTCTATAACTCATATTAATCAAAGTAAATAATTAAATAAATAAATAATAAATCTCTATGAGTTAGATTTTAGCATTTAAGTATTTTATTATCCTGAAATAATCACCACTAAAATATATTACAATTATACACATGGCAATCATTCAACAGATAATTCTCAGCGTGAGGTATGGATGTAAATAAGTTCACAAGTCCTTTCAATACGGACAATTGAATACTTGTGAGCTTACTTAAGAATTACTTAACAGATGGGATATACAAATCATATAACATTAATAAAATCCCAAGTTTATAAACCAATATTGAAAATTTAATTTCATCAAGTGATTTAGTAAACGTATCTGCAAGTTATTCTTGACTAAAGACATGCTCTCTCAAAAGAATTGATACCTTATGCAAGATGCTTAGCCTTGAGCGTTCCACAGAGTTGTTGGAGATGAAGTTGTTTCCTTGTGTTCTCCTACTTTCGTACAACTCATTTGATCTATCTCTATGCAGCAAAACATGTCAGAACTGATGTCTCTAGGGTACCAACTCTGCAGATTTGGGTCCAACTTAAGACATCTGAAAATCAAGTGTAATAACTACAAGAATAAATTCTCTAGGTTCCACTTGGAACTATGCACAATTGCATAATTGAGAATAAAATATGTGTGTAAGTGATCTAATAGCAATTGAATAAGATAATGAGCTGATGATTCCTCTATAGCCTGATTAGGTCCTAATTAGTAGATCCTGAACTTATTGGGTCAAATATCTCTAGGGTACCATTTACTTGGATTTGGGTCCATCTTAAGATTTTTGATTACCAACTTGTTAGGTCCAAACTAATAGGTCAAAATCCAGTTATAGTGGTGTGTTGACAGAGAGTCTTGACAGGTCTAGAATCTTCTGAACAAAAACAAAAGATCCTGGACTTACTTTTATTGTCATCATTCTTTTGGCTTACTTGTGCTCCAAATAGAATTATTCTTTTGGCTTGCCTGAGTTCCTAAAAGGATTCTTCTATTGTCTTGCATGAAGTAATTCAAAAGAATTGCAACTTTACCAATATAAAAACAGCAAATATCTTGATACCAATTTTTAGTTAGTAGACCAACATATAATATAATCAAGATATCATTGCACATATATATCATTTATGTTTGTGCCTAAAGATGTAGAGAGTTCTATAAATGTGACACCAATTGTTAAAAGATACCAACTGTGAAAGATTGATACCAAATATTAAATTATAGGTAGGGTGTCATACCATGTCTTCCATGCTTGCTTGAGTGATGATACCAGTTCATACTAACCTGTAGAGATTTTCAATTATCTCACCAACTAGGAGTGCACTTGTTCACATTCCTCTAGCATCCAGATTCAGTAGGTCCAGATGTCCATTATGATCATGAATGTACAACAGGTGCCTGATATCCTCAAGTCTTGTCACTGGTGCTTCTTGTTAGATATACTGTCTTATCATCTTGTAACCTTGCACCTAGTTTGGCCTTGTCCCTCATAACAATGCCTTGACATCCAGTTAAACTTCTGGTTATCCTTATACCAAATACAGCCTTGTTGTTTGGTCTGGATACCAGCTTCCATTCAATCTACCTTTTGTACTGATTGAGATCATCTTGTATTGCAATCACTCAATTTGGATCTTTCAGAGCCATTGTAGCTTTATTAGTTTCTTCTGAAAGAAAACTAAAGAAATAATCATTGGTACTTAAATCTAGAGCTGTTAACGAACCGAGCTGTTCGTGAGCAAGCTCGAGCTCGGCTCGTTAAGGGCTCGGCTCGGCTCGGTTCGTTAAGAGCTCGAGCTCGAGCTCGAACACAAAAAAAAGCTCGTTAAGCTAACGAGCTCGAGCCGAGCTTTTAACATGTGCGGCTCGAGCTCGGCTCGAGCTCGGCTCGAGCTCGTTCGGCTCGGTTCGGCTCGTTAAAAGCTCGAAAAAAAATCAAAATTTTTACTTTTTCTTTTTTTATCTTCAATCAAATTAATTTTTTATTTTTTGAAAATTTGGGAATATCACTAAATTAGATATATATTGACATCCGTATGGTTGGATCGTCGAAAAATATTTTTTAAAAAATAGAAACAACAATTCGTGACAAAGCACTAGTTACTAGTACTAGTAAAATTAGTAGTGATCTACTAAGATCTCCAACCAAATTAATTTTTTATTTTTTGAAAATTTGGGAATATCACTAAATTAGATATATCTTGACATCCGTACGGTTGGATCGTCGAAAAATATTTTTTAAAAAATAGAAACAACAATTCGTGACAAAGCACTAATTACTAGTACTAGTAAAATTAGTAGTGATCTACTAAGATCTCCAACCAAATTAATTTTTTATTTTTTGAAAATTTGGGAATATCACTAAATTAGATATATCTTGACATCCGTACGGTTGGATCGTCGAAAAATATTTTTTAAAAAATAGAAATAACAATTCGTGACAAAGCACTAGTTACTAGTACTAGTAAAATTAGTAGTGATCTACTAAGATCTCCAACCAAATTAATTTTTTATTTTTTGAAAATTTGGGAATATCACTAAATTAGATATATCTTGACATCCGTACGGTTGGATCGTCGAAAAATATTTTTTAAAAAATAGAAACAACAATTCGTGACAAAGCACTAGTTACTAGTACTAGTAAAATTAGTAGTGATCTACTAAGATCTCCAACCAAATTAATTTTTTATTTTTTGAAAATTTGGGAATATCACTAAATTAGATATATCTTGACATCCGTACGGTTGGATCGTCGAAAAATATTTTTTAAAAAATAGAAACAACAATTTGTGACAAAGCACTAGTTACTAGTACTAGTAAAATTAGTAGTGATCTACTAAGATCTCCAACCAAATTAATTTTTTATTTTTTCAAAATTTGGGAATATCACTAAATTAGATATATCTTGACATCCGTATGGTTGGATCGTCGAAAAATATTTTTTAAAAATATTTTTTAAAAAATGCAAACTAGCTGCTCGATAACGGCTCGTGTGCGGCTCGATTTCTTAACGAACGCTAGCTTGAACAAATATTTTGTGCGATAATAAAGCTCGGCTCGGCTCGGTTCGTTAAGAAAAAAAGTAAAGCTCGGCTCGTTTAGCTCAAAGCTCGGCTCGGCTCGGTTCGTTAACAGCTCTACTTAAATCTCTTCTAGTCTTTTACTTCCACCATTAGAAACACTAAGAACTAGGACAAAGAATTAATTGAGTCAACATTCTTTGTCTTGGCAGACATGTTCTCATAGTGTCCTTTGACTTTCAATGTGGTGTTGAGTTGACTAGTTGATCCTTCAGTTGCTCCCCCTAAGCTGCTGCTGGGTTTACAAGAAGATTCTCCATGTTTGACATTGTTTGGATCTGAATCACCATCACCATTGACAGCTGGGAGCTAGAAGTTGTTGAATATCACTAAGACTTTCAATCACCTTCTGTTGATTAATAACAATCACCCTGTAGGCTGTTGACTCCATTGAGTAACAAAGAAAATTATCCTCTTGAGCATTAGCTGATTGCTAGGATGCTCACTTTCGATTTAATATTGCAAAACAATTTCCTTCATACTTATGGGGTCTTCCTAAAATTCTTACGGATCAGGGTTTAAGATGTGATCAATCACCATCAGTGGTGTCTTGTCTTCAGATTGTCTGAACAACAACTTGTTTGTTGAGAGAAGTCATCAGTCATCACTACTAAAATATATTTTACTTTGATGTAGAACTTCTGTATGATGCTTCTTTGACTTCCCTTTATGACATGCCTCATAATTTCATTTTACTTTAATTCCAGATGAGGTAGTCTCCTTTACTGATTCGATTTCCAGGAAAGAATCTCTTGATATGACATTCAGGTGAGAGAGCTCCTTATGGCATAGCTGAACTCTTGTCTGATGAAGCTTTAGATTTGACCTTGTTGACTTCACCTTTGACTGAGATTCCATGTCAGCTACAAATAAGTTCTCTTTCCTTAATCCTCGAATAGTAGGCTCTTCATCTTGTAAAAGATGCTTTATTACTGACAACATTCCTTAGCTATTGAATAGCCTTGACCCTAGGTCATACCCTTGCTGTTGTCTCCAAGGGATAAACCACTTGGCTTGTCTTCACATTCACATTTGATAGCAGGGTTCTTTCTTCGATGATATGCTTTGAATAAATCAATAATAATGCATAATCGATTAACCTGTTAAGCCCTACATTCACAAATGAATAAAAAGTTCTTGGTACCCAAATTGTTTAATTGGGTCCAGATGGATTAGAGATTTCTCTTTTATTAGAGTTAACAACAGTTTTAACCTTAACATGCTCATCCTTATCTTTGGCTGACCATTTCTCCTTTTTAATGTCATTGACAAAATATTCACTGAGCAAGGAGAATAATGGTTCCTTCATAACATAAGGAGGACTAGCAGTCTGTACCTTATTGTTATTCTTAAACATGCTTTTTCTATGATAAATGCAAATACTAGGAAATGCATTTATGACATTTGAAATAAGCAGGCATGATAATAAGAATACATTGCATACATTCAGCATTAAAACATTGCAGATAAGAATTATGCAAATTAGGCATGTTATGCATTTTAGAAAATTCAGTACTATCTACTTTAACCTATGTACACTTGTGTAACAGGTAGCAAGTAGATTTACAGATATTCAATAATTTTATAAACATAGGAATAGAAGAATTAACAATTAATCACTAATTCTATCCAATCCATTCATATTGTTATATTATATTATATAATCTCTATTACCTAAGTCAGTTTTACAAATGACTTGATGTTCTATGACACCCTAGGTAATTATTCCATATTTTAAACTTTTTAAACCTTAACAAACAATTCAGAATGAATAAGCAAATCTTGTTCTACTAGGGATCCTGAAACTAGCTTAAGCAGAGGTCATATATGCTTGACATATATCATTTAAGAATTGAGAGATATTGTCTAAGGAACACTTCTAACTCACTATTGCAATTAATTAAATTCAACAAATATTCATACACATAATAAGATCTTCTAACCAAAGATATAATAATTAAAAACTAAGATCTTAACATGCTTTGAATTTCTGAGAATTACATATTACACTAGTTCGAAGAATTGATACCTGAGACATGTGAGGTGAATCATCTTCAGAGATTGCTATGAAGGCAAGATATTAATTATGTTCTTCTCATCATCATCTGATCCATCCCAACTCTTTTCTTCAGCAAGATAAGTTCTGCACTGATGCTTCTATTTCATCTCATTTAATGAATCCCTATTCATCCTTGTCTGTCATAATTCTGTACCATGTTGCACACCTTGATAGTTACTTATCACATAAAACTTTTCATAACTGCAAATATCATGTTTTGTTCTTTCCACCAACTCAGTCTTGTAGCCACCTCTTGAACTGTATCCTGAAGAGTTTCTGCTTCGGAATAGATAGGCCTAATTCCTGGATTAAACATTTGTACTCTTTCTAAATTAGTAACTCTTCATGTATGTTCTGAGGTTCCATCATTAATTCCTGACTGAGATGTCTAACTGTCTAGTTCATTCTCAAACCTCCTTGATTCCACTTTTCTAAAATCTCTGTTGATTTCTTGAAAGATATTTCTTGGTACAATCCACTAAGTGTAGTAGATGTTACATTGGAGCAATCCACTTAGTGTTTGTATATCACATAATCAACAGACTTAATTCAAATCTTCGAGAAAAATTCTCTCCATTATAACCTCTTCCATTTCTGCTTCTGAAAAACCAGTGAATTCTATGGATATAACTTTGAGGAGCTTCCACAAAATTTTCTTCCGTAGGTAGAAATTAATTACATTGAAAAATGCATTTTCTTCAAAAGATTCAAATCATCTTTGACAATTCGGAGGAATCTTCAACTAACAACCTTCTTAGAACTATTGGCTTAGAATAAATTCAAAATATTTAAAATTCAAAAACTGCAAGGACTCGAAAATTTTTGAGAAATAAAAATCTGAAAGTAAGTTCAAATTAATTAAAATTCGAAATTAGAGTCAAATTAATTAAGAATAAAAAAATCTCAAGAAATGATAATTTTTTAGAGTTAAAGAATCCAAAAATAAATTCAAGTTAATTAAAATTCGAAAATATCAAGAATTAAAAATTTTGAAAATTAAACAATTTGAAAATAAACTCAAGTTGTTTAAAAATCAAAATTTCCAAGAATTAATCATTTCAATAATTAAAAAATTCGAATATAAGTTAAGATTACTTAACAATCAAAAATATCATAAAATGAAAATTTTTGAAGGTTAAACGATTTGAGAATAAATTCAATTTAATTAACAATTGAAAATAAACTCATATTGTTTAAAAATCAAAAATATCATAAATTGAGAATTTTTAAAGGTTAAAGAATTCGAAAATAAATTTAGATTATTTAAAATTCAAAAATCTCAAAATTGAAAATTTTGAAAGTTAAAGAATCCAAAAATAAATTCAAATTATTTAAAGTTCAAAAATCTCAAGTATTGAATTTTTGAAGGTTAAAAAATTTGAAAATAAGAGGAGTTGACTTTTTGGTCTAATACCGGATTTAATTTTTGTATGGGTCAACAAACTCGAAAACCAATTGGAGGACCACAAAAATAAGGATCTTGATTTGTGCGTCAATCAAAAGGCTTTGATGCCAATTGTTAGGTCCAAAATAGTTTGTAGAAGGGGGGTTGAATACAAACTATGTCGTTTAATCGAATTTGCTCTTTTCTTAAAATATTAAATCAAGAACAAATTGATGCGGAATAAAACGAATACCGATATTTCAAGTTGAATATAAAATTTATATTAACTTGATGGGGTGTGTCTAAATACACGGGTACAAATTACAAGGTTTGATGACCAAACTAATTATTACAAATTCTATAGAAAATTCGACATGAATTTTTCTATATTTGTAAATAAAAAGATCGAAATTAATTATTACAAATTCTATAGAAAATTCGACATGAACTTTTCTATATTTGTAATAAAAAGATCGAGAGGTTCAAGGGAACTTAATCCGCTAGATAGTTCCAATAGTACAAGTAAGCAATTTCTAGTGGTTTAGATTTAACAATACAAGCTAGAAATAATTTACAAGATTTAATTTGAGCTCCAGAAGATTTTCTCTCTTTGTCTCTCTCTTTTCTCTCGGCTCTGTCTGATGAAGAGAAGTGAAGAATGTGAAGTGTTCCGCTGCCTTCTGTCTTTTATAACACAGCCATAGTCATATTGCTTTGTTTTAACTGATATAACAATCAGTTAACAATAATATGACATTCGGTATGACTATCCACTGCAAGTAATATGACAGTCGCTTCCAATATAACTTTCGGTATAACTATCCTTAATACTTGATATGACAGTCTGTTTGAACTAGATATGACAGTCGACTACTTTCTTCTTCTTTTTTTCTTTTGTTTCTTCACCCGTTTCTTTTTCTTTATTTTGTTTATTTTGACTTAATTAAATCTAATCAATTAATCATTTAAATAATTAATTAATTAATTAATTAATTAATTAATTAAATCAATTAAGATTAATATATTAATTCAAAATTAATTAACATGATAATTAATTT
Organism: Saposhnikovia divaricata; assembly: GCA_036435485.1. Lineage (NCBI taxonomy): Eukaryota > Viridiplantae > Streptophyta > Magnoliopsida > Apiales > Apiaceae > Saposhnikovia > Saposhnikovia divaricata. Next base: position 33,005,875 of record CM071600.1, read on the forward strand.
AATAAATAAATTAATTCAATATGAATTAATTTATTAAATTAAATCAATTACATAATTATATTAATTAACTAAGAATTAATATAAATCTTTTTACAACCGAAATCTTTTTCTTGAACCACTGAAAGTAATAAAGAATTACCACCAAATTTTTGTTGACGCTCGATGCACGGTCTGGTTCATGAGTGACTAACTCCAACGGCTTTTCTTTATTTTTGACTCTATGAATTGGTTCATGTCTTCCTTTTTCTTCACTCTTTTTCAAACCTTTATAATCTGTATTCTGCCATTGTAGGAACCTCTTGTCACTATAAATAGAACCCACTGTCTTGATTACTCCACTGATGCTTGATCAACTGAATGAACTTCTTCAAGTGTAGTATACCTCAAAACGGTAGATTGACTTTATCTTCTTTCTTTTGACAGTTAATACAATCTGAGATTCCTTGTGACAATATATGTACTATTTACTATTACAATCTTGTTTAAGTTGAGTTGTATCCTCGAAATACAAATAGGCTACATCATATGCCTTTCACTCCCCCATAGAGTGATCAGCTTCTGCAAATGTCTCAATCCTAGCTGAGATTGGTTGCACATACAGAGGGACAATAGGATCATGTGGTAAATCTTCTGGCACTGTCTGGAAAATGAATCCCTTAGCCGATCACCTCTTCGATTTATAGCATCCACAAGCCTTTGTGGATATTGCTGAGCTTTAACTTAAGGCTTCGAATTATGCTTGGATAATTCCTGTTTCTCATACATCTTAATGAAAGAATATGTACCAGCATCCATACCAAGATTTTCAGACCAAGATTCAGGAATAATGTGTAAAATCATATTTTTGTGACGCATAATAATATCAGAATACTAAAATATCAAATTTAGTTATCTTTAAATTCAGGATTTGATTTATTACAATTACAAAATTACTAGCTTAAAACCCGTACGATGCACAGGTTTCTTTAATATTATATGAATTATTTTCATTAATTTGAATTAATTTTTTTAAACATGAATTTTGGAGGCTTAAATTTTAAATCAAATGATTTGATAATAATAATATAAATTTTATCCGTTATATTGAGAAAAAAGGGATTTTAGTTTAAAATATAGAAAAGATGATAGATTTTAGTTGAAAAAGGTAATCGGTTAATTATTAGTTATTATAAAATTATTATTTTATTTTATTAAATAGAATGCCCGTGATATAATTTTTTTTTAAAAAAAAAGATGTTTTACTTAGAGAAAATTAAAAAGTTAACATATTTTAGGTGAAAAAGGTAATTGATTAGTTTATAATAATTATAATTTAATTATGTTATTTTACTAAATAAAATTGCTCGTAATATTTTTAGAAAATGAGAAATCAGTCTTGCCCGTGATATTTATAGAAAAAGAAAGATTTTAGTTAGAAGATATAAAAAAAGGTGATAAATTTTAGCTGAAAAAGGTAATTGGTTAATTATTAGTATTATAATAATATTATTTTTTTTAATTAAATAGAACCGTCCGTGATATAATTGGAAAAAGAGAGATTATAATTAGAAAATATAGAAAATATGATACATTTTAGCTGAAAAGGGTAATCGGTTAATTATTAGTATTATAAAATTATTATTTTATTTTATTAAATAGAACCGTCTGTGATATAATTGAAAAAATAGAGATTTTAGTTAAAGAAAAAAGAAAAAGTAGAGTGTTTTGACTAAAAGGGTAATTGATTAATTAATAGTAATTATAATATATAATTAGCCATGATTTTTCTAGAAAAAGAGGGATTTTAGTTAGAAAATATAAAAAAAGATGATAAATTTTAGTTGAAAAAGATAATCGGTTAATTACTAGTAATTATAAAAATATTATTTTGTTTTATTAAATAGAATGCATGTGATATAATTGGAAAAATAGAGGATTTAGTTAGATAAAATTAAAAAGGTAACATGTTATAGGTGAAAAAGGTAATTGATTAATTTATAGTAAATATAATTTAATTATATTATTTTAATAAGTAAAATTGCTCGTAATATTTTTAGAAAAGGAGAAATTAATATTGCCCATGATAATTCTAGAAAAAGAGGGCTTTTAGTTAGAAAAATAGAAAAGATGATATGTTTTAGCTGAAAAAGGTAATCGGTTAATTGTTAATATTATAATATTATTATTTTATTTTATTTAATAGAACCACCCGTGATATAATTGGAAAAAAAGGGATTTTAGTTAGAGAAAATAGAAAAGGTAATCTGAAAATTAAAAAGCTGAAATGTTTTATGTGGAAAAGGTAATTGATTAGTTTATAGTAATTATAATTTAATTATGTTATGTTACTAAATAAAATTGCTTGTAGTCTTTTTAGAAAATGAGAAATTAATGTTGTCCGTGATATTTCTTGGAAAAAAGATTTTAATTAGAAAATATAGAAAAGATGATACGTTTTGGCTAAAAAGGATAATAGTTTAATTATTAGTATAATAATATTATTATTTTATTTTATTAAATAGAACCGTCCCTGATGTATTTAGAAAAAAAAAGAGATTTTAGTTAGAGAAAAGAGAAAAGGTAATGTATTTTGGCTGAAGAAGATAATTGGTTAGTTAATAATAATTATAATATAATTTTGTTATTTTATTAAACAAAATTGCTCGTAACGTTTTTCAAAAAGGAGATATTCTAGTTAGATAAAATATAAAAGCTATTGTGTTTTACCTGAAAAAGAAAATTAATTAGTTATTGAAAAATTGAAAAGATAATATGTTTAACCTGAAAAAGAAAATTGATTAGTTATTAGATGAATTTTATATATAATTAAATAAGGGTAAATAAGTAAAATCAACAGGTACCGTACCGACCAACCGACCGACCGACCGACTGACTAAACTTTTAATGTTTCGGCTATTATATAATAGTATATATACAAGATTTATTTATTTTAATTTATTTAGATTCACCTCGAATTCGATTCCAAACAACTACATAATTATATAAGATTTATAGTTCGATTCTTTGAAACTACATAATTATACAAGATTTATTTATTTTAATTTATATAGCTTCAACTGGGGTTCAATTCCTTACAAATACGTAATTATACAAAATTAATCTATTTTAATTTCTTTAACTTTATCTTCGGTTCAATTTCCCATAACTACATAATTAAATAATATTTTTTTATTTATTAATATTAAAATTGAAATTTAGGCTCATATATATTTATATTGGAGCTATGTCGATACATGCTCTTACATCGATACATCAGTACCCTTGTTTGTTTTGTCAATTTTGTAATTACATAGGAAACTTAACTTCCATGTAACTAAGTTGCAAGGCTAAATTTTAATATAATTAAAATGTTTTTTTGTTAAGAGGTAATTAAAACGTTTGTATTTGGTTATTATTATATAATTAGAGATTATATTTTAATTTTGGTAAATAGTTAATAAATTTATATTGGATAACTATGTTATTTGTGCTGACCATTGTTCACCTACATAACTAAGTTCTCATGTTTTGTAATAACTGTACAAATCTTGGAACTTGGAATTCCCTTGTCCATTTTAAAATACAATGAACCAAACATTATAATTCATTTTTATCCAAGAAATTTCATATAGCTGAGTTACATGGAAACAAAAAAGGATATAATGTACAAGTACTTCCAGCAAATAGCAAAATAAGTTAAATAGTAACATAATTGATTAATTAAACAACTTTAAAACTTTTTTTTTTTGAATAAAAGAGATTCAGGATAACGCTTACCTTCCCGCTCTCAGCCAAAACCGCCTCCCTTTACAATAGCGAGACTCATTTTCATTAACTCAAATCAACCAAAATAGCTTCTTGAACTTCAACAGGAATATCACTCCCTTGAAGTATACGATTAGATATTACATGAGATGCCCGTGCTAAGCAATGAGCCGCCCCATTTGCAGATCGTTTAACAAAGAACAAAGATACATTTGGTAATGTTTATAATTACCTCACACACTCTTCCACAATTCCACCAAAATACTACACCATTGGATTGCTATTCTTCACCGATCTTCTATATAAAATGGCTCGCACCAGGATCAGTGAATCCATCTCCACGATGACAGATTGTGTACCACGTCTCTCCTTACTCCAACTTAGCGCCTCTTTTAACCCCATGGCCTCAGCCACCTCCGGATGTACCAACCTAGATTTGAAACACGTTTTAGCTGCGACAAAATCCCCACTAGAGTTCCTGGCTAGAAAAAAAAAGCTATAGCATCCCGTTTCAGTGAACATAGCGGCATCCGTGTTAACCTTGATTGTTTCTGCAGTTGGTTTGCTCCAATTCTTAAGACCATCTCCTGGGATATATGACTCCATTGAGACGTTTGACCTATCTTGAGCTTTATACCATTGATCAAGAGTTACACTTGCTGTCACGTGTACCTGTTCAACATATGAATTTTTGGCTTCCACACACCAGAGAATTAGAGCCGCCCACAGAGCCCAGCACACCATTGCTACCTCTGCCCTTTTACTTGCACTCTCCCTTTTAAAATTCTTCGCCACCCAGTCTCCGAACATACCATTCACCTCTTCAGCCACTTGATTCCTATTTTCCCCCATACTGCTTTCACGAAATCACAACTTACTAAAGCATGAAATATTGTTTCCACTTGTATATTACTGTTCGCACTTATTCACGCAAGAGAACGTGGTCAACAAGTAATATATGGTAAATAGGATTCGTTCCCACAGAGACTCGAATTGTTCGTTTTAGTTCACTTATACACCAGCTTATGATTTACACTCACTGCCAAGACAATCACAATTTTGGTTTTGATTAACTAATGATTAAATACCAACTATGAAAATTACGAGAAAATAACTTAACGATTAACTTATAATTAACAAACATGGGATTTCAATTTCATTAACCACTTCATCTAGAATCTTATGCCCCTTTAACCTAGCATGTGACAGAGTTCATTACTGATTAGATGCACTAAACTGATACACACCAACTTTCGTTGTGCGTATACCATCCTACTGATCATCCACAATTGATAGAAGTCAAGTAGTCACCAAATATGCGTAGTTCCTATATGTCTATAGCAATTGAACACATACCGGTTAAAAATCAAGCATCCAGAAAACCACATAATCAGTGCAAGACGGTTAGAATTACATCACAAATTAATACATGTTCTTTGCATGCAAAAACCTATGCTAGCATGAATTGTTCTAAACCCTAGATCCACTTTCGCATTCACCAGGATTAAACAAACAATTACAGGTGTTCGCGACTCACCTATAACGAATAAGCGTAATCATACTAGGAAATCAATACAATCAATCACACACCAAGGCATAAAAAACACTTAATTACTAGAATCCATAGAAAAATCCATTAAAATCCCATGATAACGAGTTAACCCATAATCGACCTAATCGCCATCATGGGTTCAAGTGTAAACATGATCGAAAAAGAGTTACGATAAACCAAACAAGAGTAGTGAAAGAGTATACGAAAACAACCGAGCATTCAACGCAATAGGAGATTACAAATATGAAATGAAAACTATGAAACCCCAAAAAAGCTTCATGCTCTCCCAATGATTCTTCTTTCTCTAAAAATCCACCTTAGAATAATACGATACTCCTTATTGATAATTAGGGCTTTTCCCCAATAGTACATAATAACTGGGCTTCCAAGACACAAGGCTGCACATCTCATCCGAACCGGCCCTTCAGAACAAGCCCAACAGCAGAAAAAAAAATAGTATTTCTCAGCCAGTCAGGGCGCGGGCGCGCGCTCTACACAGGCGCGGGCGCGCCTGGCCCCCTTGTCCAGAATCTCGATTTTGCTCCGTTCCTCTGTTGGCTGCTGCATAATGCTCCGATATGCTCCCTGATCGACATGCTATCTCAGCCCTCGACACTTCCAACTCTAAACCATCCGAAACACGCAATTCCACCACCTTATTCCCCAAACGATACTCTGCACACTAAAAACAAGAAAACACATCAAAAGACACTAAACACTCGGGTACAAGCGGTAAATTTAAGCCGAAATGGAACGTATTTAGTGGACATAAAGTCCACTAACACACCCCCAAACTTAAACCGATGCTTGTCCCCAAGCATAAGCAGACACTAAACAATCCAATGAAATGCAATGCATGAATGCAACTAATATGAAAATGCAAGTGATCCCCTTCAAACCAACCAAAACCAACAAGCAAGCAAATACTCAAAGAAATGCAACTAAATCCAAATAGAGCTCGCCTAAATCCCCGTATACTAACAGTACATGGACAGAAACGTGCACGCGTGCTGTGCTCATCAGAGATACCCCCAAACCAAACCAAGACCATACCTATTCTTAGCCAAACAACCACCAGGTTTAAAAACAGAATGAACGTTAGACACAAATCCCTCCAGATACACCGCCATAGTCCACTTGGGTTGACAAGAAATCATGCTTAATTACTAACACATATGACACATAACATTATATATACAACACATGCTTATTTAATCGTGCAATGGATGAGACCCCTAAAGGCTTATACAATAATACCCATGTAACGAGCGTTAGGTCAGTGGATCCCAGACTATAAAAGCCTTAGGTCACTAGGCACAAAGTCCCATCGTACTTAATTGCTCGAGTATTAAAGAGCTCACCCTGGTTAATTTTGCAATTACACAATTTACACGACTCCCTTTTTTTATTTTTCATTTTCTTTTTTTTTTTTTTTACTAGACAATCTGGAGTGAGAATTCTCATCTCCAACCCTAGACCACTCATATAAATATGAGCCGGCTACTAACCATTTGACACCTATTTATTAATACTATTCATAATTATCATGAATTTCTTTGTTTCCCCCAAACTTATACTTAAGTGTTCCTTCGCTTTCAAGAATCTATCAAACATTCTAGGTTTAAACTAGGTGTTAACTTTTAGCAACCAAACAGACATGGCCGGGTCCAATTCAAAAGCACTCAATGAGACTGTGATTGTGTAAAAATTTTGTTTCTGAACAAGCAAATTAGTTTTATAAGAACTATAAAGCAACCCTCTACTCATCATTAGTGCACTAAATTAGACACCTACCTACCAGTCAGAATTAGTTCGTTCTAAGGGATCATGGAAAATGCATGAATGCATGAATTATGCTATGCAATCTGGAATGCCACTACATGACTCACAAATAAACAATATGCATGATACATGATGAACAATTTAAACAATATGCATGATAATACTACACTACATGTCCTATATGCATCTAACTACTAATCACAATCTTCATTTCCCACCCCCAAACTTAAAATCTTCAATGTCCCCATTGAAGGCAAGAAACAAATAAAGTGCACAGAGATACCTCAATCATCAGCAGGATCACCCTCCTCGGGTGAGTCCGGTGGTGGATAAACAACTCCATCTCCATACTGAGGGCAAACAACCTCAACCCCTGTAGCTAAAAATGTCGTGCCCAAAGCCTGTGCCAGATCATCAGCAAAACGGCTCTGCCTCTCATCAACAGCATCTATCCGCCTAGCGAGCCTCCTGAAGTGAGACTCGGTCAAACCAGTACTCTCACTCACAACACCCCTCCGTGCTCTCGAAGGACCAGCTCTAGCCTCCTGCTGCGGACGTGGTGGCACATCACCACCCAGAATGTAACCCAAGCCTCGCGGATGTGGCTCACCACCATCCCACTCAGCCAACCTAGCAATAGACGCCTTGTCTATGCAGCTAGCTGGCAACTGTAACTGCTCCTCTGCTGGCCAGCGAATACCCACATCTAAACACAATCGAACAACCATTGAGCCATAAGGAATTGCTGCAGTGGAACCCCCTTGCATGAACCCGATCATGTTCCGATGAATAACACTACCCACATCGATGTACTTTTCATTCACAATAGCCCACAAAAGAATAGCTCTCTCCACAGTCACCTCATGAGAATGCGAGGATGGTAATATGTTTGCACAAATAAACAAATTCCAGGCCTTAGCATACATGTTCAACGCAGAAGCCGGAAAAGTAATCGGCTCCGTCGACCCCGCCCTGCGCTTCCATTCAGTGCCCGGAACTGTCATCTGCCTCAGAATGGCCTCAAGATCTACATCCCCACGGCCCTTCACCCCATAGTCCTCTTCACCAGGTGCAGGTGCTGGAACATCCAAAACCCTAGTGATGGCAGCAGGAGTATAATCGACCACAAAACCACGAACTGTAGAATACCCATTCTTTAGTTTCTTTGCATTAGCATAGAACTCTCTAACGATACTCAAAGGTACCGCCTCAGCCACCTCACACACCGTATCCCATCCCCACCTCATAATCATGCCCACCAGATCTCCATCCATGATACCCGGAGTAAAACCCCTCTCTTTGACCACTGGCTTGGTCAACAATCGCGTAAATTCTTCTTGAGCCTCTGGTGAATTGAAACTAGGAGCATTCCCCCCACTAGATGAAGAATCACTAGAGGCCACAGATCTTCTTGTTCTCTTAGAAGCCATGGACTTGATGGGAAGAGGTTTGTGTGTTTAGGTTGGATTGTGTTTTGAGAGATTTGGATGAAAGTAGTGGCTAGGGTTTGTAATTGTAGAAGTGGTGTAGTGGGTATGTGTTTATATAGGTTAAAAACCCCAAAAACTGATTTCCCCTCTTTAATTTTCTGTCTTGGATCTATTTTTCGTTTTTTTTAATAGCAGCTTTTCGCGCGCCCGCGCGTCCGCGCCTAAACTTTCTGCCAAATTTTTTTTTTCATTCTTGTACAACAAAACGTAGGTTGCCTCCCACGAAGCGCTTCTTTTACGTCAGTAGCTTGACGTGACTTCCATGATTCACTCAGTAGTTGCAAGAATCGCGGTTTCAGCTCCACGATTCGATACCTCACCAAAGTACGGTTTCAATCTCTGACCATTGACTTTGAAGGACTGATCAGGTGATTTCTCAAAAATTTCAACCGCTCCATGCGGAAACACGATTTTGACAACAAAGGGCCCTGACCATCTCGACTTAAGCTTTCCTGGAAACAGACGAAGGCGAGAATTAAATAACAACACGGTTTGGCCAGGAACAAATTCCTTGTTGACTAAACGACGATCATGCCATCGCTTCACTTTTTCTTTGTAGAGTTTATTGTTCTCATAGGCTTGCAAGCGAAACTCGTCCATCTCATTGAGTTGCACCATTCTCTTTTCACCCGCGGCTTTAAGATCAAAACTTAGCTTCTTCAAAGCCCAATAAGCCTTGTGCTCCAATTCTGCTGGCAAATGACAAGCTTTCCCATAGACAAGCTGATATGGCGACATACCCAAAGGTGTTTTATATGCCGTTCGATAAGCCCAGGCGGCTTCATCGAGTTTCAAAGACCAATCCTTTCTTGAAGGACTCGCCACCTTTTCCAGAATACGCTTGATTTCACGATTAGACACTTCAGCTTGGCCATTGGTCTGAGGATGGTATGCTGTAGCTACCCGATGATTGATATTGTATCTGGCCATAAGATTAGTGAACTTGCGATTGCAAAAATGAGTGCCTTCATCACTGATAATGACTCGAGGAGTGCCAAATCTGGTAAAGATGTTCTTCTGAAGGAACTTAAGCACGACATTGGCATCATTGGTCGGGAGTGCTTTGACCTCAACCCATTTAGAGACGTAATCAACGGCTAGCAAGATATATTGATTGTTGCATGAGGAGATAAACGGTCCCATGAAGTCGATTCCCCAAACATCGAAAATTTCCACTTCCAACATTACATTAAGGGGCATCTCATCCCTCCTCGACATGTTACCAACACGCTGACAACGGTCACACCTTAAGACATACTGATGAGCATCCTTAAAAAGAGAAGGCCAATAGAAACCCGCTTGAAGAATTCGAGTTGCAGTCTTTTCACCTCCATAGTGGCCTCCATATGTCGTGGCGTGATAATCCCTCAGAATAGCCTCTGTTTCACTGTACGACACACATCTTCTAATAACCTGATCAGCTCCCTATTTAAACAGATATGGTTCGTCCCAACGATACCATTTGACTTCATGCAAGAACTTCTTCCTTTGTGCATAAGAGAGCTCGGGTGGAATCACTTGACTAACCAGAAAGTTCACAATGTCTGCGTACCATGGCTCTTCTTCTTGCACCCTAAACAATTGCTCATCCGGGAAGAATTCATTAATGATGGTACCGTCTCAAGAGGATTTACCAGTGTTCTCCAGTCGAGAAAGATCGTCAGCTACTTGATTCTATGTCCCTTTTCTATCCTTAATCTCCATATCAAATTCTTGTAACAGAAGTACCCAACGAATCAACCGAGGTTTGGAGTCCTTTTTAGAAAGAAGATATCTAATAGCCGCGTGATCCGTGTACACCATTACCTTTGTACCAAGCAAGTAAGAACGAAATTTTTCAAAACCATAGACTATGGCCAACAGCTCCTTCTCAGTAGTAGTGTAGTTCAACTGAGCCTCATTAATGGTCTTGCTTGCATAATAGATCACATGAAACACTTTCTCTTTCTTTTGGCCAAGAACGGCCCCCACTGCATAATCACTAGCGTCACACATCATAGCGAAAGGTTCACTCCAATCAGGAGCAATGATCACTTGTGTTGAAACCAATTTCTTTTTCAGAGTCTCGAAAGCGGTCAAACATTCTTCGTCAAATTTAAAAGGAACGTCCTTTTCCAAGAGCTTACACAACGGTTTGGAGATTTTTGAGAAGTCTTTGATGAAACGCCTGTAGAACCCTGCATGACCAAGGAAACTGCGAATCCCTCTCACTAAGTTAGGTGGTGGAAGATTTTCAATTGTTTCTATTTTTGCTCTATCCACCTCTAGACCTCTCCGTGACACCTTGTGCCCAAGGATAGTTCCCTCCTGCACCATGAAATGGCATTTCTCCCAGTTAAGCACTAGATTAGTCTCCACACATCTTTTCAGAACCGCACCCAGATTTTGCAAACATTCGTCGAAAGAAAGACCAATTACAGAAAAGTCATCCATGAAAACTTCTACGGTCTTACCAATCATGTCTGAAAAGATAGCCATCATACACCTTTGAAAGGTGCCAGGTGCACCACACAAACCAAAAGAGACCCGCCGAAAAGCAAATGTACCAAATGGACATGTAAATGTCGTCTTCTCCTGATCCTCAGGAGCAATATAGATTTTATTATACCCAGAATATCCATCCAGAAGGCAATAGTACTCATGACCTGCAAGTCTGTCTAGCATCTGATCGATAAAGGGCAAAGGAAAATGATCCTTCCTGGTGGCCTTGTTCAATATCCGGTAGTCCATACAGATTCTCCAACCAGTGACTGTGCGAGTGGAAATAAGTTCATTCTTCTCATTGGTGATTACCGTCATGCCCCCTTTCTTCGGCACACATTGAACTGGGCTTACCCATGAACTATCAGAAATGGGATAGATAATCCCTGCATCCAACCACTTGATAATTTCTTTCTTCACAACTTCTTTCATGATTGGATTTAGACGTCTCTGATGTTCCACTGTTGGTTTACTCCCTTCTTCTAGTGGAATTTTATGTTGACAGTAAGCCGGACTAATCCTCTTGATGTCTGCAATAGTCCATCCAATGGCTGATTTGAATTCTCTAAGAACTCTCAAGAGCTTGTCTTCCTCAGAATCTGACAGGTTAGCAACAATAATCACAGGTAAAGCAGATGACTCACCAAGAGAGGCATACCTTAAGTGATCAGGTAGTGGTTTGAGCTCTATAGTTGGAGCTTCTTCAATGGATGGTTTCAACCGCTGATGCGACCCCTTCAATTCAGATAGACCTAAAGATTCCACTGGTCTCTCAAATTTCCTTTGCCATGGAGTAGCATCAAGGAATAGCAGTTGCTCATCTATATCATCTTCTTCCAATAAAGAATCACCAATTAGTGCTTTTTCCAATGTGTCATTCATGAGCAGATGCTCAATTTTTGATTGCACTGCCGACTCAACCAAGTCTATCTTCAAACACTGCTCTTCTTCAGTTGGAAACTTCATAGCCTTAAAAGCATTGAAGGTGACATTCTGATCATGCACCCTCATAGTGAGTTCCCCTTTCTGCACGTCAATCAAGGTCTGACCCGTGGCCAAGAATGGTCTCCCAAGAATGATAGGGATTTTCTTATCTTCTTCAAAATCAAGTATGACGAAATCCGCTGGAAAGATAAGTTTGTCCACTTTCACCAGAACATCTTCTACAATTCCTCGAGGGTAGGTGATTGAGCGATCAGCTAACTGGAGTGACATGTTTATAGTCTTAGGCTCCGGAAGACCAAGTTGCAAGAAAACCGAATAAGGCATAAGGTTGATGCTTGCCCCTAAATCACGCAAACACTTGTCAATGGAAACATTCCCAATGATGCACGGTATGGTAAAACTCCCCGGATCCTTCAGCTTAGGTGGCAACTTTTGTTGAAAGACAGCACTGCACTCCTCCGTCAAAGCGACGGTCTCTAACTCCTCGAGTTTCAATTTCCTCGAAAGTATGCCTTTCATGAACTTGGCATTTGTTCCAGGGCTTCAGCAAACGGTAGATTTATGTGCAACTTTTTGAACACTTCCAAGAACTTTGCAAATTGCTTATCAAACTTCTGTTTCTGAAGCCTTTTAGGGAATGGCGGAGGCGGATAAACTTCCTTGCTAGCTTCCTTACTCTCGGAACTTGTTTTCCCAACTGACTTTTCCCTTTCTTCCTCACTTGATGCCTTCTGAATGACCGGAAGAATAGAAATTGAAGAACGAACAGAACCCTCAGGCGCGCCCGCGCCCAAGGCTGCGCACCCGCGCCCCAATTCACTGTTCACAGAATTCTCAAGTTCTTCGTTAAGCTGATTTTTGACCTCTAGATCGTCTGTAACCTTTCCAGAACGCAACGTAACAGCATGAATCTGTTCCTTGACCTCCTTTTTACCCGGATTTGCTTCCGTGCCACTAGGTAATTGCCCTTGAGGTCTGTTCAAAAGAGCATTGGCCAGTTGGCCAATTTGGTTTTCAAGAGTTTTCAGAGATACTGCTTGACTCTTGCACATCATTCGTAATTCTTCCATCTCTGACTTCTCATTCGACTGCACATGACTTCCTTGATGTTGTTGATGAAATCCAGGTGGATTGTATGGTGGCCTTTGGGCATAGGGTTGTTGATAACCCGAATTGTTGAACTGCTTCGAACCATACTGCTGAACCTGAGATGGTTGTTGCATGGTATTCTGATTGTTGCTCCAACTGAAGTTAGGATGATTCCTATTGTTGGGGTGATATGTGTTAGGAGCAGGTTGTGAAGGCCTCTGATAATTGCTGACAAAATGTGCCGACTCGCTAGAAATTGCACATTGATTAGTTTCATGAGCCCCCGCACACAATTCACAAACCATGGTGACTTGTTGAACCCCCACTTTAGCTAATGAATCCACTTTCATGGATATAGCCTATAGCTGAGCTGCTATAGCTGTTGTGGCATCCACTCCAAGAACACCTACAACCTTACCTTGTGGAATACGCTGGGTCGAATTCTGATACTCGTTCGCAGCCATCATTTCAATCAAGTCATAGGCCTCTTCATAGCTTTTGGCCCACAGAGCTCCTCCAGATGCTGCATCGAGCATTGCTCGAGAATGGTTTAACCCATTGTAAAAACCACTGATGACCATCTAATCTGGCATCCCATGATGAGGACATTTCCGAAGCATCTCCTTGTACCTTTCCCAAGCTTCACACAGTGATTCACCAGAATGCTGACTAAATTGTGTAAGAGCATTCCTCATGGCAGCAGTCTTTGCCATAGGAAAGAATTTAGTCAAGAATTTTTGTGCCAGATCTTCCCATGTAGTGATGGAACCTGCTGGAAGTGAATGCAACCAGCTTTTTGCCTTGTCCCTCAAAGAGAATGGGAACAACCTTAGCTTGATAGCGTCCTCAGAAACCCCGTTGGTTTTGAAGGTGTCACAGATCTCGATGAAATCTCTGATATGCATGTTAGGATCCTCAACAGGTGAACCCCCAAACTGGACTGAGTTCTGGACGATTTGGATCGTGCCCGGCTTGATCTCAAAATTATTTGCGGCAATAGCCGGCCGCACAATACTCGACTGAATATCATTAATCTTGGGCTGAGAATATTCCTTCAGCGCCTTGTTATCTGCCATTTCTTCAGTAACTTCCAACTCTTCTTCAACTTCTTCCACTAATTCCTCTTCTCGCTCCTTTCCTACCAGATTCTCTTCACGAACTTGAGAACGAGTACGCATACACGCTCAAGAAAGTACCTGAGAAACCCAAAAGTAAATAAGTGAGAAAAACGTCCGAGTCAGTGAATTTAATCCAAATTGATGACAAGAACATAAACTAAACAAACAATGAACCGAGTCCCCAGCAGCGGCGCCAAAAACTTGTTCGCACTTATTCACGCAAGAGAACGTGGTCAACAAGTAATATATGGTAAATAGGATTCGTTCCCACAGAGACTCGAATTGTTCGTTTTAGTTCACTTATACACCAGCTTATGATTTACACTCACTGCCAAGACAATCACAATTTTGGTTTTGATTAACTAATGATTAAATACCAACTATGAAAATTACGAGAAAATAACTTAACGATTAACTTATAATAAACAAACATGGGATTTCAATTTCATTAACCACTTCATCTAGAATCTTATGCCCCTTTAACCTAGCATGTGACAGAGTTCATTACTGATTAGATGCACTAAACTGATACACACCAACTTTCGTTGTGCGTATACCATCCTACTGATCATCCACAATTGATAGAAGTCAAGTAGTCACCAAATATGCGTAGTTCCTATATGTCTAAAGCAATTGAACACATACCGGTTAAAAATCAAGCATCCAGAAAACCATATAGTCAGTGCAAGACGGTTAGAATTACAACACAAATTAATACATGTTCTTTGCATGCAAAAACCTATGCTAGCATGAATTGTTCTAAACCCTAGATCCACTTTCGCATTCACCAGGATTAAACAAACAATTACAGGTGTTCGCGACTCACCTATAACGAATAAGCGTAATCATACTAGGAAATCAATACAATCAATCACACACCAAGGCATAAAAAACACTTAATTACTAGAATCCATAGAAAAATCCATTAAAATCCCATGATAACGAGTTAGCCCATAATCGACCTAATCGCCATCATGGGTTCAAGTGTAAACATGATCGAAAAAGAGTTACGATAAACCAAACAAGAGTAGTGAAAGAGTATACGAAAACAACCGAGCATTCAACGCAATAGGAGATTACAAATATGAAATGAAAACTATGAAACCCCCAAAAAGCTTGATGCTCTCCCAATGATTCTTCTTTCTCTAAAAATCCACCTTAGAATAATACGATACTCCTTATTGATAATTAGGGCTTTTCCCCAATAGTACATAATAACTGGGCTTCCAAGACACAAGGCTGCACATCTCATCCGAACCGGCCCTTCAGAACAAGCCCAACAGCAGAAAAAAAAATAGTATTTCTCAGCCAGCCAGGGCGCGGACGCGCTCTACACAGGCGCGGGCGCGCCTGGCCCCCCTGTCCAGAATCTCGATTTTGCTCCGTTCCTCTGTTGGCTGCTGCACAATGCTCCGATATGCTCCCTGATCGACATGCTATCTCAGCCCTCGACACTTCCAGCTCTAAACCATCCGAAACACGCAATTCCACCACCTTATTCCCCAAACGATACTCTGCACACTAAAAACAAGAAAACACATCAAAAGACACTAAACACTCGGGTACAAGCGGTCAATTTAAGCCGAAATGGAACGTATTTAATGGACATAAAGTCCACTAACAATTACACCACGGACATAGCTCCCCCACCTCGACTTTTTTTAGTGTTAACTGGTGTTTTATGGGAAGACATTCTGAACTAGCCTCCATAGACAATTCTTAACCTTTGGAGGTACCTTAAGTTGTCACAGATTCCTCCAGAACCCGAAGTTATCGTCCATACTATACTGCGCTTTAGCTTCCTGCATTACCTTATACGCGCTTTTAACCGAGTAGAAACCAGTCTTCTCGTATCTCCAATACCACAAATCTTCTAGATTATGCTGACTCAGTGTAATACTCCTTATTAGCCCCACATCTCGCTCATTAAAAAGATTAGTAACGAAGTCCCCGTCCCATTCCAAGATATCAGTTTTCATCAGACTTTGAACTGTGTTATTTGTTAATGCTGGGTGATTCGATGTCACATATGAATTATCCACATCAGGCAACCAAGGTTCTCCCAGAATTTTAGTATTCGCCCCAGAGCCCACTCTCTTGCATATACCCATGGTAATCATCTCCTTTGTTTCGATCACACTCCGCCACACATAACTTGGACTAGCCCCCAGTTCAGCCTCCATAAAGGAACTCTTACTATAGTACCTTGCTTTAAACACCTTACTCACAAGTGAGTTTGGTATCGTTATCAACCGCCATGCCTGTTTTCTCAACAATGTAATATTGAATTCTTTCAGCTGTCTAAAACCCATTCACCTTCACTTTTGGCCTACACAATCTCTCCCATCCCATCCACTGTATACCACGTGTGCCCGTGCTTGACGATGTCATCCATTAGTATTTATTCATCATCTTTTCAATATCACTACACATCGAGTTTGGCAAAAAAAACACACTCATGGCATAATTTGGTACTGTTTTTGCTACTCTTTTTAGAAGAATCTCCTTCCCCCTCGTGATATAACCTTAGCATCCCACCTTGTATTCTCTTCTGTATCTTTTCTTTTATAAAACCCATCATCGCCGATTTATTCCTCACCATTGTGTTTGGTTACCCCAAGTACATACAATTATTCCCGGCTTCTTGCATCCCTAATACCTAACATATTTGATGCCTCTCTTCCTGAACGGTAACTAAAGAAAACGGAAGACTTTGCAAAGTTAATTTTTTTCCCCGAAGCCTTTTCAAACTGCTGGAGTAACTGAACCACATGAGCAGCCTCCTCACTATTTGCTCTACAGTACACGTAACAATCATCTGCAAACATCATATGAATTATAACCGGTGCTTGTCTTGCTACATTACACCCTCTCAACCATCCCCTCAACACATATCTTCTAATCAGGACCGAGAAAGTTAAAAGTTGGTAGGAGGTACTTTTTTAAATAACTTATTTTTTTTTGAGAATTTTATTTGATAAAAGTTAATATTATGATTCAAATAGACAATTTATTAAATTTATTTTTACGTTTACATTTTTAATAATTCATAAGTTACTCATAGGGCTGGGAAAAAAATCCGAAAAATTCGATATTCGTCCGAAATATCTGTGTTCGTATCCGAAAAAAAGCGGATATTATCCGTATTCGGAGTCAACCGGATATTATCCGTATTTGAATCCGGGAGTTTAGGATGCGGATATGGATATAGGCGCATCCGTATCCGAAAATATCCGTATCCGAAATTAAATAGATAATATATATTTTTAATATATTTTTAATATCTAATATATATTTCAATATATAATTACAAAATATAAGCATGCCTATCATTCTCTCAAGATAATATAATAATATAGTTATCATTAATTATTAAGAATACAAATATAAGCATGTTTATACTAAGTTATGATTAATTATTAACCATTGTAACACAACAATCAGGTAGCCAAAGTGGTTTGAGTGTGCCATTAGAAATTTAGGAAAGGAAAAGGAGCAACACACGGGTTCAATTCCCTCCCCATGCAATAATTTTGGATAACCAAGATTGTAAGTGGCGGATCCGGATATATCCGGATTCGGATCCGGATTCGTTCGGATATTATCCGTATTCGGTTTAACCGGATATTTTCGGATCCGGATACGGATTCGGATATCATTATTGATTGGCGGATCCGGATACGGATATGGCCATATCCGGATCCGGATTATCCGATTCCCACCCCTAGTTACTCATAATATAAAATTTAAAATTTTTACTTTTCACTTAGGGCATCTCCAACGAAGTAAAACACTGTACATCATTTAATAATATATTACACATTTTTCAAGATGTATAATTATGTTATATATAAAGATAAAATGGGTTTGAAGTAAAATTTGAAGTAATGGTTGGAGAAGAAATAGTGATATAAAGTAAAAAAAGGTGAAAATTTGAAGATAAAGTTGATATAAAATAGAGTAGTGATTGGAGATGACCTTATCGCTTTAAGCAACTTTAAGTCGTAAGTAATAATTTTAAACTTAGCCCAACGGTTTCTAAAACTTAGTTAAACTTGTTTGTTTGTCTTCGTTTATGATGGGCCGGCCCAATCAGAAAGATAGTCAGTTCCTCGGTCATAACTTTTACGGAGAAATTTATTATTTTTGTTAAGCCTTTTACGTAGAAATTTGTTTGTACGAGAAGAATCGAGTAAGCTTATTTGTGCATTAGTCCAATTTTGCACAGCATATGTGCATAATAAGCTGTACTTCACGGCAAAATTTATCTTCAAAACAAAAATGCAATTAGTGCTCATGACCAAATTATTTATAATAATCATAGATTTTATATATTAAAAAAAGGTGCAGTTTCAAATTATGTAAAATCTATGATCTCACCTACAGTACTTATCTCGGAATTTCAAACCGGAGATGGATGATAGGAAAAAACAAGTCCAAAGTCTTGTTATCATATCGTGTAATTTTTATCGCTCATCCTAATTAATCTTTTTAATAACAAGTCACAAAACATTAAATAATCGATTCATATTTTAAAATAATTAATGGAGTCGAATTTGAATCATGATTTTCTTCTTCTTCTTTTTGTCAGAAAATCATGATTTTCTTTAGAATTAGAAAGTTTAGCGACAAAATTATTTGGTGCGGCGGTGTAAAGTGATGTGCATTATTATATACCCCGGTGCTGAGACTTGAGATCCACTTTGGTTTTAACTTTTAAGTTACGCATGTGTAACGATTTGTCCACAACACAAGTAGTTGGGGAAGAAAATGTACAAAGATCTTTTTTGTCCATACACAAAAATCTTCCATCAACATAACACAATAATAATAATACAGTACACACTGATTAGACCACTTTGATTTTACGCTTACCAAATTCTTTCTTTTTACAGTAATTTGTAAGATCAACTAGAAGTAATTTCATAAATTATTTTATCATTATATCATTATGTTTTAAATCAAAAATCCTGTTATCCATGATCGATATTAAAATATTAAAAACAAATAGAGAAATTAATTATATTACTTTCGTCCCGTTTATAATGATCAAAAGTGAATTCTTATTTAATGACAACATGAACATTTCTTTTTATGTTTTAAGGGCCATTTCTTAATTTCACAAATAAAACCATTTCTTTATGTTGAAAAGTAGTAGCAGTAGCAGTAGTCTTCTCCAGAAAGTTGCATCAAGTCATCAACGGGAGAGGTTATTATCCTTTAGCCTAGAGAAATGTTAGTGCTTGTTAATTTTTTTTTTTTTGAGAAATGTTAGTGCTTGTTAAATTTTAAGGGCCATGTTATCACTCATATCATTAATACTGTATAAAACAATAACGCATAACCATAATATATCTCCTCCACTCCACTTAACTTTTTGTAACCCGTGAGAGACAGAGAATAAGTTTCTGGTCACGGGGATGTGGATCCCTGCATTCCCCACCTTCCTACTGCATTCCACTCAATTCTCATCCATGGAAGTTGTGTCGGATTATATTATCTTTTGAGTTTTTTATGTTGAATTAATGAATTGTAAGTAAAATGCATACATCATAGACAAAGTTTAAAAAATTTATGTTACAAAAATAAGGTAAATCAAAATTTATATATTTAAATATTCTTAAACTAATATTCCACTTAAAAATCCAAATAAATAATCATCAATTAAACGTCATTTTAAGTTCGATTCCGGTTAATTCTAAAATTTGTAAGAACAAATATTTATTTATAACATATAAAATTCTAATTATTCAAAAAAAATACAACGAAGCAAATAGTTAGCCAAAGGAAAAAAAACAAAGAAGCAAGTAACTATTCGGTAAAATTAAATAATATTTACCTCTACAGTTCCGTCCCATCCAATTATTTACAATTTTTAAGGGATGTTTGACACGCATTTTAAGATTTATTTTAAAGATAGTTTCATAACTTATTTTTAACATTTTATTTTCTTATATAAAAATATAAACATTGAATTTTTATACAAAAAAAAAAGAAATTTAAAAAATTAGTTATGAAATCATCCTTAAAATGCGTACCGAACAATTCTTGAAAAGTGTAAACAATTGGATTGGACGGAGTACTTATTAAGAAAGATGTAATTTCTTTTTTTTACTTTTGCTAAATAAGAAAGGTGTAATATTTACCTCCGTTGTATTATTACGTATATATTGGAAAAGATTGCATCATATATCTCAAAAGAAAAAAATAATGCCGGGAACCACAAAAAGTGTCCATAACATTTTTCAAAGGAAAAGAGTGTAATAAATCATGATTTCTTGACCAGGACAAAATCCTAAATATTGGAAACAATTGCCAAATAAAGCAAGTAAAAAGTCCTATAAAATATTAAAATTCTAATACATATGATCGGAACAACTCTTGCAGTCTATCTAAGCCAGTCCAACAAACTAACCACCAAATTGACCTACCCATTCCTGCAATGAGGACTCCAACAAATCATTCAAGAAATCAAGTAAACATCCCCTATTTTTAATCCACTCGTTACTAATGATCTCTGTTCGTATTGCATTATATTAATTTCTATATATTTTTTGCAGGTAATGGACATATTTATAGTAGTTGTAGCTTGTGTGGTTGTATTAAGTGCAAGAAATGTTGATGGACGCACAGGTCATCATCATCATCATGAACCAAAATCACCCTGTTTTCAGTATTCAGCAATAAGTTGCAGAGCTCACAGTGCTTCTTTAACGGATTTCGGAGGAGTAGGCGACGGAACAACGTCGAATACCAGGGCTTTCCAGGCAGCTATCGATCATCTTAGTCAGTTTGAGTCACAAGGTGGATCACAGCTCTTTGTACCTCCTGGAAGATGGTTAACTTCCAGCTTCAATCTCACTAGTCGTTTCACTCTCTATCTCCATAAAGATGCTGTCATTCTTGCCTCCCAGGTTTCTCTCAATCCTCATTTACATAAATGAGATTTAAATGTGCTTGTGTTTGTGTACTACTTCCTTTCTTCATATTTACAAACAGGTATTACTACAAAATTTCCAAGTTAATGTACATGAATGAGACTTGTTCTTTAGTCTTTAGATATACAAAATTTTGAGAGTTAAGCAAAGGTCTAATGTAGCAGGGTACAAAGTCCTGCACTGAATGGTTGTATGATGCCAATTAGTGCTAATTATGTAATTTTGGAGCATAAGGGTTCAGAAATTCAAAAATAGATGTGCTTGTGCTTGTGAAACCAATCTTGAAATCTGTCTTTAGATCTTATGTTAAATAATTGATTAATGTGCTATAGGGATTCATAGATAGAATAGTGGGTAGTGGCACACAAGATGGGCGAAAACAGAGTCCAAAAAGGACCATTCTATGCATAAAGAAAAGTGTCTTAGCTTACATTTGTCAAAACTTTGATCTTCCGATCAGTTCATCACCACCATTCCAGTTGAGTTTCTACCTTATGTAGTTACTCTCTCAGAAAAATAAATGGGACTCATACTAAATAAAACATACCCATTTGGAAATAAGACCGGAAGCACATACTCCCCCCCCCCCCCCCAAAAACTCCCAGAAGTAGACAAGATTCTGTGTACACCCCCAAGTTTCGGGGAAAATCGTGAGAAGTTTAGAAGATCTTGAAAACATATATTTAACGTATGAAAATTATGAGTTCATTTTTTTAAAAATTGAAGTTAAAAACATCCAGCAAGCAGAAATTCTGTATTTTCTTTCGCAATTGAATATAAACTCAACATGCAAGTAACTGATCTTGAGATTAGCATAAAACTGATAAATTTCTCCCTCCAATATTGGTTCAGGAAGAGAGTGAGTGGACAGTTATTAATCCCCTACCATCTTATGGTCGAGGAAGAGATGCAGATGGTGGAAGATATATTAGTCTCATATTTGGCACCAATCTCACCGATGTTGTTATAACAGGTAATATATGCCTTTATGTTTCTGACAAGCTTACTGTATTAATATGTGCTGCATGGCTACTAGATAATGAATATACCTGCTATCTTACTTTAGGAGACAATGGAACCATTGATGGTCAAGGTCAGGTCTGGTGGGATAAATTTCATAAGAAAGAGCTAATGTACACGCGGCCATACCTGATAGAAATTATGTTTTCTGAAAACATTCAAATCTCCGATCTAACATTGGTTGACTCTCCTTCTTGGAATATTCATCCTATATATAGCAGGTTAATTTGAATATCCAGCCTTTCTTGGGTTTAAGTCATGATTATTAGCAAAGTAGCAATGCCCCAAAATATGGTTTCGTTGTTTTATATGTGCAGCAATATTATTATCCAAGGCATCACAATCCTTGCACCAGTAAGATCCCCAAACACTGATGGGATCAATCCAGGTAAGCTAGGCAGCTCATACGTAATATGTACTGTTACTATTACATCCTGTTTTAATAGATTGCATTTTTTACAAATAAAACACACGGTATAGGCAACAGCTACATGACCGACTTATGCGTGGACTTCATGTTTGCCTTCTTGTCATGTTTCAGACTCTTGTACTAATACTCGAATTGAGGACTGTTACATTGTTTCTGGAGACGACTGCATTGCTGTTAAGAGTGGTTGGGATGAGTACGGAATTGCATTTGGAATGCCAACAAAACAGCTAGCAATCAGGCGGCTCACTTGCATTTCTCCAACAAGTGCAGTGATTGCTTTAGGCAGTGAAATGTCGGGTGGAATTGAAGATGTTAGAGCTGAAGACATCTTAGCCATTGATTCAGAATCAGGTGTGAGGATCAAGACTGGCGTAGGAAGAGGCGCATATGTAAAAGATATTTATGTTCGTGGAATGACATTGAAAACAATGAAATGGGCATTCTGGATGACAGGAGATTATGGCTCACACCCTGATAATAACTATGATCCAAATGCAATTCCTGTGGTCGAAAATATCAATTATCGCGATGTCATTGCTGAGAATGTGACCATGGCAGCTAAGCTGGATGGTATATCTGGTTATCCATTTACTGGAATTTGTATATCGAATGTTACCATTGAAATAGCAAAGTCATCGAAAAAACTTGCATGGAATTGTACCAACATTGCTGGAATCTCAAGTTCTGTGACTCCTCCGCCTTGTGCTCTATTGGCAGATCAGGGTCCAGGAAGCATCTCAGCATGTAATTTTCCTACAGATAGTCTGCCAATTGAGAATGTTGATATGCAGATGTGCTCTTACACAATCGAACAAGCATGAGATGGAAATAATTCTCGTGCTCTTGATGCTTGACGATGTTAGTAGCAGTATCATAAATTCTTGAAGGCTTTGACGGTTATTCTGTTATAGATGATACTAGTTTCAAAATATGCATGAGTGATTCAAAAAGGAGGAAAAGAAAAGAATATTCCTACTACATAATCATCCAAGGAAGGTCGATTAAAGGAGGCACAAAATAAAAAACTTGGCAAAAGAAAAAAAATTCGCACATGTTTAAATCTGTACCATAATATACCATTGAGGCTTTAATTCTCTTTTAGTACGTTATTCATTTGAAAAAACAGATTAAACTGTGCAAACATTTTTATTATGACTCGATGATATAAGTACAATTATTAGTGCTAAGTAGTTTTGCAGTCTTTAGATGAGCCGGAATACGCAAATAAACAACTACTGGATACCAATTTCTACAAACTCCAAAATCTGAAATAATATTAGTTTAACTTGTTCTTCTGCATGACATAAAAATACCAAAAAGATGTTATTTATTGTGCTTACATAGGTTCTGTTCAGGAACACACAACTGATTCAGAAAACGATAATGTAATTGTCGATGCAACTACTGGACTACTGGACAACTGATTTACAAGTCGAGGGTACAAAGTTGTAAAGATGTTATTTATTGTTCTTAATTACATAGGTTCGTTCAGGAACACACAACTGATTCAGAAAACGATAATGTAATTGTCGCTGCAACTACTGGACAACTGATTTACAAGTCGAGGGTACAAAGAATTTACTTATCATCTCACATTTAACAATGGTGCTTATTGGATTTGAGTTTGCTATATGACAAGGGCTTGTTCGATCAAGAACACCACCTACAGGTTTGCCGGTGTCTACAACATTGTAAGAGAAGTTTTATGCTGCACGGCTGTGTGAGTAATTTGCGGATTGAAGTTAATAATTTCATTTAGTTTCAGTATCAAACAAACTAAGCTCAGGCAACGAAAACAACTATGTAGACTCTCAAATTATATCTATATATAGTTCAACTTAAACAAATAAGACTTTGATATAAGCAGTTGAAAAGCAACTTTCATTCAAAAAATTCTTTAGAACAGATGCACCCAGTGTACAATTTACTGAATTTAGTAACCTCGCGCTAATATATGGAAAAAATAACACCCCTGCTAATTATAGAAAAAATTGTCTAATGAGCAAGTTGTTACTAGTTGAATTTGCCAGCTATTGAGAATATTATACATAGAGCTTTACTAGCAAGTAACACAGTTGATTTAAGTTATATTACAGCTACATCAACGGATAAACATACATCAACGGATGATACATCAACGGATGATACAGCTGATCAACGGATGATACATCAACGGATGATACAGCTGATCAACGGATGATACAGATGATCAACGGATGATACGTTCCAGGCTGGCAAGTTAGTTAGATCAGTTATAGATATATGTAGCTGTATGTATAGAAAGTTTGTTACAATCTCTTCTATATAAGAGAACAAAATATACAGATTGAACTACTCTTTTACATTTTTCTACAATATACAACAGTAAATACAAATCTCTCTACAATGTCTTTGCTTTCTTGTTTTCTTGCTTAATCTAGTTAGGATGAAGAAAGTTTACATGGTATCAGAGCCTATGTGTGCGATCTTAATCTCTGCAGATTCCGGTGTCTTCTCCGGTGATTAGACATTATCTCCGATCAAACGATCTTCATCTACTGATTGATTAAGTTTTCATAATCGAGCTGATTCTTTGTTGACATTTACAGTCAACTTCTTTTGCCATTTCTCAAACAAATCAGGTGTTATTTTTCTGATCTTACGAAATCTTCTGTTTTTTCTCTGAATCTTTGCATATTAACTGTAAATTCATCATTACTGATTGTGTTCAAGAATTGTTCTTGACAAAATTTCTCTGAATTTAACTGTTTCTTGATATCTTTTCTCTGAAAACTAAGATTGTTAAATCGATCTGAAATCTATCATTCTAAGAACTGTTTCTTGTTGAAATCTTTTGTTGAAAATCATGTCTGCAAACACATCTTCAAACACATCTTCTGAAAATGCATTTGCAAACACAAATCAAGATCCGGCCAGTGCATTTTATATACATCCTTCAGATGCATCTGTTAATCAACTAGTCTCGGTCAAGTTTAATGGTTCTGGCTATGCGAATTGGAAGCGATCAATGATGCTTACTCTAACTGCTAAAAACAAACTAGGTTTTGTAAATGGAACGATTACTCAACCTGAATCTACTTCTGTTGAATTTTTTGCCTGGGAGAGATGTAACTCTCTTGTAACTTCCTGGATTCTGTTTAATCTGGATGAAAACATTGCTAGAAGTGTTCTTTTTCTCAAAACTGCTAGAGATATTTGGAAAGATCTTGAAGATCGATTTGGTTTTGTGTCAATGACACAGGCTTATTCACTTGAACAGAAATTAGCTGAAATTACTCAAGGAAAACAGAGTGTTTCTGAGTTTTATACTTCGATTAAGGCACTTTGGGATAATCTAGATGATGCAAGTCCTATGCCTAAATGCAGTTGTAACAATTGTACATGTACTTTGAATCTGAAAGTGCAACAGAAAATCCAAGAACACAGACTGTTACTGTTTTTGATGAAACTTAATGATCAATATGCTCTGGTGAGAGGACATATCCTGCTTATGAATCCTTCACCCACAGTTGCTCAGGCTTATAGGATGATTGCACAGGAAGAGAATCATAAGGAAATGTCAAATGCTCAGAGTGATGTCACGGCTTTTGTAGCAGATAGAAGATTCACACATTCTGGAAATTACAATACACAGAGAGTTGGTTATAACACTGGAAATTCAAATGGTTATAATTCTGGAAATGCTACAGGAAATTCTGGAAACTCTGGAAATGCTGGAAACTATGGAAATACTGCAAATCGAAAACAGAAACCTGGCTCTAATTACTATTGTACTCACTGCAAAGTACCTGGTCATAGTGTTGACAGGTGTTTTAAGATACATGGATATCCTGCAGGTTTTAAACCTAAAGACAGAAAAATTGCAGCTGCAGCAACTTTTACTGGAGATAATACTGCTGGACATGAAGTTTCTTCAAACTTGCTTTCTGATGATCAATATAATAAGCTTCTCAATTTGCTCTCAGATCAGAATTTTTCTGATAACAATTCTGTTAAGTCTCAGGCTTTACTAGCAGGTAAACTCTGTATGATGTCTTGTCTAGATTGCAAATGGTTACTAGATAGTGGAGCTACTGACCATATTTCACCAAATTTGGATAATTTCATTGATTACACTACTGTCAATGGTTCTGAAAATTGCATAACAATACCAGATGGTAGAAAAATACAGGCTCTGCATATTGGTACAGTTGATTTGGGAAATAACATTGTCTTAAAAGATGTGCTACACGTTCCAGATTTTCATTTCAAGCTGATTTCAGTGCACAAATTATGTAAAGATCTTAATTGTCAACTGATTTTCAATAATGGATCTTGTCTTTTACAGGACCTTTCTCAGAGCAAGAAGCCAATTCATCTTGGTGAGCTGAGAAATGGTCTCTATACTGTGGACTCAAGTTTCAATTCTACTAAGCATTCTCTTACTGCTAAAGCTACAAATGAAGCTCATCTATGGCATCTTAGGCTTGGTCATATACCTTATCAGCAATTGAAGATCTTACAACCTTCTTGTGATTTTACTTCTGTCAATGATTCTATTTGCCAAATTTGTCCATTAGCTAGGCAAACCAGAAATCCATTTCCTCATAGTACTATTAAAAGTACTTCTATATTACAGTTGTTACATGTCGATTTATGGGGACCTTACAAAGTCAAAACTCAGTTTGGTTGTACACAATTTGTCACTATTGTTGATGATTTTAGCAGATATACTTGGATACACCTTGTCAAGTACAAATCAGAAGTTGCAGATGTTTTAGAAAATTTTATTCAATTTGCAGAAAAACAATTTCAAGCTCCTGTTTTATGTATTAGATCAGATAATGCTTCTGAAATTTGTGAAGGAAAATTGAAGATATATTTCCAGAAGAAAGGGATAGTCCATCAAACTAGTTGTGCATATACACCCCAGCAAAATGGGGTTGTAGAACGCAAACATAGACACTTATTAGAAACTGCTCGAGCACTGTTATTTCAATCTAGAATTCCAGATCATTATTGGGGTGAATGTATACTGTGTGCTGCTTATTTGATTAACAGAATGCCTTTGTCAAGTATTAATAATCACACTCCTTATAAACTTCTATACAAAGACGAACCCTCTTATGATATACTGAAACCGTTTGGCTGTTTATGTTATGTTACTACCTGCAAGGTTGGATCCCAGAGCATCTCCTTGTGTATTTCTAGGATACACACCAACTCAGAAGGGATATAAGGTACTTGATTTAGCCTCAAGAAAATTAACTGTTTCAAGGGATGTTATGTTTCATGAACTACATTTTCCATTTCATACAATTGCCAAAGATACATTATTGACTGATTCTACTGCTATTCATATACCTGCTGTTTCTAGTCCTAAATTTGATTTCTATTCTGATCTTGTGTCACATATACACACTTCAAACACCACACAGTCCACACAATCTCAATCTCAGTCTCATTCTACAAATGATTCATCTCCTATACAGTCCACACACTCTACCAATAATCATTCCATTTCACATTCATCTCAATCTACCACTGATCATTCTGATAATTCTATTCACACCACTGCTGATATACCAGTTCGACATTCTACTAGAACTAAACAACTTCCTGCATATCTAAAGGATTTTCATTGTCCTACTGTTCTTACACATCATACTGCTCTCTCATCTTTATCTCAACTTGTTGAACCTAAAAACTTTAAAGAGGCTAATTCTCATCCTTTATGGAGAGAAGCAATGGACAAAGAGATTGCAGCTTTAACTGAAAACAAGACATGGGATTTAGTACCCCTTCCTGAAGGTAAGAAAGCTATAGGATATAAATGGGTTTTTAAACTCAAGCTGAAGGCAGATGGATCCCTAGAACGGTGTAAAGCACGCTTAGTTGCTAAAGGATATAATCAGAGGTATGGGATCGATTATGAAGAAACGTTTTCTCCAGTTGTCAAAATGAATACAATCAGATGTTTAATTGCTCTTGCTGGACATAAGAAGTGGCCATTATATCAGTTGGATGTGAATAACGCATTTTTACACGGAGATTTATCAGAGAAAGTCTACATGACTGTTCCAGAAGGCATTCCAAATCCAAATAATCTAGTTTGTCGACTTCGAAAATCAATATATGGTCTCAAGCAGGCTTCGAGAGAATGGTTTGATAAATTACTTCATGAACTTACTGCATAGGGATTTATCCAATCAAAGAATGATTACAGTCTTTTTATCAAGAAAGTTGACAAACATATAACCATCATGGCCGTTTATGTGGACGATATCATTGTTACAGGTAATGATGTTACTTCAATACAAAGCATCAAGTCTCATCTTCATAACATTTTTAGTATCAAGGACTTGGGAATACTACATTACTTTCTGGGAATCGAAGTTGATTATCTTGCTAATGGTATTACTCTAACTCATTCGAAGTTTACAAGAGAACTTTTACAAGATTTACCTTTTGATGTTTCTAAGAAAGCCACTACTCCTTTACCTCAAAACCTAAAACTAACAGCTGATTCAGGTCCTTTGTTTTCTGATCCAGAACTTTATCGTTCTTTAGTTGGAAAACTTAATTACTTGACAAACACTCGACCTGATTTGAACTATTCAGTTCAAGTACTAAGTCAGTTCATGCATACTCCTCGTCTAGCTCATTGGGAAGCACTACAACATACTTTATCATATATAGCTCACTCTCAGAATCAAGGTATTCTTCTACAAGGATCTGATCACTTAACTCTCCAGGCTTATTCAGACAGTGACTGGGCATCCTGTCCTGATACACGACGATCTATTACAGGTTATGTTTTATTACTAGGTTCTTCACCAGTTGCCTGGAAATCAAAGAAACAGAGCACCATTTCACGATCATCTTCTGAAAGTGAGTATCGAGCTATGGCATCTGCAGCTGCTGATGTAACCTGGACAGTTCGATTACTTGAAGAGCTTGGTCTCAATCAACTCAAACCAGTGACTCTTCATTGCGATAATCAATCTGCCATTGCAATTGCCAAGAATCCGGTATTCCATGAACGTACTAAACACATAGAGATTGATTGTCATTTCACTCGAGATAAAGTCATGGAAGGCCTCATTCAGCTCACTTATCTTCCTACTACTCATCAACTTGCTGATGTTTTCACCAAGATTTTACCAGCTCATCAGTTTCAAACATTATTGTCCAAGTTGGGATTGTATTCTAAATCCCCTCCCAACTTGAGGGGGGATATTGAGAATATTATACATAGAGCTTTACTAGCAAGTAACACAGTTGATTTAAGTTATATTACAGCTACATCAACGGATAAACATACATCAACGGATGATACATCAACGGATGATACAGCTGATCAACGGATGATACATCAACGGATGATACAGCTGATCAACGGATGATACATCAACGGATGATACAGATGATCAACGGATGATACGTTCCAGGCTGGCAAGTTAGTTAGATCAGTTATAGATATAGGTAGCTGTATGTATAGAAAGTTTGTTACAATCTCTTCTATATAAGAGAACAAAATGTACAGATTGAACTACTCTTTTACATTTTTCTACAATATACAACAGTAAATACAAATCTCTCTACAATGTCTTTGCTTTCTTGTTTTCTTGCTTAATCTAGTTAGGATGAAGAAAGTTTACACCAGCGGCCATTAGAATAGCCTTGAATGTTGAGAATGGGTGAGCCTTAAATCATGATTCAAAGTTTTACCAAATTCTACCACTACCTCAAGTTACAAACTTAATTTTCGTCTCTATTTCTGTAATTGTCTATAATCGGAGTCTATTTTAGACCACCAAATTATGCTGTGGTTGTCTATTCCAAGTTATGCTACCCATCAGTTTGTTTCTAACCAACTAATCTTGCATGCCTATGTAAGCAAGTTTAATAATATTAACAAAATACGTACTTGCCTAATGGGGACTTCAACAAATCATAGAAATCAAGTAAAGAAGATTATTTAATCTCGTCTTTATGAATGATCGCTGTTCTTAATAGACTTTTGATTATATATATTATTTTGACAGGTTATGGACATAGTTGTAGTTATAGCCGCTGTCGTTCTGTTAAGTGCAACAAATGTTAATGGGCGTAAAGATCTTACTCCAACTGATGCTGCAAAACCAGGTGGAGCTTCTAACTTTGCAGCATTAAATTGCAGAGCTCAGAGTGCTTCTATAATGGATTTCGGAGGAATAGCCGATGGAAAAGGGTCAAACACCAAAGCTTTTCAGGCAGCTATCAAAAAACTGGGTGTAGTACCAGGCGGAGGACAACTCATTATACCTCCTGGAAAATATTTAACTGGCCCCTTTATTCTCCCTAGTCATTTCACTCTTTATCTCCAGAAAGATGCTTTCATTCTTGCCTCCCCGGTATCGCTCCTCATTTCATATATATACATAAATGTGTAGAGTAATTCCATTGTGTAATGGTACAATAGTTCTACATATATCCTCGTTCCCAGACTACTTGCTTAGGAACAAGGTGTTAGGAATCTACCCGATTCCCGGCGAATGCGGAAGCGATTTGGTAAATATGTGTGCTTAGATCCCACAAATATACGTGATAGTAATAAAGCAACAAACCAACAATACAGTAAAAGAGACAAGAGATTTAACGTGGTTCGGCCCAGCCTACATCCACAAGAGTAACAACTTTACACTAGATAAAAGAGATTACAATATTCGGGTATCCGACCCCTGAATTTTATACACAAATTTAGCCCTACGATACCTGTTATGTATATCCCCAACTCACTGAAGTGTTTATCTTAAAATCTCCCCCTATCACTATTTCCCGACAACCTTTCCTTCTCTCCTTTTCCCAACCCGGACAGTGCCACACAACCTGATAGAAAGACTCATGCAGCGGAACCACCATCGATGGCTGCAGTCAGACCCAAGCACCCTAAGGAATAGTTTAGGCACGAGAACCTTCTATCCCGACACTTTCTGAAAGCGGACTAAACCGGCTCTTCTACTAGACGGACTATCTAGCAGCTATATAGAGAGAGAAGAGAGAATTTTGGTGTATTTGATAATGAAGGAGGAGAGTGATATTTATAGGAGTATGTAGTAGGTGGTAGGTGGTGGTAGGTGAGATTGGTGGTGGTAGATGAGGTTGGTGGTGATAGGTGAGGTTGGAAAGAATTAGGTTAGGTAGCCTAACAATCTCCCCCTCTTTCCAAACTCACAGCTCTTCACTTGCACTCCATACCTGCGCCCTGTTGGCACAACTCCAACTTTTCCTCGATCTGTATCATTCCCTACGACAAAACTTCCCCCCGAGTCCAAGACTCCAAACTATACCCTAGTTTACACATTCATTATCGAATGCCCACTTGCTATACGCACAAGTGTACCATTGACCTCTATTTGTCCAACTACATACATGTGAAGCAATCTGTTGTATACGCACATACTCACTTGATTCACGTCGTCCAATCCCATATGTAGTCCATCACACACACAAGTGTGACCATCACACACGCAAGTGTGACCATCGATCTGTCATTTACTCCCCAACTGCATATCAAACAAATCAATCTGTTGCATGGTTCATTGCTCACTTGATTCTTGTTGATCGATGCCCATATGCAGCTGCAACACACCAACTACTCGTTGATGTCGTGGAAGCCCTTCGACCAGGCATCCATCCCAGCAGTCTTTGCACCATCGTCTAGACTGGGAGGCAATACAACCGCAGCAGTATCCTTCAAGTCACTCTTCCCTCGTGCACGAGATAACCAGATTTTCGAAGTTCCAGTTCTGGCCACGTACTAATCAGACGATATATTCCCCCACGTAGCTCTCCCTTCATCTGAACCACACGGCCTCTTTTGATATTCATAGCTCCCCCTACTACAGAGCATCTGTAGCCTTCTGAAGCTAACCGACCGATAGATATTAGATTCTTCCTCAGCTTAGGCACATATCTTACCCCGTTCTAGCTGCGAACTATTCCATCGAACATTTTGATTTTCACAATTCCAATCCCCTTGATCTCACAAGTAGATCCATCGGCCAAAGAAACTGTTTCATTCTTTGTATCTAGGAATTTGTCAAAATGCCCCCTCTCGGAACATACATGGTAAGATGATCCTGAGTCTAATATCCATTCTCCTGGAGAACTATTGCTACGATTGAAGACGGTGCAAACATCTTCACAATCGAGAGTAACCACAACCAATGATGCATCTGGATCCTTCTTATTAAGTGGACAATTCGGCCTAATATGATCCCACTCCTTGCAACCAAAGCACTGCATGACCTTTTCACTGTGTCTGGATTTACCCCTGCTATTGGTAGATCCTCTCACAGCACCCTTTCCTCTATTATTTTGACTACGCAAAGCCAAAACTGTCATTCCGTCCTTGTCACCATCCTGGTTCTTCCTTCCAACATTTGACAAAAGTGCTGACTAAACCTCCTCCATTTTTAACGTGTCCTTTCCGTACAAAATGGTTGTGACCAAATGATCGAATGACTCCGGAAGCGAAGTAAGAAGAATAAGGGCCTTATCTTCTTCCTCCAATTTTACATCAACCTTTTCAAGTTGATCAACAATACCATTAAACACATTCATGTGTTCAATAACATTGCCTTGAGCTGCCATCTTCAGCTTGTATAACTCACGCTTCAGATTTAACTTTGTAGTCAAGTTCTTCCCGAGATACAATGTCTCCAACTTTGACCATAATTCCTTCGGCGTGCTTTCGTCAATAACATTATTGATAATGTTATCAGCAATGCATAGTCTGATGGTACTCATGCATTGCGACTCAGCATCCTCCCAATCTTCATCGCTCATCTTTGTTGGCTTTCCCTCCTTCCCCTTCAAAGCCCTTGCTAGCTTCTGTTGGGTTAGGATATCTTTTACCCTTCTCTGCTAAAGAGTAAAACTTCCTTTACCATCATATGAAGTCACATTGAATCCTCTAATACTTGTCATGATCTCCGTTTGTACACACAAACCAATTCAAGCAACTAAATCAATTGGCCAGGTAAGTGTAAGAAACAATTGGAGCACTTCCGTCAAAACGGCGCCTTATTAGACAACCACTTTTCTTAACGACTTTCCTTCGGCACCAATAATTTAGACACAACTAGCTCTGATACCAACTGTTAGGAATCTGCCCGATTCCCGGCGAATGCGGAAGCGATTTGGTAAATATGTGTGCTTAGATTCCATAAATATACGTGACAGTATTAAAGAAACAAACCAACAATACAGTAAAAGAGACAAGAGATTTAACGTGGTTCGGCCCGGCCTACATCCACAAGAGTAACAACTTCATACTAGATAAAAGTGATTACAATATCCGGGTATCCGGCCCCTGAATTTTATACACAAATTCAGCCCTACGATACCTGTTATGTATATCCTCAACTCAATGAAGTGTTTATCTTAAAACCTCCCCCTATCACTATTTCCCGACAACCTTTCCTTCTCTCCCTTTCCCAACCCGGACAGTGCCACACAACCTGATAGAAAGACCCCTGCAGCGGGACCACCTCCGATGGCTGCAGTCAGACCCAAGTACCCTAAGGAATAGTTTAGGTACGAGGACCTTCTATCCCGACACTTCCTGAAAGCGGGCTAAACCAGCTCTCCTACTAGACGGACTATCTAACAGCTATATAGAGAGAGAAGAGAGAATTTTGGTGTATTTGATAATGAAGGAGGAGAGGGATATTTATAGGAGTATGTAGTAGGTGGTAGGTGGTGATAGGTGAGATTGGTGGTGGTAGATGAGGTTGGTGGTGATAGGTGAGATTGGAAAGAATTAGGTTAGGTAGCCTAAGACAAGGGTAGTATAGACTTTTACTTAGCCTAGCATTAGTCTTTGTTGTTTTTGAATAACCTTTTCTTTATTGGGACAATTTAAAGTGTCCTGTAGATAGTTAAGTCAATATCTAAATAAATAAATCATGTATGTCCTTTGGCTATTGAATATGAAACTTTTGCTTTTAAAACGAGTACATAACTGAGATTTTTTAACTAACAAAGGGTTGGTCCAGTGGTAAGACTCTTGCCTCTCTAACACAGAGATCAAGAGTTCGATCACAGCTCTAACACAGAGATCAAGAGTGGTGTGCGTGTGTAATCAATTAGCAAAAAAAAACTGAGATTTTAGTTTTTCCTGGATTGGTTTAGGTAGAGACTGAGTGGACAATAGGTGATGCCCTGCCATCATATGGGAAAGGCAAGGAACCACCTTTCGGAAGATATAACAGTTTTATATCCGCCACCTATGCCGTCGACGTTGTTATAACAGGTAAAGTATTCCTTAAATATTTGTAACAAACTTAATCTAGCTGCATATGCTTACTGGATAACAAACATTTTCGGTATCTAATTTTCAGGAGACAATGGAACCATTGATGGTCAAGGTCAGGCCTGGTGGGATAAGGCTGACACGCTTAAAGCCAAACGGCCTAACCTGATAGAATTTCTGTACTCCAAGCAAATTCAAATCTCAAATATTACGTTGGTTAACTCTCCTTCTTATCATGTTCATCCTACTTATAGCAGGTTAGTAAGAAATGGTAAGAGTAATTTCTCATTTTTTTTCGTTTTTTCTTGTAAATCATGAGTATTAGCAAAGTAATAATGTCCTGGAACATGGTTTCATTGTTTTATGTTGTGCCTTGTGGACAGCGATGTTACTATACAGGGTTTAACAGTTCTTACAAATGTAACATCCGACAACACTGATGCGATCGTTCCGGGTAAGCTAGTGAATTTTTTACTTTCTGTTTGTAGTTAATATTTTTTTTGATATTAGGAAAGCAGCACGAAGTTAAGAAGGATTCTTTTTCGAATAAGAATAAAAGTGATAATGAATGGCAACCAAATGAATTAGTTGCATGTGGATTCCATATATGTTTACCTTGTTGTCGTGTTTCAGACTCTTGTACTAATATTCGAATTGAGGACTGCTACATTACTACTGGAGAAGACTGTATCTCGCTTAAGAGTGGTTGGGATGATTTCGGACTGGCGACTAAAATGCCAACGTCTCAGGTAGCAATCAGGCGGGTCACTTGCAGTTCTCCTGATAGTTCACTGATGTCTATAGGCAGTGAAATGTCGGGTGGAGTTTCAGATGTTAGAATAGAAGACTGCCAATGCACTAATACAGAATCCGGTATAAGGATCAAGAGTTCTATAGGAAGAGGCGCATTTATAAGGGATGTATTTGCTAAAGGAATAACAATGGAAAATATGGAATGGGCATTCTTTATGACAGGAGCATATGGGTCACACCCTAATAATCAATCTAATCCAAGTGCAATTCCTCTGATTCAAAACCTCAATTTTATGGATATTACGGCTAAAAATGTGACGACGGCAGGTCAGTTGGGTGGAATTCCTGGTCACCCATATACTGGAATATGTATGTCGAATACTACAATTCAAATGGCACCGGCTGCACCAGGGGCACCACCTCCAGCTCCATGGAATTGTTCAGACATTGCTGGGACTGCAAATGCAGTGACTCCACCACCTTGTCCTCTGTTGGCAGCTGGTAAAGCACCATGTAAATTCCCAACAGATAAGATACCCGTTGAAAATGTTAAATTAAAAATGTGCCCAGTGCAAGCAGCTGGAGGGGCAGGTGCTCCTGATGCTTCTCCTGGAGGACCGTCAGCTTCTCCAGGGAAATCAGACTCTGATGCATCATCTGCTCCATCAGGGAAACCAGTCAGTCCAGGGAAAGCCGCCTAAAATAATCCAATTGTTTGTTTTTACAAGATATTAGATTCATAAATGTTTCATTGCGGATACTAGAGCAATATAGTATCCAGTAACAAAGCTTTAAATTTTTTTTGTCAAGAGCTTTAATTTGTTTTTTTTTTTTTTGCCAGAAGCTTTAATTTGTTTTTGTAATACTAATATTGTATGTAAATTTTGATGGATATATATGGGACCCAAAGGAAACTTGGGCATTTATTACATGGATTGTATTTGTGGTTTATTTATATACTAGAACCAATAGATTTGTAAAGGACACAAATCTTTAATAAGTATTGGTTTATACTGACATCACAAAAAGAGGGAAAATTAAGTTGAGATACAAGTAAAATAATTTTTCTCCAACTAAAATATCACATAAATAAATTAATTAATTAATTCCACTATCATTTCATTCTGTTCAGGAAATTAATATCCTTCTATTCTTCATCTTTGCACCACATTCTTTCTTCTTTATAATCGGCATTTAGAGCACTACGGTAAATTAAAAAGAAAAATCAAATTAAAATGAACATGTCAGTGTCAATTGGAACTATTTTTGTGCTCAAAAACTTTATTTGATTTCTAGCATTATTCTTTTAGCTATGACAAACACCCGCGAATTCAGCAAATTTTGTAAATAGTTTTTAAAAATGAAGATAATTTGGACTGAATGTCTGAATACCAGATAATAAACTTCAATTTTACCTCACAGTAAGGGGTTCTGTATGACAAGTCTATTATAAATCACAAGCTAATTGTAATTGTGATTGTTTAACCAAGTCTTTTTCCTTCCGTTCAGATTGTAAAATACCCGTGAGAAACATCTAAACTGGCCTAGCCATTTCTGCTATGGGGACTTTAAAAAATCACATAAGAAATCAAGTAAAAACACTTCTTTTAATCTCCTCTTCATTAATGATCTTGGTTGTTATTGTATTGTTGATCATATGATTCATACATTATTTCGACAGGTAATGGACTAATAGTTATAGCCTCTGTTGTTATTGTTAGTATTGGTGCCCTGGAGGCAATGTATACAATATATTTATGTTTGAGTGATATTATATATTCGATATATATATTTATTATTGGCTTTATTTACTGCGAAATAAATAAATTATAATAAATGTCCTTAGAACCTTGATACAAATTATATAGTTGCAAGTATGTGACTTGAACATGAGATTATATAATGATTGTATCATATTCTTAAATGTCCCTAGCCGAGTATTATTATTATTACTTAGGACAATAATAATACACTGAGGCTAGTATGATAATTGACTGATGACCACATCTCATTGGTCATAAGTATGAAGATACTAAAAGCAATGCATAGGTAACTGTACGAGTACAGGGTACTGGACAGACCCACAGTGAGATACATCATGGTAAATAATAAATGTGTCATATGTATTCTCACAGTGATAATGGTGTAATGATCCTTAGACCTGAAATCGTTATAATTCTACATGAGAATTAATATATTTTGAATTTGTCAAAAGTTATCTTTAGCCGGATAATGATAAAGGTGAATATCGGATATATTATGAATCATGTGAGAAATATGAACGATCTAGATGGGATTTAAATCTCCTGATAAAGGAGTGATATTATCGGCCTCTTGTTTGAGTGAGACTATGAAATGCATGGCCATGCTCAAATGTTGATTTGATTAAATAGTCTACTCATCGATCAAGAAAATGAAGATTAAATTATGAAGAGGATGACACATTACATGCCTCGAGTTTAATCTATAATATCATGATTTAAAGGGATTATATTACATGGAACATTAGTCATAAAAGGTTGATTGAATCGTTGATTTAATTATTGTTTAATTGGGTAGCAATAATGTGTTACTAAACGCCGCTTATTGTTTGTAATTTTATTGGAGAATAAAATTATTGCCAATTAAATAATAACCTACAGGGTCACACACATAGAATGTTTAAAAGGGAAATTAATTTATTTTATGAATTTAAATTAATAATAATTTAAATTATGAATTTAAATTAATAATAAATAATAATTCGAATTTTATAAAATTAATTAAGTGAGACTTGATTAGTTAAATATAAAATTTGAAGATGTATTTTCTTGACTTATTTGATTAATTAAGTACGACTTAATTAATTTATTTAAATAAATAAGATTTGTTTAAATAAAATGGCCTAATTGTTTAAGGCTCCATTTGGCTTTGTTTTTCTATAAAAGCCAAGTGTTGGCAAGTCATATAGAGAGAGAAGAACTGAAAATTCAGTTTGTACAAGAGAGAAACAAGGGAGAAAATCAAGCTAAGTCAAGAACACATCCAAGATTATTTATTTTTGGCTAGTACCTCATCCCGTGGCGAAATCGTTCGACGATTCAAGCAAGCATTCAAGTGTGGATACCGGTGGAGGAGTTATAATTTTAGCTCTCAAATCAACAAGCTAGGATCTCCATTTGACATCCATTGGAAAGCTTTAATAGGTAAGATCTTGATCTTGACATTTTTTTTTATACCATGATCATCAATTTATACATGGATCCGGGACTTGGAATTCGTTTTTAATTGTTATTTTCGTTAATTCCGTTGCGTTATCATGCCCGAATTCCAACAATGGTATCAGAGCTACTTGTATAAATGGATGATTTGGTATCGTGTTCTTGAAAATGAATCATACATGAATTTTATGAATTTTTGACATGCTTCATTTTATATACAAATGATTTTCTATAAATGTTATGATTGTTTGTATGATGTTATAAATTGTTATAACATGTTTTGAATGATGTACTATATGTTAGATATGTTAAACACATCATTGGAATAATTTTAGAATTGATCAAAACTGAAAATATAACTTTCTGCATAGTTTCTGGACATTCTGCAAATTTTGGAAAATTCTGGGAATTCTGGTGTCGCGCATTCCTGTAATGCGCAATAGCAGTGTACAACGGGTGTTGCGCATGTCGGACATGCGCAACAGCGGTATACAGCAGTTGTTGCGCGTGTCTGACATGCTCATCAGCCTGATAACTAAAGCAGGCAGTGGACGTGCTGTTGTTAATTGTTTGTTTTATTTAATTCTAACATTTTCTTTTTACTTTTACTTTTGCTTTTGCTTTAAGAAAATTGTTAGTGGCCATTATAGACTTATTGGTATTAATCATTAGATTCCTAATGTTTTTAATGATTAAAGTTTTAATAATTGAATATTTAAATCATGGATTTTAAAATTATTATTAATTCAAAATTTTATTAATTAATTTAATTTCGAATTTTAATAATATATTTAAATTATGAATTTGAATATTATTATTGTTGTGGAATAAAAACTAGTTTACGATTTGTTATTAATGCTAGGGTGGTTGAGCTTCGAGCTTTAATGGCTGCTTCTGCGTTCGAGACTAAACAGTCCTCACATAATGCCTACGTATCTCTGTATTAGAGAATCAAGCCAAGAAAACGTAGTTCTGAGAATGAGGGGTCAGGCCCTTTATATAGGCTGAGAAGCCTTTAGAATTATGGTAGGAGTTAGAGACTTGGTAGAAAAGTCTTTGAGGAAAGTTCTAGATCTATTCCTTGTAGGAATCAGTTTCCATATTAAATTGGATGCCTTGGTGGATAAGTCTGGTGGAAATAATATCCTTATCCAACTCCTATTGCTGAGCTGTTTAACTCCCCCAATATTAATTACGAAATTAATATTATAATAGGGGTTTTGGGCCCATCTGGTGGGCCCCACGTTTGGACCATTCAGGGTCTAATTAATGCCACATTAAATGTGTCTTTAGGGCTTATTTTCAGCCCATATCATTTGCCCCCCAACTTCTAGGAAAACTGATCAGGTTTTCCTTGAAGTTTTAACGGCCTTTTTCGTGACTCGGGTCAGGGTTTATCTTTGATATCGTTTTGACGTAAAGCGTGGAGCGACCGACGCGTTTACAACGACGTTAGATTGTGCGAGTAGCATTGAACAGTGCTAAACGGCACTAAGCGACACTAAACGGTGCTAAACGGCCTTAAACGACGTTCAAACGATGTTAAACGACGCTAAACGGCGATAAACGGCACTAAACGACACTAAACGGTGCTAAACAGCCTTAAACGACGTTTAAACGATGTTAAACGACGCTAAACGGCGATAAACGGCACTAAACGGCACTAAACGGCACTAAACGGTGCTAAACATCCTTAAACGAAGTTTAAACGATGTTAAACGACGCTAAACGGCAATAAACGGCACTAAACGACACTAAACGGCACTAAACGGTGCTAAACAGCCTTAAACGACGTTTAAACGATGTTAAACGACGCTAAACGGCGATAAACGGCGCTAAACGGCACTAAACGACACTAAACGGTGCTAAACAGCCTTAAACGACGTTTAAACGATGTTAAACGACGCTAAACGGCGATAAACGGCACTAAACGGCACTAAACGACACTAAACGGTGCTAAACAGCCTTAAACGACGTTTAAACGATGTTAAACGACGCTAAACGGCGATAAACGGCACTAAACGGCACTAAACGACACTAAACGGTGCTAAACAGCCTTAAACGACGTTTAAACGATGTTAAACGGCGCTAAACGGCACTAAACGGTGCTAAACAGTCTTAAACGACGTTTAAACGATGTTAAACGACGCTAAACGGCGCACCTGAAATCATACGAAAAAATCAAGATTCAGGTTCAGAAGC
This sequence comes from Saposhnikovia divaricata, assembly GCA_036435485.1. Lineage (NCBI taxonomy): Eukaryota > Viridiplantae > Streptophyta > Magnoliopsida > Apiales > Apiaceae > Saposhnikovia > Saposhnikovia divaricata. Next base: position 33,046,899 of record CM071600.1, read on the forward strand.
TGCCCGAGAATTGTTGAAAAACCAAGATTCAGGACCACAAGCTGACCCGCGATCGGCCGGATCGAGGGCTAGCTTGTGGTCGGCTAGCTCCTGGTCGGCCGAAGGGCCTCCAACCAAGGTGGTCGGCTGACACCTGGTCGGCTGGAGGGCCTTGACCCCAGGTGGTCGGCCGGCACCTGGTCGGCTGAGGGCTGGTCGGCCGGGGCTCCTGAATTTGCCTTGGTCGGCTAGCTCGTGGTCGGCCGGGGCTCCTAAATTTGCCTTGGTCGGCTGCAAGGTGGTCGGCCGGGGCATCTGAATGTGCCTTGGTCGGCTGCAAGGTGGTCGGCCATGGCTCCTTCGGGTGTCGTGGTCGACCATTTCGAAGGATTCAGAAGCTGAATCTCGATCCTCGGTTGGTTTTTTGGTCACTCGTGACTTTCAAGGATTCAGAAGCTGAATCTCGATCCTAGGGATTCAGAAGCTGAATCTCGATCCTAGGTTGGTTTTTTGGTCACCCGTGACTTTCAAGGATTCAGAAGCTGAATCTCGATCCTAGGGATTCAGCAGCTGAATCTCGATCCTAGGTTGGTTTTTTGGTCACCCGTGACTTTCAAGGATTCAGAAGCTGAATCTCGATCCTAGGGATTCAGAAGCTGAATCTCGATCCTAAGTTAGTTTTTTTGGTCATCCGTGACTTTCAAGGATTCAGAAGCTGAATCTCGATCCTAGGGATTCAGCAGCTGAATCTCGATCCTAAGTTGGTTTTTTGGTCATCCGTGACTTTCATCGGGATTACACCTTAATTCAGGATTTGCACTACTAACCTCGTGTTTAAGATTAAACTCGTTGTTTATCTCTTTAAGTGCAAACATCCATGCAGTAAATATTTCAGCTGTTTCTTTTCCGACAGATATGAATTATAACGATTCTTTCTGTATAACGTGGATAATTTCTGTCCTTTTTCGTCTGGAAACGATAGATGACCTGTTAACACGAACCGGGCTGAGATTCAACCTGATGTACCAGGTCATGTATTTTCTATAAAAGAGGAGAAGTAGCCTTCATTTCCATTCACTTCTTCATTTCTGAGCTTTCAGATTCTTAAGTTTTCTAAGGTTCAAGTTACAAGATCCAGTTCGAGCTTCAAGATCAAGTTTCAGATTCAAGATCAAGTTTCAGCTCCTGCATCAAGATGTCGAAAGGTGATCAGCCAATGGCTCCCCCGGTCTCCATGATGGAAGCCATGTCAAAGAGGAGTAAAATGAGGACTGCTAAAGGTAAAGAAAGAATTCAACCTCCTTCATATGTTGAACATAGATTCGAATCCTTGCTAGAACTTTTAAATATCATGAGGGATACATTTCCCAACTGTTCTAGTCTAGATTCTTTTAATAGTTCCAGTAAATTGTCGGAACGGGACGTTCAGAAGATAAGGGAGTCTTATCACTTTCCAAGTGCCATCCAGGTTCGTCTCCCGAGTCCATCAGATAGAACTTGCAACTGGCATCCTGAAAGGATCTGTGTTTACTGGGGTGCCTTAGATGCTGGGTTCAGGTTCCCGGTTGACAATTTTATTATTAGGCTGCTGGCTGAATATCAAATCCACCCCTGTCAATTGTATCCCAACGCCTGGAGGTACATTTCTATTTTCTTGATAAGGTGTCGGGAGTTGGGGATTCATCCGACAACCACAATGTTTCGAAGTATTTTCGGGGCCAGCAACTCTTCTGAATCCAAAAAAGGATGGGTGAGCCTCAAGCACCGAGCCAAGCTTCCACACATGGTGAATCCCTTCTCCTTTCCAGATTCACAACATTTCTGGGAAAGGGAGTTTGTAGTTCTTGAATGGAAGGGCGGTGATTGGGGCAACTTCTTTGTGAAGAAATTCGGGTCTGTCGAAGATAGTTCCCACTTCGTGTGTGACCTTTCTGATCCGGAATTGTTGGACCGGGATAGGCTTCTTGCTGACGACGGTCGCACACACTATAAAACTATTTTAAACGAAAAGAATCTCATTGGGGCTGGCCTTAGCTTTCTTTCCATTGAGGGTAACTTTCTTACTTGAACTTATTGTGAACTCTGTTTGTTCTTATACCGATGTTTTTCTCTTTGTATTTCAGCTGCTGAGGAGATTGATAATCGTCCCGAGAACCGGCCAACTGTTACCAAGAGGATGCAGAAAAGGGCTGAAGAGAAGCTGAATCCAACTAAGCCTCACATCCCTAATTTCTTGGAGCGTTGTTCTCAAGGTGGTAAACGATCCCGAAACGCTGACGGGGATGTCCGGACTCCTTTCATACCTCCTTGGGGCATCTGCGAACAAGACTCGGTCTTCGGGAGTCCTCATCTGGCCCTAGACTGGTCTAAGCTTTCCATCACTCCGCCTGACCAAGCGACAATGCATGCAGGTGACAAGCTGGATGAGTCTCAACTCATGGGCGCCCAGGCCTTGTATCAGGTATGAAATTCCTTCTGTTATGTTTGACATTATCATTGATTTCAATTCTGCATATTCCTTGTGGCTCACTTATTTCCTTGTTGCAGGCCAACGCCTATTTTCAAACCATTTCGACCCAAGGCCGGGCCTTTAGGGACGAAAATGTTAGCTTGAGAAATGACTCCATGAGGTTCAGGGAAGAGATTGATGATCTACACTCCCAAGTGGTTCGAGCTGAGGCCAACGCCGCATCTACCCGCAAACAGCTTGCTTCTCTAGCCAGAAAGAAGGCCTCTGATGCCGACAAGGTGATCCAGGCCTATCATAGGTCTGAAGATTTCCTTAAGCTCATTGATGATCATGATGATGAGGTGCGTCCCTTCAACATGTCTGTTGGTTGGGAGAAGGCTATTAACGTTGTGAATCATAGGCATCCATATGTTGTCAATCCAGCAGACTTTCCTTGCCCAAATTGGGGTGCCCTCCCGGTTAACCTAGCTTCTGGTTCGGGAACCAAAATTGTTCCCCAGGCATCAGGATCCGGTTCCAGAGGCAGTCACCGTCGTTCCGGGTCCAACTCAAAGGGGGTTGTTCCCGCTGCTAGCCAAGACTCACATTCTTCTGGCTCCCGCGGGAAGAAAGTCCTGCCTGCAAAGAAGGTTGGAGTAGTTCGCCAACCCATCCCTGGGAAAAGGCTAATCCGGAACGAGGGCAGTTCTACTTCTTCTTCATCTTCCGAGGGAAAAGGAGCCAAAGTTGCTAGAGCTCAGCCAATGGTGATAGCAGAATCCGGTGGTGATTCCAGCGAAGACTCAGAGGAGGAGAGTGAGGAAGAGGAGAGCGGCGGTGAGGAGTCTGGAGAAGAGGGTTCTGGGGAGGAGTAGCTGGAGTTAGTTCGTGGCCTTGCATGGCCTTGTTAGCCAGATGTGGCTTTATTTGTCTAGATTTCATTCACGGTCCTTGAGGATCAAACTTTTATCTATCTTGTTGATGTAACTTAACTGTTGGCCCTTCGGGGTCTTTATTTATGCATTTGTTTCCTCATTAGTTTGTTTACTTGTTTTCGGTACTTGTCCTTCCTAGACTCACACTCAACAGGTGCTTGGTACATAAACAAAATCACAAAATCATTGAAGGGAAACAAACTTTGCATTAATAATCTGAAATGGGTTTAACCCTTACATAGCTTATTACTGTCCTACTCGGGGCGTAAAGCCCTGAAATGGTTTCATCGAACCTTATTTCTACTCCTCATAATAAATAGATAGAAAGCTGAATCCATGCAAGGATAGCTTATACATAATAAACTTTGAGGTTCAAAGCATGCCAAGTACGGGGCACCTCAACCCCGTCCAAGGTCTCCAACTTATATGATCCTCGTCCCAATGTCTTCTTGACTCGATACGGCCCTTCCCAATTAGGGGCTAGCTTTCCCTTCTGGCCAACTCCAGAAGCCTCGATCTTCCTTAGAACCAGGTCGCCTTGTCGAAAGAACCTTTCCTTAACTCTATGGTTGTAATAAAAGGATGCTTTCTTTTGATGTTCCACATTTTTAGCGTTTGCCTCATCCCTGACTTCGTCAATCAGATCTAGGGCGAGTCTCATGCCCTCTTCGTTAGTTTCTGGTTCAAAAGCCTCAACTCGAGGTGACGCTTGCATGATCTCCAAAGGCACAACTGCCTCAGCTCCGTAAGCCAGCAGGAACGGGGTTGCTCCAGTGGTCACTTTACAAGTGGTACGGTATGCCCATAGTATGGGCAGCAACTCATCTACCCAAGTGTTTCTAGAGCGTTCAACCCTCTTCTTCAGTCCATCAAGGATAATTCGATTAGCTACCTCAGCTTGCCCGTTGGCTTGTGGATGAGCCACGGAGGTAAAACGAAGCTCAATTGCATTCTCCTCACAATATTTCTTGAATTCTTCATTATTGAACTGTGTCCCATTGTCTGTCACCAAAATTCGGGGGATTCCATACCTGCAAATTATATTCTCCCAAAAGAACTGGGCAACTTGTTTGGTGGTTATCTTGGCTAGAGGTTTAGCCTCAATCCACTTAGTAAAGTAATCAATGGCCACTATCAGAAATTTCCTTTGTGCTGAAGCTACGGGGAAGGGACCAAGTATATCCATCCCCCACATCGCGAATGGAATAGGGGAGTTAACCGATGTTAACATCTCGGGCGGCTGCCTTACTATCGGAGCATGCTTCTGGCATCGATCGCACCGCTTGACATAGCTCTGTGCATCGGCCAGCATTTCTGGCCAGTAGAATCCCAAACGAGTTATTTTGTGAGCTAGGGCTCTGCCCCCCAAGTGCTGCCCACAAATTCCTTTATGAACTTCTTCCAAAGCTTCCCTTGCCTCTTGGGGCCTCAAACATTTCAAGTACGGGATAACGAAAGATCTTTTGTAAAGAACGCCCTCGATCAAGGCATATCTTAATGCTCTCACGGACAGCTTTCGTGCCTCCAAGGCATTGCCGGGGAGCCAACCAGTTTCTAGGTGAGCTTTGATAGGATCTATCCAACAGCTTCCCACATCAATTGGTGCCACTAATTTTGAGTTAATAGTCGGGGCCTTCAAGACCTGGAAGTAAACACTCCCTGCATAGTTTTCTATTTCGGAAGAAGCGAACTGGGATAGGGCATCGGCCTTAACGTTCTCTTCTCTCGGAATGTGTTCTACATAACACTCATCAAACTGAGTCACGACAGCTTTCACAACTCGCAGATATTTTGCCATAGTTTCATCCTTGGCTTCAAATTCACCATTCACTTGAGAGACTACTAATCTTGAATCTCCACAAACTTTGAGATTCTTGACTCTCATGATTCTGGCCAAGCCTAAACCAGCTATCAAGGCCTCATACTCAGCTTCATTGTTAGTTGTCTGGAAATCCAACTTCAAAGCATATTCGACTGTGAACCCATCGGGGCTTTGCAACACTAAGCCTGCGCCACTAGATTTTGTTTTTTATGCTCCATCAAAATAGAGCACCCAATATTCCTTCTGATCAGGTTCAAGTTCTCCATCTTTATCTTGCTTCTCAGGGGTTGTTATTGTCTCCTGCCCCCCGACTTCTTGGTTGCTAATGGTGCATTCAACCACGAAGTCAGCCAATGCCTGAGCCTTAATGGCTGTTCGAGGCTTATACGTGATGTCAAATTCTCCAAGTTCAATCGCCCACTTGATTAGCCTTCCACTAGCCTTTGGGTTATGCAAAATGTTTCTCAACTGTTGGTCCGTCAGGACCTCAATCTTGTGTGCCTGGAAGTATGGGCGTAGCTTCCTCGAGGCTGTTATCAATGCCAAGGCGAACTTCTCAATGGGAGAGTAATTCAGCTCCGCCCCGTGCAACACCTTGCTCACATAATAGATAGGTTTCTGGACCTTCTTCTCTTCTCGGATGAGAACGGCGCTCAACGCTTGCTCAGATACCGCCAGGTATATATAAAGAGTCTCTCCGGGACTAGGTTTGGCCAGCAACGGGGCTTCAACCATGTACTTCTTCAATTGTTCAAAGGCCTCTTGGCTCTCAGGGGTCCACTCAAAATTTTTCACCTTCTTCAATGCTTGAAAGAACGGCAAGCATTTATCACCAGACTTGGAGATGAATCTTCCTAAAGCCGCTACACTGCCTGTCAACTTTTGCACATCTCTTATAGAGCGTGGTGGCTCCATATCTAAAATTGCCTTAATCTTGTCAGGGTTGGCCTCTATGCCTCTCTTTGAAACCATTAGACCCAAAAATTTTCCTGATCCAACGCCAAAGGCACACTTGGCTGGATTCAACATCATTTTGTGGTGCCTCAGCACTTCGAATGCCTCTCTGAGGTGCTTAATGTGGTCTGCCTTGAACAGGCTCTTGACTAGCATGTCATCAACATAGACCTCCATGGTTTTTCCAATTAGATGGGCGAATATCTTATTCACCAGTCACTGGTAAGTAGCTCCTGCATTTTTTAGACCGAAAGCCATAACAAGATAGCAGAAAACACCAAAGTCAGTTATGAAAGATACCTTAGGGACGTCATCCTTGTGCATCTTAATCTGATTGTAGCCGCTGAACCCATCCATGAAGCTCAGCATCTCATGTCCAGCTGTGGCATCTATTAACATGTCTATCCTAGGTAAAGGGAAGCAATCCTTAGGGCATGCATCATTCAAGCCGGTGAAGTCTATACACATCCTCCACTTACCGTTGGCTTTCTTGACCATCACAGGGTTAGCCAACCATTCTGGAAACTGAATCTCTTCAATAAACCCAGCTTCTAAGAGCTTTTCCACTTCTTGCTTTATGGCCTCTTGCCTTTCAGGTGCAAAGTTCCTCTTCTTCTGCTGTATTATCTTTCGATTAGGATCGACATTCAATCTGTGAGTTATGAGTTGGGGATCAGCTGCTGTCCAGGCAAACACATCGCTATTTTCTTGCAAGAATGCTATCAATTTGCCCTTCAGGGGTTCCTTCAGAGAGGCTCCTATATAAGTCACCTTCTCAGGGTCGCCTAGCTCCAGAGGAATAGGTATTAAGTCCTCCGCTGGCTTTCCTCTATGTTCATCATCACCGCGGACATCCATGTCTTCGATCGGAAGTACCTGCCCCCCGATTCCATCAGCCCTTAACGCGGATACATAACAACTTCTTGCCATCTTCTGATCGCCCTTTTGTTCTCCAACACCATTCCTGGTTGGAAACTTAATCTTCATGTGATATGTGGAGGCCACAGCCTTGAATGCATGAAGTCCAGTCCTTCCTAGGATCGCATTGTAGGTCGAGGATGCCTTGATCACAAGAAAATTCAGCATCTGAGTAGCTTCTTTAGATTCCTGTCCAATCGTCATGGGTAACTGAATAGTCCCTTCAACCTTGGACTCAACTCCATTAAATCCGTAGATTGGCATGTTGGTGGGGGTCAACTGAGAATCGGTGTACCCCATTTTCATAAACGCATCGTGAAACAAGATATCAACAGAAGCTCCATTGTCGATCAAGACTCGTTTTACCTCCGAGTTTCCAATCACAAGAGTTATGACCAACGGGTCGTCATGGGCGAACTTTACCCCTTCGAGATCTGAATCATCAAACCCAATAACTATTTCAGTCTTGGCACGTTTTGGGGCTTCCCCCACGATGTGCATTACTTCTCTGGCATACGCTTTTCGAGAGTTTCGAGTCGTGCCGGCCGCTGTCGGGCCTCCCCAAATCATATTAACAACTGGCCCTCGGGGCTGTGGGTTACGATCACGGTCACGATCACGATCGTTATCTCTTCTGTCATTGTCCCTTCTTTGGGTTCCACGATCATCATTCTTCGTGAACCTGCTTAGCTTTCCTTTTCGGATCAAGAACTCAATCTCATCTTTCAACTGTCTACAACTATCTGTATCATGACCCACATCACGGTGGTACCTACAGTATTGATCCTTGTTTCTTTTTGTGGGATCACCCCTAAGTGGCTTCGGCCATCGGAAATCTTTATCCTTCTCAATATCTAGCAAGATCTGACTCCTAGGAGCATTCAGTCTCGCATAGTCGTTGAATCTTGATCCCAAATTTTTCTTCGGGGGTGAATCAGAATCCTTGCTAGTCCGGGGATACTTGTCCCTAGCATCGTACTCTTGCTCTTGCTTTCGTTTCTTCGAATCGTTAGAACCCTTGCCATTGCTTCCTGTGGTATCCTTCTTCATGCTGTCCTCGGCCTTGATATATTTATCAGCCCTCCGTTGGAGCTCGGCCATATTTTCAGGAGGGTGTTTTGCCAAAGACCTTTTAAAGAAGAGATCAGTGGTTCCGTGTTCCAGGGCTACCATGGCCCCCTTTTTTTCCAGATCAGTGATATTCAGCGTCTCCTTGGTGAACCGCTTGAGGTAATCTCTCAGATTCTCGTTCTTCCCCTGCATCACATACATAAGGGATGCAGAACTTTTTTCATGAACTCTCCCACTAATGAACTGGCTGACAAAGGCGGCGCTCAGCTCTTTGAACGAGCCGATTGAGTTTGCAGGTAAGCGGCTATACCACCTTTGAGCCATGCCAGACAAGGTTTGAGGGAACGCCCTACACTTTAAGGCATCGCTTGCAGGCTGCAACAGCAGTGCGTTTGAGAACGTCCTAACATGGTTTGCGGGATCGCCCGTTCCATCATAGGCCTTAATTGTCGGCATCTTGAACTTCCTTGAGATGCGAGCATTCATTACCTCCTCAGTGAACGGAGGTGTAGGATCATCAGGATCCCCAAGGGGCATCAGATCCCTAGGGTTACTTTTGGGGGTCTCCACCCTTGTTGATTTTTCAATCGGGGCATCGGCCCTTCGTTGCCTCCTTGAGGGCCTTTCCAGATTTATAATGGGAATCCTCCCTGTAACTGGAGGAGGTTGAATCAGACTTCGCCTTGCTTGCTCTCTAGCAATATCGTCCTTCAGCCTTTGGATCTCTGCCTCATGAGCCTTAATCCTTTCCTCGGCCGTTTGTGGAGGTTCATCCTGGATTCTTTGGGACCTCCTTCGAGGTTCTTTACTAGCACGTCGCCTCCTCGGGGCTTCATCACGATCATCATTGTCATCCTCAGAAGTTGAATCATCAGAATAGGGACCAGAGTAATCATCGTACTCCCGATCTCGGATCTGTAAGGCATGACCGCTCGGTCCAGGTTCCCTACGTTGGGGGGGATAATTAGGCAGCCCATACATCGGGTTGGTGTTCAAAGGGAGATCCGTGGTGTGGATCTGTACCCCCGGAGGTAGCGTACGACCAGCGCTATCAAGAGGAGAAACCACCATCTGAAGAGGGTTAGTTTCTCGGTTTTGAGGAATAGCCACAGTTCCCTCAACATGGGGAATCGTCCCTGAGGGTTGAGAGGTTAGAGGTTGAATGACCGTCCCTGTTGGTGGGGGTAATTGTCCTCCCTCAGCGGTGACGAGCGGATCAGAGACAGCAGGTGGAGCAGTGCTAAGGGGTATGGCCTCAGTTGATGTTGTTCTTCGTGTTTGAACCATGGTTGATGTCTTCTTCCCACAGACGGCGCCAAATGTTGTGGAATAAAAACTAGTTTACGATTTGTTATTAATGCTAGGGTGGTTGAGCTTCGAGCTTTAATGGCTGCTTCTGCGTTCGAGACTAAACAGTCCTCACAGAATGCCTACGTATCTCTGTATTAGAGAATCAAGCCAAGAAAACGTAGTTCTGAGAATGAGGGGTCAGGCCCTTTATATAGGCTGAGAAGCCTTTAGAATTATGGTAGGAGTTAGAGACTTGGTAGAAAAGTCTTTGAGGAAAGTTCTAGATCTATTCCTTGTAGGAATCAGTTTCCATATTAAATTGGATGCCTTGGTGGATAAGTCTGGTGGAAATAATATCCTTATCCAACTCCTATTGCTGAGCTGTTTATTTCCCCCAATATTAATTACGAAATTAATATTATAAAAGGGGTTTTGGGCCCATCTGGTGGGCCCCACGTTTGGACCATTCAGGGTCTAATTAATGCCACATTAAATGTGTCTTTAGGGCTTATTTTCAGCCCATATCAATTATTAAATTCGAATTTTGTTTAATTAATTTCGATTTAATTTTTTTTATTCGGATTAAAATTTTAATTAGTTTAATTATATTAATTCGAATTTAATTTATTAAATTTGATTTATTTATTTTAATTCATTTTAAATAATTAGGTATTTAAATTAAGGAGTTAAATATTAATCGATATGATCATGATTAATGTGATGTCTATAAATTGTTATATGAGCATGGTGCATTGGTTATGGCCTAAAGACCCGTAGAATAAATGTTTTAATTTTATTTATGGTTTGTAATAATTAAATACGACTTGCATGTCGTTATTCTTGTAATTATTATTTCTCGAATGCAACTCGAGTTCTTTTGTAATTTGTTTCAAAAAGGAAGCTGAAGGCAATCAATGGAGGCTTGGGAAGCAAAGAAGAATTTTGTAATAATTAGTTATTACAACCATAGATTGACCTTGATCTTTTCATTAGCTCGAAAAGATCGCATAGGATCGGGCCATAACCACCGCACGTTTAATTTTGCGTAACTGCACTTTACATATGATGCATGGATATATTAGATATATGTATGGATGCATGGATGTATGGAAATTTTAGAATGTATGTATTAGATACGACACATATGCCATGTTTAAACAAGATAAAATCTGTAACGATTTAAGATTTAAACAAACGATCAAGATCGTTAAATTTTGAAAAATCCCTTAAGAAATATTAAGTTAAACAGATGCTTTCCAACAAATAACACTCATTAAATCCTAGATCATTGAGGAGTGGATTTGCCAAAGCAAGGGCTTCTCTTTTATCGTGGTGAGATGTGATTAAGTAAACAAGCTTACTTGAGTTGTTATTGTTGGGTCCAACTTAAATAAGTCGTCATAATAGGATTATGAACTTATAAGCATAGAGTTTAGTGAAATCTATTAGATAGATCGGAGCAATATGTTGTTCACTAAGCTATCCAAGAGTTATATACGATATAATTGACATAACGGTCTACCTAAATAATCATATTTAAGAGGAAAGCCAAAGATGACTTAAAATATGATGAAATATGGATCTTGGCTCACTAAGAAAGGTTGTATGGGAACCATTTTCCGAATTGATAGTAAGGGCTATTAATTTGATAAAAAATAGTGGGAGGTATATTACGAATATGCTATAAATCAACTTGAACATAATTGGTTTTACGAAACATGCAAACTAACTCATTTTATGCGCTTTTACAAAATTGTAGATAATAAATGGCAAACAACACAAACCACTTTTCGATACGATCAGTCCTAGAAAAGGAAAAGCTGACAGGGACAAACTTCCTAGATTGGTTTAGGAACTTGAGGATTGTCTTCGGGCAGGAGCGAAAGCTGTATGCCATTGAAGTTCCTCACCCAAATCCTCTTCCTGCTGGAGCCACACGTGCCGAGCATAATGCTTATCAGAAGCATTTGGATGACTCAACTGATGTGTCATGCCTTATGCTTGCATGCATGGCTCCTGAGATTCAAAAGCAACATGAGTTGATGAATGCTTATGAAATAATTGAGCACCTCAAAAGCATGTTTGAGGGACAAGCTCGTCAGGAAAGATATGATACGAGCAAGGCATTGTATGCTTGCAAACAGGGAGAGCGAGACCCGGTTGGACCACACGTTCTTAAGATGATTGGGTATATTGAGCAACTAGATACCTTGGGCTTCCCGATTGGTCCGGAGGCTCAAATAGATCTGATCTTACAATCACTTAATAAGAACTTCTCTCAATTCGTTATGAATTACAACATGAATGAGATTGATAAGACACCCACTGAATTGTTGGGCATGTTAAGAACTGCTGAAACCAACATTCAGAAGGAATCCCCTACTCCCATGCTGATGGTGAACAAAGGGGGTGCCAATGGGAAAAGAAAGTGGAAGGGCAATAAGAAGAGGAATGTGTCCAAATCTGCTGCCAATCCTAATTCTGCTCCCAAGAAGGCTACCAAGCCTAAAGGAGGTGTTGAAAAGGGTGATTGTCACCACTGTGGTAAACTGGGACACTGGAGGAGAAACTGTAATGATTATTTGGAAGAGCTGAAGAAGAAGAAGAAGGCTGCTGGCAGACTTCTACTTCAGGTATTTATGTAATAGAAGTCAATTTGTCTACTTCTACATCTTGGGTATTGGATACTGGATGTGGTTCTCACATTTGTATAAATGTGCAGGAACTGCAAAGGAGTAGGACACTGGCTAAGGGAGAGGTAGACCTACGAGTTGGAAATGGAGCAAAGGTTGCTGCTTTGGCTGTAGGAACTTACCATTTATCATTGCCCACTAGGCTTATATTAGAACTTGAAAACTGTTTGTATGTGCCTTCTATTTGTAGAAACATTATTTCTGTTTCTTGTTTGGACAAGAAAGGTTTTTCATTTACCTTTAAAGACAATGGTTGCTCTTTTGGTTTGAATGACATTACCTATGGTGTTGCACAATTATTTAACGGTTTGTCAGTTTGATTTTGAATCATATGATGAATGCGAGGCTTGTTTACTAGGCAAGATGACTAAAGCTCCTTTTACCGGACAGGGTAAGAGGGCCACCGTACGACTAGAACTAATACATAGCGATGTATGTGGTCCTATGAGAACGATGGCAAGGGGTGGCTATTTCTACTTCATTACGTTTACTGATGATTTCAGTAGATATGGATATGTGTATCTTTTGAAGAACAAATCCGAAGCATTTGAAAAGTTCAAAGAGTATAAGGCAGAAGCAGAAAAGCAAACTGGCGAAAGCATAAAAACTCTAAGATCTGATTGAGGAGGTGAATACTTAAGCCATGAGTTTAAGAACTATTTGAGGGAGTGTGGTATTGTATCACAACTAACTCCTCCTGGAACACCACAATGGAATGGGGTTTCTGAAAGGAGGAATCGTACCTTGTTAGACATGGTGCGATCAATGATGAGTCAAGCAGATCTTCCAATTAGTTTTTGGGGTTATGCCCTGGAAACGGCTGCATATACACTAAACCGTGTTCCTACTAAAACGGTTCAACAAACTCCATATGAGATATGGACAGAGAAACGGCAAAGCATGTCCTTTATGAAAGTATGGGGATGTGAAGCATTTGTGAAACGCCTAACATCAGACAAGCTTGGACCGAAATCTGAAAAATGTAATTTTGTGGGATACCAAAAGGAAACAAAGGGTTATTCTTTCTATAGTCCCTCGGAGAACAAAGTAATTGTTGCTCGAACTGCTGTATTCTTAGAAAGAGAGCTAGTCTCTAGAAAAGACAGTGGGAGGAAAATAGATCTCGATGAAGATCGAGAACCACTTGATAACGTTGAACCAGAGGTGGAGCATGAGCAAGAAATACAAGATAACATTGCTCAAGAAACACAGGTTGTTCGTAGATCTAGTAGGATTCGCCATGAGTCAAAGAGGAATTATGGATTTCTCTTAACTCAAAATGACGATGTGATGCTGATAGACCAAGATGAGCCTCTCACCTACCAAGATGCTGTGAACTCACCAGACTCTGAGAGATGGCAAGAAGCCATGAATTCTGACATGGATTCCATGTATGAAAACCAAGTATGGACTTTGGTTGATCCACCTGAAGGGGTAAAACCTATAGAGTGCAAATGGATTTTCAAGAAGAAAATCGACATGGAAGGTAAAGTACAGACCTATAAAGCTCGACTGGTTGCAAAAGGTTTCAAACAAATTCATGGTATTGACTATGACGAAACTTTTTCACCAGTAGCAATGATAAAATCCATCAGAATTTTGCTTGCGATAGCGGCTTACTATGATTACGAAATATGGCAGATGGATGTCAAAACATCCTTCCTTAACGGAAGCCTTGAAGAGGATGTGTACATGACACAACCTGAAGGTTTTGGAAATCCAAAGGATGCTGGAAAGGTATGTAAGCTGCATAGATCCATTTATGGATTGAAGCAGGCCTCTCGGAGATGGAACATCCGGTTTGATGAAATAGTCAAAAGTTTTGGCTTTATTCAGAACGTGGATGAACCATGTGTTTACAAAAAGTTTAGTGGGAGCCATGTGGCATTCCTAGTATTATATGTCGATGATATATTAATAATGGGGAATGACATTCCTTCTCTACAGGCTGTAAAGACTTGGTTAGGACAAAGTTTTTCTATGAAAGACTTGGGCGAGGCTACCTATATATTAGGGATTAGGATCTATAGAGATAGATCAAGGAGATTAATCGGCTTAAGCCATAGTACATATATTGACAAGATTTTGCATCGTTTTGGAATGTAAGATGCAAAAAGGGGATATGTCCCCATATCTCATGGGATAACGATCTCAAAAGAGAATGGTCCTAAATCATTGGATGATAAAGACCGCATGAGTAAGATACCATATGCTTCAGCAATTGGATCTATCATATATGCAATGATATGTACTCGTCCGGATGTCTCGTATGCTTTGAGCATGACGAGCAGATACCAGTCTAATCCAGGTGAAGGTCACTGGACGGTGGTCAAGAATATTCTTAAGTACTTGAAAAGGACTAAAGATTCATTCTTGGTGTATGGAGGAGAGGAGAAGCTAACGGTAAAGGGTTACACGGATGCTAGTTTTCAGACTGACAGAGATGACTCTGTTTCTCAGTCTGGATTTGTGTTTTGCCTAAATGGAGGTGCTGTAAGCTGGAAAAGTTCGAAGCAAGAGACAGTAGCTGATTCTACAATGGAATTCGAGTATATTGCGGCATGTGAAGCAGCCAAGGAGGCTGTATGGATACGGAAGTTCATTACAGTACTTGGTGTAGTTCCATCGATCGCAGATCCCATAGATCTTTACTGCGATTATAATGGAGCTATAGCACAAGCCAAGGAGCCGAGAGCTCACAGTAGAACAAAGCATATACTTCGGAGATATCACCTTATTCGAGAGATAAATGATAGAAGAGATATTCACATATGTAAAGTGCATACTGATGATAATATTGCAGACCCGCTGACTAAGGCTCTGTCGCAGCAGAAGCATGAATGTCACACTAGTAGCATGGGTATTCGATACATGGGTGATTGGCTCTAGTGCAAGTGGGAGATTGTTAGTATTGGTGCCCTAGATGCAATGTATACAATATATTTATGTTTGAGTGATATTATATATTCGATATATATATATATATATATATATATATATTATTGGCTTTATTTACTGCGAAATAAATAAAGTATAATAAATGTCCTTAGAACCTTGATACAAATTATATAGTTGCAAGTATGTGACTTGAACATGAGATTATATAATGATTGTATCATATTCTTAAATGTCCCTAGCCGAGTATTATTATTACTTAGGACAATAATAATACACTGAGGCTAGTATGATAATTGACTGATGACAACATCTCATTGGTCATAAGTATGAAGATACTAAAAGCAATGCATAGGTAACTTTACGAGTACAGGGTACTGGACAGACCCACAGTGAGATACATCATGGTAAATAATAAATGTGTCATATGTATTCTCACAGTGATAATGGTGTAATGATCCTTAGACCTGAAGTCGTTATAATTCTACATGAGAATTAATATATTTTGAATTTGTCAAAAGTTATCTTTAGCCGGATAATGATAAAGGTGAATATCGGATATATTATGAATCATGTGAGAAATATGAACGATCTAGATGGGATTTAAATCTCCTGATAAAGGAGTGATATTATCGGCCTCTTGTTTGAGTGAGACTATGAAATGCATGGTCATGCTCAAATGTTGATTTGATTAAATAGTCTACTCATCGATCAAGAAAATGAAGATTAAATTATGAAGAGGATGACACAATACATGCCTCGAGTTTAATCTATAATATCATGATTTAAAGGGATTATATTACATGGAACATTAGTCATAAAAGGTTGATTGGATCGTTGATTTAATTATTGTTTAATTGGGTAGCAATAATGTGTTACTAGACGCCGCTTATTGTTTGTAATTTTATTAGAGAATAAAATTATTGTCAATTAAATAATAACCTACAGGGTCACACACATAGAATGTTTAAAAGGGAAATTAATTTATTTTATGAATTTAAATTAATAATAATTTAAATTATGAATTTAAATTAATAATAAATAATAATTCGAATTTTATAAAATTAATTAAGTGAGACTTGATTAGTTAAAGATAAAATTTGAAGATGTATTTTCTTGACTTATTTGATTAATTAAGTACGACTTAATTAATTTATTTAAATAAATAAGATTTGTTTAAATAAAATGGCCTAATTGTTTAAGGCTGATAAGTGGATTTTATATCCACTGGGAATGCCTCCGTTCAGCTTAAATTGATTGTTTTGGACTCAAGTTGTTGTAGTTTTGATGTATTTTGCTTAGTTGTGCAGATTTACGAGAATGTTGATTAAAGTTGATGCTTCTATCGTTCTTGGAGAATTAATTGATTAAAATTCGGATTTTTGAGAAGGGCTGCGCACCTTATACTGTTTGGGCCATATCTGGAGTTCTAGAAGTCCGTTTTCAGCCCATTTACAGTCCACGCGAAGCTTGAGAGATTTTCTACAATATGGGATAGGTTTTACACGACCAGACCGCGTGTGGTGGGCCCAGGAAGCACGACCAGCAGATAGATGGGAGCAGAGAAATTACTGTTTTGCCCTTTTCTAGTTCTAATTGTATTTTGGGCAATTTTTAATACCTAAATTGAATTCTAATTGTAATAGAAGGTAATATCTTGCTGGGCAAGATTTGTAGAGCCTATTTAAACACATCCTACCATTGTAAATCATAACAATTAATAGCTTTTAATCGTATCAAGGTACTTTCTTTCTTCAATATTATGTTTTCATTCATTATCATTATTATTATGTTTTCTTTATTAAATATGCGTAACTAATTCTCTAATCTGAGGATTGGGTAGTATTCCTTGATATTCATGCATGCTTGATTATGTGATTTTCTGCTTTGCTGATCTGTTAATGAGATCTTAACACAATTAGGGGAGTCATGAACCTTTGATTGTATTCTAGGGATTGTAATAAGCTTGGGAGAGAAGTTGCAATCTTAGTACATGATTTAACAGACATAATTTGAATATTAGATCGGGAGATTAATAGGAGAATTGTGAGACATATAATTCTTGGTATTTAACAGTTTATAGATATATACTTTGATTGTATCACGGGAGTGTCAATTAAGGTGTAGCTGTAAGCACTATATTGTAGCCTGGGAGGGTGCAGTATAACTTTAGAAGAATTGTTTTCAGCAAGGTAGGAACACAGATATCACATTAATATTGAGCATTTATTGAGACCAAGTGAAGAACCCCAGTTCTTAGATTGTTTTCCAACATATTTGAATCTCAGTTTAAAATCAATTCTTAGTGCTTATAATTAGTTCTTGGTTAATTTAGTTAATACAAAAACCCAAAGATTCTTCTCACACACTTCTAGACGTAAAGAGATAAGATACTTGAACTTGATATTACATTCAGTCCTTCCCTGTGAACGAACAACAAAAATACTACTAACAAAGGCTCCATTTGGCTTTGTTTTTCTATAAAAGCCAAGTGTTGGCAAGTCATATAGAGAGAGAAGAACTGAAAATTCAGTTTGTACAAGAGAGAAACAAGGGAGAAAATCAAGCTAAGTCAAGAACACATCCAAGATTATTTATTTTTGGCTAGTACCTCATCCCGTGGCGAAATCGTTCGACGATTCAAGCAAGCATTCAAGTGTGGATACCGGTGGAGGAGTTATAATTTTAGCTCTCAAATCAACAAGCTAGGATCTTCATTTGACATCCATTGGAAAGCTTTAATAGGTAAGATCTTGATCTTGACATTTTTTTAATACCATGATCATCAATTTATACATGGATCCGGGACTTGGAATTCGTTTTTAATTGTTATTTTCGTTAATTCCATTGCGTTATCATGCCCGAATTCCAACAGTTCTGTTAAGTGCAACAAATGTTGATGGAGATCTTGCTCCAAAATTACCAAGTACAGAGTATGCAGGAATAAATTGCAGAGCGCACAGTGCTTCTTTAACGAATTTCGGAGGAGTAGGCAACGGAGTAACATCGAATACCAAGGCTTTTCAGGCAGCTATCCAAAATTTGAGTCAATTTGAAACACAAGGCGGACCACAATTCTTTGTACCTCCTGGAAAATGGTTAACTTCCCGATTTAATCTCACCAGTCATTTCACTCTTTATCTCCATAAAGATGTTGGAATAATCTTAAATTTAGTTATTAATTAATTGTTTTATTTAGTTATGTCTAGTTTTATGTCCTGCATAATAGGATGCAGTAGCTTGAGTTTGTTTAGGAATTCGTTTAGTCAGTGTCCTAGTTTGTAGGAGTTTCTTTCTGTTTTTCCCTATATATGTAATGTTACTAGTAAGATGAAAATACAAGATATTTGTTTTATTGTCTCTCTTGCTCTCTACTTTTCTTTATATTTCTACAAAAGATGCTGTTATTCTTGCTTCTCAGCTCAGGTATCACTTCCCTTCTCACACACATATATACTTTTATTTTTTACTAAGCTATGATATAGTGAATACATTAGTTCTCGGGAAATCATATTTTCCAAAATGTAGGAAACCTTGGATTTTCGAAGCACAACCTAAAAAGTACCATGTAATGAATAAGAGGAAATTGACTGACGTTTGCATCTGTCAAAAATTTCAATTTCATCAACTCACCACCTCTGTTCCAATTTAGGGTCTATAATAGTCGGGTCTTCTTGTTCATCTTTTTTGACGTAGCATAGGGTGGATAAACGTACAACCTGAGAACAGGGTGGATGAACGTACAACCTGAGAACAGGTTCTACCAGGGATATCCAAATAAATGAGTCATGTATCTTCTTTGGCTATTGAATGTGACTTTAAAGCTTGAATTAATGGATCTTGAAATGAGTACACAGCTGATAATCGGCAGTAATTAATCCCCTTAAATATTACTCCCTCCGTCCCTTTTTAGTTTGCACATTTGCAAAAAACACACATATTAAGAAAAAATTAATTATGTAATTTGTATTCATGTTTGTCCTTAATCTTAACATTAAATGAAGAGTTATGAGTGTGTATATTAAATATAAAGTCAAACATTGGTATTAGAAATAAAGGGGTATATATGGAAAAATTGGTAAAAATATGTATTGGAACAAGGAATGTGACAACTATTTAGGGACAAATTTTTTTTGCAAATATGTCAAATAAAGAGGGACGGAGGGAATACTTAAATATTAATGAAAGAATAATTACTTAAATTTGTTTACTATTCTTGACTTTATAAAAATATTAGCAAAGTAACAATGCTCTGATATATGGTTTCACAGTTTTATGTTGTGCACAGCTAGGGACGAGGCTACATACATAGGGTCCAGAAGGTGCCATGGCCCCCTAGGATTGTCATAATACTAGTAATATATGTTAAAATTTTATATAAATTCATTTTTTTTACTTATATGTTTATGCAAAAATAATTTTTGGCCCCTACTGAATATAAATTTTGACTCTTACAATATTAAATTTTTTGGCCATCAAACTTCCACTATTAACATTATTTATTAAATTCCTTTCAAACAAATATTTATTAGATTAAATCCAAAATTTTTGATAAAAAGACCAATTCAAAATTAAAAGTAAATAAAAATATACTAGTACTTTTGTGTATTTAATTAATTGGATACTTTATTGTGTTGATGGGAAAAAAATTTGGCCCCCCCTTTGAATGTTTGTTGCCTTCGTCCCTGTGCACAGCAATATCATTATACAAGGCATAACAATTCTTGTAAACGTACCATCTCCAAACACTGATGGCATTAATCCAGGTAGGCTAGCTCGTGCATATTGAGATATAGCTTTCTATTTTGTAGTTCTTATATATTGATATTTTATATATGAAGAAAGCAACACGAAGTTAGAAGAGTTCTCTTTCGAAGTAGAAAAACCAGTGGCAAACTGGCAATGGAAACAGTTTCATGAATGACTTACATGTGGATTCCAGGTTTGCCTTGTTGTGTTTCAGACTCCTGTAATAATACCCGCATTGAGGACTGTTACATAGTTTCTGGAGACGACTGTGTTGCTGAAAACTGTAAAGAGTGGTTGGGATCGGTATGGAATTGCATTTGGAATGCCAACAAAACAACTAACAGTCAAGTGGCACACTTGCATTTCTTCAACAAGTACAGTGATTGATTTAGGCAGTGAAATGTCAGGTGGAATCAAAGATGTTAGAGCTGAAGACATCCTAGCTATTAATTCAGAATCCGGTGTTAGGATCAAAACTGCTGTAGGAAGAGGCGCGTATGTTAGGGGTGTATATGTTCAAGGAATGACATTAAATACAATATTGAAATGGGCATTTTGGATGACAGGAAATTATGGCTCACACCCTGATAATAACTCCGACCCCAATGTGGTTCAGAATATAAATTACAGAGATGTCGTTGCTAAAAACGTGACCATGGCAGCAAAGTTGGACGGAATTCCTGGCCATCCATTTAATGGAATTTGTATAACAAATGCTGCCATTGAAATGTCACAATTAGCGAAACAACCTGCTTGGAATTGTACTTCTCAAAATACAGAGTTGCAGTAATCATAACAATGGTGAATATATCAAAATGTGTAGAACAAAGAGAATAAACTGTATTGATAAAGTATTGTTCAAGTTACACACTAATAAGAGAAGAGTATTTATAGAAATCCTACAGCTCAACATACACGAGCTCTGTCAATTCTGTTACTAACAACCTACATTGACAGCTCATTATTTTGACAGCTCATGTGTGGAGTTTTGTTCTTCTACTGCAGGTACATTGTTGTTACCATGTACTGTGACATCCCCCCTCAAGTTGGAAGGCGAGAAGAGATCAAAGACTCCCAACTTGGACAGTAGATAACGCAGCTGAGTAGAAGTTAGAGCCTTGGTAAGTAAGTCCGCAGGCTGTTCAGTAGTGCTAATATGAAACGTTTGAATGAAACCTTGTTGCAGTTTCTGACGAACAAAATGACAGTCAATTTCCAGATGTTTAGTTCGCTCATGAAAGACAGGGTTCGAAGCAATGTACAATGCAGATTTGTTGTCACAGTGAAGAGCAATAGGAGAAGTCACATCATGATTGAGAGAACGAAGAATGTTGGAAATCCAAACTAGTTCACAAGTAGTGTCACCTAGAGCTCTATATTCAGATTCAAAAGTAGACTTGGACACAGTGTCCTATTTCTTACACTTCTAGGAGACTAATGCAGATCCAAGCATGACACAGTAACCAGTAAGAGAACATCGTGTTTCCAGGCAGCCCCCCCAGTCTGCATCACAAAAAGGCTCGAGGAAACAACTCATTTGATGCAGGAAACAAAAGGCCTTGACCTGGAGACTGTTTGAGATAACGCACAACACGATATGCAGCATCAAGATGATCATGACGAGGAGCACTGATAAATTGAGCAAGAGTATGAACAGCATAACTAAGATCAGGTCTTGTAATAGTGAGGTAGATAAGTCTACCAACCAAACGTCTGTATGTTTTAATCTCAGTAGAAACTAGCAAAGAAGACGTAGACTTCTGTAAACCATGATTTTGTTCAATAGGAACAACAGAAGGTTTGGCACCTTCAAAGCCAGTATCACGAAGAATATCAAGACAGTATTTTCGTTGATGTAAATAAATGCCCTTGTCAGAACGAGCAATTTCCAAACCTAAAAAATACTTCATAGGACCCAAATCTTTAATATTAAATTGGCTATGAAGAAATTCTTTCACCTGAGTAATCAATGAAGTAGATGATCCAGTGATCATAAAATCATCCACATATATTAAAACAGCTACAAATGTACCATCTTTATGCAGGGTAAACAGACTGTGATCACTGGGGCATTGAAGTAAACCAAAAGCAATTAAGGCATTGGCAATCTTAAGATTCCATATACGAGGTGACTGTTTCAGACATACAACGATTTAAGCAGTTTACAAACCCATTGCACAGAAGTATCAGTTGGAAACAACTCACTAGTAAACTGAGAAAGGCCAGGGGGAAGACGCATATATACATCCTCATTAAGATCCCCATGAAGAAATGCGTTAGTAACATCCATTTGACATAAAGACCAATCATAAGCAGCTGCAAATGCAAGCAAAATACGCACAGTAGTCATCTTAGCAACAGAGGCGAACGTTTCAAAATAATCCAACCCCTTGGTTTGTGTAAAACCTTTGGCAACCAAGCGTGCCTTGTACCGTTCAACTTGTCCAGTAGACGCATACTTAATCTTATATAACCATTTGTAGTCAACAATGTTAACATCTGCAGGCATAGGAACTAATTGCCAGGTATGATTAGATTCCAAAGCACGAATCTCTTCTTGCATGGCTTGACACCAAACCTCAGATTTGACAGCTTGGCCATAAGTAGATGGCACTTTGACAGAATCAGTTGCAGCTAAGTAGCTAACATACTTAGGTGTAAAAGCAGCATAAGAGAAATGCTGTTGCAGAGGGTATGTAACACAATGTGTAGTGGAAGGGATAGATGGAATCACAACAGAAGGTAGTCCAGTATAGTCTTGGTATTTGATGGGAAGAATACGTTGTCTAGATGGTCTAGGAGTTTTGACAGGAGGAACAGGAACAGCAGAAGAAGTAGATGAAGGAGAAGGGTGAGTAGTATCTGAATGTATGTGAGCATCAGAAATGGACTCAACAATGGGAGGTAGCACAGAAGAAGACATAGAGGTATCATCCACAATAGGACAAGGTATAGTAGGAAAAAGAGAAGTAGATGGAGTAGATGTATTATCAGAAAAAGGAAAACAATCCTCAATGAAAGTGACATTTCTGGAGACAGAACATTTTCGAGTTGTTAAGTCAAGAACTCGATAGCCCTTTGTGCCAAAAGGGTAACCCAAGAAGACACATGGAGTAGCTTTAGGACCTAATTTGTCTTTAGGACCAGTAACTTTATTGACATAACACAAGCATCCAAAAACCTTTAAATGAGTATAGTCTGGGACTTTAGAAAACAACAGTTCATAAGGTGAACGATAGTCAAGTAATTTGGAAGGTGTTAAATTGATTAGGTGAGCTGCTGTAAGAAGATAGTCTCCCCAAAAAGTGTTTGGTAAATGAGCTTGAAATTTTAAAGATCGAGCAACATTCAACAGGTGTTGGTGTTTCCTCTCAGCAACCCCATTTTGCTGAGGGGTGTAGGGACAAGATGTATGATGTAAGATACCCAAAGACTGTAAGTGATCAGACAACATTTTATTGGTAAATTCGGTTCCATTATCAGAACGAAGCACTTTAACAGTCTTATGAAATTGAGTGTGAACATAAGCAATGAAATTGATAAGCAATAAAGGCACTTGAGTCTTATCAACAAGCAAGAAAATCCATGTACATTTGGAGTAATCATCGACAATTGTCAGAAACATAGTACATTTTCCATGAGTAGGACTTTTATACGGACCCCAAAGATCACAATGCACTAATTCAAACACTGAAGAACTAGTTGAAATACTAACAGGAAAAGGTTTACATTTCTGTTTAGCTCTATGACAAATATCACACTTACTGAAACAATCAGTAGTACAAGAAGACAGAATTGGTAGTTTATTAAGGACAGTAGAAGAAGGATGCCCAAGACGAGCATGCCAAAGATGAGTAGTTATGGTAGTATGTTGAGTAGAAGAAAACAGAGAATGAGAAGATGAGACTGCAGCATCAGTAGAAGAATGATGAAATTTGTAGAGACCAGAGTGTAGTCTACCAATCTCGATCATCTTCATCTGATGTGGGGCCTGCAAGAAACAATGAGATGTGGAAAAACTGACAGTACAGTGAGAATGAGTGGTTAACTTTGGAATAGAAATGAGATTGCACTTAAAACTGGGAACACACAAAACATGATGTAAAGTAATGTCAGGTGTAAGACACAGACTACCATAATGTGTGATAGGAGTAGTGGTTCCATCTGGAAGATATAAACTAGCATCTAATTGAATAGGATTTGTTAATAGATTGTACTGAAATGTAATATGGTCTGTAGCACCAGAATCAATAATCCAATCTCCACTAGATTCCTCAATATTATGAAAAGTATAAGCAACAGGAATAGTGGAACAAAAAGGTTTACCATGAATAAAAGATGCAGAACCAGCAAAAGGTGTAGATGCCACAGAATTGCTCTGCCAAGGAGCAAGATTCTTGAGACTAGTCTGAATCATACTTGCAATCTGCTGACATTGTGACTCTGTAAATGAGGTAGTAGCATTCACAATTCCAGAATCATTCATCACAGGTGGTGTATCAGTCAGATTAGAAGTACCAACAGTAGTAACCTGAGCAGCCTTTTTAGCAGGATAAGTGGAAGAGAATCGAGAGTTAGCACTGTTTTGAGGCCTAGGTTTAGGCTTGGGATGACCATACAACTTGTGCCACTCAGGAAATCCATGTAGGCAAAAACATTTATCTCTGGTATGACCAGAACCATGACAGTAATCACAGATCAAAGTAATATCTCCATTGACTTTTCTGGAGTTAGAAGCATGATTTGCAGGCAGTTGTCTGTGATTAGAAAACTTAACATTCATAGCAACATTATCAGGGACAGATGCACTGTGAGAACAATCTCTCTGTACTTCCTCTTGAAGTAATAGAGAATAAGCTTGACTCAGAGTTGGAAGAGGCTTCATCATGAGTAAATGACCACGAACACTCGTGAATTGATCACTAAGTCCCATCAGAAATTGACTTAACTTGTGAATCTGATCATA
This sequence comes from Saposhnikovia divaricata, assembly GCA_036435485.1. Lineage (NCBI taxonomy): Eukaryota > Viridiplantae > Streptophyta > Magnoliopsida > Apiales > Apiaceae > Saposhnikovia > Saposhnikovia divaricata. Next base: position 33,071,620 of record CM071600.1, read on the forward strand.
CATGTCTAATTTTGCAGCAAATTCACAAGTACAATTTGTAGTAACACAGCTACACTTAGGAACTGGTGATAGATCATCCATTTCATCAAGTAAAGTACGAAATTTCGTGAAATAAGATGTGATAGACATAGATCCTTGAGAGAGAGACATGATCTCTTTCTTCAATTGAAAAATACGAGGCAAATTGCTCTGTGCAAATCTAATCACTAGATCATCCCAAATAGCTTTACCAGTAGACAAATACACCACACTATTACGTATTTCTGGTGAAATTGAGTTAAGCAACCACGAAACTACCATGTCATTGCATCGTTTCCACAAAGGATACATCTCAGAGGTATTTGCAGGTTTAACAATACTACCGTCAATAAAACCTAGATTTAGTTTAGCAGATAAAGCTAATTGAACAGCTCTACTCCATTGCTGATAATTCTGATCAGTAAGAGGTTGAGAAACAATCGCCATACTTGGATTGTCTCCATTATGAATGAAAAACGGATGATGAACATCAATTGCAGATGAAGTTGAAGACGACGCCATTGATGTACGGACAGGAGTAGATGTAGAAGCTGGAGTAGCTGGACTAGATGAAACAACAGCGGAATATGTACGTAAAGTCATCTACAAGATCGTATCGAGCTCTGATACCATCTCAAAATACAGAGTTGCAGTAATCATAACAATGGTGAATATATCAAAATGTGTAGAACAAAGAGAATAAACTGTATTGATAAAGTATTGTTCAAGTTACACACTAATAAGAGAAGAGTATTTATAGAAATCCTACAGCTCAACATACACGAGCTCTGTGAATTCTGTTACTAACAACCTACATTAACAGCTCATTATTTTGACAGCTCATGTGTAGCGTTTTGTTCTTCTACTGCAGGCACATTGTTGTTACCATGTACTATGACAGTACTGACGTTTCGGAATCTCAAGTTCCTTGACTCCGCCTCCTTGTGCTCTGTTGGAAGCTAAGGGTCCTCCAATAGAGGACTCAGCATGTAAATTCCCAACAGATAAGCTGCCTATTAATGATGTGAAACTGCAAATGTGCCCTCTCAAAGCCAGCGGGAAATCATCCTCTGCTCAGACGCCCAAATAAAGCTTGTGGCATCCAATATGTTTACAAATATTAGATCCATAGAACAGGACTTGAGAAACATATGAGCATTTAAATTTCCAACAGATAGCTTGCCCAGTGTTAAAAGTAAAAATGCAAATGTGCTCTCTCACGATTGAACAAGCATTAGCGGGAAATTATCCTTTGGCTGTTAATGCCTCCAGGCCCTCGATCAGTAAATAGTAAGTGAAATAGATATGCCATAGAGAGCCTGGTGAGTCTTTTTTTTTTTTTTTTTTGACAGAGAGCCTGGTGAGTTTAATATTCAACGAACTATAACTTTATATAGTTTCTAGCGGTTTGCAATTTTTACACCTTTATTTTAGTTATTTTTTGCTTATACTGATTTTGAACTTTTTCTTTTTTAATGTCTCTTGTAATTTTATTTTACTCTAGCTTTCATGTAAATTACTCCCTTCGTTTTTAAATATAGGTCGTTTGACTTTTTGGCACACATTTCTAAGTCTTTTGACCGCATAGTTAAAATTATTATTTTTAAAATTTTCTTTTTTTAAATAAAAGTATGTGATTTATATTATAATTTACAAAAAGAAAATTTTAAAAATAATGATTTTAATTTACGGTCAAAAGACTTGAAAATGTGTGCCAAAAAGTCAAACGACCTATATTTCAAAACAGAGGGAGTAACAAACTTCGACAATGCCTTCAAAAGGCCGAGTGTAAGTTGTAACAGTACAGTTACGAAAGAAAAATACCCAAACCTCAACAAAACAGAAACTTTTACATACAATTTCATAAGAGAGTAGTGTTAGATGCACAGAAAATTTGCACTGAAATATTTACAGAATGAATTGGTGTTATAAACAATCAAATTAAGACACTTATCATTTTGTAAAAGTTTTTATGAAACTTTATGTAACTCTAGCATTTTCCTTCATAGGATAACAGTATCGAATTTTCACATATTTCATATCTGCAATTCTGCACCACCGATTTGTGCGGTGTAAATAGTGTTGACAATTTCCAAATTACCGAGTAACATTTTCAAACTAACTGAGTGTCTGGTCCACGTCAATCCATGGGTCAGATATGAGAAAGGTGGGGTACATCGTACATGGGCTGGTCATGATTAATGAAGATGTGAAGGTATGTCATTAACTTTTTCTTGAGGAAAGGTAAATAATCAATAAAACAAAACAATTAAAGTAAATAATTGGATTCATTATATTTGTTGATGTTAAATAAGATTTTATGGGGCTCGGGGACAATTAATAAAAGAAAACAAAAAAAATAAATCATTGGATTCAGTATTTTTCTTGATGTTAAAGATTTTATAGGGTCGGGGATAATTAATAAAAGAAAACAAAAAAATTAAATAATTGGATTTATTATTTTTGTTGGTAATTGAACTATAAAAATTGTCCTTTCGTTTAACACCTTTTAGTTACAGAGTTACCAAGTACTCTTTTAGTTTTTATAAATACTAGCTTATAGCCCGTGCAAAGCACGGGTTATTTTTATTTTTTTAAATTTGTTTATAGTTTAGTATATATAATATTTTAAACATTATTTTTAGTTTAGTATTAAATCTAAATTAATATGCTGTTGGTGGGAATCGAACCTTCAACCTTTCTATATAACATAATCTAGTATTAATTTTATATTAAAATGTTGTTGGCGGGATTCGAACCTTAAACCTTCAACTTTTAGTATTGTTGTATCTAACGGTCATGAATCATGATCTATTTGAATTGAAGATCTAACGGTTGTGAATGAGGATAACCAAAAATAAGGAGATAACCAAAAATAAGGGGTAACCAACTAAAAATTATACCCCTTTTGCTTATTATAATATTATAGTATAGATAAATATCAGAAAAGTCGCTTTTCTTGTATTTCGAAAACAGAAATAGGTGAAATAAAAAAGAAAGTAAGGAAGAGGCAATTTTTAGAAAGGTCTGGGTGGGGCATGTCAAAAAAGTCATAAAAGGGCCCATGTCAAAATAATATAATACTAAATATATGTTTATAAAACACACTGCTTTTACTTGGGCCAATTCTTGAACAAGTATAACGCGGCTTATCTTTTTAGCCTCGTCGCTTTTCTGCTGATGCAAAAGGAAGAGCATATGACCCAATATTCTATCTTCTGTTGCGTATACAACGATTAATTTACCAGAATAACCTTGTTTGTACTCTTTTCGTGTTAAATAGATGGAAAAAAAAAAAAGTTTTGTCTAGTGTGTATCCAAGGACACATACTAAGAATTCGTGTTTGATGACTTAAAAAATTTTGATTGGTGGAGATTTTTGTGCATGTAGGGGGTCCATTATTATTGATAACGTGTATTTTATACACGTTTGGTCTTTTATTCTCTTACATTTTTGTTAGTTTCGAATGTAGTTTTATCGATATTAATTATGTTTTTCATCTTTCAGTGCCTCATGCTTAATTGTTGAAAAGATGACTTATTTCGGGCATGAAAGCAAAGATTATTTAAGAGGGAAGTTAGAAGATGCAAGCTCGCATTTCCGGGAGGTTTTTATTGTATAATCTTGAAGATTTTGTCTCGCACGGGCTACTGCACGGCCGTGCAACAGGCTGTGCAGAGTGTTACAAGTAGTGCAGATTGGGCAGTCTTTCTCATGGGCTGCTGCACCGTGCAGCACTTGCTGTGTACTAAAAGAAGTAAAACCCAACAAAATAAATACCTTAACCTACATCTAACTTCATCTTCATCTCTTCTTTGCCTCTTCAAGAACACAATTAGGGGTAGTAGGAATTAGAGAAGACATTAATTACTTGTAATCTAGCATTGATTATGAGTAACTAACTCTATTTATTTAGCTCAAGGAAGCATCTCTTGTACTAAACTCATTCAATTTAAGTAAGATCTATTTCACTCTATCTTGAATACTTGAGTTGTATTGTTTATGATTTTGCTTGGAGAATTGTAAGTTGCTTCAATTTGCTCTTCTTGTAATTTCAATTGCTAATTGTTTGTGCTAATCCGTAATTGTTAGTGCATTCATTATAGTAGCACAAGTGCTTCATTATTGGTAGCTATTATCAAGAGAGCTAATTTATGTACTTCGCTAAATTAGTGTTTTTAGAAGAGAAATAAGTGATTGTGTGCTTCACCACTTGGTTAGGTAGAGTTGGATATATTTTGCTTGTTGGGTTGAAGTGCTTGATTTGCTATATCCTTGGGTCAAGTATATCTCTTATCTTGCTCATTTACTCATTGTGTTGGTAAATTTGGATAGTTGCCATTAACTTAGTTGTATTTTTGTAGCAATTTATTTATTGTATGCAAGGTGTTTGATAAAACACCTCAACCAAAATCAAAACCCCCCTTGTTCATACTTCTAGATTGTAAGAGACAATTTTCTTGGAATCAATATTGATAGTCCTTCCTTGTGAACGAACTACGAAAAACACTACCTTCAATTATTAATGAAATCTCCACCAATCAAAATTTTATAAATCATTAAACACGGATTCTTAGCAAGTGCCCTTGGACACACACTAGAAAAACCGAAAAAAAAATTGTATCTCCTCTCAGATCTCAAATCGCCCTCTTTTCCTTTGGATTGAAGCTAGCTCTCTAGCCCAGTTAAGGCCGGGTATATTCTAAAATTTAATAATTAATTATTTTTTTAAAAATATATGATATATTTACATGCTAAAGGTACGATAAATGAGTATTATACAAAATATTGTATAACAATATTTTGTGGAGGTTGCTGGAATCACAGAGCAAAATACAGATACTTTGCTAAGAACACGAAGAATACGGAAGGAGATTGGTGATTTTTTGTGGCTGATCTTGTTTGTTGATTTGTTGAATGTTAGAGAAAAACTGTTTATTCTCTCTTGCTGCCAACTGTCAATCATCTGAAGAGGTACAAGCTGAGGTACCTAGTGATTCAAGCTCTTGTTCACAAAAAGGCATCGTCCATGCTCATGTCAGAACTGAAGTGGTCCCTTCTCAGACCAAGATCACTGAGGAAAACCTCGAGGAGGAGACAGATGAAGAGGAGTCCCTTACCACAAAAGAGTTGGAGGATGTCACCCTTACAGTTAATCTTTGTAATTATGACTAGGTCCCTGAGCTCTCTGATGATGAAGCTTACGTCCCTCCTAGTCAACCAATGCTTGAAGGTACTATGTCTCCCCGGGGAAAGAAGAGGGTAGGGCACATTCTCTCTTGCAGAGATCTTCTAACCAGCCTCAATCAGGATACCTTAGCAAAAGCCATCGAAAAGTATCAAGTAGAAGGCCGCATTGTCCTTCCTCAAGAGCATATGCGATGTTACGGCTTCAATTATAAAGAGAATGGGGGCAGGCCACCTCGCATAAATTGCGTAGGAAGAAAGGGTGCTAAGTCAGAGAAACTTACCTTGGTTGATGTTAAAGGCGGTCGGCACGCGAGGCACATCATATATATAGAAGTACGGACTTTTCCAGTCTCCAAGACCTCTTGAGCCACCAAAAATCAAGTTCTTGCCATAGAACTCTGGCCAGACAAAGAAGTAAACATAGCCGAATTTCTTAGATCCAGAATTCTTTTTAGTGACGAAGTAGTTAAGTTGCTCAGCAGTCAGGCTAGGTTATCCCTCAATGTTACACATGATGTAGAGACCAATCATAACTTTGTACCCGTTCAGATTGATCTGGATGGGTGCAAACTTAAAATACTCGCACACCTCACGTATGAATGGATGTAGAGGTGAAGAAACCCCAAGTTCAAGGAGTGTAGTAGTTAAAACCATACGGGGTGGCCTGCACCCATTCTCTTTATAATTGAAGCCGTAACATCGCATATGCTCTTGAGGAAGGACAATGCGGCCTTCTACTTGATACTTTTCGATGGCTTTTGCTAAGGTATCCTGATTGAGGCTGGTTGGAAGATCTCTGCAGGAGAGAATGTGCCCTACCCTCTTCTTTCCCTGGGGATACATAGTACCTTCAAGCATTGGTTGACTAGGAGGGACGTAAGCTTCATCATCAGAGAGCTCAGGGACGTAGTCATAATTACAAAGATTAACTGTAAGGGTGACATCCTCCAACTCTTTTGTGGTAAGGGACTCCTCTTCATCTGTCTCCTCCTCGAGGTTTTCCTCAGTGAACTTGGTCTGAGAAAGGACCACTTCAGTTGTGACATGAGCATGGACGATGCCTTTTTGTGAACAAGAGCTTGAATCACTAGGTACCTCAGCTTGTACCTCTTAAGATGATTGACATGTTGGCGGCAAGAGAGAATAAGCAGTTTTCTCTGACATTCAACAAATCAACAAACAAGATCAACCACAAAAAATCACCAATCTCCTTCCGTGTTCTTCGTGTTCTTAGCAAAGTATCTGTATTTTGCTCCGTGATTCCAGCAACCTCCACAAAATATTGTTATACAATATTCTCTCTATAACATTATGCGATTAATGTGACTTGTTTAAAATGTTGTTCTTATATATACTAGCTTACTAGTGTATAACCCGTGCAAAGCACGGACTATCATATATTATTATTATTATTATGAATTAATATATTAATTATTTAATTAATATCAAATTTAAATTTATTTTAATAAATTTTATTATTAATTTTAAATTTACATATGTTCATACTTAATTTCATGACATAAATAAATATCATTAATTTAAGGTTATTTTTAAATTAATTGTTAAATATCTTAAGAATTCAACAAATATTTTTGAAAAATTATTTAGTGTAACCTAAAATCGTAGAAGAAAGAGTCGTGGTAAGAAGTGTATGTGGAGGATGATTCTAATCGGGATATAATTGAAAACGTTTATACATATATAAAACATGTGATTTTTTATTGTTAATAAATTATATATAATTTAACTGCATTTGGAATTTTTAACACGTTTTTTTAATTTTTTTAAAAATATATTTTTGTGCCTTATTTGTAAGTTTTATTGTTTATATAAATAAATTAACATTTTTAATATATATTTTTTAACTTGTTATTCTTAGGAAGGTGTTAACAATTTTTTTTGGAAGGCGTTAACCAACCAACCAACTATACCATATTTTGTTTATAATTAATCCGTGCGATGCACGGTTTTCTTAAACTTAAATAATATTTCATTTATATTTTAATAATTAAATATCTCATATATATTACTTAATATAATATTATCATTATATATATATATATAATTACAAAATAATCATTTAATTATATGATATATTGATCGAATAATGATTATATTTTATTATAATAATATAAATATAAATGGAAGTATCGTATATACTTACATTCAAATTTTTGTTGATGTTATCATATTCAAATTATGATTTTATAATAATTCATAATGTGATATTTGTCTAAAATAGAATTTAATATTAATTTGTAATTGTGTAAAAATTTTATTGTTTATTATATAGTTTTAATTTGTTTTCATTTTGTTGATTTATAATTTGTTATAAATTTGTTAATAATTATGTGATATTAAAATAATTTAAATTGTTTTTGAAAATATTTGGTTTGCAAGTAATTGAAAGAGTCTAAAAAAAGTTGGGTGGAGATGAAGAATTTTAATTCAAATATAACTGAAAGAGTATGTAATTGAATATTAATTGGAGTATAGCTAAAAGATTTCGTGATTAAGTAAAATATGTAATTTTTTTTATTAAATAAAATTTTTTATGCATTTTATTTTATTTTTTATTTTTTGGAAGGTGTTAACCGACCGACCAACCAACCAATTATATCCTGTTTCACTTTTAATATTTGTTGTAAATTTGTTAATAATTATTTGATGTTAGAATTATTTAAATTAATTTTGAAAATATTTGGTTTCCAATTAATTGAAAGAGTCTAAAAAAGTTGGGTGGTGGTGAAAATTTTTTAATTCAAATATAACTGAAAGAGTATGTAACTGAATATTAATTGCAGTAACGAACTTATATGGAATCAATGAACTTGTATGGAATCAACGTAGTTTGGAGATCGCAGAAGTGGTGGAATCATCATATTTTAATTTTGCTGTAGCACACATATATAATTAGAGAGCATGGTGTACTTATGCAATACACAATAGTTTGTTTTCTAAAATACATGATTTTTTAATGAATAAATTATTTTCACGTAACTCAACCTGTACTTAATCATTATGATATGTTTTTAGAATATAATTATGACAAAAAGTAAATGAAAATTATTAAAATACTATAAAAATTGTATCATGTTCTGTAGCATAATATATTAAGTAGTTTTAAAAGTTCTAATTTTAATTGGTTTTATGTGGAACCTGATATGTTAATGTTAAAAGATTAAAATAACCCTAAAAACATATACCAAAAACAAGAGTAAAATGGTGTATTAATTAAATTGCTTAGCAAACCCCCTTATTTTTGTATTAGATAAATAATGCTGGGTTCTAGTAAAAACTTTCTTAAATACTAACTTACAATTTTTTTTTTGTTCAACACATATATAATTTCGGTTCAACATCATTTATAAAATAATAATTAAGATTTTATTGAATACACAAAATTGAAATCGAAAACATATTTATAACATTTTATAATTTAATAAAAACATATTTGCAACAGTTTTTATGAAAAATTGAAATTCGTTTATAATGGTTGTTCAACAAATATATAACTTGAGTTCAATATCATCTATTGAACAATAGTTATATTTGTGTTAAATCCAAATATATAAAATAATTTTACATTTGTATAATTAAGAAAAATGCATTAAATTAATAACATTTCATATTTCTATATCCTAATTGGGTATTGGTGAATCTCAGAAGGATGGTTGAGAATTTTGTAATATCTGTTCAACAAATTTTGAACTACGGTTCAACACACCTCGTATTAAACAAATAAAATTTAATATTTCTATACCATATTTTGGTATTGGTTAACCCAAAATGATTTTGAATAATTAAATTATGTTTATTAATTAAAATTTTAATTATTATTTGATAAATGATGTTGAATCGAAGTTATAAACATGTTGAACAAAAAAATTTGTAAATTTGTATTTAAGAAAAGTTTGTATTTGATCCTGATCATAGATATATAGTAGATAGATGGATATCAAATTACAAACAAAATTGATTTTATAGGATAAATTTAACAAAATTTGCATCTAAAAATTTGTTACGAAAATTTATGAAAATATTAATATTCATTAAATCAAGTTAGAATCAATATGGGATCTAATTTGATACCATTTTCCAGATTCATGTATAGGCTAGAATTTTTAATCATACTAGTTAAAATTTGTGCGATGTATGGATTTTTTAATATAATATGAATTTTTTCATTAATTTAACTTAGTTTTTCTAAAACATAAATTTGGGAGCCTTAAATTTTAATATGAGATGATTTGATAATAATTATATAAATGTTATCCATGATATTTCTAGAAAATGAGGGATTTTAGTTAGAAAATATAGAAAAGATGATAGGTTTTACTTGAAAAATGTAATCGGCTAATTATTAGTATTTATAAAATTATTATTTTATTTTATTAAATAGAATGCCCGTGATATGATTAGGAAAAGAGAGATTTTAGTTAGAGAAAATTAAAAATGTAATATGTTCTATGCGAAAAAGGTAATTGATTAGTTTATAGTAATAATAATTTATTACGTTATTTTACTAAATACAATTGCTCGTAATGTTTTTAGAAAAGGAGAAATTAATATTGTTTGTAATATTTCTATTAAAAGAGGGATTTTAGTTAGAAAATATAGAAAAGATGATACATTTTAGATAAAAAGGTAATCGGTTAATTATTAATATTGTAATATTATTTGTTTATTGTATTAAATAGAACCGCCCGTTATATAATTGGAAAAAGAAAAATTTTAGTTAGAGAAAATAGAAATGTAACGTGAAAATTAAAAAGATGATATGGTTTATGCGAAAAGGGTAATTGATTAGTTTATAATAATTATAATTTAATATGTTATTTTACTAAATAAAATTGCTCTTTGTTTTTAGAAAATGAGAAATTAATGTTGGCCGTGATTTCTAGAAAAAAAAGGAATTTAATTATGAAAAATAGAAAAGATGATCGTTTTAGTTGAATAGGTAATCGGTTAATTATTAGTATTATAATATTATTATTTTATTTTTATTAAATAGAAACGCCCGTGATATAATTGGAAAAAGAGAGGTTTTAGTAAGATAAAAGAAAAAAGGTAAGGTGTTTTGGCTGAAAAAGATAACCGTCCCTGATATAATTGGAAAAAGAGAGATTTTAGTTAGAGAAAAGTAAAAAGGTAACATATTTTGGCTGAAAAGGGTAATTGATTAGTTAATAGTAATTATAATATAATTATGTTACTTTATTATACAAAATTGCTCGTAGCGTTTTTAAAAAGGGAGAAATTTTAGTTAGATAAAATGTAAAATATATTGTATTTTACCTAAAAAAGGAAATTATTTAGTTATTGAAAAATAGAAAAGTTAATATGTTTAGAAATTGATTACTTAGTAGAATGGATTTTATCTATAATTGAGTAAGGGTAAATAAGTAAAATCAATAGGTACCGACCAACCAAACTTTTAATGTTTCGACTTTTATATAATAGTATAGATTATTATATATTAAATGCAACACAAGGGCAAAAAGTGCCTAAAAATGCTTATGAAATTACCAGTATACCCTTATTTATTATGCAATTACAAAAATGTTATTATAATTTTATTTAAAAAAAATTAAAGTAGGAGTTGGGAATTGAACTAATGACATTGGACTTAAAATTGACATTCCCAACCACTATGCTAATCACTTTGTTTAGATAAAATATAAAGTTCATTATCAAATGTGTAGATACCTCATACAATTTATTATATTTTTATCTCTAACAAGTTAAATTTATTTATACAAGTGTCTTAAAATCATATTTTTTTACGATTTTTGTTTTGCAAATCTAACCACACTAGAGCAATAATTGTGCCAAAATAAATGGATAAATAATATATCATAAAGTTGAATTTTTTTTGCTAAAAATATGATTATATATAGCAAAAAAAACATGATTAGATTAATATTTTTATATTATAAATTATATTTATTTGCATTTAGTATAAAATGCCTTATATTTTATATACTATTTGATTATAGATTGCATCATCTAAATATCAATTTCTAACTAACTTATCATGGTTGGATCTACGAATTTTTAAAAAAAAAATATTACTGTGAATTTAAGGAAAATTAGGTCATAAATATTTGTAATCGAATTAACGAGTGTAAGACTTGAATTTTGAACACTATGTCAACCATGGATTTATTAATTAGATAAATGTACTTATTCAAGTTAAAATACATTTTCATATCCATAACTAGCCAAAACGAAGATAATACATAGAAAAATTTGGATTAAAATTTATCGTTACCTGAACCAAATGTCCAATAACATACTCGCTTAATTTTATCCAATGGTTCAACAACATACCCGTTGACGAAAATTTGGTCTAAAATAGACACTTAATACATTCTATACACAGGAATATATACCTTTTTAGCAAATGTATAGTATCGTAACCCATTTCCATACAACATTCACTCCAAAAAATTCTACTAAAATCGTGGTTATTGATCTTTTCTTATGAATCATACCATCTAAATTTTAAATTGTAAGTGCTAATTGATCATCTAATTTCTAAGTTGTAATTTGAAATGACCTTACTTATATTGACCGTAATACATATGAATTAATTAAAACACTTCCGGATACATTCAACTATATCTTAATATTCTAACCGACATGTGACACATTCAAAGATTGTTCTAATTTTTTTTTTGAAAGTTCTCATGTGTACACTGCAATCACAATAATAGTGTAATATTTGCGAATGTTTAGCACAATTCCATTTCACATCAGGGTGTGCATCACTGCACGTGAATTTCATCTTAAAACCCATCGTAAAACCCGAATTAATTAATTCTCAATCATTACAATTTACTACTCATTATGAACAACCATCAAAATTATTTGTGTTCTTTTTTCTAATCACTTTAAAAATTAGCAGATCCCGACACTGATGCATTCGTGATTTCAACTATTTACATTACTCGATGGGAAGGTTCATTAATCCTTATTATTAACACGCATTGCTACTCATATTACACTATAAAAATTACGAATTCACAATATAGTCATAAATAATTTAACTATTTCTTTCATCCTTAAAATAAAATTAGAGATATTTTTATAAAGGTCCGTACCTTATACGCGTTGTTACGCTAGTTCTGGAGTAGTGGTAGAAAGGAAAGGAGATCGAAGAAATGTGTTGTTATAATGCTAATTTCGTGAATTTTTTTTCAAAATTATAACTTTGATTCTCCCTAATCCTTTAAAATTAAGATCATTTTTGTGCATCATCTAAATTTAAAAAAAAAATTATCAACCAAGTTATGTTCATGCAGACAATTCCAATTTTGTCTTTAGAATTGGTATGTATTATTCACGAAACTTTTCTAGTTGTAACTTTTTTTTAGGGATGGCTCTAGTTAACATAACAAAAAAAACAAGTTATGTTGCATATCTTTTGAGGTGTGTATTTTGTATCTCCTTTTAAAATGTTTTGTTATGTTCTTAATTAGTTATGTTTGTTGTTCGATTTATTGAAAATGATTTTGTTGATATTTTTGGGGATCTGGAAAGCCTGTATCGAAGATGGGGTGGTGGCCAATATTGCAAGAACCCACCTTTCACAACCAAAGATTATTCATCCTTTGAGGTTTCCACTTTCGGCATATCTATAGCTGATATCCGGCATGTAGATAGCTGAGATGCCGTTCCTCTAACCTCAGTTTATTCAATTGGGGCTTCTGAATATTGGGCTAATAACGGGTGTTTTGTGATAAGGTCAATTTGTGATGCTGCTACTTTTAGGGATGTTGGTGCAGTTTGGATCGCTTGAGATGCTTTTGATTTTATTTTTAGTTTCAAGAATTCTTAAATTCTGTGTGTTAAACGATCATGAAACAAATCAGCTAAATGTTTTTAGTTGGTTATTTGTTTTACAACCTGATTGTATTGGCAGTCGGGGGTTTGTCCTGACTGTATTCTTGTTTATTGAATGAAAACCGCTTTATTTTGTGAAAAAAAAAAAAAAAAAACTCAATCTGTCTTATTTCAAAAAAATTTTAAAAAAAAATCCATCCGTTTTTTGTCATATTCAACATGTGTTAAGCGCAGAAATGATAAAATTAAAATTACTGGTATTATTTTGGTGAAAAAGAAAAATGCAGAACCAGAATGAGAATATCCCAAAAGATTTGAAGGCTATTGTCGGAATATTCATCAAACATATTAGCAAAAGAAAGAGTCTAGTCCAAGAGACAAAAATAAAAAACAATATTATAATCCACCAATCAGTATCCACATTACTTACAGTTACATACATACACACACTATATATATACAACTACCAAACCGTATCTTCTCTTTAACTCATTCCTCAACTTCTCCAAACAAAGATTCTCTACTTTAACCTCATTCCAACCATGCCGGCGACATTTCAGCAAGGCTCATTTCTCAACCGCATTAGTATTCGACGTAACCAAGTTGTTTCCATGACTCATCATACTATAGAATTAACTGACTTTGATCTTTTTCAAAGCAAAGTTGCCGAAAGATTGGCCGGAATTGTTCCTGCCGACGGTCAGAGCGACTCCGTTTTGTCAGTGGCTTGGTTTAGGAAGCTTCTTGATGTGTTTTTATGTTGTGAAACGGAGTTTAAGGTTGTCTTAATGGGTCATGACCCGGCCCAGTTGAGTAAGGCGCCGATGGATCATAGGGTTTTGCAAGAGTATATGGATCGGGTTGTCAAGGCGTTGGATATTTGTAACGCCGTTACTCACGCCGTTGATTTGGTGCGGCATTGGCAGCAGCTTGCGGAGATTGGTGTGGAGGCGTTAGGGGAGCGGCCAATAGGAGAAGGACACGTCAGACGCGCCAAAAGGGCGTTAAATTCCTTGCTCACGTCTATGAATTTTGATGATGAGGGTAAATGTAATGCCAAGTCAGCAGATCGGACTTGGTCTTTTAGCCGCCGTGGAACGCCGGCGATGGGAGCGGCTCCGCCTCGGAACCGGTCAAGTTTCCGGTCACTATCTTTCCCTTTTTCAAATTCATGGTCCTCTGCTAAGCAAATTCAATTGATGTCGGCCAATCTGGTTGTGCCACGTGGAGGTGACGCGGGAGGCTTGGCGCTGCCGGTTTATGTTATGAGTACGATAATGGTTTTTACAATGTGGGCTTTGGTGGCTGCGTTTCCGTGTCAGGACAGGAATGGACTGCAGGCCCATTTACCCATTGGAAAGCAATTGGGCTGGGCTGAGCCCATTTTATTGATGCAGGAGAAGATTGGAGAGGAATGGAAGAAACAGGACAAGAAAATGATGAATGTTGGCTTGTTGGAGGAGAGTCAGAGGTTGGAGAAAGTGGCAGTTTTTTTGGTGGAGTACGATTTTTCGACCGAGGGGGAGATGGCGGAGAAGGTAGCGGAGCTGGCTGAGATTTGTAAGAAGATGGATGAGGGATTAGGGGCATTAGAACAAGGAGTTAGGGAGGTATTTCATAGGATAGCAAATAGCAGGACAAAGCTTCTTAATCATGTTGAACAAATTGGTAAAATATCAGCCTCAACCTCCTAAAAGTAACAAGTTGTTAGGTATAAATATACAAATGTAACATATCGTGCATGTGGGTTTTTCTTAAATTTTGCTTGTACATTTTTTGGGCATAAACAACTGGTTGTGCTAAGCACCATCTTTTGTTTCGGGGGTTTGTTAGGATTAATTTTTTTTGTTCTAGGAGTACATTGATGGTTTACTTAATAAGATTTCATTGCACAAAGTTCTCAACATCTTATCCTTAAATGGCTGAAGCCTGAATGTACAAACTAATGCTATATTTTCATCTCTCAAGAATTCAAAAGCCTTCCTTAACTAAGAAGGCAGCAGAAGATATATATATATATAACTCAATCAAGTCCATAGTCTATTGACCATTGTCTCAAGTCTCCAAGACTTGAGATATCTTAGGTTCGAGTTAACCTAATACGTTCTGGTCTCCGATGCTGCTTTTGCGTAATCAACTAGACTATCTTCAAATGGAGAGATAATACTAGATTAATGTAAGAATTTCTACCTACTGCATCTGCATATGTATGAGTATATGTCCAATTTGTCTCAAGTTCTTGACTAAGTCACAGTCTAGCCATAATTATCTTATGGAGCAATATTAATAATGACATAGACGTTATCTTGACTATCTAGTCATCCTACAGCGACATAGCCAAGCTATCACCTCCACTCCATCATTTTCAATCCCAAAATTAGACTTACATTTTATTGTTTAGTAAATTCATATGCCTAATGCATGTATGTACTCATTAGTTCTTGTTCCCAATTTTACTCTTTTTTTACCATCTTCAGCACTTTAACCTTTTAACTTAATTTGGCATCATACGAGAATTGTTTTTTCCCCTTGTCTTCATCAATTTCTTTTTCACACTTTAAACATACCAACATTAAAAAAAAAAAAAATCTAAATTTATGCATATACTATATTGGTGCTCTGAGATCAATTATAAGTGACTTTGTTTGTTCTTTCTTGATATCCCAGCTTGAAAACCCAACCATCAACTGAAATGAAGGTACTCCCCTGCTTATATTTTCTGCATTCTTCATATTTTCCTTGCCCTGCTTTTTCCGGCACACAGTAATATACATGCATGTGTGTGTTTTGGTTTCTCTGTTTTGCTGTGAAATAGTCATCTTCGAAAATCATCTTGTTGTTTTTCATGATTCTTTAAATAACATGATAGACTGTATATTATCACATATGCTTCTTGTTTGGTTGCAGAAAATGGTAGTGAAATTGGAGATATATGAAGACAAAGAGAAGACCAAGGCCATGAACGCAGTTTCTAGACTCTCAGGTTTGATACCTGTCTATCATTTGATATTCATGATACGTAAAAAAGAAGCTTATATACTAGTAAAGTTTTAATCAAATTTGTTGGTACTTATTAATAGGGGTCGATTCCATATCTATTGACATGAAAGACAAGAAACTCACTGTAGTTGGTGACGTTGATCCAGTTGATCTGGTGAAGAAACTGAAAAAACTGTGTCACGCTGAACTATTATCCGTTGGTCCAGCAAAGGAACTCGAAAAAAAGGATGACAAGAAAGACGATGATAAAAAGAAAGAGCAACAGATTCAAGATCTTCTTAAGGCCTATCAGAATCAGAATCCCTTTGTTCTGCACCAATATGTTCATCACAGTGCTGAGGAGAATCCAAATGCATGTGTTATATCTTAATGGTAAGATTATGAAGCATATGAATTTGATGTCTTCCCAAATGCCCATCTGGAATGAAGTAAGTTACTATTACATGATAATTTGCTAGTACTGGTGTGATTAGTAGAAGTATGTAACTAAAAACTGGTAATGGATAAATAGTATGCATGGACATAGTCCTGATGTATTTTGCAGTATGTTGGATTGTGATTAATGGAGAATTTCGAAGTTGCTATATTTTAATTGTTGTTTCTTTACTTTCTCGGCTTGTAAGGTTGCATTTGACGCAATGTCTTCTCAATTGTATTTGAATATTAGAAATAGTCTCTTTATAAAATATAAATGTAATTTTGAAGATATCGTTATCTTCGTAATCACCTATTGTAAAAGGCTTGTATAGTGTGGCCTGTGGCCGTGGGGGTTATATTTTTACATATATCAAGAGTTCTTTAAGATTAAAAACTCCAAGAGGGGTATTGGAGTGATACATCATATATGTGTGACTATTATTATCAGGGCAAGATACTTTGTTGCGACTTGCGAGTACTTGGCTTGAGCTGTCTTAGCAATCACAGGGACCATGACTGTTGCAAACATAAATTACATCGAAACCTTTATCCACCCAGTTAATAATTTATTTATTACTTCATTTTTTGGACGACGTCTGTGTCACTGTATATATGGAACCTTAAAGTGACAAATAGCTTGCTATTAGAATGGTAAGATGTCAAATACGTAAAACAAAATTGCTTCCTTATTTTATCTCTAACCTTTGGTTCTTTAAGCAGCCAGCCATTCTTTAATCTTCAATCCTATCCCAAGACTTGATGTATTACAAGAAGCTCCAGTTATATATACAATTTAGTATTTCCTTTTCTTACAGACAAACCACACCTCAAAACTATATATTATACTTCAATAATCTACTAGAAAATGACAACGTGTCCTATCTGATTTCGCAAAATTAAGAAAGTTTTTGATTCGAGGCCTTGTCTGAGATACAGTTTCATGCATTAAGATGCAAAATATGGTCTTCAGTACCGATACCCGTCAATCCTTCATATTCCCACAAGGAGTACATACTTAAATCAGTTTGAGCAACCCAGTGGGGTTCCCTATATTGGTTTCCTAAAATATAGGGAATCGAAAAACTGCTTTACTCCAATGGTGTTCCTATATTGATACAAATTATAAATAGTGTTGGTATGATTCAGAGAAACTGAATCAATTGATGCAAAGAACTGAAGAAGACTGTAGAGTGGGTGTCAACCCAAGTCCCACATCGTCAAAATAAAGAAGAATTATCTTAAATATAAGCAGCCAAACAACTCCATTAGTATGAGGCCTTTTGGGAGGAGCCCAAAAACAAATTCGTGCGGACGGGCTGCAAGTGGTGTGGTGTGGGAGGCTCTCCAGAACTGCGGTTGGAGATCTTGGACGACTTACGTCGAAAGTCTTCCTGACACTGAGGTGGTCGGGCGGCGTGTCCCACAAGATGAGGAGGCACAGATGAATAGCGGCGATATAAGGGTCACAAGAATAGCGGCGATATAAGGGTCACAAGATTGGTGGTTCTTGGATTGAGGGGAGATTGTAGAGTGGGTGTCAACCCAAGTATAGGGATGGGTTTTTCTCACCTAAAAATTATTGGCAAAGGGGGATGGTTGAAACAAGGGTTCTGGATCCAAACCCTTAAATCTGTCCAGTTGGAGGCAATACAGGTAACCCTTATTAGCGTTGGAGTTGCTCTTAGCTATAATTGCTAACAAAATTAAACGTAAGAGAGTGAGTGAAGTGAATAAAAAGAGAGATGGTATTTTATAACAAGATTTGTGAAGAAAACGCTTAGTAGTCTTGTGAAGAAAACACTTAGTAGCAAGTAGGAATGAGCTTTCATCTCCACATGAAATAAAACATCCAGTCTAATTTTGAATGAATGAAATGAAAGCAGAAATAATCAACACGAATATTTGCCCATTTAACAATACAATTTTCATAATTTTGGACCAAAAGACGCACAAGTGACTGGGCATATATGGGATATATCGGGCCAAGAATTCTCGAACTGCATGCAGTTGGATGAATCGACTAACAAATATCTAAAAAGAACTGTGTCAAAATGTACGTACATCTAGTTGAGTTTACAACATATATTACAAGAAGAAGCAAGTAATCTCTTAGCTCTCAGTGAACTCAGCACACACTTCTATACTATGATGACAATATGTACAATGGGTGCAAGGGAGAACTACTATACTTGGGTGGAACAAACAACATTACAGGCGAGCCTCAGACGTAGAAGATCTAGGATGCTTCCGGATTTGCTCTGGTGTCAGACTCTCAGAAGCAGATCTCTTTGATCTCAGCTGCAGATAGAAAAGCATCAAGGAGAATGATAGATATAGATTTATTTATATGTGTTTATTCAGTTGAGCAAAATAAAAATTGTTTAATTATTATGCATCTATAGTCAGTTATAGTATTCTTTCAGGCTAACCTTCTCTTCAGTGCGCATATAGAAGTGCCTCAGGAGGATATTTTTTGCTTCGGTAGAAATCACTGCCAACAGGGTCCACCACAAGCAGGTTGTAAAATGACAATGTAAAAGATAACATCAAGAGTACAGTTGGTAATCTTCTAATAGAAAGTCTGTAATGACCTAACTTTTACAATCCAGTACAAGTTTAAAAAGATACAGCAATGTTCCTCAAACGATGCTTTAGAAATCACCCCTCAGAATCAATAGTTTTACTAATAAAGGGTTCGCGAGAACATGGACTAGAGAATATGAGGAAATTTAATTAATTTGAATTTTAACCATTCCAAAGGAGTTCATGTATAAATAATAATATAGAGTAAGAAATAGTCTACTAGCTGGACAACTAGAAATCTCGATAATAAAAGAAGAGAACCCATATATTAAAGAATTTAATATTTCTGTGAATCTCACTTTTTCGGTTAATGTAATCACATCAGTAGCAGAACATTTGCCTTATGATGCTTTGAACAATGTTCATTTAAGGATAATAGGGTTCTCTAGCAAAGACCTCATACCAATTTTCTGTTATTATGCTCTGACTTGACCAAATAAGGATGTGCAGGATACTAGATAAAAAGAGAAAGAAAAAGGAAACATGTCCATATTACCTTGGTCAGGTGATGGAAGCGTCCGATCATGAGTAGGATGGTAAGTGATTGGCTTCATTTTCAAGGGAAAAGCAAAATTAATTTACATTAATACATGGCAACACCCTAGCAGAGACACACAAGATAGACGAGTCTTTTTAATATATGCCTCTGTCTCTACTAAACTAAACTTAACAAAATTAACTATAGGTACTGCGATACTGAATTTAGAAGTCGAGTTGTCGATAGAAAGTCAATAAAGATTGAACTTGTGATCAAAGAAATATCCCTTTGCTAGTAAAAGTTTATCAGTGGGCTGGTAGGTGATGTTTTACCAGCTAACTAAAAAGGCATTGCCGAAGCTGAATAATCAATACACTAAATAAGTATATTCCCTACACTGCCACAACTTAGAACAAATAGTCTAAGCTGTGAAAGAAATGCATGTCCACAAGCATGTAGTAAAAGAGAAAATAGAGTAGAAACTAGAAACATATGTGAAACACAAATTATTAGTACATGTATCGTAACGACATCAAATAAACAATTTAATTCAGTTTGTTCATAATCAATACTACAATCAGAACTAAGTATATGACGCATCAGAAACTTTATGGAAGGGATGGCTTAGTAATGAACATTGTTTTTCCATAGTATATTATCCCTTGCAGACTTTTTTCAGTCTTGAGACACTGGCTAAGAAAATTTTCAAGTGGAGATGATGAAAACGTAAACTGATCAATCAACTATTGTAGTTGTTTTAAATTGTCCTCTTTAGGATTTAAAAATGATATTCCTAAATCATGGATAATCAGTATTAACAAGTCTGATTGCTTCACTACATGGATTGATGCATTTACTTTCACACAAATATTGCAAACATGAGTTCTATATATATTCACTTCTACCACAAGTTTGTTCTAAATATGGCTATTAAATAAACACCTCATTCTTAAATACATTATCTGAAACCTCAGATGTTAAATGCTGGAATGACATCTAACAGTTCCCGGAAAATATCATCTAGTAGCGGCATATCGAGATATGCTAATTTGTTAGCAAATCGGAAGCCAGCAGAATCTGTACGAGAAGCACAATAACATCTCCGATTGTCCAACTAAACAACAAGAGGATTGACTTCATGAATGCAGCACACAGAGTATGAGAGTCTCTCTGCGTATATTAGAAGCACTTCATAGAGAGGAGTCTAAACGACAGAATAACCAGCTAAAATTGTTGGACAACATAAACTGCTTATATAAAATACAATACATGCATATATCATATTTTAGAAGATATATAAGGTAAACACAAACGCACACATGTATTCTCATTTTTCCCGAGTGACAATAGTCGCACATTTTAACATGGGTAAATGGCCATTTTACAAGCTATTTCCGTTCTTTTTGCGAACAAATTGTTTTTAGCTAAAGACGTGTTTCTTTTCAAAAAAAGAAAAGGAAAGCTAAAGACCTGTTCCATACTCTCAGTTTATTATTCGCCATGGAAAATGTTAGGGAACTAAATGTCCTTAGTTAAAGATGTGCTTCAAGTCCATTGGTGATCAACGAAAGAAGAGATAAATATAGTTATTATCCGAGATGCTGCAAGCTGAGATATCAAATGTCAAGCCGTTAATTAGCATGGGAAAAAAGTATATAAATAAAGTCTCTGTCGTTCTACCAAGAGAAACCGCCATGCACAACTCCACAACAGTAAAAACAGCCATCGAGGGTTCTAAGTTCCCTGTGCTAAAATCATCAATTTCCCCCTTTGTTTGATGCAAAAAAAAAAATTTAAGGCGGACCAAAGATGTGGCTCTTGTTTTAGAAAAAACTACTCACATAATAATGGATCATATACTAACAATTAAAATACTCTACCCTAACTTACTTACCCTCAACTAGATTCACCCCATGATCCGAAATACATATTTGCAATATATATCCTATATACAAATGGAACAAGAAACCCCAATAGCAAACTGGGTAAAACATTAAAAATATTGTACTACAGAATCTTGAAAATAAACTGAGCCGACTAGCACCACACAAATACACGCTGATAAATTATATATGTTTATGTAATACTATATATACAAGAGAGATGAGAGAGTATATAGAAGAGATGTTTTTGTTGTATTTAGAAGAGAGGTTGATACATGCTTTTATAGGAAGAAAATGCTACAGTAAAACCTATTGATACATCATTGCATATGTCATTTTGGTTGTTGAATGGTTGGTGAAGGTTGAATATTTATTTGGTTGAATGTTGAATTGTAGTTGTTGAATGGTTGGTGTTGAATATCTTGACACTCCCCCTCAAGTTGGGCAGTCGGTGCTTCAATGCCCAACTTGCGTAAAGTCTCATCGAAGGCTTTAGTATTGACTGCTTTTGTCAGGATATCAGCTAATTGATCCTTTGATCGAACAAACGGAAGTTTGATTGTCTTATCTTCCAATTTGTCCTTAATGAAATGTCGATCTATCTCGACGTGCTTCGTTCTGTCATGCTGGACCGGATTTTCTGAGATACTTATAGCTGCCTTATTGTCACAAAATAGCTTACATGCTATTTTCTGTGGAAAACCAAGTTCATTCATGAGTTTCCGAATCCATAGGATTTCGGTTATTCCTTTTGCAATTCCTCTGAATTCTGCCTCTGCACTTGATAAGGCCACCACCTTTTGTTTTTTACTTCTCCAGGTGACCAAGTTACCACCTACTAGAGTAAAGTACCCAGAAGTGGATTTCCTGCCGTCACGATCTCCTGCCCAGTCTGCATCTGTGTAGGCAATTAGATCCAGATGATCATTTTTGGCGAAATAAATTCCTGTGCTACTTGTACCCTTTAAGTACCTCAAAATTCTCATTACTGCTGTCATGTGTTGTACTTGTGGGAGATGCATGAACCTGCTTACCACTCCTACAGCATAAGCTATATCTGGTCTTGTGTGAGCTAAGTAAATGAGTTTTCCCACAATCTTCTGATATTGTTCTCTTTTAGCCAGCTTTGCTCCTTCAAGAACTTGAAGACCATGATTAGCAACGATCGGTGTCTCAGCTGGTTTACAGTCTAGCATTCCTGTTTCTACCAGAAGATCAAGGATATACTTTCTCTGGTGAATGAAGATTCCTTGTTTCGATCTTAGAACTTCTATGCCAAGAAAATACTTGAGAGTCCCCAAATCTTTCATCTCAAATTCTTGAAATAGTTTTCCTTTTAAGTCAGTGATCTCTTTCTCATCATTTCCAGTGATAATCATATCATCCACATAAATTATCAAGCAAGTGATTTTATCTCTAACCTTCTTCAAGAATAGGGTGTGATCTGAGTTGCTTTGATTGTACCCAAACTTCTTCATAGCTTTTGTGAATCTTCCGAACCATGCCCTAGGGGACTGTTTTAGCCCATAAAGTGCCTTCCTCAGTCTACATCCTTCTCCATCTCCAAATTCCTGAGAATACCCTGGTGGTGCCTCCATATATACTTCTTCATCAATACTTCCGTGAAGAAAAGCATTTTTTACATCAAACTGGTATATGGGCCACTCCTTGTTTGCTGCTATTGAAAGCAAGACCCGTATTGTATCAATCTTGGCTACAGGAGAGAAGGTCTCAGAATAGTCAATTCCATATGTCTGGGTATATCCTTTAGCCACCAGTCGTGCCTTGTATCTTTCAACAGTTCCATTTGCTCGGTATTTGATAGAGAATACCCATCTGCAACCTACCTTTTTCTTTCCTTTCGGTAGGATGCATTTTTCCCATGTTTTGTTTCTCTGTAGAGCTGAATACTCATCGTCCATAGCTTGTTTCCACTTTTCATTTCCAAGGGCTTCCTCCACTGTTTTGGGAATGTCAGTGGAGTATACAGAGGCGGTAAAAGCCATGGCTGTGCTGGACAAGTTCTCATTGCTGATTCTCTCTACAGGATATTTAGACCGTTGGGCCTCATACTCTGGATCATATCTTCTCGGTGGAACTCCTCTTGTACTTCTCGGGGGTAACTGATACCTGTTTGGAATATTATCACTAGAAAAAATATTAGTTTCAGTAATAGCATCAGTTCCAGAGTTCTCAGAATTAACCTCTTCTGAGGAGAGGTCATCAGAAGGATGCTCACTAGACGGAACTGGAGTGGACATAAGAGGAGATACTGATGGAGGAGGAGATACTGATGCTTCAGGAGCAACATCGGTGGTATTACCTACTTGTGTTCTAGGATCTGGATTCATCACTTCTGGATATGTTAACCAGCTAAGGTCATCAAGGTCATCACTCAAACTCTCCCCCTGAGGACTAAGCTGGGTATAATAGTAAGACTGTTCAAAGAACTCACAGTCTAAAGTAGTGTGGATTTTGTCGTGGATAGGATCATAACACCGATACCCCTTTTGATTAACCCCATACCCAAGAAAGACACATTTAACAGCCCTGGGTTCTAGTTTGGTGCGTACCCCCTTTTGAAGATGAACATAGACAATGCATCCAAAGACTCGAGGAGGTAAGGAATGTGAAGATGGAATTGAGACGTGTGACCCAAGAGTATTGAGGGGTGTGTCGTAATTGAGGGGTTTTGTAGGAAGGCGATTGGTGAGATAGGTAGCAGTAGCAATAGCTTCGGGCCAGAAATGAACAGGAACGTGAGATTCGATCATAAGGGCTCGGGTGATTTCAAGAAGGGTTCTATTTTTCCGCTCGGCTACACCATTCTGTTGAGGTGTGTAAGAACATGTGGTTTGGTGGAGGAGGCCATGGTCAATAATGAACTGTTTCATGTTCAAGTTAACGTATTCCCCCCCATTGTCCGACCGTAAAATTTTTGGTTGAGCTTTGAACTGAGTACAAATCATGTGGTAGAATTTAACAAAGACATCAAACATTTCGGACTTGTGTTTTAAAAAATACACCCAGCTCATACGAGTACAATCATCCACAAATAAAACAAAATATGAAAAATTATGAAGGGTAAAATCTGGAACTGGTCCCCATACATCAGAATGAATCAAGGCAAATGGTTGAGTACTATGAGTCATACTAGGATAATATGAGTGCTTATGGCTTTTAGCTAAAACACATGCTTCACAGTTCAAATCTACGGCAATGTTCTTTAAAGAGGGAAATAATCGTTTGAGATAACCTATGGAGGGGTGACCTAGCCGACGGTGCCACATCCAGAGTTGATGTTCTGGTGATCCATGAGCAAGCAAAGCTTTACAGTTTTGAGTCTTCTCATTCACATAGTATAATCCTCCTCGTTCAGTACCATGACCAATGATCCGTCCCGTCTGAGCATCCTGCACAACACAACCAGATGATGTCATTAGAACAGTACAGTCAAGTTCCCTAGTTAACTGGCTAACAGATAAAAGCTTATGAGTAAGACTAGGAATTAAGAGGCAGTTTTGTAAATGGATACTAGAGGTAACATCCACAGTTCCGGCCTGGGTAACGGGAATATATTCTCCGTTTGCACTTTGTATTTGGGTACGATGAGTGTTGTTGGAGGACATAATATCGGTAGAATCATAGGTCATTGTGTCGGTGGCCCCACAATCAAAAATCCATGGATTGGATATTTGGTTGCATAGGAGGCCCAAAGAATTTTGATTTCCGGTGACTTTGCTTTCACGGACTGTACCTGCTGTCTGATCAGTATGTGGCGCTGTTGTGAGGAGTTTGTCGCCGTTACCATCCGGACCACCTACAGCTAGGTTGGCCTTACCGCCGGTTCTGGAAATTATAGCCTTGGAGGCGGGCTTCTTCTGCTTCAGGTCGTCCCACCATTCTGGATACCCGATGATTTTGAAACACCCCTCCTTGGTGTGTTTCGCACCACCACAATGGCTGCACTTGAGCTGGGTTTTATCCTCTCGTTGGAATGACGAGGATTCTGACCGGTGTTTCACGAGGAGCCCACTACCAATCTCTGAAGGTTCTCGTCCCAATGATGAGTTGCTAGCCATTATGCCGCGACGGGCGATCTCCCGTCTTATGGACGCGTAGGCTGCGTCAATGGTGGGTAGTGGATCTTGATATAATATATCCCTCTTTTCTTTGTCTAGAGTATCGCTTACTCCGGCCAGAAATTGGTACAATCTTTGTCTTTGTATGAAGGAATTAAATAAAGTAATGTCCTTTGCACACTTCATGGGGTTGGGCATTCTTCTGTCTATTTCCTTCCACAGAGTGTTGAGTTTACTGAAATAAATTTCTATAGTGTCCCTTCCTTGTCTCATAGTTGATGCCTTTGAACTTAGATCATAGATCTGGAGTTCATCTCGCCCACTGCTAAGGAGAGTTTCAATTCCCTTCCATAGTTCCCGGGCAGTCTTGTAATCCAGAAATTGGTTCACAAGTTCTCCATCAATATTTTCAATGATCCAAGACAAGACCATCGAGTCCTTTTGAGCCCACTGTTGGTACTCAGGGTCATCTGGTGGAACGGGATTGGTCGTGATATGGTTGAGCCGGCCTCGACCACCAATAGCAATATGCATTAATTTACACCATTTGGTGTAATTAGTGAAATTTAGATTTTCGGCAACACGCACCGTTTGTGATATTCCGGTTTCTGGGAGGTTTGGATTTTTTTGTAGTTTCTGAAATAATTGGAACATTTGTTCCATTTGTTCCATAGAGACTAATTGTGTTGTGGTTTCTGGTTGTTCCGCCATTTTTGGAACAGTGAATAGTGAACAGTGAATAGTGAACAGTGAACAGTGCCTTCGTCTCCGACGATGAACAGTGCTTCGTCTCCGGCGATGAACAGTAACTTCCGACCGAAATAGTGACCGGAAAAATAAAAAAATTCCGAATCCCAAATCAAACCTTATGGCTCTGATACCATGATAAATTATATATGTTTATGTAATACTATATATACAAGAGAGATGAGAGAGTATATAGAAGAGATGTTTTTGTTGTATTTAGAAGAGAGGTTGATACATGCTTTTATAGGAAGAAAATGCTACAGTAAAACCTATTGATACATCATTGCATATGTCATTTTGGTTGTTGAATGGTTGGTGAAGGTTGAATATTTATTTGGTTGAATGTTGAATTGTAGTTGTTGAATGGTTGGTGTTGAATATCTTGACACACGCTACACCCGATCAATTCATAAACAGTAAGTGACAATATCAAAATTGTATACAGTACAAAAGCCTGAAGAATGATGTACACATAATTAAGATGGGTTCTACACACACATGATATATTATAAATACATGTAGAGATGTAGTTAGTAAAAATGAAAGAGAGGAAGTTCTTACAGTAGTTTTAGTAGGATCAGAGAGTCGAAGTTGACTGAAATTGTGGGGGTCGTATGAGGGCAAGTCACCCAGTATGGAACCCATCGTTGCTTATTCGGCGGATCACAAAGAAACTTATGCCACTATTTTAGATATACACCAACTAGCAAGACTAGCTTATATAGGGTATTGGATACATCTCGCGGTAAATGACCAATTTACACGCTCCATGTTTAAATTCACACTGTGAAAGGTTTTTTTTAAATTGCAAAAATGACAATAGTTTTTAAAAAAAAATTCAAATAATAAAAGATATGTTCGTGTCAATACAATGCTCAGATTGGTCCCAAGGAATAAATAAAAATTGTTTTGTTTATTTTGCTATTTGTTAAAATACTTCTAATTTAATTTATAAACCATTGTTATCATATGAGTAGAGAATTTGCACTATTTATTTATATTTTTTTGCACTTCCCTGTATCCCTATCTCAACCTTTAAATTTGTTTACAATTTTTCATTACATTCCTTTAAACATATTGAACACAATTCTTTTTCTTGTAGAAGCTGACCTCTGCATAAAACAGAACATTCACCAGAAATGTTGTGGTAAATACCTATATATAATGGGTTTCTACAATTTTCTTTGCCAAGAACCTTCCCAAGAACTCATAACCATGGATGTAGAGAGCTTCAATTTCTGCTCTTCGACCGCTCTGAACCATTATAGCCAGTTCTTCTTTGTAATTATCCTGTTGAAATATTAGTTTAGGTTGAGTTATCAGTCTGCACTCTTTACATTGACAAATATCTACATGGAACAATATATGGAGATTTTCTTTTATGTTTCCTTCATCAATCCTACCTGCAGGATGTCAGAGGAGATCAGGCTGTTGGCGATCTGCAGATCTCTAGGCTTCAGGGGAATAAAGGAATCTTCAGGTATAAGCTCTAGATCATCCTTTCTCAATCCAAGCCACTTGACATTGCAAGCTAATTTACAGCAAAGTAAAATTTTCAGTGATGAGATTAAAATTGATGCATATGTATGAACTCAACTGTGGAGACAGGACCATATCTATACGCTTCCAAGCCCATGCCTATGCTCCCGTATTTGAAGGTACATAGTATTGCTAAACCAGCTGGGTTCCTGGAGTAAGTTTAAATATTGAGAAGTTGAAGATGTTTGCACATGAAATAAACACTGTTGCATTAAGAGAAAAGAAAGGGTGTACGCACCAGTCAACCAGCCCTAAAATGGGCAAGTCAGGGAAACTCCTGCTTATACGATGAAGTAGAAACCTGTTTGACATTATTAGAACATAAATTTCTTGTTGACACAGAAAGTAGAACTATTAAAGTCTGTCACTACCTTGTGGCTATATCAGGGTATCCTTTCGCTGTGATAAAAATGCACGGAATTTGATTGAACACACGATCTTCAGTTAGTCGCTGAAATATTGCATGCTGCACACATCCAGTTTGAGAAATTATTGATACATCTGTAGCAATATCTCCATAAACAAGAGTGTATTTCATTGTGGACGAACTCACACCTTCTCCACCACAAAAATATATCGAGCATCTGTCTTCATGACCAGATTCTTTAATAAGTTCAGGTCTCCAGTAATAGCATAGCCAGATGATCCACAAGTTGAACAGTCTACAACCTCAAGGCTTGGTTCCTATTTCATTAGTAGTTTCGTAGCAAGAAACAAAAAACTGGAACTTTAGAAAGTTATTAATATCACAGAAGAACACATAGTATAATACAGTCTTACAATTGAAATATTCTTTCCAAAACGCAAAAACATGCCACTCTATGCAACAACAAAAAATATTTTTTAAGTGACTTAACAAAAATAAAATAAAAATAAATTTAAGTGCATCTTCTTCCACTGTTCCATAAGCACATTATAGCTATCACTTGCAACCTTGTTTGTATGACTAGACATCTGTTAGTATGATTATCATGCAACTCTGTAACTTGACATGATACAGGACATTAAAGAACCAACTTAATATTTCAATATCTACTTATAAACTTAAAAAAAGAATATATCTAGAGAAACATAAGTGAGAAAATATATGCCTGCAACAACAGTCGGCCAGATACAGCTCCTCTGCTAGATGCCATGATTCCAAGACTATAACGGCTGCATCGAAGCAATGCTACTACATCTGTTTGACATAAATCTCTAGAATTATGTATGTACAATCCAAAATACAGCCAACTATACTGAAACAGATGAAAAATATTAACAAACTCCAAAATACAGCCAACTATACTGAAACAGATGAAAAATATTAACAAATTGCATCACTCGAAACAATAGAAACAAGTACGAACCCTGAACTGTCCTATTGACCTGCAATTGAGAAGTAAAGTAATCCGAAGAATCACACAATAATTTGTAGAACAATTCTCTCTGAGTCACTCTCTTCTCCTGAACCAGAATCTGATAACACATCTCCATTACCTTCCACACTACATACACATACACAAAAGTTAATCAGAAAAGTAAGCTAAAAAAATCAACAAGACCTCTGAATATTCTCGAAATTCAAATTTAATTAAAAATATGCCATCATTTAATAGTCATATACTCTACGTGTTACAAAACGAGTCCACTCCCTAAACACAATCGTTTAAACAACGAGATCTTACTCAAAAGTAAAATTTTACTACATTTTCATATACAGGACTCTCGATTCCAAACAGAATATATCACATTCACTATCGATACATGTATTAGCACGAAGAAAACAAATCAAACCTCTAATGAAAGCTTTCGCGGTATTTTCTCGCATCAAAGACCTCGTACAAAACGAATGAGTGAGAAAAATCCAGGAATCATCAGTCAAAAGTCCTTGACTCACTCTGCTGTTTTTCGAATTTCTACTAATCTGTTTGATTAAAAATCACATATTCTTAGGGTTTATTGATACACAATCAGTACAATATATGCTCAAAATTGAACGAAAATAAACTACGAGTATGTAAAAATTCTAAAATTCAAACCAGAGGAAGATCGGAGATAGCTGGAGTCGTCGGAGAGTTTAAAATCCGAAGGAAATTAAGAACCGCTACTTCGATCCGTGCTCGAACCTTTGCCGAATTTCAGTATAGAAACAACGGTTAAATATGGATCTCTATAAGTCGATATACAGACATGTGAGAGGGAGAGGGAGGGAGAGGGAGAGGGGGGGAGAGAGAGAGAGAGAGAGAGAGAGAGAGAGAGAGAGAGAGAGGGAGAGCGAGGGAGAGGGAGGGAGAGGGAGGGAGGGAGAGAAAGAGAGAGATAGAGGGAGAGAGAGAGAGAGAGAGAGAGAGAGAGAGAGAGAGAGAGAGAGAGAGAGAGAGAGAGAGAGAGAGAGAGAGAGAGAGAGAGAGAGAGAGAGAGAGAGAGAGAGAGAGAGGGATGCCTGAGAAGGAGGAAGAATATCGGCGTAGCAGAGGAGTTGATCGGAGAAGAAGATGGAGGATTTACAAATATCATCGTCTACCATTTTTGGGCGCCAAATTGTTGGCGCAGTTTCCAATTTTATAAATCAAAATCCAAAAAGACTCAAATAATATGTTCATGTTCGTAGTTTTCACTGTAGTTGATCCTTGAAAGTTGAAAACTGATGAAGCCCGATTGGAAAAATGATAATTTTAAAAAAAAAAAATAAACAAGTGAATTGTTTCATTGCAATTAAACTGATGAATTTTACATTTTTGTGGGTAGAACTTTCACCTTTGACCTTACCCCGGATTATTGTTAAAAAAAACAACTGAAAAAATTATATTATAAATTGTGGGATATTCATATTTAGAGTCAAATAAAATGTAAAAACTTTATTTTTCTTAGGTTGATCCATATTGTTATTTATCTCATTTTCAACTAAAAAAAATTTATATATTAATTTTAAATATCATTAAAATTATTTATAATATTTATAAATTTATTAAAAATTTAATTTAAGTTTTCAATTTTGATAAATTTATTAATGTACATTGTTACATAACATATATTATAATTATATAATTAAATTATTTTTTAGATTTATTTATTTTGAAATATAAAAAACATCTTATTGTATTAATAATAATTCTTTCAAAATTCAATTTTTTGATAAATATAAACTATTTTAATTGATTAATTTACCATTATTATTATATAAAAAGTTTTATAATGAACTATTTTTTTACTTTTGTTGGTAAGCAGAGAAAATTCATTAAAAGCAGCAGAGCCAACAAAGTTCTTACAATGAAAGGAAAGAGATAAAAGCCCAACTTAGGAGGGATGGCATCCGGGCATTTCGGGTTTGGAGTATTATCCTCGCCCCATTTCTGAATTCAAATCGATTCCTGTTCCCGGTCCGATCCTCGTCGGAAAATATTTTTTATTCTCTGTCCTTGGTCCAAATGGGTAACGGGGATCCCCACGGGAAATCGGTTTCCCGGGGAACTTCATTTTAAACAAAAAATAATATTTTAAATAATTTTAAACACTAACTATAGTTTGAAATAAAATTTTCTTGTGATATATAGCGAAATTAGCAACTATAACTAGATTAGATCTTAAGTTACAACGTCTTTTCATCACCATTAATCTCATAATAAGTATATCTTCATATTCACATGCATATATGTTACCTCCTAAAATTTCTTTTTGAAATCTAAACACTACAAAGTAGTACATACACTAAATTAAGATAAAAAAAACTTTTACTTAAATAAACAATTATAAATAACATGGAAATGAAGTTATTTAACTACTAGAAAGACAAACATATAAGATTAAAATTTCATTTTATTTACAATATAAAGTATTGGAAATTCGTATATATTAATATATGATTATTAATATATATAATTATATATATTATAATCTGGTGAAATCGAGTTGGGGATTGAGAATCAGGTCGGGTGGAGAAAATCGAGGCGGGGGTCGGGGATCGGGCCCGGGAGACATAGAATCCTGGCCCCGGCCCGCTCCCCGATTTTTTTTTAAAATTGTCCCCGCTCCCCTGCCCGTACCCGAAAAAATTTCCGATTCCCCGCCCCGTTCAGTGCGGGAATCGGATCGGGATCGGGCGGGCCAAGGTGAATGCCCATCCCTACAACTTAGACACTTACAGCTGTTGGAAACGTGTATGGGCCTCACAAGTATTTAATTTGTTTTGATTTAAACACACACTCACAATATATGCATTAAGAGATTTTGATGATAAAAGAAACACACAACTTATATTTATTTCTTTGTCAAACAAACAGCTACAGCTTTATTTGTTACACGTACACAGGCCACTGCCTTTTCTTTTCACTCTCAAGAGCTACAACTCTTTTCTTTCTCTCTGCATCAACTTTTCACTCGGTGTATGTAATGCATGTAGTACAATAGCCAAGCCTTATTTATAGGCTCTAATATAAACTACTGACATCATTGCTTACATATACCGTACATTTATTTAGCCTACTATATAAGACTAAGACCAAGATCAGTTAGCTAGTTTTTATGCGGATTTTTTGGACAGCCATGTAGACTTCAAAGTTCAAACTAGCCTACCTTATTTCCTGGACACTGTATATATCTGCTGCATTTGTAATTCTAGACTACCACCTTATTTTGAGGTATTAAGTTCATGCCTTTAATATAGCTGCTGCATGCTCTTATACTTCTTGTGTGACAAACCTTGACAATGCATGATATGAGCAAACTAGTGCCCACCATATTTTCAGGATGATGTTATCCATGGTCTGTATATTCATTTATCTAACCCAGCTGTTTTATTTATTGCTTCCAGAGAGTTCGACTTCTAACACTCCCCCTCAAACTCGACTTTCATTCCAAGCTTATTTTTCATTTTCTGAAATATATCTGGCTTCAACGGCTTTGTAAAATATCTGCCAAATTTTTTTCGGTCATGTAGTGCACCAGCTCCACGATTTTATTGTTCACCTATTCTCGAATAAAATGATATTTAATGTTGATGTGCTTGCTTCGACTGTGAGAAACTGGATTTTTTGATAGAGAAATAGAAGATTTATTATCGATGTAAATAGTAACTGGATCCTCCTTTGCAAGATTTAACTCGCCCAATATGTAGCCTAGCCACATAGCTTGACATGCGCACGCTGCTGCTGCGATGTATTCTGCCTCACATGTTGACAAAGCAACTGTTTATTGCTTCTTCGAAGACCATGAAAATATTCCTGAACCGATATGAAAAGCATATCTCGAAGTGCTTTTCCCGTCATCCAAGTCACCACCATAATCAGTGTTTAAATAGCCAACTAATTTCGAATCTTGAGAATGCGTGTAAAACAAACCATGATCGAGTGTACCTTTTATGTACCTCAAAATTCTTTTAGCTGCCATGAAGTGATCTTGCTTCAGTTTCTCTATGTACCTACTTACCAATCCAAATGCATACATAATATCTGGACGAGTGAAAGTTAGGTACCTCAGAATCCCAACTAGACTTTTGAACAATGTCGGATTTACCGACTCTCTCGTTGAATCAATTCTCAGCTTTATGCTCATTTCTGCAAGCGTGCTCACCGACTTGCATTCTTTCATTCTGAATTTTTTCAAAATCTGCTCTACATATTTTTTTTGTGACATAAAAAATTCGTCTTTGCTTTGCTTGACTTTGACTCCAAGAAAGTATGACATTTGACCAATATCTGTCATCTCAAATTCATTAGTCATAACTTTCTTAAAATCATCAAACATACCAGGGTTGTTTCCGATGAAGATCATGTCATCCACATATAAGCATACGATCATAATATCTCCCCCTGAGTTTGTTTTTGTGTAGAGAGCGTGCTCGTACAGACTCTTCACAAAACCATTCCTCGAAAAGTATTCATCAACCCTTGTGTTCCATGCTCGTGGAGCTTGCTTCAGACCATACAAGGCTCTCTTCAGTTTATAGACTTTATTTTCCTGGCCTTTTTGAACATATCCGGGAGGCTGCTCAATATAGACTTCTTCTTCGAGATAACCATTCAGGAATGCTGACTTCACATCCATATGATAAATCTTCCATTGATTCTGAGCTGCAAGTGCTGTAAGAAGTCTTATGGTCTTAACTCTTGCAATTGGAGCAAATAACTCATCATAGTCAATGCCATATCTCTGCTTGTAGCCTTTAGCAACTAGCCTCGCCTTGTACTTTTCCACTTCACCATCCTGATTGGTCTTTGTCTTGTAGACCCATTTCACACCAATTGCTTTATGTCCTTCTGGAAGATCTGTGAGTTCCCAAGTATCATTCTTCTTGATTGCACCAATTTCCTCATCCATGGCCTTGTTCTATTTGCTTTCTTCAGAAGCTTCCTCAAATGTTACTGGATCACATTCAGCCATTAAACAAAATATTGAATAATCAAAGGTTGTTTATACCGGACTTGTTGCATCATAAATATTATCTAGACTCCGCATTTTTCTGGGTGCTCCCCCTGAACTGCTACTACTGCTACTTCCTGATGTCGATGCAGGAGTTTGTTGATTCGGACTTTGTGGAAGAGTTGGATCTTCATCTCCACCATCTTCTATGTTGGAGTCATCACCATCATCATCATTAAAAAATAAACCCGCAACTTTTCTTTCTTCCTTGCTTCATCTCCAATAATCAGATTCATCGAACTCAACATCTCGAGAAATGATTAATTTCTTCGTGAGGGGATTATAGAGTCTGTGTGCCTTGCTCCTTTTGTCAAATCCGGTAAAGATGCAGTTTTCACCTTTATCATCCAGATTCTTCCTTTTCTGATCGGGAACATGTGCATATGCAAATACACCCGAAAATTCTGAGATGTCCAACTGATGGTTTGCTATCAGTCCATGCTTCATTTGGAGTTTTGTTTCTGACACTTTTAGTTGGACAGCGATTTAACAAATAAACTTCACATAGAACGGCTTCAGCCCAGAAAGTCCTCGACATATGCTTTGCTTTCACCATGCTCCTTGCCATGTCTAGAATGGTGTGATTCTTCCTCTCTGCAACACCATTTTGTTATGGAGTATATGTCATTGTCAATTGATGATTTATTCCATGTGCTCGGCAGAAGCTTTTAAACAAATTTGAAGTATATTCGCCTCCTCTGTCTGATCGTAGTACCTTTTAATAATGACCACTCTGTTTCTCCATCAGTGCTTTGAACTCCTTGAATTTCTCAAGAGCCTCTGCTTTTTCTTTGAGAATATACGCCCAACTTTTCTTGCTGAATTCATCAATAAATGTTAGGTAATACCTGTTTCCTCCAAGAGATGCAATATCGAATGGGTCAGCAATATCGGTGTGAACAATCTCTAATGGCCTCCTGGCTCTCTATGATTTTCCAACGGGAAAACTTTGTCTGTGCTGTTTTCCCTTAACACATGCTTCACACAAATTTTCTGGTTTGTTGATTTCTGGCAAGTCGTCCACCATTTTTGTCTTTGATAATAGTTTCAAGCCAGAAAATCCAAGATGACCGAACCTCAAA
This sequence comes from Saposhnikovia divaricata, assembly GCA_036435485.1. Classification (NCBI taxonomy): domain Eukaryota; kingdom Viridiplantae; phylum Streptophyta; class Magnoliopsida; order Apiales; family Apiaceae; genus Saposhnikovia; species Saposhnikovia divaricata. The sequence continues at coordinate 33,106,887 of CM071600.1, forward strand.
TGCCACAACCAGGAGTCAATATTAATGACCGACTTCAAACACTTCTGCACCTTTGTTTGCATCAAGAGTGAACATGTGATTCTTTGACATCTCCACATTTGCAATTAATTCTCGAACCTGATTTCTGATGATAAGAGAATTATCCTGCATTGGATATTATATCCTTTCTCCACAAGTTGGCCAAGACTTATGATATTACTTTTCAAAGCAGGTATATAATAAACATCATTTATATATTTTTCATCACCTTTCTTTGACACAATTGTAACAGTACCTTTTCCTTTGACTGGAATCTTTGATGAGTCACCAAAAGTAACTTCTCCACTAATGGTGTCGTCTAGCTCCGTAAATAATTCCTTGTGACCGTACATGTGGCTACTGGCTCCCGAATCATGATATCATGTATTTTTCTTACCTTCCTCGTCTCCTTTATAAGTGAGAAACATAGTAGAACCAACATCTTTGTCTTCTTTTGTTGTAGCAAAATGACTTCTTTCTTCCACTTTGGAGATCTACACTCATAAGTCATAACTGAAGTGACCATATTTGTTACAATTATAACATTGAAACTGAGACTTGTCACCTCATTGAAATCCACCTCTTCCTCGACCTCTAAAATTTTGACCATGACCAGATGGTTAATAACCTTGAGAATTCTGGCCTCTGTTGAAAGACTTCCTACCACGTCCTTGTCCACCTCGGTAGCCATCTCTGCCACGTACAGAACTGTCACCGATGGATACTTTAATTTGCAATGCCTTCTCCAAATGGCTTGTATCATCATATTGATTCATCCGCTGCTCATGCACTTGAAGTGAACCAACTAGCTCGTCAATAGAAATGGTGGACAAATCTTTCGACTCCTCGATAGAAGTAAGAACATAATCGTCTAGACTTTCTCCATTCCTTTTCATCTCATTTGTCACTATTTTCAAACAAGTGACATATTCACCAAGATTTTCCGAACTCTTCATTTTGATATTTTTGAACTCGCCACAAAGAACTTGTAGCCGTACCTTTTTCACTTTCTCGACACCTTGGAAAGATTTTTGCAAAATCTCCCACGCCTCTTTCGCTGTCTTTACATTTGAAATTTTTTCGAAGGTGGATTCGTTGATGCCTTGAAAAATTGTCTATAACGCCTTTTTGTCTTTTTTTCGGAACTCCTTTAGCACCGTCTTCTCGGCATTCGGAAGAGCTGTTTCAGCGGTAATATCTTGCTCGTTATACCCGTTTTCGACAATATCCCAATTATCATATGAACCGAGTAACACCTTCATTTGGATACTCCAGTTCCCGTAATTTGTGGACGTCAACTTCAGAATATTTGGTTGCATCATATTCGCCATTTTCCACGAATGAAACCTTAGCTCTTGATACCACTTGTTGGAAACGTGTATGGGCCTCACAAGTATTTAAATTGATTTGATTTAAACACACACTTACAATATATGTATAAGAGATTTTGATAATAAAAGAAACACACAACTTAGATTTATTTCTTTGTCAAACAAACAGCTACAACTTTTATTTGTTACACGTACACAGGCTACGACCTATTCTTTTCACTCTCAAGAGCTACAACTCTCTTCTTTCTCTCTGTATCAACTTTTCACTCGGTGTATGTAATGCATGTAGTACAATAGCCAAGCCTTATATATAGGCTCTAATATAAACTACAGACATCAATGCTTACATATACCGTATATTTATTTAACCTACTATATAAGACTAAGACCAAGATCCGTTAGCTAGTTTTTTTTGGGGTTTTCTGGACACCCATGCAAACTTCAAAGTTCAAACTAGCCTACCTTATTTCCTGGACACTGAATATATCTGCTGCATTTGTAATTCTAGACTACCACCTTATTTTGTGGTATTAAGTTCATGCCTTTAATGTAGCTGCTGCATGCTCTGATACATCTTGTGTGAAACCTTGACAGTGCATGTACGTTAGATATGAACAAACTAGTGCCCACCATATTTTCAGGATGATATTATGCAAGATCTGTATATTCATTTATCTAACCTAGCTGTTTTATTTATTGCTTCCAGAGAGTTTGACTTCTAACAACAGCAACCAGACCACAGTAGCATGAGACAAAAACCACAACTCAAACAAAGAAACAAAACAAATGCAGAAACCCAGTTAAAACTGCTTGGAAGTCTTCAAACTATTACCTATACTTACACCAAATCCATCCCACTCTTTTCAAATAAGTCCTGAGCGCGAATACATACATACAAGCAATCAGAAAATATACTTAAACCAATCGTTTCGACAATAAGTAATCAGAAAATGTCCCTATACTCTCCCCTCCCATCACCATGCCCAACTCTAAAGCCCTTATGTGGTGTGTGAAGAATATGATCGGAGATGCCTCCGTCAAGCTCAAAAAGATGAAGAAAAACTACTTAGGTATTAAGAATTTGTGTCAGACCCTGACTTCCCAATACTGAAAATATACTTTTTATAATAAAATACTCGAATATCTCTATTTATATGTGTCATTTTCTCAAAATAATTTTAGAGAATAAATAAAACCCTAAATAACAATATTACTTTTAAAAAGATTATACATTAATCCTATAAAATACTTTTGCAATGCGGAAGCTGAAAACTTTAGAAAATGTGACTCACTATGCACATAACACTTAGCAGTTAAAGCATGCTCTCAACTATTGGAATTAATTATATAAAATAGACTTTGATACAGGGGAATTTTAGAAAATTTCGGCATGAAGTATTCGTAAATCGGACTATCCACCTGCAATTCAAACCAAACCAAATTCCATTTAACAACCAAACAACAATTCCAACTTTTAAGAAAAACAGCTACATGTTCAACATGTCCTAACCGATCAGGTGAACAACTATACAATACAACACAACACGATAACTCAACATTTAATTAATAGCGGAAATAAAAACTCAACATATTTATATATGCAAATACTGAGGAAGAGGGACTCTTGAGATCCAGCTGGCCGACCATGCAACTTAACCTGAAACATATGAGCGATTTTAATGAGTCGCAACTCAGTGAACATATATCATCATATAATATACCATGGTAAAATTTACATATTTCTAAATCGACAATCCAGTATTTCGCATTTTATAAAGATATCTGTATATACCTGTTAACTCGTAAAAACTCGTAGTGTCATTACATGTACCTGTAATTCATTCTCTCTTTATTATTCCAACTCTAGCTCCTTGTATCTTTCCGTAGCCTTATCCCTGTTATCATTTCAACGACTTTAATCTACACATTTATTATTACAAACAATTATATATATAAGATCTGAATATTTTCCGTATATAACCCGGAAGTCATCTACGGACTCGACGATCATCTATATATTTGTGATAATTAGTTAAGCCATTCACATTGAACCCTATTGGCTAATCATATACATATAACGAGTACATATCATCCAATCATATCTTTGAACACCAAGTCAACTTATCCTCACATAAATTCATTCCAGATAATCATCCAATAATGCCAAGTAATCATTTACTATGAATGTATGCAACATACGCATGTGACTACATTTTCTTTATTTTGTTGTGACTGATCAACTTAACTTTAGAATTTCTCGGGACCATGTCCCATGTTTATAGTCTCAAGGACTTGCATCTTTTCCCGGAATATCCCATGTTTATAGTCTGAAGGAATTGCATATAATCCCGGTCTCTTAGGGCTCTTGATGTTTATAGTCATCTTTATTCCTAGGATATTCCATGTTTATAGTCTCGAGGACTTTCCCGGCTAGCTAGGCCATTTATTCCCTAAAGTACCATTGACAATCACAACGCCTTTATTTAGTCGAATGCACATGAACATAATGAATGACATGCATACAACATATACTTTGTATCACTATATCAAACATTTATCTATATATTCATCCATGTACATATGATCTTTATCATGTATTCATATTTTTCCTTTCTGTATATACGGCCCTCTTTCGGGGTCCTTACAATCCTTTCTGTATATCCCTTTTCTTTACTTTACAGTATCTGCACTGTATGCATATAACCTGTTTCTGTATTCACATATTGTTTTATGATCACTATTTGTCCACGCACTTATTCAAAATCATATAACTTTCATATAACAATCATTTATAGCCACGTGATACTTCATTTCACTGTAATATAGTCATCGTGTATGTACTTTCATCACGTAATCATATAGCCATATAGTATATAATCCCAGATAATCAACTTAATCCATTTTAGTAACATATGGATTCAAGTAACCGTATAATTTCGAAATAACATTCTCATGAAATCATTTAAAGTCCACGTAATGACTACGTCTATCAAAACACATCACAATCATCACGTATCATATAAACCCACATAATCTGATAAATCATGTAATTCTTTCTTGTAATATATATATATATATATATATATATATACATACATACATACATACATACATATATTCAAGTCTTGAGCATTTTTTAGTTATATCTTTTAATCCCATAAATATCACAAGTTATATATTATATAGTATACATATATAAAGCAAAGCTTTGATAAATGCTCACCTTGGCCTCTGCACTTCTTTTAATGATTATTGGTGATATTCTATCCACGCTCCTTCCATGTCTCGGGTACTCTATAAACACATAAGAACCAATCTTTATTACACTTATGTGTGCACTTGGTTAAATCTAGTTTCATATTTTTATACTAATTTTCTGCCCAACACTTCACCTTCTCGGGCCTACGTTAACTATTCGTAAAACTATCTTGTCAAAGATTTTTAATCAAGTTATTTAAGCCCTAAAATCCCTACTTGTAGTGATCTTCTTAAGAAATCCTTATTAAACCCTATGTTACGACATTTTTCATAATTCCAAAACTTAACATTTTCACACAAAACCTTTTCCATTTCAATCTCTAACATAATACCTTTCTATCCTCAAATTTTCAGATTAAAACGATTAGTATAGCTAGGTCAAATGTTCTCTCAAAGTTGACACAAAATTTCTGCCACGAAATGGTCCAAAATAGGGCATTTCCTTAACGATACAGCCATACTCTAAAATTCCCTATAAATCGTAGGATTATTATTTTAACATGAATCCACCTCTGAGATCCTCTATACTCATTGTTTTATCAACCCTCACAATTTCGATTCGAACTAAGGTTGTTAGCTAGGTGAAACAATTCCCCAAAGTTCCATATTTAAACAATTTGCACCTTATGCGCTTATTGCACTAAAATGACTATAACTCCTTACTCGCTAAATGAAAGGACTCGATTCTTTCAAGGGTGTAAACTAGACTCAAAGTAGGTTATAGACCCAGCAAACTCAATTCCTAGACATAGCCATGTACCAGCCGGACATATCTTCCAAAACAGGTCAGTCTCTGGAAAACTGGAAATCATCTTCTACTGCGCACCATTCACTCTAACATTTTTAATAAATCCAAAAATGGTTTATAAATCACCAAACTCTCCAATCTTCTTCCTTAATCATTTATAGACCTTACACAAATTTTCAGTTCAAATTAAACAGTTTAACTAGGTGAAACATTTTTCCAAAGTTCAGTGTTTGCGAAGTTCGTAGGTTATGGACAACCTATACTAAAATGGCCATATCTCCTAGCTCGTTAATCCAATCGACTCACCGTTTGTGGCTATGCAAACTAGACTCTGAGTACTACAACTTTCATTTACAAACCTTAGCCAAAACGGGCTTTAACTGCTTCGAATTAATCACCCCAAAACTGGGCAGAATCTGTCCAGATTTCTGAAATACTTATCTAACCCCTCCATTATCATGTACTATCCCCTTAATCCACTTAACCATGCTACTAACCATCATCATCAACCAAGCTTCAAATACGCAAAAAATTCAGTGGCTATATCATCCATAAATATCCTTGAAACTTAAGAAAAAAAAAGATTTAAAAGATAGAAATGTATACCCTTGCATTAGTTAGCTTCCTTGCTCCAAATTTCTTGAAATCCTAGCTTTATCTCCTTGTTTCAGCCCTCCTCTTCTTAATCCAACACTTGATATATGTGTATATGTATATTAGGTGTAATATATATTTATTTGGTGATTTTTGAACAAGTAACCAAGAATTTAGAAATTTATCTTCCTCCCCCTTTTTCTCTCCTTCTCTACTTGGCCAAGACAAAAAGAAAATGAGAGAGTGATGTTGCTTTGGTGTGTTATTTGATCAAGCTAGTGGCTAGGATGTGTGTGTGGTTGATTTTCTACCTTTCATTTTTCTAAGGCCAAAACTTGGCCACCTAGTCCACTTATCAAGCTTCCACCAAAAGTTTTCTTACTTAATATTTTAATTCATATCTTTATAAAATTCGGTCCTAAGCCTCTTTGGAGCGGGATTTGGTTTCTCATATTTTTAATATATTATTCACTTTATTACCTCCGCATAGAGTATTTATACGCCTAATTCCGACTTACGGATCACTTTCTACGCTTTTTGAAAGTATATATACATTAAATATAAAAACGTTCTAAATTCCTTATAAAATATTTCAGAGTTGAATTATCTAACGTCGAAGAAGGATAAAGTTACGTACATATTATAATCTATAACATTATCCAAAAAATATGGTTTTATCAAAATTACTATTCATCTCGAGAGTTTACAATTCACTTTCTCGAGAAATTTTAAAACGAGAATCTTCGAAAACTAACCGGATACCCATACATTCATTTTTCTCATTCTTTAATAATATATATTAACGAATCTTAAGAATTTTGAGTTGTATTAGTAATAAACAATTCTATTTATTAGAATTAAAGGTGTATGCTAGGGTAGGGATGTTACAATTTGAGCTAGGGTTTCAACCTATTCATGTTACTGAGAAACCAAAGGTTAGTATCTATGTTTCTTTTGAACTCTTGTGTTTCTTGCATACATGCACTTTATTTGTATTTTGTATGTTGATTTTATATAACTGGGTCTTCTTATTTTTTGATATACTACGCCATAAACGCACATACGCAACCCCCAAATAAAGTTGCAAAAGACCTGAAAAGCGTTGCGTAAGGTCTTACGCAACACCAGAGGGGCGTTGCCAATACCGGCGTTGCGTAAGACCCCTAATGCAACGCTTTTCCAAGCTATTGCAACACCACGAAAGCATTGCATAAGAGGCCTTATGCAACACCAAAATCACGTAAAGGCAACACTTAACGGTGTTGCATAAGATTTTTCAGCCATGTTAGCATTGGGGCCACATGCCACGTCAGTATTGGATCCCACGAGGTGACACATCAGCATGCTGACATGTAAGCAAGGTGCCACATCAGCAAGGTGTCACGTCATCAGTGGAGCCCACACTGTGCCACGTCAAAACTGGGGTGGCAATGCCACGCCAGTAGTGGGGCCCACCAAGGTGCCACGTCAACAATGGGACCCACATGCCACATCAGCAAAGGGGCCCACCAACGTGCCACGTCAGCAATGAGGTCCGCATGCCACGTCAGCGGTGGGGCCCATATTGTGCCACATCAACAGTAGGGACCACTATCTAATGCAACACTAATTTGGTCTGATGCAACATCATTTTTTTTTTTTGCAACATCAGAAGTATTTTTAGCAACACTAAATATACCATAATGCAACACCATATATAGTCAAATGCAACACTTTTTTACAAAAAAATTGAAATAGTTGCTTTGTTTATACATAAAACCATCCTGTCCAAACCAAGACAACAATAACTAAAGGTTCAAAAACCAACCACAAGGCAATGATGCAGCCTAACAAAAATACTTAACAGTTCTACAAATTCTTACCAACATGTACTAATACCAAGCACATGCACTAATTCTAAGTTCAAACTATGTACGAAACTCTCCAATATCCAAAAGGTTGATTGCTATACTTTTGGCTAGCTCCTCTACATGAAGTAGCCAGGAGAGATCTTCTTTCTCGATCCACCTTTTACCATACAAGTCATTCCTCTGTAGGTAGTACTTGATCACTCCCACTGTCAAAGCCTTCCGTTTTAATGAGGAATTATGTCTTCACACACCTACTTGATTCGGGTTCACCTTCTGACTTGCACTACAGTCATAATAAGTCCATTAGTAAATTTAACAATGACTTTAAAGGATAGAAAATAAGGCTGATTATCTAGGCCAAAGTGATATAATTGGCATGTTACTAGCATAATATCATGTTATGTGTGCTTTGAACATTAACAACAGACCACATATTGAACATTGTTAATTACATAGACCATAAGTTCCCAGAAAATTACATAGGCCAAAGTCCTTATTGAATTTTAAAGACTTGCAAATTACATAGACCATAAATTCCCAGAAAATTGTTCCGTCTCTAAGAGTTTACCTTGAACATTGCAAGAACAGTGGCAAATAAGCTAAAGAAAATCACATCATGAAACAAAATGAAATGGAAGATATTCTGCAAAGAATTGATGCTTTTACACCATGCATACTTCTACAACAAAGTTCAGCCCAAAACAAAATGAACACTAGTTAATTTAAGTCATGTCAGTTTAAAGTTTTAAATTTCATACTATAATATAGAATAAAAACAAATCAACGAGGCTAGAGAAAAACCAAACTACTTACTTAGAAGCCTCTTGACGCTAACCAGATGCAAGCTAAAATTTATAAACCACCAAAATTAGCAAATATGCAACCTGATGCCAGATGGCGCCTGTCCACCCCTGACTGTGAAAGCATGGAAGTGAGCTTAACATTTGATTCACCACTTGGAAACCAAACCAGCCTACTTACAGCCTTGCTTCGAAGTTACAAGCTCCATCCCATATAGTAATTAACCATCTCTTTCATCTGATTGTAAAGCCATTTGCAAGCATTCCCTATTAAGAGATTATCAACTCCCGCCTTTTTATAGTCAAGGGCACAAACCTTACAAAATTATGTAAGAATTAAGATGGAAAACATCATATCACACATCAACATATTAAGCTGAATGATATCTGGAAAACGGATTGGGTGGCATTAATTACAAATAATATAACCTACACATGTGTCTCTGGAAAGAGTTTTTAATGTGTAATCAATCTCCTGACACCTACAGTTCATTTGATACACCATCAAGACGGAGGATAAATTCTGCATCCAAACAACTCTTCATCATATGAAAGCAGCACACATAACCCAATTTTCTTACACAATACAAAAGAGTGACAAGATAACCCAACATAAATGTCTAGAAATACTTCTTCTAATTGTCCTATGCACGTCATCTGTCACTTGGAACTCTTAGCCTTCATTTCAGCAGCAGTTTTAGCAGCAGACTTGGCCAAGGCAGACGGTTTCATGACACTTTTTGGATTAAGTGCCTTTCTAACCTTGAAGACAGCCCATGCCGTCCCGATTGCATGTCTTTTATTAGATCAGGATATATAAGTGTAATTAATGACACCTGACCTATTGGGAACTTCAGATTTTAGTGATGTGGTAATCTTCTACGACCAAAAAATAGATGAGTTTGTAAGAACGTAGTAGAATATCTATCCGAAACAAACAAGGGGGGGAATCGATTAAGGTACCTTGTCATTCCTTTTATACTCCCTTTGTAATTGAAGAATAATTCTCCTCAAAAGAAGATCACCGACTTGGGGGAACTTGGTGTTGACAACAGCAACAAGTGCAGCAAAGACATCAGTGAAACCGGGAGAAGCCATCTGTGACTTGATACAAGAACGACAAAACAAGCCCCTGCCTCTAATGAGATTCTCTGCAAAGAGCTCGGGGATGATATTCTTGATGTTGGTAGCATTAACCTTATTGACAAGACCATTTGAAGAAGCGAATTACACACGAAATTGAAGAAGTTGAGAGATAGAGAGTTGGGGAGAGAGTTTTACCACTGAGAGAGAGTGAGAGAGAGAGAGAGGGGTTTTAGATCTGAAAAGACGGAGATATTTTGTTAAAGTAGGAGTCAAAATTGTTTGGGCGGTATTATTTGCGCCTCAAACATTTCATTGGGCGGTAATATTTGCCACTCAAATATTTCACCCGTATGTGTGCTATTATATGATATTGTTAATATATTTATGTATTTTTATTTTTATTATCAAAAAAAATTGTATTTTAAATTTACTAAAATTGATTTGTATTTTATGTGTAGATGAACTTTGATTATTATAAAAGGAAGGTCGACTTTGACCGGTTTGACCGTTATAAAACCAAACCAAATACATCTAGAAAATTTTTAAAAAATTACCACATCACTAAAATTGTTATATCTTGACATCCATACGATTGGAACGTCAAAAATTAAATTAAAAAAATAGATTCAACATTCGGGTCAAGACTAGTTAAAAGGAAGGTCGACTTTGACCGGTTTGATCGTTATAAAACAAAACCAAATACATCTAGGAAATTTTTTAAAAAATTATCACATCACTAAAATCGTTATATCTTGACACCCGTGCGATTGGAACCTCGAAAAAATAATTTAAAAAAATAGATTCATCATTCGGGACAAAACTAGTTAAAAGGAATGTCGACTTTGACCGGTTTGACCGTTATAAAACCAAACCAAATAAATGTAGCAAATTTTTAAAAAATTACCACATCACTAATATCGTTATATATTGACACCCGTGCCATTGGAACGTCGAAAAAATAATTTAAAAAAATAGATTCATCATTCGGAACAAGACTACTTAAAAGGAAGGTCGACTTTGACCGGTTTGATCGTTATAAAACCAAACCAAATAAACCAAGCAAATGTTTAAAAAAATTACAACATCACTAAAATCGTTATATCTTGACACCCATACCATTGGAACGTCGAAAAAATAATTTAAAAAAATAGATTCATCATTCGGGACAAGACTAGTTAAAAGGAAGGTCGACTTTGACCGGTTTGACCGTTATAAAACCAAACCAAATAAATATAGGAAATTTTTTGAAAAATTACCACATCACTAAAATCGTTATATCTTGACACCCGTGCCATTCGAACGTCGGAAAAATAATTTAAAAAAATAGATTCATCATTCGGGACAAGACTAGTTAAAAGGAATGTCGACTTTGACCGGTTTGACTGTTATAAAACCAAACCAAATAAATATAGGAAATTTATTGAAAAATTACCACATCACTAAAATCGTTATATCTTGACACCCGTGCGATTAGAACGTCGAAAAAATAATTTAAAAAAATAGATTCATCATTCGGGTCAAGACTAGTTAAAAGGAAGGTCGACTTTGACCGGTTTGACCGTTATAAAACCAAACCAAATAAATATAGGAAATTTTTTGAAAAATTACCACATCACTAAAATCGATATATCTTGACACCCATGCGATTGGAACGTCGAAAAAATAATTTAAAAAAATAGATTCATCATTCGGGTCAAGACTAGTTAAAAGGAAGGTCGACTTTGACCGGTTTGACCGTTATAAAACCAAACCAAATACATCTTGGAAATTTTTTAAAAAAATTACCACATCACTAAAATCGTTATATCTTGACATCCGTGCGATTGGAACGTCCAAAAAATAATTTAAGAAAATAGATTCGTCATTCGGGTCAAGACTAGTTAAAAGGAAGGTCGACTTTGACCGGTTTGACCGTTATAAAACCAAACCAAATAAATCTTGGAAATTTTTTAAAAAATTACCACATCACTAAAATCGTTATATCTTGACATCCGTGTGATTGGAACGTCGAAAAAATAATTTAAAAAAATAGATTCGTCATTCGGGTCAAGACTAGTTAAAAGGAAAGTCGACTTTGACCGGTTTGACCGTTATAAAACCAAACCAAATACATCTTGGAAATTTTTTAAAAAATTACCACATCACTAAAATCGTTATATCTTGACATCCGTGCGATTGGAACGTCGAAAAAATAATTTTAAAAAATAGATTCATCATTCGGGACAAGACAAGTTAAAAGGAAGGTCGACTTTGACCGGTTTGACCGTTATAAAACCAAACCAAATACATCTTGGAAATTTTTTAAAAAATTAATACATCACTAAAATCGTTATATCTTGACATCCGTGCGATTGGAACGTCGAAAAAACAATTTAAAAAATAGATTCATCATTCGGGTCAAGACTACTTAAAAGGGAGGTCGACTTTGACCGGTTTGACCGTTATAAAATCAAACCAAATACATCTTGGAAATTTTTTAAAAAATTACCACATCACTAAAATCGTTATATCTTGACATCCGTGCGATTGGAACGTCGAAAAAATAATTTTAAAAAATAGATTCATCATTCGGGACAAGACAAGTTAAAAGGAAGATCGACTTTGACCGGTTTGACCGTTATAAAACCAAACCAAATACATCTTGGAAATTTTTTAAAAAATTAATACATCACTAAAATCGTTATATCTTGACATTCGTGCGATTGGAACGTCGAAAAAATAATTTAAAAAAATAGATTCATCATTCGGGTCAAGACTACTTAAAAGGGAGGTCGACTTTGACCGGTTTGACCGTTATAAAACCAAACCAAATAAATCTTGGAAATTTTTTAAAAAATTACCACATCACTAAAATCGTTATATCTTGACATCCGTGTGATTGGAACATCGAAAAAATAATTTAAAAAAATAGATTCGTCATTCGGGTCAAGACTAGTTAAAAGGAAAGTCGACTTTGACCGGTTTGACCGTTATAAAACCAAACCAAATACATCTTGGAAATTTTTTAAAAAATTACCACATCACTAAAATCGTTATATCTTGACATCCGTGTGATTGGAACGTCGAAAAAATAATTTTAAAAAATAGATTCATCATTCGGGACAAGACAAGTTAAAAGGAAGGTCGACTTTGACCGGTTTGACCGTTATAAAACCAAACCAAATACATCTTGGAAATTTTTTAAAAAATTAATACATCACTAAAATCGTTATATCTTGACATCCGTACGATTGGAACGTCGAAAATATAATTTAAAAAAATAGATTCATCATTCGGGTCAAGACTACTTAAAAGGGAGGTCGACTTTGACCGGTTTGACCGTTATAAAATCAAACCAAATACATCTTGGAAATTTTTTAAAAAATTACCACATCACTAAAATCGTTATATCTTGACATCCGTGCGATTGGAACGTCGAAAAAATAATTTTAAAAAATAGATTCATCATTCGGGACAAGACAAGTTAAAAGGAAGATCGACTTTGACCGGTTTGACCGTTATAAAACCAAACCAAATACATCTTGGAAATTTTTTAAAAAATTAATACATCACTAAAATCGTTATATCTTGACATCCGTGCGATTGGAACGTCGAAAAAATAATTTAAAAAAATAGATTCATCATTCGGGTCAAGACTACTTAAAAGGGAGGTCGACTTTGACCGGTTTGACCGTTATAAAACCAAACCAAATAAATCTTGGAAATTTTTTAAAAAATTACCACATCACTAAAATCGTTATATCTTGACATCCGTGCGATTGGAACATCGAAAAAATAATTTAAAAAAATAGGTTCATCATTCGGGTCAAGACTAGTTAAAAGGAAGGTCGACTTTGTCCGGTTTGACCGTTATAAAACCAAACCAAATACATCTTGGAAATTTTTTAAAAAATTACCACATCACTAAAATCGTTATATCTTGACATCCGTGCGATTGGAACGTTGAAAAAATAATTTTAAAAAATAGATTCAACATTCGGGACAAGACTAGTTAAAAGGAAAGTCGACTTTGACCGGTTTGACCGTTATAAAACCAAACCAAATAAATATAGGAAATTTTTTGAAAAATTACCACATCACTAAAATCGTTATATCTTCACATTCGTGCGATTGGAACGTCGAAAAAATAATTTTAAAAAATAAATTCATCATTCGGGACAAGACTAGTTAAAAGGAAAGTCGACTTTGACCGGTTTGACCGTTATAAAACCAAACCAAATACATCTTGGAAATTTTTTAAAAAAATTACCACATCACTAAAATCGTTATATCTTGACATCCGTGCGATTGGAACGTCCAAAAAATAATTTAAGAAAATAGATTCGTCATTCGGGTCAAGACTAGTTAAAAGGAAGGTCGACTTTGACCGGTTTGACCGTTATAAAACCAAACCAAATAAATCTTGGAAATTTTTTAAAAAATTACCACATCACTAAAATCGTTATATCTTGACATCCGTGTGATTGGAACGTCGAAAAAATAATTTAAAAAAATAGATTCGTCATTCGGGTCAAGACTAGTTAAAAGGAAAGTCGACTTTGACCGGTTTGACCGTTATAAAACCAAACCAAATACATCTTGGAAATTTTTTAAAAAATTACCACATCACTAAAATCGTTATATCTTGACATCCGTGCGATTGGAACGTCGAAAAAATAATTTTAAAAAATAGATTCATCATTCGGGACAAGACAAGTTAAAAGGAAGGTCGACTTTGACCGGTTTGACCGTTATAAAACCAAACCAAATACATCTTGGAAATTTTTTAAAAAATTAATACATCACTAAAATCGTTATATCTTGACATCCGTACGATTGGAACGTCGAAAAAATAATTTAAAAAATAGATTCATCATTCGGGTCAAGACTACTTAAAAGGGAGGTCGACTTTGACCGGTTTGACCGTTATAAAATCAAACCAAATACATCTTGGAAATATTTTAAAAAATTACCACATCACTAAAATCGTTATATCTTGACATCCGTGCGATTGGAACGTCGAAAAAATAATTTTGAAAAATAGATTCATCATTCGGGACAAGACAAGTTAAAAGGAAGATCGACTTTGACCGGTTTGACCGTTATAAAACCAAACCAAATACATCTTGGAAATTTTTTAAAAAATTAATACATCACTAAAATCGTTATATCTTGACATTCGTGCGATTGGAACGTCGAAAAAATAATTTAAAAAAATAGATTCATCATTCGGGTCAAGACTACTTAAAAGGGAGGTCGACTTTGACCGGTTTGACCGTTATAAAACCAAACCAAATAAATCTTGGAAATTTTTTAAAAAATTACCACATCACTAAAATCGTTATATCTTGACATCCATGTGATTGGAACATCGAAAAAATAATTTAAAAAAATAGATTCGTCATTCGGGTCAAGACTAGTTAAAAGGAAGGTCGACTTTGTCCGGTTTGACCGTTATAAAACCAAACCAAATACATCTTGGAAATTTTTTAAAAAATTAATACATCACTAAAATCGTTATATCTTGACATCCGTACGATTGGAACGTCGAAAAAATAATTTAAAAAATAGATTCATCATTCGGGTCAAGACTACTTAAAAGGGAGGTCGACTTTGACCGGTTTGACCGTTATAAAATCAAACCAAATACATCTTGGAAATATTTTAAAAAATTACCACATCACTAAAATCGTTATATCTTGACATCCGTGCGATTGGAACGTCGAAAAAATAATTTTGAAAAATAGATTCATCATTCGGGACAAGACAAGTTAAAAGGAAGATCGACTTTGACCGGTTTGACCGTTATAAAACCAAACCAAATACATCTTGGAAATTTTTTAAAAAATTAATACATCACTAAAATCGTTATATCTTGACATTCGTGCGATTGGAACGTCGAAAAAATAATTTAAAAAAATAGATTCATCATTCGGGTCAAGACTACTTAAAAGGGAGGTCGACTTTGACCGGTTTGACCGTTATAAAACCAAACCAAATAAATCTTGGAAATTTTTTAAAAAATTACCACATCACTAAAATCGTTATATCTTGACATCCATGTGATTGGAACATCGAAAAAATAATTTAAAAAAATAGATTCGTCATTCGGGTCAAGACTAGTTAAAAGGAAAGTCGACTTTGACCGGTTTGACCGTTATAAAACCAAACTAAATACATCTTGGAAATTTTTTAAAAAATTAACAAATCACTAAAATCGTTATATCTTGACATCCGTGTGATTGGAACGTCGAAAAAATAATTTTAAAAAATAGATTCATCATTCGGGACAAGACAAGTTAAAAGGAAGGTCGACTTTGACCGGTTTGACCGTTATAAAACCAAACCAAATACATCTTGGAAATTTTTTAAAAAATTAATACATCACTAAAATCGTTATATCTTGACATCCGTGCGATTGGAACGTCGAAAAAATAATTTAAAAAATAGATTCATCATTCGGGTCAAGACTACTTAAAAGGGAGGTCGACTTTGACCGGTTTGACCGTTATAAAACCAAACCAAATACATCTTGGAAATTTTTTAAAAAATTAATACATCACTAAAATCGTTATATCTTGACATCCGTACGATTGGAACGTCGAAAAAATAATTTAAAAAATAGATTCATCATTCGGGTCAAGACTACTTAAAAGGGAGGTCGACTTTGACCGGTTTGACCGTTATAAAATCAAACCAAATACATCTTGGAAATATTTTAAAAAATTACCACATCACTAAAATCGTTATATCTTGACATCCGTGCGATTGGAACGTCGAAAAAATAATTTTGAAAAATAGATTCATCATTCGGGACAAGACAAGTTAAAAGGAAGATCGACTTTGACCGGTTTGACCGTTATAAAACCAAACCAAATACATCTTGGAAATTTTTTAAAAAATTAATACATCACTAAAATCGTTATATCTTGACATTCGTGCGATTGGAACGTCGAAAAAATAATTTAAAAAAATAGATTCATCATTCGGGTCAAGACTACTTAAAAGGGAGGTCGACTTTGACCGGTTTGACCGTTATAAAACCAAACCAAATAAATCTTGGAAATTTTTTAAAAAATTACCACATCACTAAAATCGTTATATCTTGACATCCATGTGATTGGAACATCGAAAAAATAATTTAAAAAAAATAGATTCGTCATTCGGGTCAAGACTAGTTAAAAGGAAAGTCGACTTTGACCGGTTTGACCGTTATAAAACCAAACTAAATACATCTTGGAAATTTTTTAAAAAATTACCAAATCACTAAAATCGTTATATCTTGACATCCGTGTGATTGGAACGTCGAAAAAATAATTTTAAAAAATAGATTCATCATTCGGGACAAGACAAGTTAAAAGGAAGGTCGACTTTGACCGGTTTGACCGTTATAAAACCAAACCAAATACATCTTGGAAATTTTTTAAAAAATTAATACATCACTAAAATCGTTATATCTTGACATCCGTGCGATTGGAACGTCGAAAAAATAATTTAAAAAATAGATTCATCATTCGGGTCAAGACTACTTAAAAGGGAGGTCGACTTTGACCGGTTTGACCGTTATAAAATCAAACCAAATACATCTTGGAAATTTTTTAAAAAATTACCACATCACTAAAATCGTTATATCTTGACATCCGTGCGATTGGAACGTCGAAAAAATAATTTTAAAAAATAGATTCATCATTCGGGACAAGACAAGTTAAAAGGAAGATCGACTTTGACCGGTTTGACCGTTATAAAACCAAACCAAATACATCTTGGAAATTTTTTAAAAAATTAATACATCACTAAAATCGTTATATCTTGACATCCGTGCGATTGGAACGTCGAAAAAATAATTTAAAAAAATAGATTCATCATTCGGGTCAAGACTACTTAAAAGGGAGGTCGACTTTGACCGGTTTGACCGTTATAAAACCAAACCAAATAAATCTTGGAAATTTTTTAAAAATTACCACATCACTAAAATCGTTATATCTTGACATCCGTGCGATTGGAACATCGAAAAAATAATTTAAAAAAATAGGTTCATCATTCGGGTCAAGACTAGTTAAAAGGATGGTCGACTTTGTCCGGTTTGACCGTTATAAAACCAAGCCAAATACATCTTGGAAATTTTTTAAAAAATTACCACATCACTAAAATCGTTATATCTTGACATCCGTGCGATTGGAACGTTGAAAAAATAATTTTAAAAAATAGATTCAACATTCGGGACAAGACTAGTTAAAAGGAAAGTCGACTTTGACCGGTTTGACCGTTATAAAACCAAACCAAATAAATATAGGAAATTTTTTGAAAAATTACCACATCACTAAAATCGTTATATCTTCACATTCGTGCGATTGGAACGTCGAAAAAATAATTTTAAAAAATAAATTCATCATTCGGGACAAGACTAGTTAAAAGGAAAGTCGACTTTGACCGGTTTGACCGTTATAAAACCAAACCAAATAAATATAGGAAATTTTTTGAAAAATTACCTCATCACTAAAATTGTTATATCTTGACATCCGTGCGGTTGGAACGTCGAAAAAATAATTTAAAAAAATAGAGTCATCATTCGGAACAAGACTAGTTAAAAGGAAGGTCGACTTTGACCGGTTTGACCGTTATTAAACCAAACCAAATACATCTAGGAAATTTTTAAAAAATTACCACATCACTAAAATTGTTATATCTTGACATCTGTACGATTGGAACGTCGAAAAAATAAATTAAAAAAATAGATTCATCATTCGGGTCAAGACTAGTTAAAAGGAAGGTCGACTTTGACCGGTTTGACCGTTATAAAACCAAACCAAATACATCTTGGATTTTTTTTTGAAAAATTACCACATCACTAAAATCGTTATATCTTGGCATCCGTGCAATTGGAACATCGAAAAAATAATTTAAAAAAATTGATTTATCATTCGGAACAAGACTAGTTAAAAGGAAGGTCGACTTTGACCGGTTTGACCGTTATAAAACCAAACCAAATACATCTAGGAAATTTTTAAAAAATTACCACATCACTAAAATTGTTATATCTTGACATTCGTACGATTGGAACATCGAAAAAATAATTTAAAAAAATAGATTCATCATTCGGATCAAGACTAGTTAAAAGGAAGGTCGACTTTGACCGGTTTGACCGTTATAAAACCAAACCAAATACATCTAGGAAATTTTTAAAAAATTACCACATCACTAAAATCGTTATATCTTGACACCCGTGCGATTAGAACGTCGAAAAAATTATTTAAAAAAATAGATTCATCATTCGGGAGAAGACTAGTTAATAAAATGAAATAAATATCTAATGCAACACTTAAAACAGCAAATGCAACACTACTGGTATCTAATGCAACGCTTCTGCCACGTCAGCATAGGTGGGTCGCACTTCTGCCACGTCAGGAATTGTGGGTCCCACAATTGGCACGTCAGCATGATGGGCCTTCTGCCACGTCACCCTTGTGGGGCCCACACTGCCACGTCAACAGTGGTGGGACCCACACCTGGCACGTCATATTTTTATAAAAATATATATATATATATATATATATATATATATATATATATATCTAATGCAACACTTCAAAGAGCAAATGCAACACTACTGATATCTAATGCAACGCTTCTGCCACGTAAGCAAATGCGACGTCAGCATAGGTGGGTCCCACTTCTGCCACGTCAGTAACTGTGGGTCCCACAATTTCCATGCCACACGTCACCCTTGTGGGGCCCACACTGCCACGTCAGGAGTGGTGGGACCCACACCTGCCACGTCATATTTTTTTAATATATATATATATATATCTAATGCAACACTTCAAACAACAAATGCAACACTACTGGTATCTAATGCAACGCTTCTGCCACGTCAGCAAATGCCATGTCAGCATAGGTGGGTCCCACTTCTGCCACGTCAGCATTTGTGGGTCCTACAATTACCACGTCAGCAAATGCCACATCTGCACATGCACTTCTGCCACGTCACCATTTATTAAAATAAAAAAATATCTAACGCAACACCAGCAGTTAGTGTTGCATGATGTGAAACACTGTGGGTAATACGCAACACTAAATTATATATAACGCAACACCAGTTCAGCTCAGTTGCTAAAGACCCAAAATTTCTATCTAACGAAACGCTTTCTGTGCAACGCTTTGTAAAAAGGGTTGCGTATGTGCGTTTATGGCGTAGTATACTTTGTATTTGACAAAAAGCATACACACAAAATTGTAGCAAAATTAAAGATTGGGGATGACAATGGGAAGAAAATCAAATGGCTTGGTCCCGAAGAAAAAGGGTTTCACAATACTCCTGTTAATATTTTAAGGTTTGTATATCTATCTTTCTGTTATACGTAACTACTATATTCACTTGACTTTTTTGTTTTTCGTGTTATAGTTAAATTATTTTATTGTCCATGCATTACATTTTGGGATATATATTCTACCTTGTTATTGATCGTTGCACTCATAGTTAAATTATTTTATTTTCCATGCTTTACATTTTGGGCTATATATATATATATTCTACCTTGTTATTGATAATTTTTTTAGTAATTATTCAGAATTAAGTCTCAATGAGAGAATCGATTTGATATAGTGATTGGTTGTAAAACACTGATTCTCTTAGTGACAATGCACATGGAGTATATTTTACCCCAAGCTATGCTATCATCTCAGCACATCCCACTGGCATAGTCGGCATAGCCCTAAATCTGAACAAATGTAAACCTCCTGATAGCAGTTGGGCATCTAAAGACCTGAGGATAAACAATGAATTGGAATCGGAAATTTACAACAGCAGCATATTAAGATCGGGAACATCATTTACCTGTGCTCAAATAGCTGCTGCAGCTCTAACCTAAGTTGTGCTCATCCCAGGTGGACACCTATGGAGGTGAAATCAGCTTTGGTGACGATAGGTAACTTGTTATCATAATATAAACCCACACTTGCATCATATTCAATACTAGTTTTTTGTCCTACAAAAACAACCATCATTTTATCTTGTCAGATTAAACAAATAAGGAGTAATGTGCATTCCTTCACTTTTATTTGTTCTTTTGTAACCTAAATTATAACTTGATGCAGCTACAAGCTTTGCCGCAAGAGGGATTCCCGGTGATGAATTCACATTTGGTGCCAGATCGGTGAACTTAGATGCTGCTTTGAATCCAGGATTGGTTTACAATGAAACCCGCGAACACTTTAAGGAGTATGTCGAGAAAACACGTACGATATACGATCTGAACCTCCAACCTACGCAGCTTCCTTCACTACCCTCCAGAAAGTCATACATGGATTTATAATCGTAAATTGAAAAAATGTTGGTGGATGTGAAATGGGTTGTACTTGTAAGATAAAAAATTTCAACACTACATTTGGATCCGAATGTGGAGGTGAATGCAGTCGGTTAGGGTTTAAATGTGGGACTACGGAATAATTTAAGTTGATCATAAAAGGAGTGCCCCGTCCATCCACCCAAATTTCTACCCTAATAATGTGTATCCCGGAAAACGGGGATCAAGCGACTCAAGCCGTTTGTAGTCCTGTACATTTTTATCATCATAGCGAATTTGACCATTTAAAGTGGTACGATCGTGAAGGAGGAATAGGAATAAATGGTGATGGTCTAGGAAATAGGTAATATTACTAGCTTGTTACCAAAAGTTTTATGTAGCAAAGTATCCTTTGCTGAGATTTCATGTCATGGCTGAAATTGTGATTGATACTTTTAATACTTTTAATTAAGTAGTCCTACATGTTATGATCAGTAGTAGTCTCGTAGTTTTTAATACTTTTACTTAAGTAGTCCTACATGTTATGGTCAGTAGTAGTCACGTAGTCTGTTATGATAGGTTTGGGAAAAGTTGGCATATTTATAGTTAGTTTTTCATCTTTTAAGAAATCCATCTTCTGAGGCCTAATATTTTTTTATCTTTAACAAGTAACAAATGAGCCTTGATATGCTTATGCATGTCTATAGCTTTTTTCACCCAGATGTTTTAATACATTAATAACCTAAGTTTCATATATATATGTAACCAGTGGCGGAGGCAGCTTTTGATTCCAGGTTACTCCAGGGAAAAATGGATCCCAGGCCATGAGTAAAGTATGTCATATGGTTGGTAGATACTATTCTCTAAAATGAATGTTGAACTCTAGAAAAGCAAAAGAAAAATGATGGGCAATGGACTTGAACACATGACCGGATGGTGAAAACAACCTCGATGGTATACCTTAAACCAACTCGGCAACATACTCCATATATAGTAGAAATTATATACAACTAACTTATTTAATTTCAGGGTACGCGGCCGGAACCTCTCGGTTCCATGTGGGTCCGCCCCTGTTTGTGACATGAAACACATGCATTAAGTTGCAACATAAATATTGGATTAAAAAAATTGATTATTATGCAACTTTGTAACTTGACATAATATCCAGGACATTAGAAAATCACCAATTTCCAAACATTTTGAATTCTATCTATAAACTCATAAAAAGTATTTAGAGAAACATAATTAGTGAGTAAATGTAGCATGCAGCAACAATCGGCCAGATACAACTCCTCGATCGATATGAGATTTCAAGACTATAACGGCTACATCGAAGCAAAATGCTACTACATCTGTTTGGCATAAAAACTCCAAAGTTATGCATAAACTTTTCAAAATACATAGTTTCAATTTTTGATGCACACTTTAAAGTGTGTTTATTGTATAATTAAAAAATTTCTTTATTGAATAAAAATAATACTAATATTATAATTCATAAAAAAATAAAAATTTAATAATTCTAATTTTGTGAATGTTAAACTTTTGTTAATTGAAAAGAGAAGGAACGATTATTTATGGCCTCCTCCGTCAAAATGATGTTAACAAATAAATCCAAGCCATAACTTTCGTTCTTTTTTATCTTCTAATAATCAAGATATAAATCTTTATATTCATAATGGTGAATATATTGCGCCATATCTAGGAAATTGGTGGTTCTTATTTTCTAAGTATTTTATAGAAAAATATGATATTATTATGTGAATTATATCAAATCAGTCTTCTATATTTTATGTGATTGGTGTGGTGCTTGCTGTTGCAATTGCTTTGGTTGTGTGGTAACGTTAATCAAGTTAATCAGAGAGATCTTCCTGGAAACCTCGATGGTATCGGCTCAAGGAGATCTAGAATATTCGGCATTTTCGATTGAGGGCGAGATCGATCTTGGACAAGTTTGATTCATATATTTATATATACGTAATCCTTTAGTCAAAGCAGGTAAAACCCATATGAATAAATTCTATAGCCTAAGGTTTGTTTCCTTTCCTTACTCCCTCTCTCTAGTATTGTTAGTGAAAATAGATCCATTTTATTGTGTTTATGTGTTTGTATTAATGTATAGATGCTTTAGTATTATTTTAAGTTATTCATATTTGTTGTGTTCTCCAGTGGTTTCGATGATCGGGTTTGTGTTGTTTAAATTGATTCTTGAGTTTAGTCTCAAGAATAGTGTTTTCGTGTTGCTTACGTTTTCAATTTTCTTCAATTGTTATCATTTTTTGTGGAGGCCGGAATCTACTATAGGTTTTATGCGTGTCTTTTCGTCTTCGTTAATTATCAGTACATGAGTAATGAGTGTCCTTTGTTAATTATTGGTTTCTTTTTCAAAAAATGTATGCAACGTCTGTTACGTCTTTGATCAAGAAATTATTAATGTTTCATATTATGATCCTAGTTATTAGTTACAGTTTTATGGGTTTTAATTGTTAGTAATTCTTAATTTCATTTTCTTTTTATACTTGGTAATTGCTATGATTTTGGTATATATAAATCATGTTAGAGCCCTGATTAAATGTTAATTGTTATTTTTGGTATTTTTTATTATTTGACCTTATGATTAATTGATTTTAATTTCTATTTATTAATATGAAAAGTAGTAGTTAATTTTCAGGTTTGTAAAATGGAATTTAATTAATTTCATTCATTAACATTATAAACGATATTTATTTCACCGTACTTATTGGTTGTAATTAAAATTTAACTTAAGTTGGACTTTGAGTTGGTGGAATATGGGCATGATGTATATTTTTAAATGTTAAATTAGATTATGATTTAGTGGTTTTAATTGAAAAAGTATTTGTGAATTTTGTATCATTTATAGGTGTTTTGTTCCATTTACGGGTGGCTTTTTTGGATGGCGTATATTTTAAGTCTTGGAGAGGCATTTTTGTGCCATTTTGATGGTTTGTCTATTTTGATGGTATCTAGCCAAATGGATACTCTTTTGGATAGAGTATTGATGCTCTTGTTGGTTTTAATTTTAATTCCCGACATGTTTATTGACCTTCAATAATTGGCATAAACAAATATATGTTGGCAGGTTACCTGTGAAGAAATGTTGGACGGGGGAAGGAGCGAAACTTAGAGAATGTCTTAACTATTGTCTTAGGAGCCTCCCGTGTTTTGATGATCTTGGGTTTCATGGAGGACACTCTTTTCCCACTTGAGTTTTTTTCCCAAAGGATTTTGCTCTTGTGGGTTTTTAACGAGTCCCTTCTTTGTTCCCTTTGTGTCCCTATTTATTGGGTTGATGAGCATAAATGCAGGTTTTCATAGTAGGCTAGTGACAAATTATGGAGAAGTCGGGGTTTTAATGGACTTGGGTTTTAGACTTTTGAAGATCGGTCATGATACATTTTTGGAGTGTTCGTCTTGTAGTTTACTTCACTTTTCTTTATAATATTCATTTTTTGGTTATGTATTTATCAATCGGGTAGCATCTTTTCAAACATTAAAATTCTTACGAATATTGTACTCGATGCAATTCATCTTCAATAGATATTTTTGTGAAAAAGAAATAATCGAGAAAGAAAACCACTGCATATGAGTAGAGTATGGTCTATAATTAGAGTAGACAATTGATTAGACTCGTTTTATTCTGTTTGTCTTAATTATGCAACGGTTTATTAACTTTATATGAATTCATAATCATATGCAGACTACATCATATGACGATTTGGTCAACGTATCTGGAATACTTAAGAAGCTACATGCAAAACAACTAAACAAGTGCATAAAACTAGAGGTGGCCACTCGGGCGGGTCAGCTCGGACCGCCCGGAGACCGGCTCGGCAAAATTCGTTTAAGCCCGGCCTGGGCCGGGCCGGTTCAAAACCCGCACAAAACGGCTAACAGCTACGAGCCGAATACGAATCAGAAATATGAAAACCGGGACCGGCTCGCCAAGCCCGAAGAAACCGGACTGGCTCACCAACCCGTGAAGCCCGGAGAGACCACTTGCATTATTATTCAACCATGAAAATGCATAGTTGCATTACACATCCACACAGGTGTCGAAAAGAGAATACATCAACACCTGCATGCCTGCCAGGCTGCCACCCAATTGCCACACGCCACAGTTAGGTTAGGGAACTTACACAATCCGAGATTCACAAACCACCAATACAGAGCACGCACACAACTAATCGATTAGTTGACAAAATCCACCAAAGCACGATCAAACACTATTCAAGTATTACTTCTACTTCTATCAACAATAAGTAAAAGCAAAATAAGAACACCAAACAATATTTGACGTAGAAACACCCACGTCCCAAACTTGTATTATTAATCAAAACAGTTATCAATAATACATCAAAACAATAACACCTTAACGGTGTCCCAACCCGATACTTGAGCCAACAATGCTCAAGCATCTCCCAAACAATACTTGAGACTGCATCTCTTAAGCTTTCACACATCAAACAAATACAATATGACTATGTATATATAGCCATCACAAACTTAGCCACCAAGTTACCATACAAGTATAATAATATTTGGTTTCTAATTACCTACCAAATTCTAATCATACTTGGTATCTAATTATCTACCCATACCCATAACATCATATTGGGTTGAAACCCAACAATCCTCCCCTTCAACCCAATACCCATATCAGCTTGAACGGTAACCATCATGCCACTGACGTCCATTCGCCAACGCCTCCCCTCGAACAAGAATCTACTCATCTTGCTCTTCCAATCATTGAGTATCGCTAAAACCCGTTTAGTGACCCTCCAAACCCATCGTCCTTCACCATAACGATGTTTCCATCTACAAAATCACGTCCATCAACCACCATGAGTGCTCTTCCACATGTTGAGTCACCTGATCCTTGCTTTCACAATCCTTCGGTCTCTTGAAGAAAATCACTAGTATCATCAAAATAGTTCACCAGGTTGATCAAGCCATTGAAAGAATTTCGATGACCTCTTCCTTCTTCTTCCATCTCGAGTTCGAACACAGGATTGATCCATGATGCAAGCCAACCGTCAAACCGCACGTAACTTTGTCTCTTCCCGCTTTAGCAGCAATCTCCTTGTCAACAAATCCTTCATTGTACTCTACAAGATCAATTGAACCTCGAACTTTCCCTCAATCTCACCCATCTCGAACCCGAACCTTGGCTCTTGATACCACTTGTTAGGTTAGGGTACTTACACAATCCGAGATTCACAAACCACCAATATATGTAGTCCCGTGTAATTTTATCATCATAGCGAATTTGACCATTTAAAGTGGTACGATCGTGAAGGAGGAATAGGAATAAATGGTGATGGTCTAGGAAATAGGTAATATTACTAGCTTGTTACTAAAAGTTTTATGTAGCAAAGTATCCTTTGCTGAGATTTCGTGTCATGGCTGAAATTGTGATTGATACTTTTAATACTTTTAATTAAGTAGTCCTACATGTTATGATCAGTAGTAGTCTGTTTTTAATACATTTACTTAAGTAGCCCTACATGTTATGATCAGTAGTAGTCGCGTAGTCTGTTATGATAGGTTTGGGAAAAGTTAGCATATTTATAGTTAGTTTTTCATCTTTTGAGAAATCCATCTTCTGAGGCCTAATATATTTTTATCTTTAACAAGTAACAAATAAGCCTTGATATGCTTATGCATGTCTATAGCTTTTTTCACCCAGATGTTTTTCTACATTAATAACCTAAGTTCCATATATATGTAACCAGTGGCGGAGGCGGCTTTTGATTCCAGGTTACTCCAGGGAAAAATGGATCCCAGACCATGAGTAAAGCATGTCATATGGTTCGTAGATACTATTCTCTAAAATGAATGTTGAACTCCATAAAAGCAAAAGAAAAATGATGGGCAATGGACTTGAACACATGACCAGATGGTGAAAACAACCTCGATGGTATACCTTAAACCAACTCGGCAACATACTCCATATATAGTAGATATTATATACAACTAACTTATCTATAAATTTCAGGGTACACGACCGGAAACTCTCGGTTCCATGTGGCTCCGCCCCTGCTTGTAACATGAAACACATGCATTAAGTTGCAACATAAATATTGGATAAAAAAAGTTGATTATTATGCAACTTTGTAACTTAACATAACGTCCAGGACATTAGAAAATCACCAATTTCCAAACATTTTGAATTCTATCTATAAACTCATAAAAAGTATTTAGAGAAACATAATTAGTGAGTAAATATAGCATGCAGCAACATTCGGCCAGATACAACTCCTCGATCGATCTGAGATTTCACGACTGTAACGGCTACATCGAAGCAAAATGCTACTACATCTGTTTGGCATAAAAACTCCAAAGTTATGCGTAAACTTTTCAAAATACACAGTTTCAATTTTAACGCACATTTTAAAGTGTGTTTATTGTATAATTAAAAATTTCTTTATTGAATAAAAATAATACTAATATTATAATTAATATAAAAATAAAAAATTAATAATTCTAATTTTGTGAATGTTAAACCTTTGTTAATTGAAAAGAGAAGGAACGATTATTTATAGGCTCCTCCGTCAAAATGATGTTAACAAATAAATCCAAGCCATAACTTTCGTTCTTTTTTATCTTCTAATAATCAAGATATAAATCTTTATATTCATAATGGTGAATATATTGCACCATATCTAGGAAATTGGTGGTTCTTATTTTCTAAGTATTTTATATAAAAATATGATATTATTATGTGAATTATATCAAATCAGTCTTCTATATTTTGTGCGATCGGTGTGGTGCTTGCTGCTACAATTGGTTTAGTTGTGTGCTAACGTTAATCAAGTTAATCAGAGAGATCTGCCTGGAAACCTCGATGGTATCGGCTCAAGGAGATCTAGAATATTCGGCATTTTCGATTGAGGGCGAGATCGATCTTGGACAAGTTTGATTCATATATTTATATATACGTAATCCTTTAGTCAAAGTAGGTAAAACCCATATGAATAAATTCTATAGCCTAAGGTTTGTTTCCTTTCCTTACTCCCTCTCTCTAGTATTGTTAGTGAATACAGATCCATTTTATTGTGTTTCTGTGTTTGTATTCATGTATAGACGCTTTAGTATTATTTTAAGTTATTCGTATTTGTTGAGTTCTCCGGTGGTTTCGATGATCGGGTTTGTGTTGTTTAAATTGATTCTTGAGTTTAGTCTCAAGAATAGTGTTTTCATGTTGCGTACGTTTTCAATTTTCTTCAATTGTTATCATTTTTTTGTGGAGGCCGGAATCTACTATAGGTTTTATACGTGTCTTTTCGTCTTCGTTAATTATCAATAGATGAGTAATGAGTGTCCTTTGTTAATTATTGGTTTCTTTTTCAAAAAATGTATGCAACGTCTGTTACGTCTTTGATCAAGAAATTATTAATATTTCATATTATGATCCTAGTTATTAGTTACAGTTTTAAAAAATGATATCGTTATGGGCTTTAATTGTTAGTAATTCTTAACTTCGTTTTTTTTATACTTGGTAATTGCTATGATTTTGGTATATATAAATCATGTTAGAGCCTGATTAAATGTCAATTGTTTTTTTTGGTTTTTTTTATTATTTGACCTTATGATTAATTGATTCCCTGATTTTAATTTCTATTTATTAATATGAAATGTAGTAGTTACTTTTCAGGTTTGTAAAATTGAATTTAGTTAATTTCATTCATTAACATTATAAATGATATTTATTTCACCGTACTTATTGGTTGTAATTAAAATTTAACTTAAGTTGGACTTTGAGTGGGTTGAATATGGGCATGATGTATATTTTTAAATGTTAAATTAGATTATAATTTAGTGGTTTTAATTGAAAAAGTATTTGTGAATTTTGTATCATTTATAGGTGTTTTGTTCCATTTACGGGTGGCTTTTTTGGATGGCGTATATTTTAGGTCTTGGAGAGGCATTTATGTGCCATTTTGATGATTTGTCTATTTTGATGGTATCTAGCCAAATGGATACTCTTTTGGCTAGATTAATGATGCTCTTGTTGGTTTTAATTTTGCAAGAATTCCCGACATGTTTACTAACCTTCAATAATTGGCATAAACAAATATATGTTGGCAGGTTACATGTGAAGAAATGCTGGACGGGGGAAGGAGCGAAAGTTAAAAGAATGTCTTAACTATTGTCTTAGGAGCCTCCCGTGTTTTGATGATCTTGGGTTTCATGAAGGACACTCTTTTCGCACTTGAGTTTTTTTCCCAAAGGATTTTGCTCTTGTGGGTTTTTAACGAGTCCCTTCTTTGTTCCATTTGTGTCCCTATTGATTGGGTTGATGAGCAGAAATGCAAGTTTTCATAGTAGGCTGGTGACAAATTATGGAGAAGTCGGGGTTTTAGTGGACTTGGGTTTAAGACTTTTGAAGATCGGTCATGATACATTTTTGGAGTGTTCGTCTTGTAGTTTACTTTACTTTTATTTCTAATATTCATTTTTTTATTATGTATTTATCAACCGGGTAGCATCTTTTCAAACATTAAAATTCTTACGAATATTGTACTCGATGCAATTCATCTTCAATAGATATTTTTGAGAAAAAGAAATAATCGAGAAAGAAAACCACTGCATATGAGTAGAGTATGGTCTATGATTAGAGTAGACAGTTGATTAGACTCGTTTTATTCTGTTTGTCTTAATTATGTTCGTCTTAATTATGCAACAGTTTATTAACTTTGTATGAATTCATAATCATATGCAGACTACATCATATGACGATTTGGTCAACGTTTCTGGAATAGTTAAGAAGCTACATGCAAAATAACTAAACAAGTGCCTAGAACTAGAGGTGGCCACTCGGGCGGGTCAGATCGGACCGCCCGGAGATCGGCTCGCCAAAATTTGTTTAAGCCCGACCGGGGCCGGGCTGGTTCAAAACCCGCACAAAATCGCTACCAGCTACGAGCCGAATACAAATCAAATGAAAATCGGGACCGGCCCGGCTCGACTCGCCAAGCCCGAAGAAACCGGACCGGCTCGCCAACCCTTGAAGCCCGGAGAGACCACTTACATTATTATTCAACTATGAAAATGCATAGTTGCATTACACATCCACACAGGTGCCGAAAAGAGAATACATCAACACCTGCATGCCTGCCAGGCTGCCACCCAATTGCCACACGCCACTGTTAGGTTAGGGGACTTACACAATCCGAGATTCACAAACCACCAATACAGAGCACACACACAACTAATCGATTAGTTGACAAGATCCACCAAAGCGCGATCAAACACTATTCAAGTATTACTTCTACTTATATCAACAATAAGTAAAAGCAAAACAAGAACACCAAACAATATTTGACGTGGAAACACCCACGTCCCAAACTTGTATTATTAATCAAAACAGTTATCAATAATACATCAAAACAATAACACCTTAACGGTGTCTCAACCCGATACTTGAGCCAAAAATGCTCAAGCATCTCCCAAACAATAATTAATACTACATCTCTTAAGATTTCACACATCAAACGAATACAATATGACTATGTATATATAGTCATCACAAACTTAGCCACCAAGTTACCATACAAGTATAATCATATTTGGTTTCTAATTACCTACCAAATTCTAATCATACTTGGTATCTAATTATCTACCCAAACCCATAACATCATATTTGATTGAAACCCAACAGCCACTACGGTTTTCAAGCTGCATTGGAAGTTTGACTTCAGCTAATAAACACAATAAATATTAAGCTATTCAGATGAGATTTTGCTCTAATTTATATATATTATTACATTATTAAAATCAAAATATTAAATGACCCTAATAATAATATATATTATTTACAACTAATGATAGTACACAAACATTAAATAGTCAATTAAATAGTTAAAAAATAAAAAATATTGAAATTTAATTAGAGATTATATATAATAAATTCCATTACACAAACATTAAAAATAATAAAAATTATAAAAATATTTAACTAATATACTAAATACTAAATCAGTTATTAAAAGGGTAATATAATCTACAACTTAAATAAATTAAGTGTACTATTTATTTAAAATATGATATCAATTAGTAACACTTCTTCTGTTTATATATATTTCAGAATTGATAAGTTAGGTGACGTGGAGGAGTGAACCGTGGAGGAGTGAACCGTGAGCTCGTCCCAGCCCGTCTCAACCCGCAATGCCGGTCCCAAATTCCATTTTTCTGGTTTAAGCCCGATCCGAGCCCGGCCCGCTACAGCCTAGTGCCGATTTCAAATACTTGATTTATGTACCGGAACCCGGCCCGCACGGTTGGCCACCACTACCCTAAAACTAAAGAGTCGTTTAATAATGATTTCACGTACCCTTAAAAATTGACTCATAAGTTATCATAATCCTTTTCCACCCTAGTTTTTCTAAAACACCCTCAAATACAGTAAAACATCTATAAATTAGGGATATTTACAAAATTATCTAATTTTTTGAAATTATTTATAAAAATATGATTTTTTTGGTTGCAAAGGTTGCAAAAATCGCAGGTGACAAAAGTTACAAATGAGCTTAAAACGCAGACAAAAAAAGTTGCAAAGGTTGCACGCATTTGAAAAAAAAATTACAAAGATTGCAAATCGTATTTTTGAAAAAATCTGTTTCAAATTGGATAGTTTTGAAAAAAATCGTATAAATTAATAGTATGCAAAATGATAACTTTTTTAAATTAATAAAAAAATTTGATTCCAAGTCTGGATTAATATTAAAATTTAAACCTTTATAACGTTATGTTTAATATTTTTTTGAAAAAATCGTAATGTTAAAATATCAATTCCAACTTTTGTATAAAGTTATATTTTTCATAAAATATATATTTTTTATGAGTATGGAAAATATTTATGGTAATACATATTTTATATATGTATTGTCTCCGTAACAAATAAATCAAAGCCATGACTTTCTTCTTTTTTGTTTTCTGACCAAGGATAACCTGCAGAGCGAGAGGTACCCCTTTCGCCTGTGCTTTCTATCGATTCCTGTGAGCGCATCAGCAAGGATGAAGTCAAGGGTGCCCTGCAGAAGATGGCTAAAGGGAAGGCGGTTGGCCCGGATCTTATCCCGATCGAGGTTTGGCTTTGTCTTGGTGAGGTTGGCGTCCAATGGCTAGCAGATCTGTTCAATGTTCTTCTCTTGGGTGCTAAGATGCCAGCTGAATGGAGGCGTAGTGTTGTGGTCCAATTTTTCAAGAATAAAGGAGATGCTCAGAGTTGTAGTAACTACCGGGATATTAAATTACTCAGTCATACTATGAAACTTTGGGAGAGAGTGGTTGATAGTCAGATTAGAAGAGTAGCTGAAATCTCAGAGAATCAATTTGGATTTATGCCTGGGAGATCGACGATCGAGGCTATTCATCTCGTTAGACGCCTTATGGAGAAGTTCAGGGATCGTCGCAAAGACCTTCATATGGGGTTCATTGATCTTGAGAAGGCTTATGATAGCATACCCCGTGAAGCTATCTGGAAGAGCCTTGAGGAGAGGGGAGTGTCGTCGGCGTACGTTAGGGTGATTCAAGACATGTACTCCCAAGCTAGCTCTTGCGTTCGGACCCCAGTGAGGGACTCCCGTTTCTTCCCTGTTGAGATGGGGCTTCATCAGGGGTCGGCCCTAAGTCCTTTCCTTTTCGCCCTTATCCTTGATGTCATGTCGCGAGGGATTCAAGATGCTGTCCCTTGGTGCATGCTCTTTGCGGATGATATCGTGCTAGTGGCGAAATCGAGGGGGGAGGTGAACGAGAAATTGGAGCTTTGGAGATCTACTTTGGAGTCCCAAGGGTTACGTATGAGCCGTTCTAAAACCGAGTATCTCTGGTGTAACTTCAGTGGTGAGGCCAGCGAAGAAGGGGTGGTGGTTAGGATTGAAGATCAGATCGTCCCGCAGACGGACAAGTTCAAGTATTTAGGTTCGATCATCCAGAAGGAAGGCGAGATTGAAGCCGATGTCTCGCATCGTATCAAGGCGGGGTGGTTAAGGTGGAGGGCAGCGTCAGGGGTGATGTGCGATAAGAAAGTCCCTTTAAAGTTGAAAGGGAAAATCTATAGAGCGGCTATCCGTCTTGCGATGTTATATGGTTCGGAGTGTTGGGCGGAGAAGAAGGCCCTCGTTAGCAAGATGGAAGCGGCTGAAATGAGGATGTTGCGGTGGTCTTGTGGGCGCACGATGTTGGACAGAATCCCAAATTCGGTGTTTAGGAGCGAGCTTGAAGTGGCGCCTTTTTCTGCGAAACTTAGGGAAGGTAGGTTGAGATGGTTCGGCCACGTCCGTAGGAGGCGGGTTGAAGCCCCAGTGAGGTGGGTTGAGAGTCTTTCGGTTGGTGGGGCGAGGAGGAGAGGCAGGCCGAGGAGGTCGTGGGAAGAGCAGCTCAGGCTGGATTTGAAGGCCTTAGACTTAAATGAGACCATGTTTGCAGATAGGTCTGCTTGGAGGCAGCGTATCAGAGTGGTGGATTCTCTTTTAGGGTGCGGTTCGGTTGTCGAGAGCCTCAGAATTGGGTTGTCTCGGTTAGCGATTTTGTAGTAGTTCGGCTTTAGCATTCTCACTTTGCGTGTATAGTGTCTTCTGTTTCTTGGTTTTGCAGTTACAGGGATCCTGGCTCGGTGATGTCTCTGTGCAGGATTTTCGTGTGGTTGGAGCGCGTCAAGTTATGAGTATCATAAATCCTCGCAGATAGGTATGCCCCATGTGGAGATCGCCATGAGCTCAGGTGCAGGGATCTTAACTTGGTGGTAGCTAGGGGCTTGGTAGGTAAGTCCCGTGTGGAGAAAGCCATGGGCTCAGGTATTGCTGTGAACTTTGTCACGTATCATTTTCATCCCTTTGTATATATCACACACCGTATTTGTCATGCACTCAGCCGAGGGTCTGCACGGAAACAGCCTCCCTACCCTAAAAAGTGGGGGCATGGTCTACGTACAACCTACCCTCCCCAGACCCTGCTCTGAGCGGGATATATTGAGTATGTTTGGTTTGGTTTGGTTTAGATAGTATGCTCTATATATAATTAGAGTAGACAGTTGATTAGACTCATTTTATCATGTTCTATGCAACAGTTCGTTTGTAATTATATATGAATCCATCATATGTAGACGACATCATATGAAAAAACTAAAGATTTGGTCAACGTACCTTATGGGAAGGTACAGCTTAAACAACTGCCTAGAACCAGGCACATTATGAGTCGGTTGATAATGACTTCCATACCATTCACAATTGACCCATAAGTCATCCTAATCTCGTTTCCACCCTGATTTTTCCAAAACATACACTTACGTACGTACAAAAAACATGCATGCAGGACCCCGGTCAAAATCTACAAGCTCTACATTTTTGAAATATTATCTGCATCTTTTCGATCCCATCCCTAATAATTTTAGACACATAATTTACTACTATCACTTACAAACTATTTATGATCATCATCCTACGTGAGTAAGTATAGACATTCACTTATCAATTACAGTAGCTAATTATAAAAAGAACCATTCACTAATATGTCTAGCTAATTAGGTTAATTATACAACCTTTTCCTACTTTTGTTAATAAGAGAAAAATTTAGTCATGGAGTTAAGGCTAGTTCATATGCTTCCATCTCTGAACTCTTTCTCAATTAAACATTACCATCCTTCTCTTTTCCATTGTATATATTCATTTATTCAACGCTATATATATAGATTACGAGATTCAAATGTATAAAAATTTTAAACTAAATTCATAATAGACTTTGGAGATATATAGATAAAAACATTATACAAACTACACCATCATGACAAACATGGAACATTTCTTTCTGAATCATATATGCATGATCATATTTATTATGCACGGCTCATGATCAGCAGCAGACTTAGGAGAAGATCATGCAAAGTCTATTTGCCAAGGTTAGACAACACGGGACTTATCCGATAACAAGTAGTAGATATTTAACATTGACGTCGCATGCGCAGCAACAAAACCCTGCAGGTTTTGATTAGTTTTATTATCTGATAGTACGTACTTTGATCCTATCGATCAATGATTATTAGCAATATATATAAACGCACTGCGCCCGTCTGATAATGTAGTTAATGGTAATGCTCTATAGAAATATTCCACTCAGAAACAGAATAATTAGCTGCCCTATCATAATAAATAGTCTCAATGGTGGCATAACCTCTAGCATATCGAAATTGACCTGTACCAGCCACCACGGACACCTCTTTAACCCTCTCCAATGGAGAACCAGCACCTTGTATCTCTAGAGTACTGCCCAGGTATTGTGGTGAATCAAACACCACCGACATCGTTATCTGGCTACTTGATCCATCTATGGCTGAACTCACAAAAGTGCCTTGAGCCCGTCCGAGATAATCAGATTCCGGCTCACGCCCCTCAGTCACCGGGTTGTCAGTGTAATACATTTTGCCAAAATTATCCACAATCCAACTGTTGTCGTCGGATAATGGCATAGTACTTATAGCGATGGTTGTAGCATTTGGGCCGGAAAAGTAATCATGAACGTAAAGTGTTATGTTGGTTTCCTGAAGAAACCCATGATCAACCGTTGATTCTGAGCATAAGATGATGCCTAGAAACAGTGTAAGCATCATTGACAGCTTTATTGATGATGCCATGCGTAGTTCCGCAATATATATATATATATATTATAAGATAAGAGAGAAATATGTTATAAGCAGATTAAGCTAAGAATAGCATGAGTTTTGGTGAATTTTTCATCCAACACAGTTGATGTACTTATAGTAAAAAAATAACTGGTACTCATGATGTGTACGTACGTAGTAGGTGTTCTTAGCTAGATTGAAAGTTACTGTGGTCCTTTTCGTACATATAAATTTATTCAAGTAATGTTGACTATATATAAATAAAACATAATATTTCAAGATTCGCAGTCTAAAAGAATTATTATTTTTTTAATTCAGAAGGCTGACAGTTGAAATCTCACTAAAAATAAACGAGGGCAACTTTTCTGCGTGTACTTACAAAATCGTATTAGTCATTCCAAGAATTGTTAATGTTGGCTTTCTGATTAAAGCCCACCTACCTACAAATTAAAAGTGCATTACATTTGGGGTGTGTGTGTGGATATTATTAACAAACGCATGTGTAGACTGTAGTTTACCTTTTGAGAAAGCCAGAACAATCCTATAATTAAGAGATGATCTACTTAGATAAAGTATAGTTAGAAGTTAGTTCACTAGCTAATTAAACATGCATGGACAAGCTAATTAGAAGTTAGTTCACTAGCTAATTAAACAGAGTTGGTAGGAATGGGGTGAACAAAACCGACCATTTCTTTAGGGTAGGAAATATTCTGGTAAAAATGAAGTCGTTTCTTTGTTAACGTGGACAAGTGGATCCTTCTTCATCCATTTCCTATCAGCTGTGGTAGGAAATGGCAACCTATTTCCTACCAACATCGTTTGTGGTAGGAAATGATCCTTTGATCTGCAATTAATAGGAAATGACTGGTAGTAAAAGAGTTGGTAAAAAAAATTCTGATAGGATTTGCTCGTTTTTCTTGTAGTAATGGGTTAGCAACATATGTGTGATTCACATGGATTACTGATTGATGTATCACAATTATTGATCCATTTTGTCTCCAAAGAACAACTTGGGAATTTTGTACTGTAGCTAGTTTCTTCCCATTCGCGTGTACATTACCAACTGTCAAAACAATTTGGAACAGAATTGCAAATCAGCAATCTGCCGTCAGACTCTAATGTAGATATTGATGTTCAATTTGTGAATAAATGAGTCAAATTCTTGAATGCTTTAGAATTTTCATTATTTTATGTTTCAAATTTGTAATTTTGTGAACAAACTATATATATGGTTAATTGGCTATTTCATTACTGAACTCGTGCTCAACTTGCAGTTGGTAATCGAACTCAAAAAACTTGCATTAACGTTATTAAACTAATTAAACCTTACAATCTCATAATTAAATTATTAAAAGCTTGCATGACCGTTAACTTTCGTTGACTTTTAATGGAGGTCCGTTAATTTTGTACAGAAAAGGGATAAAATGGTTAATTCATAACTGAACTGACCCTCAACTTGCAACTGGATAATTGAACTCAAAAAAGTTTGCAACTGGATAACTGAAATTACACATTAAAACACGCACATATCTGTGACGCCCCTGGATCCGGGGTCATGGATCCGGGCCGTCAAGGTCCAATTTCCATTCATTAACAACATTTCTTGGATCTTTTTTTTTATATATATAATTAATACAAATTAATACTTTCATAAATGACCCCACACTAATATCATCACACACCAGTCATATGCTCAGAGAACAACATCCATAAATGATAGCAGTTAAAGATAAACTATTGTTACAATCCCAGAATACCATCTATTATACCCATATATAAGTATATACTACCTTGAGAACAGGTGTCGATACTCTCTCATAAGGTAGACTTCCCCTTTACCCTCTTCCGGGTTGTACTGCGACGTTTCAGCACCTGATCTAGCTGTTATATAAATAAATAGCAAGAGTGAGCTATAATAGCTCAGCAAGATAAATTTTATAAACTAGCTTCAAAAGAAACATAAATGTATCTGTATAATAAGCAGAAGACAAAATCATAATTATTATAAAAAGAATTTATTTTTTATTTGATAACTACTTCTTCCAAATATTTTATACTAAAAAAAATATATAGCATTCTAATATCAACTTCTCTTCTAATATAATATCATTTTTTCTTCTATAATAATTAAAAACCATTACATCACCTCAGCATAATATTTCAAGATAATATATCATCTACACATCATCTCTCAATACAATCTTTCCATTTCCCTATTTATACAAAAATTATATAAAAATACTATAAAATCAGTTTCTCTTCTTACTGTAAAAACAATTCCATCATTTCATACCTTTTTCCTTTTTCAGAATACAGATCTGAAAACCATTATCAATTCTTTCTTTTCAAAAACATTGGGGATATCTGCTGTCGCCTGATACGTTAGGACGATGATCAGTCGCCTAATCGTACCTGCTCTCTTTTTACTACCGGTAGAAGGAATGAAGATCATCCCTGGAGGAAGGCCACCTGCTAACATCCTCCCTTGGCATCTTCGTGCCGTAATAAAAATAATAAATGCTGGACTGTGTCGCACACAGCCCTGACACAGCCACTTACGCAAGTCTGTTGCAATCCCCCTTTTTGTCAAATCATTATTCCCTTTATCAAATATCATTCCACATTTCCATTTTCTCGCTTTCATTTCCACATATCATTCACATTTCCATTCACATTTCCATTCACATATATCATCACCTTTAAAACATATGTCATAATACTTTAATTATGACTCAGACATCTCCTTTGTATTCAATGAAATCAAAGACGCTTTTATATGCATAAAATATTCCAACTATTTTGAAAGTAATAATCAAATAATATTTATTAAATCACAAATGTTTAAAGATTATTTTTAACAAAATATCATTAAACCATATAACCCTAGATAACAACTGATACCATTCTTTTATTTACTTTAGATAACAACTGATACCATTCTCTCATATTCTCTTAATCATAAGGCATGTTCACTTCATGCATAATCATCTCTATACATATCCATCTCATACTCATATCCATATTCATATCCATCTCATACTCATATCCATATTCATATCCATCTCATACTCATATCCATATTCATATCCATATACATCTTCATATACCTTTCTTTTTAATACAAATACTCAAGGAAGACAATTTCTTCAAAATATAGTAAATAATAGCATCACATGTATATATATTCCAAGAAATCAAGTTTCTTTGAAGATAATAATTTTCCAAGTAGGGATAGAAAAGATCTTGCCTCGATCTCGATGTCCTGAAGGTATGGCTCATGGCTCTCCCGGAGTTTCTATAAACACGAAAAGGACCGTCGTTAGAATACCACATCTCTTACTCACCTCACTCTTGCATAACAATACCCTTGACACTTTAATATATGTTTCACATGTTATTCATAACCCAAGTGTTCCAAAAACCTAACCATTTTAGGTTAAATCAAGGTTTCGGTGCTTATTCACCATTTCCCTTAACAACCACACTTGACTATAAAAATTCTCAGAAAATAAAGATTTCGAATTTTACTACAAGGTCAACTGGTAATGACTCTTTGACTACTTTACTACAATATCCCAAAATTTTATAATTTTTAAGTATGGTAGTTATAGCCTCAAAGTTGGTACAACTACGTTTTCTCGGTTTCTGAACGTCTTTCACTAAAACTGACTTTTCTCCTAAACCGTTCATCAGATTTTAACGTACTTTATATCAAAACGATCAATGAACTAAGCTCTATCATCTCATGGTCAATTAGTACCCTAGGTAGAATGCTACCGTACGGGCATGGTTGTCCAAAACAGGGCAGTTTTTGTCCTAACGAAAATCGGGCATTATAACAGCTATATTTTCATACTTTCCAAAACATTACTCCTCCAAATCCATCATCCACCTTATACACCATCACCTACACCATGTGGTCATCTTACCAACCATGGTTACAAGCACATACTCCTTTCATATTAAATCAAAACATATATCCACAACTACATAATCAAGATTTCATGGTTTATATCACTTAACTTCTAAACTAAGCATAATCAACCATAAACTCATAATTCAAGTTAGGGTCTCAAGTAATATACCTTCCTTGTAGCTTCAACATCACTTAATAAACCTTGGGTACTCCTTAAAAAACCTCAATATAGCTTGAATCAACTAAAGGAACCATGAAAACAAAGTTAACAATTCGGAGTTACCATTCATCAGCTTAAAGAACATGAAAAACGACCCCCTTACCTTGCTTTTCTGGAAAAATCTTGTGAAATACGACTTGTAGCTTATCTCATGGGCTTTCTAAAAAGCTATAGAACGTAAACTTTGGCTGAGAAACGAAGAAGTTATGCTCGTTTTACTGATCTCCTGGAAATCTGGCCGAAAGTTTTCTTTTTGAAAGAAAATTGTTTTGTTTTGCTTTCTCTTGTGTAAATGATGTATATCCCTTGTTTCTATCTTGATATATCAGCTAGCTACCTTTTGTAATTGTGTTTTGGAGTCCACCAATCAAAGGGTGCCAATTGTTGTCCATCTAGACACCTTGCCATGGTGAAATGCAACTTAGTATCAAGGTTTTGGCAAGTTTACTCCTCTTCCACTTTGGTTCTAATATTTTCACCAAGTGGATTCCTTCACTTACACTTTAATTCACTTACCATACAGCTCCATGTGTAGGTTGGGCCAAAATTTGGGCTTTTACCATGCTCTAGGGCTTTTTGTTTGGGCTTAATGCAAAGTTCTTTCATCATTTGATTCATCGAAAGATTTCTATAATCGTTTCAGTGGTTTCTCCTCTGTAAATCTCTTGCATATATATTATCCTTTCCCACATCATATATTAGTGTGTTAGGGTGGTTCTAATCCTCAAGTAGATATTAAATCCAATATCCTTGGTATATTCTCTTTATCTCAGAATTTGCTCTCCCGGTTTCTCTCCCGATTTCTCAAGCGTTCTCGAACTCGTTTGCATTCTCTTTGCTCTAGGATTATATCCTCAGTCCTCTTTCCTTCTCATAATATATCCTCCCTTGGATTTCTAATATTTAATATCCTTAATTTATAATCCAATTATTATATTCCTGACTTCTCTGTCAATTATAAAATAAAATAAAGTTTGGATTCTCTGAATTCTGTCCTCGTTTCGAGTC
The DNA here is from genome assembly GCA_036435485.1 of Saposhnikovia divaricata. Classification (NCBI taxonomy): domain Eukaryota; kingdom Viridiplantae; phylum Streptophyta; class Magnoliopsida; order Apiales; family Apiaceae; genus Saposhnikovia; species Saposhnikovia divaricata. The sequence goes on from CM071600.1 coordinate 33,147,612, forward strand.
ACTTATTTTCATAGTACATCACTAATATGGTTTTTGTTTACTCATTTTCCATTTCCAATATAGAGCACCTACACACCATTTTCCTAAATTCCTCGAGATCACTATTCATTTAATCACTGTAGCCTTCCTAAAGTTAGGGTTATTACATTCTTCCCCCCTTAAAAGGATTCCGTCCCGGAATCATGTTGAAAATACTAATGAATACTTTTCTCACCTGACAAATTTCTAATTCTCACACTACTTCCTTTATCCTTCAGTTCTTTCATAACATCTCTACCTTGTTTGCGCAAATACACTAACATACACTTGCCTGTCATTCATCAACATGCCATTTAGCTTATCAATAGCAGTACTTTTACTATCTTTTCCTTGCAAATCTCCTCCTGTTTTCAGTCATTCTATATTATCTCATCTCTCCTTTCTCCTCTAATTAAGGGTATCGGCCACCACATTGGCCTTTTCTGAATGTTAGTGTATCTCACTATGGTTTGGCTATATTTTGATCTCTATCATGACATAAATATTAATACTCCAATCTTCCTATATCTCATCTCTGTAAAATTTTCCAGAAAATAAGCTGTAATAATATTTTTTGAAACTATTGTAAGAAAATATCAATTATAATATATATTTCATGTTCGTACTTATAGGAGCAGATAATTTCCCTTCATTCTAAGGGTTTTCCTTGCATTTTCCCCATTATTCCCAAATCTCCTTTTTATTGAGTCCTCTAACTCTTAACAGAAATTGATTTGGATGACACGAGAATAACTCACTTTCTTATATCACCATACTTTACTTTCTCACAGATAGATTATTCTTATCTATTTTATCAGCCCATTTACACCATTCATTGACTTAGTCGATCCCTAACCAAACATTTACACTTAAGAGGTCAAATTAGTCGTACTTGCAATTTCCTCCGGATACCTTATCCCATATGTCTATTGTTCACTATACGCTCTTTACATCTTACTGATCCACCTTAGTTCCTTCATGATATACTATCTATTCCACATCTGTAATTTCCCTTTATTATTCTCATCAAAATCTTTACCTCAAGTTTTAGTTATTCACACCTTTTTGGATTAATCCTTTGAATAATTAACATCTTTAATCTTTCTCTTTGCTACTTAGGGTACTAGTCACAATATTGTCCTTCCTCCACTAATAGTTATTGCACCTCGAAATCCTTCATTAATTATCCCCACTGCCTTTGTTTATCCTTATTCTGACTCTATCCTCAAAATACACCTTACTTTCAATAATAAATCTCAATTATGCCTTAAAATTCCTTATATTCTTTTCTCTTACTAATCATCAGATATACCCATCTCTTTTCACGAAATTCCTTCCTCTCTTATATTAAAACCCTTCTAGCTCTAATTATCTTTTATTGAAATTTCCCTTGGAATCTTAAGTTTCCTCGTATAATCACGTATACTCTAAACCTTACTTTCATTATTCTATCCATAAAAAAAAATCTTCTATATTCGAAACAATTGATAGAATCCGAGAAACTTTGAATTGAAACTAACCCATAAACCAGTAAAGGTCCCCTAACAATTTATAAGATTAAGAGTTTTAAATAGCTCTTATTCGAAATAAAAGAATATTTGGGAAATCAATATGATGGAAGAACCCGTACGTCACACAAGTGAAGGCGTCCCCTCCGACTTTCTATCACACAGACAGATCATCCTTGTGTATACATGTAACGCCCCCAAATCCGGGGTCAGTAGATTTGGGCGTCACGCTAACAAACTCAATAATTCTAACGAAAATTGGCCATGATGTATTCGTAAATACAACATAAACCTGCTAAATACTAAACTGAAAATCTGAAATCCAAAATAAAATTGAAATAAAAACAAAAACTCAATCAACAGCTCTTTGACCCCAACTCCTAACTCAGGATCTTAGGTTACAGTTCTAGAAACAAGAAAAACCCAAAACCAACTTAAATACAACTTTAATTACAAAACTTAATACAGACCTAAATCACTGATATAACTTCGAATAGAAGTATACCAGGCCAACTAATCAAATACATAATATCACTACTAAAATATATTTACATACAACAAATCAATTACAAATCTAACTACCGTGATCCACGTCAGCTTCACAACTGCATCCTGTTCCTTCTTCTATCCACTTTCTGAACTGTGCAGGCTAAGTCTCACCAACTAGTTTACTGAAAAGTTAGATTTTAAAAACAACAAGTGTGAGCCAAAGAACGCTCAGCAAGTTATATATATATAAAACTGAACTGGATTAAACAAGAATGCAATAGTTGCAATTCGAGAAATAGGAACGATAAACATGAGCGAAGAAATACTCACCAATTTATAACCAATACTATAATTGAAATCTGGATTCTTAACTTTAACAAGAGGTTAATATCATTTAAAACCTTTATAACTCAAAATCAAGATTTAATAACTGCGAAGGGTCGTAATACTAGATTCAATACTTTTAACACTCGCAAAATACTTAACTAACGCTTTAACAAAATCTCCAAGAAATTCTCATTTACTCAAATTTCATTCATGTCGCTAAGCGTTTGCACACCTAGCTGCCTAACCGGCCTGACAATCATGAGTTTGAATAAACAAGAAGATCTCAAATCATTCTCGGTTCTCACTATCACTGCGCAACACATGCCACAGTGACCGTAATAACCGTGAATTAGTTTTCACCAAGCAAAATATAAAACTACTCTTCTATTTATTACTAACCATCTCTGCCCCAGATAAAACTTTGAGAGAAAGAATATCAAGAATCCCCCAATCATTCTTACTCCACTTTCACGTACAATGTTACTTGTGAAGGGAATAACTGGAAAACTTCTATCTATCCTTAATCTCAATATTTTACTGGGGTTTCAAATTTAATCATATAGACAACTAACTCTAAAATACACAATTTCTAAAATGATAATCATTACCGTAATATAGATATATCTAATCAAAACATTCACCTCATTTAAGTTATTCCATCAATAAAACATAAAAACATTCATATCTTTAAAACCATTCCACAATAAAACATACTTTCCGCAAAACTTTTTGAAACATTTAAATTGATTTTATTATTCTTCTGATTACGGACAATACGGGTGATCAGCCACGTAAAGTCTCCATTCATTTGAAACTGGGTTCCCATTGAGGCAACACATTGGCCTTTAATGCTGGACTAGGACCACCCTAGCCTCTTACGCTAAATAAAAGTGCTGGACTAGGACCACCCTAGCCTCTTACGCTTAACAAAAGTGCTGGACTAGGACCACCCTAGCCTCTTACGCTTATCCAACTTATAAACCATCATATTAATACTTTAAAACATTTCACTTTTCAGTCCTTTATACTCACTGGCAAAAGACCAGCCCAGTATAAGGAAATTTTAAAACATCTTTAATTAATAACCATTTTAGGAAGCCATGCTAAAAGATTTAGAAACATAGAAGCATTCGATATACGGAATAAAATACATCCTTATCAGTAATTCGAAGGAAAGAATACTAGCAATATGAATTTTGAAGGGATTAATTATACTGAATAAAAACATAAGTATCTCGCTTGAACGATAAGCGAGGGTTAGTACACTTGCCTCGATTCCAATGCATCGATTCGCTACTTACTGTACTTCGGTCTTTACTCGTCATGCATTCATTTCCTTCAGTCGTCTCGTCAACACGCTCGCTGGGTCCACATCGAATCCCTAATTATACTCGAATAATAGTAAGGTACTATTTAGTACATACACAACCAAATCAATAACTAATTACTTGTAACTCACAAAGCAATACATACATAAATATATATACCCACACCACATAATTATCACATACGTACTTAAATACTCATACACCTCATGCCTTTAAATCTTTTAAATCAAATAATTAAATAACTTTAAATACAGGGAAATTTCAGAAAATTTCGGCATGAAGTATTCGTTTACCGGACTATGGGCACAGCCCCTCAAATACAATTCAAACCCTGCTTTTATAAAAATAAAGCTGCCTCAACTTGCAGCAACATAAAATAAACAAATAATGAAAAGTACCCGCCCAGACATGCGGCACCTAGCACATAATGAAAAGTATCCGCCCAGACATGCGGCAACTAAACACGTAAGAAAAATAAACTACGTTTATCCACATTTAAGCCAACACCACGTAGTTGGCACTTATACTTTCAACATATACTATAACTTGATTTATACCATTTAGCACATAGCCAATTAACCATTCATATACTTACACCTCCTATAACAATAACAATTCAACTTTCTACCCAAAACCATTATCGATAATCATTTGACCAATTGTAAACAAATACCAAGTAATTGACTCGACTTATAGCACTTAGCACGTAAACATTCATCGATGGCCATAAACAACTAGCAATTAGTACTTAACATTTAAATCGAAATATACTACTAACGCAGTTATACAATTACTTAATCGAAAACATTTACAATTAGCAAACCCATATAACTCTAACAACTATAATCACTTAATCAAAGTCATTTTAATCCCAAATACTATTGACTGATAACCGACCCTCAATTAGCCACATATAAACCAACATATAACTTCAATTACTATAGTCATTCGAAAATCACTTTACAATAGAGATTTAAAGCCATATACATACCTAAAGTTAATATCCACTTAACTTACCAAATAAATCTCAATAAACTCTGAAATTCCATTTAATAAAGCAAATTCAATTTATAAACACAAAATCATTAACCACGTATCCATAACTTAACAACTTAACTCATTCTTAAATTAAATTACCAAAATCTCATAATTATCCTTATTCAAGCAAAATTCGAATTCCACGTATTATACTTTCTGAAAATTTCACTTATACCATAATTACTAACACTCGGCATATAATCACCCCTTTTTAAATATCTTAATCATATCACAAATCGATAACTAGTACTTAACAACTAACAATTATAGTTCACAATTACGAACTCCTCGAATTAATTACGAAAATTAAATACATAGTAATTTGAATTACACATTACTAAATTACCATTCTTAAAACAACCATGTACACGTAACCATTTAACTCATTTTCAATTTCATCACTAAAATCCCCAAAATCATAATTAACAACTATATATACAATGAACTTTCCGAACTTAAATTCCGAAAATTATAACCATATTAATTATCAATTCCCGAAATTACTACGAAAATTAATACAATAATATTGCAATTTAACTCCATAATCATATTTAACAACTATAAATCCCCCGAATTAAATCACGGAAATCAAACAATATTCATAATTCACAATTAAGCTACTTATGAAAGTTAACACATAATCTCGCAAATTAAGACTAATTAAATTACAATAATAAACTCGAAATTTAAATATAATCTAACACGGAAATTAAATAATTAAACACGAAGGTATACCATTTTCCGGTGACCACCGCGAAAACTCCACCATCTTCACCTCTCTCTCTCTCCCTCTCTCTCTCTCTCTCTCTCTCTCTCTGTACAGACCTGTCGCCGCCCCTCACCCGCACCACCGCGAGCAGCCACCGCCGGCCACCACGCGGTGGCGCCGCCTGCACAGCCGCCGGAGCTCGCCACCAGCGCACTACAGTCCGAGTTCTTCCCTTCCTCTGCACAGTCGCGCCTCCCCTCACCTTTCATCTCCACACACACACAATCAGACACGCATATATACATATATGTATGTATATACTCTCCTCCCCCATTTGTTTTCTTCCCGATTCCCCTTTCTCTCCCGATTCTCTCTTCCTTTTTTTTTTCTGCGTTCTCTCCCCCCAATCTCTCCCGAAGCTTCTGTCTGCGTTGTTCCTTTTAATGGGCTTGGCCCAATACTCTTATTACCACTCAACTTCTGTTCGGCCCAAATACATTCTAATAAGCAACTTATAAAAATCATAATTATATAAAACTTCCGGAAAACTACTCTTTTCATTTTTAAAAATAAAGAATATTAAATTACGAGCACACACATATTTTTAAAATATTTTTCGGATCAAAAATGAATTAAATATGAATTTTCAAAGTTTTGATCTTTTAAATACAATAAAACTCTTAAAATCATTTTAAAATACAAAAACTCCAAAATTAAATCTCCCGAAAATTTTAAAAACTAATTAATATTATAAAGATAATATTACAAAAGATTTTGGGATTTTTAATAACTCTGATAATTAAATACAGATTTTTAAAGATCAATAATACTTGATTTAGACATTTCTAAATCACAAAAAAAATACCAATAAAATACTGGGGCACACATAACTCAATATATACTTATATAAACTCAATACTAAATATCGTTGAATTCCACAACGATATCCTCAAATCCAATTTCATCCTTTAAATACTAATTGACATAATTAAATAATAATAAAAAAATAATAATAATAAATCCTAAAATAATCTGGGATCTTACATTCTACCCACCTTAAAAGAATTCCGTCCTCGGAATCAGGTAAAGAAGGGTTACTGGGCCAACTCGGGTTGCATCTGCAACTCTACTAATCTATACTCAGGATACTTATTTACTATACTGGGATCTCTACTGATCTCTCTATATAGAACAACTCTAATCGATACTATATGTCACGCGTTACTAGCATTCTAAACTCCATTGGCTTACGATCAAGATTACTCGAGACATTATGATTCATGATATTTGAAGAGAACGATTTCACATTGTAGCAAAGGTTCCACAATTGTAGAATTAATTTATGAGGTTTCAAACAAATATTCTTTGAAATGAAAGATTACTGAGTGATCAATATGATCAAATGAACCTTGTTGCGTGCCTTATTCAAGACATGACTAAAGGTAATTAACCTTCTTGTACTTCACAACACACAAGTGATGGCGTCCCATCAGACTGCTATCACACAGACAAACAGTCCTTGTGTCCCCTATAAATAGGGTTGTTCACCTCAGTTGGAGTAAAGAAAACATAAAAAGATTCGAACATCGAATTAACAATCAATTGATGAGAAATTCTCAGACATACCCCTGGATTACAACTAAACGGATTCCATGGGTACTACTTCAGAAGAAAAAGATAGTCAGGAAAGAAATAACTGGCACAATACTAAGAAATGATGGTCTGTCAACAATAGGATTTTTCACTGATGAAGAAATTTCGAAACTCATATATCAAACTTGACAGGGTTTAGAAATAAAAGAAATAGGCATTAAAGCCTCCATCATAACTGGAAATCCAACTTCAGGGAAAGAAAATTGTCAAAATAAACTCATCAAGGGAATATTGATTAAGAAAGAAAGGTATTGCCAGGGTCTCCACGTACATCTTCTTTGTCGACTCCTTCGCTGACTCGCCATTCGATCTAGACTCTGAAGGTTCCACTACCTACAGCCTCAAGGGTTTCTACCCAACTCCGCTCAACTATCTGCCACCACTTACATCTTAACTTACTAACTGGTACTATATACAATAGTCCAACACGAGTCCTATATGAACTCTGACGTTCCTTACTTAACTATACACACTCCTACACACTCGCGTTTCTAGTTTACTATAACCTACGCTCTGATACCAACTTGTAACGCCCCCAAATCCGGGGTCAGTAGATTTGGGCGTCACGCTAACAAACTCAATAATTCTAACGAAAATTGGCCATGATGTATTCGTAAATACAACATAAACCTGCTAAATACTAAACTGAAAATCTGAAATCCAAAATAAAATTGAAATAAAAACAAAAACTCAATCAACAGCTCTTTGACCCCAACTCCTAACTCAGGATCTTAGGTTACAGTTCTAGAAACAAGAAAAACCCAAAACCAACTTAAATACAACTTTAATTACAAAACTTAATACAGACCTAAATCACTGATATAACTTCGAATAGAAGTATACCAGGCCAACTAATCAAATACATAATATCACTACTAAAATATATTTACATACAACAAATCAATTACAAATCTAACTACCGTGATCCACGTCAGCTTCACAACTGCATCCTGTTCCTTCTTCTATCCACTTTCTGAACTGTGCAGGCTAAGTCTCACCAACTAGTTTACTGAAAAGTTAGATTTTAAAAACAACAAGTGTGAGCCAAAGAACGCTCAGCAAGTTATATATATATAAAACTGAACTGGATTAAACAAGAATGCAATAGTTGCAATTCGAGAAATAGGAACGATAAACATGAGCGAAGAAATACTCACCAATTTATAACCAATACTATAATTGAAATCTGGATTCTTAACTTTAACAAGAGGTTAATATCATTTAAAACCTTTATAACTCAAAATCAAGATTTAATAACTGCGAAGGGTCGTAATACTAGATTCAATACTTTTAACACTCGCAAAATACTTAACTAACGCTTTAACAAAATCTCCAAGAAATTCTCATTTACTCAAATTTCATTCATGTCGCTAAGCGTTTGCACACCTAGCTGCCTAACCGGCCTGACAATCATGAGTTTGAATAAACAAGAAGATCTCAAATCATTCTCGGTTCTCACTATCACTGCGCAACACATGCCACAGTGACCGTAATAACCGTGAATTAGTTTTCACCAAGCAAAATATAAAACTACTCTTCTATTTATTACTAACCATCTCTGCCCCAGATAAAACTTTGAGAGAAAGAATATCAAGAATCCCCCAATCATTCTTACTCCACTTTCACGTACAATGTTACTTGTGAAGGGAATAACTGGAAAACTTCTATCTATCCTTAATCTCAATATTTTACTGGGGTTTCAAATTTAATCATATAGACAACTAACTCTAAAATACACAATTTCTAAAATGATAATCATTACCGTAAAATAGATATATCTAATCAAAACATTCACCTCATTTAAGTTATTCCATCAATAAAACATAAAAACATTCATATCTTTAAAACCATTCCACAATAAAACATACTTTCCGTAAAACTTTTTGAAACATTTAAATTGATTTTATTATTCTTCTGATTACGGACAATACGGGTGATCAGCCACGTAAAGTCTCCATTCATTTGAAACTGGGTTCCCATTGAGGCAACACATTGGCCTTTAATGCTGGACTAGGACCACCCTAGCCTCTTACGCTAAATAAAAGTGCTGGACTAGGACCACCCTAGCCTCTTACGCTTAACAAAAGTGCTGGACTAGGACCACCCTAGCCTCTTACGCTTATCCAACTTATAAACCATCATATTAATACTTTAAAACATTTCACTTTTCAGTCCTTTATACTCACTGGCAAAAGACCAGCCCAGTATAAGGAAATTTTAAAACATCTTTAATTAATAACCATTTTAGGAAGCCATGCTAAAAGATTTAGAAACATAGAAGCATTCGATATACGGAATAAAATACATCCTTATCAGTAATTCGAAGGAAAGAATACTAGCAATATGAATTTTGAAGGGAATAATTATACTGAATAAAAACATAAGTATCTCGCTTGAACGATAAGCGAGGGTTAGTACACTTGCCTCGATTCCAATGCATCGATTCGCTACTTACTGTACTTCGGTCTTTACTCGTCATGCATTCATTTCCTTCAGTCGTCTCGTCAACACGCTCGCTGGGTCCACATCGAATCCCTAATTATACTCGAATAATAGTAAGGTACTATTTAGTACATACACAACCAAATCAATAACTAATTACTTGTAACTCACAAAGCAATACATACATAAATATATATACCCACACCACATAATTATCACATACGTACTTAAATACTCATACACCTCATGCCTTTAAATCTTTTAAATCAAATAATTAAATAACTTTAAATACAGGGAAATTTCAGAAAATTTCGGCATGAAGTATTCGTTTACCGGACTATGGGCACAGCCCCTCAAATACAATTCAAACCCTGCTTTTATAAAAATAAAGCTGCCTCAACTTGCAGCAACATAAAATAAACAAATAATGAAAAGTACCCGCCCAGACATGCGGCACCTAGCACATAATGAAAAGTATCCGCCCAGACATGCGGCAACTAAACACGTAAGAAAAATAAACTACGTTTATCCACATTTAAGCCAACACCACGTAGTTGGCACTTATACTTTCAACATATACTATAACTTGATTTATACCATTTAGCACATAGCCAATTAACCATTCATATACTTACACCTCCTATAACAATAACAATTCAACTTTCTACCCAAAACCATTATCGATAATCATTTGACCAATTGTAAACAAATACCAAGTAATTGACTCGACTTATAGCACTTAGCACGTAAACATTCATCGATGGCCATAAACAACTAGCAATTAGTACTTAACATTTAAATCGAAATATACTACTAACGCAGTTATACAATTACTTAATCGAAAACATTTACAATTAGCAAACCCATATAACTCTAACAACTATAATCACTTAATCAAAGTCATTTTAATCCCAAATACTATTGACTGATAACCGACCCTCAATTAGCCACATATAAACCAACATATAACTTCAATTACTATAGTCATTCGAAAATCACTTTACAATAGAGATTTAAAGCCATATACATACCTAAAGTTAATATCCACTTAACTTACCAAATAAATCTCAATAAACTCTGAAATTCCATTTAATAAAGCAAATTCAATTTATAAACACAAAATCATTAACCACGTATCCATAACTTAACAACTTAACTCATTCTTAAATTAAATTACCAAAATCTCATAATTATCCTTATTCAAGCAAAATTCGAATTCCACGTATTATACTTTCTGAAAATTTCACTTATACCATAATTACTAACACTCGGCATATAATCACCCCTTTTTAAATATCTTAATCATATCACAAATCGATAACTAGTACTTAACAACTAACAATTATAGTTCACAATTACGAACTCCTCGAATTAATTACGAAAATTAAATACATAGTAATTTGAATTACACATTACTAAATTACCATTCTTAAAACAACCATGTACACGTAACCATTTAACTCATTTTCAATTTCATCACTAAAATCCCCAAAATCATAATTAACAACTATATATACAATGAACTTTCCGAACTTAAATTCCGAAAATTATAACCATATTAATTATCAATTCCCGAAATTACTACGAAAATTAATACAATAATAATGCAATTTAACTCCATAATCATATTTAACAACTATAAATCCCCCGAATTAAATCACGGAAATCAAACAATATTCATAATTCACAATTAAGCTACTTATGAAAGTTAACACATAATCTCGCAAATTAAGACTAATTAAATTACAATAATAAACTCGAAATTTAAATATAATCTAACACGGAAATTAAATAATTAAACACGAAGGTATACCATTTTCCGGTGACCACCGCGAAAACTCCACCATCTTCACCTCTCTCTCTCTCCCTCTCTCTCTCTCTCTCTCTCTCTCTCTGTACAGACCTGTCGCCGCCCCTCACCCGCACCACCGCGAGCAGCCACCGCCGGCCACCACGCGGTGGCGCCGCCTGCACAGCCGCCGGAGCTCGCCACCAGCGCACTACAGTCCGAGTTCTTCCCTTCCTCTGCACAGTCGCGCCTCCCCTCACCTTTCATCTCCACACACACACAATCAGACACGCATATATACATATATGTATGTATATACTCTCCTCCCCCATTTGTTTTCTTCCCGATTCCCCTTTCTCTCCCGATTCTCTCTTCCTTTTTTTTTTCTGCGTTCTCTCCCCCCAATCTCTCCCGAAGCTTCTGTCTGCGTTGTTCCTTTTAATGGGCTTGGCCCAATACTCTTATTACCACTCAACTTCTGTTCGGCCCAAATACATTCTAATAAGCAACTTATAAAAATCATAATTATATAAAACTTCCGGAAAACTACTCTTTTCATTTTTAAAAATAAAGAATATTAAATTACGAGCACACACATATTTTTAAAATATTTTTCGGATCAAAAATGAATTAAATATGAATTTTCAAAGTTTTGATCCTTTAAATACAATAAAACTCTTAAAATCATTTTAAAATACAAAAACTCCAAAATTAAATCTCCCGAAAATTTTAAAAACTAATTAATATTATAAAGATAATATTACAAAAGATTTTGGGATTTTTAATAACTCTGATAATTAAATACAGATTTTTAAAGATCAATAATACTTGATTTAGACATTTCTAAATCACAAAAAAAATACCAATAAAATACTGGGGCACACATAACTCAATATATACTTATATAAACTCAATACTAAATATCGTTGAATTCCACAACGATATCCTCAAATCCAATTTCATCCTTTAAATACTAATTGACATAATTAAATAATAATAAAAAAATAATAATAATAAATCCTAAAATAATCTGGGATCTTACAATACATATAGAGCTGTTCCTCTTAGTTGGAGTAAGAAATATAGAGGGAAATTTAAATCACGATGATAAACGCCATCTTCCAAAAATAATCTTAGAAGAATATTTTGACTAAGATAGATAAAATACAATTTTGAAACACATTTCAAGGGTACCAGAAAGTTTTGAAAAGATACAGGCACTTAATAAATAAGAAGTGCTAGATCACAACTGGAATTACCCATCAGTGAAGGAAAATTGAAAGTAGTTACCGTTAATAGCCTCTGCCCAATTGAAAATCCCAATAATGGAAGGTTTTCCTCAAAGACTATTTATATCTTAGACTGCGTATTATCCAAAATTTCTTAAATTTGGCACTCACCATGTAGCCTTAACCTATCGTCTGCTATTCCCAATTATCTTCATTTACCTAGTCGTGACTTGACTCGATACTCTATGCCTTTATCTATAATAGAACACAACCTTCTAATCGATATACTTACGTAATGTTGATCGTCTTATCCTGACAATGCTCCGGTATTAAGGACCCTTCAAACTATACTTCTAAATTGCATATTCTAACATATCTCGTATACTCACGAGGTTATCTAACGTACACTTCCCGATACATCAAGTATTCCCTTTCCCATACCGATCCCGTGTGCTACATAAACTTAACACTTTTAGCATAATAACCTTTTCATTTAAGTCAATCTCGGAATTTCTCAGTCTGTCTTGGTCCTTAAGGTATATCTTGGCTTTACCGACAAATCTCAGTTTCACCATTTCATCTCCACAATCAATTGAAACAATCAATGTCTGTTCACCAATCCACTTACAATATTTCTTCAAACTCCCTTAAACACAAGAAGACTTTAAATACCCTTAACTTTGGCTCACCAATCTCCTCTCCCTATACTAAAACATAAACTTTTATTAGTAATAATCTATAAAATTATAATCCCTACTTAGAATAAACACTTCGTTCGATAAACCACCCTTGAACTCGATGTGAGTTCATATTTTATATCATTACATATATATCTATATGTGTATATTATTATCACTTTTGTTCCTGAGCAATATGACTCTAAGCTCTGATACCATCTGTGACGCCCCTGGATCCAGGGTCATGGATCCGGGCCGTCAAGGTCCAATTTCCATTCATTAACAACATTTCTTGGATCTTTTTTATATATATATATAATTAATACAAATTAATACTTTCATAAATGACCCCACACTAATATCATCACACACCAGTCATATGCTCAGAGAACAACATCCATAAATGATAGCAGTTAAAGATAAACTATTGTTACAATCCCAGAATACCATCTATTATACCCATATATAAGTATATACTACCTTGAGAACAGGTGTCGATACTCTCTCATAAGGTAGACTTCCCCTTTACCCTCTTCCGGGTTGTACTGCGACGTTTCAGCACCTGATCTAGCTGTTATATAAATAAATAGCAAGAGTGAGCTATAATAGCTCAGCAAGATAAATTTTATAAACTAGCTTCAAAAGAAACATAAATGTATCTGTATAATAAGCAGAAGACAAATCATAATTATTATAAAAAGAATTTATTTTTTATTTGATAACTACTTCTTCCAAATATTTTATACTAAAAGAAATATATAGCATTCTAATATCAACTTCTCTTCTAATATAATATCAGTTTTTCTTCTATAATAATTAAAAACCATTACATCACCTCAGCATAATATTTCAAGATAATATATCATCTACACATCATCTCTCAATACAATCTTTCCATTTCCCTATTTATACAAAAATTATATAAAAATACTATAAAATCAGTTTCTCTTCTTACTGTAAAAACAATTCCATCATTTCATACCTTTTTCCTTTTTCAGAATACAGATCTGAAAACCATTATCAATTCTTTCTTTTCAAAAACATTGGGGATATCTGCTGTCGCCTGATACGTTAGGACGGTGATCAGTCGCCTAATCGTACCTGCTCTCTTTTTACTACCGGTAGAAGGAATGAAGATCATCCCTAGAGGAAGGCCACCTGCTAACATCCTCCCTTGGCATCTTCGTGCCGTAATAAAAATAATAAATGCTGGACTGTGTCGCACACAGCCCTGACACAGGCACTTACGCAAGTCTGTTGCAATCCCCCTTTTTGTCAAATCATTATTCCCTTTATCAAATATCATTCCACATTTCCATTTTCTCGCTTTCATTTCCACATATCATTCACATTTCCATTCACATATATCATCACCTTTAAAACATATGTCATAATACTTTAATTATGACTCAGACATCTCCTTTGTATTCAATGAAATCAAAGACGCTTTTATATGCATAAAATATTCCAACTATTTTGAAAGTAATAATCAAATAATATTTATTAAATCACAAATGTTTAAAGATTATTTTTAACAAAATATCATTAAACCATATAACCCTAGATAACAACTGATACCATTCTTTTATTTACTTTAGATAACAACTGATACCATTCTCTCATATTCTCTTAATCATAAGGCATGTTCACTTCATGCATAATCATCTCTATACATATCCATCTCATACTCATATCCATATTCATATCCATCTCATACTCATATCCATATTCATATCCATCTCATACTCATATCCATATTCATATCCATATACATCTTCATATACCTTTCTTTTTAATACAAATACTCAAGGAAGACAATTTCTTCACAATATAGTAAATAATAGCATCACATGTATATATATTCCAAGAAATCAAGTTTCTTTGAAGATAATAATTTTCCAAGTAGGGATAGAAAATATCTTGCCTCGATCTCGATGTCCTGAAGGTATGGCTCGTGGCTCTCCCGGAGTTTCTATAAACACGAAAAGGACCGTCGTTAGAATACCACATCTCTTACTCACCTCACTCTTGCATAACAATACCCTTGACACTTTAATATATGTTTCACATGTTATTCATAACCCAAGTGTTCAAAAACCTAACCATTTTAGGTTAAATCAAGGTTTCGGTGCTTATTCACCATTTCCCTTAACAACCACACTTGACTATAAAAATTCTCAGAAAATAAAGATTTCGAATTTTACTACAAGGTCAACTGGTAATGACTACTTTACTACAATATCCCAAAATTTTATAATTTTTAAGTAAGGTAGTTATAGCCTCAAAGTTGGTACAACTACGTTTTCTCGGTTTCTGAACGTCTTTCACTAAAACTGACTTTTCTCCTAAACCGTTCATCAGATTTTAACGTACTTTATATCAAAACGATCTATGAACTAAGCTCTATCATCTCATGGTCAATTAGTACCCTAGGTAGAATGCTACCGTACGGGCATGGTTGTCCAAAACAGGGCAGTTTTTGTCCTAACGAAAATCGGGCATTATAACGGCTATATTTTCATACTTTCCAAAACATTACTCCTCCAAATCCATCATCCACCTTATACACCATCACCTACACCATGTGGTCATCTTACCAACCATGGTTACAAGCACATACTCCTTTCATATTAAATCAAAACACATATCCACAACTACATAATCAAGATTTCATGGTTTATATCACTTAACTTCTAAACTAAGCATAATCAACCATAAACTCATAATTCAAGTTAGGGTCTCAAGTAATATACCTTCCTTGTAGCTTCAACATCACTTAATAAACCTTGGGTACTCCTTAAAAAACCTCAATATAGCTTGAATCAACTAAAGGAACCATGAAAACAAAGTTAACAATTCGGAGTTACCATTCATCAGCTTAAAGAACATGAAAAACGACCCCCTTACCTTGCTTTTCTGGAAAAATCTTGTGAAATACGACTTGTAGCTTATCTCATGGGCTTTCTAAAAAGCTATAGAACGTAAACTTTGGCTGAGAAACGAAGAAGTTATGCTCGTTTTACTGATCTCCTGGAAATCTGGCCGAAAGTTTTCTTCTTGAAAGAAAATTGTTTTGTTTTGCTTTCTCTTGTGTAAATGATGTATATCCCTTGTTTCTATCTTGATATATCAGCTAGCTACCTTTTGTAATTGTGTTTTGGAGTCCACCAATCAAAGGGTGCCAATTGTTGTCCATCTAGACACCTTGCCATGGTGAAATGCAACTTAGTATCAAGGTTTTGGCAAGTTTACTCCTCTTCCACTTTGGTTCTAATATTTTCACCAAGTGGATTCCTTCACTTACACTTTAATTCACTTACCATACAGCTCCATGTGTAGGTTGGGCCAAAATTTGGGCTTTTACCATGCTCTAGGGCTTTTTGTTTGGGCTTAATGCAAAGTTCTTTCATCATTTGATTCATCGAAAGATTTCTATAATCGTTTCAGTGGTTTCTCCTCTGTAAATCTCTTGCATATATATTATCCTTTCCCACATCATATATTAGTGTGTTAGGGTGGTTCTAATCCTCAAGTAGATATTAAATCCAATATCCTTGGTATATTCTCTTTATCTCAGAATTTGCTCTCCCGGTTTCTCTCCCGATTTCTCAAGCGTTCTCGAACTCGTTTGCATTCTCTTTGCTCTAGGATTATATCCTCAGTCCTCTTTCCTTCTCATAATATATCCTCCCTTGGATTTCTAATATTTAATATCCTTAATTTATAATCCAATTATTATATTCCTGACTTCTCTGTCAATTATAAAATAAAATAAAGTTTGGATTCTCTGAATTCTGTCCTCGTTTCGAGTCACTTATTTTCATAGTACATCACTAATATGGTTTTTGTTTACTCATTTTCCATTTCCAATATAGAGCACCTACACACCATTTTCCTAAATTCCTCGAGATCACTATTCATTTAATCACTGTAGCCTTCCTAAAGTTAGGGTTATTACAATATCTCATTATTTAATATTATTTCAATATTTTCATATTACAATTTGTACTTGAACAAACATGTTCTTATGATTTATATATATACTTGTGTCTTAGACGAAAAAAGTTAACAGCAATTAACCGAATTGATTACAAGCAAAAAAGGTGATTACAAAATAAGATTTTATGTGGTATTAAATTTTGAGAAAATTAACTCTCATACACACACACACACACACATATATATATCTTGCACGCCATATTATCTAAACTCAAATATTGGAAATTTTTTTATGGGTTAATTGGCTATTTCATAACTGAACTCGTGCCAAACTTGCAGTTGGGTAACTGAACTCAAAAAGCTTGCAGTCAACTCATCAAACTAATTAAAACTTGCAATTGACTAACCACCGTTAACTCCATCTAACGTCCCTGACGGAAATCTGACGTGGCATGCTTATGTGTTAAAAGTTTACACGTTGTTGCCAAATTTATAACTAATTACTTTAAAAACTCATAAATTATTTTAAACTCCTCTTACATTTTTATTTTCTTTCTTTTTATTCACCAGCCACCTTCCTCCCGCATTCACACCCATCGCCGAACTCCGTTCTCCTCTCTTTCAACTCCGTTCTCCTCTCTTTCTTTCACCACCAATCCAACCGCCCTTAACCCACCACTATCGCCACCATCCCCTCAACCCACCGTTTACCAACATCTCACCACTTCGACCTTCCAAAACAGCCCTCTCCATCGATCCATTTCAATCTCCTCCTCAACCTCCCCTTTCATTCAAACCCATAAAAACGATGAGTTACACAAAGCACCACACCCGTAGACAATTATATTCTGAAGCAGAAAAACCTAAATAACTGATTTCAAATCCGTCAATCTTACCAACTTTAAACCATCATAGCAATGTGAAAACTCAAACACAATCAACAATTCAAACAACGCCAGCAATCAACTCGCCTCCACCGCCAGCATCTCTACCCCCTTTTTAGTCTCCTCCGACCAACAGCCCTCCTCCGTTCACCTGCTCCATTTCGGCGCCACCCTTTCATTCAAACCCACCACACCAGCAACTCTTAACTTCCCCTCCTTCCCGTCCTCCCACCTCCTCAACCACCCTTCTCCTCCGACCAACTACCACCACTGCCTTTCTCCTTAATCTCGCGTCGACACCACCCCTTGCAACAACCCAGCCAATTACATCACACACAGTTCGTACCCAACGATTAAATACTAAAATAGAGCATAATCATCAAAATTAAACCTAAAAGTAAAAACCCCAATTTCATAGACATCAAAATTTTTACCCCAAATTCGATTTTGTTGACTAAAATGGATTGAGGACAGTGAAAGCTTCATTTTGATGGTTTAATTGCTTCGTTTGGACTCGTAAATCTTTAGAACGGTGGTGGTTGGCGGCAACAGTACGGGAAGAGGGAGAGAGGCGGTGAGAGAGAAAGAGAGGGGGGAGGTGTCTGTACGAAGGGGGTTGGGTGGGTTGGGAAATAAAAAAGAAAAATTCTTATAAATTATTTACATTATCTAAAAATATAGCCAGATTGATGAAGATGAATTTGAAGATGTAGATGAATATATAAATGTATTTGTAAATTGTAATCAATAATGTATAAAAGATAATAATTTATTAATGAAATGAATGAATGAGTCTATGTGGCAGCTGATTTGTCAAATGTGAGGAGAGAGAAAAGTCTACGTGGCAGCTTATGTGTATAAAATTAACGGACCTCCGTTAAAAGTCAACAGAAGTTAACGGTCGTGCAAGTTTTTAATAGTTTAATTATGAGATTGCAAGGTTTAATTAATCTGATGACGTTAATGCAAGTTTTTTGAGTTCGATTACCCAACTGCAAGTTGAGTACGAGTTTAGTTATGAATTTGCCAATTAACCCATTTTTTTATACATTATATTTAATAAGTAAAAAATATATAAAATTTATATATGACCCAATTATAAAGTGAAATGAGACAATCATCACTACTAAATTAGTGCATTCAACAGTACACAATCAGTGAATTTTTTCTCTCTAGATGCTCAAAGTTGTCTTGTCTATATGACAAGTTTATATTATATTAAGCCATCTTCTTAAACCTAAACACAAAAATCCAGTTTAATCACATACATAATCATTATGAGTCAATACAATAAGTCCAATCTAGAAGACCTTTATGCAAATCTATCCATCGAAGATGATGAGGAGGGCGGAGTAGTAATAGGGGTGGAGGAGGTTAAAGAAAAGAAAGACACGTTTATGCTTGTAGGGCGCTTCATGACAGATAAGAATATCAACTTCCAGGCAATGAGGAATCTGTTGGCATCCATTTGGAGACCTAAGGAAGGGATGGAGGTACATGACATAGGGGGTATAGATTTTCTTTTATCTTTTATCACATCATGGATCTACGTAAGGTGATTGATGGGGGGCCATGGTCCTTCGAGCAGAATATGTTAATTTATAAACAGGTGCAGAAGGAGGATGATCCAAATACAATACAGTTAAATGAGGTGGATATCTGGGTTCAGGTGCACGACATTCCCAAGGGTTTCATATCGGAGAATATATTGAAAAGTGTTGGAAATTTTGTGGGGAAATATGTGAAATCAGACACTACAAACTTTGAAGGGATGTGGAAAGCATATGTAAGAATTCGAGTCACTCTTGATTTACAAAAAACCCTGAAGAGAAGAATGAAGATTAAGAAAGAAGGTGGAACATGGAGTTGGATCAACTTTAAGTATGAGAGATTGGGGAATTTCTGTTTCGTGTGTAGAATTATTGGCCATACAGATTGGGAATGCAACATTGTTAATGAGAATCCGGATAAAGAAATAGAACGGGCATATGGAGTTTGGTTAAGAGCACAATCTCGAGGTACTAAGTATAATGTGGGTGCTAGATGGCTGAGAAATCCGGAAGGAGGAGGGGGTGGACGGAACACGGTGGTGCAGCAAAAAATCAGGCGACAGGAAGTGGTGAAACAAACATGACGAGATTCGAGGAAGTGGCAGGAGTCATGCGAGAAAAAGGTGGAGAAAAAGGAGCTATTATGATTACACCACGAAATCAGGAGATAAGGAAGGAAACAGAAACAGAATCAGATTTGAGTGATAATGTGGAAAATTTAAATGTGATACTGGATCCTAAACGAAGGCGCACGAAAATAATTCAAAATACAATGGATCATGGGCCTACAAACATGGTTACAGATGGGCCTAAGGAAGGAAATACTGAAACAGCAAATGAGGAGAACGTGTCAAAAAACTTTTATGGGGTGGGCTCTGGATTCCAGGCCCACCGAGGATTATGAGTTTCTTAGTATGGAACTGTCATGGTTTGGCCAAACCACGAGCAGTTCGATTTCTTCGTGAAATCATCACTCAGCTAAGGCCAAATTTAGTCTTTTTATCACAAACGTTTGCTACAGAGAAGAGAATAGAACAGATTTGTAAGACGATTCATTTTGCTGGTTGGTATGTGGTGGAATCTCAGAGACATGGAGGAGGTTTAGCACTAATGTGGAAAAATGAAGGGGGAGTAAAAATCAGAAGTAGTAATAATCACTATATTGATTTTGAAGTGAATTGTGAGCAAGTGGGGTGATGGCGTTATACGGGATTTTATGGATGTCTGGAACGTAGGAGGAGGAGAGAATCATGGCAGATGATAAGAAACTTAGCTGCAGAATCACAATTACCGTGGTGCATTATCGGTGATTTTAACGATATGATGCATAGTCATGAAAAGCAAGGCGAAAGAAGACATGAGACTGCTCTGTTGGAAGGCTTTAAAGAAGCTGTGCATGATAGTGGGCTCAGTGATTTAGGATATGTTGGAAGTGAGTTTACATGGGAAAAGTCGAGGGGGAGTATTGCATGGGTACAAGAAAGACTTGATAGGGGACTAGCTAATCAAGAATGGAGGGATATGTTTCCTAGAGCTACTGTCAAAGTCATTGAGGTATCGTCTTCTGTTCATATGCCTCTCTTTCTGGAATTTAATAAGTTAATGTATACTCCAAAGAAGAAACGTTTTCGCTTTGAAAACATGTGGATCAGAGAAGAGCAATGTTTTAATTTAGTTCAACAAAGCTGAACACAAGAGGCTGGTAGAAGCATTGTAGAAAAAGTGGACTACTACTGTTTAAAGCTTGAAGAATGGGGGGGAGGGAGAGTAAAGGAGATGAAAATAAAAATTAAGGATGCTAGGAAAGAAATAAGGAAATATCAATCTCGACGTGATGCATATGGTGTAGAGAAGTGTAATAAAGCCAGATGGGAATTCTTGAAGCTACTTGAAAAACAAGAGATTTATTGGAAGCAGCGGCAAAGCAATTTTGGCTCAAGGAAGGAGACCAAAATACAAGATTCTTCCATAGTTATGCTAATGGGAGGAAACGAAATAACCAGCTGACAGGATTAAGGGATCAATATGGGGTTTGGAAAAATGATCCGGAAGAAGTAAAGCAAATAATCACCGAGTATTTCGAAGAGTTGTTTCAGGCGACTATGACAGCAGACAGACTCTGTTAGGAATAATTCATGAGTTGTGATGTTAAGAATAGAATTTTGCTAATACTTCTTGTATATCCTGATCTTATAAAGGATTTAGCACTTTGTATAGGATATATGTGTTAGACAGTAATCTGTAGAGTTTAGTCATGAACAGTGCATCAGAGACTACATTTCAGGAACTAAGAGCAGATCCTGATACAGCAAGTCAGATCCTGATCAAATACTGATGGGATGATCAGATCCTGATGCAATGGGAAATCCTGATATCAGTCGTGTTACTGATGATGTCATTATGGATGCTACAGAAACTGGCAAGTGCTATAAAACAGGATCTTTGTTTTGGAGAACAAGCAAGAAGATATTGTGAAGGAAACGAATTCTCTATTGATGGAAACTATCAATTGGACGGCAGAACATTGTCATAGATAGATTATAATTATGTTATTAGTTGATAGGTAGCATTATAAATACTCTCTCAATATCATTGTAAAAAGAGCAAATTGAGAAATATAGAGTGCATATCGTGTGAAGCTCTGTATAAGGTTTGTATTCAAGAGTTCGAAACAAACAGAGAGAGAGATTTGTATTGTCAACAGCTGCTAAAGGTATTGTACACCTTTGGTAGAGTTTGTATTTGATTTATTTTAATACAAACAAAGTTTGATTCATTCGTTTGTTCTTGTTCATCTAATCAAGCAAAAATCAGACACGATTATATAACTTGTATTCAACCCCCTTCTACAAGTTATTCGAGTTAACAATTGGTATCAAAGCAGGTTGATTTCGAATAATCATAAAGATCTGCAATCATGTCTGGTTACAAGGATGGTAATACTAAGATCCCTATGCTCAAGAGAAACAAATATACTCTATGGGAAGTGAAGATGTTGCATCACCTGGAAGAAACAGATCCTGATTATCTTGACAGAATCAGAGATGGGCCTTTTGTTCCAACAAGGCTTGTTCCTCAAGCAACTGTCGAAGGAAAAGTTGTTCCAGAACATACAGCAAAGAAGCCTAAATCTGAATGGACAGATAAGAAAAAGGAGAACGTTCTTAAGGATGCTAAAGTGAGAAACATACTATTCAACAGTCTTGATTTTGTTCTCACTAACTATGTTCTCTCTTGTAAGACTGCTAAGGAGATATGGTACAATCTAAAGGTTCACTGTGAAGGAACAAAACCTGTCAGGAAGAATATGAGGACACTTCTCATACAACAGTATGAGTACTTTGAATCCAAGTCTGGTGAGTCACTTACTGACACCTTTGATAGGTTTACTAAACTCATCAATGAGATGGCCATGCATGGTAAATATTATGACTTGGAGGATATGAATATTAAGTTCATGAAAGCTCTTCCTGATTTCTACAATGAGAAGATATCTGCAATTGAGGAAGCTAATGATCTGGATGAAATATCATTAGAAGCAGTTTATGGAAAATTGAGAGCTTATGAACTTGACAGGCAGCAGAAAAAGAGCATGAGTGAAGGAAAGATGAAAACTTTTGCACTCACTGCTCAATCTGAATCAAAGAAGCTTCCAGAAGGAAAGTCTGAATCTACTGAAAGAGACTTGAGGAAGAAGACGAGCAAAGAAAGTTCTGAGTCAGGGACTACAGATGTAGACTCTGAAGATAATGATTCTGAATCAGAGATGCAAGAACTCTTTGCTATGTTTGCTAAAGCTTTCAAGAAAGGAAGATTCAACAGGAGAGATTTAGCAAAGGCTCTTTTCAGAAGAAAGAGGAGAATAAGAGTGACAAAGGCAAGAGTACAATTATCAAGCTTGATAAAGCCAAGATCAAGTGCTTTAACTGCAGTGAGCTTGGACACTTTGCTACTGAGTGCAAGAAGCCTAGGAATTCAGGGAAGGGTAATGCACTCATGGTCACACAGAAGGATTGGGCAGACTCTAGTGATTCTGAAGATGAATTGGATTATGACAACATTGCATTGATGGCAAGTGCTTCAGACAAGCCTGGATCTCTAACAAAAATTTCTTCATCTTCTGTTAAGGTATCACTTCACTCTCTTGATTCATTTGATAGCTTAGATTCTGATGATATTAGATCTATTCATGTTGAGTTTAAGAATCTTATGACTAATTTCAAAATTCTTGCTAGTGAAAAAGATGAACTTAAGGCTAAGAATGATGAATTAGTTAGTAGAAATAATTTTCTTGAATCTGAGTTAATTCAAATGGAAGAATATAGGTTAAGTTCTGATAAAGCTAAGCATGATTATATTGTTATTCTTGAGGCTTATGACTATGTCAGAAAAGAACTAGAGGAAGAGAGAGATGTGATTAAAACCATTTACAATTCTGGTAAAAAGACTCAAGAAATCATTGAAAATCAAATTCTTGGTAAAGTTAATGGTTTAGGTTTTGATAAGGCTAGGCAAGAAGATACTGTAGCTATTGTCAATGATGATAGTAAAATTGAAGCTAGCACATCTAGGTCTGAAGTTAAGAAGATAGTTTCTGAACCTAAACATGTTAAATTTGTTGATTCTAAAGGTACCCCAGTTGTGCACAAAAGAATTAACAATAGTAATTCAGATGAGAGACTGTTAGAAAAACCTAAGAATGTCAACATAGGTTTTCTGTCTAAGTCTCAGTTGAAACAGAGACTAGAAAGTATTTCAGAGTCTAGCAAGATCAGACGAAATAGGAATGGAAAAGAAGGTATTAACAAAGAGAATAATTACAAGAATGTACCTGATGCACCTAGAAAGAAATGCTATAAATGTGGAAATCATAATCATTTGGCCCTAGACTGCAATCAAAAACCTTCTTGGAAAACTGAGTCCAGATTCCCCAAGACTCAGAGAATTAAATACCAACCACAAGAACCCTGTTATCATTGTGGTAGTTTACTTCATTCCATTTATATGTGTAAGGAGTATCATGAACTGTATTATGACTATTATTCTCTGAAATCTGAAACTCCTAGTCACAAACAGTTTGTGAAATCAGAGTCTAAGGTTGACTCTACAACAGGTAAATCAAAAGCAAAATCTTCAAAGCCTGTTGGTTCAAAAGTTAGTAAGAAAGGATCCAATCAAAGTTGGGTCCAAAAAAATTCTAACTAGCTACTTTTTGTTTACAGGGCACTGGAAAGAAGCATTCAATTATCTTGGACAGTGGATGCTCTGGACATATGACTGGAAAGAAGTCCCTGCTTACAAAGTTTGAGAGGAAAGCTGGCCCAGTAATATCCTTTGGAGATGGCAAAAAAGGAGAAACTCTGGGATATGGCTCAATTATTTTGGGGAATGTCATCATAGAAAACGTAGCACTGGTTGAAGGCTTGAAACACACACTTTTAAGCATAAGTCAACTGGGTGATAAGGGTTACCAATCAATCTTTGACAGTAAAGGATGCAAAATCTTGAATATGAAGAATGGAGACATTGTTCTGACTGGTCAGAGACATGGTAACATATATGAAGCCAGCTTGAGTGACACATCTAAAGGAACTGTCAGATGTCTTTACAACAAGGCATCAAATGATGAAAGCTGGAACTGGCACAAGAAGCTCTCACATCTCAACTTCAAAAAGATTAATCAACTTGTTAAGCACCATCTGGTGAGAGGCCTACCTCAGGCAAACTATGTGCAAGATGGACTTTGTGATGCTTGTCAGCTTGGAAAACAAAGAAGAACCACTTTCAAGAGCAAGACAGATAATTCAATTACTGAACCATTTCACATGCTGCATCTTGATTTATTTGGTCCAGTAAACATTATGTCTATCAACAAGAAAAGATATGCTCTAGTTATAGAGGATGATTACACAAGGTTCACATGGATATTCTTTCTACACAACAAGGATGAAGCTCCTCAGCAAATCATTGAACTTGTCAAGAATATTCAAAATAGCTCTGAGTACAAGGTCAAAGTGCTCAGAAGTGACAATGGTACAGAATTTAAGAATTCTACAATGGAGGAGTATTGTGCAGACAATGGAATTACTCATTAGTTTTCTGCACCTGGAACACCTCAGCAGAATGGTGTAGTAGAAAGAAAGAACACAACTCTCATAGAGGCAGCAAGAACCATGCTTGCAGATGCAAAGCTTCCAACCTATTTCTGGGTAGAAGCTATCAACACTGCATGTTTCACTCAAAACTGTACCTTGGTAAATGCTCATGGTAAGACTCCCTATGAGATGATCAAGGAAAGAAACAAAGTGTGAAATACTTTCACATCTTTGGATGTAAATGCTATGTCCTGAAAGTTCATCCAGAACAACTTGGAAAATTTGAAGCCAAATCAGATGAAGCAATCTTTCTAGGATATTCAGCATCAAAGGCCTTCAAAGTATACAATCTTAGAACTCACATTGTTATGGAATCAATTCATGTTGCATTTGATGATAAGAAGTTTGGAATTTTGCAAACTGATGAAAGCCATGACAATCTGGAATTTGAAAATCTTAAGTATTCTGAGATTCTCTCCAGTGATGATAAAGGTTCTCTAGAGGAAATCTCTATTGCTTCTCAAAGGAATGCTACTGTTGAGAGGGAGCAATTCAATCAAAGAGAACACAGTACTGGTTAGGATCAGACTAGTCTTTCAGAGTCTACTTCATCAGGAACTGATCCTTCAGAGTCTAATGAAGGAAGATCAGAAACTAGCAGCAGTATTGAATCCACTGATTCTACTGATCAAGGTGGAGCTTTTGAAGGGAGAGAAAGTTCTTCTACAAGAAATACCACTAACTTAGGGGGAGAGTCTAGTAGGAGCAATCTACCACCTGTTAGAAAATGGACAAGGGATCATACTGAGGATTTGATAATTGGTGATCCAAATAGTGGTGTTCGAACTAGGAGATCAATTCAAAATGAATGCTTGTACAGTTGTTTTCTCTCAAAGAATGAACCTAAGAAGGTTGAAGAAGCCTTACAGGATCCTGATTGGGTAATAGCAATGCAGGAAGAATTGAATGAGTTTGAGAGGAACAAAGTTTGGAAACTGGTACCAAGACCTAAAAATAGATCTATTGTTGGTGCTAAATGGGTTTTCAGAAACAAGCTAGATGAATCTGGTATGATTGTAAGAAACAAAGCAAGACTGGTGGCCAAGGGTTATTCTCAGGAAGAAGGAATTGACTATGATGAAACCTTTACACCTGTAGCAAGATTGGAGGCAATCAGAATGTTTCTTGCATTTGCAGCTCATTCAAAATTCAAGGTATACCAGATGGATGTAAAGAGTGCTTTTCTAAATGGCAAACTTGATGAGGAAGTGTATGTGGAACAACCACCTGGTTTTGTTGATCCAAAGTTTCCAAATCATGTCTACAAACTTGACAAGGCACTCTATGGACTAAAGCAGGCACCAAGAGCATGGTATGAGACTTTGTCTAAATTTCTTCTTGAAAATGGCTTCACAAGAGGTACAATTGACAAAACTCTATTCTTTAGAAAGATAAAAGGTGATTTGCTTTTAGTTCAAGTTTATGTTGATGATATTATATTTGGTTCTACTAACGAAAAGTTATGTGCTAAGTTTAGCAAGCTTATGCAGTCTAAGTATCAAATGAGCATGATGGGTGAACTAAATTACTTTTTAGGCTTGCAGGTCAAACAGACTGAGACTGGTATTTTCATTAATCAGTCAAAGTATATTAAAGAACTCTTAAAAAGGTTTGACTTTCAAAATTGTGCAATTGCAAAGACACCCATGGCAACAACCACTAAGCTATACTCTGATCCTAAGGGAAAGAGTGTTGATAACACTAGCTATAGAGGCATGATAGGTTCACTATTATAT
Organism: Saposhnikovia divaricata; assembly: GCA_036435485.1. NCBI lineage: Eukaryota > Viridiplantae > Streptophyta > Magnoliopsida > Apiales > Apiaceae > Saposhnikovia > Saposhnikovia divaricata. Next base: position 33,175,083 of record CM071600.1, read on the forward strand.
TTAACTGCAAGTAGACCAGATATAATGTTCTCTACCTGTTTATGTGCTAGATTCCAAAGTGATCCTAAGGAATCTCATTTAATTGCTGTGAAGAGAATTTTTAGATATCTCAAGGAAACTCCAAATCTTGGTTTGTGGTATCCAAGAGAATCTGATTTCTCTCTAGTTGGCTATTCAGACTCTGATTATGCAGGGTGTAAAATAGACAGGAAAAGCACTACAGGTACATGTCAATTCTTGGGAAACAGATTGATTTCTTGGGCAAGCAAGAAGCAGCAATCAGTTTCAACCTCAACTGCAGAAGCTGAATACATTGCAGCAGGCAGTTGTTGTACTCAACTCCTTTGGATAAGAAATCAGTTGATGGATTATGGTATAACACTTAGTAATATTCCTATGTTTTGTGATAATACTAGTGCTATCAAAATTGCAGAAAATCCAGTTCAACATTCAAGGACTAAGCACATTGATGTCAGGTATCATTTTATTAGAGAACATATTGAAAATGGTACTGTGGAACTTCATTTTGTTCCTACTGACAAACAGCTTGCAGATATTCTAACTAAACCACTTGATGAGGCTACATTCATTAGATTGGTTAGTGAGTTAGGAATGTTAAATTTTTAGACCTTTAACATCTGCATAAGTAGCAAGATATGTTGTTTCAGCTTATAGACTTGATATTTTTGTCAGGATCTATACTTGATTGTTAAATGCTTAAGCTGTAACACTTTACTTTGATAAATTACAGCATGATAGACTTGTTAATAAACATCAGGATTGCTATCAGTATGCTGACGTCATCAGTATTGACATCAGGATTGGATCGCCAGTATCAGGATTATGAAATTTGTGTGTCTTATTGTTTCAAATTCTAAAGTTCATGTTATTTAGTGGTTCAATTCTGAGTTTTGTTAAAGTCTATGTTAGCAAGTTTTATCACATGCATACTGATAATTTATATCATTATTTAGATCAGTCGATAAACAACGATAGACAAGTAGATAATAAGAAAACTTGTATTTTCATTAATCAAAAGCATTACATACATGGAAATGAATTACAATTCTTCTTTTTGTCTAACTACTACTGATAATTCTATTCTTGTCTAAAGTTGTTGCTACTTCAATCCTCAATGATCGACTTCAGGACAAGGAGCATCTCAAGAATGAATTCCTTGTCTGGGCGACTTGAATGAGAGCAACTGACTCATCTTCATGCTTATTGAAGAGGATGAATAGCATCTCCATCAAGATCAACCTCAGACTCTTCACCAAAGTCTTCATTCTCAAGGTGTGAAGAGATTAGAGAAGGATTGTATCCGACTGGTAGATGTTTTAGAGGAGATTCGTGGAAATCATCTGGGTTAAGACCAATCATATCTGACTCGATGAGAAAAGTCATCTCTTCTAAGAGATAGTTTATTTGCTCCTGATCATCAAGAGTAAAGAACTTCTCAGTGGTAATGAACCAAAAGCTAGGGTTCATATGAAGAATTGGGTTGAAAGCCATGGTAGAAAGAGAAAAGAATGAAAAGGTTTTGGAGAATGGCATAAGACATCGGTTTCTTTTATAGAAAGACGTGGGAAGCTGAACAGTCATTTGGGAGATATCAATGCAGTCAGTCATAATTATGTGTGACTATATTTCTTGTATTTTCAAGAAATATTGAATGAATCTAACCTATTGATTTTGTTCAGATTTTATTTATTTCTTTTACAGGAAAAAGAAAATTCCACGTGGAAATTCCATTTAGTCTCTGAAATCAGGATGATATTGATCAGGAATACAAGTGTGTTCACATCAGGATTAGTAATTCTTTTTATTCAGAAATCATATTGAATTTTGTGATTATCTTGATGAGAAGATCACATCAGGAAAAGGAAGCTGATCAGTATTGATTTTTATCTTGATTTTACCTTGATTTAATTTACTTGAAATTAATTTTGGATTTTATTTTCCAGAAGTCGTGGGTAACTGTATTTTTCAGGGACTGACACCTGTCAACCTACGTGTCAACGTGGGATAATGGGTCTGAAGAATTTTTGAAAATATAATTATTTTGAAACTCTAATCGTGTAATTGCTTTCTCTAATTTCATTCTCTAAAGCAAAAACGCTCCCGAGTTCTCAAAATCTCTAATCAATTTCAAAGATTTCTTAAGTTCTTTTCAGATCAAAATGGCAACTCAACGAAGACTACCCAAATCAGTAGCTTTCAAGTTTGGTGACTTTGATTTTATGATGAACAATCATGTTGCAGCTATCACCAACAAGGAAGGGGTGTCAACTGATTTTCACCCAATTATGGACTTTATGGCGAAAGGACCATTAAGTTATGCCTTGACAGCATCTTAACAAATTAATCAAGTAGCTGTTTCACAAGCTTGGGAGAATGATGAGGTAATTGATTCTACTCAGAGTCAATTAGGTAAGATTGTTCTACACTTAGGGCAAGACGCATTTGATATTACTGAATCTGTTGTTAATTCAGTACTTCACTTACCTGTTAGTACAAATTTTGAGAATGTACCATCTGATGATAATGTTAGAACTATGTTATCTGAATTAGGTTATGATGGACCTCTAGATAACATGAGCCAGTTAAATAGATCATTTCTTAGGAAAGAATGGTCTTTCTTCTTTGACCAACTTGCTAAATGTTTTACTGGAAAATGTAGTTCTTTTCAACAAATTACTGCTGTTACATCACATATTGCATATGGCTTGCTTTATAACAGAGTAATTAATTTTGGTCACATTATCTTAAGTCAGATGTGTATTAAACTTGGGTCAAGAGATCATGACAGGAATATGGTTTATTATCACATATTCATGCAACTGTTTATTAACCATTTCATTCCTGATGTTGAAGCTAGATTTGGTAGAGAATATTGTGTTTCTTCTTATGTACAGCAAAAGAGAATTTTCTCTGACATTACAAAGAAGGACAGTAAAAAGAATCTAGATGAAATACCTGTATTACACTATCCAAATCATGTTCAGGTACTTCTAAGCACTCATCTTCCTATTATCTATAATTCTTCTTTCTTTGGTGGTGAAATGACTCAGAATCTCAATTGGAGGAAAACCCCCCTGTGTCTACCCAAGTAGCCAAAAACATTACAGTCTCTGGAACAAGTCTAGAACCAAATTTTGATCCACAGCCTATTGTTTCAAAGAAGCCAACCTCTGGTGTTTCTCAAAAGACATCAGTTGTAAGGAAGAGAAGATTTGTCATTTCAAGTAGTAGTTCTAGTGAAGATGATGATAATATATCTCTTGCTGAGAGAGCAGAATTGAAGGCTGCAATTCAACTTTCTAAGCTAGGACAAAGAGATGGAACACCTAGTCACAGCCAGGCTGCAGTCTCCCAAAAGGATGTAGTTCTTAAAAAGGGAAAACAGTTACTGGATATTGTCTCTCAAAAGACTGTGTCTATTGAAAAAGGATCTCATCCCAAGATCACTTCTGTGTCTACACCTCTTGAGTCTTCTCAAGATAAATCTGTTGCTTACTATACTAGGAGAACAAGGAGAAAGATTCATTTGTCACCTACACACACAGTGTCTAGTCCAACTAACATTATGCAGGTCTCTACAAATAATGCTATATCCATGTCAGTGTCTGATAAGAGAGATCTGGATCTTGATTCTTTATGGGAAACTACATTGACATACAGATTGGCTATGGAACTTATTTCTCTGAAAGTGAAGCTTTCCAGGCCTGTTCTAGATTTTCTAACTAAAAGAGTTCCTAAACTTTCATTTCCTGAAGAATATGGACTGTTACATCAAAGACTTGATTTAATGAAGACGTACTTCTATGTATCAGTCAGAAAGGAATTACACAAGAAATTTGGACTTCCTAAGCATGTTGCACTTCAATCTCTTCATGCATATCTATTTGACAAGGATGTCATTGTTGAATATGCTTCAGCTCAAGGTGAACAAGAAGAGGTAGTTGATAGAGGGAAGCAGTCAACAGAAGATACTATTGCACCAGTGGTGAATAGTGGAATAGATCAGATCACAATCACTGCAACACAAGAACCATCTAGTCAGAGGTTGGATGACTCAGGAACTGTGATGGCTGATGCTGGAAGTTCTTCTGTGATGACTGAAATTGAAAGTGAGAGACCCTATGATATGGGAGGAATGACTTTGATTGATTTTCCTGAAGATCAAACCAATATTGTTCTTTCAGAGTCTATCCACCTTGAGGGTGTGTCTCAGCAACCAACACTTAAAGACGGTGACATACTAGCTATGATGTCTAATGAAGTATTACTGAAGACATCAAGTCTAGTGTAAAACCTGAAAGTGGTATACTGGAGCCTGTAGTTTCTGGAAAGAAAGTAGATGTTTGTAAGGGTTCAGAGACTATAGCAGCTCACTCCTTGGAGAAAACCTCAAGCCCCATGCCATATGAGGAACCCTCTCTCCATGTGAGTTCAGGTATAAAAACTTCTTCTAACCCCTATTTTTCTGTAGGTCATGAGAGCACTTATCCAAATTTGAGTGATACACTTGAAAAGATGGATATAGATCCATACACAGAAAGGCTGGCTCCTGACCAGGCAAAAGGAGAGGTAGAAAGAGTGTTGACTTTAGATAGTCAAATTGAGAATGAGGGTATGGATGATCAACTCCATAGTAAGGGAGAGAAAATTAGGAAACCACCATCGTTTGATTTCTGGGATCAGGTTTTTCCTAAATCTTGGTCTGAAAATCTTGGTATGGATGCTGGTACTTATTCTTTTATCAAGATGTATGAGAAGAATGACTTAGCACATCACAATGCAAAGCCAGAAGTTAAAGCTTAGAAACAGAAAGAAAGGCTTGCAGGAATCATTAACAGAAGAGGTGAAAGGCTAAGACAAACTTCTACTCAACCAGTACCAGAAGATATTCCTAATGATCCTAGTATTCCTTTGTTTGTACTTCCAATATCAGCTAGATTTGAGACATCAACAATATCTAATCAATCTAAGGAGGAGTCAGGATTTGTAGATGTTAGTACACAGAATACTGGTGAAGGACAGGATGATCATACTTCAGCTCCAAATCAGAAAGATGAGGATGTTTGTACTTCTACTCAAGTATTATTACTTGACTATCGTTCTCAACAGGCAACTTCTTCTACAAGACTTGAAGATAAGGTTCTTTCTGTATCTGACTCTGAAGATACAACAAGCACTTCCAACATTGAAGTCAATTCTGAACTTCTTAAGGACATTCAGAAATCTCAAATTTCTATTCAATCAAGACTTCAAATTCTTGAAGATAACCAAGTCACTATTATGGACAATCAAGCAGTTCTGATGAATCTCATTTGTTATGTTACTGAATCTCTTGGAATTAATGTTGCTGATGTTAAAAAGGGGGAGATAAAGACAATTCAGAAACAACAACAACCACAGACTGGGGGAGATAAACAGACTGGGAGTAGAATTAAGGGTGACAGAGTTGGTAAATTTCAAGTAATAAAGGAAAAGAAGCATCAAATAGTTGAATTCTTTCTTCTAAGTACTAGATACATGTCTACATCTGAAGAAGGAGGTACTTAACTTCATGATCTTAAATTCAAAAATTCTATTCTGGTTGTATTGTTATATGTTTTGACATCTACAACTTAGATTTATGCTTCAGATTCTAAAGCATAAATAGGGGGAGATTGTTAGGAATAATTCATGAGTTGTGATGTTAAGAATAGAATTTTGTTAATACTTCTTGTATATCCTGATCTTATAAAGGATTTAGCACTTTGTATAGGATACATGTGTTAGACAGTAATCTGTAGAGTTTAGTCAGGAACAGTGCGTCAGAGACTACATTTCAGGAACTAAGAGCAGATCCTGATACAGCAAGTCAGATCCTGATCAAATACTGATGGGATGATCAGATCCTGATGCAATGGGAAATCCTGATATCAGTCGTGTTACTGATGATGTCATTATGGATGCTACAGAAACTGGCAAGTGCTATAAAACAGGATCTTTGTTTTGGAGAACAAGCAAGAAGATATTGTGAAGGAAACGAATTCTCTATTAATGGAAACTATCAACTGGACGGCAGAACATTGTCATAGATAGATTATAATTATGTTATTAGATGATAGGTAGCATTATAAATACTCTCTCAATATCATTGTAAAAAGAGCGAATTGAGAAATATAGAGTGCATATCGTGTGAAGCTCTGTATAAGGTTTGTATTTGAGAGTTCGAAACAAACAGAGAGAGATATTTGTATTGTCAGCAGCTGCTAAATGTATTGTACACCTTTGGTAGAGTTTGTATTTGATTTATTTTAATACAAACAAAGTTTGATTCATTCGTTTGTTCTTGTTCATCTAATCAAGCAAAAATCAGACACGATTATATAACTTGTATTCAACCCCCCCTTCTACAAGTTATTCGAGTTAACAGACTCTCTGAGCATGAGGGAGTTAATCGAGTTACAGATGAGAAAAATTTGAACTTGATTAAAACGGTGACACCTGAGGAAGTTAAGGATGCGGTGTTTTCTATGTACCCTGAGAAGTCTCCTGGATACGATAGGTTGAACCCGGGTTTTTATCAAGCTTACTGGAGCATAGTAGGAGATGATGTGGTTAAGTTTTGTCAGGTGTTCTTTGCTACAGGTGAATTACCAGAGGGAATAAATAGAACATTGGTGTGTTTGATACCGAAAGTAAAACAACCATAGCATATGAAGGATTTACGGCCGATTTCTTTGTGTAATGTGTTGTTCCATATCTTATCTAAGGTGATGGCTAATCGGCTTAAGCAATGTTTACCAAGTTTGATCTCAGAAAATCAAAGTGCATTCATCGGAGGTAGATTATTGACAGATAATGCTCTCATTGCATTTGAAGTTAATCACCACATACGGAGGAAAACTCAAGGTGCACGTGGAGTTGTTGGGTTAAAATTAGATATATCTAAGGCATATGATCGCCTTGAATGGATATTTTTGAAGAGTATGATGGGCAAGTTTGGATTTAACAGTGTATGGGTGGAAAGAATTATGAAATGTGTTAGGACGGTTTCTTACAGTTTTGTTCGAGATGGTAGTGAGTTTGGTTGTGTTCAGCTAAGACGGGGAATTAGGCAAGAGGATCCCATTTCCCCTTACCTGTATATCTTGTGTGCAGAAGGGCTCACTTCGATTATAAAAAGACATGAAGCAGCAGGCTTAGTGCATGGCTGCTCTATTGCTCGAGGGGCACCACCTATTTCACATTTACTGTTTGCCGATGACTGTTATGTATTCTTCAGAGCCACACTTCAAGAAGCTAGGAGTATGAAAAGTATATTGGAAAGATATGAAAGCTTATCTGGTCAATCAATAAACTTCACAAATCGGTTGTGACTTTTAGCCCAAACACGGATAGCAGTTGCAGACAACAAATCTGTACTACTCTCCAGGTTCAAGAAGCGGAATTACCTGGAAACTATCTAGGCCTGCCAATGCACGTAGGACGGAGGAAAAATAATGCATTCAAATTTTTAACGGAGAGAGTAAGTCAGAAACTGCAGAATTGGAGTAATAAGAAGCTTTCGAAGGGAGGCAAACTGGTCCTACTTAAAACTACAGCTCAATCAGTACCCAACTTCTGGATGAATTTATTCCTTATTCCGAATGAAGTTTGCAATAGTATTCAGCGTCTGATGAATGCTTTTTGGTGGGGTTCTGGTGGGAATGGAAAAGGAATCCGTTGGATGGCATGGGAGAAATTATGTGAAGGAAAGTATAATGGGGGGTTGGGTTTTAGAGACATCAAAAAATTCAACGTTGCAATGTTGGCAAAACAGGGGTGGAGATTGATTAATGGGGACAATTCGCTAGTTACCAGACTGATGAAGGCCAAGTATTATCCCGATACTGATTTTATTGATGCGACTTTGGGGTCAAATCCAAACTACATGTGGAGAAGTATTATCCAAGCTCAAGAGGTGATAAAACAAGGATGCAGAAAAAGAATTGGGGATGGGGAAAGTACGAATATTTGGAAAATACCATGGCTACCTTGCTTGCAGAATGGATATCTCACAACTGCCATGGTCACGGAGCTTGAAAATGCGAAGGTTGGAAATTTAATGACCGATAGTAAGGATAAATGGGATGAGGAGATTCTCCAGGATATCTTTAACGACAGGGATATTGAGTTGATTAAAAGAATACCCATTTCAAAGCAGGTGAGGCACGATTCGTGGTTTTGGATTCCAGAGAATACAGGTAACTTTACAGTAAAAAGTTGTTACAGACAGCTAGTAGGTGAACAAAATTGGCCATACGCAGAGTTTTGGAAAAACTATGGACTTTGGATCTTCCAGGGAAAGTTCTGAACTTTATGTGGCGAGTTTGCAAGTCTGTGATACCAACAGTTGTGGCTTTGTCGGTGAAGCGTGTGCAAATAGATACCAGGTGTTCGTGGTGTCTGGGGGCTGAGGAAAACATTAAGCATGTCTTATTTCATTGCTCATTTGCAAAAGATGTATGGTTGAAAGCAGGGGTTCAGGAGGTAAGCACTGAGCAAGCCCAAGGATCAGTATGGGAAGTGTTCTCCTTTTTATTCAGAGCATGTAATCGAGAGAAGTTAACTCTGATTGCAATGGTTTGCTGGAGTCTTTGGAACCGACGTAATAATTGGGTGTGGAACAGGGTTGTAGGATCGGTTTTTGGAGTTCATGCAGGTGCATTAAACATGTTACACGACTGGGAGAGGAGCCAGACAGAGAAGTACAGTAATATGGCTGTTATTAACTCGAGTCCGAGACGTTGGTTACCACCTCCTAAAGACTGGATAAAAGTGAATATCGATGCAGCCATTTTTGAGGCAATTGGAAGTATGGGGATTAGCAGTGTGATAAGAAACGATGCTGGTGAGTTTATTTGAGCGCGAGTTCAGAGAATCTCAGCAAACATGCAACCGAGGGAAGCAGAAGCAGTTAGTCTCAAAGAAGCGTTGTCGTGGACAAAGGATTTGAACTTCAAGAAATGTATATTTGAAACGGATGCTAAATTGCTTGCAGATGCGTGTAGGGGAGTGCAAGGACGCTCATATTTTCATACAATTGTTTTAGATTGTATCGACTATTTTAAGCACTTTGATGATGTGCTAGTGAGTTTTGTCCACAGGTCTGCGAATGGCGTAGCTCATACATTAGCAAGGGTTGCACATTCTATGTCAGACTTCCAGGAGTGGATTGATGTTGCTCCGGATTTTATTTCTGATGTACTGATATTTGATTCTATTTAATGAAAGCAAGTACGTTTATTTCAAAAAAAAAATTTAGAGCAATATTTTTAAAATACACAAGGATAAGTTGTCATATAATATGTCTATATTCAACTTGTGGTGTAGTCGTTCATACTTCTTGATATCCAAATTATATTCCAAAAAATAATTATACCCACAATATAATGATTCTTACATTTGGCGTTGTATTAAATCGTACTTTAAAAGTATTATTTTCATAGTAAAAATAAGTTCAAATTTACAAAAATTTGCACGGGCTAAAGAGCTAGTTTAATAAGTTAGTTGTTTAGAATATTTTTATAACACTAAATATAAGTAAAAAATATCGTTCCATCATATAATTTTATATATTATTGTTTAGAATATTTTTATAGCACTAACTGATGAGTTGATTGCAACCATTTTGAGTTCAATTACCCAACTGCAAGTTGAGGATCAGTTCAGTTATGAATTAGCCATTTTACCCGTTAAAATTCTTGCCACGTCAGCTTTATGTCAGTCCCGTTAAATGAGTTGATGGCAGTTATGAGATTGGAAGTTTTAATTAGTATGATGAGTTGACTGCAAGCTTTTTGAGTTAAATTACCCACTTGCAAGTTGAGGTTGTGATGAATTAGCCAATTAACCCACGATATATACTAGCTATAAAATATAGAAAAGATATGGGTTCCCATAAATGATTATTGCAACATATTTCATCTTAATTATCAACGTATTGTAGAGTAACAATGAATTTTTAAGTGAATATACTTTATTTACTTTGAATGTGTTTAGAATAAACTTTTAGAAGTAATATAGAGTAACTTTGAGTTTTTAGGTGAACGTATATAGGAGATTCATTTACTTTTAATGTGTTTAGAATGAATTTTTATAAATTTCATATGTATTTAGGATCCACAAGAAATATATTGAAAAAATCATTATAGTAATACTCTAAGGTATAATTAAAATACGATTATCTGTAGAATGTAGTAAACAAAAACCTCTCAGATCAAGACACAAAACTTCATGTGATACAACATCTATCATTTTCTGTAAAAAAATATATCTGAATTGTCATAATAGCCCTGGTCATCAGATCATGGGCACTGTTGGACAAAATCTGTGCAGGCCCATTATCTATCATGTGATTCACCTTTAAATGGTTATCAGGTTTTCACTGGCCCTGGAATAGTAACCCGATTGCTTGTCTCATTAAGTAGCCCAAATACAACGCTTATACATTTTATTTTATTTTTGAAAGGCGCTCAATACAGCTTAATAGTATGAGTATCATAGTGTACCATATACTACTTATACTTTTCTTTTTCCTTTGGCCATCAGGAAAAAAAAAAAAAAAGCGACTCACACTGTGGAGGTGATTGAATATTACTATACTAATTTACTTTGGTTATAAATCAAAATCATCAATAGAAAAAACAACTAAAAGGGGGGAGGTAATAACTGGCTATGATCGTGAAATGATACTCTAAATAGGATATGTTGTAAAATTAATCAGGATAAAATTATCACAAGGTGCTAATACATTATCCGATTTGTTCAAATATTTTAAGGTTGTTACAAAATCGCAAGTAAATCTTATTTTTAAATGAATGTTGTCACATTCTTACCTTTATTGAAACTTGATTTTGGAAACATTTGATTGTCGATATAAGATAGGTTTAAGTGTTTAACCATTAAAATGAGAGACGTGTTTAGGTTTTAGATATAAACATAGATACAACTTGAGCTACAAGATGGGATGGGGGTGTGCGTGCGGGTCTGCATTTTCTAAACCACCACAAAACCAATTAGATTGACCAATACTTCAGCATAATGAACTAGTTAGTTTAACCACATCAAGATTTTTTAACCCCCTTAACTATTTCTTGATTTAGTCGATGCTCAATATGTAGATTCGTAAAAGACACCTACTTTGACTCATCATATGTAAGATAGATATCATATACATCAGAGATAACATATTTGTTTATTTGGTGTATTATATGCATGCAAGGCTGATAATATACAAGTGAATTTAGTTCGCTAGGTATCTCTTCTCTTCTATAAGGGCAGTTGAACAGAAAGTAGGTAAACTGTAGTTGGCTTCATCAAAGGTACAAGCTAGTTCCAGGGGCTCCCTAAAGCTATACACCTTATGCCGGAAGCTACCTTGCTCTCCCTTGACTCTGTGTGTATAGACGTCTACATATTTATATCCCCCCAGTATTCAGACATCACTCTTGTTATTTCATGGTGTATATTCTCAGTTAAACTGAATACAGATCAAAAGCAAATGCTTGCTTAGGATGATTACTCACAACAAAACTCGCTCCGTTCATCTGATATAGAGCTCCATTGTCACTGATCATCTGACTAGAGCTCCATTGGTGCTGATCAATACTGGATTCTCATGGATGAAGTTACAATACAACCTCCACCTCCATTTCTGACTGAAAATATTATTACCAGTGATAATAATGACGATATATTTCCATACTTACTAAATTCCTCACTCCTATTTCCACCAACGTCGCAAAACCAATATTACCCAACTAATGGTTCACTTGTAACACAGAACTCTCAATTTCCTGTGGAGAATACAGACTGGATAAGCACCATGTTCAATGGTAAGCCCACGGAAAACCGTGACCAGATCCCGCCATCACCATGTGTACCAGTACTAGCTTCTACGAATAACACTTCAAATATTAGTGGTGGAGGAGGAGAGTGTCATAATAACTGCATAAACAAACGGAGAGGTGCAGGTAAAACCAAGAAACCTATTCCTCCAAGGGTGGCCTTCCATACTCGGAGCTCCGAGGACATTCTGGACGATGGTTATAAGTGGCGCAAATATGGCCAGAAATCTGTTAAGCATAGCAAACAACCAAGGTATATGTTATATTCTGCTCTTCCATCTGTATAGGTGTCACCTCTTAATGAAAACAACCAGTGTTAAATGCATAATATGTACACATACAGACACACATACACACACGAACGCGCACATATATATTTAATTGTATTGTACTAACATAATCTATAATTACGGAATTATGTCTTGGTATTTTCTAATACAATATTCTGTAATAATAAAAGGAGCTACTACAGATGTACACATCATACCTGCAACGTGAAGAAGCAAATCCAGCGGCTTTCGAAAGATAACAGTGTTGTAGTGACAACTTACGAAGGCATTCATAACCATCCTTGTGAGAAATTAATGGAGACCTTGAGTCCCCTTTTGAGGCAACTTCAATTCCTCTCTAGATTCTAGCTAATTGAATACACACACAGGGTACAGGCATCTCTATTCAAACTTCAAAGTATTATGTTTCTCATTGCTCAAGCTAATCATGCAAGTATACAGTTTTATCTTTCATGTCAAAGACTTCTTGTCTATTTTCCTATGCGTCAATTTAGCAATTTCTTAATTCTTTAACAAGCCTTGAGAAAGAAAGAAAAGAATTCTGTGATATATATACACCGGGTTATTCATTAAATGGGTAACAGTTACATTTAAGGCCTCAAGCCAAAGGTTAATAAAATGCACACCACAAAAAATAATAACAATAATAATAATAATAATAATAATAATAATAATAATAATAATAATAATAATAATAATAATAATAATAATAATAATAATAATACTCCCGTACCATTATAGACAGCGAATATAGTTCTTGCCATGTGTTAAACCAAAACTATATATCATTCAACCAACATATTACAAACCTCCACAACTTCCTCCAGGAAGGAAAAGGAGGAGAAGAATTACAGTATCCAAAAGAAATGAGATGGATATAGAAGGAGATGAAGGGATAAACAAAAATGTGTGCCATGTCTTACTGTGCAGAACCCCATCACACCTTAGAGAAGTGTAGACTTTAGGCAAGAGTGTGACCGGCTCATGGTGTGAGGCATTTATCGATTAATGAATATATCATCCTCTAAGAAAATACATACAGAAAGAGAACTATACCTGTACACATGGAGTGCTCAACTGAAACTTTTCAAAAAGATGTAAAGAAAGTCTCTTCAAGCTAAAGTTTCTGTGGCTTGGACTTGTATCTTATAACTGAAAACTGCCTAAATCACGGCCATGCTGGGTAAGTAATATTTTTCTTTCGCCAACCCATTGCAGCCGGTACGATAAGTCCAGATTATGAATCAATAGCTTTAACCTGTCTGTTTCATTTGATGCCCTTGCATTTTCCTACAACCGAGGTTAAGGTTTTACTCTTAATACTTCACAATTAACATTTGAAAGAAAAAACAAACAGATGCAATGATGGTTGGGAGATTAAGCTAAAAGCACTGTCAATGATCTATTGATACATTAGGAATAAACATAGGTAAGCTGCCAAATAAATACTGTTAACTGCTTAATCGTAAAAAAAAGGTTTAGACAGATCTACCATTGTAACACCAGGCTCTTATTTTTATTAACATTACTAGAAAGCGGCAGTTCTGCTAGCACACAGTGTCTGCACAAATGTGATATTGCTCACCTAATATTCAATTTACAACACGATGCAACTTCTTGTTAAGTTCGTGGAGTGTATGTTTAGAAGGTTCAAGGGACTGAAGTGTAGGCTCAGGGACCTGACAAACAACAGCATTCTCAACGACCTGAGCTGAGGTGTAGGGTCCTCACTCCTCAGGTCATATGTCGGGGCCCTGACTTTTTGTTTCAGGGCCTTGACTTTGGGATTTTCTGGTTTGACCAAGATTATAAGTTTGACCTAACTTTCTTCTCTTATAAATACTCTCATGTAATTGTAAAACCAAAACAACTGAGAGAGGCAGATACAAATTAGGGCAGTTTGTGTAGGAATTTTAAAACCACGCTGATCTTTGTCTTATGTGATTGTCGTTTAATTTTCTTCTTCCAGATTACGGCTTTGTTTCATTTCCGTTGTTTTATTCCAAAACTATTATAATTTTAGGGACTTAGTCTAAATAAATAGATAAGGCCCAATAAATATACATGCCTGACTAGAAAAAGAATGGCACCTGACTGATTGATCATGAATGAGCAAACAAGAGTTACCGCACAAAATTAAAGAATATTTCAAAAAAGGAATTCCAGTTGTAATTATTTTAGTGTGCAGTTAAAAAAAAATTAAAAAACTATTAAGATGCAAAAGGATTCAAAACTTAAATTTCTTTATCCACAGATGCAACTCTTTCTTTGACAGTAACGCCCCATGTCGAACTGAAAAGTCTGAAATTTATGAATTAAATGTGTGGGTTATCAGACTTGAGTACAACTAGTCATTAAGCAAACTGATGGAGATCTATTTTAACCTGTCTCAGCAACTGACCTGGATTAAAAACAAGTCATACTCTGATAGGGTCATCCGATGAAATGCAATTGGTAGGGACACAAAAACCAACAGTATTCTCTCACAATGGCAAGAGATTTTGTGGTGAAATATGAAATAACCCAAGTATTATACTATTATTAGTTTAATACACAAGGGCTTGGGAGCAAGGAGCTGCACTTCAAACTTATGGCAGCTCACACAGACAACTAAAGAAATTGCTTTTACTGTATCAATACTTTGTTTAATCCAATTTCAATTATTAAAATAAATGAGTAACTGAGAGATAACAAATGCAGAAATATATGATGCCACTATCAGTAAAGTTAGTACCTGAGAACTGGCCAGCCGCCCGTTACCAAGTACACTAGCCATTATGCTTGACCTAGTGGAATTAGGTGAAAAACCCTCCCAAGGGGGAACAAATATTAATTTAGTGTACTGGACAGGAGCAAGGTTTCGGCTGAGCTTCTCCCACCATACAGATCCCAGTGACCACCATCGGATCATTAAACCGTTCTCAGAAAACGCAACTAGCCCCTGCCATTAGACAAACAATTGCAGGTCATATGCTAATTTCTTAGAATCTGAGACACAGCTCACTGGACTGTAAATTCGTTAAGGCCTTAGACAAGACTGTGAATATTCAAATACACATTAATATACATATTCCTGATAAAACTTCTTAATATAGTTCTGCATAACCAAAGTTAACATAAAATGTATACTGCAGAAAAATGTACACTGAAACTTGACTTAACTGCTGCTTTGACAATGACCTCTATAATTCAAGCTTATTTCAACTAGATGAGAAAACAAATGTAACAGCTTTATGTTTTTAGTATCTATGTTATGCTGTTTTATCTTTGTGTCTTAAAAACTTCCACTAGCAGATGATGGAAAGAATCAGCAAGCGTCTGGTGCAATGATGTTTCCAAGACAACTGCAAAATACAATCTATGACTTAATGAACTGATGATTATTTGAGCAATGGTTTGGAAAAATAATGGTTGGTTGAGCTATGCGATATGCTAGCCATGAATTCGAAGGGCATCAATAGAAATTCAAAACTAACGTATTGAAAGCAAACAAGGAAACTAACATACTCAGAAACAATATAGAAACCTACACACACAAACACTTTACTACTAGGCACTAGATTTGGTTGAATATAGGTCAAGCCAATATGGTGTATAAAGACAACAGTAGTGGGTGTTAGTGCTCCACAGCAGAATTCATATGCAATTTTTATGATTGATGTTAAAGCATACATGCAATTGCATTTATTAGCAGGATAATGAATATGACTTTACAAGTTGCAATGTTCTATGTTAGTACCTCTCCGTCCGGTGAAAAGCTTAGAGCTGAAATTGCAGTAGCTACTGATAGTTTTGAATCTTCACCAAGTAAACTGGGAAGTCCTGGAGGCCCACTTGCATCTAAGACCTTTATTGCTGTCATACTTTACATGAGAAGTTTGTAAGGAAAAATCTTTAAACAGTAGTCTAGTAATTATTTTGCCAAAAGAGAATGGAGAATAGGAGGGAGAGAGGGGGGAGAGAGAGGGGGGGGGGTGCGAGTGAGGTAGGGAGGGAGCGGGTGAGAGAGAGAGAGAGAGAGAGAGAGAGAGAGAGAGAGAGAGAGAGAGAGAGAGGAGAGATTCAGTCTCTTTTCTACAAGAAACAACTTATCAAACTTAACCTCTACATAACTAAAGAAATCATGTACAGATTTGTTTGAGTTTGAATAACATGAAGTATTATGTCAATTTGTAGCCAAACAGCAGAGCTGGTAATAACAGATCTACATTAAAATTATGTACAACTATATTACCTGTTCATATCATATACCCGAATGAGAGCTTTGTTAAGTTCTCCGAATGCATCTCCAACAGCCAGCCGAGTTGATGAGTCATTCAGGGTTACCATGGGGTATACACGTACAATTTCCTTCAATGTTGCCGTTGAACTTTGAAGGCATATCTTTCGCATAGCTGAGTTTGCAGGATCCATAGTTAGTAAAACGAAATTGATCACCTGTATATCTGACAGAGGTTAGATTATTGCATGAAAATCCTTTATACGAATTATTTTTACCGTTAACAGAACACTTCATAGGAATAACCATAATTTACAAAGATGATTCTTGCATAGATGATGACGATATGAGAGTTACAAGTAAGCCAAAAAATTGATAGTTGTGAAGTCAATGACAATAAACCAACAGAAACCATGAAAGTATTAAAGATTTCAAATAATAAGAACTTAACCTTGTAGACGACTAAGAGGTACCAAGCAAGTAAACAAGCAAAAAAACTACAAAGCGGGACCTCCAAGTAGAGGCGTAGATCAATAAAATTAAGAAGCATCAAGATATTAATCACTCTGCTCAACATGATTTACAAGTACTTGTTCCATAATAAGAGCTCATGTCTTGATTCATTGTCCTTAACACCAAAATAAATGGATGAAAATAGTACAAGGCATGGTATGTAAACTCGATTACAGGTGATATTATCCCAAATAGCAACTTTTTAGTTCGGATTTGGCTTGTTAAATCTTTAAATTCTTTACTTCTAGTATACTTCATCTTTTCTTGCATATGGCATTATACCAATCTCTTCCAATGTTGATATCTGAATGCGATACACATACCTAAGCACTAAGCAGTCTATGAATGAAATTGAAAAAGTTTCAATGGGCACAATATATTTGCTAACTACTTTTTAAACAACGCTACTTCGGTTCACAAATTTCAGAACTGTATTTAATTAAATGTAGGGGATGCTTTTTTGGGCACAATGAGTAAAATATAGGTTTTTACACCGACCTTGTCAAGGTACTGTGCCAAGTTTCTCGGAGAACCACGGACAATCCGGATGAGAACTATAAGAGATACTACATGAATAGGTGAATCAGATGCAGTAGACCAGATCTGACGTTCCACTACATGCAAAAATCCTGGTATATCAGTCATCGCAAGACTTGGAAGAAGAACCCCAATCAAAGTCTCCCGAATGTTAAGGGAGGGGACTGCATTATGTGGTCTTGAGTTGGAAGATGTCCCACTCAAACACTCTATTTGAAAATATATATCACCAATCAAACGAGGTATTTCAGAAGCAATGCAGGCCTTCCATGTATTCTCCATACCTTCTGCCAGAATCTCTGCTGCAGTGGAACTATATTTTTCGTTCATGGCCATAACCAACTTCATTAAAGGATGAACAACTAGCATAGCAAGATTTGGCTTTACAAGACTAGGATACCAAACAGCCAATGCCGCTGCAACAATGATATGAGATGTCATTGCATCTTGGCTTGTTCCTTCGACACAAGAAATCCAGTCTTGCTCTTCAAATGTTTCTATCCAAGCAAGTATTTCAGATTCTTTACCCGGGGAAACCACTTCTTCAGGCTGTCTATCAAATCCGAAATTGTTTGCTGGACTTTCGCCCGTGTACTTGGTTCCACTTTCCACTTTATCATTTTCCAATCTTACAAGTGTTGCAAAATCAATTGATTTCTTCCTGCACAAAGGTAGAGGAATCCCCCGTGTGGCGGAGCAATGGAATAGAGAGCGTGCAGCCATTCGAACATGTTCGCTTTCATGTTGCCATAAGCTTACCAAAAGCTGTGAAAGAAAAATTAGGCTGCCACACATTTCCAAGTACGATAACAAACAAAAAAAACAACTACAGACTATATGAATACTAATGAAATATAAAACGATCATATTAATACAGGAAGTTCAGAACTCCATCTGAAACATACCATCAACATTGGAAATTACCTGCAACAAAGGAGGCTTTATATCCGGCATTTTCTCCGCAAAGTTGCGTGTATAGAATGCAGCTAGAACACTGAGAGAGAGAGAGGGGGGGGGGAGAGAGAGAGAGAGAGAGAGAGAGAGAGAGAGAGAGAGAGAGAGAGAGAGAGAGAGAGAGAGAGAGAGAGAGAGAGAGAGAGAGAGAGAGAGAGAGGGAGGGAGGGAGGGAGGGAGGGAGGGAGGGAGGGAGGGAGAGAGATTAAATTAGATATAGGTTTAAAAATAACAAAGTATAAGACAGCTTTAAATTTTAGATCA
Source organism: Saposhnikovia divaricata (assembly GCA_036435485.1). Taxonomy (NCBI): domain Eukaryota; kingdom Viridiplantae; phylum Streptophyta; class Magnoliopsida; order Apiales; family Apiaceae; genus Saposhnikovia; species Saposhnikovia divaricata. Next base: position 33,193,745 of record CM071600.1, read on the forward strand.
CAGTATAAACATGTTTCTTTTTAGCTATAGCAAAATTGTACCTGCTGGCTGTAGAACATGAAGGGGACAAGCTAACCATGTGCTGAGCAAGGGACACCATAGTAACTGATCTGACAGCACAGAACTCCGATGATGACTTCCAAAGCTGAAATGTCATTTTTCAGTTATAAGAAATGATCCAGAGACCTGGTAATAACGTACAATGCAGCAATACAAAGTACCTCAAGTGTGGCGCTGTGGGCAGGAAATGTCAATGTAAGTGACCCTTTGTCCCCCAGCAATCCTGAACCAACATGGAAACCATCTGCTCTTTTAAGTTTCATCTCTGTCACTAGCAGCTTATCAAGCTCACTATCAACATCCCACAAGTGCAGAAAAGATAAGCTAAACCGAAGAAGACATCCTTCAAGTGTACTTTCCCAGCCGCTATTTTCCAAAGTGAAAGGCGAGGTGCCTTCCATGCAAAAATCATCACTAGCAGCCATGTCCTGGGTACTCCGCACTTCAGCTCCCTGCTTTTTCAATATGTAATCGCCTTTCTTGTCACCATTATTAGGCATGTCAACCCCTAAATTCTCTATATGTCGCTTCTCACTAATATCACTTGCAGCTTCGGAGGACTCAGCTATGTAACAAAGAGACATCAATGCGGCAAGGTCAAAACTTAATGTTGCGATTCCAGGAAACGGGCAAGAACACTTAACAGCTATTTTTTTGCTTGGGTCAGTTGAAACTCTAGATGAATAGATATTTGCAGCATCTCTTTTGCTGGCATGTATCTGGGAAGTACTAGGTTCGTCCATCTTCGTACTAGCAGGGAAGAACTGAGAGGAGGGCCCCCTTTCCTGAGAGTTTTTAAAGTGAGATTGTGAAAATGGTGCAACTGCAGAAAATGGATATTGTAACATGGAAGCTGAGGTACAAGCATTGATTGCAGCAAAAGAAAGGGAATCCGCATCTATGCTGCTACAAAAATGATCAAACATCGAATGAGCGGCAGTCCCGCGAAGAACTCGTTCACGAGCACCTGTTTTCATGTCCCAAACGTAAAGACTGTCAATCCCATCAGCTGGTTTTGTATGGCTCAAGCAGAGACATGCTACATAGCCTTTTGTAGTATCCCATAACACATTAGAGGGGCACTGTTGGTGTCCGGGAAACATTCTCTCCACACGCAAGGTTTCAAGTGAAACAAGAGCAACACAAGAGTCCTCCCCTACAGAAAGAAAGCAATCTATCCAAGGACGGTCACTAAGTGGTGGGGGTAGAATAAGATGGCGTACAGGAGCTACATGTTGGTGCAGCACAGTAATGAGATTGCTCGAGTCTAGATCCCATACACGAATTGTGCAGTCCATGCTTCCTGAGACTAGTACATGATTATAGCTTAATCTTTCCGAGATACTAGCCATCCTATGTGCAGCCAAGCATAGTATGGCACCTGTGTGACCTGAGAGATACTGTTTAGAAGCATGTATACCTGATCCATGTCTAGGACTCCCACTAGCATTTAGCGCTCCAAAGAACTTATCAAACTGCAGAACTTCTATTTCTCCATTGTAGAAGCCATAGACAATGGCATAAGGTGCATGATAGTTTTCAAATATAACTATTGAAGATGACACAAGGCTTTTTTCTTGGTTGTGGTTATATTTTCCATTACTTACAAGTACACCATCTGCATTATCGGAACATGGATTAAATGTATTCGGAGAAGTTGCACCATTGGTTATATGTGATGATCTAGAACTCATAACCCAATTTTCAAGAAAACTGCCTTTCCCAATCATTGTGCACTCTGAACAATTTTCATTTTTATCACGCAGTTGCGGCAACAACCACACAGTGACATGTGGTGTCCAAGGCAAAGGTTCTTCCTTTTGACAGCAAACCGATTCAATACGAAGCAAACAGCAGTTGAGCTGAAGATAACTAAGTTTTAATGTCACGTCCGCATGATGTGTCATGGCAGGGATCACAGATAGAGGCTCAGACTTGAAGAAATTACCCAAGTATGATACATCGTACAGAATAGCACAGCCTCTATTATTCCAAACAGCAAAAGTCTCTACAAATATTTTCTCAGATTCGTCAGAGTATGCCTTCGTCCCGGCTTCATCATGTTCCAGGAACATACATCCTATTACATGTGACTGATTGCCACTGCCTATGATACAAAGTGGACTATCTAAGAATGAAATCTTTCCAACTATTGTACCATCGTTCACTAACCTAAATAGGCAATAGGTCCTATATACAAGGGCTAAAACCTGTCGAACTGTAGCAAATGATATCACCAAACCCCCCTCATTTGACCCATTTACCAAGTCCCCTAACTCCGTACTAGAAAAATTTCTTTGTAAGCTAGTCGGGTTTTCCCCATTCAGGTCTGAGTCTTTCAGTAAAGATATAAATTCAGCTTTACCTGATGAGTCTATCATCATCACAGATTGTGTCTCAATATTCCCAACAGGCAAGATTACAGACATGAACCTCAAAGACCCAATAGACAAATTACCATGAAAAACAGTTTGTACAATGGTAAGGCTATAAGAATCAACTACAACAATGCTGCACTTGGAAGGTTTTCCAGATTGCAATTCCATGTCCATTAAAGCCTCACCAGCTTCACCAGATTCGTGCCAGTGATCCTCAGATAAATGGGCGGAATCTACGAAAGAACATGCAACACATACATATCTCCGGTTTTCAGGTAAAACTTGGACCATAGATGGACTCCCCATCCAAGGTGGCAATTTCCTTCGGCGCCTGCAGTGGCCACTGCCTCTGCTCCAAACACACAATACACCATCAGAACAAGCACTTATAAGTGCACCATCCTTAACTGGTTTAGAGTTCAGCGCCACATTACTCACATCTCCTGTTTTCTCTTCTCCAGGAACGGTGGCTGGGAAACATATGTCAAGATCAACTATTGGTGCAGCATGACCACACAACATCACAATTGGTCTCACACCCTGACCATCAAATACATTCATCAAACACAGCAGCATTTTCATCGCTTTTAATACACACATCAAAAAGGATATTTAGCTTCATCACAACCCTAAGCTGAATCTTATACAATACCATAATCCAGTTTCGAAACGCAAGCTCATTCAACCATCAAATTAGGCTTTCAACTTTTACAAATTGAAACTCGAACTAATTAATCAAACTAAATAAGCTCATAAAATTTTAAAAATAATAATAATAACAACAATTTAAGTTACATAGTAAAAGTGCATAACTGAAAGACGCATATATACAAACACAACGTACGCAAATTATACAACATACACTTGTACACACGCTATTGAGTAATTTTCGATAAATAAATAATCTCATAAATGAATAAAATTCTCGGAAATATTGATTGTTTAACTACAGTTATACTTACAGTGTTGGAACCGGAAGATATAACGTTCCAGCAGACGATAGTGCCATCGGATCCACCGGTGTAAAGAGTGGCCGGATTATCAAGTACGGCGGTGGCAGTGACTTCATGTGGCGGTGGACAGTCGGACCATATACACGCTATCGATCTGAACTTCATCGGAATTTTATTTTCCAGGAATCAGAACTCGATGTTTGCGCTCATATATCTGTAACTTTATAATTTGGATCGGAGTTGTTAGTTAAAATTACACCGGAAACGGTGAAGGGTGTAGTAAAAACTGGTACAGTAATATTTTTTTTCCCCAACGAATCTACTGGACTGCTGGTATCTAATTCAGTAAAATACTAGACATAAATATATATTTTGTTTGTTGTTATCAAAAATTTCAAAATTATTTATAATAAATTACTATTATAAACTAAAATTAGTCAGGTTTATATAAATAAATAATATTAAGGGATATTTACACAAATATATATGTTTTTAACTTTTACATCTGTTTTTACCGTTACCTATTTACTCTTTCATTTTTATACTACCGTTATTTCAATATTACCGTTACCTTCACTTTTTACTTTCTTTATTTTCAATTTTACGTTCTTCTTATTCGTTGTTCTATTCTCATCTTCTTCTTCTTCTGATTCTTCTTCTTCTTTGTTCAATTATCATCTTCTTCATTCACGAAGCTTATCCTTCTTCTCCGGCGACCTCTACTACTCCGGTGACCTCTACCGTTCCGATTATCTCAGTATGTACATTCTCGCTCTCTCTCTCTCTCTCTCTCTCTCTCTCTCTCTCTATCTCTCTCTATATATATGTATACATCTCTCTATATATGTATCTCTCTCTCTCTCTCTCTCTCACACACACACACATACACACACGCACAGTTTATTGATTGGAGTTTCAAACTGATTTTATGATGATTCAAGGCTTATTATGTGTAAACATTTGTTCATTTGTGATTCAAGTGTTTGAATTAGTTGTTAATTGATGTTTAACTGTTTTGTTAACTGCACGTGTGATTATAGCCCTATTATTTTGTCTTAATTTGAATTTTTGTTGATGTAATTAGGTTTAAAAAATGTAACCTAATTGTGTAGATTTACAATTAAGTTTGCGAGATTATGTCGCCTTGTTGATGAGTCGTGAAATTGTAGCTGAGTCGATTCTGTTGTGCTTGTTTATATGATTATTAAATAATCGATTATTCAAATGGAATGAAGTTTATGTATCATTTAGTAATCTATAATTAGTTTTATATTGTGTAGTCGAGGCCCCGCAGGGGCATATATTTTCAAATTAAATGTTCGAGATTATGTGCTAATTGCTGAATGTAACTGTTTTGTTAACAGAAATGGTGATTAGGCTTGTTTATGAGTCGGAAACTTGTAAAATGAGTCGATGCTACCTTACTTGTTTAGGTTTTGTTATAAGCGACTAGTCGAATGGATTGAAATATATGAATAATGTAGTGATCTTCTATCAGTTTTAGTATGTGCAGTCAAGGGCCCGCAGGGCAGGCATCTTATAATTAAGTTTCGAGTATATGTACGATTGTTTATGAGTCGACAACTTGTCAATGTGTCGATACTAATTTCCTTGTTTAGATGTTTTTATAAGCAAATAGTATTATGAAATGAAATTTACATTTCAATTATTGATCTTATATCAGTTTTGTAATATATTTTCTATCATTCATATCTTCTTTTCGGATGTTTTGTTTATATATATATTAACCATTAGTTGGTTTGTATGTCTATTGACAGTTTTAAACATGGTGCACACACGATTCTCATCTTCCACGAGTTTAACAACGAAGTCAGATGTGCCACCAACATGAAAGATAACTAAGAAATCCAAAGCACCCTTGACAACTAAGAGGGCTAGGGCAGCCATCCAAGATGATCTGGTTTCTGTCGATGAGGCTTCCCCGGGTTCAACGTCCAAAGCTGTACTGCCTTCAAAACAAAAGAAAAATACAAAATCCAAGGCAACAGTAAAATATAAGAGGCCCAAGTTAGCCATCCATGACAATCCTATTCCTGTTAATGAGGTATTTTCTGACTCTCATGTATCCTTGTTTGTGATATGAGTACAGGCCCCGCAGGGGTACTTGCCTTAAATTTCTATTTCTGTAAGGTGCAACCATGTTTGCATAATGGTTGCTAATGTTGTAAACATGGTTGCAGCTTATAATTATACATTTGTAAAGGCTCACATATGAATCACACATGTATTGCATAATAATGCAGGGGATGGATTATATTATTCCGGTTAAAGATCACAAGCCAGCCAAGCTAAGTACCAACAATAGGTATGAACTTATTACGGGTATATGGGACACATTATCATCGGAGCAGGTTGATCTCTTTGCTGCTGGGTGCTTTGGAAATTTTGTGCGACTACCATCATTCAAGATACAACACCAACTCATCCACAACCTTCTGCTTAGACAAATAAATCAACCAAACAGTCATGAGATTTGTATTGGTGTTGCTGGAGTGAAGATGTCTTTTGGGATCAAAGAGTTTGCCCTTGTCACCGGTCTTAGGTGTTTTGGTTCAGTCAACATGACGCGTTATGCTAGGCCTGAGAACAAATTCAGGGCTACATATTTTTCAGACATTGCACGTGTATGTAGGAGCAGTGTGAAGAAGGTTTTCGACTCTCGAGGGTGGAAAACAGATGAGGATGCAGTGAATTTTGCAAAGCTGTACTTCTTGCAAAATTTCCTACTTAGCTCGACTTATGATTGTCCTGTCCCTAATGGTGATCTGGATATTGTAGACAGTGGAGATTTTGACAATTTTCCTTGGGGTAAGGAAGTTTTCACATGCACTTTGGAATCATTGAAATATGCCGTGAGAACAACATCCAAGGACAATTATTATAGGCTTGTTGGTTTCCCGTACGCGTTTCAACTATGGTTTTATGAGTGCTGTCCGTACCTGAATGGGAGATACTGCAATATGAAAGATGCTGGTTGTATCCCCCGTATGCTGAAATGGTCCGGTGAATATGCTTGCAAGTTCGGAGAAATGTATCATACGTTGTCATTGACTGAATCAAAGGTATATTTCATTGCGTACCTTACCTACTTCTTCTTGCTTTATATGTAGATATCATTTTAATTGACAAACACATTGTTTTTGTAGTTGCAATTAAGAAACATATCTCCAACTGAAAAGGAGATTGAAGAACTACAATTAGAAGATATTGTTGATCGTGATACTGCTATTGTTGGTCATCCCCCCCCCCCCATCATTTGTGGGTGCTTCTACATCTTCTGATCGACCTCATTCTCGTATGTCACAGCTGGAAATGGAAAATAAGATTGCCTTGTTGACTTCTGAAGTAGATGGTTTAAAGAAGAGCATATCTGAGATGCGGTCGCACTTTGATTTGGAGTTCTCTAAGTTGCGTGCCATTGTCGATAAACAAGTACGTGTATAAGATGAATTACATATATTATAGTCTGTATACTTTGATTTTGAAGGCTTTTTTTGTCTTTTTTTTTTGTTTTGATTTGTGTGGAGTAGGCCCCGCAGGGGCAGCCATCTTATTAGTCAGAGTCAACTACTTTCTATCAGTTGCAACATTTACAACCTTGTTTGCAAATGTTTGCAACCATTCGACCCTTACATCATTTATGTGATTTGCATTAGTTACAAATTTAAGTTGAGTTTAGTTCTAATTGTATGTGATTATTTCCGTTCCACTTGCTAATTATTTTAAACCATATTTGACTTTAGAATGGAAGCACTTTGGACCCTTTGTCACATTTGAATCAAGTTGCGGCCAATGTTGGTGATTGGGGTAGTTGGCCACAAAGCAAGCAAAATGTAGCTTATAATGATGTAGAAATTGCACATGAGGATGAGAATGTAGATGATGAGGGTGGGAATTTTGAGGATGCATTTGAGAATGTACCGGATGAAAATGAGGCTGGGAATGATGTTTTCAACGAGGTTGAGAATAATGTTGAAGAGGGTGGGCAGGAGGTTATAAATGATGGAACCGATGTGCCAAAGGTTGCAGTTGAGGATAGTGAGGATGCATCAATGTCCGAAAATGGTTCGATTGATCTCGATAGGACAGTGAAGATGGCTGCGATGATAAATGATGATCATGACGATGATGATGTCCATAATGCGAATGTCACTGTTAATGATGATACTATTCCTGATTGTGCAACTACTCGTGCAGCAAGTGTTGATCATGTTGCAGAAGTTGCAACAGATATTGCAAAGGTATCAGTGGAGGATACAAATGTTTCAGTAGGGGTTCCAGAAGTTGCAGACCTTGAAACGGATGCCTCTTTTTTTGAACAAATATCTGCAAAAGACCTGTATGAGTTAGATCAGGCCGTGATTCGTGCAACTAAGAAAAAAAATGCAATAGCGGTAAATCATATTAGATATTTCTTGTGATATGCATGCTTTAATTTCATTACATACTTCTTGTGATATGCATGCTTTTCATTACTATGCTTTTATCTTTCATTTCAAATAACTTGTAGTTATTTACTTTATTATAGGGATCTTCTGCTAAACCCGTTGATAGGCTTGGTATTCCACTTGAATCTGATTCTATTGTGCCTATCCTGGTTAAAACTACCCCTGCTATGCCAAAAAGGAGTGTTAAGCTTCCTACATATTTGCAATCACCATTTCTGCAAGATTTTGGTTCAAGCTCAAGCAAAAGTAATGAAGTTTTGAAGACTTTGAAAGGGGTTTCTGCATTGGACGACAATATCGGACATTTGCCAAGTTTAGAAGCCATAAAAGGTTTCACAACTTGGCTGGATACTGGAATGATTACGAAGAAAAAGTATGGCTTCAATTAAACACACACACACACACATATAAATAGATAGATATTGATTCATATTTTTTCTTATTTGTGTTATTAGTACCGGCCCCGCAGGGGCACTGACCTTAATTGTCTATTTGTAACAGTTGCAACTTTTTCAACAATATTTGCAACCTTGTTTGCAACCATATTTGTAACCTTTGCAACCATGTGCACAAAGGTTGCAAAACATGCTTGCAAAGGTTGCAAACAAGGTTGCAACTTATAATTATACATTTGTACATGCTCACACATGGCTAACACATGTCATGCATATATTTTTCCAGGACGACCTCATTCTATTCGAGGAAAAACAATGTGATCAGCCCGCCTCTAGATTTAGGGGTTCATTCGATATCCGAAAAGATGTGGTTTCATACTTTGGAGTATGGTAGCACAAATGTCACCAAATCTGTAAGTTTTACTACCTGTTTAGTTTTTGATTGCATATGACATTGTTACATGATTTCTTGCTAATTGATATGTCCAAAAATCTTTGTGCAGCATGTTGATGTATTTTTTTACCATTTGAGGAAAAAGGTGAATTCCAACTCAAAATCTCCACGCAAAATTACTTCAGTCGATTCCACGTTTCAGAGTAGACTTGCTGCTCAGTTTGAAACTTATGATCCGAAAGATAATAAATATGTAATTGATCAAGATATTAAGGGAATTGTCAAGGGTGAGATCATCGGTTACAATACTCCTTGGGCTTCAAGCGATGATGTTTTATTTCCTATTTGGCTTGCTGAGCAAGAACACTGGATTCTTGGGAGATTAAACTTTATAGATAGGGAATTCCATGTCTACAATACATTGCAATGTGATGGTGTGAGCGATATTCTAGTCGAGGCAGCCAATCCATTCCTCCAGTTGTTGCCTGCTTATCTCAAGTCAACTGGTTTTTATGATCAGAAAGATATAAATTTCTCAAGCTATGCATATTCTAGAAAGGCAACTCTTGACTGTTTTGATGTCACTTTGCATCATTCAGAATTTAATTCATCACCTAAGTAAGTTCCAAAACTATTCAAGTTTGTCAAGCTTATATAATGTATACTTAGTTATATTATATTATATGATTTGATTGTTTTCCTTTTCTTGATACAGTGACAGTGGGATATACATGTTTTCATATGCCGAGTATTATGCTACTATGCCGGATTTTCCGCAAGGTGGACTAGATATTGGTGCTCACAGAAGTAGGCTTGCCTTATTGTTTTATTCCTACGGAATGTCAAAACAAATATATGGCTACGAGAGTGATTCGGAGAACATTGCAAAGGCTCCAACAAAAAAAGCTCCATCAACAAATGCTCCAACAAGAAAGGCTCAAACAACAAAGGCTCCAACGTTAAAGGCTCCAACAACAAAGCCATATGAGAGAAAGAGAAAGGCGGGAGATGTGAAGAAATGAGTCGCGACTTTTATGTTATGACATTAAGTAGTAGTAAAACAATGTTGCTGACATAACTATGTATTTCTTTTATGTTATGACTTTTATGTTAGATGAATTTAATAGGAACTTTGTTTTTCAACTATGTTTGGTAATGGTTCGTTGTTTATTTATTTTATTCAATTGTTAATGTTTGGTAATGGTTCAATAATTTATGGTCCTCAACTGGTAATGTAAATAAAATTTGATTTTATGTGAAATAGGCCCCGCAGGGGCATCCATATTAATAGTAAGAGTACACTATATCGATCAGTTGCAACATTTGCAACCAAGGTTGCAACTTTTGCAACCTTGGTTGCAACTTTTGCAACCATGGTTGCAACTGTTGAAAACTTGGTTGCAAATGTTGCAAACAAGGTTGCAACATGGTTGCAACAAGGTTGCAATTCTACTCAAAATAAAAAAAATTAAAATTTAGAAACTATTTTTGAAGAGTGCAGTTGTGACTGTTCATATTTTAAGTTGTGACTGTTAACATTTGAACAGTTGTGACTATTCACATTTCAAACTTAATACTATTCACAACCCTCTGTTATAAAAGCCATGCTCTTTTCCATTGTCTCTCAGTCTTCTCCAACACAAACTTCCCACATATCTCTAAACCTTCTCCAACTAAATATTTCAATGGCCCTCCTTCAAGATGATGATTTCTTTTATGAGGACTACACTGTTCGTATTGACGGTGTGTTCTACCAAGTTGAAGATATCCCGGAATCAATTCGTTCAAACCTCAGTTATGGAGACAATGTCCAGATCAATTGGTTTCAAATGGACTATAGGCTAGCAATACTAGACCAACAAGAATGGGAAAGGAAGATGATGGAGCGTAACGCTCGAATAATTGATTTTGCAAGCACCATGTCTCGCATTTTACATGCGAAGGAAAAAGATTTGAAGGAAAAAGAAGCCAAGAAACAGAAAACAGAAGGAGCCTCTACTTCTTAGAATTATTATATGTAATGAATAATATATAATGCTTGTAGTTCTTGAAATTATTATATGAATGATTTAATATATAATGAAGAATTATTTGTTGATTCTGTTCTGTTTATCAAGCACTAATTCTGTATTCTATGTTATGTACTGGATTCAACTATATCGATCAGTTGCAACATTTGCAACCTTGTTTGCAAATGTTGCAACCAAGTTTGCAACATTTGCAAACCATGGTTGCAAAAGTTGCAACAATTTTCCAATTCTACTCCAAATAAACAAATAAAAATTGGAAAATTAGAAACACATGTCATATCTGTTCCATTAATAATTTAAACTTAATCAACTTGGTAATTCAGCATTTGCAACAATATTTGCAATAGTATTTCCAACGTAATATGTAAATAACTAATTTGTTTTTTTCAATGGCGGACTTCTACAAGTTCTTCTATTATGCCCACATTGACCGCATCTCCCGCATTTTAATTGTTGCATTGGTATAGTTGTCTCCCACGCAGCTTTGCGCCTTCTCTTTTTTGGTCTTCCTACTCTGATTCTGCTTTTCGGGGGGTACATTGTCACCGCTTTAATGTCATCTGGTATTTCCCATGTATCTTTCTTGCCAACCGGATATACCAATTCTTTATAAGCAGCAAGCATTGATTCTCTTGTGTAATATGATGAACAATAATCATAAGGATCATGATTTACTTTATGCAAAACAGCAATTGCATGGGCACAAGGAAGTTGATCCATCTGAAACCTGTTTTACAACAGAATATATATCATATAAAGATAAACGAAGAGCATGTATTTATAAAATTTCGTTGAAACACTATCGGGAATCACCTGTTGCATGTACAGCTTCTGGAAGCCAAATTAACTATAGCTTTCTTGTCCACATTACAAACTTCGAATATCGAGTCATTTGATGGATTCACCTGTTGATTTAACATTATTTTAAACAATAATTTAATTTGCAGTTTCATTAGAATGACAGAGGTTGTAAAGGTTGCAACCATGTTTGCAACTTTTGCAACCATGGTTGCAACCTTGTTTGCAACTTTTGCAACCATGGTTGCAACTGATAGAACTAGGTAGATCTACAATATTAAAGTAGTCAGATAATACCGTCATATTTGTCGAGTACAAGTAATTGTTCTTTAGCATCAGCTCATACTTGGTTGTCAATTTTGTTGAGGTGTCATTTGCAATTTGCCTGTTTGTCCAACTCCACTTTTGTACCAAAGCACGCAAAGATTCTAACATTGTACATATCGGTAACTCTTTTATCTCTGTGATTACAGCATTCAGAGATTCTGCAATGTTAGATGTCAAGTTCGAGTATCTATTATTCACTGAGTAAACCCTTGCCCACTTGTCATATCCAACTTGCTCTAAAAATGGTTGAATCCTGCTGTCAATATTTGCAAGTTGGTTCATGTGATATTCAAATATATTTACAGTGTATGCATTGGCAGCATTAAAGAAATCAACCTTTATCTTGTTTGAGCTCCTCTTGAACTTACTTTTCAGGTTATTCAAGATATGATAAATACAGAATCCATGTGGTACTTCCGGGTATACTCTACTCGCTGCCTTAATGATGCTTTCATGACGATCAGAGATTATTGTCATGTTTTCCCGTACACTATAAGCTTGCTTGAACTTGTCAAAGAACCATTCCCATGCCATATCATTTTCTGAGTCCACTACGGAAAATGCCAATGGAAAAATTTTTCCCCCTGCATCTTGAGTTGCTGCAACCAATAATGTACCTCCATGTACTGATTTCAAGAACGTGCCATCAACAATGACAGTGGGTATGCAATTTATCCAGCCTTTCATCGAAGCATACAATGCCACAAAAACGTACCTGAAACATCCATCTTCATCTTGTTTTGTTATAACCGCTGATCCTGGATTTGAACTATGCAACATGTATAGATAAGAGAAAAGTTCATAATACGATTCGGTTTCATTTCCTCTCATCAGTTCTAAAGCTTTTTCTTTAGATCTCCAAGCTTTTCCATAGGTGACTTGTACTTTGTGATCTTTCTTCATGTCTCTCACGATATCAGCAACCGTGTACTTTGTTTTAATATTTGAAAACTTGTTTTTAATCATATCTGCAATGAGCGATGAGCTTGCATGTCGCTGATCTTTAAATCTGATCCCCAGATCACATGTATGAATATCATGAAACTTTTTGATGACGAAACAATTTGTTTTCCCTTTCTTTGATGCTCGTAACATCCACTTACAACTTTTGTCAACACAAGAAACAAGATACTCTTTTTTACAAGACTTTTGCACACTATATTGGAAGTTCTTGTCGATCGCATAGTGGCCCAAAACAATCTTCAATGTCTCTTTATCTATGTATACCTGATCAACTTCAATGTGCTTATGGTATTTGTTGCTAATGACCACATCCTTGTTCAACTGGTTTTCTTCAACGCATTTGTCTGCAACTTCATCAAACACAACAACCTGCCTAGCAATAAGCTCTGCAAACTCAACATAGTCCGTAACCACATCCGAAATAGTACCAACAGACTGCTCATAAACAACATTTGATGCAACATCTTCTGATTGTGTAGCCTCAAAGAACAACAAATCGCTTGTTGTGGAAAAAGGCTGGAGGCTTTTAATTTCATTCGTCAAGCATAAAGGGAACTTTGTGAAATCGGATTCCTTTTTCTTGAGCTCCAAATAGAACATGAGTTGACTATCATTTGTTATCTTAAAAGGAGGGTATCCATCTCTTACTTGATACTCTATTATAAAACCAACTGACCCGGGTTCCAACTTCAGTTCATTGTATATCATTGCGACCAAGTTGTTGTAGTTGCAGTCGTTAGGAATCAACAATCCACATACCTCAAAGTTGATATAATTTTTGCATTCATCCCATACCCCATTGTGTTGGAGAATAACAGCAATGTTTTCCATTTTTCTGCAACCAATTATAACATTAACATTTAAAAGTTGTTAACTGTAACTAATATTGATATATAGTAGTTGCAACTTCTGCAACCTTGTTTGCAACTTATGCAACCTTGTTTGCAACTTATGCAACCATGGTTGTGAAGGTTGCAAACAGGGTTGAAAATGTTGCAACTGATAGAAATATTAGAATCTGACTAATAAGATTGGTGCCCCTGCGGGGCCTGTTACACAGAAAATGAACAAATTAACAAATCCATAGATGTCATATCAGTTCCATTCATAACGATTCAATAAATGAACAAATGATATTGTATCGATACAAATGAACAATTTAAATTCAGTAAAGCATAAATTTTATTGATTCTTCTTGCTGAATGTGTACAATATGTCTTTCATATCTAGAATAAAAATGTTGAACTGCCCTAATTACAGTGTTAATTGAAATAACTCCCAATTGATCTAGATAATTCATTACATGAAACCTAAATCTAGACCTAAAACCCTCAGCCGATGGTGTCAAAGTCGTCCAGAATGTGAAATTCATCCAGCATTTGTGGATCCTTAGAGATCTCCGGAGGTTCTTGTTAAAACGAATCTGGATTTCAATAATATCCAGATGCATGTTAAAAGGCCTTTGCAGATGCCTTACTACCTCGAAATACAAAGGGTTTGAAATTTCCCAACTGAACATTCCACTATTGCATTGAGAGAGGGTCAATTCTTCCCCGGTTCTTTGATCCATTGTTTCAATTAATGACCCCTGCAATGTATACGGACTTTTATATAATGATTAACTATTGATCCAGTGTGATACACTCATTTTATAAGGGTACCTACAAACCTACTAAACAGCAATCACATATAATCCAAAATGTGTGCCCCTGCGGGGCCTCTTATTTAGAATGTCACAATCTACTAAACTCCTAATATACCTAAGAATTAAAAACATTATCAAATCGGCAAAGATGTAAACAGAGTTCAAATCGACTGATAGTATCATATCGTAAATATGCATGCAGTTGATGAAACACAAAATTACACTCGAACAAAACAGTTAGCGAGTGCAAAAGATCAATACGCAACTGAATTTTATTCGTATTTGTTCCTTATTTTCTGTTAATCCTTCTCTACATATTCAATTCAAATCACACTCAAACAATCACTTTATGCTACAAGTCTACACAAAACGCATTAACAAACATACATATTGCACATTCTATAACAAAAGCTTTCCTCTGAATTTCATCTCTATATCTACATCACAGACAAATCTTCATATATACATACACAAATTAAAAAGCTACTGTATCAAATCGGTACGAACAGAATTTCATCACAATTTTGTTCCTCATATTGTACTTAATCATTCTCTATAGATTCAATTCAAACACACATAATCAATCAGCCTATCCTACAAATCTACACATATAAATACAGTAAACACATAAACGGACATACATACATACTTTCTCATTCTATAAGAAAAGCTCACATCTCAGTTTGGTATCTATCTCTACATTAGTACCAATTTTGCAAAGATACATACATAAAACACATAAATTCACTTACAAATTTTAATCGGTTTTGTAAAACTCTTGCCGGAGCTCCGATTCAACATACAATAGTCGTGAATTTGCCCCTACGGGGCTAGCAAACTGAAGGAGAAGATTCGAGATGCGTGAATCGAAGGTTGGATCTTGAGTGAATGAGAGGCGCGGGGAGTTTGTTTCGTTATAACAGAACTACCGTATTTTTAAAATTAAGTAAAGTAGCTACCGTTCCGCCAGAATTATTGATAGTTGGGCTGTATATTTTTAAAAGCCCAAAACTTAAGATGGGTATGAATAAAATTATCCCTAATTTTAATTGATTTTCATAATAAATTAATTGGAATATACTATTTGGTACTGTTAAATTATTAGCTTTTCCATTTGGTACCAACCAAAGTTCATGACTTATAATATTATACTTTTTGTTTCATCCACATAATACCACTCCGTTAGCCAAACGTTAGTCAACCGTTATAAAGTTATGGAATTTTTCATATGATACCACTATGAAATTTTTGACTTCTAAATGACACTATTCTACTTTTGACTTCAGCTCTAAAATACCATTTTTTAATGAATCTAATGAATTTATTAGAACTCCTTGGTTTTATGCCCCTCAAAATATTGTTGGGCATCCCTTTGCCCACCAAAAGCCAAAGAGGTTGATCAGAATGATCAGAATTATCATATTCATTAATATAGTGGTATTATGGAGCCAAGGCCCAAAATAGAACGGTATCACTTAAAAGTCAAAAAATTTGAGTGGTACTAAATGAAAAATCACATAGTTTTATAACGGTCGATTAACGTTTAGTTAACAGAGTGGTATTATGTGAATGAACCCAAAAGTATAATGGTGCCACTTGGAAGTCAAAAATTTCGAGTGATACCAAGTGAAAAAGCCAATTGTACAATAGTATCAAATGGGATATCCCTAATTAATTTATCACTTTTTAAATTTACAATAAATCACAATTATACTATTATTGATTACGAATTCATAAATATAGATTAGAACCAATCAAAATTTATGACTAAAATTAAAATAATCATATCATTCTCACCATAAACGAACTGCAAACAAAAGAATCCCAACCCCAAAATAATTTAGCCCCATTGGCCCAATAGCCCAATACATAACCCACTACAATGACACACTTCAGAAACTAGCACTAGCTGACAGAATTTAAACAAAACAAAATACTGGAAATACTAACAGACATAACCGCCATCAACTAGGTTCATCATTATACTTAGTATAATTGACTCAATCATAAACAACATCAGGCTGTAGAGGGACCTGATTCAAAACTTAGATCGGCTTGATTTTTCGAAATAAACTTGCGACCAAATGGACCGAAACCCATATCTAGAAACCATTGCTCCCGAATCCTTCCAAAAGGCTTTTCAATGATAACCATTTGATCAAAATTCTCTGCACCATGATTTGCCAAATAGATAGCAAGCTAATTACACCTACGTCAGTTTCACATCCATTTTAAAGTTATCATCCTCCCACCATTAGTTCAACTGCTGCAACATAAAAGCAAGTTCTAAAACCCCACTTTCAATGATCGAATGCCTCAATTCCCAGAAAGCATCCAAATGGTCTGATTTCAAGATGAAATCCTCCCGGTGCTCAGCATACACACGCTTCATTTCTTCCATAAATGCCTAAAATTCGTTGTTACGCTTGTCCTCAATACCTAGAGATCCTACGCACTACCACTGTTGGACCGCGCAACACCCATTAACTCGGTATGATATTGTCCGCTCTGGGTCGTGGCCAAGCCCGCACGGATTTGTTTTTGGGCTCCTCCCAAAAAGTCTCATACTAATGGAATTGTTTGGCTGCTTATATTCAAGATAATTCTTCTTTATCTTTTCGATGTGCGACTTGGGTTGACACCCACTCTACAATCTCCCCTCAATCCAAGAACCACCAATCTTGTGACCCTTATACCGCCGTTGATAAGTGGATTTTATATCCACTTAGAATGCCTAGTATCGGCTTAAATTGATTACTTGACCTCAAGTATGTGGTGTGTTTAATGTGTTTTCATTGAGTTTTGCAGAACTAAGAGTTGGAGGTTAAATTGATTAAAATTCGGATTTTTCGGGTAGTTTGCGCAGTCTTCACTGTTTTGGCCATATCTGGAGTTCTAGAAGTCCGAATTCAGCGATCTTACAGCTCACACGAAGACAACGAAATTTTCTACAATCTTGGACAGAAAGTTTGGGCGCAGTCAGCGCTACTACGGTGCAGTCAGCGCTGCAGTCGGCTGGCAGAATTTCTAATTTACTGTTTGGGTCATATCTTGAGTTCTACAAGTCCGTTTTGGACGATCTTACAGTCCACGCGAAGATAACGGAATTCTCTTTCATTCTCAAGTGGTCCAGATGTCCAAATACAATTGGAACGGCCCAGAAATACTGAAGAAAAGTCAGTTACGAATTTTCCTTCAAAACAGAATCAGTTTAGGAAACGTATTTTGTGCCGAACTGCAGAAATTCTATTTTAATTCTGTTTTGGGGAATTTATTGATGGACAAGACATGCGGGCTATATAAACACATGTAGATAATAGAAACCAATGTTTTTTCAGAGAAACAAGGGAGACAAGTTGGAGAAGGATTTTACGAAGCCCGTGACAAGCAACGGAGATCTAGATCAACTTCGTCTTTTGTTTTCTTCTATTAGGATATTCTGGATTTCGGATTCGTTTTCTTAACTCTTCATTCTAGTTTATTTGTATTCGTTCATACTTTGTTATTCATCATGGTTTCATCAGATCCCATGATGACGAGCAGTTCGATTATGAACTAATCATTGTCATGGGATTCTAACGGATTTATCTATATAGTTTAGTAGTTTGATTGCTTTAAAGATTTGTGTGTGATGAATTCGTGATATCCTCGTATGGTTGTGCTTAATATTTTTAGATGCGTAGCTAACATCTAGATTGTTAATCTCTTGTGAAGCTAGAGTGGATCTTAAGATTTAGAACTTACCATGCTAGCATAGGATAAGTTGATGTATGAGTGACATCATGATTTGTAGCGTAAATTGAGAAATATTATGCTGCCCTATGTGATCTTAATGGACAACTTGTTCTTCAACCGTTATGTTTTCAAATTATATAGAGATATAGGGTCTAACCATAATTGGTGTCTATTCATCTTCTATCTCTTTTGTGGATGTATGTTTAGTTTGGTATCCGTATACTGAGAAGTAGCGTGTACTTGTTTCGTGTTGTCCGATCAGATATCATAACCATCACATGCATTGATTAGAGGCATCATCTCTAAGCGAAGTATTTAATGAAGTTAGGATCCCATGTTTATTCTCTTATAAGTAATTCGATTATATTCTCGTTAGTTAATTAATTCTTAGTTTGTTAATTTGCTTCTTAGTTAATTTTAGTTAATCAAAACCCAAATTTGTTATTTGTCTTAGCACTGAAGGATAATCATACATTGTTGCATAGGTGCATTAACTGAATTGAAACCTAAACCAGATCTCTGTGGGAATGAACTTGACTTATATCTATATTACTTGTGACCACGTACGCTTGCGTGTTTTAGTGCAAACAGCCGCTATTCATCTGTGGCTCCTCATCTTGCGGGACATGCCGCCCGACCACCTCAGTGTCAGGAAGACTTTCGACACAAGTCATCCAAGATCTCCAATTGCAGTTCTGGAGAGCCTTCCACACCACACAACCTGTAGCCCGCAACTCCAGGATCAACTTCTTAACCATCGGCTTTGATACCACTTGTTGGACCGCGCAACACCCATTAACTCCACATTATTATGATATTGTCTGCTCTGGGCCGTGGCCAAGCCCGTACTAATTTGTTTTTGGACTCCTCCCAAAAGGCCTCATATTAATTGAATTGTTTGGCTGCTTATATTCAAGATAATTCTTCTTTATCTTTTCAATGTGGGACTTGGGTTGACACCCACTCTACAACCACACCTATACCAGACTAATTGCCATTTGGAAGAGGAGCATCAAAAAAGACCCCATGCACATTGATTTTAACCCTACCATAGACAAGCATTTTCCAACGGCCATTCCCATTTACATTCTCCATTTGAACTCTCCAAAGTGTTTTACCCCGAAGAATATTTATAATTTATAATAAATTATAATATTTGTTAACATTTTTAATCTTTTAAGATGTTTATTTAAATAAGAGTAAATTGCACTTTGCACCCCACATCGTTGGGCATTTTTTCGATTAGATTGTACATTATAAACTTTGGCACTTTGCATCACATACTTCATGTTTCGGTTCACTTTGCACTTTTTCCGTTAAGAATATTTAATTCCGTTAAGTTTGAAATTTTTTGGAAAATTTGATATGGGTATTTTCGGTATTTAGAAAATTATTTTTCAGAAAAAATGAAAAAAAAATCAGAAAATTATATTTATTTTTAAAAAATATATATTTATCAGTTTTTAAAAAATATATGGTTTTCAAAAATATTTTTTGGGGAAAAATTATACAATTCTTTTGGAAAACAAATTTCAAAAATGAAATTTGTTTCTTATTTATGTTTAGTTTCTTATTTATAATGTTCTAATTGAACACAAAATAAAAAAAATGCAAAAAAGAACATTGTATAAAAATTAGAAAATAATATTTTCACTTTTAAAAAACAAACTGGCAAAAAATATTATAAAAATGTTCTGAAAAAATTAAAAAAACCATTTTCAAAAAATATTTTTTTAAAAAATGCTTTTCGCTTTTTAAAAAAATAAAATCATTTTAAAAAAAATTAAAATTTTGAAAACAAAATATTTGTAAAAATATTTTATAACAGAAAAATTAAAACCTTCTATCTTTTAATAACAGAAAAAAATTCAAAGTTAACCGCCCAAAAAAATTATATAATCTTTCCCCAATTTTTTATTAAACCATATATCTTTTAATAACAGAAAAATATTTTTTTAAAAAAACAAATATAATTTTCTGATTTTTTTTTCTTTTTTTCTGAAAAACAATTTTCTAAATACCGAAAATACCACTATCAATTTTTGAAAAAAGAAAATCAAACTTAACGGAGTTAAAAATTATTAACGAAAAAAGTGCAAAGTAAAGGAAAACATGAAGTATGGGATGCAAAGTGTCGAAGTTCATAATGTAAGACCAAATTGAAAAAATACTCAAAGAGAAGGGGTGCAAAATGCAATTTACTCTTTAAATAAATGATTAAAATATTCTTTTGTAATATTATAGTTAACCAATAATGACGGTCAATTTCGAGGAAATGTGATTTTGAAGGTGAAATGTGTTTTAAATATTAAAAGGTTAAATATTTAGGATATCGTAAAACCTCGATAAATTAATACTTATCAAATTAATAACCTCTCTTTTTGGAGGGATGATACACGTTCATATCTTTAATAATTTTTACTGGTCCCAAATTGGACCAGTTCAAAAAATCATTAATTTCGATAAAATAAAAAGATAATAGTTTTTTTGAAAAATCATATATAAATATCCTAATAAAAATATAAATTAATTATTTCTTTATAAACATAAAATATATTTATCACATCATCGTAAAATATCGTAAAATATGATTATGTCATTGTCTATTTCTTTTTTGAAATTTAAATTTACATGAAATTATTCTTACCTATTCTTATTGCATCCTCATAAGCTCGGATGTGATATTTTCATATTTTATATAAAAATTATTAAGTGTTTTTTTGTATTAAATATTTCTTTACGTGTTACGGATTCCAAAAATGTTATATCTTTTTCAATATCACCTTAACATTATTTTGAAGAATGATATTTGCAATCTCTTATATTGTTTGCATAAAATCATGCAAGCGTACGTGGTCACAAGTAATATAGATAAAAGTCAAGTTCGTTCCCACAGAGATCTGGTTTTGGTTTTAATTCAGTCATTGTACCTATGCAATAATGTATGGTTTTTATTCACTGCTAAGATAATTAACAAATTGGGGTTTTGATTTACTAAATTTAACTAAGATGCTATTTAACAAACTAAGAATTACTTAACTAATGAGAATTGGAATCGAATTACTTATATGAGAATAAACATGGGATCCTAACTTCATTAAATACTTTTCTTAGATCTGACGCATTTAATCACTATATGCAATGGTTATGATATCTGATCGAATAACACAAAACAAGCACACGCTACCTGTCAGCATACGTATACCAAACTACACATACATCCACAAAAGAGATAGAAGATGAATAGACACCAATTATGCTTAGACCCTATACGTCTATAGAATTTGAAAACATAACGGTTGAGGAACAAGTTGTCCATAATGATCACATAGGGCAACATAATATATTTCTATTTATGCTACAAATCATGTTGATAAACAATCATGAACCTGTGCTAGCATGGCAAGTTCTAAATCTCAAGATCCACTTTCACTTCACAAGAGATTAACAGATTAGATGTTAGCTACGCATCTATCACTTAAGCATAACCATACGAGGATATCATATATACATAACACACAGATCTTTAAAGCATCAAGATACTAAACTACATAGATAAATTCGTTAGAATCCCATGACAACGATTAGTTAATAATCGAACTGCTCGTCATCATGGGATCTGATGAAACCATGGTGAATAACAAAGTATGAACGAATACAAATAAACTAGAATGAAGAGTTAAGAAAACAAATCTGAAATCCAGAATATCCAAATAGAAGAAAACCAAAGATGAAGTAGATCTAGATATCCGTTGCTTGTCACGAGCTTCGTAAAATCCTTCTCCAACTTTTCTCCCGTGTTTCTCTGATAAAACATTGGTTTCTATTGTCTACATGTGTTTATATAGCCCTCATGTCTTGTCCAACAAGAAATTCCCCAAAACAGAATTAAAATAGAATTTCTGCAGTTCGGCACAAAATACGTTTCCTAAACTGATTCTGTTTTGAAGGAAAATTCGTAACTGACTTTTCTTCAGTATTTCTGGGTTGTTCCAGTTGTATTTGGACATCTGGACCACTTGAGAATGAAAGAGAATTCCGTTATCTTCGCGTGGACTGTAAGATCGCCCAAAACTAACTTGTAGAACTCAAGATATGACCCAAACAGTAAATCAAAAATTCTGCCAGCCGACTGCAGCGCTAACTGCGCCGTAGTAGCGCTGACTGCATCCAAACTTTCTGTCCAAGATTGTAGAAAATTTCATTGTCTTCGCGTGAGCTGTAAGATCGCTGAATTCGGACTTCTAGAACTCCAGATATGGCCAAAGCAGTGAAGACTGCGCAAACTACCCGGAAAATCCAAATTTTAATCAATTTAACCTCCAACTCTTAGTTCTGCAAAACTCAATGAAAACACATTAAACACACCACATACTTGAGGTCAAGTAATCAATTTAAGCCGATACTAGGCATTCCAAGTGGACATAAAATCCACTTATCATATATACCTTCAACGTCCAATCTGTTAGGTTATTCACATCCATTTTATTACGATAATCTAAATCATTAAGTATCAACTCAAATTTGTAAATGTTTTATATAAAAACTATGTTCATTTAATTGTTTGAAACTTCATTTATCGAATGAATTTACACTATCGAAATTAAAAGTTATATTATTTATGCTAATTTTGTTAACTAAATGCTAATAATAGATCGAAATTTAAGACTTTTTTCTCTCCGTATGTGAGAGTATAGGGTTTATCCATCTCTCCTTTCTTTTCAAATTGAAGGAATTGTGAGAGGCCAGTTTCAATGGCGAATATAGATAATTTAGACGGCCTCATGACAGATCTAGATATCTCGAATGAGGAAAACGAAGAACTAGTTTTTGATGAGGAATTAGAGGATGTGGGGAACAAGTTTGAACTTTGTCTTATGGTAAGGTTCCTTACTGAGAAGAATATCAATGTGCGAGCAATGAGATCGAAGTTGGATGATTTATGGAGACCAGCAAGGGGAGTAAATATCAAGATGTTGAAACCAGGAATCTTTCTGTTTAAATTTTATCACTTGGATGATATGAAATGGATGATAAGCAACGACCCTTGGTCA
Organism: Saposhnikovia divaricata; assembly: GCA_036435485.1. Classification (NCBI taxonomy): domain Eukaryota; kingdom Viridiplantae; phylum Streptophyta; class Magnoliopsida; order Apiales; family Apiaceae; genus Saposhnikovia; species Saposhnikovia divaricata. Next base: position 33,216,946 of record CM071600.1, read on the forward strand.
TTTGATGGTGCAATGTTGGTGACAAATATTGTACAGGCGGGGGAGGATCCGTTTAAGGTGCCTCTTAATGAAATTGAGTTTTGGATACAAATTTATGATCTACTGAGTGGACTTATGATTGAATCTATGGGGAAGCAATTGGGAAACTTCTTTGGTTCTTTTGTTATGTATGATATGAGCAACAATGCGAGTATATAGAGGGAGTACATGAGGATACGAGTTAAGGTGGATGTAAGATTCCCACTGAAAAGGAAGAAGAAGATTAGCAGGAAGAATAAAACAGAGGTTGTAGTGAATTGTAAGTACGAAAAGCTTGGAGACTTATGTTTTCTTTGTGGTTTGTTAACACACTCAGAAAGATTTTGCAAGAAGAAGTTTGAAGGAGACATGTCTACAGTTGTTAGGGAATGGGTAGTTGGTTGCGTGCACCGTCGAGGAGGATGGTGGCTCAGGAGAGAAGCAAGTGGCTGCGTGATGAGAGAGACGAGGGTTAGGGCGGGAAATACGGAAGAGATGGTAATCAAGGATTTCAAAATCCGGGATTTGCTCGGAATGAAGATATGGCACGAGAAAGTAGGGTGGGGGTTACAAAGGGTGCAATTATCACGGGGAGTTCAAGTAAGGGTGTAGATAATTGTGGAGGATTGGAGGGAATTAAAGGTTCAAATTTAATTGATAGGCTGGAGGATGAGGAATTGAATGGGCTTGAAGTGGAAGAGAGGAAAAGAAAAAGGCTTGGCCCAAAAGATAGTATGTTGATCGAGTATGTGGGAAATAAAAAACAAATGGACTCTATGCTTTCTAATGCTGATTGTTTAGAGACCTCGATAACTTTATTGGCTCAGCTTGCTAGGCAAGCGAGCCAGTCTCAATGAATTGTCTTAGATGGAACTGTCGTGGGTTGGGGAACCTACGTACAGTTCGTGTTCTAAAAGATCTCGTTAGAGATCGAAAACCAGATGTATTGTTTTTGATGGAAACCATTACAGTAGGAAGCAAGATAGAGGAGTTACGTATTAAGTTGGGGTTTAAAAATTGTTTTTCAGTTGATCGAGTGGGAAGAAGCGGAGGACTTGCTGTGTTCTGGAAGCTTCAATCGAATTGTAGTATTACGAGTTACTCTCAGAATCATTTAGACCTTGTGTTCAGGGAGAATAATGCAGAGACATGGCGACTTAAGTGTTTCTATGGATACCCAGAGCGCACTCGAAGAAAATATTCTTGGGACTTAATCCGTTCTTTAGCCAATTTGTCACCCATTCCTTGGTGTATAATGGGTGACTTTAATGATATGCTGTATAGTTCTGATAAAAAGGGGTGCACCCGCATCCTACAGCTTTGTTGGAGGGCTTTTGTATGGTTGTTGAAGACTATCTTTTAACATAGGTGGAGTTGAAGGGAGGTTGTTTCACGTGGGAAAAGAGTCGAGGAACTAGAGACTGGGTCCAGGAAAAACTGGACAGAGCGTTTGCTACGATGGAATGGTGGGTGAAATTTCCTTTATGTAAGCTGACAGTGTTTGAGACGTCTGTTTCTGATCATAACCCAGTGTTCTTGGAGTTAATTAATATAGCAGTTTCGAAGAAAGTTTTCAGATTCAAGTTTGAAAACACATGACTTAAAGAGCCGTCTTTTATGAAGGAGGTTGCTGGGTATTGGGATAGCATTCAGGTCTCCCATTTGATTCCCAAATTGCTGGCTGTTTCGAAGTTTATGGAGAAGTGGGGTCGAGCTTTTTACAATAAATTTAAGGAGAAACTTAAGAGACAAAAACAGTTGTTAGAGGACCTGAAAGAGAAAACAGATGATCAAAGTGTGAAACAGTTTCTGATAGAAAGGGATAGACTTAATGAGTTATTGCTTTATGAGGAATTGTATTGGAAACAAAGGGTGAAGCTGTTCTGGTTAAAGGAAGGAGATGAGAATACGAGATTTTTTTCACACTAGTGCTTCAGTGAGAAAGAAAGTAAACCATATTAATTTTCTTGAGATAGAGAAGGGTGCTCGAGTGGAGAGTAATGAGGAGATGGGTAGTGTTGCGAGGGAGTACTTTATGAAAGTATTTGCTGAACCAGGGAAGGAATCAATGAATGAGTATAGTGTAAGTCCGAGAAGAATGTTAAAAGAACAGAATAGATGGTTAACAGATGAGGTATCGTTCGAAGAATTCACAACAGCAGTAAATCAGATGCATCCTGACAAGGCTTCGGGACCGGATGGACTTAACCCTGCATTCTTTCAGAATTTCTGGAAAACGATGGGTAGAGAAGTGTTTGAGTTATGTAAAGAATGGCTTCAAGGTAATCCTTTTCCTGTAGATTTGAATAATACTAATATTGTTTTAATTCCTAAGAAAGATGGTACATGTTGTATGAGAGATTTCAGTCCTATTGCTCTGTACAATGTTCTCTACAAAATTATGGCCAAAGTACTGGCGAACAGGATAAAAGAGATTCTTCCAGGCCTTATTTCAGAGAACCAATATGCTTTTGTTCCGGGTAGAAGTATAACGGATAATGTGATTGTTGCTTTTGAAATTATTCACCATATGAGAAGGAAGACTGGTGGGCAAGAGGGTGATATAGCATTAAAATTAGATGTTAGCAAGGCGTATGACAGGGTAGATTGGAATTTTTTGAAGCAACGTATGCAGTCAATGGGGTTTTGTAATAAATGGATTTGTTGGATTATGAGATATGTTACTACAGTTTCATATGATGTTTGCTTTAATGGTGTAACTGTAGGTCCAATTATTCTGAGGAGGGGTCTTCGTCAAGGGGATCCTCTCTCCCCTTATTTGTTTCTATTCTGTGTGGAGGGACTATCCAATGCTTTGGATAATGCTTCGGAAAGGGGTCAAATTCATGGGTGTCGTGTTAGTCCAACAGCTCTTGAGATCTCTCATCTTCTTTTTGCAGACGATAGCTTCCTATTTTTTAAATGCAACAGGGGAGGAGGTCAGTCGAGTCAAATCTATCTTAGAGACTTATGCGGAGGTATCTGGTCAAGCTATAAATTTCAAGAAGTCAAGGGTTTTCTTTAGTGCGAATGTTCGGAGAGATAAGCAGGGAGAGTTTTCTAATATGCTGGGGGTGCACAATGACTTAGCAAGTAGCAACTACTTATGGCTTCTTTCATTGATTGGGAGATCAAAGAAGAGGATGTTTGGTTTTTTAAAAGAAACGGTGAGCAAGCGTATTCAATCGTGGAATGCTAAACCTATTTCCAGAGCGGGGAAAACAGTTATAATTAGAAACGTGGCTCAATCGATTCCATCATATTGTATGTCCTATTTTCTGTTGCCAAAAACATTGTCTCAAGATATCGAAAGAATATTTAATAAGTTTTGGTGGAAGTCAGGTTCTAGTCAGAATAAAGGAGTAAATTGGCATTCGTGGGAGACGATAAGTATGTCGAAAGGAAAGGGTGGGCTGGGTTTTAGAAGTCTTTATGGTTTTAATATCACTTTACTGGGTAAGCATTTGTGGAATTGTGTCATGAATCCTACTTTGCTCGTGTCTCATGTTCTTAAAGCTAGATATTTTCCTGATGATCATATTTTAAATACAAGTAAAGGTCAGGGGTCTAGTTACATATGGCAAGGTCTATGGCAGGCGAAGGAAATTTTAAGTAATGGTTTTCGTTGGGTAGTGGGGGACGGTACTGATGTAGTAGCAACGAGAGATATGTGGCTTCGAAATAAACAGGATTTCAAGGTGAGTAATCATCATATGTATGTGGGAAGGACTGAACGAGTCTCGGACCTATTTCTCCCAGGAACTAAGAACTGGGATGTTGAGAAAGTGCAGGAGCTCTTTTATGAGGATGATGCAACAGCTATTCTAGAAACTCAGGTGCCTCAACATGTGGTTGAAGATAGAATAGTGTGGTCCAGGTCAAATGATGGATTGTATAATGTTAAATCTAGATATCAGTGGTGACATGATCATAATGTTGGGAGTTCTGCAGTTCCTCAATCGAGAGGTTGGAGCAGTATTTGGAGATTACCTATACCACATAAAATGAAGATATTCCTTTGGCGTTTCTGCCGTAACAATCTTCCAGTTCGAAATCGACTTAGAGGGAAAGGGATTTCTCTTCCTATAATATGCCCGATGTGTAATGTTGATTTTGAGCACCTCCTTCATGTATTTTTTGACTGTCCTTTTGCAAATAGTTGCTGGCAGTATGTGAACTTGTATGAGGACATGAGCGAGGTGTTTGCAGCCCCTGAATGGTTGTTGGAAAAACTTGAAACATTAAACCAGGAGGAGGTAACAAAAGTGTGTACTGTTCTTTATGGTGTCTGGTTTTGGAGAAATAAAAGGGTATGGGAAGGGAAGGTAGTACCAGCAGCGATAGCAATGGATGAAAGCTTCAGAGTTGTTAAAGAATGGAGAAAAGCTAGGAAGAGTAAAGTTGAGAACAACATGAGGCAGAGGGTGGAGGGGGTTGAAAGGAAGGAAAAGTGGGAAAAACCAGATGAAGGCAAGTATAAAATTAACGTAGATGCCTCAGTTTTTGCTGGAGCTTCTGCATTTACAGTTGGGATGGTTTTTCGTGATTATACTGGTGGTTTTATAGAAGGGAGAAATATGGCGTTTTCTGGTTCACCATATGTGTTTGAAGCAGAGAGCATTGGTGTCCGAGAAGCTTTATCCTGGGTCATGAGTAGAGATGAAAGGAAAGTGAGTGTGGAGACAGATTCAATGCTTGTTGTTGCTGCGATTCAGGTGAAGCAGGAGAACATACTGGAAGTAGGGCACATAATTGATGAATGTAAGGCTATGTTACGGTTGATGCCGGAAGTCGGTGTTAATCATGTTCGAAAGCATGCCAACAAGGTAGCTCATGGTTTAGCTAGATTGCCTTGTTCGATTAATTGCTTCAATGTTTTTGCGTCTCCTCCTACACATTTGTTGGAGACTTGTATAATTGATGCTTCTGTTTAGTGAAAGTTCTTTTGATTTCAAAAAGTTATATTATTTATATTTTAATTTATGTTTAAAAGTTAAATAAAATATTAATTTATGTATGTTATCAAATATTCTTATAAATTAATAAATAATAATTTATTTATTAATGATTATCTCTTTAAATTAATAAAATTCTCCAATACCAAATATATCTATAAAAATTTTACAGTATAAAGTATTTATTCCAAAACTATTAATCTGGTGCAAAATCTCAAAATTAAAGGGATATAACGTAAATCAGTCAAAATAAAATGAAGCAAACAAAAAAAATCGCAGACAAGTTGACTGGAGGAACACGTGCAAGACGCGTGCGTTACAAAGTAGTAGTATCTCCGCAAAAAGATAGGGTTCACAAATTCAAAACGCCCCTACACACCCCGTATATAAATAAATATCACATATCATCGTCACCATCGCCGTGTCACCGGCCACTCTCTCCCCCACCTCCACTCTAACAAAACTTTTTATACTCCGTTGAAATTAATATTCACCCCACCCCATTTCAATAATCCAAAAATAACAACAAGTGCCTTTTCTTTTTCTTTTTCTTTTAAAAATTAATTAATTGGTTATATAAATAGAGTTGTTAATTAGGGGATTTGAGCTAGGGTTTTGATGGAGGAAGCTTTGGTAGATGATATTATAAGGAGATTACTCGAATCGAAAAGCGGCAAGGTTCCGAAGCAAGTGCAGCTTAACGAAGCTGAGATTAAGCAGCTTTGTGCTGCTGCTAAGGAGGTTTTTCTTAGCCAACCTAATCTTCTTGAGCTCGAAGCTCCTATTAAGATTTGTGGTAACTTAATTCTTGTTCATTTTGGTTTTTTAAGCTTTTTCGATTCGTATCGGGTTTTTATGTATTTGATTGACATGTATGTGCACTATTTTGTGATTTGGAATTTATTTGTTTATTTGTTTTGGTTTGTTTTGTTGTTTTTGTGTTTATTTTGGTACATGAATTTGTGTTGAATTGAGTATTGATTTCTATGGTGTGTTAGGGTTTTTATACGTCGTTTACTTAATTAGGGCTTTTCACTTGCTTAATTAGGGCTTTTGAGTGAAAATCTGGTGTTGCGGGGATTGTTTAGGTATGTTTGGTGTTTTACGGACAGATGTATTGATTTTGACCCGTACAGCTTTGGTACGGTACTGGGAGCTAAAATTTTGGAATTAATGTTCAGTCCTGTATTCAGTAATTTCTTATTGATGGCATGGTATACGGAAATATGAACCGTGTGGTGGCATTTTATCATTTTAACTATTTGTAATTCAGACATTGCAATATACACGTGTTTGTTGGCAAATGGACTTGAACTCGGATGTCTTGACATTGGCTCTTTAGTTTATTTTAATTTGGCATCAAGCTACAAATGGCTGGTAACACTTTTTGTTGGATTTTTTTTTTGTTGCATTACGTTAGTTGAAGTGGGCTGTCTTGGCATTCAAAAACTCTTATTGGTTCAAAATTGAGTTATAGATGCTACTATGCTAGTGTTTAAGTCACCAAATTTATTGTGCTTGTATAAGAGTAGTAGTATTAGATTTGTGATAACAAAACAAATATCAAAAAGGGATATAGAAAAGAAGCTTTTAATGATAACTTTCTGAAGATTGTTTAAAAAAAATTAATTTGCGGAACTGCCTTGCCTTGTCTTTTGGCCCAACTCGTCCCCTATTAGCTCATGTTATTTGCATATATATTGAAGTCCGTGTAACTAAAGAGTCATCATTATGGTGTGTAATTCAAGGGAACGTATCCATTTCTGCTAATTCTTTCAATATGTTGTCCTATATAGGTAGATTAGAATTGATTCATGTTGAACGGATAATTATTTGAAATTAAGTATCCTGTAATCTGTATTAATTTTAAGAAAGTGCCTGATGAGTTCAATAAAGGTATATATGCAAAAAGTCAGCGCTTGACTTGAAACCATACTACATCTTGCATTTATTATGTCCATTATTGCTTTCTTTGTATCTGATATGTAGATTGCCTTCATTTCATTCTTCTCGAAAGTAATTACTATAAATGATGATACAAGTTTTGTATGATATTTACAACACCATGGTTGTTACGTCGGTAAGTCGAGTCGAGTCGGACGGAGACTCCAGCAAGTCGAGTCGTGACTAGTCGACGACTAGTCGACACTAGTCGACAAGGTATAAGATAATAAATATTAAAAATTATATGTGTACATGTATGTTCTAACATTCCTCTTTACTATATAAAAACAAAAGTAGATTGAACAAAGTGTGTGTTTTTACTATTATAAATAAAGAGTATAAGTGTTTATGTATAAGTGCGTGTATATATAAGTGTGTGTGTGTGTGTGTATATATAAGTGTGGGTACTGTGTGTATATATATAAGTGTGGGTACTGTGTGTGTATATAGAAGATGAAGATTATCTATAAAAAATCGAAGTTGGAGGTGATTGGAGACGATTGGGGAGACTTGAAGATGACTTGTGGCTCAAAATGACGACTTGGAGATGAAAAGAGGCAACTGGTCACGATTAGGTTGCTTATGTGCAACTGGGTCGGATTTTTTTTATTATTTCTGCACCAGTCGAGCTATTGGGTCACCCAGTCGACGTGACTACTCGACCCAGTCGACCAGTCGAGCTCCAGTCGCCCGAAAGAGTAACAAAAAGCAAGTCGAGGTTTCAAGTCGACCTCTCCTGACCGACTGCTCGACTAGTCGAGCGATGTAACAACCATGTACAACACTCGTATGAATGGCTACAAAAACACCATTTAAGTTTGTCCCTGACCATAACTTGGAGCATACTATTTTCTCTATCCGCGTCTCTAGATTTCGTGCGTTTGTCTCTCCTTCAGTTATATAAAATTTTGATTCGCCTTAAGTAATTAAACTCATTATCATCCTTCACCTTGGATGGTGCTGGCTTTGGATAATCTGTTGGCGAAAATATCCGACTTGTTTACATGAGTTCTCTTTGTAAGAAACACAAGTTTCTGTTTTATTTCTTGTTAAACAAAGGATATATGTGAAATTTTTAAAGAAGGTTTGCTAGAGCTTCTCTTAGTTATCTTATTTTTGGGAAGAAATTTTCGGGGATAAATGTTTGGAAATATTCTCTCACTTTCTCTTCTTTATTAAAAAACCCGGGAACACGACTTGGAGAGAATATATTAAAAATTCATCCCCCTTTCCCTTCTCTTCTAACCCCTTTTCAACTCGGGAGCACAGTGTAAGGTGGCCAGCTATAGGCTGTCGCCTGTAGATTCTTTTCACTTGCTATAAAGTTGGTCTTGGAATTTGTATTATTTAATTGAATCAAACAGTACAAATTGAAAGACCAACTTTTATTTTGTTATGGGTATATTTACTTGTGGCAATTAATTGAAGAATATGCTCAACTTTCATTAAATGTCTATTTAAGGTCTTCTTTGGCCTTCAAGATTGTCTTGTTTTTTGTTATCCTTTCAATTTTTATGATGATTGTGTCACACTGATAGTGAGTGTCTCTTATTTCATATCGTTGAACCATCATCCTACCTCATATAACTATGATATACATTTTCAGTGCCTTACGATCTTTATATGCTTATTAAATGCAAAACCGAATTTTCAGGTCACATGTTATGTTTTTCTTGAATGTACTTGTGTATTTTCACTTGTCAATATAATGACATGATGATGTTGTATGCAGGAGATATCCATGGTCAGTACTCTGATCTCCTTAGGCTGTTTGAGTATGGTGGATATCCACCCGCTGCGAATTATCTATTCTTGGGGGACTATGTTGACCGTGGTAAGCAGAGCATTGAAACGATATGCCTTCTGCTTGCATACAAGATAAAATACAAAGAGAACTTCTTCCTTCTTCGGGGCAACCATGAATGTGCTTCGATCAATCGCATATATGGATTCTATGATGAGTGCAAGAGAAGGTTTAATGTTCGAGTATGGAAAACATTTACTGAATGTTTTAATTGCCTTCCTGTTGCTGCTCTTATTGATGACAAAATCCTCTGCATGCACGGTGGATTGTCCCCTGAATTAAAACACTTGGATCAGATCAGAAATATAGCTCGTCCTGCCGATGTGCCAGATCAGGGTCTTATATGTGACTTACTATGGGCTGATCCCGACAGAGATATTGAAGGATGGGCTGAAAATGATAGAGGTGTTTCTTATACGTTTGGAGCTGACAAGGTCACTGAATTCCTCCAAAAGCATGATCTGGATCTTATTTGCCGAGCGCACCAGGTAATCTTAAATGACTGCAACCAATTGCTTTCATGATTTTTTTTCTAATAATGATGTACTTGCTTTCCTGTCTTAATGTGGCAGTAATCTCTATCACGTCACTTCATGCTTGAGAATTAGTAAGATTGTCTTCAAAGCTCTGTGCTAAAGTTTTGTCATGTGGTCAATACATAACTAAAAACCCTTAGCAAGATTGACTTGTCTAAGAGTGCAAAGGAGTATAGTAAGGAAATTTTCATTGCAGGTTTCTATATAACTGCATTTTCACAAGATCATAGCAGAACTCTCCGCATAAGAGAGTGAAATAAGTGATTATACTTCTCTTTATGTCTACTTTTAGTATTATGTAGCTGCCTTATTAGTAAATGTCCTTTTACTGTGTCCATTTTTCTGCTAGATTGACATGTATATGCTATTACTCGCTGTTGACACCACAAACATATCATCCTAAATTTAGTTAAAGCAAAACATTTAATGTAAACTTACTCTGGTATATGAAGTCACATGGTTAATATTGTGGTGGGCAGAATGCGGTATAAATTGTTGTTTAGGCATTGCCTATTGTTTCATGACTTACGTCCCATGTCTATATCATTTTTCCAAAACGTGTCCAATTGGTTTCTTTTTGTTTTTCATGCTGTGTGATTCAGTGTCGTCAGCATAGTCAGGTTAGGATTGTCTAACATTTCAGGTTGTCGAAGTGGAGTATGTATAATCAATTATGATATGTAAATTATCATATGTTTGCCTTGTTAAAGTGCTATAAATTTGTGATGCTGTGATTTTTGCAATGTTATTTCTTTGAAGAAGGTCGTATCATAAGTATCCTCTGCTTGAAGTATGATATAAGTGTCTGTGTTGGTTTCTAATAGAATGTACTGTGGCTATTCATAAGTTTTATACTTTTGTGTGTAAGCTGGGAAATAAATATGCAATGTGCTTTGGTATCTAGTTGAAGACACGTGACCTGACAAAAATAACGTGCAATCATTGTATCATTTATGATCTTATCTTGATATATCTTCAGGTTGTGGAGGATGGTTATGAGTTCTTTGCACAGCGGCAGCTACTGACTATATTTTCTGCACCAAACTATTGTGGCGAGTTTGACAATGCTGGTGCAATGCTGAGTGTAGATGATACATTGACATGCTCCTTTCAGATTCTGAAGGCATCAGAAAAAAAAGGGAAACTAGGATTTGGATTTGGTAGCAACACAAGACCTCCAACACCGCCTCATAAGGTATGTTGTGTGAGTTGGATTATGCTTTCCAAGTATAATATGTGAGTTTCTATACATAACTAATAGCTTAATAATTTTCTACATGAAGAGTTGTCATCTTGATTCTTATCTGGAAACTTTCAGTTGAGAGATGTGTTGTGTTAATTTTAAAGTGTACATTTTCCTATACTCGATGTGTTGCAATATGGGCAAGAATCTGAACTAATTTTGTTTTCTGTTTGACATCTTTCAGGGAGGGAAAGAATAATATTTTATAGGCAGCAACAGGTCTCAACGTTACAAGTAAATTTGGTGATCCCGCTTTTGGCCCGGACGTTGTATTGCTGAATGAATTTTGGAATCAATTCTGGGAGGGGTATCTGGATGTACTAAATCTATGCTCCACCAAAAAAAATGGTATAAAATTTTTATTTGCTCAAAGCTAATACCAAATACAGGCGAACTTGCAAGACAGGTTTATTTTGTATTTTGTAATATGAACAATTGAAGATTTGGGAGTTTCTTTTCTGTTTCCTTTTTTCACAAAACTTTCACTTCCGCTTAGTAGATGAATTGTTCAGGTTTAATGTGGTCCGCTCTATCCTCTGTGATGATCTATATTCTGTGTTGTTTATTGGTAACATTAGCTAGACAAATGTGACTGCTGAATGGTTTTTTACTTTCCTATTCGAAGACAAAGAAATAGATATCCAGTGGCCACCTTTCAAATGTTTTCAACTTTGAGTAGTCCATTTGGTTGGACAAAAAAAATTGAAAGAAATAGCTTCATTTTGTGTGTGAACATTTATAATCCAAGTTAATTTATTGTTTCAAACAATGTGTACTTAGCTCTCAGTTTCATTTGTTCTAATCTAAATTAAAGCTCAAATTCAAGAATTTGGATATGAGCAGATCATTCGTTTTTCTCAATGAATATATTCAGTAAATATTTCGTAAGATATTAGTCATACATGTTGTGTATTCAATAGATTTATAGATATTATGAGTTGTGTAGGGTTATCAACCCTGAAAATCAAAATTTGTTTCTAAATAACTCTGATTGGTTATGTCTACCAGGTTCTATTAGTCATGTTTAGGTGAATGTAGGGATTCATCGATTCATCTTATTATCTTAGTAGTTTTTGCTATAACCAATGAAGCACATGTTATTTAAGCTCTAGTTGCATGGGTGAAATTAATTTGTAATTGACAATATCGTAGCCGCTGGCGTTGAACCTAGATCTCTTCCAGTACCTCTGTTCTAATTTGGTGGTGTATTTTCCGATCTGTGGCAGATAAGGGAGTGCCCACCAGGTGCTGTATTTCTTTATTATCAGAAACAATATCTGCATTCATGATGAATGTAACCGAGTATTTATGTAGGAATTCCCTACTAGAAATATGTTTATTGAATATTTTTGTTACTCAATTCTTGGGCCATAAGGCCCATACTTTTATAATCTAGTATTACATTTGTACAATAGATTGCACACCCGGTTACTAGTATAAAACGTGGGCCGAAATTACAATAATTTCCCTCCACTTAACTTATTTTCTAATGAGCCTCTGGTACTTTTAGTTTTAAGGATTCTTTTACCAAAGATAATTTTCTTACTTTACCAGTATTTGTTTATTTTAGGAAATAATATTCTTGGAAAATCAAAATTTTCCTACATTTGTTTATTTGTTCTCGATGAGATTTGGACTTAGGAGTGAGCATTTCTTCATTCAGAATTGAGAACCAAGCCGAATCAAAATTTACCATTCGAAATCTGTTCGATTCTTTTACAAAAATGATTCCCATACGATTCTTTAAATATTAATATTTTTATTATTGATCTTTCGATTACGATTTCAGATGAGATATCATTTCATGATCCTAATTGACGCGATCAAGAAAATTCTATTAGAAAGATATAAAAAGTGATCCTATGAATTTTCAAGTAATAAATCACAATTTTTTTTCGATAATTGTCTCATGATTAAGATACTTGTTATATCCATGCTATCATATTGTGGTTCGGACCATAACCAATTTCGGACGAAGCTGTTTTTAAATTCTCATAAAATATCTTCTACTACTAATAAAATTTATTCACATGATATATTAAAAATAAATCTTCCTCAACAGTACCCTCTTAATAACCCCCATCCCAAAAGTGGATTATGAAGTAGCTAAGCTTTATTCTATCAACCTACGAGACTCCAGAACGCGTGGAAAATAATAATGTAACATGCCTGAAACTGGTGAGACAAAGTATCTGAAGCTTATTCAACAGAATTCCAAGTATGCAGAATTGCAGATAATAATGTAATGGCTATATTTTTCTTATTCTACTTTTACATTCCCTGTTTTCTTGTATGGATCAACGACTCTGACTTGTCTATTTGCCTTTTTGAAACCACCATTACGCTATGTACATGTGTATCACTGGTGGAGTGCAGCTACAATAATGGGTGCAATCGAATACTACAATAATGGATTTGATAAAATCCGAATCTCGTAAAATAAGCGCGGACAAATTCCTTAACCAAGGGGTTTATTAGATTATTGTATTATAGTAGTCGAATATTACGAATCAATTTCTCAAATAATTTAACTCAAAATTTTTGACACAGAGCTAAAATTAGAGTCAAAAAAAATAAAAAAATGAGACGTAAACAAATTGATTTACCTATGCTAATACTTAATTTTGATATAATAACTAGTAATCCACCTCGTTTCTAAATAATTTATTTTAGCGTTTCCTTTCATTTTCAGTAGACCAAACTTATTACAGAAGGTATTAAATATGAAGACAAAGAATTCAAAAAGCCATCAAAACCATGATCATGATTCATGAGAGATAATTTATAACAAGAAAACAAAGAAAGTTGGTAAAATTAGAGTAAATTATAGAATTGTGGTTAAACTTAATTCAAGTTTGTATTTTAGTGGTAGGAGTTTAAAATTTACAATATATTAATCAGACATTATTTTTACATTTCAAAAGGGTGGCAAAAGACTTTTTTGAGAAAAAATGGCCCGTAGACTCGTAGTCACGAAACGCAAAAGTAATGTAGATATATCAAATTTTAAATTATGGCAATAAAAATGTAAATTTGAGTAAATTTAGTTACCAACTTGCAATTTAATCGTAAAACTATACACTCAACTTTTAACATTGTGATGCATTTTTATTTGCAGAATTTAAGATATCACTTTTTCCAATTTCAAGCAATTAGTGTACATAATTTTCAAATTTTTAACACTCCCAGACACAGGGAAAATGCTAATCCAAAATTAGAGGTGTTTACAAAAAGAGCCTTTCTAAAAGTAATAAATTAATAAAAAGTTTGATCAGCCTCAGCAGAGTGGAATATATATAGTGACAAATTTGGTTTTGATGAACTAAGTTATCTGCCGAGTTGATTTAAACAACATAATTAAGACATTACAGAAGTTGTAATTCAAAATTAGGAGTTGGTGATGGATTGACTTGGGAGATTGAGAAGCTTTGTGGTGGGATCACAGGAACTTTAAGCTTCATACACATATCATCACCGATGGACCTTCTAGAAACTCACCTACTACATAACGTGTGTATTGCTTGTACGGTTTTATACCTTATTCCCGAATTTATAAAAAAGAAAGTAAATGGTAAGGGAGTTTAATATTTTGATCCCAATTTTAGAATAAAATTATGTTAAAATTTCATAAAAGTACAAATATGAATGAGAGTGAAAATATTTTATTGCTTTCTTACTTATTTTTCATCATCTTTAAAATTGGGAAACAAAATGTTACCTATATCATTCTATATTTAACTTCTTTTCACTAAGTAACTTCATTCATAATGAGTTCGATAATGCAATTTTATGTTATCATTTTACCCGTAACTGAAAAGGTTTACTTTAACCTTAACTTATTTCCATGTTTTCCGTTATTCATCTAAAATTTTAAAGTATTAACAATAATCTTCTGTTATAACTTATCAGACTTTATAGTTTATTCTTAAATGAATAAAGTTAATGTAATTATTTCTTCTTCTTTTTTTATATATAAAAAATCCCTCAGCAAGCCCTTTAAAAATCAACAACATATTGTATCTAACTCAATAGTTCTGATTATGTACTCAAAGACCAGCTTTGCAGGAAGTGCGAAAGCTGGATCATAATGATGTGAAAGGGGTTTTCGTGCGCAGCTATCTTTATTTCTTAACAAATGAGTCGAGAGCAAAAAGGCTACAATAAGATTGCATAACAGCATCAATATTATACAGGTACTACAGGCATTTCTTTTAAATGCTTCTCTACGTTATCAAGCAACCTTTTCTTTAAAGATAGTTCTCACTGCATGGAGTCCAAAGCATTATAATGATCAAAGTTTATACTCATTTTTAAAATAATGTCTATATTTAATATTTTACAAATCAATGACTGACTTTCATTTTTATTGTACAAAATAGTAGCTCTAGATTAGCTATACTTATTTGCAGGTATTGAATTTCCCCATTACAACTAGGGTTTATATTTATTGCAATAAATTATGAATTACATTGAATGAATATAGAAATGATCTTAATTTGCCAATTTTTGTTTGAAGTGTGGTTTTAATTTACCTTAATACATATCTAACAAAAGTTGGTTAATGTTGACCTAAAAAAAATATGTTTTAAAATATTATATCATGTATGTATATTATAATTTGCACTTTGTTTATCTTTATATTAGAAAAAAGATCAAATTATACTATTTTTGGGAATCTATAATCCAAAATGCCTTTTTCAATGAACAATATTCAAAATATTCGCCGAATACGCATGTTCTACGCATGTAGAATATGCGCATACAACACCCAACTTTTCTTTAAACTATACGCGAATATGTGTATACAATGAATTACTTATTTATATGGGTTTAGACCCAACTCGGGAAGCATATGTTTTAGTAACTATACGCATATTAATAATACGTATACTGTTTAATTTTTGTTGGTCTTCTAAGAATATTAATATTAACTATACGCATGATAACAATGCGTTGTCTAATTTAAAAAATATATATAAAGAAAATGTATGTTGGACATGTGCATTTCATATACGCATGTCAACATGTGTATTCGACAGGTATTTTGGCTAACCCATCCCATCGGTAGGCATTTTGGCATTACGACTTAAAAAAGAGGTATTTTTGTGATTCACACGTAATGCATTGCGATAGGATAACCAAGAAGAATGAATTTAATATTTTATAAATTGGTGGTTAATTTTCATTTTTTCTTCTTTACAAAAGAGTGGCTCCTTGTTAGGGAAATAGAATTCACTCATAATAAAACAAATAAAATAAGTGTTTTTTTTAAAAATATCCAAGTTATAAATTCGTTTTTTAAAAATATGGTGCAATCTTATTTGCAATCGTTGCAACCCCAGTTATAGCTTTTTCTATATTTTTGAAAAAAGATTATTAAATTGAGCATTTTTGATAATTTTCCTAATAGTAAATTATGGTCAATGTTATTTCCAACTGAAGAAGTAGATGCTTGTTAAAAATATGTATTTAAAATTAGCAAGTATAATTTATCAACTACATACTAAGTATTGTTGTACTATTAATTTTTTGCCTATTCTCTAAATTTGAAATAAATAAATTATTTCTAATAACATGTATTTAACTTGAAATAATATTTACCATGTCAAAATACACCACAAAAATATAACTTTATTAAAACATTAAACTTCTATTATGAGAGGCTTAGTTTTTTTAAAAAATACAATTTTTTAATTTTTTTTTACAAAAATACATTTTTTAAAAATTTCGTTTTACATCCAACTTGATGCAATCAAATGCAATCTCAAATACAATCAAAGCAATTTCAAGCATTTTTCATAAAAAAATAAAAATAGGTCGCATTTGGCTTTTGGTTGCAAATTTTATTTTTACAAATAAGTTTAGAAGATAGTAAAATTGCAAAAAAAAATTCAAGTTAGTAGTTTTTTTTTTTAATTTCTCTAGAATTAATGTTGTTTTTTAACTTTATTTCTCTTTTGTACTAATTTGAATGTAATAATAATAATAATAATAATAATAATAATAATAATAATAATAATAATAATAATAATAATACGAATAAAAATAATAAGAATAACAATATATAATATGAAAAAATAACAGAATTTCCTTTCATATATCACTGTTATATAGGTGTAATTTGATCATTTTTTCATGCACTCCATTACATTAGACTAATCTTAATTAAATAAATAAATTTCATGGATGTGTTAAAATATTTAAACTCATGCTCATTTACAAATTGAACTTCTTAGTAAACTTGAAAATAAATTAAATATATAAGCATTTACTTTTAGATAAGTAAACATATTCTTGGATGGCTCAACCCATTGGTAGGTTTTACTGCTATAGAGCTCTAACAGCTTTCCTTCTTGCTTAGCGCATATATCGTTCGTATCCCAATAATCATTTTCCCTTCATACAATTTAGTCTACAGTCATAATATTTTAAGTTTAAATTCTTCATATAGCAGTTAATACTTTTAATAAAAAAAAAAAAAAAACTCTTGTCGATCTTCTTACGTTCAAGCAACCTCTTTAATTCTCCCTATCAATTTCCTCCTTCGTATCTTTTCTTCGGTAAGCCATTTATTTCCAGATCTTTTCTCTACTCTACGTTCTTTCTACCGTTTTTTAGCAATTATTACGAGATAGAAGTCTTTGTATCGCGCTTATTTTCTTTTGTGCCAATTTGCCTTTTTCTGGGGACTTTCGAATATTTTTTGTAAATAATCTAAACTTGTCCGACCACACATTATATTGACCGTTTCGTTTTACATATATAATGAAATTTTTTAAGTTCTTTCGTAAGAATTTGATAAATAAAAAAGAATTTATTTATAAGAACATGAATACACCGAAACTTGAACATTGTTTAGTAGTATTGTTGTAACACCCCCTTCGCACAATGGAAGGAGATATTATTTAAAATCCATATTATGCACCAGAATACTAAAATAATCTCAAAATAAATGATTAAGTCTAAATAATGCTAGAAGTTCATAAGTCATAATCAATGGAATAAGGGTAGCTCTCCATCACACAATCCCAGATCCCCCTAAGCACCTGCCAGAAAAAGAAATACGGCATGAGCCAATCGCCCAGTACGGATTTGGAATACAATTTATAAAACAGAAAAATAGATAAGTGTATTTGACAATTATAGTAAAACATTTATTTTAAAAATATTCATGGCTGAAGCAACGAGTGGTTTGGATATTTCATACCGAGATCAGAACAGAACAGATACAGATACACACATCATAGGGTACCTAATGTGTGCAACAAATCGGATAACGTGTACGGCATATACAACGTCACCGTCAAATCAAATCACAAATCAAATCAAATCTGGGTGCACCCACGTATCCTGAAACAAATATCAAAATGCGCAAAAGCTCGCCACCTGAGCTATCAGAAGGATACGCCGTGACCAATCACACTGTCACGGAAGTGTCATGTCATTGGTGCCGCAATGACATGGCTGTAGTACCCCTACAGCTGGTTAACTCGGTATACCCTATATCACTAAGGGTTCAAATAAAGCATTTCGTAAAATTCTCAAAATCACATAAAACAAATATTTTCAATATTTATAGCAGATATATAACTTGCAAAATTCCAAAAGTTGCAGAAACAGATATTTAAATTCATAAATTTTAGAAAACCCCAGAAACAGATATTTGAATATTTTTCAAGACAAATGAATACATAATTTTAGAAAACCACAAAATCGATATTTGAATATTCCGGAAGAGATTTAAAGATACCTTTAGAAGTCAAAACAATCAAATTGAGATAAAACAATACAAACAGATTTGAGACAAAATGAATCAACCACAAATATCCTAATTAAGAGTAGCGCTGAATAAAAGGAGAGAGAATCCGTACCTCGATAAGTAATGATCAAGAACACTACCAATATTCACAAGTATATCACTAAACTTTTAGCTCCCGATCTATTTACAAAATAATAATATTAGTTCTCAAATCCTAGATCCCGACATAACAAATTTCTCATTACGCGAAAAGATTTAAATTACTAATCTTGATCAGTTCTGTAATTTACTATTTTGACCCTTTAAATGATGTTTTCTGGAAAAACTCAAAACATGAAAGTTGTAGAGGACGAAAAACCCGTTCCAAAGAGATAAGATTCATCAAAAACGGATTTATAACGAATTGGGAATTAAATAAAACGTGTACTGATTCAGATTTTAACTCTGAAAACAAGATCTGATTATATTTTAGATTTTTAGTAACAGTTTGAGACATAATCTCAGAAAACACAAAGGACAAAAGTTTTAGACCATTGAAAGAGCTTTTCAGATCATTAAAGATCATCCAAAACAGACATAAATTGAATTTTATAGAATATTTCGAAGTTGCTGTGTTAAATCCCGTGGTTGTAAAAACTGCTTATAGAAAACTCAATTTTTGACATAGTTTGACTCTGAATTTGATAAAAGTACGTGAAATACAAGTTATAGAAAACGAAAAGACCTTTCCAGAATGTCCAGAATCATTAAATTCCGACTCATAACGAATTAAATACAGATTTTAGAAGATGGCAGAATCATGTAACATAATATTACGAATTTTGAATGATAAATACAAGAAAGAAGATCAAGAGAGGTCAATACCTTGGTAAGATTTATCGAATGAACTTGATCTTGATGTCTCTAAAAGAATTATGAATAAATATACTTAAAACCCTAATCATAATCCTAATAAAGTTCCTTAAGTCCAACTTCTATTATTATTCTAATATAGCCCATAGCCTAGTCCATATTCTACTCCTCATCAAATTATAATTCATTATTATTATTATTATTATTATTATTATTATTATTATTATTATTATTATTATTATTAAAATTATAATTACTATTAAACATCTAAATTTGCTATATATTACATATATACCCCCTTAAAAAGGATTCCGTCCCCGGAATCAAACGAAACTAAAACTCGTACTTGGATCAAATAAGTGGGATCATTTTTATTTATTTATTTTTTTATGGATTGATTCTTCTTGCTTAATGATTCTTCCACAGAACTTTGACAAAAGAATGATTTCCTATCTAATAACTCGCTCTTTTCAACTACGATAACTTCGACTTTCTCCTCACAAATTAATTTATAAAATATCTAACAAGCGTTAAAAATTTTCTAATGAACAAGAATGACAATCACAATCCCATATAACCGATACAAAAATTTATGCATTTGTGATAACTTTAGTCGTGATTATAATCTATAAGTAATTTCACTCACTCCCTATTTCTTGCATGCAAGACTGCTACCTAATCCTTTGCAACCGTGAAATACATGTTGACAAATGTACATCCAAATTGAACACGACAATTAATACACACGAAAAAAATTTAAATAAAAATTCATACATATCAATTTGCGTATTAAGTAGTTCATTTTTTATAACAATTTTGAACTCATTGTGTACAACACATCTATATTGAATATTAATTAACACACTCTTTTAGTATAACTAATGACACTAATAAGATTAACATAATCAACATATATAATATAAAACCTAATAACATGTATAAATTAATAAATATATACTTCAAATAAGTCAAAACCATCCACACATATACATGCATAAACAGATATCAAAATAAAGAACAACGTCTAAATTATAAAGTCTCTTCAATTTATTTGTAATTAATCAATAATTGGGTTGTAACTTATTATCTATATATCATCAATAATGAATGATGTGTTCAAATAATTCATAAAAGCACTTAGTGATAGAACAACTAATACTCACGTTTTGACTAGCAAAAGTAAACTACGATTGAGTACTCTTATACATAAATATAAGCATGCCTTAATATTAACTATAAACAATTAACAAATCATTTAAATTAACATCTTTAGTATTAAAAATTTGACATATAGTTATGATCAAATAATTTTATAAAACAATCTCATGCAACAAATAAAACAGCTTAATTAGATTAGCAACAATCTAGTCTCACACGACTTAAATTAATCAAGACACGTTGCACACATCAATGATATAAGTTTTTGTATGATACTATGAAATAACAAATAACTTGACTTATTGTATAAACACAAATACATTAACTTAATAATCATGTATAAACACTAAAAGACAATAGGCTAGAAAATAATTAATTAAGCGCGTCAATTAAGCATAGCACATAATTACGAAATATGTAACTTTGTTTGTACTTGACTAAAATTATAGAATATCTATGGTTTTTTTTTTTTTTTTGTCCTTTCTCCACTCTCCCTCACATGCTCAGTCTGGTTTTTTTTTTCTTGTCTCCGGGTCCTCTCCTAGTGACTAGTGCGGCTAAATACATAATACAACTCCTAATTTAAGGTTCACTAGTGATATTAATTTATTTTAATTATCAAAATTAACAACACATGTGTCTCTACATGTTCACTATCCTTGTATCCAGAGACTGAGACCCGGTCATAAAATATATCCAAACTGAAATAAATTAGATTATCATATATTGTAAATAAAATATAAATAATATTTAACTCAACTTAAAACAGTCAACTAGTGTAACTATATAGATCAGATGCACAAGTTGTATCTAACATGAAAAAATAATTATATACAGGAAAAAAAAAATAGTAGTTCCAAACAAAATTATATTCTAAAGCACAACATTGAATATTAAAGAAATTGCATACAACATATATTATAAATAAATAGTTTAATTTCATCCAAGCCCTACTGAACTTGTTAAATTATAACACTTCAACATTTTATTAGATACGTACAATTAGAGCATTGAAGAAAATCGGTGTCCATTTGCATTGTAAGAAAATAATTTGATTGTTAAGGCATATTAAACTAAAGTTATTGGTCTTTGAATAATTCTTTATACTAAGAAAGAAGAAAGAAAAAAAAATTGAAATTAAAACCTGAAAGGATTTATATGCTTTTAAAACCTATTTTGGATGCCAAATGACTGTCGCTAGATAACATATGATACAAATAATTCCAAATATCTTGATACTTTTTTTTTAAATAAAAATTCTTAAAATACATAACACTTACATTCCTTTACCGAATTATTAATTTCAGGCGTCCCTAAAATTAATAATACCATTTCATTTAATTACTTATTTTGAGCGTCCCCAAAATAAAATAATTAAACTACGAAATTTAGAATGAGTGTTTTAGGCATAATCTGAATAAAATTGAGAAAATCTTTTCTATTAGTAAAAAGTAATGAAGGCACCAGTATCAAAATAATGTGAATATACTATAATCTTACAAGTAAACTGCTAAAACATATATGAGTATGGGAAATAATAAAAATAAGAAAATTCGGAAATATGACAACTAGATAAATAAAATAAAAAAAATACCAAAGATTTGTAATTCAGAAAACTGAAATTTAATTAATTAGAATAAGCAAACAAATATGCATAACAGACCTTTTTCTATCGATAATTCAATAGGTAAGATTAACTCACAAACACGAAACAAATAGAAATATCATTAAAAATTTAAAATAGTTTACAAAAATTAATAAGAAGATAAAGGTAATACTAAAAAAATATTGATTATCACATATACTAACAAACTACATGAAAGTCAACCTACACCTCACACACCTACAAATGGTTTACAAAATTATAGTCTAAACTAATATCATCTTATCCTCGAGAAAAAAAAATTAAAGTTAATACATTTTTAAAGCTTTTATCTCTAATAAAACTAACAAAATTTTCAAGACTCCGATGAGTTAAGGCTGCTATTAAATAGATTCTAATATGTCTGTATCTTCAAAGATCATTTGTTTTCCTTACAAACCAATTGTTGAACAAATTATACTCAACCAAACTACACTTAAACGATTGATAAATAATGCATAATCCTCAAATTAACACCCTCTTACAATTGTCTAACACTCTTGATACTTAAAAATAGTAACATTCATTTTAGGATCTCTAAAGATGTTATAGACGACTCACTAACAAGGACAAAATTCAAAGATACTGAATGTACTGAATTGATGACAAAGAAATGATAGACCGAGATATAAATTTAAAATAGAATACCCATCCTAACGTCTACCCAAACTCACAAGTCAACCTAAATAGGTTTTCTACAAGAAAGAACCTAAGCTCTGATGCCATCTTTGTAACACCCCCTTCGCACAATGGAAGGAGATATTATTTAAAATCCATATTATGCACCAGAATACTAAAATAATCTCAAAATAAATGATTAAGTCTAAATAATGCTAGAAGTTCATAAGTCATAATCAATGGAATAAGGGTAGCTCTCCATCACACAATCCCAGATCCCCCTAAGCACCTGCCAGAAAAAGAAATACGGCATGAGCCAATCGCCCAGTACGGATTTGGAATACAATTTATAAAACAGAAAAATAGATAAGTGTATTTGACAATTATAGTAAAACATTTATTTTAAAAATATTCATGGCTGAAGCAACGAGTGGTTTGGATATTTCATATCGAGATCAGAACAGAACAGATACAGATACACACATCATAGGGTACCTAATGTGTGCAACAAATCGGATAACGTGTACGGCATATACAACGTCACCGTCAAATCAAATCACAAATCAAATCAAATCTGGGTGCACCCACGTATCCTGAAACAAATATCAAAATGCGCAAAAGCTCGCCACCTGAGCTATCAGAAGGATACGCCGTGACCAATCACACTGTCACGGAAGTGTCATGTCATTGGTGCCGCAATGACATGGCTGTAGTACCCCTACAGCTGGTTAACTCGGTATACCCTATATCACTAAGGGTTCAAATAAAGCATTTCGTAAAATTCTCAAAATCACATAAAACAAATATTTTCAAAATTTATAGCAGATATATAACTTGCAAAATTCCAAAAGTTGCAGAAACAGATATTTAAATTCATAAATTTTAGAAAACCCCAGAAACAGATATTTGAATATTTTTCAAGACAAATGAATACATAATTTTAGAAAACCACAAAATCGATATTTGAATATTCCGGAAGAGATTTAAAGATACCTTTAGAAGTCAAAACAATCAAATTGAGATAAAACAATACAAACAGATTTGAGACAAAATGAATCAACCACAAATATCCTAATTAAGAGTAGCGCTGAATAAAAGGAGAGAGAATCCGTACCTCGATAAGTAATGATCAAGAACACTACCAATATTCACAAGTATATCACTAAACTTTTAGCTCCCGATCTATTTACAAAATAATAATATTAGTTCTCAAATCCTAGATCCCGACATAACAAATTTCTCATTACGCGAAAAGATTTAAATTACTAATCTTGATCAGTTCTGTAATTTACTATTTTGACCCTTTAAATGATGTTTTCTGGAAAAACTCAAAACATGAAAGTTGTAGAGGACGAAAAACCCGTTCCAAAGAGATAAGATTCATCAAAAACGGATTTATAACGAATTGGGAATTAAATAAAACGTGTACTGATTCAGATTTTAACTCTGAAAACAAGATCTGATTATATTTTAGATTTTTAGTAACAGTTTGAGACATAATCTCAGAAAACACAAAGGACAAAAGTTTTAGACCATTGAAAGAGCTTTTCAGATCATTAAAGATCATCCAAAACAGACATAAATTGAATTTTATAGAATATTTCGAAGTTGCTGTGTTAAATCCCGTGGTTGTAAAAACTGCTTATAGAAAACTCAATTTTTGACATAGTTTGACTCTGAATTTGATAAAAGTACGTGAAATACAAGTTATAGAAAACGAAAAGACCTTTCCAGAATGTCCAGAATCATTAAATTCCGACTCATAACGAATTAAATACAGATTTTAGAAGATGGCAGAATCATGTAACATAATATTACGAATTTTGAATGATAAATACAAGAAAGAAGATCAAGAGAGGTCAATACCTTGGTAAGATTTATCGAATGAACTTGATCTTGATGTCTCTAAAAGAATTATGAATAAATATACTTAAAACCCTAATCATAATCCTAATAAAGTTCCTTAAGTCCAACTTCTATTATTATTCTAATATAGCCCATAGCCTAGTCCATATTCTACTCCTCATCAAATTATAATTCATTATTATTATTATTATTATTATTATTATTATTATTATTATTATTATTAAAATTATTATTACTATTAAACATCTAAATTTGCTATATATTACAATTGTCCACATTTTTAAGGTCCGCCTTAGACTGGCCAATCAAATAGAGGCCTGCTTTTGAAAATTCATTACTTTTCACTCAACAAGCTATTTAATTAAGTGCGTTCATTAATTTTTTGATTATAATTTTTTTGCATGCGCATGTTGTCATTAGGTCAAAAAATCTATACTGTTTGAGTTCATAGTTCAGAGTTCTAATGCTCCATGCTAACTTGTGTGTATGGTAAATTTTCTTCATATAAAAATAATAGTAGTTTAATGTCTAAATGAGCAAATTGATTATATTTTAACTAAAAATTAAAAATTAAATTTCTATAATTTTTAAAATTTAAAAATATATTTTAAAAGTAAATTAAATACATTAAAACAATATTACTTTCAAAATGTTCACAATAAGCAAATTCGTGATCAGTTTCACTAACTACATCAAAATAGCATTGAGATGGAGACAATATAACAATGCTATTAAATGAATTTGCAATAGCATTGTTTGAATGAATTTGCAATATTCACCTCTAATATTTATGTGATAAATATTGAGCTACACATTTACTGTTTATCCAAAAATGTAAACATAAGTATTTCTAGTAAATAGGTCGAACTATTATAAATCGAAAGAGAA
Organism: Saposhnikovia divaricata; assembly: GCA_036435485.1. Classification (NCBI taxonomy): domain Eukaryota; kingdom Viridiplantae; phylum Streptophyta; class Magnoliopsida; order Apiales; family Apiaceae; genus Saposhnikovia; species Saposhnikovia divaricata. The sequence continues at coordinate 33,242,229 of CM071600.1, forward strand.
CAACAAATATGTGGTTTACTCAAAGAATCTCTACCTTCGAACATAGCCGTTCAACACAGTAGCACCCCAATATACATACCATGACAAAGTAAATTTTAATTTTCATTAGAATAAAAGAAAACTAGCAAAATTCATAGATGATTTGTACCGGCGGCGGAAAAATAATATTTACATTCAACAAGTAGGAAAAATTCACATCACAACCTTAACCTAGTTGCAAATTATATAGGGTTCAAAACAATGAATTAGATGTTTGAATTTTTTATCCTCTTAACTAATGACGGTCCAAATTTTTCTTTTTACTTGAATTGATTTAACAAGATTAGTTAGTGTTTCCATCTTCAATTACAACATGTCTTTTCAAGATTTGTAAAAAACTTATTATTCAACACCAACGTATTCCACATTGTCCTCATTTAATCGTTAGGTAAAACATCCACTACAAATGTTACTTTGATGGGTTTGACAAAAATTAATCTCAGTTATCTATGAAAAATAATTGTGAAGTCTACAAATTTCTCTAAAATGTGAGATACGTTTTATAATTGAAAGTTTATTATAAAGAAATAAAGTGTATTATTGATTTAAATTCTAAAAGTAAAGTTTCCAAAAAGAAAAACAAAAAGTTTCATGTACTTAAATATTCTAGGAAACTCCCCGCCTTCATTTTTCTTGACAAGATACAGTAAAATCTCGATAAATGAATAATCTCGTCAAATGAATAATTTTTTCTGATCCCGATATAATAGAAATAGTGTTTTTTTAATTTTGATAAATAAATAATCTTAATTAATAAATAAAATTTTCACTTCCAACCATATTCATTTCTGGATGTTTGACTGTAAAAGTCTATTTGAAGTTTACAAGTTAAGACGCAATCTATTAAGGGGTAGCAGGGTCTCGCTTATTTCAACTTTTACATATTCAAGTCATCACCAATCGCACCACTTCGATGGAAAAAATAAGGTTTATTCATCTTTCAAACTAGAATTATAAGAAATAATTAATAACGCTGACTTTAAAAAAAAAACGGAAATAACAATTACAACTGAGTTAAGAAAGAGATAATGACCAAAATGTCTCAAAATGAGCTACCCATGATCCAAAATGCCCATTTTCGGAATGCACGGTCCTATCTACCCACGGGATACGCCGTTGCCACTGGCGTATCCCCATGTACTGTAGCACGTCTGAAAACCTTTACCACCGGGAACAAATCGATTTGGGGGTTTTAATTCCGGCAAATGAAATGGTATGAAACTGGTATAGACATGTAGAGGGTGAAGAGATGATTCCAATTATATATAGAAGATGACTGAACAAGTACGAGAGGGGGGTAAACGGAGGGAGAGAAACACGTCACCTGTTAGGTCCGATAAGATTGTAGAAGAGGGGGGTTGAATACAATCTTTACCTTTTTATCGAAATTTGTCCTTTAAATAAAATTTGATAAAGACAAATTTATGTGCGGAATTATTTAACACAATTTTTCAAGTTTAATATAACTGTATATTAACTTGATGTGTTGTTACAAAATCAGTATAACAACTTATCAAGATGTTAATAACTAATTAGAAAATTCGACATGAACTTTTCTAATTTAGTTAATAATAATCAAGATAAGAACTAGGAAACTTAATTCGCTAGTAGTACAAGAATCACAAATAAACAAGTTCTAGCGGATAGAATATTACAAAGATGAAGAACTTGAATTTCTGGGAATTGTTTAAGCTTTGGTGTTCTTGATGTTCTTGAGAGAGAAATCTGTTTTGGATATTATGTTTTCTGCTGTGTTTCTTCGTTATGACCTAATCTGCTCTGTTCTGTTCTTTTATATCAGTAACAGGTCTTGCTGGCTTTCTGTAAGATATTTAACTGCTCCAGCATGACTTAAACTGCTACCAAGACTTACACAAACCTCCATTAAGACATAAAACTTGTCGGTATGACTTAATCAGAAGTTCGGTACGACTTAAAACAGCTGGCAGAGGTCGGTATGACTTAATCAGGTCGGTAAGACATAATCTTGAATGGCTAGTGTCGGTATGACTTAAATTTAGGTCATACCGAATTTTTCTTCTCCAAGACATAATCCAACCTTCTTTCTTTAAGTCATATTGATCCATTTAATTAATTAATGATTAACTAATTCATATTTAATTGATACAATAATTAATTTAATAAATAAATTAATTCTTCTAGAATTAATTCATTTAATTAAATCAACTAAATAATTTATATCAATTAAAAATGAATTTAATTAAATCAACAAATAATTAATTTAATTCTTACAAACCACTGAAGGTAGTAAAGAATTACCACTGATTTGTGTTGACGTTCGATGTACTGTCTGGTTCATGAACGACTAACTTCAATGATGCTTCTTCACTTTTGACTTTAGGTTGTGGTTTATTTCTTCTCTCAATTCTCTTGTACTGTAACTGACCTTCAAACTATCACTCGAAAAATCTCTGTCACTGTTCAAATGAATCCATTCACTTCAATGCTATACTGGGGCTTGATCAGATAACTGAATCGTCTTCCAGTGTATGACATCAAAACTGTAGATTGACTTTTCTTCTTTCTTCTGACAGATACTACTTCTTGAGATTCCTGTGACAGTTCATATGTATATTTACTTATTACAATTTGGTTTAAGTTGATTAGGATCCTCTAACTACAAATAGGCTGAGTCATATGCCTTTCAATCTCCCCCTATTTGTTTGTTAGACAATAACAAGCAAATTCCTAGAGGATACCTCAACTAATCCAACTTAACCAAATGAAAGATAAAACTTTAAATACTAAGTAAATAAAAAAAAAGTTCTGGTTTATATTTAACATTTGCCAGATTCAAACATGAAAGATAAATACAAGATAGATGATCCTCTAGACTGATCATATGATACAAATTACTATCAAGATTTATCTAAGCTCTAAAGATATAACATGTAGAGCAATTCTTTTTCTTTAGTTGTCTTCCCTTCTGAATTCTCCTTCTTCTGGCTCATCTGTGACTTGAAGTTTCATGTGTAAATCAGAATCAACAAGACGTTCTCTTCTTGATGACAATCCTTGAGGTAAGACTAAAGGAATTCCAAGCTTCTTTCTCAGTTCACCTTGAAATTTCTTGTAATCTTTTATGTTTGTTTGTGCATAGGATCGAATGTGATATGCAGCTATTACCTTTTCTTCAGTCAAGAATCCATGATTTCTGAGAGCATATTCAGCATATACCAAGTGTTTTGCATGATGTTCATATAACTCATCTGTCTGAAGATTGATTGAATGAAGTACCTCTCCCTTAAGAAATTTTACTTGTGGAGGATCCTTAATCACTTCTGGTCCAGCTCTTTCAGCAAATTCTTTGAACTTCTCATGTAACAACACACCTAGCTCAGAAGATGTTCTTACCTTAGGCCTAAGTACCCAAATCTCTGTCAGCGATCTGTCATAAAAGAACTGAATAGATACTCTGAAAGTTCCAACTTTATGACAATCCACAAATATTACCAGCTCATCAGATTTGGGTTCAAATGCAGTAGTTATCCTGATGACTTCTACCTTTAAGGCCCTTATATACATATCATGAATTGGATTTGCCAGTTTGAATTCCTCGAGAATTTGTCCAAGACGACGATCTTCATAATCAGAACTCTGAGGTGAATCAATTGCTTTTTGAGCACGTTCCCATTTGTCATCGCTCTTTAGTCTGATATATGTCTTTCTCTTCTCAACATTTATAGCATGTAATCGTTGTAATGCTTGTTGTTCAGCTTTCTGAAGTTCTTCATTTCGTGCAATTTGCTCTAATGACTTTTGAAGCTTTTCTTCTCTCATTAGCAAATTAGCTTCCCTCTGAGCAAATAATTCTTCAGATTCTTTCTCTGCTTGTTGAGCTTCATATTCAGATATCACTGGTCCTTCATCTTCCCAGTGACTAAGATTGGGTTCAAGAAGTTCTTCACCTTGATCAGGGAATTCAAGATCAGCAAAAACATCGAAGTTATCCGGTTCACCCGTGTAATAATAACCTGTGTTCTTGTCTTGAATTTCTTCTTCAGTTTCTTCAACTACTTTCTTCCTCTTATCTCTCCTATCTTCACTTTGGTCAGATTTTCCAGATTTTCCCTCTCCTCCCTCTCTTTCTTTAGTTTTATCTTATGAACCCTTTGATTTCTCCCCCTTAGTTGAGGAATCCTCTACAGATTTATCAGTTCCCCCAGCTTCAGGATCTTGTTCATGAGAGAGTTCGAGAGAATCTATCTTCTTGGTGAAAGATGTCTTTAAGTAGTTTATCTCCTTCTTGATTCCAGCAAGCTGACTGTTGACAGAGGTGGATGCAGAAGATCGCTCACCCACTTGTGCTCTAAGGATTTCTGTTTCAGCCTTGCTGACTGCAAGTTCTTTCTCTAAAGCAGCTATCTTTTCTAATAGTGAGAGAGTGTATGTGTCAGTGTGTGCGCTCACCTGACGTTCACTTTGAGATCCACTCACCTGAAGTGCATGTGCTTCACTCAATTTTATGGTATTCCTCACATCACTCCTCTCAGATTCCTTAGCTGCTTTCAGATCTGTACCTGCATGTAAAATCACCATAGCCTCCTCTGGGAAGGTCAGTGGTGGTGCAATGGGAGTTCGCAAATCCCTGTCCATAATCAAATCTACTTGAACATTTGAAATTGTTGACTGAATTGCTTCAGTAGTAGATTGATCAAGTTGCCTTCCACTTTCTCCAGTCGAAACTGCGAGTGGAAAATCCCTTGAGGGAGCCAGGAGTGTTTGTCCTGGGAGGGGAGATGATGGTTCTATTAAAGTTGGCTGAGAACCAAGATTTCCCTCTAAAGCCTGTGAAGACTCTTCTACCGTAACTATGGTAGGCACTGTCACATTTTCTACGTGCTCTCCTTGCAATGTGTCCTGAGACTCATCTAAAGGTATGTCTTCCCCCATTGTGAGTAATAGGGGTGGTGTGCTTGACTCACTACAAGGTGCCACGGCCCTATGGCGAACTTCAATAGAATCATCCTGTTGAGAAGATGATTCTAGTAACTGTGTAACGACCATATCAACTTCCATATCCTGTTGGGAGGATATAGACGGGCTTACAGTTGCCTCAATTTGAGTTCTACTTTTCTTTTCTAGAGGCAGAGCTGTGGGTTCACTCATACTACCACTACTGATTCGACTTCTTTTAACTTGCAATTTCTTTCTGGAGTGAAAAGATATGAGTTTTGTTGGTTGAGTATTTGGCTCTACGACTTTGGTTAGAGGTTGTGGTACTACAACCCCTTGGTCAGACCTACCAACCACTTGGGTTCCAGAAATAGATTGAGAAGTAGTAGTTTGAGGAACAGAAGGCAATACCTGGTCAGCTGATTCCGCAACAATCTCTGATAAGATTGGTTGATCTGATTCAGGTTCAGGGACAGATGCAGTTTCTTGCACTGGATGTTCAACAGCAAGTGCATCTGGCTGAGGAACAATTTGCTGAGCAGGTTCAACTCGTTGATTGCCTTGATCTTCATTATCAACAAGTATGTTTTCCACTGGTGGTTCGGGGTTTTGTTCAGGTTGTTCAGGTTCTGGTACAGGTTCAATGACAGGTAGTTGTATATAGTTTGACATGTATTGGGTGACAACTACAGGTATGTTTGTGAATTTAGGCTTGTTGCTGTACTCAGTGAACAATCTGGTAGTAGGTTTACCTGATGCCAGTGATTCTCCATTCAGGAATTGGGCTTGGTTTTCTAGTTCCACAAGATGATTAAAAATCAATGACAGGAATCTTGGATAATAACATGATACTTTTTGTCCATTATCACAATTCCTCTTTGCATTAATGATTCTTCTAACCATCGGAACACACAGTAGTCTACCAATATTAATTCTTCGGTTATGTGCAACTGCATATCCAATATGCTGCAAGAAGGATGGTAATACCCCGAAGTTCCCTTTAGTAGAATTGGCAAAGACTCTACCTAAAGTGTCAGACAGATAGTCCCATTCCTGAACGAAGTTCTTTTTATTCCAGACAGTTTGATCAGGACTGTCTTGATAGAATACACCATTCAAAAAATTTATCAATTCTTGATCTGATGGTAACTCTTCGAAATTGTCAATTGGAAAATTTAAGACCGTATTTATTGTATTTTCATTCACTGTGTACTGATTGTCTCCTACAGAGAAGACAAATGATCTGTTATCATTAGAAATGACAGCAGTACACATGATTCGCAAAGGTTCAATTTTCAATGGAGCATCCAAGCTCAAAGCAGTGCGAACCAGTGAATTTTCATTTAAAAAACGAATCCACGGTCGAAAACGTTCAACTGAACATTTTTCTGGATCAATATAACCGATTAAATTATGTTTAATAATTTCAAATCGATCAGCCATTTTAATCAAGATTTAATTTCTTTGAAAATTTCAGATTTTACAAAATTATGATTTAAAAATAAAATTTTCGAATTAATAATTAATTAAAAATTCGAAATAATTAACTTTTCTCCAAAAATTCACACAATGATCCTTGTATACACACAAACAACCGTATATTTTTAGTTTTTCAAGAATCAAAACCAGTTGCTCTGAAAATCAGATCTAAAAATCGATTTTTAGAACAACAAATTCTTCAAAAACGGAACAAAAACACGATTTTAAACACTCAAAACGTAGATAATCAGACAAGCAGTCGAGTTATGTGATTAGTTCGTGATTATCAGCAAGATTTGAGACAAAAATCGGACATGAACGATTGGTATGTTTGTGTATATATGTATGTATCTATTTAGTTCTCTAAGACTTAACTTGAGAGAATGACATAAACCAAAATATGACTTAACTCAACTAACTACTATATATATATACTGAATAGACGAATAAGATTTAAAAAATAACTAACAATACTTAACTATAAAGACTTAAAACTGTTACCTGTTATATATATATATATATATATATAAACTGATTAAGACTTAAATTAATTATAGACAATAAGACTAAAACGAATAGGACTTAAAATTATGTTAATACTCAGTAAGACTTAAATGCCTAAGACTTAATATAAACAAAACTAGTTAAGACTTGAATGAAATAAGACTTAAATTTAAAAACCTCGTTAAGACTTAAATATTAACAGACTCGTGAATATGACTTAATCTAACAAAAATTCGGTAAGACTTAACCTGTTTAAGTCATACCGATTTTAAGTTAAGTCATATTGATAGTTTTTCCTAATTTTAAGTCATATTTACTTTAAACAAACATTAAAAACACAATAAAATATACAATTAACTTATAAAAATAATAAAAATATTATAGAAAATTAAACAAATAATAAAAATAATTATAAATACCATATGCTATCCTGTTAACGAAAACAAAGCAATATTAACAGGACAAACATTACAAAACATATGATAAATTAATTATTAAAATAGAAATAAATATCTACAAATATTCTAAAAATACAGAAGTATAAAGTATTAAATAATATTAATAAACAGAGTGAAAAATAACTAAACAAGCAAGAAAATCAGATGGTAAAATAATTATACAAGTGATTTCGAACAACAAATATTCACAGAATAATCACTTGCAAAATTATTAAAGATCAAATTTCAGATATTAACAGTATTAATTACTAGGACTGTTTAACATACCCAATTCACTAACAATTTTAGTGAATGAGGATTCATTAAGCGACTTAGTAAAAATATCTGCAGTTTGATCTTCAGAGCCTACAAATAGTAGTTGCACTGTACCATTCATTACATGCTCTCTTATAAAATGATACCTTATGTCAATGTGCTTTGTCCTTGAGTGCTGCACAGGATTGCTGGCTATTGCTATGGCACTTGTATTATCACATAAAATAGGAATATTTTCCAATACAATGCCATAGTCCATTAATTGATTCCTTATCCATAAGATCTGAGCACAACAGCTTCCAGCAGCTATATATTCAGCTTCAGCTGTAGAGTTGGAAACTGTTTGCTGTTTCTTACTGGACCAGGATACCAATCTTCCACCTAGGTATTGACAACTCCCAGATGTACTCTTCCTGTCTACAACACTTCCTGCATAGTCAGAATCTATATATCCAATTAAAGTAAAACCAGTTTCATTAGGGTACCAGATGCCTAAATTAGGCGTACCCTTTAGATATCTTAAAATTCTTTTGACAGCAGTGAGATGGATTTCTTTAGGGTTCGCTTGGAACCTTGCACACAAGCATATGGCAAACATTATATCTGGTCTACTAGCAGTTAGGTAAAGCAATGATCCATTCATACCTCTATAGCCTGTGATATCTACCTTGGCAGAACTTTCACATAAACCAATTTTGACAGCTATAGTTGATGGTGTCTTTGCTGATGAGCACTCCTCCATGTGATATTTCTTGAGGAGCTTCTTAATGTACTTGGATTGACAAATAAATATTCCATCTTGTCTCTGACTTATTTGTAATCCAAGAAAGAATTTCAGTTCTCCCATCATGCTCATTTTAAACCTACCCTGCATTAACTTAGAAAACTTCTTGCATAGAAGCTCATTAGTAGACCCAAATATAATATCGTCCACATAGACTTGGACTAGTATTATATCATTCTTATGTCTTTTAGTGAAGAGTGTTTTGTCTATGACACCTCTTATAAAACCATTTTCTAATAGAAATTCAGAGAGAGTGTCATACCATTTTCTTGGGGCTTGCTTAAGACCATAGATAGCTTTGTAAAGAAAGTAGACATAGTCCAAATGATCTTGATCTTCAAAACCAGGGGGCTGTTCTACATACACTTCTTCATCTAGCTTACCATTCAGAAAGGCACTCTTGACATCCATTTGATAAACTTTGAATCTTGAATAGGATGCAAATGCCAAGAATATTCTGATGGCCTCAAGTCTTGCCACTGGAGCATAGGTCTCGTCATAATCAATGCCTTCAGCTTGAGAATAACCTTTAGCTACCAGTCTTGCTTTGTTTCTTATCACAGTGCCATCTTCATCTAGTTTGTTTCTGAATACCCATCTTGTGTCCACCACTTTTCTATCTTTAGGTCTGGGTACCAGCTTCCATACTTCTAGTTGCTTAAATTGATTGAGTTCATCTTGCATAGCAATCACCCAATCAGGATCAGATAGAGCTTCTTCTACTTTCTTAGGTTCCATAACTGACAAGAACCCAGAATAGTTACATTGATTCTGATAAGCTCTTCTTGTTTTCACACCAACATCTGGATCACCAAGTATCAGCTCAAAAGGATGAGCTCTATTTCAAACAGTTTGTCTGGGAAGAATTGATCTTGACGATTCACCTTGATCTTCTGTATGATGTTGAGTATGACTTGTTGACCCTTCATTATCTCCCCCTGAGTTGTTGCCAGTTTGACTTGTTGATGGTTCAAGAGTATCAGTGGTGTCTTGAAAATTATCATTGTTTTCACCAGCATCACCTTGATCATTACCACCAACATCTGGATTATTATTATCAGCAACAACGTCAGGTTGATTGTCATCATCTGAATCTGAATCTGACATGTCATTAAACTTAAGCTTTTCAGATGAATCTTCATTTTGGATACTTGGGAGTTTTGTGTCATCAAATGTAACATTGACACTTTCCAAGGTTTTCTGTTGATCAATAAGATACACCTTGTAGGCTCTTCTAGTATAACCAATAAATATTGCTTCATGTGCTTTTTCTTCAAATTTACCACCTTGATCATCTCCTTCTTTCAACACAAAGCATTTTGTCCCAAATACATGGAAGTACTTGAGAGTTGGTTTCTTGTCATGTAGAGCTTCATATGGTGTCTTTATTAAGTCTTTATTGATAAGTGTACGATTCTGGGTATAGCATGCAGTGTTGACAGCTTCAGCCCAAAAGCTCAATGGAAGCCTTGATTCACTTAACATAGTACGTGCAGCTTCAATCAAGGTTCTATTCTTTCTTTCAACTACCCCATTTTGTTGAGGAGTTCTGGGAGCCGAGTACTGTCTAGTTATACCCTTTTCAGTGCAAAAGTCATTCAGAACTGCATTCTTGAATTCAGTTCCGTTGTCTGACCTTATAGCTCTTACTGGACGATTAGAATCCAGCTCAATTAACTTAATGTGATCAACTACCAGTTGTGGAGTTTCATCTTTTGAGTTCAGAAATAGTACCCATATGAATTTTGAGAAATCATCAACAATCACTAGAGCATATCTTTTTCTTGACATAGACATCACACTAACTGGACCAAACAAATCCATATGGAGAAGTTGTAATGGTTCAGTTATTGATGATATGTTAGTGCTCCTGTGAGTTGCCCTTTTTAACTTCCCTTTTTGACAAGCATCACATAGACCTTCCTGAGTAAATTCAATCGAAGGTAAACCTCTCACCAACTCTCTTTTCACTAGAGAATTCATTGTTTTGAAGTTTAGGTGAGAAAGTTTCTTGTGCCATAACCAACTTTCATCAGTGGATGCCTTTGAATAAAAACATCTAATTTCTTCTGTGCTTCCAGAGTTCATATTGGCTATGTACAAGTTTCCTTTTCTTACTCCAGTCAACTGCGGCCTTTCATTTCTCTTGTGTGATATTAGACAATTCTTCTTGTTGAAATGAACTTTATAACCTTTGTCACAGAATTGACTAATACTGAGCAAATTGTGCTCAAGGCCATTCACAAAAGAGACATCTTCAACGATAACATTTCCAGCTTCTAATCTGCCATATCCATCAGTTTTACCTTTGCTGTTATCTCCAAAGGTAACGACTAGGCCGGCCTTCTCCACCACATTTGTCAGCAGGGCTCTATCTCCGGTCATATGCCTTGAACATCCACTGTCCAGAATCCACATGACTCGTTCAACCTGTTTCAAACCCTGCAATGACAAATTGGTTAGACTTTCTTCGGAACCCAAATTTGATTGGGTCCGGAGTACTTAAAGAATTGACCTTTATCAGGTAAAGCAACACTTTTTATTTTAACAACATTTTCTTCAGGTACTGGACATTTTTAACCCTGTAAACAGCTTTAACTTGTTTTGGTTTCAACTTGGATAACCATGTCTTTACCATATCCTGAGAAGGACTTGGAGTCCTAATCTTAGAATTAGGTGGTGTTACAGTCCTGGATCTAACATGTTTATTTCTGCTCATATGCTGTCTAGGAACATTCTTATCAACACATGCATGATTACCGTTAAAGTAAGCAGACATTATATTAAAAGCACAAGACATGCAATTAACAGCATTACACTTTTTATGAGCAGTATCAATAACAGGAATAACATGCATGGTAGATATGTTGTTGCATTTATTCATGTTGTTACTTCTACTACTAGTTTTCAAGGAACTAGTAGACTCACCAACTCTTTCTGTTTTCTTAAACACAGACTTTCTATCTTCATCATTTTTAACAATTTGATTACTTTCTAAGACTACGCCATTAGCTAAATCCTCAATGCGCATCTCTTCCTTAATGATTAAAGATGTTGTATCCAAAGGTTCTGCTATGGATGTCTTAAAGAGTGGGTTACTAACACCCTTAAGCACTATTGGTATACCCCTTTCTACAGCACTGACACGATTAGGGGTAATAATGCTTTTTCGTCCAATAGCTTCATTATAATCAAACCCAATTCCTACGGTTTGATTAATAGCTTGTTGGTTAAACAACTCTTTAGCCACTTTACATGAATTAGAAGTAGCACTAACCCTTTTTTCTAGCTCAGCTATTGTTTCACGTTGTTGAACCACTATCAACGCTAGAGACCTCTCAAGTTCTTTTAGAATTCTTATTTCTGATTTTTGTTTATCATGGCAATTTTGTACATCGTGTAATTCTGATAATTGATTACTAAGATCTGTATTTAACAAATTGATCCTTTCAATCTCTCTATTAGCATTACCTAGTGTATCACTAAGTTGATAAATATATTGACTTTCAGTACATGATACCTCAGATGAAGTACCACTGGAGTTATCAGATTTTGCCATCAGGGCAAGATTGCCATACTCTTCATCTTCAGAGTCTGTATCATCCCAACTCTTTCCAGCAGCCACATAGGCTTTACCTGTCTTCTTCTTTTCAGATTCAAAGTCTTTTCTTTGGTTTTGTTTTGGCTTCTGACATTCAGTAGCGAAATGTCCAAGTTCATTACAGTTGTAGCATCTAATTTTACTTCTTTCAACTGTTCCAGTTTTGTAACCTCCTCTGTTACTTGAGGATGAAGAACCTCCTCTCTGGAACCTGTTATAGTTAGATTTGTACCTGAACTTGGGATTCTTCCTGAATCTGAAGTTACTGAATTTCCTTACCAACAAAGCCATGGACTCATCTTCCAACTGATCTAGCTCTTCTAACGAATAGAAGTCTCCTTCATCTGGACTAGCATTCGTTTGACCAACTTCAACTTCAAGCTTACCACTGTCAACATTACAAGGTTGAATAACCTTATCTTCCACTTCCTGTTTGTTCTCAACAATAAGAGCTGTAGAAGTATTAGCAACTCTTCCTTTTCCATAAATCTCCTTTTGTTGAGATTGTTCCAGTTCATAGGTTTTTAAAACACCAAAGAGTCTTTCTACAGTAATTTCACTTAGATTCCTCGACTCTCTGATAGCTGTAATTCTATGTTCTAGATGAACATGCATTGACAGTAGAAATTTTCTTTTGATCTCTTTCTGAGTGTAGTACTTGCCATGCATCTGTAAATTGTTGACAAGTTTGTTATATCTTTCAAACACATCTTGAATACTTTCATTGTATGCTGATCGAAAGTGTTCATACTCAGATGTCAGAATTTCTAGACGATTCTCCCTAACTTCCTCTGTTCCTTCATTCACAGTTTCAATGGTTTCCCACATGTGCTTTGCAGTCTTGCAGTTAATCACATGACTGTACATCACAGAGTCTAGAGAATCTATTAAGATCAGTCTTAAATTAATGTCAAGTCCAGCTTCTTCTCTTTCAACAAGAGTGTACTCAGAAGAATTTTTGTGTACAAACTTTGCAGGGGAAATAACATTTCCATCAATAACAACTTCAGGAATTAATCCAAAAGGTATTATTGGTCCTTCTGATAAGACTTTCATGTATTTAGGATTTGCAACCTCGAGGAACATTAACATTTTGTTCTTCCACATATCATAACTGTTTTTGTCGTATATGGGAATTTTCACAGTTCCAACTTTAGAAGACATGATGAATTTTTTAAGAGAGTTAAAAAATTCGGGGATGATTTTTAATCGAGTAAAATGGGATCTTTGATTTGTGTATCAATCAATCGGCTCTGATACCAATTGTTAGGTCCGATAAGATTGTAGAAGGGGGGGTTGAATACAATCTTTACCTTTTTATCGAAATTTGTCCTTTAAATAAAATTTGATAAAGACAAATTTATGTGCAGAATTATTTAACACAATTTTTCAAGTTTAATATAACTGTATATTAACTTGATGTGTTGTTACAAAATCAGTATAACAACTTATCAAGATGTTAATAACTAATTAGAAAATTCGACATGAACTTTTCTAATTTAGTTAATAATAATCAAGATAAGAACTAGGAAACTTAATTCGCTAGTAGTACAAGAATCACAAATAAACAAGTTCTAGCGGATAGAATATTACAAAGATGAAGAACTTGAATTTCTGGGAATTGTTTAAGCTTTGGTGTTCTTGATGTTCTTGAGAGAGAAATCTGTTTTGGATATTATGTTTTCTGCTGTGTTTCTTCGTTATGACCTAATCTGCTATGTTCTGTTCTTTTATATCAGTAACAGGTCTTGCTGGCTTTCTGTAAGATATTTAACTGCTCCAGCATGACTTAAACTGCTACCAAGACTTGATTTTTCTTCATTAAGACTTACACAAACCTCCATTAAGACATAAAACTTGTCGGTATGACTTAATCAGAAGTTCGGTATGACTTAAAACAGCTGGCAGAGGTCGGTATGACTTAATCAGGTCGGTAAGACATAATCTTGAATGGCTACTGTCGGTATGACTTAAATTTAGGTCATACCGAATTTTTCTTCTCCAAGACATAATCCAACCTTCTTTCTTTAAGTCATATTGATCCATTTAATTAATTAATGATTAACTAATTCATATTTAATTGATACAATAATTAATTTAATAAATAAGTTAATTCTTCTAGAATTAATTCATTTAATTAAATCAACTAAAGGATTTATATCAATTAAAAATGAATTTAATTAAATCAACAAATAATTAATTTAATTCTTACAAACCACTGAAGGTAGTAAAGAATTACCACTGATTTGTGTTGACGTTCGATGTACTGTCTGGTTCATGAACGACTAACTTCAATGATGCTTCTTCACTTTTGACTTTAGGTTGTGGTTTATTTCTTCTCTCAATTCTCTTGTACTGTAACTGACCTTCAAACTATCACTCGAAAAATCTCTGTCACTGTTCAAATGAATCCATTCACTTCAATGCTATACTGGGGCTTGATCAGATAACTGAATCGTCTTCCAGTGTATGACATCAAAACTATAGATTGACTTTTCTTCTTTCTTCTGATAGATAATACTTCTTGAGATTCCTGTGACAGTTCATATGTATATTTACTTATTACAATTTGGTTTAAGTTGATTAGGATCCTCTAACTACAAATAGGCTGAGTCATATGCCTTTCATCACCGGAAACACGATTTTGAATAGAAGTCGAGAGATCTCGAATTCTAGCGAATGAAATGGTATGAAAGTGGTATAGGATTGTAGAGGAGAGGAAGGCAATTTGATTGGTGTGTAGAATGTGAATTGAAAATGACGGGAAAGGGGTGAACGAATAAAAAGGTAGAAGTCGCTGGTATGTCGCCGACATGAGCTCTTGTCGTCTCTCTCTGCAATTGAAGAAGACAGTGGATACGCCACTTGCAAATGCGTATCTGTAGATGTGCATTTCCAAGCGGCGTATCTCAAGCTACAGTGAAGGCCTGGCAAAGCGTATCTCCATGTTGCTCCTTTACCATTAGCGTGTCTCCATGACACTCCATTGTCAGTAGCGTGTCTCTATGACGCTCCTTCACCAGTAGCGTGTCCCGTGGGTATTTAGGACCACCTGAACTCACGGTGGGTATTTTGGTTACTTCTATTTAAAATGTGGGTAGATAGGACCTTCACCCGTTAAGAAATGAAAGTTAGGTATTTAGAACAAATATGTGTTGAAATAGAGCTACAGCCTGCAAGTGTTCTAATTGTCGTTTTTTTAAATTTAATTTACACTAGTTTATAATCCGATCCTTTTTAAATATTTATAATTATATTAATACCAGCTTATAACTCATGCGATGCACGGATTTTTTTGATACTTAATAAATTATATTTTATGATACAATTATATTTTTATATAATTATTATTTACAATATTTTATTTTAATTTTAACTTAAATTATTTAATAAAAATTTAATTAATGATATGCATGGTTTAAAACTTATATTATAAAATTTTAAAATAAATATGTCGTTGATGGAATTCGAACCTTGAAATTTTAGTAAATTAATTTAATCATATAATATATCTAATCATTTGATATAACGGTTCTGATTTTTTAATAAAAATCTAACGGTCATTATTCGTAGTATACAGATGTCTATTATAATTTGTTAGTGATTAAAAGATATGGTGTGATAGTTTTGGGTTTATATTAATTATTGCAATATTATGTTTTAAATTAATAGTTAACGTGTTTAAATTAGGAAAAAATATTATTGATTGGAAGATATAAATTTATAAAATTATAATAAAATTTTATTTTGTTATAAATAAAATTTATTGATATGGTGTTTCTTTTATTATGTTATAAATTTTATTTAATATTACAATTATGTTTTGTATGATCATTATTTTTAATATTTTTTAATTTTAATTTAATAAAATTTATTATACTCATGTCAATCGACTAATTACCATTAATTATTCTATGTTATTATTTATTTTAGGTGTTTTAATAGTATAAATATCGAATATATTTTTTATTTTTAATGAAGAATTATACTAATGTTTCCTTATAAATCAAAAAGGTAACATGTTTTAATTCGAAAGGAAATATTAACGATTGGAAGATATGATACGATTGATGTTTTTAGGTGTTTGTAAAAGGTAATATCTTCAACTAAAAGCAAATGTGAAAAAAGCAATCGACTAATTACCGTTAATTATTTTATGTTATTAATTATGTTAGGTGTTTTAATAGTATTGATATTGAATATATTTTTCTTTTTAATAAAGGGTAAATAAGTAAATTCACGAAGTACCAAAAAACAGGTACCAAAACTTTTAATGTTTCGGCTTTTAGATAATAGTATAGATTTTTAATATTTATATGTTATTAATTTACGTATCAAATTGTTGTTAAAAATTTGATATATGTACGATTTTACACTTTTAATTTAATATTCATGTTTTATTTTTAATTCTTAAAATTTAATTTGAACGATATTACAACTCAAGTAAAATTAACAAAATAATCTTTAATTTAGTGATGGTTTTATAATTATTTTTCAATTAAACTACACGGAAAGATAAGAAATTGGCAATTTTTTACATTGAAAATTTTATTCAATTTATGAAATCTACTAATATTTCGTTTTGATTTTAAAAACACCCTTCTTTAAAAATTATTTGAAGATACTTCCACTAACAACCAAATACATTTTTAATAATAAGTGTAAGAAGGATTTTGTCCAAAATTTTAGTAATCGATATTTTGTCTCAGTACGTCAAAATAAATTAGAACCGTTAGATCTTAAAATAAATAGATGAAAATCGTTATATCTAGCTTAAAAAAATATTTTATATTTTAATATGTAAACTAAAAAGTGTATATATATATATATTTAAATAGGAAAAATTGTATCTAAATGACTTGAATCATATATAATTAGGTTTCTAAACTAAAATTATCAAAGTAAGTCTTCTATATTAAATAGGATTAATGCAAAAAATCGTTATTGCATTTTCTCTTGAGATTTTGAGTATTTCTATTTGGATAATAATTATTAAAGCATCACTAAAATAATAATATTTTTTTGAGTTTCGCGTGGGTTATAAAATCATATAAATTTGATTTATAGATCTGAAGATAGAGCCCAAATAGTAAATATGAATTTTCTTTAATATTAATAAATATTTAATTAAAATTAAATTTTATTACTACCTTTTTTTATTTTATCCTTTTTAGATTATAATTTTTGTTTATAGATTATAAACTTTTTTTTAAATTCAACTTTAATGCAACCTTTTAAAATTATATCCTTTTTAGATTAGAATTTTCTTTTTAATATGATGTAATCTTGATCGTCTATTTTTAAAAATATAAGATTTGACGATTGAGATTGTTGAGTATTGCCTCTGTGACTAACAGAGATTATTTTGACGGCATAGTAGGGGAGAGCACGGTTCGGTTCGGTTCGGTTTTGCCCCGAAACCGAACCCGAAACCGCATGTCTTCGGTTTTTAAAATTGAAAACCGCAACCGCAACCGAACCGTCGGTTTCGGTTTTAAAAAGCTCGGTTCGGTTTTTAACGGTTCGGTTTCAGTTATAAAACCGAACGAAAAAATCATAAATATATTACAAGATTTTAAATTTATAAATTACAACGCTCTCGATTTTTAAACAAAGTAACTGAGTTTTTGAATGAATACACTCTGTGTATATGTTAGTGGTAATGTTATATGACAGTATCATATGACATTAGTAAGCTAATAAGTTATACAGGGCTCACAATATATTTTAACAAAATTTATACATGCATGTGTGATAATGTGCAATGAATAAATCATACCTAATTAAGTCTCAACTTGCACAAATTTAATGCCTTGCAAAAACCAGTATATGAGTAAATGACAAAATGTACTCTGAGTTGCTAATACAAAAGCAAATTAGAACTTTTTCATATAATATGTAAATTGGTTGCAATATAATCTTAGTTTTAATACAATTTACATGATAGTAGAAACCTATATATATATATAGTTTACGAAAATGAGAAGTTACCAGCCGGAGCAGTCACCAGAAAGTTTTATAAATTTATATAAATTATATATTTATTTTAATAATCGGTTCGGTTCGGTTTTAGTCGGTTCGGTTTTAACCTAAAACCGGAACCGAAACCGAAAATTTCGGTTTTTAAAAATCAAAAACCGCAACCGCCGGTTCGGCTTCGGTTTCGGTTTTTTCGGTTCGGTTTTGGTCGGTTTCGGTTCGGTTTCGGTTTCATTTCGGTTTTTTGCTCACCCCTACGGCATAGTGACCAAACCAAAATTATGGATAAAATAGCTCTTACATTTATTATATATAAGGATATAATTTGTATTTGGCCCTCATAGCAATCTTTACCATTTTCAGCTTATTAAAAAGAGAATTTGTATAATATGTCCCAAATTAATAGATCACTTTACGAATATGTCCCATCATATTGATTTATTAATTATATGTCCCATTATTAGTTTTTAAATTTTATAGAGACCAATATACCCTTTTCTATTAATTACTTATTATTATAAGTATACTACAATTTTTAAATTCTAGTAACTAAAAAAAATTATATTTTTTAATACAGGACCCGTCAGGAGCGTTTTTTTAATTTTAACCATAAAATAAATATTTTTTTTGTTTTATTTTCTTACACAGGCCCCGCCAGGGGCACCCTTAACCAAATAAAATATTAAAATTTATAATTTAAATTAATCAAATCATGTTTTTATGAGACATTATATTATAAAATAAATTTTATTAAAAAGGGTACAATGGTCATTTTCTGTTAAAATTTGAATGAAAATTTGATTTTAGGACAGATTTGAAATTTCAAATATATATAGGACATATTTGCAAACCATGTTTTAAATTGGGATATATTGTTAAAAAAACCCTATTAAAAAAGCACATTAATACAATATTCGATTAAAAATGATTTATTTTAATTTGTATAAAATAATGTATTATTTTTAACATTAGAATATATTCTTTTGAAAGCTCTTGCATGGATACGTATATATATTTTTTGTAATTAATCATGGATACATACAGTGGCGGATCTACATGGTGGGTCAAGTGACCTACCATCATTTAAAAAAATAAATAAATTATATAGTCAACAGCCGCATATTTTATATACATACACATTAAATTCTTTTTGTTATATTTTCAAAATGATTATTTAGTTGTTAAGTGTTAATATTATTGTTGTTTGTGATACATGTGTTTGATGAAATATCTGAATGAAAAAAGATCAATGAAGAAGGAAGAGTTGCGCTTAAATTATTTTGGTAAGTTTTGTTTGTTTAAGATTTCTCATTGAATGGTCTCAAATTTCAAATGTTTGATAAAATGTTTTATTACTCTTGTGATACTCTCCTTGATTACAGTCTTCCAAAGCCAACTCTTATTCTCACGCCGGAGGCACCTCGGGGCCAAACCCCCCCTCCGGTGTTGTTTTGTAGGCACCCCACCACAGCTACACCCCTTCCGAGGCAGGAGTTGGCGAGGAAGTACTCGATCGAGACTCGGAGTTATCATTGAATGGTCTCAAATTTCAAATGTTTGATAAAATGTCTCTGCGAATATTGAATTTGCATGATTTAGTGAAATTCGTATTTCGTGCGGTTAGAATTTTTTTACTTCTAGGTCCATCACTAAGTGACACACAATATTCAAAATCCTGTAGATCTCGTTGCTACGCATTTATCTTACATTGAAAGTCGACGTACAAGCGACGTCATATGATACATGTTAAGTTTTTTGCACAATTTATATACAAAATACAAGATATAATTTATTTTTATTTTAAGAATACATATTTATATCTTAAAATTTTAATAATAAATTAAATAAAAATTATATCATATTAAAAAAATTTATGAATTGCATGGGATATTTAGCTAATGCAGCTAAATTCTCATATTATTAAAATGTTAGAAGAAAATACGGCATTGCACTTTAAAAACATGGCTTCAAAAAGTCCAAAACTACATAAAATTCAAAGCGAGATCTTACGGAGTAGACTTGATGAATAAACCGGGAGAGACGAGTATATAATAAATTCTTACAGAAAAAAGAATTTGGTAACATTCCCACCTTTCCCTTTCTCTCTCTAGACTAGAAGTCACTTTTCCTCTCTAAACCTCTCCTAGCACCACCATTACGTTACCACCGCGTCGACATGTCTATTCCCACAGATTCCCAACGCGTTCAATGACCTCTAAAAAGTAAAAACACACACACTTCACTCACTCTACATTGACTCCATTTTAATCACTCTAAGTTTTTTATTAATGAGAGGATTCACAAGGCACGAGCGCCGTTGGGCGTCCGATACAGTTCCCGGCGGGAGAATAATTACGAGTGAATCATCTTCTCCGGCGACTGAATTAGCTTCTCCGGCTCCGGAAGAGGAGTTTGTTGAAGTGACTCTCGACTTACAAGACGATGACACGATTATTCTACGTAGTGTGGAGCCTGCGACGGTGACGGTGAGGGTTTCCGATGAAGAGGCCGGAGGAATGGGGAGTTCGGTGCCGGAGACGCCGTCGCGGTCGCCGACGATACGGAGAAGCTCGTCGAATCGGTTACTTCAGTTTTCTCAGGAGTTGAAGGCGGAGGCGGTGGCGAAAGCGAAGCATTTCTCGGCAGAGCTAAGGAAATTGTCGTGGAGTAGGCAAGGATCACGTGCGATGTCATCGTCGTCGTCGTTGAATGTGTTTGTTGGTGGAAGTAATGACGGTTTGGATTCGGCTTTAGCTGCTCGTGCAATGCGAAGACAACGCGCTCAGCTCGATCGAACTCGTTCCGGCGCTCAGAAAGCTTTACGTGGACTTAAATTTATTAGTACTCGTAAAAGTAGCGAAATCGAGGCCTGGGAGGAAGTTCAATCAAATTTTAATAAATTATCGAAAGACGGATATTTAAGCCGTTCCGATTTTGCCCAATGCATAGGTATTTTATGTTTTTCGAATATTATAGTATCGTGGTACAAGCCAAGCGAGCAACAAGTTAATTACGCTGCTATTAAGTTAATTACACCGAACACATATGTTTTATTGATGATTTTATTTGATTGTGAAGGGATGAGAGATTCCAAGGAATTTGCGTTGGAATTGTTTGATGCATTGAGTAGAAGGAGAAGATTGAAGGTGGAGAAGATTAGCAGAGAGGAGTTATATGAGTACTGGTCACAAATTACGGATCAGAGTTTCGATTCTCGGCTACAAATATTTTTCGACATGTATGTATACGTAAATTAGTTACTACTATTTTCTGCTATGAAAACGAAGATAAGCTTAAATTATCTGCTTATTATTGATTAATTTCTGAATAATTGTAGTGATCAATCCTTTGTAATGTTATTGATAGGGTGGACAAGAATGACGATGGGCGTATAACGGAGGAGGAAGTCAAAGAAGTAAGTGTTTAAATTACAAATGGAAGCATAATAATATGTTGTATATGTGTCACTGTTAGGGACCAGAAAGTAACTTAAAGTTGATATTTAACTATTTACTTAGATGAAGTGATTAGTTTGATTACCTTAAACATGGTATTAGCTATTTACAGTTGGAACAGGAGACCTCAATATCTTGACTTTCATGCAGTAATGGGGTGTTTGGGGAACCTATTTTTCAGTCAACTTATTTTAAGTTGAAAGTTAAGATTCCTAACTTTCCAACTTATTTTCCAACTTATTTTTGCACCTCATTGAATCTCAAACATACATTAAATACTTGTATAAAAAAAATTTATTGAAATATAAATTTTTTACCCAAAAATAAGTCAATAAACCCTTAAAATAAGTTTTGCCAAACAGGGCAAAATGATGTTTTGGGTTTAAGTATTAGTAAGATTAGGTGTGATTGGTGATTCTAATAGTTACTAGGAGTAATATTAAACCAAAAGACTCCTGTAAATCATTTCTTCTCTCTTGTATTTATACTCTCTTGTTTTTATAATACTAGTTTATACTTGGTGCAAAGTCCATGCAAAACATGCGTAATTTTTAATTTTCTATAATTTTTTTATAGTGTAATATGCAATTATTAATATTAATTTTGATATTTTATTGGAAGAATTCGAACCTTACATCTTTGTATATAATAATTTTTAGTATTAAATAGAAATTAATATATTGTTGGTAGAAATCGAACCTTAGACCTATTGTATATAACAACTTTAGTATTGTTGTATTTAACGATCATGATCTATTTGAGTTGAAGATCTAACGGTTGTGAATGAGAAATAACCAAATAACCAAAAATAGGGGTTAATCAAACTACAAATTATACCCTTTTTCGCTTATTATATTATAGTATAAATAGTATAGATAGTATAGATTATACAGATTTAGTCGGTATTAAAAGAAGAAAGATGTATGGAGCCTTTGTTTTGGATTTGTCAATGACTGCATATGTTCATGCACTGCAATTGTTGCCAATTGTTTAATGAATATAGTGGGGTTGATAATTTCTGAGTTAGAAACTTTGTTGGATCAAAATTTGACATTTGTAGATCATAATGCTTAGTGCATCTGCAAATAAGTTATCAAGATTAAAGGAACAGGCTGAGGAATATGCAGCTTTGATTATGGAAGAATTGGATCCGGAAAGACTCGGTTATATTGAGGTGGGTGAACCTCTCTTGCTTTAATAAATTATAGTTTATTGTAAGTTAAGTATGTCTGCATGATT
The DNA here is from genome assembly GCA_036435485.1 of Saposhnikovia divaricata. Lineage (NCBI taxonomy): Eukaryota > Viridiplantae > Streptophyta > Magnoliopsida > Apiales > Apiaceae > Saposhnikovia > Saposhnikovia divaricata. Next base: position 33,264,939 of record CM071600.1, read on the forward strand.
ATCTATAAACAAGTTTCGAGCTACTCATTTGACAAATACTTGTTATTTAACATTACTTTATACATTGCTTTGTATATAAATTAGTAGAATAATTAAAGAGTCAGGTAGCAAAATGGCATCCTCATGCCGCCAGTGTTCCCATTTCTTGTGTTTATGTTGTTTACCAGTATAGGACAAGGAAAGTTGCAGTAGTTCATCAGTACTTCTCTCTTAATTTCATCTATAGATGGAGTGTGCTTTTTTCTTTCCCCTTGTTTTAGGCCAAAGTGAGATATTGAGATAGAACATTTGGTATTGGTCATACTTGAATATGTCATGAAGCATTGCAAGCTTATAAATAAGAGAAATCAATTTTGAATTTTGTGATATTTTTAAATAAACTAGACCAAACATATCGGGTATATATTTCACTTATAAATAAATTTTGGGCAATTTGAATTTTGAGTTGTATGAAGACAATGGTTCTACTTGTCTTTTCGGGATAGACCTTTGGCTTGAAAAGTTACAAAAAGCGTCACAAATTATAAATTTTTTTGATTATTTTTTTGAATCTCCAGAGATTTGAGAAGCTGCAAAAATCAAATACAAAACAATGTGTGAAAAAAAACAATATATGTGGTTTTTATACAGAAATTATATATCATCAAATTGACCTGTATTGGTTTTGCTACTTAACTTCTTGGACATGAAGATTTTGGCTTAGGGTCTGTGGTCCAAATATACTTTACTATGTTTGTACATATAAAGAGAGAATCTTCTCTTTTCCTATATCCCATTTTTACTTGTATGGGCTAATAACTTTGATCTCGACATCTAATGCTGATCAGCGCCCATGTGATGAGCTGCTGTAGGCTGTTTGCACGCGTAGTCACCACTCAGATAGGTATAGCATACAAACAGGTGGCCAACAACACTATCATGATGATGAGACTTTCGTAATCTATGAGATTATATTTATATGGGTTTGTCTAGTGTTTGCCCAAGGGCATATATTAAGAATCCGTATTTGATAAGTTTGAAATTTTTGATTGGTTGCTTGCGCATGCAGGGAGGGCCATCATTATTAGTGAAATTTTTACCAATCAAAGTTTGACAACTAAGCAATCACGAATTCTTAGTGTGTCTCCTTGGGAACACATTAGAAAAACCGTATTTATATTGATACCCATTTGTGGCACGATCAACTTTCTGAGTATTGTTCCTTTTCTGCATGCTTTGGTTTTCGTGATGATGCAGTTATGGCAGCTGGAAACATTACTGCTACAGAAAGACACGTATCTGAACTACAGCCAAGCGCTAAGCTACACAAGCCAAGCCCTGAGCCAAAACTTAGCTGGCTTAAGAAAGAAAAGTTCTATACAGAAAATAAGCACAAAGTTTGTTTATTATCTAAAAGAAAACTGGAAGAGACTTTGGGTTCTGTGTTTATGGGTTTTAATAATGGCTGGTTTGTTCACTTGGAAGTTCTTTCAGTATAAAGAAAAGAATGCATACAAAGTCATGGGTTACTGTCTTCTCACAGCTAAGGGTGCAGCAGAGACACTCAAATTCAATATGGCACTTATATTATTGCCTGTTTGTAGGAACATCATAACTTGGTTGAGATCCACCAAGTTGAGTTACATTGTGCCGTTTGACGACAATATCAACTTTCACAAGGTATTGCCTAAGCTTTTGTACATTATTACATTGAGTCGGTGAAATTGTCTGTTAATAATTGAGCAACTATTTAATAATGGATCACATTTTGCATAAAAGGAGGTGCACAAGAAATCTCTACAGATTGCGTTTGTGTTAATAATGTAGTAGTTTAAAATATATATATTTATGTGCTTTGTGTTACTAATTTATGCTTTTACGTTAAATTAAAAACCATCATGATTAGTTGATTTCTACACCATTCACTCATTGGCCCTACAATTTAATATTGAGAAGAATATTGAGAAGATGGTCTCATATGTACTTATTTATTCACATGTTCCTATGGTGGGCAGATACTGTTGATGTTTGTAGAATCCACTGTCCACAGTGTTACATCCGCTCTAGTTCTTTACATTCTTGCCATTTTTAATCTATTTTGACAATCTAGAAATGGTAATTTTGTACAATACTGCTTTACTAGTTTAACTTCATCCTTCATATTACGCTTAGCTGTGGGTATGGACTTTTCCTAATGTCATTGCTTAATAGTATCAATCTTGTTTTGAAAAAGCAAAAGTTTGCCCTATCTCCCCAGGCAAAGTTTAATAAAAGTCCCGGTGTTAATTTCGATATAAGGTGGATTATTGAATTTGCTGGTGATACCTGACCCGAGGCAAGTGTTCTAATGACCAATAGATTAGATATAGCTACTCTAGCATGTAGTCCCAAATATCAACAAGTTATGTTCTTACTGAGATCCTAAATCGAAGTATCAGGACATGTAATTTGCTACGATAATTTAAAAGCTTCACCTGGCCTATTGTTCACATTAACTTATTTCCCCTTTGTCTGTGGTTTAGACTATTGCTGCAGCCATTGTGATTGGTGTTATACTCCACGCTGGCAATCATCTTGCATGCGATTTCCCAAGGCTTATAAATGAGACTGATGATCAGTATTCAAACTATCTGGTTAATGACTTTGGAAAATATAAACCCAAGTACATCGACCTTGTTCGAGGAGTTGAGGGTGTGACTGGAGTAATTATGGTGATATTGATGGCCATTGCTTTCGTACTTGCGACAAAATGGTTCAGGAGGAGCCTCGTTAAGCTGCCAAAACCATGGGACAGGCTCACTGGCTTTAATGCCTTCTACTATTCGCACCACTTATTTGTTATAGTTTATGTTTTGCTCGTAATCCATGGCTCGTTCCTCTACCTTGTGCATAAATGGTACTATAAGACGGTATGTAAGACTATGAAATTTTCGTTTGACAGTTACGTAAAATGTCTTTCTTTTCTGATGCTAAAAGTTTACAATTTTATGCTTGCAGACATGGATGTATCTTGCCATTCCTGTTCTTCTATATGCAGGGGAGAGAACCCTACGGTTCTTTCGATCAGGATTTTCAACTGTACATCTTTTAAAGGTATTGTATTGTACAGAATTCCTGCCCGTACAGGATTGAATAAATTATAATTATTTCAAATGAAAATAATTGTTAAATTATAAGTTCTTGGTGGTGCAGCGTTTCTTCACTAAATTATTTTTTAAAATTCTCAGGTTGCCATCTATCCTGGAAATGTACTCACATTGCAGATGTCCAAGCCTCAACAGTTTCGCTACAAAAGTGGACAGTACATGTTCGTTCAGTGTCCAGTTGTTTCTCCTTTTGAGTGGTATACCAATATTTAGTTTAACAACTCGCACTTTTTACATTAACTGATGTATCTTCTGTTATTTCCACTAGAAAATAATATGTCAAATTAATAGTTATTCGAAATGGCTCATTCACCAGTTTCTGTACAAGCTCTATACCACATCACGGTTGTTGTACGATGAAGTTAATACTCCTAGCGAACATATAGAACCAATAATTTAGCGTTATGAATACTTTTACTATTTTTAAACCAGAGTTGTGCCTTCATCCTAAGACACAATTCTTCCATTGATTGCAAAAAAGAATTCAAGCGTCATAGTTGTGCCTGGGAGTGTAAAGGTGTGTGCTACTGTAGGCTTATTTCCTACTTTAGATATGTTTTTCAGGGATAATATTAAATCATTTTTTTCGTGGTGTTCACAAGTTTTGTTGTATACATGCTAGGCATCCGTTTTCCATTACCTCAGCTCCAGGAGATGACTATCTCAGCATTCACATTCGACAGTTAGGGGACTGGACACAAGAACTTAAAAGAGTATTCTCAGAGGCCTGCGAACCTCCTATGGGTGGTAAAAGTGGGCTGCTCAGAGCTGATGAGACAACCAAGAAGAGGTATGTAACATATTCAGTGCCAATTTAGCAACAAAAAAACAACATATTCAGCGCCAATTTGTATTCTACCATATTTCTGTGGTATTGCTTTTTTATTAAAAAAAATTGTGATAAAAAGTTTACTCTGTATGACAGCTTGCCGAAGCTTTTAATAGATGGACCCTATGGTGCTCCAGCGCAGGACTACAGAAAATATGATGTCTTGTTGCTTGTGGGACTCGGGATCGGAGCAACACCTTTTATCAGTATTTTGAAGGATTTGCTCAACAACATTGTCAAAATGGAAGAGCAGGCAGTAAGTGATTTAATATTAGATACTATTAAGTGCTTGTTTATTACAATATACAATAATACAAACAATACCAGTATCGTGTATACATGGCATTTTCTAGAAACTACTGTTATGTTAAATTGTTAAAGTTGTATAAGAATTTATTTTGTAGTAAATATGTTACATTTCTTCAGGAATCAGCTTCGGATCTGAGTAGGTATTCTGATCAGAGTCTTGGGACCACTGATTCTGGCTCTTTAAATAGGTTTTCTCCAAAACAGAGGAAACCTTTAAAAACCACCAATGCCTACTTCTACTGGGTCACTAGGGAGCAAGGTTCATTCGATTGGTTCAAAGGGGTTATGAATGAAGTTTCTGAACTAGATCAGAGGGTAAAATACTTCACATCAGGACATTTTCAGTATTTGTTAGTATTTGGCTATTTATAATAATTTATATATAACTATTTCAGGGAGTTATTGAGATGCACAACTACTTGACCAGTGTTTATGAAGAGGGAGATGCCCGTTCAGCACTAATCACCATGGTACAAGCACTAAACCATGCCAAGAACGGGGTTGATATTGTATCTGGCACAAGGGTATGTTTGTTATCTCATTACTAGACAGTCATGCTTCTCGATTTAGGACCCTTGTTTTAAAGTCTAAGGAATGCATACTATTGAAATATATCTTATTATCTTGCATGATGGCTGGACATATTAAAACGAGATACATTCAGCCGATATCTATAGAAATGATGTACTATGTAAACAGTTCACTTGGAAAATTCTGCTAAATAGAGCACCTTCTTAAACCATCCCAACCGAGTATCAAAAACTTGTGTGTGTTTGTGATCAGGTTCGAACACATTTTGCAAGGCCTAACTGGAAGAAAGTTTTCTCAAGAATTTGTACAAAACACGCCAACAAAAGAATAGGTAAGCCTGTCTATAGTAGCCTCAAGGAAAAGTACTTAATGCCAGTTTCAATTAACATTGTTATGATCTTGGTTTTATATGGAACAGGGGTGTTCTACTGTGGGGCGCCAGTCTTAGCTAAAGAACTAAGCAATCTCTGCTATGATTACAATCAAAAAGGCACCACCAAGTTTGAATTTCACAAGGAACATTTTTAAAGCAGAAGCGGGGACATTAGTATTACTGATAGTTAGGTCACAGGAAAAGGACATGAGGATGAAGAATTTGTCTAGTTGGTAGTCTTTTGGCCTCCACCGCATTATATATAAGTTAACCTATACGAAAGTTACCACCAACATACTATGTGTGAAAGAAAATAACCATATATGAAAGAAATACCATATACGAAAGTTGCCACCAAGGTGCTATGTGTTTAAGTTGCAACTTGCAACCGATATAAAAAGTGAGTTGCATTTGTCGAGGTCATAGTTCAGTGACAGTGAAATGCGACAAATGCGGTTCCCTTCCGTTAGAGTTAGTAGCTCGTGATTTTGTTGTCATTTTGTGGGAGATCGGAAAACAACCAAAATGGTTGTATTACGGCCGTTTGGCACCATCACCATTGCGGCTGACTAGTGGCAAGTAAATAGGTTGACCTCAATAGGCTGCGTGAGAACAGGACTGCAGATTGCAACTACCTCGATCTCTTCTAAAGGTCATGAAGTATGCCAGAAGATCCTAATGAAACGGCACTGCTGCATGAGTATTGTATAGATGTGTATATTTTTCCCCTTCCTCTTTTATAGTATTACATACACGATAGGGGGATGAAAGTGTAAGTATAATACAATTTATAAAAATTAAAGAAGTTCCAGTGTTTATTGTAGGGGAGATCACGGTTCGGTTCGGTTTTACCCCGAAACCGAACCCAAAATCGCATGCCTTCGGTTTTTAAAATTGAAAACCGCAACCGCAACCGAACCGTCGGTTTCGGTTTCGGTTTTAAAAAGCTCGGTTCGGTTTTTAACGGTTCGGTTTCGGTTATAAAACTGAACGAAAAAATCATAAATATATTACAAGACTTTAAATTTATAAATTACAACGTTCTCGATTTTTAAACAAAGTAACTGAGTTTTTGAATGAATACACTATGTGTATATGTTAGTGGTAATGTTATATGACAGTATCATATGACATTAGTAAGCTAATAAGTTATACAGGGCTCAAAATATATTTTTAAAAAATTTATACATGCATTTGTGATAATGTGCAATGTATATGAGTAAATGACAAAATGTACTCTCAGTTGCTAATACAAAAGCAAATTAGAACTTTCTCATGTAATATGTAAATTGATTGCAATATAATCTTAGTTTTAATACAATTTACATGATAGTAGAAACCTATATATATATAGTTTACGAAAATGAGAAGTTACCAGCCGGAGCAGTCGAAAGTTTTATAAATTTATATATAATTTAGTCGGTTCGGTTTTAACCTAAAACCGAAACCGAAAATTTCGGTTTTTAAAAATCAAAAACCGCAACCGTCGGTTCGGCTTCGGTTTTTTCGGTTCGGTTTTGATCAGTTTCGGTTCGGTTTCGATTTCATTTCGGTTTTTTGCTCACCCCTAGTTTATTGTTTAAGGTTTACATTTTCCCCTTCCTCTTGTTTTTTTGTCACTTGCAGATGCAGTGTTTAATGTTTTTCCAGACCCTACATATCGAGTATCTTGGTCTTATCTGTGTTTGGTTTAGTGTTTAATGTCCCCCGTTGTAGTTGAATTAAAAACACGTAAGCGTTGTCACGTATAGCCTCGTCAGATTCTGCGTATAAAAAAGTAAGCTTCTTGCCTAAGTAAAAGTTTTTTGCGAAATGAAAGACACTAAAGTCTAAAGGTATGTGTCAATTGTCATACACAGATCAGCCTTCTCCTTTACAATACGAGAAAGCATGTTATGAATAATCCCGACATTTTAAATGAGAAACACAATACGAGACGGAGGGAGTACTACTTTGCAAGTTATCCTGGACCTTGCGAATTTTAATACATAGACTCGATATTTAATGGAAAAAAAAACAACACAACGTTTAAAAATTTACATATATGCAACTGTTATCAACGCCAACTTATGCAAGTTATCTACACCTTAAATCAAGTCAAGGTGTTTTGACACGAGCTTAAATAATTAATTAATAAGGTGTAAGAGAGTAGGAAGCCTGAGATATATCTCAGGTAAATTACCTGAGATAACTGCTTTTTATATATAAAAATAGGGTGGGTATTTTAGTAATTTCAGATATTTTTAATTAGCCCTGCGGGCCAGCAAGATTTAAACATTATTTTATATGTATCTTAGGAAAAGTTCCCTCAGATATATCTCAGAGTCCTTTTTCTCTTCAAATAAGTAAAAACATTATAGACATTTTGTTTTTGTTGAAAATATGAACTCGACCAACCATTGACCAGGATTATATAAATCTAAACCACATTATTTGAATGAATCAACCAGTAACTTCCAAGACAGCTTCATAAATCCCATCGAATGAAATTAATGTTGTACTTGTCACGGAACTGGTCAATTCCATACTCTGTGAACATCCCAATTCTCAAGTATTCAACACCCTCTTAGCCTTAAATTTTGTACACATGCACTTCCTAGGTAATTAAAGATACAGTTAACATTCTCCCTCAATTTATTTTTCCCAGTTTCATACTGCAGCAGAGGTTTTTCCGATAATTCTGCACCAAATGATGAAGAGTGAAGATGATGAGAGTCAGGTTTCACCTCTGACACCATCCGAAATCTATTTACGGAGCGACCAAGGATCATCAACAGCAGCACCATATCATGGTCCTCGGCACCAGCAGAAATCAAGTAAACTGATCGTTTACATTCTCATAACATTTGCCTCCTTTATTACAATCTTTATTATTTTTGGTTCCATATTCTTTATAGCCAGAACTCCCAAAGCCAAACTAAGGTCAGTGACCATTACAAACTTACAAGCAAACAGCAATGCAAGCTCGGTTAACAATACCAATATCGCTACACTGAAAATGACCATGACAGGTGAAATTACAATCGATAACGGCAAAAATTTTGGTAGATTTGAATTGGAGAACCACAAGGCTAGTGTTATTTATGAAAATGTGAGCATGGGCGAAGGAGATGTTTTTGGTGGGAATTTCAGAGCTAGAAAAACTGGATCAAGGAACATTACAGTGCAAGTAAGGTCAAATGATTATTTGTCGAATAATACGAATTTCAGGAAAGAGATTGAATCAGGGTCTGTGTACTTGATCAGCTATGCCAGGTTGAGAGGTAAAGTTCATGTAACAGACGCAATTAGAAGGCACAAAACTGCAGTATTGAATTGTACCATGACCCTGAAATTGAAAGAGCAAGCAATACAAGATTTGGTCTGTACGTAGGTCACTGATTAAACATATGTTCTGTTCTTAACTTATTTTCTGTTTTCTTGTACTCATCTTCTTGTATACTATTAGTCTTCTTTTACGACATCTTCAATTTTAATTAAATTCTTTATTCGACCTGAGAGTTGTGACATTTACATATGCATGATGAAGCATGGTATGTTAACTTTATTGAGGAGAGACTATTACAGGAATCCCAGGTAACACTAGTGGCAGATATATACCTGGTCCAATCATCATAATTCATAGACTTTCATGAGCTAATCTCTGAATTCAAGGATATAAAAATAATACGAATCTTAATAATATTAAATTGAATATGAGAATATCAACATTGTCCGACTCCACTGTCCACTTGCCTTGTATAAATTATTTGGTTTAAAACAACGACTTCGGAAATAAAAAACTTTATTCCACATTGTGCGGATTTCGGAAATCGGAACTATTCGGTTGAGATAATGATTTACGATTTATCGGATGATTCGATTGAAAAATCGATGATTTATCAGCGATTTTGCAAAATCGGCAGAATCGATTCCAAAATTTTGACAAATTTTTAACCGATTTATCGGCGATTTTTCAGAAATCGGTCAATTTCTACGGTACCTATATATCATGCGTCTTGTTACAAGACTCTTGTATCTCCGGCAGTTTCATTATTCGTATTTCGAGATATATTTGGGTCATTTTCTAAAATGACTAAAAAAATATAATATTTTAATTTTTATGTAGAAAAAAAAATTAAAAATATTAATTTTAACTATGTAGTCAAAGCACCTAAAATTACGTGTAGAAAAGTCAAACGCCTTATATAATTTTTGTAATAGTAAACATTATTATTGAATATTGTAATTTGTACGTATCAATACAAAATTATAATAAATAAGTATAAATTGTAATTTGATTAATTCATTTTTAGGTTATTTTGCTTATCCCTTAATTATTGTTGTTGAATAATTCAGTTCAAATACATAAAAACCATGGATGTAATACTAAAAATTGTTTTGACACATAAATCTAAGATTCGGCCAACAATATATTAAATTAACATTTATAATATAAATTTTAAAAATATAAATAAATATAAAATCTCATTAATCACGTACTATTATATTATATTTTAAAATTTTTTAAAGAATTAATTATTTAAAATCATTGAAATTATTAAATATTTAAAAGTGATCCGTGCGGGTTTTAATATAGTACAACTAAATGGAGATGAAACTAAAATATTGGTGCTAAATGTAATTTTTTAACTTTATCAACTGTAAAAAATATAAAAATTTCTCATTTATACGGCTGTTTCTGCCCAATCTTCTAAATCAGGAGGAGATAAATTTTTACCACGCTAAGAAATAAAAGAAAAACGGGTTAAAACCATTGATTTTCACAGTAATATTCTTCTCCCAAACAAAATCCTTATCCGGTCATATTTGTCAAGGAAAAAGAGTTTATACCTGATACTGTACGAAACTTCTCTACAGTATCGTCCTAAATTAAATCTGGGTCATAGATTAATCTAATCCAATGGTCCCGCTAGGGGCACCACACACAAATCGAATACACCCTCACACACACAATCTCACCTAATTTCCTCCATTTTTAATTTGATTTTTCCCGTCAATTAGTAATTTTTTTTTTTTGAAATCTGACTTCACTGTATTTTTCTCCATCCCTCAACGATCAGTTTGCATATCATATTTGCAGCAAAATCGTGATTTTAAGGCGAAACTGTAGAAAAGTTTCCTACACTTCAGGTAGAAACTCTTTACCCATTTGTCAATGACTCAATGTACACTATCTGGGCACTGACCAACTTATTAAATTATAAACTAATTTGCACTTTGCATCCTCTTGGTTTGGGCTTATTGCACTTCGTACTCTGTAATATTCATATATGTACTTTTCATTCCTTAACTTTCTAACCCGCTACAATTTGCATCTCATTAATGATTGGTCAAAAAAATTGACAGACAAAGTCTAATTTGTGAAGGGCATATATGGAAAGAAATTATGTAACGGTCAAAAAATAAAATAAAAAAGTGAATAAAACAAAAAGAACAGGGGAGGGGGCTGTTGTTATTGAATTGAAGGGGAGGGGAAAGGAGGGGATGGTGCGAGGTGGTGTTTGCAGGAGGAGAAGAGTTAATGGTCGGAGTGGTGAGACGGAAATGGATGTGTTTCGACGGTGGTTGTTGGTTTGAAAGGACGAAGGAAGAGGGCGAATGTTGAAGGAAAAATATGGGTGGAGGACAGAGAAGAAGCAGTGAAGATGATGAACGGCGGCGTTGAGGTGGTTGTTGGCAGCCGAGTGGAAGAGGATAAGGGAGTAGTGAGATGCGGCAGGGAAGAAGATGTATTTTTCTGTGAAAAGCTCCTATGTATATGTTTATCTGTGAAAAGTCTGATTTACACTTGTTGATTGATGGTAACGGTCAAACTTAATTGTGCAAATATAAAAAAGTGCAAATTGTAGCGATTTAGAAACTTAGGGCTGCAAAGTGCATATATGGATACTATAGAGTGCGAAGTGCAATAAATCCAAATCAAGGGGATGCAAAGTGCAAATTAGTTTAAATTATATTTTCTCATATAATGCAAAAACATAAAGTTTCATGGGCTAGGCCCACTGGGTCAATACATCACTTGGAGAATTGCAACAGGTTATAAGACATATTTCTAATTTATTACTTACTTTTTGCTTTTTTGACAAACTCTAGTCTCTGTTTAGAATTGTTGTTAAAAATTGTTATGCTGTTAGAAAAAATGCTTATGAAAAAGTGTTGTTGTAAAAAGCTGAATACTGTTTGGTAATATTTTTGATATGTGCATGTTTTAATGTAAAAATATATCAAAAATAATGTTTTTGATGAGGTTTGATGTTGAAATCAGCTATTGCTTTCCGTAAAAGTTGAAAAGAAGCTTTTTTCAAAAACATGGGGGATCTGCTTTCTCTAAAAGCAGCTTTTAGGCCAAAAGCACTTTTCAGAAAAATAGCTTTAAAATTTTACCAAACACTTTTTCAGCTGCTTTTCAGAAATAAACTGCTATTGTTGTCTGCAAAAGCAATCCCAAATACACCCCTAATTTATTGACTTAAAAATATCTATACCTATCAAATATTTATAGCTTACTATTTTTTTTATTATAACTAACTTATAACCGTGTAAAATATAATTATTTTTAATTTTTTATAATTTATAATGTAGTATAATATTATAAATTATTAGGAAGGATTCGAATCTTATAATTTTGTATAAAATAATTATTAGTGTTAAAATATAAATTAATATTTTATTAGTTGGAATCGAACCTTAAACTTCCGTATATAATAGTTTTTAGTATTATTCTATTATTAGATCTAACAGTCATTATTTATCTAACAACTTGTTAATGAATGGAATAACCAAAAATAAGGGGATAACCAAAAAATAGGAATTAACGAAACTACAAAATACATACACATTTAAGAACAGTTAACCAGTAAGAAAACTATGAATTTACTAAACATGGTTAGTTAACAATTTTAATTTAAATATAATAATGATTTTATTTAAAATATCTATATATTACATATTTCTAAATAAAAAAATTACTAAAAATTACATTTTAATTTGTAATCAATCATGACAAACAATTATATATGTTGAATTAATTTTATTATACCATAATTATTCTAATTTACTAACCACGATGAAATTAAATTTAAATATAATTATCTATTGATTTAATGAATTCGTATTTTACATGTTTCATTCGTTCATCCACCTTTATAATTTAATAAGGGTGATTGCCCTTTTTACCACTTTTTAGGTTTCTCTCACCAAAATACCCACGGCGCTGAAGAGGTGCCCAAAACACCCACCACATACGCCTACCCAACCAACGCATTCTGGGATACGCCGAACCAACCAGCGTATTAAAAGGATACGCTTATGTAGTGCTTGAAAATTCCACAGCATACGCCTACCCAACCAACGTATCTTGGGATACGCATTCGTAATAGGCGTAGCTAACGTCATATCTGGCGTCGGATACGCATCTGTAAAATTCGTATCACGAGATACGCATTTTCCAGATACATATCTGCGTCAGCTTCGTCGTCTCCTGAGCTGTGAAGAATGGCGATTCCGGCTAAAATATTCTTTCTTTTCGTTCATCCAAATCACAGAGTTTCCAATTACGTTCTATATACCAATAGAATCGCAATTCGATTCTCTACACATCCATACCAATTTTATTACATTTAATTTGCCGGATTAGAAACACCCAATTCAACCACAGTTTTTCGATTTACTTTTCCGTCGATCTTGTTCACGCCCCTACGGGGCCAAAGGAGAGAACCAGATATGGGTATGAAGACGGGGACAATCTTCTTGTTCTTTTGGTGGTACTATGGTGCCTGGGAGACTGCTTGAGAGTGAGATAGGAAGTGGCGTCGGAAATCGCCGATAAATCGCAGACGAATCTGATGAACGAGAGAAGCTGATGAACAAGATTTTCTAGCGTGAACAGTAACCATGGATGCGTCACATCAAACGGCGCATCCCGTAGATATTTCGGTCGATGATTTCAAATCTGGGTATTTTAGGGAGTGGGTAGGAGAAAATTGGGTATTTTGGACATTCTTTCCTTTAAATAATTGATTTTATCAATTGATTATAAAATCAATCATATTGGAATATAATTTTCCTCCTTTAAACTTTTTAATAACTAAGAACATAATCTAATCCTTCCAATTTAATTTTTTGCAGTCAAGTTGATCCTTTTAATCATAAATTAAGAATATTTTTTTTTTAAAAATTAAAAAGTACAAATTAAAATAAATTATATATGTATTTTAATGATTTAATTTTTGTAATTGCTTTCGAATATATTATATTCTTATATATAATAAGCATAAGAAGGATTTTATCCAGATTTTTGGTCTGGCCACTGTACTGCCAAAATAATATAATCTGTTGGATTTAAAAGTTGGGTTGTTGGATTAAAAAGTTGGGTTAAAAGCCGTCCGTTGGATTGTAAATAATATCCTTATATATTTATCCATAATTTTGGTCCCTATACTGCCAAAATAATCTCAACCGTCGAATATATTATTTTTAAAAATAAAAATCAATATTATATCATATTAAAAAGAAAATTATAATCTAAAAAGGATATAATTAAAAAAGTTGGATTACAATTGATTTTTAAAATAAATTATAATCAAAAAAGGATATAAAAGATTAGTTTCAAAAAAAAAAAAGGATATAAAAGATTGTATTAGAACTGAATTTTATTTATTTATTTATTAATTTTAAAAAATATTTACTATTTGGACTCTATCTCAAGATCTAAAAATCAGATTTGTATGATTTTACAACCCACGCTAGGCCTGTCAATGGATCGGATATCCGACCCGATCCGATCCGTAGCTAAATTAGCGGGTATGGATCCTTCCAAAAAAATCCGATCCATTAATGATCCGATCCGATAAGGATCCGATCCGATAGGAGCGGATATGGATTTGGTGTGATCCAATCTGATAACAATCCGATCCGAATATATTATATTTATTATATATTTTACATATTTATGTAATATATAATATATATTAAATATATATACAAAACATATATAATATATAAAAGTTTATATAAATAATATTATTTTGGAATATAAATTTGGATTTAATAATGTATATGTCATAATTTTAATTTTAATTCCGTCAAAAAATTTTAAAATACTATTTTTTAAATTTAAAAAATAAAAAAAGTTATATATTTAAAATTTATTAAACGGATTGGAGGTCCGATCCGATAACCCGAAATCCGAACGGATCAGGTATGGATCGACCTAAAAAATATTCGATCCGTGATCCGATCCGAATCCGAAAAATCTTAACGAATTCGGATATGGATTTAGGGTAATCCGATCCGAATCCGACCCGTTGACAGGCCTAGCCCACACGAAACTCATAAAATTATCTTTAATTTAGTAATGATTTAACAATTATTATCCAAATGGAAACATTTAGAATTTCAACAGAAAATTAATCACGAATTTTTACATTAATCCTATTAAGTGTAGAATATCTACATTGATAATCCTATTCATTATACAAAACATAATTATATATGATTTAAATCATTGACATGCAGTTTTCGTATTTTAGTATAAATACATTTTTTAGTTTACATGTTAAAATATAAAATATTTTTTATGCTTGATCCAACGTTTTCATCTATTTATTTTAAGATCTAACGATTCTTATTTATTTTGTCGTATTGAGGATCTGACTACTGACTACCATAGTTTCAGACAAAATCCCTCTTACTCTTATTATTAAAACTATATTTGGTTGTTAGTACAACTATCTTCAAATAATCAAATAATAAGAAGGTTATTTTGATAATCAAAACGAAATATAAGTAGATTTCCTAAATCGAATAAAAATTTCCAATGTAAAAAATCATCAAATTCATCTTTCTTTTGTTTCTTGGTAGTTTTAATTGGAGAAAAATTTGTTAAATCGTCACTAAATTAAAGATTATTTTGTTAATTTCACGTGAGTAGTAAAAGCGTCTAAATCAAGTTTTAAGAATTCAAAATAAAATACTGAATAAATTGAACGTGTAAAATCTTATATATATATATATATATATATATATATCAATTTTTATCAACAATTTGATATGTAAACTAATAACAAATAAGTATTAAAAAATTAATAATTAATAATAATAACAGATTTTAAAAAAGGAGTCGTGCATTGCACGGGTTATAAGCTAGTATTATATAGAAATTTCAATCAAGATTGGATTAGTTTGATCCAAAAAATCAAAGAAGAGAGACAAACTGGGACGGAGAAAATAACTTTTGATAATTAAATTCATATGACAACTAATAGTAATTCTTACAATGAATGGGAATCGAACTTCACACAAACATATTTACTAAAGTTGTATAATTGAACACAAAATGAACCGAGACATTGGACACCTACCCTTGTAAATAAGTAGGAATGGGAATCGGATCTCCGCCTGGTTCGGGTCGGGGATTCGGGGAATTTTTCGGGTTCGGGACGGGGAGCAGGAAATATTTTTAAAAAATTCGGGGATTGGGATGGGGTCAGGGATTAGGGGTCCTTGCCTTGATTCCCGATTTTATTTTTAAAAAAAAAATATATATTTATAAATAATAATAATAAATAAATATATAATTAAATTATTATAAGTAAATATATTTATAAATATTTTATTAGTGCTTAAAATTTTTGTTTCATTTCACATATTCAAAAGTTTAATAATAAAATTTAATTTAATTATAATTATTTAAATATATCTTTTAGTACAAATAAAAATTAATTCGATATATTTTTTAGAATAGGTCACTGAATTTTAAATATATATTATATATCATAATTTAGCAAAATAATTTTATTCTGAAATTTGTTAGAAAATGTATCTTTCTTTTTTGATAAAAATAAAAATCCCCGATTCCCCGCGGGGATCCCCGTTCCCTGTTCAGAGCAGGGATCAAAGAGCAAAATATTCCCCACTCAGAGATTGGGACGGGTTCGGGGAGCGGGTAGGGGTTTGGGATCGGGGGCGGGAATTGCACTTCCCGACCCCGAAGTGACCCTCGTAAGTAGTAATCTGTGAGGACTGAGGAGTAAATACGTGATCGAGATCTTTATAATTTAAGGATATTTTTAATGTGTATTTATGGACATATTTTAATAAATTTTAATTATATAATTTTTTGTACATACAAAAATTTTATTGTAATTGTTAAAAATAAAATTAATTAACAATTAATAATTAAAATTTTATTATGTGTACTTAAATAAATTGATAATTTAAATATCTACAGAGAACATCTATTGATTCCTTTTCGTTCCAGAAAAGTCCTTCTGCTGTGATTGAGTTCAATATGTGTCTATTTATTATTGTAATCCCTCTTCCTGTCTTCTTTTTATCAGTTCAAAAGAGTTGAGTTCGCATGATAATATATTTAATTTTTTTATGTTAATGTCACATGGACATTTAAATTTGGAACGGTACAAATAATGATTAATTTATACGGTTTTTAAATAAATGAAAAATAATAATTTTGCATTTATTTTACATTTTTTAAATTGCGGAATTGAAATAACTTATTATTTGATTATATTATTTTATAGTTATTATATATCCATAAAAAATGTTATTTACATAATACTCTAGTTATCACGATTTAAGAGTACGGTACGTCGGTACATGATATGCAAAATAACAAGTATCAACCTGTATATAGTAGTACTCCATCTTCTAAGAAAGTCTTCCTGCTTATTCTTGTTGTAGTATTTTTTGTGTCCGATTCATTCTACCCATTTAGAGCATTCACATCCCATCCACCATCCCCAACCCCATCCTTATAATTTGAGGATTTGTCCAACTTTTCTTCTAAAACACTCCTCCATCACATTCCCCATTTTAGGGATTAATTTTGGGGACAAGTTTTGAATCCCCATATTTGGGGACTACTATTTTGAACCCCAAATCATCTCTCTCCTCTTTTAAATATATTTAATTGTAGTGGGTGAGTTTTGGTAGTTAAAATTGTAAGTGAAAGAGAGAGAAAGAAGTAATATAAAAAAGAATATAGGGATAGGGGAATGGAAAATGGGGAATGGGATGTAGAAACTTTTTGATAATTTTGGGGATTTACTAATTTGGGGATTTACTATTTTTAGTAAGTTTTTGGGGTTGGGGATGGGGGATGGGATGTGAATGCTCTTACTATTCTTCGTATATTTCATCATTTCTACCCATTCCAAAAATATTAAATTTTAATAATAAAAAATACTATTACACCCAATAAATTTCCTCCACTATCTCAAATCTATAATATAAAATATTATTACACCCACTACTTTTCTTCACTATCTCAAATATATTAGGGTTTTTTTTCTGATATGTCCCATTTTAAAAAATCAAT
The DNA here is from genome assembly GCA_036435485.1 of Saposhnikovia divaricata. NCBI lineage: Eukaryota > Viridiplantae > Streptophyta > Magnoliopsida > Apiales > Apiaceae > Saposhnikovia > Saposhnikovia divaricata. Next base: position 33,282,446 of record CM071600.1, read on the forward strand.
TATAATTGTGTCCTATATTTATTTATAATTATAAATATATCCCATTTTTCTAATAAGTCCTATTTTTTATTGTAACATGATTAACTAACTAACTACACATTCTTAAAAGACATTTTTGTCCTCTTACTTAAATGAAAATTATATTAATTAACACACATATCAACACTATTTATACCCGAGCCTAGATATCAAGCATAAATCGCTAACAAAAAAAACGTAAATGTGTGAGGGTTTTAGGAATTAATTTCATACGGTAGACTATAAAACAATGCACAAGTAGATCAACAATTTCTACACAGTGCATTAGAATCTATTGTTAATCATTCTGGGTTTTGTTTGTTTAGTAAATAAGACTACTTAAACCACCTACGAGATGATGAGAAGTCTGGGGGTTCTCTTTGGAGACAGAATGTGCCCCTGCGGGGCCACCATGAGGAGGAAGGAGGAGGGAGGACGGAGGTGGGTGGAAGAGGAGGGAGGAGGGAGGTGGGTTAGAAAGGAAAAGAAGGGTATTCTAGTCTTATTTAATATAAATATATGTATAATTATATGTATATAAGTTATATATGAGTTAAATTTAATCATGGGACATATTTGTAATTATTCAATAAAGAAGGACATATTTATAATTGACTTGTTAATTTGGGACAATCAAACTAATACCCAATATATTATTAAATATTGATAGGTGCCATCACTTTACCCACTTTTCATGTAACTCATTTTTTATACATTTTCTTGATCTCCATGTTCAAATCAAACGGATAGAACTCACTCGTATAAAATATGCTTATCGACTCTAGCCGCCTTTACACGCCTCTATTTTATTTTTACTTAACTCAAAGATTAAAACACTCACATAGAAGCTTCCATCAATTATTATTAAAAATAACACACATAGACCCCGTCAACATTTCTGTTTTCACTAACATAAATATCAAACCAAAACACTTTCCAGTATTTAACCAAGTCCTGGGAATTTTCAACACCAAAGTCCTCATTTTCGTCAATATTCAAATGCACCACGGTAACGCGTATACATACCACATGCTTTTAGAGTTGCATACTATATGTACCCCCAAACTCTGGGCATAGCATGGATAGATAATTCCACTTCAATACTCAACTTTGTACTCATTTCACCACAAACATTCTCTGATCACCTCTTCAAAAAAAAAATAAAAATTAGCCATGGTAGAGAGGGAGCAAGAAAATCCCCTAGCCCCAGAATCTCATCGAATCTCGATCGCCAACGACACTGTCACGCCACAAACAACGGAGCAGGAGATCGAAAAAAAGCGTGTCAGGAGAAGATTTGTGCAGTGCTGCGGGTGCACCTCTGCAGTACTTGTGATCATAGGAGTAATATTGTTGGTACTCTTTTTAACCGTTTTTAAGGTCAAGGATCCCAAGATAAATCTGAAAAATATTTCCATCAGGGGACTGGAAGGCGTCGATCCAACAAATCTTGTACCCAATACAAATTTGACCATCCTAGCAGACGTGTCGGTGAAGAATCCAAACATAGCATCATTCAAGTACAAGAATGCTACAACGGAAATATACTATGAAAATGTACTTATTGGTGAAGCTCAAATACCTCAGGGGAATGCTAAGGCCAAGAAAACAATTGAAATGACGGTGACTACGAATTTTTTGCTGGATAAAATATCCAGGGTCCCTCGATTGGCAGCCGATTTAGCGACCGGATCGTTGACATTAGTTACGAAAACCAGCATAAGAGGGAGGGTGGAGATTATAGAGATAGTTAAGAAGACAGTTGGGGTGAAATTAGATTGTACTTCCACTACTAGTATAACTAACCAGACTGTCCAAGATCAGAAGTGTACTAAATCTGTTAAGTTCTAGTTTTACAGGGGAGGGTTCAGGACATCGTTGCTATTTCTTTTTGAGGTTTGCTGATTCGTTTTGATTTTGTGTAATATATTTTATTATGAAGCAGCCACCATGGTTGCCTACTTATTTTAGTATGTGAATTCCATCATGTGATATTTGGTGGTGGTACTTTTTAATTATGCAGTTGTTGAATTGCTGTTTGTTTTCTGGCCAGAAGGGCATTATCACAAACTGAGTTATAATACATATACATTTAGCAGTTCAAGAGAAACAAAATATGCACACATATCAATTACTACAGGAGATTCCTTTTTAGCAAGAACTTTTATCTTATACTCCGTCTTTTTATTATTAACGTTTGAAATAGGAATGTCCCGTATGCATTTTAAGATTTATTATTTTAAGGATAATTTTATAATTTATTTTTAAAATGAAAAAAGAAAATTTTAAAAATAAGTTATGAAACTTTCTTTAAAATACACCTTAAAATGCATACCGGATATTCCTATTCCAAATGTTAAGAGCATCTTCAACGGTGTTAACTAAATTGTCTGCCTAAATTTCAAAAAAGTAATAGTTGGCTAAAATTTACTGAATCTATAGGGTGTTTTGCTCCAATGGGAATTGGCTACAATGATTGTTTATATTTCAAAAAAGGTATTATTATTATTATTAATTTTTTTCTCAAATTATGGGAAGAAAACATGTGGGAAAGGAAATGACATTATCTGTAGAGTTTCAACAAATATGACCAATATTGAAAAAATATAGAGGATTAGCTAAAATTTTATACAAGGAGAATGCCCCATTGGAGTGATGAATTTTTAACATATTATGTATAATTGGGATTTGCCCCATAAGATGCTCTAACAATTAGAAGGACGAAGGGAGTACTTATTTACTTGGCAAGTATCTAAAATTAAGTGTGATCAGTAAAACTATATCCAATAATATTGGGTGAAATCACTAAATATCCATATTTTAAAAGATACATACCAAAATACCTATAGGCGCTGAACACTGTCCAAAATATTCACGAATTACGCATGTACCATATGTGTGTACGATATACACATGTAACATATGCGCGTGTACTTCACAAATCTGGAATTCAGCTGCCACATGCGTATCCGGGATACGTATCCTCTAGAATTCAGCTGCCACATGCGTATCCGGAATACGTATCCTGAGAATGCGTATCACAAGACACGCATATGAGAGATGCGTATCCGGGGTACTGTTCACTATCTTCACAAAAACGAGAAAGAGATGATTTTGAGGCAAATTCGGCAAAGCTTCGTTCACCATCATCCAGCCTTTGTCCATTCACACACCATATACTGTTCGAATCGCCTTCTCCCCCTCTACAATCATATACCATTCAATTTTCAATTATATTATCGGATTTAGAAACCCCAAAACAGACCCAATTTTCCGATCCAATTTCCAATTGACCTATGCACGCCCCTGTGGGACCAGAGATCAGTAAATAAATTAGGGAAAAGGGAGAGAGAGGTGTGGGCATGATTTTGATGTGCTCAGAGTTGGTGGAAGATATCGGCCGGTGATGAAGCAGGGAGGCGAACGGGAGGTCAAGAAAGACGTCGGAGTTGTTTTTGTGAAAATGACGTTAGCTGACGTCATCACGCATCTGGGGGATGCATTACCACTGCTACACATTCTCAAAATGCATATCCCTGAGTGGGTAAAAAAAGCGAAGACAATTGAATTTGGGTATTTTGGGTAGCTTTCACACAAAAATAGTATAATTTGGTCATTTTTTCAAGAATATTCATATCACTGTGATTGATTAATAATAAAAATAAGCCATCCCAGATATTGCTAGTTTCTATAGTAAAGTCGTAGTTTCAATTGCACAATTTACATGTAGAAGAAGTAAAGATTTTATTTGGAGAACCAAATTTGAGTTGTATGGAGACTTGACATACTGTCTTCTTTTGTGATTTTCTTTAGTTTTGTTTTTTTTAAGAAGGATTACAGATATCATTGATGTATATGACTTCCGCATCCACAATGTGCCGGATACGTGTAGGGCTTAGGAAATTCTGGCCACCAAGTCACATTATTAGTAGTATTTTCAGACCTTGCTTTGCAAGAACAAGAGCAGCTCCGCTTAACGCCCTGGACCAATAAACAAACTTGACTTCTATGAATTCCTTACAGACATAAAAACTACATTAAAAACAAGTCCAAATGAAGAGCCATAAGGTTTTTAAGTAGCATAAACTTGTTAACGATGCCTCGACAATCAAATTCTACCATCAATTTTTGACAAAGACCATGGAAGATTGCTAGAGCTTCAATATCTTGGGCGTATAATAGGGATCGACGAGTTTGTGCTGAAATGTTAGGGAATCTTAATTCATTTCTCATGATCAAGCCAAACCCCCCCCCCCTTTCGATTTAATTTATCCAATGCAGCATCTACGTTAGCCTTGAGCCATTCTACTTGAGGTCTGAGGAGACCATTTTGGAGAATCAGAATATGTCAAAGTGTTCTTCACTGTAAGCGGTTCACTAATTTTCCCTGATTTGCAACTTGAAAATCAATCAAATATTCCAACGCCCATTGGACAGTAAGCTCAGGAGAGAATGAGCTATTTAAGCTTGTTTACTTTATAGTGTTCTTTTGCCCAAAATTAGCACTATTAGAATTGGGCTTGGCAAATATATCTAGGTAAGCCTGTATATTACAAGGGCCGACAGATTGCAACACCAATTAAGGCATTTTCATAATGCCAATGAAGTGCAAAGTTTATAATATAAGTGTAAAATTTGTTCTTGATCTCGGAAAATAACTGTATTAATTTATTTGATTGAAAATGACTATACAAAACATGCAACATATGAACAAAAGCATTAGATATTTGTCTGAACAAGCTTAAACCATTGGCGTTGGGGATTTTCTTTGCACCAAGATTTATCTTGCATATTATCCCCCAAACATAAGCACTTCTTCGTCACTATTGTTGAGTTTAAGGAGTCCCATTCCAAGCATAAGTCTCTTCCTTTATCATCTTTGGCAGCCAAATGCATTCTTGATTTTGAAACAAACTTCCACACACTTTTCTGGCTCGAACAATCACTCGTAACCTTTACCGGATGATCATTGCCCTCAACTGTCAAACACATGGAGGTCCCGAGTAACTTAATTGGACCACGATCTCCACTGTAACCCCATCGATTCAACTTGTAGCAATCCGATGTGGTAATGTTATGCTTGCCTACATGCACACAGCGGCCAGTTTGTGGGTGATACATTAAATAATATGTTTTGTGATCCGATGTTGGATCTGCAATTAAGAGAATGTATATCAGTTCAGTATTTCAGTATTTGTACCTTTGCAATTTGCAGCAGTTACTATATTATAATATACTACTGCTGATCAAAATGTAACTAAATTGTTCGTGATGTCACAAGACACATGTCATTGTGATCATAAGCAAATAAGAATAAAGTATCCACATGACCATATACCTTGAATCATCTGTTGACTAAGTTGTAGATTCTGCAACACTGAGGAATTTCTTAGGTTGTCCCAGGAGAAATCATACATGCCATAGGGTTCCTCCCATTCAATTTGACCTTCTCTAAGCATATAGCTCCCTTGCAAACCCCACAAGGCCCATTCAAGATCCTTCTCCACAAGAAATGCCATCAAGCAAGTAAAGTATCGGTTCTCTGCCTCGTTTACTCCCCGTTGATCCTTACCAAATTCACTAAGAAATAATGGAGTTGGACTCTTGCCAGTCAACAAATACCCAGTTTGGTTCACGAACCATTGGGTGATATCTGCACAGAACTCATTTGTCTGGAAAATCCATTTTTCTGACGGATTCCCGAATTCATACCAGTGGGCCTCGTACACTAACTTTTTGTTCACATTCATTCCCAAATTCAGTTTTTGTTTCTTTAAGAAGCTGAGATCAGATTCAAATGATAAGCCTGAGACAATTACTAGAACATCTAGATTTTCTAGGTGGACTGCATTTGCACCCTCCTCCATAAATCTGTGCCAGTCATACTCGTTTTGGCGTGGACCACGTAATTCATTCCTGATGCTCACAGCCACTACCTGTTTATAAATGTAAAATTATAAAATCACCTAATTCAATACTTTAGCAGTAAAGTGTCTTCGCCTTATTCTTAAGAAAATTCAAAGTCCAAAACATAATTAAAATGAAAGGTGGAGTCACTGCTTGCTTGACTTTTGCTTGGTAAATTTTCATGGTGAACAAATTCAAATAGAAACAACTCTAAAAAAGGTACATATTCTCTACTTTTCTTAAATTCAAATATAAGCAATGAAATGCGTCTTTCACTTTTTTACCTCCTATTCTTCTGGTTTCTTTAGCTTGTAAAAGGAAACACAGAAATTAACACGCAGGGAACACCATAGCATTAAGCATCGAGGCCAACATATAACTTTACTAGCAAATTTACTGAATATAATTTATATACTTCAATGAGATTTACATACCGTGGGGTTTCCTCTATACCGCTTAGAAACGATAGATAAGCCTTGCAGCCATTCTTTAGGATCAAAATGCTCGTCTTTAAAGAATCCATTTCCGTCATTCCAATCACAACACCATATCGGAAGGCTGACATGGTTATCAAGCACAACCATGATATTTTTCTCCCCTAGCGCATCAATTACAGCCTTTTGTGCATCAACAAGTGTAAGGTTCATTAACTGAGGGTTGCTTATATTCATACCAAACTTAGCCGCTACTAGACCCCATCTATTAAGTGACTCTGTAACCGTAAGCTTGTTGTACGAATCATGAGTGAACATTTGGGTAGCCCAAGTGAGACGGACGCAATTGAAACCCATCTGAAAAATACTCTCTGTAATGTTTTTCAAAGGTTTCTTGTGGAGACCCTCTGGTATCATTGGAGACATGTGACCAGGCCAATTTACGCAGGCTAATTTCACACGTTTTCCTGTTTTTGCATTGATGATCCATCTTGAACTTGTTGAGAGATATGATATATGGGTGTCGCTTAGTAAGATCATAAGGATAAGTATGACGAGAAATGCTATGAAGGCAGCTACGATTCCCCCAACTAATCTAGCGGGGGCTAACCTTCATAAGATCTTCAAGATGAAATTCTTTGCTTTGGTGGTCGACGATTTAATCTTCATCATACTAACAAACATGTTGAACTCTGATGAAATCTATGTACAAAAAATCCAAGAAAAGTTATTGTCCTGACAGAAAAATGCAATGTAGTTTATTTGTTGCCAATGTATTGCTGTGCTCAATAGCAGATATTTTAGAATACAATGGGATAGCACTATCAGATTATTGCAATTTTTTAACACCGAAACAGCCTCGACACTACTCCAAGTAAGATTCTGGTACATAATATTAACCCAGGGTAGGAGTATAGGACATACCATCTACATTTGGCTAAAGAAGATTCTACTTTTTAATGTATTTATGTGTTAAAATGTAGATTTAGAGTTCTAGTCACTCTCTCTTTTTTTTTTTGCTAACTGTAGCATCCATAAGATTCTTAAATCTTACTTAACTTACATGTTACACTTGCATATCACCACACTAGAAATTAATTCAATCAAAATGGACACAAATGCTTGCTCTTAAAAACACATGTCAAGATAATCCAATGGGTGTAAACATATATTGTTCCAATATTCAACAAATTTTCAAGACTTCAACTTTGCTTAATTTGCAACCATAAATTCATTAAAAAAACAACAAGATTAATTGTATGAACAGAGATATACATAATCAACATAATGTACTCTTGAACTAGCAAAGCATACATACAAGATCATATGAACATTTGCAAACATACCTTTAGAAAATGGAAATTGATTTGAACAAAGTGATTTTTATGTCTATGAATGTGCTTCCTTGTCTGTTTGATGAGTCTATCTTATGGGTTGGTGTGTATGAAAAGTTGTATACTAGTTTAACCACTCCATTATATTGTGATCTCCCAAGGCCTGCTTATACATAAGAGTCTTTGTTGAAAGAAGGTGAGTCACAATCTAATATTTCAACCTTTTTGTCTGCCGCGTGACACGTACTAGGTTACACGTATCTTGTATAGGAAATTTAACTGATGTTCTAGTACGTTTGGTATTTTGATATTTTCAATAGTTTTCACAGCCGACCTATATATTCTCCACCTCTCTGCAGATGAAACGGAGAAAAAAGTTTAAAAAAAAAAAAGGAGATAAAAATGTTGAGGCAGAACTTGTAGGGTGGTTGGTTTTTCTCTTTTCCTTTGTTCATTTTTGACAGAGGAACTAAAGAGTTGATCAAGTTTTCTTCCCTTTGAAACTCGGTCATTTTGCTTTCGCACTGATATTTATTCTTTCATTTAACTTCTCACGTATTTTTAAATAAATAAATATTAAAAAAAAACAATAATTATCTTTGATTTAAAATTTAAGTTTTGAATTTAATTCAAAAAGATTTGAAAAAAAAGGGAGCTGATATGTGCACACCCTTTATTGAGATTTAGACTAAATTACTCATATACACTTTTTTCTATTTTTCTACTTTTTCTATTTACAATAATAATAAATTTAGCACATTGAAAAAAGGTTTTAGGCTTTCATACACCCAGGTCGTTTTATCTTTCCACGATTCATTTATTCACTACTTAAACTATATCTAAACCCTAACTATCATTTTAATTCCATAGCCGTGCAAATGGAGAATAACAATAGCGATGAAGAATTGGGTGAACTGAATGAAGTCATCAATCTTATAAATTCCAATAGCGCTAAAGAGATATCACAATATTTTCAAACACTCAACAGTGGAGATCTTAGTGATAGAGGTGAGTTAGACTTGGTATCATCGATTTTGTGCAAATGGGTTTGTTCACTGATTTTGCTAAATGAATTTGTCAATTTGACCATTATTTGTTGGGACTGTTGTGTGATTGGGTAATTGGATGTGATTATGGTTTACTTGGTTGTGTTTGTAAATGTGTCAATTTTGTGTGGTATGTAAGCTTGAAATCTAATTTTCTATCTAGGATTGATGGGTTAGTAACTAGAATTACGTGGTAAGCTTGGTCTAATTACTCTATGCATTCATGTGGGTCTAAAATTTGATGGGATGGGTTTTCATGTCTGGTAATACACAGAAAGAGTCCAAAAACAGAAGTGCTTGTCATGATAAAATACTTTAGAAAGTTAAGGTTAAGGCAGTTGTATTTTCGCTAAAATCAAGTACATTTTTGCTAAAATATGCAAACTTATAGATTCCTCCATGTTTGCCGAATTACTGTGTACTCATGCTATCTCCTCTCTTTATATCTTCTATTTTTATATCACTGAGCTTTAGCATTCTCTTCGAATCAGAAGTAGTCAAGTTATAAGCTACCATAAAAGTAACATTAGCCAAGGCATTTCAACTTTCGGGTCAATTGTATTTAAAACGGAGCTTGATTGGCCTTTTTCATCTAACCTTACTCATCTTTTATTTTGAACAGATATTTACTATACCAACAATGCTAACAATCAAAATGAGGACCAGCAGCAATTGGAAATTGACAAATTCATGTCATTGGCATCAACATGCTATTCTGATCGAGAAGCACTGTTATCTTCTATTCGTAACCTGGCAGCAACTCTTGGATATATCACAGTGATAAAAAAGTCGAAACGTGACCGATACGTAAGAGTGGGTTGTGACAGAGGAGGAGAGTATCGTGTTAACAAACTTCCTGTAAAAAGACGAGCTACTACCGTCAAAAGGATCACTGGGACACGTTTGATCAATTGTCCGTTTGAAATTTGGGGAAGATGGAAAGCTACTGGAAAATGGGAGATTGAAATAAAGAATCTTACACATAATCATCAACCTCCAAAAGATTTATCTGGGCATCCCTCGCATCGTCGTTTCACTAAAGAAGAATTTGTTCGCATTCAAGAGATGACACTTTCAGGTATTACACCTAAACAAATACTTTCTTCTCTTCGACAAGGCAATGGAAATTTAAAATCAATATCTAGAAGTGTGTACAATGCAATAGCTAAATTTCGGAAAGAAAGTTTGCTTGGACGCACCATCCTTGAAGCATTATTTGAAGAATTAGGAGAAGGTAATTTTATTTTTGATGTGCAACATGATCATGATGGCCATTTGACACATCTATTCATTGCACATCCTGCATCTATTGCATTGACCAAAAATTACTCATCAGTTTTTCTCATGGACTGTACTTACAAGACCAACAAATATGGGATGCCGCTACTCAACATTGTCGGGGTTACAAGTTTCAATTGCACATTTTTTTCTGCATTCGTATTTTTGAGAAAAGAAGAAACATCACTGATTATATTTGGGCACTTGAAAGGTTTGTAAAAGTTTTGGGTATAGAGCGACATCCATCGGTGATTGTGACTGACAGGGAATTGGCTTTAATGAATGCTCTTAAAATTATTTTTCCAGAGAATCCACATATTTTATGTGTATGGCACATAGAGAAAAATATATTGGCAAAGTGTAAAAAAAGATTCAAGACGAGCGAGGAATGGGATTCTTTTATAGTAGATTGGACGCACGTGATCAAGTCACCCGATGAAGATTATTTCTATATTGCATGGGCGGCTTTTATAGAAAAATATAAAGATTACGAGCTTGTGATTAACTACATTAACAACACCTGGCTTCCTTTTAAAGAAAAGTTCATTTATGCATGGACTGAAAAAATTCTGCATTTTGGAAATCACGCGACTTCAAGGGTTGAAGGTGCTCACTCAAAATTGAAAAAATACATTCAAGTTTCAACGAGAGACTTACGTGGTGTCAAAGATAAGATATGTCTTGCTATCGAAAATGAATTTCAAGAAATCAAGACGCAACTTTCACATGAAAAGATACGAATACCACATAAGTTTCGTATTCCATTGTTTTGTCACATTAAAGGACATGTCTCATTGTATGCTCTCAAAGAACTTTTCAAACAGTACGAGTTGGCTATTTAAGATGTGTCATCCATATGTAGAGGTAATTTCACTAATTCTATGGGTCTTCCATGTGCTCACAAAATTAAAGCGACAAATTTTCAACCTTTACAACTTAGTGATATTCATCCACAATGGAGACTCGATTTAAGGTCTTTTACCTGTGCTAATAAGGAGACCGATGAAATTGGAGGTCTACTTGAAAAAATTCATGACAACTATCAAAGAATGCTTTTAACTCTTAAAGAAGATGTGCATGAGAAGATTGTTGACATTATCGGTTCTTCTATACCATTGACAAATGAGCCTAAAGCACATCCTCATAAAGGAAGACCATCAAAAAGAAAGAACAAGAGCTCCACAGTTCGAGAACCTTCACTTTTTGAGATTGTTGAAGGTGCCATAAATTCACATAGATGAATGTAAGTTACTGTGCTTATTGCGTCTTACATATGCATGAATATTTACTATTATTTGTATTAAGTTTAGCTGCTTCATGTTATATTATGTCCTATAAAACATTAGCTTGATGCAAACATTATAGTCAGAAGCATTTTTACTATGTTCTTATTTAATAATTAGTACTAATATTGCTGCTTGAGTTATCTGTTAAGCCCAAATATTTGTGTACTTACCTTCTTTTGTGTGTTGTTATCTCTCTTTTTTAGGTCTTGGATTGAACAAGTGCAAATCATAGTATTTGAATGGGAAAGTAGGCTAGCTGAGAGGAGACTGTGAAGCTCAAGGATTATTTTTGTTTTTTTTTCTTCTGAATTTGCATGTTCAAGTGATTTAGACATTATGAAGATTGAAAATTATTAACTTTTGTTTTGGATTGAATGAGAGAAAATGATTAACGTTGTGTAGTATCTGGCACACAATTTTGTGCTTTAAAATTTTTATTTTTGTGCAAAAAATACATACAGCTTCAATTTATTTACACAACATAGAAGGGTGTATAGGGGTAATTTAGTCTAAATCTCAATAAAAGGTGTGCACCTATAAGTAGAGGGTGTGCATATATCAGCTCCCAAAAAAAATAGATCAAGCTATAATTCTTTTATCTTCAAATACATGAAAAATGAAATGAACGAAAATGATCGAAGCAACTGGTTATTAGCAAAATCACCAAAAATAGAATAGTAACTCAATTGAACCGGCTAAGTCGACTCAGTAAATCGAACTTAATTTGATTCAAGTTCATATATGATAAGTTAACTAGCATGATCGCCCGTGCAAAGCACGGGCCATACGATAATTCATAGAATTTTCCCGTGTTAGTCTACTTCACGTATTTCGGTTTATTTAAGATGTTATAATTTCAAAATATTATCAGATTCCGAACCGTAAAAGTTATATTTCTAGTTGTGTTTGGCCAATGTTAGAATAATGATTGACTGAAAGTAGTAAGTAAGAGTTAATTGTAACTGCCAAGTATTATCACAATAATCTTGGTGTATTGAAATGCGTGAAAAAATAGCTGGCTTATTTATTTTGGGATGAAGGAAGAATTAAATTTTATATTATTTCTAATTTTTTATAGAGTCGTATGTTCTGCTTGGAAAATTTTAGCGCACATTTTCAATTTTTGATATTTTTCTTCAACCAATTTCTAAATATATGATGTGTGCTTTTCTAGGATCATGGTATTTGACCGTTTCAGATGTATCCTTTTAATAAAAAATTGATCATAACAAAATCTTTTCTTTTGAATTTCGTACTACGTGAATTGGATAAGATTTTGCATCGAATTTGTAGAGTTGCGCCTCAAAATTTATTGGTTCATCAGTTGACTTTAGATTTGATTTTTGTGGAATTTGGGATTTATTGAGTAAATAAATTCATTTTATTTTAGTTTTGAATTTACAATTAATAGTCTGAAAAGTTGGGTTATTTTTGTCATAAGTGAACTTTCAAAAACCCAAGGTAATTTCTCAAATTTCAAGACAAAACATATTTAGACATGTACAAATTCAACCAAATACACGAGTAACTAAAATAAAAGTGTCATATCTTATAACGGGTTTTTAAAATTAGATGGGTTAATGTATGCACCGAATGAATTATGTTGTAAAAGTTCACGTGTACAATAAAATTCAATATATGAAAAGAAGATAGACATAATTACGATAATGAAGTATCTAAGAAATATCATTTAATTTGAGGTAACACCAAAATGATACCCGGGAAATAAAAAAAATACACATACCACATCCGTGATAATAAGACATTATATATATATATATATATATATATATATATATTTATATATATATATATCAGTGATTTTTAAGTTTATTAGTCTCACAACGGGATAAAACTCGCATTGGAGTATAAAACTCAAGTGAAATTGATAAATTACTATTTAAGTATATAGTTGTAAAACTCATTTTGTATGAAATTAATAACATCATATTACGAAAATGCTGCAAAAATATAGTGCGAGAGACTAAAGATATCAAAACCATATTAACATTTTTTTTACCAGATCCAAATCCTATATGTAAATTATTTCTTATTTTCAATATTTTAATCTTTTTTATTAGTCAATCTATAAATTACCCGATGCTAGTAGGATTAACCGATATAATGCAAATGTACTTAAAATAGAATATTATACTGATATCGAATAAAAATCTGTTATACAGTTTATTTATCAATTATTTGTATTAATTTAATAATGAACATATTCTAGTCATTCGACTAATATATAGACATAATTGTTAAAAGAGAGAAATATTGTAATAAATTTTTATATATCTATTTTTACTTCCTCCCTTTTACCTACTTGAGATAGACTTCTAAGTCCATCACCTACCTCCTTACTTCAATTTTTTTTAACAAATTTTCGGCAACCTCGGTACCTTTCATACTTATAATAGAATATTATACTAATATTGAGTAAAAATATGTTATACACTATATTTATCATTTTTTGTTTTAATTTAATACTCCCTTCATCACTCTCATTTTTGTAAAAAAAAAAATCATTGGTGGGCATGCATTTTAAGGTGTATGTAAAGTATAGTTCCGTAACTTATTTTTAATTTGTTTTGAATAAAACATTAAATTTTTATTCATAAGGAAAAAATTTAAAATAATTTATGAAACTATACTTAATATGAGTTTTAAAATGTGTGTCAAACTCTCTGTCCCAAATATAAAGAACCTAGTAGGACAGAAGCAATAATAAATATATTCGGTCCATTTGACTAATATATATACATAATTTTAAAAGAGAGAAATATTGTAATAAATTTTTATAGATCTACTTTCACTTCCGTCCGTTTACCTATTTGAGATAGACTTCTACTTATTTTCCGTTACCGAGCTCTTCACTGTGATTTTTCTTTGACCAATTTTTGGCCATCTCGATACCTTTCATAATTTTGACCTCGACGACATTATATTTGTCAATTTATATTTTCTCTCCCCGATTACCATTTTTTACTATTATATGAGAAAAGTATCTAATAAGAGTGTTATTTGAGCATGTAGTGAATGAGTTTAAAGTATTTCACAAAGAAATGATTTGTCTTAAGTGGTTTTTTTAACATTAATATAATCCAAGGACAAATTTGTAATTTACTAAATTGGAACAAAATTTAGTGGGTTATTTGAGCATGTAGTGAATGAGTTTAAAGTATTTCACAAAGAAATGATTTGTCTTGGTGGTTGTACATGTCAACATCAAGTTATAGGCGCTAGATGGTTATAGGTTCGATTCCTGTCAACTTCAAATTTTTTAACATTAATATAATTTAAGGACAAATTTGTAATTTACTAAATTGGAACAAAACCCTGTTAGGCTATAATAGATATAATGGATGGATTTAAATTTTAATAAATTCATCTCGAACTCGGGTCGTATGCTTGATAACACATTTTTATGCTATATGCTGAATTGTAATCGAAAATATTGATTAGACTATCGATATGGTTCATAAACATATTATAAACTAGCGTAATAACCCGTGCGAGGTACGAGTCATCTTCTAGAAGTTGATGTAAACTTGTTATTTTTACGATTTAAAGAATATATATTGACATGATTGTATAGTTTCCGTTAAAACATATTTGTTATAATGTCCCAATTTTGTTTTACAGAAAATTTGAATTAATTATTCAGATAAGCACTCAAAATAAAATATTTTATGGCATATAAATGTGTTGGATATGGAATAACACATTTACACCAATTTGTACAAATTTATGTCACAAGTAGAAAATATCTAGTAATTTGTTATTATAATAAATTTGGGTAAGAGAACATAAAATTTAAATAATAATGGGGGGTTTCTGTTTAATTCTCCTTTGTGTTTTTCATACTATAAATCAATTTTTGGAGTGATATTTTTTAATATTTTATCCTCATTTTTTTGTTATTCTTTCATAAAAAATCTAGTCAATACATAAGAATGAGGTATGAAGTTCTTTTGATGTCTTTCTCTTTCAAGTTATATTTAAGAATACAATCATAAAATAAATGAGTCGTACACGAATGGCATATTTATTCATATTCCAGTTATAATTTTGATAACTCAAGAAACATGTTATTTACCCATGTAATGTTTCACAATAAAGATGTTGTCCAATCAGTATATAAAAAACTAATTGCATAATTTAAAATTTTATCTTTTTAGGCAAATAATTTTAAATACCTCATAGTATATAATGTAATTGATCGATCATAATATTTTGTGGATGTGCATTCTATGCAATATACTAATTTGTAAGATATTTGTTAACTTGACTATATTTTTAATCTTTTTTACAATTTATTTTGAATTTTTTAATATTCTTTCCAAACAAAATTTCTCTATGTGAATTATACGACTTTTAATCGATATACATATGATATGAACTGATTCCTATATTTTGTATTATTATATATTATATGATCTTTTTTCAAGAAAGTTTATCTTTCTCAACTTATCTACAAGGTTCATTTTTTTTACTTACTATCTGACATTTTTAAGGATCTGATATTTTAATTATATATTGTTATGTAAAAATATAAAATATATTATAGTTAATATTATATGTAAGAAATGTTTAATTAACTGAAAATAAACCAATTTACATTGCGTGATATTATTATCAAATTTTTAAATTAGTTGTATATATAATCACGTACCATGTTTTGTAAACTAAAATACAATATTTTAAAAGTAATGTGAATCACCATTATCTTTTGCTCAAAAATTAAAGTAGCACTAAAAATAGAATAAATATGAGGTCGAATTTAACTAAAAACAAAAATATATGTAGTACAATGATCGGAAGGATGAATTGTTTGGACGAGGTTAATGATTCAATTCACAATAAAAATAAACTAACTCATTTAAAATAAGAGCGTGAAATAAAATTTTGAAATTAGTGTATATAATTACGTACCATATTTTGAAAAGTAAAATTTCAAATTTTGAAACTAATATTTGTCATTACTATTTTTACTCATAAATTAAAATAATAGTAAAAACAGGATAATATAGAGATCGAACTTATGTAAAAAGAATTTTAACTCCATACCAAAAAACATAATGTAGCATAATGATTTGGAGGAAGAATATATGGACGGGGTTGTAAGTTCAATTCCCCACAAACACAAAATAACTTATTTTTTCTCTTCAATAAATAAGGAAGTGGCAAATCAATGTAATTTTGTATATAAGGGCAAACTCATAATTTCACAGGGGGTTTGTTGGCTCAAAATGCCCCTATGTGTACCATATTGTGAAACCTAAAATATAATATTTTTAAAATAATGCGAATCACCATTATTTTTACTCAAAAATTAAAACAATATTAAAAAATAAGATAATGGAGAGGTCAGGTTTATGTAAAAGGTTTTTTAACTCCAAAAAATAAAGTCCAAGTAGCACAATGGTTAGTAGGATAACTTGTGTAATGGAGGTTCTAGGTTCGATTCACCATGAAAACAAACTTATTTTTTTTCATTTAAATAAGAGAGTGACATTTTATGTAATTTTTTAACTTGTAAGAGTGGCATTTTATGTAATTTTATAACTTGTAAGAGTTTCACAGGGGTTAATTGGCTCAATACTCCTAAATTGTTCATGTGTTGCTCCCTTATATATAGAAAGAGACTTCTAAAGATCCAACCTGACTTGAGCTCAACGGCTTCCTAATAAACTTTAACTTAATATATTTGTATTTGAATTGGTTTAAAACATATTAAAATTATTAAAATTTTAAGTTGGATTAGATTGAACAAATATTAAATTTAAACTTTATATCATAAACTTGACTAGAACCGGTTCGAGTTGCAGCCTAAACTTGGGTAGTTGCTTATTCATAAAATAAATTATATGCACCTGTATCTTAGCGTGGATTTTTTATTTTTGACTTGTATGCAGTATATCTAACTTCGAGTTCGGACTTCAATGTCTATGATCAAGGCTCAAGAGCATTTGAGTTAGGCATCTATTAAATTTGGAATTACAAAACTATTAAATTTGGAATTACAAAAGTGTGGTGATATATGTACATTCAAATTGATTGTTGAACATCTTTAGTTCTCTATTTTATCAAAATATTTTTTTTTATTTTAGTTAATTACTTTTTATTGTTTAGACTCTTTCAAAATTTTTAATCATGTTATATTTATATATTTACTAGATAATTAATAAATATAAAATGATAAATAAATTATTAACACGTACTTTATTCATAAACATGAAATTAGAAAAATATTATTCTAAAATACATGCTAATTGTTATAGTGGAGATGAAAATATATAATGAAACTAATAATAATATTTATTAAAATTATTGATTCACTTTCTTTGGTCAAAGAGGAATATTTTAATTTTTTTCTATAACTTTTATTTCAATTATAAATTATTATCATATCGTACAAATTATATCTTTATATATAATAAACGTAAGAGGGATCTTATATAAAATTTTGGTTTGGTAACTGTACCGCCAAAATAATCTCAATCGTCGAATATAATATTTTTAAAAATAGACGATCAATATTATATCATATTAAAAAGAAAAGGGCTTCTTTCAAAACTACCCATCTTAAGTTTTGGACTTTAAAAATACACATCCCAACTTTGTAAAATTCAGGCGTTACGACCATACTTTTTTAAAATTTAAAAATATAGTTTCTTTTTCTTCGTTTTCTTCTTCTTCCTCTTCTATCTGGTGTGGCGTTCATCTCCGTCCATCCCCAACCTTTACCGGCCTTCAACCTCGACTTCCCTGACCTTCATCGCCGAAGACAACTACAGTAACAACTTAAACGACTTCTAATCGTAGGCCCCGCAGGGGCACCGTCTCAATCGAAGCGGTGGAGGTGAGTTCTCCGGCGATGACGCCAAGTGCCTTAATTTCATCTTTGATTGTTAATTCAGCTTGAATTAGATTGCACAATAACTGAAGCAACAAACCTACCTTTCGAACAACAAGGAATTATTCCTCCTCCTTGGTTTCTTAACCCTAATTCACACTCTCTTTCTTCAGATCCCAAAGGTATTCATACATACACGTGTCCGTATCTATACATCTTGTACTTGTCTTTGATTTGCCTATTTTGTGCTTGTTTAGATTGTACTAATTTTGATGAATTACTGTCCCAAAATTTTACAATGCGATATTTTGTTCTTTTGTGAAATTTTATGAGTTTTGCGGTGTAGAAATGAGGAATTAAAAGCTGATAATGCTTGAAAATTGAATTACCATTAGCTTACTTATATGAATATTAGTTTCAGGCTGGCTTGAATTTGTTGCAAAGTTAAAATGTTGTGCTTTAGTCACATTGTTACGTTCGGTTATCGTATTACTTAGTCACATTGGTATTACTTAGTTGGCTCGAAAACATTGTTATCGTATACAGAGTCTTAAAATATGTATTCAAGATTGCTACCTGGGCTCAAACCTTTTACGAAATCTTGCTGTCAATGTAAATATCATGTTGCGTTGTGGTTCGTTTTGCAAAGAAACTGTTCAATCTTTTGCATAATTGCTGTTGTTAATTTTTCTTGTAAATTATGTAAATTATATGTTTATGAGTACTTCTTTCCTACTTTATTTAGCTTTCTTGATACTATAAATTTGGTTGGATGACGTTTCCTTATTCAACTGGTCAATGCTACTTGCGGAGCAGGATAATTGTACACGGGACAATGGTGACTATTAGTTTATCTCGATCGTTAATAATTTCAATATCTCGATTGTTTATCTTATTGAAGACCTGAAATATAAATAATGACCAAGGGATTATTAGTTGCAAAGGTGATGTTGGGGCGGGGTGAAGTAATCTGAATGGGCAATGATATTTACCCAATGTGTGCACATAGTGGTATCTATTAACAACCAGATATATAACACAAAACAACAGGGTGATTTTATTATGGGAGTTACAGCTTCATATTGGTGATTTTAATGTGAGATTTCATTTTCTTTTTCAGGTTATCAAAACGGTTCCATATGGGATATACTTGCAGGCGCACTATGCCATCTTTGAAGAAACGTTGAAGACTGTTTTGAGCCACTATGCCATCGACAACAATTTCTATAGAACACAAAATTGGCTATATCTATTATATATATAATAGGCCAACACAAGAAAAAAATGGTAAGACTTTTTAATGTACATGAAATGTCCAGTTTGCCCCTCATCTCAATTTTTTTAAAAAATTGTGGTTGGAGGGAATTGAACTTGGGTCTCCAAGTTAATTCATGCATCCTTTTACCACTACACCACTCAATCACATGTGTTATAAATCAAACACAATATAGATGCATGTGTGTGTGAATATTTTAATTAGTGCGACACACTAATAATTTTTTGTCCTGATTTTACTTTTACATTTATTGATTTGGACTATAATATATTATATCAAAATATTAATTATTGGTATATAATATATGATTTGATTATATTATAAAATTGTAATAACAATAAAAATCAACATAATAATAATAATAAAAAATTACTATATACCTGTTATTCTCTTAAACAACCTAAGCACTCATCTATACGTGTTTTCAATAATACACATGATATCTCTATGTGTACCGCACAAGCGGGGCAATATTTGGTTTTATATAAAGAAAAAAAAATGAAATGCATATTGTATTTTTATGAAAAGTATTAAATATAAGACCAAGTCAATAACTAAAGTACTTTATTCATGATTTAAAAGCATCAATTTACCCCTAAGTTTCTATTTATATATAGAAGTATTATTTTCAATTCTAATTGAACTTGGAACATCGAGTTAAATTTTGCATCTTCATACCATTATGCCACACATTCACATGTATTTTAAATCATACACACAATATGCATGTGTGTGATATTGATGAAATATTATTAATTAAATATAACTGGATTTTAAATGAGTTTTGGACTCTTTTATCATTTATCAATTAAAGAATTACGTAAAATATACAATTGAGCTATAAAACGACATTATAATTAGTATAATGGATATTATCTAACAATATATTAGAGCAAAAAATATTGAGGTGTTAACGTAAAATGAAAATTGTATATTACTACACAACATACAATAATTTATTAGTCAAACAATTCGGGTTGTACAAATAATTGGCTTTAGAAAAACGAATCCTATAAATAACACATTACCTTTTATATACAAATTTGCTAATGTTTAATTTAAAATATGACATTATGTAGAAAGAAAGGATCGTATATTATATATGTTATTTTAATTATGGAGGTGACTCGATGAAAGTCAAACGGACATTGGAAGAGAAACAAAGGCAAGAAATTAGATGAAAACAAATAAAACAGTTAGTAATGTGGTTTTGAGAAGTAAGCACAAGACCTGAGAAGCATTTTATAAGATTTACGAAGATTTTTTATTAGAATCAGGACTGAAACCTACATTCTCAGAATGCAACATCTTGAAAAGTATTTAGTTTTTACCTTGAATATTATTGGAGATCAGCTAAATGGATGCATCATTTTTGAAGAATGTTTAGGATTGTAGGTGCTCTGAAAAATCATCTTAATTAGACAACACCCACATAACACTGAAATTATATTCTTTGACCCACAACAAAATTAAAAACTGACATGATTGCTATCAGTATTACTCGTATTAGTTTCTAAGTACAAACTTGAACATATTTAAGTAAGTACACAATAATCACATATGCCACTAACAAGAAAAACTCTATGAAAAACAATCACATATTTCAACCAATATTGATCCTGAATAATTTGATTAAAAAAACAATTGAAGTAGCAGACCCGTGCCTCGCACAGATTTTAATGCTAGTTAGTTATTATATAGCAAATGATTAGAAGTTAGCTAATAAAAGTTTTAGTATTTGTAGACAATGAATAAAAGTTATTTTTATATTTTATGCACCTCATATGCAGTGGAACTCATGTCATATATAGAATAGTCGTAATATTAATTAAGTTGAAAATATCTTTGTTTGCAAATAGTATTGCATAATATTAATTAAGTTGAAAATATCTTTTGTTTGATATGAAAAAAAAATCATGTTTGCAACCTTTGAAAATACTTTTGTGTTAGTTGCAAATAGTATGACATAAGTTGCAAAATTGGTTGCAAACAAGGCTGCAAAAGTTGCAACCATGGTTGCAGAAGTTGCAACCATTTCAAAAGTTGCAACTGATATAAATAGTTAACTCTAACCTTATTGCAGAAGTTGCAACCTTGTTTGCAAATGTTGTAACCATGGTTGCAGAAGTTGCAAACATTGTTGCAAAGGTTGCAACTGATATAAATAATTGCAAAGTTGTTGCAACCATGGTTGCAAAAAAGTACCGCTCTTGTTTCTATCAATTGCAACATTTGCAAATATGGTTGCAGAAGTTGCAAACAAGGTTGCAACTGATACAAATAGCTAACTCTTACTCTTGAGATGGGTGCCCCTGCGGGGCCTATTCCACATAAAATCATATTATCTTTTGGAATACAATCTTTTAAACATACTTGTTTATTTAGCTGACAAGTACTATATTGAAAGGCATAAGGTGAAAATAGGGATGCATAAGTTACAATTGCCTGCTTCATCTCTCAAACTTAATTCCTAAACCCCACATTCGACCTCCACCTTCGTGTATCAGAACCGACCTTCTGTATTTTTTTTCTTACCAGGTGGTATTAAGAGATGGAACTTAAAAAAAGGGCTGATGAGTGACGAATCCAAGAGTCAAAGAGCTTTTGGTTCATTTAGAGCTGGAACTACTCCCGGACGGGTGTACAAAGGGAAGAAAATGCCTTATTCCCTTTAATGGTGATGAAGAAGTGGGGAGTGTCATGGCTGTTTTTTTGGAGTGTGTTTTGTTTTGTCTTTTTGGAGGTTGTTCCAAAAAAAATTTTATTTGAGAGGAGTTCTCTCACACTTGTATATTCTTTTTAGATCTTTATAAATTTACGAGGCGTTGTCCTCATTTATCTAATAAATAAATTAGTTATTTAGAAATTAAAGTTGTAAATACTATTACAAATATCAATGGAACTGATATGACATGTATCTAAATTGCGAAGTTAATTAAGTTGAAAATAGCAATGGAACTGATATGACATGTTTTTCTGAATTGCTAAGTTTTTTTTTTTATTTTGAGTAGAATTGCTAAGTTAATTAAGTTTCAAATACTTTTGCATAAGTTGCAAATACGTTTGTATAAGTTGCAAATGTTGTGGCATAAGTTGCAAAATTGTTACAAACCTGTTTGCAACTTTTACAATCATGGTTGCAGAAGTTGTAACCATGGTTGCAACCTTTGCAAACATGGTTGCAGAAGTTGTAAACAAGGTTGCATAAGTTGCAACTGATACAAATAAGTTGCAAACATATTTTCAACTTCTGCAACCATGTTTGTAACCTTTGCAACCATGGTTGCAGAAGTTGCAAACATGATTGCAAAAGTTGTAACTTATAGAAATAGTTAAATTTGACAATTAAGATGGGTGTTCCTGCGTGGCCTGCTCTACGGAGAATCATATTGTCTTTAGAATTACAATATGTTAAAAGTACTAGTTAATTTAGCTGGCAAGTACTATATTCAAAGGCATAAGTTGCAACTGATATTAACTACAATAAAGAACATGATATAGAACTTGAATTTGATCCTAATGTACATTCTAAAAGTGTTGGAATGTTGTTGATACATGTTCGATGATTTGTTATCCAAACCGTATTAAGAATAAACAAATCTTGTAAAGAATAAATCTTGTAAATCTTGCAACAAAGGGGAAATGATCATGAAATGTCATTGATGTCTGAATTCAATCATTGATATATGGATACAAATAAAAACTGTATGAAAGAAAAGTTGTCCATCAGACGATGATAACTTCTCCCTAGAACTTGTAACACATTTGCCGCATTGTGAAGAATTGTAGAAATTCTCTCCAACATGACTTGTTAAAATCCAATCTTTTCCGCTTATTATACCTTAAAGGAGGTGCCCCTGCGGGGCTAACAAAAGTAGTGGGATATGGAGAGAGATGGAGTCGAGGTCGGGGTGGGGTGGCGGAGAGGTGGCCGTGCGGGGCCACAAAAAGTGTCTGAAGAAGTTGCCCTGCTCCTAGTACAGCTTGCACGAGATTACTCTTTTGAGGCAAAGGGTTACTTTCACGAGATTATCAATAATCAAAGAAGCCTGATCAACTTTCACAACTCCAGAAGGTACATTATAGTCTTGAACAAATGGCTTCATTTCTTTCCCGAATAGTCACCTTGAGAAGTTGGAACAATTGTTTTATTTTCTTATTTGCTTGTGATTTCACAGCCTCAAGTTCTAAAGTAGCATTTAGGAGCTTTCACTTCAATTCTTCAATACTCTACAAATTCACATGCAAATAGTCATACAACATATTCATCAAATATCAAACAATCCTCTTTAGTTACAATACCATTTGTGTTCCTGTCATGTCATATAATAATATAGCTAGAACAGATCCTTTACATTTGACATTATAATGATAAAACATAAAAACATAAAGCTAAAGGGAAGCTTTTTAGATCACTTTGATGACCAAACTGAAACACAAATCCATAATTCTATACATAACTAATTCAAAGGTGGAAGGACTAAAAATTCTGGTCCTGCAGTCCTTGAATTCTCAGCCAACAACAATCGCAACTCAACTCTATAATTCTCTAACTGAACATAACAACTCCTCCTCCAATCCTAGTCATTCTTTCACAGAATTGATCAAACACCTTATGTGCATTTCTTCACTACTATTACAACACAATTACTTCACCTTCCGCACACTGTTTAAGCACCAAACACACACGCCAATTCTACAACACTCAAACAATCACACAATACTAGTCAAATTCTGAAGGCAATCAACTCAACAACAACTATAATTCCAACACTTCAACAACTACTATAATTCCACACTGCCTCTCACTTCGTAAAACATAGTACTTTTGACAACGATTTTATGATTTTCTTCAACAAAACAACCTAATAAAAAAAATCTAAACCTTTATCCGACAAATTCAATTCAATTCAATTGCAAATATCCGATCTACAAGGTACAAATACAACTAAACGAAATTAAATGATCGAACATCTTAATTCAAATCCCGGCTAATAATGCATAGAATCATATATTCATATCTATCTCAGCCAAAAGGATGATCATATAATTCATATGCAAAAATTTGTAACCTGAACATAATTAATCATAAGAGGTTTAATCTCGTAGAAACACTATAATTTAGTATTCAAAATCAGCAATTCATTAACAACACAAAGAATGTGTTAGCAATTGATCCTGGTCAATGCAGATTATTTCTAGAATACATCGAATTCGTTCAAGTACGGATCAATGTATACACACAAACACACACAGATACACACACAGTGAGAGGGAGAGAAGGAGAGGGAGGGAGAGAGAGAACTGAAGATCGATCAAACAATAATAAGACGGGAGGGATGACCTGAAACATTTATACAAAAATATTACTTACTAATAAAAATGTAGTATATGAAAAGGGCTCCGATGAAATTGTGAACAAGCAACTAAATTATTTTGTGTGCTTTTTCAATGGACATTCTTCCACTATTTATAGGCATTTCTCAACCCATCTACGCCCTTTAAATTTGTAACTGCCCTTATGCTTTCAC
Organism: Saposhnikovia divaricata; assembly: GCA_036435485.1. NCBI lineage: Eukaryota > Viridiplantae > Streptophyta > Magnoliopsida > Apiales > Apiaceae > Saposhnikovia > Saposhnikovia divaricata. Next base: position 33,307,412 of record CM071600.1, read on the forward strand.
TTCAATAATTAGGAGATATGTAACTCCCACAAATATTAACTTTGTAACTCCAACAAGTAATAACTTTGTAACTCTCACATGTAATTATATTTACACCATATATCAAATATATTATTCTTGTAATTAATTAATATATTTGTAACTCCATGCAATTAATGCATTTTATTTTATTTTTATATTTATCAAATAAAGTCAAATATACAACATCTCCCACTTGACTTATTTGATAAATGTCTACCTTGTCACTCCCACTTTTCCGAGAGTGTATAACAATCCATATTCAATGACTCAAAAATTTCAAACTAACATGTTTGACAAATACATTTGTCATTAACTCCCACTTTTCGTAAAGTCTGCATATTTCCAACTCCAATTAAACTGACTTGTTTGATAAACATTTTCTTTTAACTCCCACGTTTCGTAGAGTCTTCATATTTCCTTTAATAAGTTTACAATCATATCACTAGTAAAATGTATCACACATTTTCACTTTCATTTCGTGCATTGCAACACATTCATGTCTCATATAACCTTTCCAACTTCAATTCCACATTATTAATTAAATGTGTATCCCGAAGTTGAATTCTCAATTACCAAGATCACATTCGATACATATATCGCAAAAACAATAACTCCAAGCACGTCTGCTTAATTCATCAATTTGTTACACAACATACTCTTCAAGTACATGATCATGATCCTCCTAACAGCCTCTCACTGGACTCAAGCAAAATTGCTTCACATACCACTTACAAAACTAACTAAAAATGTCAAGTCAAGTCAATCGATTACACGACATAAAATATATCGAACTTCTAACTACTTGCACATAATACATTTAGTGATTCCTTTTCTGAATTAATCATTTTTCCATTACCAATAGGGTTGGTACCGGACTGCAATTCTGCATCCTAAAACAATTATACATTTTACTCAAATACCTTTTCTGGCTCATATTCAATCTTCAAATTTTCTTTAATTTGAATTCTTTGAACTTCTCAAATTTCACCAACATTTATAATCTCAATTTCATACTAAGTTCCAACTTAGTTTGTTGAATGCTTCCTTTTTTTATTTTTTTTACTAACAATATATCATTAACATACCGATAATGTTGTAAACAAACTCCCATTTTTCAAAAATACACACAATTGTCTAATTCATTTTCGATAAAATAATTTAAGAAAAATCTTTTACAATTTCACAACCCTCAAATTTGTGAACATGACAACCTTATTTTGTTTTCCAAAATTCATTTACAACCAATAAATTTTCTATCTTCGAGTTGATCACACAACTCACACATTTATATCTATTCTATGAACTTAATTTCATTTTTGGTGGATTTCATCCATGACTCAGATTCTTGCGATCTTATTGTTTAACAAAAAATTGTGTGGGATAAAAAATATCTCTTTTATCCATGTCCAAAAAAAACTCTACTAAATACGTAATAATGATTTGCCCCTTCCGACAAAATTCTCGATATCTTGTTTTCAACCATATCTAATGGGTCATTCCCAAAATTTATATTCGGTTCGTTATACTCAATCGAATATAATCAACACGTTTTTAAGTCGTGCATCTTCAACCTTTGTAGTAGTATTTCTCAGCTCAATTTACTAATAAAACTCAACATTAATTTTCTTCCGATCAACACTTCAAAAAATGTTAACCCCAACGATTTTACCAAATTCATAGAATATTCAAAATGCGATCACAAGTATAGATCATTTTACAATATTTCATTTCAAAAAAAATATTCTTGTGTCACATATTTTATTATTCTACAGCTCTCTTTTCCGAGCGTCACATAAAATTTTTTTAATTCATGTGCTCTATTCTGAACATCATAAACAAATTCTTTTGTAATATCCACTTTCATCGATAAATTTTCTGATTGTCTTAAAACAATCCATACTCCATTTTTAATAGTTCTATGTAACAAAAAGGGTGCTACTTGATTTTTAAAAATCACATTTTGTAAACCCTATTCCTTTTTATTTACAAGAAAATCAAACACAAACAAAATCAACACTCCAATATTCCAAGAATCACTATAATTTTCTTCAATATAGTATTGTCTTTTGCGATTACAATTTCAGTTTCATCTCGAAATAATAAATTTATTGGTTCTATATAAAACAATGAGTGCCAATCAAATTTCCAAATTTATCAATTTAGATTTTATCATAAAAAAAACTTATCGATCATCTCAAATTTTAATAACATAGACAAATCAAACTCGTAAACGCAGTACTGGCAAACAAAATATGATAGATAAATAAGGTCAAAAAAAATTGAAGGTGACCGCCACAAACCAGGTACAATCGGACAAACACACCAATCAAAAACATTAATTAATTAACATGAAAATAAATCCATAATAATCAACATATAAAAATAAAAAAAAGCTAAGCAAACATCATGCATTAACGGTAACCAGGATGATAAAAACAGATCCCTAAACATGATAAAAACATGTATGAAATGTAAAGCATAAAAATGTAATATGTAATAGAGGACATATATAACTCAACTAGGATAAAAGATAAATAATAAACTCTATACAGGGATCATGAAATTTGAAGAACAGGCACCAACAAGGATCAAGTCGCTGAAAGAAGTTCATTAAAATAATCAAGCCTCAGTGACAAAATAAGATGTACAGATGATTCAGTTGAAGGGCCAAAAGATTCCAGTGATAAAGTTTTTATGGTTGCACAATTCTTGGCAGTATTCTTAAAGACATGATACGAAGACCACGAGTGAATGTTAATCATCTGTGAACTAGACCAGTTGCACTAGGCGTCAACATTTTCACAAAGGAATCAAGGTATCTAACTCAGAAAAACTGTTAAAGAGGTATGATTGAGAGCATTGTTGATATCCTCCATTTCAGAAGCTGAATATTTAAGGATGTCAAAAATAAGAGGAAAATGAATAGTAACCGGAATCACTATTCACACCGGAATTACTATTCACCGGAATCACTATTCACACCGGAATTACTATTCACCGGAATCACTATTCACACCGGGTGAATAGTAACCGAAGTTACTATTCATGAGAATAGTACCCAAAAGTACTATTCATAAAGTAAGAAACATGTGGGGCCCACATGAATTAAAAATCAAACTTTGAAATTGAAAAGTTCGGTGAAGTTTGAATTTGAAAGGTTGGCAGCGGCTGTGGAAAAATTAGGCAGATAATATACGTAATCAATTACGTATATTAGCTGCATAGTAACTTTCTAAAATCTATAAATAGGCTGTTGTATTTCATTTCAAAACACACCTCAACACACAACTCTCTCTTCTCTCTCATATATTTTCTATGTAAGCTGCTAGATAGTCCGTCTAGTAGGAAAGTCGGCTTAGCCCACTTTCAGGCAGTGTCGGGTAGAAGGTCCTCGTGCCTAAACTATCCTTAGGAGTGTTCTAATTTTGAAGCTAATCCATTGGATTAGAAGTTGTAACACCCCTTCGAGTTTATTATCAATAAAGATATATTCTCGGAATTATTTTTAATTTTTATAGTATCGTATTCAACCCCCCCTTCTACGATACTTTGGGACCTAACAATTGGTATCAGAGCCAGGTTCTAGCATACAAGAAGTCTAAAGATCACCACCATGGGAATGAAGGATTCAGGCGTGAGAATACCAATTCTTGACAAAGATAATTACTTTCACTGGAAAGTAAAGATGCATTTACATCTCTTATCTATTGATGAAGGTTATTTAAACTGTTTAGAGAGAGGGCCTCGTATTCCTATGAAGGCCAACACTGCAGTTGGAGAAGCAGCAGGAACTGGAGTTGCTGGAAGGCCTATTCCCAAATTATCCGCAGAATTCACAGATGGAGACAAAGAGGAAGTCCAGAAGGATAAAAAGACCATGAATATACTGTTCAATGGTATTGATCAAGACATGTTCGACAATGTCATCAACTGCACCACTGCCAAGCAAGTGTGGGACACTATTCGAACACTCTGTGAAGGAACTGAACAAGTCAGAGAGAACAAGATGCAACTCCTCATACAACAGTATGAACACTTCCATCATAATTCTAGAGAAAATTTAACAGATATATTCAGTAGATTTCAGAAACTACTGAATGGCCTGAAGTTCTACGGGAGAACATATGAAGTCAAAGACTCCAACTTAAAATTTCCGAGATCTCTTCCTAAGGAATGTAAGCCAGTTACAGTCTCGTTGAGAAACTCTCAAGACTACAAAGATTTTACACTTGAGAGACTGTATGGAATTTTAAAGACCTATGAGCTCGAGTTGCAACATGATGAAGAAATTGAGAAAAGCCAGAAGAAATGTGGAAATATAACTTTGGTAGCCAATATTCCAACAAACCAAGATGGAGAGAAGATGAAGAATAAAGAAGCCACACCAAGTCAAAGAACTTGGGAAGGTGGAGCTGCAACTAGCCAAGGTAAAAACAAGACGATTGAAGAACCTGATGCATTAAGTGAGGATGAAGCTGAAGATCTAGATGAATATTTGGCATTTCTATCAAAAAGATTTTCGAAGCTAAGATTCAAGAAGAATTCAGCAGGAGCCGGGCAATTCAAGAAAAACTATCAACCGAACAAGGATGTGGTTGAAAGATCAAAGTTCAAATGCTATAACTGTGGAATTGCTGGCCACTTTGCCAATGAATGCAGAAAATCCAAATCTGAGAATGAAAAGAAACAGTTTGAGACTGTCGATTACAAAAAGAAATACTTTGACCTTCTCAAGCAAAAGGAGAGAGCATTCATACAAGAGATGATGATTGAGCAGCTGGAGGTGACTCAGATGCAGAAGAAGAGTTTGTCAATCTTGCACTCATGGAAAATGAAACTGATGAAGAGGCTAGTTCAGCAAGCAACCAGGTATACTCTACAAATCTAACTGAGCTTTCCAAAGATGAATGTGCCAATATTGTTGATGAAATGTCTAATGAATTGTACAACATGCATGTCACATTAAAATCACTTAACAAAGAGAACAAAAAGATTAAAGATCTTAATGCTAAGATAGGTGATAGGAATACTCTGTTAGAAACTCAACTAATTGATTTTGAAACAATGAAAAGAGATTGTCAGGATGCTAAGAATGAGTTACTTGAGGCTCTGAAAAGAGAAGAGTGTTTAATAAAACAGTTAAAAGAGGAACAAGACTTAATTGCTAAGTGGAAGGGATCTAAGGCTAAAACTGAAGAAATGTATAGTAAACAAGGAATTGATTTTTTTCACAAATTAGCAGAAGCTAAGTTAGATGTTGATAGGGAAGTTGCTTCAGATAGTGATTTAGTCGAAAAAGAATGTTCTTTGAGACCTAAGCCTGTTAGCAGAGCAACTTTAACTAAATTAAATAACCAATATGGCCTGTCAACAAAAACTTTGTAGTTGGAGAGTGCAGCAAAACCAAATCTGTTGAACAAATAAACATAGGCAACTTGTCCCACAAGCAATTGAAGGACAAGCTAGAAAATGTTAAGTCAGGTGTTAAGGACAAGAAAAAGAATAGAAATGGTAAGGTAGGGATTAACAAACACAACAATTACACACCTGATAAAAATGCTCCTAGGAAAAAATGTGTAAAGTGTGGAAGTGTTAATCATTTATCTACCAACTGTAAATCTGTTAAGAATGCTTCTGTGCCTTATATGCCTGCTGTGAATGTTATGCCAAATATGTATGCTCCCTCTGCTCATGCATCTAGTCAATATGCTAACATGCCATTCATGTATAATCCATACTACAATATGCCACAGATGCCATGGATGATGAATAACATGTTTGCACAGACTATGCCTAATAATGCTATTAACTATAACACATATGAGCAAGTATTAAATTCTGTCTCTCAAAGGCCCAAACCAAAAGTCAAAATTGATTTAACTCAATCTAAACCTTCGGTTAAAAGGGATTTGAAGGATAAGAAATTGGCTAACAAGACAGGACCCAAGAAAGCTTGGGTACAAAAATCAACTTGATTTTGTGTTGATGTGTGCAGGGAAACAGAAAGAATCTTTGGTATCTGGATAGTGGCTGCTCTAGGCATATGACTGGAGATTCTACCCTACTCATTAAGTTTGAGGAGAGAGCTGGCCCTAGCATTACCTTTGGAGACAACAGCAAAGGATATACTAGAGGATATGGCTTGATTTCACAAGGGAATGTTGTCATTGAAGAAGTAGCACTGGTTGATGGACTTAAGCATAACTTGCTAAGTGTCAGTCAATTGTGTGATAAAGGCCAGAACGTCTGGTTCACATCTGAAGCTTGTGTCATTTTCAAGAAAAGTGACAACAAGGTAGTGTTGACAGGAGATAGAAGAGGAAATGTGTACATTGCTGACTTCAATTCAACAAATGCAAACATGACTACATGTCTTCTCAGCAAGGCAAGTGTAGATGAAGGTTGGCTTTGGCACAAAAGACTGTCACACTTGAGTTTTAAAGCAATGAATGAGTTGGTAAAGAAGGATTTGGTTAGAGGTATTCCAAAATTGGATTACTCCAAGGATGGATTGTGTGATGCATGCCAGAAAGGGAAGCAGAAGAAGGCCTCTTTCAAATCCAAGTCAATGTCATCAGTTGATCAACCCTTGCAACTACTCCACATGGATCTCTTTGGACCAGTCAATGTGTTGTAAATTTCAAATAAGAAATACTGTCTTGTGATTATTGATGATTTCTCAAAATTCTCTTGGACATTCTTTCTGCATTCTAAGGATGAAGCAGGTGAAGTCATTTTAAATCACATCAGGATAGTCAACAACAATCCTTTACTCAAAGTAAGGAGAATCAGAAGTGACAATGGAACTGAGTTCAAGAATTCTGTAATAAGAGAGTTTTGTGAAGAAGAAGGAATTATCCAAGAATTCTCTGCACCAAGAACTCCTCAACAGAATGGTGTAGTGGAAAGAAAGAACAGAACTCTAATTGAAGCTGCAAGACAATGCTTGAAGAATCTAAGCTACCAACATACTTCTGGGCAGAAGCTGTAAACACTGCATGCTACACTCAGAATATTTCTTTGGTCAATCAAGCAAAAGGCATGACACCTTATCAACTTTTCAAAGGCAAGAAACCAACAATCAACTTTCTGCATGTCTTTGGATGCAAATGCTTTGTACTGAAAAATCATGGTGAGCATCTTGGAAAATTTGATTCAAAAGCAGATGAAGCTATCTTTGTTGGATACTCAGCTGGAAAATCCTATAGAGTCTACAACCTAAGACTAACCATTGTAATGGAGTCCATACATGTTGTCTTTGATGACAAGAAAATATCTGGTCTAGTAGATGAAGGTTTTCATGAGTCTCTCTCATTCGAGAATGAGAGAAGGGGTGAAGAAAGTGAAGATGATGATGAAGAATGGAGATCAAATGGTGTGAGAAACAGACAAGGATTATCAGTTGAAGTGCAGAATGAACCACCTGTTGAAGAGCAAATTACACCATCAGTTGGAAATCAAATTGAAGCATCTGTAGAAAATCAAAGAGAAGCATCTATTGATGAATCTGCAAGAAATCCATCAATCTCGAGGGCCATACACTCAGGGGGAGTTTCTCACAGTCAAAACTCAACAATAAGTCACAATGATCAACACAGAGAAAATGAAGCCCCTTCATCAAGGTCAAACTTACCACCACAGAGAAAATGGACCAGGGATCATCCATTTGAGCTTATCGTTGGAGATCCTAATGCAAAGGTCCAAACCAGAAGAGCAAGTCAAGAAGAATGCTTATACAGTAGTTTTCTATCCAAAGAAGAACCTAAGAGAGTTGAACAAGCTCTTCTGGATCCAGACTGGGTTTTAGCAATGCAAGAAGAGTTAAACCAGTTTGAGAGAATGAAGTATGGAAACTTGTACCCAAACCTAAAGACAAATCAGTGATTGGCACTAAGTGGGTATTCAAGAACAAGATGGATGAGAATGGCATAGTCACAAGGAATAAAGCTAGATTAGTTGCTAAAGGCTACTGTCAAGAGGAAGGAATTGATTTTGAAGAAACCTTTGCACCAGTAGCAAGGTTAAAAGCAATAAGGATCTTCCTGGCCTATGCAGCGCATGCCAATTTCAAAGTCTATCAAATGGATGTCAATAGTGCATTTTTGAATGGTATTCTGGAGGAGGAGGTGTATGTTAGTCAACCGCCTGGTTTTGAAGATCCAGACTTTCCAGAATATGTGTTCTTTCTACTCAAAGCACTCTATGGCCTGAAGCAAGCACCTAGAGCCTGGTATGACACACTCTCACAGTTTCTTATAGAGAATCACTTCATTCGAGGTACTATTGATAAAACTCTCTTTTATAGAAATGTCAATGGCTCTATGATACTTGTCCAAATTTATGTAGATGATATAAAATTTGGGTCTACAGATGAGAAACTTTGCAAGAGGTTTTCCAAACTCATGCAAAGTAAATATGAAATGAGTATGATGGGTGAATTAACTTATTTTCTTGGTTTACAAGTTAAACAAGTGAATGAGGGAATTTTTATAAGTCAAACAAAATACATTTATGATCTTTTAAAAAGGTTTGATTTAGCAGATTGTTCTTCTGCAAAAACACCCATGGCCACTGCCACTAAGCTTGAACTGAATACTAAGGAAAAGAAGGTGGACATGACAAGCTATATGGGCATGGTTGGATCTCTTTTATACTTAACAGCTAGTAGACCTGATATTATGTTTGCTACATGTTTATGTGCTAGATTTCAAACTGATCCGAGGGAATCTCACTTAGTAGCTATTAAAAGGATTTTCAGATATCTCAAGGGAACACCAAAACTCGGCATTTGGTACCCTAGAGATTCTGGTTTTGATCTAATTGGTTACTCAGATGCAGATTATGCAGGTTGCAAAATGGATAGAAAAAGTACCACAGGAACCTGTCAATTCTTGGGAAACAAGCTGGTCTCATGGTTCAGTAAAAAGCAGAACTCAGTATCTACCTCAACTGCAGAGGCTGAATACATAGCAGCTGGGAGTTGTTGTGCACAGATTCTATGGATGAGAAATCAACTACTTGATTATGGAGTTAAAGTTAAAAGGATCCCAATTTTCTGTGACAACACTAGTGCAATTGCAATATCACATAATCCAGTGCAGCATTCTAGAACCAAGCACATAGACATCAGATACCATTTCATCAGGGAGCATGTGATGGAAGGCACTGTGGAACTGCATTTTGTTCCTAGTGAAAAACAGTTGGCAGACATTTTTACTAAAGCTTTGGATGAAGCAACCTTTTCAAGGTTGGTAAGTGAGCTTGGTATGTTAAATTTCACATGATTTTTTTTTTAAAATGTCTGTTCAATTAATTGCAGTCAGTGAATTTCATTCTCTGGATTTTGTTTGTTTTATTTGATTATCTGCATGATTATTCTGGAGATATCACTGTAGCATAATTAAATAAATATTTTATTGACATATATCAATTAATGATATTTTGTTAATTTTATATCTATTTAATTGTGAGTTTATCTGATTATTGTGGTTAATTCTTGATTTACAGCGTGATTATTTTTAAATCCATAATAATTAGAAGTAATAAATATGTGTATATGTGTATAGACTGATAGGTTTCGGTGATAAGATATTTTTTCAGCCGACAGGTTTCGGTGATAAGATGTTTTTTCGGCGAATTAGGTTGTTAGGTGAGAAATTATTGAGCGGTGTTGTTTTTCAAACATAACCTATCACTAGTACACCTAACCTACTAAACCTTGAAACCTTATAAATGATGAGTTTTTGTTTGTGTTTAACATCATCATTTTTTAGATATACAGAGCATATACACACGATTGCTGAATATTTCGAGTCTTGATCGGAAAGATCTCTCAATCTAGCTGGTGGTTTTTAGATTGGATTTTATATTCTTGCTTTATACATCATCCTTTATAAAAACTAACCCTTGTTTTTGAATTTCCTCGAAGTTTTGAAAATGGCATTGCAGGGAAGCTTTTTAATTGCTAAAGTTAATCCTATTTCCATTCAGCAAATCGAAACCATTCAGGATGAGCAATTTCGGGATTGGACACAATTTTTGAATGAACATTCATTAATTCGATATGCTTTAGTTACACCAGTGTAGCTTAACCATGATGCATTGCGTGAACTATATTGCAGTGCGGTTAACACTTCTGGATAGGACGGGTGTGCATTCACATATCGACTATTTGGTAGGTCGATTAGGGTCACTGAACGAGATGTTAATCGAATTCTTCATTTTCCTATGGAAAATCTCGTTTCTGATCCTACACCTGAACAGATTGAAATGTTCTTTCGTTTTATAAGGTACCAAGATGGCAATTTCAATACTGGTAATCTTTATAGAACGTTTCTAACCCAGTATTGGAGTTTCTTCTTTCACACTCTTAACCATGTTTTTTCCTCAGATAGAACAAATCAAGATCGAATACCTGAATATATCCAAAAAAATAGGGTATGCGGTCGCCAATAATTTGAGGATTAATTTTGGAAAAATAGTGCTTGGTCAAATCATTTTAAAGATGAAACACTTAGGAACAAGAGATGTTCGGACTCAAAATGTCAAATGTCTATATCCAAGGTTTCTACAGCTAATATTAAATGATTTTTTGAATGATGAAGAAAGGGTACGCTTGGAAAATGGTCAAAAGGTGGAATGTTCTTCCATAAAGACGAATGTAATTAATTACATGAGCAAAAAAAAAAGATACGGATGTGCCTACAGTCCTAACTGAATATCTAAAGACTGTCCCACTTCCGTTGTTACCAAGACTAGTGAGAGCAGGTATACGACAAGGTAATATTTCAATCCCTGCTATTCCAACCTTTGTATTCCCTGTTGTGTCACAGGAAATACAGTTTCTACAGCCCCCAGTGGCCATCTTACCCGACCAAGAGCAGGAAATCCCACCGACTCTAACACAGGTCGAAGAGCCCATTTTACAAATGCAAACACAAACACAACAAACTCCTACACCTCAATTGTCACTTAAACGACCAACCATCAACACTTTTGAGGGAGATAGTGCCTCAGCAGCACCACATAAGGAGTTAGTTACATCAGCAGCTCTACCTCATTCTAAATGAAGTAAACCTAATGAACCTGAGGTAACTGTAACTGTTAGGGAAACAATTCTTCCTTGTCAAATGAGTGAAAATGTAAATGAGGATGAATTGACGGGAGCAACTATCTTGAGTTCCATTTCACGGAACATAAGAGTGGTTGATGATCTTTTTAAAGATCAAATGCCTTCACAAGCATCCGAGGTGGAATTACCTACCTCAATAACTGCTGGTGAATCTTCCATTTTACGGAAAGATCCATCGGTAGGTGGTTCTTTTATGAACCAAGTGTCTTCACAGACATACGAGGGAAACTTGGGTTTTGTGCCATTTAATCGATTCAAGTTTAACCTCCCAGAGGAAAAATCTCTGGATCTCTTTCGAGATTTACCACTATTTACCAGTGGTCGGCAACTCGCTTCACGCGAGGATGGAAGCTCACGAACTTTCATTGCACCATCCGTGACCTCTGAAAAAGGGGCTAGGATGATTTCATTTGTAGGTACACATATCAATGGAAGCTCTGGAGGAGAGTTGAGGGAAACACGAACAGAACATGTAAGTGTCACCCAAACCACTAAACCGAGTGAATATAGAGTGTTGAGTGAAACACCTGCAGAACATACGAGTGAGCAACTTACTCAACCACATGCACCTATAACCAGAAAGGAATACAGCAGACTCCTTACACGGGTCCAAAAATTGGAGAAAGAGTTGCCAAATATCTGTAAGTCCATTGCAGAAATCAAAAATTTGCAACTTATTCAACATGATGCATTCCAGGTTCAATTAAGTTCCATGGCAGCCCGGATTAGTCATGCAATTAATTCCTTGGTGAAGACAGCTTCGTCTAAATTACCAACTCCACATCCTACTATCTTGAAGGATAACCCAACTGAGGGGGAGAAGGTGGATGACCAAGAAGCTACTAGGCGTAATAAAGGCAAGGAAAAGGTTGTTGACACGGAATTAACTTTATCTTGGGAAAGGAAAAGCTAAATGGAAGTATTCGTGCTATGTGAAAAGAAAGCAAGGCAAAACTTGAAGATATGTTCAGTCTAGAGGAACAATTGTCTTGCACTTGGAAATCTGGAAAATGTATATATGATCCAGAATGTACTTTTATATTATTTATCTTTGTATTTTATTTTTTGTTGTATCAGTTGAGTTATCCTCTAGGAATTTGTTTGTCAAACCCTGACAATCAAATAGGGGGAGATTGTAAAGCATAAAAATGTAATATGTAATAGAGGACATATATAACTCAACTAGGATAAAAGATAAATAATAAACTCTATACAGGGATCGTGAAATTTGAAGAACAGGCTCCAACAAGGATCAAGTCGCTGAAAGAAGTTCATTAAAATGATCAAGCCTCAGTGACAAAATAAGATGTACTGATGATTCAGTTGAAGGGCCAAAAGATTCCAGTGATATAGTTTTTATGGTTGCACAATTCTTGGCAGTATTCTTAAAGACATGATACGAAGACCACGAGTGAATGTTAATCATCTGTGAACCAGACCAATTGCACTAGGCGTCAATATTTTCACAAAGGAATCAAGGTATCTAACTCAGAAAAACTGTTAAAGAGGTATGATTGAGAGCAGTGTTGATATCTTCAATTTCAGAAGCTGAATATTTAAGGATGTCAAAAATAAGAGGAAAATGAATAGTAACCGGAATCACTATTCACACCGGAATTACTATTCACACCGGAATTACTATTCACCGGAATCACTATTCACACCGGGTGAATAGTAACCGAAGTTACTATTCATGTGAATAGTACCCAAAAGTACTATTCATAAAGTAAGAAACATGTGGGGCCCACATGAATTAAAAATCAAACTTTGAAATTGAAAAGTTCGGTGAAGTTTGAATTTGAAAGGTTGGCAGCGGCTGTGGAAAAATTAGGCAGATAATATACGTAATCAATTACGTATATTAGCTGCATAGTAACTTTCTAAAATATTTAAATAGGCCTGTTGTATTTCATTTCAAAACACACCTCAACACACAACTCTCTCTTCTCTCTCATATATTTTCTGTGTAAGCTGCTAGATAGTCCGTCAAGTAGGAAAGTCGGCTTAGCCCACTTTCAGGCAGTGTCGGGTAGAAGGTCCTCGTGCCTAAACTATCCTTAGGAGTGTTCTAATTTTGAAGCTAATCCATTGGATTAGAAGTTGTAACACCCCTTCGAGTTTATTATCAATAAAGATATATTCTCGGAATTATTTTTAATTTTTAGAGTATCGTATTCAACCCCCCCTTCTACGATACTTTGGGACCTAACATGAAATATATCACAAATTAGAATTAACAATCACAAAGCATTGCATTACACATGCATTCTAGCGTCAAACCAATAAACACAAATCTAATAAACTAGCAAAAAATAAAAAAAAACAGAATAACACTAACCAACCTAACAGAAAACAAGAGCTATATAGGGAGACAAGTCAACAAATAAATAAATAATTGACAATGATAAACTAGACAAACAAAAACAAATTACAACGAAAAAAATAAATAAAACAGGGAGCCAAAACCAAATATCTAACATAAAGTGATGCCAAGGCAAGACATAATATTAGAAAGAAATGAAATATTAGAATACAAAGAAAAACAAGTCAAGAGACGCAATAAACACAATCATAAAGAAAAAAAAACCCTACTGAAACAATAGACAATCTAAAATTAACACATATTATAGGCAGGACAGGGCATAAACTAAGTGTTAAACATATATGCATGCTATTTGCTAACATATATGAATAAGGAATAAGTGGGTGTCTAATAAACATATAAATAACATGTGGACTCAAAACATAATAAGAAAAGATTCTCCCTGTCAAAATGAGATAACCAGCGCCCTCTCTCTCTCTCTTTCTGATAGAAACGACAGTAGTGCCCAGCATAGATGACAAATCTGATCAACAAAAAACGGTGCTCTGATACCAGTGAAACATTTATACAAAAATATTACTTACTAATAAAAATGTAGTATATGAAAAGGGCTCCGATGAAATTGTGAACAAGCAACTAAATTATTTTGTGTGCTTTTTCAATGGACATTCTTCCACTATTTATAGGAATTTCTCAACCCATCTACGCCCTTTAAATTTGTAACTGCCCTTATGCTTTCACTTCAATAATTAGGAGATATGTAACTCCCACAAATATTAACTTTGTAACTCCAACAAGTAATAACTTTGTAACTCTCACATGTAATTATATTTACACCATATATCAAATATATTATTCTTGTAATTAATTAATATATTTGTAACTCCATGCAATTAATGCATTTTATTTTCTTTTTATATTTATCAAATAAAGTCAAATATACAACATGACCGACAAATTAAACCTCACCGCCGTCGATTAGACCTAACCGCCGTTGTCCAATTAAATCTCACTGCCACCATCCGATTGAGAAGCTGCCCCTACGGGGCCTGTCACCAGAAGGAGAAGAAGGTCGCCGTTGAATCGAGTGAAGGAGATGAAGCCTCGTCCGTCAATCGAATGAAGGAAGAAGGCAGCGAGAAGAAAGCGTACTATATGATGATGAGAATAATCAGAAGTCGAAGAACACAGTTATTCAAAGGTCGTATTTTTAAAAAAATAAAAAGTTAAAAACAAAGTTGGTAGTAAAGTTAAAAACATATATATTTGTAAATATCCCTAAAATTTGTTCACTATGATGTTTTTTGTGAGATTTGAGAAATAACGAGAGAGCGGTTCATTAGGAAAAAACATGTTTAACGCAGTTGATCATGTAAAAACGTGTTAACCGTTAGAATTGAATATTAACTTTTTTTTTAATTTTTTTTTTTTATCTAAATTTGTCAAAATAAGTTAACATTTAAAATTTGAGAAAAATAAACGATGGTAATACACGATTTTTAGTTAACATAAGAAAGTTGTAGTAGAATTTTTTTTCTTTAATATAGAATTTAAGTGAATAACCAAATCAAATACAACAAATACACACGATGAATCAAAGCTAGGTCGTAAATGATATTGTTTATTTTATATAATATACTAAATATACAATATTTGGTTTTTGACTAGATCAATCAAATTTAGTGTGATTTTGAAATTTTGAGCAATATTTCTTTTTCCTAAATACTATTGTGCAATGTTATACTAGACAGAGTAACGATATCAATAAAAAAAGTAATATGTAAATATATAATATTAATTTTAACTAACAATGAATATATAAAATGATTTAAATAACTAGTTTGATAAAAACTAGATCTAATATTATAAAGTAAGTTTATTTAATTAATATAAACTAAAATTATATAACATAAGTATTATATTCAAGTACGAGAAAAGAAAGTAAATTTTAATAATTGAAACCAAATATAATAAGTAAAATAATTAAATCATCACCAAAGAATAGTTAAAGATAATAATTAAGCCATCACTAAATAATAATTAAACCTAAAATTAGGGGAAGTTAGTTGCATAAAAACTAAAAATAAAATTAGGGGAAAACCGAATTAGTAATGGAGGAGAAGATGGTTAGATGGGTTTAGGGCTGTAAACGAACCGAGCCGAGCCGAGCATTGACCGAACCGAGCCGAGCTTTTACCTTAACGAACCGAGCCGAGCTTTGATCTTAACGAACCGAGCTGATTTCTTAACGAACCGAGCCGAGCTTTGACCGAACCGAGCCGAACTCGAGTTGTTCACGAACAGCTTCGATCCGAGCTCGAGCTGTTCGCAAACAATTAATTTGTCACGGATTATTATTTCTATTTTTTAAAAAATATTTCTCGACGATCCAACCGTACGGTACGGATGTCAAGATATATCTAATTTAGTGATATTACTAAATTTTCAAAAAATAAAAAATTAATTTGGTTGGAGATCTTAGTAGATCACTACTATTCTAACTAATACTAGTAACTAGTGCTTTGTCACGAATTGATGTTTCTATTTTTTAAAAAATATTTCTCGACGATCCAACCGTACGGATGTCAAGATTGACAAGATATATCTAATTTAGTGATATTCCCAAATTTTCAAAAAATAAAAAATTAATTTGGTTGGAGATCTTAGTAGATCACTACTATTCTAACTAATACTAGTAACTAGTGCTTTGTCACGAATTTATGTTTCTATTTTTTAATAAATATTTCTCGACGGTCCAACCGTACGGATGTCAAGATATATCTAATTTAGTGATATTCCTAAATTTTCAAAAAATAAAAAATTAATTTGGTTGGAGATCTTAGTAGATCACTACTATTCTAACTAATACTAGTAACTAGTGCTTTGTCATGAATGATGTTTCTATTTTTTAAAAAATATTTCTCGACGATCCAACCGTACGGATGTCAAGATATATATAATTTAGTGATATTCCCAAAGTTTCAAAAAATAAAAAATTAATTTGGTTGGAGATCTTAGTAGATCACTACTATTCTAACTATACTAGTAACTAGTGCTTTGTCACGAATTGATGTTTCTATTTTTTAAAAAATATTTCTCGACGATCCAACCGTACGGATGTCAAGATATATATAATTTAGTGATATTCCCAAAGTTTCAAAAAATAAAAAATTAATTTGGTTGGAGATCTTAGTAGATCACTACTATTCTAACTATACTAGTAACTAGTGCTTTGTCACGAATTGATGTTTCTATTTTTTAAAAAATATTTCTCGACGATCCAACCGTACGGATGTCAAGATATATCTAATTTAGTGATATTCCCAAATTTTCAAAAAATAAAAAATTAATTTGGTTGGAGATCTTAGTAGATCACGACTATTCTAAGTAATACTAGTAACTAGTGCTTTTTCACGAATTGATGTTTCTATTTTTTAAAAAATATTTCTCGACGATCCAACCGCATGGATGTCAAGATATATCTAATTTAGCGATATTCCCAAATTTTCAAAAAAAAAAAAATTCAAAAAATAAAAAATAAAAAATAAAAATTAAGAAAACAAAAGGCCTTCATTCAATTAATCAATTTCCAATCCACTAGTCAAGGCCCAAGGCCCAAGTATATTATAACCCGACCCAAATCAAATACCTAAAAACTAATACTACCTAACCTAAGTGTAAAATTAAAAAGATAGCCAGCCGCATCCCCCAATTTTATTACACTCTCAGTCTCTCACTCTCCGTCTCCGACTCTCCGTTCTTGCCCCAAGTAAACTCAGTTCAATTCAAAGGTCTCTCTCTCAATTCAAAGGTCTCTCTCTCAATTATAACACACCAATACATACAGCCGCTGTTGCCAATCTCTCTCTCTCTCTCTCAGGTATTCAATTCTCTCCTCGATAAGCTTACAATTCATGTATCTATATGTTTACTTTTGTATATGTGTGTATGTATAGTTTTCCGATTAATTGAATTAGCTGTTTGTGTGTATCAACTATCAAGCTCTAATTAATTTGATTCGATGCTTCGATAAGTAAATCCATCGCGAGTCACAACTAAACTAAATATGTGCAGACATAATATGTAGAGGCGAAACTAGTTTGTATGCACAAGCATAACTAAAGGAAAGGAGTAAAATAGATGTCAATGCCATACACATACACTTCAACCAGTAGTATTTGAAACTTTCATTAATTTATCACAGGACTAATACAAAAGAAGTAAACATAATTTCTTTTACAGATGGACGAACACAATCTAGACATGACTTGCTGTATTAACGTAAGTTTTGCTAATCAAAACCAAACTGATTAAACCTTAAACTTCTTCCTACACAGAAGACAGTACTTTGTTACACTATTACACTTCATGTACTATATATTACAAACAAGACAATAAATTATTAAAAGCTCAATAGCCATTCACTGACCAGAAGGGACTCAATAAAACTATAACTATTGCCGTCTACTTTTGTTTTTTATGTTACGACTTACAAGCTTATTATTCATAATTATTACTTTGTAACCATCAAATCTCAGCCTGTTATCAAGTAGTTCAGTTCAGTCCGACAGTCCATGATTGCCTTTTTCTGTTGTTAATGCAGGAATTTTTGATGGCATCCAAAAAAAGGCAGCACATCGAAATTATTCCAGAAAATGCGGAATTTGAACAAGAACCATTAAAAAGTCTTGGCGGCGATGATACACAATCTGAAGACACTGGTGAAGCTAATGATATAACACAGCGTGGCCCTGAGCAAGAGGAGAATTCCAGAAAAAAGAAAAAGAAAAGCACCAGCAGCAGCACCGTTGAAACTCAAGAATCCAATCAGCCAAACCCTTACCAAAAGAAGGAAAGACAGAAAAAATCGCGTTGCTGGCCATATTTGGACACTTTTGTGGAGAATAATAAGAAGTTTGCGGTTTGCAAACTATGCAAAGACAAAATGAAGTATGGCAGCACAGGGTGCACGACAACATTCAATAGGCACGTGGATAAATGTTTGGTTGCACATGGACGCTCACATCAAATGCAACTTCAGTTTCAACCGAGTGGTGACAAATCGTCCGAGGTAACAGTTGCAAACTTCCAATATGATCATAATGAGATGAGAAAAGTCATTTCTCATTATATTTTAGTAAATGAGTTACCCTTTGTGCATGTTGAAAGCTTTATGTTTAATATGATCATGACAAAAGCTACCCCCTTCTGGCAAAAAATAAGTAGGCAAACTCTTAAACAAGATTGCATGTCCACTTATGAAATTGAAAAAAAGAAATTGAAGGAAATTTTCAAATCTGTTAGGAAGATAAATATTACAACAGATATGTGGACTTCCTCACATCAAAAAATTGGATATATGGTTGTCACTGGACATTGGATCGATCTTGATTGGAAGCTGAACATGAGAGTTTTAAATTTTTGTAATGTCCCACCCCCACATAGTGGATATGTTATCTCAGAAGCTTTGTTCAAGAGTCTGAATGAATGGGGTATTGTTGATAAAATCGGGACATTGACTGTGGATAATGCAAGGGCAAACGATGTTGCTTTGCGAAACCTAAAACAAACCTTTAGTGTCAGAAAAAAATTATCAATTGATGGGAAACTTTTCCATGCAAGATGTTGTGCACATATTCTGAATTTATGTGTCCAGGATGGGTTAGACCCAATTAGAGAAATTGTCGAAAAAATTCGGGATGGGGTTAAATATGTGGCAGGCTCAGAGGGCCGAAGAATTAAGTTTGCTGAAGTTGCTATGTCTTTAGGTTTGAAATCTAAAAAACTGATTCTTGATGTTCCGACACGTTGGAATTCAACCTTTAACATGTTGTCATGCGCTATCGAGTTTAAAAATGCGTTTTTAGTGTTTGCCAGATCAGAAGATGCGTTTAAAGTTTATGTGCCGGATGAAGAGGATTGGGAAAGAGTTGAAGGAGTGTGTTCTTTCCTTGAGGTCTTTTGTGATGCCACGAAAGTTGTTTCCGGGACCGAGTATTCCACTTCGAACTTGTTTCTATCAGAAATTAGGTTGGTTAAGCAAGTAATTGACAAAAATATGATTCACCCAAATCTGCATATTCGAGGGATGGCGCGAGCTATGATATTAAAATTCGATAAATATTGGGGGGAAACCAATCTGATAATGGCGTTCGGTGCTGTCATGGATCCGCGGTTTAAAATGAAGCTTCCTACCTTTTGTTTTCCTACACTTTATCCGCTGCCAGGTGAATCAGAAAAAAATCTGACCTATCTAGCAAATACATTGGCTGAACTTTATCAAGAATATTGTAGGTCAGAAAAGGAAACTAATGCTGATCGGAACGAATCAAGTCAGGTATCGTCTTCCGATGCTAACTTCATTATTGAACAAACCGAGACACCACAAGGCTTTAATGAATATGAGAGTTTTATAAGGGAGAGTGGTGGTATTATGGAAACCACAAAATCAGAATTGGAAGAGTACTTGAGTGAGAAAATTGTTCCTCCGTGTTCAAAATTTGACGCTCTAACATGGTGGAAAGGAAACGCTTCAAAATTTCCCATTTTGTCTAAGATGGCAGCTGATGTGTTGAGTATTCCCATTAGCACTGTGGCTTCTGAGTCAACTTTCAGCGCTGGGAGTAGAGTGATTGAACCACATCGCTCTTGTTTAAAGCCCGAAACTGTTGAAATGTTGTTATGTGGAGCAGATTGGGTGCGGGAACTGTATGGACTGAAAAAATCTAAGCAGGTATTACTACTATAATACAAGTATATAAAAAATATTAAAATAATGTCGCTATGTCGATTTGTCACTGATTTACTTATAAACTAAGCTGACCTGTTTAATAATCTTTTAAATGCAGAAGAAGGACGATAAAGACATTGTGATACATTTAGATTGAAGGACAGATCTGATATTTCTTTGTAAGTAATTTTAATTTCGTGTAAAGATTTGCATATTTGCATATTTCATTCTGAGTTCATTTTCAGTGTGCTTTACCGCTTTTTCGCGTGATTAGTAATATATATCTTTGCTCCAAAGATTCTGAGTTCATATTTGCAAATAATTGTCTTACGTACTGATCAAGTAGGCTTGAACTATTTGCTAAAAACTGAAACCCTCAACTCTGAATTGATATTTGCATGTGGCTTGAACTATTTTGCATATTTTCATATTTGCATATTTTAGAGATAGCATGTCAGTTCTATTTTTATCAAAGCATGACACCACTGTGGTATACTGTGATTATATTTAAAGCTATAGCTATCATTCACACAGACATAAATGCAGCCTTGATAGTTGATATGCATTGTATTTGTGGACTTGTGGACTGTGGACTTGTGGCTGTGGCTGTGGCTGTGGACTGTGGTTAAGGTCACTGCAAATCTGCAATGCAATTGCTTTTTTTCAGAACTGAACATTTTGATTTTTGCATTTTATTGAACAGGTCACAGGTGGAATGGTGGATCAACGCTTTGCAATTTGCATTTTATTGAACATGTCATTGTCGGATATGGTCCTATGGATGGCAGGATGGGAAGTTTCAAGTTGGGAACTCTAGAAAGTAGAAAGTAGAACCTTTGAAGTTTGAACCTTTTAAATTTTAATATGTAATCGTTGAAAGAATTTGTAATAGATTTATTATTTATGATTATGATATTATGTGGCCACTGCTGACTGCCCAGTGCCCAGTACCTTGATTATGGTTATTGTAACTTTTAAATTAAAAATGTTCCTAGTATATTATATAATTTATATTATAGAAAATATTGTAAAATTTGAATTTTTTTCGAGCTTAACGAGCCGAACGATCTCGAGTCGAGCTCGAGCCGAGCTCGAGCCGCACAAGACAAAAGCTCGGCTCGAGCTAGTTTTCTTAACGAGCAGAAAATCGTGTTCGAGCTCGAGCTAGTTTAGCAAACGAACCGAGCCTAACGAGCTCTTAACGAGCCGAGCTCGAGCTTGTTCGATAAAAGCTAGTTTCGTTTACAGCCCTAGATGGGTTGGAGCAAGAGAGAAAGATCGATGATGGGGTGTTGGAGGAAACTTTTTTCAGAATAAATCAATTTATTTTAAGACAAAATTAGAGATTTCTAATTTTCCAACTTATTTTTGCAATTTATTGAATCTAAAACGTACATTAAATACTTATATAAAAAATTTATTAAAATATAAAATTTTTAACGGAAAATAAGTCAATAGATAAGCCGGAGGATGATTATACTTTGATGGAGGCTCTTAAGATGGCGAGAAAGAGGGAGAAGGAAAATGATTGAGATATTGAATGGGGGACGGATGGTGATACTTCGTCAGATGAGACGTTGACGACGGGCAGTTCGGTGTCGTTGAAATTGGAGGAGTCGTCAAATTATGATTTTGATGGATTTTCAGAGGATGAGTGTGTGGAGGAGGAAGCAGAGTCGGAAGAGGATCTTGTACTCGAAGATGAGCGTGATGAAGTAGATTATGGTCTCAAATTCGTAGTCAAGGAGGGGCCAAGGCCAACCATAACCAATCCTAGAAGACCCAAGAAGATTTACAAACGCAACTATAAGGATTCCGTACTCCGTGACAACCGATATCCTGTTGCTGCTTTAGCCAAACTGGCTCTTGCTCACTATAATGCTATTCGGGGTACAAAATATACATATATTGGTTTGGTCAAGGCTTACAAAGCTCTTGCAGATGGTTTTCATTTCTCCATCCGTTTCAAAGCCTACTTGCCTGCTGCTCAAACTACTCCAATCAACTTTCAAGCAATGCTTTTTCAGGGAATTCCTCACAGACCAACACCAGGCAGAAAAAGACGCTTAAATGATGTGATTGTTCGCTGTGTCTACCCTCTGCCCAATCCACCTCAGGTGATTCCCAACTCGCCTTACTTTCCGTGTTTGGTAGGATTGTTCTAGGACAGAGCTTATCTTCTAGTATTGCTTTTTCTCAATTTCTCCCTACATCCATGTTTATTGCTTCCATTCATTTCTTAATTGACAATGAACTGTCTGGGAAGCAAGATTGTTAGCAATGAACTGTCTGTACTTGTATCTTGTGCAAAGACGTCAAAGTTGCTTTGATGTTCTTGTCATGAGTTTCAGCTTATATAGGTTCTCTCTTCTAATTTGGACGTCTGAGTAAACATGCCTTACAATAAAACAACTAGTTATACTGCCCTTCCCGGACGGTATTACTTTCTAATTACTGTTTACTGAGTTATTCCGATTGCTTCCTTGCCGATTTTGTGATTAAAAAATGTACCATGTTACGTTAGTGGGTTCTGTACGTTCTTCTTTTGATTGCTGTATAACACAAACAGATGTAATTATAAATTTTATCAAGTTGAGTATCTATGAATTATAAAAAAGAAAACAAAAAGGTTGAGTATCTATCAACATGTTTGGCTCCTACTTGAGATTAGTTACTTTATAAAATATTTAGTGAAAATTATATTTTTTACTTAAAAAATTTCAATGAGTGTTTGGATACACCATTAACGGACGATTTGATCGGAGGCCATACACTAAAAAAGGCATAGAATGGCGTGAAAAAGAAAAATGGGAAAATTAGTACATCATGTCTACTTACTTTTGGAGATTTAACTTGGAATTTCAATCTATGTGTGATAATGCTCCTTGCTCCATTCTACCGCACTTTTCCCTCTTTCGGCGGTGTTTGGACGGAGATGCGGTGTAGCTTTTCCCTCTTCCGGCGGTGTTTGGTCGGAGATGTGGTGTTGCCGTCGCACCTGTCCCTCTTCCGGCGGTGTTGGGACGGAGATGTGGTGTTGCTGTCGGAAGGGAGCCTGCAAAACAATGCTTGACCGGGGGTGGTGGCCGTCAAGCACCTCCGGCGTGAGAGTAAGTAACTTGGTGGTGGAGAATACAAGAAACAATATCGGAAAGTACAAATTCTGGTGACTGAGATTTAGAGAGCATATCTGAGATGTGAGAGTGTGAGAGTGATTGTGAGAATTTTCAGCCCCCAAATGTGTGAGTTTACCTTGGTATTTATAGAGGGCTGAGCATCCGGTCGGTTCGGTCCCAAAAAACCGGACCGGTTCGGTTTTTTGGGTTCAGACCGGTTTTGCTCGACCCTAGTGTTACCTCCTTTTGTCCGGAAGAATGTGCTGGAGGAAGAATGTGCTTTTTGTCCGGAAGAATGTGCTAGAGGAAGAATGTACCCTAGTGTCTCCTCCTCTTGTCTGGAAGAATGTACCCTAGCGTCTCCTTCTCTTGTCCGGAAGAATGTACCCTAGTGTCTCCTCCTCTTGTCTAGAAAAATGTACCCTAGTGTCTCCTTCTCTTGTCCGGAAGAATGTACCTTAGTGTCTCCTCCTCTTGTCTAGAAGAATGTACCCTAGTGTCTCCTCCTCTTGTCTGGAAGGAGGATGTTTTTGGGACATGGTTATATCAGGAGGGTAAAAGAGTAATTCTTCGGAAGGGTATTAACATTTCCCCCCACTCCTGCAACTTACTTTAGTGGGTTGGAGGAGTAAATGCGTAATGCTGACATGCTTTTTCATTTTTTATAGATTCAACGGCTCTTTGTAACGGCTAGTTGTTGGAGGCCTATAAATACTTGAGTTTCCTTCAAGAGTTGGGATATCATATTTTCTCAAAATCTTTCATCCCTTATTTTCTCTGTTGTAAGTCTTGAGAAGTTCTTCATGGAGGGAGGGAGGAAGAATTGCTACTGTGACATGCCCGTGGTTGTGAAAACCATATGGGCCGGAAGCAATGCTGGTCGGAGGTTTGAGCGCTGTGCCACCAAGGAGTGTCACTATGATATGTGGATAGATGAGCCTCTTGGTGCCCGAGCTTGTGAGGCCATTGAAGAGCTGGTTCGGGAGAACAATCAGCTACACCGCTTTTACATGCAGAAGATTGACCGCTTGAGGGCTTGGGAGATGACCAAGCGGGAAGCCATGTTGGCAAAGCTGCAGGAGTTGAAAGACGAGGTGGTCCGTGAGGAGTCTGAAGATGAAGATGCTTCAGCTTAGCTTTATATATTTTCTTTGTATCCTAATGAGGACTCGAGGGGTCTGTCCTTCATTTGTCTTCCTTGCATTGTAATCCTTTCCCTAATGAATGGAACATAGTTTCTTTCTCTTTCTACAAATATCTTTTTGATTGTTTTGAGATGTGTTCCCCCCGGGCATCACTTGTGGGTAAAGTCCACTAGTGATGGCCGTAGAATTTTTCATAAATGTTTGAGGTGGAAGAGGTACAAGGAATGTAGTATCCCATGAAAGTTTACTAAATTTGAATTTGGTGCCCCCAGGCATTGTTGGCCGATAGTGTCCGGTAGCAAAGGTCTCAAGACTGAAATCAAAAAATTTGTAAATGTTTATATCAGAGTGAAGGAATTTTTGTAAGGCGGAAAGGTTTTTGAGAAGGAAGGAATTTTTGTGAGGAGGAGGAATTTTGAGAAGGAAGTATTTTTGTGGGGGGGGGGGGGTAATTTTAAGAAGGAAGAATTTTTTGTGAGGGGAGGAATTTTGAGAAGGGAGTAATTTTTGTGAGGAGGAAGAGTTTTATTTATTTATTCATTATTATTATTATTGTTATATTTTGAATAGTTCAAGTTTGGTGCACCACAATTTTTTTTTTGTTTTGTTTTTTTTTTGTTGTTTTTTTTTTTTGAAAAATACCACGAATAACAACATGAAGAAACATAATTATTCGACTATATCTGAATTTGTGTTGATTCTATAAGTTGTGAAAGCGGGTACGATAATGGGAAGGCGGGACTTGTTTTTTAGAGTTGGAGGCGGGATCGGGTTTTTGCCTTAGTTTCTATATGGGTGTAGTGTTGCTTTGAGAAGGCGGGCATGAGCAACTAGAGGTAGCCTTTGCTTTAACAAGTCCATGACAGCTTAATATAAATAATGTTCACAGTTGCTGCATGTAGTTTTCAAAAAGGTTGCACATGAGTTGAGGTGTAAATAATTAATTATGTAAACAATTACATGACAAATAATACTAGCTAAATCATAAAATGATTCTTAACTCTTCAGACATTTGCAATTTAATAATGCTCAAGGACCAAAAGGCTACTTTGAAGGCTAAACTTTTACATAAAAATAATGCTTCACGTGGCCTAATTATGGGATGCCCTAGTTATGGAATTATAAGTTGTGAAAGGTGATGCTATAATGATTTTGTCAGAAGCGTGGTTTTGTAGTCTGTTCATAGCAGGTTTCCTTCTATGTATATGTGAGTATATATTTGTGTATGTATAGATGCCTTATAATAAAGAGATAACTTGCCAGGAGGAATAGCCAAAAGTTCGACGAAACAAAATGGAAGGATGAATCGAACTCACGACACGAACATGCAGCTTAATTTTCCAACTATATAAAACAGGTATATACCCTTGCTCCACCATTTACTTTGCCTTCCTTTTTTTTTTTGTATATCTATTGCACCTGCACATGAGTTTTCAATCTTTACTCTGTTGTCGTCCCCTAGCATGTTTGCATGTTTTTGTTTCTGGATCTTGCATGGTGTCTGTATTTGGTAAAAATATGTAATGGTAGTGTAGTCGTGATAGCGTTTTCTGCAGCTCATCTATCATTTTTGTAGCTTTTATTTTTCTTCTCGGTTTGGTCACGTACATAATCAGAGTAGACGAGAGAGGAGTCGAGTGAACTTGTAGGGAAAAATTACTCCTCCGTCAGAAAAGTCGTTTCTACGCAATCATTTTACCAGGTATATATGTTTTTGTGTTTGTATTTCCATAATGGTAATCCTAGTTGTAGGTTGAGGAGTATGGTGCGTAATTATACCCGTGTATATGGTAGTTGTCGGGGGTTTGTATATATATGTTATCATATCTTGGTTACATTTTGGTGACTGAACTGGTTGTTGTTAAACCTATATATATATATATATATATGTATATGCTAGATAAGAGGTGGGTGCGTATATAGAAGGTTTTATATGTTTGTGAAGGTTTGAATGTAGAATGCTATATGCGTATTCCGGTTTGTCTGTATCGGTGAAGGTTATGACAGTCTAAAGTTGACGTATAGTTCATATACCTGATTTTGAAATATCATGTCATGAATGACCACCACCAGCTGTTAGTTTCCGTATTACCTCAGCACTCCAATCAACTGGTGACGGAAACGAAACATATGTACATTTCTCATTAGCAGAATGGCCATAGCCGTGGTAACCTCAGTCGTGAAGCTTTCCATCTCTTTGTGATAGGTTTAGAGAGAAATGATGGAAATAGGACTTGAAGATAGGTGGAAACTTGTTGAGCTTGTGGAAGAATTGAATTGCACTGTTATTCGAATCTTGAAGGATTAAATTCAAAAAAACAACACAAGATGAAGCTTGTGATGCTACATCGATGTGTATCTATTAACATATGTCTCCTTTATTTACCATACAAATCATTTTGTGTGGATAGACAATATGAGGTCTGCAAGAGTGCCAGGTACTGTGGAAACCAAAGCATACGATTCCCGTTTTATACTGAAAAAAATTCAGATTATTGTGGGTTGCCAGGATTTGAACTTACCTGCTTAAAAAATAATGTCTCATTACTTAACATATCCGGAGACCACTATAGAATTACTGAAGTATTCTACGCAAACAATTCTTTCCGTGTATCTAATATTTTAAGTTCAAGAAGTGGTTTCTGCAGTCTGGACAAAATTAGCAACTTATCTTTGTCTACTGATCGTCGGTTTCAACTTTCAACTACTTGGCACTTCAAATCTAATTTTATTATCAAATTGTACATCAGGGTCAGAGCAGATACTTTCCAGGTATAACATTGGCTGTAAAGAAGGGAAGAATGATGCAGATTGGGTTCTGGCTATGAAGACAGAAGATTCAGATTTCATATGCAACTGAAGTGTGCTCCTTTATAGCAGTTGGACCCATACGAAATTATAGTTCCATCATGGTTTGGTCTCGCAAAACCTGAAGTGCGACTGAGGAGGCGGGATAATTTAGGTGGAAGCGGGACAGTGGGGTAGCAGGACTGTGGGTAGATGTAGTGTTGCATGCGTACAACGTAGCCTGCATACATTGCTCTACTGTCTGAAGGCGGGATAAGGACACATAATACGTAGTAGAGAAGGCGGGATGCAGCGGATTGTTTGTGTGACTTAGAGTTTTTATTGCTGGGTTTGCAACTGTATTTAGTTTGTTTGTGTGTTATGGACTGTCTTTCCCTATGTTTGGGAAAACTTTTTTCCGGAATAAGTCAACTTATTTTAAGACAAAGTTAGAGATTTCTAACTTTCCAACTTATTTTCCAACTTATTTTTGCAACTTATTGAATCTCAAACATACATTAAATACTTGTATAAAAAAAAATTATCAAAATATAATTTTTTTATCCGAAAATAAGTCCATAAGTCCATAATATAAGTTATGCCAAACAGGTGCTTTGTGTTTGGGAGTAGATATAAGGGGAAATAGAAGGTGGGACTAGGTTCACAAATTGGGAGCGGGACCAAGTTTTGGTGACTTGGTTTTTTAGGTGTGGATTTTTTGTGGAAAAAAGCGGGAATGAGGGTAAATGGACTTAGAAGAATTCATTATACTGCATGCATGAATGGTCTCGTTTATGGAAAATGAAACATAGTAGGTAGTAATTGATGAAAAAATTGATAAGATGCTTGACGCCGACCTTATTTGTGAAGTCACTTATCCTGAATGGGTGATAAATGTAGTTTTGGTAAAGAAGTCCAATGGAAAATGGAGAGTTTGTATCGACTACACTGATCTTAATGCGGCTTGCCCAAAAGACCCTTGCCCTCTTCCAAGTATTGATCAACTGATTGATGCCACTGCAGGTCATCTCATGTTAAGCTTCATGGATGCTTTTTCCGGATATAATCAAATCAAGTTGGCACCAAAAGACAGAGAGAAAACATCCTTCATCACCCATCGAGGAGTTTATTGTTACAAGGTTATGCCTTTTGGCCTTATCAATGCCGGAGCGACTTATCAAAGAATGATGAATAAAATCTTTGCCGGACAGCTTGGTCGCAATATGGAGGTATATGTTGACGATATGATAGTTAAATCTTTACTGCTGGAAGCTCACCTTGAAGATTTGAAGGAATGCTTCGAGAAGTTAAAAACTCACAACATGAAGTTAAATCCGGATAAATGTACATTTGGCTTGGAGGCAGGAAAATTCTTAGGTTTCTTGGTCAGTCAAAGAGGAATAGAAGCCAATCCTGAAAAGATTCAAGCAATTTTGGATATGCGTCCTCCTAAGACAATTCGTGACGTGCAAAGGTTAACAGGCAGGTTAGCCGCCTTGAGAAGATTTATATCTAAGCTAGCGGAGAGATGTCTACCTTTCTTCCACACCCTAAGGGGAGCAACATATACGAAGGTTATCATGTGGACGCCCGAATGTCAAGCCGCCTTCGATGACTTGAAGGCATATCTCTCAAGGCCACCTTTGTTAACAACAGCTGCTGGGAAGAATGATGCAGATTGGGTTCTGGCTATGAAGACAAAAGATTCAGATTTCATATGCAACTGAAGTGTGCTCCTTTATAGCAGTTGGACCCATACGAAATTATAGTTCCATCATGGTTTGGTCTCGCAAAACCTGAAGTGCGACTGAGGAGGCGGGATAATTTAGGTGGAAGCGGGACAGTGGGGAAGCGGGACTGTGGGTAGATGTAGTGTTGCATGCGTACAACGTAGCCTGCATACATTGCTCTACTGTCTGAAGGCAGGACAAGGACACATAATACGTAGTAGAGAAGGCGGGATGCAGCGGATTGTTTGTGTGACTTAGAGTTTTTATTGCTGGGTTTGCAACTGTATTTAGTTTGTTTTTGTGTTATGGACTGTCTTTGTGTTTGGGAGTAGGTATAAGGGGAAATAGAAGGCGGGACTAGGTTCACAAATTGGGAGCGGGACCAAGTTTTGGTGACTTGGTTTTTTAGGTGTGGATTTTTTGTGGACAAAAGCGGGAATGGGGGTAAATGGACTTAGAAGAATTCATTATACTGCATGCATGAATGGTCTCGTTTATGGAAAATGAAACATAGTAGGTGGTATTGAGTGAGAGTGGACCATGCAGACATAAAATTGCTTGTGACATGTGATTGAAGTATATATATATATATATATATATATATATATATATATATATATATATATATATATATATATATATATATAAATAGTGGTACTGCATGTGGGGTTCAAAAATACCACAGTATTCTATGTGTGGGTGTGTTTACCTAGTTAATAAAGGTTATCACCAATCAACCTTTGAAGAAGCTTCTACACAAGCCAGATTTGTCAGGGAGATTGATCAATTGGGCAGTAGAATTAAGTCAATTTTCTATCTCATATGATTCAAGAAAGGCCATTAAGGCACAAGCTCTATCGGACTTCGTTGTAGAATGCTCTTTTGGTAATCAAGAAAAGATGCCAACTTTAGAAGATGATCCTCCTGCCAATGAACCTGTCTCTTCTGCCAAAGAACCTATCCCTCCTCCGAAACCAACATGGAAACTCTTCGTGGATGGATCTTCTACTTCGACAAGGAGTGGAGCAGGGTTAATCCTGATCAGCCCAGAAGGGTTCCAAGTAATGCAAGCCATAAGATTCACTTTCAAAGCTATAAACAATCAGGCTGAGTATGAAGCACTTATTGCAGGACTTAACTTGGCAAGAAGTCTCCAAGTTCAACACCTTTCCATTTTCAGTGATTCTCAGATTGTGGTAAGGCAAACTAATGGGGATTATACTACAAAAGATATCATCCTCACCAAGTACCAAGCCTTGGTCAAATCCCTCCTTTCTCTCTTTGTCAGCCACACACTTGTCCAAGTGGATAGAAGTGACAACACCATTGCAGACTTGTTGTCCAAGCTAGTGGAGTCGGAAAAAGACCACTTAGATGGTTCTGTCTATTTCGAAGAATTGAAGGTGCCAGCTATTGAGGGACACCAAATCATGGAAGTGGTCGTTGCCGACTCAAATTGGATGACACCAATCGTTGACTACTTGAAGGAAGATATTCTACCCGATGATTCTACCAAGGCCAAACAAATCCGATCTCAAGCCGCCAAATATTTCATTCAAGATGACATTCTCTATAAGAGGACTTTCGATTCTCCCATCCTCAAATGCATCGACCCAGATGAAGCTCTATATTGCATGAGAGAAGTTCATGAAGGGATTTGTGGAGATCACATGGGGGGAAAAGCTCTAGCTCATAAAATTCTTAGGCAAGGATACTTCTGGCCTACTTTGATTAAGGATTGTAAATCTTTTGTCAAGAAGTGTACACAGTGCCAGCTCTTCAGTAATGTCCCTAAGCAAGCACCTGCCTTGCCCTCATCTATTCTTTCCCCCATCCCCTTCGCCATGTGGGGGATCGACATCATGGGACCTTTCCCCAAAGCTAAAGGAGAACTCCAATATGTGATGGTGGCAATTGATTATATGGCTAAATGGGTGAAAGCTAAGGCACTAAGAACAATCACTCAAGAAGACACCATTAAGTTTGTCAACGAAAATATTATCACAAGGTTTGGAATCCCGAGAGTGATGGTGTCTGACAATGGAACCCAATTTGTCGGGTCAAAGTTCGTGAAATTCCTTTCTGAGAGGGGAGTGAAGCATAAGAAAGCTTCCGTATGCCACCCTCAAAGCAATGGACAGGTAGAAGAGAAGTCACAAACCGAACCATTGTGCGAGGTTTAGAGAAAAGACTCCAAGCATCTAAGAAAAAATTGCCTGAAGAGCTACCGAACGTGTTGTGGGCTTACCGCACATCTGCCCGAAGCAGTACCAAGGAAACCCCTTTTAAACTAGCATTTGGTACCGAAGCCTTGCTCCCGGTAGAAGTGGGATCACCTTCCTACTGAGTTCTAAACTTTGATGAAGAAGCCAACAATGAAGGTCTCCGAGACAACATCGAACTTATTGATGAAGTTAGAGATGAAGCTGTGCAGAGGATGGATACGTATAAGGAAAAAACCAAGGAATTCTTTGCGAAGAAGACAAGAATTCGAAAATTTGAGGAAGGAGACTTGGTTCTACGGGCAACAGAAGCTTCCGACCCACGTCATACGGGAAAACTCATGCCCAAGTGGGAAGGTCCTTACAAGGTGAAACATGTACTACGCCCAGGTTCTTACAAGTTAGAAAGGTTGGATGGTACTGAAGTAAACAACACGTGGCATGGAGACAAGTTGCGAAAGTACTATACCTAAGGATTGTTTGTTCCTTTTCACTACTACTACTACTACTACAATCAAATGTTGGAGAAATACTTCTACGATTCTCCACAGCACATCGTCTATGCTGTTTAGGAACTCTCATCAACTACTCATATAATCAGCTTTCATGAATGAAGTATCTTTTTTCTAATCACAATATATGGCAAGTAATGCTATCTCAGACACAATTCAATGCATCGTATTATCTCATGAGATTCACTCTGACACAAGGCAAATAACATCATCTCGGACACAAGTAACACCCTCTCAGACACAAGGCAAGTAACATCGCCTCAGACACAAAATAAATACTATCGCAGACAAAAGTTATATTATTTCAGACACAATTTTACGATATGTTTGTCTCAAAATCTTTAGTACAAACTCAAAGAAGTAAATTATTTCATACAAAAGTAACACTACCTCAGATACAAATTTAAATGATCGATATTATCTCATGAGAGGTATTCGGACACAAGTAAGTAATTTCTCTCAGACACAAGTAGTACAACAATGATAGATAAAACATGAAAATGCTTCAAACACTACTACTTCCTCCACATCGAAAGAATCTGAGGAAGAAGCTCCAATATTACAAAGCGGTTCAAATGTAACACATGTACAAATAAAACAACAATACAAGTTTTAGAACATCATAAGACAAAAGGAAACATAGTCATGGTACAACCTAAACATGAGAAGTGCCACATCAAGGTATCAAGGCGGTGCACCCGTCTCCCTACGAGAGGAAGCATTCTGTCGGGCTCTCACCCAATCCAAGAAGTAAGTTTCAAAGCCTTCCCTCGATCTGCGAAGGTCATCTCTAAGAAACTCACGACAACAATCAACAACAAGCGGAGTCATCTTTCGGCTCTCGGCACCAACAGCTCTCGTAAACTCCACACTTCCTCGAAAGGCGGTCACAGCATTATCCAAGTCCTGCGTATACATCGGGGTGGCTTTATACTCCAGGATCACATTTTCTCTCGATGGCACAACAGCTAACTGTCCTTCTAGTAATCTCACCCTATTAGACAAGGTGACGTTTGCCGTTTCTGCAGCCTCAAGTTTTGCACTCACAACTTCCAACATCTTCTTGGCTCGGTTGGCATCATCCACGGCCTCTTTAACCTGATCTTCCAAACGCTTCTTATCAGCAGCAAATCCTTCCTCGGCATCCTTTCGCGTAAGATCAATGTCAGCTATTAAGGCATCTGATAGAGTATATTTTTATATATATTTTAGATGATTTTATTCTCATATTTATTGTGTTTTGCATTGATTTGGATTTTTATTTAATAGATTTTATTGTTTTATTGTAGGAAATAAAGAATTCATGACTTGGAAGGATTTGGAGCAAAAAGAGCTATTTTGGAGATAAAATAGGAGAAAATTCGTATTATTGGGCTGCACAGGCTGCCTGCACTGTTTGGGCCATATCTTGAGTTCCAGAAGTCAGAATTTAACGATCTTACTGTCCACGCGAAGCTTAGGGAATTATCTTTAATTCAGAGGTGGTCCAGTAAGCAAAATCCAACTGGAAGAGCCCAGAAACAGAGGAGAAAAATAAGTGACGAATTTTACAAGAAAATCCTATTCAATTATGGATATCTTTTTGTAAATTGATTAGAATATTAAAAATACTTTTATTAGGAGATAGAGATCAGATTTTATGAAGGAGTTTTATTATAAAAGAGGAGGAGAGCGTGAAAAGAAAAAGATAGATACACACATTAGAACTTTGTAAACATCTTTGGTGGAGATTTGTGGAGAAATTTTATTTTCTTTGAAGATTGAAGGTTTTTCTCTTTCTCTTTTCTTTATAATATGATTTGTTCAATTTATAATTCTTGTTTTGTTAATTCAATTATGAGTGAGTAGATAATTAATCTAGGGTTAAGTAGAACCCTAGTTATGATTGATGTGTGATTTTCCCAATTCCCCAATTTGATTGTTTAATTGCTTTTGCTTATTGAGTTGTTTTAATTAGCAATTACAAATCAGACGTGATTATGTGTATTGTTTGAACCAATATCTAATTATCAACGAGAGTTGGATTTAGATGGTTGTGATTTATCCAATAAGAACATGAGATTCTCCATGAGAATAGGTAGAATGGATTGTTAGGAAATTAGGGTGCTATGCTTAATGTCTCTAATATGCATGATACCATGAGAATAGGCTTGATTGTATTTTAGAGAAGCCATTAATACTTGAGAGAGGTTATTGGTATTCTTAGGGCGCATCTTTCCTGTTGAGCAGCGTACGATTAATTGGGGAGGGAATTCACAATTGCATCAATTCATGCTAGTGGGGATACTTAATTCTGGATGTTTTTAATATTTGATTAATACAGCGAAATTCTCTTAGTATAAAATTAGTTTAATAATCTCTCAAAATCTATTGTGTTACTTGCTTAGCCGAATTAAATCAGAAACAACTAGTGATTGATACGTTTGTCTCTGTGGGATCGACTCTGACTTACCCTACTACATAGTTAGAAGGATTTGTTAGAATTATTATTTGATAGGCACGCGACGGCCTTGTCAGCATCCTTCTCTAGATTTAGTGCCTTGACTTTCTTTTCTGCTAACTTTCGCTTAGCACGCTCTCAACAAGCAGCCAAAGCAGCACCATACCCATATCCACAAAACTGCATTATCACAAACGAGACGGATGTTAAGTAAGAGAGTGATATAAAGCACAAACAAAATAAAGTTATAAAAGTAGTTAAAAAGACACATACCCGAGCTCCAAATTTTTCCATTTTCTTAACAATTTTAGGTATTTTCATCCCACCAAGCTTATCCATATCATCTCGTGTCAAGAGCTTGGTCATAAGCTGCTTAGGAGCAGTAGGAAACAGATATCCAACGCCTCGCCTGCTAGCACCTGTAGTAGGATCCACTATCTCGTCATCAGAAGAAACTACATACTCAAAAGTAGAGTCAACCACCCGCCGCGACCCAATTCTCTTCTTCAAACCAACTTTAAAATGAGGGACAAGTACTTTAGGACGACATCTCTGTACACGTTTTCCCTCACCATGGTCCTTGTTCACATTGGTTTTCTTTTTCGGACTTGAAGTAGGATTTTCCTCTACATTCTTCCCTTTGTCACCAAGCATATCTACACATAAGTCAGAAAAGGTTATAAATACTTCGAGGTAAAATAGATTGTTGACAACAAATGCTATAATTGAACCATAGAAAGAACAATGTTAACAACAAAGATAACATACCATTGTTAACCAAAGGCTGTTCTAAAACTTGTATTGTTGTTTTATTTGTACTTGTGTTACATTTGAACCGCTTTGTAATATTGGAGCTTCTTCCTCAGATTCTTTCGATGTGGAGGAAGTAGTAGTGTTTGAACCATTTTCATGTTTTATCTATCATTGTTGTACTACTTGTGTCCGAATACCTCTCATGAGATAATATCGATCATTTAAATTTGTATCTGAGGTAGTGTTACTTTTGTATGAAATAATTTACTTCTTTGAGTTTGTACTAAAGATTTTGAGACAAACATATCGTAAAATTGTGTCTGAAATAATATAACTTTTGTCTGCGATAGTATTTATTTTGTGTCTGAGGCGATGTTACTTGCCTTGTGTCTGAGAGGGTGTTACTTGTGTCCGAGATGATGTTATTTGCCTTGTGTCAGAGTGAATCTCATGAGATAATATGATGCATTGAATTGTGTCTGAGATAGCATTACTTGCCATATATTGTGATTAGAAAAAAGATACTTCATTCATGAAAGCTGATTACATGAGTAGTTGATGAGAGTTCCTAAACAGCATAGACGATGTGCTGTGGAGAATCGTAGAAGTATTTCTCCAACATTTGATTGTAGTAGTAGTAGTGAAAAGGAACAAACAATCCTTAGTTATAGTACTTTCGCAACTTGTCTCCATGCCACGTGTTGTTTACTTCAGTACCATCCAACCTTTCTAACTTGTAAGAACCTGGGCGTAGTACATGTTTCACCTTGTAAGGACCTTCCCACTTGGGCATGAGTTTTCCCGTATGACGTGGGTCGAAAGCTTCTGTTGCCCGTAGAACCAAGTCTCCTTCCTCAAATTTTCGAATTCTTGTCTTCTTCGCAAAGAATTCCTTGGTTTTTGCCTTATACGTATCCATCCTCTGCACAGCTTCATCTCTGACTTCATCAATAAGTTCGATGTTGTCTCGGAGACCTTCATTGTTGGCTTCTTCATCAAAGTTTAGAACTCGGTTGGAAGGTGATCCCATTTCTACCGGGAGCAAGGCTTCGGTACCAAATGCTAGTTTGAAAGGGGTTTCCTTGGTACTGCTTCGGGCAGATGTGCGGTAAGCCCACAACACGTTCGGTAGCTCTTCAGGCCATTTTTTCTTAGATGCTTGGAGTCTTTTCTCTAAACCTCGCACAATGGTTCGGTTTGTGACTTCTACCTGTCCATTGCTTTGAGGGTGGCATACGGAAGCTTTCTTATGCTTCACTCCCCTCTCGGAAAGGAATTTCACGAACTTTGACCCGACAAATTGGGTTCCATTGTCAGACACCATCACTCTCGGGATTCCAAACCTTGTGATAATATTTTCGTTGACAAACTTAATGGTGTCTTCTTGAGTGATTGTTCTTAGTGCCTTAGCTTCCACCCATTTAGTCATATAATCAATTGCAACCATCACATATTGGAGTTCTCCTTCAGCTTTGGGGAATGGTCCCATGATGTCGATCCCCCACATGGCGAAGGGGATGGGGGAAAGAATAGATGAGGGCAAGGCAGGTGCTTGCTTAGGGACATTGCTGAAGAGCTGGCACTGTGTACACTTCTTGACAAAAGATTTATAATC
Organism: Saposhnikovia divaricata; assembly: GCA_036435485.1. Lineage (NCBI taxonomy): Eukaryota > Viridiplantae > Streptophyta > Magnoliopsida > Apiales > Apiaceae > Saposhnikovia > Saposhnikovia divaricata. The sequence goes on from CM071600.1 coordinate 33,343,937, forward strand.
CTTAATCAAAGTAGGCCAGAAGTATCCTTCTCAACAAGAAATCCTCAATACTCTCAATGAGTTAAAGCGTAAGCTTGAAGGAGAAGTCTCTGCTGGCCCTGGAGAATCTCCTTTCTCCAAAAGACTAGAAGATGAAAGCAAGCAAACACACTTGAAACACCCCAACTTGGACTCATATGATGGTAATGGAGATCCGGAAGAGCACTTAAGTTATTTTGATCAGCTAGCTCTTTTCTATGAGTACCGGGACCTAACCTGTTGTAGATTCTTTGCCTCTACCTTAAGAGGGAGTGCTCAGAGGTGGTTTTATAGACTCCCTCCAAGGACCATTGACACATGGGCCGATTTCAAAAAAGCTTTTCTGAATAAGTTTAAGGTAAACCAACCACACGAGGTGCACACTGTCTTCCTTGAAACCATCGCACAAAGAAGTGGAGAGACACTAGAAAACTATCTAAAGAGGTTCAAGGAAGCGGTAAACAAAGTGGTGTCAGTTAATGAAACAGAAGCATTGGTACATTTGGGAAGGGGCCTAGACCCCTACGATTGTGAAAAGTATATTTGCAAGCTCATGGACCATAAGCCAACCACATTGGCCAAAGCATACGATTCAGCTTCACACTTCATCACCGAGACGGAGGCTATGAGAGTCATGAAACAAACAAGAAATCCTCCTCAACAGAAGCCTTACATTCAAAAAGAACGTTTCACCTTTCACCATGGCCAAAGGCCCGTCCATGAACACCAAGTACAAACCTCGCATGGTCCCGCTCCACCAAGGCCAAAACCCACTTTTGACAAGACAAAGCTTTCTTCTCCCATCTCATCAAAACCCCCACGTAAACCTGAGCCGGAGTGGACAGCATTGAGTATGTCCCGAGCAAACATTTTGCGAGAAATACGAAACAAACCCTTCTATCAGGCACCTCAGCCACTTTGGACAGCCCCGGATGATAGAGATTCCTCTAAGCACTGCGAATATCATGCCACGCACGGTCATACTACAGAGAATTGCCTCTCCCTCAAATACTTCCTCGAGAGATTGGTTCGCCAAGGGCTCATCAACCAGTACCTTCCTCGACAAATTACTAATGCAAACAACACAAGTACTCCTTCCACATCTCAAACCAATAGAGACAAGAATATTGTCAATATAGTTATTGGAGGAACGCAGTCCCCTCCCCGAGACTTTGAGACTCAGGAGGTTATGGCAATATCTCAAAATGATATGGTAGGAGATGTTATCACTTTCTCCGATGATGACTTTGAGGGAGTCAATCCTTACAACACCGAAGCCCTTGTTGTCACCATAGAAACATGGAATAATGTTGTCAAGAAAGTATTGATCGATAATGGGTCATCGGTGGACATAATCTTCACTCATTGTTGGGAAAGGCTAAAGTTGGAAGACAAGTTAGAAGGATGTGAAGAAGAGGCACCACTTTATGGTTTTGGCCACAACGCAGTCCCCATAGTGGGAATAGTGAAGCTGCCCATACTCTTTGGAACAGCCCCAAGGCAAGCCCAACATATTATCAAACTCTACGTGGTTAACACTCCATCCTCCTACAACATGATCTTGGGAAGACCTACCTTAACTCGTCTGAGAGCGATAACCTCCACCACACATCTAAAAATGAAGCAATTAATGAAGAAATTGATAAGATGCTTGACGCGGACCTTATTTGTGAAGTCACTTATCCTGAATGGGTGGCAAATGTAGTTTTGGTAAAGAAGTCCAATGGAAAATGGAGAGTTTGTATCGACTACACTGATCTTAATGCGGCTTGCCCAAAAGACTCTTACCCTCTTCCAAGTATTGATCAACTGATTGATGCCACTGCAGGTCATCTCATGCTAAGCTTCATGGATGCTTTTTCCGGATATAATCAGATCAAGTTGGCACCAGAAGACAGAGAGAAAACATCCTTCATCACCCATCGAGGAGTTTATTCTTACAAGGTTATGCCTTTTGGCCTTATCAATGCGGGAGCGACTTATCAAAGAATGATGAATAAAATCTTTGCCGGACAGCTTGGTCGCAATATGGAGGTATATGTTGACGATATGATAGTTAAATCTTTACTGTTGGAAGCTCACCTTGAGGATTTGAAGGAATGCTTCGAGAAGTTAAAAACTCACAACATGAAGTTAAATCCGGATAAATGTACATTTGGCTTAGAGGCAGGAAAATTCTTAGGTTTCTTGGTCAGTCAAAGAGGAATAGAAGCCAATCCTGAAAAGATTCAAGCAATTTTGGATATGCGTCCTCCTAAGACAATTCGTGACGTGCAAAGGTTAACAGGCAGGTTAGCCGCCTTGAGAAGATTTATATCTAAGCTAGCGGAGAGATGTCTACCTTTCTTCCACACCCTAAGGGGAGCAACATCTACGAAGGTTATCATGTGGACGCCCGAATGTTAAGCCACCTTCGATGACTTGAAGGCATATCTCTCAAGCCCACCTTTGTTAACAACAGCTGCTGGGAAGAATGATGCAGATTGGGTTCTGGCTATGAAGACAAAAGATTCAGATTTCATATGCAACTGAAGTGTGCTCCTTTATAGCAGTTGGACCCATACGAAATTATAGTTCCATCATGGTTTGGTCTCGCAAAACCTGAAGTGCGACTGAGGAGGCGGGATAATTTAGGTGGAAGCGGGACAGTGGGGAAGCGGGACTGTGGGTAGATGTAGTGTTGCATGCGTACAACGTAGCCTGCATACATTGCTCTACTGTCTGAAGGCGGGACAAGGACACATAATACGTAGTAGAGAAGGCGGGATGCAGCGGATTGTTTGTGTGACTTAGAGTTTTTATTGCTTGGTTTGCAACTGTATTTAGTTTGTTTGTGTTTTATGGACTGTCTTTGTGTTTGGGAGTAGGTATAAGGGGAAATAGAAGGCGGGACTAGATTCACAAATTGGGAGCGGGACCAAGTTTTGGTGACTTGGTTTTTTAGGTGTGGATTTTGTGGACAAAAGCGGGAATGAGGGTAAATGGACTTAGAAGAATTCATTATACTGCATGCATGAATGGTCTCGTTTAACATGTAGACATAAAATTGCTTGTGACATGTGATTGAAGTATATATATATATATATATATATATATATATATATATATGTGTGTGTGTGTGTGTGTGTGTGTGTGTGTGTGTGTGTGTGTGTGTGTGTGGTATTGCATGTGGGGTTCAAAAATACCACAGTATTCTATGTGTGGGTGTGTTTACCTAGTTAATAAAAGCAGTAGCTTGTATCGTTTGAGAGAGAAGGCGGGATACGAGATTTAAGTGAAAGTGTTTTCAGAGGAAAGCGGGACTTGGTAAAAGCATGTGAAACTTTTGGAATTTTGTTTTTTGCATTATTGTGGGTTATGTGAGTAAATACGTGAGGCTGGTGTCGCCAACTTGTGTTTTTGCATCACCTTTCTTCCATATTTGCTTCTTTTTCGTATGATATCATAATTTCTTTATAACTTGTCTGACTTGTCTTTTATTGCATATGTTGATAGATGGCGGGAGCTAGTACATCTAACGGGAGGAGTAGTACAAGGTCCGTGTCAAGTTTGCTGCTTCGAGATGGGTCTTGGTCAGACTCTAATTCTCTCTTCCCCTTGGCACCAGTGACTATTGATCCTGAAGCTTATTTTACTAGCATGGAAGAGTACAACAAGAACAATCACATTAAGCCTCCATCATTTGACAGGAAAAAACTTGATGCTACGTGGGGAAAATTTGATCATCTAAAACATCAGAGTTCTTTTAAATATCGCAAGTGGAAGGATATTCTATCGAAAGCCTTCCAAATTAGAGGTGACTATACTTGGAGGGTCCCTGCTCCCGATGAGAGACTTTACTCTCGACCTGGTGATGGTGGTATAACGATGCCCATTGAGCACTTCAAAGCAGGCCTAAGGCCTAAGCCTCATAAATTCTTAGTAGCATTGTTTAAACAGCAGTTCAGATGTACTCCCGCACAGTTCACTCCGAACTCCATTCGACTGATTTTGTGGTTCATTGCTTCATGTAACCGGCACAAGCGGCAACCAACTTTCGAGGTATTCTTCACCATCTTTTCTGTGAAGAGGTCCAATTGTGCTCCTTTTTATGAGGTTGTTCAGGGCAATAAGAAAAGTCGGATAGGCCTTGCTGCTGGCTTTAAACCAGTGAAGTTGCCTAATAGCCTCAAACATTGGCAATATGAGTACATTATTATGCACGGTGGGGACTGGAGCTATATGCCCGGATTTTCTGCGAATTGTGAGCCGAGATGTGTTATACAACGGAATGCACTGTCTGAGACGATTGTCAAAAATTGTGTGCGTTGCTTGCGTGTTTTCAAAGCTCCTTGGGGCAAGGATGAGTTATTCACGGTTAGCAGGTTGAAATTCTATGAATGTAAGTGGTTCACTTTTCCATCAATGTTGTCATTCTTTCTAAATTTGGGTTAATTTATGTCGAAAATGGACTAAACTTTTGTTATTGTGACAGTGTATCCGCCGAGGTCAATGGATAGGGAAGAATTTGTATGGGGTGATGATAAGGCGAAGATTAAAGAGTTCTTAAGAGCTCAACCACCCAAACCTTCGCACTTGAGGAAACGGGTAGTGGGAGAGGTTGAAAAGGACGGTGATAGTTCCGGAGGCGAGGATGACGATATGGAAGATGTCGAGGATGATGATGCCGAGGCGGAGGATGAGAGTGCCGAAGCGGAGGATGATAGTGTGTTGGAGCTTGATCTAAGTGATGCTGAAGTGGAGGGTCAAAATCAGAGGATCGAGGATAGTGTGATCGCTGAGGAAGAAGTGTTGCATGCTCAGGAATGTAGAGCCATGGAGGCGGAGACTTGTGTGGGTGGTGGTGCTAATCCACCTAAAAAGAGACGTCTCATCACTCCGGGGCAAAAGGAGCGGTTACATGTGAACAAGGATATCAGCGAGCCATTAGCACGTCAAGAGGAAGTTGTCACTAAGGAATGGGTAGAGGGAGCAAGTCCCTTCGACTGGGATAGGGCGTTCGGTGGTGTTAGTATGGGAGGTGATGCTATTTTCGGAGAGGATTTTGTTGGAGCAGGGAGTAGCTCACCTGTGTTGGAAGGTGTTGAGCCTTTGGTTAACAATGGTATGTTATCTTTGTTGTTAACATTGTTCTTTCTATGGTTCAATTATAGCATTTGTTGTCAACAATCTATTTTACCTCGAAGTATTTATAACCTTTTCTGACTTATGTGTAGATATGCTTGGTGACAAAGGGAAGAATGTAGAGGAAAATCCTACTTCAAGTCCGAAAAAGAAAACCAATGTGAACAAGGACCTTGGTGAGGGAAAACGTGTACAGAGATGTCGTCCTAAAGTACTTGTCCCTCATTTTAAAGTTGGTTTGAAGAAGAGAATTGGGTCGCGGCGGGTGGTTGACTCTACTTTTGAGTATGTAGTTTCTTCTGATGACGAGATAGTGGATCCTACTACAGGTGCTAGCAGGCGAGGCGTTGGATATCTGTTTCCTACTGCTCCTAAGCAGCTTATGACCAAGCTCTTGACACGAGATGATATGGATAAGCTTGGTGGGATGAAAATACCTACAATTGTTAAGAAAATGGAAAAATTTGGAGCTCGGGTATGTGTCTTTTTAACTACTTTTAGAACTTTATTTTGTTTGTGCTTTATATCACTCTTTTACTTAACATCCGTCTCGTTTGTGGTAATGCAGTTTTGTGGATATGGGTATGGTGCTGCTTTGGCTGCTTGTCGAGAGCGTGCTAAGCGAAAGTTGGCAGAAAAGAAAGTGAAGGCACTAAATCTAGAGAAGGATGCCTTAATAGCTGACATTGATCTTACGCGAAAGGATGCCGAGGAAGGATTTGCTGCTGATAAGAAGCGTTTGGAAGATCAGGTTAAAGAGGCCGTGGATGATGCCAACCGAGCCAAGAAGAAGTTGGAAGTTGTGAGTGCAAAACTTGAGGCTGCAGAAACGGCGAACGACACTTTGTCTAATAGGGTGAGATTACTAGAAGGACAGTTAGCCGTTGTGCCATCGAGAGAAAATGTGATCCTGGAGTATAAAGCCACCCCGATGTTAATACCCTTCCGAAGAATTACTCTTTTACCCTCCTGATATAACCATGTCCCAAAAACATCTTCCTTCCAGACAAAAGGAGGTAACATTATGATACATTCTTCCGGACGAGGTAACACTAGGGTACATTCTTCCGGACAAGAGGAGGAGGCACTAGGGTACATTCTTCCAGACAAGAGGAGGAGACACTAGGGTACATTCTTCCAGACAAGAGGAGGAGACACTAGGGTACATTCTTCCTCCAGCACATTCTTCCGGGCAAAAGGCACATTCTTCCTCCAGCACATTCTTCCGGACAAAAGGAGGTAACACTAGGGTCGAGCAAAACCGGTCCGAACCCAAAAAACCGAACCGGTCCGGTTTTTGGGACCGAACCGGCCGGATGCTCAGCCCTCTATAAATACCAAGCTAACTCATACATTTTGGGGGCTGGAAAATTTCTCATTATTCTCTCACACACTCTCACACTTCACATATGCTCTCTAAATCTCAGTCACTAGTAGTTGCATTTTCCGATATTGTTTCTTGTATTCTCCACCGCCAAGTTACTTACTCTCATGCCGGAGGTGCTTGACGGTCACCACCCCCGGACAAGCATTGTTTTGCAGACTCCCTTCCGACAGCAACACCACATCTCCGTCCCAACACCGCCGGAAGAGGGACAGGTGCGACGGCAACACCACATCTCCGTCCCAACACCGTCGGAAGAGGGACAGGTGCGACGGCAACACCACATCTCCGCCCAAACACTGCCGGAAGAGGGAAAAGCAACACCACATCTCCGTCCAAACATCGCCGGAAGAGGGAAAAGTGCGGTAGAGTGGAGCAAGGAGCATTATCATTTAATCGTATGCTTTGGCCAATGTGGTTGGCTTATGTTCCATGACCTTGCAAATATACTTTTCACAATCATAGGGGTCTAGGCCCCTTCTCAAATGTACCAATGCTTCTGTTTCATTAACTGACACCACTTTGTTTACCGCTTCCTTGAACCTCTTTAGATAGTTTTCTAGTGTCTCTCCACTTCTTTGTGCGATGGTTTCAATGAAGACAGTGTGCACCTCGTGTGGTTGGTTTGCCTTAAACTTATTCAGAAAAGCTTTTTTGAAATCGGCCCATGTGTCAATGGTCCTTGGCGGGAGTCTACAAAACCACCTCTGAGCACTCCCTCTTAAGGTAGGGGCAAAGAATCTACAACAGGTTAGGTCCCGGTACTCATAGAAAAGAGCTAGCTGATCGAAATAACTTAAGTTCTCTTCCGGATCTCCATTACCATCATATGAGTCCAAGTTGGGGTGTTTCAAGTGTGTTTGCTTGCTTTCATCTTCTAGTCTTTTGGAGAAAGGAGATTCTCGAGGGCCAGCAGAGACTTCTCCTTCAAGCTTACGCTTTAACTCATTGAGAGTATTGAGAATTTCTTGTTGAGAGCTTCCGATGCCTCCGATTGGGGTAGGTTCAGGAGTTCTTTCCCTTTCCTTTTCTTGGTAGAACTCATCTTCTAATCTTCTCTTCTCTCTTTCATATTCTGCCTTTTTCGCCTCTAGCTCATGTCTGAGATCCCGTACTCTTCTGTTCGTCCTCCATGTCTCGGGCCGATGATGGTTTTTCCCATGATGGTCATGGTTAGTATCTTGGGAAGAGCCAAGGCGAGAAAAGATTGACTTGGTGACCCTTGGTCTTTTGCTACCATTGTTGTTCGCACGATGTGCTTCATCCTCGGGGGGAGGTTGCTCCCTCCTCCCATTAGAATGAGGTGGGTCATTCTGTTGGTTCGGGTTTTGGAGATTTGCAGCAACATTGAGGAGAAAATTCACTTGGTTAGGAGCGAAACGGGACAAGTCCAAGTTGAGAGGAGGATCCTCATCCCTGGTGCCAATCCTTTGGTGGACGGGTTCGCTGCGATGAGAGGTACCATGGATGATTTCTTGTTGAGTTCTTTGGAGTTGTTCTTCAATTTGGTTTGGATTATTTGGATCACCCGTGGTTCGGGCTTGTAACCTCGTGTTCTTTGACGGTCCCATCTGAGATAACTTGTTACTGATAATGTCTTGTTACTTCTTGTAATCTGGAAAGGATGGAGGGTCTTTTAAAGAGAAAAAATCCCCTCCTTCTAGCGCCAAATGATAATGCTCCTTGCTTCACTCTACCGCACTTTTCCCTCTTCCGGCGGTGTTTGGATGGAGATGCGGTGTAGCTTTTCCCTCTTCCGGCGGTGTTTGGTCGGAGATGTGGTGTTGTCGTCGCACCTGTCCCTCTTCCGGCGGTGTTGGGATGGAGATGTGGTGTTGCTGTCGGAAGGGAGCCTGCAAAACAATGCTTGACCGGGGGTGGTGGTCGTCAAGCACCTCCGGCGTGAGAGTAAGTAACTTGGTGGTGGAGAATACAAGAAACAATATCGGAAAGTACAAATTCTGGTGACTGAGATTTAGAGAGCATATTTGAGATGTGAGAGTGTGAGAGTAATTATGAGAATTTTCAGCCCCCAAATGTGTGAGTTTACCTTGGTATTTATAAAGGGCTGAGCATCCGGTCGGTTCGGTCCCAAAAAATCGGACCGGTTCGGTTCGGTTTTTTGGGTTCGGACCGGTTTTGCTCGACCCTAGTGTTACCTCCTTTTGTCCGGAAGAATGTGCTGGAGGAAGAATGTGCCTTTTGTCCGGAAGAATGTGCTAGAGGAAGAATGTACCCTAGTGTCTCCTCCTCTTGTCTGGAAGAATGTACCCTAGTGTCTCCTCCTCTTGTCTGGAAGAATGTACCCTAGTGTCTCCTTCTCTTGTCCGGAAGAATGTATCCTAGTGTCTCCTCCTCTTGTCTAGAAGAATGTACCCTAGTGTCTCCTCCTCTTGTCTGGAAGGAGGATGTTTTTGGGACATGGTTATATCAGGAGGGTAAAAGAGTAATTCTTCGGAAGGGTATTAACAATGTGACTTAAACAAACAGCTCTCTTTCAGCTTATTCTTTACTTCCAGCTGAGATGAGCCAGCTTATTCTTTTTCTCTGCTAGTCTTGCATTAACACTTGGCGCTGAAATAAAATAGGTTATATGCATGGGTTGGGTTCAATTCTGTATGTGTGAGTTTATGCATGCATAAAACACCCCTTGTATCTATAATGATTTTCGATGGTTGGCTAGTCCCTCACCTATATATTGGGGGCAGGGAGAGAGAAGGAAAGACCCGTAAAATGTAGTTAAGGCTAAAATTGTTGTTCTGGTAATTGACGAGAAGATTTCTCTGAGTAAAATGACAATATTGTTAATGAAGGATATTCCTTTGATAGAGATTGATGAGAGGATGAAAAAGTTTTTTCGCCATCTCTTATAAATCTTTTCTCCTCTGCCAATATTTAGAAAGGATGAGAAGATTTTTCTGATATAGGGAAAAGATGTCCTCAAATTATGATTAGAATGGGACTTCAGATGATGATTTTTGAGTGAAATTGGTGTTAGATGAGGACCTTATATGCGATTGCGATCATGTTAAGTAGAACGTGTTGGAGTTTTATTTAATCTAAAACTTGTCACATTTTGTTTACTTCAATAATTTGAGGAGTTTGTTACTTGATGGCATCGGTGTTGATTTGGTTGTGATCGTTGCTGATCTGATTGTGCAAGATCGTGGAGACAAAGTAGGCTTGAATAAAGGAAGTAGTTGAGTCTGTTTAGGAGTCCAGTATTTTCTTTCCTATCTTTATTTGTTATTTCTACTATTTAAGTTGTATTGCTGCATATCAATAAAAGTCGACAAGTTCAGCGTACCAGTGTGTTCTGAGTCTTACAAGTTTATACTAAACAGCTATATCTATTATTGCTTTAGTGCAGGTTGTTTACTAGATTTGGTATCAGAGCAAGGGGTGTTGTGAGCGTACGTTGAATTCAGTCGAGAGATGGACATGGGCAAAGTGAAAGGGGGATCTGTTGGCTTAACATATCCAATGTTGGCCAAGACTAACTATACAGCTTGGGCTCTAAAGATGAGGGTCTTTATGCAAGCACAGGGTGTATGGGTGGCTGTGGAATCAACTGATCCAAAAACGGTGGTTGAAGATAAAACCGACAAGGTTGCTTTGGCTATGATCTACCAAGGCATACCAGAGGAGATGTTATTGTCCATAGCAGATAAGAAAACGGCCAAGGAGGCCTGGGATGCATTAAAGACTATGTGTCTTGGTGCAGAGAAAGTGAAGAAAGCAAGAGTGCAGACACTGAAAGCGGAATTTGAGTGCTTGAGTATGCAGGACTCAGAGAATCTGGACGATTTCAGTATGAAATTAAATGGATTAGTAACCAATATACGAGCTTTGGGGGAAGAGATAAAGGAATCATATGTGGTAAAGAAATTGCTACGTGCCGTACCATCAAGGTTCCTACAGATCACTTCAACAATGGAACAGTTTGGAGATCTTGAAACCATGTCCGTTGAGGAGGCGATTGGTTCACTCAAGGCACATGAAGAGAGAATGAAGGGAAAGATTGAGACGAGTGGAGGTCAACTGATGCTCACCAAAGAAGAGTGGGAAAAGAAAGAGAATGGAGGAGGAAAACTACTGTATACTCGAGAGGAGTGGTTAAAACGTCAGAACAAAGGAGGAATGGACACAAGAGGCCGTGGAGGTAGAGATAAAAGTGGAATCAAATGTTATAATTTTCAAACCTACGGGCATTATGCAGCTGAATGCAAGAAACCCAGGCGAAATAGGGATGCAAGGCCAGAAATAAACATGGCAAAAGTGGATGATGATGAACCTGCCTTGTTGCTGGCCAATCACGAGAAGGCCGATAAGAATCTAATGCTTGTAAATGAAGAGAAGGTGATGCCATCATTACTACCAAGTGGAGGTGGAGAGCAGGTTGAATCAAATGTATGGTACCTCGATAATGGAGCAAGTAATCACATGACGGGTTGCAAGTCAAAATTTACAGAATTGGATGAAGGGGTCATTGGAAAAGTCAAGTTCGGAGATGGTTCGACAGTAAAAATTGAAGGACAGGGCTCTATAACATTCGAGTGCAAAAATGGGGAGGAACGTATTCTCAAAGATGTGTACTACATTCCTAGTTTGTGCAATAATATCATTAGCATTGGCCAGTTGAGCGAAGAGGGAAACAAAGTACTAATCAAAGGTGAATTTCTTCGAGTTTTTGATGAGCATGAAAGGCTACTTATGAAGGTTAAAAGGTCATCAAACAGACTATACAAGATAATTATTGAGAACAGTAAGCCCGTGTGCTTGTTGACAAAGTTGGAAGAAGTGTCAAAACTGTGGCATCGGCGACTTGGGCATGTGAATTACCAAGCTATGGAGTTAATGTGTAAAGATCGAATGGTGTCAGGATTGCCAAAGGTGAGTCAGCCCAAAGAGATATGTGCAGGCTGTTTAATGTCAAAGCAAACAAGAAAACAGTTTTCCTCTAAGACAAACTACAGTGCAACTACACATCTGGGGTTGGTACATGGTGACATTTGTGGTCCAATCTCTCCCTCGACGGCAGCAGGAAACAGGTACTTCTTCTTGCTAGTAGATGATTATAGTAGAGCTATGTGGATGTTTCCTTTAAAATGTAAGAGTGAAGCCTTCAGTGCATTCAAGAAGTTTAGAGCATTAGTTGAGAAAGGACCAGAAAGAAAGATAAGGGTGTTCAGAACTGACAGAGGGGGGGGGGGGGGAATTTACATCAAATGAATTTAATTCATACTGTGAAGATGCAGGGATTGTAAGACACTTGACTGCCCCGTATACGCCCCAACAGAACGGAGTAGTGGAGCGTAGAAACAGAACAGTAGTCGAGATGGCAAGGAGCTGTCTTAAGGAGATGCAACTGCCTTTGGAACTATGGGGTGAAGCAGTGAGGCATTCTGTATACCTGTTGAACAGATTGCCAACCCGTGCCTTATCAGGTACAGCACCTTACGAAGCTTGGACAGGGGAAAAGCCTCAAATTGGTCATCTGCGTGTATTTGGATGTCTGGCACACATGAAAGTACCTGGTCTGCAAGTGAGAAAGTTGGATGATCGTAGCAAACCAATGATCAATCTTGGGAAAGAAGCAGGCACGAAAGCATATCGATTGTATAACCCTAAAGAAGGTAAAGTTTATGTAAGCAGAGATGTAACGTTTGAAGAATCTAAAACCTGGCCCTGGAATCTCCAGACTAATTCAGTTCAGACAGGAACGTTTACCATTGTTAGCACACATCAGACAGAAGAGAGCAACAGTCCAGTTAGTCCAAGAAGTGAGCACTCGAGCTTTGAGAATGAGGAACAAAGGTCAACTCCTTCGTCTGCATCTTCACAAAGGTCAACTCCAAACACACCTTCTTCTACATCTTCACAAAGGTCAACTACAAATGCATCATCTACTTCTGCATCACAGCTAAATCCAGATAATTACGACGACAGTTGTGAGCCAAAGAAATTCAGGTTAATTAGTGACATATACAATGACACTGAAGAAGTAAGTTTGGATGAGGAATTGTTGCTGATGGGGGTCGAGGAACCAGTGTCGTACAAACAAGCTGTAAAAGACTATAATTGGAAACAAGCCATGGAAAGAGAAATGGAGTCCATCGAAAGGAATGGTACATGGAACTTACAAGAGCTACCTGCTGGACACAAAGAGATTGGGTTAAAGTGGATATTCAAATTGAAGAAAGATGCAAATGGCAAGATTGTGAAGTATAAAGCGAGGTTGGTAGCGAAAGGGTACGTTCAAGAGCAAGGTGTGGATTTTGATGAGGTGTTTGCTCCGGTAACTCGCCTTGAAACTGTCAGATTACTTTTGGCACTCTCAGCAAAGAATAATTGGGAGGTTCACCATTTAGATGTTAAAACGGTGTTTTTGAATGGTGAAATCGATGAGGAGGTATATGTCGCACAGCCAGAGGGGTTCGTGAAAGCTGGAAGGGAGAAGCTGGTATATAAACTGTCAAAGGCTCTATATGGCCTTCGACAGGCTCCACAAGCATGGTATGCTAAACTCAACAAATGTCTTGAGAATCTGGGCTTCAAGAGATGTCCGTCTGAACATGCAGTTTACACGAGAAAGGAAGGTAAAAATAGTTTGATTATAGCTGTGTACGTGGATGATCTTTTGGTGACGGGGTCTGATGTGTCAGTCATTGAAACATTCAAAAAACAGATGAGCTGCGAGTTTGAGATGAGTGACTTGGGGAAACTAAATTACTATCTGGGTATTGAAGTGAAACAAGGACAAGGCTATATCGAACTCAAACAAACAGGTTATGCAAAAAAGATCTTGGAAAAGGCAGGTTTAAGCAAACGTAATCCAACAAAGTATCCAATGGATCCCAAGGAACAACTCAGCAAGGATGAAGGAGGGAAACCTGTCAATGCTACTGATTTCAAGAGCATGGTTGGAGGGCTTAGATATTTGGTTCACACACGACCAGATATAGCCTATTCGGTTGGATTAGTGAGCAGATACATGGAACGGCCAACGTCGATGCATTTGAATGCTGCAAAACGAATCTTACGCTATGTAAAGGGAACGTTGGACTATGGATTAGTGTATTCAGCTGAAAACAAGAATAATCTTTTGACTGGCTATTTTGATAGCGACTTGGCTGGTCATATTGAGGATAGGAAAAGCACTGGAGGGATGGTATTTTATCTAAATGAATGTTTGATTACGTGGGTTTCGCAGAAACAAAAATGTGTGGCATTGTCGTCGTGTGAGGCAGAATTCATGGCTGCCACTGCAGCTGCGTGTCAAGCAATATGGCTGCGGAATGTGCTGAGCCAAATCACAGCAGAGTATGTTGGTCCTGTGACACTGTTCATCGACAATAAATCAGCTATAGACTTGGCGAGAAATCCAGTTTTTCATGGTAGAAGCAAGCATATTGATGTGCGTTATCACTTCATACGTGAATGTGTTGAAAGAGGGGAAATTGTGATCAAACATATAAGTAGTGATATTCAGCGAGCAGATGTCTTGACAAAAGCCTTGACTACTATAAGGTTTGAGAAAATGAGACAGCTTCTGGGAGTGAAGAACTTGTGCAGACAAGTTTGAGATTATGGGGGAGAATGTTGGAGTTTTATTTAATCTAAAACTTGTCACATTTTGTTTACTTCAATAATTTGAGGAGTTTGTTACTTGATGGCATCGGTGTTGATTTAGTTGTGATCGTTGCTGATCTGATTGTGCAAGATCGTGGAGACAAAGTAGGCTTGAATAAAGGAAGTAGTTGAGTCTGTTTAGGAGTCCAGTATTTTCTTTCCTATCTTTATTTGTTATTTCTACTATTTAAGTTGTATTACTGCATATCAATAAAAGTCGACAAGTTCAGCGTACAAGTGTGTTCTGAGTCTTACAAGTTTATACTAAACAGCTATATATATTATTGCTTTAGTGCAGGTTGTTTATTAGAGAACGTGGTTACAATTTCGTTGTGCAGGAGGGGCTAATCATAACCAATCCTAGAAGACTCAAAAATATTTACAAACATTATAATTCACTACTCCGTAACATCCAATATCCCATTGCTGCTTTAGCCAGACTGGCTCATGCTCACTGTAATTTTATTCAGGGTACAAACCAAAATTCTGCAAATCATGGAATTCAGCAGCCTCTGGAGCTGCTGAGAAGCCTTGATGGCTTCTTCTAACGGTCCTGACAACCGCTCCGATGCTTCTTCTTGCTGAAGAGGTTGCACCGTATTTTATGCTTTGTGATACTATATATATATATATCTCCAATAAAAATTTTAGCTACGAAGAAGGATATTATTATAAGGACAATAATGATGTTGATGACGACGACAATTAAATTGTCCCAGAAATGCAATACGACATTCATTATATAACCATATACGACTCAAGATTCATGCAATTGCCTTTTAATTTCTGTCAATTAAAATGAACAGTCATGATTTAAAGAGTCACATCTCGTGTATGCTGGTAGTTTTCCAACTACTTTGAAGTTTGTGAGTGCTTATTATTTTATATGCATTTATCTAGCATCCATCTTCTTAGCTTTTGATTATCGATTTACTAAATCTGTAATTTTTTTGAAAAACAAGGAATTGTATTAATATGCATCAACCAAGAACCCAGCCAGGACAAACCCCTGAACTGACACTACAATCTGAATAGAAACAAGTAAACGAGCTAACCAAATAGTCGCTTATGTTTACAGACTGTTTTACATCATGAATAACAATATTCTCTGAAATTAAAAAGATTAGAGTAGCTTTCCGATCAATCCAATCTGCTCCAATCCTGAAACCGGTAATATCGCAAATGACCTTCACATACGCACCACCTGTAGCCCAATGTTCAGAAACACCCCAGCTATCTACATGCCGAAAACCAGCTATAGACATGCTGAAAATGAAACTCCAGCTATCTACATGCCGAACACCAGCTATAGACATGCCGAAAATAAAATAACTCATAGGATGAACAAATTCTAGTTGTGAAAAGTAAGCTCTTGCAATATCCAATACCAGCCCAAAATCAATGCATAAATTACATATCTCCCACCAAACCACAAAAATCCTTTTCGAAGTAGCCTGGAACAGAACCCAAACCAACATACAAACAAAACTCGCCAACAGACGAGACGAAAAACACGCCAAAAGACGAGACGAAGATCCAAAATCAAAGTCCTCGGAATAACACCAAATTTTGGTATGATGTTAAGGAGGAGAAATGGAATCTCAAGGAAATTTTTATTTTAGAAAACGGACTCAAAACCAAGATAGATCTGAGAAATAAATTCTAAAGATTTTGGTTTTGGTTCGATTTTTATTGAAAATTGAAAAAACAAAAGGTAGAAGATTGGGGGAGGATCGGAGAATGGATTGTTGGGTGAAGCGGAGATGGAGAGAATGAAGAAGAGGGCGGCAGTTTCACCGGCCGACTCTCATGTGCGCCTTAGAGAGAGAGAGAGAAATTTTTCTATTTGGTTGGTGATTAAGTGTTATCAAAAAAGAGGCTGTTATTTGGCTCTACTAAATCTGTAATTCATTCTTAGTAGCTAGGTAAACCTAGGCGTGCTGGTTTGACTTTTGAAGTCCTGGACTTTTTTAGCTTCGATATGTTCTTGCTGTTGTGAAATGACTGACTTGACATAGGCACAACTTGTGTTTTTGTGTGTAGTTTTTTAAGTAGATGTAAAATTTCTTACAATTTGTTATAGAGTAGATAAATCGATCAATTTAAATTCTGTTAGTTCCTTCAGCCCTAGAGTCATATCTACTGTTGTGGATGCCTTCTTCCATGTCCTAACCATGTCAGCAAAGCAGTTCTAGGCTCTAGCATAGCTGTGTTATGAAATATTCAGTTCAATCTGTGTGCTGGCTCTTGCCTGCATACAGACTGTGTACCTATCTTGCCTCTCTCATATATCTATCCTGTGTCTTTGATTGATGTGTCAAGTTTGTTTCTTTCGTTCGTTATTGATATCTTATCCTGAAGCACTTATACTTGGCGATAGAGGACTACTTTTCCACTACAAGATTCTTACTTTTAGTGGCTTGAGACATGTTTTTATAAAAGTATATTATTTTGTTCATGATGGAAGCAGTTTTATTACTTCCTTGCAATGTTTGTCATCGCAAGTAAATATACAACATGATTCCTCTTGGTAGTCTTAGAGTTTCTATGCTATGGTTTATAGGTACATAATTACTCCTTCCGTCCCCTTTTACATGTTTCTCTTAAAAATAAAATCCGTTAATACATGTCCATCTCTTCTTTCAATACAAATTTAAATGTAATCTTCCAAAACTATCCTTATTTATCGTTCGCAAGGTTTGACTACTAATTGTATGCTCATTCTTCAATGTAATGATTGAGGGTACATCTTGGAAAAAGTTATCTTTACTAACTTATTTCTTGATATGTGTAATTTTTTCAAAGTGAAATGTATTAAAGGGCCGGAGGGTGTAGTAACAGTAATCCTGTTAATTTTTTCAAAAAAAGTACTTGTGTTAAATAAAATGTCTGATCATTCTGCTGTCTTTCCCTTGTAGTGTCTAAAAGTTGATTCTCATTTGCAGGACTGAACTACAGATTTTGAATCGTTTTTGCATCTCTAGTTAAATCTGCTGCTAGATGGGTGGTGCAGGCACGAGTTTGAATGCTTCTTTATCATTCTAATTTGGTAGAGTCTGTAGTGAAACTATAGTTGAACTCTTCTTGTGTGGATTTCAATCTATGTCAAATTTTAGCTTTGTATGCAACTTTTGTTGGTCAGAAGGTGATCCTTTAGCTTGTGATGGGGAAATGTTGGATCAATGTAAACTTATTGAACAAGTACTATGTTGCTGCTCTCTTTGTTGTATCTTATTCTTGTTCACATTCCTCTTCGAACAGCTATATATAATTTTGTGGCTGTGTTTTTTGGTTTTGTAAAAATATGTTGTGGGGGGGGGCTGGTCATCAGAAAAGACATATTTCGACTGCTAGAGTTATTTATAGGAAAGGGAAGACTCGGTGCATATATGGTTACAGAACTTGTCCAAAAGTTAATGACCAACTGGGTACAGGTTTGTGAAGAAATTAGAGTTTATTATATTCATGAAAATTATATGCATTGATTTCCAGAAGAAAGTTGATTTAAACTCTTTTATACTATAATTTAAGATGATACAGCAAGGTCTGGTCTGATCCCTGATCAGGTTGCACTCTTTATTAGATCACCTTGATTGAGAGGTGGTTGAGATTAATTTGCTATATATAGGCTAAAACTAGCAGGTAGAAAGTTAAATTTTACAATATCTATTCCTCCGTAGTGTTTCTTGAGGTGCTGTTGGGAAGTTCTTCGATCTCGAAAAATGAAGGCAAGGCATCTATTTGAATATCAGAGACAGAGTGACAGAGTGTTATGGTTGCTAACTCTTGACAATATAATTATTCATTTCTCGCTGAATTCCTAATACCGATTTTGACCGCATCAAAATCATGGTTCCCTTCTCGTTTGTTACTCTTTTAAGACAGATATTATGTTATGCACCTCAGTTTGTTGTTAATGTATGTCCTTTTCTTTTTCTTTTCTTTTTCTTTTTTTTGACGAACAAGAAAATTTTATTAATACTTAAACATTAAAATCGAGCCGGGACAAACCCCCGAACTGTCAGCTACAACCTGATTGTGAAACAAAAAATGAGCTAAACAAATAGCCGTTTCGTTTTCAGATTGCTTAACACATAGAATATAAATATTCTTGAAAATAATAAGTACTTGCATAGATTAATTCTCATCCAAATTCAAATTACAAGCAATAAACTCAGGAGCGTTTATATACCACTCCTGAAGATCAGACTCAGAATACACAACCTGTGCTAACTTATGGGCTACAGTATTCGCAGATCTCGACACGAACACAACTAACACTCGTTCAAAGTGTTTAAACAGCTCAACACAATCATCAACAATTGTGTCAAAATAAGATTTACCACGTGTACCTTAAATGGCATCCACCAATATCTTAGAATCTGTCTCGAATATACACTTCAAATTCGTCCCCTCTTTATTCCAAGACAAAGCTTCCTTGAGTCTTATAGCTTATGCCTCTCTCGATTGGAACATCCCCCGCACTGCACTGCAACGAGCTTGAGCAAAACGTCCCCTATCATCCCTTACAACACAACCAATACCAATGTGATTTCCACCATGCTTACAAGCTGCATCAGTATTGATCTTTATCCATCCTTCTGAGGGTCTGCACCACTTCCCAGTTCCCGACGAATGTATTTTGTGATCTAACTTTTTATCTCTTAACATTCGATTCCACTCTGTAAGTTCAAGGCTATCGATTTCACACCAAAAACAGACATATTAAATTTCTCCCATATCCATTTATTTCAACGACACCATAATCCCCAACAGATCAGGCCTGTCAAAACACACTGTTCAGTAGTTTCAGTGTTGAAGATTCGCTTGAAAATGTCCCTGACTGTTTCTGCAGTAGCATATGTTACCATCTGATGTAAACCCACACTTTCCCACACTTCCTTTGCAAAACAACAACCAAAAAGAACACGGATAGCACCTTCGCTGCAAGCTTGACACCATCGACACACAGGATCCACATTTACACGTTCCTGTATAAGTGCCACGTTCGTAGGTAACATACCACTACATACCCGCCATAGAAAATTAGTGACTTTGCCAGGCACCTTTAGACTCCACAACTTTCTCCAAAACCCCATATCAACACACTCCAATTCTTCATGAATCTTCCTATAGCATCTCTTCACTGTAAATTCACCTTTATCATACCATGACCAAAACCAATCATCCTTCTTACTACAAGTAGGAATAGGCACCTGCATTATAAGATTACGATCTCTATCGTTGCACAAATCTTGTAATATCTCTGTGCCCCATCTTCTCTGATCTATTTCAAAAAAATCACATACCATAGTATGTTTTAGCTCTTCAGGCATCTCAGTAGTTAAATAGCCATTCTCGTGACAAGGCAACCACGGCACCTGCCAAACTTTTGTGCTTTGACCATCGCCAATTCTCTTCCTACAGCCTTGCTGAATAACATCCTTAGATTCAAGAATGCTCCTCCAGATATAGCTAGGATTAGACCCTAAGTTTGCATTCAGAAAATTTGTGCTTGGAAAGTACCTTGCCTTCATTAGCTTTGTGACTAACGGGTTGCAATTGTTTATGATTCGCCAAGCTTGTTTCCCGAGCATGGCTTTATTAAACTCTTGCAATCTCTTACAACCCAAACCACCAACCTCCTTTACCTCACATATTCTGTCCCAAGCCATCCATCGGATACCTTTGTTAATGTCATTATTGCCCCACCAGTAGGCATTCATTTTCCGCTCTATATTCTCACAAACTTCACTCGGGATGAGCATCAAATTCATCCAGAAATTTGGAATGCATTGTGCTGCAGTTTTTAAAAGCAAAATCTTTCCTCCCTTAGAGATTTTCTTATTCCACCAACCCTGTAGTTTTTGTTCCACTTTTTCAGTCAGGAAATTAAATACATTTATTTTTCCTCGATGAATATACATAGGCAGCCCCAAGTATTTTCCTGGCCTCTTGTGTTCCTGTACACCTAGCTGATTACATACTTCTTTTCTATCTTGTACGGTCGTATTTAGAGAGAATGTAACCATGGATTTATTGTAGTTGACAACCTGGCCTGAAATCTCCTCATACCGGTTTAAAATTCTCTTCATTACATTAGCCTCAGATCTCACAGCCTTGAAAAAGAAGTAACAATCGTTAGCAAAAAGTAGATGTGAAATTATAGGTGCATCTTTAGCCACTTTACAACCATGCAATAGTCCAGCCTCCTCATTTCTTCTGATGATCGAACTAACCCCTCAGCACAAAGAATGTAAATATATGGTGAGAGCGGATCACTTTGGCGTAGTCCACGTCGAGGCACTACATCTCCGAATTGTTCACCATCATGCATAAAAGTATATGTTACTGAGCGGATCAGCTTCATAATTCTTTCAATCCACCCCATATGAAATCCAAATCTCTCCATCATATTCTGCAAAAAATCCCATTCTACTTTGTCATATGCCTTCGAAATATCAATTTTCAGGCCAGCTAGCCCAGTCTTACCCTGAGTACGACGCTTCATAAAATGATTCACCTCAAATGCCAGAAGTGCATTATCGGTTAACAAATGCCCTTCGATAAAAGCACTTTGCTTGTCTGATATAATGGAACTGATACAACCCTTCAGTCTATTAGATAGCACCTTAGATAAAATACGTAACAATACATTACAAAGCGAGATCGGTGGGAACTCTGCAATTGTTTGAGGTTCCTTCACTTTAGGTATTAAGTAAACCAGGGTTCGATTTGCCAAGTTTGGTAGCTCCCCTGTAATCATGAACTTTTTACAAAAATCCATCACATCCTCCTTCACTATATGCCAAAATGACTGATAAAATGCAGGATTTAACCCGTCCAGACCCGGAGATTTATCTGGGTGCATAGAGAAGATGGTTGCCTTGACCTCCTCTTCAGTAATATCTGACATCAACTCCATGTTTTCCATATCTGATAACTGTGCAACATTTTCTCTGCTGGATAATTTTCCTCCCGTTCTCGCAGATTGAAATAACTTAGAAAAATAGTCCACTACAACCTCATGAATCTCTTCCTTCGTATCACACCACTGACCCTCAATATTTTTTATACGCTGCAATTTGTTATTTTTCCTCCGTGATGTGGCATAACTATGGAAAAACCGTGTGTTCTGCTCTCCAATTTGCAACCAAAACTGTTTTGAGCGTTGCTTCCAATAGATTTCTTGCTTCTCTAACAGATTTAAGTACTCTCATCTGACAGTGTTATATAGCTCAATCCCTGACAAGTCTCTGCTACTTCGTAATTTCTTTAGCCGAGTTCTACACCCCTGGATCTTGTCTTTAAACTCCTTATGAACACCACCACCCCATTCCTGAAGTTGTAGTCCACAATAGTTCAGTTTGTCAATTATGTCTCTCCCCTCTATAAATTCCCAACTCTTTCTCACAACATTGACACACTCCTTTTCTCGCAACCATGTATTCTCAAATCTAAAACGTCTCTCTTTAGGCACATAAACTTTTTTATTAAGATGGAGATACAGAGGCATGTGGTCAGAAGTTGATACCTCAAGAACATTAATCTCTGCATCAGGAAACAAATCTCTCCATGTTTGAGTAATAAGTCCTCTATCGAGCCTCTCCTGAATCCAACTTATCTTCCCCTGTGATCTCTCCCATGTAAACTTCTCCCCCTTAAAACCTAGATCCATCAAACCACAATCGTTTATTATATCAACAAATCCATTTAATAGGTATTGTGGTTGAGCTCTACCTCCTCTTTTTTCATCCAAAAACATCATCTCGTTGAAATCACACATGACACACCACGGTAGATTTGATCTTGCAGCCAATGACCTTAGTAGATTCCATGATTCTCTTCTCCTATCTCTTTCAGGACATCCGTAAAAGCCAGTATATCGCCATCCCCCCAATTGATTGTTTTCCACCTCAAAGTCTAAATAATGTTTTCCACTATCAATAACCTTACAGCCACCCTCGTTTCTCCACAGTAACGCCAAGCCTCCACTATGCCCCTGTGCATCAACAGCCCACCACTCCACAAAATTTATTTTTTTAAAGACCTCTGCTATGCTTTCTTTTTTAACTAAAGTTTCTGATAAGAAAATAATACTTGGTTTTATTCTCTGGGTAATTTCTTTGAGAAAATAAATTGTTCATAGGTTACCCAGCCCACGACAATTCCACGCTATGATACTCATTGTCCTAGGCGGGCCTGTATGCTAGGTCCCGCCTCCAATCCATTTTTTTGGCCCAATGCTGTTTTTAGTAACATTATTTTCCACTAGCCCATTACTTGCAACTAGCCCGTTATTTTCAACCAGCCCATTATTTCCCTCCCCATTCAAACGTTCAATCCGCTTACGTTTAGCATCCGTTACAACTGTTTCCTGTTCAAAATCCTTCCCTCCCAATGCATATCCCTGATTTTTTGTTATGTTATCCTGGTTGTTACTTTCTTGCTTTATCTGAACTAAACAAATCCCCCTTAACTGGCTGGGATCTCGGACATCACACCATCAGTTTCCATGAATTGCGTCTCCGCCCGTTGACTGCCATACGCGGTGGTCGGTGCATTTTTTTGACCTTCATGAGACCCCCAACCTTGCCTTCCATCCCTTCCATTTCGTAACCATCGTGAAGCTAACACCTGATTCCTCGCGTTCTTTCCTGGTGCTCTCAACCACACACCATAAACACGATCGATCTCCTTGTGAGGATTGGCATACACTACCTCACAATCTCTATCTGAGTGACGAAGTATACCACACACAAAGCAAAATAAGCCCAGTCTCTCATACTTAAAGTTCACCCAGTTCCATGCTCCACCCTCCCTCTTGATCTTCATTCTACGTTTCAAAGGTTTAGTCACATCCATTGTAATTCTAACTCGGACATATAATCTCCATGGCTCCTTAACATTCATAGGATCAGTTTTAACAAAATTTCCAACGTAATTTCCAATGCTTTGCAACACCTTATCTGACACCAATCCTTAGGAATATCGTAAACTTGCAACCAGATATCCATACTGTTAAGAGGCACCAAATGTGGATCCTCATTTGTTTGTAGCCTGTGATACACCAACAAACTCTGCTCAAAAGTCCACGGTCCCCCTTCAATAACTTTATGTAAATCTAGTATATGAAAGAATACAAAAGAGTACCGATATCCTCCCAAATCATGAATTTCAACCCCCTCCTTTGGACGCCATAGTGAAGCCAGAACAGTCTGCATAGCTTGAAAGTTTATATTTTTGTCTGTTAAGAATCTACCCACCAAGACATAAGTTTCCCCACTCTGTGTTTCCTCGTTCCTCTCGACTACCACTTCGCCCTCGTCTTCCTCCTCCAATGTCAGTTTTGAGTACATGTCGTCTAGATTCCTTGTTGATGATGAAGCTTCCATATTACTCAACTCGGATTATAAAAATAGCATAAAGGTTTTTAAGAAAATATACTTGTCACATGAACAAGACAGAGAAACTTGCAAATATGCAAGACATAAAAACGTAAGGTTCGTTTTAAAAACTAAAATTAAAAATTAAAATTACATAAAAGGGTCCTGGTCCCTGACTATGTCATTTTGAGTATGTTACACCATAGGCAATTATGAAAGATGCTAATTACTAGAGTAATTTTTAAGTAATTGTTGTCAAAATTGACATGGAAGAAAGAGAAAATAAAAAATTAATATATATGATTATTTGTCACTAAATGGCAACTTTATTAACCACTCCAATGAGGGTGTGGAACCATCAATCAAGGGTGCACATATATCAGCACCCTTTTTAATTCATTGAACTGCACTTCAACGAAAAAAGGACTTAAAATTTATTAAAGAGTAATTTACAATTTGCATCCCCGTGCTTTTAAATAATTGCAATTTGGGTTTCATACTTTATAAATCAACACTTCACATCCCTTATTTTTGTAATCCGTTACGTTATACATCCATTTAACAAATTTTCGTTAATTTTGACCGTTAACGTTAGTCAATTAAAGGGCATGTTAGATATTGATTCAAGTGATGATCAGGATCTGGACTACTGATCAAATACTGATGCTAACGTCATCAGTAATGCACCGTCAGTATTAGGTAATCATCAGGATTGGAAGCTGATCAGGATTACATGAGGATATACATCAGTCCAGGAATCTAGGAAGATTGACATGTCGGTTTCTGATTTATAGGAACGCAGCTATCATTCAAGATATGTACTAAGAGACGTATTTAATTGATTTGATATATCTTGTAATTGATAGTGCAGCTGTGTACTGTATATAAACACAGTTTAGGTTTTACTTAATTGTAATCGCTTACACGAATTATCTTGTAACCTAGCAGCTCTCAAGAACATAAGAATTTCTTGAGAGAGTTTGTAACAGTTTTATATCAGAGTTAATAAAGCTGTTATTTATTCATACTTGTGTTATTATTTCTGTTTAAGTCGAAAATCTTATACAATTGTATTCAACCCCCCTTCTACAATTGTTAATTACTGGGCAACAATTGGTATCAGAGCAAACTGATTAATTACAATCAGAAACGATCTTAAGATGTCGACAAGCAAGTATGAAAGTATTAAAATCCCTGTTCTCAAAAAGGCTGAATACCCCACATGGAGGGTAAAGATGTTGATGTATCTGGAGGCAACTGATCCTAACTATCTCGATCAAATATATGATGGACCTTATATCCCTAAGAGATTGGTTGCTAGAACAGATACTATACCTGAGCACTATGTTCAGAAGACAAAGGCTGAATGGACTCCTGAGGAAAAGGCTGAAGTACTTAGAGATACAAAGGTGAAGAACATTCTTCATAATAGCCTTGATGCTGTCATGTCAAACAGAGTGATAGCATGTAAAACTGCTAAGGAGATCTGGGAAACTTTGGAGACTCAATGCCAGGGTACTGAATCTATCAAAAGGAACAGAAGGGCTCTGTTAATTCAAGAGTACGAGCAGTTTGATGCAAAATCTGATGAGAGCCTCACTGATCTGTATGATAGATTTCTGACACTATTGAATAATCTATCTCTAGTGGGTAAAGAGTATGAACCAGAAGACTCGAATACCAAGTTTCTTAGAGCTTTGCCTGAGGAGTGGGATACTCAAACCTCTATCATTAGGCATCAGTATGATCTTAATGCTGTGTCTCTTGATGAAGTCTATGGGATGCTAAGAACCCATGATCTTGAGGTTCAACAAAGGAAGAATAAGAAGACCAACAAAGCAAAGGCTGTTGCTTTGAATGCTGAATCAAAATCAAAAGGAAAAACCGTGGAGGTTTCAAGAAGGAGAAGTAGAGTCGTTGAGTCCAATACTGATGACTCATCATCAAATCCTGATGCAAATCATGATACTGATAATGATGATGACTCTACTGATTCTGATATGAGGGAAATGGTTGCTATGATAGTCAAGGGTTTCAAGAAGATGAAGTTCAGAAAGGCTAGAAGACAAGGCAACTTTCAGAAGAAACCTGTCAATACTGACAAGAACAGGTACAAGAAGAATGAAAGCAAAAGCAGCAAGTTTGACAAGTCAAAAGTCAAATGCTACAACTGTGATGGAATGGGTCATTTTGCAACTGAATGCAAAAAGGCTAAGACCAAAGCTCTTATCTCATCAAGCAAGGATTGGATGGACTCTTCCTCAGACTCTGAAGAGGAAAAGGTGAATTATGCATTAATGGCAAATATGGATGAGATTGCTGCTCCTGAAAATAAGGTACCTGAAGTTGTTTTTGATTTTGATACTGATAATGTTTCTGAGTTAAGATCTTTCTTAAAGTCTCTGCATATTAGTTTTAAAAGTCAATCCCTTGAAAATGCTAGAATAATATCCGAGATATCAGAATTGACTAAAAGAAATGATCATCTAGAAGCTGAGTTACTCTTTATGGAAAAAGTACAAAATGAATATGATAAGGCTAAGCACATGAAGCTGGAAATGGAGTTTAAATGTACTGCACTTGAAAAAGAACTTAATGAAGCTAATGAGAAACTCAGAACCTGGACACACTCTGGAAAGAAAACACACGATCTTATCACAGATAAGAACTGGAAAGAGGGTCTAGGTTATAAACCAGAGGACAAAAAGAAGAATAAAGGTAAAGTTGTTACTGCTGAAACAACAAAACCAGGAAGAGTTGTTGTGAATGAGTCAACAAATCCAAAAACCTATAGACATGTTACAGACAGATTAAAGACCAAATTAAAACCTGTTAATTATGTGTATCCAGAAAATCCCAAATCTACTTTAGAAAAGGGATCTACTTCTACACAAAATTCTGAGTCTAAATCTGTCAAAAATGTAGGTCTTTTGTCTAAGAAACAACTCAGAGACAGAATCTGTGAAGTGACAGATAGAGTGAAAACTGCTACTGCTAAGAGGAACAGGAATGGTAAAATTGGAATAAACAAAGAAAATAATTATAAGTATATTCCAAATGCACTAAGGAAAACATGCTTTAATTGTGGTAACTCTAATCATCTTGCTATTGATTATAGGAGGAGTAAAAAGGAGGCTACTGTAGTTCCTAAGTCTGACATTAGGAATAGATCAGTATTTTATAAACCACAGAATCCTTGTTTTCACTGTGGCAGTAAATGGCATTCTATCTATACATGTGAAGAATACCATAGTTTGTACTACAATTATTATGATCCCTTGCCAAAATTTAATAAAAGTGCAAATTCTGGTAGAACAAAGAGTCTGAATACTAAGCATGTATCTGTTAATTCTGATAATGACAAAGCAAATTCTGATGGATTTAAATCTGACAGAACTGCTTTTGTTAAAATGACTTCTGCTGCTAATAGTGTTAAATTGCATGCAAAAAGAACCCAACAAGTGTGGGTTCTTAAAAATTCTAACTGAGCTCTTTGTGTTTCTGATTGCAGGGTAAAAAGAAAAATGTGTTAGTCATGGATAGTGGATGCTCTGTGCACATGACTGGAAACAAAACCTTGCTATCAGAATTTGAGGAGAAAGCTGGCCCAACAGTGTCTTATGGAGATGGAAACATTGGACAAACTTTGGGATATGACAATATAATCATTGGAAATGTCATCATTGAAAAAGTAGCTCTGGTGAAAGGACTCAAACATAATCTGCTTAGTGTTAGTCAAATCAAAAACAGAGGTTATCATGTCAACTTCAATGATACTCACTTTGAAGTGATCAGTAAAACATCTGGAAGGGTTGTCTTGACTGGTCAAAGACGTGGTAACATTTATGAAGCCAATGTCTACACCAATACTGATGGTCCCTCAACATGTCTCATCAGTAAAGTAACGGTAGATGAAAGTTGGAATTGGCACAAGAAGCTTTCTCATCTCAACTTCAACAACATCAATGAGTTGGTTAAGAAAGATCTGGTGAGAGGATTACCAAAGGCGTTGTATACTCCTGATGAACTCTTTGATGCTTGTCAGAAGGCTAAACAAAGAAGGACATCATTCAAGAGTAAATCTGAATCCTCGATTGATGAACCATATCACATGCTACATCTTGACTTGTTTGGACCAGTCAACATTATGTTCATCAGTAAGAAAAGGTATACTCTAGTCATTGTTGATGAATATACTAGATTTACCTGGGTGTATTTTCGGCACAGAAAAGATGAAACTGCTGAGATACTTTTGGACCATTTAAGACTCATTGAAACTGGCACAAAGTATAAAGTCAAGATTCTAAGAAGTGATAATGGAACTGAATTCAAGAATTCAGTAATGGAAGAGTTCTGCAAATACAAAGGAATAGTTCAACAATTCTCTGCTCCTGGCACACCCCAGCAAAATGGAGTAGTTGAAAGGAAGAACAGAACTCTTATTGAAGCTGGCAGAACAATGTTGGAGGAAGCTAAACTACCTACATATTTCTGGGCAGAAGCAGTCAACACAGTATGCTACACTCAGAACATTACTCTAATCAACAGACATGGTGTCACTCCTTATCAAATAATTAAAGAGAAGAAGCCAAGTCTGAAACATTTGCATGTGTTTGGCTGCAAGTGCTTTGTTCTTAGAGCTCATCCCGAACAGCTAGGGAAATTTGAAACTAAAGCTGATGAGGGCATTTTTATTGGTTATCCAACTTCAAGAGCCTTTAAAGTCTATAACCTAAGAACAAGGACAATCATGGAGTCTATCAATGTTTCTTTTGATGATAAGAAGATAACAGGAATTACTGAAGACTCACATGATAGTTTGATCTTTGTAAATGAAGCTACCAAGAATTCTGATGAAGTAATGTCAGATACTGATACTTCGTCAGATCCTGACGATCGACCAATGCCTGATGAAATACCAGTTACTGATGATGATTCAAATAATGCAAATATTGAGGGGGAGCAACAGTAAAATACCATCAGTACTGATACAACTCAAACATCAGGATGAGAATCATCAGAAACAAATTCAAGTGATAATCCTGATAGCACTTCAGGAGGAGATAGCACTATCTCAGGGGATGCTTCTAATAATTCTAGTTCTTTTGAAGATAACACCAATCAAGGGGGAGCATCCAACTCAAGAAATGATTTACCATCAGCAAGGAAATTGACCAAAAGCCATACTCCTGATTTAATTATTGGGAATCCTGATGCAGGTGTTAAAACCAGAAGTGCAACACAAAATGAATGCCTCTATAATAACTTTCTATCAAAGGAGGAGCCTAAGAAAGTTGAAGATGCACTCAAGGATGCTGATTGGGTTACAGCAATGCAAGAAGAACTGAATGAATTTAAAAGAAATGATGTCTGGAAACTTGTACCAAGGCCAAAGGGTAGATCAATTATTGGTACAAAGTGGGTGTTCAGAAACAAGACAGATTCAGATGGCACTATTGTGAGGAATAAAGCAAGACTAGTTGCAAAGGGGTACTCTCAACAGGAAGGAATAGACTATGATGAGACTTTTTCTCCTGTTGCAAGGCTAGAAGCCATCAGAATTTTTCTGGCATATGCAGCCCATAAGCAATTCAAAGTTTTCCAGATGGATGTTAAAAGTGCTTTTCTGAATGGAGAATTGGAAGAGGAGGTATATGTTGAACAACCTCCTTGTTTCATTGATCCTAGATATCCAGATCATGTCTATAGATTGGATAAAGCACTTTATGGACTAAAGCAAGCTCCAAGAGCCTGGTAGGAAACTCTGGCTCAATTCTTACTGGAAAGTGGTTTCAAAAGAGGTACAATTGATAAAACCTTGTTTTACTTGAATCATGGTAAGGACTTGCTATTAGTTCAGATTTATGTTGATGATATCATATTTGGGTCAACTAACCCCAAATTATGTGAGAAGTTTTCAAAGCTAATGCAGTCTAGATATCAAATGAGCATGATGGGAGAAATGAGCTATTTCTTAGGTCTGCAAGTTAAACAGACTGATGATGGAATTTTTATCAATCAGTCAAAGTACACAAAGAATCTATTGAAGAAGTTTAATATGCAAGACAGTGCTACTGCTACAACTCCCATAGCTACAGCTACAAAGCTTGATCCTGATCAAGGTATTGAGGTAGATGTAACTAACTACAGAGGTATGATTGGCTCACTTTTGTATCTAACAGCTAGCAGACCAGATATCATGTATGCAACTTGTCTATGTGCAAGATTTCAGGCAAACCCCAGAGAACCACATCTCATTGCTGTTAAAAGGATTTTCAGATACTTAAAAGGCACTCCATCACTTGGCCTTTGGTATGCTAAAGAGTCTGACTTTAATTTATGTGGTTACTCAGATGCTGATTTTGCAGGATGCAAAATAGACAGGAAAAGTACTTCAGGCAGTTGTCAGTTTCTTGGAGGAAGACTAGTTTCTTGGTTCAGTAAAAAGCAAAAGTCTATATCCACATCAACTGCAGAAGCTGAGTACATAGCTGCAGGAAGCTGTTGTGCTCAGATCATGTGGATGAAGAATCAGCTAATGGACTATGGCTTGTCATATTCAAAAATACCTATTTATTGTGATAACCAAAGTGCCATTGCCATGACAGGAAATCCAGTCCAACATTCTCTTACTAAGCATATCAGTATCAGATATCATTTCATAAGAGAACAAGTACTGGAAGGGACAATCGAGCTTCACTTTGTTCCTACTGATCGACATCTAGCTGATATATTCACCAAGCCACTACCTGAAACTACTTTTTCAAAATTGGTGAATGAATTGGGAATGATAAACTATGATAGTTTCTGAGAACAAGGGGAGACCAAATACTGATGAGTGTCAGATCCTGATGCATGTCGAATACTGACGAAAAGTCAATCCTGACTTTAGTCAAACATCAGATCCTGATGCAATGGTTTGGTTATCAGTACAATTTGTTTATTACAAGTAATCCCTAATTGTTCTGTTCCTGATTTAACTGTAGTTTTTGTCAATGAATTTGTTACTTACATGATTACTTTAGTTAGTTTTCATATTCACTTCTTTGATTTAATTCTTTGAAGAACAGTTCATAAACATAAAAAAATTGTAGAACACATTGAATAAGATTAGAGAAACAGGATTCTTCATTAATAATAAGAAAGAGATTACATGCAAATATAACATCTTTTTGTTCTCTCTATCTACTAATCTATTCAATAAGAAAATAAAAAGAAAAGTCCAAACCACTCCATTGCTAGCAGCCATCCCAGATCCCATCTTTGCCACTTTGTTTGGGTGGAATTTGAAGGGATAAGGTTATTTTTGCTGACATATTCATTAACAATGGTTGGTGGTGTTGGATGAGGATGCCTTAGAGGAAAGCCATGCTAATGTTGCTTGAAGAGCAGCATCGATGTCGATCACTCTTGCAGGCCTTTCTCTCTCGATTTCTTCAAGACTGGCATCCATCTGCAGCCACAAAGTTTCAAGATACCTTTCCCAGTCAAAGGCATCAAACTCTTCATGAGTATAACTGAAGATATCTCTGTTCTCTACGAGATGGAGATTCTTTTCCTTGATGGTAAGTTTTGACATTGTTTAAAGGTGTGTTGTGTGAAGGGTTTTTGATTTTTAGGAGAGAATGAAGGATTAAAGGGACAGTGAACAAGTCTCTAGGTGTTAAATAGAGATGAGTGAGTAACGAAGTCAACAAACGCTTCGTATTCTGGTTTTTAATGGTACCAGGTATTTTAAGAGAGTGATATTTGATTTTTTAATTAAATATGTTATTGTCATATTTTTTAATCATTCTCACAAATGCATTTCTTGTAAATACGAGTGCGTGTGTTTTACTCGTTGATATATATAGATACACATTGTAAGTCGTGTCATATACGGTTAACACCACTCTCTCACGTTGCACAAATAAATTACTAACACCTGTTTTTGAGAAATTATTAGTTGTCTAAAATCAATTTAGTTAACTAAACTAATTCATTATTCTCAAAACTATCAGTATTGCCTTTTTCTCTGTGCGAACATAAACCCTAATTGCTCAAAATTTCAATCTCTCTTTGTCACACCAAGAATGGAGAATTAATCATTTGTAAACAATAAGGTTGTTATCAATGGTGTCACTTTTGCTCCCAACAATTATGTTGATGTTCTTGACCATCAGGAACTATCGAATGATTTTCACATCATTCAGGATTTCTTGGCGTCTAGTCCGATTAAGTATGCTTTAACGGCACCCGCCAAAGTCTCTTTCAAGTGTTTGATGCAGGTTTGGAAGACTGCTGTCTTTGGTGTACTCGAACCTTCAGGAAGGCCTAACCTGACCTTTACATACAATGGAGTTACACATCATGTTACTCCAGAAGTGGTTGTTGAAGCTCTACAATTACCTTCTCTCAATGGTAAGACTCCAGCAATAATTACTGATGCTTCTTTGTTGGAGTTTGCAACGAGTCTGGGTTACAATGGAGAACCAAGAAAGTTTGGAGAGTTATACAGAACCAAGCTTAAGAAGGAATGGAATTTCTTCTTTGATACTATCAGTAGGTGCTTCTTGAACAAAGTCTCTAACTTTGATGCACTACCGACTGCTTCAGTTCACATTGGGTACTCTCTAATCCATGATACTATATTTGATTATGGGTCTTTCATTCTGAGAGCATTAAGTGCTAGGAAAACAGATAAATGTGGTTATGTCTGTTTTATTAGATTTTTTCAATTAATATTCTCTCACTTATGTCCCAATGTTGAATTTGAAAATGATACAGTATTGCCTATCTTTATGATTTCTGATAACAATATCAAATCCTTGGATAAATCAGATAAGGCAAATGGTTTTAAGGGAAATCCTTATATTCCTGATGGGGTCTGGCTTCTCTTGAAACAGAGATTGCCTAAACTTTATGGCCCAGCCACAAGTGCTATGGGACAGGACCAAACACATCCTGTTCCTGACACAAGCACACATCATACACAGTTACTTAAACAGTCAACCACCTCTGGTGTCTCTCAAAAGACATCAGTTATAAAAGGAAAGAAGTCAGCTAGATCTGATGTGTTTGGCAGACAATCAGGATCAAATGATTTCTCCACTTCAACCCTCACTAAAAAGAAGTCACAAGGAGGTGAACAAGGGGTTCAGATTGATGAATCTTTGATTAAGGCTGGAGCATCTAAAGAAATAGGTGAAAAGAGAAAGTTTTTGCAACAGGTCTCTGATTCTGATAGTGATGTTGACAAGACTATCTCTATAATCATGAAGAAAAAGGAAGTTGTTGCTCCTATTACTACTGAATTGGTTAAGCCAGTAAAGCAAAAGAAAAGGAGAAGGATACTCAACAAGAGTCAGTATTATATTCCTGAAGATATGCAGAATCTTAATGATGATATCGATCTTGATGAATCATCAGTTCCTGACACATCTGTCATTCCTGTTATCTCTACTCCTGATACATCACCTGTAAAGACTGTTGAGATTACTGATTCTCCAGCGCCTACATCTCCAAAGAGAAGAATAATTAAGATGTCTGTGGATGAAGTAAATGCTATTGCTGCTCAGCTTGGTCATAAACCAACACCTCTTCAGATAAAAAGATAAGCTGAAGCAAAAGTTTTTAGTAGACAGAAGAAACAGAGGACTACTTCACCTCTGAAAGGATCAAGCCCACAAGAACCTGAACTTCAAAGGAGTTCAGAAGCTATTGAAGATCCAGTCCCACAAGAACCACCCACTCAAAATGTGGGTGCAGACATTTCTGAAGGAATGGTCCCACAAGAACCACTTTCTCAAAGGGAAGGTGAAGACAAGAACATTCCTGCCTCACAAGAACCATCTTCTCAAAGTGAAGATGCAGGCAAGCTTATATCAGCATAGGAGTGTCTTAACACTGCATTTGAGGGAAGCACACAAGAACCTTTGACTCAAAGTGTTAAATCAGCTTCACAACCTCAGACTACACAAGAACCATTGGTAGCAAATACTGATGCAAGTCATTCTCCAGTTGCAGATGTCAATCCTGATGAAAGTATTTCTGATCCAAATATTCCACTGCTCGTTGAACCACTTTCTTCAAGACCAATGGAATCAATCTCAACTTCATCAGGTAACACTTCTATCTCTGCTTCTTTTACTGATAGTATGATTACAGATAGACCTGAGACAAGGGATACCTCTATTTGTATGACTTCAGTCCACTCCTCTCAGCCACCTCTTATTTCTTTGAATTTGTTGAGCCAGAACCTTTCTTGTGAGAAAGAGAGTGAACACTTAGAGAAAAAGAAGAGTGAAGAGAGGCAGTCTCCTGAACTGGCAAAAGGAGAGGTAGAACAGAGTGAGAAGTTTCAAACTTCTAGTGAGGTAGCAGTTACTATTGAAAGTAACTTAGGTGATGTTGTGAGAAGTGATGAGATCACTTTAGAAAAACAGAGAGATTTAGGAATTGTTTCTACTCTGAATGCAGGTTTTCAGGATACAACAGTACCATCTACTGTTGATTTAAAAATAAAAGGAGTTATGAATCCTGAAGACAATGAGGATGATAGAATTCCTGAGGCTAATGATAGCTCAGATGATGATGATGGTGATGATGATGCTGATAATGATCCTGAAACGGCTCAGCTTAATGCTGTCATGAAAGCAAGTCTAGAATCTACTTATGGATCATCCAGTAAGTTTATGGAGTCTATGGGTAAATCTACAGCTGCTCAAGTTGAGATCATAGGAGATTACAGCAATCTTCTCCCTGAACATATTCAAGCTGCAAGAAGATCAGAATTGTATACTGAGTGGAATTAGCCTTCTGCTGATATAAATTTCAATAATGCACTTTTTCACTCAAGTCATATAGCTACTAAGATTTCTGATCCTAATCTCAAAGCTCATCTGAAGACAACAACTATTCTGGAAAATGGGCTGAAAGATGAAATTAATTCTGTCAAAAGTGATAATGAAAAATTTCATGCTCGGTTTGTTAAGGATTATTCTGAAATTGCCACTGCTAAACAGCTTCAACGTTTAAGCACTGCCTTCACCACAAGGATGGATACCTTGGAAGATAAGGTTGTCACTATGTCCTCAAGGATGACTAATATTGAAGATTCTCTACAACTTATCTTATCTTTATTGACTGATCCTGCTGATGATGCTATTGATGTCAAAAAGGGGGAGAAGGTGGTCAAAACAAAATGCACACCTGATCTAGTTGTAAGAAAGGATGATGATACTTCTGGAAATGATGGTGGTGCTCAGTCATATGAACCAGGAACCTCTGATGCTGCTTTGGTAACAAGGAGGAGTGTGTCTCAAACTCAAACCAAGCGGTCAACTCATGTTTCTAAATCTGGAAAGAAAACAGTAAGAACAATGGTGCAGTCTCAAATTCTGACAGAGGAACAATCTCAACTATCTGGTCAGAATAAATTACTTCCAACAATTCCTGAAGAAGATGAGGATTTGTTTATTGCTGAGATAGAAGATGCACCACATCTCTTTAAGAAGATTACTTCCAAGTCAGGTGAGAGTGAAATTGTATTTCACAATGATATTAAAGTTCAACAGCATCATGCTAGGGAAGCACTGGCTTTAATCTCTGCAGAAAATTCTGAAATGAGTACTCAAGAGATCTTAAAAGAACAAAAGAAGATTCTTGAGGGAATTGCTAAACAGAAAGAAGCTCATGTTGCAAGTGGAGGAAGAGGCAGAAGCAGAGGTAGAGGAAGAAAGTCTATTCAAACAAGTTCAAGACAGACAAGGTCTAGTGGAATCACAATTGAGGAGATACCTGAAGATTCTTAGAAAGTAAAGAAGAAGAAATCTCCACTACTTTTTACACTGACTCCAGATAACAAATTTAATGTACCTGAAGAAGCTGCTGATGAAAGACCACAGTTAGGTAGAAGAGGTAAAGTTACTGTGAGAACTACTCAATTTGCTGTTCCTGATTCTGATGAAGCTGAAATCTTGAAAGAACTTGAGGTTATGATTCTTACTGTTGTGGTTGAAATTCACAATCTGGAAGTTGATGAACAAGAAAAGGAGGCCAGAAAAAGAGCAAAAGATACTGAGGTTGAAGAAACCAGAAAGTACTTGGAAGATCTGGCTGGTTCAAACAGATTATTGTGGTATGAAAGGTATATGATGTAGCCTATTTGTATTTCGAGGATACAACTCAACTTGAACAAGATTGTAATAGTAAATAGTATATAGACTGTCACAAGAAATCTCAGATTGTATTATCTGTCAGAAGAAAAAGATCAAGGTCAATCTACAGACTTGAGGAATTACTACATTGAAAGAAGCTCAGTCATTTGATCAAGCCTCAGTGAAGTATTCGTTAAAGAAGTGGATTCATTTATAGTGACAGAGATTTCGACAGTGACAGAGACAGTACAGAAAGAATCAAAAAGAGAGATGAGAAAAGAAAAGGAACCAGAGTTTAAAGTCAATATATGAAGAACAGTCATTGCGGTTAGTCACTCATGAACCAGACAGTACATCGAGTGTCAACATTAAACAGTGGTTGTTCGTCATTAACTTCAGTGGTTCAAGCTATCAAGAATGGTATGTGAGAAAATCATTGTGCAAGCAACAGAAGTGCTAAATTAATTAACCACAAGGATTTTACTATCAAGTGGAGTGACTAGGAGGAAAAAGAATTTTCACAAAGAAATTCTAAGTGATATATTCTTAATGCTGAAACCCCGGTTTGAATTGT
Organism: Saposhnikovia divaricata; assembly: GCA_036435485.1. NCBI lineage: Eukaryota > Viridiplantae > Streptophyta > Magnoliopsida > Apiales > Apiaceae > Saposhnikovia > Saposhnikovia divaricata. The sequence continues at coordinate 33,380,192 of CM071600.1, forward strand.
TGTATTTTCTATTGAAGAAAAGGAGTCCGGTTTCACATCCTCAAGAGACCGTAGCTTACACCTGGACGGGTTATGAGAAAATAGAATTATCACAAGAAAATGGAAAGTGATATATTCTTGAAGCTGGAATCCCGGTTGGAATTAATATATTTTTTGTCAAGCAAAAGGAGTCCGGTTTCAGACGCTCAGGTAACCGCATCTTAGAGCTTAAGGATTTATTTATATTAATAAATATTTTATTTAATGAGAAAATTATATTTATAAATATCTAATAATATTAGATATTTATTTTTATAATTTTTGAATTAAATTCATTATTTATTAATTAAAGATTATAAGTTATGCGGGTTAAAAAGCATTTCTACGGAGCCCCATCCATGTAAGGACAAAATAAGCCCCGGTTTGTATCAAATTGGTAGCAGGTCATTTTGGTGTGTTTTAATAAACAAAGTGAAACAAATAGCAGAGCAATGCAAAAGAATAAATAAAAAAAAAAAGAAGCAAGTTGTTGTCTGAACAAACAACACATGCATACGGACCAGGTTGTCAGACAAAAATCTGAAATGCGCCAGACAGCGCGTGGACGCCACGCGCCAGACGAAAACAAAGAAAAGGCAGCGCGTGTTTTTCACCTGTCCTTCCTGCAGCTGGGCGTCGACTTGACAACATATTTCAGTGTTAACTATTCAATAGTTATACCGAATGTTATATCCGGCAAAAATGATTATTTGATTGTCATACCAGCTCAACTGATTGTTATACCGATTGTTATATTAAGCCAAAAGAAAAATGAGACAGTCATATTAATTCAAATGATAGTCATACCGACTGTCATATTGAATTAATGGATTGTTATATTAGTACAAATGACAGTCATAATGAGCTGATTGGATAGTCATACCGATAGTCATATCAGTTCAAATCAGCAAATTGTATAAAAGATACAGAAGACAGCAGCCAGAAAAAAAAAGAGACAGACGGACACAACATTATTTCCTTACAAAACACAGCAGCCTCCATATCTCTCTCTCAAATATTCCAAGAACACAAGAACTGATTATTTTCTGTAAAATCAAGTTCAACACCTTTGTAATATTTTATCCGGTGGAACTTGTTTATTTATTGTTCTTGTATTACTAGCGAATTAAGTTTCCTAGTTCTAATCTTGATTTTTATTAACTAAATTAGAAAAGTTCATGTCGAATTTTTTAAATTAGTTTTTATCAACTTGATTAATTTCTGTACTGAAATTGTAACACCCATCAAGTTAATATATTGTTATATTCAACTTGAAATTTGTTTCAATTTATTCCGCTCAAATTTGTTTAAAATAAAATATTATTTGAAGAACAAATTTCGATAAATTGGTATAGATTGTATTCAACCCCCCCTTCTACAATCTTATCGGACCTAACATGGTATGATCGAAGAAGACCTATTCCAGAACATAAGCAGATGCCAGTTAAGAAGAAGAAGAATAAGAAAGGGGAGAGTACTTGTTAGGCCGAATACACAAATAGTAATCAACTTTGTATGAGAGATTAACAAGTAAAAGCGTTTATGCACTTAAAAACTTCTTGTATTTCAAACCCTCTTCGTGATGTAAAATATCACAAAGAGCTGCTAGGTTACAATAATGATAATTCGTTATCGATACCCTTCTAGGGTTAACCTATCTGTATTTATATAACATACATCTACGATACAATCTCTAATTGATATTCCTAATAATCAGCTATACAATGATATCAATTACAGATTGTCACACGTCTCCTATGTCAACTCGATCTCTTTGATAGCTATCCAATCTTCAAAGATATCGCTTCCATAATTAATCTTTAATCACTGTTGAACAGTAGACGCGCTTCCTTCAAACAGAGTTTAACAAACTCTGTTGAGCTTCCAACTGTCAGAGTTTACACAAACTCTGACTGCTTCCAGCTAAACTCTGATAACTCCCTGTAACACTTAAACACTGATCAAAACACATCAATTATATTTAACAATCTCCCCCAACTTGTTCATTATAAAAAATGTACAAGTTAATGACAGTAATTGATGATGTCAAAACAAATAGATAAATACAGTGTTTATACAGATTCAGAGTTTAAGCTTAAAAACTATAGAGAATAAGAAAATTCTTACAGAACTTAATCTCTAATCATTTCAAGATCTGGCATGGTTCTGAGATAATCAATCAGCAATCTTCTTTCTGCATTTTCAAGTTCAATCTTCATTGCTTCTTTGATTTCTCTGAGTTGAGGATCACTTTCATCTGTTTGGTAAATAGCAGCCCTAAGATCATAAATCTTGTTTCTTCTCATTTCATTACCCAGTCTGATAAATCTGTCTTTTTCTGCCTGAGTATTGAAGTCAAGTACTGTGATTCCCAAATCAGTTTTTAACTTTGCAGTACCTTTCTTCATTTCAATGAGATTGCCTTGGTAATCCCTGTACTTAGGAATGTATCTGCTATTGTATTTCTGTCCTCTAATAGCCATATTCTGAGTCATCTTCTGTCTTAGTACATTAGCAACAAATTGAGTCCTTTGACTATTCACCTTGAAAAGATATAGAACATACTCTAGTTCTTCCCAATATTTCAAGCCAATATCATCCTCACCAACTTTGAATACTGTCCCATCAGCCATGAAGTATAGAAGAAAGTCTTTGTCTAAACTCTTCTGATGAACCAACTGCACTGATTCCAGTCTATCCAGACTCTCTTGAGGTACACCACGACCTGGAACAGCCAGTGAAGAAGGATCTCTAGGACCAGTATATTGCCTTCTGTCTCTATGTGAGCCTAGTCCAGCCTTATTATTTCCAATCTTACCAGATAAAGCTTTTCCATCAGAAATATTCATTGAGACTCCAGATAACACATCTGGATCATGAAGTGTTCCTTTACCAAAAACTGATTTCAACTGAGAAGATAGAGGTCTAAACACAACTTGTGTAGCAACAGAGGTTGTGTTTTCTTTCTTCTGTACAACTTGTGTAGAAACAGAGGTTGTATCTTTCTTCTTTGAATCTTCTCCTTCCATAGCAATGCCTTTCAGCTTGAGTTTAGCTACAGCTTCTGTTGATTTCTTAGATAAATGTGATCTTTGATCAGCATCAACATTTTCCTTGATCACAATGCCTTTAAGAACAGGCCTAGGAGCTTTTTCTTTTTGTACCTTATCAGACTTTAAAGCTTTAAGATGTTCTTCTTGTAAACTCTTTTCCTCAGCTTCAATGTCTTCAATCGTTACTCCTTCCTCATTCTCTTCAATGAACAACTTAGCAGCCAACTCTTCATCAGTTTGTGGATTTGAAAATAACAGTAAACTCTTGGTCCTTGAAGTTCCTTGAGTATCAGTACTTCTCCCAACAGACTGTGATTTGGATGACTTACTAGTTCTCAGAGTTTGAACCTCCTCAGCCTTTTTCTTTCCTTTGTTACTTGCCCCTCCATCTCCAGCACTATCCCTTCTGACAACTCTCTCCCCCTTTTTGACATCATCAGGCATAAGAATAGAAGTAATTAACTCCAGGGAGGTAGCAATAGAATCAATTTTAGCAGATAAATCAGACTGGTTCTCTTCAACTTTACTCAGTCTGGCAAGGATATTGTCTTGAGCTTTAGAGAATTTTGTAGTCACTAGTTTTGAATGTGTTTCCATTTTCATCTCTCTAGCTACAACCTCATTTCGCAAAGAAGTGATTGCCAAATTAGTATCATCAAATCGTCTATCCAGAGTTTTAACTTGAACTATAGTTGCTTTCAAGCAAGAAAGAATCTCTGGATTAGAGATAGTATCAGCACTTTGCTTAACAAACTTAGCTGCTCTTCCTGGTGAAAAAATACAATCTTCTTTGTACCATTCAGCAGCATTCTTGGCAAATTGTGCTCTCTCAACTTCATGAGAAGTACAAGGTTGAGAAAAAGGTGTATGTTTATCATCAGTTTGTACTGGTGCACTCAGAGAAGTATCAGAGTTTGCACTACTGTCACCTTCAGCTTCAACACTTGTAGCTTTAACTGGTTCAACTTCAGCCATAGGTTTAGCAATATCTTCTGTAGGCTTTTCAGAATTGTCTTCATGTTGCTCAGGCTCAGCAACAGGCATTGACTGAGAAGTTACGTTGGTTGCCTGATCAATTTCTTCACCTTCTTCAACAGTGTGGTGAGCATCAGATATTACCTCAGTATGAGATGCCACAGCTTCAGAAGGAACAGAAGTAGGTTGATCAGCTACACCAATATTAGAGATAGGATCAGAGAATGGCATAAATGAATCAGGAATATCATTTATCGGAGAAATACCATCTCTTGCATCCTCTTCTGCAGGCATTTTGTCCTCTGCATGCACTTCATCCTCTGCAGGCATTACATCCTCTCCAGGTATGTCATCTTTCTCAACCTCAACAGGAGGTATTTGCTGTGAAGCAATCTCTGGAGCTTCATTATCTTCATCCACAGAATCAGAGAATATCACTTTTCTTCGTTTTGCTAGAGGCACATTATCTGAATCCTCTTCACTAGTTGGTGGAGTTTGTTCTACCACTGAGAGTGACTTAGATATGTTTGCCCGAGCTTTCATTCTCTTCCCCCTTCTAGTGTAAACAGCTTCAGGAGATTTCCGTTTTGTTTTGCTTTGTGTCTCTTCTGCCTGCTTTAGACTTACACGTCGTTTAATAACTGCCTTCTTAACTCTTTGCATTCTAGACTGTGATGCTGGTGGAGATTGTGACGAATCAGAGTTTGTGTTTGAAGTGGGTGAAGGTTGCTTTGCAGGTGATTCAGTGTTTGGTTCTGGTTGAAGTTCAGGGTGTGGTTCAGGTTGTTGTGATTCTTGTTCAGGTTCATCTTGTTGTGGTGCATCGTGTTATGGTTCCTGTTGGTCTTGTTGTGGTTCATGTGATTGATTTAGAAAATTTCGTAGAGCAAGAGGCATGACAAACTCAGGAAGATTTTCTTTACCAACATCCTTGTTAGTCATATCAGAGAATATGCGCTTATTGACTCTAAACGGATCAATTTCATCAGTTTCATCAATTTCAAGACCAGGTACACATGCATTGAACAACATTTGACAGAAACGAGCATAATAGACAGTGGTAGACTCTAACAATTTATCACCTAAGCTCATCAAAACATGTCGACCAAAATCAAAATTAGAACCATAGAGCAGAGAATACCCGATTTGAATACTATCTATTGGAATGGCATCCCAGTTTGTGACTTTCTTCTGGAACGTCCTCGTTATGCAATCAAAGAAGAAATTCCATTCTTTTCTGAGATTTGGCCTTTTTATACTGCCGAGCTTGTCAAGAGATTCCATGTAACCTATCTCTTGTAGCATCTCTCTCAGATAAGTTTCATTAACGAGAGTATAGGAAGTATGTGTATCAAACCCCATTGTATCTCGTACAGTCTGTGGAGTAGTCACATGATCTTGGTCTTCGTAAGGGAAGATAATGGTAGGAGTTCCACTTTCTCCTCCATCCACATAAACTGAATTCTGCCAGAATGAAGCAATTTGAGACGCAGAAAGAGTAGCAGGTCCAGTCAGAGCTTGTCCAATCTCTGAATCCCTCAAAAAGTTCTGCATGAGATGAAACGATTCTGGAACGCGTTCATGATAGAGTGGAGCTTCATAGTTATTAAGAACAAACCGTAAGCCAAGAGCAGTGAATGCTTTAGATGCCATTGACTTAAGAATTTCCAAGAATTTCCAAAAGATGTGTATGTAGAAAAGGTGTTTGCGTGAGTGCCCAAGAGAAAACTAAGAAAACTGTGAGAGTAAGAGTAAAGCAAACTCGTTTGGACACAAAAGTGATTAATTTAAAGAAAAACTCAATCTCTTATGTAACAAACGCTCAATCAGTTCCTTGATTAATGTGTAGTGGGACACGATAATAGGTAAGTGGGACACATTAAAGGCGAGTGGGTCATGTGCGCCTATTTTTTTAAAAAGAGTATATTAAAAATAAAGCATTAAAATATTTGATTTTAACAAAAATCAAATAATACTCTTTTAAAAATATCTAGACCCAAGTAAAATCAGAATTTGAAACGTTTACCTGTTGCCTTTAAAAACCAGAATACGAAGCGATTAAGGACTTCGTTCTTACCCATCTCTATTTAAGGCCTAGAGACTTGCTCAGATTATTCATTAAACCTTTAACCTTTCAGTCTCCCCTGTAAAATCACAAACCTTTCAAACCAAATACTCTTGAAAAACAATGGCTAACCTTACCATCAAAGAGAAAAACCTTCATCTTGTCGAGAATAGGGACATCTTCAGCTATACGCGTGAAGAATTTGAAGCGTTTGAGTGGGAAAGGCAGCTTGAGACGCTGTGGCTGCAAATGGATGCTGGTCTGGAAGAGCTCGAGAGAGAGAAACCTGCAAGGGTGATCGACATCGATGCTGCCCTCCAAGCAACATTGGCATGGCTCTCCTCGAAAGCATCCTCATCCACCACCACCAACCATTGTTAATGAATATGTCAGCAAAAATAACCTTATCCCTTCAACTTCCACCTAAACAAAGTGGCAAAGATGGGATCTGGGAATTTTTGCTAACAATGGAGTGGTGTGGACGGACCTTTTACTTTTCAGTTGAATAGATTAGCAGATAGAGAGAACAAAAAGATGTAATATTTACTTGTAATCTCTTTCTCTTTATCAATGAAAATTTTGTTTTTCTAATCATATTCATTGTGTTCTGCAACTGTTATTTATGTTATATGAACTGTTCTTCAAGAAAACGCATCAAGAAGAGAATATGAAAACTAATTAAAGTAATCATATAAAGAACACATTCATCAACTATCCACTGATTAACAGTTGTCAAAAACCCTACTTACTCCAAGACTTTCAAATTGTCCAAGTGAAAATTTACCTTAGAGTACAAATCACGAATCAACAACGTTTGTCAATTCTCCAACTTTATCATCGAAACCCTTTCATAAATTGCACAGTTGTGAATATTTGTGTGTGTGAAGCAGAGTTTACTAAGTCAATTTTTAGAGCATCTAATTTTTCATAAAATCCATAAAGTAAATCAATAAACACTGGATGCACAAACTGTCATAGTAAACACTGATTGTATGATGAAAGCTAAACTCTGAAGTAATCAAACTTTATACAGTAATTTTTATTTTATACCCCCTTTATATACACATTTTTTTTCATTTTTTTTTTTTTTATATTTTCATTTTTTTTTTCATTCCAGTAATCAGAGGTTGGAACCAGTCACCAAAAATTCAAAAATTTTAGCCCTTATCATTTTGATAAGTTCCTGGGTCATCCTAGTATTTAACTAGTCACCAAAAATCAGAGAATTTTAGCACATATTATATACCAATAGGTTCCTGGGTCATCCTAGTATCCAACATAATCTCAAAGGAGTATAATAACCTATATACATTTTCTTTGGGGTATTGCAGTAAACATTTTATTTTATCAGAGTATAACTAACAGAGTTTAGAGTTCATCAACATCAGTAGTTCTTCATGAAAGGTAATGCACACAGTATTTATAGACTCAGAGTTTAGGACAAAATAAACTAAGAGATGCTATAAATATGAGCCAGTATCATGCTGTGTTAACTTTCTGCACAATCTAAGATTAGATCTCAATAACTCAGAAAGATTCATGATTTAATTGCTGAGAATCATGCTTCATACATATTTCTTCATTGGTGTTTTCATTTAGACAAAAATCAACTCAAAGTTCACAGAGTTTATCAAACTTATTAACAGTGTATGACATACAGACATGCTGACAGAGTTTAACAGAGTATGCATAACAGAGTTTAATCAACAGAGTACACTTAGCATTTAACCAATCAGGAAATATGATTAATACATCACATAAGTAAAGTTTGAATCTAACCAACATTTCTAGTCAGAACCAGAGACCATTCCTAGTTCATTGACCAGTCTTGTAAATGTAGCTTCACTCAATGGTTTAGTGAAGATATCTGCAAGCTGTTGTTCTGTAGATACAAAATGTAGTTCAATATTTCCTTCTTCCACATGTTCTCTGATGAAGTGGTACCTTATGCTGATGTGCTTGGTCATTGAATGCTGTACTGGATTACCTGTCATAGCAATAGCACTTTGATTATCACAGTAAATAGGGATATTACTGTACCTCAATCCATAATCCAGCAATTGATTCTTCATCCATAAGATCTGTGCACAACAGCTACCAGCTGCAATATACTCTGCTTCAGCTGTAGATGTGGAGATTGATTTCTGTTTCTTGCTGTACCAGGAAACAAGTCTGTCACCAAGAAATTGACAACTTCCACTGGTGCTCTTTCTGTCTACCTTACAGCCTGCAAAGTCTGCATCAGAATACCCAAGTAGCTTAAAATCTGATTCTCTGGGGTACCACAGACCTAATGATATGGTGCCCTTGAGATACTTGAAGATTCTTTTCACAGCTGTCAGATGTGGCTCTCTAGGATCTGCCTGAAACCTTGCACAAAGACAGGTTGCATACATGATGTCAGGCCTACTAGCTGTCAAGTATAGAAGAGATCCTATCATGCCCCTGTAGTTTGTCATATCCACTGAAACTCCTGTGTCATTGTCCAATTTAGTTGCTGTTGCCATGGGAGTTGATGCAGATGAACAGTCAAGCATACCAAATTTCTTGAGAAGATTTCTGGTGTATTTTTCTTGATTAATGAAAATTCCATCTTCTGTTTGTTTCACCTGTAGGCCTAGAAAGTAACTAAGCTCTCCCATCATGCTCATTTGATATCTGGACTGCATGAGCTTGGCAAACTTCTTACAGAGTTTATCATTAGTAGACCCAAAGATGATGTCGTCAACATAAATTTGAACTAAAAGGAGGTCACTTCCTTGATTGAAATAAAACAGAGTTTTGTCAATTGTTCCTCTGTTGAATCCACTTTCTAGAAGAAACTGAGCAAGTGTCTCATACCATGCTCTTGGTGCCTGCTTAAGTCCATATAATGCCTTATCTAGCCTGTAGACATAATCTGGATATTTGGGGTCTACAAATCCTGGTGGTTGTTCAACAAACACTTCTTCTTCAAGCTTTCCATTCAGAAAAGCACTTTTCACATCCATCTGGAACACTTTGAATTTCTTGTGAGAGGCATATGCTAGAAAAATTCTGATTGCCTCCAATCTTGCAACTGGAGCAAATGTTTCATCATAGTCTATTCCTTCCTGCTGTGAATAGCCTTTTGCTACCAGTCTAGCCTTGTTCCTTGTGATAACACCTTCACTGTCAGTCTTGTTTCTGAAAACCCATTTAGTACCCACAATAGATCTGTTCTTTGGTCTTGGTACAAGGGTCCAAACTTCATTCCTTTCAAATTCATTTAACTCTTCCTGCATTGCTGTTATCCAGTCTGCATCTTGAAGAGCTTCTTCCACTTTCTTTGCTTCATTTTTAGACAAGAATGCATGAAACAGACATTCACTTGCAGTAGCACTTCTTGTCTTTACTTTTGCATCTGGATCACCAATTATCAAATCAGGTGTATGTGATTTAGTCCATTTCCTAGCAGAAGGCAAATGACTTCTATCAGCATGTGATCCTCCCCCTTGATCCATGCTCTCCTGATTCTGTTGTGATCTATCTTCGTTTTCTGAGACTCCCCCTGAACTTGACTGTCCAGAGTCAGAATTTGAATTTTCAGAGTTTGAAACATCAGAGTTTGATCCAGATTTTTCAGTTGACTCAGTATCAGTGTTTGAGTCTTCATCTTGATCATGCTCCCCCTCAACTGGTTCTCCTCTTTCTTGTGACTGAGAAGTTTCTCCAGAATTTACCAGTAGAGGTTCAGAGTTTGTTTCAACAGAGTCTGTCAGAATTGTTTCTTCAGAGTTTCCTTCATCAGAGTTTAAAACTTCATTTTCAAAATTCAGTTGATCATATTCGTCTTTGTCTTTCAGTCCAGTTATCTTCTTATCATCAAAAGACACATGTATAGATTCCATGATCACTTTAGTTCTCAGATTGTAAACTCTGAATGCCTTTGTTGACAGCGGATAGCCAACAAAAATTCCTTCATCTGCCTTTAGCTCAAACTTGGTCAACTGTTCTGGATGAGTCTTCAAAACGAAACATTTGCACCCGAAAATATGAAAGTATTTCAGGTTAGGCTTCTTTTTCTTCACCATCTCATATGGTGTCTTTCCATGCTTATTGATCAGTGTTGCATTTTGAGTAAAACAAGCAGTTTGAACAGCTTCTGCCCAGAAATAAGTTGGCAATTTTGCTTCATCAAGCATAGTTCTGGCAGCTTCAATTAAGGTTCTATTTTTCCTTTCAACTACACCATTTTGTTGTGGTGTACCAGGTGCTGAAAATTCTTGTTTCACTCCATTGTCCTTGCAGAATTCTTCCATTGTTGCATTTCTGAACTCAGTTCCATTATCACTTCTAATGATTCTCACTTTGTTGCTTGATCCTTTGTCCAGAAGCTTCACATGCTCCATCAGAGTCAATGCAGTTTCATCCTTCTTTGCTAGAAAATACACCCAGGTGAATCTAGTGTATTCATCAACAATGACTAAAGCATATTTCTTCCTTGCAATAGACATAACATTTACTGGACCAAATAGATCAACATGAAGAAGATGATGAAGATCAGTGATAGAAGATTCTGTTTTGCTCTTGAAAGATGACTTCCTTTGTTTAGCCTTCTGACATGAGTCACATAGGCCATCAACATTTAACAGGGTCTTTGGGAGTCCTCTTACAAGATCCTTTCTGATCAATTCATTGATGTTGTTCAAGTTCAAATGTGAGAGTTTCTTGTGCCACTTCCAACTCTCTTCACTAGACATTCTTGTAGACAGGCAAACAGCTTTTCCAACAGAGTCTATCAAAAGCTTGATTTCATAAATGTTGTTTTGCCTGTGACCAACTAGAACAACCTTTCCTGTAGATTTGCTGATAATTTCACAATATTCAGGTTGGAAATCTACATGATATCCCTTGTCACAGATTTGACTCACAGATAGCAAGTCATGCTTGAGTCCTGGGACATGAGCTACATTGTTGATGATGACATTTCCAAGATTGATATTGCCATATCCCAATGTTCTTCCTATATTGCCATCACCATAGGAAACTTTTGGGCCAGCCTTCTCCTCATATTCTGATAGCAGGGCTTTATTTCCAGTCATGTGTCCTGAACATCCACTGTCCACGACTAGGGTTGCCTCCTTGTTACCCTGCAATCACAAACAATTACTGAGGATTAGTTTTAAGGATCCAGACTTGCTTGGATCCTTTGGCATTCTTAACTTTGTTAGCTTTTGCAGCGGAATTAACATTATCAGAGTTTGAGCTAACAGTATCAGTGTTTACACTTGCAGTATCAACTTTAACCCATTTTAGATTGGGTTTCAGTTCATAGTAATTATGATAGATAGCATGATATTTTCTGCAAGTATAGATGGAATGCCAAGTGCTTCCACAGTGTGTGCATAGAGTCTGTGGCTTAGTTCTAGCAAAATCCTTCTTTACCTCAGACTTTGTAGGTAAAGAATTTATATTTTTATTTTTCTTGCAGAAATTTGCAAGATGCTTAGTACTACCACAGTTATGACATGTCTTTCTTGGAGCATAACTAGCAAGCATTGGTTTATTTCCTGAAGTAATGCCTACTTTTCCATTTCTGTTCTTGTTTGACACTTTCTTTTTCTCAACAGATTTTAACTCCTTCAGTTTATGTTTGAGTTGTTTATCTGTCATTGAACCAATATTAACCTGTTTAACACTAGTTTTTACTGGTTTTCTTTGGACAGCTTCTTTTTCATTCTCAGACAAAAATTTACTGGTTCCATGAACAAATTTAGTTCTGACTTTAACTTGATTTTGAAATCTAAGTTCATCTCCCTCATTATAACCTAGACCAACAGTGTCTGTTTGAAAAATCTGTTGAGTGTCCTTTCCAGAATTAGTCCAAGTCCTAATTTTCTTATTTGCTTCCTCCAACTCAGATTCTAGTTGTTTATATTTCTGAAGCAAATCTTGTTCTATAGAAACAGCATCATCTCTTTCTTTCTGAACTTGTTGCATGTTTTCAAGTTTCTCTTCAACAAGTTTATTTCTCTATTTAAGTTCAGAGTTTTTAGCTTTTATCCTCTCATTTTCTAAAGTCTGATCCCTATAACTTATATGCAATGACTTAAGAAAAATTCTTAATTGAGCAATGTCATCAATATTATAAGCATAGGTAGTTGGAGGTACCTGATTTTCAGAGGATTCTGATTCAGTAGTAGCCATGAGAGTATAGTTCACTTCTTCATCAGAATCTGAAGAATCTGCCCAATCTCTGCCTTTAGTGTAGAGTACCTTTCCAGTTTTACCCTTCTTGCACTCAGGAGCATAGTGACCCATCTCCTTACACTTGTAGCATTGAATTTCAGACTTATCCTTCTTCCCTTTAGAATCTCTCTTATCAGACTTCCTGTAGCTTTTCCTGTCTTCATTTGAATCCCTAGAAAACCTTTTTCCTTTCTTGAAATTCTTGAAGCCCATTTTCTTGAAAGTTTTCACCATCAGCACAGCCATTTTTCTCATTTCTTCTTCATCATCCTCAGAGTCAGATGATTCAGAAGAATTTGAATCATAATCAGAGTTTGGTGAATTACTTTCTGAGTGTATGACCAAAGCTTTTCCCTTCATTTTCCTTTTTGTTGCCTCTTTCTTCTGAGGCTTCTCTTCAACATTAAGAGCAACAGACTTTCCTTTTCTGCTTGATCTCCTGTTTCTCTGCTCCATTTCCAATTCATAAGTTTTGAGCAGTCCATAAATTTCATCAATCTCTGTTTCAGCAAGATCATAGTTGTCTCTAATAGTGGTTGTTTTCACATCCCACTTTTCAGGTAGAGAAAGAAGAAACTTGAGATTCGAGTCTTCTAGATCATACTCTTTGTTGACCAATGACAGATCATTAATCAGTTTACAGAATCTATCAAATGTTTCTGTCATGGTCTCTTCAGGTTTAGCCTCAAAATGCTCATACTCTTGTGTGAGTATGTTTCTCCTATTCTTCTTAATAGCTGCAGTTCCTTGACACCTGACTTCAAGTGCATCCCATATCTCTTTTGCAGTGGTGCAGTTAATGACTTTGTTAGACATAACATTGTCTAAGGCACTATGTAGTAAATGCCTAACTTTTGCATCCTTAGCAATTGATGATAGATCTTCAGGAGTCATGTCCTTCTTTTCCTTTGGAACCATTTTTGCTGCTTCACCAGCAACTGCAACAGATAGCTTTGTAGGATTGTGAGGGCCTTCATAAATCCTGTCAAGATATTCTGGATCTGTAGCCTCCAGAAACATAGTCATCTTGACCTTCCACATAGCATACTCTAATGGCCTCAGAATAGGAACCCTGATTGGTTCATAACGACTCACAGTAGTAGGAGCCTTTTCAGAAACAGTAGGTGTTGGTGGAGGAATTTCTGACATGATTATTGTTGTGTTTGGATCTTAACCTGTAATAAAGTAACAGATTGGCTCTGATACCACTTGTTAGGCCGAATACACAAATAGTAATCAACTTTGTATGAGAGATTAACAAGTAAAAGCGTTTATGCACTTAAAAACTTCTTGTATTTCAAACCCTCTTCGTGATGTAAAATATCACAAAGAGCTGCTAGGTTACAATAATGATAATTCGTTATCGATACCCTTCTAGGGTTAACCTATCTGTATTTATATAACATACAGCTACGATGCAATCTCTAATTGATATTCATAATAATCAGCTATACAATGATATCAATTACAGATTGTCACACATCTCCTATGTCAACTCGATCTCTTTGATAGCTATCCAATCTTCAAAGATATCGCTTCCATAATTAATCTTTAATCACTGTTGAACAGTAGACGCGCTTCCTTCAAACAGAGTTTAACAAACTCTGTTGAGCTTCCAACTGTCAGAGTTTACACAAACTCTGACTGCTTCCAGCTAAACTCTGATAACTCCCTGTAACACTTAAACACTGATCAAAACACATCAATTATATTTAACAGTACTGATGAACGGTTGAATCAAGGACCAGTTGTTTTTAAATCAAGTACTCTTATGACTGAACTTCCTTTAATCTCTGAAGTTGGTACTTCGCAAACTCTTCGAAAATCTAATTTACTTTGGGCAGATATTCAGTCTAGCTTGAAGGGTTTAGAACCTTACACTAGAGGAGGTATTGGTCATAATCGAACTGAAATTATCTCTACTAGACAGACAGATCAACATATGCTAGTGAAAAGAATTGGTGATGAACTAACAGTTGATGATCTTTGGGAACTTGAAGCTGTTGCAATTGTTGCTTGTAATGTTGATTCTAAGAAGGTAGAGAAGTTGTTGTTTTTCATGAAAGACAAGAGTGTCAAGAAGCTGACTATTCTGGAGGTGTTGTGCAAATCAACAAAAGAACTGAAATATGTTCTTTATCTGCTTAAGAATAAAAGAATTCATGATAAGGAAGCTGATGTTTACAATAATTGGTGTACCATGATTCTCAGAACTATTAGATGCAGACATTTGGATGGAGGATCAAGGTATGATGGTAATTATACTCCCATGTACATGAATACAGTGGGACAAGAAGTTGAAATGCAAAGGGGTTCAGCTGTTAAAGAAGTGATATTTTATCAAGAACAATTATCTCTGAATCCTGATGGAAAAGAACTTGCATATTTACTGTTGGGAGATTTAGATTTACCGAGAAGCTCAATTCAGAATCTCAGGGCAGGTATTTATCAGATTAATGAGAAAGATGAAGAACTCAGGAATCTGAAGAAAAGACTGATTCAAATTCTCGAAATTAAAGAAGAAGAATTATTATCAAGTTTCTTGCAGATGAGTAATTTCTTTGTGAGAATTTCTGAGACTAAGCCTGAGGATTTCTTATAATATTTTGTTTTTAGTTTTTGACATCACTGAAACAAGGAATTTGTGCTTTATTTCACAAAGTACAAATTGGGGGAGATTGTTAGATATTGATTCAAGTGATGATCAGGATCTGGACTACTGATCAGATACTGATGCTGACGTCATCAGTAATGCACCGTCAGTATTGGGTAATCATCAGGATTACATGAGGATATACATCAGTCCAGGAATCTAGGAAGATTGACATGTCGGTTCCTGATTTATAGGAACGCAGCTATCATTCAAGATATGTACTAAGAGACTTATGTAATTGATTTGATATATCTTGTAATTGATAGTGTAGCTGTGTACTGTATATAAACACAGTTTAGGTTTTACTTAATTGTAATCGCTTACACGAATTATCTTGTAACCTAGATGCTCTCAAGAACATAAGAATTTCTTGAGAGAGTTTGTAACAGTTTTATATCAAAATTAATAAAGCTGTTATTTATTCATACTTGTGTTATTATTTCTGTTTAAGTCGAAAATCTTATACAATTGTATTCAACCCCCCTTCTACAATTGTTAATTACTGGGCAACAGGGCATTTCAGTCATTAGATAGAATGTATTTTCATTTTCAAAAATAAAACAAATTTAAAATACGTTTCTTAATATTGTTTTAAAAAAAAAAAACATGTTCCTCTTTTGTATGATTGAATATAATTTGTAAAAAACAAAATAAAATTAAATATTTTATTTCCGAGAAATATAAGTAGTTCATATTTTTTGAAAGTATAATAATTTTAATTTATTAATAATTGAATTTAAAACTTTTAAAACATAAAAAATTAATTTGGATTTATTTATAAATACTATTAATGACTTGAGTAAATGTGTTAAATTGAAAAATATAAAATTTACAAAATTTTATGTTTGAAGGAATAAAGAATGATGTCCTAGAGCTCCAAGATAAAGACAAAGCTAATGAAGAACGTTTGCATGCCATGGAAACCAAAATAGAGGAGGCAATCAAGGAGCTCAAAGATCAACTTTCAAGAATCGAAGCCGGAATTGGTAATGGAGGCTGGTGATTCGGGAGACACCGAGGCTCGAGATTCCTAAGCCAAAGACGTTTGAAAGAAAAAGAGATGCGAAGGAGGTGGAGAACTTCTTGTAGGATCTCGAACAATACTTTGATGTAATGAGAATTGTGGATGAGCAAGCTAAGTTACGCACCGCTACTTGTTATCTCTCTGATATTGCAACTTTATGGTGGCGTAGAAAATGGGCAGACATTGAGAAAGGCCTATGCACCATCGACATATATGAAGACTTCAAGAAAGAGCTTAAGCGCCAATTCTATCCAGAGAACATGGTGTATGAGGCACGAAAGAAGCTAAGAGAGCTCCATCATAAGGGCTCCATTCGCGAATATGTTAAGGAGTTCACAACTCTCATATTACAAATCCCAAACATGACGAGTGAAGACTTACTTTTCTACTTCACGGATGGACTTCAAACATGGGCTAAACAAGAGTTGCAACGCCGAGAGATCAAGAATGTGGATGAAGCTATTGTGGTAGCCGAATCCCTGACGGAGTTCCAAAGGGGTGAATCTTTAAAACATAAGCCATATGGTAGGTCTACTAACCCTGCAAAAGGTGGGGGAGAAAGAGGCCCCGAGGAGTATAAAGACAAACGGGATTCTAGCAAGATATCCTCCAAACGGGAAGCCTATGAGGAGAAAAAGAAAGCTTTTGTGCCTAAAGGAGGTTGTTTTGTTTGCAAAGGGCCACATCCTATGAAGGATTGTCCAAAGCTTGGCTTACTCTCAATTACGGTGGAGCAACCAAAGTTGGGGGATCAAGCACCCGAGATTAACACATGGGTTCGCTTCAAATTCTCAACGCTATTGAGGCCAAGCGAAATCCGGAACCACGAAGGAGCAAGGGGCTCATGTATGTGGAAGCCTTGGTGAATGGGAGGAAGATCCAAGCGTTGGTGGACACGGGAGCTACCCACAACTTCATCACTATGGAGGAGGTCAAGTGGGTTGGCTTGCAAGTGACAAAAGGTGATGGGGTGCTAAAGAAGGTGAACACTAAGGCCAAGCCTTTGGAAGGACTAGCTTGTGAAGTGGAGCTAAGACTCGGCACTTGGAAGGGCCAAGTGAACTTTTCGGTGGTACCCATGAATGACTTCAAAGTGGTGTTAGGCATGGTCTTCTTAACGTCCGTAAATGGCATACCTATGCCCTACTATAATACTATGTGCATCATGGAAGCAAGTTCTTCTTGCATGGTTCCGACAATAGAAGGCACCAAGGAGGTAAAAACTTTGTCAGCCATGCAACTTGAGAAGGGTCTCAAGAAAGGGGAAGAAACATACTTGGCGGTTGCCAAGAAGATAGATGGCACTGAGGAGGATGCCAACGAGGAGATTCCTTAAGAGATCAAGGAGGTATTGGAGGCGAACGAAGATGTAATGCCACCAGAGCTACCAAAGAAGTTACCACAAAGAAGGGAGGTGGATCCTAAAATTGAGCTGGAACCTGGCCTTAAGCCACCATCCATGACACCTTATCGGATGGCCCCACCGGAGTTGGAGGAACTTCGAAAGCAATTGAAGTCTTGTTCCAAAAGAAGACGGATGGGAATCTAGAACCTTCCTTGGAGTAGTATAATGTAACAGCCCGACTTTTCGGACTGTTATTCTAAATTCCAAACTAAAATAAAATGAATATATTTACTCAATAACTCCTAAATTCCACAAAGTCAAAGCAGCGATCAAACTCGATAATTCAAAAACAAAAAATTGGAGACACGCCTCCACAAGTTTAATAGAATTAATCTAATAATCTAATAATGCGATAACTCCAATTCAACAATTGCTATAAATCATGTAGCACAAAATCCACAAGTTCACATCCACATTGATCTCAATAAGCTTCCACAACATATGAACCTGAAATATCGGAAAAGAGTGAGCTACACAGCTCAGCAAGTACAATTGACTAACAGATATTCTAAAAAAAATCAATGGGCATTTTAATAAAACAATTTTCAAAATCAAATATAAGTTTGCAAAACCTTTTGTGAAAATAAATCCAACCCAAAGTTTATTTTATTTTCAAAAATTCATAATTTAAAATAGAAGCAGAAATAGAAACAACACGAAAATATAAATACCACAGTCTTGCTCTACGGCCACACTTTGTCAGTGACCGACATCTTATTCTTATTCTTATTCTTTTGTCACACTTTGCCAGTGACCGGCATCTAAAGTTCAATAATTACGCGCCCTTAATAGGTATCTAAAGTTGCACACTTGTGCGCCTAATAAGGGTATCTAAGGCTAGTTCCGGAACTATAGCGTAAATTACGAACGGGTTCGAAACGTAGAGACTGGGTTCTAAAATCAAATACTTATATCTTATACAGTTCAAAACAGAATTCTTATATCTTATACGAAAATCTGAAATCACAATATAAAAATATCTTTTCAGAATTTAAAAGTAAGTCAAAAGTACTTACCTCAAGGTCGACTGAACACACCAAAAATAATTGCACGAATAAATCCTAAATATTAAACAATAAATAATTAATGAACCGAGACATAACATAATACACAACAGACTGATTTTACCCCGGCTAGAATGTTATTCAGCTCAAATAATCGCATGCCATATAATTCATATACTAGACTGGACAGTTAATTCAAATAAACAATTCGGACAAAGACTGTGACCTAGAATTTACGAGAACAACACGATCAGAAACTTTAAACAAAACAAAGTGTAATAAAAGAAAATCTAATGGGCATTAAGGCCGAACATAGCATACAAAAACTTTTCCACTTTTAACATACAATGATACAAGTATACACATAAATTAACACACTTGTACATGTAAAATTATTACTTTGCATGCATGAAGAACTAAACTAACATAACTTAATACTTAAATACACATGTAGCAACTAATTGTAACAAAATCCAACTAATCATTAATTAACAAATTAGTCCTTTTAAAACATAAAGGTAACTTTTTCTGGCCAATCAAATTAACTCCTGCTCACAATTATATAAAAACATGAACTTATAAAATTAACATCATAAAATAAAATAAGTACACATAAATTAGACCTTTTTCTTTTTATATTCGCACATAAAAATTTGACTTTTAATCTGTTATAAGATCTAACTGAAATTATTAATAAAAATAAATTTATGGACATAAGCATGGTCATAGCAGATCATCATGTAAATTAAAAACTCAATCGGAAATTCATATAAGGTCATGCAAGTGTAATCACATAAAGGCCATATAGATGATCTCTATCTTCTTTTATTATTTTGTTACTCTTAAAGCATGCATGGGCTCATCATGAGTCTCACAAGGTTGCACCAAAACAAGTAGAGATATTTATGAAAGAATTCTATGTAATTAGTTCTAAGCATACAAAGAGAACACATAAAATAATATGCATAATTGAAGTATGACAGATAAATACCTTTTGATCGGTACCTTTTGATCAGTTGGGAAGACTGTCTGAGATCTCTCTTTTGTTCTAAATGATTCTTATATAGCGATTTGTAATCCTAAATTCTGTTAGGTAAATTTTAAAACTTGATTCTAATAATTTTACCATTCCTCCAAGTATGTCTAAAATTTAAATATTCTAATTCACACAAATATCTTAAATTAAATGATACTGATTTTCTAAAATCTTTTAACACTTCTTTCCTTTAATAACAATATTATATTTATTCTAAATAACTTGTTCAAAAAGAAATTCTAGAATTCTCTTAATAAAAATTAATCTAATATATAATGCTTTAAAATTCTAATTCCAATTTTACTACTTATCCTAATTTTAGAATTTCATCCATATTTTAGACTCATTTTTCTAATTAAATTTTAATTCCTAATCTTTAATAATTTTTAATCTTTTTCTTTCTATTATTCTTTTATTATTATTATATTAAAAATTACGGGACGTTACATACTATCCTCCTTAAAAAGAATTTGGTCCCCAAATTCTTACACTCCAAAAGTTCATGACACATCTATTCTAAACGTCTACTCCTAAACAATTCTCTATAGGATCGCACCCTAGGGAATGTACTAGTCTCATACCTAATAAACTCCGAAGGACAGCCTGCTCTGATACCAACTGTAATAGCCCGACTTTTCGGACTGTTATTCTAAATTCCAAACTAAAATAAAATTAATATATTTACTCAATAACTCCTAAATTCCACAAAGTCAAAGCAGCGGTCAAACTCGATAATTCAAAAACAAAAAATTGGAGACACGCCTCCACAAGTTTAATAGAATTAATCTAATAATTTAATAATGCGATAACTCCAATTCAACAATTGCTATAAATCATGTAGCACAAAATCCACAAGTTCACATCCACATTGATCTCAATAAGCTTCCACAACATATGAACCTGAAATATCGGAAAAGAGTGAGCTACACAGCTCAGCAAGTACAATTGACTAACAGATATTCTAAAAAAAATCGATGGGCATTTTAATAAAACAATTTTCAAAATCAAATATAAGTTTGCAAAACCTTTTGTGAAAATAAATCCAACCCAAAGTTTATTTTATTTTCAAAAATTCATAATTTAAAATAGAAGCAGAAATAGAAACAACACGAAAATATAAATGCCACAGTCTTGCTCTACGGCCACACTTTGTCAGTGACCGACATCTTATTCTTATTCTTATTCTTTTGTCACACTTTGCCAGTGATCGGCATCTAAAGTTCAATAATTACGCGCCCTTAATAGGTATCTAAAGTTGCACACTTGTGCGCCTAATAAGGGTATCTAAGGCTAGTTCCGGAACTATAGCGTAAATTACGAACGGGTTCGAAACCTAGAGACTGGGTTCTAAAATCAAATACTTATATCTTATACAGTTCAAAACAGAATTCTTATATCTTATACGAAAATCTGAAATCACAATATAAAAATATCTTTTCAGAATTTAAAAGTAAGTCAAAAGTACTTACCTCAAGGTCGACTGAACACACCAAAAATAATTGCACGAATAAATCCTAAATATTAAACAATAAATAATTAATGAACCGAGACATAACATAATACACAACAGACTGATTTTACCCCGGCTAGAATGTTATTCAGCTCAAATAATCGCATGCCATATAATTCATATACTAGACTGGACAGTTAATTCAAATAAACAATTCGTACAAAGACTGTGACCTAGAATTTACGAGAACAACACGACCAGAAACTTTAAACAAAACAAAGTGTAATAAAAGAAAATCTAATGGGCATTAAGGCCGAACATAGCATACAAAAACTTTTCCACTTTTAACATACAATGATACAAGTATACACATAAATTAACACACTTGTACATGTAAAATTATTACTTTGCATGCATGAAGAACTAAACTAACATAACTTAATACTTAAATACACATGTAGCAACTAATTGTAACAAAATCCAACTAATCATTAATTAACAAATTAGTCCTTTTAAAACATAAAGGTAACTTTTTCTGGCCAATCAAATTAACTCCTGCTCACAATTATATAAAAACATGAACTTATAAAATTAACATCACAAAATAAAATAAGTACACATAAATCAGACCTTTTTCTTTTTATATTCGCACTTTAACTTTTAATCTGTTATAAGATCTAACTGAAATTATTAATAAAAATAAATTTATGGACATAAGCATGGTCATAGCAGATCATCATGTAAATTAAAAACTCAATCGGATATTCATATAAGGTCATGCAAGTGTAATCACATAAAGGCCATATAGATGATCTCTATCTTCTTTTATTATTTTGTTACTCTTAAAGCATGCATGGGCTCATCATGAGTCTCACAAGGTTGCACCAAAACAAGTAGAGATATTTATGAAAGAATTCTATGTAATTAGTTCTAAGCATACAAAGAGAACACATAAAATAATATGCATAATTGAAGTATGACAGATACATACCTTTTGATCGGTACCTTTTGATCAGATGGGAAGACTGTCTGAGATCTCTCTTTTGTTCTAAATGATTCTTATATAGCGATTTGTAATCCTAAATTCTGTTACGTAAATTTTAAAACTTGATTCTAATAATTTTACCATTCCTCCAAGTATGTCTAAAATTTAAATATTCTAATTCACACAAATATCTTAAATTAATTGATACTGATTTTCTAAAATCTTTTAACACTTCTTTCCTTTAATAACAATATTATATTTATTCTAAATAACTTGTTCAAAAAGAAATTCTAGAATTCTCTTAATAAAAATTAATCTAATATATAATGCTTTAAAATTCTAATTACAATTTTACTAATTATCCTAATTTTAGAATTTCATCCATATTTTAGACTCATTTTTCTAATTAAATTTTAATTCCTAATCTTTAATAATTTTTAATCTTTTTCTTTCTATTATTCTTTTATTATTATTATATTAAAAATTACGGGACGTTACATATAAATAGAGGAGGCCCTCTCATTTGGAGGATCATCCAAGAAGTTATAAGCTCTCTCAATTATAAACACTTGTGCACTTGTTAATACAAGTTTTCGTGTAGCTCATTTAGAAGGTTGAAAGGCTGACTTAGTAGCTCTCAAGGAGAGACAAACGCTAAGTACCGGCACGGTTGAACTAAGGGAGTTCTAAGTCCGTGACAACGTGAATTATGATGATTTCTAAACATTGTATGTATTTTTATTTAGTTTTACTAAAATATTGTATTACATTGTTTTATATAATTTACTTTGTATAACAAAATTAAACAGAGCAAACTGATAATATATAAAAGCAAAACACGTAAACTATTATTTTACCATTTTTCTTTTTCTGTTTTGTGTGTCAATGACTCGATGGGTATAAAATTCCACTTAGGTTTTAATAAGAGATTCTATGATTGCTTGGGCTTTTGGATGGAACAATTTGTTAAGAACGTGGTTCGATTCACGCTTTTCTTTCGACGGGTTATTTTGCTCTGAATTAGTGGGCTCCAAACAAAATATTTTCTTAATGGGCTTAGTTCCTATCAAAAGTTGGGCTTCATTTATTTGTTTCACCTATCAATGGTTAAATGTATTTATCATTAATCCAGTTCAATGGTTAATATGAAAAAAACTTTTCAATTAAAAAGAGAGTTGAAGCTCTGTTAGTTGAATGTTTTTTTGAGAGAATTAATTCAATGTCATACGGCATTTATAAAACAATTGTGTCGAACAAAATGAATGTTTTTTGAGAGAATTAATTCAATGTCATACGACATTTATAAAACAATTGAGTCGAACAAATATAAACAGATCATATAGTTGATTAATCTAGTTTTCAGGAAGAGGCAATCAAACGATTTGTTGATTCGTTGAATTTAATATATGTACATATATATGTTTCACCATATTTAGTTTAAGCTATCAAAACTATAATTCCCTAAAAAATTTAATCACTGAATCAAAATCTTGAAAATCTCGTATATCTAACATTTCGGTCATTAAATTACACCAAAACACACCAAACTCTCACAAGAAGAGGATAAACAAAATTTAAATAAATTGAAGCAAAACTCACAAATTAAAAATTTAAATAAAGAAATGAACAATCTAAAAAAGTTGAAATATTTATTCAAAAATAGTAAAAAAATCTCAATGAATGCCCCCCAATGAAAACCTCCAATGACTGCTATGAAAGGGAAATGGGAGAGGGGAAAGAGATAGAATTCATATAGGTTTTGTTTAACGGTAGCGCAAACAACAACAAAAAAAATCCGTTTCGAGTATGGGGAAAATATTTTTAATTAATTATAAACTACTAAAATCGATATATATTCAGGATGAATATGAAAAAACTTCACTTTGACTGGCCTTTTTAACAACTCCAGCCCAAGTAAAAATAAAAAAACGGCAAGATAATTAGATCCTATTATATAATAAGAGTATTACGGTAGTATAATTATATCCTATTATATAATAAGAGTAAGAGCGATAATAAGATAGCACTACCATATGTCAAAGGTTCGATGCTCATCTATAACAATTTAAAATTTCATATTTGTTTCTTTAAAAAAAATAATAAAAAATATTAATATATTGTGAAATGAATGTTCTAGAAAGTTCTAGCTTATTATGAATGTCTTAGAAAGTTCTAGCTAAACCTTTGGCCTTTCAATTCTTAGACCTTTGACTTTTCATTTTTGTAGACTCTTGGCCTTTTGATTCCTTGTAACCTACAACTTGTAAGCCTATAAATAGGCCCCATATATAAACTTGTGAATACACTTGAAGCAATAGAAATTCTCTTCTTGATCTCTCTCTAAATATCTAATATATATTACTAGTTATAATATATTCATAATACATTATCAACACGATTGGCTTAAAAAGAAAATTTTGGAGATCGATTTTTTTGAGAGATTTGAAGGCTTATACAAAGAATTGTTTAAGGTCATTACTCTGCATATTTTTCTAAATCCTACTCCGAGGTATGCATCTTTTGATATGAATGTTTCTTTTACCTTATATTTAGTACGGTGAATTTTGTTTAATCCGTCGGTCATGGTTCCATGATATGCTAGCATAATTGGTTTAAATATAAGTTTTTCAATTAATTACTAAGATACTGACTTCTGCATATGTTTTGTACAATAGATGATAAAATGTTAAGTATGCATGTGATAAAAGAAAAGATAAATAGTCTTATGATGAATTATTTTATGAGATCCAAATGTTTAGGTCTAAATTATTTTATGGTTAAGTATGCAATCTTACCAAGTTTTATACACTTCATGTATACGAATACAAGACACTTGTTTAGGTCTAAATGTTTGATGTTCATGCTTACAATTTATTGTTATTATTTGTTTTTAACTTTGTGATTATCTTTTTTTTAAGAATGTCGAACTTTACCAAACTTGAATTTGAGGCTCTTGATATTACCGGAAAGAACAATTTATCCTGGATATTGGATATCGAAATTCATTTAGCCGCACAAGGTCTTCGAGACACAATCAAAGAGGGAAATAAAGAATCTGAATCAAACCGCGCAATGGCAATGATTTTTCTTCGCCGCCACCTCGACGAAGGACTCAAAACTGAATATCTTACGGTGAAAGATCTACTTGAACTTTTGAAAAATTTGAAAGATAGATACAATCATCAGAAGACTGTGATTCTTCCGAAAGCTCGTTATGATTGGATGCATTTGAGGCTTCAAGATTTTAAAATCGTCAGTGAATATAACTCCGCATTTTTCAAAATAACTTCTCAACTAAAATTATGCAGAGAAATTATTACTGACGCGGACATGTTAGAAAAAACTTATTCAACTTTTCATGCCTCAAATGTACTCCTCCAGCAACAATATCGTGAAAAAGGTTTTACAAAATATTCTGATTTAATATCATGTCTTCTTATTGCTGAGCAAAATAATAAGCTTTTGATGAAGAATCACGAGTCTCGCCCTACTGGATCTAGCCCTTTCCCTGAAGTGAATGCGGCATCTTATAATTCTGGGTATGGACGTGGTAGTGGACGTGATGGCGAACGTGGTCGTGGACGCGGTCGAGGAAATTTCATAAGAAACAACAATTTTTTCAAACATAGAAAATCAAACTCCAACCCGAAGTTGGAAAAAGTGGAGAAAGATAAAAGAGGACAAAAGAATGTTGAGAATGTCTGCTTTCGATGCGGAATGAAGGGTCATTGGTCGCGTACCTGTCGTGCATCCAAACACTTGGTTGATCTATACCAAGCATCCCAGAAGGAGAAAGAAAAATCTGTTGAAACAATTTTTGCTTTTCAAGGTGATGGACCCGAGTACAACCCCTCTAATATGACACATTTGGAAGTGTTTGATTTTTATGAAATCCCTGAAGGAAGCGGCAATGAATGATGCAATGGATTATATAAACACTATGTTGGTTGAAAAGACTATTTATCTTAATTATTATGTGTAAGACTTAGTCTGCTTAATTATTATGAAATTTCTAATTATGTGTGCTTTTATTTGAAGTGATATGGATATTTCTCATTCTCACGCTGGTCATAAAATAGATGAAGATATTTGTCTCGTTGATAGCGCAACTACGCACACTATCCTTAAAAATGAAAAATATTTTACTTCTTTACACAAGTACGAAGGCAATGTTAACACTATATCCGGAAGTATTAATTTGATTGAAGGCTCTGGAAGAGCCAACCTGTTATTACCTGGAGGAACAAAATTTGTTATAACTGATGCATTGTTCTCTCCAAAATCACAAAGAAACTTGTTGAGTTTCAAAGATATTCGCAGAAATGGATATCATATTGAAACAATTAGTAAAGAAAATAAGGAATTTCTTTGTATAACATGCATCATTTCGGGTAAGAAATATATGAAAGAACAATTGCCCGCTTTTTCTTCCGAATTATATTATACAAATATACGTGAAATTGAGGCAAATGCAATGGTAAACCAGAAGTTTACTGATACAAGCAATTTTATTGTTTGGCTTGATCGGTTGGGACATCCGGGATCGACTATGATGCGGAGAATTATTGAAAACTCGCATGGACATCCGTTGAAAAACCAGAAGATTTTTTAATCGAATGAATTCTCCTGTGCTGCTTGTTCTCAAGGAAAATTAATTATCAGGCCTTCTTTGGCAAAAATTGGAATAGAATCTCCTAGATTTTTAGAATGGATACAGGGTGATATATGTGGGCCCATTCACCCGTCATGTGGACCATTTAAAGATTTTATGGTATTAATTGATGCATCAACTCGATGGTCACATGTGTGCTTATTATCGTCTCGTAACCTGGCGTTTGCGAGACTACTTGCTCAAATAATTCGATTAAGAGCACAATTTTCTGATCATAATATTGGTACAATCCGTTTAGATATTGCTGGAGAATTCACATCACGAGCCTTCAATGAGTACTGTGTGTCAATTGGAATCAATATTGAACATCCTGTCGCTCATGTTCATACATAGAATGGTCTCGCAGAATCATTCATCAAACGACTCCAATTGGTTGCCAGACCATTGATTATGAGAACAAATCTCCCCACTTCAGTTTGGGGGCATGCTATTTTGCATGCAGCTACACTTGTACGCATCAGACCTACAAGTTATCATAAATTTTCTCCCTTACAATTGGCTTCCGGAAGAGAGCCTAATATTTCCCATCTGAGAACTTTTGGATGTGCGGTATATGCCCCAATTGCTCCACCGCAGCGAACAAAGATGGGTCCCCAAAGAAGATTGGGAATATATATCGGTTATGAATCTCCCTCTATAATAAAATATCTTGAACCATTGACAGGTGATATGTTTACAGCAAGATTTGTTGAATGTCATTTTGATGAAACGGTTTTCCCAAGGTTAGGGGGAGAGAACAAGATTACCCTTAAATCAGGGGGAGAAAATAAACAGCTGGAAAAAGAAATTACATGGAATGCATCAACATTGAATACTTATGATCCTCGAACAAATCAATGTGAACTGGAAGTTCAGAAAATAATTTACAAGGTGTTGCAAATCAGTTTCCTGATGCATTCACTGATTTAAATAGAGTAACAAAGTCACACGTTCCAGCTGAAAATGCTCCTGCAAAAATAGAAGTCCCGGAAGGACAATTAATTAGAGCAAGTGAGCCAAAACCTCGCATGAAGCATGGTAGACCGATCGGTTCCAAAGATAAAAATCCTCGAAAAAGAAAAGGAGCAAGGAGTGAAGATGCCCAAATAGAGGAAATAAAATCTCCAGAAGAGACTCCAGAAGAGTCCTGTGACATGAAAGATGAAACCCCGGAAGAGGATCAGGTACCTGAAAAGGAAAATGAAGAGATCTCAATCAATTATGTTGTCATAGGAAAAAGATGGAACCGAAATGATATCATCATCGACGAAAATTTTGCATATAATGTAGCGCTTGATATAATGATTGAAAATGAGGATCTTGAACCAAAATTCGTCGATGAATGTCGACGTAGAGATGATTGGCCAAAATGGAAAGAAGCGATTGAAAAAGAATTGAGCTCATTTAATATACATAAGGTTTTGGACCTGTAGTCCGAACCTCTGAAGGTATAAAACCCGTTGGTTATAAATGGGTATTTGTGCGAAATAGAAATGATAAAAATGAGATTGTGAGATACAAGGCACGTCTAGTTGCTTAAGGATTTACACAAAGGCCAGGCATTGATTATGAGGAAACATATTATCCTGTAATGGATGCTACAACTTTTCGTTATCTTATTAACCAGGCCGTTATAGAAAAATTGGATATGTGCTTAATGGATGTTGTGACAGCATACTTGTATGGTTCCCTCGAAAAAGATATTTATATGAGGATCCCTGAAGGATTTCGAATGCCTGAAGCATCTATATTACATTCACGCGACCTTTATTCGATTAAATTACAAAGATCCATATACAGATTAAAACAGTCTGGTCGAATGAGGTATAAAAGATTAAGTGATTATTTATTAAGGGAACAGTACAAGAATGATCCTATTTGTCCATGTGTTTTCATAAAGAAAATAGAATCTTCATTTGCTATAGTTGTTGTATATGTTGATGATATAAATATTATTGGAACTCTTGAAGAGCTCCAAAAGGCAGTCGATTATTTAAAGGCAGAATTTGAAATGAAGGACCTTGGGAAAACAAAACTCTGCCTTGGATTGCAAATTGAGCATCTATCTGGTGGAATATTTGTGCACCAGTCAGCATATACAGAAAAAAAATTTAAAACGTTTTTACATGGACAAATCACATCCATTTAGCTCTCCAATGGTTGTACGGTCACTTGATAAGAAAAAGGATGTGTTTCGACCAAGAGAGGAAAACGAAGAAGTACTTGGTCCTAAAGTGCCATATCTTAGTGCTATAGGTGCATTGATGTATCTGGCCAATAACACACGGCCTGACATAGCATTTTTTGTAAATCTGTTAGCAAGGCATAGTTGTGCTCCAACACGGAGACATTGGTATGGAGTTAAACATATTTTTCGATATCTCCGGGGCACAACTGATATGGGATTATTTTATTCTAATAAATCGAAAGCAGTACTAACGGGTTATGCATATGCAGGATATTTATCCGATCCAGATAAAACTCGATCACAAACAGGTTATTTGTTTACTTATGGCGATACAGCCATCTCATGACATTCTGTAAAACAGTCTTTGGCTGCTACTTCTTCTAATCACGCAGAAATTCTTGCAATTCATGAAGCTAGTCGAGAATGTGTTTGGTTGAGATCAATAATTCAGCATATTCGGGAGTCATGTGGCATGTATCATGATAGAACAACCTCCACAATGATATTTGAAGACAACACGACATGCATCCAACAATTGAAGGAAGGTTATATCAAGGGTGACAAAACTAAGCACATATCACCAAAGTTTTTCTTCATACACGATCTTCAAGAAAAATGAGAGATTGAAGTTCAACAGATACGTTCAAGTGAAAATCTTGCAGATCTATTTACCAAGTCATTACCACCAATAATTTATGAAAAATTAGTACACAAGATTGAGATGCGTCGGCTCAAAGATCTCAAATAAAGTTTTAATAATTGATGTACTCTTTTTCCTTTACTAGGATTTTTTTCCCAAAGGGTTTTTTTCTAGAAAGGTTTTAAAGAGGCACAATGAAAATAGGACATTCAAGGGGGAGTATTGTGAAATGAATGTCCTAGAAAGTTCTAGCTTATTATGAATGTCTTAGAAAGTTCTAGCTAAACCTTTGGCCTTTCAATTCTTAGACCTTTGGCTTTTCATTTTTGTAGACTCTTGGCCTTTTGGTTCCTTGTAACGTACAACTTGTAAGCCTATAAATAGGCCCCATATATAAACTTGTGAATACACTTGAAGCAATAAAAATTCTCTTCTTGGTCTCTCTCTAAATATCTAATATATATTACTAGTTATAATATATTCATAATATAATACATCTAAAATTCTATTTATCCTATATACATTATATAATAAGAGTAAGAGCGATAATAAGATAGCACTACCATAGGTCAAAGGTTCGATACTCATCAATAACAATTTAAAATTTCATATTTGTTTCTTTAAAAAAACAATAAAAAGTATTAATACATCTAAAATTCTATTTATATTAATACTCGATAGCGTTTTTATTTATTTTGTGGTAACCTTCGTATATAAGAACTTCAGGTTTTACTTAGATAAAGAAATCGAATTTAACAAATTTGGGCCACTAGCGAACACTGTGAGAAATTACATACACTTCCAATTTTCTCTAACACTCCGAACTTCAACACTCTGAACTTCGGAGCACTACCCCTTCCGATTGCCGAAGGGTATTGCAACAAATAAGATTAAAAAGTATGGCAATTAAAAATATTGAAAATTAAAAAATTGAGTGATCCAATTTTTTTTTAGTACGGTTGTTTATCATAAAATATGAACCGTTGAATATTAAAAGATAGATGTAATCCGTTAGATCATATATTAAAAAGCTTATTTGATTTATAGTAGGATTATATTCAAAACTTCGCCACTTGAACCGTATACGGGAAATACCAAAAAGGTAAATTTAATAATTTAAATCAAATATAAATAGGTATTCTGAATTGAATAGAATTAGATCTAATATTAGAAAGTAAGTTTATTTGATTGATAGTAGGAATATATTTAAATATGAAAAAATAAATTTTAATAACAAAACCAAATATAAGTAGTTTTTCTAAATTGAATATTATTCTCAATGTAAAAGTTAGTAACTTTCTTTTCTAATTCAATTTTCAAGTAGTTTCAGTTAAATAATAATTGTTAAACCATCAATAAATTAAAGATAATTTCTTAAGTTTTGCGTGGCCTGTAAATTTGTCAAAATCTAATTTTTAGAATTCATGATAGAACAAAAATAGTAAATTGATCGTATGAAATCTAATAATTAATAATTTTTTATATATTTATACTCAAATTTGGTTATATTTTCTCTAAAATTTTCAAATGTAAGTGTCCTTTTTTCCTTCAATAAAAGATTGAAATTTATTTGATAAAAATCAAATTTAAAATAAATAAATATAAATATTAAGAAAATTTTATTCGATAATATAATTTATATAATTTTAAATATTAAAAAAAATTAAGAAAAATTTGTTTAATAATATAATTTACATTATATTCTATTATATAATAAGAGTAAAATAGATAATAAACGAGTACTACCATATGTCAGGTATTCGACTCCTAACAACAACATATATTTTATATATTAAATTTAAAGTCATTAGTACACAACTTAGTTATAAGCGCACTGAGTTTACACTTTGATTTGTTTTTGCATCGACCTAAAAATATTCTAATCATATTCTGTCTATACTTGCTTTTGTGAATAAATATGTATATAATTTTTAGTTAATTATATCATATTATATAAAAAAGTAAGAGTAATATTATAAAAAAAGTAATATAATAAATCAAGAGCTCATCTTAATATATTAAATATAATATAAATATTGCTACCTTTTAGTTATACTAAGACTTGGTTTTTAACTTAGAAAAACTGTACTCGATCCATTATATTTAAAGTGGCCTGATAAATAATTTATCGCAGCTTTGTTTTGTGTGACAATTTTCAACTCTAAATAATAAACATTTATTTAATGCGTGTTTGGTGTATCTTAAAATATGTAATTTTTATTTTATAATGAATAAATGTCACATAAGTGATAATTAGATGAAAACTTATAAGTTATGTAGGTGTTTGGATAAATTATATCATTATATATAATACGCATAAGGGGTATCTTATCCAAATTTTTGGTCCGGTCACTGTACTACCAAAATCATATGATCCGTTGGATTAAAAATAGACGATCAAGATTAGATCACATTAAAAAGAAAATTATAATCTAAAAAGGATATAATTAGAAATGGTTGTATTAGAAGTGAATTTTAAAAAGAAAATTATAATCTAGAAAGGATAAATTAAAAAGGTTGTATTATAATTGAATTTTAAGAAGAAAATTATAATCCGAAAAGGATATAATTAAAAAAGGTTGCATTAGAATTGAATTTTATTTATTTTTTTATTAGTATTAAAAAAATCAAATTTACTATTTGGCCTCTATCTTGAGATCTAGAAATCAGATTTGGATGATTTTACAATCCACGCGTATCTCATAAAATTATCTTTAATTTAGTGATAGCTTTAATAATTATTATTCCAATGGAAACACTCAGAATCTCAAGATAAAATATAGTTACAAATTTTTGTTAATCCTATTCAATGTAGAAGTCCTCCATTGATAATGTTATTCAATGTACAAAACCTAATTATATATGATTTAAATCATTGACATATACATTTTCATATTTCAGTATAAATATACATTTTAGTTTATAACATATTAAAATATAAAACATTTTTTATGTTAGATCTAATGGTTTTCATCTATTTATTTTAAGATCTTTGTCGTACGGAGGACCAGACTATCGATTATCAAAATTTTGGATAAAATCTCTCATACACTTATTATTAAAATTATATTTGGTTGTTAGTAGAACTATCTTCAAATAATTACAAGGGTATTTTGGTAATCAAAATGAATTATAAGTAGAATTCATAAATCAAATAGAATTTTTAACGTAAAAAAATCGTCAATAGTTGCGTATGTTTAATTGGAAAATAATTATTAAACCGTCACTAAATTAAAGATTATTTTGCTAATTTCACTTTTTTAACAAGAATTTTATATGTAAATTATTAACATATAAAATTAAAAAAATTAATATAATTATAAATATTAAAAAGGAGTCGTGCAACGCACGGGTTATAAGCTAGTTATATTTAATAAACATAAAAGTGATCTTATCCATAATTTTGGTCACTATACCGCCAAAATAATCTCAATTGTCGAATCTAATATTTTTAAAAATAGACGATCATGATTATATCATATTAAAATAAATTTATAATCTAAAATGGATATAATTAGAAAAGGTTACATTATAAGTGAATTTTAAAAGGAAAATTATAATCCAAAAAGAATATAATTAAAAAATGTTGTATTAGAATTGAATTTTAAAAAGAAAATTATAATCTGAAAAGGATATAAGTAAAAGAGGTTGCATTAGAATTGAATTTTTTTTTTAGTATTAAAAAAATTCATATTTATTATTTGGACTCTATCTTGACATCTAAAAATGATTTTACAATCCATGCGAAACTCATAAAATTATCTTTAATTTAGTGATGATTTAATAACTATTACTAAAATAAAAATACACTCAAGAGAAAATATAATTACGAATTTTCACATTAATCCTATTCAATGTAGAAGTCCTACATTGATAATGCTATTTAACGTAGAAAACCTTATTATATATGATTTAAATCATTGAAATACATCTTTTCGTATTTTAATATAAATGCATTTTTTAGTTTATGACATATTACAATAAAAAATAAATTTTTTGCTAGATGCAACGATTTTTATCTATTTATTTTAGCTCTAACAGTTCTTATTTATTTTTTTGTACGGAGGACCAGACTACCGATTGTAAAAGTTTTGATCAAAATATCCCTTACACTTATTATTAAAATTGTATTTTGTTATTAGTAGGACTATCTTCAAATAATTACAAGGGTATTTTGATAATCAAAACGAATTATAAATAGAATTCATAAATCGAATATGATTTTCAACGAAAAAATTGTCAATTTCTTCTCTCTTTTGTTTCTGCATGGATTTAATTGAAAAATAATTGTTAAACCATCACTAAATTAAAGATTATTTGCTTAATTTCACGTGGGTTGTATAATCGTCCAAATCAAATTTTAAAAATTCAAGATCGAGTACAAATTATAAATTGAACGTATAAAATCTTACACATATTAATTTTTTAACAACAATTTGATATATAAATTAATAATATATAAAATTTAAAAAATAAATATAATAAATATTAAAAGAGGAGTCGTGCGCCGCACGGTTATAAGCTAGTAAAAAAATAAGCACAATACACACTGTTTGTACTCAACCGACTTTGAATGCAAGATAAAAAAGACTGTAAAATATAATTTTGAAGTTCAAATAGAAAAAGAATTCAAAAGGTTGAATGCAGCCCACTCTTATCATCATCTTCTGCTGTTAAATAAGTTAGTACTTCTTTTTCTCACCAAAATTATTTGAAACGTGATCCTGACCTTTATATTATTCAATTACTTATGAATTCAGTGTTCAAGGGAAAGAAGTAAAGAGCAATTAAATATTTAAGTATCTGATTGATATTAATTATTAACTAATTTTAGTTTATATTTGATCACTGACCGAATGATCCTGGAAGAGATTTTTAATAATTGCTCTGTAATTTTAACCCAATTGAATTTTTCAGTACGAAATGATATTTATCAGATAATAATTAGGGTTATCAAAATATTCGAAATATTTGATATTCGTTCGATTTATATTCGTAATCGGAATAAAACGAATAATATCCGTATCCAAAATAAATTGGATGTTATCCGTATCCGACAATTTAGAACACGAATACAGATATAGGCACATCCGCATTCGAAAATATTCAAATTCAAAATTAAATATATGATATATAAAAATATATTATATTTATAATATATAATTTATAATATACATACATTTATATATATATATATATATATATATATATATATATATATATATAGCTCTATGGAGTACTCATTTAATTGGAGTACTTGGAGTACATATACATTTTGCATTCAAAATCTTGCAAACTTTATTAATTTGCAAATCTTATTACATGAACATCACTATTTCATCGAAAATCTTGAAAATTTTGTATGTTTTGCTAACAAAATATTGCAAAATGAATTGTTCTGCGAATCACATTTGGGTTGCAAAACATATATGTTCTGATTGCAAAACATAAAGGATTTTCAAGATGAATATATTGCAAAATATACATGATTTTCAAAATTATCAATGAAATTATGATATTCATATAACAAGGTTTGCAAAATAATAAATTTTTAAATTATTATAAATGCAGAACGTATATGTACTCCAACGTACTCCAAATAAACAGTACTCCATAGAACTTTTCTATATATATATATATATATATATATATATATATATATATAGAAATAAATTATATTTAAAATGGTACAATAATTTTTTTTAAAAAAAATTACATGCCTCACTATAATTAACTTCAAATTTAGTTTAAAAAATTTTGACAAAAAAAAATTAGTATAAAAAATTAATTCTAAAATTTTTTAATCATTTTTTTTGAATTTTTTGAAATAAAAAATCGAAAAATCACGGATCCGGATATTATTCGGATCCGGATAATATCCACCAGATTCGGATCGCTGAATTCGAATTCGGATATTTTTCTAAAAATATTTTCGATTTCGAATACGAATTCAAATTTAAATACAGGCATATCCGTATCAGAATTATCTGCTACATTGTGTGTATAATAAAACTTGAATAATTTAGTTAATATCTCCATCATGAAAAGTTTTTAGAAAGTACAGTTATTTAAAATAAAAAACGTCCCGACGGGAAAAAGTGGTATTCGGCATCTAAAATACACTTTAGAAATTTTAAATTTTAAAAGTTAATTTTCAAATACTTTCATCAAAATTTAATGGAAATAAAAAAATATCCATATTTTTAAACATTTTTACAAAAATACGATGATTATTGCGCATCAAGTTGCAAATAGTTACATTTCAGATTGCAACAATTACATTTGAGGTTGCTTAAATCTTGTCACCCATTTGAAATGAATGACATCTAACTAAATACTTAGTAAAAATGCTTTTATTAACATACTTGGACAATGTTTAAATTATAATTAAAATTAATATTTTTGTAATGAAAAGTCACACATATATTTTTTATTTCAAAATAAAATAAATTATTTTTTCCATTGTAATTTCAAAACCCATTAAAATTTGAAAAAAAAAGAGAATTTGTATAATGTCCAAAATTAATGTGTTACTTTATTAATATACCCTTTTTTATTCAATAATTATAAAACTGTGCTATAGTTAACTTTTAACTCATTTTAACTTATATAAATATTTATAAAGGAATTGATGTGTGTGAGAATGATCTTAGTAGAACCCTGAAGTTAAAAAATTTTAAATACAAAAATAAGGATATTTAGGTAAATTACTGAAAAAAGTTTGATATTTATAAAAATGCCCCTGCGGATCCTGAGGACAACCTTAGGCCCAGTTTTCTTTATTTATAAATTATAAATATAAATATTTATCTACTAATTATCACTACAATGCCCCCATATTTAGACACTATTTTAAGTTTTCTACCTGCTTTTGTGTATAGTAGTTGGATAATCTGATTAAATTAATCTAAAAAATTGTAAACATAAATTTTATGCGAAAACATCAAGACCTTTACTATATATTTTTGACAGTTCGCGCACTATTTTAGATTCTCTTTTCTTATAAAATCTTTCGAAAAATTGAACACTTATCTTGAAAAGCTTATGGTAGGTGAGTAGTAGCATTTTCTTATCCCGGTACTCTCTTTCAATTTTTTTTTTTTTTTACTTTTTTGCATTATCGATTTTTAACATGCTTAGCATGTAAGTAAATTTTTAAGAGTTTGAGTTTGATTAATTCTTCCTTAACAAAAAAGTAAATATAAAATTCATTTTCTTTCACGTACTTAAGAAAGTCAGGCAAATTTTTATGTTTTTTGAAAATTAATTATATAATCAATAAGTAATTGAAAGTTTCAAAATTGTCAACTCAAAAAAAGGTTATACATGTTATTTAAAAATGTGAAATAGTAAAGTTAACCATGGCTAATTCAAAATTATAAAATTTTTTAAATGTAAGATATATTTATAAATACAACTATAAATGAGATATATTGGTAAATCAATTTTTTAAATGAGATATATGTATTAGTAAAAACCCCAAAAAGACCCAGGGAACCGAAGTATTCAACTCTCAAAATTCTTTATATTTAAATAACTTTGGTACAGCTCTGACAAAAAAAAAAATAAATAAATAACTTTGGTACAGCTGTACATAGGTGATGGGGTTGTAAACTTGTATACTTGCATCTCCTGTAGGTCAAACGTTGGACCAATATATCGATGGATCTGATTCAAAGCTAGAATGTCCAGCCATTCGTGCAGTTTTTTTGTGATCGAATGTGAACCTGTCAATTCAACGCTATCACACAGCATTAATAAAATAAAACAGTCAAAACTAAATTTGGTCAATCTTAAGTGTTTCCAGCTGCTATGTGATCGACCGTTTTTGTGTTTTTACTACTTTTTTTTTTTGTCACAAAAAATAAAGTTTCCATTAATAATAGCAAACACACAGCCGGGACAAATCCCCAACAGGCGGTACGACCAAATTGAAAAACAAAGACAAGCTAAAACACTTAGCTGATTTGTTTCCTGACCGTTTGACAATACAGAACTGGAAAATTCTGTTAACTGAAAATGAAATCAAAGACAACCCAATAAATCCAAATTGTACCGACATCCCTGAATACAGTAATATCACAATTGACCATAACACATAAGAACCATTGGTAGCCCATTGTTCAGGTGGAGTACCCCAGCTATCTACTTGCCGGGAACCAGCTATAGACTTGCCGTAAGTGAAAACTCCCCAAGGATGAACACTATCATGTTGTGAAAGGTGAGCTCTTGCAATAATCATCACTGTCTCAGCTTCGATGCGGCCCCTCCAGATCTCTCGAGACATCAAATGAAACATTCTCCGAGGACTGAAATAAACAAACCAAACAAAACAAAACATATTAACATACATAAAACACTCCAAAGGGAGAGACATATGCATAAAGCGCTACTTCGCCCAAGGCGATACACTTCAAAAAGTCAAAGATCTCGGATTGACACCAAATTTTGATATGATGTTAACCAGGAGATTTTGAGTCCAAGAAATGTTTTTATTTGATATTTCGAGTTCTAAATCAAGGCAGATCTGAACAAGAACTCGAATGGGTTTCTCGAAATTTTTGGAAAAATTCCGATTTATGGAAGGGATGAAAGGGATTTGTGAAGGTGGATGATGGCTTGGTGGGAGAAGGAAGAGGGAGAAAGAAGAGGAGACCTCCGGCCGGTGGATAAACCACCGCCGGAGGGGACTATCTTGACAAAAGATGAAGAGAGACTGGGGGAGCAGAGAGAATATGTTTTTACAAAAGACGGAGAATGTGTTTTTACTACTTAGTAGTATGTATAATCTGTTTTGTTAAAAAAATATTAGATTTTTAACTTTAAGAATAGTCTGTAAACTATTATGATTTCTTTGAACTGAAAATTTTCAATTTACGTCGGTTGGAGGTAGATAGTGAACAGACTTGCAAGAACATTCCATCTTCAACGTACATCCGAATCTATATTTTACATTTTTGTTTATGACCGTGTTGGTACTATTGTACAGAACAATTTTAAATATTATTCATGGGATAAACACCTAGAAATTGTAGTGAATAAAGTTCATTCGTAAAGAACACCAAGAAATAAATAAAAATTTGATCCACAACTGTTGATGCATATAGAAATAACAAGTCTTTAAATAGCATAATTAAGAAAGTATTTTGTATTTTTTTCGTTTATTATGATTTTTTTAACAGTGACTATTATTAAAAAAATGATTTATGCATTCTTTCGCCAAGTGTTTGCTATAACGTACCAAAGAGTTTGACACGATATTTGCTTTTTATGTGTTTGATGAGTGTTCTCTGACAAATTTTTGGTTATTTTTTTAGATCTCATATTCTGTGCAAGAGGTTGATGAATATTATGGTCATGAGTTTGTTTGAAAAATTTCACACGTCATTGGTGTTGTTTGTGTTTTGTTTCATTAACTGATATTTGAGGGAAGTTAAATAATGTTGTAAAGGTTGAAAATGTAGATCAATAATGTCATGGTGGATGTTTATAGGAATATTTTTCCCAAAACTAATTGATTCATCTATGTTGCACCTGAGCACAAGTTTTCATTCAATAGTAGTCTTAAACTCCTAATCAAGTTATATTTTATTTGTTATTTAAGTGGCTGTTATAGTTTATAATTATATGAAATTTAGTTTGTATTTCGAATTCTAATAGTACATGTTAATATATTATAATTGGCATTAACACATTTTTTTTAATTCCAAAGCTTATGTTGGAACACTTGGGATGTGCCTTGAAATTTACTGCGATCACGAGACGATTATGAGTGGTCCGAAGGTAAAGGGAAATGCGATCTTAATGTTATTAATTTTTTTGTAAGGATTTATTCTCCTTTTCCAATGAAGATGTTGGTTATGACATGTTTTGTGTATTGTTGACTGATGCATGATTTTAAACCAAATATGTGTATAAATGATAATAAAATACTACTTACATTATTAGGAAAGTTGAGTTTTTTAAAGGAGGAAGTGTTAGAGACAGGATTTCTGTCAAAATTATGTAGGAGGTGAGTCTCACCCCCACTCTGTAAAACTCCCCTACCATCAAGCTTTTTAAGATTAATTACTTAGAAAATTGATTTTTTAGAATTATTAAATTTATTGCTATTGCTACCATCAACTAATGTCTTTGATGTAGTCTAACCCCAAGGCAGACCAGACCAATTATGATGCTTTAGTTTGGTGAGATATTTTTAGTCTTTAGATTGTAGCATGAAATGGATTGATTTTACAAATTAATTACATAGTATTATATTTTGTCAACTTGCAATATGTCCCCCATAGATAACAAATATTGATATTACCTCATGCAAATTGAGAATGAATATTGCCCGATTCGATGGAAAATTGGTGTTCCAGAAAATCTTATTTAAAATGTTTCTCAAGCATGGATGTAGGCCTTAATACCGGTGTTTCATGGATCATGCGCAAACAAGATATTCTTGATCCAATTGTAAGTGTTTTTTTCATTCATCGATGCACCTTTTTTCTTACTAGAAGAAACTTTATTGTCAAGAACCCAGTACATAAATGATATGATTATTACTTTTGATTATTTGTCTTTGAAATTAGAATCATGTTTCTTAGTTATGATCGCATAGACACTTGGAAAGGTTTCCATTGTGAAGGTTTCTTTCCAAACAGATGTGGATTGAAATATGGGCTAGCTGGCAAGCTATTAGAATATTGTTCATTATATGATACAGTTTTTCTTATAGCAAATCTATCTTACACATATGATTGGATATTTGTGGATATTGATCAAGAGCCTTTAACAAATCTGAATGCCACTTTTTTGGTTAAACATTGTTGAATGATACCCTGGCTATGTATGTAAGTACACAGAATCCTTTAATGAGCAACTGAAGTCTATCTTCAATGAACTGAGAGTTTGTGGGGGAAAATAGACTGTATGCATTTTTCAGTTTTGACATTAAAAATTTTTTGTTGAGGAAATCAAAGGTGTGATTTCACATAATCTAAAAACACAAAACTATATATAAAAATTGTAATATTTCTGCCAATGAAAGAAGACAAATAAATTGACATTCAACAAATTTAATTATTAAATTACAATTTTAATTTGACAAAAATAAAAAATTTAATGGCCATTCAAAATGGGCAAACATTCTAGTTACTTAGTAGTATGTATAACCTGTTTTGTTAAAAAAATATTAGATTTTAACTTTAAGAATAGTCTGTAAACTATTCTGATTTCTTTGAACTGGAAATTTTTAATTTACGTCGGTTGGAGGTAGATAGTGAACAGCCTTGCAAGGACATTCCATCTTCAACATACATCTGAATCTATATTTTACATTTTTGTTTATGACCGTGTTGGAACTACTGTACAGAACAATTTTAAATATTATTCACCCATCTCAAAATACACGTTCTTTTTGAAAAATAAATTTATACCATTTACATGTTCCTTTTCTTTTTTCAATATGTATTTTTCCAAAATTATTCCTAGTATCTAACATTTGACTTTTTCAAACTTAACACTATTCTTATTTTTCAATGTATTAATTAAGAGTATTAGTTAGGAAATTTTAGGCTCATGCGGGATATACTGAGTACGTTGAGTTGAGTTGAGCTTTTTTAGTTAGGAAATTTTATCCAATTAACATTTCTCTCAATAAGTGTGCATTTTATTTTTCAATGTATTAATTAAGGGTATTAGTTGAAAATTTTTATTCAACTAACATTTCACTTAATATATGTGTTTTTAATATAAAAAATGTTAGATATACCAAATTGGGTACCAAAAATTGTTACAAAATTACGTGACATTGTTTTGATTGGTTATAATTGTAATGGACCCGCAAGGGTCATCCAATAAAAACATCCCAAAATGCCAAATAATTAATGCCATATCATTTGGTAACAAATTTTGGTACCCAATTTAATACCTCTAGCACTACTCTTTTAATATAAGGAACG
Source organism: Saposhnikovia divaricata (assembly GCA_036435485.1). NCBI lineage: Eukaryota > Viridiplantae > Streptophyta > Magnoliopsida > Apiales > Apiaceae > Saposhnikovia > Saposhnikovia divaricata. The sequence goes on from CM071600.1 coordinate 33,421,497, forward strand.
TGTAAAAAATGAGACGGATAGAGTACAAATTTGAATACGATAAATGCAAGAGATCATAAAACTAAAAGTTCTAATTCATTCACAAATCGAATTTCAAATGTCATAAAAACTTTGAGTTTTTTCTATGATCAGACTTTCTACTTATACGTAATTGAAATTGCTCATACGAACTAGGGGTGTTCATCAAACTGCACATACCGTCCGCCTCGCACCACACCGCACCGTCCCGCGTGGTTTAAATTTTTCGTGGTGCGATCGCGGTTTGCATTTTAACCAAACTGCGCAATACGGTGCAGTTTGTGATTTGGAGATTCATTCTCGAGGTTCAGACCGCACCGTATATTATATGATATTAATATATTTATAAATATTTATATATAAATATATGATTTTTTTTGCCTCGGAGGACCGTTCTTTTGATGCCATTCAAACTTGTTATGGTATTTATACATGAAGCTAGCCATGCTTTAACTTGCAAAAGTACACGTGGACATGTAAGAAGCTTTATTCTTTCTCCTGAGACCTCATGACACTTGTCATTATATCATATATAGCTACACTAACTAGTATGCAACCTTTTTTTTTCTTTGCTTCAGCATCTGGTTTAAACATCGGATACTGAATCCTCACCATTCTTCTTCGTTTTCTTTTTAGTCATTCTGCTACTATAAATTATATATTGTACTAAACGAAAATTAAAGGTCCTTTAATCTTTATATTGTTAAAATTTTTAAGATACTATATTGTTAAAATTTGAAATAAGTAAACCGTCCACACCGCACCGCACCGTCCGTATTTTTCGTGATGCGGTTTATGTGGTTTTAATTTCATGTGGTGCGGTCGCGATTTGAAAATTTGTTCAAACTGCATACGCGATTTGGTTTGCGGTTTAAGAAAAAAACCGCACCGCCCGTACCGCGAACATCCCTAATATGAACTTTGGTGATTGTTTAGGTGTAGCTAGCTTTGCTGCCTTGGTTGGAGGGCTTGGATAAACGGTTTTTCTTTTTTCATTTGAGGAAATGCTAATCCGATGTTAGGTTCAGTGGGATTATAATTTTAACATAGCTGAGGGTAAAATGAAGTACTCCCACTATCGACATTAGCTTTATACGATGTAATGTACATGTTTTATAAATTAATTTAATATTTTTGTTATTAGTTAAAATGTTGTTTTTCAATTTAACTAATATTTTAAAATTTATTTATTTTTGTTTTCAATATTATAACATTTTTCTTTAATATTTTAATTATAATATGCTTACCTATATTAATTTTTTCAATAAAATATAATTTTTTAATTTTTATTCCAATTTATTTAAAAAATAATGCTATATTTATAGTAATTTTTTTTGGAATAAATCTTATTTAGTTTGTATATCTATTTTAAATTGTATCAAATTGTTGTGGAATAAAAAGTATGGTGTAATTAATTCGTGTATTGAATGCTAGGGATTGAGAGCTTCGAGTTTTAAAGGTGGCTGCTCTTGTTGTCGGGACTAGTCGATCATCGCAAGATGCCTACGTACCTTGATGAACATCAAGAATCAAGCCAAAACGTAGTTCTAGAGTTGCCTACGTGGCTTGATGCGCCCTCACGGCATAGTGACGTAGTGGCTTGTATGTCCTTATTCGAGGATTAAGCCTAAAACGCAATTGACGTATGGAGCTGTGTCCCAAAACGTTTTTTTTTTTTCTGAGAATGATGGGTCAGGCCCTTTATATAGGCATGGGATGCCTTGAATTTAGAGTAGGGTTAGGAGACTTGGTGGGCAAGTCACCTCTTTGGGCCCGGTTCTAGATCCTTCTTTGTAGGAATCAGTTTCCTTGTGCAATTAGGTGCCTTGGAGGCTACTCATAAAGATATTGTCTCCTTATTTGACTCTTATTTACAGGCTGTTAATAGCCCTCAATATTAATAATGAAATTAATATTTAATTAGGGTTTCAGGCCTTATTAATGGGCTTCGTATTTGAACCAGGCTAGGTCTAATTAATGCATCATTAATTGTGTCTTTAGGGCTTATTTTTAGCCCATATCATTTGCCCCCCAATTTCTGGGAAAACTGATCAGGTTTTCGTAGAAGTTATAATTGTCTTTTTCGAGACTCAGGGTCATTTTCAATTCTCTTAACTGAGATTCATTATTCCCTACCCTAACTATGGGATTTTTGGTACACTAGTGTTTCAAATGTATCGTCTTTAATGTAAAGTATAGAGTGACCTACACATTTACGACGATTTGCCTTATTCGAGGCTAAATTGACATTTATGTTTGCCTTTTATGGCTTACATTGCCTTAAATTTGGTCCCTTTGTGGCTATCCTTCGATTATCCTCAAACGAAAAATCTTAATTAAGGACTTCATGTGATCAACAGTGCTTATTTGTGCTTACCTCTAGCAATTTCAACATTTACACATAGTCTTTATGCATCATCCGCATAAGATTATTGCTCTAATTGTCAAGGAAATATTTTCATAATTATTTTTCTGTATTTTCCATAATTTTTTAGGATTTTTCCTGTACTCACAAATATTTTTCTTAATTATTCCTAATATTTTAAGAATTTTCTTGTACCCACGGATATTTTTCTTATTTATTTCTAATATTTTAGGAATTTTCTTGTACCCACGGGTATTTTTCTTATTTATTCATAATATTTTAGGAATTTTCTTGTACCCACGGGTATTTTTCTTATTTATTCCTAATATTTTAGGAATTTTCTTGTACCCACGGGTATTTCCGGATCATTCTGAATAATTTAAATATGCTATTCATGAATTATCTGGTCTTATACGAGACTTAAAATATTATATGGGATCTCATTTCTATGAAATTTAAAATTTGTGCAAACGTGCATTTTGCAGTTGTATTTTTGCAATTTTGCAGGGACTTTTTGTCAATTAACAAAATCCAGGGGGCTTTTTGTTAAATTGTAAAGTTCAGGAAGAACTTTGTCAATTTTCAAAATTTAGGGACAAATATATCATTTTATAAACTTGAGAGATCAATACGTCAACTCTGCAAAGCTTGGGTGCTAAATATTACTTTTTCGTGAGACCTCATTTCAGGTCGTGAAACACTTCATTTCGGGGGTGGTCGTGAGTTTTTTTAGGTCAACTACGACATCATTTGAGGTCGTCAAAGGTTTCATTTTGGCTGTGCTCGTGGGCTTTTCCGAGGTCATCTCCTACCTCATTTGAGGTCGTGAAGATTTTTCCCTTTTTTTTGAATAATATTATTTATTTTATTTAAATTTTGAATAACTTTTATATCCAAATCACGGGTGTCCTACCCGGATAAAATTTCGCTTGAATAAAGTTCGATCGGATTTTATTATTAATTAATAATAATAATTTTTTATAAATTATTATTAAATAATAATATTTTCTTGTAATTTTGTATGGGGGTCCTCGCCCTGATAGATCTGAATTGAGATCTAACTAAGCCCTCAAATTGTCCAGGTCTGGGGTCTTCAAGACCTCAACTCTAAGGCCTGGTTTGAGGTCGCCACATGGATTTCATTTATTCCAGGTCTTGAGGTTCTAGGACCTCAATTACGACCTAGATTGAGGTCTTGAAGTGCTTAGACCACAATTCAAGAGCTGAATTCAGGTCTTGAAATGCTTAGACCTCAATCCACGAGCTGGATTGAGGCCTTGGAATGCTCAGACCTCAATTACGACCTGGATTGAGGTCTTGAAGTGTTTAGACCTCAATTCAAGAGCTGGATTGATGTCTTCAAATGCCTTCATTTTGACATGGTCGTGGAGCTTTAGACCTCAATCCAAGAGCTGGATTGAGGTCGTGTATTGACCCAAATTTTTAGAGATCGTGAAGTTTCAGACCTCAATCCAAGACATGGATTGAGGTTGTGTAAGGCCCCTACTTTGGGCTGGTCGTGAGGTTTATGACCTCAACTCATGACCTGGATTGAGGTCGTGTAAAGACCCAAAATATCAGTGGTCGCAAGGTCTACGATCTCAAACCACGACCTGGATTGAGGTCGTGTAATGACCCAAAATATCAATGGTCGCGAGGTCTACGATCTCAAACCACGACCTGGATTGAGATCGTGTAAGGACCCAAAATATCAGTGGTCGTGAGTTCTACAATCTCAAAGCACGACCTGGATTGAGGTCGTGTAATGACTCAATTTTACCCAGGTCTTGAGGTTCTACGACCTCAATTACGACTTGAATTGAGTTCGCCACAAGGCTTCATTTTTGGCTGGTCGTGGGACTTAAGAGCTTCATCCACGACCTGGATTGAAGTCGTATAAAGGCCCCATTTTTGAATGGTCGTGAGGTCTACGACCTAGATTGAGGTCGTATTTTGCCTCAATTTTACCTTGGTCGCGGGGTCTATAACCTCATTCTTTGACCTCAATTGAAGTTTTTTTTAAGCCTCGTTTTTCCTAGGTCATGGGTCATCACGACCTCACCTTTGAGACCTAGAGGAGATCAATCGTGACATGAAATTCCAGCCCCTGAAGACATGGATTGAGATCGCATTTTTGTCTTTTAACTCGACTATTAGGCCCGCTCATTCCATGAGTATTAAAAACCATATCTTTTTGCTCGTTGCTACGATTTGAGCTTACAATATATCAAATCGAAGCTTGTTTCGAGCTCTAACTCCTTGCAATATTTTTTTTAAACTTATTTATCGCATTTTTTAATCCTTCAAATGGATTGTACATGGCCTTTTCGAGTTTTTGGTTGGACGAAACACGGCCTCTATGAGCCTTTATTTGGACGGAGTGTGGCCTTCATGAGCCTTCAGTCGGACAAAAAAGGGCCTCCACGAGCCTTTAATTGGATGGAACGTGGCCTCCACGACCCTTCAATTGAATGTGGCCTATTCGAGCCTTCATTTGAATGAAACGTGGCCTATTTGAGCCTTCAATTGTATGGAACGTGGCCTATTCGAGCCTTCGGTTCCTTAGAGCCAGAAGCTTGTGGTTTCATCGAACCTTATCTCTACTTAGTCTGATCATGTGGTGTGTCCTACCCGGATGCTCAGATACGATAAACCTTGAGGTTTGGGGTGTGTCAAGTCTAGGCATCACATTTCTTCCAAACATTTCCAGCTTGTAAAAGCCTCATTTTTGAATTGTCTTCCATTTTTGGCTATCAGGATTGGTGGAAGTCCATATCTACGTATCAAACTTTCCCACAGGAATTGTGTCATTTACTTGGTGGTTATCCAGGCTTGGGGTTTGGCCCCATTCTACTTCATGAAGGAATCAATTGCAACTATCAGGAACTTCATCTAAGCATTTGCCACTAGGAATGAACCAAGAACACTTATCCCCACATCGCCACTGGGAATGGGGGAACTGATGGTTTTCAACATTTCAGGGGATTGATCAATAGTTGCGTGTTTTTGGATATCGATCATACATAACTTCTGGCATCAGCCATCATGTCTGACCAGTAGAATCCAAATCGGGTCATCTTTTGGGCAAGGGTCCTGGCCCCCGAGTGCTGCCTACAGATTTTCAGATGGGTTTCTTTTAAGGTTAAATTCGTGTTTTGAGGCCTCAATTCCTTATTGTCAACTTCCGTGCCTCCAAGGCATTGTTGGGTAACCAACCGGTTTCCTGGTGAGCCTCTGTAGGATCTATCTAACAACTTTCCACACCTACAGGTGTTATTAGCTTTTCTATCATTGCTTTGGGTCTTCAAGCCTCAAGGCTTAGAAGTAAATATTTTTCACATAGTTCTCTATCTCTGAAGAGGCAAACATAGATAGGACATCAAACTTTACGTTTTCCTCCCTCGTAACACTCATTGAGTCAAGTTTCAAGTATTTTGTCACGGTTCCAGCCCTGGCCTCGAACTCACCATTCACTTTTGGTACTACCGATATTGAGTCTCCACAAAGTTTAAGGTTTTGACCCTCAGGTCTCCGACCAAACCAAGTATGGCTATCACGGCTTTGTGTTCAACCTCATTGTTTGTCGTTGGGGAATCATGAACCCATCGGGGTATGTTCTTACTTAATTTTGTTTTTAATTCTCCATCAAAATTGATCCAATACTCCTTGAGTACCGCTTCTGGATTTTCCTTCTCTAATCCTTGGCTGATTTATCTCGGCCTCGTGTGCCTTGATTCTCTCAGCAGCTGTTTGAGGAGGTCCATCATGGAATCTTCGGCGAGTCTGTCCTACAGGCTCCTTGCTCGGACGTCGCCTCCTTGGGGCTTCATCCCTATCTTTTTCTGAGGATGAATCGTCAGAATACGGGACAGAGTAGTCGTGGTATTGCTGGCCTTGGTTGGGTCCTAAATCCCTGATGTAAGGCGGCTCATTTATCTGAAGGGCATGACCGCTTGGTCCAGCCTGATACGGGGGATAGTTGGGCAACCCACACACCGGGTTCGTGCTTGCGGGGATGAAGGTAGTAGAGATCTGGGCCCTAGGAGGGATGGATTGACCCCCAAGAGGGGAGATTATCATCTGTAGAGGATTTGTCCCTTGGATGGAGGGATTTGTCACTAAGGGTAACGATCCTTGAGTTTGAGTACCGCTTCTGGATTCTCCTTCTCTAATCCTTTGCCCTCCTGGGGTACTGCCTCCTGCCCCCCGACTTCTTGGTTGTCAATGGTGTATTCAACCACTAAGTAAGCGAGTTTTTAGGGATTTATTGTGATTACTCTATCTCATGCAAGACCTTTCTCACGTAACAGATGGGTTTCCGAATCTTGTCTTCCTCTTTCACGAGGATGACACTCAAAGCCGTATCAAATACAGCCAAGTATAGATACAGTTACTTTTCGTAATTCGGTTATGTCAACACGTGGAGGTTCCACGTCAAGGATTGCTCTACTCTTATCGGGGTTGGCCTCAATTTCCATGCTTGGAGACCATCAAACCCAAAAATTTTCCTGATCCTATGCTGAAGGTGCATTAATTCAGATTCAATATCACCTTGTAGTGTCTTAACACCTCAAACGCCTCATGAGAATGCTCGATGTGATGTGCCTTATCGAGGATTCATTCTTTCCTTGTTCATCGTTCATTGGGGATGCAAAACTTTTCTCATGAAGTTTGCATCAATGAATGGGGTGATAATGCCCTATTTCGTCCTTCAAAGGAGCCGATTGGATTCGGGGGTAACCGACAATACTATCATTGTGTCATGCCCCACAGGGTTTGAGGGAACACCATACACTTACACTTGATTGTTTTAGTCACGAGTTGCGATTAGTAGTGCATTGGAGGATGTTCTCACATGATTAGTGGGATCTCCTGCCCTATCACACACCTCGATGTTGGGCGTCTTGAATTTCCTTGAGACATGAGCATTCATTATCATATTGGTGAATGATAGGATTGGATCATCACGACCTCCTAGAGGCATCGAGTCATCGGGATCAGCCTTTTTTGTATCAACCCTTCTCCTCCTAGGGGTATCACTCGAATTAAAAACATTGGTGATCCTAGCCCTTGGGGGCTTCCTAGCTTGTTGTATTTCCAAATCTTACTTCAATTCTCAGGTATACGCTTCATGAGCGAGTATCCTCCTTCCTAGAGTCTTGGGAGCCATTCCTTTGGATCCTCGGGGCTTAGTAGGCCCTGACCCTCCTTCGAGCTTCTTGCCTGGTCTTCTCTTTCCGAGATAGTTAACTTCAATAGTGGATGATGAATTGTTAACAATATAGGGTCCGAAAAAATCATGACTCGTTCATGGGCGTTCTAGGCCTTGAATACGTTGAGGCACGTATGCCTCACGTTACTAGCCACTTTTACCAGTGATGAACGACATCCCATTGGTGGGAACCTAAGTTCATTGTATAATGACAGAGATATTCGCCCCTGAATTCAATGAACCCACAGCCGGCTGCTGCGAATTAGTAATTTGATCCCCCATGTCCTTTCGTCTATGGCCTGAAGAGCCATTCCTTGAGTCCCTAGGGGTTGAGAATGTCCTGCTCCTCCGGCGGGCTCCTTGCCTTGACGTCTCTTGCTAGAATGGACGTCTTTTTCCTTATCTTCTTCAGACGAGGAATCATCCTCGGTGTATGATCCGGAGAAATTTTGGTGTCCTCCAACAAGGGGACCAAGCCTTCAATGTATTGAGGCACATACTTCTCATGAGTAGATCGATGGTTTCATCAGCAGTTGGGAATGATGATAACCCAAAACGGGGTTTTGAGTTACTGGGATTAGCACGACGGTGGTGGCGATCTGTGCTCCTTGTGGTTCATTAACCAGAGGTGAAACCAATATCTGCAGTTGGGGATTCGCTCATTGAGTTAGTGGATTTTGGATCACCCCTTGGGGATCACCTCTTGGAGACGTGTCTCTGGGGGAGTTGTTCCCTGATTGGAAGTCGTGGGGAATGGATCATCAGTCCGATTGTTCTTTCATCATCATTAGTGAACGATCGAGACTCCTCCCTCATGCTACATGCAGAGGTTCCAAGTCTCAAATATGGGGCGAATCATCCCCCCATTGGGGTGCGAGCCCATAACGTGGGTTCTAAGTTGTTAGCGGTGGAAGCACCATGGTACAGATTTGTAATCATGCTACCCTATTATCGGCATAGCCATGTGTGGGATTGGGGATCTTCCCTTGGAGAGTTTAGAATCGTTCTTTCGACTCCATCTCCTTGGAGACTCGTTTAAATTCCTGTTCCTATAGGGTTCAACCCTTGAATATTGGTATGTGTTGGCTGAGTTCCAGCAACGGTGGTCGGAACGCGTATTGAGGCTGGTGGATCGTCACATCCATTTTTTTATATCCGTGTATTTTTCATGGTTGACATCTTCTTCCCACAGACGGTGCCAAATGTTGTGGAATAAAAAGTATGGTGTAATTAATTCGTGTATTGAATGCTAGGGATTGAATGCTTCGAGTTTTAATGGTGGCTGCTCTTGTTGTCGGGACTAGTCGATCCTCGCAAGATGCCTACGTACCTTGATGAACATCAAGAATCAAGCCCAAACATAGTTCTAGAGTTGCCTACGTGGCTTGATGCGCCCTCGCGGCGTAGTGACGTAGTGGCTTGTATGTCCTTATTCGAGGATTAAGCCTAAAACGCAAGTGACGTATGGAGCTGTGTCCCAAAACTTTTTTTTTCTAAGAATGAGGGGTCAGGCCCTTTATATAGGCATGGGATGCCTTGAATTTAGAGTAGGGTTAGGAGACTTGGTGGGCAAGTCACCTCTTTGGGCCCGGTTCTAGATCCTTCTTTGTAGGAATCAGTTTCCTTGTGCAATTAGGTGCCTTGGAGGCTACTCATAAAGATATTGTATCCTTATTTGACTCTTATTTACAGGCTGTTAATTAGCCCTCAATATTAATAACAAAATTAATATTTAATTAGAGGTTCAAGTCTTATTAATGAGCTTCATATTTGAACCAGGCTAGGTCTAATTAATGCATCATTAATTGTGTCTTTACGGCTTATTTTTAACCCATATCACAAACCAAATATTTATAATCACTATATTTTTTCTTATTTTTAAGCTATTGTAAGATTGAAGGATCATATCATGTCATACCACATAATTAATTTACTTTAATATGGGAAATTTTATAAATATTATTTAGATAAATTTTAATTATCCATAATTGATTTTTATTCTTCTTTTCGAAAGAATGTATTTTCCAAAAAAAATTTTATTTAGTCATTTTTATTTTTCAAAAATTTATTATAGTTAGCTTTTTCGCATAATTGTTACTGTTTCTTTTGAATTATATTATTTATAAATTATTATAAATTGTAAAAAGAATATATAAAATATGATAGGTGTTTTTTTTGCATGAATACTTTATTTTTTTAATTATAATTATTTTAACCTTGGTGTATATTTTCAAAGTGACGACCATGCCGGACCATATCACTTTACTCAAATTATATATAACAATATAATTTTGATGCTATCTAAATTTAATATTTTTTTACTAATTTTTTATTAAAAACTAAAATTAAAAAAGAAACTTCAAAAAATTTTATTTTAATTTGAACTTTAACCAAGATTTACCCTGCCTTAATTCCACCATTGGTTCAATTTGATCATAATAGGGGTTGATCAAAATAGATTGGATTGAAACGTGGACTATAGTTTTTGGTTCGGTATATTAGAACAACACCAACCCAACACTAAATTAATATAATAGTGATGTTATAATGTGAAATCTACTTCAATGCAATACTAAAATAGTGATCCAGGTTGATCACCAAATTTGATAACTTTCAAAATTTCAATAATGCCCCTATATTTGTTAACAAAACAATTATTTCCATCTATGTCCTACTAAACTTATTTGTTCTTGTAATTTTTAACTTTAAATTTTTATTAATTGAAACTTCTTTCTTTTTAGCTCTTGTTAGTTCTAATTTTTTTTTTACTTTAAACTTTCACATAAAACCTTTAAAAAAAATTCTTAATCATGATTTATAAACAACACACCAAATTTAATTATAAAAATAACATTATAATGAAAAATAAAAAGTTATAAGATAATAATTTTAATAATGTAAAAATTGAACAAACTTAGAATATTCTATTTTATTGATGAAAGATTTTTTTTTTAATGTTAAGTATAGTGACCATTGGTTGGAGTTCATTTTGTGAATGGTGTAATTTTGACACCAAAATAGTGTCACTAGTACACTATTTTGGTGTCTTGGGTTGGAGATGGTATTAGAGCATCAAAATAGTTGCTAATTTTTATCACATTATCAAATATATTATATTTTATTTTTTTTTCTTATTCATCTCATTATTAATAACATTTATAGTTAAACTTCTCTAAAGTAATAGCATTGGGATTAAAAAAATTACTTTAACGATTTTATTATTTTATCGAGAGTATCTATTGGGATTGAAAAAATAATTATATTTTAGTAAGATTATTACTTTATTGATTATTACTACATCAAGGTTCAACTTTAAAATTTTATTATGGTAAGTTTAAAAATTGCTAATATGTTTCATACTTCAATTTTAGAAAAATGATAATAATATGAAAGGTATAAAAATGAATAAAATTAAATATATTTTTGAATATTTGTAAATACTTTTAATTATATGAAGAAGTTGTCATTTTTGGACAACTTTAATTAATAATTTATTAATACCTATACAATTTCAATAAATTGGCACCTAAAAATGCTTTGTCAATCTATTTCATAACGTATTTGATGCTTTGTATTTTCTTTTAACCAGATTTATTGTCTGTCTTGATATGCGTTGGGGCCTTGGGGGGACTCGTACGAGGGCAGTGATTATATACTTAAACATTTTGATTTAACATTTTATATTAAACATTTTTTTTCGGTGGGTTTGTTTCTTGGTTTGTAAGTTGTAACTTTGTGCTGGCTATTATTCTAACTTCTACTTGGGCAGCTACATTCGAATAATCACTTGATATTTTTATATTAACGATCAGTACCTACAGAATTTAATTATCGGTTACGCACCTGGAACTTCTAGATGATTGTAATGTATAAAAATTGAAGACATTACTGATGTCCTGATTTCTTCATATAAAAATGTATCATTAAAAATTTAAAAAATATATAATTATTTACATTTTTTTTAACCTACTTCCACCCAATTAGATGTCCGCAATATTATGTGAACAATTACTTGCTAATCTTACCTAGGCTTTTTGCCTTTTTCAAATTAAATTTCTTACCTCGGCTTCTATGACTGTTGGTATAAAGTAGGTTAAGAGCATCTCCAACATGTAGAATCCTTAGCTAAAAGTAATTGAAATATTATAAATAAAAATTATAGAAATTATGTAAAAAAAAAAAAATCAACTTTAATGGAGCATTTCCCTTGTCTATATTTTTAGCCAACCTCCCGATATTACCTATATTTGTCGAAGTTCTAGAAACCTGTAAGAAGATTTCATATCATCTCTTACTATATTCAAATGATATATTCTATTTATAATAACTTAAAATAATAATAGCATACGATTTTTAAAATATTATCAATCAATATAGTCAGTACCATCGAAGCACAACAGGTTCAGTAAATTTTAAATAATCAGTATTTTTTATCATTTTAACCAATCATTTTAGACAACCCCGTTGGAGATGCTCTAAGGTCCGGCTTGGTTTACCGTTTTTTTTTTTTGAATACTTCGTACTTTCATTAATTAAATCAAATCTCTTTCGAGTACATGCGAAATAAAATTCGGGGGGGTATGATCCCATTCCCTTACGCCTGACAATGAATAGGCAGCTTTTGCTAAAGCATGTGCCACACTATTCGCAGAGCGATAAACAAACTTAACTAGCACTGGATTTATGTGCTTCAATATTTCATTACAATCACCAATTATTGTACCAAAATTGGTTTCTCCTGGACCTCCATTACACGCAGCCACAAGCACCTGAGAATCAGACTCTATGACATATCGATGATTCCTCCTGGTAAGCACCCACGACAGAGCTTCCTTCATGCCAATGGCCTCAGCCTCCTTTGGCGACCATGTTCCCTCCAACCTGCAACATCTAGCCCCCAGAAACACTCCCTGTGAATCACGCATTACACACCCCACTCCAATACTTCCGTCTTGAATATTGTTCATAAATAAGTAACTTATTTTGGAAAAAAATTAATTATGTACTTTTTTATAAAATAAGTAACTTATTTCTGCAAAAAAATGAATATTAAACTTTTGATACACATTTTTTTAAAAAAAATATATAAATATAAACTTTTTTCGAAATAAGTAACCTATAAATTCTAAATAAGGAGGGTCAAACATAGCATAAGTCATGAGTCATCCTAGTAAATAAATGAGATATGCGCTTGAAAGGCATGAGACCAGAAAGTTAAAGGTAGTGATGTATGATGTAAAAGAGTGAGTCCTGTATGGACAATATGACCATGACGACGCTCAGCCAAACCATTGTGTTCAGGAGTGTGTGGAGGAGTAGTAAAGTGGAAAATTCCATGAGAACTCAGAAAAGAAGCAAGTGCAACAAATTCACCACCATTGTCCGAAAAAATAGATTTAATGGATAGATTAAAAAAAAATTCCACAATTTGTTTGAATTGAACAAAGACTTGGTGCGCATGCAATTTTTGTTTCATAGGATACAACCATATGTATTTAGTATAATGATCAACAAATAAAAGATAATATTTAAATTGATCAATAGAAGTGACAGAAGGACCCCAAACAACTGTATATATTAATTCTAAAGGTCGAGAACTTGTCATTGAGGAAACGCCAAAAGGTTGTTTATGGCTCTTATTACAATTACAAGCATTACATGAAAACATTGAATCAGATGGAACAGAACTGGCTAAGTTATTTGACAGAAGCAAATGCCTAAGGATAGGAAAAGCTGGATGACCTAAGCGATTGTGCCAAAATTCAATCAGAAAACTATAGATTGCAAGTGGGTTTTTCGAATTAAAAGAAATCCAAACGTGTCTGTTAATAAATATAAGGCCCGACTTGTTGCAAAAGGGTTCCAGCAGCGTCCATGAGTTGATTATTTCGAAACTTTTAGCCCTATCACCAAACCAGCAACAATTCGTACTGTATTAAGTATTGCTCTCTCTCGTGGTTGGATAACTCGTCAACTCGACATTAACAATGCATTTCTCAATGAACAATTGGATGATGAGGTATACATGGTCCACCCTCTCGGCTTCTTGCATCCTTCCTACCCAAATCATATTTGCAGATTTCGTAAAGCAATTTATGGTTTAAAACAGGTATCTCGTGCCTGGTATAAAGTCATTAAATCTTTTTTTACTGCATTATGGGTTTAAAATTTCGATTGCAGATTCTTCATGTTTAGGGAAGTGGAATATATTAAACATTTTGTTTTCGTTGGGTTTGTTTCTTGGTTTGCAAGTTGTAACCGTGTGCCGGCTATTATTCTACTATAACTTCTACTTGGGCAGGTACATTCGAATAATAACTTACTGTAATATTTTTATATGAACGATCAGTCCCTTCAGAATTTAATTATTGGTTATATACCTTGAACTTCTAGATGACATTACTGTGATGTCCTGGTTTCTTCTTCTTATAAAAATGTATCATTAAAAATTTAATAAAAATATAATTATTTACATTTTTGTGTTCCACGCTTCCACCCAATTAGATGTCCTTTTACAGCCGCAATATTATGTGAACAATTACTTGCTAATCTTACCTAGGCCTTTTCAAATAAAAAATTGGATATTTATTAAATATGTCCCAAATTAAGGGGTGCTTTTATGTTTATATCCCACTTTATTCATAATTTATAAAAATGTTCTATGGTTAAAATTTAACTCTTATTTAACTCATATACATATAATTATATATATATTTACATTTAATAAGACCAAAATACCCCCTAATACATAATAATATCTATTCTCTTTCTTTCTCCCTCCTCCTCCCACCCTTCTTCTCCGACGAACATCGCCGCCACCGTCACTTCTCCTCCAAACTCTGGCCCCACAGGGGCACCCTTTCCTGTCGACCCATAATTAAAAGAATCTTCTAATAGGTTTAGGTATAATATTATACATTTGTTGTGGAATAAAAACTAGGTTACGATTTGTAATTAATGCTAGGGTGGTTGAGCTTCGAGCTTTAATGGCTGTTTCCGTGTTACGAGACTGATCGGTCCTCACAGAGTGCCTACGTATCTCGTTATTGAGAATCAAGCCAAGACGTAGTTCTAGGTGATGGTGCCCTCGAGGCTATGGCGGCGAGAGCTCACCTAGGACGCAATGGCTTGTATGTCCTTATTCGAGGATTAAGCCAAAACGTGGTGGGTAACGTATGGAGTTGTGTCCAAAATGTTGTTCTGAGATGAGGTGTTAGACCCTTTATATAGGCTGAGAAGCCCTAGAATTATGGTAGGAGTCAGAGACTTGGTGGACAAGTCTTCCTTGAGGAAGGTTCTAGATCTCTTCCTTATAGGAATCAGTTTCCATGTTGAAATATGTATCTTGGAGGCTAAGTCAGGCAAGAGTAATATCCTTGTTTGACTCTTATTTGCTGAGCTGTTTATTACCCTTAATATTAATTACGAAATTAATATTATAAATTGGGTTTGGGCCCATCTGGTGGACCCCACGTTTGGACCATTTCGGGTCTAATTAATGCCACATTAAATGTGTCTTTAGGGCTTACTTTTAGCCCATATCATTTGCCCCCCAACTTCTAGGAAAACTGATCAGGTTTTCCTTGAAGTTTTAACGGCCTTTTTCGAGACTTGGGTCAGGGTTCATCTTTGTACACTAGTGTTTCACGAGTATTGTCTTTATGTAAAGCGTGGAGCAACCGACGCGTTCACGACAATGTTAATTCGATGCTAATCGGCACTAATCAGCCTTAACGATGCTTAAACAATGTTTAAACGACGTTAAACGGCATAAAACGGCACTAAACGGCGCTAAACGGCGCTAAACGGCACTAGACGGCGCTAAACAGCCTTAAACAATGTTTAAACAATGTTAAACAATGTTAAAAGGATAAAATGGCACTCACAGTGCTAAACGACACTACTCGGTGCTAATCGGCACTAAACAGTGCTTAAACGACACTAATCGGTGCTAATCGGCACTAAACGGTGCTTACGACATTATCGGTGCTATCGGCACTAACGGTGCTATCGGCACTAATGGTGCTATCGGCACTAACGGTGCTTACAGCACTAACGGTGCTATCGACACTAACGGTGCTTACAGTACTAACGGTGCTATCGCCACCAACGGTGTTATCGGCATTAATGGCGCTAAATGGTGATCGGCTGACGTTTTCTGAAAACGTTGAATCATCATTGTCATGTTTGAATCATCACTAACGTGTTTGAATGTTCTGAACCACTTTAGTGAGGTATGAAGCGAGTCAGGGGTGTTCTGAATATCAAAGTGATTTTTCAAGGATGACGGACCATCAGCATCCACTTCCAGTTGGCTAAGGCCCTCAAAAAATGAGGTGGTCGGCAAAGGGATGGTCCAAGACTATAGAAAATTCAATTAGCTTCGCGTGGACTGTAAGATCATCCAAATCTGACATCCGGAGCTCAAGATATGGCCCAAACAGCGTCAAAAATCCGTGTAGGACTGAAAATCAGTCTTGGTCGGATGACGCCCTCCTTGGAGCTTGGTCGGCCAAGAGATGGTCGGCTAGTGGTCTCCAAGACTATAGAAAATTCAGAGATCTTCACGTGGACTGTAAGATCATCCAAATCTGATATCCGGAGCTCAAGATATGGCCCAAACAACGTCAACAGTCCGTGTAGGACTGAAAATCAGTCTTGGTCGGCTGACGCCCTCCTTGGAGCTTGGTCGGCCAAGAGATGGTCGGATAGTGGTCTCCAAGACTATAGAAAACTCAGAGATCTTCGCGTGGACTATAAGGTCATCTAAATCTGATACCCGGAGCTCAAGATATGGCCCAAACAGCGTCAATAGTCCGTGTAGGACTGAAAATCAGTCTTGGTCGGCTGACGCCCTCCTTGGAGCTTGGTCGGCCAAGAGATGGTCGGCTGGTGGTCTCCAAGACTATAGAAAACTCAGAGATCTTCGCGTGGACTATAAAATCATCCAAATCTGATACCCGGAGCTCAAGATATGGCCCAAACAGCGTTAACAGTCCGTGTAGGACTGAAAATCAGTCTTGGTCGGCTGACGCCCTCCTTGGAGCTTGGTCGTCCAAGACTCCTTCGGGCATGGTGGTCGGCCACTTCGTGGTTGGCTAAGGTGCCCAGACCTAAAACCATCCGTGGTCTTAAAAAGAATCATGGATCTCGGATCTAGGATCTAAAATCATCTGTGGTCTTAGAAAGTTACGGACCTCGGATCTAGGATCAAAAATCATCCGTGGTCTTAGAAAGTTATGGACCTCGGATCTAGGATCTAAAATCATCCGTGGTCTTAGACCTCGTGGTTGGCTGCTGCTCCTTCGGGCATGGTGGTCGGCCACTTCGTGGTTGGCTAGGGTTCCCGGACCTAAAATCATCCGTGGTCTTAGAGAGTTATTTACCTCGGGTCTAGAATCTAAAACCATACGTGGTCTTAGAAAGTTATGGACCTCGGATCTAGGATCTAAAATCATCCGTGGTCTTAGACCTCGTGGTCGGCTGCTGCTCCTTCGGGCATGGTGGTCGGCCACTTCGTGGTTGGCTAGGGTGCCCGGACCTAAAACCATCTGTGGTCTTAGAGAGTTATGGACCTCGGGTCTAGAATCTAAAACCATCCGTGGTCTTAGAAAGTTATGGACCTCGGGTCTAGGATCTAAAACCATCCGTGGTCTTAGAAAGTTATGGACCTCGGGTCTAGGATCTAAAACCATCTGTGGTCTTAGAAAGTTATGGACCTCGGGTCTAGGATCTAAAACCATCCGTGATCTTAAGGATCAAGAATTTTGATCTTGATCTCAAACCATCGAAAATCATCCGAGATTCGTTGAAAAAGTCGAGATTCAGGATCAGAAACTATCCGAGGTTTGCTGAAAAAATCGAGATTCAGGACCACGAACTAACCCGCGATCAGCCGGACCACGGGATAGCTCGTGGTCGGCCGAGAGGTGATCGGCCAGAAGGTTGCAAGCCACCATGGTCGGCCACACCATAGTCGGCTGGAAGGTGGTCGGCCTAAAGGCCCGAAACCTTCGTGGTCGGCCGGGAGGTGGTCGGCCGGGAGGTGGTCGGTTGCGGCCCCTCGTGCGCCGTGGTCGGCCACTTCGTGGTAGGCTAGGAAATCCGGACTTGAAAACTATCCGTGGCCTTGAGGATCAAGAATCTTGATCTTGATCATGATCTCAAGTTACTATCTCGGTCATTCGTGACTTTGTTACCTTAAGGATCAAGAACCTTGATCTTGATCTTAAGTCATCAGGGATCTAGGATCTAAAATCATCCGTGATCCTAAGGATCAAGAACCTTGATCTTGATCACAAGTCGTCAGTTTGGTCATTCGTGACTTCTAACGATATTACTCCTTAATTTATGATTAGCACTGCTAATCTTATTATTTTGGCTAATCTCCTTAAGCGTAATTAGCTTTTCAGAAGTCACTTGTTTTGCAGCTCCAGCAATTATATCTGCTATTTCTTCTCTGGCTTGTATGAATTATAACTATTATTTCTACAGAATGTGGGTAAATTCTACCCTTTTTTCATCTATAAACGATAGATGACCTTGGCTCAGAATTGAAAATCAGTCTTGGTATGTTGATGGAGGTGTTTGCTATGCCTTGAAGGGTTTCGTGAACCTTGAACTCAAACGACTTGTTTCTTAATCTTCGTGACCTTTCGGGCTTTAACTTGTTTGCTGAATCCTTGGTCTTAAGGTTATCATCAAACCTTGACTCTCATCCTTGTGATGAAGTTCTTTAGTTCTTACATCATCCTTGTTTCTCATGGAGGAGGTCTTCCTTCTCGGTTGATCATTAAGATAGTTCACTTTCTTCTTAGCGCTTGACCTTAGGCCTGGTATGCCTTTATTGGTTTTCAACCCTTTAGCTTGATTCTAGGTTTCCAACCTTCTTCTTATGCTCATATAACCTTTCTTAGGTCTCAACTTGACTGACGACTCTTGATTTGAGTCCTTGAACTCAAACGACAAGCTCGATTGGAGGCAGTCAGCCTTGTTGGCCATCAAGGCTTAAATTTTGTGTCGGGATTTGAGATTCAAGATTTTAAGTATGGAATGACAAAGGACCTCTTATCTCAACATTCTCACTAATAGTTTCTGTGCTTTCAAGGCATTATCAAGGGGACAACCAGTCTTAAGATGAGCTTTGAGAGGGTCTATCCTTCAGCTTACATCAATTGGTGCTATCAATTTCGAATCGATGGTGGGGTCTTCAGGATCTGGAAGTAAAAACTCTCCGCATAATTTTCTATCTCAGAAGAGGCGAACTTAAATGGGGCAACAACCTTAATGTTCTCATTTCTTGGAATGCGTTCCTCATAGCGCTCATCATATTGAGTCATAACAGCCTTCACAACTCTCAAATACTTTGTCATAGTTTTATCCTTAGCTTCAAATTCACCATTCACTTGCGAGACTACCAGTCTTGAATCTCTAAAAACTTTGAGGTTCTTGACCCTCGGTATTCTGGCCAAGCCCAATCTGGCTATCAAGGCTTCATATTCAGCTTCATTGTTGGTAGTAGGAAAATCTAACTTTAAAGCATACTCAATTGTGAACCCATCGGGGCTTTGCAACACTAAGCCCGCGCCACTAGATTTTGTTTTTGATGCTCCATCAAAATAGAGCACCCAATATTCCTTTTGATCAGATACAAGTTCTTCATCTTTATCTCCACTTTCAGGGGTGGTTACCGTCTCCTGCCCCCCGACTTCTTGGTTGGTAATGGTACATTCAACCATGAAGTCAACCAATGCCTGAGCCTTGATGGCCGTTCGAGGCTTATACGTGATGTCAAACTCTCCAAGTTCGATTGCCCACTTATTCAATCTTAGGCTTGCTTTCGGGCTGTGCAATATGTTCCTCAATTGCTGGTCTGTCAGGACTTCGATTTTATGTGACTGAAAGTATGGTCGTAGTTTCCTTGAAGCTGTTATCAATGCCAAAGAAATTTCTCGATGGATGAGTAATTTAACTCGGCTCCGTGGAGCACCTTGCTTACATAGTAGATGGGCCTCTGAACCTTGTTCTCTTCTTTAATGAGGACGATACTCAATGCTTGTTCAGACACTGCTAGATACAGATAAAGAGTCTCTCCGGGACTTGGCTTGGCCAACAACGGGGCTTCGGCCATGTACTTCTTCAACTGTTCAAAGGCCACTTGGCTTTTATTAGTCCATTCAAAATTTTTCACCTTCTTCAATGCTTGAAAGAAAGGCAAGCACTTATCACCAGACTTGGAGATGAATCTCCCTAGAGCGGCCACTCTGCCGGTTAACTTCTGTACGTCCCTCACGGAATGGGGTGGTTCCATGTCTAAGATTGCTTTGATCTTGTCGGGATTGGCCTCTATGCCTCTTTTTGAAACCAAGAACTTTCCAGACCCAACACCAAAAGCACACTTGGCTGGATTCAACATCATCTTGTGGTGCCTCAGCACTTCGAATGCCTCTCTGAGGTGCTTAATGTGATTTGCCTTGAGTAGGCTCTTGACTAACATGTCATCAACATAGACCTCCATGGTTTTTCCAATCAGATGGGTGAATATCTTATTCACCAATCGTTGGTAAGTAGCTCCTGCATTCTTTAGACCAAAAGCCATAACAATATAGCAGAAAACACCAAAGTTAGTTATGAAAGATACCTTAGGGATGTCATCCTCGTGCATCTTAATCTGATTGTAGCCGTTGAACCCATTCATGAAGCTCAACATCTCATGTCCAGCTGTGGCATCTATCAACATGTCTATCATTGGCAGGGGAAAACAATCCTTTGGACATGCATCATTCAAATCAGTGAAGTTTATACACATCCTCCACTTTCCATTCGCTTTCTTGACCGTCACCGGGTTAGCTAACCATTCGGGAAACTGAAGCTCTTCAACAAACCCAGCCTCTAAGAGCTTGTCAACTTTTTGTTTAATGGCCTTCTGCCTTTCAGGAGCAAAATTTCTCTTTTCTGTTTTATTATCTTCCGCCCCGGATCAACATTCAACTTGTGAGTTATGAGTTGGGTATCAATCCCTGGCGTATCAGCTACAGTCCAAGCAAACACATCGCTATTTTCTTGCAAGAATGCTATCAACTTGCCCTTCAGGGGTTCTTTCAAAGATGCTCCCATATAAGTAACTTCTCAGCTCGCTTGGCCGTCATGGCTTCAATGTTTGTCTTGGTCTTGGGTGTTGAACGTCGATATTCAAAGGTTGAACGCCAAAGTTTGAAATCAAGGGTTTTCAATCTCAATGGTGTTTTAAATCACCGAAATATCTATCAGAGCTGCTGGTCCAAGGCCAGGGGGTTTCTGGTTAGCCCCACGAGGTCTTGAACCTTCTCTAGGAGGTTTTCAAAATTACATATTGGTTTTCAAGTCAACATGAAGTTTCAACCTTTGGATATTAATTGGAGGTTCATGACCCCCCCCCTCAAGTTTGGCCTTCATAACTAACCTTGGCCTTCATGGCTAACAGCTTCTGTTCTTCAACCTAGGATTCGGGGTTGATTCCTCGATATAGATTTTGATAAATGCAATCCCGTTGGCTTCTTGCCTTTTAAACTTCTGAGACGAGAGCTTGCTTGAACTTCTTAATCCTTGCTTAAGATTATCTATTGGCCTTCATCCTTGGATCCTGAATCCAGGTCCTTAATAAGTATTGAAGAGTACCTAGTCCTTAACATCCTCGGCAATTCATGGCTTTGACCCTTCGGGATCTTCACCTATGCATTTGTTTGTTTTCCATTCGTTATTCTTTTATTTTCGGTACTCGTTCATCCTTGACTTGCACTCATCGGGTGATGGAGTACTATTGTCCTACTCGGAGCAACATGCTCTGCAATGGTTTCCATGAACCTTATTTCTGCTTCTACTAGATGAAGCTAAGTCCTACTAGGATAACTTGAGCCCATCGGGGCATTGCAAGACTAGGCCTGCATCACTTAATTTTGTTTT
This sequence comes from Saposhnikovia divaricata, assembly GCA_036435485.1. Taxonomy (NCBI): domain Eukaryota; kingdom Viridiplantae; phylum Streptophyta; class Magnoliopsida; order Apiales; family Apiaceae; genus Saposhnikovia; species Saposhnikovia divaricata. The sequence continues at coordinate 33,443,033 of CM071600.1, forward strand.
TGATGCTCCATCAAAATAGAGCGTCCACCATTCCTTCTGGTATCATCATTCTTATTCTGAAGTTCACTTCCTGCTTGGGGTACTACCTCCTGCCCCCCGACTCTATTAGGCCTTAACGAGGCTACATAATAGCTTTGTGCCATCTTTTGATCACCTTTATGTTCTCTAACGCCATTCCTGGTTGGGAACTTGATCTTCATATGATACGTTGAGGCAACAGCCTTGAATGTATGAAGTTCAGTCCTTCCGAGAATAGCATTGTACGTTGAAACCGCCTTGATTACCAAGAAGTTCAACATCCGAATGGCCTCCTTGGGCTCCTGTCCAATAGTTATAGGCAACTGAATAGTCCCTTCAACTTTGGATTCTACTCCATTAAATCCATATATAGGCATGTTATTAGGGGTCAATTGAAAATCATTGTACCCCATCTTCACAAATGTATCATGAAACAGAATGTCAACGGAAGCTCCATTGTCCATCAAGACTCGCTTCACTTCCGAGTTCCCAATCACAGGGGTAATGACCAACGGGTCATCATGGGGAAACTTCACCCCTTCGAGGTCTGAGTCATCGAAACCAATTGCTATCTCAGTCCTGGCAAGCTTCGGGGCTTCTCCCATGATGTGCATCACTTCTCTAGCATACGCCTTTCGAGAGTTTCGGGTTGTACCGGCCGCTGTCGGGCCTCCCCAAATCATGTTAATAATTGGCCCTCGGGGCTGTGGGTTACGATCCTGACCTCGATCATCATCCCTTCTATCATTGTCTCTTCTTTCATATTCCCTCCTTTGAGTTCCACGATCATCACCCTTAGTGAATTTGTTCAGCTTTCCTTTTCGGATCAAGAATTCAATCTCATCCTTCAACTGCCTACAATTATCTGTATCATGCTCCACATCGCGGTGGAATCTACAGTACTGATCCTTGTTTCTCTTTGCGGGATCACCCCTAAGTGGCTTCGGCCATCGAAAATCTTTGTCTTTCTCAATATCTAACAAGATCTGACTCCTAGGAGCATTCAGTCTTGCATAGTCGTTGAGTCTTGGTCCCAAACTCTTCTTCGGTGGTGATTCAGAATCCTTGCTAGTCCGGGGATACTTGTCCCTAGCATCATACTCTTGTTCTTTCTTCCGTTTCTTAAAGTCATTGGAGCCCTTGACATTGCCTCCAACAGCTTCTTTTTTCATGCTATCCTCTGCCTTGATATACTTGTCGGCCCTTCGTTGGAGCTCGGCCATGTTCTCAGGAGGATGCTTTGCCAAAGACCTCTTGAAGAAAGGATCAGTGGTTCCGTGTTCCAAGGCTACCATGGCCACTTTATTCTCCAGATCTGTAATATTCAATGTCTCCTTGGTGAATCGCTTGTGATAATCCCTTAGATTCTCGTTCTTCCCCTGCACCACATACATGAGGGATGCAGAACTTTTTTCATGAACTCTTCCACTAATGAATTGGATAACAATGGCATTCTTCAACTCCTTGAAAGAGCCAATCGAATTTGTAGGTAGCCTGCTATACCACCTTTGAGCCATACCCGACAGGGTTTGAGGGAACGCCCTACACTTTAAGGCGTCACTAGCAGGTTGCAGTAGTAGTGCAGTTGTGAACGTCCTGACATGAGTTTCAGGATCGCCTGCTCCATCATAGGCCTTGATCGTCGGCATCTTGAATTTCTTTGAGATGCGGGCATTCATCACCTCCTCAGTGAACGGAGGTGTTGGATCATCAAGATCTAGCATCATCAGATCCTTGGGGTTGTTTTCGGGGTTTCCGCCCTCGTTGCTCCTTCAGTTGAGGTATCGGCCCTTCTTCGTCTCCTAGACGACCTCTCCAGATCTATGACGGGAACCCTTCCTGAGATTGGAGGAGGTCGATGCAGACTTTGATTCTGCCTTGCTTGCTCTCTGGCGGCGTCATCTTTCAGCCTCTGGATCTCAGCCTCATGAGCCTTGATCCTTTCCTCAGTCGTTTGTGGAGGTCCATCATGGATTCTTCGGGCCCTTCTTCGGGGCTCTCTACTAGCACGTCGCCTCCTTGAGGCTTCGTCAGGGTCATCATCGTCATCCTCAGATGCCGAATCAGTAGTATAGGGGCCGGAGTAGTCCAGATACTCGCGATCTCGGATCTGCAAAGCATATGATCACTCGGTCCAGGTTCTCGAATGGGGGGGGTAGTTAGGCAGCCCATACATTGGGTTGGTATTCACGGGGAGATCCGTAGTATGGATCTGTACCCCAGATGGAGGGTGATTAGGATCAACCAGGGGAGAGATCACCATCTGAAGAGAGTTAGTTCCCTGATCTGGATGGACAACCATAGGCAGCGTACTCCCAGCAGGGGGATTCGTCCCTGGAGGCTGAGAAACTTGAGTTTGGGGGACCGTCCCTTGTTCAAACGTGGTTATCCCATAGGTAAGAGGCGGAGCGAAGCTGATTGGTAAAGCTTCGGTAGAACTTGGTGCAGTTCTTCGTGTGCTAACCATGGTTGATGTTTTCTTCCCACAGACGGCGCCAAATGTTGTGGAATAAAAACTAGGTTACGATTTGTAATTAATGCTAGGGTGGTTGAGCTTCGAGCTTTAATGGCTGTTTCCGTGTTACGAGACTGATCGGTCCTCACAGAGTGCCTACGTATCTCGTTATTGAGAATCAAGCCAAGACGTAGTTCTAGGTGATGGTGCCCTCGAGGCTATGGCGACGAGAGCTCACCTAGGACGCAGTGGCTTGTATGTCCTTATTCGAGGATTAAGCCAAAACGTGGTGGGTAACGTATGGAGTTGTGTCCAAAACGTTGTTCTGAGATGAAGGGTTAGACCCTTTATATAGGGTGAGAAGCCCTAGAATTATGGTAGGAGTCAGAGACTTGGTGGACAAGTCTTCCTTGAGGAAGGTTCTAGATCTCTTCCTTATAGGAATCAGTTTCCATGTTGAAATATGTATCTTGGAGGCTAAGTTAGGCAAGAGTAATATCCTTGTTTGACTCTTATTTGCCGAGCTGTTTATTACCCTTAATATTAATTACGAAATTAATATTATAAATAGTTTGGGCCCATCTGGTGGGCCCCACATTTGGACCATTTCGGGTCTAATTAATGCCACATTAAATGTGTCTTTATGGCTTACTTTTAGTCCATATCAACATTTGATTGATGTGATGGTTTTTCGACTAAACATTGAGTTGTATACAGTCCACTGATCAGTAATCGTACTTGGTAATATCTCAGTTGTTCTGTGGTGCCAGATGGTTTGGACATACTCTAGGATCAATCAAAGCTGGGAGAGCTTTTACGTATTTGTACCAGTACTTGGTCATTAATTTACAAAACTCAAATAGACGTACACAATGTTTAATCTCTAAATAATTATAATTGAAGTGCAATGAATTGTTGATAGTTACAAATGTTTAATTTGTGAAACCTGAAACTAGCCTAGTGCTCCAGAAAGCTGCTTCACATGGGACATCAAAATTAATGACAAAAATTAAAAATAAATAAGTAGAGGACAAAATTGTCTTTTAATAATGTATAGTTAGTGAGTTAATCATGGTCACAATTCAAAATGGAACATATTAATAAAAAAAGATATATTTATAATTACAATTAAGAATGGGACATATTCATAAATGACTTATTCAAATGGGACATATTAGAAAAAAACCAATAAAATTTCTTACCTTGGCTTCCTTGACTGCAGGTATGAACTAGGCTAAGTCATGAGTCATATATCCTTGTTTTAACTTTTGGAATCTATCGATCAATTCATAATAAAATACGCATATGAGCCACAAGTTGCTGCATAAAAGTTTGTATTAAAATATGAAATTGAAAATGAAATCAGTCACATGTCTAAAAATTTGTCTTGGAGATAAGGTAGGGAAGCTTCAAAGAAACATAGCCCAACCACTAAAATCCAAAACATTGCTTAAAAAAGAATTTTAAATTTATTAAAATAATAATATCATATCCTATTACTCAATCAGGCAACCACATTCATGCACCTCGTTTCTAATTACTATCCTCTATATAAACACAATCCTACGTTCTTCTTTCCCATTCAAACATTTAACATTCTCGATTCACTTCTTCAACTCTAAAACACACCTACAGTTCGAGGCTTACTAAAAAGACATGATGAGCTTTCAAGAAAATTCTGGGTTCGATTCTTCTGACTTTGATCTTCTTGAATCAATAAGGCATCATCTTCTTGGTGATTTTGAATCCGAAGAAAATAATTTTGAAAAAATATTCGTATCATCCCTTCCCCAAGCAATTGTTGTGAAATCTGAGCCTGAAATAATTGAGGTACCGGAATTTCAAGAAATTAAAAAAATTCCGGCCAAGGCGGCGACGGAGAAAAGTAAGCATTACAGAGGTGTGAGACAAAGACCGTGGGGAAAATTTGCTGCGGAGATTAGAGATCCGGCGAAAAATGGGGCCCGCGTGTGGCTGGGAACATATGAGACGGCAGAGGATGCTGCGTTAGCTTATGACCAAGCAGCGTATCGCATGCGGGGTTCACGTGCTATGTTGAATTTTCCTCTTAGGGTTAATTCTGGCGAGCCTGAGCCAAAGAGAATAATGTCCAAGAGGACGCTAGCTGCGCTCAACTCTTCGTCGTCGTCTTCGAGTTATTCGGATTCTTCTTCGTCGGTTTCGATGCCGAAGAAGCAGAGGAAGACGGCGGTGGCACCAGTGATGCTGTTAGAGAGAACGGAGAGTGTGGAAGTAGACTCATTTCAGACTTGGTTGATGGGGGATGATTTTTTTAATTGTTTGTAAAACTATTAAATTGGTACTATTACTTGGTGGCTGGAGCCTAATGCTAAGAGCCCAAGTGCATTCTTTCATTTCTTCAACTTTAATTCAAAGTTTCTTTTGTTTATCCATAGTTTGTTTGTTGGCATTTCTTCGCATATGAAAAATATTGTCATGAGAAATTTATCTCTTATATATATATATATAGGCTAGCGTTCAAATAGAAACCAACCTTATAATAGAAATTAGAAACCTATATTAAATAAATTATATTTCATTTATTTTAATGGCCCCGCTAGGGGCACCTTCACAAAAAACGTTTAAAATTCTTGGTTCTATTCAACAAAAATATAAAAAAAATAAAAAAAATTTTTTTAAAAAAGTTACTGTTCACGTGCCACGTCATCACGTGAAAAGTAACTCTTTTTTTTTTTTAAATTTTTGTTGAATAGAGACAATAATTTTAAACGTTTTTTGTATTGGAGTACCCCTAATTTGGTCATTAGATTAGCTTGAAATATTTAATTTAGGTTTAGTTTCTAGATTCTATTCTAAGTTAGTTTCTATTAGAACAAGACCCTATATATATATATATATATATATATATATAGGGGGCTACTCCAATACAAACCTCCTTAAAATACAAACCTACAAACCAAGCATAATCTAATATTTCAAGCTAATCTAATGACCAAACTAGGGGTACCCCAATACAAAAAATGCTTAAAATAATTGGTTCTATCCAACAAAAAAACAAAAAAATAAAAAAAATAAAAAAAAAAATTCACTGTTCACGTGATGACGTGGCAGTGGATTTCACTGGTTAACGGTGCTTCGCACCTTCTTGTACGGCGCTTCGCGCCTTTATCATTCTAAAGTTGTAAGGAATGACAATCAATGGTAAAGGCAATAGACGATTGACGGGTGTGTCGAGGGCCTGCGGCCCTCATGACTACCTAACTCATCCGTTTACTGTCTTAAATGCTTCGCATTTCCACGGCAAGTTTTTTTTTTTTTTTTTTTATGGATAGAGCCAATTATTTTAAGCATTTTTTGTGAAGGTACCCTTGGCGGGAACCTTAGAATAAATGAAATATAATTAATTTAGTGTTGGTTTGTAGGTTTGTATTTTAAAAGTGGTTTGTATTTGAGCACTATATATATATATATATATATATATATATATATATATATATATATATATATATATATTTCAATCTTTTTTTTTTTTGACAAAATATATTTCAATCTTTTATTGAGGCTCAAAATGCACGAAATTTTTTTCCCAAATTCCAATTAGTACATGTTTGATCTTCACTTCCCTGAAATCTTATTGAGCTAAGTAGTGTTGTAAACGAATAAAATCGAACTGATTTGACTTTTTTTTAAAAAAAATGTATTCATAGGAAACTGATTTTTTAATGGAACGAAAAACAGATGCTGAAAAACACTCGTTAATAAACGAATTGAACACGAATTTGGTCATTAACAATTCAAGTTGTCATATGATTGACGTTCTATTCCTAGTTATGTTGATGTTCTTTCAATTTGGTAAAAAAGTTCAATTGTACTAAAATTATCAAATGGGTATTAAATTTTTTTTTACTACCTATTAGGTTATTATAAAATATTTTGACAAAATTTCGACGGTCTACAATTAAACAAAGGCTCCACAACACGTTCAATATGAAAATAGAATGAGATTGTGTTCATTTTGGGAGAATGAAATGAGATAGAAATTGTAAATAAAATTTATGAAAAAGAATGGATGTTCGCGGAAATAGTAAATAAATATGAGGAAGAAGAAAATTTTTATGATAAAGATTATAAGAAAATTTTTATGGAACATTGCTTCCAAAACATGTGAGTTAGAACTTTAATTTAAATTGTGTGAAAAGAAATGAAAATTGAAACATTTTTTCCTTTTTCCCCCAAATAAGAGTATAAATTTCGTTCTTATTCTCCATCCATTTTATTCAATTCAAGTGAACACAGTCCTGAATCCTTAAAAAAAGATTGAGGATAGGTAAAAGAAAAAGTGTATTGATTTTTGTATTTAATATATGATTTAATTATAAAATAGTTAATACTTTTAAAGATTTGTATAAATTCTTATGATATTTTAATATAGACGGACGAAGTGTCGCAGGTTGCAATTGTTCACGTTAGGGGTGTACACGGGTCGGGTTGGCCGGGTTGAGACTATTTAATGACCTAACCCATTTTAAAACGGTTTGAAAATTTTCAACCCAACCCATGAAAAATAAACTCATAACCCAACCCTATTTATTATAAATCGGGTTGGGTCGGTTTGGGTTGGGTTAGATGGGTTCATTATATCTATTTAAAATAATAACCTGTATAAAAGGGAACAATAAACATAATAATATTCAACATAGTAGTCTAGTATCCACTGCATCAAATTCAACAAAATATTACAGTCATCCTCAAATAGATCTTAATAATTAAGTTTTAACGCACTAAAAGAAATTAATTAAACAGTCTTTTAAGTTCACAAACTTCAAACTGAATCATAATAAAACACTGCTAATGAATCACAGATTCACAGTATCACACATCAATGACATTGATGTTCTTCTCACTTGTGGCATGGTCCATCTTGTTTCCTTTCTCTGCAAAATAAACAAATATATATTCATTAATCATTGGCAGTGAAAAAGTATTGAATAGTTATCAGAATACATTTCAGAAATACAAGATAGTGTACCTTCTTCAAGAAATTGATAAGAGTGGGTTTCATCCATAAAATCAGATAATTTTAGTCTTCCTTTGTCCCCCTTCAACCAGCTTTGAGTGCAAACTAAAACTTCTACCATTTTTGGACTTAAAGAACTCCTAAATGGGTCCAAAATACGCCCACTGGTACTAAAGGCCAATTCGGAAGCAATGGTAGACACTGGAATTGCAAGAACATCTCTAGCAATCAAAGACATCTTTGTTAGCCGATGCATTGTCAAGTGTTACCGTAAAGATCTTTTCTATTCCCCAACCAAGCAAACAAGTTTCTATCATCTTACCAATGGTATCACCTTTGTGATTCGAAACTAGACAAAAATTTATGATTTTTTTTCTGCAATTTCCAATCTGCATTGATGTAATGAGCTGTAAGAACCATATATGACATTTGGGTCATAGAAGTCCAACAATCCGTTGTCAAACACACTCTTTGGCGGGTGGTAGTTAGCTCATTCATCAACTTTGCCCTCTCATTACAAAATAGATAATGCACATCTCGAGCAATTGTTACTCTACTCGGAACAACAAACCTTGGCTGTAATTCTTGCATAAGCTCCTTAAAACCATCGCCCGGCAACTAGGACTCCCGGCAAAATTCGGACATTTCTATACTCTTTATAAAAAGCAGAAACCCCCTTTAAATGGTATGCCATGTATACCGCGGTATGCACAGTATGCTACTAAATATTAATTAATTTAATTAATTAAAATTGTAACATTATATAATAATTTAATTTAATAATGAAATTATATACATGAGTTTATTAACTAAAAATTGAAATAAAAGTCATGAATATAGTATCAAATAGAACTTAGGATTCCTTTAATTAATAAATTTATTAAAAGCAGAAACCCCCTTTAAATGGTATGTTGTATGCCACTAAATATTAATTAATTAAAATTATAGTATTATATAATAATTTAATTTAAAAATGAAATTATATACTATTAGTTTATTAACTAAAAATTGAAATAAAAGTCATGAATATAGTATCAAATAGAACTTAGGACTCCTTTAATTAATAAAAAATCAGGAATGTAGTATTAAATAGAACTTAGGACTCCTTTAATTAATATTTAAAAGTATCTATAATAGATTAATAATAAATTCAATTAATAATATAGTTACTCTTATATTATATTACAAGAATAAAGTTATGTAAATTTAATATTAAATATTAATTTAATATTAAATATTATATTACAACTTGGTGCTTCAAGATTTTATTTTATTAAAAAAATTTAAAAATTAAAAATTTAAAATAATTTATTACGATCCGTGCGAAATTGGCTAGTATCTACTAATTAGGAAATGCGTTTTAAATTTATCTATCAAACACATAACAACAAATGAAACATGGTGTGTACTTGTACATGTCCCATCTTTGAATTTAAAGTCCAAGTGGCCAATATTCAAGAGTCAAAATTTATGGCACGTGCATGTCGAAAATTATGATAGGTATGGAACTAAAGATGGAGTACATATACGAGGGAATTAGCACCCAAAAAAAAAAAGGATATATGCGAAGGGATATAGAAGCTTCCTTGAAGTAACTTCCGTGCAGGTAACAAGGCTGACCCCACGTGTAACGCTTGTCTAGAAGACCTTGATTTGTTGACCTCCTCGCCACTTTTGACTACTGGTCAACACTCCACTCTACGATCTTAAAATTTCGTATTTTAGGGAGTACAAATATATGGAGAAAAAGATGTTTCATTTATTTCTACATCAAATTGATCTAAAATGTAGTCGTTCTGGAAAAGAGTTATGAAATTATATTTCATTGAATTAACATAACTTGAACAATATTTGTATTAAGAAATGAAAAAACGAAAAAAAAATGCATAGGTTTTATATATTATTATGTCCCAATTCAATTGGCATGTACTCTACAAGTCGATTCAATTTTGACAAAAAAATAAAATTAAAAATCTATAATTTTTAGAAAACTGAAATTTGTGTTTTAAAATGAATTTGATGTATCTTTTAATATAAAAAACATATAATATATACTTATCAATCAAATTTGTTTACCATTCAAATATATAATACATCAATATGTAAATTATGTAATTATACAACAGATTTTATAGCTTGAATTATATATACTTAATTTAACTCTTACTTGAAAATTTTAAGTTAAAAAAATAATTGAATGTGGATGAAGGGATGCATTACGAGAGAAATTTACTAAGACTAGTAAATTTGATCGATGCGACTAGTATTCAGGAATATCTAGCTGCGAAGGAGAATCTCGATAATCTGTTTTTTCAAGAGGAAGCATACAGGAAACAAAAGGCCAAACTGTTCTGGTCGGCTGAAGGTGATGAGAATACGCGGTTGTTTCATTCAAGAAAAAATCAAATCACATTGCTTTTTTGGTGAATGATAACAACGAAAGAGTTGACAGTCCAAGTGGTATGTGTGATATTGTTCTTGATTACTTTTCTGAGCTATTTGCAGGCGACAATGATGAGGATGAGGTTGTTCATATGGATAGTCCGCGAAAAATTACGGAGGAGCAAAACTTGTTCTTGGTAGATGACTTATCTTTTGACGAGTTCACAACAGCAGTCCATCAAATGCATCCCGATAAAGCATCGGGACCAGATGGTCTAAATTCGGGTTTTTTTCAGAGTTTTTGGTTAGTAATTGGTCGTGAAGTGTTCGAACACTGCAAGAGATGGCTGGAGACTAATTCGTTTCCTCATGATCTCAACAGTACGAACGTGGTGCTTATCCCTAAGAAGGCAAATGCTGATAGGATGAAGGATCTAAGGCCTATTGCCCTATGCAATGTATTGTATAAAATTTTGGCAAAGGTTTTAGCTAACAGGATTGAAAGTGTGTTGCCCGATGTCATTTCGGAAAATCAATCAGCCTTTGTTTGGGGAAGGAATATGACGGACAATGTGCTCGTGGCCTTTGAATTAATTCACCATCTTTGTTTGAAAAATAGAGGCACTGAGGGGGAGGTGACACTAAAATTGGACATCAGTAAAGCGTATGATAGAGTCAGCTGGAAGTTTCTTAAACGCAGAATGCAAGCTATGAATTTCTCAGACAGATGGATTAAATGGATGTCTCTCTGTGTTCAACAATTTCGTATCAATTTTGTATTAATGGTTCTTTGGTTGGGCCAGTTAATCCTAAAAGGGGCTTGAGACAAGGGGATCCTCTATCCCCTTATCTCTTTTTATTATGTATTGAGGGCCTTTCAAATGAGTTAGATCGAGCTGTGACAACTGGGGACTTACATGGCAGTAAAATAGCGCCTACGGAACCTCCTATTTCCCATCTCCTCTTCACTGACGATAGTTTTCTATTCTTCAGGGGAACTAATGAGGAGGCTCACGTGGTGAAGTCGATATTATCTTCGTATGAGAAATCTTCTGGACAATCTGTAAATTACTAGAAATCTGGCATCTACTTTAGTGCTAACATTCGTCGAGATAAGCCCGCTGAAATTTCCAATATTCTTGGTGTTGACAATGGCATTACTAACACAAATTATCTTGGTCTCCTCTCTCTTGTAGGAAGATAAAAAATGAGGGTGTTCGTTTATCTCAAGGAGCGAGCGAGCAAACGTATCCAAGGGTGGTAAAAGAAACCAATCCCCAGAGCGGGCAAAACGATGCTCATTAAAAATGTGGCTCAAGCAATACCTGCATATACTATGTCGTGTTTTCTGATGCCAAAGTCATTGTGCCAGGATTTAGAGATCATGTTCAATAAGTATTGGTGGCGTTCGAGTTCTACTGATGGTAAGGGACTGAACTGGCTCGCGTGGGATGGTATGTCTATGCCAAAAATTAAGGGTGGATTGGAATTCAGGAACTTATACGGTTTCAACATTGCACTTTTGGGCAAACAATGTTGGAATTTTGTGCATAATCCACATTCCTTGGTCTCGAGAGTTTACAAAGCGAGATATTACCCAGATACACATATTTTTGAGGCACAGAAGGGACGTAAGCTGAGTTTTATTTGGCAAGGTCTTCTGACAGCGTTGAAATCACTCAATCAGGGTTTCAGGTGGGTGGTTGGTAATGGAAAGGACATATATGCAACAAAAGATTAATGGATTCGTGGGAAAAGAAATTTTTGTGTTGAGAACGATCATCGATATGTTGGCAGGACGGAACGAGTATCTGATTACATCATTCCGAGTACAAGGAGTTGGAATGTTCCAATGGTTTGTGAGAAATTTCTCCCAGAAGATGCAAAGGCTATTCTCTCGGTTCCTCTGCCTCCACGTGAAGTGCAGGATATAGTTGTTTGGGCTGACTCTACTACAGAGGTCTACACGGCCAAGACTTGTTATAGATTTTGGTATAATCAGAATTCCAGCACATCTTCTCTCACTCAATGTCAAGTTTGGAAGAAAATTTGGTCGATACTTATTCCTCACAAGGTAAAAATCTGTATTTGGAGGATTTGTCGGAACACTATCCCGGTCTGATCGAGACTTAGTTCAAAAGGAATGCATTTGCCTATAACATGCCCTATGTGCAACGTAGACATCGAGCACGTCCTGCACATTTTTTTTCGATTGTTAATTTGCCACTCAGTGCTGGAACTATGTTGGTTTGGTGTATGTGATAAGTGCATATTTTTGCATATTTTTATTACCTATTTATTGCTTGAACTCGTATTTTAATAAATAATTTTGCTGCATTTCAGGAAATTCGAGAAAAATGAAGAAATGGCAAAATGAAGAAATAAAGTTCAAAAGACCGCAGCTTAGGGCTTAAGAATTTATTTTTATTAATAAATATTTTATTTGATTAGAAAAATTATATTTATAAATATCTAATATTATTAGATATTTATTTTTATAATTTTCGGATTAAATTAATTATTTATTATTTAAAGATTATAAGTCGTGCGGGATAAAAAGCATTTCTACGGAGCCCATCTATACACAATAAAAGTGACCAACCGGTGTTGATTTTTCCATGTGAAGGAATCTAGCAAAGTGAAAGAACATGGGTGCAATTGGTGTTTTTGGTTGTAAATTTTCAATAATTTCATTTATTTATTTAAAAGTTGTGCTAAATCTTCCTATAAATAGGAAGTAATTCTTCTAGGAAGAGACATCTTTGAACACACCAATTTTTAGTTTTAGTACATTTTTCTCAATTCTTGTAGCTCTTGTAATTTTCATTTCAGTTCATATCACTTCTCTATTTAGTTCTGTTAATTTGAAGTCTTAATACGTTGTTTTTATTCACATTTCCTGTTAATTCGAAGCTTCATTATTTCTCCCCTGTTTTCTTAACTTAATTAAACCATCTCCTTTGTTTTTTTTGTTTCTTTCCGTTTCAGCCCAAAATAAACCCAGCTTGGTCCTTCTTTCTCTAGTCGAACCCTCTCCCTTATTTTCTTGTTTAAACGCAGTCTCCCCTGTCTCTTTTCTCAAACCCAGTTCCCTTCCCCTTTTCTCTCTCTCTCTCTCTCTCTCTCTCTCTCTCTCTCTCTCTCTCTCTCTCTCTCTCTCTCTCTCTCTATCTCTTTCTCTATTTCTCTATATCTCTTCGCCCAACCCACGACACTCCCCCAATCCCCCTCTTTCTTTTTATTCGTTTAAAACTTATAATCTCTTTTCTTCTCCGTTGATATGGGCTAAAAGTAAGCCTTAAAGACATCTTTAATGTGGTATTAATTATATCCGGAATGGTCCAAACGTGGGGCCCACCAGTTGGGCCCAAACCCTATTTATAATATTAAATTCGTAATTAATATTAAGGGTAATAATCAGCTCAGCAAATAAGAATTGAATAAGGATAATATCTCTTTCAGACTTATCCTATAAGGCATCCAATTCTATATGGAAACTGATTCCTACAAGGAATAGATCTAGAACTTTCCTCAAGGAGGTGACTTATCTATTAAGTCTCCAACTCCTACCTTAATTCTAAGGCTTCTCAGCCTATATAAAGGGTCAGACCCCTCACCTTAGAACTACGTTTTTTGGCTTGATCTTTGATATTCATCAAAGTACGTAGGCATCTTGCGAAGGCAGAATCAGCCACGAGCACAAGAGCAGCCATTAAAGCACGAAGCTCACACACCCTTACATTAAATACATAAACCCTAGCCGCAATACTAGTAGCCTAGTTTTTGATCCACAACATTTGGCGCCGTCTGTGGGACGACAACATCAACCATTCAAACACGAAGGACAACGTCAACCGAGGCCGTGCCCCTTAACTCTGCTCAACCAGCCACTTCAGATTCGCTCATCGTCACTGAGGAAGGACAAATACTCCCATCAACAGGGACGGTCGTTCAACCTCAGCCCACTCAACCCCCAGGGACGACTCCCCATGTAGAGGGGACTCACTCAGTGATCGTCCATCAAGGCCAAGAAACCAACCCTCTCCAGATGATGGTTTCTCCTCTTGGTAACGTTGATCGCACGGGGGTACAGATCCACACTACGGATCTCCCTTTGAACACCAATCCTATGTATGGACTGCCTAACTATCCCCCTCGACGAAGGGAACCTGGACCGAGCGGACACGCCTTACAGATCCGGGATCGAGAATATGATGACTACTCGGGTCCCTATACTGATGATTCATCATCATCTGAGGATGATGATCGAGATGAAGCCCCAAGGAGGCGACGTGCTAGCAAGGAACCCCTAAGAAGAACACGAAGAATCCATGATGGACCTCCACAAACAATTGAGGAGAGGATTAAGGCTCATGAGGCTGAGATCCAAAGGTTGAAGGATGATATAGCAAGGGAACAGGCAAGACAGAGTCTGACTCGACCCCCTCCAATCTCAGGAAGGATTCCCGTTATAGATTTGGAGAGGTCCTCAAGAAGACAGAAGAGGGCCGATGACCCAACGAGAGAAGCTATGAGGGTGGAAACCCCCAAGAGTAACCCCAAAGATCTGATGCCACTTGGGGACCCTGACGATCCCACACCTCCGTTTACTGTTGAGGTGATGAATGCCCACATCTCAGGGAAGTTTAAGATGCCAACTATCAAGGCCTATGATGGAACGGGCGATCCCGCAAATCATGTCAGAACATTCTCAAACGCACTACTACTGCAGCCTGCTAGTGATGCCTTAAAGTGTAGGGCATTCCCTCAAACTCTGTCAGGCATGGCTCAAAGATGGTATAGCCGTCTACCTGAAAACTCGATTGGCTCTTTTAAGGAGCTGAGCGCTGCCTTCATCAGCCAATTCATCAGTGGGAGAATTCATGAAAAAAGTTCTGCATCCCTTATGTATGTGGTGCAGGGGAAGAATGAGAACTTAAGGGATTATCTCAAGCGATTCACCAAGGAGACGTTGAATATCACCGATCTGGAAAATAAGGTGGCCATGGTAGCCCTGGAACACGGAACCACTGACCTCTTCTTCAAAAGGTCTTTGGCAAAACACCCTCCTGAGAACATGGCCGAGCTCCAAAGAAGAGCCGATAAATATATCAAGGCTGAGGACAACATTAAGAAGGAAACCACAGTATGTAATGGCAAGGGCTCTAATGATTCAAAGAAAAGAAAGTCAGAACAAGAGTACGACGCTAGGGACAAGTATCCCCGGACTGGCAAGGACTCTGATTCATCACCTAAGAAGGGTTTTGGGTCAAGGTTTCCTGATTACACAAGGTTGAACGCTCCTAGGAGCCAAATTTTGTTGGACATTGAGAAGGATAAGGACTTTCGCTGGCCTAAACCGCTCAGGGGTGATCCCGAAAAGAGAAACAAAGATCTGTATTGTAGATTCCATAAGGATGTGGGGCATGACACAGATGACTGCAGACAGTTGAAGGATGAAATTGAGTTTTTAATCCGGAAGGGAAAGTTAAACAAGTTCACTAAGGGTGAAGACCGTGGAACCCAGAAAAGGGATTATGATAGAAGAGACAATGATAGGAGGGATAACGATCGCAATCGTAACCCGCAGCCTCGAGGGCCAGTAATCAATATGATTTGGGGAGGACCAACAGCGGCCGGCACTACCCGAAACTCTCGAAAGGCTTATGCCAGGGAAGTGATGCACATCACAGGAGAAGCCCCGAAGCGTGCTAAGACTGAGGCAGTGATTGGTTTTGATGATTCAGATCTTGAAGGGGTGAAATTCCCCCATGACGACCCGTTGGTCATAACTCCAGTAATTGGAAACTCGGAAGTGAAGCGAGTCCTGATAGACAATGGAGCTTCCGTCGATATCTTGTTTCATGATGCTTTTATGAGGATGGGGTATACTGACTCTCAACTAACCCCGACTAACATGCCAATCTACGGATTTAATGGAGTTGAGTCCAAGGTTGAAGGGACCATTCAGCTGCCCATGACAATAGGGCAAGAACCTAAGGAGGCCACCCAGATGCTAAACTTTCTAGTAATTAAGGCTGCCTCAACGTACAATGCAATCTTAGGCAGGACCGGACTTCATGCATTCAAGGCTGTTACCTCTACTTATCACATGAAGGTCAAATTTCCAACCAGGAATGGTGTTGGAGAACAAAAAGGAGATCAGAAAATGGCCAGGAGTTGCTATGTGGCTGCTTTGAGAGCTGACGGAACCGGGGGGCAGGTACTCCCGATTGAAGACATGGATGTCCGTGATGATGATGAACACCGGGGAAAGCCAGCGGAGGACTTAATACCTATCCCTCTGGAGCTAGGCGACCCTGAGAAGGTGACTTATATTGGAGCCTCTTTGAAAGAACCCCTGAAGGGCAAATTAATAGAGTTCTTACAAAGGAATAGTGACGTTTTTGCTTGGACAGCAGCTGACATGCCAGGGATTGATCCTCAACTTATAACTCATAGATTGAATGTCGACCCTAATCGGAAGATAGTACAGCAGAAGAAGAGAAATTTTGCTCCGGAAAGGCAAAAGGCCATTAAGCAAGAAGTGGATAAGCTCTTGGAGGCTGGTTTTATTGAGGAAATTCAGTTTCCCGAATGGTTAGCAAACCCAGTGATGGTCAAGAAAGCGAATGGGAAGTGGAGGATGTGTATAGACTTCACTGACCTGAATGATGCATGCCCAAAGGATTGTTTCCCTCTGCCAAGGATAGATATGTTGATAGATGCCACAGCTGGACATGAGATGCTGAGCTTCATGGATGGATTCAGCGGCTATAATCAGATTAAGATGCACAAGGATGACATCCCTAAGGTATCTTTCATAACCGACTTTGGTGTTTTCTGCTATCTTGTTATGGCGTTTGGCTTAAAGAATGCGGGAGCTACTTACCAACGATTGGTGAATAAGATATTTGCCCATCTGATTGGAAAAACCATGGAGGTTTATGTCGATGATATGCTGGTTAAAAGCTTGGTCAAGGCAGACCATATCAAGCACCTCAGAGAGGCATTTGAAGTGCCGAGGCACCACAAGATGATGTTGAATCCAGCCAAATGTGCCTTTGGTGTTGGATCAGGCAAATTTTTGGGTCTAATGGTTTCTAAAAGAGGCATAGAGGCCAACCCCGACAAGATCAAGGCGATCTTAGACATGGAACCCCCACGCTCTATAAGAGATGTGCAGAAGTTGACAGGCCGGGTAGCAGCTTTAGGAAGATTCATCTCCAAGTCTGGTGACAAGTGCTTGCCTTTCTTTCAAGCATTGAAGAAAGTGAAAAATTTTGAGTGGACCCCTGAGAGCCAAGAGGCCTTTGAGCAATTGAAGAAATACATGGTTGAAGCCCCGTTATTGACCAAACCAAGTCCTGGAGAGACTCTTTATCTATACCTGGCGGTATCTGAGCAAGCCCTGAGTGCTGTCCTTATTCGAGAAGAGGAGAAAGTCCAGAAACCTATCTACTATGTAAGCAAAGTGTTGCATGGGGCTGAGTTGAATTACTCACCCATAGAAAAGTTTGCTTTGGCTTTAGTAACTGCCTCAAGGAAATTGCGACCTTACTTCCAGGCACACAAGATTCAAGTTCTGACGAACCAACAGTTGAGGAACATATTGCATAGCCCTAAGGCCAGTGGAAGGCTAATTAAATGGGCGATTGAGTTAGGAGAATTCGATATCACATACAAGCCTCGGACAGCCATCAAGGCTCAGGCATTGGCTGACTTCGTGGTTGAATGTACTATTAACAACCAAGAAGTCGGGGGGCAAGAGATAATGACTACCCCTGGGCAAGAGAAAAAAGAAGAGGAACTTACACCTGATCTAAAGGAATATTGGGTGCTCTATTTTGATGGAGCATCAAAAACAAATTCTAGTGGTGCAGGTTTGGTTTTGCAAAGCCCTGACGGGTTCTCGGTTGAGTATGCTTTAAAGCTGGATTTTCCTACTACTAACAATGAGGCAGAGTATGAGGCATTAATAGCTGGTTTGGGTTTAGCTAGAATCATGAGGGTCAAAAACCTCAAAGTTTGTGGAGATTCACGACTTGTGATATCCCAAGTAAACGGTGAATTCGAAGCTAAGGATGAGACTATGGCGAAATACCTGAGAGTGGTGAAGGCTGTTATGACTCAGTTTGAGGAGTGTCATGTTGAGCACATCCCGAGAGAAGAAAACGTTAAGGCCGATGCCCTGTCTAAGTTTGCTTCTTCTGAAATAGAAAATTATGCTGGGAGTGTCTACTTTCAGGTCCTGAAGGCCCCGACCATTAATGCAAAGTTAGTGGCACCAATTGATATAGGAGGCTCTTGGATAGATCCTATCAAGGCACACCTGGAGACCGGTTGGCTCCCAGACAATGCCATGGAGGCACGAAAACTCTCAGTAAGAGCGTTGAGATATACTTTGATTGAGGGTATTCTGTACAAAAGGTCGTTTGTTATCCCGTATTTGAAGTTTCTAAGGCCTCTAGAGGCAAGGGAAGCATTAGAGGAAGTTCATGAAGGGATCTGTGGGCAACATTTGGGGGGCAGAGCCCTAGCTCACAAGATAATTCGTTTAGGGTTTTATTGGCCGGAGATGTTGGCTGATGCACAAAACTATGTCAAGAGATGTGAGAGATGCCAGAAGCATTCCCCAATTGTGAGGCAACCGCCTGAGATGTTGACCTCTATCAACTCTCCCATTCCATTTGCAATGTGGGGGATGGACATACTTGGACCCTTTCCCATGGCTTCAGCACAGAGGAAATTCCTGATAGTGGCCATTGATTATTTCACTAAGTGGATTGAGGCTAAACCCCTGGCCAAGATAACCACCAAGCAAGTTTCCCAGTTCTTCTGGGAGAACATCATTTGCAGATACGGAATCCCACGAATCCTTGTGACAGACAATGGGACACAGTTCAATAATGAGGAGTTTAAGAAGTATTGTGAAGAGAATGCGATTGAGCTCCGTTTTACCTCAGTGGCACATCCACAAGCCAATGGGCAAGCTGAGGTAGCTAATCGAATTATCCTTGATGGACTGAAGAAGAGGGTCGAACGCTCTAGGAACACTTGGGTAGATGAACTGCTGCCCATACTTTGGGCGTATCGTACCACTTATAAGGTAACAACTGGAGCAACCCCATTTTTGCTGGCTTATGGAGCCGAGGCTGTTGTGCCCTTGGAGATCATGCAGGCATCACCTCGAATCGAGGCATATGAGCCAGAAACTAATGAAGAAGGGATGAGACTGGCCCTGGATTTAATTGACGAGGTTAGAGATGAAGCTAATGCTAGGAATGCTGAGTATCAGAAGAGAGCCTCTTTTCATTACAACCAGAGAGTTAAAGAAAGATTTTTTCGACAAGGCGACATGGTCCTGAGGAAGATTGAAGCCTCAGGAGTTGGCCAAAAAGGAAAGTTAGCACCAAACTGGGAAGGACCGTATCTAGTCGGGAAGGTGTTAGGACGAGGATCTTACAAGTTGGAAACCTTGGATGGGGTTGAGGTGCCCCGGACTTGGCATGCTGTGAACCTCAAAGTTTATTATGTTTAAGATCTTTTGATAAAGGCTTGAACTTTTATCTATTTATTAGGAATAAGGTTCGAATGAAACCATTATAGAGCATGTTGCTCCCAGTAGTTGACAGAGTATCTGTGTAAGGGTTGAACCCATTTTATTGATGTCCTTTGACAGCATAATGGAATTTAATCTGTTTTCTCTATTGGTTATCCTTCCTTGTTAAAACAAACGAAAGACAAATGTTGGACCGACTTGTAAGTTTAGTACCAGCCAGGAGGCCAAGTACTCAAAAATTCTAAAGTATTAACAAACTATGAGCAAAAGCAAGAAAAATGAACGGAAGTAAACTGCATAAATAGTTAAGTTAAAAATTACAAAGGCCCGAAGGCTATTAAGTAAAATGGTTGAAACCCAGAGTTCGGAAAAGCAAAAGATAAATAAACGAAGCCTAAGGGGCCTTAGGGGCCTCCTTAGCAGGAGAAGCATCCTCAGAGCTAGTCTCAGTAGTAGACCCCTCGTCGGCAGAGTTAGCAGCACCAGGCTGAGCTAGAAGAGGCTCGGGATCCAAAGCTGAAGTAGTGGCAGTAGCATGCTCCTTAACCAAAGTATCATCCTCCCCGAACAGCTCTTCACTGGAACCAGGCACCTGTGTCAAGGCACTGGGAAGGTGAGGGCTAGGAAAAGCAGAAGGCAAGAATAACCCTGGATGCTGCCTCAGAACTGCTTCAAGGGCCTTGGTCCACCCATCAGAAAACTGACTAGGAAAGAACATCTCATCATGCTGATCCATGAGGGTCTTGTACTCCTCCGAATCCAGATATTCATCAATATGCTTCTCCTTGTCATCTCTCAGAGCAACCAGCTCCGCATGCATCCCTACCATCTCTTCATCTTTCTTCTTTATTTGCTCCTCCAGACGGTTGATATGGAGAGTCTTCTTCTGAGACTCAGACTCAAAAGCTTTGGACTTCTCTTTCCAAGCTTTGGCTTTATGAACCAAGCTTTGGAAATGGACGTTAGCCTGCATGAAAGGTTAGCATTGAAATCAAGTAGTGAATCTAAAGCCGTTAAGGTATTGAAAGATAAAAGTTCGAAACTTACCACAGCGAGAGCCTGAGCACCGAGTGCCTCTGACTCCCCAATACCTCCACTAAGGACCATATCCTTATAGTCAGGGGTGGTGATCGAGTTTAAAGACCAATCCATGGAGTGCTTCGTAGAGCCCACCACAGAATCCTGCTTCCTAAAGCCCCAAGGAGGCCTGAAAACCGTCGACTGGACATTAACCTGGGAGCTCCCCTCCAGTCCAGCTATGTCACCATATCTCAACTCTCCTTTATAGACCTTGTGGGGGCGCAGAAAAGGAGGCTCCGTGTTTTTCCCTCGAGGGTCAGCAGCCCTCTTAGCTCGAACCATCCTGGCTGTCTCTTCATCAGGAGAGGGTGCAGCCTCCACAATCAATTTCGCAACTGCAAGAACGACCAAAAAGAGAGTTGGAATAAATTCAGTAATAAAAAGTAAATGGCAAAGACCAGTAAGAAAATTACCCCGCTCAGAAACTCTGGAAAGGCCTACTCCCCTTAGAGATTCCTCATTTAAAAGACTTAGGCAGGTAATAGAACTACCGTCTGCCTCGGTCAGAGTATTATAAGCGGCCTGTTCCTCGGTACTAAGGACGATTCCCTTAACACTTCCATCTGAGACTCTCGAGAATGTCTGCCTAAAGAGAGTGCCCCAATCACCTCCATCCCATTCTAAGTATGCGAACTCATTTTTCCAGCCCGCATTATTATCAGGAATTGACTTGCCATTAAAAATTGGGGGAACTTTAGGACGGAGCTTAACATATACCCAGCCAGGGTTCGTGGCAGGACTATTGTAAAATTGAAAAAGTTTGCGAAAAAGCGCAACTGATAAAGGGAGTTGTTGTCGAAGACACAAAACCATAAAACATAATATAATTCTCCACGCGTTTGGCGGGAGTTGACATGGACTAATTTGAACATCAGCTAAGAGTCTAGGAATGAATTCATGAAATGGAAAACGAAGGCCAGCCACTAGACTCTCCCTATAAACACACAAAGAATTGGGTTTCCAGTGACAAGGTCTGTCACCTGGCTCGGCTGGGACAAGTTTATAAGGTGATTTAATTTTGAAAAGCTTGTTATATCTAGTGATTTCATCAACATCATGATAAGAGCTACAGCAGTCATATGCATCTAGTTCTGACAAAGATGGGTAATCATCTCCACGTTGATTTAACATATCTACTAGAGATGTGTAAGAAGAGCGAATGGTGATTGTACCTTTGGAGGAGGCAGAATTCATCTTTGCATGGCGGGACTTAGCTTTGTCTTCCATTAGTGCTCCTGGAAAAAGATTCGAAGCTCTTGAAAAACCCAGAAAGTTTGAAGATTTGAAGAAAATCTTCAAAGAAAACCCAGAAACTATGAAGGAGTGAAGGTATCTTCAAGAAAGAAACCCAGAAACCACCGTGAAGGGGAGGAGCTCGAAGAAAACTTTCGCCGGAAATCGCCTTGAAATAGAGATAACTACAGAGAGAATTTCTAGTGAAGTGTTTGAGTAGAAGTGAGAATGAGAAAGTGAACTCTCCACTCTCACTCTTATATACAACCTTTTAGCCGGTTAAAATTCCTCCAAACGGTCAAAAAACCTACAGTAACAGGTCAGAAAAGCCCATGAAACCGGCCCAAATTAAGGCCCAATTCTAGGACATTCTTAGGAAAAAACCTTTGAAAAATATCTTAGATATTTTAAAGAAAATTATAGATATTTTTGAAAAATATCATAGACAACAAAACCTAGATTTGGTTTCAAATAGCCCGGACGGGCCCAAAAATGACTATAAGGTTAAGCCCATTTTGAAAAGAAAGGTATCAGGCCCCATAAGAATAGGCCCAAAGCCAAAGTGGCCCTTATTTCGACCAGAATCCTGGTTGAAACGACCAAGAATCCTGGTCGAAAAACTCTTCGACCAAAACGTTGGAAACGCCCTTATTTCGACCAGAATCCTGGTCGAAACGACCAAGAATCCTGGTCGAAAAACTCTTCGACCAAAGCATTGGAAACGCCCTTATTTCGACCAGAATCCTGGTCGAAACGACCAAGAATCCTGGTCGAAAAACTCTTCGACCAAAGCGTTGGAAACGCCCTTATTTCGACCAGAATCCTGGTCGAAACGACCAAGAATCCTGGTCGAAAAACTCTTCGACCAAAGCATTGGAAACGCCCTTATTTCGACCAGAATCCTGGTCGAAACGACCAAGAATCCTGGTCGAAAAACTCTTCGACCAAAGCATTGGAAACGCCCTTATTTCGACCAGAATCCTGGTCGAAACGACCAAGAATCCTGGTCGAAAAACTCTTCGACCAAAACGTTGGAAACGCCCTTATTTCGACCAGAATCCTGGTCGAAACGACCAGGAATCCCGGTCGAAAAACCCTTCGACCAGAGCAAAATTGGACCCTTATTTCGACCAGAATCCTGGTCGAAATGACCAGGAATCCTGGTCGAAAATCTCTTCGATCAGGAAGAAAAAGAAGGCCTTGTTTCGACCAGAATCCTGGTCGAATTCCTGGTCGAATTTCTGATCGAAAATACTCAGTCCTGGTCGAAATTTGCTATAAAAATAGATTTTTTGACAGCAAATCTTCACAGACATGGAATTTTGATACCTGTGGGTACCATAATAGGATAAATATGGAAATACGAGGAATTTCATAGATATTTCCTTGAAGAAAAAGACTCTGTAACTAAAGTTATGGAAATTGCTTAGCCTCGAATAAGGCATATCGTCGTAAACGTGTCGGTCGCTCCACACTTTGCATCAAGACGACATTTGTGAAACACTAGTGTACAAAGCTCTGACCCAAGTCTCACGAAAGGCAGTTAAAACTTCAAGGAAAACCTGATCAGTTTTCCTAGAAGTTGGGGGGCAAATGATATGGGCTAAAAGTAAGCCTTAAAGACATCTTTAATGTGGTATTAATTATACCCGGAATGGTCCAAACGTGGGGCCCACCAGTTGGGCCCAAACCCTATTTATAATATTAAATTCGTAATTAATATTAAGGGTAATAATCAGCTCAGCAAATAAGAATTGAATAAGGATAATATCTCTTTCAGACTTATCCTATAAGGCATCCAATTCTATATGGAAACTGATTCCTACAAGGAATAGATCTAGAACTTTCCTCAAGGAGGTGACTTATCTATTAAGTCTCCAACTCCTACCTTAATTCTAAGGCTTCTCAGCCTATATAAAGGGTCAGACCCCTCACCTCAGAACTACGTTTTTTGGCTTGATCTTTGATATTCATCAAAGTACGTAGGCATCTTGCGAAGGCAGAATCAGCCACGAGCACAAGAGCAGCCATTAAAGCACGAAGCTCACACACCCTTACATTAAATACATAAACCCTAGCCGCAATACTAGTAGCCTAGTTTTTGATCCACAACATCCGTTTACTCTCCGATTTATATAGCACAAACACAATCCCCAACCCCTGTTTTCGTTTTTGCTTATCTGTTTTTGGTATCGAGTTTTGGGTAAATAGAGGAATTGATTTGCTAAGTTTCTTTGCTGGGTGATTTCGTTCGGTTTAGTGCTGTTAGGATTAAGTTTCTTGCTCCGTGTTCTGGGTTCCATTTGATTGCAGTCTTGTAGACGAGTTCTTGATTAAGGCGTCCGAGTTTTACTTTGTCGAGTTTCTGAGTACGA
The DNA here is from genome assembly GCA_036435485.1 of Saposhnikovia divaricata. Classification (NCBI taxonomy): domain Eukaryota; kingdom Viridiplantae; phylum Streptophyta; class Magnoliopsida; order Apiales; family Apiaceae; genus Saposhnikovia; species Saposhnikovia divaricata. The sequence continues at coordinate 33,467,137 of CM071600.1, forward strand.
GTTGCAGTGATGTTATGTAGTATGTTTGTGTGCATCGAATGACAAAGTCGACTGTTATGTTACGAGTCATTGAATCTGTTTTTCTTCGTGTTTGAACTAAGTTGTTATTGTTCGAGTTCTATTCAATTGTTTTGCTGTCTGTTTCCCGAGTCATTGTTGTGTTTGTGTTCGAGTGAAATGGTCCGTTATTTTATCGTAAATTGCTGCGGTTTGTCGAGTTAATTCCTGAGGTTAATTTTTGTTTTCTGCGAGTAGATGAACAGTAGTAGTAGTTGTTGTGCTGAGTGTATTTCGTGAGTCTCTTTTTGCTGTTTTCTGATGTTCGTTGAAGTTGTGTTTAGTCGAATTGTAGAAGTCTGAGTTTTTGTCTTCAAAATTTGTAGTTTCTGCTGGAGAGTTTGTTAAGTTTCTGAGACGATTTTGTCGCCTGTGTTGTTGTTAGTTGCTGTGAATTTTTTTTAGTCAAGGCTGCTGGGAACTCGATCTTCGATATTATTTTCCTGCGAGTTGCCTGAGTAGTTTCTGTTAATTAAATTCGAATCTGCCATTTGATGTTTAATTCGAAGTTCAAGTTTTTGGTTGTCGGTTCTAAGTCAGTTTCTTCTTAAAAATTTTCTGTTAATAAAATTAAAATCTGTTTTAACTTTGAAAGAATTTAGATTTTTAGAGTAATTTAGAATAATTTAGAATTCTTAAAATATTTTAGAATTTAAATTAAACGTAGAATTTTTAGAATAATTTTAGAATAAAATTTCTAGTTTTAATTCGATTTTAGAATTCTTTTTTTTTTTTTGAATAATTCAGTTTTGCTCTTTTCATTCTTATTTAGTTAGATTAGAAATAGAATGCTTATTTAAATAAAAAAAATAGTTTAAATTCTCTTTGTATTGTTTTATTCTTTCAAAAACAATTTCTGTAAATAAATTTCATTTCATTAAAAAAGAGTCTTAGAATAAAATTTAATTTACATTTAGAATTATTAGAATAAATTAAAAATTAGAATTAGGAGTTAATTATTCTCCAAATCCAAAAATTGTTCTAATTCGCCTAAATTAAAATTTAAAGATCGCGAAATAAAAATTATTCCCTGTGGATCGAATCTTAAAATACTAAAACGAGATCGTGCGCTTGCGATTTTAATTGTACCATTTCCGCCACATCAAGTTTTTGGCGCCGCTGCCGGGGAATAATTATTTGTCGCACCTTTATTTCTAATTTTTCGGATTAGTTTTACTTATCTTATTTTTTATCTCATTTTTTTTAGGAAAGTTGAAATTTCGGGAATCTCTCACGGAGCTTGGAAAAATTGGAATTTCTTGAAGCGTGCTTCGGTAACCCGTATTTTTCTCTTTTCATCCTTTTTATTTTTAGAAAATCACAAAAAAAAATCAAAAAATTGAAAATCACAAAAATTTGAAAATTGAAAAAATAAAAAAAAAGTAGTTGTAAATACATAATTGTTGCATCATGCATTTAATCACTTAGGGCACATTATCTAGATTTTTATTTTCTTGTTTTTAATTTTTCGTACCTTATAAATTGTGGTGATTGCTGGAGGACCCAAAGGTACGTTAAATTCTTCTTTTCTTTAGATTAGAACACGTAGTGTAGGCATCCGTAATTGTTTACCGCTTTCGTATATATCTCATTGTTTGTTGCATTCATTCTAATAAATTTTAAGGGCAAAACCCATCAAAAGATAAGGGAAGGGATTTCATCACTCTTTCCTTGGCCCAAAAACAATTTAATCCATCATTTTGCATACCAAGCCTTTAATAAAATTAATTAGACGTTGGCCCCTAGAAATTTCGCGCTCAATTAGGAAGGTACCTAAGAAACGAAGTAATCATTAATTATTCCGACTCTTTGGTGTCGAGGCAAGCGAAAGCTTACCTGGCCAATTAAGATTTGGTGTCTAAGTGACGAGTTTGGCCTCTTGGCAATGCCTGCTCTAATCTGGCCAAATCGGTCCGAATAAATTCTGATTTACCGAGTTTTTGGTGGTCCTTACGGTTAGGAGCAAGGTCTAGTTCTTTTATTAAGGAACCCTAGATATAGGATTTTTCTTTTGATTTTTCACCCTTTCTCTTTTGTGTGTTTTCCGCACTTGCTTGCTACGTGGTTACTTCGTTGTTTATGCAACCTACTTGGCTTAGGGTTAATTCAAGACTAGTTAGAACGATTGCGATTCCTTCTTCTCCCGAGATCGAGATCGAGATCGAGACCGAGCCCGTAGAACTTGTTGAACTTGAACCGATTTTAACCATGGTAGTCTCGTTAAAAGATCGTTGCTACCCCACCCGTTCCGCTCAACCTTCGTGCATCACTCTTCCTCCCGTAAATGGTAATAATTTCGAGATCAAAGCTCACCATATTAGCATGTTACCTAAGTTTACCGGGAGTGAGGGAGAGGATCCATATATTTTCCTTCATGAATTCGAGGAGGTTTGTGCTCTACAAAAAATCCAACAATTGACCGAAGACTCCATTAGGCTTAGACTTATCAACTTCGCCTTAAAAGAAAATGCCAAAAAATGGTTGTATAGTCTACCCGTTAATTCTATTTCAACGTGGGAGGGATTTGTGATAATTTTTCTTAAAAAATATTTTCCAAACCATAAGACTACAAGGATTACAAACGAAATAAATCAATTTCATCAAAAGGAAAATGAGACTTTTTGGAAATATTTTGATCGTTTTAAAAATCTCTTATCACAATGCCCCCACCACGGAATAGAAAAATGGAGGCTTTGCAAGATTGTTTACGTGGCCTTAGATAGTCCAACAACCGCGTTGTTAGAGTCTATGTGCCAAGGAAGATTTATGGAGAAAAATGAAGACGAAGGGTGGGAGTTTTTCGAGGAATTAGCAAAAAAGACTATGTTGTGGGAGTCTACTAGGGAACCTCACAAGTCCAACGAGTCATCTAGTTCTTCTAGGGGTATACACTCAATTGGAAACAACATTGCAACCGATGCCAAGCTAGCTACCCTTGCTAGGAGACTCGAAGCTCTAGAAACTCATAGTAGTCCCCCACCCATGTCTATGTACCCAAATTTTAATTCTTCCAACTTTGAGTCTCAACCTTGTCCCGATTTTGAGGAAGTGAACGCAATGTTCCAACCGAGACCTCGGAATGACCCGTTCGCACCAACTTACAATCCCGGGTGGAAGAACCACCCTAATTTCTCTTGGAACCAAGGCCAAAATTTCCAATCTCCACAATCTTTTCAAAAGCCGAACTATCCAAACCAAGTTCCGTTCTCAAACACGACTCAAAATCACATTCCTTATCAAAATCAAGCACCCACCCACCCACCAGGCTTTCATGAGTCGGATAAGAGAATTAACTCCTTGGAAAAGACTCTCGATGCGCTTCTAAAATCAACGACTAATTTGGCTCAATCTCAACAGACCTTCATGCAAACCATGACTCAAGATAGGCAAATTTTAAATGCTAGTACTCAAGCCATATCTAAGTTAGAGGTCCAAGTAAGCCAATTAGCCAATGCCATTTGTGAACGAGAGAAGAACAAACTTCCAAGTCAAACCGAGGTAAACCCTAAATTTCCAATCAATCAAAGACCTCCTCACAATGTGAACGCTGTCATTTCCTTAAGGTCCGGTAAGCAAGTTGAAAATCATGTCGGTGACAAGTCTTCCGAAGAAGACGAATCGAATTCTGAACCAAACGCTAATCTTGAACCCGAGAGTTCTAAGGAACAAGGCTCAACGAGTGGGACAAAACCCGTCCCCGAAGAACCTAATGAACGAGTCTTTAAGCCAAAAGCTCCTTACCCACAACGCCTCATCTCTAATAAGCAAACTGCTCAATTAGACAAGATCTTAGAGGTTTTTAAGCAAGTTAAAGTCAACATTCCTCTTTTAGATGCGATTCAACAAATTCCTTCGTATGCGAAATGTCTAAAAGATTTGTGCACACATAAGCGAACTACTCACGTCCCTAAGAAGGCCTTTTTGACCTCTTAAGTGAGCTCAATTCTTTCTAACCAGATTCCCGTGAAATATAAGGACCCCGGTTGTCCCACAATTTCATGTGTCATAGGTAATTCTTTTGTGGACAAGGCGTTACTCGATTTAGGCGCCAGCGTGAACTTGCTTCCATTTTCTGTCTACCAAACCCTAGGGTTAGGAGAACTTCAAAAGACGAACGTTACCCTCCAATTAGCAGATAGATCAATCAAAATTCCTAAGGGGATCATCGAGGACGTGCTAATTAAAGTTGGAGATTTCGTCTTTCCTGTCGATTTTGTGGTACTAGAAACCGAACCGGTTAGGAATTCGACATATCAAATTCCCGTCATTCTAGGACGTCCGTTTCTAGCCACTTCGAATGCTTTGATTAATTGTAGGAATGGATTGATGAAACTAACATTTGGGAACATGACCATTGACCTCAATATCTTTCATGTTGGGAAACAACCCGATGATTTTCATGATCAACCTATGGATGTTAATTTAATTGATGAAATAGTTGATCAAAATTTCATGACCCCTAATGATGCTCTTGATTTTTGTTTAAACCACTTTGGTCAAAACTGGGATGTTTCTGAATATACAAATGAGGTCAACCAAATGTTAGAATCCACCATTCCTACAAATAATCATGATGTTGCACCATCTCCCCTGTCTTTTTTCGAAACTAGTGAACCCGTTGAGTCGACACCGCCCGATCTAGAACTCAAACCTCTTCCCGACACTCTTAAGTACGCCTTTTTAGGTCCTGACGAGTCTCTTCCCGTTATTATTGCCTCTGATTTGACCGAATCACAAGAGGATGAGCTTGTTAGGGTACTTAGAGAACATAAGGAGGCCATAGGTTGGAGTATCTCTGATATTAAAGGAATTAGTCCGGCCATTGTCCAACATCGAATTCACCTAGTTGATGATGCAAAACCCGTTCGAGATCCTCAACGGCATTTGAACCCCACCATGATGGAAGTCGTTCGCAAAGAAATTCTTAAGTGTCTCGATAATGGGATCATTTATCCCATTTCTGATAGCTCTTGGGTCAGCCCCATTCAAGTAGTTCCGAAGAAGTCTGGCATTACCGTTGTCACCAACGAGAATGACGAGCAAGTGCCCACCCGTGTTCAATCCGGATGGAGGGTGTGCATAGACTATAGGAAACTCAATTCTGCCACTAGAAAAGACCACTTTCCTTTGCCTTTTATCGATCAAATATTGGAAAGGTTAGCCGGTCATTCGTTCTATTGTTTTCTAGATGGTTATTCTGGCTATTTTCAAATTCCCATTGCTCCCGAAGACCAAGAAAAGACCACTTTCACCTGTCCCTTTGGAACTTTTGCCTACCGACGTTTGGCCTTTGGTCTAACCACTGCTCCAGCCACTTTCCAAAGGTGTATGATGAGCATCTTTTCAGACATGGTAGGAGATTTTCTCGAGATCTTTATCGATGACTTTTCCATCTTTGGTTCGTCTTTTCACCAGTGCCTAAACAATCTTGAGTTAGTTTTAAAACGGTGTAAAGAAACCAACCTCGTTCTCAACTGGGAGAAATGTCATTTCATGGTTAAGGAAGGGATCGTTCTTGGTCATAAAATTTCTGAAAAGGGGATAGAAGTCGATAAAGCCAAAGTTGACCTCATTGTAAATCTACCCCCACCCAAGTCAAAGCCATTCGTTCATTCCTAGGCCATGCGGGTTTTTATAGGCGTTTCATTAAGGATTTTAGCAAGAAGGCTAGACCCTTAACCAATCTTCTCGGGAAGGATGTCAAATTCGATTTCAATAGCGATTGTTTACAATCTTTTGAGCATCTTAAGAAAGAATTGACTTCTGCCCCAATCATTCGATCTCCCGATTAGAATCTCCCCTTCGAGTTGATGTGTGACGCTTCTGATTATGCGGTAGGAGCCGTTTTAGGGCAACGAATCGATAAGATGCCCCATGTCATTTACTACGCTAGCAAGACTATGAATGATTCCCAACTTAATTATTCTACCACCGAAAAAGAACTTCTAGCCGTAGTCTTTGCTCTCGACAAGTTTCGGTCCTATCTTATCGGTTCGAAAATCATTGTCTACACCGATCATGCCGCTCTTCGTTATCTATTCTCTAATAAAGACTCTAAAGCCCGATTGATTAGGTGGATTCTCTTGCTTCAAGAGTTTGACCTAGAAATTAGGGATAAGAAGGGTTCTGAGAATGTTGTCGCCGATCATCTTTCCCGCTTGATAGTGGAGTCCACCATCGACTCTCCCGTAAATGAATCTTTTCCGGACGAGCAACTTCTGTCCATCTCTACTCCCCCTTGGTACGCCGATATTGTAAATTATCTTGCAACCGGTGACATTCCCTCTCATTGGTCCTCTCAAGATAGATCGAAATTTTTCTCACAGGTCAAACACTTCTTTTGGGATGACCCGTATCTCTTTAAATACTGTCTCGATCAAATCATTCGGAGGTGCGTCCCAAATCATGAATTCAAGAATATCCTTTCTTTCTGCCATGACCAAGCCTGTGGAGGGCATTTTAGTGCTAAGAAAATAGCCGTTAAAATCCTCCAAAGCGGTTTTTATTGGCCTACTTTGTTCAAGGATGCTGCTGAATACTGTGCCGCGTGTAATAGGTGTCAACACTTAGGAAAGATTACTAGGAGAAACATGATGCCAATGAACCCCATCCTAATCATTGAGATTTTCGATGTATGGGGTATCGATTTTATGGGCCCCTTTCCTAGTTCCTTTGGCAACCTCTACATTCTGTTAGCGGTCGATTACGTGTCTAAGTGGGTGGAAGCCATTGCTACTAAGTCCAATGATAACAAGGTCGTTCTTAAATTCCTCAAAGAGAATATCTTTTCTCGTTTCGGTACACCTAGGGCTATCATTAGTGACCAAGGCAAGCACTTCAAGAATCGTCAATTTGAGTCTCTTTTGAAAAAGTACTCAATAACTCATCGGCTAGCCACCCCTTACCATCCTCAAACTAGTGGGCAAGTTGAAGTCTCGAATCGTCAAATTAAGCAAATTTTAGAAAAGACTGTCAACTCGAATAGGAAGGATTGGTCAACTAAGTTGATAGATGCCTTGTGGGCCTATCGGACCGCTTTTAAAACCATTTTAGGCATGTCCCCTTATCGGATTGTCTTTGGAAAGGCCTGTCACTTGCCCGTTGAGCTCGAACATAGGGCCATGTGGGCCATTCGAGAGTTGAATTTTGACTTACCAACCGCTGGTAGTCATAGGAAGTTGCAATTGTCTGAACTCGAGGAGTTGAGAAATGAAGCCTACGAGAACGCTAAAATCTATAAACAAAGAACTAAGCTTTTTCATGATAAATCTATTTTGAGAAAATCTTTTTCTCCTGGTCAAAAAGTTCTTTTGTATAATTCTAGGCTTCATTTGTTTCCCGGGAAATTGAGATCCCGGTGGGAAGGTCCTTATGTTGTTAGGGTCATTTTTCCTCACGGTGCTGTTGAAATTGAAAATCCTAAAAATGGTGATATATTTAAAGTTAGTGGGCAAAGACTCCAACCATTTTTAGAGCTACCAATTGATCCCGAGGAAGAGGTTATCTACCTCATCGATCCATGAATCAAGTAAGTTTCTTCAGTAGGTAATTGTAAACTCTCTTTCATCCTTATCAGGTATTTTCTCACCATTCTCCCTTGTCATTTATCTTGCATTTTGCATACATTGACGACAATGCATGATTTAGGTATGGGGGAGGGTTTTAGTGTTAATACATAAAATTGAAAAATCCAAAAAAATTAAAAATTTTAAAAATCCAAAAATAGAGATATTTTAGCTTAGTTGTCCTTCCCACTCTTTAATTTTTAGAAATAGTTGGTGTTGACTATTTTTCGAAAATTATATGTATAATGCCTTTAGATAATTTGAACGTAGTCAAGTAAGGTTTTCCTCATGAAACTTGTGTCAAACAAATTTTTGCTTAAAAGACCAAGACGACACATTTGCACAAGACTTTTGATGGAAGAATTGTATAGGAATGTTATTCGATACCTGAGAGAGAACCCACATGTTAGAACAATGTCGAATCAAACCTTTGCGAGATTTTGCTTCTATATTGTCAAAAAAAAAAAAGAGTCAATAAATATTTATAGTTGTAAAGTGCTAGTGTGATTTTGTAATAATAAATTCTTAGTAGGGAAATCGTCTAGGTTGGGCTCATTGATAACCCGAGTAAGTAAGTCCGAGGGGACTTTGTGCCTAGCAACCTAAGGTCCCTTGTGATCTGGGATTGTTGACCTAAAACTCGCTAAATGGGTATTGATGCAAAAGTCTTTTGGGACCTCAACCATTGCACAGTCGGTCTAACTACTAAGAACGTGAAGTTTGGCTAGAACCTTGTTTTGATAGAGATTGGGTCAGTTCAATATTGGTTGAAAAAGAGAAAATGTTCGTATGCAGTTAATCCATCAAAGGCCTTAAATTCACTACACACCTTGGGATTTTTTGCAAATTTTTAGTCTAATCATGTGGATTGTGGGAACCTATAACTTGGCTATTATTAGAATAATCTTTAAGGCATGTATTTTCCAACAAAATTGTTTTGTTGACACCAATGAAAGCTAGAGTGAAAGAGGAAAGTTGGATACTTGCTGACTTATCTCAAAGATTTTATGGGTATATCTTATGTAAACCCTTAGGAGACAACACTCCTCCTGTAGAGATCGTCTATGGGTTTAACGGGTTGGTAAACCCAAAATTACCCGTGATTCCTACGACAGTGAGTATAGGTTTTTCATTCTGCATTTTTCTTTGTGTTTTACTCGAGGACGAGCAAAAGATAGGTATGGGGGCATTTGATAAGTGCATATTTTTGCATATTTTTATTACCTATTTATTGCTTGAACTCGTATTTTAATAAATAATTTTGCTGCATTTCAGGAAATTCGAGAAAAATGAAGAAATGGCAAAATGAAGAAATAAAGTTCAAAAGACCGCAGCTTAGGGCTTAAGAATTTATTTTTATTAATAAATATTTTATTTGATTAGAAAAATTATATTTATAAATATCTAATAATATTAGATATTTATTTTTATAATTTTCGGATTAAATTAATTATTTATTATTTAAAGATTATAAGTCGTGCGGGATAAAAAGCATTTCTACGGAGCCCATCTATACACAATAAAAGTGACCAACCGGTGTTGATTTTTCCATGTGAAGGAATCTAGCAAAGTGAAAGAACATAGGTGCAATTGGTGTTTTTGGTTGTAAAGTTTTCAATAATTTCATTTATTTATTTAAAAGTTGTGCTAAATCTTCCTATAAATAGGAAGTAATTCTTCTAGGAAGAGACATCTTTGAACACACCAATTTTTAGTTTTAGTACATTTTTCTCAATTCTTGTAGATCTTGTAATTTTCATTTCAGTTCATATCACTTCTCTATTTAGTTCTGTTAATTTGAAGTCTTAATACGTTGTTTTTATTCACATTTCCTGTTAATTCGAAGCTTCATTATTTCTCCCCTGTTTTCTTAACTTAATTAAACCATCTCCTTTGTTTTTTTTTGTTTCTTTCAGTTTCAGCCCAAAATAAACCCAGCTTGGTCCTTCTTTCTCTAGTCGAACCCTCTCCCTTATTTTCTTGTTTAAACGCAGTCTCCCCTGTCTCTTTTCTCAAACCCAGTTCCCTTCCCCTTCTCTCTCTCTCTCTCTCTCTCTCTCTCTCTCTCTCTCTCTCTCTCTCTCTCTCTCTCTCTCTATCTCTTTCTCTATTTCTCTATATCTCTTCGCCCAACCCACGACACTCCCCCAATCCCCCTCTTTCTTTTTATTCGTTTAAAACTTATAATCTCTTTTCTTCTCCGTTTACTCTCCGATTTATATAACACAAACACAATCCCCAACCCCTGTTTTCGTTTTTGCTTATCTGTTTTTGGTATCGAGTTTTGGGTAAATAGAGGAATTGATTTGCTAAGTTTCTTTGCTGGGTGATTTCGTTCGGTTTAGTGCTGTTAGGATTAAGTTTCTTGCTCCGTGTTCTGGGTTCCATTTGATTGCAGTCTTGTAGACGAGTTCTTGATTAAGGCGTCCGAGTTTTACTTTGTCGAGTTTCTGAGTACGAGTTGCAGTGATGTTATGTAGTATGTTTGTGTGCATCGAATGACAAAGTCGACTGTTATGTTACGAGTCGTTGAATCTGTTTTTCTTCGTGTTTGAACTAAGTTGTTATTGTTCGAGTTCTATTCAATTGTTTTGCTGTCTGTTTCCCGAGTCATTGTTGTGTTTGTGTTCGAGTGAAATGGTCCGTTATTTTATCGTAAATTGCTGCGGTTTGTCGAGTTAATTCCTGAGGTTAATTTTTGTTTTCTGCGAGTAGATGAACAGTAGTAGTAGTTGTTGTGCTGAGTGTATTTCGTGAGTCTCTTTTTGCTGTTTTCTGATGTTCGTTGAAGTTGTGTTTAGTCGAATTGTAGAAGTCTGAGTTTTTGTCTTCAAAATTTGTAGTTTCTGCTGGAGAGTTTGTTAAGTTTCTGAGACGATTTTGTCGCCTGTGTTGTTGTTAGTTGCTGTGAATTTTTTTTAGTCAAGGCTGCTGGGAACTCGATCTTCGATATTGTTTTCCTGCGAGTTGCCTGAGTAGTTTCTGTTAATTAAATTCGTCTGCCATTTGATGTTTAATTCGAAGTTCAAGTTTTTGGTTGTCGGTTCTAAGTCAGTTTCTTCTTAAGAATTTTCTGTTAATAAAATTAAAATCTGTTTTAACTTTGAAAGAATTTAGATTTTTAGAGTAATTTAGAATAATTTAGAATTCTTAAAATATTTTAGAATTTAAATTAAACGTAGAATTTTTAGAATAATTTTAGAATAAAATTTCTAGTTTTAATTCGACTTTAGAATTCTTTTTTTTTTTTTTTGAATAATTCAGTTTTGCTCTTTTCATTCTTATTTAGTTAGATTAGAAATAGAATGCTTATTTAAATAAAAAAAATAGTTTAAATTCTCTTTGTATTGTTTTATTCTTTCAAAAACAATTTCTGTAAATAAATTTCATTTCATTAAAAAAGAGTCTTAGAATAAAATTTAATTTACATTTAGAATTATTAGAATAAATTAAAAATTAGAATTAGGAGTTAATTATTCTCCAAATCCAAAAATTGTTCTAATTCGCCTAAATTAAAATTTAAAGATCGCGAAATAAAAATTATTCCCTGTGGATCGAATCTTAAAATACTAAAACGAGATCGTGCGCTTGCGATTTTAATTGTACCATTTCCGCCACATCAGTATGATATGAATTTGGTAGAGAGTGCTTCAGAGTGGCTCATGCACATGTTGTCTCAGGCCAAGGATGAGGAGATTTCAAAGGTTTGTACTGTTCTTTGGGGTATCTAGGGGTGGAGGAATAAGAGAGTATGGGAAGGAAAGATTGTTAGTGCTGAAGTAGCTATGGATAACAGCTTTAGTCATGTAGAGGAATGGAAAAGAGAGTGGGTCAGAATTAAGAGCAGAGCTCAGAATTGTCAAAATCAAGATAAAAGATTGGTGCATAAGTGGAAGCCTCCTGATCTAGGGATTCTAAAAATTATCGTGGATGCTTCGTTTCGATCAGCTTTGGAAAATTTCACAGTTGGTATGGTGCTCAGGGACCATGAAGGGAAGTTTATAGCTGGGAGGTGCAAGTGTTTTGAGTCTGCAACAACAGTTCTAGAAGCCGAAGCAATTGCAATGCGCGAAGCTCTCTTTTGGATTAAAACGAAACAGTTGGATGACCAGAAGGTGGAATTAGAGACTGATTCGATGCTTGTTGTGCATGGTATAAAGAAGAGGACGGAGAATCTGTTGGAGGTGGGGGAAGTTTTTGGTCAATGCAATATGCTCCTTGAGGAACTATTATATACTTCCATTAATTTTGTTAGGAATCAAACTAATAGGGTAGCTCATGAAATTGCTAGGTTGCACTGTTTAGTAAATTGCCATATTGATTTATCGTTTCTCCCTGATTGTTTGGCAGAGGCTGTCTTGATTGATTCTACGTATTAATGATATTTTGCTTTATTTCAAAAAGAAAAGGTCCAAAATTAGTTGAAAGTGACACATTTTTTTTTTTTTTGACGAAAACGTGGAAATTTTATTAATGATTCAAATCAGCCACAATACAATTTTGCACCTCAATAGGAATAGAGCTCCTATCAAAACTACGATCAGAATGAATATATGATGCCCTAGCTAGCTCATGGGCAGCCATATTTGCAGACCGTTTTATAAAATACAATGGAATATTGTTTAGTTGAAGAATGAGTCTACGACATTCCTCAATAATCACACCAAATTGAGACCGCATTGGTGTTTTACTTCTCACTGCCTGAACTGCAACGAGGCAGTCAGATTCAATGCTCGCAGTTTGCCAATTCAATTCCATGATCCAACTCAAAGCTTCTTTTATGGCCATGGCCTCCGCTACCTCTGGCCCTGCTACCCCATGAAACACCTTCGACTTTGCTTGCAAAAGCTCCCCTTCACAGCCTCTAGCTATCAGACCAATCCCATAAGCATGCTGGTCTTCAAAAATTGCTGCGTCCACCGTAACCTTAATTGAATCCCGTTGAGGTTTTTCCCAGGTCACCGCTCCATCCCCATCTGTCAATGGCTGGAGAAGGATGTTTGTAGACCTAACCTGGGCTGCTTTCCACTGAATAAGGTACTCCGCGGCTTCTGCAACAACTCTGTTAACCATCGATGATTTTCTATTCCAGACTAACTCGTTTCGGGCCCTCCAAATTGCCCAACAAAGGGTAACAATCCCAGCTCTTTGCTCATTATTTCTCGTACTGATCACGCCTTCGAACCAGCTGTGAAACTCAGTCTCGTCACCAATACACATGTCTGCATCGAACAACTTCCAGCACTGAACTGCAAAATAACATCCAACCAAAGCATGAAAAATTGTCTCTACCCCCCCTGCACAAACTGGGCACCTTAGCTGGACTTGCACATGTTTTTGTTGCAACTGAACTAGTGTTGGTAGGCAAGACGACAGAGCCCTCCATGTAAGATTGAGCACTTTCGGTGGTGCTCTGATCTTCCACAGGGATCTCCATATACTCTCATTAAACTGACTAGACCATGCTCCTTTTCGAATTTGCAAGCTCTTGTAAGCGCTTTTGACTGAGTATAATCCCGAATTTTCCATACTCCAGTACAGCGTATCCTTACTACCCTCTCCTCCTATCTGAACACTGATAATGTTTCTTTGATCTCTTTCATTGAAGATATCCCTAATTACCTCCAAATCCCACTCTCTCCTGTCCACACACATTAGAGAATTCACATAATTATTCACTATAGAAGGTGAATCTGTTGTTATATAGGGATTATCCTCTTCTGGTAACCAAGGTTGGCCCAATATTTGAATCCCCTCTCCTGTCCCAACCCTCCACCTTGCTCCTGAAGAAACTACATCTTTAGCAGCCAAGATACTGCGCCAGATAAAACTAGGACTACTTCCTATAGACGCATGAAGGAAGTCTGTGTCTGCAAAATACCTAGCCTTATACACCCTTGAAACCAAGCTGTCCGGGTTTGTTAAGAACCTCCAACCTTGCTTTCCGAGCATGGCTAAATTAAAATCTCTGAAATCCCTGAATCCTAAACCACCTGCAGATTTGTGTCTTGACATGCGATTCCAGCTCATCCACGGAATGCTAGAGCCATTTACTTGTCCTGTGTCCCACCAGTACTTTGACAAGCTTCTTTCAATATCTTTGTTAATCTCCACTGGAAGCAAGAATACATTCATAGCATAAGTGGGCAATGCTTGCACGACTGACTTAATCAATGTCTCCTTCCCCGATTTGGCAATAAGCTTTCCATCCCGGCTCCGAATTCGTTTCCTAACCTTCTCCTTTAGATACCCCAAAAGCACTGATTTATTCCTCCCTAACATGTTTGGAAGCCCAAGATATTTACTATGCTCATCAGCTTCTCCCATTTGCAAGACTTGACAGATTGCCTCTCTGTTGTACTGGATGATATTAGAGCTAAAAAATATGGAAGATTTTGAGCTGTTAATTTTCTGACCCGAAGCTTTCTCATAAACCTCCAACAACTCCATCACTCTCCGTGCCTCCTCAGTATCCGCCTTACAATAGAAGTAACTATCATCCGCAAAAAACATGTGCGAAATGACCGGCGCTCTACGACAAATTTTAATACCGTGAAGTAGATGTCTATTTTCATAATTGCGAATTAACGCAGATAAACCCTCAGCACAAATTATGAACAAATAGGGAGATAAAGGATCTCCTTGTCGGATTCCACGGCTAGGAATAATAGGGCCCATATCGTTATCACCGTGCACAATACTGTACGACACCGTTGTGACACACTGCATCACAAGATGCACCCACCTCTCACTAAACCCCATTTTACGTAGCATCGCCTTCAAAAAACCCCACTCTATACGGTCATATGCTTTACTCATGTCAAGTTTTAAAGCCATATGCCCTTCCTTCCCAAAGCGTTTTCGCTTCAAATGATGCATCACTTCATAAGAGATCATAATATTATCAGAAATAAGGCGACCTGGTATGAATGCACTTTGCGTGTCCGAAACCACTATGTTAAGAAGCTCCTTTAAGCGGTTAGCAATGACTTTCGTGATCACCTTCATTAACACATTACATAACGCTATAGGGCGTAGCTCTGTAACTGTCGAAGGATTCTTTTTCTTCGGTATGAGCACCAAATTTGTGTCGTTCAATCCCTCCATGATCTCACCAGTTTCAAAAAAATGCCTTACTAACTCCACCACACTCCTCCCTACAATACTCCAGTGTTTTTGAAAAAAAGCCGGAGTCATACCATCCGGTCCCGGAGCCTTATCCGGATGCATTTGAAACAGAGCAGTCTTCACTTCTTTCTCATTAACGGGCGACAATAATTCTCTATTCTGCACAGCCGAGACAGAGGTTGGTACACAGTGGATAACTTCCTCGACATCCGTTGGTGAGGCCTTAAACAAGGTCTGATAATAATCAGTTATCAGGTTAGCTAATCCGTGCTGCCAATCCACCCACTCCCCTCCTTCAGTTTTGAGCTTAGTGATGCGATTTGCTCTTCTGCGAGAATTACATGAGGCATGAAAATACTTCGTATTTCTGTCTCCTGATTGTAACCACAACTGCTTCGATCGCTGCCGCCAGAAGATTTCCTTTTGGTCCAGAATCAAATGGAGCTTTTGCTTTGTCTGTTTGTATAGCTCCGTAGAGTGTGCATCCCTTCTGCTTCTGAGCCTCTTCAACATCTCTTTACACTCCTTTAATCTTTTATTGAAACACCCCGTAATTTCCTTTCCCCACACTTCCAAGTTTTTACCACACTGAGCGATCCTCTGGAGAATATTATCACAATTTGCATCCTCCCAGCTATCTCTTACAATCTGAGCACACAAAGGTTCTGTTAGCCAGGCGTTTTCGAAACGAAAACGTTTTTTCCTCCCAGTCAAGACACTTGCTGTAGGCTCTAACAAGAGAGGACTATGATCTGACGGAGACCCTACTAAGTTATACAATTTCGCCAACGGGAAGCAGCTAAGCCATTCATTATTTACAATCGCCCTATCCAACCTTATTTCAATCCACGCTTCCGTATTTCTCCCCTTTTCCCACGTGTATTGATGTCCAGTTAACTCCAAATCATGTAGCCCTACATCTGTTAAAGTATCATTAAATCCTTCTATCAACCACCTGGGATATTCTGCTCCACCTTTCTTCTCATGCTGGGCTACAATATTGTTCATATCCCCAATGACACACCAAGGGAGGTTTGAATCTCTTGCCAAGTTACGAAGAAGATCCCACGTCTTTCTTCTCTGAGCTCTTACTGGTTCTCCGTAGAAGCTTGTAAGCCTCCAATGTCTCGACTCCTCAGCTTTAACCAACATGTCTATATGATTATTGGAGAAACTAATCATCTCTGCAAAATCAGCTTCTTTCCAGAGCATGGCTAAACCCCCACTCCTGCCTATTGGCTCTACAACCACCATACCTTCAAACCCTAGCTTCCTTCTCACTGCCTCCATCCTCTTTTTATTACTAATGGTCTCACACAAAAACACACAGCTGGGCTTTTCTTGACTTATTATGTCTTGCAGGAACCGAACTTTCCAAGGTAAGCCCAACCCTTGGCAGTTCCAACTCATAGTAATCATGATGATGGGCGGGCCTGCAGTGCAGCACCCGCCAAGTACAAGTTTTTTTGGTTCTGGTCCATTTTATCTACCATAGTTGTATCCAGCCCATTGTTTGGAGCAGTTACTCGGCCCAACTCAAATTCACCCTCCCCATTTTCGTTTACACGCGGGCGTTTTTGATTTGAAAACATTATCCCAACATCTTGAGTTTCCCTCCTACTATTATCCCCTACAATTGTGGAGTTTGTTGGGTTATCCCCCCGATTTTCTGACTTCCTCTGCATATCCCAAAAATCATGGGATTTCGTAATAATGGTGCCTGTCTCTGATCTCCACCCTTCACCACCGTCCTCTTGACTCTCCTCCACCGTACCAATCTTCCTGCCATCAACACCCCTTAGCCACTGGTTATTACTACTTCCCTGTTGCCCTCTCATCGGGGCTCTCAATGATCCATCGTATCTTCTAATCCCCGAATCTTCCTTATCATCGAATCTAGTTTCACAGAACTTCTCTGAGTGACCTATTATTCCACAGTAAAAACAAAATGAAGGCAACCGTTCATATTTAAAATTAATCCAAAGCCATTCTCCCCCTGCTTTCTTAATACGCATCTTGCTTCTTAAGGGCTTATGCACATCAATGGCTACCTTTATTCTTTGATAGTTTCTCCAGATACCCTTAAAGTTCTTTGGATCAGATGATGAGTACTTACCAACATAGTTTCCAATAGATTTGAATATGAACTCAGAATGATACCCAATTGGTAAATCATATATCTGCAGCCAGATGAATAACTCCGACATTTTGATCTCAGACAGCTGTTCCCCTTCCTCCAGTTTCTTAACAAGCATCACTTGTTGGTTGAATGTCCACGGACCGTCATCCAGAACCCTTTGCATATCCAAATGATGAAAAAACTTTATAATGAATAGATTTGGGATGCTTGTTTCCTCCATGTAAACCCCCTTAACTGGTCTCCAGATGGTTGCTAGAGTATCTTTCATTGCAGCAAAATTCACCTTTCGATCCGATAAAAAACTCCCCACCATATAAAGAGAATAGTCTACCCCTGTCTGCTCAGACGGTGGTTCCTCCAGGATCAATCCATCATCCTCTTGATCATTAATATGAAGCTTTTCATACTCCTCTGTGATCTTCTCTCCAATAGATGAGTTTGCCATAACAGAATAAGGACAATAACACTGATAGAATTATTAGACTACTCTTGAAGAGGATTTGAGACAAAAGAAATGAACACAAACTAGCACGTCAATAGACGAGACACTTCAATATACACGCCATATAGGCGAGACTATCTATTAAGGTTTTCCATGTCGATACGGCCAAGTTTTCTAAATTCAAGCAAAACAAAGTGACACATTTTTTTAATCTCATTTTATATCCTAAATACTTTGATCGAAAATTATCTATCTATATTATATTATAAAATACGAAACATTAACAGTTTTGGTACAGTACGGCACTTACCTTATTTAATATTATAAAATAACAAAACACATTTTTTTTTTCAAAATATTACACCTAACTCTTCCCAACAATTCTCTTAAATAATAACTAACCAGTTACCTTTTTCTGCTATTAACTTTTCTAACTAAAATCTTTTCTTTCCAAAAATATGGTCGTTCTAATTAATGAAAAAAACTAATAATATCATAATTAATAATAACTAACTGATTACCTTTTACAGCTAAAAGGTAATATCTTTTCTATATTTTCTAACTAAAATATCTCATTTTCAAATTCTTAATTATTTTACTTAATTATAAACAAACAAAACAAAATCTTTTCTCAAAATATTACACGCAGCTCTTCCCAACAATTCTCCTAAATAACAACTAACCAATTATTACCTTTTTCAGCTATTAACTTTTCTAAATAAAATCTCTTCTTTCCAAAAATATGGTCGTTCTAATTAACGAAATAAACTAATAATATTATAATTACTAATAACTAACTTATTACTCCCTCCGTTTCAATTTGTGTGTCTTGTTTTGACTTTGGACACTGTTTATTATAAATGATTGACTACTAATTTATGTCTAATCTATAAGACCAAATATAGTCATGAGTGATCTTGTTGGATTCGTATTTATGAATACTTTAATACAGTGAAGTTTTTATATTTAATACTAATACGAAATTGAAGATATTAACGATTAAAATTGTGCGTTGGCAAACGTGTCCAGAGGAAACAGGACACACAAATTGAAACGGAGGGAGTACCTTTTACAGCTAAAAGGTAATATCCTTTTTATATTTTCTAAATAAAATATCTCATTTTCAAACTTAATTTTTTTACTTAAATTAATTATCCACAAAACGCAATCTTTTCTCAAAATCACACGCAACTCTTCCCAACACTTTTCCTAAATGATAACTAACCAATTACCTTTTTCAGCTTTGTTATAAAAAGGATCTAATTAAGGGGGTGTTTGGGAGAACTTATTTTTCAGAATAAGTCAACTTATTTTAAGTTGAAAGTTAAGATTCCTAACTTTCCAACTTATTTTTGCAACTTATTGAATCTCAAACATACATTAAATACTTATATAAAAAAAATTATTAAAATATAAAAATTTTACCCGAAAATAAGTCATAAGTGGGGTCAAAAAAGTTATGCCAAACAGGCCCTAAACTAATTATTAATTGTAGAAAATAGATCGAAATTGTGGAATATAAGATTTTGAATCCGAGACGGTCCATATCCATGCTAAGCCCAATTCAATACAACCCTTTTAAAGCCTAACCGGTACGATAAGAAGGATGTGAATGAGCAAAAATATGATCATTCTAATGAAATAAACTAATAATATTGTAATTACTAATAACTAACTTCTACCTTTTACAGCTAAAATGTAATATTCTTTTTATGCGTTTTAACTAAAATATCTCATTTTCAAACTTGATTTTTTACTTAATTAATTATCCACAAAACATAATCTTTTCTCAAAATCACACGAATGCTAAGCCCAATTCAATACAACCTTTTTCCAGCAATACAACCCTTTTCCAGCCTAACCGATACGATAAGAAGGATGTGAAGGTGACACTTATACTAAACTATATCTATCTATTTATCTATCCTATCTATCTATACTATTATATTAAAGCCGAAACATTGAAAGTTTTGGTTTTCGGTTTGGTTATCCCATTTATTTTGGTTTTCACAGATAATTAAATTATAAAAATAACTTAAAAAACTAATTACTAAGGTTAACGTAATTATATTCAGATTAAAATTCCTTTATCCATATTGAGCTTCTACTTGAACTCTTTTTTCAGCTCCTAACAACTCAATTACCCATTTTTTCTAAAGATTTTACTTCTAATTGAAACACTTTACCATTTAATTTAAAACTAATATTACAATAATTAATATATATCCAAAATATCACACCATATCTTTCCGTAATTATTTTAGTAGTAATTTTTGTAATTAAAACAAGTTACTTTTTAATTTAAAATTAATCTTGCGATAACTAATACACACCCAAAAATATCTCACCATATATTCAAATCATTATTTTTAGAGTAAATAAGAATCGTTAGATCTAATAATAAGATATATTATATGATTAATTTACTAAAAATTCAAAGTTAGAACCCGTCAACGACATTTTTAATTTAGAATTTTACAAAATAAATTTCAAACCATGCATATCATTATATAAATTTATATTAAATTAAAATTAAAAAATTATTAAAAATAAGGATTATATAAAAACATAATTATATTATATTAAAGCGGAAACATTGAAAGTTTTGGTTTTCGGTTTGGTTATCCCATTTATTTTGGTTTTCACAGATAATTAAATTATAAAAATAACTTAAAAAACTAATTACTAAGGTTAACGTAATTATATTCAGATTAAAATTCCTTTATCCATATTGAGCTTCTACTTGAACTCTTTTTTCAGCTCCTAACAACTCAATTACCCATTTTTTCTAAAGATTTTACTTCTAATTGAAACACTTTACCATTTAATTTAAAACTAATATTACAATAATTAATATATATCCAAAATATCACACCATATCTTTCCGTAATTATTTTAGTAGTAATTTTTGTAATTAAAACAAGTTACTTTTTAATTTAAAATTAATCTTGCGATAACTAATACACACCCAAAAATATCTCACCATATATTCAAATCATTATTTTTAGAGTAAATAAGAATCGTTAGATCTAATAATAAGATATATTATATGATTAATTTACTAAAAATTCAAAGTTAGAACCCGTCAACGACATTTTTAATTTAGAATTTTACAAAATAAATTTCAAACCATGCATATCATTATATAAATTTATATTAAATTAAAATTAAAAAATTATTAAAAATAAGGATTATATAAAAACATAATTATAATGTTAAATAAATTTTATAACCTATCAAAAGAAACCCGTGCTTCGCACGGGTTATAAGCTAGTACTATTATATTAAAGCCGAAACATTGAAAGTTTTGGTTTTCGGTTTGGTTATCTCATTTATTTTGGTTTTCACAGATAATTAAATTATAAAAATAACTTAAAAAGCTAATTACTAAGGTTAACGTAATTATATTCAGATTAAAATTCCTTTATCCATTTTGAGCTTCTACTTGGACTCTTTTTTCAGCTCCAGCAACTCAATTACCCATTTTTTCTAAAGATTTTACTTCTAATTGAAACACTTTACCATTTAATTTAAAACTAATATTACAATAATTAATATATATCCAAAATATCACACCATATCTTTCCGTAATTATTTTAGTGGTAATTTTTGTAATTAAAACAAGTTACTTTTTAATTTAAAATTAATCTTGCGATAACTAATATACACCCAAAAATATCTCACCATATATTCAAATCATTATTTTTAGTAATAAATAAGAATCGTTAGATCTAATTATAAGATATATTATATGATTAATTTACTAAAAATTCAAAGTTAGAACCCGTCAACGACATTTTTAATTTAGAATTTTACAAAATGAATTTCAACCCATGCATATCATTATATAAATTTATATTATATTAAAATTAAAAAATTATTAAAAATAAGGATTATATAAAAACATAATTATAATGTTAAATAAATTTTATAACCTATCAAAAGAAACCCGTGCTTCGCACGGGTTATAAGCTAGTACTATTATATTTCCGAAACATTGAAAGTTTGTCGGTTTGGTTTTCAATTTTAATTATTAAAATAAATAATAACATAATATAATTAATGGTAATTAGCTGATCGCCTTTTTCACATTTACTTTTAGTTGAAAATATTACCTTTTATAAACACCTAAAAAATCAATCGTACCATATCTTCCAATCATTAAGATTTCTTTTATAATTAAAACACATTACCTTTTTTATTTAAAATTAATCTTACAATCAGTAATATATACCCAAAAATATCACAACATATTTTTCAATTATTAATAAAATATATTAAAATCCGTATACGTTGTTTATAATAAGAAAATATTAGTATAATCCGTAAACATGAGTATATTAAATTATATTAAATTAAATAAAATGATGATTATATAAAAACATAATTGTAATATTAAATAAAATTTTATAACATGATAAAAGAAACCCGTGCAGCGCACACGTGCATTGAAAGTTTGTCGGTTCGGTTTTCGGCATGTTCATCCTGATTATTAAAATAAATAATAAAATTATATAATTAATGATAATTGATGATGTCACCTTTTAAAAATACCTAAAATATCGTAGTTTCTAATCAATAATATTTATTTTCTAATTAAAACACGTTAAATTTTAATTTTAAACATACTTACAATAATAAATATATACACAAAAATATCACATCATATTTTCTAATCACTAACAAAATATAATAGAAATCCATAAATTTTCATTAAAAAATCAGAACCGTTATATCTAATGTTTAGATATATTATATAATTAAATTAATGTACTAAAATTTCAAGGTTCGAATTCCGTCAATGACATATTTATTTTAGAATTTTATGATATAAATTTTAAAACATGCATATCATTAATTAAATTTATATTAAATTATTTAAATTAAAATAAATTGTTGAAACTAATGATTATATAAAATATAATTGTAACATAAAATAAAATTTATTACATATCAAAAAAAATTCGTATCTATAGCAAAAAATGCTATAATACAATCGATGTGGATTTCGCAGGATGGCATGGACTGATGGACACCTAAATGATAGTTCTGCTTGCTAAGATTATTTTCAATCTAACTCTAAAAATATATTTTTACAACATTTTAATATAAAAGTTTCCATTCATCCAATTTCAAAAATCACAATATTTTGTTATAACACCAAAATTTACATTAAATTTGATGCAACATTAAAATTTAGTGTAATTTTTAGAATGATCTTTAGTAAAAAATGCTATGATACAATCGATGTGGATTTTACCGGATGACACGTGATAGTTCTGCTTGTTAAGATCATTTTCAATCTAACTCTAAAAATATATTTTTCCATCATTTTAATGTATAAGTTTCCTTCCATCCAATTTAAAAAATCATAACATTTTCTTATAATACCAAAATTTACATCAAATTTAATGCAACACTAAAATTTGGTATAATTTTTAAAAATTTTAAGAATACTAATACTAATCCCATTCTTATATCCTTTTATACAACCAATTCATTCTTTTTGCCCCAATTAATTTATCATTCTTTTCTCTTTACCAAGATTATGACTTGCTCACTTCGGTATTAATGCAGCTGTAATGGATGTGTTATTGTGCTCAAGCCTTTTGCCATAATTTTACTTTCTTCCCGGAATCCCTCCATCGCTAATTTCTTGGACGGGGCACTTAATGGATGTGTTATTGTGCTCAAGCCTTTTGCCATAATTTTACTTTCTTCCCGGAATCCCTCCACAACTAATTTCTTGGACGGGGCACTTAGCTATATATATGGAGGAATATTAAAATTCAAAATAATTAATATTTAGTCAAAATTTAAGTTATTATGTATCTTTTTACATGTAATTAATCTTTTTCATTTTAGTGTAGTTGCTGTTAGGTTAATGGACTTATACAATTTGAGATTCACAAACACCAATGCAAACCACACACATAACTAATCGATTAGTTGACAAGATTCACCAAAACGCGGCCACACGTTATTCAAGTATCACTTCTACTTCTATCAACAATAAGTATAAGCAAAACAAGAACATACAAATATTTGACGTGGAAACACCCACGTCCCAACCCGTATTATTAATCCAAACAACTATCAATAATACAACAAAACAATAACACCTTAACGGTGTCCCAAACCCGATACTTGAGCCAATAATGCTCAAGCATCTCCCAAACAATCCCTAAGACTACATCTCTTAAGCATTCACCACATCAAACAAATACAATATGACTTTGTTATATAGTCACCCAAAACTTAGCCACCAAGACTTACCACACTTGTTCTACAAGCCTTCCAATTCATGGCAATTAATTACCCAAATTAGTGATCAAGACATACCATATATAATAATTGTTTACACATACAATTATTATCTTACCCATATATTTCTTGGACCATCCAAGCCCATAATATCCCATTGGGTTGAAACCCAACAATCCTCCCCTTCAACCAAATACCCATATCAGATTGAACGGTAACCATCAAGCCATCGACGTTCATTCGCCAATGCCTCCCCTCGAACAAGAATCCTCTTATTCTTCTAATTTTTAAGTGTAGCTAAAACCCGTATAGTGATCCTCCAAACCACCGTTCTTCATCATAACGGTATATCCATCTACAAAATCACGTGCATCAACTACCACGAGTGCTCTTCGACATGTTGAGTCACCCGATCCTTGCTTTCACAATCCTTCGATCTCCTGAAGAAAATCACTGGTACCATCCAAATAGTTCACCTGATTGATCAAGCCACTGAAACAATTGCGATGACCTCTTCCATCTTCTTCCATGTTAGTCACAGAGGCATGCCTGTACACATCTAATAACAATCCTAACTGTTTGTAATGCTTTGAATTACTTACATGACCCCTTAACTAGGGAACCCTCTAGTTGTAGAGTTTCTATTTGTATTCAGTACTTGTAATAGGCACCAAATTTCTAGCTGTGTAGTTGTATAAATTAAGTCATGAAATAATGCTTGAAAGAAGATCTAGAGATCATGCCTCAAGCTTGGAGAACAAGGCTGTGGAAATAAACACAGTTGTAATTTGAAGATTGAAGATTTGCCTAAGTACTAATTCGAGAAGTATTTTGGTCTATTCGAGAAGTCAAGGTTTTGAGAAGTCAGGGATTCGATATCACATAAGACATTGTTCGATATCTCAGGTAGTCAACAAGTCAAGAACCTCATTCGATAACTCAGGGATTCGACATGTCTAATACTCTATTCGAGAACTCAAGAAGTCA
Source organism: Saposhnikovia divaricata (assembly GCA_036435485.1). NCBI lineage: Eukaryota > Viridiplantae > Streptophyta > Magnoliopsida > Apiales > Apiaceae > Saposhnikovia > Saposhnikovia divaricata. The sequence continues at coordinate 33,491,720 of CM071600.1, forward strand.
ACAAGTCAAAGCATCATTCAAGTTCTCAAAGAGTCAACAAGTCAAAGTTACATTCGATATCTCAAGGACTCAGGAAGCTATTCGACATCTCAAGGATTTCAGAAATAAAAGCTCTATTCGATAAGTCAAGGATTCATGAAAAAAAGACTAATTCGAGAAGTGATTCGATATGTGAAGAATTCAATATTCGGTAAATCAGAGTTACCGAATTAATCAATTCTAGTTCTCGAATCAAACACTTAGTCATTTATCGAATGGTTTCTTGGATACAAATACTGAAGATGTACAAGTCAGATACCTGCAACAAGCCAAGACACTTTCAGGACCACAGTACTGTAAAGTGTACATGGAAAGTCTACAAAGAAGTTAAGAGAGATGTTAAAGGAGACAAACTACTAAAGTTGTGGATCTGAGCAGGTTAAAGAAGAGTCAAACTACATGTTGCTTAGACGTATACTTAAAAAGGGATAGACAACTTAGAAAGTTATTTTGTCTGTCACTACATTTGTAGTATGCAGGTTGTACACATGTTCTATAAGTGTACAATCTCACTTCTCTAGTACTAACAAGTTTTTCATACTATCTTAGATAACATCTCTCAGAGAAAAATGAAGCTGAGAATAATAATATTTGTATTCACATATTGTAGCAAAATCTTTATCTAATACAACGTTAGATTAAAGTGAGTGATTGTGTTCTTGTGTTTTAATTCTGCACTTATATATTTTGTTAAACACAAACACACATTTTGCTACACATACATCAAATCAGATTCAAACCTTCAAATAAACCATTCTCAAGCCAAATCGAAAGAAAAGTTTGAAAATACATTCACCCCCTCTGTATTTTCTTGTGTGTATTCCATACTCAACAAGTGGTATCAGAGAAGGCTGTTAAACAAAACAGAAAAGATCATGAATACACCAACGACAATAGGAACAGTAAAGGTCCCTAAGTTTGATAAAGATAACTACAACCTCTGTAAAATCAAGATGATGTTGTTCATCAAAACTGCTAACCCTCTATACCCTGAGATTCTCAAGAATGGTCCATTTATTCCATAACAAGAGATTGCTGAGAAGACTGTTGGAATAGTGACCATTCCAAGATCATATGTTGCCAAAGATACATCCAAATGGACAGACACAGAGAAATAGAAGGTTGCCCTAGACATCCATCTCATGTTGTTAATCATAGATTCTTTGGAGTTGTCAATGTTTGCCAACATAGCTTCATGCACAACAGAAAAAGAGATATGGGCTCATATTGAAGTATTGTGTGAAGGGTCAGAGGAGGTTAGAGAAAATAGGAAATAGATATTGGTCATATATTAAGAGGCTTTCATGGCCCAGCCAAAAGAAAGCATCACTGAAATGTTTGAGAGATTTCACAGGTTGGTGACTGAGCTACAGATGAATGGAAAAACCTATAGTACCAAGGAGCTAAACATGAAGTTTCTACTTTCTTTACCCACTCACCTAGAGCAAAGGGTCATCTCTCTCAGAGAAAGAGATTTGAACAAAGTTACATATGATGTGCTCTATGGTGTGTTGAAAACACATGAGCTGGAGCTGTTGCAGAAGAGATCTATTCAAGCCAACCAAGGCAAGATGGTCAATACATCATGTGCCTTGATTATGAACAAATCTATCCAGGACCTTGAAGCCTCTACGAGCCAGCTAAGAATTGAAGAGATAGTGGATGAAGAACCAGAAGTGGAACTGGCTGAGACTGTTGTTGAAGAACAGAAAGAAGATGGGTTCTACACTCTTGAGGAGCTAGATGCCATGGAAAACACTTCATATGCTTTCATGGATAGAAAATTTCCAAATATCAGATTCAATAGAAAGCAACCATTCAAACCTAGACCTCAGTATCATTCATTCAACAAGAGTAAAGCACCTGTGAAGCCAAACAAGAACAAATTCAAAACTGGTTATGTGGATAGGTCATCTATGAGATGTTATAGATGCAATGACCTAGGGCATTTTGCTAGTGACTACAAGAATCCTAAGAAGAAGGACAAGGAGTTTCTAGAGCTTGAAGCTAAGTATGAGGCCCTTCTTAGGAAGTAAACACCAGGCAAGGCCTACATAGCTGAAGGGAAGTGTTGGGATGATACTGACAGTGATGAAGAAGAGCAAGAATTTTGCAATTATGCCTTGATGGCCAATTCCAAGGAAGAAACATCTTCATCAGACTCTCAGGTACCATATCTCACTACCATAGACATGTCTATTTCTGAATATAAGGATATGATTGAACAATTATATATTGAGATGTTTAATATTCATACTAGTACGACTATTGCTAATTAAGAGATTGTGAAATTGTTTGCTAAAAATGAATTGTTAAATAAAAAGAATGAGGAACTTGAGCTTATGCAGGTAGAAAACCTTAAAAAATTGAATATCTAGAGAATAAGGTTCTATGTGCTAGTCAGATTGAAAAGGCTCTTAAGGATGGATAGCTGAGAATGAATTCAAACATAAAACCTTTAAGAACTCCTCTAGCCTACTACAGTCCTATCATGAGAAACATCAAGAGAATGCAAAGGCTGCTATTGGTTTTGACTACGACACTCTCAGGAAGAGGAAAGGCTGTGCTGTCATTGAAGATGACAAGGTTGTTCATGAGAATGTGCCTCATGTTTTGTAAAATGCTAAGGCACCTATCTTTATAGAATCAACACTTGAAATTGCACAGACTTGCATCCTTTGGCCTTGATGTCTCCACGTTTTTTCACCTTTGTGTGGGAGGGATTGAGATGGATTGTCACCTATTTGTCACTTACCTTTACAGCAGTTTTGTGTTATCTAAAATGGCTGGTCTCTTAAAGATTGATTGCATTGGCAACACTTGGGTAGACCTGTTATCTCACTGGGGTTCCACCTCTGATTGTACCCTTAGACAGGTTGCTCTTTTAGCCACTCAAATTTTCTGCTATCACATGTGGAGGGAACGAAATGCCAGGCTACACAACAAGAGGAGTTTTGGTCCGAACAAGCTGCTTCAAGGAACTCTGATTGATCTCAAAGTCAAAATCCGAAGCTCTAATTGGTTTCAACTGTGAGACAGTTTTTTTTAAAATAAGATTGTTCGACCGTCTCCACGTGTAAGTTTTGGTGATTTGTCAAAAATACGAAAGTAAAAAATTAATAAGGATATTTACAACGCGATTTAGTAAATTCCGTAAGATTATTCGAAGTGATGCTTTCTCGTACTAATAATTAATTTAGATAAGAAATGTCAGTAAAATGATATTTTCTAAAATCTAGATTATTTGTGGTACATTTAAAAGCAAAGTCAAAAAGGCACAAATATCGAAATATTCCGAACACTGATTTTGCGAGTCGTAAATGCTAGATTTATTCTAGATGGTGTTCATTTCAAAGTTATTACCCTTGAATATATTCGATATATCTTTTTAAAGTAATATTTTCAAGATTGCCTTATTTATTGACTTGATGAAAGAATAAAAACAGATTTTATCCCGAATCCTTAACGGTTTTTCACTTAAATGGATAAAATCATAAAATATTCAAAATAAATATTCCGCGGACTTCATGGTCAGTATTATTTGAGGAATATTATATTTGAATATATTTCAAGTCAAAACCTTAGTCAAAACGTCGACAAGTTATGACAAACGGCTAGCGTATTTTATCCTGTCGTGTAAGTGCATTTATCGATATATTTTTGGATAAAATACCTACACATATTATTTTGACTTGAAATTTTGAGAATGTCACTTAAATAGTCAAAATGAATTTTAGACAAAGTTTCACGATTTTTGAATGACTTTTTCTCGGACCCCTAAAAATCGACTCGTAATTGATTTTTTGGTCGTTTAAAAGTCATAGAAGGACAACTTCTTTTAAGGTGAAATTTTGACAATATTCTTCTGGGAATATTTCAAGAGGATTCCCAAAGTTTCATAATTTTTAAGATATTTTTCGATTTATCTCATTAAAGTGGGTGTTATGTGTTGTTTCGCGTAGTTTCGGTTTATTCGACTAAAACGAAACTAATATACAACAACTATATTTATATATCTAATAAATATATAAGGAATGGGGACCAAGTTAATGTAAGTTTCCAGGAAAGTAGCTTTGCTAATTGTTTATGTGTTGGTGCCAAGTGTTATGCTCTTATTTGCTCACTTTATCACCATTTTGCCTATAAATAGCAAGCTAACTCCACCCATTTCACTTGAGTATTTTTTGTCCTAGAAGTGTTGGTGGTTTCTCTCTAGAAACTCAGCCTTTTAAGAGTACCAAAATCCTCCAAAAAATTTGGATAACAAAGCTTTGTTGCTCCATTTTTCAACATCTTTAAAAGCTTTGTTGTTAGTCTATTTCTTGCCATTTTAAACACCATCCGGCCACCACTCTTGGGGTAGTTCTTGAGCTCGACTTTAACAGTCCCCAGAGTGTTCTTAAGTTTGGTTTCATTCACCATTTTATCCTTCTTGAATTACATTCAAGTGGTGCTCATCTAGGCCTTGAATTATTGGTGTTTTTGGTCCTCTTCTTGCACTTCTTCCTACCTCTCGGCTATTACTCTTTAGACAGCCTCAAGCATGTTGTTGTGCAGCCTCTTGAGTGCTCTTTATTGTCTATTTGAGTCATCTTTGGTACCTCCTTGGTTGCCTCTCTTTTGGTGCTCAAATCCAGCCATCTTGGTAGTGCTTTTGGACCTTCTTCTTGCTCATTTCTTGCTCTCGGCCAAGATTCCTTAGACACATCTTCTTGCACATTTTTTAACAGCCCTTAAGTGGTCTTGTTTGTGTCTTTGAGTCACCAAGGCAACCTTCTTGAAATACCTTTCTTTGGTGCTCCTTTGGCTTGAGTTTTCTTGCACTTTTGTCACCAAAATATACACTTGTTCTTGATATATTCGTGTAGTGTATATTGACAATTTGCAAGAACATTTGAAGAGCTTCTTGAAGTGTTTGCTTGATCTTCTTTAAGTCCTTAACAACCTCTTTGTGATACTTGGTTGAAAGGCTAAGAACATCTTTTGCTTTGTGCTTAAAAGTGCATAAACAAGTGTTTCAAACTTGTTATTTTTTAAAATCAAAAGAAAGCTTCTTAACTTGGTTTATACTAGTTCTTTGAACATTAACTTGAGCTCAAATATTTAAGGACTAAACCAAGCATCTTGAACTAGTTTCTTAACCGAAACCAAATTTCATTATATTCGGCTATTTTCTTTAAATTATTCGGCCGAATTATTCTATTACGTGTTTACATTTTCTCGCACTAGTTTAACGCATAATAGCGGCCCTCGTTTTTGTCCTATAGACAAGCGAGCTACATTTTCGTACGTGTGAGTTATGTTTGTATGCTTGTGTGTAGTGTGCTTAATTGATTGTTTGTGTGTGTTTTATATTCACGCATTTTATTTTCCGCACTAGCATTAAACGCGTAATAGCGTCCCTCGCTTAGACGAGCTATATATATATATATATATATATATATATATATATATATATATATATTTGGCTATATACAAAGCCATATCCAAGTGTTGTTGTGATAACACTAATATTTGTCGATCTTAAGTAGCTTGTTCTATATTATTCCGAATATAAGCAACTCGCTCTAGCTTCGATAAATCAAGGCCCTTTGGCTAAGAAATATTATTTTCGACCATTTCATTGTTGATCCCGGTCTTATAATATTTCAATACAAGTGTTTTAACATTTGTATATCTTGAGTTAGTAGCTTGTTTAATATTCTACGGAATATTTTTAACTCGCTCTTTCTCATATTTATTTGTGTTGTTTACACAAGTAAATTGTACATTTAATTTTATCTATATTCGGCCACACCGAATATTTATATAAATTAATATACTTGATTTATATTTTTATACTCGTTAATATTTATATATCCTCCCTCTTGATCTAGTTTGTACACTAGTTCATTTTTTAATCGTCATATTTATAAGGATTTTCAAGTCGTAGTGCTTGTATTATATCCTTTGACGTGAGGTGAAGTGAAGTGAGGTGATTCTCGCTCTAAGACCCAAGTCTTAGATACGCCGACGGGGAGTTGGGTATCTTTGCACCGTGAAGAGGAGAAAAGATCCAAGATCTAAGACCCAAGACCCAAGACCGTTAAAGGGTGTAGATACTAAAGTCTACGCAAAGGTTTTGCTTCCATATTTTTGAGAAAGCACTACTAGAAAAAAGCTCATAGACATCGGTTTCTGGCCGATGTCTATTAAAATATCATACCGATGTCTTTGTCGGTGATGTCTATTGTATCATGTCATAGACATCGATTTTTAACTGTTGTCCAGGAAGCTATTACACATCGAATTTAAACCAAAAAAATGATGTTTATATCTAATAGTTTTGCATAAATTGCATGAACCTGACATTTCTACCATACTATTACAGGTGCTAGATGCAAATAAACATGTTGTACACAACTCATAAATCGACATATACATCATTATTTAGATTCAAAATGATGTCTAAGTTTGTTTTAGACATCGGCTTCTTCTATCGCAACTGATGTATAAAGTGGTATTAGACATCGGTTTTGGACGATGTTAAATATATTCTTAGACATCGGTTGTCTTCGTGGTAACTGATGTGGAAAAGTATATTAGACATCGGTTTTTATACGTATTCACTATTTAGGTTAGTATTAGACATCGGTTTTATTTGTGATAAACATCGTTTTTTACCGATGTGTATTGTATTTTATTCTGTATTGTTTTCGATAAATATATGTTGTCTAATTATTATTAGACATCGGTTTCTGGCAACATTTGTGACATGTGTGTTTCTGTTAGACATCGCTTTTATATATGTTCTACATGTAAAACTGATGTGTTTTTGCTATTGTTACAGACAGAAGAAATCTAAAACTGATCAATAGATGCCCAGAAAAACATAAACAGCCATTCATATATATACCAAACCATTGCAAAACATTCATACCAAAAGCTGTTGCAAAACATTCATACCAAAAGCTAGGTAGCGAAACCAAACAATATTGTCTACAATACCTTAATCCGAAACAGCCAAAGCTGATTAATTACTACATCAATATTATCCACAAAAACAACCAACATATTCCTAGAAAATTTTAAACTATCCGACAATAAAATTCTAGTCAAAAGCAACGTCACACACTGTCTTGGATGAACTCAAGAGCCTCAATACGCACCTCATCTAGCTCGGCCTCAGTGTAAGACCTTCGAGTCTTGTTCAGCCACTAAAACATGCAACAAATAACGAAACTAATCATTTAACGCAAACACAATATTCTGACATTTCAATGGCAAAAAGAGACGGTACATCAAAGTTTACCTTCGTGGCAAAAGACAAATCCTTGTCCTCAATAATCTCTTTCATGTAACGCATAACAACGTAGCCACATTCAATACCACCTGGTTGTTTATGACTTCCCTATTTGAGTAAAAAAAAAACACATGAGGCAGGACATGGCAAATAAACAACTATTATATATATTATGCAGTATTACAATGAGATGCAAAAATACTTACACTGAGAAATTTTACTTTCGGCATCTTGTTGCCCCTACCAGTTTCATAATTGAAACTTCTCACTGCACTGCACAAAAAAGAGTACTCCATGTCAAAACCCAAGAATACTTCACCATTTATAAAAATGATCTAACAGTAAATTAAATGTTACCTTTTTAAAGCTTTTTCTAGTGCTGTAAATTGTGTCGGATGCGGCAATGGATTAAGTATGTAAATTTCATCGTGCCAAAGTATAGCTAAAATCCAATGCACGCTGTTTTCAATTAAGAAAATATACCAAAGTCAAATTAATTAAGCAAATTAGATGCAAGTACTGCTGGTATTTAACTGTTCCAATTTGCTAGAATAAAGATTGCACTTACTTGTGATTATGTGGCAAAAAGAAAATGCGATCAGCATTACCCTCCTTGAGTCGTTTTACAATGTTACTTTCAAACTCATCATTGAGATTATATGTCATTCCCGGGTCAACAAAAGCAAAAGTGTCTGATTCATATGTACCACTTAACTTTAAATGCAAGTTCCTACAAAAAAAACATTAACATTATTAATGCATATGGAACCTTCAATAATCAGAGAAATAACAAAAAAATTTAACTTACAGCATATAAGCAGAGATTGCAGCCTGGCCAATCATCTTTAACTCCAATAACGCTATAATATTCTCATGTAACATATAAATGATTTTATTATCGCATCCAAACACCTCTTTATCACATGATAATTGTAATGAGATCCCATAGGGTTTCATCCAGCAGGTTGCATGTTTAAACAATAAATTAAATCCCTTCGGTACTTTTGGAGTTGGCTTTGTTTCAGTAAAGAGGGCCTTCAACTTGTGCAGCTCACCCTTGTTCTGAATTGGTACTGATTCCTTTTCTTAATCTACAAATAATAAAACCATATACATATATTTATGCGCATTTTTAGTTCAATAGATCATGCATGCATGGAAAATGAAATGTAATTATTTTTTATGGTAAATCATACCACAACACCAGGGTAGCTGATCAATTCCTCGGGCCACGCTACATGAGACCCAACAGCTTGTAGGACAGTCTCGATTTCACCAACTACTGGCACCGGAACTAATGCCTCTTCTTTGACAAAACCGTCAACTGAGACGCGTAAGCATCCAGGCGGCATAGCCTTTCCATGTATTAAATCACAAAAATTGCCTTCACGGGGAAAAGCAACACCGAAAGCAACCTTGTTGTGTATGTGGTCCACTGCAAGCTCACATTTTTTACCAGCCTAGAATTAAGATAGATAAAAGTCAAAATCCAGTTATATTAGAAATATGTTTTCAATTAGACTATATATATATATAGTTTTACCAGATTTTTAGGAGGCGGAGGCGGAGGATTCTCCATAGCAATACAATTTTCATCATCCCCATCCAATACCAATCCTTTTGCAGCAGTTGGTTTTGTCTTCTGTTCTAGTACATCCGCTTGTTCAACACTTGCTTTGTCAGAAAATATTGGCGAACCATGATTGGCTTTGCCATTAACCATTAATGCCTTCAATGTTTCAAGCTCTGACTCTAGAATCTGCATCTTCTCCGCCATTTTTCGATCACGAGCCATCAACTCTGCCTTTGTGATTCGTATCTTTTTCTCATTTGCTAAATTGAAGAATTGTTTTGGAGTTACGAACCCTCCAACTCCCCGGACCCTTCCTGAATGCTCAGGAGTTTGCAATGCCGTACTCAGTACATCTTCACTTCCAGATGGGTAAAATTCACCCTTTTCCTGTGCCTCCAATAGGGTATCCTACATAATGACATGATTATAGTCAACAAAAGAATCATGTTATTGAAAATAGAATAATTCAAATTAACTACCATATGACAAAAGGCTTACAATTGTTTGGAACACTTCAGCCAATTCAGGGTTCTCTGGCTCCAACTCGTTCTTTCGCATTCGCGCCTTCTTCCAGAAAATTGCCCTATCAGGATTTTCTTCAGGTTGCAACTTCCCCTTTGCAATCTGTTAAAAATAAAGCAACATATTAAGAAAATGACAACAAAAATTTTAAGATTACAAAATTGAATATGTTCTTATTACTTCTTCCTCCTTTAAACCAATGTAGCCCTTTCTTGACATGCGATGCGGATATTTCCGTTTACCAACTCTGTAACTTTGTTTTTCATGAATTTCCTACATCCAAATTCATTACTATTTAGTAATCATCACAATCGGTCTTAAATTCTAAAATATAAATAATCAAAGCACAGAATTCACAATAATATAAATTATAAAATCACATTTATATACCTTCCAATTAGGATCAATCCTCTGTGCAACAAATTTTTTCCAGGCTGACTTACCAACAAACTCATATTCCTTTGGCGGCCTATTCAATTTCTTTTTTTGTCCAACAAATGGTAGAACATACTTTCTTGTTAATCTAGTCTTAAATTGTCTCCATTTAACGCCGGCAGACTTTAGGATAGAGTCCCGAGATCGTGCTTTAACTTTGAATGTATCCTGAAGAACACGCAACCCAAAAAATACATAATTAAACACTATCTCAACAAAAATTTACAAAAATTATAGACTACCCAAAGTTTACCTGAATATCTTGCTAAAGTTTTGATTTTAACTCAGGATCCACATGTGGCCAGCTTGGAATGTCGATGGGGATCATTGACCTAGCCGCGTATCCAACATATGACTGCAATTTCGGCCTAGCACTCCCAGTAGGAGCTCCCAACTCATTGCATGAAACTTTAAACTTCTTACCACGTGCTTTCCTCACAATCACTTTGTACATGGCACATACACCTCGCTTACCTCCAGATTTTGTTTGTAAACTGTCAGTAGTAGATGTGGGTTGCCCAGCTGAGTCTGACTTTGGAGCTTCTGCTGCATGTGCTGAGTCTGAGCCTTGAGCTTCTGATACATGTGCTTTGTCCTCTATCTGCAGTGGTTTGGTTGCACCAGAGCTGACAGTACCTTTTTTTGGTGATGATTTTTTTGCTTCTTTGCTGCCATTTCTCTCGTATTTCCTCAATCTGCAAAGTTCAACAAAAAAAATTGCAAAACACAAAGTATAAAGATAATTAAATAGCCAGTCACAATAAAATTTGCAAATTGAATTAAAAATGGCATTAATATTCTCATACAGAAACATGGCTCTCAGAAAAATAAAGTCAAACATAATTCTAACTAATATTAATGTCATAGAGAAACTATTATAATTAGGGAATAGTAGTATTGTACAACATATTTATCAATTTTTCACCCATATCCCCTTCATATTTTCTCTTATGTTGCTAACAGCGGCTTCATCATCATTAGTGGAATCACATATAGGGATGTCAGAGCAGAATGGGGGATGTGAGATGGTGTCTCCTAGATCATCATCGTAATACACCTCACTATTCTCTCTTATCGTCGATGTTAATACAACAAACCAGTTTGCATCAACTGGATCTTCAACGTAAAAAACTTGTTTGACTTGGTCAACAGACACGTATTTGTCCTTCTTATGGCCTTGTCGACTAAAGTCAACAAGTGTGAAACCAAGTTCATCAATCTTGACCTTATCATTTGCTGCCCATTTACACAAAAACAAAGGGGCCTTGAAAGCATGGTAATCTAGCTCCCATATTTCTTCGATTATCCCATAAAATGTCATGTCACTCTCCACGGGATTTAAATCCTTGGCGCTAGAGACTTGGACTGTCCTAGCAACTAATGACACCCCACTATTCTGAACAACCCTTGCATTATCTCGCTCGTTGGTGTAGTATCGAACCCCATCAACTAGATAACTTTCAAATGTCAAAACTGAAAATGATGGTTTGCCTGCCAACCATCGTATCGTTTCGGAAACAGCTCCACGATTCTCCATCAATTCAATACTTACCTGCACACATAGTTGTAACACAATTAAAGTAAACTCTAATTAAAGACTTCAAAAAAATACAAAACAACAATAAAATAGGAGAAGAATGTAAACTAACTTTTTTTTCAAACCAATCAGCAAAGAGTCGATTGTGCTCTCCCAACAGCCATTGAGCACTATTTTTTTTCCCTCGATAAACTCCTTCCAGATACTCCTTGTGCAACCAGAAAGAAAGTACATTACATAAGAATAATTACATATGGAATGACTAGAGCAGGAATCAAGACACTTTTACATTTTACTTACGTAACATATGGTTCCACTTCAGGGTTGTTAAGAAGAACATGAAGATGAGCCTCATCTCGTTCATTTTCTTCCACTGCCTTCATTGTCGCAATAGATAATGGACCGGAAAGCTTGCCATCATCCTTCCGAAGACCAGCAGTTGAGCCACTGTCACTAACAAATTCCGTGCAGAATTCTATTGATTCTTCTTTGAGATAACTTTCTGCTATACAACCTTCCGGATAAAAACGGTTTCGTACATAACTTTTTAACACTTTATTGAACCGTTCAAATGGATACATCCATCTATAAAAAATCGGTCCACATAAACGTAATTCCCTAACCAAGTGGACTGTGAGATGGAGCATAACATCGAAGAATGATGGTGGAAATATTTTTTCCAACTCACATAAAGTCAAAATCACATCCGATTGCAGTTTATTCAGTTTCGACACATCTACAACTTTCTTACACAAAGAGTTGAAGAAGAAGCACAATCTTATTATACTAACCCTAACATTTTTTGGAAGCACGGAACGAATGGACACAGGAAGTAATTGTTGGAGGAGGATATGACAATCATGGGACTTCAACCCATACATCTTCATATCGCTCATTGATACGCAGTTTTTAATGTTTGATGCATGTCCATATGGAAGTTTCATATTTGACAATGACAACAACATTTTTCTTTTTTCTGCCTTCGACAAAGTATAAGCTGCAGGAGGTAAGTAGGTTTTCTTATCGCCTACTTTAGGAGCTAAATCAACCCTTACACCCATGTCAACCATATCAAGACGAGAGGCAGAACTGTCTTTAGTCTTAAACTTCATATTAAGTAATGTCCCAATCAAACTATCGCACACGTTCTTCTCGATATGCATAACATCAAGACAGTGACGAACATAATGAAACTTCCAATATTCTAACTCAAAAAAATTTATTTCTTCTTCCATGCAGATTCCACTTTCTTTGACTTCCCCCACTTCCCGAAATTAAATTTAAGTTCATTTTGTTGCTTTAGCACTTCTTCTCCACTAAGCGGTGCAGGTGCGCACCCTAACTCTTGTTGTCCATTAAAAGCTGCCTTTTGCCTCCTATAAGGATGATATTCATGTAAATATCTACGATGCCCTTGGTAACACATTTTCCTACTATGACTTAAATATTTAGCTACGGTATCATCACCGCAGATTGGACAGCCCTTATAACCCTTGTTGATGCAGCCTGACAAATTCCCATAAGCAGGGAAGTCATTTATTGTCCACATCAAAGCTGCCCTTAAAGTAAAATAAGACTTTGTATGTGCATCATACACATTTGGTTAACCTTCTTCCCACAATTTCTTCAAATCATCAATAAGTGGTTGTAGATAAACATCAATATTATTACCAGGCTCATTCGGGCCAGAAACTAACATTGTTAACATCATAAACTTCCTCTTCATGCATAACCATGGAGGAAGATTATATGTTACTAATACAACCGGCCAACAACTGTACCTATTGCTTAGGCCATTGGTGTGCGGGTTAATGCCATCGGCCGATAATGCTAAACGGAAATTTCTTGCTTCACTACCAAACTCAGGCCATCTATAATCTATATTTTTCCAAGAAGGTGAATCAGTTGGATGGCGCATGTGGCCATCTGTACTTTGATTATGTGCATGCCAAGTCATTAACTCAGCGGTAGAAGCAGATTTAAACATTCGTTTAAATCTGGGGATTATTGGAAAATACCACATGACCTTAGCTGTTATATTACCCTCTCTTTACCATCCTTCCCAACCTTCCAGCGAGACAAACGACATTTAGGACACTCTAAAGCCTGCTCATGGATACCTCTATATAACATGCAATCATTCGGACATGCATGGTATTTGATATACTCAAGTCCTAAATCAGCTAAAGTTTTCTTTGCTTCATATGAACTCGGTGGCAACGTATGATCTTTAGGAAGGAGAGAGCCTACACTTTCAAGTAAATCAGTAAATGCGGTATCGCTAACGCCAAACCTAGATTTCCAATTGTGTAATTTTAAGACGGCCTCTAGCTTAGTGCACTCACTTCCCTCAAACAGAGGTTGTTCTGCATCAGCTACAAACCTCTTAAACTCTTGTGAATCATCATCGTAATCACCCTTATTGTAAGCTGCTTCACACACATTAGCTGTTTCCGAAGCAGGTATCGGCTTCGAAACAGGAGTACTACTACCAACAGATGATTTAGTACTCCTAGAAGACTGTTCTCCGTGCCAAATCCACTCAACATACCCCAAACTAAAACCTGATTCATATAGATGCCCTCTAATTATTTTCACCGGAAACTTTTTAAAATTAACGCAACGTGCACATGGGCAAGGAATCTTCTTAGGATTTTTAGCATTTTCTTCAGCAAATATCAAGAAGTTTTCGACACCTATTTCGTACTGTAAAGAATCTCTATCTTCTCTAATCCATGACTTATCCATTTCAACCTACCTGATATGTCACTAAAAATATCAAAATCTAATCGATGATATTATTACATTGAAATTTATGTGTATATGACCTACCTTATTTAATTGTTAACATTTTAATTGATTGTAAAACGATTAGTAAAGTATCAATTAGAATGAACATAGGACAGTCAAGCTACAAACACATCATAGTCAATTAAGTAACGAAATTCAATATTAATTCGAACATGCCAGACAGTCAATTAACTAAGCTACAAACACATGCAGGGCAATCGATTAATTAAGCTATAAACACATGCAGGATAGTCAATTAAAATGAACAAATGAACATTCAATTCACTAAAACCAAATAAACATTCAATAAAAAAAGAAACTAATTAAAATTAGGGTTTCGAGTTTAAAAATCCCCAAATTAAAACAAAGAAAAACAATTATCCAACCATCAATTAAAAATCCCCAAATAAAAAAATTAGGGTTTCGAGTTTAAAAATCCCCAAATTAGTACTGAATCGAACAAATGGTTCAATTTAAGATAATTCGAGTTCAATGCAAGCTAATTCGAGTTCAGTGCAAGCTTACCCAAATCGAGCTTTGTAGAAATCGAGTTTAATGCAAGAGCGCTTCAGTACTCGAAGAAGTCTCCAGTCGAATTAGCTTCACTACTCGAAGAAGTCTCCAGTCGAGAGAGAGGGGGGAGGGAGACAGAGAGAGGGAGAGAGAGAGGTCGGTGAGCATGAGATTTAGGGAGAGAGAGAGAGAGGTCGGTGAGCGTGAGGTCGGTGAGAGGAGAGGGGTGAGTGACGAGAGAGAGATTGAGATTTAGGTCAGTTTAACGTTTTTAAGTTTTATATTTTTATGTTTTTTCTGTGTGTTTTTTAGTACTGTGTGTTTGATAAATTGGGGGGAACAAAAAATTGCCTAAGGGGGGGAAACATTTTAACAAATTGGGGGAAACATTATAAGGGGGAAATTATTTGGGGTACGCGCGGGAATTTTTATTTTTTTTAGCTTACTTAAGACATCGGTTCTTCTTGAAAGTGATGTCTTAAAACATAAAGACATCGGTTTTATTTCAAGCGATGTCTTAAAATACAAAGACATCGGTGGCATTACTGACTGATGTTAAAGGCGTGATGTCTATTAACAAATTTCTAGTAGTGAAGTAACTTGGAGTTACGTTTCATGATAAACTTGTAAGTGGTTTTTATTACGTAGTTTTGAGAAGGTAGTGGAGAAGCTACACTTCAAGATAAACTCGTAAGGTCTTACATTGTTGTGAGGAAGTAATGGGGAGTTACGTTCCAAGATAAACTCGTAAGTGATATACTTACATAGCATTTGAGGAGGTAACGGGGAGTTACGATCCAAGACAATCTTGTAAGGGGCGTCTATAGTATTTTGAAGAGGCAACGGGTAGTTAGGCTCTAAGATAAATACTTAGTGTTTGTAAAGGCTTCTCCGCCTACTATAAGGAGTGTGATTCTTTATAGTGGAAGAAATCTCGAGTTCAGGAGGAGCTCGGGGACTGGAGTAGGGGTGTTCGAATCCGTTAGGGGATTGTGGGCATCGCGAACCAGGATATATCGATCGTGTCAACCTCTTTTACTTTCTCGCGTTTATATTCCGCATTTTATATTACTTTTTTATAAGTAATTAATTTTAAAAGGAGAAAGAAATTTAAAAATGCCATGCTCTAATTTTTAAAAAGGGTCATAAGCTATTCAACACCCCCCCCCCTTCTAGCTTATTTTACCCTCCTTCGGGACCTATCAATTGGTATCAGAGCAGTTACTTTTAATCTCGCTTTTTGAACGTTGTGAAGTTCAAGAACGTAACTAAAAGTAGATCTTAAATATGACGTATTTAAGTACGATCGGATGTGGTGAAGGTCTTTCAAGTTCTAGACCTCCACTATTCGATGGAACAAATTTTGCAACTTGGAAAACACGATTTAGAAATTTATGCTAGATCCCAAGGTGTGAAAGTTTGGATGGCTATCGAAGACGGTGTAGTAATTCCCACCAAAATGGTAGATGAAATATCTATCGAGAAAAAGGTGAGCGAATATACTCCCGAGGAAGAAATACGAATGAACATAGCCGCGAAAGCGGAAATGGTTCTAACTAGTGCACTTGCGGAAAAAGAATACAAACGTGTTAATAATTGCAAGTCGGCAAAAGAAATGTGGAACAAATTATTTATCACTTACGAGGGTACAAAAGATATTAAGAAATCTCGAATGGATACCTTAATTCATGAGTACGAGAATTTTAAACTCCTCGAAGATGAAATTATCATCGATATGGAAACGAGGTTTACTCGTGTAATCGATGAGCTTGCTCAACTCGGTAAGGTCTATACGACTAATGAGAAAAATCGAAGGATTTTAAAAGCCTTGCCTTCGAGTTGGAAAGTTAAAGTTACCACTATAAAAGAAATGCATAGTCTTTACGACTATTCCCTCGATAGTTTATTCAGAAACCTTCGTGCTTACGAGGAAGATAATATACCGGACAAGGTTGTCCATAAAACGGATGACAAACGCAAAAGTATGGCCTTGAAAGCTATATTAATCGATGAAGAAGAAAATGATGATGATTTAAACGAAGAGTTAGAAACTCTCGATGAGCATGAAATTGCCTTATTATCGAGACAACTCTGTCATGTCTTACAAATTAAAGCTCAAAGGTACGGAAAAGGCTTCTTAAAATCAAATAATCAAAATTGAATTTTTAATTCAAAGGGAAAGCCGAATTATCGAAATAATTCTCCGACTACGAGCTATGTCAAAAACCAAGGTGCTCCTAATTCGTATAACAATTCCCCTAATATGAATTATGTTAAAAATCAAGGCGCACCTCAAGGTAACAACTCGTATAATAATCCAAAGTATACGAAGAACTACTCGGCACTTAAAGTAAAGGAGCTTATAGTAGAAGAAACACAAGATGTTTGCTTTGAATGCAAACAAACCGGTCACTTTAGACGTGAATGTCCTAAGTTACCTAAGGGTCGTGGTCTTGTTGCGAAAAACGGATGGGATTTAAGCGAAGACGAAGAAGCACCGGAAGAAACTGAAGAAATTGTCAATCTTTGCTTAATGGCTATCTCCGACGAATCCACATCAACCGAAAAGTCGACTACTAACCATGAGGTAACTCTAAACTCAACTTCAAACTTAAATATTGCATCATGTAGTAATGATAATTTAAATGTGCATTTGTCGAGTATGTATTATTCTAGTTTGGACTCATCCGAACTCATTCATTTGGTCAACTCGTTAAAATCAAGTCTTGACGATATGAATTGCAAATTTACCACGGTTAGTTCCGAAAGGAATAAAAATCGTGAGACAAATATTGAGCTTCAAAAGGAAGTTGCTCGTTTAAAGGATATTCATGTCAACGACAAAGAATATTCCTATTTCATTTCTTCACAAAATGATCGCTTGAAACTCGAGATAAATGAAAAGAATGAAAATATTCGAAATCTCAAAATTGAGAATATTTCTCTAATTGTTCAAGCCGAAGAAATTGAAAAAGAAAAGATACAAGTTTCCGAGAAGAATCGTGAGCTCCATGTTGAAATTTTGAATTTAAAAATTCATAATGTATCAATGGGACATGAAATAGCTATACGAGAGAATCGGATAAGCGAACTTGTACGAGCATCAACGGGTGACAAAGAAGAAAAGCTTAGACAATCCATACAAGACTTAAATCTTGATCACCAAATAATATTAGCCGAAAATAATGTCGAATTTGCTAAGTTAAGAGAGCGATTCAATATTGAGGCTAATGAAAGAGAACACTTGTTTTTAGAATTGAAATCAAGTATCTTAGAAGGTGAAAGGATCAAAAATGAGAATTCTAAGCTTATGGCTCAAGTCATAGATCAAGAAAATGTGCTAAATAACAAGATAAATGTCTTGATGCAAGAAAAGCATAATCTTGATGCTATTGTGAAGTAATTCACTAAGAGCAATACTATGTTGGAAAGTATGGTGTATAACTCCAAGATATCTTCTAACAAAGAAGGTCTAGGATATGATGCAAATAATCCTCCAAAAAGGGAAGCACATATTCCTACTCCCACTAAGAATGTTTCTCCTAAAGCACCCACGGAAATTTGCTCTTATTGCAACAAAAAGGGACATCAAAGTCCATTTCGCAGAGCTAAAGAGGGTCTAATTAAGGGGAAGTATGAGTGGTTATCTAAAGGAGCTAGCCCGAATAAAAGGGAAGAAAAGAAAATTGCTCAAAATGTTTCGGTTAAAAATGCTAATAAACAACCAAAGCATTTTTATCGTCAAGAGCCGATTAAAATTTAACCAAGGAACTTTAACCACGTTGCAAGCACTAGTACTCAAAATATTAAGCAACCGAATGTTCCTAGAAGAAATGTTGTTCAAGGATCGAACAATAATGCTTATATTCGGAGTCAAAACGATTCTATGCCTAGAAATGTAAGTCATTTTAATGCTCGACCAAGTCAACACACTAATGTGAGACATCAAGCTTATCCCAAAAAGTTTAATGCTCACGTTAAGAATGATCATGTGAATTATCATGCCAATAATCATTCTAGAGATTCTATTACTACTATATTTCCCCGTAGTACTAATGAACATGCTTTTCGTGGTAATCCTAAGTACATGCCTAGGAGAAATCCTTATCATATATCTAGTAGGAGTCAAGCATTTAGAAATGATGTTATGTACGTGAATTATTATCCTATGCCGAGATTTGTCTATGAAAATACTCATTTACCTTATGATGTGCTAACCCCCGGACCTTCAAGAAAAAGGGGTACCAATCGGTTTTACTAATCATTCGTGTAGGTGTGTCTTACCACTAAGAAGAATTTATGGTATCTTGATAGTTAATTTTTCATATAAACATCCACATAACTTTTTTCCTTCTTTTTTTTTTCTTTTCTTTCTTTTCTTTTTTTCTGCTTTTTTTTTTCATATATGCAATCTGGAATGAGAATTCTCAATTCCAACCCTAGGCTACTCATATAAATATGAACCGGCTACTAGCCATTTGACGCCTAGCCATTATTAACAACTATTAACAATTAACATGAAATCCCTGGTTTCCCCCAAACTTATACTTTATTGTTCTTACGCCATCAAGGGAATAAAGAAAATTCTAAATATAAACAAGTGATTAAATCTAAAACAACCAAACAAGGATGACCTCAACCTAGCCCAAAAGCAAACGATGAGACTGTGTAAAGATTGTGTTTCTGCAGCATGCAAGTCAATTCCTAGGTACTTAACTCAACCCTCTATTCATCATTACCACACTCAATTAGACATCAACCTACCAATCAGAATTAGCTCATCCTAAGGAACCATGAAATATGCTATGCAAATGCAACTAAATGGACTCACATGGTATAAAAACAAAATAACCAAACGTCCTATATGAAACAAACATGCAATAATACGAACAATACATGAATGAATTACTACTAACATGCAAAATATGATTTCCTACATGAATAAATGACACACTAACACTACTTATCCCCCAAATCACCCCAAAACTTAAAGTATTCAATGTCCCCATTGAATACAAGGGATAGCAGGAAACATACCTAATCATCAGCAGGATCACCCTCCTCGGGTGGTGAATCTGGTGGTGGATAGACAGCATGAGCTCCAAAAATTGGCCAAGTGACCTCTACACCCTCCTCACGAAAATAGTAATCCAGAATTATGAAGAATTGGGGAAAATGCTCTTTTATTTGAAAGCAGGAAATCCATGGGTTGCCTCCCAGGAAGCGCCTTTGTTTAAAGTCTTTAGCTAGACACGGCAATGGCTTTTTCTCATGAAAATTTCTACACCGTCTCTCTATATGGCCATTTAATTATCTTTTCTGGGTCTACCTCCTTGATGACAAGTTTTAGTCTTCTTTGCTCCTCAAAAGTGTAAGTAACATTGTTCTCTTCACTACCTGACAAGTTAGCAACAATAATAATAGGCAGAGTAGATGATTGACCCAAATATGCATACCTCAGGTGATCTGGTGGTTTAAGCTCGAGTTTGGTAGCTTCTTCAACATGATGATTTTCATTATTAACTACCAAAGACTGATCAAGAGTGGAAATAAATGGATTAGGCACGGAAGTGGGTGGTTCACCAACAGAAGTCTTAACAACAGACTTAGGATCAAAAGAACTCTCCTTAAGTTGAATTTCATGCTTAGAACAAATAGCATTCAACTCCTCTAACATCTCATCAGAAGTAAAATTCCTATACAACTCATGAAGATCTTTATTACCCCAAAATTTTAACAAAACATCTTCCTCAAGAAAAGACTCAATTGCACTATCCTCAAGATTTGACCATGAAACAACCTCATCAATCAGCACCTGAGAATCCCAAAGATCAGCCACGCCTAATTCCTCATCTTCAGTAGCAGACTTTTCTTGTAAAGCAACGTCTAATGGATCCGACTTCAACATCTGATCAAACGCGTTATTCTGGCCAGTATCAACCCCTTCCACTCTAAAGCACTCTTCATTCTCCGTAGGAAATTTCATGGCCTTGAACACATTAAAAGAGACAGTCTGATCTTGCACTCTCATTGTGAGCTCTCCTTTCTGAACATCTATCAAAGTACGGCCAGTAGCGAGAAAAGGCCTTCCCAAGATGATGGGAATCTTCTTATCTTCTTCAAAATTAAGAATCACAAAATCCGCAGGGAAGATGAGTTAATCAACTTTTACCAAAACATCCTCCACGATACCTCTAGGATATGTGATCCATCGATCAGCTAGCTGTGAGGAGATGTTTGTAGGTTTAGGATCGGGCAGACCAAGTTGCATGAAAATAGACAGAGGCATGAGATTGTTGCTAGCTCTCAAGTCACACAAATACTTGTCGAAAGAAAGCTTGCCAATGGTGCAAGGTATGGTAAAGCTTCCTGGATCCTTAAGCTTCGGTGGCTATTTCTATTGTAGAACAACACTGCATTCTTCCGTCAAAGCAATGATCTCTAATTCATCGAGCTTCAACTTCCTTGATAATATCCCCTTCATGAACTTAGCATAGCTCGACATCTTTCTAGAGCTTCCGTAAAAGGTATGTTAATGGACAATTTCTTGAAGACGTCCGAAAATTTCTGAAATTTCTTTTCTTGACTTTTCTACAAGCATCGAGGATATGGAGGAGGAGGATAGATCTGATTGCTCTTTGTAGACTGCTCCAGAGAAGCTTTTTCAACATGTTCCTTGCTCTTCTCTACTTCACCAACCAACTGATCAGTCACCAAGTCAGATTTTTCAATTTTTGGTGCTGCAGATTTTTCAACCTGCTGATTCTGAACTTCTTCCTCTTCCTTAGCTGCTGATTTTGGATCATTTGTAACCTTTCCGGATCTCAAAGTAACTGCCTTCACCTGTTCATGGACTTCCCTCTTGCCTGGATTAGGCTCCGTGTCACTAGGAAGCACTCTCTGTGGCCTATTTACCAAAGCAGTAGCAATTTGCCCAATTTGATTCTCCAAGGTTTTGAGCGAGACAGCTTGACTTTTGCACATCAATCTCAACTCCTCTAGTTCTGATCTTTCAAAAGTGGAATACCCTGAACCTGCATATGAATGTTGTTGCTGAAAACCCGGAGGTTGAAATTGTTGAGCATACTGCTGCTGATAACCTTGATTGAACGGCGTAGCTCCATATTACGGACCCTGAAACTGCTGATAAGGCTGTTATGGTTGTTGAGCACCTTGATTGTTGCTCCAGCTGAAATTAGGGTGATTTCTGTTGTTCGGATGATAGGTGGTTGGAGCTGGTACAGAAGGTCTTTGAAAATTATTAACAAACTGCGCCGACTCACTAGATATGGCACATTGACTCGTCTCATGTGCACCCTCACAAAGCTCACAAACACAAGCCACCTGCTGAACTTCATAGTTTGCCAAAGAATCCACCTTCATAGTCAATGCCTTCAACTGAGCTGCAATAGCTGTAGCTGCATCAACTTCCAAAATTCCAGCTACTTTGCCTTGAGATAGTCTCTGAGTTGGATTCTGATATTCATTAGCAGCCATCGTCTCAATTAGATCATAAGCTTCCTCGTAGCTCTTTGCCCATAAAGCTCCACCTGATGCTGCATCCACCATCGATCTCGACTGCCATCCCAATCCATTGTAAAAATAGTTAATCACCATCAAGTCTGGCATACCATGATGAGGACACTTCCTAAGCATCTCCTTGTAAAGTTCCCAAGCTTCACATAAAGATTCTCCAGATTGCTGTACAAATTGAGTAAGAGCATTCCTGATCGCTGCTATTTTAGCCATGGGAAAGAATTTAGTAAGAAACTTCTGAGCAAGATCCTCCCATGTCATAATGGAACCGGCTGGTAAAGAGTGTAACCAGCCCTTAGCTTTATCCCTAAAAGAGAATGGGAAAAGTCTCAATTTGACAGCATCTTCCGACACACCGTTGAATCGGAAGGTCTCACAGATCTCAATGAAGTCCCGGATGTGCATATTAGGATCTTCCGTTGGAGTACCCCCAAACTGAACTGAATTCTGCACCATCTGAATCGTGCCAGGCTTGATTTCGAAGGTATTAGCTGCAATGGCTGGTCTGACAATGCTAGATTCGATGTCATTGATTTTCGGCTGAGAATAGTCCTTCAAAGCCTTCGTTCCTGCTGCTGGTTCTCCCATATCTACTGTTGCTTCAAGTTTTTCTTCTTCCTGTTTATCCTTACGAGATTGAGAACGTGTTCGTATACACGCTCAAGTACCTGAAACACCAAGAAACAAACAACTAAGTAAGAAAATCTGAGTCAGTGAACTCTAACGACCACTGATGACAAGCACATAAAATATATAAAACAAACACCGATGATCCCCGGCAGTGACGCCAAAAACTTGTTTGCACTAATTCACGCAAGCGTACGTGGTCACAAGTAATATAGATATAAGTCAAGTTCGTTCCCACAGAGACCTGGTTTAGGTTTTAAATCAGTTAATGCACCTATGCAACAATGTATGGTTTTTACTCACTGCTAAGACAATTAACAAGATTGGGTTTTGATTAACTAAAATTAACTAAGAATCAAATTAACAAAACTAAGAATTACTTAACTAATGAGAATTAATTACTTATATGAGAATAAACATGGGATCCTAACTTCATTAAATACTTTGCTTAGATCTGACGCCTTTAATCACTATATGCAATGGTTATGATATCTGATCAGACAACACGGAACAAGTACACGCTACCTCTCAGTATACGTGTACCAAACTACCCATACATCCATAAAATAGATAGAAGATGAATATACACCAATTATGCTTAGACCCTATATCTCTAAAAGATTTGAAAACATAACGGTTTAAGAACAAGTTATCCATAAAGATCACACAGGGCAGTATAAAGTAGTTCAAATTACACCACGAATCATGTTGATAAACAATCATGAACCTATGCTAGCATGGCAAGTTCTAAATCTCAAGATCCACTTTCACTTCACAAGAGATTAACGGATTAGATGTTAGCTACACATCTATCAATTAAGCATAACCATACGAGGATATCAAAATACATTACACACAGATCTTTAACGCATTAAAATACTAAAGCTCCATAAATAAATCCGTTAGAATCCCATGACAACGATTAGTTCATAATCGAACCGCTCGTCATCATGGGATCTGATGAAACCATGATAAATAACAAAGTCTGAATTTAAATAATAATGCTTGAGTATAAAGTTAAGAAAACAAATCCCAAAAACATCCAAGAGTATCGCCTAATTAGAAGAAAGATGAAGTAGATCTAGATCTCCATCGCTTGTCACGAGCGTAGAAATCCTTCTCCAACTCTGAATCTCTGTCTCTCGGCTCTCTCTATGTTATGAAGGGTGTTGGTTCGAATTACAATGATAGGTAGTGTTTATATAGGCCCTAGAAGTCTTTTCCAGCAAGAAACTACCAAAATTACATCTTAAATTCGAAACAGGAAAGAATTTCAGGATTTTCCAGGAACTCCGCGCACCGCCTGCGCCACCTGCGCGCTACCTGCGCCCACTCTTTCTGTCCAAGATTGTAGAAAATTTCGTTGTCTTCGCGTGAGCTGTAAGATCGTCAGAATCGGACTTGTAGAACTCCAGATATGGCCAAAACAGTGAAGACTGCACAACCTACCCAGAAAATCCGAATTTTACACAATTTGCTCCTTTCTCCTCCGTTTTCTCTTCCGATTCTTTTTCCACTTCCTGTTCTTCAGTTCTTGAGTGTGAATCCACCATGAAACATGCAAATGTATCTCCCCACTTCAAGATAGTAACCCTGCACCATTCTTACTAAAAACGAATCAAAAACACGACATACTTGAGGCCAAGTTAATCAATTTTAGCCGATCTGAAGCGTTCCAAATGGATATAAAATCCACTTATCACACCCCCAAACTTAAACCGATGCTTGTCCTCAAGCATAAACAGACTCAAAAGGACGCAGTGTAAACAATATTGAAATAATAATTATAATATTGAAATAAAGTTTTCTAATTTATTAAATAAATAAAAAATTAATATGTTTTTATTAGGTATAATTAATGACTAATTAATATGTCATTAAGAGATATTTAATGCAAGAAACCAATTTTAGTAAAAAAAATTTCGAAAATACGAAAATTTAATAAAAATATCTTGAACGCTTCTGATAGTTTTTCGATCTCCTGGCATTATAATATACTAGCTTATAACCCGTGCGATGAACGGATTTCTTTTGATATGTTATAAATTTTATTTTATGTTATAATTATGTTTTTGTATAATCATTATTTTTAAAAACTATTTTAATATAATTTAATATAAATTTAATTAATGATATGCATGATTTAAATTTTATATCATAAAATTTTAAATTAAATATGTCGTTGATGTAATTCGAATATTGAATTTTTAGTAAAATAATTTAATCATGAATTATACCTTATAATTATATATAACATTTCTTATTAATTAATAAAAATCTAACGGTAATTTGGTGTAATAATTTTTGGTATACATTTATGATTGTAATGTTTTAAATTAAAAGTTAATGTATTTAATTAGAAAAGAAACATTGATGATTGAAAGATATGGTTGATATTTTTAGGTGTTTATAAAAGTTAATCTAAGCTAAAAGTGTATATATTAATAATTGCAAGATTATGTTTTAAATTAAAAGGTAACATATTTTAATTAGAAAAGAAAAATTAATGATTGGAAGATTATGATTGCAAAATTATGTTTTAAATTAAAAGGTAACGTGTTTTAATATGAAAAAATATATTATTGATTGGAAGATACGATTTTAATTATTTAATATAATTTAATATACTCATATTTACGGATTATATTAATGTTTTTTTATTATAAACAACATATAGGGATTTTTAATATATTTTATTAATAATTGAAAATATTGTGTGATATTTTTGGGTATATGTTAATGATTGTAAGATTAGTTTTAAATAAAAAAAGATAACGTGTTTTAATTAGAAAAAAAAATATTAATGATTTGAAGATATGGTACGATTGATATTTTTATAAAAGGTAATATATTTAACTAAAAGTAATGTGAAAATGGCAATATTGTGTCATTATTTATTTTAACAATTAGGATAACCAAACCGATAAACTTTCAATCTTTCGGCTTTAATATAAATAATAGTATAGATATAGTGTGCTATTTTTGGATATATATTAATGATTGTAAGATTAGTTTTTAATAAAAAAAAGGTAACTTATTTTAATTAGAAAGGAAATATTAATGATTTGAAGATATGGTATGATTGATATTTTTATAAAATGTAATATCTTCAATTAAGTAAATGTGAAGATGACAATGGCTAATTACCATTAATTATATTATATAATTATTTATTTTAATAATTAGAACCAAACCGAAAATTAAATCTACAAACTTTCAATCTTTCGCTTTAATATAATAGTATAAATAGATATAGATAATAACCAGGGGAACCCTTCCAATATCCGGGCTTAGCCCTTACAATCTTTGCTTCAACAAAACACTTAACAAAAACCACTTTACCCAAACCCCATCCTTTCTACTTTCCACTTAACAAAAACCAGTTGATGGAATAATTACAAAACCTTACCATGGAAAATTGAAAATGCCGTGATAAGGAATTAAAGCCACTTAAAGAATACTAATAACAAAAACATGCTTATAATTTTAACACCAAGATTGGCACGTAGTTAGTGAGCCGACGACGGCTGTTTTAACATATTATGCAGATACATTGTACATAATAATAATAATATAAATTCATTTCTGAGTTGGACTAGATTAGATTCGATTCTGACAGCATGGGACATTGGCTTATATCCTAACCATGTAGATATAATTAATCCTTTTCATTAGGGTTACAAATATGCTGAAAAATTAGCCCCAAAAAATAGTGCTTAAAAGTAAAACTATAAAATTCATCGTTTCCATAATTTCAGTTTATACTTAAATTATTAGACAATATATTTAATATATATTATATTATAGGTCTTTATTAATAATATATGAATATTGTAATATTGGGATTTATGCTATTTGTAAGATTGTTGTCTAATATAAATCTATTTAAAATACTATACTATGCAAATCATGACTTAATCTATCTATTATATATATATATATATATATATATATATATATATATATATATATATATATATATATAATACACTAACAAGAAATAAAATTCATGAGACAATTTATTCCACTTTAATGATGAGACATTTTAATGCACGAGAAATGTCTCAATTATCCTTGTGTTCATTACTTTTTGAAAAAAATGTTGTCAATGAGAATTGAACATTGGTGTTCATTTTATTTTGCGCATAGTCGTACCGCTAGGCCACACACAAATATGTGTTGTTTATCAAATACATAATATATGTGTCTGTATGTCGCGTGAGCCTAATTGAAAGTAAATAAAGTTTATATAGATTGAGGAAAAAATGATACATTTTTATGATTATTATTTGAGATATGAAAATTATGTTCATTAAATAATTAGATTAATTATATATGTGTTCAAGTTATGAGATTATTAATACGATTTAAAATAATTGTTGTATTTGTTAGTGTAATTGTGTTAACAGAACAAGATATTGTTAAAAATAACCATACAATTTCTATCATTGGAATATAAAAAATTGAACTAAGTTTATTAAACTTAATCAAATTAAAGAAGATTGGGTAAGAAAATAAGATATGATGTTATCGATCATTATACGAAGAGAAAGATTAAAATATAAATAAACAAAACTCGACAACGATAAAAATAATGTTTGAACAGCGCTAGTACAAAATTTTAAGCACAATACTGGAAAATAACTTGTGTCTCGCACGAGTTATTGTACAATAATAATATAAATTAATAATATAGAAAATGTGGTGATATGGGATGAAAATAAGTCCTAAAGACACATTTAATATGGCATTAATTAGACCCAGCATGGTCCTGACGTGGGGCCCATTAATGAGGCCAGACTCCCTATTTTAATATTAATTTCGTAATTAATATTAAGGGTAATAAACAACTCAGCAACAGTAATCAGATAAGGATACTATTCCTACCAGACTTAGCCTCCAAGGTACCCAATTCAATATGGAAACAGACTCCTATAAGGAAGGAGTCTAGAACCTTCCTCAAGGCGATGGTTTGCCCACCAAGTATCTGAATCCTACTACGATTCTAAGGCTCCTACAGCCTATATAAAGGGCCAGACCCCTCATCTCAGAACTACGTTTTTGGCTTGATTCTCAATAATAAGATACGTAGGCACTCTATGAGGACCGATTAGTCTCGAACACGGAAACAACCATTAAAGCCCGAAGCTCACCATCCCTTAGCTTTAAATACACACAAACCCTAATCGCAATTCGATAACTCGATTTTTATTCCACAACATTTGGCGCCGTCTGTGGGAACAAAACATCAACCATGGTTCAAACACGAAGAACAACATCAACTGAGGCCATACCCCTTAGCTCTGCTCCACCTGTCACCTCTGATCCGCTTGTCACTACTGAAGAAGGACAATTACCCCCATCAACAGGGGCGATCATTCAACCTCTAGCCTCTCAACCCCCAGGGACGATTCCCCATGTTGAGGGAACTCTACCCATGGTTGTCCATCAGAACCAAGAATCTAACCCTCTCCAGATGATGGTTTCTCCTCTTGATAACGTTGATCGTACGCTACCCCCGGGAATACAGATCCACACCACGGATCTCCCCTTGAATACCAACCCGATGTATGGGCTGCCTAATTATCCCCCTCCACAAAGGGAACCTGGACTAAGCGATCACGCCCTACAGATCCGAGATCGAGAGTACGATGACTACTCCGGCCCCTATACTGATGATTCGACATCTGAGGATGACGATGATGATCGCGAAGAAGCCCCAAGGAGGCGAGGTGCTAGTAGAGAACCTCGAAGGAGGTCCCAAAGAGTCCATGATGGGCCTCCACAAACGGCTGAGGAAAGGATTAAGGCTCATGAGGCTGAGATCCAAAGGATAAAGGATGCTATTGCTAGGGAGCAAGCAAGGCAAAGTCTGATTCGACCTCCTCCAGTGACAGGGAGGATTCCCATTATAAATCTGGAGAGGCCTTCAAGGAGATAGCGAAGGGTCGATGCCCCAACTGAAAAATCGACAAGGGTGGAGACCCCCAGAAGTAACCCCAAGGATCTGATGCCACTTGGGGATCTTGATGATCCCACACCTCCGTTTACTGAAGAGGTGATGAATGCCCGCATCTCAAGGAAGTTCAAGATGCCGACGATTAAGGCTTATGATGGAACGGGCGACCCCGCAAACCATGTTAGGACATTCTCAAACGCACTGCTGCTGTAGCCTGCGAGCGCCGCCTTAAAGTGTAGGGCGTTCCCTCAAACCCTGTCGGGCATGGCTCAAAGGTGGTATAGCCGCCTACCTGTAAACTCGATTGGCTCTTTTAAGGAGCTGAGTGATGCCTTGGTTAGCCAGTTCATTAGTGGGAGAGTTCATGAAAAAAGTTCTACATCTCTCATGTATGTGGTGCAGGGGAAGAATGAGAATTTGAGGGATTACCTCAAGCGATTCACCAAGGAGACTCTGAATATCACTGATCTGGAAAATAAGGTGGCCATGGTAGCCCTGGAACACGGAACCACTGATCTTTTCTTTAAAAGGTCTTTGGCAAAACATCCTCCTGAAAACATGGCCGAGCTCCAACGAAGGGCCGACAAGTATATCAAGACTGAGGACAGCATGAAGAAGGAAACCGCAGGAGGCAATGGCAAGGGTTCCAATGACTCAAAGAAACGAAAGTAAGAGCAAGAGTACGACGCTAGGGACAAGTATCCCCGGACTAGCAAGGATTCCGAGTCACCACCAAAGAAGGGTTTGGGACCGAGGTTTTCTGATTATGCAAGGCTGAACGCTCCTAGGAGTCAAATCTTGTTAGATATTGAGAAGGATAAAGACTTTCGATGGCCGAAGCCACTTAGGGGTGATCCCGCGAAGAGAAACAAGGAGCAATACTGTAGGTACCACCGTGACGTGAGGCATAATACAGATGATTGTAGGCAGTTGAAAGATGAGATTGAGTTATTGATCCGAAAGGGAAAGCTGAGCAAGTTCACGAAGGGTGATGATCGTGGAACCCAAAGAAGGGACTATGACAGAAGAGACAATGACAGAAGGGATAACGATCGTGATCGTGATCGTAATCCACAGCCCCGAGGGCCAGTTATTAATATGATTTGGGGAGGCCCGACAGCTGTCGGTACGACTCGAAACTCTCGAAAGGCGTATGCCAGAGAACTGATGCACATCGTGGGAGAAGCCCCAAAACGTGCTAGGACTGAAATAGCCATTGGATTTGATGATTCAGACCTCGAAGGGGTAAAGTTCCCCCATGACGACCCGTTGGTCATAACTCCTGTGATTGGAAACTCGGAGGTGAAACGAGTCTTGATAGATAATGGAGCTTCTGTTGATATCATGTTTCATGATGCGTTTGTGAAGATGGGGTACACCGATTCTCAATTGACCCCGACCAACATGCCGATCTACGGATTTAATGGAGTTGAGTCCAAGGTTGAAGGGACTATTCAGTTACCCATGACAATTGGACAAGAACCTAAAGAGGCTACTCAGATGCTGAATTTCCTTGTGATCAAGGCATCCTCGACTTATAACGCGATCCTGGGAAGGACTGGACTTCATGCATTCAAGGCTGTTGCCTCCACATATCATATGAAGATTAAGTTTCCAACCAGGAATGGTGTTGGAGAACAAAAGGGTGATCAGAAGATGGCAAGAAGTTGTTATGTGTCCGCGTTAAGAGCTGATGGAATCGGGGGGCAGGTACTTCCGATCGAAGACATAGATGTCCGTGGTGATGATGAACACCGAGGGAAGCCAGCAGAGGACTTAATCCCCATTCCTCTGGAGCTAGGCGACCCTGAGAAAGTAATTTATATAGGAGCCTCTTTGAAGGAACCCCTGAAGGGCAAGTTGATAGCATTCTTACAAGAAAATAGTGATGTGTTTGCTTGGACAGCAGCTGATATGCCAGGGATTGATCCCCAACTCATAACTCACAGATTGAATGTCGATCCTAATCGGAAGATAATACAGCAGAAGAA
The DNA here is from genome assembly GCA_036435485.1 of Saposhnikovia divaricata. Taxonomy (NCBI): domain Eukaryota; kingdom Viridiplantae; phylum Streptophyta; class Magnoliopsida; order Apiales; family Apiaceae; genus Saposhnikovia; species Saposhnikovia divaricata. Next base: position 33,522,524 of record CM071600.1, read on the forward strand.
GGGGAACTTTGCACCTGAAAGGCAAGAGGCCATAAAGAAAGAAGTTGATAAGCTCTTAGAGGCTGGGTTTGTTGAAGAAATTCAGTTTACCGAATGGTTGGCTAACCCTGTGATGGTCAAGAAAGCAAATGGGAAGTGGAGGATGTGTATAGACTTCACTGATTTGAATGATGCATGTCCGAAGGATTGTTTTCCCCTGCCGAGGATAGACATGCTGATAGACGCCACAGCTGGACATGAGATGTTGAGCTTCATGAATGGGTTCAGTGGCTACAATCAGATTAAGATGCACAAGGATGACATCCCAAAGGTATCTTTCATAACTGACTTTGGTGTTTTCTGCTACCTTGTTATGGCTTTTGCTCTAAAGAATGCAGGAGCTACATACCAACGACTGGTGAATAAAATATTCGCCCATCTGATTGGAAAAACCATGGAGGTCTGTGTTGACGACATGCTAGTCAAGAGCTTGTTCAAGGCAGACCACATTAAGCACCTCAGAGAGGCATTCGAAGTGCTGAGGCACCACAAAATGATGTTGAATCCATTTTTATGATTATTATTTGAGATATGAAAATTATGTTCATTAAATAATTAGATTAATTATATAATTGTGTTCAAGTTATGAGATTATGAATACGATTTAAAATAATTGTTGTATTTGTTAGTGTAATTGTGTTAACAGAACAAGATATTGTCAAAAATAACCATACAATTTCTATCATTGGAATCTGAAAGGATAAAAAATTGAACTAAGTTTATTAAACTTAATCAAATTAAAGAAGATTGGGTAACAAAATAAGATATGATGTTATCGATCATTATATGAAGAGAAAGATTAAAATATAAATAAACAAAACTCGACAACGATAAAAATAATGTTTGAACAGCGTTAGTACAAAATTTTAAGCACAATACTGGAAAATAACTTGTGTCTCGCACGAGTTATTGTACAATAATAATATAAATTAATAATATAGAAAATGTGGTGATATGGGCTGATAATAAGTCCTAAAGACACATTTAATATGGCATTAATTAGACCCAGCATGGTCCTGACGTGGGGCCCATTAATGAGGTCAGACTCCCTATTTAATATTAATTTCGTAATTAATATTAAGGGTAATAAACAACTCAGCAACAGTAATCAGATAAGGATACTATTCCTACCAGACTTAGCCTCCAAGGTACCCAATTCAATATGGAAACAGACTCCTACAAGGAAGGAGTCTAGAACCTTCCTCAAGGCGGTGGTTTGCCCACCAAGTATCTGAATCCTACTACGATTCTAAGGCTCCTACAGCCTATATAAAGGGCCAGACCCCTCATCTCAGAACTACGTTTTTGGCTTGATTCTCAATAACGAGATACGTAGGCACTCTGTGAGGACCGATTAGTCTCGAACACGGAAATAACCATTAAAGCCCGAAGCTCACCATCCCCCTTAGCTTTAAATACACACAAACCCTAATCGCAATTCGATAACTCGATTTTTATTCCACAACATGTGGTCTATTTATACATATTCATAAATTATTTAAATTTGTATTAAATATCCATTTATCTTTTAATATTGATTTTATCAACAATGGTAGTTATCATCATCACCGAGTAATTACCATCATTATTTAGTATCGTTGTAATGTTCTGTCTTTTGGGTAGGTATTTTCCTTTCTCAACCTTCTAGAGATCAACAACAACTAGCGAAGCATAGCATGGACAAATATGTTTCGGATTCAAGTGCTTCAATAGATAATCGTAGGTGTCCCCATCCATACTCCTACCAATGCAACAACACGCTAAATATACGCACACACAATACAGTCATAATACAATAATCGCACACTACCATCATATACTTACCCATCTCTTTTAATCTTCATTTACAACATATTTAACAAAAATCATATCATATCTCTATGTATCTTTAATCTGAACTAACATATTCTATACTTTATATATCAAAATTTATATGTGCATATATATACATATATATATATATATATATATATATATATATATGTATGTATTTATGTATGTATGTATGTATGTATGTATATATATATATATGTATGTATATATATATATATATATATATATATATATATATATATATATATATATATATATATCTTAACATCAAAATGCGAACAATCGAAAATTATTTCAGAAAAAGTATTATATTAGTGATTATGCAAATTAACGTTTAATTTCGTTGAATGTGTCGTGATTAATCAATGATAAAGTTTTGGGTATTGAGACGAAGGCAATGTATACAAGTCCAATTAAGTTCAATTTTAATAAAATTATGCGCTCAGATATAATAATTGATCAATTTATAAATCAAATTAATGTTTGTATAAAAATGTTACTTAATTTTATCATGTTTTGATTTGTAAATACTTATTTGAAAAATTATGTACGATAAAATTTCACATTCATTGATCTTTACCATATAATACTATTAATACAAATTTAAGTACTTTTGGTTGGTTGATTATCTTAAATTTTCTTCGTAATAAAATTACATACATGCTAAGAATATTTTTTTTTACCATATTACTTTATTAAATGTTCAATGCCCCTATATAACTTTACAACATTTTATATTTATCGTATGCATTTTTTTATTATTTTAATAACTATCGGTAACTATCATATATTTTCGATACATATATTTAATGTAGGCAAACGATCCAAAGCAAACTATGATAAACTACAGAATCGAGATATAAGTGAATAATAATTCAACACTAATTAATTGTAGTATCTGGTATTTGTCTTTTAGTATTTGATCGTTATTGTTAATCTATGTTATTAATGGATGTGACATAAAAGTTTTAACATATGTCAAACGTTTATATTATTAGTGTCATGTATTGTTTTTCATTGTATTGATAAGAACACTGTTTAACTTGAATTGTAGGGGACATATAATTTTTGTTAATCACACGACATGATATATTCGTACAAATAAATTATGATGATATATATTTAGAAAAAAGGAAACATTTTATGAAATATAATTTTACACTTATATGACCAAATGTTGAGATTATATGATTTATTATATAAATTAAATCATTCATTTACAATCTTTTTGAACAAAATTTCAATAAACAAATAACATTATATTTACATGTTGTACAAAAACAATTTTAGAAAATGACCCGTACCTCACACGAATTATGTTAATTTTTATATAACAAAGCAGTTCAAATTTGAGAATCAAAGTGTATCGATGCCACAAGTAATGTAGAATAGAATATTAGTAAGTTAGGTTTAGGTATTATGAGTGAGAATTCATCTTCCTTAAATCTTTTTTCCAAAAATACCAAAATTTGAAAATTGAAAATAAAAAAGGGGTTTATATCAAAGTGGCTACCTAGTCGAATGCATCAAGTAGACTATCCATTCAAAAACGATATAATTTGAATCATTAAAATCATAATAAATATCAAATGGATACCTTTAAAATGTACTCGAGAAGTAAAAATAATTTTTCATTGACTTCTACGCATTTTTCTTGAATGCTTCCATAACCAAACGAAAAGTTGATAATTCTAGTATTTCTTATAATATATTTAGATTTTTAAAAATTCATTTACTATTTTTTTTAATTTTATTGTCATTTTCCTTGTTTTAATTAAAAATAAATAGTAAATAAAATTTTTAAATTTTAAATACATTATCAAAAATACTAAAATTCATAATATTTCATTTGATTACAATAATATTTAAGAAAAATGTGTAGAACTAGATTAAAAAAATACTTTTATTTCCCGAGTACATATATATATATATATATAGAGGTATTTGTTTGATATTTATTATCTACTTGATACATTCGAGTGAAATGGATTGTCACTTTAATATAAAATTCAAATAAAAAAATAAATGGGTTGCCACTTTAATACAATCCAAATAAAAAATAAGTAACGGCGCACATCTCAAGGTCTAATAAGTCAATGAACTTGGCTTTACCGTCATCTTGGTCATAAAAACTAAACTAAATGAAATTGTAATATAATTTGTTTTTGGTTGATATGTTAATTTAGCATATGAGCTTGGTACTAGTATTTTATTCATCTTCTTCCCATTTCTTACCCTAGTTATCGCCTCCGTCGGCTAATCAGTAATTTTACATTTATTTAGTCAAATATTGTCAAATTCTTAAGAATCAATAACTCCGTACTGATGTCATCTATAAATCTACTATGCGACCAAATCATACTTCAATTTATCATTTTCAAGTTTTTATTGCCAATTAAACATCATCACAAAATCTTTGTCGACGCTTAAATAAAACATATATTTACTGTATATATTAGTAACATTTTTACAACATTTACTAATATATATACCTTAAATTATTTTACTCACATTTATCATTCCTCGAAACCCTTCACGTTTCAAATGAGTGCACAGTCATTCGGTGTCTTCCATTCCAATATATATATATACACAAAATGCGTAAACGTTCGAGAAGACAAGGGATACTTTAGGCTTCAGCAATATTTTAAGACCCACACAGAATGACTTGACCAAAATTTTAAAATCCAATCATATACGTCTCAGCCACTATATATACTCTGCCACACTCCTCGCATACATACATCATCCATCTTTCTTCCCTCTACAAACACACACTTGTGTAACTTAAAAGCTACAACACTACTACTGTTTGACACAAAACTAATGACACTTTACACGTACACAATGCACAACAACGTCAGCTTTGATTCCGACTTCTCTGTTCTCGAATCGATACGACGACACCTTCTTGATGATCATGCAGCAGTACACACAAATCCAGGCAACTCACCTGCCATTTATTGCTCCAGCAGCAACACCAACATCTCTTTGGGGGATTTACAGCTAAATGACAATGATTCTCAAGATATGGTGCTCAATGACATGCTAAATGACGCCGTCAACATTGGGAGCTTGTCGTCAATGCAACGACGACCCATGGCCACAGTCAAGTGTGATGCTGAGAATGAACAGGCGAAAGCGGAGGTGGGGGCACAACCGCATGTAAGAAAATACAGAGGGGTTAGGCAGAGGCCTTGGGGGAAGTTTGCAGCTGAGATTAGAGACCCAGCAAAGAATGGAACTAGGGTTTGGCTAGGAACGTTTGGGAGTGCGGAAGATGCAGCTTTAGCTTATGACAAGGCAGCATTTCGCATGCGCGGAGCACGGGCAATTTTGAATTTCCCACTTCTGGTTAACACCGGCGTGCCTGATCCGGTGAAAATTGTAGACAAGAGGCATTTAGGGTCGCCGGAATGCTTGTGGGAGGACAATGTGTCGCCTAAGAAGAGGAAGAAAGTGGGGACATCATAAGGGCTGCATTTGTACTGTGAAATGGGAGTTGGGAAAAATATGAGGGGTAAATTGATTAAGAATCAGATTTACTCATTTCAAAAGAATAAATAAAGTGGATTAGCTTCTGTTGGTTTCAAGCCTTAATTCTAGAACTCACACCTGTATATAGACTAGAGAGAAAGAATAAAAGAGTTTACTAATAGAATAACATCGCATAATAATTCTGCAGATCATACAATGGAATATATAGAAAACTACTTCTACTTGACATCCTAGAATTATGCTACTGATCCTAACAACCAGAATCATTTATTCAATCATTCCTAATACTAGAAACCAATCAAAGACCAAACTTATATACTACTAATTGACAGCTATAAGTGCCACATATTTATTTAGTTTAGACTATATCTCAACACACACCCCCGTAGTCTAAACTCAGTCTGCCAATTTCTTTACTCCCAGCAACGCACACATCCTCTCGAACTTGACTGTCATCATTGCCTTTGTTAGAACATCAGCTTGTTGTTCTTCTGTTCGAACATGTTTAATCACAATTTCCCCACGATCCACACACTCGAGTATAAAATGATATCGAATGTCGATATATTTGTTGCGTCCATGAAAGACTGGGTTCTTTGCCAAGCCAATGGCAGATTTGTTATCGACATAAATTACCACAGGTCCATGTTCCTCCTTTGTGAGTTGATTCAACAAATTACGTAACCACACACCTTGACAAGCCGCAGCAACTGCTGCCATAAACTCAGCTTCACAAGAACTTAAAGCAACACACCTCTGCTTCGGTGACACCCAGGTAATTATACTCTCATTCAAATAAAACACCCCTCTTGTGCTCCTTCTCCTCGACATTCCCTGCTAAGTCACTATCAGAGTAACCGGACAGCAAGTAATTCCCAGACCCTTTCGAGTACACAAGACCGTAATCAACTGTTCCCTTTATGTATCTTAGTATACGTTTCATTGCATTTTGATGAAGAACAGTCGGACGCTCCATAAACCTGCTTACAATTCCAACTAAGAATGCTATATCGGGACGAGTGTGAACCAAATATCTCAATCCTCCCACTATGCTCTTGAACTGAGTGGGATTCACAGCTTTACCATTCTCATCCTTTCCAAGTTGCACGTTGGGTTCCATTGGATATTTTACAAAGTTACAATCAGACATACCACTTTTTTCGAGAAGTTTCTTTGCGTAAGCCATCTGTTTTAGCTCTATATAACCATCTTGCTGGATCACTTTAATGCCGAGATAATAAGCGAGTTTACCCATATCAGACATATCAAATTCTTTACTCATTTGATGCTGAATTTGTTAATAACTGAGATGCTCGTTCCAGTGATTAAAAGGTCGTCAACGTACACACCAATAATCAACGAATCATTTCCTTCCCTCTTGGTATAGACTGCATATTCATAAGGGCATTTTGTGAACCCCAGACGCTCCAAGCATGTGTTTAGCTTCGCGTACCAGGCCCTGGGTGCCTGGCGAAGACCATATAGAGCTTTAACCAACTGATAAACTAAATGCTCACTTCGTTTTTTAACAAAACCCTCTGGTTGGCATACAAATACTGTCTCTTGCAAATCTCCATTTAGAAAAGCCGACTTGACGTCTAAGTGATGGACCTCCCAACCATTCTTAGCTGCAAGTGCCAAGAGTAATCTCACAGTCTCCAAGCATGTCACCGGGGCAAAAACTTCATCAAAATCCACTCCTTGTTTTTGAACGTACCCTTTAGCGACCAATCTCTCCTTGTGTTTGATAATCTTCCCATTTGTATCTCGCTTTAATTTGTACACCCACTTTAGTCCTATTGCCTTGTGTCCTGGGGGAAGTTCTACCAGTTTCCACGTGTTATTTTTTTCAATAGCTTCGATTTCAACCTTCATTGCTTGCTTCCATACATTTTCTATTGCAGCCTGGCCGTAGTTGGCAGGTTCTTCCACACCTAAGAACAACAATTCATCCACCAGTTCATCTGCAAGTTCAATCTCCTCCGTCTCATTGTATATTTCACTTAACGAACGGAATTTTCTGGGCTCAGAAGTCTCACTAGAACTCCATGAATTCGTACTACTCTCATCCCCACTTATTGGTGTCGTAACAGACCCAGTGCACCCTTGATCAGTTCTTGGTGTAAACGGTTCCTCATTCTCTAATTGCTCTCCCTCTTCAACACCTCTAGTTCCAAGTACGATAAACGAATCATGTGAAACTTGTGCCTCTCCCTCATTATCCCATGACCATGTTTTGTTTTCTTCGAAAACTACATCTCCACTAACATGCACAGTGTCAGTGTCAGGTGACGACAGTCGATACGCCTTAGTCCCAGGTTCTTTGCCAAGATTCACGACCATCTTACTTCGATTGTCCAGCTTTTTAGTGTGAGGATTTGGTACCTTCATATGTCCCATGCAACCAAAAACTCTTATATGACCAAGTTCTGGTTTCTTCCCTTTCCAAACTTCATAGGGAGTTTTTTCTGACAGAGCCCGAGTTGGTAGACGGTTAAGTATATAAATTGAGTGTCGTGCAGCCTCACCCCAGAGCATAGAAGGCATCTGTTTTTCTTTCAAGAAGCTTCGTATCATTGCCACCACTATTTTGTTACGTCGTTCCACTACACCGTTTTGCTGTGGGGAATACGGGCAGTGAACTGGCGTGTGATGCCTGCTTCTTCACAATACGTCATGAATTTTCTTGAGCAAAATTCGCCCCCTCTATCAATTCTAAGCATCTGTATCTTCTTCTCTGAGGTCTTCTCCACTTGTGCTTTGAATTTAATAAAAACATCCAGTGCTTCATCCTTCCTCTGCAACATATATATCCACATGAACCTGCTATAATCATCCACCAATAGGAAATAATACCTATTCCCAGACGCTGTGGTTGGTGAAAATGGGCCATATAGATCGCCATGAATCAACTCCAGTGGCTGTTGTGCACGGTAGGTGGTTTGATTCAGGAAGGGCTTCCTTGTCTGTTTTGCCAACAAACATCCAGCACATATTTCTTTAGGTTGAATAATTTGAGGTAACCCATATGCCATATTGTTTACTGTCATGAGCATTATCGCTTTGAAATTTACATGGCCTAAACGAGCGTGCCACAACCACGCTGCTTCTTCAGCTTTAGATATCAAACACTTTGAATTTCCAATCTCAAGAATAATCTTATGCAACCTGTTATTCGACCTGACATTCATAAGTAACCTACGTTGCTCATCATAAACTCGTAGATACTCACCCTTTAACACCACTTTATTCCCATTTTCAGACATTTGACCAAGACTTAAAATATTACTACGAAGTGTGGGAATATTGTATACCTCAGGGAACACTAGCTCCTCCCCATTCTTGTACTTGAATGTAATTGATCCCTTTCCTTTGATGTCCATTGTAGAACCGTCCCCAAATCTGACTACCCCTGTTATACTTTCATCTAGCTCCAAAAATTTTGAGTGTTGACCCGTCATATGGTTACTTGCTCCGTTATCCAAATACCAAACATTGGATTCAACCACTTTTTCATCACTTTCTTTCAATTTCGGCACTATATCTCCTTCATTCAAGAGCAGTTGATTCCCTTCCTTTTTCTCACATTCCAACATAAGTAGTGATGGTTCATCATCTTGTACTTGGACAAAGTTTGCTTCTGGCTTTTGTTCTCTATCACGACGAGGTTTACGACACTCAGAAGCAAAATGGCCGTACGCACTACAATTAAAACATCGTAGCTTGCTTCTTTCTCGTCTTACATTGTACGATGTGTTTCCTCGATATCCCGGAGTGTGAGATGTCTCTGTTCCATTCTTCCCTGACCTTTTTGCCCATTCTTCTTTCGTGAGCAATAACTGCCCTTCAGTGTTCTCTCTTTTCATCCATTCTTCCTCTGTCAAGAGGAGTTGTCCACCGATGGCCATTGTCTGTCCCCGTATTCTCTCCTCATGGCCTTTGAGAGACCCAACTGTCTCCTCCACCGTCATTGCCTCTAGATCTCCAAATTGCTCTATTTGTAAGAATTTAAAAGGCACTGCTCGTAGAGGTTTCTTCACCACGTATGATTCTTCCACGGTTTCACCCAGGGTACGAATATTTGTTACTAGGCCATTTACCTTCATGCAAAAATCATTGATCAGTTCTGAGTCCTTCATGTTTAAGGACTCGAACTCAGCCTTTAAAGTCTGAATCTTTACCTTTTTAACTCGATCTGCTCCTAAGCACAAATACTTTCAACGCATCCCATGCCTCCTTAACCGTTTGTTTTTCTGCAATTGTTAACAACATATCTTCAGGAATACTCAGGTAGATCGCTGCTAACGCCGTCTTATCTGCTTTTTCATCGATCACGGTCTTTGGGTCTTTAGGATCCACTGCTCCCCAAACTCCATTGGTATGCATAAAGACTTTCATCTTTACTGACCACGCTGTGTAGTTGCTTCTTGTCAACATCGGGTAACTCAGGCCTACGGTGCTGTCTTTGCTTTTTATCTCCATCGTTCCTTTCTTTGGCATGTATTTTGGCATCCAACGAACGCCGCTCTGATACCAAATGTTGGTTTCAAGCCTTAATTCTAGAACTCACACATATATATATAGACTAGAGAGAAAGAACAAAAGAGTTCAGTGACAGAATAACATCGCATAATAATTCTGCAGATCATACAATGGAATATATAGAAAACTACTTCTACTTGACATCCTAGAATTATGCTACTGATCCTAACAACCAGAATCATTTATTCAATCATTCCTAATACTAGAAACCAATCAAAGACCAAATTTAAATACTACTAATTGACAGCTAAGTGCCACATATTTATTTAGTTTAGACTATATCTCAACAGCTTCGAGTTAATTACGAAATCTGAACAATTACTTGCGTTCAAATGCAAAATTTAAGTAATTGAAGAATCTTAATTAATTTCACCTTAATATACAAATGTCAATAATTGTCAAGGATATAAAACTCCGACACTCCATTAATGCTTTTTAAAATAACTGGATTTGAAATTTCGATATCTACCTGTCAACTCAACTGCCCAGTGCGAGGTCAATCTCTAGTTTTAAAAATAAACGAGCTCATAAATTTTGTGACTTGACTTTTGTTGTGTGAATCCTGGGCTCGCCGGGGCCTTTAACAACATAAACAAAGGCAACGACAAGTATTGTAGTTTAAGATCACCCAACTGTAGTCAGAAAGATTGCATCATTGTTTGTTTTAAAACTTCATAATTAACGAATGGAGTAGAAATATTAAGTTTAGCTCCTCCATCTTGTGCAGTTTGTGCAAAGAAAGAGTCAATCTTAATCTTTCTAGTTTCTACTCTCCTTAATTATAAAATAATGGATCACTAATGGAAAAACTTCTGAACGGGTAAAAAAGCCACACTAGACAAAATTTTATTCCAGTGAGCCAACAATAATGTATTATTAAGTTTCTGTTCGCTAGTCTAATGGTGAAGAAAGCAAAAATATCAAGGGACAAATTTAGAACAAACCAGCATATATAAATATTGTGTTGAAAAAATGAAGTTTTTATATACAGTAGTATTTGTTAATCTCCAGTCTAACTAACCGTAAAGGTTGAACGCACGAGCGGGTGTTGTCATGAAGACCAAGAAGCATCTAAATTCAAAGATATGTATAGTCAACAAATGCATTCCAATCAAACCACCAAAACCTTTCTACTACTTGCCAGCCAAACCAAGCATACACACACTATGACACCAACTGCACCACCTTGGACCTTGATTCAACTCCAAAAATATACTTACTATACATGCTACCTCTCCCTTCTATTTATGTCATTTAGTTTACTTTTTGCGTCTACTTTAAAACGTTTAATACAAGTGATTGCATCTAATATTTTTATAATTTTCAATTTTTTTATATATCTTATTAATTTGTATACGTAATAAGAATTGTTATAAGTAATAATGTACAACTGATTAGCAAAAAAAATTAAAATAATGTACAACTAGCTTTATTTGCGCCTTATTAAAGTAATGTTGTCTTCTTCTTCAAGGACGTTTGCTTTTCGGTCCTTATATATATATACTGCACCTCTTTATCCAAAATATTCCTGTATGGCTGTATACTATCATATCGCAATAAAAATGTTAGTTTAGTGGGAAAACAAAAATATTAGACTTAATTGTCTTTCACAGACGGAGCAAAGCAAAATTGACTGGGCCTATTAATAGGTCATTGCAAAATTTGTGGTATGAAATGCTCCTTCCTGGGTTGCCCAACATGGACCTCTTTTGTTTCTAATCTGACGAATATGAACCTCTTTTTGCTAAGCTGGCCCATATGGACTTAACCAACAAAAGATAAGGCCTGCCAAAACACGAAAAGGTCTGAAGCAATTCTTCAATGAACATAGAGGAGTATCAAGAAACGGGATCAAATTCATTTCATTTCAAAACAGGGCCAGGGAAACATTTGGGCTAACAAATGCTTAATGATTCATAGTATCAAGCCGAATAATTACTGTGAGCAAGTCAAATAATACGGGAACATTTTCTTTCCTATTTAAAAAGTTCTTATAGTGTGCCTCGTATTCGATTACTAGCGTAGGTTACTGGTTCGTGTTTCACTAGCGTAGGTTACTGGTTCGTGTTGTAACTTATAATGCTTCTGTAGTGAGACTCAAATTTGGGCCTAAGGACGATTTATTTTCGGTAAAAATTTTATATTTTGAAATTGTTTTTTTATACAAATATTTAATGTATGTTTGAGATTTAATAAGTTTCAAAAATAAGTTTGGAAAGTTAGAAATCTTTAATTTTGTGTTAAAATAAGTTGAATTATTCTAAAAAAAAGTTCCCCAAACACCCCCTTTGTTACAAGTTATCTTATAGCATTGGGGGTGCTTTCCGAGTTGATCTTATAGCATTGGGGGTGCTTTCGTAATTATCGGACGGACGGCAAAACATTCATATTTTTCTTTGGATAACCATACATTTGGTAGCATTAAAGTATCGGATTACAATCTGCATTGATGCATTTTTATGCTGGAAAAGTAAAACACCTCTTCGCTATTAAGAGTACAGCTAGCCGTACAGATAAGATCTACCAGAGCTCAATGAGTATGAATTATGCAGTGTTAAGACTGAACATGAATAATTTTACATTGAGCTCATTTTCTATGTTTTTGTTGTCGTCTCTCATGATGATAATTATATTGTAAAGTAAATCAGCAGAAAAAATATAATAAAAACACAACATTAATTTAATTAGCACGGGGGATGGATGTCCACCAATATTACATAAAACCACAAAGAAACAAACTAATTAACATACACAAAGTGGATAATATGAAATTGAACACAAGGAAACAAGGTCATCAGATAACATCTCTGCTACAAAGTTACTCCATTATTATTGTCTCCCATGCCTTGACATAACATCTTCAACTTCCCTGAATAGTATTAAGTGACTCATGACCAAGATGCTGAGCTTTCTCCTTCACTTCATACGCCGCATTCGCCAACTTGTGCCGTGCAAAATCAAGCTGATCCGCACCAATCGGATGCTTTCCCGCAGTGTACCTGTACATCCAGAACAACACAAAGGCGGCCGTGGCCCCGAGACCACCAGCCGTAAGAAACCCTCCAAGCAGGAGGAGTAGGGTTATTGCAGCCGGCACAAGAACAGGGCTAAAAATAACCATCACAGGGGTAGCAATTACAAGCCCTATGACAGTAGCCACCAGGGTCAAGCCAGAGAGAAGCATGAGCGAGCCACCTATGGTTGCTGCTGTGGTTGCTTTCACAACCTGAGTCGATAGTGGTTGGTTGTGGTGAGTCTGGTGGCGCAGGTACAGAGGTTGTTGATACGTAGCCATGGTTAACAAGATTATAGATACAAGTGAGTGTGTGTATTTGTGTTGTGTTTTGATGAGGTTGTCATGGTGTGTGTGTGAATAAATAGGAGTTTGGAGGTGGAGATATGGTGGTGAAGAATGTGATGTGCTGGGAGGGGCACGTGATGGGGCTGGAGGGTGTCACGTGATTTTATGCATGAGTCATGGATTTATGGTGCCATGTATTAGTTTTGCATGCAAACGTTGTTTGTGAGATTGACACGTGTGGTTCTTGGTACAGTCTAGAGGTTTATTGGTGTCGCACCAGAGGAAAGTTGGAAACAGTTGTGACATTTTGTATTTTGGATTGAAAGTGTGATATATATTTACGGTGAGAATCAATTACGATATCGAAACAAAAAGCTAACATTAAAATTCAATAGATAATTTGTAACGAGATTTAATTAAATAATTATTATAAAATTTACCTATATGTTTTGAATTATGTATCTAATATTCAACTATTAAAATGTTAAATCTTAGATAGACCGATTGTATGCAGTGTTCTAAAAATCGACGATCACTATATGGTGACTAACCGACTCGATTAATCGAAAATCGGGTCAAAAATCATTTTTTACAAAATCAGTCAAGATTCGGTAAAAATCAATAAAATCGATCAAAAATCAAGATAATCGGTCAGATTGATAAAAATTAGTAAAATTCAAAAAAAATTAATTAAAAACTAAGAAAAGAAAGAAACTTGAATAAAAAATAAAAAACATTATTTTTGTATGCATAGTTTCTATTAGACAATTAAATCATGATTTTTCTCAATTTTTCTTCTCAAATTCACACAAAATTCAAGATGCAGATATTTTAAATATAATTTATTTGAATAATACTACATTTAAAATATATTTAATATAAACAAATAATGATTTCATATGTATAATTAAATAATAAAATAATTATATATAATGATATTAAATTATTCCCGATTAGTGGTCTGATTAATCATTTCGATTAATCTTCGATTATCCGTTTAATCTCTGGACGGTGCCTCTACCGCTTAAGTTCGATTCCCACTTTTTACAACACTGATTATATGAAACAAAAGTGCTATATTTAATGTTAAACTTCTGAGGTTGATGTGTTAAACTTAATAATTTATTATTTTATTTTATTTTTTTAACATTTGTTAACCAAACTCGTCAAAAACATGTATTACGTCTACAGAAAAGAGACTAGATGAATTCATTTTTCTGTCAAAGAATAGATATATTCTTATTTAGGAAAAGAATACATTGATTCTTGAGGTTTTTAAAAAGAAAAAAAATAGATTCATTCTTGAGAAAAATATACAGTAAAATCTCTATAAATTAATATAGTTGGTGATATGGGTGAAAAATAATTCCTAAAGACATAATTAATATAGTATTTATTGGCTCATAAATAAGGCCCGAAACCCTAGTTGGGTATTAAATTCGTGGTTGATGATTAAGCCCAAAAGAACAGCCCAAACCTGGGACGCCCGGTATAAGCTTGTTTATAACATGGGCCTGATCCATAAACCGGGAACGTTCTAGAAACCAGGAACGTTCTAGAATATCCTAGGGATATTGTGTAGCCTCTAAGGTACCTAATTCAACATGGAAACTGATTCCTATAAGGAAGGAGTCAGAACCTTCCTCAATAACGATGACTTGTCCACTAAGTCTCCAAACCCTACTACGATTCTAAAGGCCCCTACAGCCTATATAAAGGGCCAGACCCCTCATCTCAGAACTACGTTTTTTGGCTTGATTCTCAACTTTGAGATACGTAGGCATCTTGTGAAGACCTGAATTAGGTCATGGTAACACAAGCGCAGCCATTAAAGCACGAAGCTCACGGACCCTAGCCGCAATTCGATAATCCTACTTTTTGTTCTACAACATTTGGCGTCGTCTGTGGGAAAACAACGTCAACCATGGTTCAAACACGAAGGACACCAGTCTCAACCGAGGCTACCACCGTCACCTCTGTTCCACCAGTCGTTACTGAACAAGGGCATGTACCCCCATCAACGGAGACAACCACTCTGCCTCAAGTTTCTCAACCCGTAAGGACGGATCTCCATGTTGAGAGAACCTTACCAGTGGACGTCCACCAGGGACGGGAGACTAATCAGCTTCAGATGGTGGTCTCACCATTAGATAGCCGTCCCCCACGCTTAGGAGTTCAGATCTCCACCGCTACACTCCCCGTGAATACTGATCCGTTATACGGATTGCCTAACTACCCTCCAAATCGAAGGGATCCTGGACCAAGTGGTCACGCTTTACAGATACCTGAGTCGTATCAACCTCCCCATATTAGGGGTTTAGCCCCTCCTGAGCAAGGGTATTATGATTACTCCGGACCTTACACTGATGATTCCTCGTCTGAGGACGATGATCGTGATGAATCCCCGAGGAGGCGACGTGCAAGCAAGGAGCCTATGGGAAGGACTAGAAGAATCCATGATGGACCTCCTCAAATAGCTGCTGAGAGGATCAAGGCTCATGAGGCTGAGATCCAAAGGCTGAAGGATGACATAGCCAGGGAGCAAGCAAGAAAGAATCAGAATAGGCCCGCTCCAACTTCGAGGGAGATTCCCTTCATTGATTTGGAAAGATCTTCAAGGAGACAAAGAAGGGCTGATGCCCCAACTGGAGGTGCTACTAGTGTGGAAAACCCCAGGGGTGATCCCAAAGACCTGATGCCACTCGGAGACCCTGACGATCCCACACCCCCGTTTACTGAGGAGGTGATGAACGCTCGTGTTTCCCGATAATTTAAGATGCCCACGATAAAACCATACGATGGAACGGGTGATCCCTCGAATCATGTCAGGACGTTCTCAAACGCGCTATTGTTACAACCCGCCAGCGACGCTCTTAAGTGTAGGGCGTTCCCTCAAACCCTGGCAGGCATGGCTCAAAGATGGTATAGCCGGTTACCCACAAACTCAATTGGCTCCTTCAAGGAGTTGAGCACTGCTTTCATCAATCAGTTTGTTAGTGGAAAAGTCCATGAAAAAAGCTCTACATCTCTCATGCAAGTGAAACAAGGGAAGAATGAGAACCTGAGGGATTATCTCAAGCGTTTCACCAAAGAGACATTGAACGTCCCAGACCTGGAGAACAAGGTAGCTATGATAGCCCTGGATAATGGAACAACGAACACCTACTTTTAGATGTCATTGGCGAAACATCCCCCTGAGAGCATGACTGAGCTCCAAAGAAGGGCGAGTAAGTACATAAGAGCAGAAGAGAGCATGAGGAAGGCAGAAGCCCCTGTAACGAATAGAGGAAACGGAAATTCCTGGAAGCGGAAGCAAGAGCAGGAGTACGATGCTAGGGACAAATATCCCCGGACTAGCAAGGACTCCGACTCTGCCCCTAAGAAAAATTTGGGGCCAAGGTTCTCTGAGTATGCGAGGTTGAATGCCCCTAGGAGTCAAATCCTGATGGATATTGAGAAAGACAAGGATTTTCGATGGCCGAAGCCGCTCAGGGGTGATCCCGCAAAGAGAAACAAGGATCAATACTGTAGATTCCACAAGGATATTGGACATGACACCGATGATTGCAGACAACTCAAGGACGAGATTGAATTCTTGATCCGAAAAGGAAAATTGAGCAGGTTCACAAAAGGCGAAGATTGTGGAAATCAAAGGAGAGACTACGATAGATGGGATAATGATAGAAGGGACAACGATCGTGATCGTAACCCCCAGCCACGAGGGCCAGTTATTAACATGATTTGGGGAGGCCCGACTGCGGCTGGCACAACAAGGAACTCTCGAAAGGCATATGCCAGGGAGGTGATGCACATCGTGGGAGAGGCCCCAAAACGTGCGAAGACTGAAGTAGTGATTGGTTTTGATGATTCAGACTTGGAAGGGGCGAAGTTCCCCCATGACGACCCATTGGTCATAACCCCGGTAATTGGAAACTCAGAGGTGAAGCGAGTCTTGATAGACAATGGTGCTTCTGTCGATATTTTGTTTCATGATGCATTTGTGAAGATGGGATACAACGATTCGCAGTTGATTCCTAACAATATGCCTATATATGGGTTCAATGGAGTCGAATCCAATGTTGAAGGGACCATCCAGCTACCGGTTACTATTGGACAGGAGCCCAAGGAAGCCACTCAGATGTTAAATTTCCTGGTCATCAAGGCAGCTTCCACGTATAATGCAATCCTCGGAAGGATTGGACTTCACGCGTTTAAGGCTGTTGCCTCCAGCTACCACATGAAAGTTAAGTTTCCAACTAGGAATGGTGTTGGAGAACAGAAGGGTGATCAGAAGATGGCCAGAAGTTGCTATGTGGCCGCATTAAGAGCTGATGGAGTCGGGGGCAGGTCCTCCCAATTGAAGACATGGATGTCCGAGGGGATGATGAACACCGTGGGAAGCCGGCAGAAGATTTGGTTCCTATACCTCTGGATTGCAGAGACCCTGAAAAAGTTACGTATGTTGGAGCGCCTTTAAAAGAACCCTTGAAGGGCAAGTTGGTAGAATTTATACAAGAAAATAGAGATGTGTTCGCTTGGACAGCAGCTGATATGCCAGGGATAGACCCCCAACTCATAACTCACAGGTTGAATGTCGACCCCAAGCGGAAGGCAATAAAACAGAAGAAGAGGAACTTCACTCCGGAAAGGCAAGAGGCCATTAAGCAAGAGACGGACAAGCTCTTGGAAGCTGGTTTTATTGAGGAGATTCAGTTCCCTGAATGGTTGGCTAACCCTGTGATGGTCAAGAAAGCCAACGACAAATGGAGGATGTGTATAGACTTTACCGATTTGAATGACGCATGCCCTAAGGATTGCTTCCCTTTACCAAGGATTGACACACTAATAGATGTCACGGCAGGGCACGAAATGCTGAGTTTCATGGATGGTTTCAGCGGCTACAACCAGATTAAGATGCACAAAGATGACATCCCGAAGGTATCTTTCATAACTGACTTTGGTGTTTTTTGTTACCTTGTCATGGCTTTTGGACTAAAGAATGCAGGAGCTACTTATCAACGACTGGTAAATAAGATATTTTCCCATCTGATTGGGAGAACCATGGAGGTCTACGTTGATGATATGTTTGTCAAAAGCTTGTTTACAGCAGACCATGTTGAACACCTCAGAGAGGATTTTGAAGTGCTGAGGCACCATAAGATGATGTTAAATCCGGCCAAGTGTGCTTTTGGCATTGGATCAGGGAAGTTTCTGGGTTTGATGGTTTCAAAACGTGGCATTGAAGCCAACCCGGATAAGATTAAGGCGATTCTCGACATGGAACCACCCCGTTCTGTGAAGGACGTGCAGAAGTTGACTGGTAGAATAGCTGCATTGGGAAGATTCATCTCAAGGTCTGGCGACAAATGTTTGCCCTTCTTTCAGGCTTTGAAGAAAGTGAAGAATTTTGAATGGACTTCAGAAAGCCAATAGGCTTTTGAACAGCTGAAAAAGTATATTGCTGAGGCCCTGTTGTTGGCCAAACCTAGTCCTGAAGAGACCCTGTATTTATACCTAGCAATATCCGAACAAGCATTGAGTGTCGTTCTCGTTCGAGAGGAAAATAAGGTTCAGAAGCCTATCTACTATGTGAGCAAGGTATTGCACGGAGCTGAGTTGAATTACTCACCCATCGAGAAGTTTGCTTTGGCGCTTGTAACAGCTTCAAGGAAGCTACGACCTTACTTCCAGGCACAAAATATTGAAGTCCTGACGGATCAGCAGTTAAGAAGTATATTGCATAGCCCCAAGGCCAGTGGGAGGCTAATCAAATGGGCGATCGAACTCGGGGAGTT
The DNA here is from genome assembly GCA_036435485.1 of Saposhnikovia divaricata. Lineage (NCBI taxonomy): Eukaryota > Viridiplantae > Streptophyta > Magnoliopsida > Apiales > Apiaceae > Saposhnikovia > Saposhnikovia divaricata. The sequence goes on from CM071600.1 coordinate 33,541,532, forward strand.
TGATATCACATATAAGCCTCGAACAACCATCAAGGCTCAGGCATTAGCTGACTTCGTGGTTGAATGTACCATAGACAACCCAGAAGTCGGGGGAGCAGGATATAGTACCAAGCCCAGAAGGTGAAGGTGAAGTTGAGGAGCTTGTACCTAATCAGAAGGAGTATTGGGTGCTCTATTTTGATGGGGCATCAAAAACAAAGTCTAGTGGTGCAGGCCTGGTCTTGCAAAGCCCCGATGGGTTTTTAGTAGAATATGCTTTGAAGTTGGACTTTCCAACAACCAACAACGAAGCTGAATATGAAGCCTTGATAGCCGGATTAGGCTTGGCCAGAATATTAAAAGTCAAGAACCTTAAAGTTTGTGGAGATTCAAGGCTCGTAGTATCGCAGGTGAATGGTGAGTTCGAAGCCAAGGATGAAACTATGGCAAAATACCTAAGGGTTGTGAAAGCCGTTATGACTCAGTTTGATGAATGCTATATGGAGCACATTCCGAGGGAGGAGAACGTCAAGGCCGATGCCCTATCAAAGTTCGCCTTTTCTGAGATAGAGAATTATGCAGGGAGTGTTTACTTCCAGGTCTTGAAGGCCCCTTCCATCAATTCGAAATTGGTGGCACCCATTGATATAGGAAGTTGTTGGATAGATCCTATCAAGGCACATTTGGAAACGGGATGGCTTCTCGAAGACGCCTCGGAGGCGCGGAAACTATCAGTGAGAGCATTGAGATATGTCTTGATTGAAGGCATCCTTTACAAGAGGTCTTTTGTTATCCCGTACTTGAAGTGTTTGAGGCCCCAAGAGGCAGAAGAAGCATTAAAGGAAGTTCATGAAGGGATCTGTGGGCAACACTTGGGGCGCAGAGCCCTAGCCCATAAGATCACCCGTCTGGGATTTTATTGGCCACAGATGTTGGTAAATGCGCAAAGTTATGTCAAGAAGTGTGACAGGTGTCAGAAACACGCTCCGATTGTTAGACAGCCTCCAGAGATGTTAACGTCGATTAACTCTCCTATTCCGTTTGCCATGTGGGGGATGGACATTCTAGGTCCTTTCCCTGTAGCTTCAGCACAAAGGAAGTTCTTGATAGTGGCTATCGACTATTTTACCAAGTGGATTGAAGCTAAGCCATTAGCTAAGATAACCACCCAACAAGTTGCCCAGTTCTTCTGGGAGAACGTAATTTGAAGATACGGTATCCCATGAATCCTTGTGACGGATAATGGGCGCCAATTCAACAATGAGGAGTTTAAGAAGTATTGTGAGGAGAACGTCATCGAGCTTCGCTTCGCTTCACTTCAGTAGCTCACCCTCAGGCTAATGGGCAAGCTGAGGTAGCGAATCGGATTATCCTTGATGGACTTAAGAAAAGGGTCGAACATTCAAGAAACACGTGGGTGGACGAGCTGCTGCCAATACTGTGGGCATATCGTACCACCTGTAAAGTAACAACAGAAGCTACCCCGTTTTTGCTAGCCTATGGAGCAGAGGCAGTAGTGCCCGTGGAGATCTCTCATGTGTCTCCAAGGGTGGAAGCATATGAGCAAGAAACCAATGAGGAAGGCATAAGGATTGCCCTTGATTTAATTGATGAAGTCATGGACGAAGCGAACGCCCGCAATGTAGAGCACTAGAAGAGGGCATCCTTTTATTACAACCATAGGGTTAAAGAAAGGTTCTTTAAACAAGGTGACTTGGTTTTAAGGAAGATAGAAGCATCTGGAGTTGGACAGACAGGCAAGTTAGCCCCTAATTGGGAAGGGCCGTATAGAGTCAGCAAAACGTTGGGAAAAGGTTCTTACAAGTTGGAAACCTTGGATGGAAACGAGGTGCCTCGTACTTGGCACGCCTCGAATCTCAAGATTTATTATGTTTAAGCTCTCCTAGTAAGGACTTAGCTTTTTGCCTATCTAATAGAAATAGAAATAAGGTTTATATAAAACCATTGCAGAGCATGTTGCTCATAGTAGTACTTATCATTTTATGTAAGGGCAGAGCCCATTTCACATTATTAATACAAGTTTGTTTTCCATTCTATGTTTCTGTGATTTTAATAATTTACCAAACACCTGATGTGTGTAAGTCTAGGATGACCAAGTACCGTAAAAAAAAGGAACATATGAATTAAAGGAAACAAGCATGTAGATAAAATACCCCTAAGGGACAGAGTTATAAGTTACAAACACACCGAATAAAAATATAAGTCCATGAAGGACCATAATCAAAGTCAGGATAAAGTAAGAACTGGATAAGAGCCACATGAGGCAAACATAGGCCATGCAAGGCTCAAAAGATAATCACTTCTTAACAGAAGCAGTCTTCACCAACCGTTTCTTGGCTTTGGGAGGAGCAACCTGAACAGGGACTTCTTCTTCAGTGGATGATCCCATCTCACCCTCTTCCTTGCTCTTGGAAGTTGAAGTCGAGGAACTGCTAACACTCACCGATCTGGGCTCGCGAATTCGACCGGCTAAATGGTGTTCTGAACTGCCACTTTGATCCTTCCCACGGGATTTTGAAGGGTGCCTCCCAGAACTAGATCCTGAGCGTTGGGGAGTGGCCTTAGTCCCAGAGCCTGAAGCACGCCTGTTTGCATGAGAGGAAGTTCCAGCACCCTCAACAAGGTCATCAACATCAGTCACCTTCCAAGGACTTGGATAAAAGGAAGGAAAAACGACCCCTTTGTGGTCATGGCTAATCTTATTCACAGCTTTTTCCCAACCTATAGTCATGCTGTCCGGTTGGACCTCCCTGTCATGTTCGTCAATGAAGGCAAGGAATGTATCCGAGCCCAAGTAGTTATGGATGATGGAATCCTCGTTGTTCTGGGTTCTATTCTCCAAGGCTGCATATTTTCCCCTAAGGGATGAGAGTTGGTCTTCGGAGGTGAAGTACTTAGCCTCCCATTCTTGAGATTCTTTCCGATGCTTCTCCGCAGCCTTGAGGGCAGTTCTTTCCTTATCCTTATACGATTTCCCAAGTTGGATAGCGTTCTGGAAATGAGCATTCATCTACAAGAATAAAACACCATAAAAAATTATGTTAAACCATGATGGTCAATATCTAGCAAGAGTAACAAAAAAGGAAGAGGAGATAAGCTTACGTTATAGGCGTGAAATGCCCCCAAGCTTTCATTTTCCCCAAGGTCCGTTGCTGTTGCAAAATGAACCTTGTCAACCGGGGCTATGGCATTCCGAGACCATTCCTGAGCAAGAAGATGGCTATCTCTGATAGCGTCCTGCTCGCATATCCCCCACTCAGTCATAAACGCAGTTTCCAGCTTTTGAGCAATGCTGAAGGAATTCAGGAACTGGAACGTCATCAAGGTTGGCCTCTTTCTCAGCCTTTTTAATCATCCTTTTAGTAATCTGAGGAGCATGACCCAGCAGGCTGTCAATCTCCTCAGCAACTGCAAGAAAAGACAAAGAAAACAATGTTGGAATAAGAACAAGTATGATGAGAATAAAGGAGTTAAAGTAAGAATTACCCTCGGGAGGGATACTACTAAGCCCGGTCTCTATCAAGTTATGCTCAGTCACGACTTCGCGGTAGTGAGCATTTTGAAAGGTTGAAATAAGCCAATCCCGATTGGCTACTTCTTCACTTGAGAGCTGCAGCTCATTAACACCCTCATCGTTCACGTGATTGAATTTAGACCTGAAAAATTCACCCCGGTCTCCTCCTTTCCATCTAAGGATGAAAAATTCGTGCCTCCAATTGTGGCATGAATCAGGCACGGAGGCAGCGTTGATAATCATTCGGGGCTTTGTACGATGTTGGAAGCTTACCCATCCTTTCCTAGTAACAGGGCTATTTTTGAAAGCAAACAAATGTCTAAATAAAGGAATGCAAAGGCGGATGCCTCCCTTGATGCATTCAACCATAAAAATGAAGATAAATTTCCAAGAGTTAGGATATAGTTGGCACAGGTTGATTTTAACTTCAGCTAGCAACCTAACAACCCAAGGGTGAACCGGAAACCTAAGGCCAACTGTGATAGCCTCTTTGTATACATATAAATTCTCAGGGTGCCAATTACAAGTTCTATCTCCCGGTGAGGGGATTCTGAGTCTCAAACCAGAAGGAAATTCATATTTGAGTAGGTCGTTAATATCTCCTACGCCTAAAGTGCTAGGGAATATGAAAGAATCAAATTCCGCATTGTTTGGAAACACGTCCCCGGGCTCATCTAAGAGTTGGGGTAAAGTTAACTGATAACGAGGAGGAAACACCTTACCTTTCCTATTCTTATCGTTGGTCCTCCCGTTGATTGCTTGGAGAAGGCCCTTAGAAGGAACTACGGTGCTCTGACCACCTTCACTTGCCATCATATTTGTCTGAAATTGAAAGAAGTGCTTGAATCTTGAGAGCTCTTCAGAGAAAAAATTTCTTTGAGAGAAGAAGGAAATGTGAAGAATGACTTCCACCCCTACTCTTTTATAAGGAAATGGGCGACCCCTCATAGCAGGTCATCTTTCCGACGACCCGCGTTTATAGGTTAAATAGCCGAAAACAGTAGAAAAAGGCGTTATGAATTCGAAATTGGGTCAAATAAACGATCTAATTCGTGAAAATAAACGAAATAAACGAATGGAAATGCAGGCTAGAGCCGCAACATAGTTAACAACCTAAGAGGTTGAACTAACTTATGCTTAATGAGCCTAAACAGATGATTAAGCCAAAATTCCATGATTAAGGCACTAAATAGAAAGATTAGCTAAAAAGCTAATACTTTATTGAAATATGGAAGATAGATTCTAAGAAAAATGGTGGGAGTTTTGAAACCCTACCCAAAATATAAGCCCAGATGGCCAACGAGGTTGTATGTCCTGAATTAAGGCGGTTAATTGAATTCAAGGCCTAAAATTCAGGAACCATTGAATAGAATCAAGCCAAGGCACGGCCTTACAAACAAGGTAGGAGTTTTAAAGTCCTTGAGAATGAAATCAAGGATAAAAACTGACCATAGTACCCTAGACTTGAAGTCAAGTATTGAAAATGAGAGAAATCCCTATACAAACAAATAAAGAAACAAAGACATCCATGGCAAGGGGGGCAAGGCCAAGGTTGTTTAAAACACCCTATTGCAAGTATGAAAGGGTGTCAACAAGCCAAGGGTCATAGTATAACCCAAGGTTATTTGAAACTAAGAGTTCGAGAACAAGTTAAAACCCAGAAGGTCCTGAAAACTAGGAAGAAGGTTGTTTGTGATCAAGGGTCACAAAATCAACCATGGTGTTGTAAACTCACTCTAGAAACAAGGAGGGGAGTTTAAAACAAGTTTTGGCTTTGGTCAAAGTCAAAGTCAAAAGTCAAAGTCAACGGTCAAAGTCAACTAGTCAAAATTTGACCAAAATTCAAAAAAAAAATTCCATGGGGCCCAGCCGACCAGGTCCCCTTGGCCGAATGGCCGACCAGGGTAGGCCGACCAGGCTACCTTGGTCAGGTGTTCAAAACACCTGGACCCCCTTGGTGGTTTCATGACCTTCAAGAACGCTCAAAAATGCTCCGTTTGTGCCCAAATTTGAGATTTCGAAACCTTGCAAGGTTTTCTACAAGCCTAGGTAGGTCTCTCAGTGGTTTCAAGAAGTTGAAAAAAAGAAGGTGTTTGAAACAAGGTCTTAGTTGAAAACCATCTCAGAATGTGGTATTTTGCCTCTAAAACGTTCAAAAATGCATATTTTCATGTGATTCTTGCTTATACCAGGAGACTATAAGAATCCCTATCATATAAGCTCAACTTCAAAATTTGAGTTTAGAAATGTCAGGGGTGTTTGAAACCAGGAGGGTGTTTGAAATCAGGAAGGTGTTTGAAACACCTTGCCCAGAAGGCCGTATTTCTTGTCTAGACAACTCAAAAATGAGAATTTTCACGTGATTCTTTCTACAACCATGAGGTTATAAGAATCTCAACTAGATTGGCTTGATTCCAAAATTTGGTATTAGGGTTTCGCTAATCGCAATTAGGGGGTGATTAATGTAAGAACCCCAAATTTTGGATATAATTAAAACTTTTTATTAAGTACTGATAAAATGAGGAACAATGATTCCGACAACAAGGTCACCAGCTCTAATGAATGAATGGAATGGATATGGATTCAAATACTTATATGTCATGAAGAATGCTAAAGGGTGACAACATAGGTAAGAATAATCTATCTCCTAAGGGAATAAGATATGGCAATTCCAAGCAGGAGAATATTCTCATGTCATCCAGATAGATAGCGATTAATCCAGTGGTTCCGTAAAAAGGTTAAGGAACGATCGAAAGAGAATACGGACAATTGTACAACCCTAGATGAATAAGTAAAGAATAAGGATGAATAGTGATTTTGGTGTAATTGAGAATATTATTAGACGACGCTATATAGAAGTATTCAGAACGGATTTCTGAGTTCGTATTCATGATCCAGGGGCGAAATAAGTGTATGTAAACGACATCGGATTCAGAAAAATAGCACTTTTATTTTCTCCGAGATTTTCCTGGACACTGTAAGACTTGAGGATTTATTTAAGGGATTTAAGGAATTTAAATTCGAGAAGTATTAAGAAAAATGGAGAATGTTATTATAATTATTAAGAAGGTTTCCGGTAAAACCCTAAGTAGGAATCTTTGAGATATTCCTCCGAACGATCAATCAAATTGAGCAATAACCGGGCAAAGAATCAAGCAGAGAGCCAAGGGATAGTCATGTGCAAGAGGATAAGGTCAAGTAGACAAGATAATTTCAATGCTAACTAGTACCATTAGAGATCAAACCAACTAGTTAGCTTAAAACACCTCATCTCACCACAAAATACTAACACATGTCCAAGGTGATGCAAGGGATGAGCAAATCACTTTATTAAAGTGCCTTTATGCTAGATATTATCCTAAAACATCAATAATGCAAGAGAACCAAGCAAGCCAACCACCCTTTTCTCACTTTTCTCTCCCATTTCCAGCAGTTTACATTTTCCAGGGCAGGGGTCTTGGCAATTTTTTTTCACCTAGTTCTACTCATCTAAAAATCATGAAAAAATTCACGGAGCTTCTACACATGGAGATGAAGTTGTGGATTTAATTTCATAATTTTTGAAGATCGTTTGGATGGGTAAATAAATTCGAGAAGCCACCCTGTTTTTCCCCTTGAAAGAGCCACTTCGAATTTTTGCTTAATTCAAGAAGCAAAATCAAGCTTCCAACCATTGTTTGACCTCCAAATTTTTATGGTGAGTTCTATATTTCATAAAAATGATCTCCTAGAAATCTTAGCTTCAATCTCCACTTTTTCCATTTTCAAATAAATCATTGAAGATGAGGGTGAATAGTGATTTCTAGAAACTAACTTTGATCTCTTGATTTGTTTGGATGATCTAAGCTTGGTTAAGGTTATACAAGGACTATGCAAGGTTTTATAAGGCTAGTACACTCTCCAAGGAAGGTATAACCCTTGAAACCCTTGGTTGAATCTTAAGTTTCAAGCATGTTCTTGGTGGGTTTTAGCTTAGATATGATTATGATGTTATGTTAAGCATTTAAGCATGATTATGTAGTTGATTAAGTTAGTTTAAGAGATATGATGATCATATTGGTAAAGTGATACGTTGTTGGACTTGTTGAGATGAATAACATGTTTACAAGTTGTTTAGATGCCCGGTGTAGCTTGGTATTGTTGTTATGATTTTTGGAATGTTCGATTTATAGCCGTCGTAATGCCAAAATTTCGTTAACCTTAAGAAAACGATTTTGACAGAACATGTAACTCCCTGTTCGGCTTCGTTTTCTGCCATGATAGGATAGATCATGTTATAAGCTTCGTTTTGATATAAAGATCGTGTGAAACGGACTTACGGTTTAGGAGTTATGGTCGGTTTACTAAAAGTTGTTCGAAACCGTAACCGAGAATTCGTAATTAAAAATGAACCCTCGTAAAATACGTAAGTCAGTGGCGAATCTTGGTAATTAAATACTAGAGGTAAAAAGGGAGGTGTGAGAGAAAACTTCATGTGAATCGGATCATTTTTCGATTTTATAAAAATGTTCGAATCTAGGTTAAACGCGAACGAACCCCTTAAAAGTATAACTTTGGATATAACGTAGAAAACGAGCGATAAACTCGAGATATAATCTTGGTTCGTAATCGATCAAATTTAGAACTTATACGACTTAAGTATACACTAAGTGTGAGTACGATGACATGTCTTAATGACGAACAAATGTCAAATCGTATCGGTAATAAAAAGAGTTACACTAAAAAGGGGTATAACGAGATAATTCGAAAACATGTTTCGACTTAAGTTAATACTTAACCTTTTGAAAAATGTTAAGTGATTAATCTCGAATTTCTTGACTATTATAGATCGCCGAGCTGACTCGGGACACCCTACAACTAACCCCACCCGTGCTCAATTACCAGGCAAGTGTTCAAACCTTTGAACCTGTTGTTGTGATAATATATGTATATGATTTCTGTTTTACATATGCCATCGCATGCATGCCTGTTTCCAATTATATTGTGACTCTGGTTTTTGTGATACTTGTTCCCTGAATTGATATTGGCTTATAGACTAGATACAATTTATCAGTAATAAGCCGGATTGTTTTGGTAAGACCCTTAGCGAAGGGCATATGATATTCATTCTAAATATAGACAGGGAGTCGGTATTTTAAGTTATAGATAGTCGTGGAAACCCGGAGGGATTCCAACGACAGATTATTATTTATCAGAGGAAGGTTATTGTTAAACGTTATAATATTCCATAAAGTATCAATTACTTGGAAATATTTCGAGGAATGTTATTCGAGTATTATCTTAGTCGAGAGATAATAAATGAATGTTAATTTTGAATATTCATTTAGAGTTGATATTTAATGAATATTATTTTGATATTCTTTAGAATGTTATTTATTAAATGAATATTACTTTTGAATATTCATTTAAGGTTTTATGTACTTAATGAATATTATTTTAAAATATTCATTGGAAGTTCTATTTACTTAAGGAATATTATTTCGATTATTCCTTTAAAGTTTTGATTACTAAATGAATATTATTTGGATATTCATTTAGAAGATTATTTATTAAATGAATGTTATTTGGATATTCATTTAAAAGAGTAAATATTAAATGAACATTATTTTCAAATATTCATTTAAGGTTTGACTTATTTATTGAATACTATTTTAAATATTTATTGGAGCTTAATTATTTAATGAATATTATTTCGAATATTCATTTAAGGAGGGATTTATTTATTAAATAATTCCATATATTCATTCGAGGATTACTTACGAGCAATATTATGAGTTAATAATATTCCATAATTATTATTGAGTAAATAAATATTCTTGGAATATTTATTTAATTCTTTTAAAATTCTTTTTAAAATAATTTATATTATTCGGAGATTACCTTCCACCTCCAGATATTATGTAAAATATTTCGGAGTCTTTTTACGACTATTTTATCAAGGAAAGGTTCCCAACTCTTTCTTTTTCATTTAAATCTATCTTAAAAGGATTTAAATGCTCGCTCAAACTTCCATATTATAGGGGAACCTACTTGAGCAATGTTATTTATCTTGTTGACTTCCCGGTCATAATTTATCCTCTTCACTCGCAACTTGGTTGCTATGGACTCATTAAGTCTGTGTTTACCTTCTCATCTTTCGAGGGGTAAGATTGTTGGAACAAGTTGATGTTCGTTACCAAGCAATAGCTTGGAAGTTATTGGTGAATTTTCCTTTCCAACTAGATACGACTACTTTGTAGAGTCTTATCAACAAGTATTATACTTGGGGAAAGGGGGACGAACGTTACATTCAGAATCATGAATTCTATTGGAACTAGGAGTCGTGTAAGAGGCCGAGTAGCGCCGGTCCATCCCCTTTGGCCCAACCGTTGGCCTGGGAGAGCTAGTAAGGCGGTAGACAAGTAAAGCCGTCAGTTCTTCCTTCTACCGGTAGTAAATCTAATTTGAGCTGTACGATCTTGACTGATCATCAAGATTGGAACAGCGGGCGCGGTGAATACTCCATCATTGGTTCATCATCCAAACTTATTTATTTCCTGCAACATGATTACTGTTGGCAGAGCTGGAAAAGTGTTCGTAACTAGAATTGCAATATTTTCCTTACAAGTTCCTCTTTATAATATCTTGCTTATTTTCGACAAAGCAGATATTCCCTCATATATTTACATTTTGAGTTACCTGGTAACTTCATCGTTCATATTATACTGGCATCATTTCCGTAAATGCATGGCATATGGTTTGAAAGATACTTTTGAACTGTTATATATTATCGTTCAGTTAAATATTATTGTTGGTGGGCTATTGCTCACCCTTGCTTTATTATTATATCACAACAACAGCTAGACCAGATGACTCGCACAAGGCGCACTCGATGCTGGCGAGGACGATGAGACTACCAGAGCCGAAGAGAAAGCTATTGGTAGGATAGATTTATTCTTTCAGTACCAAGTATATAGTCTAGTATGACTAATATAAATGGATGGCAAAGAGTATGTATTTATATTAAAATTCTCTTGGGTTGTAAGAACTCATAATGTGTTTAATAAAATTTGGTTGTTACTCTGATTTCATCTCTCGGACTATAACGGGTGTGTTTTATGTTATTGTTTTGGGTCACAAGGTTGTAATTTAATATTTATGTTGAACTGTGGATGGGAATTGAGACGGTAACGACCAGATCCCTGACCCCGGATTTAGGGGTGTTACAGAAGTGGTATCAGAGCGTACGTTATAAACCCCAGAGATGAGGCGACGTTAAAACAATAAATTCACTAAGATAACAAGAACTCTTGCCAAGTTCATAGTCGGACTACTTAATGTAGTGATGACCTATAAAACTCTTATGGGAACTATTAAGTATCATGATAGTAACTTAGCTCGATATCCCATCGACAAGTAAGGCAACAGACCTTGAGGCATACGAGCAGCAGCGCGATGATGCTTTATTATATATTGAAGATCAGCGGGTAAATTCAATAGAGTACCCTACTGGAGACCCGGAAGAGGTTCCAGCAGATAAGGAAAATCTTGTTAGGTTAAGGAGCTTACCCTCGAGGAATGATGGCTGTAGCCAGAAAGACTGAGATGATTAAGGTATAGAGCTCAGAAAAGTGGGCATAAAGAACTAAGCTATTAGAAAGAGAACTGAAGATTCATGTTGGATTCGTGGCTGGACTACTGGAGGTAGTACCAGCAAGTAAGACGGATTGGACGAATTACTTGAGATCTTATACGGGAATAGATGAGAATCATTAGAGACTTTCATATTAACGAAAAGAGTGCTAGAAGGATGTATGATTATCAAAGGCATCGATATAAGGCGAGGAGCAGAGTCCCTAGGAATAGTTGAGAAGAGGCAGTAAGTGCCATATCATTTGATAAATGAATAAGTATGAATATTGTCAGTAATAATTCGCCATGAGAAGGCAGATGTCATAGGTTGTAATTTATGGAACCAAATTGAGGTTGATGAAGTTGTTTTATTCAAGAAAATGTCCATTTTATGAATGAATCAGTTAGAAAGTGAAAACATTGGGAAGTGACAGCATGATTGGATAAAGTTATATAAGGAAGTAGTAAGCAAGACAATGATCTCAGAACCTACCGGAAGATAAGACCAGTGAGTCAAGACGAACTCGTAATGAGACTATTGTCAGAGACTAAGTATAGGGTTAATTTAACTCAGTGAAATGATGAACCAGAAACGTTAGATGCATGTGACTTAGAGGAATATTAAATTCTTTCTTTTCTTTGAATGGATTATAGTAGTTACCTTAAGTTTACTCTGACGCGGAATTATAACGGATCAAGTAATACGATCAGTAGTTAAAGAGAAAAATGTGAGAAAATCTTCCTGGAGCTAAAAGATGAAATTGGTAATGACCAAGAGTTGGCATTGTTTAATGGAAAAAGGGAGACTTTTTGCTTCCAACGACGCTTCGCATAAAAGATTAGGATGTGTGCTTGCGCAGCACGACAAAGTACTTGCGGATGCATTCGGACATCATGGTTCACCAGGTTCGGATGGCCTTAGTAGTGCAAATTTTTGTGGAACAACCAACTCCGACGGTAATGTTCCTTCTGAGACTGGTAGTCAGGTAGACTGACATTTGGTAATATTGAATATCAGGACGTATAGGTATCAGGACGTTGTGACAAGTTTCAGTTTAAAACTGTTAATTCCCTTCTAAGGGATGTATATAATTGGTTCCTCTCCAGGGGTTAAATTTCCAACCCGATGACGATTATTTCGTTAATTATGACTGCTTACGGTTCTACCTACTAGGAGGTTCATAGAACTATTCTTCAGGTTTCGAAACTGGTCTCCTTAGTGTTACTAGTCGATGGATAGATTGACCAAAATTTCCCTAATTCTGGGAAGAACTTCAACGAATTTTGGCAAACCTTGTCTTTCTGATTACCAGAGAACATCATGGAAGAGAGTAGAAACTGGGGCAAACCCCGTGAATTGGGTAAGGTAGCCGCTACATGGGTTGGTGGACAGACCCCGGTTATCGCGATTGATTGTAGAAATACAATGATGAAGTGAGATTGGACGAAAACAGGAAATGTAAGTAAGAAACCAGCCGGACTGAGAAACTCCGAGATTGACTTAAGTGAAAAGGCTGTTATGCCAGGAATGGTAAGCTTGCGTGGCACGTGGTAGTGATAAGAATAGTTGAAAAGATAAAAATAGAGGAAAGGTGACCAGAGACGGTGCCGAGAAGTCGATTAAGACTTATATGGAGTAAAGTTTTGGAAAGGTAGAAAGGTATCAAAGTAGAAGGCACTATGCCAGCAATTGCTAGAAAAGTAATGCTAAATTAGCCAACCCCTAAAATCATATATAATTTTAGTGTGGCCAGTTGAGGGCAAGTCACAAATGATTATCAAGTGACTAGACCAGCAATGAAAGAACAAAGCAGGGTTGCTTCTAAGAAAGCACCGACTGCAAGGCCTTCTGATATAAAGGAAACATTAATGAGATCGTAGGAATCTTCTGCTGAACAGCCTATGTTTTGATTGGGAATTCACTAGACCTTTTTTGGGATGGGGTCACCCGTACTAAAGTGACTCATGTGTATATGGTTGTCCAAGATTACGAGTAAAATGGAAGTATAGTGACTTGAGATGTATGATGTTAGGGTATCGTGAATACCATGAATATATTATGACGGAGGAAAGTAAACAATGAAGGTATATGAAGAGAGTATAGAAATGGTCAGAAATTGAACAGTATGCGGTAGGAACTTTCTCTGAGGCAAGTACCTTTGCGAAGAACGATAAGCACTAGGAAATTCACGTTGAACTCGACCAATATCTTTCAGAACATCCTTGCTACCATTAGCAAGTTCTGTAAGAGAGCAGATAGACCTACGTTGTCTTTTGGAAGGTCAAATAGGTTGACCACTATTTGAAAGAAGAAAATAGCAGTAAGCTACCAATCGATTATCAAATAAGAATGATTGAAAAGAGACCCTTATTAAGGATACATGATTTGATTGCCAATTATAGGATGCAGGAATTCCTTGGCAGTTGAATTAAGGATAAGATATCCATAAAGTAAGGCAAACCCTGGGGAATGCACAAGGGATGGCACTAACCCTAATAAAGACATTGTGAATTCAGATGATATGAGTTGGATTTGCTAAGGCAACAATGACCTGTACAGATTATTAAAAAGAGTTCTGGAAAGAATAGAGATAGAATTATTAGGGTATTGATCAAAGACGTTTTGATATACCCTGTACCTAGAAAATACAGGAGGAATGATGAGGACGACCTAAGAAACCTTACAAGGAAAAGCTAATATTCTGAGTTTCCAACTAGAAGTTTGGAAGAGAATGTAAGACACAATAACAATATACCAGATGATGCATGTATGAAACCTTGAGGGAGTATGGATTGAACCTATAAAGGTTGAGATTATCCTAAGATAAGGAAAGAACTAAGAAAAGAAGTATCCTAAGTAGGATTGGGAATAAACGTGATAAAGTTCCCACGGGTAGTTGGAAGGAATGACTTATGGAAAAAGACTGATAGATATATTTTTCTCCTTCAGCAGAGCTTAAGGGAGAATGCTTTCACCCAACAGTGATGAGAATGAGGTAAAAAAAAAAAATTGAATTGAAATGTATCCGGAGAACAAGGATTACCAAAAATTACTATTATTAGGAAAGGCCAATGAGGTGGCCGATAGTTTAAGTATAAAGGAATAATTACAAATGTTCATACCGAAGAAACATAATAATATTTGGAAGGACCTTGAAGGTCATATCGGAATGGAGGAATTTACATTCCTTCTGATGATTGTGCAAGAATCGACGGTAACAGTAGTTTAAGTAAAGATTCGATTCCTGATGGGTCTTAAGCATATTACATACCTTAGAAGGTCCCGTTTTGAGGCAAACCAGGACCATGATACAAAAAAAAAATTGACGAAGTAAACCATTAAGTTTCCAGTCTTTTATGGAAGATGCATGAGTGATAGTTTCATCAACCTGACTTAGCTGCGATGCTTGAAACTCTTCTGCAATTCTATCTACTTCATGTAATATCTACATCAAGTTCAGGAAGTGTTCCTTATGGATAAGGAATAGTGATTACTTTGTCTCCCTAAAGGATTGAAACCCGTACGGTTAGCTATTAAGGCACTACGTAAGCAACAAGCGATGGTGATTCTTCTAAGAAAGTAGATGACAACGTAAAGATAAAGAAAGTGCTGCTATTGATAAGCTAAATGGCATGTTGATGAATGACAAGCAAGTTTGTGTTAGTGTACTTCTGCGCAAACAAGATAGAGAATATGAGGTTGATGACTCATGATGCTAAATGTATTCCCGTGGAAAAAAAAATTAATGAGACTTAGAGAGAAGGGCAGTTGAGCCCGAGACTTATTAGGCCACCTGAGGGTTTAAAGTGTTCGGAAGGTGGCATTCGAGCCAGTTTTACCCCCAAAGCTTATAGCATGGTAGTAACGTGTTTCTTGTGGCAAAGCTACACCAGTAAAATGCAGATGCTCAACAGATGATAAGAGTGCGAGCAGGTAGGTGTACGACCTGGTCTGACTTACGAAAGACAACCTGTGAAAAACCGCGGGTAGAAAAGAATAAGTGATGAGAAACAAGTTGATAGAAGTAGATTATATTGGATCTAAGCTAAAGAAATCGGCCAGATTCATTTCGGAGGTTTTAAATGTGAAATAATGTGATGATTATAGAGTAAATTTGACGGGATACCAATAAGGAGGTGCCAAGTGCAAAAGATGCCTCAATAAAGAGATGAAGGTGGAAGTAAATAACAGAGGTAAATAAATATCAGATAATAAGAAGGATGTGATTGATAAAGAAAAGACTGGGAAAGCAACTATGGAATGTGAAGTAAGGAATGTTATGAATGGATTAATAAATGGGTTTCTGATGAATTATCGGGATGACAACCTGATAGTGTTAATATAATAGATATGAAAAGCTAGTAGCGCGACATGGAATGTCAGTAACAATGATGTCTAGCGAGAAACCTAAGATTTAACCTGAGAGGTTGAAAGATTTTTCCAAAAGTGTTGCTAAGGTTGAACTAGAGTATAGGTCCATAGAATAATGGACAAAACAGCAAGATATGTTGACACGTGAAATTGCGATCAAATGGTATTGGATATAATCATGATTATTTTCTTCTTTGATGAACCCCTATAGTTCAGAGGTAAATTCTGAGTATGATATTTTACAAAAAAAAAAAATTCTATAATCCTTTAGAATTCTTTTCTTTTCTTCTCTCTTATTCATCTTCTTTATGAATTGAGAAGAACAACCCTTTAAGGAGGGGAGGTACTGCTACGTGACTATCTGTCTATGTGATAGAAGTCTAAGTGGAATACCATAACTTGTTTAATTGCTTGTCAAGTACTAAAGGCTGGCCCCCTTCTGTACTAACTATGCAATATAACAAATGTTCAATTGATCATAGTGATCTCTCAATAAATCTTTCCACTTCTCTATATTGATCGAGATTACGAAGATTAAGGCGATCAGGAAATGCATAGTGCGAGTGAGGTTATCTCCGAATTCGCAATGCGATAGTAATACCGAAGTCACTGTAGATACCAATAAGGGTGATATTATATGAATGAGTAAGAGCAGAACCAGGATAGTGTGATGTGCAAAAGTAGAAAAGTTGATAAAAAGGAAAAAGAGAGTACTGTAGCACTACGGAGATGTGCTGTAAACGGGTTGAAATGATTAAGGATCAACCGAGGACTGGAAAGCTAGATGACAAACAAGAACCCGATTGTTTCCTACCTGATTCCGGGACGGAATCCTTTTAAGGAGGAGAGACTGTAAGAACCCCAAATTTTGGATATAATTAAAACTTTTTATTAAGTACTGATAAAATGAGGAACAATGATTCCGACAACAAGGTCACCAGCTCTAATGAATGAATGGAATGGATATGGATTCAAATACTTATATGTCATGAAGAATGCTAAAGGGTGACAACATAGGTAAGAATAATCTATCTCCTAAGGGAATAAGATATGGCAATTCCAAGCAGGAGAATATTCTCATGTCATCCAGATAGATAGCGATTAATCCAGTGGTTCCGTAAAAAGGTTAAGGAACGATCGAAAGAGAATACGGACAATTGTACAACCCTAGATGAATAAGTAAAGAATAAGGATGAATAGTGATTTTGGTGTAATTGAGAATATTATTAGACGACGCTATATAGAAGTATTCAGAACGGATTTCTGAGTTCGTATTCATGATCCAAGGGCGAAATAAGTGTATGTAAACGACATCGGATTCAGAAAAATAGCACTTTTATTTTCTCCGAGATTTTCCTGGACACTGTAAGACTTGAGGATTTATTTAAGGGATTTAAGGAATTTAAATTCGAGAAGTATTAAGAAAAATGGAGAATGTTATTATAATTATTAAGAAGGTTTCCGGTAAAACCCTAAGTAGGAATCTTTGAGATATTCCTCCGAACGATCAATCAAATTGAGCAATAATCGGGCAAAGAATCAAGCAGAGAGCCAAGGGATAGTCATGTGCAAGAGGATAAGGTCAAGTAGACAAGATATTTTCAATGCTAACTAGTACCATTAGAGATCAAACCAACTAGTTAGCTTAAAACACCTCATCTCACCACAAAATACTAACACATGTCCAAGGTGATGCAAGGGATGAGCAAATCACTTTATTAAAGTGCCTTTATGCTAGATATTATCCTAAAACATCAATAATGCAAGAGAACCAAGCAAGCCAACCACCCTTTTCTCACTTTTCTCTCCCATTTCCAGCAGTTTACATTTTCCAGGGCAGGGGTCTTGGCAATTTTTTTTCACCTAGTTCTACTCATCTAAAAATCATGAAAAAATTCACGGAGCTTCTACACATGGAGATGAAGTTGTGGATTTAATTTCATAATTTTTGAAGATCGTTTGGATGGGTAAATAAATTCGAGAAGCCACCCTGTTTTTCCCCTTGAAAGAGCCACTTCGAATTTTTGCTTAATTCAAGAAGCAAAATCAAGCTTCCAACCATTGTTTGACCTCCAAATTTTTATGGTGAGTTCTATATTTCATAAAAATGATCTCCTAGAAATCTTAGCTTCAATCTCCACTTTTTCCATTTTCAAATAAATCATTGAAGATGAGGGTGAATAGTGATTTCTAGAAACTAACTTTGATCTCTTGATTTGTTTGGATGATCTAAGCTTGGTTAAGGTTATACAAGGACTATGCAAGGTTTTATAAGGCTAGTACACTCTCCAAGGAAGGTATAACCCTTGAAACCCTTGGTTGAATCTTAAGTTTCAAGCATGTTCTTGGTGGGTTTTAGCTTAGATATGATTATGATGTTATGTTAAGCATTTAAGCATGATTATGTAGTTGATTAAGTTAGTTTAAGAGATATGATGATCATATTGGTAAAGTGATACGTTGTTGGACTTGTTGAGATGAATAACATGTTTACAAGTTGTTTAGATGCCCGGTGTAGCTTGGTATTGTTGTTATGATTTTTGGAATGTTCGATTTATAGCCGTCGTAATGCCAAAATTTCGTTAACCTTAAGAAAACGATTTTGACAGAACATGTAACTCCCTGTTCGGCTTCGTTTTCTGCCATGATAGGATAGATCATGTTATAAGCTTCGTTTTGATATAAAGATCGTGTGAAACGGACTTACGGTTTAGGAGTTACGGTCGGTTTACTAAAAGTTGTTCGAAACCGTAACCGAGAATTCGTAATTAAAAATGAACCCTCGTAAAATACGTAAGTCAGTGGCGAATCTTGGTAATTAAATACTAGAGGTAAAAAGGGAGGTGTGAGAGAAAACTTCATGTGAATCGGATCATTTTTCGATTTTATAAAAATGTTCGAATCTAGGTTAAACGCGAACGAACCCCTTAAAAGTATAACTTTGGATATAACGTAGAAAACGAGCGATAAACTCGAGATATAATCTTGGTTCGTAATCGATCAAATTTAGAACTTATACGACTTAAGTATACACTAAGTGTGAGTACGATGACATGTCTTAATGACGAACAAATGTCAAATTGTATCGGTAATAAAAAGAGTTACACTAAAAAGGGGTATAACGAGATAATTCGAAAACATGTTTCGACTTAAGTTAATACTTAACCTTTTGAAAAATGTTAAATGATTAATCTCGAATTTCTTGACTATTATAGATCGCCGAGCTGACTCGGGACACCCTACAACTAACCCCACCCGTGCTCAATTACCAGGCAAGTGTTCAAACCTTTGAACCTGTTGTTGTGATAATATATGTATATGATTTCTGTTTTACATATGCCATCGCATGCATGCCTGTTTCCAATTATATTGTGACTCTGGTTTTTGTGATACTTGTTCCCTGAATTGATATTGGCTTATAGACTAGATACAATTTATCAGTAATAAGCCGGATTGTTTTGGTAAGACCCTTAGCGAAGGGCATATGATATTCATTCTAAATATAGACCGGGAGTCGGTATTTTAAGTTATAGATAGTCGTGGAAACCCGGAGGGATTCCAACGACAGATTATTATTTATCAGAGGAAGGTTATTGTTAAACGTTATAATATTCCATAAAGTATCAATTACTTGGAAATATTTCGAGGAATGTTATTCGAGTATTATCTTAGTCGAGAGATAATAAATGAATGTTAATTTTGAATATTCATTTAGAGTTGATATTTAATGAATATTATTTTGATATTCTTTAGAATGTTATTTATTAAATGAATATTACTTTTGAATATTCATTTAAGGTTTTATGTACTTAATGAATATTATTTTAAAATATTCATTGGAAGTTCTATTTACTTAAGGAATATTATTTCGATTATTCCTTTAAAGTTTTGATTACTAAATGAATATTATTTGGATATTCATTTAGAAGATTATTTATTAAATGAATGTTATTTGGATATTCATTTAAAAGAGTAAATATTAAATGAACATTATTTTCAAATATTCATTTAAGGTTTGACTTATTTATTGAATACTATTTTAAATATTTATTGGAGCTTAATTATTTAATGAATATTATTTCGAATATTCATTTAAGGAGGGATTTATTTATTAAATAATTCCATATATTCATTCGAGGATTACTTACGAGCAATATTATGAGTTAATAATATTCCATAATTATTATTGAGTAAATAAATATTCTTGGAATATTTATTTAATTCTTTTAAAATTCTTTTTAAAATAATTTATATTATTCGGAGATTACCTTCCACCTCCAGATATTATGTAAAATATTTCGGAGTCTTTTTACGACTATTTTATCAAGGAAAGGTTCCCAACTCTTTCTTTTTCATTTAAATCTATCTTAAAAGGATTTAAATGCTCGCTCAAACTTCCATATTATAGGGGAACCTACTTGAGCAATGTTATTTATCTTGTTGACTTCCCGGTCATAATTTATCCTCTTCACTCGCAACTTGGTTGCTATGGACTCATTAAGTCTGTGTTTACCTTCTCATCTTTCGAGGGGTAAGATTGTTGGAACAAGTTGATGTTCGTTACCAAGCAATAGCTTGGAAGTTATTGGTGAATTTTCCTTTCCAACTAGATACGACTACTTTGTAGAGTCTTATCAACAAGTATTATACTTGGGGAAAGGGGGACGAACGTTACATTCAGAATCATGAATTCTATTGGAACTAGGAGTCGTGTAAGAGGCCGAGTAGCGCCGGTCCATCCCCTTTGGCCCAACCGTTGGCCTGGGAGAGCTAGTAAGGCGGTAGACAAGTAAAGCCGTCAGTTCTTCCTTCTACCGGTAGTAAATCTAATTTGAGCTGTACGATCTTGACTGATCATCAAGATTGGAACAGCGGGCGCGGTGAATACTCCATCATTGGTTCATCATCCAAACTTATTTATTTCCTGCAACATGATTACTGTTGGCAGAGCTGGAAAAGTGTTCGTAACTGGAATTGCAATATTTTCCTTACAAGTTCCTCTTTATAATATCTTGCTTATTTTCGACAAAGCAGATATTCCCTCATATATTTACATTTTGAGTTACCTGGTAACTTCATCGTTCATATTATACTGGCATCATTTCCGTAAATGCATGGCATATGGTTTGAAAGATACTTTTGAACTGTTATATATTATCGTTCAGTTAAATATTATTGTTGGTGGGCTATTGCTCACCCTTGCTTTATTATTATATCACAACAACAGCTAGACCAGATGACTCGCACAAGGCGTACTCGATGCTGGCGAGGACGATGAGACTACCAGAGCCGAAGAGAAAGCTATTGGTAGGATAGATTTATTCTTTCAGTACCAAGTATATAGTCTAGTATGACTAATATAAATGGATGGCAAAGAGTATGTATTTATATTAAAATTCTCTTGGGTTGTAAGAACTCATAATGTGTTTAATAAAATTTGGTTGTTACTCTGATTTCATCTCTCGGACTATAACGGGTGTGTTTTATGTTATTGTTTTGGGTCACAAGGTTGTAATTTAATATTTATGTTGAACTGTGGATGGGAATTGAGACGGTAACGACCAGATCCCTGACCCCGGATTTAGGGGTGTTACAATTAACCTCGATTATCGACGTTTAAGGACTCCAACTCTAAAATTGACCTATCTCAAGGTTAACGGTGGATATCCTAGTAGTAATCACATTAAATACGAATTGGTTAGCCTCGATTAAGACCTTAGTAGCCCCGTTTAGGGTTGTTTAGCCCCGATTAGGGCCGAATTAGTGTTTTTTGCTGAAAAATTAGCCCTTATTAGGGCTTACGAGCAATGACCGTCTGATATTAACCCTAACTTAGATAAGTTGAGGGAAATAAGTCACTAATGAATCTATGTTAAAGGATCCTATGCACGAATTGCACTTGGATTAGTGTCTATGAGCTCGAAACGGCACTAATCGTATTCCCGAAAGGCCCAGAAATCTTAAGAAAAAGGTTCAAGAGGCCAAGGAACGTTTAACTTTCTTAAGTATTAACTTGGGAGAGAATTTTAGTCGTTGTGAATGTGTAGGTCGCTCCACACTTCACAGTAAGACGGTACCCTGGTAGGGTCGAGGTGACCTTAAACTTCTACGAAATCAAGTTTTCCTAGAAGTTGGGGGGCAAATGATATGGGTGAAAAATAATCCCTAAAGACATAATTAATATAGTATTTATTGGCTCATAAATAAGGCCCGAAACCCTAGTTGGGCATTAAATTCGCGGTTGATGATTAAGCCCAAAAGAACAGCCCAAACTGGGGACGCCCGGTATAAGCTTGTTTATAACATGAGCCTGATCCATAAACCGGGAACGTTCTAGAAACCAGGAACGTTCTAGAATATCCTAGGGATATTGTGTTGCCTCCAAGGCACCTAATTCAACATGGAAACTGATTCCTATAAGGAAGGAGTCAGAACCTTCCTCAATAACGATGACTTGTCCACCAAGTCTCCAAACCATACTACGATTCTAAAGACCCCTACAGCCTATATAAAGGGCCAGACCCCTCATCTCAGAACTATGTTTTTTGGCTTGATTCTCAACTTTGAGATACGTAGGCATCTTGTGAAGACCCGAATTAGGTCACGGTAACACAAGCGCAGCCATTAAAGCACGAAGCTCACGGACCCTAGCCGCAATTCGATAACCCTACTTTTTGTTCCACAACATTTGGGACCGGAGAATTCTATTAATTTAGAGATGTATTAAATAATCGATAAATTAATAATTATTAATTTATAGAGAATTTTTGACATCAAAGAAAATTAATTTCCAGTTATATACATTTAAATAGAATGAATTGCACAATTTATATTTTATGCTTAATTCAATTAGTTCAATATATATTGTTTACAAATTTAATGAGTATTTGAAAAATTCAAATTAAATATTCATGTATATTTAGATTATATAAAGGATAAAACAACATTTTTTGAACCTTTTTCACGTAAAAAAACGTCTAAGACATCAAAAATATTGATTAATAACTTTTTAATGCTTTACGAAAATATCACATTCGAACTTTTGGATGTAACAAAGATGGTTAAAGATGAGTTTCATATAGATTCAAATTTTAAGAACCCTAGAATCATATTTTACAAAAGGGTAATACATATATTTTTATGATCATGAAGAAATTATTAATTTATAATATTATTGGGACCATATATTTATATAGGGTTTTCAAAAAAAATATTATTTTATTATCTTATTGAATTTGATCATTTTTTGAACTGGCAAAAATTGAGACCGGAAAAAATTATTAATTTAGAGAGATTATTAATTTATTGAGTATTAATTTAGGAAGGTTTTACTGTATCTTTTGTCAATGTAAGATGGGCTTTTACTATTAATAAATATAATACAATGCTACCTAACGGGCTCATCATTTCCTGTAGTCACGTGTTACTATCAAATTTTGTCGATTTCATTAGTGGGCCTCACCTTTCATTACGCACCACAAAGTTTACAAAAATGGTTACCCAGCAAACAATTGGGCTTACACTTTCCCTTTAAATCGGTTGATTGGGTACAGTATCTGCAATTCATTTTTCATTTCCAATGATCTCTTAGTTCATTATTTATAAAATTTAGTTTAAAATTTGTGTGATGTACATAGATTTTTTTAATAAAAATGAATTTTTTTAATTTGAATTAAAAAGTTTAAAATATAAATTTTGTAATCTTAAAATTTTAAATGATATAATATGATAGTAATTATATATACATGGTGTCTGTGATATTTTAAGAAAATGATGGATTTTATTTTGAAAATATTGAAAAGATGAATGTTTTAGCTGAAAAACGTAATAAGTTAGTTATTTGTTATTATAATATTATTATTTTATTTTACCTAAATAAAGCTATCCGAATAGGTTTTAGTGGGAAAAAAAACTAAAAAGGTCATGTATTTTAGCTGAAAAAAGTAATTGGTTAATTATTAGTAATTATAATTATAATATTTTATTTTATTAAATAGAATTGCACAACGTGTTTTTAAAAAAAAAAAAAATTAGTTAGATAAAATATAAAAGATACTGTATTTTACGCGAAAAAGGAAATTGATTAATTTTAAAAAAATAGAAAATGTAACTTGTTTTACCTGAAAAAGAAAACATTTAACTTAAATAAAGTTAGCCAAATAGGTTTTACTCGAATAGGTTTTACTAGAAAAAAATAAAATTAAATTAAAGAAGTAATGTGTTTTAGCTAAAAAAGATTATTGGTTAATTATTAGTAATTATAATTATTACATTTTATTTATTAAATAGAATTGCTCATAGTATTTTTTGAAAAGGAAAAATTTTAGTCAGATAAAATATAAAATATAATGTATTTGACGTGAAAAAGAAAATTAATTAGTTACTGAAAAATAGAAAAGATAACTTATTTTACCTGAAAAAGTTATTAGTTATTAGTAACTATAAATAATTAAGTAAGTATAATTAAGTAAAAATAACATGTATCGTTAAGTATAGTAACTATAAATAATTAAGTAACACTATGCCATACATGACTTTACACAACATTTTTACATGGTGTTGCCGTTTGAGAAAGTGATGTCGTAGTTATTTTCATCCTTACCTATTACAACACCGAGTATTTGTGTTAGCCTACACGTGATAAGTGTTGTCGTAGATGTTGTATAATATATATGATTAACTAAAATATAAATAAAAGAATCATTTTACATAAAAGTGATAAAAATTCTTAAAAAAAGATTTTTTTTTTTTTTTTTGGAATATGAATTGGAATGAATGGTATTTTTTTGAAAGTAATGTATTTTTCAATAATTTTAAAATTTATAAATTTAAAAATTTATGTTTTTTAATTAAGAAATTGTATATATGTATTAAAAATAATTAACACAATAAATAACACTTCACATAAAATAATAAAAAAAATTGTGAAATGAATTTATTTGTTATATCAAATAATTTATTGATTGTTTTGGAATTTGAACTAGAATGAATGGTATTTTTTTTGCAAAGTAATGTATTTTTTAATAATTTTAAAATTAACAAATATAAAAATATAAAAATATAAAAATTTATTGTTTTTAATTAAGAAATTATATATATGTATTAAAAATAATTTACAGTAAATAACACTTTACATAAAAAGTAAAAAAATTGTGAAATGAATTTATTTATTATACTGAAAATATTAAATTAAATAGGAGTGAATGGTGATTTTTTTTGTATAATTTTAAAAGAACAAATTTTGTAAAAAAAATTGTTTTCAAAAATTAAATAATTAAAAATCTTGCATCAAAAAAATGAAATTTTAATTATTAAAACTATTAGTATGAAATAAGATTGAATGCATATTTTTTTATAAAAGTATAGTTTTTTATAATTAATTATTAAAAATAAATAATAATTTTAAAAAGAAATTAAGTTATAAATTTTGTGATAAATTTTATTTTTATCATTAGAACTATCATTTTGAAATATGAGTGAGTGATGAAAATTTTATAAAAAAGTATATTCTTAAAAGTTTAAAAACAATAAATTAAGAAAATTATAAATATTTATTAAAAAGTTTAATTGCTTGTCTTTGGATTTGTGAGAGCGGCTCTGAAAATTCTTAGCAGCAAGTAGACCGCCTTCGCCAAAACTTTTTATAATCTCTCCGTTAAAACAGTTTTCTAAAAGGTCAAAACATTATCTTTTTCTCTCAATCGAGTCGTCAACAAACACGCGGGTCAATTAGGGTTTCAAGCTAATGCTATCAAGCTAAGGGCTGAGGGGTTTAATTAGGGGTTAGAGATTGATTTACAAGCTAACGTTAGCAAGTTTTGTTGTACAAGATTATGGTTTTGATTTAAGTTTCAAGCTTTAATTATATAGGGTTTACACATCAGGTTCTAGCTTCAGGTACAGTTGAGGTTTTTTAATCTGAAATTAGGGCTTTCAGGTATTTTCCCCCCTCATTTTGATTTCTTCCATGTAATTCGTTTTGTTAATTTGTGGCTTAGATACACCAAATTTTGTTTATGTTATTTGGGTATACACCCATATATGTGTATATACATGTTGACACATGTAAGTCTCTCTCTCACTCCCTCTCTCCCTCTTCCTCTCTCCTAGTATGTACAATTTCTCAATAGTTTATTCCTATAAGCTTCAATTGGCTGCTCATGGTTTTGGTTACATCTTTGATAGGCTTTTATGGTTTTGGACTTCCTTTTCCATTCATCCAATATGTACTTTTGATTCTAATATATCCGTATATGGGTTCATGAATGTAGTGGGGTTAAAGATGTACATACTAACTGAGATTGGATTCAAATGGTCTCAATTAATTGAATCCAAAATTAAACCACACTTTTGAATCCAATCTTGAGCAGGGCAAAAGTCTTAAGTGGTTGACGCTTTTGCACAATTTCTAATATATCTTGTACTGCTCTGCAAAAGAGTGATATTATCTATTTCTATATTTCTACTTGTTTCCATAAAAGATTATGAAGTTATGGTAATATTGTGACCCTCACAATTACTTGTGATGCAGGTACCCTTGTGAATCAATCGCAAGCATTCTTGTCAAACCACTCTACTTCACTAAGATGTACCTGGATGTGAAGAAAGTTCTAGCTAAAACGTTCTTTGGTCCTCCGAATGAGGGAGTTTACAGCCCATCTATTCAGCCACTCTGTATCAGATGGCAAGGATGTTCTTGGCATGTTCTCTCTCTCTTTGTAAATTTCTATCTATCATTCATCTACTTTGGCAAAACATTGACTTGGTTCATTGAAATAATGTCAGGTTTCCTGATGTATCATTCATCTAGCCAAAGATGCCGAATATACATTTTTTACCAGTCAACTTATCAAGCAAAGACAATCCAGTAATTGACAATCAGTGATTGTAGGTCACATACGAATTATTTTTTTACTTCTATGGATCCATGAACTTCAGTTTGACAAGATCAGCTACAATGCTTACTAATTACATGGGCTATATGTTTTTGCTATCGCTATTTGGAGGTTTTGTTTGTGATATTTTCTTGTCCAGATTCAAAAGTTGTGTCCTGTTTGGATCTCTAGAAGTATTGGTAATGTTAATCTCCATTTCAACTATCAAGTTATCATTGTAACGATTTTCGTTTAAATTTTTCAATGGTGAAGCATAAATACGTAAACATGCTGCCAGCCGATTATATATCCAGTGGAGTTGTGTTAATTAATTGTGATCATAACGGTTAGCTAATTGTCTAGTGCGGTTCAAGATTGGATTCAATTAATTTCAGGGCTATGCAGTTCTAGAAACACAAGCATTTATCAAACACTTGAGACATTTGGCCTGCCAGGATGCTGACAAGGATGGAGCTTGGGTGCCAGTAATTTCTAATTCCTTTAATAAGCTTAGATTGCGTAAATTTTCAAGTTCATGTCAATCTTTGTTATAAGTTTCTCTGTTTTCTCATATGATATAGATATATGTATATAGTTTGATCATTGATTATTTCCGCACAGGTTGGTGTATTCTATACACTGTTAACATAATTTGTTTTTGCCTTGTGATGTACTATATTGGCCTACAAATTCATGCCCTATGATAAAGATAAAATGGAAATTATGCAGGTTTTCCTAAAAGTTCACAGAGATGTTATATGTGAAAAGTTTCAACTAATAAAATTGTAGAACAGTTGCTGATAGTTTTTGTATTTACACCTTGTAGGATTTGAGAAGCAATGTTTAAGAGAATGAATGAGAAGAAAAACGGGGCAAAGCAAAGTTAATGAAATTGAAGGTCCAAGACGAAGTTGATACAAAGGTGAATAAGGTCCAGAGGAACTTGACATGGATATATAGACTCTCTAGTGTTAGATATACTTTTTTGTATTTTCATTTCCTTAAGTAAGGATATTTTCCAAACTTGTAAACCTTCCTTTGATGTTCTTGTTTTGTCTTAGAGTTGTGGATTATAAATTTTGTAATTGCATAAATGATTATGTTTGGTGAAATGAAAAGAACATACTTTAGCTATTGTTGCATTTATTATTGTGGGAAATGAATATATATATATATATATATATATATATATATATATATATATATATATATATATATATATATATATATATATATATCTGTGTGTGTGTGTGTGTGTGTGAATTTAATTTACAACAAATGCGTATCCTATGGCAACACAATTAATCATGTTGGTGTAGGTGTAAAAAATGTTGCAAATGACCCATTTTACAACAAATGTGTATCATATGGCAACACATTTGATCATGTTGCTGTAGGTGTAAAAAGTGTTGCAACTGACCCTACGGCAACGTCGAAAAAACTAACACCCGAAAAGTGTTGCCGTAGAGATTTTTGAGGTTACGCCAAAAGTTTTTGGGCCTTTGGTAACAGTTTTGAAGTGTTGCCTATAAGAATAATTAAGTAAAAATAATATGTACCGTAAAGTAAGGGCAAATAAATAAAATCAACAGCTATCGTACCGACCGACCAAACTTTTAACATTTCAGCTATTATATAATAGTATAGATAAATGTTTGATTCTTAAGAAATTAGTGGGTGTTCATCTCCGACAATTCTTTTTATATTGATTTCCTAATTAATTTTCTATTATTAAAATTAGTTTGAATCCAAAAAGTACAAAAGGAAGGGGGATTCCTATTATATAATAAGGGTCTTACTCAAATAAGAACCCATATTATTGGTGAGAATCAGCCACAAATTTTTGCAATCTAAATTAAATCCTAGCTAGCCACACAACTAATTTTTTCAATATTTTTTATCCTATCTGGGTAGGGGCGATGCTATTAATATTTGGGAAGATCATTGGATTTAATGCCATGAAAATGAGGTTTCTCGTCCAAACATGTGCACTTTAAATTATGTTCATGAATTGTTTAATGAAGAAGGGGATAAATGGAATTCAGATTTAGTTCATGCAGTTTTCGAAAATGATGTTGCTAAAAAAATTTACAACATGCTGATCTTTCCAAGGATTCCTGATTCCATCTTTTGGGCATACTCAAATAACGGGGAGTTCACAGTCAAATCTGCCTATATTCTAGCTTTGGAATGCGATGGTGTTTATGCAGCTTGGTCTAATTTAGTGCACGATGAAGTATGGAAAAATCTATGGCATGCCAAGGTTCCTTCAAAAGTGAAGATTTTTGCATGGAGAGCGCTTATAGATCGTCTTCCTACAATAAAGAATTTCACCAGGAGGGGACTCATACTCCCAAACTCTGGTTGTGTCCACTGCTCACATGATCAGGAGGATAATTTTCATGCCTTAATTTCGTGCCCCTGGCTTGATCAAATTTGGAGAGAGTTCTTAAAATATAAATATATTTTGATGCAAAATATTTTATCGGTTCCTGATTTGTTTTCTAAAATTGTTACCATCGATTCTGAAATTTTTGAAGTTTGTTTGGTGCTACTATGGAAGATATGGCATGAGAGAAATAGTTTGTTTCGTGGAGAAAAGGCAACAAGTCAAACCTAGATCATTGTGGGTGCAAAACACTATCTCTCAGATTATCAATATGCAAATCACCGATCTGTACAAGAAAATGGAGGAACATCAGAGAACATCATCCGTTGCTGGAGACCTCCCCCAAATGAGGTAATAAAGTTTAATTGTGATGCAAGTTAGATTTTTTCTTCTAAACTTGCTGGCATTAGTTTTGTGGGTCGTGATTCAAAGGGTCATGTCTGGGGATCTGGTGCATGGGGAGGTTTACAACTTAATTCTGTTATTGAAGCTGAAGCTCGGGCTGTTCTCTTTGCTTTGGAGGCTGCAAAAACTGGAGGTATAAAGAAGATAATTATAATGACAGATTCTCTTAGTTTATTTAAAGCATTAACGGGTAGTGAGGTTATTCTGCATATTAAAAGTCTGCTTAGTGAAATTTCTGCTATCGGTTCTACTTTTGAATGGTTTATTTGGTCTTTCGTGAAAAGAGATTGTAACAGGGTTGCTGACTTTTTAGCAGGATGGGCTCATAATCAGGCTATTAAATTGTTGTTTAGGAGCAAAGTTCCTGATATTGCTCATCATTTAATTGTTTTTGATGTACCCGATTTGAATTATTAATATAATGCTATCTTGGTTATCAAAAAAAAAACCCGTTATCTCTTTACCCAGCACCACCACCTACCACACCACCTGCCACCACCCTCGCTCACTGCCTGCCGCCTCCTTCTCATCCATCTATCTCTTTCTTTCTCTCTCTCTCTCTCTCTCTCTCTCTCTCTCTCTCTCTCTCTCTCTCTCTCTCTCTCTCTCTCTCTCTCTCTCTTCTCTCTACCCACCTGCCTTCACCCACCAACACCTCCCCCACCACCTGCCTCCCCTCCGCCTCTTGCCTTCACTCCCCGCCGTCATTCCTGCCCCTACCGCCGATTTGAATTAGTACTCTGATTTGTGGTGATTTTTCGTTCATTTTTGGGTGATTTTTTACAATCTGAAAATTCTGTTGTGGTCGCTGTGTGGTGATTATTGTGTCGACGGTGGTGATTAATGGAGACAACGGTGGTAATTATTGGTTGTTGTGTTGAAAATGTGGTGATTTTGTGTTGAATTTGGGTGTTTGAAGATAGTGGAGGAGTGATGATTTGTAGGTATTAGCAAAGTGGTGGCCAGAGTTAGTGGTGGTCGAAAATGATGGTGAAATATGGGTGAAACTCGAAGAATGTGCTGGTGATTTCTGTTTAACGGTGATGATTTTATTCAGTGGTGATTTTAATGATGGCGTTGGTAATTACTGGTGGTCACCGAAGATGGTGGTCACCGGTGTTGGGAGTTGTCCCACATCGTTTGTGGGAGGGCAGATAGCTAGTTTATAAGCAGCCAGTTAACTCCATTAGAATGAGGCCTTTTGGGAGTTGCCCAAAAAACAAATCTGTGCAGGTTCGGCCCAAAGCGGACAACATCATGCTAATGTGGAGTTAAGGCCTGTTTAGCAAGCCCAACAAGTGGTATCAGAGCCATGGTTATAACGGTCCATAACAATCTCATGATGGGCTTCTAGAATGGATCAACGAAGAGGCATATTGACTACCACAGGATAGGCTTCAAGAGGAGGCAGATGGGCTTCCAGTATACATGGGCCTAGGGGAGCCAGATAGCCAGGAGCTTTCAGTATGGTTCGAAGGGGAGCCGATCACACAGAAGGAGGCAGATTCGACAGGTGTCGAGCCTGATGTGTGAAGGGGGAGATTGTTGGGAGTTGTCCCACATCGTTTGTGGGAGGGGCAGATAGCTACTTTATAAGCAGCCAGTTAACTCCATTAGAATGAGGCATTTTAGGAGTTGCCCAAAAAAGAAATCTGTGCAGGCTCGGCCCAAAGCGAACATCATCATGCTAATGTGGAGTTAAGGTCTGTTTAGCAAGCCCAACAGCCGGAAATGGCGATCACCGGTGGCCACAGGTGGTAGATGGGTGGAGGTGCAAAATATTATAAACGAAAGATCTTTTAATAATTTAGAACAAGTTTAGGAGTGCTTACTTCAACAATCCTCCTAATTTGTGTCTTTTTATTATTGTTATTATTATTATTATTATTATTATTATTATTATTATTATTATTATTATTATTATTATTATTATGATAACATTAAAGAAAAAGAGAGAAGTAAGAGTGCCTTAAACATAAACAATAGAAGTCATGTCCTAATTTTTAAGTAACCATTTAAAAGATTATTGAAATATGTATTTAAATCAAATCCCTTAAATATTGAATAACTTTTAAGGAACTTGCTCTTAACCCACAGTCCAATAAGATTGAATTGAAAGATACGAGAGGGTTATTAAAATATTCGAGGAGAG
Organism: Saposhnikovia divaricata; assembly: GCA_036435485.1. NCBI lineage: Eukaryota > Viridiplantae > Streptophyta > Magnoliopsida > Apiales > Apiaceae > Saposhnikovia > Saposhnikovia divaricata. Next base: position 33,572,849 of record CM071600.1, read on the forward strand.
CCCAGTTTAGTTTTTTTCGTGAACTTCCCATTTGCATTCATCCCGGCCCGCCCGATCCCGATCCGATCCCCGCACCGAACGCGGCAGGGAATCGGGGATTTTTTCGGGTACGGGCCGGGAAGCGGGGACAATTTTCAAAAAAAATCGGGGAGCGGGCCGGGGCCGGGATTTTATGTCTCCCCGGCCCGATCCCCGACCCCCGCCCCGATTCTCAATCCCCGACTCGATTTCACCAAATTATAATATATATTAATAATCATATATTAATATATACGAATTTCAAATACTTTATATTGGAAATAAAATGATACTTTAAACTTATATGATTGTTTTTCTAGTAGTTAAATAACTTCATTTTCATGTTATTTATATTTGTTTATTTAAGTAATATTTTTTTTATCTTAATTTAGTGCTTAAAAAATTGTTTCAAACTCACTAGTTAGTGTTTAAAATTGTTTAAAATGTTATTTTTTGTATAAAATGAAATTCCCCGATTCCTCGCGGGAATCCCCGTTACCCTTTTGGGCCGGGAACAGGGAATAAAAAATAATCCTCAACGGGGATCGGGCCGGGGACGGGGATCGGGTTTGAATTCGGGGATGGGGACGGGGATAGCACTCCCCGACCCTGAATGCCCCGATGTCCATCCCTATTCCCATTTCATCAATCTTTAATTTATCGAACATGAATCTCCAATGCACATGGTTTGCAATCCTACATGTTTGTATCGAAACGTCTAGTTAATTAATATTTAGAGTACATCGTATTCTCAACCGGCTTCCGAAGCTAATGACTAATCCAGGGTGACACAATTTATATTAAAATCATATATTTGTCTACATATATCATATTACCAACCCCAAAACATATGCTAATTAAGGCGAAACCAAATTTTGTCTACCAACAGCAATAACAAGGAAATGCATCTTAATATTTGCTGCAACATTGTTATACAAGACCTTGCATATATAGTTGCATATATCCTAACAAACTTGTGTGTAAATACAAACTACACGTTTCAAGTATATAGGACTATAAGCTATGTAAGTAAAATAAATTCACTCCGATGGCATCCAGAATTGAAGAAGAATCTGTTGATGCACTTTCTTCACTAGACCAGAAATTACACGTAAAAAATTTCATATGGTGCGAAAAGGAGTGGCCATTACTAAGCTTTGACGAGTTCGAGGATGGGGATGACGTTCCGGTTATAAGTCTCCATGGAGTTTTGGAGTCTAAGAAAGGTGACAATTATGAGAAATTGTGTCAACTTATGGTGACAGCTAGTGCAAGATGGGGTTTTTTCTGAAAGGAAATAAACAAAAGATAACGAAAGCTATATAAACGAAACTGCAACTGATTTACTGATATGGAAAAGCTTTAGAATGGAATGCATACGATTACAAGGGAATGCTAACTACTTATAGAAAATGTCTAACCAAAGCCTCTAAAAACCAGGAATGATTCTCCTAGTTTATCTCTAGCTGACTTATTCAGTTTCCTAAAACTTATCAATCTCCCACAATCTTGTTCAAAGACTGTAACTAACATCCTACTTATTTGGAAACAAATCAATCGAATATGTTTAGATTAATACTAATCCCAACATACTCCCCCTTAATCTAAACATTTTCCAGATTTTTGACTCCTAACAAATCTCTCATTCGTTCAAACTTCACTGCCGCCAACGCCTTCGTTAGGATGTCTGCACGCTGCTCGTTTGTTCGGACATGCTTGATAACAATTAAGCCTTGCTCAACACAATCTCGAATAAAGTGATACCTCAAGTCAATATGTTTACTTCTTCCATGGAAAACAGGATTGCGAGCCAAATCCACTGCAGACCTATTGTCGATATACAAAGTAACAGGACTCGACTTGCTACCAGTAATATGATTGAGAACCCTTTGTAACCAAATTGCTTGACAGGCAGCAGCTGTGGCTGCCATGAATTCAGCTTCACATGAGGAGAGAGCAACACAACGCTGTTTTTGGGAAACCCAGGTGATCAAGTTTTCGTCAAGGTAAAATGCCATTCCTCCTGTGCTCTTCCGATCATCTAAATTACCTGCCAAGTCGCTATCAGAGAACCCAGATAAGATGTAGTTGCCTCGTCCCTTTGCATACACCAGCCCATACTGTAATGTTCCTTTTACATAACGGCAGATTCTTTTCACAGCATTCATGTGTGTCTCGGTAGGCCTCTCCATGTATCTACTGACAATTCCGACAGCGTAGGCTATATCAGGACGTGTGTGCACCAGGTACCTTAAACCTCCTACGATGCTCTTGTAATGTGTAGGATTCACTGGTTTGCCAGTCGAGTCAGCAGTTAACTGAAGCTTATACTCCATAGGAAATTTAACAGAATTGCACTCCGCCATCCCTGCCTTCTCAAGTACTTTCTTTGCATAATTTGACTGCCTTAACTCAATAGAATCCTTGCCTTGAGTCACTTCCAAACCCAGGTAGTAAGATAACTTCCCAAGATCAGACATGTCAAATTCACGACTCATGTCCCCCTTGAATTTGGCAATGTCTGATACATTAGTGCCTGTGACTAACAAGTCATCGACGTATACACCAACGATCAGAGAATTGTGACCATCCCTTTTAGTATACACAGCGTGCTCGAACGGGCATTTAACAAAACCCAATTGCAACAGATATTGGCTAAGTCTAGAATACCATGCCCGTGGGGCTTGACGTAGGCCATAAAGAGCTTTCAAAAGTTTGTAAACTTTATGTTCAGAACCCTTTTTGACATAACCCTTCGGCTGTGAAACATAGACTTCCTCGTGTATGACTCCATTGAGAAACGCAGATTTAACATCGAGGTGATGCACCTCCCAATCTTGCTTAGCTGCTAGGGCAAGTAGCAATCGTACCGTTTCAAGCCTCGTGACAGGAGCAAAGACTTCATCAAAGTCTATGCCTTGTTGTTGTACATAGCCTTTCGCTACAAGACGTGCCTTATGTTTTGTCACCCCTCCATGTTGATCCTTTTTCACTTTAAATACCCATTTCAAATCGATGGGTTTGTGTCCTTCGGGTAATTCAGTCAGCTGCCAGGTATTGTTTTTCTCAATAGAATTGATTTCGTGATCCATTGCTGTTTTCCAAATTGTATCCTCCATGGCTTGTTCAAAACATACGGGCTCTTCTACTCCCATTAGCAACAATTCTTCTTCGAGTTCAATCTCAGTTGTGATGGCATAGATATCAGCAAGATTCCGGAATTTCCGAGGCTGTTCACTACTAGCACTTGAAATACTAGAAGGAGTAATATCTTCACTTCCATGTTGAGACGAAGATACAGGTGATACTGGAGTTCTGGGTGTTGAAGGTGTCACAGGAGAGACAGATTCGTCTCTACCCATGTCAGAATCATACGCATTTGCTGCTTCATCAGATGTACTCTCTCCTAGGATAAAATGACCATTTCCCTGTGATGCAAGATTTTTATCTGAGCCCCAATCCCATGCTTTACTTTCATTGAATACGACATCTCGACTAACTTGAATTTTCTTGGTAACTGGATCAAACAAACGATAAGCTTTCGTGCCAGGTTCTCTGCCAAAATGAACAACCATCTGACTTCGATCATCAAGTTTTCTCGTATGTATAGCAGGCGTTTTCATATAGGCTATGCAGCCGAATACTTTGAGACAATCAACACTTGGTTTCTTATGAAACCACGCTTCATGTGGGGTGATATTTGACATGGCTCGAGTAGGAAGTTTGTTTAGAATATGGACAGCATGGTTTACAGCCTCTCCCCAATACTGTGTAGGTACCTTTCTTTCCTTCAACAAGCTTCTAGCCATGGCAACTACCGTTCTGTTACGGCGCTCTACCACACCGTTTTGTTGTGGTGTGTAGGGTGCTGTGTAGTGTCGTAGTATGCCTTGTGCTTCACAAAATGATTCAAAATCCTTTGAACAAAACTCGCCTCCACGATCAGTTCTTACTACTTGAATCCCCTGTTTTGCACCATTCTCAACAAGTACTTTAAATTTCTTAAAGTAATTCAGTGCTTCGTCTTTAGCTTTGAGCATATAAACCCACATCATTCGAGTATAATCATCAACTAAAAGCATAAATCCAAGTGAATTAATTCTAAAGGCATGCTTGCAGAAAATTCAGTTTTAGATGGAAAGGGCTTACGAGTTTGTTTGGACATGAGGCAACCGCTACAAATCTCATTTGGTTGACGAATATGAGGCATTCCACGAGCCATGTTGTGTTTAGACATCATCTGCATTGCCTTAAAGTTCACGTGCCCAAGCCGTTGATGCCACAGCCAAGCTTCCTCTTCACCTTTTGTCAACAGGCAATAGTGCTGAGCTTCCTGAATATTTATTTTGTAGAGTCTATTGACTGATCTCCTGACTTGAACAAGCAACCTGCCACAGCTGTCATAAACCCACAGAGTGTCACCATTCATAACTACTCGATTCCCTTCTTCGGATAATTGCCCCAAACTTATTATGTTACTCCGAAGTGTGGGTATATAATATACATCCTGCAAAGTCCTGATTTCTCCATTCTTACACACGATCTGAATAGACCCCTTTCCTTCGATCCTTACCAGTGATCCGTCCCCAAACTTAACCTCTCCTCTTACCGATCTATCCAGTTTTTCAAATTTTTCTCGACGGCCAGTCATATGATTACTGGCCCCATTGTCGAGGTACCAAGTATTTGCTTCCATTTCTTTAATGCTACTTGGAGTCCTTTCCTCAACAAACGAAACCACATCTTCTTCACTGTTTTCATACAAAGCCATCAACAATGCAGGTTCAGTATCATTTACCTGCGTTAAGTTTGCCTCGCCTCTTTGTTGTCTGGTTCTCCGGGGTTTGCGACACTCCACTGCAAAATGACCATAAGCACCACAATTGAAGCACTTTACTTGGCTTCTGTCACGCACAAAACGATTGTCCTTTGCGCGATAATCACTTCCACTGGGCTGTGTGCTTTTACCAGATCTTTTCAACCATTCTTCTCGTGTTAGGAGAAGTTTCCCTTCGTTGTTCTCTCTCTTTTGCCACTCATCTTCTGTCAACAAAAGCTGTTGTTCCTCCGTGTTTTCAGACACACCATGCAAGCGTTCATCATGGGCCTTTAGTGACCCCATCACCTCCTCTACCGACATGGTCTTCAAGTCTCCAAATTGTTCAATAGTTGAAGCAATTTGAAGAAATTTGGTTGGCACAGCTCTTAACAATTTCTTCACCACGTATTCCTCTGCAATCGTCTCTCCCAACGCCCTGATGTTAGTCACCAAACCATTGAGTCTCATACAGAAATCGTCGAGTTTGTCCGTGTCTTTCATTTTCAGAGACTCAAACTCTGATTTGAGTGTTTGAGCCTTCGCTTGTTTCACCTTATCAGCACCTTGGCACAATGTTTTGATCGCCCCCCAAGCTTCTTTTGACGTTGCTCTCTCTGCAATGGACAAAAGTATGTCATCAGTGACACCTTGGTAAATGATGGCCAGAGCTCTTTTATCGACCTTTTCATCAACCGTAGCTTTAGGGTCCTTTGGCTCAATCGCTTCCCAAACCCCATGAGCCTGCATAAAAACCTTCATCTTCATAGCCCATGTAGTGTAGTTCGTCTTTGTCAACACTGGGTAGCTAAGTCCAAACGATCCTTCCTTGTTCTTGGTAGTATCCATTTCAATACGCTCCACAGGAAAGATATGTGCTCTGATACCAAATGAAAGGAAATAAACAAAAGATAACGAAAGCTATATAAACGAAACTGCAACTGATTTACTGATATGGAAAAGCTTTAGAATGGAATGCATACGATTACAAGGGAATGCTAACTACTTATAGAAAATGTCTAACCAAAGCCTCTAAAAACCAGGAATGATTCTCCTAGTTTATCTCTAGCTGACTTATTCAGTTTCCTAAAACTTATCAATCTCCCACAATCTTGTTCAAAGACTGTAACTAACATCCTACTTATTTGGAAACAAATCAATCGAATATGTTTAGATTAATACTAATCCCAACATTTTCAAGTTGGTAAATCATGGAGTAGCTTCAGAAATTACTAAAAATATTAAGCTTCGTTTGCACGAGTTTTTCGATCTTCCTATGGAGCAAAAGCTGAAGGGAGCTAGATCAGCAAGCCTGCCATTAGGTTATTCTGCTACTAATCCCGATTATGGAGAGAATTTGCCTTGGGCTGAGATCATACAGCTACTTCAATCCCCACAGCATACTCTAGGTTTGGCCAAGAATGTGCTTGGTGATCAGCATCAACCTTTTAGGTACATATTCAATCGAATCATTACAAGTAACTAATCCAAACGTAGTCAAAAAATTTATAATAACATATATATACTAGTATGTTGTAAAATTATGAACATTTAATATTGTGTCTGTGTGAGCTTCAAAATCTTGATTCGATTTTTGTTCTTTCTGTAAATCTTTTGCTAGTGATGCAATGTCTGAATACATGTATGCGTTGGACAAACTGGGAATGATCATTTTTGAGATGTTAGCTCATGGCCTGGGCTTGCCAGATGATTTTTTCACCAAGCACTTTACAGAGAAAGACTCTACGATGATACGAATCAATAGGTATCCACCTTGTCCCCTACCAGAAAAGTGTTTAGGGCTGGGTAGCCATTCTGATCCTCACACTCTGACAATATTACTTCAAGATGAAGTTGGCGGTCTTCAAGTTCTTCGAAATGATGAGCAATGGATTGGCATTCGACCTGTCCCAAATTCATTCATCATTAATATCGGTGACACTCTGGAAGTACGTTACCTTTCTGACATCTATTAGTATTGATCATCACATAGCTATTTATCACACACCTATTTATCTACTACTTAAAATCAAGCCCCGTTTTATTTTTACCCACAATATAGAGCTATCTACGTAATAAAATCTACTGGAATATGATATTAAGGATTAACTAAAGAGTCTTGTCAGGAGCGAAACCAGGGAGGGCAAACCCAGGCTAAACATTTTAATAAAGAATATATTTTTCAAATATGGATTTGTAGTTAAAATTAGTAGGATTTTTTTTTATTAAACCCCGGCTAGCATTAATATATATATTAGTGACATTTCATTTTAGTACTGGTTGTTTTTAAATCCTCATTCCACCACTGAGTCTTGTAACATGATATTTGGCATTTGTATGCAGGCATGGACAAATGGAAGGTTGAAGAGCGTGGTTCACAGAGCAGTAGTGAATAAAGACAAGAGGAGACTATCAATAGCTTATTTTATGAGCCCAGCGAGCAGTACCGTAATTGAATGCCCTCCCCAGCTAATTACACAGGACAAACTGTACGTTCCCTTTACATGGGGAGACTTCAGAAATCAACTATTGATTCAAAAGAGGGTTTCTGGAAAAACTGCCCTCAACAGGTATCGTCTTAATTATTAAACCCTGGCCTGGCCCAATTATAAATAAAAAGGGCTAGCTGTTTAATTGATCGAAACTAAACAGTTCCTATGATTTGTTTGCACAATTACAAAATAAAGTTTCGTATTTAATGCTAGTCAGTTGTTGATTTTAATCCCTTCAAAAAAATTGTTGACGTTATAATGGAGCACATCTTGGTAGAACTGACGGCGGTCCCATGTAAAATTTAATTTTCAATTTTAATATACTGACCAGTGATCAGAATATCAGATAGTAATTCCGTTATTTTAAATGTATGTGTCTACTATATGATTGCCCGTTCCTGTACGTATTTGCCTATAATTACCCTTTGACTACCAGCTTCCATGCAAGAACGAACAAGTACATTTATTGACATTGCATTATGTAAGCATAATCAGGGTACAGGGTTCCCTAATATTAAGGTGATTCAAGGTGTCAGCTTCAAGCCTTGAGTTAAACACATAATGAAAGTCAATGTTTGATTTCAAAGGTTGAGGAAGATGTGTGGTCTACTGGTTGAACAGGCGTACTTTGCACCATATAATTTATTTATTAGTTTAAACTAGTGGATTACTTCCTGTTTGATTAGATTAATCTTTGTTTATTGTAAGTTAAAATACGGGTGGTCAAAACGTCATTGTATAGGGTATTTTAAGACAAAATATCGATTGAATTTGCTTTTCCAACAAAGCAGTTAGTATCTTATTAGCATTACCCATACACATCTTTTATTTTAAAAATTAAGTTGTTCTACACATTATTTATTTATAATTTGGCCGGAAAAAAGACTCTTCATTTCTTTATAACCAAATAAAAGAGCGTTTAAACTAATGATATGAACCATCAATTATTTTCTAGCAAAATTAAGAAGCCAGTACTTATAAAGAATACCCTAAATAACTAATTTCTTATTTAGAGATACCTTGCTTTAATGAAATTAGAGGATTAAAAATGTAATTTAGAATGCTAGTACGTACAGATTATTACGTGAAGAACATGAAAATAAAGTTATCAAGTAGTACGTATTATTAGGTGCATTATAACATGAAAAGTTGATCTGTTTGCGGGCTCAAATATTTTTAGACAACTTACTATCCGTTTAATTTGTAAACAAACATCTAAATCACCACAACTGGATATATAATGGGCCATTCAAATTATAAGAGCAATTACTGCTACGTACGTTGATAAAAATAATACTAGTCCGCCATCGAAAAAGTTGTCTGTATCCTGAGAATTATAAGCAAGTTGGAAAACGAACAAAACAAAGACGAATAAAGTGCGTAGCTGTCTCCATTGTTTACTTTAGACCGTCCTCATTTTAGTCTTTAGACTGCGCCATCAATTCCTCATATTTCTCTTCTTCATTCTTAGTAGTATTTTTAAGGGGTAATTACTTGCACTATGTGTGGATGATAATTAATATTGTTAATGCAAGCCAGATTTGATTTAAATATTGAAAAATGCTAGAAATATTAAATTGGTACCAAAAATTGTTACAAAATGACGTGACATTATTTCCATTGATTTTAATTGTAATGGACCCGCCAGAATTATTCAATTAAAACATCCTAAAATGTCAAGTAATTAGTGGAATGTAATTTGTTAACAAATTTTGATAATTCTAGTACAACTTCTAATGAAAAATAATACAGAATTTTAATCAAGTACATTATGCTAGGTAGTGGGATTAGATTTCTTTATTTAAAGTCGATTGGTCCATTTAGCAATATCGTATACTTTAAATTGCATAGTAAATACAATATTCAAGCCACCATCGCGCGATTGATCTATATCGGCCACCTTTACTTTTTCACTTTAATTTTTCCTGGATTTGACAGACATTGTGCTGAATATTATATAAATTATAATTTAATTTTGTACAAAACATATGGGTCGAAGCTCGGTGTTGGAACCAGATATTTCTGAGTAGGGCCTTCGGTCAACCTGCAAGACAAAAGAATGCGAGGGTGTTGACCCTCGATTCACCTCCGGCGTAAGAGTAAGTTTTCTGGTTGTTTAAATGGTAGGGTAAAACGTAAAGAAATTGTGAAAGAGAATACTTGTGTGGTGATAATGAATTGTCCCTTGTTGTTGCTTACTTCCCTCTATTTATAGCCTTCGGATGTGGGCCCTAGGAGATGATGAGGAGAGAACAGCCGTACCCCACATTCTGAGGTGTCACTTGTTGAATGGACCGAAGCATCCAAGGGATCTCTATGTCTTGGATTCGGATCTCTATGTCTTGGATGCTTAGCACAGGTGTACAGTGATGGGCTTAATACAGCCTATTGGCCCGATGGGCTTCCAACATGTCCCAGGGCTTCGGTAAGAGGTATCCTCGGACCGAAGGCCGAAACCAATGGCCCATCTTCGGACTACCTTCTCGGCCATTATAGATGACGTGGATGACAGCTATTGATGAGAAAGAGTCGCGTGGGGAGTCGCGCCCATTAATGATGGCAGTTACTCCTGTCTTAAGATCTGCGCCTAAATCGTAGCAGTTGAATTTGTACCGTCCCTTGTCTTCAAGGGTCGTGTCTATTAAAACCTCAAAAGCCTTCTTTGTCTTTTTTACTTTTCTCCTTTCATATCGGCCTGTTGGTAAAAATCTCTTCTCATCCTTTCCTCCAAATTCGACGATTGGGAACGCCGGTTCGAACGATATCGCTGCTCCAACTCCGGTTGCGGTTCATCTTCAAACAAATTATCCCCAGGAACTCGACCTCATCTCCTACTGGACAATAAGTGAGTTTTTCTTCTTTCCTTCAAGAGTTTGTTGGTATGAAGATTCCTGTTCTTGTTTTGTGCAAATGCATGTGTTTTTATTTTGTGCAAATGCATGTATGTTTGTATGTGTATATGTAAATGTAACGGGGTTTTCTCTGACAATAAGAGGTTTCTGGGGATATGGGTTTGAACCGTTTGGGAATTTTACTAGTTTTTGTAGGTTTCTGTTTTTGTTTTTGGGAATTTCTGGGGCAAGAACTTTCTTCGGTGTCCCCAATACATTAAGAACACCCTTTGGTTCACATGAATCTGGGTTTTATTCGGCCGATTGATCCAAGCCCTCTGTACTCGGTTGCTGACCGAATAGGTTTTTTCCTCAAAATTTTTCTTATTTTCCGAGTACATGGCTGACTCCTCTGTTTCCGAACGCAGGAGATGGCTCAATCAGGTGCGGTTTCTTCGTATTCGGCGATGGCGCATTTTGGCGATGAGTCAAAATTTCCGGCAGCCAATCTTCTCTCGGATATGTCCGAAGAAGAAGTCTTACATATGCATAGTAGATATGACTTCCCCGAAGAGTACGAGGCATACGAGGCCGAGGAGGACGACCTCGTCTACCATACACCTGTTTCCCCTTGTCCTCACGGAAGCTTTAAAATAGGTATCTCCGAACGAGCTTTCCATTGCGGCCTTAGACTACCTCTACTTCCCATCATTAGGAGGTTTTTGATTCATACGAGGATAGCTTTAGGCCAGCTGGACCCGAACAGCTTTATTCACTTCAACGCCTTTCAAACAAGATGCATAAAGGCCGAGGTCGAGCCTTGATTGGTCCTCTTTCTTCATCATTATGACATAAGGAGGAACCCTAAATCGGCGGGCTTCTACACAATAGCCCGAAGGCCTGGTCGGGCAGATTGGGCTGCCACCAACTCTAGTAATCACAACACGCACACCAAGTGGTTTTTCATTAGTGGCCCGAGGTTAGACAATTACCGAGTGTGGCGAGAGATAGAGCCTCGGAACGTGCTGGCACCTGATATGTCTGATCAGGATAAGGCTGATTATTATAAAATCAGCCGACCGATGATCCCGGATAAGATTCCTCTAGCTATGAGCCGAGATAAGGTTTATCTTGACGCTATCCATTGGCGTGGTGGTAACATATCTTTTCTTTCTTTGGTAGATTTATGTTCGAAAATGATAACTCGCTAATTTTTTGTTTTGTTGTTGCAGTGTCTTCCAAACAGGATCTGGCTAGGAGGCAGGCCGAGAAAGCGGCCAAGAAGAAGGCCGAAGAGGAAGCTAGATTGCTTCGGTGGGCTGAGGAGGAGGCCAAGAAAAAGGCCGAGGAGCAACGTCTGATTACCGACGGAACCGAGACCGATCAAAATGATCCTAGAACTGTTTCTGAGTCCGGTCATTTAGCTGGTTCTTCGTCTGGTGGTACTGCTGACAATGTGAACAAGAGGATTCGGAATACCGAAGAGGTTATTCAGTCCTATCGTCCTTCTTGGTCGATCATGTCCACGGATAAGTTTGCTGCCCCTGCTCCTGCGGAAGCGAAGCAGGTTTCTGATGACTTCATTCATGCCATGATTCTTCCTGCCGATAGATCTGTTTATGAATCCACTGATCCCGTGTCGGCTTGTGCTGAGCTGTTGGGACACCTTACCATGGTAAGTTCCTTGCTACTTTTGCACTTGTATTTTTTGCACGTTTTTTCATTCGTTTCATGCTTGTTTTCTTGTTCGTTTCAGACTGCTCCTTGGGCTGCGGCCGTTCAGGACAAGGTAAAGGATATGTCCCAGCAGCTAAAGGAAGTAGAATCTCTCCGAAAGCAGAATGCCGAACTCCAGACTCGTGTCGGGAATTTGGAGGTCGAACGCAAATCTTTGGAGCTGGAGAGGGATTCTCAGTCGAGGCTGGCGGCGAGGAGGACCGAGCAAGCCAAGCGGAGTCGGCGGTTGCTGAAGAAGTCCGAGAAGAAAATGATCCAGTGCGAGGACAGGAGTTATGCGGCTGGTTTCGATGAGGCGGTGGTTCGGGCTCATGAGAAGGGTTGGGACTACAAGCAGATCCTGGGCATGTTTGAAGATCCCGTTACTCGTCCCCCAGAACCCGATCTACCTCTCGAAGTCAGTTCGGGCTCCGAACCTGAACTTTCGAATTAAATTTTCTTCTTTTGTTTTCGATCATGTAATGTAAGCCTTCGGGCATAACTTTTATTCGGATTGATGTAAGCCTTCGGGCATAACTCTGATCTTTTGAAATATTTATGTCGCTTCTTTTTTAATTTATATTGTCCTTAGCATAATATATTTGTCCTTAGCATAATTTTCATTTTTATGCGTCTTCGGACAATATTGCATCTTCGGCCGGAGCCTAGCTCTTAGCATAATTTTCATTTTTATGCGTCTTCGGACAATTTTGCATCTTCGGCCGGAGCCTAGCTCTTTATTTTGTCCTTAGCATAATTTTCATTTTATGCGTCTTCGGACAATATTGCATCTTCGGCCGGAGCCTAGCTCTTTATTTTGTCCTTAGCATAATTTTCATTTTTATGCGTCTTCGGACAATTTTGCATCTTCGGCCGGAGCCTAGCTCTTTATTTTGTCCTTAGCATAATTTTTATGCGTCTTCGGACAATTTTCCATCTTCGGCCGGAGCCTAGCTCTTTATTTTGTCCTTAGCATAATTTTCATTTTATGCGTCTTCGGACAATATTGCATCTTCGGCCGGAGCCTAGCTCTTTATTTTGTCCTTAGCATAATTTTCATTTTTATGCGTCTTCGGACAATTTTGCATCTTCGGCCGGAGCCTAGCTCTTTATTTTGTCCTTAGCATAATTTTCATTTTTATGCGTCTTCGGACAATTTTGCATCTTCGGCCGGAGCCTAGCTCTTTATTTTGTCCTTAGCATAATTTTCATTTTTATGCGTCTTCGGACAATTTTGCATCTTCGGCCGGAGCCTAGCTCTTTATTTTGTCCTTAGCATAATTTTCATTTTATGCGTCTTCGGACAATATTGCATCTTCGGCCGGAGCCTAGCTCTTTATTTTGTCCTTAGCATAATTTTCATTTTTATGCGTCTTCGGACAATTTTGCATCTTCGGCCGGAGCCTAGCTCTTTATTTTGTCCTTAGCATAATTTTCATTTTTATGCGTCTTCGGACAATTTTGCATCTTCGGCCGGAGCCTAGCTCTTTATTTTGTCCTTAGCATAATTTTCATTTTTATGCGTCTTCGGACAATTTTGCATCTTCGGCCGGAGCCTAGCTCTTTATTTTGTCCTTAGCATAATTTTCATTTTTATGCGTCTTCGGACAATTTTGCATCTTCGGCCGGAGCCTAGCTCTTTATTTTGTCCTTAGCATAATTTTAATTTTTATGCGTCTTCGGACAATTTTGCATCTTCGGCCGGAGCCTAGCTCTTTATTTCCCCGAGTATTTAAGGGATTTGTAAATAATTAAGGCTTTCTTCGGTTAATGAAAAATATTTCCTCCCTGCCTTAATTATGTCGAAATATCACTAATACTAAACAAGAGATAAGAACACATGTTTTATTCGGTCTGCCCCAAACATGGGTTCCTTATATTGACTTTATTTACAATAAGATGAAAAGGTCTTACTGGTAAAAACGACGAAGGCGGGATGCATGCCATGTATTTTTGATGGGATTTCCGTCCGAATGAGCTAGCTTGTATGTGCCTGGACGAACTACCTCTATCACCACGTAGGGACCTTCCCAATTCGGCATGAGTTTACCTTGTCTGGTCGGCATCGAAGTGGCTAATTCTCGGAGGACCAGATCTCCCACGTGGAATGATCTTTTCTTTATTCCTGAATCGTAATATTGGGCTGCCTGAAGTTGGTATCTTAAATTTCTCTGATAGGCTGCTTCCCTCTTTTCTTCAAGCAGATCCACATTTGCTCGGAGTCCGAATTCATTTGTTTCCACGTTGAATACCTGCGTCCGATAGGATTCTAGGCCGACCTCAGTTGGCATCAAGGCATCGGTGCCGAAGGCGAGTTTGAAAGGAGTTTCCCCGGTCGATGATCTCGGAGTTGTTCGGTAGGCCCATAAGACATACGGCAATTCTTCGGCCCAGAGTCCTTTTGAATCTCCTAGCCTTTTCTTTATCCCGTCGAAAATGATCTTGTTAGCTGCTTCGATTGCTCCATTTCCTTGAGGATGGCCTACCGAACTGAATCTTTGCTGAATTCCGAATTCAAATAGAAATTTCCTGAATTTGCTCCCAATGAATTGAGTTCCATTGTCCGATACGCATATCATCGGGATGCCGAACCTTAGAATAATTTGTTCTAGTACGAACTTTTTCGCGGCTTCTTCGGTGATGGCTGAGAGGGGTCTTGCTTCTACCCATTTGGTCATGTAATCAATGGCCACAATGCAATATTTGGCCTGTTTAGTACTAGTTGGCAGAATGCCCACAATGTCTACTGCCCACATAGCGAAAGGAATCGGGTTGAGTACCGAGGTCATTTCTTCGGGTGGTTGCTTCGGAACGTTACTGAATAATTGACATTGTTTGCATTTCTTTGCGTACTCCGAAGCGTCCTCCCTTACCGTTGGCCAATAGAAACCTTGCCTTAAGATTTTGAAGGCAAGTGACCGTCCTGCGAGGTGTTCACCACAGATGCCTTCGTGAATACTTTCTAATGCCATTTTTTGCTCGTCAGGGTCCAGGCATCGGAGCAAGGGCTGACTGGCTGATCTCCTAAATAATTTGCCTTCAATGATGGAGTAACTGGCCGATCGGTATCTGATTTTATGGGCCTGTTTTTAATCAAGGGGAAGGGTGTCTTTTTCTAAGAAAGCTCTAATTGGCGTCATCCAATTAATTCCTCGATGTATTTCTAGGCATCGTTTTTTGTCTATCGATGGTGCCTTGACTTCGGTCAGATAGATTGAACCTGTGAGATTCTGAGTTTCCGCCGAAGCCAACCTTGATACCGCGTCGGCTCGGCTGTTGTTTTCCCTGGCTACTTGGCTTAATTCGAATGATTCGAACATTAATGAATTTTCGCGTACCTTCGTGGCATAGGCTTTTGTTCGGGGGTCTCTTTGTCCGTATTCTCCCGAAAATTGTTGACGACTAGCATGGAATCGCTGAAAACTCTTAGGTGCTTTACCTCCAAACTTTTTGCCAAATCTAGACCTGCTAATACCGCCTCGTATTCGGCCTCGTTATTGGTTAAGGAGAAGGCGAATCTGATTGCTTGACATATCTCGAAGCCTTCGGGACTAGTTAATATGAGGCCTGCGCCACACTTTGATCCTGCTACCGAACCATCTACAAAAAGTTTCCATTTTCCTGGCGAAGGTATTAATTGTTCTTCAGGAGCCAAATCTTTTGGACTAGAGAAAGAGCATTCCGTTATGAAGTCGGCAAGGGTTTGAGCTTTGATTGCTGTTCGGGGAACAAATTCCATGTCGTATTCTCCTAGTTCGACCGACCAAGCGACCACTCGGCCCGAAGCTTCTGGTCTTCGCATGATCTTCTTCAAGGGTTGATCGGTTACTACTTGGATTGTTCGGCCTTGGAAGTAGTGCCGTAACTTTCTCGAGGCCATTACTAGCCCGTAGGCAAACTTTTCGGCGTTGGGATACCTTGTTTCTGCATCTTTTAGGATGTGAGAGACGTAGAAAACTGGATGTTGGTTCCCTTCATGTTGCTTGATTAGTACCGCCCCGAGTGTTCGATCGTTCACAGCCAGATAAAGCTGAAGCGTTTCATTTGGGCTCGGCCTCATTAAGAGTGTGGTGTTTACCAGGTATTCTTTTAGTTCTTCAAAAGCCTTTTGACAACTCGGTCCCCATTCGAAGTTTTTTGTTCCCCGAAGAACTTCAAAAAATGGTAGGGCTTTCTCAGCTGATCGAGAAATGAACCTTCTCAAGGCTGCCATTCGTCCGGTCAATTTCTGAACATCCCTGATTGTCCTCGGTGCTTCCATGTTGATGACTGCTTTAATTTTTTCGGGATTCGCCTCAATTCCTCGGGCGCTGACCATATATCCTAAAAATTTTCCACTGTTAACTCCGAACGTGCATTTGTTCGGGTTAATCCTCATGTTGTTTTTCCTTAGGG
Organism: Saposhnikovia divaricata; assembly: GCA_036435485.1. Taxonomy (NCBI): domain Eukaryota; kingdom Viridiplantae; phylum Streptophyta; class Magnoliopsida; order Apiales; family Apiaceae; genus Saposhnikovia; species Saposhnikovia divaricata. The sequence goes on from CM071600.1 coordinate 33,589,117, forward strand.
CTTCGAAGCATTCTTTCAAATCTTCGCCGTGATCTCTAAACAAGGATTTGACGATCATGTCATCCACGTAGCATTCCATGTTTCGGCCTATTTGGGCTTTGAAGACTTTGTTGATCATCTTTTGAAACGTCGCCCCTGCGTTCTTTAGTCTGAAGGGCATTTTGATGTAGGCATAAGTGCCATTCGGTGTGATGAATGCTGTTTTAGGAATGTCTTCGGCGTTCATGGCGATCTGATGGTATCCGGAGAACGCATCCAAGAAGCTGAGTATTTGATGGCCTGAAGTGGCGTCTATCAACTGATCGATGTTCGGTAAAGGGTAATGGTCCTTCGGGTAATGCTTGTTTAGGTCGGTGTAATCGACGCACATTCGCCACTTTCCGTTAGACTTTTTGACTACCACCACGTTTGCCAACCAATCGGGGTAATCTATTTCTTCAATGAATTTGGCTTCTAGAAGTTTCTCAACCTCGGCTTCGATGACCTTTTGTCTTTCTACGGCGAAATTTCGCTTCTTCTGCTTCACCGGTTGGGCATCGGGTTTCACGTTGAGGCAGTGTTTGGCGACCGATGGGTCTAAACCTGGCATGTCTTCGGGATTCCAGGCGAATACGTCGTGAAATTCCCGAATGACTTTGATGACTCTTGTTTTCAGTTCGGGATCTAGATCCTTGCCTATCAGGATCATTTTGCCCGACTGGCCTACGTATAGCTCGACCTCCTCGGTCTCCGTTGCCGGCTCGGCAATCGGACTAGATAAATCGACTCCGAATTTCTCTAGCTCAATATTCAGCAATTGATGGTTGTTTCCAGTGTCCTCGTTGATCCTCTTTCTCTTTCCTGCTTCGGCCATCTCTGTGTCCTTGTCTTTCTCTAGGTCCTCCAAAATTATGATCCGTGCGGCTTTCTGGTCTCCTCTCATTTCTCCGACTCCGTTCTCGGTTGGAAACTTTAACTTTAGATGCGGTATGGAGGAGACAGCTTGAAATGAAGATAAAGCTGGCCTCCCGAGGATTCCATTGTATGGGCTGTCAACCCGAACCACGTAGAATTTTGCTTCCTTCGTTACAGTGTACGGTGCTTTTCCTAGTAAGACGGAGAGAGTGATTGTTCCTTCAATCGGTATGGGCTGATTTCCAAAACCGTACAATGGTGCTTCATGGCAGGGTTCCAATTCTTCTCCTCCAAGATTCATCTTGCAGTATGTTCGGTGGTACAAAATGTTTACCGAACTGCCTTCGTCAATCAACACCCTCCAAATCTTATTTTCGCTGATGACTGGGTTTATGACGAGTGGGTCTTCGTGTGGCCATATTACGTCCTCGTAGTCGTCTTCGGTGAAAGATATGGGTAAAGGCTGCTTCGCGGCGTTTGATTGACAGAGGTTGTAGATTTGTCTGGCATACTTCTTTCGGGCGGTTTTACTGCTCCGATCAAGAATCGTGCCTCCGGAAATGGTTTTCACCTCTCCTCGGTATTTTTCCGATATTTCGGCTTCTTTCTTTTCTTTGTTGTCCAGCTTCTCCCTCATATCTCCGATGAATTGTGCTAGGTCTCCATCCCTGACCATTCTTTCTATCAGGTTCTTTAAATGGAAACAATCGTTGGTGTTATGGCCTTTATCACGATGGTAGTCGCAGAACTTATTTTCGTTTCTTCGGTGTTCGGGAGCTCGCATCTTGGGTGGTCGAGTGAATCCAGGCCTTCCTTTAATCTCATGAAGGATTTTTGAGATTGGAGTGTTGAGCGGTGTAAACACGGCGTTTTCTCTATCTCTTCTTCGTTCGGTTCCTTTATGGGGCCTTGCGTCATTTGGCCTGTTTCTGTTATCCCTACGATCTCTTCGGTCGTCCCTTTTGTCGTCTCTCCTATCACTTTTATCATTTTTCTTATCTTTGTATCCGTTGATGGATTCCAACTTCCTTCGGATAGCTTCTCCTCGTAAGTATATATCGTTCAAGGATTTCGGGGGTGCATCGTACAGGGAGGATCGAAGCTTCCTTCCTTTAATGGGATCGAGTCCGGCCGAGAGGAACCCGGCAGCTTTGACTTTGTCCAAGTTTGTTACCGTCCCTGCCTCGTCCTTGAATCGGGCCAGGTATTCGCCCAATTCTTCGTTCGGTCTTTGTCTGCAATGGATCAGGGCCTCCGTATCTTTTTCTCTTCGGCACATGTGGGAGTAGTGCCTTATGAATTTCTTTTTGATTTGTACGTACGAACCAATAGACCTGGGTCTTAACGAGCGATACCACATTGATGCTGATCCTTTTAGATATGTCTTAAACATTTTGCACAGCATGACATCACAGTGTCCCATACCGGTCATGAGCGATTCATATTTCTCGCAATGATCTTCGGGATCCCCTTTTCCGTTGAATTCGTTCATCTTCGGAAATTGTCTCCCTGGCGGAGGTCGGTATTGTTCCACGTCTATGGTCACCACAGGCTCATGGCTCACTTTTCTTTCGCCGAACATCACCTTTTCTAGCCTTCGGATTCGGTCATCCGTGCGAGGACCTTCGTCTTCAGAATCCGAGGAATAATTGTTTTTGGATCTTGCTCTCTTAGATTGCGATTCCGAATTCCAAGATTCCTCTTCGTCGTCTCTAGTTCTCTTCTCTCTTTCATCTTCGGCTTTTGGATTTTCGGCTTCTAGGGCCTCACGAAGCAGTTTTTCCTGTAGCTCGATCTCTTCTCTTTGGAGCTTGAGGGCTTCTAATTTCAATTGGTCAGCTGCCTTTTTCTTAGCTAGTCTTTCGGCTTCTTTATCATTTATTTCCTTCTGCTTTCCTTTGGTCTTCTGCTGCTCTCTCCATTTCATTAGCATCTCTTGTTGCTCTTCGGGAGTGGGCATGTCTCCTTCCTCATCGAAATTCAATGTTCTTCGGGCAACAGAAGGATTTTCCTGGGACATAGGGGCGACTTTTTGGATGGTAGGGGTGACGGGACTGTCCCCAGCTACGGTGCTGGCGTCTGGTAAGGGCGTGTCTTCAGCTGCCATAATTTTTGATAAACTCGAACACAATTGTCTCTCTACGGTCCCACAAACGGCGCCAAATGTTGGAACCAGATATTTCTGAGTAGGGCCTTCGGTCAACCTGCAAGACAAAAGAATGCGAGGGTGTTGACCCTCGATTCACCTCCGGCGTAAGAGTAAGTTTTCTGGTTGTTTAAATGGTAGGGTAAAACGTAAAGAAATTGTGAAAGAGAATACTTGTGTGGTGATAATGAATTGTCCCTTGTTGTTGCTTACTTCCCTCTATTTATAGCCTTCGGATGTGGGCCCTAGGAGATGATGAGGAGAGAACAGCCGTACCCCACATTCTGAGGTGTCACTTGTTGAATGGACCGAAGCATCCAAGGGATCTCTATATCTTGGATTCGGATCTCTATGTCTTGGATGCTTAGCACAGGTGTACAGTGATGGGCTTAATACAGCCTATTGGGCCGATGGGCTTCCAACACTCTTTTATTCTTAAAATAGAATTGAATTAACACTTCTTTTCTCTGTCTTTAGTCTCTCGTGAACAAGATTTTCACTTTTTTCCCATTATAGAATTCATTCAAATGAAACAACTGGACTTGAACGTAATGTAATGGATGAACAACAACGTCGTTTTCTAGTCATTATCAGTCTACAAAACTGATCAATACTGATCACCTTTATCTCCACCCTCACAGGCTCGAACAGTTAACTAGTTTTGACTCCTTTCTGCTCCGCCTACATATGATACGACTCAATTTGCATGCATGCAAGAGATATTATTAGACTAGTATGATCACCTTTTGCCGTAGTTACTTGAATATTTGTGTTTGTATTAACATACGTAGGTGACATTGTATTCGGGAAGAATGTATATGTTGTAATTGTGCCATCAAATTAAATCTTACGAAAAGTTGAAATAGTATAGGTTCCTTGCACGACTGTATTAATTTACGAAGTTTCGCGACGAGCACGTAGTGCGATATAGTCACTTTCACTAAAGAAATATATTCCGAGAATGTCAACCAACCGAGAGCCAAGAGGAAGAGAAGTGGTATTAAAATTTAGGTTACACTTTACACATTAGCTTACCTCAACTGGCTCTTCAATGTTGTTTGGATGACAAGTTACAACGAAAAAGTCAAAAAAAAAAAAGGGAAAATAAAAAGCAGTGAAGATCCAAACTCAAGTCCAATCTACTTAACTAGCTCATAGATATTTTATCAAGTTAATACAACTTTCTGTAATAGTTCGAAGATATCTGTATTGAGATCATCGTTGGACTAGAAAATGAGTTTCACATCTGAGTAAGTCGTAAATTAGTTCCACTCCCACCTTAAGAGTAAGGTAAAAATCAATGCAAATTATATTGTTATGCCCGAATCTGGCATAATGGTTAAATTGATTTGATTAGTTAAATTAATGGTTCATAACCTATGATGGGCATAGAAGATAGTAATTGGGTCACTAAGGCCCACTATCAGGGCCACCTCGTTACAGGGACACCTCACTTATGATCTCCACCAAGGGATCGCTTCATTTCTATCATCACATCTCCAGACTAAAACGGGATCGCTATCTCATTCTTTACTGGAAGGCTCATGGCCAGACCCCTCGAGGTCGCATGAGTATCTGGGCGCTTGGGTCCGTTTCGCATGTCCAGACCCCTCGAGGTCGCATGCTAGGCCCTTGCTACTTCTTTACTATCTTCGCTAGAGAGGCCTCGTTTCTAGCCATGTGAGACCATGGGTTTCCTTCTTTGGACCATGGGTCATGGTAGAATTGATGACTCATTGCCACGTCAGCCTCCTAAACGAGTGGGCTTGGAATGTGGCTTATCTCTTAAAACCCTAGCCCGTCTAGGTAACTTCTTCTCCAAGAACTACGTATGGCTTGATCCCTATAAATAGGGTACGTAGGCACCTTGATACGGATGAGAAACAGTTCACCCCTGAAAACACCTATCAAGTTCAGCCACACCTACACACATAAACCCTAATCCTTGTTCTTCTTTTATTAGCAAAATATCCGTATTTTGCTCCGTTAATCCAGCAAACCTCCAAAACATTGTTATACCAATTTCTCCCTATAGCATCTGGCGCTAGAAGGAGGGCCTAGTCATTGAATTGGGAGAAGCGATGACTAAATCACACAAAAAGAAGAACGATGGAGAGACTCCTGGGTCGCATAAGGTTAACATGGATGACCCCATGACGAGGGACCCCTCAGAGGACGAGGTGTCCAAGGACAACTCTGAGACTGGGTACAAAAAGGAGCAAACACCCCAGTGTAGAAGGTGGCGTTGACCAGCGAGGTTATGTCTTTTCTAAAAGGCCTCGGTGACCCAGTGACCGCTGTACATGATAGGATTGCAAAAGTAGAGAAGCGTTATAGCTCTAGAGGATCGAAGAGGAATTCCAGGACAGGTGATCGAACCTATCAATGGGAAGGAAGCAAAGGCCCTGTCAAGAAACTTATTGATGATTTCGAGGATGTTCTAACAGATCAAATGAACCCTGACTGGAATGAGGAGGAGTATTCGCTCGAGAAGAAAGGAGGATCGCGTGACAAGGTCGCTTCATCTGAGGGGAGATCGGTTAGTGTTTTTGACCATCTCAGAAAGAAGCTAACTGAACACGACCTCCATCTCAAATTAGAAAAGATTGATGCACCTCGGAATGAAGAATCTAAGAATAAAAGCAAGGGCCCTCATCGACCATTGTCTCCTCATCGAGATCGCGAGCGGTTATATCGTCGCGATGACAGACCCCCCCTCTCACAAAGAGCGTGAGCGGTCCTATCGTCGCGATAACAGACCCTCATCTCATCGAAATCGAGAACGATCCCAACACCATGAAGGATCGCAGGAATGACCATGAGGAGTCTAGCATCCCAAAAAAGACTAGTCACACCATGGAAGTACTGGAGAGAAAAAGGAGGGGGACAAGGAGGCCAAAGTGGGAGACTATAAGCTGGAAGAATTGAAAAGGGCCTTGGATGCGATGAACAATGAGAAAGGGATCTTTAGTACCATGGGCTCTTCTTCCCCCTTTACCCAAGAAATTCGAACTGCTCCACTTCCTGCAGTGTTTCGAGGGCATCATTCAGATATGACCTATAATGGAGATACCGATCCAGCTGAGTTCGTGATTCGATTCAACAATGAAATGGATGTATACTAGGTGTCGCAGCTTGCGAGGTGTAGGTTGTTCGCAGCCTCGCTAAGGAGAAGTGCTCAACAGTGGTTTTCGAACAATTTGTAGATATCTTTATCAAACAGTTCCAATCTTCAATGCTCTATGCACCCCCGGTATCTACGGTGGCGAACATAAAACAGAATGAAGGAGAAACTCTTCATGACTATTTCAAGAGATTCAATGCTAAAGTGCCTCGCGTGCGAGGTGCAAATGATGAGGCTGTGAAAAATTTCCTTATTGTTGGAGTGAGGGAAGGGACTGAATTCTGGAAGAAACTGCAAGAGCAAACCCCTAGCACACTTTCAAAGTTGCATAGGGTCGATGAGCCCTTCAAGCGTGTTGAGAAATCACTTACAGATCTCAAGAAGAATAGTGAAAGGAGCAGCAGTGGAAGTAGAAGTAGGGGAGTGAAAAGGAAGGATTCTCGAAGTCCGAGGCGAAGACGGGATCGAATCCCTAGCCCAAAGAGAAGGGAACGTGATCCACCATGGCGATCCCCTCCTCGAGCTCGCCCTGCAAGGAGTGAAGACAAATTTATCCCTCTGGTCGTCCCAATTGATCACATCTATGCTTTCAATGCAAACAAGGGGGTATTCAAGAGACCTACACAAATGGGTGCAAAAAGAACTGCAGACACTAGCAAATATTGCGCCTTCCATGAACAAACAGGGCATGATACAACGAATTGCTGACAGCTCAAACAGCAAGTAGATCAATTACTTCGAAATAGAAAGTTGACTGAATGGGCAGTTCGCGAAGTGAAGAAACATAATGTGAAGTCAGGTATCGGTTACAATTATGTTCCACCACCTAGACAAAATGAAGAGCCCCACAAAGAAAGGGAAACGCGAAGCGGAAGCATTCATGTAATTATTGGAGGACCCCATATCGGGGGAGACAGCAACAAGGCCAGAGAGAGGTATGCTCGCGAGGCTAAAGAGCGACCCCTCACTAATGTTCATCACCTACAAGAGCGACCCCCGAAGCTCTTTAAGGGGGAGGATACAAACATCATGTTTACTGAAAAAGATGCAAAGTGGGTTCACCACCCTGATTCTGATGCCCTCGTTGTCTGAATTCGAATTGGATCGCAGAATGTTTACAGGATCCTGGTTGACAATGGGAGTGCAGTGAATATTCTGACGTACGAGGTCTACCAAAAAATGGGGTATGTGGACAAAGACCTTATCCCTACTGTGGGACATTTTTATGGTTTTACTGGAGCTTCAGTAAATGTCAAGGGCCTCATCATGCTCCCAATCACTTTAGGGGATGAGCCCTGCATCACCACACAGGTCGCGGACTTTATGGTGGTGGACCAGCCATCAGCTTATAATGCTATTATAGGAAGGCCTATTCTCAAAGAAATGCGGGTGGTCACCTCTATCTATCACCTTTCTATGAAATTTCCCACCCCACAAGGAGTTGGGTGTGTTAGGGGAATTCAATATGAGTCCCGTGAATGTTACAACAAGGCCCTCAAGATAGCTGAAAGGGGGAATAAATTTGTGGTAGACATGATGGAATGCGAGGAGGATGGCAGGGTCCGCAAGTCAGCTTCGCGACCCTCAGCTGAGTGCAATATAATATCTATCGAGGAACTTCCTGAAGGTTATTTTGAAAATTTAGGTATTCAGGTAGAGCCTAGACCAGGGGCCCTAATGGTGGAAAGCTCCCAGCCAGTAATGGTTCTGCAAGAAGGGATCGTTGAAGAAGCTACAGACTGTGATAATGAGGAAAGCCCAGAGCAAGCAGCTGTGTGAGCCCGAAAAGGAAAGTGGGTTCGTAAAGAAACCTCCACATTAACAGAGCTGCCAAATGGAATCACATAAGAAACAACTGTTATCAATGAATATGGACATGTGGGCGCGACCCAAAGTCCTGGTGCTGAGGTCACCCCACTTCAAAATGAGAACATTAGTCACTACGAGGCGGAATCAAGCCAAGCTCGCGAGTACGATCTAGACCTTGATCCTCGCATCCCAGAGCATATGGAGCGAGCTGGAGCAGCTGAAGATACTATCCCTATCCTCGTCGATGTGCAGGACCCTTCTAAGGTGTTAAAGATAGGGTCGCAGCTCAATCCTGGCTTAAGGGAAAGGCTTGTCACTTTTCTGAAGGCCAACCTTGATGTGTTCGCCTGGTCTCATGAAGATATGGTTGGGATCGATCCTAATGTGATGTGTCATAGGCTAAACTTGGATCCAAACAAGAAAGGAGTTAGACAGAAAAGACGACGCATAAGTGGGGAACGAGCCGAGGCTCTCAAAAAAGAAGTGGATAGACTCCTCGAGGTAGGGCTCGTTAGGGAATCATTCTACCCTAACTGGCTTGCGAACCCTGTCCTCGTTAAAAAGCCAAATGGAAAATGGAGAACCTGTGTAGACTTCACTGATCTTAACAAACATTGTCCTAAGGATAGTTTTCCTTTACCCAGGATCGATCAATTAGTGGATGCAACAGCGGGACACGCACTTCTTTCTTTCATGGATGCTTATTCTGGGTACAACGAAATACCCATGTATGGCCCTGATCAGGAACACAACTCGTTCATCACAGATAGAGGGCTCTACTGTTACATAGGGATCCCCTTCGGCCTCCTCAATGTTGGGGTGACTTATCAAAGGCTGGTTAATATGATGTTCGAAAAGCAGATCGGAAAAACAATGGAGGTGTATGTGGATGACATGCTGGTAAAATCCAAGAAAGCTGGGGACCACATCGCTCACCTGGCTGAAATGTTCAATATCTTGAGAAAGTATAGGATGAAGCTCAATCCCCAAAAGTATGTGTTTGGGGTCGAATCTGGAAAGTTCTTAGGGTTCATTGTCAACCATAGAGGAATCGAGGCGAACCCTGCAAAAATAAAGGCTTTGATGGACATGCGATCTCCAGGAAGCGTGAAAGAAGTTCAGAGTTTAACAGGAAGGATCGCGGCTCTTAATCGGTTCGTTTCAAAGTCATCAGACAAATGTTATGAGTTCTTCAAGGCAATTAAGAAATTTGGAAAAAATTTTGAGTGGACCTCTCAGTGCGAGGAGGCCTTCCATAAGATAAATGAGCATCTGGGCTCGCCACCCCTTCTTTCGAAGCCTCTTAATGGCGAGGTCCTCATCATCTACCTCGCTATGTCTGAGCACGCAATTCAGAAAAGATTAAATAAAAGGAAAGGCTCTACGTGTATTCACTTCGCTCACGAGGCGTGTCAGGAATCGCTATTCTAAGTAAAAAAGAAGGATCTATACTCTTAAGTGAAGGGTCGTTAATCTACTTAAGCGAGGAGGGGATCGCAAAGCAAAATTAGCAGTATGGGATCGCAGTTATATGGGATCGCATCGCATGCAATTAAAGTCATCTAATTATGCATATATAATGAAGAACAATAATCTACATATTAAGAAGGAATGAAGACTTACTTTTTTTTTGAAGAATGATGAAGAAAAACTGAAAAAGTTGGGGTCGCTGTTCTTAGAGCCTGAAAATTTTCGTTGTTTGATCCAGGAGTAAACTGGCAGCACTTCGACAATCTGTTTGTAAAGATGAAAAAGGAAATGATAGTGACAGGAGTATATATAGTCATCAGGAGAGAGAAAGACATGGGACACGTGTAAAGATCTCAACCGTTGAATACACATCTCGAGACACGACAGCTGTCAAACCTCTTCAAATTCTTGGGGTCGCGACGTTCCCAACGGTCATGTCTATACAAATAGCGAACCAAGGCGTCGCATCGTGGCATTAACTGGTTAATTCTTGAGTCCACATCGCATCTTCAATGGCAATATGGACTCGGGGGTAGTTGTTATGCCCGAATCTGACATGATGGCTAAATTGATTTGATTAGCTAAATTAATGGTTCATAACCTATGATGGGCCTAGAAGATGGTAATTGGGTCACTAAGGCCCACTATCAGGTCCACCTCGCTATAGGGACACCTCGCTTATGATCTCCACCAAGGGATCGCTTCATTTCTATCATCACATCTCCAGACTAAAACGGGATCGCTATCTCATTCTTTACTGGAAGGCTCATGGCCAGACCTCTCGAGGTCGCATGAGTATCTGGGCGCTTGGGTCCGCTTCGCATGTCCAGACCCCTCGAGGTCGCATGCTAGGCCCTTCCTACTTCTTTACTATCTTCGCTTGAGAGGCCTCGTTTCTAGCCATGCGAGACCATGGGTTTCCTTCTTTGGACCATGGACCATGGTAGAATTGATGACTCATTGCCACGTCAGCCCTAAACGAGTGGGCTTGGACTGTGGCTTATCTCTTAAAACCCTAGCCCGTCTAGGTAACTTCTTCTCCAAGAACTACGTATGGCTTGATCCCTATAAATAGGGTACGTAGGCACCTTGATATGGATGAGAAACAGTTCACCCCTGAAGACACCTATCAAGTTCAGCCACACCTGCACACATAAACCCCAATCCTTGTTCTTCTTTTATTAGCAAAATATCCGTATTTTGCTCCGTTAATCTAGCAAACCTCCAAAACATTGTTATACCAATTTCTTCCTATAACATATATTATTATTAAAAATCCTCAACGGCGTGTTTTACGAGTGTGAGCTTCAATGCCTGTTCATTTGAGCAGGGGCGGACCTAGGGCTAAGGGCCCGGGTGTGATAATTTATTTTTCAAAAATTATTATTATTACTTGGTTTTATTTTAATTTCAGCCCAGGCTAAAATTTCTTTTTGATAATTATTTTATTTCCTTTTTTAATTATGAATAAATCTTGTTTGACCTAAATTCAAAAATAGATGAACGGATATAAAATAATTAAAAACATTCACATTTATATTAGATAATGTCAACATTAGAATTTATATATATTCATAAATATCTTAATTATCTCTATCTTTATTTTTATGTAGATATGTTTGTTCGTGAAAGTTAGTTACCTACTCCCTCCGTCCCCCTCATTTGTTTACATTGGAGGGGGACACGGAGACCAAGACAATGCATAAAAAATGAGAATAATTAAATGAAAAGTGGGTAAAGTGGTAGGACCTATCAATATTTAATAATAGATTTGAGATAGTGGAGGAAAGTAGTGGGTATAATAATGTTTTTTATTATTAAATATGAGATGGTGGGTATAATAGTTGGGTAAACTTACTATTTAAGGTAATGTAAAGAAATGAGAGGGACGGCCAAAATAGTAACTGTAAAGAAATGAGAGGGACCGAGGGAGTATAATTTAGCAACAACGTGGTGTATTTAGTTTATTTAGGTGCAACATAATTCTTTGAAATATTAATTATTATTAAAATATATGAACTTCCATTTTTGTTTGTAATGATGTTTGTGATAAAATATATTTATTTGCTCACTTTTTTTTGATGAATTTATTTGCTCACTTGTAATATGTAATATTTACATTTAAATGTATTATAAATTAAACTAAGAATTATGTAAATTGTATTTTTGAATAACTTTTGTTCATGATTAAATATAAAAAAAAAAAATTATGCAAGTATAAAAATATTGTGATATACTAATATTGATGCAAGTATGATTTTTCTTAAATTAGAAGTTCCATTTACAATTTATTTTATTTTTCTAAGTTTATGCTTTATTTTGTCCTTTGAAATTTATCCTCTTATTTCTTTGTTATATTTACTTAAATTTTACTATTAGCAAAGTATATTATACCAGTTTTGGAATTTTTCAACTAAAATAATATGTAGTATGTAGTTTGACAAATACATATTTTATGCAAAATAGTAATATTTAATTTTTAAACAAACAAAAAATGTTCAACTATAAACGTATATTTAAAAAAAAAGAATATTAGAAGAGAATCTAGAACATGAAACCTTTCTCTAAAACATGTCAGGTTCACCATGTTTGCGTTTAAGAATTAACAGAGAAGAATTTAGCCCGGCTGAAATAGAAATGCGTCCGCCCCTGATTTGAATTGAGTCGAGACAGAAATATGTTGCTGAATTTGAATTATACTCGTTTCCATCCATATTTTTATATTTTTCTATATTGGATTCTATCTCAATTTTTTACATTCCAATTTTTTTTAAATATTTATAAATTTTTATAATATAAAATTAATTACATCCATTATTTCCATCCATTATATCCATTTTATACATTAAATATTTATTTGTCTATCATTTTACTGTGATTTTTTTCTTCTTCCTTTTTTTACACATTTTCTTAATCATTGTACCCAAACTTATATGTAAAAAAAATGACAGGAAGCAAGGAAGTAATAGATTAATCTCAGGAATCTTTGATGAGTAAACTTAGCATTAATCTGCACTCTGCAATAAACCATCGTTCTGTTGAAGTGTTAGTATAGTTATTGTACATTTTGAAAGATAGTGTTAACTGTTTCAGATAATGTTAGATTTTAAATAATGAATCACAGCTAAAACTCTAAAATATAAACTGATCGGGCATATTATTTGTATGTTTAGTTTGTTAAGATTCTTTCCTCTGTTTTCTTTTATAGATATCCTTCATTATATTGTAAATTTATCAGTGCACCCCTATATTGACCTGCTCCTCTCCCGAGGGGTTTATTTAAGTGCAGCACTGTCTCTATAAATGCGTGTGAAATTATGAATTCGTCAATGAAAATAAAAAATCGGCCATGGCGTTCCAACAGAAGTACAAAATTTATCCAAGTGTTTGGCTAAAGAATGGCTCTTAATATTCAGTTTGCCTTAACGCATATTACTATTTCAGCCTTTAATTTTTTTAAAAAAAAATTAGTACAAAATATATAAAAATATCATCAAAACTTTAAAGGATTTTATTTCAAAATGGCCACCCATTCCACTCGAATCTATCAAGTAGACCACCCATTCAAAAACGATATCATTTGAATCATTAAAATCATAATAAATATCAAAGTAACCACCCATTATAGTACTCGGGAATCAAAAATAATTTTTCATCGACTTTTACACATTTTTCTTGAATACTACTATAATAAAATGAAAAGTTATGAATTCTAGTATTTTTGATAATATATATTGAATTTAAAAATTTTATTTACTATTTATTTTTAATTAAAACAAAGAAAATGACAACAAAATAAAAAATAAATAGTTAATGAATTTTTAAAAATCTAAATATATTATCAGAAATACTAGAATTATTAACATTTCATTAGGTTATGCAAGCATTCAAGAAAAATGTGTAGAACTCGATGAAAGATTACTTTTACTTCCCGAGTACTATAATGGGTGGTCACTTTGATATTTCTTATGACTTTAATGAATCAAATGATATCGTTTTTAAATAGGTGGTCTACTTGATAGATTCGAGTGGAATGGGTGGTCACTTTGATATAAAACCCAAATTTTAAATGAATCATGATTTTACAAAAATACTCATCTCATGTTTAAAATTCTTTTTATCTCACCTAACTTACTTAAGATGTATCTTAGTTTCTCTTATCTCAATTTTAAATAAATACTAACTGATAATTCGTATGTAGCACAAACAAGAATCGAACATGAACCGAAACTAAAATATTAATATTAATAAACTGTCGAAAACTTCTTCGATTTAAAAGAGATTAAGTATAATTACTATTTTCGTCCCAAAATACAAGTCTCTATGAAAAAATCATGCATCGTAATTAAGAAGAACATTAATTAATTAGATAATACATTTCCTCTTATACCCATTATAAAATATTGACTTTTTAAAAGCACTAACTTGTAGCCCGTACAAAGCACGTGTTACTTTTAATTTTTTATAATTCGTTTATAGTGTAGTATAATATTATAAATATTTATTTTAATATTTATTGGAAGAATTCGAATCTTACATATTTGTATATAACAATTTTTCATATTAAATATAAATTAATATGTTATTGGCGGGAATCGAACCTTAGACATTTGTATATAACAACTTTTAGTATTGTTGTATCTAACGGTCAAGATTATAAATATTAATTTTAATATGTTATTTGAATAATTTGAACCTTACATCTTTTTATATAATTTTTAGTATTAAATATAAATTAATATGTTGTTGGTGGTAATCGAAAATCAGACCTCTGTATATAACAATTTTAGTATTGTTGTATCTAACGATCAAGATCTATTTACTTAGAGGATAACAAAAATGGGGATAACCAAAATTAGGGGTTAACCAAACTATAAATTATATCCCCTTTCGCTTATTATAATATGGTATAGATAAGTTACTTTAAACTCTTGTTCATTTCTCATTAATTGCTATACAATTTTCAAGAAGGGTAATTTAGGAAAAATGATCACAAATTTACATTGAAGATTGGAAATGGACATGTATTATGGGAAAAAATTTCTCTTAAAAGATACTAGTATTGTGAGACGTAGGGAATACTATTTAAATATGTAATTGTAGAGAATTGAATGATAAAAAGTATTTTATAAATAAATATTGCTTAAATATGTAGTCATAGGGAATATATCAAACCCAAGGTGAAGTTAAAGAATTTAAATTTGAAAAATTATAAATAATTATGTAATTGTAGATAATTGAACTCGAGTTTAATAATAATCAAATTTGGTACTTCGATATTTCCATACTATTACGTACCATTGAAACATGATTTTTCACATTAATAAAGAACATATATTGTATTCTTTTCATTCTAACTATATATACACATGTTAAACTATAAATAATAAAACTTCCTAATTAACTAAAATTAATAGTTTTATAACTTTCAATTCTAAGTTGTATGCTAACTTGCCAAGAATCTTATTCACATCCGGTTGACTTTCAATATTTATATTTATTGTAATAATTTATAGTTGAACTTTATTCTTAAGGTTTACTATAAAGTTTGGTTAACATATGGATAGAATAATTAAAATCATTAAAAACGCAAACAAAGAAAGGTACATATTAGTAACACATAACATATGGATAGAATAATTCAAATCATTTAAAACGCAAACAAAGAAAGATACATATTAGTAACACACCACTGAGAAATGGTGCTACTATATATGAACTTCATGCATATAATTTTGAGTAAATTGCATTTTGGTGACCTGTACTTTAATTGTTTTGCATTTTGGTAGTCAAGTTTTGAAAGTTAACATTTTGATGACTGTAGTTTAATTGTTTAGCACTTTGGTGGCTAAGTTTTAAAATTGAAAATTTTGGTGACTTAACTTCTTATTTTTTAGCATTTTAGTGGCCAAAATAACGGCAAAATAAAAAAAAACTTGGCCACCAAGTGCTAAACAGAAAAAAGTAAGTCATCAAAGTATTCAATTTTAAAACTTGACCACCAAAATGCTAACAAAAGTAAACTACATTTATTAAAGTGTTCACTTTCAAAAATTGGCCTTCTAAATACAAAAAAATTAAAGTACAAACCACCAATGTACAATTTACTCTATAGTTTTGGTCCGTGACTTTATTTTTCGTTCAAAACCAAATAGTAAACAGTCTACAACCCCGGATTTATTAATAAAATATTGTTAAAATTAGACCAACGATTTGTGTAGTGTAAAATTACTGATGTATAATGTCAAATGGTAGGTGACAAATGACGATCTGGCTAGCATATACGTATTAATATATATACTTATTTAATGAGTTTTATATCAAAGTGGTCATTTTGTTTGTCAAAAGCTATCACTTAACCCGCCGTTCTCATCGGGTTCTCATTTAAACTACTAAACTAAGAAAATATATCATTTGCCCTCCTGCATTCACAAAAATAATACAATTTATGGTGGTCTAAGTGATATACATGAGGGCAAATGATATATTTTCTTAGTTTAGTAGTTTAAATGAGACCCCGATGAGAACGATGGGTTAAGTGATAGTTTTTTACGAACGGAGTGATCACTTTAATATAAAACCCCTTATTTAATTGAGTATTAAATCAAGAAATAGTCCATTTTGATTGACTTGAAATTTTGTTACTACTACCTTACGTAGTGAACAAACAAATGGTCCTATGTTCGGTATTTACGCGGTAAAACTTTAATTTCTTGAGCGCAAAGCCACTACATATAACGTATTTCACTTAGTTTGTAATAATAATAATATAATATGTGATCAAAAAAATAATAATAATATAATATTGTACTGAACGGGGGCAGTTGGACGTCTGAAAGAGACTTCTTTTACCAAGACTGATGTTTGGCATGCTTGATCAGTTCAAAAGCTTTTACACCTTTCGCTTTTAGTAGTACTATCTTTTAGTATAGGGCTATAGGCTGATATTGTTCTATATATGCAATATTAATGGATTATGCACTTTTAAATAATAAGGATTGCAGGATGTAAATTATTAAAAATTTAAAATATTAATGTTATATAGATAGAAAAAAAAAGATTTCTTAGAGCTGGCATGCTTAATTGAAGAATTATTTAAATATTTAATAAAATTGTAATTTTCAAAAAAATTCGTGTTCCCATTGTTATTAGTTATTACTATTAAAAAACTACATTCACCAGTAATTTGTGTCAGTAAATCTAAAATTAAATATGCAAAGTTCTTATAATAAATTTAATTTTGAGATCCTATGTTACCTAATCAACATATATGTGAATTTCATAGAAAGTTTATGATAAATTGTTTGGTAAGTATGGATAGGACGAAAGATTTAAATTATCTATATATATTATAATAGCATGAGATTGGAGAGGCTTGCACTCAGAAAGCTTCAAAACACTTTTCTTGAATTTTCACATTTTTGATTTTTTATTATAACAATTTCCTTGCATTTAATTAATCATTAATTATACCTATTAAATATATATTCAATACACTTTATTTCATATTTAATATAAAAGTTTAACAATTTTATTAGAACATTATTATTATTATTTTGTTATAAAATATTAATGATTCATATAAAAGTACCATTATTTTAAGATAAAACAATAAAATATTAATGATTCATATAAAGTTTGTCAAAAAAACACAATAAAATAAAATTATTTTTATCGTGTCATTTCTGATCCTTATTCAAAATCATTACAATTTTGTTGGCAACAATTAATAGACGATTTTAACTTTTCGATCGATAAATCCGTAATCAATGATAGTGAGAATCATGATAAGATACATAAGTATAAATATTTTTCGATTAACATCCACAATTTAAATAAAAGTAATATCATAGAATACATGAACAAATTACACAGATGTGACCAACTCAATTAAATTGAATCAAGTCGACCCTTTTTTTCATCGATTAAATTTATAAAAAATTACCCATTCCTTTTTTGATTATTTTTTGTTAGAAAATTAATATTCTAACTAAACACATTTTTATATTATTACTAATCAATTAATCATGAAGGTATGTTATGAGACGAGAGGCGGTATTTAAGAACGTTATTTAATTATATTTAATATTTACAATTTTTTTATAGGAATTATGTTGACATTGTAGTTTGGTATGGAAAAAAGTAAGAGGTCTTAAAGGAGTTGATTTTTTCTATTTTAAACAAATTCTCACTTTCTGAGCATTGAGTAAGGGTGTTATAAAAATGGGCATCGACTTTTAAAACAATTATACGTAAATATTTATTATTAAATTTAATAAAAGAGTATTAGAATATGTGTGAGTATCATTTTGAACGTGCTTCCATGAATTTAATTTTAATATTACAAACAAAAAAGTTCTTATAAAATGCTCTGAAAAAGTAATTAAATGTAGAGATATAGGTGTCGGATCACTCCAAAAAAGATGAAATATGACTTACAATATACATTTGAATTTTACTTTTTTCATCATAAAACCAAATATATCGACAAGTGAAGTCGATCACACCTCTCATCACATTTACATTCGACTTTTTTTCATCATACAATCAAATTTACTAACAAATTAAACAATTCTGTCTTTCACAATGTCATCGACAATAGAAAAGATTTGTAAATGTTATATTTTCTTATTCAATGTCAAATTTTGTCAATATTGGATTTCAAAAACATTTTTTATGCGACAAAATAGGAATCGTCAGTATTTTCGAAATTATTATTATTATTATTGAAGAGTTTTAATCAAAACATGTTTTTTCACATAATTCTTTTCTCTTTAATTTTTAAACATTTGAATTTAATTACATTTCACATAATTTTAAATTTTATATTAATTTTCAATTAATAAAAATATTTCCGTACCGCGCGTAACGCGGCTTTTTACCTAGTTAATATTATAAGCTGAGAGAATTATTCAAGGACAAGTACACATGAACATGATGCACACATCTCTGTACGGGAACATCGTTACCTTATTGTTAGGGACGCTGCTCTATACTACTAATATATATTTTAATGAGAAAAAAGAACTTTAACTTTCATCAGATATGAATAATATCATTTAAAATTTATTGTACTCGCAGGTTAATTAATAAAATTTTAAAC
The DNA here is from genome assembly GCA_036435485.1 of Saposhnikovia divaricata. NCBI lineage: Eukaryota > Viridiplantae > Streptophyta > Magnoliopsida > Apiales > Apiaceae > Saposhnikovia > Saposhnikovia divaricata. The sequence continues at coordinate 33,607,663 of CM071600.1, forward strand.
AAATCTTAATTTTACAAAATTGTCCATCTCATATTTACATATAAAACACAGAGAATTTACCTAAGATGTATCTAAGTTCCTATATAAAATACATATATTTTAGAGAATTTACCTAAGATGTATCTTAGATTCCCTCCTCTCTATTTTAATTTCATTCAAATAAATCGCGTATTGGTAAATGACATTTCTGACACCAACTCGGTTGTTTATAAATATTTAAATAAAAGATGTTGGTCAAGACAAACCTGTTGAATTCCAATAACTGCCCCTCCTTCAAAACATACTTGGACAGTACTCTCGTAATGGTACATTATTTTAATACAAAGGGTACTTTCGTCAACTTAGCTCTATATATACCCCCTGCTCACCCGTCCAAACCAACTTGAGCCTCTTCTCTAACTTGTACTAACATTTTTTCTTTTGTTCTCTCTCTCTCTTTCTGCATACTAAATCTTGAAATATAAATTCTCCAACCAGAAAGATGCAGATCGGCTTGACACTTCCGGTTCAGAACATGAACCTCTTTCAGGCCCGGAGTACAGGGTTCAACTGTAATGGATCATCCTCAATGAAGGCTTGGTCAAGAAATGTTAATGCAAGGTGTTCTACAATGAAAGCTGTTTCAACTACCAAAATGACCCGCAAACATTTATCAAGTCTTGAAAATCTGCTCCAGAAACAATCCGAACCTAGCCCACCAGAAGATGTTGTCAAAGTTGAAGATGTAAATATGGTGACTCAAAAATCAACTGATAGAAAAAGTAAAGGAAGAGGTTTCTTGGAGAATCTTAACTTGTCTAGGGTCTGGCCCGAATCTAAAGCTGCCGAGGAGGTTTCTCCTCGGCATCTTATCCGCTTAAAGCGGATGTTATCAATCACTGCCCAGTATTCTCCCCGGAATACTCTCGCCAGCAAATGGCGGGAATATCACGGGTGTAATGATTGGTCGGGTTTACTTGACCCGTTGGATGAGAATCTAAGGAGGGAGATGGTTAGGTATGGGGAGTTTGTTCAAGCTGCATATCATTGTTTTCATTCTGACCCGGACACGTCAGCTGATCATGCTCCCGTGGATCGCCATGTGGCTGTTCCTGACAGGGCGTATAGGGTGACAAGGAATCTTTATGCCACGTCCTCGGTTGGTTTGCCTAAGTGGGTTGATAATGTGGCACCGGATCTCGGGTGGATGACACAGAGATCCAGCTGTGTTGGTTACGTGGCAGTTTGCGAAGATCAAAGGGAGATTGCAAGGATGGGAAGGAGGGATATTGTTATCGCGCTTCGTGGGACTTCCACGTGTCTTGAATGGGCTGAAAATATGAGAGACTTGCTTGTTCAAATGCCTGATCAAGAAAACAAAGGTGAATCTAAAGAAGTACAATCAATTGCTAAAGTTGAGTGTGGGTTTTTGAGTCTTTTTAAAACTGCTGGAGCTCAAATGCCAAGCCTATCCGAGTCGGTTGTTAGTGAAATTCATAGACTTTTGGAAATGTACAAAGGTGAAACTTTAAGCATTACCGTCACCGGCCACAGTCTTGGGGCAGCTTTGGCTTTATTGGTGGCTGATGAACTTAGTTCATCGGCTCCCAATATGCCTCCTGTTGCAGTTTTTTCCTTTGGAGGTCCACGTGTGGGCAACAAAGGATTCGCAAATCGTTTAAATAAGAAGAATGTTAAGGTGTTACGTATTGTCAACTCGCAAGATGTAATCACCCGAGTGCCTGGCATGTTTGTGAGCGAAGAATTAGACAAAAAACTTAGAGATTCAAGTGTGGCCGCGAACGTGCTTAATGTACTTGACAACAACATGCCATGGGCGTACTCGCACGTTGGGACTGAGTTACGAGTCGATACTAAAATGTCGCCGTTTTTGAAGCCTGATGCTGATGTTGCATGCTGTCATGACTTGGAGGCATATTTGCACCTGGTAGATGGTTTTTTGGCATCAAATTGCCCATTCAGATCCAATGCCAAGAGAAGTTTGGTGAAGTTATTAGATGAACAAAATTCTAATGTAAAAAAATTGTATACAAACAAAGCAAAGGCCTTGACAGTAAAACTGAATCCCCAAAGGGAGATTCTGCAAATGTCAAGTTGCTTGCCCAGTCCATCATCTTATTGAAAATATGTTAATTAAAACTACATGTCTGTAAACTCTACGATATGTGTTAATTTTATTTACTGTAGTTTCCTTATCCTTGTGTTATTTCAAAAAAATAATAATTCAAGTTTAAAATTCAACTTGTAATTTTATCATGCATTTTCAAATTTATCATGAATCCCAATATTCCCCATTACAAGAACTAAAAGTGGCTCGAATTTTAGACCAGGTAGAGCACCCGACAAGGAAACTACTTGCCACATGCAAGGGAACTTGAAATTTAAGAAACAAATACAAACAAACGAGTATTGCGAACTCTGCTAAATTATTCTTCCTGTCGTCGAGAGCACTGCTACCAAGAACATCTTTTAAACATTTGTATATTATTTTTACGAATATTAACTTAAATTCATGTATTTCCTAATCTGTGTAAGAGCCAAGAAGCTAGATACAAAATAACAAGACCGGGTCGAGTAATTTTATTTTATTTTTGTCAAGGGGTCGAGTAATTTAGTCAAGCGAACGTGATGTGGGTTGTAAACTGTGAACTTGTCGTCACAGCTAGCAACATGACTTGCTCTAACACAAAGATTATTTGATTGAATGAAAAACTAGAATTCAACTTGCTGCTAGTCGCAGGTAAAGAATAAAAAAAAAAAAAAGGTACTCCATATAAAAGCAAAAAGGAGAGGGATACAGCCATTGCATTACTGTCCCAAAAAGGGGATAAAATGTCTTTCGGCCATTTGTCTATTTTAGAATTTGACCATATCAGATGTTATGGTCTTTTGGTTTTGAGTTGCGTAGCTTTTTAACATTGGTGTTCATATATGACTTGGAAAATTTATTCAAAAAATAGTTTCAACACACAACACCACCACATCCGGTAATACGGCAATATAAAACTTCAGCATATTCAAAGTATGTATTATAGTACAAGTCTATAAATGTTGTGTGCATGCTTCAGTGTGTGGACTCGATCACATAAGCAAGTTCAAGGAAAGAGCTCCTGGTTAACAATGTAAAATATTGTCCTTTTACTATATTTGATTGACCTGCTCGACTACTATAGGGGACTTGGTATGTATTTGAAAGATAACATAATCTACTCTTATATCAGAGTGTTTAGTTCTGGTAACACATATATGCTTTTCGTTTATGTTTTTCTGGATGTAGTTATCGATCTCTTTCATTCATTAGAACACAAGTAAATAAAAGTTGTTTACGAATCACATCGAACTAGAAGGACCGATGTAGAATCACATCGAAACAAAACACACCTCATTTTCCGTACTTTATTTTGGTTCCCGTCATATGCAATTCATGTTTTTCAATTGAACGTTATTACGACAATTTCACTTCGTTTATGACAATTTTATTTCTGCAACATATAATAAATAATAGTTGTTTAACATGGATACGGTATTTTTGAAGCAGATGGTTTAGCCGTTCACAGTTGGGTAATTACGTTTAGTAATTTTTGATCTCTGACAGTGACCATCTCATCGTACATAAATCAGAATATGATTTTGATCGATCCAACAAATTAACTCAGTCACATATTGCTAGATTTGGTCACTTCTTTGCAAAATCGGAAATTCATTTTGGTGTTTGTGTGTTATTATTATTAAAAGTCGAGTAAAGTGCACTTTGTGTACGCGCAGTTAAGCTGTCAGACCACTTGGGATACTGGACTTTAGAAAGTACCACGGGCTATACTGCACTTCACTTTTCGTAACACAAAGTGTATCGCCGTCAAATCTGTTTAACTCTGTTAAAAAATGCAGGGGTAAAATCGTCTATTTAGTCATCATCTTCTTCAACAACCCCATTTCCACCATTAACAATGCTGCCTACTTCTCATGGCCTACTACCAGCCGGTTGAATGATGCAGCTGAAGATAGGTCAAATTACTTTGGAAACCTACGAAAGGGTGTTTTGCCTGAAACATTTGGGCGACTGCCTGCGAGGCAGCGGGCTACCACTTTGCTTGAAGTGTTGACAGTCAGGGCGTTTCATAGCAAAATCTTGCGCCGTTGTAGTATTGGCACAGCAGTTGGCTTCCGAATAGGGCGTGGTGTTTTGACAAATATACCTGCCATTCTCGTCTTTGTTGCTTGCAAAGTTAATAGGCAGTGGCTTAAACACATTCAATGTTTACCCACTGCTCTTGAGGTTTGAAATTTGTGTCTTTATCTTTTCTTGAGTTTCTTGCTATATCTATGGTATATAAACTGTGTTATTGTCCTAATTTAGAGAATTAGAGTTAATTTCCAAGACTTGAGTGTCACTTAATGGTGGTTCTGGAGAAAATAAAAATATCATAACTACTTGTGTATGTACTTATCGAAATAACTGATGTGGACAGCACTTTGGCCCTAAATGCTTAGGGTCGACTGATTGCTGCTATCGATCTCTATCAAGAACTGACCTTTTTTAAAATAAAATAAAAGTTAGTTGTTTGTTCTGTTGTTCATTTCGCTGCCTTCTTCTGATCGAGCAGGGACCTGGAGGTGTATGGTGCGATGTAGATGTTGTGGAGTTCTCTTATTTTGGTGCACCTGCTGCAACTCCAAAGGAAGAATTTTACACAGAGCTCGTAGACGGTTTGCGTGGAAGTGATCCATGCATTGGCTCTGGTTCCCAGGTGCCATACTTATCATTCTTTAGTTACAAGCATGACTCTTTTTAAATAAAGGAAAGATCATACACGATATTTCATTTATGTTGTTCTAGTGAATAGTGATAGGGAAAGCTATCAAAATTTACACAGTTATATTCGTCGTGAATTCGAAGTGCATAAGTTAGTTTAGAATATTAGTGCAACAAAATTGATATCATATCGTAGGGGAGAAAGAGACGATCTTAATGCAATTTAAATGAGCTGATTTGGTTAAAAAATGAATGAGATATACAAGTTCCAAGTTCTAAATAAATTGTTAATGGTGGAAATGGGGTTGATGAAGAAGATGATGACTAAAAGACGATTTTACCCCTGCATTTTCTAACAGAGTTAAACAGATTTGACGGCGATACACTTTTTGTAACGAAAAGTGAAGTGCAGTATAGCCCGTGGTACTTTCTAAAGTCCAGTATCCCAAGTGGTCTGACAGCCTAACTGCGCGTACACAAAGTGCACTTTACTCTTAAAAGTCAATACCAACTTGCAAATAGGTCAGCACATTTTGGACAAAATTACAATCAACTACTTGAACATTTTAAATGTTTTATAAAAGTCATCTCTGTTAGGTCTGTTAAGTTTTTAACGGAATGTCGATGTTAATGTCTTGTGTAACAGAATTTGTTTGAAATTATCAACTTAATACCTAACTAACTGCTTTATATATAAATCACCTGAACATATTTTGAGTTCTTAGTAGTGTTCTTCATTTCTTATTTGAAGTTAGAGACGGATAAGTAGGCTTAGTTTCAAGTTCTGTTATTCGGGTGGATCCTAATAATTATATTTCGTTTGCATAAGAATTTTTAAAACTTATTCTGAAATAAATTTATGCGAATTTGTTGACAGTATTTTTGTGTGATTCGTTCGCAGGGAAGGACTGTTAATACAAGTTCAGGTTTTAATTTCTTATAATCTAAAAGTGTGAGGAATAATTTGGTGTTTTGTTTCTAACTAAATTTAACTAAAATAAGCAGTTAAAATTGAGTTTTATCGATAGAAAAAATTAACCCGAGAACTAAGATTCTTCAATTGGTTCAATAATGTTGTTTTAATGTGATATATATTTTTCTCATATTTTGCTAAAAACAATTCGTCTAACCTTTATAATGTTCTCTCCCAAGATACAAAATATTGTCTATAATCATATCTCAAAAGTCACTCCCATGATCAATCGAAATACAATTTTAGATTATTAAGACCCAAGAATTATAAGTTTTATAGTCCTTTTATTAATCTCCCGATTCAATAATTGAACTATGTCTATCAAATCATGAACAAGAATTATGACTCCTTTCTCAATTTATCATAATCCCTATGAATACAATTAAGGGTTAGCTACTCCCTTAATTGGGTTTAAGCCCTCAATGATAGATTAGCAAAAATATAGAATGATTATCACAATTAAACAAGCATATATCACCAATGAATACTACCTAATTCTCGGATTATAAAATTAGTTACTCATGCTAGATAAATAAAATAAACAGATAATAAATGGTAAAATCATAAGTAAAAGAGTTTAGAGTAAAGAAAGTACAACTTGAAGAATTTATCCTCCCGAAATAGTTGCCACTAAAATGAAAGAGCCATCCAAGTAATTTCCTTAAAATCTTCAACCGAAATAGAATTTTGCCGAAAATTAAACTATATGAATTAAAACTAAATTTTACAAAGAAAAAGAGAGAGAGAGAGAATACAAGAGAGGAATTGCTCTCTAAGAATTGGTGTGTGGAAATAAGCTCAAGAACTAGGCCTATTTATAGCACAAATTTAGCACACCACAAAATTAAAAAAATAAAAAGAAAAACAAAAACAAAATAAAATTAAAAAAAAAACACAAAAGTAGCCGAAAGCATTACTACCAATTCCATTTCCAAACCAACCAACTTGGCTTTTGTTTTCTTGCTAAATCAATAAAAACCAACCGGCTAAACCATTTCTACTAACATGGCCTATTTTGTTTTATATGGATGGATCCGTAGAAATGCTTTTTAACCCGCACAGCTTATAATCTTTAATTAATAAATAATTAATTAAATCCAGAAATTATAAAAATAAATATCTAATATTATTAGATATTTATAAATATAATTTTCTAAATAAATTAAATATTTATTAATATAAATAAATCCTTAATTCCTAAGCTGCGGTATATTGAGGGCCTGGAACCGGACTCCTTTCGTTTCACAAAAATTATATTAATTCCAACCGGGATTCCTGCTTTAAGAATATATCACTTTCCATATTTTTGTGACAATTCTTATTTCCTCATTGCTCATCCAGGTCTAATCTACGGTCTCTTGAAGATGTGAAATCAGGCTCCTTTTGCTTCAAAAATTATCCTATAAACATAAAAATTATCTTAGCATCAAATTCAAATTAAAATGCTACTAACAATGCAAACCAAGCACAAAATTAAGGATAAATGAGAGATAACATGCTATAAAATATATACAAAATTAACATGTATCAAATACCCCCCAACTTAATTTTTGCTCGTCCTCGAGTAAACCAAACTAACTACTTATTAATACCACTCCCGTAGGTGATCACGGTTGCATTTGGCATATGCAACAAGCCCTTTAAACCCCTAGGTAGCCCTAGTGGACGAGTGAGGTCTCGTGAGGGCCTATAGTGAATGTACCCACAAAATCCATCTAGCTCCTGTAAAAAAATCGAATGCCTACAACAACACACATACAAGTCCTTTCATGCCATATCAACTTAAGAATCAAAGTGAATAATGCAATGTCTTGGTGTCAAGGGTGCAAGTATTCACATAGTCTACTCAATGAATTTGCATAAGTTCTCAAAAGTTCATGTCAAATGTAAGAATAAATTGGTAATCATGCTAAGCCCACAAGAGTACATTTTTGAGTTAAAACTTGGGATCTCAAATGCAAAATACAAGTAATAACTCACCTTTCGCTCACAAAAGAATATTCACTCAAGAACAAGGGTAAGTGTATCACTCAATTCCAACAAAATCATAAGCATGCTTGACATTTGGTATCAATCTAACTTTAACACAACATACACTACTGATGATAATCAAAAGGTCTTTATTCGGGTTGTAATGGGGCTAGGGACAAGGTATGTCAAGTAAAGCCAAAGAAGGTGAAATGTCAAAAGCTAGTACCCAACGTAAATAATTCAACTCCCCATTTATTATCCCCACATATGAACTCTTTTTCCAACAATTACTTGATTAGTCGAAAAAAGAAGGATCACATCAACATAAGTAAACTCTCATATTTATTCAATTTTTTTTTATTTTTTTTTTCGAGAGCTAAATATAAACAAGTGCAATGATCCACTGATATTTTTTTACAAACTTCAACTATCAAGAAATCAATCAAACTCAATATTTCCCAAAAGATAATGATCATCAATAAAACCCACTTTGCACACCTTATCACTCCCTCAAGCACTGTACTAGCCTTTGACAATTTGGGTTCAAGTTAAAGTAAGGCCAATACAAGAAAAAGGTCTAGGCAAGTAATGTGGTGTGTTATCGAAAAAATAGGATTAAGCTCAAAAGGGTAACTAATTGATCATATTTAAAATGGTATGGTAATGTAGGAAATATGAAGTTATCACTAAATGCCTTTATCATGTTATCATCAAATAATGTCATGCGTTTCAAGAAAGGTATCAAACAAGTGCTAGCAATGCAAATAATATGTGGACACTCAAGCAAACGAATATAAGATGCAAAAGATATGCATATAGGCTCAAAAGCTCACTTGGTGGTAAAACATAATCAATCCCAAGTAAATAATCTCTCTAATGCACCTATTTGTACTCAAAGCATGCAAACCAAATCATTTTTTACATATTCATGTCCTTTTCATTACTTACAACATTCAAAGAGTCTACCAGTTTCAACTTGCTAGTGTATGTGTGTGTGCAAGAACAAAGCATATTACTTCTCAATCAAAAGTGTAAATAACACAAAATTCCTATAGCATGCATGGGTGTATTGTAACAAGTGATCTTTTTACAAGGCCAAAATTATTTTTTTGATTTTTTATTATTTTTTATTATTTTTTTATTTTTTTATAACACCACACAACGAACAATTTTTATATAATACCACAATGAACACCCCCCAACTTGTCACGTTTCTTGTCCACAAGAAACAACCACTAACCACATAGAAACGAAACAAACAAACTATATATATATATATATAAAAATGACAACATAGTGGACTAATATGCGAGGAAGAAAGAAAGAACTCCCCTGAATCATGGTCGAGCAGGTAGGGTGCTACCAAGAAGTGCCATTGTGGGATCCGTCTTGAACTGAAGATCTTCCTGCATAGTCCAAACACACAAAAATATTATTCAAATCAACAAAATTCCTTGGGTTGCCTCCCAAACAGCGCTTGTTTAACGTCATTAGCTCGACGTTTTTACTCCCTCTTTCATGGTGGTTCTTTCAACACCATCTCAAATGGCCCCAGTGCAATATCAATCTCATTCAGATTTTTCTTCCGAAATTTACGTATAGTAGAAAGTTGCCCATCAATCTCAGCATTCTCCTCACGAGCATTATCATCCACTTCCTTCACACGTTCTTCCCTAATATCAATTACATAGCACTGAGATTTAACCAATGGCCCTCTTATAGCTTGATGAAGATCAAACTCAACATGTTCTTCTCCCACGTTCAATGTCAGCTTACCGGCTTTCACATCAATGTTGGTTCCAGCTGTGGCCAAGAAAGGTCTTCCCAAAATAATTGGAATATCTGCATCCTCATTCATCTCCAGGATGACAAAATCACATGGAATAACAAATTTATCCACTTTAACTAACACATTTTCAATCACACCCAATGGATACTTAATTGTTCTATCTGCAAGTTGAAGTGAGATTTTTGTCTTCTTTATGTCGCCTAGTCCAAGTCTTTTACAAAGTGCGTGTGGCATTACACTTACACTAGCTCCAAGATCACACAAAGCTCTTTTCACTTCAAAATTTCCAATGGTGCAGGGTAACGAAAAACTACCAGGGTCCTTGAGTTTGGGAGGAACTATGCGTTGAACAATAGCACTGCACTCTTCATTAAGAGTTACCGTTTCTACCTCCTCAAGCTTCTTTCTATTAGACAACACCTCCTTCATAAATTTCACGTAAAGAGGCATTTGAGCCAAAGCATCAGCAAAAGGAATGCTAACATGTATTTCCCGAAACATCTTCAAAAACTTTTCGTATTGCTTCTCTAACTTCGAATTTTTCAACCTCTGTGGAAAAGGAATCAGAGGCATGTATGGTTTCATGGGTGTTTTAGATGTAGGCTTCTCTTCTTTTGGCTCATCCCCACTCTTCTCAGAAATATCCACATTAGCTTGATGTGTTTTTCTCTTCTTAGGAGGAAGAATTTCAACTTTAAGTTTCGGAGCTTCAATTTCTGTTAGCTCTCTTCCACTCCTCAAAGTAATAACATTGCATTGCTCTTTTGTAGTCATATCAGGTTGACTAGGTAGTGCTCCTTGTTCACGCCCACCAATCTTATTAGCAATTTGGCCAATTTGCGTTTCCAACATCTTTTGAGATGAAACCATCTGATCTATTCTTGATTCCATATTAGCCAATGCCCCAGAGGTTCCTTGCATTATTTTATTTAGTGCAACCTCCCAATCAGCAGGTTCTTTTTTTGGCGGTGGTTGATACTGCTGTTGTGCTTGATACGGTGGTCGTGACTGAAAACCAGGAGGTTGATTCTGCCTTGGAAATGAATAAGAAGGATTAGCCGCATGATTATTACTGTAAGAAAGATTGTTGTTTGGCCTTTGATTTGGATTGTAGTAGGAGTTATTCTGAACAGGCCACGGCTATCTTCCTTGAATAAAAGATGCTTCCTCTGGGAATTGTGGTGCATAAGAACACTGATTAACACCATAATCATTATACCCTTCCATAGGTGAAGAAATAGCATTCACATTTGCCCTTTGTCCTCGCATCTCCTGAGTTAGAGTATCCAATTTGAGAGCTAGCATGTTGATCATCTCAGAATCTTGTGCTGCTTTTGCTGAGCTTGTCCCACTAGGTGCCCATGAATAATTATTAGATGCCAATTCCTCAAGGAGTGCTTTAGCCTGTGTAGTTGGTGCCTTCTTAAAATTTCCACCAGCAGCCACATCCAAACTCAAACGAATATCTGCATTCATGGCCCCATAAAAAGTACTAATGATCTGCCAATCTTGCAAACCATGATGTGGACATTTCCTCAATAATGCCTTAAATCTCTCCCATGCCTGATATAGACCTTCACCCGGTTGTGCTTTAAAACTCATAATCATAGTCCTCAATTGTTGCGTCTTGTCAGAAGGATAATATTTGGACAAGAATGCAGTAGAAAGACTCTCCCATGTAGCAACTGTGGTGTCTGGAAGTTGTTGAAACCATTCCAAAGCTCTTCCCTTAATAGAGTAGGGAGACATATGGAGACGAATCTTGTCACTCGTAACACCGTTGATTCTGAATGAGCCACACATCTGCACGAAATGCTCTAGATGTCTGTGTGGGTCCTCTAGTTCAATATCTCCTTCAAAAGCTTGATTGCTGATCATCTGAATTAAGCTTGGATTAATGTTGAATTGGGCTGCCCCAATCTCTGGAGTTTTGTACATGCAATTAGCGGGATTTGGTGTCTCATGGTCCCAAATTGAAGTCACATCAATAATAGCAACTTCACGATCTTCGTCAGCCATCTAAGATTTTTCTTTCCTTTGCTTTGCCTCTCGCCTTAAGATTCGAGCAGTGCGCTCGATTTCTGGATCAAATTTTAAATCTCCCGCACTTATAGAATGTCGCATATAATGAAGGTAAACACTTGACAAATAAGTGTGAAAATTTAAACAAACAAAAGAAAGAGAGAAAAAATCAAAAGAAAAATCATATATTTAGGTTCCTTAAATAAAATAAACTAGACTTTGCTCCTAACTTAGGGACCACCAAAAATTCGGTAAATCAATAATTATTCGAACCGATTTGGCCAGGTAGGTGCAAGCATTGCCAAGAGGCTAAACACCAGCCTAGACACCAAATCCTAATTGGCCAGGTAAGCGTTTGCTTGCCTAGACACCAAAAAGTCGGAATAATTAAAAATTACGTCATTTTTTAGGTACCCTCCTAATTGAGCACGAAAATCCCAGGAATAATTTGGTACCCTCCTAAAAGTGTGAGGAATAATTTGGTGTTTTGTTTCTAACTAAATTTAACTAAAATAAGCAGTTAAATTTGAGTTTTATCGATAGAAAAAATTAACCCGAGAACTAGGATTCTTCAATTGGTTCAATAATGTTGTTTTAATGTGATATATATTTTTCTCATATTTTGCTAAAAACAATTCGTCTAACCTTTATAATGTTCTCTCCCAAGATACAAAATATTGCCTATAATCATATCTCAAAAGTCACTCCCATGATCAATCGAAATACAATTTTAGATTATTAAGACCCAAGAATTATAAGTTTTATAGTCCTTTTATTAATCTCCCGATTCAATAATTGAACTATGTCTATCAAATCATGAACAAGAATTATGACTCCTTTCCCAATTTATCATAATCCTTATGAATACAATTAAGGGTTAGCTACTCCCTTAATTGGGTTTAAGCCCTCAATGATAGATTAGCAAAAATAGAGAATGATTATCACAATTAAACAAGCATATATCACCAATGAATACTACCTAATTCTCGGATTATAAAATTAGTTACTCATGCTAGATAAATAAAATAAACAGATAATAAATGGTAAAATCATAAATAAAAGAGTTTAGAGTAAAGAAAGTACAACTTGAAGAATTTATCCTCCCGAAATAGTTGCCACTAAAATGAAAGAGCCATCCAAGTAATTTCCTTAAAATCTTCAACCGAAATAGAATTTTGCCGAAAATTAAACTGTATGAATTAAAACTAAATTTTACAAAGAAAAAGAGAGAGAGAGAGAGAGAGAGAGAATACAAGAGAGGAATTGCTCTCTAAGAATTGATGTGTGGAAATAAGCTCAAGAACTAGGCCTATTTATAGCACAAATTTAGCACACCACAAAATTTAAAAAATAAAAAGAAAAAGAAAAAGAAAAGAAAAACAAAAGAAAAAGAAAAGAAAATAAAAAAAACACAAAAGTAGCCGAAAGCATTACTACCAATTCCATTTCCAAACCAACCCACTTGGCTTTTGTTTTCTTGCTAAATCAATAAAAACCAACCGGCTAAACCATTTCTACTAACATGGCCTATTTTGTTTTATATGGATGGATCCGTAGAAATGCTTTTTAACACGCACAGCTTATAATCTTTAATTAATAAATAATTAATTAAATCCAGAAATTATAAAATAAATATAATTTTCTAAATAAATTAAATATTTATAAATATAAATAAATCCTTAATTCCTAAGCTGCGGTATATTGAGGGTCTGGAACCGGACTCCTTTCGTTTCACAAAAATTATATTAATTCCAACCGGGATTCCTGCTTTAATAATATATCACTTTCCATATTTTTGTGACAATTCTTATTTCCTCATTGCTCATCCAGGTCTAATCTACGGTCTCTTGAAGATGTGAAATCAGGCTCCTTTTGCTTCAAAAATTATCCTATAAACATAAAAATTATCTTAGCATCAAATTCAAATTAAAATGCTACTAACAATGCAAACCAAGCACAAAATTAAGGATAAATGAGAGATAACATGCTATAAAATATATACAAAATTAACATGTATCAGAATTTAATTACGATCATGTGAAATTTAAGTGTCAATTAAACAAAACATATCTAATACTTGCTTTATTATTGGCTTTGGAGTTTACACTGTTTTCTATTTGGATTCGAAAACGGAATTTTGTTTCAAGTCGATTTTCAAAATGAGGAGTGTACAGTTTTATGACACAAAATCAGTCCAGTAAACAATTTCAAATTAAATATATAAATTTTGACAAAAAAATAAAATATATAAATCGAGTTTCACCCGTATAATATTTTGTACAAATAGACAGAATCAAATTCTATTTTAATATGTAGCTACAAGTGAGTCAAATCTTTACCCTGTCAATAATTACTCATATTATCATATCCTAAAATTTAATATCTATCTTAACATATACTCACGTAACTTATAGAGAAAAAGGATCCTGAGATATATTTCAGGGAACTTTTCCTAAGATACATGCAAAATATCTTTAAATCTTGTTGGATCCGCATGACTAATTAAAAATTTTTGAATTTACTAAAATGTTCATCCCATTTTTATATATAAAAATTAGGTATCTCAGAGAACTTACCTGAGATATATCTCAGGCTCCCTACTCTCTAACTTATAATATCTATCTATCTCAGGCTCCCTACTCTCTAACTTATAATATCTATCTTAACACGTATTCTCAAAATTTAACACATACTCACATAACTTATAATATCTATCTTAACACTTATTCTCAAAATTTAATAATTACTTATATTATCAAAAGATTATCTTAACACCTACTCACCCAGCTTATAATATCTATTTTTAAATATAATTTAATAGTTAATAAATAATATTTATTTTTAATAAATTTTGAGATGAACAACAATTAAATTCAAATTTAGAATAATAAAGAACGAACTCTTCACTGTGCTATCCAATGGCACTCTTGCTCACAATATTTAATTAAATGAAAATGCAACTCGCCCTCAGGTACAAGGGAAAAAAAGTGTTGTAAAAGCAAATAAATAAAACAATTGCATTTCTGTCCTATTGTCCCCAAAAAGGGAGATTAATGTGTACTTTGGGCCATCAGTCGATGTTAGAAATTGACCATATCAAATCTTGCGGTCTTTTGTTTTCTTTTGTGAAATTTGTATTTGTTAAGTTGCTTAACCTCGTAACATTGTTGTACATGTGTGACTTCGGCAATTTATTCAAGAGAAATAGTTTGATCAACACACAACAACAACGGATGGACTAAATTGCTATAATGGCGCTATAAAATTAAGAAAAATTGACATTTTACATCCATTATATTTGTCACTTTTGTCAAAATGATCCTATATTTTAAATTGTGGCATTTTGCATTTCTGATCTTATAATTTCGCTTTGATTTATACTTTTTTCGTAAATTACCATCTAATTGTGACATTAATGTTAGATTAGGCATGGGTATTAGAGTAATTAGATTTTTAATTATAATTTCCCCCATTTTATCCAATTAAAATTATTTTATAACTTTAATTATAATTTGTATCCAATTGGGGGTTAAGGGATTGTTGCAGGCGGCAGAGTTGGATGAAATGGGACAGAGATGATGCGGTGAAGAAAATGGGGTGGGGTGAAGTGTTGTGGTGTTTGATGAAGAGAGGTGGGATGCATCAGAAGAAGATTTGAAGGCGAGGTGGGTTGTGGATGGCTGTAGAGTTGTTGGCGAAAGTAGTATGGGCAATTGATGATGGCTGCGGTTGGAGATGTTTCGTAATGGCGAGGTGTGTGGAATACGGGGGAGTTGAGGTGTGGTTGGAGGTGGACGAACGGGGCAGGAAAAAATAGAGGTAAACGAAGGAGGCTGCGGGATGGGGAAGAAGTGAAGGGGAGAAAGAGAGAGGTGGATTGTTGATTGTTGGTTGTTGGAGGAGAGGAAGCAAAAAAGAAGAAAGCAGAGTTTGGGTTGGATTGGTTGAACGGATATGCTGCAAATGGTGGAATGGAAGAGGTGTGGGTTGGCGGGAGAAGAGAATGGAGGGGACTAGTCGTTTGTGGGGGTGGTGACTGAAGGAGACACGGCGACGGTTGACAGATGGGAGGAGAGGCGAGATGTGGCGGTGGAAACAGAGGTGGTGCCGGCTGACGGATCCAAGTAATGCGCTAATTATATTAATTTTAGTTATTTTAATTTTTATTATAACTTTTAATTATTTAAAAATTAGTATTCCAAGTTTACCCTTGCCTAATTTAACGATAACGTCACAATTAGACGGTAGTTTACGAAAAAAAGTGCAAATCGAAGCAAAATTATAAGATCAAGAATGCAAAATGCTACAATTTAAAATATAAAATTATTTTAACAAAAATGACAAAAATAATGGATGCAAAATATCAATTAATTTCTCAAAAATTAAGAGAATTGTTATATACTATAAATATACGCATAAACACATATAGAGAATAGTGTGTGTAGACTTGATCAGGTGAGCAAGTACTTGGAAAGGGCACTGATTTTATAATGTAAAGTAAAACTTTGGTGATTTAGCCCAGTTCGATTGACTTGGTGAGTTAATGGAGTATCTGTACAAATTTGATTCGATGATATAATACTCGTTTCTTAGTCATATATCAAAATTTAAAAATATTTAAAATAGTCAAATAATTTAGGATACTCCATTAGTCACCAAAACGGTAATAGGTTGACAATTATTTTGGGTAATTTATGAAAATATAAAAAACAAGTAAATTTAGGGTCAATTTAACTTATCTTATACAGTAAGAAACAATTATTATTTGTATGCATTATAAACATTAGTACTGTTACGACTGGATTTCCACCGGGTCGGCCTTCGGGTTGACCCTGAAAAGTGAGAAGAATGCGAGGGATTGTCCCCCCGATTCACCTCCGGTGTGAGAGTAAGTAAGTCGCGTTTTTAGAGTACTTTGAACGTAAAGAGAGTGTGTGTGTTGGTAAATTATAAGCATGCCCCTTCTCTTGTAGATTCAATCTATATTTATACCTTAGAAATTATGTCTGTTACCTTAAAAGGGCCCCATGGGCATCATTGTGTTTCCCACCACCGAAAGTAGACAAATACCGTTAAAGAAAAGAGGAGACCGTTAGCCATTTTGGGCTTCTTCTTGTTGGTCCTTCGGTTCGGCCCATAATGGGTATAGGGCTTCCAACATGTCCCTAGGCTTCGTTCGGTAATGTTTTTAGGACGAAGGCTAAAGAACCCATATTTTTCATTTGACACGTCCCGTTCGGTCGCGTCTGTCGAATTTATCCGACCATTCGTTCGGTTGCACGGCGATGGACAAGAGTCGAGTTTTCTCTTGGGGAGTCGTGTTCCTTTATGAGGGACAGCTGTCTGATTTTGAGATTTGCGCCTCAATCTGGGCCGTTGGATTTCGAAAGATCTCCAAGCGTCACATATCTTTTGTTTAAAAAATTACGCGACCCTCATCCCTCTCATTTTACACCATCTCACCAAAAATTTCAAACACACCCTTCTTTAAAGAGAATCTATATCGACAATTGGAACCGTCGCTTCTTCCCCGGAAAACTTGAGTTCTCCGACTTCGTTGGAGTCCCACGTTCAAGCATTTTATCCCCAGGAGTACGATCTTCTCGAGAATCTTCGAATAAGTAAGCTTTTCTTTGCCCCCCCTTTTTTTGTGAAAATCGCTGTATATATATGTATGATTGTATGTATATTTATGCATCTTTTAATATGTTGAAATTGCCGTATGCTATTTCTAGACCATATTCCTTTTTCCTGCGTTTTTCTTGAAAAGAAAGGGTCTTGAATCTTGTTGATCTTCGAAAAGCTTCCCATAGGATTTTAAGGGATTGATTAGGGTTTCATTCAGGGTTAGGATGAGTTTTAGGGGATTGTATGGGATTGGTCTTCTAATTTTGTGTCGGGGCATGGGACATTCTCGATCGATCCTGGCCCACTGTACTCGGTTTTCTCTTTCTTGTTGAATGTTTTCTTACTCCGGCCCGAGTACACGGCTAATCTCTACATTTCCGAATGCAGGGATATGGATCGATCGACCGAAGGTGCGGGTCCTTCGGAAGTGTCCCCTTTTAGCAACGTCGAAGAGTTTCCAGCAGCCAACCATCGGTCGAGATTGGCCGAAAGTGCAATCGCTAGATTTTCTTCGGAATATGTCGTGGAGAAGCACGTTTGGTATTTTTACACTCCAAGGAAGAACGACAGGATTTGGCACAATCCCGAAGTGCCAGCGGCGTACGGAGGAGGTCTAGCTACGGGTATTTCTGAAGCTGCTTTCAAGTGTGGATTTCGCCTGCCGATGTTGTGCATTTTGAGGAGCATCCTCAAGCAGACAGGGGTAGCTATCGGTCAGTTGGACCCGAACAGCTTTATTCAGATTAACGTCTTCCAGGCTCGGTGCTTGGCCGTGAAGATGATACCAAGGACCAATCTTTTTTGGCATCACTTCGAATTTCGGCGGAATTCGAAGAGTAATGGTTTTTATACAATCGCTCACCGAGTAGGCAGGGCGGATTGGGCATTCACGAATTCCAGCAACAAAGAGACTCATTTGAAGTGGGCTTTCGTCTCTGGCCCGAGGATGGAGAAGTTTGGTGTCTGGAAGGATGTCGATCCTTCGATGTTAAAGTTTCGTACCCCGCTTTCGGAGGCGGATAAGCATGATTACCGATTGCTCTGTGGCCTAGAGATGGATAAAGTCCCGTTGTCCCTCAGTCGGGATAACGACTGGTTGATCGGTCTTTGGGGTAGTGGTAACTTTCTCTTGTCTTTCCGTTTTCTTTGTGTCTTGTATTTGTTTTTCGCGATATGCTTGTGCTCATACTCTGTTAAAACATCTTTATGTATTTGTTCGGTTATTTATGCCTTAACCTTTCTCTTTGTTTTGTGCAGTGTCTTCCCATGATGAGATCATCGAGAGGAAGCGTAGAAAGGCGGCCGACCTTGTAGCCGCAGCTCTGGCGGCCGAAGCGAATAAGGAGGCCGAAGAGACCCGCGGTTCGGTCGGTGCTGAAGGTGATAGGGCTTTGGTTAAGGTTAATCCAACCTCAAATCCGATTCAGAATCTGGATTTGGGGAATGATGTTGACCCTAACACTCCGAACGAACCAAGGAAGAGGATTCGGTCGGAAGGTTCGGGCTTGAAGGTGTATGCACCCCAATGGGGCGTCCTGGAGACCGATAAGATTATTGTCCCTGCTCCTCCGGCCTCGACCATTATAGGCCCCGATCTGTGCAGAGGCCTCGTTCTTCCGGCCGACAGACCGACTTACGATCAGGCGACTGACCTTCAGGCTTGCACCGAGATGATGGCCCTCCTGTCCATGGTAATATAAATTTTGTCCGTCATTCGTCTTTTTGTCTTCATCTTTTGATCTTTGCCTTTGTTTATTTACAGGGTGCTTCTTGGTCCGCCGTGGTGACTGAGAGGGTCGAAGCGATGCAGGAAAGGCTGAAAAAGGTCGACCAGCTGGAGTCGAGGGCGGTCAAGGCCGAGGAGGACCTTCGTAATTCGACGGTCGAGCTCGAAAGAGTTACGGGTCAGTCGGAATCCTTGAAGGCGGCGAATGATCTGCTCCAGGAGAAGCTGGATGTTTTGCAGAAGCGCCTGGAATGGAGAAACAAGCAGCTGAAGACAACGAGAAAGGGTTCTCGGAAGCTGGTAAAGAAGATCGAGCGTACCGAAGAGCGGTGTTATCAGATGGGTTATGATGATGCTGTCATTAAGGCAAACGCCTTAGGCTTCGATCATACTCAGCTGATTGATACCGAGCTTGGTATGACTGATCCAGTCGGCAGGGAGAAGTTCGATCAGCCGCTGGATGTTTCTTCGGGCGAAGATCAAGAACTTTCTGATGATTACTGTAGTTTGTCTTTTGGTAACTTTTGCTGTAACATTTACTGTTGCCTTCGGGCGTGATATTTGTGCCTTCGGGCCTTTTTATTTGTATAAATATTGTCTTGTATCTTCGCCTTTTTGTTTTTGCCTTAGCATAATTTATATTTACGCATCTTCGGCGCTTTGTTTTTGCCACATTTTTCGCGTTTATGCATTTTCGGCCTTTCGTCCTAGCATCATAATTTTTTTTTATTTTTATGCATCTTTGGCCTAGCATAATTCTTTTTTATGCATCTCTGGCCTTCGGCCTAGCATATTTCTTTTTTATGCATCTCTGGCCTTCGGCCTAGCATAATTCTTTTTTATGCATCTCTGGCCTTCGGCCTAGCATAATTCTTTTTTATGCGTCTCTGGCCTTCGGCCTAGCATAATTCTTTTTTATGCATCTCTGGCCTTCGGCCTAGCATATTTCTTTTTTATGCATCTCTGGCCTTCGGCCTAGCATAATTCTTTTTTATGCATCTCTGGCCTTCGGCCTAGCATAATTCTTTTTTATGCGTCTCTGGCCTTCGGCCTAGCATAATTCTTTTTTATGCATCTCTGGCCTTCGGCCTAGCATAATTCTTTTTTATGCATCTCTGGCCTTCGGCCTAGCATTTCCCCAGTATTTAAGGAGTTTGTGAATAATTAAGGTCCTTTGATCTGTTGGAAATGTATCCTCCCTCCTTAATTATGTCAAAGTAGCTTAAATACTAGAAACATGAGTCCTCAATTCTGCTTATTTCAAGGGTAAAAAATAGTGGGGTATACATTGAAAATACATATATTGAAGCTTACTGATAAAAACGGCGAAGGCGTGAAGCATGCCATGTGTTCTTGATGTGGCTCCCGTCCGAATGAGCTAGCTTGTATGTTCCTGGACGGACAACTTCAACCACCACGTAAGGACCTTCCCAATTTGGCATAAGTTTGCCTTGTTTGGTCGGCATTGAAGTTGCTAACTCACGAAGTACTAGGTCCCCTACATGGAAAGATCTTTTCTTTATTCCAGAATCGTAGTATTGGGCTGCTCGGAGCTGATATCTCGAATTTCTTTGGTGGGCAGCCTCTCTTTCTTCTTCAACCAAATCTATATTTGCCCGAAGCCCGTATTCATTCATTTCAATGTTGAACACCTGTGTTCGGTATGATTCTAGACCCACTTCGGTCGGCATGAGCGCGTCAGTGCCGAAGGCAAGCTTGAAATGAGTTTCGCCGGTAGATGATCTCGGTGTCGTTCGGTAGGCCCAAAGGACGTATGGCAATTCTTCGGCCCAAAGGCCCTTGGAATCTCCTAATCTTTTCTTAATTCCGTCGAATATGATTTTGTTGGCCGCTTCGATCGCCCCGTTTGCCTGTGGGTGGCCGACCGAGCTGAATTTTTGTTGTATTCCGAACTCGAATAAGAATTTCCGAAATTTGCTTCCAATAAATTGGGTTCCGTTGTCGGAGATACATATCATCGGGATGCCGAACCTTAATATTATTTGTTCCAACACAAACTTCTTAGCTGCATCTTCGGTGATGGCGGAAAGTGGTCTGGCTTCTACCCATTTAGTCATGTAGTCGATGGCTACGATGCAATATTTAGCCTGCTTAGTGCTTGTGGGTAAGATGCCGACAATGTCTACTGCCCACATGGCGAAGGGAATGGGATTGAGTACCGATGTCATTTCCTTTGGGGGTTGTTTCGGAACGTTGCTGAATAACTGGCATTGTTTGCACTTTTTCGCGTAGTTCAAAGCATCCTCCCTTAGTGTTGGCCAGAAGAATCCTTGCCTAAGGATTTTGAAGGAAAGCGACCGTCCGGCTAGATGTTCCCCGCAGATACCTTCGTGAACGCTTTCCAATGCCATCAATTGTTTTTCAGGGTCCAAGCATCGCAGTATCGGTTGGGTGACCGACCTTCTATACAGCCTTCCTCCAACAATTGAGTAACTAGCGGATCGGTATTTTATCTTCTGGGCTTGTTTCTTGTCGAGTGGTAGGGTATCTTTTTCTAAGAAGGCTCTGATCGGTGTCATCCAATTGATTCCTTGGTGTATTTCCAGGCAGTGTTTTCTGTCTATCGAAGGCGATTTTACTTCGGTCAGGTAGATAGAACCTGTGAGGTTTTGGGTTTCTGCCGAAGCTAACCTCGACAGGGCGTCGGCTCGGCTATTATCTTCTCTGGCTACTTGGCTTAGCTCGAATGACTCAAATAGCACGGAATTCTTGTGTACCTCGGTGGCGTATGCCTTCGTTCGCGGATCTTTCTGTCCGTATTCGCCGGAGAACTGTTTGACGACCAACATTGAATCGCTGAAGGCTCTTAATTGTTTTACTTCCAAATTTCTTGCCAAGTTTAGGCCTGCTAGCAGGGCCTCATATTCGGCCTCGTTATTGGTTAAGGAGAAGGTGAACCTAATTGCCTGACATATTTCGAATCCTTCGGGGCTGGTTAGAATCAGGCCGGCTCCGCACTTGGATCCGGCCACAGAACCATCTACAAACAGTTTCCATTTACCTGGAGAACGGATCGGTTGTTCTTCGGCGACCAAATCCTTCGGACTGGAGAAAGAGCATTCCACCATGAAGTCGGCTAAAGCTTGTGCCTTAATTGCCGTTCTGGGAATGAACTCCAGATCGTATTCTCCCAATTCGACCGACCAGGCGATTATCCTTGTTGATGCCTCGGGCATGCGCATGATTTTCTTCAGTGGTTGGTTGGTTACGACCTGAATCGTTCGGCCTTGGAAGTAGTGCCGTAATTTTCTCGATGCCATTACCAACCCATAGGCGAATTTTTCTGCATTTGGATATCTAGTTTCGGCGTCCTTCAGTATGTGAGATACGTAAAATACCGGGTGTTGGTTTCCTTCGTGTTGTTTGACCAGTACAGCTCCAAGCGTTCGGTCGTTCACAGGCAGGTATAACTGTAGAGTTTCGTTTGGTCTCGGTCTCATCAAGAGAGGGGTGTTCACCAGATACTCCTTTATTTCTTCGAATGCCTTTTGACAATTTGGTCCCCAATCGAAAGTCTTTTTTCCTCGAAGCACTTCGAAGAATGGTAACGCTTTTTCAGCAGACCTGGAAATGAATCTCCGGAGAGCTGCCATTCGTCCAGTTAATTTCTGAATGTCTCTTACTGTCTTGGGTGCTTCCATATCCATGACGGCCTTGATTTTCTCTGGGTTTGCCTCAATCCCTCGGGCACTCACCATGTATCCAAGGAATTTTCCGCTGTTAATCCCGAACGTACATTTGTTCGGGTTGATTCTCATATTGTTTTCCCTTAACGTTTCGAAGCATTCCTTCAGGTCGTTTGCATGATCCTGGAAGGATGACTTTACGATCATGTCGTCGACGTAACATTCCATGCTTCGTCCTATTTGCTTTTTGAAGAGCTTGTTAACCATTTTCTGGAAAGTTGCCCCCGCGTTCTTTAGCCCGAAGGGCATTTTTATGTATGCGTAAGTGCCGTTCGGGGTGATGAATGCTGTCTTCGGAATGTCTTCGGCATTCATGGTGATTTGGTGATATCCTGAAAAAGCGTCCAAAAAACTGAGAATCTGATGTCCCGATGTGGCGTCTATTAGCTGATCGATGTTGGGTAGGGGATAGTGGTCTTTCGGACAGTGTTTATTTAGGTCAGTGTAATCGACGCACATTCTCCATTTGCCGTTTGACTTTTTGACGACAACTACGTTCGCCAACCATTCGGGGTAATCAATTTCTTCGATAAATTTGGCCTCTAGTAGTTTCTCAACTTCGGTCTGGATAACCCTTTGTCTTTCTATGGCAAAATTTCTCTTCTTCTGTTTTACAGGTTGGGCGTCGGGTTCGACGTTTAGACAGTGCTTCGCGACTGAAGGATCTAATCCAGGCATGTCTTCGGGATTCCAAGCGAATACGTCGTGGAATTCCCTGATGACGGCAATGACCCTCTCCTTCAGCTCTGGTTCCATCCCCTTGCCTATTTGGATCATTTTCCCGGATTGGCCCACATACAATTCGATTTCTTCGATTTCGGCTGCCGGTTCGGCAATTGGACAGGAGAGATCGGTCCCAAATTTCTCGATCTCTATGTTCAGCATTTGATGGTTTCCCCCGGCGTCGTCGTCTCTTTTCCTTTTCCCGGATTCGACCAATTCTGCGTCTTTATCTTTGTCAAAATCTTCTAACATGATGATTCTTGCTGCTTTTTGATCGCCCTTCATTTCTCCAATCCCTTGCTCGGTAGGGAATTTTAGCTTCAAGTGCGGTATGGATGATACGGCTTGGAATAGGGATAAAACGGGTCTGCCCAGGATGCCGTTGTATGGGCTGTCTACCCGAACGACGTAAAATTTAGCTTCCTTTTCCACGGTATATGGCGCTTTTCCTAGGATCACATTTAATCTGATGGTACCTTCGATCGGTACTGGTTGATTACCGAAGCCGTATAAGGGTGCCTCGTGGCACGGTTCGAGGTGTTCTCCTCCTAGGTTCATTTTAGAGTATGTCCTGTGGTATAGGATATTGACCGAGCTCCCTTCATCGACTAGCATCTTCCAGATTTTGTTATCTCCGATCACCGGATTGATAACCAGGGGGTCTTCGTGTGGCCATATGACGTCCTCGTAATCATCCTCCGTGAAGCTGATCGGCAATGGTTGTTTGGCTGTTTTCGATTGGTAAAGACTGTATATTTGCCTGGTGTATTTCTTTCGGGCCGTCTTACTGTCCCGATCAAGTATTGTGCCGCCAAAGATCGTTCGGACCTCGCCTCTATACTTTTCCGGTTTTTCGGTTTCTCCGGGATCTCTTATTTCCTTTGCATCGAGCTTTTCTCTTAAGTCGCCCACGAACTGGGATAACTCCCCGCCTTTGATCATCTTTTCGATCAACTTCTTTAGGTGGTAGCATTCATCTGTGTTGTGGCCCTTATCTCGATGATAATCGCAGTACTTGTTTTCGTTTCTTCTGGACTCAGGGGTTTTTATTCGAGGTGGTCGAACGAACCCTGGTTTTCCTTTGATTTCATGGAGGATCTTGGAGATGGGTGTGTTGAGGCGAGTGAGCACAGTACTATCTTTGTCTTGTCTTTGTCCTGTTGTTTTTGGATCGTTCATCCTTCCTCGTGTGTTGCTATGATTCCTTCGGTCGTCCCTGCATCTTCTATCGTCGCTGTCGTTCCTTCGACTTTCTTTGTACCCTCCAATTGTTTCCAACTTCCTTCGTATTGCTTCTCCCCGAACGTATATGTCGTTTAGTGATTTTGGGGGAACGTCATAGAGAGATGACCGGAGCTTCTTGCCTTTCACAGGGTCGAGACCTGCTGAAAGGAATCCAGCGGCTTTGATCTTATCGAGGCTTGTGACCATTCCGGCTTCCTCTTTGAATCTTGCTAGGTAGTCCCCTAATTCTTCGTTCGGTCTTTGTCTGCAGTGAATTAGGGCTTCAGTGTCTTTTTCTCTTCGGCATAAATGGGAGTAATTTCTCAAGAACTTCCTTTTAATTTGTCCATAAGAATCAATCGACCGTGGTCTTAGTGAACGATACCACATGGATGCCGACCCTTTTAGGTAAGTTTTGAACATTTTGCACAGCATGATGTCGCAATGTCCCATACCAGTCATGAGGGATTCGTACTTCTCACAATGGTCTTCGGGATCGCCTTTTCCGTTGAACTCGTGCATCTTCGGGAATTGCCTTCCTGGTGGTGGTCGGTATTGTTCTATCTCTTCGGTCACGACAGGCTCGTGGCTAATTGTCCTATCTCCGAACATAACCTTTTCCAGTCTGCGAATACGATCGTCTGTGTGCGGACCTTCTTCTTCCGAGTCCGAGGAATCTACAACCTTCGACTTGGTTTTCTTAGATTGTAATTCTGAGTTCCATGACTCATCTTCATCGTCCCTGACCCTTTTATCTTTTCGGTCATCTTTGGGTGTCCGGCCTTCGGCCTCCAGGGCTTCGCGCAATGTCTTCTCCTGTCGTTCGATTTCCTCTCTTTGGAGTTTCAAGGTTTGTAGCTTTACTCGGTCGGCTTCCCTTAGCTCGGCTTGCCGTGCTGCTTCGTTCTGGCTTTTCGCCTTCTCTGTTTCCTTTCCTTTGGCTTTCTCTTCTCTCCATTTTGCTAGCATTTCTTGTTGTTCTTCGGGGGAGGGCATGTCTTCATTGAAATCGAGCATTCTTTGGGCGGCTGGAGTCGTCCTTTGCGTGGCGGGACTGTCTCCTATCACGGTGCTTTCGTTATTCCTGGGTGTTTCTTCGATTGTCATAGTTTGCCAAAATTTTAACACAGATTGTATCTCTACGTTCCCACAGACGGCGCCAAATGTTACGACTGGATTTCCACCGGGTCGGCCTTCGGGTTGACCCTGAAAAGTGAGAAGAATGCGAGGGATTGCCCCCCCGATTCACCTCCGGTGTGAGAGTAAGTAAGTCGCGTTTTTAGAGTACTTTGAACGTAAAGAGAGTGTGTGTGTTGGTAAATTATAAGCATGCCCCTTCTCTTGTAGATTCAATCTATATTTATACCTTAGAAATTATGTCAGTTACCTTAAAAGGGCCTCATGGGCATCATTGTGTTTCCCACCACCGAAAGTAGACAAATACCGTTAAAGAAAAGAGGAGACCGTTAGCCATTTTGGGTTTCTTCTTGTTGGGCCTTCGGTTCGGCCCATAATGGGTATAGGGCTTCCAACAAGTACTTTTTTTCATTTAGGATAATAAAGGACTAACTCTTCATTGTGCTATCCAATCCCACTCTTACTCACAATATTTGATTAAATGAAAATGCAACTCACCCTTAGCTACATGGGAAAAAAAATTGTTTTAAAAGCAAATAAATACAACAATTGCATTTCTGTCACATTTCTATATTAATGTGTACTTGGGCCATCAGTCTATGTTAGAAATTGACCATATCAAATCTTGCGGTCATTTGTTTTCTTGTGTGAAATCTGTGTTTGTTAAATTGCTTAACCTTGTAACATTGTTTACATGTGTGACCTGGACAATTTATACAAGAGAAATAGTTTGATCAAAACACAACAACGGATGGACTAAATTGCTATAACGGCGCTATAAAAAATAATTTAAATAGTTATATACAGTAAATAAATGCACATACATACACAAATGTAGAAGAATAATGTTAGATATTCCGAATTTGATCCAAATTTTTTCTCAAACTACATGTGTCATTATCTGATTGGTTATAACTATAATGGACCTATCAATCTCACCAATTAAAATCCTCCATGCAACCAATTCATCTATGCCACATCATTTGAAAACATTTTTTGGATACCAATTTGGAATACATGTTATTACTCAATAGAGAATAGTGTGTGTAGGCTTCATTAGGTGAGCAAGTACTTGGAAAGTACTTGGAAAGGGCACTGATTTAATAATGTAAAGTAAAAGTTTGGCGATTTAGCCAAGTTCGATTGACTTGGTGAGTTATTGGAGTATGTGTACGGATTTGATTGGATGATATAAAAAAGTGATCATATACACATACCAATTGATGGTTGCACATTTTAATTATACTCCTTCCTTTCTTAAAACATTGCTGGTTTGATTAAAAATACGGATTTTAAAATAGTGGGTAATGAATATTATTTTTTTATGGAGTAGTGGATATTGAATATTGTTTTTATGGAGTAGTGGATATTGAATATTGTTTTTAAGAAGTAGTGAGTATTGAATATTGTTTTTAAAGAGTAGTGGGTGTAATAGTGGGTATTGAATATTGTTTTTAAAGAGTAGTAGGTGGAATAGTGGATATTGAATATTGTTTTTAAGGAGTAGTGGGTGGAGTAGTGAGTATTGAATATTGTTTTTAAAGAGTAGTGGGTGGAATAGTGAGTATTGAATATTGTTTTATATGGCTTAAAATAGAAAGGGGAAAAGTATTTTGAATGACCCAGAAAGGAAAACAGGAAATGTTTTAAGAGACAGGGGGAGTATTATTTGACAATAATGTCCTCAATCTTAATACTAAACTTAATTTCTTATGTTTTGTTCTTATTCAAAATCAATAAAGTGTTTTCTCGTATTTTAATATTATTTAATTAATAAATGCATTTTACATCTTACCATATTGTGATAAAATTAATAATATGAATATTTTGTTTTGTTACAATTATACTTTTATTTGTATGTAATAAATTTCATATTAACATCATTTACTCAAATAAGTGTTGATCCACTAATTTTATTCAAAATTATTATTTCCTCCACCTAATTTATTGTAATATAATTAAAGTTATGCTTAAAAAATTTGCTTAAGTAATCAAAAAATAAGTGATAAAATGTGCTTCCACACTTAACTTAACTTTTTCTGAAACAA
Source organism: Saposhnikovia divaricata (assembly GCA_036435485.1). Classification (NCBI taxonomy): domain Eukaryota; kingdom Viridiplantae; phylum Streptophyta; class Magnoliopsida; order Apiales; family Apiaceae; genus Saposhnikovia; species Saposhnikovia divaricata. The sequence goes on from CM071600.1 coordinate 33,635,364, forward strand.
AATATTTATTTATGAGTATACAAATTAAAATTACATTATTATAATATCTTTAAATTAAATATTATGAAATGTGGAACCAATTAATTTAACAAAAAACATCAAATAAATGTATTTATATTTTGTACATACCATTATCATGAAATAACATATTATTGATTTTGTTTATAATTATATAACCATATTAATTAAGTCAATAATTATCAATTTTTACATTCAATATTATCAAAATATGCAAACAAAAAATATATTTATAAAATTGTAGAAACAAATACAAAAGTTAAAAGTTTGAGTGGGATAAAAACACTTTATATAATGAGAAATAATCAAATAAATTTATTCATTATTAGGAACTTTTTAGTCTAAATGAAAATTAGGATGTCCAACCATCATTTTAGGGTGTACATATGACTATCCAAAAAAAAATATAATCGATTCTTAGTCATATATCATAAATTTAAAATATTTAAAATAGTCAAATAAATATATCATGGCGTCAAGCAGCTTAAGTCGTTGCAAACGTAGAACATAAGTGTCCAACAAGCATTTTGAACTTTAGAAAAAAATTCACTTTTCAACGACTAGTTCAAAAATCAAAACAATTCCCACTTTCTTCAAGTTTACGGTAAAATCAAAATTCTAGCTTCTTCCTTTGCTTGGACCATATTGTGCTGACAAATATGCTCCTATGTTATGTACTCCATTACCTCATATCCTTTATATATTCTTTCATCAATGTGATACGATGTCATAAATCATAATTAACGATTTTAATTAGTCAATTAATGAAAATGTTAAAGAGGATTAGGTATTAGTAGAAGACGGGTCATTTTATTCAACATGCTACTGTAGTAATTTCTATGTTTCCTCCATGTAAAATGTCCCTTACATACATGCATATTGACTGACTTATTATTGCTGCCTGCTGGTAGTCAATTAGTCACCAAAACGGTAATAGGTTGACAATTATTTTGGGTAATTTATGAAAATATGAAAGTATAAAAAACAAGTAAATTTAGGGTCAATTTAACTTATCTTACAAGAAACAATTTATTATTCGTATATATTATAAACATTAGTACTTTTTTATTTATAAGTTATTTGTCGGTTAACTAGCGTAAAAATCCGTGTACCATACTTTTTAGTCGAGTTATAATATAATTGATCATTATATAATTATTGTAGTCTTGTAATATTTATGATTTAATTTTTTTTATCTTTTTTGATTTAATTTGAATGTTAATTGTGTTATTTTTTATATATAACATAGATAATATTTTTAGAATTCTCATCTTTTTAACATAATTTTAATTATTTTCCGTGTATGTTTAAATATTTATGTTTTTAGACCAATCATATATTTAAATCGTTGAAAATCTAAATAGTTGGTCAACCAAAACCCCCTAATATAACTCACATAATTTAATTTTCATATACCTAAAACTAATATGATGCAATTATTAATTATGTAAGATTTGATAACTAAGATTTATAATTCTTAAAACCAAATCTTATTTTTTATTTCAAGAATTTAATATCTACATGGAGACGCATGTGAATAAGTATTTTTTTTTGCACTCGGTTACATTATGTATCATCTAAAATTCTGTTTTTATATCAATTATCTAAAATGGCAAAAGAGAATTGTAAATTATACTCAATCTATTAAAATATTTTTTGTAATTTTATCTATATATCCAATATTCTAGAAATAATATAAATCAATATTTTATTTCAAAAATAAAAATAAAAGATAAAGAGACAAGAAACGAAGATTTGATTTATCTTATAGGATTTTCAAACAAAATTCAAAATGAAGCGTAACATAGTTGGTTATGACATGAGTTTGATACAAGAAGGTCAGTGGTTCAAATTCCTACATTAACATAATTTAACTACTTTTTACATAATTATTAAAAAATAGCATTGTTATGATTTTTTTAAAAAATTTGGGTAAAATCGTAACTTCACAATCATTAAAATGACAATCTTTGTCCTTATGTTGAAGTTTAATTATATCCTATTTTTATAATAAGCGTAAGAGAGATCTTATCCAGGCCATTGTTCTATAGAGAACCATCTTACGTGGAGACCACCTTATTTTTTCTGATTCTGTAGTAGAACCAAAATTTTTCAAAAAAATAAAAAATTTGAAGCCACCACGTCAGCAGTGTTGACGTGGCAATACCACGTCATCGATGACGTCATCACTGTTGACGTGGCACTGCCACATCATCAATGCTAACGTGGCAGTGCCACATCATCCATGATGACGTCATCGATGATGTGGCACTGTCACGTCATCATTGATGACGTGGCACTACCACGTCATCATTGATGACGTGGCACTACCACGTCAACAGGGTTGCCACGTTAGCATTTGGTGCATATATATATATATTTTTTTGAAGAACGAAAAAAAACTGCGCTTTTTTTAATAGAACCAAAAAAATAGAACTTTGGTTCTTTTATAGAATCAGAAATTAGTGGTTCTTCACGGTTCTCCACGTAAGATGGTTCTCCATAGAATGCTACTCATCTTATCCATAATTTGGGTTTGGTCATTGTACTACCAAAATAATCTCAACCGCTGAATATAATATTTCTTAAAATAGACGATCAAGATTATATCATATTAAAAAGATAATTACAATATAAAAATGATATAATTAAAAAATTTGTATTATAATTAAATTTTAAAAAGAAAATTATAACATGAAAAGGATATAATTAAAAAAGAATACAATCGAATTTTATTTATTTTATTTATTAATATTAAAAAAGTTCATATTTTCTATTATTTGGGCTCTATCTTGAGATTTAGAAATCATATTTGGATGATTTTTCGGTCCACGTGAAACTCATAAAATTATCTTTAATTTAGTGATGATTTAACAATTATTATCGAAATGGAAACACTCACAATATCAAAAAAAAAAAACATTACTACGAATTTTTATATTAATCATATTCAGTGTAGAAGACATACATTGATAATCTTATTCAAGGTAGAAAACCAAATTATATGATTTAAGTCATTGACATACATTTTTTCGTATTTCCATATAAATACACGTTTTAGTTTACATGTTAAAAAATAAAATATTTTTCATATTAGATCCATCGTTTTTCATCTATTTATTTTATGATCTAATGGTTCTTAATTATTTTATCGTACTGAAGACCAAACTACCAACTACCAAAGTTTTGGACAAAATTACTCTTACACTTATTATTAAACTATATTTGGTTATTAGTAGAACTATCTTCAAATAATAAGAATGGTATTTTGATAATCAAAACGAAATATAAATATATTTCATAAATCGAACTGAATTTTTAACGTAAAAAAATGTCAATTTCTTCTCTCTTTTGTTTCTGCGTAGTTTTAATTGAAAAATAATTGTTAAACCATCACTAATTAAAGATTATTTTATCAATTTCATATGGGCTGTAAAATTGTCCAAATGAAATTTTATGAATTTAAGATAGAGCATAAATATTAAATTGAACGTATAAAAACTTATATATATATATATATATATATGTGTGTGTGTGTGTGTGTATGTGTGTGTATATATCAATTTTTTAACAACAATTTGATATGTAAATTAATAACATATAAATATTTTAAAAAATTAATATAATTATAAATATTAGAAAAATGACCATACGTTTCACGGATTATAAGTTACTATGTAGTAATAGACTTAGGAACGGATTATAAACTAGTATATTAGTAATAGACTTATCGCGTTAACTTATCGGTTGAAATGACTCGATAAAATATATGACTCAGAAGTTGGAGTAGGTTAATAAAAAGTACCAAAATAACAGAAAATATTAAGAATCTCATTTACAAATGACCGTTAATTTTTAGTTGAATCGTAATACATACAAATTTAATCTAAGAACTTACCACCAGTACTTATTTCCTGTTTTCAAGATTTAACTTATAATTTTCACTCATGAATCATGTTAGGTACAATAAGGAACAATATCAAACCCAAGCCCAAAATGGGCTGGACTGGCATCACTAGAAGGGGCTGACACAAAAATCAGCCCACCAGTTAACCCACTTCTTTATCTTGAATTTTGATTGATCTCACTAGTTTTGGAAGTACTTGAATTCGTTTTTCAAGAATTTAACAGATGCAATTTTTCCCATTTGTTATATTTTTTTTGTAGTGCCCTTTGTTATTGATACAGATAAATGTGAAAGGTCTTTTACTCTCCAACTTCTTAGGTGCACAAGATTTTTTCCAAATATCATTGTAAATTCAGCTTGATCTTGACAAATATTGTTTCGATTATGTAAAATCAGAATTGCTCTGATTAAAACACAAAATTTAAGCATTCAAATGTGATCATACTTGGTTAGATTCAGACCCTTTTTTCCACTAAGGGCTTGCTTGTCTCTGGTCACCTCAGCTCAAGTAGCATCACGAGGTTAGAAGTATTTTTAATATGAGCCAGTCTATAAATGTTGTGTTTCAGTGTGTGGACTTGATCAGATAAGCAAGTTCAGGGAAAGAGCTCCTGGTTAACAATGTAAAATATTGTCCTTTTCCTATATTTTTTACCTTCTGGACTACTATAGGGAACTTAGTATATATTTGAAAGATGAGCATAATCTACTCTTATATACAGAGTATTTAATTAGTTCTGGTTACACATTTATGTCTTTCTGGATGTTGTTATCTCTTTCATTCATTAAAACACAAGTCGGTAAATCACATCGAACAAGAACCGATGTAGAATCACATGGAAACAAAGCATGTCTCATTTTCGGTACTTTATTTTGGTTCCCGCCATATACAATTCATATTTATCAATTGAACGCTATTGCGACGATTTCACTTTGTTTATGACAATTCTATCTCTACGACATATGATAAATAATGGTTGTTTAACATGGATACGGTATTTTTTTAAGCAAATGGTTTAGCCGTTCACAATTGGGCAATTACGCGCAATAATTTTTGACCTCTAACAATGATCATCTCATCGTATATAAATCGGAATCTGATTTTAATCAGTCTAACAAATTAACTCAGTCACATCATGCCAGATTTGGTCACTTCTTTGCAAAATCGGAGATTCATTTTGGTGTTTGTGTGCCATTATTTTTAAAAGTCAGTACCAACTTGCAAATAGGTCACCACATTTTGGAAAAACTTACGATCAACTACTTGAACATTTTAAATGTTTTATAAAAATCATCTCTGTTAGGTCCGTTAAGTTTTTTAACGGAATATTGATGTTAATGTCTTGTGTGGCAGAATTTGTTTGAAATTATCAAAGTTAATACATAACTAACTACTTAATATATAAATCACCTGAACATATGGGTTCATTACTAATTTTCTTCTAAATTTTAGTAACATAATCCATTCTCTATCGTTTTTCCTTTCGTTTCTCTTTTCTCAACTCTCTGATCTATAGTAATGTAATTATATTTGTATATACAGTTACACACACATCACTAGTACTTGTATTTTTTGTGGGACTAATAGTTCTCACTTTTTAGATGTTAAAAAACCAGGTTCAAAATCACACATCCATTTGTAATTTGTACAAGTATTGCCTTATCTTACCTATAATTAAGGGTGTATTTGGGATTGATGTTGCAGATAGCAACAACAGTTTTTTTTTCTGAAAAACAGTTGAAAAAGTGTTTGGTAAAATTTATAAACAGTTTGATGAAAAACATTTTTGGCCTAAAACCTGCTTTTAGAGAAAACAGATTCCTTCATGATTTTGAAAAATGCTGCTTTTCAGCTTTTGTGGGAAACTGTTGCGGGTTTAACATCAAACCTCACCAAAAATATTATTTTTATTATATTTTTACATTAAAACATGCACATATCAAAAATATTACCAAATAATTTTTAACTTTTTACAACATCACTTTTTTTACCTGCATTTTTTCTAACAGCACGGCAAATTTTAACTACAATTAAATTAGAGAAAGCCGATGATTTATATGGAGTATCAATTTTGAGTTCTTAGTAGTGTTCTTAATTTCCTATTTTATTATCTTAAGACAATCAATCATATCAATCCATGCAAAAGATTACGTAAACTAAAATGAAGATGATACTTATTATTAAATCGTATATGTTTTACATAGATCAAATAAGCTAGGTCTTGAAAATCTGATAGAGCTAAGAAGATTAGAGCTGTTAAACGAACCGAACAGTTCGTTAAGCTCAGTTCGTTCGTTCGTGTTCGAGTTCGATTAGCTCGTCCGATAAGCTTACCGAACTCGAGTTCGAACAAGAAAATATGTTCGTTAAGGTTACCGAACATTGTTCGGTTCGTTAAGATTTCGTCCGAGTTCGTTAAGAGTTTGTCCGAGTTCGGTTCGAGTTCGGTTCGTTCGATAAAAACAATAAAAATTACAATTGTTTTAATTTTTTTAATTTTCAAATTATTATATTAATTTGTTATACAATATTATATATATAATTACCGAACTGTTCGTGTTCGGTTCGGTATGTTTGCGAACAGTTCGTGTTCGGTTCGGTTCATTACCGAACTCGAGTTCGGACAAGAAAAATTGTCCGATAAGCTTACCAAACATTGTTCGGTTCGTTAAGAATTTGTTTGTGTTCGTTAAAAGTTCGTCCGAGTTCATCCGAGTTCGGTTCGTTTACAGCTCCAAAGAAGATTGTGCACAACTGCACAAGTGATCATCTAATTAAAGTGCCATGCAGAGAATGCAATGAAAAATTATATTTCGTTTGTATGAGAATTTTTAAAACTTAATCTAATATAAAATTATGCGAAAACCAATAGACATTCATAGAGTTGATACAATAAAAGTATAAAACATTTGAACGAGCTAGATATGACTCTTGAGTAACCATATGACTTGCTTTATTATTGACTTTGGAGTTTACAGTTGTGTTCTCCATGGTTTGAAACAGAATTTTGTTTCAAGTCAGTTATCAAAATGTGTGCACGGTTTTATGACACAGAATCAGTCTTATACACAAGGATGTACTCTATTAATTAGCCAGTATCAAAAAAACAAAAAAACAAAAATCTAGTTTTAGCCAGTATGCGATTTTAAATCAAAATGTGAATCGAGTTTCGACCCGTATGTTTTGTACAAAACAAACAAAATGAATACTTTTTTAATACATATTTAGCTACAAGTTGAGTCAAATTGTTATCATATATTTACTTAATAACTTATGTTAACATCCAAAAATTCAATAGACCATTTTCGCTCATCAAGATTTTTTTTATGATAATCTCGTACACTTGTACAATAGCACACATTATTGTTGATAAGAGATATAAGTCTGATACCTTATGGGTATCGGTCTATATTAAATAAATTCAATAACGGGAACTCATCAGTCGTGATGATCTGCTCCTAAAGAAAAGAAGTATGGGTCTAAAAGAATTACGTGGGCTTGATTCCTATAAAAAGATACGTAGGCAACTTGAAAAGGGATCCCGAAATTCTATTCTCAAATTAACTCTCTTAAGCGCAACCCCAAAACACATAAACCATAATTCTCCCCCAAAATTGTCATGGATATCAAATCCCTAATTTTGTAGCTCTATACGAATACCCGATTATAAATCTAATTATGAAGCTTGGTCCGTAATAAAAATTGGCTTCAACGTTTGACGTCGCCTTTGAAATCGTGTAGAGATTTTCAATAAAATTTTCCATATAATTCATGGAAAAGAACAACATGCAGTACATTTACACAAAGGCATCTGGTTATTGGTTTGATTGATGATAAAGATTGAGGTCGATATTAATAAAGAGGAGTGGCAAATTATTATAAAGAAAAGAAGTGCATGGCACCAAGACGAGATGAAAAAATAGTTCACAAGCTAAGTTTACGTTGACTTTTGTTTATTCCCTCTGTGTACATAAATTCTGAGTATCTGACCATACTTTATTCATCAAAACAGAACCAATTTGATTGTTAGGTTGTAATTAAATTCATATAATATGTATAAACTAAAGCAGCCGCTGTTAATTCTAGATTGTCCAGAAACTTTGAGGGTGCATGTTTTTGTGTGAACTTGAAATAATAATTTGTTTTGTCTCTGATATCCATGATCTATACTTCTATGAGTTGATTTTTACAAAATATATCATCCCTCTCAGTTTATGTTTACCTTTATGGATTTATTATTGCAAAAAGTACATATGTACACCTGAGAAAATATGTTACTGAATAACTGATTTTATTAGGAAAACGGAATATGTTGGGTTACAAACAAATGAACTACGAAAGAGTCATCACAATGTCCTACATATATACAAGCTGCAGCAAAGTCCTAGCAAGAATGGTCTGATACACTCTATGTACATGAACTAACACTTCAAAAGGAAATGAATGCATCAAGGAACATCTTAGTAAATTTTGGGTTGCAGCTGGAAATGGCACGCGTGGATTGAGAGCCTGCACCTACCACTGCCGTAACCAAGTTCTCCAATGTTTGTGAGAACCAAACGAACCTCAGAGATTGATGTTTCAGAATTAGTAAGGAAGCAAATACTAGGATCTATTCAAGGAAGATGTGTGTTCTGATGGACGATAAAATTTACAAGGCACAACCCTTGACATGATCCAGAAAAAGCAAAGCAAGCAAGCTGGAAACTTACGTATTTTACAAATAGCCGTGCAACAGTGGAAAAAAGGATGGAGCCTGCAAACTTCATAACCAGCATCATATATGTAACAACTCGAAGGAATTCAACTTTATTCAATACAAAGTGGTGCTACTGGTTGTATGGAGCAACTCAGCTCAATCAGGCATGTTCCAATACGATCAAATGGCAGTAACAAAAAGAAGATCTCAACTGAAGTTAACTATGAAAACAAAAGGGAGCACTGGCGTGTTTTCTATTATTTTCAATATCCAGATGGACAAGAGGACTCTTACCAATTACCAAATCAACACCAATGCAAAGTCAAACATAAGCAAACGAGAATCGCGAAGAAACAAATTCAACCGGAGTTGTTAGCTCGTAAAAATGAAAGAGGCTCTACAAGGAAAAGCAAAACAAAACATTATAAATATAAGCATAGCCGGATAAAGAGGATAGATGGAACTTGAAGCACGGGGCAGCGAGCTTCAAAAACTTGCAGTAACAGAACAGATTAACAGGTGCACGACTGGCTTGCTGGACATTGTTCATGCGAGTTAAAGAGATTGATAAAAACACACTTATGTGGAACATGAAAAACTCTCTGTGGGCTGTGGCAGATAGCTTTTTAAAAGAAACATGTACAAGTTGTTGTGATTGCGATTACATGTTGCCAGAAGCTTAATGCATAACGAAATAAAAGATTGTGTATATGTATAAAGAAACATCCTGAAGATGCAGTACTTGAACACCAAGGAAGCTTGTAAATGCAAACAAATACGGGAAAATTCAGAATTCCTAATACAAGCAATTGCTAGGCAACAGAGAAAACAACAAGGCTTTTTACATGAAGCAAACCTAGTCAACTGCACAAGAAATTTCTGTCGTCAACAGATAAAAAATCCAAAGACTCTGAGTGTAGGTCCTAAATGTCGTGATAATGTGAGATTGATCAAAGAGACCGAAAGCAACTGGAAAAGAAAGAAATAATGGAGTTCAGAGATAGAGCATCAAGAAAGAATAGGAAATCCTGACTGCGACCTGCATAAAGTAAAGAATTTTTGGTGGATCCTAACAGAGTAGCAGTTATAATCAGCAGGTGGTAAAAAAAACACATGACATTCAAAAGTGAAAATCAGTACAGCAGCTTTGGGAATGATCTAATCTAGACGAAACCTGATCCAACAAGTTAGTTGGGAGCCGAATCTCACTCTATTTCAGACTTCCCTCTCCAAACAATTGCGGTATGAAAGAGGAGGCGACAATGTTTTTTACAAGGAGCTCGTTGATTCTTGCCTCTGAATACCTAGAGAGCCCCCAACCATCCTGATAATACGTTCCGTATCATCTCTGAAAACAAAAACAATTGCCATTGTCTAAAGGTTGGTCTGAGAAGAAACCATGAGCATTGATCTTGACTACGCCAAGTGGAGGCATCGTCCATTGAACTCCTGCATCCACATTCATCTTTTAAACTCTCTATAGCTCCTTAACTCTTTGTGTGTTATTTGCATAATCTCACCTAAGCATTAGCTTTTATAGCTAATAAGTGACTAATCAGAGAGATGTCTGCACATTTCTCCAAGCCACCACAATAATACCTTTGCCTGTTGGTATTCTATTGATTAAAAACTATTTATTACAAAGTCTAATTCCCCAGACTCAAAATTTGCTACTCCAAAAAACACTACACCTCAGCCCAAACAAAATACCCAATACATTTATCCCAACCTAAACCATACTCACATTAACACCATGAAAAAATAATTTTATTTCTCTGCATACCCTGCTTTGCTAGATTATCTGCTTCAAAATTTAGCATTCTATCAACCTTTTTGAAAATTAATTTTGTATGCAGAAATACATCCTTGGTCTCCTTATCCAAATTGTGTTGAATGGAGAATTTAAGCATCCGAATTTCCTTTATCAACTCTGTCGAGTCAGTGTAAAGAATACTATGACTGTTGCTCCCTTCACTTGTGGCTAAGGATGTAAATGAGTCAAACTGTTCGTGAGCTATTCGAGCTCGGCTCGTAAAATATTCGAATTCGGTTCGATAATAATCGAGCCGAGCTCGAGCTCGAGCTATTCGAATAGTTGACCGAGCCGAGCTCGAGCTTCATATTACTCGATTCGTATGGCTCGCGAGCCTAATCGAGCTTATATATATTTTCTTATTTATATTTATTTTTTATTATTTATATATTATTTTTATGTTATTTATATATTTTTATATAAATATTTAATATTTTTATATATTAATCGAGTCGAGCTCGAGCCGAACTTAAGGTATTCGAGCTTTTGTTGATAATTAGTGAAATTGATTCGAGCTTTCGAGCCGAGCTCGAACATATCACATATGTGTCGAGCCGAGCTTCGAGCTTGAATTTTATGGCTCGGTCGAGCACGAGCTCGAGCCCGGACTATTTAATCGAGCTCGAGCCGAGCCTGGTCAGTGTTCGGCTCGGCTCGTTTACAGCCCTACTTGTGGCTAGCCTTTTGATCACAAATATCAGTGCTTCCAATTCACATTGTAACGGGGACGTAGCAAGCACTGGTCCTGAGAAAATTAAAACCAGATTTCCATTTGAATCTATTACATATCATCCAATTCCAGCTTTAATTTCAGATTTCTCATTGATCTTCCAAGCTCCATCTACAAATCCAACTATGTCAGCATTATTATTTATCAGGCTTTTCTTCCTTAGATTGCTAGATTTCAGAACAAGTCCTATAGGATTTGACTTCCATAGAGAAGAATCATCAATGAGATTAATAGCTTGGCACCACAACTGTGACCTATGAACTATAAGAAAAATCAACTGTTATCTTTTTGTTTTTAGATTCTGAAAAATGGCTTGGTTTCTGCATAACCAAATGGTCCACATGGTTGCAGACCATGTTATTTCCCAGGTAACTCTGATACTAGGACTTCTAGAAATAAATGTAGAGTGAAGATTTTGACAGTTCTGCAGTCTAATTCTCCACCACTGTCACACAAAGTTCCAGGCCCAAGAGGCTAGTTCACATTTCCAGAAAAGGTGTGATTGAGTTTCTTCTTCAGATTTACACCAAAAACAAAGTCGAGAGAATGCAGCACTTGATTTGATTCTGCTAGCTAAGAAACTACATGTAGGAAGAGTTTTATGAAAATAGTTCCATAAAAAGATATGAACCTTGGGGGGAACTCTTAACTTCCAAAAGAACATCCAATTAACCTCCTTATCCATCATATTCTTGCCTAATAGAGCACAACTATTTGCTGCAGAATACTCATTATCCAATGGCAACCATAATGCACTATCCCTACCATCTTTCAGATGAATTTTTGAACAACATTCACCTAATCTATCAACTTGTTCTATTTCCCAGTTTCTGAGCTGTCTACACCAAAAAACCTCACCATGAAAATGATAACAATCAAACAAGTATTTAAAAACTTTAACACTACTATGCTTTAGATTAGAGACTTTGTAAAGTCTTGGGAAAATAGACATTAATGTACCTTCATTCAGCCAAAGGTCTTCCCAAAATAACACACTTTCACCATCCTTAATATGCCAAAAGAAATTTTCCAGTCCTAGCTAGATACCCTTTTAAACTTGAGCTACTTGCAATGTCAACAATTCCTGATACACATTCTGATACCTTGCTTGACTGATTAATTTTATCCATTGAATCACTAGTTGAGCATTTGTATTTTGCTCTAACCCAACAGTTCCACAATTTACCTCTGTCTTTGAACCATTTCCAATGCCATTTTCCTAGCAGCGAGATGTTTTTCAAATTAATGTCTGAAAGATCAAGACCTCCATTTATTTTTGGTTGTGTAATCTTCTTCCACCTTAGATAGTGCATCTTCTTTTTATCACAATGATGTCCCCAGAAAAAATTCCTTCTTATTTTCTCAATCTCTACACCAACTCCCGTGGGTACCTTAAATAAGTTAAACCAATATACCGGTAGACTATCCAAAGTGGATTTTAAAAGAACGAGCCTACCAGCTTTGTTTAACGATGAACACTTCCAATTAGCCAATTTACTATCAAATTTTTTAATCAGAGGGTTCCAAAACACCTTTCTTCTCACAGAAACACCTAAAGGCGCTCCAAGATATACCAATGGCCAAGAGCCAACCGAACAGCCCAGTAGATTAGCACCTTCATAGAATAGCTTACTATTCTTATCACAAGAAAACAAACTGCTATTGGGGAAATTTATTTTCAAACCAGAGAGTAATTGGAAGCATTGCAGTACACGTTTAACTGCTAGGACTGATTCAACTAATCCCTCTATGAATATCAAAGTGTCATCCGCAAACTGTAAATGTGTCAACTGCACTGAATATCCATCTCAGACAATACCTCTTAACATACCTTTCAGAACTGCTCTCCTGATTGATAAGTGCATATTTTTGCATATTTTCATTGCCTATTTATTGTTTGAATTCGTATTTTAATAAATTATTTTGTTGCATTTCAGGAAAATTCGAGAAAACTGAAGAAATGGCAAAATAAAGAAATAAATGACAAAAGAAGAAAAAGAAGGACCAAAACAAGAAGAAAAGGAAAAGCAAGGGGTGGTGGTGCATTTTGTTGTCAAACAAAATGGATGGTCAAGATTTAGCCAACACTAAACCAAATGAATGGCTAGGATTTACCCACACCAACCTAAAACCCTAATTTTCACCTATAAATACCCCCTTAATTTTCATATTCCACACACCTTACCATACACCTACATCTTAGTTTTATTTTCTTTACCCTAAAATTTAGTTGTAGCCTTCATCTTCATTTTTGTACTTGTTCTTTATAAACACTTCTCTTTTTTTTATTAATGCAAATTTCATTCCCTTGAGTTATGTTAAAATTCGTGATTTACATTTCTAATTATAGCTACTTATCTTTGTTGTCCACTTAATTTTCTGGCTTATTCATTTCACTTTTCCGACAAAATCTTTCTTCGCCTCAAACAAATTTTGTGTCTGGGGTTATTATTTTGTCTTTGTTCCTATCAGTTATATAGCTCTGTTCTTGCAATTTATGTGTGCCTTTATTTGATAACATCTGTTTGCCCGTCCTTTTTCGTTACCAATCTTATGGTTTTAGTTTTCTTTTGTTATCATTCAATTGCTTTTATAATATTATTTTTTACAGCTCTGTTTAAATGGATTCATGTTGCATATTTTTCCTTTCTAGTGCATTTCATTTCCTCTGCTCCATCTTCTTGTCCATTTTGGCATTTATTTATTATTATTTTTTCTAGTGTTTGCTTACAAAAATAGTTTTAACTTTATTGCTTGTTCTTTCATTTTAGAATTAATCTCGCATTTATCCATTTCCGTGTTTTTAAATAAATTGATTTTCTTGGAAGTCATTTTCTTTTATTTAGATTTTAAGGCAGAAATATTTAGATTTTAATTTGCTTTTGCTGACCCATTTAATTATTTCATGCCCCAAAATCCTAAGTTAGTGGTAATCTGTATTTTTGTTTGATTTGTTAAAATAGAAAAGCCCGATCCAACATAAACCCAAAATGAGTAATTTGCTAGCTCATTTTAAATTCTATCCATTTTGTCACTAGTTTAATTAGCTTATTTTTAAATGCTTGGCCCAACACTTGTCCAGGCCCATGTTTTTTCTAGTCCACATCTCATTCATTTTTTTTCCTCTATCATGCGTGACTTGTAGTATAATATCATCATCACTTAATAATTACTACCATTATTAGCTAACCATTGCATTAATCATGGTGTTCATTACACTCATTTTTTTTATACATGCATTTTAGTTCTCCTGCTTTGTTTTAGTTTAAAATTTTCATTTCGTATCATTTTACCTTTTAATGTAATCGTATTTCACATTTCAGAGCTTTTGAATATTTTTTTTTACATTTATTAGTTAAATAATCACTTCTTAAAATTATTTGTTCTAATTCGCCTAAATTAGGAATTAAGAATCGCGAAATTAATTTAGTCCCTGTGGATCGAATCTCAAATATTAAAACGATGATCGTGCGCTTGCGATATTTAATTGTTTATTTTTTGGCACATCAAGTTTTTGGCGCCGCTGCCGGGGAAATAATTATTTTTCGCACCTTAATTTTTAATTTTTCGGATTTGTTTTCTTTCGCTTGCCTTATTTTTATTTCATTTTTTTTAGGAAAGTTTGGAATGTCGGGAATCTTCTCACGGAGCTCGGAACAAATTGGAATTCTTGGAAGCGCGTTTCGGTAACCCGTATCTCACTCTTTTCGCCTTTTTATTTTTGGAAAATCACAAAAAAAATCAAAAAAATCAAAAATCACAAAAAAATTGAAAATTGAAAAATCAAAAAAAATATTTGTAAATACGTACGTGTTGCATCATGCATTTAATCACTTAGGAGCACATCATCTAGATTTTTATTTTCTTGTTTTCAATTTTTCGTACCTTATAAATTGTGGTGATCGCTGGAGGACCCAAAGGTACGTTAAATTTCTTCTTTCTTTTAGTTAAAACACGTAGTGTAAGCATCCATAATTGTTTATAGTTTTGTATATATATCGTTGTTTGTTGCATTAATTAGACGTTTGCTCTTAGGATTTCACGTTCAATTAGATAGGTGCCTAAAAATAAACGTAATTAAGACTTATTCACGACCTTCAGTGTCTAAGGTTCGCCTGGCTGTTAAGATTCGGTGTCTAAGTGACGAGTTTGGCCTCTTGGCAATGTCTGCTCTAATCTGGCCGAATCGGTCTGAATAATTCTTAATTTACGAAATTTTTAGTGTGTCTTAAAGTTAGATGTTTCTTTTGATTTTTCACCCTTTGTTTTGTGTGCTTAATTTTTCACAAATTATTTGCTACGTGTTTTTCTTTCGTGGTTTATGCGAACTACTTGGATTAGGGATAATTCTTCTAGACTAGTGAGATCATTCGAGATTTCTTCATCACCCGATTCCGAGTCTTTAGATAATTCCGAACCAGTAGTAACCATGGCCATATCTCTTAAGGACCGTTGCTATCCCACCCGCTCCGCTCAACCCTCGTGTATCACTCTACCACCGGTTACTGGTAATAATTTTGAGATTAAAGCCCATCACATTAGCATGTTACCAAAATTTACCGGGAGCGACGGTGAGGATCCCTATCTTTTTCTTCATGAATTCGAGGAGGTTTGTGCCTTACAAAAACTCCAACAATTAACCGAGGACTCAATTAGGCTTAGGCTCATTAATTTCGCGCTTAAAGAAAATGCTAAGAAATGGTTGTATAGTCTTCCCGTTAATTCTATTTCCACGTGGGAGGGATTTGTGGTAATGTTTCTAAAAAAATATTTTCCTAATCACAAGACTACAAGAATTACAAATGAAATAAATCAATTTCATCAAAAAGAAAATGAGTCTTTTTGGAAATTATTTGATCGTTTCAAAAGTCTTTTATCACAATGCCCCCACCACGGAATAGAAAAATGGAGACTATGCAAAATTGTTTACGAAGCCTTGGATAGTCGAACCACTGCCTTATTAGAGTCAATGTGTCAAGGTAAATTCATGGAAAAAGATGAGGACGAAGGGTGGGAATTTTTTGAAGAGTTAGCCGAGAAGACTATGTTGTGGGAGTCCACTAGGGAACCAAATAAGTCTACCGAATCATCTAGTTCATCTTCCAGGGGTCTGCATTCAATTGGAAATAACATCGCAACCGATGCCAAGTTAGCCACCCTTACTAGACGACTCGAAGCCCTAAAAACGCATAGTGGCCCCTCAAACATGTCTACGAACCCGAATCAAGGGATGCAAAGTTTCCAAGATTTTTCACAGATCAATGCGGTGTTTCAACCAAACCCTAGGAATGATCCTTTTGCACCTACATACAATCCCGGTTGGAAGAATCACCCAAATTTCTCTTGGAACCAGGGCCAAAATTTTCAGTCGCCGCCACCTTCTTTTCAACCTTCTTTTCAAAGGCCCAATCAGAATTCTTACTCACCTCCAAACCAAGGACCTTTTCCAAACCCAACTCAAAATCATGGTCCTATTCCGACTCAAACACCCGCCCATCCTCCCGGCTTTCATGAGTCAGATAAGAGACTTAATTCCTTGGAAAAGAGCCTTGATGCGCTTTTAAAATCAACAACCAATTTGGCTCAGTCTCAACAAGCCTTCATGCAAACCATGACTCAAGATAGGCAAATTTTGAACGCTAGTACTCAAGCCATATCTAAGTTGGAAGTTCAAGTTAGTCAGTTAGCCAACACCATGAGTGAGCGTGAAAAGAATAAATTCCCAAGTCAACCTGAGGTAAACCCTAGATTCCCCCTTAACCAAAGACCTCCTGAAAGTATTAATGCCATAATTTCTTTAAGGTCGGGGAATCAAGTTGACAATCAAGTAGGTGTCGAGTCTCCAGAAAAAGAGGAAGAGTCAAATGTTGAATCTGACCATAACATTAATCACTCAACTCCTGATTCAACAGAATCTTCTCATAAACCTTCCTCATCTTCCCAAATACCTTCTTCCTCTTCACCTACCAAATCTTCATCTGATACTCCACTTCCAAAATCCCTTCCCGATGTGTCTAATGAGTTAGTCTTTAAGCCAAAAGCTCCGTATCCTCAAAGACTCCTCCTTCCCAAGCAATCGGCTCAAGTAGACAAAATTTTGGAAGTTTTCAAGCAAGTCGAGATAAACATTCCTCTTTTAGATGCCATTCAACAAATTCCTTCATATGCCAAGTGTCTAAAAGATTTGTGTACGCATAAGCGAACCACCCAAGTACCTAAGAAAGCCTTCCTGACGTCCCAAGTGAGCTCAATTCTTTCTAACCAAATTCCCGTGAAGTACAAGGACCCCGGTTGTCCAACTATTTCATGTGTCATAGGTAATACTTTCGTGGACAAGGCTTTACTTGACTTAGGCGCTAGTGTGAATCTCCTCCCATTTTCGGTCTATCAAGCCCTAGGTTTAGGCGAGCTCAAAAAGACCAATATGACACTTCAACTTGCCGATCGTTCTATAAAAATGCCCAAGGGTTTAATTGAAGATGTCTTGATTAAAATTGGCGATTTTATCTTTCCGGTTGACTTTGTTGTCCTCGAGACTCAACCCGTCATGAATTCCAAGAACCAAATTCCTGTCATCTTAGGAAGACCTTTTCTTGCTACATCCAATGCCTTGATCAATTGTAGGAACGGTTTCGGTAACATGACCATTGACCTTTATATTTTCAATGTAGGGAAAGAACCCAATGAGCTTTATGAACCATCAATAGGGGTTAACGTGGTCAACAAGTTTACCACATGGTCTAGTTTCGAGGATAGTGAAATTGAGTCTCTTCTCGTTGAGGATTTCAAAGTCAACCAGGAGTCTAATCGAAAGTATGCTGATTCGTTAAGGGATATGACCTCGGAAGAGATGCTGAGAGAATTAGATGCGATTGGTTCTCCGTGGGAGACCCCACCTGAGATTGTGAGTAGTGAGCCTGTCATTGAGAGTCCCGTTTCATCACCGCCACCTGCATTTGAATTGTTTGTTTATCATCCCGAGTTTGATCAACAGCCTTTAGGAGAAAACGAACTATCATCTTTTGTCATTCCTAGTGATTCGACCCATAACCAGACTTTCATTGTCCCTAATCTGCTTAAACAAAATCAAGAAGCTTCAAGTTGGTTTAGGGTGAACACTAGTGATTCTTGTTCTAATAGGTTGCATGATCCCACGCTGATTGAGAAAGGCTGTTCTAATCAAAATTTTCAAATATGTCTTGATCTTTTCTCACAGCTTCACCCAAAGTTTCCTACCGGCATCGGCTGATTCGGTTTTGTTACTTTGCCTCCCCTCGTAAAGTCCAGGTATGGGGGAGGAATTGTGTGCGTAAGTTAGTTGTTTTTAATATCCGTTCAGTCCGACATCATCCCTTGTCAGGTATAATCTCCTCATTTCTCTTGCATTTGCATACATTGAGGACAATGCATGATTTAGGTATGGGGGAGGGTTTTAGTGTAAATACAAAAAATGAAAAATCCAAAAAAATTAAAAAATTTAAAAATCCAAAAATAGAGATATTTTAGCTTAGTTATCCTTCCCACTCTTTAAATTCTAGAACTAGTTGGTGTTGACTATTTTTCGAAAATTATATGTATAATGCCTTTAGATAATTTGAACGTAGTCATGTAAGGTTTTCCTCATGAAACTTGTGTCGAACAAATTTTTGCTTAAAAGTCCAAGACGACACATTTGCACAAGACTTTTGATGGAAGAATTGTATAGGAATGTTATTCGATACCTGAGAGAGAACCCACATGTTAGAACAATGTCGAATCAAACCTTTGCGAAATTTGGTTCGTATAGTGTCAAAAAAAAAAAAGAAAGAAAAAGAGTCAATAATAGTTGTAGTTATAGAATGCTAGTGTATTTTGTAATAAATTCTTAGTAGGGAAATCGGCTAGGTTGGGCTCATTGATAACCCGAGTAAGTAAGTCCGAGGGGACTTTGTGCCTAGCAACCTAAGGTCCTTTGTGATCTGGGATTGTTGACCTAAAACTCGTTAAATGGGTATTGATGCAAAAGTCTTTTGGGACCTCAACCATTGCACAGTCGGTCTAACTACTAAGAACGTGAAGTTTGGCTAGAACCTTGTTTTGATAGAGATTGGGTCAGTTCAATATTGGTTGAAAAAGAGAAAATGTTCGTATGCAGTTAATCCATCAAAGGCCTTAAATTCACTACACACCTTGGGATTTTTTGTAAATTTTTAGTCTAATCATGTGAATTGTGGGAACCTATAACTTGTCTATTATTAGAATAATCTTTAAGGCATATATTTTCCTACAAAATTGTTTTGTTGACACCAATGAAAGCTAGGTTGAAAGAGGAAAGTTGGATACTTGCTGATTTATCTCAAAGATTTTATGGGTATATCTTCTGTAAACCCTTAGGAGACAACACTCCTCCTGTAGAGATCGTCTATAGGTTTAACGGGTTGGTAAACCTAAAATTACCCGTCACACCTACGAAAAGGAGTATAGGACTTTTTATCTAGATTTTCTTTTTGTTTTACTCGAGGACGAGCAAAAGATAGGTATGGGGGCATTTGATAAGTGCATATTTTTGCATATTTTCATTGCCTATTTATTGTTTGAATTCGTACTTTAATAAATTATTTTGTTGCATTTCAGGAAAATTCGAGAAAACTGAAGAAATGGCAAAATAAAGAAATAAATGACAAAAGAAGAAAAAGAAGGACCAAAACAAGAAGAAAAGGAAAAGCAAGGGGTGGTGGTGCATTTTGTTGTCAAACAAAATGGATGGCCAAGATTTAGCCAGCACTAAACCAAATCAATGGCTAGGATTTACCCACACCAACCTAAAACCCTAATTTTCACCTATAAATACCCCCTTAATTTTCATATTCCACACACCTTACCATACACCTACATCTTAGTTTTATTTTCTTTACCCTAAAATTTAGTTGTAGCCTTCATCTTCATTTTTGTACTTGTTCTTTATAAACACTTCTCTTTTTTTTATTAATGCAAATTTCATTCCCTCGAGTTATGTTAAAATTCGTGATTTATATTTCTAATTATAGCTACTTATCTTTGTTGTCCACTTAATTTTCTGGCTTATTCACTTCACTTTTTCGACAAAATCTTTCTTCGCCTCAAACAAATTTTGTGTCTGGGGTTATTATTTTGTCTTTGTTCCTATCAGTTATATAGCTCTGTTCTTGCAATTTATGTGTGCCTTTATTTGATAACATCTGTTTGCCCGTCCTTTTTCGTTACCAATCTTATGGTTTTAGTTTTCTTTTGTTATCATTCAATTGCTTTTATAATATTATTTTTTACAGCTCTGTTTAAATGGATTCATGTTGCATATTTTTCCTTTCTAGTGCATTTCATTTCCTCTGCTCCATCTTCTTGTCCATTTTGGCATTTATTTATTTTTTTTTTCTAGTGTTTGCTTACAAAAATAGTTTTAACTTTATTGCTTGTTCTTTCATTTTAGAATTAATCTCGCATTTATCCATTTCCGTGTTTTAAAATAAATTGATTTTCTTGGAAGTCATTTTCTTTTATTTAGATTTTAAGGCAGAAATATTTAGATTTTAATTTGCTTTTGCTGACCCATTTAATTATTTCATGCCCCAAAATCCTAAGTTAGTGGTAATCTTTATTTTTGTTTGATTTGTTAAAATAGAAAAGCCCGATCCAACATAAACCCAAAATGAGTAATTTGCTAGCTCATTTTAAATTCTATCCATTTTGTCACTAGTTTAATTAGCTTATTTTTAAATGCTTGGCCCAACACTTGTCCAGGCCCATGTTTTTTCTAGTCCACATCTCATTCATTTTTTTTCCTCTATCATGCGTGACTTGTAGTATAATATCATCATCACTTAATAATTACTACCATTATTAGCTAACCATTGCATTAATCATGGTGTTCATTACACTCATTTTTTTTATACATGCATTTTAGTTCTCCTGCTTTGTTTTAGTTTAAAATTTTCATTTCGTATCATTTTACCTTTTAATGTAATCGTATTTCACATTTGAGAGCTTTTGAATATTTTTTTTTTTTACATTTATTAGTTAAATAATCACTTCTTAAAATTATTTGTTCTAATTCGCCTAAATTAGGAATTAAGAATCGCGAAATTAATTTAGTCCCTGTGGATCGAATCTCAAATATTAAGACGATGATCGTGCGCTTGCGATATTTAATTGTTTATTTTTTGGCACATCACTGATCATTAGATTCAGCACTTCTGCCACAATGTTTTATAGTAAAGGTGAAAGTGGATCACCTTGTCTCAAACCTCTTTTCGAAGAAAATTCCTTGGACGGTGATCCATTCACGAGTACAGATACCCTCATCGAATCTAAATATGCCTTAATCCAATCAATCCATTTATCCCGAAACCCCATCACTTTTAGCAATTGCAGGAGGAAATTCCAATTGACTGAATCAAATGCTTTTTCGAAATCCAGCTTTAGAATCAAATCCTTCTTTTTCGAGTTTTTAAGAAAATGAATTGCTTCATTAGCAATCAAGATGATTTCAGAGGCCTGTCTACCTTTGATAAACGCAAACTGGTTCATGCCAACAATATTTCCAATTACTTTCCCTAATCTTAAAGCCAATACCTTCGTATTATAGGTCTGAAATCAGAGACAAGTTCAGGATTTTTCTTCTTGGGGATGAGAGTGATGAACGAGGAGTTAAAACCTGGAGGGAAAAAGAGATTTCTAGCAAAGTGTTCAAAACAATTAGCAATACTGAGTGCACTTTCAATTTCTTCGATGGAGAAGTCCCTCTCTAGCAATTTTGACTCGTACTCTGAAACTTTTGTTGTCACCAGATTACCAATGCCAAAAACCTTACCATGTTTATTTTCGTCAAACAAACTTTTAAAGTGCCGAAAGAAAGCATCCTTAAGTTGATTTGGATCATTGATCATTCTTGAATCACAATGTATTTTGTGAATTACATTTCTCCTTCTCCTCCTCTGGATAGCTTGATGGAAAAATTTTGAGTTACGATCACCTTGAATTTGCCAAGTAATTCTTGTTTTCTTTCTGAGCATGTCATCTCTGAAATCATACAAGTGCTCTAGCTCCTTCCTTCGTACATTTACTGCCTCACTATTACCACAGACTTGATTGTCGTTGTCCAAAGACAATTCTAGTTCTTCAATCCTTCTTTCAGTCCTATCCTTTATGTTGACTACCCAAACCTTAATAATCTTCTTCACCTCCTTCAACACAGCTTGAATATTATTTTGGTCTATAGAAGTACGCAACCAGCAATTATCCAACAGCTTAGATAGGGAATCCTCCTTTAACCAACAATTATAAATTTTCATTGATTTTGTCCCCCAGTTAACTGCAACCCTTCTCAAAACTAATCTTTTGTGATATGACTTCTTCCTATGTAAAGCCATTAATTTCCGTTCCCCTTTGCTAAACCATTCTGAATTAACTAGCACTCTATCCAGTCAGCTCTTCTTATCTTTGGGACCAATTCATGTAAAGCCTGAATTTGATAACTCCACATCATGTAAATTTTGATTGGAAATGAACGAATTGAAACAAACAGAGTCCTTTTTTCTATACAAACTGTTTGCCACCTCATTTTCCCATCTAACACAATTAAAATCACCAACTAAGCAACGGGGCTCATTGCTCACCAATGATTTTAAAATACTCAGATTTTCCCACAATAAAATTTTCCCCTGAATTTTGTGTGGTGCATATACATTAACCACATTGAATCTAACCTTTGAAATGTTGCACTCTTGTACCGACAACCAACCATTATCTTGAGCTAACCCCAATCCATGAAAAATTTCCTTATCCCATGATACTACCAATCCACCTGAATGTGATATTATGATGTATAACGGGATCTTATATTATTTTTCGATCCAGTTAAAGTGAAAATAAATTATTTGTGTATATTTAAAATTTTCAACTTAAAATTAATTTTAGTTAAAAAATTTAAGTATTTTCGAGATACTTTTTTTAACTTATTATTTTCTAATATTAAGTTTTGTATATTTTAGTCACCTTTTAACTCATATTTAATTCCTTGCATGTATTTGTATCTTATACTTTTATATTATGTTTAAAAATATAAATTTCTATTTTTTTAGTCAATTATTTTTAACTAAATTTATTTTAAGTAAAATTAGCCAAACAAATAAACCTAACTTAAAGCTAAAATTATATATTTGCACTTAAAACAAGTAAATTATACTTTAAATTATAAATGATATTTTTTAAGTTAAACAAAACGAACTCTATATGTAGTTGGAGTCACAGGCTCACAGCTAGCAATATGACTTAATTCTTTGTAAGACGTACTCACGTAAATAGTTATCTTTTGTTGCTAATCATAACTGATAATATATATATATATATATATATATATATATATATATATATATATATATATATACTCATATACCTACCTTTTTTCGATATTAGGAAGCGAAGAATATATGGCTACACTAGGGGTGAGCAAAAAATCGAATTGAAACCGAAACCGGCCAAAACCGAATCGAAAAAACCGAAATCGAACCGACGGTTGCGGTTTTTGATTTTTAAAAACCGAGACTTTCGGTTTCGATTATAGGTTCAAACCGAAACGAAAAAATCCGAAACCGAACCGATTATTTATATAAATAAATAAATATTTATATTTTTTTATAGATATTTAAAATTAATCACATTCACATATATATTTGGAAAGTAAAGAAGTAGTGAAATAAAAAATAATTGGGGACTAAGATTTTTTGTTGTGTTGGGCCCAGGAAGACAATCTAAGTCCAAATACCAAATATTACTTACAAAACTTCAAATGTTGATGATATGTATCTTGTTTAAATATATTGTTTGATGATATGTTCATTCCCATCCAATATGACATACTTCATTTTGTTAACTTCAGGTGCTTCACGTATATATTCTTCTTTCAATTCTAAAGTTTACCTTTATGAGATTATGTGAGCTGATTGAGATATCTTATCTTTCCTGGCAATTTTCGTCGTTAATTTATTTAAACAATTCTGGTGTGTAGCAGACTGACAGTGGCTTTGAGTAACATAGTTTCAAGTTTTAAAAATTATTGTATGAATATTTTTGGATCATTTATGTAAACTTGGACCAAGTAATGTATGCTATAATATTTTGTCTTCTTTATATATTATCCGGTTTTAAAACCGAATCGATAAAAACCGAACTAGGGTTTTAAAACCGAAACCAAAATCGATGGTTCGGTTGCGGTTCCGGTTTTCGATTTTTAAAACCGAGAACTTCCGATTTCGATTCCGATTTTACCAAAAAATCGAACCGAACCGGGGTTTGCTCTCCCCTAGGCTACACCATGAAATGAAAAGTAGCTTACAATATTTGATTGAGTGAAAATGCAACTGAGCCCGTAACTTTTTTTTGAGGGTCGAGAAAAATTTTCATTAAAGAGAAGATAAAGCAGACATATAGTCTGATAATACATACTGATTAATTTCAAAAGGAGCTCTCAGCGTCCAGCATTGCTCTATGCCAAATGGAACTATTCTAGCTAGATTATGAGCAGCTCTATTACCATCACGATATACTTGTGACCATTCCAGCCAATTAAATTGGGAACCCATCCTGTTAATATCTTGTATTATGAAATCAATTTCCATGTTATCATGAATATTGCTCTTGACTTTATCAATCAAGTTCTGACAATCTGACTCGAGGATTATGTGGGATAAACCAAACTCCTTTGCCTTCATCAGACCAAACAGTGCAGCTCGGCATTCTGCTACCAATGGACTCTATCGAGCTCGAATCCTTCTCACAGTTGCAAAAGACACTGTCCCCGAATTGTTTCGAGCTATCGCAATTAAACCTATCCAACCGTCTGTTGCGGTAGAGGCGTCCACGTTGATTTTCACAATACCAGTTGGAGGGAGCGTCCAGTGGTTGTTGATTACTGGCTTTGGGGAAGTACTCTTGTCTCCATTGATCTTTTTGTTGTAATTACCATACTCCGCTGTAATTCTGGACACATTTGCCAGGTAATAGGTATCGGACTTTGAACATTATCAAAGACCAACTTATTCCTTCGCCACCATAATGACCAAATCATGAAATAACCATTCTCGTTGTTCGGAATTCAATTTTTCCACTCAGCGCTCTAGAACCTCAAGAAAATTTGCTGCATCGCCAATCTCAACGGCTATCTTGCACTTTGACTGATTCCAGATAGAATTAACACTCGGACAATGGAATAGAGAGTGGAGGATGGTTTCGCTTTCCTTTTGACTCCATGGACACCTATCATCATCGAGTAAATGACGATATTTCAGAACGACTTTTGTTGGAAGGGTGAATGAGCAACATCTTCACAAAAAATTACGAACTTTCGGGGATACTTTAACCCTCCAGATGATCCCCCACCCCTTATGCGCCCCAGATACCTCAAAAGATTTTCCATTGAAGTACGCAGATTTCACTTCGTAATTCCCATCCTTAGACCATGCCCAACAAAACCTATCTCGAGAACTGAGCCCGTAACTACTTGGGAAAAAAGTACTCCAACTAAAGTATTCTAAAACTAAAAAGCATGTAAAAATTAAATAAATAAAACAATCGTACTTTTGTCCCATTGTCCCAAAAAAGGGGGATTAATGTGTACTTGGCCATCAATCTATGTGTTAGAAATTGACCATTTTAAATCTTGCGATCTTCTGTTTTCTTGTGTGAAATTCATACTCTCTCCGTCCCACCCATTTGTTTACATTTCTGAAAGAGTATTTGACACGTATTTTAAGGTGCAAATAAAATATAGTTTCGTAACTTATTTTTACAATTTTATAATTTTGAATAAAAATAGAATGTTTATATTTTTATTCAAAAAAGGAAAATTTAAAAATAAGCTATAGAACTATACTTTATATGCATCTTAAAATGTGTGCCGGACATTTTCTCATAAATGTAAACAATTGGTTGGGACTCAGGGAGTATGTGTTTATTTTTATAGACTTTTTTATCTTAACTTTTGAGAAATTTTACTTACATTTAATGATTTTTGGTCGATAACTTATAATAATATGAATGTAATTTACATATAATGAATTTAATATAAATTTATATTAAAATTGTAAATGAACATACCCAAATTCTGTATATTGTCATCCCTAGATATACATCATTGATCGATAAAATCATGTAAATTGTAAAATGTAATTTGGTTGCGAGAATATGAATCGTACGAGTCATTTTAAAAATCGAATTTGATTGAGTATAAAATATACGAACTATTAGTGAACATCTGGATTCGACTCGAGTTCGGTTCGAGTTCGGCTCGACTCGAAATATTCGTGACCAAACTCGTGTTTGAGTCGTTTATTAGCGAGCCGATCTTGAACATCACTTTTCATTTGGTTAGCAAAATCGGCATGACTCGGTTCGTTTTAAAAAAAAATAAGCTCGGTTCGGCTCAAATTATATGTATGTATATGTAAAAAGATGATTTGTGATTTAGCAAAAAAAAAAAAAGATGATTTGTGTACATAAATGAGAGAAGTTCTTTGTGTAAAATGACAAAATTCTTATATAAATGAAATTGAAAAAAAATAATAATGTAAAAGTCATGTGAAATCTTGTCCCAAACTACAGGACTTTTCAAAAAAGATTTTATATTTTAAGTAAAAAGTCATTAAAATCATTAAATGTAATTATCCTTTCAAATCCATGACTTTTTAAATAGCAGTCGACTTTTAAAGAGTTGTTGAAAGTTTAAATTTAATAACGCCCTACTTTTAATGATTTTTTAAATATTGTTAAAAATATTAATTGAATAACACCATACTTTCAAATACTCTTTAAAAATTAGAATTGAATAACACATGACTTTTAAATTCTTTATAAGTCATTAAAAATTGATACTGAATATCACCCCTTAGAGCATCTCCAATGATGCAAACTCCTTAGCTAAAATTTTAAATAACTTACTAAAATTGAAAATTATACATAATATGTTAAAATTCATCACTCCAATGGGCCATTCTTCTTGTCTAAAGTTTTAGCCAATCCTTTATATTTTTTAATATTGACCATATTTGTTGAACCTCTACAGATCTGTAGTAAATGCCATATCATTTCCCGCCCTTTTTCTTTCCATAATTTGACAAATAATAATAATAACAATAATAATACTCCCTCCGGTCCATTATATAAGGCATTTGACTTTTCTGCTCGTAATTTTAAGTGTTTTGACCACATAGTAAAAATTATGATTTTTTAATTTTTCTTTTTCCAAATAAAAATAGAGTATTAATATTTTTATTCAAAAAAAGAAAATTTTAAAAATAATAATTTTTACTATGTGGTCAAAACACTTAAAATTACGTGCAGAAAAATCAGATGCCTTATATAATGGATCGGAAGGAGTAATAATAATAATAATAATAATATTAATAATAATAATATTAATAATAATAATAATAATAATAATAATAATAATAATAATAATAATACCCTTTTTGAAATATAATCAACCATTAGCCAATCTCCATTGGAGAAAAATACCCTACAGGTTCAATAAATTTTAGCCAACTATTACTTGTTTGAAATTTAACCTATCAACTTAATCAATACCGTTGGAGATATTCTCAGTCATTTTTCATAAATTTAAAATATTTAAAATAGTCAAATAAATATATCATGGCGTCAAGCAGCTTAAGTCGTTGCAAACGTAGAACATAAGTGTCCAACAAGCATTTTGAACTTTAGAAAAAAAATTCACTTTTCAACGACTAGTTCAAAAATCAAAACAATTCCCGCTTTCTCTAAGTTTACGGTAAAATCAAAATTCTAGCTTCTTCCTTTGCTTGGACCATATTGTGCTGACAAATATGCTCCTATGTTATGTACTCCATTACCTCATATCCTTTATACTCCGTATATTCTTTCATCAATGTGATACGATGTCATAAATCATAATTAACGATTTTAATTAGTCAATTAATGAAAATGTTAAAGAGGATTAGGTATTAGTAGAAGACTGGTCATTTTATTCAACATGCTACTGTAGTAATTTCTATGTTTCCTCCATGTAAAAGGTCCCTTACATACATGCATATTGACTGACTTATTTATTGTTGCTGCCTGCTGGTAGTCAATTAGTTACCAAAACGGTAAATAGGTTGACAATTATTTTGGGTAATTTATGAAAATATAAAAAACAAATAAATTTAGCATTTTTCTTAATTTAACTTATCTTATACAGTAAGAAACAATTTATTATTTCTATGCATCATAAACATTAGTCCTTTTTTTTTATATAAGTTATTATCGGTTGAAATGACTCGATAATGTATGACTAGAAGTTGGAGTAGGTAGAAAAAAAAAAAAGAACCAAAATAACAGAAAAATATTAAGAATCTCATGATCTGTAGGTATTCAATCCAGATTTTAAATAATCAATCAAAATTTCAAGGTATTCAATTTTCCACTGATTTGCTAAAGTCATGGATTTTGAAATATCTGTGGGAGATTTTATATGTAAAATTATCAACGTCAAATTTGTAATTACTAGGCAATATTTTGATGGATTTGCAAATTATAACATTTGTGGGTTGATGAGTCCTTTGATTCTTTGATTTCTGTAATGCAAACTCTAGTTTTAACTGTTACTACTTACTAATTCACGCCAGATGCCTTGATGACTGTATTGCATTTCTGATCATCAACCACTGCTCTGTGGTAAAGATAATCATCTTTATGAAATTTATTGTTACCTACCAATAAAAGGAAGAGAATTGTGACGATAAGAGCCTTTTGTTCTATAGATATCTATCTCCCATATTTCTCCACTCTCCAGTTGTTTAATGTCAATGTATTTGCGAGCCCACTTTGCCATGAATAATTTGCCTGAAGCTGGCTCATGAATAATCTGGTCGTCTGGTAAATTAGTCATCTGGCTCCATTTCATTTTCATCTTTTCCATTTTAAGCATTTTTTTTATTTTGTTCTCGAATCTTTATTTTTTTTTTTTTGAAATACTATTACTCAATATTTTAAAATTTTCGGACTATATTCATTTTGGACTATTTATTTATATATAGTTATCTTTAATTGATATATAGATATTATAAAATAAAAAAATGAAAGAAATCAATCTCGTAGAATCTATGGGATTTTGTAATTCTACAAAAATCCATCAAAATCATTCCATCAAAATCCATCAAAATCTGTTGGGAATTAAAATAATTTGTGTAGAGAATTTAAAAAATCCATGGATTTACACATTTCATTAAAATCCATGGATTATTAACAATCCACCAGATTCTCAAATGATTACACCTCTCATAATCTAAGAACTTACCACCGGTACTTATTTCCTGTTTTCAAATTTTAACTTATATTTTCATACTCATGAATCATGATAGATAGGTACGGAGACATGGCAATTTAGGTCCGGCTCCGACCGATCCGAAATTTATGGAATCGAGATTCGATTTTATATCCGAATTAGATTAATCAAAATTTAACGGATTCGAAACAATTCGATTCGAACCGAAATCCAATCCGATATAGTCAAATCCGATTATTGTTCAAAAATGGATCTCATCCGATCCGAAAATTACCCGAACCGAATATATAACCGATATTCGAATACTTGATCCGATGATGATCCAAAATCGATCAAATTCGAAAAAAATATTTTTCGAACAGAATATGACTCAAAGTACTATATTCGTTCTAAATTGGAAACTAAAAACACCTATACCGAAAATTATGTGATGAAATAATATTATTGAGATTATATTTTATTTCTCTCTCTAACTCAAAATATTCTATATTTTAGGAAAAAATGTTTTAATATGTCATATATGTATCAAAGTATTCATGTATAGTAAATATTTTATTTTGGAAATAAAAACAAATGATATTATTTATTCTAGAAAATATGTATTAAATATACTGTATATCTACACATATTAAACCTTCATATAACCTGAATACACATGTTTTGTGATTAGTATGTTTGTGAATTGTAATCAACTATATTTTGTTTTTTAGATAAAATAAGGTAATAACTAAGAAATAATTATTAACTATGGCTCATTATTAAATAATGATTTTAAAAAATATACTCATTCCTAATATGTGTATCACCCCATTCCATCAATATTCTTTTCAAACAAAATAAAAATCTAATAAATAATTTTTGATTATTTTTTTATTAAATAAAAAGTTAAAATATTATTCTGCAAGTCTATTTCTCAACTAATTGAAAATCTTTTTCTTCAAATGATTAAGAAATAAAATCAATTTAGTAATATAAATGATTGAATGAGACTTATTAATTATAATAATCTGTTCATTTTCAATCACCTATAAAAATTTTAACCACTTAAAAAATCTTTAAAAGACAAAAACAGATTTATATTAAAAAATTGTCACATATAATTGAATATGCTTGAAAGTTGAATTAAGATATGTGAATCAATAATTTTTAAAAATAAATAAATAGTAACATATATTTTTCAATTTTTACTTGAAACATCGAGAAATATTGCATGTAAACGGGCCTTTGTATATATATATATATATATGTATATATATATATATATATATATATATATATATATATATGAGAAAAAGGACCCTGAGATACGTCTCAGGGAAGTTTTCTAAGATACACATCAAACTAAGTCCTAAATTTACTGGACCCGCAGGGCTAATTAATAAAATTTTAAATGAATCATGATTTTACTAAAATCCCTCCATATTTACATACAAAATTTGTATATCTCAGATAACTTACCTGAGATATATCTCAGTCTCCCTACTATATATATATATAATTATTAAAAATATAAATTAAAACTAGGGAATTTTTTTTAATATATTAAAAATATGTTTATATATATATATATATATATATTTAATCATAACGACAAAATTTTAAAAACGAAATTTACTTTAATTTTTGTCAGAAGTGAAAATAAAGGTGAATATTACTCATATTTTTAAAAAATGGATAATGTATAATATAGCAAATATTATTTTGCTAAAATTATAATATTAAACGCAAAATTATTATTTTATATTACTGGTCCAAGTAAAGTCTAGAAAAAATAATATTAATTATTAAATACTGAAAAAACAATCAAGTTTTATATTACTCAATTGAGTATTTATTTTCGCATTATAACTATATTTCTACAAATTTACTAATGGCATTTATATAGTTTAAATGATAATTCAAAAACAACATAATTGAAACCAAATTTTTTTGATTCGACAAAATCCAATCCGAAAATGTCCGAACCGAATTTTATCTGATCTTGATCCGAAATTTATCCGATTTTAACATGAAATTGACCTGATCCGAAAATAGACCCAAACCGAACCGAAATCTATTAAAATTTTGTAAAACTGATACTAGACCCGAACCGAATTAGATCCGTTCCGAATTATATCCATATATATCAAAACCGAAACTTGATCCGATCCGAAATGGATCTAATCCGAAACCGATCCGATTATCCGATTTGTCAGGTCTATAGTGCGGAGCAATATCAAACCCAAGCCGAAAATGGGCTGGACTGGCATCACTAGAAGGGGCTGACACAAAAATCAGCCCACCATTTGCATGGCATGCATATTTCATGATCCCTTAGAATGAGCTAATTTTGTTTGGTAGGTCGATGTCTATTTGAGTGTGGTAATGATGAATAGAGGGTTGATTTATAGTTCCTAGGAATTGACTTGCATGCTTCAGAAACAAAATCTTTACACAGTCTCATCATTTGCTTTTGGGCTAGGTTGAGGTCATGCTTGTTTGGTTGTTTTAGATTTAATCACTTGATTATATTTAGAATTTTCGTTATTCCCTTGATGACGTAGGATCACTAAAGTCTAAGTTTG
Source organism: Saposhnikovia divaricata (assembly GCA_036435485.1). NCBI lineage: Eukaryota > Viridiplantae > Streptophyta > Magnoliopsida > Apiales > Apiaceae > Saposhnikovia > Saposhnikovia divaricata. The sequence continues at coordinate 33,667,406 of CM071600.1, forward strand.
GGAGAAACCAGAAATTTCATGCTAATTGTTAATAGTTGTCAATAATGGCTAGGCGTCAAATGGCTAGTAGCCGGCTCATATTTTATGAGTAGTCTAGAGTTAGATGAGAATTCTCATTCCAGATTGAATATATAAAAAAAATCGAAAAAAAAAGAGAAAAGAAAAAAAAGTTGTTATGTTTAAATGCAGAATTAACTAGGGTGAGCTCTTTAATACTCGAGCAATTAACTTCGCGGGGACTTTGTGCCTAGTGACCTAAGGCTTTTATAGTCTGGGATCCACTAACCTAACGCTCGCTACATGGCTATTATTGTATAAGCCTTTTGGGGTCTCATCCATTGCACGGTTAAATAAGCATGCGTTGCTGTAAATAGTATTATGTGTCGTAGTTGTTAGTAATAAAGCATGAATTCCTGTCTAACTCGAATGATGATGGAGGTGTTTCTAAGTTATGAAGTGTTTACAGTCTATTCTATTTATAAACTTGTGATTGTCTTGGCGAAGAATGAGTATGATTTTGATCTAGTTTTAGGAGTATTTCTGATGAGTATTGCACACACGTACATTTCTGTTCATGAATTGTTAGTATACGGGAACTTAGTCGAGTTCTGTTTGGACTTATTGCATTCTTTGAGATATTTGCTTGCTAGTTAGTTTTGGTTAGTTCGAGGGGATCGCTGCATTTTATATTAGTTTCATTCATGCATTGCATTGCATTAGTTCGTATTGAGTGTGTTTATGCTTGAGGACAAGCATCGGTTTAAGTTTGGGGGTGATGATTTGGGGGATAAGTAGTGTTAGTTGTGTCATTGTGTTCATGTAGGAAATCATATTTTGCATACGTAGTGTAATTCATTCATGTTTTGTTCGTATTATTGCATGTTTTGTTTCATATAGGACATTCTGTTATTTTTGTTTGTTTTGCCATATGAGTCCAATTTAGTTGCATTTGCATGGCATGCATATTTCATGATCCCTTAGAATGAGCTAATTCTGTTTGGTAGGTCGATGTCTATTTGAGTGTGGTAATGATGAATAGAGGGTTGATTTATAGTTCCTAGGAATTGACTTGCATGCTTCAGAAACAAAATCTTTACACAGTCTCATCGTTTGCTTTTGGGCTAGGTTGAGGTCATGCTTGTTTGGTTGTTTTAGATTTAATCACTTGATTATATTTAGAATTTTTGTTATTCCCTTGATGGCGTAAGATCATTAAAGTCTAAGTTTGGGGGAAACCAGGGATTTCATGCTAATTGTTAATAGTTGTCAATAATGGCTAGGCATCAAATGGCTAGTAGCCGGCTCATATTTTATGAGTAGTCTAGGGTTTGATGAGAATTCTCATTCCAGATTGCATATATATAAAAAATCGAAAAAAAAGTTGTTATGTTTAAATGCAAAATTAACTAGGGTGAGCTCTTTAATACTCGAGCAATTAAGTTCACGGGGATTTTGTGCCAAGTGACCTAAGGCTTTTATAGTCTGGGATCCACTAACCTAACGCTCGCTACATGGGTATTATTGTATAAGCCTTTTGGGGTCTCATCCATTGCACGGTTAAATAAGCATGTGTTGCTGTAAATAGTATTATGTGTCGTAGTTGTTAGTAATAAAGCATGAATTCCTGTCTAACTCGAATGATGATGGAGGTATTTCTAAGTTATGAAGTGTTTACAGTCTATTCTATTTATAAACTTTTGATTGTCTTGGCGAAGAATAAGTATGATTTTGATCTAGTGTTAGGAGTATTTCAGATGAGCTTTGCACACACGCACGTTTCTGTTCATGAATTGTTAGTATACGGGAACTTAGTCGAGCTCTGTTTGGACTTATTGCATTCTTTGAGATATTTGCTTGCTAGTTGGTTTTGGTTAGTTCGAGGGGATCGCTGCATTTCATATTAGTTGCATTCATGCATTGCATTGCATTAGTTCGTATTAAGTCTGTTTATGCTTGAGGACAAGCATCGGTTTAAGTTTGGGGGTGTGATAAGTGGATTTTATATCCACTTGGAACGCTTCGAATCGGCTTAAATTGATTAACTTGGCCTCAAGTATGTCGTATTTTTGATTCGTTTTTAGTAAGAATGGTGCAGGGTTACTATCTTAAAGTGAGGAGATACATTTGCATGTTTCATGGTGGATTCATGCTCAAGAATTGAAGAACTGGAAGTGGCAAAATAATCGGAAGAGAAAACGGATGAGAAATGAGCAAATTGTGGAAAATTCGGATTTCCGGGTAAATTGCGCAGTCTACACTGTTTTGGCCATATCTGGAGTTCTAGAAGTCCGAATTCAGCGATCTTACAGTCCACGCGAAGCTTGGGAAATTTTCTTGAAGAATGAAGCAAAATCAAAATTCTGGGTAGAAGTTGCAGCGCTGGCTGCGCCACAACAGCGCTGGCAGCGCCAGGAATGTGATTTACAGCGCTGGTTGCGCCAATTACAGCGCTGAGAGCGCTAGAGAATCCTGGAAAAATTTTGTTTTCTATCCTGCTTCGATTTTAATTGTATTTTTGGGACTTTTCTTGCTGGAAAAGACTTCTAGGGCCTATATAAACATGTTCTATCATTGTAATTCGAACCAACACTTCACATAACACATAGAGAGAGCCGAGAGACGAAGAAACATATTCGAAGAAGGATTCCGAAGATCGTGACAACTATCGCAGTTCTAAGATCTACTTTTCTTTTGTTTTCTTCTAATTAGGCGAACTCTTGGATGTTTTGGGATTTATTTTCTAAACCTTATTACTCTAGCACTATTGTTTTTATTCAAACTTATTTTATTACCATGGTTTCATCAGATCCCATGGTAATGAACGGTTCGATTATGAACTAATCGTTGTCATGGGATTCTAACGGATTTATCTATGTAGTTTAGTAGTTTGATTGTTTTAAAGATTTGTGTGTGATGAATTCGTGATATCCTCGTATGATTGTGCTTAATGTTTTTAGATGCGTAGCTAACATCTAGATTATTAATCTCTTGTGAAGCGAGAGTGGATCTTGAGATTTAGAACTTGCCATGCTAGCATAGGATAAGTTGATGTATGAGTGACATCATGATTTGTAGCGTAAATTGATAAATATTATGCTGCCCTATGTGATCTTAATGGACAACTTGTTCTTCAACCGTTATGTTTTCAAATTCTATAGAGATATAGGGTCTAAGCATAATTGGTGTCTATTCATCTTCTATCTCTTTTGTTGATGTATGTTTAGTTTGGTATTCGTATACTGAGAAGTAGCGTGTACTTGTTTCGTGTTGTCCGATCAGATATCATAACCATCACATGCATTGATTAGAGGCATCATCTCTAAGTGAAGTATTTAATAAAGTTAGGATCCCATGTTTATTCTCATATAAGTATTTTGATTTTAATTCTCATTAGTTAATTAATTCTTAGTTTTGTTAATTCGCTTCTTAGTTAATTTTAGTTAATCAAATCCCAATCTTGTTAATTGTCTTAGCAGTGAGTAAAAACCATACATTGTTGCATAGGTGCGTTAACTGAATTGAAACCTAACCAGATCTCTGTGGGAACGAACTTGACTTATTCATATATTACTTGTGACCATGTATGCTTGCGTGTATTAGTGCAAACAAGTTTTTGGCACCGCTACCGGGGATCATCGGTGTTTTATTTTTAGTTTATGTGCTTTTCATCAGTGGTCGCTAGAGTTCACTGACTCGGATTGTTACTTACTAAGTTACTTTGTTTGTGTGTTTCAGGTACTTGAGCGTGTATGCGAACACGTTCTCAAACTCGAAACCTGGAGGACGCAGAGCTAGTAGTAGATAAAAGCGAAGAGGAACTTGAACCAACAGTAGTGATGGGTGATCGAGCAGCAGCAGTAGTTAAGGCTTTGAAGGACTATTCTCAGCCGAAAATCAATGATATCCAATCTAGTATTGTCAGGCCAGCCATTACAGCTAACAACTTTGAAATCAAGCCTAGCACAATTTAGATGGTACAGAATTCGGTTCAATTTGGGGGTGCTTCAACGGAAGATCCTAACATGCACATCCGGGACTTCTTTGAGATCTGCGACACTTTCAAGTTCAATGGTGTGTCGGAAGATGCTATCAGATTGAGACTTTTCCCATTCTTTTTGAGGGATAAAGCTAAGGGCTGCTACCAGCCGGTTCCATTACTATGTGGGAGGATCTTGCTCAGAAGTTTCTCACTAAATTCTTCCCTATGGCTAAAACAGCAGCAATCAGGAACGCTCTAACTCAATTTGCACAGCAATCTGGAGAATCTTTGTGTGAAGCTTGGGAACGCTACAAGGAGATGCTTCGAAAGTGTCTCCATCATGGAATGCCTGACTAGATGGTGATTAATTGTTTGTACAATGGGTTGGGAGCACAATCTAGACCTTTGCTAGATGCAGCATCAGGTGGAGCTTTGTGGGCTAAGAGCTACGAGGAAGCTTATGATCTAATTGAGATGATGGGTGCAAATGAATATCAGAATCCAACTCAGAGGCTAACTCAAGGCAAGGTAGCAAGTATTCTGGAAGTTGATACAGCTACATCTATTGCAGCTCAGTTGAAGGCGTTGACTATGAAGGTGGATTCTCTTACCAACTATGGAGTTCAGCAGGTTGCTAGTGTGTGTGAGCTTTGTGCGGGTGCACATGATACGAATCAGTGTGCTATCTCTTCTGAATCAGCACAGTTTGTGAGCAATTTTCATCGACCTTCGGAACCAGCTCCAGCCACCTACAATCCGAACAACAGGAACCATCCTAATTTCAGCTGGAGCAACAATCAAGGTGCTCAACAACCTCAACAACCCTATCAGCAGTTTCAAGGTCAGCAATATGGAGCGAGGTCGTTCAACCAAGGTTATCAGCAGCAGTATGCTCCAAGGCAACAATTCCAACCTCCGGGATTTCAGCAGCAGCCTCATGCTAGTGCGGGGCAGTCTTCTTCTGAAAAATCTGAATTGGAAGAATTGAGGTTGATGTGCAAAAGTCAAGCTGTCTCGCTAAAGATCTTGGAAAATCAGATTGGCCAGATTGCTAATGCCTTGTTGAATAGGCCACAAAGAACTCTTCCTAGTTATACGGAAGCTAATCCAGACAAGAGGGAAGGCAAAGAACAGGTGAACGCAATAACTTTGAGATCTGGACAAGTCACAACCGAGCAAAAATCAGCAGCTAAGGAAGACGAGGAAGTTCATAAGCATCAGGTTAAAAAATCTGTAGTTCCGGAAATTGAAAAATCCGATATGGTGGCTGACCAGTTGGATGGTGAAGCGGAAAAGAGCAATAAACCTGTTGAAAAAGCTTCTCTAGAGCAATCTACAAAGAGCAATCAGATCTACCCTCCTCCTCCATATCCTAAAAGACTCCAGAAGCAGAAGTTAGATAACCAGTTAGGCAAATTTCTGGACGTCTTCAAGAAGTTACAGATTAACATACCTTTTGCGGAAGCTCTTGAACAGATGCCGAGCTATGCAAAGTTCATGAAGGGTATTCTATCACGGAAGCTAAAACTCGAGGAATTGGAAACTGTTGCTTTGACAGAGGAGTGTAGTGCGGTTCTGCAGCAGAAATTGCCACCAAAGCTTAAGGATCCAGGAAGCTTTACCATACCGTGTACTATTGGTAACTTATCTTTCAACAAGTGCTTGTGTGATTTGGGAGCTAGAATCAATCTGATGCCATTGTCAGTTTTCATGCAACTTGGTCTGCCCGATCCTAAACCTACAAATATCTCTTTACAGCTAGCTGATCGATCGATCACATATCCTAGAGGTATCGTGGAGGATGTTTTGGTAAAAGTTGATAAGCTCATCTTCCCTGCGAATTTCGTGATTCTTGATTTTGAAGAAGATAAGAAGATTCCCATCATCTTGGGAAGGCCTTTTCTCGCTACTGACCGTACTTTGATAGATGTTCAGAAAGAAGAGCTCACAATGAGAGTGCAAGATCAGACTGTCTCTTTTAATGTGTTCAAGGCCTTGAGATTTCCTATGGAGAATGAAGAGTGCTTTAGAGTGGAAGGGGTTGATACTGGCCAGAATAAAGCGTTTGGTCAGATGTTGAAGTCGGATCCATTATACGTTGCTTTACAAGGAAAGTCTGTTACTGAAGATGAGGAATTAGGTGTGGCTGATCTTTGGGATTCTCAGGTGTTGATTGATGAGGTTGTTTCATGGTCAAATCTTGAAGATAGTGCAATTGAGTCTTTTCTTGAGAAAGATGTTTTGTTAAAGTATGAGGATAATAAAGATCTTCATGAGTTGTATAGGAATTTTACTTCTGATGAGATGTTAGAGGAATTGAATGCTATTTGTTCTAAGCATGAAATTCAACTTGAGGAGAGTTCTTTTGATCCTAAGTCTATTGTTAAGACTTCTGTTGGTGAACCACCCACTTCCGTTCCTAATCCGTCTATTTTCACTCTTGGTCAGTCTTTGGTAGTTAATTATGAAAATCATCATGTTGAAGAAGCTTCTAAACTCGAGCTTAAACCACCAGATCACCCGAGGTATGCATATTTGGGTCAATCATCTACTTTGCTTATTGTTATTGTTGCTAACTTGTCTGGTAGTGAAGAGAACAATGTTACTGACACTTTTGAGGAACAAAGAAGGCTGAAACTTGTCATCAAGAATGTAGCCCCGGAAAAGATAATTAAATGGCCATATAGAGATACGGTGTAGAAATTTTCAAGAGAAAAAACCATTGTCATGTCTAGCTAAAGACTTTAAACAAAGGCGCTTTCTGGGAGGCAACCCATGGATTTCCTGTTTTCAATAAAAGAGCATTTCCCCAATGCTTCATAATTCTGGATTACTATTTTCGTGCGGAGGGTGTAGAGGTAACTTGGCCTGTTTTTGGAGCTCATTCTGTTTATCCACCACCAGATGTACCACCCGAAGAGGGTGATCCTGCCGATGATTAGGTATGTTTCCTGCTATCCCTTGTATTACCTTCAATGGGGACATTGAATATTTCAAGTTTGGGGGTGATTTGGGGGATAAGTAGTGTTAGTTGTGTCATTGTGTTCATGTAGGAAATCATATTTTGCATACGTAGTGTAACTCATTCATGTTTTGTTCGTATTATTGCATGCTTTGTTTCACATAGGACATTCTGTTATTTTTGTTTGTTTTGCCATGTAAGTCCAATTTATTTGCATTTGTATGTGCAGAAACAAAAAAAGTGCAAATACACGAAGTGCTTTTTACTCTTTAAAATTTGGAAGTATTTCAATTCGTTTTTCAAGAATTTGACAGATGCATTTTTTCCCCTTTGTTATTGAGACAGATAAATGTGAAAGGGCTTTTACTCTCCAACTTAGGTGCACAAGATTATTTCCAAATATCATTGTAAATTCAGCTTAATATTGACAAATATTGTTTCCATTATGTTAAATCAGACTAGCTCTGATTAAAACACAAAGTTTATGCATTCAAACGCGATCATGCTAGAGCTCTGATTAAAACACAAAGTTTATGCATTCAAATGCGATCATACTGGGTAAATAACTAAAGATTCAGACCCTTTTTTCCACTAAGGGCTATCTCATCATGCTCGGCTACAGTAATTTAGATTTTCATTATTTGAATCAATTTCGATTCAAATTGGATCAGTTTCGCATTAAAATGTGATGAATTTTATATTAAGATCATATTAAATTTGATTGGGATCTTTCATATTTTTCTTGTTTTGGATCGGATTTTATTTAGATATCTCAGAAACATACTTTATTATCAGTCCACAGACCTGACTTGTCTGTCTCCATGGTATGTTTAAAATTTTGATGTTTGGCGGAAAGGTTTACATCCTCTTTACTTTTCATAGCTGTATGGTCCTCCCTCCGTTCCATTCATTTTTATACGTTTTTTTTAAAGTGTCTGACACGTATTTTAAGGTCCATAACTAGTATAGTTCTATAACTTATTTTTAAAATTTTCTTTTTTTGTATAAAAGTAGGATTGTTCTATTTTTATACAAAAAAAAGAAAATTGTAAAAATAAGTTATGTAACTATACTAGTTAGAAACCTTGAAATGCGTGTCACATTCCCATCACCAATGCATAAAAATCAATGGGACGAAGGGAGTATGGATTAATTGTTGATGGATTAATTGTTGATGGTGTACATCAATATTTCATATCAAATACAGGGGACTTTCTAAAAGATACTGATTTCACTCCACTTTCAAAATGCACCTATTTCTTGACTTCTTGCTGCTCCCAGGCCTTTATTTTGGTTCTTTGGTCCTTCCAATTAGCCCCATAATCTCCTTTGAACATCTCCACATATTTGAACTTTTATTTGTATACTATTTAAAACTTCGGAAAAAGATACATATAGCTATTTGGTTCAGACCATTCTCTGATGAATGGAAACAAAAGGGTTTTAGGATTAGAGAGCCACATGGAATATGAAAATAAAGATAGAGATCACATGAAATAGTATTCTAATTTGTTCTATTCTTTTTAGCAGAATGAGATACATATAAAGAATTGAGCTTCTAAATAAAGGGGCAAATCGATAATGAAGAAAGCAAATGGTGTTTTCAGTCTTCTTGGAGTTTGAAGCATCAAGATCCAATTTCACATCCAGTGGTGACCACATGAAAATATTTAGCCTGGGCCAACTTTTACGATCAAGATGAACAACATCCACCCTTTTGGTTGACAGGTTGTCCTCGTATCTGTACGGTAGCAGGCTTGGCACTGCTTGCTGGTTGGCTAGCCATCCTGCAGAGCAAGTTACAGTCGTAAACTTTATTAGCAACCATAAATTTCGTAAACAACTAAGCATGATTGCCACAACAGGTCAGATAACTGGAAGAAAATGTCTGTGATATGTTTCCTTTTAATTAGCATACCTGCTTTTAATATCAGCGGTCATGGCCATGAAAGCCTGCTCAACGTTGGTAGCACTTTTTGCACTAGTTTCCATGAAAGGAATTCCAATTTCATCTGCAAATGCCTGAAGAGAAAAAGCAAATCAAATAAACTAATGAAATGATGACGCTTTAAAGCAAATCCCTCTCTTGCTAGTTAAACACGCTAACACTGTGTGCAAGTTTCTACAAATATAATACATGCAGACAGTTTTTTACCTGAGCTGTTTCAGTGGAGACAACTTTCTGTGATGTAAGATCACACTTATTTCCAACTAAAAGCTTGTTTACACTCTCACTGGCATAACGATCAATTTCATTCAACCACTGCTTGACATTGTTAAAGCTTTCTTGATCTGTCACATCATACACTACCTGCCAGGGAAAATAAATTGCAATTGTCATGGGTCATGACCGTAAGGGCCGGAATGATGTCATTAGAACAAAGAAGGGATTACTTACGATGATTCCATGTGCTCCACGATAGTAGCTGCTAGTGATTGTCCTAAAACGTTCTTGTCCAGCAGTATCCCACTGTATGAGCATGAAAAGGATAGCACAAAAGATTATAGATATAAGCAGAAACCATAACATATAACACAAAACAAAAAATTTGCAAAACATTAAACTTGAAACAACAAGGCCCAACAAAAGCATCCCTAAAGGTTAAAAGCAAACAAGAATTTCCAAGGAAAAGGAGCTTAGTATTGTTTTACAAAGATGTACTCTTTTTGTTATAATTGAATTATCTAGAGATGTAACTCAACAGTAAAAAAACCTAGATAGTTTAAATGTAGTTACAATATGATTTAGAGAAAGATGGATGGAGAACCTTGATTAAAAAAAAATATAAAGGCAGCAGAAAACTTACAATTTGAAGCTTGATAGTTTTGCTATCCTGCTCCACTGTTCGAATTTTCTGCATAAGATAATTAGGTAGATTAGTAATGATAAAATCTATAACTAATCAAAACTAAATGTCTCCACAGAAGACAATAGCCACTTACAAAGTCTACGCCGATGGTGCTAATGTAACTATCCAGATATGAATCATCCTAAATAAGATAATATCAAAACAGGGAGAAATTACGTCAACTTTGTTCATCGAAGAAGTAGTTTACTGAACTTCCTATTGCTAAATAGGAGACTGGGGCATCATACTTACAGCAAACCTCAGGAGGAGACACGACTTTCCTACACCTGAATCTCCAATCAGCAAAAGCTTAAACAGGTAGTCACTGCAAAGGAGCATATACATGGAAACATTACCATCCAGGAAACATTTATATTCTATACAGATATTATACTCCATTAAATCTCGAATAATATCAGGAAAATACACAAACTTGTTGCAAGATTTAAAATATAGGACGGAAAAGTGTTTGATCTTTGCCCTCTCCTGTTACACAATAATGTTATAAGTTTTCCAACTTGCAGTTCAGGACACCATACGATTTCAAATGTTGAGATAAGCATTAAATATACCCAACAGTAAACCTTTCTAGAGGCTATTAAGTTAACCGTATTTTTTAAAAAAGGCACTTTTTTAATAACAAGTGCTTATAATTTTTAAATTGTGAACCAGACATGTTACAAATGGGTACAGCGGACACGCACAATTAGTCATTGTCCACTCCCTATAAGTTTCAAAAATGTGCAATAATGGTCGCAAACTGTTAGTTCTCAAGTAATAAGAATAAAATGATGGCCCTTCAGAATCATACGCTAGTGCTGATGATCAAGCAATATTAACATACCCCTGTATATCTAATCTCTACCGGATTCCTATTTGTGTGGCTCTTAATTCGTGAAAAGGGAAGATGATAGACTGATAGTCCTCTATACTCCAAAAGAGCATCACAAACATTTTTAAGCATAACATGTAGTATCGATTTTGAACTCATGTCATGACAAGTGTTGTTGGAAAATGAACTCCACATACATGATAATAACAACTACAGAATTTTTTATTTTTTTTGTTAGCTCAATCATATATTGTCTAACATTCAAAAAAATTAAGAAAAAGCAACCAATTAAAACACTTCACTTAACCAAAACCAAACATTACCAAATCCTTGATTACTTGTTACTTCATAATCATCCTTAAAACATAAACAAAACTGCAGGTCATATGTATTTTACAATTTTATTCCTTTAAAAATGTAAGTTGAAATACAGTTATTATCTTGATAAAATATCTAAATTTAAAATAAAAACTGAATTAAGGTCTACAAGAAAAAGAGTCAAATATTGTTTAAAACAATCCATACACAAAACAGAGGACGAACTTAAAAGCTTTCAGCATTACTTCCACAATTTCATCAAATTAACTAACTTCGTGACATACAATTTCAAATCAGAAAGCTTACTTTTAAAATTCGTCTATTCAAAACAAGCATAAAATCAATTGTTATCCAAATTAAAACATTCAAAAGACTCATGTAATCTCAAAGTTAGTCCACAACTTCAACTGCTCAACCACAAAAATTAACTTTCCAGCATAATAAAATCTAGATAACTCATCAAATTTTCGAATCGCAAACATATCGAAAACAAACTAAAACTAATGGAATAAAACAGAAAGAAAGGTCAATAATTCATCACAAAAAATATATTTGACTATTGCAAATATATAGAAGCTCAACACATAGCAGATCTATATAGTTGTTATTTAGACCGTACTGTACATATTAAATTAAATCAATTCATACGATCAAAACAATAATTAATCAACCATCTCCAAATCGAATTTTACAAATAGATCACAGATCCAAACAAATTACATAACATAAACATATATGTACACATATTATATACGTAATTGAGTTATGATAAACAAGGATAAGATGAGCATACTATTCAGGATTCATGAGATCGATTCAACGGAGGAAGTGGCGCGTGTAGTCTGAAATGTATCGACGGCGAGAATTTAACCGGAGATATAAAATTAGATAATCGTCGGTGATGCGATATACAGGTAGAAGATACAGATGTTAATGTAATGGAAGAGAGGGAGAGCCCCAATTTGTCCGGAACTACTACTATAAATACAAACCAGATGACTTTGCTCATTTGCTGGCCACGTGTTTATCCTTTCATTTTCCTATTATTACTATTTTACCCTTGCTTCTTGTTACTGCCTTTTTTCCTTTTTTAAGATTAAAAGTAAGAAAATATTATTTACAGAATTAATTTTTTATTTCCAAAATTATTTGTAGCATATTGTATATTATATTAAAATATGTTATAAATTATGAATCCAAGAAGAAATATGTGACAAATATATTTCTGGAAATTAAAAAATTGCTTTGAAAAATAAATTAAGAGTAAAGTAACATAATTATTGAGTTTTGTTTTCGGATATCTATGTGCCGGAAAAAAATATTTGCTCGAAAATTTTAAAATTGAAAAGTCTACTTTATATGTCTTTTTTTTCTTATAAAAGTTATATTAACTTTGTTAACCCAGCTTTAAGAACTCGGCATTCCAATCACAAAAAATGGACAATACGGGAAAAAAAGAGGTTCATGTACAGTATTACTTAACTCCATTCAATGAATACCTGATCTATATCGATTTGATTGGATTTTACCAAACTCGATTTTTTGAATTTAAATTTGAATTTATATTTAATTTTTAAACCGAAATTTCTGGATTGGAATTTTATGTATACCGAACTGAACCCGATCCGAAAACCTGAAATCCTATCCAAATCCAAAACCTGAAAAAACCCGACATATATACTTACAATATATATAAATGTATATAATAATAATAGTATTTTAATATTTTAATCTTAATAATTTTTATATTTCAAAACATATATTTAAGATACATATCAAGCAAAAAATAAAATGATCATAAATATATATATATATATATATATATATATATATATATTTATTTATATAAATATATATGTTCTTTTATTTTTCTTATAATTTTTAAATTTTATTTATAATACTCTATATTTTTTATGCAACTAAGATATTTTTATATTTTAAATTTTAAATATATTTGTATTTTTATGTTTTGCTTAATGTGTTTTAATTTTTCAATTTTGAATTAAAAATTCGATTTAATTCCAAATCCAAACCGAAATCCGAGAAAATCTGATGGTTTGGATTTTAATTTTAATTTTCAAGCCCAAATTCAAATTTAAATTGATCCAAAAACTTTGAATTTAAATTTGACCAAAATCCGCTCTAATCCGATCCGTTACCATCCCTAGCTTCGATTTTCTTTTTCTTTTTTTCTTTTTTCTTTTTTTGTTATGATCGGATGTCTAACACTTGTCAATGTAAGAACTTGAAATGACTTCTTAACGAGACAAGGCTATATCTGTCAATTTACTTACGATTTTGTTAATGGCAAACCAAGTCTGACCAGATTGGCGTAACATGGAATTTTATTGAATTTTTACGTGCGCTGGTAGAAAAGCCAAATGGAAACAGAATATACAAGGTCCAAAAAATAAAGGTTTATTAGAGTACAAGCCGTCGGCCGACGTTCTCAATTTAGGGGTGAGCAAAACCGAATTGGAGCCCTAAGGATTGTTTCAGTTGGTTAAAGAGAGGTCATCTCACCTTTTGGTCACAGGTTCGACTCTCATGGGAGGCGGATTTGTGATTATGCCATCCTGGGGCAGAACCTGTCGCACTTGTGCGATTTGCCTTGAATCACGTGGTTTGCAGGCTATTGCGTGAGTCCATGAGTTTACCCAGAGCGCACCCGAAGGGTAGCGGCTGCGGGTTCCCATGTTAAAAAAAAAAAAAACCGAAATGGAATCGAAAAATGGAACCGAACCGTATAATTTTGGTCCGGTTCAATTCAGAATTTTTTAATATTTCGTCGGTTAGGTTTATTTGGTCCGGTCCAAAATTTATTTCTGATTCGATTCTGTTCTTTCAAAAAAAATCGGTTAAAACCGAACCAACCAAATTATATATATAATATTAATATGTATTTTTTATTTATAATATTTATACAATATATATCAGTGATTTCATTTTGTAGAATTCTTTTGATAAAAACAATGCTAGAATTCTAGCAACATTTCATTTTGTATGGTGACAATTTATATCAGTGATTTCTAATTTCTACACCCCTAGTTCTCATGGCAAGTCGGCCCACGGCCCCATACATGTGCACGAATTATTATTAGTAGCGGTAGTTATAGCCGGTCAAACGGGCGGTTCAGCCCGGCACGCCCGTGGATTATTTGTCAAAAAGAACGTTCAGCACGGCACGCGAATAAAAAGCACGCAGCTAGTTCGGCCCGTTCTAATTGACATGCCATGTGCGAGCCAAGATCTGTGAACCGTAACCGGCACGGCACGGCATGTGGGGAATCGTTTTTAAATAAAAAAGCACAGCACGGCACGGCCCGTTCGTTCGGCACGTCAAACTTAGCATTTGTACAACACTTAATTCAGATATAAGATACATGACGTAAAATGTAAAATGTAATTTGATTGGAATTACAAAACTAATAATATTAAAATTACATATAATCTTGTAGGATATAACTTTATTTAGTAAGATTATAAAAAAACCATTCATGTTTTTGACAAAAAATTTAAAAACACAATAAAAATTAAAAAAAATTACATTTTAATTGTAACAAAATCGACATTTAAATCTTTTAAATAGTGTGTACTATGTAGAAATAATAAAATAAAACAAAACAAAAATGTAAAAACAAAATTAGATGAAAAAATTAATTAGCATTTAGCAGGCGATTAGCGTTCAAAAATGCATCTATCATTTGAGCTTACCCAGATTTTAATATGAAATAAAATTAGATGAAAAAAGTTACAAATTCGAAACATTTTAATTTGAAACGTTTCATATTTTGAGAATATTAAAAGTAAATATTAAATTAACAAAAAAATTCAAATTTTTTGTACGATTTTTCAGTAACCTTCGAATTTTCCCAAAAAAAAAAAAAACCCGCCAAGCCGCACAAGCCCGCGTGCCGTTCACGGGCTGAAAGCTTGAAGAACCGACACGGCACGGCACGGCCCAAACATGCGTGCGTGCCCGTGCCCGTGCCCGACATTACTCAGCACGGCACGTGGCCAGCCCGGCACGCCCCGCACGGCACGCACGGCTGACCACCTCTAGCGGTAATTCATTCTATGCATGATTGCTTGTAAATTGTTTAGTCATATTTTATTGTTAAAATTTTAAGTTATATTTATATTTTTATTATTAAAATTAATTTTTAATTTTATAAATCTCATGAATATAATTATTATTGTAATTAGTTATTTTAATTGTTACTTTAAAAATACATACGTATATATTAAAATATCACGTAAAAGTAATTTTTTTAACTTTTATTTAGTAAAAAGCGTGAAATTTATCCAATTATGTAGACCTTTTTTCGATTTTTATACAAAATTTTCTATATTGTAAGTGTTTTCCAGTAATTTTTAACTCTATAGCTTATAACTCGTGTGATGCGGATGTTTTTTTTAAATATTTTTTATCTTATAAACCAAATTTTGAAATATATATTTTTTAATTAGTAGGAAAAAAATATAATATAATAATAAAAAAATTATAACAAATTTTTTATAATATTTTAAACGATAATGTTTTAATTTTTAACTATAACATGTTGTTGACGAAAATTTTTGGGAGTAGTTTATAAGATAATATAAATGTGTAATAATACTTTATTAAAAATAAATGATAAATTTTTTTGATTATAATATGTTGTTGACGGGAATTGAGTAGTTTATAAAATAATATACATGTTTAATAAAGATATGTTGTTGGAAATGTGTAATAATCTATACTATTATATTAAAGCCGAAACATTGAAAGTTTTGGTTTTCGGTTTGGTTATCCTATTTATTTTGGTTTTCGGTTTGGTTAATTTAATTTTTAATTAATTTTAAATATAAAATAAATCAATTTTAATATCGTATCTATCTATACTCTTTATTAAAAGCAGAAACCCCCTGTAAATGGTATGCCATGTATATCACGGTATGCACGGTATGCCATTAAATATTAATTAATTTAATTAATTAAAATTGTAATATTATATAATAATTTAATTTAATAATGAAAGTATATACTGAAATTATATACTATGAGTTTATTAACTAAAAATTGAAATAAAAGTCATGAATATAGTATCAAATAGAACTTAGGACTCCTTTAATTAATAAAAAATCAGGAATATAGTATTAAACAGAACTTCTCTAAAAACATTACGTGTAATTGTATTTATTAAAATAACATAATTAAATTATAATTACTATAAACTAATTAATTACCTTTTTCACCTGCAACATGTTACCATTGTAATTTTCTCTAACTAAATTCTCTTTTTTTCCAATCATAACACGGGCATTCTATTTAATAAAATAAAATAATAGTTTTATAATTACTAATAATTAACCGATTACCTTTTTCAACTAAAACCTATCTTCTTTTCTATATTTTCTAACTAAAATCCCTCATTTTCTATAAATATCACGGATAGCATATGTATATTTATTATCAAATCATCTCATAAAAAAAATTTAAGCCTCCAAAATTCATGTTTTAAAAATAATAATTTAAATTAATGAAAAAAATTCAAATAATATTAAAAATAATCCGTGCATCGCACGGGTTTTAAGCTAGTACTTTATTAAGAATAGATAATAATAATTTTTTATTATAATATGATGTTGACGAGAATTGAGTAGTTTATAAAATAATGTACATGTTTAATAAAGATATGTTGTTAATGAGATTCGAACCTTGAATGTATGAGAACATTTTAAATGTTATAAAAGGAATATTTTTTTAGTAATCGATCCGACGGTTCTCATTTATCTGTCCTACCGGTTATTATTTAGTGTACCAAAGTACCAACCAACCAAATATACCCTAGTTTACTTATAATAATATAGTATATATATTTTTTTCCATGCACATCCCAGAATTCGAATTCTTGACCCCTTTTAAAGGAGTCAGAGAGCTCAAATCACTATACAAACACACGTCCCAGGAATTAATTTACTCACTGTACAAAGATTAAAGAAAGACCTCTATTCAATTTTGACAATAGTTCTAACAGCATCTTCAACTCTTCACACTTAGCAAAAAAAACTCTTCACAGAATTTTACATTAAAATGGTACGTAAATTATATTATACATGAAATAAATTCCAATTCATTTATATCAAACTCTACCTTAAAAGAAATCATTTTATATTTTAAATATGATTTTATTATTAGAAGGACAAAAAGTAATAAAATTATTGGGTATAAAAGACATAAATGTTTTAGTTGAAAGGGTGAAGTTGGAATTTAGAAAATTTTTAAAAATTATACAAAATTTAGTGTAGAGTTGGATTAAAGTAAATTTTTACACCAATTTGGTGTAAAAGGGCATTTATAGAGTTGGATTGGTGGTGGTCCAACACAAGTCTACAGCAACTAATATAAGCATAAACGGTAAAGAAAATGTTTTTTTTTTTTTTTAAGAACAATAGAATTAATTTATAGAATACAAGCCGTACGGCATCTACAAAGTCGAGTCGAACAAACATAAAATAGAAACAATGGAAAATATAATGAAATGAGCTGCAAAACTATACAGATGGATGGCATCATATCTCCTGATTTAAGTTATCTTGTGCTCATCCCTCTGCCTACATGTCAACACCGACAAAGCAGCGATCTTTGTGCAGAATTTGGCCATGACACAGCTGACTAAATCAATCAGCGATTAGGATGACAACAGAATCAGATAAGAGAAGGGAATAAGAATGCCTTACTTTAAAAGCAAGTTTGGAGCAAGTTTGGAACTTTTCACATTGGCATTCACAGTGGTTATGGTATCAAACTTGTTGCCCCTTAAGGACTAGCTTACCTTACTTTGCTCCAATTTTGTATCACTAATTAGTTTCTAGTTCAACCAACATTGGAAAGAATTAATAAGATGAACATGGGAGGAAAAGCTGAGGACAAGAGCACCCACAATCCATGTACATATTATTTCTTGCATGTCACCTCTTAAGTCTTTATTATTGTTAGTTATGAACTTTTTTACTACTTGTACTATGTAAATATGTTTAGTGTGTTCCTAATCAAGTTTCTAAATATGTTGTTTCAGCTGCACTTCCAGCCGTAACCCAAGCTATTGTTGCTGCTAAAGGAGTAACAGATCCTTTAATCCAATCTGTATGTCAATGTCACATGTTTGATAAGTCAAGTATGTAATGATATGTATACTCTAATATGCCCAACTGCATTGTTTCATTTTGATACCCCTCTTTCAGATAAGAAAATTTGGAGAAAATAACTTTAAAGCAGGCAATGGACGCTTAGGCTTTGGACCATTTGGTCATGACTTTAGATCAAATCTTACCAATAGTTTACGAGTCCAAGGTGTGTATGTTGATGACAAATTACAGTGCACCGGATTTTGTTGGATGTCTTATTAAAATCTATTGCATGTATCTAATTTTAAAAAAACAATTGGTGGTGGTTATATATGCAGGCAGTTCTGTGATTCCGGGGGCTGTTCATAAAGTTCAGTCCTGTTTTGCAGTATGTTATCATCTTTCTCTGTCGCTCAATGTGTTACATACTAGTGATCCTCAATTTGAAATGGTATGTCCATTTTTCTGGCAGGAAATGATGATGAAATTTGCAATAGCACAAAAAATGTCTAGTGTTCAAAGCACCCTCCCAGCATCAGTAAAAAGTGGTATCATTATGTTAAATGATACAAAAGATATATCTGCAATGGGAAGCATCAAGGAAATGGTAAAAAGTGTACCTGAAAACATCTCTCGACTAGGCTTGTCTCAAGATGCCGTGAAGTCGCAAACAGTTTCTGCATATAAAACTTTAGTTTCTAAAGGCCTTCCATCCGAAGGACCAGATGGCAGCCGTGCAGAGAAGGTCACTGATAGTTTTCTGAAAAATCCAGTTCTAAACTGTGAAGACAACAAAGTGAATGACATACCATCGCAGAATGTATGTGTCCTTGATGCAAAAGGCCTCTATTGAGTCCTCATAATCAATTAGCTCTTGAAAAACTCTCCCGTTCTAAATGATTTTATAACTGAATTTTTGTTTTTGGTAGGCTGAGCGCTTGCAATCAGACAACCTGCTAAAGATGGTAAATTCATCAAATCCTCGACTTCTTGTTACAAAGAGAGTAAATGTGTCAGTGAGGCTATAATATTAGGGATTAATATTACACTTTGTCTTCGGTATATTCTTCTGCTGAACTATTTATACAAGTTTGATTAGATTACTCTAGTCATCGTCACATTTTTATCAAGTGGAACTTTGAGTAGAAATAGAAGTAAATTGAATTTTTGACTTTTGATTTTTAATCTATAGGTCCTGAATCACCAACAAGTCATTGAGGAATTGCTAGAGGAAAATATGAAGCTCAGGGAGATAATGGTGGAAGACCTGAAAATTTCACCTAGCAAACTACAAGGTAGCCGCTCGCTTAGAAGCACATCATCTTCTGCTGAATGCTTTGGGAATGACACTGCAGGGACTGTAAATAAGAGTACAGAGTGAAATGTAATTAGCACAAAACTGCTGTAGTTGAATTTGTTTGGATATCTGTGCCTTTCGGTATCAAAATGCGCTGTAAATAACTCTCATATCTTCAAGCTTATGTAAATGGTCATGGTACATGGCCTATACCTTGTACCCTGTTTCTGTTTTTTGTACACTGTTCTTTTCAGGATAATTAATTTAATGAAAAGCTGTATGACATCTAAAAAATAATTGAATTGAACAAATATAAAATCATTTTGTTGATTAATCTAGTTTTCATGGAGAGACAATCAAACGATTTGTTGAAATTAATATATGTACATGTGTCCGTTTCGACATAACCAGACATTAAATTACACCAAAACATACCAAACTCTCACAATGAGAGGATATACAAAATCCAAATAAAAACAATCTAAAAAGGCAGAAATCCATATTATAAAAATGATTAATTTTTGCGAAAATTGATTATTAAACAAATTTTGCAAATATCAAAAAATTTAATTAAATTTTGACTAAATTGATCGATCAAAAATTAGATTAAATTAATCATAATTAATAGGTCAAAAACTAAAATATGATCAATTTGAGATTATATAACAAAAATGATTTTTTTTAATAAAAAATGAAACTAATACTTGAAATAGGGGTATTTTAGGGTGGTTCCAAATATCCGTCTATGTTTATAATTGGATTAATTTTTTATTGTAGCTATTTATAGATTATTAATTTAGTTGAGTAATTTTAAAAAAAAATTAATTAAAATGAATATTTAAATTTAAAAAATTATATTCTACTAAGAAAATATAAGGTAATAAAATATAAAATCTATATTTTTATACAAAATAAAAAATCGAGAAAATATTATTTACAAGTGGCTCAATCAAGCGCATTGAAATGCGTGAAAAAGTCAAGGAATCATATAAAATAGGACGTAGGAGTACAATTTCAAAAAGTAACCATAGTTAACTTCGGGTTTTGGCCCAAAATGCCACAAATTATGATTAAAATGCCCAAAATAGCACTCACAGAAAAGCCGGCCCTCGGATGGCACATACATAACGCATCTACGATCTGAGTTACCCTAAAACGCATGCTTCACATGCGTTATTCGTGCTTTTTCACAGCTACAGTCTGATCAAACAGGTAAAACGCATAGCATATAGCATACATGCGTTTTGTCCCCAAACGCATCACGCAATTGCGTTACACATAACGCATGTATAACTTGCGTGTACACATATATACATGTATAACTTGTGTTTTAACTTGAAAAACGCATCAGACAAGTGTGTTACTGTTAAGATAAATATATGATCCTGGTAAGCCCAATTCTTAACACTTAAATGTTTTAGGAAAGCTGGTAACTTAACATGGTATCAGAGCTCTGGATGTGGGAAGACTCAGGTTCGAGTCCCTCCTACCCCCCAATATTCTCATTTATTGAAATATTGAAAATTGTGTACGACAACCGACAACGAACAACGACCGGACGCTAGGGCCAAAAAAGGCACGAACAACCTAGTGATCCACTCTTTGACCCAAATAATGGGCCTTCGAGTGAGGGGGATGTTAAGATAAATATATGATCCTGGTAAGCCCAATTTCTAACACCTTAAGGTTTTAGGAGAGCTGGTAACTTAACAGTTACCTTTGTCTACCAGTAGCTCCAAGGACATAACGCAAGGCTAAAATGCGTGCGTTAACAAAGTGCCATTCAAGGACCAGGTTTTGAGATAGTGCTATTTTGGACACTTAACCCTAATTTTGTGCCATTTTGGTCATTTTCTCGTTAACTTCGTTACTTCAAATATTTACATGACTTTTATAACCATAGGGCATCTCCAATCACGATGCTTTAACTTTATTTTTAAAGTTAAAGTACCATAAATTCACTCCAACAACCCTTGTCTTTATCTTCTTTCTTTCTTTTTCTTTTTATCAAGAGAAACTTCACGTTAATAAATTATACCAGAATACAATGTTCGGAGAAAAGGAGTTCCTTTCATTCTAGAAAGTTTATCATCTAACCGAAGAACACGCATGTTGCCTCCGGACATTTAGACAATAACACCTTTAAGTCTGAAAAGATGAACCCCACAAAGAAGGGCCTCGTTAAAACCCCACAAGAGCAAAACCCAATGGGAAAAAAACTCAAGGAGGAAAAAGAGTGCCATCAAAATACAAGAATACATCATAATACAAAGTAACTACTAAATAAATAACTAGAACTTCTTGTTGCATTTGTGAGCCTCCATTGCCATCAATTGTAGTCACAACCACAGGCTTGCTTTATCTTTCACTCTGCACTTTGACTGCACCATTACTTCCTTTGAAAGTTAAAACTGAGTCTTTTTTAGCATTTTTTGTTGCTATTAAACCTGCCAGTCATCAAAACAAACCCGACAAGAAACGAATAATTAATGAGTCACTTAAAAGATATAATATTAACTATATAAAAACTTATTTGAATTTTGACAAAATAGAATAGATGTTCATTTTTAACCAAAGGAGATCCCTTTTGTAAACAAAATGATACTTGATTGTAACAAAATGATACTTGATTGCCTCTACAAGGTCAAAATATACGCCAACATTTCTGGCCACCCATAAATGGTACAAAATAGCCATCAATCAAGGCATAATTAACATTGAACCTGTTAAAAGAAATCAATTATTACAAGAAAATTCAAATTAAAAAACATTTAAAATCTATCTTACTTTACAAATTACAAGAAATTTTAAGAACTTTAAAAGCATTAAAAACGTAACAATAAAAATGATACAAATAACTTTTAAGGAAGGCACAAAATTAGGCATGAATATAAAAACTAAACTTTATTAAAGCATTCAACCCTCAAGTAATATATAATTAAAATAACGCTAAAAATTAGGCAAGAAAAAATATTTGACCTATTCTCATTAAAAGGCATTAAATCATCAATTTATTAAAAAATTAAAAACTGATTTGTAACTCATGAAACTGAGGTTATACTAAGTTATAAAAAATACTTATAACGTAACGAATCAATATATATATATAAAGGAGGATAGCGGGAGTTTAAGTGGCGCTCTAAGATCGTCTCAATCTATTTTTCTAATTTTCTTAGAATTTTAGAATTTTAAACACTAATAAATACAAAAATATCAATTAACATATTAGAAGTAGAATAGGTGTTCGAATTTATAAAGGAGAAGAGTTCGAATTTATAGGGAAGACATATGATTAGAAGTTCTATTGTAAGTATAATAAGTATTTATAAGCCATACGATTAAAAGTTCTATTGGAAGTAGAATAGGAGTTCGAATTTATAAAGAATAAGAGTTCGAATTTATTGAAAAAATATATAAATAAACGTTCTACTAGAAGTAGAATAGGTGTTTGAATATATAGAGCAGAAATATAATTAAATATTTTAGAGAGAGTATGATCTTCTTAAATTATATATTTTTTATATAAGTTAATTATACTTATATTAGGAAAATTTATTCATAAATCCAATACTATTGTCATAAAAAAAGTCACCGTATTTTAAAAAAAAAAAAAAGAATTGATGTGTTAACATAATCCACCGTATTTAAAAAGAAAAGAATTGATGTGTTAACATAATAAAAGAACAATCTCATGCAAGAATCCTAAATAAATACAGGAGTATATATAATATAAAGAGAAAATAAGATGTGCTTTCATTTTCTAAAACTTCAAAAATTTTAGAAAGTCTAGAGAAATTATAAATTGGAATTCACTCTATTTTTTAGGTTTTGATTTTAAGGAAAAAAATTGTTGCGTAAGATAAGTATCATCAATAATATGTAATGAAGTTGGAATTTCGATCCCAAACGAGAGCGACTCGAAACATGTTTAACGGGAAGACGGCTCACTATAAAAGATTGTACTAGCTATTAAAATACCATATTGATGTTATAAATTTTATTTTATTTTTAGGATTTGATTTTTATGGATAAACATTATCATACAAGTAATATATGTAAAAGTTAGGTTTTTGGTCGTAACGAGAGAGCGGATCAATAGTAATAACCGTGTTTGACAAGAAAGCGGTTCATTAAATAAGACCGTATAAAAAGTGTTTAAATATATAATACATAAAATAAAATGTTTTATTGGAAGTAGAATACGAGGGCGGTGGAGACGTTATATACGATTTTTTTTAAAACTATACATCTTTTTTCCTAAAAATCCTTTATTTTAACTTTTTTATACAAGTTTATCTATAATATACAGAAAATATAAGATGTATTTTCATCTTTTAAAACTCTATAAATATTAGAAAGTTTAAAGATTATAAAAATTGGAATTTACTCTCTTTATATAGTGAAGTTATAATTTCGGTTTCAAATAAGAGCGGCTCAAAACGTATTTAACGGGAAGAGGGCTCGCTAGAAAAGATTGTATTAGCTATTAGAATTTGATACTGTAATAATAATTTTTTTTTATTTTTACGGTTCGATTTTATGGATAAAAAAATATTATATAAGTCTTTATAATATATGTTAAAAAGTTGGGATTTCGGTTTTAACGAGAGAGCGGCTCAATCGACAGAATCGTATTTAACAAAAAATTGGTTCATTAGAGAAGATTATTTAATTATTAAAATTTAATATTAATATTATAATATAACGTAAATGTATTGAATTTTTTTAAAAATAAAAATTGTAATGCCGCCGCGAAGCGCGGCTTTATCAACTAGTTTTATTGAAAATTACATAAAATAAAACTCAATAAAAAAAATAGATGGAACCACCTTTCCTCAAAAAGGCATAATTGCATAAAACATATATTATCATAACAATCATCACCCCCAATACTGAATCAAGGCACAAATATTTATGAAAAAAAAAATCAGTAATCTAATTTCATTAAACAAAGGTTAATCCTTGTTAGGCTTGGTTGCAACTTGCAACTATCGAGTACTAGACATTAGACAATTAGACATAGACATATTATGTTCCAAAATCCTAGAGTACCACCACCCGATCAACAAGACAAAAAGGTTAATTAACTAAAGCTATCACTTGATGTAGAATACGAATCCTCAACCTTAATCTTGAGCAAATCTACAAACAGATGGACTGGAAATTGAATATTTACAAGCATGAATTGACAAAAATATGAGAAAACATCGTCTAAACAAGATATGCTTGACACACAACCAGAGATGTATAGAGTAGATCACAAAACTATTATACATAAACAAGAAAACATTTGCAACTTATAAAAATCAAAACGAAATACACAAAACAAAATAAATAATAATATATAGTGAAATCAAGATCCATGCAAGTGTCTAATCATAAATTATTATGAATGTATCTGCAAAGAAAAACGAGAGAGAGAACTTCCCTTGCCGATAGAATCTCGATAAGATCAATTTATTATCCCTTGTCTTTATCTTCAAATACAAAGTAATGCTTCATTCCTTTAATTTATCTTCAACTTCAAATTTGAAGTCATACTATTCATTACTTTATTTTCAATTAATTAAATTTGAATGTTTAAGAATTATAGAGAAAAGAAAAGAAAACATGTTTTAGTTAAACTCTTAATTGTTAATAATAATATTTTTGAAAATATTGATGACATCTACTTTGTTGCATAAAAAATGCTTTTGAAATTCAATATTGATAAACATTTGTAAAGTTTGACAACGGATAAGTAAAAGTAACATTTTTGAAATATTTTTGTTGTCGACGCCATTATGAAAGACGTGATTTTGCTTAGTTTGTTGATAAATTTGTTTATATGACGAAAAAAAACAGAATGTAAATGTGATAAGAAGTGTGATTGACTTAACTTGTCGATAAATTTGGTTGTATGACAAACAGAAGAGAATTCAAATGTAATTTGTAAGTCATGCTTCATATTTTTTGGAGTGATCCGACACTTGTATATATTCATTTGATTAAATTTTTTGAGCATTATTTGTAAGAACTTTATTTGTATGTAATATTTAATTTAAATTCATGGACACATGTTCAAAATGGTACTCAATATTATAATACTTTTATATCAAATCTTATAATAAATATGTACATCTAACTATATTCTATCTCCAATAAAAATGAATCTAAAAATTATTGGATTCTCAATAAACAATAAATCGTTTAAAATTAATTATTTAAACAAAATGAAAATTCTCTAACATATTATCAACTTCATTAACTCCATAAAGGCCTCTTATTTTTTTTTCTACCAAATTACACTGTCAACATTATTTTTATAATAAAAAATTATAAATATTAAATAAAATGTTATTCAAAGCCGACACCCATCTCATAACATACATGCGTGATTAATTGATTAATATTAATATAAGAATGTGTTTAGTTAGAATATTAATTTATTCCAACACAATATAATAAAACAACGAATGTATAACTTTTTCATTGATTTAATCATTAAAGAAAAAGGTTGGATTGGTTCAATTTAATCGAGTTGATCATACCCCATGTTTTATGTGTAAAAG
Source organism: Saposhnikovia divaricata (assembly GCA_036435485.1). Lineage (NCBI taxonomy): Eukaryota > Viridiplantae > Streptophyta > Magnoliopsida > Apiales > Apiaceae > Saposhnikovia > Saposhnikovia divaricata. Next base: position 33,693,304 of record CM071600.1, read on the forward strand.
TAAATTATACAATATTACTTGTATTTTAAATTGTAGATGTTAACTGAAAATTTTATATACTTCCGTAACTTATCAGGATTCTCACGGTCATTAATTACGAATTTATCGAAAAGTTAAAATCGTTTATTTATTATTGCAAAAAAAATTGCAATGATTTTGAATAAGGATTAGAAATGAACTATATAAATAATTTTAATTTATCATTTTAACTTGAAATAATTGTACTTTTATACGGATAATTAATATTTTATATTAATATAATAATTAAAATGTTCTAATAAAGAAATAATAATAACTAAAATATTTTATATAGATAATTATAATAATTATTGGCTAAAATTTTGTTTTAAGTATAAAAGAAAGTGTATTTAATATAAGTTTAATAGGTACAATTAATGACTAATTATAATCCTATTAAATGTAGGAAATTATTTAATAAAAAAATCAAAAATGTGAAAAATCAAGAAATTTTTTTTGAAGCTTCAGAGTGAAAGCCTCTTCAATCTCCGGCTATTATAATATATGTAGATTGTTATATATAGAGATATAGTGGATTAGTGGGTTTGAAGTAAAATTTAGAGATAAAGTGGGTTTGAAGTAAAATATTTTATTAATGTATATAGAGATAAAGTGGGTTTGAAGTAAAATTGAGAGTAATGGTTGGAGATGAAATAGTGATTTAAAGTGAAAAAGGTGAAAATTTAAAGATAAAATTACTTTATAATGAAGGGATGGTTGGAGATGGCCTAAGCAAACAAACAACTACAGGTTTCTAGAGAAGTTCCACGAGTTGCTCTATTCTGGATTTGCCCAACGGATGTCTGTGACCCTTGGACGGAAGCAGAGACAGAGGCTGGGCTGATCATGTTGTCTATGCTACCATTAATAACATAGATCTTTGCATCTTTTGTAAGTGCAGATAATGGTTGTTCTGCTATGTTTTCTATGATTTTTTATTCTAAAATTTTGGGACTTCCAATATCATCGCCAGTTTGTCTAAAAGCTTCCCAGGTGATTGCTAAGACAGGAGAGTTAGGTTCAGACGGACAATTAGACAAGAAAGAAATTGATAATGAGCTCACTGTTACATCTAAATAAATAACCACAGATCATCTTATGCGATATTATCAAGTTTACACGATATAACTGTAGTACGAAAGCGTACCTGATTCCATGACTGTAGATATGAATACAGATTATGGGACTTGATCTTCCACAGACTTGATTCGCCTCTAGCCGTATCTCTCTCTGACTGATGGGAATATAGGAGTAGAGGTTGTGAATTAGCCTTGGGGACCAAGACCCTATTATGTTCTTTATATAGTAGTATAATTAGACCCCATTAACCCTAATCAGATTACTATTGGGTATTACACATTACAAAGCCCATACCGAATAAGATGTTATTGGACTCTTTATTTAAGACCACTTAATTAGTACAAATATAGAATAAACATTAAATATGATTGTCTTTAATTTGTAAGCCCATAACTATTATTAGATTATAAAATATAATCTAACAATCTCCCACTTGGGCTACAAATTGTTCCAAACAACAATTACATTCAATAACCATAAGTACGCACAAATTGTTTATTCTTTAGAAAACATCTTCCTTAGTCAATCTGGTCTATCTCATATATAAACATGGAACCAAAGCGACCTTCGTCACATTGTCGTAACTCGATCCTCAATGATCACCACATAAATATATTCAATGACATAGATCAAGTATGGATGTGTAACTGGAAATTACATGCAATGTGATCTCAATCATGCCTATTTCCAATTGGTCCTTAATACCTTAGTGAGATCAAACTTTATTCTTTCAAACTTTATGCCAAAACCACAATTGAAAGAGATAGCTCATATAGAGCAATAGAGAGAATAAAATAAAAGAAAATTACTTTATTCTGCAGAATACAATAATACAAATATCACCATAAGTGTCAATAAAAACTGAGTACCGAATATAAGAACAAAACAAAAAACTCCCACTAAAACTGAATATCCTCCAATGAGACAACACCCATATAAGCGGTATGCCCAAGAAAACTTTATGGTGTCAACACTTTGGTAAGTGGGTCTGCTAGCATAAAATTTGTTCGTATATACTCAATAGACACTAATTGATATTGCATTCTCTCTATAATGACTTGATATTTAATGTCTATCTGTTTAGACATAACAAAAAAAACTTAACTAGAAGTAGAATTTCTTGTATCTACACAACCAACAAAATCAGAATTGGAATACATAATGATCTCCAAATTTTTCGAATTCTGATAAACGAGCATGTAATATTTTGTTCCTTGCAAGTACCTTATAACCCATTTAATTACAATCCAATGATCCATTCCAGGTTTACTTGAATATCTGCTTAACTGACTGACTCAAGTGAATGAAGAACCTGTGTCAACCAACAATGAAGAAACAAGCATCCACGACACACCTGTGATTAGTGGTAACTTCACAGGGGGAGGAAATGTAAATGATCATGATCTGGATGATGAAGCAACATCAAAGCTGAGAAATCAATCTGAACATACAAGGAAATGGGATAGATCACATACTACAGATCAGATAATTGGAGATCCAAATACAGGAGTGAGGACAATGAGAGCAACTCTAAATGAATGTCTCTATGGTTGCTTTCTATCCCAAGTTGAGCCTAAGAAACTTGATGATGCATTGTTGGATCCTGATTGGATAACTGCTATGCAAGAGGAGCTAAACCAATTTGAAAGAAGCAAATTATGGGAACTTGTGCCTGCACCAAAGGATAGAACCATTGTTGGAACAAAATGGGTTCTAAGGAATAAGATAGATGAAAATGGTGTAGTCATAAGAAACAAAGCAAGGTTGGTTGCAAAAGAATACTCTCAACAGGAAGGCATTGACTATGATGAGACTTTTGCCCTTGTTGCTAGACTAGAGGCCATCAGAATTTTCTTGGCATTTGCTGCACATTCTAATTTCAAGGTTTATCAAATGGATGTCAAGAGTGCATTTCTGAATGGGGAGTTGGAAGAAGAAGTATATGTGCAACAACCACCTGGCTTTGAGGATCCACAATTCCCTCACTTTGTCTACAGATTGCTTAAAGCATTGTATAGACTTAAGCAAGCTCCTAGGGCATGGTATGACACATTATCACAATTTCTATTGGAGAATCAATTCACTAGAGACACACTGGACAAGACACTGTTTTACAAGAAACATGGTGATGATATTATCTTAGTTCAAATCTATGTGGATGATATCATATTTGGCTCTACAAATGAGAAGCTGTGTGAGAAATTCTCTAAGCTCATGCAGAGCATATATGAGATGAGTATGATGGGAGAATTAACATTCTTTCTTGGGCTGCAAGTGAGTCAAAGGAAGGATGGCATTTTTATAAGTCAAAGCAAATACATCAAGGATCTATTGAAGAAATTTGACTTAGAAGAATGCTCACCTGCAAAGACACCCATGGCCACTGCCACCAAGTTAGATGAAGATGGTAAGGGCAAGAAGGTAGATATCTCAATCTACAGAGGCATGGTTGGTTCTCTACTCTACCTCACTGCTAGTAGGCCAGATATCATGTTTGCAACATGCTTGTGTGCAAGGTTTCAATCAAATCCAAAAGAATCACATATGATAGCAATAAAGAGGATTTTCATATATCTGAAGGGCACACCAAACTTGGGGTTATGGTATCCTAAGGACACAGGGTTCAATCTGGTTGGTTATTCTGATGCTGATTATGCTGGATGCAGAGTGGATAGGAAAAGCACCTCAGGTAGCTGCCAGTTTCTTGGACAAAGGTTAGTCTCTTGGTACAGCAAGAAACAACAATCTGTGTCAACTTCCACAGCTGAAGCTGAGTACATAGCTGCTGGAAGTTGCTGTGCTCAAGTGCTTTGGATCAGAAACCAACTTAGAGATTATGGACTTGTGTTGGAAAGAATTCCAATCATGTGTGACAACACAAGTGCAATCTCTATAGTCTCCAATCCTGTCAATCATTCTAGGACAAAGCACATTGACATCAGATATCACTTCATTAGGGAGCATGCAACTAATGGAACCATTGAGTTACATTATGTTCCCACAGAGAAACAACTAGCTGACATATTCACTAAGCCATTAGATGAAGCCACCTTCACAAGGTTGGTTAGTGAGATTGGAATGCTGAATTCTTCAAATTCTGGCTAAGTGAATATATCAACTAGATTGTTGCAGCAGTAAATACTTACTTTAACAAATGCTCAATATTTTTGAAGTAAGTATTGGCTGGAGTATGATTTATAAATATTCCACAATGCTACATATGTTGAAAATCATACATCTTTAGCTTGAAATTTCTGTGAAATTTTGAGAGAATCACTATTTAATTTGGTAGAATATTCTTAAGTGAATATTTCTGGTAAATTTCAAAAAGATAGTGAAAATTGAATTTTATGAGTGAAAAGTATAGTTCGATAAGTCAGACTTCTCAAATGATTCATTGTTCTGTCATGGCTCGAGTTCTCGAATAGGCCTATCTAGAACCCTCTTCAGTTCTCGAATAGTGACTTTTGGAGAAATCGAATAGCACACTCTGAGTTCTCGAATAGAGTATTTTAGTTCTCTAATGATGGAGTTCTCGAATACTGTATTTGAGTTATCAAATCATTTGAAAAGGCTGATTTTTCGCTGACACTTAATCGCTTTTTGGATTTATATTCAAAATTTCATTTCGCTCATAAAAACATATTTTATTTAGCTTAGAATTATTTTATGAGTTAAATAACTGCCAGCTGTGAGTTTCAAACTGCTTGAGATATCGAATAAGCCTTTCTTGACTTATCGAATAGTTGTTTTATACTTCTCGAATGACTGACTTGTCGATACAAAACTTATATCTAATCGACAACTCAAGTCACTCACATATATACAATTCCACAACTGTTCAAATCATTTCATTCAATTTCTCAGGCAGCTAAAGTTCCAAAACCTCTGTAAACCCTAACGTCAAAAGCTAAATTTCTTCTTCAACCTTCATTCTCTTCTCATCTCTCTGTGTAACAATGGCAAATACCCAACTCACAATTCCTACCCACACCAATTTCATAGCAATAACCAACGATGTTGAAGCACCCAATGCAAACTTTAAGTGCTTCGTTCGATGGATGGCTGAATCATACATCAAGGATGCACTCTCAACCAACCCAACCCTGTATCTAGACTTACTAGAACATTTTTGGAGAACTGCTACTGTGGAGGTCGTGGCCCTAGAGAATGCAATAACTTCATACGTAATCTATTGCAAGATTCAGGACAAGGAAATCACCATCACTACTGAAGACATGAATCAAGCACTGAAGTTATAACAAGGAGTGTATGACAGTCAAGCAACTGATCAGGAATTGGAAGACTTCTTTAATTTTATCAACTACTCAGATAGAATCAAGCTTGGAAATTTGAATAGGAAGTACTTGAGGAAAGAATGGAGCTATGTCTTTGCCACTCTTCTTCAAGTCTTCACAGCAAGGAAGTCCAGCTTTGATCAAATCAGCACACCTGTTCAACAAATAGGATATGCTCTAGCATATGGGAGAAAGATTGATGTTGGTTTGATCATAATGCAAGAATTGTATGGGAGACTTGGTAAGAACTCAGCCAAGAGAGGTAATGAAATTTTCTTCCCTCGCTTTATTCAATCTGTACTTAATTTCATAGATGCTAAATTGATTGAATTGCATGGGTTAGACAAAAATAGAATAGGCTATCCGAAATCCATGACCAAACTCATTTTTGGTAGCTTGGAGACTAGGAATGATGTGGATGTAAGGCTCAAAATAACTCCCCTTGTGGAGAGTTTATTTAGGACTTACCCCCACAACATGCCAATATGTGCCTCAAAATCTGAGTTAGCTAGGCCCAAGCAAGTAGAGCAAAATGCTAACCCAGGGCCTGCTAAGCAACCCTCTCAGCCAAACACTTCACCAAACAAAGAGCCAACTGCATCATCCTCTCAAAAGGGTGATGTTAGTAAAAAGAAGAGAAAACAGGTTGCTTCTGAACCTCCAAAAATCTTAACTGAAGCAGCCTTGGCTGTAGAATTAGGCATAGCAAGTGAGGAAACTGAGTCACCTATCATTAGCCTAAAGAAGAAGAAGAAATCTAAAACCACCTCTTCAGTCACCCAAATGGCTGAAGTTGTAAAATCAGGGGCACACAGCTCACTAGATGTATCCTCTCAACAGGGTGCATCTATAGAATCAAGCATCCTCCCCAATGCACCTATTTGTACAGAGTCAGCACATGGGAGTGATAAGGCTGGCACAACACTGAGTGGAGAGCACATCACAATTGAAACTCCCTCTATCTCTCAGGGGGAGTTGCCAAAATCTAATCTACAACACACTTCTCTTCCAGAATCTACTACTCATATTTCTTTGGAGCCTGCAACTCAAGCAATTGAGGAGCAAGGCATTGATCATCAAGAATTATTTTCTCTTGATGAGCCAATGGATTCAAGTGACTTGGTGCATGACACCTTGCTCACCACCCAGGTACCACATTTAGATGGTCAGGGAATGCATGCTGGGGCATCTCCTAATGACACCATCACAAACACAGAGGATTCACTAGTTTTAACTAGAGATTCTGTGCCTGTGTCAACTACTGTTGTAACTCATCCCACTCCTGTGGAGACAACAGTAGCAGAGTCTTTCCATTCGGTTACAGAAGTTGCATCTGTAACTGAGGAGTCTAGCTTGCCTAGCTCTAGCTCTCACTTTCTGTCCCAATGGCTGAAGCCTGTGCAACATGACAGTGCTTCAGGATCAGGGTCTGTTCCACCACAAATGTCCATTGAAGCTCTCCAAAGCTATGTTGTGGATCAGATTCCTGAGTTTGTAAAAATAGCCCAAAACCTTGTCACCTCCAACATCTCAAATCCAGATTATGAAGCCATCCTACTATGCCATAGGGATGATGTGGAGATGCAGAAGGCCAAGATTATTGATGATGCTGAGAGAGATGGAAATGTAGATGCCTGGATGCAAGGAAAGTATGATGTAACTCTCAGTGAAGCACTTCAATATCTTAGAGAGGAATACATCTCTTCACTGGGTTCAAATGCAAAATCCCTGTCCCCTAGTGAAGTGTATGAAGCTGTCAATGATTCCTACAAGGGTTTCCTCAAGGCTGCACACTACCTTGGCAAGGGAGTCAAAACTGAAGTCAACAAGGTGAGTGACAAGACAGCCACTTCAGTAGAAGAAGTAAAGAGGGCCTTTGATGCCAAATTTCCTCAACTAGACAGTGTGGTCAAAGATCTCAAACACAGCAACACCACCTGCACCAAGATGGATAATGGTCTAGCTCTACTTAAAGATACAGTCACAGGTCTAGGAAGCAAATTTCAAATTCTATCTGACCAGACTACAGAGGCCAATGCTATGTTGAGGACCATGTTCAAAAACCAATATGGAGACAAGCTAGTCACTGAAGTCCCTGTGAATGAACTGTCAAAGTATGAGTTCAAGAGACTACAAATCAATCCCTAAATGGTTTCAAGGCCAAAGAGCTATTCACCAAGGTTGATACTCTTGAAAGGGAGGTGGTGTCTCTCAAAGAATCCAATGCCCATCTGGCAGGCAAGGTTACAAATCTAACTGAGCAATTGAACACTCAAGCCACTACCACAGCTGATGTTCTTCTGCATCAATAATCTATGTTGTCTGCCATGATGAAGCACATGGGTATCCCTCTATCTGAAGACTCTTCAACTCCAAAGGCCCCTACTACAGCCTCTGTGCCTGACAACAAGCCTAAGGGGGAGAAGAGGATAACAAGGAATAAATCTAAGGGGGAGCCTGAGACTAAGGGGGAGAAATGTCAATCTCAATCTAAAGACATCAAGATTAATGAGGGTGGTCATCAACAAATTTCAAATCCTACATCTCATGTCTCAGGCAAGGGCAAACTCAAGGTTGATGAACCTCCATCTTCTCTGCCAGTGGTCACTCTACCACCTGTGCACATTATTACACCTAGTGGCCAAAAGCAGACTGTCACTACTACAGTAGTGGCAGGTTCCATGCCAAGCAATCCAGTCCAAGTACCCAGACTTGAAGATGAGCCAGTGGAAGCTAAGGTGATTACAGAGGCCAAGCTGATAGAAGTAGCAAATTCAGAGATTTATCATGATGTTGCATTCTTGAAGTTTCCGCAAACCTCAAAAGCAAGGGTTGGAGGGGATACCTTATTTTACAGAAGAAGCCTCAGAGATCAAATCAAATATCTAACAGTTATTCCAAGAAAGCTAAATCAAATCTATCTCAAGGAAATCATGATGGTGACCAATGGCAAGATATGGCATCTATCATTTGAAACCTTGAAAGCCTTAAAATACTCTGAGATTGATGCTATCTTGGAACTAATTGAGCAGAAAGGGGAGAACAACCAAAGACTGTACACTGAACTAAAAGATGGTCAACTAACTAGATTGCCTGAAGTATGCACCAAACCAAAAACCATCTTTTATCAGTCTGGTACCAGAATTCAAGATGTTAAACAGCTGGTTATCCCCCATGATCTTAACCCTAAAAACCACAAACAAAGGTCACATGCTACTGCCAGGCAACCATGTTAAAAGGATCAAATTCAAACAAGCTGCAAGGAAACCAAAGCTATCCAAATCAAGGATTCTGACAATCTATCCAGGCTTAAAACTCCAACCACTAGATGAAGATTTTGATGAAGACCAACTGCAATTCTTACAAGCTCAAAGAATCTATCATGTTGCCATTGTTGATAACTGCCTTGAGATCAAATATACTGATGGAAGGGAGGAGAAATTCAAACAAGGAGGATGTCAACACTGGGGCAAGTTACATGACATAGAAAGAATCATTGCATTGTTGAGCTCAGAAGATAAAGTGGAAAGAGTATGGAAGCTGGAGCTAATTGATTTTGTGAAGATGAAGAGAGATCACGAGGAGAGAATCAGAAAAGAGTGTCTTGAGAAATGGCTAGCAAGGGAGAAAGAAATTGAGAGACTGGAGATTGAAGCAGAAAAGCTAAGGGCAAAGGGATTGTGTAGAGTTCAGTTTAACCCCTATGTGGTGAAGTATAGGAGGAGAAATGGGGATCAGGTCCACATCAGAATGAATCTACTCAACCACTATCCTGCAAACATTCTGAAACCAGTACTTGAAGATTTCAAAGACTCAATTTTGCTTGAAGAATTGGATGCTATGGCAGAAATAATAAAAGCTATGGATGAGAATACAAGGAAGGAGAAAGAAAGAAGACAGAAAGCATATGATGATCTGCAAGTCAAAGCTATGGAAAGGGAAACAAATGACAATGGTTAGTACTTCATCATAGGCTGTAAGATTACTCACCCTGTAGTTCTATCCACATTGCTAATCAAAATTTATACACGTACTGTCAAGTTTTATCTTTATGTATGTTAGGCTTGTTATCAGACATGAAATTGTGACTAATGGTCTTACTCACAATTTGGGGGAGATTGTTAGTCACAGAGGCATGCCTGAATACATCTAATAACAAGCCTAAGTATGTGTAATGCTATGCATTACCTACATGACCTCTTAACTGAGCGAACCTCTAGTTGTAGAGTTTCTATTTGTTCTGTACTTGTAATAGGCATCAAATCCTAGTTGTGTAACTGTACTTATAAAGTCAAGAATAATGCTTGAAAGAAGTTCCAAGGTTCATGCCTCAAGCAAGGAGATAAAGACTGCCAAATAATCACAGTTGGGATTTGAAGAAATGAAGAATTTGCCTAAGTACCAATTCGAGAAGTACATTTGTCTATTCGAGAAGTCTAGCATTCGAGAAGTCAGAGATTCGATATCTTAGAAGACACTATTCGATATCTCTGAATACACTGTTCGATATCTCATTCGATATCTCAGAGATTCGATATGTCTATTAATCTATTCGAGAACTCACGGAGTCAACAAGTCAAAGCATCATTCGAGTTCTCTAAGAGTCAACAAGTCAATGCTCTATTCGATATCTCAAGGACTAAAGAAGCTATTCGACATCTCAGGGATTCGATATGTCAAAATGCTCTATTCGATATCTCAAGGAGTCCCAGAGAAAAGAGCTATTCGAGAAGTGATTCGATATGTCAATATAACACTATTCGAGAACTCAGAGTTATCGATTAAGTCAATTCGAGTTCTCGAATCAATCACTTAGCCACTTCTCGAATACATTCTTGGAGACAAAATACTGAAGAATTGTACAAGTCAGAAACCTGCAACAAGCCAAGACGCTTTATTTGACTATGTACTATAAAGCACATTGGAAAGCCTACAAAGAAGCTTGGAGAGATAAGACAAAGGGACAAGGAGCTAAAGAAGTGGATCTGAACAGGCTTTTCAAAGTCAAATCTGTAGCCGTTTGGACTCTTACTCAAATGAGATAGACATACTCGAAAGTATTTTGTTTTACCTACCTTATTTGTAGTAAGTAGGTGTATCCATGTCTATAAGGATACAGCCTCACTTCCTTAGCAGATAAGTTTTTCAAGATACATCACAAGAAATATCTCTCTAAGAAAAACGAAGCTGAGAATACTATCATTTGTATTCACAGATTGTAGCAAAATCTTTATCTAATAAAATATTAGATTAAAATGATATTGTGTTGTGTTTGTCTTTGTTATCTGTACTTACATATCTCACACACTCAACACATATCTTGTTGCAAAGATTCAAGAACAAAGAAAAGTTCAAGAATCCATTCACCCCCCTCTGTATTCTTTTACTGTGTCTGTATTCAATACTCAACATATAGCTCTTTTGTGATAACCCAAGGATACCTCGAGAACGATCTAGATGTATCTTAATTCCTAATACAAAAAAGACGTCACCAAGATCCTTCATCTCAAAACGAGAAGCAAGAAATCTTTTGCTTTCGTGCAATAAGCCTATATCGTTACAAGCCAATAGTATATTATCGACATAAAGCACAAGGAATATAAATTTACTCCCACTGAACTTGTGATATATGCATTTTTCAACAATATTGGACTCAAAACCGTATGAGACAATGGTTTGATGAAATTTGCGATTCCACATACGGGAAGCTTGCTTTATACCATAGATGGATCGTTTGAGTTTACAAACCATAGACTTTGGATCACCAATTTCAAAGTTTTCTGGTTGTTTCATGTATATCATTTTGTCAATGTCATCATTGAGAAAAGCTGTTTTGACATCCATCTGGTGTAGCTCTAAATCAATATGAGCCACAAGTGCCATTATTGTCCTAAAAGAATCTTTCGATGATACTGGAGAGAAAGTTTCTTTGTAATCAATGCCTTCTCTTTGAGTAAAACCCTTTGCGACTAGACGCGCTTTATATTTTCAATATTGCCATTTGAATCCCATTTGGTTTTAAATATCCACTTACAATCAATTGCTTTCGCACCTTCAGGCAACTTGACAAGATCCCAAACATCATTGTCCTTCATGGATTTCATCTCATCATTCATGGCTTCAATCCACTTTTGACTATTAGCACTTCGTTTGGCTTGTTGGAAGTTGATAGGATCATCTTCCATAATCCCTATGTCAAACTCATGCTCTTGAAGAAATACAATATAATCATCCAAAATTGAACTTCTTCTGTCTCTAGTGGATCGCCTAAGTGGCACTTCATCTTGAGTTTGTTGAGTTTGCTCTTTTTGAGCATCATCTTGATTTTGAGTAGGAAACTGTGTAGGTATATCCACATTGTTGTCTTGAACTACATGAGGCAAAGAAACTGATTCTTCCTCAAAGACAACATCCCTGACTTTATCTTCCCCCTCAAACTCAACATCCTCAAGAAATCTAGCATTTCCCATTTCAAAAAAAGACTTCGTCAAAGGATCAAAAAACTTGAAACCCTTTGTTTTTTTAGGATACCCAACAAAATAGCAACTAAAAGTTCTTGAGTCCAGTTTATTTTCATGCGGCTTGTAAGGCCTTGCCTCAGCTGGACAACCCCATACATGTAAATGATTGAGACTAAGTGGTTTCTTAGTCCACAATTCATAAGGGGTTTTTGCTACTGCTTTGCTAGGTATTCTATTTAATATGTAGGTTGCAGTCTTAAGTGCATCTCCCCAGAGTGCTTCTGGTAAAGAAGAGTGACTAATCATACTTCTTACCATGTCCTTAAGCGTTCTGTTTTGTCTCTCAACAACACCATTCATGTGTGGTTGCCCAGGCATTGTGTATTGTGGGACGATTCCGCATTCCTCTAAGAATTTAGCAAAAGGTCCAGGACGTTGTTCACCGGATCCGTCATATCGACCATAGTACTCACCACCACGATCAGATCTGACAGCTTTAATCTTCTCACGAAGCTGATTTTCAACTTCGGCTTTGAAGACTTTAAACATGTCCAAAGCTTGTGACTTTTCATGAATTAAATATAAGTACCCATATCGAGAATAGTCGTCTATAAAAGTGATAAAATATTGTTGACCATTCCAAGAAGTTATAGGGAATGGACCACATATATCAGTATGTATCAACTATAAGACACCATTACTCCTATTTGCACTTAATTTCCTTATGTTTTTCTATTTACCCTTAATACATTCAATGCATACATTAAGGTCTGAATAATCAAGAGATTCAAGTATTCCATGTGACACAAGTCTCTCTAGTCTCCCTTTAGAGATATGTCCTAAGCGCTTATGCCATAACATAGCGGAATTCTCTCTTGATAATTTTCGTTTTGTACCTCTTGATGTTGTTTGCAAGGATTCATTATGTGAAGCAATTGTATTTAGCATGTATAAATTATCAATCAAAGAACCAGTCGCAACCAAAGAAGAATTAAGAAATAGACTAAATCTATTATCTCCAAATGAACAAGAGTAACCGTATTTGTCCAAAACAGAAATAGAAACCAAATTCCGTCTGAATGACGGTACTACATAAGTCTCTCTTAATTCAACAAAATGACCAGTCTCAAAAGACAATCTAAAAGTGCCAATAGCTTCAACTGGAACTGCATTGCCATCACCCACATAGATGAATTTTTCAGCATCACTTGGTTTCCGGCTCCAAATGCAACCCTGCATAGAAATACTTGTGTGAGTAGTAGCACTAGAATCTACCCACCATGTATTACTAGGCACAGAAGTCAAATTGACTTCAGAACAGACAAAAGTGAAAAATCTACCTTTCTTTATATGCCATGCGACGTACTTGGGACAATCCTTCTTCACATGCCCAGATTTCTTACAAAAGAAGCAAGTAACAGCTTGATCCTGAGTCTTTTGTTTCTTAGGATGTGATTTTTTCACTGCAGTCTCTTTATCTTTAGTCCTCTTTCGGTGATTAACCTTTGAGGTAGTTGCAACATGAGCACTTTCAGTCTTTTCACGCTTCAATTTATCTTCCTCTTGCACACAATGTGAAATGAGCTCATTCAGAGTCCACTTATCCTTCTGAGTATTATAACTCACTATAAATTGACCGTATTGTGCAGGAAGAGAGATAAGTACCAAATGCACAAGCAACTCATCAGACAAGTCAAGCTTTAATGCCTTAAGTTTTGAAGCGATGTTAGACATCTCCATAATGTACTCACGAATATTTCCTTTAGATTTATACCTCATCTGAACATGATCAGCCAAAAGCTTACTTGTCTCAGCCTTTTCGTTTTTCACAAAACGCTTTTCAAGCTCATCAAGGAAATCCTTAACAGATACCTCATCGGAGTCATTAGACATACCGCCCCTGAATGCTTCAGGAATGTTGCGCTTAATCATCATTAGACTTAAGTGATTCGAACGCTCCCACTTCTCAAAGTTCAATTTCTCAGTATTAGAACTTTCATCCGTAAGAGAAGGAGGTTGTTCTTTCCTTATAGCATAGTCTAAATCCATGCAGTCGAGAACTAACAGAACGTTCTCTTTCCAGCTCTTAAAGTTTGTGCCGTTAAGCACAGGAATGGAGTTCATGTTGGCAGTTATATTAGCAGCAGATGTATTAACTAGCAATTTAGAACAAAAAAAATATAAGCTCGAATAATGGAAAAATTCATGTCATATGCATACATAATAGCACAAAAAAAACATGAATTTAAATACTATAGTGTGTGTGGGCCCATTCAAACAAGATACCTAGCACAACATTAATATTTAGTCTTTGGACAGAAATATTAACTTGCAAGTGGTACTCTCCACGCAGAAATCAAATATTAATAACAAATTCGGTCAAGTAATAACCTTCCTTTGGGCCGGTTTATTACTCACATGAAAAATTTATAATTATTACATATTTATTCCCGCACGTACATCAATTATTTGGCCATTAAATAATCTTCCTTTGGACCGATTATTATAACGCATAAATAATAAACATACACATCCTATTATTTCAAAATAAATAAATCTACACATAAATATCACTTTGGCAATATTTTGCTTCAAATCACTTATTCGCGAAATAAAAGGACAAGAAAAAATTTCTTTCTTAAAAAAAATGTGCCCAAATCCGTATTGTTGTAAAAAATATTTAAAAATTAACCTAATATTTTAATATCTTTACAACTAAAAAAACACAAATAAAATTTTGATTTCCTCCAGATAGTAGCCACCAAAATTAGCATAACCAGCGACAAAAAAAACACTTAATCACATGATTCCATCATAAAAGGTCATGTAACATATATGAACCACAAAAAAAATTACTACAGAACATAGAAATCGTTACTTAGTATTAAACTTTATAATTAATATGAAGTTTACATGGCAGCAATAAACGAATGCCTCCCCAGTCCATACATGTTTAAACCAGATGTAAACAAAAAACATGATTCATGTAATATCATGCTTTAACATGGCCAGGTCATATATAAAACACACAAAAAAAAAACTTTACCAATTCTTGTATACTACTGGCCTACTGCATGATCGCACGAAACACGTGATGGACACAAAATAAACAGATTTTATTAAGGCCATCTATTCAACATTCAACAAACTCTTCATTCAACATTCAACATTCAAATAAACTTAGTCAAATATATCAACTAGGTGATGTATGCAATGATGTTTTGTTGTAATCTGAAGCCTATAAATAGGCTTGCATATTTCATTTGTGAGACACTCAATTATTCAATAAACAATGTTTAGAATCAAATATTTGTGTAATTCTTCATGGTATCAGAGCCTCTGATTTTTGAGACCTTCTTCCGCATTTTTATCTCTATTTTCTGCAAAATTTTCCGACAAGTTACTATTCCGGCAAGTTACTATTCCAGCGATTGTTGAAGACGATGAACAGTTGCAAATGTTGAAGATGATGAATAGTTACAAATAGTACTGTTCACTGTTCATACGGTACTATTCATACGGTACTGTTCATACGGCACTGTTCACTATATCTTCTTAAAACCATTTTTTTTGTATCTTAAACCATGGTGGACGACGGAGAAACACTACCACCACCTACAAAAATCGAGTCTAATTCTCCTTTTTACCTTGATCGCAAGATCGGCCAGGGGATTTTATCACCTCCCAAAGGCTCAAACTTGACAATTTCAATGACTGGTCTCATGCGATTTTCATAGCTCTGTCCTCTAGGAGGAAATTCGGATTTCTAGATGGTACAATCAAAAGTTTTGCTCTTCCATGTACGAAGGATGATTGGGTAACAATTCATTGTATGCTTGTCTCTTGGCTTATGAACACCATCGACCCGGAGGTAAAGTCTATGCTCTCTAATTATGTTGATGCTAAAAAATTGTGGGATGATTTACACGAAAGATTTTGTCTTGTTAATGGACCTCGTATTCAACAAATTAAATCTGACATTAATCGATGTGAGCAGTCCAAAACCATGTCGGTTGCGGTTTGTTTAAGCAAACTCTCTATTTTATGGGATGAACTTGATAAACATGAGCCTTTAATTAATTGTGAGTGTGGAAAGTGTACCTGTAATATAGGCAAGAAGCATGCTGATAGGCGTGAAGGGGATCGTCTACAACAATTTTTGCTTGGCCTGAACTCTGATTATTATGCTCCTCTCCGATCCACGTTGCTATCTCAAGATCCTTTACCTTCATTAAACAGGGCCTTTCAAACAATTGCTCAAGAAGAACGTGTTCGAGGGATTGCTCACATCAAAGAAGAGACACCCCCGGCCCTCGGCTTTATCGTTCATACTGGCGCAGGGAGGGGTCGTGGCGGGCCTGAAAGGCTGGTTTGTGATAAGTGCAAGAAACAGGGCCACGAGACCTCTCGTTGTTGGTCTGATAAAAACTGCACCCATTGTAAAAAAAAAGGGTCATGACGAGAGCCGTTGTTATCAGATTCACGATTTTCCAGAAGTATGGACAGACGGCAGTAAGGGGGGAAACCTTCGTTTGGGCGTGGTCGAGGTTTTGTAAGGGATAATGCAGCCTCAGGTAACAACTTTGGTTCGAGTTCGAATGATGAAATTACTCCTTCTCATGGTCAATATTTCACAAGTGAACAATGGAAAGCACTCACAGGTTTGATGGGTAATGTCCAGATTGCCGAAAATCGCTTGAATGATAAGTTTGACATTACCTCTTGGATTGTTGACACTGGAGCCACACATCATGTTACAGGAGTAAAATATTGGTTATTTGACACAAAGAGTTTTATATGTCCCGTAGGATTGCCAAACGGTGAAACTGTGTTGGCCTCTTTGGTGGGATCTGTTCGTTTATCGGAGAAGATCACTTTAACTGGGTCCTTTATGTTCCTAATTTGAGTTGTAATTTACTTTCTGTTTCACAGCTTAATGATGAACTTAATTGTGTTGTCCAATTTACTTCTTATATGTGTGCTATACAGGACCACATGAAGGAGCTGATTGGAACGGGAACTAGGAGGGACGGATTGTACTATTTTAGCAAACCGGATTCGGTGCACCATATGGGAGCTATTGAAGCAAGTTCTGACTTGGAGTTGTGGCACCGTCGTATGGGGCATCCTTCCGAGAAAGCAGTTAAGTTGCTTCATCATGTTAGTAATAAAGACAATCTAGATAAGGGGTGTGAAGTATGCATGAGTGCTAAACATCATAGAAACAAATTTCCCTTGAGTAATAATAAAGCTTCTAAAATTTTTGAAAACGTACAATGTGATTTGTGGGGTTCGTATCGGCATGTTTTGTCGTGTGGAGCCCGTTATTTTTTGACAATTGTTGACGACTATTCTAGAACAGTTTGGATTTATTTGTTGGTTGATAAAACTGAAGTATTTCGTGTATTCTTGGGCTTTGTTGCTATGGTTGATAGACAATTTTCACAAACAATTCAAGTTGTGCAAAGTGACAATGGTACAGAGTTTCAATGTTTGCTTGATTATTTTGCCACAACTGGGATTCTTTTTCAAACCTCTTTTGTGGGAACATCGCAACAAAACGGGAGGGTTGGGAGAAAACATAAACATATATTAACAGTTGGGAAAGCTTTGCGATTTCAAGCAAAATTGCCAATTTATTTTTGGGGGGAGTGTGTTCTTGCTGCATCCCATTTAATTAATCGTATGCCAACTCCTTTGCTTCAAAATAAAACTCCATTTGAAATTCTTTTTAAAAAACCACCTATCTTTGATGCAATTCACACGTTTG
Organism: Saposhnikovia divaricata; assembly: GCA_036435485.1. Classification (NCBI taxonomy): domain Eukaryota; kingdom Viridiplantae; phylum Streptophyta; class Magnoliopsida; order Apiales; family Apiaceae; genus Saposhnikovia; species Saposhnikovia divaricata. Next base: position 33,710,931 of record CM071600.1, read on the forward strand.
GGTGTTTGTGCTTTGCTCATAATCAAAAAACAGATGGAGACAAATTTGCTAGTAGAAGTCGAAAATGTGTTTTTGTAGGCTATCCGTTTGGAAAGAAAGGGTGGAGATTGTATGACCTCGATTCAAAAGTTTTCTTTGTTTCTCGGGATGTTAAATTTATTGAGAATGTGTTTCCTTTTAGTTGTCCAGAAGACGAGAATATTATGTTAGATGCCTATGAAACGAGTGGTGACATTCATGATGATTTTTTTACATCCGAGTCGGAGGATGAAAATACTGAAATTTTTGATGATAATGGTGGGGAAAATGTTGAGGAGCAAACAGACAACCCCCCATGTACAGAACAAGCAGGCACTGGCGAGGCTAGTCGCACAACATCCGCACAACAGCAACAACCCACGGAGTCCGTGGGTCGTGGATTTCGGGAAAAATATCCCTCGGTCTTGCTTCGCGATTTTATGACTCATTCGGTGTTTGCTAATAGTACGTCCCCCTCCATTCCGTCTTCTGATCCTCCTTCAGGTACTCCTTATCCTTTAGCACATTATATAAATTGTGAGAATTATTCTGTGAATTATTGAAAGTTTATTTCAGCAAGTGTGAATACAAAAGATCCAAGATCATTTAAGGAGGCCATGACACATGAGGGTTGGCGTCAATCCATGAAAGAAGAAATAAAAGCCTTGGAAGACAATGGAACGTGGACTTTGGAGCATCTCCCTCCTGGAAAACGTGCTCTTGGTTGTCAATGGGTATACAAAACAAAATTTCAGTCCAATGGAGAAGTTGAGCCTTTAAAATCCCGTTTGGTTGTGTTGGGTAATCATCAACAGTCATGAATAGATTACAACGAGACTTTTGCCCCGGTTGCAAAAATGACTACAGTACGAGTCTTTCTTGCTATTGCGGCATCCAAAAATTGGGAACTTCATCAGATAGATGTTCACAATGCTTTTTTGCACGGAGATCTTGATAAAGAGGTATACATGAAATTACATTCCGGATTTTCTAGTTCGGATTCTTCTTTGGTGTACCGATTGAGAAAGTCATTGTATGGCCTGAAACAAGCTCCCAGATGTTGGTTTGCAAAGTTAGTTGCTGCTTTGAAAGGGTACGGTTTTCTTCAGTCTTATTCTGATTATTCTCTTTTCACATATACTAATGGCAATGTTCAAATAAATGTCTTAGTCTATGTGGACGACCTTATTATTTCTGGGAATGACTCCACTGCAATTATTGTTTTCAAAGCGTATCTCAGTGATTGTTTCAAAATGAAAGATCTTGGCTCTTTGAAGTATTTTCTGGGTATTGAGGTTGCCCGTAGCTCAGCAGGCTTGTTTTTGTGTCAATGAAAGTATACTTTGGATATTATCTCTGAATCAGGTTTGTTGGGTGCAAATCCGAATGGTTTTCCCATTGAGCAAAATCACAAACTGGGTCTTGCCAACGGAGACTTTCTTCCAGATCCCGAGTCCTACCGACGGCTGGTCGGTCGCTTGATCTATCTTGCGGTCACAAGGCCGGATTTAGCCTATTCGGTCCACATTCTTTCTCAGTTTATGTAGGCGCCCCGCCATGAACATTGGGAAGGGGATTTGCGTATAGTTCGTTATTTAAAAGGCATACCAGGTCTGGGCATTTTGCTGTGTGCAGATAGTGAGCTAACCTTACAGGGTTGGTGTGATTCCGATTGGGCGGCTTGTCCGCTTACTCGTCGTTCATTGACAGGTTGGCTGGTATTTCTTGGTAACTCTCCTATTTCTTGGAAAACAAAGAAGCAACATACTTTGTCTCGGTCCTCTGCGGAGGCTGAATATAGATCTATGTCTGCTATCACGTGTGAGTTGAGGTGGCTTAAAGGTTTGCTATCGAGCTTAGGAGTCCAACACCCTAACGCGATCAAGTTGTTTTGTGATAGTGAGTTTGTGTTACATATTGCAAAGAATCCTGTTTTTCACGAGCGCACGAAGCACATAGAGGTTGATTGTCACTTCGTCCGTGATGCGATTAATGATGGTTTGTTATCTCCGTCACATGTTTCCACATCTTCGCAATTGGCGGATATTTTTACTAAGGCTCTCGGGAAATCTCGTTTTGATTTCCTTCTTTCCAAGTTGGGCATTTTTGAACCCCATGCTCCAACTTGAGGGGGGTATTAAGGCCATCTATTCAACATTCAACAAACTCTTCATTCAACATTCAAATAAACTTAGTCAAATATATCAACTAGGTGATGTATGCAATGATGCTTTTGTTGTAATCTGAAGCCTATAAATAGGCTTGCATATTTCATTTGTGAGACACTCAATTATTCAATAAACAATGTTTAGAATCAAATATTTGTGTAATTCTTCAGATTTCCTTATATATAAAATAACCAATAATCAAGTTAATCTGGATATGCATATTATAGCCATTCATGAATCACGTATGCATCATTCATCGTGTTTATCAAGGGAAAAAAGCAGGGAAAATTCGAAACAAGGTGCATCGATAAGAAAACAATCATATGATATATATGATCAATCTTAATAATTCGACATAAGATAGGCTCAGATACCAATTGTTACATCTAAATAAATAATCACGGATCATCTTATACGATATTATCAAGGTTACACGATATAACTGTAGTACGAAAGCGTACCTGATTCCATGACTGTACTACGGATTATGGGACTTGATCTTCCACAGACTTGATTCGTCTCTAGCCGTATCTCTCTCTGACTGATGGGAATAGAGGAGTAGAGGTTGTGAATTAGCCTTGGGGACCAGACCCTATTATGCTTTTTATATAGTAGTCTAATTAGACCCCATTAACCCTAATCAGATTACTATTGGGTATTACACATTACAAAGCTCATACCGAATAAGATGTTATTGGACTCTTTATTTAAGACCACTTAATTAGTCTAAATATAGAATAAACATTAAATATAATTGTCTTTAATTTGTAAACCCATAATTATTATTAGATTATAAAATATAATCTAACACTCACATCAATCACAACAACCTGAAACAGAATTATTAACAGTTGATACCAAATATCCATGTTTAAAAAAGCTGACCAATAGGTTAATCAATAAAATAATATAGACTAATGAAATGTACTATACGACCACATTCAATTCCAACGACAAGCTTGGATCCCTCAAGTGCAAATTGAAGTACGTGAATGGGACACTGTAGTAGGCCAAAAATAGTTGTACAACTCAATTCTTCATCTTTTGTAAAGACTATTAGCAATATTGCTCGTGCTTCGCACACGGGAAATTATTTTTTAACTAATTAATTGATGATTAAAAAATAAAACATGACAATTACACGAATATTGTATATTATATAGCATTCAAGCCCGTGCTACGCACAAGGGTCTTTTTTTAAAATTTTTTTACTTTATTAATTAAACAATAATCATCGACATTCGTCGACTATCATAATTACATGTTCATTACAAAACATTTGATGGATAGAAATAATGTTATTGAATAAAAGAAATAATATTGCAACCATTACTAATTATTCATTACTAATAAAGATCTGTAAAAATCAACAAAACAAATAATTGAAATATAATTTCTAATAAAAGTCCAATGACGATAGTTAACGAAATCATTTATATACATAAATATATACATAAACGACCTTATTATTTATTATTAATTGGACATTAACTAAAAACAGTGACTAAATACGATTCCAGAAAAGTGAATTAAAATAAAATTAGCAACTTTATTCAAATAATCAAATTCTAGATAACGCAGAAAATATTCACCATCCAACTATAATAATGACACACATTTTAAGGCGATAGAAAATGTTTAGATACTGCAAATTATATTTTAAAAATTATATTTTAATATTATTTTATCGACATAAAACTCCAAACATTGAGTTTTCGACATCTATCTTCGGTTATCTTCATTGAATTTATTAAATATTAAAATTTGAATATGTTTGATTTAATTAGGTTTTAAATAAAATGTGATCCAAGAAGGTGCAGTAAAATATAGTTCTTACAATTTAATAATTCATCATTCAATATAAGTCAATGTAGTTATATAGTATCACGTTACTCGACGTCGCCTCACGGCGCCGTCTCGCATTTTGTAATATGAAAATTAACATTATAATCGAAGAATTTTAATTATTGAGCAATAAATATATGAGGCTTAAAAATTACTCGATAATATTTTTTTATCGACATTAAACTCCAAACAATGAGTTTTCGACATCTATCTTCAATCACTTTCATTAAATTTATTAAGTATTATAATTTGTGTATGTTTGATTTTATTAATTAGGTTTTAAATGAAATGTGATCAAGGAATGTTTAGTAAAATGAAATTCTTACAATTTGGTTATTCCTCACTCAATATAAGTCAATGTTATAGCTGCTCGACGTCGCCTCACGGCGCCGTCTCGCATTTTGAAATATGAAATTTAAAGTTATAGTCGGACTAAAAATGAATTATATATAATTAATTTCAATTATTGAGCTATAATTTTTTTTTAAAAAAAATGAAATATTCCGATCATTTCGTTTATCGATATAAAACTTTATATGATGAGTATTCAATATCTATATTCAATCATCTTCATTAATTTTATTAAATATAAAATTTTTATTTGTTTTATTTAATTCATTAAGTTTTAATTGAAATGTCATCCAATAAGGTGTAGTAAAAATACAATTCTTACATTTTTGATAATTATTCACTCAATATAAGTTAATATTATTATGTACTATAACGTTATTCGACGTCGCCATGAAAATAGTTATTATCTTAGAGGAAAATTATATCATGAATAAATTAAATTATTGAAAAATAAATTTTTAAAAAATAAATTGAGTACTCCCAAGTATCTATATATTAAACGGTGCAACAATTATACATTCTTTATTTAATGATCTTCATATAATTTATTATATAAGGATTATTATAATTTGATTGTTCTAAAATGGTATGAGTACTGATTAGTTCTTAGATTATTCATGATTTTTTGTTAGGTTAACTGCATGTTAACTTTGGTGTGGTAGATTATTATTATTTGTATTATTATTATTATTATTGTTATTATTATTATTATTATTATTATTATTATTACTACTACTACTACTACTTAACCATATATTTTCAGTGTGTATTATTATTATTTAAAATTGTGTCAGTTATTGCTTTCCATAACATAATAAATTACATATATTTTTCAGTTACAGTACTAACTCAATCCGTCCATTTGTAGGAAAAAATGGATAAATTTAAAGCCTGCAACAAACATTTTAAAGATAAATAAACGTATATCATACTCAAAAATTGGACATTTGACGAAATAAAGATAAGTACAACGAATTATATACACACTGAAATTGACTCTAGATTAAAGACCTTTTACAGCTCCCGATGAATTAAGAACCCCAAACAAAATACACAAAAGAGAATGAAGCCATTTTTTTGATTTCTCTTGTCATGGCTACAAAAAAGCAAAACAAAGCATGTCAAAGAACATCAAAATAACAAACAAAATACACTTTAAATCATACAGAACTTTAATCAAACACCTTTTATGCAAACCTGTTAGAACTGTTTGCCATTGACACTCAAAGAGAAAATAATCAAAGAAGACGATATTGATTAAAACATTAATAAAATGCATGGAAAAAGAGAAAAAATGGAAAATAAAACCTTGCTAACAATCAGAGAAGACGATATTGAATCAAGTTATAGGTTTTTAGAATCAAGATACATACCCAATTAATCATATTCACCGTTGAATTTGTATCTTGTAAATTGTCTCAATCACAAATTCATTGTAAAATCATTCTCGTTTCATATTCTGTAAATTCAAACAAACAAATATTAGTAAACAACAAATATAGTATACACATACACACATATATGAATACATTAAAAAAAAGACCATGAAGACCGAAAGAAAGAAAAATGACTAAGAAGGAGAAAAAAGATGAGAGAGATTAATGATATTTTATGTGTACCGTCATTCTTAAGAGAGAGGATGAGAGAGATTAAAGATATTTTATGTGTACCGCCATTCTTGAGAGAGAGGTAAGAGAAGTTGTTTATATAATATTCATCAAATTAATCCGAGCTCTAATATGGATATTGTTTCTTGATTTATATAATACTCAATATATTGAATGCAGAGTTTGAGGTGTAAAAGAAGGAAGATGGGCCAAAAAAACATCTACGGATGGTATAGTGGAAAAAGTTCTGATGGATGAAAATTGTGTCAGTTATTGCTTTCCATGGATGAATATGGTTGAAAGTTTGCTAAAATCATGGAGGAAAATTGTGTCATTTATGCTTTCCTAAATTTACGAAAATTTGTTTTATTCCTAAATTTATTGTTTTCCATAACAGTATATTGCATTTTTAGATCCAATGGGTCATATCCATTGATTTCCATGGTTGAATAAATTACATATATTCAGTTACCATACTTTTGAAAGTTTGCTAAAATCATGGAGGAAAATTGTCTCATTTATTGCTTTCCATAATAGTATATTTGCATATAATTTGTTTTAGATCCAATGGGTCATATCCATCTTAAAATGGGTAATGTACTAACCAAGTATATTTTATATTGGATGATTGTTAATGGGTCATGTACGCACACGGGTCTTTTTTTTATTTTATTAATTAAAAAATTAACCATCGACACTCGTCGACTATCATGATTATATGTTCATTACAAAACATTTGATGGATAGAAATAATGTTATTAAATAAAAAGAGGTAATATTACAACCATTACTAATTATTCATTACTAATAAAGATCCACAAAATCAGCAAAATAATCGAAATATAATTTCTCATAAAAGTAGTTGTAAAAAAGTATTCAATTCCGTAAAAACAAATTATTCAAATAGAATACATAATCTCCAAACCCTAAATCTTCAATCCAAAATTTCAAATAACTCATTATTAAAGTAATGTCCTTATTCACTCATATTCAATAAATATGTACTCAATAAAATTCAAGTAATATTGAGTGTTACTTTTGATCATCTAATCGGTAAATATCCAATGATGATAGTTAACGAATTCATTTATATAAAATTAAGTGAATTAAAATTAAAAAATATACATAAACTGCCTTATTATTTATTATTAATTGGACATTAACTGAAAACAGTGACTAAATACAATTCCAGAAAAGGGAATTAAAATAAAATTAGCAACTTTATTCGAATAATCAAATTCTAGATAACACAGAAAATATTCATCATCCAACTATAATAATTACGCACATTTTAAGGCGATAGAAAATGTTCTAATACTGCAAATTATATTTTAAAATTACCAACTATAATAATCTCAAAATTTTAAAATGAAGCTGGCGATCAATATTATATGCTTGTTCGACTCGATCATTTTTGTAGATGCCGTATGGTTTTTTATTATTAAACTATCTCCTTTTTTTCTACAAAAAAAAAAAAGAAAAGCTTATTTATTCAACTGAACCACCATTGATTCGAACGAATTAAAAACAAAATACTTGGAAGTAAACTTCTAATTATTACATGTCTTAAGATATCAAAGATAGATATAACTTTTCTAGATGTAGATGTAGGAAGTTTTTGAATGTTTGAGGACTCAGTGGTTCATTCCGTTCATTCTCCAAAGAATGGAGGAGGCGGATATCCTTCATTAATCAACCTAAAAAACAATCAAGTGTTAATTTCTATCGTATATAAAAACAAAAGACAATTTACTACGTGTGTAAATCAAATATTTATTTTTATAAAATACCTCTGCTTGAAATAATAAACATCCGGATAGTGAGGGTTAATATAAATACTCGAACATGGAAAACTTAATTTATTTATTAATTGATGATTAAAAAGCAAAACAGGATGGTTATATTACAGGGATTGTCATAAGAACTTGCAAGACTGAAAAGTCATCTGGATCAACATATACTTTCATCATATACTTGTTAAAAATTAAAATCATATACTTACATCATTGTTCAGAGTTGTGTCCTTTTAACGCATCTCTAATATTAATTTATGATGAAACTTGAAGCCCACTTGTTAATTGATCCTCCATTTTATTCGTGAAGTATTCACTGACGATAGATGATATACAAAAAGATTATAAGAAATATTGAAAATCTTATTTTTAAACGGGTTTAAGAATTATAATGTTATAATGATATTCTATTTGATTTAATTTGTTTTATAAAGAAAAAATATACAAAATTTAGTGAATAAAAAAAATGTATATAAACGCTTTTATTATTTATTATTTACATATATGTATCAATAAGATAATTAATGATATAATATATAATAAATTATAAATTATATCAAATTTTACCAATAAATCGATATACTATTTTAAAAAATATAATATAAAATTAAAGATTTAGCATTAAAATTTATATAATACAATTATCTTGCTAAATTATTATATTTGGTACTCACAATAAATGAAATAATTGATTAACAAAAACTGAGAAATACTTTAAACAAAAGGATTATAAGAAATACACATGATCTTATTGTTAAATGATTTTAATGATATAGTATTTTATATGATTTATTTGATATAAAATTAGGTATAAAATATGTGATTATGTATTTTACATAATCAATTTTTAAGGAAATGATTAATTAATAATTTATTGCAATTTTACATAAATCAATGTTTAAGCATTGATTGATAAGATATTAATTGAATATAATTTACAAATTACAATGATCATCCTGGAAATTTTGCCCGCACACACACGCTCTAAAAGTTATAATAATTTTTTAAAATATGAATTTAAATATTAATGTTTATTTATTTTTGTTATCCACAATATTGACCTCGTCCAAAGTCATACTATCAATGATAACTTACGCCACGCATGTGATTAAAAAATTAGAAAAAATAGTTAACAAAACATTCTAATTTAAATTTTTAAAAAAATTATATTAAATTGTAATCATATTTTTAATCGATATCAGAATTATCAAATAAAAACAATGACATTCGTCATCTATTTGTCGTATTATCAAAATTATCAAAATTAGAAAAGAGGTACATCACTCCAATTCTAATTATTGAAAGATACCATATTTAATATTTAAGTAATCACATAAATGTATGCAAAATTTTATATAAGATTCATGAGTTCAAGATTTTTCGTCGTCGCCTAACGACGACTTCTCGCATTTTAAACATTGTAAAACTGAAAATTGCAATTAAATGATAAATATCAATTATAAAAATGTACTTTATGAGATATTCCATGACTGCATAAATGTATCTAATAAATTTAGATAAAAATTTGGTTCAAAGTTTCTCGCTGTCGCCTAAAGGCGACGACTCGCAGTTTAGATATTGTACCTATAAAATTAAAATTTATTATGAGATTGAGAAGGTATCATCTCTCATATTCCACTAACTGCATAGATAGCTATAAAAAAATTATTAATTCAGTTATAGTAAAATTAAAAATTTCAACTAAACAATAATCATTCGCAAGTTCTCGGTTTTTAATTTGTATTTAATCATCAATTATTTATTGATATCATCTAATGACTACGACTCACATTTTGAACATTATTGAAAATACCAATTAAAAAAGAATAAAACCATCATTACAATTAAATTTAAGCATATTATTGACGATTTCTCAGTACCGTCTTCGACGACGCCTCACATTTTGGTAATAAAAAGAATTATAATAAATTTAATTTAATATAGCAAGTTAAAACAATTAAAAATCTACGCAATACGATATTACTATTAGCTGAAGATTAGGAATTTTACCCCTGCAAATTTATTTTATTTAGCCCATAATATTATATTCGTGTGCGAATATTAGAAATTTTACCCGCGTTATGCGTTCTCTAAAAATTATAATAAATCCATATGTATAAGAATGATAACTTTTGCTACATATATGATCGGAAATTTAAATAAAAAACTTTAACAAATTTTAATTTTAGTTTTAAAAAATAAAGAATATATATATATATATATATATATATAAAATAGTAATTACATTTTAATCAATGTCAAGATTATGAAATAAAAATAATAGCATTCATCTCCTATTTGTCGTACCCAGTTTCTTCGAAAAGAGGTATATAATTTCATTTCTAATTAAGAAGAGGTAATATCTATAACGTATTTCACTAATCGCATATATATTAAAGTTTATATAAATATTCAGTTCAAAGTTTTTCGCCGCCGCCGCCTAACAGCGACATCTCGCATTTTAAACATTATAAAATTGAAAATTGCAAGTAAAAAGTAAAAAACGATTATGAATACGTGCTATCACATATTCTACTAATCACATAAATGTAATAATTATTTTCTACAAAGGAATAACTAAGTAATAAATACTAATTGTGTAAACAATAAGTTTTTAATAAATTAAAAGACATTACTAAGTAATAAATACTAATTGTGTAAAAAATCACAACAAAAAACTATTTGGTTTGAATATAAATTTCACTGCACTTAACTAATATTTTTACCAATATAACATAAAGAACACTATTAACTCGTGGTTTAGAAAAAAGTAGGTATTACAAAAATAGTCATGCACCTGCGACATAGGTGTAACACAATTGCATAATATATACTTCCAAGCAACTTAGCATGAATCAAAAAGATTGTGACATAAACTTATACTAATCCTTAAACTAAATAAACAAAAGATCATCATCTTCAACATTCTGGAGACTGTCATCCTTCTTAACTATCAAGTCACTCCTGGAAGAAATCCCATAAAAGCCATCCATCTGGATTATCAAAACCGTGTCTTCGAACTTTTAAACCATATTCTGTAGGCTTCTTGGTTAAAACAAAGGAAAGAACTTCTAGATCATTAATTCCTATATTTTTTTAAAAAACAAATTGCATGAAATGGGTTTGAGAACAAATAAAATGTTAGTTAATTGTCTGAGACACCAAAATCAATAGTAAACAATATTGCATATTTAAAACAGAAGAGTTAAGTTATAGAAATTGGCATTGGAACAATGGAAAGAACTTCTAGATCATTCCTATATTTATTAAAAATAAATTGCATGAAATGGTTTTGAGAACAAAAATTAATTGTTAGTTAATTGTCTAAACCACCAAAATCAATAGTAAATAACAGTGCATATTTAAAATAGAAGAGCAAAGTTTTAGGAATCGGCATAATTAATAAACTGAATTCATCTAGAGAGTTATAGATAATATGTCATAAATCACTGGAAAGATGTTAAAGTCTAGATGTCTAGGTTCTAGAAAAATTGACTGTATGTGATTACATAATTTGTAGAGAAAGTTATCATTATTTTAGTAGTATGTGGTCAATTTGGGAGAAAACAATTGTAAGTGTTAATGACTGAATTTCACATAATAAACTATTTTAATCTAGAATGATATAGGTATCCTGCCATACACCATTATAAATATCAGGAAGTCTAGAGTTTAAATTATGCAAGTAATTTTACTTTATTTTGATTGGAATATCATGTCTCCACTAATTTTATTTTTATATCTCTTATCACATAAAAGACTTGATAAGATCTGGTATATTAATTGGATGAAGAGTGATGAACGTGTGAATTTTTATATTTTCAATATATAATGGGTATATGAGATAAGATTAGTGAATTCAAAATGTAAAATTGTAAGGTTAGAGAAAACTCAAAAATAATTAATTAATGACATTGATTATGATTCGTATACTAATTTGATTTACATATTCGCTATATATATATATATATATATATATATATATATATATATATATATGCATATTTTTTAAACTTAAGGTTGAATATATGATTTATTATTGCTTCCCTTGATTAAGGAAATTAATGTTTCCCTTAATTAAGGAAATAAATAAATATTACTAATTTGATATACTACAGACTCTAAAACTACACAATATTAAGGAAATGATGTCATGCTGACATAATTTTTTGAATTGGAAAATCACCAAAATAATACAAATTTTATGATGAATACAAATACCTACGACACAAACAAAATACAGGATATGAACTTATTACTCCGTAAAGAAGAAGGAGAAGCAGCTCGTAGAGGTGCTCTTTTTTGACCTGTTGAATTCAGAGTATAAGTTTATGGACAAACAAAGCATATCAGATAACAATAGAAATACTAACTCAATAGAAATACTAACTTATACTCTGTTTGGTAATAAAAATACTAACTCAATCTGTCCATTTGTAGGAAAAAATGGTTAAATTTAAAGCCTGCAACAAACACTTTAAAGATAAATAAACGTATATCATACACAAAAATTAGATATTTGACGAAATAAAGATAAGCACAACGAATTATATACACATTGAAATTGATTCTAGATTAAAGACCCTTTGCAGTTCCCAATGATTTCAGTACCCCAAACAAAATACACAAAACCGGATGAAGCCATTTCTCCAATTTCTCTCGTCAAGGCTGCAAAAAAACAAAACAAAGCATGTCAAAGAACCTCAAAATAACAAATAAAATACACTTTAAATCATACAGAACTTTAATCAAACACCTTCTATGAAGACCTGTTAGAACTGTTTGCCATTGACACAAAGAGAAAATAATCAGAGAAGACGATATTGATTAAAACATCAATAAAATGCATGGAAAAAGAGAAAAAATGGAAAAGAAAACCTTGCTAACAATCAGAGAAGACAATATTGAATAAAGATACAGGTTTTCAGAATCAAGATACATACCAAGTTAATCATATTCACCGTTGAATTTGTATATTATAAATTGTCTCAATCACAAATTCATTGTAAAATCATTCTCGTTTCATATTCTGTAATTTCAAACAGACAAATATTAGTAAACAACAAATATAGTATACACATACACACATATATGAATACATAAAAAAAAACCATGAAGACCGAAAGAAACAAAAAAGACTAAGAAGGAGAAAAAAGATGAGAGAAATTCATGATATTTTATGTGTACCGCCATTCTTGAGAGAGAGAGGATGAGAGAGATTAAAGATATTTTATGTGTACCGCCATTTTTGAGAGAGAGCTTGAAAGAGAGGTGAGAGAAATTGTTTATATAATATTCATCAAATTAATCCGAGCTCTAATATGGATATTGTTTCTTGATTGATCCATAATTTGTGGGATTTTTTTTTGAATTATGGCTACAATTAAGAAAATGGTATTACCTATGTGTTCACATATATGAAGCAATCTTTTTTTGAATTTTAAAAAAGATATGAAGAAATTTGTGTATACATGAGGAGATTACGAACTTTAATCAAGGAAAAATTTGAAAAAGATTGAGTTTGTCTGATACACATTATCCTCAGCAAGAACCATAAAATTTAAATTCAAGATATGCTTAAATTAAGGAAGTAGGATTCAAAAGTGTAACAAATTGCCATAAAGAGAGGAATGATTTAGTGGCACAATATGTGGAAAGATATGATATTAATCGTCTAGGTTTTTGAATATGAAGATAGGTCAAATAATACCCATAAAACACATTAAAATACGTTAAAAATGGAAGCGGTTAATATCCATCCAGCAATTGGGTAGTCCAATTGGGTTAAAAAAAGTGGATTCGGGTCAAATAATGTGAAAAAAAACAAAGGAATACCCATTGGATAGTATCCATGGGAAATGAGCAAGTTTTGGAATTAAGATATATAGATAGATAAATTACATATATTCAGTTTCTATAATTTTGAAAGTTTGCTAAAATCATGGAGGAAAATTGTCTCATTTATTGCTTTCCATAATAGTATATTTGCATATAATTTGTTTTAGATCCAGTGGGTTATATCTGAAAAACAACACCTAGAGGGGGGTGAATAGGTGTTTATGGTTAATAATGTGAATTTATGAACAGTTTTGAAAATTACTGAAAACAGCTTGCTGTTTGTAATAACACAATTCACAAACAGCACGCTGTTTGTATCTAAAATGCAATGCAGAGAGAGCAAGAACAGTAAGTAAAAGTGACACACAATCTTTTAGCCAGGTTCGACCCCTAATCCCCTATGGTCTACGTCCTGGTCCCTTACCTAAACTTGGTAAGAGAATATATTATTGATCAAATATAATCCAATTACAAGATACAACAATATATCTCCCTTAACCCTTGCTGCTTACAAATGGCTTGCTGTTTACCTGTGCTGAACCAACCCTCTAAGTACTACTTCCCAAGTATACTTCTCTAGTCTAGTTCGACTCACCCTAAAACCTGAAGCCAATCTTGTACAGCAACAAAACAATACAATTTGAACAATACAAATGAATGATACAACTCAACCTATGACCCTCTGAATATATAGATATATATGAGTGAAAAGGGTTCGAAAGGTTTGAAGGATATAGCAATGAAAGCTTCGAATTTCTGTAAGACTCTTTTGTTTTCAGCTCTGTATCGTTATTTGAACTGAATGAAATCAGTTCTCTTTATAGGCGAATGAAAACCAAGAGTGGAAATTAATTTCTTGAGCTCCAACGGACATAAATGTTACCGTTGCTTGAACAGATTCTGTTTGAAGAGCAACGAAAGAGAGGAGCCTGAAGAAGTGATGTTCACGTGTGTTGCAAGTGTTGTATGGACTGAGTGTGCCAGAGATATGATGAAGGAATCACGTGAAGGAAGCTTTTAAGAAGAAGTGATGACAACGTGTATAGCAGTTGGTATATAGAATATGTATGACAAGAAACATATGTTAGTGTTATGAATCATAAGAGTATTTGAGTGGAAGACAAGTGTATGATTAAATTAATGAAAAGTAGAAACTTTACTTTTCTAAAATAACAAAAGGAATATTGGTTTGTCTTCAAGTATGATTGAGGTATGGGAGTTTATATATTCATATATAATCAGAGGACCCATACAATTAACCCTATCAAAGATTCCACTTGATGTTCCTTGAAAACTTTATAATCGGCAAAACTGTCCAGACTGAAATCAGCACGCTGTTTTTGAAACTGGTATGCCATTTGTATAAATGGCTTGCTGTTTGATTTAAACTGATAGAATAAACAGTAAGCTGTTTTTCCTGCAAAACCTGGTTAGAGTAAGTACAAATGGCATGCTGTTTTATATCTGAAAATAAGGCCAAAGCCTTACTAATTGTCATCATCAAAACCTAGGAGTTTCAATCTCCCCCTTTTTGATGATTACAACTCATTTTAGGAGAATTTTAACACTCCCCCTAAATCCCTGCAGTCAATGTTAGATATAAAACCAATAATAATAATGAAAGGAGTATATATCCACTTAGCACAACATAAAGCCATTAATAAATAAAACCAGCAGTATCCAACAACACACTTAGGCATCAAGATTCACATAAGGTTCACACAATTAACGACATAATTAAGACAATTCAGACCAACAGACCACAAGTTCAGATTTAACATAATTAGCAGATAATAATTCTCCAAATGTTCTCCCCCTTAATCCATCAAAAATCAAGGTTCTTTAGGAGCCTTATCATCAACATCCTCATCAGTATTGGTGGCTTCAGTGTCACCATCTGGATTGTCCACATCTTTAGCAGCAGCAGTAGCCAAGTCATCAAGGCTGTGATCATGATCCATTGCAGAATGGGTTGCAGAGGTGGCTCCACCTGTCCTCATCATTAGATCCTTCAAAGTCTTCATATCACTGATAAACCCCTTCATAACTGTCTTGATTGTCTGACAATCTGCCTTGACATTTTGAAGCTCAGTTTTGATTTCCTGAATGTCCTTCTTTATTTCAATAATGTTCCCAGTGCTGATCATAGTATCAGTTTGGATGGATTTCAACAAAAGCAAGTCAGAAGAACCAAACTCAGTAGCACCAGGGGTGGGGTTGGAAGGTTCTCCAATATCAGGGATAGATTCAGTTGGAGGAGAGATTATGACCCGAGACACTTCTCCATTGGCAAGTTGAAGATTGTTTTGGCTTAAGGTTTTCTGATCAAAGTTATCCTTGATGGTTAACTTATAAGCAGACTTAAGATCAATTTTGAAACCCTCAAAAACCCTTGTGAGAAGCTGGGCATATGGAATGCCAGTGTGAGCTTTCTCAACAGTCCCAATCATCTTTTTCAGAATGAGGTTAGACAAATCAAAAGGTTTACCAGATATAATCATGGCAACAACAATAATATCTTGATTAGTGAAACTGGATTTGTTTCCTAACCTAGGACAGATATGGGATCTAGCCAGTTTGAATACAAGATGAGCTAAAGGAGACACATTTGTGGTAGCATGAGAGGTGGCAGTAATTGGCTCTTCAGAATCATATAGAATCTTTAATTGGTCTTGAACTGAGAAGTCAGGTAAAGTAACAGCACTCTGGGCGGTATAGATATTCTCATTGCTCTCAGTTTCAATGGATAGAAAAGAGTTTAGCAGGGGAGGGTTTAACTGAATTTTCCTTTTACTAACAGAGGATATAACATTTCCAAAAGAGTCCTCATGCAGGTTAGCATAAAACTCACGCACAAGATCAGGATAGTAAACTTTTGGTAAATCTAGCATGAAATTACCAAGCCCAATATCATTGAACAGCTTCATAACACCACACTCAGTTAACAGAGGGAATAGCTTACCAGAGAGTGGAGACCCATGAATCAATTGACGCGTCCCTAGCTCCATATCAGTGTATCTTGATTCAAATTCAGGACCGGCAAAGTGTGGAACCCCTTTGAGCCTCTTCGATTCAGGGGTTTGAGAAACCTCATCGCCACTGACATTACCAGGACTAGCGAGATCAACAAATGATTCATCTTTCTTGGAGGGGGTTTGATTAGCTTGGAGACCTGATTTGCGTCCACGAGTACGAACCATGATTTTGTTCTTGAGATAAATCGCCGCTTGAGAGAGAGAGAGAGAGTGAAAAACCCTAATTGAAATGTTTGTATTGGGATATGATCCGTTTCTCTTGTTTTTGATTAAACATTAGGGGAGAATTTAGAGAATTAAATAAAAACAAAATATCAGCTCAATTTGACTTAATGTAATTAAAAAATTTGGAGCATGTCTCTCTAAACTATTCTCCACATAAACCTTTTTAGCAACAACACAAATAAAAAATCATGAAAACATAAAATAATTCATATAGTCATGTAACACATAATATATTGATAACCAGCAGGACATGAATTATGAACTTTATTAAAATAAAGTTAATCACAAAAATATCATAAAAACATTTACTTGCAATTAAGTGATTAGCTAGAAAACTGACAAATAGTATGCCATTTGTAACCTGTGATTAAGACAAATGGTAAGCCATTTTGCCTAATACCTGTCATCCAGCACGCTGTTTTACATAGAGCACATACCAAGTTGCATTCGAATGACTGAGAATCTTTCTTCAGCAAGGGGTTTTGTGAAGATATCAGCTAGTTGGAATTCTGTTGGTACAAAGACCATCTCTATCTTCGCCTTAGCAACATTGTCTCTCAAGAAGTGGTGTCGAACATCAATATGCTTCGTTCTTGAGTGATTTACCGGATTTTTAGAAATGCTAATGGTGCTAGTATTGTCACAGTTGATTGGAACTTTTCTACATTTGATGTCAAAGTCCCTTAGTGTTTGTATCATCCATAATAATTGAGAACAACAGCTCCCAGCTGCTAGATATTCTCCTTCTGCAGTGGATAAAGCAACCGAGGTTTGTTTCTTGCTTTGCCATGAAACTAGACTTTGTCCAAGAAATGTACAAACACCACTAGTGCTCTTTCTATCAACTAGACATCCTGCATAATCTGCATCACTATACCCAACAAGATCAAAGGTATTTGTGATAGGGTAAAACAAACTAAGAGAAATGGTACCACTTAGATATCGAAATATTCTTTTAATGGCATTTAAATGAGATTCTTTGGGGTTTGATTGAAACATTGCACAAACACAAACACTATACATTATGTCAGGTCTAGAAGCAGTTAAGTAAAGTAGGCTACCAATCATACCTCGATACCTTTTTATATCGACAGCCTTACCATTTTCATCAGCAAACAGCTTGCTGTTTTGGATCATAGGAGTTGATTTTGGTTTAACATCTTCATAACCAAATCTTTTGAGCAGACTTTTTGTGTATTTAGATTGGTGCACAAATATTCCATCCTTAGATTGCTTAATTTGAAGACCCAAGAAATAATTGAGCTCGCCCATCATGCTCATTTCGAACTCACTATGCATACATTTTGAAAACCACTTGCACATAGATTCATTAGTAGCTCCAAAGATAATATCATCCACATACATTTTAACAATTAAAATATCTTTACCATTTTGCATAATAAATAATGTGGGATCGATTTTACCTCGAATGAATCCATTTTGGATTAGATACTTACTAAGCCTTTTGTACCAAGCTCTAGGGGCCTGTTTTAATCCATAAAGAGCCTTCTTTAGCTTGAATACGTAGTTTGGAAATTGATCATGCTCGAATCCAGGAGGTTGTTTGACAAAAACTTCCTCTTCCAGCACGCCATTTAGGAAGGCACTCTTCACGTCCATTTGATATAGCTTGATTTTCTTGAAACATGCATAGGCTAGAAGTATTCTTATTGATTCCAAACGAGCCACAGGAGCATAAGTTTGATCAAAGTCAATGCCTTCTTGTTGGTTATAGCCTTGAGCTACGAGCCTTGCTTTATTTCGAGTAACGATGCCAAACTCATCAACTTTGTTTTTGAACACCCATTTTGTTCCTATAATTGAAGCATCTTCTTGAGGTTTGACAAGTTCCCAAACATCACACCTTTCAAATTGATTTAATTCTTCTTGCATGGCCACGATCCAATTATCATCTTCTAATGCTTCATTGATATTTTTGGGTTCTTCTTGAGCTAGGAAGGCTGCATGAGCACAATAATTTGCCTTCCCTCTTCTTGTAGTAATTCCATCAGTAATATCACCAATGACTAACTCAGGTGGATGATTTTTAACCGTTCTTGTCGCCCTTGGTAAAGAATGTCGAGCTATTTCTTCATGAGTTGTCTTTCTCATCTTTGATGGTGGTGACTGTTCTTCTCCATCATATAGAGGCAATTTTGCAGTAGCCCTTGATCCTCTAGGACCTTCCAAAGTCATTTTTGCCATTTTTGTAATGGAATCTTCTACTTCAGCTTGCTGTTTTGAACTTTCAGCTTGCTGATTGTCAATGTCTGCATCTTCTTTGGCTTGCTGACTTTCAGTGTCACTTTCATCTTCAGCATGCTGATTTGAACTGCCATTTTGCTGATTTTCACTTCCAGCTTGCTGATTTGCACTTCCAGCTTGCTGATTTGTACTTCCAGCTTGCTGATTGTCAGTGACTTGAGGATGCTCATTTTCTTCTTCACCTGCAAATCCTTCCTCAACTCTTGGTAGATCATTGTTAGGTTCTTGAAAAGTAACATCAATAGATTCTTCAACAATATGTTTATTAATATTATAAATTCTATAAGCTCTACTTGTTAAAGAATAACCAAGAAATATGGCTTCATAGGATTTAGCATCAAATTTACCATCTTTACCAATTGTTTTGAGGACAAAACACTTTGAACCAAAAATCTTGAAGTAACTGATATTTGGCTTCTTGTTTCTCAACAGTTGATAAGGAGTTTTGTCCAATAATGGCCTGATTATGATTCGATTCAACAAATAGCATGCTGTATTTACAGCTTCGGCCCAAAAACTTCTAGGAATCTTGCTTTCTTGCAGTAGAGTCCTTGCTGTTTCTTGGAGTGACCTATTCTTTCTTTCCACCACTCCATTTTGTTGAGGAGTCCTTGGAGCAGAAAATTCATGAGAGATTCCCTTTTGTTCACAATATGTGATAAATTTGTCATTGACAAATTCACCTCCTCTATCACTTCGAATACCTACAAGTCTTGCATCATGCTTGTTCTCAAGTAGTTTAATCAGTTTCTCAAATTCATCAAAAGCACAATCTTTAGTACTAAGGAACAATACCCAAGTAAATCTAGAATAATCATCTACAATTACAAAACCGTATTGTTTACCTCCAATACTTTTATAAGATTCTGGACCAAATAAATCTAAGTGCAGAAGCTCTAAGGGTTTAGAAGTAGATACCATTTTCTTAGCTTTGTGAGTGCTTCGAATTTGTTTACCCAATTGGCATGCTGAACATACTTCGATCTTAGAATATTTCAGTTTTGGCAGCCCTCTGACCAGATTCTTCCTTGAAAGTTTATTGATCAAGTCCAAGTGTGCATGTCCCAACCTCCTATGCCATATATATGGATCATTATCGATTGCAGCCAAACAGCATGCTGTTTCCTGCATTTCGAAGTCTAATACATATATATTTCCTTCCCTTCTAGCAACTAGTGGGATTTTGTTAGCACCAATAGTAATAATAGTTTTGTCTATGCCAAATTGAACAAAATGTCCATCATCAAATAATTGAGTGACACTAAGTAAATTATATGAAAGACCCTTGACATATTGAACTTTATCAATCGAAATATTACTATTGCCAATCGAACCAATACCAAGGATTCGAAGAGTTTTATTGTTGCCAATTGTAACCCTTCCTCCTTTCTTCATGTTGAGACTTATGAACTGAGACTTGTCTCCACACATATGTCTAGTGCAACCGCTATCCAAGATCCATTGTTTCGACTTTATTTTGGCGGCAAGACATATCTACAAAACAAACAAACACAAACTTAATGTTTTGGTACCCATATAGGTTTGGGTCCAAACTGGTTAGTAGCAAGAATATATAACACATTTAATTCAGCTTTCTTGATCCATTTTTGGATCACTTTTGGTGACTGTTGGCGTGCTGTTTGTCTTCTGTCAGGAGCAGTTTGGTATGCTGTTTGTCGCCTGGCTGGTCCATTCTGGTAAGCTGTTTTCCCTTTACCATTGATTTTGACCACACAATGAATTTCCAGATGGCCTTTTCCTCCACATTTGTTGCATGTTTTCCAAGGCATGGCATAATCATAAGGTATGCCATTCTTACCATCATATTTGAGGACTCCAAGCTTCTTGTGTATGTCCATGCCAACTCCTTCTCTTACTACCGGAACTTTTGCCTTTTTCATCATTGTCTTTAAGGTGTCTTCTCCTAGTACAAAAGTTTCCATTCCTTTCTGGAGGTCCTTGACCTCTTTTTCCAGAAGAGAAATCAAATCAGCTTGCTGGTTGATAAGTTCAGCTTGCTGTTTTCGCTTTTCCACAGATTTTGAGGATTCGGCTTGGTTTGACTCTGAGTTCTTGAATGATTGTATGCATTCATTCCTTTCTTCAATCTCTGACTTCAATCTCCTAAGTTCTTTCATAAGCACTTCATTTCTTTGTAGAATTACTTTGTTGACTCCTTCGAATTGAACTAATTTCTCCTTTAAATCAGTAATAAGATCATTGTGATTTGTTTCTGGATTTTTTTCATCCATTAAATCGGCAATCATTTTCTTCAACTGATTGTTGTTCTTTTCCAGCTTGCTATTCTTATGTTTTAGTTCCATAAACTCAATTATGGATACATGATTTGGTACCTGCACGGTTAGTTCCTCTAGCATATTATGAGATGAATTTAAATCAGAATATATTGAATTTACCTCACTTGCATCATCTTCTGAACTCGAATAATCACTATCCACACAATCTTCTTTTATGGATCCTAGTGAACTTTCTTCATCATGTAGACCTACAAGGGCCAAATTCACCATGTCCTCGCTTGAGTCATCACTGGAGTCTGAATCATCATCACTCCAAGTCAGTAGAGCCTTTGCTTTTCTCTTGTCCTTGAAAGCAGCTTGCTGTTTGGACTTTAGCTTAAAACAGTCCTTCTTAAAATGGCCTGGCTTGCCACATTCGAAACAGGTTTGTTCCTTGACCTTCCTTTTGGAGTATTCACCTCTTTCCTTTTTCATTCTATTTTTCTTTTCAATCAGTCTCTTGATCTTTTGTGAGATGAGTGCCATTTCTTTGTCAGATTCTTCATCAGATTCAAACAGCTTGCTGTTTTCAGACTCTGGCTTGCTGTTTGTAGAGTGAAGAGCCAAATTCCTCATTTTGGCTATGGGGACCCGAACATCTTCAGCCTGACCTTTGCTTATCTTGCTTTCAAATTGTTCTAGCTCTGCAAACACAGCTAGGTGATCCATAGTGTCGATTGTTGAGGATGATTCCAAAGCCGTGACCTTTGCTTCATAAATGAATGGTACCGCACTTAACACTTTCATGTTAATTTCATCTTGTGGAATGTCTTTTCCAAGTCTCTTTAATGAGTTTATAGTAACTTGGAACCTTGCTTGACCTTCTTTGATAGTTTCATTGTCCTTGAGCTTGAAGTTTCCAAAATCATTCATTAGTTTGCTAAGCTTTACCTTCCTCAAGGTTTTTGATCCTTCATGATAGGTTTCCAAGGCATCCCACATTTCTTTTGCTGTTTTTAGGGAGGAGACTTTGTCATACTCAGCTTGATCTAGAGCATTCATTATAGAATTTCTAGCTTCTCCATTAATGCCGCATTTGATAATTTCATCCATAGTGAGATCATCAACGTCTTTCGGTTGATTCTTTTCATCCAGGAATTGATAATCTCCTTTCTGTACAACTCTTAACACCAGTGGCCTCTTGGATAAGAATGTTTCCATTCTACATTTCCACCAATTGTAATTTTCTGATCCAGTGAGGAGAGGAGCCCTATAATCGGCTTTTGCTTCAAGATAATGTTCCGCCATGATCGATACTTTCCTATTACAGAATTGTTAGTAAACCACGCTCTGATACCAATTGAAAAACAACACCTAGAGGGGGGTGAATAGGTGTTTATGGTTAATAATGTGAATTTATGAACAGTTTTGAAAATTACTGAAAACAGCTTGCTGTTTGTAATAACACAGTTCACAAACAGCACGCTGTTTGTATCTAAAATGCAATGCAGAGAGAGCAAGAACAGTAAGTAAAAGTGACACACAATCTTTTAGCCAGGTTCGACCCCTAATCCCCTATGGTCTACGTCCTGGTCCCTTACCTAAACTTGGTAAGAGAATATATTATTGATCAAATATAATCCAATTACAAGATACAACAATATATCTCCCTTAACCCTTGCTGCTTACAAATGGCTTGCTGTTTACCTGTGCTGAACCAACCCTCTAAGTACTACTTCCCAAGTATACTTCTCTAGTCTAGTTCGACTCACCCTAAAACCTGAAGCCAATCTTGTACAGCAACAAAACAATACAATTTGAACAATACAAATGAATGATACAACTCAACCTATGACCCTCTGAATATATAGATATATATGAGTGAAAAGGGTTCGAAAGGTTTGAAGGATATAGCAATGAAAGCTTCGAATTTCTGTAAGGCTCTTTTGTTTTCAGCTCTGTATCGTTATTTGAACTGAATGAAATCAGTTCTCTTTATAGGCGAATGAAAACCAAGAGTGGAAATTAATTTCTTGAGCTCCAACGGACATAAATGTTACCGTTGCTTGAACAGATTCTGTTTGAAGAGCAACGAAAGAGAGGAGCCTGAAGAAGTGATGTTCACGTGTGTTGCAAGTGTTGTATGGACTGAGTGTGCCAGAGATATGATGAAGGAATCACGTGAAGGAAGCTTTTAAGAAGAAGTGATGACAACGTGTATAGCAGTTGGTATATAGAATATGTATGACAAGAAACATATGTTAGTGTTATGAATCATAAGAGTATTTGAGTGGAAGACAAGTGTATGATTAAATTAATGAAAAGTAGAAACTTTACTTTTCTAAAATAACAAAAGGAATATTGGTTTGTCTTCAAGTATGATTGAGGTATGGGAGTTTATATATTCATATATAATCAGAGGACCCATACAATTAACCCTATCAAAGATTCCACTTGATGTTCCTTGAAAACTTTATAATCGGCAAAACTGTCCAGACTGAAATCAGCACGCTGTTTTTGAAACTGGTATGCCATTTGTATAAATGGCTTGCTGTTTGATTTAAACTGATAGAATAAACAGTAAGCTGTTTTTCCTGCAAAACCTGGTTAGAGTAAGTACAAATGGCATGCTGTTTTATATCTGAAAATAAGGCCAAAGCCTTACTAATTGTCATCATCAAAACCTAGGAGTTTCAATATCCATTTTAAAACGGGTCTCTACTAACCAAGTATATTTTGTAATAGATGATTGTTAATGGGTAAACGGGTTTTATCCATTGGATCATAAAATAATTCAATTGTCTAGAATGACCTTGCAAATAATTAGGAAGCTAAATGATAGTTAAAAGATAAGGGGTAAAATATGTCATTTTTGGAATCCTTCATGTTCATGCTTTAAGAATATATAGATGAGCTGAAGATATAGAGAGTTAATTAATGTAATGACCAACTAAAGTAATGATTCATATAAATGTTAACTTTGGTGAATTATATGTTTAGCCATTACTGCATTATCTGATTATTGCAATCAACTTAAGAAATAGAGAAATACAAAAATGGACAATTGTATTTATTACTCTTAGAATTTCATAGATGACTCTTAACCTTTCATATATCCCTCTTTAATATAGCCAACCTTTGGTTTTATATTACCTTGTAACATGCATTTACATGGCCTATATAAATGCTTGCTTGTACTTTGATTTGATATAACAAATAATGAAATGATCTCCCCTTTCTCTATTATCTAGTTCTCTCAAACCTTATCTCTATATTATATTATATATAACAGGATGAACTTTGAGACAATCAAAAATACGGACTAAATACAACTTGCTTTTTAATTTTTTTGGAAAACTAATTACAATTACTTTTGGTTGCTTTTGGTGTTAAATTTAGTTGAATTTGAAGTTGCATTTGATTTTGTTAAACAATATATTATGCAAACAAAATTGGTTTCAATTATTGAATTTTCAAAGTTGCATTTGTAGTTGTTTTTGGTTGATATCAGGTACAAATATGTTTACAAAATTGCAAATTGTATTTTTACAAAAAATAATAATTTGAAAATCGGTATTTTGCAAAATAATTTTTAAAAACATGGTGTGTTTGTCAAAAATTTCAAACTGTAGATATTTATGGAAAAAACTCTATACAAAATGGTATTAATTGCAACTCGATATCAAAAATTACATTTTTTTGACATAACATTATTATTTAATAATTTTAGAATTCTTTCAAAATTTTAACAAGGTCCTTTTGCTCATTGCTAAATAAAAACATTTTAATGTGCTAATAATTTTATTACATTCATTTTTATAATAAAAAAAATTGAAACTAATTAATTGAAATGTATTTTTATGGTCAAATATTTAAATCGACCATATGCTTCAGCACGAAATAAAAATATTTTAAATGCGTAATGTAACCGGACGGAGCATAACTTAAAAAAAAATGATAGTAAATATAATACTATTTCTTTTTTTTTTTCGAGGGAAGTAAATATAATACTTCATATTGTAAATTTATTTCTAACTAGTTGATAAAGCCGCGCTTCGCGGCGGCGTTGCAATTTTTATTTTTAAAAAAATTCAATACATTTACGTTATATTATAATATTAATATTAAATTTTAATAATTAAATAATCTTCTCTAATGAATCAATTTCTTGTTAAATACGATTTTTTCGATTGAGCCGCTTTCTCGCTAAAACCGAAATCCCAACTTTTTAACATATATTATAAAGACTTATATAATATTTTTATCCATAAAATTAAACCGTAAAAAAAAATAAAAAATTATGACTATAGTATCAAATTCTAATAGCTAATACAATCTTTTCTAGCTAACCGTCTTCCCGTTAAATACGTTTCGAGCCGCTCTTCTTTGAAACCGAAATTCTAACTTCACTATATAAATAGAGTAAATTCCAATTTTTATATTCTTTAACCTTTCTAATATTTATGGAGTTTTAAAAGATGAAAATACGTCATATATTTTCTGTATATTATAGATAAACTTGTATAAAAAAATTAAAATAAAGGATTTTTAGGAAAAAAGATGTATAGTTTTAAAAAAATCGTATATGACGGCTCCACCATCCGTGTATTCTACTTCCAATAAAATATTTTATTTTATGTATTATATATTTAAATTTAAACACTTTTTATACGGTCTTATTTAATGAACCGCTTTCTTGTTAAACACGGTTATTACTATTGATCTGCTCTCTCGTTAAGACCAAAAACCTAACCTTTACATATATTACTTGTATGATAATGTTTATCCATAAAAATCAAATCCTAAAAATAAAATAAATTTATAACATCAATATGGTATTTTAATAGCTAGTACAATCTTTTATAGTGAGCCGTCTTCCCGTTAAACATGTTTCGAGCCGCTCTCGTTTGGGATCGAAATTTCAACTTCATTACATATTATTGATGATACTTATCTTACACAACAATTTTTTTTCGTTAAAATCAAAACCTAAAAAATAGAGTGAATTCCAATTTATACTTTCTCTAGACTTTCTAAAATTTTTGGAGTTTTAGAAAATGAAAACACATCTTATTTTCTCTTTATATTATAGATACTCATGTATTTATTTAGGATTCTTGCATGAGATTGTTCTTTTATCATGTTAACACATCAATTCTTTTCTTTTTAAATACGGTGACTTTTTTAATGACAATAGTATTGGATTTATGAATAAATTTTCCTAATATAAGTATAATTAACTTATATAAAAAATATATATAACTTAAGAAGATCGTACTTTCTATAAAATATTTAATTATATGTCTGCTCTATATATTCAAACACATATTCTACTTCTTGTAGAACGTTTATTTATATATTTTTTCTATAAATTCGAACTCTTATTCTCTATAAATTCGAACTCCTATTCTACTTACAATAGAACTTTTAATCGTATGCCTTATAAATACTTATTATACTTTCAATAGAACTTCTAATCATATGTCTTCCCTATAAATTCGAAATTTTCTCCTTTATAAATTCGAACACCTATTCTACTTTTAATATGTTAATTGATATTTTTATATTTATTAATATTTAAAATTCTAAAATTCTAGAAAATTAGAAAAATAGATTGAGACGATCTTAGACCGCCACCTAAACTCCCGCTATCCTCCTTTTATTACTATTGATCTGCTCTCTCGTTAAGACCAAAAACCTAACCTTTACATATATTACTTGTATGATAATGTTTATCCATAAAAATCAAATCCTAAAAATAAAATAAATTTATAACATCAATATGGTATTTTAATAGCTAGTACAATCTTTTATAGTGAGCCGTCTTCCCGTTAAACATGTTTCGAGCCGCTCTCGTTTGGGATCGAAATTTCAACTTCATTACATATTATTGATGATACTTATCTTACACAACAATTTTTTTTCGTTAAAATCAAAACCTAAAAAATAGAGTGAATTCCAATTTATACTTTCTCTAGACTTTCTAAAATTTTTGGAGTTTTAGAAAATGAAAACACATCTTATTTTCTCTTTATATTATAGATACTCATGTATTTATTTAGGATTCTTGCATGAGATTGTTCTTTTATCATGTTAACACATCAATTCTTTTCTTTTTAAATACGGTGACTTTTTTAATGACAATAGTATTGGATTTATGAATAAATTTTCCTAATATAAGTATAATTAACTTATATAAAAAATATATATAACTTAAGAAGATCGTACTTTCTATAAAATATTTAATTATATGTCTGCTCTATATATTCAAACACATATTCTACTTCTTGTAGAACGTTTATTTATATATTTTTTCTATAAATTCGAACTCTTATTCTCTATAAATTCGAACTCCTATTCTACTTACAATAGAACTTTTAATCGTATGCCTTATAAATACTTATTATACTTTCAATAGAACTTCTAATCATATGTCTTCCCTATAAATTCGAAATTTTCTCCTTTATAAATTCGAACACCTATTCTACTTTTAATATGTTAATTGATATTTTTATATTTATTAATATTTAAAATTCTAAAATTCTAGAAAATTAGAAAAATAGATTGAGACGATCTTAGACCGCCACCTAAACTCCCGCTATCCTCCTTTATATATATACTAGTTGATAAAGCCGCGCTTCGCAGCGACGTTACAATTTGTATTTTTAAAAAAATTCAGTACATTTACGTTATATTATAATATTAATATTAAATTTTAATAATTAAATAATCTTCTCTAATGAATCAATTTCTTGTTAAATACGATTCTTTCGATTGAGCCGCTCTCTCTTAAAACCGAAATCCCAACTTTTTAACATATATTATAAAGACTTATATAATATTTTTTATTCATAAAATTGAACCGTAAAAATAAAAAAAATTTATGACTACAATATCAAATTCTAATAGCTAATACAATCTTTTCTAGCGAGCCGTCTTCCCGTTAAATACGTTTCGAGCCGCTCTTATTTGAAACCAAAATTCTAACTTCACTATATAAAGAGAGTAAATTCCAATTTTTATATTCTTTAAACTTTCTAATATTTATGGAGTTTTAAAAGATGAAAATACATCTTATATTTTCTGTATATTATAGATAAACTTGTATAAAAAAGTTCAAATAAATGATTTTTAAGAAGAAAGATGTATAGTTTAAAAAAAATCGTATATGACGTCTCCACCGTCCTCGTATTCTACTTCCAATAAAATATTTTATTTTATGTATTATATATTTAAACACTTTTTATATAGTCTTATTTAATGAACCGCTTTCTTGTTAAACACGGTTATTACTATTGATCCGTTCTCTCGTTAAGACCAAAAACCTAACTTTTACATATATTACTTGTATGATAATGTTTATCCATAAAAATCAAATCATAAAAATAAAATAAAATTTATAACACCAATATGATATTTTAATAGCTAGTACAATCTTTTATAGTGAGCCGTCTTCCTGTTAAACATATTTTGAGCGGCTCTCATTTGGGATCGAAATTCCAACTTCATTACATATTATTGATGATATTTATCTTACACAACAATTTTTTTTCTTAAAATCAAAACCTAAAAAATAGAGTGAATTCCAATTTATACCTTCTCTAGACTTTCTAAAATTTTTGGAGTTTTAGAAAATGAAAACACATCTTATTTTCTCTTTATATTATAGATACTCCCGTATTTATTTAAGATTCTTGCATGAGATTGTTCTTTTATTATGTTAACATATCAATTCTTTTCTTTTTAAATACGGTGACTTTTTTTTATGACAATAGTATTGGATTTATGAATAAATTTTCCTAATATAAGTATAATTAACTTATATAAAAAATATATAATTTAAGAAGATCGTACTTTCTATATAATATTTAATTATATGTCTGCTCTATATATTCAAACACCTATTCTACTTCTAGTAGAACGTTTATTTATATATATTTTTTTATAAATTCGAACTCCTATTCTACTTCCAATAGAACTTTTAATCATATGTGTTATAAATACTTATTCTGCTTCCAATAGAACTTCTAATTATATGTCTTCCCTATAAATTCAAACTCTTCTCCTCTATAAATTCGAACTTCTATTCTACTTCTAATATGTTAAATGATATTTTTACATTTATTAGTGTTTAAAATTCTAAAATTCTAGAAAATTAGAAAAATAGATTGAGACGATTTTAGAGCGCCACCTTAGCTCCCACATATCCTCCTTTATATACTTTTAAATTTTAATAGAACTTTTATTTATATGTTTTTTCTATAAATTCGAATTGTTATTCTCTATAAATTCGAATCCATATTCTACTTCCAATAGAACTTTTAATCATATGCGTTATAAATACTTATTCTACTTCCAATAGAACTTCTAATCATATGTCTTTCCTATAAATTTGAACTCTTCTCCTCTATAAATTCGAACACTTATTCTATTTCTAATATGTTAAATGATATTTTTCTACTTCTAATAGAACTTTTATTTATATGTTTTTTCTATAAATTCGAACTCTTATTCTCTATAAATTCGAACTCCTATTCTACTTCCAATAAAACTTTTATTCATATGCATTATAAATACTTATTCTACTTCCAATAGAACTTCTAATCATATGTCTTCCCTATAAATTCGAACTCTTCTCCTCTATAAATTCGAACATCTATTCTACTTCTAATATGTTAAATGATATTATTACATTTATTAGTGTTTAAAATTCTAAAATTCTAGAAAATTAGAAAAATAGATTGAGACGATCTTAGAGCGCCACCTAAACTCCCGCTATCCTCCTTTATATATATATATTGATATTGACTGTTGATGTATTGGAGTAAATTTCTTTATAAAAATTTTTTTTTTATCGGGACAAAAAGGATAAGGCTTGGAAAATCAATTCAATCCTCATCACCACACTCCATTTCGCTCCAAATGGGATCTACTCTTGTTCCTCAGGTTCACCCATTACTTCTTTTCTCTACTTAATTAATCATGTCTATGTAGCTACATAGTGTTTTAAATTCGTATGAAAAATGTAATTTAAGAGTTTTACATGTTATTATTGAATTGCAGGCACTATGTTTGATGTCAAGAAACCATACACAATGCCTTCCCCAAAAGCTAGGGTTTTGCATTTCTTCTGTTTCTTTTCGCTCTTCGTTTTCGAATTCCAGTGTTTTGTTTAGCTCTTCGAAATTGCGGAACCGTTCTTTGTTTGTTAGAGCTGAATCCGAAGCATCGGAAAGCAGCGTAGCAGTGGCTGAGAATGAGGAAGGTGAAGAGGAAGCTGTCGTTGAACCGGAACCTGAAATTGCGAAAAGGAATCCTATTGTCAAACTTGGTGATATAATGGGGGTATTTTTCGATACTCAATTCTCTATCATGTATGCCTAATTCTGACATTTTATTGGATTATGAACTTATATTTGTTTACTTATTTTACCAGCATTTTGTTTATAAGTTGTTTATTTATTTTTTTATAGTTAAATGCTAATGACATTGAGCGAGATTGTGGTTGAAGTGAGATGTGATGGATTATTACAATTAACTAGATGTTTGTTTGCTTAGATATTGAACAAGCAAGCTATTGACGCGTCAGTGAGTGTAAGGCCTATTCCGGACCTACGAAGCGGGGATATTGTGGAAATCAAATTGGTAATGTGTTATTAAATTGAAATTGGAGTTTTATCTCTTCCTGTATTTTGCTTTGGGTGTGTGAATTTTGTGACCTTGTATATGGATTATAGGAAGTTCCGGAAAATAGGAGGAGGCAGTCTATTTATAAAGGAATTGTGATCTCAAAGCAGAATGCTGGTGTTCACACCACAGTTAGGATTCGGAGAATTATTGCAGGGATTGGAGTGGAAATTGTGTTCCCTATGTAAGTTCTACTCTCTTTTTTTGTCTGTTGATTAATAGTCTAATACATGTCATACTTATTATTGTGAGCTTGTTGATATTCTCTTATCTTTTTATCATAACATATCATGTGCATTTGAAGTCTGCTTTCTGTTGGGTTAGATATTTGATTTAGCTTATACATGAATCTCATTGACAGTATTACTACAATATAATTTCATTAACTGAATGTTAAATGTTTTTTCCTTCCTGTTTCAAAAGCAATTTGATGGTTGATTGTGGTACATGTGAGAAAGAAACAGCATTCAACTAGGATAAAAATTGCCATCATTTACTGTAAATCAAGCAACATATTTTTTACCTATATTAGTCAATCAGTCAGGTAGTATTAATATCTCAAATATACTACATATGCCCAATAATTACTTGTTAGTTTATTTATACCACATTTTTACCATGCTTGTTATGTGTTTATTTATGATAAAGTATAGCTATTAAAAGTTTGCTTGGCTAGTCTGGTGCGTACCTAACCCATATTTATCTTCAGGTTCTGGTTGGCTTTGAATCCACTTATAATCAAAGTGTACTCACACCACATCCATCATACTAGACAAAGAAGAACGGTCTAAGTTTAGGCTTAGGTCATAAATTAATGGTCCCATTTATATGATCAGAGTCTATGATTGCTGTTTACTGGAAAATTTTCAGTTTAATTAAATTAAGACCAATTCTGGAGCGTTCAGTACTAGTGCCCAACAAATTCTTCTGTTTTTTGGATGCTATATATTTAATAGTTGTTGAGTGGCAGATTAGTTAGCAGTCTCTCGAGCTGGTTACAATCATCATAGGGTAACATCAGTTAGGACTTGTAACAATTGGTAGCTCTTGGTTGCTTTTATTGGTTAGTCTGGAAAAGTACTGATCCCTAGCCGGTCAACTTACCTTTTGATCTTTCCTCTCAAGTCTCAACATAGTTTGCCAGAATTAAAATATCCTCAGTTGATCTCGTGATCAATAGACGATAACTGTAAAAGATACATATACATAACACCTTTATAAGCATGTTGTTGATGTGCTATCTTAATTAATACTTTAGATTCCAGAGGGAGTATATTCAATTTTTGTTTTCTTAATTTAACAAAGGACTCTGATGCATTGGGTAATTGTTATATTCGATTAATATTGGCTTTTAGTTTACATGGTCAAACCAACTTGAATACATTTAGTTTAGTTCGTATCTGTTGTTCCGTGCCTGTACTTCATGCTGCATTCAGTTTAGGCTTCTAACTATTGACTTTATTTGAACTAGTTGACTTCTTTGATATAAAATAGAAGATGACAGGTCTGTAATACTTTTCAGAATACAACAAATATGGAACACGGCAGCCTTTATATCTTGATTTTATTTACGTGGACAATGTTCATGTTTGGATTCTTTGGTACATAATGCATAATACTATTTTTGGGGAAATGAAGAACCCCAATATGCTTTTTTATTTAGGGAACTGATTTAATTTAATTGTTTTTTATCATATTATCACAGATATTCCCCAAATGTCAAAGAGATTAAAGTAGTGAAGCACAGAAAAGTCAGAAGGGCTAGGTTGTACTATTTGAGAGACAAGCTTCCAAGACTGTCTACTTTCAAGTGATATTCCGTCAGCTTAGGCTGGGTAGCATTTTGATGTATTTATATTGTACAAGACAGCTTTTTGATAAATATCGCTCTGTTGATAAATATCGCTTGGCTAATCTGAATATCGAAATACAAGAAACTTATGTTGTAACATTGCTTTATTACTTTTTAAAGTAAGAGTAGCAAAATTCTTGATTTTGATTTTGAATGATCTTCCCGGTGAATGGTGATCCTCATATCTTGCCATTAGTCATTAATTGTGTGTACATCGTGAATCTTGTAGGGATATCGAAAGTTAATATTATTATTGTCGATTTCTGTTATTGTGCGATGAGAATTGGTTTGAATTCTGATTATGAGTTGGCTATGCTCTGGGTTGAAAGGAACAGACTGTAAATTACGTATTACTTTAGCATTTGTTTTGAATCCAGGTTAAGCTACTAGGACACAAGAGAGAGCCATGATCTGCATCACAATATAGTGCAGCTTGGTCATAAGGCAAGAGGATTTGAATCATTTGCATCACCTACATTAAAGGAGAGATGAATAGAATCCTTTCATTACGATTTACCCATGTAGGGAGGTTGATCATTATTCATTAGTGCGGTTGTTTTACTGTTTTACGCATCAGACAAATGCAGCAAATTCTCAGCTCAAGACTCTGGGAAGAACCCTTCACCTGGATACTCAGACCTGACAGTCTTACAATGAAATGCTAAGCAACTTTGATAGGCTTGCTAGTGGTGCTTCATTCTTTTGTCGTGCAAGAACCATGCACAACTGATATTACTCCTCCCTGGAAATGTGCTGTTTTGATTGAGAATATCAAATCCATGATATCTACATCAAACATTTCTTTATCATTTGCGTCTCATTTTTGCAATATTTGTCCACTGGATTGCTAAACAAACTTTTCTCTTTAATCTCTCTCGATTGGGTTTCTAACTAGGGCCGAGTATTCGGTTATTCGGTAACCAAACCGAAATATAATTAAGGTTAAGGAATATCGAATAAGGAGAAAATCTATAATCGAATCATGAACTGAAATAATTTTGGTTATTTTATTGAATTGAATTAATAATTTCGGTTAAAACCGAATATCAAATTAAATATCCAAATTAAAAAAAGCACTTCTTGATTCTGTACAGCAACTGTTAAGATTAAGATAAATATATGATTCTACCCCCCAATATAAATATATGGTATCGAGCTCTGGTTGTGGGAAGTCTCAAATTCGAATCCCTCCTACCCCAATATTCTCATTCCCATCTATTAAAATATTGAAATTATGTGCTATCCAAAGAGAGACAAGATATCCACCTAGTATTGAAAATCGACTAATCGAATACTAGGGCCAAGAAAGCACGAACAACATAGTGATTCACTCTTTAATCTAAATAATGGACCTTCGAGTGATTGAATGTTAAAATAAATATATGATCTTGGTAAGCTTACCTAACATCCTTACCTAACATCCTGAGATTTTAAGAAAATTGGTAACTTACCAAAACCATTCTGAATGCGCACTCTGTTTCAATTGATATTATAATTCAAGCATCTCATTTTGAGAAGGAATGCTCCATTCCTTACTAGGGATGGGCATCGGGGCACTTCGGGGCCGGGGAGTGCTATCCCCGCCCCCATCCCCGAATTCAAACCCGATCCCCGTCCCCGGCTCGATCCCCGTCGGGGATTATTTTTTATTCCCCGTCCCCGGCCCAAACTGGTAACGGGGATCCCCGCGGGGAATCGGGGAATTTCATTTTAAACAAAAAATAACATTTTAAACACTAACTAGTGAGTTTGAAACAATTTTTTAAGCACTAAATTAAGATAAAAAAATATATTACTTAAATAAACAATTATAAATAACATGGAAATGAAGTTATTTAACTACTAGAAAGACAAACATATAAGATTAAAATATCATTTTGTTTCCAATATAAAGTATTGGAAATTCGTATATATTAATATATGATTATTAATATATATATATATATATATATATATATATATATATATATATATATATATATATATATATATATATATATATATATATAATGTGGTGGAATCGAGTTGGGGATTGAGAATCGGGCCGGGGATCGGGGATCGGGCCGGGGAGACATAAAATCCCGGCCCCGGCCCGCTCCCCGATTTTTTTTGAAAATTGTCCCCGCTCCCCGGCCCGTACCCGAAAAAATCCCCGATTCCCCGCCCCGTTCGGTGCGGGGATCGGATCGGGATCGGGCGGGCCGGGGTGAATTCCCATCCCTATTCCTTACCACCCCATTTTCTTCACAATTCTTATCATAACAAATTTGCACTATCTCAATTTTTCCCAAATCTTCTCCCTAATGTTCACTAATTTCCTTTAATTTCACTCATTCCATTCCATTCCATTCCATTCACCCCAACCAAACACAACACAAGTGTTTAATCAAGTTATAAATTATGAAATTATATTTTATATACACTTTAAAATACGTAGTAATTAGTGAAAAAATTGTAAAAAATGAGAGGGATAAAGGGAGTACTATATTATAAAGTAGAGAGAACATATAATATGCATCAAATTAGGGTACCGTATAATATTTGATATAAATAATATATATATATATATATATATATATATTTATATATTGTTTATTTTTTTATTATATAATATATATTTCGATTAGTTTTGCAATTTCAGTAAAAAAATTGAATTAATCGAATAATCAAATAACACAAAATTTTATAACTGAATTAATCGAATCAAAATATTTTAATTATTATTTTAATTCGATTTTCAATTACCCGAAGGTCCAAAACCGAATGCTATTTCTAACCTTCCTGTCTCTTACTCTATCCGTTCCATTTTAGTTGGCACGTCCACGTCCGTAGGAAGCTGGCTGAAGCCCCAGTTAGGAGGGTCGAGAGTCTTGCGGTTGTTGGGGCGAGGAGGAGAGGCAGGCCGAGGAGGTCGTGGGAAGAGCAGCTCGGGCTGGATTTGAAGGCCTTAGACTTAAATGAGACCATGCTCGCGGATAGGTGTTCTTGGAGGCGGCGTATCAGAGTAGTGGATTCCCTTTTAGGGTGCGGCTCTGTTGTCGAGCACCTCAGAGTTGGGTTGTCTCGGTTAGCGATTTTTTAGAAGTTCTGCCTTAACGTTCTCACTTTTCGTTTTTAGTGTCGTCTGTTTTCTGGTTTTGCAGTTGCATGGAGCTTGGCTCGGTGTTATCTCTGTGCGGGATTTTTCGTGTGGTTGGAGCGCATCAAGCTTTGAGTATCATAAAGCCTCCCAGGTATGTATGCCCCATGTGGAGAACGACATGGGCTCAGGTATGACATTCATCATTTCCGTATCATATGGTTCCCTCTGTATTTATCACACTCTTTGTATGTCGTGCACTTAGCCGAGGGTCTTCACGGAAACAGCCTCCCTGCTTTAAAAGTGGGGGTATGGTCTGTGTACAACCTACCCTCCCCAAACCCTGCTCTGAGCGGGATATACTGGGTTTGTTTGGTTTGGTTTGGTTTTTATTTATAAAAAAAAAATTGTCCCTAAATAATTGTCACATTCCTAGTTCCAATACATATTTTTATCAATTTTTTCATATATACCCCTTTATTTCTAATACCAATGTTTGACTTTGTATTTAATATACACACTCATAACTAGAGCTGGCAATTCGTTCATTTTGTATACTTTCGTGTCGTGTACTTTCGTGTTTCGTGTACGTAATGTCAAATCCAAAACCGATCCGTTAAGGATTCGTTTCATTTCGTGTATGTGCACCTTCATTTCGTGTACATTTCGTGTCGTGTTTCGTGTAATTTTTGAATAAAAATATTTAAATATTAAATTTTTACTAGTCGAGTCTTATGTCAATATATCATAAAAAATCAAGTGTGCTCAAGTCTTGTGAAACTAAAATTTGAAACTATATTGTAATTATCTTATGTAAAAATTATATATATAATATTATTTTAAAATATGTATTCATATAATTTTAATAAAGTTATTTAAATATTTATTTATTTCGTATATTTTCGTTTTGTATCGTGTGCCCAAGGGTAAACCCAAAACCGACATTAAATTCATCCGTATAATTTCGTGTTCGTGTACTTTCGTGTTCGTGTACTATAATGGTCAACACAAACCCGTAATTTTCGTGTCATTTTCGTGTCGTGTACGAAATTGCCGGCTTTACTCATAACTCGTCATTTAATATATACCCCTTTATTTTTATACCAATGTTTGACTTTATATTTAATATACACACTCATAACTCGTCAATTAATATTAAGATTAAGAGCAAACATAAAAACAAAATACATAACTAAATCTTTCTTAATATGTGTATTTTTTGCAAATGTGCCAACTAAAAAGGGGAGAGGAGCGCGATGAGATAGCCAAATGGTAATGGCTTATATTTGTTGTCCCAGAATCCAAGGTTCGATTCTCGCTCACCCTCGAGATTTGTTGGAACAGATACTCATTTGTAAGGCATATAAGCCTAAATAGTAAAAAAAGGGGGAGGGAGTATAATTTTTGATGAGAAGTGTTTTCTTTTAACTTTGTTTGGGGTCGATTTTTGTAGCTCCAAATGTCAAAAAATAAATTAATTAATAGCAGTTTCTTTAGAGGAACATGTTGTAATTTAAAGGAGCATGGGTGACGTGGCACGAGGCCATTGGGTGAAAGACGTGGTTTTTTGTTGTGAAAAAGTTCAGACCACAACACGGAACACGCATCTTTACTCTTTAAAGATGAAATAAAATATCTAGCATTAAAATATTTGACAAAATGGTACGTGAGCGGCGAGCCAAGCATAATTGCTACGAAAGCCCCATTTACAAAATCTTATTTTTCAAAAATAAGTTACTTATTTTGAAAAAAAGTACTTAAATATATATATTTTTTCTGAAATAATAACTTATTTTTGCAAGATAATGAATATTGAATTCCCTGTACACATTTTCTTTTATAGAAAAGTATGTTAATACAAATTATTTTCCGAAATAAGTAACTTATAAATTCGAGTTAAGATTTGACAAACGAAACCTAAATCTAAAATACCCCTAAAATTAAATTAGTGGCTGAAAACTATGAAATTTTGTCTTCAAGGAAATGGAAAGTTCTCGAACTCCTATATTTTGGTAATTTTGATTTATATATTTAAATAAATATAGAACAATTATTTTGTATATTTATTTTAAGTCAATTTAATTATCATCACGGACTTTCGTGTGCGCTTCGCAGGCATCTCTGGTAACTTCGCGATGTATCTCATCTGATCTAAGACACCAACCTTTCCGTCTCCTATATATTCACAACAACAATATTTACTCGCATATATCAATCAATTTGAAACTAAATACTCGTATTATCTGTAAACAAGAAAAATCATAATCAAAAGCTTGCATCTATTAAGATAATATACTTTGAATTGAAATGGACGCGTTCGCATCGTTCTTCGAATCGCAATCATCATCATCTCGCAACAGTTGGAGTTACGATTCTCTCAAGAATTTTCGTCAAATCTCTCCCACCGTTCAAAATCATCTCAAACAGGTTTTAATCTCTCTCTCTCTCTCTCTCTCTCTCTCTCTCTATCTATCTATATATCTATCTCTCTATATATGTGTATATTGATTCAATTAATTTGTGATTTTAAATATATGTAGGTTTAATTGTTCATTTTTGATACTTGAGGTTTGAATATGAATGATTTAGGTTTGGTGATTGATTTGAATCGTCGCGATTGTAAATAAATTTTATCTAATCTGTATATGTTTGTATTGGATGTTTTTTTTTTTGGTAACTTATCGGATGTTTGCTTTTGATAGAGATTGGTTGTTATAATTCTGTGGTTTTTGGTGGCAAAATTGTGTCTATTCTTGTGTACATGATGAATGTATGTTTGGTGTTCCAATTCTTTGATTTCATGGATGGATAGATCAGATTCTCTACATATTTGACTTGGCTGTTTCGGTTTAGTGAGGATTATTTGCTAGAATTTTGCGATTTTTAGTAGTGAATTTCGGTCTTACAAATTTCAACATTTGCACGGTGATCAAATTGTTCAAGTCTTGATCTTAATGACAATTTACTGTCACTCTTACCCTTTTCGCTTGAATTATTTGTTTTTCCTTAATTTTTGTGGAATCGTTTCGACGTTTTGTATCAGGTGATTATTGATTAATCTATTTTAGTAGTGAATTTCGGTCTTACTAATTTCAACGTTTGCACGGTGATCAAATTGTTCAAGTCTTGATCTTAATTACAATTTACTGTTACTCGAAGGTCGTTACCCTTTTCGCTTGAATTGTTTGTTTTTCTTTGAATTATTTGTTTTTCCTTAATTTTTGTGGAATCGTTTCGACGTTTTGTATCAGGTGATTAATCTATTTATAGGCTTGTTTGGAAAATTGAGTTCTGATTTAGCATACGGTTCTATTGTCGTGGCTTGAATGTTGCAGGTTTATCTTTCACTATGTTGTGCTCTGATTGCATCAGCAGCTGGGGCTTATTTCCATGTCCTTTGGAATATTGGAGGTCTTCTTACCACAATTGGATGCATGGCCACCGTGGCTTGGCTCCTTGCAACACCTCCCCATGAAGAGGTAAGTATTTGTTTAGCATTTGTGTCTCTGAGATTTTCTTTAGCTTGGCAGTTAGACGAGTTGTTGGGTGCTTGACTCTTTGGTGTTGATGATGTGCAGCAAAAGAGGGTTTCACTTCTGATGGCAGCTGGACTACTTGAAGGAGCCTCTATTGGTCCTCTGATTGATCTGGCCATTGATTTTGATCCCAGGTAAGATGTTACGATAGTTGTTGTCTTCCTACTAAGGTTGTGAATTTTCCTGATCTAATATATATCTTACACACCACTGCTTACTTTATGATGTTTTATTGCTCACTTTGATAAAATTTTCCTTTCATATGCAGCATTCTTGTTGGTGCATTTGTGGGAACTGCTGTGGCATTCGCTTGTTTCTCGGCAGCAGCCATGTTAGCGAGGCGTCGAGAATACCTCTACCTAGGTGGCCTGCTTTCTTCTGGTGTGTCCATCCTTTTCTGGTTGCATTTTGCATCGTCCATTTTTGGGGGATCTCTGG
The DNA here is from genome assembly GCA_036435485.1 of Saposhnikovia divaricata. NCBI lineage: Eukaryota > Viridiplantae > Streptophyta > Magnoliopsida > Apiales > Apiaceae > Saposhnikovia > Saposhnikovia divaricata. The sequence goes on from CM071600.1 coordinate 33,750,905, forward strand.
CAATGTTTAAATTTGAGGTATGTCTGGAATCTATTTTAGGTCACTTGCTCTCTTTCCAAATATTATTGATGTTTTGATCACTATTCCTTTTTAACAAAACTTGGTGATTAAGTGTTAATCCTCAGCACTTGGCAAGTAAAAGAGACATTGAGGCATTGGCCGAAGTTCTCTTGCTTTAAAAATATGCGTAGAGCTGTAATAAACTTTTAGATTAAGCTTTAAAATGGTAATGAGAAGCAAAGCTGATGTTTTTGTTTGATTGGATTTGGAAGTTGTACTTTGGGCTGCTCATTTTTGTGGGCTACATGGTAGTTGATACCCAAGACATAATAGAGAAGGCTCATTTTGGAGATTTGGACTATGTGAAGCACGCACTGACTCTTTTTACCGATTTTGTTGCGGTCTTTGTCCGCATTCTTATTATTATGGTGAGCAGTTCATTATCATTTTCAAGCATATTATCTGTATATTGTTGTATTTTCTTGTATCTTTTGTAGTTTACTCTCGCACAATGTTTGATGTTTTGTATGTCTTGGCAATTCTATTGCAGTTGAGGAATGCATCTGACAAAGAAGAGAAAAAGAAGAAGAGAAGAAACTAAATTGGCTGTGTAGCACAATGCAGTTGCCGTGGCAATGGATGTGATAGACCCCTGATGTTCATATGTTTTTCTTTCCTTATTTTTTTATTTTTTTTTTTGTTATAAGAAAAATACTAATGTCAATGCTCCATACTGTGGTATATGCAATATGTTTACTCACGTCTGTAGTGACATTGTACTGAAACTTTGAAAACAATATTGTGGAGTTTGTGCCAGTGGATTGTGAGTAAATGTATGTGTTCCTTGCGGGCTTTCTACTTTTCCATGAAGTCGTCTTGGTTAGATTGCATAGATTGCAAGTGTTCAGTTGGTGAGCGCACCAGTAGGCTGTGATAGTTTACTTCTTAGTTCTATTAACAAGAACGTTGTTATAGTAGTTTGATAATGGTTCACATTGAATGTGAAAATTCATACTTTAAACTATTATATGATATGTTTGAAATTCATGTATATTAATAATATCAGAAGTTACAATTTTTTTCTATATCTAATACGAGAGAACTGAAATGGGTAATAAGGAAAAAACATCAAATGCTGCCCCGAGAGTAAATGGAATAAGATTTATACTTTCATTTAGGAAAATTACAAAACCCATATTATAATTTTTATTTGGTCCTTTCTTTATGTTTTTTATTACAATTTTCCGATTTTGAGATAAAAGTCTATGATACTGGAAAAATGTCTGGGTTTTCTTGGTTTTCAGTTCCAATCTTTATCACTGAAATTTTTACTAATTTGTGTTCATAAATTTCCTATACGTTTTCAGTTCTTCAGAAATTGTCCATAATCTTTTATTTATTTTTTTTTCCATTTCACTCATCATATACACAACCTAGGTGTCTTCTTAAATCTCTAATAACAGTACAATAATATTTTTTATATATTTTATTTAATTCTTTATTATTAAAAATAATTTGTGTTAATAAAAAGGATAAAATTATTATGAATACATTATTAAAAAAGGAAAACTATTTATTAATGAATTTGAACGATAAAATTGAGAAAAAAAATGATTTTTTTTTGATAGAAAACTGCTAATTTTTATTAATAACGTAAATCCATTTCAATACAATTTGGAATTTTAATAAGAAATATGACCTGAATAAATATATTATGATTTCCTAACATGTCTATGGACCATCATATTCGAATATCTCATGACAAAAAACAAAGAAACTTGGTAAATCATTTAAAAAATCATTAACAGCCATCTTCGAGTAACATTTTTGTCTCGATAATATTACTCATAACTGATTTTCTCAAAACTAATATTAGAAGATGACTTTTCAAGTAACTGATTTAAATTTTTTGATAATATGATGACATTTTTTTAAATTTTGTTAATTTTTTTCAAGTTTCTTTGTTTTCAAATATACATAACGATAGTCAAAAAAAAAATATACATAACTGATTTTCTCAAAACTAAAATTGGCACTACGGTTTTTTCCCCTGCATTTCCGAGACAAAAAATTACCATCTGTTGCTAACTATCTTCATATTCCTCATTCCTCATGTAATTTCTACTTTTAAATGTTCTTATGGCACTGCTATGTATATCATCTGTATAATTAGATAGTCAGTACTGGAAAGTATAACCATGACTCATTATAGTAGGAACAATTAAAAGGGTTAACATTTTAATCAGTACAATTTGGTCTCGAAAAATTGTCAAGCGTTAATTTGCCGATAAAATGTTGAAACTTATGTTGTGTTTGGTTGGGGTGAATTAAATTGGAGGGAATGGAATGGAATTTGAATAAGAATATAGTTAAATGTTTAAAAATTTCATTCCTTACATTATTTCATTCCTAACCAACTAGGCTAAAGTTTAAACACACCAATTTAAAAAGGAATCTACAACCTATTTTCTTCCCAAATTCTATCATACAAAATTTGCATCCACTAATTTTTTTTTAAATCTTACCTCTCATGTTCATTGTATTCCTTTAATTTCTATTCATTCCATTCCATTCCATTCTCCCCAACCAAACACAATGTTATGTTGTGTTTGGTTCGCATGAATGAATTAGGAGGGAATGGAATGAGATTTTGAGCTAAATTATGATAAAATTTTAATATTTTTCATTCTGTTGTTGGAGGAATTTCGTAACAACACGAAATCGGAGGGATGTTGGAATAATAGGGTGAATTTGTGAGTATGTGGCTGTTTTAGAGGATTTAGGGTATATGAAAAAAGAGGGGCTGGACTTGGCAGGTGTCTCGATTTGTCTCGTGTATCGGTCGTCTCTTCTGCCAAGATGCCTACGTACCTATATGTTTATATAGGATCAAGCCCACGTAGTTCTGTGAAATTGATTTGTGTCTATCCCTTAGAGACTTTAGGGATAAACTTCGTTAATCTTGGTGATTACTGATTTTATCTGATTTAATCTTATCGTTGTGATATCTTCCTGATTTGAAGAATATCGTTTGGGGATATTTTCCGTAATTGATTGATTGAGATTGATTATTTCCTCGTTTCAGGGAGAGGATATTACTTAGCGGTTAAGTAATAATTATTAATCTGAATTAATAATTAATATGTATTAGAAATTTGGGAGATTATTAGACATGCCAAAAATATGGCATAACATCTAGCCCCCAGTTCTTCAGTGTAGCTTGCTGCAGTGGAGAACTAAACTTTCTTCGAGCTTCCAAATTTCTTCAAACGCTGAAAAAACTTAAAATAGATGATTAGAAAAACACCTTAGAGCACCACTGTGCTCGTTAGGCGTATGCGGATGCAAGTGTGATAGCATGCGATGACCACTATAGGATAGATATTTGCCAAGGTTTTCAAATGTGCGAGCATAAATAATATTTTTGAAATCCTTTGCGATCCTTGTTGTCTAGTTAGGACCTTGGCGCTTGTATATATCCCGGATTGGCATACACGCTTTTCAAGTGTCTGATGCAACCACATAAGGATGTGTTTGATGCAATCACATAATGATGTGTCTTGCGGAGTCTTCGATTTAGATAAGATGTAGATGTAGATGTACATGTAGTTGTGCATAGGGATGCCTCCACCCATGCGATCTTGAGAGATCTGGCCATGGGCCTTCAATGTAATTGTGCATAGGGATGCCTCCACCCATGCGATCTTGAGAGATCTGGCCATGGGCCTTCAATAAAGATAGCTTGCATAGGGATGCCTCCACCCATTCGATATAGTGATATCTCATAGGCCTTCAATAATCCAAAGGGTGCTGCACTTTACTAAGCATATAGCATTGCGAGATTTATAGCTTGTCCAGGCTACCCTACTTGACAATTTAGTTCGCAAGTTTGAAAATATTTTTGACATATATGTACTATCGCGACAATATATGAAAAATCTTTTGCAAATCCATATGCAATAATAAATATGCTCGTTTAAGAATGTCGCGATATTTACTTTCTATAAATATAATGTCCTTTTTCTTGTAGAAATTCTTTTACAAAATTATGCGTCTCGCGTATATAATTTTGTTCAAAATATGCAACTCGTACGAGATTGTAAAATATCCACAATCAATCAGCATAAAATCGGCAAGTCATCAGTATAAAAATATCTCGTACGATATTTTTCAAAATCGCAATAATTTTACAAGCATAAAAATAGATATCTCGCACGAATTTTTTGAATAATAAATATTTTTCTGTAAAAATATTATGAAACATGATTATGCATGCATGGCATAATATATAATCGGCAGAAAATAAATTGAAGAGATAAAGTAAAACTTATCTTTATTTTTTGTTTATCCGGATTGGTACTGCAGGTCTGCCATGGTTAATTTGCCAATTTTTTTTTCTTTTATGCCGCACTTGCCTGATGATGCTGCTAGCCTGCTAACTCATGTGATGGTCCTCTTTTTTATTTTTTTTTTCTCTGCTACCATGCTTCGTTTCGTTCCTTTTTTTTCATTTTTTTTCTTGATTTTTGTGAATCCTTTTTCCTCATGCGGGCTCCACCATGCCTTATGTCTTGGTTTTACTGTCTTCACGTTTGTTGTCTTCTCTTTTTTTTTACTCGCTGCGCGTGTTGCTACTCTGAAGGTGGGTTCCGTGTTATATATTGCAAACGAAGCCTCTTTCTTTTTTTTTTTTGGTTGTCCACGAATATCTACTGGCCTTTTTAATTTTGATCCGGTAGATTCTGAACAACTCCTTTGCTTTGTTTACTTTGTGATCTTACTTTGTAATCTTCCAGTACTGCAGCACATCTTTTTTCGTACTGTGTACCAAGTCACCATTTTTTTGCCGTTGTTGTCCATCTTTCAATACTAAAGTCGAGACGATTGATTTCCATGTGTTTTGACTTCTTTTTTTTGTCTTTTCTCCCGTGTCACTTCGTGCTTGCATTTTTTTTTTTAGTTCCTCTCAACTGTTGCTGTGCTTCTTCCTTCTTACTTTTGTCCACGTAGCTTCCTTCGGCTTCCTTTTTCTTTGTTCTCGTCGTTACAGCTGCTGCCTTGCTTTTTTTTTTTTTAAACCGTCGAAGCCCCTAGTTATTTTTTTTTTGTTTCATGCTGACATGCTTCGTTTCTGCTCTCCAATTTGTGATCTCCTGCTTATTGCTTCTTTTTCTTTAATTTGATTCCATGTCGCATGCTCTTTTCTTACTTCATCGTTGTTTCTTGATTTTTGTGATTGCTGACATCCCTCCACCGCCGTCCTGTCAAAACCACTTTGATTGTGTTCGAACACCGTAAATTGTAAATTATTCGTCCTCCTCGAATAATTAAAGGCCCCTCCTTCTAGCGCCAAATGTTGTTGGAGGAATTTCGTAACAACACGAAATCGGAGGGATGCTGGAATAATAGGGTGAATTTGTGAGTATGTGGCTGTTTTAGAGGATTTAGGGTATATGAAAAAAGAGGGGCTGGACTTGGCAGGTGTCTCGATTTGTCTCGTGTATCGGTCATCTCTTCTGCCAAGATGCCTACGTACCTATATGTTTATATAGGATCAAGCCCACGTAGTTCTGTGAATTAATTGGGCTTATCCCGAGAGACTTAAGGGATAAGTTACGTTAACGTGGGTAATGATTGATTTTATCTGATTTAATCTTATCGTTGTGATATCTTCCTGATTTGAAGAATATCGTTTGGAGATATTTTCCGTAATTGATTGATTGAGATTGATTATTTCCTCGTTTCAGGGAGAGGATATTACTTAGCGGTTAAGTAATAATTATTAATCTGAATTAATAATTAATATGTATTAGAAATTTGGGAGATTATTAGACATGCCAAAAATATGGCATAACACATTCCTTCCTCATTCCATGTCTAACAAAATATATAAAAACTCATGCATCTCTATTTTGGAAGGAATGTTCCATTCTCCCCCTACCCATTTTCTTCGCAAATCTCATCATAGGAATTTTGCACCCATTCATTTTTTTTCAAATCTTCCCTCTAATCTCTATAGTTTTCCTTTATTTTTACTCATTCCATTCCATTCTCCCCAACCAAACACAACATTAGAGTCCAACGTTTTCCCACGGATCCATTAGGTACTGAATTCATTTTGATGGAGTACTCAGCTTAGGAAAGTTTGGTTGTTTGTAGGTTGCATTGGTCCAAAGTTTGAAACAATTTCAGTTATGTATATTTGTTAGAAGGAAGCTAGTCCATAAGACTGTGCAGCATAATTTTATTGAGCTGGGTTTATTCAAATGTTAAATATGCAGCATTATTTTAATCCTTAGGATTATGCACTCTACTTCTTTTTTCTTGGTTTTGCTAAATGTCTCTTTGCAGACTACTTTGGTTCAGGATTAGCTAATTTTTTCAGTTTAAGTAGAAGCATTTGTTACTTAAACTAATTTGATTGGGTACATAAAGAGAAGTTCAATGGAGAAGCTTATAGAATTTGGTAGAAGAGCAATGTTCTATGCAAGGGTTCTTTCCGGATATGAAGAGCGTAGAATCAGATCTTACAGACTCCAGATACAGCAGCGTCTTGCCAAGGTCTATATTTTCCTTATAAACTAACTTTACCTCAATTTGTGCGTTGCATACGTAGTATTCCTGTTTGCAATTGGGTACTTTCATTGGGAGAGCTGTTTACTAGCTACAAGAGAAAAGAGAAAAAACAAATCAAGTTAACAGATTCTAGTGGAAACTATCTGTAATCAGTAATTGATGCTAGCCAGTACTTGTGAATGATTAAGTTAGAGGATAGTTTGTTTGCTGGTCAATTAAGAAAATGGAAACGTCAAAAAGAGACATACGTGATACGTGTAGTTCTTTAATATTCCCTCCGTAAATTAGCTAGGTTACTATACATTTAATAAATTGGCAGTAAATTGTGGTTTGATTGTTCGAATATGCACTACGCATGGTGTGGAAAAACCAAGGCAGTGTTATACATCCTTGTCTTGGTATGTGTTACATATCTTTCTCCTAGAAATCAGTTAATTATCAAGTTGGTGGATGATAATACGAATTTGGCATTTATAGAAGATATGCTTCTTCTAAATAATTTCATGTTGAAACCTCGTGATTTTTGTTTAATATCATCTGTAGACATATTTATTGCTATTTAAGTGAATAGCATGGAGCTGACAAACATACGTGGTAAAAATCTGTTGCTCACAAGTCGCAACATATGCTATAATCTGAAATCACCGTTGTTACTCTTGAATTAGAGTGAGTGATTGATTTTGTATTCCACCTGCATGTTCCCTTATCATAATGTCTCATGCTTTTAGTTCCCAGACATTCTCTATATTTTGGTTCAAAAATTGGTTCATCATAAAATGTTGATGGTTTTTTATTGTTAAGAGCTTCCTCTTTCAGAATCTTGAAATCCGCATATCTTAAATCAATACACAGTAACTCTTTGAGAATAGTTAGTTTTAAAAGTACTTTCCAGTTTGAATTGAAACATTAAGTGGTGAAAATATGTATGGTATAACAATGCTGCATAATTGTTAGAATATAGGATATATGGTGAGATTATAAAGAGAGAGGAGAGAAATCAGTTGGGGTAGAAGAGAATTGTATTCATACTTCTCCAAGTATTACAAATGAGGTAATTGCCTCTTATATAGAACTATACTTTAACACTATTTCAACAACCCCCAACAATTATTTAATATTACAACCACCCCTAAGATGTCATGCATGATGTCATACCCCCAACAACTCTTTGACACGCCCCCTCACTCGAAATCCATCTTGGGATAAAAAAACCTATCTTGGGATTGAAGAGTGGAACACTTAGAAGCACTTGTGCATAACCTAAGCTTCCAACTAGACCCATCTCTAGGATTGTAATTGAGATTTTTGGGAATACCGGGACTCGACTTACGACCACGTAGTACATTTTAGGCAATGTCAAAAAATATTGAAAGTGCCGCACATGCATATTTTAGGCAGTGAACTGTGTTGTTTGAAATGCAACTACTTCTGCTGCTTTGTCGTCATGGCCACCAATCAGCCCTTGAACTGATTAGAAGTTTTAACAGAATCTGACCAGAGCTGAACCACACGCCAACCAGTGCCTGGCAGCGTGTTTTCTGGCTGTTCTTGTACTGGTTGTTTTCTGGCTGTTCTTGTACTGGTAGTTTTCTGGCTGTTCTTGTACTGGTAGGGGTCGCCTGGTTGTTCTCTGGAATGTGTTAATGAAACTGAAGAAAATAGGCAGCCTATGTTTCCCTTGAAAAACAACAAAGCTTCAACTGAAATGCTCTCAATCTCTCTATAGATCGACTTGCTCTGATACCATGTTAGAATATAGGATATATGGTGAGATTATAAAGAGAGAGGAGAGAAATCAGTTGGGGTAGAAGAGAATTGTATTCATACTTCTCCAAGTATTACAAATGAGGTAATTGCCTCTTATATAGAACTATACTTTAACACTATTTCAACAACCCCCAACAATCATCTAATATTACAACCACCCCTAAGATGTCATACCCCCAACAACTCTTTGACAATAATGTTTTGTTTTGTTTTCATTATACTGAACCCTATCCCTTGACTTCTTATATTGATCTCTTGGTTCAGAATGTGGTTTATGATATTTTTACCTTTTGTGATTCTATGCCAGGCAGAAGAAAGGAAGTCGGCCCTAAAAAAGATACCTGAGCAGATCATAATATCAGCGGTACGACGTATGGTAGAAGAGATGCAGTCATTGAATAAGAAGCTGGAAGAAACAGTGAGTTTCATTTGCTTCTTATATCATCTGCGTGATAGATAAATGTGGCCCAAGTATCCAAATTGTAACACCAGCCTTGGGTTATTCTTCAAGAACTTTGCCATTTGTCCTGCCTGTTAATGCGCCTTCTACAGAATTAATTTACAAAAAAGTTGTCTCGAACAAGCTTTAGGCTCTGACTTTCTTTTATCACATACATCATATTTTTTCTTTTTTCTTTTTTTTTTTTGCTAAATCATATTTTTTCTTTTTATTTTGACTATACTACACATTATGGTGATGCTAGCAATCGCCAGCAAAGATTTGTTAGGAAACATAATAAAAATAATAATTAATGAATCAGTTACAAATCTGAATAATTAGTGTGTGCATCAATTACGGATTTGAAAGAGAGGATTTGGTGGGAATTATAATATCTCAGCTTTAAATTTGGGATTAGGGATTGTGAGTTGTAATGGGTTATAAATAAAGAAGTAATTTGTATGATTGAGGTATCAAGAAATAAGATTGAGCGAAGTGTGAGTGTGGAGAGTGGGTGGTCTCTAGAATACCACCTAAATATTGTGTTTGTTTTCAGTGTGCGTGTGTTTATCAAGCTGGTCAGACCTGGTCTTAACAAGATTCTAATAAGAAGCGGCCCTCTTGGTTCAGTGTAAGAGCATCTCCAAGGGTGAAATGTAAAATTGTTGCCTTGATATGATTGTGGAACTCGGATACTATTGACAGTGACAGTGGCTCTGATCAAGAGGGTAATAAGGTTGATGAGTTATGTATTGTATTTAGTAGTCGATGGGGCGTTAAAGTAACCAACAGTCACATGTTTGGTTGTGGCACGATTCTAAAGGTCGCTGAAGTGGTCATGAAAACCGTGTACCACTACTTCCCCCACCTAAATCTGTAAGAGCTAGGAGCAGAGAGATTTGTAAATTTGAAGAATTTCTTGAGGAATCTATACGGGTTCATATTGAAGAAATATTAGTACAATAGGATGTCTTTAATCTTTATGCTGATATTTAACATTCCTCAAGATCTTTCGTGTTTTTCTCTCTCACTTTTATAATTTTACTTTGTATCTAAAATTTCTACTACAGCACTTACATGTTTTCCTCGCCTAAATTACCTATCATGCTATTCGGAAATGACACCCCGTCTGAATTATTCTTATCAATTTGGTGTTTTCCCCAACTCTGAATTATTCGTTATTTGCTTGATCTAACTCTTTCCTAAGCCTGTAAATAATAGTTCACTTTGATCAGTCCTCTATGTTGGTTGAGGTAATGTCGTTCTTCAATTGCATGCTGACTGCCAAATAAAAGAATGTTTATTGTCCCTGATGAAGAAATAAGAGGAACTGTGGGGAGTTTGTATTTTTTAGAAAAAGTGGTGATGTTGTTGGTGGGACTAAGGATTGGTGATGGTTCTGTTTGTACCTTTTGTATTTCGTGGGGTATGGCACACTTGACGTCATCTATGATTCAAACTTTAATGGATATCAAGATGAATCCCCTTTCTCACTTCATCTGCAAAATTTTCGCTTTTTTCTGTCTATTGATATATCATTATTTCTGCTGTGGAAAGTTTTTACTTTTATTTTCTTTAAACTATCTTTCACTTCCAATCTCTATTAGATTTGAATTTCTAGACCCATCTATTCTTACTCATTTGCACTTCCGTGCTTCATTTATTTCCTAAAAACTATTTAGCCACTTAATTTGTGGGGCATATTGGTATTTTATCCCAGGGAGTATCTTCTGTTAAGAATTGTGCAGAGTCAGGAATTTCAACTGAATTAAGAGGGAGGGAATATTGCTTTTGTTGTGTTATTTTTTCCTTTTCACTTTGTTTCCATGATTTTCTCTTTTGAGTCTACATGATTTAGAAACTATAAATGCACTTTGACTGTCTGCAGGAAGCTGCCATTGACAAATATTTCAGCCCACTCGATAAGGAAGCTGAGATGATAGTAAAAATGCAACTTGAGGGAGAGGAGAAGTCAATGAAGGAGATGGTGAAGACAATGCAAAGGCAGGCTATGCTTGAGAAAGAAGAAGCAGATAAAATTGCTACTGGTCAAGATGCAGATGCAAAGCAACTTATCCAGAATGAATCATCTCCCGACCCTCCAGGTGTAGCAAAATAACCCTTATGTTATAGGGAGAATATTGTATAACAATATTTTGGAGGTTTGCTGGATTATCGGAGCAAAATACGGATATTTTGCTAACAAAAGAAGAACAAAGGATTAGGGTTTGTGTGTATGAATGTGGCTGAGCTTGATAGGTCTTGGGCCACAAGTTACCTAGGCGGGCTAGGGTTTTAAGAGATAAGCCAAAGTCCAAGCCCATGTAGCTAGGGCTGACGTGGCAATGAGTCATCAATCCTATCCATGATCCAGCTGTAAAAGCCTACGACCTCGAACGGATAGGTATGGAATGAAAGATCCATTAGGGCCCTTGCATGCGACCTAGAGAGGCCTGGCCACGCGAAGCGATCCCTTGACGGGAGCCAAACGAAGCGATCCCCGGGTAGCGACCCCGGTAGATGCGACCCCGAGGCTGAGCAGCATGAGAGGCGCATAGGCCCAGTGTGAGAGGATAGACAAGGTGCTCCTGTAGCGAGGTGCAATCACGTAGCGAGCGAGGCGCTCCTCTAATGGAGATATTATGTCCAAAGCATGCTGGGCTGATTCCAATTATGGGCTTTAGTGACCCAATCTTCATCTTCTAGGCCCATCATAGATTATGAACCATCAATTTAGGTAATTAAATCAATTCAGCCATTATGCCAGATTTGGGCATAACAACTACCCCCCGAGTCCATATTGCCATTGGAGATGCGATGTGGACTCAAAGAACACGAGTTGTCACTGCGAAGCGAGCCCAAGAACAGATATAACCCTTGAAGTAGCCGCGACCCCAAGAATTTGAAAGGTTTTGACAGCTGTTGTGTCTTGAAATGTGTGTCCAACGGTCGAGATTTCAACACGTGTCCCATGTCTTTCTCTCTCCTGATGACTATATATACTTCTGTCACTATCATTTCCTTTTTTATTCTCACGAACACATTATTGAAGTGCTGTCAGTTTGCTCCCGGATCAAACGCAAAGAATTCTCAGGCCCTTTCACCAGCGACCCCAAGTTTCTTTCGATTTTTTCAATCTTCTTCTTCAAAAAGTAAGTCTTTTTTCTCTTCTTGCATTTAAATTACTGTTCTTCATTATAATTGCACGATTAGATAGCGTAAATTGCATGCGATGCGGACCCAAATAACTGCGATCCCAAAATGTCAATTTTATGATGCGACCCGTCCTCGCTATTGTAGGAGTGCGATCCGTGATTACTTAGATAGAAACATAGGTTAAGAACGTTAGCCTTTCCCTTAGGATTGCGACCCCCCACATTCCCTGTGAACGACACGAGAACACATAGAGCCTTTCTGTCCGCTTGTTTCTTTCCTCCTTCATTTGTTTTCTGTAAGGACACACACTTAATCATTTCACCCTTTTCAGATGTCTCAAGACGATAGCTCAAGGACACCTTCTCCTATGCCTGATATACAAATCAGCGATGCTGCAGCAGCCAACATCGCAAAAGCTACGAGCACTAGTGAGAGCTCGTTCAAACTATACTTCGACCCTCTATGGTCTAACGAGGAATATACCCGCGAAGTGCCTCTGATTTCGTGGAGAACAAAGCACCCTTCCAGCTCGCGGGATCAATCCCTGGATGTACTCCCAGCCGGGGACGAACCTCACACTATGACTGACATCGAGCATGACATCGCAACTTTGACAAAGAAAGGGGATGAACTCAGCGCTAGGGCAGCGGAAATTCTCTCCAAAGCGCCTCCACAACGAACCATGCCTCCATCACAAACTGTGTCACCCATTCACATAAGTGACTCTCCAACAGATTCATTAGGCGATGCCTATTACGACATCGAGGGAGGTGCTGATAACGAGGCCAACTCTGATGATTCTGACTACGAAGAGCCTTCCTCTGATGATGGCGGCCTCGATGAAGTAGCCAAAGTCGTTAATTTCACTGATTACAATTATGTTCCAGAAGCTTCCCCTGAACCTTACGAACCAACTCCTCAACCTGAGTTAGAAGGAACCATTTATGTTGGTGGTCCTCGTCCTGAAGACATCGAGCCAGGCTCGAAAGTGAAACCCGGCCAACCTCGTGTTTTAGGTTGCAGAGATTTGTCAACGACCCTAGATACAGAATCTTTATCTAAGGCGGTTGACATTTTCAGGCCAGAAGGCAAAATTATTCTTCCCAAATCTGCGATGCGATGCTACCGCTTCGATCATCGAGAGAATGGTGGCAGGGTGCCTCGTATGGTTCTGACCTCGGCCATGATGAAGATAGGCGTATCCTCTCCCCTTCACCCTTTTATTAGGGATGTTTGTGAAACGTACCATCTTGCCCCAATCCAAATAAATCCCAATGGCTACAGAGCCATGATTGCTCTTTACATCCTCTACCACAAGCTCGGCTACCCTGAGTTGGATGCGAGGACCATGGGATATTTCTTGCAATTGAAGCGATGCGGGGCATCAGACTTTGGCTACGTTTATTTCTCCATGTGGCCAGAGTTCAACAAGAAGGAACTATACCACAGTGCCCCAAGTAATGCCGGGTCGTGGAAAGGCCCTTATTTTTACGTCCACGACGTGCCCAGAGTCAAGACCTCCTTTAACTATCTTCCAGGTATGGAACTTAACCTTTTAATTTCATCCCCCTTTCATTCAATCCATGAATTAACTCGTCCTTGCTGAGATCGCAGTTGGTCAAGTGCGAACCGTCCTAAAGGGCGAAGAGAAGCAACGTGCCGATGACGTGCTGAAGACCCCACGGGAGGCTCGCAACATTAGGACTCTTCTTTCACTTGAGAACCTAATCGAGTGCGGTTTTCTGAAAGAAGGGGTCGGTCTTCCTTCTAAAACGAGGCCCTCAGGAGCGAGGAAGACCTCCTTAAAGAGAAAGGCTCGCGAGGAGGCCTCGTCCTCTCGAGTTGTTGTTACCACTGACGAGGGTATTCTCCTCGTTATAATATGACCATTATTCTGTCCTCGCTAACTTTAACACTGCATTCATCCTTACTGTTCTCGCATTTGCATAACTTGTATTATTATCATGCTTCTAATATCATTTTACTTCTATTTTTCAGGCATGTCGGGTAAGAGTGGTCGCAGACCTCCTTTTCTCCAGAAGAGCGGGGCCATACCCGTTCCGAAGACTGCTCCAGTCCCTCCAAAACCAAAATCTGTTGAACTGCCACCTCCTCCACCCCTATCTCTGAACACTGAGATCGTTCAGCGAGCCCAGGGTACCCCTGAGGACCACATCTCCAAGAAAGCCAGAAAGGATGAATCTCTGCTCCCTGCTCCTAAGCATCCAGCCACCGCTACCCCCGTTCATCACCTTTTCGCGAAGCATGGGTATAACCATGCTACCGAAGAGGAGTGCACGAGCTGGGTGGGGGCTGAGCTGATTGATAATGCCGAGTCTCTGTCCAAGTGCTTGTCTGAAGCGTTCATCCGTCAGACTTCTCATCTAAAGGAACTGAAGACCCTTGCCTCCGCTAAAACCAAACTGGAGAAGAAGGTCGCAGTCCTTAGATTCCAGAAGGAAGAGGATAAGAGATCGCTGATGAAGACTCACAGGCTCGCCCTCGAAACAGAAACTGCTTCTCTGCGATCCGAGCTCAAGAAAATCACGGATGAGAGGAATATGTTCAGCAAGTCCCTGAAGGAGGCGGAGGAGCTCGAGGAAACTCTTAGAAAAGAGCATGGGGAGGAGGTCGGCAAGTTGAAGAAGGAGCTCGAGGCTGCCAAGCTCGACCATGATGCTGTTGTAGAGGCCGCCCAAGTTGAATTCATGAAGACCTTCATCCGAAGGGTTCCTGACTTTGACTGGGAGAAGCTCGGGCCTGGAAATGCCGAGTTCGCTGAATCTCTTCGTAAGGAAATAGAAGAAGAGGATGCGAAGGAGGCGGCCAGGCTCGCCAGCGAAGCCACCCAAGCCAACGCAGCTGAAGCCTCCAAGACTTAAACTATTTCTTTGTTTCTGAATATTGAACTGGGGATGCGGACACCCCTTGAATGTCTCGCAATCATGTAATATTGTTTCATTTAACTTTGATAACCTCTAACTGAACTGGGATCGCATGGCGACCCTTTCTTTATGAATATTGCATTTTAACTTTTCCATCCAATATTGTCTCGTTATTTTTGCCCATAACATATTTGCACAAGTAATTTAGCTTCGCTTCTTTAGTACTTTGACTTCGAGATTATATCTTTATTTCATCTTTGTTGAATTGTCTTGAATAATGCTAGATTTGCATGCCTTTGCTTAGATTATTGTAGCAGTAACTTCAAATGCGATCCTTGCATCGTTGAGATGGCTTGGACCTTAGCATGTTAATGTTAACAAACAGGCAAGTAAAATGTACAATAAAAAGTAATTCATAGATAAATTGAACTTTTATATTGATAAACGGGGCAAAGCCCAAACAAGTTGACAAGCGGGGCGAGGCCCAATAATTGATAAGTGGGGCGAGGCCCAATAAATGATAAGTGGGGCGAGGCCCAAACAAGTGGTAAGTGGGGCGAAGCCCAATGCCATTACATCATAAAGGGAAGGTGTCTATACGACCACTACCCCCCAATATTTTGTATGGATTTATTCATGCGAAATAGATAGAAACTACCAGAAGCGATGCCTTTACTAATAATATTTGCGCAAATGTTCCGCATTCCAAGCTCGCGGGATGACCTTATCCTTCATGTCTGTGAGGTAATAAGTTCCCTCTGAGAGAGTAACATAGATTTTGTAAGGCCCTTCCCAAAGACACCGTGGCCTGAGACCTTAGTGTTAGGCATGACTCTCCTAAGCACGAGGTCACCTGTTTTTAAAGAACTTGCTTTGACCTTTCCATTGTAGTACCTCGCTGTCCTCTGTTGGTAAGCTGCGAGGCGAAGCTGAGCCTCGCTTCTTGTTTCTTCTATCATGTCTAGGTATAATCTATGGTTCACCTCATTTGCATCGGGATCGTAGTGTTCCCTTCTGAACGACCCGGAGCCTACTTCAACAGGGACCATAGCCTCGCAGCCATATGTTAAGGAAAAGGGAGTCTCTCCAGTTGTGGTCCTTGGGGTCGTGTTGTATGACCACAAGACCCTTGGTAATTCTTCAGGCCAATTGCCTTTGCTCTCCTCTAACTTGGCCTTCAAAGTATGTTTGATGATTTTGTTGATGGCCTCAGTTTGACCATTTGTCTGGGGGTGACTCACAGCTGAAAAACTCTTCTTGATCCCCAGGTTCTCACAGAATTCTTTCATGTCCTTGCTATCAAATTGTTTTCCATTATCTGATATGAGCTGATAAGGAATTCCATAGCGACACACTATTGCCCTGTACACAAAGTCCTTGAGTTTCTTTGCAGTAATAGTGGCAAGTGGCTCGGCCTCGGCCCACTTGGTGAAATAATCAACGGCCACAACTGCATACTTGACACCTCCCTTGGCCTTAGGTAGCTCCCCAATCAAGTCAATGCCCCACATAGCAAAGGGCCATGGGCTCGTTAGCGAGGTGAGGTGCGAGACCGGAGCATTGCTATAATTAGCGATCCTTTGGCAGTTATCACACCTTCTAGCGAACTCGAAAGCATCCCTTTTCAAAGTAGGCCAGTAGTACCCTTGGCGAAGAATCTTTTGGGCTAGGGAACTACCTCCCGAGTGATTGCCACATATTCCTTCATGAACTTCTCTGAGAATGTAATTGCATTCTTCTCCATCCACACATCTTAGGAGCGGGGTGTTGAACCCTCTTCGATATAGGACCTCGTCATAGATGACATAGCGAGCCGCCTGATATTTGATTTTTCTTGCCTCTTTTTTGTCTTGAGGCAGGGCTCCACTTTTCACATACTCCCATATGGGGGTCATCCAGGTCGACCTTGGGGTCGTTATCTCCATAACAAACTCCTCTGGCACACTGGGTTTTGTCTGAATTTCCAGTGGGATAATTCCAAGTAGGGTGGCCTCGCGACGCGACCCCAACTTTGCTAATGCATCAGCCCCTTGATTCTTTTCTCTTCTAATATGAACCACTTTGATATTGTTGAACTTTTTCATCAACTTCTGTGCACATCGCAGATATAGTTCAATCTGCTCACCTCTAGCTTGCCACCCACTCCAAAGTTGATATGTTACTAGCATGGAATCGCTGTAAGCTGTGAGATTTTCCACCTTCATTTCAAGTGCCAGTCTGAGGCCAATAATGAGGGCCTCGTATTCTGCTGCATTGTTGGTGGCCTCGAAGGCGAAGTGCACTGCACTTTGTATCTTGCGACCTTCTGGAGTTACTAACTCGATGCCGGCCCCAGCTCCTTCCTTATTAGATGCTCCATCAACATATAGTTCCCACCACGAGGCGGAATTTTCTTTCTTAGCCTCGCTAGATGCGGTCTCCGGGATCGGTATGATAGCCATTTTATCTTCCTCAGATTGAGGAGGGAATTCCAGAATAAAGTCTGCAAGTGCCTGACCTTTAATGGGACCACGCGGCTTGAACTCAATATCAAATTGGCTGAGTTCCACTGTCCATTTCAACAATCTCCCTGAGGATTCTGGCTTATGCATTACCTGCCTCAATGGATAGGCTGTGCGAACCTCAATGCTATGGGCCTGAAAGTAGGGCCTCAATTTCCGCGAGGCCAGCACCAGGGCATAGGCTAGCTTCTCCATGTTGGTGTAGCGAGTCTCAGCATCTAACATCCTTTTGCTAACATAGTACACAGGATACTGAACTTTCCCCTCCTCGCGAACTAACACTGCACTGACCGCATGTTCTGACACCGCGAGGTAGACAATGAGCGTCTCCCCGTCCTTGGGCTTGGATAATACTGGTGGCGAGCCAAGTTGCTCCTTGATATTCTGAAAAGCCTCCTCGCATTGAGGGGTCCACTCAAAGTTTTTTCCAACCTTCTTAATTGCCTTGAAGAACTCATGGCATTTATCTGATGATTTAGAGACGAACCGGTTAAGGGCTGCAATCCGTCCCGTTAGGCTCTGAACTTCCTTCACACTTCTTGGGGATCGCATGTCTACCAAGGCCTTTATTTTTGCAGGGTTCGCTTCAATTCCCCTATGATTGACAATGAACCCCAAGAACTTTCCAGACTCAACTCCAAAGACACACTTCTGTGGATTGAGCTTCATTCTGTACTTCCTCAGTATATCAAACATTTCAGCGAGGTGGGCGATGTGATCCCCAGCCTCTTTGGATTTTACCAGCATGTCATCTACATAGACTTCCATTGTTTTCCCAATCTGCTTTTCAAACATCATATTAACGAGCCGTTGATAGGTGGCCCCTGCATTAAGGAGACCGAAGGGCATCCCTATGTAGCAATAGAGACCTCTATCCGTGATAAACGAGGTGTGCTCTTGATCAGGGCCGTACATGGGTATCTGATTGTACCCAGAATAAGCATCCATGAAAGAGAGGAGTGCATGCCCTGCTGTTGCATCCACTAGCTGATCAATCCTTGGCAATGGGAAACTATCCTTTGGGCAATGCTTGTTGAGATAAGTGAAATCCACACAAGTTCTCCATTTTCCGTTTGGCTTCTTCACGAGGACAGGGTTCGCGAGCCAGTCAGGGTAGAATGATTCCCTAACGAGTCCGACCTTGAGTAGTCTGTCCACCTCTTCTTTGAGAGCTTCGGCTCGCTCTCCACTTATTGGTCGCTTTTTCTGTCTAACACCTTTTTTGCTTGGATCCAAGTTGAGCCTATGGCACATCACATTAGGATCGATCCCAATCATGTCTTCATGCGACCAGGCGAACACATCAAGGTTGGCCTTCAGAAAAGTGACCAATCTCTCTCTCAGATCAGGATTGAGTTGCGACCCTATTTTCAACACCTTTGAAGGGTCCTGCACATCAACAAGAATAGGGATCGTGTCTTCAGCTGCCCCCGCTCGCTCCACATGCTCTGGGATGCGAGGATCCAGGTCTAGATCATATTCACGAGCCTGACTAGATTCCGCCTCGCAGGGGTTTACACCTGCGTGCCCAAACTCCTTAACAACAGTTGTTTTCTGAGTGATACCATTTGGCAGTTCTGTCAGTGTAGATGTTTCTTTGCGAACCCATTTCCCCTTTCGGGCTCGCACAGTGGCCTGCTCTGGGCTCTCCTCGCTATCACTATCTGTAGCCTCTTCAACAATCCCTTCCTGGAGAACCATTACTGGCTGCGAGGTTTCCATCATTAAAGCACCTGGTACTGGTTCTACCTGAATTCCCAAATTATCAAAATAACCAGCTGGGAGTTCCTCGATTGATATGATGTTGCATTCATTTGAGGGTCGCGAGGCCGATTTGCGAGCCCTATCTTCCTCCTCACTTTCCATCCTGTCTACCATAGATACGCTACCCTTTTCAGCGGACTTAAGGGCCTTGTTGTAACATTCTCGTGATTCATGCTGCGCCCCCTTGACACATCCCACTCCATTTGGGGTAGGAAACTTCATGGAAAGATGATAGATAGAAGTGACTACCCTCATTTCCTTAAGTATAGGCCTCCCTACAATAGCATTGTATGCTGAAGGTTGATCCACCACCATGAAGTCTGCGATCTGGGTAGTGATGCAGGGCTCGTCTCCTAAGGTCACAGGAAGTCGTATGAGACCCTTGACACTCACCGAGGCTCCAGTAAAACCATACAAGTGTCCCACAGTTGGGATGAGATCTTTATCCACGTAGCCCATCTTTTGGTAGACCTCGTATGTCAGGAGATTCACAGCACTCCCATTATCAACCAGAACTCTGTAGACATTCTGCGATCCAATGCAAATTCGAACAACAAGGGCATCAGAATGAGGGTGATGAACCCACTTCGCATCCTCCTCAGTGAACATGATGTTCGTATCTTCCCCCTTAAAGAGCTTTGGGGGTCGCTCTTGCAAGTGATGTACATTGGTGAGAGGTCGCTCCCTGGCCTCGCGAGCATACCTCTCTCTGGCTTTATTGTTGTCTCCCCCGATGTGGGGTCCCCCAATTATCACATGAATACTTCCGCCTCGCGCTTCCCTTTCTTTAATGACTGGGTTCTGTTCAGGTGGGGGGGCTTGATTATACCCAAGGCCAGACTTGGGATTATGTTTCTTCACCTCGCGAACAGCCCATTCAGTTAATTTTCCTTCACGAATTAACTGATCCACTTGCTGCTTCAGCTCTCGGCAGGTTGATGTATCATGCCCTTTTTGTTCATGAAAGGCACAATACCTGCTCGTGTTTGCGGTCCCTTTCAGACCCATCGGTGTAGGTTTCCTGAATATCCCCTTGTTTTCATTGACAGCATAAATGTGATCAATTGGGGCGACCAGAGGGATATATTTGTCTCCATCCCTCGCGGGGCGAGATCTCGGTGGGGATCGCCTCAGAGGATCGCGATCTCTCCTTTTTGGGCTGGGGTTTCGACTTCGATCCCGTCCTCGCCTTGGACTCCTGGAGTCCTTTCTTTTTACCCCCCGATTCCTATTCCAACTGCCACTCCTTTCATTATTCTTCTTCAAATCTGCGAGTGACTTTTCATCACGCTTGAAAGGCTCAGCGATCTTGTGCAATTCAGAGAGAGTACTAGGGGTCTGCTCTTGTAACTTCTTCCAAAATTCTGTTCCTTCCCTTACTCCAGCGATGAGGAAATTTTTCACAGCTTCGTCATTTGCACCTCGCACGCGAGGCACCTCAGCATTGAACCTTTTGAAGTAATCATGAAGGGTTTCGCCTTCCTTCTGTTTTATGTTTGCTAAGGTGGACACAGGGGGTGCATAGAGCATCGAGGACTGGAACTGTTTGATAAAGATGTCCACGAGTTGCTCCCAAGAATCGATGACAATCAACGCCCCTAGCTTTGAAAACCACTGCTGAGCACTTCCCCTGAGCGAGGCCGCAAATAGTCTACACCTCGCTAGTAACGAAACCTGATAAACATCCATCTCATTGTTGAATCGAATCACGAACTCCGCTGGATCAGTGTCGCCATTATAGGTCATATCAGGTTGATGGCCTCGAAACACTGCAGGAAGCGGAGCGGTTCGAATTTCGTGAGTAAAGGGCGATGACGAGCCCATAGTGCTAAAGATCCCTTTCTCACTGTTCATCGCGTCCAGGGCCTTCTTCAACTCCTCCAGCTTATAGTCTCCTACCTTAACCTCCTTTTCGGCCTCCTTTTTACCTCCAGTACTTCCATGATGAGACTGGGTCTTTTTCAGGACACTGGATTCCTCCTGGTCATTCCCGCGATCCTTCTTTTTACGATCTTCTTCAAGATATTGAGATCGTGCCTGGTCTCGATGAGATGGGGGTCTGTCATCGCGACGATGGGACCGCTCGCGCTCTCTACGGAGAGAGGGGGGTCTGTCATCGCGACGATATGACCACTCGCGATCTCGAGGAGACAATTGTCGATGCGTGCCCTGACTTCTGTTCTTAGGTCCTTCATGACGAGGTGCATTAGCCTTTTCCAACTTTAGACGAAGGTCGTGCTCAGTCAGCTTCTTCCCGAGACGATCAAAAACACTGACCGATCTCCCTTCAGATGAAGCGACCTTGTCATGCGATCCCCCTTTCTGTCCGAGCGAGTCCTCCCCCTCATTCCAGTCAGGGTTGGTTTGATCTGTTAGGACATCATCGAAGTCATCAACAAGTTTCTTGGGGGGGAGTTTGCTTCCTTCCCCAGGTGCTCTACCGCCTGTCCTTGCATTCCTCTTCGATCCTCTAGAACTATAGCGCCTCTCTACCTTTGCGACCCTTTCATGCACAGCGGTCACCTGCTCGCCGAGGCCTTTTAGGAAAGACATGACCTCGCTGTTCAATGTCACCCTCTGTGCTGGGGGAGTGTGTTCCTCCCTGTTCCCAGTCTGAGAGTTGTCCTTGGAGGCCTCGTCCTCTGGGGGGCCTCTTGTCAGCGGATCGTCCTTGTTCACCTTATGCGACCCCGGGGTCTCACCATCGTTCCTCTTCTTGTGTGATTTAGTCATCGTTCTCCCAATTCAATGACTAGGCCCCTCCTTCTAGCGCCAAATGTTATAGGGAGAATATTGTATAACAATATTTTGGAGGTTTGCTGGATTATCGGAGCAAAATACGGATATTTTGCTAACAAAAGAAGAACAAAGGATTAGGGTTTGTGTGTATGAATGTGGCTGAGCTTGATAGGTGTTTTTCAGGTAAACTGTTTCTCATCCGTATCAAGGTGCCTACGTACCCTATTTATAGGGATCAAGCCTGACGTAGTTCTTGGGCCACAAGTTACCTAGGCGGGCTAGGGTTTTAAGAGATAAGCCAAAGTCCAAGCCCATGTAGCTAGGGCTGACGTGGCAATGAGTCATCAATCCTATCCATGATCCAGCTGTAAAAGCCTACGACCTCGAACGGATAGGTATGGAATGAAAGATCCATTAGGGCCCTTGCATGCGACCTAGAGAGGCATGGCCACGCGAAGCGATCCCTTGACGGGAGCCAAACGAAGCGATCCCCGGGTAGCGACCCCGGTAGATGCGACCCCGAGGCTGAGCAGCATGAGAGGCGCATAGGCCCAGTGTGAGAGGATAGACAAGGTGCTCCTGTAGCGAGGTGCAATCACGTAGCGAGCGAGGCGCTCCTGTAATGGAGATATTATGTCCAAAGCATGCTGGGCTGATTCCAATTATGGGCTTTAGTGACCCAATCTTCATCTTCTAGGCCCATCATAGATTATGAACCATCAATTTAGGTAATTAAATCAATTCAGCCATTATGCCAGATTTGGGCATAACACCTTAAAAACATCATTAGCATTAAATACATCCAAGAGGACTTATGTTAATTACCTCTATCGCCCCCTTCCCATGGCTATACTTCCCTTAATCCTTTAAATCCTCGTCAACCAGCGGTGTTCAGTTATGCACTGCCAGTGAAAAATTGCTTTTGCTTAATTTAAACCGGCAAACAGTCTTGTTTTCTGCTGTGGATAGTTCGCTGTCCAGAATATCGTACATCTCAGTAAACATGCATCTTGGAGCGACTACGAATGCGATGCATGTAGAAAATAATACCAAGTTAGTCTTCTGGTGTGACCTTGTGACACTTGATGCTCCAATGTTGTTAATTTTTGCTTCGTTTTTTCGTGGGAACAATGAAACACTGTTCCTAGTTGTTTCTTTGATATTTTTTCATTCCAATATTTTGATTGGCTTAGTTGTATGCAATTCTGTACTAGGGCAGAAGGGAATATTTAATCATGTCAGAAACGATTTTATGTGTGTCGTGTGGTAAATGACATTTTTGTAGGAGGAACAAGATAATGAAATGTAGGCAGATAGTTTCGAAATAATAAGTTGAAAGGCTGAAAGCATATACAGTTTGAGTTATAAATTACTCAGCTTCAGAATACAGTTTGAGTTATAAATTACGCAGCTTCAGAAGTTTCACTCCCTCACACACGAGAAATACTGTAAAGTAAAAAATCGACCAATTTTCAATCTGGCCCTCTCTTCCAAATATAAACATGTAGAGTAGCAGAGATGCACAAAAGATCAGTGCACCTGAATTATTTTTCAAACTTTCTTTTGAACGGGAATAGAAATACTTTTCGGACCAAGATTTTTTGTGCACATGTACACACACCCGAAATACCGTAATAAATATTTTGGCCACCAAAAGGTCCAAAACCGTGAGTTATTGTCTTTTACTTTATACCTATACCAGTATGGCAGTATCACAGACTCGCAGTGTTTTTTTTGCTTGTCACAAACTCACAGTGTTAGTATGCATCTAAGTGCTTTTGTGACTATATGTTCATGTATGTATTTCTGGTTGATGTACAAGTGTTAAAGCATCCAAAAGCTAAAAAGCATTGCTATTTATATGATAGAATTGTGATGGTAATAATAACGATGTTATATCATCATACTGTTTTCAGTTTAACACATTATTAGAAGATACATAGATTAGTGTGTTTATAGAGCACGATTGGATAGTCCAATTGATAAGGGTTTATTGATGATTTTGGTTCATTCCAAAATTTTCTTAGAACAAATACTTATTAATTGTAATGCTATCTATACTAACCTTACTTAATTACAAATAAAATCCATCCTACTAACTAATTAATTTCTTTTTTTAATTAAACATATTACCTTTTCTATTTTGCATTAACTAATTAATTTCTCTTTTTAGGTAAAATACAGTATCTTTTATATTGTATCTAACTAAAATTTCTCCTTTCTTATAAACACTACGAGCAATTTTTTTTAATAAAATAACATAATTATATTATAATTACTATTAATTAATCAATTATCTTTTTCAGCCAAAACATGTTACCTTTTCCCTATTCTATAACTAAAATATCTTTTTCTCCAATTATATCACGGGTGGTTCTATTTAATAAAATAAAATAATAATATTAAAATACTAATAATTACTGATTACCTTTTTCGGCTAAAACATATCATCTTTTCCATATGGGTGAGTGCCCTAAATACCCATATTTTCACTTTCTCTCACCAAAATGCCCAGCGCGCGACTGTACCGCCCAAAATACCCATGGGACACGCTACTGTGTGCAGCGCATCCCATGTCACGCCTCTACCAGAAGCGTATCGTGTGTATACGCCCCTAGAGAAGGTGCAAGCTACCATGGATGCGCGCCCTTGGGAGTGAAGCAACAGCTAATACGCATTTTGTAACGGCGTATGCTGACGTCAGAGATGACATCAGCATACGCATTTGCAACATGCGTATCATTGGATACGCATTCTGGAACGGCGTATCTCACGCCTGTTCATCGTCCCCAGAGCTGCCGACGAAGGCGATTCCGAATTTTTTTTTTGTCGTCTCCATTCGTCCACATCCCAAAGTTTCAAACCACATACCATATATCGTTGGAACCGCAATTCGATGCTCTACAAGACTATACTAGTTTCATAACCTTTAGTTTTCCGGATTTGCAACGCCCAATATGGCGATTTCATCACCGTCGTACATTCCGACGACCTTATACACGCCCCTGCGGGGCCGGAGAACATAAACGGAGACTTGGAGGAGTAAGTATGAGGGCTTCTGGTCAGTTGGTGTTCATTTGGGGGTGGAGGTAGGGCTGAGCAAAACCGAACCGAAACCGAAAACCCGAACCGAACCGTGCAAATTTGGTTCGGTTCGATTCTAATTTTTTGAAAATTCGGTTTATTCGGTCCGGACCGAATAGACCGAAATAAAAATCGGTTCGGTTCGGTTCTTCGAAAAATATTTCGGTCCGGACCGAATAGACCGAATAGTCCGAATAATATATATTTTAATTTTTATATTTATGTTATATACATTTTATATATATCTTATAAGATATAATTATAATATCTAATTTGTAAATTCTAATTATATCTATGTTAGTGAAGTAGTGGTGATTAATTGATTATTATTTTTGTGATAAATCATGAATTTTTAGCTTTATTTATATTATAGGTTTTTTTTAAAAAAAAATTTGGTTTTTTCGGTCCGGACCGAACCGAACCGAATTATTTCGGTTCGGTCCGGTTCGGTCCATGATTAAACTTCGGTTCGGTTCGGTCCAGAAAAAAAATGTCAATTCGGTTTTCGGTTTATTCGGTTCGGTTCGATTCTGGACCGAACCGACCGAATGCTCCGCCCTAGGTGGAGGAGCCTCGAATCGACGGGACGACGGAAATCGCTCAAGTCACCGGCGACTTGAGCTCTCAAGACGACCAGTGGTTTTTCACATTTCTGGCAGCTACAGTACAGGGGATACGCTGTTCCCAGAGGCGTGTCCCGTGGGTAATTTGGGCGATGTTTTGAAATCTGGGCATTTTGGTAAGTGGGTACCCAAAAAATGGGTATTTTGGGCATTCTTTCTTTCGATATTTCATAATTAAAATTCCTTTTTTCTAGAAATATCACGGGCAACATTAATTTCTCACTAACTAAAGACACGAGCAATTTAATTTAGTAAAATAACATAAATTAAATTATAATTATTATAAACTAATCAATTACCTTTTTTCACCTAATACATGTCACCTTTTTAATTTTCACATTACCTTTTCTATTTTCTCTAACTAAAATCTGTCTTTTTCCAATCATATCACGGGCTGTTCTATTTAATAAAATAGTAATATTATAATATTAATAATTAATCGATTAAATTTTTCAGCTAAAATGTATCATCTTTTCTTTCTTTTCTTAAACTAAAATCACTCTTTTTCTAAAAATATCACGGGCAACATTAATTTTTCATTTTCTTAAAACATTATGAGTAATTTTATTTAGTAAAATAAAATAATTGAATTATATTTACTGAAAACTAATCAATTACCTTTTTCACCTAAACATGTTTCCTTTTTAATTTTCTCTAACTAAGACCTCTCTTTTTCCAGTTAAATCACGACATTCTATTTAATAAAATTAAATAATAATTTTATAAGTACTAATAATTAACCGATTATCTTTTTCAACTAAAATGTCATCTTTTCAATATTTTCTAACTAAAATTCCTCTTTTCCTAAAAATATCACGGATAACATTTATATAATTATTATCAAATCATCTAATTTAAAAATTTAAGCCTCCAAAATTCTTATTTTAAAAAAAGTAATTCAAATTAATAAAAAAAATCATATAATATTAAAAGAAATCCGTGCATCGCACGGGTTCTAAGCTAGTATTACATAAAATTTATAACATAATAAAAGAAACTCGTGCGTTGCACGAGCATTGAAAATTTTTTGGTTTGGTTTTCGGCACGATAATCATAATTATTAAAATAAATAACAAAGTAATATAATTAATGATAATTAGTCGATTGTCGTTTTTAATTAAAAGATGTTTACTTTTAATTGATGATATTACCTTTTATAAATACCTAAAATATCGTATATTCCAACAATAATATTTATTTTCTGATTAAAACACATTAACATTTAATTTAAAACATAATCTTGCAATAATTAATATATACCCAAAAATATCACACCATATCTTCTAATCACTAACAAAATATAATAGAAATCTGCATACAACAAATAATGACCGTTAAATCTTTAGTAAAAAAATAGAACCATTTGATCTGATGATCAGATGTATTATATAATTAAATTAATTAAATAAAATTTAAATGTTCGAATTCCATCAACGACAAATTTATTTTAAAATTTTATAATATATGTTTTAAACCATGCATATCATTAATTAAATTTATAATAAATTATTTAAAGTAGTATTTAAATAAATTATTGAAATTATTTATTATATAAAAATATAATTGTAGCAAAATATAAAATTTATTATATATCAAAAGAAATCCGTGCATCGCACGAGTTATAAGCTAATAAGCCTAATTATTAAAAAACAAAAAGAAAAGATTAGTGTGTTTACATGTTAATAAATAGGACTTTAATAATATAAAAGGGGTTAAATGTCACATGTGGTGAAGCAAGTTGAGGTAGCTCAGTTGGTTGAGCTTACCTCTAGTCGACTCAGAGGTTCTGGGTTCGATACTCGCTTACCACGAGATTTGTCAATGAACATATACTCATTCTAAAAATCTATAAGACAAAATATTCAAAAAAATGTCACATGTGGTGTCACCTTTATTATTCAGTAATATCTTCAGAGAAGGTTCAGATACAGATACTTTTATCCAATTAAAATGAATTGGATTAATTTTTTTGTACAAAAGTATTAAATCCTAACTAAAATTTAACACAGAGGTGTTTTTAATAACTTTTATAAAATGTAATTTAGCTTGATTAATTGGACTCGTCCTTTATTTTATAAATAAAAGAGTAAATTGCAGTTTGATGGTTCGTAAATTTAGTTTTTCGCAATATAATGGCCTAAATTTAATTATCGCAGTTAGATGGCTTGTAAAATTATTTCTTTAACAATTATTGAACTAGCAGCCAATTTTCGTTAAATTTGAGCAACAACGTTAGTCAACTTAAGGATGCAGATGTTATTTTACATAAAATACACACACGTATTTTATGTGAGTATGTAGACGTTGTAGTGTCTGAAATGAAGAAGCCTAAAACCAGTCTGGTGAATTCAAATTTGAGGAGAAGCCTAAAACCATTCTGGTGAATTCAAATTTGAGGAGGATTAAAAGGGTTCCTGAACCATTGAAGAAATGAAATCAGTTTACTAGTACAGACTACTCAAGTTCAAATCATAGGTCAGCTTAATCATTGGTGTAAACTCCATTTCCGGTGAAAATGCAACCATTTTGGGTCAAGATTCAAACAATAGAGGGACGAGTATGGAAGATAAGAAAACGTTAGAAGTTGGGTTGCAAAACTTACTTCAAGAAAAGATGCCAAAATTGGTACAAATTTGAAGGAAGAGAAATGAATAATTCGCTCAAGAAGACGATGAAATTGATCTTGATATTGAGGCACTTTGACACTAAAACACTTTGAGAGCTAAATAGATATGTGACTGATTGGCGATTGCAAGAAACTAATTAGGAAGACGGAAAGATAAACACTGATGGAGAATTATCATCTGTTACATTGTTGATGTTTTGCAGGTTCTGGTCAGCAATATAAGTGATGGTAAAACAAAAAAAAAATAAGAAAGGAGATTTGGATGGGGATGAAGATGTGGATGTTGACATTGGTTATGTGATGCATAGTTTTTCACATGTTTAGATCGAAAAGGATGCTGGTGGGCATAATCAAGAGTAAGAATAATGGGAGTAAGAGTAGTAATTCAAAGTTTGGAAGAGGTAATGTCAGTAGTAATTTTGTGTGGACCAAAATGCTCTCTACAAAATTAACGGACGTTGATTGAATTAGCGAAAATTATTCAAATGGCTAGAAATCAATTTTACAAGCCATCAAATGCTAAAATTAAAATTTGACCATTAAATTACAAAAAATTAATTTTACAAACCATGTAAATTGTAATTTGCTCTTAATAAAATTTGTAATGATAGCATTGTTATTGTTTTATTGGAACATATGGATGTGTAGGGATTAGCTTTATCTCCCCATAACAAAGACGTTTTACTATTATTTTAATATTGTTTACTTTATTTAAACATAAAATTGAGAACACGATCATATAACTAAATAGATAGAACTTACTCCACCGAAATTTTAAGTTTTTCAATAAAATAATGATTTTTATAGAACATGATTTTCAATCAATAAGTATTTGCAATGTTTTGAATACAGAATGAACGTATATGATCTCTACGGTAAAGATGGGCATTCACCCCGGCCCGCCCGATCCCGATCCGATCCCCGTACCGAACGGGACGGAGAATCGGAGATTTTTTCGGGTACGGGCCGGGGAGCGGGGACAATTTTCAAAAAAAACGGGGAGCGCGTCGGGGCCGAGATTTTATGTCTCCCCGGCCCGATCCCCGACCCCCGTCCCGATTCTCAATCCCCGACTCGATTCCACCACATTATAATATAAGCATATATATATATATATGTTAATATATACGATTTCCAATACTTTATATTAGAAACAAAATGATATTTTAATCTTATATGTTTGTCTTTTTAGTAGTTAAATAACTTCATTTTCATGTTATTTATAATTGTTTATTTAAGCAATATTTTTTATTTTAATTTATTGCTTAAAAAATTGTTTCAAACTCACTAGTTATTGTTTAAAATTGTTTAAAAGGTTATTTTTTGTTTAAAATGAAATTCCCCGATTCCCCACGGGGATCCCCGTTACCCGTTTGGGCCGGTTACGGGGAATAAAAAATAATCCCCGATGGGGATCGGGCCGGGGATGGGGATCGGGTTTGAATTCGGGGATGGGGGCGGAGATAGCACTCCCCGTCCCCGAAGTGCCCCGATGCCCATCCCTACTCTACGGTCTTCACTGAAATATTGATCTTCATAAAACATAACTTTATATGCATATATTTGTTTATTATTTTATATTTATATAATATATATTCGACAAATGCAATTTTATTCTAATGTCCAAAAATCAACTTATTCGTAATCGAAATTTTATATATTATATTAGTTTGCATCATACTTTTTCAATATACAATTTTTTTTCTTGATATTTTTTTATAGAACTAAAATGCAATAGTCATTATTGCCTTGTTGATTTACTATCATGCTTTTACTTGATTTTCTTTAGGTTTTTCTATTTATGTTCTATCAAAAAGTTACCTTATTTTTTTATTTCATTTTACTTCAAAAAAATTCTATTTTTTAAAAAAATTAATTTTCAAGAACAGGACCGAATTAAATTATTTCGGTTCAGTCCAATTCAATCCATAATATAAATTTGGTTTAGTTCAATTTTGGACCGAATCGACCGGATGCTCAACCCTAAATTAGGTCCATAAAATGATATTCTATAAAAAAAAAAAAAAAAC
Organism: Saposhnikovia divaricata; assembly: GCA_036435485.1. Taxonomy (NCBI): domain Eukaryota; kingdom Viridiplantae; phylum Streptophyta; class Magnoliopsida; order Apiales; family Apiaceae; genus Saposhnikovia; species Saposhnikovia divaricata. The sequence goes on from CM071600.1 coordinate 33,781,095, forward strand.
TAGCGTAACCGCCCGTGTAAGCCACGGGCCTCCATGTGAACGTCTTTAATTTTGTTTTAAGAAAGAAGGTAGCAGTTGATTATTAATTTTTGGACTGAAAACTCGTAATTCTGAAATTTTAATATGAGTTGTGATATGTATTAATAGTGAATGTCAATAAGTACTGTATATATATAGAGGCCAATAATATTGTTGAGTATGATGTACAAGCTCGGGTTATGAACGGGGATCGTGTAATTATAAATTTGAGAGAGTAAGATGATAATATTTGTCTTTCGATAATGATAGTCCCTGTTTTCCATATCAATACGAGTATAACCGTCCATAACTAGCCGCAAGGGTAGCATACTCATTGGAGAAAATATTAAGCACAACATTGTGATGATATTACTGAGAAGAGAGAAAGTAAATGCATGAAAGCTACAAGTAACAGAAAAGGAACAATTCAAGTTGCAAAAATTCTTATGAAGTGAAGAATGCTCCCTGCTTCCGGCTAGCACATACTTATTAGGAAGAACAAATGAATCATAAAAAAATGAAATATGTTCAAGAAGAATAATTTGGCTTCTCTTAAAATATATTAATGTCATCTTTATTGCAAATTTATAATGCAATGTTCTCACACTCACAGATGGATTATTCACAGATGGATTTGGATATGGATTAAGGCTGATCCGGTCCAAACTCGATCCTTTGACAGCCTTAACGGGTACTTTATAGATTATTTTAAAACTTTTTTCAAAACATGTTTTAAATTTTTTTATTTTATTTCATTTTCAGTATTATGACATTTTACTTTAATATTTTAAATTTTTTAAGCTTACATATATTACTTTTTTCAATGAATTATAATTTTCAATTTCTAATTGAAATTATACGAAAAAATACGACTATATTTTATAATTTTTTTGTCAATGAATGTAATTTATTGAATTTCTATATCTATTTTAAATTGTATTTAATAGAATGTTTAGAATTACTATATTTGTTCCCTTATTTTTTTAGTGCAAAACAAGGGACGATTTATACTTTGTTTATATATTTTTTCTAATTTTATTTAAATTTAAATTTTTTTATTTTTTTATAAACCTTCAATCCATTCTTGTTTCAATTTTTTAAATTCATAATACCTAAAACCAAAAACATATAATTTCTTTTAAATATGAAAATATTATTTTAATTTATGTTATATTTTTAGATTGATACATATTCCACGTTCATACATGATAATAAGTAATTTTGGTTTAGTAGAATTTTTCCTTTTCTGTTTTAAGTATTTTCATATTATTCTAATTAAGTAATATAATTTTATTTACCATTGTATATATACTAATTTTATGAAATTATTTTATATTTAGAACTTTTTTAGCTAGTAATTATTGCTTAAGAATTGAGAAGATTACACCAACTATATTATATCATAAGACGTAAAACTTATTTAATTGATATATTATAATTAAATGTTTTGAATATTTTGGGGCATTTATAATGAGAATGAGACATTTTAGTTATTTTAGTTATTTTAGTTATTTTTTATTTTATAATTTGAATTTAATCTATATTTAAATTTTGTTTTATTTATAATTTAAAATGAAAGCTGCGTTGGTAAATAAGACATCCATGTGCCTATTAATTATACTAGCTTAAAACCCGCGTAATGCATGGATTTTTTTTTATATTATACAATTTTTTTTTTAATTTGTATTGCTAATTTTAAGATACTAATTTTACAGGTCTAAAAATTTTAAATAAAATTATTTAATTATAATAATTATATATATGGTGCCCGTTATCTTTTTAGCCAAAAAAGAAATTTTAATTAGAAAATATAGAAAAGATACTACATTTTATCTGAAAAAGGTAAGCGATTAGTTATTTGTAATTATAATATTTTATTAAATAGAAACGATAACGTTTTTTAGCTGAAAAATTATTTTGGTATTATTAATTATAATTTTATTAATTTTTTTTAATATAACTGGCCGTACTATTTTTGAAAAGAAGAGAAATTTTAGTTAGAAAAAATATATATGAAAATGTAATTTACCTGAAAAGGGAAATTAATTAGTAACAGAAAAAAATGAAAAAATGCTTTACATGAAAAAGAAAATTGATTAGGTATTTATAATTATAATTTTTTTAACCCTTTCAATATTTTGGTTTTAATATATTATAGATAGATATAAGTAAGGGTATTTAGGTAAAAATGTACTAATAAATTAGTAAATGTAATTAAGTAAAAATACGAAAAACCAAAAATCAAGTCCCAAAAAATAAGTATAGAAAAGATAATACGTTTTATCTGAAAAAGATAAGCTATTACTATTAGTTATTAGTAATTATAATATTTCATTAAATAGAAAAAGGTAATCTTTTTTTTTTTGAAAGAGAAATATTTTATAAATTAGAAAAAGTAACATTTTTTAGTTAGAAAAAATTAATTTGGTATTATTAATTTCAATATTATTAATAATGTTTCTAAATAGAAAATCCCGTGCATTTTTGGAAAAGAAAAGAATTTTAATTAGAAAAAAATATAGAAAAATGTGTTACCTAAAAAGGGAAATTGGTTATTTATTGTAAACATGAAAAAATGTAACAATGTTAACATAAAAAAGGAAATTGATTAGATATTTCTAATTCTATTTTTATTACATCTTTCAATAATTTTACTTTAATATTATAATATAGATAGATATAAGTTTGGGTATTTGGATAAAAATGTACTAATATATTAGTAAGAGTAATTAAGTAAAAAAAAGTACCAAAAAACAGGTATCAAAATTTTGAATGTTTCGGCTATTATAATAAAACTAGCATCAAAACCCGTGCGAGCCACGGGTCTGTTAGATTAAATTGTATTTTTAATCAAACTATTCATGATCAATATTGTTTGAAATATGTGACTGATTTTCATAAAGTTTTTCTTGTTGCCAGCATATGTGGTTATTGTGTACTTACTTAAGTATTTTTAATTTTGTACCTTGGAAACTAATACGAGTATTACTAATATCAATCATGTTAGTTTTTAATTTTGTCGTAGGTCATAGAATATAATATGAATGTTTAATGGGTGTTGTCTAATTAAGATAATTTTTCAGAGCACCTACAATCCTAAACTTTCTTAAAAAATGATGTATCCATTTAGCTAGATCTCCAATAATTCAAGGTAGAAACTAAATAGTCTTCAAGATGTCGCATTCTGATAATGTAGGTTTCAGTCCTCATTCTAATAAAAAAACCATCGTAAATATTCTAAAATGGTTCTTAGGTCTTACGCTTTTACTTCTCAAAACTACATTTGTAACTCTTTTATTTGTTTTCTTCTAATTTCTTTATTTTAAGCATTCTTTGTCTTTATTTCTCTTCTGGTATCCGTTTGACTTTCATTGAATTACCTCCATAATTAATATATCATATATAATATATGATTCTTTTTTTCTACATAATGTCATATTTTTAATTAAACATTAGCTAATTTGTATGTAAATGGTAATGTGTTATTTATAGGATTCGTCTATTTAAAGCCAAATATTATTACAACCCGAATTATTTGACTAATAAATTATTGTATCTTGTGTAGTAATATACAATTTTCATTTTACGTTAACAACTCAATATTTTTTACTCTAATTTTTTGTTAGATAATATCCATTATTTTAATTATAATATCGTTTTATAGCCCAGTTGTGTATTTTACGTAATTCTTTAATCAATAAATGATAAAAGAGTCCAAAACTCATTTAAAATCCAATAATATTTAATTAATAATATTTCATCAATATCACACACATACATATTGTGTGTATGATTTAAAATACATGTGAATGTGTGATCTAATGGTATGAAGATGCACAATTTAACTCGGCGGTTCAAGTTCAATTACCATAAGAAATAGTACTTCTATATATAAATAAGAACTTAGGGGTAATTGGTGCTTTCAAATCATGAATAAAGTATTTTAGTTATTGACTTGGTCTTATATTTAATATTTTTCATAAAAAATGCATTATGCATTTCATATTTTTTCTTTATATAAAATCAAATATTGTGTCGCTTAAGCGGTACACACATCGATATTATGTGTATTATTGAAAACACGTATAAATGAGTGTTTAGGTTGTTTAATGGAATAATAGTTATATAGTAATTTTTTTATGTTGATTATTATTGTTATTACAATTTTATAATATAATCAAACCATATATTATGTATCAATAATTGATATTTTGATATAATATATTATAGTCCTAATAAATAAATGTAAAAATAAAATCATGAATATGTCGCACTAATTAAAATATTAGAAATTTTTTCACTCAAACGACACACACATCTATCTATATTGTGTTTGATTTAAAACACATGTGATTGAGTGGTGTAGTGGTAAAAAGATTCATGAATTAACTTGGAGACTCAAGTTCAATTCCCACCAAACAAAACTTTTTAAAAAGTCTCACAATTTTATCTTGTGTTGGTGTAATATATTAGTAATTTCAGGAGATGAGGGGTAAATTGAATATTTCAAATACATTAAAAAGTCTCAAAATTTTATCTTGTGTTGGTGTATTATATATACTAGCATATAACCCGTGCAATGCACGGGTTTCTTGTATTATATTATAATTTTCATTTAATATTATAATTATGTTTTTGCATAATCATTATTTTTAATAATTTTTTAAATTTTTATTTAATATAATTTAATATACTCATGTTTACAGATTATATTCATGTTTCATTATTATAAACAACTAGCTTATAACCCGTGCAATGCACGGGTTTCTTTATATTATATTATAAATTTTATTTAATATTATAATTATGTTTTTATATAATCATTATTTTAATATTTTTTTAATTTTAATTTAATATAATTTAACATACTCATGTTTATAAATTATACTAATTTTTCCTTATTATAAACAACGTATACGATTTTTAATATATTTTATTAATAATTGAGAAATATGCTGTAATATTTTCGGGTATATATTAATTATTGTAAGATTTGTTATAAATTAAAAAGGTAACGTGTTTTAATTATAAAGAAAATATTAATGATTGAAAGATATGATACGATTGATCTTTTTATGTGTTTATAAAAGATAATATCTTCAACTAAAATTAAATGTGAAAAAGACAATCGACTAATTACCATTAAATATATATTATGTTATTATTTATTTTAGCTGTTATATTTTTCTTGAAAATTATGGTTTGATATTTTCGGGTATATATTAATGATAGTAAGATTAGTTTTAAATACAAAAGGTAACGTGTGTTAATTCGAAAGAAAAATATTAATGATCGAAATATATGATACGATTGATGGTTTTAGTTGTTTATAAAAGTTAATATGTTTAGCTAAAAGTAAATGTTAAAAGGGTAATCGACTAAGTACCATTAATTTTATTGTATTAATGTGAAAAAGGCAATCGACTAATTACCATTAATTTTATTATGTTAATCGACTAATTGCCATTAATTATAACGTGTTTTAATTCGAAAGGAAATACTAATGATGGAAATATATGATACGATTGATGTTTTTAGGTGTTTATAAAAGTTAATATCTCGACTAATTACCATTAATTATATTATGTTATTATTTATTTTAGGTGTATTTATTTTTCTTTATAATGAAGGGTAAATAAGTAAATTCACTTAGTACCAAAAAACAGGTACCAAAACTTTCAATGTTTCGGCTTTTATATAATAGTATAGATGTATACGATTTTTAATATATTTTATTAATAATTGAGAAATATGATGTGATATTTTCATGTATATATTAATGATTGTAAGATTTGTTGTAAATTAAAAAGGTAACGTAATAATATTAATGATTGAAAGATATGATAAAATTGATGTTTTTAGGTGTTTAAAAAAGGTAATATGTTCAACTAAAAGTAAATGTGAAAAAGGCAATCACTAATTACCATTAATTTTATTATATTAATTTGAAAAAGGCAATCGACTAATTACCATTAATTTTATTATCTTAATCGACTAATTATCATTAATTATAACGTATTTTAATTGGAAAGAAAATATTAATGATGGAAAGATATGATACGATTGATGTTTTTAGGTGTTTATAAAAGGTATTATCTCGACTAATTACCATTAATTATATTATATTATTATTTATTTTAGGTGTATTTATGTTTCTTTATAATGAAGGGTATATAAGTAAATTCACTGAGTACCAAAACACAGGTATAGAAACTTTCAATGTTTCGGAATTTATATAATAGTACTAGCTTATAACCCGTGCAATGCACGTGTTTCTTGTATTATATTATAATTTTTATTTAATATTATAATTATGTTTTTGCATAATTATTATTTTTAATAATTTTTTAAATTTTTATTTAATATAATTTAATATACTCATGTTTACAAATTATATTCATGTTTCATTATTATAAACAATGTATACGATTTTTAATATATTTTATTAATAATTGAGAAATATGATGTGATATTTTCATGTATATATTAATGATTGTAAGATTTGTTGTAAATTAAAAAGGTAACGTAATTATATTAATGATTGAAAGATATGATAAAATTGATGTTTTTAGGTGTTTATAAAAGGTAATATGTTCAACTAAAAGTAAATGTGAAAAAGGCAATCACTAATTACCATTAATTTTATTATATTAATTTGAAAAAGGCAATCGACTAATTACCATTAATTTTATTATCTTAATCGACTAATTATCATTAATTATAACGTGTTTTAATTGGAAAGAAAATATTAATGATGGAAAGATATGATACGATTGATGTTTTTAGGTGTTTAAAAGGTATTATCTCGACTAATGAACTAAAAGTAAACGTGAAAAAGGCAATCACTAATTACCATTAATTTTATTATATTAATTTGAAAAAGGCAATCGACTAATTATCATTAATTTTATTATCTTACTCGACTAATTATCATTAATTATAACGTGTTTTAATTGGAAAGAAAATATTAATGATGGAAAGATATGATACGAATGATGTTTTATGTGTTTATAAAAGGTATTATCTCGACTAATGAACTAAAAGTAAATGTGAAAAAGACAATCACTAATTACCATTAATTTTATTATATTAATTTGAAAAAGGCAATCGACTAATTACCATTAATTTTATTATCTTAATCGACTAATTATCATTAATTATAACGTGTTTTAATTGGAAAGAAAATATTAATGATGGAAAGATATGATACGATTGATGTTTTTAGGTGTTTATAAAATGTATTATCTCGACTAATTACCATTAATTATATTATGTTATTATTTATTTTAGGTGTATTTATGTTTCTTTATAATGCAGGGTATATAAGTAAATTCACTAAGTACCAAAAAACAGGTACCAAAACTTTCAATGTTTCGGAATTTATAATTTTACTAGCTTAAAGCCCGTGCGATGCACGGATTTTTTTATTTTAATATTATATAATTTTTTTTATTTATTTAAATTAATTTTTTAAAAGATGAATTTTGGAGACTTACATTATTATATGAGATGATTTGATAATAATTATACAAATGTTATCCGTGATATTTCTAGAAATGGATGGATTTTAGTTAGAAAATATAGAAAAGATGATAGCTTTTAGTTGAAAAAGGTAATCGATGAATTATTGGTAATTATACAATTATTATTTTTATTAAATAGAATGCATGTGATATGATTAGAAAAAGATAGGATTTAGTTAGAGAAAATTAAAATGGAAACATGTTATAGGTGAAAAATATAATTGATTAGTTTATCGAAATTTTAATTTAATTACCTTATTTACTAAATACAATTACACGAAATATTTTTAGAAAATGAGAAATTAATATTGTCCGTGATATTTCTATTAAAAGAAGGATTTTAGTTAAAAAATATAGAAAAGATGATACGTTTTAGTTGAAAAATGTAATCGGTTAATTGTTAATATTAAAATTTTATTAGTTTATTTTATTAAATAAAACCTCCCTTGATATAATTGTAAAAAAAGAGATTTTAGTTAGAGAAATAGAAAGGTAACGTGAAAATTAAAAAATGACATGATTTATGTGAAAAAGGTAATTGATTAGCTAATATAATTATAATTTAATTATGTCATTTTACCAAATAAAATTGCTCATAGTTTTTAGAAAATGAGAAATTAATGTTGCCCGTGATATTTCTAGAAAAAAAAGGAGTTTAATTAGAAAAAATAGAAAATTTGATACGTTTTAGCTGAAAAGGTAATCGGTTAATTATTAGTATTATAATATTAATATTATTTTATTAAATAGAAACATCTGTGATATAATTGGAAAAAGAGATATTTTAATAAGAGAAAAGAAAAAAGGTACCGTGTTTTGGTTGAAAAAGGTAACCGTTCATGATATAATTGGAAAAAGAGAGATGTTAATTAGAGAAAAAAGAAAAGGTAACCTGTTTTGGGTGAAAAAGTTAAAATTATTAGTTAATAGTAAGTATAATATAATTACGTTATTTTATTAAACAAAACTGCTCGCACTATTTTTTTTTAAAAAAAGAGATATTTTAGTTAAATAAAATGTGAAAGATATTCTATTTTACTTGAAAAAGGAAATTGTTTAGTTATTGAAAAATAGAAAAGGTAATATGTCTAATTTGAAAAAGAAAATTGATTAATAAAGGAGAAATTTTAGTTAGATAAAATATAAAGGGATATTATATTTTATCTGAAAAAGGAAATTATTTAGTTTTTGAAAAAGAGAAAAAATAATATGTTTAACCTCAATAAGGAAATTTATTAGTTAGTAGAAAAGGTAATATGTCTAACCTCAAAAAGGAAATTGATTAATAAAGTAGAAATTTTAGTTAGATAAAATATAAAAGGATATTGTATTTTAGGAAATTAGTTAGTTAGATAAAATATAAAGGGATATTATATTTTATCAAAAAAAGGAAATTATTTAGTTTTTGAAAAAGAGAAAAGATAATATGTTTAACCTCTAAAAGGAAATTGATTAGTTAGAAATTGATTAGTTAGTAGAAAAGGTAATATGTCTAACCTGAAAAAGGAAATTGATTAATAATATAGAAATTTTAGTTAGATAAAATATAAAAGGATATTGTATTTTAGGAAATTAGCTAGTTCTTGAAAAATTGAAAAGATAATATGTTTAAACTCAAGAAGGAAATTGATTAGTTAGTAGATCTGTAATTAAGTAAGGGTAAATAAGTAAAATCAAGTACCGACCAACTGACCGACCGACCGACCGACCGAAATACTAACCAAACTTTTAATGTTTCGGCTTTTATATATTGTAATAGTATAGATTTTGTTAGTTATTAAAAGATATGATGTGATATTTTTGGGTATATATATTAATTATTGCTAGATATGATATGATTGGAAGATATGATATGATTGATATTTTTAGGTGTTTATAAAAGGTAATATCTTCAACTAAAAGTAAATGTGAAAAACACAATCGACTAATTAACATAATTATATTATGTTATTATTTATTTTAGGTGCTTTAATAGTATAGATATTGTATATATTTTTCTTTATAATAAAGGTTAAATAAGTAAATTCACGAAATACTAAAAACCATATACAAAAAAATAGGTGCCAAAATTTTTAATGTTTCGGCAAATGTTTCCTTATTATAAACAACGTATACATATTTTTAATATATTTTATTAATAATTGAAAAATATGATGTTATATTTTCGGGTATATATTAATGATTGTAAGATTAGTTTTAAATTAAAAAGGTAACGTATTTTAATTCGAAAGGAAATATTAATGATTGGAAGATATGATACGATTGATGTTTTTAGGTGTTAATAAAAGGTAATATCTTCAATTAAAAGTAAATATGAAGAAAGGCAATTGACTACTTACCATTAATTTATATTATGTTATTATTTATTTTAATAGTTTTAATAGTATAGATATCATATATATTTTTCTTTATAATGAAGGATAAATAAGTAAATTTACTACGTACACAGGTACCAAATTTTATTTTATGTTACAATTATATTTTTATATAATCATCATTTAAAATATATCATTTTAATTTTAAAATTAAAAATTTATTTTAAATTTAATTAAAGATATGGATGGTTTAAAACTTATATTATAAAATTTTAAAATAAAGATGTCGTTGATAGAATTCGAACCTTGAAATTTTAGTAAATTAATTTAATTATATGATATATTTAATCATTAGATCTAATGATTCTGATTTTTTACTAAAAATCTAATGGTCATTATTCGTAACGAATTTCTATTATATTTTGTTAGTGATTAGAAGAAATGATGGATATTTTTTGTTATAGATTAGTTATTGCTAGATATGATATGATTGGAAGATATGATATGATTGATGTTTTTAGGTGTCCATAAAAGGTAATATCTTCAATTAAAAGTAAATGTGAAAAAGACAATCGACTAATTACCATTAATTATATTATGTTATTATTTATGTTAGGTATTCTAATAGTATACATATCGTATATATTTTTCTTTATAATAAAGGTTAAATAAGTAAATTCACGAAATATTAAAAAACATATACCAAAAAATAGGTACCAAAATTTTTAATGTTTCGGCTATTATATAATTAATTAATTTTAATTTAATATAATTTAATATACTCATGTTTACGGATTATACTAATGTTTCCTTATTATAAACAACGTATACAAATTTTTAATTTATTTTATTAATAATTAAAAAATATGATGTGATATTTTCGGGTATATATTAATGATTATAAGATTTGTTTTAAATTAAAATGGTAACGTGTTTTAATTCGAAAGAAAATATTAATGATTGGAAGATATGATATGATTGATGTTTTAGGTGTTTATTAAAGGTAATATCTTCAATTAAAAATAAATGTGAAAAAAGGCAATCGACTACTTACCATTAATTATATTATGTTATTATTTATTTTAGGAGTTTTAATAGTATAGATATCATATAGATTTTTTTTATAATGAAGAGTAAATAAATAAATTCACTACGTACCAAAAAACAGGTATCAAAACTTTCAATGTTTGAAAAATATGATGTGATATTTTCGGGTATATATTAATGATTGTAAGATTTGTTTTAAATTAAAAAGGTAACGTGTTTTAATTCGAAAGGAAATATTAATGATTGGAAGATATGATATGATTGATGTTTTTAGGTGTTTATAAAAGGTAATATCTTTAATTAAAAGTAAATGTGAAAAAAGGCAATCGACTACTTACCATTAATTATATTATTTTATTATTTATTTTAAGAGTTTTAATATTATGGATATCATATATATTTTTTTATAATGAAGGGTAAATAAGTAAATTCACTACGTACCAAAAAATAGGTACCAAAACTTTCAATGTTTCGGCTTTTATATAAATAAATTCACTACGTACCAAAAAACAGGTATCAAAACTTTCAATGTTTGAAAAATATGATGTGATATTTTCGGGTATATATTAATGATTGTAAGATTTGTTTTAAATTAAAAAGGTAACGTGTTTTAATTCGAAAGGAACTATTAATGATTGGAAGATATGATATGATTGATGTTTTTAGGTGTTTATAAAAGGTAATATCTTTAATTAAAAGTAATTATGAAAAAAGGCAATCGACTACTTACCATTAATCATATTATTTTATTATTTATTTTAAAGTTTTAATAGTATGGATATCATATATATTTTTTTATAATGAAGGGTAAATAAGTAAATTCACCACGTACCAAAAAATAGGTACCAAAACTTTTTTTTTTTTATATAATAGTATAGATAGATATAATAGATAGATAGATAATAGATATAGATAAGTGTTTACATTTTAAACTAATTAATAATTGTATATTTATATATAATTGACGACCACCATACCATACTAAATAACTGCTTTATATTAATTATTTATAAAAAGAAGCAATATATTCTTACATGAATACCTTTATTTATATATATATATATATATATATATATATATAGGCTAGCGTTCAAATAGAAACCAACCTTAGAATAGAAACTAGAAACCTACACTAAATAAATTATATTTCATTTATTTTAATGGTCCCGCTAGTGGCATCTTCACAAAAAACGTTTAAAATTCTTGGCTCTATTCAACAAAAATATAATAAAAAATAAAAAAATTTAAAAAAAGTACTGTTCACGTGCCACGTCATCACGTGAACAGTAACTTTTTTTTAAAAAATTTTTGTTGAATAGAGACAATAATTTTAAACGTTTTTTGTATTGGAGTACCCCTAATTTGGTTATTAGATTAGCTTGAAATATTTAATTTAGGTTTAGTTTCTAGTTTCTATTCTAAGTTAGTTTCTATTAGAACAAGACCCTATATATATATATATATATATATATATATATATATATATATATATATATATATATATATATATATATATATATATATATATATATATTATAGTTTCATGCGTATTACCCATTTAACACTAGATGTTAGTGTTTAGATAGTGATAATTATTTTTAAAAATTTATATTTATACAAAATTACGTAAAATTGGGATCTGCGTGACGACAACGCCAAAACATGTCATGAGAACTCATTCACTGAAATTATATATAAAGATATAATGTGAGATGACCAAAAAAATATCGAGTAATATTAGTAGTCTTAAAAATAAATCAAAATAGTTTTAAGTAATGTGTCAATATCAGTGTTTCAGAAATCGCTAGGCGGCCCAGGGCGGTTGGGGTACCGCCTAGCGCCTAATCGGGTAGGCGGGGATTAATCGGACGGATTAATCGGAGCATTAATCGGTTGTATTTAAATATTATTTTTAATTTTTTTATTTATTAAATATTTTTACCAAATATTTTTGCCGATTTTTGAATTTTTCAACATATTTTGATAATTTTTGCCGATTGTTGACCGCATAGGCCGATTTTTGACCGCCTAGGCCGATTTTTGACCACCTAGACCGATTTTTTGCCGATTTACACAAAAAAAAACGTTTTTTTTAACCGCCTAAGCCCGAGTCGGGGCGTTTTAGGGCCGCCTAGGCGGCCGCTTAGGCCAATTTTTACAACACTGGTTAATATATTGTATGCATGATGAATTTTAATTTGAGATGTATATGTATGTAGAGTGACACTCTGGAGATAATCATCTTATATAGAGTTTAAAGAGAACCATCACAAAATACATATATTTATCTTTTTTTTGTATAAAATATAATTATAAATCTTAATTAAGAAATTAAAATTGAAATTACACAACTTTTTTTTTTTGAAAAACCATTAAAAATTAATGAAATAATTCAAAGCAATTCTATCATAGAATCAAAGTTATCCCAAATGATTATACTGTAGAATCAAATTCAAATCAATTTTTTTTCAAATTTTATGTGTTAAATCCTTTATAAAGTTTATATGTCGTTAGTATTATACATTATTTTTAAAAATTTTATTTGTGATTTATTGATAAAATTTTATGACGAAATCAATTGTTATCTCCGGGACTCTATATAAAACAATGACCTGTATATGTATATCAAATCCATTATTATTTATCCATTACATATATGACACAGGATTAAACATCAAGTAAGTCACTAGTTGAAACAAAATATATTAAAATGGTTTTAATTGCAAATTTTACTCCTTTCAATCCCTAACATCTTTAAGATGTACAAAATGTTAAAATCAAACAAAAACTTAACAGTCAACAAGGTGTCGTAGCACTGATTGGTTGGCAAGACGCCAAAAACGTGGCTATAGCATTGATTGATTGGTCCAAATCAGTGCCATGTCAACCAAACGGTGCTATAAGACATTGTTGATCGTTAAATTTTTGTTTGACTTTAACGTTTTGTACATTTTAAATACGTTAGGAACCGAAACGAGTCAAATTTGCAATTAAGGACCATTTTGATATATTTCGTTTCATCAGCGACTTGCTCGATATTTAAGCCATATGACATATCCATATATGATAATTTTTAAGATCCTTAATATTTTTTTTTTAAAAATCTACAAATATATGTTAAATTATCTGGATTATATATGCACGAGGTAAACGGATTATAAATTGTACTGCAAAATTTTGTTGAATTACAAATCAAATTTGCAAAAGTTTCAAAATGACAATTAAATTTGGACAATTTAACGGATCAAACATGAATTGTCAGTGTTGTGCATGAAATTTCACATGGATTCAATTTAAGGCCCATGGGCCTAGAAGGCCTAATATAAGTGGGTTGAATTTACCATGGATAGGAGCAGGTCCTGATATAGTCGTAGCTGTGAGGTACGAGTGCAGTCTTAGCTAAGACTGGGAGGTGCGGGTGCTGCTGTAGCTGTGAGGTACGAGTGCAGCTGTAGCTGGGAGGTACGGGTGCCGCCGTAGCTCAACCTGTGCTTGTCAGAAGAGAAGTATAATAAGAACTCTTGTTCCTACTTTTTAGGAGCACGAAAATATCTATGTAAAAGGGAGTTTAATTACGGGTTAATCACTATAAACATGATAAATACTATATGGTTGGGATATATATGGATTTTTGTGTACATATCTATGGATTTATGGGATTTGAGAGTCATGTTCGAACTAGGATGCTTGGAGCTCAAGCTTGAGCAGCTGGATCAGTTGGTACAGGTGGGCTTTGGCTTATCTAGTCACAATGATTGGCCCAATAGGAGTGTTATAACCTAAAAGAACTACATTAGGGCTTGATTCATATAAATAGGATATGTAGGCAATTGGCAAGGGGGTTCCATAATTTCACTCTTTTACACATAAGGCAAGTGTGACCTCGGTGATCTTTTTCTGGGCACGTTTTGGCCAGATTCTGGCTGCCATTTCTGCCCGATGACCTTGCCAACTCTGCCCTTAAACACTCTCCATTACTTTTAGGTGTAGTTGCTAGGAAACAGCTGCGATTGTCGTACCTACCCGATTATCCGAAAACCAAGGATAATTTTGTTATTCTTCAACAAAATTTACTCGGGGTGTTGTGCAAATTTTTTGTACACCAGTTAGGAAGGAGTTTCAAAACTTCTCTATCTCACGGGTTAAATGACAGACATGGCAAGGATGATGGTCAGTTTTAACCTACTTTTTATATTAAACAAATAAAATGAATATTCAATTATTAGTGAAGTATCAACTACTATCAAACACCCAACTCTTTAGACAGAGTATCATGTGATACCAAATTAATTATGAATATCTTATATAAACTAAAATACCTAATATCTTAAAATTTAAAATTGATTATTATTTTCAAAATGATTATTTTTATTACAAAAAATAGTTATTTTTATAATTTTTTCCAACTTCAATGGGAGGTTGGTAATGTTTGTCACTTCAAGGTTGTTGAAACACAAGGAATTCCCTTTTCAATTTTGCATAAAGTTCCCGATTTTTCAGTTCACATATTAGCATAGTTAAGTTTCAAAATAAAAAATAAAATAGCATATTTAAAATAGGTTCAAAGAAGTCAACTCATTAACTAACATGTTCTTTAATCAACAAAATGCTATTACACCAAAATGTCATACTCTGTTGAGAATACCTGTTAGTATGAGAACAATGAAAATTCTATTCTGCATCATAATAATACAACAATGAAAATGTGAAAAATATGTAAAACAATTATTTTGCACTTTTACTCACCACGGGTGTCTTAGTTGGTTGGTACCATGATTCTTGGGCTTACCTGTTAGTTGACTTGCATTTTTAAATGTAAAAAAAAATAGAATTAAATATATGTGGGAGTTACATATATTTATTTATTTATGAGTAATGATAAAAGGAGTGCCAAATTATAATATCAATGACATTGATTAACGAATAAAGATTTTTGAGGCAGTTACTTTTTATGGGGTGGAGGCATGAGAGGCTTAGCCTATATATAGAGGATATTATCCTACAAGAAAAAGCACTGAAGAATATTGGAGCTTGTTCATTCTCTTTCCGGAGCCCCATAAATTATTATACGACTTATTTTCAAATTGTTTTGCAGATAAAGCTAGCATTGGTATCAGGGCTGATAATTCTTGGGTCCTTGCTGCAGTTGTTTGTAAAGATAAAGCTTTCATTTGTGGACCTGCTAAAGGCTGTTTTGTCTATTTGTTTCGCTGCCATCTCTGTTTTGTGTGGTTCAACATCACATTTTTTTCTTGTCAGGAACTGTATCCACCTTCTATTTTTTTTCATCCATTAAATAAATTATTTTAATTTTTTTGTGGCTTTGTTTTATAGTATTATTTTTATTCGCGTGCCATATAGTTTTGCCTGCCCAGAATCTTTTGCTTGGTGTCCTGTTTGTTCATTTTGATAATAGATTGTTTAGTTTAATTTTTCTTCGTTATCATTGATATCTAGTCTAGTGCTAACAATTTCTTTGTAGCTTTGCTTCCTTTATTTTGGTTCTATTGTGGTAAGTTGGTGTTTTATTTTGAACATATTTATATTATACTCCTTGTGATTTTTTTTTAATTTGTTCTTAATTCGTGTTGTGTTTCTGACATTTTTGTCTAGCCTAGTATTGCTGTTTTTGATTCCAGATTGATACGGTTTTTGATTTTTATTTTATGCTTATGTGGATATAATTTGTTTTCTTGTGGTATTAAGTATTGACATCGTTTTAATATAGTTATCCTGCTTACCAAGTTGTTGAGTGATTTTGTGCCTAATAGCTTCTATAACATTGGTTTGTTTTCTATCTGCTTAGCTTGTGTTTGTTGGGTACTATTTTTATTGATATTCTGGAATGGCAAATAAATTAATTTTGCGTGAATTGGAATGTATCGTTGAAATAGACGATGCTTTACTAGAGAAAAAATCTAGTGGTGCTCAGAATAGAGAGCAAGTAAAACATTGTTTTATTGGTGTAGTTGAATGCAATATTGGATCCATGATAAAGGACATAGACGGTTGGTGAATTGACTCGGGTGCGACCTGTCACATTGCAAAAACTCAAAATGATTTAGTTGAGTTTATAAAACTTAAAAAGGGGGAGCAAATAATTAATATGGGAAATGGTACCGGCCTAGATGTGGTAGGACTTGGTACATATAGATTGGATCTTGGGAACAATATATTGATTCTAAAAAATGTGTTGTTTGTTCCCGGAATATGGCGTAATCTCATTTCTGTTCCCGCCTTGACTAAAAATGGTTTAGAAGTGTGATTTTTTGATAATAAATTTTTAATCGAAAAAGATAATAAAATGGTTGCTATGGGCATGTATGAGCACGAACATGGATTGTTTCGGCTTCCGATTGTGACAAAAATTGAGAATAATGAAATTGGTACTTCTCATTGATATTTGTCTAATGATACGTCTATATATGACTTATGGCATCAAAGATTGGGACATCCTGGAATTAATAAGATGGAACGTATTATTAAAGAGAATTTGCTGCCTCATATGGATATTAACAAATCAGTTTGTGAACATTGTGTAAAAGGAAAAATGACGAGAAAACCTTTTAAAGAAGGGGAAAGAGCTAAAAAGCTTTTGGATTTGGTACACTCGGACATATGTAGCCCGTTGAGTTGTAAAACATATTGTAATAAAGAATATTTTATTACATTTATAGATGATTATTCCAAATATGCTCAAGTGTATCTTATATCAAGAAAATCTGAAGCATTTGAGTGTTTTAGGAGATATAAGATTGAGGTTGAGAAACAACTTAGAACTGACATAAAAGTGTTGAGAACCGATAGAGGTGGAGAATATAGATCCACTGAATTCGACGATTATTGTAGAGAGAAAGGAATAATAAGACACATGACTATGTCTTATACGCCACAACAGAATGGTGTGGCGGAAAGAAAAAATAGAACATTATTAAATGTTGTAAGATGTTTATTGTCACATTCTGGATTGTCTAAAAGTTTTTGGGGAGATGCATTACTTACTGCAAATCATATATTGAATAGAATTCCCACAAAATCAGTTGAGTTGACACCTTATGAAATATGGAATAGAAGAAAATCGGATTTGAGTCTTATGAGAAAATGGGGATGCATTGCACTTGTAATGATCCCGACTCAGAATAGAGATAAATTAGACTTCAGAACAGTGAAGTGCAATTTTATCGGTTACCCTGAAAATTCTAAGGGTTATAAGTTTTATAACAAGGAATTGGGAATAATTGAAAGTAGAGATGCTGTTTTCATAGAAAATTCTGAGGAACAAGAAAGTGTGGTGGATGACACACGCCCTCTAAATATTGTTGATGAGGTACCTCCAAAAAATATTGGTACACATATGGAACAAGATCCAACTCAAAATAGTGAATCGGATCAAAATGCTAGTAATGAACCAGTTGACATGGTTGGAAATAAAAGATCAAGAGCTCCACCTGAGTGGATGAATGACTATTATGTATATAATAGTGAAGCATCTTGTTTTTCGGTAGATATGGATGTAAGAGATCCTATTGATCCCACTACTTATTTAGAAGCGATGAGATCGCAAGAATCTGAATTATGGATGGACGCCATGAAAGATGAGATTGAGTCAATAGAAAAGAATCAAGTGTGGGAGTTGTGTGATCTACCTAAAGATAGAAAATCCATAGGTTGTAAATGGATTTTGAAACGGAAATATAAGGCTGATGGGTCTATTGATAAATTTAAAGCTCGCCTAGTTGCAAAAGGTTTTACACAAAAACCGGGAATAGATTACCAGGAGACGTATTCTCCAGTGGCAAAATTTGCGTCAATAAGAATTTTATTGGCCTTGGTAGCTTGTCTTGATTTAGAACTTTACCACATGGATGTAAAGACAGCTTTTCTTAACGGGGAGTTAAAGGAGGATATATACATGGATCAACCTGAAGGATTTCAGGTTGAAGGACAAGAAGGCAAAGTCTACAAGTTAAGAAAGTCAATATATGGACTAAGGCAAGCATCTAGAGATTGGAATCTCAAATTTCATGAGGTTGTAGTTCAACTTGGTTTTGTCAAGAATAAATTAGACAATTGTGTGTATACTTTGAAAAGTGGGAGTTTGTTTGCAATATTATCAGTATATGTGGATGATATATTGTTAGCGGGAAATGACAAAGATATGTTGAATAATATCAAATTAGAACTTAGTAGTAAATTTGAGATGAAAGATATGGGTGAAGCTTCATATGTTCTTGGTATTCAGATTATTAGAGATAGAAAAAATAGAACATTGAGTTTGAATCGGGAAAGGTATTTACGTAAAGTGCTTAATCGTTTTGGGATGGAGAATTGTAGCCCGGCACCAACCCCATTGGTAATGGGAAAACGATTAACACGTAGTAAAAATTCAGAACAGGGAGAAGAACCACTGAATGTACCATATGCGCAAGCAGTCGGAAGTTTGATGTATGCAATGTTATGTACTCGACCTGACTTGGTATATCCAGTAAGTCTAGTAAGCAGATACCATAGCAATCCTAATCAAGCCCATTGGGAGGCTGTGAAGAGGATAATGAAGTATTTGAAGGGTACGTTACACCATAAATTGGTCTATCAGGCAAAGAAGCCAGAAATTAGTGGTTATTCAGATTCGGATCTCAGAGGTGATAAAGATGATGGAAAATCGACTTCGGGACACCTGTTTATATTTGGTGGAGCCGCCGTAAGTTGGGGAAGTAAGAAACAAGGATGTGTTGCAAGATACACACAAGAAGCTGAATATGTAGCTTGTAGCATGGCTGCTACTCATGCTGTTTGGATAAGACGATTTTTGATTGAGTTGAATCTAAATCTAATAGATGGACCCATTGAGATTTATTGTGATAATACATCGGCTATTGATTTGATTTATAGTGGTGCAAATAGTTCGAGAGGACAACATATTGATATACAATATCACTATATTCATGATGTTGTAGTTGAAAAGAAAGAAGTGAAAGTGACATATATTCCTACTAGTGATATGATTGCGGATCCTTTAACCAAAGGCATTCCTGCGGAAACATTCGTCAAACATGTTGGTTTGATGGGGCTTAGAAACATTTAAGTCGTGATGATGAAAATGTTGCTCTAACAGATAATGATAGCATAAGTAAACTCTACAAAAGTGAGAGTTTACTTATGCTATCATTATCTGTTAGATTATTTAAAAATGAAGTCAAGTGGGAGATGTTAGTTGACTTGCATTTTTAAATGTAAAAAAAATAGAATTAAATATATGTGGGAGTTACATATATTTATTTTATGAGTAATGATAAAATGAGTTACAAATTATAATATCAATGACATTGATTAAAGAATAAAGATTTTTGAGGCAGTTACTTTTTATGGGGTGGAGGCATGAGAGGCTTAGCCTATATATAGAGGATATTATTCTACAAGAAAAAGCACTGAAGAATATTAGAGCTTGTTCATTCTCTTTCCGGAGCCCCATAAATTATTATACGACTTATTTTAAAATTGTTTTGCAGATAAAGCTAGCATTACCACCCCAAAGATCATAGGTCCGATCTCACTGGAAAGCACATAAGTAAGTGGATTATAATGTTCGGTGGTATGAATGTGCTAGCAATCCTCCGGATTAGTCGAGGTGTGTGAAAGCTGACCCAGACACCAAATTATCAAAAAAAAATTGTTCTGCACTTTTTAAAATAATACATACTCCCTCTGTCCCATTCATTTCTACCCACTTACTATTTTGGGATGTCCCATCATTTCTACCCATTCCAAAAATAGTAAAATTTTAATAATAAAAAATACTATTACACCCACTAACTTTCCTCCACTATCTCAAATCTATAATATAAAACACTATTACACTTAGGGATGGGCATCGGGGCACTTCGGGGCCGGGGAGTGCTATCCCCGCCCCCATCCCCGAATTTAAACCCGATCCCCGTCCCCGGCCCGATCCCCGTCGGGGATTATTTTTTATTCCCTGTCCCCGGCCCGAACGGGTAACGGGGATCCCCGCGGGGAATCGGGGAATTTCATTTTAAACAAAAAATAACATTGCAAACAATTTTAAACACTAACTAGCAAGTTTGAAACAATTTTTTAAGCACTAAATTAAGATAAAAAATATTACTTAAATAAACAATTATAAATAACATGAAAATGAAGTTATTGAACTACTAGAAAGACAAACATATAAGATTAAAATATCATTTTATTTCCAATATAAAGTATTGAAAATTCGTATATATTAATATATGATTATATATATATATATATATATATATATATATATATATATATATATATATTAATGTGATGAAATCGAGTCGGGGACGAATCGGGGCGGGGGCGGGGGTCGGGGATCGGGCCGGGGAGACATAAAATCCCGGCCCCGGCCCGCTCCCCGATTTTTTTTTGAAAATTGTCCCCGCTCCCCGGCCCGTACCCGAAAAAATCCCCGATTCACCGCCCCAAGCGGGGCGGGGATCGGATCAGGATCGGGCGGGCCGGGGTGAATGCCCATCCCTAATTACACTCACTACTTTCCTCCACTATCTCAAATCTATTATTAAATATTGATAGGTCCCACCACTTTACCCACTTTTCACCTAACTTTACTCATTTTTTATACATTTTCTTGATCTCCGTGTCCAAATCAAATGGGTACTAATCAATGGAACGGAGGGAGTAACAATTGTTCTCACTGTTCTCAACTAAATCATACCCTACATCTAAAATTATACAAAACTTGTTATAAATTCACGCAATTTTCCAACAAACAAATTTTACATTATTTTGTAAAAAGAACTTGTACCTTCAAATTCTCAAACGGTAAAAAGAGAATAAAAGATGGGGGTTTTATATTAAAGTGGCCACTCCGTTCGTCAAAAACTATCACTTAACCCACCGTTCTCATCGGAGTCTCATTTAAACCACTAAACTAAGAAAATATATCATTTGTCCACCTTGCATTCACAAAAATAATACAATTTATGGTGGTTTAAGTGATATACAGGGGGGGCAAATGATATGTTTTCTTAGTTTAGTGGTTTAAATGAGACGCCGATGAGAACGGTGGGTTAAGTGATAGTTTTTGACGAACGGAGTGGCCACTTTGATATAAAACCCTAAAAGATAGAAAACCCATCATTCACGACTTTGTTATTGATCCACTAGAATTGTTGACAAACATTTACGTTCGTGAATATGAGCCCGTTTGGCAAAGCTTTAGATTATTATTTATGATTTAAAGTTACTTAAAGTGATAAGTGAAAAGTAAAAATTTTAAAATTTGTTTGGGTAATTTTATATTATGGGTAACTTATGAATCATTTAAAATGTTAAAATAAAAATAAATTTGATAAATAATTAATACGAATGATGATATTAACTTTTATCAAATAAAATCATTAAAATAAAATAATTCATTCAAAAAAGTACCTCCTACCAACTTCTAGCTTAAAGCTATTTTTTTAGCTTTAAATCATTTTCTGACTTATTACACAAATAGACATTTTTCAGGTTAAAGTCAAAAATAACTTAAAACTCCAACTTTAAATTGTTGCCAAACCGGCTCTATATGTCATATCCAACAATAAGTATTCATTTTGTTTCAAATTTATCTATTCATTTTGAATTTTAACACGTAATTTAAAGTATATTGAAGATATATTTTTATAAATTATTTCAAAATTTTATTTTAGGTTTTTTTTTCATAAATACCCTTGCCAAGAATTTTTTTTGCAAAAATACTTTTTGAAAAAAAATAATTTGCAAAAATACCATCTTATTTGTAATGATTACGCAACAGATTGCATTCAGTTGTGTATGTGGTTGCATATGCAACTAAAAATTGCAAGTTGAATTTTCTTCTTTTTTTTTACCAACTTCCAGTTGTATATAAGGGTTGCGTAGCAACAAAAAAGTGAAAATTCAACTTTTAGTTTTCTGTTGCATAGGTTGCATATGCAACTTAATGCAACTGACTGGAATTTTCATTTTCATTTTTTGCTGTTGCGCAACCCTTATACTGTATATAACTAGAAGTTGGCAAAAAATGAAAATTTAACTTTCAGTTTTCAGTTGCATTCAGTTGCATAGGTTGCATATACAATTGAATGCAACTGAAAACTGGAAGTTGAATTTTAATTTTTTGCTATTGCGCAGCCCTTATATATAACTAGAAGTTGGCAACAAATGAAAATTTAACTTTTAGTTTTCAGTTGCATTCAGTTGCATAGGTTACATATGTAGCTGAATGTAACTGAATGCAACTAAAAACTGAAAGTTGAATTTTCATTTTTTTGCTGCTGCACAGCCCTTATATACAACTAGAAATTGACAAAAAAATGAAAATTAAACTTTCAGTTTTCAGTTGCATTCAGTTGCATAGGTTGTACGTTGTATGTAATCTAGGTATTTTTGCAAATAAATTGGTATTTTTGTAAATATTTTGAGAATATAGTAAAATTGCAAAAAAACTTAAGAAAAATAGTATTTTTGGTAAATATTCTTTTATTTTTTATAAATAAAAGAATAGTATTAAAATAATTAACAAAAGTACATTTTTAATACATACGTGCACAAAATCAAATTGGCACAAAATCAAATTGGATAAATAATTTGAAACATAGAAAGTATTTTGTTAATCGCTAATATTTTTTATCATACATATGTTTTTTGTTTTCTAAAGTCAAATTTATAAATTTATATAATATTCATTTTCTAATAATTTTCGGGACAATAAGGCTATAACACAATATTAAGTGACTTTCACAAATAGAAAAATATGTGATTAACCTTAATATTTAGAAATAATGATAATTAGTTAATGTTTTAACAAACGAGGCAAATAATCTATACATATTAACCTTTTCTTTGTTATTTGCTAATTAGCTATTACTCCATTTTCTTACAAATGTCAGCATTTTTTTCTAGAACAAAAATAATATATTAAGCTAAAATCCACCAAAATCATACGTAGTAAATTATCTTTGAGGTGTAGATGGCAATGGTCCTTGGTCACTCTCCCACAATAATATTTAAATCCAACTACTAATTCAAAGATTAGTGCATAACACATCATGTGGGGCCCATAACAGTGCTCTCTTATTGGGCCACGATTGCCACATCACTGCTTAAGGATGTGGCTTTGACAACCAATACCAGCTTCCCATGTTACACTAAAACAAACTTTCAAAGAAAAACATCAACACATAAAAAAACACAGTGGATAAATATATTTATCAACATCATGTCACCACCATATACACAAAACAATATAAATGTGTACATGTATAACTAATAATATTTCATGGATGAACAAAATAATTTTTTTTGATAGAAAAGTAAAGAAGGGCCAAACAAACTCTCTTGTTTCCTACTCCCATTTTCTTGTTCTCAATTATCTCTCCATCACTTTCCTCTTTCTTCCCTTAAAATGTAGAATCATTATACACACAATAATAATAAAATTTTATTCCTAAATCCATACTTTTGCAATACCAAACTCCCAACCTTTTAAAACCTAGATATGTACAAGGATAGAAATAAAAATTTGATTAAATTAATATTTAATATTAAAATTATAATTGTCATTTTAATTCAATAATTTGGTAAAATTATAATCTAATTCATGAATGAAATGTCATAAAATTTTGTCCATATGAATAAGATTGCATACATTTTACCGTGAATACGAGAAAGAATAATTACACTATATTTACTAAAATAAGTTAAATAACAAAGAAAAAGTTAATATTCAAAATGAAAAAAGGAGGTTTAGAGAAATGACAATGTATAACATCAAAATTAATAAAGGTGAAAGAAAGCTGAAACATTTACTTCATATACAATACAAGAAGAAGAGGTCATACACAACCCCAACACCCCCCCCCCCCTTTTTCCCATTTCACCTTCCTTTCTCAACCATTTATTAGATTCCTCTAATGAGTCTTCTCCTTTTCAATTTCATTGTTTAGAGATTGCCCACTTTGAGATTTATTTTTCTTCCTTTTTTTCTTTGATTTCTTTTGCTTTCTTCACACTATATTTTCAGTCTTGAAAGATACAGACTGTTCTTGATTTTTATTGGGGTTTTTCTTGTTTCTGCAAAAACTTTGCTGCAGAGAAGAACAACCCTTGTGTTACTAGTATAATTTAGGCCATAAAAGTTTGAAGAGCACAATTTATAATTATTAATATATAAATATGTTGTAAAAAAGTCTTTTTTGTTCTACTTTTTTTCTCAAGAACTTGTTCTTCTTCCCCATTTGTCGAAATTTCATTCTTTTAAATCAAGAAAATATATAAAGACATGGGCAAGCAAGGACCTTGCCGTCACTGTGGTGTTACAAGTGAGTTTATTGTTGTTGAATTCTCATTTTACCTCAAAAGATTGAATTTTTATGGGAAAAATGAGTTGTTATGCAAATTTCACTAGTTTATATACATGTTTATATCTTTCAAGAACATACCCAGAATCTGATTTGTATTATTGAGGTGTTAAATCATTGAATATGTTTACAGCATACCCAGAAATTTTCTTGTTCTTGACATTGCTGTAAAATGCCCCATTGACTCTCTTCTTGTACAGGACTAATGGAAAATAGTCCTGTACAAGGCAAATATATCAAGTCTCTGTTCTTTTTCGCCCAAAGTTCACATCATTTTGTACCTTTTCAAGTCAAGCCTTGGTTCGAGTCATGGTTAGTAGTGATTGTGGCTCATTCTTGAATTCCCAACACATTTGAGAAATGTGCTAGTTTTAGGATTCATTTCCACTTCATTTAGTTCGACCTCTGATGTCTCGTCGCAGACATAAAATGTTCTCATTCGTATCATGCTTAAGAAGTAGGGAATGCATTTTAGCCACCATGTCCTATTCATTCACTTAAAGCATTGCCCCTTTTCTACCGTCCCCTAAGTGTTTCCAGAACTGTACTTGTTGCTGCTAATTTAGTAATGGCTTATCATAGAAGATACCTTTAGGACTTCAGTTGTTGTAATCAGCTCTCAAAACGTGTGGTTAAAACATTGCAGATGGTGCATTCCCCCACTTGAGCCTTCTCTAGCTTTAATAATGTTTGAAGTCTCATTGGGTTAACCTTTTTAGCCAGTTGAGCCTATTAAAGTTTGGATAAGCAATTCCTGCACCTGGAGTGGTTGCTATTATGTGTTTGTTCACTGTGAACATAGCGTAGAAAAAGGATGCCACGTCTTCTTCAATCACTTACCTTCGGTTTGTTCATTGGTTCATTCCATTGTGGATCCTGCCCTTGTACTTCTAATTTATTCCTCAATTAAGTCCCCAGTGAAATGAAAAAATTCTCCAATGATCAAATGAATATTCTTCACATACCAAAAAACTTCCGGCTAAACTCTTGCCCCTGTGACATTTTTATAGAGATTTTGGCAATTTCAAGTTGAGCTCTATTTGCATTTTGCATTTTGCCTTTTGCCATCATGCTTCCAATTTCAAAATTGCTTGCTAATACTTAAGTTGTAATGTAGGCACTCCTCTTTGGCGTAATGGGCCTCCAGAGAAGCCTGTCCTATGCAATGCATGTGGATCCCGGTGGAGAACAAAAGGAACACTTGTGAACTACACGCCTCTGCATGCTAGGGCAGAGCCAGATGATCTCGAGGAGTACAGGATTCGAAGAATGAAGACCATATCCTTAAAAAACAAAGAAGCAAAGGTGCTAAAAAGAAAACAAAACCACACCAGTCAAGTAGGAGGAGGGGCTGCCACTGAATATACTCAAGGGTTCCTGAAAGGCGGTGGCTCTTCTGGGGTTGCCCTCGATTACAATCGTACTTTTCGAAAGGTCCTAGATGAAGACACAAGTAATAGATCAAGTTCTGGCTCTGCCATATCTAACTCGGAGAGTTGTTTGCAGCTTGCAAATGCAGATGCAAGTGACTTGACAGGTAGATTTGCTACTTATCTGCATAATTATATAAATGATATCAACATGTATTGTTAACTTTAACTTTAACCCTTTTGCATTTCATTTTTTTTCTCTGTTGCTGTCTTGTTGCAAGTAAAATTCATCTAATATGAAAAAGGAACACCAAGACCAGTACTAATGTGCAATATATTGTTTATGTTAATGTCAGGAAAATATGTTGTTTTTGTTGTTCCTTTTTCTTGCTGAATATATAGATTGAAGATATCATCAAAGTCTATGCAGTGATTGTGCTAGTTCTATTCTTTAATTTCCCATTGTTCATGCATGCAGGCCCAGCTCAATCTGTTGTTTGGGATTCAATGGTACCCTCAAGGAAAAGGACCTGTGTTAATCACCCAAAACAATCTTCAGTTGAGAAGCTTACTAAAGATTTACATACCATCTTACATGAACAACAGTCATACTTGTCTAGATCCTCCGAGGAAGATTTGCTCTTCGACAGTGACACTCCGATGGTCTCTGTTGAGATAGGGCATGGAAGTGTACTTATTAGGCACCCAAGTACAATAGCTCGCGAAGAGGAGTCTGAAGCTAGCTCGCTTTCAATTGAGAACAAGCACCACTCTATTAGTGAGGCTTATTCTCAATTTTCTTCCCTTCATGTGCACACTTCTAGCAAGGGTGTTAAATTTTCAAGTCCTGGAGTTCAGAGCACTAATAAGTCTGGTCCAGAAATGAAACAAGACCAACTTATAAGGTACCAAGGTTAAATTCTTCTGTATAACATGCAATAATAGAGTCCTCATCCAGTGGCAACGATACTGAGACAGCTCATAGGCTGTGTGTGTTTCATGGAATAAATAATTCCAGACTGCCAGGAAATTTGCTATTGACTTTTACGACATTTAGTTTTGATATTCTAGAGATTATAATTCTTGCAAACAAACCCACAGCGAACATGCACAAACCTGAGATCCGATCATCTGATTGAACCACAGCGACACAAAATTTGATGAAACTTGTAATGAATTCTTAATTTGTGAAGAGATTAAAATGGTTTGCTTTTTTGTGTTTTCATACATTTTTTGCCTGATAACGTCTTTTTGAATTGCAGAGAAAAGGTCCAGGAAGAAAAACTGCAGCTTCTTGCCAATCATAATTCACCGCTGTGCTACATAGATCTAAAGGTACCCTCATCTCTTTACTATACTTGCTGACTGAGATGGAGAGCCTGTCTCTTATTCTAATATTGTTTTTTGGAAACTTAAAGATAAAATGTAGTAGGCTGTAGACTATACAACAAGTTTATAGAATTGTGCTTATCCAATTGTTTAAGAGTGTAGGTGTTTGTATTTGTACCATTCATATGCATGTGTATTGATATCCTTTTCATTCTCTTCAGTTAATAACAATTACTCGTGTTTTTGGTACGTGTCAATAGATATAATGGCAGACCTTCCATGTATTGGTGCTTAGACAAGAACAATACAAGTTTGTCTTCTATTTACAGCACTAGAACATTACTCGAGTCCATGTACTTGATGGGTGTTCCAAAGCATATCAATTTCCTAGGGGTTTATGGCCTCAATAAGATTGCAAATCCCGAACTTAGATGATTATAAATTTTCCGCTATTTTTGTCAAAACAAAATTCACATTTCCTGACAATTCTTGATGTCTATGGTGTTATCTAGCTATCTCAGCACTAAGCAGAATTTTGACCAATTGTTTAAAAGTTAGCACTTGGTGTTCTCGTTTGCACTAACGTGATCTTTGACATCTTTAATTACGCAACTGGAATTGTAAATACAGATTTGTGATGATTTTATGCTTACGATTAGCAGGATGTTCTCAATCTTGAGGAGTTTGAAAGGCTTATAACAAATGATGAGCAGCAGCAATTGCTGAAGTATCTACCTTCTATTGACACTGTCGCGATTCCGGATAGGTTTGTATCAATTGTAACTGTTAGTACAATCATACACCACTCCCCTTTTTTTGTGTTTCTTTTTGAGAAGCTAATGGTAACATTTAATTCTTTGTTGTTACTTATAGCCTTAAAAGCATGTTTGATAGCCCTCAGTTCGCAGAAGATTTATCCGCGTTTCAGAAACTACTAGCAGAAGGAGTTTTTAATTTCTCTACTTCACTGAGTAAAAGTGAATGCAATGGAAACTTGAAGAGGCTTGTACTTCGTAATTTATCGACATCCAGTTGGGTGGAACATTATAACTTACTTAAGGTTCAACCCACAATTTTCATGATGTGATTATAATGGATTGTTTTAGGAAATGGCTGAGCCATAGATTGATGATTATAAGCCAATTTTGGTTTTTGGCTGTAGGATGTAAAATGTGAAAATAGTCACGGCAGTGCTTTTGTAGCAGCAAGGCCTGCTGCTGTTGCTTCTGCTCAATCAATGAAAGGAAAGAGATCATGTGACGGCCAATTTCAAAATTATTCAGGTCATTCTTCCCTCTCTCCCTCCATTATCATCCTATCTAAAGAACACTATTACCTTTATTCGAACAATGACAAGACTTGTCGTTTTAAAGATGTTGAACTTTGAGAATGAAGGATACTTAACATTCACAGATAGTAACCTTTATTTTACTTCTGAATTTAATGAGGAAAATAGACAAGCTAGTGAACAGTGCAACGGAGAAATGGGGGAATATAGAACATGCAATGGTGTGAAGAAGTATTTGATTCAATTTATTCTAGGCCAAAAACCAACAATTTTGATTTTTAATAGTGGAAGTATGAGCATCAGCATAATGTGCCGTTAATATTTGCCTGCGGTAAATCGGCATGTCTGATGTTAGTACAAAATTAGTACTCATTACAGTTGTTTATTTGAAATCTCAGGAGGGAAAACTACAATGAAGAGCCCAAAAAGAGTATCACTGAAAGCCAACTACGATAACAAGGAACTCGTTGACAATGATGCCGCTTGCTTCAGTCCAAAAAGCCTATTTGCCTTGCCTCCTGATAATACCTCTTTAATGCTGGATTCTTTCCGGTTTGATGAACATTCTGATCAAGATCTTCTGCTAAATGTTCCACCTCACAGTTCTTTCCCGCAGGCAGAACTCCTGATGCCAAGTTCAAGTTTTAATGCTCAAGCTAGCACCAGTAGTAGCTCAATATACCAAAATCATGTCCGGCCCTGACACCACCTATAAACACGACCTCAATGTTCTGATGGCCTTTGTTTTTATGTGCCTCTGCTAAACTTTTTGGTTGGCTCGTAATTTGTTACTTGGAAAAAAAATTACAGAAGTCTGCAAGCAAAGCCGTGTTAATTGCCTTTTATTTTGATAAAAGTCTTAACCTATACAATGCTTGGTAAGCTAAGGGATGAATATGGCTGGTTCTAATTTTGTATAGGTAGACACAAGATTGTAATATATATCTTGACATACAGAGGAGGTGTGAATCTCCTGAGTTTTTGTATGCAGCTTTATAGTTGTCTTGCAAATACTATGAGACACCCTTTTGTATTTTCATTAGCTGAACCTTTTGACATTATGGGTTATCAACATTGTTGCTTGCAAGACTGTGATGCTATCATATGTATCTTGATGAAATTTGACAAACCTCGTACTAAGTAAAATAGAAAACACTGATTGGAGAAAGTGATCAAGAGAGAAATGCATTAAATTTCTATTTGTTTATTCCCTCCTAAGAAAATCAATTTTGCAAATATTTACTATAGAGAATAGAAAAATGTAATCGTTATCATTCCTTGTCTTTCACGCGCGCATATGAGAGGCTGAAGCATATGCGAGATGCGATGCGAGGCTGAAGCGCTGCATTTTGGTTATGCAATGCAATTTCATTGAAACGTGCGCTTTTGTGCGTTTTAAGCGCTTAAGCGATGTGTAAGCACATAAAAAACGTGCTTTTTTATTTTTTATTGACTAGGTCTTATTTAAAGAAATTTGTCCTAGAAAAGCCCTAAAACCTAAGTCAGCCAATATCATTAGTATACTAATGGTAAGATACAGACATATAAAAAAAATATATATACACACGAATGATACAAGCCGGGCAATGGACAAAAACTGTGTCAGGATAGTCAAATAAAGATTTCGAAAATCTCAAGAAGAGCCTAAAGATGATTTTTAATTCATGTCAAGTTGTCAATTGTTGAGAAGACTAGAACTAATCTATAGGGCTTGTAGTTAATTCTATGTATTAATTTTGTTACCATGACTTCGTATTTGTGCCTTGAATTTGAATCTGGTTATCATTAACATGTTTTATGACAAAGTAATCTGTCTATAACATGTTAAATTTATTTCATAGTTGAAATTAGTTTCCAAACGATCACTTCGAAAATTTTTATTAGTTCCGACTCTAACTAATGTGGAATAATTTATTAATTTTTTTTAAATTTATGTGACATGAACGTTGGAAAGTTTTGAAATTTGAATTTATTTTTCTAAAAGAAGCATTAGTTGTTATTTGCTGTTGATACAAACGGGCGGGAACCAGATGTCACAGTTACATTAAATAAACGTTATAAAAAACACGCGGGAACCACTAATAAAAAAACCCCCAAATTACATTATTAGAAACCCTAGAAAAATAAATCGATTTCATGACATAAAAATTGATCAAATTTTTTCTCGATTTCACGAAATATGGATGATGATCCGTATGAATCGATCACCAAGGAGTGCCAAATCACCATTTCCCAGGAACAAAAGCTCCGCGAATGCCGGTTCGCACTCGAACCGGAGCGGGAAGAACCGGAGTCGCCGCCTTGTCCGGTTCAAGTCACCGGAATAACGATGGTTTCGCCGCCGGAGAGTGTGGAGGAGGAGATCTTTCATACTCCGCCGGAGCACCATCAGTCTCGGTCTGTGTCTAGCTCTGATGATCCAGGACCCGAGATCCGACCCGGAACTCATCAGGCGGGTCAGAAAAGTGATGGTGATGTTGAAGGTGTTGTGTGTGATCATGATGTAAGTGAAGTTGAGGTTGACTTGAAGAGGAAAAAGGTTGACTCGCAATTTACGAGCCGGAATGATTGTTTAGGAGAGACTGAATCGATTGTGATCGAAAGTGAAGACTCTGAGATTGCGGAAACTGAGGTAGTTGATTTATCGGTTGAGGAGAATTGCGTTAAATTGGGGGAGAGGGTGAGTGAGGAGACGGAAAATGTGGTTGATCGTGCGGAATGTGGGACTTCTAGAGCGCGATTAGGTCGTAAGAATGTTGAGGATCTAGATGCATTTAAGTATGTGTCTAGTGGAGGTGTTGGTACACGTGGAGGGAGGAAAGGTGTTTCTATGAGGCGTCAATTGCCAAATTCGTTTAAGGAGCCGGAAGAGAATGAAGGACTGTGGGTTCCTCGGAGGTCTTTGAGGGATATTGAGACGTTTAAAGGTCTTGTGGATGCTGCAGCTGCGAGGATGGGTAGGGGTGATAGTACTGATACAGATTATATGAAAGCTGCTAAGGAGCGTGATTTGATATTTTATAAGCCGAGGTGGTGGCCAAGAGAGGGTTTGGATGAACAAGTCATGGATTGAAGGTGATGTATAATATAGGCTGTCACAGAGAACGGTCACCATTTGCAGGTAAAGCATAAAAGTTTCGAAAGTAATAATTGTTCATTTCGCCTATAAGCATTTTAAGCTATTCTTTTCTTATGTTTTAAATTTGTTTATATAAAATATTATGGGTATGTATAATTTCCTACAAAGACATGTATTTGATTAGTGTTTCCAAGAACATTAACAACATAGCTTAACTGTCTGGATTTTCTTTAGGTGTCTCGTCTTTGATGGCTTGAATCTTTTTGCTGTGGGAAAGAGTGGGTAACTGAGAAAGAACGAATCATCAAGTAGCTGCAGTCTGGTACTCAACCTTTTTGTTATATAGATATATGGTTCGCCTGCAGCTGTTATTAACACTTTCAGTACATAATAGCTGTTTCAAAGTATGGTATCTTTGCTCTTTCTTTTTTGGTTCAACTGAAATGCTAATTCAGCCTAGCTGTCTTACTCAATATGCATTTGGAAGTGAAGAGTGTAAATGGTTGTAAAAAAATTGAATGTGATGAAGATGCAAGAGGAAGCATTTCTTGACTTTAGTGCTAAATACTTCAAACAAGAAAGAAATATAACTCTTAAATGTCTTAATTAACTCGATTTATGTACAACTATAAAAGCCAAAGGTACCTAGTGTATACCTCTTGTAGAGCAATGCGCCCAGGGTGGTTAAGCTGTATGCACAACTTGCCTCTACTTCTAGAACAAGGTAGATTACCACGTCCTCTTATGCCAGAATAATGATATTCGTTTTACCTCATGTTGGTGTCCTCAATACTTGGTTGTACGCGTTGCTCAGAAATCAACTAATATATACCAGTATTGAAGCAAAGTTATATTACCAAGTATGATGGTACTTTCCTAAAAAATTTATATATTCAGTGCACGGCACATTTAAACAAATAGTTGGGTTCTAGCTATAAGAAATATTGTTTTGGGAAAAACTATGACATAAGGACATACGATACAAGGCCTGGTCCCTGGTTTCAGGATTGTTAGGTGCTTCGAGGTAGAGAATCATTTCCTATTGTTACTTAAAACCTTGGTAGGCACTTAACTGGTTTTAAACAAAAGTATATCAACATGGCAATGAAAAATGTAAATATGTTATTCTTTTGGTTCTGATGTACTCACATCCGTTGACATACGTAATAGCTAAAAGATCTGACATAAAATGCCCTTGAGGGACATACATATTTATTTTCACCAAATAGATTACATCATTATTTGACACACCCTAACACCAACAACTTGAAAACACTCATTAGAAACACAACTAGGAAAGCATAAGAAAGTACATGTATGTCGATGAGAAAAGCAACTATTAATATATTGTTTCCTAGTGACATGTGGGGATATCTGAATTAACTTTATTAGTTAAGCTGAATGGCAGTGTCGTAAGCAACTCCAGCCTTCCAATCAGCAGGAATTGCGCCCCTCAGTTGCACCAACTTTTCCCCATAACTCCCACTCACTTGGAACCTCAAGTTCAGAGGGCCCTTTGGTGGATTAGGCATGTCCCATACAGCGCCGTAAGCATGACGCATGGCCCTCCATTCCTTGCAATCCTCCTGCATCCATTGAAAAATGTTAATGTCAAAAAACTTCTCATTGTTGTTGGAAAAACAGATTGTAGATAGTAACTATTATTTCAATGGAATTACCTGCCACAGTTCTACGCTTGTGATGTCATTCATGCCAGCCTGGTATATTGGTACTACGGCTAGGTACTCTGGGTTCCTGCTATGCTCATGAACTTTGAACATGAGATTGTAACCTGGATGTTGGCAAGAAATTCTCTTGTATTCTATGTCAACTACCCCGTATGCGAAAAGCTCAATAGCCATGTTTGGAAGAGCCAGTTTTGAGTAGGCTCGTACACTGAGGATGAAGTCTGTGCGGTCTCCTTCACCATAGTCTGTAACCACTACCTTCACCCCTTCATCTGTGCAATGTTTTGGAGACTTGCACCTTACCTACGTGATTATTAATAAAGATTTCACCATAAGTGAATACTGAAGATCTTCTCAATAAGTGTTCAACTTGATGACTGATGTTGCACTATATTTCTTTGGTAAGTGATGTTGAACTATTAACCGTGACAAATCATTTTATATTTAGGAAAACTTCAAGTAAGACACGTTCTGTTGGCTGTCAATTTCTATTTAAGAGAGAACTCCTTCTGGAGTTCACTGTTTTAGACTTGTTTTACTACCTATTTATTTGCTAGTATTTGACAAATTACAAACTCAAATGCTACAATGATTGATAGTGTCTACCTGATAGCATGCCCCACAGCCAGTACCATTCCTGTAAAGCCTAGAGACTCCACTCACTTCACCACCATTAACAGTCTTTCCATATCCGGCAAACCCGCAAGCTCCAGCTGACAAACATGTAGAACATTACTTCATATTTTCCAAATTTATGAGTGCATTTTGTGCATGTGTTCATATGATATATTAGTGTGCATGCATGAATGTTAAATTAGTTAAATAGAGAAATATGGCGTGCACTCAAAATTTTGGCATATGATTGCCAAAATTAACTATGGAAACCCTGCTACCATTAATTACATAAGTATGCATGTGGATGGATGCAGAGATAGAGTAAGATAGAATGTATCCATACTTGGAGTCCCCAAACAATCAGGGCTGCCATAATAAGTTGCCCGAGAGGTGATATAGGTGTCCTGGCAGTAACAAAGAGCTGGCAAGAAAACCAGTAGAGTGAAAAGAAAACTATGAGAAACTTGGCAACCCATGTGCAAGTCAAGGTTGGTAATAACTTCTTGGATTCTAGTAATTGAATTAAAAAAGAAAAATGAGAAGATGGGCAAGTAGAAGTAAGATATTTGTGGGATGTGAAGCTTAGAAATGAGGTCTAGCAATATTTATAGTAGACGTTGGGGGCGGCTATTATCATGTTTGGGGCAATGCCACCTTCATTTTCCACTAGCAACTTATAGGAGCCAAGTGGATGTATGGATTATATTACATATGCATGAAAACAAATGGTCACTTTAATTGACTATTTATGATTTTATGTTTTTGTAAAAATTTATTATTATATGCAGATGCCCATGTATACTTCTTTGGATAAAATGCAATATTTCATTCAGAATTTAGGTTTAGTAAATGTTTAAGTTTCATACTTCACATGATAATTAGAGATTTTGGCATTTGCATAAATATGATTGTCTTGCATTGTTTGTACTCTGGAGAGGATTGTATTTGTATATTCAACATATTAGAGGAAGTAGTGGGTAATCTTTTATATATATACCGTTAAAAAATGTGTATCGGATTAATTGTAATTTGTGATTATGTTACTTTTAGTTGCAGTTAGGTGGTTTGATATAACATGGTTTTTGAAAAATTAAAATTCCTACTAGTTGTATTCTTATTCATGTAATCGAGTCAAAGGGAGCCTATAAACTGTTGGTATGACAACCGGATTATCATCAACCCACCAACTACAAGTAGCCAAGTTTGTTAACGATCCACTGCAAATCCTGTCAATGCAGATTCAATTATAATAGACTTGTCACTCATGTTTATTATTCTTTTTGCCTAATCGCTTTATATCACCATATCTACAATAGAGAAATCCTTAGAGCTGGCTTAGTTGCATAGACTTGGTCGGGGTTCTGTAAGTTTGTGTGTATCACTGGGAATCTTAGACCGTGTTTGTTTCATAGGATTAAGTAGGAGATAGGAATATAATCTATTAAAAAATTTAATCCCATGTTTGTTTATAAAAATTTAATTGGATTAGATTAAGGATTATAATCCTTTAAAATAACAATCCATGTTTGTTTGGTGGGATAAGGGGGGATAAGTGATAGGATTATAATCCTCTCTAATACTTGGTTGGAGGAGGTATTATTTAATCCCATCCCACAAGTCATTTTTTTAAAAGATTATAGTACTTTCATTATAATTCCTCCTAAAATAAATATAGGATTAGAAATTTTAAAGAATTATAGTCCAATCCATAGGTTATTCCTCGAAACAAACTTGAGATAGGATAACTTAAAGGATTAAATTTTTTTAAAGAATTATAGTACAATCCTAGACTTAATACTTCAAAACAAACATAGAATAGAATAATTTAAAGGATTATAATCATGATGGGATTATTATAGTATAATTATTATCCCCGAATTATAATCCCTCCAAACAAACATGACCTTAATGTTTTCATCCTTTCTTCCTCAGTGTTTTATCTAGAGTTCTTTTTCACTTTCAGAGGTATCTTCCGTTCGAATACCCGAGCAGTCAAGTGTTTCATAGTAAAAAGATGCAGGCGAGAACTTTGACACCTTGTGAATCTGGAAGGACTAGAAAGGATCCGCAATCAAATGTGCAATACATATTTTTTTTATGCAAAATTGCAAATGATATTCTAGGTGCCTCTTTCATGCTATAGTTTGCAGTTTTAAGATAGTGGTTTTTTTTTTTTTTTTTTTTTAATATTCTTGTAGGGACAAAGCCCTAGATAAAGAAAAGAAAAAGAACCTCCCACAAGCAAAACACGTCACTAGGACAATAAACCTACCGATGAGTGGAGAAATAAAGTGCATGTAGTCGGACAACGATTTTCTTCTAAGACGAACCAGAATAAGAGAGAAATATCGATGTAATTACAGTTACTAACTTTAGTCGGATAAAATATTTAAGAGCAACTCCAACAGACACCTTATTCAGGTTCTTAAGTCAAATAAATCCTCTTCAAAAACTTAAGAACTATTCGAACCTCCTAGTCTCTCTCCTTTCCTTTTCCATTAAATGGTCATTTTCGTCACTGTACTATTCGAAAACTTTCACTTGGATCACCAGTTCAAAAAAGTTTTCAGTCAAACACTTAAATTATTAAAAAATTTCAAAAAGGTTACTGTCGTTAGTCTTCGTTAAATTGACTAACGGAATAATGAGGTGGATACTGACATGACACACCAATATTATTTTTATTATTTTTAACTAATAACTAATTCCATATTTATTTAATTAACACCCATATAAATCACTCATCTCTCTC
The DNA here is from genome assembly GCA_036435485.1 of Saposhnikovia divaricata. Classification (NCBI taxonomy): domain Eukaryota; kingdom Viridiplantae; phylum Streptophyta; class Magnoliopsida; order Apiales; family Apiaceae; genus Saposhnikovia; species Saposhnikovia divaricata. The sequence goes on from CM071600.1 coordinate 33,818,509, forward strand.
ATCTACTCTCGGTCTTTCACTCATCTCTCTCTATTCGCTCGCCCCTCTACTCTCTCTCTCTCTTTCTTAAACTTAAATCAGATGAGGTTAATTGGGGCTTTTAGATTTAAATTATCGATCTATATACAAGTATATGTGTTTGTAATCGAGTCTATTACAACATAATTATATGGATTGGAGCTTAAACTATATGGATTGGGATCGGCGGCAATTGAAGGAAGGAGTCATTGGTTTCGAGGGAGACAGGGGAGAAGGTGGAGGGAAAAAGAAGGGTGGTTCAATGGTGGATGAAAGGGAGAACAACGGTGGAGTTGAGGGACGGTGGTGCGTGATGTTGTCGCGGCGGAGAAAAGAAGGTGAGGCGTGGTTTGGTGGTGGAATAAGGGCGAACAGAGGTGAATTGGGAGGCGGTGAATTGGTGAGAGAGAGAACGAAGGAGAAGGCAGCTGATGTTGGTAATTGCAGGCAAGGAGTTGAGATGGGGGAGATAGATGAGTTGAGATGTGAAGTGTACAGAGGAGGGAGGTGGGGTTGTGGAGTGATGTTGGTGAAATGGGTGGAGGGGTGTTGCAGGGGAAAGAAAGGGGAATAAGGGCGATGAAGTGAGGTGGGAGGCTGGAATGGTGGGATGGTGGCGATTGCAGGAGGAGAAGATGTGGGTTGGTGTTAAACTGCTGTGAGGGAGAGGAGGTGAAGAACGGTGGTGTGAAGAGTGGTGGCGATTGGTGTCTGGTGCGAGGTAAGGATGGTGGTTGTCGAAGGGGAGATAGGTGGGCTGATGTGAACGGGATGATAGAGGTGAACGGAGTTGAGTTGCAGCTGGGCGACGGAATTGGGTGGCTGGTGGTGTTTTGTTGAAGATGAATGGAGAAGATGGGTTGTTTCCTCCATTGTTCCGCTGCCTTCGTCTTTTCCGGTTGTCAAAATAATTTTCCGGCCAATTTTTTCTTTGAGACATTTAACCAAACAGTTGGTGGGGTTGGTTGCTGTGTTTGTGATGTTTTATTTGTTTTTGTGTTTTTTTAAATCAATTTTGGGCTCATTTTTTTTAAATCAATAATTGATGTGGCACGCATATGTGGCATAATTTATTATGTGGATCATTAGTTGGTTGCTGAGTTGTAACCATTTAACAGACTTCCGTTAAAGTCAACGAAAATTTAACGGTAGTGAAAAAATTTTAAAGTACAATGACCGAACTGAAAGGTATATTAAGTTTAGTAATGCGTTTGAAAGCTTTTTTGGACTGGTGACAACTATGACACATAATACTATACACAATAACGCATGCTTATTTAACCATGCAATGGATGAGACCCCTAAAGGCTTATACAATAATACCCATGTAGCGAGCGTTGGGTTAGTGGATCCCAGACTATAAAAGCCTTAGGTCACTAGGCACAAAGTCCCCTAGAACTTAATTGCTCGAGTATTAAAGAGCTAATCCTGGTTAATTTGCATTTATTCTATTTACATAACTCTTTTTTTCTGTTTTTTTTTCTATTTTTTTTTCAACTAAATTGGAATGAGTGCGTTTCGCTCCATCACATCCAACCCTAGACTACTCATAAACATGAGCCGGCTACTAGCCATTTTGACACATAACAACTAGCATGAAATCCCTAGTTTCCCCCAAACTTAGATTTTAATGCTCCAATTTTATCAAGGAAATAACGAAAATTCTAAATATAATCAAGTGATTAAATCTTAAAACTAACAAACAAGCATAATTTCAACCTAGCCAAAAAGCAACCAAATGAGACTTGTGTAAAAATTTTGTTTCCATAACATGCAAGCCAATTCTTAGGAACTATAAATCAGCCATCTATTCATCAATACCACAGTCAATAAAGCATCTACCCACTAATCAGAATCAGCTCGTCCTAAGGGATCATGAAAAATGCATGCCATGAAAAAGCAACTAAAATGAACTCACATGGTAGACAAAAACACAATAACAGAATGTCCTAAATGAAACAAACATGCAAAATAAACACAACTACGAATGAATTACACTAAACATGCAAAACATGATTTCCTATATGAATACAATGACATAATAATACAACATACAACACTACTTATCCCCCAAACCACCCCCAAACTTGAAAGATTCAATGTCCGCATTGAATGAAAGTAAATACGAGGGATAGTAGAAAACATACCTACTCATCAGAATCGTCACCCTCCTCGGGTGAATCAGGTGGTGGATACTGCGTACGAGATCCATAAACTGGCCACTGAACTGTAATGCCCGTGGACTGAAAAGCTGTGCTCAAAGCTGCTGTCATATCCTCAGCATACTCCATGTTACTCGCGTGCATCGCATCAATACGCCTGTTAAGGCGCCGGAAATGAGTATCAAGTGCTGACATGTCCACCATACCCTGCTGTGGACCAACTCTCGGAACTCTCGGAACCTGTGGCGGAGCGCCCGCTCCCTGACCACCAGCACCACCCACCAGATAAACTAAACCCCTAGGATGCGGAATTCCGCCCGGCCACTCTGCCATCCTAACAATAGAAGCATCATCAATCGGTGCCAAAACCGCCTGCTTAGGTTCGTCGTCGAACCATCTGACTTCCACAGTATCACATAACCCCGCAATAATAGACCCATGAGGCATGCTGGCCGACGAAGGACCTCCCATAAACCGAAGAATACTCTGATTAATTACATAAACAAGGTCAACATACTCACCCCTGAGAATACCCCAAAGTAGAATAGCTCTGTCGACCGTCACATCAGCAGTGTGCGAAGAAGGCAAGATACTCGAACAGATAAAAAGGAACCATGCCCGGGCAAACCTAGTCATGGATGCAGAAGGAAACGTAGTACGCTCAGTAGTACCCGGCCTTACTTTCCAAACTGTACCTGGCACACACAGCTCAGCTATCAAAGCATCCAAGTCAACATCGTCCCTCGTCTTGCGAGACCAATCCTCAACACCCCTACGCTTAGGCTGAAGCCTAATGAGAGTACGAATGGCACGAGGTGAATAATCAACTGTCATCCCCCGAACCATTGTATAGTTATTCCTCTCAACCTTTGCGTTAGCATAAAATTCACGAACAACATTCAGAGGAACATCACTAGCATACTCACAGAAATATCCCCATCCCCTCTCCTGAATCATCTGAACCATCTCAACCCGCCTAGTAAGCAAGAACAACCTCTCCCTAAGAACACCCTTACTCGACAACCTAGCAAACTCTGCTTCTGCTGCAGGAGATACAAACTTTTCCATCTCTCCCCCAGAATTCGAATCCTCGTCCGAAGATGGACGAGTGCCACTACTACTACCCGTCAACCGTTGCCTTTTAGGAGCCATAGATATCAAGAGTAATCCAATAACAATAACACAAACTCCAAAAAGTTCGAATTCCAATACGTAGCAAAAACACAAATTCGTAAGAATAACGAGAAAAGATTAGATCAATACCCAACGAATCGAAGAGGTGTAGATGCTTGAAATCCGTGAAAATTCGAACTAGGCCTCCTTTGATGCTTGAAATCGATGAAGTGATAAAGGTTAAATTTTTAGAGTAGGGTAGATGTGTTTATATAGGGGTGTATGTATATAAAAGGAATTGGAATGGGTTTGGGAATAGGTTTAGAGATTTTGTAGGATTAGGAGATGTTTAGGGATTAGAATTGATATGGGGCTAAATTAGGGTAGAAGGTTATGAATACAAACTAAATTAGGATAGGAAAATATGGGATTTAGGAAAAAAATTCGGCTGGCAGTATTGGGGGTGCGCAGTCTGCGCGGTAGGGGTGCAGTCTGCGCAGTAAACTTCTGTTCGAGGGCGCTGTCTGCGCGGTCACATTCTGGAATTTTTTTTTTTTTTTAAAGAAAACAAATCTACAATAAAAGTAGTCTTCAAACTCGGGTTGCCTCCCAAAAAGCGCTTCTTTTACGTCATTAGCTTGACGTTCTTCTTTCGAATCAAGTAGATGCCAAAACGGCAGAAACCTTCTCACGCTGAAACGAACCGCCATAGTAATGCTTCAACCGCTGTCCATTCACCTTAAAAGCATGATCTGGTGTTGTTTCAAAAATTTCAACAGCTCCATGTGGAAACACCATCTTAACAATAAATGGACCCGACCATCTTGACTTGAGTTTTCCCGGAAAAAGTTTGAGGCGAGAATTAAATAGCAACACCAGTTGACCTGGCAAGAATGCTTTTAGTACCAACCTTTTATCATGCCACCTCTTGACTTTCTCCTTATACATTTTGTTATTTTCGTAAGCTTGCTCACGAAATTCCTCAAGTTCATTCAATTGAAGCATCCGTTTCTCACCCGCAGCCTTGATATCCAAGTTCAACTTCTTCAACGCCCAATATGCCTTGTGCTCTAATTCTGCAGGTAAATGACATGCTTTCCCATAAACTAACTGAAACGGAGACATACCTAGGGGTGTCTTGTAAGCTGTCAATGAAGTAAACTGGCGATTGCAGAAGTGAGTTCCCTCATCACTTATTATAGCACGTGGTGTTCTGAAACGCGTGAAAATTTGCTTATGCAAGAAATTCAATACCACCTTTGCATCATTGGTCGGCAACGCCTTAACCTCGACCCATTTAGACACGTAATCCACAGATAGCAAGATGTACTGATTATTGCATGAAAAAACAAAAGGTCCCATGAAGTCAATTCCCCAAACATCAAAGATCTCCACCTCAAGAAGCATGTTAAGAGGCATCTCGTTCCTTCTAGATATATTGCCAACCCTTTGACATCGATCACAACTCATTACAAACCGATGAGCATCCTTAAACAAGGTAGGCCAATAGAACCCCGCCTGAAGCACACGAGCTGCTGTCTTTTCTCCACCATAATGGCCACCATAAATGGTTGAGTGGCAATCACGCAAAACACTCTCTGTCTCACTATACGGAATGCAACGTCTGATCATCTGATCTGCTCCTTGTCTAAACAAAAATGGCTCATCCCAATGGTACCACTTCACATCATGTAGAAACTTCTTCTTTTGAGCACTCGAAAGATTTGGAGGAATCACACTGCTCACCAAATAGTTCACAAAATCTGCAAACCATGGTTCTTCATCTTGCACTCTAAAAAGCTGCTCATCTGGAAAAGATTCATTAATAAGAACTTTGTTATACGAATCCTTACCGTGGTCCTCCAAGCGTGATAGATGATCTGCTACTTGATTTTCCGTGCCCTTTCTATCTTTGATTTCCACATCAAACTCTTGCAATAACAGCACCCAACGAATCAATCTAGGCTTTGAATCCTTCTTCGACATGAGATATCGAATAGCAGCATGATCCGTGTACACAATCACCTTAGTTCCAAGCAAATAAGACCTGAATTTCTCGAAACCATATACAACTGCTAACAACTCCTTCTCCGTAGTGGTGTAGTTAAGCTGTGCATCATTGAGAGTTTTACTAGCATAGTAAACCACATGAAAAACTTTATCCTTCCTTTGCCCAAGCACAGCTCCAATAGCATAGTCACTAGCATCACACATTAGCTCAAAAGGTTCCTCCCAATTAGGTGCGGTAATGACCGGTGTAGTAGTTAACTTCCTTTTCAAGAGTTCAAAAGCTGCAAGGCACTCATCATCAAACTTGAAAGGAACATCCTTCTCCAACAAGTTACATAAAGGTTTAGAGATTTTTGAGAAGTCTTGAATGAATCGCCGATAGAACCCCGCATGACCAAGAAAACTGCGAATTCCTTTAACAGAGATAGGAGGAGGAAGATTTTCAATAGTCTCCACCTTAGCCTTATCAACTTCAAGCCCCTTACCAGATACCTTGTTCCCAAGAATGATCCCCTCTTGCACCATAAAGTGACACTTCTCCCAATTAAGCACCAAATTGTTCTCTACACAACGCTTCAATACCAAGCTAAGATTATGCAAGCACTCATCATACGAAGTACCAAAGACTGAAAAATCATCCATGAAAACTTCCACATTCGTGCCAATCATGTCCGAGAAAATAGCCATCATGCACCTTTGAAAAGTGGTCGGAGCGCCACAAAGTCCGAAAGAAACTCGACGAAAAGCAAAAGTGCCAAAAGGACATGTGAATGTGGTCTTCTTTTGATCTTCCGGAGCAATGCAAATCTGATTATATCCCGAATAACCATCAAGTAAACAATAATACTCATGTCCCGCCAACCTGTCTAACATCTGATCAATGAATGGAAGAGGAAAGTGGTCTTTTCTCGTGGCTTTGTTGAGCTTCCGATAGTCCATGCAAACTCTCCACCCCGTGACTGTCCGAGTAGGGATGAGCTCATTCTTCTCATTAGGAACAACTGTCATGCCTCCTTTCTTAGGCACACATTGAACCAGACTCACCCAAGAACTGTCTGAGATAGGATAGATAATACCCGCATCTAACCACTTTAGAATTTCCTTCTTCACCACCTCTTTCATAATAGGATTGAGTCTTCGCTGATGTTCAACAGTAGGCTTAGCTCCTTCCTCTAGCAGAATTTTGTGCATGCAATAAGAAGGGCTGATTCCCTTGATATCTGCTATGGTCCAACCAATTACTGACTTGAAATCCCTTAGAATTCGCAAGAGCTTTTCTTCCGCACTAGCTGACAAGTTAGAAGCAATAATAACAGGTAATGTAGATGCATCACCAAGAAAAGCATACCTCAAGTGCTCCGGAAGTGGTTTGAGTTCAAGCGTAGGAGCTTCTTCAATAGATGGTTTAAGACGCCCCTCCGAATTTTTAAGTTCCGCTAACCCAAGAGATTCAAAAGGCAAGTCAAATCTCCTTTTCCAAGGAGCTGAATTTAGCTGCTGACGTTGCTCGGCTACTGCCTCATCTTCAAAATCAGAATTCCCGACTAACACTCTCTCCAACGAATCTGACTTAAGCAATTGATCAATCTCCGAAGTAACCGCGGAATCAACCAAATCCACCTTCAAGCATTCTTCTTCATCCGTGGGAAATTTCATTGCATTGAACACATTAAAAGTGACATTCTGGTCTTGCACCCTCATGGTGAGTTCCCCTTTCTACACATCGATCAACGTTCTTCCCGTAGCCAAGAATGGTCTTCCTAAGATTATGGGAATCTTCTTATCCTCCTCGAAATCCAAGATAACAAAATCCGTAGGAAAAATAAGTTTATCAACCTTCACCAAAACATCCTCCACTACGCCTCTAGGATATGTAACTGATCGATCTGCCAACTGCAAAGAGATGTTGGTTGGCTTCGGATCCGGTAGACCAAGTTGCATGTAAACTGACAAGGGCATGAGATTGATGCTAGCTCCCAAGTCACACAAGCACTTCTCAAAAGACAAATTACCAATAGTGCATGGAATAGTAAAGCTACCAGGATCCTTTAGTTTTGGAGGCAATTTCTGTTGCAGCACAGCACTGCACTCTTCCGTTAGAGCAACGGTCTCTAATTCCTCGAGCTTCAAATTACGATAAAGAATACCCTTCATGAACTTGGCATAGCTCGGTATATGTTCAAGAGCTTCCGCAAAAGGAATGTTAATCTGCAACTTCTTGAACACCTCTAAAAACTTAGCAAACTTCTTATCCAAATTCTGTTTCTGGAGTCTTCTAGGATATGGAGGAGGATAGATCTGAGTATTTTTTTTAGACTGCTCCGAAGAAGCTTTAACAACAGGTTCCTTGCTTTTTACCACTTTACCAACTGGCTGATCAGCCACCAAGTCAGATTTTTCAATTTCGGGTACTGTAGAATTTTCTACTTGCTGATTCTGCACTTCTTCATCTTCCTCAGCTACTGATTTTGGATCTGTTGTAACCTTTCCTGATCTCAAGGTTACTGCCTTGACATGCTCTCTGCTTTCCTTCTTGCCTGGATTTTCCTCCGTATCACTAGGAAGAGTTCCTTGTTGCCTAACAAGTAAAGCACTTGCAAGCTGTCCCATCTGGTTCTCCAATGTCTTGAGAGCAACTGCCTGGCTTTTAACCATCATCCTCAACTCATCCATTTCTGATTTTTCATTAGAAGATTGCCCCGCATTAGCCTGGGGCTGTTGCTGCTGAAATCCCGGAGGCTGATGTGGTTGCCTTGGAGCATACTGCTGTTGATAGCCCTGATTGAATGGCTTCGCTTGATGTCCCTGAAACTGCTGCTGATAAGGCTGTTGTTGTTGAGAACCTTGATTATTACTCCAGCTGAAATTGGGATGATTCCGATTATTAGGATGATAAGTGGCTGGAACTGGTGCAGCAGGTCTCTGGAAATTACTCACGAACTGTGCTGATTCAGAAGAGATAGCACACTGATTTGTCTCATGTGCACCCGCACATAGCTCACAAACACTAGCAACCTGCTGAACTCCATAATTTTCCAGAGAAGCCACCTTCATAGTCAAAGCCTTCAACTGAGCTGCAATAGCTGAAGCTGTATCCACTTCAAAAATACCTGCTATCTTGCCTTGAGATAGTCTCTGGGATGGATTCTGATATTCATTCGCAGCCATCATCTCAATCAACTCATACGCCTCGTTATAACTCTTCGCCCATAGAGCTCCGCCAGAAGCTGCATCAAGCATGGGTCTAGTCTGTGCTCCCAACCCATTGTAGAAAGAATTAATCACCATCCAATCAGGCATACCATGATGAGGGCACTTTCGCAGCATCTCCTTATATCGTTCCCAAGCTTCACACAAAGTTTCACCAGACTGCTGTGTAAACTGAGTAAGAGCATTCCTGATTGCTGCAGTTTTAGCCATTGGAAAGAATTTGACAAGAAACTTCTGAGCAAGATCATCCCAAGTAGTGATAGAACCTGCTGGTAGAGAATGCAACCAGCCCTTAGCCTTGTCCCTGAGAGAGAATGGGAAAAGCCTCAGCTTTACGGCATCTTCAGACACACCATTAAAATTGAAGGTGTCACAGATCTCGATAAAATCCCTGATGTGCATATTAGGATCTTTCGTAGGAGCACCCCCAAATTGGACTGAATTCTGAATCATCTGAATAGTACCAGGCTTGATTTCGAAATTGTTTGCTGTGATAGCCGGCCTAACAATGCTAGATTGGATGTCAATGATCTTTGGCTGAGAATAATCCTTCAAAGCCTTAGTCTCCTCTGCGGCTGCTATTCGATCACCCATCTTAACTGTTGTTTCGAGTTCTTCCTCTCCTTTCTTATCTGCAACTAAATCAATGTCTTCCAAATTATCCCTACGAGTTTGCGAACATGTTCGCATACACGCTCAAGTACCTGAAAATCACACCAACAAACAAACTGTGTAAGTAACCAATCCAAGTCAGTGAATTCTAACGACCACTAATGACAAGCACATAAACTAATAAAACAAAACACCGAGTCCCCGGCAGCGGCGCCAAAAACTTGTTAACACTAATACACGCAAGCGTACGCGGTCACAAGTAATATAGAATAAAATTAAGTTCGTTCCCACAGAGACTGGTTTTGGTTTTGTTTAGTAGATTAATGCACCTATGCACCAATGTATGATTATACTTCACTGCCTAGACAAATAACAAATTGGGGTTTTGTTTAACTAATTAGCTACTATGCAAATTAACAATATTACGAATTAACTAATTACGAGAATTGAATATCGAATTACTTATATGCAAGAAAACATGGGATCCTAACTTCATTAATTACTTCGCCTAGATCTGACACTTTAATCACTGCATGCAACGGTTTTGATATCTGATCGGACAACACGAAATAAGTACACGCTACCTGTCAGTATACGTATACCAAACTACCCATACATCCACAAAAGAGATAGAAGATTAATAGACACCAATTATGCTTAGACCCTATATGTCTATAGAATTTGAAAACATAACGGTTGAGGAGCAAGTTATCCAATTTGATCACATAGGGCAATATAAGTATTTTCATCTTATACTACAAATTACGATGTCAAAACATGCATAATCCTATGCTAGCATGGCAAGTTCTAAATCTCAAGATCCACTTTCACTTCACAAGAGATTAACAGATTAGATGTTCGCGACACATCTAACAATTAAGCATAACCATACGAGGATATCAGATATACGTCTCACACACATCTTTAATCATCAAGATACTAAACTACATAATTAAATCTGTTAGAATCCCATGACAACGATTAGTTCATAATTGAACTGCTCGTCACCATGGGAATTGATGAAAACATGATAATAAACAATATATGAAAGAACGTTGTAATAGAATTAAAAGAATATAGTTGAGAAAACAAATCTAGAATTTAGAATAACGCCTGAGAAAGAATACAAAATATGTAGTAGATCGAGATCCGTTGCTTGTCACGAGCTTGAATCTTTCTCCACTTTTCACCGTTACAAATCTACTATTTAATTACAACATTACGATGTGTTTAAATAGGTTTTCGAAGCCTTGCTACACAAGAAACTACCTTACAAAACTAATAGAATTTGACTTGGTACAGGAAACTGCCAAAAATACGTTTACAACTCGAATTAGGGCAAAACTGTCATAATTCAGCAAATCTGGCCGCACAGGGGCGCAGTCTGCACAGCTAGGGCGCAGGCTGCGCAGTCCAATTCTGACCAAGGGCGCAGTCTGCGCACCTAGGGCGCAGTCTGCCCACCAACATTCTGGAGTTTTCTTGTTTTCTGCTGTTTCGCTTCGTTTTGACTCCAAATGCTTCCGTTCTTTTTGCATTAGCCTCCTTCTTCAATTCTCTATCTAACGGATCACTATGGTGGTCTGCAACAAGACTCCATTCTTCACTCGAAAGCTCCAATGCAATTCCAAAATCGACGGAAACGTAAGCCCTAATCGACAAACTGGCAATCCTGCACACTTAAGCAAAATACATCAAAACTATAACAAACTTGAGTCCAAGACAATCAATTTAAGCCGATATGGAACGTTCAAAGTGGATATAAAATCCACTTATCACTTTTATTATTATAATAATACACATTATTCCCTCTCCCGCCGTTGTATTCGCTCGGCTCTATACATCCAAAGTAGTTCATCAAATATGTATATGTAGTTCACTTCCTAGAGTATCTGTGGTAACCAAAATATGTATGTGTAGTTCACCAAAATATGTATATGAATATTCTGTATTTTAACGCCACTGAGTATCTATTATTACAATTTTAGAAAAAAAAACTTTTATTAAATGTCGAAACAATACATAATACAAATTAAATATGTATGAATAAGGAGTAAGTTTAGGAGAATTGTTGGAGAAAATGTTTGATTTTGCCTTCAAAATAATTAACTGGCAATTTAATTATATTATGGGAGGTGATATGTGCACACCCACCACACTTATACGTGCACACCCTGTATCACTAATATGACCAAAATACCCTTAACTTACATATTCATTTAATTACTAATTTAATTATAATTTTATAATAAATTAGTTGAACAAGTGAATAAACTTTTTAAATGAAATTTATTTTTAATTTACATCTTAATTTTTAATTTAAATTATAATTTTATAATAAATTAGTTGAACATGTGAATAAACTTTTTTTTAGTGAAATTTAGTTTTAATTTTTCATCTTAATTTTTACTTTTTTTTGATAGTTTTAATTTTTAATTTAAGAATATGTGATATATTCAAATATATGGAAAGTGCATAAAAATATGTTTAATAATTTTATATCCATATATCATTATTCATTGGTGATTATTTTTTGTTTTTCAGTGTGTAAAATATGTTTCTATTAACTGGAAATGTAAGTTAAGGGTGTTCTAGTCTCTTTCACTATAATGGGTGTGCACCTATAAGTGATGGATGTGCACATATCAGCTCTCTATATTATTTATCAATGAGATTGTTGGAGTTGATCTAAGAGCAAGTCCAACAACTTCCTTATATCAATTTCTAAATCAAAAAATAGGGAACTTAACCAAAAATCTTGCTCCAACATCTTCCTAGTGATTCCCTGAATCACTAGTCATTCCCTACTTTTAAGGAATGTCTAGCCTTTCCTAACTTTCGTTTTATCAATAAAAAATTCTTTTCCCCTCTCTTTTACACTTCTTTTACTCTTTTGATTGAATTCAAATAATTAGTTAGATTTAAATTTATTATTATAATAATAATAATAATAATAATAAGGAATGGATTTAAGAATGTTTGTTGGAGTTGATACACAAAATAAGATTCCTAAATCATTAAAAACCATTATTTTATTATATTTTTAGGAATCATTTAAGGACTATTCGACTTGCCTCTAAGAGCAAGTCCAACAATGTCCTATTTGGTGCCCTATAAATATAATAAAATATAGTGTCCTAATGATTTAAGTCATGATTTTTGTATATCAATTCCAACAATATGTCTTATACTTGTGCCTTATAAATTAAAATAATAAGATATTTGAATTAGAATTGGAGGGAAAGGAAAAAAGAGAGGAGAGAGAAGTGTAGTAAAGGAGGGAAGTTAATTTTTGATTGTTAAAAATGATTTAGGACAAGTATAAATGTGCCTTAAAAGTAGGACATGAGATGAATGTCCTAGTGTTTTAAGGCATTACTAGGATATTGTTGGAGCACAAAAAGTGACTAAATATCCTAAATATTGATTTAGGACAATATTTAAGACATTGTTGAACTTGCTCTACTATATTTAAAGTGGAGGGGTATAAAACGCGTACAAAAAGGCAGATTTACTATTATAGGATCGATGGCCAAGCTAAACACGGAATCAAGTAAAGCAATGTCAAAATCGGGGTTAGGTGAAAATTTAAATACCCATTTGAATCGTGCCAATCAGATGACAAATCCTTTGTGTTTAATCATTACTTCCTCCGTCTCAGTTTATGTTTTCTATATTGACTTTGTACACTGTTCATTATAAGTGATTGACTATTAATTTACGCATAATTTATAAGATAAAATATAGTCATGAGTGATCTTGTTGGATTCGTATTTATGAGTACTTTAATACAGTGAAGTTTTTATATTTAGTACCAATACGAAATTTAAGATATTAATGAGTAAAAGTATGTGTTGGCAAACGTGTTTTTAAAAATAGAAAACATATTATGAGACAGAGGGAGTACAATTTTCTTTTTGCAGTATTAAAATTAGTTTAATAATTTGGTACACACCGACCCTTTCGTAAGATAATCTTTGTATTCCTATATTTTCCACAATCTTACGTAGTTGTATACTGGTATCATTTCAACCATTCGGTGCTCAATCTTGTATGCCTGTTGTAACTCTGCCGCCTCGCAATGTTGGTCAGAAAATATTCTACTAGAGTTCTTTTTCTATTTGTTCAACTTTTCATTTAAAAGTAAGTTCAGTTGGTTGAGACCGTGACTTTAGTGACTTACCATCCCAAAGTCATAGGTTCCATCCTGGGAGGCACGGAAGTAAGTGGATTGCCATGCTCGGTGGGTATGAATGTACTAGCAGTTCTCCGGATTAGTCGAGATGTGTGAAAGCCGGCCCGAAGTCCAAATGAAGACAACTTAAACTCTGATGTTCTTAATGTTCAACCTCTTGCTGCCATTCCATTTGAAAAAGTAGTGCTAAAGTTGGAATAACTACAACATTCATTATGAACTGCATAATAGCTAAATGCCTAAATCTGTGAGCGGATATATGATTTGCTGTCGGTACACGGATTCGAAATGCAACATCATCATACTTGCTGGTAAAAAAATGTTCTGTGTGCTTCTGGATGTGTATCTAACATGGTCAAAGCCTAGTTAATTTGCAACAAAAAGTTCCTGGTTCACACTCGAAAAAATTACGAGGTGTCATCACATACAGATGAAGAGATGGAGATTACCCAACTCAGCAACGATGACTTTAGTGGATGTAAATTGTATCATAGTTTTTGCCCTACAAGGGTTCCTCAGTTCTTAAGGAAAATGATGAACAGAGTCCAAAGATGGTAACTAAACATGAAAATGGCTCATCCTTTGAGCTGATCTGTATTTAGAAACATCCCCTTCCGACACTTGTATAAATCAAAAGAGTCAGGATGAGTGTTTTGAGGCATAATGCATTAGTGGAATGAGCGCTATTTACAAAAGAAAGCGACATAAGTTACAACCAACCCACCAGCACTAGTACCCTTTTTGCCTATGAATCTTCCTGTCCACCAGAACTAGAACAATCAAATCATTTACGAGTAAATGTGTAAACCACAAAGCTACCTCAATCCTCGAGTCAAATTAGCTGGCTAAATCATCTCTCCTCAAGCAAGTAATGGAATGCCACAAAGAACAAGAAATTGCATTCTAGAATCCATGTTTCATCATAGTAGTCAGTATTGCATCATTTTAACACATAAGTTGAAAGTGACAACAATTAATGTTTGAAAAAGAATAGAGAAAAGAACAAATTGATAGAGCACCATGAGAGGTCTAAAAGGTATACTCTGAACTCTAAAGTTTCAATCTAACAGCCACTTCCTCTTGTAATACAACTCCCCATGTGCCTTTACATCATTAAACCGAAGAAAATACAAGCAATTTGTTAGTAATGCTCCAAAAGCACCTTCTGTCACAAGAAGGACGATACATCAACATAAACAATGAGGTAGCTCAAACATCAACAGAATTCAGGTGGCTATAACCTTTCTATATTCAAATAATCTGCTTTAACTGTCCAAAAGGTAACAAAAGAATTTGTGTTGCAGAGACACAAAGACAAAATAAGTACAATTTCCATCAGTTACTTAACAACATCACTAGAGTAGAACGATAGGTGGTCGCTGCAGCAAAAGATGAGGAAAGTAGAACTCCAAATAATTGCTGGTAAAACATAGTGCTTATTGTACCTACAAAATTGAAGTTACCTTCATATATCATAGCAGTTCAGCTTCAAATATAAAAACAAGCCTGACAACGTGCAAGAATCATGATAATACCTGAACCTTGCTAAAGAACAAGTCCCACTTTTCACCCAATCAAATTAGTTGTGCCTTTTTTAGGTCTGACAAAACTCCTCTGTCCTCGCTCCCTCTCTCATTGTAAAGAACCTGCAAGTTAACAAGACAATAAAAATCTTCTGGACACCCAAAAGCCATACATACTTTCTAACTATTATGATGGTTTTTCCCAGACAAGATCTATTGCAGTTACCTTATCTATGATACCGTATTCAAGTGCTTCACTAGGACTAAAATACTTTGGACGTCGAATGTCCTCTTCAATTTGCTCCGGTGATTTTCCTATATGCTTTGCATAGAGATTTACCTTAAAAGTTTAAAAAATACGAAATACTCTAGATTAATGTTAGAATGTGTATCCTGATTCAGCGCTCAAATGCATAAATAAGCCTTGGATGACAAACAATTAGCAAATTTGATTATAATTTACTTGGAACATTTTCGTATTACCAATTCTGTCTTCACATTCTTAACTTCTTTTCTCATAAGGTTGACATCTGTAGCTTGGCCTTGAAACCTTCCGATTGGCTGAAGAGTAAGACATGGTGGCAAAGTTAAAAGATCTAATTTACTAGCACACATGTCAAACTTGCATATTTTGCACAACGATACATGAGATGTGAAACAGCTAATTTAATCATTAGTAATATAATATACAGACCTGCTTTATCATTATTGTCGATGAAGGCAAGGCCGAACGATTTCCTTTAGCACCAGAAGCTAATAGTAAGGCAGCTTCACCCCAAGCATTGCCCACACACAGTGTAAAAATAGGTGGCTTGACATAACTGCAGTGAAAAACTGAATTCATTCTTGGAATACCAATGCGATAAATAACAAAAAAAAACAATCAGCTCAAGTACTTCAACATAAGCTTTTTAGATGAACCAATGAAAGTCAGGGACTGCTCTCTGCTTCATACGTATGATAGTTCCATATTTCAAAAATCAACAAACAAGAACAGTGACCTTTTGTCTATATTTGGTTTATTAACAATGTTACTGATAAACAAAATAATTTGCGCTAAGAAAAAAACTCTATAGGCTTAGGCTCTCAGCAAATGCTGGTAATAATAAGCAAACTTTTGGTTGCTCAGGCTGACGCAATCTTGTCTGAACTTCTTTGGTTCATACTGCAAGATTTATGTGGGGTATATTGTCTAAATATTTCAAGTTTATACCAGGTTTATTTCCAGGATTTACAAAATTACTAACCAAAACAATAAACAAATAAATAAATGGTGTAATTGTATTGATTACTTGTGAAAACTAAAGGCTTCCAATGCTTAAATCAGAAATTTTGAAAGGAGACCAACTCTTCGATATTGTCATATCCAAAGTATTGCAATTATAATTCATTTATGTTCTTAAATACAAAAGAGGTATAACCTCATAACATCATAAATTGCAAAAGCTTCTGTTTCATATCCCAACTTCTCCCCGCCCTGCAAAAAGTAGATGTAAATTAATTCCAGTAACAGAGCTGCAATCCACATACAGACACACAAAAAAAAAAAAAAAAAAACTGAAATGTCTGGACCCATGTTTGCAACATTTGAGCTGCCTACGGCAATTGTAGCTTATAAAATGTGACCTAAATTTGACTATAGCAGTATTACTTCTTTTTGCAAGCATAGATGAGGATTACATTTAAATCCTGTAGCTGTATATGTTTCTCTTGTTAACAAATAAACAAGAATGAACAAGGTCTGGCTTAGTGGTTCTCTATTCTTCTTGATAAGCTTAATTATCATCCAGATATTTAGCTGAATCATACCCGCCAAAAAATCTGCATGAATGGTTAATATCATAATATGCATATAACAATTCTTACACCCTAATTCCAGCATTCTTTTTACTTTTTTTTAATAATTAGGATAGCATATCTATACTACTCAATCGACTACTCGTGTCAGGTTCCTCGTTAATAATTAAGATCTTCATTCAATATTTTTTTTCATATTTCATTAATAATAATCTTTTAGTATTCTTAGTTATAACATTTTACAACTCAAGAAAAAAGAAATTATAATATTAATATTGGATAACTATACAGTGTAAAGGATTTTTACTTACTTTGAACTCAGTTTTCATTATTATAATTATATATAATTACATATAGTTTAGCTTTCAGTTTTAGAGTATTTATTTTTGGGGATGGGGAGGGGGAAGGGGTATAGTTCTATTTAACTTGGAGACAAATTATATTACTAAATCATCACAAATTTATTTATATTATTCAGCATGATAAAATAGGTATTTCATTTACTCCTACATATAAATAACAGTGGCTGAAATTTTAAAAAAAATATGAATTCGATAGTTGGTTACTTGTGAAAAATTCTTCATGATATACTTACCAAAAAAAGATACTCTTCATGATAAAGGGAACACTTGTAGGCATCTACGATAATTTTGATAGTTCATAAAAAAACTAGCAAACAATTCTATTCCTTCATATTGACATTAGCAAATCATTCAGCTCACAGCTCACTAAAAGTCCAAACATTCAGATTCAATAAATGGCCTCTTAGTGTGCTCCTTCAGGTTCCAAATGATCCATGAAATTTAACTACCCTCCTCTCAGTTAGTTCTGCCAACAGAATCGTGAAAAGAGAAGACACTATTTGAATAGAAGAAACTGTGCCACTAGAAGAAATTATTAACTTATATAATTTGATTTCCAAAACGTCAACCTAAATTTATTGCTACAAAAGGGAAAGCAGGAAGCATGATCAAGTTATCAATGCATAAAATTAATTTGTGCCCCTTTCTAGTCGACCAGCCTCCAAACTTCATAGATAAATCATATCGGCCTGAACAATGTGATTCAGTATCCAGAATTCACCTTCAACTGAAAGATAGAGAAAACTTTCAAATTTTATTAGTAAAAGCTATACCTTGGTTGTCCCCGTGGAATTTATGTAAAGATAAATTGGCTTTTCCTCATCTTCATACTGAAGGTAGAGAAATTCTGCCAGTATCAACTCCGTGACAGATGGAACTAGAGACATGCCCAGATAAACAATTCGGTTTTTGTACAAATAAGATGCCAGATCTGGAGGAGGTTGCTCCCATGCACTTCCTCTTGAAAAAGGAATTACCTGCAAGCAGAATGAAGCAAACTTTTCAGAAAATAGACATGACAATTGCAACCATTAGATATCTCAACCACTAGCATGCATTTTATTTTAATTAGTATGCAGAATCACACACAAATTTTTTGGGTTGCACATTTTATGACTAGCGATGAAGAAAATTATAAAAAAAGAGGTGCAACATACCAACACTTTGTAGGATATAAAGTCTAAACCAAATCTATCACCGCGAGAAGTAGATATCACAACTAAATGGCAGTAATGTGTACAAGCCATTAAGAACAAAGCACATGTTGACACCCCACAAGTTTATGTATAATTAATACAGTCCAACATTACACATTTTAAAACCAATATAGCAGAAGATATCAAATTGTATGCTTTTTTACATTCAAGAGAGTGAAATCATAGAAACAAAATCATCCATTGCATCGACGATCCACAACAATCCATGAGAATAAACAATATTCATGGAACATTTATATCAGAATTAGTCATTTTTATAAGCATTGTCACAAGTACTGAACATAAAATGGCGATCATATCATGCCATGAGAATACTATGTACCCCAAAGTGTAGCAGCAACAAGGCTAAAGTATGGTAGTTGATGAATTGTATATTACCCTGATATAATGAGTTTTTCAGATGGATAACAGCACATTGCTTACTTTGACAAGATTTAAAGGTCAGATTATACTTGGCTTATATCTTTTATGATAACATTGCCTTCTCTTAAAATGCAGAAAGAAAGAGATACATCATTAAGTTAATAAAAGCACTCTAATAGTCTAATTATATCTATGATTATCTTTTTTAGTGTATTAAAACATAACACTTCAACAGCTTTACATGATCAACTTGGTACCATCGGGTCATGAACACAAGTCTTATCATTGGGTCTTGTAAGTCCACTGCATTCATCTTCATTTTTTCAATCACATCCATTTGGCCAAAATAATTAGTCATAAAATAAAATTGTAATTACCGAGCACACAGTTGCACCGCTTAATCCAAAATTTACTAGACAAGCAGTAAAGACTCCAGACTCGCTTGTACACATCAAGATTCGTAAACCAAAATTAAGCTCTACATAACCATTTCAGCTAGACAAAATTCGGTATGCACAACTCAGTTTCATTGAAGTTACAGTATAATTTCAAATTTAACTTTTATCCACGCAAACCTAGAAAAAGTTTAAAAAAAAAAACAGAATGCATTGGAGTTTATAAACTCCATTTATAGTGTTAACAATAGCACAAAAAATGGGCTCTAAACTTATAAAGTACTTAATAATGCCTTACTAACAGTACTGTTGATACATATACAAGCTGAACTGGTTTCATAACAACATCAATTAATCACACACCAAACAATATAAAATAAAACAAAAAAATATGTAGTGAAAATATTTAAATGTATATTTAAGGATAGAAAATGAGGGTAAGATAGATTATTACCATTGTGACAACACCGCGTTTGGGATTAGAAGAAGAAGGGGCATGTGGGTTCAGCGAATGGGGTCGAATCTTAAGTCCGGTGAAGTCACCGGAAACACTGCCGCCGGTGAACGGGGACAGAAAATTAGTGGATAATGAAGCAGCAGCACGTATGCTTCTTTTGGAAAAGAGGGTGCGTGGGCGCGTGGGGGGTAACAAGTGTGAACAAGAAATGGTCGCCACCTCCATAGCTTATCGTAAGATTGAAAATTTGATGCGTGTGTGTGTGATTTTGATGAAATCAAGAATAATGCTGCTGCAGCTTGGGTTTTTTAGTTTCGGTTCGGGTCATACTTGACCCGTTTCTCAATTTTTTATAGAATGGTGAAGCGGGTTATTGCAATTTAATGGTCAAAAATTTTGACAAAAAAGTACAAGAAAGTACATAGAACGGTGAATCGGGTTGCAATTTTTTGTGCCAGGCATTTCATTTGATAAGGAACTTATGCCTTATATATACATTTAAATATTTATGAATAAGTTTTAGCTAATATCTTTATAGCTAAAATAAGTTTTAGCTAAACTTATGACTTGAATGTTAGGAATTCTTAACTTTCAACTTATAACTTATAACTTATTCTCGATATACGTAATATATAATATCTTTCAAATCTTCAAAACCATATATCTCTCGATCCATTTATTAGAAAATTGATATGTATATATCAAATTTCCCTATTCATGGAGATCTATCCATTGATATCCATTGTTATATATAAAAAAACAAATATTTTGAAAATTATAAAAAAAAAGATAAATTATAAGTTCTGATTTACCCAAACAGTCTACTGATTATAAGTTCTGATTTACCAAACACTCTAATCTCTACTCTACTTATCACTTATATGACATAAGTGCTTATAAGTCATAAGCTACTCATTTTAAGGTAAGCCAAACGGCCCCTTTGTGGTGTTTGGCGTAACTTGTAAGTTATTTATTTTTGGAAATAAATACATAGAATGTGTATTTTTTTTAAAATAAGTACTTATTTTTTAAAAGAAATTGAAATCTAACCTTAACTTTTTATGATAAATACTTATTTTATAAAAAAAAAGTATATAAATGTGATGCCCCCGATCCCGGGATGACCTCAGAAACCCGACCCGGGGACGCCAAACAAACCAAACGTTATAATACATTCTTGCACAAACCTTAATTTAAGTAATAACCAAAAGTAGTTACAACATGATCAAGTCTTACGATAAAGGTTACAACATATTACATGCTTCTAAATAACTTCGACATAGATCTATTACAAAAGCATTCTTCTTAGATTCCTATACACTTCTTATCCAACTTCGATAGTTACTTCATCACAGTCTTATCTTTTCCCGAACCTCCTTCTCCAAAATTCTTCCCTGTGGAAGTTAGTGACATAAAAGTGTGAGCTCATAGAGCCCAGCAAGCAAATATCATACTATTTAACTGAGGTTTACACAACAAGTAATTTTTCACATAAGTTAAAAATGAGTATTCAAACATGATAAATTCACAAGGTCTACTAGTGGGGATCCCGGCCAGCTAAACAATTGGTTTAGCTTTACTTCCGATTTGGAAGCTTCATCATCAATTCACAATATCAATGTAAGAATACTCAATTTCAACAACAAATCAAACGTTCATCGATATTTCAAAACAATTTTATAAAGCAGTATAGTACGGTATATACTTACAGTAAACTGCTTCTACTCTTAACTTCTTTTCCTTTTCGGATATGTCCCAATATCATCAAATTCGTCTCCAAAAACTACCCAAAAATTACACTAACATTATTAACACATTATCTCTAATATTCCTAATTACTAAATCATTAAATTAAACAAATATTAATTCAAAATAAAATAAATAAAAAGTCAGAAGACTTACAAGTAGTAAGCTTTTACTCCTACTTTCCTATTTTGTACACCACAACATATTTATATATGGAAAGGGGAAACATAATACCCTTTTTACTCGATGTGGTACAATTATCACAAGGTTTGAAAATAAATAATAAGCCAACTTTGCTCAAAAGCAAACTACAACCGCACTAAATCATTGATTAAACATGTGCACAACCAATTTGTTTTGCTATATACAAGTGAAGCTCTGTAATATAAACACCCTTACCTCTCTTTCTGTTATCGATGTGGTACAAAAGAAGATTGGTAAAAATAATAAAATGCTATTCGAATATAAATAAAATAATTCGGGCGACTAGCTTCGAATAACACAACTTAACAGATTCCATTGCTCTCATTTTCACTTGTATGATTGTAGTCAAGTTGTTCCACATATACTCCTAAGTCCCCCCTGTATTTATCAATGTGGGAGTTTGTGTTTTTCTTGCATTTCCTATAATGACTACTTATCCCACATCGAAAGGATTTCTAGAGTAACTCTTCTCAAGTTCTATAAATGCTAAGTTAAGTTATCTCATTACTAAAAAAAATCTTGTGCACCTTGGTTTCGACATAGCCGAGACTAGGAGTTTAAAGATTTTAAATGCTAAGTGAGTTTAGCATTTTAAACCGATTTCAAGTTTATTGGCTTGTTAATGGAGATTTCGAAACTTCTACTTGGCTTGTCTTGATCTTAAAACTCATTTTGAATGCAAGAGAGACACTTTGGTGGTTGCTCACATAGTGCTCTCAATATAACAATTTACGGTTGAAAATCCCTTCTTGGCTCCCAACTAAGTCACAAGTTTCAGCTCCTTGTCCTTTAAAGAGATGATAAAATTTTGAAAAGAGTACAAATGTATTTGTCCCACATCGAAATGGTGTCGAGGGAATCCTCTTCTCAAATCTATAAAACCATATAGGCAGGAGAAATTGACTTTAAGGTTTAACAAGTTAACCACATCTTAGCTTTTTGTAGCCGAGATAACATAAAATGAAGAGTGTGAAACACACAAAAGATACACCCTTATCTCTTATAACAATGCTATCATATTTGGAAAAAATTCAAGAAATAAGATTAAAGAAAAGAGAAAAAATGAATTCAAAATTTATATGCAAGGCGACTTGGTTTTGGCTAATTCAACTTCATCCCACATCGAGTGGGAAAGAAGGTGTTGGACCTCTCTTCACTATAAATATAGAAGAACTTGAAGACACAACTACTTGTAAATGAACTGAGATTATGGGAGTTGGCTAGTTAAGTTACTTTTCCTTGTCCCACATCGAGGTGTTTTGGGAGTGAAGCCCCCGCCCCTTTCTATATAACTCTATTAAAGCTCTTTCAAAGTCCTATATAATGCCAATAAAATTGTTATTATGCTCAATCACAACTTCGGCTTCAATCTTAGGAGTCCAACTTGCATGAAAAATCTCAACGAAATTCACAATCTTGAATGCAACACTGACCTTTAGCTTCGTGTACTCTACTACTGTGAAAAACTAAGTATGGCAAGACTACTAAAACTTAAGTTCTCTTTGTCCCACATTGAAAAGATATGAACTAGATATGGTCTTTTCCTTTATATAAGAAGACTTAGAACCAAGTTTGTATTTGGAGGTGTATTTCACTTGTCCCACATCGATGGGATATTAGTGCAAGATCCCTACCTCAATTATATATTGGGGTCTTTGTCTATTTTCATAAGTTAAGGACACAACCATTCGGGCTAGTTCACAAAGGCCCGACGATATCAGTTCAAAAATTTATCCCCTCCCCTTTTTGGGCCTCGAAGCATTTGCTCGGCCCTCAAACTTTATGGAAGTTCGATTTATCGAGCAACCAATCCTAGTCTAATCTTATGGGAGTTCGATTTATCGAGCAACCAATCCCTTATGGGAGTTCGATTTATCGAGCAACCAATGAAAATAAATTTTCAAATAAACACACATTTTTTTTTAAAAAAAATAGCCACATATATTTTTGAGAAAGAAAAAAAAACACATAAAATTATAATAATTTATATCATTCAATAAAAACTAAAAAACTAAGTTGGGATATTACAATAAAAATGATTTTTTTATAAAATAAATTACTTATTACTTAGTTTAAGATAATCCAAACATTATGATAGAATATCTGTGTAATTCCATATATTTACCCAGTGCTTCAAAATGTAGAAAAGAAAAAAATATATTTTTTTCTTCTTGTGTTTTCGAGTTTTTTTAGGTCATAAAATAAAAAAGATGAAGTAGGGTTCAATTTTTTTTTAAGAAACTTTTATTTTTTTCATTTTTGTGATGATTGCAATGATTTTTTCAAATAACATTATTTATATTTTTATATAGGAGTAAATTCTAATATAAATTTTTTTAAATACATAATTACAAACATTTTTTGTTTAACGCACATATAATTTGGGTTCAAAATTATTTATTAAATAATAGTTAAAATTTTATAAACACCCATAATTTATAATGAAAACATATTTATAATTCATTAAAATTATATTTACGAATTTTTTTGTGAAAAACTGAATTTTTTTATAACTATATTCAACAAATATGTAACAAGAGTTCAACAAACAATAATTATACTTATGTTAAATTCAAATATATACAATAGTTTTATGTTGATATGATTTAAAAACTATATTAAACTAATAATATTTCTTAATTGTGTACCCAAATTTAGTATTAGTTAACCTAAAAGAATAGTTGGTAATTATATAATATTTAATTAACAAATTTTTAACTAAGATTCGACATACCTTATATTCAACAAATAAAATTTCATATTTTTATAACATAATTTGGTATTGAAAAAATCTAAAAGGATATTGAAGATTAAAATTATGTGAATTTACTAAAATTTAATTATTATTTGGTAAATAATGTTAAACCTAAATTAAATATGTGTTGAACAAGAAAAGTTTATAAATTTATATTTAAGAAAAAATTATATTTGATCTTGTTCATATATATATATATATATACATATATGTTGTGGAATAAAAATTAGGTTACGAATTTGTATTTAATGCTAGGGTTCGGGAGCTTCGTGCTTTAATGGCTGTTTCCGTGTTCGAGACTAATCGGTCCTCACAGAGTGCCTACGTATCTCGTTATTGAGAATCAAGCCAAGACGTAGTTATGAGAATGAGGGGTCAGGCCCTTTATATAGGCTGAGAAACCTTAGAATTATGGTAGGATTCGGATACTTGGTGGGCAAGCCACCGCCTTGAGGAAGGTTCTAGACTCCTTCCTTGTAGGAGTCTATTTCCTTATCGAATTGGGTGCCTTGGAGGCTAAGTCTGGTAGGAGTAGTATCCTTATCTGATTCTTATTGCTGAGCTGTTTATATCCCTTAATATTAATTACGAAATTAATATTGAAAATATGGGTTTGGATCCATTTGGTGGGCCCCACGTTTGGACCATACTGGGTCCAATTAATGCGATATTAAATGTGTCTTTAGGGCTTACTTTTAGCCCATATCATTTGCCCCCCAACTTCCAGGAAAACTGATCAGGTTTTCCTTGAAGTTTTTAATGGTCTTTTTCGAGACTCGGGTCAGGGTTCATCTTTGTACACTAGTGTTTCACGAGTATTGTCTTGATGTAAAGCGTGGAGCGACCAACGCATTTACGACAATATTAATTCGATGCTAACCAGCACTAATCAGCCTTAACGATGTTTAAACAATGTTAAACAACGTTAAATGGCATAAAACGGCACTAACCTGTGCTTATCGGCACTAATCGGTGCTAATCGGCACTTAATCGGTGCTTATCGGCACTAATCTGTGCTTATCGACACTAATTGGTGCTAATCGGCACTTAATCGGTGCTTATCGGCACTAAACGGTGCTTAAACGGTCAGCGAAAAGGGGACCCGGGATAGTTGCAACCACCCCCTGGTTAGCTGGTCGGCTGACAGGTGCTCCTGGTCGGCTGACAGGTGCACCTTGACGGCTGACAGATGCACCTTGACGGATGACAGGTGCACCTTGACGGATGACAGGTGCACCTTGACGGCTGACAGGTGCACCTTGACGGATGATAGGTGCACCTTGACGGCTGACAGGTGCACCTTGCTGGCCCAAATGGCTCTAAACGACGCTTAAACGATGTTTAACCTATGTCAAACGACGTTAAATGGCGTAAGACGGCACTAAACGGTGCTAATCAGTCCTAGACGTCATTTAATTTATGACATTAAATGATATAAGACGGCACTAAACGGTGCTAATTGACGCTACACGGTGCTAAATTTAAGAATCAGAACCATCAATCGGCCCAACCAACTAACGGGAAGTGCCGGGAGGTCGGCCAGACCCCTTCAATGGCAGCTGGTCGGCTGACAGGAGGTCCTGGTCGCCTACCAGGTGCTCTTGGTCGGCTGGGACCTTCCAAGGTTGTAGAAAACTTCGTGATCTTCGCGTGGACTGTAAGATCGTCCAAATCTGATACACGGAGCTCAAGATATGGCCTAAACAGCGTTGAGAGATCCTTCAATGGAACCTGGTCGCCTGACATGAGCTCCTGGTCGGCCACCAGGTGCTCTTGGCCAGCTGGGACCTTCCAAGGTTGTAGAAAACTTCGTGTTCTTTGCGTGGACTGTAAGATCGTCCCGGAGCTCAAGATATGGCCCAAACAGCGGTGAGAGGTCCTTCAATGGAACCTGGTCGGCTGACATGAGGTCTTGGTCTTGTCTTGGGCGCCTTGCCGTGCCTCTCGAAGCTTTTTCGCAATATCTAAATTCTCGGTCTTGAATCATGACCTTGATCGTTGGCTGTAGAATACCACCTTTCGTCGGCTGGAACCTCCCTCGGTGCTCGGTCGGTCGTTGCTCGGTACTTGAACCACAATGTCAATATATGAACGTCAATATTTGGACATCAACGTCAGTATTCAAATGTCGATATTTGGACCTCAATGTCTGTATTCAAACAGACATCCTTCAATTCAAATTGGATTTCTTAGCTTTCGTGACCTTCTAGGCCTTAACTTGCTTGTTGACTCCTTGGTTTTAAACCTTGAACCCGTTCATGGTTGTCGGTTGTAACCAACCCTTCATTCTCGTTCTAAGATGTGGATCTTGTGATGAAGCTTTAGTTCTTGCCCCCCTTACTACATATGGTGGAGGTCTTGCTTCTCGGTTGATCGTTCAAGAAGTTCCCTTACAACTCAACACTTGACTTCAAGTCTGGTGTGCCTTGGCTGGTTGTCAACCCTTTATCTTGATTCTAGGTTTCCAACCTTCTTCTTATGCTCACAGGACCTTGCCTTGGTTTGAATTCGATTGACGGCTCTTGATTTAAGTCCTTAACTCAAATGATAAACTTGATTGGAGGTAGACAACCTTTTTGGCCATCAAGGCTAAAATTTTGTGTCGGGATTTGAGATTCAAGATTTTAAGTATGGAATGACAAAGGACCTCTTATATTAACACTCTCACTAACAGTTTCTGTGCCTTTAAGGCATTATCAGGGAGCCAACCAGTCCCAAGATGAGCTTTAAGAGGGTCTATCCTTCAGCTTATATCAACTGGTGCTACCAATTTCGCATTGATAGTGGGGTCTTCAGGACCTGGAAGTAAAAACTCTCGGCATAATTCTCTATCTCAGAAGATGCAAACTTAGATTGGGCATTAGCCTTAACGTTCTCTTCTCTCGGAATGTGCTCCTCGTAGCACTCATCAAACTGAGTCATCACGGCCTTCACGACTCTCAAGTACTTTGCCATAGTTTCGTCCTTGGCTTCAAATTCACCATTCATTTGCGAGATTACTAGTCTTGAATCCCCACATACTTTCAGATTCTTGACTCTCATAATTCTGGCCAAGCCCAATCCGGCTATCAAGGCTTCATAATTAGCTTCGTTGTTGATTGTTGGGAAATCCAACTTCAAGGCATACTCAGCTGTGAACCCATCGGGGCTTTGCAAGACTAAACCTACACCACTAGATTTTGTTTTTGATGCTCCATCAAAATAGAGCAAATAGAGCACCCAATATTCCTTCTGATTAGGTACAAGCTCTTCATCTTTATTCTCTCTCCCAGGGGTGGTTACTATCTCCTGTCCCCCGACTTCTTGGTTGCTAATAGTGCATTCAACCACGAAGTCAGCTAATGCCTGAGCCTTGATGGCTGTCCGAGGCTTTTACGTGATGTCAAATTCTCCAAGTTCTATTGCCCACTTGATTAGCCTTCCACTGGCCTTCGGGCTGTGCAAAATATTTCCAACTGTTGGTCCGTCAGGACTTCAATCTTGTGTGATTGAAAGTATGGTCGCAGCTTCCTGGAAGCTGTTACCAATGCCAAAGCAAATTTCTCGATGGGAGAGTAATTCAACTCAGCTCCATGCAACACCTTGCTCACGTAGTAAATAGGTTTTATCGAACCTTATTCTCTTCTCGAATGAGGACAACACTCAATGCTTGTTCAGATACCGCCAGGTATAGATAAAGAGTTTCCCCAATACTAGGTTTGGCCAACAACGGGGCTTCAGTCATGTATTTCTTCAGATGTTCAAAGGCCTCTTGGCTTTCAGGTGTCCACTCAAAATTCTTCACCTTCTTCAATGCTTGAAAGAAAGACAAGCATTTGTCACCAGATTTGGAGATGAATCTCCCTAGGGTTGTAACTCAGCCCGTCAACTTCTGTACATCTCGTATAGAGTGGGGTGGTTCCATGTCCAAGATCGCTTTGATCTTATCAGGGATTGGCCTCAATGCCTCTTTTTGAAACCATCAGACCCAGAAACTTTTCCTGATCCAACGCCAAAAGCACACTTGGTCGGATTTAACATCATCTTGTGGTGCCTCAGCACTGCAAATGCCTCTCTGAGGTGCTCAATGTGGTCAGCCGTGAATAGGCTCTTGACTAACATGTCATCAACATAGACCTCCATGGTTTTTCCAATTAGATGGGCAAATATCTTATTCACCAGTCGTTGGTATGTAGCTCCCGCATTCTTTAGACCAAAAGCCATAACAAGATAACAGAAAACACCAAAGTCAGTTATGAAAGATACCTTTGGGATGTCATCCTTGTGCATCTTAATATGATTATAGCCACTGAATCCATCCATGAAGCTCAGCATCTCATGTCCAGCTGTGGCATCTATCAACGTATCAATCCTTGGTAGAGGAAAACAATCCTTTGGGCAAGCATCATTTAAATCAGTGAAGTCTATACACATCCTCCACTTTTCATTTGCTTTCTTGACCATCACAGGGTTAGCCAACCATTCGGGGAACTGAATCTCCTCAATAAAACCAGCTTCCAAGATCTTGTCAACCTCTTGCTTGATGGCATCTTGCCTTTCAGGAGCAAAATTTCTCTTCTTCTGCTTTATTGTCTTTCGCTCAGGATCGACATTCAACCTGTGAGTTATAAGTTGGGGATCAATCCCTGGCATATCGGCTGCTGTTCAAGCAAACAGATCACTATTCTCTTGCATAAATGCTATCAACTTGTTCTTCAAGGGTTCCTTCAGAGAAGCTCTTATGTAAGTAACTTTCTCAGGATCGCTTGGCCGTCATGACTTCAATGTTTGTCTTTTATCCCAGGTCCTTCAAAGACTTAAACTCTTATTTGGTTGTGTTGTAACCTAACTCTCGATCCTTCAGGGTTTTACTTATGCGTTTGTCTGTTTCCATTCGTGTATTCTTTTATTTTCGGTACTTGGTCATCTTTGACTTACACACATCAGGTGCTTGGCACATAAATAGAATCACACAATCAATGAATGGAAATCAAACTTGCATTAATAACTTGAAATGGGTTCAATCCTTACATAGAGTACTACTGTCCTACTCGGAGCAACATGCTCTGCAATGGTTTCAATGAACCTTTATTTCTACTACTATTAGATAAATATGAAGCTAAGTCCTACTAGGATAACTTGAGCCCATCGGGGTTTGCAAGACTAGGCCTGCACCACTTGATTTTGTTTTTGATGCTCCATCAAAATAGAGCGCCCACCATTCCTTCTGGTCTCCTCATTCTTATTCCGAAGTTCACTTCCTGCTTGGGGTACTACCTCCTGCCCCCCGACTTCTTGGTTTCTGATAAGTGGATTTTATATCCACTTATTTTGCACTAATTGGACCTAGATTGGTGGTTTATCCTTAAATATGTTGTGTCTTTTAAATTCGTTTTTTGTTGATTAATTATTTGTTGTGCAGAACTCGCAACTTTAGGAATTGTGGCAATAAAAGGCTAAAATCGGTGGAATTCTGTCTCAATTTTATCAAGTGGACTGGCTACGAGGAAAAAGAATTATCATAAAAAAAAATTCTGAGTGATATATTCTTAAATCTGAAACCCCGGTTGGAATTGTTATATTTTTCGTTAAGCGAAAGGAGTCCGGTTTCAGATCCTCAATTAACCGCAGCTCAGGAGTTAAAGATTCATTTATATTAACAATTATTTTATTAAATTAGAAAATTATAATTATAAATATCTAATAATATTAGATATTTATTTTTATAAATTCTGAATTAAATTAAATATTTGTTAATTAAAAATTATAAGTTAGAAAACAAAAAAATAAAAAAAAATAAAAAAAATAAAATATAAAAATATAAACGAATTATGTGCAGAAACAAGGCCAGTGCTGTGTGATGTGTACACAAAAGTAAAACAAAGCAACCAAATCAAGTGCTGTGTCGGCAATAAAAATTAGTAAATAAAGGATTTTGTCAAAGTACAAAAGTCTGTCTGCCATTTCTCATTTCTGGCCACTCTCCCCCACCCCGCGTGAGATACACTTGCCCGCCTTCTTGCTTGTTGAGCCGCGCGTGCATGCCACGCGCCTTCGCGCGCGTGGTCCCTGATTGGACAGCTGGTGCAGAATTGATGTGCCTTAATTCCTTTCGGCTGAGTGCAGTTGGTATTGTGTAATTTAATTGTGTGTAGTATTTTTTTTATTTCTTTTTATTTCTTTTCATTTTTATTTTATTAAGTTGGTGTGCTAAATTGTGCTATAAATAGGCCTAGTTCTTGAGCTTATTGCCACACAACAATTTGGAGAGCAATTTTCTCTCTTGTATTCTCTCTTGTTCTTGTAATTTTAAGCTTTGTTTTTAAACACTTTAATTTTTAGCAAATTTAGTATAAGTGTTATTTTGGTTGAATAAATTACGGGAATTATTTGGAGTGTTCTTCTCTTTCGGTGGAAGCTATTTTGGTTTTATTTTCTAATTTCTTATTTTACAGGGAATTATCGGAGTGCTCGTTTCTTGCAAGTGAAAATTATTTCGGTTTTAGTTTCTAAAATCTTATAATTTTCATATTTAATTTATCGTAATTTTTAATTTAGTTTTATTATTGTTGTTATTAGTGTTATTATTATTATTATTATTATTATTATTATTATTATTATTATTATTATTATTATTATTATTATTATTATTATTATTATTATTATTATTATTATGATTTCAATTAATCCCATGATGACGATTCGTTTAATTATGAACTAATCGCCGTCATGGGATTCTAATGGATTTATTTACGTAATTTAGTAATTCGATGCCTTAATAAATTGTGTTATGATAAAAATTTCCGATTGCCTAACGTGGTTGTGCTTAATTTATCAGATGCGTAGCTATCATCTAAATTATTAATTCTTAATGAATGCGAAAGTGGATTTGAGAATTTAGAATTTGCCATGTTAGCACAGGTTCGTAATTTTTATATATAATTACGATTAGTGGTAGGGTTTTGGATCACATCGCCCTGTGTAGCCAAAAATAAGGAATTTATTCGTAAACCAGTTATGTTTTCAAATCTTATAGACATATAGGGTTTAGACATAAATGGTGTCCACACAACTTCTATCTTTTTAAGTGGATGTTTGTATGGTTTGATATAAGTTAAGGCTGAAAGGCGCTTATATTGGTTTCGTGTTCCCGGCTAGCTTTCATAATTATCAGAATCACTTTACATTAAGGCATCAATTCTAAATGAAATAAATAATGAAATTAGAATCCCATGTTTATTTCATATATAAAATCTTTATCATATTATTTTTAGTCGTTATTTCATTAATTAATTGTGATTTGAACAAACCAACCATTTCGTTGTTCAGGCTTCTATAATTAACCGAATGTTGTTGAATAAACATATTTTCTTAAATACACCAAGTCTTCGTGGGAACGATCCTTATTTCCCTATATTGCTTTCGGACTGCGTATACTTGCGTAGAGAAAATAGCGAACAAGTTTTTGGCGCCGCTGCCGGGGACTCGGTGTTATTTTGTTTATGTGTTTTACTACAATAGAAGTTAATTTGTTTGACTTGAACATTTTATCTGATATTTTGAAGTGATTATTTGTGTTCAGATACTTGGATTTTTATGCTAACACGTGCTAAAGCATTAAAGGCCAAACAAGTACTTAAACTAGCAAATACTCACAAGATGGACGGAGAAGCCGAAGTAGTTGCACCTGCAGCAGCAAGGGCTTTAATGGACTACTCGCAACCGAAGATTGATGACATTCGGTCAAGTATCATTCGTCCAGCAATTGCGGCTCCTACATTTGAAATTAAATTTAGCACTATTCAGATGGTGCAGAATCAAGTACAGTACGGAGGAACTGCAACGGAAGATCCTAACTTACACATTAGGAACTTCATAGAAATATGCGACACATTTAGATTCAACAATGTGTCAGATGATGCTGTGAAGTTGAGACTCTTCCCGTTTTCCTTAAGAGACAAGGCCAAAAGTTGGTTACACTCTCTGCCACCGGGATCTATCACCACTTGGGCTGATCTAGCTCAAAAGTTTCTTAGCAAATTCTTCCCCATGGCAAAGATTGCAGCAATAAGGAATGCTATCACGCAATTTTCTCAACAGTCTGGTGAATCTTTATGTGAAGCGTGGGAAAGATACAAGGAAATGCTTCGACAATGCCCTCATCATGGCATGCCAAATTAAATGGTCATAAATTGCTTCTATAATGGACTAGGAATACAATCAAGGCCAATGGTAGATGCAGCTTCAGGGGGAGCATTATGGGCTAAAAGTTATGAGGAAGCCTACGATCTAATCGAGATGATGGCAGCTAATGAATATCAAAATCCAACTCAGAGGATGCCACAACAGAAGGTAGCAGGAATTCTTAATGTCGACAAGGCCACTTCCTTAGCAGCTCAGATAGAGGCTTTGAACTTGAAAATAGACTCTTTGACAGCACAAGGATTTCATCAAGTTGCTAGTGTTTGTGAGTTGTGCGCGGGCGCACATGAATCAAACCAATGTGCCATCTCAAACGAGTCGGTTCAATTCGTAAGCAATTTCCAAAGACAGCAACAGCCAGCTCCAAATTCCTACCATCCGAACAACCGAAATCATCCAAATTTCAGTTGGAGCAATAATCAAGGAGGAGCACAACAATCAAATCAGCCCTACCAACAATTTCAAAATCAGCAGTTTGGAGCTAGGCCTTATAATCCATCTGGATTCCAGCAACAGCAGGGGCACCAATATCAGCAACAATATGCCCCACGACAATTTCAACCCCCAGGATTTCAACAACAATCCTATGGGAATTCTGGGCAATCATCTTCTAGTGAAAAGACAGAATTGGAGGAATTGAGGTTGGCGTCAAAAAGCCAAGCGGCTTCGATTAAAAATCTGGAAACTCAATTGGGACAACTCGCTAGTTTCATGATGAGCCGACCACAAGGAACACTCCCAAGTGATACTGAAGCTAATCCGGGGAGAAAGAACAACCAAGAGCACATTAAAGCCATCACTTTAAGATCGGGGAAAGTCACAGAAGGCATTGAATTGGAAAGAGCAAATAAAATTCTGCCCGATGAAGAAACAGTGAATGTGGGAGATACCGAGGACAAGGGTAAGGCTCCAATTTCAAGCACGGAGGTAGAAGAAAGTGTACCACCTCCTAAAGAATCAGTCCTTGCACAGAAAGAAGCAGAAGAGCATGTCTATCCACCTCCGCCATTTCCTCGACGTTTGCAAAAACAGAAACTGGACAAGCAGTTTGGCAAATTTCTTGAAGTCTTTAAGAAATTACATATCAACATTCCATTTGCTGAAGCCCTGGAACAAATGCCGAGTTACGCCAAGTTCATGAAGGGCATTCTATCGAGAAAAGTAAAACTTGAGGACTTAGAAACTGTTGCTTTAACAGAGGAGTGTAGTGCGGTATTGCAACAAAAGTTACCGCCTAAGCTAAAAGATCCTGGCAGTTTCACCATACCATGCACCATTGGGAATCTGTCTTTTGACAAATGTTTATGTGATTTAGGAGCAAGCATCAACCTCATGCCATACTCAGTTTTCTTACAACTTGGCCTTCCTGAGCCAAACCCGACGAACATGTCACTTCAATTGGCTGATCGCTCTATCACTTATCCTCGGGGAGTTGTTGAAGATGTCCTAGTGAAAGTAGACAAACTTATCTTCCCAGCTGATTTTGTCATACTTGATTTCGAAGAGGACAAGAAGATTCCGATCATTCTTGGTAGACCATTCTTGGCGACAGGACAAACATTGATTGACGTCCAAAAGGGGGAACTTACAATGAGGGTGCATGATCAAAATGTCACTTTCAACGTTTTTAAAGCCATGAAGTTTCCAACAGAAGAAGAACAATGTCTGAAGGTAGACTTGATTGAGTCTACGGTACAAGAAAAGTTGGATCACATGTTCATGAATGACACTTTGGAAAAGGCCCTTAGTGGAAGGTATTCATTAGATGAAGATGACATAGATGAACAATTACAATATCTGGATGCTTTGCCGTGGCAAAGAAAATTTGAAAGACCAGTTGAATCATTGGATCTTCCAGAACTAAAAGGGCCGCATCAGCAAATGAAACCATCTATCGAGGAAGCTCCAACTCTAGAGCTCAAACCACTTCCTAATCACTTAAAGTATGCTTCTCTTGGTGAATCATCTACCTTACCTGTGATTATATCTGCTAACCTTTCAGACTCTGAGGAAGACAAGCTTTTAAGAGTCCTGAGGGAATTCAAAACAGCCATTGGTTGGACCCTAGCGGATATCAAAGGCATCAGCCCAGCTTATTGTCAACATAAAATTCCATTGGAAGAAGGCAGTAAACCAACAGTGGAGCATCAAAAGCGGCTAAATCCTCTTATGAAGGAGGTAGTGAAGAAAGAAATCATCAAGTGGCTGGATGCAGGGATTATCTATCCCATTTCTGACAGTGCATGGGTGAGTCCAGTGCAATGTGTACCGAAGAAGGGAGGCATGACTGTGATTACCAATGGAAAGAATGAACTCACTTCTACTCGCACAGTCACCGGTTGGCGAATCTGCATGGACTACCGGAAGTTGAATAAAGCCACAAGGAAGGATCGTTTTCCCCTTCCGTTCATTGATCAGATGCTAGATAGACTAGCCGGCCATGATTATTACTGCCTTCTGGATGGTTATTCTGGATATAACCAAATCTGCATTGCTCCTGAGGATCAGGAGAAAACAACATTTACATGCCCGTTCGGCACTTTTGCCTTTCGGCGGGTTTCCTTTGGCTTGTGTGGCGCACCTGGTACTTTTCAAAGGTGCATGATGGCCATCTTCTCAGACATGATTGGCAAGACTGTTGAAGTCTTCATGGATGACTTCTCTGTATTCGGTCTATCTTTTGATGAATGCTTGCAAAATCTTGGCTCGGTGCTGAAAAGATGCGTGGAAACTAACCTAGTGCTCAATTGGGAGAAGTGCCACTTCATGGTACAAGAAGGAACTTGTAATAACCCGAATTTTGGGGAGAATTAAAACTTTTCTTATTGTGGTTAAAGAGCACTAATGAATGGTGGTTTCAAAGAACAATGATTGTAATGAATGGATATTGCTTTGGACAATAATCCTGATGCATTGGTATATTGTCAGAATAGAGTAATTCGATGGTTGAGGACCTAGATAAGAATAATCTACCGTCCAGGAAGGAGC
The DNA here is from genome assembly GCA_036435485.1 of Saposhnikovia divaricata. Taxonomy (NCBI): domain Eukaryota; kingdom Viridiplantae; phylum Streptophyta; class Magnoliopsida; order Apiales; family Apiaceae; genus Saposhnikovia; species Saposhnikovia divaricata. The sequence continues at coordinate 33,853,817 of CM071600.1, forward strand.
TAATGGATCCTTGAAGGGAAATGAGTACGTGCATAGTGTTTCCTGTACGTGCATAGTGTTTCCTGTACGTGCATAGTATTTCCCGTACGTGCATAGTGTTTCCTATACATGCATAGTAATTTGGTGGATGAATAGTGATTTTGTAAGTTGGAAAAATTTTCACGCCACCCTATGTACGGGACGTGATATGGATGTTTCGAAGTCATATTAGTAATACGCGGAGGAAATAAGTGAATGCAGAGACGATCGGAATTCAGAAATTCCAAATTCTTTTTCGGTATAATATTTGACCAGACAGTGGATTATATATTATTATAATCCAAGAATTGAGATATTAACTTTGAGGATTTGATATTTTGGGATGTTATTATATTTGATTTAAGAATAAAGGTAGGAAACCACTGAGGCAGTGAAACAAGCGTTCTAGAAACCGCTAAAACGTTATAACGAGATTAAGCGATAAAGCGAATGAATCATGGATTATGGATTGAATTCATATCAAGATTAAATATGTAAGAACCCAGATTTTGGGTGGAATTAAAACTTTTATGTATTTAATGATGTAAGAATGAATAGTGGTTACGGCTACAATGTAATAATTGATATTTGGAAAGAATGAATGGAATTCGACTTTATTATTTCTATGTCTTGAAGAATGCTAAAGGGTGACAACATAGGTAAGAATAATCTATCTTCTAAGGGAATAAGATATGGCAATTTCAAGCAGGAGAATACTCTCATGTCATCCAGATCGATAACGATTAATCCAGTAGTTCCGTAAAAAGGTTAAGGAACGATCGGAAGAGAGTACGGACAATTGTACAACCCTAAGAGAACAAGTAAAGAATAAAGAATGAATAGTGTTTTGGTGGGAGTATAGAATAATATGAGACGACACTACATAGAAGTATTCGGAACGGATTTCCGAGTTCGTATTAGTGATCCAGGGGGAAAATAAGTGTATGTAAAAGCTGTCGGATTCTGAAAAACCGCACTTTTATTTTCTCCGAGAGTTCCCTGGACACTGATAGCCTTAAGTATTTAACGAATGGATTTAAGGAATATAAATTGGAAAGTTAGAGAGAAAGATGGAGAATGATAGTATTAATATTAGAAAGATTCCCGGTAAACCCTAATTAAAAATCCGTGAAATATTCCTACGAACGATCAATCGAAACGAGCAATAACTGGACACAGAAATAAGCAGAGGAAGCAAGAGTCTTGTGCAAGCTACTAGAATAAATATCTAGTAACCAAGTTGGCAAGAGTAACTAGATTAATTGGAACATAACTAGTACTTAGAAATCAAAACACTTGGTTAGTTTTTAACCATGCAAAACACAACACTTGTCCTCCAAAACTCATCATCCATGACATCACACCCCACTAACACACCAAGATGAGATATTATCTCTCAAAAAGTCACTTTATGCAAGATTGAACAAAGAAAAAATCAAGAAACCAAGCAAACAATCTCCATTCTCTTTTTCTTCAAAACTTTCGGCCAAGGAGCTAGAAAAGAGGCTTCCAACCATTGTTTGATCTTCAAATTTTTAGGGTAAGTACTACATATCATAGCTTAGATCCCCTAGAAATTTCAGCCTCAAATTCACTTTCTTTCATTTTCAAATAAATCATCAAAGGTGATGATGAATAGTGTTTTCAAGAACTAATCCTTGTTTTTCTTGTTTTCATGGTTGATCCTAGCTAAGTTAAGGCTATCCAAGGACCATACCAAGCGTATTAAGGTTATATCATACTCCAAGGAAGGTAGATCTCTTGAAACCCTAGCATTTGATTTGAGATTTATGAATGTTTTTGATGGATTTAGCTTGGTATGATTATAGTGATAATTATAAGCATGATTATGTAATTAGTTATAGGATTTAAGATGCATGATGATTTTGATGCTAAGATCAGTAGCCTCTGGACTTGTGAGATTCTTATTATGTGTATAAGTTGTTTAGATGCCCGGTGTGGCTTGGGTTGTTGATTGTGATTTTTGGAACGTTCGTATTATAGCCGTTATAATGCCAAAATTTCATTAACCATTGAAAACCATGCATCACAGTAGGTCTAATAGCCGAAACTGGACAAGTATCTAACATGTCCTTGTAGATCTTGAGTCGTAGATCATTTTGGAAAAAGAATCGAATCAAACAGACTTACGGTTTAGGATTTATGACCGATTTACTAAAAGTAGTTCGAATCCGTAAACGAAAGTTCGTAACTTAAATTGAACCCCGATAAAATATGTAAAGTCATGACGAATCTTGGTAAAAAAATACTAGAGGTAAAAAGGAAGGTGTGAAAGAAAACCGTATGTCAAAAGGATCATTTTTCGATTTATTAAAAATATTCGAGTCGAGGTTAAACGCGAACGAACCCCTAAAAGACGACTCTATTATAACTTCGGTAAAACACTTAGAAAACGAGCGATAAAACCCGGAGCATAATATTGGTTCGTAACGATCGACCTTAGAACTTGTATGACTTAAGTATGTCCCAAGTATGAGTACAGTTACATGTCGTATTAACGAACGAATGTCGGGTCGGATCAATGATAAAAAGGAATCCACTAAAAGGGGTATAACGAGATAACTCGAGAACGTGTTTCGTTTTAAGTATAACTTAACTTTTAAGATGTTAAGTGATTAATCCCGAATGCCTTGGCTATTTATAGATCACCAAGCTGAACCGGGACCCGCTACCACTACCCCTTACCGTACTCGACTACCAGGCAAGTTTCAATCCCCTTCTTTTAGGCTGTTGTTGTGATTGAATATATATGTATGTTTTCTGTTATAATATGCCATAGCATGCATGCCTACTTTCAAGTAATATCATTATGCTTGTTCCCTGATTGTTATTGGCTTATAAATTAGATAGCTATCGTATCAATTATAAGCCGGTTATTGTAAGACCCTCAGAGAAGGGTGTATACATCTTATTCATCAAATATAGACCGGGAGTCAATATTTCTTGACATATCGAGATTACCTCGAAAGAAAATATCTAAGTAAATATTTTCCATTATTCGGGCGACGAATATTATTTGAATATTCGTTCGAGATTATTTGTTTAACGATCCTTACTTCAAATAATTATTTGAACGTAACTATTCGACGAATAATATTTTTTTTATATTCATTCAGAGTCGAATTATTTATCGATTATTATTTCGAATATTCTTCTAAAGATGAGACTACTAAATGAGTATTATTTGGATATTCATTTAGAATATTATTTTATTAAATAAATATTACTTTTGAATATTCATTTAGGATATTAATTACTTGATGAATATTATTTTAATATTCATCTGAAGCTTGATTTATTTATCGAATATTCCTTTAAGGCTTGGATTACTAAATGAATATTACTTGATATTCATTTAGAATATTATTCATTAAATGAATATTACTTTTTGAATATTCATTTAAATTCCTAATTAATTATGAATATTGTCTTAAATATTCCTTTCAGGTCTTATTAATTAATGAATATTATTTTGAATATTCATTTAAATATTTATTTATTCAATGAATATTCTCCTGATATTTCTTCAGGGATTATTTTGAAAAATACTCTGATTAAAAATATTCTTTCATATTCCTAAGTATTCTTTAAATATTTTTAATTCAATAAATATTCTCTGAATATTTATTCCATACTTAGAATAACCTCAATAAGGTTTATCTTCTTCGATTATTACGAAAAATATTTCGGAGTCATATTATTATTAATCTTATATCAAGAAAGGTTCTCAGACATCATTCTTCTTTGAGTCTATCTCCCTAATAATAAGGGAACATTACTTGGAAAATGTTAATTATCTTGTCGACTTCCCGGTCATAAAGTATTCTCTTCACTCGCAACTCGGGTGCTATTGACTTATTAAGTCGTTGGTTACCTTCTCATCTTTCGAGGGGTAAGATTGTTGGAACAAGTTGATATTCGTTACCAAGCAATAGCTTGGAAGTTATTGGTGAATTTTCCTTTCCAACTAGATACGACTACTTTGTAGAGTCTTATCAACAAGTATTATACTTGGGGAAAGGGGGACGAACGTTACATTCAGAATCATGAATTCTATTGGAACTAGGAGTCGTGTAAGAGGCCGAGTAGCGCTGGTCCATCCCCTTTGGCCCAACCGTTGGCCTGGGAGAGCTAGTAAGGCGGTAGACAAGTAAAGCCGTCAGTTCTTCCTTCTACCGGTAGTAAATCTAATTTACGATCTCGACTGATCATCAAGATTGGAACAGCGGGCGCGGTGAATACTCCATCATTGGTTCATCATCCAAACTTATTTATTTCCTGCAACAGGATTACTGTTGGCAGAGCTGGAAAAGTGTTCATAACTTGAATTGAAATCTTTTCATGCAAGTTCCTCTTTTTAATGACAATGAGAATATCTCGCTTATTTTTTATGTAACAGATATTTCTACAAACAAATACTTTAAGTTACCTTGTAACTTCATCGTTCATATTATACTGGCATCATTTCCGTAAATGCATGGCATATGGTTTGAAAGATACTTTTGAACTGTTATATATTATCGTTCAGTTATATATTATTGTTGGTGGGCTATTGCTCACCCTTGCTTTATTATTATATCACAACAACAGCTAGACCAGATGACTCGCACAAGGCGCACTCGACGCGGGCGAGGATGATGAGACTACCAGAGCTGGAGAAGAAGCTATTGGTAGGATAGATTTATTCTTTCAGTACCAAGTATATGGTCTAGTATGACTTATGTAAATGGATGGCAAAGAGTATGTATTTTTTATTGAAATTCTTTTGGATTGTAAGAACTCATAATGTGATTAATAAAAATTTGGTTGTTACTCTGATTTCATCTCTGGGACTATAACGGGTGTGTTTTATGTTATTGTTTTGGGTCACAAGGTTGTAATTTAATATTTATGTTGAACTGTGGATGGGAATTGAGACGGTAACGACCAGATCCCTGACCCCGGATCTAGGGGTGTTACAGAAGTGGTATCAGAGCGTACGTTATAAACCCCAAAGATGATGCGATGTTAAAACAATAAACTCACTAAGATAATAAGAACTCTTGCCAAGTTCATAGTCGGACTACTTCAAGTAGTACTGACATATAAAACCCTTATGGGAACTCTTAAGTATCATGATAGTAACTTAGCTCGTTCTCGTATCGACTAGTAAGGCGACAGACCTTGAGGCGTACGAGCAGCAGCATGATGATGTTTTATTATATGTTGACGATCGGATTGTGAATTCGATAGAGTACCCTATTGAGGACTCGAAAGTGGTTCCAGCAGAGGAGAATCCTATTAAGGATGAGGAGTTTACTCCAAGGAAATGAGGGCTGTAGCCAGAGGGATAGCGAAAGTTAAGATTATAGTGCTCAGAGAAGAAAGCATAAAGAACTAAGATATTATTAAGAGAATTGAAATTTTTTTGTTGGATTTATAGCCGGACTACGAGAGGTAGTACCAGCAATTAAGACAGATTGGAAGGATTACTTGAGGTCTTATATGGGGATAGATAAAGATCCTTAGAGACTTTCAGATTAATGAGAAAGGAGTTAGAATCTTTTAAGATGAAATTGGTAACGACCCGGCGTTGGTGTTGCCTAACGGGAGAAGGAAGACTTTATGATACACTATGATGCATCTCATACAGGTTTAGATGGTGTGCTTATGCAGCCCGGCAGAGTAATTGCGGATGCATTCGAACAGCACGGTACACCAGACTAGAATGGCCCTAGTAGTGCCAATTTTTATGAAACGACTAACTCCGACGGTAGTGTTCCTTCTGAAACCTGTGGTTAGGAAGACTGACATTTGATATTATCGACAACTAAGATGTATATGTATCAGGAAGAGGTGGCATGTTTCAGTTTGAAACTTTTGATTTCCCTTCTATGGGATATATATATTTGGTTCCTTTCTAGTGGTTAAACTTCCAGCTTTTTGTCAATAATTCCGTTATTACAACTGCTTATGATTCTACCTGCTTGGATGCTCATAGAACTATTCTCTAGGTTTCGAAATTGATCTTCATAGTGTTACCGGTGGTTGGAGAGATTGACCAAAATTTCCTTGATTCTGGAAAGAAATTCAAGGAATTTTGGCAAACCTTGTCTTTCTGATTATCAGAGAACATCATGGAAGAGAGTAGAAACTGGGGCGAACCCCGTGAATTGGGTAAAGTAGCCGCTATATGGGTTGGTGGATAGACCCCGGTTATCGCGATTGATTATAGAAATACAATGATGAAGTGAGATTGGAAGAAAACAGGAAATGTAAGTAAGAAACCAGCCGGACTGAGAAACTCCGGGATTGACTTAAGTGAAAAGGCTGTTATACCATGAATGGTAAGCTTGCGTGGCACGTGGGATTGATAAGAATAGTTGAAAAGATACAAGTGGAGGAAAGGTGATCGGAGACGGTGCCGAGAAGTCGATTAAGACTTATATGGAGTAAAGTTTTGTAAAGGTAGAAAGGTATCAAAGTAGAAGGCACTATGCCAGCAATTGCTAGAAAAGTAATGCTAATTAGCCAACCCCTAAAACCATATATTTTTATTTTAGTGTGGTCAGTTGAGGCCAAGTCACAAAGGATTATCAAGTGACTAGACCAGCAATAAAAGGACAAAGCAGGGTTACTTCTAAGTAAGCGCCGACTGCAAGGGATTTTGATATAAAGGAAATATTAATGAAATCATAGGAATCTTCTACTGAACCCTTTTCAACCCATGTTTGGATTGGTAATTTACTAGACTTTTTGGAGTGGGGTCACCCGTACTAAAGTGATTCATGTGTATATGATTGCCCAAGATTACGAGTAAAAATGGAAGTATAACGACTTGATATGTATGATGTTAGGGTATTATAAATACCATGAATATATTATGACCAAGGGAAGTAAACAATGAAGGTTTATAAAGAGAGTATAGAAATGGTCAGAGATGGATCAGTATGCTGTAGAAATTTTGTCTAAGGCAAGTACCTTTGAAAAAAACGATAAGTACTAAGAGATTCACGTTGAACTCGATCAATATCTTCCAGAACATCCTTGCTACCATTACCAAGTTCTGTAAGAGAGCAGATAGACATACGTTGTCTTTTGGAAGGTCAAATAGGCTGATAACTATCTGAAAGAAGAGGTTATCATTAAGCCACCGATCGATTATCAAATGAGAATGATTGAAAAGAGACCCTTATAAAGGATACATGATTTGATTGCCAAGTATAGGATGCAAGAATTCCTTGGCAGTTGAATTAAGGATAGGATATCCATAAATTAAGACAAACCCTGGGGAATGCACAAGGGATGGCATTAACCCTAATAACGACATTATGACTTCAGATGATATGAGTTGGACTTGCTAAGGCAACAATGACCGGTAAGGATTATTAAAAAGAGTTCTGGAAAGAACATAGATAGAATTATTAGAGTATTGATCAATGACATTTTGATATACCCTGTACCCAAAAAATACAGGAGGAATGATGAGGAAGACCTATGAAACCTTACAAAAAAAAGTAATATTCCGAACTTCAAAATGGAAGTTTGGTAAGGAATGTATGACATAGTAACAATAATGCCAGATGAGGCATGTATGAAACCCTAAGGAAGTATGGATTGAACCTGTAAAGGCTGAGATTATCCTAAGATAAGGAAAGAACTAAGAAAAGAAGTATCCTAAGTAGGATTGGGAATAAATGTGATAAAGTTCCCACGGGTAGGTGGAAGCAATGACTTATGGAAAAAGACTGATAAATATATTTTTCTCCATCAGCAGAGCTTAAGGGAGAATGCTTTCACCCAACAGTGATGGGAATGAGGTAGAAAAGTTTGAATTGGAATATATCCAGAGAACAAAGATTACCAGAAATTATTATTATCAAGAAAGGCCAATGAGGTGGCCGACAGTCTAAGTATAAAGGAATAATTACAAATGTTCATACCGAAGAAACAAAATGATATTTGGAAAGACCTTGAAGGTCATATCGGAGTGGAGGAAGTTACATTCCTTTTGATGATTGTGCAAGAATAGAAGGTAATAATAGTTTAAATAAAGATTCGATTCGTGATGGAGTCTTAAGCATATTACGTACCTTAGAAGGTCCCGTTTTGAGGCAAACCAGGACCATGATACATAATTGATGAAGTAAACCGTTAAGTTTCCAGTCTTTTATGGAAGCTGCATGAGTGATAGTTTCATCAACCTGACATAGCTGCGATGCTTGAAACTCTTCTGCAAGTTTATCTACTTCATGCAATACCTACATCAAGTTCAGGAAGTGTTCCTTATGGATAAGGAATAGTGATTTCCAGAGAACCTACCCAGAGTACCACTCGATCGAGAGATTTGATTCCTTTCGAATTAGGGAGAAATTGATATTATAATAATGATGGATTAGTTGATACCCAATGGAGCCAAATTGATTATGAGGGAAATAATTTAAGGATAAAGACGGAGTCAGAGATTTTGGAATCTAGTTCAGACTAAGAGATTATGACGCCAGAGAAATGAGGCTTGATTAGCTCATATGGTTGACCCCGAGGAAAGAGACACCAAGTATAATTATAATGATTTTGGGAGGTTGTACAAGGTTTTAATAAGCTACCATATATCAATTTGGATGACATAATAATGAATATCGAGTGTTCAGATCCTAGTGCTGCATCCCGTTAGCCCAGTAGGAATAAAAGAATTATCAACTCAGATGCGAGGATTGTTGAATAAGAGTGCGATGAGACTCAGTGTGCCACCGTGAGGAACCGGTGTGTTGTAAGAAAGAAATATGTTAGCACAAGATTGTGCATCGAACCTCGAGAGTTGAATGAGTCAACATTGAGTATAGGTACTGTTGTAGAAGTTGGCTGAGCAGCACAGGGACGCTGTGTATTTTCCAAACTTATTAGGAAATGGGACATCACCGGTTGGAAGTTAAAAATCGAGGATATACCCAAGATTGTGAATCGCACTAGGTATAGACACTATGAAATTGTAAGTGATGTCATTTTGGGTTGACTATTGCACCCACAACTTTTTGGAATTTAACGAATTGGCTGTGAGTTATCTGAGATAGTTTTCGCCCTAAGTATATCGAAACATCGTATATATGAAGGAAAGGTGCGAAATCAAAAAGGATCAAACATGATCGACTTTCAGACCTATCAGATCTGAAAATATGTGTGCTTGTGTGTATATGAAGATTATGATTTGTGATAAAAGGATTAAGAGTCCTCGAACCAGACAACATTCCCCGCAAACAAATTCCCCAAGAGCGCCTTTCTTTCAGAAAGGAGAAGAGATGAGATAATAGAGAATGACTGAATGAACACAGGAGGTAGATTGGCATTCTGTGAGATGATTAAAGAAGAGGTTGGAATACCGGGGGTGATAGTAGTTAACAATGAGATAGCGAGGCCAAAACAGTGATGGCCGACGAGGTCGTTGCTAGACATCAAGAGTTACTCGAATCGGTTGTTAGAATACTCGAACTAGTTTCAATACGGAGTACCCCGTCGACAATAGAGTTGACATTTATACAATGGAATTGGGAAATATCTAGAATTAATATAGGATTCTGACAAGCAAGTTTTTGTTGATGTATTTCTGTGCAAACAAGATAGAGAATATGAGGTTCGAGATTTGTAATAAGAAAAGGTATCCTCGTGGAAGGAATTAACAAGATTAGAATGAAAGGAAGTTTAGCCCAAGATTCATTGGGCCATCTGAGAGTTTAAACGCGTCAGGAAGGTGGCCTATGAGCCAGCCTCACCCAAACCGGTAAAATGGTCATAACATGGTTCATGCGTATGTGCCTCATCAGTATACTATAGATGCCCGACATATGACAGAGTACGAGCAGATAGATATACATAATCGAATCTGAACTACGAAGGACAACCTGTGGAGATTATGAATAGAAAAGAGCAAGCGCTAAGAGATAAGGTTGTCAAGCTAGTGAGAGATTTGAAGAAAATCAAGAAGTGGAAGAATCCACCTGAGAAATAGAAAGTGCAATGGGATAGAAGTAACCCCAGTTATTCCTAAACTGATTCCGAGGACGGAATCCTTTTAAGGAGGGGAGACTGTAATAACCCGAATTTTGGGGAGAATTAAAACTTTTCTTATTGTGGTTAAAGAGCACTAATGAATGGTGGTTTCAAAGAACAATGATTGTAATGAATGGATATTGCTTTGGACAATAATCCTGATGCATTGGTATATTGTCAGAATAGAGTAATTCGATGGTTGAGGACCTAGATAAGAATAATCTACCGTCCAGGAAGGAGCTAATGGATCCTTGAAGGGAAATGAGTACGTGCATAGTGTTTCCCGTACGTGCATAGTGTTTCCCGTACGTGCATAGTATTTCCCGTACGTGCATAGTGTTTCCTATACGTGCATAGTAATTTGGTGGATGAATAGTGATTTTGTAAGTTGGAAAACTTTTCAAGCCACCCTATGTACGGGACGTGATATGGATGTTTCGAAGTCATATTAGTATTACGCGGAGGAAATAAGTGAATGCAGAGACGATCGGGATTCAGAAATTCCAAATTCTTTTTCGGTATAATATTTGACCGGACAGTGGATTATATATTATTAGAATCCAAGAATTGAGATATTAACTTTGAGGATTTGATATTTTGGGATGTTATTATATTTGATTTAAGAATAAAGGTAGGAAACCACTGAGGCAGTGAAACAAGCGTTCTAGAAACCGCTAAAATGTTATAACGAGATTAAGCGATAAAGCGAATGAATCATGGATTATGGATTGAATTCATATCAAGATTAAATATGTAAGAACCCAGATTTTGGGTGGAATTAAAACTTTTATGTATTTAATGATGTAAGAATGAATAGTGGTTACGGCTACAATGTAATAATTGATATTTGGAAAGAATGAATGGAATTCGACTTTATTATTTCTATGTCTTGAAGAATGCTAAAGGGTGACAACATAGGTAAGAATAATCTATCTTCTAAGGGAATAAGATATGGCAATTTCAAGCAGGAGAATACTCTCATGTCATCCAGATCGATAACGATTAATCCAGTAGTTCCGTAAAAAGGTTAAGGAACGATCGGAAGAGAGTACGGACAATTGTACAACCCTAAGAGAACAAGTAAAGAATAAAGAATGAATAGTGTTTTGGTGGGAGTATAGAATAATATGAGACGACACTACATAGAAGTATTCGGAACGGATTTCCGAGTTCGTATTAGTGATCCAGGGGGAAAATAAGTGTATGTAAAAGCTGTCGGATTCTGAAAAACCGCACTTTTATTTTCTCCGAGAGTTCCCTGGACACTGATAGCCTTAAGTATTTAACGAATGGATTTAAGGAATATAAATTGGAAAGTTAGAGAGAAAGATGGAGAATGATAGTATTAATATTAGAAAGATTCCCGGTAAACCCTAATTAGAAATCCGTGAAATATTCCTACGAACGATCAATCGAAACGAGCAATAACTGGACACAGAAATAAGCAGAGGAAGCAAGAGTCTTGTGCAAGCTACGTGAATAAATATCTAGTAACCAAGTGGGCAAGAGTAACTAGATTAATTGGAACATAACTAGTACTTAGAAATCAAAACACTTGGTTAGTTTTTAACCATGCAAAACACAACACTTGTCCTCCAAAACTCATCATCCATGACATCACACCCCACTAACACACCAAGATGAGATATTATCTCTCAAAAAGTCACTTTATGCAAGATTGAACAAAGAAAAAATCAAGAAACCAAGCAAACAATCTCCATTCTCTTTTTCTTCAAAACTTTCGGCCAAGGAGCTAGAAAAGAGGCTTCCAACCATTGTTTGATCTTCAATTTTTTAGGGTAAGTACTACATATCATAGCTTAGATCCCCTAGAAATTTCAGCCTCAAATTCACTTTCTTTCATTTTCAAATAAATCATCAAAGGTGATGATGAATAGTGTTTTCAAGAACTAATCCTTGTTTTTCTTGTTTTCATGGTTAATCCTAGCTAAGTTAAGGCTATCCAAGGACCATACCAAGCTTATTAAGGTTATATCATACTCCAAGGAATGTAGATCTCTTGAAACCCTAGCATTTGATTTGAGATTTATGAATGTTTTTGATGGATTTAGCTTGGTATGATTATAGTGATAATTATAAGCATGATTATGTAATTAGTTATAGGATTTAAGATGCATGATGATTTTGATGCTAAGATCAGTAGCCTCTGGACTTGTGAGATGCTTATTATGTGTATAAGTTGTTTAGATGCCCGGTGTGGCTTGGGTTGTTGATTGTGATTTTTGGAACGTTCGTATTATAGCCGTTATAATGCCGAAATTTCATTAACCATTGAAAACCGTGCATCACAGTAGGTCTAATAGCCGAAACTGGACAAGTATCTAACATGTCCTTGTAGATCTTGAGTCGTAGATCATTTTGGAAAAAGAATCTAATCAAACAGACTTACGGTTTAGGATTTATGACCGATTTACTAAAAGTAGTTTGAATCCGTAAACGAAAGTTCGTAACTTAAATTGAACCCCGATAAAATATGTAAAGTCATGACGAATCTTGGTAAATAAATACTAGAGGTAAAAAGGAAGGTGTGAAAGAAAATCGTATGTCAAAAGGATCATTTTTCGATTTATTAAAAATATTCGAGTCGAGGTTAAACGCGAACGAACCCCTAAAAGACGACTCTATTATAACTTCGGTAAAACACTTAGAAAACGAGCGATAAAACCCGGAGCATAATATTGGTTCGTAACGACCGACCTTAGAACTTGTATGACTTAAGTATGTCCCAAGTATGAGTACAGTGACATGTCGTATTAACGAACGAATGTCGGGTCGGATCAATGATAAAAAGGAATCCACTAAAAGGGGTATAACGAGATAACTCGAGAACGTGTTTCGATTTAAGTATAACTTAACTTTTAAGATGTTAAGTGATTAATCCCGAATGCCTTGGCTATTTATAGATCACCAAGCTGAACCGGGACCCGCTACCACTACCCCTTACCGTACTCGACTACCAGGCAAGTTTCAATCCCCTTCTTTTAGGCTGTTGTTGTGATTGAATATATATGTATGTTTTCTGTTATAATATGCCATAGCATGCATGCCTACTTTGAAGTTATATCATTATGCTTGTTCCCTGATTGTTATTGGATTATAAATTAGATAGCTATCGTATCAATTATAAGCCGGTTATTGTAAGACCCTCAGAGAAGGGTGTATACATCTTATTCATCAAATATAGACCGAGAGTCAATATTTCTTGACATATCGAGATTACCTCGAAAGAAAATATCTAAGTAAATATTTTCCATTATTCGGGCGACGAATATTATTTGAATATTCGTTGGAGATTATTTGTTTAACGATCCTTACTTCAAATAATTATTTGAACGTAACTATTCGACGAATAATATTTTTTTATATTCATTCAGAGTCGAATTATTTATCGATTATTATTTCAAATATTCTTCTAAAGATGAGACTACTAAATGAGTATTATTTGGATATTCATTTAGAATATTATTTTATTAAATAAATATTACTTTTGAATATTCATTTAGGATATTAATTACTTGATGAATATTATTTTAATATTCATCTGAAGCTTGATTTATTTATCGAATATTATCTCGAATATTCCTTTAAGGCTTGGATTACTAAATGAATATTACTTGATATTCATTTAGAATATTATTCATTAAATGAATATTACTTTTTGAATATTCATTTAAATTCCTAATTAATTATGAATATTGTCTTAAATATTCCTTTCTGGTCTTATTAATTAATGAATATTATTTTGAATATTCATTTAAATATTTATTTATTCAATAAATATTCTCCTGATATTTCTTCAGGGATTATTTTGAAAAATACTCTGATTAAAGATATTCTTTCATATTCCTAAATATTCTTTAAATATTTTTAATTCAATAAATATTCTCTGAATATTTATTCCATACTTAGAATAACCTCAATAAGGTTTATCTTCTTCGATTATTACGAAAAATATTTCGGAGTCATATTATTATTAATCTTATATCAAGAAAGGTTCTCAGACATCATTCTTCGTTGAGTCTATCTCCCTAATAATAAGGGAACCTTACTTGGAAAATGTTAATTATCTTGTCGACTTCCCGGTCATAAAGTATTCTCTTCACTCGCAACTCGAATGCTATTGACTTATTAAGTCGTTGGTTACCTTCTCATCTTTCGAGGGGTAAGATTGTTGGAACAAGTTGATATTCGTTACCAAGCAATAGCTTGGAAGTTATTGGTGAATTTTCCTTTCCAACTAGATACGACTGCTTTGTAGAGTCTTATAAACAAGTATTATACTTGGGGAAAAGGGGACGAACGTTACATTCAGAATCATGAATTCTATTGGAACTAGGAGTCGTGTAAGAGGCCGAGTAGCGCCGGTCCATCCCCTTTGGCCCAACCGTTGGCCTGGGAGAGCTAGTAAGGCGGTAGACAAGTAAAGCCGTCAGTTCTTCCTTCTACCGGTAGTAAATCTAATTTGAGCTGTACGATCTCGACTGATCATCAAGATTGGAACAGCGGGCGCGGTGAATACTCCATCATTGGTTCATCATCCAAACTTATTTATTTCCTGCAACAGGATTACTGTTGGCAGAGCTGGAAAAGTGTTCATAACTTGAATTGAAATCTTTTCATGCAAGTTCCTCTTTTTAATGACAATGAGAATATCTCGCTTATTTTTGATGTAACAGATATTTCTACAAACAAATACTTTAAGTTACCTTGTAACTTCATCGTTCATATTATACTGGCATCATTTCCGTAAATGCATGGCATATGGTTTGAAAGATACTTTTGAACTGTTATATATTATCGTTCAGTTATATATTATTGTTGGTGGGCTATTGCTCACCCTTGCTTTATTATTATATCACAACAACAGCTAGACCAGATGACTCGCACAAGGCGCACTCGACGCGGGCGAGGATGATGAGACTACCAGAGCTGGAGAAGAAGCTATTGGTAGGATAGATTTATTCTTTCAGTACCAAGTATATGGTCTAGTATGACTTATGTAAATGGATGGCAAAGAGTATGTATTTTTTATTGAAATTCTTTTGGATTGTAAGAACTCATAATGTGATTAATAAAAATTTGGTTGTTACTCTGATTTCATCTCTGGGACTATAACGGGTGTGTTTTATGTTATTGTTTTGGGTCACAAGGTTGTAATTTAATATTTATGTTGAACTGTGGATGGGAATTGAGACGGTAACGACCAGATCCCTGACCCCGGATCTAGGGGTGTTACAGAACTATTCTCGGGCACAAGGTGTCAAGGAAGGGTCTAGAAGTGGACAGAGCAAAGATAGAAGCTATTGAAAAGCTGCCGCCACCTAATTCAGTGCGAGGGATTCGCAGTTTCCTTGGGCACGCAGGTTTCTACAGGCGTTTCATCATGGACTTCGCAAAAATTTCCAAACCTTTGTGTCAGCTGCTGGAAAAAGATATTCATTTCAAATTTAACGAAGAATGTCTCACAGCTTTCGAGACTCTGAAGAAGAAATTGATTTCAGCACCCGTGATCATTGCTCCATATTGGAGTGAGCCTTTCGCTATGATGTGTGACGCTAGCGATTACGCAGTTGGGGCTGTTCTTGGCCAAAAGAAAAATAAAATGTTTCATGTCATCTATTATGCAAGCAAAACCCTCAGCGATGCTCAATTAAACTACACTACCACTGAGAAGGAGCTGTTAGCCATAGTTTATGGTTTTGAAAATTTCCGTTCATACTTGCTTGGCGCAAAGGTGACTGTGTACACTGATCACGCGGCTGTCAGGTATCTGCTCTCTAAAAAGGACTCCAAACCTAGGTTGATTCGATGGATTCTTCTGCTGCAAGAATTCGATGTGGAGATCAAGGATAGAAAAGGGACAGAAAACCAAGTAGCCGACCATCTCTCACGATTGGAAGACCTTGGGAAGACATCCCAAGACAAAATCGTCATTAATGAATCCTTTCTTGATGAACAGTTGTTTGGGATACAAGAAGAAGAGCCTTGGTTTGCAGACATTGTGAACTTTCTGGTGAGTCGAGTGATTCCTCCCGAGCTCTCTTTTGCACAAAGAAAGAAATTCTTGCATGAAGTCAAATGGTATCGTTGGGACGAACCATATCTGTTTAAACAAGGAGCCGATCAGGTGATTAGAAGATGTGTGCCATACAGTGAAACAGAGGCTATTCTAAGGGATTATCACGCCACGACATATGGTGGCCATTATGGAAGTGAAAAGACCGCAACTCGAATTCTTCAAGCGGGATTTTATTGGCCATCCCTTTTTAAGGATGCCCATCAGTTTGTGCTAAAGTGTGATCGTTGTCAGCGTGTTGGTAACATATCTAGGAGGAATGAGATGCCCCTCAATATAATGCTAGAGGTGGAAATCTTCGATGTTTGGGGCATCGATTTCATGGGACCATTCATTTCCTCATGTAACAACCAATACATCTTGCTAGCCGTTGATTATGTTTCCAAATGGGTTGAAGTCAAGGCACTTCCGACCAATAATGCCAATGTCGTGCTCAACTTCCATCACAAGAATATCTTCACAAGATTCGGCACTCCTCGAGTAATCATAAGCGATGAAGGTACTCACTTTTGCAATCGCAAGTTTACTAATCTCATGGCAAAGTACAACATCAACCACCGGGTAGCTATGGCATACCACCCGCAAACCAATGGCCAAGCTGAGGTATCTAATCGTGAGATTAAGCGCATTCTGGAAAAAGTGGTGAGTCCTTCGAGAAAGGATTGGTCTTTAAAACTCGATAAAGCCGCATGGGCTTATCGTACAGCATATAAAATGCCCTTGGGAATGTCACCATATCAGCTTGTCTATGGGAAGGCTTGTCATCTGCCTGCCGAACTAGAGCACAAAGCTTATTGGGCGCTGAAGAAGTTGAACTTTGACTTATCAGCTGCAGGTGAGAAAAGAATGCTTCAGATTAATGAACTAGATGAGTTTCGGCTACAGGCTTATGAAAACCAAAAGTTATACAAGGAGAAGGTCAAAAGATGGCATGACAGACGTTTGGTGCAAAAGTCTTTTGTACCGGGACAGTTAGTCTTGCTGTTCAACTCTCGTCTCAGACTTTTCCCAGGGAAACTTAAGTCAAGGTGGTCAGGGCCATTCACGGTTAAAACAGTGTTTCCACATGGTGCAGTGGAAATTTTTGATAAAACACCGGAAGCGGCTTTCAAAGTAAATGGACAGAGGTTGAAGCCATATTTTGGTGATCATGTGAATCGCGAAGCGGAAACCACGGTTCTTGGTACTACCAATTGAAGTGCGAAGGTGAAGTCAAGCTAGCGACGATAAACAAGCGCTTCATGGGAGGCAACCCATAGGTTTGGTGTTTTTATGTGTGGTTTGATTTGGTGTGATTTTGTTTAGTATTATGTCGAGAGTGCAGGTCGTTGACGAGTTGCAGGAGCTGGCTGTGCAAAAGATAAAATTCTCTTTCGAGGTAGACTGGCCTAAAATTGGAGCTCATGCAGCATTTCCACCAATTGATTCACCACCCGAGGAGGGTGACGATGCCGACAGTTAGGGGAGTTCTCTTTTATCCTCTATCTATACCTTCAATGAGGACATTGAACATTTTAAGTTTGGGGGTGATTTAGGATAATTGATTTCTCGAGTCATAGTATGCATACAGTTTCATGTAGTTCATAATATACCATGCTAGTATAATTTCATATAATTCATATATATATATATATATATATATATATATATATATATAAAATTAAAAAAATTTGCATAATCATGATTAGTTGCATATCATATTTTCCTTGGTCCCGTAGTGCTTGGCAATTCCGTTTAGTAGTCAATGATGAATTTGAGTGTGATAATGATGGATAGAGGGATGATTTAAATACTCATGAATTGACGTGCATGTTGCAGAAACACAATCTTACACAACTCATCATTTGCTTTTTGGGGCTAGGTTAAGATCATGCTTGTTTGGTTGTTGAAATTTAATCACCTGATTATATTTGGAATTTTCTTTATTCCCTTGATAGCGTAGAATCACTAAAATATAAGTTTGGGGGAAACCAGGGTTCATGCTAGTTTGTGTGTAGTTGTTAATAATTGATAGGTGTCAATTGGCTAGTAGCCAGCTCATAGTTATATGAGTAGTCTAGGGTTGGAACTGAGAATTCTCATTCCAGATTGCAAAAAAAAAAAAAAGTGTTTATGAGAATGTGAATATGCAGAGTTGGCCAGGGTGAGCTCTTTAATACTCGAGCAATTAAGTACGAGGGGACTTTGTGCCTAGTGACCTAAGGCTTTTATAGTCTGGGATCCACTGACCTAACGCTCGCTACATGGGTATTATTGTATAAGCCTTTTGGGGTCTCATCCATTGCACGGTCAAATAAGCATGTGTGTTGTGTATAGTATTATGCGTCATAGTTGTTAATAAAGCATGAATTCCTGTCTAACTCAAATGATGATGGAGGTGTTTCTAGGTTATGAAGTGTCTAGCGTCCATTCTATTTATAAACTTGTGATTGTTTGACGAAGATTATGTATGGTTTTGATCTAGTGCTAAGAGTATTTCTGATGAGCATTGCACACACGCACGTTTCTGTACTTGTACATGTTATTATGCGGGTATTTAGTCGATCTCTATTTGGAGTTATCACATTCTCTGAGACACTCTGCTAAATTGGTTATTGCTTTGCTTATGGGATCCTTGCATCGTTTGCATTCATGCATTTAGAGGTAGTCGAGTCTGTTTTCGCTTGAGGACAAACATCAGTTTAAGTTTGGGGGTTTGATAAGTGGATTTTATATCCACTTATTTTGCACTAATTGGACCTAGATTGGTGGTTTATCCTTAAATATGTTGTGTCTTTTAAATTCGTTTTTTGTTGATTAATTATTTGTTGTGCAGAACTCGCAACTTTAGGTATTGTGGCAATAAAAGGCTAAAATCGGTGGAATTCTGTCTCAATTTTATCAAGTGGACTGGCTACGAGGAAAAAGAATTATCATAAAAAAAAAATTCTGAGTGATATATTCTTAAA
Source organism: Saposhnikovia divaricata (assembly GCA_036435485.1). NCBI lineage: Eukaryota > Viridiplantae > Streptophyta > Magnoliopsida > Apiales > Apiaceae > Saposhnikovia > Saposhnikovia divaricata. Next base: position 33,872,924 of record CM071600.1, read on the forward strand.
TCTGAAACCCCGGTTGGAATTGTTATATTTTTCGTTAAGCGAAAGGAGTCCGGTTTCAGATCCTCAATTAACCGCAGCTCAGGACTTAAAGATTCATTTATATTAACAAATATTTTATTAAATTAGAAAATTATAATTATAAATATCTAATAATATTAGATATTTATTTTTATAAATTCTGAATTAAATTAAATATTTGTTAATTAAAAATTATAAGTTAGAATACAAAAAAAAATAAAAAAAAATAAAAATAAAAAAATAAAATAAAAATATAAACGAATTATGTGCAGAAACAAGGCCAGTGCTGTGTGATGTGTACACAAAAGTAAAACAAAGCAACCAAATCAAGTGCTGTGTCGGCAATAAAAATTAGTAAATAAAGGATTTTGTCAAAGTGCAAAAGTCTGTCTGCCATTTCTCATTTCTGGCCACTCTCCCCCACCCCGCGTGAGATACACTTGCCCGCCTTCTTGCTTGTTGAGCCGCGCGTGCATGCCACGCGCCTTCGCGCGCGTGGTCCCTGATTGGACAGCTGGTGCAGAATTGATGTGCCTTAATTCCTTTCGGCTGAGTGCAGTTGGTATTGTGTAATTTAATTGTGTGTAGTATTTTTTTTTATTTCTTTTTAATTCTTTTCATTTTTATTTTATTAAGTTGGTGTGCTAAATTGTGCTATAAATAGGCCTAGTTCTTGAGCTTATTGCCACACAACAATTTGGAGAGCAATTTTCTCTCTTGTATTCTCTCTTGTTCTTGTAATTTTAAGCTTTGTTTTTAAACACTTTAATTTTTAGCAAATTTAGTATAAGTGTTATTTTGGTTGAAGAAATTACGGGAATTATTTGGAGTGCTCTTCTCTTTCGGTGGAAGCTATTTCGGTTTTATTTTCTAATTTCTTATTTTACAAGGAATTATCGGAGTGCTCGTTTCTTGCAAGTGGAAATTATTTCGGTTTTAGTTTCTAAAATCTTATAATTTTCATATTTAATTTATCGTAATTTTTAATTTAGTTTTATTATTGTTGTTATTAGTATTATTATTATTATTATTATTATTATTATTGTTATTATTATTATTGTTATTATTATTATTATTATTATTATTATTATTATTATTATTATTATTATTATTATTATTATTATTATTATTATTATTATGATTTCAATTAATCCCATGATGACGATTCGTTTAATTATGAACTAATCGCCGTCATGGGATTCTAATGGATTTATTTACGTAATTTAGTAATTCGATGCCTTAATAAATTGTGTTATGATAAAAATTTCCGATTGCCTAACGTGATTGTGCTTAATTTATTAGATGCGTAGCTATCATCTAAATTATTAATTCTTAATGAATGCGAAAGTGGATTTGAGAATTTAGAATTTGCCATGTTAGCAGAGGTTCGTAATTTTTATATATAATTACGATTAGTGGTAGGGTTTTGGATCACATCGCCCTGTGTAGCCAAAAATAAGGAATTTATTCGTAAACCAGTTATGTTTTCAAATCTTATAGACATATAGGGTCTAGACATAAATGGTGTCCACACAACTTCTATCTTTTTAAGTGGATGTTTGTATGGTTTAATATAAGTTAAGGCTGAAAGGCGCTTATATTGGTTTCGTGTTCCCGGCTAGCTTTCATAATTATCAGAATCACTTTACATTAAGGCATCAATTCTAAATGAAATAAATAATGAAATTAGAATTCCATGTTTATTTCATATATAAAATCTTTATCATATTATTTTTAGTCGTTATTTCATTAATTAATTGTGATTTGAACAAACCAACCATTTCGTTGTTCAGGCTTCTATAATTAACCGAAAGTTGTTGAATAAACATATTTTCTTAAATACACCAAGTCTTCGTCGGAACGATCCTTATTTCCCTATATTGCTTTTGGACTGCGTATACTTGCGTAGAGAAAATAGCGAACAGTTTCCAATGGTACATTCAACCATGAAGTCAGTTAATGCCTTAGCCTCAATGGTTGTCCGAGGCTTCTGTGTGATGTCCTCTACTGGCCTTTCTTGGTGTTCCTTACCACTACGGGCATCCATGTCTTCAATCGGAAAGACCTTGTAACACCCCCAGATCCGGGGTCAGGGATCTGGTGGTTACGGTCTTACATCCATTAATAATACTTGACTTGAGTCCGCAATAAATAAATCACATGCTGTGACCCCACAATAATATCCACTCACACGCACAACAGTTATAGTCCCAGAGATGAAATTGAAATAAGTCTTACATTAAAGGGTTACAAATAAACGTTATTAACATCCCAAAAGGATAACATCATAGGTTTAATAGTTTTGCCGTTGATTACATTAATTATACATATAGTTAAACAGGAAACAAAAGCTGTCTAACTATGTTACCTCAGCAATGGCGGCTAGCATCTCAGCGGGGAGTCCGGTGGGTCGGGTAACCCGCTTGCGCCGAGTGTGCCTGATGCGAGCCATGTGTCCTAGCTGTTGTTGGGACATAATATGAACAAAGCAAGGGTGAGCGAAAGCCCACCAACAATAATATAACTGAACAGTGATACATATATACAGCAGTTCAAAATATCCTTTGAAACCATATGCCATGCATTAATGAGGTTATTGCCAGTATAATATAAAGGATGAAGTTACCAGGTAACTCAAAGTATTTGTTTTTAGAAATATCTGCTACATCAAAAGTAAGCGAGATATTCTCATTGTCATTAAAAAGAGGAACTTGCATGAAAAGATTGCAATTCCAGTTATGAACACTTTTCCAGCTCTGCCAACAATAATCATGTTGCAGGAAATAAATAAGTTTGGATGATGAACCAATGATGGAGTATTCACCGCGCCCGCTGTTCCAATCTTGATGATCAGTCGAGATCGTACAGCTCAAATTAGATTTACTACCGGTAGAAGGAAGAACTGACGGCTTTACTTGTCTACCGCCTTACTAGCTCTCCCCGGCCAATGGTTGGGCCAAAGGGGATGGACCGGCGCTACTCGGCCTCTTACACGACTCCTAGTTCAAATAGAATTCATGATTCTGAATGTAACGTTCGTCCCCCTTTCCCCAAGTATAATACTTGTTGATAAGACTCTACAAGGTAGTCGTATCTAGTTGGAAAGGAAAATTCACCAATAACTTCCAAGCTGTGGCTTGGTATCGAATATCAACTTGTTCCAACAATCTTACCCCTCGAAAGATGAGAAGGTAAACAACGACTTAATAAGTCAACAGCACCCGAGTTGCGAGTGAAGAGAATACTCTATGACCGGGAAGTCGACAAGATAAATAACATTTTCCAAGTAAGGTTCCCTTATTATTAGAGATGTAGACTCAAAGAAGAATGATGTCTGAGAACCTTTCTTGATATAAGATTAATAATAATATGACTCCGAGGTATTTTCTGTAATAATCGAAGAAGATAAACCTTATTGAGGTTATTCTAAGTATGAAATAAATATTCAGAGAATATTTATTGAATTAAAAATATTTAAAGAATATTTAAGAATATTAAAGGATATCTTTAATCAGGGTATTTTTCAAAATAATCCCTGAAGAAATATCAGGAGAATATTTATTGAATAAATAAATATTTAAATGAATATTCAAAATAATATTCATTAATTAATAAGACCTGAAAGGAATATTTAAGATAATATTCATTAATTAATAAGGAATTTAAATGAATATTCAAAAAGTAATATTCATTTAATGAATAATATTCTAAATGAATATCAAGTAATATTCATTTAGTAATCCAAGCCTTAAAGGAATATTCGAGATAATATTCGATAAATAAATCAAGCTTCAGATGAATATTAAAATAATATTCATCAAGTAATTAATATCTTAAATGAATATTCAAAAGTAATATTTATTTAATAAAATAATATTCTAAATGAATATCCAAATAATATTCATTTAGTAGTCTCATCTTTAGAAGAATATTCGCAATAATAATCGATAATCAATTCGACTCTGAATGAATATTGAAAAATATTATTCGTCGAATGGTTACGTTCAAATAATTATTTGAAGTAAGGATCGTTAAATAATTAATCTCGAACGAATATTCAAATAATATTCGTCGCCCAAATAATGGAAAATATTTACTTAAATATTTTCCTCCGAGGTAATCTCGATATATCAAGAAATATTGACTCCCGGTCTATATTTGATGGATAAGTTGTATACGCCCTTCTATGAGGGTCTTACAATAACCGGCTTATAATTGATACGTTAGCTATCTAATTAATAAGCCAATAAACAATCAGGGAACAAGCATAACGATATAACTTGAAAGTAGGCATGCATGCTATGGCATATGTACAACAGAAAACATATATATATATATATTCAATCACAACAACAGCCTAAAAGAAGGGAATTGAAACTTGCCTGGTAGTCGAGTACGGTAAGGGGTAGTGGTAGCGGGTCCCGGGTCAGCTTGGTGATCTATAAATAGCCAAGGCATTCGGGATTAATCACTTAACATCTTAAAAGTTAAGTTATACTTAAATCGAAACACGTTCTCGAGTTATCTCGTTATACCCCTTTTAGTGGATTCCTTTTATCATCGATCCGACCCGACATTCGTTCGTTAATACGACATGTCATTGTACTTACACTTGGGACATACTTAAGTCATACAAGTTCTAAAGTCGATCGTTACAAATCAATATTATGCTCCGAGTTTTATCGCCCGTTTTCTAAGTGTTTTACCGAAGTTATAATCAAGCGGGTTTTAGGGGTTCGTTTGCGATTAACTTTGATTCGAACATTTTTATAAAATCGGAAAACGATCCGTTTCACATGAGGTTTTCTCTCACACCTTCCTTTTTACCTCTAGTATTTAATTACCAAGATTCGCCACTGACTTACGTATTTTACGAGGGTTCAATTTTAATAACGAACTCGTACTTACGGTTTCGAACTTCTTTCAGTGAATCGGCCATAATTCCTAAACCGTAAGTCCGTTTCACATGATCTTTATATCAAAACGAAGCTTATAACATGATCTATCTTGCCATGGCAGAACATGATACTGGACAGTGATTTATAGCTACTGTCAAACACGATTTCTTAAGGTTAACAAAAATCGGGCATTACGACGGCTATAAATCGGACGTTCCATAAATCGTAATCAACAACCCAAGCCACACCGGGCATCTAAACAACTTATACACATAATAAGCATCTCAACAAGTCCAGAAGCTACTGATCTTAGCATCAAAATCATCATGTTAATCAAATCACTAAATCACTAACTAAGCATGCTTATAACAAGAACATAATCATAACTAAGCTAGATCCATCAAGAACATGCTTAAAACTCAAAGTAGATCTAGGGTTTTCAATTCTTATACCTTCCTTGGAGTATGTACTAGCCTCAAAAATCTTGGTATGGTCCTTGGATAGCCTTAAGTTAGCTAGGATCAACCATGAAAACAAGAAAAACAAAGATTAGTTCTTGAAAACACTATTCATCATCATCTTTGATGATTTATTTGAAAATGGAAAAAGATGAATTTGAAGCTGAAATTTCTAGGGGATCTAAGCTATGATATGAAGTACTCACCATAAATATTTCAAGATCAAATGATGGTTGGAAGCCTTACTTCTAGCACCTTGGCAGAATTTTTCAAGGAAGAAAGGAAAATGGAGAGTTCTTTGTGTTTGCTTGGTTGTTTTGATAATAATTCATAAAGTGATGAGCATTGGATGATATCTCATCTATTTTTACTTTATTAAAGTGCTTTTGGAATGAATGGTGAGATTTGAAAGCATGTGTAGCACTTGGATTGATTTATGGCTAACTAGAGTTTGATTTGGCTAACTACTAGTTCAATCCTTAACATGCTAGTTACTTAGCCCACTTGGTTGCTAGATATTTATCTAGTAGCTTATGCATGACTCTTGCTTCCACTGCTTGTTTCTTTTGTCCGGTTATTGCTCGTTTCGATTGATCGTTCGGGCGAATAACTAAGTAGTTTCACCTCTAAGGTTTACCGGGAAATTTCTCGATATTCATAATACCTTCCCCAATCCTTAATATAATCCTCGTGATGACCATGTAGGATATTTAATCTTGATACGAACTTAATCCGTAATCTAGGATTCGTTCGCTTTACTGATTAATCACGTTATAACGTTTTAGCGGTTTCTAGAACGCTTGTTTCACTGCCTCAGTGGTTTCCTACCTTCATTCTTAAATCAAATATAATAACATCCCAAAATATCAAATCCTCAAAGTTAATATCTCAATTCTTGGATTATAATAATATTTAATCCACTGCCCGGTCAAATATTATACCGAAAAAGAATTTGGAATTTCTGAATTCCGATCGTCTCTGCATTCACTTATTTCCTCCGCGTATTACTAATATGACTTCGAAACATCCATATCACGTCCCGTACATAGGGTGGCGTGAAAAGTTTTTCAACTTACAAAATCACTATTCATCCACCAAATTACTATGCACGCACAGGAAATACTATGCACGTACGGGAAACACTATGCACGTACGGGAAATACTATGCACGTACTGATTTCCCTTCAAGGATCCATTAGCTCCTTCCTGGATGGTAGATTATTCTTATCTAGGTCCTCAACCATCGAATTACTCTATTCTGACAATATACCAATGCATCAGGATCATTGTCCAAAGCAATATCCATTCATTACAATCATTGTTCTTTGAAACCACCATTCATTAGAGCTGGTGACCTTGTTGTCGGAATCATTGTTCCTCATTTTATCATTACTTACTAAAAAGTTTTAATTATATCCAAAGTTTGTGGTTCTTACAGTCTCCCCTCCTTAAAAGGATTCCGTCCCGGAATCAGGTAGGAAGCAAAGAGTCGTTTGCCTGTCGTTCACTTTTTAGCTTCCCGGTCAATTCTTAGTCGTTCTACCCTTCCTCAGCACATCTTGTAGTGCTACAATCCATACTGTATCCTTTTTCCATCAACGTTGCTACTTTTCGTACAACTCACTATCCGGGTTATACTCTTACTCAGTCTTATCCTTATTGATACCTGTAGTAACATTGGTATCACTATCACCCTACGAATTCGGAGGTAACCTCGCTCGTACTGTGCATTTCCTGATCGCTTTAATCTTCGCAATCTCGATCAATATAGAGAAGTGGAAAGATTTATTGAGAGATCACTATGATCAATTGAACATTTGTTATATTGCATAGTTAGTACAGAAGGGGCCAGCCTTTAGTACTTGACAAGCAATTAAACAAGTTATGGTATTCCACTTAGACTTCTATCACATAGACAGATAGTCACGTAGCAGTACCTCCCCTCCTAAAAGGGTTGTTCTTCTCAATTCATAAAGAAGATGAATAAGAGAGAAGAAGAGAAAAGAGTTCTAAAGGATTATAGAAAGCTTTCATGATTGTAGAATATCATACTCAGAATTTACCTCTGAACTATAGAGGTTTATCAAAGAAGAAATTAATCATAATTATATCCAATACTATTTGATCGCAATATCACATGACAACATATCTTGCTGCTTTGTCCATTATTCTATGGACAAATACTCTTGTTCAATCTTAGCGATACTCACATTCGGGAAATCCTTCAACCTTTCAGGTTAAATCTTAGATTTCTCACTTGACATCCTTATTACTGACATCCCATATCATGTTACTAGCTTTTTCATAACTATAATATTGACACTATCAGGTTGTCATCCTGAGAATTCATTAGAAAACCCATTCATAACATTCCTTGCTTCTCATTCCATAGTTGCTTTCCCAGCCTTTTCTTTATCAATCACATCCTTCTTATTATCTGATTCTTACTCATTTCTATTATTTACTTTCACCTTCACCTCTTTATTGAGACACCTTTTTGCACCTGGTACCTCCTTATCGGTATTCCGTCACATTTATTCTATAATCATCACGTTATTCCAATTTAAACTTTCCGAAATGAATCTGGCCCGATCCCTTTAACTTAGATTCATATAATCTACTTCTGCCAACCTTGTTTCTCATCACTTGTTCTTTTCTATCCGTGGTTTTCCACAAGTTGTCTTTCGTAAGTCAGACCAGGTCGTATATCTACATGCTCGTACTCCTATCATCTGTTGAACATCTGCATTTTACTGGCGTAGCCTTGCCACATGAAAACCCGTTATGACCGTGCTATAAGTTTGGGGGTAAGGCTGGCTCGAGAACACTTTTGAACTCTCAAATGGCCCAATAAGTCTCGGGCTCAACTGCCCTTCCCTCCAAGTCTCATTAATTCTTTCTACGGGAATACATTTGGCATCATGAATCATCAACCTCATATTCTCTATCTGGTTTGCGCAGAAATACACTAACACAAACTTGCTTGTCATTCATCAACACGCCATTTAGTTTATCAATAGCAGCACTTTCTTTATCTTTACGTTGTCATCTACTTTCTTAGAAGAATCACCATCGCTTGTTGTTTACGTAGTGCGTTAATAGCTAACCCTACGGGTTTCAAATCCCTTAGGGAGACAAAGTAATCACTATTCCTTATCCATAAGGAACACTTCCTGAACTTGATGTAGATATAACATGAAGTAGATAGAATTGCAGAAGAGTTTCAAGCATCGCAGCTAGGTCCGGTTGATGAAACTATCACTTATGCATCTTCCATAAAAGACTGGAAACCTAACGGTTTACTTCATCAATTTTTGTACCATGGTCCTGGTTTGCCTCAAAACGGGACCTTCTAAGGTACGTAATATGCTTAAGACTCCATCATGAATCGAATCTTTACTTAAACTATTATTACCGTCAATTCTTGCACAGTCATCAGAAGGAATGTAAATTCCTCCATTCCGATATGACCTTCAAGGTCCTTCCAAATATCATTATGTTTCTTCGGTATGAACATTTGTAATTATTCCTTTATACTTAGATTATCGGCCACCTCATTGGCCTTTCCTGATACTAACAATTTCTTGTAATCCATGTTCTCTGGATACATTCCAACTCAAACTTTTCTACCTCATTCCCATCACTGTTGGGTTAAAGCATTCTCCATTAAGCTCTGCTGAAGGAGAAAATATAACTATCAGTCTTTTTTTTCCATAAGTCATTGCTTCCACCTTCCCGTGGGAACTTTATCAAAGTTACTCTCGATCATACCTAGGATATTTGTTCTATTAGTTCTTTCTTGTTCTAGGATAATCTCAACCTTTGTTGGTTCAATCCAAACTTTCCCATGGTTTCACACATGCCTCGTCTGGCATAATTATTTCTATGTCATATATTCCCTACCAAACTTCTATTTTGAACTTCAGAATATTACCTTTTTCCTTGTAAGGTTTCTTAGATAATCCTCATCATTCTTCCTGTATTTTCTGGGTACAGGGCACATCAAAATATCAGTAATTAATCATATAATAATTCTGTCTATATACCTTTCAAAACTGCTTTTTTTTTAAATCCTCAAAGTTTGATGTCGCCTTAATCAATTCAATTTATATCATGCAAATTCACAATGTCCTTTATTAGGGGTAATGCCATCCCTTGTCCATTCCCCAGGGTTTGCCTTACTCTATGGATATCTTATCCTTAATTCAACTGCCAAGGAATTCCTGCATCCTATAATTGGCAATCAAATCATGTATCCTTAATAAGGGTCTCTTTTCAATCATTCTTATTTGATAATCGATCGGTAGCTTACTGCTAATTTCTTCTTTCAGATAGTGGTCAACCTATTTGACCTTCCAAAAGACAACGTATGTCTATCTGCTCTCTTACAGAACTTGTTAATGGTAGCAAGGATGTTCTGAAAGATATTGGTCGAGTTCAACGTGAATTTCCTAGTGCTTATCGTTCTTCGCAAAGGTACTTGCCTCAGAAAAAATTCCTACAGCATATTGTTCAATTTCTGACCATTTCTATACTCTCTTCATATACCTTCATTGTTTACTTTCCTCCGTCATAATATAATCATGGTATTCATGATACCCTAACATCATACATCTCAAGTCATTATACTCCCATTTTACTCGTAATCTTGGACAACCATATACACATGAGTCACTTTAGTGCGGGTGACCCCATCCCAAAAAGGTCTAGTGAATTCCCAATCAAAACATGGGTTGTTCAGCAGAAGATTCCTACGATCTCATTAATGTTTCCTTTATATCAGAAGGCCTTGCAGTCGGTGCTTTCTTAGAAGCAACCTGCTTTGTCCTTTCATTGCTGGTCTAGTCACTTGATAATCCTTTGTGACTTGGCCTCAACTGGCCACAAAAAAAAAAAAAAAAAATATATATATATATATATATATATATATATATATATATATGATTTTAGGGGTTGGCTAATAGCATTACTTTTCTAGCAATTGCCGGCATAGTGCCTTCTTTGATACCTTTCTACCTTTCTAAAACTTTACTTCATATAAGTCTTAATCGACTATTCGGCACCGTCTCTGGTCACCTTTCCTCTATTTTTATCTTTTCAACTATTCTTATCACTACCACGTGCCACGCAAGCTTACCATTCCTAGCATAATAGCCTTTTCATTTAAGTCAATCCTGGAATTTCTCAGTCCGGCTGGTTTCTTACTTACATTTCCTGTTTCCGTCCAATCTCACTTCATCATTTTATCTCTACCATCGATTGTAATACTCAGGGTCCGTCTACTAACCCATATATGACGGCAACCTTACCCAATCCACAGGGTTCGCTCCAGTTTTCATTCTCTTCAATGATGTTCTCTGATAATCAGAAAGACAAGATTTGCCAAAATTCGATGAATTCCTTTTTTTTTGAATCAGGGAAATTTTGGTCAATCTATTCACTCACTGGTAACATTAAGGAGACCAATTTCGAAACCTGAAGAATAGTTCTATGAACCTCCAAGCAGGTAGAACCATAAGCAGTCATAATTAACGAAATAATCGTCATCAGGTTGGAAGTTTAACCACTGGAGAGGAACCAATTATATACATCCTTTAGAGGGGAATCAACAGTTTCAAACTGAAACCAGTCACAACTTCCTGATACCTATATGTCCTGATATTCAATATTACCAAATGTTAGCCTACCCAACCACTAGTCTCAGCAGGAACCTTACCGTCGGAGTTGGTTGTTCCAAAAAATTTGGCACTACTAAGGCCATCCGAACCTGGTGAACCATGTTGTCCAAATGCATCCGCCAGTACTTTGTCATGCTGCGCAAGCACACATCCTAATCCTTTATGTGAAGCGTCGTTGGAAGCACAAAGTCTCCTTTTTCCATTAAGCAATGCCAACTCTTGGTCATTACCACTTTCATCTTTTAGCTCCAGGAAGATTTTCTCACATTTTTCCCTTTAACTGCTGATCGTATTACTTGATCCATTATAATTCCGTGTCGGAGTAAACTTAAGGTAACTACTATAATCCATTCAAAGAAAAGAAAGAATTTAATATTCTTCTGAGTCACATGCATCTAACATTTCTGGTTCATCATTTCACTGAGTTAAATTAACCCTATACTTAGTCTCTGACAATAGTCTCATTACGAGTTCATCTTGACTCATTGGTCTTATCTTCCGGTAGGTTCTGAGATCATTGTCTTCCTTACTACTTCCTTATATAACTTTATCCAATCATGTTGTCACTTCCCAATGTTTTCACTTTCTAACTGATTCATTCATAAAATGGACATTTTCCTGAATAAAACAACTTCATCAACCTCAATTTGGTTCCATAAATTACAACCTATGACATCTGCCTTCTCATGGCGAATTATTACTGACAATATTCATACTTATTCATTTATCAAATGATATGGCACTTACTGCCTCTTCTCAACTATTCCTAGGGACTCTGCTCCTCGCCTTATATCGATGCCTTTGATAATCATACATCCTACTAGCACTCTTTTCGTTAATATGAAAGTCTCTAATGATTCTCATCTATTCCCGTATAAGATCTCAAGTAATTCTTCCAATCCGTCTTACTTGCTGGTACTACCTCCAGTAGTCCAGCCACGAATCCAACATGAATCTTCAGTTCTCTTGCTAATAGCTTAGTTCTTTATGCCCACTTTTCTGAGCTCTATACCTTAATCATCTCAGTCTTTCTGGCTACAGCCCTCATTCCTTGAGGGTAAGCTCCTTATCCTAACAAGATTTTCCTTATCTGCTGGAACCTCTTCCGGGTCTCCAGTAGGGTACTCCATCGAATTATCTGCTCGTATGCCTCAAGGTCTGTCACCTTACTCGTCGATACGATATCGAGCTAAGTTACTATCATGATACTTACGAGTTCCCATAAGGGTTTTATATGTCATCACTACATTAAGTAGTCCGACTATGAACTTGGCAATAGTTCTTATTATCTTATTGAATTTATTATTTTAACGTCACCTCATCTCTGGGGTTTATAACGTACGCTCTGATACCACTTCTGTAACACCCCCAGATCCGGGGTCAGGGTTCTGGTGGTTACGGTCTTACATCCATTAATAATACTTGACTTGAGTCCACAATAAATAAATCACATGCTGTGACATCACAATAATATCCACTCACACACACAACAGTTATAGTCCCAGAGATGAAATTGAAATAAGTCTTACATTAAAGGGTTACAAATAAACGTTATTACAATCCCAAAAGGATAACATCATAGGTTTAACAGTTTTGCCGTTGATTATATTAATTATACATATAGTTAAACAGGAAACAAAAGCTGTCTAACTATGCTACCTCAGCAATGGCGGCTAGCATCTCAGCGGGGAGTCCGGTGGGTCGGGTAACCCGCTTGCGCCGAGTGCACCTGATGCGAGCCATCTGTCCTAGCTGTTGTTGTGACATAATATGAACAAAGCAAGGGTGAGCGGAAGCCCACCAACAATAATATAACTGAACAGTGATACATATATACAGCAGTTCAAAATATCCTTTGAAACCATATGCCATGCATTAATGAGGTTATTGCCAGTATAATATAAAGGATGAAGTTACCAGGTAACTCAAAGTATTTGTTTGTAGAAATATATGCTACATCAAAAGTAAGCGAGATATTCTCATTGTCATTAAAAAGAGGAACTTGCATGAAAAGATTGCAATTCCAGTTATGAACACTTTTCCAGCTCTGCCAACAATAATCATGTTGCAGGAAATAAATAAGTTTGGATGATGAACCAATGATGGAGTATTCACCGCGCCCGCTGTTCCAATCTTGATGATCAGTCGAGATCGTACAACTCAAATTAGATTTACTACCGGTAGAAGGAAGAACTGACGGCTTTACTTGTCTACCGCCTTACTAGCTCTCCCCGGCCAACGGTTGGGCCAAAGGGGATGGACCGGCGCTACTCGGCCTCTTACACGACTCCTAGTTCAAATAGAATTCATGATTCTGAATGTAACGTTCGTCCCCCTTTCCCCAAGTATAATACTTGTTGATAAGACTCTACAAGGTAGTCGTATCTAGTTGGAAAGGAAAATTCACCAATAACTTCCAAGCTGTGGCTTGGTATCGAATATCAACTTGTTCCAACAATCTTACCCCTCGAAAGATGAGAAGGTAAACAACGACTTAATAAGTCAACAGCACCCGAGTTGCGAGTGAAGAGAATACTCTATGACCGGGAAGTCGACAAGATAAATAACATTTTCCAAGTAAGGTTCCCTTATTATTAGAGAGGTAGACTCAAAGAAGAATGATGTCTGAGAACCTTTCTTGATATAAGATTAATAATAATATGACTCCGAGGTATTTTCTGTAATAATCGAAGAAGATAAACCTTATTGAGGTTATTCTAAGTATGAAATAAATATTCAGAGAATATTTATTGAATTAAAAATATTTAAAGAATATTTAAGAATATTAAAGGATATCTTTAATCAGGGTATTTTTCAAAATAATCCCTGAAGAAATATCAGGAGAATATTTATTGAATAAATAAATATTTAAATGAATATTCAAAATAATATTCATTAATTAATAAGACCTGAAAGGAATATTTAAGATAATATTCATTAATTAATAAGGAATTTAAATGAATATTCAAAAAGTAATATTCATTTAATGAATAATATTCTAAATGAATATCAAGTAATATTCATTTAGTAATCCAAGCCTTAAAGGAATATTCGAGATAATATTCGATAAATAAATCAAGCTTCAGATGAATATTAAAATAATATTCATCAAGTAATTAATATCTTAAATGAATATTCAAAAGTAATATTTATTTAATAAAATAATATTCTAAATGAATATCCAAATAATATTCATTTAGTAGTCTCATCTTTAGAAGAATATTCGCAATAATAATCGATAATCAATTCGACTCTGAATGAATATTGAAAAATATTATTCGTCGAATGGTTACGTTCAAATAATTATTTGAAGTAAGGATCGTTAAATAATTAATCTCGAACGAATATTCAAATAATATTCGTCGCCCAAATAATGGAAAATATTTACTTAAATATTTTCCTCCGAGGTAATCTCGATATATCAAGAAATATTGACTCCCGGTCTATATTTGATGGATAAGTTGTATACGCCCTTCTATGAGGGTCTTACAATAACCGGCTTATAATTGATACGTTAGCTATCTAATTAATAAGCCAATAAACAATCAGGGAACAAGCATAACGATATAACTTGAAAGTAGGCATGCATGCTATGGCATATGTACAACAGAAAACATATATATATATATATTCAATCACAACAACAGCCTAAAAGAAGGGAATTGAAACTTGCCTGGTAGTCGAGTACGGTAAGGGGTAGTGGTAGCGGGTCCCGGGTCAGCTTGGTGATCTATAAATAGCCAAGGCATTCGGGATTAATCACTTAACATCTTAAAAGTTAAGTTATACTTAAATCGAAACACGTTCTCGAGTTATCTCGTTATACCCCTTTTAGTGGATTCCTTTTATCATCGATCCGACCCGACATTCGTTCGTTAATACGACATGTCATTGTACTTACACTTGGGACATACTTAAGTCATACAAGTTCTAAAGTCGATCGTTACAAATCAATATTATGCTCCGAGTTTTATCGCCCGTTTTCTAAGTGTTTTACCGAAGTTATAATCAAGCGGGTTTTTAGGGGTTCGTTTGCGATTAACTTTGATTCGAACATTTTTATAAAATCGGAAAACGATCCGTTTCACATGAGGTTTTCTCTCACACCTTTCTTTTTACCTCTAGTATTTAATTACCAAGATTCGCCACTGACTTACGTATTTTACGAGGGTTCAATTTTAATAACGAACTCGTACTTACAGTTTCGAACGTGTTTTAGTGAATCGGCCATAATTCCTAAACCGTAAGTCCGTTTCACATGATCTTTATATCAAAACGAAGCTTATAACATGATCTATCTTGCCATGGCAGAACATGATACTGGACAGTGATTCATGGCTACTGTCAAACACGATTTCTTAAGGTTAACAAAAATCGGGCATTACGACGGCTATAAATCGGACGTTCCATAAATCGTAATCAACAACCCAAGCCACACCGGGCATCTAAACAACTTATAAACATAATAAGCATCTCAACAAGTCCAGAAGCTACTGATCTTAGCATCAAAATCATCATGTTAATCAAATCACTAAATCACTAACTAAGCATGCTTATAACAAGAACATAATCATAACTAAGCTAGATCCATCAAGAACATGCTTAAAACTCAAAGTAGATCTAGGGTTTTCAATTCTTATACCTTCCTTGGAGTATGTACTAGCCTAAAAAATCTTGGTATGGTCCTTGGATAGCCTTAAGTTAGCTAGGATCAACCATGAAAACAAGAAAAACAAAGATTAGTTCTTGAAAACACTATTCATCATCATCTTTGATGATTTATTTGAAAATGGAAAAAGATGAATTTGAAGCTGAAATTTCTAGGGGATCTAAGCTATGATATGAAGTACTCACCATAAATATTTCAAGATCAAATGATGGTTGGAAGCCTTACTTCTAGCACCTTGGCAGAATTTTTCAAGGAAGAAAGGAAAATGGAGAGTTCTTTGTGTTTGCTTGGTTGTTTTGATAATAATTCATAAAGTGATGAGCCTTGGATGATATCTCATCTATTTTTACTTTATTAAAGTGCTTTTGGAATGAATGGTGAGATTTGAAAGCATGTGTAGCACTTGGATTGATTTATGGCTAACTAGAGTTTGATTTGGCTAACTACTAGTTCAATCCTTAACATGCTAGTTACTTAGCCCACTTGGTTGCTAGATATTTATCTAGTAGCTTATGCATGACTCTTGCTTCCACTGCTTGTTTCTTTTGTCCGGTTATTGCTCTTTTCGATTGATCGTTCGGGCGAATAACTAAGTAGTTTCACCTCTAGGGTTTACCGGGAAATTTCTCGATATTCATAATACCTTCCCCAATCCTTAATATAATCCTCGTGATGACCATGTAGGATATTTAATCTCGATACGAACTTAATCCGTAATCTAGGATTCGTTCGCTTTATTGATTAATCACGTTATAACGTTTTAGCGGTTTCTAGAACGCTTGTTTCACTGCCTCAGTGGTTTCCTACCTTCATTCTTAAATCAAATATAATAACATCCCAAAATATCAAATCCTCAAAGTTAATATCTCAATTCTTGGATTATAATAATATTTAATCCACTGTCCGGTCAAATATTATACCGAAAAAGAATTTGGAATTTCTGAATTCCGATCGTCTCTGCATTCACTTATTTCCTCCGCGTATTACTAATATGACTTCGAAACATCCATATCACGTCCCGTACATAGGGTGGCGTGAAAAGTTTTTCAACTTACAAAATCACTATTCATCCACCAAATTACTATGCACGTACAGGAAATACTATGCACGTACGGGAAACACTATGCACGTACGGGAAATACTATGCACGTACTCATTTCCCTTCAAGGATCCATTAGCTCCTTCCTGGATGGTAGATTATTCTTATCTAGGTCCTCAACCATCGAATTACTCTATTCTGACAATATACCAATGCATCAGGATCATTGTCCAAAGCAATATCCATTCATTACAATCATTGTTCTTTGAAACCACCATTCATTAGAGCTGGTGACCTTGTTGTCGGAATCATTGTTCCTCATTTTATCATTACTTACTAAAAAGTTTTAATTATATCCAAAATTTGGGGTTCTTACAGACCTGCCCCCCGACTCCATCAGGCCTTAACGAGGCTACATAACAGCTTCGTGCCATCTTTTGATCACCTTTATGTTCTTCAACACCATTCCTGGTTGGGAACTTGATTTTCATGTGATAGGTAGAGGCTACAGCCTTAAAAGCGTGGAGTCCAGTCCTTCCGAGGATGGCATTGTAAGTCGAAGATGCTTTGATAACCAAAAAGTTCAGCATCTAAGTGGCCTCTATCGGCTTCTGTCCGATGGTGGTGGGCAACTGAATAGTTCCCTCAACTTTAGATTCTACTCCATTAAACCCATATATAGGCGTGTTGGAGGGGGTCAGTTGAGGGTCGTTATACCCCATCTTCATAAATGCATCTTGAAACAAGATATCCACGGAAGCGCCATTATCTATCAAGACTCGCTTCACCTCTGAGTTTCCAATCACAAGAGTTATGACCAGCGGGTCATCGTGGGGGAACTTCACCCCTTCAAGGTCTGAATCATCAAATCCAATTATTACCTCGGTTCTTGCACGCTTTGGTGCCTCTCCAACAATATGCATCACCTCTCGGGCATAAGCCTTCCGAGATTTCCTAGTTGTCCCGGCCGCAGTCGGTCCTCCTGAGATCATGTTGATTACTGGCCCTCGGGGCTGCGGGTTGCGATCTTAATCGTCATCCCTTCTATTATAGTTTCTTCTTTGATCACCACGATCTTCACCCTTAGTGAAGTGGCTCAATTTTCCTCTACGGATCAAAAACTCGATCTCATCTTTGAGTTGCTTGCAGTCAACAGTGTCATGCCCTACATCCTTGTGGAATCTGCAATACTGATTCTTGTTTCTCTTTACGGGATCACCCCTAAGTGGCTTCGGCCATCGAAAATCCTTATCCTTCTCAATGTCCAACAAGATTCGACTCCTAGGAGTATTCAACCTTGCATACTCAGTGAATCTTGATCCTTGGCTCTTCTTAGGGGCTGAGTCGGAGTCCTCACTAGTTCGGGGATACTTGTCCCTAGCATCATACTCCTGGTCATCATACTCCTGGTCTCGCTTTCGTTTCTTGGAGTTGCCGTTGCCTCCACCTATGGTGGCCTCTTTTTTTATGCTATCCTCAGCCTTGATATACTTGTCAGCCCTTCGTTGGAGCTCGGCCATGTTTTCAGGAGGATGCTTTGCCAATGACCTTTTGAAGAATAGATCAGTATTCCCGTGTTCCAGGGCTACCATGGACACTTTATTCTCCAAGTCAGTGATGTTCAACATCTCCTTAGTGAACCACTTGAGGTAATCTCTCAGATTTTCGTTCTTTCCTTGTCCCACATACATAAGAGATGCGGAGCTTTTCTCATGAAGTTTTCCGCTAATGAATTGGCTGACAAAAGCGGCACTTAACTCCTTAAAAGAGCCAATCGAATTTGCAGGCAACCGGCTATACCATCTTTGAGCCATGTCCGCCAGGGTTTGAGGGAATGCCCTACACTTGAGAGCGTCACTAGCAGGCTGCAACAACAGTGCGTTCGAGAATGTTCTCACATGGTTTGCGAGATCACCCGTTCCATCATAAGCCTTTATAGTAGGCATCTTAAACTTCCTAGAGATGTGAGCATTCATCACCTCCTCGGTGAATGGTGGTGTAGGATCATCAGGATCTCCTAGCTGCATCAACTCTTTGGGGTCACCCTTGGGGGCCTCTGCCCTTGTAGTTCCACCTCTTGGGGCCTCAGCCCTTCTTTGCCTCCTAGAAGGCCTTTCCAAATCAATAAAAGGAATCTCTCCTCCTGACCTCGGAGGGGGTCGATTTTGATTCTGTCTTTGCTGCTCCCTTTCTATATCGTCCTTCAACTTCTGGATCTCGGCTTCATAAGCCTTGATTCTCTCAACGGCTGTCATAGGGGGTCCATCATGGATTCGTCGAGTATGCCTTATAGGCTCCTTGCTTGGATGTCGCCTCCTCGAGGCTTGATCACAATCGTCATCCTCAGATGAAGAATCATCAGTATAAGGACCAGAGTAGTCATAATATCCTTGATCAGGGCCCAAGCCTCTAATGTAAGGAAAGTGATACGACTCATGTATCTGCAGGGCATGGCCGCTTGGCCCAATACCTCGAGTATTCGGGGGTAGTTAGGCAAGCCATATGTCGGATTCGTACTTCTAGGGAGATCCGTAGTAGAGATCCGCACCCCCGGAGGTAGTGGATGATTGATAAGGGGAGAGACCACCATCTGAAGAGGGTTGGTCTGCTGGCTTGGATGGACAACCATGGGTAAAGTTCTTTCAACATGGGGAATCATCCCTGGAGGTTGAGAAACTTGAGGTTGGGTGATCGCCCCTATTAATGGGGGTACATACCCTTGTTCAGGCGGAGCAGAGGTGACGGTGGTCGCCTCGGTTGTGACTGGTGTCCTTCGTGTTTGCACCATGGTTGATGTTGTCTTCCCACAGACGGCGCCAAATGTTGTGGAATAAAAATTAGGTTACGAATTTGTATTTAATGCTAGGGTTCGGGAGCTTCGTGCTTTAATGGCTGTTTCCGTATTCAAGACTAATCGGTCCTCACAGAGTGCCTACGTATCTTGCTATTGAGAATCAAGCCAAGACGTAGTTCTGAGAATGAGGGGTCAGGCCCTTTATATAGGCTGAGAAGCCTTAAAATTATGGTAGGATTCGGATACTTGGTGGGCAAGCCACCGCCTTGAGGAAGGTTCTAGACTCCTTCCTTGTAGGAGTCTGTTTCCTTATCGAATTGGGTGCCTTGGAGGCTAAGTCTGGTAGGAGTAGTATCCTTATCTGATTCTAATTGCTGAGCTGTTTATATCCCTTAATATTAATTACAAAATTAATATTGAAAATATGGGTTTGGATCCATTTGGTGGGCCCCACGTTTGGACCATACAGGGTCCAATTAATGCGATATTAAATGTGTCTTTAGGGCTTACTTTTAGCCCATATCAATATATATATATATAGGGGCTGCTCAAATGAGACCCCTCTTATAATGAAATCCTCTCTTATAATGAGTCCCCCTCATATTTCTTGTATTCTAAAGGGTCCCGCCAGGGGCACCCAATACAAAAAAGTCTTATAATTTTACCCTCTATCCATTTCTCAAAAAAAAAATTAATTTTTTTTTAAAAAAAATGATGACGTGGTAGCAGTTTATTTTTATTTTTTTTAATTTTTTTTTTGAGAAATGAATAGAGTGTAGAATTATAAGACTTTTTTTGTATTGGGCGCCCCTAGCGAGGCCATTTAGAATAAATAAAATATGAGAGGGACTCATTATAAGAGAGGGTCTCTTATAAGAGGGGTCTCATTTGAGCACCTCCATATATATATATATATATTAATTTTGTCCCTTCTTTCCGTAAAAAAACCGGGAACATACTTAGATATCTATCATCTAACCATTTGTCATTTCTCTTACTTCACATTTTTTTCTCTTATTTTATCGTTTTTCTTTAAAAATTCAAGAAATCGATCATTTAATTATTTATCATTTTTCTTTTTTCACCTTTTTCCACTTTATTTTTTAAAAACTTGGAAGCAGAGCATTAAGTTGGTAAAAAATTAATATATTTACAGAACACTAGCTTTTAAGTCTTCAAAAATTAATCTCTCTCTTCTAAACCCTAGCTTCCATTAAAGATTTTGAAGGGGCTTCCATCGGTTTGCACCGGTGGAAAGCCCCAATCCGTTTATTTGTCGTTTTCTTTGTTTAAAATCTTGTTTTTTTTTTCCTTCATTAAGTTCCCAATTTATTTGAGTTTGTTAGTCTCTCCTTGTGAGAGTTAGGTTTCTGTTTTGTTGTGTTTTGGTGTTCTCCAGGGCCGAGGTTATAGATCGGCACAATTTTTGTGGGTTTGATTCAGGGATAATGGTTATTATGGTATCGCATTATGGTCGATTGCAAAGAATAGTCGGGTGGAAACTGAAAGGCAGAGTGTGTAAACTTGTAACACTATAACTAATGTAACTCAAACTAAAGGAAAAGATACTTAACTAGAAGACAATCAAGAACAAGAAGTCACAAGAAATCAACACTAAATGAAGACAAGGTAATTGATACAATTCAACATGTTAACTATGATCAAGCCAAGAAGAAATCATTGAGAGAAGTTCAAGTCAAAGTTGTTCATGCCTCAGTGATTTGAAAAGCCAAGAATCAAGATCATAACTATCAGTATCAATAAGACCAATTGATTTCAAGTGAACAAGAAGGAAAGCAAATATTGGAAAGCCACATTACTAATTGGATATGGTTATTTATTCAAGAAGCAAAAACCCTATCAAGACTAGTCACTTATGAACCAGACCGTTGCATCAAGTGTCAGGACATTGATAGCAAGTTTATGTCAGTAATAAAGATCCATATTCAAGAGCTTAGTGAAGAACAAAGAAGACATGAAGATATCACAAGTTCAAGATGTGCATTGAAGTTTCAAGTTGAAGACCAGAATATTTTCTAAGTACTAAATATTCTAGATGACCAAGTAGAAGTTTCTAAGTAGAAGTTCTACTTAGAAATTCGAGATGGCTAAGTAGAAATTCTCAAGTAGAAGTTCTACTTAGAGTGCAGCTTCAACATGACACATGGCATCTTCTGATTGGCAGATTTTCAAGCTTTCAAGATAAGGCAAGATTTATGTGGACATCATTGGGCCACGTATATCTTAGTCTTTGAAGTCTACAGGACATAGATTACATGTAGTATAAATAGAAGTACTTGTGTAATGTTTTAGTGAGTGAGCAATTCTTGAGAAAAACACAAGAGAAAAAGAGAGAGTGCATTCACAGAGCTTAGTATCATTCACTTCTCTCTGAACTTCTGTTATACTTTGTAATGAATGTTGTAGCAACCATTTCAAGTTATATATAAGACATATATTCCTTGAATCTGTGTGTTCATTTATTGCATCGTATTTATTGCTTCTCATATTCGAAAAGTTGTATTCACCCCCCCTCTACAACACATTTGGACCTAACAATTGGTATCAGAGCTATATGTTTAACATACAAAACATAGATCCTTGTGTTGAGTAGAAGAATCGTGAGTTTTCATTTTCTAGATCTACTTTTCATTTTCTTGAAAAGTGTGCTTTAAATCGTTTGTGGTGAAAAACTCATCTGAAAAAATTATTTAAATACTCCAGGTGTGATTATTTAGCTTGGATGTATTTTAATTAATTTTTGTGAATTAATCTGGGTACTTTCATATTTGGTGTTCTTGAGTGTTCATCATCTGTTCTTATCAAAGAAGACAACCCAACAACTTTTTGATCTCCTTTTCAAACAGATAAATAGTAAAAGAATAAAAAGGTGTTTTTGGACTTTGTGATTTGCATTATTCACGGCCGAAAGTGAAACAAGACATATTCATTACCTAGCACGTGGGTTAGGTGGGTTAGGTGAGTAAAGCATTCAAAGTCAAAAGGTGTTAAAGAGATAATATTGTTTATTCAATACTAAAGTAACCTGCAGAAAAATTATTCTAAGGACAAAAGTTCTACATAGAATTTCTACTTGAGAATTTCTACATAGAATTTCGACTTGGACAATTTCTACTTGGTGAATTTCGACTTGAGCAAAATTTCTACTTAGTGAAATTTTGACTTAGGCAAAAGTTCTACATAAATATTCCACATAGCCTAGTCTTGGGTACTTAGAAACTTTTAGTGACCAGAATTGAAATGGCTCCTAAAAATGTATTCAAGATCCCAATGTTCAACCGAGATCACTATGAAGAATGGGTTTTCAGAATGAGACTTTATTTAGAGACTGTTAACCCTGAATATCTGGAAGTCCTTGACAAGGGTAAATTTGTTCCTATGGTGGTTATTCCTGCGCATACGGAAGGAGGGGTGGTTATATCACCTCGGTCTGAGCCTAAAAAGCCCTCGGAGTTTTCGGATGCTGACAAGGAGCAAATAGCTTATGAGACTGCCGTACGACAAACCTTGATGGAATCTCTTGATCATGAAATGTTCAACATAGTCAAAGGTTTGACTACAGCAAAGAAGATTTGGGACAAGATAGAAGTTATCATGGAAGGATCTGCAGAGGTCAGAAGCAACAAGACACTCATACTCAAGATGGAGTATGACACCTTTAGAATAAGGAAAGGAGAAGGCATAACAGATGTCTATCTACGATTCAGTAAGTTGGTATTGGATTTGAATCTGAGAGGTGTGACTCTCCCCATGGTTGAGACTAATACGAGATATCTGAGGAACCAGCCAAAGAGCATTGAACATAGGGTCTACGCAATAAGAGAAACCAGAGATTTGCATACAACTTCTCTGGAAGAGTATTATGGAATATTAAAGACCTATGAGCTGGAAACACTTCAAGATCAAGCATGGGACAATGATTTAAAAGGAAAAGAAACTGCATCAGGATTAGTTGCTGATGAGGAAGAGTCTAAGAAGGCAATGGTTGCAGCAAAGACTAAATCATCACTTGCACCGCATCAAGTTGATAATGATGACGAGTGCGCATCTAACAGTGATGATGACTACTACACCCAAGAAGAGCTGGACAACATGGACGATAGTGTCGTGGCATACATGGCAAGGAAGTTCAGCAACATGAGATTCAGAAAGAGCAACCGACCACAGAGAAATTCTTCATCTTTCTATCGGGCTGCTAAGGGTAGTGGTAGTTCGTCAGGCTACCAAGGTAAAGGCAAGAATACCAGTTACAAATCTCCATTGGATTTCAAAATGAAGTTCAAATGCTATAATTGTGGTGAAGCTGGACATTTTGCCTCGGACTGCAAAAAGCCTAAACAGACTTATCCAAAAGAGACATATGAAGCCCTCAAAAGCAAGTATGAAGCGCTGGTGAAGGAAAGACATGGAAAACGAGCTTTATTGGTGACAGAAGGAAGAGCTTGGGATGATTCAGATGAGGAAGATGTTACTCATGTAGCAAACTTTGCCCTCATGGTTGAGACATCAGAGGAACCAGAGGTACCAGTTCTGACTCTTAAAGTAGAAATGTCTATTGATGATTATAAGGAACAGAACGGGGCTCTTAGTGAAGAGATCTATATGTTGTGCAAAAGCCTAGACTCTTCTCAAAAGGAACAGAAAACACTTGTTGCCAAATGCAGAATGCTTGAGGCAAAAGTGGAAGAGCTAGAGGCTGCTTGCACTGTAGATACTTCCCTAAGAGACTTTATTAAATCTCTAGAACACAAGCTCGTCCTTAAGGAAGAAGTAGAAGCATGTCTTAGGAACAATCTAGCTGAGTTAGAAACTAAATGCGAAGCTTACAAACTAGCTACTAGTAAAGTGTATGTAGATAATGACACATTTAAGAGGATAACTGGAGTAGGTGTAGGACTTGATTACTCTGACCTTCCTAAGAAAGAAGGAAAGAGACCTATTGACCCTAGTTCCAGTGACCTTAAAAAGGAAACACCTAGCATTCTTAAATCCGCTGTCAAACCTATGTACAAACACCTTGTTCCTAGAATAGAAGAAGAAGAGACTGAATTGATAGCTAGATATGAGATTGAGATGGAAGATCGCCAGAAAGCACAACCTATAACTCCTATCAAACAAGTTAAAATCAATTTCCCTAGAGATGAATCTAGACTAGGATTAGGAGCTAAGGCTGTTAAACAACAAGGAAAGAGAGAGAAAGGCATAAAAGAGGTTAAGGCTGAACGAATAAAGAAAGCATGTTATCATTGTAAATCTACTGAACATCTTTCTTATGCATGCAAAGCTAACATGAATGTTCCTGCTGCACATGCCATGCCTATCACACATACAATGAATAATCTGCATCAGAATCATGCACAGTGTGGTCAACCTAATTGTATGCCATGCACTTTTAACATCATGCAAACTTTTGTGCATTTAATGAATGCATCTAGCCAATCATGCTCAAATACTGTTGCTAGTTCAAACATCAAGAAAAAGTATGGGAGAACCAAGACTGTCAGTCCTCCTAAAGTTAGGAGTGACAAACCTTCTCCTAAGACTGACAAATCTGTCAAGTCTGAGAAAGGAAAGGAGATAGTCGAAAGCTCTAGTAATGTTAAGAAAAGTGCATCTCCTGTTGTTAAATCTGTTGATTCTCGATCTTATCGAAAAGCCGGGCCCAATCAAAGTTGGGTTCCGAAGAATGTCTAACCAATCTGTCATTGCAGGGCGTTAAGCAGAATAGAAATAAAGTCATATGGGTGCTAGACAGTGGAGCATCGAGGCATATGACTGGAAACAAGTCCCTGCTTACAGAGTTGGTTATGAAGGCTGGCCCTTATGTTACCTTTGGAGATGACAGCATAGGTGTGACAAAGGGATATGGCAAACTGAAAACTGGCAATGTCATCATAGAAGATATTTCCTATGTTGAGGGACTGAAGCACAATCTGTTGAGTATAAGTCAATTCTGTGACAAAGGTTACGAAATTGTCTTCAACAAGAAAGGTGTATCAATCACTCACATCAAGGAAGGCTCACTGGCTTTGAGAGGAGTTCGAAAGGCAGATCTTTTTGTTGCAGATATGGATTCAGCAAATCAGAATGAGGTCACCTGTTTCTACAGCAAAGCCTCGGATGATGAAAGCTGGTTATGGCACAAAAAGCTATCTCACTTAAACTTCAAAACGATGAATGCTCTCACGAGGCGAGAATTGGTGAGAGATCTACCTCAAATGGAGTTCGCTCCGAAAGGACTCTGTGAAGCTTATGAAATGGGAAAGTCGAAGCGAGCATCGCATAAAAGCAAAGAAATTTCTAGTATTACTGAGCCTCTACAACTTCTTCATATGGATTTGTTTGGCCCAGTGAATGTCCTATCTTTGTCTAGGAAAAGATATGCATTGGTAATCGTGGATGACTTCTCCAAGTATACATGGGTATTGTTCGCAATGACGAAAGACGAAGTACCTTTCTTAATCATTGATCACATCACTCAAATTGAGAATGTTTCAACACTTACTGTGAAGACGATTGGATCAGACAATGGAACTGAATTCAAAAACGCAGTGCTAAATGACTTCTGTGTATCTAAAGGAATACGTCGTCAGTATTCAGTCCCGAGAACTCCACAGCAAAATGGAGTAGTTGAAAGGAAGAATAGAACTTTGGTTGAAGCAGCAAGAACTTTGTTGTATGATTCAAAACTTCCTTTGTACTTCTGGGCCGAAGCAGTGAGTACCGCTTGTTACACTCAAAATAGATCCTTGATCATAAAAGATAAAGAAAAGACACCATGTGAGCTAATGAACAACAGAAGCCCAACAATCAAATACTTTCATGTCTTCAGAGCAAAATGCTATGTGCTTATAGATGATGAAAATCTAGGCAAGTTTGCAGCAAAAGCTCGTGAAGGAATCTTTGTTGGTTACTCTACAGACGTGGTGGCAGCTTATAGAGTGTTCTTAGTGAATGATCGAAAAGTGACTGAAAGTTACAACGTCAGATTCGACGATACCAAACTCTCATCAATTTCAAGAGATTCTAGTGAACCTGAGTCCCTAAAATTTCAGAATCTGGACTTAGAAGATCTTGAAGATGAACCTGAGTTGGTTGTTCCATTAAATGTTCCAAGTGTACATGAAGAACCTGAGTCTAGTGAACAAGCTAATTCTACAAGATCAGGAGAGACTTCTTCAGTACGAACCGGCAACAACTCAGGGGGATTAAATAGCAGCTCAAGGACTACTGTTCAAGGCTCGAGTCGAGTTGACTCTAGTTCTGTAGGAGCTGGCACTAACTCAGGGGAGTTAGTGAAAATAATCAAAGTAGTCAGCACCCTAACTCAGAAAGTCAAGCTGAGTCATCAAGACAATTTCCAGGTGAACGGGTATGGAATAGAGACCATCCATTTGAATTGATTATTGGTGATCCAGATGCTGGTGTGACTACTAGAAGAACTGCAAGAGCTGACATGGCTAATATCTCTTTATATTCTGGGTTCTTATCCAAGCTTAAACCCAAAGAAATAGAAGAAGCTCTTGGCGATGCTGATTGGGTGATTGCAATGCAAGAGGAACTCAATCAGTTTGAAAGGCAGAAAGTTTGGAAACTGGTACCCCGACCAAAGAACATATCAGTAATTGGAGCTAGGTGGGTATTCAGAAATAAACTGGATGAAAATGAACTTGTAACACGAAACAAGGCTCGTTTGGTTGCAAAAGGTTATTCTCAGCGAGAAGGAATTGATTATGATGAAACCTATGCACCAGTTGCAAGACTTGAGGCAGTCAGGATGTTCTTGGCATTTGCAGCACATAAGAACTTCAAGGTTTTCCAGATGGATGTGAAAAGTGCCTTCCTGAACGGAGAGTTAGAAGAAGAAGTGTATCTGGAACAGCCGTCTGGCTTCGTTGATCCAGAACATGCAGATTTTGTGTATCTTCTCTTCAAATCTGTCAATGGCCTCAAGCAATCCCCAAGACGATGGTATGAAACCCTATCCCTATTCTTAATTGAAAATGGTTTTGTTAGGGGAGTAATTGATAAAACATTGTTCTATAAAGTTGTAAGAAATGACTTAATACTTGTTCAAGTCTATGTGGACGATATTATTTTTGGGTCATCAAATGAGCGCTTGTGCGAGAAATTTGCCAAGCTAATGCAGGAAAAATATGAGATGAGCATGATGGGAGAACTGTCCTTCTTCCTTGGATTACAGATCAGTCAGAGAAAAGATGGTATCTTTATCTGTCAATCCAAGTACGTCAGAGATTTACTCAAAAAATACAATCTAGAAGATGCATCAGCAGCTAAGACTCCCATGGCAACAGCCACGAAGCTTGATGAAGACAAATCAGGTAAATCAGTTGACATCACAAGCTATCGAGGTATGATTGGCTCACTCCTCTATTTAACTGCAAGTAGACCCGATATAATGTTCGCAACTTGTTTATGTGCAAGGTTCCAAGCGGATCCTAGAGAATCACATCTCGTAGCCGTCAAAAGAATTTTTAGGTATCTCAAGGGCACACCAAATCTAGGGATTTGGTACCCAAGAGATACAGGTTTTAATCTTATTGGCTATTCGGATTCAGACTATGCAGGTTGCAGGATTGATAGGAAAAGCACATCTGGTGCTTGCCAATTTCTTGGCAGAAGATTGGTGTCCTGGCAAAGTAAAAAGCAACATACAGTATCTACTTCTATTGCTGAAGCTGAGTACATTGCTGCTGGAAGCTGTGTAGCTCAAATACTGTGGATGAGGAACCAATTGAAGGATTATGGCATGGAGCACAAGAAAATTCCAATCATGTGTGACAACACAAGTGCCATTGCCATAACCAACAATCCTGTAGATCACTCAAGAACCAAGCACATTGACATCAGGTATCACTTCATAAGAGAACATGTCGAGGAGGGGACTGTGGAGCTACATTTTGTGCCCACAATGCAACAAATTGCAGATATATTCACCAAACCTCTTGATGAAGTAACATTCAATAGATTGGTTGGTGAATTGGGAATGCTTAACACAAGTTAGTAAAGCCTTCTATCTGTAAAATCCATGTTTATGTTTGTATGTGCAAGCTACTCAATCATTATGTGCTTAGACTTTAACATGCCTAATTAATGATTGTTATAGGTTGCATATAGTGTGTTTTTGCATAAATTCCTTGTGTTTTAAGTGTCTTTTATAGCACAAATCTGTGAATTTATTCTTGTTAGATTGCATGATCATAGGGGGAGTTAAATTCATAATATTCTAAATATTGCATGATTTTTAGATGAATTTACCTATGAGTTTCATGTAATTAGAGGCCTTAGAATTAAAAAAACTTCAAAATTTCGAGTTAGGTTCTATCTCGAAACTCATCTAGAAATTCGACTTGAATTTCGACTTAAGCTGTTAGAGTGAAGTTTTGAAAAATTCTAAGTCTGGGAAGAATTTCGAGTTGGCTATCTCGAAATTCATCTCGAAATTCAACTTCGAGTTCGAGTTCGAGTTACCAGTGTGCCTAGTTCTATCTTCAAAATATTCGAGATAAAGTCTATCTCGAATTTTATCTCAAAGGTTGAGATGAGGTTTCCATTAAGGGAATATTTTGAAAAGAACTGAGAATTAACTTCGAGTTAGTCTATCTCGAAACCCAACTCGAATTTCGACTTGAAGTTCGAGATAGAGTTCTCAGTTAAGCTAAAGGGAATTTTTCGAGTTACACTCCTAACTCGAAACATATCTTGAATTACCCTGTACTTTTTGCTTCAAGGGGGTATTTTGGAAAGAATTTGAGATTAACTTCGAGTTAGTCTATCTCGAAACTCAACTCGAATTTCGACTTGATGTTCGAGATAGAGTTCTTAGTCTATCTCGAAACTCAACTCGAATTTCGACTTGATGTTCGAGATAGACTTCTAACTCGAAAAGTATATTGAATTTCCCTGTTTTTCTTAGAGGGGAATGTTCCAAGTTTACTACAAATCAATAATGTTCGAGATAGGATTTCCCTATAGTTTCTGCTGTAAAATTGGTTAAAGTGCTTATTTGTGCTTAATTGTTCGAGTTAACCTCTATCTCGAACTTTATCTCGAAGTTCGACTTCGTGTTCGAGATAGAGATGTTCGAGATAGAGATGTTCGAGAAAGAGTTCTACTTAAGTACTCCCTGTATGTACTTAGACTTTAACACTCTTTTTAACAGGGATACTTTTGTCATTTCACAATCATCTATATATACATCTCTAACTCGATGCCTAATTCACTTTACCTAATTTCTTTTTCACAGCAGCCGTTTCACCAAAACAGTGCGATTTCACTAATTACATACTTTTAATCCGTGTTTTTGTGATTAAACTCATACTAATCACGAATTACTGCCAATTTGTTGACTACTATTCACTGTGTTATCCTTAATCGTTGTGGTTTTGTGCTTAGTGACTGTTCATACACGCGCATATACATACACACGAACATATATTGTTTGTGTGACTGTTCATAAAACCCGATCTCATATTCTCTATCTAAACACACACGATTTCACTGGTATACACACGAATATTCATCCTCTTTGAATATTCAGATTTCGAATTGGCTATTGATTGAATCCCGTAGTTTAATTTCTAAAAGGGACTTTTGTTGTTCTTGGTATATTAAAAGGGATACAATCTTTAATTCGTAATTTACTTGTTTTTCAAAATTAAAAAAAAAAATCACATCTTTTTAAGAAAAACATTTAAATTAAAATGGCTCACCAATTTTCACTTGCTAAAAACAATTTTTATAATATTTCTACGGAAATTGGTGATCAACTCCCGCGGTTTAAGTTTTGGATACGATTTCTTAATTTGTACTCCAAAGCTAGCCATGCTTTTACTGCTAAACCTACACTAGTACATGATGCTTTACAGCAATTATGGACTAGTGCGGTTACTTTTGGGAGCAAATCAACCCCCTTCGGTTTCAGGTTTACCTTAGCGGGTCAGGAATATGAGGTGACTGAAGAGATTGTCAACAGGGTTCTAGGATTCCCATTCAAAGATGCTTATGATCCAGAACCTACAGCTGCAGAACGCCTCAGATTCTTTGAAGAAATTGGATGTTATCCTCCGAAAGGCCCAATCACAGGAAATATCCAAAAACAATTCTTCCATGTGGAATGGAATTACTTTTTCGAGGCCATCACACGATGTTTTCGGGCACGCGAAAAAGATTTTCATCAAATTCCAATTCCAATGCAAACCTTTGCAGTTGCCCTAGCAAGAGAACTGGACATAAATTATGGACGCATAGTTCTCTCTGAGATAGTGGCCTCAATGGGATCTCATGCAAGCAGAGACCTCACTACAACTGATGTTGTATGCTGGTTTCCTCGGTTCCTACAAATGCTGATCAATGACTTAATACCGAAGGATGCTCTTGCTGTTAGACAGGGATTTGCCAGAAGCCCAACATCTGAATCGCTAGGGATGGGCACTAAGTCACTTTCAACCATTGCTAATCAGGATAAACATCAAGGTAAACCGATGTCCATTCCTGAAAATATACAAATGTGGCTTACATATGATGCAGGAGTTACCAATTTGGAGGCATCATCACAAGTTTCATCACATGCTCAAAATCCATCTGTTCATGCTGAGGCATTTGATGAGATTCCTGATGAGGAAAGCGATGATGCACAAGGTAATCAATCAGGTAATCTCTCCCTGCATACTATTCATTCCTCCTCCTATGTATCTGATTCCGCGACCTAAGAGACTGCTAACCCGCAGGATCTATCCCAGGGTGAGAGCTATATTTCTGAGCCTGATACACATTCTTATTCTCTTTCACCCTTGTTAACGGAAGTCAGAAAGCCAGCACATGTATATATAGAAAATGATGAGGAGAGTGAACCCGAAGAGCAGCAACTTATTCGAAAGAAAGCCAAACTTTTTCATGCTGCTACTTCACAACCACAGTCAAACCCTAGTGTGTCACACGCAACCACTCCACCTCACGAGAGTGGTTCTCCCCTTAAACAATCTGCACATAGGGATTTTGATGACAGTTATGTACCTTTTGAAGATCCTGTTGCTTCACAAGGACATGAAGTTTTAACAACTTCAACCGTACCTTCACCGGTACGTACTGATGCTGCAAAGAGGATCGGTTCTAATGTCGTACAAGAACACTTTGCAGCCGCTCAGCCTGAGATTCCAACTCAGGACAGAACAGACATAGATCCCATAACTGCCAACTATTTTGCTTATCAAATTTCTGCAGGTACTGCTTCATATTTCGGATCAATAATTGAAGACATACACGAGCGTGAGACAGGGAGTGTGTGTGAGAGGTTAGGGAGAGAGGGACCTTCATCTTTAAGGCCCGCAACCGAGCGCCAAATACCAACAGAACGAGTATTAGAGCGAGGTCACCTAAACCAAACACCGTCCCTTAACATTGAAAATCTTGATACGCGTATGACTTCTATGGAAAATCAGATGAAGCAGTTCGGACAGACGATGGGGCAGTTCGGGATGAACATTAGAAACAACCAAAGGGCTCTACACGACTACGCAGCAAGAATGGCAAGTCAAGCTACAGCTTTTGATGATTTGACAAATAAGGTCAATGACTTGGGCCATGCTGGTGGTGTCTTGGGAAGCACTCTCAATGAGAGGATGGGGGCATTGGAGTCTACAATGCATACAATGTGTAAGAACCCAGATTTTTGGGTAGAATTAAAACTTTTTATTATGTATTGATGTAAGATTGAATAGGGGTTACAACTAGAATGTAATACTGGTTTTAATGAATGAATAATGAAAGGATATATATTCCAAGGTTATATGGCCTGAAGGATGCTATTGGGTGATAACTAAGGTTAGAATAATCTATCTCCTAGAAAGTTAAGATAAGATTCCCTAGAGAGAAATAGATACCCTCATGTCATCCAAATCAATATCTATTATAAGCCCAGCGGTTCCGTAAAAAGGTTAAGGAACACTCGAGGGTGAACCAGGTTCATTTTCCCAACTATAGGAATTAAATAAAAATAAGTGATGAATAGTGATTTTGTAAGTTGGAAAACTTTTCACGCCACCCTATGTACGGGACGTGTTATGGATGTTTCGAAGTCATATTAGTAATACGCGGAGGAAATAAGTGAATGCAGAAACGATCGGAATTCAGAAATTCCAAATTCTTTTTCGGTACAATATTTGACCGAACCGTAAAGAGCCTATCAATACGATCAAGACAAGAGTATTATAATGTTAAGGATTCAAGGATTTTATTTATTAAGTATGATTTGAGGATTTAGAATGAAAACCTTTGAGTTAGAATAACAAGTGTTCTAGAAATCGCTAGAACTTTATAACAAGATTAAGCGATCAAGCAAACGCGAAAGAAATTACGGATTAAATACGTAACGAGAAAAAAAAAACCCTACTTGATCAGCTGGGGTTATATATAAGAATATTTGGTGGAAATGAAATGAAGAAAAGAAATGAAAAAGGAAGTAATGAGGTGGATGGACAAGAAGAAAACAACAAGGCTTCACATCATCAATTTTTCTAACACACCATAAACCTTTGACACTTGTATTAAGAGGAGTATTAGCAGCTATACCCACTTATACATATCACAAATATCATTTGACAACTAGCCAAGCAAGAGGAAAAGAGAGAAAAAGAAGCAAATACCACCTCTCCCCCATTTTTCCAGCAGTTGCATTTTCCAGGGCAGGGGTCTTTGCCATTTTTTTTCACCTAGATCTACTCATCTAAAAATCATGAAAAAATTCATGGAGCTTCTACACATCAAGGTGAAGTTGGGGATTTAATTTCATAATTTTTGAAGATCGTTTGGATGGGTAAATAAATTCGAGAAGTTCACTGTTTTTCCCCCAAAACCAAGGCACTTCGAATTTTGGAGTTTTAAGATTTCAAAATCCACCTTCCAACCATTGTTTGATCTCCAAATTTTTATGGTGAGTCCTATATTTCATAAAAACGATCTCCTAGAAATCTTAGCTTCAAACTCCATGTTTTCCATTTTCAAATAAATCCTCAAAGATGAGGGTGAATAGTGTTTTCAAGAAACTAACTTTGATTTCTTGGTTTCTTTGGATGATTTAAGCTTTGTTAAAGCCATACAAGGACTATATAAGGGTTATTATAGCTTGTACACTCTCCAAGGAAGGTATAATTCTTAAGAACCCAAGATCTTACTTTGAGTTTTATATATGTTCTTGATGGTTTTAGATTAGTTAAGATTATGGTGTTGTTATATGCATAAAAGCATGATTATGTAGTTAGTAGTGATGATTTAAGAGTTTTGATGATTATGATGGTTAATTGAAACCTTCTTGGACTGGTTAAGATGAAAACCATGTATAGTATGCCCGGTGTGGCTTGGATTGATTGTTATGAATTTTAGAACGTTCGATTTATAGCCGTCGTAATGCCGAATTTTCGTTAGACTATTAAACACCGAGCATCACAGTAGCTATAACTCACTGTACAGCTTCATTTTCTGCCATGATAGGATAGATTATGTTTCAAGCTTCGTTTTGATATAAAGATCGCATGAAACGGACTTACGGTTTAGGATTTATGACCAAATTACTAAAAGTAGTTCGAATCCGTAAACGAAAGTTCGTAACTGTAATTGAACCCTCGTAAACTATGTAACGTCATGGCGAATCTTGGTAAATAAATACTAGAGGTAAAAAGGAAGGCGTGAAAGAAAACCGTATGTCAAAAAGATCATTTTTCGATTTATTAAAAATGTTCGAGTCGAGGTTAAACGCGAACGAACCCCTAAAAGACGACTCTTTTATAACTTCGGTAAAACACTTAGAAAACGGACGATAAAACTCGGAGTATAGTATTGGCTCGTAACGATCGACTTTAGAACTCATATGACTTAAGTATGTCCCAAGTATAAGTACAATGACATGTCGTATTAACGAACGGATGTCGGGTCGGATCAGTGATAAAAGTAATCCACAAAAAGGGGTATAACGAGATAACTCAAGAACGTGTTTCGAATTAAGTATAACTTAACTTTTAATATGTTAAGTGATTAATCCCGAATGCCTTGGCTATTTATAGATCACCAAGCTGAACCGGGACCCGCTACCACTACCCCTTACCGTACTCGACTACCAGGCAAGTTTCAATTCCCTTCTTTTAGGCTGTTGTTGTGATTGAATAAATATATATATATATATATGCTGATATACATATGCCATTGCATGCATGCCTACTTTCAAGTTGAAGTGATATACTTGTTCCCTGAATGTTATTGTTGGCTTATAAGCTAGATAGTTATATATCAGTTATAAGCCGATTATTGTAAGACCCTCATAGAAGGGCGTATACATCTTATTAATCAAAAATAGACCGGGAGTCAATATTCCTTGATATATCGAGATTACCTCGGAGGAAAATATTTAAGTAAATATTTTCTATTATTTGGGCGACGAATATTATTTGAATATTCGTTCGAGACTAATTATTTTAACGATCCTTACTTCAAATAATTATTTGAATTTAACTATTCAACGAATAATACTTCTCAATATTCATTCAGAGTCGAATTGATTATCGACTATTATTTCGAATATTCTTCTAAAGATGAGACTGTTAGATGAATATTATTTGGATATTCTTTTAGATTATTATTTTATTAAATAAATATTACTTTCGAATATTCATTTAAGATATTAAATACTTGATGAATATTATTTTAATATTCATCTGAAGCTTGATTTAATTATCGAATATTATCTCGAATATTCCTTAAGGCTTGGATTACTAAATGAATATTACTTGATATTCATTTAAGATATTATTCATTCAATGAATATTACTTTTGAATATTCATTTAAATTTCCTAATTAATTATGATTATTACCTTAAATATTCTTTTCAGATCTTATTAATTAATGAATATTGTTTTGAATATTCATTTAAATATTTATTTATTCAATAAATATTCCCCTGATATCTCTTCAGGGATTATTTTGAGAAATACTCTGATTAAAGATATTCTTTCATATTCCCAAATATTCTGTAAAATATTTTAATTCAATAAATATTCTCTGAATATTTATTCCATACTTAGAATAACCTCGATAAGGTTTATCTTCTTCGATTATTACAGAAAATATTTCAAAGTCATATTATTATTAATCTTATATCAAGAAAGGTTCCCAGACATCATTCATCTTTGAGTCTATCTTCTTAATAATAAGGGAACCTTACTTGGAAAAATGTTATTTATCTTGTCGACTTCCCGGTCATAAAGTATTCCCTTCACTCGCAACTCGGGTGCTGTTGACTTATTAAGTCGTTGCTTACCTTCTCATCTTTCGAGGGGTAAGATTACTGGAACAAGTTGATATCCGTTACCAAGTAATAGCTTGGGAGTTATTGGTAAATTTTCCTTTCCAACTAGATACGACTACTTTGTGGAGTCTTATCAACAAGTATTATACTTGGGGAAAGGGGGGCGAACGTTACATTCAGAATCATGAATTCTATTTGAACTAGGAGTCGTGTAAGAGGCCGAGTAGCGCCGATCCATCCCCTTTGGCCCAACCGTTGGCCGGGGAGAGCTAGTAAGGCGGTACACAAGTAAAGCCGTCAGTTCTTCCTTCTACCGGTAGTAAATCTAAATTGAGCTGTACGATCTCGACTGATCATCAAGATTGGAACAGCGGGCGCGGTGAATACTCCATCATTGGTTCATCATCCAAATTTATTTATTTCCTGCAACATGATTACTGTTGGCAGAGTTGGAAAAGGGTCATAACTGGAATTGCAACCTTTTCTTGCAAGTTCCTCTTCTTAATAACAATAAGAATATCTCGCTTACTTTGATGTAGCAGATATTTCTACAAACAAATACTTTAAGTACCTTGTAACTTCATCGTTCATATTATATTGGCATCATTTCCGTAAAGGCATGGCATATGGTTTGAAAGATACTTTTGAACTGTTATACATTATCGTTCAGTTATATATTATTGTTGGTGGGCTATTGCTCACCCTTGCTTTATTATTATATCACAACAACAGCTAGACCAGATGACTCGCACAAGGCGCACTCGACGCGGGCGAGGACGATGAGACTACCAGAGCTGAAGAAGAAGCTATTGGTAGGGTATATTTATTCTTTCAGTACCAAGAATATGGTCTAGTATGCCTTATGTAAATGGATGGCAAAGAGTATGTATTTATATTGAAATTCTTTTGGATTGTAAGAACTCATAATGTGATTAATAAAAATTTGAGTGTTACTCTGATTTCATCTCTGGGACTATAACGGGTGTGTTTTATATTATTGTGTTGGGTTATAGAGACGTAATTTATTTTATGTTAAGGAAAGTTCAAGTGTTGTGGACAGAATTGGAAACCGTAACCACCGGATCCCGGACCCCGGATCTGGGGGTGTTACAGAAGTGGTATCAGAGCATACGTTATAAACCCCAGAGATGAGGCGACGTTAAAACAATAAATTCACTAAGATAATAAGAACTCTTGCCAAGTTCATAGTCGGACTACTTAATGTAGTGATGACCTATAAAACCCTTATGGGAACTATTAAGTATCATGATAGTAACTTAGCTCGATATCGCATCGACAAGTAAGGCAACAGACCTTGAGGCATACGAGTAGCAGCGCGATGATGATTTATTATATGCTGAAGATCAGCAGGTAAATTCCATAGAGTACCCTACTAGAGACCCGGAAGAGGTTCCAGCAGATAAGTAAAATCCTGTTAGGATGAGGAGCTTACCCATGGGTAATGAGGGTCGCAGCCAGAATGACTGTGATGATTAAGATATGGTGCTCAGAAAAGTGAGTATAAAGAACCGAGATATTATTAAGAGATCTGAAGATGCATGTTGAATTCATAGCCGGGCTACCAGATGTAGTACCAGCAAGAATGAAGGATTGGAAGAATTACTTGAGATCTTATACGGAAATAGATGAGAATCCTTAGAGATTTTCATCTTAACAAAGAAAGAGCTAGAGGGGTGTATGATTATTAAAGACATCAATTTAGGGCGAGGAGCAGAGTCCCTAGGAATAGTTGAGAAGGAGGCAGTAAGTGCCATATCATTTGATAAATGAATTAGTATGAATATGGTCAGTAATAATTCGCCATGAGAAGGCAGGTATCGTAGGTTGTAAATTATGGAACCAAATTGAGGTTAATAAGGTGGTTTTATTAAGGAAAATGTTCATTTTATGAATGAATCATTTAGAAAGTAAAGACATTGGGAAGTGATAGCATGATTGGGTAAAGTATATAAGGAAGTAGTAAGCAAGACAATGATCTCAGAACCTACCGGAAGATAAGACCAGTGAGTCAAGATGAACTCGTAATGAGACTACTGCCAGAGACTGAGTATAGAGTTAATTCAACTCAGTTAAATGATGAACCAGAAACGTTAGATGCATGTGATTCAGAGGAATATTAAATTCCTTCTTCTCTTTGAATGGATTATAGTAGTTACCTTAAGTTTACTCCGACACGGAATTATAATAGATCAAGTAATACGATCAGCAGTTAAAGAGAAAAATGTGAGAAAATCTTCCTGGAGCTAAAAGGTGAAATTGGTAATGACCAAGAGCTGGCATTGCTTAATGGAAAAAGGAGACTTTGTGCTTCCAATGACGCTTCGCATAAAGGGTTAGGTAGACTAACATTTGGTAATATTGAATATCAGGACGTATAGATATCAAGACGTTGTGACAAGTTTCAGTTTAAAACTGTTGATTCCATTCTAAGGGATGTATATAATTGGTTCCTCTCCAGGGGTTAAATTTCCAACCCGATGACGATTATTTCGTTAATTATGACTGCTTACGGTTCTACCTACTAGGAGGTTCATAGAACTATTCTTCAGGTTTCGGAACTGGTCTCCTTAGTGTTACCAGTCGATGGGTAGATTGATCAAAATTTCCCTGAGTCTGGAAAGGAATTCGGTGAATTTTGGCAAACCTTGTCTTTCTGATTATCAGAGAATGTCATGGAAGAGAGTAAAAATTGGAGCAAACCCTGTGATTTGGGTAAGGATGCTGTAAAATGGGTTAGTAAACGGACCCTGAGCATTACAATCGACGGTAGTGATAAAATGATGAAGTGAGATTGGACGAAAATAGGAAATGTAAGTAAGAAACTAGCCGGACTGAGAAATTCCAGGATTGACTTAAATGAAAAGGCTGTTGTGCCAGGAATGGTAAGCTTGTGTGGCACGCAGGATTGATAAGAATAGTTGAAAAGATAAAAGTGGAGGAAAGGTGACCGGAGACGGTGCCGAGTAGTCGATTAAGACTTATATGGAGTAAAGTTTTGGAAAGGTAGAAAGGTATCAAAGAAGAAGGCACTATGCCGGTAATTGCTAGAAAAGTAATGCTATTAGCCAACCCCTAAAATCATATATTTTTATTTTAGTGTGGCCAGATGAGGCCAAGTCACAACGGACTATAAAGTGACTAGACCAGCAATGAAAAGACAAAGCAGGGTTGCTTCTAAGTAAGCACCGACTGCAAGGGCTTCTGATATAAAGGAAATATTAATGAGATTGTAGGAGTCTTCTACTAAACCCTTTACAACCCATGTTTTGATGGGGAATTTACTAGACCTTTTTGGGATGGGGTAACCCGTACTAAAGTGACTCATGTGTATATGGTTGTCCAAGATTACGAGTAAAATGGAAGTATAATGACTTGAGATGTATGATGTTAGGGTGTCATAAATACCATGAATATATTATGACTAAGGAAAGTAAACAACGAAGGTTTATGAAGAGAGTATAGAAATGGTCAGAGATCGATCAGTATGCTGTAGAAATTTTGTCTAAGGCAAGTACCTTTGAGAAGAACGATGAGTACTAAAAGATTCACGTTGAACTCGACCAATATCTTCCAAAACATCCTTGCTACCATTACCAAGTTCTGTAAGAGAGCAGATAGGCATACATTGCCTTTTGGAAGGCCCAATAGGTTGATAACTATCTGAAAGAAGAGGGTGGCATTAAGTTACCAATCGATTATCAAATGAGAATGATTGAAAAGACACCCTTATTTGGGATACATGATCTGATTGCCAAATATAGGATGCAAGAATTCCTTGGCAGTTGAATTAAGGATAGGATATCCATAAATTAAGACAAACCCTTGGGAATGCACAAGGGATGGCATTAACCCTAATAACGACATTATGAATTCAGATGATATGGGTTGGACTTGCTAAGGCAACAATGACCGGTAAGGATCATTAAAAAGAGAGTTCTGGAAAGAACATAGACAGAATTATTAAAGTATTGATCAATGACGTTTTGATATACCCTGTACCCAGAAAATACAGGAGGAATGATGAGGATGACCTAAGAAACCTTACAAGGAAAAAAGGTAATATTCCGAACTTCAAAATGGAAGTTTGGTAAGGAATGTATGACATAGTAACAATAATGCCAGATGAGGCATATATGAAACCCTGAGGAAGTATGGATTGAACCTATAAAGGTTGGGATTATCCTAAGATAAGGAAAGAACTAAGAAAAGAAGTATCCTAAGTAGGATTGGGAATAAACGTGATAAAGTTCCCACGGGTAGGTGGAAGCAATGACTTATGGAAAAAGACTGATAGATATATTTTTCTCCTTCAGCAGAGCTTAAGGGAGAATGCTTTCACCCAACAGTGATGGGAATGGGGTAGAAAAGTTTGAGTTGGAATGTATCCAGAAAACATGGATTACAAGGAATTATTATTATCAGGAAAGGCCAATGAGGTGGCCGACAGTCTAAGCATAGAAGAATAATTACAATGTTCATACCGAAGAAACAAAATGATATTTGGACAGGACCTTGAAGGTCATATCGAAGTGG
The DNA here is from genome assembly GCA_036435485.1 of Saposhnikovia divaricata. Lineage (NCBI taxonomy): Eukaryota > Viridiplantae > Streptophyta > Magnoliopsida > Apiales > Apiaceae > Saposhnikovia > Saposhnikovia divaricata. Next base: position 33,913,369 of record CM071600.1, read on the forward strand.
AGGAATTTACATTCCTTCTGATGAATGTGCAAGAATCGACGGTAATAATAGTTTAAGTAAAGATTCGATTCCTGATGGGTCTTAAGCATATTACGTACCTTAGAAGGTTCCGTTTTGAGGCAAACCAGGACCATGGTACAAAAAATTGATGAAGTAAACCGTTAAGTTTCCAGTCTTTTATGGAAGATGCATAAGTGATAGTTTCATCAACCGGACCTAGCTGCGATGCTTGAAACTCTTCTGCAATTCTATCTGCTTCATGTTATATCTACATCAAGTTCAGGAAGTGTTCCTTATGGATAAGGAATAATGATTACTTTGTCTCCCTAAGGGATTTGAAACCCGTAGGGTTAACTATTAACGCACTACGTAAACAACAAGCGATGGTGATTCTTCTAAGAAAGGAGATGACAACGTAAAGATAAAGAAAGTGCTGCTATTGATAAGCTAAATGGCATGTTGATGAATGACAAGCAAGTTTGTGTTAGTGTACTTCTGCACAAACAAGATAGAGAATATGAGGTTGATAATTCGTGATGCTAAACGTATTCCCGTAGAAAGAGTTAATGAGACTTGGAGGGAAGGGCGGTTGGGCCCGAGACTTATTGGGCCACCTGAGAGTTTAAAGTGTTCGGGCGGCGGTATTCGAGCCAGCCTTACCCCCAAAATTATAGCACGGTCATAACGGGTTTTCATGTGGCCAGGCTACGTCAGTAAAATGCAGATGTTCAACAGATGATAGGAGTACGAGCATGTAGATATACGACCTGGTCTGACTTACGAAAGACAACCTGTGGAAAACCACGGTTAGAAAAGAACAAGTGATGAGAAACACGGTTGGCAGAAGTAGATTATATGAATCTAAGTTAAAGGAATCGGGCCAGATTCATTTCGGAAAGTTTAAATTGAAATAACGTGATGATTATAGAATAATGTGACGGAATACCGATAAAGAGGTGCCAAGTGCAAAAGATGTCTCAATAAAGAGATGAAGGTGAAAGTAAATAACCGAAGTAAATAAGAATCAAATAATAAGAAGGATGTGATTGATAAAGAAAAGACTGGGAAAGCAACTATGGAATGAGAAGCAAGGAATGTTATGAATGGGTTTTCTAATGAATTCTCAGGATGACAACCGGATAGTGTCAATATTATAGTTATGAAAAAGCTAGTAACATGATATGGGATGTCAGTAATAATGATGTCAAGAGAGAAATCTAAGATTTAACCTGAAAGGTTGAAGGATTTCCCGAATGTGAGTATCGCTAAGATTGAACAAGAGTATTTGTCCATAGAATAATGGACAAAGCAGCAAGATATGTTGACACGTGAGATTGCGATCAAATAGTGTTGGATATAATTATGATTAATTTCTTCTTTGATAAACCTTTATAGTTCAGAGGTAAATTCTGAGTATGATATTCTACAATCATGAAAGCTTTCTATAATCCTTTAGAACTCTTTTCTCTTCTTCTCTCTTATTCATCTTCTTTATGAATTGAGAAGAACAACCCTTTTAGGAGGGGAGGTACTGCTACGTGACTATCTGTCTATGTGATAGAAGTCTAAGTGGAATGCCATGACTTGTTTAATTGCTTGTCAAGTACTAAAGGCTGGCCCCCTTCTGTACTAACTATGCAATATAACAAATGTTCAATTGATCATAGTGATCTCTCAATAAATCTTTCCACTTCTCTATATTGATCGAGATTGCGAAGATTAAAGCGATTAGGAATTGCAAAATTACGAGTGAGGTTATCTCCGGACTTCGTAGCGCGTTAGTGATACCGAAGTCACTGCACGTACCAATAAGGTTAATAGTATAAGAACGGACAAGAGCGTATACCGGATGATGTGTTGTGCGAAAGTATCAAAGAATTGGTAGAACGGATAAGGGTGTATTGTAACACCAGTATGAGATGCTTTAGAAAGATTGGAGTGTGTAAGGATCGACCAGAGAATTGGAAAGTGAAATAACCAACAAATACCCAATTGTCTTCTACCTGATTCCGGGACGGAATCCTTTTAAGGAGGGGAGACTGTAAGAACCCAGATTTTTGGGTAGAATTAAAACTTTTTATTATGTATTGATGTAAGATTGAATAGGGGTTACAACTAGAATGTAATACTGGTTTTAATGAATGAATAATGAAAGGATATATATTCCAAGGTTATATGGCCTGAAGGATGCTATTGGGTGATAACTAAGGTTAGAATAATCTATCTCCTAGAAAGTTAAGATAAGATTCCCTAGAGAGAAATAGATACCCTCATGTCATCCAAATCAATATCTATTATAAGCCCAGCGGTTCCGTAAAAAGGTTAAGGAACACTCGAGGGTGAACCAGGTTCATTTTCCCAACTATAGGAATTAAATAAAAATAAGTGATGAATAGTGATTTTGTAAGTTGGAAAACTTTTCACGCCACCCTATGTACGGGACGTGTTATGGATGTTTCGAAGTCATATTAGTAATACGCGGAGGAAATAAGTGAATGCAGAAACGATCGGAATTCAGAAATTCCAAATTCTTTTTCGGTACAATATTTGACCGAACCGTAAAGAGCCTATCAATACGATCAAGACAAGAGTATTATAATGTTAAGGATTCAAGGATTTTATTTATTAAGTATGATTTGAGGATTTAGAATGAAAACCTTTGAGTTAGAATAACAAGTGTTCTAGAAATCGCTAGAACTTTATAACAAGATTAAGCGATCAAGCAAACGCGAAAGAAATTACGGATTAAATACGTAACGAGAAAAAAAAAACCCTACTTGATCAGCTGGGGTTATATATAAGAATATTTGGTGGAAATGAAATGAAGAAAAGAAATGAAAAAGGAAGTAATGAGGTGGATGGACAAGAAGAAAACAACAAGGCTTCACATCATCAATTTTTCTAACACACCATAAACCTTTGACACTTGTATTAAGAGGAGTATTAGCAGCTATACCCACTTATACATATCACAAATATCATTTGACAACTAGCCAAGCAAGAGGAAAAGAGAGAAAAAGAAGCAAATACCACCTCTCCCCCATTTTTCCAGCAGTTGCATTTTCCAGGGCAGGGGTCTTTGCCATTTTTTTTCACCTAGATCTACTCATCTAAAAATCATGAAAAAATTCATGGAGCTTCTACACATCAAGGTGAAGTTGGGGATTTAATTTCATAAGTTTTGAAGATCGTTTGGATGGGTAAATAAATTCGAGAAGTTCACTGTTTTTCCCCCAAAACCAAGGCACTTCGAATTTTGGAGTTTTAAGATTTCAAAATCCACCTTCCAACCATTGTTTGATCTCCAAATTTTTATGGTGAGTCCTATATTTCATAAAAACGATCTCCTAGAAATCTTAGCTTCAAACTCCATGTTTTCCATTTTCAAATAAATCCTCAAAGATGAGGGTGAATAGTGTTTTCAAGAAACTAACTTTGATTTCTTAGTTTCTTTGGATGATTTAAGCTTTGTTAAAGCCATACAAGGACTATATAAGGGTTATTATAGCTTGTACACTCTCCAAGGAAGGTATAATTCTTAAGAACCCAAGATCTTACTTTGAGTTTTATATATGTTCTTGATGGTTTTAGATTAGTTAAGATTATGGTGTTGTTATATGCATAAAAGCATGATTATGTAGTTAGTAGTGATGATTTAAGAGTTTTGATGATTATGATGGTTAATTGAAACCTTCTTGGACTGGTTAAGATGAAAACCATGTATAGTATGCCCGGTGTGGCTTGGATTGATTGTTATGAATTTTAGAACGTTCGATTTATAGCCGTCGTAATGCCGAATTTTCGTTAGACTATTAAACACCGAGCATCACAGTAGCTATAACTCACTGTACAGCTTCATTTTCTGCCATGATAGGATAGATTATGTTTCAAGCTTCGTTTTGATATAAAGATCGCATGAAACGGACTTACGGTTTAGGATTTATGACCAAATTACTAAAAGTAGTTCGAATCCGTAAACGAAAGTTCGTAACTGTAATTGAACCCTCGTAAACTATGTAACGTCATGGCGAATCTTGGTAAATAAATACTAGAGGTAAAAAGGAAGGCGTGAAAGAAAACCGTATGTCAAAAAGATCATTTTTCGATTTATTAAAAATGTTCGAGTCGAGGTTAAACGCGAACGAACCCCTAAAAGACGACTCTTTTATAACTTCGGTAAAACACTTAGAAAACGGACGATAAAACTCGGAGTATAGTATTGGCTCGTAACGATCGACTTCAGAACTCATATGACTTAAGTATGTCCCAAGTATAAGTACAATGACATGTCGTATTAACGAACGGATGTCGGGTCGGATCAGTGATAAAAGTAATCCACAAAAAGGGGTATAACGAGATAACTCAAGAACGTGTTTCGAATTAAGTATAACTTAACTTTTAATATGTTAAGTGATTAATCCCGAATGCCTTGGCTATTTATAGATCACCAAGCTGAACCGGGACCCGCTACCACTACCCCTTACCGTACTCGACTACCAGGCAAGTTTCAATTCCCTTCTTTTAGGCTGTTGTTGTGATTGAATAAATATATATATATATATGCTGATATACATATGCCATTCCATGCATGCCTACTTTCAAGTTGAAGTGATATACTTGTTCCCTGAATGTTATTGTTGGCTTATAAGCTAGATAGTTATATATCAGTTATAAGCCGATTATTGTAAGACCCTCATAGAAGGGCGTATACATCTTATTAATCAAAAATAGACCGGGAGTCAATATTCCTTGATATATCGAGATTACCTCGGAGGAAAATATTTAAGTAAATATTTTCTATTATTTGGGCGACGAATATTATTTGAATATTCGTTCGAGACTAATTATTTTAACGATCCTTACTTCAAATAATTATTTGAATTTAACTATTCAACGAATAATACTTCTCAATATTCATTCAGAGTCGAATTGATTATCGACTATTATTTCGAATATTCTTCTAAAGATGAGACTGTTAGATGAATATTATTTGGATATTCTTTTAGATTATTATTTTATTAAATAAATATTACTTTCGAATATTCATTTAAGATATTAAATACTTGATGAATATTATTTTAATATTCATCTGAAGCTTGATTTAATTATCGAATATTATCTCGAATATTCCTTAAGGCTTGGATTACTAAATGAATATTACTTGATATTCATTTAAGATATTATTCATTCAATGAATATTACTTTTGAATATTCATTTAAATTTCCTAATTAATTATGATTATTACCTTAAATATTCTTTTCAGGTCTTATTAATTAATGAATATTGTTTTGAATATTCATTTAAATATTTATTTATTCAATAAATATTCCCCTGATATCTCTTCAGGGATTATTTTGAGAAATACTCTGATTAAAGATATTCTTTCATATTCCCAAATATTCTGTAAAATATTTTAATTCAATAAATATTCTCTGAATATTTATTCCATACTTAGAATAACCTCGATAAGGTTTATCTTCTTCGATTATTACAGAAAATATTTCAAAGTCATATTATTATTAATCTTATATCAAGAAAGGTTCCCAGACATCATTCATCTTTGAGTCTATCTTCTTAATAATAAGGGAACCTTACTTGGAAAAATGTTATTTATCTTGTCGACTTCCCGGTCATAAAGTATTCCCTTCACTCGCAACTCGGGTGCTGTTGACTTATTAAGTCGTTGCTTACCTTCTCATCTTTCGAGGGGTAAGATTACTGGAACAAGTTGATATCCGTTACCAAGTAATAGCTTGGGAGTTATTGGTAAATTTTCCTTTCCAACTAGATACGACTACTTTGTGGAGTCTTATCAACAAGTATTATACTTGGGGAAAGGGGGACGAACGTTACATTCAGAATCATGAATTCTATTTGAACTAGGAGTCGTGTAAGAGGCCGAGTAGCGCCGGTCCATCCCCTTTGGCCCAACCGTTGGCCGGGGAGAGCTAGTAAGGCGGTACACAAGTAAAGCCGTCAGTTCTTCCTTCTACCGGTAGTAAATCTAAATTGAGCTGTACGATCTCGACTGATCATCAAGATTGGAACAGCGGGCGCGGTGAATACTCCATCATTGGTTCATCATCCAAATTTATTTATTTCCTGCAACATGATTACTGTTGGCAGAGTTGGAAAAGGGTCATAACTGGAATTGCAACCTTTTCTTGCAAGTTCCTCTTCTTAATAACAATAAGAATATCTCGCTTACTTTGATGTAGCAGATATTTCTACAAACAAATACTTTAAGTACCTTGTAACTTCATCGTTCATATTATACTGGCATCATTTCCGTAAAGGCATGGCATATGGTTTGAAAGATACTTTTGAACTGTTATACATTATCGTTCAGTTATATATTATTGTTGGTGGGCTATTGCTCACCCTTGCTTTATTATTATATCACAACAACAACTAGACCAGATGACTCGCACAAGGCGCACTCGACGCGGGCGAGGACGATGAGACTACCAGAGCTGAAGAAGAAGCTATTGGTAGGGTATATTTATTCTTTCAGTACCAAGAATATGGTCTAGTATGCCTTATGTAAATGGATGGCAAAGAGTATGTATTTATATTGAAATTCTTTTGGATTGTAAGAACTCATAATGTGATTAATAAAAATTTGAGTGTTACTCTGATTTCATCTCTGGGACTATAACGGGTGTGTTTTATATTATTGTGTTGGGTTATAGAGACGTAATTTATTTTATGTTAAGGAAAGTTCAAGTGTTGTGGACAGAATTGGAAACCGTAACCACCGGATCCCGGACCCCGGATCTGGGGGTGTTACACAATGGCTGTGGAGATCAGTAGAATGATGTTCGCAGTCAGGAGTTTTGTGCCCCCGGAGTGTTTCGAGTCGCAACAACCTCCCCCCGATGCTGGTGCAGGTGGTGCAGGTGGTGCTAGTGGAGCGGGAGCCTCTGGTTCTAGTTTTGGAGGTTCTTATGCAGCTGGTGGATCTGAATACCAAGGTGGAGCTCAGGATAACTCACCTAAGGGGGAGAGTGGAAAGGAGACGAGACAGCAGGCAGTTCACATCGAAGAAATTGAAGAACCCGCTGATCTTGTCAAGGAACTAGAAGTTGAGCCGTCTGTTGATGAAGAGGCTCTGAGGATGAGAAAGGGTAAGACAATAATGGTTGATGAACCATTCGTTGACCTGAGTCATCAGGAAACAGTACAGGAGGTACTTGACTCAGATTCTGATATGGAAGACGTACCGTTGGCACATGCTATAGAAAGATCTTTGAAGGAACAAGGTGGAGGTGCTGGGATGTCTTCCGGAATGCCTGAAGAAATTCCTGTTGATGAAGAAACCCTTAAAGCTCAACAGTTAGCCTTGGAACAAGCTCAGTTCCATAAAATGAAGATGATGCAAGAACGTGCTACCTTCCTAGAAAAGAAAGCGAAGCTACAAGGGAAGCAGTATGATCATGAGCTTGCAAGGCTAGCTGATCCTCAAGTTGATCTGGACAAACGAAGGATAGGGCAGAAGTGGGATGAAGCAAGGAAGATAATGATGGGACCCTGTGCGAAAGGAGTTCATAACAAGGATGCAGATGATCTGTTCTACAACTTGAATTTGCAGAATCCAATGACTGGGGACTATATAAATGCTTTGAAGAGATTAATTTCTAAAGTCAGGGTTGGGTACAATGCAAATCTTAAGGAGTGGCAGGTTATTTTGTCTTTGGTAGAAGAAGTCCCAACATCTTTCCTATATGTGGATGACCAATTCATAACGAGAAGATCTGCGTCAGAGTTGTTCTTGCTAGCGACAAAAATTCAATACTCTCATTCTGAGAAGCTAAGCATTCTGTATAGAGATCAGTTAATGCAGCTAGCAGAGGACAAGGGTCCAGAATTCTCAGCATATCCAAATTTTGTCCGGATGGTAGTTGACGGAAAGATGAAGAGGGTTAGCATGGAGGAAAATGATCTAATGGAGCTTTCAGTGGAATCTCTCAAAGCTGTATGTAGACAAATGATGAGTAAGGGATTCGCTTCTGAGCTTAAAGATAAATCAGTGAAGATCATTGAAAGAGTCATATTCAAGAAGAGCAATGAGGTGTGGAAGTGTGATATCATTGCTCCAAACCCTCTTGATAACGTGAAGATTGAGCCGGAGCTGATGGAAAAGAAATGGAACATTCTTCAAGCAATGAAGAATGTAGATGAAGCTCTGACTCTTCCTTCTGGAGCACTAGAACAAGGAGAAATAAGGGAGGCTATTGGTGTTCCAGGAAGTGATAGTGTATACTGGATACACGCTTATGCTGAAGATACAGCTGATGCCTTAGTATTCATAGATGCAGACCAGAATCAAACATTCTTGCATATGAGTAGACAATGGCTGCTACAGACTCACGATGCTGCATTTCTGGAGAAAGTATTATATGTATTCAAATGGGGTGAAGTGGAAGATATGCATGTGGAAGAAAAGCAGAGACTCATGAGGTACCTGTCTGAGATAGTGGTGGAAAAGAAGCGGATGGAGCGAGATGCGGCCAGTGTCCACAATACTGACCGTGTCAAGGGCTACCCCAAGATGATCTATTGTCAGTTTAAATCTGATAAATCTCACTGGAAACCTCAGCTCATAATGAAGAACTTTGAGGATATTCCAAAGATCAGGACTACTCAGGAGGTGGACAAACTCAGAAGGCTTTTCAGCTCATAAGGTGATACAAGTTTAACTAAAAGGTATGAAATAATCCAGGTGATAGGAATCACTCAAATGATCTTTAATTCGAAGTTCGAATTCTGTTTCTAGTTTAAGTTCTTTGTATTGTTTTCATGTAAATTTCAGTTGTAAATTATTCAAGACTGTAATGTTAATTATCTTTTCTCGTCTCATTGTTTAGTTGAGTTATCCTACATTAATTTGAATGTCATTGTTAGACAATCAAATTGGGGGAGACTGAAAGGCAGAGTGTGTAAACTTGTAACACTATAACTAATGTAACTCAAACTAAAGGAAAAGATACTTAACTAGAAGACAATCAAGAACAAGAAGTCACAAGAAATCAACACTAAATGAAGACAAGGTAATTGATACAATTCAACATGTTAACTATGATCAAGCCAAGAAGAAATCATTGAGAGAAGTTCAAGTCAAAGTTGTTCATGCCTCAGTGATTTGAAAAGCCAAGAATCAAGATCATAACTATCAGTATCAATAAGACCAATTGATTTCAAGTGAACAAGAAGGAAAGCAAATATTGGAAAGCCACATTACTAATTGGATATGGTAATTTATTCAAGAAGCAAAAACCCTATCAAGACTAGTCACTTATGAACCAGACCGTTGCATCAAGTGTCAGGACATTGATAGCAAGTTTATGTCAGTAATAAAGATCCATATTCAAGAGCTTAGTGAAGAACAAAGAAGACATGAAGATATCACAAGTTCAAGATGTGCATTGAAGTTTCAAGTTGAAGACCAGAATATTTTCTAAGTACTAAATATTCTAGATGACCAAGTAGAAGTTTCTAAGTAGAAGTTCTACTTAGAAATTCGAGATGGCTAAGTAGAAATTCTCAAGTAGAAGTTCTACTTAGAGTTCAGCTTCAACATGACACATGGCATCTTCTGATTGGCAGATTTCCAAGCTTTCAAGATAAGGCAAGGTTTATGTGGACATCATTGGGCCACGTATATCTTAGTCTTTGAAGTCTACAGGACATAGATTACATGTAGTGTAAATAGAAGTACTTGTGTAATGTTTTAGTGAGTGAGCAATTCTTGAAAAAAACACAAGAGAAAAAGAGAGAGTGCATTCACAGAGCTTAGTATCATTCACTTCTCTCTGAACTTCTGTTATACTTTGTAATGAATGTTGTAGCAACCATTTCAAGTTATATATAAGACATATATTCCTTGAATCTGTGTGTTCTTTTATTGCATCGTATTTATTGCTTCTCATATTTTGAAAAGTTGTATTCACCCCCCTCTACAACACATTTGGACCTAACAGAAACAAGTACATACATTCAAATCATCTTCAAATTGCTTGGTTGCCTCTCTAGAAAGGAAGGATTTAACAAATATTCTTAAGCGTTTGTCCAATTTCGATTGTATTTGTAGATGTCGTATGGCTTTTGATTAATGAATTGATTTCTTTTTTCAGAAAAAAAGTTGGTAATTTTTTTTAATGAAATTAAAACATTTGATTATTTTTTAATATTTTAAATATTGACCATAATAATAACTAGCATTTTAGCCGTGATACGCACCGAAGGTACAATTTTAAAAAAATATTAAATAATTACAAAAATCATATATAAATATCAAAAAATAAATTATTTTATCGTGTTTTGTTTTTTTTTCAAATAGTTTTACGGCATTTTATGCTCCTTTTACGGAACGTTCAGTTCAGTATAGCCTTCTTTTGAGGACTGCGCATAAAAAACAATTAAAACATAATTATTAGTAGAAATATAAGCATGTACACATTTTTTCTTCTATAAATGCAAACAGAAAAGGAAATGTCAAGTCTTTGGAGGTTGTTGAATAAACATGTTATACTGCTAATTGGACCTCTAAATGGACCTTAGAAGGCTGTCAAATGATAATGTTATACTGCACATAGGGTTGCGCAAATGTCCAAAATCGGACCGACCGAATCGACACGGACAACCGAAGATCGAATTTTCCCAATTTTTTGGACCAAAGACCAGACCTGTTATACTCGGTTTTGGGACCGGACCGGTACGCACCGGTTAGTTAATTTCTACATAATAAAATTCATTTTTATAATATATATTGTTTTTAAAGTTAAGATACATGAAATATATAAAGTAGTTATTTTGCAGGTTAATATATGTTTAAGATGAAGTCCATATCTTATTTTTTGTGAATTAATCGCAATTTCTAAATATGTGAATGCCAAATATTTATCGTATGAAGTATGACATTTAATTATTTTGATTGTAATGTTGATCTCTACTATTTCATCAATTTATTATCTACTAATTTAGATTGTCAAATTATGATGTATTTAAATATTTAATATATATCTATACTAACTTATAATAGTCGAAATATTAAAAATTTGACCGGTCGGTATGCTATCTTGTGTGTTTACTTAATTACCCTTACTTAATTATTACAGATAAAATCTTTTCTAATAACTAATCAATTTCCTTTTTCAGGTTAGACATATGACTTTTTTTATTTTTTTAATAATTAATCAATTTCTCTTTTTAGGCAAAACATAGTATTTTTATATTTTATGTAACTAAAATTTATTTATTTTTCTAAAAACACTACGGACGATTCCATTTAATAAAATAAATTACTTATTTTATAATTACTATTAACTAATCAATTTGTTGTGGTATAAAAACTAGGTTATCGAATTGAAGTTAGGGTTTGTGTGTATTTAGTGCTCGGGTTCGTGAGCTTCGTGCTTTAATGGCTGCTCTCGTGTTCGTGGCTGAATCTGCCTTCACAAGATGCCTACGTACCTTGATGAATATCAAGAATCAAGCCAAAAACGTAGTTCTGATATTGAGGGGTCAGGCCCTTATATAGGCTGTAGGGGCCTTAGAATCATAGTAGGGTTTGGAGACTTGGTGAGCAAGTCACCTCCTTGAGGAAGGTTCTAGACTCCTTCATTGTAGGAGTCTGTTTCCATGTTGAGTTTGGTGCCTTGGAGGCTGCTTGTTAGATATTGATTCAAGTGATGGTCAGGATCTGGACTACTGATCAGATACTGATGCTGACGTCATTAGTAATACGCTGTCAGTATTAGGTTGCTATCAGGATTAGAAGCTGATCTGGATTACATAAAGATATCAATCAGTCCAGAGATCAAGGGAGATTGACATGTCGGTTCCTGATTTATAGGAACGCAGCTATCATTCAAGATATGTATTAAGAGTCGTATGTAATTGATTTAGTATATCTTGTAATTGATAGGGTAGCTGTATGATGTATATAAACACAGTTTAGGTTTTACATTTAAGTAATCTCTTACACGAGTTATCTTGTAACCTAGGAGCTCTTAAGAACACAAGATTTTCTTGAGAGAGTTTGTAACAGTTTTATATCAGAGTTAATAAAGCTGTTATTTGATTCATACTTGTGTTATCATTTCTGTTTAAGTCAAAAATCTTATACAATTGTATTCAACCCCCCTTCTACAATTGTTCTTTACTGGGTAACAATTTATATCAGAGCAAACTGATTAATTACAATCAGAAACGATCTTAAGATGTCGACAAGCAAGTATGAGAGTATTAAATTCCCTGTCCTAAAAAAGGCTGAATACCCCACATGGAGGGTAAAGATGTTGATGTATCTGGAGGCAACTGATCCTAACTATCTCGATCGAATATATGATGGTCCATATATCCCTAAGAGACTGGTTGCTAGAACAGATATTGTACCTGAGCACTATGTTCATAGACAAAGGCTGAATGGACTCCTGAGGAAAAGGCTGAAGTACTCAGAGATGCAAAGGTGAAGAATATCCTTCATAATAGCCTTGATGTTGTCATGTCAAACAGACTGATAGCATGTAAAACTGCTAAGGAGATCTGGGAAACTTTGGAAACTCAATGCCAGAGCACTGAATCTATCAAAAGGAACAGAAGGGCTCTGTTGATTCAAGAGTATGAACAGTTTGATGCAAAATCTGATGAGAGCCTCAGTGATCTGTATGATAGATTTCTGACATTATTGAATAATCTATCTCTGGTGGGTAAAGAGTATGAACCAGAGGACTCGAACACCAAGTTTCTTAGAGCTTTACCCGAGGGGTGGGATACTCAAACCTCTATCATTAGGCATCCGTATGATCTTAATGTTGTGTCTCTTGATGAAGTCTATGGGATGCTAAGAACCCATGATCTTGAGGTTCAACAAATGAAGAATAAGAAAACCAACAAATCAAAGGCTGTTGCTTTAAATGTTGAATCAAAATCAAAAGGAAAAGTTGTGGAGGTTTCAAGGAGGAGAAGTAGAGTAGCTGAGTCCAATACTGATGACTCATCATCAGATCCTGATACTGATACTGATGATGACTCTACTGATTCTGACATTATGGAAATGGTTGCTATGATAGTCAAAGGCTTCAAGAAGATGAAGTTCAGAAAGGCTAGAAGAGAAGGCAACTTTCAGAAGAAACCTTTCAATACTGACAAGAACAGGTACAAGAAGAATGAAAGCAAAGGCAGCAAGTTTGACAAGTCCAAAGTCAAATGCTACAACTGTGATGGAATGGGTCACTTTGCAACTGAATGCAAAAAGGCTAAGACCAAAGCTCTTATCTCATCAATCAAGGATTGGATGGACTCTTCCTCAGAATCTGAAGAGGAAAAGGTGAACTATGCATTAATGGCAAATGTGGATGAGATTGCTGCTCCTGAAAATAAGGTACCTGAAACTGTTTTTGATTTTGATACTGATAATGTTTCTGAGTTAAGATCTTTCTTAAAGTCTCTGCATATTAGCTTTAGAAGTCAATCTTGAAAATGCTAGAATAATATCTGAGATGTCAGAATTGTCTAAAAGAAATGATCATCTAGAAGCTGAGTTACTCTTTATGCAAGAAGTACAAAATGAATGTGATAAGGCTAAGCACATGAAGCTAGAAATGGAGTTTAAATGTACTGCACTTGAAAAGGAACTTAATGATGCTAATGAGAAACCTAGAACCTGGACACACTCTGGAAAGAAAACACATGATATTATCACTGATAAGAACTGGAAAGAGTGTCTAGGTTATAAACCAGAGGACAAGAAAAAGAATAAAGCTAAAGTTGTTACAGATGAAACAACAGAACCAGGAAGAGTTTTTATAGGTGAGTCAACAAATCCAAAAACTTACAGACATGTTATAGACAGAACAAAAACTACACTAAAACCTGTGAATTATGTGTATTCAGAAAATCCCAAATCAACTTTTGAAGAGGGGTCTACTTCTGCACAAAATTCTAAGTCTAGAACTGTCAAAATTATGAGTTCTAAGAATGTAGGTCTCTTGTCTAAGATACAACCGAGAAATAGAATCTGTGAAGTGACAGATAGAGAGAAAACAACTACTGCTAAGAGGAACATGAATGGTAAAATTGGAATAAACAAAGAGAATAATTACAAGTATATTCCAAATGCACCAAGAAAAGTGTGTTTCAACTTTGGTAACTCTAATCATCTTGCTATTGATTGCAGGAGAAGTAAAAAGAAGGCTACTGTAGTTCCAAAGTCCGACATTAGGAATAGATCAGTATTTTATAAACCACAGAATCCTTGTTTTCACTGTGGCAGTAAATGGCATTCTATTTATACATGTGAAGAATACCATAGTTTGTACTACAACCATTATGATCCATTGCCAAAGTTTAATAAAAATGCAAATTCTGGTAAAACAAAGAGTGTGAATACTAAGCATGCATTTGTTAATTCTGATAATGACAAAGCAAATTCTGATTAGATTTAAATCTGACAGAACTGCTTTTGTTAAAAAGACTTCTACTGCTAAAAATGTTAAATTGCATGCAAAAAGAACCCAACAAGTGTGGGTTCTTAAAAATTCTAACTGAGTTCTTTGTGTTTCTGATTGCAGGGTAAAAAGACAAATGTGTTAGTCATGAATAGTGGATGCTCTGTGCACATGACTGGAAACAAAACCTTGCTATCAGAATTTGAGGAGAAAGCTGGCCCAACAGTGTCTTATGGAGATGGCAACATTGGACAAACTTTGGGATATGGCAATATAATCATTGGAAATGTCATCATTGAAAAAGTAGCTCTGGTGAAAGGACTCAAACACAATCTGCTTAGTGTTAGTCAAATCACAGACAGAGGTTATCATGTCAACTTCAATGATACTCACTTCGAAGTGGTCAGTAAAACATCTGGAAGGACTGTCTTCACTGGTCAAAGACGTGTAACATTTATGAATCCAACGTCTACACCAATACGGATGGTCCCTCAACATGTCTCATTAGTAAAGCAACAGTAGATGAAAGTTGGAATTGGCACAAGAAGCTTTCTCATCTCAACTTCAACAACATCAATGAGTTGGTTAAGAAAGACTTGGTGAGAGGATTACCTAAAGTATTGTATACTCCTAATGGACTTTGTGATGCTTGTCAGAAGGCCAAACAGAGAAGGACATCATTTAAGAGTAAAACTGAATCCTCAATTGATGAACCATATCACATGCTTCATCTTGACTTATTTGGACCAGTAAACATCATGTCCATCAGTAGGAAAAGATACACTCTAGTTGTTGTTGATGAATTTACTAGATTCACTTGGGTGTATTTTCTTCATAGAAAAGATGAAACTGCTGAGATACTTTTGGACCATGTAAGACTAATTGAAACTGGCATAAAGTACAAAGTCAAGATTCTGTGAAGTAATAATGGAACTGAATTCAAGAATTCAGTAATGGAAGAGTTCTGCAAATACAAAGGAATAGCACAACAATTTTCTGCTCCTGGCACACCCCGGCAAAATGGAGTAGTTGAAAGAAAGAATAGAACTCTTATTGAAGCTAGCAGAACTATGTTGGAGGAAGCTAAACTACCTATATACTTCTGGGCAGAAGCAGTCAATACAGCTTGTTACACTTAGAACATTCCATTAATTAACAGACATGGTGTGACTCCTTATCAAATGATAAAGGAAAAGAAGCCAAGTCTGAAACATCTACATGTGCTTGGCTGCAAGTGCTTTGTTCTTAGACCTCATCCTGAACAGCTAGGGAAATTTGAAACTAAAGCTGATGAAGGCATCTTTATTGGTTATCCAACTTCAAGAGCCTTTAAAGTCTACAATCTAAGAACAAAGACAATCATGGAGTCTGTCAATGTATCTTTTGATGATAAAAAGATAACAGGAATTGCTGAAGACTCTCATGATAGTTTGATTTTTGCAAATGAAGCTACCAAGAATCCTGATAACTCTGTGTCAGATACTGATATCTCATCAGATCCTGATGATTCACACATTCCTGATGAAGTACCAATTACTGATGGTGAAACTATAAATGCAAATGCTGAGGGGGAGTAACATCAAGACACCGTCAATACTGATTCAACTCAAACATCATGAGAGGGTTCATCAGAAACGAATTCAAGTGATAATTCTGACAGTACTTCAGGAGGAGATAACACTATCTCAAGGGGAGCTTCTAATAATTCTAGTTCTTTTGAAGATAACACCAATCCAGGGGGAGCATCCAATTCAAGAAATGATTTACCATCAGCAAGGAAATGGACCAAAAGCCATACTCCTGATTTGATTATTGGGAATCTTGATGAAGGTGTTAAAACCAGAAGTGCAACACAAAATGAATGTCTCTACAATAACTTTCTGTCAAAGGTGGAGCCTAAGAAAATTGAATATGCACTCAAGGATGCTGATTGGGTTACAGCAATGCAAGAAGAACTGAATGAATTTGAAAGAAATGAAGTCTGGAAACTAGTACCAAGGCCAAAGGATAGGTCTATTGTAGGTACAAAGTGGGTGTTCAGAAATAAAACTGATTCAGATGGCACAATTGTAAGGAACAAAGCAAGGCTAGTTGCAAAGGGGTATTCTCAATAAGAGGGAATAGACTATGATGAGACTTTTGCTCCTGTTGCAAGGCTTGAAGCTATCAGGATTTTTCTGGCATATGCAGCCGACAAGAAATTCAAAGTGTTCCAGATGGACGTTAAAAGTGCTTTTCTGAATGGAGAATTGGAAGAGGAGGTATATGTTGAACAACCTCCTGGCTTCATTAATCCTAGATATCCATATCATGTCTATAGACTGGATAAAGCACTTTATGGACTAAAGCAAGCTCCAAGAGCCTGGTATGAAACTCTGGCCCAATTCTTACTGGAAAGTGGTTTCAAAAGAGGTACAATTGACAAAACCTTGTTTTACTTGAATCATGGTAAGGACTTGCTGTTAGTTCAGATTTATGTTGATGATATCATTTTTTGGTCAACTAACTCCAAATTGTGTGAGAAGTTTTCAAAGCTAATGCAGTCTAGATATCAAATGAGCATGATGGGAGAAATAAGCTATTTCTTAGGTCTGCAAGTTAAACAGACTGATGATGGGATCTTTATCAATCAGTCAAAGTATACAAAGAATTTACTAAAGAAGTTTAGCATGCAAGACAGTTCTACTGCTTCAACTCCTATAGCCATAGCTACAAAACTTGATACTGATCAAGGTACTGAAGTAGATATAACTAACTACAGAGGTATGATTGGCTCACTCTTGTATCTAACTGCAAGTAGACCAGATATCATGTATGCAACCTGTCTATGTGCAAGATTTCAAGCAAACTCCAGAGAACCACATCTTATATCTGTAAAAAGGATTTTCAGATACTTGAAAGGCACTCCAACTCTAGGTCTGTGGTATGCAAGAGAATCTGATTTTAATTTATGTGGTTATTCAGATGCTGATTTTGCAGGGTGCAAAATAGACAGAAAAAGTACTTCAGGCAGTTGTCAGTTTCTTAAAGAAAGAATAGTTTCTTGGTTCAGTAAAAAGCAAAAGTCTATCTCCACATCAACTGTAGAAGCTGAGTACATTGCTGCTGGAAGCTGTTGTGCTCAGATCATGTGGATGAGAAATCAGCTAATGGACTATGGTTTGTCATTTTCAAAAATGCCTATTTATTGTGATAACCAAAGTGCTATTGCTATGACAGGAAATCCAGTCCAGCATTCTCTTACTAAGCATATCAGTATCAGATATCATTTCATAAGAGAACAAGTACTGGAAGGGACAATTGTATCCACTTTGTTCCTACTGATCGACAGCTAGCTGATATATTCACCAAGCCACTTTCTGAGGCTACTTTTACAAAGTTGGTGAATGAACTAGGAATGGTGAACTTTAAGCATTTCTGAGAAAAAGAAGATAACAGGTCCTGATGAATCTCAGATCTTGATGAATCTCAAATCCCGATGAAAAGTCAATACTGACAGTGGTCAACGTCGAATCCTAATGCGACGGTTCACTTTTCAGTAAAATTTTCAGGATCTAAGTGTACTTTATGCTATATTTTTCTGACTTATGTGATTCATATTATTGAACTTCTGAGAATATGATTACTTTAATTAGTTTCTCATATCTATTTGTTAGTTTATATGCTACTCAGATCAATTCACAATTCAAAAGTGCATAAAATCATAAAACAAAGATTAGAGAAACAGATCTTTTCATTGATAATAAAAGAGATTACATGCATACATCAAATATGTTGTTTTCTCTATCTTCTAATCTATCAAACAGAAAAAGAACAAAAAAGAGTCCAACCCCCCCATAGTCAGCAGCTATCCCAGATCCCATCTTTCCCACTTTGTTTGGGTGGAAGTTGAAAGGGATAAGGTTATTTTTGCTGACATATTCATTAACAATGGTTGGAGGTTTTGGATGAGGATGCTTTAGAGGAAAGCCATTCGAATGTTGCTTGGAGAGCAGCATCGATGTCGATCACTTTTGCAGGTTTTTCCTTCTCGATCTCCTCGAAACAAGCATCCATCTGCAGCCACAAAGTTTCAAGCTGTCTTTCCTGATCAAAGGCTTCGAACTCTTCACAAGAATAACTAAAGATATCTCGTTTCTCTACGAGATGGAGGTTTTTCTCTTTAATGGTAATGTTCGACATTGTTTTGCTGTGTTTGATGTAGGGTTTTGGAGAGGCTTTATCAAGAGAATATGAGAGGTTTTGCAAGAATGATGTGAATGACTAAGTTTTATTTTGTTAAATAGAAGTGAAAACACGAACGGTTCGTATTCTTCTTCTAAGGGGACATGTATTTTGACATTGTGATAATTGATTTATTTAATTTTTCAATTAAATAATTTACTGTTTATCTTTTTAATCAATATCACAAATAAATGTTAAATACTTGCCAACTGTTCATGCGCGTGTATCTCACTTGTCAATATATCAATATAGAGACACATAGAACGACGTACAGTTATCATCACTAACCCATGATATTGTCCATCAATTATCTGCACAAATTAGTTGCTGACACCTGTAATTAAGGAAATTTTGTTTGTTTAAAACAAAATACAAACGATTTAGCTAATCATTGTTCTAATTACACCAGCAATTCATCATCCTCCTAACTCTGTGTGCTCTCAAACCCTAATTTCTAAAATCTCCTAAATCTCTCATTCACAATGTCAACAGATGATTCATCATTCATAAACAGCAAGGTTGTTATCAATGGAATCACTTTTGCTCCTAATAACTATTTTGCTGTTCTTAATCATCAGGAATTGCTAAATGATTTTCATATCATTCAGGACTTTTTGGCTTCTAGTCCAATCAATTATGCTTTAACACAACCTGTCAAAGTATCTTTCAAGTGTGTTATGCAGGTTTGGGATACTGTGGTCTTTAGTGAAGGAGCATCAGGAACGCCATTTATGACATTCATGTATAATGATGTCAAATACAATGTGACTCCTAGCATTGTGGTTGAAGCTCTTAAATTACCATCTCTAAATGGCAAAACTCCATAAAAGACTACTGAGACTACTCTTCTTAAATTTGCTAAGAGTCTTGGATGCAAAGGAGACCCACAGAAGTTTGGAGACTTGTACAGAACCAAGCTTAAGAAAGAATGGAATTTCTTCTTTGACATCATAAGTAGATGCTTCCTAAACAAAGTCTCAAACTTTGATGCACTACCCTCTGCTTCGGTTCAAAGTGGGTACTCTCTAATCTATGAAACTCTATTTGATTATGTAGTGTTTATCTTGAAAGCATTAAGTGCTAGAAAAATAGATAAATGTGGTTATGTCTGTTTTATTAGATTTTTTCAATTGATATTTTCTCACTTATGTCCAAATACTAAATTTGAAGATGATACAGTTTTGCCTATCTTTAAGATTTCTGAAAATAACATCAAATTCTTGGTTAAATCTGATAATGCAAATGGTTTTGAGGGAAATCCTTATATTCCTGATGAGGTCTGGCTTCTCTTGAAAAAGAGATTGCCTGTTCTTTATGGCCCAACAACAAGTGCTATGGGATAGGACCAAACACATCCTGTTCCTGACACAAGCACATACCATATACAGTTATCTAAACAGTCAACCACCTCTGGTGTCTCTCAAAAGACATCAGTTGTAAAAGAAAAGAAGTCAGCTAGATCTGATGTGTCTGGAAGACAATCAGGATCAAAGCATTTCTCCACTACAACCCTCACTCAAAAAAAGTTACAAGGAGGTGAACAAGGGGTTCTGATTGATAAGTCATTGATTAAGTCTGGAGTATTCAAAGAAATAGGTGAGAAGGGAAAGTTTTTGCAACAGGATTCTGATTCTGTTAGTGATGATGATCAGTTCATCTCAATAATTATGAAGAAAAAGGAAGTTGCTGCTCCTCCTACTGATGAATTGGCTAAGCCAGTAAAGCCAAAGAAAAGAAGAAAGATAGTCAACAAGTGCAAGTATTACATTCCTGAAGAGATACAGAATCTTAATGATGATATCAATCTTGATGAATCATCAATTCTTGACACATCTACCATTCCTAATATCTCTACTCCTGATACGTCACATATAAAGATTGTTGAAATTTCTGATTCTCCAGCTTCTGAGTCTCCAAAGAGGAGAATTGTTGAAATGTCCATGGAGAAAGTAATTGATATTGCTGCTCAGCTTGGTCTTGCACCATCACCACTTCTTGTGAAGAGACAGGCTGAAGCAAAGGTTTTTCAAAGACAGAAGAAACAGAGGACTGATTCCCCTCTGAAAGGATCCAGCCCACAAGAACCTGAACTTCAAAGGAGTTCAGCAGCTATTGCAGATCCAGTCCCACAAGAACCACCTTTTCAAAGGGAAGGTGCAGACAAGAACATTCCTGCCCCACAAGAACCATCTTCTCAAAGTAGAGATGCAGGCATAGATTCTACAACACAGGGTTTTTCTGACATTGCTCAAGAGATTCCTGATATTCAATTTGACTTAGCTCAAAGTGTTTCAGATAAAGCTAAACATGCTCTTCATATTGCTGAACTGGATGTTGTACATAAAGAAACTGCATTTGAGTGAAGCACACAAGAACCTTCAGCTCAAAGTGTTGAAGAAGCTTCTGAACCTCTGGCTCCACAAGAACCATTAGTAGCAAATACTGATGCAAGCCCTCTTCCTGATGAAAGCATAGTTCCTGATGAGACTGTTGATGCCATTCCTGATGGTACTCAACCAATTCTGGTACAACCACTCTCATCAAGACCAATGGAATCTTTTACCACTTCATCAGGTAGTACTTCTCTCTCTAGTTCTTTTACTACTAATAGCATGATTACAGATAGACATGATACAAGGAATACCTCTATCTATATGACTACAGTCCACTCTTCTCAGCCACCTCTTATTTCTTTGCCTTTGTTGATCCAGAACCTTTCTTGTGAGATTTAGAGTGAACAATCAGAGAAAATGAAAAGTGATGAGAGGCAGTCTCCTAAACTAGCAAAAGGAGAGGTAGAAAAGAGTGAGAAGTTAATTACTTCTAGTCAGGTAGCAGTTACTATTCGCAGTAACTTAGGTGAAACAGTGAGAAGTGATGAGATCACTTTAAAAGAAAAGAGAGATTTAGGAACTGTTTCTATTCTCAATGCAGGTTCTCAAGGTACACCAGCTCCATCTGCTAGTAATTTAAAGCTGAAAGGTGTACTAAAACCTGATGACAACTTGGATGATAACATTCCTGATGCTATTGATAGCTCAGATGACGAAGATGATGATGCTGATGACAATTCTGAAAATACTCAGCTTCGAGTAATCCTAAAAGTAAGTCAAGGCTCTGCTGATGGATCATCAAGCAAGTTCATGGAATCTGTAAGCAAAACTACAGAAGGTACGGTTGCACATAAACGTAGCCTAGTTCATTCTGAGACCAGGGGTGAATACAACCATACTATTCCTGAACACATTCAAGCTCTGAGAAGATACAAATGGGATACTGAATGGAATAAGCCAACTACAATCATAAATTTCAAAAATGCTCTCTTTCATTCTCAACATATAGCTTCTAAGCTCTCTAGTCCTGATTTCAAAGATCATTTAAAGACGACTACTATTCTGGAAAAAGGTTTGAAGGATGAGATTGACTCTCTCAAAACTGATAATGCTACAATTCGAGATGATGTTCTAACTAATTTATGAAAGACTGCTACTAGTGCTCAAGCTAGGAATATTAGCAAGGACATTCAGGCACTTGAGAAGTAGATGGATTCTAGAATGGATGCTTTTGAAGCTAAGATGACAAATATTGAAGCCTCTTTCCACCTGATTGTAACACCCCCAGATCCGGGGTCAGGGATCTAGTGGTTACGGTCTTACATCCATTAATAATACTTGACTTGAGTCCACAAAAAATAAATCACATGCTGTGACCCCACAATAATATCCACTCACACACACAACAGTTATAGTCCCAGAGATGAAATTGAAATAAGTCCATAATATCAGAGTTTACGAACAAAAGTTATTACAGGCCAAAATTATATGTTTAAAGGTTTTGCCGTTGATTAACGTTAATGTTACATATAAATAGACTAATAACAAAAGCTGCCTATCTATGCTACCTTAGTAATGGCAGCAAGGACATCAGCAGGTAGTCCTCGAACGGCGGTAACCTGCTTGCGCCGAGTGCGCCTGACGCGGGCCATCTGTCCTAGCTGTTGTTGTGACAAAATATGAACAAAGCAAGGGTGAGCGAAAGCCCACCAACAATAATATAACTGAACAGTGATACATATATACAACAGTTCAAAATATCCTTTGAAATCATATGCCATGCATTGCTGAAGTTATTGCCAGTATAATATAAAGGATGAAGTTACCAGGTAACTCAAAGTATTGGTTTGTAGAAATATCTGCTACATCAAAAGTAAGCGAGATATTCTCATTGTCATTAAAAAAGAGGAACTTGCATGAAAAGATTGCAATTCCAGTTATGAACACTTTTCCAGCTCTGCCAACAGTAATCATGTTGCAGGAAATAAATAAGTTTGAATGATGAACCAATGATGGAGTATTCACCGCGCCCGCTGTTCCAATCTTGATAATCAGTCGAGATCGTACAGCTCAAATTAGATTTACTACCGGTAGAAGGAAGAACTGACGGCTTTACTTGTCTACCGCCTTACTAGCTCTCCCCGGCCAACGGTTGGGCCAAAGGGGATGGACCGGCGCTACTCGGCCTCTTACACGACTCCTAGTTCAAATAGAATTCATGATTCTGAATGTAACGTTCGTCCCCCTTTCCCCAAGTATAATACTTGTTGATAAGACTCTACAAAGTAGTCGTATCTAGTTGGAAAGGAAAATTCACCAATCACTTCCAAGCTATTGCTTGGTAACGAATATCAACTTGTTCCAACAATCTTACCCCTCGAAAGATGAGAAGGTAAACAACGACTTAATAAGTCAATAACACCCGAGTTGCGAGTGAAGAGAATACTTTATGACCGGGAAGTCGACAAGATAATTAACATTTTCCAAGTAAGGTTCCCTTATTATTAGGGAGATAGACTCAAAGAAGAATGATGTCTGAGAACCTTTCTTGATATATGATTAATAATAATATGACTCCGAAATATTTTCCGTAATAATCGAAGAAGATAAACCTTATCGAGGTTATTCTAAGTATGGAATAAATATTCAGAGAATATTTATTGAATTAAAATATTTTACAGAATTTTTAGGAATATGAAAGAATATCTTTAATCAGAGTATTTCTCAAATAATCCTTGAAGAAATATCGAGAGAATATTTATTGCATAATTAAATATTCAAATGAATATTCAGAATAATATTCATTAATTAATAAGACCTGAAAGGAATATTTAAAATATTTAAAATAATATTCGATGATTAAATAGAACCCTGGATGAATATTCAAAATAATATTCATAATTAATTAGGAATTTAAATGAATATTGAAAAAGTAATATTCATTTAATGAATAATATTCTAAATGAATATCAAGTAATATTCATTTAGTAATCCAAGCTTTAAAGGAATATTCGAGATAAGACTCGATAAATAAATCAAGCTTCAGATGAACATTAAAATAATATTCGTCAGGTAATTACTATCTTAAATGAATATTCAAAAGTAATATTCATTTAATGAATAATATTCTAAATGAATATCCAAATAATATTCATTTAGTAGTCCAACCTTTAGAAGAATATTCGAAATAATAATCGATAAATAATTCGACTCTGAATGAATATTAAAATATTATTCGTCGAATAGTTACGTTCAAATAATTATTTGAAGTAAGGATCGTTAAATAAATAATCTCGAACGAATATTCAAATAATATTCGTCGCCCGAATAATGGAAAATATTTACTTAAATATTTTCCTCCGAGGTAATCTAGATATATCAAGAAATATTGACTCCCGGTCTATATTTGATGAATAAGATGTATACGCCCTTCTATGAGGGTCTTACAATAACCGGCTTATAATTGATACGTTATCTATCTAATTTATAAGCCAATAAACAATCAGGGAACAAGCATAGCGATATAACTGGAAAGTAGGCATGCATGCTATGGCATATGTATAATGGAAAACATATATATATATATATATATATATATATATATATATATATATATATATATATATATATATATATATATATATATATATATATATATATATATATATATATATTCAATCACAACAACAGCCTAAAAGAAGGGAATTGAAACTTGCCTGGTAGTCGAGTACGATAAGGGGTAGTGGTAGCGGGTCCCGGGTCAGCTTGGTGATCCATAAATAGCCAAGACATTCGGGATTAATCACTTAAAACTTTAAAGGTAAGTTATACTTAAATCGAAACACGTTCTCGAGTTATCTCGTTATACCCCTTATTGTGGATTTCTTTTATCATCGATCCGACCCGACATTCGTTCGTTAATACGACATGTCACTGTACTTATACTTGGCATATACTTAAGTCATATAAGTCCGAAAGTCGATTGTTACGAACCAATATTATACTCCGAGTTTTATCGCTCGTTTTCTAAGTGTTTTAACGAAGTTATAAACGAGTCATCTTTTAGGGGTTCGTTCGCGTTTAATCTCGATTCGAATATTTTTAATAAATCGAAAAACGATCCTTTTGACATACGGTTTTCTCTCACGCCTTCCTTTTTACCTCTAGTATTTATTTACCAAGATTCGTCATGACTTTACATATTTTACGAGGGTTCAATTTCAGTTACGAATTCTCGGTTACGGTTTCGAAATACTTTTAGTAAACCGGCCGTAACTCCTAAACCGTAAGTCCGTTTCACACGTTCCTTATATCAAAACGAAGCTTATAACATAACCTATCCTATCATGGCAGAAAGGGTTTCTGGACAGTAGGGTCTTGATATGAAAAATGGCACACAAAACATGATATTGTAAAATCGGACATTATAACGGCTATGTTTACGCGTTTTCCAAAGTTTTTACACTTTACTATGATCTAACCAAGATCAATTCAACCATCCCAACACATAATAAACATCATGACTAGTCTATCAACAACTCATCTTAACCATTACATGGTTCATTAACCAAATCATAATCATAACAACTAATAACAAGGATCTAAACATACCATAACATACTAATCACTAAATCATCCATAAAACTTATAAAATCTCAAAACAACACCAAGGGTTTTCAAGTTTTATACCTTCCTTAGAGTGTTTACTAGCCTCACTAAGCTTTTTATGGTCCTTAGGTGTGCTAAGCTTGCTATATCATCCATGAAAACAAGAAAAAAACAAGTTAGTTCATAAGAAACACTATTCATGCTCCTCTTTCTTGATTTTTTTGAAAATGCAAACAAAGGAATTTGGAGCTAAGATTTTGAGGAGATAAGTTTTATGAAATATAAGACTCACCATAATTATTTCAAGAACAAACAATGGTGGGAAGGTGGATTTTGGTTTTGGAATTAATGGAAGGGCCGAATGGTGTTCTTGGAAGGGGGGGGGGAGAGTTTCTTGCTTGGTTGATTATCCAATAATGCATAAAGTGATTTGTGTGAGATAATATCTCATCCAAGTGGTGCTAGTGGAGTATGATGTATTGGATGATGAAAATTACAAGGCATGTGTCAAGATTTGGATGGTTGTAAGCTAACTAGTTGGTTTGTTTTGCTAAGTACTAGTTTATTCCATGACCATGCTAGTTACTCTTGCCCACTTGGTTACTAGATATTTGTTCTAGTAGCTTGCACAAGACTCTTGCTTCCTCTGCTTGTTTCTTTGTTCGTTTATTGCTTAATTCGCTAATCGTTCGAGGGAATAACTCAATCGTTTCTAGTTAGGGTTTTACCGGGAATCTTCCTAATATTAATACTATCATTCTCCATCTTTCTTTCTAACTTTCCAATTTATATTCCTTTAATCCATTCGTTAAATACTTAAGGCTATCAGTGTCCAGGGAACTCTCGGAGAAAATAAAAGTGCGGTTTTTCAGAATCCGACAGCTTTTACATACACTCTTTTTCCCTCCGGATCAATAATACGAACTCAGAATTTCGTTCCGGGTACTTCTATATAGCGTCGTCTAATAATATTCTCAATTACACCAAATCACTATTCATCCTTATTCTTTACTTATTCATCTAGGGTTGTACAATTGTCCGTATTCTCTTTCGATCGTTCCTTAACCTTTTTACGGAACCACTGGATTAATTGCTATCGATCTGGATGACATGAGAATATTCTCCTGCTTGGAATTGCCATATCTTATTCCCTTAGGAGATAGATCATTCTTACCTATGTTGTCACCCTTTAGCATTCTTCAAGACATAGAAATAATAAAGTCGAATTCCATTCATTCTTTTAAAACATCAACTATTACATTGTAGCCGTAGCCACTATTCATTCTTACATCATTCAATAAATAAAAGTTTTAATTCTACCCAAAATTTGGGTTCTTACAGTCTCCCCTCCTTAAAAGGATTCCGTCCCGGAATCAGGTAGAAGACAATTGAGTACTTGTTGGTTATTTCACTTTCCAGTTTCCCAGTCAATCCTTAATCAATCCCAATCCTTTTTCAGCACATCTCACTAGTGCTACAATACATCCTTTTATCCTTTTTCATTAATCTCTGCTACTTTTCGTACAACACACTATTCAGGTTATCATCCCGAGAATTCATCAGAAAACCCATTTATTATTCCATTCATAATATTCCTTGCTTCACATTCCATAGTTGCTTTCCCAGTCTTTTCTTTATCAGTCACATCCTTCTTATTATCTGATTCTTATTTACTTCTGTTATTTACTTCCACCTTCCTCTCTTTATTGAGGCATCTTTTGTACTTGGCACCTCCTTAGTGGTATCCCGTCACATTTACTCTATAATCATCACATTATTTCAGATTTAAAACCTCCAAAATGAATCTGGCCGATTTCTTTAGCTTAGATCCAATATAATCTACTTCTGTCAACTTGTTTCTCATCACTTATTCTTTTCTACCCGCGGTTTTCCACAGGTTGTCTTTCGTAAGTCAGACCAGGTCGTACACCTACCTGCTCGCACTATTATCATTTGTTGAGCATCTGCATTTTACAGGCGTAGCCTTGCCACATGAAAACCCGTTATGACCGGGCTATAAGTTTTGGGGGTAAAACTTGCTCGAATGCCACCTTTCGAACACTTTTAAACTCTCAGGTGGCCTAATAAGTCTCGGCTCAACTGCCCTTCTCTCTAAGTCTCATTAATCATTTCCACAGGAATATCTTTAGCATCATGAATCATCAACCTCATATTCTCTATCTTGTTTGCGCAGAAGTACACTAACACAAACTTGCTTGTCATTCACCAACATGCCATTTAGCTTATCAATAGCAGCACTTCCTTTATCTTTACGTTGTCATCTACTTTCTTAGAAGAATCACCATCGCTTGTTGCTTATGTAGTGCCTTAATAGCTAACCGTACGGGTTTCAATCCTTTAGGGAGACAAAGTAGTCACTATTCCTTATCCATACGGAACACTTCCTGAACTTGATGTAGATATTACATGAAGTAGATAAAATTGCAGAAGAGTTTCAAGCATCACAGCTAAGTCAGGTTGATGAAACTATCACTCATGCATCTTCCATAAAAGACTGGAAACTTAATGGTTTACTTCGTCAATTTTTTTTGTATCATGGTCCTGGTTTGCCTCAAAACGGGACATTCTAAGGTATGTAATATGCTTAAGACCCATCAGGAATCGAATCTTTACTTAAACTACTATTACCGTCGATTCTTGCACAATCATCAGAAGGAA
Organism: Saposhnikovia divaricata; assembly: GCA_036435485.1. Lineage (NCBI taxonomy): Eukaryota > Viridiplantae > Streptophyta > Magnoliopsida > Apiales > Apiaceae > Saposhnikovia > Saposhnikovia divaricata. Next base: position 33,941,664 of record CM071600.1, read on the forward strand.
TGTAAATTCCTCCATTCCGATATGACCTTCAAGGTCCTTCCAAATATCATTCTGTTTCTTCGGTATGAACATTTGTAATTATTCCTTTATACTTAGACTGTCGGCCACCTCATTGGCCTTTCCTAATAATAATAATTTCTGGTAATCCTTGTTCTCTGGATACATTTCAATTCAAATTTACCTCATTCTCATCACTGTTGGGTGAAAGCATTCTCCCTTAAGCTCTGCTGAAGGAGAAAAATATATCTATCAGTCTTTTTCCATAAGTCATTGCTTCCACCTACCCGTGGGAACTTTATCACGTTTATTCCCAATCCTACTTAGGATACTTCTTTTCCTAGTTCTTTCCTTATCTTAGGATAATCTCAACCTTTATAGGTTCAATCCATACTCCCTCAGGGTTTCATACATGCATCATCTGGTATATTGTTATTGTGTCTTACATTCTCTTCCAAACTTCTAGTTGGAAACTCAGAATATTAACTTTTCCTTGTAAGGTTTCTTAGGTCGTCCTCATCATTCCTCATGTGTTTTCTAGGTACAGGGTATATCAAAATGTCATTGATCAATACTCTAATAATTCTATCTCTGTTCTTTCCAGAACTCTTTTTAATAATCTTTACAGGTCATTGTTGCCTTAGCAAATCCAACTCATATCATCTGAATTCACAATGTCTTTATTAGGGTTAGTGCCATCCCTTGTGCATTCCCCAGGGTTTGCCTTACTTTATGGATATCTTATCCTTAATTCAACTGCCAAGGAATTCCTGCATCCTATAATTGGCAATCAAATCATGTATCCTTAATAAGGGTCTCTTTTCAATCATTCTTATTTGATAATCGATCGGTAGCTTACTGCTAATTTCTTCTTTCAGATAGTGGTCAACCTATTTGACCTTCCAAAAGACAACGTATGTCTATCTGCTCTCTTACAGACTTGTTAATGGTAGCAAGGATGTTCTGAAAGATATTGGTCGAGTTTAACATGAATTTCCTAGTGCTTATCGTTCTTCGCAAAGGTACTTGCCTCAGAGAAAATTCCTACAGCATACTGTTCAATTTCTGACCATTTCTATACTCTCTTCATATACCTTCATTGTTTACTTTCCTCCGTCATAATATATTCATGGTATTCATGATACCCTAACATCATACATCTCAAGTCACTATACTTCCATTTTACTCGTAATCTTGGACAACCATATACACATGAGTCACTTTAGTACGGGTGACCCCATCCCAAAAAGGTCTAGTGAATTCCCAATCAAAACATGGGCTGTTCAGCAGAAGATTCCTACGATCTCATTAATGTTTCCTTTATATCAGAAGGCCTAGCAGTCGGTGCTTTCTTAGAAGCAACCCTGCTTTGTCCTTTCATGGCTGGTCTAGTCACTTGATAATCCTTTGTGACTTGGCCTCAACTGGCCACAAAAAAAAAATATATATATATATATGATTTTAGGGGTTGGCTAATAGAATTACTTTTCTAGCAATTGCCGGCATAGTGCCTTCTTTGATACCTTTCTATCTTTCTAAAACTTTACTTCATATAAGTCTTAATTGGCTACTCAGCGTCGTCTCCGGTCATCTTTCCTCTATTTTTTTTTATCTTTTCAACTATTCTTATCACTCCCACGTGCCACGCAAGCTTACCATTCCTGGCATAACAGCCTTTTCACTTAAGTCAATCCCGAAGTTTCTCAGTCCGGCTGGTTTCTTACTTACATTTCCTGTTTTCGTCCAATTTCACTTCATCATTGTATTTCTACAATCAATCACGATAACCGGGGTCTGTCCACCAACCCATGTAGCGGCTACCTTACCCAATTAACGGGGTTTGCCCCAGTTTCTACTCTTTTCCATGATGTTCTCTGATAATCAGAAAGACAAGGTTTGCTAAAATTCGTTGAAGTTCTTCCCAGAATTAGGGAAATTTTGGTCAATCTATCCATCGACTGGTAACACTAAGGAGACCAGTTTCGAAACCTGAAGAATAGTTTTATGAACCTCCTAGTAGGTAGAACCGTAAGCAGTCATAATTAACGAAATAATCGTCATCGGGTTGGAAATTTAACCCCTGGAGAGGAACCAATTATATACATCCCTTAGAAGGGAATTAACAGTTTTAAACTGAAACTTGTCACAACGTCCTGATACCTATACGTCCTGATATTCAATATTACCAAATGTCAGTCTACCTGACTACCAGTCTCAGAAGGAACATTACCGTCGGAGTTGGTTGTTCCACAAAAATTGGCACTACTAAGGCCATCCAAACCTGGTGAACCATGCTGTCCGAATGCATCCGCAAGTACCTTGTCGTGCTGCGCAAGCACACATCCTAATCTTTTATGCGAAGCGTCGTTGGAAGCACAAAGTCTCCCTTTTTCCCTTAAACAATGCCAACTCTTGGTCATTACCAATTTCATCTTTTAGCTCCAGGAAGATTTTCTCACATTTTTCTCTTTAACTGCTGATCGTATTACTTGATCCGTTATAATTCCTCGTCGGAGTAAACTTAAGGTAACTACCATAATCCATTCAAAGAAAAGAAAGAATTTAATATTCCTCTGAGTCACATGCATCTAACGTTTCTGGTTCATCATTTCACTGAGTTAAATTAACCCTATACTTAGTCTCTGACAATAGTCTCATTACGAGTTCATCTTGACTCACTGGTCTTATCTTCCGGTAGGTTCTGAGATCATTGTCTTGCTTACTACTTCCTTATATAACTTTATCCAATCATGCTGTCACTTCCCAATGTTTTCACTTTCTAACTGATTCATTCATAAAATGGACATTTTCCTGAATAAAACAACTTCATCAACCTCAATTTGGTTCCATAAATTACAACCTATGACATCTGCCTTCTCATGGCGAATTATTACTGACAATATTCTTACTTATTCATTTATCAAATGATATGGCACTTACTGCCTCTTCTCAACTATTCCTAGGGACTCTGCTCCTCGCCCTATATCGATGCCTTTGATAATCATACATCCTTCTAGCACTCTTTTCGTTAATATGAAAGTCTCTAATGATTCTCATCTATTCCCGTATAAGATCTCAAGTAATTCTTCCAATCCGTCTTACTTGCTGGTGCTACCTCCAGTAGTCCAGCCACGAATCCAACATGAATCTTCAGTTCTCTCGCTAATAGCTTAGTTCTTTATGCCCACTTTTCTGAGCACTATACCTTAATCATCTCAGTCTTTCTGGCTACAACCCTCATTCCTCGAGGGTAAGCTCCTTATCCTAACAAGATTTTCCTTATCTGCTGGAACCTCTTCCGGGTCTCCAGTAGGGTACTCTATTGAATTTACCCGCTGATCTTCAGCATATAATAAGGCATCATTGCGCTGCTGCTCGTATGCCTCAAGGTCTGTTGCCTTACTTGTCGATGCGATATCGAGCTAAGTTACTATCATGATACTTAATAGTTCCCATAAGGGTTTTATAGGTCATCACTACCTTAAGTAGTCCGACTATGAACTTGGTAAGAGTTCTTATTATATTATTGAATTTATTATTGTATAACGTCGTATCATCTCTTGGGATATATAACTCTCGCTCTGATACCACTTCTGTAACACCCCCAGATCTGGGGTCAGGGATCTAGTGGTTACGGTCTTACATCCATTAATAATACTTGACTTGAGTCCACAATAAATAAATCACATGCTGTGACCCCACAATAATATCCACTCACACACACAACAGTTATAGTCCCAGAGATGAAATTGAAATAAGTCCATAATATCAGAGTTTACGAACAAAAGTTATTACAGGCCAAAATTATATGTTTAAAGGTTTTGCCGTTGATTAACGTTAATGTTACATATAAATAGACTGATAAACAAAAGCTGCCTATCTATGATACCTTAGTAATGGCAGCAAGGACATCAGCAGGTAGTCCTCGAACGGCGGTAACCTGCTTGCGCCGAGTGCGCCTGACGCGGGCCATCTGTCCTAGCTGTTGTTGTGACACAATATGAACAAAGCAAGGGTGAGCGAAAGCCCACCAACAATAATATAACTGAACAGTGATACATATATACAACAGTTCAAAATATCCTTTGAAATCATATGCCATGAATTGCTGAAGTTATTGCCAGTATAATATAAAGGATGAAGTTACCAGGTAACTCAAAGTATTGGTTTGTAGAAATATCTGCTACATCAAAAGTAAGCGAGATATTCTCATTGTCATTAAAAAAGAGGAACTTGCATGAAAAGATTGCAATTCCAGTTATGAACACTTTTCCAGCTCTGCCAACAGTAATCATGTTGCAGGAAATAAATAAGTTTGGATGATGAACCAATGATGGAGTATTCACCGCGCCCGCTGTTCCAATCTTGATAATCAGTCGAGATCGTACAGCTCAAATTAGATTTACTACCGGTAGAAGGAAGAACTGACGGCTTTACTTGTCTACCGCCTTACTAGCTCTCCCCGGCCAACGGTTGGGCCAAAGGGGATGGACCGGCGCTACTCGGCCTCTTACACGACTCCTAGTTCAAATAGAATTCATGATTCTGAATGTAACATTCGTTCCCCTTTCCCCAAGTATAATACTTGTTGATAAGACTCTACAAAGTAGTCGTATCTAGTTGGAAAGGAAATGTAACACCCCCAGATCCGGGGTCAGGAATCTGGTGGTTACGGTCTTACATCCATTCATAATACTTGAGTCCATAATAAATAAATCACATGCTGTGACCCCACAATAATTACCACTCACACACACAACAGTTATAGTCCCAAAGATGAAATTGAAATAAGTCTTACATTAAAGGGTTTACGAATAAAAGTTATTACAATCCCAAAAGGATAACATCATAGGTTTAAAAGTTTTGCCGTTGATTACATTAATTATACATATAGTTAAACAGGAAACAAAAGCTGTCTAACTATGCTACCTCAGCAATGGCGGCTAGCATCTCAGCGGGTAGTCCGGTGGGTCGGGTAACCTGCTTGCGCCGAGTGCGCCTGACGCGAGCCATCTGTCCTAGCTGTTGTGACATAATATAAACAAAGCAAGGGTGAGCGAAAGCCCACCAACAAATATATAACTGAACGATAATTTAAAACAGTTCAAAGCTATCTTTTAAACCATATGCCATGCATTTACGGAAATGATGCCAGTATAATATGAACGATGAAGTTACAAGGTAACTTAAAGTATTTGTTTGAAGAAATATCTGCTACATCAAAGTAAGCGAGATATTATTGTCGTTAATAAGAAGAGGAACTTGCAAGAAAGGGTTGCAATTCCAGTTATGACTTTTCTCCAACTCTGCCAACAGTAATCATGTTGCAGGAAATAAATGAATTTGGATGATGAACCAATGATGGAGTATTCACCGCGCCCGCTGTTCCAATCTTGATGATCAGTCGAGATCGTACAGCTCAATTTAGATTTACTACCGGTAGAAGGAAGAACTGACGGCTTTACTTGTGTACCGCCTTGCTAGCTCTCCCCGGCCAACGGTTGGGCCAAGGGGATGGACCGGCGCTACTCGGCCTCTTACACGACTCCTAGTTCAAATAGAATTCATGATTCTGAATGTAACGTTCGTCCCCCTTTCCCCAAGTATAAGACTTGTTGATAAGACTCCACAAAGTAGTCGTATCTAGTTGGAAAGGAAAATTTACCAATATCTCCCAAGCTATTACTTGGTAACGGATATCAACTTGTTCCAGTAATCTTACCCCTCGAAAGATGAGAAGGTAAACAACGACTTTAATAAGTCAACAGCACCCGAGTTGCGGGTGAAGGGAATACTTTATGACCGGGAAGTCGACAAGATAAATAACATTTTTCCAAGTAAGGTTCCCTTATTATTAAGAAGATAGACTCAAAGATGAATGATGTCTGGGAACCTTTCTTGATATAAGATTAATAATAATATGACTTCGAAATATTTTCTGTAATAATCGAAGAAGATAAACCTTATCGAGGTTATTCTAAGTATGGAATAAATATTCAGAGAATATTTATTGAATTAAAATATTTTACAGAATATTTGGGAATATGAAAGAATATCTTTAATCAGAGTATTTCTCAAAATAATCCCTGAAGAGATATCAGGGGAATATTTATTGAATAAATAAATATTTAAATGAATATTCAAAACAATATTCATTAATTAATAAGACCTGAAAAGAATATTTAAGGTAATAATCATAATTAATTAGGAAATTTAAATGAATATTCAAAAGTAATATTCATTGAATGAATAATATCCTAAATGAATATCAAGTAATATTCATTTAGTAATCCAAGCCTTAAGGAATATTCGAGATAATATTCGATAATTAAATCAAGCTTCAGATGAATATTAAAATAATATTCATCAAGTATTTAATATCTTAAATGAATATTCGAAAGTAATATTTATTTAATAAAATAATAATCTAAAAGAATATCCAAATAATATTCATCTAACAGTCTCATCTTTAGAAGAATATTCGAAATAATAGTCGATAATCAATTCGACTCTGAATGAATATTGAGAAGTATTATTCGTTGAATAGTTAAATTCAAATAATTATTTGAAGTAAGGATCGTTAAAATAATTAGTCCCGAACGAATATTCAAATAATATTCGTCGCCCAAATAATAGAAAATATTTACTTAAATATTTTCTCCCGAGGTAATCTCGATATATCAAGAAATATTGACTCCCGGTCTATATTTGATGAATAAAGATGTATACGCCCTTCTATGAGGGTCTTATAATAACCGGCTTATAACTGATATATAATTATCTAGCTTATAAGCCAACAATAACATTCAGGGAACAAGTATATCAATTCAACTTGAAAGTAGGCATGCATGCAATGGCATATGTATATCAGCAATCATATATATATATTTATTCAATCACAACAACAGCCTAAAAGAAGGGAATTGAAACTTGCCTGGTAGTCGAGTACGGTAAGGGGTAGTGGTAGCGGGTCCCGGTTCAGCCTGGTGATCTATAAATAGCCAAGGCATTCGGAATTAATCACTTAACATATTAAACGTTAAGTTATACTTAAATCGAAACACGTTCTCGAGTCATCTCGTTATACCCCTTTTAGTGGATTACTTATTATCACTGATCCGACCCGACATTTGTTCGTTAATACGACATGTCACTGCACTTATACTTGGGACATACTTAAGTCATATGAGTTCTAAGGTTGATCGTTACGAACCAATATTTTACTCCGAGTTTTATCCCCCGTTTTCTACGCGTTTTACCAAAGTTATAAAAGAGTCGTCTTTTAGGGGTTCGCTCTCGTTTAACCTTGACTCGAACATTTTTAATAAATCGAAAAATGCTCTTTTTGACATACAGTTTTCTTTCACACCTTCCTTCTTACCCCTAGTATTTATTTACCAAGATTTTCCATGACGTTACATAGCTTACGAGGGTTCAATTTCAGTTACGAACTTTTGTTTACGGATTCGAACTACTTTTAGTAATTTAGTCATAAATCCTAAACCGTAAGTCCGTTTCACGTGATCTTTATATCAAAACGAAGCTTAGAGCATTACCTATCCTATCATGGCAGATAAGGTCTCTGGACAGTAGGGGTTCAACATGGAAAATGGCATACAAAACATGGTATTGTAAAATCGGGCATTATAACGGCTGTAAATCGAATATCTATCAATTTCGAATCTTCCCATAAACATAGCATCCAACCCAAACAACATATACATGACTTATATACATGAACTGAGGCCAAGCAATGCCTTTCCGTTCATCTAAACTATTTTTAACATTTATCAAAACTACATCATATTCATGCTTATAATCATGCTAATATCACATCTTATACTAAAACCCATCAAGAGCATGCAAAATCTCAAGGTAAAGCCTAGGGTTTAAAGTTGTTATACCTTCCTTGGAGTATGATCTAGCCTCACTATGCTTGGTATGATCCTTAGAAGTGCTTAAGCTTGCTAAATCAACCAAAGAAATCAAGGAAAAACAAGATTAGTTCATGAAAACACTATTCACCCTCCTCTTAAATCATTTTTTTGAAAATGGAAAAAGAAGAGATTGAAGCTAGGATTTTGAGGAGATCATTTATATGAAATGTAAGTCTCACCATAAAAGTTTCAAGATCAACAAATGGTTGGAAGTTGGATTTTGAATTTGGAATTTCCAAGAGGCCGAATGCTTTGTTTCTTTGGAGAGAAAGATGAGTTCTTGCTTGGTTGCTTGAAAATAATGCATAAAGTGACTTGTTTTAGATAATATCTCATCCTTGTCACTTTAATAAAGTGGTGATGTATAGAATGATGTATTTGTGAGGACAAGTGTTGAAGTTTGGATGGTTTAAGGCTTAACCAAGTGATTTGATTTTCTAAGTACTAGTTGATCTCTAATGGTTCTAGTTCCTTGATTCTAGTTTGGTTAGTAGATATTTTATACATAGCACATGCATGCATCTTAGTCTCTGCTTGCTCTTTTGTCCGGTTATTGCTCGATTCGATTGATCGTTCGTAAGAATAACTCTTTCGTTTCTAGTTAGGGTTTTTACCGAAAACCTTCTTAATATCTATAATACTATTCCTCATCTTTCTTAGTACTTCTCGAATTTAAATTCCTTAAATCCCTTTTATAATTCCTTAAGTCTTGCAGTGTCCCGGGAAATCTCGGAGAAAATAAAAGTGCTCTTTTTCTGAATCCGACAGCTTTTACATACACTTATTTTCCTCCTGGATCACTAATACGAACTCAGAAATCCGTTCCGAATACCGGGTATATCATTATTATAATAATATTCCAAATTCCACCAAAATCACTATTCATCACTTATTTTTATTTAATTCCTATAATTAGGAAAATGAACCTGGTTCACTCTCGAGTGCTTCTTAACCTTTTTACGGAACCGCTGGACTTATAATAGATATTGATTTGGATGACATAAGAATAATCTTACTTGAAGTAATATACTTATATTCTTAGGAGATAGATCATTCTTATCTATGCCGTCAACCAAAAGTATTCTGCATGACATATAAGTAATTGAATTCAAATCCGTTCCATTTATTTAATAGATCTTCGTTACATCGCAGTCATAATCACTATTCATTCTTACATCATTAAATACATAAAAGTTTTAATCCCACCCAAAATCTGGGTTCTTACAGTCTCCCCTCCTTAAAAGGATTCCGTCCCGGAATCAGTTTGAAAACAAGTGGGGGTACTTTTCTTGCATTGCGCTTTCAAGTTCCCAGGTGGATTCTTCTACATTGTGGTTCTGCCACAAAACTCTGACTAGCTGAATGACCTTGTTTCGGAGCACTTGTTCTTTCCGGTCTATGATTTCCATAGGTTGCTCCACATAGGTCAGGTCTGGTTGCATGTCCACTTGCTCATACTCTACAATATGCTTAGCATCCGGATTATACTTCCTCAGCATCGAAACATGGAACACATTGTGCACCTGCTGTAGATTCGGGGGCAATGCGAGTTCATAAGCTAGTTCCCCAATCCGTCTCAAGATCTCAAATGGTCCAATGTATCTGGGACTCAGCTTTCCTTTCTTCCCAAATCTCATTAAACCTTTCCAAGGTGACACTTTCAAGAACACTAGGTCCCCTACCTCGTATTCCTTGCCTTTCCGAGCTAAGTCGGCATATTTCTTTTGTCGATCCTGGGCTGCTACCAACCGTCCTCTGATTAGATCTACTGCATCTTTAGTTCGTTGGACCACTTCGGGCCCGAGCATCTTCCGCTCTCCAACTTCATCCCAATACAAGGGAGATCGACATTTTCTTCCATAAAGGGCCTCATAAGGTGGTATCCCAATGCTTGAATGATAACTGTTATTATAGGAGAACTCAACCAATGGCAAGTGATCATCCCAACTCCCCTTGAAGTCTATCGCGCAGACTCTCAACATATCCTCTAGCGTTTGGATGGTCCTTTCACTTTGCCCATCTGTCTGGGGGTGGTAGGCTGTGCTCATGTTCAGCCGGGTCCCTACACATTCTTGAAAACTTCTCGAAAACCTGGAGTTAAATCTAGGATCTCGATCGGATACTATTGCGACTGGGACTCCATGTCGCGCCACTATCTCTTTTAAGTAGATGTCCACTAGTCTATCGACCGTGTACCTTTCGTTGATCGGGAGAAAGTGAGCCGATTTCGTCAGTCGATCTACAATTACCCATATGGTGTCATGATTAGCCTTGGTCCTGGGTAAACCTACTACGAAATCCATGGCTATATGTTCCCATTTCCATTCTAGAATCTCTAAGGGATGTAGAAGTCCGCTGGGTCTCTGGTGCTCTGCCTTCACTCGTTGGCAGGTCAAGCATCTGCTTACCCACTCTGCTACGTCCTTTTTCATATTGGGCCACCAGTAATACTCCTTCAAATCCCTATACATTTTAGTGCTACCGGGGTGCACTGAGTATCTTGAGTTGTGTGCCTCATTTAAAATCTCATCCTTGAGCTCCTGAACATTTGGGATCCATATCCTGTACGTGTACCTCATGATCCCTTCCTTGTCTCTTTCGCACTTAATTTCCTCCCCGGTCATTAGCTCTTCTGTGGAGTTCTTTTCTTCCTCCATCATCCGTTCCTGGCACAGTCTAATCTTTTCTAGCAATGGAGGTTGGATTCTAATTTCCATCAACTTTTCTTGGCCCTCTTCAGGTAACTTAACCTCGATTTCCAACTTCTCAAAATCCTTCACTAGCTCTTTCTCTGAAGTTATCATCTTGAGCTTCTCTTTCCGACTAAGGGCGTCAGCCACCACATTGGCTTTACCCGGGTGATATCGAATTTCACAGTCGTAATCCTTGATTAACTCTAACCACCTCCTCTGGCGCATGTTAAGCTCTTTCTGAGTGAAAATGTATTTGAGGCTCTTATGATCTGTGTAAATCTCGCATTTTTCCCCATACAGGTAGTGTCTCCAAATCTTTAAGGCGAAGACTATGGCTGCTAGTTCTAGATCATGCGTGGGATATCTGACTTCATAATCCTTCAATTGCCTAGACGCATATGCTATTACCTTGCCGTGCTGCATAAGCACGCATCCCAGTCCTTTATGCGAAGCATCACTGTAAATCACGAAATCTCCTTTTCCATCAGGTAATGCCAGCACTGGGGCTGTCACCAGCCTCTTCTTTAACTCTTGGAAACTCTTCTCGCATTTCTCAGTCCATTCAAATTTCTCGGTTTTACGGGTAAGTCGAGTTAATGGAGCTGCGAGTTTCGCAAAGTCTTGGACAAATCTCCTGTAATATCCGGCCAGTCCAATGAAACTCCTCACCTCGGTTGGAGTAGTTGGCCGTTCCCAGTTTGAAACTGCTTCTATCTTGGAGGGGTCAACCAACACTCCTTCTCTATTGATCACGTGCCCTAAGAATTGTACCTCATTTTTCCAAAACTCACACTTGGAGAACTTGGCATATAACTGCTCTTTCCTGAGTATTTCTAAGGTTATCCTTAAATGTTCAGCGTGTTCTGCCTCTGTCTTTGAGTAGATGAGAATATCATCAATGAAAACTATCACGAATTGGTCCAAATATTCCTTGAACACTCTATTCATTAGGTCCATGAAGGCTGCTGGGGCGTTGGTCAATCCAAATGACATAACTAAGAACTCATAATGTCCGTATCTGGTGCGGAATGCAGTCTTCGGGATATCTTCAGGTTTGATCTTCAGTTGGTGATATCCTGTTCTCAAATCAATCTTAGAGAAGTATTCAGCTCCTCTTAGCTGGTCAAACAAATCGTCTATCCTGGGCAATGGATACTTATTCTTTATGGTTAGCTTGTTCAATTCTCTGTAGTCGATGCATAACCTCATACTTCCATCCTTTTTCTTAACAAACAACACTGGTGCGCCCCAAGGCGACACACTGGGCCTTATCATGTCCTTATCCAACAATTCCTGTAATTGTTTAGCTAGCTCTTTCATTTCTACTGGGGCTAGTCGGTACGGGGCCTTCGAAACTGGCGCCGTCCCCGGGGCTAATTCGATGGCAAACTCAATTACCCTATCAGGTGGTAGTCCAGGAAGATCTTGTGGGAACACGTCCTCGAACTCATTAACTACCAGAATGTCCTGCAATCTTGGCACTTCCTTCTGAGTATCTATAACGTAGGCTAAATAAGCCTCGTTCCCTTTTCGTAACAATCTCTTGGTTTGCGCCATGGTCAGAATTTTCTGGGTCTGTCGCATCCCCTTAAACACTATTTCTTTCTTCCCTGGGGTTTTCAACTTAACCTTTTTCCCTTTACAATCTATCTGCGCATCATTGCGAGACAACCAATCCATACCCAAAATGACATCGAATTCCCCTAGCTTAAAAGGAATTAAATCGACATAGAAGGATCGTCCTTCTATTTCTAGCTTACAATCGGGGTGAATTTGATTAACCGGTACGATTTCCTGATTAGCTATTTCTACTTGTAAGGAATCTCTTAGTTGCTGGGTTTTAAGTTTCAACTTATGCGCAAAATCTCTAGATATAAAAGACTTAGTTGCTCCTGAATCAAATAAGACATTTGCACTGACTGAATTAAGAGAAAAAGTACCTGCTATCACATCTGTGTCCCTCACGGCATCTTGTACTGACATATTGAAAGTCCTAGCAGTTGGTGGCCTATTTGAGGCAACCTTGCTTGCTCCTGATGCTGCTGGTTTGTTCTTTGGGCAATCCTTCCTCATGTGCCCTCGCTGTCCACACTGGAAACAGGTTGTGCTGTTAGGGATGACCGTGGTGCAAGAGGTGGCATAATGCCCAGCTCGCCCACACTTATAACAGTTTATCTGCTTCAGGTTGCACACCCCGGAGTGCCTCTTCCCACAAGTAGCACACAATGGCAATAGAGGTCGAGAAGGGTTGGAACGGGACATTCCTGATTGATGGCCGCCCTGGTTCACACTTACACTAGCAGATGGTTTAAACCCTACATTCCTCCCTGGTAGGGAAACCACTCCTCGATTAAACTTGGTTGGGGGTTTTCCTCCAGCGGATCTTCCGCCCATACTAACATGCTTTCTCTTTATCCCCCCTTTCTCTCTCTCTCTCTGCATCTGATCACTACCAGCCTCCACAATGGTTGCCTTCTGCACCAAGGTGGCATAATCTGTAATCTCTAAAACAGCCACCTTATTCTGGATCCACTGCTTCAGCCCTTGTTGAAACCTGTTAGCTTTCTTCTCTTCTGTGTCTACAAACTCTGGCACAAATCTCGATAGCTCAGTAAATTTGGCCTCATAGTCCGCCACGGACATATTGTTCTATTTCAGTTCCAAAAACTTAAGTTCCATCTGGGTTTTCATGAACTTCGGAAAGTACTTCTCCAGGAATAATTGTTTGAACCTTTCCCAGGCTATGACAGCATCAGTCTCCATGTTTTTCTTGGCTTCCCACCAATAATTGGCCTCTCCCTTTAGTAGGTAAGTAGCAAAAACAGTCTTCTGAGCCTCATTGATACTCAGAATCTCAAAAGACTTTTCCATTTCTTTGATCCAGGCCCTCGCCTCAACGGGATCAGCCGATCCGTGGAACTCTGGGGGCTGAAGGGACTTAAAGGCCCTAAAGGAATTTGCCACTGAAGTGTTGTTGCTTGGTGGTGGTTGGGGGTATTGGTTCAAATTCTGCCTAAGTAGATCCATAAACTGGCCCATGGGGTTTCCGCCCTGGTTCTCCCCTTCCTGTTCTACTTCAGTTTCTCCACCCTCTATTTCCCTTTCAAATTCTTCAGAGTACAGGGGTTCATCCTCTGCTCCATACTGGGAATCTTCTTGCTCATTATAGTCCTGATCTTGTTCCTCACTACTTCCACGGTTTTCCTCGTGTTGGTTGTGACTCTCTTGGTCAGTAGATTCGCGGGGGTTAGCCCTAGTGCCCATCCGTCTTGGAGGCATTTTACTGAAAATTTGGAAAATTATACGTTAGGTTCACTTACCGGTTTTAAAGGATTTTTTCCTTGCACATTTCTTTACATGATTGGGTTTTAAAATCCCACAGTTTTATATCTCATGGAAACTTAATCGAAAAGTAATACATATGCTAATAAACTCGTGATCACTTCCCAACAAAATTGTAATGACTGAAATGGAAACAAATATATACCAGGTACCGAAAAGGTACAACATCCGAGTTACAACGATAGTTTAAAGTACAGCCATCCTAACAACAACAACAAGTCAAAAGTGAAATATGCTGTCTATCTGTCTAGTCTGCAAAAAGGGAAAACAAGTACAAGAAAACCATCCCTACAAAAGCCGGCACTACTATGTCCGTACATGACTAGACAACTAGACCACTGCATCACTACATCTGAAATCAGCCGCCACGACGAAACATCCTCCGAACCCTCCCCATGGCGATGCGGAAAACCTCCTCAGCCGCTGCTCTGTCTACCCTACCATGCCCATCAGTAGGCAACTGTCGCACCCTCACCCGAGCCCTCAGCTCGATGCGGGTCACAGCCCTATACCCCACTCTGTCACTGATAGTCCTCCTGCCCTGCACCCTCATCCGGGCGGCTCTCTCTGCTGCTAACTCACTCCTAGACTCTGCCAACCTGGCATCTGCCACAGACAACTCTCTATAAAGCCCGTTCACAATCAAGTTGTGAACACATACTGGGACCCCTCCTATCGGGGCATGAGGTGGGGTGGATGGCTCAGCTGGAGCGGCAGTCTCTGTCTGCTGGGGCTCTGGGGTAAGCTCCTCAAACTCGTCGGGGTAGGGGCTCACAGGTAGTGGTGGTGGGGTAGGGGCTCTCTCAACAGGGAGGAGTGGCACAAAAAGTCCAGAACTCCCTACAGCACCAACTACTGGCTCATCTATATCTCCCTCAACACCCTCATCCACCGGCACCACCTGATCCGTGGTCATGTCAGTGTCATCTCCCATAGTCCTGAACTCAGTCATAACCCAATAATCATCATCCTCAACCACTAACTCAGCATCCTGTCCTGTCTGGATCCCCTCCGGGTCCTCCTCCCCCTCAGTCTCAACAACATCTGTGTCAGCATCATCCTGGACCTCCTCAGGGTCCTCCTCCTCAGACTCGATCACATCAGTATCAGCCTCAACCTGGACCTCCTCAGCGTCCTCCTCCTCAGGCTCAGTATCCTCCTCAGGCAAGTGCTCATAGTATGGGTCCCTAGTCCGGAACATGTCCTCATCATGCTGTCTCGCAGCTGCCTCCTGGGCCGACAAGTCGCTCGCCTACACAAGACGAACTATGTTACTATCATGATACTTAAAAAGTTCCCGTAAGGGTTTTAGGTGAACCTGGCAAGGGTTCTTATTATATTATTGAATTTATTATTATATAACGTCGTATCATCTCTTGGGATATATAACTCTCGCTCTGATACCATCTCTGTAACACCCCCAGATCCGGGGTCAGGAATCTGGTGGTTACGGTCTTACATCCATTCATAATACTTGACTTGAGTCCATAATAAATAAATCACATGCTGTGACCCCACAATAATTACCACTCACACACACAACAGTTATAGTCCCAGAGATGAAATTGAAATAAGTCTTACATTAAAGGGTTTACGAATAAAAGTTATTACAATCCCAAAAGGATAACATCATAGGTTTAAAAGTTTTGCCGTTGATTACATTAATTATACATATAGTTAAACAGGAAACAAAAGCTGTCTAACTATGCTACCTCAGCAATGGCGGCTAGCATCTCAGCGGGTAGTCCGGTGGGTCGGGTAACCTGCTTGCGCCGAGTGCGCCTGACGCGAGCCATCTGTCCTAGCTGTTGTTGTGACATAATATAAACAAAGCAAGGGTGAGCGAAAGCCCACCAACAAATATATAACTGAACGATAATTTAAAACAGTTCAAAGCTATCTTTTAAACCATATGCCATGCATTTACGGAAATGATGCCAGTATAATATGAACGATGAAGTTACAAGGTAACTTAAAGTATTTGTTTGAAGAAATATCTGCTACATCAAAGTAAGCGAGATATTATTGTCGTTAATAAGAAGAGGAACTTGCAAGAAAGGGTTGCAATTCCAGTTATGACTCTTCTCCAACTCTGCCAACAGTAATCATGTTGCAGGAAATAAATGAATTTGGATGATGAACCAATGATGGAGTATTCACCGCGCCCGCTGTTCCAATCTTGATGATCAGTCGAGATCGTACAGCTCAATTTAGATTTACTACCGGTAGAAGGAAGAACTGACGGCTTTACTTGTGTACCGCCTTGCTAGGTCTCCCCGGCCAACGGTTGGGCCAAGGGGATGGACCGGCGCTACTCGGCCTCTTACACGACTCCTAGTTCAAATAGAATTCATGATTCTGAATGTAACGTTCGTCCCCCTTTCCCCAAGTGTAAGACTTGTTGATAAGACTCCACAAAGTAGTCGTATCTAGTTGGAAAGGAAAATTTACCAATATCTCCCAAGCTATTACTTGGTAACGGATATCAACTTGTTCCAGTAATCTTACCCCTCGAAAGATGAGAAGGTAAACAACGACTTTAATAAGTCAACAGCACCCGAGTTGCGGGTGAAGGGAATACTTTATGACCGGGAAGTCGACAAGATAAATAACATTTTTCCAAGTAAGGTTCCCTTATTATTAAGAAGATAGACTCAAAGATGAATGATGTCTGGGAACCTTTCTTGATATAAGATTAATAATAATATGACTTCGAAATATTTTCTGTAATAATCGAAGAAGATAAACCTTATCGAGGTTATTCTAAGTATGGAATAAATATTCAGAGAATATTTATTGAATTAAAATATTTTACAGAATATTTGGGAATATGAAAGAATATCTTTAATCAGAGTATTTCTCAAAATAATCCCTGAAGAGATATCAGGGGAATATTTATTGAATAAATAAATATTTAAATGAATATTCAAAACAATATTCATTAATTAATAAGACCTGAAAAGAATATTTAAGGTAATAATCATAATTAATTAGGAAATTTAAATGAATATTCAAAAGTAATATTCATTGAATGAATAATATCCTAAATGAATATCAAGTAATATTCATTTAGTAATCCAAGCCTTAAGGAATATTCGAGATAATATTCGATAATTAAATCAAGCTTCAGATGAATATTAAAATAATATTCATCAAGTATTTAATATCTTAAATGAATATTCGAAAGTAATATTTATTTAATAAAATAATAATCTAAAAGAATATCCAAATAATATTCATCTAACAGTCTCATCTTTAGAAGAATATTCGAAATAATAGTCGATAATCAATTCGACTCTGAATGAATATTGAGAAGTATTATTCGTTGAATAGTTAAATTCAAATAATTATTTGAAGTAAGGATCGTTAAAATAATTAGTCCCGAACGAATATTCAAATAATATTCGTCGCCCAAATAATAGAAAATATTTACTTAAATATTTTCTCCCGAGGTAATCTCGATATATCAAGAAATATTGACTCCCGGTCTATATTTGATGAATAAAGATGTATACGCCCTTCTATGAGGGTCTTATAATAACCGGCTTATAACTGATATATAATTATCTAGCTTATAAGCCAACAATAACATTCAGGGAACAAGTATATCAATTCAACTTGAAAGTAGGCATGCATGCAATGGCATATGTATATCAGCAATCATATATATATATATTTATTCAATCACAACAACAGCCTAAAAGAAGGGAATTGAAACTTGCCTGGTAGTCGAGTACGGTAAGGGGTAGTGGTAGCGGGTCCCGGTTCAGCCTGGTGATCTATAAATAGCCAAGGCATTCGGAATTAATCACTTAACATATTAAACGTTAAGTTATACTTAAATCGAAACACGTTCTCGAGTCATCTCGTTATACCCCTTTTAGTGGATTACTTATTATCACTGACCCGACCCGACATTTGTTCGTTAATACGACATGTCACTGCACTTATACTTGGGACATACTTAAGTCATATGAGTTCTAAGGTTGATCGTTACGAACCAATATTTTACTCCGAGTTTTATCGCCCGTTTTCTACGCGTTTTACCAAAGTTATAAAAGAGTCGTCTTTTAGGGGTTCGTTCTCGTTTAACCTTGACTCGAACATTTTTAATAAATCGAAAAATGCTCTTTTTGACATACAGTTTTCTTTCACACCTTCCTTCTTACCCCTAGTATTTATTTACCAAGATTCGCCATGACGTTACATAGCTTACGAGGGTTCAATTTCAGTTACGAACTTTTGTTTACGGATTCGAACTACTTTTAGTAATTTAGTCATAAATCCTAAACCGTAAGTCCGTTTCACGTGATCTTTATATCAAAACGAAGCTTAGAGCATTACCTATCCTATCATGGCAGATAAGGTCTCTGGACAGTAGGGGTTAAACATGGAAAATGGCATACAAAACATGGTATTGTAAAATCGGGCATTATAACGGCTGTAAATCGAATATCTATCAATTTCGAATCTTCCCATAAACATAGCATCCAACCCAAACAACATATACATGACTTATATACATGAACTGAGGCCAAGCAATGCCTTTCCGTTCATCTAAACTATTTTTAACATTTATCAAAACTACATCATATTCATGCTTATAATCATGCTAATATCACATCTTATACTAAAACCCATCAAGAGCATGCAAAATCTCAAGGTAAAGCCTAGGGTTTAAAGTTGTTATACCTTCCTTGGAGTATGATCTAGCCTCACTATGCTTGGTATGATCCTTAGAAGTGCTTAAGCTTGCTAAATCAACCAAAGAAATCAAGGAAAAACAAGATTAGTTCATGAAAACACTATTCACCCTCCTCTTAAATCATTTTTTTGAAAATGGAAAAAGAAGAGATTGAAGCTAGGATTTTGAGGAGATCATTTATATGAAATGTAAGTCTCACCATAAAAGTTTCAAGATCAACAAATGGTTGGAAGTTGGATTTTGAATTTGGAATTTCCAAGAGGCCGAATGCTTTGTTTCTTTGGAGAGAAAGATGAGTTCTTGCTTGGTTGCTTGAAAATAATGCATAAAGTGACTTGTTTTAGATAATATCTCATCCTTGTCACTTTAATAAAGTGGTGATGTATAGAATGATGTATTTGTGAGGACAAGTGTTGAAGTTTGGATGGTTTAAGGCTTAACCAAGTGATTTGATTTTCTAAGTACTAGTTGATCTCTAATGGTTCTAGTTCCTTGATTCTAGTTTGGTTAGTAGATATTTTATACATAGCACATGCATGCATCTTAGTCTCTGCTTGCTCTTTTGTCCGGTTATTGCTCGATTCGATTGATCGTTCGTAAGAATAACTCTTTCGTTTCTAGTTAGGGTTTTTACCGAAAACCTTCTTAATATCTATAATACTATTCCTCATCTTTCTTAGTACTTCTCGAATTTAAATTCCTTAAATCCCTTTTATAATTCCTTAAGTCTTGCAGTGTCCCGGGAAATCTCGGAGAAAATAAAAGTGCTCTTTTTCTGAATCCGACAGCTTTTACATACACTTATTTTCCTCCTGGATCACTAATACGAACTCAGAAATCCGTTCCGAATACCGGGTATATCATTATTATAATAATATTCCAAATTCCACCAAAATCACTATTCATCACTTATTTTTATTTAATTCCTATAATTAGGAAAATGAACCTGGTTCACTCTCGAGTGCTTCTTAACCTTTTTACGGAACCGCTGGACTTATAATAGATATTGATTTGGATGACATAAGAATAATCTTACTTGAAGTAATATACTTATATTCTTAGGAGATAGATCATTCTTATCTATGCCGTCAACCAAAAGTATTCTGCATGACATATAAGTAATTGAATTCAAATCCGTTCCATTTATTTAATAGATCTTCGTTACATCGCAGTCATAATCACTATTCATTCTTACATCATTAAATACATAAAAGTTTTAATCCCACCCAAAATCTGGGTTCTTACAGGAAAATTCACCAATCACTTCCAAGCTATTGCTTGGTAACGAATATCAACTTGTTCCAACAATCTTACCCCTCGAAAGATGAGAAGGTAAACAACGACTTAATAAGTCAATAGCACCCGAGTTGCGAGTGAAGAGAATACTTTATGACCGGGAAGTCGACAAGATAATTAACATTTTCCAAGTAAGGTTCCCTTATTATTAGGGAGATAGACTCAAAGAAGAATGATGTCTGAGAACCTTTCTTAATATATGATTAATAATAATATGACTCCGAAATATTTTCCGTAATAATCGAAGAAGATAAACCTTATCGAGGTTATTCTAAGTATGGAATAAATATTCAGAGAATATTTATTGAATTAAAATATTTTACAGAATTTTTAGGAATATGAAAGAATATCTTTAATCAGAGTATTTCTCAAATAATCCTTGAAGAAATATCGAGAGAATATTTATTGCATAATTAAATATTCAAATGAATATTCAGAATAATATTCATTAATTAATAAGACCTGAAAGGAATATTTAAAATATTTAAAATAATATTCGATGATTAAATAGAACCCTGGATGAATATTCAAAATAATATTCATAATTAATTAGGAATTTAAATGAATATTGAAAAAGTAATATTCATTTAATGAATAATATTCTAAATGAATATCAAGTAATATTCATTTAGTAATCCAAGCTTTAAAGGAATATTCGAGATAAGACTCGATAAATAAATCAAGCTTCAGATGAACATTAAAATAATATTCGTCAGGTAATTACTATCTTAAATGAATATTCAAAAGTAATATTCATTTAATGAATAATATTCTAAATGAATATCCAAATAATATTCATTTAGTAGTCCAACCTTTAGAAGAATATTCGAAATAATAATCGATAAATAATTCGACTCTGAATGAATATTAAAATATTATTCGTCGAATAGTTACGTTCAAATAATTATTTGAAGTAAGGATCGTTAAATAAATAATCTCGAACGAATATTCAAATAATATTCGTCGCCCGAATAATGGAAAATATTTACTTAAATATTTTCCTCCGAGGTAATCTAGATATATCAAGAAATATTGACTCCCGGTCTATATTTGATGAATAAGATGTATACGCCCTTCTATGAGGGTCTTACAATAACCGGCTTATAATTGATACGTTATCTATCTAATTTATAAGCCAATAAACAATCAGGGAACAAGCATAACGATATAACTGGAAAGTAGGCATGCATGCTATGGCATATGTATAATGGAAAACATATATATATTCAATCACAACAACAGCCTAAAAGAAGGGAATTGAAACTTGCCTGGTTGTCGAGTACGATAAGGGGTAGTGGTAGCGGGTCCCGGGTCAGCTTGGTGATCTATAAATAGCCAAGACATTCGGGATTAATCACTTAAAACTTTAAAGGTAAGTTATACTTAAATCGAAACACGTTCTCGAGTTATCTCGTTATACCCCTTATTGTGGATTTCTTTTATCATCGATCCGACCCGACATTCGTTCGTTAATACGACATGTCACTGTACTTATACTTGGCATATACTTAAGTCATATAAGTCCGAAAGTCGATTGTTATGAACCAATATTATACTCCGAGTTTTATCGCTCGTTTTCTAAGTGTTTTAACGAAGTTATAAACGAGTCGTCTTTTAGGGGTTCGTTCGCGTTTAATCTCGATTCGAATATTTTTAATAAATCGAAAAACGATCCTTTTGACATACGGTTTTCTCTCACGCCTTCCTTTTTACCTCTAGTATTTATTTACCAAGATTCGTCATGACTTTACATATTTTACGAGGGTTCAATTTCAGTTACGAATTCTCGGTTACGGTTTCGAAATACTTTTAGTAAACCGGCCGTAACTCTTAAACCGTAAGTCCGTTTCACACGTTCCTTATATCAAAACGAAGCGTATAACATAACCTATCCTATCATGGCAGAAAAGGTTTCTGGACAGTAGGGTCTTGATATGAAAAATGGCACACAAAACATGATATTGTAAAATCGGACATTATAACGGCTATGTTTACGCGTTTTCCAAAGTTTTTACACTTTACTATGATCTAACCAAGATCAATTCAACCATCCCAACACATAATAAACATCATGACTAGTCTATCAACAACTCATCTTAACCATTACATGGTTCATAAACCAAATCATAATCATAACAACTAATAACAAGGATCTAAGCATACCATAACATACTAATCACTAAATCATCCATAAAACTTATAAAATCTCAAAACAACACCAAGGGTTTTCAAGTATTATACCTTCCTTAGAGTGTTTACTAGCCTCACTAAGCTTTGTATGGTCCTTAGGTGTGCTAAGCTTGCTATATCATCCATGAAAACAAGAAAAAAACAAGTTAGTTCATAAGAAACACTATTCATGCTCCTCTTTCTTGATTTTTTTGAAAATGCAAACAAAGGAATTTGGAGCTTTGATTTTGAGGAGATAAGTTTTATGAAATATAAGACTCACCATAATTATTTCAAGAACAAACAATGGTGGGAAGGTGGATTTTGGTTTTGGAATTAATGGAAGGGCCGAATGGTGTTCTTGGAAGGGGGGGGGAGAGTTTCTTGCTTGGTTGATTATCCAATAATGCATAAAGTGATTTGTGTGAGATAATATCTCATCCAAGTGGTGCTAGTGGAGTATGATGTATTGGATGATGAAAATGACAAGGCATGTGTCAAGATTTTGATGGTTGTAAGTTAACTAGTTGGTTTGTTTTGCTAAGTACTAGTTTATTCCATGACCAAGCTAGTTACTCTTGCCCACTTGGTTACTAGATATTTGTTCTAGTAGCTTGCACAAGACTCTTGCTTCCTCTGCTTGTTTCTTTGTTCGTTTATTGCTTAATTCGCTAATCGTTCGAGGGAATAACTCAATCGTTTCTAGTTATGGTTTTACCGGGAATCTTCCTAATATTAATACTATCATTCTCCATCTTTCTTTCTAACTTTCCAATTTATATTCCTTAAATCCATTCGTTAAATACTTAAGGCTATCAGTGTCCAGGGAACTCTCGGAGAAAATAAAAGTGCGGTTTTTCAGAATCCGACAGCTTTTACATACACTCTTTTTCCCTCCGGATCAATAATACGAACTCAGAATTTTGTTCCGGGTACTTCTATATAGCGTCGTCTAATAATATTCTCAATTACACCAAATCACTATTCATCCTTATTCTTTACTTATTCATCTAGGGTTGTACAATTGTCCGTATTCTCTTTCGATCGTTCCTTAACCTTTTTACGGAACCACTGGATTAATTGCTATCGATCTGGATGACATGAGAATATTCTCCTGCTTGGAATTGCCATATCTTATTCCCTTAGGAGATAGATCATTCTTACCTATGTTGTCACCCTTTAGCATTCTTCAAGACATAGAAATAATAAAGTCGAATTCCATTCATTCTTTTAAAACATCAACTATTACATTGTAGCCGTAGCCACTATTCATTCTTACATCATTCAATAAATAAAAGTTTTAATTCTACCCAAAATTTGGGTTCTTACACTGATTTTATTTTTGTTGACTGATCTTGATGTCAAAAAGGGGGAGAAGGTAGTCAAAACAAAATGTACACCTAATCCAGTTGTAAGAAAGGATGATGATACTTCTGGAAATGATGGTGGTGATGCTCAGATACATGGAACAGAAACCTCTGATGTTGCGCTGGTGACAAGGAAAAGTCAATCTGAAACACAAACCAGGCAGTCAACTCATGTTTCTAAATCTGGAAGAAGGACAGTGAGGACAATGGTACAATCTCAAGTCTTGACAGAAGAACAATTTCTAGCACCTGGTCAAAATCAAACACTTCCAACAATTCCTGAAGAAGATGAAGATTTGTTCATTGAATATGTAAAAGATGCTCCACATCTCTTCAAGAAAATTACTTCTAAGGAAGGTGTGAGTGAGATCTTGTATCACAATGATATTAAAGTTCAACAATATCATGCTAGGAAGGCACTTGCTTTGACCTCTGAAGAAAATCCTGACATGATTGATGAAGAGATCATAGAGGAACAGAAGAGAATGTTTGAGGAAATTTCTAAACTGAAAGATACTCCTACTGCAGGTAGAGGAAGCGGCAGGGGACGTAGAGGCAGAGGAAGAGGAAGAAAACCTGTTCAAACAAGTTCAAGACAGACAAGGTCTAGTGGAATTACGATAGAGAAGATAACTGAAGATCCTCAGAAATTGAAGAAGAAGAAAACTCCACTACTTCTTACAATGACTCCAGATAACAAATTCAATGTACCTGAAGAAGTTAGTGATGAAAGACCACAGTTAGCTAGAAGAGGTAAAGTTGTTGTGAAAGTACAGAATGTTGTTGTTGAACCCACTCAAGCTGCAATTCTTGATTCTGATGAAGCTGAAATCTTGAAAGAACTTGAGGTCATGATTCTTACTGTTGTGGTTGAATTTCATAATCTAGAAGTTGATGATATGAACTTGAAGATTGATCAAGAAAGATTTAGAAGATTTGAAAAAGAAAGATAAATCAGGGTAAAGGCAAGAGATATTGAAAGGAAAGCAACCAGAGATTGTTAGGTTAGGGGACTTACACAATCCGAGATTCACAATCACCAAAACAGAGCACACACATAACCAATCGATAAGTTGACAAGATCTACCAAAGCACAAAATAAGAATACACAAATACTTGACGTGGAAACACCCACGTCCCAAACTTGTATTATTAATCTTAACAATATCAATAATACATCAAAACAATAACACCTTAAAGGTGTCCCAACCCGATACTTGAGCCAACAATGCTCAAGCATCACCCAAACAATACTTAAGACTACATCTCTTATTCTTTCACCTCTCCAAACAAATACAATATGACCATGTATATATAGCCATCACAAACTTAGCCACCAAGATATCCTAATCATACTTGGTTTCCAATTACAATCCTTATCATACTTGGTATCTAAATATACCATCTATAATAATTATCTAAACATATAATTATTACCCAATCCATATATGTTTTGGATCACCAAAACCCATACCATATTGGGTTGAAACCCAACAATCCTCCCCTTCAACCCAATACCCATATTGGATTGAACGGTAACCATCAAAGCCATCGACGTCCATTCGCTAACGCCTCCCCTCGAACAAGAATCTCCTCATCTTGCTCCTTCAATCTTGAGTGTCGTCAAAACCCGTATAGTGACCCTCCAAACCATCCAAACCATCCAAACCATCGTTCTTCACCATAACGATGTATCCATCTACAAAATCACGTGCATCAACCACCATGAGTGCTCTTCCACATGTTGAGTCACCCGATCCTTGCTTTCACAATCCTTCGGTCTCCTGAAGAAAATCCTTAGTATCATCCAAACAGTTCACCTGGTTGATCAAGCCATTGAAATAGTTTCGATGACCTCTTCCATCTTCTTCCATCTCGAGTCCGCACAGGATTGATCCACGGTGCAAGTCAACCGTCAAATCGCACGTAACTTTGTCTCTACCCGCTTTAGTAGCAATCTTCTTATCAGCAAGTCATTCATCATGCTCTGCCATACCAATTGAACCTCGAACTTTCCCTCAACCTCATCCATCACGAACCCGAACCTTGGCTCTAGATACCACTTGTTAGGTTAGGGGACTTACACAATCCGAGATTCACAATCACCAAAACAGAGCACACACATAACCAATCGATAAGTTGACAAGATCTACCAAAGCACAAAATAAGAATACACAAATACTTGACGTGGAAACATGTTAGGCCGATTACACAATTAATAATCAACTTTGTATGAGAGTTTAACAAGTAAAAGCGTTTATGCACTTAAAAACTTCTTGTATTACAAACCCTCTTCGTGATGTAAAATATCACAAAGAGCTGCTAGGTTACAATAAAGATAATTCGTTGTACGATACCCTTCTAGGGTTAACCTAACTGTATTTATATAACATACAGCTACGATACAATCTCTAATTGATATTCCTAATAATCAGCTATACAATGATATCAATTACAGATTGTCACACGTCTCCTAAGTCAACTCGATCTCTTTGATAGCTATCCAATCTTCAAAGATATCGCTTCCATAATAAATCTTCAATCACTGTTGACCAGTAGACGCTTCCTCCAGACAAAGTTTGACAAACTCTGTCGAGCTTCCATCTGTCAGAGTTTACACTAAACTCTGACTGCTTCCAGCTAAACTCTGATAATTCACTGTAACACTTAAACACTGATTAAAATACATCAATTATATTTAACAATCTCCCCCAACTTGTTCATTAGCAAAAATGCACAAGTTAATGACAATAATTGATGATGTCAAAACAAATAAATAAATACAGTGTTTACACAAATTCAGAGTTTAAGCTTCTACTTAACAAAAACTACAGAGAATAAGAAAATCCTTACAGACCTTAATCTCTTTCTTATTATCAATGAAAAATTATGTTTCTCTAATCTTATTCATTGTGTTCTGCAACTTTTATTTATGTTTTATGAACTGTTCTTCAAGAAAATAAATCAAGAAGAGAATATGAAAACTAATTAAAGTAATCATATAAAGAACACATTCATCAACAATCCACTGATTAACAGTTGTCAAAATCCCTATTTACTCCAAGATTTTCATAATTGTCCAAGTGAAAATTTACCTTAGAGTACAAATCACGAATCAACAGAGTTTGTCAATTCTCCAACTTTATCATCGAAACCCTTTCATAAATTGCACAGTTGTGAATATATGTGTGTGTGAAGCAGAGTTTACTAAATCAATTTTTAGAGCATCTAATTTTTCATAAAATCCATAAAGTAAATCAATAAACACTGGATGCACAAACTGTCATAGTAAACACTGATCGTATGATGAAAGCTAAACTCTGAAGTAATCAAACTATATACAGTAACTTTTATTTTATACCCCCTTTATATACATTTCTTTTTCTTTTTTTTTTCATTCCAGTAATCAGAGGTTGGAACCAGTCACCAAAAATTCAAAAATTTTAGCCTGGGTCATCCTAGTATTTAACTAGTCACAAAAAATCAGAGAATTTTAGCACATATTATATACCAATAGGTTCCTGGGTCATCCTAGTATCCAACATAATCTCAAAGGAGTATAACAACCTATATACATTTTCTTTGGGGTATTGCAATAAACATTTTATTCTACCAGAGTATAACTAACAGAGTTTAGAGTACATCAACATCAGTAGTTTTTCTTGTAAGGTAATGCACACAGTATTTATAGACTCAGAGTTTAGGACAAAATAAACTAAGAGATGCTATAAATATGAGCCAGTATCATGCTGTGTTAACTTTCTGCACAATCTAAGATTAGATCACAATAACTCAGAAAGATTCATGATTAATTGCTGAGAATCATGCTTCATACATATTTCTTCATTGGTGTTTTCATTCAGACAAAAAACCAACTCAGAGTTCACAAAGTTTATCAAACTGATTAACAGTGAATGACATATAGGCATGCTGACAGAGTTTAACAGAGTATGCATAACAGAGTTTAATCAACAGAGTTCACTTAGCATTTAACCAAACAGGAAATATGAGTAATACACCACATAAGTAAAATTTGAATCTAACCAACATTCCTAGTCAGAACCAGAGACCATTCCTAGTTCATTGACCAGTCTTGTAAATGTAGCTTCACTCAATGGTTTAGTGAAGATATCTGCAAGCTGTTGTTCTGTAGATACAAAATGTAGTTCAATATTCCCTTCTTCCACATGTTCTCTGATGAAGTGGTACCTTATGCTGATGTGCTTGGTCATTGAATGCTGTACTGGATTACCTGTCATAACAATAACACTTTGATTATCACAGTAAATAGGAATTTTACTGTACCTCAAACCATAATCCAGCAATTGATTCTTCATCCATAAGATCTGTGCACAACAGCTACCAGCTGCAATATACTCTGCTTCTGCTGTAGATGTGGAGATTGATTTCTGTTTCTTGCTGTACCAGGAAACAAGTCTGTCACCAAGAAATTGACAACTTTCACTTGTGCTCTTTCTGTCTATTTTGCAGCCTGCAAAGTCTGCATCAGAATACCCAAGTAGCTTGAAATCTGATTCTCTGGGGTACCACAGACCTAATGATATGGTGCCCTTGAGATACTTGAAGATTCTTTTCACAGCTGTCAGATGTGGCTCTCTAGGATCTGCCTGAAACCTTGCACAAAGACAGGTTGCATACATGATGTCAGGCCTACTAGCTGTCAAGTATAGAAGAGATCCTATCATGCCCCTGTAGTTTGTCATATCCACTGAAACTCCTGTGTCTTTGTCCAATTTAGTTGTTGTTGCCATGGGAGTTGATGCAGATGAACAGTCAAGCATACCAAATTTCTTGAGAAGATTTCTGGTATATTTTTCTTGATTAATGAAAATACCATCATCTGTTTGTCTCACCTGTAGGCCTAGAAAGTAACTAAGCTCTCCCATCATGCTCATTTGATATCTGGACTGCATGAGCTTGGAAAACTTCTTACAGAGTTTATCATTAGTAGACCCAAAGATAATGTCATCAACATAAATTTGAACTAAAAGGAGGTCACTTCCTTGATTGAAATAAAACAGAGTTTTGTCAATTGTTCCTCTGTTGAATCCACTTTCTAGAAGAAATTGAGCAAGTGTCTCATACCATGCTCTTGGTGCCTGCTTAAGTCCATATAGTGCCTTATCTAGCCTGTAGACATAATCTGGATATTTGGGGTCCACAAATCCTGGTGGTTGTTCAACAAACACTTCTTCTTCAAGCTTTCCATTCAGAAAAGCACTTTTCACATCCATCTGGAACACTTTGAATTTCTTGTGAGAGGCATTTTCTAAAAAAAATCTGATTGCCTCCAATCTTGCAACTGGAGCAAATGTTTCATCATAGTCTATTCCTTCCTGTTGTGAATAGCCTTTTGCTACCAGTCTAGCCTTGTTCCTTGTGATAACACCTTCACTGTCAGTCTTGTTTCTGAAAACCCATTTAGTACCAACAATAGATCTGTTCTTTGGCCTTGGTACAAGGGTCCAAACTTCATTTCTTTCAAATTCATTCAACTCTTCCTGCATTGCTGTTATCCAGCCAGCATCTTGAAGAGCTTCTTCCACTTTCTTTGGTTCATTTTTAGACAAGAATGCATGAAACAGACATTCACTTGCAGTAGCACTTCTTGTTTTTACTTTTGCATCTGGATCACCAATTATCAAATCAGGTGTATGTGATTTAGTCCATTTCCTAGCAGAAGGTAAATGACTTCTATCAGCATGTGATCCTCCCCCTTGATCCATGCTCTCCTGATTTTGTTGTGATCTATCTTCGTTTTCTGAGACTCCCCCTGAACTTGACTGCCCAGAGTCAGAATTTGAATTTTCAGAGTTTGAAGCATCAGAGTTTGATCCAGATTTTTCAGTTGACTCAGTATCAGTGTTTGAGTCTTCATCTTGATCATGCTCCCCCTCAACTGGTTCTCCCCTTTGTTGTGACTGAGAAGTTTCTCCAGTGTTTACCAGTAGAGGTTCAGAGTTTGTTTCAACAGAGTCTGTCAGAATTGTTTCATCAGAGTTTCCTTCATCATAGTTTAAATCTTCATTTTCAAAGTTCAGTTGATCATATTCATCTTTGTCTTCAAGTACAGTTATCTTCTTATCATCAAAAGAAACATGTATAGATTCCATGATCACTTTAGTTCTCAGATTGTAAACTCTGAATGCCTTTGTTGACAGTGGATAGCCAACAAAAATTCCTTCATCTGCCTTTAGCTCAAACTTGGTCAACTGTTCTGGATGAGTCTTCAAAACAAAACATTTGCACCCAAAAATATGAAAGTATTTCAGGTTAGGCTTCTTTTTCTTCACCATCTCATATGGTGTCTTTCCATGCTTATTGATCAGTGTTGTATTTTGAGTAAAACAAGCAGTTTGAACAGCTTCTGCCCAGAAATAAGTTGGCAATTTTGCTTCATCAAGCATAGTTCTGGCAGCTTCAATCAAGGTTCTATTTTTCCTTTCAACTACACCATTTTGTTGTGGTGTACCAGGTGCTGAAAATTCTTGCTTCACTCCATTGTCCTTGCAGAATTCTTCCATTGTTGCATTTCTGAACTCAGTTCCATTATCACTTCTGATGATTCTGACTTTGTTGCTTGATCCTTTGTCCAGAAGCTTCACATGCTCCATCAGAGTTAATGCAGTTTCATCCTTCTTTGCTAGAAAATACACCCAAGTGAATCTAGTGTATTCATCAACAATGACTAAAGCATATTTCTTCCTTGCAATAGACATAACATTTACTGGACCAAAGAGATCAACATGCAGAAGATGATAGGGATCAGTGATAGAAAATTCTGTCTTGCTCTTGAAAGATGACTTCCTTTGTTTAGCCTTCTGACATGAATCACATAGGCCATCAACATTTAACAGAGCCTTTGGGAGTCCACTTACAAGATCCTTTCTGATCAATTCATTGATGTTGTTCAAGTTCAAATGTGAGAGTTTCTTGTGCCATTTCCAACTCTCTTCACTAGACATTCTTGTAGACAGGCAAACAGCTTTTCCAACAGAGTCTATCAAAAGCTTGATTTCATAAATGTTGTTTTGCCTATGACCAACTAGAACAACCTTTCCTATAGATTTGCTGATAACTTCACAATATTCAGGTTGAAAATCTACATGATATCCCTTGTCACAGATTTGACTCACAGATAACAAGTCATGCTTGAGTCCTGGGACATGAGCTACATTGTTGATGATGACATTTCCAAGATTAATATTGCCATATCCCAATGTTCTTCCTACATTGCCATCACCATAGGAAACTTTTGGGCCAGCCTTCTCCTCATAGTCTGATAGTAGGGCTTTATTTCCAGTCATGTGTCCTGAACATCTACTGTCCACGACTAGGGTTGCCTCCCTGTTACCCTGCAATCACAAGCAATTACTGAGTATTAGTTTTAAGGATCCAGACTTGCTTGGATCCTTTGGCATTCTTAACTTTGTTAGCTTTTGCAGTGGAATTAACATTATCAGAGTTTGAGCTAACAGTATCAGTGTTTACACTTGCAGTATCAACTTAAACCCATTTCAGATTGGGTTTCAGTTCATAGTAATTATGATAGATAGCATGATATTTTCTGCAAGTATAAATGGAATGCCAAGTGCTTCCACAGTGTGTGCATAAAGTCTGTGGCTTAGTTCTAGAAAAATCCTTCTTTACCTCAGACTTTGTAGGTAAAGAATTTATATTTTTATTTTTCTTGCAGAAATTTGCAAGATGCTTAGTACTACCACAATTGTGACATGTCTTTCTTGGAGCATAACTAGCAAGCATTGGTTTATTTCCTGAAGTGATGCCTACTTTTCCATTTCTGTTCTTGTTTGACACTTTCTGTTTCTCAACAGATTTTAACTCCTTCAGTTTATGCTTGAGTTGTTTATCTGTCATTGAACCAATATTAACCTATTTAACACTAGTTTTTACTGGTTCATTTTTAACAGCTTCCTTTTCATTTTCAGACAAAAATTTACTAGTTCCATGTACAAAGTGAGTTCTGATTTTAACTTGATTTTGAAATCTAAGTTCATCTCCCTCATTATAACCTAGACCAACAGTGTCTGTTTGAAAAATCTCTTGAGTGTCCTTTCCAGAATTAGTCCAAGTTCTAATTTTATTATTTGCTTCCTCCAACTCTGACTCTAGTTGTTTATATTTCTGAAGCAAATTCTGTTCTTTACAAACAGCATCATCTCTCTCTTTCTGAACTTGTTGCATGTTTTCAAGTTTTTCTTCAACAAGTTTATTTCTTACCTTAAGTTCAGAATTTTCAGCTTTTATCCTCTCATTTTCTAAAGTCTGATCCCTATAACTTATATGCAATGACTTAAGATAAATTCTTAATTGAGCAATGTCATCAATATTATAAGCATAGGTAGTTAGAGGTACCTGATTTTCAGAAGTTTCTGATTCAGTAGTAGCCATGAGAGCATAGTTCACTTCTTCATCAGAATCTGAAGTATCTGCCCAATTTCTGCCTTTAGTGTAGAGTACCTTTCCAGTTTTACCTTTCTTGCACTCAGGAGCATAGTGACCCATCTCCTTACACTTGTAGCATTGAATTTCAGACTTATCCTTCTTTCCTTTAGAATCTCTCTTATCAGACTTCCTGAAGCTTTTCCTGTCTTCATTTGAATCTCTAGAAAACCTTTTTCCTTTCTTGAAATTCTTGAAGCCCATTTTCTTGAAAGTCTTCACCATCAACACAGCCATTTTCCTCATTTCTTCTTCATCATCCTCCGAGTCAGATGATTCAGAAGAGTTTAAATCATAATCAGAGTTTGATGATTCACTTTCTGAATGTATGACCAAAGCTTTTCCCTTCATTTTCCTTCTTGATGCCTCTTTCCTCTGAGGCTTCTCTTCAACATTAAGAGCAACAGACTTTCCTTTCCTGCTTGATCTCCTGTTTCTCTGCTCCATTTCCAATTCATAAGTTTTGAGCAGCCCATAGATTTCATCAATCTCTGTTTCAGCAAGATCATAGTTGTCTCTAATAGTGGTTGTTTTCACATCCCACTTTTCAGGTAGAGAAAGAAGAAACTTGAGATTCGAGTCTTCTAGATCATACTCTTTGTTGACCAATGACAGATCATTGATCAGTTTACAGAATCTATCAAATGTTTCTGTCATGGTCTCTTCAGGTTTAGCCTCAAAATGCTCATACTCTTGTGTGAGTATGTTTCTCCTATTCTTCTTAATAGCCGCAGTTCCTTGACACCTGACTTCAAGAGCATCCCATATCTCTTTTGCAGTGGTGCAGTTAATGACTTTGGTAGACATAACATTGTCTAAAGCACTATGCAGTAAATGCCTAACTTTTGCATCCTTAGCAATTGATGATAGATCTTCAGGGGTCATGTCCTTCTTTTCCTTTGGAACCATTTTTGCTTCTTCACCAGCAACTGCAACAGATAGCTTTGTAGGATTGTGAGGGCCTTCATAAATCCTGTCAAGATATTCTGGATCTGTAGCCTCCAGAAACATAGTCATCTTGACCTTCCACATAGCATACTCTAATGGCCTGAGAATAGGAACCCTGATTGGTTCATAACGACTCACAGTAGTAGGAGCCTTTTCAGAAACAGTAGGTGTTGGTGGAGGAATTGCTGCCATGATTATTGTTGTGTTTGGATCTTAACCTGTAATAAAGTAACAGATTGGCTCTGATACCACTTGTTAGGCCGATTACACAATTAATAATCAACTTTGTATGAGAGTTTAACAAGTAAAAGCGTTTATGCACTTAAAAACTTCTTGTATTACAAACCCTCTTCGTGATGTAAAATATCACAAAGAGCTGCTAGGTTACAATAAAGATAATTCGTTGTACGATACCCTTCTAGGGTTAACCTAACTGTATTTATATAACATACAGCTACGATACAATCTCTAATTGATATTCCTAATAATCAGCTATACAATGATATCAATTACAGATTGTCACACGTCTCCTAAGTCAACTCGATCTCTTTGATAGCTATCCAATCTTCAAAGATATCGCTTCCATAATAAATCTTCAATCACTGTTGACCAGTAGACGCTTCCTCCAGACAAAGTTTGACAAACTCTGTCGAGCTTCCATCTGTCAGAGTTTACACTAAACTCTGACTGCTTCCAGCTAAACTCTGATAATTCACTGTAACACTTAAACACTGATTAAAACACATCAATTATATTTAACAAAACACCCACGTCCCAAACTTGTATTATTAATCTTAACAATATCAATAATACATCAAAACAATAACACCTTAAAGGTGTCCCAACCCGATACTTGAGCCAACAATGCTCAAGCATCACCCAAACAATACTTAAGACTGCATCTCTTATTCTTTCACCTCTCCAAAACAAATACAATATGACTATGTATATATAGCCATCACAAACTTAGCCACCAAGATATCCTAATCATACTTGGTTTCCAATTACAATCCTTATCATACTTGGTATCTAAATATACCATCTATAATAATTATCTAAACATATAATTATTACCCAATCCATATATGTTTTGGATCACCAAAACCCATACCATATTGGGTTGAAACCCAACAGAGATTACATGAAAAGAGTTTATGAATCTGATAAGTTGATATGGTATGACAGAAATAGACCTGTTCCAAAACATAAACAGAATTATACACCAGTCATAGAAAAGAAAAGCAAGAAATGGAAGAACAGAGTTTGCAACTATAATGAACCAGTTGTTTTCAAATCTATTGGACTGATAACTGGACCTTCACTAATTGAGTCTGATAAACCCTCACTGATTGCTGAAGTTGAATCTATTAAGTCTTCTAAATCTCCACCACTGTGGACAAGTATGCAATCTGGTTTGAAGGGTTTGGAACCTGGAACAAGAGGAGGTATTGGATTTCATGATGCAGAGGTTGTTTTTACCACGCAAACTGATCAACATATTCTAGTTGAAAAAATTGGTGATGAGTTAACTGTTGCTCATCTTTGGAAACTTGAAGCTGTTGTTATCATTGCTGACTGTCATGCTGGTGCTAAGAAGATAGAGAAATTGTTGTACTTCATGAAAGACAAGACTGTCAAGAAGATTGCTATTCATGAGCTACTGTGCAAATCTGCAAAAGAACTGAAATATGTTCTTTATCTACTCAAGAGTAAAAGCGTCAATGCTAAAGAAAGAGAAGTCTTCAACAATTGGTCTTCTATGATTTACACAACTGTAAGGCAGAGATATCTGGATGGAGGAACAAGGTATGATGGTAAATATACTCCCATGTATTTAAATACAAGAGGTAAAGAAGTTGAAATGGTGAAAGGTACTGCTGTTAAAGAAGAGTATCTAGGTTTGGAACAATTATCTCTTAATCCAGATGGGGAGAAGTTTGCTTATATACTGCTAGGAGACTTAGATCTTCCTAGAAGCTCAATTCAAAATCTCAGGACAGCTATTTATCAGATTAATGAGGAAGATGAAGAACTCAACAATCTGAAGAAGAAATTGATTCTAATTCTTGAAAGCAAGGAAGAAGAGTTATTGTCTAACTTCTTGAAGACGAATCTTTTCTATCAAAGAATTTCTGAAACTGTTCCTGACGATTTCTAGGAGGTATTTTGTTTTGAGTTTTTGACATCACTGAATCAAGGAATTTGTGCTTTATTTCACAAAGTACAAATTGGGGGAGATTGTTAGATATTGATTCAAGTGATGGTCAGGATCTGGACTACTGATCAGATACTGATGCTGACGTCATCAGTAATACGATGTCAGTTTTAGGTTGCTATCAGGATTACATAAAGATATACATCAGTCCAGAGATCAAGGGAGATTGACATGTCGGTTCCTGATTTATAGGAACACAGCTATCATTCAAGATATGTATTAAGAGTTGTATGTAATTGATTTAATATATCTTGTAATTGATAGGGTAGTTGTGTGATGTATATAAACACAGTTTAGGTTTTACATTTAAGTAATCGCTTACACGAGTTATCTTGTAACATAGAAGCTCTCAAGAACACAAGATTTTCTTGAGAGAGTTTGTAACAGTTTTATATCAGAGTTAATAAAGTTGTTATTTGATTCATACTTGTGTTATCATTTCTGTTTAAGTCAAAAATCTTATACAATTGTATTCAACCCCCCTTCTACAATTGTTCTTTACTGGGTAACACTACTCATTGTAAGAGTAGTTTCCTTGTTGACTCTTATTGCTGAGCTATTTTATCACCTTTAATATTAATTACGAAATTAATATTTAATTATGGTTTTGGGCCTCATTAATGGGCTTCATATCTGGACCAAACTAGGTCTAATTATTGCAACATTAATTGTATCTTTAGGGCTTATTTTTAGCCCATATCATTTGCCCCCCAACTTCTAGGAAAACTGATCAGGTTTTCCTTGAAGTTTTAACTGCCTTTCCTAAGACTCGGGTCGAGGTTTATCGTTGTACACTAGTGTTTCACGAGTACCGTCTTGATGTAAAGCGTGGAGCGACCGACGCATTTACGACGATTTTAAACGATGTTAAGCGGCACTAACAATCCTTAAACGACACTTGAACAATGTTAAGCGACGTTAAACGTCATTAAACGGCGCTAAATGATGCTAAACGGCCTCGGGATCGATTTCAGTCCTGGCTTATTGTTCATGTTCGAAACGACCTCAGGACCGGCCTTCGGCATCGACACGACCCTCGATCGGCCGAAGGTCGGTCGGCTGAAGCCTCCCGGGTTCCCCGGTCGGCTGAAGCCTTCTGGGCGCCCCGATCGTCTGGCCCCGGTTGGCTGAGGCCTTCCGGGCGTCCAAGTCGGCTGGCCCCGGTCGGCTGAAGCCTTTCGGGCGCCCCGGTCGGCTGAAGCCTTCCGGGCGCCCCGGTCGGCTGATGTCGGTCGGCCGAGGCCTTCCGGGGTACCCCGGTCGGTTAACACCGGTCGGTCGTGGCCTCCGGGACCGTCTTCGTGACGACCTTGGTTCCAGGACCTTGGCTTCTACCTTGAATATCATCCTTCAACATCGATACTAGAATATCAACGTCAATACTTGAACATTGAATTTTATTACTTGGAAGCCAACAATATGGTCATTCATGACTTTTGTTTAAGGCTCTACTAATATTTTGATTAGCACAACTAATCCAATACTTAGTACTAACTTCTTGATTAAGCCTTCTTAAGCATATTTAACTTTCTCAGCTCCTTTTGCCCTTTATATTATCTATTTCTTTTCCAGAATTCACGAGTTATAACGATTCTCTCCACCTGTAACAGATAGTTTTTCGTCCTATTTCTACATTTAATCGATACATGACCTGTAAACACGAACCGTCCTGTAGTTCGACCTGTGGTAGCAGGTCACCCTCTTTCTATAAAAGAAAGGGAGTATGCTTCATTTCTCTTCACTTCTTCATTTCTCAAATTTCTCTCAAGTCTTCAAGTTCTCTAGCTCTCAAGATTTCAAGCTTCAAGTTCGAGTTCAAGTTCGACATGGCTGACAACAACCGTGCACCTGCCCCGCGGTCTTCATGGCGGAAGCAATGAGGAAGAAGAGCATGGTAAGAACCACTAAAGGTATGAACAAACTCAAGCCTCCTACTTATGTTGAACATCGATTTCAATCTTTACTAGAGTTGTTAAGCATTATGAGGGAGACATTCCCCAATAGTTCGAGCTTGGACGCTTTTCATAGTCCTTGAAAGTTGAAGGAGATTGACGTCCAGATGATTAGAAACACATATAGCTTGTTAGGCCGAATACACAATTAATAATCAAATTCGTATGAGAGTTTAACAAGTAAGACGTTTAAGCACTTAAAAACTTCTTGTATTAAGAACCCTCTTCGTGATGTAAAATATCACAAAGAGCTGCTAGGTTACAATAAAAGATAATTCGTTGTATGATACCCTTCTAGGGTTAACCTAACTGTATTTATAAAACATACAGCTACGATACAATCTCTAATTGATATTCCTAATAATCAGCTATACAATGATATCAATTACAGATTGTCACACGTCTCCTAAGTCAACTCAATCTCTTTGATAGCTATCCAATCTTCAAAGATATTGCTTCCATAATTATCTTCAATAATTCTTCAAACACTGTTGACCAGTAGACGCTGCCTCCAGACAGAGTTTGACAAACTCTGTCGAGCTTCCATCTGTCAGAGTTTACACTGAACTCTGACTGCTTCCAGCTAAACTCTGATAATTCACTGTAACACTTAAACACTGATTAAAACACATCAATTATATTTAACAATCTCCCCCAACTTGTTCATTAGCAAAAATGCACAAGTTAATGACAATAATTGATGATGTCAAAACAAATAGACAAATACAGTGTTTATACAAATTCAGAGTTTAAGCTTCTACTTAACAAAATCTACAGAGAATAAGAAAATCCTTACAGACCTTAATCT
The DNA here is from genome assembly GCA_036435485.1 of Saposhnikovia divaricata. Classification (NCBI taxonomy): domain Eukaryota; kingdom Viridiplantae; phylum Streptophyta; class Magnoliopsida; order Apiales; family Apiaceae; genus Saposhnikovia; species Saposhnikovia divaricata. The sequence continues at coordinate 33,979,577 of CM071600.1, forward strand.
CTTATCTCTTCAAGATCTGGTATAGCTCTGAGATAATCTATGAGCAATCTTCTTTCTGCATTTTCAAGCTCAATCTTCATAGCTTCTTTAATCTCTCTGAGCTGAGGATCACTCTCATCTGTCTGATAGATAGCAGCCCTAAGATCATAGATTTTGTTTCTTCTCATCTCATTTCCCAGTCTGATAAATTTGACTTCTTCTGACTGTGAATTGAAGTCAAGTACTGTGATTCCCAAATCAGTCTTTAATTTTGCAGTACCTTTCTTCATTTCAATAAGATTTCCATTGTAATCCCTGTACTTAGGAACATATCTGCTATTATACTTCTCTCCTCTGATTGCCAAATTCTGAAGCATCCTCTGTCTGAGCACATTAACAACTGATTGAGTCCTTTGACTGTTCACCTTGAAAAGATATAGAACATATTCTAGTTCTTCCCAATATTTCAAGCCAATATCATTCTCACCAATTCTAAATACTGTCCCATCAGCCATGAAGTACAAGAGAAAGTCCTTCTTTAAACTCTTCTGATGAACTAATTGTACTGATTCCAGTCTGTCCAAACTCTCTTGAGTGACACCATGACCTGGAACAGCCAGTGAAGAAGGATCTCTAGGACCAGTATATTGCCTTTTGTCTCTGTGTGAACCTAGTCCACCCTTATTGTTTCCAACTTTACCAGACAAGGCTCTTCCATCAGAAATATTCATAGAAACTCCAGATAATATATTTGGATCTTGAATTGTTCCTTTCCCAAAAACTGATTTCAACTGAGAAGACTGTAAAGGTGTGGTCATAACTTGTGATGCAACAGAAGTTGTAACTTTCTTATGTGAACTTTCTCCTTCAATGCCTTTCAGCTTGAGTTGAGCTTCTGCTGCCATTGTTTCCTTTGAAAACTGAGATCTTTGACTAACATCAGCCCTTTCCTTGATCACAACACCTTTAACAACAGGCCTAGGAGCTTTTCCTCTTTGTAACTTACCAGACTTTAAAGCCTTGAGATGTTCTTCTTGTAAACTCTTTTCTTCAGCTTCAATGTTGTAAGAACCCCAAATTTTGGATATAATTAAAACTTTTTATTAAGTAATGATAAAATGAGGAACAATGATTCCGACAACAAGGTCACCAGCTCTAATGAATGGTGGTTTCAAAGAACAATGATTGTAATGAATGGATATTGCTTTGGACAATGATCTTGATGCATTGGTATATTGTCAGAATAGAGTAATTCGATGGTTGAGGACCTAGATAAGAATAATCTACCATCCAGGAGGGAGCTAATGGATCCTTGAAGGGAAATGAGTACGTGCATAGTGTTTCCCGTACGTGCATAGTGTTTCCTGTACGTGCATAGTAATTTGGTGGATGAATAGCGATTTTGTAAGTTGGAAAACTTTTCACGCCACCCTATGTACGGGACGTGATATGGATGTTTCGAAGTCATATTAGTAATACGCGGAGGAAATAAGTGAATGCAGAGACGATCGGAATTCAGAAATTCCAAATTCTTTTTCGGTATAATATTTGACCGGACAGTGGATTAAATATTATTATAATCCAAGAATTGAGATATTAACTTTGAGGATTTGATATTTTGGGATGTTATTATATTGATTTAAGAATGAAGGTAGGAAACCACTGAGGAGTGGTTATGGCTACAATGTAATAATTGATATTTGGAAAGAATGAATGGAATTCGACTTTATTATTTCTATGTCTTGAAGAATGCTAAAGGGTAACAACATAGGTAAGAATAATCTATCTTCTAAGGGAATAAGATATGGCAATTTCAAGCAGGAGAATATTCTCATGTCATCCAGATCGGTAACGATTAATCCAGTAGTTCCGTAGAAAGGATAAGGAACGATCGAAAGAGAATACGGACAATTGTACCACCCTAAGAGAACAAGTAAAGAATACATAATGAATAGTGTTTTGGTGGGAGTATATAATAATATGAGACGACACTATATAGAAGCATTCGGAACGGAATTCCGAGTTCGTATTAGTGATCCAGGGGGAAAATAAGTGTATGTAAAAGCTGTCGGATTCTGAAAAAACCGCACTTTTATTTTCTCCGAGAGTTCCCTGGACACTGATAGCCTTAAGTATTTAACGAATGGATTTAAGGAATATAAATTGGAAAGTTAGAATGAAAGATGGAGAATGAAAGTATTAATATTAAAAAGGATTCCCGGTAAACCCTAATTAGAAATCCGTGAAATATTCCTACGAACGATCAATCGAAACGGGCAATAACCGGACAAAGAGACAAGCAGAGAGCCAAGAGGTATGATGAGCTAGTGGAAGGTGACATAATCACTTTATGCAATATAAGATCAAAGAGACCAAGCTAGTTACAAAGATAACTAGCAATCTTAGCAATCAAACCAAGTACTTAGCATGCTTTCTCATCCTACCACACCAAATTAAACACTTGTCCACCAAGATGATGTATGCCATGACCTAGTACCTTTAATAAAGCAACTTTATGTTAGATATTTTCACAATAATGCAAGAGAGCAAGGAACCAAGCCAAGAAAACACCACCACTCTCCATTTTCCTTTCCATTCGACTTCTTGCATAATTCAAGATCCAAAGTCCAACTTCCAACCATTGTTAAATCTCAAGAAAATTAAGGTGAGTCCTATATTTCATAACTAAGATATCCTATGAATTTCATCTTCAAATTCCATACCAATCTTGAGATATAAAATCAAGAAGATGGTGATGAATAGTAACTTTTAAGTATTAACTTTGTGTTCTTGTTTTCTTTTGATTGATTCAAGTATACTAAGGCTACTTAATGATCATTCAAGGCTTAACAAGTGTTATTCACTCTCCAAGGAAGGTATAAAGCTCAAGAACCCTTAGTACTACTTTGAGTTTATGGATCTTTTTGGATGGATATGTGATGGAGAGGTGTTAGTATGCTTAGATCCATGTATGTATAATTGGTTGTTATTGATATTTCATACTTGTTGGATTTGAGTTGTTCTTGAGATATCATGACTTAGAATAGATGAGAAACTTTAGGTCTTGAATTGGTTGTTGTTGGAGGATGATTTGATAATGATAAAAATTTGGAAAAGCGTGTAAACATAGCCGTTATAATGCCCGATTTTACAATACCATGTTTTGTATGCCATTTTCCATGTCGAACCCCTACTGTCCAGAGACCTTATCTGCCATGATAGGATAGGTAATGTTCTAAGCTTCGTTTTGATATAAAGATCACGTGAAACGGACTTACGGTTTAGGAGTTACGGCCGGATTACTAAAAGTAGTTCGAATCCGTAAACGAAAGTTCGTAACTGTAATTGAACCCTCGTAAACTATGTAACGTCATGGTGAATCTTGGTAAATAAATACTAGAGGTAAAAAGGAAGGTGTGAAAGAAAACCGTATGTCAAAAGGATCATTTTTCGATTTATTAAAAATGTTCGAGTCGAGGTTAAACGCGAACGAACCCCTAAAAGACGACTCTTTTATAACTTCGGTAAAACACTTAGAAAACGGGCGATAAAACTCGGAGTATAGCATTGGTTCGTAACGATCGACCTTAGAACTCATATGACTTAAGTATGTCCCAAGTATAAGTACAATGACATGTCGTATTAACGAACGAATGTCGGGTCGGATCAGTGATAAAAGTAATCCACTAAAAGGGGTATAACGAGATAACTCGAGAACGTGTTTCGAATTAAGTATAACTTAACTTTTAATTTTTTAAGTGATTAATCCCGAATGCCTTGGCTATTTATAGATCACCAAGCTGAACCGGGACCCGCTACCACTACCCCTTACCGTACTCGACTACCAGGCAAGTTTCAATTCCCTTCTTTTAGGCTGTTGTTGTGATTGAATAAATATATATATATATATGATTGCTGATATACATATGCCATTGCATGCATGCCTACTTTCAAGTTGAATTGATATACTTGTTCCCTGAATGTTATTGTTGGCTTATAAGCTAGATAGTTATATATCAATTATAAGCCGGTTATTGTAAGACCCTCATAGAAGGGCGTATACATCTTATTAATCAAATATAGACCGGGAGTCAATATTCCTTGATATATCGAGATTACCTCGGAGGAAAATATTTAAGTAAATATTTTCTATTATTCAGGCGACGAATATTATTTGAATATTCGTTCGAGATTATTTATTTTAATGATCCTTACTTCAAATAATTATTTGAACGTAATCATTCGACGAATAATATTTGTCAATATTCATTCAGAGTCGAATTGATTATCGATTATTATTTCGAATACTCTTCTAAAGATGAGACTACTAAATGAATATTATGTGGACATTCATTTAGAATATTATTTTATTAAATAAATATTACTTTTGAAAATTCATTTAAGGTATTAAGTACTTGATGAATATTATCTTCAATATTCATCTGAAGCTTGATTTACTTATCGAATATTATATCGAATATTCCTTTAAAGCTTGGATTACTAAATGAATATTACTTGATATTCATTTAGGATATTATTTATTAAATGAATATTACTTTATTGATATTCATTTAAATTCCTAATTAATTATGAATATTATTTTGAATATTCATCCAGGGTTCTATTTAATCATCGAATATTATTTTAAATATTTTAAATATTCCTTTCAGGTCTTATTAATTAATGAATATTATTTGGAATATTCATTTGAATATTTAATTATGCAATAAATATTCTCTCGATATTTCTTCAAGAATTATTTGAAAAATACTCTGATTAAAGATATTCTTTCATGTTCCCGAATATTCTTTAAATATTTTTAATTCAATAAATATTCTCTGAATATTTATTCCATACTTAGAATAACCTCAATAAGGTTTATCTTCTTCGATTATTACGAAAAATATTTCGGAGTCATATTATTATTAATCCTATATCAAGGAAGGTTCTCAGACATCATTCTTCTTTGAGTCTACCTCCTTAATAATAAGGGAACCTTACTTGGAAAATGTTATTTATCTTGTCGACTTCCCGGTCATAAAGTATTCCCTTCACTCGCAACTCGGGTGCTGTTGACTTATTAAGTCGTTGCTTACCTTCTCATCTTTCGAGGGGTAAGATTACTGGAACAAGTTGATATCCGTTACCAAGTAATAGCTTGGGAGTTATTGGTAAATTTTCCTTCCCAACTAGATACGACTACTTTGTGGAGTCTTATCAACAAGTATTATACTTGGGGAAAGGGGGACGAACGTTACATTCAGAATCATGAATTCTATTTGAACTAGGAGTCGTGTAAGAGGCCGAGTAGCGCCGGTCCATCCCCTTTGGCCCAACCGTTGGCCGGGGAGAGCTAGTAAGGCGGTACACAAGTAAAGCCGTCAGTTCTTCCTTCTACCGGTAGTAAATCTAAATTGAGCTGTACGATCTCGACTGATCATCAAGATTGGAACAGCGGGCGCGGTGAATACTCCATCATTGGTTCATCATCCAAATTTATTTATTTCCTGCAATATGATTACTGTTGGCAGAGTTGAAAAAGGGTCATAACTGGAATTGCAACCTTTTCTTGCAAGTTCCTCTTCTTAATAACAATAAGAATATCTCGCTTACTTTGATGTAGCAGATATTTCTACAAACAAATACTTTAAGTTACCTTGTAACTTCATCGTTCATATTATACTGGCATCATTTCCGTAAATGCATGGCATATGGTTTGAAAGATACTTTTGAACTGTTATACATTATCATTCAGTTATATATTATTGTTGGTGGGCTATTGCTCACCCTTGCTTTATTATTATATCACAACAACAGCTAGACCAGATGACTCGCACAAGGCGCACTCGACGCAGGCGAGGACGATGAGACTACCAGAGCTGAAGAAGAAGATATTGGTAGGGTATATTTATTCTTTCAGTACCAAGAATATGGTCTAGTATGACTAATGTAAATGGATGGCAAAGAGTATGTATTTATATTGAAATTCTTTTGGATTGTAAGAACTCATAATGCGATTAATAAAATTTGATTGTTACTCTGATTTCATCTCTGGGACTATAACGGGTGTGTTTTATATTGTTGTGTTGGGTCATAGAGACGTAATTTATTTTATGTTAAGGAAAGTTCAATTGTTGTGGACAGAATTGGGAACCGTAACCACCGGATCCCGGAACCCGGATCTGGGGGTGTTACAGAAGTGGTATCAGAGCGTACGTTATAAACCCTAGAGATGAGGCGACGTTAAAACAATAAATTCATTAAGATAATTAGAACTCTTGCCAAGTTCATAGTCGGACTACTTAATGTAGTGATGACATATAAAACCCTTATGGGAACTCTTAAGTATCGTGATAGTAACTTAGCTCGATATCGTATTGACGAGTAAGGCGACAGACCTTGAGGCATTCGAGCAGCAGCGCGATGATGCTTTATATGCTGAAGATCAGCGGGTAATTCGATGCAGTACCCTATTGGAGACCCGGAAGAGGTTCCAGTAGATAAGGAAAAATCCTGTTAGGATAAGGAGCTTACCCTTGAGGAATGAGGGTTGCAGCCAGAAAAACTGTGATGAGTAAAGTATAGTGCTCAGAAAAGGGAGCATAAAGAACTGAGTTATTAGCAAGAGAACTGAAGATTCATGTTGAATTCGTAGCCGGTCTACTGGAGTTAGTACCAGCAAGTAAGACGGATTGAAAGGATCACTTGAGATCTTATACGGGAATAGACGAGAATCCCTAGAGACTTCCATATTAACGAAGAAAGAGCTAGAGGGATGTATGATTATCAAAGACATCGATTTAGGGCGAGGAGCAGAGTCCCTAGGAATAGCTGAGTAGGAGGCAGTAAGTGCCATATCATTTGATAAATGAATTAGTATGAATATGGTCAGTAATAATTCGCCATGAGAAGGCAGGTGTCGTAGGCTGTAAATTATGGAACCAAATTGAGGTTAATAAGGTGGTTTTATTAAGGGAAATGTTCATTTTATGAATGAATCAGTTAGAAAACAAAGACATTGGGAAGTGATAGCATGATTGGATAAAGTTATATAAGGAAGTAGTAAGCAAGAAAATGATCTCAGAACCTACCGGAAGATAAGACCAGTGAGTCAGGATGAACTCGTAATGAGACTACTACCAGAGACTAAGTATAGGGCTAATTTAACTCAGTGAAATGATGAACCAGAAACGTTAGATGCATGTGATTCAGAGGAATATTAAATTCCTTCTTCTCTTTGAATGGATTATAGTAGTTACCTTAAGTTTACTCCGACACGGAATTATAATAGATCAAGTAATACGATCAGCAGTTAAAGAGAAAAATGTGAGAAAATCTTCCTGGAGCTAAAAGGTGAAATTGGTAATGACCAAGAGCTGGCATTGCTTAATGGAAAAAGGAGACTTTGTGCTTCCAATGACGCTTCGCATAAAGGGTTAGGTAGACCGACATTTGGTAGTATTAAATATCAGGACGTTGTGACAGGTTTCAGTTTGAAACTATTGATTCCCTTCTAAGGGATGGATATAATTGATTCCTCTCCAGTGGGTAAACTTCCAATCTGATGATGATTATTTCGTTAAATATGACTGCTTATGATTCCACCTGCTTGGAGGTTCATAAAACTATTCTTCAGGTTTCGAAACTGGTCTCCTTAATGTTACCAGTAGGTGGGTAGATTTATCAAAATTTCCCTGAGTCTGGAAAGGAATTCGGTGAATTTTGGCAAACCTTGTCTTTCTGATTATCAGAGAATGTCATGGAAGAGAGTAAAAATTGGAGCAAACCCTGTGATTTGGGTAAGGATGCTGTAAAATGGGTTAGTAAACGGACCCTGAGCATTACAATCGACGGTAGTGATAAAATGATGAAGTGAGATTGGACGAAAATAGGAAATGTAAGTAAGAAACCAACCGGACTGAGAAATTCCAGGATTGACTTAAATGAAAAGGCTGTTATGCCAGGAATGGTAAGCTTGTGTGGCACGCAGGATTGATAAGAATAGTTGAAAAGATAAAAGTGGAGGAAAGGTGACCGGAGACGGTGCCGAGTAGTCGATTAAGACTTATATGGAGTAAAGTTTTGGAAAGGTAGAAAGGTATCAAAGAAGAAGGCACTATGCCGGCAATTGCTAGAAAAGTAATGCTATTAGCCAACCCCTAAAATCATATATTTTTATGTGTGGCCAGTTGAGGCCAAGTCACAACGGACTATAAAGTGACTAGACCAGCAATGAAAAGACAAAGCAGGGTTGCTTCTAAGAAAGCACCGACTGCAAGGGCTTCTGATATAAAGGAAACATTAATGAGATCGTTTGAATCTTCTGCCGAACAACCCATGTTTTGATTGGGAATTCACTAGACTTTTTTTTGGGATGGGGTCACCCGTACTAAAGTGACTCATGTGTATATGGTTGTCCAAGATTTCGAGTAAAATGGAAGTATAGTGACTTGAGATGTATGACGTTAGGGTATCATGAATACCATGAATATATTATGACGGAGGAAAGTAAACAATGAAGGTATATGAAGAGGGTATAGAAAAGGTCAGAAATTGAACAGTATGCTGTATGAATTTTGTCTGAGGCAAGTACCTTTGCGAAGAACGATAAGCACTAAGAGATTCACGTTGAACTCGACCAATATCTTCCAGAACATCCTTGCTACCATTAACAAGTTCGGTAAGAGAAGAGATAGGCATACGTTGCCTTTTTGGAAGGCCAAATAGGCTGACAACTATCTGAAAGAAGAGGGTGGCATTAAACCACCGATCGATTATCAAATGAGAATGATTGAAAAGAGACCTTTATTAAGGATACATGATCTGATTGCCAATTATAAGATGCAAGAATTCCTTGGCAGTTGAATTAAGGATAGGATATCCATAAATTAAGACAAACCCTGGGGAATGCACAAGGGGTGGCATTAACCCTAATAACGACATTATGACTTCAGATGATATGAGCTGGACTTGCTAAGGCAACAATGACCGGTAAGGATTATTAAAAAGAGTTCTGGAAAGAACATAGATAGAATTATTAGAGTATTGATCAAGGACATTTTGATATACCCGGTACCCAGAAAATACCGGAGGAATGATAAGGATGGCCTATGAAACCTTACAAGGAAAAAGGTAATATTCCGAACTTCAAAAATGGAAGTTTGGTAAGGAATGTATGACATCGTAACAATAATTCCAGATGAGGCATGTATGAAACCCTGAGGAAGTATGGGTTTAACCTATAAAGGTTGAGATTATCCTAAGATAAAGAAAGAACTAAGAAAAGAAGTATCCTAAGTAGGATTGGGAATAAACGTGATAAAGTTCCCACGGGTAGGTGGAAGCAATGACTTATAGAAATGACTGATAGTTATATTTTCTCCTTCAGCAGAGCTTAAGGGAGAATGCTTTAACCCAACAGTGATGGGAATGAGGTAGAAAAAAAACTTGAGCTGGAATGTACCCAGAAAACATGGATTACAAGAAATCATTATCATCAAGAAAGGCCAATGAGGTGGCCGACAATCTAAGTATAAAGGAATAATTACAAATGTTCATACCGAAGAAACAGGATGATATTTGGAAGGACCTTGAAGGTCATATCGGAAGGGAGGAATTTACATTCCTTCTGATGACTGTGCAAGAATTAACAGTAATAATAGTTTAAGTAAAGATTCGATTCCTGATGGAGTCTTAAGCATGTTACGTACCTTAGAAGGTCCCGTTTTGAGGCAAACCAGGACCATGGTACAAAATTGGTGAAGTAAACCGTTAAGTTTCCAGTCTTTTATGGAAGATGCATAAGTGATAGTTTCAACAACCGGACCTGCTGCGATGCTTGAAACTCTTCTGCAATTCTATCTGCTTCACGTTATATCTACATCAAGTTCAGGAAGTGTTCCTTATGGATAAGGAATAATGATTACTTTGTCTCCCTAAGGGATTTGAAACCCGTAGGGTTAGCTATTAACGCACTACGTAAACAACAAGCGATGGTGATTCTTCTAAGAAAGGAGATGACAACGTAAAGATAAAGAAAGTGTTGCTATTGATAAGCTAAATGGCATGTTGATGAATGACAAGCAAGTTTGTGTTAGTGTACTTCTGCACAAACAAGATAGAGAATATGAGGTTGATAATTCGTGATGCTAAACGTATTCCCGTAGAAAGAATTAATGAGACTGGGAGGGAAGGGCGGTTGAGCCCAAGACTTATTGGGCCACCTGAGAGTTTAAAGTGTTCGGACGGCGGTATTCGAGCCAGCCTTACCCCCAAAATTATAGCACGGTCATAACGGGTTTTCATGTGGCCAGGCTACGCCAGTAAAATGCAGATGTTCAACAGATGATAGGAGTACGAGCATGTAGATATACGACCTGGTCTGACTTACGAAAGACAACCTGTGGAAAACCACGGATAGAAAAGAACAAGTGATGAGAAATAAGGTTGGCAGAAGTAGATTATATGAATCTAAGTTAAAGGAATCGGGCCAGATTCATTTCGGAAAGTTTAAATTGGAATAACGTGATGATCATAGAATAAATGAGACGGAATACCGATAAGGAGGTACCAAGTGCAAAAAGGTGTCTCAATAAAGAGGTGAAGGTGAAAGTAAATAATAGAAATGAGTAAGAATCAGCTAATAAGAAGGATGTGATTGATAAAGAAAAGGCTGGGGAAGCAGCTATGGAATGAGAAGCAAGGAATGTTATGAATGGGTTTTCTAATGAATTCTCAGGATGACAACCTGATAGTGTCAATATTATAGTTATGAAAAAAAAAAGCTAGTAACATGATATGGGATGTCAGTAATAATGATGTCAAGTGAGAAATCTAAGATTTAACCTGAAAGGTTGAAGGATTTCCCGAATGTGAGTATCGCTAAGATTGAACAAGAGTATTTGTCCATAGAATAATGGACAAAGCAGCAAGATATGTTGACACGTGAGATTGTGATCAAATAGTATTGGATATAATTATGATTAATTTCTTCTTTGATAAACCTCTAAAGTTTAGAGGTAAATTCTGAGTATGATATTCTACAATCATGAAAGCTTTCTATAATCCTTTAGAACTGTTTTCTCTTCTTCTCTCTTATTCATCTTCTTTATGAATTGAGAAGAACAACCCTTTTAGGAGGGGAGGTACTGCTACGTGACTATCTGTCTATGTGATAGAAGTCTAAGTGGAATGCCATGACTTGTTTAATTGCTTGTCAAGTACTAAAGGCTGGCCCCCTTTTGTACTAACTATGCAATATAACAAATGTTCAATTGATCATAGTGATCTCTCAATAAATATTTCCACTTCTCTATATTGATCGAGGTTGCGAAGATTAAAGCGATCAGGAAATGCACAGTACGAGCGAGGTTACCTCCGAATCGTAGGGTGATAGTGATACCAATGTTACTGCAGGTATCAATAAGGATAAGACTGAGTAAGAGTATAACCCGGATAGTGAGTTGTACAAAAAGTAGCAATGTTTATGGAAAAAGGATAAAGTATGGATTGTAGCATTAGAAGATGTGCTGAGAAAGGGTAGAACGACTAAGAATTTACCGGGAAGCTAAAAAGTGGACGATAGGAAAACGACTCTTCGCTTCCTATCTGATTCCGGGACGGAATCCTTTTAAGGAGGGGAGACTGTAAGAACCCCAAATTTTGGATATAATTAAAACTTTTTATTAAGTAATGATAAAATGAGGAACAATGATTCCGACAACAAGGTCACCAGCTCTAATGAATGGTGGTTTCAAAGAACAATGATTGTAAATATTGCTTTGGACAATGATCTTGATGCATTGGTATATTTTCAGAATAGAGTAATTCGATGGTTGAGGACCTAGATAAGAATAATCTACCATCCAGGAGGGAGCTAATGGATCCTTGAAGGGAAATGAGTACGTGCATAGTGTTTCCCGTACGTGCATAGTGTTTCCTGTACGTGCATAGTAATTTGGTGGATGAATAGCGATTTTGTAAGTTGGAAAACTTTTCACGCCACCCTATGTACGGGACGTGATATGGATGTTTCGAAGTCATATTAGTAATACGCGGAGGAAATAAGTGAATGCAGAGACGATCGGAATTCAGAAATTCCAAATTCTTTTTCGGTATAATATTTGACCGGACAGTGGATTAAATATTATTATAATCCAAGAATTGAGATATTAACTTTGAGGATTTGATATTTTGGGATGTTATTATATTGATTTAAGAATGAAGGTAGGAAACCACTGAGGAGTGGTTATGGCTACAATGTAATAATTGATATTTGGAAAGAATGAATGGAATTCGACTTTATTATTTCTATGTCTTGAAGAATGCTAAAGGGTAACAACATAGGTAAGAATAATCTATCTTCTAAGGGAATAAGATATGGCAATTTCAAGCAGGAGAATATTCTCATGTCATCCAGATCGGTAACGATTAATCCAGTAGTTCCGTAGAAAGGATAAGGAACGATCGAAAGAGAATACGGACAATTGTACCACCCTAAGAGAACAAGTAAAGAATACATAATGAATAGTGTTTTGGTGGGAGTATATAATAATATGAGACGACACTATATAGAAGCATTCGGAACGGAATTCCGAGTTCGTATTAGTGATCCAGGGGGAAAATAAGTGTATGTAAAAGCTGTCGGATTCTGAAAAAACCGCACTTTTATTTTCTCCGAGAGTTCCCTGGACACTGATAGCCTTAAGTATTTAACGAATGGATTTAAGGAATATAAATTGGAAAGTTAGAATGAAAGATGGAGAATGAAAGTATTAATATTAAAAAGGATTCCCGGTAAACCCTAATTAGAAATCCGTGAAATATTCCTACGAACGATCAATCGAAACGGGCAATAACCGGACAAAGAGACAAGCAGAGAGCCAAGAGGTATGATGAGCTAGTGGAAGGTGACATAATCACTTTATGCAATATAAGATCAAAGAGACCAAGCTAGTTACAAAGATAACTAGCAATCTTAGCAATCAAACCAAGTACTTAGCATGCTTTCTCATCCTACCACACCAAATTAAACACTTGTCCACCAAGATGATGTATGCCATGACCTAGTACCTTTAATAAAGCAACTTTATGTTAGATATTTTCACAATAATGCAAGAGAGCAAGGAACCAAGCCAAGAAAACACCACCACTCTCCATTTTCCTTTCCATTCGACTTCTTGCATAATTCAAGATCCAAAGTCCAACTTCCAACCATTGTTAAATCTCAAGAAAATTAAGGTGAGTCCTATATTTCATAACTAAGATATCCTATGAATTTCATCTTCAAATTCCATACCAATCTTGAGATATAAAATCAAGAAGATGGTGATGAATAGTAACTTTTAAGTATTAACTTTGTGTTCTTGTTTTCTTTTGATTGATTCAAGTATACTAAGGCTACTTAATGATCATTCAAGGCTTAACAAGTGTTATTCACTCTCCAAGGAAGGTATAAAGCTCAAGAACCCTTAGTACTACTTTGAGTTTATGGATCTTTTTGGATGGATATGTGATGGAGAGGTGTTAGTATGCTTAGATCCATGTATGTATAATTGGTTGTTATTGATATTTCATACTTGTTGGATTTGAGTTGTTCTTGAGATATCATGACTTAGAATAGATGAGAAACTTTAGGTCTTGAATTGGTTGTTGTTGGAGGATGATTTGATAATGATAAAAATTTGGAAAAGCGTGTAAACATAGCCGTTATAATGCCCGATTTTACAATACCATGTTTTGTATGCCATTTTCCATGTCGAACCACTACTGTCCAGAGACCTTATCTGCCATGATAGGATAGGTAATGTTCTAAGCTTCGTTTTGATATAAAGATCACGTGAAACGGACTTACGGTTTAGGAGTTACGGCCGGATTACTAAAAGTAGTTCGAATCCGTAAACGAAAGTTCGTAACTGTAATTGAACCCTCGTAAACTATGTAACGTCATGGTGAATCTTGGTAAATAAATACTAGAGGTAAAAAGGAAGGTGTGAAAGAAAACCGTATGTCAAAAGGATCATTTTTCGATTTATTAAAAATGTTCGAGTCGAGGTTAAACGCGAACGAACCCCTAAAAGACGACTCTTTTATAACTTCGGTAAAACACTTAGAAAACGGGCGATAAAACTCGGAGTATAGCATTGGTTCGTAACGATCGACCTTAGAACTCATATGACTTAAGTATGTCCCAAGTATAAGTACAATGACATGTCGTATTAACGAACGAATGTCGGGTCGGATCAGTGATAAAAGTAATCCACTAAAAGGGGTATAACGAGATAACTCGAGAACGTGTTTCGAATTAAGTATAACTTAACTTTTAATATGTTAAGTGATTAATCCCGAATGCCTTGGCTATTTATAGATCACCAAGCTGAACCGGGACCCGCTACCACTACCCCTTACCGTACTCGACTACCAGGCAAGTTTCAATTCCCTTCTTTTAGGCTGTTGTTGTGATTGAATAAATATATATATATATATGATTGCTGATATACATATGTCATTGCATGCATGCCTACTTTCAAGTTGAATTGATATACTTGTTCCCTGAATGTTATTGTTGGCTTATAAGCTAGATAGTTATATATCAATTATAAGCCGGTTATTGTAAGACCCTCATAGAAGGGCGTATACATCTTATTAATCAAATATAGACCGGGAGTCAATATTCCTTGATATATCGAGATTACCTCGGAGGAAAATATTTAAGTAAATATTTTCTATTATTCAGGCGACGAATATTATTTGAATATTCGTTCGAGATTATTTATTTTAATGATCCTTACTTCAAATAATTATTTGAACGTAATCATTCGACGAATAATATTTGTCAATATTCATTCAGAGTCGAATTGATTATCGATTATTATTTCGAATACTCTTCTAAAGATGAGACTACTAAATGAATATTATGTGGACATTCATTTAGAATATTATTTTATTAAATAAATATTACTTTTGAAAATTCATTTAAGGTATTAAGTACTTGATGAATATTATCTTCAATATTCATCTGAAGCTTGATTTACTTATCGAATATTATATCGAATATTCCTTTAAAGCTTGGATTACTAAATGAATATTACTTGATATTCATTTAGGATATTATTTATTAAATGAATATTACTTTATTGATATTCATTTAAATTCCTAATTAATTATGAATATTATTTTGAATATTCATCCAGGGTTCTATTTAATCATCGAATATTATTTTAAATATTTTAAATATTCCTTTCAGGTCTTATTAATTAATGAATATTATTTGGAATATTCATTTGAATATTTAATTATGCAATAAATATTCTCTCGATATTTCTTCAAGAATTATTTGAAAAATACTCTGATTAAAGATATTCTTTCATGTTCCTGAATATTCTTTAAATATTTTTAATTCAATAAATATTCTCTGAATATTTATTCCATACTTAGAATAACCTCAATAAGGTTTATCTTCTTCGATTATTACGAAAAATATTTCGGAGTCATATTATTATTAATCCTATATCAAGGAAGGTTCTCAGACATCATTCTTCTTTGAGTCTACCTCCTTAATAATAAGGGAACCTTACTTGGAAAATGTTATTTATCTTGTCGACTTCCCGGTCATAAAGTATTCCCTTCACTCGCAACTCGGGTGCTGTTGACTTATTAAGTCGTTGCTTACCTTCTCATCTTTCGAGGGGTAAGATTACTGGAACAAGTTGATATCCGTTACCAAGTAATAGCTTGGGAGTTATTGGTAAATTTTCCTTCCCAACTAGATACGACTACTTTGTGGAGTCTTATCAACAAGTATTATACTTGGGGAAAGGGGGACGAACGTTACATTCAGAATCATGAATTCTATTTGAACTAGGAGTCGTGTAAGAGGCCGAGTAGCGCCGGTCCATCCCCTTTGGCCCAACCGTTGGCCGGGGAGAGCTAGTAAGGCGGTACACAAGTAAAGCCGTCAGTTCTTCCTTCTACCGGTAGTAAATCTAAATTGAGCTGTACGATCTCGACTGATCATCAAGATTGGAACAGCGGGCGCGGTGAATACTCCATCATTGGTTCATCATCCAAATTTATTTATTTCCTGCAATATGATTACTGTTGGCAGAGTTGAAAAAGGGTCATAACTGGAATTGCAACCTTTTCTTGCAAGTTCCTCTTCTTAATAACAATAAGAATATCTCGCTTACTTTGATGTAGCAGATATTTCTACAAACAAATACTTTAAGTTACCTTGTAACTTCATCGTTCATATTATACTGGCATCATTTCCGTAAATGCATGGCATATGGTTTGAAAGATACTTTTGAACTGTTATACATTATCATTCAGTTATATATTATTGTTGGTGGGCTATTGCTCACCCTTGCTTTATTATTATATCACAACAACAGCTAGACCAGATGACTCGCACAAGGCGCACTCGACGCAGGCGAGGACGATGAGACTACCAGAGCTGAAGAAGAAGCTATTGGTAGGGTATATTTATTCTTTCAGTACCAAGAATATGGTCTAGTATGACTAATGTAAATGGATGGCAAAGAGTATGTATTTATATTGAAATTCTTTTGGATTGTAAGAACTCATAATGCGATTAATAAAATTTGATTGTTACTCTGATTTCATCTCTGGGACTATAACGGGTGTGTTTTATATTGTTGTGTTGGGTCATAGAGACGTAATTTATTTTATGTTAAGGAAAGTTCAATTGTTGTGGACAGAATTGGGAACCGTAACCACCGGATCCCGGACCCCGGATCTGGGGGTGTTACAAATGTCCTCAATTGTAACTCCTTCCTCATTCTCTTCAATAAATAACCTAGCAGCCAATTCTTCATCAGTCTGTGGATTAGAAGGTAATAGCAAACTCTTGGTCTTTGAAGTACCTTGAGTATCAGTATTTATTCCAACAAACTGTGATTTAGATGACTTGCTAGTTTTCAAAGTTTGAAATTCTTCAGTTTTGTTCTTTCCTTTACTACTTGCTCCTCCATCTCCAGCACTATCCCTTCTGACAACTCTCTCCCCCTTTTTGACATCATCAGGAATAAGAATAGATGTAATTAACTCCAAGGAAGTAGCAATAGAATCAATTTTAACAGATAAGGCAGACTGATTCTCTTCAACTCTACCCAGCCTGGCAAAGAGATTGTCTTGAGCTTTAGAAAATTTTGTATTCATGAGTTTAGACTCTCTTTCCATTTTCATTTCTCTAGTTACGATCTCAGTCCTCAAATCAGTGATTGCCTTTGAAGTGTCATCAAATCTTTTATCCAGAGTTTTGACTTGAACTACAGTTGCTTTTAAGCAAGAAAGAATCTCTGGATTGGAGATAGTGTCAGCAGTTTGCTTAACAAAATCAGCTGCTCTCCCTCGTGGAAAAATGCAATCCTCTTTGTGCCAGTCAGCAGAAAATTGTGCAAGTTTTGCTCTCTCAATTTCATGAGACTTACAAGGTTGAGTGAAAGATGTATGTTTATTGTCTGTTTGTACTGGTGCACTCAGAGAAGAATCAGAGTTTGCACTGCTTTCACCTTCAGGTTCAACACTTGCAGCTTTAACATGTTCATCTTCAAGTAAAACACTGTGCTGAGCATTGTCAGCCACAGTTTTAGCAATTTCTTCTGCAGCCTTGTCAAGATTTTCTCCGTGTTGCTCAGGCTCAGCAACAGAGTTTACATTTTTGTCATCAACAGGCATAGACTGAGAAGTAGCCTTGGTTGTTTGATCAATCTCATCTCCTCCTTCAACAGTTTGGTGAGCATCAGAGAGTAACTCTGTATGTGATGCTACAGTTTCAGAAAGAACAACTGTAGGTTGATCAGCTGCACCAGTATCAGAGATAGGATCAGAGAATGGCATGAATGAATCAAGAATATCATTCATTGGAGAAAAGCCATCTCTAGTATCCTCTTTTGCAGGCATTTTGTCCTCTGCAGGCATTTCAACCTCTGCAGGTATTTCAACCTCTGCAGGCATTTTATCTTTTTCAACCTCAACAGTAGGTGTTTGCTGTGAAACCACCTCTGGAGCTTCAACATTGTCATCAACAGAATCAGAGATTACCAGTTTTCTTCTTTTCTCTAGAGGCACTTCATCTGAATCCTCTTCACTAGATTGTGCTACCACTGAGAGTGACTTAGGTATGTTTGCCGTTTGTTTTATTCTTTTCATTCTTCTAGTATAAACAGCTCCAGGAGATGTCTGTTTTGCTTTCATTTGTGTCTCTATTGCCTTCTTAACTCTTGCATGTCGTTCAGTGATTGCCTTCTTAACTCTTTTTGCTTTAAACTGTGATTGTGGTGGAGATTGTGATGATTCAGAGTTTGTTTCTGGAGTGTGTGAAGGTTGTTTTGTAGGTGCTGAGGGAGTAGGTGATGTAGGTGGTTCAGTGTTTGGTGTTTGAGTACGATCAATGTTTAATGGTTCAGGTTGTACTTCTGGTTGTGGTTCTGGTTGTGGTTGGTCCTGAGGTTGATTAAGAAAATTCTGCAAAGCAAGTGGCAGAACAAAGGCAGGTAAATTTTCTTTACCAACATCCTTATTAGTCATATCAGAGAATATTCTCTTGTTGACTCTAAAAGGATGAATTTCATCAGTATCAGCAATCTCTAGACCAGGTACACAAGCATTGAACAGCATTTGACAAAATCGAGCATAATAAACTGTAGTAGATTCTGACAGTTTATCACCTAAATTCATCAGAACATATCTACCAAAATCAAAATTACTACCATAGAGTAGAGAATACCCGATTTGTAGACTGTCTATTGGAATGGCATCCCAGTTGGTGACTTTCTTCTGGAATGTCCTTGTAATGCAATCGAAGAAAAAGTTCCATTCTTTCCTGAGATTAGGCCTCTTTATACCGCCAAGCTTGTCAAGAGATTCCATGTAACCTATCTCCTGTAGCATATTTCTCAAGTGATGTTCAACCACATAAGTATAAGATGTATGTGCATCAAACCCCATTGTATCTCTGACAGTTTGTGGAGTAATCACAAACTCTTGTTCGTCATAAGTGAAGATGATGTTAGGAGTCCCATTTTCTCCTCCATCCACATATACTGAGTTTTGCCAAAAAGTGGCAATTTGAGATGCAGAGAGAGTACCAGGTCCAACCAGAGCTTGTCCAATCTCTGAGTCTCTCAAGAAATTCTGCATTAGATGAAACACTTCTGGAACACGTTCATGATAGAGTGGAGCTTCATAGTTGTTAGGGACAAACCGTAGACCAAGAGCAGTAAATGGTTTAGAAGCCATTGAGTTAAGAAATTTGCAAGAATCCCTAAGAGAAGTGTATGTAGGAAAGGTGTTTGCAAGAATGCCCAATTGAAAAGTGAGAGAACTGTGAGATGTAAAAATAAAACACAACCGTTTGGACATAAAAGTAATTAGAGTAATTAAAAACCCAATCTCTTATGTAATCAAACACTCAATCAGTTCCTAGATTAATGTGTAGTGGGACACGATAATGGGTGAGTGGGTCACATGCTCGTATTTTTAAGAAGTGAATTTTGGAAATTTAAAACAATAAAATATTTGATTTTAAAAAAATCAAATAACACTCTCTTAAAATACCTGGACCCTATTAAAACCAGAATATGAAGCGTTTACCTGTAACCATTAATAACCAGAATACGAAGCGTTTTAAGACTTCTTTGCTTACCCATCTCTATTTAAGGCCTAGAGACTTGTTCAGATTAGTTCACTATCCCTTTAACCTTTCATTCTCCCCTGAAAAATCAGAAACCCTTCAAACAACACACTCTGAATAACAATGACAAGCCTTACCATCAAAGAAAAGAATCTCCATCTCGTAGAGAATAGAGATATCTTCAACTATTCGCGTGAAGAGTTTGATGCGTTTGACTGGGAAAGGCAGCTTGAGACGCTGTGGCTGCAGATGGATGCCGGTCTGGAAGAGATCGAGAGAGAAAAACCTGCAAGAGTGATCGACATCGATGCTGCTCTCCAAGCAACATTAGCATGGCTTTCCTCGAAGGCATCCTCATCCAACACCACCAACCATTGTTAATGAATATGTCAGCAAAAATAACCTTATCCCTTCAACTTCCACCCAAATAAAGTGGCAAAGATGGGATCTGGGATGTTTGCTAACAATGGAGTGGTTTGGACTTGAACTTTTATTTTCCTGTTGAATAGATTAGCAGATAGAGAGAACAAAAAGATGTAATACTTGCTTGTAATCTCTTTCTTATTATCAATGAAAAATTCTGTTTCTCTAATCTTATTCAGTGTGTTCTGCAATTTTTATGTTTATGAACTGTTCTTCAAGGAAGTAAATCAAAGAAGAGAATATGAAAACTAATTAAAGTAATCATATAAGGGACAAATTCATGAACAATAATCACAATTAAATCAGGAACAGAACAGTTGTCAAAAGCCCTATTTACTCCAAAATTTTCAAATTATCCAAATGAAAATTTACCTTAGAGTACGAACCACGAATCAACAGCGTTTGTCAATTCTCCAACTTTATCACCGAAACCCTTTCATAAATTGCACAGTTGTGAAAATATGTGTGTGTGAAGCAGAGTTTACTAAATCAATTTTTAGAGCATCTAATTTTTCATAAAATCCATAAAGTAAATCAATAAACACTGGATGCACAAACTGTCATAGTAAACACTGAATGTATGATGAAAGCTAAACTCTGTAGTAATCAATATATATACAGTAACTTTTAATTTATTTTATACCCCCTCTATATATACATTTTTTTTAATTCTATTCATTCCAGTAATTAGTGGTTGGAACCAGTCACCAAAAATTCAAAAATTTTAGCCCTTATCATTTTGATAAGTTCCTGGGTCATCCTAGTATTTAACTAGTCACCAAAAATCAGAGAATTTTAGCACATATTATATACCAATAAGTTCCTGGGTCATCCTAGTATCCAACATAATCTCAAAGGAGTATAACAACCTATATACATTTTCTTTGGGGTATTGCAGTAAGCATTTTATTCTACCAGAGTATAACTAACAGAGTTTAGAGTTCATCAACATCAGTAGTTATTCATGTAAGGTAATGCACACAGTATTTATAGACTCAGAGTTTAGGACAAAATAAACTAAGAGATGCTATAAATATGAACCAGTATCATGCTGTGTTAACTTTCTGCACAATCTAAGATTAGATCACAATAACTCAGAAAGATTCATGATTAATTGCTGAGAATCATGCTTCATACATATTTCTTCATTGGTATTTTCATTCAGACAAAAATTAACTCAGAGTTCACAGAGTTTATCAAACTCATTAACAGTGTATGACATACAGACATGCTGACAGAGTTTAACAGAGTATGCATAACAGAGTTTAATCAACATAGTTCACTTAGCATTTAACCAATCAGGAAATATGAGTAATACAATACATAAGTAAAATTTGAATCTAACCAACATTCCTAGTCAGAACCAGAGACCATTCCTAGTTCATTGACCAGTCTTGTAAATGTAGCTTCACTCAATGGTTTAGTGAAGATATCTGCAAGCTGTTGTTCTGTAGACACAAAATGTAGTTCAATATTCCCTTCTTCCACATGTTCTCTGATGAAGTGGTACCTTATGCTGATGTGCTTGGTCATTGAATGCTGTACTGGATTACCTGTCATAGCAATAGCACTTTGATTATCACAGTAAATAGGAATTTTTCTGTACCTCAATCCATAATCCAGCAATTCATTCTTCATCCACAAGATCTATGCACAACAGCTACCAGCTGCAATATACTCTGCTTCAGCTGTAGATGTGGAAATTGATTTCTGTTTCTTGCTGTACCAGGAGACAAGTCTATCACCAAGAAATTGACAACTTCCATTAGTGCTCTTTCTGTCTATCTTGCAGCCTGCAAAGTCTGCATCAGAATACCCAAGTAGCTTGAAATCTGATTCTCTGGGGTACCACAGACCTAATGATATGGTGCCCTTGAGATACTTGAAGATTCTTTTTACAGCTGTTAGATGTGGCTCTCTAGGATCTGCCTGAAACCTTGCACAAAGACAGGTTGCATACATGATGTCAGGCCTACTAGCTGTCAAGTATAGTAGTGATCCTATCATGCCCCTGTAGTTTGTCATATCCACTGAAACTCCTGTGTTTTTATCCAATTTAGTTGCTGTTGCCATGGGAGTTGATGCAGATGAACAGTCAAGCATACCAAATTTCTTGAGAAGATTTCTGGTATATTTTTCTTGATTAATGAAAATACCGTCATTTGTTTGTCTCACCTGTAGGCCTAGAAAGTAACTAAGCTCTCCCATCATGCTCATTTGATACCTGTACTGCATGAGCTTGGCAAACTTTTTACAGAGTTTATCATTAGTAGACCCAAAGATAATGTCATCAACATATATCTGAACTAAAAGGAGGTCACTTCCTTGATTGAAATAAAACAGAGTTTTGTCAATTGTTCCTCTGTTGAATCCACTTTCTAGAATAAATTGAGCAAGTGTCTCATATCATGCTCTTGGTGCCTGCTTAAGTCCATATAGTGCCTTATCTAGCCTGTAGACATAATCTGGATATTTGGGGTCCACAAATCCTGGTGGTTGTTCAACAAACACTTCTTCTTCAAGCTTTCCATTCAGAAAAGCACTTTTCACATCCATCTGGAACACTTTGAATTTCT
Source organism: Saposhnikovia divaricata (assembly GCA_036435485.1). NCBI lineage: Eukaryota > Viridiplantae > Streptophyta > Magnoliopsida > Apiales > Apiaceae > Saposhnikovia > Saposhnikovia divaricata. The sequence continues at coordinate 34,002,209 of CM071600.1, forward strand.
TATGAGAGGCATATGCTAGAAAAATTCTGATTGCCTCCAACCTTGCAACTGGAGCAAATGTTTCATCATAGTCTATTCCTTCCTGTTGTGAATAGCCTTTTGCTACCAGTCTAGCCTTGTTCCTTGTGATAACACCTTCACTGTCAGTCTTGTTTCTGAAAACCCATTTAGTACCAACAATAGATCTGTTCTTTGGCCTTGGTACAAGGGTCCAAACTTCATTTCTTTCAAATTCATTCAACTCTTCCTGCATTGCTGTTATCCAGTCAGCATCTTGAAGAGCTTCTTCCACTTTCTTTGGTTCATTTTTAGACAAGAATGCATGAAATAGACATTCACTTGCAGTAGCACTTCTTGTTTTCACTTTTGCATCTGGATCACCAATTATCAAATCAGGTGTATGTGATTTAGTCCATTTCCTAGCAGAAGGCAAATGACTTCTGTCAGCATGTGATCCTCCCCCTTGATCCATGCTCTCCTGATTTTGTTGTGATCTATCTTCGTTTTCTGAGACTCTCCCTGAACTTGACTGCCCAGAGTCAGAATTTGAATTTTCAGAGTTTGAATCATCAGAGTTTGATCCAGATTTTTCAGTTGACTCAGTCTCAGTGTTTGAGTCTTCATCTTGATCATGCTCCCCCTCAACTGGTTCTTCCCTTTGTTGTGGCTGAGAAGTTTCTCCAGTGTTTATCAGTAGAGGTTCAGAGTTTGTTTCAACAGAGTCTGTCAGAATTGTTTCATCAGAGTTTACTTCATCAGAGTTTAAATCTTCATTTTCAAAGTTCAGTTGATCATATTCATCTTTGTCTTCAAGTCCAGTTATCTTCTTATCATCAAAAGACACATGTATAGATTCCATGATCACTTTAGTTCTCATATTGTAAACTCTGAATGCCTTTGTTGACAGTGGATAGCCAACAAAAATTCCTTCATCTGCCTTTAGCTCAAACTTGGTCAACTGTTCAGGATGAGTCTTCAAAACAAAACATTTGCACCCGAAAATATGAAAGTATTTCAGGTTTGGCTTCTTTTTCTTCACCATCTCATATGGTGTCTTTCCATGCTTATTGATCAGTGTAGCATTTTGAGTAAAACAAGTAGTTTGAACAGCTTCTGCCCAGAAATAAGTTGGCAATTTTGCTTCATCAAGCATAGTTCTGGCAGCTTCAATCAAGGTTCTATTTTTCCTTTCAACTACACCATTTTGTTGTGGTGTACCAGGTGCTGAAAATTCTTGCTTCACTCCATTGTCCTTGCAGAATTCTTCCATTGTTGCATTTCTGAACTCAGTTCCATTATCACTTCTGATGATTCTGACTTTGTTACTTGATCCTTTGTCCAGAAGCTTCACATGCTCCATCAGAGTTAATGCAGTTTCATCCTTCTTTGCTAGAAAATACACCCAAGTGAATCTAGTGTATTCATCAACAATGACTAAAGCATATTTCTTCCTTGCTATAGACATAACATTTACTGGACCAAAGAGATCAACATGCAGAAGATGATAGGGATCAGTGATTGAAAATTCTGTCTTGCTCTTGAAAGATGACTTCCTTTATTTAGCCTTCTGACATGAATCACATAGGCCATCAACATTTAACAGAGCCTTTGGGAGTCCTCTTACAAGATCCTTTCTGATCAATTCATTGATGTTGTTCAAGTTCAAATGTGAGAGTTTCTTGTGCCACTTCCAACTCTCTTCACTAGACATTCTTGTAGACAGGCAAACAGCTTTTCCAACAGAGTCTATCAAAAGCTTGATTTCATAAATGTTGTTTTTCCTGTGACCAACTAGAACAACCTTTCCTGTAGATTTGTTGATAACTTCACAATATTTAGATTGAAAATCTACATGGTATCCCTTGTCACAGATTTGACTCACAGATAACAAGTCATGCTTGAGTCCTGGGACATGAGCTACATTGTTGATGATGACATTTCGAAGATTAATATTGCCATATCCCAATGTTCTTCCTACATTGCCATCACCATAGGAAACTTTTGGGCCAACCTTCTCCTCATAGTCTGATAGCAGGGCTTTATTTCCAGTCATGTGTCCTGAACATCCACTGTCCACGACTAGGGTTGCCTCCCTGTTGCCCTGCAATCACAAGCAATTACTGAGGATTAGATTTAAGGATCCAGACTTGCTTGGATCCTTTGGCATTCTTAACTTTGTTAGCTTTTGCAGCGGAATTAACATTATCAGAGTTTGAGCTAACGGTATCAGTGTTTACACTTGCAGTATCAACTTTAACCCATTTCAGATTGGGTTTCAGTTCATAGTAATTATGATAGATAGCATGATATTCTCTGCAAGTATAAATGGAATGCCAAGTGCTTCCACAGTGTGTGCATAAAGTCTGTGGTTTAGTTCTAGCAAAATCCTTCTTTACCTCAGACTTGGTAGGTAAAGAATTTATATTTCTATTTTTCTTGCAGAAATTTGCAAGATGCTTAGTACTACCACAGTTATGACATGTCTTTCTTGGAGCATAACTAGCAAGCATTGGTTTATTTCCTGAAGTGATGCCTACTTTTCCATTTCTGTTCTTATTTGACACTCTCTGTTTCTTAACAGATTTTAACTCCTTCAGTTTATGTTTGAGTTGTTTATCTGTCATTGAACCAATATTAACCTGTTTGACACTAGTTTTTACTGGTTTACTTTTAACAGCTTCTTTTTCATTTTCAGACAAAAATTTACTGGTTCCATGTACAAAATGAGGCCTGATTTTAACTTGATTTTGAAATCTAAGTTCATCTCCCTCATTATAACCTAGACCAACAGTGTCTGTTTGAAAAATCTGTTGAGTGTCCTTTCCAGAATTATTCCAAGTCCTAATTTTCTTATTTGCTTCCTCCAACTCAGATTCTAGTTGTTTATATTTCTGAAGCAAATTCTGTTCTATACAAACAGCATCATCTCTCTCTTTCTGAACTTGTTGCATGTTTTCAAGTTTTTCTTCAACAAGTTTATTTCTAACCTTAAGTTCAGAATTTTCAGATTTTATCCTCTCATTTTCTAAAGTCTGATCCCTATAACTTATATGCAATGACTTAAGATAAATTCTTAATTGAGCAATGTCATCAATATTATAAGCATAGGTAGTTAGAGGTACCTGATTTTCAGAAGTTTCTAATTTAGTAGTAGCCATGAGAGCATAGTTCACTTCTTCATCAGAATCTGAAGTATCAGTCCAATCTCTGCCTTTAGTGTAGAGTACCTTTCCAGTTTTACCCTTCTTGCACTCAGGAGCATAGTGACCCATCTCCTTACACTTGTAGCATTGAATTTCAGACTTATCCTTCTTCCCTTTAGAATCTCTCTTATCAAACTTCCTGAAGCTTTTCCTGTCTTCATTTGAATCTCTAGAAAACCTTTTCCCTTTCTTGAAATTCTTGAAGCCCATTTTCTTGAAGGTCTTCACCATCAACACATCCATTTTCCTCATTTCTTCTTCATCATCCTCGGAGTCAGATGATTCAGAAGAGTTTGAATCACAATCAGAGTTTGATGATTCACTTTCTGAGTGTATGACCAAAGCTTTTCCTTTCATTTTCCTTCTTGATGCCTCTTTCTTCTGAGGCTTCTCTTCAACATTAATAGCAACAGACTTTGCCTTCCTGCTTGATCTCCTGTTTCTCTGCTCCATTTCCAATTCATGAGTTTTGAGCAGCCCATAGATTTCATCAATCTCTGTTTCAGCAAGATCATAGTTGTCTCTAATAGTGGTTGTTTTCACATCCCACTTTTCAGGTAGAGAAAGAAGAAACTTGAGATTTGAGTCTTCTAGATCATACTCTTTGTTGACCAATGACAGATCATTGAGTAATTTACAGAATCTATCAAATGTTTCTGTCATGGTCTCTTCAGGTTTAGCCTCAAAATGCTCATACTCTTGTGTGAGTATGTTTCTCCTATTCTTCTTAATAGCCGCAGTTCCTTGACACCTGACTTCAAGAGCATCCCATATCTCTTTTGCAGTGGTGCAGTTATTGACTTTGTTAGACATAACATTTCCTAAAGCACTATGCAGTAAATGCCTAACCTTTGCATCCTTAGCAATTGATGGCTTTGGAACTATTTTAGCTTCTTCACCAGCAGCTGCAACAGATAGCTTTGTAGGATTGTGAGGGCCTTCATAAATCCTGTCAAGATATTCTGGATCTGTAGCTTCCAGAAACATAGTCATCTTGACCTTCCACATAGCATACTCTAATGGCCTGAGAATAGGAACCCTGATTGGTTCATAACGACTCACAGTAGTAGGAGCCTTTTCAGAAACAGTAGGTGTTGGTGGAGGAATTGCTGACATGATTATTGTTGTGTTTGGATCTTAACCTGTAATAAAGTAACAGATTGGCTCTGATACCACTTGTTAGGCCGAATACACAATTAATAATCAAATTCGTATGAGAGTTTAACAAGTAAGACGTTTAAGCACTTAAAAACTTCTTGTATTAAGAACCCTCTTCGTGATGTAAAATATCACAAAGAGCTGCTAGGTTACAATAAAAGATAATTCGTTGTATGATACCCTTCTAGGGTTAACCTAACTGTATTTATAAAACATACAGCTACGATACAATCTCTAATTGATATTCCTAATAATCAGCTATACAATGATATCAATTACAGATTGTCACACGTCTCCTAAGTCAACTCAATCTCTTTGATAGCTATCCAATCTTCAAAGATATTGCTTCCATAATTATCTTCAATAATTCTTCAAACACTGTTGACCAGTAGACGCTGCCTCCAGACAGAGTTTGACAAACTCTGTCGAGCTTCCATCTGTCAGAGTTTACACTAAACTCTGACTGCTTCCAGCTAAACTCTGATAATTCACTGTAACACTTAAACACTGATTAAAACACATCAATTATATTTAACATAGCTTTCCAAGCCTGCTCAAAGTTCGCCTTCCAAGCCCAGGAGACAGAACTTGCAACTGGCATCGTGAGAAACTCTGTGTTTTCAAAGGTGTTTTAGAAGCTGGGTTGAGGTTCTCTATCGACCCATTTATCATCATGTTATTGGCGGAGCTTCAAGTCCATCCTTGTAGATATACCCCAATGCATGGAGGTTCCTCATCATCTTCATAATAAGATGCCGTGAGTTGAGCATCCCATTGAGTACTACCATGTTCAGAAGCATCTTCGGGACCAAGAATTCCGCTGAATCCAAGCAAGGATGGGTTAGCTTCCAGCTTCGAAGCGGGCTTCCCCACATAGTGAACTCATTCTCCTTCCTTGACTCTCACCATTTCTGGGAGAGGGAGTTTGTAGTTCTGAAATGGAAAGGTGGTGACTGGGGTCACTTCTTTGTTAAGAGATTCGGGTTTGTGGAAGATAGTTCACACTTCGTGTGTGACCTTAATCACCAAGAATTGCTAGATCGAGATAGGCTGGTTACCGACGATGGTCACACCCATTACAAAACTATTCTGACTGAGAAGAAACTCATAGAAGCTGGCCTCAGCTTTCTTTCTATTGAGGGTAATTTTTTCATCGTTGTTCATTATGAACGATGTTTGTTCTTATTCCGATATCTTTCCTTTTTGTATTTCAGCTGCTGAGGAGTTGGACAGTCGTCCAGAAAGTCGACCGACTGTCACCAAATGAATGATGAAGAAATTCGAAGAATAGATGAACCCTACTGGTCGAAAGGTTCCTTAATTCCTAGAGGGATGTTCTCAAGGGGAAAGATGTCCCGGAATGCTGACGAAGATACTAGGACTCCTTTCATTCCTTTCTGGGTATCTTCGAGTAGGATTCTGTTCTATGGAGTCCTGACCTCGCCTTGGACTGGTCCAAGCTTTTCATCACCCCTCCCGATCTTTTGACGGTGACTGCAGGGGACAAGATTGAAGAGTCTGAGTTCCTTGGAGCTCAAGCTCTATATCAGGTATGACACTCCTTCTTACGGATTCGGTGTTTTTGCTTGTCTTGACATTATAAGTGCCTTATCGATTTCTTTATTGCAAGCCAATGCTTACTTTTAATCCTCCGCCCGTCAAGGCGGGGCGTATAGGGATAGCAATGTGGTTTTGATGAAAGAGAAGGCAAGGCTCGAAGAGGAAACTCGAGACCTATATTCTAGAGCTATCCGTGCTGAGGCGGATTCTCATTCTTATCAGAGGCAACTCTCCTCTCTGGCCAGAAAGAAATCATCAGAGGTTGACAAGGTGATCGATGCCTACCATAAGTCGGATTGTAGTTCATGGATGAACATGACGATGAAGTGCGCCCTTTCAACATGTCTGTTGGCTGGAACAAAGCTATTAGTGTTGTAAGTCACAAGTATCCGACTGTTGTCAACCCAATGGACTTCCCTTGCCCTAACTGGGCTGCTAGAGGTGGGAGCCATGTGGATCATGCCTCCGGCTCGGTGCCTAAAACTGTTCCTCAGACATCGGGTTCTGGCTCTGGAGGTAACCATCGATCTTCTGGCTTTGGCTTGAAGAAGGCAGCCCATGCTCCTAACTCTGATTCGACTTCCTCAAGTTCCCGTAGGAAGAGGCCCATGCCAAAGGGAAAAGGAAAAGCGGTCGTTAGTCAGCCTCCTCCTGGCAAAGGGATACAGAACCAGCCCAGTGACACGACTGAGACCTCTGATGAAGAAGAAGAAGTAGAGAGGGGGGAGGAGCAGCAATTGGAGGTGGCGGCCGAAGAAGGGAACGGTTCTGATGAAGGTGAGTCTGATGATGATGACTCCGACGAGGAGGGAGAGGGAGAAGAGGTTATGGAAGAGTCTTCCGAAGAGTAGATGACTATCGTTAAGGGCCTTGCATGGCCTTAGTAGCCGCATGTGGCTTTTATCTTTTTAGTTTTTATTCAGGGTCCTTCGGGACTTAACTTTTATTTGCTCAAGTTTGTAACTTAAACCGTAGCCCTTCGGGGCGTTTCTTTATTTATGCACTTGTTTCCTTATTCTTATGTTGTTTATTTTAGGTACTTGGTCATTCTAGACTTACACTCAATAGGTGCTCAGTACATAATTAAAATCATAGAATCATAGAATGGAAAACAAACTTGCATTAATAATTTGGAATGGGTTCAACCCTTACATAGATAGCTACTGTCCTACTCGGGGCGGTAAGCCTTGGAATGGTTTCATCGAACCTTATTTCTACTTCTCCTAATAAATAGATAAAAAGCTAAATCCTTACAAGAATAGCTTAAACATAATAAACCTTCATGTTCAAAGCGTGCCAAGTGCGAGGCACCTCGTTTCCCTCCAAGGTTTCCAGCTTGTAGGATCCTCATCCTAGCGTCTTCCTGACTCGATACGGCCCTTCCCAATTGGGGGCTAGATTTCCCTTCTGGCCTACTCCAGAGGCCTCTATCTTCCGCAGAACCAAGTCACCTTGTCGAAAGAACCTCTCCTTAACCCTTTGGTTATAGTGGAAGGATGCTCTTTTCTGATGCTCTGCATTCCTGGAATTCGCCTCATCCCTAACCTCATCAATCAGATCGAGGGAAAGTCTCATGCCTTCTTCATTAGTCTCAGGTTCAAATGCTTCCACCCGTGGTGATGCATGTGTTAATTTCCAATGGCACAACTGCCTCGACTCCATAAGCCAGCAAGAACGGGGTTGCTCCAGTTGTCACCTTGTAGGTGGTGCAGTATGCCCAGAATATAGGCAACAACTCATCCACCCAAGTGTTTCTCGAGCGTTCGACCCTCTTTTTCAGTCCATCAAGGATAATCCAGTTTGTTACCTCTGCCTGTCCATTAGCTTGAGGATGAGCTACTGAAGTAAAGCGAATCTCAATAGCATTCTCCTCACAATACTTCTTGAACTCTTCATTATTGAAATGGGTCCTATTATCCGTCACAAGGATCCGTGGGATACCATACCTGCAGATTATGCTTTCCCAAAAGAACTGAACAACTTGCTTGGTGGTTATCTTGGCTAGAGGTTTAGCCTTAATCCACTTGGTGAAGTAGTCGATGGCTACTACCAAGAACTTCATTTGTGCTAAAGCTACAGGGAATGGACCAAGTATATCCATTCCCCACATTGCAAATGGGATAGGAGAGTTAATCGATGTTAACATCTCAGGCGGCTGCCTTACAATCGGAACGTGCTTTTGGCACCTGTCACACCTTTTGACATAATTCTACTCATCGGCTAACATCTCTGGCCAATAGAATCCCAAACGGTTGATCTTGTGAGCTAGGGCTCTGCCCCCCAAGTGTTGCCCATTGATCCCTCCATGAACTTCCTCTAGTGCTTCCTTTACCTCCTGGGGCCTCAAACATCTCAAGTACGGAATGACAAAAGACCTCTTGTAAAGGATGCCTTCAATCAAGGCATATCTCAATGCTCTCACCGACAGCTTTTGTGTCTCTTGGGCATCGTCAGGGAGCCATCCAGTTTCCAAGTGAGCTTTGATTGGATCTATCCAACAGCTCCCTACATCAATTAGTGCCACCAATTTCGAGTTGATACTGGGGGTCTCCAAGACCTGGAAGTAAACACTCCCCGCACAATTCTCTATCTCAGAAGAAGCGAACTTGGACAGGGCATCGGCCTTAACGTTCTCTTCTCTTGGAATGTGCTCCATATAGCACTCATCAAATTGAGTCATAACCGCCTTCACAATTCTCACATATTTTGCCATAGTTTCATCCTTGGATTCAAATTCACCATTCACTTACGAGACTACCAGTCTCGAGTCTCCACATACTTTGAGGTTTTTGACCCTCAAGATCCTGGCCAAGCCCAATCCGGCTATCAAGGCTTCATACTCAGCTTCGTTGTTGGTCGTTGGAAAGTCCAACTTCAAAGCATACTCGACTGTGAACCCATCGGGACTTTGCAAAACCAAACCTGCACCACTAGATTTTGTTTTTGATGCTCCATCAAAATGGAGCACCCAATACTCCTTCTGATCAGGTACAAGCTCTTCATCTTTATCCTCTCTTCCAGAGGTGGGTACTATCTCCTGCCCCTCGACTTCTTGGTTGCCAATGGTACATTCAACCACGAAGTCAGCTAGCTCCTGAGCCTTGATGGCTGTCTGAGGCTTGTATGTGATGTCAAATTCTATAAGTTCGATTGCTCACTTAATCAGCCTTCCACTGGCCTTGGGGCTATGCAATATGTTTCTTAGTTGCTGGTCCGTCAGGACTTCAACCTTGTATGCCTGGAAGTATGGTCGTAACTTCCTCGAGGCTGTTACAAATGCCAAAGCAAATTTTTCGATGGGAGAGTAATTCAACTCAGCTCCATGCAATAACTTGCTCACGTAGTAGATAGGTTTCTGGACCTTGTTTTCTTCTCGAATGAGAACGGCACTCAGTTCTTGCTCAGACACTGTCAGGTATATATAAAGTGTCTCTCTGGGACTAGGTTTGGCCAACAACGGGGCTTCAGACATATATTTCTTTAATTGCTCAAAGGCCTCTTGGCTCTCAGGTTTCCACTCAAAGTTCCTCACCTTCTTCAATACTTAAAAGAAAGGCAAGCATTTATCACCAGATTTGGAGATGAATCTCCCTAAAGCCGCAACTCGACCTGTCAACTTCTGCACATCTCTTATAAAGCGTGGTGGCTCCATATCCAGAATCGCCTTGATCTTATCGGGGCTGGCTTCGATGCCTCGCTTCGAAACCATCAGCCCTAGAAATTTTCCCAATCCAACACCAAAGGCACACTTGGCTGGATTCAGCATCATCTTGTGGTGCCTCAGCACTTCGAATGCCTCTCTGAGGTGCTCAATATGGTCTGCCTTGATTAGGCTCTTGACTAGCATGTCATCAATATAGACCTCCATGGTTTTTCCAATCAGATGGGCGAATATCTTATTCACCAATCGTTGATAGGTGGCTCATACATTCTTTAGTCCAAAAGCCATGACAAGATAACAGAAAACACCAAAGTCGGTTATGAAAGATACCTTTGGGACGTCATCCTTGTGCATCTTAATCTGGTTGTAGCCACTGAACCCATCCATGAAGCTCAACATCACATGCCCAGCCGTGGCAATCCTCGGTAGAGGGAAACAGTCCTTAGGACATGCATAATTCAAGTCAGTGAAGTCTATGCACATCCTCCACTTCCCATTAGCTTTCTTGACTATCATAGGGTTGGCCAACCATTCGGAGAACTAAATCTCTGAAAGGCCGAGTGTATAAACTTGTAACACTATAACTAATGTAACTCAAACTAAAGGAAAAGATACTTAACCAGAAGACAATCAAGAACAGGAAGTCACAAGAAATCAACACTAAATGAAGACAAGGTAATTGATACAATTTAAACATGCTAACTATGATCAAGCCAAGAAGAAATCATTAAGAGAAGTTCAAGTCAAAGTTGTTCATGCCTCAGTGATTTGATTAATCAAGAATCAAGATCATAACTATCAGTATCAACAAGACCAATTGATTTCAAGTGAAGAAGAAGGAAAGCAAATATTGGAAAGCCAAGTTATTCAGTGAATATGGTAATTTATTCAAGAAGCAGAAACACTATCAAGACTGGTCACTTATGAACCAGACCAGTGCATCAAGTGTCAGGACATTGATAGCAAGTTTATGTCAGTAATAAAGAACCATGTTCAAGAGCTTGTTGAAGAATAAAGAAGACATGAAGATATCACAAGTTCAAGATGTGCATTGAAGTTTCAAGTTGAAGACCAGAATATTTTCTAAGTACTAAATGTTCTGGATGGCTAAGTAGAAATTCTCAAGTAGAAGTTCTACTTAGGAATTTCGAGATAGCCAAGTAGAAGTTCCACTTAGGAATTTCGAGATAGCCAAGTAGAAATTCTCAAGTAGAAGTTCTACTTAGGTGCAGCTTCAACATGACACATGGCATCTTCTGATTGGCAGATTTCCAAGCTTTCAAGATAAGGCAAGAATTATGTGGACATCATTGGGCCACGTACATCTTAGTCTTTGAAGACTACAGGACATAGATTACATGTAGTATAAATAGAAGTACTTGTGTAATGTTTTAGTTAGAGAGCAATTCTAGAGAAAAACACAAGAGAAAAAGAGAGAGTGCATTCACAGAGCTTAGTATCATTCACTTCTCTCTCAACTTCTGTTATACTTTGTAATGAATGTTGTAGCAACCCTTTCAAGTTATATATAAAGAAATATATTCCTTGAATCTGTGTGTTCATTTATTGCATCGTTTTTATTGCCTCTCATATTCGAAAAGTTGTATTCACCCCCCCTCTACAACACATTTGGACCTAACAATTGGTATCAGAGCTATATGTTTAACATACAAAACATAGATCCTTGTGTTGAGTAGAAGAATCGTGAGTTTTCATTTTTCAGATCTACTTTTCATTTTCTCGAAAAGTGTGTTTTAATTCGTTGGTAGTGAAAACTCATCTGAAAAATTATTTAAATACTCCAGGTGTGATTATTTAGCTTGGGTGTATTCTAATTAATTTTTGTGAATTTATCTGGGTTAGTTCATATTTGGTGTTCTTGAGTGTTCATCATCTGTTCTTATCAAAGAATACAACCCAACAACTTTTTGATCTCCTTTTCAATAGTAAAAGAATAAAAAGGTGGTTTTTGGACTTTTTGATTTACTTTATTCGGCCGAAAGTAAAAGACATACTCAGTACCTAGCATGTGGGTTAGGTGGGTTTGGTGAGTAAAGCATTCAAAGTCAAAAAGTGTTAAAGTGATAATATTGTTTATTCAATATTTAAAGAAATCTGCAGAAAAATTATTCTAAGGCAAAAATTTCTACATAGAAGTTCTACTTGAGAATTTCTACATAGAATTTCGACTTGGACAATTTCTACTTGGTGATTTCGACTTGAGCAAAATTTCTACTTAGAGAAATTTCGACTTAGGCAAAAGTTCTACATAAATATTCTACATAGCCTAGTCTTGGGTACTTGGAAACTTTTAGTGACCAGAATTGAGATGGCTCCTAAAAATGCATTCAAGATCCCAATGTTCAACAAAGATCACTATGAAGAATGGGTTTTCAGAATGAGACTATATCTAGAGACTATTAACCCTGAATATCTGGAAGTCCTTGACAAGGGTAAATTTGTCCCAATGGCAGTTATTCCTTCACATACGGAAGGAGGAGTGGTTATACCACCCCGGTCTGAGCCCAAAAAGGCAGCGGACTTTTCGGATGCTGATAAAGAGCAAATAGCTTTGGATACTGCCGTACGACAAACCTTGATGGAATCTCTTGATCATGAAATGTTCAACATAGTCAAAGGTTTGACTACAGCGAAGAAGATTTGGGACAAGATAGAAGTTGTCATGGAAGGATCTGCAGAGGTCAGAAGCAACAAAACACTCATACTCAAGATGGAGTATGACACCTTTAGAATAAGGAAAGGAGAAGGCATAACAGATGTCTACCTACGATTCAGTCAGTTGGTATTGGATTTGAATCTGAGAGGTGTGACTCTCCCCATGGTTGAAACAAATACGAGATATCTGAGGAACCAGCCAAAAAGCATTGAGCATAGGGTCTACGCAATCAGAGAAACCAGAGATTTGCATACAACTTCTCTGGAAGAGTATTATGGAATATTAAAGACCTATGAGCTGGAAACGCTTCAAGATCAAGCATGGGACAATGATTCAAAGTCAAAAGAAAGTGCATCAGGATTAGTTGCTGATGAGGAAGAGTCTAAGAAGGCAATGGTTGCAGCAAAGCCTAAATCATCACTTGCACCACATCAAGTTGATAATGATGACGAGTGCGCATCTGACAGTGATGATGACTACTACACCCAAGAAGAGCTGGACAACATGGACGATAGTGTCGTGGCATACATGGCAAGGAAGTTCAGCAACATGAGATTTAGAAAAAGCAACCGACCACAGAGAAAATCTTCATCTTATTATCGGGCTGCTAAGGGTGGTGGTAGTTCGTCAGGCTACAAAGGAAAAGGCAAGAATACCAGCTACAAATCTCCTTTGGATTTCAAAATGAAGTTCAAATGCTACAATTGTGGTGAAGCTGGACACTTTGCCTCGGACTGCAAAAAGCCTAAACAGACTTATCCAAAAGAAACATTTGAAGCTCTCAAAAGCAACTATGAAGCACTGTTGAAGGAAAGACATGGAAAACGAGCTTTATTGGTGACAGAAGGAAGAGCTTGGGATGATTCAGATGAGGAAGATGTTACTCAAGTAGCAAACTTTGCGCTCATGGCTGAGACATCAGAGGAACCAGAGGTACCAGTTCTGACTCTTAAAGTAGAAATGTCTATTGATGATTATAAAGAACAGAACGGGGCTCTTAGTGAAGAGATCTATATGTTGTGCAAAAGCCTAGACTCTTCTCAAAAGGAACAGAAAACACTTGTTGCCAAATGCAGAATGCTTGAGGCAAAAGTGGAAGAGCTAGAGGCTGCTTGCACTGTAGATACTTCTCTAAGAGACTTTATTAAATCTCTGGAACACAAGCTCGTCCTTAAGGAAGAAGTAGAAGCATGTCTTAGGAACAATCTAGCTGAGTTAGAAACAAAATGCGAAGCTTACAAACTAGCTGCTAGTAAAGTGTATGTAGATAATGACACATTTAAGAAGATAACTGGAGTAGGTATAGGGCTTGATTATTCTGACCTTCCTAAGAAAGAAGGAAAGAGACCTGTTGACCCTAGTTCCAGTGACCTTAAACAGGAAACACCTAGAATTCTTAAATCGGCTGTCAAACCTATCTACAAACATCTTGTTCCTAGAATAGAAGAAGAAGAGACTGAATTGATAGCTAGATATGAGATTGAGATGGAAGATCGCCAGAAAGAACAACCTGTAACTCCTATTAAACAAGTGAAAATCAATTTCCCTAGAGATGAATCTAGACTGGGATTAGGAGCTAAGGCTGTTAAACAACAAGGAAAGAAAGAAAAAGGCATAAAAGAGGTTAAGGCTGAACGAATAAAGAAAGCATGTTATCATTGTAAATCTACTGAACATCTTTCTTATGCATGCAAAGCTAACATGAATGTTCCTGCTGCACATGCCATGCCTACCACACATACAATGAATAATCTGCATCAGAATCATGCACAGTGTGGTCAACCTAACTGTATGCCATGCACTTTTAATATCATGCAAACTTTTGTGCATTTAATGAATACATCTAGCCAGTCATGCTCAAATACTGTTGCTAGCTCAAATATCAAGAAAAAGTATGGTAGAGCCAAGACTGTCAGTCCTCCTAAAGTTAGGAGTGACAAACCTTCTCCTAAGACTGACAAATCTGTCAAGTCTGAGAAAGGAAAGGAGATAGTCGAAAGCTCTAGTAATGTGAAGAAAAGTGCATCTCCTGTTGTTAAATCTGTTGATTCTCGATCTTATCGAAAAGCCGGGCCCAATCAAAGTTGGGTTCCGAAGAATGTCTAACCAATCTGTCATTGCAGGGCATTAAGCAGAATAGAAATAAAGTTATATGGGTGCTAGACAGTGGAGCATCGAGGCATATGACTGGAAACAAGTCCCTGCTTACGGAGTTGGTTATGAAGGCTGGCCCTTATGTTACCTTTGGAGATGACAGCATAGGTGTGACTAAGGGATATGGCAAACTGAAAACTGGCAATGTCATCATTGAAGATATTTCCTATGTTGAGGGACTAAAGCACAATCTGTTGAGTATAAGTCAATTCTGTGACAAAGGTTACGAAATTGTCTTCAACAAGAAAGGTGTCTCAATCACTCACATCAAGGAAGGCTCACTAGCTTTAAGAGGAGTTCGAAAGGCAGATCTTTTTGTTGCAGATATGGATTCAGCAAATCAGGATGAGGTCACCTGTTTCTACAGCAAAGCCTCGGATGATGAAAGCTGGTTATGGCACAAAAAGCTATCTCACTTAAACTTCAAAACGATGAATGCTCTCGCAAGGCGAGAATTGGTGAGAGATCTACCTCAAATGGAGTTCGCTCCGAAAGGACTCTGTGAAGCTTGTGAAATGGGAAAGTCGAAGCGAGCATCGCATAAAAGCAAAGAAATTTCTAGTATTACTGAGCCTCTACAACTTCTTCATATGGATTTGTTTGGCCCAGTGAATGTCCTATCTTTGTCTAGGAAAAGATATGCTTTGGTAATCGTGGATGACTTCTCTAAGTATACATGGGTATTGTTCGCAATGACGAAAGACGAAGTACCTTTCTTAATCATTGATCACATCACTCAAATTGAGAATGTTTCAACACTTACTGTGAAGACGATTAGATCAGACAATGGCACTGAATTCAAAAACGCAGTGCTAAATGACTTCTGTGTATCTAAGGGAATACGTCGTCAGTATTCAGCCCCGAGAACTCCACAGCAAAATGGAGTAGTTGAAAGGAAGAATAGAACTTTGGTTGAAGCAGCAAGAACTTTGTTGTATGATTCAAAACTTCCTTTGTATTTCTGGGCCGAAGCAGTGAGTACCGCTTGTTACACTCAAAATAGAACCTTGATCATAAAAGATAAAGAAAAGACACCATGTGAGCTAATGAACAACAGAAGACCAACAATCAAATACTTTCATGTCTTCGGAGCAAAATGCTATGTGCTTATAGATGATGAAAATCTAGGCAAGTTTGCAGCAAAAGCTCGTGAAGGAATCTTTGTTGGTTACTCTACAGACGTGGTGGCAGCTTATAGAGTGTTCTTGGTGAATGATCGAAAAGTGACTGAAAGTTACAACGTCAGATTCGACGATACCAAACTCTCATCAATTTCAAGAGATTCTAGTGAACCTGGGTCCCTAAAATTTCAGAATCTGGACTTAGAAGATCTTGAAGATGAACCTGAGTTGGTTGTTCCATTAAATGTTCCAAGCGTACGTGAAGAACCTGAGTCTAGTGAACAAGCTAATTCTACAAGATCAGGAGAGACTTCTTCAGTACCAACCGGCAACAACTCAGGGGGAGTAAATAGCAGCTCAAGGACTACTGTTCAAGGCTCGAGTCGAGTTGACTCTAGTTCTGTAGGAGCTGGCACTAACTCAGGGGGAGTTAGTGAAAATATTCAAAGTAGTCAGCACCCCAACTCAGAAAGTCAAGCTGAATCATCTAGACAATTTCCAGGTGAACGAGTATGGAATAGAGACCATCCGTTTGAGTTAATTATTGGTGATCCAGATGCTGGTGTGACTACTAGAAGAACTGCAAGAGCTGACATGGCTAATATCTCCTTATATTCTGGGTTCTTATCCAAGCTTGAACCTAAAGAAATAGAAGAAGCTCTTGGCGATGCTGATTGGGTGATTGCAATGCAAGAGGAACTCAATCAGTTTGAAAGGCAGAAAGTTTGGAAACTGGTACCCCGACCAAAGAACAAATCCGTAATTGGAGCTAGGTGGGTATTCAGAAATAAACTGGATGAAAACGGACTTGTAACACGAAACAAGGCTCGTTTGGTTGCAAAAGGTTATTCTCAGCGAGAAGGAATTGATTATGATGAAACCTATGCACCAGTTGCAAGACTTGAGGCAGTCAGGATGTTCTTGGCATTTGCAGCACATAAGAACTTCAAGGTATTCCAGATGGACGTGAAAAGTGCCTTCCTGAACGGAGAGTTAGAAGAAGAAGTGTATCTGGAACAGCCGCCCGGCTTCGTTGATCCAGAACATGCAGATTTTGTGTATCTACTCTTCAAATCTGTCTATGGCCTCAGGCAATCCCCAAGGCGATGGTATGAAACCCTATCTTTATTCTTAATTGAAAATGGTTTTGTTAGGGGAGTAATTGATAAAACATTGTTCTATAAAGTTGTGAGAAATGACTTAATACTTGTTCAAGTATATGTGGACGATATTATTTTTGGGTCATCAAATGAGCGCTTGTGCGAGAAATTTGCCAAGCTAATGCAGGAAAAATATGAGATGAGCATGATGGGAGAGCTGTCCTTCTTCCTTGGATTACAGATCAGTCAGAGAAAAGATGGTATCTTTATCTGTCAATCCAAGTACGTCAGAGATTTACTCAAGAAGTATAATCTAGAAGATGCATCAGCAGCTAAGACTCCTATGGCAACAGCCACGAAGCTTGATGAAGACAAATCAGGTAAATCAGTTGACATCACAAGCTATCGAGGTATGATTGGCTCACTCCTCTATTTAACTGCAAGTAGACCAGATATAATGTTCGCAACTTGTTTATGTGCAAGGTTCCAAGCGGATCCTAGAGAATCACATCTCGTAGCCGTCAAAAGAATTTTTAGGTATCTCAAGGGCACACCAAATCTAGGGATTTGGTACCCAAGAGATACAGGTTTTAATCTTATTGGCTATTCGGATTCAGACTATGCAGGTTGCAGGATTGATAGGAAAAGCACATCTGGTGCTTGCCAATTTCTTGGCAGAAGATTGGTGTCCTGGCAAAGTAAAAAACAACATACAGTATCTACTTCTACTGCTGGAAGCTGTGTAGCTCAAATACTGTGGATGAGGAACCAATTGAAGGATTATGGCATGGAGCACAAGAAAATTCCAATCATGTGTGACAACACAAGTGCCATTGCCATAACCAACAATCCTGTAGATCACTCAAGAACCAAGCATATTGACATCAGGTATCATTTCATAAGAGAACATGTCGAGGAGGGGACTGTGGAGCTACATTTTGTGCCCACAATGCAACAAATTGCAGATATATTCACCAAACCTCTTGATGAAGTAACATTCAATAGGTTGGTTGGTGAATTGGGAATGCTTAACACAAGTTAGTAAAGCCTTCTATCTGTAAAATCCATGTTTATGTTTGTATGTGCAAGCTAATCAATCATTATGTGCTTAGACTTTAATATGCCTAATTAATGATTGTTATAGGTTGCATATAGTGTGATTTTGCATGAATTCATTGTGTTTTAAGTGTCTTTTATAGCACAAATCTGTGAATTTATGCTTGTTAGATTGCATGATCATAGGGGGAGTTAAATTCATAATAGTCTAAATATTGCATGATTTTTAGATGAATTTACCTGTGTTTTTCATGTAATTAGAGGCCTTAGAATTATCAAGGAATGTTTTAATTATGTCATATATTAAAATCCTTGAATTGATATTTATATTAATTTGGCAAAATTAATTGTTGAGTTTTTCAAAGGAAAATTGTCAAATTATTCTAAGTATCTTCAAAATTTCGAGTTAGTCTCTATCTCGAAACTCATGTAGAAATTCGACTTGAATTTCGACTTGAGCTTCCAGGGTGAAGTTTTGAAAATTCTAAGTCTGGGAAGAATTTCGAGTTAGTACCTATCTCGAAATTCATCTCGAAATTCGACTTAGAGTTCGAGTTCGAGTTACCAGTGTGCCTAGTTCTATCTTCAAAATATTCGAGATAAAGTCTATCTCGAATTTTATCTCTAAGGTTGAGATGAGGTTTCCATTAAGGGAATATTTTGAAAAGAACTGAGAATTAACTTCGAGTTAGTCTATCTCGAACTTTATCTCGAAGTTCGACTTGATGTTCGAGATAGAGTTCTTAGTCTATCTCGAAACTCAACTCGAATTTCGACTTGGTGTTCGAGATAGAGTTCTCAGTTAAGCTAAAGGAAATTTTTCGAGTTACACTCCTAACTCGAAACATATCTTGAATTACCCTGGACTTTTTGATTCAAGGAAGTATTTTGGAAAGAATTTGAGATTAACTTCGAGTTAACTTCTATCTCGAACTTTATCTCGAAGTTCGACTTGATGTTCGAGATAGAGTACTTAGTCTATCTCGAAACTCAACTCGAATTTCGACTTGATGTTCGAGATAGACTCTAACTCGAAAAGTATCTTGAATTTTCTGTTTTTCCAAGTTTACTACAAATCAATAATGTTCAAGATAGTATTTCCCTATAGTTTCTGCTGTAATTTTGGTTAAAGTGCTTCTTTGTGCATAATTGTTCGAGTTAACTTCTATCTCGAACTTTATCTCGAAGTTCGACTTGATGTTCGAGATAGAAAAGTTCGAGATAGAAAAGTTCGAGATAGAGTTCGACTTAGATGTCCCCTGTATGGACTTAGTACTTTTCACATTTTTTAACAGGGACATTTTTGTCATTTCTCATTCACCTATATATACATCTCTAACTCGATGCCTAATTCACTTTACCTAATTCTAATTTTCAGCAGCCGTTTCACAAGAACAGTGCGATTTTACTAATTACATACCTTTGATCCTTGTTTTTGTGATTAAACTCGTACTAATCACGAATTACTGCCGATTTGTTGACTGCTATTATCTGTGTTAACAGTAATCTTTGTGTTAGTGTGTTTTGTGAACATCCATACACGCGTATATACATACACACGAACACATATTGTTTGTGTACTGTTCATAAACGCGATTCCATTTTCTCCATCAATAAACACACACGATTCCACTGGTATAAACACGAAATAGTAATTGGTTGTTGAATTGGATCCCGTAGTTTGATTTCTCAGATTCCGTTTGGTATTCTTGAAAAATTAAAAGGGTTACAATTCTATTTTGTAATTCGGAAAATTAATTGTTTTTCAAAATAAAAATAAAAATTCACATCTTTTAAAAGAAAAACATTTAATCAAAATGGCTCACCAATTTTCCCTTGCTAAAAACAATTTTTACAATATTTCTACGGAAATTGGTGATCAACTCCCGCGGTTTAAGTTTTGGATACGATTTCTCAATTTGTATTCCAAAGCTAGCCAAGCTTTTACTGCTAAACCTACACTAGTACATGATGCTTTACAGCAATTATGGACTAGTGCGGTTACTTTTGGGAGTAAATCAACCCCCTACGGTTTCAGGTTTACCTTAGCGGGTCAGGAATACGAGGTGACAGAACAAATTGTCAACAGAGTTCTAGGATTCCCCATTAAAGATGCCTATGATCCAGAACCTACTGCTGCAGAACGCCTCAGATTCTTTGAAGAAATTGGATGTTATCCTACAAAAGGCCCAATCACGGGAAATATCCAAAAGCAATTCTTCCATGCGGAATGGAATTACTTTTTCGAGGCCATCACAAGATGTTTTCGGGCACGCGAAAAAGACTTTCATCAAATTCCGATTCCCATGCAAACCTTTGCAGTAGCCCTAGCAAGAGAACTGGATATAAACTATGGACGTATAGTTCTCTCTGAGATAGTGGCCTCAATGGGATCCCTTGCAAGCAGAGACCTCTCTACCACTGATGTCGTCTGTTGGTTTCCTCGGTTTCTTCAAATGCTAATCAATGACTTAATACCGAAGGATGCTCTTGCTATTCGACAGGGATTTGCCAGAAGCCCCACATCTGAATCACTAGGGATGGGCACTAAGTCACTTGCAACCATTGCAAATCAGGATAAACATCAAGGTAAGCCAATGTCTACTCCTGAAAATATTCAAATGTGGCTTAGATATGATGCAGGAGTTACCAATTTGGAGGCATCATCACAAGTCTCATCACATGCTCAAAATCCATCTGTTCATGCTGAGGCATTTGATGAGATTCCGGATGAGGAAAGCGATGATGCACAAGGTAATCAATCAGGTAATCTCTCTATGCATACTATTCATTCCTCCTCATATGTTTCTGATTCCGCGACCCGAGAGACTGCTAACCCGCAGGATCTATCCCAGGGTAAGAGCCATATTTCTGACTCTGAGTCTGATACACATTCATATTCTTTATCACCCCTGTTAACGGAAGTCAGAAAACCAGCACGTATATTTATACAAGATGATGAGGAGAATGAACCCGAAGAGCAGCAACTTATTCGCAAGAAAGCCAAACTTTTCCACGCTGCTACTTCACAACCACAGTCAAACCCTAGCGTGTCACACGCAACCACTCCACCTCACGCGAGTGGTTCACCCCTTGAACATTCTGCACATAGGGATTTTGATTTTGGTGAGGATGATGTGCCTCTTGATGATACTGTTGCTTCAAGAGGACATGAAGTATTAAGAACTTCAGCCGTACCTTCACCGGTACGTACTGATGCTGCAAAGAGGATCGGTTCTGATGTCGTACAAGGACACTTTGCAGCCTCTCAGACTGAGATTCCAACTCAGGAACAAACAGAATTTGATCCCATAACTGTCAACAACATTTCTTATCAAGCTTCTGCAGGTACTGCTTCACTTTTAGGATCAGTCATTGAAGACATACACGAGCGTGAGACAGGGAGTGTGTGTGAGAGGTTAGGGAGAGAGGGACCTTCATTTTTAAGGCCCGAAACCGAGCGCCAAATACCAACAGAACGCGTATTAGAGCGAGGTCACCTAAACCAAACACCGTCCCTTAATACTGAAAATTTTGATACTCGTATGACTTCAATGGAGAATAAAATGGAGCAGTTCGGGCAGTCGATGGGGCAGTTGGGGATCAATATTGGAAACAACCAAAGGGCTCTAGACGACTACGCAGCAAGAATGGCAAGTCAAGCTACAGCTTTTGATGATTTGACAAATAAGGTCAATGACTTGGGCCATGCTGGTGGTGTCTTGGGAAGCACTCTCAATGAGAGGATGGGGGCATTGGAGTCTACAATGCATACAATGATTGTGGAGATCAGTAGAATGATGTTCGCAGTCAGGAGTTTTGTGCCCCCGGAGTGCTTCGAGTCGGAACAACCTCCCCCCGATGCTGGAGCAGGTGGTGCAGGTGGTGCTAGTGGAGCGGGAGCCTCTGGTTCTGGTTTTGGAGGTTCCTATGCAGCTGGTGGATCTGAAGACCATGGTGGAGCTCAGGATAACTCACCTAAGGGGGAGAGTGGAAAGGAGACGAGACAGCAGGCAGTTCACATCGAAGAAATTGAAGAACCCGCTGATCTTGTTAAGGAACCAGAAATTGAGCCTGCTGTTGCTGAAGAGGCTCTGAGGAGGAGAAAGGGTAAGGCAATAATGGTTGAAGAAGATGAACCAGTTATTGACCTGAGTCATCAGGACACAGTACAGGAGATACTAGACTCAGATTCTGATATGGAAGACGTACCTTTCGCACATGCTGTAAAGCGATCTTTGAAGGAACAAGGTGGAGGTGCTGGTATGTCTTTCGGAATGCCTGAAGAAGATCCTGTTGATGAAGAAACCCTGCAGTCTCAACAGTTAGCCTTGGAACAAGCTCAGTTCCATAAAATGAAGATGATGCAAGAACATGCTGCGTTCCTAGAACAGAAGGTGGAGCTACAAGGGAAGCAGTATGAGTATGAGCTTGCAAGGCTAGCCAATCCTCAAGTTGATCTGGACAAAAGAAGGATAGGGCAGAAATGGGATGAAGCAAGGAAGATAATGATGGGACCATGTGCAAAAGGAGTTCATAACAAGGATGCAGATGATCTATTCTACAACTTGAATTTGCAGAATCCAATGACTGGGGACTATATAAATGCTTTGAAGAGATTAATTTCTAAAGTCAGGGTTGGATACAATGCAAATCTTAAGGAGTGGCAGGTTATCTTGTCTTTGGTAGAAGGAGTCCCAACATCTTTCCTATTTGTGGATGACCAATTTATAATGAGAAGATCTGCGTCAGAGTTGTTCTTGCTAGCGACTAAAATTCAGTACTCTCAATCTGAGGAGCTAAGCATTCTGTACAGAGATCAGTTAATGCAGCTAGCAGAGGACAAGGGTCCAGAATTCTCAGCTTATCCAAATTTTGTCCGGATGGTGGTTCAAGGAAAGATGAAGAGGGTGAGCATGGAGGAAAAGGACTTAATGGAACTTTCAGTGGAATCTCTTAAAGCTGTATGTAGACAAATGATGGGTAAGGGATTCGCCTCTGAGCTTAAAGATAAATCCGTGAGGATCATTGAAAGAGTCATATTCTTGAAGAGCAATGAGGTGTGGAAGTGTGATGTCATTGCTCCAAACCCTCTCGACAACGTGAAGATTGAGCCGGAGCTGATAGAACAGAAATGGAATATTCTTCAAGCAATGAAGAATGTAGATGAAGCTTTGACTCTTCCTTCTGGAGAACTGGAACAAGGAGAAATAAGGGAGGCAGTTGGCGTTCCAGGGAAAGATAGTGTATACTGGATACACTCTTATGCTGATGATACAGCTGATGCCTTAGCATACATAGATGCAGACCAGAAACAAACACTCTTGCATATGAGTAGACAATGGCTGCTACAGACTCAAGATGCTGCATTTCTAGAGAAAGTGTTATATGTGTTCAAATGGGGCGAAGTGGAAGACAAGTTTGTTGAAGAAAAGCAGAGACTCATGAGTTACCTGTCTGAAGTAGTGGTGGAAAAGAAGCAAATGGAGCGAGATGCGGCTAGTGTCCACAATACTAACCGTGTCAAGGGCTACCCCAAGATGATCTATTGTAAGTTTAAAGCTGATAAAACTCATTGGAAATCTCAGCTCATCATGAAGAACTTTGAGGATATTCCAAAGATCAGGACTACTCAGGAGGTGGACAAACTCAGAAGGCTTTTCAAACATCCTTATCCAGAGCCCAAGAACCCTCTAGAAATGGAAGCTGTAAGTCTGTTGAATGCTAGGTGGAAGCAGCTTAAAGATCCAGTATACAAGAAAGAAAAGCAGCAGAAGGAGAAGCTCAAAAGGCAGAAAGAAGAGAGAGACCAAGCTGCTGAAGCTAGAAAGAGGAAACGGAATTAGGGTTAAAGGTCAGAGTGGTGTGAACTTGAAGTTGGAAAAACTTCATGTCTTTCGGTTGCTTTAACTCACTTGAGGAAAATTCACCTTAGAGTGAATCCAATAAGGTGATATAAGTTTGACTAGAAGGTATGAAATAATCCAGGTGATAGGAATCATTCAAATGATCTTTAATTCGAGGTTCGAATTCTGTTTCTAGTTTTTATGTTCATTGTATTGTTTTCAAGTTCTTTTCAATTGTATATTATTCAAGAATGTAATGTTAATTATCTTTTCTCGTCTCATTGTTTAGTTGAGTTATCCTTCATTAATTTGAATGTCATTGTTAGACAATCAAATTGGGGGAGATTGAAAGGCCGAGTGTATAAACTTGTAACACTATAACTAATGTAACTCAAACTAAAGGAAAAGATACTTAACCAGAAGACAATCAAGAACAGGAAGTCACAAGAAATCAACACTAAATGAAGACAAGGTAATTGATACAATTTAAACATGCTAACTATGATCAAGCCAAGAAGAAATCATTAAGAGAAGTTCAAGTCAAAGTTGTTCATGCCTCAGTGATTTGATTAATCAAGAATCAAGATCATAACTATCAGTATCAACAAGACCAATTGATTTCAAGTGAAGAAGAAGGAAAGCAAATATTGGAAAGCCAAGTTATTCAGTGAATATGGTAATTTATTCAAGAAGCAGAAACACTATCAAGACTGGTCACTTATGAACCAGACCAGTGCATCAAGTGTCAGGACATTGATAGCAAGTTTATGTCAGTAATAAAGAACCATGTTCAAGAGCTTGTTGAAGAATAAAGAAGACATGAAGATATCACAAGTTCAAGATGTGCATTGAAGTTTCAAGTTGAAGACCAGAATATTTTCTAAGTACTAAATGTTCTGGATGGCTAAGTAGAAATTCTCAAGTAGAAGTTCTACTTAGGAATTTCGAGATAGCCAAGTAGAAGTTCCACTTAGGAATTTCGAGATAGCCAAGTAGAAATTCTCAAGTAGAAGTTCTACTTAGGTGCAGCTTCAACATGACACATGGCATCTTCTGATTGGCAGATTTCCAAGCTTTCAAGATAAGGCAAGAATTATGTGGACATCATTGGGCCACGTACATCTTAGTCTTTGAAGACTACAGGACATAGATTACATGTAGTATAAATAGAAGTACTTGTGTAATGTTTTAGTTAGAGAGCAATTCTAGAGAAAAACACAAGAGAAAAAGAGAGAGTGCATTCACAGAGCTTAGTATCATTCACTTCTCTCTCAACTTCTGTTATACTTTGTAATGAATGTTGTAGCAACCCTTTCAAGTTATATATAAAGAAATATATTCCTTGAATCTGTGTGTTCATTTATTGCATCGTTTTTATTGCCTCTCATATTCGAAAAGTTGTATTCACCCCCCCTCTACAACACATTTGGACCTAACAATCTCTTCAATGAAACCAGCTTTTAAGAGCTTATCTACTTCCAGTTTAATGGCCACTTGCCTTTCGGGAGCAAAATTCCTCATCTTCTGCTTTATTGTCTTCTGCTGTCCAAGCAAACACATCGCTATTCTCTTGTAGGAATGATGTCAACCTGCCCTTCAAGGGTTCTTTCAAAGAAGCTCCAATATAAGTAACTTTCTCAGGATCGCCCAGCTCTAGAGGTATGGGGGTCAAATCCTTTTCTGGCTTACCTCGATGTTCATCATCGTTGCGAACATCCATGTCTTCAATCGGGAGGACCTGCCCCCCGACTCCATCAGCTCTCAAAGCAGCCATATAGCAACTTCTAGCCATTTTTTGATCTGCTTTCTGTTCCCCAACACCGTTCCAAGTCGAAAACTTGATCTTCATGTGATAAGTAGAGGCGACGGCCTTGAACGCAAGAAGACCAGTCCTTCTTAGGATCGCATTGTATGTCGAAGCAGCCTTGATTACTAGAAAATTCAGCATCTGAGTAGCCTCCTTAGGTTCCTGCCCGATAGTCACGGGCAACTAAATAGTTCCTTCAACGTTAGACTCCACTCCATTGAATCCATATATAGGCATATTAGTGGGGGTCAACTGAGAATCGTTGTACCCCATCTTTACGAACGCATCATGAAACAAAATATCAACAGAAGCTCCATTGTCTATCAAGACTCATTTTACTTCCGAGTTTCCAATCACAGGAGTTATGACCAATGGGTCGTCATGGGGGAACTTCACCCCTTCCAAGTCCGAATCATCAAAACCAACCACTACCTCAATTTTTGCACGCTTCGGGGCCTCTATCACGATGTGCATCACTTCTCTGGCATAAGCCTTTCGAGAATTCCTTATCGTACCGGCCACTATCGGGCCTCCCCAGATCATATTAATAACCGGCCCTCGGGGCTGTGGGTTGCGATCACGATCGTTATCTGAAAGGCATATGATGTAGCCTATTTGTATTTCGAGGATAGAACTCAACTTAAACAAGATTGTAATAGTAAATAGTATATAGACTGTCACAAGGAATCTCAGATTGTATTATCTGTCAGAAGAAAAAGATCAAGGTCAATCTACAGACTTGAAGAATTACTACATTGAAAGAAGTTCAGACATCTGATCAAGCCTCAGTGAAGTATTCGTTAAAGAAGTGGATTCATTTGAAGTGACAGAGATTTCGACAGTGACAGAGACAGTACAGAAGAATTAATAGAGAGAGAAGAAAAAGAAAAGAAAAGGAACCAGATTTTAAAGTCAATATATGAAGAACAGTCATTGCGGTTAGTCACTCATGAACCAGACAGTACATCGAGTGTCAACATTAAACAGTGGTTGTTTATCATTAACTTCAGTGGTTCAAGCTGTCAAGACTGGTATGTTGAGAGAAGAAATAAACCACAGCTTAGAGTCAAAAATAAAGAAAAGCCGTTGGAGTTAGTCGCTCATGAACCAGACCGTGCATCGAGCGTCAACAAAAATTCGGTGGTAATTCTTTATTACTTTCAGTGGTTCAAGCTATCATGACTGGTATGGAAAAAAAATCATTATGCAAGCAACAGAGGTACTAAATTAATTAACCACAATGGTTTTGCAATCAAGACTGGATAAGGAATGATCTTTGTGGAGGATTAGATTTATCAAAACATGGAAGACCACAAGGGTTATGCTATCAAGGAGGTATATTAATTTTATCTTAATTAATTAGGTCATTTAAATTATTTATTTGATAAATTAATTCTATCCGAATTAATTTATTCAATAAATTATTTAAAAGATTAATTAAGTTAGAATTAATATAATTATCAAACAAGGAGGTATATTAATTTTCTCTTAATTAATTAAGTCATTTGATTTATTTATTTGATAAATTAATTCTATTCGAATTAATTTATTCAATAAATTAATTAAAAGATTAATTAAGTTGGAATTAATATAATTATAAAAAGACTTCATATTAATTCTCTTTTAATTAAATTAAATTAGTTGGCTAATTTATTTTATAAATTAATTCAATCAGAATTAATTTATTCTTTAAATTAATCAATTAATTAATTAAATCAGAATTAATATAAGTGTTTAAAGACTTAAAACAATTCTGCTCAGCGAATATGACCTAATGGAGGTCGGTATGACCTATTCTTAGGTCATACCGAAGCTACTCAGACTGATTAAGTCATACCGAAGCAACTCAGACTGATTAGGTCATACCGAAGCTACTCAGACTGATTAGGTCATACCGAAGATACTCAGACTGATTAGGTCATACCGAGCAGATTAAGTCTTACCGACTTGAAGATATTTCTGAAAAGCAAATTAGGTCATACCGACAAAGTGCTTTATGTCATACCCAAAGGCTGCTCAGAAATTAGGTCATACCGACACATTATTAGGTCATACCGCCCAAGAATTAACTCATACCTAAGGAAATTTATGTCTTGGAGCAAGTTTAAGTCATGCTGACAGCTGATTAAATAGGTCTTGAAGCTGATTAAGTCATATTTAATCAGTACAGCCTTATATAATCAAGGTAGGAAGCAGCAGAACAAAAAGAACAGACCTGAATATATCAGAAAAATTCCAGCAGCTCAATTTTCTCTCCCAAGCTCAAGAACAAATTAATTTCTGTAAAATCAAGTTCATCTCTCTTGTAATATTTTATCCGGTGGAACTTGTTTATTTATTGTTCTTGTACTACTAGCGAATTAAGTTTCCTAGTTCTAATCTTGATTTTTATTAACTAAATTAGAAAAGTTCATGTCGAATTTTCTAAATTAGGTTTTATCAACTTGATTAATTTCTGTACTGAAATTGTAACACCCATCAAGTTAATATATTTTTATATTCAACTTGAAATTTGTTTCAATTTATTCCGCTCAAATTTGTCAAAATATAAATTAAATTTATCCGGACAAATTTCGATAAATTGGTATAGATGGTATTCAACCCCCCCTTCTACAACCTTATCGGACCTAACAATTGGTATCAGAGCCTATTGATTGATACACAAATCAAGATCCTATTTTTATTCAGTCAAAAATCCATTTCGAATTTTTAACTCACTTAAAAATTCATCATGACTTCAAAAATTGGAACTGTTAAGATACCCATATTTGACAAGGAGAATTATGAACTATGGAAAAAGAAAATGATCCTTTTTCTACAAGTGGCCAATCCTAAATATTTAGGAATATTGAAAACCGGGCCAATAGTTCCTATGATTACTGAAGAGGAAATAATCGTGGAAGGAGTTGTTGTAGTTCCCGCAAGGACATATCCAAAGGACATTAGTGTTTATACAAATGATGACAAAGTGGATATTGCCCTTGATCTTAATGTACAATTAATTTTGGTGGAATCCCTAGATGCGATCATGTGCAACCATGTTGTTAACTGTAAAGATGCCAAGCATATCTGGGACACCATTATAACAATAAACGAGGGAACTAAGAAAGTCAGGGAAAATAGATTGGAAGCTAAGATTGTTCAACCTTACAGCTCTGAAGAGGAAGTGATTGTAGCAGAGTATGGGAAGACAGCTACAAGTCAGGGTTGTAGAGAATTTTATTCATCAGAGGAGCTGAAGCAGTTGGAGGATCAATCAATGGCACTGGTTGTAAGACAGTTTAATCATTTCAGATTTAGAAGAAATCCTAATTTCAGACTCAGGTCTACTGAGAACAGATTCCAGCAAGGAGGTTCATCCTCAAGTAGCACAAGAGTTGGCTACGAGACTGGAATGGTAGACAGAAGCAAGATCAGGTGCTTCGACTGTAATGAAATGGGACATTTTGTAACTGAGTGTCATCGACCTGAACAAGATGCAAGGAGAGAGTATGCATCTGGTAAGAAGAACACAGACACGGCCTATGTGGTACAAGGCAAAAGCTGGGATGACACAGACAGTGAAGATGAAGAAGTTGGAAACTTTGCACTGGTGGCAAATGCTGAATCATCAACTTATTACACCACACCGGTAACTCTTACTGACACTGAGTTGATTCGTAGTCTTCGTAATTCATTAGGTAATGCACAAACTGAATATAGAAGACTAGATCTGTTAAGCACTAATCTTGGTAATGAAGTGTCAGAATTGAAAAAGGTGCATATTAATCAAGATCAACAAAGAGATGAAATAAAAATGCTTAATAAAAAGGAAAAAGCTATTCTAGAAGTTGTAGGCAAACAAATGGCTAGAATTACTGAACTTGAAACACAGGTCAGGGCTTGTTATAATTCGGTTAAAGTTTCCAAAGAGTTCTTTAACAATCAAATTGTAGAACGAACAACAGGTATAGGGTATGGTTACAATGAAGCTGTTGGTTCATTGGGCATAAATTCCCCTAACCCTGTTAGTGCTAAAGAAAGGGGAATACCACATGTACTCAAGAATGTTAAAGAACCTCTATTAAAAAAATGTGATGGTGGACCACCAGATATTCTTTCTATGGTTATTCAGGAAGAAATGAGAAATGAAGATAGTGCAAATGGCACAGTCTTTGTTAAGGATAAATGTGTTATGGATAAATCTGTTAAGAACGCTAATCCAAAGAATGTTTCATCCAAGAAAGATGTCACAGTCTTTGTTAAGGCTAAATCTGTTGAGGACACTAATCCAGAAAATGTTTCATCCAAGATAGATGTACCTAAAGTGCCAGTCAAGGTTGTTGAAACAACTAGTTCTTCTAAGACTGGATTAGGTGGTAATAAGTCGAAGCAGAACAATAACATGTCTAACATGAGTAACATGCCTATCATTGATTCTAATCATAAAGCATGTGGTGTTGTCAACTGTATGTCTTGTGCTTTTAATGTTATGACTGCTTACTTCAATGGTAATCATGCATGTGCTGATAAGACTACTCCTAGACAACATATGAACAGAAATAAAAATGTTAGATCAAAGCCTGCTAGTCCTCCTTATGTTAGGAGAGAGACATTTGTACCAAAGCCTAAACAAAGTTTTACTAAGGCTGTTTACAAGGTCAAATGTCCAGTCAGTGAAACAAATGTTATTGCTGCTAAAAAGACATGGATACCCAAGATGAAATCTAAGATTGTCAAAGCTGTTTATAGGGTTAAATGTCCAGTCCCCTTGAAAAATGCTGTTATGAAGATTAAGAATGTTGTTTTGCCTGACAAAGGCCAATACTTCAAGTATTCCGGACCCAATCAAATTTGGGTCCCAAAAAGGGTTTAATTGTTTTGGCATTGCAGGGTGTATAACAGGTACATCGTGTTATGTGGATTCTGGACAGTGGATGTTCAAGGTATATGACCGAAGATAGAGCCCTGCTATCAAGAGTAGTGACGGTATCTGGCCAAGTGGTTCATCCCTTGGAGACAACAGCAAGGGTATGACCTAGGGTCAAGGCTATTCAATAGCTAAGGAATGTTGTCAGTAATAAAGCATCTTTTACAAGATGAAGAGCCTACTGTTCGAGGATTAAGGAAAGAGAACTTATCTGTAGCTGACATGGAATCTCAGTCAAAGGTGAAGTCAATAAGGTCAAATCTAAAGCTTCATCAGACAGGAGTTCAGCTATGACATAAGGAGCTCTCTCACCTGAATGTCATATCAAGAGATTCTTTCCTGGAAATCGAATCAGTAAAGGAGACTGCCTCATCTGGAATTAAAGTAAAATAAAATTATGAGGCATGTCATAAAGGAAAGTCAAAGAAGCATCACACAGAAGTTCTACATCAAAGGAAAATATTCTTTAGTGGTGATGACTAATGACTTCTCTCAATAAACAAGTTGTTGTTCAGACAATCTGAAGACAAGACACCACTGATGGTGATTGATCACATCTAGAAGAGTGTCAGGAAGCAAAACTGACTATGACAACTTGGAGACCAGATTATAGGACCTATCAATTAGTGTTCTGGATGATTTCTGCACCTTCAAGAGTATTAATGCTGAAGCAGTCAATAGTTTACTACTGACATGATTAAACCCTGATCAGTAAGGAATATAGGAAGACCCCATAAGTATGAAGAAAATTGTTTTGCAATGATAAATGAAAGTGAGCATCCTAGCAATCTGCTAATGCTCAATAGGATAATTTCCTTGGTTACTTAGTGGAGTCAACAGCCTACAGGGTGAGTGTTATTAATCAACAGAAAGTGATTGAAAGTCTTAGTGATGTTCATCAACTTCTAGCTCCCAGCTGTCACTGGTAATGATGATTCAGATCCAAGCAATGTCAACATTGAGAATCTTCATGTAAACCCAGCAACAGCTTAGGGGGAGCAAAAGAAGGATCATCTAGTCAACTCAACACCACACTGAAAGTCAAAGGACGCTATGAGAACATGTCTGCCAAGACAAAGAATGTTGGCTCAATTAATTCTTTGTCCTAGTTCTTAGTGTTTCTAATGATGGAAGTAAAAGACTAGCAGAGCTTCAAGTACTAATGATTATTTCTTTAGTTTTCTTTTAGAAGAAACTAAGAAAGCTACAAAAGCTCTGAAAGATTCAGGTTGAGTGACTGCAATGCAAGATGATCTCAATCAGTACAAAAGGCAGATTGAAGGGAAGCTGGTATCTAGACCAAACAACAAGGCTGTATTTGGTACAAGGATAACCAGAAGTCTACCTGGATGATGTCAAGGCATTGTTATGAGGGACAAAGCCAAACTGGATGCTAGGTTACAGTTTGATCAAACAGTATATTTGACAAGAAGCACCAGTGACAAGACTTGAGGATATCAGGCATCTGCTGCACATTCAAGATTATAATGGACTTCTAGACCTACTGAATCTGGATGCTAGAGGAATGTGAACAAGTGCACTCCTGGTTGGTGAGATAATTGAAGATCTCTACAGGTTAGTATAAACTGGTATCATCACTCAAGCAAGCATGGAAGACATGGTATGACACCCTAACTATAATTTAATATTTGGTATCAATCTTTAACAGTTGATATCTTTTAACAATTGGTGTCATATTTAGAGAACTCTCTACATCTTTAGGCACAAACATAAATGATATATATGTGCAATGATATCTTGATTATATTATATGTTGGTCTACTAGCTAATAATTGGTTATTTGCTGTTTTGATGTTGGTAAAGTTGCAATTCTTTTGATTTACTTCAGTAAGCCAAAAGAATGATGACAATAAAAATAAGTCAAGGATCTTTTGTTTTTATTCAGAAGATTCTAGACCTGCCAAGACTACATGCCAACACCTCACTATAGCTGGCTTTTGACCTGTTAGTTTGGATCTAACAAGTTGGTTATAAAAAATCTTAAGATGGACCCGGATCTGAGGAAATGGTACTCTAGAGATATTTGACCCAACAAGTTCAGGATCTACTAATTAGGACCTAATCATGCTATAGAGGAATCATCAGCTCATTATCTTATTCAATTGCTAATAGATCACTTACACACATATTTTATTCTCAATTATGCAAATGTGCATGGTCCCAAGTGGATTCTTGAGAATATATTCTTGTAGTTATTACACTTGATTTACAGATGTCTTAAGTTGGACCCAAATCTACGGAGATGGTACCCTAGAGACATCAGTTCTGACATGTTTTGCTACATAGAGACAGATCAAATGAGTTGTACGAAAGCAGGAGAACACAAGGAATCAATTTCATCTCCAACAACTCTGTGGAACACTCAAGGACTAAGCAACTTGCATAAGGTATCAATTCTTTTGAGAGCATGTTTTTAGTTAAGAATAACTTGCAGACACGTTTGCTAAATCACTTGATGAAATTAATTTTTCAAGATTGGTTTGTAAACTTGGGATTTTATTAATGCTATATAATTCTAAATCCCATCTGTTAAATAATTCTTAAATAAGCTCACAAGTATTCAATTGTCTATATTGAAAGGACTTGTGAACTTATTTACATCCAGACCTCACACTGAAAATTATCTGTTGAATGATTGCCATGTGTATAATTGCAATATATTTTAGTGGTGATTATTTAAGGATAATTTAAATACTTAAATGCTAAAATCTAACTCATAGAGATTTAGTATTTAATTATTTAATTATTTATTTTGATTTATATGGGTTACGGACATGAAGCAATTCAATTTAGTATTTGCTCTGTACCTTATATTTATTAAAATAAATAAACAACATAACTAATTTGGACCTAATCTGTATTGGTCTTCAATTAGTTGTGAGATGTTAATTCTGGTGAATTTTATCAATGCTCCATTTTCAGAAATTCACTATAATTAATATCATGGTTCTAACAATTGGTTATATTGAAATTTTGACTTATATCAGTTAATGATATTTAGTTAGAATTCTATTTACTAACTAATTGTGAGATATATTGATATGTGTGAAATTACTTAGAACTCCTCTAAGTAATCATTGTTATATCTTTTACAATTCACTCATATTATTATACATGGTATAAAAATTCTATAAGTAGAACTATGGATATTGAAATATCTAAAGTTACCATAGTTCAATTACTTTGAATAATTTTTATGCTTATTTGCAAGCTTCAAATCACTTTGATAATAAATGTTTTATACTATGGATCAAGGTGTATTGGACTTAGAATATTATTTCTAAGATTGCAGACAAGACAGTCTTGGTAATCAAGTTTTATTTTTAGAACTAAGATTGTCTACCAACAAACAGTTGTTAGGAGTTAACAATTGTTGTTATCGAGGAGTTGTCTTGAAGTCATAAGTTTAAAATGTTAATGATGATAATTATCCAAGTGATAGTGGTAGAAACAATTGTGTTATTGGCAATATCAATGTCACTGGAAAATAATCATCAAGTCATTCACGCAACAACTCGAGGGAAGTAAACAAAGGATTCACTAGTCAAACACAACATCACAATGAAGAACAAGGTAATTCATCAAGATCCAACTTTCTCAGACAGTGTGTTTGGAATAGAGCTGATCATTGGTGATCCAGATGTTGTAGTAAGAACTAAAAGGGCTTCTCAGAATCAAGGTATAGAATCTAAGAAATCTGAGAAAGCAATTATGAATCTGGAACAACAAGAAACGTGGAAGTTGGTGCCAAGGTTTGAGCGCCAAGTAACTGGTATGACATTCTTTTCGAATTCTATCTTGTTATCTTTCTAAAAAGATTTGTCATAATCATTCTAATGTTTTAATCCATGTTTCTTTATTTTAGAATAATAATTTTCTCTAAAAATATTTTTCTCTAATTCTCTAGTTAGAATTTTTGAGGAAGCTATTTTTGTTGAAAATTTTATTATTTTAAAATAGCTGCCATATTTATGATAGTTTATTAAATCATATTTTCTCTCTAAATAATTTTCTAGTAGAAAGTTGTTTTGTCAGAAAATATATGGATTTACTAACCTATTATAAATACTCTTGTATATACTTAATGTTTTTGTACATGTAGTGTAATTTTCGAATGTTAATCTTATTTAACATGTTTTGTAGTGTTTATCTTTTTATTTTAGTCATATGTTCGTTTATAGTTTAAGCTATGTAAATTATTATTTATGTATAGTTTTATTATTTTTATGTTAATTCAAATTTTTCTTCTTTGTTTAGTTTTATTTGAATTTTCTTTTCTTTTTAGTTTTTATTTAATATTATTATTATGTATATTATTTCTTATTTTTGAATATTATTTTTCATGTGTATATAAATAGCTTGTATAGTTTTCACAGTTTAGTCACTATACTTGCAAAACTAGCAAACAGGTCCCTGTACTTGGTTCTTTTGTTGTTCTTCTTCTTAACACACACAAAACCTGCAGTTTAGTATAAATCTTTGTTTTGTGATTGCTGTTCACAGATCTTCGTGTTAAGGACTTAACAATTGACCAATGCTGGTATCAAATTGGTATGTGTCTATACAATTGGTTAGGAACTAATGTTTGATTTTCAGGATTTAACAATTGGAAGACAAGACTTATCAAGTGCTAACAATTTCTAATAGTTGGTATCTATCTTACAGGACCTAAAGCATGATAAAATAGTTTTGTTTGTATTGGTTTAAACATTAACATACATTGATTCGATTAATATTTATTAATTGGATTTTTGCCTATGTTCTTGTTTTGTAAAACCGGCTCAAGATCTATATCTTCCTTATATCCAAAATCTCTTTCTACAGCTGTGATTGCTTACATTGTAAATCTTTTGAAATCATAACTGTACATCATTTCTCTTAAGATAAAATGCAATATTTTCTTAGAAAACTTGTCAATGTTAAAAATGCATTCTATCTCTATGTTGCTCATATTCTGTGATGCAGGTTCATCTACATGAAAATTTGTATTCTCACATGTTTAGTCATAAGGTTGTAAACCCAACAACTTTTGTCCCAGACTACAATCAAACTCAAACACATTCTATCTTACACCCTAAATGGAAGTAACCTATCAGACTAGAGGTCACCAGGGAGTAACTGTACTTGATGCAGCAAACAAGGATGTGTGGGATATTCAGTTGAAGAGTCACTACCTTATACACTAACCAAAATATTTCATATGCACAAGTGAGATTGCACACACTAAGGATGAATTGACGAAAACCTGTAATCCAACCATTTTACGGTTAGGATTATAAGTTAAAGGTTCTTTAATGAACTAAGAGTCTTCACAGACCTCGAGAGAAGGTATTGATCTTAAATGCAAAATTCAACAAGATCATTATCTAACTCCCCAGAGGGAACATCTCTGGATCCTACGGGTAACGGATTCGACATAGGTGTGGATCGGCAACTTGTGAACTATGATTCAGATTTTACCTGATGAGTTTAACAAGGTGATGTCTTCACAGACATTAGAAGGGAACATTGATCTCAATGCTAAATTTATAGATCATTGTTTACCTTCTCAGAATTCAAATCTGAAAACCCTAAAAAGGGAAATTAGCAACTTGTAGATTATGACTCAGATTCGTCTGACGAGTCCAACGAGGATTTGGGATTTGCGAACTCCCATTGCACCACCACTGACCTCTCTAGAAGGGGCTATGGTGATTTTTCCTTGCAGGTACACTAACGGATGTTGGAGCTATGAGTGATATGAGTGAAACACTAGTGAGCAAGAGTGTAAACAAAGAGAGAAGTGAGACACTCAAAACAAATGAGTGGAGAGAAGAGTGAAACACTTGTGAGGTACACTAAACACTATCACACACTCACAGTGAGGAAGAAAATGAAACTTCCTTTCTAACAAAGCTTTATCAATTGATTTCAATGTACTCTAACGATTGGTATAAATTGGTAACAATTTGGTATCAACAACTTTGTCAATTAGTTGAATGGAGGATTCCTCAACTAAGGGGGAGAGATATATTGAAAAAGATATATTCAAGCTTAAAGCTTACCCTTAGTAGGATATACTCAACTAAGGGGGAGAAGTATGGGGTACAAGTAAAAGAAGAGTGAGTTAGAAAGGGGGAGCATTAAAGACTGTGCTTAGGATGAGAAGCAAGTCTAGTTTCTAAGGGGGAGCCTTAGATGAAGAAGCAAAAGAACTTTCATTTGTTATGAAAGTGAAGATATAAGGAGAATTACATCACAATACTATTCTATTAGTTTTTCAATGTACTATGTATAAAGGCTAAGTGGAAGAGTAGTAAATTCACCAGAAGTTATAGATATGGTATTGATTCACCATTGTCTATATAGTAGGAACAGCTATTTTTCTTTAAGTGAGAAAAGCTGTGTCAAAAATGGGAAGTGATTGTAAATCAAGAACTGCTGATAATCACCAATGTAAGATGTGAAGGATTATCAGGCAGAGATATGAAGAATCAGAAATGAAGATGAGTTATCTATTATTGAAGATCAGTTCAGTGCTAGAGGAACAATCATCTATCATTTCATCAACTGAAGATTCTGGAATTGTTAAATCTAAACCAGAGAAGTTTTTTTGTATTATTTACTTAGTTCTTAAAAGTTTTATCTTTTTCTTGTTTAAGTGAGGTAGTTGAGTTATCCTCTAGGTATTTGCTTGTTATTGTCTAACAAACAAATAGGGGGAGATTGAAAGGCATATGATGTAGCCTATTTGTATTTCGAGGATACAACTCAACTTAAACAAGATTGTAATAGTAAATAGTATATAGACTGTCACAAGGAATCTCAGATTGTATTATCTGTCAGAAGAAAAAGATCAAGGTCAATCTACGGACTTGAAGAATTACTACATTGAAAGAAGTTCAGACATCTGATCAAGCCTCAGTGAAGTATTCGTTAAAGAAGTGGATTCATTTGAAGTGACAGAGATTTCGACAGTGACAGAGACAGTACAGAAGAATTAATAGAGAGAGAAGAAAAAGAAAAGAAAAGGAACCAGATTTTAAAGTCAATATATGAAGAACAGTCATTGCGGTTAGTCACTCATGAACCAGACAGTACATCGAGTGTCAACATTAAACAGTGGTTGTTTATCATTAACTTCAGTGGTTCAAGCTGTCAAGACTGGTATGTTGAGAGAAGAAATAAACCACAGCTTAGAGTCAAAAATAAAGAAAAGCCGTTGGAGTTAGTCGCTCATGAACCAGACCGTGCATCGAGCGTCAACAAAAATTCGGTGGTAATTCTTTATTACTTTCAGTGGTTCAAGCTATCATGACTGGTATGGAAAAAAAATCATTATGCAAGCAACAGAGGTACTAAATTAATTAACCACAATGGTTTTGCAATCAAGACTGGATAAGGAATGATCTTTGTGGAGGATTAGATTTATCAAAACATAGAAGACCACAAGGGTTATGCTATCAAGGAGGTATATTAATTTTATCTTAATTAATTAGGTCATTTAAATTATTTATTTGATAAATTAATTCTATCCGAATTAATTTATTCAATAAATTATTTAAAAGATTAATTAAGTTAGAATTAATATAATTATCAAACAATGAGGTGTATTAATTTTCTCTTAATTAATTAAGTCATTTGATTTATTTATTTGATAAATTAATTCTATTCGAATTAATTTATTCAATAAATTAATTAAAAGATTAATTAAGTTGGAATTAATATAATTATAAAAAGACTTCATATTAATTCTCTTTTAATTAAATTAAATTAGTTGGCTAATTTATTTTATAAATTAATTCAATCAGAATTAATTTATTCTTTAAATTAATCAATTAATTAATTAAATCAGAATTAATATAAGTGTTTAAAGACTTAAAACAATTCTGCTCGGCGAATATGACCTAATGGAGGTCGGTATGACCTATTCTTAGGTCATACCGAAGCTACTCAGACTGATTAAGTCATACCGAAGCTACTCAGACTGATTAGGTCATACCGAAGATACTCAGACTGATTAGGTCATACCGAGCAGATTAAGTCTTACCGACTTGAAGATATTTCTGAAAAGCAAATTAGGTCATACCGACAAAGTGCTTTATGTCATACCCAAAGGCTGCTCAGAAATTAGGTCATACCGACACATTATTAGGTCATACCGCCCAAGAATTAAGTCATACCTAATGAAATTTATGTCTTGGAGCAAGTTTAAGTCATGCTGACAGCTGATTAAATAGGTCTTGAAGCTGATTAAGTCATATTTAATCAGTACAGCCTTATATAATCAAGGTAGGAAGCAGCAGAACAAAAAGAACAGACCAGAATATATCAGAAAAATTCCAGCAGCTCAATTTTCTCTCCCAAGCTCAAGAACAAATTAATTTCTATAAAATCAAGTTCATCTCTCTTGTAATATTTTATCCGGTGGAACTTGTTTATTTATTGTTCTTGTACTACTAGCGAATTAAGTTTCCTAGTTCTAATCTTGATTTTTATTAACTAAATTAGAAAAGTTCATGTCGAATTTTCTAAATTAGTTTTTATCAACTTGATTAATTTCTGTACTGAAATTGTAACACCCATCAAGTTAATATATTTTTATATTCAACTTGAAATTTGTTTCAATTTATTCCGCTCAAATTTGTCAAAATATAAATTAAATTTATCCAGACAAATTTCCATAAATTGGTATAGATTGTATTCAACCCCCCCTTCTACAATCTTATCGGACCTAACAATTGGTATCAGAGCCTATTGATTGATACACAAATCAAGATCCTATTTTTATTCAGTCAAAAATCCATTTCGAATTTTTAACTCACTTAAAAATTCATCATGACTTCAAAAATTGGAACTGTTAAGATACCCATATTTGACAAGGAGAATTATGAACTATGGAAAAAGAAAATGATCCTTTTTCTACAAGTGGCCAATCCTAAATATTTAGGAATATTGAAAACCGGGCCAATAGTTACTATGATTACTGAAGAGGAAATAATCGTGGAAGGAGTTGTTGTAGTTCCCGCAAGGACATATCCAAAGGACATTAGTCTTTATACAAATGATGACAAAGTGGATATTGCCCTTGATCTTAATGTACAATTAATTTTGGTGGAATCCCTAGATGCGATCATGTGCAACCATGTTGTTAACTGTAAAGATGCCAAGCATATCTGGGACACCATTATAACAATAAACGAGGGAACTAAGAAAGTCAGGGAAAATAGATTGGAAGCTAAGATTGTTCAACCTTACAGCTCTGAAGAGGAAGTGATTGTAGCAGAGTATGGGAAGACAGCTACAAGTCAGGGTTGTAGAGAATTTTATTCATCAGAGGAGCTGAAGCAGTTGGAGGATCAATCAATGGCACTGGTTGTAAGACAGTTTAATCATTTCAGATTTAGAAGAAATCCTAATTTCAGACTCAGGTCTACTGAGAACAGATTCCAGCAAGGAGGTTCATCCTCAAGTAGCACAAGAGTTGGCTACGAGACTGGAATGGTAGACAGAAGCAAGATCAGGTGCTTCAACTGTAATGAAATGGGACATTTTGTAACTGAGTGTCATCGACCTGAACAAGATGCAAGGAGAGAGTATGCATCTGGTAAGAAGAACACAGACACGGCCTATGTGGTACAAGGCAAAAGCTGGGATGACACAGACAGTGAAGATGAAGAAGTTGGAAACTTTGCACTGGTGGCAAATGCTGAATCATCAACTTATTACACCACACCGGTAACTCTTACTGACACTGAGTTGATTCGTAGTCTTCGTAATTCATTAGGTAATGCATAAACTGAATATAGAAGACTAGATCTGTTAAGCACTAATCTTGGTAATGAAGTGTCAGAATTGAAAAAGGTGCATATTAATCAATATCAACAAAGAGATGAAATAAAAATGCTTAATAAAAAGGAAAAAGCTATTCTAGAAGTTGTAGGCAAACAAATTGCTAGAATTACTGAACTTGAAACACAGGTCAGGGCTTGTTATAATTCGGTTAAAGTTTCCAAAGAGTTCTTTAACAATCAAATTGTAGAACGAACAACAGGTATAGGGTATGGTTACAATGAAGCTGTTGGTTCATTGGGCATAAATTCCCCTAACCCTGTTAGTGCTAAAGAAAGGGGAATACCACATGTACTCAAGAATGTTAAAGAACCTCTATTTAAAAAATCTGATGCTGGACCACCAGATATTCTTTCTATGGTTATTCAGGAAGAAATGAGAAATGAAGATAGTGCAAATGGCACAGTCTTTGTTAAGGATAAATGTGTTATGGATAAATCTGTTAAGAACGCTAATCCAAAGAATGTTTCATCCAAGAAAGATGTCACAGTCTTTGTTAAGGCTAAATCTGTTGAGGACACTAATCCAGAAAATGTTTCATCCAAGATAGATGTACCTAAAGTGCCAGTCAAGGTTGTTGAAACTAGTTCTTCTAAGACTGGATTAGGTGGTAATAAGTCGAAGAAGAACAATAACATGTCTAACATGAGTAACATGCCTATCATTGATTCTAATCATAAAGCATGTGGTGTTGTCAACTGTATGTCTTGTGCTTTTAATGTTATGACTGCTTACTTCAACGGTAATCATGCATGTGCTGATAAGACTACTCCTAGACAACATATGAACTGAAATAAAAATGTTAGATCAAAGACTGCTAGTCCTCCTTATGTTAGGAGAGAGACATTTGTACCAAAGCCTAAACAATGTTTTACTAAGGCTGTTTACAAGGTCAAATGTCCAGTCAGTGAAACAAATGTTATTGCTGCTAAAAAGACATGGATACCCAAGATGAAATCTAAGATTGTCAAAGCTGTTTATAGGGTTAAATGTCCAGCCCCTTGAAAAATGCTGTTATGAAGATTAAGAATGTTGTTTTGCCTGACAAAGGCCAATACTTCAAGTATTCCGGACCCAATCAAATTTGGGTCCCAAAAAGGGTTTAATTGTTTTGGCATTGCAGGGTGTATAACAGGTACATCGTGTTATGTGGATTCTGGACAGTGGATGTTCAAGGTATATGACCGAAGATAGAGCCCTGCTATCAATAGTAGTGACGGTATATGGCCAAGTGGTTCATCCCTTGGAGACAACAGCAAGGGTATGACCTAGGGTCAAGGCTATTCAATAGCTAAGGAATGTTGTCAGTAATAAAGCATCTTTTACAAGATGAAGAGCCTACTGTTCGAGGATTAAGGAAAGAGAACTTATCTGTAGCTGACATGGAATCTCAGTCAAAGGTGAAGTCAATAAGGTCAAATCTAAAGCTTCATCAGACAGGAGTTCAGCTATGACATAAGGAGCTCTTTCACCTGAATGTCATATCAAGATATTCTTTCTTGGAAATCGAATCAGTAAAGGAGACTGCCTCATCTGGAATTAAAGTAAAATAAAATTATGAGGCATGTCATAAAGGAAAGTCAAAGAAGCATCACACAGAAGTTCTACATCAAAGGAAAATATTCTTTAGTGGTGATGACTGATGACTTCTCTCAATAAACAAGTTGTTGTTCAGACAATCTGAAGACAAGACACCACTGATGGTGATTGATCACATCTAGAAGAGTGTCAGGAAGCAAAACTGACTATGACAACTTGGAGACCAGATTACAGGACCTATCAATTAGTGTTCTGGATGATTTCTGCACCTTCAAGAGTATTAATGCTGAAGCAGTCAATAGTTTACTACTAACATGATTAAACCCTGATCAGTAAGGAATATAGGAAGACCCCACAAGTATGAAGAAAATTGTTTTGCAATGATAAATGAAAGTGAGCATCCTAGCAATCTGCTAATGCTCAATAGGATAATTTCCTTGGTTACTTGGTGGAGTCAACAGCCTACAGGGTGAGTGTTATTAATCAATAGAAAGTGATTGAAAGTCTTAGTGATGTTCATCAACTTCTAGCTCCCAGCTGTCACTGGTAATGATGATTCAGATCCAAGCAATGTCAACATTAAGAATCTTCATGTAAACCCAGCAACAGCTTAGGGGGAGCAAAAGAAGGATCATCTAGTCAACTCAACACCACACTGAAAGTCAAAGGACACTATGAGAACATGTCTGCCAAGACAAAGAATGTTGGCTCAATTAATTCTTTGTCCTAGTTCTTAGTGTTTCTAATGATGGAAGTAAAAGACTAGCAAAGCTTCAAGTACTAATGATTATTTCTTTAGTTTTCTTTTAGAAGAAACTAAGAAAGCTACAAAAGCTCTGAAAGATTCAGGTTGAGTGAGTGCAATGCATGATGATCTCAATCAGTACAAAAGGCAGATTGAAGAAAAGCTGGTATCTAGACCAAACAACAAGGCTGTATTTGGTACAAGGATAACCAGAAGTCTACCTGGATGATGTCAAGGCATTGTTATGAGGGACAAAGCCAAACTGGATGCTAGGTTACAGTTTGATCAAACAGTATATTTGACAAGAAGCACCAGTGACAAGACTTGAGGATATCAGGCATCTGCTGCACATTCAAGATTATAATGGACATCTAGACCTACTGAATCTGGATGCTAGAGGAATGTGAACAAGTGCACTCCTGGTTGGTGAGATAATTGAAGATCTCTACAGGTTAGTATAAACTGGTATCATCACTCAAGCAAGCATGGAAGACATGGTATGACACCCTAACTATAATTTAATATTTGGTATCAATCTTTAACAGTTGATATCTTTTAACAATTGGTGTCATATTTAGAGAACTCTCTACATCTTTAGGCACAAACATAAATGATATATATGTGCAATGATATCTTGATTATATTATATGTTGGTCTACTAGCTAATAATTGGTTATTTGCTGTTTTGATGTTGGTAAAGTTGCAATTCTTTTGATTTACTTCAGTAAGACAAAAGAATGATGACAATAAAAATAAGTCAAGGATCTTTTGTTTCTATTCAGAAGATTCTAGACCTATCAAGACTACATGCCAACACCTCACTATAGCTGGCTTTTGACCTGTTAGTTTGGATCTAACAAGTTGGTTATCAAAAATCTTAAGATGGACCCGGATCTGAGGAAATGGTACTCTAGAGATATTTGACCCAACAAGTTCAGGATCTACTAATTAGGACCTAATCAGGCTATAGAGGAATCATCACCTCATTATCTTATTCAATTGCTAATAGATCACTTACACACATATTTTATTCTCAATTATGCAAATGTGCATGGTCCCAAGTGGATTCTTGAGAATATATTCTTGTAGTTATTACACTTGATTTACAGATGTCTTAAGTTGGACCCAAATCTACGGAGATGGTACCCTAGAGACATCAGTTCTGACATGTTTTGCTACATAGAGACAGATCAAATGAGTTGTACGAAAGCAGGAGAACACAAGGAATCAATTTCATCTCCAACAACTCTGTGGAACACTCAAGGACTAAGCAACTTGCATAAGGTATCAATTCTTTTGAGAGCATGTCTTTAGTTAAGAATAACTTGCAGACACGTTTGCTAAATCACTTGATGAAATTAATTTTTCAAGATTGGTTTGTAAACTTGGGATTTTATTAATGCTATATAATTCTAAATCCCATCTGTTAAATAATTCTTAAATAAGCTCACAAGTATTCAATTGTCTATATTGAAAGGACTTGTGAACTTATTTACATCCAGACCTCACGCTGAAAATTATCTGTTGAATGATTGCCATGTGTATAATTGCAATATATTTTAGTGGTGATTATTTAAGGATAATTTAAATACTTAAATGCTAAAATCTAACTCATAGAGATTTAGTATTTAATTATTTAATTATTTATTTTGATTTATATGGGTTACGGACATGAAGCAATTCAATTTAGTATTTGCTCTGTACCTTATATT
This sequence comes from Saposhnikovia divaricata, assembly GCA_036435485.1. Classification (NCBI taxonomy): domain Eukaryota; kingdom Viridiplantae; phylum Streptophyta; class Magnoliopsida; order Apiales; family Apiaceae; genus Saposhnikovia; species Saposhnikovia divaricata. The sequence goes on from CM071600.1 coordinate 34,046,309, forward strand.
TATTAAAATAAATAAACAACATAACTAATTTGGACCTAATCTGTATTGGTCTTCAATTAGTTGTGAGATGTTAATTCTGGTGAATTTTATCAATGCTCCATTTTCAGAAATTCACTATAATTAATATCATGGTTCTAACAATTGGTTATATTGAAATTTTGACTTATATCAGTTAATGATATTTAGTTAGAATTCTATTTACTAACTAATTGTGAGATATATTGATATGTGTGAAATTACTTAGAACTCCTCTAAGTAATCATTGTTATATCTTTTACAATTCACTCATATTATTATACATGGTATAAAAATTCTATAAGTAGAACTATGGATATTGAAATATCTAAAGTTACCATAGTTCAATTACTTTGAATAATTTTTATGCTTATTTGCAAGCTTCAAATCACTTTGATAATAAATGTTTTATACTATGGATCAAGGTGTATTGGACTTAGAATATTATTTCTAAGATTGCAGACAAGACAGTCTTGGTAATCAAGTTTTATTTTTAGAACTAAGATTGTCTACCAACAAACAGTTGTTAGGAGTTAACAATTGTTGTTATCGAGGAGTTGTCTTGAAGTCATAAGTTTAAAATGTTAATGATGATAATTATCCAAGTGATAGTGGTAGAAACAATTGTGTTATTGGCAATATCAATGTCACTGGAAAATAATCATCAAGTCATTCACGCAACAACTCGAGGGAAGTAAACAAAGGATTCACTAGTCAAACACAACATCACAATGAAGAACAAGGTAATTCATCAAGATCCAACTTTCTCAGACAGTGTGTTTGGAATAGAGCTGATCATTGGTGATCCAGATGTTGTAGTAAGAACTAAAAGGGCTTCTCAGAATCAAGGTATAGAATCTAAGAAATCTGAGAAAGCAATTATGAATCTGGAACAACAAGAAACGTGGAAGTTGGTGCCAAGGTTTGAGCGCCAAGTAACTGGTATGACATTCTTTTCGAATTCTATCTTGTTATCTTTCTAAAAAGATTTGTCATAATCATTCTAATGTTTTAATCTATGTTTCTTTATTTTAGAATAATAATTTTCTCTAAAAATATTTTTCTCTAATTCTCTAGTTAGAATTTTTGAGGAAGCTATTTTTGTTGAAAATTTTATTATTTTAAAATAGCTGCCATATTTATGATAGTTTATTAAATCATATTTTCTCTCTAAATAATTTTCTAGTAGAAAGTTGTTTTGTCAGAAAATATATGGATTTACTAACCTATTATAAATACTCTTGTATATACTTAATGTTTTTGTACATGTAGTGTAATTTTCGAATGTTAATCTTATTTAACATGTTTTGTAGTGTTTATCTTTTTATTTTAGTCATATGTTCGTTTATAGTTTAAGCTATGTAAATTATTATTTATGTATAGTTTTATTATTTTTATGTTAATTCAAATTTTTCTTCTTTGTTTAGTTTTATTTGAATTTTCTTTTCTTTTTAGTTTTTATTTAATATTATTATTATGTATATTATTTCTTATTTTTGAATATTATTTTTCATGTGTATATAAATAGCTTGTATAGTTTTCACAGTTTAGTCACTATACTTGCAAAACTAACAAACAGGTCCCTGTACTTGGTTCTTTTGTTGTTCTTCTTCTTAACACACACAAAACCTGCAGTTTAGTATAAATCTTTGTTTTGTGATTGCTATTCACAGATCTTCGTGTTAAGGACTTAACAATTGACCAATGCTGGTATCAAATTGGTATGTGTCTATACAATTGGTTAGGAACTAATGTTTGATTTTCAGGATTTAACAATTGGAAGACAAGACTTATCAAGTGCTAACAATTTCTAATAGTTGGTATCTATCTTACAGGACCTAAAGCATGATAAAATAGTTTTGTTTGTATTGGTTTAAACATTAACATACATTGATTCGATTAATATTTATTAATTGGATTTTTGCCTATGTTCTTGTTTTGTAAAACCGGCTCAAGATCTATATCTTCCTTATATCCAAAATCTCTTTCTACAGCTGTGATTGCTTACATTGTAAATCTTTTGAAATCACAACTGTACATCATTTCTCTTAAGATAAAATGCAATATTTTCTTAGAAAACTTGTCAATGTTAAAAATGCATTCTATCTCTATGTTGCTCATATTCTGTGATGCAGGTTCATCTACATGAAAATTTGTATTCTCACATGTTTAGTCATAAGGTTGTAAACCCAACAACTTTTGTCCCAACAGGGTTTGAGGAAACGCCCTACACTTTAGAGCGTCACTTGCAGGCTGCAATAGCAGTGCGTTCGAGAACGTTCTCACGTGGTTTGCGGGATCACCTGTTCCATCATAAGCCTTAATTGTCGGCATCTTAAACTTCCTAGAGATACGAGCATTCATCACCACCTCAGTAAACGGGGGTGTAGGATCATCAAGATCCCCAAGTGGCATCAGATCCTTGGGGTTACCCATTGGGGTTTCCACCCTTGTTGTTCTTCCAGTTGGGGCATCAGCCTTCCTCTGCCTCCTTGAAGACCTCTCCAAATCAACAAAGGGAATCCCTCCTGAAGTTGGAGGAGGTCGATTCTAATTCTGTCTCACTTGTTCTCTCACCATGTCATCCTTCAGCTTTAAGATCTCAGCCTCGTGAACCTTCATTCTTTCAGCAGTTGTTAGAGGGGGTCCATCATAGATAGTTTGCATCCTCCTTCGAGGTTCTCTGCTGGCACGTTGCCTCCTCGGGGCTTCGTCACGATCATCGTCCTCAGATGACGAGTCATCAGTATATGGACCAGAGTAATCATCATATCCCTGATCAGGGCCCAGGCCTCTAACGTGGGGAGGCTGATAAGGTTCATGTATCTACAGGGCATGACCGCTTGGTCCTGGGTCCCTTTGAATTGGTCGATAGTTAGGCAGCCCGTACATTGGGTTGGTATTTGTATGTAGCATAGTGGTGGAGATTTGAACTCCTGAGGGTGGGGGACGGCTGGCCAAAGGAGAGACCACCATCTGAAGTTGATTAGTCTCCTGTTCAGGTTGGACAACCACTGGTAGAGTTCTCTCAATATGGGAAGTCGTCCCTATGGGTTGAGAAACTTGGATCTGAGCAATCGCCACTATTGATGGGGGTGTGTGCCCTTGTTCGATATTGCCGGGCGGAGCGGAGGTGACTGGCGGAACAGAGGTGATAGGGACAACCTCGGTGAGACGGATGTTGTTCTTCGTGTTTGAACCATGGTTGATGTTGTCTTCTCACAGACGGAGTCAAATGTTGTGGTATAGAAACTAGGTTATCGAATTGAAGTTAGGGTTTGTGTGTATTTAATGCTTGGGTTCGTGAGCTTCGTGCTTTAATGGCTGCTCTTGTGTTCGTGGCTGAATCTGCCTTTACAAGATGCCTACGTACCTTGATGAATATCAAGAATCAAGCCTAAAACGTAGTTATGATATTGAGGGGTCAGGCCCTTATATAGGCTGTAGAGGCCTTAGAATCGTAGTAGGGTTTGGAGACTTGGTGAGCAAGTCACCTCCTTGAGGAAGGTTCTAGACTCCTTCCTTGTAGGAGTCTGTTTTCATGTTGAGTTTGGTGTCTTGGAGGCTACTCATCGTAGGAGTAGTTTCTTTGTTGACTCTTATTGCTGAGCTGTTTTATCACCTTTAATATTAATTACGAAATTAATATTTAATTAGGGTTTTGGACCTCATTAATGGGCTTCATATCTGGACCAAACTAGGTCTAATTAATGCAACATTAATTGTGTCTTTAAGGCTTATTTTTAGCCCATATCACAATTATCTTTTTGAACTAAAATACGTTACCTTTTCTATAAAATAAAAATATTATAATTACTAATAATTAACGATTTACCTTTTTCAGCTAAAACATATCATTTTTTCTATATTTTATAACTAAAATCCCTCCTTCTTTAAAATTTCACGGGCAACATTTATATAATTATTATTAAATCATATCATTTCAAAATTTAAGTATACAAAATTCATGTCTTAAAAAATTCAATTCAAATTAAAGAAAAAAATCATATTAAAAAAATTTTGTGCAACGCATGGCTTTTAAGCTAATACTATATAATTTACGAAGTAAAGTAAAATAAAAATAATTATATACATATAATTCGGTCCGGTCCGGCTTTTTTCATGGTTTAGACCAAACATGACCGAAGACTGATTTTTTTATTTTAAGGACCGGAGATCGGACCGTTTATATATGGTCCGATTCGGGTATTGGCCATGTCTAATTTACTGATCTAGACCAAAATGTTGTGTAGCCCTAACTGCACTACACATAAATTACCTATGGTATTTTGGTTTCTTGTTCAATTTTTCCTTGTTAACTTCAGAAAAAAGTTTCGTTTGAATTCAAGAAAAGTCTCGAAAGCCTCGAAAGCTTGTTTATATTTTTTTTCCCTGCGCAATGAAGAAATTATATTAAGGACAATAATATTGGAAAAAAAAACGGATGGTTCTGATTTTGAAAGATAATTATAAAGCGTTTATTTAACTATTAGTGAATCTAATTTAATATTAATTTTAATATGGACTTACTAATTAATTGAATTTATATTCTTGGATTTTTTAATTAATAGGAACCATAAAACAAATTTAAGGACAAATAATTAAAATGATACTTATAGAAAAATGAATGGGTTTAATTTTAAATATAATTATATTAAAAATGGTTCAAAATATATGACAATTAATGGTTTTAAGATTGTCTCCGTACCACTGGTCACTAATTTCGTAATTCGTGTTGTGAATTCAAGATGCCTTCTGAATGGTTATGGTCATCCATGATGCACCTTTGAATATTAAGTTGGTAAAATGGTAATATATACAACGTTAAATTCATTAACAATTAAGTTGATAAAGAAAAGAGATTTTTTATTGATGTATTGAAGAAAAAAATTATTAAACGCATTTTCATTAAATGTGACTTGTGTGTTTTTCTCAAGAATCAACTTCCAGGGTCTACAAAAAATTTGCTTTATAGGAATCGAGAAACTGATCTTATATGGGCATCGACCCCTTCTAGAAAGACCATATGTGGAAAATTATATCGTAATTTTAAAATGATGATGAAAACCTAAATCATTTTATATTATTTATTTGTCAGAATCATTTTTCTATTAATTTTATTGGACAATTAAAACACGAAACACACTATACATATGTATAATCGAAATAAAAAGGCAATCTATCCAAGTATAGTATGTCATACAATAAAAAGATATAAAGTAGTGCCTTAACCGAAATTGATATGATTTAGGCATGATGAGAATTCATGCAGACACTTAGTTCATAAAAGTTTGTTAGGTCTGATGGGGAATAGGGAATAAACGGCTCAGATTCCTTTAATTTTTAAATTGATATAATAATTATATTTTTTAGTTTGTAAAAAATTATATTTGAGGTAATTTTATTTTATATAAATTGTTTATTAGTTAATTGTTAAAATGAAAATTAGTAGTCTTTATGTTTAGTTAATTGATATAAAAAAAATCAATTGTTATTGAGTTTAATCTTGGCCGAAACGTAGAATCTAGATCCAATAGAGAAACATATTACATTAAATTTTATTGGTCTAAAATTTAGTAGACTCTGATTGATGTTAAAATAATTCACAATCTTCTGATTAGTTAATTAATACGTGGTAGATTTAGGTATTATAATAGAGGATGTTCAAAAACAATTCATAACTAAAAGATATATATACATATGTAATATACTGTTATGCGGATATTTTATATTTACGGTTAGTAGTAATTTTTAAAATTAAAAACCATGTGACATACGAATTTATTAAATCAAGATATTATTATACTTAAATTTAACTTAACCGCGAATATTAAATTAGAATAAGCATGGTAAATAATAAAACATTTGTACAAGATTGATTGATTTAAAATTTAGAAGTGAATTCTGATTGCCTCTAAAATCATTTTACTTTTTTGATTAGTAATTTATTCACTGACCAATAATAATACTTTTCTAGCATATATTAAATAATCAAAATAATTGAAATATATGTAGTGTTGGCTTTTAAGCATTTATTAATTAATTTTATTAACAAATTACGAATAAATATATTTTTGAGCCTTTAAAAAAAATCGAGTCTTTGAAAATATGAATTTTATCCAAGTTATTTAAAATATTATTCAAATCTGATTTTGTAGTGTTGGCATATATGCATTAACTAAATAATTTTATTAACAAGTTATGAATAAATATATTTTAGATCTTTTAAAAAAACGAGTCATTGAAAATATGGATTTTATCCAAATTATTTCAAATCTGATTTTTTCATATTTCAGGAATATGAAAAAAAGAATCAATTTATAATGAAATTGTCATTTGCACAGATTGTGTGGAAGTAATTGAAATGATCAATTCTGATCATTTTTTATGCTCAGATTTCAATATGCAAGGTAAGTATCTGAGAGATTTAGTGGGGACGTATATTTATATCAATTACGTTCCGCGCGAGTGTAACACGGAAGCAGATTCCTTAGCGAAAATGGGTCTGTCAAGACCAGTTATGGTGAATTACTGGGCCAATAGTTGGGAAGCATTACTCTGATGGATTTGGATGATGCAATGATTCAGTGGGCGTTATATGATGAGCTTGTGAGAGGACAGTAGAGTTCGGACCTGGTGTAAAATGCCGAGCAACTTGTTTAGTATAAAGTTATGAGCTGGTGTTGATTTTCATTATAAGTATAGTTTGGTTAGGAGTTTTGTTTTTCAGATTGTAATATCGATCAACTTTTATTATATTATATTATATCGTTTCCCAAAAAAAAATTTATAATAATTCATAATATATGATAATATATTATCTTAATAAATTATATATTTTTTCATAATGTATATATATTATATATATATATATATGTATATTATAATGAATTACAATATATATTTTGTAGTCTCTATAATGAATTATAATGAATTATATGTATATATGTATATTATATATATATATATATATAGATATATATAGATATATGCATATATATATATATATATAATATTTTGTAGTCTCTGTAATAAAGTGATAATTACACAGTCTAATTGAATTATGAAATCAATTTATAATGTATGATAATATGATTGTGATTGATTTTGTATTAAAAGAGTGGTGGATTAATGAATGACAAATTATGAAATTTAATTCAAAACTAGCGTAAATGCCCGTGCGAGGCACGGACACTGAATCAATTTCTCATCCGAAATTGTATATATCGAAATAATATTGTAATTAAAAATATGATAAACGATAAGATTTCGATCTTTCGAATATTTTTATAGTTTTTCTGTAATATTGTATACCTATTTTTTGAACCAAATATTTTATAATTTGATTAAATTTCATAAATTTTGGATAAATATTCATATGATAATAATCACATGAATACTTATGATTGTTAAATTATTAATTTAGCTTCAATTGCGTGAAACGAACTTTATTAAATTGAACCTGTGAGTATAATACAAATAATCATCTTAGTAAAATTGTCCGTTTATAAGAGAGGCGCTTGTAAACTCACTGATTTTTTTATAAAAAATTGATCGTATGTGTGAGATAATATTTTGAGACATATTACAAAATCTCTTAATATTTAATAAAAGTCATGCTTATGTTTGTCTCAATCATTTTTCCTAAACATATACATTTATAAACTTTTAAACTTAAATATTTAATTTTAGTCTAATGTTTATAACACAATATAGAAGTCCAATAAAAAATTATAAATATACCATAATCATAAAGTATGTTATAAATACTACAAAAGTACTATATTTATTTAAAATGATCAATTAGATTATAACTTGACTATAAATTATGGTATATATGAATTTTTATATAATATATTGATCAATATATTATATATAATGGTTGAGTTATAACATATACTTAGATCAATATAAGATAAAATAAAAATATTTAATTTTAGATTTCATATACATGCACGGGTCATTAAGGTTGTCATATTTCATATCGATTGAAATATTTAGAAAAATTTAAAATTGAGTTAAAAAATTATTCAAAATTATAATATAAAAAATATTTCAATTTACCCAATTTTTTATTGGACTTCTATATTGTGTTATAAACATTAGACTAAAATTAATATTTAAGTTTAAAAATATAATCTATTTTTGGATTTAATTATTCAGTTTTGTTATTATTTTGAATATGTGCTAATATTGGTAATTTTTATAATTTGTAAATTTATTAGCTAAGTTTGGTTATTATTAAATTATTATGTAATAATACTTTGTTGTTTTAGGTATATTGTTGAGTGTAAGTTAAATAGGATCATAATTATTATTTAATTAACAATAGTTATTACATAAATACTATATTATTATTATTATTAAAATTGATTTTAATATTTTTTTTGATTTTTTTTAGTTATTTAATTTGTATCTAACCAAAGGGGATTCCTTTGGTTAGAGGTTTATTTTTATATTAAATACTATATATTTTTCTGTTAAATTTTATTTTAAGATTTTTTATTATTATGATAGTATTATTATTATTATTATTATTATTATTATTATTATTATTATTATTATTATTATTATTATTACTAATGTTGATGAGTTTTAATTTGTTTTTATCCTTTTCAGGTGTGATGTATAAGGTCGTCTCTTTTCATTGATTTAAGTTTTTTTGTCCAAGCGGTCTTTTGGTTAGACGAGAAAGTAATGGAGCAACCAAGAGTCAAAGAAAAATAAAGAAAGTATGCGGCAACAATTGATGGTAATGGGGACTTTTAAAGCAATAAGTAGTTCTGTGTTTAGTAGCAATTTGCAAAACAATGTATTTTTTTATAGTTGGAGGGTACTCTTTTTTCCCCCTTGAGCTTTTTTTCCCACAGGGTTTTGCTCTTGGAGGGTTTTAACTAGGCCTTCCTTTTGTGGGGTTCTTCCATTATGAATCTAATCGTCCGGAGGCAACATGCGTGCCTTTTGGGTTAGATGATGAATTTTCTTTATTGGAAAATCCCCTTTGTACGAATATTGTATTTCGGTACAATTTATGTACGAGTAAGTCATTCCTGACAAAAAACAAATAGTTGGTCGACCAAAACCCTCTAGTATGACTCACGTATTTAAAATTTTATATACGTAAAAGTTATGTGATGCATTTATTAATTACGTATGATTTGAATGTCTAAATTGTGAAGTGTTTTAACACCGGGAAAACGTCTATGTTCAGAAGGGACATTTTCGATTATTTTCTTTCAACAGAGAAATTGGTAAGCATGGTTAATACATTCAAATTGAGTTTATAAGCGTTTATAAAATGTCAGAGTTGTCGTTTGAAGACTGAATTACCTTATTATGTTTGACTATAAAAGTTGACGTGCAGGCTCGATTTCGGCGGATCAGATTCGTGGCAATCGTAAGAGCGTTGTTAGGAATAATTCATAAGTTGTGATGTTAAGAATAGAATTTTGCAAATACTTCTTGTATATCCTGATCTTATAAAGGATTTAGCACTTTGTTTAGGATATATGTGTTAAATAGTAATCTGTAGAATTTAGTCGGGAACAGTGCGTCAGAGACTACATGTCAGGAACAGTGTATCGGGGATTACATGTCAGGAACAGAGGAGCAGATCCTGATACATTAAGTCAGATCCTGATCAAATACTGATGGGATAATCAGATCCTGATGCAATGGGAAATCCTGATATCAATCATGTTACTGATAATGTCAGTCGTGTTACTGATGATGTCATTATGGATGCTACAGAAACTGGCAAGTGCTATAAAACAGGATCTTTATTTTGGAAAACAAGCAAGAAGATATCGTGAAGGAAACGAATTCTCTATTGACGGAAACTATCAACTGGACGACAGAACATTGCCATAGATAGATTATAATTCTGTTATTAGTTGATAGTAGCATTATAAATACTCTCTCTATATCATTGTAAAAAGCCTGCGTAAGTGGAAAAGTGAGTTCGTAAGATTTGTATTCGAGAGTTCGAAACAAACAGAGAGAGAGAGAGAGAGAGATTTGTATTGTCAACAGCTGCTAAAGGTATTGTACACCTTTGGTAGAGTTTGTATTTGATTATTTTAATACAAACAAAGTTTGATTCATTCGTTTATTCTTGTTCATATAATCAAGCAAAAATCAGACACGATTATATAACTTGTATTCAACCCCCCCTTCTACAAGTTATTCGAGTTAAACAATTGGTATCAGAGCAGGTTGATTTCGAATAATCATAAAGATCGGCAATCATGTCTGGTTACAAGGATGGTAATACTAAGATCCCTATGCTCAAGAGAAACGAATATACTCTATGGGAAGTGAAGATGTTGCATCACTTGGAAGCAACAGATCCTGATTATCTTGACAGAATCAGAGATGGGCCTTTTGTTCCAACAAGGCTTGTTCCTCAAGCAACTGTTGAAGGAAAAGTTGTTCCAGAACATACATCAGAGAAGCCTAAATCTGAATGGACAGATATGGAAAATGAGAACGTTCTTAAGGATGCTAAAGTGAGAAACATACTATTCAACAGTCTTGATTCTGTTCTCACTAACTATGTTCTCTCGTGTAAAACTGCTAAGGAGATATGGGACAATCTAAAGGTTCACTGTGAAGGAACGAAACCTGTCAGGAAGAATATGAGGACACTTCTCATACAACAGTATGAGTACTTTGAATCCAAGTCTGGTGAGTCACTTACTGACACCTTTGATAGGTTTACTAAACTCATCAATGAGATGGCCATGCATGGTAAATATTATGACTTGGAGGATATGAATACGAAGTTCATGAAAGCTCTTCCTAATTTCTACAATGAGAAGATATCTGCAATTGAGGAAGCTAATGATCTTGATGAGATATCATTAGAAGCAGTTTATGGAAAATTGAGAGCTTATGAACTTGACAAGCAGCAGAAAAAGAGCAGGAGTGAAGGAAAGATGAAAACTGTTGCACTCACTGCTCAGTCTGAATCAAAGAAGCTTCCAGAAGAAAAGTCTGAATCTACTGAAAGAGACTTGAGGAAGAAGAAGAGCAAAGAAAGTTCTGAGTCAGAGACTGAAGATATAGACTCTGAAGATAATGATTCTGAATCAGAGATGCAAGAACTCTTTGCTATGTTTGCTAAAGCTTTCAAGAAAGGAAGATTCAACAGGAGAAGATTTAGCAAAGGCACTTTTCAGAAGAAAGAGGAGAAGAAGAATGACAAAGGCAAGAGTACAATTATCAAGCTTGATAAAGCCAAGATCAAGTGCTTTAACTGCAGTGAGCTTGGACACTTTTCTAGTGAGTGCAAGAAGCCTAGGAATTCAGGAAAGGGTAATGCACTCATGGTCACACAGAAGGATTGGGCAGACTCCAGTGATTCTGAAGATGAATTAGATTATGACAACATTGCATTGATGGCAAGTGCTTCAGACAAGCCTGGATCTCCAAAGAAAACTTCTTCATCTTCTGTTAAGGTATCACTTCACTCTCTTGATTCATTTGATAGCTTAGATTTTGATGATATTAGATCTATTCATGTTGAGTTTAAGAATCTTATGACTAATTTCAAAATTCTTGCTAGTGAAAAAGATGAACTCAAGGCTAAGAATGATGAATTAGTTAGTAGAAATAATTTTCTTGAATCTGAGTTAATTCGAATGGAAGAATATAAGTTAAGTTCTGATAAAGCTAAGCATGATTATGGTGTTATTCTTGAGGCTTATGACTATGTCAGAAAAAAACTAGAGCAAGAGAGAGATGTGATTAAAACCATTAACAATTCTGGTAAAAAGACTCAAGAAATCATTGAAAATCAAATTTTGGGTAAAGTTAATGGTTTAGGTTTTGATAAAGCTAGGCAAGAAGATACTGTAGCTATTGTCAGTGATGGTAGTAAAACTGAAGCTAGCACATCTAAGTCTGAAGGTAAGAAGATAGTTTCTGAACCTAAACATGTTAAATTTGTTGATTCTAAAGGTACCCCAGTTGTGCACAAAAGAATCAACAATAGCAATTCAGATGAAAGAGTGTTAGAAAAACCTAAGAATGTAAACATAGGTTTTCTGTCTAAGTCTCAGTTGAAACAGAGACTAGAAAGTATTTCAGAGTCTAGCAAGATCAGAAGAAATAGGAATGGAAAAGAAGGTATTAACAAAGAGAATAATTACAAGAATGTACCTGATGCACCTAGGAAGAAATGCTATAAATGTGGAAATCATAATCATTTGGCCTTAGACTGCAATCAAAAACCTTCTTGGAAAACTGAGTCCAGATTCCCCAAGACTCAGAGAATTCAATACCAACCACAAGAACCCTGTTATCATTATGGTAGTTTACTTCATTCCATTTATATGTGTAAGGAATATCGTGAATTGTATTATGACTATTATTCTCTGAAATCTGAAACTCCTAGTCACAAACAGTTTGTGAAATCTAAGTCTAAGGTTGACTCTGCAACAGGTAAATCAAAAGCAAAATCTTCAAAGCCTGTTGGTTCAAAAGTTAGTAAGAAAGGATCCAATCAAAGTTGGGTCCTAAAAAATTCTAACTAGCTACTTTTTGTTTGCAGGGCATTGGAAAGAAGCATTCAATTATCTTGGACAGTGGATGCTCTGGACATATGACTAGAAAGAAGTCCCTGCTTACAAAGTTTGAGAGGAAAGCTGGCCCAGTAATATCCTTTGGAGATGGCAACAAAGGAGAAACTCTGGGATATGGCTCAATTATTTTGGGGAATGTCATCATAGAAAATGTAGCACTGGTTGAAGGCTTGAAACACACACTTTTAAGCATAAGTCAACTGGGTGATAAGGGTTACCAATCAATCTTTGACAGTAAGGGATGCAAAATCTTGAATATGAAGAATGGAGACATTGTTCTGACTGGTCAGGGACATGGTAACATATATGAAGCCAGCTTGAGTGACACATCTAAAGGAACTGTCACATGTCTTTACAGCAAGGCATCAAATGATGAAAGCTGGAATTGGCACAAGAAGCTCTCACATCTCAATTTCAAGAAGCTTAATCAACTTGTTAAGCATCATCTGGTGAGAGGCCTACCTCAGGCAAACTATGTGCAAGATGGACTTTGTGATGCTTGTCAGCTTGGAAAACAAAGAAGAACCACTTTCAAGAGCAAGACAGAAAATTCCATTACTGAACCATTTCATATGCTGCATCTTGATTTATTTGGTCCAGTAAACATTATGTCTATCAATAAGAAAAGATATGCTCTAGTTATAGTGGATGACTACACAAGGTTCACATGGGTATTCTTTCTACACAACAAGGATGAAGCTCCTCAGCAAATCATTGAACTTGTCAAGAATATTCAAAATAGCTCAGAGTACAAGGTCAAAGTGCTCAGAAGTGACAATGGTACAGAATTCAAGAATTCTACAATGGAGGAGTATTGTGCAGACAGTGGAATTACTCAACAGTTGTCTGCACCTGGAACACCTCAGCAAAATGGTGTAGTAGAAAGAAAGAACAAAACTCTCATAGAGGCAGCAAGAACCATGCTTACAAATGCAAAGCTTCCAACCTATTTATGGGCAGAAGCTATCAGCACTGCATGTTTCACTCAAAACTGTACCTTGGTAAATGCTCATGGCAAGACTCCCTATGAGATGATCAAAGGAAAGAAACCAAGTGTGAAACACTTTCACATCTTTGGATGCAAATGCTATGTCCTGAAAGTTCATCCAGAACAACTTGGGAAATTTGAAGCCAAATCGGATGAAGAAATCTTTCTATGGTATTCAGCATCAAAAGCCTTCAAAGTATACAATCTCAGAACTCACATTGTTATGGAATCAATTCACGTTGCATTTGATGATAAGAAGTTTGGAATTTTGCAAACTGATGAAAGTCATGACAATCTGGAATTTGAAAATCTTAAGTATTCTGAGATTCCCTCCAGCGATGATGAAGGTTCTCCAGAGGAAATCTCTATTGCTTCTCAATGGAATGCTATTGTTGAGGGGGAGCAATTCAATCAAGGAGAATATAGGACTGATCAGGATCATACTGGTCATTCAGAGTCTACTTCATCAGGAACTGATCCTTCAGAGTCTAATGAAGGAAGATCAGGAACTAGCAGCAGTACTGAATCCACTGATTCTACTGATCAAGAGGGAGCTTTTGAAGGCAAAGAAAGTTCTTCTACAAGAAATACCACTAACTTAGGGGGAGAGTCTAGTAGGAGCAATCTACCACCTGTTAGAAAATGGACAAGGGATCATACTGAGGATTTGATAATTGGTGATCCAAACAGTGGTGTTCGAACTAGAAGATCAATTCAAAATGAATGCTTGTACAGTTGTTTTCTCTCAAAGAATGAACCTAAGAAGGTTGAAGAAGCCTTACAGGATCCTGATTGGGTAATAGCAATGCAGGAAGAATTGAATGAATTTGAGAGGAACAAAGTTTGGAAACTGGTACCAAGACCTAAAGATAGATCTATTGTTGGTGCTAAATGGGTTTTCAGAAACAAGATAGATGAATCTGGTATGATTGTAAGAAACAAAGCAAGACTGGTAGCCAAGGGTTATTCTCAGGAAGAAGGAATTGACTATGATGAAACCTTTGCACCTGTAGCAAGATTGGAAGCAATCAGAATGTTTCTTGCATTTGCAGCTCATTCAAAATTCAAGGTATACCAGATGGATGTAAAGAGTGCTTTTCTAAATGGCAAGCTTGATGAGGAAGTGTATGTGGAACAACCACCTGGTTTTGTTGATCCAAAGTTTCCAAATCATGTCTACAAACTTGACAAGGCACTCTATGGACTGAAGTAGGCACCAAGAGCAAGGTATGAGACTTTGTCTAAATTTCTTCTTGAAAATGGCTTCACAAGAGGTATAATTGACAAAACTCTATTCTTTAGAAAGATAAAAGGTGATTTGCTTTTAGTTCAAGTTTATGTTGATGACATTATATTTGGTTCTACTAATGAAAAATTATGTGCTAAGTTTAGCAAGCTTATGCAGTCTAAATATCAGATGAGCATGATGGGTGAACTAAATTACTTTTTAGGCTTGCAGGTCAAACAGACTGAGACTGGTATTTTCATTAATCAGTCAAAGTATATCAAAGATCTTTTAAAAAGGTTTGACTTTCAAAATTGTGCAATTGCAAAGACACCCATGGCAACAGCCACTAAGCTAGACTCTGATCCTAAAGGAAAGAGTGTTGATAACACTAGCTATAGAGGCATGATAGTTTCACTGTTATATTTAACTGCAAGTAGACCAGATATAATGTTCTCTACCTGTTTATGTGCTAGATTCCAAAGTGATCATAAGGAATCTCATTTAATTGCTGTGAAGAGAATTTTTAGATATCTCAAGGGAACTTCAAATCTTGGTTTGTGGTATCCAAGAGAATCTGATTTCTCCCTAATTGGCTATTCAGACTCTGATTATGCAGGGTTTAAAATAGACAGGAAAAGCTCTACAGGTACATGTCAATTCTTGGGAAACAGATTGATTTCTTGGGCAATCAAGAAGCAGCAATCAGTTTCAACCTCAACTACAGAAGCTGAATACATTGCAGCAGGCAGTTGTTGTGCTCAACTCCTTTGGATAAGAAATCAGTTGATGGATTATGGTATGACACTTAGTAATATTCCTATGTTTTGTGATAATACTAGTGCTATCAAAATTGCAGAAAATCCAGTTCAACACTCAAGGACTAAGCACATTGATGTCAGGTATCATTTTATTAGAGAACATATTGAAAATGGTACTGTGGAACTTCATTTTGTTCCTACTGACAAACAGCTTGCAGATATTCTAACTAAACCACTTGATGAGGCCACATTCATTAGACTGGTTAGTGAGTTAGGAATGTTAAATTTTTAGATCTTTAACATCTGCACAAGTAGCAAGGTATGTTGTTTCAGCTTATAGACTTGATATTTTGTCAGGATCTATACTTGATTGATAAATGCTTAAGCTGTAACACTTTACTTTGATAAATTACAGTATGATAGACTTGTTAATAAACATCAGGATTTCTATCAGTATGCTGACGTCATCAGTATTGACATCAGGATTGTATCGTCAGTATCAGGATTGTGAAATTTGTGTGTCTTACTGTTCCAAATTCTGAAGTTCATGTTATTTGGTGGTTCAATTCTGAGTTTTGTTAAGTCTATGTTAGCAAGTTTTATTACATGCATACTGATAATTTATGTCATTATTTATGCGAGTCAATAAACAACGATAGACAAGTAGATATTAAGAAAACTTGTATTTTCATTAATCAAAAGCATTACATACATGAAAATGAAATACAATTCTTCTTTTTGTCTAACTACTACTGATAATTCTATTCTTGTCTAAAGTTGTTGCCGCTTCAATCCTCAACGATCGACTTCAGGACAAGGAGCATCTCAAGAATGAATTCCTTGTCTGGGCGACTTGAATGAGAGCAGCTGACTCATCTTCATGTTTATTGAAGAAGATGAATAGCATCTCCATCAAGATCAACCTCAGACTCTTCACCAAATTCTTCATCCTCAAGGAGTGAAGAGATTAGAGGAGGATTGTATCCAACTGGTAGATGTTTTAGAGGAGATTTGTGGAAATCATCTGGGTTAAGATTAATCATATTTGACTTGTTGAGAAAAGTTATCTCTTCTAAGAGATAGTTCACTTGCTCCTGATCATCAAGAGTAAAGAACTTCTAAATGGTAATGAACCAAAAGCTAGGGTTCATATGGAGATTTGGGTTGAAAGCCATGATGGAAAGAGAAGAGAATGAAAAGGTTTTGGAGAATGGCATAGGACATCAGTTTCTTTTATAGAAAGACGTGGCTGAACAGTCATTTGGGAGATATCAATGCATTCAGTCATAATTATGTGTGACTGTATTTCTTGTATTTTTAAGAAATATTGAATGAATTTAACCAATTGATTTTGTTATTTCTTTTTCAGGTAAAAGAAAATGCCATGTGGAAACTCTATTTAGTCTCTGGAATCAGGATGATATTGATCAGGAATACGAGTGTGTTCACATCAGGATTAGTAATTCTTTTTATTCAAAAATCACATTGAATTGTGTGATTATTCTGATGAGTAGATCACATCAGGAAGAGGAAACTGATCAGTATTGATTTTTATCTTGTTTTTACCTTGACTTATTTACTTGAAATCATTTTTGGATTTTATTTTCCAAAAGTCATGGGTAACTGCATTTTTCAGGGACTGACACCCTGTCAACCTACGTGTCAACGTGGGATAATGGGTCTGAAGAATTTTTGAAATATAATTATTTTGACACTCTAATCGTGTAATTGCTTTCTCTAATTTCATTCTCTAAAGTAAAAACACTCTCGAGTTCTCAAAATCAATAATCAATTTCAAAGATTTCTTAAGTTCTTTTCAGATCAAAATGGCAACTCAAAGAAGACTACCCAAATCAGTAGGTTTCAAGTTTGGTGACTTTGATTTTATGATGAACAATCATGTTGCAGCTATCACCAACAAGGAAGGGGTGTCAACTGATTTTCACCCGATAATGGACTTTATGGCGAAAGGACCATTAAGCTATGCCTTGACAGCATCTCCACAAATTAATCAAGTAGCTGCTTCACAAGCTTGGGAGAATGCTAAGGTAATTGATTCTACTCAGAGTCAATCAGGTAAGATTGTTCTACACTTAGGACAAGACTCATTTGATCTTACTGAATCTGTTATTAATTCAGTACTTTGCTTACCTGTTAGTATAAATTTTGAGAATGTACCATTTGATGATGATGTGAGAACTATGTTATCTAAATTAGGTTATGATGGACCTCTAGATAACATGAGCCAGTTAAATAGATCTTTTCTTAGAAAAGAATGGTCTTTCTTCTTTGATCAAATTGCTAAATGCTTTACTGGTAAATGTAGTTCTTTTCAACAAATTACAGTTGTTACATCACATATTGCATATGCTTTGCTGTATAACAGGGTAATTAATTTTGGTCACATTATCTTAAGTCAGATGTGTATAAAACTTGGGTCAAGAGATCATGACAGGATATGGTTTATTATCACAGATTCATGCAACTGTTTATTAACCATTTCATTCCTGATGTTGAAGCTAGATTTGGTAGAGAGTATTGTGTTTCTTCTTATGTACAGCAAAAGAGAATCTTCTCTGACATTACAAAGAAGGACAGTGAAAAGAATCTAGATGAAATACATGCTTTACACTATCCAAATCATGTTCAGGTACTTCTAAGAACTCATCTTCCAACTATCTATAATTCTTCTTTCTTTGGTGGTGAAATGACTCAGGAATCTCAATTGGAGGAGAACCCCCCTGTGTCTACCCAAGTAGCCAAAAACATTACAGTCTCTGAAACAATTCTAGAATCAAATTTTGATCCACAGCCTATTGTTTCAAAGAAGCCAACCTCTGATGTTTCTCAAAAGACATCAGTTGTAAGGAAGAGAAGATTTGTTATTTCAAGTAGTAGTTCTAGTGAAGATGATGATAATATATCTCTTGCTGAGAGAGCAGAATTGAAGGCTGCAATTCAACTTTCTAAGCTAGGACAAAGAGATGGAACACCTAGTCACAGCCAGGCTGCAGTCTCTCAAAAGGCTGTAGTTCTTAAAAAGGGAAAACAGATATTGGATACTGTCTCTCAAAAGACTGTGTCTATTGAAAAAGGATCTCATCCCAAGATCACTTCTGTGTCTACACCTCTTGAGTCTTCTCAAGACAAATTTGTTGCTCACTATACTAGGAGAACAAGGAGAAAGATTTATTTGTCACCTACACACACAGTGTCAAATCCAACTAACATTATGCAGGTCTCTACAAATAATGTTATATCCATGTCAGTATCTGGCAAGAGAGATCTGGATATTGATTCTTCATGGGAAACTACATTGACATACAGACTGGCTATGGAACTTATTTCTCTAAAAGTGAAGCTTTTCAGGCCTGTTCTAGATTTTTTGATTGAAAGAGTTCCCAAACTTTCATTTCCTGAAGAATATGGACTGTTACATCAAAGTCTTGATTTAATGAAGACATACTTCTATGTATCAGTCAGAAAGGAGTTACACAAGAAATTTGGACTTCCTAAGCATGTTGCACTTCAATCACTTCATGCATATTTATTTGATGAGGATGTCATTGTTGAAGATGCTTCAGCTCAAGGTGAACAAGATGAGGTAGTTGATAGAGGGAAGCAGTCAACAGAAGATACTATTGCGCCAGTGGTGAATAGTAGAATAGATCATATCACAGTCACTGCAACACAAGAACCATCTAGTCAGAGGTTGGATGACTCAGGAACTGTGATTGATGATGCTGAAAGGTCTTCTGTGATGACTGAAATTGCAAGTGAGAAACCCTATGATATGGGAGGTATGACTTTGATTGATTTTTCTGAAGATCAAACCAATATTGTTCTTTCAGAGTCTATCCACCTTGAGGGTGTGTCTCAGCAACCAACACTTAAAGACGGTGGCATATTAGCTATGGTGTCTAATGAAGTATTACTGAAGACATCAGAGTCTAGTGTAAAACCTGAAAGTGGTATACTGGAGCCTGTAGTTTCTGGAAAGAAAGTATATGTTTGTAAGGATTCAGAGACTATAGCAGCTCACTCCTTGGAGAAAACCTCAAGTCCCATGCCATATGAGGAACCCTCTCTCCATGTGAGTTCAGGTATAAAAACTTCTTCTAACCCCTATTTTTCTGTAGGTCATGAGAGCACTTATCCAAATTTGAGTGATACACTTGAAAAGATGGACATAGATCCACACACAGAGAGGCTGGCTCCTGACCAGGCAAAAGGAGAGGTAGAAAGAGTGTTGACTTTAGATAGTCAAAGTGAGAATGAGGGTATGGATGATCAACTCCATAGTGAGGGAGAGAAAATTAGGAAACCACCATCGTTTGATTTCTGGGATCAGGTTTTTCCTGAATCTTGGTCTGAAAATCTTGGTATGGATGCTGGTACTTATTCTTTTATCAAGATGTATGAGAAGCATGACTTAGCACATCATAATGCAAAGCCAGAAGTTAAAGCTCAGAAACAGAAAGAAAGGCTTGCAGAGATCATTAACAGAAGAGGTGAAAGGCTAAGACAAACTTCTACTCAACCAGTACCAGAAGAAATTCCTAATGATCCTAGTATTTCTTTGTTTGTACTTCCAATTTCAGCTAGAATTGAAACATCAACAATATCTGATCAATCTAAGGAGGAGTCAGAATTTGTAGATGTTAGTACACAGAATACTGGTGAAGGACAGGATGATCATATTTCAGCTCCAGATCAGAAAGATGAAGATGTTTGTACTTCTACTCAAGTATTATTACTTGAATATCATTCTCAACAGGCAACTTCTTCTACAAGACTTGAAGATAATGTTCTTTCTGAATCTGAAGATACAACAAGCACTTCCGACATTGAAGTCAATTCTGCAATTCTTAAGGACATTCAGAAATCTCAAAGTGATATTCAATCGAGACTTCAAATTCTTGAAAATAACCAAGTCACTATTATGGAAAATCAAGCAGTTCTGATGAATCTCATTTGTTCTGTTACTGAATCTCTTGGAATTAATGTTGCTAATGTCAAAAAGGGGGAGATAAAGACAATTCAGAGACAACAACAATAACAGACTGGGGGAGATAAGCAGACTGGGAGCAGAACTAAGTGTGACAGAGTTGGTAAATTTCATCATTGGAGTGGTAAAGGAAAAGAAGCATCAAATAGTTGAATTCTTTCTTCTAAGTACTAGATACATGTCTACATCTGAAGAAGGAGGTACTTAACTTCATGATCTTGAATTCATAAATTCTATTCTGATTGTATTGTTATATGTTTTGACATCTACAACTTAGATTTATGCTTCAGATTCTAAAGCATAAATAGGGGGAGATTGTTAGGAATAATTCATAAGTTGTGATGTTAAGAATAGAATTTTTCTAATACTTCTTGTATATCTTGATCTTATAAAGGATTTAGCACTTTGTTTAGGATATATGTGTTAAACAGTAATCTGTAGAATTTAGTCAGGAACAGTGCATCAGAGACTACATGTCAGGAACAGTGTATCGGGGATTACATGTCAGGAACAGAGGAGCAGATCCTGATACATTAAGTCAGATCCTGATCAAATACTGATGGGATAATCAGATCCTGATGCAATGGGAAATCCTGATATCAGTCATGTTACTGATGATGTCAGTCGTGTTACTGATGATGTCATTATGGATGCTACAGAAACTGGCAAGTGCTATAAAACAGGATCTTTGTTTTGGAAAACAAGCAAGAAGATATCGTGAAGGAAACGAATTCTCTATTGATGGAAACTATCAACTGGACGACAAAACATTGTCATAGATAGATTATAATTCTGTTATTAGTTGATAGGTAGCATTATAAATACTCTCTCTATATCATTGTAAAAAGCGTGCGTAAGTGGAAAAGTTAGTTCGTAAGATTTGTATTCGAGAGTTCGAAACAAACAGAGAGAGAGATTTGTATTGTCAGCAGCTGCTAAAGGTATTGTACACCTTTGGTAGAGTTTGTATTTGATTATTTTAATACAAACAAAGTTTGATTCATTCGTTTATTCTTGTTCATATAATCAAGCAAAAATCAGACACGATTATATAACTTGTATTCAACCCCCCCTTCTACAAGTTATTCGAGTTAACAAGCGTCATACCAATGAATGGTCAAAATAAAAGACTGTGATGCTGTAAGATAGTAAAAGAAGTAGTTGTATTACTTCGGCGTTACGTAATAGCTAAGGACCCGAGGCAAGTGTTACTATCCCTCACTTATCGTTCAAGTAAGTTGTTTCTTTAATTGTGATACCAATAATGATGAGTAACTATATACCGTACCCGTCTTACTGTTGGAAATTTGATTAAAATGTGCTTTTAAATATCGATGATTTACTGATGAAAATTGAGTATTTTTACAATGATGTTGTGAATCAATGATGCTTCCTTGTGGGAAGTAAAGCTAAACTAATTGTTTAGATAGTCGGGATCCCCACTAGTAGAACTTATGAACCTATCATGTCTGATTACTCATTTTTAATCCTTGTGCGATGATTTTGAAGAATTATTGATGAAAATCTCGTAATTTGCTGAACTTAGTTCATTCTTGTTTGATTTGCGAAATATCAAAATTGTTTTGACTCAAGGTCAAACAAATATCCATTATGTGATGATAAATTTTAGATTTAAAATATTTATTTTGTGATTTAAGCTTTTGATAAAAGATATCTGTTTTATTATCAATGTTTTAGAGAAACTATATGTTTATTTCTTACTGTTCAAAACTATCACTTGCTGAGCATTTCTTCGCTCATACTTGTTTGTTTCGAAATTCTAACTTTTCAGTAAGGTAGTTTAGCGAGACTTATTTGCACAGTTCGGAAAGAGAAGGAACATACACTATCTTGAAGATGACTTGACTCAAGATGTCTGGATTTAGTGTAAGATCTATTTTATATAGTTGAGCTCTAATAATTATTATTATGTATTAGATTAGTTGGCATGGTATACTTCTTGTCGAAATTATACCAGTGGTTTAAGATTTGACCATAAAGAATATTGTAAAGAAGAAAGTTTTTATTTAATGGAATTTGGATTCTTGTTTCTAGCACTATAACCTAAAAGATCCTTGGTAGTTGGGGTCACAGATATTATATTTCAATTTTGGACAATTACAAGTGAATATTGTGTTATTAAACAGGTGATTTTATTTTGAGGATTTTTGGGTAACGACCAAATCTTCTGACCCCGGATTTGGGGGCGTTATAGAAAGAGATGTGGTTGATCTTATAGGATTTTTAAAACAAAACTCAGAATCAGCTGTAGCACAATTGGTTAAGGCATGATTTTGAAAATAATAGTTTAGTGATTCGAATCCCAACATAAGCATAATTTCATTATTTTAAACATAATTATTAAAGGATGGCATTTTGGTAATTTTAAAAAAATATGGGTAAAATCGTAATTTCACCGAATAAAATGACAAACTTTGCCCTTGTGTTGAAGTTTAATATACAGTAATAGATATATAATATATGGATATGTTAAATAAAATTATTATTGTATTTAAATTAGAACTGTTAACTAACCATGGTTAATGAGGTAGGGTGAGAATATGAATAAAGGAAAACTCTTAATATAACATGATTGGTCTAAAATTTAGGAATTAGCTCTAATTGGTCTTAAAGTAATTCATAATTTTCTGATTGGTTAACTGCACATTGGTAGACTCAGGTATTATAATAAAGGATAATATATCTATCTATACTATTATATTAAAGCCGAAAGATTGAAAATTTGTCGGTTTGATTTTCGGTTTGGTTATCCTAATTATTAAAATAAATAATAGAATAATATAATTAATGGTAATTACTGGATTATCTTTTTCATGTTTACATTTAGTTTTTTTTTTGTTTACTTTTAGTTGATATTACCTTTTATAAACACTTAAAAACATAAAATATACCATTTTTTCCAATCATCAATATTTCTTTTCTAATTAAATACATTACATTTTAATTTAAAACATAATTTTAAAATCATTAATGTATACCCAAAAATATTACACCGTATTACTGTTAGATTTTTAGTAATTAATAAGAACGTTAGATATAATTATAAGGTATATTTTATGATTAAATTACTTTACTAAAGATTCAAGGGTAGAATTCCATCAACGACATATATAACTTAAAATTTTATAATATAAATTTTAAATCATGAATATCATTAATTAAATTTATATTAAACTATATTAAATTAATATTAAAATAATTTTTAAAAATAATGATTATATAAAAACATAATTATATTATAAATAAAATTTATAACATATCAAAATACACCCGTACATCCCATGAATTATAAGTAGTAATAATAAGAATAATAATAATAATTATTATTATTATTATATTTAGCAAAAAAAAATAATAATTATTATTATTATTAATTTTGGCATAGCTTTACATTTGCCACTCAGCAATGTGACTCATCTCCCACAAGGCCACAACACAAAAAAACAAAAAAGTGGGTGGTGTTTAAGTCAGAGTTGGTGAGACAAACCTCAAGAAATTTCGCTGAAAGCCACCACTGAACTGAACTCTGTGAAACC
Source organism: Saposhnikovia divaricata (assembly GCA_036435485.1). NCBI lineage: Eukaryota > Viridiplantae > Streptophyta > Magnoliopsida > Apiales > Apiaceae > Saposhnikovia > Saposhnikovia divaricata. The sequence continues at coordinate 34,070,447 of CM071600.1, forward strand.
AAAAAGCCCCAACTGAACTGATATCAGAATCAAGAAAAAAACCTTTCAGAAAATGCAACTTTTTTCTACATTCTCACTCCAATCTTTCTTTCTTTTCTCAATCACTACATGTAAATTTTCATAAATTTCCCTTATTATTGTTCCTTCAATAGCTTCTCTTATTATCTTTTTTAACATGAATGTTTTTAATTTTTGCAGGTCTCTTCAAAACTGCTATGACCCTAGAAGGGTTTTGCTCTGCTCCCCAAATCTTGAAAACTGAGTCTTTATATGGCAAAGTCACAAACCCCACACTTTCTCCTTCTCATTTACAAGGTCAGTCAGTTCAGTGAACTGATGCCCCTTTTGCTTATTTACAAAATAATGGGTCTTGTAATTTTATATAGTAGTGGTCAGTAGTTGTAATATGTGTTGAAAAGATTGAAACTTGTTGATAGTTTTATATGATAATGTTCTGTTCTTGTTTAAGTTGTTGTAAAGATTGAAACTTGTTAATAGTTTTATATAAAAATGTTCAGTTATTGTATAAGATGTTGTAAAGATCGAAACTTGTCAACAGATAATATGATAATGTTCAGCTATTGGATAAGTTGTTGTAAAGATCGAAACTTGTTAATAGTTTATATGATAATGTTGGGTTCTTCTTTAAGTTGTTGTAAAGATCGAAACTTGTTAATTGAAGTACTGGTATTGTGTGTTTGTATTTGCAGATTTGCCTGGGTATACTCGCAGTGTGTACAAAAGGGATCATGCTTTGATCACCCCTGAAAGTCACGTTTTCAGCCCATTACCAGATTGGTATGTATTTAATTCTGCATTTTGATATTTCGAGGTTTGTGCAATTTTTATAATTTGATTTATACTTACCTTTTTTTTTTTGAGATCATGCTTTTAATTTTGCATTTTCAGCCCATGACCAGATTGGTGTGTATCTAAAATTTGATTATACTTGCCTTTTTTAAGGAGTAATACTCTTGGAGCTTATCTGATTACCCCGGCCATGGGATCACATTTTGTTATGTACCTGGCAAAAATGCAAGGTGTTCTGGAATCTTGAACTTGAAACTATTTTTATAGTTATAGTTATTATGTTCTTGCATATAGTTGGTGCAAGTAGTTATTCAGTAGTTTAAGTAACTTTTGTTTAGAACCTATTACTTTATAATCATGATTTAATTATTGCAACACAAGTGTTATAACTTTTTGTTGTTTGAACAGATAATTCAATTTCAGCTCCTCCTCCAAATGATGTCGAGAGGTGCATATAGTTGTTCTTCTTTCAAGTTTTATTTTTTATGTAGAATGCTTTCAGTTTTTTCTTTCTGTTCAAAATTATAAGTATTATTAGCCTTTTCTCATACTATCTGGTTTATGTTTTTTTTAGGTTCATATTTGTGATTCAGGGGGAAATTACACTAACTAATGTTTTTAGCATCAGCCAGAAAATGATGGTAAGGGTCCTCTATGTTGAACTTCTCTGTTCTTTGTTTTAGGGTTGTATCTTTGGCATAGTCAAGCAGCCAAGTAGTTTGGGACAAAAGTCGTTGTTGAGTTAATTGTACTTTAGCGCAGTAATCTCACTGAAATAATTGTACTTTAGCGCAATAATCTTACTGAACATGGTAAATTGCAAGTTGTTCATAAATGAAATGTAGATTTATTAGTAATCAAATGACAAGTACACCAAATTCATCTTAATGACACTTTGTTGCGAGTACCAATGTTATTAGCTTCACTTTCGCTAACTGTTACCCTTTAATAATGTAATCGGAACAAGGCAAAAAGTCTAAATAAAAGGTGCAGTTCTGTTACTCATTAATTTGAGAAATCCCCTTCAGGCAAATTATGTGAAGCATTCTTGTTGTAAATAACATAGCTAGTTGGGTCATATTGTAAAGCTAAGTATTTCATGTTGCCCCAAAATAATTTTGCAGCAAAATAATATCTCATTTGGTCCATCTAGTTCAGAACTGAAAAGTATTCCTTATGAGTGATTATATGATCTATGGTTTGGGATTGTTTGGCTGATGTTACTATTTATGGAATCTCAAGCAGTCTATTGTGCATATTTTGTTGCTCTACAACCTACTGGGCTTAAGCCTTAAAGTTTTATTTATGGCTTTATTTTTCGAAGTACAGGTGGACTCGTATGTTTATCTGCCTCCGAATTTTGAACATTCCTTAAAGTGTGAAGCATCAGCTACTCTTGTTATATTTGAAAGAAGGTAAATTCTCTATGGTCAAGACTGGAGTACATATATTCTTATATCTCTTGGGGTTTCTATTCTTTTGGTTTGGGAGCTTCAGTCTACACCTTTTTCATATCCTTTTTAGCTATATTTTTTATACCCTGCACTATTTTAAATTTCTGCGATTGTTTATCCAATATCCAATAATATATTATTAAATTGGTGGTTGTGAGTTAAAGGATTCTATTCATTGTAGGTATGCCAACCTGGCAAATCATAAAACCGAGCAAATTTTTGGTTCAACTGATAAGCAGCCCCTTCTGGAAACACCTGGCGAGGTATGTAATCATGCTTCCTTGCAGATGTTGTGGTACAGCGAGATCTTCAGAAATAATGTAGATAATTTTTGGGAAATAAAATAATGTAGTACTCAATGCGTTTTTAGGATAAATAATTGCTACCCTGGGGACCAAGACATCCTCATATCTGTCTTATTGACTTATTGTTTGTTTTTTCAAATATTTCTTTTTGATACACTCGCTAACAAAAAATTTGCAATATTTGTTATCAGATTTTTGAGCTCCGGAAGCTTCTTCCCACATCTATGCCTTACGACTTCAATATCCATGTGAGCTATACTTTAGTCCTGATTTTTTTAGCAAAATTAGTGGCAGTGCTCTTTAGTTGCAGATATTGATAAAATCTCTTCAATCTTATCAACTTCTCCGTTTCTGAATCGGAGAGCTAGAGACTAATTATCTGCTTAAGCACGTTAAAGGAAATCGTTTAGTTTATACCAAATGAAACCACGTGCACACAGCTAAGAGTCAAAGACTATTATCAAATCCCTACTTTTATCTCAGATTTGGTGTAGTGCTACCTAGTTAATTGTCAAGAATACAGTTTGTTCATTTACTTCTTTATTTTCTTTGTATGCAGATCATGGATTTTCAACCTGGAGAGTTTCTTAATGTTAAGGTAAGTATAGAATGTAATTACTAGTTACTACTACTAACAAATCTATGGTATTCATATCATTATTTGTGGATATTAATTAATAGAGGAAGGATCTTAAAGTATTTAAGATTACAATTAGTTATGACTTATGAGATATCATTCAAGCCAGCAAATGAAGTTCACATTTTATTCACTAAATTTTGCTTACTAATTTTTTTCATATTGGAATGGGTAATGTGCCTCAAAAAGTTCCGGCAATTTTGCATTGAAATAGTTTATTAGTATTCCTCCCTTCTGAAGTTGATTTCAGAAATCACGCATGACTTCTAAGTCTTGGGTATTGTGAATTCTGTAGGAGTTACTCTTTTCAGCTTTTACTTGTTGCAATAGTTAGTACCCAGAGGTCATTTTGAGTAGTGATGCTGAGTAATTACTGATTTTTCATTAGTTATGTAGTATGTAAGTATGTTATCTAATTACCGCTAGAAACATTTAGCAGGTAGGTAAGTAATATCATCTGAATAATTTGCCTTATTTTCTCCAGGAGGTCCACTATAATCAGCATGGCTTGTTGCTATTGGAGGGACAAGGCATTTATCGCCTAGGTGATAATTGGTAAGTGATTTTTGATTGGCATGCTTCTTTGTTACAGAAGTTCTGAAATATGTAAAACACCACATAACAAAATTCCACTATTTGGATGACAGAGGTGCGATCACTAAATATTGGACAAGTGTCGGTTAGATGTTTAGAGAGTAAAAAAATAAATATAAATTATATGGTGAATGTATGTTCTTGTAGTTTTCTTGTGCATTGAACGGGCATTTAAACTGTTGTTTGTGGCTTTCCCTCAAAGTGATACGGAGTAATATTTGCTCTGTTAGTGCTCATAATATGAGCTAGACAACTGGCTGCAATGAGTCGAATCATTTAAGTAATGAATACTGCTCTTTGTAAACAGGTATCCAGTTCAAGCTGGCGATGCAATCTGGATGGCGCCATTTGTGCCTCAATGGTAAGTGAAATTTCAGATATTGCTGCATATTTCCTATGTTACTTGCCCATCATCAATATTGATGCCATTTCATTCTGTTCAGGTATGCTGCACTTGGCAAGACGCGCTCACGCTATCTACTGTACAAGGATGTAAACAGGAATCCCCTCTAATCAGATGCGGTGAAGATCAAGTTGATGGATTCCAACAATCTAATTCTAGATCAAGAGCTTCTGATAAGTGAACCTTCCTTTCCTGGTCTGTAAAAAGGGCTAAAACCTTAAATGTAACCCTGTTCGACAGCAAACCAACAAACGTCTAAGCAGTCTACCTTCGTGAAAGCTATGAATAATGTTCAAATCATTTATTTCTTCTAGTATATAAAATGGTATGCATCTATGCAAGAAATCTTTAACATACCGTTTGGACTTAATAAAGTAGTGTTTTATCATTACAAACTACATACAATTAGTTTCACTTTTTCTTCCTACAAATTTTGCATATTTCTAACTAGTTTCGCTACTCGGACTCTCGGAGCCATGTAGTGGTTGATGGCGAGGGTGGATAAACAATAAAGGAGGACAACCGACTCGCATCTATTTAACACCACTCTTGACCTAAAACATATATTAGTTTGATCATCTGGTTGATGCTTGTTTCCATGTCAGACTTTTTCGGGAGGAGAGCTTTATTTGTGTTTAGTCTAGATACTTCTGTACATTAGTACAAAAACCCTTTTATAATGGTCTTTTATTTTCTTGAAACTGCTACTTTAATAAAGTTAATACTAGTGGACATGAAGCTGACACAAATTTACCCTTTCATGCTTATCTTCTTGACCGAATGCAAGTACATCCCTAATTATGTAATTAAAACCCTATCATTTTAATGCCCCTTGCCTTTACGGGGACCTATAACTGATCACCCCCTCCTCAGTCCTCCCCCTCCCCACCCAAAAAAAAAACTCCATAATTTTTTCATAGTTAACTCCTTGTTGATCTATCTCTGTACCTTTGCACTTTGCAAGGAGTCGGAAAATGTTGTGTTTGGTTGGGGTGATTGGAATGGAAAATTAAAAATCTGTTTAAAGAAAATTAGAAAGTAATTCATGTACAATAGTATATTTATCAGTCATTCATATTCTTTCTGTTTTAGCTACTTGTCATGTGTAGTCGACTTCAACGGAAAGATATGGAGACCACATCAATTTATGAGATGTAAAGTATGTATTAGTGTCAATTCCATGGTAGCTGCATTCTGCTTGTACATTCTGAAAGACAAGACCTATTGGAATTATTGTCCTTCCAAACTGAGTGGTAAAGGACTTTGATATGCCAGAATGTTTTTGGGCTTGTCCGGATGGATATCATGTCAGCATTTCCTTATCCAGGTAGAAAATGACAGATTCAAATTATGGGGTTAAAACAAAAGATGAGGCAAGTTGAGTTGAAGTGTCTGTTCACTGGCACCAACAATTGTCACAAAGATGTTTTAACTCGATTTGTGCAGCTTTTCAAAGATTTTACAGACCTAACATATCTGGTAATGTGCAGTTATCCTATTGTCCATGAACCTTTGTCGACGTGACACGAGTGTAGGTATGGAATAAGAGTCAAATTCTTTGTGAAATTGGACACTTCAACTTGCAGAAATCTAGTTCAAATTAATTTGAGGTCCAGTGGCATCGTTTTTACATAGAGCGAGGTAATTGGATGAATTTTCTTTTTCTCATGTATTCTTATGCTTTAAATGTGGCATATTTAGTTAATTGTCATTTACTGGTTGTACACACGGTCTTTGTAATTCACAATAGATTAAGATATTATAATTTCTTATTTTTGTTAAGCTTGCATCCGATTCAGGATTCAGATCCAAGAATCCTAATTTTTAATGTAAAAAATGGGTATCCGAGACTTGGACTAATATCCATGTTCAACTCGCAATGGGGGCAATACAGTTACAGTTCGAACCAGTTGATTGCTTGAGCGTATATCCTACCTGTTGATTAGTATGAATGCATGAATCACTAATCACTTGTGACATCTGCAACTGATGTTGGATTTGCACAAATAACTCTTTTAAGTTGCCTCCTGTGGGCTGTGGACAGTGACTTCTGCCAGTGTCATATAGGCCAGTCAGTTCTGTTCACCATTTACAGGCCTCTTATTATTGGCATCATTAGCACAAAATCTTGGAGATTAAATTAATAATAAACAACTTTTGCTTTGAAAGCATTCATGATTGTTGTGGAGAGTACATGGGCCAATTCAGAAGGGAATGTAAAAGTTTGACACTTGCTGGTATTTCTCTCCCCTGGGACTGTTATAACAAATTCAAGAAAGTAAAAGTTCCGTCGTTAAGGGATATAATCAAAGTCATTCTGTCATAAAAGTTTGTGACCTTAGTTTTTGGTGGATGGCGGCAAATGTACCCTTATAATGATGTTGATTGGTTTGTTCTTTTTCTTATTTTAACTTCATCCTCAATTGGATTTTGGCTTCTGGTATTACATGATTTTAAGAATGTTGGTTCAAAATATCATAATAATCTGGAAAAGATTGTCTAAAATACCAGTCTGAGAAAGTTCCGAAATATGGGACATGCTGGTTAATCATACAAAACAGAACATGCTACATGCAATTTTCTCATGCGATGCACAGTTTTTCTTTTATTTACTTTAACTGTATTGCATGTGATACTTGGGTCCTCCGAGATTGTGTTACTATTTTGGTATTCTATATCTTTCCTTATAAGAACCCTTTTAGCTTCCTTGAATTCTGCAAATAAGATTTACTTGTCTGTAGACTGTAGGTCAAGAGTAAAACTAATCCATTACTAATGTGTTGTTTTCATATCACAAATGATTGGTTTCTTTACAACTATGGCAGACCATCTTAAGTGATTAGATTTTCTTTGATCTTTCTTAGAGTATGATGAATCAAAAGCGATTATAAAAAGACAGAACCTGAAATATGATCGAACCATTAAGTTATGTTTTTGTCTTTTTCCATATTTAGAACACACCACACTTCCTTGATCTCATGTGTAAGTTTTTGATTGTTCCTATCTTAGTAAATTACTATTATTTCTTAATAAAGTAGATGATATTGGCAGTGGCACATTCAGGTAATCAGGTATAGTGTATATATATTAGAGGAACAAGAACTTGAACCTAGCTTGTTAGTGGCTATGTTTTTGCTTTGGATTTCTCAACGGTTGCAACTTTTTAATATTGGTTTAAAGCATGCATCCTAATTAGGCCAATATGCCTCTTCATAGATTTTAAAACAAATTACTAGCAAAGTAGCAACCTCATGCCCACATCCTCATACATGAGTGCAGGATGATTCAAATGAATCAAAAACAAGTAACCCTACTTCTAAAACTTTCACTTCAGAAGTAAGATTAAATGAGCGTGTTGCTGTTTTGATTTGCTTTCGTTCCTCAGCAAAATCAGGGAGAACCGTAATTGTGCTCACACTAATATAATCTGAATAAAATGGAACCATTTTTTTTTTTTTTTTCCAGTTCTTTGAACTTAAAAAGTGCTGGGAATAGCAAATTGATAAATGAGGTCTCTAAGATTAACTTTTTAGCCATTCTCATCCATACAAAATGGCTTTTGCTACTTGAAAGAATGCATGAATATCCATCTTTGCAAGTTTCAACCAATATAGTATACAGCAACATCAGTGTCACTCATGTGGTGTCTTGTTTAAACTAAACCACACCTAGGCTGGAAACCACTATGAGTTTTGCTTGGGTGAAATATGGGTCCAAGAAATGAGTCTTATTTTACCCTATATGGAAGGCCCTAGAGATTTTAAATCTTGATTTGTCTAATGACCATTATCATTGACCTTATTTTTTGCTGGATCCTTGATGCATGTAATTTTTGCTGTTCCTCAAAAATTTTCAGAATCTTCACACTTATCAGAAAATTAAATACTGTTTACTTCGCAACTTTTCAAGTTTGCATCTTTATTTGAGAATATCACTAAATTAGATATATATTGACATCCGTGACAAAGCACTAGTTACTAGTACTAGTAAAATTAGTAGTGATCTACTAAGATCTCCAACCAAATTAATTTTTTATTTTTTGAAAATTTGGGAATATCACTAAATTAGATATATATTGACATCCGTAGGGTTGGATCGTCGAAAAATATTTTTTAAAAAATAGAAACAACAATTCGTGACAAAGCACTAGTTACTAGTACTAGTAAAATTAGTAGTGATCTACTAAGATCTCCAACCAAATTAATTTTCTATTTTTTTAAAAGTTGGGAATATCACTAAATTAGATATATCTTGACATCCGTACGGTTGGATCGTCGAAAAATATTTTTTAAAAATATTTTTTGAAAATTTGGAAATATCACTAAATTTGTTATCGAGCTGCTCGATAACGGCTCGTGTGCGGCTCGATTTCTTAACGAACGCTAGCTTGAACAAATATTTTGTGCGATAATAAAGCTCGGCTCGGTTCGTTAAGAAAAAAAGTAAAGCTCGGCTCGTTTAGCTCAAAGCTCGGCTCGATTCGTTAACAGCTCTATTTATGGAACTGGTTTACGACTTTCAGGAACATGGATAAGTTCCACGTACGACGAGCCTCTGTTTATGACGGTATGTTCATTTTGGTACATTGATTTCATGGGTTTTGACGTACTAAAGGACTTAATGAACCTGTTCTAGAAAAGAAAATCGTCATTGTGTAAATTTCGTAATTAGTGCGACTTAGCAACTAATCACATTGAAAGATTAGAATAATCTCTATCGTGATTCTTTTCTTATTAAACTTATTGAAGATTATGCTTAGCCTGTGTTAATACCTTTTAAATCCAATTTCAATGGCTCTAAATATGCCCCGTCTTAATCATACTTTATAAAGCAATTTAAGACTACTGCTTTACTTTAAACATATATAATGAATTGGGTTAATTACCAAGTGACTCGCTCTGATATATCACTTAACTCATTCGAAATTTTTCGGTCTCATGTAGTACACTTCATACCAGAAATGCATCATACTCTGTAGACTGCAGTCAACCTAGCTGAGGATGAGGACTCTGTAGTGTTTTAAGTGAGACCACCAAAAATTTTCAAGTGAGTTAGTGATATATGAGAATGAGAGTGTACAGAGTGAGTCACTTGATAATTAAATATGAATTTACTTGTAAGATAAATGTTAAATTACTTATACATGGCAAGTTGCAGTGCATATCATGCTTTTTTTTTCTGTTGCTTATGCTCATCATGCCTTAGTACTTGACATCAATAGATTTCTGTTATCATTTGGAAAGGGAAGATATCATTTAGGTTTCTTATTTCTTCTCTTTACATATGATTAAAAATTCGATCAACGAACATTAACTATCGAATTTGAAAGTGTAAAAAAAGATGGGTTTAAGCGGATCACTCCCTAATAGCTTGTTGGCACCAGGTGAACATGCAACCCAATAGTTCTTCTAAAGAATCTCCTAATAATCTTATACATTGTACCCCTACTAGGCATTCACTAATGCACTTTGCTATGGATACAAATGGGAATTTGACAAGCTCACATTTTGAGCTAAAATCTGAAACCAACAGGCTGGGGGATCTTTTGATTAAGGAAAATTTCAACAAAGGTGGTGAAAGGCAAATGCTGATAGCGTTAGTCAGGGGAGTGCTTCGTAGTTTTAAACAGTATATAAGCAGATAAGTACTGACGTTTAGTGATTCGTGTCTGCTCACGACTCTGATGATTACTTGAAGACCATGATTAGCTTGAGATATTTATTAACACCATCATATAAGTATGGAGATACAGCCTCAAAATCTTAAGCAGAACCTCATCATATATACATTACTTTTATAATGACAAAAGCATTGACACTTCAAATGAAAAGGTATAAAAGTGTCCCATCTTGACACGTAAAGATTTAAAGGAACGACGGGCTGAGGACCACTCAGTCTCAACCAAATATTCTGTTGCAATTGGTTGATGCTTATACAATTCACTGAAGAGAATAAAATTTATAAGAAACTATATCCAACTCATGATTCTGAACGGATGATTATGAAAATGACTTAGAATATTAGCAAACCTAACAACCAATGAATAAGTCTTTTGCTCTGTCCCTCCCAGAGGCTATCACAGTGTTTGGATTTTATTCTTCCGGGAGAGGGTTCTCTGACTTTATACTACTTGTAAAAGCAAAGAAAACATAGATTGTGGCGTAGACAAAGCCAATGGTTGGTGCTGATGTTCTGCCACTATCTCTCCCACTTATCTTTTTATACAAAAAATTTTTCATCGTTAAATATCTATTTGGAAGACTAACTATTCTAAAGAATGATCAAGTAGGTATATGTTTTTTAATTGCTTCTTATTCCCTTCCTTCTGAAGAGTTAAATATCTATTTGGAAGACTAACTATTCTAAAGAATGATCAAGTAGGTATATGTCTTATGGTTACGGAGCTACGCTTTACTAGAGCAAGAAAAAGGTCCATTTTGGTTGATCAAGCCTGCATTAAAGTAGAAAGTGGCTACTTGATCAGATCTTGATGAACAATTTAATTGTTGATTGCTTATTAAATTAATTACCATTTGTATCTTTCATTCGATATGGTGGATATATTAGTTCAGATACAGTGTATTAAGACTTGATTAGCATTGTTGCATAAAGTTCTGGTATACCCTCTTTGGGCAAGTCCTGCTAAGAAAAACTTAATCATCACTTTATCATTTTCATGCCTTCCGGCCTATGGTGGAGAAATGACTTTGCTAACTTGGAATCTAGATTAAAACTATCTTATCTTGGAAATTGTTATGCAAGAATATAGGATTATGCTTATGCAGCTTCTGTATACTTCATTAAAAATGGAATATATTTTACTTATCAAAGAAAAAAAAAAAAAGAAAACAAAGAGTTGTATATTTCAACTACTATCATAAGATTTTCTTTCAATAATATGAAGAGTTCTCCATAGGTTCCAGATATAAATTTTAGACCTTAAACTGGAATTAATAAAATCTTACTAATATGGCACCCCCTGAACCTAAAACCTGGCTCCGCCACTGGTAATGACAGTAAATGTGATGGAAATGCATGTGTTCTTGGAGCTAGACCTCTGTTTTTATAAAGAAGTTATTTGTCAAGAAAAAAAAAATCAAGTGCAATACGCAGAATTTGCATACACTGATGTGCATTAGACTGGTAGACATAATTTTGTAGTTCACGTGGAAATTAGAAGCATAATAATAATCAATTTTCGGTTGATAACATTCTTTTTATACATATATGCATTTGCAAATCCGATGAAAAACTATAACAACAGCAGAAGCAATGAAGGTACACTGTCGTATTTGACAGACTACTAAAACCAAAATCTAGTTCTTAATCTACCATATTTAAACTATCAGATAACATATCAAGGGCTTATAGTTTTCGATGCAGGCATAATGAACCACATGACACCTTTATTTTTTCAGTGATTCAAATATTCCCAAGGCCTTAAAAAGAAATCTTTAGGAGCTTTGAATGGTTCTTATAGGATGCTAGCTTGTCACATCTATTTAAAGTTTTGGCTAGGAAACGTCAAAGGATTAAAGTCATATGATCCCTGTGATTCCTCTGACAAGAACCTTTCAGAACAATCTATTCTTTTGCTAACCAATTACTTTCAGGGCATGCCTTTCCTACATAACCCCGTTGGAGTCTTTGTGCTAGTAAAAGATTTGTATGTAAACAGGGAGAGAGTGACAAGACATAATGGACAGTTTATAGTCCTAAAGGACAACCTGGTCATTTCAGAACATCAAGGGACATCAATCAAGGAACCTAGTTATATTATTCTCTCCAGTCCCACTGCATATAAAAGAGCATGATGAACTCCAAAATCATATGTACTGAAAATCATAGTAAATGGAAGACATCAACCAGCCAACAAGACCTACTGAAATTTCTTTCTTCAGTTATCTTCATTCACTCTCCAGAACACCTCACAGGCTTAAGAAGAGAATGTTAGCTACATGGACACCAGACCAAGAACTTAATCAGTTGAGGCTAAGGTCTGGTGCAAATATGAAGAGAAAACTCATGTGGTATGATTTGGTAGCTCTTGGAGTTGGAGGCATGCTTGGTGCTGGAGTTTTTGTCACAACTGGTCGTGTGGCCCGAAGTAATTCTGGTCCTTCTGTTTTCTTATCTTATATTATTGCCGGTGTATCAGCTCTCCTTTCTTCTCTGTGCTATACTGAATTCTCAGTACAGATTCCGGTTGCTGGTGGTGCCTTTAGTTATCTACGGGTGACCTTTGGTATGAAGATCAACTCTGAACTCATAGAGAACCATGTTATTGGTTTTTACTTATTCGGCATATGATACATGTGTGTTTTAAGGTAAATTTTATCTTCTGAAATGGCGCAGGAGAATTTGTAGGTTATTTTGCTGGAGCAAATATATTGATGGAGTATGTTCTCTCAAATGCTGCTGTGGCAAGAAGTTTTACGGAGTATTTGTGCTGTGTGTTTGGAGAAAATGATCCGAACTCATGGCGAGTTGAGGTGGATGGACTGGTAAAGGGCTACAACATGTTGGACTTCCCAGCTGTTGCTCTAGTCATACTTCTCACTCTTTGCCTGTGCCACAGGTTTGATTACTTTAACTAGTATTTTGCTACTTGCGTAATATATTACCAGCGGACGAAAATATTAATCTTTAGGTAGTATCAGTCATCTATCAGTTGTTTTAGAGAAACAGATATGACTTATATGATATTTGGTTTGGCCTATGAGTCGATACCATTAAAATAACCATTGCGCTACTTTTTATGCTTGACAAAATTTGGTGTTTGTTATGGTGGCTTGTGAAACTGGTGATCTAATTGATATTTCTAAATTTGAACTGCAGTACCAAGGAAAGCTCCATAATTAACCTTGTAATGACGGTGTTCCATGTAATTTTCTTCGGGTTTATAATAATTGCTGGCTTCTGCAATGGGAGTTCTGAAAACATGGTGAAGCCGGGAGGGTTGGCTCCTTATGGTGTTAAAGGCGTTCTCGATGGTGCTGCAATAGTTTATTTCAGCTATATTGGCTATGACTCGGTTTCAACCTTGGCAGAAGAGATTAAAAACCCCTCAAAGAGTCTTCCTGTGGGCATTGTGGGTTCAGTTCTCATCGTTTCTGTTCTTTATTGTCTTATGGCTTTGGCATTGTGTATGATGGTTCCGTATGGCAAGGTCAGTGAACTCATGTTGTTAACAATGTTTATGGAATTTAAAGAAGAAAATGAAAAAAAAAAAAAAAAATTCTTGTATGAGGTCCAGTTTGTGAAATTTCCTTATAAATAGGCATTCTTCACATGATTCATAGATATCAGATAGTGCATCTTTTTCAATCGCCTTCCAAACAAAGGGTTGGAAATGGGCTGGCAATGTTGTTGGAGCTGGTGCAAGCCTAGGAATTGTTGCTTCTCTCCTGGTTGCCATGCTTGGCCAAGCTAGGTATCTTTGCGTTATCGGAAGGGCGCGACTTGTGCCATCCTGGTTCGCCAAGGTTAATCCTTCGACAGGCACCCCACTGAATGCAACCATCACCTTAGGTGAGTCTTATTATACAGTCATATCTTTAAATCAGTTATGCAACTTAACTTACTCCATATACTATATATGTACTTGCTAAAGTTCACAGTGTTGTTCCAAATTTGATGGTATGCAGGAGTTTGTCAAGCAACAATTGCACTTTTCACTGAACTAAACATTGTTATTGAAATGATCTCCATTGGCACACTCTTGGTATTCTATTTAGTGGCAAATGCAGTTATCTATCGCCGTTATGTGATTAGTAACAACAATCCTCCACTGCACACTCTTCTCTTCCTCTTCATACTCTCATGTATCTCACTTGGCCTCTCCTTGCTGTGGAAACTCAATCAACAGTGGTGGAGTATGGTACTATGTGGTGTTTCCATGATCATAATCACTGCCATTTTCCAATACATTGTCCCTTGTGCACGACAATCATCCGAATGGTCAGTTCCTTTTATGCCATGGCCAGCAGCTATTTCAATCTTTCTCAATGTATTCCTCATGACTACACTACCAAAACTGTCATACCAGAGGTTTGGTATATGGGCTTGTTTGATAACATTGTTCTATGTGTTATATGGGGTTCATTCAACATACCAGGGAGAGGATTTGGAGGCTAATGTTGATGGTGTGATTATCAACACTTCTAACCATCAAACCAAACTTGAAATCCAAGTCCATTAAGCTAAGTACTTGTTTAGAAACCATTTATTCATGAAAACAGCTGTTTCAATGATTTACCTTGTTTGGTGAAGCAAATGAAAATGAAATATATCCTTTCATAGAAAACTTTAAAAGGAAAAGTTTCTGTTTTTCTTGTTAACCTTTATGCTGATGTTAGAAAATAATAAAGATGAATTAAATTTTTGTGTGTACATTTTGGATGCTAGAAAAAACAAAAATTTTGTTGTCCCATCTATAAACTGAACCTAGATTTTTTAATTATGATGTGTAAAAAATGAGGGTTATTCATTATTTGTTAATGCCTCTCTTTTAAAATGTTTAAACAGAGTAAAACTTCAATTAGCACTACCAACAATTTTAGTCAAATTTGATTCTCAGTTTGTATTCTTTTATCAAAATCATTTTGTACTCTTTTATCGGATCTTATTATTATAAAGATTTAATTGGCAGGTAATTCTGATATCTTCCTTTCCTAAAAATAAATAGGAAAAGCAGTTTAAAAAATTTTCCCCGAAATTAAATTAATAGCTATCAATAAAATCTCACAAATCGAAAAGTTTATGCTATTACTATGATGAATAAACACATAATTTTATATAAAATATTGAATATTTGAAAGGATTAAATATTGTAATAATACTCTAACTTAAATTAAATACTTCCCTCCATTTTATATTTCTTGTCTTGTTTGATTTTTTATGATTGATCAAACTTTAATCAAATATTATATATTACACAGTTAAATGAAATTTAGAAAAAAAATATAATTAAAATGTAAATTCAATCCTCTTTAATTTATATTTAGATTTTTAAAACTATAAAAGAACAATGTATATCTTGTATACCAAGAGGTCTCAAGTGTACCCATTTTTTCATGTTTTAAATAAATTAATATATACTAGCTTATAACCCGTGCAATGCACGGGTTTCTTGAACTATATTATCAATTTTATTTAATATTATAATTATGTTTTTATATAATCATTATTTTTAATAATTTTTTTAATTTTTATTTAATATACTCATGTTTATAGATTATATTAATATGTTTACAGATTATATTAATGTTTCCTTATTATAAACGATTTATATGATTTTTAATATATTTTATTAATAATTGAGAAATATGATGTGATATTTTCGGGTATATATTAATGATTGTAAGATTTGTTGTAAATTAAAAAGGTAACGTGTTTTAATTATAAAGGAAATATTAATGATCTAAATATATGATACGCTTGATGTTTTTAGGTGTTTATAAAAGGTAATATGTTCAACTAAAAGTAAATGTGAAAAAAGTAATCGATTAATTACTAGTAATTTAGATTTGTTTTAAATTAAAAAGATAATGTGTTTTAATTCGAAAGAAAATATTAATGATCGAAAGATATGATACGATTGATATTTTTAGGTGTTTATAAAAGGTAATATGTTCAACTAAAAGTAAATGTGAAAATGGCAATCGACTAATTACCATTAATTTTATTATCTTAATCGACTAATTTTCATTAAAACTAAAAGTAAATGTGAAAAAAAGCAATCGACTAATTACTATTAATTTTATTATCTTAATCGACTAATTTTCATTAATTATGACGTGTTTTAATTGGAAAGAAAATATTAATGATGGAAAGATATGATACTATTGATGTTTTTAGGTGTTTATAAAAGGTATTATCTCGACTAATTATCATTAATTATATTATGTTATTATTTATTTTAGGTATATTTATGTTTCTTTATAATGAAGGGTTAATAAGTAAATTCACTAAGTACCAAAACTTTCAATGTTTCGAAATTTATATAATAGTATAGATATGGTGTTGCAAAAGAAGAGAAAAGCCGAAGAAACTTGTGTATTGAATTGATGAAGATGGTGTAAATTAAGTTTAGAAGAATAGAATTCTGTGCGTAGTGTTCGTGAAGGCAACGGAGATTTTAAGTTTAGCTGTATTAGTAATGGTGTAAATATAAAATATTATTGTGTCTTTACGACTATAGCCAATAACGTATTAAAATTAATTTATTTTATATTTAAAATTAATTAAAAATTAAATTAACCAGACCGAAAACCAAAATAAATAGGATAACCAAACCGAAAACCAAAACTTTCCATGTTTAAATCGATTAATTACTATTAATTTAGATTTGTTTTAAATTAAAAAGATAATGTGTTTTAATTCGAAAGAAAATATTAATGATCGAAAGATATGATACGATTGATATTTTTAGGTGTTTATAAAAGATAATATGTTCAACTAAAAGTAAATGTGAAAAAGGCAATCGACTAATTACCATTAATTTTATTATCTTAATCGACTAATTTTCATTAAAACTAAAAGTAAATGTGAAAAAGGCAATCGACTAATTACCATTAATTTTATTATCTTAATCGACTAATTTTCATTAATTATAACGTGTTTTAATTGGAAAGAAAATATTAATGATGGAAAGATATGATTTCCATGTTTAAATCGATTAATTACTATTAATTTAGATTTGTTTTAAATTAAAAAGATAACGTGTTTTAATTCGAAAGAAAATATTAATGATCGAAAGATATGATACGATTGATATTTTTAGGTGTTTATAAAAGATAATATGTTCAACTAAAAGTAAATGTGAAAAAGGCAATCGACTAATTACCATTAATTTTATTATCTTAATCGACTAATTTTCATTAAAACTAAAAGTAAATGTGAAAAAGGCAATCGACTAATTACCATTAATTTTATTATCTTAATCGACTAATTTTCATTAATTATAACGTGTTTTATTTGGAAAGAAAATATTAATGATGGAAAGATATGATACTATTGATGTTTTTAGGTGTTTATAAAAGGTATTATCTCGACTAATTATCATTAATTATATTATGTTATTATTTATTTTAGGTATATTTATGTTTCTTTATAATGAAGGGTTAATAAGTAAATTCACTAAGTACCAAAAAACATGTACCAAAACTTTCAATGTTTCGGAATTTATATAATAGTATAGATATGGTGTTGCAAAAGAAGAGAAAAGCCGAAGAAACTTGTGTATTGAATTGATGAAGATGGTGTAAATTAGGTTTAGAAGAATAGAATTCTGTGCGCAGTGTTCGTGAAGGCAACGGAGATTTTAAGTTTAGCTGTATTAGTAATGGTGTAAATATAAAATACTATTGTGTCTTTAGGACTATAGCCAATAACGTATTAAAATTGATTTATTTTATATTTAAAATTAATTAAAAATTAAATTAACCAAACCGAAAACCAAAATAAATAAGATAACCAAACCGAAAACCATAACTTTCAATGTTTAAATCGATTAATTACAATTAATTTAGATTTGTTTTAAATTAAAAAGATAATGTGTTTTAATTCGAAAAAAAATATTAATGATCGAAAGATATGATACGATTGATATTTTTAGATGTTTATAAAAGGTAATATGTTCAACTAAAAGTAAATGTGAAAAAGGCAATCGACTAATTACCTTTAATTTTATTATCTTAATCGACTAATTTTCATTAAAACTAAAAGTAAATGTGAAAAAGGCAATCGACTAATTACCATTAAATTTATTATCTTACTCGACTAATTTTCTTTAATTATAACGTGTTTTAATTGGAAAGAAAATATTAATGATGGAAAGATATGATACTATTGATGTTTTTAGGTGTTTATAAAAGGTATTATCTCGACTAATTATCATTAATTATATTATGTTATTATTTATTTTAGGTGTATTTATGTTTCTTTATAATGAAGGGTAAATAAGTAAATTCACTAAGTACCAAAAAACAGGTACCAAAACTTTCAATGTTTCGAAATTTATATAATAGTATAGATTTGTTCCAAATACTTATAATTTTTAAATTATTTCACTTTGGAAGGAAAAACAATATAATTAAATGTAAATTCTAAAAAAAAAACGTGATGACAAACTTTACACAAGAATCAAATTATTAAAACAAACATTGAACAAGACTAATTTGTGTTCAACAATGACATGCTAACTAGACTAAATCATAGGCCTGCTGCCTGCACACACCTTCACTAGGAAGAAACATAAGCTTGCAAACATTCAAGAACACAAGCTAAACACGGATGACAAAAACATTCAGATAAAATACAGTAGAATCACAATAGCAAAGCTCAAACTCAAACTCAAACTACAATGCCTTGGAAAAATATTATTATAAATCATTTATAAGACAAACAACCATAGATAACAGCAAAAAAGATGCATGTTACATAACAGAAGCCTGATCATATTTGAAAAGGCAGCCAGTTAGATATAACTGAGAATTTGTCACAATAATACTAGTAATTTACCGAGATACAGATAATATATAACAACACAATTATAGGAAAAAACTTGAAACAATACTAAAGCCATTTTGTTTAGTGAAACTAAGAATCTGGGGATAATGCTTTCACCTTCTTTTCAAATAAACCCTTCACTAAAGCATCCACAATCTGTTGCTGCGACTCAATCCACAACTCATTCCGCTTCATCTCCATATCCATTCGCGTCTTTTCAATCTCTTTTGCCATCTCCATCTTCATTTTTTCCATCTTTACAAATCCTTCCCCAAGAGATTTAATAGACGAAACCATTTCTTCAATCGGATTTCTTCCTCTCTTAACTCCACTACTGCCACTCTTTCTATCAGAATCCGGTCTTGCTTGTGAAGGAAACCCATTCATAAACCTAGGATCAACACTAGGACTCGAGTTCCTATCATTCTTGTTATTAAACTTTTGCCTTGTTCCTACCGGAGCTGAATTTCTATCATGGGGTACTTTCACCCAGTACTCACCATCACCGTCATCACCAACATCATCATAACCACCGTCATCACATTCATATTCACGATCCAACTTGCCCTCAAACTTGCCAACCTTTCGAGCTCTATAAGAAGGCGGCATCATCTGATCACTCGAAGTTTTCATCCTAATCCCACCATTACCAAACTTCTCTGCCCTATAATCTGAAGGACCGCCTTCAAACTGACTACCATTATTCTCTGTTTCTTCATCCGAACCACCATTTAAATAAAAAGGATAACCACTCGGAACCCTATACCCAACATTAGGACTCGATTTCACATCAATCTTATCAGAATTCTTTAACCTAAATCCTAAAGGAACCGTGTTCCGATCATTAACACCTTTAACACGAAATCCACCCCGAAACAAAACATTTTCATGATCAACATTAGGACTTGGAAAATCATTCGCAACTTTTTTACTAGTTTTCAAATTAAAACCTAACGGCACGGAATTATGATCAACAACAGTAACTTGATTAGATCCATCACCAGGTGAAGTTCCATTTTCCATTGCATCCATACTTTCGAAATAAAACCAAGATGAAAAGAATCGACCTGGATACGAATGAGACCGTTGTTTCTCAGCTCGATATCGTTGTCGGAGCTTCTCCATTTTGTGGCGGCACTGCGCGGAGGTCTTGGCCGGAGATGCGCCTGGGCAGCGTTGACCGACGGCGTCGGCGACCGAGTCCCAATCGGCGGTGCGGAGGTAGCCACGGCGGAGAGCATACCATCTTTCACGGTAGGCTTCGATTAGAGCTAAAGCTTCTTCTTGTGTCCAACACGGCGGCGGAAATTTCCGGGGGATTTTGACCGGAGCAGCGTCGACGGTGGTCATGGGTACAGATTATATAAACGTATGTGTATTGTGTAGATCAGAGGGTGAAGTTTGGGTGGAAAAAGATGAGATCTTGATTGAGTTTTAGATCTAGAAATGTGTTGCACATGAGGTGTTTGACAAAATGTCTAAGAAAAATGAAAGGGATATTTAGGGCGGTTGCGTGCGGAAAAGATAGGGGGTGTATAGGGTTAAAAATGAGAGGGGGGGTTGTTAATGAGATGGTTGAAATGGGAAGAGTATGTATGGCATTGATTGTGGGTGTGGGTGTGGGTGTGGGTGTGGGGGTGGGTGGGGGTGGGTACGGGGGGTGAGGTAGGAAAAGGCAAGTGGGGGGTGACATAGAGATGAGGAGAAGACGTGTGGGAGGGGGATAGGAGAAAGTGTGGTGGAGAGGTGCACCCCACAACAATCTCCACCAGTACACCACCATAAACGCATCCCCACCACCCATTCTCTCTTTGCATCTCTCTCTCTCTCTCTTATGTTTCTTGTCTTGTTATTAATGTATTTGGTATCATCAACCAAACCCAAGTCCAACCAACTACTATGGGGCTAGTAGTAGGTTAATTGTGGTGTCTTATGTAGGCATGGTTTTGTGTTTGATGGGCCTGTAATTGTGGTGGGGGTGGGGTAGATTGAGGGGATGGGTTGCAGTTGGGCTCTGGGGTAGGTGGAATGTGGATGGATGGATAGATGTGATACATGTTTCCCATTGACTCGCTACTTCATCGGTGGCACCCTTCCTTTTTCTTAGTCGGTAGTTGCTACACACTTGCAATACTCCATCCACATGGATCGTATACATGATGCTGGTTGAAATTTTGTGTCTTACCGTCCCTCTTTAAGTCGTAAACTTTTTATTTAAACTCACCTAAACGGGCTTGATGTGTTTACACTAGTGTTTCTTTAAACTCAAATAGCCAAGTACACTATGTTTGACGCCTTCTCAGTTCCGTCTACACATCTACTACTTGTATTTCTAATATGGATACTTGTAATATCGAAAAAATTGGAACATCGGCGTACAAATTAGAAGGCGGCTTTGCATCCAATGTTGGAAAACCGGTACAAAAAAATGTGCATCTTTAGATTGTAAAGGCTTTCAACGTTTACCATGAATCCAACTACAACCCTCGTATATAATGCAGGAGCTACAAACCAATTCACTTAACTTCCTGCTTTTTCATTAAGTTTTCGATCCCCGCTACTCGTTTTTATTCTTTTTAACCGTAAGGGTACAGGTTTTTCCAAGACTGAAACGTTAATATTGTTCCACACATCTGCTTTTGTGGGAAGCTCGGTTATTTTCTCTGCAATTGCCATGTCTTCAGGAAGTACAGTACCAAAAACAGTGTATGCCTTTCTCCATTCTTCGTGATTGGCTAGGCTTATAAAGAATTCTGGACCTGAACCAACCCATGCAACTGAACCTCTTCTTATCGTTGGACAGTCTTCCATGGGAAGTTTGTTAAATATGGTTCCCTGGGGTTCGAGCAATCCTTGAACAAGTCCAAATGGAGGTCCTAAAGAAGCCTGTAATATAACAGAAAGGTTAGGACTCTGAAATACACTAGAAGTCTAAGAGATTACGATACAGCAGATTTGAATATAGAAAGTAAGACATGTGCTGTAAAAATATTGAAGCCTTACATCTTTTATGTGGTTCCCTTCTGAATCCCAAGACTGCCCTCGACTTTCTGCACGGTAAAAATGACAGCCCGCACAATGGCGCAACTCCAATAGTTGGAGAATGTAATTTACAGAATGTGGTGCACAGTCGGCCAGAAGCTGAGTAAAACCATCATTTATTTATTTTCAGTTTATCATCCCAAATATATGGAGAAAAGAGAAGGGTCATATAGAGAATGAAGCGACTGCAAAAAGATTTGCAATATGGCAAGTACTTGACAGGTTTCTTAATCAAGTATTTAACTGAAAAGCATGCCATGTATATCTCTGTCAGTGGTCAAATTGTTCAACTAAAAAGCATGCCATATATATCTCTATATTCTTTGTAAGTATTAGCATCACACCATCACTTATATCTCTTAACAACGTAATCAAGTCCTGCAGAACTTGGAAATTAATTAACTTGTTCCGGTCATTACACAATATAGGATGCTAATGGCACATAGTCAGTAAAGAGTAAAAGTGTACAAATTAATGGCACATTCAAACACGAGAAAGCCATATATACCCCCCCCCCCCCCCCCCCCCGCGCTTTCTCATTTTAAGCTACTTGCAAATTCACCTATCTTAGCTATCGACAACAGCTACTTAGCAATAATGCAATTTAACATTTTTTTTCCATTAAAATCCTTCTTCATGAGTTCGATATGTTTATTCCATTACCAGATTAAAAAATATCAGCAATTAGTGCGGTATGTATTATGCATTACACAAAGACAATACCACCTACTTTTATATGAAGCATTCCATGCTCCGTTTCAAACCCAACAATTCCCTGCCAAGAGGTAATAATGAATGAGTTAGTAGTAAATAAATCTGTTTAAAATGTCTTCAAGAAAAAGAAAGAGGTTGCGAATAGAAGTACATGCATTTCAGAGGATTCAGAGAAAATTCACCAATAGCCAATATCAGATGATCTAAGATAGTTAGATTAAGTATCTAACCAGTTATTACAAGATTCTAGACAAGAAAAAACAAATGACAATTGTAGTATTATTCTGCTTCATGTATTGTCTACATTAGCGAAACCTTTTGTTCATATGATTATCTAGTACATCACATAAAATTTCAATAAAGATGCATAACCAACTCTCGTGTTATGCGTCAGGGTGGGGGTGGGTATGGTGTCATGAACTATGCCGAGACATTAATTTACAACTTTACGATCACTGTAATTTTGAGTACGTATGCCAGCAAACCATAATATCCTATAATATTGACCATAATGATAGTACCATGGTTACATTAACATGAATCAATTCCTTAGGACAGTAGTTGATAAGCTCTAAAATTCACATATTGGCTGAAAATCATGAAACCATGTCAAGCCAAAAACCAAATGTAAAAAGTATCTGAATTTGGGTATCGTCAGTTATGAAACGGAATGGAGGTACATATTGCATTTTGTTTATCAATAGATAATGTAGAAACTACTTAAAAACATCTACTTATACCTCTCCTTTACCGAAAACAAGGCCGGACGTCCAACTGACTGATTTTCCTGCTTCCTGTCGCTCGGGGGCCAATGTATCCTTTTGTTTCTTTAACCAGCACTGTATAAAGTCAATTACAAATTAACTGTTAAAAAAAGACAGCATACTTTTTCTTGATCATACCACTTTTCAAACTAACTTGCACTATAACTTGTAACGACAGCTTTTTATAAGATAATAATTGGAAGTGAAACATTGCACCAAATCAGTGTAAAATTCTACTGGAATCAAATAAATAAAGGTTTTTACTTTAAATTGTCTACAAATGCCATATGATTAAATTGCTACATCTAGTTAATCCCAACATCGCTGAGCCAGTTTCATAGACGAACCCAAAAGCTAACTGCAGTCCAATTGAACAAGTTAATACAAACACCCTTATGTCGGTATTTGATTGAGCCTGCTACAAAAACATGAAACTTCAAACAAACCAGCTGTTCTTATCGAACAATTGCACAACCAACTAATAGATGCAGCATAGATTAAAAGCTTGACAACAGCTAATCTCTACTCATTTCACCAAAATTGGGTGCATAATGAATATGTAACATCAACAAAAATAAAACCTAACAGAAACCAATTTGCAACTCTGAACAATAAAGTGCAGTCAAATGATCATATTTAATATGCAAAGCATCACCAAATTTATCCTCACCTCACCAAATTTAGGCCCACAAGCTTCCCGATCCCCACAAAACACCCAAGAATCACACAAACAAGGCCCATCATTCCCAGTACACAAATTCTTACAAGCTTTACAACACTCCTCTGATGTATTAAACTTAAAATCAGTCCCCCATTTCACAGCTGACCCCCACAGCTCCAAATTTTCAATCCCTCTACAACAACCACCATTTTTCTCTTCACTCAATTCACCTTCCTCCTTAACCAAACCCTCGAGATCCAAACCAGGAGAACCACTAGTGGGCCTAAAAGCCACAGACATAAACATATAAACCAAAGAACAAGAAACAAGACCCATCAATAAAAGAACCATTGTGACCCATTTACTGGGTTCGGAGTCAATTGGTCTCCGACCCATTTGAGATTAAGAAATGAAGATCAAAACCCAGATACAGATTAGGATAATTTTGATTGAAGACTCTGTTTGGTTGACTAGAGCACCAAACCAATATGTGAAATTGAGAAAAATACAAAAACACGACCAAGAATATTAGTAATTAATTTTAATATTATTAAATAGCTATACAGATTTAAGACGGCTTTGCCTCTTATTTTTAAACACCAAGTTGGAGTTGCCATGGAACAACTACCAGATACTACCATGATTTTAGGTATCAGAGTGTTTTCTATTTTATTTTCTTTTCCTCATTTTAACTTTTTTTTAATGTCAATATAGTAAGATAAATTTTTAGATTTTAGAACAAAATGAGAAAGTGCGAAAGAATTTGTTGAAACATTTAGTTTTCGTTTGATCTTGTTATTTTTCAGAATACATTTTTATAAGAATATTTCCTTTATATATATATATAGGGTCTTGCTCAGATGAGAACCCCCACTTATGGTGAGATATGAGATCTAATCCTAGCCATTCATTTAAATACATTATATTCATCTCTTACCATTCATTTTAAATTTTAATATTTTAATATTTTACATTTGGGATTTCACCATCTTTTTACTAATTCAACCACCCATCCCCACGGCAACCACCACCGACGACCACCACCAACTCCGGCGACCACCAGAAAATCACCACCGGCAAACATAAAATCACCACCGCCAAACCAGAAATCACCATCAGAAACGCAAAAATCACCACCAGCAAACACAAAATCACCACCGGAAAACCAAAAATCACCATCAGAAACACAAAAATCACCACTCCGACCACCTGTAAACAAAAAATCATCACCGGAAAACGAAAAATCACCACCGGAAATTACAGAACAAACACTAGGCAGCTCGATCAATAAAAATCTACTATAACTTTAATTTACAGGTCTATCTAATTACCTAAACTCTAAGCTAGTCTAATTTTCGGCCAAGCAAACGGAGCCTTTGGAGAACGAATCAAGAAGTTCGTGAACATCCGGCGAGACCTCATTCACTCTCAAAGCTTCCAGAACTTTCTCGAACACAAGGACATGGCACGGAATCCGAAGCACGCCTTTTTGTTCGTAACCGTACTCCTGAGCCGATATATTCAACAACTTCATAAACACCGGATGATTTAACAGCTCAGCGTTCACAATAAACCTCTCCGATTCTTCTCCGACGTAGTCGTAAAATAAATAAGCGGCGGCGCAAGCGGCGGCGTAGTCGGGATGGGTGGGGGGAAATGAATTGGGGTATGTACGTGTTTGTCTGTTACTGTGTGTTGTCTGTATTTGTGTGTGTGCAGTGTGTATGGTTTATGGTGGGTGTGTATTTAATGTGTGGCTGTGATTAAAAGAGGTTTAAAATTTGTGTGGTTGAGATTAGATCTCAGTTCTCACAATAAGATGGGGTTCTCATTTGAGCAAAACCCTATATATATATCTATTAGTGGAAGTATTTTATAAACATCCAACGTGAGGTAGTCCGTAGTCGTAGCTCTACGAGAAAAACTTGATTTCTTAAAGAAGTTGTTAGGCTCATCTCATCTAATTGTTGTGAATCTTGCTTGTACCCCGTTATCAAGTTACTTATTTACGTTGCTCCTTTGTTCTTTTTCTTGTTTTGAAGGATCATTTCATGATAAACAAACGTTTCGTGTGTTCGTTTTACATTCTTAATTACATGTAGTAACTAGCAAGTACCAAGTAGCACCATTTTTCTATTTAATAGAAGAAAGTTTCAACTTTCAACCAACCAATTAGTCTTCTGATGAAACATTATGATCTATTTTCTATTTTACAAGATTGTATTTCGATCCTCTTTCAATATATAAATTATTAGAAGCGGAATTATCCCAATGGTCTTTGGGGGTGTTTGGGGGAACTTTTTTCCAGAATAAGTCAAACTTATTTTAAGATAAAGTTAGAGATTCCTAACTTTCCAACTTATTTTTCAACTTATTTTTGCAACTTATTGAATCTCAAACATACATTAAATATTTGTATAAAAAAAATTATCAAAATATAAAATTTTTACCCGAAAATAAGTCCATAAGTCCTAAAAAAAAGGTACGCCAAACAGGCCCTTTATATCCTCATGCAATCAATTAAAATTGGTTTGTGGAATGGTACGATGAATTTAAATTTTTGTAAAATCTTTGCGGTTAACCATAATTCTAACCATGTTTATATGTTGTAATGTTATTCAGTATTCGGCTTCAAAACAAGTTGCTGGTTTTTTATGGCACTCTGTTTTCATTTTGATGTAAAACGAATATGTAACCATAAAGTTTTGTAGAGTACTTGCCTTGTGTCATTATAGTATCCGGTAAGTTATACAAGGGTGAATCAATATACTAACGAGTAATGGATTAAGAATTTAACAAACATTCCAAGAATCTCATCTCTTGATGCAGCTTTATAAAATAGAGATTTTATTTTTAAAACCTGTATAATCGGTATCTCCACATTACTATATCACACACTTTAATAAGTTTAATACATTAAAGTACTCCACTTCATCCTTCCCAGCCAAATACAGACTACGACCAATGCATTGGTGCATTACATCAATGCACATAGGAAACACTACAAGCTTTTTAGCTAAACGAAACAATACTTTGCGAATTCAGACTTCATGGAGTGGTGATGCCTACAAAGACAAACACGTTAAGTGTTAGCAAGGTCGTACATTCGAGAAATATGAGGGACGAAAATGTTAATACTAAATTTATTATGTTTTATCGACATACTCCCTCCGTCCCACCCATTAGTTAACATATGGGTTCGGGCACGGAGACCAAGAAAATATATAAAGAAAAGGGTGAAAAGTGAGAAAATTGAGTAAAGTGGTGAGACCCATAAATATATAATGTATAAAGTGGGTATAGTGGAGGAGAAAAGTGATTAAAGTGGTGGGACCCATAAATATATAATGTATAAAGTGGGTATAGTGGAGGTAGTTGATTTTTATATATATAAAACTTTACTATTTTAGGAAAGTTTTGAAATGTGAAGAATTGGATGGGACATCCCAAAAAGGAAAGTGTGAAGAAATGGATGGGACAGAGGAAGTATATGTTTTTTCGTAGTTGTGATCTTAATAAGTACTATATATTCAATCTGAGAGATTAATAAGTACTATATATTCAATCTGAGAGAGACTTACTCCCGCACTTGAAGTGGCGAGGAACCCTCCTTCCACAACCTTGAATGAGGCGTATAGCACGATTGAGATCAATTAGTGCAGCTAACTTTGGTGTGACAACAGGGCAAACACACTCCACATGGCTAACCCTGACTCGGAGGCAACAATCAGCTGAAGGATTCTTCCCATAAATAACAGGCTTGCATGCATTTACCCCAATCCTTCTCTCCTCCTTGCACTGCGCTGCACTCATTCCGGCACTCACTGTTTTCACTTCCCATCCCCCCAAAAGAATTAAGCTCATCAATACCCAAAACCTAAATACAGAATTACAGTTCATATTATAAGATGTGTGGGAATGTAAAATGTACATGTTTATTGTTTACGCAACTCATGGCCCTAAATATATATAGTACTGGGACGTGAACTTATGGCCACTGATATATGACACTGTCCTAGGATCCTACATTGAATTTGGGGGATTTACACATGAAATTACTTGAGAAATACTTCCTCCGTTCCGTCCCATTTTGTATGACACTCATTCCTTTTTGGAACGTCCCAAAAAGAATAAATCTACTGAACTTACTATTTTTAAACACTACTTTTCACTATTACACTCACTATTTCTCTATTTTATAAATCCTTTTTATTAAATACATACTATTACCCCCACTACTTTCCTACTTTACCCATTTTTTATACATCTACTTTCACACCCAACCAACCACATGTTACCACCTAACAAGTCAAACAAAATTTTCTTAATCTTCGTGAAAGTCAAAGAGAATCTAACAAATTGGGACGGAGGGAGTATTAGCGTTGTTTAAATTTGACTTGTATCACTCTGTATAGTAGAAAACATGCTCTTAGTCATCCTCAAACATGATGGCACATAATAGTAAGTCTCAGTGACTTTACCTTTCTTGACTTGCCTTCTTAATAGATTCCTCTTTATCATCTCGTGACTATTTGTTGTGCTCCATAATATTAACATAAACATTAATCAAAATGTGGATTACAACATTCTTCCGAATTAACTCGATTAGTATCTATTCAAATCTACACATTAGTCTACACTAGTTTACATCCAAGTTAGTTTAAGATGATATACATATAGTCATGTGCTTAGTGGGTTTTAAGTATAAGCGAGTATAAGCAGAATTAGCTACAGTAGTTGTGTGCGGTAATAAGTAGGAGGCTAAGTGGCTAACAGTGGTGCAATTAGAAGACCTTGACTTGCAAATCTGAATTCTGCAATGTTAGGTGACATGCACGTTCAAAATTTTTGACCACATCTTTTTTCTTATGATATAAACTGTAGCGAAAGACCCAATAACACATGCTAATTGCATAACAAAGGTCTAAGAAAGAATTACAAGACCTAAGAGCATTTCCAAAGGGTAATAGTTATAGTGGTTAGTTAAAATTATATCCTATTCTATATATAATTGGTGTGAGTGGTTTTTGATGATTGGTTTGATCATCAAGGCGAATACAATAATTTTACTATATAAAAATAAATATTCTCTGCATATATGTTTTATAATGTTTATAGTTGTAATTAATGTTTACTTACTCATAAAATGCTTCATTGATTAAAAATCATTATAGTTTCTTCATTTAAAAAACAAAAATAAATAATAAAAACGATTTATGAAGATAAGTCACAAATTATATTCTATAATATATATATAACAAACTAATTAAATAAAGCATACCATAAGATTTACAACAGAAAACAGTTCTTTTGAAAAAATGTAACATTTATTTACAAACCAAACAAAAAATATTAAAAAACAATATATGGCAAATCAAGATAATGTTTATAGTCGGAATGTTTACTTGACTCACAAAAATGTTTCATTGATTAAAAATTATTATAATTCCTTCATTTAAAAAACAAAAACAAATAGTAAAAACGATTTACGAAGATAAGTCACAAATTACATACTATAATATATATATATATATATATATATATATATATATATATATATATATATATATATAGGCTTTGCTCCATACAGAACACTCTTATATAACAAACAACAAAGAACACCTTAGAGGTAAAAAAATAACAACTTTTTGTATTGGGTGCTATGACGGAACTCTTAAATTATATTAGATATGAGGTGTTCTTTATTGTTTGTTATATAAGGTGTTTGCTATGGAGTGCAACTCTATATATATAACAAACTAATTAAATAAAGTATACCATAAGATTTACAATAGATAAAGATTCTTTTAAAAAAATTAACATTTATTTACAAACCAAACAAAAATTATTAACAAACAATATATGGCAAATCAAGATATTGAAAATGAAAAATAAACATTTGATGCTTGAAAATGATATCAACAAAATATAATCTACAAAATAAACAATAAATTTTTTTTTGAAATGCAAACGATTTTTTTCGCTTTTTTGTAGGAAAACAAATAAACTTATAAATTTAGAGCAATAAAATTCACAACAAACTCTAATATAATTTAGAATAAATAAAAACAAACACAAAAACATATTACAAAAAGTACAAAATTTTCTAAATTTAAAAATGAAATAAAAAACATGTGATGTTTGATGACACGGAAATCAACAAAATATGATCTAAAAAACAAGTACTAATTTTAAAAGACAAACAAAATTTAGAAATTAAAATGCACAAAAATCTCTAAAATAATGCAAATTGAACAAATAAAAATTAACACAAAAACATAAAGAACAAATTACGTTCTAGTATAACATATTTTTACATTAATATTCCAAAAATAAATGAAAAAAACATAACCAAAAATATCAAATTTCAAATAAATGAAAAAAAAAATTATACCATATATATTTTTAAAACAATTCAAAAACACCTAAAAACCAACTTAAAAAATAGGGATATCCAACTTTTTGAATGTATTTTCAAAAATACTATTTAAAGTTGGTTGTGACCAGGTTGCAAATGTAATATTGTATTTGGGGTTGCAAATCAGGTTGCAGGTTGCAACGGTACTTGTATTTTTGACAAAAAAACCCTAAAAAATAATATCAAATTGTTTGAATAATTCTTAGATTACCACATATGTTAAATACATGTAAAAAATAATAACAAAAAACTCTAAATAAATTCTTAGATTACTAGTATGTTAAATTACAAAATAATAAAAAAAATACTAATACCAATATAGTACCAACATATTTCAAGTACAGTATATCATATAAATTTAAATAAAAACAAATCATCCCAAAAAAATATGTTAAACTAAATTTTAGAATATAATTTACAAAACAAACAAATATCACATAAAAGTCCTTTAAAAAATATTATTTAAATAAATATAATAAAAAATTACATTTATGTTTTACGTGTTTCTAAAATCAAGTTAAAAAGAAATAGATTTGGTACTAGAGTTATAAATAATTTAAAAAAGCAACTTAAAACCTTAAAACAAGAAATTTACAAATTATCTAAATATAAAAAAAGATGTTAAGTTACATAATAAAAAAGATTTTAAAACAACGTGAATATATAATAACATGTTTCAAGTATATCATGTGTTATAAATATTGTAACATTAAATATTTATTTATAAATTCTTCAATAAAGACATTTCTTAATTTATACTAAAAAACAAACACAAATAAACAAAAAAAAATACAAACTCTATTGAAAAACAATATTTATATTTCATCATATTATTATTTTGCGAAAAATGTAGACGTAATACTACAGTTATAAAAAGATTTAAAAAACTAGGAAAGAAATATAATATAAAATCAAAGTATCATACAATAGAAAATTTACAAAAATGTAAAATTTCATCAATAATTAAATTAAAAATAAATTTATATAATTCAAACTAATGAAATACATATCAACAAATTCATCAATTATTATTATAAGTAAACGAATTTATTAAATATTTTATTATTATTTAATGTGAAAAATATGTTTTAAAATAACATTAAAAAAATTTTGCAAAAAATAATACTAATAAAAAAGGTCACGCCATCTTAGTTAGTATGAGAACAACTCTATAGCATAATAATACAACAATGAATAATTTGTTCTACACTTTTACCCATCATGGGTGTCTCAATTTGTTGGTACCGTGACTTAGGAGCATACCATCCCAAGGTCATAGGCTTGATACCCCAAGAGGCACAGAAGTAAGTGGACTGCCATGTTCGGTGGGGGCGAGTGTGCTAGCAATCCTCCGGATTAGTCGTGGTGCGTGAAAGCCGGCCCGAATACCGGATTGTCAAAAAAATTTGTTCTGAACTTTTTAAAAGAGTGCAGAACAATTGTTCACACTTTTCTCACATATAAATTGTTCTAACTTTAAAAATATCTCTAATAAATTTTTTTTATAAAATAATGACAAAGCAACCCGTGCATTGCACGGGTATAATGCTAGTAATATATAATAATTGTTAGCTAAAATTTGTTGAACTTTTAAGGGATTGTGCTTCAATGATGTTAGTTATATTGGTTAGCCATAATTCAAAAATAATATTTTATTATTACTGGTTGGTAACCCGTTTGAACAAAAGATAGTTTATTTAGACAAAAGATATTTTATTATAACTAGTAAGACTTATAATAGAAGTGAGTTTATGTAACATACAGACTTATAGTAGAAACTTATAGTATAAGTAAGTGTCTTATATCATGTATATTTATAATAAATAAAAAAATAAATAAAATAATAATTATTATTATTGTAAAATAAATAAATATAGTGATCGATAATCAAAATTTGGTACAATTGCGTTCCAAGAAAAATGGTTTTGCTAATTAATAAAGAATTTAAGTTTATAAGCTAGTAAGAGTTATAGTAGAAGTAGGTGTACAGACTTGTAGTAGAAACTTATAGATCAAGTAATTGTCTTACATCGTGTATGAATATATATTTATAATAAATAGCTTATTAATAAAGAGTTTAAGTTTATAAACTAATAAGACTTCTAGTAGATTTAGGTATACAGACTTATAGTAAAAACTTATAGTAGATTAGTTGTCTTACATCGTGAATGAAATATATTTATAATAAATAAATAAATAATAATAATAATAATAATAATAATAATAATAATAATAACAATAATAATAATAATAATAATAATAATAATAATAATAATAATAATAATAATAATAATAATAATAATAATAATAATAATAATAAATATAGTGATAACCAAAATTTGGTATTATTGCGCTCTAACGAAAAGGGGTTTCGCTTATTAATGGAGAGTATAGATTTTCAAATTTTTTTGTACACCCCGAATAATTAGAAACACCTCCCACCTTCGGTATACCCCTAGTTTGACTAATTACATTCCTGGATTTTGTACACGGAAATATTAATAAATGCACCCCACCTTTGTTACACCGCCAAATTTATTAAACACACCCCAGCTTTATTGCACCCCCAATTATATAAGTTACATCCCATATTATGAAGAATGAAAAATTGTTAAAAAAAAATGCCTAACTTTTTATGAACCAAAACCCTAATAAATAAATCTACCATCATAAGAACACAGATTTTGAATAGATGATATCAGATGATTTAGTTTAAGTCAAAACTAGCATGATATCCTGTGCGAAGCATGGGCACCATTTAAATTCATTTAATTTAATTGTTTTGATTATTAAGATAGATGATTCATAATTTTTGAAATATAATACATAAAAATGTGATATATTTAACAAAAGTTTTTAAAAAATATTACAAAAATACATACTTTTTTAAATATTAAAAATATGTTACATTTTTTAAATATTATACATGAAGATTGATTTCATATATGATTGTAAAAATTTACTTAAGAATTTTATATGATCGTAAAATTTTACTTACATTTAGGAATTCATATGATTTTTTATAAATTACTTTGAGAATGTAACTTAGAAGGACAGAACAGTAACTATCTTGAAAAATCTATCCTTGAATTAGTAGATTTACGTGTAGACATTCATAGATAAGTGCTCACATGATAACTTATATTATAATGAGAAATGAGAACTAATCTCATGCTCAAATGTATAGTGTGTGCATAAATACAACATCCTCACTCAGTCATTCGTTCATGTCACCAAATCGATCAATACTCTAGTAATAATTTACGAACACTTTTGTTACCGAGTTTCAACCACATTCTCGACAACACAATTCGATAGCTTTTTCATTCCATTTCATCATTTCTTAATAGAAATGAGTTTACATATGCTTGCTGGTGTCATTTTCATCCACTATACCACCATTAATGCCATCACCAACATTTTTGAATACTATCAAAAATTCTGATCTTAAATTGTTTGATAATTTGTTCAAAACTTTTAGAATAATCTGCGTTCAGACATTGATGATTCAAGTTGAATTTTCATTGATCCTGCTTAGATTTTGGTGTGTAAGTGGTGGTGCACATTCACATGCAATCTACATCTCCAACTTTATCCTTCTTCCTCTGAAATTTTTGACAATTTTTTATACCAACTTCGACAATACACTAACGTTATCACCACCTTTTCTCTACTTGTACATTGTGTGTATACATCTATAAACCATTGTCACTCAACAATTCTTTCGTGCCACCAAATCGATCAACACTCTAGAAATAACTTGCAAACATGTTTGTCACGAATTCCAACCACCCTACACCTCCGCTCGCTCATTCATATCACTTTTCGTCCTCTCACATAAGATCTGAGTTTATAAAGCCCATTGATGTCGTTTTCACCAACTCTACTATCGTCAGCACCAACACCTTCGAACACTATCAAAATTTCAAATTTTGGAACTTTTGGTAATTTACGTTCAAAATTTTAGTGACTTGGGTTCAAATTTTAGTGATTTAAGTTGAATGTTCGATCATTCTGCTATCCTTTTGATTTTTTGTGGTGTAGAGGCTGATGTTGATTTGAGTGCAATAAAATTTTTATTGATTTCTCTCGTTATTCTAGCGATTGTGTGTGGTGGTGGTATGGCCGTGATGGTGATAGTGTGTTAGCGATGTGTTGTTAATATTGATATAGTAATTATGTATTCTTATAAACATATGACTTATGTATATATTTTTTTTACAAATTGAATGATAATATGAAATATATGATCTATGATTTTAGTTATGTATTATTTATATTTTTATAGTTAATTCTTTCTTGAAACTCCATAAGTAACTAATAGTAATTATATAAATGTGTATATGTGTAGTATTATTTTAAAAATTCACATTTTAAACCTAAAATTTTAAATTTCTTTTAAATACTACGTAATTGGTTATTTTTTGAATTTAATTTTTTAATTCAATTAATTGATCATTATACTTTGTGTATTATATATATATATATATATATATATATATATATAATGTAGTATTTTTTTCAATATCTATCTTTTATTAACATAAATATACATCTTAATCTCATAATTAATTGTATTGCGTCTATAATTTAATTTATAATGTCGTATCTTAACCCAACTACGCTTTTTTTTTAATTAAAAATCAATACAATGTTTGTATCTCATATGTAATTATTTAATTGATCACAAAATCATGTTTTAAATTAGTATAACGGGTATATTGAACTTTTATAACTCATCAAAAATCATTTTGGCTTATACTAAACATAATACGTATATATATACAACATAATTCATTTGATGCTTATGCTAAACTTAACATATAGATAACATAATTGATTAAACTTTTTAATTCTTATCAAGGTAGTAATATTAAATAAAATAGAACATGTAGTAAATGGTTTTTAAAAGGTTAAAATAAATTTCTTCTTTGGTGTAGTGGTTGGAGATGAGAACATAATTCATTTCTAACCCAAAGAACATGGGTTCAATCCTCATTACGAACATTTTTTTTAATATATTAATATAGTCAAGGGGTAAATACGTAATTTACTAAGTAACTTTGAAAGAGCTTGTTGGCATATAATATATATAATGGATGGATGGATGGATGGATTAAATGGATACCATACATCTTTAGTAAAGGCTATGCACTAAAGGACATGTAGTAGCGGGATGGATGGATTAAATGGATACCATACATCTTTAGTAAAGGCTATGCACTAAAGGACATGTAGTAGCGGGAGAAAAGCAAGCAGTAGGGAAGAGATGATTTTAAGCGAGAGATGAGGTGGATATGTTTAGAGGATGGAAAGGGGTTCAACAAATATAGCATCCCATTTCACAATATATATAATTATACCTAACAGCTGTGTTCCCTTGGAGTGTCCTTTTATCTAGAAGATATGTATAAAAGGAACTATATAGCTAAGAAGGGAGAACGACTGGAGTTGCTCTAACAGCTTCTTTGTAAAGTTAGAGGCAAACTTCTAACAAAAAACCAAAAGACCCAAGTACATAACGATACATAATATGTCAAATTTAAAACAATTTTTTGATACAAGACTTACAAATACAAATTTGATAAGTTAGGAACAATGTATCCTACATAATAACACATTTTTACTTTATCACTTTTACCCTTTCTTTTTTACTCTCACTGATCTTAATCCTCTCCCCCTTTTTTCTTCCACTTCCACTTCCACTTTCACTA
This sequence comes from Saposhnikovia divaricata, assembly GCA_036435485.1. NCBI lineage: Eukaryota > Viridiplantae > Streptophyta > Magnoliopsida > Apiales > Apiaceae > Saposhnikovia > Saposhnikovia divaricata. The sequence continues at coordinate 34,106,474 of CM071600.1, forward strand.
CCATACCTTCCACTTCCCTTTCCGCTTTCATTTGGCATTCATTCCCTTTAGCAAGGCATTGAATGCGAGAGCTTCTTCTTCTATTACCTCCTTTTATGTACGGCTGAACTTCACCTTAGGGTTGTGGGTTTCCTTTTATATCAATTTATGACGAATCTTGATAACTTGACCCAACAGTTTTCTTTGTCGATATGAATATTGTCCGAAGTTTTGCCATTGTAATAATGTACAACTATAAAATCGAGTATTGCTTTAAAGCACAATGCCTCACAAATACACTCGATAACGACTAACATGCTCGCATCGTACTCCTTGTTAAGCATAGTGGTCTCATCCACGTTCGCTAAACACTCAATAGCTGCTACCAACTCTTTCTTCCCTAGCTTGGTATGTTCTCTCTTTTTTTGCGCCTCTAATTTAGTGTAAAAGGCAGGAATATTTGATCGACGTGGAACTTGTTTTTTGTCCCCCAACCACACCATATTTTCTTTTAAATTTAAAATTTTTTCCGTTGTCTCGCTTTCAGAATAATCCATGGTGTTGTTACTACGTTTGCTCGTATCACAAGCAAATATAAAGGTTCCAGTTGCATTAGAACTTGAATGCCTTTACCTTTAGTTGTAAGGACAACGCTAAAATACTTGGGGGTGTCATTCGATATTGGTAATATACGAATTATCAATATTTGGATCCAAGCCTTCAAGTTTTCGTACGATAGCTTCTCTTAGACTTTGAATGAAAACATCATAATCTTCATCTTGAACACTAAAATTATAACTTTTCATTATAATGGTAGATAAGAGGGAGGCTAAAAAATGATAGTGCACTAAGTAGTTGTATGGGAGTATAGATTAAGATAGTGAAAGAAAGATGATTATTTTCTAACTGAAAACAAAGATGATTGTTGTTTTGCAAGATGAGACAATTTTTCTTCTTTTTTTGAATTTGGAAAGACTGGTATCTTTTTTTGACACATGAAAGCGAGTTAGCTACATCATTTATATGGTATACTAAAATTCTATTATCTTTATAGAAAGTTATGTTTTAAAATATTTAATTATTTCATTTTAGATAGATAAGAATTTTAGTCTAATTTTAGTTGAAAACGGTAAATTAATACATAGGCTGGAAAGGTAAAATATGATTCAAAAAGTGTAGACTTTGTATGTACGTCTATATCATGGGTGGGTATGGGATTCTTGATTTCTTGAAACAACAATAATTTGTAGTACGTTTTTGCTTGTTGCAGAAAGTCATGTTTCACTTTCACTTTTACTTGGATATAGTCATAATGACCTTTTGCATAACTCATTTGACTCTACATATCCATTTCCTCTCAACCTTTTGCATAACACATTTGACTCTACATAAACTATATGACTTCTTCCCTAAGATCCTAAGGAACATTCATACATATGTGAAGCATGACTTACCACTTACTATACGGAATTTTAAATTGAGGGCTACATTTGAAATTTTAGTCGTGATTGTTCTTCCACTTATTGCATATTCACTTTCCCATATACCTCAATTAAAATACTTTTAAGTATTGATCACAATATTCTTTTGTATATATACAATAGTCTTCACATGAAACATTGTTTCTTTATGCATATCAACTGAGATTTATGTCTTGAACATGTTGTAATTGCATGATAGACTATTAAAATATTTTTTGATGCCTTTAATTTTTTTTATTATGTTGAAATTATTGACTTCAAGAGAGTCTTGATAGATGCACATTAGATGTCTTGACGTGTTCTTCATATAATAATTTAAAGGGCAAATCAACTGTTTTATTTAAAATTTACCGTTAAAAATCGATATGATAAAAGATTTTCATAATATTTTGTTCAACAACTTAGATAATGGTGAGATGATACTAGTTTTGGTATTCATACCTAAATATCACAAAGACTTGGTCATACAGATTTGTTACACTTCGTCAAATTTGCATACGTAGCAGATTATATATACTTGTCATTTATTAACAAGTGTTTACATAAAAAATTGTACAATATCATAAAATCATTTAGATGCCTTTTCTAATAATATATATTGTGTATATACATTGAAGAATCATTAAATTTTGGCATAGACTTGAAATATGAGCTAGTTAATATATTTGATATCTATACTATTATATAAAAGCCGAAACATTAAAAGTTTGGTCGGTCGGTCGGTACGGTACCTATTGATTTTATTTATTTACCCTTACTCAATTACTGGTAAAATCCATCCTACTAACTAATCAATTTCCTTTTCAGGTTAAACATATTAACTTTTCTATTTTTCAATAACTAAATATTTTCCTTTTTTAGATAAAAAACAATATTCTTTTACTTATTTACCCTTACTCAATTACAGATAAAATCCATCCTACTAACTAATCAATTTTCTTTTTCAGGTTAAACATATTACCTTTTCAATTTTTTAATAACTAAATAATTTCCTTTTTTAGGTAAAATACAATATCTTTTACATTTTATCTAACTAAAATTTCTACTTTTTTAAAAACACTACGAGCAATTTTGTATAATAAAATAACATAATTATAGTATAATTACTATTAACTAATCAATTAATTTTTTCAGCCAAAATACGTTTCCTTTTCACTTTTCTCTAACTAAAATCTCTCTTTTTCAAATTATATCATGTACGGTTACCTTTTTCAGCCAAAACACGTTACCTTTTTTCTTTTGTCTTACTAAAACCTCTCTTTTTCCAATTATATCACGGGCGTTTCTATTTAATAAAAATAAAATAATAATATTGTAATACTAATAATTAACCAATTACATTTTCAGCTAAAACGTATCATCTTTTCCCTTTTTTCTAATTGAATTCCCTTTTTTCTAGAAATATCACGGGCAACATTAATTTCTCATTTTCTAAAAACTATGAGTAATTTTATTTAGTAAAATAACATAATTAAATTATAATTACTATAAACTAATCAATTACCTTTTTTCACATAAATCATGTCATCTTTTTAATTTTCACGTTACCTTTCTATTTTCTCTAACTAAAATCCCTCTTTTTCCAATTATATCACGGGCGGTTCTATTTAATACAATAAACTAATAATATTATAATATTAATAATTAACCGATTACCTTTTTCATCTAAACGTATCATCTTTTCTATATTTTCTAACTAAAATCCATCTTTTAATAGAAATATCACGGACAATATTAATTCCTCATTTTCTAAAAATATTATGATCAATTGTATTTAGTAAAATAACGTAATTAAATTATTATTACTATAAATTAATCAATTACCTTTTTCACCTAGAACATGTTACATTTTTAATTTTCTCTAACTAAAATCTCTCTTTTCCTAATCATATCACGAGCATTCTATTTAATAAAATAAAATAATAATTCTATAAATACTAATAATTAGCCGATTATCTTTTTCAAGTAAAAACTATCATCTTTTCTATATTTTCTAACTAAAATCCCTCATTTTCTAGAAATATCACGGATAACATTTATATACTTATTATCAAATCATCTCATATAAAAATCTAAGCCTCCCAAATTTATGTTTTAAAAAAATTAACTTAAATTAATGAAAAAATTCATATAATATTAAAAAAATTCATGCATCGCACGAGTTTTAAGCTAGTATTATATAATTTAGTAAAATAAAAAGATTACAGATTTCAGTTTTTCAAAATTATAAAAAACTAATTTTTATTTTTTAATCATGAATTAATCAATTTGATAATTAAAAAATCAAAATGTACAACCAGTTAAAGACTTGAATACCCTTTTTCATTTGTATACCCTAATTCCTAATTCATCACCGGTTCATCACTTTCCTAACCCGCTCTCTCTCTCGCTACCGATTCATAAATCAAGGTAATCAAGGTACAATTCCTGAACTTTCAATATAGAAGCACTGTCTTTTAATATATGCTTTTAATCTATGCTGTCATATTTACTAATTGCATATAAATATTGTTCATGTTCAGATGAGTAACAAAAGCATGAAAGAATACTATTGCTATACATGCCCAAAGCTTTTTGAGACAAGAAATGGTGTTGAAGAGCATAACAAGGATATACACAAAAAATGTTTCAAAAAGAAAGACCCAGTGACATGTAACCACTGTGGCCGTTGGTACAACGAGCTTGATATTGAGGCTCATGTAAAAGCCAAACATCAGGTATGCTCGTATTATATATACTTGTATATTGATATATAAATATACAATATGTTACAGTAACGTTTATGTTAAAAAAATTATTGTCACGTCTTCATAGTTTGTTACACCATCAATATAAGATCGTGAGATATGGAGTTTTTCGGATCATTCAGATCATATAGTTTCAAATGAAATGGCAGTGAGAAATTATTTTTTTAATATCTTAAATATATTGCAATCCCAATTTAATAATATTTTTTATAAGTGTGTATATTTATAATTTAGAAAACAATTCATTCCTTTCGATGAATTTAAGATTGATAAAAAGGAAGTTACTGGTCTCCACAACAATATTACAATGGATAGTCAAAAAGTTAAGTATGTTATGTCATTTCGGCTATTTATTTAATTATAACTTTTAGTCTCTTTATGTTTTTCTATAAATTAATTATTTTTTAAATAGTTTTGCATAGATGGCTTTTTTGAAAATTAAGGCCTATGCTGATATATTTTTAATATCTCTTTTACTATAGGATAAATGAGTTAATTCATCACTATACAATGTACAAACTTTCGGTTAGGTCATTGGCTAAAAAAATAATTATCTCAAATGTTTCAACTACTAAAATATTTCATATAATTATCGTTACTCTCCGTCTAACCAGATGCTAGTGTGAAAGACAATGTGGCATACCATATGGTAGTTAACCCACTCATTAATCAAATCCATTTCATAACCACTCATTATATTCTAATAACATTTTGTATTTATGCGTGTATATATCAAACTCTCTTTTATAACTTTCTTCAAGTTGCTTTGATCTTACACACATTGATATATTGTGATTGCTGTTAGGAATATGTTGTACTTGATGATAACTTCACAATCAATCAAATTGTTTAAGGTTTTGTAGCTGTCAACGGATGAGGATTTATAACTCTATCCGTTGACAGGTAGCTCATCAACGGATGAGGTTTTGTAGCACACTGCAGTATCTCTATGTTATCAGTTGATAGTGTTTTTATCCACAGTCATGTTGACTATCAACGGATAGGCAGAATAGGGTAGCCAATTGTAAATAAGCTATGCTATGTAATTCTGTCTAAGTGAAAGTGTATCAACGGATGAAGACTAAACTCTATCAACGGATACAACTCAAATCCACTCTATCAACGGATACAGCTCAAGTCCCAACATCAACGGATACTGCTCTATACATCATCAACGGATGTCAGTATACATCATCAACGGATGTCAGTGTACATCATCAACGGATAATCATTGACACTGATTTCTATGATTAGCTGGAGATTAGCAGTTGATAAGGACATGTTTGACTGACAGATCACATGAGTTGAAAGTAGATACAAAAAGCAGTATGGCAGCCATACTTTGGAAACACAGAAGAAAGAAGCATTCCATTTACACTATGAACACAAGAAAGGTGCAGGAGACATGTCTGAACACAAGGACAACCTTTCGGCTACATGTGTATTTGGAGTGTAGTAGCAAGTCAACTAGAATTAGATTAGTATTATCTTATTCCAGTAGGTACTTGTAAAACTTGGGATATATAACCAAGGGTAGCAACTCTTTGTAGGTTAAGAAAACAGACATATTTGCTTAGGGTTTCTTGAATATCCTTAGAAGCAAAGAGTTGTAAAACGGCAGCTGTGTACATTTTGTATCACAGAGTTTTCTTCAAATAAAAGCTTCAGGTGGTGCATATTAACCACCTGATTTTATATATGTATGTGTTTAAATCTTACATTGCAATTATCTCTTCATAAGTTTCTGAAGTTCTTATCAGAAATTTATAAATATCAAGAATTGTATTCAACCCCCCCTTCTACAATTATACAAGTGTGTAATCTGGGAATAACAATTGGTATCAAAGCAAGCTTTTAACATATTTGAAGTTTAAAGATCAACACACTTCCAACATGTCTAAGAAGGATTATGGAGTGAAGATTCCAGTTCTTGATAGAGAAAATTACTTTCACTGGAAAGTAAAAATGCGTCTACATCTCTCGTCTATTGATGAGGGTTTTGTGGATTGCATTGATAAGGGTCCTCACGTTCCAATGAAGACAGCAACAAGAGTTGGCCTGGCTGATGATGTGCCTAACACTTTCATTCCCAAACCTGTTTCTGAGTGGAGTCTTGAAGATATTGCAGAAGTCCACAAAGACAAAAAGGCCATGAATATTCTGTTCAATGATCTAGAAACAGACATGGTTGACAATGTTATTAACTGCACTTCCGCCAAGGAAGTATGGGACATTGTTCAAACCCTGTGTGAAGGAACAGAACAGGTAAGGGAAAACAAGATGCAACTACTAATCCAACAGTATGAACATTTTCACTTTAAGAGTGGAGAAACATTGAATGATACATTTAGTAGATTTCAAAAGCTACTAAATGGTTTGAAACTGTATGGAAGAGTCTATCAAGTTAAAGACTCTAATCTCAAATTTCTGAGATCACTGCCCAAGGAATGGAAGCCAATGACTGTTTCTCTAAGAAACACTCAAGAGTACAAGACATTTACTCTTGAAAGGCTCTATGGAACTTTAAAGACCTATGAGCTGGAAATGGAGCAGGATGAAGAGATTGAGAAGTCTCAAAAGAAAAGTGGGTCAGTTGCACTCGTTGCCAATTTGGAGCAAAAGGAGGAAAGGACAGAAACTGCTAGTTCTACACCAAACAGGGAGGTTTGTAAAAGTAGAGCAGAATCAAGCAGGAGCAAGGAAAAGGTGTCTGAGGAATTGAATGCCCTTCAGCAGGATGAATTGGATGAGATAGATGAGCACTTAGCTTTTCTATCTAGGAGATTCTCTAAGCTGAAATTCAAGAGAAACTCTGGGATGGCCAAGCCATTTAACAAGGATTTTTCCACAAACAACTATGTGGATAAATCCAAAATTAAATGCTACAATTGTGGGATTGCTGGTCATATGATAAGTGAATGCAGGAAACCTAGATCTGAGAACAAGGGAAAGCCAACTGAGGTTGTTGACTATAAGAAGAAATATTTTGATCTTCTCAGGCAGAAAGGAAAGGCATTCTTGACCCAAGAGTATGACTGGGCTGTTGATGACAATCATTCTGATGATGATGCTGAGTTAGTCAACCTTGCTTTAATGGCTGATTCTGGAGAGCAGGAAGCAAGTTCAGCTAGCAATCAGGTATTTTCTACTAATCTCTCTGAGCTCACTAAAGAGGAATGCAATAGTGTTATAGATGAAATGTCTACTGAACTATATCACTTAAGTGTTACTCTTAAATCACTTACTAAAGAGAACAATAGAATTAAAGAGTCTAATCTGTTTCTAAGTGATAGAAATGCTGCTCTAGAATCTCAATTTCTAGAATTTGAGAAAATGAGAGTTGATTGCAATAATGCTAAAAGTGAACTTGAAGCTGTGTTAAAAAGAGAACTGATTTTAAAAGACCAGCTTGAAAAAGAACAAGGGATAATTGCTAAATTTCAAAGTTGTAGGAATATTTCTCAAAACATAATAGAAGTTCAGGGAATAGAATCATTTGTGAAGGATACCTGGACTCAAAGGAAAAAGGAGCTAGAACCTGGCCTTGAGGATCTAGAGACTATTTGTGAATCAACGGATAGTGATCATCCGTTGACAGATGAACCGTCAACGGATGAGAGGTATCCGTCGACTAACAAAAAGCCTGTTAGTAAGAAGGAACTTAGGAAACTGGATATCAAGTATGGTCCAGTAAACAAGAATTTTGTTAGTGGTGAGTGCAGCAAAACCAAATCCAGTGGGAAGGCTAAGACAGGTGATTTACACAACAAAAAGGCTGTTGGTAAATCAGACAATGAAAAGGTAGAAATTGAGGGCAAAAAGAAAAAGAACAGAAATGGTAAGATAGGCATCAACAAGAAAAACAATTACTCTACTGACAAGTTTGCTCCTAGGAAAACTTGTAGTAATTGTAATAGTGTCAATCATTTATCTTCTAATTGCAAGATTGTCAACAAGGCTCCTGTTCATGTACCTCAACCAATGCCATGTATGCCTGCAATGCCTGGTTTGTATCAAAATGCTAGTTTTTCAAATCCATATGTGAACATGCCATATGTGTCTAATCCATACTTTCAATCTATGAATGTGCCACAAATGTCATGGAACCTACCTAACATGAATAATATGTATGCCAATTTTCCACACATGCATGCATCCAATATTCATGCAAATGAGCATTTGTCAAACCCCATTACTCAAGCATCTACACCGAAGATGAAGAATGCTAAGAGTGCAAAGTCAAAGGCTAACAAGAAAGGACCCAAGGAAGCTTGGGTACCAAAATCAACTTGATTTGTTTTTGAAATGTGTGCAGGGAAACAGAAGGAATCTATGGTACCTAGACAGTGGATGTTCTAGGCACATGACAGGAGATTCAACCCTGCTCACAGAGTTCAAGGAAGGAGCTGGCCCTAGAATTACCTTTGGAGATGACAGCAAAGGATATACTAAGGGATATGGCCTGATTTCAAAAGACAATGTCATCATTGAAGAAGTGGCTTTAGTTGAAGGTTTAAAGCACAATTTGCTGAGTATCAGTCAGATTTGTGACAAAGACTATGAAGTAAAGTTCACAAAAGAAGCCTGTGTTGTTTCTGCCAAGGAAGACAACAATGTGGTATTGACAGGCTTTAGAAAAGGAAATGTTTACATAGCTGACTTCAATTCAGCATGCTCAGAATCCATTACTTGTCTCTTCAGCAAAGCAAGTAAGGATGAGAGTTGGCTATGGCATAAGAAGCTGTCACATTTGAATTTTAAAGTTATGAATGATTTGGTAAGAAAGGATCTTGCTAGAGAAATCCCTCATTTGGAGTTTGTCAAAGATGGGCTATGTGATGCCTGCCAATTAGGGAAACAAAAGAAATCATCTTTCAAAAGCAAGACAGAGTCATCCATTGTTAAGCCTCTTCAATTGCTGCATATGGATTTATTTGGTCCAGTAAATGTCATGTCTATTTCAAAGAAGAAATACTGTCTGGTGATTGTAGATGATTTTTCTAAGTTCACATGGACTTTCTTCCTGCACTCCAAGGATTGTGCAAGTGAAATCATTATCAATCACCTCAGAATGCTAAACAATGGTTCTGAAGACAGAGTACAAAGGATCAGGAGTGACAATGGTACTGAATTCAAGAATTCCACAATGAAGATTTTCTGTGAAGAGAATGGAATTGTCCATGAGTTTTCTGCTGCCAGAACACCTCAACAAAATGGGGTTGTTGAAAGGAAAAACAGAACTCTCATTGAAGCAGCTAGAACAATGTTAAGTGAATCAAGATTACCAACATATTTCTGGGCTGAAGCTGTCAACACTGCATGCTTTACTCAGAATATTTCCTTGGTCAATCAAGCTAGAGGAATGACTCCTTATCAGTTATTAACCAACAAGAAACCAACTTTAGCTTTTCTACATGTCTTTGGATGTAAGTGTTTTGTGCTAAGGAATCATGGAGATAATTTAGGCAAATTTGAAGCAAAGGCAGATGAAGCTATTTTCGTTGGATATGCAGCAGGGAAAGCCTACAAGGTCTACAATCTAAGAACCAACATTGTTATGGAATCTGTACATGTTGTGTTTGATGATCAAAAGATTCTAGGCCTAAATGATGAAGGTTACCATGAAAAGTTGGAATTTGAGAATGAAGGTGAAGGAAGAATGTACTATGATGATGATGAGGAGAATGAAGATCATGACCACAGAGATCCACCTAGAGCTGTTACACCAACTAGAAGTGATGCTTACACTGAAAATGAAGCATCCGTTGATAGTCATTCTGGAGCATCCATTGACAGTCATTCTGCAACATCCGTTGACACTATTAGAGATGCATCCGTTGACAGAAATTCTCAAGCATCCGTCGACAGGCAAAATGATGCATACATTGACAGTCAACTTCATAACTCAGCAAGGACAACAAACTCAGGGGGAGTTTCTCATGGTCAAAATTCAATGCTAAATCAACATGATCATGGAAATGAAGCAACCTCATCAAGATCAAATCTTCCACCTGCAAGAAAATGGACTAGAAATCATCCATTTGAGTTAATCATTGGTGAATCAAATTCAAGAGTCCAAACTAGAAGGGCCACTCAAGCAGAATGTCTATACAGTAGCTTCCTGTCTCAAGAGGAACCTAAGAAAGTGGAAGATGCCCTTCTAGATCCAGATTGGGTGTTAGCAATGCAAGAAGAGCTAAACCAATTTGAAAGAAATAAAGTATGGAAACTTGTGCCCAAACCTGATGATAGAAGTGTCATAGGTACTAAACGGGTTCTCAAGAATAAGACAGATGAAAATGGCATAATTGTGAGGAATAAAGCTAGATTAGTGGCAAAGGGCTATTCTCAAGAAGAAGGAATAGATTTTGATGAAACTTTTGCCCCAGTAGCAAGACTTGAGGCAATAAGAATCTTTCTAGCCTATGCAGCACATGCCAATTTCAAAGTCTATCAGATGGATGTCAAAAGTGCCTTTCTAAATGGGGAACTGGAAGAAGAGGTCTATGTCCATCAACCTCCTGGTTTTGAGGATCCAGAATTTCCAGAATATGTATATCTTCTCATGAAAGCACTTTATGGTTTGAAGCAAGCACCAAGAGCCTGGTATGACACTTTATCTCAATTTCTTTTGGAGAACCACTTCACTAGAGGTACAGTAGATAAAACCTTATTTCATAGGGATATTAATGGCTCTTCAATACTTGTTCAAATCTATGTAGATGATATTATTTTTGGGTCTACAGATGAGAAGCTTTGCAAAAAGTTTACCAAACTTATGCAAAGTAGGTATGAAATGAGTATGATGGGTGAATTAACTTACTTTCTTGGCCTACAAGTAAAGCAAGTTAATGAGGGCATTTTCATAAGTCAAACAAAATATATTTATGATCTCTTAAAGAAATTTGACTTAATGGATTGTACATCTGCTAAAACACCTATGGCCACTGCAACTAAGCTTGAGTTGAATACTAAGGAAAAGTCTGTGGACATCTCAAGTTATAGAGGCATGGTAGGTTCACTTTTATACCTAACAGCTAGTAGACCTGATATAATGTTTTCTACTTGTCTTTGTGCTAGATTTCAAGCTGATCCTAGAGAGTCTCACTTAATAGCTATTAAAAGAATTTTCAGGTATCTCAAGGGAACACCAAACCTTGGCATTTGGTACCCAAGAGAATCTGGTTTTGATCTAACTGGCTATTCAGATGCAGATTATGCAGGTTGCAGAGTTGATAGGAAAAGTACTACAGGTTCCTGTCAATTTCTAGGAAACGGGCTTGTGTCATGGTTCAGTAAGAAACAAAACTCAGTCTCCACTTCTACAGCTGAAGCTGAGTACATTGCGGCTGGAAGCTGTTGTGCACAGATTCTATGGATGAGAAACCAACTCATTGACTATGGTCTAAAAGTTGAGAAGATTCCAATTTTCTGTGACAACACAAGTGCTATTGCCATCACAGGGAATCCAGTGCAACATTCGAGAACCAAGCACATTGACATCAAATACTACTTCATTAGAGAACATGTGATGAATGGTACAGTAGAAATGCACTTTGTGCCAAGTGAAATGCAGCTTGCAGATATCTTCACCAAGCCTCTTGATGAATCCACATTCACAAGATTGGTAGGTGAGCTAGGTATGCTTAACTTGTCATAATTTCTAGTGATATTTGATTTCAATGAATTGAAGCTGGAAATGTGTTTTGATTTACTTGAAAGTTGAAACTTTCAGAAAAATTTTCTGCAGAAATTTTGCCTAAGGCAAAATTAGCTTATCAACGGATATCCTTTTATCCGTTGATAGTATAAACACATTACTAGATTTTTGCATGTCAACGGGTAACAGGCTATCCACGTCATCAACGGATAAACTGTATCTCAACCGTTCATTCTATATCCGTTGATATACATTTTTTTTTAACCGTTGGTAACCGTGTATATCTAATCATGGCTGTACTTATTCTCTTTTTATTTATTATCTGACAGTTACTTTTGACCAATGGAGTAATTACTTTTAATTATTTCATTTTTAATTCTTGAAAAATATAAAAGGCGGACTTGTACTCTCACATCTCACTTTTATTCATTTTCAAGCATATCAAAAGCTAACTGCATCTTCTTCCCTAAAACTCTCTGTAACCAAAGTTCAATCACTTCAATGGCGCCTATTGTTAAGATGATGTCCTCCACTGGGTTTACCTATGAGAAGAACAATTTCGCGGCCTTTGTTGACACAGTGAATGCTCCAGAAGCTTACCACACTTTGATGAGTTTCGTGAAGAAATGCAAACTGTCATATGCTATGACGGCTACCACTCCCTTAATCCACGAGGTAATTGAAGAAATGTGGACATCTGCTGAGTACAATGGCACAGACGGTACAATTGCTTTTTCTTTAAAGGGTAAAAACTATGTGGTTAATTCTGATGTAATAACTGCTTGTTTAAAATTGCCTGAGAATAACTGTCTGAAAGTACCTACTGATGCTGAAATTGTTGCCATGCTTAATTCTATTAATTATGCCCTTAGTACTGAAAACTTAGGGAAAATTGCTAGAAAATGAATGGTTAAAGAATGGAGCTACTTCTGTGATGCCTTCATTAAAACTTTTTCAGGAAAAATTAGTAATTTTGATGCTGTTACCCAGTCCATGCTAACAATGATGTGTATGCTTTTAAATGATAAATTCTATAATTTTGGCACATTAGTTATGTATGAGATAGCTGCAAAGTTGGGTAAAAAGGAAACTAGGAGCAAGAATATCTACTTTGCTAGATTTTTAATGCTCTTAGCACTGCATGTGTCTGAGAATAAGCTATCCATTGCTAACCCGGATAGCAAGTTCCAATGTTTTGTTCAGGAGAAGAGAGTCTTAAGTGACCTGATTCGAATGAACCTCAATGCAGGAGTACAGTTGGTATATCTACCAATTGTTCAGGTAACTATCTCTAACTCTGAAACCCCTATCTCCAGCCCCCAAATTTCTTTGCCTTCTAGTGTCACAATGGAGTCTGTAGTTGTGACCAAACAGGCTCCTACCAAAGTGACCAAATCCAGAGTTCCAAAACCACATTCTAAAAGGCAAACCTCAAGTGTCTCTCAAAAGACACCTGTTGTAAAATCTACCAAACCTCTTGAGGGGAGTGTGAAGGTGGTAGTGAGTGGTGAGGGACAGGGTGAACATCAAAGAAGCCCTAAGGATAAGGAAGGAGAGATGAGTGCAACCACCATTTCAGTCTCTCAAAAGACTGCTAATGTAACTACAGGCCAAATTCTAGTTACACTCTCCCAAAAGAGTGTGACTACTGAATCAAGTTCCCCACAAGGAACACTGTACAAGAGGGTTAGGGACACATATAGCCCAATCTCAAAAACCTATGGAAGAAGAGTGAAATCTAAAACCACAGGGGAATCACAGGGTGCACACACTGTACAGGAAACTGTGCCTTCTCAAACTCAGTTTGATGTGGCTTCAATAAATGTGGAGTCACAGCCCCTTGATCTTAATCTTCAAATCGACACACATTACAATCCACCATCACCAACTCCTTCTCTAGATGTGGATATGATATCTACATCAATTCCTGATTCTCCATCTTTAAGATTCTTGGAGAAGCCCCACTCTGTAATTGGTGGTCATCATCTTTTAGATGATTTGTTGGACCATCAATCTTCCCTTCCAGAATTCTCAACACAGACTGTGGCCTCGAACTTAAAATCAATCTCCACAGATTCAGTGTTGGTTTTCTCTTCAACGGATATAATTATTCCTTCCTCAACGGATATCCTTCATCCGTTGACAAGTGTTTCTCCATCAACGGATGCGCCTCTATCTAGCCATCCGTTGACAGCTATAACTACTCCATCAACGGATATTCCTTATCCGTTGATAACTCACTCTACCACTGCTATATCTGACATTCCAGTGTCAAGTGTAGAGGAGTTCTCAGTAGTTGAAACACTTTTAGGTTTGAGGGAAGGGAGTAAGAGGCTGCCTTGTGAGCAGGCAAAAGGAGAGATAAATAATGAGAGGCTGGCCATTTCTTCCGGTCAGGCAAAAGGAGAGTTTGAGAGTTCCACCTTAGTAGGTGAAGGTGAGGATGTGAGAGGTGTGAGCCAAGGGGAGCCCTTGATGCAAGAAAAGAGAGATGAGGGGAGAGAAGGGACTACAGGAGAGATAAGGATGGAAGAAGCAGCCATTGCTAGTGAGTCAATGGGGGTTGAGGATGCATCCAAGGAAATGGAATTTCAAAGAGAATATCAGTCCATGATTGACTCCATTTCTTTGGATGCTGAAACCTTTACTCACCCTGTTCCTGCCTATCAAATTCTGGCACAACAGGGCAATGTGGAAGCAGAGGAGGCAATGCACCTAGTGCACACCTCACAATCTCTACTTAGAGCTAAGGAATCTATAGCAGCTCTGCCAACCACTGCTGAGAGTGATGAATTTGACAATTCTGAAGATGAAGATAGCCAGAGCTCTGAAGATGAAGGTGGTAGCAGTATTCATGATTTTGCATTTGCTCAAAACTACACCTATCATCAACTTGATATGGAAATCATAAGGCAATATAAATCTGCCCTGGCTGAGCACCCAGAAGCAGATCCACAGAGAAAGGTTGTTCTTCAACAGACAATTGACTCCCTAAAGTTACAAAAGATGCAAATGGTGATTCAGAGATCCAATTTAGAGGAGGTCAAACAAGAAATCAAGGATGTGAAGATCTCTGTGGATTCCAAGCTAGAGCAACTAGCTCCTACAGCCACTCAGAGGGTGTTGCAACAAAGGTTTCTCAAAGAAGACAACCTGGCTAAATTTGTGCAACTTCTCAATTCAAGAGTGGAAAAGATGGAATCCCAGATGGATCAATTTCTTCAACATCAGAAACTGCAAACCCAACTGCTAGAAAAGTTAGTTGCAGCCCCAACTTCTAGTCAAACCCTTGATGCTAACAAAAAGGGGGAGAAAGTGGAAGAGGCTGTGGCAACTACAAGTCAAATCTTAATTTCTGAAAGAAGGGAAGCAGCAAGTGAGGGGGAGCAGCAGCCTACCATAGTGGTCAATCCACAAGAATTCATTGTCACAGCTTCCCCCAGCAAATCCAAACCTCTATCTGAAGAGTTTGATCTTTCAAACTTGACAGAAGAAGAAAAGCTAGCCAAAATTGAAGCTCTCCAAAAGATGAAAGAAGAAAACTATGAAAGGATAATGAGGACAGAAAGATTGATATATCAATCTATTGCATCAACTCTGTTCTCTAGCCAAACCTCAGCTCCAACAATATCTACAACAATTCTGAAGGTGCTCACTCCAGCAATTGTGGCTCCTACATTCTATGATGCTGAGCCTTCTCATGTTAAGGAATTTGAACCCTACATCAAATCAAGACCCTTCTCACCACCAAAAGCAAATGGGAAGAACAAGTTACAACTGGACTTTCCATTTCCCAAGGATGATGAAGAGAAGTTGATGGGTAAGGCAATCAAGGAATTCAAGGAGAAGACTAACAGTTGTGTAAGAGAATGGATGGCTGTAATCATAAGGAATGGAAAAGTTCTAAACATATCAAACAGCCATCCTAGATTTGTTGAAGCCAAGAGAGAAGAGACTTCAAGGCTGCTAAGAGAATCTCAACCAAGCACTGAATATCAATATGAAAACTCAGATGAGAAGCAAGCAAGGCTGGCTCAAGAGTTATTGGATGAGGTAGAGGATGAATTGAGGGAACCTGAGGAAGTCCCCAAATTCAAAAAAAAAGGGAAATCAGTCCCCAAATCCAAGAGATTAAAATCACATGCAAGGAGGCCTGTCTCTCCAGAAACTGAAAACAAAGAGACAGTTGGTTCATCACGACCTATTGATGTAAAAGTATTCAACCCAGATGTAAATTTCCATGGTGAGCCTATAGTACCTAAAGAGGAACCAATGAATCTTGACTCCAATGAGGTTCCTTCATTCTTGCTGAAGCCTCAACAGAAGCCTACACAGAAGAAAAGGAAACCAAGGAAGCAACCTTCAAAGGAACCAATTCAAGTTGCTAGGGTACCTGCAATTGTCAGGCAGCCAATCTTGGAAAACAAGGATGATTTTATCTATCAGGCAGATATTGAAGAATACTCTGACATGAATCTTTATCTGGATGAATTGTCAGAAGTAAGAGGAATTGACAAATATAAACATTTGCCTGAAAGATTAATCTTTGTATACAAGGGAGGAACGGAAAGGACATGGCCACTACAAAGGGTTCTTGGAGAAAATTATCATACCTTAACCAAAGTGTTCTCTGCAATCAAGAGATACACAGGGTTCTCCATGATAGCAAAAGGGGAGATACTGGACAAAATAGAACAAATAAGGAGGGATTGGAACTCACCATCAAGTCTACCAAGGAAAATGAAGATCCCATACAATGGACAGAAAATCCACCTCCAACCTTTCTGGATGATGGAGTTCAGGGATGAAGATGGTAACAGGAGATTCTTCAGGTTAGAAGACCAACTACCAAAGGCTAGTTCTCAATACCTGAGATGGCTACAACAGAAGCTAAATCCAAAGGTAGATGAAGAAGATGCCTTCTATAGGCAACTCCAAATACAGATTGAGTCCAACTCTGCCAAGGAAGGAAAATCAAGGGTGATGCCAACAAGAGGAAAGAAACAGTCCTAATCTGCTCAGTCTAGAGGAGCACTTCTCTGTAAATTTCTCAAACGTTCAGTTTTTAATTATTGTAGCTTAATACAATTTATGTATTGTTCTCTATATATCTTTAGGAATGTTTTGTTATCATCAAGGTCCTGAATTTATGCTTTATTGCCATCAAGTATAAATTGGGGGAGATTGTTAGGAATATGTTGTACTTGATGATAACTTCACAATCAATCAAATTGTTTAAGGTTTTGTAGCTGTCAACGGATGAGGATTTATAACTCTATCCGTTGACAGGTAGCTCATCAACGGATGAGGTTTTGTAGCACACTGCAGTATCTCTATGTTATCAGTTGATAGTGTTTTTATCCACAGTCATGTTGACTATCAACGGATAGGCAGAATAGGGTAGCCAATTGTAAATAAGCTATGCTATGTAATTCTGTCTAAGTGAAAGTGTATCAACGGATGAAGACTAAACTCTATCAACGGATACAACTCAAATCCACTCTATCAACGGATACAGCTCAAGTCCCAACATCAACGGATACTGCTCTATACATCATCAACGGATGTCAGTATACATCATCAACGGATGTCAGTGTACATCATCAACGGATAATCATTGACACTGATTTCTATGATTAGCTGGAGATTAGCAGTTGATAAGGACATGTTTGACTGACAGATCACATGAGTTGAAAGTAGATACAAAAAGCAGTATGGCAGCCATACTTTGGAAACACAGAAGAAAGAAGCATTCCATTTACACTATGAACACAAGAAAGGTGCAGGAGACATGTCTGAACACAAGGACAACTAGAATTAGATTAGTATTATCTTATTCCAGTAGGTACTTGTAAAACTTGGGATATATAACCAAGGGTAGCAACTCTTTGTAGGTTAAGAAAACAGACATATTTGCTTAGGGTTTCTTGAATATCCTTAGAAGCAAAGAGTTGTAAAACGGCAGCTGTGTACATTTTGTATCACAGAGTTTTCTTCAAATAAAAGCTTCAGGTGGTGCATATTAACCACCTGATTTTATATATGTATGTGTTTAAATCTTACATTGCAATTATCTCTTCATAAGTTTCTGAAGTTCTTATCAGAAATTTATAAATATCAAGAATTGTATTCAACCCCCCCTTCTACAATTATACAAGTGTGTAATCTGGGAATAACAATTGCCTATAATTTACTCATCATAATCAATATCATATCACCAGGATTCAAAATCAGATTTTTCGTACATGAATTTGGAGGTTCTGAATAAAAAAATTTAATTTAAAGATACAAGATTTGTAAGGATCAATTTTGGGATTGAGATGATAGATGCTTGTAATTGTTTATTTAAATTCTGATTCATATATAAATTAAGATGAAAATTTGAATAGGTTAAATTGTGTTCTTATAATGGAATAGAATTGGAATGAAGTGTGTGTGATTTTGGTAGGGGGAATGGAAGGGGAATGAGACAACTCCTATGTAAATATGACTATATGCGTGTGAGTTAAGTAAATGATGTATTGAGATGAAGTTATAGGATTGTAAAATGATGGAAAAATAATGGACGATACGTTGCAATTTTGGTATGTTTGTGATAATGGAGAAAGAATGGTTAATTGAGGAATAATGATTAATAGAGGAAGGAGGGTGAAATACATTGGGGGAACATGAAATGGATAGAATATGTATGAATTTAGATCTATGATGTGTATGCTGGTGTGGTAACATGATGTGACATCGAGCTAATAACAGTTCTAACAATTAAGAAAGTAATTAACAGTTCAATGTTACCATTGAAAGTTATGAATAATATAACAATGCGCTAGAAATATTTTTCAACTAATGACCAAACAAAGAAATGAGTATATAGTATAGTGATGAATTAGATCATTTATTATTTTATTTTATAATTTATATAGGTTACAACTTATAGT
This sequence comes from Saposhnikovia divaricata, assembly GCA_036435485.1. Taxonomy (NCBI): domain Eukaryota; kingdom Viridiplantae; phylum Streptophyta; class Magnoliopsida; order Apiales; family Apiaceae; genus Saposhnikovia; species Saposhnikovia divaricata. The sequence goes on from CM071600.1 coordinate 34,125,276, forward strand.
ATAATATTAGTTGTTGACTCATAATTTAGTTAAATAAATGAATTAAGCTTGGTTCTTATCTTAATCCATGCTTAATAGGCTTATACTCATAATACATAACTTATTGTCTACCTGACCTATTCATGAATCATGGCTCAATTGTAATAAAGTATTCACAACCTTATACAAGCATGAGCATTAAATTTAAGGACCGTTTGGTATAAGGTAATCAAGCAAGGGTAAGGGAATCAATTAAAATCATTCTGTTTGTTGTTTGTTTGTTTTACTAAAATTGTCATTTCCTTTCCATATTTTTGATTTTGGTTTAACCCACAAGTCTTCTGATCCAATTCCCCACTTCCCTCTTGATATTAGATTCCCTTTTTTTTCTCTTTATGAAATGACATAATTTGTAAATTATAATTGCTTTTATTTTTATTTGTATTTCTTAACCAATAAACATATTTTTTAATAGCATAATATATGAAATTTTTTAGGACACATTTTAAATGGTCTTAATGTTGATTTATTAATTGATAAATATAAAAAATTGTAATTTGTATGAAATTATAAAATGTTACAAGACGATTTCTAACCAAATATACATAAACGTAAATAGTTATTGTTCATTCTGTTTTCGGGACTTAATCAAACAAGGAAAACAATTCAGTTTAATTCACTATTTTTTCCTTATTTCCCTTTTTGAACTTTATTCCGTTATCCCATTACGAATCAAACACCCCTTAATGAATAAGGATAAAGAATAACATCATGAACCAAAATTTTCTAATTCCACCTCCATATACAAATGATGTTAATATAAGAAGAAAGGAGGTACTTCTTAAGAGGATGTCTCCTCTTCTTAGAGCAAGTCCAACAGTAAAGAAAGCACAGGAAGAGGGTGTACTTCTTAAGAGGATGTCTCCTCTTCTTAGAGCAAGTCCAACAGTCTCCTAGCATATCCCTTATAAATATTATAAAATATTCAACTCCTAAGAATTAGGACATTGTATTGTATATATACTCCAACAAACTTTCTTATAATATATCCTTATAATTATTTAATAATAAAAAAAGGAGGGAAGCAAGAACGAAAAAGAAGGAAATAATTGGAAAAAAGAGGGAAAATAATATTTTATTAATAAAAGTTAAATAAGGGAATCATTAAAGATAAGGGTGATGCTCTTAACTTTTTAAGAGCATTCACATCCCATTCCCCATCCTCAACCCCAAAAACTTACTAAAAATAGTAAATCCCCAAATAAAAATAGTAAATCCCCAAAATTATCAAAAAGTTTCTACATCTCATTCCCCATTTTCCATTCCCTTATCCCTATATTCTTTTTTATATTACTTCTTTCTTTCTCTTTCACTTACAATTTTAACTACCAAAACTCACCCACTATTATAAATACAATTTAATATTATTATATGAGGAGAGAGAGTGTATGAGGATGGGGATGAGGCATCAACTTTGGTCCCTAAATATGGGGACTCAAACTTTGGTCCCTAAATCAAATCCCAAAATGGGGAATGGGATGGAGGAGTGTTTTAGAAGAAAAGTTGGACAAATCCTCAAATTATAAGGATGGGGTTGAGGATGGGGAATGGGATGTGAATACTCTAAGAAAAAGTAAAGAGACTGCTTTTAGACTCAAACCCTTATAATTTAAGTTAGGAGGTCATATAAGGGATTTGTTGTACTTGCTCTTACAATATAAAACAAGGAGAGATTTCAATATTTGTATAACTGGCATCTCTCCATACAAATATTATTACACTTTTTGAAAGTATAATATTAAGTTGATAATCCATACTCGTACATAGCCTAATCATCATGAATTAAATAGCAAACATTACAAGCTTGCACAGGCTATAACAAGCCTAGCGCTAGCAGCAAGCCAGCAACAATGCTGATCAGCGAGTTTCATACTTCAGGGAATTGTGATACCTAGAAATAAAAACACATTCGGTGTCACCAAATCTATGAACACAAACCGCGCACGCCCAAACACACAATTAACATACAAGAAGAGATCGAGATACTTACTTCCACACTTGAAGTGACGAGGAACCCGTCTACCACAACCTTGAACAATGCGTACATAGTGATTGATATCTGCAAATGCAAATTTTTTAGTAATAACAGGGCAAACACACTCTACATGACTCACCCTGATCCTTTGGCAACAATAAGCTGAAGGACTTCCCCCGAAAGCAATATTATTGCACGCAATCACCCCGATCCTTCTCTCCTCCTTGCACTGCGCTGCACTCATTCCTCCACTCACTCTCCTCACTTCCCATTCCCCCACCACCACCACCATCAGAATCCAATACCTCAATAAATTAGTAAACTCCATAATACTTGGATGCGATATTGTAAATGTTGCACAGCAACAAGTATATATATAGTGCTAGGAGTCTAGGACATGATGAGTTCAGGGAATGAAACAGAAATAAAGTTGATAACGTTTACCTTTGGACTTGTGGTCACTCTAGTCTCCTCCATATGCAAGCAGAGATTCGCTGAGAGGACATAGACCCATAGGGTATGGGTATAGGGTATGGGTCCTAGTACTGTACCTCCAGTTTTGTTTTCTATGATTGCTACAGTTAAGTCAAAAACTAGTCGACTAAGTACGTGCCAAGTGGTTCGCATTTCGCAATACAATGCACGACGACCTTTACAATGCACGACGACCTTGACTTTAGAATCCTCGGTCGACATGACATGAGATGCCTATTGAATCAATTAGTAAGTATATTTAATCATTTAAAACTTTCATATTCTCAACTACGATCTAGTCATTTGTAATTGCTTCTTTTTTGCATTCTAGTAGTTTATTTTATAAATAAATTGCCGATTGGAAATAATCAAAAGAAACAAAATCATCCGACCAGCAAATATGTACCAGATTGTAAGTTTATCATAGTTCTCTAGTCTGTTGTTTGAATAATGTAAGAAACAAAAACAATTATGAACACACTCTAATATCAAGTCACGATTTACTGGTAATTTAACATAGACAACAAATTAGCCAGACAATTTTATCAATACACTTGACATTAATCTTGAGTTCCGTCATTGGATATTCAGTCGATATTAATCTTGAGTTCACATGTCAACTAATACACTAAATCATGAGCCATTTTTGAAGGAAGCATAACCCTTTTCAATAATACACTTGACAACAAATTATCACCAACACACATGTATATCAGATTATCAGTATATTAATATACATGCATATAACAAATTTCAGACCTTTGTTCAAACAATGATCATCGTATTATTTACTCTATATGGACTGACACATCCTTTTATCCTGGATTCAAACCCCACACACCTAATCCAGGATTTGAACTCCACACCACACCTCTGCCTTGGCCAGAGAGCAGACAGTTGCATAGCTGGGGCACTGCTTCTTTGGTGCATCCAGATTTTTTCATAAATCAAAACAAATAATGCACAAAAACATATAGATCTTTTTTGGTGCTCGAGTTTATGCTCAAACTTGGGATGCGTAATCACCACTGTAGTCAATTTCAGATTCCAAATCCAAATCCTCATCAGCATCAAGTGAATTACCAATACCAAGTTGCCCTTCTGCTTTGATTCCTGTTTTCCCTGGGATCTTGGCCTCTTGTATGATCTGCATTATTTCTTCAACGCTTTGAAGTTGTTTGTTACGGTCAGCTTCTCCATAGTTTGTTTTCTCTCCTTCCACCAATTCTCGCTGCATGTTCTTCAGAAACCATGGGTGCTTCTTGATATCAGGAATGGTGATTCTCTATTACAAGCATTGGAACACTTTTAGCTAACATGTTCTAGTGCCATGCCTCCAGAATATTCTATATAATGGAACATTGAGAATGCTGGGCTAAATATAGTTTTCTTTACCAAGCACTATCCAAACATTCTGCATAGTACATACTGAGTAGCTAACAAGCCTCATAGCCCAACCACGAAGGGAAGAGAACAAGGTTTTCTTTAGCAATACACTTTTTGCCAATTAACTTTGACTACTATTTTGTGCTAATATTTCTTTCAGTTTTCAGGTTACTCCAGCAAGCCTTCCATACACTTAACCACCGTTATTGCATGATCTAATGTCTAATTGACAGCGACAATGGGAAGACACGGATTTTATTTTAAAGGACTAATATTTGCTATTTATAGAACTACAAAAAACTAACAATGTTAAAGAATTGAATGCATCATTAATCATAACGAAATTACCTTAGAGGGGTTTGCAACAAAGATCTGGGAGAGAAGATGTCTACAATTAGCAGATACTCGCACATAATCGGGAATGGAGTACTGCACACTCATTATTCTCTGTAACATCGAAATCATTTAAAGTCCGTATAATGGCAATATGCATTATTTAAAACAGAAGATTAATTATACTACTGCAAAGTTAGATTTGTATGAAAATTTACCCCAATGGTTTTGCGGAAATTTCTAGGATCTTCAGGATCCTCAAAAGGGTAGGCTCCCACTAGCATCACGTAGAGGGTCACACCACAGGACCACACATCAGCAATCTAAAAGTAGAAAAATATAAATCTTAAAAACGAATGTAGAGAATTATCCGATAACCATGTGCACTTTGAATAAAACCAGGAGTCGAGGACAAGAAGTTGACATTGACAATAAGCTGGTTTAACAAATACAACTAGTACAAGCATTGTGCATGCAAATTTACTGCATAGATATTCTTGTCCGGAATTGAAAATAACCCAACTGGTGCTTTGTAGAAGGTCACGCAAGCACTGACTAGTTAATTATATCACATTGGCTCCTTATGATTAAAAATTATTGATTAGTAATGAAAAAACAAACTGAATCAATGAAAGACTCTGTCAACTAACTTGGCAACAAAAAAAAAAACACACCGTGAGCTGTTACCTTTCCATCATATTCCTTTCGTGAAAGAACCTCAGGGGCAATATAAGCTGGAGTTCCCACAGTTGATTTGGGCTGAGAGTGCAATAAAGCTGACTGCACTACACAAGGTACAGTGAAGTATGAAGCAAAGCATGACAATTCTCTAAAATACCGAGGTCACAAATAATTGGCAGAATACATATTCGAAAAATCATATATCATCCAAACAGTAAGTACCTTTGAATAACCAAAATCACATATTTTAAGGCGTGGAGTTGGACTTCCATCTAAGAGAGTGTTTTCAAGTTTTAAGTCTCTGTGACAAATTTCCTGCAGTTAAGAAAAGAGATCTCAGAGAAGTTACATCATAAATATCCTGCAAGTGTCGTCGAGAGAGCATATATACCATGGAGTGGCAAAAGCTGACTCCGGATATTAGCTGCTGGAAGAAAAAACGTGCCTGTTGTAGAATAGATACTTAAATTTGTTAGTGCAATATTTCAACCACAGCCGATCGACAAAAAACTTCAACACATCGAAACTACCTCATCTTCACTAAATCTACCAGCACTGCATATCCTAGCAAAGAGCTCACCTCCAGCTGCGTATTCCATGACTATGGCTAATTGTGATGGAGTCAACATCACCTACAAGCACATGTATGTTTTATTATGCCTTGAATCTTGACATATTATTTTTCATTTAGGTTCTCTTTCGAATGACCAGGAAAAGAAGCTTGCTTGGACTTAAATATATTCTGGGGTAAGCAGATTGCATATATATCTTAAGTGAAACTTCTACTCCACCCAACTCCAATAGATATTGCTTTCAATGAGTGTCTTTGCGTGAGTGTACGTGTGTATTGAAGAAGGGAATCTTATAACACGGGACTTTCTCATCAAAATGATTGATCACTAACTTAAATTTGTCAACTAGAAATCAAATTTAAGTATAGAGATGCTTACTTCCTTGAACCTCACAATGTTTGGATGTGTTAATGATCTGTGATTGATAATTTCTCTCTGAACATTCTCATCAATCTGAAACAAGTCACAGAACCGAAAATGGAATATTATCACAGAAATCCATTGTACTATCTGTAATATACGAGTGCGGCTGAAGAAAATTATGGAATTCAAAAACTCAATTCAGATAAAACTATTGTTAACATAATCTTAAAGTTTGTAATTATTGAAGCTTCATAAACTCTGGTGAAGCCTACAAACATAAGAAATGTATCAAATTGTTGATGCTGACACCAACAGATTCCTCGATCCAGAACTATTTTCAACACTACTTGTTACTTCCATAAACTGATTATAGAAACTTGATAATATGTTTGTTAGCTGATAAAAACCTGTGTCCCATATACTCGGTCTGCATGTTTTTTTTTTTCTTTTTTATATAAACCACATCCTACAGCTTGTATATATATATATATATATATATATATATATTTTAAAAAAATTGGACACCAAGAATATATACTGCCCAAAAAATGTGCTATTGAGAGCAGGGCAATAACATATCAAATTGTCAACAAGACATGATCTAATAGAACCCCCTGTAATCCTAAGGTTTTGGTAGGGGGGCTAATCCAATGAAGCTTCTCTATTACTATTACCACCCTAGAAAATCTATAAATTATCACTACCACTCACCTTAAGGGTCAGATAACAATAGATATTATGATCATCCCTGCATCTGATCTAATGAAACTATTACACAAGTCAAGTTTACTAGACACATAGCTTGCATAAAGTTTCAAACTTTAACTTGTAATTGACTCTCAAAGCCAGCCAATTTCAGACTACAACTAGAACAATTATGCTACACTCCAAGAACAAAACAAAATATGAAAGTTATCAACATTGAAACAACACAAGTGAAAAGCTTCTCACTAAAACAAAGTCAAGAAACTTAACACAGCTAAATAAAAAAAAAAACATACCCTGTACAAAATCAAACTCAAGTACTCAACCAATCAGATAAAAGATACAAAAGTAGTAAAAACAACAACTTTTTAAAATTAAATTTGAAAAGTAATCACCTTTTTGCCTCTTTCTATATACTTAACAGCAAAAAGCTCCTTTGTTTTCTTGTCTCTGACCAATCTTGCCACTCCAAAATTCCCAGAACCAAGTTCTTTTAATGCCTCATATTTTTCCTCCATTGCAATTTACTTGCAGAGCCACAAAGCAAACAATGATGTAGATGTAGATACAGATATATTTATATAATGCAATGGTGAAGAAAATAGAGAGGAATAAAGAAAGAGATGAGACTGTTTCAAGACAAGACCACTTTACCAAACAATAATAAACTGGACTTAGTTTGAAAAATAAACAAATGTTTATGATAATGAATGTGATTGGATGATTTGAATTTAAAGGCACGCGTGGATATATTAAAACTGTAGGTGCCTTTGATGTTATGCAAACTATGTCACTACAAAATGTTTTGCAACACTTGCTTGCATTTGAGAATTAGCTTGATTTGATAGGGTTAAATATTTTTTTTAAAAAAATATTAATTATTTTAGTTACAACTAAATTACGCTGAAAATATACTTAGTACATTCTACCTGCCACAAATCTATATTACATGATAAGTACAAACATGTCATTCTCTCATCGTTTGTTTATAATGAAAGGGTGCAACAAAATACGTCCTTTTTCATATTAAATATATTTATTTAAGCTTTGTGATTAATTAAAGGAAAGATCGCTTGTGGAAATGGGTCGGTCACTAACAGTCTGACACTATAGATTTAAAAGAAATATAAGTTTACTGTCCTCTCCTAATCCAATCATTATCTTGCCTCCTTTGTTGAATAATTTTGTTAAATAAAGATCCTCAATATCATAATTTCAAAATAAAAGGTCCCAAATATTGTAAATGAAAAAGTTGGTTTAATATATTACTTCAAAATGTTACATCGTGTAGCATTTTTTTTGGTGGAAGACATTAAAGCGTATGGCGTCTGTAGAACGCCACATTATGTGGCGTTTGGGTTGGGTTGGCTTTTTTTCTTCTAAATATATATTTGTAAATAATATTAAAAATTTATAAACAAATGATCAATTAAAATTGTATTTTTTAAATTTAAAAAATACAATTTTAATAAACCTTAAGTGTTCAATAATTAACTTTTGGTGTTCAACGTTTTAATTTAGGTTTTAGAAATATTCCGAACGACGAATAAACCGTATGCGAACTTAGGGTTTACGGTTCAGGATTTAGGGTTGTTCAGCCCTAAACCCTAACTTAACGCGTTTAAAAATCAGGACGGGCGTTTGGCGTCTGGTGGGTAGTGATAGTGTTAGTGCCCTAGAGACAATGTAATTCTAGGATAGACCATTTTGTTATTCAGTGATTATGTTATATCGATTATTCAACAATAAATTTATTATGTCTTTATTTACTGCGATATAAATATTAGAACAATAAATGTCCTTGGAATATGTAACATGTATTCTATATCTTTAAGTATGTGACTTAAAAATGAGATTATAAGAATGGTGTTAATATTCCTAAATATCCCTAATCGAGCATTATTAATATGGGACAATTATAATGCATAAAGATTAGTATGTTTGTTGACTGATGACCACATCTCATTGGTCATAGGTATAGTGATACTAAAGTCAAGAACATTAGTGCATGTAATATTCTACATGGCACTGGATTGACCCACAGTGAGTTTCTACATGTTGATAATGTCATTAGAAAGACTCACAGTCATAATGGTGTAATGATCCTTAGACTTGAGATCATTATATTTCTATACGAGGATTAATATACTTTGACTACATTAAAAGTTACCTTTGACCGGGTGATGATAAAAATGTACATCGGGTATATTATGAGACGTATGAGAAATATGAATGATAGATAAAGGATTTAACCCTCCTATTCTTAGGAGAGATATTATTGGCCTCTTGATTGAGTGAGACTATGAAAATGCATGGCCATGCTCAAATATTGATTTGTATTTAATAGTCTACTCATTGATCAAGGAAACCCGGATTAAACATTGATGAAGATGACTAATTACATGCCTCGAGTTTAATCTATAATATATATGGTTAAAGGGATTATATTACACGGAAACATTAATCACGAAAGGTTTAATTGGATCACCAATTATTATTACTTGGGTAGCAATGATGTATTACTAGATGCCGCTCATTGTTTATAATTTTATTATTGGATATTAAAATTATTGCCAACGTAATAATAACCTAAAGGGTTACACAATAAGAACGTTTAAAAGGAGTTTTAATTTAAATTAAGAATTTAAATTAAATTATTAAATTCGAAATTGGATATTTAATTAATTGAGCTAGTCTTAATTATAATTAAATATAATTCGAAGTTAATATTAAAGCCAAATAAGAATGGGTTTGGAGAAGCCCAATTCGATTTAGGGTTTAGCCCAATCTCTCTTCCCTATAAATACATTATGATGTATTGTTTAGGGTTACACTTTTGCAATTCGTTTTTAGAGAAAAACGTATGAGAGGCTAGAGAGAGATAGGCATGTTCTTCGGCTAGTACCGGCTCCGGTGATCGTTGGACGATCAAGCGTTCATGTGGACTACTTTGGCAACGTAGATCTCGAAGAGGGCTGCGTGGTGATTGCTTTGGACCTCCATCTGTCATCAATTTGTAAAGCTTCTTTAAGGTAATCATCTAATTCCGAATTAAATATCATGTTTTTGCATGGATTCTGCGATAGGGTTTCGATTTTATTGTTTTTAATTATTGCTTTCCGCTGCGTTTGTTGCCTCGAAACCCTTCAATGGTATCAGAGCTACTTGCAAAAACGTTTTAATTCGGTTATATGTTACAGTTTTGATATATATACGAGCATGTTTGATGATTGTCATGTATGATGCGTTGATTTTGATATATATGTATAAACTGTATGTTGATGATGATTGAGATGATCATATGATGATTATATAATCTGTATATATACTGATATATATATATATATATGATTTATGTTTGTTCTTGATATGGGGATTGTATACGATACGATTTCTGTATACGCTGCTCAGATTTGGTAAAATCTGTGTTCAGTGTCCGATTTGCGCAAACAATATGTGTTTTCTGATTGGAAACGACCGTCTGAACAAAACTGATAGCATAGCTATCACCGACTTGTCTGTAAGGCGTTTGACGCCGTTTAGTGCCTGAAAACGACGATTTATTATTGTCAGAATTTGATTCTGATTTTCTGATTTTTTGTGTTATATGATTTCTTTGATTTGATCATCTGAAATATGATATGGTTACATGTTCTTAATTGTTATATGAGCATGGTGATTGGTTGTGGCCCTAAGACCAATAGGATAGTGGTTTTGATTTTATGGTTTGGTTTCTAAATACGACTTGCATGTCGTTGTTTCTTGTAATTAATAAATCTCGAATGTAACTCGAGTTCATCTTGTAAGTTTATTAGTGTAGCATGTTTTTCAAGAATTCAATGTAACTTTTAAAGACGACAAGAAGAACAAGGAAGCAAGGAGGCGATTCCCCACGAAGATGCAATGGAGAAGACTTGTATGTAATTGTATTTTGTTAACCACCATAGATTGACCTTGATCTTTTCATTAGCTTGAAAAGATCACATAGGATGGGCCTTAACCAAACACGTTTAATTTATGCACTTTACATATATATGAATGTATGCGATACAATGTATGTGTAGAGATAAAGATGCATGTTTAATTAGATTAATCATGTATGTATTAGATACGACACCCATGCCATGCCTGCTAAACAAGATAAAATCAGTAACGATTCAAGATTTTAAAATTAACAAACGATCATGAGATTCTTGTGTTTATGAAATATGGATTTTTTAAAACACGGAATTAAATATGGTTTTTTTATATCTAAAATTGGGATTTTCCGGCAAAAGCGGATATGCGTATTCGTAAGGTTAATGGGTATTAAGTGTGACCATTGGGATCCTCCATCTACCTGGGAAATGAACAATTTAAGATGTCAATTTGAAATATTTGGTTCAAGGAAAAATTGAGGATCTCTTTATGATGTGATCATGATCGTTATAAATTTTCTAAACCCCTTAACAAAATATTAAGTTTTAATCAGATGCTTTCCAATGAATGAACACTCATCGAATCCTTGATCGATAAGGGGAAGGGCTGTTAGTGGCAGGGGACTCCTATCTATCGTGGTGAGATGCGACGAATATAAACGGTTATATTCGACCGTTGTATCATTGGGTCTAACTTAACTGAGTCGTCATAATAAGGTGAAAATAAACGGTTATATTCAACTATTATGAACTTAGAAGCATAGAGTTTGATAAGATTTATTGGATAAATAGGAACAAATGTTGTTATATGAACAAATGTTGTTCTACCAAACTATCCAAGAGTTATATGTGATATAACTGAGAAATGTTGTCTACCTAAATAATCATGTTTTAAGGACTACCAGTGGTTGACTTAGGACATGACGAAATATGGATCTTGGCTCACTAGAAAGGTTTATGGTATATACTTTCCGAATTAATAGTAAGGGCTACTAATTTGATAAAAATAGTGGGAGATATATATTTTGAATATATATGAATAATCACTTGAACATAACTTAATAATACCGCAGACTAATTATTTTATGCATTTTAACATTGTGGATATTCAAATGGCAAACAACTCAAATAAACTTCTCTGTACGATCAGTCCTTGAGAAGGACAAGTTGACAGGAACTAACTTCCTAGATTAGCAAAGGAATTTGAGGATTGTCCTCAAGCAAGAGCGAAAGCTCTATGTCATATATATTCCACACCCTGGATCTCTCTCTGAAGGTGCAACGGAGGCTCAACGAAATGCTTATCAGAAGCATTTGGATGTTGACACCGATGTCACCTGTTTGATGCTTCCGACTATGAGTCCTGAGCTGCAGAAACAACATGAGAATTTTGATTCTTATATGATGATCGAGCACCTTAAATGTATGTTTGAAGGACATGCTCATCAAGAGAGATTTGATACAAGCAAGGCCTTGTATGTGTGTAAACAGGGTGAAAAGGAAGAGAAACTGTCAAAATTATTTGGAGGATCTAAAGAAACTGAATGTTGTTCAGATTTCTGATTCAGGTATTTATGTTATAGAAGTCAATTTGTCTACTTCTTCATCATGGGTATTAGATACTGGATGTGATTCCCACATTTGTATAAATGTGCAAGAACTTCGAAGAAGTTGAACTTTGGCGAAAGGAGAAGTCGACCTACATGTTGGCAATGGAGCAAAGGTTGCTGCTTTAGCTGTAGGGACTTATTATTTATCGTTGCCCACCGGGCTTATTTTAGAACTTGAGGACTGTTATTACGTGCCTGCGATTTGTAGAAACATTATTTTCGTTTCTTGTTTGGACAAGATTGGTTTTTCATTTTTGATTCAGAACAATGGTTGTTCGTTTTCATTGAATAATGTTACTTATGGGGTTGCACGTTTGTTTAATGGTTTATACGTTCTTGATCTTGATACTCATGTCTATAATATAAGTAATAAACGTCTTAAGACAAATGACTCAAATCAAACATACCTCTGGCAGTGTCGTTTAGGCATTATAAATGAGAATCGCATTTCCAAATTACATAGGGATGGATACTTGGATAAGTTTGATTTTGAATCATACAAAGAATGCGAACAGTGTTTCATTGGCAAAATGAATAAAGCTCCTTTTACCGGTCAAGGTGAGAGGGCCACCAACGATTGGAATTGATACATAGTGATGTATGTGGTCCAATATGTACGATGGCAAGAGGTGGCTTTTATTATTTCATAACCTTTACTGATGATTTTAGTAGATACGGATATGTGTATCTTTTGAAGAACAAATCCTAATCATTTGAAAAATTCAAAGAGTATAAGGCTGAAGTTGAAAAGCAATTAGGCGAAAGTATTAAAACTCTACGATCTGATCGTGGGGGAGAATACTTAAGCTTGGAATTCAAGAATTTCCTAAAGGAGTGTGGTATCGTATCACAACTCACTCCTCCTGGAACACCACAATGGAATGGGGTGTCTAAAAGGAGAAATCGTACCTTGTTAGACATGGTACGGTCGATGATGAGTCATGCGGATCTTCCAATCAGTTTCTGGGGTTATGCCCTAGAGACGGCTACACAAACACTAAACTGAGTTCCTTCAAAATCGGCTCAAAAGACACCATATGAGATATGGACTGAGAAACGTAATAGCGTGTCATTTATGAAAGTTTGGGGATGTGAAGCGTTTGTGAAACGTTTTATCTCTGATAATCTAAGACCGAAATCAGACAAATGTAATTTTGTAGGATACCCATTAGAAACTAAAGGGTATTATTTCTATAAACCTTCCGAGAACAAAGTGTTTGTTGCTCAAATGGCTGTATTTCTAGAGAGAGAATTGCTTTCTAAGAAAAATAGTGAGAGGACAATAGATCTCGATGAGGATCGAGAACTACAAGATAATGTTGAACCAGAGTTGGAACATGAGCAGATTGAGACTCAAGATGTTAAGAACGATGTTGCTCAAGAAACACAGGTCGTTCGTAGATCCAGTAGGATTCGCCATGAGCCGGAGAGATATTATGGATTTCTCCTGACTCAAAGTGGCGATGTGATGCTTATAGATAATGATGAGCCTCTCACCTACAAGGATGCTATGAATAATTCAGATTCTGAGAGATGGCTGGAGGCCATGAAATCTGAGATGGATTCCATGTATGAAAACCAAGTATGGACTTTGGTTGCACCACCTGATGGGGTAAAACCCATAGAGTACAAGTGGGTTTTCAAGAAGAAAACTGACATGGATGAAAATTCGCAGACCTACAAAGCAAGACTAGTGGCGAAAGGTTTCAAGAAAATTCATGGTATTGACTATGATGAAACTTTCTCACCGGTTGCTATGGTCAAATCCATCAGGATTTTGCTTGTGATAACAACTTATTATGACTATGAAATCTGGCAAATGGATGTCAAGACCGCTTTCTTAAATGGGAGCTTAGAAAAGGATGTGTACATGACACAACCTGAGGGTTTTATCGATTCAAGGTTTGCTAGAATGGTTTGTAAGTTGCGACGATCCATTTATGGATTGAAGCAGGCCTCAAGGAGATGGAACATCCGTTTTGATGAAACAGTCAAAGAGTTTGGCTTCATAAAAAATGAGGATGAGCCGTGTGTTTACAAAAAGGTTAGTGGGAGCCATGTGGCATTCCTAGTATTATATGTAGATGACATATATTAATAGGGAATGACATTCCTTCTCTAGAGGCTGTGAAGACTTGGTTAGGAAAAAGTTTCTCGATGAAAGACTTAGGCGATGCTACCTACATCTTAGGGATCAGGATCTATAGAGATAGATCTAAAAGATTAATCGGTCTAAGTCAGAGTACATACATTGACAAAGTATTGCATCGTTTTGGAATGCAAGACGCAAAGAGGGGCTTTGTCCCGGTGTCTCATGGGATAGTGATCTCAAAGGAAAACTGTCCTAAATCATCAGATGATAAGGACCGTATGAGTAAAGTACCATATGCTTCGGCAATTGGTTCTATAATGTATGCGATGATATGTACTCGTCCTGATGTCTCGTATGCTTTAAGCATGACGAGCAGGTACCAGTCTAATCCAGGTGAGGGTCACTGGACAGCTGTCAAGAATATTCTTAAGTACCTTAAACGGACTAAAGATTCGTTCTTGATATACGGAGGAGATGAGAAGCTGGTTGTAAAAGGTTACACTGATGCTAGTTTCCAGACAGATAGGGACGATTCTGTGTCCCAGTCTGGATTCGTGTTTTGTCTAAATGGAGGTGCTGTTAGCTGGAAAAGTTCAAAGCAAGAGACACTAGCTGATTCTACAATGGAAGCTGAGTATATTGCTGCCAGTGAAGCAGCCAAAGAGGCTATTTGGATTCGGAAATTTATTTCGGGACTTGGTGTGGTTCCGTTGATCGCAGATCCAGTTGATCTGTATTGCGATAACAATGGAGCTATTGCGCAGGCAAAGGAACCAAGGTCCCATTCCAAAGCAAAGCATATACTTAGGAGATATCACCTTCTTCGAGAGATAAACGAGAGAGGAGATATACATATATGTAAAGTCAATACTAATGATAATGTTGCGGACCCACTGACCAAAGCTTTGTCGCAGCAAAAGCACGAAGGTCATACTAGTTCCATGGGTATTAGATACATGAGTGATTGGCTCTAGTGCAAGTGGGAGATTGATAGTGTTAGTGCCCTAGAGACAATGTAATTCTAGGATAGACCATTTTGTTATTCAGTGATTATGTTATATCGATTATTCAACAATAAATTTATTATGTCTTTATTTACTGCGATATAAATATTAGAACAATAAATGTCCTTGGAATATGTAACATGTATTCTATATCTTTAAGTATGTGACTTAAAAATGAGATTATAAGAATGGTGTTAATATTCCTAAATATCCCTAATCGAGCATTATTAATATGGGACAATTATAATGCATAAAGATTAGTATGTTTGTTGACTGATGACCACATCTCATTGGTCATAGGTATAGTGATACTAAAGTCAAGAACATTGGTGCATGTAATATTCTACATGGCACTGGATTGACCCACAGTGAGTTTCTACATGTTGATAATGTCATTAGAAAGACTCACAGTCATAATGGTGTAATGATCCTTAGACTTGAGATCATTATATTTCTATACGAGGATTAATATACTTTGACTACATTAAAAGTTACCTTTGACCGGGTGATGATAAAAATGTACATCGGGTATATTATGAGACGTATGAGAAATATGAATGATAGATAAAGGATTTAACCCTCCTATTCTTAGGAGAGATATTATTGGCCTCTTGATTGAGTGAGACTATGAAAATGCATGGCCATGCTCAAATATTGATTTGTATTTAATAGTCTACTCATTGATCAAGGAAACCCGGATTAAACATTGATGAAGATGACTAATTACATGCCTCGAGTTTAATCTATAATATATATGGTTAAAGGGATTATATTACACGGAAACATTAATCACGAAAGGTTTAATTGGATCACCAATTATTATTACTTGGGTAGCAATGATGTATTACTAGATGCCGCTCATTGTTTATAATTTTATTATTGGATATTAAAATTATTGCCAACGTAATAATAACCTAAAGGGTTACACAATAAGAACGTTTAAAAGGAGTTTTAATTTAAATTAAGAATTTAAATTAAATTATTAAATTCGAAATTGGATATTTAATTAATTGAGCTAGTCTTAATTATAATTAAATATAATTCGAATTTAATATTAAAGCCAAATAAGAATGGGTTTGGAGAAGCCCAATTCGATTTAGGGTTTAGCCCAATCTCTCTTCCCTATAAATACATTATGATGTATTGTTTAGGGTTACACTTTTGCAATTCGCTTTTAGAGAAAAACGTATGAGAGGCTAGAGAGAGATAGGCATGTTCTTCGGCTAGTACCGGCTCCGGTGATCGTTGGACGATCAAGCGTTCGTGTGGACTACTTTGGCAACGTAGATCTCGAAGAGGGCTGCGTGGTGATTGCTTTGGACCTCCATCTGTCATCAATTTGTAAAGCTTCTTTAAGGTAATCATCTAATTCCGAATTAAATATCATTTTTTTGCATGGATCCTGCGATAGGGTTTCGATTTTATTGTTTTTAATTATTGCTTTCCGCTGCGTTTGTTGCCTCGAAACCCTTCAGGTAGAACGCCACATTATGTGGCGTTTGGGTTGGGTTGTTTTTTTTTTCTTCTAAATATATATTTGTAAATAATATTAAAAATTTGTAAACAAATGATCAATTAAAATTATATTTTTTAAATCAAAAAAATACAATTTTAATTAACCTTAAGTGTTCAATAATTAACTTTTGGGGTTCAACGTTTCCATTTTGGGTTTTAGAAATATTTCGAACGACGAATAAACCGTATGCGAACTTAGGGTTTACGGTTCAGGGTTTAGGATTGTTCAGCCCTAAACCCTAACTTATCCTGATTTTTAAACGCGTTAGCGTTTAAAAATCAGGCCGTCGGATTCAATTTTCTATTAAAAATTTTAAATTAAAAAAATTTGCAATTTTAATTAAATTTAGGGGTTCAACAATTAACATTTTTGGGGTTCGACATTTTCATTTTGGGTTTTAAAAATATTCAGAACGACGAATAAATCGTAACTTATCCTGATTTTTAAACGCGTCAGGCCCCAGGATTCAATTTTTTAATTAATTTTTTTTATTTATTTTGTATTCTCTTAGGGTTTCAACGGTTAACTTTTGGGGTTCAACGTTTCTATTTTTGGTTTTAGAAATATTCGGAAAGACGAATAAACCATATATAGTTAGGAGAAAAAAATAAAAAAAAAGGCTACATAACGTATCGTTTTTATTTGGGGTTCAACGGGTTCCATTTAGAATTATTTCTTAGGGCCTCACTAGAGGCACACACATTTAAAATACACCCTCACTCACTATATCCAAAAAAAGGTTAAAATATCCAAACGCCACATAAGGTGGCGTTGGATGTTTTGAAAACAAAGTATGATGTAGCGTTTCCAACCAAACAAAAAAAAAAGGTACAACCCCCCAAACGCTAAACACATCAGCATTTATATATAATGTTATTCCCAGATTAAACACTTGTATAATTGTAGAAGCGGGGGTAGAATACAATTCTTGATATTTATAAATTTTTGATAAGAACTCCAGAAATTTGTGCAGAGATAATTGCAATGTTAAATTTAAACACAAACACATATAAAATCAGGTGGTTAATATGCACCACCTGAAGCTTTTATTTGAAGAAAACTCTGTGATACAAAATGTACACAGCTGCCGTTTTACAACTCTTTGCTTCTTAGGATATTCAAGAAACCCTAAGCAAATATGTCTGTTTTCTCAACCTACAAAGAGTTGCTACACTTGGTTATATATCCCAAGTTTTACAAGTACTACTGGAATAAGATAATACTAATCTAATTCTAGTTGACTTGCTACTACACTCCAAATACACATGTAGCCGAAAGGTTGTCCTTGTGTTCAGACATGTCTCCTGCACCTTTCTTGTATTCATAGTGTAAATAGAATGCTTCTTTCTTCTGTGTTTCCAAAGTATGGCTGCCATACTGCTTTTTGTATCTACTATCAACCCATGTGATCTGTCAGTCAAACTTAGTCCTTATCAACTGCTAATCCCCAGCTAATCATAGAAGACAGTGTCAATGATTATCCGTTGATGTTGTACCCTGACATCCGTTGATGATGTATTGATCGGTATCCGTTGATATTGAGACTTGAGCTGTATCCGTTGATAGAGAGGATTTGAGTTGCATCCGTTGATAGAGTTTTGTCTTCATCTGTTGATACACTTTCACTTAGACAGAATTACATAGCATAGCTTATTTACAATTGGCTACCCTATTCTGCCTATCCGTTGATGGTCAACATGACTGTGGATAAAAACACTATCAACTGATAACATAGAGATACTGCAGTATGCTACAAAACCTCATCCGTTGATGAGCTACCTGTCAACGGATAGAGTTATAAATCCTCATCCGTTGACAGCTACAAAACCTTAAACAATTTGATTGATTGTGAAGTTATCATCAAGTACAACATATTCCTAACAATCTCCCCCAATTTATACTTGATGGCAATAAAGCATAAATTCAGGACCTTGATGATAACAAAACATTCCTAAAGATATATAAAGAACAATGCATAAATTGTATTAAGCTACAAAAATTAAAAAACTGAAAGTTTGAGAAATTTACAGAGAAGTGCTCCTCTAGACTGAGCAGATTAAGACTGTTTCTTTTCTCTTGTTGGCATCACCCTTGATTTTCCTTCTTTGGCAGAGTTGGACTCAATCTGTATTTGGAGTTGCCTATAGAAGGCATCTTCTTCATCTACCTTTGGATTTAGCTTTTGTTGTAACCATCTCAGGTATTGAGAACTAGCCTTTGGTAGTTGGTCTTCTAACCTGAAGAATCTCCTGTTACCATCTTCATCCCTGAACTCCATCATCCAGAAGGGTTGAAGGTGGATTTTCTGTCCATTGTATGGGATCTTCATTTTCCTTGGTAGACTTGATGGTGAGTTCCATTCCCTCCTTATTTGTTCTATTCTGTCCAGTATCTCCCCTTTTGCTATCTTGGAGAACCCTGTGTATCTCTTGATTGCAGAGAACACTTTGGTTAAGGTATGATAATTTTCTCCAAGAACCCTCTGTAGTGGCCATGTCCTTTCCATTCCTCCCTTGTATACAAAGACCAATCTTTCAGGCAAATGTTTATATTTGTCAATTCCTCTTACTTCTGACAATTCATCCAGATAAAGATTCATGCCAGAGTATTCTTCAATATCTGCCTGATAGATAAAATCATCCTTGTTTTCCAAGATTGGCTGCCTGACAATTGCAGGTACCCTAGCAACTTGAATTGGTTCCTTTGAAGGTTGCTTCCTTGGTTTCCTTTTCTTCTGTATAGGCTTCTGTTGAGGCTTCAGCAAGAATGAAGGAACCTCAATGGAGTCAAGATTCATTGGTTCCTCTTTAGGTACTATGGGATCACCATGGAAATTCACAGCAGGGTTGAATACTTTTACAGAAGTAGGTTGTGGTGAGCCAACTGTCTCCTTGTTTTCAATTTCTGGAGAGACAGGCCTCCTTGCCTTTGATTTTATTCTCTTAGATTTGGATTTGGGGACTGATTTCCCTTTCTTTTTGAATTTGGGAACTTCCTCAGGTTCCCTCAATTCATCCTCTACCTCATCCATTAACTCTTGAGCCAGCCTTGCTTGCTTCTCATCTGAGTTTTCATATTGATATTCAGTGCTTGGTTGAGATTCTCTTAGCAGCCTTGAAGTCTCTTCTCTCTTGGCTTCAACAAATCTAGGATGGCTGTTGGATATGTTTAGAACTTTTCCATTCCTTATGATTACAGCCATCCATTCTCTTACACAACTGTTAGCCTTCTCCTTGAATTCCTTAATTTGCTTACCCATCAGCTTCTCTTCATCATCCTTGGGAAATGGAAAGTCCAGTTGTAGCTTGTTCTTCCCATTTGCTTTTGGTGGTGAGTAGGGTCTTGTTTTGATGTAGGGTTCAAATTCTTTAACATGAGAAGGCTCAGCATCATAGAATGTAGGAGCCACAATTGCTGGAGTGAGCACCTTCAGAATTGTTGTAGATATTGTTGGAGCTGAGGTTTGGCTAGAGAACAGAGTTGATGCAATAGATTGATTGATCAATCTTTCTGTCCTCATTATCCTTTCATAGTTTTCCTCTTTCATCTTTTGTAGAGCTTCAATTTTGGCTAGCTTTTCCTCTTCTGTCAAGTTTGAGAAATCAAACTCTTCAGATAAAGCTACTTGTTCAGGTTTGGATTTGCTGGGGGAAGCTGTGACAATGAATTCCTGTGGATTGACCACTATGGTAGGCTGCTGCTCCCCCTCACTTGCTGCTTCCCTGCTTTCAGAAATTAAGATTTGACTTGTAGTTGCCACAGCCTCTTCCACTTTCTCCCCCTTTTTGTTAGCATCAAGGGTTTGACTAGAAGTTGGGGCTGCAACTAACTTTTCTAGCAGTTGGGTTTGCAGTTTCTGATGTTGAAGAAATTGCTCCATCTGGGATTCCATCTTTTCCACTCTTGAGGTGAGGAGTTGCACAGACTTAGTCAGGTTGTCTTCTTTGATGAACCTTTGTTGCAACACCCTCTGAGTGGCTGTAGGAGCTAGTTGCTCTAGCTTGGAATCCACAGAGATCTTCACATCCTTGATTTCTTGTTTGACCTCCTCTAAGTTGGATCTCTGAATCACCATTTGCATCTTTTGTAACTTAAGGGAGTCAATTGCCTGTTGAAGAACAACCTTTCTCTGTGGATCTGCTTCTGGGTGCTCAGCCAGGGCAGATTTATATTGCCTTATGATTTCCATATCAAGTTGATGATAGGTGTAGTTGTGAGCAAATGCAAAATCATGAATACTGCTACCACCTTCATCTTCAGGGCTCTGGCTGTCTTCATCTTCAGAATCTTCAAATTCTTCACTCTCAGCAGTGGTTGGCAGAGCTTCTATAGATTCCTTAGCTCTAAGTAGAGACTGTGAGGTGTGCACTAGGTGCATTGCCTCCTCTGCTTCCACATTGCCCTGTTGTGCCAGAATTTGATAGGCAGGAACAGGGTGAGTAAAGGTTTCAGCATCCAAAGAAATGGAGTCAATCATGGACTGATATTCTCTTTGATATTCCATTTCCTTGGCTGCATCCTCAACCTCCATTGACTCACTAGCAATGGCTGCTTCTTCCATCCTTATTTCTCCTGTAGTCCCTTCTCTCCCCTCATCTCTCTTTTCTTGCATCAAGGGCTCCCCTTGGCTCACACCTCTCACACCCTCACCTTCACCTACTAAGGTGGAACTCTCAAACTCTCCTTTTTCCTGACCGGAAGAAATGGCCAGCCTCTCATTATTTACCTCTCCTTTTGCCTGCTCACAAGGCAGCCTCTCACTCCCTTCCCTCAATCCTAAAAGTGTTTCAACTACTGAGAACTCCTCCACACTTGACACAGGAATGTCAGATATAGCAGTGGTAGAGTGAGTTATCAACGGATAAGGAATATCCGTTGATGGAGTAGTTATAGCTGTCAACGGATGGCTAGATAGAGGCGCATCCGTTGATGGAGAAACACTTGTCAACGGATGAAGGATATCCGTTGAGGAAGGAATAATTTTATCCGTTGAAGAGAAAACCAACACTGAATCTATGGAGATTGATTTTAAGTTCGAGGCCACAGTCTGTGTTGAGAATTCTGGAAGGGAAGATTGATGGTCCAACAAATCATCTAAAAGATGATGACCACCAATTTTAGAGTGGGGCTTCTCCAAGAATCTTAAAGATGGAGAATCAGGAATTGATGTAGATATCATATCCACATACAGAGATGGAGTTGGTGATGGTGGATTGTAATGTGTATCGATTTGAAGATTGAGATCAAGGGGCTGTGACTCCACATTTATTGAAGCCACATCAAACTGAGTTTGAGAAGGTAAAGTTTCCTGTACTGTGTGTGCACCCTGTGATTCCCCTGTGGTTTTAGATTTCACTCTTCTTCCATAGGTTTTTGAGATTGGGCTATATGTGTCTCTAACCCTCTTGTGCAGTGTTCCTTGTGGGGAACTTGATACAGTAGTCACACTCTGTTGAGAGAGTGTAACTAGAATTTGGCTTGTAGTTACATTAGCAGTCTTTTGAGACTGAAATGGTGGTTGCACTCATCTCTCCTTCTTTATCTTTAGGGCTTCTTTGATGTTCACCCTGTCCCTCACCACTCACTACCACCTTCACACTCCCCTCAAGAGTTTTGGTGGATTTTACAACAGGTGTCTTTTGAGAGACACTTGAGGTTTGATTTTTAGAATGTGGTTTTGGAACTCTGGATTTGGTCACTTTGGTAGGAGCCTGTTTGGTCACAACTACAGACTCCATTGTGACACTAGAAGGCAAAGAAATTTGGGGGTTGGAGATAGGAGTTTCAGAGTTAGAGATAGTTACCTGAACAATTGGTAAATATACCAATTGTACTCCTGCATTGAGGTTCATTCGAATTAGGTCACTTAAGACTCTCTTCTCCTGAACAAAACATTGAAACTTGCTATCCGGGTTAGCAATGGATAGCTTATTCTCAGATACATGCAGTGCTAAGAGCATTAAAAATCTAGCAAAGTAGATATTCTTGCTCCTAGTTTCCTTTTTACCCAACTTTGCAGCTATCTCATACATAACTAATGTGCCAAAATTATAGAATTTATCATTTAAGAGCATACACATCATAGTTAGCATGGACAGGGTAACAGCATCAAAATTACTAATTTTGCCTGAAAAAGTTTTAATGAAGGCATCACAGAAATAGCTCCATTCTTTAACCATTCCTTTCCTAACAATTTTCCCTAAGTTTTCAGTACTAAGGGCATAATTAATAGAATTAAGCATGGCAACAATTTCAGCATCAGTGGGTACTTTCAGACAGTTATTCTCAGGCAATTTTAAACAAGCAGTTATTACATCAGAATTAACCACATAGTTTTTACCCTTTAAAGAAAAAGCAATTGTACCGTCTGTGCCATTGTACTCAGCAGATGTCCACATTTCTTCAATTATCTCGTGGATTAAGGGAGTGGTAGCCGTCATAGCATATGACAGTTTGCATTTCTTCACGAAACTCATCAAAGTGTGGTAAGCTTCTGGAGCATTCACTGTGTCAACAAAGGCCGCGAAATTGTTCTTCTCATAGGTAAACCCAGTGGAGGACATCATCTTAACAATGGGCGCCATTGAAGTGTTTGAACTTTGGTTACAGAGAGTTTTAGAGAAGAAGATGCAGTTAGCTTTTGATATGCTTGAAAATGAATAAAAGTGAGATGTGAGAGTACAAGTCAGCCTTTTATATTTTTCAAGAATTAAAAATGAAATAATTAAAAGTAATTACTCCATTGGTCAAAAGTAACTGTCAGATAATAAATGAAAAGAAAATAAGTACAACCATGATTAGATATACACAGTTACCAACGGTTATATAAAAAAAATGTATATCAACGGATATAGAATGAACGGTTGAGATACAGTTTATCCGTTGATGACGTGGATAGCCTGTTACCCGTTGACATGCGAAAATCTAGTAATGTGTTTATACTATCAACGGATAAAAGGATATCCGTTGATAAACTAATTTTGCCTTAGACAAAATTCCTGCAGAAAATTTTTCTGAAAGTTTTAACATTCAAGTAAATCAAAACACATTTCTAGCTTCAATGCAGTGAAATCAAATATCACTAGGAATTATGACAAGTTAAGCATACCTAGCTCACCTACCAATCTTGTGAATGTGGATTCATCAAGAGGCTTGGTGAAGATATCTGCAAGCTGCATTTCACTTGGCACAAAGTGCATTTCTACTGTACCATTCATCACATGTTCTCTAATGAAGTGGTATTTGATGTCAATGTGCTTGGTTCTCGAATGTTGCACTGGATTCCCTGTGATGGCAATAGCACTTGTGTTGTCACAGAAAATTGGAATCTTCTCAACTTTTAGACCATAGTCAATGAGTTGGTTTCTCATCCATAGAATCTGTGCACAACAGCTTCCAGCAGCAATGTACTCAGCTTCAGCTGTTGAGGTGGAGACTGAGTTTTGTTTCTTACTGAACCATGAAACAAGCCTGTTTCCTAGAAATTGACAGGAACCTGTAGTACTTTTTCTGTCAACTCTGCAACCTGCATAATCTGCATCTGAATAGCCAGTTAGATCAAAATCAGATTCTCTTGGGTACCAAATGCCAAGGTTTGGTGTTCCCTTAAGATATCTGAAAATTCTTTTAATAGCTATTAAGTGAGACTCTCTAGGGTCAGCTTGAAATCTAGCACAAAGACAAGTAGAAAACATTATATCAGGTCTACTAGCTGTTAGGTATAGAAGTGAACCTACCATGCCTCTATAGCTTGAGATGTCCACAGACTTTTCCTTAGTATTCAACTCAAGCTTAGTTGCAGTGGCCATAGGTGTTTTAGCAGATGTACAATCCATTAAGTCAAATTTCTTTAAGAGATCATAAATATATTTTGTTTGACTTATGAAAATGCCCTCATTAACTTGCTTTACTTGTAGGCCAAGAAAGTAAGTTAATTCACCCATCATGCTCATTTCATACCTACTTTGCATAAGTTTGGCAAACTTTTTGCAAAGCTTCTCATCTGTAGACCCAAAAATAATATCATCTACATAGATTTGAACAAGCATTGAAGAGCCATTAATATCCCTATGAAATAAGGTTTTATCTACTGTACCTCTAGTGAAGTGGTTCTCCAAAAGAAATTGAGATAAAGTGTCATACCAGGCTCTTGGTGCTTGCTTCAAACCATAAAGTGCTTTCATGAGAAGATATACATATTCTGGAAATTCTGGATCCTCAAAACCAGGAGGTTGATGGACATAGACCTCTTCTTCCAGTTCCCCATTTAGAAAGGCACTTCTGACATCCATCTGATAGACTTTGGAATAGACTTTGAAATTGGCTAGAAAGATTCTTATTGCCTCAAGTCTTGCCACTGGAGCAAAAGTTTCATCAAAATCTATTCCTTCTTCTTGAGAGTAGCCCTTTGCCACTAATCTAGCTTTATTCCTCACAATTATGCCATTTTCATCTGTCTTATTCTTGAGAACCCATTTAGTACCTATGACACTTCTATCATCAGGTTTGGGCACAAGTTTCCATACTTTATTTCTTTCAAATTGGTTTAGCTCTTCTTGCATTGCTAACACCCAATCTGGATCTAGAAGGGCATCTTCCACTTTCTTAGGTTCCTCTTGAGACAGAAAGCTACTGTATAGACATTCTGCTTGAGTGGCCCTTCTAGTTTGGACTCTTGAATTTGATTCACCAATGATTAACTCAAATGGATGATTTCTAGTCCATTTTCTTGCAGGTGGAAGGTTTGATCTTGATGAGGTTGCTTCATTTCCATGATCATGTTGATTTAGCATTGAATTTTGACCTTGAGAAACTCCCCCTGAGTTTGTTGTCCTTGCTGAGTTATGAAGTTGACTGTCAATGGATGCATCATTTTGCCTGTCGACGGATGCTTGAGAATATCTGTCAACGGATGCATCTCTAATAGTGTCAACGGATGTTACAGAATGACTGTCAACGGATGCTTCATTTTCAGTGTAAGCATCACTTCTAGTTGGTATAACAGCTCTAGGTGGATATCTGTGGTCATGATCTTCATTTTCCTCATCATCATCATAGTACATTCTTCCTTCACCTTCATTCTCAAATTCCAACTTTTCATGGTAACCTTCATCATTTAGGCCTAGAATCTTTTGATCATCAAACACAACATGTACAGATTCCATAACAATGTTGGTTCTTAGATTGTAGACCTTGTAGGCTTTCCCTGCTGCATATCCAACGAAAATAGCTTCATCTGCCTTTGCTTCAAATTTGCCCAAGTTATCTCCATGATTCCTTAGCACAAAACACTTACATCCAAAGACATGTAGGAAAGCTAAAGTTGGTTTCTTGTTGGTTAATAACTGATAAGGAGTCATTCCTCTAGCTTGATTGACCAAGGAAATATTCTGAGTAAAGCATGCAGTGTTGACAGCTTCAGCCCAGAAATATGTTGGTAACCTTGATTCACTTAACATTGTTCTAGCTGCTTCAATGAGAGTTCTGTTTTTCCTTTCAACAACCCCATTTTGTTGAGGTGTTCTGGCAGCAGAAAACTCATGGACAATTCCATTCTCTTCACAGAAAATCTTCATTGTGGAATTCTTGAATTCTGTACCATTGTCACTCCTGATTCTTTGTACTCTGTCTTCAGAACCATTGTTTAGCATTCTGAGGTGATTGATGATGATTTCACTTGCACAATCCTTGGAGTGCAGGAAGAAGGTCCATGTGAACTTAGAAAAATCATCTACAATCACCAGACAGTATTTCTTCTTTGAAATAGACATGACATTTACTGGACCAAATAAATCCATATGCAGCAATTGAAGAGGCTTAACAATGGATGACTCTGTCTTGCTTTTGAAGGATGATTTCTTTTGTTTCCCTAATTGGGATTCCTCTAGCAAGATCCTTTCTTACCAAATCATTCATAACTTTAAAATTCAAATGTGACAGCTTCTTATGCCATAGCCAACTCTCATCCTTACTTGCTTTGCTGAAGAGACAAGTAATGGATTCTGAGCATGCTGAATTGAAGTCAGCTATGTAAACATTTCCTTTTCTAAAGCCTGTCAATACCACATTGTTGTCTTCCTTGGCAGAAACAACACAGGCTTCTTTTGTGAACTTTACTACATAGTCTTTGTCACAAATCTGACTGATACTCAGCAAATTGTGCTTCAAACCTTTAACTAAAGCCACTTCTTTAATGATGACATTGTCTTTTGAAATCAGGCCATATCCCTTAGTATATCCTTTGCTGTCATCTCCAAAGGTAATTCTTGGGCCAGCTCCTTCCTTGAACTTTGTGAGCAGGGTTGAATCTCCTGTCATGTGCCTAGAGCATCCACTGTCTAGGTACCATAGATTCCTTCTGTTTCCCTGCACACATTTTAAAAACAAATCAAGTTGATTTTGGTACCCAAGCTTCCTTGGGTCCTTTCTTGTTAGCCTTTGACTTTGCACTCTTAGCATTCTTCAACTTAGGTGTAGATGCTTGAGTGATGGGGTTTGACAAATGCTCATTTGCATGAATATTGGATGCATGCATGTGTGGAAAATTGGCATACATATTATTCATGTTAGGTATGTTCCATGACATTTGTGGCACATTCATAGATTGAAAGTAAGGAGTAGACATATATGGCATGTTCACATATGGATTTGAAAAACTAGCATTTTGATACAAACCAGGCATAACAGGCATTGCAGGCATACATGGCATTGGTTGAGCTACATGAACAGGAGCCTTGTTGACAATCTTGCAATTAGAAGATAGATGATTGACACTATTACAATTACTACAAGTTTTCCTAGGAGCAAACTTGTCAGGAGAGTAATTGTTTTTCTTGTTGATGCCTATCTTACCATTTCTGTTCTTTTTCTTTTTGCCCTCAATTTCTACCTTTTCATTGTCCGATTTACCAACAGCCTTTTTGTTGTGTAAATCACCTGTCTTAGCCTTCCCACTGGATTTGGTTTTGCTGCACTCACCACTAACAAAATTCTTGTTTACTGAACCATACTTGATATCCGGTTTCCTAAGTTCCTTCTTACTAACAGACTTTTTGTTAGTCGACGGATACCTCTCATCCGTTGACGGTTCATCTGTCAACGGATGATCACTATCCGTTGATTCACAAATAGTCTCTAGATCCTCAAGGCTAGGTTCTAGCTCCTTTTTCTTTTGAGTCCAGGTATCCTTCACAAATGATTCTATTCCCTGAACTTCTATTATGTTTTGAGAAATATTCCTACAACTTTGAAATTTAGCAATTATCCCTTGTTCTTTTTCAAACTGGTCTTTTAAAATCAGTTCTCTTTTTAACACAGCTTCAAGTTCACTTTTAGCATTATTGCAATCAACTCTCATTTTCTCAAATTCTAGAAATTGAGATTCTAGAGCAGCATTTCTATCACTTAAAAACAGATTAGACTCTTTAATTCTATTGTTCTCTTTAGTAAGTGATTTAAGAGTAACACTTAAGTGATATAGTTCAGTAGACATTTCATCTATAACACTATTGCATTCCTCTTTAGTGAGCTCAGAGAGATTAGTAGAAAATACCTGATTGCTAGCTGAACTTGCTTCCTGCTCTCCAGAATCAGCCATTAAAGCAAGGTTGACTAACTCAACATCATCATCAGAATGATTGTCATCAACAGCCCAGTCATACTCTTGGGTCAAGAATGCCTTTCCTTTCTGCCTGAGAAGATCAAAATATTTCTTCTTATAGTCAACAGCATCAGTTGGCTTTCCCTTGTTCTCAGATCTAGGTTTCCTGCATTCACTTATCATATGACCAGCAATTCCACAATTGTAGCATTTAATTTTGGATTTATCCACATAGTTGCTTGTGGAAAAATCCTTGTTAAATGGCTTGGCCACCCCAGAGTTTCTCTTGAATTTCAGCTTAGAGAATCTCCTAGATAGAAAAGCTAAGTGCTCATCTATCTCATCCAATTCATCCTGCTGAAGAGCATTCAATTCCTCAGACACCTTTTCCTTGCTCCTGCTTGATTCTGCTCTACCTTTACAAACCTCCCTGTTTGGTGTAGAACTAGCAGTTTCTGTCCTTTCCTCCTTTTGCTCCAAGTTGGCAACAAGTGCAACTGACCCACTTTTCTTTTGAGACTTCTCAATCTCTTCATCCTGCTCCATTTCCAGCTCATAGGTCTTTAAAGTTCCATAGAGCCTTTCAAGAGTAAATGTCTTGTACTCTTGAGTGTTTCTTAGAGAAACAGTCATTGGCTTCCATTCCTTGGGCAGTGATCTCAGAAATTTGAGATTAGAATCTTTAACTTGATAGATTCTTCCATACAGTTTTAAACCATTTAGTAGCTTTTGAAATCTACTAAATGTATCATTCAATGTTTCTCCACTCTTAAAGTGAAAATGTTCATACTGTTGGATTAGTAGTTGCATCTTGTTTTCCCTTACCTGTTTTGTTCCTTCACACAGGGTTTGAACAATGTCCCATACTTCCTTGGCGGTAGTGCAGTTAATAACATTGTCAACCATGTCTGTTTCTAGACCATTGAACAGAATATTCATGGCCTTTTTGTCTTTGTGGACTTCTGCAATATCTTCAAGACTCCACTCAGAAACAGGTTTGGGAATGAGAGTGTCAGGCACATCATCAGCCAGGCCAACTCTTGTTGCTGTCTTCATTGGAACGTGAGGACCCTTGTCAATGCAATCCACAAAACCCTCATCAATAGACGAGAGATGTAGACGCATTTTTACTTTCCAGTGAAAGTAATTTTCTCTATCAAGAACTGGAATCTTTACTCCATAATCCTTCTTAGACATGTTGGAAGTGTGTTGATCTTTAAACTTCAAATATGTTAGAAGCTTGCTCTGATACCAATTGTTATTCCCAGATTACACACTTGTATAATTGTAGAAGGGGGGGTTGAATACAATTCTTGATATTTATAAATTTCTGATAAGAACTCCAGAAATTTATGCAGAGATAATTGCAATGTAAGATTTAAACACAAACACATATAAAATCAGGTGGTTAATATGCACCACCTGAAGCTTTTATTTGAAGAAAACTCTGTGATACAAAATGTACACAGCTGCCGTTTTACAACTCTTTGCTTCTTAGGATATTCAAGAAACCCTAAGCAAATATGTCTGTTTTCTCAACCTACAAAGAGTTGCTACACTTGGTTATATATCCCAAGTTTTACAAGTACTACTGGAATAAGATAATACTAATCTAATTCTAGTTGACTTGCTACTACACTCCAAATACACATGTAGCCGAAAGGTTGTCCTTGTGTTCAGACATGTCTCCTGCACCTTTCTTGTATTCATAGTGTAAATAGAATGCTTCTTTCTTCTGTGTTTCCAAAGTATGGCTGCCATACTGCTTTTTGTATCTACTATCAACCCATGTGATCTGTCAGTCAAACTTGTCCTTATCAATTGCTAATCCCCAGCTAATCATAGAAGACAGTGTCAATGATTATCCGTTGATGTTGTACCCTGACATCCGTTGATGATGTATTGATCGGTATCCGTTGATATTGAGACTTGAGCTGTATCCGTTGATAGAGAGGATTTGAGTTGCATCCGTTGATAGAGTTTTGTCTTCATCTGTTGATACACTTTCACTTAGACAGAATTACATAGCATAGCTTATTTACAATTGGCTATCCTATTCTGCCTATCCGTTGATGGTCAACATGACTGTGGATAAAAACACTATCAACTGATAACATAGAGATACTGCAGTATGCTACAAAACCTCATCCGTTGATGAGCTACCTGTCAACGGATAGAGTTATAAATCCTCATCCGTTGACAGCTACAAAACCTTAAACAATTTGATTGATTGTGAAGTTATCATCAAGTACAACATATTCCTAACATATAAAAAAAATGGAAATGCTATATTAGAGTGTGTTTTGTAGTGATATTTAGGGTCATGTTTTTGAGCTGTAATATTTAGGACCATTTTTTTTTCAAATTGTGATATATGGGACCAATACCCTATTTTGTTACTCTGTCCTAGAACTAAAAGACTAATAAAATTATAACACGCCCTAATTTTTAGGATTTTTAAAAAAAATATTCAAGTTATATAAAAAAAATTTAAAATACGGTGTAATCTCATATGCCATCATAAATGTAACTATTACAATCTAAGACCTGAAATTTAACTGCTTGCAACCTCCTGCACACCCATATATACAATTTTTATCATATTTTTACAAAAAAAATTAAAAAACTTGTTTATTTTTAATAATTTCCCTAAAAATTATTACTACTTTGAGAATTTACCCAAAATTCTAGGTTTAAAATTTCTCTTTGCAAAAATAACATCTCCTTCAATCAATTGCATATTTACTATCCTAATTGCAAAAATACTATCTTTCATTTTCCAACCTAATTTTATTTTTAAAAAAAAATAATTCGGAGAACTTCATCGATTTTTTTTTAAAATTTTTTTTAAGGTGGGGTGATTTTGGTGGATTTGATTGGATTCAGTTGCATGTGGTTGCATTCAGTTGCATGTTGCCCTGCGAGCCTTGCAACCCAAATCCACCAAAATCACCCTACCTTAAAAAAAAAAAAAAAAAGAGATGAACAGTGACCTGCCACGTGGCAGGTTACTGTTCATCCGATTGATGGGCAGTCTGGGCAGGGGGGAAGGGGAGACGTAATTTCTAGTATTTTTGCAATTTAAAATTTAGTTTAGTAAAATTGCAAATAACTATTCTTAACAAAAGTAAATGTGCAAAAATTTACTTTTTCCTATTTATTTATGAGAAAAGCCCTACTACTTTTTAGCATTTTAATTTAATCTGTTAAACTGATTTTGATTAATTTTTGTATTTTGCAAAAATATATCCAAATCTAGTAGCAAAGTGAATGAACTCATAACGCACCTTACGAGTTTCTAGTTTTTTTGGGCTTTAGACTATGTTTAATGATTGGACCCAGTGGACCCATTTCTCGTAGAATTGTCTGTCAGGCCCAGTTTCTAGATTCTTTTTTTATATATAAATGCAAAAACACAACAATTCGTTCCACTGTCAATTCTGCTGCTGCTGCTGTTGTGTTGTCTCAGGTAAAAGCCCTTGTTCCATCTTTTTGTATCTCTGTCCAATCTATATATGTTCGTGTCTTTGTTACATAATCTCATTGGTTTATATAAAAAGATGTACATATGTTTCATGGGTTCGAGTGATCATTAAATTAATCTTGTGCCTCAATGTTTCATGTCTAATTATTAATTGGTTTTGCATTTTACTCTTGCCCGCTGAATTACTATGTTGTTTTTGTTGGAAATGAAGTTTTGACAGATAGTATCAAGAAAAGATTTTGTTTCGTGATATAAGAGTTTGATCAAATTAATCTCATGAGAAATGTTACTTCCTGTGTAATTTGAGAGCTTGGTTAACAATATCGAGCTCTACTCGAAGTGACCAACTAAACAAGGGTGATGGAAATTTGGATGGAACATTAAATTATCTGTGGAAAAGAGGGGAAGTGATCATTGGGTATTAGTTGAAGCTAATCAAGCGACAGCATTTCACAAGTTTTAACTTATTAATTATACTGTTTTTTCGGCTTTCTTTCTAATTATTGATTGCGGATTTCAGACCTATATGCAATGCCATAAAAGTTATGTGTAACGATGAACAAATATTCGTTGTGAACTCATTTCTGTGCTCTTTTTTTTTTTTTTTGGCTCAATTCTTTGTGCTCTTTCCCTTTGCACCTTAGTGAGTTTCCACTATTTGTTATCTGTTTATCTCGTTTGGAATTATATTAGTTGATGTCTCAGCCGCTTGCCAGAATTTTTGAATTCATTGTTTAATTGGATTATATATTTTTGACATTGTTCTGTGCAATTTCATTATTGTTACAGATTTGTAATCTAATTAATAGTTGATAGTTCCTTGTTTTGATTCCACATGCATGTGTTTTGACATCAACACCTGTAATATATTCTATATATGTAGTGCTTTAATAAAAAAAAACGTAATGTTGAGATAAATCTATACCAGTATACAATATATATTGTTATTTGATATACAGGTGTGTTGAATTACCAATCTCCATCAAATTAGAATATGTGGGAACCAGTAGCATACAAGATATTCGGTTGTCGAATCTTCACCACATTAGTGTAATGAGTTCTATTGTGGATTCACTGTTTCCAAAAGAGGGTATAGTTTTGTCTGTGTTACTTTCACTTCATTAATGTAATAATTGTTGTTAAATGTTCATTGTTCTGAAATTCGGGTATAGTCAATATTGTGCATGTCACCTTCACTTCACATGTACAATGGTTCTCATTAAGGTTTTGCGATTCCGAGAATACATTAACAATTGTGTATCGAAAGTTCCAAGTGTAGTTGTCAAGGCTATAATGCAATCGGTTTTGGGAAGCATTCATAACGCATTAGAATTAGTAGGCTAGGTTATGTCTTTTGGATTCTTGGCGTCTAGGCAATGCCCAGGCATTCTTTGGTCTTCACAAAAACTTTCTTCATTCTTATTTAGCTGCTTTATTTTCTTTTATGCTTACAAATATGTCTTCCTATTTAGTATATGTAATAAGATGTAAATATATGTAGATATTCTTGGTTCAGAAATAATATTTCGTTTCTCAAACATGTTTTTTGCTTTGTTTTCTGGCTACTTTTATTTTCTTTGGAGGCAACAAGAAACATGTCTTTCTATGTATACACATATGCTACCTTTCTATATCGTGAAATAGTTGTGGATAGTAGTATCATAATATATATCAAGAGCAAAATAATTTATATATGTAGTATTTGTTGAACGCTTAATCGCCTAATGGATGCCTAGGTGAGTGCCTTGTTCAGTCAGTTTGATGGCGTCTAGGTTCGCTTTACCCCTTGACAAGTATTGTTTCAGCATGTCTAATATGTTTTTTGTGCGGTCTGTATCGTAAAGAGGTTTTTTTGAAGGAGACCTATAATCTATTATATTTTATTAATTGGGATGCCCTCCGGCTAAAAGTTTTCAATGCGTTTTTTGACTGAATTATATAAATTTACATTACTTTTGTATTCTGTTTAGCATCCTTGCTTCAGAATATTGTATCCATAGTATATAAACACTGAAGTACTGTTCAGTTGGTTGTTATAGGAAATGCTAAGATTTATTTGTTCACTTCACCTTTATACTGTTATCTGATTTATGTTCATTATTGTTTTTGACATACAATCATTGTTAATTTGTTATTATAGTTTTTGATGTTAGATAAGTTTAAGAAAAAGGTTGGAAACAGGGTATGATTTACTAATTACAACTTAGATCTTATAACATTTGGTATGATTTATTAGTTTGTTCTTTTCAGGGTTGACTGTTTATAGAAAAGCATCTCTTTCTCTCTCCATTTAATCTTTGACGAATTTACACTTTGCATCCCTAGTGTTATAATGGAAAAACAAATCTCAGAAATTAAAGTAAATAGATTAATTAATTTCCAATGGGTTGTTATTCAATAGCGTAGCTACTCATAATGTAGGAGCAACCTCTTCTGGATCATACAAAATGCCTCATTACCTCAAATATGCAATTTTTTTGTCGAGTATCTCAAATATAGATATGTGTGTGTATTTGTATCTTTTATTTCTGCATTTGTAGCTGGCAGTCATTTATCAATGTTTCTTCTTCATTTGCTAGCAGAAGCTGAAGCGTATTTGAATATCGAACAATATTGGTATTTAAAGTGAGGCAAGAGACATAATGCTTCAGATCAAATTGAGAAGCAAGGATGGTCCCTCTACAGAAGGTGTTGTAGGGGTAAAGGCATCTTCAGGTGGTGAGGCAACCACAGTAGCATGCCCCGATCACCTTAATATTGCTGATCTTCCGGTCGCCAAAAGAGTTGGCTCAGTAACTGCTAGTTCTGTTGTCAAAACTGTGGGTCGTAAAGCACGTCCTCAAATGGGTGAAAGAATTCATATATGTGTTCGCTGTGATTTCCCAATTGCTATATATGGACGTCTGGTACGAGCAAAATATAACTCTCTACTTCAACTGATTATCCTGTTTTCAAAACCCTTGTCGTAGGAAATAAGTGCTTGCGTTTTCTTTTCTTTTCTGTTTTTATAACCCTTTAGCATGTTCATACATACAAAAATGAGTGTGAGGACTGAGGAGTTAAATACTAAATACTAATACATCTTTGTGTTTGCATTCTTCTCAAATTTCAACTTCCAACTTTTTATGTGCCCTATTTTTTTTCCTCATTAGGTAAGTTTACTTGATATATATTGGTTATAATCATTTTTCCTTTTCATCTTAAAACAAAACCTAGTAATAGATGTAACGGTACAGTTGGTTATGTAATCTTATAAGATTTACAACTTTAATAAGAGCATTTATAGCATGTGGACAGCCTAACACATTGCAAATTTTACTAAGCAATATGATCAGTATTATTTCCAATATAAGCCAGGTAACCTTTCTCAATTAATTAACTATTTGATTATTTTTGTTGTGATCAATACCGATCATGAATTCATGATCTATACAATTTTGTGTCTCGCTACATGTAAGAAAATACTGCTTTCTCTGATCATCCCCACCCAGCTTATCCAGATCTATGGCTGTCGCATGTTTCTCTTTCTGTGCAAATATGTATAGCTATAAATTTATTATCCTTTTCTATTGCAAGTCCCTCCTAAGTGGATAGTCTTCCCAGGATATATCAGTTCAAATAAAAGAACACTGAATTAAAGGTAAACCTCCTTTAGCCCTAACTTATATTAGAGAAAAAAGAGGCAATTATAATCAAACAAAATTACAGAATTCCGGACCTGAGCAGTTATTTTACATGATTAACTCATAACCACGTCTTGTTCATATTCGAAATTCCCCTTCGCCATGTTCACTAGTCAGCATCAAAATACGTTTTTCGTTCATCCCTGGAGGGAAGCTGGATTCTTTATTTGATAAACAAAACTCCGGAGAATGTAAAAATATTTGACTAGAAAAACCAATTGTGAATGTTGCCATTTTGACATTTTGGTCTGAGTTTGAAAATTATGTATCAAATGACTATCTGACATTGTGAAAGTGTCATATTCTTGCACTTATAATCTTGTTCTATTGCAGAGCCCTTGCGACCATGCTTTCTGTTTGGACTGTGCAAGGAGTGATTCAACATGCTCTTTGTAAGGATTCATTTCCCATGATGTACTTACAAATTGCATGTTATATAATTTCTTTTGTGTTGATGACTTGAGCTAAAACCATTGAAGGCTACTCAGTTGTATTGGATTATAGGCAGAAATGCATAACACTTAATTTTCGGTCATATTAATGAACAACTTTCTATCAATAAAACAACTAGGTCCCATGCACACTTTTCCTGGTGAACCACTATTTTCAGTTAAATCTTTTATTTGTGAAAATACTGATTTGTGAGTCCTATGTTTTTAATTTTGTGTTTGTTTGCAGTTGTGATGAACGTATTCAGAAGATCCAGACAATTAAGGTGCATGAAGAGATCTGGATATGTGCTGCTCCTCATTGTTTTAAGTCTTTTCTTAAGAAAGATGAATTTGATACTCATGTTCGTAGGAGCCATGCTGACCTTGTTAAGAAGAATGACTCAGAGGCTGCCAGTGCTAGAAAACCAACTTCAGAGTCTACTGTTCAAGCACCAGCAAAGTCTGCGTCATCTCCTAGCTCCAGCTTTCAGCAGAGGGATTAACATGAAGGTATGCAGCCGAAGCTCAGTCGTTGTCATTCCTTCACTGGTGGTGCTGGAGAGTAATGAATTTTCTATTCTTTTTTTAATCCAGCTTAGTATGTACTATCCTTTAAAAGCTTCTGGAGTTTTGGTCAGCCATCTCATGCAGGTGCTAATGCTAAACTTAAGAAATGTGTTAGCGATTTGAAAACTATGTGTACTTTGTCACCAGACTGCAGTCCTAAGTGATTTTCAGTCTGTTCTTGAACTATGTTGTCAGTTACTATATGTTTACTGTGTCACCAGAACTGCTACTCCAAGTGGTTTTGAATCTGTGGGATTTTCCATATTTCTGTTGTTTTCTTCTGTTTGTTTATTCCTACTAGGCATGCGTTGTTTTTCTCTGTCTTTTGGGCTACCATTTTTCTTAGCATTCCATATTTTCTACTTCGGTGGAAAATATTCGTGTTTTCTCTAAAATAAAACCATCTACAAATCATATATAGGGGGTGTTTGGGGTAACTTTTTTCCGGAATAAGTCAACTTATTTTAAGACAAAATTAGAGATTTCTAATTTTTTTCTGAAAAAAATTAACTTTTTTTGCAACTTATAAAATAGTTTGCAAATTAAAAAGAAGAAAACATTGATGCAATGATCCTCACCGATCCTATCCTCCTTTTGTAGTTTGCTCTAGCGTGACCTCATTCAGCAATAATCTTTATACAGTATGTTATCTCTTTCGGTTATGATTCATTTCTTTTTTTCTTTCGAAGCGTCGGTTTTGATTCATTTATTTAAGTATAAAACTAAATATATGAATGGTTAATTGACTTGCAATATAAATAAATATATTTAATAAATTGTCAAGGTCCAAATGTAAGTTATCAGTAGCAATCAGCATGCAATAAGGTAATAAATAATGAAATGGATAATTTGATAAACAAAAATAATGAAATGGATAAGCGTTACGTGGCTGCCTACTTGCTGTGTGACGACTTTGTGAAAGTTGAAAACCGCCTTCGCTTGCTTACGAGCTCCAACTTACAAGTGAGGATAACAATAACTAGCCAACTTATCCGCGCTTCGCGCGATTCGTAAATTTTTATTTTAAAGTATTAAAAATAGATAAATTAATTTCTATTATTCTTAAAAATTGATTGATCTCTTATAAATTTTCTAAAAAAAATAATTTAAAAATAATTTATATGAACTATTAGTTGGAAAAATACACTCATAACATATCTAAAATTTTGATAATCTTAAAAATATCACAAATATATAAAAATAAAAATTACAATATGAACGTAATATTTACGATGAAAAGTTACAAATATTGAATATAACTTAATAACCCTTTTTTACAGCCGACACCCCTCTTATAATATACATGTTCAATAATGGTGTAAGAATTTGTTTAATTTGAATATTCATTTATTTTAACCCGATATAATGAAACAACGGGTGTATAAATTTTTTATCAATTCAATCTTCCAATAAAATGGTTGGGTTTGTTCAATTTAATTAGTTTGGTCATAACTCATGTGTAATTTATTCATGTGCACAAGTAAATTATTTATTTACAAATTTCAAATATTAAGTAAAGATCGGTGTACTTCCATAATTTATTACAACTCCACAATCATTGATAATAAAGATTGCTTGAAAAGTTTGGGTTAAAAACGTTTTTCAAAGCCGACACCCCACCCATAATATACATATTCAATAATAGTGTAAAAATTTGTTTAATTAGAATAAAAATTTATTTCGACAAAGTATAATGAAACAAAGGGTGTATAGCTTTTTTATCGATTTTTTCTTCCGATAAATGGCAGGGTTTGTTAAATTTAATCGATTTGACCATAACTCATGTATAATTTATTCATGTGCAAAATTAAAAATTTGTCTACATTGTTTATATACAATTCCAGATATTAAGTAAATATCTTGTACTTCCATAATTTATTACGACTTTCACAATCATTGATAATAAAAATTGCTCGAGAAGTTAAGGTCATCTACCCTATAATCATCCAAAAAGAAATTATAGTGATCTTGAATGGAAAATAAAAAATAACGTAATATAAACAACTGTTAGTTTTAATTTTACCTAAAAATAAATTTAATTATTTATAATTAATATTTAATATTAAAATAATAACTATAATCTTCAAGTAAAGTTTGCTAATTTTTAAACAAAATAAATAAAGTAAATTTAATAAATGTTTAATATGTGTAGTTAATGACTAATTAAATTGTCATTAATAACTATTTAATGCCAAAAAAGAATTTAAAAATAAAATAAAAACAAAACAAAAATTCAAGAAAAATACCTTAAACTGTTCTTGTGCATTTCCGATTTTCAGGCATTAAATTTTATTTTTAATTATTGAAAATAGATAAATTAATATAAAAGTTAATAGGTATTTAAAAAATTTCCTAAAAAAAGTGATTGAAAACAGTTTGTATGAATTATTAGTTGGAACAATACTCTCATTATATATCAAGAATTTTAATAATCTTAAAAATATTATAAACATGAAAAATAGAAATTAAAATAATAAATATAACTAAATAACGCTTTTAAAGCCAACACCCCTCTCATAATATACATGCTCAGTAATAGTATTAGAATTTATATAATTAGAATATTAATTTATTTTGACACAATATAATGAAACAACATGTGTATAACATTTTCACACAATAAAAAAAGACACAATGTGAACAATTTTAAGTTGTTAATTTACAAAAAAATAATCTTAATTTTATACATATAATTAATATTTTATATTGATATAATAATTATAATGCTCAAATAAAGTTTTTTAATCTTTTATATTAATAATTTGAAGTAAATTTAATATATATTTATTTAATAAGTGTAATTAGTGATTATTAAAATGTCAATAAGATGCCATTAAGCTGCTACTTAATGCAAGAAAAAAATTTAATAAAAAAAAATCAAAAAAGCGAGAATAGAAGAAAAATATCTTAAACGTTTCTCGTGCGTTTTTGATCTCCGGGCATTATAATATACCCTTTCCGTCATTCTCATGTTTTTACAAATGAGTTGGGCACGAAAATTAAGAAAAATTGTAAAGTAGTGGAGAAAAGTAAGAAAAGTGAGTAAAGTAGTGGGACCAATCAATATTTTATGTAATAAAGTGAGTTTAGTGGAAGAAAGTTAGTCGGTGTAGTTACTTTTTATATTATAAAACTTTATTATTTTAGAAAAATTTTGGAATGTAAAGAATTGAGAAGGATATCCCAAAAAGGAAAGTGTAAAGAAATGGGAGGAACAGAGAGTATAATGCTCAAATAAAGAGTGTAAATCTTTTATATAAATAATATGAATTAAATTTAATATATATACATATATATTCAATAAGTGTAATTAATGATTATTAAAATGTCATTAAGATGCCATTAAGTTGCTACTTAATGCAAGGAAAAAATTTAATAAAAAAAATCAAAAAAGTGAGAATTCAAGAAAAATATCTTAAACGCTTCTGGTACATTTCTGATCTCCAGGCATTATAATATATATAGATAGGCTCGACGTATTATATTTGTTGAATATTGATTTTATATTTTTCAAAAATTATAAATAATTTTAATGCTAAATGTATTGCATTCGATCATTTCTTACGTGTTATTGTGATATTTTCTGGAAAAAGGATCAAGATGGTGTCGTACTGTCCTAATAATTAAGTCCTAATTTTATTTGGTATTGTTGTTTTTTTTATATATGATGTACAAAATTTTTGTTTTCAATATTAGTCTGGATTTTGGTTGCCAATCGTGATATTAATTTATAAGAAATGCCATAATCTGCAAACTAGTTTCCAAAATGAGGTGTCATTAGATTATTGGATATTTTATCATAAATATGATGATCCTTCATGTATAAATATTATGAGTTTCACAAATGATATATGTAAAACATATTTAGGATCCAATTTAGGATATGTAGCACTCCTATGCAGTTCTTACTATGGGTTATAAGTTTTTTTTTTTAAAAGATAAATAATTCAATTATTAAGAGTCATACGACATCTACAAAGATAATTGTAATTTAACAAACACATGACAAAGATTACATTTAAGTTTTCATCATCGAAACTACAATCGTTGAGAATATCTTCTCTCTGGTGCGGTCCCTTGCTAACATCGCCGAAAAATACAGCTTTTTTGAAGGGATTATCTAACGATTTGACGTAGTGATGAACATGATGTATTCGAAAAATCAACCATAATTGCATGCCCATATAAATCTTTTTCAATGAACCAAAAGATCCAGCACACCAAACATTCCGCAGATCTGCGATCCCGGACATTAAAACACGCTAAAACAAATTTAAACTCTCACACGGAGAGACAAACCAAACTCTCACAAGGAGAGACAAATAAACCCAAAAAATGGATACACAAGCCAAACTCGCACAATCCTCACAGAAGGAAGATGATTATTGAAAATTAAAGACTAGAACTTGAAAGCAAGAAAGAAAGAGGGCCACCGGTCGGTGGATAAACCACCGCCGGAGGAGGAGATACTTACGAACAAGAAGAAGAAGAGAGGGGAGAGAGAGAAAAAGGTTTTTCGGTGGAAAAAATGGGTTATAAGTTAAGATATCATATCTTAGAGAAATATGTAAAATGATTGATTAAAATATTATAAAATAAAAATAATATAAAATTTTAGTAAAGTGAAGGATATTGTTAATGTATAATTATGATAATGTAAATTATATTTAAAAATTATTGATTCGATAAATATATTTTAACCAAATATGATTATTTATATTTATTTTTAAGGGATTACAAAATTGAAATGTTAAATTATTTATATATTTTTTAAATAATAAATTATAAATATCACATAAATTGATTTAATTAAAAAATTCGTAGCATTAATTGGACATGCTCTTGTTATCTACAACAGAATAATATAATGAAAAATAGTTAGACACTAGAGTTTTCTTGCGATTGAGATCAACGGTTGACCACTATGCCTAGTTGTTTACTTATATATATTTTTTCCCATAAATATTTGACTTATCTTTCCGAGGAGTATTATATTGTGCTGAATATTTTATATGGTGTTAAACGGATAACACATTTTCATAGATTTGTCATTCATGGTCTATATCATCAAAAAATGAGTTGCGCAACTCTTTGATTTTTAATTCTAATTACCTTGTCTAATGAATCTTAATTAGATCCTAAAACAGTATAATCCAAGAAGTCATACATCATCTTCTTTTAAATTACATTGTAATCAAATAAACTACGCACAATCTAATTGATGTCAATACAATAATACAGTATGTCGTTTAATGCAAACATTACATGTGCTGTCTAGTGTAATCAAGACAAGATGGATGTCATCAGTTGGTGTAATGTATTTTTAATAGCTCGTTAATGAAAAGGAAAATTTAAATCAGGTGTATTGTATTCTCTTTTAACAACAGAATAAAACGTTAGGTGAAAATTAGGAAGGTGATTAGAGATATAAAAAATTTGGCTGAATTCTATAAAATTTGAAATTTAAAAATTGGATTGGGTAAGTAATTTTTGGAAATTGAGCGGGTATAATTTTTACAAAAAATTTTAAGTTTTTATAATTTACGGAACATATCAAATTTTCTTGAAAATGTTATATGTTTCCTACATTCACACTAATAAAATCAATTATTATATTTTATATTACCATTATCAACTAAATCACGTTATTTTGGAACATTTTTTGTATTCAATTTTATATCTATAACATTACTCATTAAATATTTGTTATCCTAATTTAAACTTTTTGAGATTTTCATTTTTTTTGATAGAGTATGAAATAAGGAAAATAAAACTCCCTTAAAATTGAAATAAGTTTAAAAATTGAGAAATGGTAGAATTCTCGAAAGTGTTTTTAAAATCATTCCAAAATACTGAATTGTCATCATATAAATGAGATGAATCTCTCATATATTAATATAAGTTTCATTAAAAAAATGATACCACATCACATTCAAATATCAAGAGTAGAAAGTCTCCAATACTCTCGATGTACACGAAGGAATGCCATACCTTATATAAAAATGTAGCCCAAAAATATTTAAAAATTATTGAAAATTAGGTACATCAAAAATTTTCCCCAAAATATTACTCCCTCCGTCCCAAAAAGTTTGACACACTTTCCTTTTTGGGACGTCCAAAAATTAATGAACCTACTATACTTACTATTTTTGA
Organism: Saposhnikovia divaricata; assembly: GCA_036435485.1. Classification (NCBI taxonomy): domain Eukaryota; kingdom Viridiplantae; phylum Streptophyta; class Magnoliopsida; order Apiales; family Apiaceae; genus Saposhnikovia; species Saposhnikovia divaricata. The sequence continues at coordinate 34,167,860 of CM071600.1, forward strand.
ACTCTACTTTTCACTATTACACCCACTAAATATTATTTCTTTTTCATTGAAGAAATATTATAAACACTATTACACCCACCACTTTACCCACTTTTCATCTAACTTTACTCATACTTTTATATATTTTCTTAATCTTCGTGAAAGTCAAATCAGCTCAGTCTTTTTGGGACGGAGGTAGTAATATTTAATGTAAATAAAGGATAATTTTAAAAATTTTGGAGAAATTTTTTAGCAACATAACCTTGCTCAAAAACTATATCACAATATATGTTATTAAGAAAACAAAAAATATCGTACCTGACAAATTTTGTTGAATAGAACCACGAAAGGGATACTTTTTACTAAAATAAAACATGTAACAAAATCTCATATAATACCAAATGCCTATGCATACATCTGGAAGAATATAAACCCTAATTACAAAAAAGATTTGGCAGAGGAAAGAGTCATTTAAGGGCAGCAAGGAATCTCCTTTGAGGGTGATTGATTTATTTATTTCATCACCCTCCTTCAAAATAAAAAACCCAGTTGCAAATTCTTGTAATATTTATTTATTATTAATTATTAATCATATTTGATATTACATTTAAATTGACATTAGGGCTTTTGTCCTGGGCATTCCAAGCCTTGTTTCTCTCTCCTCTGTCTAAACAACACATTCTTCCTGTCCTAAATATATGTGTATGTATAGCTATGGCTAAAACCTCCAGAACCATCTTTTTTCTTTGTTTTTATTATTTCTTTGTTTAAGAGTGGAATTTTCCAAGGTGTTTTTGGTAAGTTAAATTTACTAATTTTTTTGGTTGATATGATTTGAAAGGCTGATTGAAATTCTGGGTTTTGATTGTTATCTTATATGCATTCCAGGGTTGGTGTTTTCTTGATATGATTTTATTGTTTCTGCATTGCTAATTAGCTTTTTGTTATTGAGGTATTGGCAAAATTGATGATTTTCTGTTTTTCTTGAAGTTGCAGAATGTTTGTTTTGTAGATTTTGGGTGTGTGGGAATTTTATGTTTTGGTGGATAATTTGAGGGGATAAGAATGGGTTTTGGTTTTGAAAGATTCTGAAATCTTTGGTTTGAATTTTTTTTAGTATTTGCATATGATTCCTTATGGAGAATAAGGAAATTACTTCTTTTAATTGGATTGTTTAGACACCATCTTTATTGGTAGATCATGATGTTGGCAAACAGAGAAAAGCTTTGTCTATGAAAATGCCTATGAAATTGAAATACATACATGTATATAACAAGGCACCTCTCTATACTAGTTTACTTCCTGAATAAAGACCATATTCTGTTTTTTTTTTTTGTGTGTGGAGTTAAAACTGTAATTTATTAATAGCTTTCCTTCCTTTCTTTTCTTTATGTGTTCGAGAGAGATTTTTGAATGTGACTGTCTTTATCTTTGTTTCTTCGGCAGGACTGTTTGGTTATGCTGTTTTCATCTATAATTTTTTTTTTTTGTCTGTGACTCTATGTGCTATTGAACTGATGATTATTTTGCTCGTTGTTTTTTATATTTTGATTGTATTTGCAAGGTTAAGATGGTTTTGGTGATATATTGTAGTGAAGCACGGGCGCTAGTCTAGCCTTCTTATTTGTTATCAAGTAAATGGGCTGTTTTCAGTCGGCACCTAAAAAACCTACTCATAGGCATGAGGACCCGGTAGCACTCGCTTCCCAAACAGCTTGTAAGTATTGTTTCTCTTAATATAATATAGAGAATTCAACAGCTCCACTTCTTGAGTTGCCCTTTTATGTTTTAAGCTTGTCTATTCTGTTCTGCTCATGACAAGTGTTTTTTTCCCTTTTGCAGTCACTGTGAGTGAAGTCGAAGCACTATATGAGCTATATAAGAGCATCAGTAGTTCTGTGATTGATGATGGCCTAATAAGCAAGGTACTTTTGTATCTGGATTATGGCATTTAGGAATGCTACAGTTGTCATTCCCATATTCATAACAAAATTTTATTGAAGTGATTTAGCTGATTTTCTCACATTTGTTTTTAGGAGTATGCTGGAGGAGTTTTTTATTTGTTTAGAACACATAATCTGAGTCATATGACAACATATCTAATATTCATGTTGAATATGCAGGAGGAGTTTCAGTTGGCTATATTCAAGAACAAGAAAAGAGACAATCTTTTTGCTAATAGGGTATGTTATTTTAGGATTAATTGTTTCTGATGTCTATTCAGTTTAGCATCTGACTTTAGTATCAGTAAATTGCTAAATCACCTCTACGGCAAAGCTGCTGCGGTATATATGAACTTATTAACAGTTACTAAATATGTGTACAGAATTTAATTCTTTCTCTTTCTATGAGCCAAGAGTTTGTTCACAGTATCATATTTTTAAACATGTTGCTGTCATTATCCCTGCTCTTAATGCAGTTTTTGAATTTCCTTCTTATATTGCCCTGCAAATTACTTAGTTGGAAACTTGGCATATTATGCTTGTCTTCTGAGAGACATAAATTTGCAAATGCATATAGTGAGACCAAGCTGGTGGTCGAACTTTCTGTATACTATGGTCTTCTGGATATCTCCATCAATTTTATAAGGTTTTAATAATCCTGATTCCTGACGAGAACCTTTTTTTTAATAGTATTTACTTATTCTGCACAGTAGTAAAAGTTTTGGGTTTTGTGCTCAAAAACTTATTGAAATTTGTTTAAAATGAGTATATAAGTTTGAAGGACTACAGAAATTTGTTAAAAATGATTATATAAGTTTAAACTTTAGAGGACTAAAATAAGCGTGTCATTTAGGATCATGTTGAGGTTAATCAAATCTTGTTCATGTGATTTTCGGGTTGTCTCTGTAAATGGTGTAGATTATTGACTTGTGTCCGGTGTTGTGTCAGACATTGCCATTAATTCCGTGCTTCACATGATTATTTTAATTGCAGATATTTGACCTTTTTGATGTTAAAAGGAAGGGAGTGATTGATTTTGGCGACTTTGTTAGATCACTCAATGTCTTCCATCCGAATGCCTCAAGGGAAGACAAGATTAATTGTGAGTGCAGACATTATACTTCAGTCTTCACTACTTTTTGTTGTACAGTATGTGATGCAACCCAAATTTTGATTCCTAAACAATGTACTCATTTTTTGATTTGGTATGGAAATGCAGTTACGTTTGTCCTCTATGATATGGATGGCACAGGATATATTGAGCGGCATGAGGTAAATGATTGCAGCTATCAAATTCTAAAATGTTTTTGTAATTTGGAAACTGATTATAGGAAACTTGTTACGACCCTAATGAAGGTGCACCTGGCTTAGTGAGACATTATGAGTCCCATTGCAGCCTAGAAAAACCAGGTGAAAGTCGTCAAATGGTTACAATATCAATCCTTTGGCTCTAGAAACACATGTCGCCTATAGTTGGTCCACTTTCCGCTTTCCGCTGTCAACATAGTAGACATTTCCTATTATATTAAAGAAGAAAAGTTACATCTTTATGATTTTATGAATCCTTCTCCACTACCTACAGAAGGGCTCTCTCTCTCTGGCATGTTAAATTAAATGGTTAAAATGGGAGGGCAGGGCACGCATGGAATTGGGAATTACTAGTCAATTTTGCATATACCCTAATAATTTAATCTGACATGAATTGAAGTAGTGTGAATAGTTCCCAGTCGAGGTGTATCCCTGTGTTAATTTTGGGCCCATGCTGGTCGCCTACTAGTTGAATGAAATAGTGATGCTTCACAATTTTCTATTTCTTAAATTACGTTTCACCATCTTTCTGGTGATTTGGCAATTTCAGCACGAGATGGTTCTTCCTAGCTCATTTCTGTGGTGTTAGTAAAGGATACTACTAATTAATTTCCGATAACCACTTAGCACCTGTTATTTGTTGTTAGCTTAGCAGAGTATCTTCGTTGAAGTGAAAACCTTGCACTGAACCAGTGTTTATACCATTATGTTTCATTATGTATTAAGAGTTACCTGCTTGCAGGCATCTTATTGTCTGTGATATTTGCAGGTTAAGCAAATGGTTATTGCTATTTTATTAGAGTCTGAAACAAAGTTGGCTGATGAGGCCGTTGAGAGAATACTGGATCAGGTGAATACTTTGCTCTAAATTAGTTACTTGTCCATTGACATATTGACTGAGGAGACTCTACAGCATAACTCTCAAGAAAGACATTAGCTTTCATGCATTTAATAGTGCATATATTTTTTTGGTTACTGGGCATATAAATGAGTAAATTACTTGATTTCAAGTTCAATTTGCCGTGAGGATACAATAATGAATGTTATTAAGAATATTGAACTAATATGATGTGTGGAAGAGAATGGTTGGCTTTAAGTTCTCCTTAAGTGTGCAAAAACGCTACAGAATCAAACATAGGCACATTTGCAATATTCTAGTGATCTTAAAGTATGTCCTGGTCAATCTTCCTCCCTAAACTCATTTTCTGTAATAATTTGAATAGACATTTCTAGAAATTGATGTGAATCGGGATGGAAAAATCGATAGAGAAGAATGGCTCAATTATGTAACGAAGAATCCTTCAATACTTGACATAATGACCCTTCCTTATCTAAGGTATCTTTATCTTACTGTAAGCATGTCTTTTTTGTAAAATTTCAAGCATCTTCGTAAGCTCATATAATCTGGCAAAAATGCAGGGAAATTACTATGACTTTTCCCAGTTTTGTCTTCAATTCAGAGGTTGATGAGATTGCTAAATAAGTGAATTAATACTATTAGCTTATGATTTTTGTCTAGTTTAGTTAAGCAAGAGTATTTGATTAGATATCTTCTATACATTGAATAGAAGTTCTTGATACTGTCTGAGAAGGAATGCATCAACAAGGCTGTGGCTAAATTGTACACATGTTTTCTTTGTACAAATGTTAATCTGCATTTCTTTTTTAGTTCTTATTATATATATGTAAAATTATTCATTACAAGGCATATATAAATAAATACAAGTGTACATATAGGCAGATTAAAGCAAAGCTAACATTAACTCATTGATACTGTAAGATTTACTCAGATTGTCAAAATGAGCTTGTGGTAAATTTTGGATTTAACTTGAAGAGGGCACAGATCAAATCAAACTACTAAATTGGAAGGGTGTATAGAAACCTATTTTACTGCTAAGAGGCGTGGCAGAAACAACTGAAATCTAATGCAGTAAACGTGCATCAGTTATAAGAATATGGATATGGATGCGATTGCATCATGAATTTTTCACTTGGTTCAACCCCCTATACTTGCAGTTTCACCTTGTTCCCGAGTTTTAAAGAGGGTGGAAAGCAAGTGAAGGGTAAGTAAAATGTTTTCCTTTGTACTCATATTTGTGCTTCCGAGTTTTTAATATGAACGAAAACAAGCAATTAAGCAAAGATAAATGAAAATTTAGCAAACTTTCATTCCAAAATTGGGATGAAAATACTTTACTTACTCATCATTTAATTTCTTCAATTTTAAAACCTCTCGGCCTACATCCGAGTGGCCAACTAGCATAGAGAAATCATTATTCACTCTTTAATAAAACGCTGAAAATTTTACTTGATTACAGCGTTGGCTACTAACTTCTTGAATCTACGTTCACCCCAGCAGCTTTGCTACCTAACATAACACCTCTGGTAACCTCCGCCTTTCTTGTAATCAAACCTCTCTTAGCCACACTCCAAATAAATGGTACAATAATAAAGAAAAGAGGGGCGATTAGCTAAACTCTCTATATCACTCTCCCGGGCCTCTTATAATTCTTTTGTGCATATGAACACCTTTTCTGAAAAATTTCTGTATATCACTTTCCAATGCTGTCTCATTTAGATAATCCTTCTTATAGCCTTGATACATTCTGAATATCATAAAATCGCGATATGGTGACCTTGCTTGACAATTGATGGCTTTAACCATAGTATCAAAGAGATCTTTATCAAAGTAGTTTTTATCTTTCGTCTTTGATTGCCATTCTTTCACAGCCACCTGCATTTGAGCATGATCTTACACAAGCACTGTTAGGTTAAGGGACTTACACAATCCGAGATTCACAAACACCAATACAGAGCACACACATAATCAATCGATTAGTTGACAAGATCTACCAAAGCGCAAAACAAGAACACACACAATATTTGACGTGGAAAAACCCACACCCCAAACTTGTATTATTAATCTTAACAATATCAATAATACATCAAGACAATAACACCTTAACGGTGTCCCAACCCGATACTTGAGCCAACAATGCTCAAACATCACCCAAACAATACTTAAGACTACATCTCTTAAGCTTTCACCTCCCCCACAGACAAATACGATATGACTATGTATATATAGCCATCACAAACTTAGCCACCAAGATATCCTTTTCATACTTGGTTTCCAATTACAATCCTTATCATACTTGGTATCTAAATATACCATCTATAATAATTATCTAAACATATAATTATTACTCAATCCATATATGTTTTGGATCACCAAAACCCATACTATTCGTATTGGGTTTAAACCCAACAATCCTCCCCTTCAACCCAATACCCACATCGGATTGAACGGTAACCATCAAAGCCATTGACGTCCATCTGCCAACGCCTCCCCTCGAACAAGAATCTCCTCATCTTGCTCCTCCAATCTTGAGTGTCGCTAAAACCCGTATAGTGACCCTCCAAACCATCCAAACCATCGTTCTTCACCATAACGATGTATCCATCTACAAAATCACGTGCATCAACCACCACGAGTGCTCTTCCACATGTTGAGTCACCCGATCCTTGCTTTCACAATCCTTCGGTCTCCTGAAGAAAATCACTAGTATCATCCAAATTGTTCACCTGGTTGATCAAGCCATTGAAATAGTTGCGATGACCTCTTCTATCTTCTTCCATCTTGAGTCCGCACAGGATTGATCCACGGTGCAAGGCCAACCGAATAATCCATACCGCACGTAACTTTGTCTCTACCCGCTTTAGTAGCAATCTTCTTATCAGCAAATCATTCATCATGTTCTGCCATACCAATTGAACCTCGAACTTTCCCTCAACCTCATCCATCACGAACCCGAACCTTGGCTCTGATACCACTTGTTAGGTTAAGGGACTTACACAATCCGAGATTCACAAACACCAATACAGAGCACACACATAATCAATCGATTAGTTGACAAGATCTACCAAAGCGCAAAACAAGAACACACACAATATTTGACGTGGAAAAACCCACACCCCAAACTTGTATTATTAATCTTAACAATATCAATAATACATCAAGACAATAACACCTTAACGGTGTCCCAACCCGATACTTGAGCCAACAATGCTCAAACATCACCCAAACAATACTTAAGACTACATCTCTTAAGCTTTCACCTCCCCCACAGACAAATACGATATGACTATGTATATATAGCCATCACAAACTTAGCCACCAAGATATCCTTTTCATACTTGGTTTCCAATTACAATCCTTATCATACTTGGTATCTAAATATACCATCTATAATAATTATCTAAACATATAATTATTACTCAATCCATATATGTTTTGGATCACCAAAACCCATACTATTCGTATTGGGTTTAAACCCAACAAGCACAACCTTCAGATATAGATTAAGCGGACAAGGTTACTTCTACAAAGTTTTTAGCTATAGATTTTGCCCTTAACAATTCCTTCGAGATCCTCATTTGCTAACGAAATGTAGCTTCTATCTTAAATTGTTCCATCCGCGAATGTGGCTTTACTTGTAATGCTTAAAACAAAATATAAAAACGTTCGATCATTTGAATATAAAAAAGTTAATTGGATGCTGCCAGGTTTGAGTAGATTAGTGAGTGGTCAAATAATCTCAGTTGCCAGAGAGACAACAGTATTATACCCGTACTCAAATTTAAAACTCTGTAAATAATATCAACTTCCGTAAACAAGAATTTCAATACAGGTGGTTTGTACAAACCGTAGTCTCGATGAATGTAAATATTTACGATTACAAAGGAAAATTGATAAACTAGCTGGGAGTAGGACTATGCATGCCCCAAAACGAAATTGATCTCAATATCTTCATTGTCTTCCTCATAATCAACTTCAAGATACTGACGTACAGGTTCTTGGTCATTATCTTCTTGTTGGGCCATGATAACGAAAACAGGAAGTTGCTGCAACCGATTCATAAATATTCCAAAAACTGAGCCTGGCACCGGAGAAATCCAAATAGAAATGCAAACCAGATACGCGTACAACAAAAGTTGCGGTGGGAGGAGAAATGAGGCTATGGACAGAGCAATAAGTGGGAATGATAGATTAAAATAGCCGAACTGCAACATTAGAGAATCTGCAATTACAGTAATGGAGATGCTGAGTTTGACAAAGATGACAGAAAGTAGCAATACCAGAACAAGCGTTACATACAAATAGCCATTTTGGTTATTAATGTAATAGTTAGAAACTATTATTTGGTTGGCTTGACCCTCGGTACTAGTAAAATACTTTATGAGGTAGACAAGGATATTGAATAGGACTGGGGCGACGAACCTTAAATCTATGTTGTAAGCCATAGGTAGTTTTGGATACGAGGAGTGTGAGAGCTGCCTCAGTGTAAACGAGGCCTAGCGTTGATCCAAAGGGTTACGGGTTCGAACCTCACCCGCCCCCTGCGTGTAGCCGTGTTGGAGAGACAGTGGAAACTTTGACCAAGACAAGACGCGGTGTATCTTGCGTATCGCAGGGAAGCCCCGCCACTGGGTCTTACCGCACGGTTAGCATGATTTACATGTCGGTGTTGACCATGGGGCTGGTCGGTCGGTCCTGGTATATAATCCAGGCAGGCTAGCGTGTCTTGAACAACACGTTTTGACCAAGTTTTGGATATGAGATCAGAGTGTGTATATAATTGTGCTTTAACTTTTCCATCGAAAAAATTTTCTCTACACTTTGTTCTTCGTCAATTAGCTTCTTTCCCTCTATATCTCTCTATTATTTTATATCTATATTTAAGTGTATTGCTTATTTAGAGTTACTGATTATAAGTTCCCAATATATGGAAACTTCTATCATACTATGTAATCTGTTCCTATATAAGGAACCCTATTATCTTCGGTTGAAGCATTGAATGAATAAACCTAATTTTGAGAATAATTCACTCTACGAATTCGAGCCTGGTTCCCTCTAAGAATTGACTAATTCACAATTGTAGGACAGAGTCCTATCATCTGGTATCCAGAGCCAATTTTTTTCTTGCCTTCCACCATCGATTTTTTTTTTCTCTCTTTTCCAGATCTTTGTTTTGTTTTGTTTCTACCATGACTATAAAGGATGTGGAAGAACGGGTTGCGTCTCTTACCGAACATGTGGGTTTGTTGGTGACTAGCATGAACCAATTGCTTCAAGATCGAAAACTTCAACAAGAAACCAATCTGATGATGGTTGCTGCCCTTCAAAAACTCTCTACCGTTACACCTTCTGAGCCACATCCAAATCAGCGAGTGCCTCATGGTGAAACTAATCAAGGTGGTACTATTATTCAGAAGAATATCATACGTATTGAATTTCCTCGATTTTCCGGAGAAGATCCCGAAGCATGGCTTTATAAGGCATAACTTTTTTTTTGAGTTGAATGAAGTTGCTGATGCGCAGAAGGTTGCGGTGGCTGCTGTTCATCTTCATGGGTCCGCCTTAATATGGTATCGTTGGATTCGACTATCGTTAGGAGTGCTTTCATGGCAACAATTTTCCCGTACTATTTGCACTCGTTTTGGTTCTCGTGAACTCATTGATCCTTGCAGTTCTCTTTCCAAGTTAACTCAAACCAACTCCGTACGTGAATATATTAGCTCTTTCGAAAAGCTCGTTAATATGGTTCCTGGTTTATTAGAACCCCATCAGATTAGTATGTTTTTATCGGGACTCCGAGGTGATATTCAAGCTGGTGTGCGGTTTTTAACGCCTATTAGTCTTACTCATGCTTTTCAATTGGCAGTGTCACAAGAAGAGGCTATCCTAGCCAATTCAGGTCATTCTCGCAATGTTTCTTCACCAGTTCCTTCTACCCCGCACTCGACCACTTCAATGCATGTCTTACCTCCTGAGGTTAAACGACTTACTTGGGCAGAACAGAAAGAAAGACGTGCCAAATGATTTTGCTTTAACTGCGATGAACATTACAAACCAGGCCACATATGTCACAAGCCACAACTTTTAATATTAGATGGAGCGAATGATACCTAACCGCATTTGGCACTTGAGGACAAGCTGCTTTTCATGGGGCGTGGGATGTTAGGATCTATATCTCTCTATTATTTTATATCTATATTTAAGTGTATTGCTTATTTAGAGTTACTGATTATAGGTTCCCAATATATGGAAACTTCTATCATACTATGTAATCTATTCCTATATAAGGAACCCTATTATCTTCGGTTGAAGCATTGAATGAATAAACCTAATTTTGAGAATAATTCACTCAACGAATTCCCTATTATCTTCGGTTGAAGCATTGAATGAATAAACCTAATTTTGAGAATAATTCACTCTACGAATTCGAGCCTGATTCCCTCTAAGAATCGACTAATTCACAATTGTAGGACAGAGTCCTATCACCGGAGGCCCTCTTTCTTGCCCTGATCTCCCCCTTCTTCCTCTTCCCTCCTTCTTCTCCAACCAAGCTTTCCTCCACCTTCATAATTCCCTTTCATTCCTTCCATAAATCGGAATTTTTCCAAAAACTTCGAAAAACCCATTCGAGTTCTTTTCAGATCTGTTTCGATTTAGAACTCGAAATATCAACTAAACACATTTCTTAAATTCAAAATCTCCTGCTTAACATCATATCAAAATTTGGTGTCAATCCGAGATCATTGACTTTTCGAATTGTATCGCCTTGGGCGAAGTAACGCTTTATGTGTATGTCTCTCCCTTTGAAGTGGTTTGTATATGTTAATATGTTTTGTTTTGTTAATAATTCATATTACGACCCAGGGACTTTTCCAAATCCAAATCATATTCTAATTTTATTTTTTATGACAAAATACATATTCAGCAGAAATACGTATAAAACCTTATACATATACGGTAGGTCAAATAAGGTCACGGGTATTTAAGCCCTCTTTCTGTACATTGTTCCCCAAATCCTCTCTCTCTCTCTCTCTCTCTCTCTCTTTAAACCCTTCAAAGTAGTTGAACAGTTTTTCGTCAATTACAATCGTGAATCGCTTTCGCTCTTCAATCTGACACCGTGGTTGCATTCTCCTCGTCTTAAGGTACATTTTGATTCCCTAATTGAAGATTTCTACCATGTATTCGAGTAGATCTAGGCTGTTTAAAATTTCATACTTTCATGTTCTTCGTGTTCATACATATATGTATAATATATATAATTGTATGTACATCCCTTTGATTCATATGCATATACACCCATTGCATAATTTATGTTTCTGCCAAATGTTGAAAAACAAGTTGACGCGGCAATATCTGTTGTCGCCACAATCGTTTAACTCGTCCCCGACTTAAAATACGAATTTTAAAATATTTTGATCTCTTGTAGAATATTAAATCCCTTTAAAAAAAGGTTGCCGCGACAACCTTCAATATCTCCTTTAATACTCGTAGCATTTAGGTTGGTACCTTTTATATCCCAAGGCTCAATTATACTTGGAACCACCAATAGTTAATTGTAGTTAAATCAATTTCTCCATCGATTAAAACTGATAGTTTCGTAATCCGTTAAGTGTTCCCACACCCTCACTATAATTCACAATTCTTTATTGGCGCGACAACGCATGTGTTGGCACGATAAATTTCCTTTTCAAATTTTCTTTTCTTCAGGTATGTTCCCTCACTTCCTTTTCACAATTCATCTTGCAGTTGGCTGGTGAGAGGAACATACCTTCTCCATTTCACCCATTTAAAGAATTTAATCGAAGAATCGGCATTTCAGCATCTTCGTTCATACCCCCTTCTTTTCAATATTCATACTCGGATCCTCAAACCTTGGCGCTGCTACTCAAAATGGCAAAAGACAAGACTCTTATGGTTGAAATGACCAGTCCTAGCTCCAGTTCCAATACCAATGAACTTATACCTCGGCCAGACGATTATGATTCAAACTTAGAAGATTGGGCCGAATTGCCCCCAGGTTATACATCCACCTCCAAACCTACTTCATCAAAGAAAAGAAAAAGAATAATCCTTGAGGAGAGTGAAGAGGAAATAGGGGAAGACCTCGAAGAAAGTGAAGAAGGCTCTATCTACGAAGTTTCTGAGGGTGCTGGACATGACAAATCCTCTATAAGCGAAACAGACTCTGTCGTGGCAATCGAGGATGTGGACGCGGCAAATGATGAGGACAGCTGTAACGCCCCCTAATTCGGGGGCGTTACAGGTTGGTATCAGAGCGACAGGTTATGGTCACTGAAACAAGTTAGGATGATTAGGTATAAGTATTTAGATTCTTGTTTCATACCATAACCTGAGATCGATCCTCGGTAAGGAATCGTTGGTGTATTAAGTTTTATTATTCAGGTAATTGTGTTTGTTATTGGTTGAGTGGCGCCCAATTCGGACCCCAGATTAGGGGGAGTTACAAAAGCGATCCTGCAGATGTATTTTCTTCTCCCGAGTCCTCACCAAACCCTTATTCACCTCCACCACTTAAAAAGTATGCACTTGATTTAAATTGGAGTAAATATACCAAAATGCCATCCAAAAGAACCAATCACAAATTAAGAAAAGAAGCTGGAAAGTTGTCCTGTGTTGTCAACATTCTCTTGCCACAAATGATGAAGTTAAGAGGGTAATGAAATATTACGCGCAAGAAGGCAAATATGTAAAGCCACCCCCACACCTTCGTCCACACAGATTTGCTATTGGAAACATCAGAATTCCTAGAGTTGTCTTGACTGTAATGCACATCCCTTATGGAGTTGGCGTGTCACTCCATCCCCGGCTACGGCAACTTTGCGAGTGGTTCAAAGTTGCACCAATTCAACTTTCGCCAAATAGCTATAGGTCAACCATTGGTCTTTATTTAATGTTCATGGATGAAAAATTCCCCGAACCAAGTATGAGAGAATTAAACTTCTTTTATAGCATTCAAAAAAGCGGCATTGGTTATTTTCATCTTGTTGCTTGGAGGGTGCACGTGAGTAAAGGCTTTAATGCAGGCAGAATCAGCCACATTAAATGTTGGAAAGAAAAATTCTTTTACGTGTTTAACACAGAGAGACAACCCATCTTATTCAACAAAAGAGCTGGTAAATCTTCACTTTATCTTTTCCTTTTGCCGCAACAAATGTATGTTGGCGCGATAAAACCACTTTTCTATAGATTTCATTATGACGTGTCGCGGAAATAGCATTGGCACGGCAACAATATTTTGTATTGTTTATAACTCTCTGCTATCTAACAGTTCGTCATCATAGACCTACCTTGGGGACGAGGCCACTCGGGCCCAGAAAATCTTGGAGCGTTATGACCATAAGAAAAATCTGAATGCCTTAGTAACCCTGAAGAATTTGAATAAATACAAATTTCTTCCCGAGACTGCCAGAGCCCCCAGCCCTGTGCGTTCTAAGGGTAAAAAACTCAAAAGTAAGGATAAACAGGCTCATCACAAAGGTAAGTTTTGCTTGGCACGCCAACCCTCCCATATTGGCGCGGCTATACTTAAATGCATTTATTATTTGTCACCTATGCATGCTACTATCTAGTTTCAATTTAGTATTGTAACATTGTTGTTGCAACAACTATTATTTTACACAACCTAACCCCTTTTCTCTAACTTGTGCAGAAATGGCCGACATTCCTAACATTTTTAGAGGTCCACAAGTTGTTGTTGCCTCAAAAACAAATCCAAACAGAGGGAAAGACTCTACCAAGGCTCACGAAGGCGTTACAAGATGCCAAAAACATCCGACAAAGAAACAAAGAACCGATGAAATCTCCAAGAACTCCCAGGCTATTGAGGACCCTCCTGTTGACACGGCAACAAAACCTACATCTTCAAGAGTTGCCAAAGAAATCGGAAAAATCGGAGATTCTCTTATTTCTGATGTGGAATTCAAGAAATAGATGGCAAAACCCCATGAGCAAAAGCTTGCAATTGCAACTAGGGCATCTCTTGAACTACTTCTGTTCACCACGGCACAGTCTCAGGAAAATAAGAACAATGTTTCTCACGTCAAAGAACTTGAGGATGCAGTTGCAAAGCTGAAACTTGAAGTGAATGATGCAAAAGCCAAGGCTAACACCCTCGACACCACCAACACATCTCTGCAAAAAGATTTGGCACATCAAAAAGACTTGGTGAAAGAGAGAGACAAATCTATTGCTGAGTTAGAAGAAAAAATCATTGATCTCCAACTTGATATTGAGGAGCTCAAGACTGCCAAAAATGCTGCCCATGGAGAGGGAATTCGTACATACTGCAAAACATTTCTTGCTGGCAAGCCAAGTTATGATTAGCTCGCCAAGTTTGGAAGGCACTGCATTCATGGTCGACCTTGCTGAGAAAGAGATTGAATTTATAACACAGAAGCGAGCTGAGCTAGCACAAATGGTTTTAATTGAGGCTAAAGAGTCGGCGCAGCAGCATGAGACTTTGGCGCAGCAAAAGGACCAAGACCCTCCACCTGCAAACAACGAAGACAAGGAAGACAGTGGCAATGCCACTTAAAACCATTTCTCGTATTCAAACATTCCTATGCAAGTCTTAGGACTTTTCAAGTTGTAACCTTAACTTCAACCTGTCTCTTGGTATTCACGTTTTAAGTTTCATTCATAATTGACCTATCATGCTAATTATGAGTGATATGGGCTGAAAATAATCCCTAAAGACACATTTAATGTGGCATTAATTAGACCAAGAATGGTCCAAACGTGGGGCCCACCAGATGGACCCAAAACCCCAATTATAATATTAATTTCATAATTAATATTGGGGAAAATAAACAGCTCAGCAATAAGAGTTGGATAAGGATATTATCTCCATCAGACTTAGCCACCAAGGCAATTCAATATGGAAACTGATTCCTACAAGGAATAGATCTAGAACCTTCCTCAAAGACTTGTCCACCAAGTCTCTGACTCCTACCATAATTCTAAGGCTTCTCAGCCTATATAAAGGGCCAGACCCCTCAACCTAGAACTACGTTTTTGGCTTGATCTTTGATATTCATCAAAGTACGTAGGCATCTTGTGAAGGCAGATTCAGCCACGAACACAAGAACAACCATTAAAGCTCGAAGCTCAACCACCCTAGCATTAATTACAAATCGCAACCTAGTTTTTATTCCACAACATTTGGCGCCGTCTGTGGGAAGACAACATCAACCATGGTTCAAACACGAAGAACAACATCGACTGAGGCCATACCCCTTAGCTCTGCTCCACCTGCCACTTCTGATCCGCCCATCACTTCTGATCCGCTCATCACCGCTGAAGAAGGACAATTGCCCCCATCAACAGGGACGGTCATTCAACCTCTAACTTCTCAACCCTCAGGGACGATTCCCCATGTTGATGGAACTTTACCTGTGATTATCCCTCAAAGCCAAGAAACTAACCCTCTTCAGATGGTGGTTTCTCCTCTTGATATTGTTGATCGTACGCTACCCCCGGGGATACAGATCCAGACTACGGATCTCCCTTTGAATACCAACCCGATGTATGGGCTGCCTAATTATCCCCCTCAACACAGGGAACCTGGACCGAGTGGTCATGCCTTACAGATCCGAGATCGAGAGTACGATGATTACTCTGCCCCCTATACTGATGATTCAACGTCTGAGGATGATGATGATGATCGCGATGAAGCCCTAAGGAGGCGACGTGCTAGTAGAGAACCTCGAAGGAGGTCCCAACGAATCCATGATGGAACTCCACGAACGGCTGAGGAAAGGATTAAGGCTCATGAGGCTGAGATCCAGAGGCTGAAGGATGATATTGCTAGGGAGCAAGCAAGGCAAAGTCTGATTCGTCCTTCTCCAATTACAGGGAGGATTCCCATTATAAATCTGGAGAGGCCTTCAAGGAGACAGCGAAGGGCCGAAGCCCCAACTGAAAAATCGACAAGGGTGGATACCCCCAGAAGTAACCCCAAGGATCTGATGCCTCTTGGGGATCCTGATGATCCCACACCTCCGTATACTGAAGAGGTAATGAATGCTCGCATCTCGAGGAAGTTTAAGATGCCGACGATTAAGGCCTATGATGGGACGGGCGACCCCGCAAACCATGTTAGGACATTCTCAAACGCACTGTTGTTGCAGCCTGCGAGCGACGCCTTAAAGTGTAGGGCGTTCCCTCAAACCCTGTCTGGCATGGCTCAAATGTGGTATAGCCGCTTACCTGCAAACTCAATTGGCTCATTCAAGGAGCTGAGTGCCGCCTTTGTCAGCCAGTTCATCAGTGGGAGAGTTCATGAAAAAAGTTCTGCATCCCTTATGTATGTGGTGCAGGGGAAGAACGAGAATTTAAGGGATTACCTCAAGCGATTCACCAAGGAGACGCTGAATATCACTGATCTGGAAAATAAGGTGGCCATGGTAGCCCTGGAACACGGAACCACTGATCTCTTCTTTAAAAGGTCTTTGGTAAAACATCCCCCTGAAAACATGGCCGAGCTCCAACGAAGGGCCGACAAATATATCAAGGCTGAGGACAGCATGAAGAAGGAAACCGCAGGAGGCAATGGCAAGGGTTCTAATGACTCGAAGAAACGAAAGCAAGAGCAAGAGTACGATGCTAGGGACAAGTATCCCCGGACTAGCAAAGATTCCGAGTCACCACCAAAGAAGGGTTTGGGACCGAGGTTTTCTGATTATGCAAGACTGAACGCTCCTAGGAGTCAGATCTTGCTAGATATTGAGAATGATAAAGACTTTCGATGGCCAAAGCCACTTAGGGGTAATCCCATGAAGAGAAACAAGGATCAATACTGTAGGTACCACCGTGATGTGGGTCATGATACAGATGATTGTAGGCAGATGAAAGATGAGATTGAGTTCTTGATCCGAAAAGGAAAGCTAAGCAGGTTCACAAAGAATGATAAACGTGGAACCCAAAGAAGGGACTATGACAGGAGAGACAATGACAGAAGAGATAACGATCGTGATCGTAACCCACAGCCCCGAGGGCCAGTTGTTAATATGATTTGGGGAGGCCCGACAGCGGCCGGCACGACTCGAAACTCTCGAAAGGCGTTTGCCAGAGAAGTAATGCACATCGTGGGAGAAGCCCCAAAACGTGCTAGGACTGAAATAGTTATTGGGTTTGATGATTCAGACCTCGAAGGGGTAAAGTTCCCCCATGACGACCCGTTGGTCATAACTCCTGTGATTGGAAACTCGGAGGTGAAACGAGTCTTGATAGACAATGGAGCTTCTGTTGATATCTTGTTTCACGATGCGTTTGTGAAAATGGGGTACACCGATTCTCAGTTGAGCCCCATCAACATGCCGATCTATGGATTTAATGGAGTTGAGTCAAAGGTTGAAGGGACTATTCAGTTACCCATGACAATTGGACAGGAACCTAAAGAGGCTACCCAGATGCTGAATTTCCTTGTGATCAAGGCATCCTCGACTTATAACGCGATCCTAGGAAGGACTGGACTTCATGCATTCAAGGCTGTGGCCTCCACATATCACATGAAGATTAAGTTTCCAACGAGGAATGGTGTTGGAGAACAAAAGGGTGATCAGAAGATGGCAAGAAGTTGTTATGTATCCGCGTTAAGAGCTGATGGAATCGGGGGGCAGGTACTTCCGATTGAAGACATGGATGTCCGTGGTGATGATGAACACCGAGGAAAGCCAGCAGAGGACTTAATTCCCATTCCTCTGGAGTTAGGCGACCCTGAGAAGGTGACTTATATTGGAGCCTCTTTGAAGGAACCCCTGAAGGGCAAGTTGATAGCATTCTTACAAGAAAATAGTGATGTGTTTGCCTGGACAGCAGCTGATATGCCAGGGATTGATCCCCAACTCATAACTCACAGATTGAATGTCGATCCTAATCGGAAGATAATACAGCAGAAGAAGAGGAACTTTGCACCTGAAAGGCAAGAGGCCATAAAGCAAGAAGTGGAAAAGCTCTTAGAAGCTGGGTTTATTGAAGAAATTCAGTTTCCAGAATGGTTGGCTAACCCTGTGATGGTCAAGAAAGCCAACGGTAAGTGGAGGATGTGTATAGACTTCACCGACTTGAATGACGCATGCCCTAAGGATTGCTTCCCTTTACCAAGGATAGACATGTTAATAGATGCCACAGCTGGACATGAGATGTTGAGCTTCATGGATGGGTTCAGCGGCTACAATCAGATTAAGATGCACAAGGATGACATCCCTAAGGTATCTTTCATAACTGACTTTGGTGTTTTCTGCTATCTTGTTATGGCTTTCGGTCTAAAGAATGCAGGAGCTACTTACCAACGACTGGTGAATAAGATATTTACCCATTTGATTGGAAAAACCATTGAGGTCTATGTTGATGACATGCTAGTCAAGAGCCTGTTCAAGGCAGACCACATTAAGCACCTCAGAGAGGCATTCGAAGTGCTGAGGCACCACAAAATGATGTTGAATCCAGCCAAGTGTGCCTTTGGCGTTGGATCAGGCAAATTTTTGGGTCTGATGGTTTCAAAGAGAGGCATAGAGGCCAACCCTGACAAGATCAAGGCGATCTTAGATATGGAACCGCCACGCTCTATAAGAGATGTGCAGAAGTTGACAGGCCGGGTAGCGGCTTTAGGAAGATTCATCTCCAAGTCTGGTGACAAATGCTTGCCTTTCTTTCAAGCATTGAAGAAAGTGAAAAATTTTGAGTGGACCCCTGAGAGCCAAGAGGCCTTTGAACAACTGAAGAAGTACATGGTTGAAGCACCGTTGCTGGCCAAACCTAGTCCCGGGGAGACTCTTTATCTATACCTGGCGGTATCTGAGCAAGCGTTAAGCGCCGTTCTCATTCGAGAAGAGAAGAAGGTCCAGAAACCTATCTATTATGTGAGCAAGGTGTTGCATGGGGCTGAGTTGAATTACTCTCCCATTGAGAAGTTCGCCTTGGCATTGATAACAGCCTCGAGGAAGTTACGCCCGTACTTCCAGGCACATAAGATTGAAGTCCTGACGGACCACCAGTTGAGAAACATATTGCATAGCCCGAAGGCTAGTGGAAGGCTAATAAAGTGGGCGATTGAACTTGGAGAATTTGACATCACGTATAAGCCTCGAACAGCCATTAAGGCTCAGGCATTAGCTGACATCGTGGTTGAATGCACCATTAGCAACCAAGAAGTCGGGGGTAGGAGATGATAACAACCCCTGAGAAGCAAGATAAAGATGAAGAACTTGTACCTGATCAGAAGGAATATTGGGTGCTCTATTTTGATGGAGCATCAAAAACAAAATCTAGTGGCGCAGGCTTAGTATTATAAAGCCCCGATGGGTTCACAGTTGAATATGCTTTGAAGTTGGACTTTCCGACAACTAACAATGAAGCTGAGTATGAGGCCTTGATAGCCGGTTTAGGCTTGGCTAGAATCATGAGAGTCAAGAATCTCAAAGTTTGTGGAGATTCAAGATTAGTGGTCTCTCAAGTAAATGGTGAATTTGAGGCCAATGATGAAACTATGGCAAAGTATCTGCGAGTTGTGAAAGCTGTCATTACTCAGTTTGACGAGTGCTATGTAGAACACATTCCGAGAGAAGAGAACGTTAAGGCCGATGCCCTATCTAAGTTCGCTTCTTCCGAGATAGAAAACTATACAGGGAGTGTTTACTTCCAGGTCTTGAAGGCCCCGACTATCAACTCGAAATTAGTGGCACCAATTGATGTGGGAAGCTGTTGGATAGATCCTACCAAAGCTCACCTCGAAACCGGATGGCTCCCTGACAATGCCTTGGAGGCACGGAAGCTATCAGTGAGAGCATTGAGATATGCCTTGATTGAGGGCGTCCTTTACAAAAGGTCTTTCGTTATCCCGTACTTGAAATGTTTTAGGCCCCAAGAGGCAAGGGAAGCTTTGGAAGAAGTTCATGAAGGTATCTGTGGGCAGCACTTGGAGGGCAGAGCCCTAGCTCACAAAATAACTCGTTTGGGATTCTATTGGCCAGAGATGTTGGCCGCCAGAGCTATGTCAAGCGGTGCGATCGAGCCAGAAGAACGCTCCGATAGTAAGGCGGCCGCCTGAGATGTTAACATCGGTTAGCTCCCCTATTCCGTTTGCAATGTGGGGAATGGATATATTTGGTCCTTTCCCCGTAGCTTCAGCACAAAGGAAGTTTCTGATAGTGGCCATTGATTACTTTACTAAGTGGATTGAGGCTAAACCTCTAGCCAAGATAACCACCAAACAAGTTGCCCAGTTCTTTTGGGAGAATATAATTTGCAGGTATGGAATCCCACGAATTTTGGTGACAGACAATGGGACACAGTTCAATAATGAAGAGTTCAAGAAGTATTGTGAGGAGAATGCAATTGAGCTTCGTTTTACCTCAGTGGCTCATCCACAAGCCAATGGGCAAGCTGAGGTAGCTAATCGAATTATCCTTGATGGACTGAAGAAGAGGGTCGAACGCTCTAGAAACACTTGGGTAGATGAGTTGCTGCCCATACTATGGGCATACCGTACCACTTGTAAAGTGACCACTGGAGCAACCCCGTTCCTGCTGGCTTATGGAGCTGAGGCAGTTGTGCCTTTGGAGATCATGCAAGCATCACCTCCAGTTGAGGCCTTTGAACTAGAAACTAACGAAGAGGGCATGAGACTCGCCCTGGACCTGATTGACGAATTCAGGGATGAGGCAAACGCTAGAAATGTGGAGCATCAAAAGAAAGCATCCTTTTATTACAACCACAGTGTTAAGGAAAGGTTCTTTCGACAAGGCGACCTGGTTCTAAGGAAGATCGAGGCTTCTGGAGTTGGCCAGAAGGGAAAGCTAGCCCCTAATTAGGAATGGCCGTATCGAGTCAAGAAGACGTTGGGACGAGGATCATACAAGTTGGAGACCTTGGACGGGGTTGAGGTGCCCCGTACTTGGCATGCCTTGAACCTCAAAGTTTATTATGTATAAGCTATCCTTGTACGGATTCAGCTTTCTATCTATTTATTAGGAGAAGTATAAATAAGGTTTGATGAAACCATTCCAGGGCTTAACGCCCCGAGTAGGACAATAATAAGTTATGTAAGGGTTGAACCCATTTCGAATTATTAATGCAAGTTTGTTTTCCTTCAATGATTCTGTGATTTTGTTTATGTGCCAAGCACCTGTTGAGTGTAAGTCTAGAAAGGCCAAGTACCGAAAACAAGTAAACAAACAAATGAGGAAACAAATGCATAAATAAAGATCCCGAAGGGCCAACAGTTAAGTTATATCAACGAGACAGATAAAAGTTTGGTCCCGAAGGACCTTGATTGAAATCTAGACAGATAAAGCCACATACGGATAACAAGGCCGTGCAAGGCCACAAACCAGCTCCAGCTACTCCTCCCCAAACTCTTCTTCGCCAGATTCCTCTTCGCCACTCTCCTCTTCCCCACTCTCCTCCTCTGAGTCTTCACCGGAGTCATCACCGGGCTCGGCAATCACCATTGGATGAACTCTAGCAACTTCGGCTCCTTTTTCCTCGGAAGATGAATCAGAAGTAGAACTGCCCTCGTTCCGGATCAGTCTCTTGCCAGGGATGGGTTGGCGAACTACTCCAACTTTCTTTGCAGGTGGGGGTTTCTTCCCACGGGAGCCAGAAGAAGATGAGTCTTGTCTAGCAACTTGAACAGCCCCCTTGGAGTTGGATCCAGAGCGTCGATGACTGCCTTTGGAGCCGGACCCCGATGCCTGAGGAACAACTTTAGTTCCCGAACCAGAAGCTAGGTTAGCCGGGATGGCACCCCAATTTGGGCAAGGAAAATCAGCCGGGTTGACAACAGATGGATGCCTATGACTCACAGCGTTAATGGCCTTATCACAACCAACAGACATGTTGAAGGGACGCATCTCATCATCATGATCATCAATGAGCTTAAGAAAATCTTCAGACCTATGGTAGGCCTGGATCACCTTGTCGGCATCAGATGCCTTCTTTTTGTCTAAAGAAGCAAGTTGTTTACGGGTAGATGCGGCATTAGCTTCAGCACGAACGACTTGGGAGTGCAGATCGTCAATCTCTTCCCTGAACCTTGCTGAGTCATTTCTCAAGCTAACATTCTCATCCCTAAAATCCCGGCCTTGGGTCGAAACAGTTTGAAAATAAGCGTTGGCCTGCAACAAGGAAATGGGTGAGCTACGAGGAATATGCAAAGTTGAAATCAATAACAATATCAGACTTAACAGAGGGAATTTCATACCTGATAAGGCCTGGGCGCCCATGAGCTGAGACTCATCCATTTTGTCGCCTGCATGCAGTGTCGCTCGGTCAGGAGGAGTGATTGAAAGCTTGGACCAGTCTAGGGCTAGATAAGGACTCCCAAAGACCGAGTCTTGTTCACATATGCCCCAAGGAGGTATGAAAGGAGTCCTGACGTCCCCGTCAGCGTTTCGGGATCGTTTACCGCCTTGAGAACAAAGCTCCAAGAAGTTAGGGATATGAGGCTTAGTTGGATTCAGCCTCTCCTCAGCCTTCTTCTTCATCCTCTTGGTAACAGTTGGTCGGTTCTCAGGACGATTATCAATCTCCTCAGCAGCTGAAATACAAAGAGAAAAATATCGGGATAAGAACAAACAGAGTTCATAATAAGCTCAAGAAAGAAAGTTACCCTCAATGGAAAGAAAGCTAAGGCCAGCCCCAATAAGATTCTTTTCATTCAGAAAAGTTTTATAGTGTGTACGACCGTCATCAGCAAGAAGCCTATCTCGATCCAACAATTCTGAAATGGTAAGGTCACACACGAAATGTGAACTGTCCTCCACGGACCCAAATCTCTTCACAAAGAAGTTGCCCCAGTCACCACCTTTCCACTCAAGAACTACAAACTCCCTTTCCCAGAAATGTTGTGAATCTGGAAAGGAGAAGGGATTCACCATGTGTGGAAGTTTGGCTCGGTGCTTAAGGCTCACCCATCCTTTCTTGGAGTCAGAATAGTTGCTGGCCCCAAAGATACTTCGAAACATTGTGGTTGTCGGATGAATCTCCAGTTCGCGACACCTTATTAAGAAAATAGAGATGTACCTCCAAGCATTGGGATACAACTGACAGGGGTGGATCTGATACTCCGCCAGCAATCTAATGATAAAATTGTCAACCGGGAATCTGAACCCAGCATCTAAGGCACCCCAGTAAACACAGATCCTCTCAGGATGCCAGTTGCATGTTCTATCTGATGGATTTGGGAGACGAACCTTAATGGCACTTGGGAAGTGATAGGACTCCCTTATCATTTGGACATCTCGTTCCGACAACTTACTGGGACTGTTAAAAGAATCTAAGCTGGAACAGTTGGGAAATGCTTCCCTCATAATGTTCAGAAGTTCTAGCAAGGATTCAAATCTATGTTCAACATACGAAGGAGGTTTGATTTTTTCTTTACCTTTGGCGGTTCTCATCTTACTCCTCTTCGACATAGCTTCCATCATGGAGACAGGGGGAGCCATTGGTTGATCACCTTCCGACATCTTGATAATGAAGCTGAAACTTGATCTTGGATCTGAAACCTGATCTTGAAGCTCGAACTTGATCTTGCAACTTGAAGCTAGAGAACTTAAGAATTTGAGAGCTCAGAAATGAAGAAGTGAATTGAAATGAAGGCTACTTCTCCTCTTTTATAGAAAGTGCATGACTTGGTACATCAGGTTGAATCTCATCTTGGTTCGCGTTTACAGGTCATTTATCGTTTATAAACGAAAAAAGGATAGAAAATATCCGCGTTATACAGAAAGTATCGTTATAATTCATATATGTCGGAAAAGAAATAGCTGAAATATTTGCTGCATGGATGTTTGCGCTTAAGAAGATAAGCAACGAGTTTAGTCTTAAGCACAAGGTTAGTAGTGCTAATCATGAATCAAGGAGTAATACCGTTGAAAGTCACGAATGACCAAACTGACGACTAAAGATCAAGATCGAGGTTCTTGATCTTTAGGATCACGGGTGGTTTTAGATCCTAGATCCCTGACGACTTAAGATCAAGATCGAGGTTCTTGATCCTCAAGATCCATGAATGGTTTCAGGTCCGGGTTTCCTCGCCAACCACGAAGTGGCCGACCATGAAGCCCTAAGTAGCCGTAGCCGACCACGAAGTAGCCGACCATGGCACCCGAAGGAGCCACAGCCGACCACCGTGTAGCCGACCACGGCGTTTTGAGGAGCCTCGGCCGACCACGAGCTGGAAGACCACGAACCGGCCGACCAAGGAACGCCAAGGCGCTTCGGCCGACCAGCCCGCAGCCGACCAGCCTTCGACCGACCACCTTGGATCGAGGCCCCTCGACCGACCAGGTGCTAGCCGACCACGAGCTAGCCCTCGATCCGGCCGATCGCGGGTTAGTTCGTGGTCCTGAATCTTGATTTTTCAGCGAATCTCGGGTAGTTTCTGAACCTAGATCTCGATTTTTTCGGATGGTTTTCAGTGCACTGTTTAACACCGTTTAGTGCCGTTTAGCACCGTTTAGTGCCGTTTAGCACCTTTTATCACCGTTTAGCGTCGTTTAACATCATTTAAACGTCGTTTAAGGCTGTTTAACACGGTTTAATGCCGTTTAGCACCGTTTAATGAAGTTTAGTGCCGTTTAGCGCCGTTTATCGCCGTTTAGCATCGTTTAACATCGTTTAAACGTCGTTTAAGGCCGTTTATCGCCGTTTAGTGCCGTTTAGCGTCGTTTAACATCGTTTAAACGTCGTTTAAGGCTGTTTAGCACCGTTTAGTGCCGTTTAGCACCGTTTATCACCGTTCAGCATCGTTTAACATCGTTTAAACGTCGTTTAAGGCTGTTTAGCACCGTTTAGTGCCGTTTAGCACCGTTTATCGCCGTTTAGCGTCGTTTAACATCATTTAAACGTCATTTAAGGCTGTTTAACACCGTTTAGTGCCGTTTAGCACCGTTCAATGTTGTTGGCATAATCTAACGTCGTTGTAAACGCGTCGGTCGCTCCACGCTTTACATCAAAACGATATCAAAGATAAATCCTGACCCGAGTCTCGAAATAGACAAGTAAAACTTCAAGGAAAGCCTGATCAGTTTTCATAGAAGTTGGGGGGCAAATGATATGGACTGAAAATAAGCCCTAAAGACACATTTAATGTGGCATTAATTAGACCAAGAATGGTCCAAACGTGGGGCCCACCAGATGGACCCAAAATCCCAATTATAATATTAATTTCGTAATTAATATTGGGGGAAATAAACAGCTCAGCAATAAGAGTTGGATAAGGATATTATCTCCATCAGACTTAGCCACCAAGGCATCCAATTCAATATGGAAACTGATTCCTACAAGGAATAGATCTAGAACCTTCCTCAAAGACTTGTCCACCAAGTCTCTGACTCCTACCATAATTCTAAGGCTTCTCAGCCTATATAAAGGGCCAGACCCCTCAACCTAGAACTACGTTTTTGGCTTGATCTTTGATATTCATCAAAGTACGTAGGCATCTTGTGAAGGCAGATTCAGCCACGAACACAAGAACAACCATTAAAGCTCGAAGCTCAACCACCCTAGCATTAATTACAAATCGCAACCTAGTTTTTATTCCACAACAATGAGACAAATGGTATGCCAAATTTTTAAAGCTTACATTTGGCGCTGCAAAACAATGTTGCCGCGGCAACCTCTAGTTACTTCTCATTCCTATGCAAAACATTCTTATAAAACCACAACTCTTACCAAAACAACTTATAAAAAACCAAACCAAACAAACTTTTAAACTGAATGTCGATGCATCAACAACTATTTCAAACTCACACTATCTTACAATCTGCCATATGCAAATAATAATAATTTATTTCCTTAAAGGAATAATCATGATAAAACCATCTCACTTGCCAAATACAATCACCATGAGACAACTTGTAAGAAACTTAGAAATTCATTGATAAAAAAAACCGCCCTCGTGGCTTAATAGCACAACGAGTTCAACAAATAAAATGTCTCCGGCCACACTGGTTCCCAAGCGTATAGCTTAATGGGTTATTAAAAATAAATTCAAATAATCACTAGCTCAGTAAGGCGTACGTGTACTACCCCCCGAGACTAGGAAGAAATTTATTTATTTCAAGTCTGAATAATAAAGAGCCATGACAGTGCTCTACTGATAATACTTTTTCAAATGAATAGCATTCCAAGCTTTTGGAATGGGTTTGTTATCCAAATTAGATAGATAATACATTCCTTCCCATAACACAACCCTGACTTTGTAAGGACCTTCCCAGTTAGCACCAAACACACCGTGAGATGCAACCTTTGTATGAGGAATAACCTTCCTGAGAACCAAATCACCAACTTTGAATGAGTGAGCCTTCACTTTGCTGTTGTAGAACCTTGCAGCTCTTTGCTGATAAGCTGCAAGCCTAAGTTGAGATTGAGCCCTTCCTTCCTCCAACTAGTCCAGATATAACCTGTGATTTACCTGGTTTGCTTCTATGTCAAAATTGTCGCGATGAAACGAACCCACACCAATCTCAACCGGAACCATGGCCTCACATCCATAAGTAAGCATAAAGGGAGATTCCCCTGTTGTACTCCTTGGAGTAGTGTTGTAAGACCAGAGCACCATAGGCAACTCCTCATGCCAGTTTCCCTTGCTATCTTCGAACTTCGTCTTCAGAGTATGCTTAATGATCTTGTTTACTGCCTCAGTTTGACCATTGCTTTATGGGTGATATACAGCTGCAAAATCTTTCTTGATTTTAAGCTCTTCACACAAACTCTTCAACTCTTTACTATCAAATTGTTTCCATTATCAGAAATCAGCTTATATGGCACTCCAAACCTGCAAACAATAGAGTTAAAAACAAAATCCCTTAGTTTCTTAGCAGTTATAGTTGCCAAGGGAGCAGCCTCCGCCCACTTGGTGAAGTAATCCACTACAACAACAACATATTTCACACCCCCATTTTCCTTAGGAGTTCTCCAATCAAATCAATTCCCCACATGGCAAACGACCATGGACTCATCAATGATGTCAAAGAGGTAACGTGACTATGGGAGTAATTAGCAAACCTCTGACACCTGTCACACGCTTGAGAAAACTTAAAAGCATCTTCCTTCACTGTTGGCCAGTAATATCCCTGTTTCAAAATCTTAAGTGCCAAGGAACTATCCCCCGAATGATTGCCGCAAATTCCCTCATGAACCTCCCGCATAATATAGTCACATTCATCGCCATCTATATATTTCAGCAACGGTTGGTTAAAGCCACTTTTGTACAACAACCCATCGTACTCCACATACCTGACTGACTTGTAACAGAGTTTTCTTGCTTCAACCTTATCCTCAGGCAATATCCCAAATAGGTATCATCCAAGTCACCTTTGCCTCTATATCAACCTGCATTACAACCGGTTCCATCACACTTGGTTGTCCCAAAACTTCCAACGGTATAACACCCAACACTGTAGTGTCCTTTTGAGAAACCCACTTGGAAAGAGCATCTGCATTTGTGTTCTCACCCCTAGGTATTTTCACCAATCGCGCCTTCTTGAACTTCTTGATAAGCTCCAAAACACTTCTCAAGTACAACTCTGTCCTAGGTCCCCTCGCTTGGTACCCCACCATTTACTTGGTACACAACTATCATAGAATCACTCTTCACCAACAAATTACTGACTTTCATCTCTAAAGCAAGTTTCATTCCCCCAAGCAACGCTTCGTACTCAGCATCATTATTTGTGGCTTCAAATGCAAAGTGAACTGCACTCATCAATTTGTGCCCCTCAGGACTTTCTAGAATCACCGCTGCTCCTGCTCCATCACTATTAACTGACCCATCTACATGCAAAGTCCACCATAAATCTGGAACACCCCTAACAGAATCTGATTGCATATCTGGTTGCACACCCAATTGTACAGGAACAATAACAAGCTCATTCTGCTCAACATCAAATGGAAACTCCAAGATAAAGTCTGCCAAAGCATGTCCCTTTATAGCAGTGCGAGGTTTATACTCTAAGTCAAACTGACCCAACTCGATAGCCCATTTCATCATTCTTCATGTTGCCTCCGGCTTATGCATAATCTGTCTAAGGGGTTAAGCCGTTCTAACTTCAACTTTGTGTGCCTGGAAATAAGGTCGCAATTTTCTCGAAGCCAAAACAAGAGCATAAACCAACTTTTCCATATTTGTGTAACGAGTTTTCGCATCAAGTAACCGCTTACTAACATAGTACACAGGTGATTGATCGACACCTTCTTCTTTCACAAGAACCGCACTCACCGAATACTCCGAAACTGTCAAATACAAAATCAATGTCTCTCCCTCGGAAGGTTTAGCAAGCAAAGGTGGCTTTCCCAAATGCTCCTTGATCTTTTGAAAGGCTATCTCACATTATGCTGTCCAAATAAAGTCCTTACCCATACCCTTTATTGCCTTGAAGAATTCTCGACACTTATCTGACGATTTTGAAACGAATCGGTTCAAAACGGTAATACGCCCAATCAAACTTTGCACCAGCTTAACACACGACGGGGATTCCTGAAGGTAGTGTTTTTCGAAGTTCGTTCACAGGGAAGGACTCTCAATATCGATTTCAAGTAGATTGCCTCTTACAATTTAGAAGTATGAACAAGGGGGTTTTGATTTGGTTGTGGTATTTTAACAAACACCTTGCCTACGATAAATAAATTGCTACAAAAACACAACTAAGTTAATGGCAAATATCAAAATTTACCAACACAACACAATGATCAAATTAGCAAGATAGGAGATATTTGACCCAAGGATTATGGATATTCAAGCACTTCAACCCAACAACAAGCAAATATATCCAACTCTACCTAACCAAGATAATTGGTGAAGCACACAATCACTTATTTCTCTTCTAATAACACTAATTTAGTGAAGCACATAAATTAGCTCTCTTGACAATAGCAACCAATAATGAAGCACTATCAATTTAACCAAGTCAAGGAATTAAACAAAGAGAGGCTAGGACAAACCCAAGGATGAGAAGCTCAACCTAGGTATTTGCACTTGAATCTTGAGGATTTAGGTACACTAAATCTTGTGCTACTATAATGATTGCACTAACGATTACGTATTAGCACAAACAATTAGCAATTGACATTACAAGAAGAGCAATTTAAAGCAACTTACAAATCTTCAAGCAAAATCATAAACAATACATCACAAGCATTCAAGATAGAGTTAAATAAATCTTACTTAAATTGAAGTGGGTTTAGTACAAGAATTCCTCCTTGAGCCAAATATATGGAGTTAGTTACTCATAATCAATGCTAGATTACAAGTATTTAATGTCTCCTCTCTAATTCCTACTAACCCTAATTGTGTTCTTGAAGAGGCAAAGAAGAAGATAAAGAAGTTAGATATGAAGATGTTAGATATTAGGTTAAGTTATGAAGATGAGATGTGTTTGGCTATATTTATTTTAACACACAGCAGGGGTCGTACGGCCTGTCGAACGGCCGTACAGCTGCCCTTACAGAAATCTGCTCCTTTGAACGGCCTGTCGAACGGCCGTACAGTAGCCCGTACGAGATAAAATCTTCAAGATAATACATTAAATACCTCCCGACATCGCGAGCTTTCATCTTCTAACTTCCCTCTTGAATAATCTTCGCTTTCATGCCCAAATTAAGCCATCTTTTCAACAATTAAGCACGAGGCACTGAAAGATGAAAAACATAACAAATATTAATAAAACAACATTCGAAACTAACAAAAATGTAGAAGAATAAAAGACAAAACATGTATAAAATACACGTTATCAATTCCATATTGAGGAGTGCTTTTATCTTTGTTAGGTTTGCTTCAATACCTCCGCAAAGACACACTTCTGAGGGTTCATCTTCATTTTATACCTCCGCAAGATATTGAACATCTCGTTCAAATGAGCAATATGTTCTTCTGCCCGTTTTGACTTAACAAGCATATCGTCCACATACACTTCCATGGTTTTCTCAATCTGCTCCTTGAACATCATATTCACTAGCCTCTGATAAGTTGCCCCAGCATTTACCAATCCCAAAGGCATTCCAATGTAACAATATAAGTTATGAATGAGGTATGCTCCTAGTCAGGTTCGTACATCGGTATTTGGTTATACCCCAAATATGCATCCATGAAACTCAACAATGCATGACCCGCGGTAGCATCTACCAACTGATCGATTCTAGGCAAAGGAAAACTATCCTTCGGACAAGCTTTATTAAGATCAGTAAAATCCATACAAGTCATCCACTTACCGTTTGGCTTCTTCACAAGAACCTGATTAGCCAACCAAGTCGGGTAGAAAGACTCTTTGATTAAATCAACATCAAGCAGACGATCAACTTCCTCATGCAATGCCACAGCTCTCTCACCACTAACAAGCCGACTTTTTTGCCTAACTCCCTTTTTGGTAGGATCTACTTTTAAACGATGACACATGACATTCGGATCAATACCAACCATATCAGCGTGACTCCAAGCGAACACATCCAAATTGTCCCTTAGAAAATTACTCAACCTCTCTGCTAATTCCGGACCTAGCTACGATCCTATCTTCAACTCTCTATCCGGAAAATTTGCATCAACCTTAATCAAAATTGTATCCTCTACAGGACCTGTTCTTTCAACTAATGTGGGCATCCTAGGATCCAAATCAAACTCACGTACTTCGGAAGCACCATCCTCGTCATTTTTCACTGATTCAGCATCCACACCAGATTTGCTGATATTATCTAATCCATCTCCCAACTCAATTATCGGATACAAATCCTTCATAACTGACTTCCCCTTATCTCTCCATAACAATGCTTTTTTGCTCACAGGAGGCACTTTGGACGTTTCGTACTTGAACATTTCGTGCCCGAACGCTCCGCACTCAACCACCTGCTTCATAGACACATTTTCTTTTTCCACCTTTCCAGCCACCTCATCTTCAGGAAATTGCACAATATACAAGGTATTCACAGAATTCTTCCCCTTCCTAAGCTCTTCATCTCCCTCAACAACCTCATTAACATCCATGCCTTTATTCTTACGGAACCCTTTTATTGACTTATTGTAACAATCTCTAGAATCATATTGACACCCTTGAACACAACCCACTCCACTTGGAGTTGGAAACTTCATCGACAAATGATAGATCGAAGTTACTACCCTCATTTCCTTTAACAACGGTCTCCCAATCAAAGTATTATGAGATGACTCCTGATCCACAACCATGAAATCCATAATTTGAGTAGCAGAAAGTGCACCGCTCCCAAGTGTTACAGGTAATCTAATGGTTCCCTTTACCATAATGGACTCTCCACCAAAGCCATAAATGTAAATATTTTCCACTTTCATATCGCTGTCTGGGAATCCCATCTTCTTGTAGGTATCATAGTACAAAATTTTCACAGAGCTCCCGTTATCCACAAACATCCGGTGCACGTTCATTGTGCCAATGCCTATAGTGACTACTAGTGCATCATTATGAGGATGATGGACCCATTTTGCGTCCTCTTCAGTAAATGTTATATCCGCTTACTCTCCCCGAAACAACTTTGGGGGTTGCTGATCTAAGCGATTCACATTAGTCATAGGCATAGTTTTAGCTTCCTTTACAAATCATTCCATGGCCTTGTTACTGTCGCCTGCAATATGAGGTCCACCCACAATCGTTCGAATGCTTCCTTCCCTCACAAACTTTAATCCCTCAGCCTTTTCTTTTTCATCACTTATAGCCTTTCCCAAACCTCTTCTTTCAACAGGATGGTCTGTTCTGTACTTCTTCACCAACTCGGTGAGATATCCTTCTTTAATCAAGAACTCTATTTCCTCCCTGAGTTGGCTATAATCCAAAGTGTTATGACCTGCTGACTGATGGTACTCACAATACTTACTTTTATCTTTACTCTGATAGGCATTCAGCGGAGTCAGCTTCCGGTACAAACCTCTATCCTTTGTCACTTCATAAATATGTTCAATTGACGCTGCGAGCTGAATGTTTGCCTTGTCATAACTAGATGGAGGTTCCCACCTCCTTCTATCACCTGTTGCATTCAAATGATTAGGACTTCTTCCCCGACCTCTACGATCTGGACTTAATGACTTCCTTTTGTTTCTCCGTTTTGAGCTACTCTGCAATTCACTCTTCTTGGTATCAGCCAACGACTGCTCTACCATTTTATAATACTCAGCTTGTTGAAAGAAGTCTGCCAACGTAGCAGGATTCTTTCCTTGCAGATGTTTCCAGAAATCAGTACCAACCCACAGCCCTGCAATCAATAAGTTCTTTAAAGTTTCATCAGTTACACCCTAAACACCCGCTGCCTCAGCACTAAACCGTTTGAAATAAGCTTTCAAAGTTTCTCCTTCTCGCTGTTTGATATTAGCCAAAGAAGTCACTGGGGGCATATTTGACCGCTGCCTGAAATTGGGTCAAAAACATAACCTGCATTTGCTCCCACGAAGTAATCACCTCACTACCCAACTTCTGAAACCACTGCTTAGCACTATCTCTGAATGTTGTTGCTAACAAGCGGCACCTTGCCAAACTCGGTACTTGATAAACGTCCATCTCTATGTTAAAGCGCCCCAAAAACTCTTTAGGATCAGAATTTCCATGGAACCGAAGATCAGTGTTTGTATTGTGGTATCCAATTGGCAGCAAAGCATCTCGTACCGCCGCAGTAAAAGGCGATGCAACTTGTGTGGCCAAACCAACACTTCCTCCTTCAAAGTGGGCCAACAACTTCCTTATATCATCTACATTAACATCTCCTATCACTGGAACATTCTGAATATGAGATGGGTGACTTGTCATCTGGAATCCACTTACAATCGGAGGTGTTGGCGCACCAATGTAACAAAAATTGAAGGCTGGGTGGTAACAATTGGTGGAGTCTGGGTTATGACGGGTGGTGTTAGCAAAGTTGTTGGCACAACCGGGGGAGTGACAACCGGTGGTGTTGTCGCGGCACCTTGATTAATTACCGTAGTAGCAGTATTAGCTGGTGGAACTGGTGGGGTGATCAGTGCGGAACTTGGTGTTGCTTGTGTCTGGGTGTGAGTGATTTGAAGCGGAGTTAAAGTATTTGGTGGGGCGCGTTGGGTAGGCTGTGGTTGGGACGGGTTTAGTGGGGGTGCGGCTTGCCGCGGTGTTACCAGCTGTTGTGTGACCGGCTGCAGCATGATTGGTTGTGATACATTTTGTTGCTGCATGACTTGTTCTCTCCTTACACCACTTGTGGCACTATGAGAAGCTACAGGCACAATAACTGGGTCTCTCACAGTACTATTACCTTATCGTCCAAAGTTACTTTGTCCACGACCTCGGTAACCTCCTCCACAGTAAGTTATTCCACGAAATCCTCCTCATGCATTATTCTCTCTAGCATATACTTCAAGTGGTACTTGAGACAACCGTTGCACATCTTGGTTTTACTGACTCTCATCAGGAAACTCCACGATTGGTTCATTTTCTCCGAAATCAAACCTTCGTGGGGTAACCTGTGTATGCCTTCCAGCCCCAGCTTGTCCGTCTCCTATTCCAACTCCAACTCTTGCTCTAGAACCTCCGACAGGTTCGCTACCTACCTGTCGAGTCCCTCTCCCATACGGAGTGTACCTGGACTATTTGGACTCCACAGTCTTTAACCTAGCATCAAACTCCTTCAGATGGTTCCCCATGCGGTGCAACTCCCCCATGAGGTTCGTGTTACTTATCAACACCGGAGGCCGTCCCCCAGTCACATGAGTCGGGTTGGGTACAGCCTCCAGAACATATTGTTCCTCTCATTCGAACCCCTCAGAGTAGAGGCTCGCATCGTCATCGTACGTTACGTCATCGCGATTAGTAGACATTTTTCCTCCTAGATGAAGATCCAATTCAGGCCCCTCCTTCTAGCGCCAATTTGTTAATGGAGGAATTTATGATAACAAAGTTTGAGGTTACAAGCCGAAATCAAGATCTACGATGGCAGTTGTTCGCCGGGCAAGTGACCGGAGAATGGTGGTTTATGTGTTTATCGGTGGCTGAGATCAAAGAGGTATCAGTGGTCTCTCAGAGCTCTCAACGTCTAACCCCCTTAATGTGCCTATGTACCTCTATATTTATAGAGGATCAAGCCTGACGTAGTTCTTAGAGAGTAAGAAACCTAAGTCTGATAGAAGTAGGTCTCTTACTAGCAGGCCCAAGCCTACTACGAAGCATGATCGAACCAACCGTCTTCGAAGCCCATTTGGAAGAGCCCATGCGATAGAGCCTAGTCCAATGACCCCAAGGCCCAACTAACTCCGAGGACTTCACGGATACAACATTATCCCTATCTATCAGAGCTAACATCAACCGCTACCAGCTCTTTCCTCATACGTTTAGTTGTAGGGACAGTCATGACTTACTCTAAATGCACGAACGGATCCTTACCCCCGATGAGGCTAACCCACCAGACTACAGGGAAAGTTCTACCAAATTACGTCACGCAGAGTATTCACAATCCCCCAACAAGGGCAACTTGTTGGAATACAGGATAGGACCGCTAGAGCGTATCGACAGGCTTATTCACCTTTGATTCCCCAACAAGGAAAACTTGATAGAATACAGAATCGGGCCTTCAGAAATATGAGAATCTTCATTTTGTCTTGATAATACGTTTTACAAGAGTTACCGCGGCAACGAGATTTATCTGGCGCGGCAAACCAAAGGTTTGGCGCCGCGGGAAAGTTATCAGGTGCATTTTGTAGTCAATATTTTACTTTTGTAAATTTCGTGCATAACAGAATGTTATGTAACTTTGCAGAACATTATCATATATAAACATTTTATGCATGATGTTTAACTTGTTTGCAATACAATATGCATAACAAATTTTACCATTCCTATTGTCATCAATAACAACACATAACATGTTTTCTTAATCGATTGGTATCCTACATTTGCATGCATAATATAAACAAATTATTCATTAGTAATAAGACTAAAAAACAAGAAATCACAGTCTATAAAAAATGCATTACATATTTCACCATTTTAAAAATGGCCCATGGAACTCTGTCCAAAAACTAAATCGAAACTACAACTAAAGTGCAGGACAACTGTGAAGAGATTCTCATTATAAATGTTCTGCAACAAAAAGTACCAAAACGGGCATGAAACAGGATCCCCAAAACTGAATCACCTTCTTCCTTGAGTTCTCTCTCCAGGAACGTACTATCAATTTTCGGGAGATGAGTTTGTAACTGTCGATATTTCGGAGAGAAGTGCGGGATTTTAATTTTTGCAATTGTAGGACTCTATCATATAATTAAACGTAGATTAGTTATTTTTTAATTATCAGTGTTATTTTATTTTCAAAATTGCCACTATCCTTAAATTAATCTCAGCCGCTGGATGATTTTTAAATTCAAATGGTGGACGATGTGGTCTCTATAGTCTCCAAAAATAATAAGTTTTCATAAAGCCCAACTCTTAAAATGGCCAAATGTATCCTAATCGGGCCCGATCTTACATGATAGGAAAATTTAACAATGAATCGTCATAGCCCATCATTGGTTACTAGAAAAATGCATCACAAAATAGCTAGAGAATATCTGAGTCAAAATTTATAGAGTAAATTGCACTTTAGTGGCTTGTACTAAAAAATAATTTTGCACTTTGATGGCCGATGTTTTCAACTAGGCACTTTAGTTACCGAACAAATTATTTTAAAGCGATATGGGGGCTCCGTCTCAGATCATCTAACGCCGTCAGTCAAATGAGGGGTATAATTGTCAGTTTATCAATTTTGACTTGTTCCGCTCTAGCCTTCTTACCAGTTCCCGTCCAATTTCTACCCTGCTGACCTCTCTGATATGCTAAATCATGGTCCCCATTCTCAACAAATCTACAACTGCATCAAACACATGTCCTAGTCTCTATTCTCACTACTCTCCACCTTAACCTCAAACAAGAAGACTCTCATTCTACTTAGCAAAAAAAAAAAAAAAGACTCTCATTCTCACCACTCTCCACCTTAACCTCAACCAACCCTTTTTTCACCGCCTCATACGTTGCAAAATGCACAGCAGTAAACGGTGCATTCATCAAAATAGTGGTCCTGTACGACGCGCCTTCTTCCGTAAACACTCTCCCAACGCAATCGAACACACTTGAATACGAACTATTCCTCATTTGTAACCTCTGTTTAACAACATCCATTGGCGTAAACACAGCATCACTAGAAACAATAGCAAAAACACCATACAATGCATGTACTAAAGAATCATTATACCCTGGCCCTAAAATACGGTGGTTTTAGGGTGGTAATTGGGCGGGTAGAAGTTCGGGTTTTTGGAATTTGGGGGCGTTTGTGGCCATTTAGGGTTTTGGGGGTTTGTTTGATGATACTCTCCGTATTGATAAATTTGTATATGTATAAATTGAGGAATTTTCAACTAGTTTATGACAAAGGGGTTCCAAGATATTGGGGGAATTCAAGTCAAACATTTGATTATCAGGTTAAATGATTTGGTTGTTGTATTCGGATTGAGAAGTATGAGATGTATTTGTATATGGGGGTTTGGTGTTCGAAAGGTGGCCGGAGAAGGGAGCACCACCACGGCAGCTGGTCGCCGACGGTGGTGGTGGTGGCTGGTCATGATGAGAGAAAGAAATGATGAGAGAAAGAAGAGGAAGGAGATAAGAGAGGGAGAGGAAAGAGAGAGACGAAGGAGAGAGATAGGAGAAGAAAGGAGAGAGAGGATGAGAGGGAGAGATGTGATGAAATTAATAAACTGACAATTATACCCCTCATTTGACTGACGGCGTTAGACGATATGAGACGGAGCCCCTACATCGCTTCAAAATAATTTGTTCGGTAACTAAAGCGTCGAGTTGAAAACATCGACCATCAAAGTGCAAAATTATTTTAGTACAAGCCACCAAAATGCAATTTACTCAAATTTATATGCTTACATGTCAAGTACTTGTGATTACGTTTACATTTAGGCTTACAGTAATCAAGTCTCCACACATTGGGTTTGATTTATATGCTTGATCAAATATTGTGCAAGTTATTAGGTGAATTTAAGCATTTGAAAGAAATATAATTAAATACCGTTATTTCATTTCGAAAGTCCTAATAATAATTTAAACTTTAGTGTACGAGGGAAAAATAGGAAGGTTGGAGTAGAAAATCATAAATAGATTTTGCAATTTATATACTCTAGAAGAGAATTAACTTGGTCTTCCTGCTTATAACATAAGTAAGTAATATTTTTTGGACGGCTGGACTCATATCTAGGGGTGAGCAAAAAACTGAATTTAAACTGAAACCGAACCGAAACCGATCAAAACCGAACCGAAAAAACCGAAACCGAACCGGCGGTTGCGGTTTTTGATTTTTAAAAACCGAGACTTTCGGTTCCGGTTATAGGTTAAAACCGAACCGGCTAAAACCGAACCGAACCGATTATTAAAATAAATAAATATATAATTTATATAAATTTATATGTATTCTTAAAATTAATAAATTTATTATATCTTGAATATAATATGTAATATATTACATATATGTAATATATTATATAAAATATATTTATATATTATAAAAATACATGGTCTGGTTCCCTTATACAAATATGCAACACATATCATGGATCTGAACTTCCATCTTGAAAGTTAGTAACAACTAACAAATTTCCCAAAACTGTTTCGGACTGTGACAGATACATGTATAAACATATCATGGATTTGCACTTGTATCTTACTAGAGAAAGATATGATGTATGCAACAAATTTAAGTTTGTGCGCAGGCCTTGCATGACTTACAAGAATACATGTATTTGTTTAAAAGTCGAGAACTTTATAATTTATAAATTTAAAGTCTTATAATATATTTATGATTTTTTTCTTCGGTTTTATAACCGAAACCGAACCGTTAAAAACCAAATCAAGCTTTTTAAAACGGAAACCGACGGTTCGGTTGCGGTTGCGGTTTTGGTTTTCAATTTTTAAAACCGAAGACATGCGGTTTCGATTTCGATTTCGGTTTCAGGACAAAACTGCCCCGAACCGAACCGTGCTCTCCCCTACTCATACCCCACATATATATATATATATATATACATAAATATTTTGTGGTCCTCTAAAATCTAACTGCACACCAAATTCAAACCTAGCTATCTGCGGACTGCGGTCCCATAGGCCACATACACCTTAATTTTAAGAAAATTTTCAATACGGATATCTTTCGAAAGTGTTAAATATTACGATCAATACTAGCTTATAGCCCGTGTAAAGTACGAGTTATTTTTAAATACTTTTAAAATTATATAATTAAATAAAAATAGAGTATAATAATTTATTATGGATATAATTGAACTTTGTGATATTAATTAATAAAATTATTAGTAATAATAATAGTTATTTAATAAATGAAATGTATTGATTAGAACTAATAATATAAAATCTTAATGTAAATTTGATGTTGACGGGATTCGAATTTGGATTTTTAGAAGAGAGATTTAAATATAGAATATTCCTTATTATTAGATCTAACGGCTATTATCTATTTATTAAATATTTTACGGTTACTATTTTTTTAGATGGTTGAACCAAACAATCAAATTATACCCCTATTTGCTTATTATATAATAGTATAGATATTAAATATAATAATATTTTATTTCTTCACTATACATTTGGCATCCTTCTAACTTCAATAGTTAGCATCATGTCTCCATGATTCCCTATATAAATTAGATATTTATTATTATATGACAAATAAATAAAAACAATTTAAATAACAAAATAGATACTGGTCATATATACCCGGATACAAGAATTTATAATTTCTCCAAAGTTGGCAATTTCCCTTAACATTTTTTTGGACATCTTTGCAATTCCAATAAAAAAAATATTTAAACGTACATGACATATAAGATTTTATTGGGGTGTCGAACATTTCCATAATCGACTTGTGTCTGGTTAAGCATATGAAAATAAAGTTGCGCCTTGTTAACAGTTTTGAAAGTTTTAGCGTAGTGGTAAGCGCTAGATCATAAAAACTGGTATCAGAACCAAGGTCGCGTGTTCGAGTCCCACGGAATGCATATTTATGCCAAAGGCAGATGCTGGGGGATTGTTGGGGTGTATATATATATATATATATATATATATATATATATATATATATATATATATATATATATATATATATAATTAGAATCAAATACAAATTTTTCTTAAATACAAACTTGTAAATTTTTTATATTCAACAAATTTATAACTTCGGTTCAACATCATTCATTAAATAATAATTAAAATTTAATTGAATACACATAATTTAATTATTCAAAATCTTTCTGGGATTCACCAATACCAAAATAGGGTAAAGAAATATGAAATTTTATTTGTTTAGTATGGGGTGTGTTGAACCGTAGTTAAAATTTTTTTGAATAAACATTACATAATTCAACAGTTGATGTTGAACTAAAGTTATATATGTGTTGAACACTCGTCATAAAAGAATTTCAATTTTTTATAAAAAATGTTGCCAATATGGTTTTAATAAGTTATTAAATGTTTTAAATATGTGTTCGTTTCCATTTATGTGTATTCATTAAAATCTTAGTTATTATTTAATAAATGATGTTAAACCGAATTTATATATGTGTGACGTTGACTAAAAAAGTTTGTAAGTTTGTATTTAAGAAAGTTTTTACTGAAAATCAGCCGTATACATTTGCCTATATATATATATATATATATATATATATATATATATATATATATATATATATATATATATATATATATGAGCTGCACTCCATAGCAAACACCTTATATAACAAACAATAAAGAACACCTCATATCTAATATAATTTAATAGTTCCGTCATAACACTAAATACAAAAAGTTGTTATTTTTTTACCCTCTAGCAAACCAGAAAAAAAAAAATTTGAAAATTTACTGTTCATTGATGACGTCATCAGTGACGTCATCAGTGAACAGTAATTTTCATTTTTTTTTCAGACTTGATAGAGGGTAAAAAAATAACAACTTTTTGTATTGGGTGCCCCTGGCGCGGCCGAAGAATCTAATAGATCTAAGGTGTTCTTTGTTGTTTGTTATATAAGAGTGTTCTGTATGGAGTAAAGGCATATATATATATATATATATATATATATATATATATATATATATATATATATATATATATACTACTCAGTCCCTACCAATTGTTTACGTTTCTGAAAAAGTGTCCGACACCCATTTTAAGATGCATATAAACCATAGTTCTATAACTTATTTTTAAATTTTTTTTTTGAATAAAAATATAAACATTTTACATTTATTTAAAATCATAAAATTATAAAATTAAGTTACGAAATTATATTTTATATGCATCTTAAAATGAGACACTCTTTATATAATGAACTAGTTCTCTTAAAAAAACAAGTGTTCGTTTTAAATCTTGCTCCATTATACCAAGTCTAGGAATATTCTTATTTCAGTTGAGCGTCATTGGAAGAAATCTACTAATCATTTCATATTCGGTAGATGTATACAATCACATT
The DNA here is from genome assembly GCA_036435485.1 of Saposhnikovia divaricata. Taxonomy (NCBI): domain Eukaryota; kingdom Viridiplantae; phylum Streptophyta; class Magnoliopsida; order Apiales; family Apiaceae; genus Saposhnikovia; species Saposhnikovia divaricata. The sequence goes on from CM071600.1 coordinate 34,208,466, forward strand.
TGTGTTCACTCATAAATAGTTATGGAGTAACAATTGTGTTTATAAGTGTGTGCGCGCATAAAATAGGCTCTAGAAATCATGTGGCGTTAACACAGGCCATCAGGTAGTACTCGTAACTCGTATATAGCGTTAGCTACTCACGTGCATGTCTATTCAACGAGAAAGAAGCAAATAAGACGGAATGGTTGTAGGCGACAAGTTGATGCCACATTATACCAACGCAACATTCATGATAACAGTGTGGATACAGCCAAACTAAAAATAGTTCCACATCCAATAGTTAACATTTGATCTGTTTGGGCCCGACTTAGAATAAGTTAATTTATTCTTAAAAATAAGTTTTCGTAAACATCCCTGTTATCCAATAAGGTGTTTGGGCTGCGACAGGAAACATAAGGTGTTTGCTTTTCATGCCTGACCCGAATCAATTTAACCGGTCTTTGGTGCTTTATGCTTCTTTTTTCCTTCATTACTTCGTACAAGAGAGCGTTTGGGATTGTTTGAAATAAGTTACTTTTGATTTAATGGGAATATTTTTAACTTAAAGGAGAAAGTAAAGTTGTTTACTTTAAGTTGAATGAAAGTGTTTGGGTAATTTTACTTAAAGTTAAATGAGGGTTTAATAATTTTGGCTTAAATTGAAATTTAACTTAAAAAAATTTAAATTCATGATATTTAAGCTTTACAAGAATTGTGAAAAAAAAATCCATAAGTCATAAGTCATAAGTCAAAAGTACCTAAATGAAACTTATGGCTTAAAACAGTTTTTTAACTTAAAACCACGGTACACAAACAGAGCAAAACCGACTTTAAGCCGTAGTTGCCAAACGTCCTCTAAGTAAGGTTAGGAGATGAAAGACTAGTTTTTTCCAAGTTACTGAAAAAGTTAGAAAAAGTTACACGAGCAATCGAGCATCGCAGAAGCGCGTGTAAAGCACAGAATACATATTCATGTAAATTAAAATAAATTAAATAGTAATAAATATTTTAATTAAATTAAAAAATATAATTAACTTTTTTTAGAGTTAATATATATATATATATATATAATATTGTAAGTAATTTTAAAAAATAGTTAATTAATATAGAGAATTAATTAAATAATAATAATAATAATAATAATAATAGGATTAAAAGTACATTTAAATTAAAACAAATGTGATATGCAGTATTTTAGCATAAATATATTTTTATATCATCACTTTTTGATCTTAATTTCTATAACAGGATATTGCTTAGAACCTGTGCTTAAAACTTTAACATTGACTCTCTCTATCACTCTCATTTCTTTAATTTTTTTTTTAATGTTCTCTCAATTTTTTACATTCCAAAACTTACTTAAAATAGTAAAATTTTATAATATAAAAAATAAATACATTGGCTATTTTCGTCCACTAAATTTATTTTATTACATAAAATTTTAATAAATCCCATCATTTTATTCAATTTTCTCCACTATTTTACATTTTTTATTAAACTCCGTGTCCAATTTATTTGTAACAAATTAGAGAGATGGCTGAGAGAGTGAGTTGGAAATTTTGTTGGGGTTGTTGAAGAAAGCAAGCATGATAATACAGCCACAGTTTTGGTGAGTAGATTCGAGGATATTTCCTTAAGCATGATTACCAACTTTCCTTAAGGTTACCCCTTGTAAGTCTAGACAAGCTCTCCTGTGAGATCAAACAAGTTAGAGCATCTCCAATGGTATAAAGCCCTTAGGTAAAATTTAAAATAAATTACCTTAAATAAGATATATAGAGAATTTGTAAAATTTTGTCCACTCCAATGGGACAAAACTCTTAGGTAAAAATATAGATAATCACAATAGGTTGGCTATATTTGTCGAACCTTTAGCAACCTGTAGTTTAACTCCACATCATCAATTACCATATAAAAATAATACATTCTATTTTTAACAACTTGAAATAATAATAACATACCATTTTTAAAATATAGCCAACCAATATAGTCAATCCCATTGGAGTAAAACACGTTACAGGTTCAACAAATTTTACATAATCAATATTTAGCTAATCATTTTACAAAACACCGTTGGAGATGCTCTTACAAGATTACCAACTTTTGGTCTCGACAAATTCTACGACGTTACTATGTTACCGATTCGGAGTCTCGACAAACGTGTATCTCTGTGCCGCCTACAAATGTCGATCCAAATATTATACAGTACTCCCTCTGTCTCATAAAACTCTTCTCACTTTCCTTTTCGGGACATTCAAAATACTCTTCCCCTTTCTATTTTAGGCCATAAAATAACTATATTCTATACCCACTACTTCACCCACTACTCATTAAATAATATAAAATACCCACTATTCCACCCCTAACCCTTAAAAACAATATTCAATACCCACTATTCCTCCACTACTCTTTAAAAAACCATTTTTTTTTAAAACCCGTGTTTTTCCCCAAATGAGAAGAACATTGTGAGACGGAGGGAGTAATAATCATGGCATAAAGTTTCTGTCTGTGAAAGTTGTTTGGAAGCTTTTTTCGATTTGAACAATCATGCTGACTTTAACACCTGCCACTATTCATTTTATATTTCATTGTGAGCTCCACTTGGGTCATTTTATTTTTCATTGCCCCTCACTTTTCATTTAAAAATTTATTAGATTAAACGTACAAATTTAAGAAACTTTATCGTTAACGGAAAATTTTGGTGATAACAAATTTCGAAAATTACTGAAATAACGAAATCATGAAAATATGGGAATTTGGGATTTGGATGTTTGTGGCTAGACTTGAGAGGTGTCTCGACTTGTTAGATGTGTGAGATCCCTTTCAAGATGCCTGCGTACTCAATATTTATAGAGATCAAGTCAATGCAGTTCTGTTCAGGATTAGTTTTTAATCAATATGATTATTCAGGGGTGTATTGGGAATTAGTAAATCTATTTAAATTATATTCGCGTTGGGATATCTTCCTGATTTGAAGGATATCGTTTGAAGATATTTTCTATTATTAATTGGAGATTATTCCTCGTTTCAGAGAGATAAAATAATTAACTTGGGGATTAAGTTAATTATTATTAGATTCATATTGGAAAATTTGGGAGATAATTGAGGCAACTGAAAATATGACGTAACAATTACCCCCAGTTCTTCATTGCAACTTGATGGACCGGAAAACTAAGCATGCTTCGATCTTCCAAATTTTCTGAGTCACTGAAACAATTTGTAAAGGAAGATTAGTAAATAATATGGAGCACCTGGATGCCCGTAATATTGGAAAATTTGGGAGATAATTGAGGCAACCGAAAATATGACGTAACAATTACCCCCAGTTCTTCGGTGCAACTTGATGGACTGGAAAACTAAGCATGCTTCGATCTTCCAAATTTCCTGAGTCACTGAAACAATTGGTAAAGGAAGATTAATAAATAATATGGAGCACCTGGATGCCCGTAATATGCATGTAGATGCAAACGAGACAATATGCGAGATGTAAAAAAGAATAGATATACGAGTAATTTTGTAGGTGTGAAAGAATATATCCTGGAGGGTCATCCAAGCATTATCCCGAATAGTCATCAAAGCATTCCGAGCAATACCCTGAAAAACAAACAATCAAAGAAGTATCCTCCATAAAGCATTCCTAGGAATACCCTCCTCAAAGAAGGACGTATCCTAGAATCTCCATTAAGCATTCTGATAAATACCCTCCTCAAAGAAGGCCATACTCCACAAAATCTCCAAAAATGCATTCTAGAGAGTACCCTCCTCAAAGAAGGTCGTACCCCCTAGAATCTCCATAATGCATTCCGAGAAATACCCTCCTCAAAGAAGGTCATATTCCACAGAATTTTCAATATGCATAATTTAAAGAAACTTTAAATTATGCTGTAATCATTTTGGATTGTAATATTTACATTCATGGATCCTATTAGTAGCGACTTATATCAATTTCATCTCTAGGACTATAACTGGTTGTGTGTGTGTGATGTGATATTATTGCGGGGTCATAGCATGCTGCTTATTTATTTTGATGTAAGTCAAGTATTATGGATGGAATTAAGACCGTAACAACCAGATTTCTGACCCCGGATCTGGGGGTGTTACATGTTGGGTTCAAGAGAAAAGGGTTCTCAATGACCTAATTCAATGGAATCTCAACTCAGGGTGAAGTTGGTATACTTGCCAATCATTGAGGTAACAGTTTCTAACCTTATCCCTACTACTCAATCTCAAGTTTCTTTGCCTTTGAGTGTTGCTATGAATGATGCAACTAGTAACCCACAGTCTCCTACCCAAGTAACCAAACATAACTCTAAATCCAAATCAAAGAAACCAGCCTCAAGTGTTTCCCAAAAGGCACTTGTTGTAAAAACTACATAACTTCTTAGGGGAGTGACCAGGTGGTAGTGAGTGGTGAGGGATAGGGTGAACATTCAAGAAACCCTAAGGATAAGGTTGGAGAGGTAAGTGAGTCCCAGCCTAGCCACATTGCAATCTCACAAAAGACTGTTAATGTTGAAAAGGAATTAAGCACATCCCTAGCAGCATCCTCCCAACAGGGTATTGTTACTAAAAAGAGTTCCCAACCAGGAACATTGCACAAGAGGGTAAGGGACACCACCAGCCAAAGTTCACTAACAAAAACCTTTGTAAGAAAGAAGAAACCTAAAGCTACTTTGGGTGCACAAGGTTCACACACAGTTCAATCTTCAGTGATTGAACTTCCTCAAATTCAGCTTGATGTGGCTCCAGTAAATGAGGAGTCACAGCCCCAATCTCTTTCTACAAACACACCACATAATCCAAATTCACCGTCTCTATCTCTGGATGTGGATATGATTTCCACATCACAAGCAAATTCTCCCTCTTTACTTCTAAGGGAGGAGCCCCAATCAGAACCTGCTGGTCATCATCTTTTAGATGATTTGTTGGACCAACAGCTCATTCTTCTTGAAACTGTGCCTCTTACTTTAAAATCAATCTGCACAGATTCAACCATAGTCTCTCTATCAACTGCTATCTCTTCTACGCCATCAACGGATATTTCTCATCCATTTCCAAGTGTTTGTTCACCGGTGGATATGCTTAACAGCAGTCATCCATTGGTAGCATCAATTACAATATCAATGAATATTCCACATCCCTTGATCAATGTTCTTCCTACTGCTGTATCTAATCTAAGACAGTTTACTCCCTCATCTGAGTCTACTGCAACTACAGCAGAAGTAACATTAGTAGTTCAAACACTTCTAGGAATGAGGGAAGGGAGTGTCATTATTGAGAGTGAGAGGCTGCCTTTTGAGCAGGCAAAAGGAGAGGATGTAAGTGTGGGGCTGGAAATTTCTTCTTGCCAGGCAAAAGGAGAGCATGAGAGTGCCACCTTAGTGGGTGAAGGTGAGGGTGTGAGCCAGGGGAGCCCCTGATGCAAAAAAAGAGAGAGAGAGAGAGAGAGAGAGAGAGAGAGAGAGAGAGAGAGAGAGAGGGGGGGAGGAAGAAAGGTGAGGGTGTGAGAGGTGTGAGCCAGGGGGAGCCCCTGATGCAAAGAGAGAGAGAGAGAGAGAGAGAGAGAGAGAGAGAGAGAGAGAGAGAGAGAGAGAGAGAGAGAGAGAGAGAGAGAGAGAGAAAGAGAGAGAGAGAGAGAGAGAGAGAGAGAGAGAGAATGAGAGAAAAGCAGGTACAGAAGATATAAGGGTGAATGAAGCCATTGCAAGTGAGTCAATGGAGGTTGATGATGCCCCCAGAACAAGTCACTATCAACAGGCATCTAAAAAAACCATTGATAGAACTTTTCTTGGAGCTGAAACCTTTACTCACCCTGATCCAGACCTTGACTCTTGGGTTAAATAGGGCAATGTGGAGGCTGAGCAGCAACTGAACTTGGTACACACTAATGAATCTATGTAGAGGGCTAAGGATGCTCTTACCAAGTTGCCTCCAAATGCTGCTAATGAATTTCAGTATGATTCTGAATTCACAGATGAAGGTGAAGATAAAGAACCTTCACAGCAACTTGGAGATTTACCAGAATGGTTGATGTCAAATGCATATATCTCCAAGGATGCTCACAAAGAGCTAGTAGTACAGTATGAGAAGACTATAGCCACTTTACAGGATGATGAACCAGCTCTGAAGCATGTGCAAGAGAATTTTTTGGCTACTCTCAAACTGCACAAATGCCTTCTCAATCAAAGGGTTGTGGACCAGGATGACTTCAAGATCGCAATCAGAGATGCATTAAAAACTTAGTCAAAGAACTTGGAGCTCATTCTTCCTCCCTTTACCATGCAGCAGCTTAGATCCAAGCTGAAGAAAGATGCAGAAACAGACAAGAAGATTGCAGATCTGTCTGCAAAAATTGACAAATTGGAGTCTCAAATTAGTACTGTGATTACAGATCAAAAACTCATTCTTGAGGCTCACAATCGACAAATTGCCCTCCTTGAAAGACTGTTGAACCTGCCTACTACTCAAACCCTTGATGCTAACAAAAAGGGGGAGAAGTCGAGAGTAAGAAACAACCAGTGAGGGGGAGCAACTTCATTCTACTCTAATTCCAACAGCTCCAGTAATTCCAACTAGTGAGGAGGAATCAACCACTCAACCTGAAGACTCTGTTGCCACAAGGCTGGTTGCTAATCCTCAAATTTCTCAAGTACAAATTCCCTCCATAAGCACATCAATCAGACAAGTCATAATCCAAGACTTTGTGCTTCCCAAATCTCTTGCCAGAGGGGAGCCATCATATGTGTCTGAATTAAAACAGAAGGTTGCAGTTGATGTGGGACTCAAAGAGAACCTAGCATTTATCTACAGAGATGGAGGGGAGATATGTGTTCCTGCAGGTCATCCAAACTTTGTTGTGGCCAAGGCTGAAGAAACTGCAAGGCTACTTCAAGCTGGCCAGATTGTTAGACAACCTGCAGAATGCACTGAAAAAGCAGCTAGACTGGCTGATGAGCTAGTAAGAGAATTAGAAGAAGAGATGGAGCAAAAGGCTGTAGAAGAAGAGGCCAAATTTAAGAAAAAGAAAATGAACACAAAGTCTGTGTGCAAGAAAAGGAAAAGCGGAGTCAAGACTAATGCTAGAGTCAAGTCTCATGCTCAAATGCCCTTGAGCCCAGAACCAGAAGATCAAGTTGAATCAACACAACCTCAACCTACAATACCTCCAACCCAAGACACATAGCAACCCACTCAAACCTCCAACCCCTTTGATTTCATAAAGAAAGAACCACTGAAATTTGACTTTGACATCAACAACTTGGTATTTCCAAAGATCAGTATCTCACCTGTAAGGAGGAGAACCAGAACTAGGAAACAACCATTGACTAGACCAATTCAAATTGCTGAGGTTCCTCAAGTTGCAAATGAGGTTGCCAAGAAAGACACTGACCTCTACATTGCTGACATTGAAGAATATTCAAGTGTCAATCTTTTCTTGGATGAAGTGAGTGATGTGAGTGCTGCATATAGGACAGTCAGGTTATCAGAAAGATTAACTTTCACCTATAAAGGAGGAAACAGCAGAACCTGGCCCCTACATCAAGTATTGAATGAAAGCTACAGCAAATTATGGATAATATGGTCTCTAATGAAGAGAACTGGTGGATTCACTCTAGAGGCAAAGACCATAATCTTCAATAAGATCAATGAATTGAGAAATAGCTGGATTTCAGAGGAGGGTTTGCCTAAGAAGCTGAAAATTCCATATGAACCTAGTAGGAAGGTTCATTTCTATCCATTCTGGATAATGGAATTCAGAGATGAACACAATTGTAGAAGATTTTTCAGAATAGAAGATCAATTGGAAAAGGCTAGCATTGAGTACTTGCAATACTTAATGTCTATGCTGGATCCAAGTCACAAAGAAGAAAAGATCATCTACAACTCTCTAGAGGAGCAGCTTGAGGCAAACAAAAGGAAAATCCATGGTATGAGGAGTGCAAGGGGCAGAAAGCAATGATATGCTCATTCTAGAGGAGCATCCCTTGTAAAAGTATGATTCTTTAAATTGACTCAGTTCATTTTCTAAAATTTTAGAAGCTTATTACAATGCATATGTTTTTTCTTAAACTCTATAATCATACTAAAGTGTTTTGTTATCATCAAGGCTCTTAATTTATGGCTGTTATTCTATCAGTCATAAATTGGGGGAGATTGTTAGGAATTATGTTGTCCTTGATGATAAGCACACAAAAACACCATGAAAAACATATTTGTATAAGTTAAGTTTGTAACTTATCAACGGATATCCAGTCTATAAATATCCGTTGATAAGGCAGCTTATCGATTGATAAGTCTATAACATACTACTTTTAGGTCTCGTCAGATAAGTTATTTGATACTGTCATGGTTGCTAGAATTCCTAAGTCATGTTGACTATCAATGGATATGCAGAATAGGGTAGCTAATTGTATATAAGTTGTGCTATGTAATTGTGTATAAGTGAAGTGATGTTTCAACTGATGAAGCTTCTACGTCAACGGATATGACACTCCAGCAAACAACATTCAACCAACAACATTCAACCTATCGATCGATGTCTGCTTCAACGGATAAAATGCTACAACCACTAATGTCTTGATATTAGTGGTTGATAGCGACTTGACATGCCTGACAGATCACATGGGTTGATAGACTTAAAAAGGGTATGGAATCCAGTATTGGAAACGAAGAAGAAAAAGAAACATTCCTTATTCTCACAAGCAATTTAGCTGGTAAATCTAGTGAAGATCTGTCCAAGACAATCCAGACAAAATTGTATCACATGGAGACGAGGAGTGGCAGTAAACCTGCAAATACTATGACTTTGTAATATTCACATTATTTGTAAGGTTTGTAAACGTGGAGTATATATATCTTCAAGTGTAGCAAGACTAAGCAAGAAGAAAACACTGAGCTAAAACGCATAGTGCATTAGATTTTCTTGTAAATATTAAGTCTTGTACCTGCAGTTTTGTAAACTTTACACATGTTATTTTCTTCAATACAACCCTCAGGTGGACTCGACAAATTCACCTGAAATTTTTAAAGAGTGTGTTGTATGTTTGTTTATGTTTTTATTTATGTTCTATAGTTTTATCTGTTGATATCAAATCCATCTGTTGTCCTGTTAATTCGAAAGAATTTTCATCAAAATTGTATTCAACCCCCCTTCTACAATCTTGTGGAGTCTAACTGGGAAATAACAGTTTTACAAATTCAATGAGTAGATGATATTAAAGATAAAACAATAGTTTTGGAACCTTTTGCACGTAAAAAAGCATTCAAGACATCAAAAACATTGATTAATAACTTTTTAACGCTTTACGAAAATATAACATTCAAACTTTTTGATGCAACAGATAAAGTTAAGGATGAGTTTCATGTAGATTCAAATTTTAAGAAATCTAGATTTCTATTTTACAAAAGAGTAGTACATATATTTTTATGATTATAAAAAACTTATTAGTTTATAATATTATTGGGACCATCTATTTATATAGGATTTTTTTTTAAAATTATTATCTTATTATCTTATCGAAATTGATTATTTTTTTTAACTGGCCCAAGTTGGGATCGAAATAAATTATTAATTTAGAAAGATTATTAATTTATCGAATATTAATTTAATAAAGTTTTAGTGCATATTTGATCGAGTAAGTTTCATCCCACACGTGTCCTCGTTCAAATATGATAGGTCCTGTAGATGTGATCTTATTAGAGCCTGGCCAACTATGGGAGTGTTTGGGGGAACTTTTTTCCAGAATAAGTCAACTTATTTTAAGACAAAGTTAGAGATTCCTAACTTTTTTCAGAAAAAAGTTAACTTTTTTTTGCAACGTATATAATCTCAAACATACATTAAATACATGTATAAATTTTTTTTATCAAAATATGAAATTTTTACCCGAAAATAAATTCATAAGTACTTAAAAAAAGCTCTACCAAAGAGGCTCATAAAATATAGAAGCTTATGTGTACCGTTTATATTTTAAAGATTGTGATTGCGATAAAAATATGATAAGTGGATATCTTTAATTAAGTTAAAAGAAAAAAAGTGTATATATTAAGTGCAATGCTAGGTACCCCAAAAATATTCCAAAAACTTTTCCCAAATAAAGTGGCATTCACAAGTGGCTGATTTTAATTTGCGGGCGTATATTTATGCACGCGGGGTCCCATATTATTTTAAGAAAGTTACCAATTATGCAAGGATTTGGGAACAATTTTGGGACATATTTTGGAGGCTCTAGCATTTTTAATATAGAGGTTGGGGAACCTGAGATATATCTCAGGTAAGTTCCCTAAGATATCCATCTTTTATATGTAAAAATAAGGTGGGTGTTTTAGTAAATTCACAATTTTTTTAATTAGCCTTGCGGGCCCAGGAAAATTTAGAATTAGTTTGTATGTATCTTAGGAAAAGTTCCCTGCGATATATCTCAGGGTCCTTTTTCTCTTTAATATATTAATTATATATCCGTTGGATCAGTTTGCAGATAAAAAAAAGATAAATAAATAGGACTTAATGATTCTATAGTTAAAACTATAGGAGAATTTTTTAAAGTTAACCATGAAATCAAGACATATCACATTTCCTGAATAAAAAGACATATCATTAATGTCCCTAAATAATGTATCTTTCATACAATTACCTGGAAAACATATCTTTTATATTTATATATTCTAAGAGTATCTTTTAGGATTGACTAAAATAATTAATTAAAATAATATAAAATAAAAATTATTTAAACTTTTTAAAATTTATAAGATGTCGTACTCCAACAATTGACTATATCCATTAAATTTATATGTACATAAAAGTTTTGCATGATTGAAATTTTATAATTTATACAAATTATGTATAGGATTTTTATGTTAAGGATTTCTCTCATTGAAGATGATTTTTAAAGGTTATTTTTCGACCCGACATATGCTAAAACACTAAGATGATATTATTTTCAAATTGTTTTGAGTATAATTTACAAATTAATTAGTAAAATATATTCTTTACTAAATTTTGGTGGGAGAAAATCGAACTAAAAGATCGAAACAACAAGAAATAGTTATTTTACCGCGCCTAAAATTAATTTCAGTACAACACTGTAATTGTTTTATACAGTAACTTTATATATCTACTACTCTATATATGTAATGATGGCGTGATATTATATTTGTCCCTTTCATGTCGTACTAAAATTAACAAAACTTCTTTCACCGTAATGACTGTAAATATATAATGAATATTTTAACATAAATTAATATAAATATACGTTATATATTCTGGTGTTCTGACTTACGAGGAAAATTGAGAAGGTTGTTAGATCTTCTGGCGTCCAAACTGAACAGCATGCTGTAATATATCTCTGTAATATATCTAGTATATACAAACCTATATTTATGGGGCTGGGGCAAATATATGCATCAGACTTGTTATGGAATATACGGTTCCAGAGCATCCAACGACTCTGATTTAAAAAAAAAATCATCGTATCGCAACAAGTTTCTGCGGTACGAGCAATTACCAAAATGCCCCCCTGTTTTCACATAAAAAATCTACTGTTCACCGTACCGTAGAAAGTTTCTGCGGTACGTGAACAGTAAGGATTTTTTTGTAATTTCTCCGTACCGCGGAAACTTATTGTGGTTCGGTGAATTTTTTTTTTAAATCAGAGCCGTTGGATCATTATCCAACGGCTCTGGAACCGTATGTTCCATAAACAGTCTGGTGCGTACGTTTGCACCTGACCGGACCCCTATTTATGGATAGCAACTGCATATGTCTATTCCACTATTCTAAGATGAGTAAAAGAAACGAACAGACAAAGAGCTGGAGCAAACTCTATGGTGGAAAGAGATTTAAAAGAAAGAGTTGATAGATATGTTGTTATTGTCAGTTAACGTATTCTTTTCTTTTATTATTGACAATTGACAGCACAGTTAACGTATTCTAGTTGTTGATTTGACAAAGAAGATTCCATTCTACCCCTTTTTCAAATTTTGATAGGCTATAACTAAATGAACAATAAATTACTAATTAACAGCTATATTTATCCTTATACGTACCCAATTTAAGTTGAGTGTTCCGAACCAAAAAAAATTACAAAATTTTCGAACCAGCCGGAATTTTTTTTTTTTACCTTTTGAATGCAAGTATTTGTGGCTCAACTTACTGAAAAGTGGTGCGGAAATAAGTACGTACTGTTGTAATGGGTGTAAGCTAGATTTGCATGGTTGTACCGAACTCATCTAGTGAACTAATTAGGCATACTTAATATTAGTAAACTTTCTGTATGTCTTATAGAAACTTCATCTTTCCATTATAAGATAAAGTACCTACATCTTCTTAATACATGATATATCCGTACATATGTATATTTTTCCTCTGACATATGAATTTTACAAGAGGAATATTGTTATGGGCACATGATATGAGTACTATTCAAGAGAAATTAATTTTGACATTAGAATACCTTGAATCACAAAACAAGTAGTCTTGCATTTCAATTTATTTTCTTGCTATACAAAAGTCGTTTTGTTGCTTGCACGTACGATGGAGAGAGATCAATAAGAAAGCCCCAAACCATGAGATCAAGATAGCTAGCTGGTGGGGTTAGGCATGCCCGAACATGACGTTGATCATCTCAAAATTTTCATCATCATCGTCCTCGTGATCAATTTCAAAATATTGATGGATGACAGGTGCTTGAAGATCATTATCTTGTTGTTGAGCCATTGTAATGAAAATTGGACGAATTTGCTGCAACCAATTCATTATCTTTTCAAATACATGGCTTGGGAACGGAGAAATCCAAAAGAGAAGGCAAACTAAGAGATAGGCGTACAACAAAATTTGCGGTGGGAACAGAAATGAGGACATCATAAGAAAAACAAGTGGCACCGATAGATTAAAATCGCCGAACTGCAAGATTATGGGTTGGGTAAATACAGTGATGGGGATGGTGAGTTTGGTGGAGATGACAAAAACTAGCGACACAAAAGCAAGCAATATATAAAACCAGCTGTGTTTGTCATTAATAAAATAGTCCCAGATTAACATTTGGTTGGCTTGGCCCTCATCAGTAATGGATGAGTATTTTGTGAGGTAGATAAGAATGTTGTTCAGTACTGGTGCTAAAAACCTTAAATCTATAATGTAATGCATCGCTTTGAATACGATAATATGAGAATGAGTGTATTGTTATGTGTATATATCGACATAAAGATTTTACATGACAATTAGCAAAAAAAAGAAAAAAAAAAAAGATTTTACATGACGTGTAGTGTTGGAGAGATGGTGGTGGCCGGTTAAAGAATGGATAAAAGCACCTAAATGTATATGGACGTTTATAGAGTTATGCTACAGGTATCCAATAGGACAGTAAAATTTGTTACCAAATGATGTGGCACATGGTCAGTTTGGAAAAATTTTATTGGTTTAATAATGTGAATGCAGGGGTCTATTTTATTAAATATTTGTGAAACGTCAATTATATTATGACATCTATCATTTAGGAATCATTTTGGGATCCAATTTGGTACTTCTATCATTTTTCCGGTTTATATACAAGATCAGTTGTTTCGAGGATACTTCCAGGAATACATTGGTGTTTATAGATGAGGCATGACGAAACAAGAATTTGACCGAGGTTTAAATACGAAGTTGCGGTGTACAACTTTTGAGAAAAGTTGGGTGCCTTATATATATTCCGTTTCCGTCCTTATCAAATTTGGAATCATTCGATTAATTAATTAGATCTGTTAAAGACTTTGGAAAGCGTTTAGGATCTGGCACCAAGCTGCAGTCACTTTCTTACTTTTACGCTTTTATTTTGGTCGTGATGCCACTGAATCCACCTTATTCTTTTCTGGTCACACGACACACGCATATGAAACTAATTTAGGTGCTGGACAATTTATACGGATTTTTTTATTTGTTTTTGAAAAATTTAGAATGTGATACATTAAAAACCGTCCGGATCCGTCATGAGATAAATCCAGGATATAATAACAAGAAATCAAGAGAAACAGTTCTGGACCAATTTGAAGCTGTGGGTACTGGACCAATTACGTACAAGGAGAAAGCACCTCTTTCCACCTACACAAAATTTCACAAATAAATTCTTACCTAGCTATTTCGGTAGACCGTTAACTAATAGTATTTTGCATTCCTAAAAGCTTCCAAATTTGGTGATTGTGTGTGTGTATTAATAATAGTTTGCTAAGCAAGCCAGGCAAAAAAGAAAAAGTTCCTAAATTCTAAGCAGGATCAGCTTCGCTCAAGTGCGTGATCTTATTGGACGAGATAGAAGCGAAGAGGCAAATAGCCGAAGCTATTGCTAGGAAAATATGGGAAACAATAGAGCCTTTTCATTCTATTTTTCGTGAATTTGACGTGTGGTATTTGATTTACAACAAATGCTCCATTCGACCTACCCTCACCCAATATGTACTAGCATTCAGTTTAACTTATCACTAATTAGCAAAAAAAAAAAAAAAATTATGTTTGACTTATCACAGAGTTCTTTTATCCCTGCCATACATACAGTGGTTCAGTTCTAGTCTCCGTGATTATAAACGGGTGGAAATGAGCGAATTCTAACTTGAGAAAAAGTTTATTGTCACAACTTAGACGTTAATTATTTCTTTTACCATCTTGAAATTGTCATAAATTGAATTCTGATCGTATGTGTGTAGATATTTTGAAAAAAACCACACCAATATACACATTTTATGATGGAGTTAATTATCAAATGAATAATTTATTTCACTCCAATGTATCCAATAGGTCACTGAAGAAATTTTGGTTTCTACTAAGTCACTCAACAGATGAATGGTTGTATTCGATTAAGTTATATTAAGGTTGGCGTTAAAATAAACGTAATCTGTTTAATTAATTTATGTGACCTTGATTTAGAACGGAGGACATTTGATATGAATTGTCCACATAGTAATAACACATTTCATTTAAAATATAAGAATAGAAAAAAAAAACTAAGATTTGAATGAATTAAATTGAAAAAGGATATTAAAACCTTATAAATCCAATGTATGCCGATGTATACAAATATATTGAGTCTGATATGAAATGCCAACATTTTAAAACTAGTTTTTACAATGTCAAATTTTCAATTTATCATTGTTAAAATATTAACAGAGTGCTACATATCATGATTCAATTGAAATCAAAAAAATTTAGATGACTTGTTTAATATATTGGAATGGAATAAATAATTTATTTAATAATTAAAAATGATATGCTTTTATAGTTAATTAATTAGATATATCATCATGCAGTTACAATTCTGCCAAACCAATATACTCTAATTTAATTAAATGGATCCTTGATCTTGTGTAATATATGATAAAATAATATCAACTAGAGACCAGAGGTGATATGGGCTAAAAATAAGCCCTAAAGACACATTTAGTGTTGCATTAATTAGACCCGGTATGGTCCGAACGTGGGGCCCACCAACAGGGTCCAAAGTCCTATTTTTAATATTAATTTTGTAATTAATATTAGGGGTAATAAACAGCTCAGCAATAAGTGTCAGATAAGGACATTATCTCTACAAGACTTAGCCTCCAAGGCATCCAATTCGATATGGCAACAGACTCCTACAAGGAAGGAGTCTAGAACTTTCCTCAAAGAGGTGACTTATCTATTAAGTCTCCAACTCCTACCTTAATTCTAAGGCTTCTCAGCCTATATAAAGGGTCTGACTCCTCATTCTCAGAACTACGTTGGCTTGATTCTCTAGCAATACAGAGATACGTAGGCATCTTGTGAGGACCGATCAGTCTCGAACGCAAGAACAGCCATTAAAGCTCGAAGCTCACCATCCCTTGTATTTAATACATACAAACCCTCGTTTTTATTCCACAACATTTGGCGCCGTCTGTGGGAAGACAACATCAACCATGGTTCAAACACGAAGAACAACGCCAGTTGTAACTGAGGCCGTGCCAATTAGCTCTGCCCCACCTCTCACCGAGCAGACTCCCCCAGCATCAGGGACGATCATTCAACAGGCTCCCCCAGCATCAGCTGTCATTATCCACTCTCAAGTTTCTCAGCAACCAGGGGTGATCCCCCATGCTGAGAGTACGTTGCCTCTGTCCAATCAGGCAGGACAAGCGACCAACTCTCTCCAGATTGTTGATCCGAACAACCCGCCACCAGGGGTACAGATCCATACTACGGATCTCCCCTTGTACACTAATCTCAGGCACGATCTGCCCAACTACCCCCCGATGACTCAAGGCTCAGGACCAAGTGGTCATGCCTTACAAATCCGGGACCGAGATTATGATGACTACTCCGGCCCTTATACTGATGATTCATCGTCTGAGGATGATGATCGTGATGAAGCCCCGAGGAGGCAACGTTCTAGAAGAGAGCCTCAAGGAAGGACTCAAGGGATCCATGATGGACCTCCACCAACGGCTGAGGAGAGGATTAAGGCTCACGAGGCTGAGATCCAAAGGCTGAAGGATGACATAGCAATGGAGCAAGCAAGACAGAATCAAACTCGACCTCCTCCAACCTCAGGAACGATTCCCATCATTGATTTGGAGAGGTCTTCAAGGAGACGAAGAAGGGCTGATGCCTCATTCGGAAGAACAACCACAAGGATGGAAATTCCCAAGGGAAACCCCAAAGATCTGATGCCTCTCGGAGATCCTGATGATCCAACACCCTCGTTCACCGAGGAAGTGATGAATGCTCACATCTCTAGGAAGTTTAAGATGCCTACAATAAAGGCTTATGATGGAACGGGTGATCCCGCAAACCATGTGAGAACATTCTCGAACGCACTGCTGTTGCAGCCTGCTAGTGACGCTCTCAAGTGTAGGGCGTTCCCTCAAACCCTATCGGGTATGGCTCAAAGGTGGTACAGCCGTTTGCCTGCAAATTCGATTGGATCTTTTAAGGAATTGAGCACTGCTTTTATCAGCCAATTCATTAGTGGAAGAGTTCATGAGAAGAGCTCTGCGTCTCTTATGTATGTGGTACAAGGAAAGAATGAAAATCTAAGGGATTACCTTAAGCGATTCACTAAGGAGACTCTAAATATCACTGACTTGGAGAATAAGGTGGCCATGGTAGCCCTGGAGCACGGAACCACTGACCTCTTCTTTAAAAGGTCATTAGCGAAGCATCCCCCAGAAAATATGGATGAGCTCCAACGAAGGGCTGATAAGTATATTAAAGCTGAGGATAGCTTGAAGAAAGAAACCACCGCAGGTGGAGGAGGAGGTAACAATGACTCCAAGAAGCGAAAGCAAGACCAGGACTATGATGATCAAGAGTATGATGCTAGGGACAAGTATCCCCGAACTAGTGAGGACTCCGACTCTGCCCCTAAGAAGAACCAAGGGTCAAGGTTCACTGAGTATGCAAGGTTGAATACTCCTAGGAGTCGAATCTTGTTGGACATTGAGAATGATAAGGATTTCAGATGGCCGAAGCCACTCAGGGGTGATCCCACAAAGAGAAACCAGAATCAGTATTGCAGATTCCATAGAGACGTGGGGCATGACACTGACGATTGTAAGCAACTCAAAGATGAGATTGAGTTTTTGATCCGTAGAGGGAAGCTGAGGCACTTCACTAAGGATGAAGACCGTGCTAATCAGAGAAGAGACTATAATAGAAGGGATGACGATCAAGATCGCAACCCACAGCCCCGAGGGCCAGTAATCAACATGATCTCAGGAGGCCCGACTGCTGCCGGGACAACTAGGAACTCTCGAAAGGCTTATGCCCGAGAGGTGTTGCACATCGTGGGAGAGGCCCCGAAGCGTGCAAAAACTGAGGTAGCGATTAGCTTTGATGACTCAGACTTGGAAGGAGTGAAGTTCCCCCATGACGACCCGTTGGTCATAACTCTTGTGATTGGAAACTCGGAGGTGAAGCGAGTCTTGATAGACAATGGAGCTTCCGTTGACATTCTGTTTCATGATGCATTTGTGAAGATGGGATACACTGATTCTCAGTTGACCCCCAATAACATGCCTATATATGGATTTAATGGAGTAAAATCCAAAGTTGAAGGGACTATTCAGCTGCTTGTAACTATTGGGCAAGAGCCCAAGGAGGCCACTCAGATGTTGAACTTCCTGGTAATCAAGGCGGATTCAACGTACAACGCTATCCTTGGAAGAACTGGACTTCATGCATTCAAGGCTGTTGCCTCAACCTATCATGTGAAGATCAAGTTCCCTACCAGGAATGGTGTTGGAGAACATAAAGGTGATCAGAAGATGGCACGAAGATGGCACGAAGCTGTTATGTAGCCTCGTTAAGGCCTGACGGAGTCGGGGGGCAGGTCCTTCCGATTGAAGACATGGATGTCCACAGTGGTAAGGAACACAAAGAAAGGTCAGCAGAGGACATCACACAGAAGCCTCGGACAGCCATTGAGGCTAAGGCGTTAACTGACTTTATGGTTGAGTGCACCATTGGCAACCAAGAAGTTGGGGGGCAGGAGGTAGTACCCCGAGCAGGAAGTGAACTGTAGAATAAGAATGAGGAGACCAGAAGGAGTGGCGGATGCTCTATTTTGATGGAGCATCAAAAACAAAATCAAGTGGTGCAGGCCTAGTCTTTCAAAACCCCGATTGGGCTTAAGTTATTCTAGTAGGACTTAGCTTCATATTTATATAGTAGAAGTAGAAATAAGGTTCATTAAAACCATTGTAGAGCATGTTGCTCCGAGTAGGACAGTAGTACTCTATGTAAGGGTTGAACCCATTTCAAGTTATTAATGCAAGTTTGTTTTCCATTCATTGATTGTGATTTTATTTATGTGCCAAGCACCTGATGTGTGAGTCAAAGAAGACCAAGTACCGAAAATAAAAGAATACACGAATGAAAACAAACGAATGCATACCCCGAATGGTAGAGTTAGGTTACAGCAGATAAGAGTTTAAGTCCTTGAAGGACCCTGGATAAAGACAAACGTTGAAGTCCTGATGGAACACCCGTTGAAGAAACATATTGCATAGCCCGAAAGCCAATGGAAGGCTCATCAAGTGCGCAATCAAACTAGGAAAATTTGATGTTAAGTACAAGCATAGGACGACCATCAAAACCCAGGCTCTGGCTGACTTCGTGGTTGAATATACCATTGACAACCAAGAAGTCGGGGGGCAGGAGGTAATAGACCAGGAAGGTCAGCAAGGCCAGAAACCCCTGGAAGAGAAGAAAGAATATTGGATGCTCTATTTTGACGGGGCATCAAAAACAAAAAGCTCTATTTTCATGGGGCATCTAAAACAAAAACCAGTGGTGCAGGTTAAGTTCTGCAAAGCCCCGATGGGTTCACACTCGAGTATGCCTTGAAGTTGGACTTCCAAATAACCTACAACGAGGGGGAGTATGAAGCTCTGATAGCCGACCTAGACTGACAAGAGCCCTGAGGGTCAAGAACCTGAAAGTCTGTGGAGACTCAAAGTTGGTAGTCTCACAAGTCAATGGAGAGTTTGAGGTTAGAGAAAAGAATATGGCCAAATACTTGAGGATTGTGAAAGCTGCGATAGCCCAGTTAGATGAGTGCCAGGTATATCCCAAGGGAGGAGAATACAAAGGTCGATGCCTTATCTCAATTCAAGGGTCGAGACCCATTCTGGGAGCGTCTACTTCCAAGTCCTGAAGACCCCCACCATCAATTTGAAATTGGTAGCACCAGTCTCAAGATGAGCT
Source organism: Saposhnikovia divaricata (assembly GCA_036435485.1). Classification (NCBI taxonomy): domain Eukaryota; kingdom Viridiplantae; phylum Streptophyta; class Magnoliopsida; order Apiales; family Apiaceae; genus Saposhnikovia; species Saposhnikovia divaricata. Next base: position 34,228,135 of record CM071600.1, read on the forward strand.
TTAGGGTCTATCCTTCAGCTGATGTAAGCCTTGAAGGTACAGAAACTGTTAATGAGAGTGTTGAGATAAGAGGTCCTTTACAGTTCCACACTTGAGGTCCTGAACTTCAAATCTAAAAATTCAAGCCTTGATGGCCAACAAGGTTATCTGCCTCCAAACGAACCTGACAAGAGGCATCAGGCTACCTAAAACCTAGTCAAGGTTCTACAAGTATAAGAAGAAGGTTGGAAACCTAGAAGTAAGATAGAGGATTGGCAACCAGCCAAGGCACACCAGACTTAAAGTTGAGTGCTTAGTGGCAAGTGAACTTCTTGAGCGATCAACCGAGAAGCAAGACCTCCACTATATGAAGCAAGGGGGGCAAGAACTAAGGGACTTCATCATTCCTACATCTTAGAATGAGAATCAAGGGAATCAAGGGTTGATAATAACCTTAAAACCAAGGTCTCAGCAAATAAGTTAAGGCCCGGAAGGTCACAAGTCAAGGTTCACGAAACCATTTATGGCATAACAAACACCTCCTATTGACCTGAAACCTCGTGTTGGTGATCCAGAACACCAACATCAACCTTAGAATCCAGGCCTTGTGTTATAAATCAAGGGCTAAGGAACTAAGTTGAAGCCTTAGAAGGCCAACAAAGCTATCAGATCCAACCTTGGATCAAGAGATTCGTGAACAACTCAAGAATGAGTAACTGAATCAAGATTCCAACAAGGTGGTATGAGGTCGTGACAATCGATCTCGTTTTTTAGTACAATTACGAGCTCGACAAGGCGACCTGGAGAAATCAATCTGAGGTCGTAAGTAACCTTGAGAAATTGAGGTCGTTATAACGTGGCCTGAGATCGCAAATCTCAGGTCGAATTTGAACTGGGAAGTATGAAAAATCCCCACGACCTGAAACCACTTTGAGGTCGTTCCACTCAAATTGAGGTCGTTATAACATGGCTTGAGATCGCAAATCTCAGGTCGAATTTGAACTGAAAGTATGAAAAATCCCCACGACCTGGGGCCCATTTGAGGTCGTTCTTGTGTTGAGGTTGTACTACATCGAAGTCGAAAATTCCAGGTCGAAAATGACCTAGGAAACAAGAAAAATAGCCACGACCTGGCCCCCATTTGAGCTCGAAATTGAGCTCGAAAATACACTGATTTCTCCTCGAAATTTCCAGGTCGAAAATGACTTAGGAAACAAGAAAAATGGCTGCGATCTGGAGGCAGTTTGAGCTCGAAATTGAGCTCGAATTTTGTGATTAAAATTCAGAAATTTGAGTCGAAATGATAATTTCTGAATAGTACTAGCCCTTGGAAATAAGAAATTTTGGTTTCTACTAAGTCACTCAACAGATGAATGGTTGTATTCGATTAAGTTATATTAAGGTTGGCGTTAAAATAAACGTAATCTGTTTAATTAATTTATGTGACCTTGATTTAGAACGGAGGACATTTGATATGAATTGTCCACATAGTAATAACACATTTCATTTAAAATATAAGAATAGAAAAAAAAAACTAAGATTTGAATGAATTAAATTGAAAAAGGATATTAAAACCTTATAAATCCAATGTATGCCGATGTATACAAATATATTGAGTCTGATATGAAATGCCAACATTTTAAAACTAGTTTTTACAATGTCAAATTTTCAATTTATCATTGTTAAAATATTAACAGAGTGCTACATATCATGATTCAATTGAAATCAAAAAAATTTAGATGACTTGTTTAATATATTGGAATGGAATAAATAATTTATTTAATAATTAAAAATGATATGCTTTTATAGTTAATTAATTAGATATATCATCATGCAGTTACAATTCTGCCAAACCAATATACTCTAATTTAATTAAATGGATCCTTGATCTTATGTAATATATGATAAAATAATATCAACTAGAGACCATAGGTGATATGGGCTAAAAATAAGCCCTAAAGACACATTTAGTGTTGCATTAATTAGACCCGGTATGGTCCGAACGTGGGGCCCACCAACAGGGTCCAAAGTCCTATTTTTAATATTACTTTTGTAATTAATATTAGGGGTAATAAACAGCTCAGCAATAAGTGTCAGATAAGGACATTATCTCTACAAGACTTAGCCTCCAAGGCATCCAATTCGATATGGCAACAGACTCCTACAAGGAAGGAGTCTAGAACTTCCCTTAAGGAGGTGACTTATCTATTAAGTCTCCAACTCCTACCTTAATTCTAAGGCTTCTGATAACGTGTATTTTATACACGTTTTGTCATTTATTCTCTTGCATTTTTGTTAGTTTCGAATGTTGTTTTATTAATATTTGTTATGTTTTTCATCTTTCAGTGCCTCACGCTTAATTGTTGAAAAGATGGCTTAATTTGGGCATGAAAGCGAAGATTATTCAAGAGGGTGGTTAGAAGTTGCAATCTTGCGATGTCGGGAGGTTTTTAATGTGTTATCTTGAAGATTTTATCTCGCACGAGCGCTCCGCAAGCCGTTCGCTAGGCCGTTCAAGGAGTTTAAATGATGCAGATTTTTGCACGGGCTACTGCACGGTCGTGCAACAGGCCGTGCAGTTGGGTGTGAGTTCTTTGTAGTTTAGTGCAGAAATATGCACACTCTTGTGCACGGCCGTGCACCTGAGTGTGAGTTTTGTGCTGTGCCAAAAAGAGTGGGTATTGACTGTTTTGCCCCTTTCCAAATTGGTTATTTAGATAGTGTTTTGGGGGGAAAAACACACCATCTCATATCATATCTTCTAACCTAGCACCACTTCATCTTCTTAGCCTCTTCAAGAGCCAACAATTAGGGTTAGTCAAGTAGAGAGAAAAACATTAATTACTCATAATCTAGCATTGATTATGAGTAACTAACTTCATATATTTGGCTCAAGGAGGATCTCTTGTATCAAAACCCATTTCATTTTAAGTAAGATCTATTTCACTCTATCTTGAATTCTTGAGTTGTATTGTTTATGATTTGCTTGGAGAATTGTAAGTTGCTTCAATTTGCTTCTCTTGTGAATTCAATTGCTAATTGTTTGTGCTAATCCGTAATTGTTAGTACATTCATTGTAGTAGCACAAGATTTAGTTTACCTAAATCCTCAAAATTCAAGTGCAAATACCTAGGTTGAGCTCCTCATCCTTGGGTTTGTCTTATCCTCTCTTTGCTTGATTCCTTGATTTGGTTAAACTAGTAGTGCTTCATTATTGGTTGCTATAATCAAGAGAACTAGTTTATGTGCTTCACTAAATTAGTGTTTATAGAAGAGAATTAAGTGATTGTGTGCTTCACCAATTATCTTGGTTAGGTAGAGTTGATTATTTCTTGCTTATATGTATGTGGGTGAAGAGCTTGAGTTTCCATAATCCTTGGGTCAAATATCTCTTTATCTTGTTAATTTAAACATTGTGCCTTGTTGTGTTGGAAAATTTGGAAGATTGAAAGTTAATTAATCATATTTCTCTAGCAATTTATTTCTTGTAGTCAAGGTGTTTGATAAAATACCGCAAACAACTAAAAACCCCCCCACCATTTTACATTACTCTAGTATTGAACGCTATTCCCTTGGGTTCGATCCCTACTTGCCACATTTGCTATATTTTATAGTTAAGTGCGAACATAGTAGAGCAAAACATTTATCTTTCAATTTGGCGCGTCGACGACGGGCGTGGCCAAATTTTGGCGCCGCTGCTGGGGAAGGCAACAATATTAATTTTGAGTTAATTGTTTCTTATATTTTAGATTTTATCTTTGTATATAATTTTTTTTCTTTCTTTCTTTCTTTGTTGTTTTTATTGGTGTGTCTTCATGTTTATTGTATATAGACATGAACTAACTCTTTCAGGAGACGATGGATAACTATTTTGGTTGGAATAACGCTCAAGATTTCACCTATGATCAAGAACGATATCAAGATTTTAATTCTTTTCAGAATTTTAATGCGTATCAGGTGAATTCTTTATATTCTACAAACTCATGCTATGCTCCTTACCCTCCTAGCATCGATTATTCATATGCTTGTGAAAACCAATGTTATGATCCGCAATATAATTCCCAAGACCATCAAGGGTCTTCTTCATCTACATTATCATCACTTGAAGAAATGATGAAGCAAATGGTGGCAAACAACCTCCAATTTCAAAACACCACATTTCAAAGTATATCCAACTTGGAAAAGATCATTTCTCAAATGGAAACGAACACTTCTCAAAGCTTATCCAACTTGGAAGAGCAAATGAGTCAACTAGCCGAATCCGTGAGTCGATTAGAGGAGGTCAATTCTCCTACTAATCATGATTCTTGTTTTGTAATTGATGAAAATGTTGTGCATGATGAATTTGCTTGTTTAGTTGACGATTGCCCTAAGCTTGACAATGATAAATTGGATGTCGTTGAGAATCTACCAAATTTAGAAAATATTTTTGAGCTTAATGAATTGGTAGATGAGATAAAAATTGATGATTGTCCAATTAAAATTGAGAAGGAATTTGAGCTTAAGATGGATGAGGTTGAAATTTTTGCTTGGGTATATAAGGATCCAATTTGGGAGCAATTTTTGAGCCGTGCTTATAATGATTATTCTCACGATTTTTCTAACTATTTTGGTTTTTCAAAGTCTCTTGAAGATGTGAAGGTCCTAAAAATATTTTTATATTTTTATGGATCAAAGGTATATTTGCACACCTTATTCTTATTATTGATTCGTAGGTATGTGCATTTATTTGCTTTTTCACCTCATTAGTTATAATACTTTTATAAATAAGTCGAGCCAACGACAATAAACAAAGCGCTTTTTGGGAGGCAACCCAAGGTACGTATGTATTTATATATTTTTTATGCGTGTGTTAGATTTCTTGCATTTATGTATATTTTTTAATTTTAATTTTATTTCATTTCATTTCATTTTATTTTATTTTCTCTTTTTTTAAAAAAAAAATTTTTTTACCAAAAACCAAAATTTAATTCTTTTTAATTTTAATTTTAGTTTTTAATTTTCTAAACTAGGTAATTATTTTATTTTAGTTTAGTTTTAAAATTTAATTTTTGATTTTATTATTAATTTGTTAGCTAGTTTATTTGATTTTAATTTTATCTTTTTTTATTTTATTTTTGTTTTATTTTATTTTATTTTTTAAAAAAAACAAAAACAATTATTTTAAATTTTTCTATATCCTTAATTAGTGTTTTGAAGTGGCTTTGTAGGGTGTGGATTTGGCTTGTTGGTTATTTTCGTTGGGATGCTTGTACTGTGTGGCATTAGCTCAATTCTTGGCGTGCAAATTTCAGAGTTGGATTTGGGCAAATATGATGGTGCTCCCGATCATCGTTGCTGATTTTTAGGGGAGTTTTCTTTCCCTTTGTTTCTCCCTCATTTTTATTTGTCATGCATGAGGACATGCCATGTTTTAAGTGGGGGAATGATTGTTGTTGTTCGGTTTTGTTGTGTAGTACGTAACTAATATTATTACTATCTTTTGTTTCGTTTGATGTTCGTCTTGTCTAATTTGGGAAATAAGTTTAGTCGTGAGCGTGTTTACTTGTTTGTGAAATTTATGACATTGTGAGCTTGCAGCCTTGTTTTCTCCTATTACGTGCCTAGCATAACCAATTTGATGTGAATCTATAAGTTTGATGCACCTCTTTTGCACACACGCACACCTGAAATGGCATGAAGAGTCTAGATGTTTGTAATTAAATTGTGACATGACGATTATCTCTTAGAATGCATGGAATCAAATCGAGAAGATGTTATTACAACTTAAACCTTGTGAGGTCTTGAACGATGATTCTTTTGCTTGTGTGTTGCTCCCTCTTTATGTGTGTTTGTACCTCTAGGGCTTGCATTAAACCTTCATTCATGGATGCACCATAATAAGGAAATTCTATTTAGGATAACCTTTTTGACCTTTTTAGCTTGTGAACCATGAAAATAATCCCTAGTTACCTCTTTGAAGCTTATATCCATATTTTTCTTCGTCACTCTCCCCTTTTATACATGAGTCATAGCCAAATACTTCACTCTCGACCTAGTTGAGCTAGTTGAGTCTTGGAAAGAATTGATTGATGAGCATGTGAATTTGGAGAAGTTGTGAAGAGGAAGGATTCTAATTATTGTAAGTGGGAACTAGTTTGATGTGTATATCTAGATGTGGTTCAAAATTCTTTCTAGTATTTATTTATGTTATGCATTCCCTTTGCTAAAAAAATAATAATAAAGGGGATGTAAAAAAAAAAAGAAAGAAAAAAAAAAGAGAAAAAAAAAAGAAGGGAAATAGAAAAAAAAACAATAAATCTTTGTACTTTATTTTGTTTCAATTTTCTTGGTAAATGTGGTTGTGTTTTGTAATTGTAAATGAGTGAAGACATTCTTTAGTTTGAGAATTTGGTGGATGAAGCGAGCAAGCGTCATTTTGACTCAACTAGCGAGACTTTTACACCTTCCTTGAACTTGAATTTTCACACCTTCACCCTAGCCTCATTACAACCCATTTTATGAATTCCTTGTTTTTGGTGCAATCCGGAATTTAGGTGAACATGCAAGGTCAAGTAGAGCGCATGCATTTAGACTTGGAGTTGAGTGAAATCTCTAGCCCATACTTGTGTGATGCATAATTGAGAGATGTGAGATTTTTCACCATACAATTTCATCTTCTTAATGCGAAGCCGTGTATGCTTTGTGATCATCTTGTCTAGTGTTCACGATTGAAGTGCATTCATTCTATCTTTAATGTCATGGTTACATATTTTGCACAAGGTGTGTCATCTTGATTCTTGAATTGGTTGTTAGCTCATTTTAGTGGATGACAAGGTGAATAGCTCTATATGTTTGATTTTAGTTACAAGTAGATAACTCGGGCATGTGAGTGTAGTAGTTAGTTTAATTAGTATATATTGTTAGTTTCTTGTTTATTAGTGATTTTTGTGATTTTGTGGGTACATCATCTATAAACCCTCACGAGACCTCACTCGTCCACTAGGGCTACCTAGGGGTTCCAAGGGCTTGTTGCATATGCCAAATGCAACCGTGATCACCTACGGAAGTGGTACTAATTAGGAGTATATGATTATGTTAATTTTAGTTTGCTCGGGACTAGCAAAGTTCAAGTGGGGGAAGATTTGATAACGTGTATTTTATACACGTTTTGTCATTTATTCTCTTGCATTTTTGTTAGTTTCGAATGTTGTTTTATTAATATTTGTTATGTTTTTCATCTTTCAGTGCCTCACGCTTAATTGTTGAAAAGATGGCTTAATTTGGGCATGAAAGCGAAGATTATTCAAGAGGGTGGTTAGAAGTTGCAATCTTGCGATGTCGGGAGGTTTTTAATGTGTTTTCTTGAAGATTTTATCTCGCACGACCGCTCCGCAAGCCGTTCGCTAGGCCGTTCAAGGAGTTTAAATGATGCAGATTTTTGCACGGTCGTGCAACAGGCCGTGCAGTTGGGTGTGAGTTCTTTGTAGTTTAGTGCAGAAATATGCACACTCCTGTGCACGGCCGTGCACCTGAGTGTGAGTTTTGTGCTGTGCCAAAAAGAGTGGGTATTGACTGTTTTGCCCCTTTCCAAATTGGTTATTTAGATAGTGTTTTGGGGGAAAAACACACCATCTCATATCATATCTTCTAACCTAGCACCACTTCATCTTCTTAGCCTCTTCAAGAGCCAACAATTAGGGTTAGTCAAGTAGAGAGAAAAACATTAATTACTCATAATCTAGCATTGATTATGAGTAACTAACTTCATATATTTGGCTCAAGGAGGATCTCTTGTATCAAAACCCATTTCATTTTAAGTAAGATCTATTTCACTCTATCTTGAATTCTTGAGTTGTATTGTTTATGATTTGCTTGGAGAATTGTAAGTTGCTTCAATTTGCTTCTCTTGTGAATTCAATTGCTAATTGTTTGTGCTAATCCGTAATTGTTAGTACATTCATTGTAGTAGCACAAGATTTAGTTTACCTAAATCCTCAAAATTCAAGTGCAAATACCTAGGTTGAGCTCCTCATCCTTGGGTTTGTCTTAGCCTCTCTTTGCTTGATTCCTTGATTTGGTTAAACTAGTAGTGCTTCATTATTGGTTGCTATAATCAAGAGAACTAATTTATGTGCTTCACTAAATTAGTGTTTATATAAGAGAATTAAGTGATTGTGTGCTTCACCAATTATCTTGGTTAGGTAGAGTTGATTATTTCTTGCTTATATGTATGTGGGTGAAGAGCTTGAGTTTCCATAATCCTTGGGTCAAATATCTCTTTATCTTGTTAATTTAAACATTGTGCCTTGTTGTGTTGGAAAATTTGGAAGATTGAAAGTTAATTAATCATATTTCTCTAGCAATTTATTTCTTGTAGTCAAGGTGTTTGATAAAATACCGCAAACAACTAAAAACCCCCCCACCATTTTACATTACTCTAGTATTGAACGCTATTCCCTTGGGTTCGATCCCTACTTGCCACATTTGCTATATTTTATAGTTAAGTGCGAACATAGTAGAGCAAAACATTTATCTTTCAATTTGGCGCGTCGACGACGGGCGTGGCCAGCTTCTCAGCCTATATAAAGGGTCTGACCCCTCATTCTCAGAACTACGTTGGCTTGATTCTCTAGCAATACAGAGATACGTAGGCATCTTGTGAGGACCGATCAGTCTCGAACGCAAGAACAGCCATTAAAGTTCGAAGCTCACCATCCCTTGTATTTAATACATACAAACCCTCGTTTTTATTCCACAACAATAGGTTAATTATCATTTAACAATTTATTATTTCAGAAAATGTATTACATAGTAAATAAGAAAATTTATTGGTGATGATAATTATTCCTACATGTAAACATGATAATAATTTAATAATACTTTCATATATTTAATTGAAGTTATTAGAAACAACATTTTCAATATTTATTAAAAAATACATTACATTTTAATGTTTCTCAACTATAATTAGTATATTTGAATAATCGTTTTTGAAGATATATTTGAATAACCTTAGTTATTAACTCAATTATAATAAAGTATATTTAAGTTTAGATTGATTAATGAATCGGAAATCCAGTCTATCATATTTGGACTTAATAAATGAATATGACATGTGTTGTTGGAGTAATTTCGTAACAACACGAAATCGGAGCGAATTATGAATATGGCTGTTTTAGGAATTTATGGTTTATGAAAAAAGAGGGGGCTGGACTTGGCAGGTGTCTCGATTTGTCTCGTGTATCGGTCATATCTTCTGCCAAGATGCCTACGTACCTATGTTTATATAGGATCAAGCCCACGTAGTTCTGTGAAATTGATTTATGTCTATCCCTTAGAGACTTTAGGGATAAACTTCGTTAATCTGGGTGATTAATGATTTTATCTGATTTAATCTTATCGTTGTGATATCTTCCTGATTTGAAGAATATCGTTTGGAGATATTTTCCGTTATTGATTGATTGAGATTGATTCTTTCCTCATTTCAGAGAGAGGATATTACTTAGAAATTAAGCAATATTTATTAATCTGAATTAATAATTAATAGATATTAGAAATTTAAGAGATTATTAGACATGCCAAAATTATGGCATAACAACTAGCCCCCAGTTCTTCAGTGTAGCTTGCTGCAGTGGAGAACTAAACATTCTTCAAGCTTCCAAATTTCTTGAGTCGCTGAAACAACTAAAAATAGATGATTAGAAAAACACTTAGAGCACCACTGTACTCGTTAGGCGTATGTGGATGCAAGAGTGATAGCATGCGATGACCATTATAGGATAAATATATTTTTGCCAAGGTTTTCAAATGTGCGAGCATAAATAATTCGTTTTGAAATCCGTTGCGATCCTCATTGTCAAGTTAGGACCTTGGCGTTTGTATATATCCCGAATTGGCATACACGCTTTTCAAGTGTCTGATGCAACCACATAAGGATGTGTCTTCGTTTGTGACGAGACTGTCAGTAAGAGATGTGGATGTAGTTCTGGCGAACTAGTTTGCATAGGGATGCCTCCACCCATTCGATATAGAGAGATCTCATGGGCCTTCAATAAAGATAGTTTGCATAGGGATGCCTCCACCCATTCGATATAGAGATATCTCATGGGCCATCAATAATCCAGATGGTGCTGCACTGCACTTTACTAAGCATGTAGGCGAAATTTATAGCTCGTCCAGGCTACCCTACTTGACAATTTAGTTCGCAAGTTTGAATATATTTTTGACATGTATGTACTATCGCGACGATATATGAAAAATATTTTACAAATCCAAATGTAATAATAAATATGCTCTTTTAAGAATGTCGCGATATTTATTTGTTCGAAAATAATGCTCCTTGTTTTCTTTGTAGAAAATCTTTTACAAAATTATGCGTCTCGCATATATTTTTTTTTTAAAATTATGCAGCTCGTACGAGATTGTAAAATAAACCCGCAAATCATCAAAATAAATAGCCACAATTCATCAACAAAAATATCTCGTACGATATTTTCTAAATTATAATAATTTTACAAGCATAAAAATATATTGTTCGCATGAATTTTTTGAATAATAAATATTTTTCTATAAAAAATATTTAAAAATACAATTTTAATATGCAATATTATATATAATTGGCAGAAAATAAGTCGAGAAGATATGTTTGGCTCACCTTTTTTCTAGGACTTATGAACTTATTTTCGGGTAAAAATTTTATATTTTGATAATTTTCTTTTATATAAATATTTAATGTATGTTTGAGATTCAATAAGTTGCAAAAATAAGTTGGAAAATAAGTTGGAAAGTTAGGAATCTCTAACTTTATCTTAAAATAAGTTGACTTATTCTGGAAAAAAAGTTCTCCCAAACACCCCCAAAGTAAAACTTATCTTTATTTTCGGGCTCCTCAAGAATTTCCAAGCGCCTCGTTCTGACTTTCATGCCGCGTGTTCACCAATCGCCGCATGTTTGTTTGTTTTTTCTTCTTTCTCGGTGCTGTGTCGGTGTGCTGTTGTGCACATGCGTGCTGCTTCTCTTTTGATCTTCTTAGGAGTATTTTATTAACATGGATCCCACCATGTATCCATGCAAACAAACTGCAATTGTCATGCTTGTTCCTGACTTCATGATAATGCGCGTGGGCCTTTTTTTTTATCCTGCTTCCAGTTTCACTTCGGGCCTTGCTAAAGAGTATTACTCCCTCCGTCCCAATTTATATGGCCCTTATTCCATTTTGGTACGTCCCAAAAAGAATAAATCTATTATATTTACTATTTTTAAACACTACTTTTCAATATTACACCAACTACTTCTCCATTTTATACTCTTTTTATATTAAATAAACACTATTACACCCAATATTTTCCTCCACTACCTCAATTCTAATATAAACATAAACTACTTTATTCCACTACCTCAATTCTAATATAAATATTGATAGGTCCCATCACTTTACCCACTTTTCACCTAACTTTACTCTTTTTTATTACTTTTCTTAATCTCCGTAAAAGTCAAATTAGCTTATATAAAATGAGACGGAGGTAGTATGTTTTTTTATTTACCGATGCCGTGCTTACTTTTGTCTTCACATCGTTTGCAATTTTTCCTTTTTCTTTTCTAATGTGTGCGGGCTCTATCGCTCCATCATTTTTTTATTTTGTTTTCCTTGCTTTGATTTACTGTTATTTTGCGGTCGATTCCCTAGTTGCCGCTGTTTTGTTGCAGTCGATGCCCTCTTGTTTTGTGCACATACAGATCAAACCCCAAAACCCCGTGAATTTGATTAAAATTATTCGTCCTCCACGAATAATAAAAGCTCCTCCTTCTAGCGCCAAATTTTATTTGCCGTAGCCGGGGTTAGTACCCGGTTGTGTGCCCGCTTGGGGACATGATAGCCTCAATATCATGTGTTAAAAATAAATCTGATTCAATAAATAATCGATCCTATAACGAAAATCATAACATAGACATATTCATTATTTTTCTATTTTGTTCAAATGAGTAAATTTCTATGGAGTACTCATTTAATCGGAGTACCTGGAGTATATATACAATTTTGCATTTAAAATTTTGCAAACTTTATTATTTTGCAAAACTTATTACATTAATATCATTATTTCATCGAAAATCTTGAAAATTTTTGTATGTTTGCAAACAAAATATTGCAAAACGAATTGTTCTTCGAAACACATTTGGGTTGCAAAACATATATGTTCAGATTGTAAAACATAAAGGATTTTCAAGATGAACATATAGCAAAACATACATAATTTTCAAGATTATCAATGAAATTATGATATTCATATAACAATGTTTGCAAAATAATAAATTTAAAATATTTTGAATGCAGAACATATATGTACTCCAAGTACTCCAATTAAATGAGTACTCTATAGAACTTTTCTCTTGTTCAAATTACTATTATGTCTCTCTTTTGTCATTTTGTGCACCAATATCATAATTTCGTTTATTTTTCAAAATTTATTTTTATATACATTAAATTTAAATGTTTTTCCACAAATTCACAATATTTTTATTTTTGATATTATGTTATCTTTCATTTTTCAATATAATACGTTAATAATATATTTATTTTTTTTCATTTGTTTGTTTGTTTCATATTTTTTAACTACTCCCTCTATTTTATTCATTTTGACCACATTTACTATTCCCAAAATTATGGTCCACATTCCATTGATATAGTAAATTAAGAGTTAATTATGTTAATTTATTTAAAATATAGTATAATTTTTTGATAATTATCAAGAATTATTTAATATAATTGAACAAAATATGAAAATTTAATTGATAATAAAATGAGTTGGACGTCCCAAGAATATTATTTATAAATAATTTAATATATTCATGTACATGTATATCAAATTACTGTATTTGCAGTATCAAACTGAAAATATTCTACTCCAAAGATATTTCTTAGCAACCTAATATTACAGGCTTACAGCTGCCCTGGCTTCTTAAATTTGATTGTGTCAGCTCAGGTGGCTAGTTTTTTCATATTATGTTCCCACTTCCCGGTCACAAACTAAAATTGCTGTTAAGCAATCAAACAGAGAAGGAAGGCCGTCGGAACGCCGAACCTTAGCAAGATGACATTGTTTAGTAAGTACTAATGAAATGAATTACAAGTTATTTTGCATCCACTAAAACAATTTAAAGAAACTTTATAGAATTTTATATTTTATATAGTACTAAGTGTAGGTGCAAAAAATTTTAAAAAAAAACTAAATATCAAATAAAACCGCATTTTACTAAAACAATTAAATATTTGATTTAAGGCATTAAATGAGTTTTGATGGTCTAGAAAATTTATAGTACAGTAAATCATATTTTTCATAGAAAAGTAGTGAGTCTCACTAGGTGAGTGTATGAAACCATAACGATCCAATACCCCGATTTTATATTTTGAAGCCCAAAAAACTGGACTTGAACATGTCAACTTATCCTTAAGAGCATTTTCAATGAGTGCGATGAGATAGGCAGTGTTTAAGGGTTTATCTTTTGTCATCCCAAGTCCTAAGTTCGATTCTCGTTCAATTCTGAGATTTGTTAAAATAGATACTCATTTGTAAGGCATATAAGTCTAATTATTCAAAAAAGAGCATTTTCAATGGGTTATATATATTGGTTGGCTAAATTAATATGAAATAATGGTTAGCTGAAATTTACTGAATCTCTATATTGTGTTTGTTGTGATGAATGAAATGGAATGGAATGTAATGGAATTAGATTTGAAATATAAAATAAAGAGAAATGCAAGATACCCCAAAAAATTTACCAAATTCTTATGTGTAATATATGTAGAAGGTATGTAGCACTTCTCTAAAATAAATGATTATTGAACTCTCATTCCATTCCATTTTATTCATTGCAACCAAACACAACATAAGGTTTTGTATTTCAATGTATTGGTTAGAGTGGTTGACTATATTTTTGAAAATAATATTTTTTATTTTGAATAATACTTTTTCAATGAAAATTAAATTTTCATAAATTAATATTAACATTGAATTATCTTAAAATGCAAACATTTTTTAATAGAATTTTTTAAAAAAAAGTTGGCTGAATTTTAATATATTAATATTAAGATTATTAGTAAAAGTCAACATTATAAACATTCTTAAAATGAAATCATATTTGTTGAATTTTGTTGTCTATATTTTGAAAATTTTGTTTTAAAAAATTATTTTTTTTAATAAACGTAACTTTTAATAAATTAATATTAACACTAATGGATCTAAAACTGTGTTCTTATATTAACACTGTTTTTTTAAAAAAAATAGTGATATGGGTTGAAAATAAGCCCTAGAGACATAATTAATGTTACATTAATTAGACCTAGCTTGGTCCAGATATGAAGCTCATTACTGAGGCCCAAAATTATAATTAAATATTAATTTCGTAATTAATATTAGGGGTGGCTAACAGCTCAGCAATAAGAGTCAAACAAGGAAATAATATCTTTATGAGTAGCCTCCAAGGCACCAAATTAAACGTGGAAACAAATTCCTACAAGGCAAGAGTCTAGAACTTTCCTCAAGGCGGTGGCTTGTCCATCAAGTCTCCAAGCCCTACTCAAACTCCAAGGCTTCTCATCCTATATAAGGGTCTGACCCCTTATTCTCAGAACTACGTTTTTTGGCTTGATTCTCAACCTCGTGATATGTAGGCATTCTGTGAGGATGTTTACACAATATCACGCAAGTATACGTGGCCACAAGTAATACAATTAAGTTCGTTCCACTGAGATCCGGTTAAGTTCTTTTCAGCTAATGTGCCTATTCAACAATGTATGATCTTAATTCACTGCTAAGACAATAAATAAATTGAGTTTTTAGTTAACTAAATTAAACTAAAATGCGAATTAAGGAATTAAGAATTAACTAGCTAGTGAGATCTAAAACTGATTTACTTGTATGAGAATAAACATGGAATCCTAACTTCATTATCTACTTCACTTAGAGTCGCAGCCTTTAATCAATACATGTGATGGTTTTGATATCTGATCGGATAACACGAAATAAGTAAAAGCTACCTCTCGGTATACTAATACCAAACTACGCATGCATCCACAAAAGAGATAGAAGATGGGTAGACACCAAATATAGACCCTATATCTCTATAGAATTTGAAAACATAAAGGTTTAAGCACAAGTTATCCACTTAGATCACATAGGGCAGCATAATATCTCTATTTACGCCACAAATCATGATGTTAAAATATCAAACTATCCTATGCTAGCATGGCAAGTTCTAAATCTCAAGATCCACTCTCGTTTAGCAAGAGATTAACAAATTAGATGTTCGCGACGCATCTAAATACATGAAACACAACCATACGAGGATATCGAAAATTCACCACACATAAATCTTTTAAGCATGTAAACTACTAAGCTACATAGATAAATCCGTTAGAATCCCATGACAACGATTAGCTCATAATTAAACCGTTCATCGTCATGGGATTTGATGAAAACATGCTATAAAACAAGATATGAATAAAAGAAGTAATTATATTAATAAACAAAGAGTTAAGAAAACAAATCTAGAATCCAGAATAACACAAAAGATGAAGTAGATCTAGATCCGTTGCTTGTCACGAGCGTTGAATCCTTCTCTCCTTTTCTCCCTTGCAGATCTAAGCTATGATACAATAATAAAAACTCCCCTAATTACAATGCTAAGATGTGTTTAAATAGACTCTAGCTTTCTTGCCCAGCAGGAAATTACCTTCTATTACAATTATAACTCGATTAAGGTACTAAAATCTGCCCAAAATACAATTAGAACTTGAAAAGGGCAAAACAGTAACTTTCCAGCCTTGCTTCACAAAGAACACGTGCGCGAATTTTAACTATATGCTCCCTGCACCTGCTATCTATCCCAGGTTGTAGAAAATCTCCCAAGCTTCGCGTGACCTGTAAGATCGCTGAAAACGGACTTCTAGAACTCCAGATATGGCCAAAATAGTGTAGACAGCGCAACCTTCCCGGAAAATCTGAATTTTAATCAATTTATCCTCCAAACACGATAGAAGCATCACCCATAATCGACATTCTTGTAAATCTGCACAACTAAGCAGAACACATCAAAACTACAATAAACTTGAGGCCAAGTGAATCAATTTAAGCCGAATTGAAGCGATCCAAGTGGATATAAATCCACTTATCACACCCCCAAACTTAAACCGATGCTTGTCCTCAAGCATAAACAATTACAACTAACTAACTAACTAGTACCACTTCCGTAGGTGATCACGGTTGCATTTGGCATATGCAACAAGCCCTTTAAACCCCTAGGCAGCCCTAGTGGACGAGTAAGGTCTTGTGAGGGCCTATAGCGAATGTACCCACAAAATCCATTTAACCTAATGTAATGCAATGCATGAATGCAACTAGAATGAAAATGCAACGATCCCCTTCAAACTAACCAAAACCAACTAACAATCAAATATCTCAAAGAATGCAACTAAATCCAAATAGAGCTCGACTAAGTTCCCGTATACTAACAATACATGAACAGAAACGTGCGTGTGTGCAATGCTCATCAGAAATACTCCCAAAACTAGGTCAAAGATCATACATGCTCTTCGTCAAGACAATCACAGGTTTATAAATAGAATAGACTGTAGACACTTCATAACCTAGGAACACCTCCATCCTTATCCAAGGTAGACAGAAATTCATGTTTTATTACTAACTACTACGACACATATATACAAGCATGCTTATTTAACCGTGCAATGGATGAGACCCCTAAAGGCTTATACAATAATACCCATTTAGCGAGCATTGGGTTAGTGGATCCCAGACTATAAAAACCTTAGGTCACTAGGCACAAAGCCCCCGCGAACTTAATTGCTCGAGTATTAAACAACTCACCCTGGTTAATTCTGCATTTAAACATTCACACAACAACTTTTTTTCTTCTTCTTTTTTTCCTCTTTTTTTTCATATGCAATCTGGAATGAGAATTCTCGATTCCAACCCTAGACTACTCATATAAATATGAGCCGGCTACTAGCCATTTGACATCTAGCAATTATTGACAATTATTTATAATTTAGCATGAAATCCCTGTTTTCCCCCAAACTTAGACTTAAGTGCTCCTACGCTATCAAGGGAATAACGAAAATTCTAAATATAAACAAGTGATTAAATCTCAAAACATCCAAACAAGCATGACCCTAACCTAGCCCAAAAGCACCCAATGAGACTGTGAAATTAGTTTTGTTTCTGAAACACATAAGTCAATTTCATAGAAACTATAAGTCAACCCTCTATTCATCATTACCACACTCAATTAGACACCTACCTACCAATCAGAATTAGCTCGTCCTAAGGGATCATGAAATATGCATGCCATAAAATGCAACTAATATGAACTCACATGGTATACGAAAAATAAAAATAGAACGCCCTACATGAAACACACATAAATAACACACGAACATACATGCATGAATTACTACTAATAATATACAAAGCATGATATCTATATGAACACATAATACAACAACAACAACAACTAATCCCTCAAATCACCCCCAAACTTAAAATATTCAATGTCTGCATTGAATGGAAGTAAATACGAGGGAAAGTAGAAAACATACCTAACCAGCTGAGGCATCACCCTCCTCGGATGAATCTGGTGGAGGATAATGTGTACGAGCTCCATAGACTGGCCACTTCCCAAATAACAAAAAGACTACAAAACCCCCAATTACAAGAACACAAATTCGTAATAAAAATAAGATTAGAGAAAAAGATTTACCCAATACGAATCGAAGAGGTGAACTTGCAATTAAACTTCCCCCAAACTTGAATCCTTCTTGAACTCGAATTTTTTAGAGATGTAGAGGTTTCGAGAATGAATTGGGTTTGTATGAATAGGTGTATAAATATAATGGAGGGATTGGATGAATAAAAATTGAACGTGAAAGGGAGAAATTTTGAGTGGGTAGGAATTTGAGGTAAGATAGAAAAAGGATTTAATAATTTAGAGAAAAAGAATTTGAATTGATATAGGTTTAGAGATTTGAATAGGAGATGGGGGGTTTTGGAATTGTTATGAAATTAGGAATAGGTTTAGGGATGAAAGAATAAGAGTAGAAAAGGAATTGGAATTTTTTTTTTTTATATAACAGCTGAAAAAATCTGGCAGACAAAGCAGTCACGCAGGCGCAACCTGCATCACGCAGGCGCAGCCTGCGCGACACTCAGTAACGCAGGCGCAGCCTTCGTGAAAATCACTGTTACGATTTTTTTTTTGAATGACAACACTCAATTATTATTTTTTTTTTCACAACACTCATTTTTTTTCCTACACTAATGCGTGGGTTGCCTCCCACGAAGCGCTCCTTTAACGTCAATAGCTTGACGTTACTTCCTCAACTTATGGCGGTTTCAAAAGAATAACTGAACCGTTCTCAACAGAAAGACCATTCATACGAACGTTAACATCTTGTTTGCTGGCTTTCCACAAATCTCTTCCCTCAGGCTTCAACCTGATTTTACTATCCAACAACTTTATCTTCTTCTTTTTCTTCTTCACACCTCTAATGTGCTTTTCCAACTCGAACGGCTGAACAAAACTTTCTTCTTCTTTATCATCAGCTTTCCACCTTCGCAACACGTTATCATGCCCCTCTTCAAAAATCAGTAGCTCATTATTCAAAAGGACATACCTCAAATGTGGTGGAAGTTTTCCAAGCTTTACATTCGAAAGATCTCAAATTGAAGAACTGTCAATGAAATCACTGATGTGATGCTTTAGCACGTGTGTGCCCGAATTTTCGCTCAACAACTGATCAAACTTCTTTCTCTGACCCGTATCAACTATTTCCACACTGCAACACTCTTCATCCTCTGTCGGAAATTTTATGGCTTTGAAAACATTAAAGGTGACATTCTGATCTTGCACCCTCATTGTAAGCTCTCCTTTTTGCACATCAATCAAAGTATGGCCTGTAGCTAGAAAAGGCCTTCCCAAGATTATGGGAATCTTCTTGTCTTCTTCAAAATCCAAGATAACAAAATCAGCTGGGAAGATAAGCTTATCAACTTTCACCAAAACGTCCTCCACTATGCCCCTTGGATAAGTGATAGATCGATCGGCCAACTGCAAAGAGATATTGGTTGGCTTTGGCTCCGGCAGACCAAGTTGCTTGAACATAGATAAAGGCATGAGATTGATGCTAGCTCCCAAGTCACACAAGCACTTGCTAAAAGAAAGGTTGCCAATAGTGCAAGGGATGGTGAAACTTCCCGGATCTTTAAGTTTGGGTGGCAACTTCTGCTGCAGAACTGCACTACACTCCTCCGTTAATGCCACTGTTTCAAATTCTTCCAACCTTCTCTTTCGTGACAAAATATCCTTCATGAACTTTGCATACCTCGGCATCTGCTCCAATGCTTCAACAAAAGGAATGTTAATGGACAATTTCTTGAAGACATCCATAAACTTCTGAAAATGTTTCTCTTGACTTTTCTGCAAGCGTCCAGGATATGGAGGAGGAGGATAGATTTGATTATTTTTTGAAGATTGCTCCGGAGTAGACTTTTCAACAGGTTTCTTGCTCTTCTCACCATCAATCTGATCAGCCACTAAATCAGATTTCTCAATTTCTGGCACTGCAGATTTTTCAACCTGCTGATTCTGAACATCTTCATCTTCCTTAGCTGCTGATTTAGGATCCCTCGTGACTTCTCCAGATCTCAAAGAAACTGCATTGACCTGTTCTTTGCTTTCCCTTCTGCCTGGATTAGCCTCCGTATCACTAGGCAGAGTTCCTTATTGCCTACTAAATAAAGCACTTGCAATCTGTCCTATCTGGTTTTCCAAGACCTTTTGAGAAGTTTGCAGGTTCTTCATCATCATCCTCAAATCATCCATTTCTGATTTTTCATTAGATGATTGCCCCGTATGATCCTGGGGCTGTTGCTGTTGAAATCCAGGAGGTTGATATGGTGCCCTTGGAGCAGAAGGCTGTTGATAGCCTTGATTGAATGGCTTCGGTTGCTGACCCTGAAACTGCTGATAGGGCTGCGGAACACCTTGATTGTTGCTCCAGCTAAAATTGGGATGATTCCTGTTGCTTGGATGATAAGTAGCTGGAACTGGTTGAGGAGGTCGCTGAAAGTTACTCACAAACTGTGCTGATTCAGAAGAGATAGCACACTGATTCGTCTCATGTGCGCCCGTACATAGCTCACAAATACTAGCAACCTGCTGAATCCCATGATTTGCCAAAGAATCTATTTTCCTATTCATTGCCTCTAGCTGAGTTGCTAGAGCTGAGACTGCATTAACATCAAGAACACCTGCTACCTTGCCTTGAGAAAGCCTCTGGGTTGGATTTTGATATTCATTAGCAGCCATCGTCTCAATAAGATCATAAGCCTCCTCATAGCTCTTAGCCCACAGAGCTCCACCTGATGCTGCATCTAGCAAAGGTCTAGACTGTGCTCCCAACCCATTGTAGAAACCGTTAATAACCATCCAATCAGGCATGCCATGATGTGGACACCTACGAAGCATCTCCCTGTAACGTTCCCAAGCCTCACACAAAGACTCACCAGATTGCTGTTGAAACTGAGTTAGCTGGTTCCTTATTGCTGTAGTTTTTGCCATAGGAAAGAATTTAGTAAGAAACTTCTGAGCAAGATCCTCCCATGTAGTAATAGAACCAGCTGGTAGAGAGTGTAACCAGCCCTTAGCCTTATCCCTTAAAGAGAATGGGAAAAGCCTCAACTTGATAGCATCATCCGACACACCATTAAATTTAAAAGTGTCGCAGATCTCGATAAAGTCCCGGATGTGCATGTTAGGATCCTCCGTCGAAGCACCCCCAAACTGAACCGAATTCTGCACCATCTGAATTGTGCTCGGCTTGATCTCAAAGTTGTTCGCTGCAATAGCTGGCCTGACAATACTAGATTGTATGTCATTGATCTTTGGCTGCGAATAGTCCTTCAAAGCCTTGACTGCTATTGGTAAGTCTGCCATCTCTTTTGCTGCTGCAAGTTCTTCTTCTACCAGTTTACGAGTTTGCAAACGTGTTCGCAAACACATTTAAGTACCTGAAAACACCACGAAACAAACAAACTAAATAAGAAATCCGAGTCAGTGAACTCTAACGACCACTGATGACAAGCACATAAACTAAATTAAACACCGATGACCCCCGGCAGCGGCGCCAAAAACTTGTTTACATAATATCACGCAAGTATACGTGGTCACAAGTAATACAATTAAGTTCGTTCCACTGAGATCTGGTTAAGTTCTTTTCAGCTAATGTGCCTATTCAACAATGTATGATCTTAATTCACTGCTAAGACAATAAATAAATTGAGTTTTTAGTTAACTAAATTAAACTAAAATGCGAATTAAGGAATTAAGAATTAACTAGCTAATGAGATCTAAAACTGATTTACTTGTATGAGAATAAACATGGAATCCTAACTTCATTATCTACCTCACTTAGAGTCGCAGCCTTTAATCAATACATGTGATGGTTTTGATATCTGATCGGATAACACGAAATAAGTAAAAGCTACCTCTTGGTATACTAATACCAAACTACGCATGCATCCACAAAAGAGATAGAAGATGGGTAGACACCAAATATAGACCCTATATCTCTATAGAATTTGAAAACATAAAGGTTTAAGCACAAGTTATCCACTTAGATCACATAGGGCAGCATAATATCTCTATTTACGCCACAAATCATGATGTTAAAACATCAACCTATCCTATGCTAGCATGGCAAGTTCTAAATCTCAAGATCCACTCTCGTTTAGCAAGAGATTAACAAATTAGATGTTCGCGACGCATCTAAATACATGAAACACAACCATACGAGGATATCAAGAATTCACCACACATAAATCTTTTAAGCATGCAAACTACTAAGCTACATAGATAAATCCGTTAGAATCCCATGACAACGATTAGCTCATAATTGAACCGTTCATCGTCATGGGATTTGATGAAAACATGATATAAAACAAGATATGAATAAAAAAAGTAATTATATTAATAAACAAAGAGTTAAGAAAACAAATCTAGAATCCAGAATAACACAAAAGATGAAGTAGATCTAGATCCGTTGCTTGTCACGAGCGTTGAATCCTTCTCTCCTTTTCTCCCTTACAGATCTAAGCTATGATACAATAATAAAAACTCCCCTAATTACAATGCTAAGATGTGTTTAAATAGACTCTAGCTTTCTTGCCCAGCAGGAAATTACCTTCTATTACAATTATAATTCGATTAAGGTACTAAAATCTGCCCAAAATACAATTAGAACTTGAAAAGGGCAAAACAGTAACTTTCCAGCCTTGCTTCACAAAGAACATGTGCGCGAATTTTAACTACATGCTCCCTGCACCTTCTATCTATCCCAGGTTGTAGAAAATCTCCCAAGCTTCGCGTGAGCTGTAAGATCGCTGAAAACGGACTTCTAGAACTCCAGATATGGCCAAAACAGTGTAGACTGCGCAACCTTCCCGGAAAATCCGAATTTTAATCAATTTATCCTCCAAACACGATAGAAGCATCACCCATAATCGACATTCTTGTAAATCTGCACAACTAAGCAAAATACATCAAAACTACAATAAACTTGAGGCCAAGTGAATCAATTTAAGCCGAACTGAAGCGATCCAAGTGGATATAAATCCACTTATCAGAGGACCGCTTGGTCTCGAACACAGAAACAACCATTAAAACTCGAAACTCTTCAACCCTAGCATTAAATAAAAATCAATAGCCTAGTTTTTATTCCACAACATTTGGCGCCGTCTGTGATAAGTGGATTTATTATCCACTATTTTCCTTCCGTTTGGACTTTAATCGTTTGCAAGTTCTCGAGTTCCGTTGTCATTTGATATGTTTTTGTGTAATGTGTGTAGGTTGCATGGTTGAAGGCATTTTGGTGCTGCATTGGTTAAATGGTGGTGAATGAGTGTAGGTGGTGGCTTGTGTGCTGATTCCAGGGGGTAGGAGGCGCTGTAGCTCAGTTTCTAGCGTTGTAGCTCAGTTTCTAGCGCTGTAGCTCAATTTCTAGCGCAACAGCGCTGTGTAAGCAGCTTTTTCCAGGAGCCACGAGGCACAACAGCGCTCTAACTCGAGCAACAGCGCTTTGGAGAGTTTTTCTGAATGTTAATTTTCTTCCGGGTCAAAATATTTTTGGGCCCATTTTATTAGGGCAAGCGGCTGAACTTTATTGGTATTATATTAGACCTTAAAAACAGCGATCTATTATCATTAGTGGGGTGGTTAACGACAGTATTATGTTAGAATTTAGAGAGGGATCTTCAAGCTAGTGACAAGCAAGGAGGCCTAATCTATTTTCATCTTTTGTACTCTTCTATACATTTTGGGGGATTCATTTCTCTTCTATTATTATTTGTTTTCTAGAACCATGTTTTCTCTAGAACCCATGATAGTGAAAGGTTCAATTATGAACTAATCATTATCGTGGGGTTTCAATGGAGTCGAATTCATAATTATTGTGTTTGACATGTGATCGATGTTGGGTGATTTTATTGCGATAATCTAATTTGGTTTGATTTAATTGATAGATGTGTAGCTAGCATCTAATTTATTAATCCTTGATGATTGCGAAAGTGGATTCTAGGATTGAGAATATGCCATATTAGCATGGGTTCATGAATCAATTGCTTATTTTTGATTAGTAGTATGATTTTACCCAATCCATATTGCCCCATGTAATTATAAAAGATAACTTGTGCTTAAACCATTTGCTTTTCCAGATTGTATAGACATATATGATTTGATCGTAATGTGGTGTCCTCTTGATTTCTATCTCTTGTGGATATTAAGTGGTATGATACGAGTGTACTGAAAGGTTGCTCGGATTATCGATGCGTTATCTGATTAATTATCTTGTTTATCACCTGTGTCGATTTAATGTGTCAACCTTTAGTCAAAGTGGATAAACTCATTTTTCCCGCCGACTTCATCATCTTGGATTTTGAGGAAGATTAGAACATCCCTATCATCTTGGGAAGGCCATTCTTGGCGACAGGCAAAACGTTGATCGATGTTCAGAAAGGGGAGCTGACTATGAGAGTGCATGATCAAAACGTCACATTCAATGTTTTTAAAGCAATGCAACTTCCAACTGAAGAGGAAGAATGTTTCAAACTTGATATGGTTAAGTCACTGCAACATGAGGAAATGAATCAGGTGTTGAAGGTAGATGTCTGGGTAAGCACTTTACAAGGGGAATCTGATTCTGAGGATGAAGATATTACAGAGTGTGTTCAAATGTTGAATGCTAATCCCTACCAAAGAAAGTTCAATGCTCCACCAGAATCACTTGGCTTAGCTGAGCTTCAAAAATCACAGATTCGTCTAAAGCCATCTATTGAAGAAGCTCCTGAACTTGAACTTAAGCCACTGCCGGATCATTTAAGGTATGCACTTCTAGGTGACGCTTCTACCTTACCTGTTATTATTGCTTCTAACCTGTCAGGTAGTAAGGAAGAAAAACTCTTGCAGATTCTGAGAGAGTTTAAGTCAGCCATAGGGTGGACCATAGTAGACATCAAGGGCATCAGTCCCTCTTACTGCATGCACAAAATTCCAATGGAGGAAGGAAGCAAACCTTATGTGGAACATCAAAGGAGGCTAAACCCCATCATGAAAGAGGTTGTCAAGAAGGAAATTCTTAAATGGCTAGATGCAGGCATCATCTATCCCATCTCGGATAGTTCTTGGGTGAGCCCCGTTCAGTGTGTACCAAAGAAAGGGGGTATGACAGTGGTAACCAATGAGAAGAATGAGCTTATTCCAACTCGGACTGTCACAGGTTGGAGAGTTTGTATGGACTACAGGAAACTGAACAAGGCTACTAGGAAGGATCACTTCCCTCTACCATTCATTGATCAGATGCTGGACAAACTAGCTGGTCACGAGTACTATTGTTTGCTGGATGGGTATTCGGGCTATAATCAGATTGCCATAGCTCCGGAAGATCAGGAGAAGACTACCTTTACGTGTCCTTTTGGAACTTTTGCGTTCCGACGAGTTTCTTTCGGACTTTGTGGTGCTCCAGCCACCTTTCAAAGATGCATGATGGCTATTTTTTCAGATATGATTGGAATTAATGTAGAAGTCTTCATGGATGATTTCTCAGTGTTTGGGTCTTCTTATGACGAATGCTTGCATAATCTGAGCATGGTGTTGAAACGGTGTGTCGAGATAAATCTAGTGCTCAACTTGGAGAAATGCCACTTCATGGTACATGAAGCCATCATTCTAGGTCACAAGGTGTCTAGAAAGGGCTTAGAAGTGGACAAGGCCAAGCTGGAGACAATCAAGAAACTTCCTCCTCCTGTCTCAGTCAAAGGAGTTCGCAGCTTTCTGGGACACGCTGGTTTCTATAGGCGTTTTATAAAGGACTTCTCTAAAATTACAAAGCCACTCTGCAGTTTACTAAAGAAGGACACTCCTTTTAAATTCACTGAGTAATGTTTGAAGGCATTCGAGCATTTGAAAAAGAAGCTGACAACTACTCTAGTCATTACAGCTCCTAACTGGAATGAGCCCTTCGAGATGATGTATGATGCAAGTGATTTCGCCGTGGGCATGGTGTTAGGGCAAAGGAAGATGAATGTGTTTCATGTGGTTTACTATGCTAGTAAAACCCTTAATGATGCCCAACTGAATTACACCACCACTGAAAAAGAGCTTTTAGCAGTTGTGTACGGGTTCAAAAAATTCAGATCTTACTTGCTGGGTACGAAGGTCACGGTCTACACAGACCACCTAGCTATTAGATTTTTGCTCTCTAAAAAGGATTCTAAACCCCAATTGATTCGATGGGTACTCTTACTTCAGGAGTTTGAACTTGAAATCAAGGACCGAAAGGGGACGGAAAATCAGGTAGCCGATCATCTCTCAAGATTGGAGCGGGGCGAGGAAATTAAAAAGGATGAAACTCTAATCAATGAACACTTCCCGGACGAGCAATTGTTTCAGGTGCAAGGGGAAGTACCTTGGTTTGCTGGCTTTGTGAATTATCTGGTGAGCAATGTCATCCCAACTGAGCTTTCTTATGCTCAGAAGAAGAAGTTTCTACATGATGTGAAGTGGTACCGTTGGAACGAGCCTTATTTATTCAAGCAAGGACCGGATCAGCTTCTTAGGCGGTGTATTCCATACAGTGAGACGGAGGGGATTTTGCGAGATTGTCATGACACTATCTATGATGGACATTATGGTGGAGATAAGACCGCTGCTCGAGTGCTTCAGGCAGGATTTTTCTGGCCAACTCTATTCAAAGATGCTCATCAGTTCATGATGAGATGTGATCGATGCCAAAGAGTTGGTAATATTTTTAGGAGGAACGAGATGCATCTAAATAATATGCTTGAAGAGGAGATTTTTTATGTTTGGGGAATCGATTTCATGGGTCCTTTTGTTTCATCGTGCAATAATCAGTATATTCTGTTGGCAGTGGATTATGTATCCAAATGGGTTAAGGTGAAGGCCCTACCAACGAATGATGCTAAGGTAGTGCTTAATTTCCTTCACAAGCAGATCTTCACTCGTTTTGGGACCCCTCGTGCTATTATCAGTGATGAAGGAACTCATTTTTGCAATCGCCAGTTCACGGCTTTACTAGCCAAGTATCGAGTATCTCACCGCGTTGCAACAGCTTATCATCCTCAGACAAATGGTCAAGCCGAGGTTTCGAATCGAGAAATCAAAAGAATCTTGGAAAAGGTAGTGAATCCTTCAAGGAAGGATTGGTCCATGAAATTAGATGAAGCCGTATGGGCCTACAGGACAACATATAAAACTCCATTGGGAATGTCCCCGTTTCAGCTTGTTTACGGTAAAGCATGTCATCTACCCGCGGAACTTGAACATAAGGCTTATTGGGCATTGAAGAAGTTAAATCTTGATATGGCAGCAACTGGTGAAAAGAGGATGCTTCAATTGAATGAACTGGATGAGTTTCGTCTTCAAGCGTACGAGAACTCAAAAATGTACAAAGAGAAAGTGAAGAAGTGGCACGACAGGAAACTAGTGCCCAAAACCTTTGAACCAGGCCAATTAATGCTTCTCTTCAATTCCTGACTCAGGCTTTTTCCGGGTAAACTCAAGTCAAGGTGGTCAGGGCCATTCACCATTAAAACTGTTTATCCGCATGGAGCGGTAGAAATTTTCGAGAAGTCGCCTGATCAAGCATTCAAGGTCAACGGTCAAAGGTTGAAACACTATTTTGGAGGCACGGTTAATCGTGAGAAAAGGGTGGTGGTTCTTGGTTCTACGTAGTTGAAAACTTCAAGTCAAGCTAGTGACGTTAAAGAAGCGCTTCGTGGGAGGCAACCCATGCGTTGGTTCGTTGTTTTTTCATTTCTACCTTAAAAAAAAATGAGAAAAAATTTTCGTGAACAGGAACTCCAACGCGCCACAGCGCGTGTCACTGCGCCGCAGCGCCTTCAACCTACTGCCCAGCCCGTTTTTTTTGTTCGAACAAAATAAAACACCCCCCTTTCTCAATTTATATCCTCTCCATCTCCTACCTCCTAAATCTCATATCATATCAATTTCAACCCTTCCCAATCCCATCTCATCTCATAACCTAACTTATAATCTCTATACACCCATCTATATATACACCTATACACACAAATTCAAAACCCCCATTCCAATTCTCTTCAACATAATTCCAATTTTAAGGCTTCAAGAATCAAGTTCCGTGGAGTTTTACTTGCAAGATCACCTCTCGGATTCGTAATTTGATATATTCTTCTTCACTCTTGTTTATTTAATAATTGTGTTCTTGCAATTTTTGGAGATTTTTTGTGTTGGTGGTTTTTGGGGGAATTTGCTTGGTTCATTAATTTTAGTGGATATTGGTGATATTGTATTGTTGGGTATTGTTGTTATGGCTCCAAAGAGGGTACGAGTGGTGAGTAGTAGTAGTTCGGAGGAGGAGGTGGATGTGGATTATGATGTGGACAAGTTTGTGTCTAAGGCGGCACAAGAGGAGATTGATAATTTATTGACCAAAGCCGTTGTCAAGGAAAGGGGTTTCGCTCCTTCGGCCGAGGATGGCGAATTGGGAGCTATGGTTACAGAGTTGGGGTGGTCGGCTTTTTGTGCAACGCCCATGGCGGTCCCATTGAGCATAGTTAGGGAGTTTTATGGCAATGCCAAGGTACAAAAAAATGGGATCACTATGGTTAGGGGCAAGGCAGTGGCTTACAAGCCTGGGTCTATACGTCGCATTTTGTCTCAACCGGCGAAGCCTAGAGGTGCTGAGGATTGGGTACAAAAGACCCGGGATGATGTTGATTTAGATGCTATTATAGCAGGGATGTGTATTCCGGGCACGGTTTGGAAGTGCAAGGCCGGTACGACTAAGCAGCGTACTTTTCCTGCAGCTGCATTGACTAGGTATGCTCGAGCTTGGTTCCTATTTATGCGTGCCCGTATAATGCCAACTTCACATGTCATTGATGTTACTGTCGAGCGTGCTATCATTTTGTGGGGTATTCTGACCGGGAAATACATTGATCTCGGGTACCTAGTCTATCAGAATATCATGAAATTCTTGCATGGCGGCACTACAGGCGGGATTCCACATGCTGTTATTATTGCTGAGTTGTGTGTTCATGTTGGTGTTCGCTGGCATAATGATGAGACTTTGTACAGGCCGATTGGTTCTCTTGATTACCATGCGATTAAGAGGTTGGCGGAGTGGCCGAGCGGCACTCCTCACCCTAGGGGCCTTGGTTATGTTGTTATTGCTGAGGGAGGTGGTAATCCGCCACCGGTGGAGAGAGTGCCTCGACAGACAGACAGAGCGGGACCTTCTCGCGCACAGACGAGCCAGACGAGTCAGGGGACTGTGGTTTTCAGTGATGCTCAGTTCAGGCGCATGATGAGGCGTTATGATATTACACATGACATGATACACCGATTTGCTACAGACTTGACTCAGTCATTGGATGGAGTGTACCGGCAGCAGGGTTTTTAGGTCACATGGCCCACCTTCGGAGCGCACCATGTTTATCCACCACCAGACACACCACCCGAGGAGGGTGACGATGCCGACGACTAGGGGAGTATCTCTTGTACCCTTTAATTTTACCTTCAATGAGGACATTGATATTAATAAGTTTGGGGGTGATTTTAGGGTATTAAGAATCATTGCATTGCATATAGCTGCATATTCATGCTAGTTCATATGAGTAATTTTGCATGTAGTTTGGCCATGTCATTTAGTTTACATTTAAGATGCCATGCCATATAGAATTATTTAGGATTGTAATATTATTTGTTCATGCATATCACATGATTCCATATGAGTGTCTGTTTCTGGCTCAATAGGTCGACGTTAATTTTAGTGTGATGACAATGGATAGAGGGTTGATTTAAGTACTTATGAAATTGACGTGCGTGTGTCGGGAACACAATCTTTTCACGTTCTCACTGTTTGCTCTTGGGCTAGATCGAGTCATACCTGGTTTGGCTGTTGGGATTTAATCACCTATTTATATCTAGAATTTTCGTTATTCCCTTGATGGCGTAGGAGCACTTAAGTATAAGTTTGGGGGAAAACAGGGATTTCATGCTAAGTGTTGTGTCGTAGTGTAATAATGGCTAGGCGTCAAATGGCTAGTAGCCGCTCATATTTAATATGAGTAGTCTAGGGGGGGTGAGATAGTGCACCCATGTGTGAAAAAAAAAGGCAAGAAAAAAAAAAGAGTAGAAAGAAAAAAGGAAAAAAAAAGAGTTGTAAGTATAAAAAATGAGCGTTTGTGAGAGTGTGTGTTTGCTAAATTGGCTAGGGTGGGCTCTTTAGTACTCGAGCAAGTAAGTTCTAGGGGATTTTATGCCTAGTGACCTAAGACTTTTCCGGTCTGGGATCCACTAACCTAACGCTCGCTACAAGGGTGCTATTGTATAAGCCTTTAGGGGTCTCACCCATCGCACGGTCAATAAGCATGTGTGTTTCGTGTTTTGTGGTGTTTTTTGTAGTTAAGCATGAATCCTTGTATACCTTAAATGATGTTGGCGGTGTCTTTGAGTCATGGAGTGTCTAAAGTTCATTCTGTTTATAAACATGTGATTGTCTTGGCGAAGAATTGGTTATGCCTTTTATCTAGTTTCAAGAGCATATCTAGAGAGAATTGCACACACCACATTCCGAGCATGTATTGTTAGTATACGGGGACTTAGTCGAGCTCTGTTTGGAGTTGTTGCATTCCTTGAGGCGTTTACGTGTTGAGTCAGTTTCGGTAATTTGTATGGGATCATTGCATTAGGACATTTGTTTTGCATTATCATGACATTTAATTTTTAGTTGCATTCATTCATCATTTTAGGGTTGAGTTGCATTGCTTGAGGACAAGCAACGGTTTAAGTTTGGGGGTTTGATAAGTGGATTTATTATCCACTATTTACCTTCCGTTTGGACTTTAATCGTTTGCAAGTTCTCGAGTTTCGTTGTCATTTGATATGTTTTTGTGTAATTTGTGTAGGTTGCATGGTTGAAGGCATTTTGGTGCTACATTGGTTAAATGGTGGTGAATGAGTGTAGGTGGTGGCTTGTGTGCTGATTCCAGGGGGTAGGAGGCGCTGTAGCTCAGTTTCTAGCGATGTAGCTCAGTTTCTAGCGCAACAGCGCTGTGTAAGCAGCATTTTCCAGGAGCCAGGAGGCACAACAGCGCTTTGGAGAGTTTTTCTGAATGTTAATTTTCTTCCGGGTCAAAATATTTTTGGGCCCATTTTATTAGGGCAAGTGGCTGAACTTTATTGGTATTATCTTAGACCTTAAAAACAGCGATCTATTATCATTATTGGGGTGGTTATCGACAGTATTATCTTAGAATTTAGAGAGGGATCTTCAAGCTAGTGACAAGCAAGGAGGCCTAATCTATTTTCATCTTTTGTACTCTTCTATACATTTTGGGGGATTCATTTCTACCTTATTTCTCTTCTATTATTATTTGTTTTCTAGAACCATGTTTTCTCTAGAACCCATGATAGTGAAAGGTTCAATTATGAACTAATCATTATCGTGGGGTTTCAATGGAGTCGAATTCATAATTATTGTGTTTGACATGTGATCGATGTTGGGTGATTTTATTGCGATAATCTAATTTGGTTTGATTTAATTGATAGATGTGTAGCTAGCATCTAATTTATTAATCCTTGATGATTGCGAAAGTGGATTCTAGGATTGAGAATATGCCATATTAGCATGGGTTCATGAATCAATTGCTTATTTTTTATTAGTAGTATGATTTTACCCAATTCATATTGCCCCATGTAATTATAAAAGATAACTTGTGCTTAAACCATTTGCTTTTCCAGATTGTATAGACATATATGATTTGATCGTAATGTGGTGTCCTCTTTATTTCTATCTCTTGTGGATATTAAGTGGTATGATACGAGTGTACTGAAAGGTAGCTCGGATTATCGATGCGTTATCTGATTAATTATCTTGTTTATCACCCGTGTCGATTTAATGTGTCAACCTTTAGTGAAGTTTCGATGAAATTGGAATCCCATGTTTTCTCATATATAAGAACTCTTAATTGTTAATTTATTCTCGCTTAGTTAATTAAAATAGTTTAATCAAAAACCCAAATTGATAAGTGTTCAAGCATTAAGAAGTAACCATACACCGTTGCATAAGTACTAAAATTTGCATTACACATAGTCTCTGCGGAACGAATCTTACTTATCACTTGCTATTTGTGATCGCGTATACTTGCGTGTTTACGAACCAACAGTTTGTGGGAAGACAACATTAACCATGGTTAATACACATAGGACAATAACCGAGGTTGCCCCTGTCACCTCCGTTCCACCAGTGGTCACCTCCGCTCGCTCGTCATCACGGAACCAGGGTTCGTAACCCCATTAACGGAGACGATCACTCAACCTCAAGTTTCTCAACCTACAAGGATGACTCCCCATGGTGAGAGAACTCTACCAGTAGTCGTCCACCCAGGGGAGGAGACTAAACAACTTCATATGGTAGTCTCTCCCCTATCCAGTTGACCATCGCTCTCGGGAGTTCAGATCTCCACCAGCGTGCTCCCTGCAAACACCAATCCGGCGTACGGGTTGCCTAAAATCCCTCGAATCGAAGGGATCCTAGACCGAGCGGCCACACCTTGCAGATCCATGAACCATATCAACCCCCTTACATCAGAGGCTTGGCCCCTCCTGAACAAGGGTATTATGATTACTCCGGGCCTTACATTGACGATTCGTCGTCTAAGGATGATGATCGTGATGAAGCCCCGAAGAGGCGACGTCCAAGCAAAGAACCTGTAAGAAGAAGGACTCAAAGAATCCATGATGGTCCCTCTCTAATAGTCGCTGAGAAAATCAAGGCTCATGAGGCTGAGATCCAAAAGCTGAAAGACGATATGGCCAGAGAGCAAGCAAGACAGAATCAGAATCGACCTCCTCCGACTTCAGGAGGGATTTCTTTTGTCGATCTGGAGAGGTCCTTAAGGAGACAAAGAAGGGCGAATGCTCCAACAGGAAGAGCTACAAGGGCCGAGGCCCCTAGGGATCCAAAAGATTTGATGCCTCTTGGAGATCCTGATGATCCCACACCCCCATTTACCGAGGAGGTGATGAACGCGCACGTCTGTAGGAAGTTTAAGATACCTACGATTAAGGCATATAATGGAACAGGTGATCCTGCAAACAATGTGAGAACGTTTTCAAACGCACTGCTGTTGCAGCCTGCAAGTGACGCTCTCAAGTGTAGGGCGTTCCCTCAGACCCTGTCGGGTATGGCTCAAACATGGTATAGTCATTTGCTTGCAAACTCGATTGGCACGTTTAAGGAGTTGAGCACGACCTTCATCAAGCAATTCGTTAGTGGGAAGGTCCACGAAAAAAAGCACTGCATCTCTTATGCAAGTAAAGCAAGGAAAGAATGAGAATCTAAGGGATTGCCCCAAGCACTTCACAAAAGAGACATTGAATGTCCCAGATCTGGAGAACAAAGTAGTTATGATAGCCTTGGAGAATGGAACGACCAATACCTTCTTTTAGATATCGTTGGCAAAGCATCCCCCTGAGAGCATGACTGGGCGAGTAAGTACATAAAGGCTGAAGAAAGCATGAGAAAGACAGAGGTTTCAGCTGTAAGTGGAGGAAACGGGAACTCAAGGAAGCGAAAGCAAGAGTAGGACTATGATGCTAGGGACAAGTATCCCCGAACCAGCAAGGATTCTGATTCTACCCCTAAGAAGAATTTGGGTCCAATGTTTTCTGAGTATGCAAGGTTGAATGCTCCTAGGAGTCAAATCTTATTGGATATCAAGAAGGATAAGGATTTCAGATGGCCGAAGCCACTAAGGGGTGATCCCACAAAGAGAAACAAGGATCAGTACCGTAGGTTCCACAAGGATGTGGGACATGACTGATGATTGTAGGCAACTCAAAGACGAGATCGAACTCCTGATCCGAAGGGGAAAGCTGAGTAAGTTTACAAAAGAAGATCGTGGGGACCAGAGAAGAGATTATGATAGGAGACATAACGACCGTGATCCCAACCCACAGCCCCGAGGGCCAGTTATCAACATGATTTGGGGAGGCCCGATAGCGGCTGGCACAACAAAGAACTCTCGGTATAACTTTCCATGGATGCACATCTGCTCTCAAGGGATTTCAACCTTGAATCAGCTTGTTTAGAAGGACCATCAGATCTTAACCTTTTTGAGGCAAAGGAAAAGATTGGGGCAAGGAGGCTATGGGGGTTCTCACACTCTCATTGTTTTTTTGAGTGATATCATCACTCCTCACAGATGAACTCTCAAGGCCTAGAGCCTTATGTTGTGGGGCTCCCTCAAGTTCACTCTGGACATGCTCAAGTCCCTCACCTTTTGCCAGCTCATTTGGATGCCTCTCATTTTTATGCTCACCTCTCTTTTCATTTATCTCTCTTTTCTTTTTATCTCCCTCAATCATCCTAGATGCATGGGTATGAGCAGTACTAACATGCATTGATAGAGAAGGTTTAGATTTTACCTTAAACATAGAAGAGAGTGGCAGTTGATCCTCATCTGAAGTATCTTCAACAAGTACTGCATCCTGATCAAGGTGTGTAGAGGTGACAACATCTTTAACCAAAATGTTACTGTCAACAGGTGGGGTGACAGCAACTTTGGCTGTGTCCTTGACAACAACTGAGGCTGTGACAGTAACTTTCCTTAAGTCATTTGCTTCATGGAGTTCAAAAAAGATGTTGGCTGTTTCAATATCTGGCAGAGATCCATCTTGCTTTAGCTCAGTGTCCGAGGGAGTGGTGTCCATTACACTTTGAGCAATGGGTTCTTATGGACCACTATATGGGGGCTCATCCAAGATAGGAGAAGGATGATTAAAACCTGAAGTCTTGGGACTGTCCCCTTCTCTAGGTTGTGGAGAAGAAACAATTGATGTTTTAATGAATAAAGAAGGTGAATGTACAAAAGAGAATGTTGGCTGTTCCACAGAGGTAACTTGTGGAACATCAATAGTAGAAGTTTGATCCTCACTGTACCCTAACTCCATGTGTGTATCTGTAAGCGGGGGCTCCTCATGTGTGAGTTCATGAGTTTGTGCAGACTCTTTACAGGGTGCCTTGGGAGACATGCCAATTTCAATAGATGCCCCTTGTTGAGAAGGGACATCTAGGGATGTGTTTATTTCCCTTTTATCCTCCATAGCCTTTTGTGAGACCGTGGGGTGGCTGACAGCGACTTTGGCCCTCTTAGCTCTCTTCTTCTTAGGATCAAGAGACTTTTAGTACTACCTTCATCACCAGTTTCCAAGGGTCTTTTCTTGGATTTTTGTAAAGCTAATTTCATGGCTTTTGGTAGTCTAGATGGTCTGATTTGTATGAATTGGGTAGAATGTGGGTTGGCTGAATTTGGGTCTAATTTAGCCTCATTCTGGAGAGAGAAAGTAACATACCCAGAGGGCAATGGAAAATCAAGGTTGAGCACTTGATCAACCATGTGTTGTGTGAAACAGAGTGGAATATGTGCATTTAAATCCTGTGAATTGAGAGTAGTGTGTGTGTTCCTTTTCAAAACATTACACTCCATTGTGAGGGAGGCATTATCATCAATTCCACATAAAGAATTTATACACATCATGAGAAAGCGAGGATAGACATGTACCTTTTTACTTTGGGAAGATTTGAGTTATCCCATAAGCAGCTTTCCAAGATCCACTTTGTACCCATGGATAAGAGAATGAGTCAGTTTCTTGATGTATGTGGGAATACCATTCCAACCAGAGGTTTTTGCCGAGAAGACCTTCACCACGGCATAAAAAATCATGCTCCATTCCTTTCTTAAGTATTTACTGTCCATTTCTCCAGTTGGGTACCAGCTTGAAGTTCCTTCTTCAGTGATAGGGCTAGAATATCCAATTTTCAAGAAGAACTTCTTCAGAGTTTCAACATCTGCAAGCTCCTGGTATGATTCATTTGCTTGAAGTCCAATTCTTAGGGCTTCATTGATGCCTTTGATAGTAAGGATGTAGGTAGTGTCGTTGATTTTGAATTGAATAGAATCACTACCTGCATTTCCTTGAACAATGTCAGATTTCCAAAATTGTTCAAGTCTGCCTAGGTCCAAAGATGGAGTTGAAGTAATAGCATGACCTAGGTAGGACTTGTTCATGAAGGATACAAGTCCCTTAAAGCCTTCACCGGCATCTCCAGCAGAGAGAATGCCAGCAAAGTTTGTTTGAGCAGAAGATTGTTTAGGTGCCATTTGCATTTTGGGTTTAGGGAGGGGGGGAGAGAGAGAGAGAGAGATTTAAGCTTTTGAGAGAAAGTTCTGTAAAGTGTTATGCGTTTGTGTGTTTGATAGTTGCTTATATGAGAATAGCAAACGTTTTACTAAAAAAGGGGAAAGTAACTTTGTATTTTAACCCATTAAACAATCACGTGGTGTAGTGGGTAGTTACTTTTTAGTGGCTGTAAATCGTGGAGGTAAAAATCCCAATTGTAACGGTCCACTACCTTTGATAGTAACCTGTGCGATAGAATAAATCGCTAGTAACTGTGAAGGGGTGACAACATGTTTCGCTTGATAGTAACATTGGCGCGAGAACATGCTGTCACCATTAAGCATTTTAACGACAACATCTTTTAAATACTCATGACAGAACTTTTTCCCTGCTGTCAAGAAACTTGTTGTCAAGACACATCGCGACAGCAACTTTTCTTGTTGATAGTAGCTTGTGCGGAAATGATTTCTGTTGTCAATTTTAAATCGATTTTAACCATTGCTTAAAACAAATTACCAATTATCATTTAATCAATTAAGGCACATATTCGTTGCAGGCACAGACATTTCGTTAACCACCAGGTAAACAGATAGAGGAATATAACAGATAAAGTATGAATAGTAAGGAAGATGAAATGATTCTTTTATTAATAAACAAAAATTACAAATTTTATTCATCATCAGAAATAAGTTCTTACAGTTCTACATGAACTGTTTCATCTGTTATCCCATCTGCCTTAAGGCGTGCTTCGACAAAGTCGAGCAACTCCTTCCAGGCAGCTAAGTCTTTCTCCTCTTTCTCTTTCTCAACTTTCACTTTCTCAGCCTGCTTTTCCTTGAGCACTTTATCCATAATGAGAAAGAGTTTCTCGATCTCTTCTTCGTGCCCAGGCTCACACCATATAATGGGCTTCTTCTCTCCTCCATTCTTGTTTTCCATTATGCTATTTTATTCCCTCTTCTAAAGTTATGAGTGTATTATGAGAAAGAAAGGGTTTTAGCCTCGAGTTCATTTTATAGCACACTAGAAGACGTTTCAGTTTCCCATACGCTTTTTAATAAAGTATTTAACTTTACAAGAAAAAGATTGACAATTAGCCCGGTCAATTCAAATGACAAGACTAATTATTCTTAGCACCCGAAATTTTAAGTTAAAGTCATGTGACTACTAATTTCATAAATTAAGACAGGAATGTAATTTTAATTTAGCATAGTCGTAGCAGACATGCTGTCTAAACAAGTAGCACATATGACATTAACTTCTCATGACAGCAACATTGAAGGCTACTGTCATAAGCTGCACTTAACACATTGAAAATGTAAAAACTAGTAAGTTAACATACCAGATTTAGCATTCCCAACTCACTTACCAACCTGTTGAAGGTGGCTTCTTCTAATGGCTTTGTAAAAATGTCTGCAAGTTGCTTTTCTATGGGGATGTAGAACAACTTCACAGTTCCCTTTTCAACATGTTCCCTTATTAAATGATGTCTTATATCAATGTGCTTTGTCCTGGAGTGTTGAATCGGATTGTATGAGATGCCTATGGCACTAGTGTTATCACAGTTGATAGGAATGTTAGATAACTCTAGACCATAATCCAATAGCCGGTTTCTCATCCATAGAATTTGTGCACAGTAACTTCCAGCTGCAAGGTATTCAGCTTCTACAGTTGAGGTAGACACAGAATGTTGCTTCTTGCTAAACCATGACACTAGTCTTCCACCAAGAAATTGATAGCTGCCTGTTGTGCTTTTTCTGTCAATTTTGCAGCCAGCATAGTATGAATCAGAATATCCCACTAATTCAAATCCAGTGTCTTTAGGATACCAAAGGCCTAAGTTTGGAGTGCCTTTCAAGTATCTATAGATTCTCTTGATAGCAATCAAGTGTGACTCTTTTGGATCGGCTTGAAACCTTCCACAGAGACATGTAGCAAACATTATGTCTGGTTTGCTAGCAGTTAGATACAGTAGTGATCCAACCATTCCTCTATAGGTACTAGAATCCACTTTCTTTCCTTTAGATCCAGTTTGGTTGCAGTAGAGATAGGTGTCTTGGCAGGTGATGCATCTTCCAAGTTGAACTTTTTGAGCAGTTCCTTGACATATTTTGCTTAACAAATGAAGATACCACCACTCTTTTGGTAAATCTACAGGCCAAGAAAGAATGAAAATTCTCCCATCATACTCATCTCATATTTATTCCTCATGAGAGATGAAAGATTTTCACACAGCTTTTCATTTGTAGAACCAAAGATTTTGTCATCAACATAGATTTGTACCAGAATGATGTCCTTGCTATGATGTTTGTAGAATAGAGTCTTGTCTACAACACCTCTTATGAATTGATACTCCAACAGAAAGGTAGAGAGAGTATCATACCAAGCTCTAGGGGCTTGCTTTAACCCATAAAGTGTCTTGAACAGTTTGTAGACAAAGTCATACATCTCAGCATCTTCAAAGCCAGATGGTTGTTCAACATACACTTCCTCCTCTAGCTCTCCATTTAGAAAAGCACTTTTGACATCCATTTGGAACACTTTAAAGTTGCAGTGTGAAGCATAGGCTAGAAATATTTTGATAGCTTCAAGTCTGGCAACAGGTGAAAATGTCTCATCATAATCTATTCCTTCCTGTTGACAGTATCCTTTGGCCAGTAGCCTTGCTTTGTTCCTTGTCACATTTCCACTTTCATCCAATTTGTTTCTGAAGACCCATTTTGTGTCAACAACTAATTTCTCTTTTGGTCTGGGAACTAGTTTCCATACATTGTTCCTTTCAAATCGGTTAAGCTCTTATTGCATAGCTATCACCCAATCAGAATCCAACAATGCTTCCTCAATTGTCTTTGACTCAATTTGTGATAGAAAGCAAGATAGCATGCTATCAGGAGAGACATTTCTTCTAGTCCTTACTCCAGAGGTAGGATTGCCAATGATTAAATCAGAGGTGTGATCCTTATTCCATTTTGTGGATCTGGGTAAGCTTCTATCTTGTTCTGTTTGATCAGTTCCTCCTTGGGGAATTGATTCTTCCACACTATTGTCTTCTCCATGTTCTTCAAGGTCTCCAGAGTCACCCTCATTGTCATGATTAGTTGTGATTATTTGTGACTGAGCTGGAGTTTGATTAACATCATTTGTGTTGACAGCATCTCCTCCAAGTTCAAGAGTTTGAGTACAAGTTGGTTCTTCAGTAACAATTTACTCTTCTTCCAAGTATCCTTGATTTTCAAATCTGAGAGGCTGCATTTGACCATCTTCTTGCAGTCCTAGAAATTTGGTTTGATCGAAGGTGACATTCACACTTTCTTCAATAACTTTGTGTTCTATGACATAGACTCTATAGGCAGTCCTTTCTAATCCATATCCCATGAAGATGCCTTCTTGTGCTTTAGCATCAAACTTCCCTTTCCTTTCATGATTGTCTATCATCATGAAACACTTACTTCCAAATACATGAAAGTATTTGATAGTAGGTTTCTTTCCAGTCAGTAGATGGTAAGGAGTGTTCCCATGAGTCTTGTTGATTAAGGTTCTGTTCTGTGTATAGCAAGCTGTGTTGATAGCTTCTG
The DNA here is from genome assembly GCA_036435485.1 of Saposhnikovia divaricata. Lineage (NCBI taxonomy): Eukaryota > Viridiplantae > Streptophyta > Magnoliopsida > Apiales > Apiaceae > Saposhnikovia > Saposhnikovia divaricata. Next base: position 34,267,482 of record CM071600.1, read on the forward strand.
CCCAGAAATATGTTGGTAATTTTGCATCATTCAACATAGTTCTAGCAGCTTCAATGAGAGTCCTGCTTTTTCCTTTCTACCACACCATTTTGCTGTGGTGTTCTGGCAGCAGAGAATTGTTGCACAATCCTTTCATCTTTGCAGAAATTTCCAAGAGTTGCCTTTCTGAACTCAGTGCCATTATCACTTCTTAGAATTTGAACTTTTGCATTTGGAGTTATGTCAAGAACTCTAATGTGATCAATGATCTCTTGAGCAGCTTCATCCTTTGATTCTAGGAACTTCGCCCAGGTGTACCTAGAGCAGTCATCCACCATGACTAGAGCATATCTCTTTCTTGATAGGGATTGCACATTTACTGGTCCAAAGAGATCCATGTGAATCAATTTGAGTGATTCGGTGTTGGTGTTCAGTTGCTTTGATTTGTGCACAAATCTTCTCAGTTTTCCCATTTTACAGTCCTCACACAGTCCTTCTTGACAGAATTCCTGTTGAGTTAGTCCTCTCACCAGTTCCTTCTTCATTAGCATATTCATTGTCTTGAAGTTGAGGTGGGAGAGCTTCTTGTGCCAAAGCATGCTGTCACCAACTGTCGCCTTACTGTAAAATAGTAGACCTTGTCTTTCTTAGCCGAGTTCAAGCCTGCAACAAACAAGCTTCTTTTTCTAACTCCTTTCAAAGAAAGGCTTTCATCCTTCTTGTGATAGATATTACAAACCATCATGTCAAAATCAACCTTGAATCCCCTGTTACTGAATTGGTTGACACTGAGAAGGTTGTGTTTCAATCCATTCACAAGAGCAATATCTTCAATGACAACATTTCCAATTTCCAAACAGCCATATCCCACAGTGTAACCTTTGCTGTTGTCTCCAAAAAATTATGATTGGGCCAGCTTTCTCAACATAATGTGATAGCAGGGTTTTATCACCTGTCATGTGTCTAAAACATCCACTGTCAATGATCCACATGACCTATTTCTTTTTCTTTCCCTGAAAAATAGATGATATTTAATTTGCATATGGTACCCAATCCTTGTTGGGTCCTGCAGTTACAGTATCACATTTTATATCATCAACATTCATACTTGAATCAACACTTGAGCCTTCATGTTTAACTTCTTTAGCTACCCACTCAGTTTTAAAATTAGACTTGGTCTTTTTCTTAGCGCTAACTGCCTTCTTACCAACATTGGCAGGCTCAGAAGTCTCAACAGTTTGCATATATAAACATTTTTCAGTAGATAGAATAGGCAGATTAAAACATGTACTCATGGTAGTGATTTTGCATGGCATACAGTCAATGTTACTGCAAACACTCATTGTTCTTTGCATAATGGGAGTTCTATGTAAGTTACCATTAACCTTGGTCACATTAACCTTGTTCTCAATAGGTTTCTTACAAACATGTGTTAAGTGTTGGGAGGAGCCACAATTATTGTAAATTTTTCTAGGAGCATTCTTAACATGAGCATAACCATTTTTCTTATCAACTCCTAACTTGCCATTCCTATTCTTAGACTTGTAGGCATCTGTGTTGACAGTATGTCCTGAAGTTGCTGTCGAGTTACCCTTGACAGTACCTTTCATCCCTGTTGTCTTGACAATAGGTTTGGAAGTTGTTGTCTTAGATACTCTCTTGACAGTATCTTTGAAAGTTTCTATCTTATCCTTGTTGACAGCTTCTTTAGAGCATTCTGTCTGATTACTAGGCAAAGTTTCTATCATGGGAATCCTGATAGTATCTTTCCCTTCAATAGATGTGCTGTCAATACACTCATCTTCATCAAGAAGTTCTTGTTTGATGAGCAAGGAATTCTCATCAAAATCAGCTTGAGCAGTTTTGAAAATAGGGTTACAGACTTTCTTGAGAATGTGAGGTTTGACAGCATCACCACCTGAACAATCATTAACCATACCTGCCTTTCCAGGCCTCCTACCATAGTTAAAACCTACTCCAACCTTTTGATTCTCAGTGTGATTCTCATGATATTCCTGAACCAGTTTAGAAGATTTTCTAAAGGCCTTAAGCTTGAATTCGTTTTCAATAATTTCTTTTCTTAAAAATTCTTCTATCTCCTTAGCACAGACGATATCATTTTTTAGTCTTTCATTTTCTTGAGCTAGTGAATCTAGTGGACTGGTCTTAAGCAAAAGCATTTCACTCTCAGATTTGAGTGTTTCATTCTGTTTAGTTAACTTAGCAATTTCTTCATTTGCAACAGATAAACTAACATTGATGTTAAACATCTCAGCACTCAATTCCTCAATAGTTTGCTTATACTCAGTTTTAGACATATCAAGTAAAATGAGAGATGGTACCTGATTTGAGGAGCTTGATGCTTCATCTTCAGATTTAGCCATGAGGGATAGATTCACAAACTCTTATTCCTCCTCATCATCAGAATCATCCCAACATTTTCCTTCAGCCACATAGGCTCTTCCTTGATTTCTTTTAAACTGACTTCCAGACCCTTTCTCCATTGTTTGATTCTACTTTGGCCTTTTGCACTCAGTGGCAAAATGACCTAGCTAATTGCAGTTGTAACGTCTGAACTTTGACCTATCCACCATCCCTGTCTTGTATCCTCCTCTTGTGGCACCACCAACAGCCTTTAAATAGTTTCCCTTGTTGAACTTAGATGTCTAACCTTGTGGCTTATATGACTTATCTCTTCTGAATTTGATATTCTTGAATCTCTTAGCCATATATGCCATGGTTGGATTATCCATGCTTTCAATCTCTTCTAATGAATAGAAGTCTTCATCTTCAACATCTTTGAGCTGTAGAACCACTTTCTCCTCATCATCCAACACCTCTTCAATTTTCAGAGATGGCACTTGTGTTGGTTGTGAACTTTGTGAAGATTCACTTGGCAGAGACACATGTGGTTCATGGGCTACAAGGGCACCAGACATGTCTGCCATCTTTCCTTTGGCTCCAGTTTGAATAGCTCTCTTTTGAAAGAGCTCAAGTTCATATGACTTGAGCACACCATAGAGAGTTTCATGAGAAACCTCATTCAAGTTTCTCCCTTCTCTGATGGCAGTTACTTTGTGCTCAAGATGTTCAGGAAGAGTGAGCAAGAACTTGACATTAACCTCTTTTCTATCATAGAACTTTCCATGAATTTGTAGCTCAGCTATTAGCTTACTGAATTTTTCAAACATGTGAGTGAGCTCTCCGCCAGGCTTAGCCATAAAGGCTTCATATTGTGACACAAGAATCTGTCTTTGATTTTCTTCGACCTCTTTACTTTCTTCGCACAGTAGCTCTATCTTGCTCCACATCTCCTTGGCAGATAGACATCGAAATCAAATAATTGGTCAGCGGAATATGAATACAAAACACAGAGGTCAAAACGAGCTTTCCAGAATGGTATCGCTCATAATTTTGAACAAATATTCAATTCACTATGAATTTAAGAAGTTATGACATATAAACTCGAATTAACCCACCAGATTACAAAAAAGGCATATTTTGACATGTTTAACAGCAAAATTTAGAAAAATACATAGACGAAAGTTGTAGATAATTCAAATATCTTTCCATAGAGTCCAATAACATAACATTCAGATGAATAACGAATCAGGTACGAATTTTACAAGAAATCAGAATTGCTAGGAATCAAACATACAAATTTCGAATAATGATACAAAGACAAAGAGTAAAGAAAACATATATGTACCTCAAACTTTAATGATTATTACTCGTTCTCAACAAATTCAGCCCCTCCAACCAAAACATCCTCGAACTCAAATTCCTAACTCCTCAATTAGGTTTGCTCATCTCTTTCTTCTTCTCTTCTTCTCTCTTTTCCTTCTTCCTTCTGACCCAAAAGTAACGTAAATCTCAAACCCTTCTTTATACCGTTTTTTCCCCTTTTACAAACCCTCATTCATGTTTTCTCCCTTTTTTTCTATTCTTTTCTCTTTTTTTTAACTACTAATATTCTCATTAAAAACATTTATTTACTCAAAAACTAATATAAATATTATCTAACCAATATTTTCTAATCCTCAATATAAAATAATATAACTAAAATTATTTATAAAAAAATACGGGATGTTACACACAATCTCGTCAATCTAGCAACTACCAACTTACAAGTTGAACAATACAAAGATAGAATGAATCTATCTATTACTATATATTAAAGGATAACACAAGGGCAAAAAGTGGCAAAAAAATGGTTGTGAAATGTCTAGTATACCCTTATTTATCACATAATTACAAAAATGCCATTATAATTTTATTAAAAAAAAAATTATAGTTGGGGTGGGAATTGAACCCATGACCACTATGCTAGATGCTCATTTTGATAACAATATGAAACTCTTTATCTATATGTGCAAGCACCCCATATTATTCTATTTGACAAAATAGAAAATTGATGTACACAAGTGTCTTGAAACCATGTTTTTTAACAATTTTTTTACAAATCCAACCAGATTAGAAGAAAAGATTGCATAAAAATAAATAGGTACACAAAATATTAAAGATCTTTTTATCCTAACGAATTGGTTTGTAAAATAATTTAAATAAGGGATTTAGTTTTAAATATAAAATTTTAAATTATACACAAATAATTTACTTAAAATAAAGATTTCTATTAATTTATAAAATTTAAAAATAGGATACCAAGATAGAAAATTTATCTACTGCCTTGAAATCATGTTTTTAACAAATTTTTTACAAATCCAACCATACGAGAAGAAAAGATCACATAAAAACAAGTAGGTATACAAAATGTTAAAAGTCTTTTTAGTCTAACGAATTGGTTCGTAAAATAATTTAAATAACTAATTTGGTTTTAAATATAAAACTTTAATTATACACAAATAATCGACTTAAAGTATAGATTTTTATTAATGTATAAGATTTAAAAATAGGATACAAAGATAGAAAATTTATCTGCACAAGTGGCTTGAAATCATGTTTTTAACAAACTTTTACAAATCCAACCACACTAGAAGAAAAGATCGCGTAAAAATTAGGAGGTACACAAAATGTTAAAGATCTTTTTAGTCTGACGAATTGCTTCATAAAATGAATTAAATAAGTGATTTGATTTTAAATATAAAATTTTAAATTATACACAAATAGTTGACTTAAAGTAAATATTTCTGTTAACGTATAAAATTTAAAAATAGTATACCAATGTAGAAAATTTATTTACACAAGTGCCTTGAAATCATGTTTTCAACAATTTTTTATCAAATCTAATCCGGTAAACGAGCTATTTAGTCACTGTACTATTCAAAAACTTTAAATTGGGTCACCAACCCAAAAAAAATTTCAATCGCATAATAAAACATTCAAAAGATTTCAATTCGGTTTCTGCCATTACTTCCGTTAAAATAGTAGACGGAATGCTTACGTATCAATTTATATCAATTTTCAATTAGGTAATCGGTATCAAGTTTAACTGCTAATCTATCACTGAACTTTATATAAATTTTCAAATAGGTCATTGATATTTTTTTTTTGAATTTTTGAATGAATTTTAAATTTTCAATGAAGTTTATTTTTTTTTAAAATTATTAAAATTTTAAATTAGGAACATAACAATTCAGTTTATATGCCTATAAATCGACACATGCGAACAAATATTTTAAGATATCACGCTTTTTCAATCTACAGTTAATTTTTTGTGAATTTTTAATTTTTTTTGAATGATTAGAATTTAATTAAATTTAAAAATAAACATAACTTTGGAGATACTCTAAAAATAAAGTGTAAGAGTATCCGGTTAATTTTCTGAAATTCTCAATTTATTAATTTATAACTGCTAGAAGTTGTTATAAGTTTACAAATATTAAATGTAAATATTTAGATATTTTTTGAATATCAAAATAATTATATCTTTGGAGCTGACAACAAGGGTATATATCTAAATTCTAAGGGATACGGCTGTTTAATTTTTCAAGATATTTCAAGATACGCGTATAAATTTTTTCGAATAAAAAATTTTCAAATTTTTCGAATTAATGCGTATACATTTTTTCGAACAAAAAAATTTCAATTTTTTTTTATTAAAAAATTTTAAATTTTTAAAAAAATTTCAAGATATGAGTATATTTTAATTTTTTCAATCTAAAGTTTAATTTTTTAATTTCTAAACAAATACTTTTAATTATTTTTCAATCTACAATTTAATTTTTTTACCGTCCAGTGACCTAATTGAAAGTTGATAAATAGTTTAACGTTTCTCCATCAAAGTTAACGACAATGAAATTTTTTGTATAGTATAGTGTTACAATTGAAAGTAATTAAGTGTTTTATTATGCAATTGAATTTTTTTTTAGGTTGGTGACTCAATTGAAAGTTTTTTGAATAGTATAGTGATTAAATAGCTCGTTTACCTAATCTAATCATATTATAATAAGAGATCGCGTAAAAATAAATAGGTACACGAAATGTTAAAGATCATTTTAGTCTAACAAATTGGTTCGTAAAGTAATTTAAATAAGTATTTTGGTTTTAAATATAAAATTTTAAATTATACACAAATTATCGAATTAAAGTATAGATTTCTATTAACGTATAAGATTTAAAAATAGGATACCAAGATAGAAAATTTATCTACACAAGTGACTTGAAATCACGTTTTTTACAATTTTTTTTTACAAATCCAACCATACTAGAAGAAAAGATCGAGTAAAAATAAGTAGGTACACAAAATGTTAAATATTTTTAAGTCTAACGAATTAGTTCGTAAAATAATTTAAATAAGTGATTCGATTTTAAACATAACGTTTTAAATTATGCACAAATATTCGACTTAATGTATACATTTCTGTTAACGTATAAGATTTAAAAATAGGATACTAAATTTTATAAAATATAATATTAATCAAGTAGTCGATATATGCTTGAAACAAAATTATTAAATTTTAAAAACCTAAGTTTCATAAAATAAATTTTAGTTATTATTTAAAAACGAACTTAATTTGCGTAAATGTATACATTATGTACATGTGTTTGAAAAATTAAAATTATCATTTATTGGAAAATATTTAAATTTAAAATATAAATCATCGAGGTAGTTAAATCAATTTTTTATTGTTTACTAATATTTTTAAATTAAATTATTTGTAATGTTAAATTTGAGTTAAGCTTTTTAAATGATCGTATAATTTGAATCTAATTTTAATTAATATATTAGTAAAAAAATTGATTTTTTTGAAATAAATTATAAAAAAAATAATTTTTAAAATTCAATTAAAAGAAATATGTAGTAAGAAATTTTATTTTTATATTTATAATCATAATAAATAATATAACAAAAAATACAATTTAAATAACAGGCCCGTGCTTTGCATGGGCTTTTATGCTAGTTACAAATGAAACTATGAACCATAATAAAGAAAATAAATTGTTATATATATATATATATATATATATATATATATATATATATAGCTCTAGTATATAAAGATATATCAATTTAGTTCGGAAAAGACATTTGTGTTTCTTTTGAACGATGTTCAACGACCTTTAAAAAATAAAACACAGAAGTCTTTATATGGTGAACAAGTAATGTTCGAATTATCCAAACAAAAACTCCAACGTTCTTGATTACAAATGTCTCGCGTTTATTTTGTTTGATTAATTCAACACCAATGTTTAGAAATCAGTAGAACAGAAGAAAAATAAAGACATAAAGAACAATAATATTCTAATTTAGTAAAGCCTAGAAAATATAGTTTTGTTAGCAAGAAAACGTTTAAAAAACAAAATTTCTATTTATTAGGATAGAAGATAATCTATAGATATATAAAACATTTTTGAAATCAGTTGAGCCCATATATATTTACACGATCTATATAACTGGTAGAGTCCTTACAAATATCAAGTCATGATAAATCTCCAGGAAAATATGACTTCTATTATTTTTGGACTATGTGCTGGAAAGCCTTGCCTTGTTGTCTGTATGAATGACTTATCTTGCTAGCTTGCTGTTATATTATGTTTTGCTATAAATCTTGAATTTACTAACACCTGCAAACACAAAGTTAGTCTAACACATATATCCAACTTATTACTAGAGAGTGTGATCATCAAAATCTTAGGGTTTCAATTACACCTTTTAGTTTACATATTAAAATATAAAATATTCTTTTATGTTAGATTAAATGATTTTCATCTATTTATTTTAAGATATATTATAGTGTACGTGAAACTTATTAAACAATCTTTAATTTAGTGATGGTTTAATTATTATCTACTAGAATATAATCAATACGAAATATAAGTGGATATCCTAGATCGAATAGAATTCTCAACCTAAAAAATCGTCAATTTCTACTCTCTTTTGTTTCTCGGTAGTTTTGATTGAAAAATAATTGTTATACTATCACTAAATTAAAGATTATTTTGTTAATTTTCCGTAAACTGTAAAACCTTTCAAATCAAATTTTAAGAATTGAAGATAGAACACAAAAAGTAAATTGAATGTAAATTAATAATATAAAAATAATTTTACATTTAACAATAATTTGACATGTAAACTAATAACATATAAATATTAAAAAAATTAATATAATTATAGATTATAAATGTTAAAAAATGAATAATATTATAAGCTTATACAAAATAAAAAAAATTATGTGTATTTTTGTGGTGGTTGTCTTTTGTGGAGGTTAGAAAGCGCAGGGTTCTCGAGCCCGTAATCCTTAACAAACTCTTTCCGCAAAAGCTCGATAAAGCTATTTGTTCCTATTTCTGCCTTTGCCTTAGGAGTGACTAGGGCTGTCAATTTCGGATTTCGGGTTTCTGGTCGGGTTCGGGTTAGTAGACTCGGGTCGCAAATTTGACCCAATCCGAACCTGACCCGAAAATTTAATGGGTTAGGTGCTCAACACGAACCCGACACGAATGGATTTCGGGTAACCCGACCCGAAAATTTAATTTTTTAAAATTTTAAAAATAATATATATATATATATATATATATATATATGAGTTGCACTCCATAGCAAACACCTTATATAACAAACAATAAAGAACACCTTATATCTAATATAATTTAAGAGTTCCGTCATAGCACCCAATACAAAAAGTTGTTATTTTTTTACCCTCTAGCAAACCAGCAAAAAAAAAATTTTTTTTTTTGAAAATTTACTGTTCATTGATGACGTCTAATTTTAAATTATTTTTTTTTGCATACTTGATAGAGGGTAAAAAAATAACAACTTTTTGATTGGGTGCCCCTGGCGGGGCCAAAGGATCTAATAGATCTAAGGTGTTGTTTGTTATATAAGAGTGTTCTATATGGAGCAAAGGCCTATATATATATATTCGGGTCAGTTTCGGGTTACCCGAACCCAACTCGATTTTTTCGGGTCAAGTCAGGATCAACCCGAAATCGACCCGAACCCAAAAAATATAAATCCGAAACTGACCCATGCAAATTGGATTCGTGTTGGGTTTGTGTCGCGGGTCCAAAATTGCCAACCAAGGAGTGACACCCGTTAGCCTATCACAAATGGGCTTTAAAGTTCCTTCTCAACTTTCCCCAACTCGGCCCAAACATGTCCCCCTCCGACTCACCTCTCGAGTTAACTCTCTTCCATCCCTCAACTCACAAAAAAAATAAAATCAAATCTTTCACACAACACACAAAATAACAAGTGTAATACACACACGTTCCATCTAAAACACCCACACACAGAATGGATTCAGAACAAGAACTAGACCTATTTGGAGAAGACGATGACGATGAATACACCTACAACAACAATAACAACAGCTACAATAACACCAACAACGACAAAGAAGAGAGCCACCAAACGTCGTCGTCTTCCTCATCTTCATCCTCCTCCTCGTCTTCATCTTCTAATCGGAGTGGCGGTGGCGAGTCTAGCAGCGCCGCCACCGGAAGTGCCACCGGAAGCGGTAGCGCCAGTGAAGATGAAGATAATGGAGAAGTTAGGTCGAATTTAACTAATTTTTATAATAACAATAGTACTAATAATATTAGGGATAGTAGTAGCAATTATAATGAAGATGATGAAGATGATGATAAGGATCTGTTTGGGTCTGATAATGAGGAGTATTGTAAAACCCTAGCTACTAGCCCTTTTCCTGTCCCAGGTCACTTCTCTTATCCCCCCCTTTTTATTTTACTCGTAAAGTTTTGATTTTTCTTGGATGTGATTTGGGCTTAATTGAATTTCTTTTTGTGGGGATTAAAGTTGTGATCGTTTTGATTTTTAGGTTTTTATTCAAGTTGGTATATGGGTTGGGGGATCAGGGCTTTTTAGGTGGTTAATGTGTTTTGAAGCATGATGAAGTAGTTCACATTTCGCATAAGATCAAATTGGTGGGTGAGGGAGTGGAAGGATTGGATTTGTTGCGGTGTTGATTGATTGTAGTTAGGAGAAGAGAGTTGTGTTATTGCTCTAGGGAAAGAATAATTGAATAAAGTGTTAGAATGCTGGAAACTTTCTAATGTGGGTTGGTTTTAGACTTTTAGCCATGGCTTTGGAAGACGATAAAGGATATGTAAGAAGTTTGGGTGATTGAGCTTATTGATATTATGCACATTACAGCTGCTTATGCATATTCATGTTTATGTTGGTGTTAATTCAACTCTTAGAAATTACTTCAGAATTTGGGCTTCCTATCTATCCATTTTAAATAGTGGCGGCAAAAGTTTAGATTTCGTGCTCTAATTTAATAAATTCTATTATTGCTCTTTGTTTTGTCGTCTTGTTTGTTTTGCAACAGCGGTAAAAATCATTGTTTTCAACTATTTTTGTCTCCAAGCTTGCTCATTTACTGTTATCTAGCTTTACACCGTGTGTCAGTACTGTTATCAGTTGTTTTTTCTCCTAGCATCCCTTGTCACTATCATTACCTTTGATTTACAGTTTTACCTGCTGTTCGGAACACCAATAACCATACTAGAGGAGCTTATGGGCGTGGTGGTCGTGGTGGTCGTTGGAATAATGATCGAGGGGCTGGCATTCTTCCAAATCCTTCCGGACCTTATCCTCAAAGGGGGGGTTATGGTTATAATCCCCGATACTCTAACGTTCGCAACGATGAACGCTTCGTTTCTGAATTGAAGTTCTCTAAAAGTGAAGAGACATTAGCAAGAAAATGTATAGCATTTCAGGAGGTCCATTTCTATCTTCATTATTATTTATTGCTTTTCTTTTGTAAGCATTTTTTAATTTAACCGGTAAATATAATTACAAGTCTATAATAATGTTAAATAGGATCCGGGAAGAAAGCAGAAATTACGTAAGAATGATAGATCTCTTTCTAGCTGACTATGATTTGAACTTTTCGAACTTTATCCTAGATTATGGTTTTTTAGGCTGAGATGTTACCACAATTCTAATTTTTAAACATCTTTATTTATTCAACTATAGCTTGTTTGATGTGAGGCATCTAATTCCCCGTCTCTTGTTTGGCTTTTCTTTACCTCCATCTTCCTATAAAAAGATGTACCTTCTAATAAAAAGGTGCATTGTTTTTTTGTGTAAAACATACAACTGCTACCCTTGTCATTAAAATTGCTTAACCTTTTTTTCCTTGCGGTTGTGTTTACTTATTTTATTGATACGTCTTGTGATCAGCCATGCGAGATTGGTTGCTATAGTCGTGTAGAAGGTGGTGAAGTATATTTTGATGATCGTAGCTTGGTAAACATTTTTTTTATCTCGTGTCTCTTTTTCGTTCCCCTGTTGATTTCACCAAATTTTTTAAATTTATGACTGATGATTTAATGCTTACCTCATTCAAATTCTCATAATTCCACATCAGAGGCTTTTTAAGCGTCTCATTACTGAGGACATTGGTGCTGATCTTAATGACGGTTTTGATACTTTTATTGAAAAGAAAGGTATAAGTTTTGTGTACTGATTTCCGGAACCATATCGATCTGTACTCTAATTAGTATTTTGTTATTACTTTATTTTATATTACTATTGGTGTTGAAACTCTCTTCTGTGTCATAAAGATTTAGGCTCTGACGGATTTGGTGACCTTCTGACCTGCATAAGAAACAAAAATGTTCCGCTTCAAAATATGCATTTTGTGGTAAGAGTTCTTTTTCGGTAATCGTTGTTTTTTATTCTATAAATATTGGTTCAGGGTTGTTAATTTTTCTTGTCTTATGGCAGACTTATCGGAACAATCTTAATAAGGTAAAATTTTCAATCTTTGTGTTACTAAAACAGATAGATAATAGCCTTGGCAATGTAATGGTATGGTGGAGAATATAATAGTTGTGGCAATATAATTGCAGATACTGGCCACTGCTTATATAAGGAATGATCCATGGGAAATGGGGGTGCACAAAAGAAATGGTGTTGTGTACCTTGATGTGCACAAACTACCAGAAAAGCCAAAAAATGAGCTGGATAGGCGAAGGTACTAAACTATACACACAGAGACACGTGTATTGTATATTAAAAATTGATGGTGAAAAGATGGTATGGAACTAATTTTACTTTCTTCTCGAAGTGTCTACTTTCTTATTATCTTTACATATTACTTGTTCAAGTTTGTGCTTCATCCAGTTTATTTCAAAAGGATTTTCATTTTTATTGGTTTGGTTGGATTTTCCCTTCCTTTGGCAGAGGGAAAAAAGTACAATACATTGGAGTACTTATTCCACACAGTGGCATGGTTATAAAATTTGTTTTTATATCTGGAATCTGAGTTGAGGAGAATAATAGGCCCAACAATTTCTTATCATTATAGTTAAAGATTATAGCCTATTGTAAGATAAACATGTATATATGGAGATTAGTATTGAAGTTGTAAGTTGTAAACCATATAATCCCCTCCCCTTTACATCATTATAAGGTGATAACATGATTCTTGGTTTTGGGACTTAAATCTAGCTATAATGTCAGTGTGTGACTGATTATAATCTATCCTAGTAAATAGTAATAAGTTTACTGCATGTAAACAATCACATATTACACAAGATAAAAACCTATATTTTGCAGGGTATAGTACTACAAAGTACAAAGAAATTGTAATGTTATAGTACAAACGGCTTGGAAACCCTTGAATGATAAATACAGTAGCATGTTTGAGATGCTTCACATGTAATAAATTTATGCTGACTTAATATTTTATTGAAGTAGATGTTACTGGGGGTATAGTTTTGAGAGCCTTGCTACAGAGGATCCTAGAAGAGCTGATGGAGAGGGGGTACATGACATAGATGCCAACGTGGAGTACTGTTCTGTGATTAAAACCAAACTAGGAGCTCATCGTATTCTGATGGGTGCTGAAATGGATTGCTGCGATTCAACTGATGAAGGAAGGAGGTTTTACGTAGAACTAAAGACTAGTCGAGAGGTTGACTAAAATATGCCTTTCATTTTGTCTTCAGTCTAGTATGTAAATTCCACCAATCCTTAACTATTTCCTATCAGCAGCTAAATTATCACACTGAGGAAAGATTTGAAAGGGAGAAATTGCTGAAGTTCTGGGTATGTGTTTTTTTGTCTACACTTCTAATATTAGCAAGGTGCATAATGAAATTGTTTGTCTTCCTTCTCTTAAAAACTTTTTGTTACATGGTTTGGATTATTGCTTTATGCCAACTGTCTTTAGTATAAGGACTGGAAGCTTATGCATATTGTTTATATTTTGCAATGCGATGGTATTAACATGTAATTGGTAAATTACTTTCTGCAGATCCAGTCATTTCTTGCTGGTGTCCCATATATTGTCATTGGATTTAGGTAAATGCTGTTTTATCTTTTCCCTTTTTAGCAGTTGTATTTAGCAGTGAGATTATGAGGTCCTAGACACCTTAGAGCATCTCCAATGGCATTTTGTATAATGGTTATGTAAAATAGCGATTATGTAAAATTTGTTGAACCTGTAAGCTAATGTACTCCAATGGTATTATGTAAAATGATTGGCTATATGCTAAAAAAACAAATAATGATGATGTGTCCATTATAGAGCTTTTGTAAAAAAAAAAAAAAAAATAGATGTTGGCTATATATAGCCAACTTGAAAAAAATTATGAAAAATTTATTTAGCAAAAAAAAAAAAAATTATGTAAAATTTTAGACAAGAGGAGAGAGGGTTGGAGATGAGAAAATGAAAGCCCTTATGTAAATTAAATGACACCTCAGCATCTTAACTAAGGGTGTATACAATTGGAGATGCTCTTAGCCCAGCACATTCACTGGTTTAACACCTAATTAACCTGTTCTGGACCTTTCCTATACTGATGTCTTATTCCTGTGTGGTCAAGTCAAAGTCACGTGAAAATTAGTCATTGACTTCTTGCCATTGGAACGATTGCATTTTACTCTTGTAATCGTGTATTCTCTGCTGCTTCCATTGCCATGCTTTATTACACAGGCTCAAATTATTTATCTTTTTTATCTTGTTTATCCTCTATTGGCAGAGATGATGGTGGTCGCCTTGTACGCACTGAGAGGCTGAGGACCAAAGATATAACACACAGAGTGAAAATGAAGAGTTATTGGCAGGTAAAGTTGTTGTAGCATAAAACCAGACATGCTAGTAACTATTGTTTCCCTGAAGTTTTACCTTTTAAAAAATCTTGTTCCCTTTCTCTTTCTGACACCTTGTCACTCATTTGATAAATTAAGCAGCCATTTCCATATTGTCAAAGCATTTTAAATGATTTTTTTAAGGTCGTGATCCAGTGATGCAGTAATTTGGGAACAAATAATCACTTTTGAGTTTTGACGCCCATTTTCTTTATTTATCTTCGAATTGATGATGGATATAGTCGGGATAAGAGTATTCTTGCCCATTTAAGAAGCTATAGTACTGTGACCTTGCGATCCATAGGTTACAACAGGGGAAGTTTAAAAGATGATTTTGTCACTATTTATGTGTAAAATGATGACAATTGGCAGGGAGGAGTCTGCCTTGCATTTGCGGATGAGGTGTTGTGCTGGCTCTATGGAACAGTCAAAGAGAGTAAGAACTTCACTTCTATTTTTTACTGCATCATGTAGATTGGAGATACATTTTATCAAAGGTTTCCTTTATTATATCTTTTCCATACTATGGTTTTGACTTTTGAGATATGTGTTGACAATAAACACTTCGTTATTTGATGTCAGACGAAGATTACATATTGCAGTTTGCTCCGCCCTTCAACCGTCTGGAACTTTTACAAGCGCACTCTTGCCCAGAGGCCATTACCAATCACATTGCGCAGTTATGACCAGTTCCAGAAACCTAGATGGTTAAATGTCTCACAAGTCACAATTATCAGTAATTGTAGTAAAAAAGAGCCATGTTTATAATCAAAATTAAAGTAGAAACGATACGATATCAAGTGGCTGTATTTTTTGCTTTAATCTGTTATAAATGGATAACTTGGCAAATTAAGAACTTCATTTCACATTATGTAATAGAAAGCAGATGAATCAACCTTTGGTGACATACTTGTTCACATTATCTTGTCAATTTAATTTAAATGTGAGCCAATAAAATACGTACATTATGTGGAGCAGCGCAGTTTATGCGGGTAGAAGTCTCAACTCTTATATACTATTGATATTGAGTAACCCTCTGTTCCTGCTTCCTATATTAAAGTTGAAAGTAGCGTTTTGGAACTTTTACTTTAGCGTGTGGGAGTGTTCTAAATTTTCAAGTTACGTTGGATCGAAAATTAAAAAATTATTTTAAATTTAATTTAATAAAATGTATGATAGCTGATACTCATAAAAATTAATGGTCAGATTAGATCGGAAATAGGATTAGTGTTATAAAGTGTCAGATTAAATCCGTATCAAATAGTGGGCATTATTCAAGTGAGAATAATTTATATATGAAAACTGTGAGAATAATTGTTCTGCACTGTTCAGCATATTTTTCATATTTTTATTTATGTATTGTTGTGCTACAGTGTTCCTATGCTTAATATATGTGTTTTCAACAGATTGTGACCCATCAAATAAAATTAATTTTACTTAAATAGATTTTTGACTCGTTACAAAGTAAGTTAATTAACTTTTGGGTATTATTTTGTTGTATCTATGTATATAACTAAAAGCCATTAGTCGGAGATTTTCAGATTCCTTGTCCTACTCAGATTCGGTTTAATTGTCCGATCTATAAATAGAGGTGCTGTATAGCCTCTATTATCTGTCGCATGCACTTAAAAGAACCTTTTTTGATTGATATTGATACACAAGAACAATGCTCGCTGTTGGCAAGAAACCGAAGAAAACAACGGCTGCTGCTTATATCTCCCAAGACATCTTGGCACATATTCTCAAAAGACTTAATAATAAATATTTTTCACCGTCAAATACACAAAAAATTGACTATTTAAGTGTTTATACGATTGATGAAAGGGATCTTATAAAAATAAAACCTAGTGAAGGCAATACTATTATCAAATTCAAACGTATTTTAAGGAAAACTAAAAATCCCATGAATAGCAGCAAGTCTCTTCCCACTCCATTTGTTGCCAATAACAAACTCTATGTTTTTTGCAAATCTTCTGGGCTGTTTGAAGTCTTCTCTCCTGTGGACAAAACTTGGCAAGTGTTGCCCCCTCCAGCTGATGATGCAATGGATTCTTCTGGTTTTAAGGTTTCCAATTTTGTTATTGTGGAGCAAGAGCAGATGGTCTACTTTGCCACCTCTATTTCCCTTGCGTCCTTCAATCTTGAAACACATAAATGGTCCATACATAGTAAAACCCCTGCATCACTCCGTCAAAATAAATATCATAGCATGTGTGTTCCAATTACCGGTGAGATGGCTTTTGGTTTTCTTAAAAGTTCTGGTGTCAATTATATGTGTGCGTCGAGGACCTTCTCCCGGGGCGAAGAATTATTGCAACCATACTTAGCTCCGGACAAATCTTTCCTGGAAGTGTTGAGATCTTCTCGATTTACTTGCATGCAGGAATGTTTATACAGTGATTACATTGTTGTGCTGCAGGACCCTGTCGGTACACAAGTATTGTGTATTGTAACCTACGGCAACATTGCACTTGAGAATGGGTGTCCCATCGACAAGTCAATGAGCTATTTCGCTTTGAGCTTTTTTGACATCCGGGGTGATTTTTATACTTCAAAAGACAGGCCTGTCCAGGAAGATGACATATACACCTATGCAGATGAAAAGGCAGCAGATGGTGGTGTGGTCAGGAGATACTTCAATGCCAAATTTCGGTACACTAAACACTTCGCCACCAGTAATTCTGATCTTACGAGCAAAATTGTAACATGTTTTTTTTGATTTTTAAGTGGCCACTATGAATCTTGAAATCGGAAGTACTCGCTGGTCCATGTAGATGTAGTGATGTAAATTGCAGGCAATGACATCATATTGTTGATTAGTTGTGCAATACCTTAATAATGCACATTTGAAAATTGTTTGATGATGTTCTGTTACTATCAAGTCCTAGGCCAGATAGTTGCTATTTAAGTAAATCTCTGTTCGATGAGTTGTTTATGATAAAGTGTCAAGCGCTTAAATGAGCACATTCCCGGATAAAAAAATCTCTTTTGTGTTTATTTTGTTCACGTTAGTGGAATCCGAAATTTCAAAATCTGATGAGCATTCATTAGACTTTCTAAAGAAAAAAATGTATTTATATTGTTGGAATAACCAGTATCTTAACTGAAGGAAAACGTTGGGGAGAAAGATTAAGTGCATTACAAGAATAAATGAGAAAACTATCATAGATATAATTTCATTAGAAGAAAAGAAGTAAAAAGAAGGCAAGAAATGATTATGTTTTATATCTCCAGAATGTGCCTGCTTCTTGTTTTTACAGTAAAATGATACAGTGAGTCTTGATTAATGCAAGCTCAAGGTTCATTCACAGTTCATCTGTATTGATCAGCTTGATTTTAACTCTCCAGTGACTCGTGATAATGGTTGGAGGGCGGGCCTGAAGGCAGATAAACATAATCTCAATTTTCAAGTTTTATCTTCATCGACTAACAAGGTAAAATGGTTCTAGGGGGTTCGGCATAGAGCCGACAATTTCATACACGACACGAAAACGACACGAAAATTATGGGTTTGGATTGACCTTTGTGGTACACGAACACGAAAGTACACGAACACGAATTACACGGATGAATTTACACGAAACGAAAATACATGAAATATATAAATATTTAAATAAATATTTTAAATTATATAAATATATATTATAAATAAATATTACATATTTAACCTTTTTACAAAATAAATAGAAAATACACGAAAAGTACACGAAATGTACACGAAAGTACACGATTTTTGGTTCGTTTTCGTGTAAACGGAAAGTACACGAAATATTTCGTGTACTTTTCGTTTCGTTTCGTGTTTACACAAAATATTTCATTTCGTGTTCGTTTTAGAATTTGAGTACACGAATTTATTTCGTTTCGTTTTCGTTTTGGACTCTTAGTACACGAAACACGAAAGTACACGACACGAAGTACACCACACGAAACGAATTGCCAGCTCTAGTTCGGCATAATCAAAGGTGATGGATATGCACAACCAAAGCTGGCAGGAGAGAAAGAAGATAATAAAATTAAGATAACTGTAGTTAGTATAAAGTACAGGTTTTGTTGTTCTTGACCATATTCTTGTTCTACCAGAAGGACTTATGACTTTAGGTTCACTTATAAAATCATCTCTCAGAAAACGGTGATTGTCCAATACTAAATATACTTATGACTCAAAAATTTAACGGATTTAAGTTAGTGTAGGGGGGTGAAGAAAAGACCGATAGTTCTGAAAAGTTAATAACAATTAGCCACAACTCACAAGATGCTACGATGGCCACTTACATACTGAAATAAGACAAGGGTGGAACTAGATGATTTTAGAGAAGTTCATATTTAACTAGATTAATAAATATAGAGAAATTATAAAAAATATCCATGTTCTCAAACTTTTTTGCAAAAAATATGGTAAAAATTGCATATGTGACTGCGCGGGAGGTTGCAAGCAATTGCACTTCAGGTTGCAACAATCACATTTGGGATTGCATATGAGGTTGCAACTTCAAGACAGGTTTGTTAGTGGTTATGATATTATGTTGGTACATGATCTAGATATGCACACATGTCACATGACAGTCCTCGGAAGTTTTAAGAGATTTGAGCGCCAGTTACTTGGGAATCTAAGCACACTCGTACACACACACACGCGCACATGATATAGACTGCAATCCTCAACCTCTGGGTTACTTGGTAACATGAAATAGCCACATAACCACTAGGTTAACAATCTTTGCTTGACTTAAGATCTGATCAGTTTATTCTCAGTTTACGATTTTTGTCTACTGTACCTGGGCGGGGTTGGTTTTGATTCAGTTGACAGTCCTTGGTGGCTGCTGTTGTGCTGCCTAGTTACGAGTCATGAACTACAAATAATATACCACATAAATGTATCCGAAGTCAGAACAGATATAAAATTAAGTATAAGATGGAAATTTTTTCAGTTAACTAATACATATAATCCTATTCCAAATTATCATTATTTGAAAAGCAAAGGCTGGTGTATAAGTTAATCCGGTTCACTGGATCGGTATGCACTTGTTGATTGAATAATCTCTTGACAGTGAAAGAGATTGTATTGCATAGTCAAATTCGGCATTATGTATTATTATTCCATTTCAATCTATTTCACATCTTCCCTTTTCTGCTTTCCTTTTCTTCAGCTCATATATTTATCTTCAATCATGAATCATGATACAGTACATGGATGACATGAGTCAATCGATGGTGTGTATTGTTAAATATATATAAGTATAAGATCCTTGAAAGGGCCTTCCCCAACACTTTAAGGTTTTGGGTGAAACGGTTTCTAATTTCATATTAGATATTGGTCTATAACATGCTATTGTTGGTAACTATTAATTCGTAGATAAGTAAAATTTAGAAAACAAAAAATTAAGTATGGATAGAATGATGTGGTCCATTGTATCCACTAGATGATTATAAACTAACAGTGATTGACCATTTATTGTGGCGAAAAAAAAAAGTAATTTTGTATTTGTTGTAGTGAAAAGTGCAGTGTAAAAAAGGGTTGCGCAACTGGTATATGGGTGAAAATGTAGTGAAAAGGGTTGGGGGAAATTTTCCATCTTTTGCAAAATTTTTCGTGCTATTATTACGGTGTAGAAAGCAATGTGAAACGGTATATTCGGAACCCTTTTCTTTTGGAAATATGGTGAAGTTAATACCAACACAACTTCAATAAAGTTGATGCATCTTGAGAAAAGATGATCGAAGGTTAAATCAAGAATGTGGGTGGTTTAAAATGGACATGGAATCGATAAGAAAAGATTAGACTCGTATCGTTTAATACTGTAATCTATATCTGTGAAAGGGCCTTTGGATACGACATATATTAATAATATTCACACACATACATACACATTGAAAGATGGTGAAGGCTAAATCAAGAATTTCACCTAAATCAAGAAAGTCAATTCAAGGGCTCAAGAAAGGGAAATGAGAGTGATGGGGAAGATTATAAAACATGTATATATTGATGACTAGTACAAGAGGAGGTGTGGGTAATGCAAGGCCGTTAAAACGAGAGGCTAAGTTGGATAAGAACAAACAAAACACTCCAATCCAATCCCCATAGCCATATCTTGCTATATTTTCTTTTATGTGCATGGTCGTAGATGTCGAACTTTCACTTATATATTAATTATTATTACTAGCTTAAAACTCGTGCGATGCACGGATTTTTTAAAATATTATATAAAATTTTTTGTATTAATTTAAATTATTTTTTGAAATATTAATTTTGGAGGCTTAAATTTTTATATGAGATGATTTGATAATAGTTGTATAAATATTATCCGTGATATTTCTAAAAATGGAGAGATTTTCGTCAGAAAATGTAGAAAGATGATAGGTTTTAGTTGAAAAAAATAATTGTTTAATTATTAGTAATTATAAAATAATTCTTTTATTTTATTAAATATAATGCCCGTGTAATGATTAGAATAAGAGAGGATTTAGTTAAAGAAAATTAAAAAGGTAACATGTTTTAGGTGAAAAAGGTAATTTATTAGTTTTTAGTATTTATAATTTAATTACGTTATTTTACTAAATACAATTGCTCGTAATGGTTTTTGAAAAGAAGAAATTAATATTGTACTTGATATTTCTATTAAAAAATGGATTTTAGTTAGAAAATATATAAAAGATGATACGTTTTAGCTGAAAAAGAAAATCAGTTAATTATTAATATTAAAATATTATTAGTTTCTTTTATTAAATAGAACCTCCCGTGATATAATTGGAAAAAAAAATATTTTAGCTACAGAAATAGAAAGGTAACGTGAAAATTGAAAAGATTATACAATTTATGTGAAAAAAGGTAATTGATTAGTTTATAATAATTATAATTTAATTAAGGCAATCGACTACTTACCATTATTTTAATTAATGAATTTTAATTTAATATAATTTAATATACTCATGTTTACGGATTATACTAATGTTTCCTTATTATAAACAACGTATACAGATTTTTAATATATTTTTACTAATAATTGAAAAATATGATGTAATATTTTCGGGTATATATTAATGATTGTAAGATTAGTTTTAAATTAAAAAGGTAACATGTTGTAATTTGAAAGGAAATATTAATGATTGTAAGATATGATACGATTGATGTTTTTATAAACAACGTATACAGATTTTTAATATATTTTATTAATAATTGAAAAATATGATGTGATATTTTCGGGTATATATTAATGATTGTAAGAATAGTAGGTGTAAAAGGTAATATCTTCAATTAAAATTAATTGTGAAAAAAATCAATCGACTACTTACCATTAATCATATTATGTTATTATTTATTTTAGGAATTTTAATAATATAGATATCATATATATTTTTTTTTATAATGAAGGGTAAATAAGTAAATTCACTTAGTACCAAAAAACAGGTACCAAAACTTTCAATGTTTCGGAATTTATATAATAGTATAGATTTATTTTTGTATCTTTCTCTCAAGTTTCATTATATAAATAGGGTATGGGAAATCGCAGTTTATTTGATATAGAACCTTAAGAGTGTGACAGATTTCGGAGTTTTTTCCCAAAAAAGTGTTGGTGAGAATTTTATTTACCAAAATGGGTGATTTTAAAAATATTTACCAAAATGGGTGAAAACATAATTCTTTTAGTCTAAAGTATAATTCATTTTATACAGTTGTGTTGTATTTCAACATGTATAAACTATAAAACTTCGAGTAGGTGGTGCTCCTCCAAACCCTCCAGAGACACAGAGCAACTGGCACAAAAAAAAAATGTAACATGCAACTCACTTAAGAACCTTAACCATGAGAACAGGGGATCATAAACAATGAAAGAGCATTTAAATATCTTCCTACAAGCTTAAAAGCCTTTTAAATAGTAGCTTTTTGAAATCGGTGTAAAATACGGTCACCACTCTGTAATTTACTCAATAACTTCTGATATGCATAGTTGCATACAGGCAAAAAAGCAGACAGCTTCATACAATAGATTGCTGCTTCATTCATAGAGTTTTAAAACTTCGAGTTAAATCCTTCCAAACTAGAGTACCAATGCCAACTTATTACTTGAATGGATTAAGATACGAGCTTGATACTTATCATCTAATTTAGAATGACAAACACATTGGATAAACTAAGTGCCAAAGTCTAAAATCAAATACACCAAAAATTCTACTTAAAAATCAAAAGTACTAATGCTGCTTCATTAATAGAGTTTAAAACTTCAAGTAAAATCTTTCTAAAAAGAAAAACTTGCCCAGAACAAGCAAGTTGAAACCTTGCAACTTAAAAAGTCATTAAAAAGAAAAACTTCAATTCAACATCTCTATTCCGCCATTCTTCCAGCCATTCCTCCAGGTTTAGAGGAACATCTTGCCCGGTTATGTCCAGGTTGTCCACAAATTCCACAATGGTTACTCTTTTTCCCTTCTTTAATATCCATTCCATTTCGTAGCCTTGTTGAGCGAGGACGTCCCTTCGTATCCCGTTTTAGATCCGAATTAGGCAGTAATTCTTTAATAGATGATGAGTGTGGCCAATATGCTTCATGTGGAAGCGAGAAAAACTCATATGACCAAGTACCACAATAATCTTCAATTGAGTAACATTTATGAATATATTGCCAGGGATTCAAAGAAAGCTTGGCACATACACTCAAAACATGAGAACACGGATACTTAAATATCTCCCACTTACCACATGTGCAATTTTTTTGCTCCAAATCAATAACTTGGACATTTCCCCCTTTTGAGTTATCACCTCAAATATTCCTTTCTGTCGGTTAAAAGATCTCAAAGAATGTGCACCGGATTTTGACATTAAACCCGCTTGTTTTGCTACAACGTGAGGAGTATACATATCCCTGTTAGCTTGAGCATTAATCTCCATAGGACGTCTCACATCAAAATAGTGAACCTATCTATAAAATGTAAGTTGAACACAAGCTGTGATTGGTAAGAAACGAGCACCTTTAAGTACACTATTAAAAATCTGTGACAAATTTGTAGTAAGTAACCCATATCGTTTTCCGCCATCATGTGCAAGTGTCCATCTATCTAGTGCATGTCCCTCGAGCCACTGACGAGCTTGTGGCTTTATCTTCCCAATTTCTTCCATGATAGAGTTGAACTTTCGAATTGGATTCTGACTCCCAGCACGATAAGCTAAAGCTTTCAACTCTGAATTGCGAAATTTATCATTAAAGTTGTTGATAAAATGCCTTAAGCAATACTTGTGGAAAATCAATACAAAAATTAACTGTGAAAATAAAACCAATACTAAACTCTGGTGATGAAGCTTCCCTAAGTGCACGTGCAGCAGCCTGTGATTGTTTTCTAGTGAAGTGGATGGTTGATGATAGAACTAACAGGAATTATGTTTTCACCCATTTTGGTAAATATTTTTAAAATCACCCATTTTGGTAAATAAAATTCTCGCCAACACTTATTTGGGAAAAAACTCCAGATTTCGGCCCACTTGCATTATACTAATAACTTGCTATCTTCGTTTTCCTTCTCTTTTTTCTTGAGTTATTGAGCTTACAATGGACACTGAAAAACATTTTTGTAAGCTGTACGAACTTCTTTTCGAATTTAGTCAGTAGACCTTACCTTGTGTTACATAAGATTAAAGGTTCGATTCACTCTAACATTTAAATTGTTAGAAAAGAAATTATTATTTATAAAATGATATGTACATGAACTAATGCTGAGAATATATTTTATTCAAATGAACCACAAGCCTAGTAATTCAAATTACCAAAGAGAGGAAAAATCGAATCTATGATCTATTATAGACATCAACTTTCACCATTAATGTAGAATCTTATCAATTACAGAGAATATATAAAATACAGAACTTTCAACATTTTGTGATATGATTTGAAATATGGCCATGTTTGGCTAATCATATAAGTTAACTTATATGGTCAAAGTACGTTTCAACTTATTTTGTAGTGTTTGGCAAAATAAGTGAACGAGCTTATTAACAACTTATATGGGATAGGTTGAATGTTAAGAAATCCTAACATCCAACTTTCAACTTATTCTTATTTCTCGATACACGCAATATTCTTATCCTTTAAATCTTCAAAATCATATATATTTTGAGCCGTTCATTAAAAAAATTGATATGTATATATCAAATTTCTCTACACATCAAGATCTATCCATTGATATCCACTTATATATATTAAAAAACAAATATTTTGAAAATATTTAAAAAAGTTAACTTATAAGTTCTGATTTACCAAACACGCTACTGACTTATAATTTCTGATTTACCAAACACTCTATTGACTTATAAGTTTTGATTTACTTATCACTTATATGGCACTTATCACTTTAAGCTATAAGTTACTTATTTTAAGGTAAGCCAAACGGGCACTATGTATAATATATCTAATTTGAACAAATATCTTAGAGAAAAATACTTTTACTTTGGTTTGGTAATTTAATAACTATTTATAATCATTATATTAAAGTGATAGAATCCTATCGACTCTTAAAAAAGAAATTTTGTTGGAACAAAAACAGTATAGTTTAATCATTACAGATTAGAAAGTAAAGAAATTTCGAAAATCGTGTAGATAAATGGAAATTCCAAATGCATATGACATGACAGAAAAAGTGGGGATAATGTTTAATTAGAAGGGAGAGAACTAATAGAATCCAACAAATCACAATTTCCATCGATTGTTTTTTTTCTTTGCAATTTTGAGAATCGACTTCCATAACTAGGATTTTAGCTGCCATTTCTCTAGGATTTAACCGCCATTTCTTCGCTTTCCAAAACTTCATTCTCTTTCACTGATTAAGTTCCCTTCGCTTTTCCATTCATTTTTCTATTTATCAGTTTTTCAATAAATCGTGAGCTAATAAAATCGAGAACTAATCATTTTTTGGTGAGATCTTGTTAAATACCTTGTTATCAAGTTTGTTTGTCGTGCTGTTAGAATATAGGAACAAGAGAGAATTAGATTGATATTTGGATTGATTGGGGTTGTCTTACAAGGAGAGACAATTGCCTCTTATATAGAACTAAACTTCAACAACCCCCAACAACCATCTACTATTACAACAACCCCCAACAACTCTTTGACACGTTCCCTCACTCGAAATCCCATCTTGGGATAAAAAATCTATCTTGGGATTGAAGAGTGGAACACTTAGAAACCCTTGAGCATAACCTAAGCTTCCAACTAGACCCATCTCTAGGATTGAAATTGAGAATTTTGGGAATACCGGGACTCGACTTCGCGACAACGCCGTACATTTTAGGCCATATCAAAAAACCAGAGGAGCTGCAAATGCATCTTTTATTCTTTGAACGGAAACAACTAGAACGATAGATTTG
Organism: Saposhnikovia divaricata; assembly: GCA_036435485.1. Classification (NCBI taxonomy): domain Eukaryota; kingdom Viridiplantae; phylum Streptophyta; class Magnoliopsida; order Apiales; family Apiaceae; genus Saposhnikovia; species Saposhnikovia divaricata. Next base: position 34,293,338 of record CM071600.1, read on the forward strand.
GTAGACTGCATCCCTTAAGATCGTCCACAAACTCGTATTTCCTCCTCTGCAACTTAGGAGAACAAATGCAAGATATAGAAGTGAACTGTGTTGTATGAAATACAACTACTTCTACTGCTTTGATTTTGTGGCAGTGAACTATGTGTATATATCTGTATATACTACTACTTCTTCTGCTCCTTTGATTTGACTTGATGAATGGGAACTTAGCCCCCTAAACTATTTAATTTACAGCAACATAATAAAACGGTGGGATACCGTAATATCAATCAACCAATTGTATACTGCACGATTAAATCTTCAAGCATGGCAAACTCTCAAACTAAAATGACATGCTTGTATCCAAGATCCCAACAGAATTTTCCCTTAAGAAAATAACTGTTAAAAACAGATCTAAATACATATAATCAATTTATTTAAGAAAATAATAACTCCTGCTAAATTTTAAATAAGGAACCTGACTTCCTTTCCTTCTAATCATTAGAACAGCCTAGCCCATTTGACACAGGTCACACAGGCTGTCCAACTCCCCCGTTTATGACCAGATGAGTCCTAATCCAACCCAAGAAATTAAGCCCACTGGTTTTTCTTCTCATGTAAAGCAAAGTAACAGCCTTAAACAAATCCTAGCTGTCTTTGTTATACTGAAAAAAGCTCCACGCGTTGGCTGTGTGACTGCCGGAGGCGGATTAACCGGAGGCATGTGGCAGCGTATATAGTTGTTATGGTTTCAAGCCGGATTTTCACCAGTGCCTCGCTTCTTGAAGATCTGCACTAGTATTCTTTTGTAATTCTGTTTTGGTTTGGTTTGGTGGGATATGAGGTAGAAACAGAAACTGAGCAAAGTTCCCTTAAGAACTTATTTCAGATTTATAAAAATTGGACATAATAAGACTCTCCTGCCCTATTATTCTGCTACCTGCTCTGATACCATGTTAGAATATAGGAATAAGAGAGAACTAGATTGATATTTGGATTGATTGGGGTTGTCTTACAAGGAGAGGCAATTGCCTCTTATATAGAACTAAACTTCAACAACCCCCAACAACCATCTACTATTACAATAACCCCCAACAACCATCTTTTTGGGATGTTAGTGTGTTATGTTTTGATATGGCTTGTTACGTGTTTCGGTAGTTTTTCTGCAACAAAAAGTTGTTCATATTTTGGGACATTCGTTGCTCCAATATCAATTAATGTAATTGATAGTTCTGAACATTGTGCTACAGATGGAGTTTATGTGAAGGTCAATTGCGATGCTACTAGTTTTACAGATGTAGGTTGGATTGCTCGATATGTCATTGTAATACCTTTTAGATTAAAATTTGGATATTCTATTTGGTAAGCGATTTGAAAACAAAATGACCATTTATTTAACTCATTTTTTATTTCACAATCAGGTTAAATTTCAATGTTATAATGAATTCTTCGCTTATTTTACGTAAAAAAAAAAGGAAGAAAGAAAAAAAGAGAGTACTAGGAGTAATAATTTTGGATTTGTCCACCGGAAAAAATACCACGTGGATAAGAGGTGATGGTAGACCCGTTAACTTGCGCCGGGTTTCAGTTGGGGAACGGCTGCCTTTGTCTTCTAGTGAATGTAGATTAGGCTGCTGCTGCCTTAAATTTTTTGTTTTCGAGAAGGGGAGAAGCGTACCCGCGGGAGTACATTATTAACCAAACAATTACTCCGTCTAGACTTTAGAACTCGAGAAAATTTATTGAATCATTTCTTAACCAAACAAAAGCAGTCATTTAGATTTTAGTACGATAAATAAAATATCTTAAATATTTAGAGTTTATTTTTTGTTATCTTCAATCATGAATTCGATTTTCGTTCATTATCAAATTTATTAGAACAAATATTCATTTATAAAATATATAAACTTAATTATTAAAAAAAACTTGAACATAATTAATTTCATTGAAATTGAAGCACAATTTTTAGATTTCAATACAAATTGTTGCCATCATAAGGAAATTAATTGGGTGGTATTGTATTAAATTTTTTAAAGATTTGTAATAATTTTAAAATCATAGAATATTCAATTCTAATATTTAAAGAGTATTTAAAAATATGGTATTATTTAATTAAAACTTTTAATAAGTATTTAAAAATAGTGCAGTATTGAATTTAGATATTTATAGACATTTTATAAGTATTGTGTTATTTAAAAAGTCAATGATTTTTAATGACTTTTAACAAAAATTATAAATATATTCCTTAAAAAAAAAATCATGAGTTTTTTCATAAAATTTGATATAACTAGTTGATAAAGCCGCGCTTCGCGGCGGCGTTACAATATTTTTTTTAAAAATTCAATAAATATTTACATTAAATTATATTATCAATATTAAATTTTAATAGTTATATAATCTTTTCTAATGAACCGATTTCTTGCTAAACGCGATTCTTTCGATTAAGCCGTTTTTTTGTTAAAATCGAAATCCCAACTTTAACATATATTATAAAGATTTTATAATAATTTTAATTCATAAATTTTCTGTATATCTTATATTTTCTGTATATTACAGATATTTTCTGTATTTATTTATAGCTTTCGCATGAGAATGTCTCTCTATTATATTAACACATCAATATTTTTTTAAATATGAAGACTTTTCTGTACGTGAATAATAGTGAATTTATGGATATATTTTTCTTAAGGCAAGTATAATTAACTTATATAAAAAAGTTTAAATAAAAGATTTATAGGAAAAAAGATATATAGGTTTAAAAAAATCGTATAAGATTCAATAAAACATATTATTATATGTATTCTATATATATTAAAACATCTTTTTTACCTTCAATAATTTTTTAGTTATACTTTTTTCATATAAATTCAAACTCTTCTTCTCTATAAAATAGAACTCCTATTTTACATACAATAAAATTCTTAATTATATGTCTTACAAACACCTTAGAATTTTTGATTATATGTTTTTCCTATATAAATTCAAACTCTTATTCTCTACAAATTTGAACACGTATTATGCTTCCAAAATGTTTAAGGATAGTTTTTTTAGTTATTAATATTTAAAATCCTAAAATTCTAAAAAATTCAAAATATATTTATCTTCTATTATATCAGCAATATTAAATTTTAATATTCAACATGGTATTCTCCAATAAATCACTTTCTCGTTAAACACGGATATTCGTATTGAGCCGCTCTCTCGTTAATACTAAAACCCTAATTTTGACATATATTACTCCTATGACATTGTTTATCCATAAAAATCGAATCATAAAAATTAAATAAAATTTATAACATCAATATCAAATTCTAATAGCTAATACAATCTTCTATAGTGAGCCGTCTTTCCGTTGTACACGTTTTGAGCCGCTCATATTTGGGATCAAATTCTAACTTCATTACATATTATTGATGATACTTGTCTTTTATAACAACTTTTTTCCTTAAAATCAAAACCTAAAAATAGACTAAATTCCAATTTTTACTTTCTCTAGAGTTTCTAAAATTTATGGAGTTTTAAAAATGAAAATACATCTTATTTTCTCTTTATATTATAGATACTCCTATATTTATTTAGGATTCTCACATGAGAATGTTCTTTTATTATGTTAACATATTAATTCTTTTCTTTTAAATAAAAAAACTTGTTTTATGAGAATAGTATCGGATTTATGAATATATTTTCTGATATAAGTATAATGAACCTATATAAAAATATATAATTTTAGAAGATATTAAAAGATGTCACCAGCGTTCTTGTATTGTACATACAATAAAATATTTAATTATATGTCTTTTCTATATATTCAAACACCTATTCTATTTCCAATAGAACTTTTAGTTATATGTTTTTTCAATAAATTCGAACTCTTATTCTCTATAAATTTCGAACTCCTATTCTACTTTTATTAGAACTTTTAATCATATGCCTTACAAATACCTATTCTGCCTTTAATAGAACTTCTAATTATATGTCTTTCTTATAAATTCGAACTCTTCTCCTCCATAAATTCGAATACATATTCTACTTCTAATTTGTTAAAAGATATTTTTATATTTATTATTTAGTAGTGTTTAAAATCCAAAAATTCTAAAAAATTAAAAAAATAGATTGAGTAAGACAAAGCCGCACACTCAAAACATTTTCGAAAATTACAACAATCTCAAGAAAAAAAATATATAACATCAATTTAAACTTAATTTAAATTTTTCTGTATAATCTGATTTGTAATATTTTACTTTGTTGTTAATCTAAATTATAAATAAAAGAACCGAATGTCGATTGTTTATTAATTAAATATATAATTGTTTTGTAAATGAAAATTTATGAATTTTAATATATATATATGAGTAAAAATAAAAATTCATTACATATTTTATTACATAAACATAATTTAATAATATACATTATAATATATTTTCGGTTCGGTTGATGAAATAAAACCGAAACCAAACCATTATTTCGGTTTTGTTTTTCAGTTTAGTTTCGGTTTCGATTTTTCGGTTTTTTTTCACCCATACTAATCTTCTACCTCTCAATCTTTTAGGATTTTCGGATTCCACTATTTATCGCTACACCGATTAACTGCACTAATAATATAAAGTTAAATTGATTATTGGGAATCGGAAAATTAAAAGGAATTTTTTTTCAAAGGTTACAAAGTTATATATATTTCAATTTTCGTTAGAAAAGAACATTACAAACGAATTGAAACAATTCGAAACTTTTGTTCTACATAAAAAACTTCTATTTTGAAATAAAAAACTAATTATAAAAAAAGTTTTGATATCACTTACATAGAAAAAATTCTTTAACATGTCTATTGAAAAGAAGAGAAAGATAAAAAGTAAAAATTTGGAAGAAGAAAAATTACGTTGATGATAAAATTAGTAAGTTCAGAGTCGAAAGACAATTAACCGAAGAGTAGTATACAAATTTCACAAAAATATATATTATTCATACTGTAACTTGTGCAGGCTGTATCGGCCAACTTTTTTTAATAGAGTTGATCTAGGGATACCTGCAAAATATAAAACAAATATGTTAAGTTTGAATGTGAAAAGTAGAAAAGAAATCCCACGGCACACACAATCAAGATTGGTCAAAATATAAAATAATGATCATGCCAACACTGAAAGAAATAAAAGGATATGAAAAAGGTAAAAGATATGGATAAAAGTGGCTAGAAGGCTTGGAAAAGTTATCAAGTTATTTATATAAGTTTCAACCATATGCATTTGTTATAAACTCAAATTCCAATTCTCTATGCATTAGAATTCCAATCTGACTTTCACGCTTTCTGTTTTTTAGTCAATTCTACTAAAATTCTGACAATTCTTACCTCCAACTCTTCTGCAAATGCAAATTTATATGTTTTTTTCTATAAATTTGAACTCTTATTTTCTATAAATTCGAACCCCTATTCTACTTCCTATAGAACTTTTAATCATATCCCTTATAAATATCTATTCTAGTTCCAATAAAACTTCTAATTATATCACTTTTCTATAAATTCGAACTCTTCTCATCAATAAATTCGAACACCACCTATTCTACTTATAATATGTTAAAAGATATTTTTATATTTATTAGTGTTTAAAATCTTAAAATTTTAAAAAATTAGAAAAATAGATTGAGACGATCTTAGAACGCCACCTAAGCTCCCGCATATCCTCCTTTATATATATATATATATATATATATATATATATATATATATATATATATATATATATATATATATATATTGACTTCTAATAACTCTATAAAAATCATCTTGAATTTTACTAACTCCATATAAATTGTTAAAAATAGGTAAAATTCTTAAAAGTCATTAAGCTCAATAAAGTCATTAAAAGTACTAATACAATAAATTTCAATTTAACTGAAAAGTGAAAAGCTTTCTTCTTAGTTCTTATACGTTTATATTTACAGAATAAAATATTTTTAACATGAGATAATTGCTTTAAAATTAAGTTTATCATCAAATACTCGGATGTACTTGACTAAAAGACCATCAGAAATATTGAATTATGCATTTTTGTACAACAAATAATTCATAATTATATTCTTCAAAAAAAAAAAGTCATAATTAAATATTTAGATTTCATAGGATAAATAACAAAAATAGTACATTAAAATTAGCTTTTATTTTCGAGTTTGTATAAATTAAATTTAAAACGATATTTTTAAAAATCACCAATAAATTGCTAATAAATCGTAAAAAATATGTGATCGGTTTGATTTTAAAAATCCGATTTATCGTTATGAAATATTTTTAAATGATATATTATATTTTAAATTAGATTAATTTATTAAAATTTTATTAAAATATTAGAATTTTTCCAATTTTTATTTCAATTTATCATTTCAATAAATCAAAATTTACCAATAAATCATTATTAAATAGCTAAATCAATTTATTCGAATTTCCGAAATGTACAACAAACCACGGATGTATGACAAATACGTAAATTTATAACTTCTGATTCTCCTATCTTAAAAAACCACTTGCATTTCCCCCCAGCAATCCCACCATTTCTTCATCTTTCTTCCCATCTATCTGCACAAACCACAAATCATTACAAATCCCTATAAACCAAACCCAGATTCACACACATCATCTATCATCATTCAAGCTTCACTATTGATGATAATATCTTACAATATCTCCACAAACACAAAATACCCATCTCCAATCATGTACGTGGAAAAGCCTAAAGGAAAATATACATACATATAAATTATAGAGAAGAAAAAGAGAGGACAGTTTCTGTAAATGCATCAGAAGAAATCTGAGAATCATATTTGCAAGGAACCTCTCAAAATTGAAATCCCACATCACAGTACTAATTTTATCCCACCCCAAGAAATTATTTTTTCAAATGAACAAAATTTCAAGAACCCTAGTTCAAAAATCAAGAATCCTCTTATTACAACACCCCATCAAAGACCTAGTTATTCAATGTCTCAGACACCTTCAAATATTTCTCATTCTCAACATACCCACTTCCCCAATACAATTATTTCACCAAAATCAACATCTCTTTTGTCTTCTTGTTGTTCTTTCTCATTTCTTGAACCCCTTTTAGCTACAAAGACTAAAGCTTTAAGAATATCTTTTCTTCTTTTCTTGCCTTCTCTTTACTTCTTTTCATCAAATCAAATTATATCTATTTTGGCTTTTTCATTTGTTCTTGTGATCACACTTAATCTTTCTTCCCCACGTTTTCCTTCAATTAGGTTGTTTCTTGCTAGGTCTTTTCCATTAAAGTTCTCATCTTTACCATCAAGAACTGCTCCAAAGCTTAATCCTCCAGTTGTTTGGTCAATCGGGTCGAAACCCAAGTTGGAGAAAAGGCCAAGTACAGGGTCTTGGGTGCAAATTCATAAAAATGGGGATGTTTATGAGGGTGAATTTTATAGAGGAAAGTGTTCTGGAAGTGGTGTTTATTACTATTATATGAGTGGAAGGTATGAGGGTGATTGGATTGATGAGAAGTATGATGGTCATGGTATCGAAACTTGGGCAAAAGGGAGCCGGTATCGGGGGCAGTATAGGCAGGGGTTGAGGCATGGATTTGGAGTGTATAGGTTTTACACTGGGGATGTTTATGCTGGAGAGTGGTGTAATGGGCAAAGCCATGGGTGTGGAGCTCATACTTGTGAAGATGGGAGTCGATATGTTGGGGAATTCAAATGGGGCATCAAGCACGGATTAGGCAGTTACCATTTCAGGTAAAGAAGAATTGCATCTAGTTTTATGGATGATTATGTTTATTGATTTATATGTCTACTTGTCGAACTTACATAGTTTAGAGTATCCTTAATAGTTGTTAAGTTACTTTAACCAGTAATCAGAAGCCTCTAAAGTGAACTGAATACATATAACAAATATACTATTGAGGTATTTTCCAACTCTTCCGGTGAAGAAGAGAGAAGTGGTCAAGTTATTACGTCATGTTCTAGAAGCGTTGACAGTGAAAAACCGTAGACAATTAGTGAAGATAGCAGTTTTAGGTGTTCTGATTGTGCATTTCTTAAATATGTGCACACAAAATTTTGTGAAAATGAATAGCAATCGGATTTAGGCAGAAACCTTTTTCCCTCTATCAGTTCTGATGGTTGATGGTAACTACCGAGACGTTCTTATTTTCTCACATGAGCAGCTGGATTTAAAAAGAAATTTAATCAACTGATTTTTCTTGATATTCACAGTTCGCACATAACCACTAGACTTTCAATTTTCAAATAACACACGCATAACATATCAAACTGTGTGAGAACGGTGAGACTTCAGGCGCATGTTAACTTGGATGTGTACCTTTGAAGGTAAGGTTACTATGGGAGGAAAATGGTGAATTCTTATGTGGCTACACGTCTTGATGCTTGCACTGTAATCGATCACCGTGTCTTGCAGAAACCATGTGTGATAGGAGTACGTAACGTGACCCAATCCTAGAGCATTGGTAACCATATGTAAAGTAGTAAAGTACAACAAGTTTGGCACCACAATTGCAATAGTGCTCCTTGAGAACCTCAAATCATCATCATTTAGGTATAAGCAGTGTTATAAAAAGGCGCGATTAATTGATCGATTAGTGAGGCGAGGCTTTTTCACTCTTGATTTAGGTTTCTAGATATATACATATCTGTAAACCTGAATGAGTGTCTTCGAATCGGAAAGCTCTACCTCTCGATTAATCAATGGAAGGCCCTTATCACCTCACCTTTTTCCTTGAATAAGTAATAACACTGGGCAAAAAGAAAAACCTGAAAGAAGATTTAGGTGTAACTGATAGTTGATTAGGCAGCAGATTCTGTGATCCGTGTGAAATAAATTAGCTTTTCCTTATTTTGGGGCTCTTGTTTTATCTTTTGCGATTGAAAGAAATCGTATATTTTCAAATATAATTCGTCTAAAATGAACAAATATTGTTGTTATACAAATTTAGTGGCTCAACATTTAGTGGTATGCACTTGTCCTTTCACAAAAAGAATCTAAGAATTGTTAACAGTTTTTAAATTTAAAAGATGATTTCAAAAGAATGTAGTTTTTTTCTAAAATTTTATTTCAGATATATTAGCCATATTTATTAGCAGTGATCCTTATAGCATCCCTCCTGCTTTGGGCCTGTAGTGGGATGGGTTTCAGTATAGGGATCATTTTGCATATAGTAGATATTGTTGAACATTTCAAATGTAGCATAGTAATTTAAAGCATATCCTGGGTCAGAGTTGGCTGAAGGCCTAGTGGGCTAATGTTTTGCAACTATACTTAAAGCTGGTCCTTGTCAGGGTAGTTTAAAAACATTTCTTTCTGTATTTTATTTCCTCTAAGAATTTTGTTGCATGATATGCAGAAATGGGGATGTATACGCTGGAGAATATTTTGCAGACAAAATGCATGGCTTCGGAGTTTACAGTTTTGCGCATGGACATCGATATGAGGGGGCTTGGCACGAGGGAAGAAGGCAAGGGCTTGGTTTGTACACATTTAGAAATGGGGAGACTCAATCAGGTCACTGGGAGAATGGAGTTCTCAATGTTCCTAGCACATCAGGTTCTCCTCCTGGATCACCTTTTGCTGTTAGTAGTTCCAGAGTTCTTAATGCAGTTAAGGTAATATTTTATTACGATCTCTTTATGAAATTTTACTGCTTACATTTGCCAGTTTCACCTTACTTGACTTTCCGTGGCTCAATAATCTAGTATCATATATGCTATAATAGCCTTTGGAGTGTCTGCTTCTAAATTCATGTGATATGAAGATTCACATGGTACCCAACCTTAGTTACGAGACTTGCTACTAAACTGTTAATATGTCATACACCCATCAGGAAGCAAGACTTGCTGCTGAGAGAGCAGCTACTGCCACAAAGGTTGAGGATAAGGTGAACAGAGCTGTTGCCGTGGCCAACAGAGCTGCCACTGCAGCACGAGTAGCAGCTGTGAGGGCAGTCCAAAACCAAGTACACCAACAGAACAGTGATGAGAATGTACCACTGTCAATCATACGAGAAATTGGCGATAGTAAAAGACAAAAATATGCTGTCTAATTTATTTTTATCCATTTCCATGTTGACCTTGTTATCTTCCAAACTTCAAAGTTCTCAGGACAAAAAGAAATGGAGTGGTTTTAAGGTGAAACCCCTATTTTGTTTTTGACCATGAAGAGTTTCTGCCGAAGGTCCAAACTTGGAACCCCAATTGGCTGAAGGCTGATTGAGGAGCAAGATGATGTTCCTTCATTTTCCGGCTTTTAGGTGTTATCCACATGGGTGGTGAAGGTCAATGAGTAAAGTGCTTTGAGAGTAGTTTTGGTTCTGTTTTTTGTTTACCCTTCCTCCTGAATGTTGTGTATGTATATGTATTTTGTGTAATTGTAATGGTACTACTTGTACCACCAGAAAATGTAAAACGAGAAACAAAAAACAGAAAAGTGAGATAGTAATCTTAGATTATTTTACTTTAATGTATTAATTATGTCTTTTATGAAGCTATCTTTTGCCGCCTTGTTTTACACAGATTATTTCCGCTGTAAATTGGTAATCAAACTACAACGCAAAAGCTAAGAGGCAGTTGAGCCTTCCAACTTCCAAGGTATTCCATTTTTAAATTTATCTCATGTCTGAAGTTTGTACTCTATAAACAACCTAGGTAAAATGTTGAGTAGGAAATGTTCCTTGTCTCACCACTTGGCAACACAATAACACAAGCTTCTCCAGGCATGTGCTCTTTTTATCATTAATTTAAACTCCGTATTGGAGAGGGTTCACGCAAGAATGCACAAGATGGCAAGAATATTAAACTCCCATAAACTTTAAGTATGATATCAGAATAGCCACGAACCCTATTACTATTAGAACTACTTCAGCGGGATACGAGTGGTACCATTAGATGGAAGGCTAAATTGCACTTTGTTTAACTTGAATTTTATTATTTTTTCCCATTTTGATGGTTGAATTTAAAAAACTAGTGATAGCTAGGCTCCAATACTTTGGCGTTAGATTATGTTTAAATAGTGTAAATGTACTAAAAATTTGGTGATGCAATCATACATATCGTGTAAATATAGTCTAGATCTGGTAATGCAAACTCCTGCATAACCATTGCTCATTGCTGTCTGCTTAACCGATTCAGCAAATATGTATTCTGTGAAAGGTATTCACCAGACTCCAATTTAAATCAAATTCACACTGAAGGTCATTTCACCCACTTCAACATCATACGCTTTGCTGGGTACAGTGAAACCAGAATTCCAGATTACAATTTACATGTAACCAGATTTTAAATCAACCTCCACAATAGCTTCACTTCCAGCCAAAACAATTAAATTTTAAAATAACACCCTTAGTCATAATCAAACTGCAGACACTCGGAACCGCATAGTAAAAAGTATATTTAACCATCACAGTGGCTAGTTCTTTTAATTAACCCAGTAAGTACAAAAAATTGAACTACATGCCAATAAAGTGCAAATTAGTTTAGATTAAATGAGCAAGAGTGATTTGTTATGTGCACTGTGCACAGTAAACTAAGTGAGCAAAAATATATTTTCAAAAAAGCAAAACAAAATTGGTAGGTGTGTATTGTAAAGCAAAACTAAGCCTAGAGCATTACTATTAAAAAGAAAAAAGAAAGAGGAGAAATGGTAAGACCGTAAGAGACACCATTCTATGAGCAACAACAAAGTAAACATTGCAGAAGTCTCAATTCCAAAATTAATATTATCATTCAATCATCTAAATAACATGATACGCAAACAAATTTGCAAATGAAAACAACCATGTCTGCATAAAGGACTTGAATAGAAAGGCAACAGACATGTCATGCTAGTGCAACCATCTTCAACTCTCAGTTTGTTCCCTCAGCCTTCTAATTGTGCTCCGCACTGTAACGGCAGCAGCAGTGCTGTTAAACAAAAACGAGAAAAGATTACAACACTTTCACCTTGCAAGTCAAAATGGAAGATACTAAATAATCAAAGAGTAATATTACTTCAAGGTGTATGCACCACCCGCTTTGACTTTGCCACAGTCCTTGCAACCCCAAATTCCAACTGCCTTTCTCTTCACTGCATACTGCAATTCATTATAGATGAAGTCAAGAGTCATACCATAAATCAAAAAATTAAGTAGAATCACTAGAGGATAGGAATGATAAACAACACGTCAGAAATTATTAATTTTAAACTTTTTCCTGGCTTCAACCATGTACATTTTAAAAATTCCTGTCTGCACAGATTTGCGTAAACAGGCCTAGAGCAAAAGCCACCAGATTGTGCAGCTAAAAATTGTTACAAAGAAAAGGGAACTTCATAATATATAAGTTTAGATCAGAATCCAATACCTTTCCACAAAATTCACAGAAGTATCTGCTGTGCTGTGATACTTCCATCTTTTTTATCTGCTTTCGCAGACTGGCACCATAACGTGTACCTGTAACCAATTGCAATGATGGAAATTAAAAACTTGCTAAACTGAGAAATATCAGGACAATTTAACCAAAGAATCATCTTGAAATGTAAGAAAACAACTTAATATGAGGCCAAGGTGATGTAAACAACCCACGCTGCCCCCAAAAATGTCAATTTGTACATGTAAAAACTGTTCAAATCAACTCAAACTTGAAAACAGGTCCATAAGACACATTACATAAACTCAAATGAGGAACAGCCATAGTCACTTACCATACTTGCCAACAATACCAGCCTTCTTTGTCCTCTTGGTCTGAAAGACAGTAACCGTATCAGCAGTGTATTCACAATAAAAGACATATAAAACAAAACAAATAAAATGTCGGAGGAAGAAAACAAATTAACACATTACAGTCCTTTTTCCCTCAACTATGGTAGATAAATATAAGTACCCATTGACCTTGCATCTTTTCTAAAGATAGACACTACAAACTCTTCGTATCAGAGAGTACATCTTGATTACGCATAGTTTAGTAAGACGGATTTCTAATAAAAAATGAATTCATAAGATAACTTAGATGGGTCATAATAAATTGAGTTATAATGCAGTAAATTAGTTTTCAACATACAATTCCATCCCAGCCACTTAAGATCTTTGTTTTGGCTACCATAACGTAATCTTATACTAATTACAACGATAATATCAATAATGTACACAGTAATGAAACGTAGCTGCACCAAATCATATAGAACGAGACATCATTTGAAAATATATATTAATCGAAACACAGATCCAATATATAGAGAGATAAGAAGATATAAACATGTGCAGGTATGGGAGGGAGAGAGAGAGAGAGAGAGAGAGAGAGAGAGAGAGAGAGAGAGAGAGTATACCATCTTGGCCGAATTGCGAGCGGCGGAAATGAAAAGGGAAAGAGGTGCTGCTAATATGAATAGGGAAGAGAAGCAAAAACCCTAGGTTTTGTTCATACTAACCAATTTAAAGGCTCAGGGCAGATTGGATCGGATCGGATTTTAGTTGGGCCTAATCAGAACTAAGTATATGATGACTGATGGGCTAGGTGGTGGCCTTTTAGTTTTTCTTTTTCTTTCAATTAGGGAAAATATTATTATTATTATTATTATTATTATTATTATTATTATTATTATTATTATTATTATTATTATTATTATTATTATTATTATTATTATCATTATCATTATCATTATCATATTTGTTATCAATTGAATTATAGAGAGAAATTAACATTTTTTTTAGCTTTTCTAATGTAAAAATGGAGATAACAACTTCTAATTAGTATTATTTTTCTAATTAAATCCACACTGGTTGATCTATTTTTTTTTTTCTTGTCATGACAGTGGTTAATATATGTTGCTCATGTAGAGTTGGCGTCATTTTAGTTAGCGAGATAACTTTTGGGTGAAATCCCAAAATACCCACATTTTCAAACCAACTAACCAAAATACCCATATGCGCGCACTTCCGTCCAAAATACTCACCAGATACGCATGTCCAACATGCGTAGCCTCTTACACGCATTTCCAACATGTGTATTCTTCATAATTTTTTTTAAAGCAGGCGACGCATTTGTAACATGCGTATGTCTTTTTTTTTTTTTTTTTTAAGTTGACCTACGCATTTGCATTATGCGTGTAGGTCAATTTTTTTTTTAATTACCCATATGCGCATTTGTTGTATGCGTAGTTCAATTATTTGATGGGAGTACGCATTTGTTGTATGCGTATTCTTTTTTTGTTTTTTTTTTAAAAAATTGCCCACGCATTTGTCTAATGCGTGTAGTTTATTTTGTTCATACCCTGCCCAGCACAACATTTTCATTCATGTAAAGGGAGTACGCATGTTGGACATGCGTATTTGGTGGGTAGAAAGGGCAAGCTTTTTTGCCGGTGGGTATTTTGGGCAATGGGTTCCCAAAAGTAATGTAATTTGGTCATTCTTTCATAACTTTTTACACCTCAAAAATTTGTTCTCTCTTTAAATTATATTATTTCCATATTATTTAGGTATATATATATACTAACGTTTCATCGATGATACGCAGCGAATGATATCTTTCGACACTTTTAATATATAAATGTTAGTTATTTTATTATTAATATAAAATTTTTAAACAAAAAAGTATGTACACCTTCATTTGTACGAATTACATTAATATTATTAAACCTAAATTTATGCATATATTTTATAAAAGACGATGTTTATTTAAAAAAATATTATTTTATATCTATCAATTTTAAGTAACTCATTCATCTCTCTCACCAGAAATCTTAATTTTTTTTCTTTCATAGGATTGTCAGCAGGTTTTTTGGTTGATGTTAATCTCTTGTTTTCTGTAAATTTCGTTAATTTTCTAATAATTATCCTTTTTATTGAGAGTTTTTGTACCTTTTAGTGATTTTTTCTACCCATATATTTCGATTTTGTTCTCTCTTCTTGTGAGAGTTTAGTTGTTTTAGTATCCGAGATCAAATTTTATTATATATTAGTTTATTGATTTGTTTGTTTGGTTTGTATGGAATCATAACTATGACCGATTCTTTAAATACGTTTAAATATCCTTCATTATTTAATCGCATCAGATACAGTACATTTTTTACAATCAGATGCTTTTTTACTTTTTTGTCATTTTTATTGTTAAGGCTAATGACTATAAAATCCTTCATTATTTGACGTTAACGGCGTAGTTTAATGGAAAAATGTGGATGGAATGCAATCTGACCCGTATTTTCAAAGTTAGGGGATGCATATTGTTTTTATGAAAGTGTGTATATCAAAACACATTTGTTGAGAAGGTTGAGATGCAAAATGTATTTAACTATATTCTCACGACTACAATAAACTGTATTTAACTCTATTCCTCACGATTACATAGACTGTTAGATTATCTCTCAAAAAGATTGTATACATCAGCTATATGAGCAGAGATGTAACACAACAAATAATCTACTCAAACTATCGTAGCTTGGATGACAGAAACCTGATTTGATTGTGTTTGTTGAATTCAAATTATTTTAGTAGATGTCCTATGACCTTCAATTAATGAATAATTATTATTTTTCAAATAAAAAGTACCTGACTCTTCTAAAACTTTAATGTGTCTGGTGAGATGGTTGCTTAACTTAGTATCTTAGTCACGGATGGGTTTTGAGTTTAAATCATTTCTTGTTTAATTTAATTATGTATTTGTTTTTCTGATATTGAATAATATATGATGATTATTTATAAATCGTGTATACATAATCTCGAATTTCGTGTTTCGTGTACATTATATAAAATTTTAAATATAATTTAATTATATATTAGATTTTTATGTACATATTTATTAAGTATACATAAGTTATTTACATTTTCAAATATATATTTATATAACTTTATAAAAACTTGTAAATAATTTATATAAGGATCTTGCTCCAATGAGAACTTATTAAAATGAAATGAGAATCGTGAGAACCAATGATTTTTTACTTGTGATTTCGTGAAAATGAAAAACTTTGAATTTGTTAATTTAATTAGTTATTATATTTTAATTAGAACTGTTAATTAACAACGATTAATAACGTGGGTCTAGAAATGTAACCTTTGATTAGATTTTTTATTTTGTTATTTTTATAATTTTAAAAAATACTTTATTTAATAATTTTGATATTTATTTCTGTTTTTATCTTGTTTTTTGAGGTGCATATTTTCACTTTTCAGACTTTAAAGTTTTATTTTCTAAATTTCATGGGAAAACTTATGTCATTATGTGATATGGTCTAAAAATAAGCCCTAAAGTCACAATTAATGTTGCATTAATTAGACCCGGTATAGTCCAAACCTGAGACCCACCAACAGGGTCCAAAACCCTATTTTAAATATTAATTTCGTAATTAATATTGGAGGTGAAAAGCAGCTCAGCAATAAGAGTCAAACAAGGATATTACTCCTACCTGACTTAGCCTCCAAGGCACCTAATTCAACATGGAAACTGACTCCTACAAGGAAGGAGTCTAGAACCTTCCTAGAGGAGGTGACTTGTCCGCCAAGTCACCTAACCCTACTACGATTCTAAGGCTTCTCAACCTATATAAAGGGCCTGACCCCTCATTCTCAGAACTACGTTGGCTTGATTCTCTAACAATACGGAGATACGTAGGCATCTTGTGAGGACCGATTAGTCTCGAACGCAAGAACAACCATTAAAGCTCGAAGCTAACCATCCCTTATAGTTAATACATACAAACCCTAGCCGCAATTTACAAACCCTCGATTTTATTCCACAACATTTGGCGCCGTCTGTGGGAAGACAACATCAACCATGGTTCAAACACGAAGAACAACACCAGTTGTAACTGAGGCCGTGCCACTCAGCTCTGCTCCACCCCTCACCAAACAGGCTCCCCCAGCATCAGGGGCGATCATCCAACAAGCTCCCCCAGCATCAGGAGCGATCATCCAACAGGCTCCCCCAGCATCAGGGGTGATCACCCAGTCTCAAGTTTCTCAACAATCAGGGGCGATTCCCCACGTTGAGAGTACGCGACCTCTGATCGACCAAGCAGGACGAGGAAGCAACTCTCTTCAGATGGTGGTCTCTCCTCTTTTTAATCCTGACAACCCACCACCAGGGGTACAGATCCACACCACGGATCTCCCCTTGAATGCTAACCCGAGGTATGGTCTGCCTAACCACCCTCCAGCTGCTCGGGGAGCAGGGCCAAGGGGACATGCCATGCAAACACATGATCCACCATATATTAGAGGATTGGGTCCTTATCAGGACGACTACTCTGGCCCCTATTCTGATGATTCGTCATCTAAGGATGATGATCGTGATGAACATCCAAGGAGGCGACGTGTTAGTAGAGAACCTCGGGCGAGGACCCAAGGAATCCATGATGGACCTCCACAAACGGCTGAGGAGAGGATTAAGGCTCATGAGGCTGAGATCCAAAGGCTAAAGGATGACATAGCAAGGGAACAGGCAAGACAGAGTCTGATTGGACCCCCTCCAATCTCAGGAAGGATTCCCGTTATAGATTTGGAGAGGTCCTCAAGAAGACAGAAGGGGGCTGATGTCCCAACAAGAGAAGTTATGAGAGTGGAAACCCCCAGGTGTTAGGTCCAATATGTTTGTAGAAGGGGGGGTTGAATACAAACGGTACTGTTTAATCGAAATTTGTCTGGATAAATTTAATTTATATTTTGACGAATTTGAGCGGAATTAAATGAAACAAAATTCAAGTTAAATATAAAATTATATTAACGTGAGGGGTTTGTTACAAATACAGTACAGAAATTATATCTAGTTAATAAAAACAAATTAGAAAATTCGACATGAATTTTTCTAGATTTGTTAATAAAAATCGAGATATAGATTAGGAGTAAAAACTCGCTAATATTACAAGAGTATTAAGTAAACAAGTTCTATCGGATCAGATATTAAAAATAAGATGAACTTGAATTTATACAAATTTATTTCTCTTGCTATGTTGTTCTTCAGTGAGATAGAATGGAGCTGAGTTTGTTTCTTGAAGATGATATGTTCTGTGTCTGTTGTGTTCTGGCTGCTGTCTTGAATTAATATACTCTTCTGCATCTTTTCTTTTTCATTTGTACTGCCAAGACAATCGGCAAGACAATCTGTTCTTCCAAGACAATCAGTTTTGTACTGTCAAGACAATCGGCAAGACAATCCAAAACCTCCAAGACAATCAATTTGTATTGCCAAGACAATAGGCAATACAATAGGCAAGACAATCCAGGTTATCAATACAATCGGCAAGACAATTGAGATTGTCTTGTTTAATAATAAAACTCGGCTGAATGATTGAATTTAACCAAAGATTTGAACTGCTGCAAACGAAGCCCAGTCACAGGAGATGGTCGTGCAGGACACGCGCGGCTGTTGTTGGTATTTAACCAGGCGCGTAGCCTACACGCGCGTCTCAGGCGCGTTGCTTTCCCAGCCGACAGGACATGCATGTTGACAGACTTTTGTATCCCTTTTACCTTTTTTTATGCATGTGTGACTGATAGCAAGTTGTTTAATGTTTTGTACTACACTTGCATTTCCTTTTTTTTATTTTTTTTATTCCTGTGCCGACAACAAGCTGCATCTTGTTACTTCCTATATTTTTTTTCTTTTTGTCTCTTTTGATTTGATTTTGATTTAATTAAATAGATTAATCAATTAATCATTTAAATAAATAATGATTAATTAATTAATTAAATAATTAATTCAATTTAGATTAATACATTAATTCAAAATTAATTAACATGATAATTAATTTAATTAATAAATTAATTCAGAATGAATTAATTTATTAAATTAAATCAATTACATAATTATATTAATTAAAAGAGAATTAATATAAATCTTTTGACAGCTCAAATATTTTTCTTGAACCACTGAAAGTAATAAAGAATTACCACCGAATTTTCGTTGACGCTCGATGCACGGTCTGGTTCATGAGCGACTAACTCCAACAGCTTTTCTTTATTGTTGACTCTATGATTTGGTTCCTTTCTTTTCTTAACATACCAGTCTTGACAGCTTGAACCACTGAAGTTAATGATAAACAACCACTGTTTAATGTTGACACTCGATGTACTGTCTGGTTCATGAGTGACTAACCGCAATGACTGTTCTTCATATATTGACTTTAAAATCTGGTTCCTTTTCTTTTCTTTTTCTTCTCTCTCTATTAATTCTTCTGTACTGTCTCTGTCACTGTTGAAATCTCTGTCACTTGTAAATGAATCCACTTCTTTAACGAATACTTCACTGAGGCTTGATCAGATGTCTGAACTTCTTTCAATGTAGTAATTCTTCAAGTCTGTAGATTGACCTTGATCTTTTTCTTCTGACAGATAATACAATCTGAGATTCCTTGTGATAGTCTATATACTATTTACTATTACAATCTTGTTTAAGTTGAGTTGTATCCTCGAAATACAAATAGGCTACATCATATGCCTTTAACCAGGAGTAACCCCAAGGATCTCATGCCACTTGGAGATCCTGATGATCCCACACCCCCGTTTACTGAGGAGGTGATGAATGCTCATATTTCTAGGAAGTTTAAGATGCCGACAATTAAGGCTTATGATGGAACGGGTGATCCCGCAAATCACATCAGGACGTTCTCAAACGCACTGCTACTGTAGCCTGCAAGTGATGCCCTAAAGTGCAGAGCGTTCCCCCAAACCCTGTCGGGCATGGTTCAGAGATGGTATAGCCGATTGCCTGCGAACTCTATTGGCTCTTTTAAGGAGTTGAGTGCCGATTTCGTTAACCAATTCATTAGCGGAAGGGTGCATGAGAAGAGTTCCGCATCTCTTATGTATGTGGTGCAAGGAAAGAATGAAAATTTGAGGGATTACCTCAAGCGATTCACTAAGGAGACCCTGAATATCACTGATTTGGAAAATAAGGTGGCAATGGTAGCCCTGGAGCACGGAACCACTGACCTCTTCTTCAAGAGATCATTGGCGAAGCATCCCCATGAGAACATGGCTGAGCTCCAATGAAGGGCTGATAAGTATATTAAAGCTGAGGATAGCATGAAGAAAGAAACCACCGTAGGTGGAGGAGGAGGTAACAATGACTCCAAGAAGCGAAAGCAAGACCAGGACTATGATGATCAAGAGTATGATGCTAGGGACAAGTATCCTCGAACTAGCGAGGACTCCGACTCTGCCTCTAAGAAGAACCAAGGGTCAAGGTTCACTGAGTATGCAAGGTTGAATACTCCTAGGAGTCGAATCTTGTTGAACATTGAGAATGATAAGGATTTCAGATGGCCGAAGCCACTCAGGGGTGATCCCGTAAAGAGAAACCAGAATCAGTATTGCAGATTCCATAGAGACGTGGGGCATGACACTGACGATTGCAAGCAACTCAAAGATGAGATCGAGTTTTTGATCCGTAGAGGGAAACTGAGGCACTTCACTAAGGGTGAAGACCGTGGTAATCAGAGAAGGGACTATAATAGAAGGGATGATGATCGAGATCGTAACCCACAGCCCCGAGGGCTAGTAATCAACATGATCTCAGGAGGCCCGACTGCGGCCGAGACAACTAGGAACTCTCGAAAGGCTTATGCCCGAGAGGTGTTGCACATCGTGGGAGAGGCCCCGAAGCGTGCAAAAACTGAGGCAGCGGTTAGTTTTGATGACTCAGACTTGGAAGGGGTGAAGTTCCCCCATGACGACCCGTTGGTCATAACTCCTGTAATTGGAAACTCGGAGGTGAAGCGAGTCTTGATAGACAATGGAGCTTCCGTTGACATTCTATTTCATGATGCGTTTGTGAAGATGGGATACACTGATTCTCAGTTGACCCCCAATAACATGCCTATATACGGATTTAACGGAGTTGAGTCCAAGGTTGAAGGGACTATTCAGCTGCCCGTGACAATCGGGCAAGAGCCCAAGGAGGCCACTCAGATGTTGAACTTCCTGGTAATCAAGGCGGCTTCAACGTACAACGCTATCCTTGGAAGGACTGAACTTCATGCATTCAAGGCTGTTGCCTCAACTTATCATATGAAGATCAAGTTCCCAACCAGGAATGGTGTTGGAGAACATAAAGGTGATCAGAAGATGGCACGAAGCTGTTATGTAGCCTCGTTAAGGCCTGATGGAGTCGGGGGGTAGGTCCTTCCGATTGAAGACATGGATGTTCGCAGTGGTAAGGAACACCAAGAAAGGTCAGCAGAGGACATCACACAGAAGCCTCGGACAACCATTGAGGCTAAGACATTAACTGACTTTGTGGTTGAATGTACCATTGGCAACCAAGAAGTCGGGGGGTAGGAGGTAGTACCCCAAGCAGGAAGTGAACTTCAGAATGAAAATGAGGAAACTAGGAGGATTGGTGGGTGCTCTATTTTGATGGAGCATCGAAAACAAAATCAAGTGGTGCAGACCTAGTCTTGCAAAGCCCCGATGGGCTTAAGTTATCCTAGTAGGACTTAGCTTCATATTTATCTAGTAGAAGTAGAAATAAGGTTCATTAAAACCATTGCAGAGCATGTTTCTCCGAGTAGGACAGTAGTACTCTATGTAAGGGTTGAACCAATTTCAAGTTATTAATGCAAGTTTGTTTTCCATTCATTGATTGTGTATGTACTAAGCACCTGATGTGTGAGTCAAAGATGACTAAGTACCGAAACTAAAAGAATACACGAATGGAAACAAACAAATGCATACCCCGAAGGATAGACTTAGGTTACAGCAGATAAGAGTTTAAGTTCTTGAAGGACCCTTAATAAAAGACAAACGTTGAAGTCCTGATGGAACACCCGCTGAAGAAACATATTGTATAGCCCGAAAGCCAATGGAAGGCTCATCAAGTGGTCAATCAAACTAGGAAAAATTGATGTTAAGTACAAGCATAGGACGGCCATCAAAGCCCAGGCTCTAGCTGACTTCGTGGTTGAATATACCATTGACAACCAAGAAGTCGGGGGGCAGGAGGTAATAGACCAGGAAGGTCAGCAAGGTGAGAAACCCCTGGAAGAGAAAAAGGAGTATTGGATTCTCTATTTTGATGGAGGTAATAGACCAGGAAGGTCAGCAAGGTGAGAAACCCCTGGAAGAGAAGAAGGAGTATTGGATTCTCTATTTTGATGGGGCATCAAAAACAAAAAGCTCTATTTTCATGGGGCATCAAAAACAAAAACAGTGGTGCAGGTTAAGTTCTGCAAAGTCCCATGGGGTTCACACTCGAGTATGACTTGAAGTTGGACTTCCAAACAACCTATAACGAGGCGGAGTATGAAGCTCTGATAGCCGACCTTGGACTGACAAGAGCCCTGAGGGTCAAGAACCTGAAAGTTTGTGGAGACTCAAAGTTTGTAGTCTCACAAGTCAATGGAGAGTTTGAGGTTAGAGAAAAGAATATGGCCAAATACTCGAGGATTGTGAAAGCTGAGATAGCCCAGTTAGATGAATGCCAGGTATATCCCAAGGGAGGAGAATACAAAGGTCGATGCCTTATCTCAGTTCAAGGGTCGAGACCCATTCTAGGAGCGTCTACTTCCAAGTTCTGAGAACCCTTACAACTGATTCTAAGCTCATTGCTCCGGTCGGAATAGGAGGATGCTGCATAGACCCTATCAGAGCACACCTTGAGAATGGCTGGTTGCCAAACGATGCCACGGAAGCTAGCTGTAAGGAGCTAAAGGCTCGGAGAGGCCACACGCCATCCAAAAAGAGGCCTTATTTCGATCAAAATCCTGATCTAAAGGTCAGCATTCCTAATCGAAAATCCTGATCTAAGGGTCAGGATTCCTGATCGAAAATCCTTTCGACCAAGAAGCTGGGAAGACCCTTATTTCGATCGAAAATCATGATCTAAGGGTCAAGATTCCTGATCGAAAATCCTTTCGACCAAGAAGCTGGGAAGGCCCTTATTTCGATCGAAAATCCTGATCTAAGGGTCTGCATTCCTGATCGAAAATCCTGATCTAAGGGTCAGGATTCCTGATCGAAAACCTTGATCTAAAATACCAAAAATCCTGGTATAAAAAAAAATCAATCGACCTCAATCCTGCTCGAATCGAGCAGGATTTATACTCGAAAAACTGTTCGACCAGCAGAAAAAGGGACGTTATTTCGACCAGGCCTCGTCGAAGGAACGAAGTAGGCGCGTGGAGCACATGCAAAATGGCAAAAGTGCAACTAAGCCATCGCAGTTCTGCAACCTTTTTACGTGCCTAGAGTCATGAATGACCTCATTTCAGACGAATTTCGTAAATTTGGGAGCCAATAAAACCAAAAATACGATCTTAAATTACGAAAATGTTAGGGCTGAAGACCCCTCTAAAATTATAAATATATTATTATTTACAATAATATATAAAAATTATTGTTATTATTGTTAAAAAATAATAATGATAAAATCCAAGTCGGACTTTATTCGAATTAAATTTTATCCAAGCGGGACACCTCCGATTGGGGATCGAAATTATCCGAGATTCGGACAAAAGAAATATTATTATTGAATAATAATATTCAAAAAAAAAAAATTCATTCGACCAAAATCCTGGTCGAAAAGGACCAAGATCTTGATCGAAAAAAGCTTCGACTAGCCAGCCAAAAGAGGCCTTATTTCGATCAGCTTTGATCGAAAAAAAAGAAAAAAAAATGAGAAAAGCAAAAAAATAAAAAAATAATAATAATAGAGTTCGATCTCAATCATGCTCGAACCGAGCAGGAATTCTAGTAGGAAGGCTTCGACCAGGATAAAATCACGCCCTTATTTCGACCACAAACCTGGTCGAATTCGACCAGGTTTATATTCGCTTGCAAAATTGCAGTTTAGTGCCCCAAGTTCTGCTAAGTCTATGAAAAGGCCATTGTAGTTTATAAAATTACAAAAAAGTCCCTACATTTCACATTTTGACGAAAAATACCTGTTGGTAAATAAAAATTCCTAAATTATTAGGAATAATTTAGAAAATACCCGTGGGTACATAAAAATTCTTAAAATATTAGGAATAATTAAGGAAAATACCCGTGGGTACATAAAAATTCCTAAAATATTAGGAATAATTAAGAAAAATACCTGTGGGTACATAAAAATTCCTAAAATAATAGGAATAATTAAGGAAAATACTTGTGGGTACATAAAAATTCCTAAATTATTAGGAAAAATTACGAAAAATACCTGTTGGTACGTAAAAATTCCTAAATTATTACGAATAATTAAGGAAAATACCCGTGGGTACATAAAAATTCCTAAATTATTAGGAAAAATTACGAAAAATACCTGTTGGTACGTAAAAATTCCTAAATTATTATGAATAATTAAGGAAAATACCTGTGGGTAAATAATAATTCCTAAATTATTAGGAAAAATTACGAAAAATACATGTGAGTACATAAAAATTCCTAAGATATTAGGAAAAGTACAGAAAAATACGAGGAAAATTATAGAAATATTTTCTCGACAAATTGAGCAATAATTTATGCCAATAATGCATAAAAGCTCTATAAAAGTGCCGAAATTGCTAAAAGCAAGCACAAATTAAAGCCTCGAATAAGGCCAATCGTCGTAAATGTGTAGGTCGCTCCACACTTTACAATCAAGATGATACTCGTGAAACACCAGTGAAAACCAAAATTCCCATATAAGGGTAGGAAAATTAAGAAGTCCCTGGTAAGGGATAAAAACGATCCCGAATCTCGATTAAAGCAAATATAACTTCTACGAAAACCTGACCAGTTTTCCTAGAAGTTAGGGGCAATTGATATGGGCTAAAAATAAGCCCTAAAGTCACAATTAATGTTGCATTAATTAGACCCGGTATAGTCCAAACGTGGGCCCCACCAACAGGGTCCAAAACCCTATTTTAAATATTAATTTCGTAATTAATATTGGAGGTGAAAAACAGCTCAGCAATAAGAGTCAAACAAGGATATTACTCCTACCTGACTTAGCCTCCAAGGCACCTAATTCAACATGGAAACTGACTCCTACAAGGAAGGAGTCTAGAACCTTCCTAGAGGAGGTGACTTGTCCGCCAAGTCACCTAATCCTACTATGATTCTAAGGCTTCTCAGCCTATATAAAGGGCCTGACCCCTCATTCTCAGAACTACGTTGGATTGATTCTCTAACAATACGGAGATACGTAGGCATCTTTTGAGGACCGATTAGTCTCGAACGCAAGAACAACCATTAAAGCTCGAAGCTAACCATCCCTTATAGTTAATACATACAAACCCTAGCCGCAATTTACAAACCCTGGATTTTATTCCACAACATTATGTGCCTTCGATTAGATGATAATCTTTTTGAGTGAAGGATCCATTCTCCGGATATTATATATTTTTTAAGAATATGTATCTCTTGCTAAAAAATAAAAATAAATACATTGTAAAAAGATTGTCTTTAAAGTCTTGATGTAAAAAACATCCAAATTAGACCCAAAAAAAATTATGAATAAAAAAATAAAGGATTTATTAATTTGAATTTTCATATCATTATTGTAATATGTATAATTTGATATAGAGTCTTATCTCTTCATGCTTTATAATTTATCTTTGTTTATTATTATTTGGATGATTAAAATTTCATATTATTCACGTTCGACAATGTTGAGTGATTTGTAATACTTTTGGATCGGGAATAATTCATTTCTCATGATAGTAAAATTAGATTATAGTTATAAAATCAATATATAATTCGGATAACGTTATATAAATTTTGATATGATCGGATATGTATTTGACTAAATCAATACTTATGTCATATTTATTTATAGCATAACATTTTTATTAAATTAATTTAATTTAATTAAATTAAAAAATTAAATATAGAAAAAGGTAAAGTTATGTAAAAAATAAATAATTTATTAAATATGATTTTCATATTACTTTCAAAAGATATATAGCTGGATCAACTAAAATATATGTAGGAGAGTTTAGTGTGTACTTGATCATTTATCTTTATTTATCATTTTTGGATGGTTACGATTTCATGATGAAAGTCTATATTTAATAATTTATCTTTATTTATGATATTTTGATGGTTACGATTTCATGTTTTTAGCCTTTAACATTGGAATTTAGAAACTGGTTGTAATACTTTTGGAAGTTGATTTGGTAATAACATTAGATCATATATCAAATATTGTAAAATTAATGTTAAATTAAAATTACGTTATGTAAATTCTAATACAATTCAATATGTACCACCCGGATCATTACTTATATATTTTATGTATATTGCTAAACTGGCATTTTTTAAATAAATTTGCATTAGTAAAATCCCCAAATTTATAATTATTTGAAAATCGGAAGGAACCAAATAAAAATTAAAAGGAGTACAAATCTTTTCACAAGTTCATGTTCATTACTAAATTTTTGATTTTTCAAATCATCTTGATATAAAAGTAGTAAAAAATCAAGATTTTTGAATAAGTTTGGTTAACTATAGTAGAACGTATTCCCTCTTTATTGTTTTTTCTTAATTTTATTTTTCAATTGATTTATATCTTTTTTAAGAATCTTTCTATCAAGTTCATAAGTTTTTTACCCTTATTTTAAATTCTGTTCTTTTGAGAATTTGGTAACATTTTAATGAGCTGAATTTAACTTAATGAGAGAAATTTGAATCATTAAAATTGTTTGTTTTATATTTTAAATTTCTTAATGAGCCAAAATCAACTTAACGATTAAGAAACACAAATCCAGCCTAATGATTAAGAATGTTGTAATAGCACGCACTGGAGTATAGTATTAATACTTTCTAGATAACTTTCTTTTTATTTGCCTTTTTATTATATTATATTAATTATGTAAACTATGTATTAAGTATTAAAAATGATAATAATTTTTTTAAATAATATAATTGTAATTTTATTTTAAATGACGGTGTATTCTATTTTCAATACACCTTAAAATCCTTATAACATGTTCAAAAATATATAATTAGGACGAGTTGAATAATCATTTATAAAAAAATATATTGAATAATAAATGTAATAATAATTATGTTATTTATGGTGAATTTAAAATTTGTTTGAATTTTATTTTGTAAGACATTTAGATAATATGATTCAAATTTGCCAAATGACTCACTAAGTTAATAATTAAGAATTTGATCAGTTCTAAAAATTTTAATTATTTAGAAAAGATAGTTCAGATTTGCCAAATGACCCCTTAGTTTAGATGAAGTGCTAACTAGAATTTAACTAACAAATTTATTTAAAGAATTTAGGTAACAGGTTTGTATGGATTGAGATACTCTTAGTTCTATGGGAAATAATGATTGGTATGTTGTAAGCTAAATGCTAAGTGCCTAAAAATTTTTCCAAAATTTTTCCCAAATATTTATGTGTAATTTATGTAAAAGGTAATTTTACTAATATAAGATGAGATTCAGCGTGCATAAATATGCATCCACAAATGAAAATGTGACATCTATCATGTTAACAGGTAAAAATTTTGGAATTTTTTTTTGGGAAAATAGCACTTCTCATGTTGTAACTTGTAATACATGTTTGATGATCAACCCCTTTTTATTTATGGGGGTGTTTGGGGAATTTTTTTTAGAATAAGCTTTCCAACTTATTTTCCAACTTATTTTTACAACTTATTAAATCCCAAAGATACATTAAATACTCGAAAATAAGTCCATAAGTCCTTAAAATAAGCTGAGCCAAACAGGCACTATATCTAGTTGACAGGTGTGCAATGCTTTTGCTGCCCCATCCCTTGTAATACATTTCTCCAACAAGCCTACAGGCTACAGCTGCTGCATTTTCATGGACAGAGAACTCCAGCTTACTATATTTGAGTTTTCCCGGCACAAAAATAAACTAACTTTATTACTACAATGAAATAGTATGATTTTTTTCGGAGATTTGCTTTATTAACTTGTAATTGATGGATAATTTATGTCAATCATTTACTCAAGAAATACTTTATTAACAGTACGATGATGAACAAATCCAGTAATATGTATTACACGGTTTGAAGATGTACACAAATTTTGCGTGCTGATAAATCCTCCCTTCCCTCACCTCAGCATAGCATAATTTGATTAATTTCCAACTACCATTCTTTCTCAAAGAACTTACAATATCTGATTAAAAAAAAAGAGTAGAAACTGGCACATAACGCTTATTGCAGATCACCCACTGTAATCTAAGTGGCATTCATAAAGATATAGAACTTGTCAATCTAAATGCATACACAAGACTTAACAGTACTGAAACCAACTATTGGAATTTGTAACCAAACTACCAAAGACAAAAGAAACGATCGAGATGCTAGCAATCCAGCATAACAATAATGTATAGCTAACAATTTTTATTGTGTACAGAAGTCCAAATTTGATAGCCTCACACATATTCTTTGTAATGTGTTCTTAGTTTGTGAGACGCTTTCTGAGATGCAACAACAAAAAAGAAGTATTTTACATACTGGGAAAAAAAAGCATCACTTGCAAATATAAAAAGTACATAAGCAAACATCTACATATCCACTGAGTTGACTATGAACTGAATCTTCATTAGAAGAAGATATCAATCAATCGTTTACTCAATAAATACTTAAAAAATCCTTCTGTCATCCGGACTCTTCATTTTGTCTCGAGTACCTGTGTCGGACCCTCGGCACTCATGGGTATAGACACTTGAACACTTATTTTAGGCCAAAAACATGTAAAATTTTCAAAATGTTACCGAACCGAACACTTGAACACGTATCCATGTTGAACACTTCCAACCGAGAACTTAGCAACAAAGGCTTCCTATAATTTCGCTGTTTCAACAAGAAGTCTGCAGAAGTTTAGATCAGTATTACTACAACAAAAACAGAAAACTGAAAATGTAACTCTGCACTGCACATACCACAGTTCATCCACTTGACTCAGAAGATCTTTACGAGATTCTGCTGCCATGTGGCTGCAATGTGCATAAAACTTTCAGCAATGGTGTAACAGAACTAGCATATCTACTAACGCCCACAAAAGAGAAATTGTCTTACCAGTTACTTCTCTACCAAATCGAAAGTATCTACCAAGTTTGATTCTCTTGGCTGGTAAAGAATTTTTTCAAACATGCCACCAAGCTTATCATTACGTTGAAACATCTCTTCTAGAATCTTATCTTCAAAGACCTTATCTGGTATATTTTCCTTGCTGACTATGCCGTCCTTGGAAGAAAAAACCATATCTGAGAACCGGTCCTTCTGAATTTGTCGCTTGTATTTTTCAACCTCCATCTTCCCTGCAATAAGATGGTAAGTGTAAACGATCTTCTTCTGGCCAATTCGGTATGCTCGACTTATTGCTTGCCTTTCCACTGAGGGATTCCACACTACATCCAAGAAAACAACTCTTGAAGCCCCCACAAGATGTATGCCTTCGGAGCAAGCCTTTATAGATGCCAAAAGTACCCTCACTTTGCTTTTGGGATCATTGAGAGCAGTGATTAAAGATTGGCGTTGCTTTGGTTCAAGACTACCGTGCATGTATAGCACCTCTCTTCCTTCAAGCCACTTGTATTGAGTCTGGAGCTGTTCTTTGATGAAGACTAATGGGTCGATAAATTGACTAAAAATCAGTACCTTTTCATCTAATGCCTCACTCAACCTACAAAGTTCTATCACAAATTTCGTCTTTGCACCAGAATAAGGATCTTTTTTTAGCTTTTCAAGCCTATCCCTATAAGCTGAGAATTGATGCTCTTGAAACCAACTGTCAGGTAAGAGCGAGGGGTGGACAGAAACTATGGACATTACATGTGAAAATTGCAGGTAGTTGTTTCTCTGTTCCGGTTTAACCAAATCGATCAATAAATCTATTAGCGTTTTCTGCAAATCTGTTGGCCGCAAAAGAATCATGGCATCATTCAAACCAGGACAGTTTTCTTGAAGTATTCGTCCTTTATGTACATGTACAAAAGGACTAATAGTTTCTTTTAGTAGCTTCAATTTTTTTGTCAAAGAAGCCCATTCAGTTTTTGATGTCTTGCAAAATTTGGGGTTCACCAAACGCAAGGTATTATAAAGTTCCTTGAAATTATTCTGAAAGGGAGTTCCTGACAGAATGATGCGCCTCTCTGTCTCAACCTCAAACAAAGACCGATAAAGATAGCTTCCGTTATTCCTAGGTGTGTGTCCTTCATCAAGGACTAAAAGAGTAGGAAGCGTGAGAAGAGATTTTCCCATTTGCTGTACTACTGGATTGCAGTCGCCAACTTTTCTTGTCTCAGCTCCTACAAGTTTTTCAAACAAGCCATAGGTTATTCCTAGAATGCTTTTGTCCAACTTCCAGGAAAACAACTTCACTAAGCGAGTAACAGTTTCATTGCTCTTGCTGCCCCTTCCTTTCTTTGACAAGCCTACAGCTGCTGCATTTTCCTGGCCCGAGAACTCCAAGTTGTTCAGATTGTGAAATGGTATATCGACATTCCACTTTTTGAACTCCTCTTCCCAAGTAAGAAGTAAGCTCTTAGGAGCTATAATTACTGGCCTAGAGTCTGGGTACATCCTCATGAATGATTGAAGAAATATAAGAGTAAGGCGAGTTTTTCCTGTACCAGGGGCATGTGATATTATGCATCCAGAACCAGAAGTAGGGAGGGGTTTCTGCAACTCTTCGATAATGGTTCCACCAGCGATATTCCTCCAGATAAATTCAAAACCTTCACGCTGGTGTTCATACATGCTGTTCCTAGTCCCTGGTATCAAATCCCAGACAGTTCCCGTAGTTCTGTAGTTTTCAGAAGCATAATTCCCAGCACCAGTGACTTGGAAGTCATCTAGGGAAAAAAGGCATTCTGCATCAACACAAGAACTCTTCTCACGCCTTCGTGAAGAAGGCTTGCTCTGTACACAAACAAGTTCATTCAGTTTAAAAGGACAATACAATTTACGGAACTAATTGATAAATGCTGCTTTAAATTTCTAAAATTAAATGTTGGTTAATATAGGAACTGCTTGTTAATGCAAAAGAAGAATTAGTAGACTAATTTATTAATATCATAAGACGCTCCCCTTTATCAAATAATACAATTTTCATAGCGAAAAATCAAGTCAGCATTGTAAAGTAGAGACAGAAACTGGCATATGACTTACAAGAGGAGGAAGGATGTATCTGATCTCTCGCTCCACGTGTGAACAAAATTTGCACACAGTTCCGACTTCTTCTTTAAAAACAAGATGATGGATGCCTTGACTACAAAGGGTAGTGGAATCAGTTTGTGTCCTGATGAGAGCACCATTGTCAACATCCTCCTGCATATGGTCAGACGAATGATGTAGTATATAAATAAACTGATTTAGTGATTTTGATAAATGATAATTCAGTAGTTAGACCAGTAGCCCAGAAAAGATACTTTTTGAATAATAGAAATCCAAACCTCATAGACAAACATTCAAAAATCTTTACAACCGTAAACGTAAACCACTTGTTTATTTCACTGTATCAGCTAACTGTCTAACCTTGCTATTAGGTATTATAGTCTTAAACAAACATGTGCAGTTCAAGAGTCAAGACACAGACAAAACTAGTTGCACATGAAAATAACAAAAGGTAAGACAAACATCAAACACATCATGAATGAAATATGTGCTATGATGAAGACTAAAAAAGGAAGCATCACTTAAACTGAATGATCAAGACTTGTGCCAGCTACATGAACGGTGCTACTTTAATGAATACTTACTGAGGGAGTGGAACCAATCTGTTCAGAAGTAAGGTGCATATCCATTTCTGCAAACAACCTATCAATTTCTTTCCCGAACACTGATTTCTCCACCGGCTTTGAATCTTCTTCGTCTGTAAACCTGAACTTGTAAATAGATTTTTCTTTTTCTTTTTCTTTCAACGGTTCTATTCCATGGGAGGCAGCAAAATTTTCTAGCTGACCTTCTCCCACGTCCAGTAGAGAATTAGCAAGAATCTGGCTAACATTTTTTGCATTCAACGCCACAACCTTATCTGTGTTTTTTCCAGTTGTCATTGGAATAATTTGGTTTTCTTCACTTTCTTTACATACAGCTTCCACACAATTTTCATTATCACTCTCTGATGAAAAACTCATCTCTTCAAACTCCGCAGGTGGAAGAGGATTGATAATGTTTATTGGATTCATCTCCATTGTTCCAGTCTCGTTAACTAAACTTGATCGAAGACGATTCGCCACACCTTGAGAGTCTGTACTCTTCTTTACTCCATTATTAACATTGCTCTCCTTATTTTTAATTTCGACCTTTCTTCCCTTCTTTGAGGTGCCAGATCTGTTATCACTTTCATTATCTGAAAAAGTGCCTCTCTTTCCATTCCCATTATTCCGCTGATACTCATTGCTATCTTCCAGTTCATCCTTTACTTTTTCCTTCCCCAAATTACTACTTGGAACACCATCTCTTCCTCCTTTCTTCCCCTTATTAACGTCGGCATCATCATCATCATCAGCAGCAACAACAATATTATTATCATTAACAACATCATTATCATGTTTACTCAAAGAATCATCATAAACAAACGAATCATTACTAGCTTCATGCTTTTTTCCCTCAACAAACTTAAGAACATCCATACTTTTGCCTAAAATATGTGCATGATCACCCTCTCCCTCAATTTTCACAAATTTCGCATTAGGAGCATTAAACACTTCACATATGATTTCCAAATCTCCTTCACCATCACTCACATCACACTCTTCTTTGATAGTCATCTTCAAATCATCCCTTTTAGATTCTGCCTTATCCGCATGATCTACACTCGTGCTACCTTTTTTCTCATCTTTTATAGGTAATTTTAAATGTCCAGAACTCTTACATTTCTTGACACTCACTCCGCTCAAATCTCGATCATCATGCACATCGATATCTTTCATAGATTTTAAATGTCCCGAACTCTTACATTTCTTGCCACTCACTCCACTCAAATCTCGATCATCATCATGCACATCGATGCATTCAACTAGAGACACCCCATTAGACTCCTGCTCAGAAACTTGGGCTCCGGCGGTTTTAAGTCTCTTCTTTTTATCCTTTGAATGCCTTTCGATTGAAGAGCGAACTTGGGCTACAGCGGTTTTAAGTCTCTTCTTTTTATCCTTTGAATGCCTGTCGATTGAAGAGCTATCGGCCCTTACTCGCTTGCTTACGGACTTTTCACCTCCATCTAACTGCACCTGATGAATCATCAAAGCAAAAAACACATCAATACATGAGAACGTAAAAAATTACATATACAGCTCATGCATGCCTTATCAGTAAGAATAAGAAATGATGCAAGTGTAACATCCACCTGTACAATAAAAACGGCCACCTTCAACAGACAGAAATTGGCTAGAGGCATTTAAAAGAACAAGTTCTCATCTAATATTTGGGTTGACGTGTAATTATATTTAAATATAAATAAAAATATTTATACATCTAAATGCAAGATTAAGTTAGTACCAGAATCTCGCTAAGGCTGCGTGTTTTCTTCATTTCATGCTCAGTCGTCTTTGTGGGTACTAATATCTTTGCGTGCGTATATCCTTCTGCAACAATTAATGAAAGTTTACAACTTAAACAATGAGATAGTGACACTAAAAATGCACACACTCAAGATCCTTAGAGCATCTCGAATGGTGTAAAACATTTAGTTAAAAAATTTATGTGGCATCTAGGTGGAACATTTTAGAAATTACTTGAAAATTTATTCACTCCAACCATGAACTTTTTAGTAAAAAAAATATAGCTAAACATGTTTTATAGGTTATATTTGTTGAATCACAAAAATCCGTGTGTATAATTATGCTATAATTTTACATTATTATTATAGCCAAATATTATACTTATTGCCAATATGAATAACCCCTAGCTAAAAGGGATGTGAACCGCAACAAATAATTTTTTTTGAAAAATATGTAATAAATATTCATCTCCAATAGCACATAACTTTTATTTTATAGCTAAAATTTGTTTAACCTCTAAAGTATTGTAGTGCAATGGAATTGGCTATGATTATATTTTATAAATAATAATTTAACATTATTTGAAGTTGTTATAAATAGAAAATGTTATTTTAATATGATAATATAGTGTTGTTGATTAAAGTTATAGATAAGAGTTTTGTGTCATTAGAACTATGAACTTTTTACATATTTTTTATAAATTTTATATTTGATATGCCAACTAGATTTAATAAAAATACAGTGTCTAAAGTTTGTCCATAGTAATTTGTACCAGCTCATTTGCAAAAGAATAAAAACACATCCTTTTTCTTTTTCTTTCGTGTAACTTTGAGTTAATTTTTGTTCATGTTTTTTTAGAATTTTCATATGCTTAATTCTTTCCTGGGATAATAATTTGTTTTTTATAGAATTATCGCTCATTTCAAAATTTACATCCCAAAATATATGTAAGAATAGATACTTATTTAAAGACGTATAAGGCTACTTTTTTTTTTTAAGAAAATAATCTTCCATTAAATTTATAAATCAATCATGATTACATTTTGAATCTCACTAAAAAAGTCTACTCCCTTAGGAACACAATCAACTATAAAATAAGAAAAAACAATTAATCTAAAATAAGCGGGGATCAACATCAGCAATTTATATAAAATCCTATATAGGTCTTTACATTAAGAGACACCATTAATTAATAAAACCGGGCTATATTCTTTAATTAAAGTAGTAGATACATAAAAAAATTTAGAAAATATAAAAAAAATTATGTTTTCATTAAGATTTCAAAATTGCCATAATTTTCTTATGCCTCGTGATCATCAGAATTTAGAGAGCGCGTCGAGTGTTGAACTAGCCCCTGTAAATATTTTGTAATTAAAGCACCTGAACTTTATCATTTTATTTTTGTTCTTATTTATGTGTTAATTTGTTCTGTATGCACCTTTGGAACGACTGATATAAGAAAGAACAATAAGGAGACACCGATTGAGGAGTTTAGGACCTTTTCCGAATACACACGGACCACATTATACACTAAAATTCACACACAAGTACATAATTACAGACATACACGGATAACACGGCATGGGTTAACTGAGTATTCATAATTATTGTACAGATTTTTTTAAATATGACATTACTCGTGCACATATTTTTGCTGATAGCTGTATGTTAGATCTCTGATTGAAATTGTGACAACATAAAACATGCACGATCGTATATACAAGATTTAAACCAAATTGAAATGTATCCTAAAAATGAGAGATTAATTAAAAAAAATAGAGTTAATCAACTTTACATCCTACAGTTCAATATTATTTTACCATTTAACTGCACCTATCTACATTCTACTGAAATTCTGTATGCAATAAGCAAATATTAGCGATCTATTAAAGAATCAAGCGAAAAATGTAACCAATTCATTTGTCATTTTAATTCGTTACCTTCGTTTGTTGTAATAACAAAATTTTGTATTCTTCGCTTCTCCTTTGATCACCTTCTTCTAAATTTTGATTTCACAAATTTTTCCGATTGTATGATACACCTTCTCGCCAAATCAATTTCTTCAAACTATTTTCATCAATCTTTCCTCGATTTTTCTCTGTCACGTTTCTTTCAAGATTTAATTTCACAAACTTCTACTATTTTTCGCATAATCTTCTTGCCATAAAAACTTCATCAACCTGATTTCTTCGTCGATTTCATTTGGATTTTTTCTCTCATTGCTGGCGGCGATTGATTTGCCATTTCATAATTTTAGATTGATCCCCTAAATTCTAGTTTTAAATGATTTATCAAAATTAAAATCTAAGATTTTATTAAACAAATTAATTAATAACTGCATGCTTTCTTATAGATGAAATATATGGACCGTGGGCCGAGCAATTTCAAATATATTTTTTAAATAAACAAAATTTTACATTGCAAATATCCTTCCAGGCCTTTTGTATTTTTCACTCTTCTTCTTACTTAGATGAGTAGTTTGAACTTAAAAACAACGTATATTTAGATGTCGAGTAGTATGAACTTAAAAACAACATAAACAGAGAAAAGGGCCAAAATATCACATTCTAGTGTAAGATGCCCAAAACATCACAGATGAAAATTAAGGCCCTTACCATCACAAGAAAACGTCACAAAAACTTGCGTCTTTGTAAAACGACACATAGCCTTGCGTTTAGGTCAAAATTTTACTTTACTTTATGGTTCACACCAGAGGCGACTAAACACTCTCTCTCTCTCACGGCTACGATTGGGACTCTCATTCTCACGACTGCTGACTGCAATTGGAACGATTATTGCAAATTAGTGCTTGTCAATCATCAAATCTTCAAATTAATGGAAGCTACTGTATGTGTTCTTCATTCCATTAATATTATACATTTCTTGTTTCCCTAGGGTTTTATGTACATATATTTGTGAATAGTACAACATTTCAATTGCGAGTTTGTTCTTTATAGACTAGTCCCGATTATGTATATCTAAACAAGTTTATGTGTTGGTTAAAATGGCATTGTGTAGATTTGTACATCGTTAGCTCATATTAAAGATAATCCTCCATGCATTGGTATATTTTGTTAAGGGGAATTACTAAAATATTTAGTAATGTGTAACTGTCTGAACATTTTTATAGGATATGCATCCCGGACCTCGTGATCATAGTCTTCTACATTTACAATCTATTCATCGATCTACAGAGATTTGGAGAGTAGGTGGCGGTGATGCCCAGAGGTGTCGTCGTCGAAATCCAAATCAAAGTCGACTTCCTGATTTGCACCATCGAATGTTTCCATTGTTACAATCTACAGGATTTTATGGGATTGCTAGGGTGTCTTCACTTCAACTTGATTGGGGTCTTATTACTGCCTTGATGGAAAGATGGAGATCAGAAACCCATACATTTCATCTACCCATGGGGGAATGTACTATCACCCTTCAAGATGTCGAAATTCTTGTCGGCCTTTCTGTGGACGGGGATCCCGTTATTGGTGTTACTCCGAGAGCTGATATGAGTTGGGCTGATGTTGTTGCATCTGTGTTTGGTCATTTACCTCCATCTAATCGATTCAATGGAGCGAGACTACAGCTGAGTTGGTTTGATGAAATTGTTCCTAAAAAGTTGGAAGACAATGCATCTGAAGAAGAGTTGAGACATTATACAAAATCATACTTGTTACAATTGATTGCTGGTTCAATGTTTACTGATCATTCTAGTGGTTTAGTTCACTGTATGTGGATACCATATCTTCAGGACCTCGATACTTGTGGAAGATATGCTTGGGGTGTTGCTGTACTTTCATTTTTATATATAGAATTGTGCAAATCTTGCAAGATAGACAGAGAGGAGGTCGCTGGATGTTTAATATTGTTGCAACTATGGGCTTGGGAGAGATTTCCTACTATAGCACCTTTGCGTACTGACCGTTCATTTGATGATGCGCACTTTTAGGCTGGACAGCTTCCAGGCCCTCATGGAGTGAGGTAATTCTTATAAATTGTTGTTTAAATGCAGACATGTCGATATATTACCACTCATATTCTTTAAAAATTGCTCTTATATATCCCACTTGTTTCGGTTTTCATGTGTAGTTGGCTTGTCCATCACTCCTTTACGGAGAAAAATGGGCGTACTGTATCCGTCTATCGAGCGGTTCTGGATGAGCTTGGACCATCACACTTTATATGGGAACCTTACCCTCCAGGTGTAATTGATGCACTGCCTGCCTATTGTTTAACTGGAAGGAATATTTGGCGTTACCGTGGTCCGCTAATCTGTGTATTCATTGTGGAGCCGCACATGCCTGATAAAGTATTTAGGCAATTTGGAATGTTACAAACTATTCCGATTGATGCTGAGTATTCGAGTGCCCTGCACAAACTGACTTTGCAAGGGAATACGGATGTTAATTGGGTGCAAAAACATCAACCAAGTATTACTATTTGGAATTCTCGGTTGGATTACATTTCTCAGTCAGAATTGATTGTTGGTGATGGTGTAGTTCCTGAATATCATGACTGGTATGTTAGAAGGACACAGAGATTTCATACCCGGATGGGCGCTCTTCATACCTATATAGTAAGTAGTAGTAGTTGTTTTATGTTTTAAAAACTTGTTAATGTTTTTATAAGCCTGGTATTTTAGTTGAGTATATGTATGTTGTCATATGGGACTTGTGTAGTATGTTTTAGTTGTTTTCTATATGAGATGTGCTTTTTTAACTTCTGTATTTTTAGGGAGATTTATTGAAGACAATAGCGGAACGTACATCATCTGTTTTACCAGATGTTAGTGATTTAGCTATTCAAGGATGGCATAATGTTCAACAACGTTCTCTTCATGGGGTGTTTGAGGCCTATCTAGTTAACGAGCGTCGAGATAAAGAAAAAGAGGGGAGGCAGCTTGATGGTCGTCGTCCTAAACGGGTCGGCCATAAGGAGGTCGTGGAGGTGCTCGTTCTGTTCGGTGTCAAAGAACTGGTGCATTTATAGATCAAGTCCTTCCAACACCTCAA
Organism: Saposhnikovia divaricata; assembly: GCA_036435485.1. NCBI lineage: Eukaryota > Viridiplantae > Streptophyta > Magnoliopsida > Apiales > Apiaceae > Saposhnikovia > Saposhnikovia divaricata. The sequence continues at coordinate 34,331,704 of CM071600.1, forward strand.
GGGGAAGATTTATATGATGATCATGGTGTAGAGTCTCTTGGAGATGATCATGAGCCGATACTAAAGGAGGACAGTCATGGTCAAAATTTAGGCGAGTCTGAGATTAATGCACAACCACCTCAGAATAACCAATGTGGTACAAAGTATCTTAGAGATGATCAAGAGCTGGTACTTGAGGAAGGCAATTATGGTCAAAATGTAGGTGAATCTGAGATTAATGCACAGGCAACCCATGTAAACAAGGTGATTTATTGCATCCTAAGCATAAGCCTGTCCAGCAGCTGAGCGATTCTTTACTGCCCACGCATGAGCCTATTCAGCAGTCTACTTTGGAGCCTATTCAGCAACCTATACAAAATCCTGTTCAGCAACCGACAGATTGGTATCCTAGTTTTAATCTTGGCCTGACACTGGGTGGCTCATTACTGCCCACGCCGGACCCTATTGTGGAGCCTATTGTTGAACCTATTCAGCAACCTATACAGAAACCTGTTCAACAGCCGACAGATTGGTATCCTACTTTTAATCTTGGCCTGACACCGGGTGGCTCATTACTGCCCACGCCGGACCCTATTAAGCAACCTATAAAGAAACCTGTTCAGCAATCGACAGATTGGTATCCGTCGTTTGATCTAGGCCTAACACCTAGTCAGTCACAATCTACTCAGTCACCACAAAACCCTCCCCCACAACCATCTATTGTCAGCAATCAAACAATTCCTGCTCCTGAGAGATGTATGCAGGCTTATGAGCCACGTCGTTCGAAGAGGGTGCATAAAAGCACCAAATGTGGTACTGCTGGGCACAAAATTGCAAAACATCGTTGACCTTTTATTTTCAGCTATTAAGGTGATTAAATCAATCATTTTAGTAGTATATTATTGCTACTGTTGTGGTATTAATGTTTGAATGGTTTTTTTTTGTTTTTTTGTGCAAAATTTTGTTCTGGCAACGATCAACATATGGAGATGCTCTTGTGCTGACTCTTTTATTTTGAAGCAATTAGACAAACCTTTTATGGTTCTGTATGTTGGTTTCTTAGTATTTTAAATCAGTTCACACTTATGTAATGAATCTTGTAGCTTTTTAATACATACAGCTCTTCGACTTTGGAAGATTTTATTTTGTTTCTAAGATTGTTTTTTTCCACCTGGAAACATCTGTTATTGAGTGTGCATCTATGTTCTTGCATTTGGTGCTTATCCTGGAAAGTGCCAGTTGATATCATTACAGCTTGGCATTTTAAAAGCAAGTTGCATGAGTTTAGTATTTTAAAAGCAAGGTGCATGAGTTTAAAAGCAATGTTGTTAGTAGTAAAGGTACACCATTAACGCAAATAAATAATGCGTTTTCTACCAGTAACGCTAATAAACATTGCGTTTTCTACTTCCACGAAATTAAACAATGCGTTTTCGGCCTATCCACGCAAATAAATGTTGCGTCTTCTTTATTAGTGAATACAAGGTTGTCCTCTATCAGAAGCAGAAAACCTGAAATACAAAATCTGCAGGCTTAACACAAGAATGCACAAAACCTGAGAAGCTAAAAACCAGATTTTTTATACATTTGCAACAAAAAAATGCATAATGAAAAAATTCTTGATTCCACAAAATTTCAAATATTCATAATATTGCGAACTTACAATCTGATTGAAAAATTATAAACTACCATGCATAAGCATAAACTTGGATCACAATATTGTCTTAGCAATTTAACTTCTTTTATTACAACTTCACAACATTAAAACCAGATTGTTCACTACATAAATCCCCATCAGAACTGGGAGCGGCAATAACAACTAGAAAATGGTTAGATCACGAGCTGAATACCGAAGTAAAAAACCCCCTGTTGCAGTACGTAAACAACAAATCTGTAATAGACAAATACATTCTAAATTCAGTAACAATGATTCAAGAATTACACTATCAGTTTAAATTATTTATAATAGCACAAATTAAACTATATAAACGAATATACCAGAAAATAACTAAGGAGCTTTGGATGAAGTGCATTTCTTCCACGAGGAGCTTGAAAGTCCATTTCATTTCTAAATCTTGTTGATTTTCTTCTTCCTTTCTTCTTCACAACATCTTTATCATGAATAACTTTTGGAAAATCAATTTCCATTGGCCACCGTGGATCCCCTTTGCTAGGTATAGGTTCGAATTTACAATTATAAACCTTTGATATATTTTCCAACTTGTACCACTCGCCCATGAACATTTCATGTTTCATTCTCACACTTGCACAACATGCAATTAAGTGAGAACACGAGATTCGATAATTTTGCCATTTTCCACAAGTACACGTGGACTCTTTGATTCGGACGGTGTGGTTGTTACCTCCTTTTAAGCCCACCTTCTTAGTTACTACTTGAAACAACCATGTCTCACGATCAAAGAGTTTAACATGATGTCCACTAGCACGTGCTATAGCTCGACTAAGCATATTGTTGGCAAATTTGGTGAATATCCGACCATTAATAGATTGTGTTGCAATCTCTACACGCCGTTGATCAAAATATTCAACTATTTTGCCAAATAGCTCTTTAACCAAAGAATTGACCGGGAGATTTCGAGCATCAAGTATAGCCTTGTTCCAACTTTCGGCATGGTTAGTGGTCATCATGCCGAAACGCTTTCCTTCATCATGTGCTAATGTCCACTTCATCAAAGGCTTGTTCTCAAACCACTCAGCTGCCCTTGGCTCTATTGCTATCAACTGATTCCATAATAAACCAAATTTCTTCGGTTGCATCTGAGAAGCCATCTGAACAACTGTATCCTTCAAGCCCCTTCTCCTATGTGTAGTACAAAAATTCGCAGCAAGGTGTCTCACGCAGAACCGATGATGGTTATGTGGCTCACACCATCCCGGCTTCTGCATAGCCGCCATGATACCAGCATGCCTATCAGAAATAACACATATACCATGCCTCTTACCAGCCACAAATCTCCTCAACCTCTCCATGAACCAATCCCAGCTTGACAAGTTCTCAGTTTCGACTATTGCAAACGCCAATGGCAAAATATGTCTAAACCCATCTACTGCTGTAGCACTCAGAAGTACAACTTGGTAAGGTCCATAGAGATGAGTACCGTCTATCTGAATGATTGGGATGCAGTGCTCAAATCCATCAATACATGGCTTAAAAGCCCAAAATACTCTCTTGAATGTCAATACCTATTTCACAACAATTTAAACTGTTAAACAAACTTGAAAATGAAACCAAAGAATGAAAGTGTATAATTTACAAAAATACCTCTAAACTGCCTCGTTCTCCTAACTCGTCCTCTTTAAATAGCCAGTCAACCTTGGTACCAACATTGAATGACTGCAATGCTTCCATTAAATGAGGCAGGTCTTCATATGATCCTTCCCAAGAGCCATGAATTTTGTCCATTGCTAGCTTCTTTGCATTTCTAATCTTCTTTCTATTTGGATGGTAACCAAAAATATTTTCTGCTGTAGCTAACAATACTTTTTCCTTGATGGTAGGATCAGCAACAATCTGTTCTCTAGTTGCTTCTACAATGTCGGAAGATTTCAAATTAGCATGGTCTTGTGTGATGGTTGGGTTCATACATGTGTATGGACCGGAAGATTTCATTATTTCAAAATACCCATGAACACTACGCTTTCTAGCCTTCAAACTCCACTTACAACCATTTTCATTCCATTTACAACATGCATTCCAATTTATATGATCTGATCTCGTGATTAAGATTTCTTGATGGCTACTAATGTGAACTTGTTTCACTGCATGGGACAATTCCTCCTTCGAACGAAACACAATTCCCTTCCTTAATTCTAAAGGAGACAAAACATCACCTCGATTTTTCAAAACCGATTCATCAATATAAGCTATCCAAGAAGATTTGTACAAAGATTTTTCATTTGATGCGCCACTCTCAACAACCTCATCAACCTCTAAACATCTGTTATTACTCGTATCCCCAACGCTTTCAATCATTTCAGTTTCCAAAGCAATCCCAACTCGTGAACTTTCAATCATATCACCTTCTAAAGCAATCAAAAGTTTTTCAACATAAAGTTCCACAAAATACGGAGTTCCCTTCGACGCTACTACTCCAAACATCAATTCTACATCATCATCATCCTCAATTGGTACAATTCAAAATTTCAAATCATCTGGATTCTTACATCTATATTTCAAATTGAAAGAGTACCTACTTTTATCAATTTTCAGTTTCGAGCACAAAAGATCACACAAATCATTATATTTCATGCCCATTTCTAATTTTACATGCTTTGCAACAGGCTTATCATAAACGCAACCATCTAATTGAGTTTTTAGAATCTTACCATCGACATAAATCCATCCAAGCACACAATTTGTTGACTCTGATGCCATGACGAAATCCTAGCACGAGATGGAATATGAAATTATTTACAATAAGAATTTTTGAATAATTGTATAGAACATTATGAATTTGGTAGAATGTTTTTTTGCAGGTTAAGAGCTCGTGTTTTAGATTGGGGATTGGGATACTGTAACCTAAAAAACTATTGCGTTTTTACACAATCCACGCAAATAAATATTGCGTTTCCATTTATAAACAAATAGCCCATTAAATTGTATTTTTTAGTTAAAAAAATATAATTTTAATTAATCTTAGAGGGTTCAATAATTAACATTTTAAAAAAAAAATTAATTAATTTTAGGGGTTCAATAATTAACATTTAGGGTTCAACAGTTCCATTTTGGATTTAGAAATATTTGGAACGATGAATAAATCGTATGCGAACTTAGGATTTAGGGTTTGGGGTTTAGGGTTGTTTACCCCTAAACCCTAACTTTTCCTGATTTTCCCGCGTTTAAAAATCAGGACGCCGGATTCAACTTTTTATTTAAAATTTTAAATTTTTTCTACGGTTTACTTTTGGGGTTCAACAGTTCCATTTTGGGTTTAAAAGTATTCGAAATGACGAATAAATCGTATTCAGAATCGGAGTCGCGATTTTTTAAAAATCAGGCTGCCGAAATCAGTAAAAAAATAAAATTTAAATTGATTATTTAAATATAAGTTAACCTTTGTGGTTCAATATTTTCATTTTGGGTCTTTTTTATAAAAAAATAATAATAATAAATAAATAAAAATTGATGACTAAACCAGCAACGCAAAGAAAGAATGCGTTTTCCATGCCACGAATTGAAATTTTGCGTTTTCAGACTAGGCACGCATTAAAATACTTCGTTTTCATTTTTATTTTTAAAAGGATAAAAATTTTGAGATGCATCCATTATTATTTGACCAACGCAAAAATTAACTGCGTTTTAAACTCACATGGCCATGCACGCATCCAAATATTCCGTTCTTTAATATTTTTAAAAGGAAAAAAATTGTGAATATCACTCTTGACTATTCCATCAACGCAAAAAAAAAACATGCGTTTTTAGACTACGGCAGAAAAAAATGCATTTTCAGTATCACAATTTCACCAGATCGTTGCCACCTGCTAGTCAAATGAAGGCGCGCAAAAAAAAAAAGCGTTAATATGAAGATGCAACAAAAAAATGCGTTTTCCTATGATAGAAAGGGCCATTTTCTGCGCCTGTGATACTTTGGGCATTTTTACTCAAAATTGTGAGAGAAAGAGCCAAAACCCACATAAATATGTGAATGTATTAATTAATAAAATACAAATGTGAATGTATTAATTATCAAATAATAGATAAAATTCTCTGAAGAAAATTTCTCAAAAAAAAAAATTTCTTAAGAAAATTAAATCTAAAAAATTTTTGAGAAATAAAATTGGACATATTTTTCCTATAGAAAATTCCACATTTTCCAGGTAATATTTTTTTGGGTATTTGTCAAAATTACCATGATTAGAGTATCTTTTTGCAAAAAATACCATCTTTGTGATTTATTGCAAATTTACGATTTTTTAAAAGTAAAAAAATTTAATTTGCAATAATACGGCCAGCCAACTTATACCCACCCACTCTCTTCTCTTTCATCTTCTCGGACTCTCTCTCTTATTTACGTTTTCTCACTCTCTCTCTGTCTTAGTTGTGTTATTAGCATTCTCTGATCTGTTTCTCAAGCATTCTCTCATCTCTTTCCTACTCATTTTCATCAAAATTTTCAGATTAGATTTATATAGGTGATTTTCATCTCATCTGATTTGAAATTTTTTATTAAGATATATATATATATAGGATCTTGTTCTACTAGAAACTAAATTAGAATATAAACTAGAAACCAAACCCCAATTCAACATTTCAAGCTAATCTAATAACCAAACTAGGGGTACCCTAATATAAAAAACGTATAATAATCTACCCTCTATTTAATAAAAAAAAAAATCACCGTTCACTGATGATGTGGCAGTGATGTCAGCAGTGAATAGTAATTTTTTTTTTTGCTAAACATTGGTGAGTTAATTTATGACATTTTTTGTGAAGGTGCCCCTGGCGGGGCCCTTAGAATAGATAAAATATAATATATTTAGTGTTAGTTTCTAGTTTCTATTCTAAAATTAGTTTTTATTTGAACGCTAGCCTATATATGGTTATGTATACATATAGAAGCTTTAAAATTCAGGCAACCGATTAATTTGTCTAATTCGTTGATCTCTATTGATCATCGGGTCCGCAGGCCACCACCTTCGATATGTTCTCCGATCTTTTGGATTCCGGCGAGCTTCGATTTATTCTCCGATCTGTTTTCTCAGTCGTATTTTTTGATTTTGGATGAAGTTGTGTTTGGTTGATTTCAGTTGATTTGGGTTGAAATAATTAGGTTGCAATTAGTTGATTTGGATTGCTTTCAGATTTACTAAATTGTCAAAAAAGTTGCATCTGGTTGATTGTAGTTGCATTCCGTTTTTTTACAATTTTTTTCAAAAGATGGTATTTTTGCAAATAGAACTTTAAAATAACAGTATTTTTGAAAAAAAATTTATATGTTGGGGTATTTTTCAAAAAAGCCCTATTTATTAAAAATGTTTTTCTAAAAATTATTTTTCTTGATTGAAAAATGTTTTTCAAAAAAAAATTAAATAAAAAATTTTCCAAATCAAATTATTAAAGCTATGATACTCATATTCAATAGATACTAGCGTAGAAGCCCGTGCAAGGCACGGGCCACTATTTTTACGTATGTTTTCCACCATTTTTAAAATACTTCTCCGAAAGTGAGGTTAGAATATCGTTAGAGTTTATACTTGTGAAATTTTATTAAATGTAAAAACACACCAAACTTAAATGTTTATAATTCATTTAGTTTAACTTAACTAAGTTGTACTAAACCTTCAACTCTACATCTACATCCATCTATTACTGGTGCAGGTTCTGATCAAAAATATTTTTGGACTTGCACAACAAATCACTCCAAAGAAAGCTTTTGAGATCGCACAAAGGCAGCTACCTTTTTCATTTTCTGCAAGGGATGAAATACATGAATATATCAATAATATCTTATCACAAGAAAAAGAAGTATAAAAATTCAACCATATTTTACCTATACCAAACTCTGTTTTCCATGTCCTTTTGTAAGATAGCAAAAAGAAAAATAAAATTTTCTGAAATTAGTAGGTATTTATAGTAATCAGGCTATCATATCACGATCTCCCTACTTCATGCCGTGGTATCCATCATCAGCCCGGATACAAAGATTTGTAAAGGATATCTTTTTATAAGATAAAACATAATAAATGTTAAACAAATGAGGCAACATAGTTTAAAAAAATTAGGGAAATTCTCGTTGGTACCCTTCTGGAATTGGCTTTTCCAGATGGTGCTATTTCGTGTTTTGGACTTACGACTGGCACCCCTAAAGTAACTGATTACCCTAATTATGCCATTCTGTTAATCAAAACGTTAAGAAACGTTAAAAAACTATAAAAATAAATAATGATCTATAAGTTTTTAATGTATTACTAGTTAAAAAAATTAAATACTAATTTATAATTAGTAATGTACCACTAATTGAAAAATATTAAACATTAATATGTAATAAGTTAACATACCGTTAATCTAAAATATGTGTTCAGTCATTTTCTGACCATAAAATAACATATTTCCACATTTAACTTTTTTTAATTTGTGGTTTATATACATAAGATTTTATTATGAAATAAATATTTAAATTTGTTAACGTTTCTTAACGTTTTGATTAACATAATGGCATAATTAGGGTAATCAGTTACTTTAGGGGTGCCAGTCGTAAGTCCAAAACACGAAATGGTAGAAAAGCCAATTTGAGAAGGGTACCAACGAGAATTTCCCTTTTTAAAAGTCTCACAAATTTGGAGAAGTTGCTTATACTGCTTTCATGATTAAATATTATGTGAGTTTCCTACCTGTTCAAGCACTATCTTTTATCATCATCCAATTATAAAATTTACTTGTGTAAGATTTAGGATAGTGAACTTGATGAGCATTTTATGTGCTCACCATTGCTACTATGACAATGTTTTTAGCAATCAAAGGTGAGAACGATGAGCCTTTTAGATAGAAGCAGAAGGACAAGGGGAAGACCTAGAGTCATTCTGATGCAATTAGTTTCATTATACTAAAGTGTACGTCTCGGAATTCTGACTGTAGTGCTTATCTTTATAAATTGTTACCAGGCATGTATGTTAAGATCTTTTGTTATAATAATATTGATTATAAATAGACATTTGTGTAATAAAGTAGGATCCTTGGTACCGTGGGGCGAAGCAAGGAAAAACTTTGTATTTGTTTTTGTGATGATTGTATAATACATGTGTTATACGAACGATGACATGATGACCTGAATCCACGGGTATTGGGTTTGGGGACGTCACATTTCTGATATACGAATTCATTTTATATCATGTTGTTATTTAATATACTAACTAGCGTAAATACCCGTGTGAGGCAATTTATAATTGGTAAATTGTTTCTTTTTATTTTCACTTTAATGCAATTTATAAGATTTAATAATAAATTTAAATTATATACAATTGTAATAAAAGTTATGTATATGTTAACTACCCCACATAAAAACAACCACTATGTTTAGAATATAATTTACTTAAATTTAATATGCAATGTAGGACAATTCTATTTTTATTCTAATATTGTTTTCAATTACAATGTTCAAAATTTAACAAATGTTAGACTACGAAGAGAAATATTTAGTTTTACCCAATAGATTATTTTAAAATAATAATTGACATAATATGTATTATTTAATTATTTTAATATATTTCATTTATAGTTAGAAAAAAACAAGGATAATGATAAAGGCTTTGTTAGACGGATTAACATGCCCAAAATGTATATAAAGATCTAAAGTTGATATTTTGGTAAATTCAATTTTTAGAAAGCTAGATGAAATTCCATGTTAAATTGGTTATATCCGGCTTAATTATTGTTAAAATTGTGATTCTCTTCTTAACAATTAATTCATTATTAAGAATATAGTTATATTGATGAAGATGTTTTTTTTTTTGACAGGAATGAAAATGTTTCTTTTGTATTACAACTATCATAATATAACATATTACCTTTTTTAATTAACAAAATGTGAGAACGACGCTTAGAAATTGCCAATAAATATTTTAAATTAAATTTATCTCATTGTTTGCATTATAATAATTATCTACCTTTTATATATTTTAAGAAAACATATAGGTTTATATATTCAATTGTTCTATGTTAAAAAAAATATTTTGTGATTTTTTGAAACTATACATGCAATCGTAATAATGTAACATATTATTTGTTATACCTCTTTTTGTTAACAAAATACGAGGCGACGATGCCTTGAAATCATTAATAGATATGTTTAATTTTAATATCGAATGTAGTACAGTTTTAATATTTTTTAGATGGTGTTCTCAATTACTCACTCTGTCCCTCTCATTTCTTTACATTTTCCTTTTTGGGACGTCCTACCAATTCTTTACATTACTAAAAATAGTAACTTTTAACAATAAAATATATTATTACATCCACTACTTCATTTTACTTTTTCAACACTTTACACTATTACACCCACTACTTCACTTATTTTAATAATAAAATCACTATTACACCCACTACTTCATTTATTTTATGGGGGACGGAGGGAGTACTATGTTTAAATCGGGAGGTATCGTCCATCACGATAAATATTTGAGTGTAACCATTAGATTATTTTAAAAATCATAAACGACGTAGTATATACTATATAATTTTAATATATTTCAATTGATAGTTAAAAAATATAAATATAATGATTAAGAATTTTTCAGATGGCTTAGCATGCCCAACATGTATATAAAATTCTAAAGTTGATATTTTGTTAAATTTGATTTTTAAGAAATTAGATGAAATTCTACGTTAAATTGGATATATCAGGCTTAATTGTTATTAAAATTTTTTGATACTATTATTAGCAGTTCATTTCTTATTAAAAAATAACAATTTTGATGAACATGTTTCTTATGTAATACAATTATTATAATATAACATATTACCTTCTTTAGTTTTAAAAATTCGAGGACGATTTTGAGAAATGGTCAATATATAATTTAAATTAAAATTATCTAATTTTTTGCATTATAATAATTATACACCCATTATACATTTCAAAAAAACATATAATTTATATATTCAAATGTTTTATATTAAAAAAGTATTTTGTGATTTTTGAAATATATATATATATATATATATATATGCAATTATTATAATATATTATTTGTGTATTCCTCCTTTTGTTAAAAAAATGCTAGGCGTTGTCGAAGACGGTGCCGAGAAATCGTCAATAAATATACTTAAATTTAATATGGAGTGTAGGATGATTTACTCTTTTTAGATGATTTTTTCAATTAAAATATTTAAAATGTGAGGCGTCGGCGAGAAATCTTTAACTAAAATACTTCAAATTGATTGGTACATCTATCTCTTATGTTTTTAGTAAAGAGAATGTGATTATTGCAATTGTCATTATCTTCAATATGTTTGTGATATCAAACATTCATTAGCCATTTTTTTATAAGAATGTTTTAAAATGATAGCAATCATTGACATTTTCAAACGTTCGTGTTAGTTATAACGAGTGCATCCATTTAAAAAAAATGTTTAGACAAAAATAAATTTCCGTGTGCGAAGCACGGGCAATATTGCTAGTTCATACATAATACGCATTTGTTATTTGGATATTACATATAGGATGTCCAACTCACAAATGGGTATCATAAAAAAAATATTTTTTTTTAAAATATGAATTTGTGAAATGGATATCTTATACAAATGAAATACCAAATTCACAAATGCGTATCTCAATTATTAAAAAAACCAACATACCCAATAATTATTATTTTTAATATTACATAATATTTATACAAATGAAATACCAAATTCACAAATGCGTATCTCAATTATTAAAAACAACCAACATACCCAATAATTATTATTTTTAATATTACATAATATTTTATTAATTTGTATTGATCACTTTGAGATACGAGGTAGGTTCAAAATCTTTAAAGGATATAATTTGTTTACAATAATTATATATATGGTACCCGTGATATTTTCAGAAAAAGTGGAATTTTAATTAAATATATATATATATAAAAGATAGTACATTTTTTTTATCTAAAAAAGGTAGCTGATAAGTTATTAATAATTACAATATTTTATTAAATAGAAAATGTAAGTTTTACCTAAAAAAAGGAAATTAATTAGTTATTGAAAAAAATATAAAAGGTAACATGCATTACATGAAAAACGAAATTATTTATCATTATATTTTTTCCCATATCTTTAAATATTTTGGCTTTAATATAATAGTATAAGTAAATCTAAGTAAAGGTATTTGGATAAAAACATAACAATATATAAAAGTTAGGGTATTAAGATATTTTAATATTTTTTTATATATATTTATATATGATACGTATTTAAAAGTTGGGTATTCATACATAATACGCATTTGTTATTTGGATATTACATATAGGATGTCCTACTCACAAATGGGTATCATAAAAAATATTTTTTTTTTTAAAATATGCATTTGTGAAATGGATATCTTATACAAATGAAATACCAAATTCACAAATACGTATCTCAATTATTAAAAACAACCAACATACCCAATAATTATTATTTTTAATAATTTTAAATAAAATTAATATTTTTAACATTCTTGTCATCCATTCATACATGTTTCTCTCTGCATATGAGATATCAAAAAACAAGATGTATGACTTTTATGTATAGACATATGTATAGTTCACAACAAAAGAAATAGACATATGGATAGACACGTAGTGCCCGTTTGGCAAAACTTTTTATAATGGTTTATGGACTTATTTTTGGGTAAAAATTTTATATTTTGATAAACTTTTTTTATACAAGTATTTAATGTATGTTTGAGATTCAATAAGTTGCAAAAATAAGTTGGAAAATAAGTTGGAATGTTAGGAATCTCTAACTTTGTCTTAAAATAAGTTGACTTATTCTGGAAAATAGTTCCCCCAAACACCCCGTAATAAGTCATAGAGTACATAATAAGTTACAAAAGTATGGCTAAGTTTTATGACTTATTATTTGCAGATTTTTTTACCTTATAAAGCTTTCAATATTGAGCCATAATAAGCAAAATATAATCTATAAAAAGAAGAAAATGCTAACGTACCAGTTTCAAATAATAACACAGACAGGGGGAAATTAAAAAAAATTAAAGATTCAATTTATTTTATTGTTTATCATGAAATTTTGAAAGGGTGTTTTAATCTTAAATATCTCTGTAATCGGTCAGATTACCTAATATTCGCACTTGGACTAACCAAATGTGCATGTTCGACTTATCTTCTTTTTAAAAATATTTACGTTAATTCACTTCTTAAATCATCTTAACATCATCATCTTCATCTCATTTTGTATGAGCATATTTATTTACGTTATCATGAAGATAACAAATCCATAATATATCTTAGAAAAAAAAATCCATAATATATATTTACACAACACATATGTACGTGTAGTCGTTATTATCAAGATAATAAATCCACAATGAATAAATCACATGTAACATACATTATCAAGATAATAAATCCACAATGAATAAATCACATGTAACATACACAGATATGCAGTGAGTGCCTATAAATATAAATATTGAGTGAATTCACCTTGTTATCATATCTACGTTTTGTTTTAGTGTAGAAATAAAGGTCTATTACTAACTCTTAGACTCTTGAGAGTTGAGAGGACCACAAAATAAAAGAGAGAGTTGAAGAAATATATATATATATATATTAAAATTAATCTAAAAGAAAAATGGGATGGCCAGTGTCCTGGATTGGCTTAGTGATAATGGTAGCGGCGATGACGGCAGCGGCAGACAGCGACAATGGCGATAGTGTTACATACGACGGCAGGTCATTGATAATCAACGGAAAGAGAAGCATTCTATTTTCCGGCTCTATTCATTATCCTCGAAGTACTCCTGATGTACGTATATATATATATATATATAATACACAAACATCTCTCACCTTATATTCTCGTTTACCGGGTTGAAATTCGATGAACGCTAGAATTTCATCTTGTTTGATCTCTTCATTATTTGTTGTTTCCTGTCTCTGATCAGTACTCTCTTCATATTTTATGATCCATGCAACTTTTTATTTATATCTAGTTTATATTTATGTTGGCACGCATCATGCATGTAAGAAATGTAAACTCATTGCAGTATGGTTATCCGGGAAATATATGTAATACATGATCATTTTAAAAAATATATGTATACAATATGAAATTAAGATGAATTTAATTTTCCAAAATTATTTTTAAAAGGAGTACCCTTTTATTATTAGTCAAATCTTGGTCAAATTTATTAAAACACATACAAGATGGTAGACATATGTAAGACTTTTTGGTCAAACAAAAATCTGTAAGACTCCATCTGTTATAATTGCAGTCTCATTTCATCTCTGTTTACTCTTTCTTTTTTCCTAATTAAACCATCTTGACATCGATAAGTATATATATATATATAGAGTTGCACTCCATAGCAAACACCTTATATAACAAATAATAAATAACACCTCATATCTAATATAATTTAAGAGTTCCGTCATAACACCCAATACAAAAAGTTGTTATTTTTTTACCCTCTAGCAAACAAGCAAAAAAAAATTGAAAATTTACTGTTCATTGATGACGTCATCAGTGAACAGTAATTTTCAATTTTTTTTTTGCAGACTTGATAGAGGGTAAAAAAATAACAACTTTTGTATTGGGTGCCCCTGGCGGGGCCAAAGGATCTAATAGATCTAAGGTGTTCTTTGTTGTTTGTTATATAAAAGTGTTCTGTATGGAGCAAAGGCTTATATATATATATATATATATATATATATATATATATATATATATAGGCCATTACTCCATATAGAACACCCTTATATAACAAACAATGAAGAACACCTTAGATCTAATAGATCCAATGGCCCCGCCAGGCGCACCCAATACAAGAAGTTGTTATTTTTTTACCCTCTATCCATTCAGCAAAAAACAATAAAAAAAATTAAAAAAAAATAATTTACTGTTCATGATGACGTCACAGTAACGTCATCATGAACAATAAATTTTTTAAAATTTTTTTTATTATTATTTTTTGCTGGATGGATGAAGGGTAAAAATATAACAACTTTTTGTATTGGTGCCATGACGGTCCTCTTATATTAGATTAGATATGAGGTGTAAGTGTTTGTTATGGAATGCAACTCTCTCTCTCTATATATATATATATATATAATTAGGGAGCATGAGATGTATTAAGTATCTAGAAAACTTTTCCTGAGATCAATCTGAGGGTCCTTTTCTCTATATATATACAATTTCATACAATAACAACTTGTAATGTCTACTTGCAGATGTGGCCATCTTTAATTTCCAAAGCCAAAGAAGGAGGATTACAAGTCATACAAACATATGTTTTCTGGAACCTCCATGAACCTCAACCTGGACAGGTGACCATCCTTACAACTAACAAATTGTATATGTATCTGTTTGCTTGTGCATGAATGTATCTTTGTTCTGCTGAATTTGCAGTATGATTTCAGAGGAAGGAATGATATAGTGGGTTTTATAAAAGAAATTCAAGCACAGGGATTATATGCAAGCCTGCGAATCGGGCCTTTCATTGAGGCTGAATGGACATACGGGTAAAACTTAATGATTTTTTTCCCTAAATTAACACACCTTTTTCTCCACAGTTTCACATAAAAATACAATGAACTGATTTCCTTTTGCAGAGGTCTACCAGTTTGGTTACGTGATGTCCCCGGAATAATTTACAGATCCGACAATGAACCCTTTAAGGTAAAGACTATCTTAATATAGCATGCAAGGAAAATCAACACTGATTTGAATGCAGAATAAATCAGGACCAGTGATGTTATCAGTGCAGATTACTTACATGTGTTCTCGCAATATGTTCACTGCAGCATCTGATGCAGAACTTCACAACAAAAATAGTGAACTTGATGAAGTCAGAGGGATTATATGCTTCTCAAGGAGGACCAATCATACTATCACAGGTACAAATTTAATTGCATACAAAGACTTGAATATTTTATATAGTCTTTAAGTGTTTAACTTTTTATTCAACTAATGAAACGAAAGCATGTATTATGCATAGATCGAAAATGAGTACAAAAATGTGGAAGCTGCATTTCATGAGCAAGGACCACCTTATGTTCGTTGGGCAGCAGAAATGGCTGTGGGACTCCAGACTGGTGTGCCATGGATGATGTGTAAGCAAGACGATGCTCCTGATCCAGTGGTTAGTTTCATGCCATAGATTCCACATCAGGCACTGACCAGTTAATCTGCGAGTTTGTAAAAAAGTTAGGCTCTTAATGTATTTATACCTGAAAAATCTAAATATTTACATTCGATGTGAATTCAGTTAGTTACGTAGAACTCAGATTAGAAATTACTTTAAGAATGCAGAAATATAAAATAACAGATTTATTCACATACAGTAATGATATGCCACCTTAGCTTTGAGCCGTCTCTGCTGCAGACCCTGCAGCTAATGGATGTAGACATTGAAGTTTTTTCTTTCTCTGACCTGCAGATAAATGCATGCAACGGTTTAAGATGCGGAGAAACATTTGTGGGACCTAACTCGCCCAATAAGCCTTCACTCTGGACAGAGAACTGGACATCTTTGTAAGCCCTAATTAAATATATGTATATTAACTTCAACTATAAATTGTGAGAAAAGATAGTACAGATAAAACTTTCTTCCAACTTTTTTGAAGCTTACAAACATATGGTGAAGAGCCCGTTATAAGGTCAGCCGAGGACATTGCATATCATGTTGCACTTTTCATAGCAACAAAGAATGGGAGCTTCATAAATTATTACATGGTACACGTCATCAATTCTCATCACAAATTATCCAAATGCACATTTATTGAGATAAATCTGGTCATGTCGATTTCTGAGTCATAATCTTCAAATATCTCATTCTTCCAAAAATCCTATGAAGTGCCATGAATTCCGATATTTTTCCCCCCTTTAAGTGAACTAGTCATCTAGTTCCAGTTTTATAGGCTGATGGGTAGAGGTATGTTACTAAGGCATACAATTCACAATTGTATATGATGATAAAATTTACACGCTGATGAAGTTCATGTACTCTGAGTAAATCTCCTTCAGTGCGCATGATACATGTATACTTTTACTGCAGTATCATGGAGGAACTAATTTCGGAAGAACAGGAGCAGCCTACATGATAACAAGTTATTACGATCAAGCTCCTCTTGATGAGTATGGTAAGCTTTGCAAAGTTTTTTTTTTTTTTTTTTTTTTGTCAGATTAGCTTTGCAAAGATCTAAATAGCATAACAGAAAGACTAACCAAATCAATTTTTATATTAAGGTTTGATCAGGCAACCTAAATGGGGCCATCTAAAAGAACTACATGCAGCAGTAAACTCATGTTCAGATACGATACTTTCAGGAACACAAACCAACTTATCTCTGGGTCAAAGCCAAGAAGTGAGACAGTTATAACTTGTGAGTTATAGACAGATACACACTTTTCATTTCTTATTTATATCTCAAACTTTGATTGATCGAAGCAGGCTTACATATACCAAGGAAGATCAGGAGAGTGTGCAGCCTTTCTTGTGAATGCTGATAAAAGGAAAACAACTGCGGTGGAATTTCGAAATTCTTCATATCAATTGCCACCAAAATCAATAAGTATTTTACCTGACTGCAAGACAGTAGCATTTAACACAGCACAGGCATGTTTAAACACTGAATAAAATACAAACAGAGACTTTATAAGAATGGACTTTAAATGAAATTATGCATTCACTTTTCAAACAGGTAAAAACTCAATTCAATACACGTTCAATGATACCAAGCTTGAGGTTTGGCTCTGCTGAAAGTTGGGAAATGTTTAGTGAACCTATTCCCCAATACGACGAGACATCATTTAAAGCTAATATATTGCTGGAGCAAACGAATGCTACAAAAGATGTATCTGATTATCTTTGGTACACTTTCAGGTAACTGAGAGTTGGGTTTGCGCCTTTAATAGATTGATGAATAAAGTAGTCTTTATTTAGTTAATATCCTAGTTTTTGATCCTCTTAATCACTATAGGTCACTAGTCGGCTTTATCGTATGGTCTTTTAAAGTATGTCAGTTTCAAATAGTAATATCTGAAGGTTGTCACCTCGTATGATAAAACCTCAATTAGTTATTAGAAGGTTGTCACTTCGTGTGATAAACCTCTGTAGTAGTCAGAGAAAAAGTTACTGGCTTACATTTAACTTCTATTATCCTTTTACTGACAGCTTTGAGAGGAACTCCTCTGATTCTGAATCTACACTCAACGTGCCCTCTCTTGGACATGCTTTACATGCATATGTGAATGGAGTATTTGTAGGTAAGCATCACTTTCAGACTTACTTTATACTTTGATAGTGCTAATACTCAAACATCAGATTATACATTCATATCCAATGTTCTTCACCTCCTGAGAACAAATCCCACTAAATCTGCTTTATTTAAGATTCATTAGGTGTTTGGCATGAGAACTCAGGAAAGGGAATGTAATTCACTTCCTTTGAACATGGCTTAACTGCTGACCTCTACTTTTCCTGATCTTCAGGTTCTGCACATGGCTCCCGCACAAGTACTCCGAGTCTGCTGAGCCATATTCAACTAAATAATGGAGTAAACAAGATATCAATGCTTAGTGTGATGGTTGGATTGAAGGTAAGTTGATTTTAGGTCTTATACATCTGGATTAAATATAAATTAAATTATTAAAAGAAATTGTGTTCAGCAAGAAAATTTATCTAGATCTTTTAGTAAAACAATGTTACTTCAATCTGTGGCATAAAGGATTCGGGGGCCCATTTAGAACACGTGTATACTGGAATCCGAAGTGTGAGTATGCAAGACAAACAGCAAACTGTAAATTACACGAACTATCCTTGGGGCTATCAGGTTAGTAGTTTTTCATGTAATTTCAAGTGCACTCTTTATGCATTTTCATAGATGGTTTATTGATTACCAAGTCTGTTTTAGCTATAACATCTTTGATATTGATAATCCTAATGTGCACAAGTTCTTGATGATGAAAACAGAACTGACATAGCATCTTCATTTGGAAGAGCCAATCATGCATGGTGTAAATTAAGCCGAGGTCTTTAACTTTTTTAGGATTTTCAGTTATGACTAACTCCAAAATAATATAAGGAATGTTACCAAATTCAGTTGGTCAAGAGTTTAAGTTGATTAATCTTGTAAGGAAAAATAAAGTCAGGAGAAATTATTTTGGTCGACTTCAACTCATTTAACACAACATTCAAGAGTCTATGAACTTGCTAACAACTTGAACAATAGTTACTAGATGCTGCAACACTATTTTACCAATCATTTTAAGGCCCAATGATGATTAACTGCACACTGCTCGAATAGATCTTTTACCCTATGATTTACTGCTGCCAAGAACTTTGACCCTGATTTATCAGGTCTATATGTCTTCTACAACCTTATGTACTTCTCCCCTAATCTTCAGGCACACAAAATAACATATTGTTCTCCTTGCTAAAGCATTCCTTAATAAGCGGAGAAAATGACTAGACCACTGTACTAATTGAATGAATGAAATTTTAAAGGTCGGATTGCTGGGTGAGAAACTGCAAGTGTACACCAGCCAAGGATCAAGTAAGGTGCAGTGGATCAAGTATAATTCCTCAAAGCTGCTCACATGGTATAAGGTAAAAAAATTACTTTTTCTTTTCTCTTTGTGATCATTAAGACGGTAGCATCTCATCAGAAGTCAATATAACAACAATTTTAACAAGAAAAGTTTATTAGCAGTCATAACAAAATAACGTCGTATTTTTTAGTTTATACTCTTATTGATAGGCTGGTATAAGATTTTAAACAATCCAAGAAAGATTGCCTTCAACAAGGCTTCAGCCTCATCTGATACAATTATCTTTTCCTTGGTCCTTTATTGACAGACAACATTTGATGCACCTGGAGGGAGTGAACCAGTTACATTAAACCTTGGTTCCATGGGAAAAGGCGAAGCTTGGATCAATGGCCAAAGTATCGGCCGATATTGGGTCTCATTTCATACCCCTGCGGGAAGGCCTTCTCAATCATCGTATGTGATTACTATAAGAGTTACATACGTAGATCTTCTACTTAAAAACTTAACTCTTCTTCCCTAACTTTTTATATATGGTTACACGTTTGTATGCCAGTTGTAGATATTTAACATCGCATAAAGTGTGAGAAGCCAAATTAAATTTTTGTAACCTTTTCTTATTATTTACAAGGTACCACGTCCCTAGGTCTTTCCTCAAACCTACCGGAAACTTATTAGTGTTATTAGATGAAGAAAATGGCAATCCTCTTGGTATCACGATAGACACTGTTTCAGTCACAAAAGTGTGCAGTCACGTCTCGGATTCAAGCCACCCAATAACATCACTAAAGGGGAATAAGAAGGTTGCAGAGAAGCATGAAGAGGCCAAAGCTCATCTCCGTTGTCCCTCAAAAAAAATTATTTCAAGGATTTCATTTGCAAGCTTTGGTACCCCTTCAGGAAATTGTGAAAAATATTCAGTTGGAAGGTGTCATTCATCTGATTCTAAAGCAATTGCGGAAAGGGTAAGCTCTATTTACAGTTTTACACTCTTCCAAAATTGATAGTCATGATAGTATGATGCATTAATTCACTACTTACTAAATTACATATCTCCAGGCATGTGTGGGGAAAAGGGAGTGCACCGTAGCCTTGTCGTACAAAACGTTTCAGGTTGACCCATGCCCAGGCACTTCTAAAGATCTTCTGATTGAAGCTCAATGCCATTCTCATGAAGAGCTCGCTTTTAACTTCAAAGGAAGGGAACGAAGTAACCATCATTGATAGCAGGGGCGAACCCAGCAAACACTCACAAGGGGGGCCAAATATTTTTTTTCATCAACACAATAAAGTATTCAAAAAATTAAATACACAAAAGTACTACTCAAACACTTATAGTAGCGCTCTACGTTCCTTCAAATCACGAAATCCATCTATAATTGAATCAGTACTAAAAGTTTTGACTATTTCCCTTTCGATAGTTAAGCATACAATGATCGAGAAATCCATCACCCATCTTGTTCCGAAACTTTGTTTTGATGATATTCATTGAAGAAAAAGCGCGCTCGGTAGTAGCCGTTGAAATAGGCAAAACCAACACCAACTTAATTAATCTATAAACAAATGGATAAATATCCAACTTTCTTGACTGTACCAACTATCGGCACAACTCAGAAATACTAGATAGGCTAGTAAATTCAGATTTTATAATTTCACTCTCAAAATGATGTAACTGAACTCTTAAGTGTTCTTTTTCCACCTCTGTGAAGTCCTCTGGATAACATTTATGCACTAGTTTACATATGTCATCCACTTTAAAGCCTTTACACCATTCTCTTGGATCTAGAGCACAACTTAAACCAAGCAACTCTACAGATTTTTCAATTCTTGTAATTGAGAATCAATGACAACATAAAATATGTCCACTCGATAATGATGCTCAACAGTGATAATTTACTTCTAATTTGAATTGGGTTTTTTTATAAAAAAATTTGAATTAAATCTAATAAATATTTTTTTGAAAGGAATCTAATAAATATTAATAGTAGAAGTTTGATGGGCTAAAAATTTTATTTTGTAAGGACCAAAATTTTAATTCAGCAGGGGCCAATTTTTTTTTTTTTAACAAAAATATATAAGTGAAAATATAAATTTATATAAAATTTTAATATATATTAATAATATTACGACAACCCTAGGGGGGGCCATGGCCCCTTCTGGCCCCTATGAAGCTTCCCCCCTGATTGATAGGCATACATAGGAATTATTGTACAAGGAGAAAAACATACATTTCATTTATTTAGATGAATAACGATACGTCTTAATACTTAATAGTCATGTATTCAGTATCATGATGCACTACAGTTCCACAGTTTTTACTTCGTCAAGATTTGCAAACACACAAGGTTTAAGTAACCAGGCATAGACCGGAAGCAGAACTGCAAAAATAAAGAGTGTACTAGAAACTAGGGATGAGCAAAAAACTGAAATTAAATCGAAACCGAACCGAAACCGGTCAAAACCGAACCGAAAAAACCGAAACCGAACCGGCGGTTGCGGTTTTTGATTTTTAAAAACCGAGACTTTCGGTTCCGGTTCCGGTTATAGGTTCAAATCGAACCGAAAAAACGCGAAACCGAACCGATTATTTATATAAATAAATAAATATTTATATTTTTTATAGATATTTAAAATTAAGCACATTCACATATACATATTTGGAAAGTAAAAATTGCAGGCATTATTTTTCATGCTCTCCAAATATTTTTTATTAGTACTAAGCACGACACAAACTACGTGCTCTCCAAATAAGAAAGAAACTAACTCATCCCTGTTCAGTAAAAAAATCAGATGAATACTAGTTCTAAAGTGAGAGGCCTACTATCAAGTATCAACATTCCACAGCCACATGCCAGACCATGGTATATCATTCATTTGGCTTCTCCATCTCCATTGCCTTTCCCAGTAGCTGAGCTTCTTGCGCCACTAGCTTATTTTTATTTTATTTGGTTTTAAAACCGAAAACGAATCGATAAAAACCGAATCGGGATTTTAAAACCGAAACCGATGGTTCGGTTGCGGTAGCGTTTTTCAATTTTTAAAACCGGGGACTTCCGGTTTCGGTTCCGGTTTTACCCAAAAACCGAATCGAACCGGGGTTTGCTCTCCCCTACTAGAAACTCCTAAACCTGTCTTTATCCTGTTTGACGCTAAAAGCAAATATGAGTCATTTGAATCTTTTACAAGATCTTGGATAGCTTACTTTAGAGCACAAGTAAATAACTAATGGGAAATTCTCGTTGGTACCCTTCTGGAATTGGATTTTCCAGATGGTGCCATTTCGTATTTTGGACTTACGACTGGCACCCCTATTACCCTAATTATGCCATTCTGTTAATCAAAACGTTAAGAAACGTTAAAAAACTATAAAAATAAATAATGATCTATAAGTTTTTAACGTATTAGTAGTTAAAAAAATTAAATACTAATTTATAATTAGTAATGTACCACTAATTGAAAAATATTAAACATTAATATGTAATAAGTTAACATACCGTTAATCTAAAATATGTGTTCAGTCATTTTCTGACCATAAAATAACATATTTCCACATTTAACTTTTTTTAATTTGTGGTTTATATGACATAAGATTTTATTATGAAATAAATGTTGAAATTTGTTAACGTTTTGATTAACGTAATGACATAATTAGGGTAATCAGTTACTTTAGGGGTGACAGTCGTAAGTCCAAAACACGAAATGGCACCATCTAGAAAAGTCAATTTGAGAAGGGTACCAACGAGAATTTCCCAAAAAATTAACTATTTTCCCGAAAAAGTTGATTATATCCTAGCTAAGAGGAGCCCTTCACAACAGTTTAAGCATAAAGCTTTTGGTATATCTATTCATTCCTAATCCTAATAAAACTAACTTAAAAAATAGGGGTTGTGTTTAATAAAAGAACCAACAAATATCTCGAGCATCACAAACATCAATTGCTTCATTGCTTTTCCCACCATAGAATGTTGGGGAAGTGTTTTAATTCTCACTCCTAGGTTATATCACCTCATTACTGTATGCTGTATTATTCCGACTTATAATTTCAGCATGAGTACCTTGGTATGATACTTACATTCGGACAAGCCCATGGACACTCGACACCTCAGCTTATTAATGTTAAACACTTTCTTCCAACCTAATCCTAATAACCTTTAATTTACACACATGCATCACAATAACTCTGATGGTTTTTAATATAAGTTAGGTCTGAGAAAAACAGGGATTAAAAAGTGAGTTCATATTAAAGTTACTGTTTTGCTGGCCATAGTGCATTTTTTAGACGAAATAGAGGCTAAACAATAACTTTTGGTGGCATCATTTGGTAAAAGGTGTAGGAATGATTTATAGTGCCATCAGATTGAAGTGGTCCTTCAACACTTCATCCACTAATTCAGCCATCCAAAAATATATAAATGATCTTTATTATAAAAATTATTCTAATTAAAATAAATTCATATTTATGAGTCATTATTTTAAATTTTATGGTCAGAAAACATATTTTTACGAACCTAATTAAATCAAAACATATTCTAATTAAGACAAATATAATAATTCTAATTTAAACACATCTCTAATGCCTTTTTTATATTAAAAACCTAATTTAATGGATTTATTATTTTAAAAATTAGATCAAATTAAAAAAATATAACCATTTAAATTTAAAATTATTTTTATAAAATTCAAATATAAATAAAAATATAACATCAAAATACAAATAAGATAACAAATTCAAAAGTCACCCGCTTGTATTATATAAAATCTTATTATCTTATTTTATAGTCGAGTAATAATTCGAATGGTCATTACTAATAATTAGTGCAAATTTACAATATATATGATCTAAAAAAATCGTATTATTTTCATCTAACATTGTATATTAATCTCATTATTTTTTAAAAAACAACATAGATTTGATTTTTAAAGACATATCCTCAGTGAAATTACCTTGAATGATTCAACTCCTGAAGCTACCAAGCCGTGTCAGGATGCAGGCGTTGCAAGGAGGGATATTAATAGTGGCCTAAACTATTGAGAAAATTAATGTTCACGATTCAATGCCAAAGAGTTGTTATAAACTCTACACTGACTTCAAGACTTCAATAGTAAGTAACACATTCACCTTATCATTCGTCTGGGTGGTCATCGACAAGGTCTGCTAATCACGTCATGATACAGAGTAAAAGAAAATCTTTGTGTTGATGCATCCACTGCCCAAGAAGAACCTGAGCCACAATTAGCACAATGATTAGTGTACGACCAATACATTCAAAACCTGCTAATATGACCAATGATTCTATCCATAGCTTTTTCAATATATTTTGTTGAAGTACAAGTATCTAATGCTATAGGGACATTAATAAACAATCGAACAGAATCAGAAAAGTTGGAGAAGAAGACCCGGATGTTTGTCGAGCAATACAAGAATTTTAACGAATATTAAAATTGTCATTGCTAAAACAAATTTTTTCTTAACTAATAATTTTAAGAAAGTGTTTCTATATCCTAAGTCTTTACTTTTTTAGCATTTTATAAATGGGAAAAGAAAACACTACTCCTGTTAGGTCCCGAAGTATCGTAGAAGGGGGGGTTGAATACGATACTACCAAAAAAAATTAATTCCGAGAATATATCTTTATTGATAATAAACTCGAAGGGGTGTTACAACTTCTAATCCAATGGATTAGCTTCAAAACCAGAACACTCCTAAGGATAGTTTAGGCACGAGGACCTTCTACCCGACACTTCCTAAAAGCGGACTAAGCTGACTTTCCTACTAGATGAACTGTCTAGCAGCTTACACTCCTAAGGATAGTTTAGGCACGGGGACCTTCTACCCGACACTTCCTGAAAGCGGGCTAAGCCGACTTTCCTATTAGATGGACTGTCTAGCAGCTTACACTGAGAAGATATAAGAAAGAGAAGAGAGAGTTATGTGTTGAGGTGTGTTTTGAAATGAAATACAACAGGCCTATTTATAGGTTTTAGAAAGTTAATATTTGACACTGTTAGGCCTCTTAACAGTTTTTCTGAGTTAGATACTTCGATTCCTTTGTGAAGTGTTGACGCCTAGTGCAACTGGTCTGGTTCACAGACGACTAACATTCACTCATGGTCTTCGTATCATGTCTTGAAGAACACTGCTAAGAATTGTGCAACCATAAAAACTTTATCTCTGGAATCTTTTGGCCCTTCAACTGAATCATCTGTACATCTTATTTTGTCACTGAGGCTTGATCATGTTAATGAACTTCTTTCAGCAACTTGATCCTTGTTGATGCCTGTTCTTCAAATTTCACGATCCCTGTATAGAGTTAATATTATTTATATTTTATCCTAGTTTAGTTATATATGTCCTCTATTACATATTACATTACATTATGCTTTACAATCTCCCCCTATTTGATTGTTAGGGTTTGACAAGCAAATTCCTAGAGGATAACTCAACTGATACAAAAAAATTGAAATACAAAGATAAATAATATTAAAGCGCATTCTGGATCATATATACATTTTCCAGATTTCTAAAATTTGAACAAGTGCAAGACAATTGTTCCTCTAGACTGAACATATCATCAAGTTTGCCTTAATTTCTTTCCACTAATACTCCCACTAGCTTTTCCTTTCCCAAAATAAAGTTAATTCTGTGTCAACAACCTTTTCCTTGCCCCTATGCCTAGTTGATTTTTCTTGATCATCCAACTTCTCCCCCTCAGTTGGGTTATCCTCCAGAGTAGTAGGATATGGAGTTGGTAAATTAGACGAAGATGGTTTTGCCAAGGAATTAATTGCATGACTAAACTGTGATGCCATGGAACTTAACTGAACATGGAATGCATCATGTTGAATAAGTTGCAAATTTTTGATTTCTGCAATGGACTTACAGATATTTGACAACTCTTTCTCCATTGTTTGGACCCGTGTAAAGAGTCTGCTGTATTCCTTTCTGGTTACAGGTGCATGTGGTTGAGTAGGTTGCTCACTCATACGTTCTGCAGGTGTTTCACTCAACACTCTATATTCACTCGGTTTAGTGGTTTGGGTTACACTTACATGTTCTGTTCGTGTTTCTCTCCACTCTCCTCCAGAGCTTCCACCGATATGTGTACCTACAAATGAAATCATCCTAGCTGTAAGAACCCCAAATTTTGGATATAATTAAAACTTTTTATTTTGTACGGAGGTAATGGTGAATAGTGATTACGACTACGATGTAACGATTGAGATAATGAATGAAAGGAATAGATTTGGATTCAAATGTTTATATGCCATGAAGAATACTATGGGTTGACAACTTAGGTAAGAATAATCTATCTCCTAGGTGAATAAGATATGGCAATTCCAAGCCGGAGAATATTCTCGTGTCATCCGGATCGAAAACGATTAGTCCAGTGGTTCCGTGAAAGGGTTAAAGAACGCCCGAGAAATAGCAAGGACATTGTCACAAATATAGGGAATAAAGGAAGAATATAGAATGAATAGTGTTTTTGGTAGAAATGAGAATATTATGAGACAACACTATATAGAAGTATTCGGAACGGATTTCCGAGTTCGTATTAGTGATCCAGGGGGAAAATAAGTGTATGTAAAAGCTGTCGGATTCTGAAAAATTGCACTTTTATTTTCTCCGAGAGTTCCCTGGACACTGATAGACTTAAGAATTTAACGAAGGGATTTAAGGAATATAAATTCGAAAGTTAGTAAGAAAGATGGAGAATGATAGTATTAATATTAAGAAGATTCCCGGTAAACCCTAATTAAAAATCCGTGAAATATTCCTCCGAACGATCAACGAATTGAGCAATAAACGGATAAAGAAACAAGCAGAGAGTCAAGACATAGTCATGTGCAAGTGGATAAAGGCAAGTAACCAAGCTAGTTACAAGTTAACTAGCATCATTACAAAACTAACCAAACACTTAGCTTACAACACACACCTTACCACAAGAATGCAACACTTGTCCACTTGATTAGCTCATCTATGACCAAAGCACTTTAATAAAGTGGCTTTAGGCTAGATATTATCCATACAAACAAAATAATGCAAGATTAGATGCAAACAAGACCAAGCAACTCCATTTTTCTCCATTTTGAACAAACTGCCCAGCAGAACCTCCTCCAAGAAGAAAATTCATATCTCCATTTCTATCCATGATAAAATCACCACATTTTAACCATAGCTTCACCACTCCATGGGCAACATTCGTTCAAACTTTCATGGCAATCTAATGAGTGTAGCCTAGTCAAATACCTTTCCCAAATTGAAGAAACCAAACTGCCTGTTCTTGACAGTTTTCTGTAATGATTTTTAAACAGCCATATCTCCTTCATTACTCAATGGAATTTGGTGTTCTTTAGCTTGTTGGAAAGCTGGTTAGATTCTCTACAACTCTCCTTTAGAATCCTTGTCCAGAAAAGCATGGTAAGGGCCTCGTTTTTGCAGATCTTTGAACTGATGAATAATAACCTTCATGAACTAACTTTGATTTCTTGTTTTATTTGGATGTTCTAAGCAATCCTAAGGCTATACAAGGACAAACCAAGGCTTAGTCATGTATTAGGATACTCTAGGGAAGGTATAACTCTTAAGAAACCCTAGAACTTATTTTGAGTTTTTGTGATTATTGGATTAGTTTTGATGATGATGTGGTTTTAAGCATATAAGCATGATTATGTAGTTGATTTAGTTCATTTAGCCATATAATGATTAAGAGGATGAGTTGAGATGTTCCTGGACTTATGAGGTGTATATCATGAATGTAAGATGTTTGGTTTGCCCGGTGTGGCTTGGTTGAATTGTTATGATTTTTAGAACGTTCGATATATAGCCGTCGTAATGCCGAATTTTTGTTAACATTTAAAAACCGAGCATGACAGTAAATATTATTTCATGACCTTGATAATATTTTGACTGTTCCTTGTAAATCTCGAGCCATAGATCGTTTTGGCTAAAGAATCAAAACATTCCGAATTACGGTTTAGGAGTTATGGTCAAATTACTAAAATTGGTTCGGAACCGTAAATAAAAGTTCGTAACTTCAATTGAACCCTCGTAAAGCATGTTACTCAGTGGCGAATCTTGGTAAATAAATACTAGGGGTCATAAGGAAGGTATGAAAGAAAACCACATGCCAAACGGATCGTTTTCCGATTTTATAAAAATGTTCGAATAAAGGTTAAACGCGAACGAACCCCCTTAAAAGTATAACTTTGGTTAAAACTTAGAAAACGAACGATAAAACTCGAGGTATAATCTCGGTTCATAATCGATCGACTTTAGAACTTATACGACCTAAGTATATACCGAGTGTGGGTATGATGACATGTCTTAATAATGAACGAATGTCGGATCATATCGGTGATAAAAAGAGTTACACTAAAAGGTGTATAACGAGATAATTCGAAAACGTGTTTCGACTTAAGTGAAGTTTATACTTAGACTTTTAAAAGGTGTTAAGTGGTTAATCTCGAATGTTCTGATTCTTTATAAATCATCGAGCAGACCCAGGACACGCTATCTCCACCCACACCTGAGTACCAGGCAAGTTTCCAATACCTTAGAACTGTTGTTGTGATAATATGTATATCTGTTGTTTTTGATAAATATGCCATAGCATGCATGCCTATTGTCAAATTATATTATGCTACCTGTTCCCTGAATTGATATTGGCTTATAGACTAGATACGAATTATCAGTTATAAGCCGGATTGTTTTGATAAGACCCTTAGCGAAGGGCATATGATATTCATTCTTAAATATAGACAGGGAGTCGGTATTTTGAGATATAGATAGTCGTGGAAACCCGGAGGGATTCCAGTGACAGATTATTATTTATCTGAGGAATGTTATTATTAAACATTATTTATATTTCCATAAAGTATCAATTACTTGGAAATATTCTTGGAATATTTATTTAAATCCTTTAAATTCTTTTTTAAAATGATTTATATTAGTCGGAGATTATCTGTCACCTCCAGATATTAAGTAAAATATTTCGAAGTCTTTTTACGACTATTTTATCAAGGAAAGGTTCCCAACTCTTTATTTTTTTTTCATTTAAATCTATCTTAAAAGGATTTAAATGCTCGCTCAAACTTCAATGTTATAGGGGAACCTACTTGAGCAATGTTATTTATCTTGTAGACTTCCCGATCATAAATCTCGTAATTTATCCTTTTCACTCGCAACTTGGTTGCTATGGACTCATTAAGTCTGTGTGTACCTTCTCATCATTCGAGGGGTAAGATTGTTGGAACAAGTTGATATCCATTAATAAGCAAAAGCTTGGGAAATGTTGGTGAATTTTCCTTTCCAACTAGATACGACTACTTTGTGGAGTCTTATCAACAAGTATTTCACTTGGGGAAGGGAGGACAAACTCTACGTTTCAATGCTGTGGATTTATTCGAACTAGGAGTCGTGTGTAAGTGGCCGAGTCGCGCGGTCCATCACAAGGCCTAACCATTGGCCAGGGAGTTACTATTAAAGTTAATCGACAAGTGGAGTCGTCAGTTCTTCCTTCTACCGGTAGTAAACTATATTGGGCTGTACCATCCCCGACTGATCATCAGGGAATGGGACAGCTGGCGCGTGATAACTCCAGTATTGGTTCATCTCCCAAATTGGGAATTCCCTGCAACACGTATCGAAGAGACTTCTTTCAGGTTGACGGTGTCTTCCGCAACACGTATCGAAGAGACTTCTTTCAGGTTGTAGGACTTCGAAAAATGTTAATAACTGGAATTGCAATATTTTCCTTGCAAGTTCCTCTTTATATGATAAATGATAATATCTTGCTTATTTTCGACATAGCAGATATTCCCACATATATTTACATTTTGAGTTACCTTGTAACTTCATCGTTCATATTATACTGGCATCATTTCCGTAAATGCATGGCATATGGTTTGAAAGATACTTTTGAACTGTTATATATTATCATTCAGTTATATATTATTGTTGGTGGGCTATTGCTCACCCTTGCTTTATTATTATATCACAACAACAACTAGACCAGATGACTCGCACAAGGCGCACTCGACGCTGGCGAGGACGATGAGACTACCAGAGCCGAAGAGAAAGCTATTGGTAGGATAGATTTATTCTTTCAGTACCAAGTATATGGTCTAGTATGACTTATGCAAATGGATGGCAAAGAGTATGTATTCATATTGAAATTCTTTTGGATTGTAAGAACTCATAATGTGTTTAATAAAATTTGGTCGTTACTCTGATTTCATCTCTGGGACTATAACGGGTGTGTTTTATATTGTTGTGTTGGGCCATAAAGATGTAATTTATTTTATGTTGAGGTAAGTTCAAGTATTGTGGACAGAATTGGAGACCGTAACAATCGGATCCCGGACCCCGGATCTGGGGGTGTTACAGAAGTGGTATCAGAGCGTACGTTATAAACCCCAGAGATAAGGCGACATTAAAACAATAAATTCACTAAGATAATAAGAACTCTTGCCAAGTTCATAGTCACACTACTTAATGTAGTGATGACCTATAAAACCCTTATGGGAACTCTTAAGTATCATGATAGTAACTTAGCTCGATATCGTATCGACGAGTAAGGCGACAGACCTTGAGGCATACGAGCAGCAGTGCGATGATGCTTTATTATATGCTGAAGATCAGCGGGTAAATTCAATAGAGTACCCTATTGAAGACCCGGAAGAGGTTCTAGCAGATAAGGAAAATCCTGTTAGGATAAGGAGCTTACCCTCGAGGAATGTGGGCTGTAGCCAGAAAGACTGAGATGATTAAGGCATAGTGCTCAGAAAAGTGAGCATAAAGAACGAAGCTCTTAGCAAGAGAACCGAAGATTCATGTTAGATTCGTGGCCAGACTACTGGAGGTTGTACCAGCAAGTAAGACGGATTGGAAGAATTACTTGAGATCTTATACGGGAATAGATGAGAATCATTAGAGACTTTCATTTTAATGATAAGAGTGCTAGAGGGATGTATGATTATCAAAGGCATCGATATAAGACGAGGAGCAGAGTCCCTAGGAATAGTTGAGAAGAGGTAGTAAGTGCCATATCATTTGATAAATGAATAAGTATGAATATTATCAGTAATAATTCGCCATGAGAAAGCAGATGTCACAGGTTGTAATTTATGGAACCAAATTGAGGTTAATGAGGTGGTTTTATTCAGGGAAATGTTCATTTTATGAATGAATCAGTTAGAAAGTAAAGACATTGGGAAGTGACAGCATGATTGGATAAAGTTATATAAGGAAGTAGTAAGCAAGACAATGATCTCAGAACCTACCGAAAGATAGGACCAGTGAGCCAAGATGAACTCGTAATGAGACTACTGTCAGAGACTGAGTATAGGGTTATTTCAACTCAGTGAAATGATGAACCAGAAATGTTAGATGCATGTGATTCAGAAGAATATTAAATTCTTTCTTTGAAAGAATTATAGTAGTTACCTTAAGTTTACTCCGATGCGGAATTATAATGGATCAAGTAATATGATCAGCAGTTAAAGAGAAAAATGTGAGAAAATCTTCCAGGAGCTAAAAGATGAAATTGGTAATGACCAAGAATTGGCATTGCTTAATGGGAAAAGGAGACTTTGTGCTTCCAACGACGCTTCGCATAAAGGATTAAGATGTGTGCTTGCACAGCACGACAAAGTACTTGCGGATGTGTTCGGACAGCACGGTTCACCAGGTTCGGATGGCCTTAGTAGTGCCAATTTTGTGGAACAACCAACTCCGACAGTAATGTTCCTTCTGAGACTAGTGGTTAGGTAGACTGACATTTGGTAATATTGAATATCAGGACGTATAGGTATCAGGACGTTGTGACAGGTTTCAGTTTGAAACTGTTGATTCCCTTCTAAGAAATGTATATAATTGGTTCCTCTCCAGAGGTCAAACTTCTAATCTGATGACGATTATTTCATTAATTATGACTGCTTATGGTTCTACCTGCTTGGAGGTTCATAGAACTATTCTTCAGGTTTCGAAACTGGTCTCCTTAATGTTACCAGTAGGTGGATAGATTGACCAAAATTTCCCTGATTCTGGAAAGAAATCCGGAGAATTTTGGCAAACCTTGTCTTTCTGATTATCAGAGAACATCATTGAAAAGAATGGAAACTGGAGCGAACCCTGTGGATTGGGTAAGGTTGCTGTCATATTGGTTAGTAGACAGACCCTGAGTATTACAATCGATGGTAGAGATAAAATGATGAAGTGAGATTGGACGGATACAGGAAATGTAAGTAAGAAACCAGCCGGACTAAGAAACTCCGGGATTGACTTAAGTGAAAAGGCTGTTATGCCAGGAATGGTAAGCTTGCGTGGCACGCGGGATTGATAAGAATAGTTGAAAAGATAAAAGTAGAGGAAAGGTGGCCGGAGACGGGCCGAGTAGTCGATTAAGACTTATATGAAGTAAAGTTTTGGAAAGGTATCAAAGAAGAAGACACTATGCCGGTAATTGCTAGAAAAATAATGCTAATTAGCCAACCCCTAAAATCATATATTTTTATTTTAGTGTGGTCAGTTGAGGCCAAGTCACAAAGGATTCTCAAGTGACTAGACCAGCAATGAAAGGACAAAGTAGGGTTGCTTCTAAGTAAGCACCGACTGCATGGGCTTCTGATATAAAGGAAATATTAATGAGATTGTAGGAATCTTCTACTGAACCCTTTGCAACCCATGTTTGGATTGGGAATTTACTAGACTTTTGGAATGGGGTCACCCGTACTAAAGTTATTCATGTGTATATGATTGTCCAAGATTACGAGTAAAAATGGAAGTATAATGACTTGAGATGTATGATGTTAGGGTATCATGAATACCATGAATATATTATGACTAAGGAAAGTAAACAACGAAGGTTTATGAAGAGAGTATAGAAATGGTCAGAGATGGATCAATATGCTGTAGAAATTTTATCTAAGGCAATTACCTTTGAGAAGAACGATAAGTACTAAGAGATTCACGTTGAACTCGACCAATATCTTCCAAAACATCCTTGCTACCATTACCAAGTTCTGTAAGGAAGCAGATAGACATACGTTGTCTTTTGGAAGGTCAAATAGGCTGACAACTATCTGAAAGAAGAGGTTAGCATTAAGCCATCGACCGATTATCAAATGAAAATGATTGAAAAGAGACCCTTATTAAGGATACATGATCTGATTGCCAATTATAGGATGCAAGAATTCCTTGGAAGTTGAATTAAGGATAGGATATCCATAAATTAAGACAAACCCTGGGGAATGCACAAGGGATGGCATTAACCCTAATAAAGACATTGTGAATTCAAATGATATGAGTTGGATTTGCTAATGCAACAATGACCTGTAAGGATTATTAAAAAGAGTTCTGGAAAGAACATAGACAGAATTATTAGAGTATTGATCAATGACGTTTTGTTATACCCTGTACCTAGAAAATACAGGAGGAATGATGAGGGCGACCTAAGAAACCTTACAAGGAAAAAGTTAATATTCTGAGTTTCAAACTAGAAGTTTGGTAGAGAATGTAAGACACAATAACAATAGTGCTAGATGAGGCCTGTATGAAACCATGATGAGGTATGGATTGAACCAAAGAAGGTTGAGATTATCCTAGAACAAGAAAGAACTAAGAAAAGAAGTATCCTAAGTAGGATTGGGAATAAACGTGATAAAGTTCCCACGGGTAGGTGGAAGCAATGACTTATGGAAAAAGATTGATAGATATATTTTTCTCCTTCAGCAGAGCTTAAGGGAGAATGCTTTCACCCAACAGTGATGGGAATGAGGTAGAAAAGTTTGATTTGGAATGTATCCAGAGAACATGGATTACAAGAAATTGTTAGTATCAGGAAAGGCCAATGAGGTGGCCGACAGTCTAAGTATAGAAGAATAATTACAAATGTTCATACCAAAGAAACAGAATGATTTTGGAAGGACCTTGGAGGTCATATCGGAGTGGAGGAATTTACATTCCTTCTGATGAATGTGCAAGAATCGACGGTAATAATAGTTTAAGTAAAGATTCGCTTCCCGATATGGTCTTAAGCAAACAACACACCGTAGAAGGTTCCGTTTTGAGGCAAACCAGGACCATGATATAAAATTGACGAAGTAAACCGTTAAGTTTCCAGCCTTTTATGGAAGCTGCATGAGTGATAGTTTCATCAACCTGACATAGCTGCGATGCTTGAAACTCTTCTGCAATTTTATCTACTTCATGTAATATCTACATCAAGTTCAGGAAATATTCCTTATGGATAAGGAATGGTGATTACTTTGTCTCCCTAAGGGATTTGAAACCCATAGGGTTAGCTATTAATGCACTACGAAAACAACAAGCGATGGTGATTCTTCTAAGAAAGTAAATGACAACGTAAAGATAAAGAAAGTGCTGCTATTGATAAGCGAAAGATGAATGATAAGCAAGTTGTGTTAGTGTACTTCTGCGCAAACAAGATAGAGAATATGAGGTTGATGATTCATGATGCTAAACGTATTCCCGTAGAATGAATTAATGAGACTTAGAGAGAAGGGCAGTTGAGCCCGAGACTTGTTAGGCTACCCGAGAGTTTAAAAGTGTTCGGAAGATGGCATTCGAGCCAGTTTTACCCCCAAAACTTACAACATGATCGTAACGTGTTTCATGTGGCAAGGCTACGCCAGAATAATGCATATGCTCGATAAATGATAAGAGTATGAGCAGGTAGATATACGACCTGGTCTGACTTACGAAAGACAACCTGTGGAAAACCACGGGTAGAAAAGAACAAGTGATGAGAAACAAGGTTGGCAGAAGTAGATTATATCGGATCTAAGTTAAAGGGATCGACCATATTCATTTCGGAGAGTTTAAATTGGAATAATGTGATGATTATAGAGGAAATGTGACGGGATACCAATAAGGAGGTGCAAAGTGCAAAAGATGTCTCAATAAAGAGATGAATGTGGAAGTAAATAACAGAAGTAAATAAGAATCAGAAAATAAGAAGGATGCGATTGATAAAGAAAAGAATGGGAAAGCAACTAGGGAATGTGAAGCAAGGAATGTTATGAATGGATTAATAAATGGGTTTTCTGATGAATTCTCGGGATGACAACCTGATAGTGTTAATATTATAGTTATGAAAAAGCTAGTAGCGTGACATGGAATGTCAGTAACAATGGTGTCAAGCGAGAAACTAAGATTTAACCTGAGAGGTTCAAAGATTTTCCAAAAGTAAGTGTGCTAAGGTTGAACCAGAGTATAGGTCCATAGAATAGTGGACAAAGCAGCAAGATATGTTGACACGTGAGATTGCGATCAAATAGTATTGGATATAATTATGATTAATTTCTTCCTTGATGAACCTCTATAGTTCAGAGGTAAATTCTGAGTATGATATTTTACAATCATGAAAACTTTCTATAATCCTTTAGAACTCTTTTCTTTTCTTCTCTCTTATTCATCTTCTTTATGAATTGAGAAGAACAACCCTTTAAGGAGGGGAGGTACTGCTACGTGACTATCTGTCTATGTGATAGAAGTCTAAGTGGAATACCATAACCTGTTTAATTTCTTATCAAGTACTAAAGGCTGGCCCCCTTCTGTACTAGCTATGCAATATAACAAATGTTCAATTGATCATAGTGATCTCTCAATTAATCTTTCCACTTCTCTATATTGATCGAGATTGCGAAGATTAAAGCGATCAGGAAATGCACAGTGCGAGCGAGGTTACCTCCAAATTCACAGCACGATAGTGATACCAAAGCCACTACGGATATCAATAAGAACAATAAGGATAAGACTGAGTAAGAGCATAACCCGAATAATGTGTTGTACAAAAAGTAGCAAAGTTGATGGAAAAAGGATAAAGTACGTATTGTAGCACCAGTAGATGTGCTGAGAAAGCGCAGAACGACTAAGAGTTGACACAAAAGCTGAAAGGTGAAACGACAGATAAACGACTCTTGTTTTCTACCTGATTCCGGGACAGAATCCTTTTAAGGAGGGGAGACTGTAAGAACCCCAAATTTTGGATATAATTAAAACTTTTTATTTTGTACGGAGGTAATGGTGAATAGTGATTACGACTACGATGTAATGATTGAGATAATGAATGAAAGGAATAGATTTGGATTCAAATGTTTATATGCCATGAAGAATACTATGGGTTGACAACTTAGGTAAGAATAATCTATCTCCTAGGGGAATAAGATATGGCAATTCCAAGCCGGAGAATATTCTCGTGTCATCCGGATCGAAAACGATTAGTCCAGTGGTTCCGTGAAAGGGTTAAGGAACGCCCGAGAAATAGCAAGGACATTGTCACAAATATAGGGAATAAAGGAAGAATATAGAATGAATAGTGTTTTTGGTGGAAATGAGAATATTATGAGACGACACTATATAGAAGTATTCGGAACGGATTTCCGAGTTCGTATTAGTGATCCAGGGGGAAAAATAAGTGTATGTAAAAGCTGTTGGATTCTGAAAAATTGCACTTTTATTTTCTCCGAGAGTTCCCTGAACACTGATAGACTTAAGAATTTAACGAAGGGATTTAAGGAATATAAATTCGAAAGTTAGTAAGAAAGATGGAGAATGATAATATTAATATTAAGAAGATTCCCGGTAAACCCTAATTAGAAATCCGTGAAATATTCCTTCGAACGATCAACGAATTGAGCAATAAACGGATAAAGAAACAAGCAGAGAGTCAAGACATAGTCATGTGCAAGTGGATAAAGGCAAGTAACCAAGCTAGTTACAAGTTAACTAGCATCATTACAAAACTAACCAAACACTTAGCTTACAACACACACCTTACCACAAGAATGCAACACTTTTCCACTTGATTAGCTCATCCATGACCAAATCACTTTAATAAAGTGGCTTTAGGCTAGATATTATCCATACAAACAAAATAATGGAAGATTAGATGCAAGCAAGACCAAGCAACTCCATTTCTCTCCATTTTGAACAAACTGCCCAGCAGAACCTCCTTCAAAATTTCATGGCAATATAATGAGTGTAGCCTAGTCAAATACCTTTCCCAAATTGAAGAAACCAAACTGCCTGTTCTTGACATTTTTTTGTAACGATTTTCAAACAGCCATATCTCCTTCATTACCCAATGGAATTTGGTGTTCTTTAGCTTGTTGGAAAGCTGGTTAGATGCTATACAACTCTCCTTTAGAAGCCTTATCCAGAAAAGCATGGTAAGGGCCTCGTTTTTTCAGATCTTTGAACTGATGAATAATAACCTTCATGAACTAACTTTGATTTCTTGTTTTGTTTGGATGATCTAAGCAATCCTAAGGCTATACAAGGACAAACCAAGGCTTAGTCATGTATTAGGATACTCCAGGGAAGGTATAACTCTTAAGAAACCCTAGAACTTATTTTGAGTTTTTGTGATTATTGGATTAGTTTTGATGATGATGTGGTTTTAAGCATATAAGCATGATTATGTAGTTGATTTAGTTCATTTAGCCATATAATGATTAAGAGGATGAGTTGAGATGTTCCTGGACTTATGAGGTGTATATCATGAATGTAAGATGTTTGGTTTGCCCGGTGTGGCTTGGTTGAATTGTTATGATTTTTAGAACTTCGATATATAGCCGTCGTAATGCCGAATTTTTGTTAGCATTTAAAAACCGAGCATGAAAGTAAATATAATTTCCTGACCTTGATAATATTATGACTGGTCCTTGTAAATCTCGAGCCATAGATCGTTTTGGCTCAAGAATCGAAACATTCCGACTTACGGTTTAGGAGTTATGGTCAAATTACTAAAATTGGTTCGAAACTGTAAATAAAAGTTCGTAACTTCAATTGAACCCTCGTAAAACATGTTACTCAGTGGCGAATCTTGGTAAATAAATACTAGGGGTCATAAGGAAGGTATGAAAGAAAACCACATGTCAAACGGATCGTTTTCCGATTTTATAAAAATGTTCGAATAAAGGTTAAACGCGAACGAACCCCTTAAAAGTATAACTTTGGTTATAACTTAGAAAACGAACGATAAAACTCGAGGTATAATCTCGGTTCATAATCGATCGACTTTAGAACTTATACGACTTAAGTATATACCGAGTGTGGGTATGATGACATGTCTTAATAATGAACGAATGTCGAATCATATCGGTGATAAAAAGAGTTACACTAAAAGGTGTATAACGAGATAATTCGAAAACGTGTTTCGACTTAAGTGAAGTTTATACTTAGACTTTTAAAAGGTGTTAAGTGGTTAATCTCGAATGTTCTGATTCTTTATAGATCATCGAGCAGACCCAGGACACGCTATCTCCACCCACACCTGAGTACCAAGCAAGTTTCCAATACCTTGGAACTGTTGTTGTGATAATATGTATATCTATTGTTTCTGATACATATGACATAGCATGCATGCCTATTGTCAAATTATATTATGATACCTGTTCCCTGAATTGATATTGGCTTATAGACTAGATACGAATTATCAGTTATAAGCCGGATGATAAGACCCTTAGCGAAAGGCATATGATATTCATTCTTAAATATAGACCGGGAGTCGGTATTTTGAGATATAGATAGTCGTGGAAACCCGGAGGGATTCCAACGACAGATTATTATTTATCTGAGGAATTTTATTATTAAACGTTATTTATATTTCCATAAAGTATCAATTACTTGGAAATATTCTTGGAATATTTATTTAAATCCTTTAAATTCTTTTTTAAAAATGATTTATATTAGTCGGAGATTATCTGTCACCTTCAGATATTATGTAAAATATTTCGGAGTCTTTTTACGACTATTTTATCAAGGAAAGGTTCCCAACTCTTTATTTTTTTTTCATTTAAATCTATCTTAAAAGGATTTAAATGCTCGCTCAAACTTCCATGTTATAGGGGAACCTACTTGAGCAATGTTATTTATCTTGTAGACTTCCCGGTCAAAAATCTCGTAATTTATCCTTTTCACTCGCAACTTGGTTGCTATGGACCCATTAAGTCTGTGTGTACCTTCTCATCATTCGAGGGGTAAGATTGTTGGAACAAGTTGATATCCATTAACAAGCAAAAGCTTGGGAAATGTTGGTGAATTTTCCTTTCCAACTAGATATGACTACTTTGTGGAGTCTTATCAACAAGTATTTCACTTGGGGAAGGGAGGACAAACTCTACGTTTCAATGCTATGGATTTATTCGAACTAGGAGTCGTGTGTAAGAGGCCGAGTCGCGCGGTCCATCACAAGGCCTAACCATTGGCCAGGGAGTTACTATTAAAGGCAATCGATAAGTAGAGCCGTCAGTTCTTCCTTCTACCGGTAGTAAACTATATTGGGCTGTACCATCCCCGACTGATCATCAGGGAATGGGACAGCTGGCGCGTGATAACTCCAGTATTGGTTCATCTCCCAAATTGGGAATTCCCTGCAACACGTATCGAAGAGACTTCTTTCAGGTTGACGGTGTCTTCCGCAACACGTATCGAAGAGACTTCTTTCAGGTTGTAGGACTTCGAAAAATGTTAATAACTGGAATTGCAATATTTTCCTTGCAAGTTCCTCTTTATATGATAAATGATAATATCTTGCTTATTTTCGACATAGCAGATATTCTCACATATATTTACATTTTGAGTTACCTTGTAACTTCATCGTTCATATTATACTGGCATCAATTCCGTAAATGCATGGCATATGGTTTGAAAGATACTTTTGAACTGTTATATATTATCATTCAGTTACATATTATTGTTGGTGGGCTATTGCTCACCCTTGCTTTATTATTATATCACAACAACTGCTAGACCAGATGACTCGCACAAGGCGCACTCGACGCTGGCGAGGACGATGAGACTACCAGAGCCGAAGAGAAAGCTATTGGTAGGATATATTTATTCTTTCAGTACCAAGTATATGGTCTAGTATGACTTATGCAAATGGATGGCAAAGAGTATGTATTCATATTGAAATTCTTTTGGATTGTAAGAACTCATAATGTGTTTAATAAAATTTGGTCGTTACTCTGATTTCATCTCTGGGACTATAACGGGTGTGTTTTATATTGTTGTGTTGGGTCATAAAGATGTAATTTATTTTATGTTGAGGTAAGTTCAAGTATTGTGGACCGGATCTGGGGGTGTTACACTAGCCCCTTTTTCAGAGGTCACGGATGGTGCAATGAAAGTTCGTGAGCTTCCGTCCTTGCGTGAAGCGAGTTGCCGACCACTGGTAAAGAGTGGTAAATCTCGAAAGAGATCCAGAGATTTTCCCTCTGGGAGGTTAAACTTGAATCGATTAAATGGCATAAAACCCAAGTTTCCCTCGTACGTCTGTGAAGACACTTGGTTCATAAAAGAACCTCCTACCGATGGATCTTTCCGTAAAATGGAAGATTCACCAGCAGTTATTGAGGTAGGTAATTCCACCTCGGATGCCTGTGAAGGCATTTGATCTTTAGAAAGATCATCAACCACTTTTATGTTCCGTGAAATGGAACTCAAGATAGTTGCTCCCGTCAATTCAGCCTTATTTACATTTTCACTCATTGGATAAGAAAGATTTTTTCACTAACAGTTGCCGTTACCTCAGGTTCATTGGGTTTACTCCATTTAGAATGAGGTAAAGCGGCCGATGTAACTAACTCCTTATGTGGTGCTGCTGAGGCACTATCTCCCTCAATAATGTGGATGACTGGTCGTTTAAGTGACAATTGAGGTGTAGGAGTTTGTTTTATTTGTGTTTGTATTTGTAGAATGGGCTCTTCAACCAGTGTTAGAGTCGGTGGGATTTCCTGCTCTTGGTCGGGTAAGATGGCCACTGGGGGCTGTAGGAACTGTATTTACTGTGATACAATAGGGAATACAGAGGTTGGGCTAGCAGGGATTGAAATATTACCTTGTCGTATACCTACTCTCACTGGTCTTGGTAACAATGGAAGTGGGACAGTCTTTAGATATTTAGTTAGGACTGTAGGCACATCCGTATAGTTCTTTTTGCTTATGTAATAAATTACATTCGTCTTCATGTAAGAACATTCCACCTTTCGACCATTTTCCGAGTGTACCCTGTCTTCATCATTCAAAAAATCATTTAATATTAGCTGTAGAAACCTTGGATATAGACATTTGACGTTTTGAGTCTGAACATCTCTTGTTCCCAAGTGTTTCATCTTTAAAATGATTTGACCAAGCACTATTTTTCCAAAATTAATCCTCAAATTATTGGCGACCGCATACCCTATTTTTTGAATAAATTCAGGTATCCGATCTGATTCGTTCTATCTGAGGAAAAAACATGGCCAAGAATGTGAAAGAAGAAATTCCAGTACTGGGTTAGAAATGTTCTAGAGATATTACCAGTATTGAAATTGCCATCTTGGTATCTTATAAAACGAAAGAACATTTCAATCTGTTCGGGTGTAGGATCAGAAATGAGATTTTCCATAGGAAAATGAAGAATTCGATTAACATCTCGTTCAGTGACCCTAATCGACCTACCAAACAGTCGATATGTGAATGCACACCCGTCCTGTCCAGAAGTGTTAACCGCACTACAATATAGTTCACGTAATGCATCATGGTTAAGC
The DNA here is from genome assembly GCA_036435485.1 of Saposhnikovia divaricata. NCBI lineage: Eukaryota > Viridiplantae > Streptophyta > Magnoliopsida > Apiales > Apiaceae > Saposhnikovia > Saposhnikovia divaricata. The sequence goes on from CM071600.1 coordinate 34,373,447, forward strand.
TGCACTGGTGTAACTAAAGCATAGCGAATTAATGAATGTTCATTTAGAAATTGTGCCCAAGCCCGAAATTGCTCATCATAGATGGTTTCGATTTGCTGAATGGAAGTAGGATTAGCTTTAGCAATAAAAAACTTCCCTGCAATGCCATTTTCAAAACTTTGAGTAAATTCAAAAACAAGGGTTAGTTTTTATAAAGGATGATGTATAAAGCAAGAATATGAAATCCGATATAAAAACCACCAGCTAGATTGAGAGATCTTTCCGATCAAAGCTCGAAATGTTCATCAATTGTGTGTATATGCTCTGTATATCTGAAAAATGATGATGTTAAACACAAACAAAAACTCATCATTTATAAGGTTTCAAGGTTCAGTGGGTTAGGTGAAATTGTGACAGGTTTTGTTTAAAGAATTCAAACTCTCTAGTAAATTTTCAACCATGTTAGGTAGCCACATTTCATGAATTCAACAATGGAGGCTAACATCTTATCACCGAAACCTGTCAGCCGACCTATCAGCCTATACACATATACACATATTTAATACTTCTAATTATTATGGATTTAAATATAATCACGCAGTAAATTAAGAATTAATCCACAATAATAACCTATAATTAAATAGACATAAAATTAACAAAATATCATTAATTGATATATGTCAATAAAATATTTATTTAATTATGCTACAGTGATATCTCCAGAATAATCCTGCAGATAATCAAATAAAACAAACAAAATCCAGAGAATGAAATTCACTGGCTGCAATAAATTGAACAGACATTTTAAAAGATCATGTGAAATTTAACATACCAAGCTCATTTACCAACCTTGAAAAGGTTGCTTCATCCAAAGCTTTAGTAAAAATGTCTGCCAACTGTTTTTCACTAGGAACAAAATGCAGTTCCACAGTGCCTTCCATCACATGCTCCCTGATGAAATGGTATCTGATGTCTATGTGCTTGGTTCTAGAATGCTACACTGGATTTTGTGATATTGCAATTGCACTCGTGTTGTCACAGAAAATTGGGATCTTTTTAACTTTAACTCCATAGTCAAGTAGTTGATTTCTCATCCATAGAATCTGTGCACAACAACTCCCAGCTGCTATATATTCAGCCTCTGCAGTTGAGGTAGATACTGAGTTCTGCTTCTTTCTGAACCATGAGACCAGCTTGTTTCCCAAGAATTGACAGGTTCCTGTGGTACTTTTTCTATCCATTTTGCAACCTGCATAATCTGCATCTGAGTAACCAATTAGATCAAAACCAGAATCTCTAGGGTACCAAATGCCAAGGTTTGGTGTTCCCTTTAGATATCTGAAAATCCTCTTAATAGTTACCAAGTGAGATTCCCTAGGATCAGCTTGAAATCTAGAACATAAACATGTAGCAAACATAATATCAGGTCTACTAGCTGTTAAGTATAAAAGAGATCCAACCATGCCCCTATAGCTTGTCATGTCCACCTTCTTTTTCTTAGTATTCAGTTCAAGCTTAGTGGCAGTGGCCATGGGTGTTTTTGCAGAAGAGCAATCTGCTAAATCAAACCTTTTTAAAAGATCATAAATGTATTTTGTTTGACTTATAAAAATTCCCTCATTCACTTATTTAACTTGTAAACCAAGAAAATAAGTTAATTCACCCATCATACTCATTTCATATTTACTTTGCATGAGTTTGGCAAACCTCTTGTAAAGTTTCTCATCTGTAGACCCAAATATTACATCATCTACATAAATTTGGTCAAGTATCATAGAGCCATTGACATTTCTATAAAATAGAGTTTTATCAGTAGTACCTCGAATGAAGTGATTTTCTATAAGGAACTGTGAGAGTATGTCATACCAGGCTTTAGGTGCTTGCTTCAGGCTATAGAGTGCTTTGAGTAGAAAGAACACATATTCTGGAAAGTCTGGATCTTCAAAACCAGGCGGTTGACTAACATATACCTCCTCCTCCAGAATTCCATTCAGAAATGCACTCTTGACATCCATTTGATAGACTTTGAAATTTGCATGCGCTGCATAGGCCAGGAAGATCCTTATTGCTTCTAACCTTGCCACTGGTGCAAAGGTTTCTTCAAAATCAATTCCTTCCTCTTGACAGTAGCCTTTAGCAACTAATCTAGCTTTATTCCTTGTGACTATGCCATTCTCATCCATCTTGTTCTTGAATACCCACTTAGTGCCAATCATTGATTTGTCTTTAGGTTTGGGTACAAGTTTCCATACTTCATTTCTTTCAAACTGGTTTAACTCTTCTTGCATTGCTAAAACCCAGTCTGGATCCAGAAGAGCATGTTCAACTTTCTTAGGTTCCTCTTTGGATAGAAAACTGCTACATAAGCATTTTTCTTAAGTTACTCTTCTGGTTTGGACCTTTGCATTAGTATCTCCAATGATAAGCTCAAATGGATGATCCCTGGTCCATTTTCTTTGTGGTGGTAAGTTTGACCTTGAAGAAGTGGCTTCATTTTTTCTGTGTTGATCATTGTGGTTTGTTGTTGAGTTTTGACTGTGAGAAACTCCCCCTGAGTGTATGGCCCTCGAGATTGATGGAGTTCTTGCAGATTCATCAACAGATGCTTCAAATTGATTTCCAACTGATGGTGTAAGTTTCTCTTCAACAGGTGGTTCATTCTGCACTTCAACTGATGATCCTTGTCTGTTTCTCACACCATTTGATCTCCATTCTTCATCATCATCTTCACTTTCTTCACCACTTCTCTCATTCTCAAATGAGAGAGACTCATGAAAACCTTCATCTACTAGACCAGATATTTTCTTGTCATCAAAGACAACATGTATGGACTCCATTACAATGTTTAGTTTTAGGTTGTAGACTCTGTAAGATTTTCCAGCTAAGTATCCAACAAAGATAGCTTCATCTACCTTTGAATCAAATTTTCCAAGATGCTCACCATGATTTTTCAGTACAAAGCATTTGCATCCAAAGACATGCAGAAAGTTGATTGTTGGTTTCTTGCCTTTGAAAAGTTGATAAGGTGTCATGCCTTTTGCTTGATTGACCAAAGAAATATTTTGAGTGTAGCATGCAGTGTTTACAGCTTCTGCCCAGAAGTATGTCGGTAGCTTAGATTCTTCAAGCATTGTCCTTGCAGCTTCAATTAGAGTTCTGTTCTTTCTTTCCACTACACCATTTTGTTGAGGAGTTCTTGGTGCAGAGAATTCTTGGATAATTCCTTCTTCTTCACAAAACTCTCTTATTACAGAATTCTTGAACTCAGTTCCGTTGTCACTTCTAATTCTCCTTACTTTGAGTAAAGGATTATTGTTGACTATCTTGATGTGATTTATAATGACTTCACCTGCATTATCCTTAGAGTGCAGAAAGAATGTCCAAGAGAATTTTGAGAAATCATCAATAATCACAAGACAGTATTTCTTCTTTGAGATTGACAACACATTGACTGGTCCAAAGAGATCCATGTGAAGTAGTTGCAAGGGTTGATCAATTGATGACATTGACTTTGATTTGAAAGAGGCCTTCTTCTGCTTCCCTTTCTAGCATGTATCACACAATCCATCCTTGGAGTAATCCAATTTTGGAATACCTCTAACCAAATCCTTCTTTACCAACTCATTCATTGCTTTAAAACTCAAGTGTGACAGTCTTTTGTGCCAAAGCCATCCTTCATCTACACTTGCCTTGCTGAGAAGACATGTAGTCATGTTTGCATTTGTTGAATTAAAGTCAGCAATGTACACATTTCCTCTTCTATCTCCTTTCAACACTACCTTGTTGTCATTTTTCTTGAAAATGACACAAGCTTCAGATGTGAACCAGACATTCTGGCCTTTGTCACACAGTTGACTGACACTTAGCAAGTTATGCTTAAGTCCATCAACCAGTGCTACTTCTTCAATGACAACATTCCCTTGTGAAATCAAGCCATATCCTCTAGTATATCCTTTGCTGTTGTCTCCAAAGGTAATGTTAGGGCCAGCTCTCTCCTCAAACTTAGTGAGCAGGGTAGAATCTCCAGTCATGTGCCTAGAACAACCACTATCCAGGTACCAAAGATTATTTCCGTGTCCCTGCACACATCAAAATCAAATCAAGTTGATTTTGGTACCCAAGTTTTCTTGGGCCCTGCCTTGTTAGCCTTTTTTCTTATTTTTCAAGCCCTTACTACCCAGGGGTTCTGATTGAGTTAAATCAACCTTAACTCTTGGTGTAGGTTTCTGAAAAATAGGTTGTTTCACTTGCTCACATGCATTAAAACTAGATGTATAATTTGGCATAGTTTGTGCAAACATGTTATTCATCATCCATGGCAACTGAGGCATATTAAAAGCATTGTAATATGGATTATACATGAATGGCATGTTAGCATAATGACTAGATGCATGAGCAGGCTGGACAAACATGTTTGGCATAACATTCATAGCAGGCATAGGTACTGACTTAGGCATACTAGGCACAGAAGCATTCTTAACAGATTTACAGTTGACAAATAAATGATTAACACTACCACAGTTCACACATTCCTTTCGAGGAACATATTTATCAGGTGTGTAATTACTATGTTGGTTAATTCCTACCTTGCCATTTCTATTATTCTTATTAGCCTTAGCCTTAGGTTCAGTCTTTTCTAACTTATCCTTCAATTTCTTGATTGACAAGTTGCCTATGTTTCCTTGTTCAACTGACTTGGTTTTGCTACACTCTCTATTAACAAAGTTCTTATTGACAGGCCCGTACTTCTTATTCAATTTAGTTAAAGTTGCTTTGCTAACAGGCTTAAGTCTCAAAGAACATTCTTTTTCGACTAAATCACTGTCTGAAGCAACTTCCCTATCAACATATAACTTAACTTCTGCTAATTTGTGAAAAGAATCAACTCCTTGTATACTATAAATTTCTTCAGTTTTAGCCTTTGATCCCTTCCACTTAGCAATTAAATCTTGTTCCTCTTTTAACTGTTTTATTAAACACTCTTCTCTTTTCAGAGCCTCAAGTAACTCATTCTTAGCATCCTGGAAATCTCTTTTCATTGTTTCAAAATCAATTAGTTGAGTACTTGCCAATAATGAAAATATACTTTTTATAATAAAACAGACTTTGATACGGGGAATTTCAGAAAATTCCGGCATGAAGTATTCGTAAATCGGACTATCCACCTGTATTACAACCCAAACCAAATTCCAATTAACAATTACAAATAAAACTTAATACACTAGCGATTCCTCACCGAGGATCGATTCCAGGTTATGGTATGAAACAAGAATCTATACTATACAAATTATTACAACTTCTATCTCTTCTATAAATACAAATCACTATACCATCTAATTTGTAGCTTAATCCAAAACCGTGCTCGCCCGCGTTAGCTCTGAAATCTATTCCGAATATGATCATCCTCGCTCTCATTCGCATTTGAAAATATAAGTAGATCATCCTTAAACTTAACTGCAAAGGGTTAGGTAAAACAAAGCAAGAGTGAGCCGAAGAACGCTCAGCAAGTGCATAGTATAGTGAACAACGATTTTACAATATTTCATTGATGAACAATATCAATAATCAAACTATCTCAAGGGAATAACTCAATTTCTATCATACCATTAAACTTTCCATTTTTCATTAAATCATAACCTTCTTCTAAAAAACGTTTCTTTCCATCAAAACATACTTTTCATAAAACTTTTTAAAAACATTTAAGTTGATTATATTATTATCCTGATTACGGACAATACGGGTGATCAACCACGTAAAGTCCCCATTCCTTTGAAATTGGGTTCCCAATTAGGCAACACATTGGCCTTTAATGCTGGCCTAGGACCACCCTAGCCTCTTACGCTAAATAAAAGTGCTGGACTAGGACCACCCTAGCCTCTTACGCTTTTCCAATTTATAAACAAATTTATTATTAATAATTTAAAACATTTCACTTTTCAGTCCTTAAACTCACTGATAACAGATCAGCCCAGTATAAGAAATTTTAAAAACATCTTTAATTAATTAGACCATTTTAATGAGCGACAATAAAGGATTTAGGGACAGTGAAGCATTCGCTATAAAGAATCATAAATAACAAAGCAGTAAGATTAAACTAAGCAGGGTATAGTTCAGCGCAACAGAATCATATATCAACAAGAAACATGATAAATTAAATAACTGAGCAATTACTTAGATTCTAGAAATGGAACAACAATTATAAAGAAAGTAGGGAATAAAGAAAATTCGAAGTTCAACAGGAGATTTAAGTTACTTCAGTAGCTAACCACTTATTTCAAGGATTATCAATTTATGAATTTACGCTGCAAAATTTAAACTGACATGAAAGATTTGAATAGTTTAAAACGAAGATTTAAGAAATTCTCAATTACATAAAGTCTCATTTTTGTCAGCTAAGCACTCATAGGCTTCAGCTGCCAGAACCGGCATGACAATAATGAGTTTAAATAATTAAGAAGATCTCAATTCATTCTTGGTTTTAACCGTCACTGAGCAACACATGCTTCAACGATAGTATAAACCTCGAATTAATTTACAATAATTTGAAAAAAAAAACGCTCTTTGAAGAATATTAATAAAGATGAGGAATATTTAAATAAAATAATTTTAAAAGAATTCAACACCTGAACGATAGGTGAGGAAAATAAACAATGACAAAATAATTTGAGAATGAGTATTTGTAAATTAATAAAAGAAGAATGTTATTGGAATAAAATAAAGGTGTATAAACACTAGCCAAATGGTTTGAAAGGAATATCGTATATTTGACAGAACATGTTTACAATTACTCAGAATAAATATGAAGAATACAATTGCTTGCAAGAATGAATTTCGAAAGAACAATAAATAATACAAAAAGTTTCACATCACTTGAACGATAAGTGAGGGATAATATACTTGCCTCAATATACGGAGTTTCCAGTTCCAACACATTAACTCATTCACTTTACATCCGTTTCTACTTCTTTATACATTGGCCTCTACTCGGCTATACAATCATCTTTCCTCTATACTTTGTCAGTCACTCTGCTCTTATGCTTGACAACTCCGGTAATTATCTCGTTTCTCAAAATTCCATCTACACGTGCGCTGGCTCTTAGCTGACCTCTTATTCGTACCTATAGAAAGGTAAAATACTATTTCAGTACACTAATAATCGTTACCGTCTAACTCGTTCTACCCAAACGCGTCCTATACGCTTTACAATTTATCACATATAACTCATACCGATCATATTCTCGAAATAATAACCTAAAAATCACAAAATCATATAAACGCATAGCACGTAATAATAATGTATACTCATGCTAGTTATCAAATATATCATATCTATTTACAATTACTAGTTATCAATTTACTATAGAAATTACAAAATAATTCTAACAAAAATTGGACAACACCTCCTCTAAAATATCCTCTAACCTGTCGGAATACAATCATCAAATCAAAACATCCTTATACCACCATACACAACTCAATTCACAGTAGGTACATTTCCTTTTAATACTCAAAATTCAACTAATACCCTTATTGGCAGTTATACTTATTATTATAAATATAATATACAATTTGCAACTCATATAACATATCCATTAATCCCTAACAGTTATCAGAATAACTAGTAAGTACTTAACGATTCATAATATAACTAGTCATCATTTATAATTTAACTTAAAATTAAATTAGCAAATGAAACTTAAATCATAATCCATGTAAACACTTAAAATCGAACAATTCACATAATTCGAATGGTATTTATAATCGAGAAAACTAAATAATAAATAGTATTTTTAGAAAAAATTTGACGACATCCCCTTTGTACGGGTAGCCTACCAGTCGGAATAGAACCGACACCAATCATCAATAATTACCAATTACCATCTCTGTACAGCATACCACTATTTAATTCACCTAAACAATTAGAACCAATAATACAATTACCATCCACATCGACAATTTACATTTAACCATACCGACATACAACAATAAAAAAAATTATCCGAAAACAATGTGTTACATAATTAAATTAGGACTCAGAATAATCATCACCATCCACCGTAGGCTCGCCGAAACTCATCGCCGACGGTGGCAAAATCCGGAGGTACCCAAAAAATTCGGGTCCATCGACGGACCCCACTCATTCGTATTACAATCGATTTCCCCAAAATTAATAATCATTGAAGCCATTACAGTACTACGTAAGCATTCATCAATCGAAACTTTAACAAGGAAACCAACGAACAGCTGCCAGCAACATTTCGTCCATACATACAAATTGTAAGAACACATAACCGTACCCAGTTATACAATCATGAACTAGAGATAATCAAACAGAATTTTAACACTAAACAGTCGATAAACCGCAAGAAGAATCAGCACACAATCAAGGCCACACGAACTCTCGAGTACCCATACTCAAAATCAGAGCACACCCACACACCATAAACTCGCGCACAAATAGGGGAGCACATAATGCTATGCATCACACACACGAAGACACACACGGTTTACACATAAACACGCACACACCCATAGAGACATGCACACGACTTGGTATATACAGACACACGTCATATAGTACACACACAGCCACTCAACGTAGCAACACCATAGATACACATTGAAGGTAGTGTTTTTCGAAGTTCGTTCACAGGGAAGGACTCTCAATATCGATTTCGAGTAGATTGCCTCTTACAATTTAGAAGAATGAACCAAGGGGGGTTTTGAGTTTGGTTAAGGTGTTTTAACAAACACCTTGCCTACGATAACTAAATTGCTACAAAAATACAACTAAGTTAATGGCTAAAATCCAAATTTGCTAACACAACAACACAATGAGTAAATTAACAAGATAAGAGGCATTTGACCCAAGGATTATGGAAACTCAAGCACTTCAACCCAACAAGCAAGATATATCCAACTCTACCTAACCAAGATAATTGGTGAAGCACACAATCACTTATTTCTCTTCTAAAAACACTAATTTAGTGAAGCACATAAATTAGCTCTCTTGATAATAGCTACCAATAATGAAGCACTACTAGTATAACCAAATCAAGGAATTAAACAAAGAGAGGCTAGGACAAACCCAAGGATGAGAAGCTCAACCAAGGTATTTGCACTTGAATGTTGTGGATTTAGGTACACTAAATCTTGTGCTACTATAATGAATGAACTAACGATTACGTATTAGAACAATCAATTAGCAATTGAAGATACGAGAAGAGTAAGGTGAAGCAACTTACAATCTCCAAACAAAATCATAAGCAATACATCACAAGCATTCAAGATAGAGTGAAAATAAACCTTACTTAAATGAAATGGGTTTTGATACAAGAGATCCTCCTTGAGCCAAATAAATGGAGTTAGTTACTCATAATCAATGCTAGATTACAAGTAATTAATGTCTCCTCTCTAATTCCTACTAACCCTAATTGTGTTCTTGAAGAGGCAAAGAAGAAGATGAAGTTGTAGGTTAGAAGTTATATTAGGTTAAGTTCTGAGAGATGTTTTTGTTTACTTCTCATTTAATACACAGCAGGACTTGTACGGCCTGTTGAACGGCCGTACAGCTGCCCGTACGAGATAAACTCTTCAATATAATGCATTAAACACCTCCCGGCATCACGAGCTTGCATCTTCTAACTTCCCTCTTGAATAATCTTCGCTTTCATGCCCAAATTAAGCCATCTTTTCAACAATTAAGCACGAGGCACTGAAAGATGAAAAACATAACAAATATTAATAAAACAACATTCGAAACTAACAAAAATGCAGAAGAATAAAAGACAAAACGTGTATAAAATACACGTTATCAAATCTTCCCCCACTTAAACTTTGCTAGTCCCGAGCAAACTAAAATTAACATAACCATATACTCCTAACTAGTACCACTTCCGTAGGTGATCACGGTTGCATTTGGCTTATGCAACAAGCCCTTGGAACCCCTAGGTAGCCCTAGTGGACGAGTGAGTTCTCGTGAGGGTTTATAGATGATGTACCCACAAAATCACAAAAATCACCAATAAACAAAAAACTAACAATACCTACAAAATAAGCTAACTACTACACTCACATGTCCGAGCCGTCTACTTGTAACTAAAATCAAACATATAGAGCTATTCACCTTGTCATCCACTAAAACGAGCTAACAACCAATTCAAGAATCAAGATGACACACCTTGTGCAAAATGTAACCATGACATTAAAGATAGAATGAATGCACTTCAATCATGAACACTAGACAAGATGATCACAAAGCATACACGGCTTCGCATTAAGAAGATGAAATTGTATGGTGAAAAATCTCACATCTCTCAATTATGCATCACACAAGTATGGGCTAGAGATTTCACTCAACTCCAAGTCTAAATGCATGCGCTCTACTTGACCTTGCATGTTCACCTAAATTCCGGATTGCACCAAAAACAAGGAATTCATAAAATGGGTTGTAATGAGGCTTGGGTGAAGGTGTGAAAATTTAAGTTCAAGGAAGGTGTAAAAGTCTCGCTAGTTGAGTCAAAATGACGCTTGCTCGCTTCATCCACCAAATTCTCAAACTAAAGAATGTCTTCACTCATTTACAATTACAAAACACAACCACATTTACCAAGAAAATTGAAACAAAATAAAGTACAAAGATTTATTGCTTTTTTTTCTATTTCTCTTTTTTTTTGAAGCATCCCCTTTATTATTATTTTTTTTACCAAAGGGAATGCATAACATAAAAAAAATACTACAAAGAACTTTGAACCACATCTAGATATACACATCAAACTAGTTCCCACTTACAATAAATAGAATTCTTCCTCTTCACAATTTCTCCAAATTCACATGATTTCCAATCAATTCTTTTTCCAAGACTCAACTAGCTCAACTAGGTCGAGAGTGAAGTATTTGGCTATGACTCATGTATAAAAGGGGAAAGTGACGAAGAAAAATATGATATAAGCTTCAAAGGGGGTAACTAGGGATTATTTCATGGTTCATAAGCTAAAAAGGCCAAAAAGGTTATCCTAAATAGAATTTCCTTATTATGGTGCATCCATGAATGAAGGTTTAATGCAAGCCCTAGAGCAACAAACACACATAAAGAGTGAGCAACACACAAGCAAAAGAATCATCGTTCAAGGCCTCACAAGGTTTAAGTTGTAATAACATCTTCTCGATTTGATTCCATGCATTCTAAGAGATAATCGTCATGCTCACAATTTAATTACAAACATCTAGACTTTTCATGCCATTTTAAGTGTGTGTGTGCAATAAGGTGCATCAAAATTATAGATTCACATCAAATTGATAATGGTAGACACGAAATAGGAGAAAACAAGGCTGCAAGCTCACAATGTCATAAATTTTACAAACAAGTAAACACACTCATGACTAAACTTATTTCCCACATGCAAACAAAACGGACATCAAATGAAACAAAAAAGATTACTAATACTAACTACGCATATTATACAAGGATGAACATAAACAATCCTTCCCCCACTTAAAACATGGCATGTCCTCATGCATGACAAATAAAATGAAGTAGAGATATGAGTGAAAGAGAACTCCCCTAAAAATAAATAAAAAGGACCGGGAGCACCACTCATATTTGCCAAAATCCAACTCCGAAATTGCACGTCAAGAATTTAATAAATGCCACCAATCACAATCATCCCAACGAAAATAACAGACAAGCCAAAATCCAACACCCTACAAAGCTCTGCAATACACTAATTAAGGAAATACAAATAAAAAAAATATTTGTTTTTGTTTTTTTTTTAAAAAATAAAATAGAATAAAATAAAATAAAATAACTAACCAAAAAAAAAATCAAATCAAATTTAAAACTGAAATAATAATAAAAGCAAAAATCAAATTTAAAATTAAAATAAAATAAAATAAAATAAAATAACTAAGTAATTAATAATAAAATAAAAAAATCAAAATTTTAAAACTAAAATAATAATAAAATCAAAAATCAAATTTAAAACTAAAACTAAAATAAAATAAATAAATAAAGTAAAAAAAATCAAATTGAGAATTAAAATAAAATAAAATAAAATAACTAACAAATTAAAATTCTAAAGTGAAATAAAATTTATTCTTGAATTTATATAAATACTTAGTTTTAGAAAATGAAAAACTAAAATAAAATTAAAAAGAATTAAATTTTGTTTTTTTGGTTTTTTTTTAAAAAAAAAGATAAAATAAAATGAAATAAAATTAAAATTAAAAAAAAATACAATAAGAATAATAAGAATAATAATAATAATAATAATAATAATAATAATAATAAAAATAAAAATAAAAATAAAAAACTAACAAATTAATAATAAATCAAAATCAAATTTTAAAATTGAAATAAAATAAAATAAAATAATCAAATTTAAAAGTAAAATCAAATAAAATCAAATAACTAAAAATTAATAAAAAAAATAAAAAAATTCAAAAATCAAATTCAAAGTGAATTTAAATTGATTCTTAAATTTCTACAAATTAATTATTTAGAAAATTGAAATTTGAAAACCAAAATCAAAATGAAAAAGAAAAAAGAAAAAAAGAAATGTAAGAAATTTAAAAATGAAAATAAAACAAAAAAAACAAAAAGATTACAATAAACAAAAACAAAAAAAAAAGAAAAGAAAAGACAAAACAAAAAAAGAAAAGAACAGGAGGCGAGGTGGGAATTAACGCGGGGGGCGGGGGGCGGGGGGCGGGGGGGGAGGGAATTACGGGAAGGGGAGAAAAAAAAAGGGAAAGGAGGGAGATGGTGGATATGTGGACTGTGGGGAGGAATGGCGTACGGTGCTGGGAGTAGGAGCAGTAGTGGGTAGATGGGATGCACTTTTGGTGGTGGCTGTTGAAGGTGTAGACAGGGGGGGCAAAGTTGTTTTGCTCTGTTTTTTTTTTTTTTTGCTGTACAGCCTGTTCAACAAGTAGGTAGTACTTTGAGAATTCCCCTCATTTTGAACTAAGCTCTCGACAGAACCCTCAAAATTTTGTACAGGCTGTTGCACGGTCTGTAGCCCGTACGATAGCCCGTACAGTCCTGAAAATTTACAAAATTGTATTATTATTTTTTTTTTCTTTTTTTTTTTAGAAAATTTCCACAGATCCTTGAATGCTTGAACAAAATATTAATTCCTGAAAACATGAACAAACACATCAAGACAAGTGTGGAACAAATATAAAAATCATAAAAATTAGAATTAACGATACTAAATATTATTGAACGGGGAATTTATTATTAATTTTTTTTTGAAAATCTATTATAAAATTCATTAATCACACCACCAAAATATATAATTTTTTTTTTGGGTTATTTTCTTAGAATTAAAATAGATGAAAAATGGAATCCCCACTCACTAATATTTAGATCAATATGCAAAACACCATGCATAAATGCAAGCGAGGAATAAAATCTAACACACACATAAAAATATAAAAATACATGCGTACCTTGGGTTGCCTCCCAAAAAGCGCTTTGTTTATTGTCGTTGGCTCGACTTATTTATACAACTATTCTAACTAATGAGGTGAAAAAGCAAATAAATGCACATACCTACGAATTAATAATAAAAACAAGGTGTGCAAATATACATTTGATCCATAAAAATATAAAAATATTTTTATGATCTTCAGATGTTCAGGAGACTTTGAAAAGGCAAAGTAGTTAGAAAAATCGTCAGAATAATCATTATAACTACGACTCAAAAATTGTTCCCAAATTGGATCCTTATATACCCAAACAAAAATTTCAACCTCATCAATCTTAAGCTCAAATTCCTTCTCAATTTCAATTGGACATTCATCAATTTTTATCTCATCTACCAATTCATTAAGCTCAAAGGAATTTTCTAAATTTGGTAGATCCTCAACTACATCCAATTTATCATTGTCAAGCTTAGGGCAATCGTCAACTAAACAAGCAAATTCATCATGCACAACATTTTCATCAATAACAAAACAAGAATCATGATCATTAGGAGAATTGACCTCCTCTAATCGACTCACGGATTCGGCTAGTTGACTCATTTGCTCTTCCAAGTTGGATATGCTTTGAGAAGTGATGTTTTCCAAGTTGGATATACTTTGAAAAGTGGCGTTTTGAAATTGGAGGTTGTTTGCCGCCATTTGTTTCATCAGTTCTTCAAGTGATGACAATGTAGATGAAGAAGACCCTTGATGGTCTTGGGAATTATATTGCGGATCATAACATTGATTTTTAAAAGCAAGTTGGAGGTTGTTTGCCGCCACTTGGTTTATCATCTCCTCTAATGATGATAAGGAAGATGAAGAAGACCCTTGATGGTCTTGGAAATTATATCGCGGATCATAACATTGATTTTCACAAGCATATGAATAATCGATGCTAGGAGGGTAAGGAACATAGCATGAGTTTGTAGAATATAAAGAATTCACCTGATATGCATTTAAATTCTGAAAAGAATTAAAATCTTGATATCGTTCTTGATCGTAGGTGAAATCTTGAGCGTTATTCCAACCAAAACAATTATTCATCATCTCCTGAAAGAGTTAGTTGTCTATATCTAATAAACATGAAGACACACCAATAAACAAGAAACAAAGAAAGAAAGAAAAAAATTATATACAAAGATAAAATCTAAAATATAAGAAACAATTAACTCAAAATTAATATTGTTGCCTTCCCCGGCAGCGGCGCCAATTTGAAGGTAGTGTTTTTCGTAGTTCGTTCACAGGGAAGGACTATCAATATTGATTTCGAGTAGATTATCTCTTACAATCTAGAAGTGTGTAAATGGGGGGGGGTTTTGTAATTGTAAATGAGTGAAGACATTCTTTAGTTTGAGAATTTGGTGGATGAAGCGAGCAAGCGTCATTTTGACTCAACTAGCGAGACTATCTTTCTCTACCTAACCAAGATAATTGGTGAAGCACACAATCACTTATTTCTCTTCTAAAAACACTAATTTAGTGAAGCACATAAATTAGCTCTCTTGATAATAGCTACCAATAATGAAGCACTACTAGTATAACCAAATCAAGGAATTAAACAAAGAGAGGCTAGGACAAACCCAAGGATGAGAAGCTCAACCAAGGTATTTGCACTTGAATGTTGTGGATTTAGGTACACTAAATCTTGTGCTACTATAATGAATGAACTAACGATTACGTATTAGAACAATCAATTAGCAATTGAAGATACGAGAAGAGTAAGGTGAAGCAACTTACAATCTCCAAGCAAAATCATAAGCAATACATCACAAGCATTCAAGATAGAGTGAAAATAAACCTTACTTAAATGAAATGGGTTTTGATACAAGAGATCCTCCTTGAGCCAAATAAATGGAGTTAGTTACTCATAATCAATGCTAGATTACAAGTAATTAATGTCTCCTCTCTAATTCCTACTAACCCTAATTGTGTTCTTGAAGAGGCAAAGAAGAAGATGAAGTTGTAGGTTAGAAGTTATATTAGGTTAAGTTCTGAGAGATGTTTTTGTTTACTTCTCATTTAATACACAGCAGGACTTGTACGGCCTGTTGAACGGCCGTACAGCTGCCCGTACGAGATAAACTCTTCAATATAATGCATTAAACACCTCCCGGCATCACGAGCTTGCATCTTCTAACTTCCCTCTTGAATAATCTTCGCTTTCATGCCCAAATTAAGCCATCTTTTCAACAATTAAGCACGAGGCACTGAAAGATGAAAAACATAACAAATATTAATAAAACAACATTCGAAACTAACAAAAATGCAGAAGAATAAAAGACAAAACGTGTATAAAATACACGTTATCACACATGTATATATATATAATCAGTAAAGAGGGAGGGAGAAAAGATGAGGTGGGTGAGAGAGGGAAGAACCTTCGAGAAAGAGATTGAGAGTTTGAGAGAAGTATCGAGAGATTGATTTGGGAGAGAGAAAGAAATGAGAACAGCCCAACTGAATTAGGGATTAGGGCCTGTTAAATTGGGGAAAAAGATAGGGGAAGTATTGTAATAACACCCAGCTGAAAAATCAAATAAACATCTAATTAGTGGTCTTTAATAATTTGAATTTAAATATAAATGGGTGAAAATTTAAAATTTTCATTTTTAAAACGTAGAGTACAAAATTACGGACGCCCACATATTTTTAAAATAATTTTAGGATAAAAAATGAATTAAATATGAATTTTACAAGTTTTGATCCTTTTAATGAAATAAAACTCTTAAAATCATTTTAAAATACCGAAACACCAAAAAAAATTCACCCAATAATTTTAAAAACTAAATAAATATACAAAAATGATATTAAAAAAGATTTTGTAATTTTTAATAACTCTGATGATTTTATAAAAATTTTCAAAGATCAATAATGCATGATTTAAATAGATTTAAATCGTCAAAATTTCAAATAAAATTACACAGACCCACATTTCACATATACATCATCATATAAGCACATAAACATGATGTCACAAATATTTAATCCTAAAAAAATTCACCTTATATAATCCACGTTTAATATTAAATAATTAAATAATAATAATAACAAATACGATATTTTCTAGGGCGTTATATCTTTCCCCTTTAATAGGATTCTGTCATCAGAATCAATCTTAAGAAAACATAAAGACAATATTACTCAACCATTTCTCCTTCAATTTCCATGTCATCCCTTCCTCACTAGCATTCCTTTATATCAATTCACATATCGATAGGCTCATCCAGTAGGCATTCGAATTAATAACATAAACTTAATCCTTTGGTTTGCATGTCTCGTTAATTCTAGATACTAATCACTCGTACGTGACGATCCTTTACTACCGAAAATCGGACATGACCTATTCGTATAATGGACTATGCCCTGTACACAACGCCTCATGTACTAACCCAATCATCAATAATAATTCGCGTATATATATAATACTAAAACAAAATCTGTCTCGACTGAAAGCAATTGGTACAACTTCCACGCTCCTACTCATAATCAGATTGGCTCAGATAAAACTTTGAGAAAAAGAATATCAAGAAATCCCCCAATCATTCTTACTCCCCTTTCAACGTACAATGTTACTCGAGGAGGGAATAACTGGGAAACTTCTATCCATCCTCAATCCCATTGTTTTACTGAGTAATCTTTAGGAAACTAATAACCATTTACCTTGAAACGTATACATCTTATTCGCAATACAAACTATTCTGGGGTCACTTCCCTTCAATACCACTCAAAATCAAACTCCAACTCTAATATCCCCCAATATCAAAACTCGACTTCCGAACCATTACTCTATATATCTTACAAATCGTTAAAATTTAAACTCTAAACATTATAACTCCCATATCAATAACTCATTTCCTTGAACCATTTCATTCTTCCACATTCGTCAACTTCACCTTTTACTTCCGTCAACTCCGATTGGTACTTCCTACTTTCCTCAAACGATTCATTCGCAATAATCTAGACCTTTGAATCCTGTATAAGCACATTCGATCCTTCCTCATTCGTCCGGTTGCCCTAGTACTAGAGGGGTTCTAAATCTCTTCGTTGAATTCTGAAAGCTTTCTTCACATTGAGTTCTACATTTCCTTCTTGGTAAGCGTGTCCACCGCTATAGCTATCTTGGTAAAATCTTTGACAACCTTCGATAATTCCTGGCTGGTCCTACAAAACTTTCGATCTCTGCTTTAACATCAATTCTCAAACCTAATCATCCAATTCATAGTCTACGTAAATGTGGCTTGGACAACTCAAAATGTCATCGTCTCCATCTTTACCGCATTCAATCACTGATAGCTTTAGGAATCATAAAGATTTATAACAAAAGAAATCAATACAATGGACAGGTGTTAGCAGGTATAAATATAAGGTGAGTTTTGGTTTGATAAGAATTTTATAAAAGAATTTAACTGAGAGATCATTATGATCATTGAACTAATTTCATGTTGCATTTGTCACTTAGGTCAACCGCCATAGCACAAGAAGGGGGGCAGCCTTCTGTACTTTCATGACAAACACAATCATTGGCGTCCCACCAGACCTCTATCACATAGATAAGATGTCCCTGAATCCCCTATATACGTAGGGTTGTTCATCCCAGTCAGAATAAATAAGGTTAAGTGTTCAGATAAAATAAAAGAGTTCAAAAGTTTTAAGGGTTTACATGTATAACGTTGAATAAAGAATAGCAATATTCGGGGAAAATAGAAAGAATTCAAGGGTCTCAATAATTTACATGCACCATGTTGAATCAAGTGATCCCCTGGAAAATAGAGGTATCTCTGAAAAATAGGAATGTGTTTAAATGAATCTGAAAAATTCATCATCGATTAAAGTATAGTTGATTATCAAAGGTGATGGGGTATTATCAAAAAAAGAAGAAACAGAAAGGAAGGTTAAATCTCCTTAATCAATAAATTAAATGAAATCAACGGGTAGTAATGAACAAACACGCTCTTATTCCAACACATACTAGAACTCGCATTTCGCATCTTGTTTACAATCCTTTCACACTTTTTATTATATCGCTCGCGGGGTAACTAAAGTTGGAAAAGAAACTATAGAAGGTACACGAAGGTCTGCACGTAGCGTCTTCCAAGCCGATAGCTCCGATCGTCTATTTAGCGTATGTTGTTCCGAATTATCTGCCTCGTCCTAAATTGAGTATCCGGATGAATCAAATTTCTGCTTGCACGATATGTCGAAATACTAAAGAACGTCGCAACAATCGTCCTACTGTCCTAAGACGAATCCTATCCTAAATCGTCCTATCTAATGTCCCACTTAAATACGTATACCTAATCATTCTAACTTGTTTCAGTGACCATAACCTACCGCTCTGATACCAACCTAAAACGCCCCGACTTCCCAATAATGAAAATATACTTTTTATAATAAAACAGACTTTGATACGGGGAATTTTAGAAAATTCCGGCATGAAGTATTCGTAAATCGGACTATCCACCTGTATTGCAACCCAAACCAAATTCCAATTAACAATTACAAATAAAACTTAATACACTAGCGATTCCTCACCGAGGATCGATTCTAGGTTATGGTATGAAACAAGAATCTATACTATACAAATTATTACAACTTCTATCTCTTCTATAAATACAAATCACTATACCATCTAATCTGTAGCTTAATCCAAAACCGTGCTCGCCCGCGTTAGCTCTGAAATCTATTCCGAATAGGATCATCCTCGCTCTCATTCGCATTTGAAAATATAAGTAGATCATCATTAAACCTAACTGCAAAGGGTTAGGTAAAACAAAGCAAGAGTGAGCCAAAGAACGCTCAGCAAGTGCATAGTATAGTGAACAACAATTTTACAATATTTCATTGATGAACAATATCAATGATCAAACTATCTCAAGGGAATAACTCAATTTCTGTCATAGCATAAAACTTTCCATTTTTCATTAAATCATAACCTTCTCAAAAACGTTTCTTTCTATCAAAACATACTTTTCATAAAACTTTTTAAAAACATTTAAGTTGATTATATTATTATCCTGATTACGGACAATACGGGTGATCAACCACGTAAAGTCCCCATTCCTTTGAAATTGGGTTCCCAATTAGGCAACACATTGGCCTTTAATGCTGGACTAGGACCACCCTAGCCTCTTACGCTAAATAAAAGTGCTGGACTAGGACCACCCTAGCCTCTTACGCTTTTCCAATTTATAAACAAATTTATTATTAATAATTTAAAACATTTCACTTTTCAGTCCTTAAACTCACTGATAACAGATCAGCCCAGTATAAGAAATTTTAAAAACATCTTTAATTAATTAGACCATTTTAATTAGCGACAATAAAGGATTTAGGGACAGTGAAGCATTCGCTATAAGGAATCATAAATAACAAAGCAGTAAGATTAAACTAAGCAGGGTATAGTTCAGCGCAACAGAATCATATATCAACAAGGAACATGATAAATTAAATAACTGAGCAATTACTTAGATTCTAGAAATGGAACAACAATTATAAAGAAAGTAGGGAATAAAGAAAATTCGAAGTTCAACAGGAGATTTAAGTTACTTCACTAGCTAACCACTTTTTTCAAGGATTATCAATTTATGAATTTACGCTGCAAAATTTAAACTGACATGAAAGATTCGAATAGTTTAAAACGAAGATTTAAGAAATTCTCAATTACATAAAGTCTCACTCTTGTCAGCTAAGCACTCATAGGCTTCAGCTACCAGAACCGGCATGACAATAATGAGTTTAAATAATTAAGAAGATCTCAATTCATTCTTGGTTTTAACCGTCACTGAGCAACACATGCTTCAACGATAGTATAAACCTCGAATTAATTTACAATAATTTGAAAAAAAAACGCTCTTTGAAAAATATTAATAAAGATGAGGAATATTTAAATAAAATAATTTTAAAAGAATTCAACACCTGAACGATAGGTGAGGAAAATAAACAATGACAAAATAATTTGAGAATGAGTATTTGTAAATTAATAAAAGAAGAATGTTATTGGAATAAAATAAAGGTGTATAAACACTAGCCAAATGGTTTGAAAGGAATATCGTATATTTGACAGAACACGTTTACAATTACTCAGAATAAATATGAAGAATACAATTGCTTGCAAGAATGAATTTCGAAAGAACAATAAATAATACAAAAAGTTTCACATCACTTGAACGATAAGTGAGGGATAATATACTTGCCTCAATATACGGAGTTTCCAGTTCCAACACATTAACTCATTCACTTTACATCCGTTTCTACTTCTTTATACATTTGCCTCTACTCGGCTATACAATCATCTTTCCTCTATACTTTGTCAGTCACTCTGCTCTTATGCTTGACAACTCTGGTAATTATCTCGTTTCTCAAAATTCCATCTACACGTGCGCTGGCTCTTAGCTGACCTCTTATTCGTACCTATAGAAAGGTAAAATACTATTTCAGTACACTAATAATCGTAACCGTCTAACTCGTTCTACCCAAACGCGTCCTATACGCTTTACAATTTATCACATATAACTCATACCGATCATATTCTCGAAATAATAACCTAAAAATCACAAAATCATATAAACGCATAGCACGTAATAATAATGTATACTCATGCTAGTTATCAAATATATCATATCTATTTACAATTACTAGTTATCAATTTACTATAGAAATTACAAAATAATTCTAACAAAAATTGGACAACACCTCCTCTAAAATATCCTCTAACCTGTCGGAATACAATCATCAAATCAAAACATCCTTATACCATACACAACTCAATTCACAGTAGGTACATTTCCTTTTAATACTCAAAATTCAACTAATACTCTTATTGGCAGTTATACTTATTATTATAAATATAATATACAATTTGCAAGTCATATAACATATCCATTAATCCCTAACAGTTATCAGAATAACTAGTAAGTACTTAACGATTCATAATATAACTAGTCATCATTTATAATTTAACTTAAAATTAAATTAACAAATGAAACTTAAATCATAATCCATGTAAACACTTAAAATCGAACAATTCACATAATTCGAATGGTATTTATAATCGAGAAAACTAAATAATAAATAGTATTTTTAGAAAAATTTTGACGGCATCCCCTTTGTACGGGTAGCCTACCAGTCGGAATAGAACCGACACCAATCATCAATAATTACCAATTACCATCTCTGTACAGCATACCACTATTTAATTCACCTAAACAATTAGAACCAATAATACAATTACCATCCACATCGACAATTTACATTTAACTATACCGACATACAACAATAAAAAAAATTATCCGAAAACAATGTGTTACATAATTAAATAAGGACTCAGAATAATCATCACCATCCACCGTCGGCTCGCCGAAACTCATCGCCGACGGTG
This sequence comes from Saposhnikovia divaricata, assembly GCA_036435485.1. NCBI lineage: Eukaryota > Viridiplantae > Streptophyta > Magnoliopsida > Apiales > Apiaceae > Saposhnikovia > Saposhnikovia divaricata. The sequence continues at coordinate 34,395,273 of CM071600.1, forward strand.
GCAAAATCCGGAGGTACCCGAAAAATTCGGGTCCATCGACGGACCCCACTCATTCGTATTACAATCGATTTCCCCAAAATTAATAATCATTGAAGCCATTACAGTACTACGTAAGCATTCATCAATCGAAACTTTAACAAGGAAACCAACGAACAGCTGCCAGCAACATTTCGTCCATACATACAAACTGTAAGAACACATAACCGTACCCAGTTATACAATCATGAACTAGAGATAATCAAACAGAATTTTAACACTAAACAGTCGATAAACCGCAAGAAGAATCAGCACACAATCAAGGCCACACGAACTCTCGAGTACCCATACTCAAAATCAGAGCACACCCACACACCATAAACTCGCGCACAAATAGGGGAGCACATACTGCTATGCATCACACACACGAAGACACACACGGTTTACACATAAACACGCACACACCCATAGAGACATGCACACGACTTGGTATATACAGACACACGTCATATAGTACACACACAGCCACTCAACGTAGCAACACCATAGATACACATGTATATATATAATCAGTAAAGAGGGAGGGAGAAAAGATGAGGTGGGTGAGAGAGGGAAGAACCTTCGAGAAAGAGATTGAGAGTTTGAGAGAAGTATCGAGAGATTGATTTGGGAGAGAGAAAGAAATGAGAACAGCCCAACTGAATTAGGGATTCGGGCCTGTTAAATTGGGGAAAAAGATAGGGGAAGTATTGTAATAACACCCAGCTGAAAAATCAAATAAACATCTAATTAGTGGTCTTTAATAATTTGAATTTAAATATAAATGGGTGAAAATTTAAAATTTTCATTTTTAAAACGTAGAGTACAAAATTACGGACGCCCACATATTTTTAAAATAATTTTAGGATCAAAAATGAATTAAATATGAATTTTACAAGTTTTGATCATTTTAATGAAATAAAACTCTTAAAATCATTTTAAAATATCGAAACACCAAAAATAATTCACCCAATAATTTTAAAAACTAAATAAATATACAAAAATGATATTACAAAAGATTTCGTAATTTTTAATAACTCTGATGATTTTATAAAAAATTTCAAAGATCAATAATGCATGATTTAAATAGATTTAAATCGTCACAATTTCAAATAAAATTACACAGACCCACATTTCACATATACATCATCATATAAGCAAATAAACATGATGTCACACATATTTAATCCTAAAAAAATTCACCTTATATAATCCACGTTTAATATTAAATAATTAAATAATAATAATAACAAATACGATATTTTCTAGGGCGTTATAATTTTAATGTGACATGCATGTTATACAATTCATTAGACATTTCATTAACAACATTATCACATTCATCTTTGGAAAGTTCAGTTAGGTTTGTAGAGTATACCTGGTTGCTTGCTGAACTAGCCTCTTCATCAGTTTCGTTTGCCATGAGTGCAAGATTGACAAACTCCTCTTCTGCATCTGAGTCACCTCCAGTAGCCCAGTCACTATCTTTTGACACGAATGCTCTCCCTTGTTGCTTGAGAAGATCAAAATATTTCTTCTTGTAATCAACAGCTTCAAACTGCTTCTTTTCTTTCTCAGCTTGGGATTTCCTGTATTCATTGGCAAAGTGACCAGCAATTCCACAGCTATAGCATTTGATCTTTGATCTTTCAACCACATCCTTGTTCGGTTGATAGTTTTTCTTGAATTGCCCGGTTCCTGCTGGATTCTTCCTGAATCTTAGCTTCGAAAATCTCTTTGACAGAAATGCCAAATACTCATCTAGATCTCCAGCTTCATCCTCACTTAATGCATCAGGTTCTTCAATCATCTTGCTTTTACCTTTACTAGTTTCAGCTTCACCTTAACAAGGTTTTGAACTTAGTGTGGCTTCTACACTCTTCATTCTTCCACCACCTTGGATTATTGGAATATTGGCCACCAAGGCAACAGATCCACCTTTCTTCTAGATTTTCTCCACTTCCTCATCTTGCTGCATTTCAAGCTCATAGGTCTTCAGGATGCCATACAGTCTCTCAAATGTAAAATCTTTGTAGTCCTGAGAGTTCCTCAACGAGACTGTCACTGGCTTCCATTCCTTAGGAAGAGATCTCAGAAACTTTAGGTTGGAGTCCTTGGTTTCATATTTTCTCCCATACAACTTTAGACCATTCAGTAACTTTTGAAATCTACTGAATATGTCTGTTAGATTTTCACCAGAGAAGTAGTGAAAATGCTCATATTGTTGTATTGGGAGATGCATTTTATTTTCTCTGACTTGCTCAGTTCCTTCACAGATTGTTTGAATAGTGTCCCACACTTGCTTGGCAGTGGTGCAGTTTATAACACAATCAAACATATCTTGGTCGATGCCATTGAATAGGATGTTCATAGCCTTCTTATCTTTGTGAATCTCCTCCAAGTCTTCATCTGTGTACTCAACTTGATTCTTTGGAATAGGCCTCCCAGTAGCTACAGTGGCAGCATCTTGACCAATCCCAGAGTTGGCCTTCATTGGAACATGAGGTCCTTTCTCTATGCAATCTACATAGCCTTCATCAATGGCTGAGAGATGAAGGTGCATCTTTACTTTCCAGTGAAAGTAATTATCTTTGTCAAGCATTGGAATCTTCACACCTGTATCCTTCCTTCCCATGGTTTTGATGTTTAGACTTCTTGTATGTTAGAAGCTTGCTCTGATACCAATTGTTAGGTCCCGAAGTATCGTAGAAGGGGGGGTTGAATACGATACTACCAAAAAAAGTAATTCTGAGAATATATCTTTATTGATAATAAACTCGAAGGGGTGTTACAACTTCTAATCCAATGGATTAGCTTCAAAACCAGAACACTCCTAAGGATAGTTTAGGCACGAGGACCTTCTACCCGACACTTCCTGAAAGCGGGCTAAGCTGACTTTCCTACTAGATGGACTGTCTAGCAGCTTACACTCCTAAGGATAGTTTAGGCACGAGGACCTTCTACCCGACACTTCCTGAAAGCGGGCTAAGCCGACTTTCCTACTAAATGGACTGTTTAGCAGCTTACACTGAGAAGATATAAAAGAGAGAAGAGAGAGTTGTGTTTTGAAATGAAATACAACAGGCCTATTTATAGGTTTTAGAAAGTTACTATTTGACACTATTCCAACAACCCCCAAATAGTAACCGAGCACTATTCCAACAACCCCCAAATAGTAACCGGGCACTATTTCACCAACCCCCAAATAGTAACAGTTGGGTACTATTCATATGAATAGTGATTTCGGATACTATTCACATGAATAGTAATTTCGGATACTATTCATTTTCCTCTTAATTTGACATCCTTAAATATTCAGCTTCCAAAATGGAGGATATCAATACTGCTCTAAACTCAATCATACCTCTTAACAGTTTTTCTGAGTTAGATACTTCGATTCCTTTGTGAAGTGTTGACGCCTAGTGCAACTGGTCTGCTTCACAGACGACTAACATTCACTCATGGTCTTCGTATCATGTCTTTAAGAACACTGCTAAGAATTGTGCAACCATAAAAACTTTATCTCTAGAATCTTTTGGCCCTTCAACTGAATCATCTGTACATCTTATTTTGTCACTGAGGCTTGATCATGTTAATGAACTTCTTTCAGCAACTTGATCCTTGTTGATGCCTGTTCTTCAAATTTCACGATCCCTGTATAGAGTTAATATTATTTATCTTTTATCCTAGTTAAGTTATATATGTCCTCTATTACATATTACATTACATTATGCTTTACAACTCTCATCTGTGCCCTTCCCCTACATAGAAATACATTTCCAAACAAGTAAACTACACCAATACATGGTTCACAAATACACTTACATTGAGATAAAACAAAAGAGTGAAATGGCCGTAAATTTCACTTCACGCGACCATGCAGATTAAGATTATACTAAAATGGTAGTGAGCTCATTTTCTGCCATGCCATGAGCTCTCCTCCGCATCTTATGGCATTTTAAACTCGAACTGGTGCAGCCATTAGCTCTTAATGCTTGTTGAAAAATGGTGAATCTACAAGCAGCATAGCTTACAAAATCTAGTTTCAAGTTACAGAGTGTTGTAATCAGTTTCAACATTAGTAATTATATCACAACAAGAGATCAATCATTCTGTCTTTAAACCTTCCTGCAGATTTTCATCATTCTATTGGATAATCATAATTTTATATAAATTACCGATCCTCTTCTCTCTCATTCTTTTGTCAAAATTCTCAAGATAACATTTATTTTTGACGAGTCCTATATGAACTCTGACGTTCCTTACTTAACTATACACACTCCTACACACTCTCGTTTCTAGTTTACTATAACCTTAGCTCTGATACCAACTTGTAACGCCCCCAAATCCGGGGTCAGTAGATTTGGGCGTCACGCTAACAAACTCAATAATTCTAACAAAAATTGGCCATGATGTATTCGTAAATACAACATAAACCTGCTGAATACAAAACTAAAAATCTGAAATCAAATAAAACTGAAATAAAAATAAAAACTCAATAAAAAGCTCTTTGACCCCAACTCCCAACTAAGTATCTTAGGTTACAGTTCTAGAAACAAGAAAACCCAAAACCAACTTAAATACAACTCTATATACAAAACTTTATACAGACTTAAAATCACTGGTATCACTTCCAATAGAAGTATACCAGGCCAACTAATCAAATACATACTATAACTACTAAAACTATATTTACATACAATAATTCAAACTTTAAATCTAATTACCCTGATCCACGTCAGCTTCATAACAGCACCCTGCTTCCTCTTTCCACTTTCTGAACTGCGCAGTCTAAGCCTCGCCAACTGGTTTACTGAAAAGTTAGATTTTAAAAACAACAAGTGTGAGCCAAAGAATGCTCAGCAAGTTATATATAGAACTGAACTGGATGAAATTAGAATGCAATAATTGCAATTCAAGAAATAGGAACAATAAATATGAGCGAAGGAATGCTCACCAATTTATAATCAATACTATAATTGAAATCTGAATTCTTAACTTTAACAGAAGATTAATATCATTTAAAACATTTATAACTCGAAATCAGAATTTAATAACTGAGAAGGTTCGTAATACTAGATTCAATACTTTTAATACTTGCAAAATACTTTAACTATCGCTTTAACAAAATCTCCAAGAAATTCTCAGTTACTCAAATTTCATTCATGTCACTAAGCGTTTGCATACCTAGCTGCCTAACCGGCCTGACAATCATGAGTTTGAATAAATAAGAAGATCTCAATTCATTCTCGGTTCTCACTATCACTACGCAACAAATGCCACAGCGACCATAATAACCGTGAATTAGTTTTCACCGTTCAAAACACTAATATGAATAACTTTCCATTTTTATACTAACAGTATTTATTAACTCAAATCATAACTTTATAACATACTTGGAAATGAAAATGTACTTTAACTTAAACATTCTATCATAAGAATATATTTGCATAAAAACAACATTTAATAGAATTGGAGTTTTCATCATACTTTGGACATTACGGGTGATCAGCCACGTAAAGTCCAGCTAAAAACAATACTTTGGGATCCCTCACTAGGCACTTATTGACATTGGCCTTTACTACTCTGACCACAAAGCTGGTCCACATTTTTATAAAATTCTTCCAATTCCATTAAACTACTTTACTATCAATTAATATCAGGGAAACCATATACATTAAGAACATTATACTAAAACAAGGAATAAGAATGCAATACCAGCAAAAACTTTAACAGAATATTACTGGCAATACTTAAGAAAGAATAATACTGGCAATAAAACTGAAATTCTACTTTCCACATGATATATGAATAAAATACATCCTTATCAATAATTTGAAGGAGAGGATACTAGCAATACGGATTTGAAGGGAATACTTATATTGAATAGAAACATATTTATCTCGCTTGAACGATAAACGAGGGTTAGTACACTTGCCTCGATTCCAATGCGTCGATTCGCTACATACTATACTTCGGTTTTTACTCGTCATGCATTCATTTTCCTTCAATCGTCTCGTCAACACGCTCGCTGGGTCCATTACTCGAAATAATAGTAAAGTACTATTTAGTACATAAACAACCCAATCGATAACTAATTACTTACAACTCGCAAAGCAATACATACATAAATATATATACCCACACCTCATTAATCATCACATATGTACTTAAACACTCATACACATACATGACTTTAAATCTTTAAATCAAATAATTTAAATAACTTTAAATACAGGGGATTTTCAGAAAATTTCGGCATGAAGTATTCATTTATCGGACTATGGGCATAGCCCCTCAAATACAATTCAACCCTGTTTTTGCAAAAATAAAGCTGCATCAACTTGCAGCAACATAAAAGTAAACAAGTAAGAAAAGTACCCGCCCAGACATGCGGCACCTAGCACATAAGGAAAAGTATCCGCCCAGACATGCGTCATGCATTCATTTTCCTTCAATCGTCTCGTCAACACGCTCGCTGGGTCCATTACTCGAAATAATAGTAAAGTACTATTTAGTACATAAACAACCCAAACGATAACTAATTACTTACAACTCGCAAAGCAATACATACATAAATATATATACCCACACCTCATTAATCATCACATATGTACTTAAACACTCATACACATACATGACTTTAAATCTTTAAATCAAATAATTTAAATAACTTTAAATACAGGGGATTTTCAGAAAATTTCGGCATGAAGTATTCATTTATCGGACTATGGGCATAGCCCCTCAAATACAATTCAACCCTGTTTTTGCAAAAATAAAGCTGCATGAACTTGCAGCAACATAAAAGTAAACAAGTAAGAAAAGTACCCGCCCAGACATGCGGCACCTAGCACATAAGGAAAAGTATCCGCCCAGACATGCGGCACCTAGCACATAAGAAAAAGTATCCGCCCAGACATGCGGCACCTAGCACATAAGGAAAAGTATCCGCCCAGACATGCGGCACCTAGCACATAAGGAAAGTAAACTAAGTTTATCCACATTTAAGCCAACACCACGTAGTTGACAAATATCACTTCGAACAATTACTACGACTCGACTTATACCATTTAGCGCATAAACATTTACAGTTTAGCCAACTCTTATAACTATACCTTATATGACAATAACAATTAGCATTTAGCAAATAACAATTACAATCGAAAATTAACAATTAACATATAACCATTACTAACCCGCACATATAATTGGCCCACAACTAACCTCTACAATTATAATTACCAATATACTTTCCGAATTAAATTTCGGAAATTAATAATTAAACTCGCTATTTAAATCTAATTAAATTACAACACTTAACTAATTAAATTACTACAATTAAACAATATAGAGAAATTTACATCTAATTTAATAAGAAAATTAAATTATTAATAACTACAAAAATATACCATTTTCCGGTGACCACCACGAAAACTTCTCCACCATCTCTCTCCCTTCTCTCTCTCTCTCTCTCTCTCTCTCTCTCTCTCTCTCTCTCTCTCTCTCTCTCTCTCTCTCTCTCTCTCTCTCTCTCTCTCTCTCTCTCTTCGCTGCACACACCCACAAGGCAGCCTCCTCCCCTACTTCTTCCTTTCTCTTCCACCTCCAACTACTACCGCTGCCCCATGGCCGCCGTCGCCTGCCTGCAGCACCGACGCCGCCCCCTTCTCCTGCAACAACACACCGCGCGACCCATGAACACGCACACCAGCACACACTCACGCACCTATACACGCACACACACGTATGTATATATATATATATACACCAATCGATTAATAATCTAGCCCTCAATTGAAATCCCCCAATTTCAATTCTCAAACCCTAACTTCTCTTTTCCCTCTTTTTGATTTCTCTCTCCCGATGTTCAGTCCAGCTGCTGTGCTTTCTCTAAATGGGCTTGGCCCAAATCCTTGTATATAAATTCATACTACTAGTTCTTTTCGGGCCCAAATAAAACACTACTTACTCATTTTTAAAACTAATAAACAGCTTTTACAAATCGAAATTAAATAGAAAATTCAGAAAATTAAACTTTTCACCTTTAAAATAAAGAATATAAAATTAAGAGCACACACATATTTTTAAAATATTTTTCGGATCAAAAATGAATTAAATATGAATTTTCAAAGTTTTGATCCTTTAAATACAATAAAACTCTTAAAATCATTTTAAAATACTCAACCACCCAAATTAATCCACCCAACAATTTTAAAAACTCAATAAATATATAAAGATAATTTTACAAAAGATTTCATGATTTTTAAGCCCTCCGATAATTAAATAAAGATTTTTTTTTTGAAGATCAATAATACTTGATTTAAATATTTTTAAATCACTAAAAATACCAATAAAATACTGGGGCACACATTGGCACACATAACTCAATATATACTCATATAAACTCAATACTAAATATCGTTGAATTCCACAACGATATTCTCAAATCCAATTCCATCCTTTAAATACTAATTAACATAATTAAATAATAAAAAAATAATAATAATAAGTCCTAAAATAATCTGGTATCTTACATTATACCCACCTTAAAAGGATTCCGTCCTCGGAATCAGGTAAAGAAGGGTTACTGGGGTTTACTCTACCAACTCGGGTTGCATCCGCAACTCTACTAATCTGTACTCTGGATACTTATTTACTATACTGGGATCTCTACTGATCTCTCTATATAGAACAACTCTAATCGTAGTACTATACCTCACGCGTTACTAGTATTCTAAACTCGATTGGCATACGTTCAAGAATACTTGAGATATTATGATTCATGATATTTGAAGAGAACGATTTCACATCGTAGCAAAGGTTCCACAATTGTAGAATTAATTTATGAGTTTTCAAACAAATATTCTTTGAAATGAAAGATTACTGAGTGATCAATATGATCAAATGAACCTTGTTGCGTGCCTTATTCAAGACATGACTAAAGGTAATTAACCTTCTTGTACTTCACAACACACAAGTGATGGCGTCCCATCAGACTGCTATCACACAGACAAACAGTCCTTGTCTCCCCTATAAATAGGGTTCTTCACCTCAGTTGGAGTAAAGAAACATAAAAAAGATTCGAACATCGAATTAACAATCAATTGATGAGAAATTCTCAGACATACCCCTGGATTACAACTAAACGGATTCCATGGGTACTACTTCAGAAGAAAAGGATAATCAGGAAAGAAATGACTGGCACAATACTAAGAAATGATGATCTATCAACAATAGGATTATTCACTGATGAAGAAATTTCGAAACTCATGTATCAAACTTGACAGGGTTTAGAAATAAAAGAAATAAGCATTATAGCCTCCATCATAACTGGAAATCCAACTTCAGGGAAAGACAATTGTCAAAATAAACTCATCAAAGGAATATTGATTAAAAAAAAGAAGGTATTGCCAAGGTCTCCACGTACATCTTCTTTGTCGACTCCTTTGCTGACTCGTCATTCGATCTAGACTCTTCTGCTACACGTCCTAAAGTTATCTATTCTATACGTCGTCGTCACGCGCACTAGATTCTGAAGGTTCCACTACCTACAGCTTCAAGGGTTTCTACCCAACTCCGCTCAACTATCTATCACCACTCACATCTTAACTCACTAACTGGTACTATATCCAATAGTCCAACACGAGTCCTATATGAACTCTGACGTTCCTTACTTAACTATACACACTCCTACACACTCTCGTTTCTAGTTTACTATAACCTTAGCTCTGATACCAACTTGTAACGCCCCCAAATCCGGGGTCAGTAGATTTGGGCGTCACGCTAACAAACTCAATAATTCTAACAAAAATTGGCCATGATGTATTCGTAAATACAACATAAACCTGCTGAATACAAAACTAAAAATCTGAAATCAAATAAAACTGAAATAAAAATAAAAACTCAATAAAAAGCTCTTTGACCCCAACTCCCAACTAAGTATCTTAGGTTACAGTTCTAGAAACAAGAAAACCCAAAACCAACTTAAATACAACTCTATATACAAAACTTTATACAGACTTAAAATCACTGGTATCACTTCCAATAGAAGTATACCAGGCCAACTAATCAAATACATACTATAACTACTAAAACTATATTTACATACAATAATTCAAACTTTAAATCTAATTACCCTGATCCACGTCAACTTCATAACAGCACCCTGCTTCCTCTTTCCACTTTCTGAACTACGCAGTCTAAGCCTCGCCAACTGGTTTATTGAAAAGTTAGATTTTAAAAACAACAAGTGTGAGCCAAAGAATGCTCAACAAGTTATATATAGAACTGAACTGGATGAAATAAGAATGCAATAATTGCAATTCAAGAAATATGAACAATAAATACCTAGCACATAAGGAAAAGTATCCGCCCAGATATGCGGCACCTAGCACATAAGGAAAGTAAACTAAGTTTATCCACATTTAAGCCAACACCACGTAGTTGAAAAATATGACTTCGAACAATTACTACGACTCGACTTATACCATTTAGCGCATAGACATTTACAGTTTAGCCAACTCTTATAACTATACCTTATATGACAATAACAATTAGCATTTAGCAAATAACAATTACAATCGAAAATTAACAATTAACATATCACCATTACTAACCCGCACATATAATTGGCCCACAACTAACCTCTACAATTATAATTACCAATATACTTTCCGAATTAAATTTCAGAAATTAATAATTAAACTCGCAATTTAAATCTAATTAAATTACAACACTTAACTAATTAAATTACTACAATTAAACAATATAGAGAAATTTACATCTTAATTAATAAGAAAATTAAATTATTAATAACTACGAAAATATACCATTTTCCGGTGACCACCACGAAAACTTCTCCACCATCTCTCTCCCTTCTCTCTCTCTCTCTCTCTCTCACTCTCACTCTCTCTCTCTCTCTCTCTCTCTCTCTCTCTCTCTCTCTCTCTCTCTCTCTTCGCTGCACACACCCACAAGGCAGCCTCCTCCCCTACTTCTTCCTTTCTCTTCCACCTCCAACTACTACCGCTGCCCCATGGCCGCCGTCGCCTGCCTGCAGCACCGACGCCGCCCCCTTCTCCTGCAACAACACACCGCGCGACCCATGAACACGCACACCAGCACACACTCACGCACCTATACACGCACACACACGTATGTATATATATATATATATATATATATATATATATATATATACACACACCAATCGATTAATAATCTAGCCCTCAATTGAAATCCCCCAATTTCAATTCTCAAACCCTAACTTCTTTTTTCCCTCTTTTTGATTTCTCTCTCCCGATGTTCTGTCCAGCTGCTGTGCTTTCTCTAAATGGGCTTGGCCCAAATCCTTGTATATAAATTCATACTACTAGTTCTTTTCGGGCCCAAATAAAACACTACTTACTCATTTTTAAAACTAATAAATAGCTTTTACAAATCGAAATTAAATAGAAAATTCAGAAAATTAAACTTTTCACCTTTAAAATAAAGAATATAAAATTAAGAGCACACACATATTTTTAAAATATTTTTCGGATCAAAAATGAATTAAATATGAATTTTCAAAGTTTTGATCCTTTAAATACAATAAAACTCTTAAAATCATTTTAAAATACTCAACCACCCAAATTAATCGACCCAACAATTTTAAAAACTCAATAAATATATAAAATAATTTTACAAAAGATTTCATGATTTTTAGGCCCTCCAATAATTAAATAAAGATTTTTTTTTTGAAGATCAATAATACTTGATTTAAATATTTTTAAATCACTAAAAATACCAATAAAATACTGGGGCACACATTGGCACACATAACTCAATATATACTCATATAAACTCAATACTAAATATCGTTGAATTCCACAACGATATTCTCAAATCCAATTCCATCCTTTAAATACTAATTAACGTAATTAAATAATAATAAAATAATAATAATAAGTCCTAAAATAATCTGGTATCTTACATGTACTTCTTTCGTATGACTTAATTTACATTCAAAAAGTAACCAGCTATTACAAATTGAGTCGACAGGAGTACCTATTTTGCATCAAACAATATACACCAGACTTACCAAACATAGCTTCTTGGAGAATATGTGGTATCTGAACTCTGCAGTCGGTTCTGAAAATGAACTTGGTCCACTCAGATAGTAGTGGACATCGAGACAAGCATCTCCCTTCACTTCTGTCCATTGAGCCACAACTTCATCCGTATTATATCATCCTTTCAACTGCCAGTCAAACATTCACTTTTTAAATTTATAGTGAAATGTAACAACTCATTTTTGAATGTATAGTGATCTCGGATGAAAAGACTTAGTGAATTACAGATGCATGATACCGAGAAAGAACAACATAAAGGCATTTATAGCACCAACTACAAGCTCAACTTCACCTAAAAGAAATAGTCCACAAAAAAGTATAGGTTACTTAGATCAAGATAATAAGTCTTGAAATCGCAATGTGAGAGCGTGTTGGTTCTTGGCACTATCTGGTGTATCGATTTGTCTCATTGCCCTTGACCTCAACTTTCAATTTTGATGCTTCAAATCTTGTTGGAAGGCCCAAGAGTCTAACAACTTGACAACAGTCATGCATTGATAAGTGGATTTTATATCCACTTAGAGCATTCCATATCGGCTTAAATTGATTGACTTGGACTCAAGTTTGTTGTATTTTTGATGTATTTTGTGTAGTTGTGCAGGGTTGTAGCTATTGGTTAGTGTTGGTGTTTCTAACCATTATTAGAGTGGAATTAAGCATTGGATGAAGATTGGACATTTGTGTTATGCTACCAAGGAGTTACATGCATCATGGTATTGAAGATGTTAGCTAATGCAAAAGAAACGGAGGAGAAAAGAGCAAATTTGTGTAAAATTCGGATTTTCCGGGAAGGTTGCGCAGTCTACACTGTTTTGGCTATATCTGGAGTTCTAGAAGTCCGTTTTCAGTGATCTTACAGCTCACACGAAGCTTGGGAGATTTTCTACAACATGGGATAGATACCAGGTTCAGGGGGACGTGCTGGTCAAAATCGCGCACGTATTCTTTGAGAACCAGGCTGGAAGGTTACTGTTTTGTCCGTTTTCTAATTCTAATTGAATTTTACGAAGTTTCTTCCACCTAAATTGAATTCTAATTGTATTTTAGGGTGTTTCCATGTTGGGAAAGACTTTTATAGTCTATTTAAACACATCCTACCATGTAATTTGTATCAGATTTTTATTATTGTAACGTAGAACTGCAAGAGAGAAAAGTGGAGAAGGATTCAACGCTCGGTGACAAGCAAAGATCTAGATCTACTTCATCTTTTGTATACCTTGGATTATAGATTTGTCTTTTCAACTCTTTGCTTTATTAATATTATTGCTTCTTTCTTTCATATCTTGTTTATTATCATGTTTTCATCAAATCCCACGACGATGAACGGTTCAATTATGAGCTAATCGTTGTCATGGGATCCTAACGGATTTATCTATGTAGCTTAGTAGTTTGATTGCTTTAAAGATTTATGTGTGGTGAATTCTTGATACCCTTGTATGGTTGTGCTTCATGAATTTAGATGCGTAGCTAACATCTAATATGTTAATCTCTTGCTAAACGAGAGTGGATCTTGAGATTTAGAACTTTCCATGCTAGCATAGGATAGGTTGATGTTTTAACATCATGATTTGTGGCGTAAATAGAGATATTATGCTACCCTATGTGATCAATGTGGATAACTTGTGCTTAAACCTTTATGTTTTCAAATTCTATAGAGATATAGGGTCTAAACATATTTGGTGTCTACCCATCTTCTATCTCTTTTGTGGATGCATGTGTAGTTTGGTATTAGTATACCGAGAGGTAGCTTTTACTTGTTTCGTGTTATCCGATCAGATATCAAAACCATCACATGTATTGATTAAAGGCATCGACTCTAAGTGAAGTAGATAATGAAGTTAGGATCCCATGTTTTTATTCTTACAAGTAATTCAGATTTAATTCTCATTAGTTAATTAGTTCTTACTTTGCATCTTAGCTTAATTTAGTTAATTAAAATCCAATTTATTTATTGTCTTAGCAGTGAATTAAAATCATACATTGTTGAATAAGTGCATTAACTGAAACGAACTTAACCAGATCTCAGTGGAACGAACTTTAATTGTATTACTTGTGACCACGTACGCTTGCGTGATTTTGTGTTAACAAGTTTTTGGCATCGCTGCCGGGGATCATCGGTGTTTTATTTTTTAGTTTATGTGCTTGTCATCAGTGGTCGTTAAAGTTCACTGACTCGGATTAGTTACTTACCTATCTTGTTTAGTTCGATGTGTTTCAGGTACTTGAGGGTTTGAAAATGGCAGGCGAGGAGTTGCCATGGTGGGCATATTCGAGGACATCCATGCCTCAGTAATGCGAGCTATGTTCGGGCGTTCATGAGACCTCACAATATTGTTACTACGAAGGAGTTGATCCATATGTCACTTATGAGGAACAACCATATTCTCAATATCATCCTCAACAGTACCAGCAAGATGTTCCAAATATGTCATATTTCTTTGGTAGCGAAGAGTTTCAACATCAGCAACCTACTCCTACTTTTCAAACAGATGAGGTTGATGCTATGGAGGAGCTTAGGAGGCTTGTAAAGAGTAACGAGGAGTCTATCAAATCTTTGGAGACACTAGTTGCTCAAGCTGTGAGATCATTGGAACAAGAGAAACATCAATTCATACCAGAGGCAATTCCAGAAAATAACGGTGACTTGGAGCAAGGTACTACATGCATAATTGAGGAAGACAAATTCCAAGGTGAGGTGAGCGTTCACAAGCCATGTGAGGAATTTGATCATGTTAGTATGGTGGATGATTTGGAAAGGGCACCATTTGATACAGACACTGTTGAGCTGCACAAATTTTAAGAATTGGTATGTGCGTACCAAGAGGTTGATGAACATGGGAAAGATGCAGGTCTTCTACTTGTCTCAGAGTATAAAGATGGGGGTAGCGCATTAGAGCCAATGGAGGAAGTTCTCTTTGAGGAACCAAAAGCTTCAGCAATTTACATTTACCATCCTCCATTATATTCAAGAAAAGGCCACGAATGTGTGTTGTTCTACAAATTGACAGATTTTGGGTCAACAGAAGAAGGCATTGGAATAGGACATAGTTGTTATACGAATAGGCCAAGCGAGGAGAAGGGGCAGAAAGTGTGCCGCCGTGATGACGATGAAGTCTCACGAAGAGATGACCAGGCAAACTATTATCATCCTTAATGGAGGCTTGGAAGTAACGTCAAGCTATTGACGTTAAAGAAGCGCTTCGTGGGAGGCAACCCACGCATTAGTGTAGGAAAAAAAAATTTGAGTGTTCTTTCAATATATATATATATATATATATATATATATATTTGGGTGTTTCAAAAAAAATTGCAGAAATTTCTACGCGACATGGCGCCAATTCCAGGAGGTAGCGTGGCAAATTTTCTGTTCAGGAGGTGTACAGGTCTGTTGTGCGGTTTTTAAAAAAAATGTTAACAGTAATCTTTCCGCGCCACAGCGCCAACACGGTGCCGCTGCTGTCCAAATTTTCAGTCCAGGAGTTTTTTTTTGTCCGTGTATACAGGTGTTTAACACATGTTCAAAAAAAAAAAATTGTTTTAGCAGCAGCCTCCACGCGCCACTGCACCATCTGCACGCCGCATCCTAAAAAAAAATTCTGTCCAGGGTTGTGTGTTCTTGATTATTTTGGGGTATTTGTGAATTCGAATTTTTTTGAGATTATTGGTTGAGCTTCTTGTGAGTTGGGTATTGATTCTTATGGCCCCTAAGCGTGGGAGAGGTGGTGCTAGTGTTGCCAAATTTTTGTCGCTTTGTAGGTATGTTTTCTGTTATCCCTCGTATTTACTTCCATTCAATGCGGACATTGAATCTTTCAAGTTTGGGGGTGGTTTGGGGGATAAGTAGTGTATAGTAGTTGTTTGTGGTAGTTATTTTGTTCATATAGATATCATATTTTTCATATTAGTAGTAGTTCATGCATGTATGTTTGTATTATCTACGTTTGTTTCATGTAGGACATTTTGTTTTGCTTTTATTTTTCGTATACCATGTGAGTTCATATTAGTTGCATTTTCATGGCATGCATATTTCATGATCCCTTAAGACGAGCTAATTCTGATTGGTAGGTAGGTGTCTAATTGAGTGTGGTAATGATGAATAGAGGGTTGGCTTATAGTTTCTATGAAATTGACTTATGTGTTTCAGAAACAAAACTAATTACACAGTCTCATCGTTTGCTTTTGGGCTAGGTTGAGGTTATGCTTGTTTGGTTGTTTGAGATTTAATCACTTGATTATAGTTAGAATTTGCGTTATTCCCTTGATGGCGTAGGATCACTTAAGTCTAAGTTTGGGGGAAACTAGGGATTTCATGCTAGTTGTAAATAATTGTCAATAATAGATAGGCGTCAAATGGCTAGTAGCCGGCTCATATTTATATGAGTAGTCTAGGGTTGGAATTGAGAATTCTCATTCCAGATTGCATATAAAAAAAAGAAAAAAAGAAGAAAAAAAGAAGAAAAAAAAGAGTTAAAAGTCTCAATTGTTTGTATGCAAAATTAACCAGGGTGAGCTCTTTAATACTCGAGCTATTAAGTTCGCGGGGACTTTGTGCCTAGTGACCGAAGGCTTGTATAGTCTGGGATCCACTAACCCAACGCTCGCTACATGGGTATTATTGTATAAGCCTTTTGGAGTCTCATCCATTGCACGGTTAAATAAGCATGCTTGTATATATGTGTCGTAGTAGTTAGTAATAAAGCATGAATTTCTGTCTACCTTGGATAAGGATGGAGGTGTTTCTAGGTTATGGAGTGTTTACCGTCTATTCTATTTATAAACTTGTGATTGTCATGGCGAAGAGTAGGTATGATTTTGATCTAGTTTTGGGAGTATTTCTGATGAGCATTGCACACACGCATGTTTCTGTTCATGTATTGTTAGTATATGGGAACTTAGTCGAGCTCTATTTGGATTTAGTTGCATTCTCTAAGATATTTGCTTGCTAGTTGGTTTTGGTTAGTTTGAAGGGGATCGTTGCATTTTCATATTAGTTGCATTCATGCATTGCATTGCATTGGATTTTGTGGGTACATTCGCTATAGGCCCTCACGAGACCTTACTCGTCCACTAGGGCTGCCTAGGGGTTTAAAGGGCTTGTTGCATATGCCAAATGCAACCGTGATCACCTACGGAAGTGGTACTAGTTAGGTAGTGTTAGTTGTTTATGCTTGAGGACAAGCATCGGTTTAAATTTGGGGGTGTGATAAGTGGATTTTATATCCACTTGGAGCGTTCCATATCGGCTTAAATTGATTGACTTGGACTCAAGTTTGTTGAATTTTTGATGTGTTTTGTGTAGTTGTGCAGGGTTGTAGCTATTGGTTAGTGTTGGTGTTTCTAACCGTTATTAGAGTGGAATTAAGCATTGGAATGAAGATTGGACATTTGTGTTATGCTACCAAGGAGTTACATGCATCATGGTATTGAAGATGTTAGCTAATGCAAAAGAAACGGAGGAGAAAAGAGCAAATTTGTGTAAAATTCGGATTTTCCGGGAAGGTTGCGCAGTCTACACTGTTTTGGCCATATCTAGAGTTCTAGAAGTCCGTTTTCAGTGATCTTACAGCTCACGCGAAGCTTGGGAGATTTTATACAACATGGGATAGATACCAGGTTCAGGGGGACGTGCTGGTCAAAATCGCGCACGTATTCTTTGAGAATCAGGCTGGAAGATTACTGTTTTGTCCTTTTTCTAATTCTAATTGAATTTTAGGAAGTTTCTTGCACCTAAATTGAATTCTAATTGTATTTTAGGGTGTTTCCTTGTTGGGCAAGACTTTTAGAGTCTATTTAAACACATCCTACCATGTAATTTGTATCAGATTTTTATTATTGTAACGTAGAACTGCAAGAGAGAAAAGTGGAGAAGGATTCAACGCTCGGTGACAAGCAAAGATCTAGATCTACTTCATCTTTTGTATACCTTGGATTATAGATTTGTCTTTTCAACTCTTTGCTTTATTAATATTATTGCTTCTTTCTTTCATATCTTGTTTATTATCATGTTTTCATCAAATCCCACGACGATGAACGGTTCAATTATGAGCTAATCGTTGTCATGGGATCCTAACGGATTTATCTATGTAGCTTAGTAGTTTGGTTGCTATAAAGATTTATGTGTGGTGAATTCTTGATATCCTTGTATGGTTGTGCTTCATGAATTTAGATGCGTAGCTAACATCTAATATGTTAATCTCTTGCTAAACGAGAGTGGATCTTGAGATTTAGAACTTGCCATGCTAGCATAGGATAGGTTGATGTTTTAACATCATGATTTGTGGCGTAAATAGAGATATTATGCTACCCCATGTGATCTATGTGGATAACTTGTGCTTAAACCTTTATGTTTTCAAATTCTATAGAGATATAGGGTCTAAACATATTTGGTGTCTACCCATCTTCTAACTCTTTTGTGGATGCATGTGTAGTTTGGTATTAGTATACCGAGAGGTAGCTTTTACTTGTTTCGTGTTATCCGATCAGATATCAAAACCATCACATGTATTGATTAAAGGCATCGACTCTAAGTGAAGTAGATAATGAAGTTTGGATCCCATGTTTTTATTCTTACAAGTAATTCAGATTTAATTCTCATTAGTTAATTAGTTCTTACTTTGCATCTTAGCTTAATTTAGTTAATTAAAATCTCAATTTATTTATTGTCTTAACAGTGAAATAAAATCATACATTGTTGAATAAGTGCATTAACTGAAACGAACTTAACCAGATCTCAGTGGAACGAACTTTAATTGTATTACTTGTGACCACGTACGCTTGCGTGATTTTGTGTTAACATGCATCAAATATGGAAATAAAAAACTTTGGGTTAAATAGATCGAAAAGGCTCGGTAATCACGCCATGATACAAAGTAATAAAAAATCTTTGTGTTGATGCATCCACTGCTCGAGAAGAACCTGAGCCACAATAAACACAATAATGATTAGTGTACGATCAATACAATCAAAACATGCTAATATGACCAATAATTATGTTCATATCTTATTCAATATTTTTTGTTGAAGTACGAGTATCTAATGCTATAGGGACATTAAGAAAGAATCTAAATGGATTAGAAAAGTTGGAGAAGAAGACCTGGATGACTGTCGAGCAATACAAGAATTTTAACGAATAATATAATTAACTTTGCTAAAACAATTGTTTTCTTATTTAATAATTTTAAGAAAGTGTTTCTATATCCTAAATCTTTACCTTTCTAGCATTATATAAAGTGGAAAAGAAAACACTACTCTCATCTGCGGCCTTCTCCTATATGAAACTAAACTACACCTATACATAATTCACACATACACTTACATTGAGAGAAAACAAAAGAGTGAAATGGCTGTAAATTTTATTTCACGTGACCATGCAGATGAAGTTTATATTGACATGGTAGTGAGCTCATTTTCTGCCAAGCCATGAGCTCTCCTTCGCATTCTATGGAATTTTAATTCCATAGGTTCCTTAGCTTTTCAGAAAGCGACACAACTACTACTCCAGTAGCTAAACTCTTTTACAAAGGAAAGCTTCTTCCACTTCACCTCCCACCGCGTTCATGGATGGTTGAGAAACTGCTGTAGAATGCCAACCCCTATGATAAATATGCAGTTTTTTTTATGAGTTTTTTGGCACTCCAATAGAAAATACCATCCTTGCAAGCAAGAACCACCCCCTTTACATCATGTACTATCTCACCTTATGAATTTTGTCAGGTTAGTCGAGAACTGAATCCTGATGAGTATTTATTCGAGTATTTTTTTGAAACAAGTGATTTCATTGATGATCACTTTAAGTCAATTATGTGATAGCAATGCCTCTACGTCTATGATTTCAAAGAGTACAATCCTTTTCATAATCCAAAAATCCAATTTGATAGATAAGGCAGTAAATGATCTCATATTCTTCAGGCAACTACGTGTTTGCAAACACACTACTTCAAAATTTTAGGATTTTTTTTCTACATTCAACAAAATGGGCTATTAATTATCCTAAAAAATGTTACACAAGATTAATCACTAAAAACACTATATTTAAAAATATAATTATACAGAAAAAGTAAAACAACAAAAAGGAGGAAAAAAATCACATGAAAACGTGAAATAACAGGAAACACAGAAGCGATCAAACACAACAAATCTCCCAAAATACAATATTCCACTATCCACCAATCTAATTCTAAGCGACATGAAAAGTAATAGTTGCAAATTATAATTTATCGAGAATTACAATTACTTGTTTAGGCTTTGAAAGAAAGAGCAGATGAAAAATGAACATTAATCCACGAATGTTGAATCACTATAAGTACAATTGGAGGCAATAGAAGAAACAAATGACGATAGTTGATATGCACGGATGAAATTACTAAACACCAAACTTCTTTTAACGATTGTTGAACTTAAAATACCTGTATTTCTTCCCTTCCTCCACTTTGTCTCTTTGTAATCAAAGGATTGAACTAAAGCAATCGCTAAAACTGAATTGACCCAGCTACAGGAATGTTTTTTTTTATTTTCAATTGAATAAGGTAATATTAGTAATTTTACTGCCATTTTATTGGCAAACTTTACCCCTAGATGACATATAATTATATCCTTTTTAACACCTTAAAATGTGGGAATTTGTGAACTCACCAACATAGTGAGCAACGTGCGACTTACGGAGTATTGTAGCTTAGCTAAGATCACAAGTCTTTACTTTCCCTTGATCACAGCATTAACCCAAGAATTGTAAAACTTCATGATATTTTTGTGCTTCAAAGTCTTTAGCCGATGAATTTCACAATAGAACTTAAGATCTTCCGGGTTTTGTAGAAAATCAAAAAGCTTTACCTGATTCCAAGCCACCTCAATCCCTTCATACTCATCAAAAACTCTATACCTGTAAAATAAACAGCAATTTCAAGAAAAGGGTAAAATTGAAACTTTATAAACCAACATGACAAACAATTAAAACCCATCAAGGACAATAATAAAAATTAGCAACAAAGCTAAGATCATTCATACATTTAAAAAAGGATTGTGCTTATTAAAGAGATTCATACAGTATCTTTGATGCTCCTTAACCAAGAATTTCATTATACTGCAAAAATATATACACTCAATATTTATAACAAAAAATCACAAACATCCGTGCATACTGAAAACTACTATAGACACGTATATTCAAGAACTTAACAATTACACCAAATTCCATTTGCATAAACCCTAAACCAACACTTTTTAAATTAAATTATCCTAAATTCCCCAAATTTTCAATTACAAATTCGTCGGGTTAGTTCGAAATCATACATATTAGACATGCCTGTAGCGATTGTAAGACTGTTTGCAACGATAAGTTGGAAGCAAGCGAGGGAGGGTGTCATACCCTGACTTCCCGATACTTAAAATATATGTTTTATAATAAAATACCTGTATATACCTGTTAACTCGTAAAAACTCGTAGTGTCATTACATGTACCTGTAATTCATTCTCTTTTTATTTACCCAACTCTCCTTGTATCTTTCCGTAGTCTTATCCTTGTTATCAATTCAACGACTCTAATCTACACATTGATAATTACGAACAATTTTATATATAAGATCTGAATATTTTCCGTATATAACCCGGAAGTCATCTACGGACTCGACGGTCATCCGTCTATTTGTGATAATTAGTTAAGCCATTCACATTGAACCATGTAGGCTAATCGCATATATATAACAAGTACATATCATCCAATCATATCTTTGAACACCTAGTCAACATATCCTCACATAAATTAATTACAGATAATCATTTCACTATTATTCAATAAATCATAAACGACCAGCACGTATAGTAGAAATTCATAATATCACCATATATTTTCACTTAACATATTTGTGCACCTTGTCAACATGTAGTCGCACAAATAATTCCAAGTCATTATTCAATAAATCCAAGTAATCAATTACTATGAATGTATGCAACATATGCATGAGACTCTCTTTTCTTTCACCTTGTTTCTTTACTTTGTTGTGACTGACCAACTTGACTTTAGTATCTCCCGGGATTTCTTGGCCTCAAGGGCTCTTTTTCTATTCACGTTGCTTTATATTCCAAAGGACTTTTCTATTCACGTTGCTTTATAGTCCAGAGGACTTTCCTATTCATGTTGCTTTATAGTCCAGAGGACTTTCCTATTCACGTTGATGGCTAGCTAGGCCATTTATTCACATTGCTGATACAAAATTATTGGCAGTCACAACGCCTTTATTAGAGCAGCTAGGTTTTGCTTAAAAACCTAGCCTCTCTTTGATATTAGAGCAGCTAGGTTTTGCTTAAAAACGAATTATGAGAACCACACCCTAAAACTATACATCATTATGTATATATAGGGCAGAGAGATCGGGCCTAACCCTAATCAGCTTGGGCTTCAACTAAACCAAACTGATTTGGGTTTTTAAAGAATTAAATTCGAAATTCAATTTAATTAACTAAGTCCAACTTAATTAATTAATTAACCAATTTCGAATTTGTAATCATTTAATTTAAAAACGAAATCTGATTCCAAAATCAATTTCGAATTTTAATTATTTAATTTAAATCAAATATTTAAATTAAAACTCCTTTTAAAACGTTCTTATTGTGTAACCCTTTAGGTTATTATTACGTTGGCAATAATTTTAATATCTATACTAAAATTATAAACAATGAGCGGTATCTAGTAATACATCATTGCTACCCAAGTAATAATAATAATTGGTGATCCAATTAAACCTTTCGTGATTAATGTTTCCGTGTAATATAATCCCTTTAACCAAATATTATAGATTAAACTTGAGGCATGTTCTTCAGTCATTCTCTTCAACATTTAATCCGGGTTTACTTGATCCATGAGTAGACTATTAAAAAACAAATCATTATTTGAGCACGACCATGCATTTTATAGTCTCACTCAATAAAGAGGCCAATAATATCTCTCCTAATTATAGGAGGGTTAAATCCTTTATCTATCATTCATATTTCTCATACGACTCATGATATACCCGATGTCCACTTTTATCATCACCCGATCAAAGGTAACTTTTAATGTAGTCAAAGTATATTAATCCTCGTATAGAAATATAATGATCTCAAGTCAAAGGATCATTACACCATTATCACTGTGAGTCTTTCTTATGACTTTATTAAACATGAAGAATCTCACTGTGGGTCTGTCCAGTACCATGTACTCCTACATGTACCTATGTAGTGACTTTCGTATCTCCATACTCATAACCAATGAGATGTGGTTATCTGTCAAATAACATACTTGTCTATCTATGTATTATTATTGTCCATATAATAATACTCGACTAGGGAGCTTTATGTTAGAGAGAGACATGCCTGTACTCATATAATAATAAGCCTAAGTATGTGTAATGCTATGCATTACCTACATGACCTCTTAACTGAGGGAACCTCTAGTTGTAGAGTTTCTATTTGTTCTGTACTTGTAATAGGCATCAAATCCTAGTTGTGTAACTGTACTTATAAAGTCAAGAATAATGCTTGAAAGAAGTTCCAAGGTTCATGCCTCAAGCAAGGAGATAAAAACTGTCAAATAATCACAGTTGGGATTTGAAGAAATGAATAATTTGCCTAAGTACCAATTCGAGAAGTACATTTGTCTATTCGAGAAGTCTAGCATTCGAGAAGTCAGGGATTCGATATCTCAAAAGACACTGTTCGATATCTCTAAAGGTCAACTAGTCAAAGCCTTATTCGAGAACTCAGAGATTCGACATGTCTAAATACTCTATTCGAGAACTCATGGAGTCAACAAGTCAAAGCATCATTCGAGTTCTCTAAGAGTCAACAAGGCAATGCTCTATTCGATTTCTCAAGGACTAAAGAAGCTATTCGATATCTCAGGGATTCGATAAGTAAAATGTTCTATTCGATATCTCAAGGATTCCTGAAGAAAAGACTTATTCGAGAAGTCATTCGATATGTCAGTTTAACAATATTCGAGAACTCAGAGTTATCGATCAAGCCAATTCTAGTTCTCGAATCACCAACAGAGTTACTTCTCGAATACAATCTTAGAGACAAAATACTGAAGAATTGTACAAGTCAGAAACCTGCAACAAGCTAAAGCACTTTACGGACCACAATCTGTAATGTACTTTGGAAAAGCCTACAAAGAAGCTTGGAGAGATGTACAAGAGACAAAGAGCTAAAGAAGTGGATCTGAACAGAGCTTTGCAAAGTCAAACCTGTAGCCGTTTGGATGCTTACTCAAAAAGGATAGACACACTAGAAAGTAAAGTTGTTTAGCTACCTTATTTGTAGTAAGTAGGTTGTATTCATGCCCTATAAGGATATAGCCTCACTTACTTAGAAAAAAAAAGTTTTTCATACACAAAAGAAAACATCTCTTTGAGAAAAACGAAGCTGAGAATACTAACTTTTGTATTCACAGATTGTAGCAAAATCTTTATCTAATAATATATTAGATTAAAGTGATATTGTGTTGTGTTGCTCGCTTATATTTTCCGCACTTAAATTATAGCACACACTTAACACATATCTTGCTATACAGATTCAAGAACAACGAAAAGTTCAAGAATCCATTCACCCCCCCTCTGTATTCTTTCTTGTATTCTATACTCAACAAGTGGTATCAAAGCAGGCTGTTTATTCAAAAACAAAAAATGATCATGAATACACCAAAGACTACAGGAATGGTGAAGGTCCCTAAGTTTGACAAAGAGAACTACAACCTCTGGAAGATCAAGATGCAGTTGTTCATCAAAGCTGCTAATCCTCTATATCCTGAGATACTCAAGAATGGTCCCTTTGTTCCACAACAAGAGATTCCTGAAAAGACTGTTGGAACCATAACCTTTCCAAGATCTTATGTGCCTAAAGAACCATCCAAATGGACGGATACAGAAAAGGAGATGGTTGCTCTCGACAGTCATCTCATGTTATTAATCATAGATTCTATGGAACTGACAATGTTTGCTAACATAGCCTCTTGCAAAACAGCAAAGGAGATGTGGGATCATATTGAGGTATTATGTGAAGGAACAGAGGAAGTTAGAGAAAACAAGAAACAGATATTGGTCACACAGTATGAAGCTTTCATGGCTCAGTCCAAAGAAAGTATTACTGATATGTTTGAAAGATTTCACAAGCTAGTGACTGAGCTACAGATGAATGGAAAGGTATACAGCACCAAGGAGCTGAACATGAAGTTTCTACTGTCTTCTCCAAACCATCTAGAGCAAAGGGTCATTTCTCTAAGAGAAAGAGATTTGAACAAAGTCACATATGATGTGCTCTATGGGGTTTTAAAAACTCATGAGCTTGAGTTGCTTCATAAGAGGGCTATCCAAGCCAACCAAGGCAGAATGATAAACACATCATGTGCCTTGATTGTCAACAAATCTATTCAAGACCTAGAACCATCTACAAGTCAGCTGAAGATAGAAGAGATAGTAGATGATGAAGAAAATGAAGGAGAGGTGACTGAACCTGTTGAGGAGAAGGAAGAAAAAGAGTTCTATACTCTTGAAGAGCTAGATGGCATGGAAAACACTTCATATGCTTTCATGGCCAGAAAGTTTCCAAACATCAGATTCAAGAGAAACCAACCCTTCAAACCTCGACCCCAAAGCCATTCATTCAACAAGAGCAAGGCACCTGTGAAAGCAAACAAGAATAAATTCAAAACCAGCCATGTGGATAGGTCATCTGTAAGATGTTATAGATGCAATGACCTAGGGCATTTTGCCAGTGAATGTAAGAAGCCTAAAAAGAAGGATAAGGAGTTTCTAGAGCTTGAAGCTAAGTATGAGGCCCTTCTGAAAAAGCAAACACAAGGTAAGGCCTACATAGCTGAAGGGAAGTGTTGGGATGACTCTGATAGTGATGGAGAGGAGCAAGAATTCTGCAACTATGCCTTGATGGCTGATTCTAAGGATGAACAATCTCCATCTGACTCTCAGGTACCATCTCTCACTACCATAGATATGTCTGTTTCTGAATATAAATGCATGGTTGAGCAACTATCTGTTGAAATGTTTAATATTCATACTAGTATGACTGCTGCTAATGAAGAGATTGCCAAACTGTCTGCTAAGAATGAATTGTTAAACAAGAAGAATGAGGAACTTGAGCTAAATGATATGCATGTAGATAACCTTAAGAAAGAAGTTGAATATTTGCAGAATAAGGTTCTATGTGCTAGTCAGGTTGAGAAGGCTATTAGGGATGAACTAGCTGAGAATGAATTCAAACTGAAAGCATTTAAGAACTCCTCTAGTCTACTGCAGTCCTACCATGAGAAAAATCAAGCTAAACGCAAGGCTGCGATTGGACTTGACTATGGCACTCTTAAACAGAGGAAAGGCTATGCTGTCATTGAAGATGACATAGTTGTTCAGGATGAAGTGCCTCACATTTTGAAAAATACTGAGTCTCCAATTTTTAAAGAACCAACATTTGAAATTAATGAGGATGCCTTACTCATTAAGCAAATGTTGAATGATGAGGATGAGGCACAGTCTAGTGAACAACCAGCATCCTCTAAGAGTGAGAGTGTCAAGTCAAAAACCAAGGAGCCAGTAGGTGGTAAGTCTAGACCTGAGAAGTTTGTTAAGTTTGTATCAGCTGGGATTATTGAATCTGAAAAGAAAGTGGCTAATAAGAAGAAACAGAATAGAAATGGCAAACTAGGGATTAATAAACATAATAATTATGCTTATATGCCTAATGCCCCTAGAAAAACTTGTCAAAATTGTTTCAGTACCAATCATTTAACTCATGCATGCAAGAAACCTATTGGTAGTGTGCCCAAACCTTTCTATGACTGTTCTGTGCCTTTAAGACATAGAGATGCTCCATTCTGTGATAAATTTGACTGTATGCCATGCAATATGAATGTCATGACTAGTTGTTTCAATCTGAGAAGGCAATTCATTGATGGTTGTATCAGTCACAACTCTCACACACACTACACAAGGTCAAAGTCTTCAAGTCCTCCTAGAGCTAGGAAGGTACCTCTGTCACCTAAGTCTGAAACCTCAGGTTCCAAGACTTCTAACAGTGACAAGAAGACTAACACCAAGAAAGTTGATAAGCATGTTGTTTATGATGAAACTGTTTCTAAGCCAAATGGACCCAAACTTGTTTGGGTACCAAAGAAAAAGTAATTCCTTTGTGTTTGCAGGGCAAAGAAAGTGAAAAGAGGGTCATGTGAATTTTGGACAGTGGATGCTCAAATCATATGACTGGTGATATGGCCCTGCTATCACAGTATGAGGAGAAGGCTGGCCCAATGGTTGCTTTTGAAGATGACAGCACGGGTAACACATTGGGATATAGCAAGTTAAAAGTTGGTAATGTCATCATTGAAGATGTAGCACTAGTCAAGGGTCTCAAGCATAATCTGCTAAGTGTTGGTCAGTTTACTGATAGAGATTCAAGGTAAATTTTGACAAAGATGAATGTTTGATCACTCACAAGAAGACTGGTGATTTTGCTCTATCTGGAGTAAGGAAAGGAAGCTTGTTTGTAGCCAATATGGACTCTACAAACAAGGACAAAGTTTGTTGCTTCTACTCAAAAGCATCAAATGAAGATTGTTGGCTATGGCACAAGAAGTTATCACACCTGAACTTCAAGGCCATTAATTCTCTAGTCAAAAGAGAGTTAGTGAGAGACATGCCCATACTTGAATTCTGTCAAGAAGGAGTGTGTGAGGCTTGTCAAAAAGGAAAGATGAAAAGGTCAAGCCACAAGTCTAAGACAATGACATCAATCACCAAGCCCCTGTAATTAATTCATATGGACTTGTTTGGGCCTGTCAATATTATTTCACTCTAAAGAAAGAAGTATGCCCTAGTGATGGTTGATGACTACACAAGGTATACATTGGTGGAATTTCTAGCATCAAAAGATGAGGCTCCACAAGTAATCATTGAGCACATAAAGAAAGTTGATAAGGAAGCAAAAGCCAATAATGTAAGTGTGATTGCATTGAGAAGTGATAATGGAACAGGGTTCAGAAATGCCTTACTTGAAGTACTTTACAAAGAGAATGGCATTTCTCAACAGTTCTCAGCTCCAAGGACTCCACAACAAAATGGAGTAGTTGAGAGAAAGATCAGAACTCTAATTGAGGCTGCTAGAACAATGTTTCTTGATGCAAAGATGCCTACATGTTTTTGGGCTGAGGTTGTGAGCACTGCATGCTACATCCAGAACAGAACCCTCATCAACAAAAACACTGGAAATACACCTTACAATTTGATGACTGGAAAGAAGCCTACTCTAAAGTATGTTCATACTTTTGGAAGTAAATGCTTTGTGTTGAAAGACAATTCAGAATATGTAGGGAAGTTTGATGCAAAGGCATTTGAAGGAATTTTTCTTGGCTATTCTATGGAGAGAATTGCATACAAGGTTTATGTCATCAGTCAAAAGAAAGTTATGGAAAGCACAGATGTGACATTTGATGACAGCAAACTACCTGGATTAGAAGAAGCCAATGATGAAGATAGAGATCCATTAAAGTTTGATAATCTAGATGACTCTGATGAAGAGATTGAAACTGAAGTTGAAACTTTAGTTCAACAAACTCAAGTGAATGATGAAACAAGAGAAGAATCTGATCCAACAAACAGTGAAGAGACTAGCATCCAAGACACACCTGTTAGTAGTAGCAACTTCAGAGGGGGAGGAAATGAAAATGATCATGTCTTGAATGATGAAGCAACATCAAGGTTGAGAAATCAAACTGAGCACTCAAGGAAATGGGATAGATCACACACTGCAGAGCAAATTATTGGAGATCCAAATGCAGGAGTGAGAACTAGGAGAACAACTCAAAATGAGTGTCTCTGTGGTTGCTTTCTATCTCAGATTGAGCCTAAGAAACTTGATGATGCACTGTTGGATCCAGATTGGATTATTGCTATGCAAGAGGAGCTGAATCAATTTGAAAGAAACAAAGTATGAGAACTTGTGCCTGCACCAAAGGACAGAACCATTGTTGGAACAAAATGGGTTCTGAAGAACAAAATGGATGAAAATGGTGTGGTCATTAGAAACAAAGCAAGGTTGGTTGCAAAAGGATACTCTCAACAGGAAGGGATTGATTATGATGAGACATTTGCCCTTGTTGCTAGATTGGAAGCCATCAGAATATTCTTGGCATTTGCTGCTCATTCAAATTTTAAAGTCTATCGAATGGATGTCAAGAGTGCATTTCTGAATGGAGAGTTTGAAGAAGAAGTTCATGTGCAACAACCACCTGGCTTTGAGGATCCACATTTCCCAGAGTTTGTCTACAGATTGTTTAAGGCATTATATGGACTTAAGCAGGCTCCAAGGGCATGGTATGATACTTTATCACAATTTCTTCTGGAAAATCAATTCACTAGAGGCACATTGGACAAGACACTGTTTTACAAGAAGCATGGTGATGATATTATCCTAGTTCAGATCTATGTGGATGATATCATATTTGGCTCTACAAATGAGAAGCTGTGTGAGGAATTCTTTAAGCTCATGCAGAGCAGATATGAGATGAGTATGATGGGAGAGTTAACATTCTTTCTTGGATTGCAAGTTAGTCAGAGGAAGGATGGTATTTTCATCAGTCAAACCAAGTACATTAAGGATTTATTAAAGAAGTTTGACTTAGAAGACTGCTCACCTGCAAAGACACCCATGGCCACTGCCACTAAATTGGATGAAGATGTCAAAGGCAAGAAAGTAGATATCTCAGTCTACAGAGGCATGGTTGGTTCTCTACTCTATCTCACTGCAAGTAGGCCAGACATCATGTTTGCTACATGTTTGTGTGCAAGGTTTCAATCAAATCCAAAGGAGTCACATTTGATTGCTATAAAAAGGATCTTTAGATATTTGAAGGGAACTCCAAACTTGGGTTTATGGTATCCTAAGGACACAGGGTTCAATCTAGTTGGTTATTCTGATGCTGATTATGCTGGATGCAGAGTGGATAGGAAAAGCACCTCAGGTAGCTGCCAGTTTCTTGGACAAAGGTTAGTCTCTTGGTACAGCAAGAAACAACAATCTGTGTCAACTTCCACAGCCGAGGTTGAATACATAGCTGCTGGAAGTTGCTGTGCTCAAGTGCTTTGGATTAGAAATCAGCTTAGAGACTATGGACTTGTGTTGGAAAGAATTCCAATCATGTGTGACAACACAAGTGCAATCTCTATAGTTGCCAATCCTGTCAATCATTCTAGAACAAAGCACATTGACATCAGATATCACTTAATTAGGGAGCATGCAACTAATGGAACCATTGAGTTACATTATGTTCCCACAGATAAACAATTAGCTGATATATTCACTAAGCCATTGGATGAAGCCACCTTCACAAGGTTGGTTAGTGAGATTGGAATGCTGAATTCTTCAGAATCTGGCTGAGTGAAAATATCAACTAGATTGTTGCAGCAGTAAACACTTACTTTATCTAAATTCTCAATATTTTTGAAGTGTTGGCTGAAATATGATTTATAAATATTTCAAATATGTTGCATATGTTAAAAATCATATTCGAATCAGCTTGAAATTTCTATGAAATTTTAAGACAATCACTATTTAATTTATTAGAATATTCTTCATTTGAATAATTCTGGTGAATTTTGAAAAGATAGTGAAAATTAATTTTTATGAGTGAAAAGTGTAGATCGATAAGTCAGACTTCTCGAATGACTTTCATGTCTATGGTCGACTTCTCTAACAAGTCTATTTGGAACACTCTTGAGTTCTCGAATAGTACATTTTGGAGAAATCGAACAGAGACTTGCTTGAGTTCTCGAATAGGACATTTGAGTTCTCTAATGACTGAGTTCTCTAATGCTTGACTTCTCGAATAGGACATTTGAGTTCTCTAATGACTGAGTTCTCGAATAGAACATTTGAGTTGTCGAATCATTTGAAAAGGCTGAATTCTCGCTGAATCTTAATCGATTTTGGATTTTTATTCAGAAATTTTAAATCACTCATAAAAACATATTTTATTTAATTTAGAATTATTTCTAAGTTAGATAACTGCCAGCTGTGAGTTACAAACTGCTTGAGATATCGAATAAGCCTTTCTTGACTTATCAAATAGTTGTTTTATACTTCTCGAATTACTGACTTGTCGATACGAAACATATATCTAATCGACAACTCAAGTCACTCACATATATACAATTCCACAACTGTTCAAATCATTTCATTCGATTTCTCAGGCAGCTAAAGTTCCAAAACCTCTGAAAACCCTAACGTCAAAAACTAAATTTCTTCTTCAACCTTCATTCTCTTCTCATCTCTCTGTGTAACAATGGCAAATACCAAACTCACAATTCCTACCCACACCAATTTCATAGCAATAACCAACGATGTTGAAGCACCCAATGCAAACTTTAAGTGCTTCGTTCGATGGATGTCTGAATCATACATCAAGGATGCACTCTCAGCCAACCCAACTCTATATCTAGACCTACTAGAACAGTTTTGGAGAACTGCTATTGTGGAGGTCGTGGCCCTAGAGAATGCAATAACTTCATACGTAATCTACTGCAAGATTCAGGACAAGGAAATCACCATCACTACTGAAGACATGAATCAAGCACTGGGGTTACAACAAGAAGTGTATGACAGTCAAGCTACTGATCAGGAATTGGAAGACTTCTTTGATTTTATCAACTACTCAGATAGAATCAAGCTTGGAAATTTGAATAGGAAGTACTTGAGAAAAGAATGGAGCTATGTCTTTGCCACTCTTCTTCAAGTCTTTACAGCAAGGAAGTCCAGCTTTGATCAAATCAGCACACTTGTTCAACAAATAGGCTATGCTTTAGCATATGGGAGAAAGATTGATGTTGGTTTGATCATAATGCAAGAATTGTATAGGAGACTTGGTAAGAACTCATCCAAGAGAGGTAATGAAATTTTCTTCCCTCGCTTTATTCAATATGTACTTAATTTCATAGATGCTAAATTGATTGAATTGCCTGGGTTAGACAAAAATAGAATAGGCTATCCGAAATCCATGACCAAACTCATTTTTGGTAGCTTGGAGACTAGGAATGATGTGGATGTAAGACTCAAAATAACTCCCCTTATGGAGAGTTTATTTAGGACTTACCCCCATAACATGCCAATATGTGCCTCAAAATCTGAGTTAGCTAGGCCCAAGCAAGTAGAGCAAAGTGCTAACCCAGGGCCTGCTAACCAACCCTCTCAGCCAAACACTTTACCAAACACAGAGCCACCTGCATCATCCTCTCAACAAGGTGGTGTCAGTAAAAAGGAGAAGAAGAGAAAACAGGTTGCTTCTGAACCTCTAAAAATCTTAATTGAAACAGCCTTGGCTGTAGAATTAGGTTTAGAAAGTGAGGAACATGAGTCACCCTTACTAAGGCCAAAGAAGAAGAAGAAGAAGAAGAAATTTAAAACCACCTCTTCAGTCACACAAATGGCTGAAGTTGTAAAATCAGGGGCATACAATTCATTAGATGTATCCTCTCAACAGGGTGCATCTACAGAATCAAGCATCCTCCCCAATGCACAATCCTGTAAAGAGTCAGCACATGGGAGTGATAAGGGTGGCACAGCACTGAGTGGAGAGCACATCAATATTGAAACTCCCTCTATTTCTCAGGGGGAGTTGCCAAAATCTAGTCTAAACGACACTTCTCTTCCAGAATCTCACACTAAAATTTTTTTGGAGCCTACAACTCAAGCAATTGAGGAGCAAGGCATTGATCACCAAGAATTTTCTTCTCTTGGTGAGCCAATGGACTCAAGTGACTTAGTGCATGAGACTTTGCTCACCACCCAGGAACTACATTTAGATGGTGAGGGAATGCGAGCTGGGGTATATCCTAATGACACCATCAAAAACACAGAGGATTCACTAGTTTTCACTAGAGACTCTGTGCTAGTGTCAACTATTGGTGTAACTCATCCCACTTCTGTGGAGACACCAGTAGTGAAGTCATTCCATCTGGTTACAGAAGTTGCATCTGTAACTGAGGAGTCTAGCTTGCCTAGCTCTAGCTCTGACTTTATGTCACAATGGCTGAAGCCTGTGCAACATGGCAGTGCTTCAGGATCAGGATCTGTTCCACCACAATTGACTGTTGAAGCACTTCAAAGCTTAGCTGTGGATCAGATTCCTGAGTCCACAAAGATTGATCAACACCTTCTCACTTTAAATCTGCCAAATCCAGACTATGAGGTTATTCTCCTATGCCACAGAGATGATGTGGAGATGCAAAAGGCAAAGATAATAGATGATGCTGAGAGAGATGGCAATGTAGATGCCTGGATGCAAGGAAAATTTGATCTCACTCTCAATGAAGCTCTTCAGTATCTAAGAGAGGAATACATCACTTCACTGGGCTCAAATGCTAAATCCCTAACTCCTGGTGAAGTGTATGAAGCCATCAATGACTCTTACAAAGGATTCCTCAAGGCTGCACACTACCTTGGCAAAGGTGTCACTAAGTTGTTCATAAAGGTGGAAACTCTTGAACAGGAGGTGGTCTCTCTCAAACAGTCCAATGCTCATCTGACAAACCAAGTTGCAACTCTCATTGAGCAGTTGAACACTCAAGCCTCCACCACATTTGATGTTCTTCTGCATCAACAATCTATGTTGTCTGCAATGATGAAGCATATGGGTCTCCCTCTTCTAGATGAATCTGCCAATCTCACCTCTTCCAACCCAAGGGCCCCTACTAAAGCCTCAGTGCCTGACACCAAGCCTAAGGGGGAGAAGAAAAACCTAAGGGACTCAAAGCCTAAGGAGGAGTCAAAAGAGGAGAAGTCTAGAAAGGAGAAACCCAAGGAGAAAGGTATTACAATAAATGAAGGTGGTCATCAAAGGAGTTCAAAATCTATAACCCATGTTCCAGGAAAAGGGAAAGCTAAAGTTGATGAACCTCCAACTACTCTCCCAGTTACTACCCTACCAACTGTGCACATCACTACTCCCAGTGGCTAGAAGCAATCCATCACCACCACAGTGGTTGCAGGGAGTATGCCATCTGATAAACCTCCATCCTCCAAACCTGAAAGTGCCAAGCCTATAGAAGTAAAGGTGGTTACTGAGGCCAAGCTACAAGAAATTTCAAACTCTAATGATTATCATGATGATGCATTCTTGGAGTTTCTGGAAGTCTCAAGAGAACAGGCTGGTGACACTCAATTGTATCTAAGGAGCTTGAAAGATCAGATCGATTACTTCACTATGATACCTAGAAAAGCTGATAGCTCATGGCTAAAGGAAGTAATGATGGTAGCAAAATCCAGAATCTGGCATCTAACCTACAAAACTCTACAAGCCTTAAAACACTCAGAGATAGATGCGCTGATTGAGCTCATAGAGAAGAGGAATGTAAATGAAAACAATAAGAGTCTGTATGATGACTTGAGGAATGGCCAACCTTCAAGGTTGCCAGAAGTGATTAAGAAGCCATGGACAATCATCAATCAGTCTGGCACCAGAGTTGAAGAGATTAAACTATTGGTCATTCCCAATGATCTCAATTTTCGAAATCACAGACTCATTATTGCCATCATTGATCTACTGCAAAAGAAGAAGGGGACAAGTACTGCTGAGGAGATAGAGGCACTACATATTCTCAGATCATTCATTGCAACTTGTGTAATTCCAGAAATGGCCAAGCCAAAGAGGAATAAGGATGATGAAGATGAAGACAAGAGTGATGGGAGGAGAAGTCATCACAGGAGTGATAAGGGGGATGAGGATAAGAAGAAGAAGAAAGACAGTAAGGACAAGAAGGATGATGACCAAGGCAAAGTCTATGAGAGGAAGAATGGAAAACAGCAAGCCTTAGGCATTGCTAGCAGTAATCTCACCACAACACAAGACTCTAAGTCTAGGGTGAATGCTGTCAGTAATGATCTACCAAAATCTAATTCCATGGCTTCTGCAACTGTTTTACCACCTCAAGAAGAGAAGAAGAGTCAAGTCAAGAAACCATCTGTATGTTTCAAAAAGCAAACCGCTAAAGGAATACTACAATGGTCTACCAGCAAAGGTCACATACTACTACCAGGCAACCACACTAAGAGGATCAAATTCAAACAAGCAGCAAGAAAACCAAAGCTTCCCAAATCAAGAACCCTAACAAGCTATCCAGGCCTAAAACTCCAACCACTAGATGAAGACTACAATGAAGACCAACTAGAATACCTTAGAGCTCAAAGAATCTATCATGTTTCAATCATTGATGACTCCCTTGAGATCAAGTATACTGATGGAAGACAGAAGAAGTTTAAACAAGGGCAGTGTCAAAATTGGGGCAAGTTATATGACATAGAAAGGATTATTGCCATGTTGGATGCAAATGATAAAGTGGAAAGAGTATGGAAGCTGGAACTGATTGACTTTGTGAAGATGAAGAGAGATCATGAAGAGCTGATAAGAAAGGGGTGCCTTGAGAAGTGGATCAAAAGGGAAAAAGAAATTGATAAACTGGAAGCTGAAGCAGGGGTGTTGAGGGCTAAGGGATTGTGTAATGTTCAATTCAATCCCTATGTGGTGAAGTATAGGAGAAGTAATGGAGATAATGTCAATATAAGAATGAACCTACTCAGTCACTATCCTGCCAACATTCTGAAACCAGTACTTGAAGATTTCAAAAACTCTATCTTGCTTGAAGAATTGGATGCAATGGCAGAAATCATAAGAGATATGGATGAGAATGCAAGGAAGGAAAAAGAAAGAAAACAGAAGGCATATGATGATCTACTAGCCAAGGAAATGGAGATGGAATCAAATGATAAAGGCTAGCATCTCATCATAGTCTGTAAGATTACACACTTGTATTTCTATTCATGTTCTTAGTTCAAATCTACATACCTGTACTTTTCAAAGTTTTATCTTTATGTATGTTAGGCTTGTTACCAAGCATGAAATTGTGAATAAGGGTCTTACTCACAATTTGGGGGAGATTGTTAGTCACAGAGACATGCCTGTACTCATATAATAACAAGCCTAAGTATGTGTAATGCTATACATTACCTACATGACCTCTTAATTGAGGGAACCTCTAGTTGTAGAGTTTCTATTTGTTCTGTACTTGTAATAGGCATCAAATCCTAGTTGTGTAACTGTACTTATAAAGTCAAGAATAATGCTTGAAAGAAGTTCCAAGGTTCATGCCTCAAGCAAAAAGATAAAGACTGTCAAATAATCAAAGTTGGGATTTGAAGAAATGAATAATTTGCCTAAGTACCAATTCGAGAAGTACATTTGTCTATTCGAGAAGTCTAGCATTCGAGAAGTCAGGGATTCGATATCTCAAAAGACACTGTTCGATATCTCTGAAGGTCAACTAGTCAAAGCCTTATTCGAGAACTCAGAGATTCGACATGTCTAAATACTCTATTCGAGAACTCATGGAGTCAACAAGTCAAAGCATCATTCGAGTTCTCTAAGAGTCAACAAGGAAATGCTCTATTCGATATCTCAAGGACTAAAGAAGCTATTCGATATCTCAGGGATTCGATAAGTAAAATGTTCTATTCGATATCTCAAGGATTCCTGAAGAAAAGACTTATTCGAGAAGTCATTCGATATGTCAGTTTAACAATATTCGAGAACTCAGAGTTATCGATCAAGCCAAT
This sequence comes from Saposhnikovia divaricata, assembly GCA_036435485.1. NCBI lineage: Eukaryota > Viridiplantae > Streptophyta > Magnoliopsida > Apiales > Apiaceae > Saposhnikovia > Saposhnikovia divaricata. Next base: position 34,432,035 of record CM071600.1, read on the forward strand.
TCTAGTTCTCGAATCACCAACAGAGTTACTTCTCGAATACAATCTTAGAGACAAAATACTGAAGAATTGTACAAGTCAGAAACCTGCAACAAGCTAAAGCACTTTATGGACCACAATCTGTAATGTACTTTGGAAAAGCCTACAAAGAAGCTTGGAGAGATGTACAAGAGACAAAGAGCTAAAGAAGTGGATCTGAACAGAGCTTTGCAAAGTCAAACCTGTAGCCGTTTGGATGCTTACTCAAAAAGGATAGACACACTAGAAAGTAAAGTTGTTTAGCTACCTTATTTGTAGTAAGTAGGTTGTATTCATGCCCTATAAGGATACAGCCTCACTTCCTTAGAAAAAAAAAGGTTTTTCATACACAAAAGAAAACATCTCTCTGAGAAAAACGAAGCTGAGGATACTAACTTTTGTATTCACAGATTGTAGCAAAATCTTTATCTAATAATATATTAGATTAAAGTGATATTGTGTTGTGTTGCTCGCTTATTATTTTCCGCACTTAAATTATAGCACACACTTAACACATATCTTGCTATACAGATTCAAGAACAACGAAAAGTTCAAGAATCCATTCACCCCCCCCCCTCTGTATTCTTTCTTGTATTCTATACTCAACACTTTAAGAATATGATATATTATATAATCTCAAGTTCAAGTCATGTACTTAAACTATACAATGTGTATCATGATTCTAAGGACATTTATTATGCTAACAAATATATCGCAGTAATTAAAGTCATAATAGATACGTTTATTGAATGATCAAATGACATAAAGGTTTATTAAAAAAAAACAATGTATTACCTCTAGGGCACCTACACTAACAATCTCCCACTTGCACTAGAGCCAATCACCCATGTATCTAATACCCATGGAACTAGTGTGACCATCGTGCTTCTGCTACGACAAGCCTTTGATCAGTGGGTCTGCAATGTTATCATTTGTGTGCACTTTATATATGTGTATGTCACCCCTTTCATTAATCTCTCGAATAAGGTGAAATCTCCTGAGTATATGTTTGGATCGGGAGTGTGATCTAGCCCGTGCAATGGCTCTATTATTATTACAGTATAGATCAATGGGATCTGCGATCGATGGAACCACTCCCAAATCAGTAATGAATTTTCGAATCCAAACAGCCTCCTTAGCTGCTTCACAAGCTGCAATGTACTCAGCCTCCATTGTAGAATCAGCTACTGTTTCTTGCTTTGAACTCTTCCAGCTTACAGCACCTCCGTTTAGACAAAACAAAAAACCAGACTGTGATACAGTATCATCCATGTCTATTTGGAAACTTGCATCGGTGTAACCTTTTACAACTAGTTTCTACTCTCCTCCATACACCAAGAATGAATCTTTAGTCCTTTTCAGGTACTTTAGAATTTTCTTGACTGCCGTCCAGTGACGTTCACCTGGATTAGACTGGTATCTGCTCGTCATGCTCAAAGCATACGAAACATCTGGGCGAGTACATACCATTGCATACATGATAGATCCAATTGCTGAGGCATATGGAACCTTACTCATGTGGCCCTTCTCATCCAATGATTTCGGACACTGGTCTTTAGAGATCGTTATCCCTTGAGACACGGGGACATATCCCCTTTTTGCATTTTGCCTACCAAAATGATGCAATGCCTTATCAATGTATGTGCTCTGACTTAGACCGATCATCCTATCTCTATAGATCCTCATTCCTAGAATGTAGGTTGCCTCTCCTAAGTCTTTCATAGAAAAATTGCTCCCTAACCAAGTCTTAACAACCTTTAGAGAAGGTATGTCATTCCCCATTAGTAGTATATCATCAACATATAGTACTATGAATGCCACATTGCTCCCACTGACCTTCTTGTAAACACAAGGTTCATCTTCGTTTTGAACAGAGTCATACTTTTTGACTATTTCATCAAAACAGATATTCCATCTCCTAGAGGCTTGCTTCAATCCATAAATGGATCGACGTAATTTACATACCTTGCCAACATTCCTTGGATCGACAAAACCTTCAGGTTGTGTCATGTACACATCCTCTTCAAGGCTTCCATTAAGGAAGGCTATTTTGACATCCATTTACCAGATTTCATAATCATGGAATGCTGCAATGGCAAGCAAAATCCTTATGGATTTGACCATAACCACTGGTGAGAAAGTTTCATCATAGTCAATACCATGAATTTGTTTAAAACCTTTTGCAACCAGCCTTGCTTTATAGGTCTGAACATTTCCATCCATGTCAGTTTTCTTCTTGAAAATCCATTTGCGCCCTACGGGTTTTACCCCTTCAGGTGGATTAACCAAAGTCCATACTTGGTTTTCGTACATGGAATCCATCTCGGATTTCATGCCTTCAAGCCATCTCTTAGAGTCTGGACTGTTCATAGCAAGTTGGTATGTGAGAGGCTCATCTTCATCTATGAGCATCAAATCACCACATTGAGTCAAGAGAAATCCATATCTCTCTGGCTCATGGCGAATTCTACCAGTTCTATGAACAACCTGTGTTTGTTGAGCATTATCATTATCCTGCTCTTGTTCCACTTCAGGTTCAATGCTATTTTGTGGTTCTCGATCTTCATCGAGATCTATAGTTCTCCTACTGTTTCTTTTGGAAACAAAATCTCTTTCCATGAAGACAGCATCTCGAGCAATAAACACTTTCTGCTTAGAAGGACTATAAAAATAATACGCCTTTCTTTCATTAGGGTATCCCACAAAATTTCACTCTTCGGATTTAGGTCCAAGCTTGGCAGATACTTATCGTTTCATAAATGCCTTGCATCCCCAAACTTTCATAAAGCTCAAGCCTGACCGTTTCTCCTCCCATATCTCATATGAAGTCTTTTGAACCTTCTTAGTAGGAACACGGTTAAGTGTGAAAGCCGATGTTTCTAGAGCGTAACCCCAGAAACTAATTGGAAGATCTGCATGACTCATCATCGATCGCACCATGTCCAACAAGGTGCGATTTCTCCTCTCTGAAACTCCATTCCATTGAGGTGTACCTGGCGGAGTGAGTTGTGATACAATACCACACTCTTTTAAATACTCTTTAAATTCGGTGCTTAATTATTCACCCCCATGATCGGATCGTAAGATCTTAATACTTGCACCTCCTCCAATTTGCTTCTCTACTTCAGCCTTGTATTCTTTGAACTTTTCAAAAGAATCGGATTTATTCTTTATAAGATATACATATCCATATCTACTGAAATCATCAGTAAATGTTATGAAGTACTAGTAGCCTCCTCTAGCCATCACATGCATTGGGCCACATACATCACTATGTATTAGCTCCAGACGTTCAGTGGCCCTTTGACCCTTACCAGTGAAAGGGGCTTTAGTCATCTTACCAAGCAAACAAGAATCGCATTTTTGGTATGATTCAAAATCAAACTTATCCAAGTTCCATCCTTATGTAATTTGGATATGCGTTTCTCATTTATATGGCCTAGACGACAATGCTAGAGGTATGTTTGATTTGAGTCATTGACTTTAAGTCGTTTATTTTCTATATTATAGACAGGATTATCTAAATCAAGAACATATAAACCATTAAACAAACGCGCAACACCATAGGTTAAATCATTCAAAGCAAAAGAGCAACTGTTTTTCTTTATTGTAAACGAAAAACCTTTCTTGTCCAAACAAGAAACAGAAATAATGTTTCTGCGAATCGCAGGCATGTAAAAATAGTCTTTTAGTTCTAAAACAAGCCCAGAGGGCAAAGATAAATAATAAGTCCCTATAGCTAAAACAGCAACTCTTGCTCCATTGCCTACTCGTAGGTCCACTTTTCCCTTAGCCAAAGTCCTACTTCTCTGCATTTCCTGCACATTTATACAAATGTGAGAAGCACATCCAGTATCCAATACCCAAGATGTAGAAATAGACAGATTGACTTCTATAACATAAATACCTGATCCAGAAATCTGAACAGCCTTCATTTCATATCCTCCAAGTAAACTGAACAGTTTCTCTTCCAGTGACCAGTTTTTTTACAGTAGTGACATTCACCCTTAGCAACACCACCTTTAGGCTTTAAAGCCTGTTTGGGACCTGACTTTGGCTTGGGTGTAGAATCAGATCCAGTCTTCTTCTTACCCTTCCACTTGCCTTTCCCCTTGGCCTTACCTTTATTGCCCACCATCAGTATGGGAGCAGGTTCAGCTGTCTTCATGTTGGTCTCATATGTTCTCAACATATATAACAATTCAGTAGGTGTTTTGTCAAATTCATTCATATTGTAGTTCACAACAAACTGAGTGAATTTGTTGTTCAAAGAATTCATGATTAGGTCAATACCAGTTTCCGGACCAATCGGGAAACCCAAAGTTTCAAGGTACTCAATGTAACCAATCATCTTCAGAAAATGTGGGCCAACTGGTTCACTTGCCCCTTGTTTGCAATTAAAGAGTGACTTACTCGTGTTGAACCTTTCTTGACGAGTTTGGCTTGCAAACATGCTTTGCAAGTGCTCATTGATAGTATATGCATCCATATGCATATGTTGTCTTTAAAGCTCAGTACTCATAGTTGCCAACATAAGACATGCAACATCATTTGCATCATTCTCATCCTTTGTGTGGGCCGCTCGTTCCTCAATAGTAGCGCCCTCAGGAAGGGGACCTGGCGGAGGGATATCAATGACATGAAGCTTGCGCTCCTGCCTGAGGACAATCCTCAAATTCCTCTGCCAGTCTAGGAAGTTGTTTCCTCCTGTCAGCTTGTCCTTCTCAAGGACTGATCGTACGGATAGTGTGTTTGTGTTGTTTGCCATTACTTAGTATCTACAATGATAAAAGCACAAAAATAAACATTAGATTGTCTGAGTTATAAATTATTATGTTCAAATGATTATGATATATTCATAATATATCTCCCACTATTTTTATCAAATTAATAGCCCTTACTATTAATTCGGAACGAATATCCCATAAATCTTTCTAGTGAGCCAAGATCCATATTTCGTCATGTCCTAAGTCAACCACTGGTAGTCCTTAAAAATGATTATTTAGGTAGACAACAGTTGTCAATTATATCATATATAATTCTTGGATAGTTTGGTGAACAACGATTGATCTTATCTATCTAATAGATTTTTAACCAAACTCTATGCTTCTAAGTTCATAATAGTTGAATATAACCGTTTATTTTCACCTTATTATGATGACTCAGTTAAGTTAGACCCAATGATACAACAGCCGAATATAACCGTTTATATTCGTCGCATCTCACCACGATAGATAGGAGTCCCCTGCCACTGACAGCCCTTCCCCTTATCGATCTAGGATTCGATGAGTGTTCATTAATTGGAAAGCATCTGATTAAAACTTAATATTTTGTTAAGGGGTTTAGAAAATTTATAACGATCATGATCACATCATAAAGAGATCCTCAATTTTCCTTGAACCAAATATTTCAAATTGACATCTTAAATTGTTCATTTCCCAGGTAGATGGAGGATCCCAATGGTCACACTTAATACCCATTAACCTTACGAATACGCATATCCGCTTTTGTCAGAAAATCCCAATTTTAGATATCAAAATTCCATATTTAATTCCGTGTTTTGAAAATCCATATTTTATAAACACAAGAATCTCATGATCGTTTGTTAATTTTAAAATCTTGAATCTTTACAGATTTTTATCTTGTTTAGCATGGCAAGCATGGCATGGGTAACGTATATAATACATGCATACATCATTAATCTAATTAAAACATGCATCTTCTACTCTACTCATACATTCCATACATCATATGTAAAGGGCGTGAAAATAAACGTGCAATGGTTATGGCCCAATCCTATGTGATCTTTTCAAGCTAATGAAAAGATCAAGGTCAATCTATGGGGTAAAAATAACTATTACATATGTCTTCTCTATTGTTTCCATTGACTCCTTAGCCTCCATGGATTGCCTCTTTGTTCCTCTTGTCCTTCTTGGATGTTACATTAATAACTATACTAATGAACTTACAAAAGAATTCGAGTTATATTCGAGATAAACAATTACAAATAGAAAATGACATGCAAGTCGTATTTATTACAAACCAAAAGAATAAACCATTACAACTAGGGTTTAAAGGCCATAACCATGCACCATGCTCAAGTAACCATTAAAGAACATGTAAGATCATATATAAAAGTATGCCATGTCATATATCTCATGATCCAATCATCAAACATCATATATGGCTAAATCAGAAAAATCTAAAAAATCAGAAAATTTCAGGAAAACAGTAAATCGCATTTTTGAAGGCTTAAACGATGTCAGAATGCGAAAACAAAACATCCGACAAGGTCTAATGATGATAAGTTGGAAGCAAGCGAGGGAGGGTGTCACACCCTGACTTCCCGATACTGAAAATATACGTTTTATAATAAAATACCTATATATACCTGTTAACTCGTAAAAACTCGTAGTGTCATTACATGTACCTGTAATTCATTCTCTCTTTATTTACCCAACTCTCCTTGTATCTTTCCGTAGTCTTATCCCTGTTATCAATTCAACGACTCTAATCTACACATTTATAATTACGAACAATTTTATATATAAGATCTGAATATTTTCCGTATATAACCCGAAAGTCATCTACGGACTCGACGGTCATCCGTCTATTTGTGATAATTAGTTAAGCCATTCACATTGAACCATGTAGGCTAATCGCATATATATATATAACGAGTACATATCATCCAATCATATCTTTGAACACCTAGTCAACTTATCCTCACATAAATTAATTTCAGATAATCATTACACTACTATTCAAGAAATCATAAACGACCAGCACGTATAGGAGAAATTCATAATATCACCATATATTTTCACTTAACATATTTGTGCACCTTGTCAACACGTAGTCGCACAAATAATTCCAAGTCATCATTCAATAAATCAAAGTAATCAATTACTATGAATGTATGCAACATATGCATGAGACTCTCTTTTCTTTCACCTTGTTTCTTTACTTTGTTGTGACTGACCAACTTGACTTTAGTATCTCCCGGGATTTCTTGGCCTCAAGGGCTCTTTTTCTATTCACGTTGCTTTATAGTCCAAAGGACTTTTCTATTCACGTTGCTTTATAGTCCAGAGGACTTTCCTATTCACGTTGATGGCTAGCTAGGCCATTTATTCACATTGCTGATACAAAAGTATTGGCAGTCACAATGCCTTTATTTAGTGGGACTCAAATGAAACAATATGCACATCATATAACCCGTTTCATTTCTTCCTTCCATGTACTTATTCACGTTGACATTTTCCTTTCATATAATCCACATCGATCACATAATAACCCTTTTCAAGTCAATGAAACTGTCATCATATATTCACATTGCTCATACATCACAGTGATTATGTATTCACCTTTCTCATATATCAAGTATATGCACATTTCATATAACTCATTCAAATAACACTTATCACATTTAGCAGATAACAGTTATCACATAAGATCATACTTGAGAGAATTTATTCAAATAACAATCATTTATAACCACGTGATACTTCATTTCACTATAATATAGTCATCGTGTATGTACTTTCATCACGTAATCATATAAACCCACATATTCTGATAAATCATGTAATTCTTTCTAGTAATATATATATATAAAGCAAAGCTTTGATAAATGCTCACCTTGGCATCTGCACTTCTTTTAATGATTCTTGGTGATATTCTATCCAAGCTCCTTCCATATCTCGGGTACTCTATATAAACACATAAGACCCAATCTTTATTACACTCTAAAATTCGTTATAAATCGTAGGATTATTATTCTGACATGAAACCACCTTTGAGATCTTCTATACTCATTGTTATACCATCCCTCCAAGTTTCAATTGAAACTAAGGTTGTTAGCTAGGTGAAACAATTCTCTAAAGTTCAATGTTTAAACAACTCGCATCTTATGTACTCATTTCACTAAAATGACCATAACTACTTACTCGCTAAACAAAACCACTTGATTCTTTCGAGGTTGTAGACCCAGCAAATCCACTACCCATACATGATCCTAAGTAGTTCGAATAATTCCACAAAATAGGGCAGCGACATGAAAATAAAAAAACTCCCTCTACTGCGCACCCTTTACTCTAACATTTTTAATAAATCCAAAATTGTTTGAAAAATTACCAAATTTCACCGACATCTTCATTAATCATCTATACACCTTACATATTTTTTTCAATTCGAATTATGGAGTTTAACTAGGTGAAACATTTTTTCCAAAATTCGGTATTTACCAAATTCGTAGGTTATGGACAACCTATACTAAAATGGCCATAACTCCTAGCTCGTTAATCCAATCCACTCACCGTTTGCGGCTACGTAAACTAGACTCCGAGTAGAACGTTATCATATAAAATATTAACAAAAACTGAGAACCCAGTCCCCCGAATTACTGTTCACAGTCAGCCCCTCGGAAAGCCTTCCGGCGTCCGTAAAATTTAACCAAAATCATAACCCACAATCCACCTTATAACTTCCTCCTCACATAATCAAAACCTTCATCAACAACACAATCATAATCCATCCTCCTCACATTAATATGTAACAAGCTTTCAAAATATAGCACTAATAAGCATGAAAGCAAATGATTAAGTAAAGATAAACAAGTTTATACCTCAAAGAAGCTTTAATTATTAATCCATCTCATCCTCAAGCAAAAACCCCCAAATTTCTTCAAGAAATCAGCCTCTTCAAACCCTAATTAAACCCCACTTATCTCACTAATTTAGCTAGGATTTATGTGTGTGTATATCTATATATAAGCGTATGCAAGATCAAGAAATAAGCTAGCAAAATTTTCTTTCTTTCTTCCTTCTACTTGATCTTCTCTTCCATTCTTTCTTTTTCTCTACTTGGTTGGCTGATCTTGGTGTGCAAAATGATAAGGAACAAGCTTATCCATCCATATATATCTATAATTCATCCTCTGAATTTACCAAAATGCCCATCTGCTTAATACTGCTCATTTCTTTATCAAATAAAATTTGATCCTAACGATTTTCAGTGCGGAATTTGGTTTCTCATATTTTTAATACATTATTCACTTTATTACCTCCGCATAGAGTATTTATACGCCTAATTCCGACATACGGATCTCTTTCTACGATTTTTGGAAGTATAAATACATTAAATATAAAAATGTTCTAAATTCCTTATAAAATATTTCAGAGTCGAATTATCTAACATCGAAGAAGGATAAAGTTACGTGCATAATATAATCTATAACATTATACAAAAATATGGTTTTATCAAAATTACTATTCATCTTTAGAATTTACAATTCACTTTCTCGAGAAATTTTAAAACGAGAATCTTCGAAAACTAACCGAATACCCATACATTCATTTTTCTCGTTCGTTAATAATATATATTAACGAATCTTAAGTATTTTGAGTTGTATTAGTAATAAACAATTCTATTTATTAGAATTAAGTATGTTTAACCTGAAAAATAAATTGATAAATTATTAGTATGAATATTATCTATAATTAAGTAAAAGAAACAGGTACGGTACCGACCGATCGACCAAACTTTTAATGTTTTGACTATTATAATATAGTATAGTATAGATAGATATGATTAAATTACTTTACTAAAGATTCAAAATTCGAATCACGTCAACGACATATTTAATTTAAAATTTTATAATATAAGTTTTGAGCTAGGTATATCATTAATTACATTTATATTTAATTATATTAAATTAAACTAATTATTAAAAATTAGGGGTGAGCAAAAAAACCGAATTGAAACCGAAATCGACCAAAACCGAACCAAAAACATTGAAACCGAAACCGAACTGGCGGTGACGGTTTTTAATTTTTAAAAACCGAGACTTTCGGTTCCGGTTTCGGTTATAGGATAAATCCGAACCGGCTAAAACCAAACCGATTATTAAAATAAATATATAATTTATATAATTTAGAGAAAACTGGGCCTGTGGTTCTCCTCAAGGAAGAATCCTGAGGTTAAAAGACTTTGTTCCTATAAAACATGTGGCCCCGCAGGGGCAATTTTGTAAATATAATTTTTTTTTACATTAATTTACATATATACCCTTAAATTTATACTGAAAATCTTTTAACCTCAGGGGAGAATCCTGAGGATAACCTCAGGCACATCAAGCCCTATAATTTATATGAATTCTTAAAATTAATAAATATATTATATCTAGAATTATAATTAAGCTTCAAAACGATGTCGAATGAGAAAATGGAAGATGTCGGAGCTGGATATATGTAATAAAATTCTTTATCTTAAATTCTTAATTATGTATTGAAATACAGATTCTTCATAGTGGAAGAGGTTGAGTGTCCGAGTTTTAGCAACCTAAACATTAGTTTTTTTTTTCGAAAAAAAAAAGCAGCAGCAGAAGAACTTCATAAGAGCGTAAATACAATAAATGTTTTTAGCTCACTTTAAATAAATGTCCGAGTAGATTACAAACGTATAAGATTTTAGTAGCACCCAAATACAAAGAGAGTGTTGATTTCATCATAAAAACAAATACTATAGACTTCTCCTTTGCTTCGTAAACAAGAAATAATATTAATAATGTGTGGTTTTAAGAAAATAGAGTAGATTTGCTAAGCCAATTCCTCAAACCTTGAATAACGTTCACAAAAGCTGGCTATCTTTTCTTTTTTTTTTTGAAAAAATGCACTTGCATATATTAACTTGCCTCCGAAATAAGATTATAACGAATGAAATCGGGAGCAGTGTGGTACCACTCCATTAGACCTGACATAGAAAATGTAGCTCGAGATAACAATTGAGCCACAGTATTCGCAGATCGATACTCAAAAACTACTAACACGTCCTTAAAGTGTTTTAAAATGCTAATACAATCATCAATGATACCATGAAAAATAGAATTTCCTCTCTCCCCATGGATTGCATCCACTACCAGCTTTGAATCCAACTCGAATATGCATCTGTGATTTCTCCAACTCTGAATCCACATTAAGGCTTCTTTTAAGCTCCTAGCTTCCGCCTCACGAGCATGAGTACTTCCTCGAAAACTATTACTTCGAGCTCGTAAGAAGTTCCCCTGGTCATCATGAACTACGCAAGCTACTCCAATCTCACCAATTTGTGATCGACAAGCAACATCCAAATTAATTTTGATCCAACCTTCAGGAGGCTTGAACCAGCTCCTGGCTCGTTGCCGCAGCTCCTTGTTCCCTTTCCCTGCACATTCTTGATTTTGTTACCATTCTTGCAGCACCCTCATAGCCATCGAATGCACTCCATATGTAGACATTGGCTTCTTATCCCAGACCCATGTATTTCTTCTTATCCACAGCCCCCAGCATAAAACCCCAATCTTAGCACACTCCTCCCGAGCACTCCCTGCAAACACCTTTTTTAAAACATCTTTCACTTGCAATTCAACCTCTACATTTGACAACTCCTGCAGCCCCATTTCACACCACAAAGAACGTGAAAAGCTACACGTAAACAATGTATGCGTAGCTTCTTTAACGTATAAATTGCACCAACTGCACGTTGTATTCACCTCTACTTTTTTTCTCGCCAATGCTACCATCGTAGGTAAGACATTATGACATGCTCTTCACAGAAAATTCAGCACCTTTCCCGGCATCTGTAGACTCCATAACTTCTTCCAAAACCCATCTTCATGACCATCCCTTTCACCATGTATTCTCATGTAACAACTTCGAACTGTGAACTCCCCTTTATTGTCCAGAAACCAGTACCATGAATCCCTTCTTGGAACACTCGGTATAGGAATCTGCTGTATCAACTGTTTACCACGATCATTACATATCTCATTGACTATTGCCATGTCTCATGCGTTCTTAGTGTGTGAAATTAAACCATGAACTGTAGCATCCTCAAACTCCGAATATCTTCGACTCATCAAAAAATAATTATCTTCACAAGGGAGCCATGGACTATGCCAAACATTCGTATCTCTGCCATCTCCTATCTTTCTTCTGCAACCATAACTTATGGCCTCCTGAGAAGCCGAGATGCTGCGCCACATATAAGAGGGATTCGTTCCCAGACCTGCATTTAAAAAATCTGTCCGCGGATAGTACCTGGCTTTCATAATCGCCGTAACCAGTGGATTAGTATGATTAATCAATCTCCAGGCATGTTTACCCAACATTACAATATTAAACTCCATAAGCTGTCGAAACCCTAGCCCTCACATTTCCTTAGGCACACACAATCTTTCCCAGGACATCCATCTAATACCTCTCCCCCACAACCCCACCAGTATGCATTCATTCGTTTCTCGATCTTATCACATATCTCCCCTGGAATTAACAACAGACTAATCCAAAAGTTTGGTATAGACTGAGCTGCTGTTTTCAACAGCGTAAACTTTCCTGCTTTGGATATATTTTGTGTACCCCATGTCTGCAGCTTACTTTCCACCCGATCCACCAAAAATTAAAGATTGAATACCAATTCTTCTCTACAATCATGGGCATACCTAAGTATCTCCCAGGCTAATCTTTTTCTTGAACTCCCAAAATCACACAAAGCACTGCCCTGTTCACATCTGTCGTATTAGATGAAAAGGTTATGGCAGACTTATTAAAATTAATAACTTGCCCCGATACGTCTGCATATCTCTGCAATATACTTTTCATTGTATTAGCTTCACCTTCATTTGCTTTGAAAAACAAGTAGCAATCGTCTGCCAACAACAAGTGAGATATAAACGGAGCACCTCTTGCAATTCGACAACCGTGTAACACACCCTCCTCCTCTTTCCATCTGATTATTGAGTTCAGCCCCTCAGCGCACATTATATAAATATAGGGTGAAATCGGGTCACCTTGACGGAGACCCCGTTGAGGCACAATACAACCAAACTCCTCCCCATTATGCAAAAATTTGTATGACACTGAGCTAATAAACTTCATTACTCTCTCGATCCATACCCCATCAAACCCGAATTTAATCATCATATTACGTATAAACACCCATTCTAGACGATCATAAGCTTTTGAGATGTCAATTTTTAGCCCTGCAACCCCCTCCTTGCCTTGGGTTTTTCTCCTCATATAATGATTAATTTCAAAAGCTATTAGCGTGTTATCTGTCAATAGTCGACCTTCAATAAAGGCGCTTTGTCTATCTGATATAAAGAGCCCAAGCATTTTTTTCAACCGGTTTGCCATAACCTTTGACAGAATACAAGCCAGCACGTTACATAAAGAGATGGGTCGAAGATCCCCATTGTCTTAGGCTCCTTAACTTTAGGGATCAAACATACCACTACTTCGTTCACCCTTTCTGGTAGCAATCCAGTACGCATAAAATCTTGACAAAAATGCACCACATCTTTCTCAATAATACTCCAAAATACCTGAAAAAATGCCGGATTTAATCCGTCCGGTCCACATGCCTTATCAGGGTGCTATCTTATATACCACTACAAGAAAATTTAGATAATTGCCAGACCACATGTTATGCAATGCCATTAATCTACACATCTAACATTAATACTAACATATACACAGAATGTACTCATTCAACAACCCAGTCACTTTGTTTAAAAGTCGAGAACGTTATAATTTATAAATTTAAAATTTTGTAATATATATATGATTTTTCGTTCGATTTTATAACCGAAACCGAACCGTTAAAAATCGAAACGAGCTTTTTAAAACCGAAACCGACGGTTCGGTTGCAGTTGCGGTTTTTAATTTTTAAAAACGATGACATGCGGCTTTGGATTCAATTTCGGGGCAAAACTGCCCCGAACCGAACCGTGCTCTCCCCTATTAAAAATAATGATCATATAGAAACATAATTGTAATATAAAATAAGATTTATAACATATCAACAAAATTCGTGCATCGCACAAGTTATAAGATAATATAAAATAATGATAAATAGCAATATATTCAAATACATAAATACCAAGTAAGAACAAAATTTGATCACGTAACCCGTCCCCTGCGATGGAACTCCATTAATCCATTTCCTGTTTTGCATTATATTTAAATCTAAATTTTATTTTTTACTTTTTTCTTGAAAATACTCTCAAGATATTTTGCAAAAAAATATATTTGCAATACAATTTTAAAAAATAAATCAGGAATGAACTCGGTGACATCAAACATCTAACAATTACGTTTCTTCTTCTTCTTCTTCTTCTTCTTCATAACAATTTTAAGATCAAGTTGATTCAATAGTAACCTTCCAATATTCCATCCCCTTATTCGAACCTGCATTCTTCAATTCTGACCGGAAAAATTCTCCACGATCACATATTTCAAACAATTGCTTTCAACATTATTTATACGCATACATCCACGTTTTATGAGTGGAATGTATTGGAGTTGATCTTTTGACACATTTGTGATGGTTTTCAATGCATTTCGGATAATCACAAAGAAGAAATAGTGATTTTGTACAAATTGTTTCGATTCCGAAAATGAATTCCTTATCTTCAATTAGCGAGGAGCTCGATGAGCTTCAAGGACAAGTTTCTGATATTTTTCGAGCTTTAACGTAAGCACTAATTTTACACTTCGAAATTACGTGTGTGTGTTGTTTTAACATGCATGATGTTATACATGTTAATATGGTTTTTAGAGCTAGCTATGGCCTCATTGAAATTTAACACTGCTTGTTACTAGTTGTTTGTACGATCATGATGAATTAGTGAGAATGATTATGTTAATATTTTGTGAAATTATATTGCAGAAATGGATTTCAAAAGCTGGACAAGATGAAAGAGACAAGTAGGCAAAGTAGGCAGTTGGATGATCTTACAGATAGAATGCGTGATTGCAAAAGGTACCTGTATATGCATTGGTGCTTGCAGTCTCTGGAATGAGTATCATGAGCTTTAGTAGCAAGAAGATGTGAAATTTTAATTTTTAAATCAGCTAACATTAATGTATGGTTGGGTAAAGATTCACGAGTACTAGCATAAAATCGGATACTCCTTGCACTAGATAAACAAAAGTCTAGGAAGTTGTTTCAGTGAATGCAAGATGGAAAAAGAAATTGAATTTGCAAGCAAGATATATTATTTTGTTTTGTTATAGTTTATAGTGTTTGATTTGAGGTGAAGAATAGTAGTGAATTATGTGTTTCCTTCCATATATGGTTCTCCTTGCACAGTGAATAGAACCCGTAAACCACTGTGTTGTTTGCAGTAATGAAGCATCAAAAGGCTTTTTTGGGCTTAAGCCCAGGATGAATTTTTTTTTTTGAAAAAGTTACTAGTCATACATGTTGTGACTGTGACCATTATTTATTTGCTAATTTCTTCATGCCATGCTGCTGAATGCTGATAATATCGGTAAAAATAGCAACAATCTTTAAAATTCTCGGGAGTAGTTCTAGTATGGAAGATGCGTTTCTAGAAAATTTTATGGTTATTCTATAAAGAGAAAATTTGCTAAGAAAATTATCAATGATTGAAGAATCTGACTTATAAGGTGATTAGATGGTAAAATTTTGTAGCAAGTTGTTAAGCCCGCCCATTTTGAATTCCTAGTTCCGTCCCTGAATGTGCATATGAAGATAACTTACCCAGAAACTTTAATCCCTTCATGGTTTTTATCTTATGTTTGGATGGTGACCTAGTCGGAAGCTCATTTTATTTTGGTCTTTAAACTGCCTTGTGCTTTGTCAAGTATGCTTGACAAGGGCCAAAGTAAGAATTTTCCCACATTTGTCTGGTAGAGGACTTGCACGCGATTAAAAATAGCACGTGTTGGTGAATACTTATATTTGGCTTATTACTATGTAACTTCAAGATTTATCCAACTTACTCTTGCAACAATATTTTATTTTTTTAATTCTTTTATGTTCAATAAGAAATATGCTGATTCTTTATTTTGACAGGCTTATCAAAGAATTTGATAGTGAAGTGAAGGAAATGGAATATAAATTTGACACAGGCACCATTAGGATGCTAAATGACAGAAAGCAAACAATGGTGCAACACCAATTTGAATATCTATTCTGTTGAAAACTCGTTGTATCACTATTTTGTACTGAATTTATGCCTTGTAATTGCAGGTGAAGGAGTTAAATAGATTTGTGGGTCTAAAAAAGCAGTAAGCCTTATTGCAATTTGCTGTTCTGCAATCCAAGTATATCCAAGTTTTTGGGATATCTGATATTTATTTATTCTCCAACTAAGCATTTACATTCTCCTCATGTTTCTGCTTCTCTTTTATTACTGTCATGTGAACTTTGCATTTATAGCCATGTGGTTCATAACTCCAATTCAAGCAACCCTCATTTTTCTCTTCCCTGTAAATAATTTCCTTGTTTTATTTGTTCAATATCTGTTATTGAGGTCTGGCTGATTCAGTTTATTGAATATATCTAACCTATACAACTCTGTCAAAGAATTTTGTTGAATATAATATGATCCAGTTAAGCGCTCCTGATAACACCTTCAGGTTTTGGGAGAGTTGGTTACTCAATAATTTTGATCACTAGGAATTTCCTTTAGATTTCAGTTGGTCATGCTTTCTTGGTATTTGTTCTGAGATATACTCAAATGGCATAAATATCGGGTCAAGTTACAACTTATAGACTATGCCAACCAAACTTTGAAGAACTTTAGCAAGCATGCTTTTTATTTAGATCAAATCTCTACTTCAGTTCACCAGTATCGCATCCCTGAATAATTATTTGTTACTAATAGAGATGCACTTTGGAGGTATTATCTTGTGTGTGGGAATGGAGGGAGAGGAGAAAATTTACTCTTTGTGCTATTATTGTATTTCATTATATCTTCTCGTTTTTTATGATTTATGTACTGTGGATGATTACACAGATATGCCACCAGTCTTGAAAACAAGCGCGCTGATCTGTTTGAGAGGCCTGATGATAGCCCTGCAGAAAATAATGGTTTACTAGCTTCATGTAAGCATATGATACAGTTTTCTTTATGTTAAATGCCACTGTTGATGCTTCAATGAGTAATCAGTTGAAGTACTATGTAAGTGAGTAATCAATGGAAGTACAATGTAAGTTTTAAGTGGTGGAATGACCAAACTTCCTCGAGCTATCATCATCAACATGTACCTTGTATGCTTAATCTCATGACTTTTACGCTACTTTTGTCAAATGTAACGTGGTATTATAGATATTGATCACAACTCCAATAGGCTTTTGAAGGATAGTAGGATACATTACTAGTTTCTAAAATACAAAATAAAAAAATTCATGTTAGTATACCTCAAATCATTCATCCTATTAGTTCCTTTTTCATAATTCAGATGTAGAGATTAAAATATTATGTCAAACTAACATTGTTTACAATATCTATTTAGATTTAAAATATTGTCTGCAAAATTTAATTAGACTTTCGAGAGAACCTCATTAGCATGGCGAAGGCAACTTAGTATAACCCATCTCCAACATTTAAGAATCTGCATTGAACTGTAATTAACAAGCTCAAACTGTACTAATGGCATAGGTTCCATATTTATCATGATCTTCTGGGTTGCTTAATATGACTAATGAATCTGTGCAATTCAGTCTTGCTTAAAGTAGCACCTGGTTACATAAGTATGTAATTTGATCGTTCATTTTGTATGATTGTCTAATAGGCTGAGAATTGAGATACTCTCATACTGATAATACATCAAGAGAGAGAAAGAGGTAAAAGTTGTTATGATATTCAAACAGGAATATTACTCGAAAATGATCTCTTTCTATATTTTTATACAGAAAATAGGCTTGTGCCTGCTTTAGGGCTGTCGTGTTTTTCTTTGTTTTGATCCTGATACTAATTGTGCAGAAATTTAGACCTACATTCTTGTGGATTTGCTTATGTGTGTGAATATAATGCAGCTATGTCCAATCAAGAGCTAGTTGATCATGGACATAAAATGATGGATGAGACGGACCAAGCCATTGAGAGGTCAAAGCAGGTTGGCTTAATTCCTCTATATCATACCTCTACTAGTGCAAATAGTTTGAACCTCCCCATGTGATCTTCAACATAACAGCACTTAAAAATGAAGACTTGTACTGTAGCCTGAGGCACGCAAGCTTTGACAAATGCTAGTCAGCTACACAAATTCTAGCAGTTGGGCTTGGACATAACCATATGGAAAGTATTTTGGGGTATTTGCATATAAACGGAATGATTTTATGCTAGGAGAGGAGGAAGAAATACCAAAAACATTTGTTTGTCAAAAGAACAGAGTATAAATGAAATGCACTTTGTTCTGTAGTCTTGGTAATTCGAGTATGTTCTCGTGTAGGTTATTGCAGAGACTGTTGAGGTAGGAACAGAAACTGCAGCAACACTCAAGGCACAGGTTGGTGAATTTACTTATTTGACACAATCATATGCCATGATCATACATGCATTTAAGGATTAGACTCAAATTTTATTTTTCTCCACTTCTTTCTTTTTCCGTGGTGTTTTAGACTGAGCAAATGGGCAGGATTGTTAATGAACTGGATTCCATCAATTTTTCAATCAAAAAAGCTTCTAAACTGGTCAAGGAACTTGGTAGACAGGTCAATCTTGATACTATTCCAATCCCTTTTTCCTCCAAATTTTATTATTTGTTGCTGACTTCAAATTCTTTCTTAGATTGCAACTGATCGGTGTATTGTGTTCATGCTCTTCCTCATTGTGTTGGGTGTTATAGCCATCTTTATTGTGAAGGTTGACTCTCTTCTTCCATTATTCTTATGTGTTTGTGTTCGTGTTTGTACAGGTTATTAGTTAAATGTATCCCAAAGTAATGATAGTTTGAAATTGGAATTTCTGTCTATGAGGTTATACTAAAATGTATCTTAGCATTGATACCACTGAAATTGCTTTTTATCTGATTGTAGTTGTTTTGTTTAGTGAAACTTGCAAACTGATGAATCTGAATTATATGCAATCATGTTGTTTACGGTCTAGCAGGGTTATTTCACAGTTGGTAGTGTGGCTCTGTATCTTCTTATCTTAATACTGATCATGTTTCAATGCTCGCCACCATGTATGTCCAAAATAGCAGGCTGATTTCGTACTTGCTGTAAACCGACCATGTTGTATTTTTTTTTTTTTTTTTTTGTATACCTTTCAGCTTGTGAACCCAGATAATGATGACACAAAGGACGTCCCTGGACTAGCTCCTCCGGTTCCTACGAATCGCAGATTGCTCTGGAATCCTAATCAGGAGTATTACAACAAGTTGGTATAGTATCAAAGAATTGTTCGAAGCAGCCAAGGTACATTCTTTCCACATACCGGACATGGTTCAGTCGTTCAGAAAGGTGCGTCTGTCGACAGTAAAAGGCACATTTTTGGCTGTCCATTTGAATAACACGAGGAGTTTCTCTGTGAAAGTGCATTCCTCATTTGGGTGAGGAAATGGGATAGATAAGAGTTGTCTTTCGTGTAAGGGGAGGAGATAACGAGCATCGATCTCAAAACTGAGACGACGCCTTTATATTAGCACCGGTCTGTCCATGATCCTGGATAGATGAGTTAAAATGCCATTAAAATTGATTCTGTATGGTGTATCTTCTGTACATTTCTTACATAACATGTCAACATCGTTGTTACCCCATTTCAAACAATTGACACTTACTACTTTGAGTAATTGGCCTGATTTGTTGAAATTTAGTCGTTGGTGTTTTTCTCACGTTAAAGAACCATTAGTAAAAAAATGTAAAAAAAAAAAGAAAAAGAAGCTCATCTTCTCCGAAGACACTGTTATGCTGTACCACCAAAGAAAAAAAGTAGAAAGCCAAGACGATTCATTTGATGTTTGTGGTTCTTTTATTGAAAATGTTTGATGTTTGTAGTTTGATCCGACAAAAATATATAGCAACATGCAGTTCTGAATTTTATTTATTTATGAACTACACAAAAGATGACAATATATATATAGGAGTATATACATATACGAAAAATAAAAAAAATGATAAAATTACGCAGAATAGTTGTGTACATTCTCACTTGGTGCAGTCATGGTTCTAAAAATTCCTGATTTAGTCGATTAATTCCTAATTAATAACCAATCGATTCAATTTTTGAAATTCGATTAATTCTGTGAATTTATTTAAAATGATATGTTTAATTATAAATTAAGCTAATATATTAAATTTTATTATAATATCCGATTAATACTCCGATTAATTCTTCCAATTAATCCCTAATTACCCGATTAATCTTAAATCAGTACCTCAACCAATTTATACCGATTACTAATTTTTACCATCATGGCTGCACTACATAATCAGACATCAGTGTGTTCAAAACGACAAGAGTAGACTGAGCGTATTCTAGAAGTCGAACGTTGACGCACTATCAGAAAATCCTACATCTAATAACTAGATAAATATCACTAACTAAAAACAAAATGCTAACGTATGTAAACAATAGCCGCCTGCGGTGACTGCACTGCTGTGTGGTCCATAAATTTCTACACTACGTTCTTGGCTATTTTCAACCAGGGTTTCTATTCCTTTACACTCTTTCTGTTTCCTATATCCATCATTTTTCTCTATACATTTCTTCAAGATCTTATCTCTTTTTACATTTTCTTAGTGCCCCATCTGAGTCCATCCTTTAAATTTTGAATTTTAGCACAATTTAGCAATCAAAATCTTTACTTTAAAGTAGTGAAATTTTGATCTTTAATATCACAAGGATGAAGTGTTTTTACATGTTTAAGAAAGATAACACAAAGACCACACAAGAGAAATCACCAGAAATACTGAGAAACAAAGCTAAAAAAACAAAGAATTTGCCATGTGATAGCAGTTTAGTAAAGCCCAAAAGTGTTCTTTCATCACCAAGGAGTGTTCTTGATATGTACAAAGAAAAAGAACACAATTTAAGAGTGTTCTCCTTTGAACAACTCAGAGATGCAACCAAGAATTTCAACAGGTTGTTAAAGATTGGAGAAGGTGGTTTTGGAAGTGTTTATAAAGGTTGTATCAGGCTTGTTGATGGCGTGGGTGATCCTTGTGTGGTTGCTGTTAAAGTGCTTAAACAGAATGGATTGCAGGTACTTTTTGCTGGACAATTTGTATTAATTTCCTTCATGATTATTGTGTCTTTATATATCCTCTCTCTGCATTTTTGTCCTATTATTTTAGTTTGTTTATGTTTACCAGGTTTTTAATTGTCACTTGTTCATTTTGTTTTTTTTAACCTGCCACTTTAAAAGATGTCCTTGTGTACACAAGCTCCTAGCCTCTAGGGGATAGAAAGACTCTTATTGTGATGTTTGCTTAAGTGTCTAGAGACATTGTCGACTTAACTATCTGATCCTTTGGCTTACACTAGTGGTGGATACCCCTCTTGCCTATTTGATGTTTCTTCTAGGTTAATATATTTTTAAGTGACTTTTATAAATTATATCTTGGATTGTGGCCTGGTTTTGTTATTTCAGTTTTTTCCGAAGTTATTTAATATGGGTATTGCATGAGCGAAATTCTTTTCCGGAAAATCTAGAATGCAGACACCACAATGACTGGTTATTTGGGATATCTTGTCAATGCTAATATCTTCTGCTTTCTACCAGGACACTTTATCTTCTGCTTTCTAAGTTTTACTAATATTGCTGTATAATATTGACAATTTAGATAGCATTTCATGGAATTCTGGTGGTATTCTGCTCCCTTGAGTGTTTAGATTTTAACCCGTCGCCAAAACTAAAGTTTATAATGCTTCTGATTGCCTTGTTACCCTGGTTTTAAGTTGTTTTATGAAGTAATTTCCTTTTTCTCATGTAGGGTCATAAAGAATGGCTTAAGGAGGTCCAATTTCTTGGAATCGTGGATCACCCTAACCTGGTAAAGCTTTTAGGATACTGCTCTGAAGATGGAGATAGAGGGATTCAACGGTTGTTGGTGTACGAGTACATGCCACATAAGAGCTTGGAATCTCATATATTTAGCAGGGCTTTGCCAGCTCTTCCTTGGGATAGAAGATTACAAATTATGCTAGGAGCGGCTGAAGGATTGGCTTATCTCCATGATGGATTGGATGTCCAGGTATAATTCATTTGAATTTATTGACTTCAAAGTTCAAACGATGATTTCCATGCGTTTCGAAACAACTCCATTTTGAATTTTCACAGTTTCAGCTAGCATAATCATCACATCGTTGTATAATTTGGCATGGGAATTTTTTTTAAAAAGTGAAAGTATCTCAAGTATTGCATTATCTCTGGCCATTTTAGTCTGAATCTGGATAGTTTATGCCTGCAGATAGAAGCAACATCTCAAAGACTTCAGAAATGTCTAAATCGGTCTGAATGTTATGAAATTTTACACTAGCTATTGAGTAGCTGATAGAAAAGTGGAATAGATATCGTTACTGGTTTTGTTAGATGTTAGGAACAGCCTACTAACTAGCATATAGATTGTTTAACTATGTTCTTTTGCTATATTTGGAAGGTAATATATCGAGATTTTAAATCATCAAATGTGCTCTTGGACGGGGAGTTCAAGCCTAAACTTTCGGACTTTGGGCTTGCCAGGGAAGGACCTACTGGGAACAAATCTCATGTTTCCACAGCAGTAAGTGCAAAACACATACCCCATTGCATAATGTAGAACCACAATCTATATTACCTATTATACACATTTAAGGTGCAATTGTGCTATTCCTATCTCCTTTCCCATTTAAATACTTGGTCAACTGTTTTTTCTTTGCCTTCTTTTTTGCTGAAAATTCTTGCAGATAACTAATTTACTCGCAATGCAACTTATAATATTTCAAGTAAATCATCTAAATTTTGCACATTACTTTGAAATCTTTCTATGTAACTGAAATACAGAGTGCTAAATATTATGTGGTGCCTTATCATTGTTTTAACAATCATCCACTTAATCAGCCTGTTGGGACGTATGGTTATGCTGCTCCCGAATATATTGACACTGGTCGTCTTGGAAAATATTGTGATGTGTGGAGTTTTGGGGTCGTGCTGTACGAGATACTCACTGGTAGACGGGTGATGGAAAAACATCGACCGCATGATGAACGCAAGCTTCTGGAATGGGTGAAACGGTATCCGTTTGACAGCCAGAGGTTTAGCACGATCATTGAACCCCGAATCAGTAACAATTACTCTCTCAAAGCAGCTAGGCAAATGGCAAAATTGGCTGATAGCTGCATGCTCAAGAACCCGAAAGATCGGCCAACAATGAATGAGGTGGTGGAAATTTTGAAACAAATCATAAAAGACTCTGATGAAATTAGTAGCTCAAGCATCTGAAACACTGATATCTGCATTGAACCAAAATGTGCATAATGTGTAAAATAGTGCAATTTTAATCAGTAATTTTTAGTTCCATCGGAGCCCCTTGATCATTCTTGTACAAAAGGTTGAGCATTCAAGTCTTAAAAACGGTTTGCTCATGAGCAATCAGATTTTTGCAGTTTTACCATTATCATATGCTTAAAGATATTTTGTGCAGCTCATGTGGTAAATGAGGACTATGCCTTGTCGAACCATTAAGGTTCGATTCTCCCCTACCACGTATCAGAACAGATACTAAGATAATAGAATCACTGTGGCAAAAAAAAAAAAAAGATATTTTGTGCACGAGTAATAAAAAAATTAATCTCAAATGAGCAAGTTAAAAATAGTATTAAAATTTTTATATATTATAATTTAAGAAAAGAGTTGCCTTATTTATGACAAGAAATTCGGGTGAAGATCAGCTTTAACCTTTTTTATATAAAATAAACAAAAATAATCATTTTTAAAAGTTTGGCCAATTTTAATTCATGAATACTAAACTGGTGGATCAAATGAAATCCCCAACTATCTAATTAGGGAGAAAATGCCCAAGATGGCACAAAATTAGGGTTGAATGTCCAAAATGGCACTTCCTGAAATGTGAGCCCTCCAATGGTACACGGCTCACGCACTCAACAGATGCGTTACCCAAAACGCAAGTAATTCTTGCGTTTCCTGTCCATGTACTTAATAAACCAACGGAACTTTAATTTATTAAAATAAAAAAACCAAGTCACCCGATAGTTAATAACAATGATACATGTAGATTAATTTGGGGGTTAATAACAATCGATAGTTAATAACAACTTTTTGTCATTTAAAATTTTAGTTTTTAAATTTTAAAAATAAAATTTTAATTAATGCGGTTTCAATAATTAACTTTTGGGGTTCAACGTTTCCATTTTTGGTTTAGAAATATTCGGAACGACGAATAAACAGTATACGAACTTAAGGTTTAGGGTTCCTAAACCCTAGACCCTAAACCCTAACTTATCCTGATTTTTAAACGCGTTAGCGTTTAAAAATCAGGCCGCCGAATTCAATTTTTTTAATTAAAATTTTTAAATTTTATCTGTATTGCCTTGGGGTTTCAACAGTTAACCTTTGGGGTTCAATAGTTCCATTTTGGGTTTTAGAAATATTCCGAACGACGAATAAACCATATACGAACTTAGGGTTTGGGGTTTAGGGTTGCTAGACCCTAACTTATCCTGATTTTTAAACTCGTTAGCGTTTAAAAATCAGGCCGCCATATTCATTATTTTAATTAAAATTTTTAAATTTTATTTGTATTCATTTAGGGGTTCAATAATTTACTTTTGGGGTTCAATAATTCCATTTTGGGTTTTAGAAATATTCAGAATGGCTTAAAAAAATTGGTTGCACACTTAAAAAAAGCGTAAACAAATCTTGCTTTTTGCTAAAAACGCAATCATTACTTGCGTTATGTACTACAACGCAAGTACTACTTGTGTTTTGGGCCTGCCACCAACTGTAAAAAAAAAAAATGAAATGCAAGTACTACTCGCGTTATGTCTACAACGCAAGTACTACTTGTGTTTTGGGCCTGCCACCAACTGAAAAAAAAATGGAAACGCAAGTACTACTTGCGTTTTGGGGTAACGCAGGTAGCATCTGCGTGAAGCTTGTGCTAGTGCGGGGTACTGTTTCCTGGAAGTGTCATTTTGGGCATTTTGATCAGAATTTGTGCCATTTTGGCACTTCACCCCTAATTAGGATACCTAAACACTGAAATATCTTATACAAATTGAA
This sequence comes from Saposhnikovia divaricata, assembly GCA_036435485.1. NCBI lineage: Eukaryota > Viridiplantae > Streptophyta > Magnoliopsida > Apiales > Apiaceae > Saposhnikovia > Saposhnikovia divaricata. The sequence goes on from CM071600.1 coordinate 34,457,063, forward strand.
ATAACCTGCGAGTATCCAAAAATTTAAAAGAGAAAAATGGGTCTGAGGTTGTCCTCATGTATCTCTCCTGAGGTTATAACACAAAAGCCAATAAAATAATTATCCCCGTAGGGGCATTTTTGTAAATATTAATTCTTTCTCAGTAATTTATTTAAATACATTTAAATTTGTATTGAAAAACTTTTAACCTCAGGGTAATCCTGAGGTCATCCTCAGGCACATGAATTCCAATTTAATGACTATTCTCAGGGATCTCCCCTGAAGTTAAAAGATTTTCAGTATCAATATCAATATAATCCTAATGTCTGCTAGTATTACATTTCGAAAATTACTACTATTGTCCTTAATTTTTTAATCTTCTTTATTTCTTTGATTTCTTTGATGTCCTTTTTTGTCATTACATAGCATTTGGAGCGACCCAGTTTAGATTGGATCGACCCAAATGAAAACCTCTACTATTTTTTGTCATTACACAGCATTTGGAGCAACCCAATTTAGTTGGATCGACCCAAATCTAAACCTCTGCTATTAGCCTTCATTTTTTTTATCTTCTTTATTTCTTTGATGCTCTTTATTGTCATTACCCGAATTTATCTCTCTCATTACACAGCAAATCGAGATAAACCTCAGTATACAAATTTATATCTATAAGTCTCTTTCCCTCTCTTCTCTCTTAACATATCTATATATATACCCAAAAATAAAAATAAACAGTAGTTTTTAGACTAATTTAAACGGAATGCAACCATAAAAAAAATCAGATTATACTTCTGCAATTAAGTAATTTGTAATTTATTAAAAATTTTAAAAACCCTACATGGATACATTCATTTACCAGTGTGGTGTATAAATTACGCAACACACGACTTTCGCCCTTTCCGTTGCAACAATTGCAGTTCACTTCTGTTTCGCCTCAAAATAATTTTTATAAAACGGAAAATACAGTTTCATTTGATATAAATATAATGCCAAAAATATTATGATGCAATATAATTAATTGGCCAAATACCATATTTATTATCTATAAAGTTTTTCCTATTTTTAAAAAATAAAAAAGAGTTTTTTAATTATGGATCCAAAACATGAACAAAATAACTAAAAAATATCTTTATTTATAATTTTCAATATACACGGCATCATCTATGATCATTGTTTTGAAAATTTCGGATTTAGTCGACGAAAGCACCGTCGGGTTACTAATCAAAAATTAATCGATATAATAATGGAAAATAACTTAATATTATTAATTATTTAAATTTAACACATATTTATATATATAGGGAGGTGCTCAAATGAGAACTTTCTTGAAATGAGAATTTAGTCCACACTAAATTATATATATATATATATATATATATATATATATATATATATATATATATCATTTATTCTAAGGGCCCCACCAGGGGCACCTTCACTTCTACCCTCTATCCATTAATAAAAATAAAATAAAAAAAAATTACTGCCACATCATCATTTTAAAAAAAAAATTATTTTTATACTTTTGTTTTTGAGAGCATAATTATTAAAAACAATAAAAAAGAAAAAAACACCAAACACCAGTTTTATTTTACTTTTTTTGGAATTTGGCTTGGAAAAATGTTTGCATAAATAATTTCATTTAACAAAAAGTTATTAAAAGCAACAACATAAAACTCAAGCGTATCCACCACGCAAGTTGTTTGAGAACTCGGCATATTACTGGTGACCCGTATTTGCATAAAGCGGGTCCAAAATCTATATATATATATATATATATACACACACACACTACACACCCAAATCTTGACACACAATTGGTCTAATCATTAAAATTATAATTATGGGATTTAGATGTCATCAAATCAATTAATTGATTCTTTAATCATTTATCTACGTTAAGATTAGAAACAAAATACCCTAATTGTATGCTCAAATTATGTACTATATCATTGCCTAAGTTACATGTATATATTGATAGTTTTACCATCATTTATTCATTCATCATATTTTGTCTTAACCAAACAATGGCAGAGGAATATTGTCAAAAATTACAAAGCTTGAATGCATCAAAAACCTCTTGAAAAATTAAAGTTAGAGTGACAAGAATGTGGCCAGTAATGAATGCTGAAAGAATTTTCCGAGGACAGAATTTTTTGTTGGTAGATATAGATGTATGTACCTGATGCATTATATATTCATTTTTTTATGTAAACTTTTTACTGATTATAACTTTTAATTATTTGACATATATGCTGTCTTCCAAGGTTATCATATAGAAGCATTTGTATATGTGGATATCTGGAAAAATCCAAAGAAAAAACTAGAGGAGGGAGAAATTTATATTATCACTAACTTCAATGTGAAGAGCGCATTTGGAAAACTGCGACCAGTATCGTCAAAAATGGTTATTTCTTTTACAAATGCAACAGAAGTGGTTCATGTACAAGAAAATGATCCACTTTTGGTGATGAACAAGCACGAATGTGTACAGTTGGAAGATTTAAAGTCATTGGCAATAGAGACGTGTCCAGATGAGCCTACTTATAAAGATGGTGAACCAGAATTTACATATGGTATACTTGAATATATATTTTAAGTAATACTTTAATTTTATTTATATTCGTCTAATATATTATAATTGTAAATTAATATTTACAAAATATAAAATTAGTCATTGAAATATTAATTATTATGTTAATGTTGCTACACAATTTTTAAATTTTTTTGAAATAATTTCACTAAATTCAACATATTTATTTATTCCGAAAACAGATGTGCTCATGATGTGATTATATGGGGAGATCTTGCATCATCAGTTAAAAGGATGATTGATGCCGATGATTCAGAACAAAAAAATTTTAATTCTAGCCAGTACGAAAGTCGTGACCTGGAAAGGTATGCAATAATAATGTCATCTCATTTGTTATTAATTATATTATAACAAATTAACATGAATTTCTAACATTTGTCAGGTGTTGTGCAAATTAAATCATTATCATCCACTAAAGTATATTCGAATATTGATGACGATACCACTGAAATAATGAGATAGAGGTATTTTTATACACCATATATGTATTTCCATTTACATATTACAATGGAAAAAACAAACTACTCATATTTTTTAACATTAATATAGACATGAAGAAGTTGGATATGTGGCATCTCAATTTATCTCAATCATTCAGGAACAAGCTGACAACACTCAAACTGAACTTTACACTTTGAATGGTCTTCGTAACTTAAAAGATGCCGAATTGATCGATGTTGTGTTATAAAAATTTTAATTTATGTATATCTTCATTTCAATATCTAAGTTTTTAATATAAAACATAATGTATATATGCATCTCAAAATTTATGCGCAAAAAGAAGTTAAATGTCGTGTTAAGATTAGCAAGGTCAATGAGGAGTACAAATGGTATTACAATTACTGCCCTCCGTGCGAAAGGGAAGTTAATAAGATTGATTCCACATTTAAATACCTACTTTGTCCAAGAAGTTTCCCTGTTCCTGATAAGAGGTATTTATAGTAATTCTAACTCACTAATTGCGTCGTATATATGTTTATTTTTTAGGAAAAATATATATTCGTTTAATTATTGAAGGTAGTGTTTTTCGTAAGTTCGTTCACAGGGAAGGACTATCAATATTGATTTCAAGTAGATTATCTCTTACAACTTAAAAGTATGAACAAGGGGGGTTTTGATTTGGTTGGGGTGTTTTATCAAACACCTTGAACACAAGAAATAAATTGCTATAAAAATACAAATAAGTTAATGACAATCATCAAATTTACCAACACAACAACACAATGAATAAATTAGCAAGACAAGAGATATTTGACCCAAGGATTATTGATATTCAAGCACTTCTCCCAAACACATATGAGCAAGATATAATCAACTCTACCTAACCAAGATAATTGGTGAAGCACACAATCACTTATTTCTCTTCTAAAAACACTAATTTAGTGAAGCACATAAATTAGCTCTCTTGACATTAGCAACCAATAATGAAGCACTATCAATTTAACCAAGTCAAGGAATTAAACAAAGAGAGACTAGGACAAACCCAAGGATGCGAAGCTCAACCTAGGTATTTGCACTTGAATTTTGTGGATTTAGGTACACTAAATCTTGTGCTACTATAATGAATGAACTAACGATTACGTATTAGAAAAAACAATTAGCAATTGAAGATACAAAAAGAGTAAGGTGAAGCAACTTACAAATCTCCAAGCAAAATCATAAGCAATACATCACAAGCATTCAAGATAGAGATAAATGAATCTTATTTAAATTGAAATGGGTTAAGTACAAGAATTCCTCCTTGAGCCAAATAAATGGAGTTAGTTACTCATAATCAATGCTAGATTACAAGTAATTAATGTCTCCTCTCTACTTCCTACTAACCCTAATTGTGTTCTTGAAGAGGCAAAAATGAAGATGTTAGATGTCAAGATAAGATATGTTTGGCTTCATTTCTTTTAATACACAGCAGGTGTTGTACGGTGTTGAACGGCCGTACAGCAACCCGTACAGAAAAACTGCTCCTTTGAACGGCCTGTCGAACGGCCGTACAGCAGCCCGTGCGGGAGAAAATCTTCAAGATAATACATCAAACACCTCCCGACATCGCGAGCTTGCATCTTCTAACTACCCTCTTGAATCATCTTTGCCTTCCAAGTCCACAATAAGCCATCTTTTCAACAATTAAACTTGAGGCACTGAAAGATGAAAAACATAATTAATATCGATAAAACAACATTCGGAACTAACAAAAATGTAAGAGAATGAAAGACAAAACGTGTATTAAATACATGTTATCAATTATATATTTAATATTATAATCCCTTATAATTAAACTTCAGATTTAAGGTGCTAATGTTGTTGGTAGAGGATGAAACTGCAACATCAAACATGATCCTCCTTGATCTACCTGCAAAAAGAATTCTTAATACCACTGCAACGAATTTAAGTTGAGCCTTGAAAAAGGTATAATTTACAAATGAATTCTTTTGTTGTAATACAGACTCTATTAATGTCATTAAATAACTTTTTAAACTTAACTATATTTGTCTTCATATTTTGTAGAAAAAAGCATCTGATACATTTCCGGAAGAGCTCAAAGATATTGTTGGGAAAGAATTTACCTTAACCATAATTCTCAATAAAGAAAATATTTTGAATAATTCTGACATTTTTATGCATCTGATCTTCATTAACAAGTATATAACTTGATTCAGAATCTCAATCTTATGTCATAATCAATCTAGATGATGTATGTTACTCATATATAAACAAAAAATAAAATATAATTTTCTTATTTATTTATCTTAATCATGCATTATTATTTTATTAACTGGGATTAAATTCAGAAGAGGGTGATGCTACTCCATCAAATTCAAAATATTATGGTAAAATGTTTACTGAAACACCGAGAACAGAGAAATCTTCTAACACATCATCATAACACATCATCAGTTGACAATCAGAGCAAAAAACAAAAAAAAGGTTTAATATCTTAATTTTTCACTTTGACAATTTAGACTATTATTATTTTATTTCTTTTACAAGTATTTTTTTAAAAATGTTTTTCAGGTTTATTGCTTTGGAACTGCTGGGGATGAAGGAAATCATTTTCGCATTTGAATAATAAAGACAATTTATTATTTGTTTTCAGTTAGAGAACAAAATTTCAAAAATATTTATTACTTAAATTGCAAATTTTGATGGATAAAATAAATTTTTAGCATTGTCAAAATAGAATTGTATGCTACTCTTTATATAAATTTTTTTATAACACTATTTCATTAAGTAATTATATAATTGAATGAAACATGTTTGTAGGTGATCAATCAAACTCCTAAAATTATTTAAAATGTCATTTTAAATTAAATAAATGTCGTGTACGAAGTACTGGCAAAATGCTAGTAAATTTAAGGATATATATGTAAATTACTGTAACAAAATTTATTTACAAAATTACCCTTACGGGGCCACTTATTTTTCAGGATTCTTTCCTGAGGACAACCTCAGGTCCAGTTTTATCTTTTTTCAAAATGATTATTTTTGATATTTTTATCCAAAAAATAAATATTTTTGTAATTTTTCAAGATATTCAAGTTTTGTTTAACAAAACAAAAGTGTAATAAGTGTCCCCAAAAGCTTAAACCCCGGGAAAGAAGAGAGGAGATGATAATGGAGAAAAAATTTACCCTTATCCAGACAGTCGCCACCGCCGGTGTATTCTCCGCCGTTTCCTTCTGGTAATTTGTATCTCTATCATTTGTTTATTATCTAGGGTTTCATTTTGTGCTCACATGTTTGTGTGTTTCAGGTATGGATTCATGTTTGGGAGAGAATCTGCTCGTAAAGAGCTTGGTGATTTAATCGATTCGCTTCGCCGCAATGATCCCACTTCCTCCTCTTCTTCCTCACATTCATAAATTGTTGGTAAAGTTTCCTCCTTTTTTATTCCCCTCATTAGTGTCAATTTTGATCTAAACGATGGAAAGAGGAATGTGTAATCTGGAAGTAAAAGACTGATTTAAAAGTCTTTTTATTTGGTACTATATTTTTACGCAAGTTAATTAAAATCTTTGTGACTTGTGTCTGACTGTAAAACATGTGATTGCTAGGTGTATGAATTGTTGCAGACTTACAGTATTGTGAAGATTTGTTTTTCGGTGAACATTGGCCTGAAAATAGTGTAGTAATGGAGGTGTACCGTTTGTATTTGAAAGGTATCTTGCAGTAATTTGGACATATATGTTCCATTTATGATTCTGCTATTCAAATTTGTAATAGATTTTACACCAGATGAGAATTTGAAATCTAGAGTTATTTTGTTGCTTAAATCTAATTGCAATGTCGTTGTGTCTTGAAGATAAGTATGAGATATGTAAATGTAGTTAATTATTTTCTCTCAGTAATTGTAATTTTCTGTTGTTGGCATGTTAGGCATTGACTAGCAACAAGTAGCATCGAGCCAGGAGGATGAATGCCCTAAGCATTCCTTTCTTCTTCTTCTTCTTTTAAAAAATTATTAATCCCCTAAGCATTCATATACTAAGTTAGGAATGTAGAAGTCACCAATGCTCAAGATGTAAAAGGCATAAGCTATAGGTATATTAACATTTTATGTCGAAGAAATCCAAAGTGCAATTATCAGTAAGAGTGATGGCTACAAGTATAATACTTTTCATACTTTCTTGGGTAAAAAGTCCCGAAAAATGTTTTTCATCGTAACACTATGAGCAGGATGAACACAATATCTCTTGGAATAAGATATGTTTCCTGTCATGAAGTGTTCAGAGCTCTCCTAATTATACATTTTTAAATATATACCACAATACCACATACAGTCTTGTAATGTATTTTATGCTTCATATGTTTCGTCACGTTCCCTTGATACTGATCCAGCAGTACACAATGCATCATTGTACATGAATATACTTGTATCTTCACACAAGTGCAGCTTCCTTGCTTTGCGCATCCTTCTCACTGATAAACCGCACATAAAGATCTGTCTTGCGTGTGTCAATTTCTGGCAATCTTGTGTCCCGACCACCTTCTTGCATGCTCTTCACAAAGTCTACCAAATGTCGCCAATTATCTTCTTCAAACAAGCTCTTATTCAACCTTAGATACGTAAACGCACTCAAGGCATTTCCAGAATCTGATCTACTTGTTGCTAGAACTTGTGCGAATGCTCCTCCATCGTACCTCTCTAGTGCATTCTCTCCAGCAAGTTCTGTTCCTGCAGATTTAGTTGCCATCTTTACTTGGCGAACTAAGCCTTCGGGGGAGCAATTTGCATGCTCTGGCTGTTCTCTATCTCTCATCTCCATGCATGTAAAGTTTAATACAACTCCATGGTTACTCAGCATTCGTGCTAGTGGAAGGTAACCATCATGATTCCTTGTATTATAGTAGCCTGCTGTTAGTTCTGCTGCATGAGATCTTGTTGTGTAGTGCCAGTGAATTCCGGCTATTTTTGCAGATAGTGTAGCTCCAGTCCCTTGGAATACTCCTCGGGCAGCTGATAGAATTTTATCACCATGCTCAATTAGCTTTCCTGAATACCATTCAAGGAAGAATTCCCCGTATTTGCTGTTCCATGTTCCATCTCTCCTGAAGAAGTCGGTATCTTCAGGAAATTGGTTGTAGTGCCCCGCATCATGAGGTCCACCTTTTCCCCAGTCTTTATTTCCTGCTGCCTCTGCTGATGCTTCTAGTGAAGCCCTCATGTACTGTTTGAACATAAAATCACATCTTCAGAATTTGAATAGGTGATACAAACTTTGATTGAAATATTATGGTTCTACTTCAACCTTGATAAATATTAAAATTCATTTAGATAGTCTTAGATGTATTCTGTTGTTTATATTGACTCATGGTTCAGTTCTTAGAGAAGCCATTAGTTGATGCCTGTACTTTTTTTTTTTTTTTTGCGAAGTACCTATACTTGTACTTATGATTGCAAATATATTACCTTATCATAGCATTGGAATTCTCCGATTCCAGGGAAGTTCCATGTTCCGTTGCTCTCTGGGTAAGCTGGATATCTTAGCTCTCCACATGGACCCATTCCTACCTGAATTTCCTCTATGACATTTCCAAGGTAATTCTGAAACCTTTCACGAAAGCTCCTCATGTAGTCAGAGTAGACTTGAATCGGTGTTCTTCCTCTAAGCACTGGTAGTGAATCACAACCTAACGAGATATACTCTGGATTCCTCCTTCCCGATATGTCAGTGTAGACAAGATCAGGATTCTTGCTTATTTCTTCAAGCACCCACGGGGGTAATGGAATGCTGAAATAAGAAAATTTGAAATTTTAGTCTAGTACTCTATTGTGCTAAGTTCTTTACCAAATAGGTTGAATACCAAGCTAACAGATTATATATGTATTTCAGCCTTCCTTGTCAAGCATGCATACTTTTTTTTTGTGTGTGTGTGTGTATAGGAAACTATATGAATAATAGTGGTACCTGCAAGAGTCGCCAACATTCCCTCCACACTGGTGAAAAGACATAACAACTTGGATCTTCAAGCCATTTCGTTGAACCAAATTCACAAGCTCGGCATAACCTTCCCAGTTGTATTGCAAAGGTCCATCTTTTTCTACCAAGCCCCACCAAGCATCAACCATTACACCTTCTGCTCCTGCAGTTTTCAGGGCCATTAAACTAGCATTCATCGCCCTGGGCTTGTTCAAGCTCCCACCGGAGGAGATTGTGTCAAGTGGTAGCATCACGAAAACTGGCACCCTTGACTCTGTTTTGCTATGTGGCCGAGATGATCCGTGAAACTTATCCTTTTGCTGATCATTTCTTCCCATTTCAAGGGGTGAGATCCTCTGCGGAAAGTGTTGGCTGGAATCTTGCATTGAATTTCTTGGCCGGAGACTGCATGTTGGCTTCATTTGTGCAAAACAAACCATGCCGGATGAGGAGTCATCAGTATGTTTTGTATTTTTAATATCTTTTAAATTAATAAAAGAAGTTGAAGAACTTAACGCCATTTACAAGTTCCTCTTCTCGCTTTTTCTTTTAGAATGAAAAGGTTGCAAGGTTCTTGGAAGGGGGGATAAGTGAGATGTGGGAATGAATGAATGAGAATATGTGATGAAGTTTATTTATAGAAAAGTATTTGACTGTTGCATCGGTCATGAACTGTGGTGGACTTTACTTCAATAAGTAAAAAGTGCAAAGTTCCTAGTCGACTAACCTATATTATAATTTTATTATAAATTTATAATTTATTATGGAGTATCTTCTTTTTGTCCCACATTTTTTATTTATTGTGTCAAATTCTTGATGTTGCACAACAGTTGTCAATGGTCCCTAAAAAAACACCAAAAGAACACCATAATAGTTTTCCTTGAAGCTTGTGGTTTATGTTGAAGTGGAACACGTATAGCCTTTTAATATCACTCAACACTGGATGTGTCTACTAAGCATTCTACTGTACTAATCTTGCTTAACTTGGTGGTTGCTTAATTCTATAACTTGGTCGACTCCGATGGTAAAAAAGATTGCCATGACCACCAACATTCAAAAGGGTCAAAACAACTACTACATTAAAACATTTTATAGCACTTTGTAAAATCGATGAGTAATTTCAAAAAAATCCAGAGAATTCTGAAAGAAAGCAGTAGCAGTCGGTAAGATGGTAGTAGTTAACGTGTGAAAATATAAAAATATCGTCTCCATTATTAGTCTACATATATATATTTCTCTCAGTTAACGTGTAGAAATATAAAAATATCGTTTCTATTATTTGTCTGCATAAATATTTCTCTAAGTTAGTGTGAAAATATAAAAATATCGTCTCTATTATTAGTCTACATATATATTTCTCTTACGTTGTTTGTACCACAGTTTAGACTACAGCAGTGCACCGTTGCTTTAAACTTTTGATTCCTTAAAAATATCTATCAATCAAGGTTTGATAAAGTGATGCAGATCTTTTTTTATACTACTTCGTAACTTCCCATGTGACTTCAATTCGTACAGACTCTGATCTGCTTACACTCCCGCCAGGTCGACGATAAGAGTTTACAATCTTCAGACTTCAGTTACGTACAAGTTTTTAGGATAAAAATATAGAGAAAAAGGACCCTCAGATTGATCTCAGAGAACTTTTTCTGAGATGCTTTAAAAAGTATATTTTAAATCTAATTGAGCCCGTAACGGCTAACTAAAAATTTCTGATTTTACGAAAATGCTCATCCCATAAATATTACTCCCTCCGTCTCAATTATATTGTCCACTATTTCCTATTTTCTTTGTCCCAAAATTATTGTCCATATTTAGTTAATAAGGTAAATTATGTGTTAATTATGTTAACTTTTGTGAAAATTTATACAATTATTTGGTAACTTAAATATATTTGTCATGATTGAATAAAAGGTGGATTTTGATAGATGGACAATAAAATGGGACGGAGGGAGAATGATTTGCATATAATTCCCATGTATCTCAAGTACATCTCAGGCTTGATAAATATTTATGATTTGCATATAATTCCCAATCTCGAAAATATAATCAAATTAGACCATTTCCAATCCAACACTAAAAATGCACTTTTACACCAATTTGGTGTAAAAATGTCCTCCAACCCAATTCCAAAAAGGGTTTTATATCAAATTGACCACCCATTGCACTAGAATGTATCAAGTAGACCACCCATTCAAAAACGATATCAATTGAATCATTAAAGTCATAATAAATATCAAAGTGGCAACCCATTATAATACTCGGAAAGTAAATGTAATTTTTCATCGAGTTCTACACATTTTTCTTCAATACTACTATAATCAAATGAAAGTTTATGAAATCTAGTATTTTTGATAATATATTTAGAATTTAAAAAGTTTACTTACCATTTATTTTAATTAAAACAAGAAAAATGACAATAAAATAAAAAATAAATAGTAATTGAATTTTTAAAAATCTAAATATATTATCAGAAATACTAGAATTATTAATCTTTCGTTTGGTTATGGAAGCATTCAAGAAAAATGTGTAGAACTCGATGAAAAACTACTTTTACTTCCTGAGTACTATAATGGATGGTCACTTTTATATTTATTATGACTTTAATGATTCAATTGATATCGTTTTTGAATGGGTGGTCTACTTAATACATTCGAGTATAAATGGGTGGTCACTTTGCTATAAAATCCATTCCAAAAATCACACCATTTTTGTGTGATACCAAAAATTACATCAAATTTAGTGTAACATCAAAATTTGATGAAACTTTTTAGAGTTTTTTAAATTCCAAACTTATCCTTTTATTCTTTCACAAAAACAATTCATTCCTTTTGTACCCAAAATATTTTACATTGTTTTGTTGTCTTTTTCAAACATGTAACTTTGGATTATAATTTATTAACCTATACAATTCGAACTCTTATCTTTATTTTAATTTTTCATTCACGTGACAATAATAAATCATATAATTAAGAACATACATGTATGGTCTTAAATTTACTTTATAAATAAAAATGAGATAATATGTAACAAAATTAAAAAAATTTATATTAATATTATTTCTGAAACTCAAATAAACATACATTAAATCATTTATTAATCAAGTAAATCACTAGTAATATTATCAAAATATTACATGTAATTTAATATAAGTATATTAATATAAATATTAGATAAGAGGAAGAATATGTTTTTAAAATGAGAATGATCCCTTTTAGTGTAAATTTTGGTGTAGATGGGTTGGAGATGATTTAAAATTTGGTGGGTTTTTTACACCAATTTGATGTAAAAGTTACATCAAATTAGTGTAATGGGTTGGAGATGCTCTTATAAATAAAATACAAATAAATTCATACACATGTTTTTTAACTATTTTCATAAATCCATAGTAGTACTATTAATTCATAATACCGAGCCCATCTTACTCTTTTGAGGGACATTTTACCCAACTACGTTATATTAAAAGGATGATTATATTGAGCACGATGAGATAACTTAAGTAGTTAAGGATTTAATTTTTGTTGTCCCAGTTCGATTCTCGCTCATCTTCTCCTATGTGCAGCTCAGACGTTGAAGACCTGCTTCATGCATTTTTTCTTTGTCCGTTTGCTTTGGCGTGTTGGCACTACACATGTCTATTATATGATTTATCAACGGAGGTGTTTGTTCCGTCTTGGCTTCTTACTAAGCTCGAGTCAATCTCGTCTACTGAGGCTCTATTGCTATTGCTAAGGTGTTATGGGGAATTTGGTTCTTTCGAAATAAAAGGGTTTGGAAAAATAAAGTGGTTACAGCAGCTATAGCCTATAGCAATGGAGTGTAGTGCTAAGTCCATCTCTGATTGGAAGGAAGCTAAAGGTATGCGTTCTAACCATCTTTCTAGTAAGACGAGTACTAGTAGCCCTGGTGTAGTGAAGTGGACAAAACCAGAAGTTGGACTTTTAAAGTTGAATGTGGATGCAGCAGTCAAGTTGGGAGCAAATTCATTTGCGATGGGGTTGGTTATTCGAGATCATACAGGTGCGTTTGTGACTGGTAAAATGATCTGTGCACGTATGGTTTCTGGCGGAAGTTCTGGCTATTTTCGAGGGCCTGCAATGGCTATCATCTATGAATCATGATAGAGTAATTATTGAATCAGACTCCTTCCTTGATGTCCAAACCCTGCAGAATCTTCATGACAATCTTCTGGAAGTTGGTCATGTCTTGAATGCCTGTAGTCATATTCTAGATGCTAGATCAGGTTATTTAGTTTCATTTGTTAAAAGACAAGCGAATAGGGTCGCTCATTTAGTAGCTAAATTACCTTGTTCGCTAAATTGTCAAAACGTGTTTACGTCTCCTTCAGATGTGTTGTTGAAGTCTCTTATGTACGACATTTCTTAATAATGAAATTTGTCTTTTATTAAAAAAAAAAAAAGATGATAATGTAATTTTATTTTTAATTTGCTAATATATAAACACTAACCTTGTACGGCAAGCGGGGTTTGTAATTGTTTTAACAGAGAATTGTTACATACTAGATAGTTCCCTAGTTAAATGTCATTTACTTTTATTAAAAACTAGTTGATAAAGCCGCGCTTCGCGGCGGTGTTACAATTTTTATTTTAAAAAAAATTCAATACATTTACGTTATATTATAATATTAATATTAAATTTTAATAATTAAATAATCTTCTCTAGCGAATCAATTTCTTGTTAAATACGATTTTGTCGATTGAGCCGCTCTCTCGTTAAAACCGAAATCCCAACTTTTTAACATATATTATAAAGACTTATATAATATTTTTTATCCATAAAATCGAACCGTAAAAATAATAAAAATTTATGACTACAGTATCAAATTCTAATAGCTAATACAATCTTTTCTAGCGAGTCGTCTTCCCGTTAAATACGTTTCGAGCCGCTCTTATTTGAAACCGAAATTCTAAATTCACTATATAAAGAGTGTAAATTCCAATTTTTATATTCTTTAAACTTTCTAATATTTATGGAGTTTTAAAAGATGAAAATACTTCTTATATTTTCTGTATATTATAGATAAACTTGAATAAAAAAGTTAAACTAAAGGATTTTTAGGAAAAAAAGATGTATAGTTTTAAAAAAAATCGCATATGACGTCTCCACCGTCCTCGTATTCTACTTCCAATAAAACACTTTATTTTATGTATTATATATTTAAACACTTTTTATACGGTCTTATTTAATGAACTGCTTTCTTGTTAAACACGGTTATTACTATTGATCCGCTCTCTCGTTAAGACCAAAAACCTAACTTTTACATATATTACTTGTATGATAATGTTTATCCATAAAAATCAAATCCTAAAAATAAAATAAAATTTATAACATGGTATTTTAATAGCTAGTACAATCTTTTATAGTGAGTCGTCTTCCCGTTAAACATGTTTCGAGCAGCTCTCGTTTGGGATCGAAATTCCAACTTCATTACATATTATTGATGATACTTATCTTACACAACAATTTTTTTCCTTAAAATCAAAATCTAAAAAATAGAGTGAATTCCAATTTATACTTTCTCTAGACTTTCTAAAATTTTTGGAGTTTCAGAAAATGAAAACACATCTTATTTTCTCTTTATATTATAGATACTCCTGTATTTATTTAGGATTCTTGCATGAGATTGTTCCTTTAATATGTTAACACATCAATTATTTTCTTTTTAAATACGGTGAATTATGTTAACACATTAATTATTTTCTTTTTAAATAAAGTTACTTTTTTATGATAATAGTATTGGATTTATTAATAAATTTTCCTAATATAAGTATAATTAACTTATATAAAAAATATATAATTTAAGAAGATCGTACTTTCTATAAAATATTTAATTATATTTCTGCTCTACATATTCAAACACCTATTCTACTTCTAATAGAACGTTTATTTATATATTTTTTCTATAAATTCGAACTCTTATTCTCTATAAATTCGAACTCCTATTCTACTTCCAATAGAACTTTTAATCGTATGCCTTATAAATACTTATTATACTTCCAATAGAACTTCTAATCATATGTCTTCCCTATAAATTCGAACTCTTCTCCTTTATAAATTCGAACACCTATTCTACTTATAATATGTTAATTGATATTTTTATATTTATCAGTGTTTAAAATTCTAAAATTCTAGAAAATTAGAAAAATAGATTAAGACGATCTTAGAGCGCCACATAAACTCCCGCCATCCTCCTATATATATATATATATATATATATATATATATTGATTTAATAAAATAGTTTTAAATATGTATTATTGATGATATATTGTTTAACTGTAAAATATAGTAAATATAAGTAAACATATTAAGCAAAATTTTTTTTAATTTGACATAATTAAATCAGATGTTTTAATATATATTTTTTAAATTTTATTTAAACATGTTAAATAAAAATTTACAATTTAATTGAAGAAAGATGAGAAAAATGAGAAATCGAAAGAGATAAAATTATTTTTAATGAAGTACAAAAAAATGAAAAAGATAAAAAAATTGGTGAATAGCGAAAAGCTCAATTAGTTGGAGAGAGAATAAGTCGAACATAAATACAAATTAATAAATGAGGAGGGAAGAAAATAAATGTAACATAAAAATAATTTTTTTTAATTTATAGTGCCCTAAATACCCAGTTTTTAATCATCTCTAACCAAAATACCCACGGTGCTGAATCACCGGCCAAAATACCCATGGGTCACGCTGGACGCATCAATGTATGTACTGATACGCCATTACCAAAGGCGTATGTGGTGTTCTCACGCTGCACACATGAGCGAATCTCAAGCTACGCCTCTAGAATCGACGTAAATGGTCATGGATGCGCCTCTGGTAAAAGCGTATACGCTGATACGCCGTTTGAAACGGCGTGACCGACGTCATCTCAGAGATCACGTAATCTGGCGAAAATGGCGATTCCGGTCAGTAATTTTCAATCTTTGCGTTCTCTCTCAGACGTAACATTCCCATCACGTTGTACATACAATTCGAATCGCCTCTCAAAGCTCTACATCCCTATACCCGTTAATTTCCATTTCCAATGCCGGATTTTGAAAACCCAATATACGATTCAGTCGAGCTCGAGGTTTCCGGCCAGCTTAGTTCATGCCCCTGCGGGGCCAAAAACTGAAAATAATGTAGGGGAAAAGGGAGAGTGAGATGTTGTGATCACGTTGATGTGCTTTGGTGGATTGGTAGTGGTCTGGTGAGGCAGAACGACATAGTTGACGGAAATCGCCATCAACGCCGGCAAGGAGAGCACAGCTTGCAAATGCAATTTCTGGTGTGAACAGTAACATCGGATGCGCCACCCGAAACGGCGCATCCCGTGGGTACAGATGTCGGGATTTTCAGATTTGGGCATTTTGGTTAGTGGATAGTGAAATTTTAGGCATTTTGGTCATTCTTTCATTATCAATAGGAGGATACCAGATAAGAAAAAAATATGTGTTCAATTTGAATTAAGAAATTAAGAGAATGAATGTGTAAAACTCTCATAATCTCTTTTAATATAAAGTAGATTTAACTCCTCAATTGTTTTGGTGACAGGGTAAATGCAGTTAACGTGTGAAATGATGTGTACGTCTGGCCAGGGCAAGATTTGAAGATCAAACACAACATACAAATATCTGTACTCTTTTATAGTGGTCCAAACTAGTTCGTCCTTTTCTTCCTTCGGTCTAAAATATCTGTGATATTTATTTAAGGGTAGATGGTCACAAGTCTAATAGAGTAATATCTTAATGAGTTTTGATTGTCTGAGGTGGTCGTTCAGGTTAGTACATTTAAAAAAAAAAAAAAATTTTAATACTCCCTCAAATCTGATATATAAACTTGTTTGATTTTTACAGAGATTAAAAAAAAGTAAAGTTAGTTAAAAAATGGATAAAATGATGAGACTTATCAATATTTAATAATAAATTTGAGATAGTGAAGAAAAATAATGGGTGTAATAGTGTTTATTTAATATAAAAAAGAGCATAAAATAGAGAAGTAGTGGGTGTAATAGTGAAAAGTAGTGTTAAAAAATAATAAGTATAGTAGGTTCATTATTTTTGGAACGTTCCAAAAAAATAAGGATAATATAAAATGGGACGGATGGAGTATAAATATAGGATCTCCAATAATTTGTTTAACAGCGTGCTCTGATACCACTTGTTGAGTATGAAATACACACAAGGAAAATATAGAGGGGGTGAAATATGTATTTCCTGAAATATATGTATTTTATATGTAAATATGGAATGGGCAATTTTGTAAAATCAAGATTTATTTAAAATTTTATTAATTAGACCTGCAGGTTCAATAAATATTAAAGGATTTTATTCATATCTCAGGAAAGTTACCTGAAATATATCTCGTGTTCCTTTTTCTCATTATTCTAATAATTTAAATAACCACTCATTTTTTGATGAATTACTTAGGTTCCCGTTCAACAGCATACATTTGCTGTTGAACTGTTTGGCAATAAACATTTTCCAGACCGTTGGATCAACCATTTAACGGTTTTAATTTTAAAAAAACCCGCATCGTATTATTGAAATTTTCCGCGGTACAGACAAATTATCAAAATGTCTCCCTATTTTTACACCAAAATTCTACTGTTCACTTTACGTTCACCATAAATTTTCTAAAAAATAATTTTCATAAAATGGAATTATACATACAATATAAATTAAAATAGTGATATTATAATATGTGTGAACATAATATGTACAATTATACTCAAAAATAAATTAATCGTAAAATATACGAATTTATATCAATGGCTAGAAAAAGACCCGTGCCTCGCACGGGTTATTATGCTAGTTAGCTAAAAACAAGAACACATAATTTCATTAGAGTACTGGTACACAGAGTAAATCTGATGTTTCTCCGCCAGAATAATACCAGTAAAGATAGAAAATAGAAGCAGTAAGGTATGTTACATAGAGTTCATTCGGCAACAGGAAAAGCTGATCCAATATTGTTTCCGAGTCGATAGCACTTGATGTTGATTGGGTACGGTCCAAGCTCCACATAATTGTTCTCCCCACCCATGTAGAAACACAATGTGTATAGAGCTATTTCAAATTCTGGGCTCACTCCAACCAGTGTGCTCGACACTGATTTCATCACACCGTTCCATTCAAACTGAATTGTCAGCAACTGGGTCTCTGAATCTGGCTGCAATGTGATTATACACATCAACAAATTTACTCAGACTGACTGAACAACAAAAATTAGTCGTTATCAAAAAAATTCATACGACTACATAAAAGCCTCGAGTATCTGATCTCTGCAATTGAACATACAGTATGTTAGCCGTTCTACCTATTGCACAAGACTTCCGAACCAACATGAACTGAGAAAGGTCCCTTATTTTTTTCATAGCATCAATTATGAATTCGTGAGTTATTGAATAACAACCAGACATTCAACTGTCATGCCAAGCTCGACTTTCCGTGGTCGTACCTAGTGCATGAGGCTCCTGCATAGCAGGCTCTAAGGAAGGTCGCAATCTACCTCACCTTACCCTTTATTTATCAACAGACTGTTTCATGCATGAAATTTGATATTTTCTTCAAGAACAGGAGCATTATTTTAATAATCACGCTTACAGGTCTTTAATATGTCCCAAGACGAAGCCAACATGAAGGAGACTTGCCTCTTTAGGAAAAAAACTCACTTTCATAAAAAAAAAAAAAAAACTAAAATCAGGTTTTGGCAATCAAGTTGCCTCTTAATGTGTATGTACACTAATATCCAGCTCCAGTGTCAGCATTAGCTTATTTGTCAAGCTTCACAATTCTTTTAGCTCTAGGTTTTGCATAGCAACAAGTGGAACCATCTTCGCTATATTTATTTTGCGAAATCATTTTCTAGAATATTAGAACTTCTTTTATAATTATGGGAAGTATTAATCCAAGAATCTAGAAGGTTGTGAATTTAGTGAAGTTACGACCATTGAAGTAGCACTGATTTCAGCAAGAAATATAGAATCATGCAATCAGTTGAATATAATTTACTCAAAAACAGGCACAAAACTACAGGTGTTGTCAAGCCTTATTAGGCGAGAAACATAAAACATTCAGAATAATAATAATAATCAACTTTAGCATAGTAATATTAAGCTACATTGCTAGATCAATAATAAAATCAGATCACTTACAACTTGTCCACGCCTTCTTGGGTAAATATAACCTTGGTAGTCCACCCTTCCCTTCAGTTCTTCCAGGTAAAACTGCATGACGAGAATGTCTATAAATATTTATACTTGGACCTCTTCTGGACAAGATTATGTGATCCCAGGAATGGACTGGGTAGTAATACAGACAAATTATGAAAAATAAATGGCTAGACAAAGACAAGCAAGTATTTTCACAATTAAAAGTAACTAGTGTGTTTGGCATATGATATCCACAGACTAAAGTCACCCAAATACTTGCATATTAATTTAGATAAGAGACACAATTATACAACCAGCTGGGGAATTAATTACTTTATAGGCACTAAAACAATTTATGCATGCAGTACAAGTTATAATGTTTTATTTGAATAAGATTTCCCAATAATATTGTCTAATGAAAGTTTGACTCATTTCAGTTTCAACTGTGTGCATGTGCCAGCAAAGCATAAATGGAGATAAAGAAGCTACGCGATATACACCTGAAGCCAGTTATGGAAACCTGAAACTGATTGCTCTCCTTGTTGTTTGATTTCTCCGACAAAAACATGTTCAAAAGCGGACGAGCTACTAGATGAACCGCCGCGACCATAAAGATCGAACCAGAGACTTGTCATCATGCTTTTAAAATCTTGGTAACTCCCACGTATTATGCCTTTTGATGTCAGGTACTTATAAAGATATTTGATTGGTGCGGTTCTACTGATCTCTTCTATGAATGCTACTTCTTCTTGCTTCTCTTGAGATGTGACGACTTCTTTAGACCCAGCATGTGGATTATAATTGTCCAAAAGTGCACAGAATCTAGCAAAAGTAGGCCTCTTGAAGATATCTCTGTTCAAACCACAAAATAGGCTTCCTTCTGCCATATCGTCCTTCTGGTAAACCTTTTTACCTTCACCGCAATCAATCTGATAGTCCTTTCCGGGCACTAGGCGGTTTAAATCAAGCTCCCAGAGCTTGTTGCAGGCTTTTGAAAGGTCATTAAGCTCTTCGTCAGAGGGTTCAATGTTAGCACCGTATGAGATGTCATCAGAGTACGTTTGTTCGCTAGGAGGGCGCTTGTAGTTATCCCATTGATCTGTACGTACCTGTAGATGTGTTATCATCAACGCTCTGCATTAGGATCACACAGACACTCTGCCATATTTCTAGAAAATGTGACTGTCAAAAAGATTTGCTACATACAAGAATGTCAGGGTTTAAGTGTAAGACCTCTATCCAGAGTCTATACAACTACATTCAGGTCTGGACCAGCAATTTTTTTTTTCACAAATAAAGGAACTCAAAATACTGTGAGAAATATAACACTCTAAGCCTGAGTTAAAAAAGCAGAATGTAATCGAGAAGTCTATGACTCATTAGCGCACAATGTCTAAATAATATATACACAGTATTTGTTCGAAGAACGTGGCCATACAGTGGACTTAATCCATTCATAAACAAATGGTCATCAGAAAAATGAAATGGTCCTGACATGTTCCTGAAAGAAATCGAAATCCATTTATGATTGAAATGTATGCACTATGTATGGAAGCATTATTTATTAACGCAATCAACATTAAAATAGATAGATTAATATGCAGAGCACTACTTAGTTCAAGTAGCTATGAGAAATAGCAATAGTTCGATTAGAAATAGCAACGACACCATGCTGCTCAAAATCACATAATTATCAATCAACGCAATTTTAGCATGTATCTGATGTAGCATATGCAAGATTATTCACCTGTTGGCGTTGTCTTGGAGGTTTTTTGCCTACAGTCTCCCAACCATCATTGTTCTCCTCTTCCCCCTGTTAATTTCACTCAAAGATTTAACCTTCACGGAAGACTATCACTAGTTCAGCAATTGAGATTATATAAAGCAAGTAAATATAACAAAACCTGTTGTTTGCGATGGCTTTGACTATAATCATCTACCTTTCTACGTTCGTCTCTTTCATACCCCTTGTGCTGAGCCTGCATTTGGCATTCAGTATCATTAAAAAGTGATTTGTCAATGTATCAGTATAACAACCCTTTACTATATCAGAGTATACACCCTTATACTAGAGTATATACACTAGTCAAGGTTTCGTCACCTTCTAGAAAAGGCAATTAAATCAGTATATGGACTGGGTGAGCTCACATAGTGAAAGCTGCCTAACAGAGATTGTCGACTTCAGATAATTTTTAGTGCAGAGGAAGTAAACAGCACCTTTATGGATTAGAATAGCCTATGGTAATTCAGATTAATATTAGGTATCGATATGGATATTAACAAAGAAGCTAATCCCTAATTTCCCACCAATCCACCATACTTGACTGAAATCTTCTTGCCAGGTGTCACTTGACAGAACAGAAATATAAATGCATCCTGTTACAACAATGTCTATTTATTCAAGTAAATTAACACAGTGTCCAAATAAACTCAAGGTAGAGGTAGTACGGTAAACATGATGAAGACTAGGCAGCAGAAGTATGCAACATTTTTCACATAATTC
This sequence comes from Saposhnikovia divaricata, assembly GCA_036435485.1. NCBI lineage: Eukaryota > Viridiplantae > Streptophyta > Magnoliopsida > Apiales > Apiaceae > Saposhnikovia > Saposhnikovia divaricata. The sequence continues at coordinate 34,478,716 of CM071600.1, forward strand.
ACAACCACATGATGAAGAGTAGGCAGCAGAAGTATGCAACATTTTTCACATAATTCACAACTCAACAATTCATTATTACCATACACAAAATTAATATCCAATACTGCTATGCTCACTACATTTCAGACTTAAGAAACTAAGCAACTTTCTAGTTTTTGCGTTGATTGCGTTCTTATGCCCAGATGTAGTGGATTTGAGATGCCATAATCCAACCAAACTCTCGAGCTTTCACTAATCTTATTCTTACTTTCACAAATGTAACCCATCAGATAAGTAACAAATATTAGTACTCTATGCTCGACCATAATAACGCCTTGTACAAATAACAATCACTCTTTCAAGAAAATACCAAATACTGTATAAACAAAACCCCAACTTCCAATTGAAAATTTATTTTGGAGGGACTATGGTATCCACTCTCTGCTGAGGTATCATTCAACTCATGTAAATGAGCTAAAATGATTGTATTTAGACCATGGAATAATTAAGCACATATCTATAATGTAAGTTTAAACAAATTGACTAATAACCCAGAAATAATTGATCTTAGAAACAAACATAACTGCGTAAACTATAGCATTAACCCGAAATAATCAAGATTACCTCCTGGGGTTGCCGCGATCCACTTGATTCCCACTCCTCATTCCTCCACTGCCTCCTCTTTTCCTACAAGATCATTCATATCCACTACTGATTACAATCTCAAAGAAATTAAAATCCTTACTCATTCAACAATTATAATTAATATTCCTAATTAATAAAAAGTAGATACCTTTTTGTTCCACTGATCTTCACCATCATTTTCTTGATCGCCAGACACCACCTGACCAACATAATAAATCCCAACACAGTTCTTTACTAAAATCACTAGAATATGGTAATTAAATTGATGAAAGCTAACCTGGGCCCAAGAAGATCTGGATCGTTCATCACGAGATTCAGAGTCTGAATGATCACGATCGTTGTCACGATTATCATCTCCATGTCCTAGAGCGACATTCACCAAACCCTTAATAAGACCTTCCATTTTATTATCACAAAACAAAAAGAAATTGTTGTTGATAACAATCTCACCAAAATATATATGTGCTACTAGAATACAGATTATATGGTGGTTGAAATGGCGGGTAATGGCAGGGCAGTTATGTAAATTTGTGTGCTTGCGCGTGAGTTCAGTTGCCGACACTTTCGATCATCCTAGATGTTCACAGCTGGTTGGTTCTCTTACATCCTAAACATTGCGATGAGATAGCTGTTGTTGTTCTACATTTATTAAAATAGATACTCAATTTGTTAGATTTATAAACTTAATTATTAAAAGAAGAAATCAATCCTTCTAAAATTATGATTACATTCATATATGATTTTCTCCTAACTACTTACTTTTTATTTACACTCATTTATCTAAATTACTCGATAAAAGCGTGCATTGCGATGGGGTTATAATTTTTCTTAAAAAAATTTAACAAATATTTGTGTTATGTTATATTAGATTATTAATATTAAATTTTAATAGTTGCACAATCTTTTCTAATGAACTGCTTTTTCGTTAAAATACGATTATTTCTATTGAATCGTTCTCTCATTAAAATTGAAATTTCAACTTTAATATATACTAGGTTAAAACCCGTGCAATGCACAAATTTTTCTAATATTATATAATTTTTTATTAATCTGTATTGATAATTTTAAGATGCGAATTTTATAGGTCTAAAATTTTTAAATGAAATTATTTAATTATAATAATTATATATATGGTACCCATTATTTTATTTTATTTTTGACAATGTAGGCTTATATGCCTTACAATTTATTATCTGTTCTAAGATAATTTTTGGGATGAGCGAGAGTCGAACCCATGACCTGGGAGACAGAGAATACACCCTTTACCATTTGGGCTATCAAATCACGCTCTGGTACCCATTATTTTTTAGACAAAAGAGGAATTTTATTTAAAAATTATAGAAAAAATAATATATTTTATCTAAAAAAAAGGTAAGCAATTAGTTATTAATAATTACAATATTTTATTAAATTGAAAAAATGTAACATTTTTTTAGAAAAAATTATATTGTATATAGATATCATTTTACAGAAAGAAACGTACGCCTCTTTTTTAATACTGGCAAGGTCCTATCGGGTGTATTCAACTGGGATTTTGAAAGATTTTGAGGGATTTTAGAAATCTAGGGGTATTCAATTTGGATTTTTTTTTAATCCATTAAAATCTTGAGGTATTCAATTTAGATTTCAAAATGTGATTTAAAATCCGAGGGTATTCAATTAGGATTTCAAAAAATCTTTTAAAATCTGGGTGTATTCAATCTGAATTTAAAACAATCCATTTAAATCTGATGGTATTCAAAATCCATGGATATTTTAGATGTATTAAAATCCATGGATTTTGGTGAATTTGCTAGTTGTTTTTATAAGTTTTGAAATCTTGCAAAAATCAATGAGATTTTGATGAATTTTTAAAAAAAACATTTCAAATCTCAATGACTCTACATCAATTTTACAAGATTCTTTGTAGAGTTTTTGTAGAATTTAAACAATCTGTGGATTTAAAAAATTCATTAAAATCCATGGATTATCAGAAATCCTTCAAAATCCCAGTTGAATACACCTCCCTTAGTTTAGTATGAATAATCTGATCTTATTTGATAGTATGATCTTTTAGGTAAATAATTTCTATCCAAAATTTTCCGGCTTTAATTTAGGGAGCAGAGTATATTGAATGTCTCTATTGTTAATTACTTTCCTTTAAAGAAATACTCACCAGATCGAGAAGTTGAAATGTTTGTATGGTTACAAAATTCCACAAAACCCAAATACATGGGAAGTAAATTTTGTAAAATTGTTCGGGTTGTCCTTCTTGTATACATCTGTCCCCAGCCCACCCATTTCTTTTAAGATACCCAGCCCACGATTGTTGATCATCTTTTAACATGGGGCACACGTTTATGGACTCATTAGGCACTTCATCAATTTTGTAATAACCCATATAATTACACGTTAATTTCGATTAACTAATAAGCTTTTGACTTGGTAGTTCGCTCTCTGTGTTCATCTCGTTACGTATGGCTCTTCCTCTTCTTCCGGAAGAAATCATCCTTGTAGAGATATTGGTGCGAGTCCCCATTGAATCACTGTTACGCTTTCGATTTGTTTGTAAATCGTGGTACTCTTTAATTTATGACCGCAATTTCACCCTATCTCACTTAAATCGTAGTATTTCTCAAAACCCTAAAAACAATTATCTCATTCTCAAAACTTGTAAATATCTTCCCTTATGTCCTCGCGAGGGCGGCTCAAACCCTGAATGTCTGTCTCTCATCTCCCGCACGACTTTGCTTGAATCTCGCATCGACAATCTCCCATATAACAGTGAATCTAGTCACGATCATATGTGTTTGGTTGGATCTATTAACGGCCTGGTCTGCATGGCTTTTTTCTCTGATATAGACCATCACTTCATATTATGGAACCCCGTTATTCGTGTATCTAAGAAAATTGTGTTACCTAAACGTTCACTCTTGAATATTAAACATTTTCGTGACTTACTTTATGGATTTGGTTGGGATTGCGTTGCAGATGATTTTAAATTATCATTTAAATGTTCAAATTCATCGCAAGCTTTTGTCTACTCGTGCCAAACAAATGGTTGGAGCAACAAAGTTGTCACTAACCCTTTTTCTTCACGTTGCAAACCTAAGTACGGGTCTCCATCTGTTATTGTCAAGGGTAACCCTTATTGGGAGTTTCTTAAGATTAGTGCAATTCTCAAGTTTGAGGCTACAAATAACGAGTTCATATACTTGAAGGTTCCCCGTGTTCACCCAGATTATAGTCTCCTGAACTTCAATGATTGCCTTGCACGAATAGAGTTTGGATCACATGGAGTTACAGATATGTACATTTTCAATGAAGAATGTGGTCTTTGGAGTAAGACGTACACTTTTAGTGAAATCTTGAGAGATGACTTTAATAGAAATTCATTGCGGTTTAAGCATGGTGGCGAAATTGTGAACAATGTGTATGGTCCCATGTCGAATGTAATCGGGAGCATGGGTTATCAGGACAATCAGTTTCTTCATGGCTTTAGTTATACTCCTAGCCTGATTGCTATTGAAGGGATGAAGCCGGTGAAAATCCGAGGTTGCAAAAGATCCCGTACTTTTGATACTCCTATGTCAATTCATGGGTACTATCCCAAACCTTATTTATATTTTAAAGTTCTTAAAAAATTCTAATTCAGTTGTTAGTTGTATGCATGTGTTATCATGATATTTAAATTATGACATGGTTGTCTGTTTATGTCGGACGGGCATTAATTGATTATCCATTCATCCGCGATGGTTTGTGGATTAATAATCATGAAAATATGTATAAATAAGTAAAGAGTATAAGATCCTAACGATTTAAGAAATTATAAGAAAATTGTTGGAGTAATTTTTTTCTCATGTTCCTTATATTTTAGTTTAGGAGCACATATAACTAATTTATCTTTTGGAGTTGCTCTCAGTTTAAAGAAAATTCAATGTATATTGCTACTAGGTTTAACTTTTTACATTTTTACTAGTCATTTTTCAATCTCTAAATTCAAGAGTAAATTACAGAATTGTGGTTGAACTTAATCCATATTTGTATTTTCGTGGTCGGATTTTGAAATTTACAATATATTGACTAGAAATTGCTTTTACATTTCAAAAGGGTGGCTAAAGGTCACTTTTTTTAGAAAAAATAGTTCAAAAAAGTGGCCCTTAGCCACAATTTTGAAACGCAAAAGCAAAATATGACCAATATATTGCAAATTTCAAATTCCGGTCATCAAAATCTAAATGTGGATAAAGTTCAGTCACTACTTTGCAATTTACTCTAAATTCAATTTGTATATTACAAGATCATCATCCATGATATTTGGTGAATATGATTATTAATTAACAGCATAGATTTTAGTCGTTTAGTGATTTTCTATAGTACATACATATGTTGTTGCTATAATGTTTGTATAAAATTGTGACTTTGATGCGTTTTGTATTTTTCAGAATTAACAAACTTAGTGTAAACTTATAACGTTGCTGCAATTTGATAGGTTTATGCCATTTGGACCCATTTCTAGTAACTGTCGTGCCACAATCGGCCATGTCGTTAATGATGAAAATACTGGAAAAGTCTACGCTAAAGGCTGGAAATGCAGATGCGCTAGTACAGTTAATTGTAGTGTACCCCCTCGTAAGAAGCTTGGTCTAATTAGAAAAAGGAGGACCAGTCGTTTGGGAGGACAGACTACTGCTACTGCTTCCGAGGCAGACAAGGGTGAGAGGGATTTCGACCCCTTTTGCATTCATCTCTTGCATGTATACCCTTTGTGTTGAGCATGAATTTGACTTTTTAGTAGTAGTAGAAATAATTTGTGTATATATCTGTATCCCTTAATCACTGAACAGGGGCACAAATGCTAGTAAAGGTATATAATGTAATCCATCACATGTAAGTTGAAATCTTGATATTAGATTTAGTGCAGGGCCCTCATGATTAAAAACACCTAAATGGATAGCCGTTTTGGATATTAAGATAGAAGCTAGTCACTGACTTTCTTTCATAGTCAATTGCAACTTCTTGTTACATCTAGAGAAGCAACAGTGTCTACTAATTTGAGTACATTAACGTAGTTTGATGATGAAATTAAACTAGTCTCCAGAGGTAGTATTGTACACAAAATGAAGACTATGCAATAGAAGTAGGCGATAATGTTTAATAGAATTCGCAACTCATTTTTATCGAAACTCCCATTTAACAATGTCCTTTGATGACCTTCACCTGAAATCCTAATCAGGTCAATATTAGGGAGCAAAACATGGTACTCCTTGTTTTTAACCCTAATTTCATTCTGTTCAACTTCATTTTTCGAATTCTGCAAGTCGTCACTATCTCTTTCTCACTATTATTCATTATGATGGTTTTGCCTTGCCTTAGATGGCTGACTTATATGATTTGGTTCAAGTCATACATGTATTTGCTATTAATTAGTGCATAATTAGTTTATAGAACTATGTAGAGTTATTTTTTCTGGAGTTGGAAGAGAAAATTTTGTGGTTAAAGTTTATTTAGTCATTGCTTAGCTGGGCAATTTTTATGAAACATTGCACTATAACTTAAAAGAAAGTTCAAGGTACAGTATATTCATTTGTAAAGTTATATGACAACTGATGTTGATGTTGAGTTGTTTAGGAATATGCATATTCAAGGGGTTAAGTTAAGATTGATGAGAATGCTCGAGTTAAGAATAATTGTTATTACTTTTGATTATTCATGAAAACAAACCCCATTGAAAATTATAATTACATCATGGAATGTCGAAATAAACAATTTATAAACTGCTCCATCATGCAGTCAATGTTATTCATGAAATGTTTCTTTAATTTGTTAAAGGTCCTGTACCAATTTACAAGCAATATTGGACAATTTGCTTTAGTTTTATATTTACAAGCATGCATATTGGACTATTTCTTTAATTTTGCATTACAAGCACTTGACATTAAATATTTGTCTCTCATTTGCAGGTAAGAAGAAGAAGGTTGTTTCTGTTTTGGATCTCATCTCCAGGCCCTATTGGGGTGTTAATTTTTTATAAAAAACAACTTATAAACTCAACAGAGACCAAAGAATTTTACTTTACTTTCTTCGTCATCAATCATCAGTATATTTATCCCGACTTACCGTTAAATCACTGGTACGGTTTCAATCCGTTTGTAAATTCTCTAATTTCTGATCCTGGATTCGCAAAATCTCGAATAAATAATTGTATCTCTGAAAATCCTAATGACCATTATCTCATATTTTACACACATATTACTATTAATGGTCTGTCAATCCTGTCCGGCACTACTTTGTCCGAAACTCGTTTGGACAATGTCCTTTACCCTGCATCAATCCAGTATCATATGTGCTTGGTTGGATCAATCAATGGTTTAGTTTGCATGGCCTTTTTCTCTAAGGTAGACCATTACTTCATAGTATGGAACCCCGCTACTAGTCTATTCAAGACAAATTTACCACCTAAACCATCACACTTGAAACTTGACTCGATTAGTGATTTGCTATGTGGATTTTGTTGGGATTCAATTGCGAACGATTTTAAACTTGTAGATGTATGTTTAGAATCATCGCAAGCTGTTGTCTTCTCGTGTAAAATGGATTGCTGGAGTGACAAGGTTGTCTCCATCGATTTTCATATGCCTTGGCCTAAGTATCGATATCCCTCTCCCACTAATATTGTGAAAGGTGAACCTTACTGGGAGTTATCGGATGGAACAATTCTTGAGTTTGATCCTAGATATAATTTGTTTACATACTTGGTAGTTCCTAATGGTAGCCTAAGTTACAGTCTTCTGAATTGGAATGATTCCCTAGCATTGATGCAGTATAATTTGGATGGAAGTATGGATGTGTACAGGTACTTTGAAGGCTATGGTCACTGTCAGTGTATGAGATGGTACACAATTGATTATGATGTCTGGAAAAATAAATTTGCACCATATCCAGTGTGTTTTAAGTATGGTGGCGAGATTGTTTTTAACGGAATGGCCAATTTGTATGATCCTAAGTAAAAAAAAATAAAAAATAAAGAATATTGGTTGTCACTATGAACGTGTTCATGGCTTTAGTTATACTCCTAGCTTGGTTTCTCTTGAAGGAATGAAACAATTGCAACCTAAGATCACAAAAGATCGCCTACCTCTTGCGAGACAATTTGGAAGGTAACCATTCCACTACTAATATATAAACTTCTCTTCCATATTTGTGTTCTGGTAATAATAAGTCGTAGACATGTTTTTCTCGTAATGTTAGTAATGGTGTTAGTTGCATGTGGTGTTAGACTAGACTGTTAGGCTGTTAGCCCTCTATATAAAAATTTGCCAGGTTTATGTTTAAGATTCATTAGTTAACTATAATGCATAATGGATGTGTGATTGTTTGAAGAAAAAGCAGATAATCATTTGTTGATAAGTGTTACATAGCATTCCGCATTATAATCTCAGAAATTCAAGAAAGAGCATCCATTATGATTTTTTTGTGCCAGTATGTCTGTGGAATTATCTTAGGTATTTCCTAATTGCCCTTCTCTTTCTTGTTAGCCTATCATTCTCTAGTCTAAAGGGAGATTCCGGTGTATGGTTTCTGCCAGGAGGTAAATATAAATGTTTAGCAGTCACAGAAAACTTTCCAGAGTCACGCAGATGTTTCAGTAATGAACTGTGAGCCAGAGGCAAATCAGGATGCTGCTCTATAATACACTTGGATATTTTTTACCATTCCCTGGAACCTTTTACTCATTCAACTCTTCAATTGTCCTAGGTATCGTTTACATCATTATGGAACACACCTTCAAATTACAATCATAGGAAAAAAGATGAAAATGGAAAACAAAATAACTAATATGAGAAAATGAAACACTAAGTTGTATAACCTCTAAGATGTGTTTAGTAGTTGCTGTTTGGGGGTTATTCTCATACAACTGGTGTCTGGTTGTCTTGCATAGAAGCCGCAAAGCACTAAATTGTTACCTTACAAAATGACTACGTAACGTAAATATTTGATACTACAATATATTTCCGACAGAGTTCATCACATACATTTATGTGCAAATGCAAAACTGAATCTTTGTTAAGCCTGAATTAGGCCAACTAGACGATAAGTCGACCAAACAAATCTTTTAGAACTAAGAATTAAGAGATTGTTTGTCTTTTGGTTTCTTTTCGATTGCTTTTAGAGGTGTTAATCTAAAAGAAATGGGTTAAAAGATTTTAATCGGGTTTTTGAGAAGGAGAGCCCACACTATTTGGTCATGTAAAAAGATGGCCCAGACAATGATTTAGATATTCTCAGCTTGAGCATTACATTAATGTATAGCTTCTGTTAAGCAAGTTCCTTTGCAAATTGCAATATCATAAGAAATCACTGGGACATGTTTTTGGAACTAGTATCTATCTATATGTCGAAGATGATCTTATTCCATGATTTGGTTCTGAAATAAATACTCACCGTAGATGGCATTAATAATATTCTTTGAAAACTAAGTAAAAAAAATTGGACCACTTCAAAACGAGACTTTATGCAATTGCATTGAACTGGCATGAAAATTACTCCACCCATCATTACTCAACATCACAATCAAAGACTTTTTATTCTTTTATATTCATCACAAAGAGCACACGATACACACTATTAGTACCATTTCGTAAATAATAAATTTACACAAAAATATGAAATGTTAAAACTATCTAGTCCCTTTTCGATACTAAACAATTCAAAAAGATTATTTATTAGTTGACAAATAAATTACGACTTAGAAATCTGAAAATATATACATGAACAATATCAATAATTCCTTCCAAATTTATGTAATATAACGATGTTAGGGATCTCAAATAATAATATCAAATACTCTAACATACAGAACAATAACGTGACATTTGTAGTAGACATACAAATATCTAGATACTTAAAACGATTTTTGGAAACAAAATAAGAAAAGGAGTGTAATGGAAATGAATGAAGTGACTTGACTTAGGGGTCGTTTGGCTTACCTTAAAATGAGTAGCTTATGACTTATAAGCACTTAAGTCATATAAGTAATAAGTAGATCAGAAATTATAAATCAGTAGAGTGTTTGGTAAATCAGAACTTATAAGTTAACTTTTCTTATTATTTTTTTAAATATTTGTTTTTAGTATATATCAATGGATAGATCTCGATGAGTAAATAAGTTATAGGCATAAGTTGAATGTTAGGATTTTCTAACATTCAACTTATCAACATATAAGTCATAAGTTGAGTTAAAACTTAAAGAGAAAAAGGACCCTGAGATTGATCTCAGGGAACTTTTCCTAAGATACTAAAGAAATATACTTTAAATCTGATTGGGCCCGCAGGGCTAATTAAAAATTTTTGATTTTACAAAAATGCCCATACTATAAAAATTCTGATTTGCATATAATTCACAATTATCTCAGGAAATTTACCGAAAATACATCTCAGGTTCCCCAATCTCAAACTTAAATATATACATGAACAATATCAATAATTCCTTCGAAATTTATGTAATAACGATATTAGCGATCTCAAAGAATAATAGTATCAAGTAACTTAAAAGAACAATAACGTGACATTTATAGTAGTAGACATACAAATATCTAGATACTTAAAACGATTTTTGGAAACAAAATAAGAAAAGGAGTGTAATGGAAATGAATAAAGTGACGTGACTTAAACTCAAGCGAATGGAGCTCCCCACTTGCAAAGTTGGGCAGACTTGGGTGTATTGTATATGCTTCTTCCTAATTACTAGGAAACTTTAATTTAGTTTTTGCTAAAATGGCACATCAAAAGCCCCACCACCATCATTTCCTATGCCCGGAGAATCACCAGCACTCACTAAAGTAATTGCAATACAATAATAATACCGTATTCTCCATTTGGCAAGTGTAATTATGCTATTTGCTAGGTCCCAATTTATGCGTACTTTTTGATTTGTTAATGGTTAAATTCAGTGTTGCACATTTCGGAAATCGAAACTATTTGATTGAGATATCGATTTACAATTTATCGAATGATTTGGTTGAAATATCGGCAATTTATTGGCGATTTTTGCAAAATCGGTCAAATCGGTTCCAACATTTTGTTCGATTTTTAGCCAATTTATCGACGATTTTTCAGAAATCGGCCGATTTATATAACAATGGTTAAATTAATTAATATTTGATTAAATATTAGAAATTATTTAATTATTATTTTTAAAAATAAAAAATTACATTTAAAATAGATTATGTGTATTTGTTAATGATAAATTTTTTTATTTTTCTCAATCATATAATACATATAAATTTTAGTCAAACTTTGATCAATTTAACCCGTCAAAAATCAAAAGAGACATAACTTTTGATCAACTATAATACATATAATTTTCTTTTATTTTTCTCGATTAGTATTAATGAATTCTTACATACACAAAAATTTCAATCAATTAAAATTTACGAACTCAGAAAAAAATGGTGATTAGAATGTGTTATTGGACCCACGGTAAAAACACCCATAAACTAAATATTAAAGTTCTTTTCTCCCTTCTTTTTTCTGAAAGGAACTGAACATTAAAGTTCATATGATTATACATTTTACCAGAAAACTTGCTTGCTTCTGTACCACATGTAAGTTGTAACCCAGAACATATTCATCTGTTCATTATACATCATATCAGAAAGGAAGATCAGTATACACATCTTGTGTTTTTAACAAACAAGCTATACGATTCTTAGAAAGTGCTTTTGCAAAGTTCATCCATCACTGAAATTAATTGGAATTTTTCCTGTAGACTGTTTCCCTTGAACACACTGACCCTTCACAGTCGGGGTAACCAGTAAATTTTTTGTGTTTTTCGCATGAATTTCACTTTATTTCAGGTAAACTCCGGCTACATCTCACACTTCATAGTTCATAATATAACAATCCATAGCAGCTATATTTTATTTGGTCGGGGTTACAATCTCAGTAAGCTAGGTAATTCCATCAACTCAACTGCAGGTAACAAAACCATTCTTTTTGTACTACTAGTAGTAGATTTTCTCATTTCCATGGCATAAAAAAACCAGGAGGAAAACAAAATTACAAAGAAGACCAGAACAGAGACCCCAACCAGAACAACCCCGGAGTAAAGCTTTACAAAAATAAAAGAAACCAAATATATATAAATACAATATAGCCTTTTCTTCTTCATATCTTCTTCCCCCCCCCCCCCCCCCCCTTCCCCCTTCTTGTCTCTGTTTTCACTTTGGCCCTTCTCTTTTTTACTGCATAAAATCTATAGTAGTAGACTAGTAGTCTCTTTTTTCTTTTTCTTTTTTTCTGCTCTCTTTTATGATAGAAGAAATAAAACATCTTTTTCATTTTTTTTCTTCTCTTTTTTTTTCTTTGGGTGCTTGATATTATTCAAGTCTTTGATACATATTTAAGCTGCAGCAACTGCTCCTGTGCGAAATCCATAGGCTTTTTTGCTAGGAGAGTTAGTTGATTTCTTTTGGTCACTTTTATTCCTCAAGGCTTTGAGATTCCAGTTCTTCTCTTTAGCTTCATCTGTCTCTATTTGTTCTTGTCTACAATCTTCACTACAGAATGGTGTGTCACCTCTACAAATTCAACAAAGAAACAATTTAGCACACAAATTATTACTAAAAAATATAAAAGATGTAACAAAGTTACTTCTACACTAAACCCATCAAGATCTACCCTTTTTCAATTTGGGCTTGCTATGTTTTTATCAAAACAATAATTTTAGGTAAAGTTTCAATTATTATCACTAATCACAATCACTATAGATCAAGAAACAATTTTTACTATATGTAACCAACTAATTTCTCAATTTTTCACCAATATAAGCAACCCCAAACCGAAAATATACAAACTTTAATTACAAAAAGTATATTTAAAGAAAAAAAGAACAAACCTGTACATGAAGATGTCTTTGTTATCACCAAGTGGTTTCTTGCAAAGAAAACAAGAATCCAAGAAATGGGGCTGATGTTCTTCAAATCTTGCATCAAAAGGCCTCCCAAATCTTGGAGAATTGTTTGATAAATATGACAACTTTCTCAAACTAGCTTTTCTTGAATAATAAACAGGCCTTGAAATAAAGTGACTGTGTTGGTTATGGTTGATTTGTGTACTGTTTTGGTTATTAGATCCAGAGAAACCAGCCTCCATGTCAGCAACTGAAGCAAGACCATCATCTTCTTCAATGAAACAAGGCCTCCTTGTGGCTGAAGTTGAGTCCATTGCTTGATGAGTTGCTTTTTGCTTGGTTTGCCCAGAGAGAGAGAGAGAGAGAGATGCAGGTGGGGTGAAGGAGAGTTTGAGGAAGGAGTGGGGTTTATAAGGAGAAGTTGGTGAGAGAAAATGTAGAGAGAGAGTGGTAAACAAAATGTAAAACAAGGGGTGGGCGTTATAAAATTGTAAGTGGGAAAGTGAAACTATTGGCTCAACTATGCCTGTCCTTCTCTGCCTTTTCCGCAATTTCATGTAAATGCATCATAATGCTTGTACCAATGGTTGAGCCATTGGCCTCCTTTGAAGGAGGTCAGGGGTTCGACTCCTGCGCGTGTGCGTGAGTTTCTTAGTTTGTATTAGGTTTTCTTTCTGTATTTGTAATGGCCGGGGGTCCTTTGGAAACAGCCTCCCTACAATAGGGGCATGGTCTGCGTACAGCTACCCTCCTCAGACACCACTTTGTTTTAGCATCATAATGATTGTACGTATTATTCCAAAAATAAATTAAATAGCTTCGAAAATTAAAAAAAAAATTTGTATGACATAAACATTTATACTCCCTTTTGTCCCAAAAAACTTTTCCCATTTCTCGTGAACATGTTTATCAACACACACTTTTGATCGGTAATATCCTTAATTTCGTATTAGTATTCAATATAAAAACTTCACTATATTAAAATACTCATAAATACGAATCCAACAAGATTAGTCATGTTTATATTTGGTTTTATAAATTATACGTAAATTAATCATTTCTCTTTTTTTATAAATAGTACCGACATATCAAACGAGAAAAAAAATAGGAGACGGAGGGACTAACTAATAAAGTATTGGTTTAAAGGAAAGTGATGGTAAAAAGTTGTTTGGCTCGAATGAATTATTTTGTTCGTGTGTGGAGTGTAACGGACGGATTAGGATTTAATTTTTCAGGAAGCATCAAATAATTTTGGAATAATCGTTCCTGTATTTTAAATTATCATGGTAGTCTTAAACAATTTTACAAAAAAAAATGTTAGATGAAGATCGAATCTAAATTTATTATTATATATTAAAGACCAATACAAAGGTAAAAAGTGTCAAAAAAAAATGGTTGTTAAGTTACAATTTTACCCCTGCATGTCATAAAATTGTAAAAATGTCACCCTTTTATAATTTATGCTAAAAATATGTGATTTTTTGTATTTATTGGGAATCAAATCTCTAACATCTTCTAATAAATTTAATGACATAACTACCGTGCTACATTGCATTTTGAGTTTACTTTCAAAATTTTATTAGATATGCCACATATTCTCCTCTTATTCTAAGTTATTTATTTAATTCTTTAGTATAATAAAATGTTGGTTTAATATATTTATATAACTCCATTTTTTCGGTTATCGTAATTTTATATATAACCATTTATTCAATCATGTTTATAATTTTTATGATACTTGTATTTTTTTTAAATTGAATATATATAAATTATTTTGTTAATTAGTATATCTATTACTATATATTAAACTTCAAGATAAGGAAAAAAATTGCCAATTTAATGGTTGTGAAGTTACGATTATACCCCTATCTATTACTATATATTAAATGACAATACAGGGGCAAAAAGTACCAAAATAATGCCCGCAAATCACCAATATACCCTTATGTATCACATAATTACAAAAATACCATTATAGTTTTACTTTTTTAAAAAATAAAGTGGATGTTGGGACCCATGACCTTAAACTTAGAAGTGATAATCTCAACCACTATGCTACATGCTCATTTTGATCAAATTTTGAAATTCATTATCAATATGCGCAAATATTCCACACGTTATATTAATTTGATCTCTTCGTGTAATCTACTTTACAAATTAAAAAATTTATCTATACAAGTGCCTTAAAATTGAAAAAAATTATGATAATGCATCGAAAAAAATGACAAAAATATCCTCATTTTGACTAACGGTAACGGTCAAAATTAGCTTAAAATCATTAAAGGGGTACTAAGTGTGGCGGAATTGAAACAATAGAAGTGTAAATTGCAATTGTTTAAATAGTATGATGCAAATTGAAATTTAGCCTAATTACAAGAATGCAAAGTGCAATAAAGTCTTAAAAATTTTATTTTTAAGTGTTATACAAAAAATTGTTCGAAATTAACTCGTGGCTCGTACAAATCAGATTTTACGTTATTTCTGAATTTAAACCAATCTTCGAAATCCTTGCACAAAATGTATTTAAAGAACAATTTTTCGAGATTGAGAGAGACAAATGACAGTTGGTCATTGGACTCGACCTTTTTTCCTCTAGAGTTTTTACTAAGATTTATGATACGTAGGTGATGACAAATTTGTCACGGGCTCATGGCATAGCATAGAAGGTACATTGAATGCATACAGAGATCTGTATGTACGTAATTGTGCCGAGTAAATTTAATATTTTTCACATTATAACTCATTTACTTTTTTTATATTTTGATAATAAAATATTTATAAAATTAAAAATGAGTATATGTTCTAACAATTTTAAAGGTGAGTTAAAATCAAATTTATGACGTGGATCGATAAAATATATATCTTTAATTACTTGGGTTATCCAACGTTGATCTTATTTCTCATTTACTTAATTGCATGGAAATGGAATTCTTTTAACGCATTCTAGTTTATAGTATTAAAGTATCAAACGTCTTGGTAATTAAAGTAAGTTAATAAAATGAGCAGAAATTCATACTTAGAGCATCTCCAACGGTGTTTTGTAAAATGATGGGCTAAATATTGATTATGTAAAATTTGTTGAACCTGTAACGTGTTTTACTCCAATGGGATTGACTATATTGGTTGGCTATATTTTAAAAATGGTATGTTATTATTATTTCAAGTTGTTAAAAATAGAATGTACTATTTTTATATGGTAATTGATGATGTGGAGTTAAACTACAGGTTGCTAAAGGTTCGACAAATATAGCGAACCTATTGTGGTTATCTATATTTTTACCTAAGAGTTTTGTCCCATTGGAGTGGATAAAATTTTACAAATTCTCTATATATCTTATTTAAGGTAATTTATTTTGAATTTTACCTAAAGGCTTTACACCATTGGAGGTGCTCTTATACTCTCTTGTATACAAATTAGTTGTCCGGCGTGTAAACTAACAGAGGATAATGAATTGCGAAATGAGAAGAAAACAAAATTGCCTCTTTAAAAATATCAACTGAAACTAAAAATTTGAGAAAACCCCACAAAAACTTGCACTTTCTCTCACAGAGAAGAGAAAATATCTACTCCATTTTATTTCGCTTTATTTACGCAATAATAAAATATGTGGCATCTCCATCCAAAAAAAAAATATATATGTGGCATCAACCACGAACAAGAGATGCACAATACTGGCGGTCTGGCGCGTCGCTGTACGATGCTCACATGTACTGGTCCAGTGTCCCACGCTTTGCCGAATTTTTCACTAAAAACAAACCAAACCAAACATACCCACTATATCCCGCTCAGAGCAGGGTCTGGGGGTGAGATGTACGCAGACCATGCCCCTACTTAACGATAGGGAGGCTGTTTCCGTGAAGACCCCCGGCTAAATGCACATTAAGCTAATCGTGTGTGATATTCACAAGGGTTATCTAGGATTTGCAAAAGGCTCATCGTCATACCTGAGCTCATGGCTTAGAACACATGGGGCTTACCTACCAGGGGATTGACTAGTCCGCTCTGTAAAGCACTCAGACCTAAGATGACGCCTGACCAAGCTACCTGAAACTGCAAAACTAGAAAACAGAAGACAATAAAACGAGAAATGAGAACGTAACAACCAAACTTCTAAGATAAAGTTAACCGAGATAACCCAACTCTGAGGCTCTCAACCACAGAGCCGCTCCCTAAAAGAGAATCCACCACTCTGATCTGGCGCCTCCAAAAACACCTATCAGCGGTCATGGCCTCATTTAAGCTTAAGGCTTTCAAATCCAACCTAAGCTGCTCTTCCCACGACCTGCTCGGTCTACCTCTCCTCCTCGCCCCAACAATCGAAAGACTCTCGACCCTCCTTACTGGGGCTACAGCTAGCCTCCTACAGATGTGGCCGAACCATCTCAATCTCCCTTCCCTAACTTTCGCATAAAAAGGCGCAACCTCAAGCTCGCTCCTAAAAACCACATTCGGGATTCTATCCAACATCGTGCGCCCACAAGACCACCGCAACATCCTCATTTCAGCCGCTTCCAACTTGCTCTCGAGGGCCTTCTTCGCCGCCCAACACTTCGAACCATATAACATCGCATGACGGATTGCCGCTCTATAGAATTTCCCTTTTAACTTTAACGGGACTTTCTTGTCGCACATCACCCCTGACGCTGCCCTCCACCTTAGCCACCCGGCCTTGATATGATGCGTGACATCGTCTACAATCTCACCTTCCTTCTGGATGATCGAACCCAAATACTTGAACTTATCCGTACGAGGGACGATATGATCTTCAATCCTAACCTCCACCCCTTCCTCGTTGGCCTCACCACTGAAGTTACACCAGAGATACTCGGTTTTAGACCGACTCAGACGCAAGCCTTGAAGCTCTAAAGTAGATCTCCATAACTCCAACTTCTCGTTCACCTCCCCCCTCGACTCCGCCACTAACACGATATCATCAGCGAAAAGCATGCACCAAGGGACGCCATCTTGAATCCCTCGCGACATGACATCTATGATAAGGGCGAAAAGAAGAGGACTTAGGGCCGACCCCTGATGTAGCCCAATCTCAACAGGGTAAAAACGGGAGTCATCAACTGGGGTCCGGACGCAGGAACTAGCTTGGAAGTACATGTCTTGAATCACCCTAACGTGCTTGCCGAATTTTTTACTCTTAGTGCTAATTATGTTTTTTTTTTTTGTTAAAGGTTAGAACCATGGTTTAAACTTTAATCCTGTTCCCGAATTTAGTAAAGAAAACAAAAGAATGGAAAATGATTCATTTTCTCTTCTCTCCGAATCTTTCAAAAAATGGGAAGAAAAATTCGGAGACAAATATAAAAAAAATTTCTTCCCTTATCTTCAGCTTTCTTTTCTTTTCTTTTCAAAAATTTCTTTTTGGAACAAGTTGTGGAAATAATTTTTTACCTTTCTTTTCTTTTCAAAATTTGTTTCTGGAACACAGTGTAAACGAGGGTAAATGTAAGAACCAACTAGTAATTTCAAGTAGGTGGATCTGATTCCTACTCAAATTGGCTTGATTTTTGGATCAAATTGATCAATTTTATAATTTAAATTATATATATTATATATTAAAAATAATTAATGAAAAAATATGATAAAAAATTATTATATTCTACATATTTTAGATTTATAAAAATGTAAATCAGTAATTTTGAAATAATATAAAATTTGAGCAATTTGATAAAAAGATTTAAATAAGTCAACTTAAATGGAACGGGAGATTATTATTCAACAGAAGGAATTTATATTATGCATCTTGTAAATTTTTTTTGGACAGATTCTTTTACTTACAATACAACTCATGATTAAAGTACCGTGAATTCGATTCCTAACTACCAATATTATTAATTATCTTTAAAAACTTTAACATTATATTGAGTACTTTTGAACATAATTTGGCGGAAAAAGTTAATTATTTTGGATCATGTTAATGTTTCAATAAACAAATATATTTATAATTAAAATTACTTAGTTAAATTCTGATTATAGTAAAACTTCTATAAATTGGACCGAAGAATTCTATTAATTTAGATAGATATTAATTAATCGATAAATTAATAATGATTAATTTATAGATTTTTTTGACATAAATATTTTTTCCAATTACGTACATTTAAATAGATTGAATTGTTCAAATAATTAAATATACTTTGTTTTACGAATTCAATTAGTATTAGCGAGATTCAAATAAAAATTCATGTATATTTAGATGATATCAAAGATAAAACAATATTTTTGGAACCTTTTGAGCACTCAAGACATTAAAAACATTGATTAATAATTTTTTAATAATTTACGAACACACCGCATTCGAATTTTTTGATGCAACAAAGAGGGTTAAGGATAAGTTTTATATAGATTCAAATTTTAAGAACACTAGAATCATATTTTACAAAAGTGTGATGCATATATTTTTATGATTATAAAGGATTTATTAATTTATAATATTATTGGGACCATATATTTATATAGGATTTTTTTAAAAAAAATTATTATCTTAATATCTTATCAAAATTGATAGTTTTTTTAACTGACTCAATTTGGGATTGAAAAATATTAATAACTTATCGAAATTATTAATTTATAAAATAATAATTTACTGTATAACTAAAAGAATGGTGGAATTATTTGAACCCATAAAAGTAGGTGCGACGCGCGCACCCACTCCAACAAGATGTGTAAACCCAACCCACTGTTTCCCATCTGCTAAGCTACGCCAAACAACCCCGAGCTAACGTCATTGCTCTCCCCCCAACTTTCTCTAACCCCAAGACCATCCTTGTCGTTTTCCTGGCCCATTCTCCCAAAACAACTCCCAGTTGTCAGTGGGCTCTATTCACGGAAAAAACAAAGGTTTGTGGGTCCCAGTACTTTTGTACTGGTTCAGACCGTACTCCTAACAAAACTGGTGGTGTGTATTTTCAAATGTGTACTACCACCCAAGTCCCGAAACCTGGGTCCTCTCTAACGTTTACATTCATGTAGTCCCAAATTAAAAGAACAATTATAAAAAACTGAAATACAGTAAAAAAATCTATAATTTAGTATAATTATAATTGGAGAATTCTATTAATTTAAAAAGATTTTAATCGATAAATTAATAACTATTAATTTATAGAAAATTTTTGACATCAATAAAAATTAATTTCCAGTTATATACATTTAAATAAAATGAATAGTATAATTTATGTTTTATACTGAATTCAATTAATTCAATATACATAATTTTACAAATTTAATGAGTATTTACAAGATTTAAAATAAAGATTCATGTATATTTAGATGATATCAAAATAAAATAACATTTTTGAAATTTTTTACACTTAAAAAAACATAGAAACATCAAAAATATTGATTGATAACTTTTAAATGTTTTACGAAAACACCAACAAAGAGGGTTAAGGATAAATTTCATTTATACTCAAATTTTAAGAATCCAAGAATCATATTTTACAATAGGTAATGGATATGTTTTTTATGATTATAAAGAACTTATTAATTTATAATATTATTGGGATCATATATTTATATAAGATTTTTCAAAAAAATATATTATCTTAATATCTTATCAAAATTAATTATTTTTTGAATTAGCCCAAATTGAGTCTAGAGAAAATTATTAACATAGATTTATTATTAATTTATTGATTATTAATTTAACGAGATTTTACTATATTTATGTTTTATGATTTTCATATTGTATTTATCGTCTGCAAATGTTTCTCCAAATTAGAGGGAAATTTGAACTGATAATTATTTTTTCTACCCATACACTTTTTCGCTACACTTTAAAATACTCATTAATATCTTTGAAATATATATTAATATAAAAAAGAATTTATTTAAATTTTTATAAAAAAAAAGATTTTTCATAAATTTCAAAATCCATTTAAAGTAAAGATAAATTTGTTAACACAATATCACGCAAGTATACGTGGTCACAAGTAATACATATAGAAGTCAAGTTCGTTCCCACAGAGATCTTAGGTTTTAAATCAGTTAATGTACCTATGCAACAATGTATGATTATTACTCACTGCTAAGACAATTAACAAGATTGGTTTTGATTAACTAAATTAACTAACAATTAATTAACTAATGAGAATTAAAGACGAATTACTTATATGAGAATAAACATGGGATCCTAACTTCATTAACTACTTCGCTTAGAGTTGATGCCTTTAATCAATGCATGTGATGGTTTTGATAACTGATCGAATAATACGAAACAAGTATAAGCTACCTCTCGGTATACTAACACCAAACTACGCATTCATCCACGAAATAGATAGAAGATGGGTAGACACCAATTATGTTTAGACCCTATATCTCTATAAGATTTGAAAACATAACGGTTTAAGCACAAGTTATCCATATTGATCACATAGGGCAATATAAGTATTCTCATCTTACACTACGAATCATGTTAATAAACAATCATGAACCTATGCTAGCATGGCAAGTTCTAAATCTTAAGATCCACTATCCCTTCACAAAAGATTAACAAATTAGATGTTCGCGACGCATCTATCAACTAAGCATAACCATACGAGGATATCAAGAATTCACCACACACAAATCTTTAAAGCAATCAAACTACTAAGCTACATAGATAAATCCGTTAGAATCCCATGACAACGATGTTGGTGTATACTGAAAATATTTATTTAAAGTATATACATTTATTTCTAACCCAGTTTTATTGAGAATCATTTAAATGTTTACATGCTGTCTAATATTATATATTGTGGACAATCTAGTATCAAATGGGATACAGAATATTAGATTGTTAAATACGGTTTATATAATATAATAAGGTTCACAGCACAGGTGGAGTTAGACAATCCACTAGAATGGCTGTAGTATTATTTAGATTAGTTTATATTGACTAATAAATAATGCTAGTATACTTTGTGTACATTGAACAGGATCAAATTTAGAATTGTTCCCTTATACTGATTAAGAAGGAGAACTAAGATTCTATGTTATTATTAATGCTTAGGTTCTTAATCCAGATATAGTAATTTACACGTGTATATTATTTACATGCTTTGATTTATATATGAAATAATTCTTTTGATTTATTTCATTATATTTTGGGTGATGAAATAATATATATGGTGAATATTATTTATAGAAGGAATCCATGTCCTGATAATATTCAGGTTAATGATGTCCCCTTGAAAGCTCAAAAAGATTTAATTATGTGAAACCCTGCAGGTGGATTTATTCCGGCATAATTAAATAAAGGTTGAGTGGATGATCAAGGATAAAAGATACTCCCTCCGTCCCGTTGGGTTCTTTACGTGGCGGCTGGGCACGGAGGACAAGATAAGTGAGTGTAATATTGTTAAAATAAGTGAAGTAGTGGGTGTAATAGTGATTTTATTGTTAAAATAAATGAAGTAGTGGGTGTAATAGTGATTTTATTATTAAAATAAGTAAAGTAGTGGGTGTAATAGTGTAAAGTATTGTCAAAATAAGTGAAGTAGTGGGTGTAATAGTGTTAAAACTTACTATTTTGGGAATGTAAAGAAATGAATGGGACGGCCCAAAAAGGAAAGTGTAAAGAATACATTGGGACGGAGGGAGTATTAATTAAATGAATTATCAGTAATTTATTTAATTAATGGACATGCGATATTTTAAACATGGGAAATTTAATAAGCAAATAATATTGGAACCGAATTAATTAATTAAATTACGGTATTAGGAAAGGTAGTGCAAATATTAATTCTTTAGTGGATTGAATTAATATTTAATGACATTGGGCTGGGCTCGGAATGTCATTGGGGGGCCTAACCTAATTATCCATGATCCCTATTGTAGCCCTATATATATTCCTATTCTCTTCTTGCTAGGGTTGGTCGAAAAAAAATTTGTAGCCACCCAGGAGCAAGAAGAGAGGTTAACTTGAGAAGACGAAGGCCACACTTCGCTCAAGGGAATTTGGAAATACAATAGAAGAGCGTGGAATCAACCGTTAACAAGGTGACTTTTCTATTCGTACTCGTTAATTTATTGTATCAAAAATCACAGTGCAAAGATCTGATTGTCCCAATAATTGGTATCAAGAGCTAGGTTCAATGGTTTTGCGATTTTTGATACGATGTCCATGTCGTAATTATATATGCATGTATATAGTGGTAGGCTTGTATATTCTGATTTGCAGGTTGTTATCCACTATTATGGCCATGTATATTTTAATTATGTGTTTGGATCCCACGTGGTTTATCGTGGTTAATTTTTATGCAATTGGTTTCCACGTGGTTTATCGTGGTTGTAATTTACACGAGGGTTGATCGTGTTAGAATAGATTTACAAAATTAGTTTTGTATTAGATCTATTTTTTGTAATTGTTTGATGGGTTTTGTAAAAATCCGGGTATTTTGTAACAATTATGTGCGATCGGAAATCAAAACGGAGAAAAGAATCTGTTCCGCTGTGTAACTGATGGGGCTGTTGTTTTCGTCGAGAAGCAACTGCCGGCAGAAGAAACAAAACAACAACCGACAGAAGAAACAGGAGTGGCGCGTGAAAAAATCTGGAAAAGCTGTAACGCAGGTCGGACTTGCGTTACATGTGCAAACTGCACTGTAACGCAGGAAGCGCCTGCGCAACAGACACTGGAGGGCTGTAACGCAGGCAGGAGTTGCGCAACAGCAGTTTTTGGCAGAAATTTTTTTTACAGCAGAATACAGTGCTGGAAATTTTTTTCAAGGGGCCATAATAGTGGAAAATTTTATTTTAATTTTTTCCAGTGGTTTTGATTATTGATTTAATTAATTATGTTATGTGTGTTGTTAATTATGTGTGTAATTATTTTTTAATTGCATGTTTAACATAATTAGGACGACATGGACATAGTATTTATTTATTATGCTTTAATCATGAATAACATGCTGTTATGTTATGTGTTTTGTGTATTTTGATATATGTGGACTGCGATTAAATAACATAAGGCGATGCATGCTAGATAAAATTCCTCAATTTTAATTAAAAATTCTAAGTGGGTGAGGGAATTAATTAGGAATTAAATCCCACTGTCTCCATTATTTTGTATGTAATATAACTTTTTAAATAATGTAGATGGTATATATGATCACCTAACGTGGCGTACTATTTACGGTATTTTAAAAGGTTGTAGAAATTACTTGAACAAAATTCTGAAATTAAATTACGAATATTGAAAGGTATATAGATCACCCTAACGTGACGTACCAAGTTTCATAGAATTCGTTATGAAAATTGAATACTCTTTTGATGTTGACTGTGGAGAATTCTGTCTAGGAATTGGGTATTAAGCGAGGCCGATGTGACTCCTCCGAGACCTGGGAATTAACCATTAATATATCAAACAGATGTATTTGGTTTAAGTAATTTAAGATTTGATAATGGTATACACTTAGCTATGAAAAATAATATATAGTCCACCCTAACGTGGCGTATTATTTAGTAATAGGACCGAAGTAATATTTAAACGAATTTAAGTGGTATATATGTCACCCATCGTGGCGTACCAGATACTTATGGTGTTTAAATATTAGTGCATTAATTTTGAATTAATTGTTAGAGGAAACCAATAGGATTTAAGATTTATGCAACTATCTGATTACGTGTTACATGTATGATTCTCAGGATTAGATCATTATGGGCTTTAATCCACTATTCACCATACTTAAGGATAACAAACTTACTGGACCGAACTATATTGAATGAAAACGTAATTTGGACATGGTGTTGACTGCTGAAGAGTACAAATTTTGTACTTATGAACCCAAGCCAGATCAGCCTGCTGAAGATGCTCCTGAAAGTGAGAAGGGGTATTATAAGCGATGGGTTAAGGCTGATGAGATGTCGCGATGTTACATTCTGGCAGCAATGTCGGGTGTTTTACAGCATCAGCATCAGGCTATGGCCACTGCTTCAGATATGCTCTTTAATCTCAAGGAACTTTTTGGGGAACAGAATAGGGCTGCTAGGCAAGTAGCAATGAAGGCTTTAATGAACACTCAGATGGTTGAAGGAACACCTGTAAGGGATCATGTTCTCAGAATGATGTCTCATCTGAATGAGATGGAGATCCTTGGTGCTGATATTGATGGAGAAACCCAGATCGATATCATCCTTATGAGCTTGCCCAAAAGTTTTGAGCAGTTCCGCTTGAATTACACCATGAACAAAAGGATGTATAGCCTCGCGGAACTTCTGACAGAACTTCAGGCAGCTGAAGGACTCTTTAAACAGAATGTTCAAGTGAATGTGGCTGAGAAAGCTTCTTCATCTAAGCCGAAAGGTAAGAAGAAGAAAAAGACTCAGACACAGAAAGCTGGAAAGGTTGCTATTGCAGTGGGAGTTCAAGGTGGTGTGAAAAAGCCTAAGGGCAAGTGCTTCAGGTGCAAGCAGTCAGGTCACTGGAAACAGGATTGTCCTCTTCCTAAGAAGACAAACAATACTGGTATGTCTCTTTCTCTAGTTACAGAAACATATATAGCGGCTATATCTACGAGCACTTGGTGTGTAGATACAGGAGCCACTGACCATGTTTGTAACTCTATGCAAGGGTTCCAGCAATCCAAAATGCTTAGAGATGGCGAGATATATGTGTTCATGGGAGATGCTACGAAAGTAGCAGTAGTTGCAGTTGGAATAATTACATTATCTTTTGGCGATGATAGGATTTTGGTTTTGAACCATTGTCTTTATGTACCTTCGTTTAGAAGGAATTTAATTTCAGTTTCTAAACTTGCCATGGATGGTTATAATGTTTGTTTGGATCGTAATGTTTCTATTATGATGAATAAACGAGTTATATGTTCTGGTACATTGCAAGACAATTTATATATTATTAATCCTATCCAACCAATGCTGCAACATAAGGAAACTAATAACATTCTTTCTAGCTCAAATAAAAGAAAGAAACCTTCTGAATTGAACCAAACATATCTTTAGCACTTAATATTAGGTCATATTAACTTGAGAAGGATTCAAAGACTGGTAGTAGATGGGCCATTAGGCTCGTTGGCAGTGGAGCCATTTCCAGTTTGTGAATCCTGCTTGGAAGGTAAGATGACTAATAGGCCTTTTAAAGCAAAGGAGAATAGAGCCAAAGAAGTGTTAGAATTGGTTCATACTGATTTATGTGGACCTATGAGTATCCAAGCAATAGGAGGTTATGAGTATTTTGTCACTTTCATTGACGATTATTCTAGATATGGGTACATTTATTTGTTGCGCCGTAAGTCTGAATGCGTTGAAAAATTCAAAGAGTACAAAGCAAGTGCGGAGAAGCGACATCTTGGAAAATGTATCAAGTCACTACGATCAGATCGTGGTGGCGAATACTTGCTTGGAGAATTTATGGAATATTTATCAGAAAATGGGATCACATCCTAGTTGTCTGCACCTGGCACACCTCAGCAGAATGGTGTAGCAGAGAGAAGGAATCGGACTCTTTTAGAGAGTGTTAGATCGATGATGAGTTATTCAGATTTAGCCAAGTCGTTTTGGGGATATGCTATAGAAATAGCGGCTTACCTTCTGAATTTGGTACCTTCTAAGTCGGTTCCCATGACTCCAATAGAATTGTGGACTGGTAGCAAACCAAGTCTAAGACATATTCGGATTTGGGGTTGTCCAGCACATGTGCTGAACAAGAACGTGACCAAGTTAGAATCTCGTACAGAAGTAAGGCTATTTGTAGGCTATCCCATGGGAACGAAAGATTATTCATTTTATAGTCCTAGGGATCGAGATATCATTGTTAGCACCAATGCTAGATTCTTAGAAGAAGACTATATAATGAACCATAAACCCATGAGTAGTATCATTTTAGAGGAACTAGTGGGAGGGACAGATAATCCCCAAGTGCCAATAGTACAAGTAGAACAGCCACAAGAAAATGCACAACTTAACACTAATACTGCACCAGTGCCTCGTCGTAGTGGGAGGGTTGTTCAACAACCAGATAGATTCATGTTTTTGGGAGAGTCCTCGGACTTGGTCTCTGGCGAACATGATGAGGATCCCAGGACATACGAAGAGGCAATTCTAGATAAAGATGCAGATCTATGGCAAAAGGTAATGGAATCTATGTATTCCAATCAAGTTTGGGAGCTCGTGGAACCACCCAAAGGTGTAAAAACCATTGGATGTATGTGGATCTACAAGAAGAAAAGAGGATCTGACAAAAAGGTGAAAGCCTGGAAAGCACAACTTGTTGCGAAAGGGTATACTCAAAAAGAAGGGATCGATTATGAGGAAACCTTTTCGCCGGTTGTTATGCTTAAGTCGATCCAGATTCTTTTATCTATAGCAGCTCATCTCGATTATGAGATTTGGCAAATGGATGTCAAGACAACTTTCCTTAATGGAAGTCTTGAGGAAACCATCTATATGCAACAACCAAAAGGATTCATTAAGGAAGGCCAATAGCATCTTGTTTGTAAGCTTAAGAGGTCTATTTATGGACTAAAACAAGCTTCTAGGGACTAGAATATTCGTTTTGATCAGGCAGTCCAGTCATATGGATTTGATCAAAGTCCAAGTGAATCATGTGTGTATAAGAGAAGTGAGGGTAATGCAGTGGTTTTTCTAGTACTGTATGTAGATGACATTTTACTCATTGGAAACAATGTTAAGATGTTGTCATCAGTAAAGGCATGGTTGTTCAAACAATTTGAAATGAAGGACTTAGGTGAAGCGACATACATCCTTGGGATCAAAGTAATAAGGGATCGCAAGAAAAGGATGTTGGCCTCATCTCAAGAGCCCTACATTGATGAAGTATTAGCTCGTTTTAACATGCAGAACTCTAAGAAAGGTTTTCTACCTTTTAAGCATGGAGTGGCTCTATCCAAGGAGCAGTGTCCTTCGACACCTAAGGATATAGAGAGCATGAAAGCAGTTCCTTATGCTTCGGCATGTGGAAGCTTAATGTATGTTATGTTATGTACGAGGCCTGACATCTGCTTTGCTGTAGGCATGGTTAGTAGATATCAGTCGAACCCAGGTCAGGAACATTGGAGTGCAGTAAAAACTATACTCAAGTACCTGAGAAGGACTAAGGAGTATATGTTAATTTACAAGGCCTCAGATCTATTTCCTTTGGGATATACTGATTCAGATTTTCAATCAGATAGGGATAAGAGGAAATCAACCTCGGGATATATTTTTACTTTGGGAGGTGGAGCCGTTATATGGAGGAGTGTAAAGCAGAAATGCATTGCAGACTCTACCATGGAAGCCGAGTACGTGGCGGCCTCTGAGGCTGCAAAGGAGGCTGTATGGTTCAGGAACTTCCTTTTGGACTTGGATTTGGTACCTAATTTGCCTAGGAGCTTGACAGTGTATTGTGATTACACTGGTGCTGTGGCAAATTCGAAGGAACCGCGAGATCACAAAGCAGCTAAACATATTGAACGTAAGTATCATCTCATACGAGGAATCGTAAAACGAGGAGATACAGTTGTGGCTCACATATCATCAGAAGACAACCGGGCAGATACTTTCACAAAGAGCTTGCCAACCAAAGTTTTTGACAGGCATGTGGAAGCGATAGGAGTCAGATGGATAGACACATAGTTTTTTTTTTTTTGTGTAATAGTGGATTAAATAAACACTGATATACTCAAAGAATATTTTGAGTATAAGTGAGAGATTGTTGGTGTATACTGAAAATATTTATTTAAAGTATATACATTTATTTCTAGCCCAGTTGTATTGAGAATCATTTAAATGTTTACATGCTGTCTAATATTATATATTGTGGACAATCTAGTATCAAATGGGATACATAATATTAGATTGTTAAATACGGTTTATATAATATAATAAGGTTCACAGTACAGGTGGAGTTAGACAATCCACTGGAATGGCTGTAGTATTATTTAGATTAGTTTATATTGACTAATAAATAATGCTAGTATACTTTGTGTATATTGAACAGGATCAAATTTAGAATTGTTCCCTTATACTGATTAAGAATGAGAACTAAGATTCTATGTTATTATTAATGCTTAGGTTCTTAATCCAGATATAGTAATTGACACGTGTATATTATTTACATGCTTTGATTTATATATGAAATAATTCTTTTGATTTATTTCATTATATTTTGGGTGATGAAATAATATATATGGTGAATATTATTTATAGAAGGAATCCATGTCCTGATAATATTCAGGTTAATGATGTCCCCTTGAAAGCTCAAAAAGATTTAATTATGTGAAACCCTGCAGGTGGATTTATTCCGGCATAATTAAATAAAGGTTGAGTGGATGATCAAGGATAAAAGATATTAATTAAATGAATTATCAGTAATTTATTTAATTAATGGACATGCGATATTTTAAACATGGGGAATTTAATAAGCAAATAATATTGGAACCGAATTAATTAATTAAATTACGGTATTAGGAAAGGTAGTGCAAATATTAATTCTTTAGTGGATTGAATTAATATTTAATGACATTGGGCTGGGCTCGGAATGTCATTGGGAGGCCTAACCTAATTATCCATGATCCCTATTGTAGCCCTATATATATTCCTATTCTATTCTTGCTAGGGTTGGTCGAAAAAAAATTTGTAGACGAGAGGTTAACTTGAGAAGACGAAGGCCACACTTCGCTCAAGGGAATTTGGGAATACAATATAAGAGCGTGGAATCAACCGTTAACACAGTGACTTTTCTATTCGTACTCGTTAATTTATTGTATCAAAAATCGCAGTGCCAAGATATGATTGTCCCAACAAACGATTAGTTCATAATTGAACCGTTCGTCATTATGGGAACGACTGAAACCATGATAATAAAACAAGATATGAATATTAAATAAGAGTAATAGAGTTTAAAAAACAAATCCAAAATGAGCATAGAAGAATAGAAAAGATGAAGTAGATCTAGATCTATGTTACTTGTCACGAGCGTTGTATATAAAGATAAAGATGATCTAAATCTTTATCCTTATATACAAACTAGTCGATAAAGCCGCATTTCGCGGCGGCATTACAATATTTTTAATAAAATTCAATACATTTACGTTATATTATAATTTTAATATTAAATTTTAATAATTAAATAATCTTTTCTACTGAATCGTTTTCTTGTGAAACACGATTCTTTCAATTAAGCCGTTCTCTCGTTAAAACTGAAATTCCAACTTTAACATATATTATAAAGACTCATATAATAATTTTTATTCATAAAATCGAACCGTAAAAATTAAAAAAAATTAAGACATCAATATCAAATTCTAATAGCTAATACAATCTTTTCTAGTGAGCCGTCTTACCGTTAAATACGTTTCAAGTCGCTCTTATTTGGAACCGAGATTCTAACATCATTATATAAAGAGAGTTAATTCCAATTTTTATATTCTTTAAACATTCTATTATTTATTGAGTTTTAAAAGATGAAAATACATCTTATATTTTCTGTATATTATAGATATTTCTGTATTCCGCATGAAAAAGTCTTTATGTTATGTTAACATATAAAAAAAATTAAATACAAAGACTTTACGTTATGGGAATAATATTAAATTTATGGATATATTTTTCTGATGCAAGTATAATTAACTTGTATAAAAAAGTTAAAATAAAGGATTACTAAGAAAAAAGATATTTAGTTTAAAAAAATCGTATAAGACTTTTCCACCATCCTCGTATTCTACTTTCAATAAAATATTTTATTTTATGTATTCCTTATATATTCAAACATCTTTATAGGTTTTCTCTAATGAACCGTTTTCTCATGAAACAAGGTTATTACTATTGATCCGCTCTCTCGTTAAGACCAAAAACATATTACATATATCACTTGTAAGATAAATCTTTTATAGTGAGTCGTCTTCCCGTTAAACACGTTTCGAGCCGCTCTCGTTTGCTATCGAAATTTCAACTTCATTATATATTATTGATGATACTTATCTTACCCAACAACTTTTTTCCTTATAATCAAAACCTAGAAAATAGAGTGAATTTAAATTTATAATTTCTCTAAACTTTATAAAATTTATGGAGTTTTAGAAAATGAAAATACATCTTATTTTCTCTTTATATTATAGATACTCCTATATTTATTTAGGATTCCTGCATGAGAATGTTCTATTATTATGTTAACACATCAATTTTTTTCTTTTTAAATACGATGACTTTTTTTATGACATTAGTATTGGATTTATGAATAAAATTTTCTAATAGAAGTATAATTAACTTATATAAAAAATGTATATTTTAAGAAAATCGTACTTTCTATAAAATATTTAATTATATGTGTGCTTTATATATTCCAACACCTATTCTACTTTAAATAAAACTTTTATTTATATGTTTATTCTGTAAATTCAAACTCTTATTCTCTATAAATTCGAATTTTTATTCTACTTCCAATAGAACTTATAATTAACTTATTTAAAAAATATATGATTTAAGAAGATCATACTTTCTATAAAATATTTAATTACATGTCTGCGTTATATATTCAAACACCTATTCTACTTTCAATAGAACTTTTATTTATATATTTTTTCTGTAAATTCCAACTATTATTCTTTATAAATTCGAATTTATATTCTACTTCCAATAGAACTTTTAATCATATGCCTTATAAATACTTATTCTACTTCCAATAGAACTTCTAATCATATGTCTTCCCTGTAAATTCGAAATCTTCTCCTCTATAAATTCGAACACATATTCTACTTCTAATATGTTAAATGATATTTTTATATTTATTAGTGTTTAAAATTCTAAAATTGTAGAAAATTAGAAAAATAGATTGAGACTATCTTAAAGCGCCACCTAACCTTTCGCGTATCCTCCTTTATATATATATATATATATATATATATATATATATATATATTTTGGATTCCACAAAGAAATTTAGTTATAGTTAGTAAGAATGAGTGAAATTTGAATTTCATAATTGATATATTTAAAATTTTCATTGTTTCAATAAAGAAAAAAATTCTAGATGAGACTTGAGAGTCAAATAAAATTTATTTATTTCCCAGTTGTATTGTTTGTTTGGAAATTTGTCCTAGATGTGTTTAAGTTTTTTAATTAATGTATTAAAATTTGTTTGTCAAATTTTTTATTTAATTGTTTCCATTCACTCCTTCATAATACTTTGAACTAAAATTTAAAATTTCCATTATAATAAAAAAAAAACTCGAATTTTTGTCCAAAAAAAAAAAGCCTCCATTTTTAACTAACAACAAAATGCTTCACAGTCCATCAAGTTATTTTTAACTTAAAGCTCACCGTAAAAAGAAAACTTCCATTCAATCTCTCATCTCTTCTTTATATTTTACTTTTTTTAATATCAAATCAAACAAATTAAAATTTTGATTAAATTAATCAAGATGACTTTAAAAATTCTAATAATAGAGTGGATCGTGATCGGTGAGATTCATAAATAAAGATGAAATTCAGATATTTGGGTCCATTTTAAATTTGTTGTACTGCGCTTCAAAAGGCGTAGCTAAGAGGTAAAGAAAGTAGGTAGTGGGGTCATATTTTGTACTAAATTAAATGAGCACAAATATCAAGATTTCTGTTCCCCAACGTCACAACCTCAACATACCCGTGAGAGTCGGGCAGCTTGCAGAGACTGACCGTGAGATTAAAATTTTATGTACACGTGTAAGTACTTGAATACTACCACCGCATCATGGTCGGTTCCTGATTCGTTGCCACGTGTTGATAAAACTGACAGTTCTCATACCGCGTCATTAAACTATGATGATCGGTGCTGTGTTGTTTGCAAAGTTGAGACTGCACCACCGTTGGATGTATAATGATGGTATTTATATTGTCATTTACTATACTACGTTTTCTTCTTTTAATAATGATATAGTTGAGGTGAAGATCCCGAGAATTTCTTAGCCTACAAGGTTCGTGGCGGGGATGAATTTATTCGTAACTCACATATATATAGAGTATATTTTATTTAAAGAAAAAGGTTCTTACAGTTATTATTGATACATCTTTTTATCCAGAAAATTATGTGATATATCTAGGGTTGTCAAAAAAATTCAAAAAATCCAATATCCGATCGAAAAATTTGATACCGAATCCGAAAAAAATGGATAATATCCATATTTGAAAGAAAACGGATATTATTCGTATCCGAATTCGTATCCGAAAATAGCGGATACAGATATAGGCACACCCGTATTCGAAATATCCGATATCCGAAAATTTATAAATGTATATATATATATATATATATATATATATATATTTACTTTTTTAGAATATATAATATATAATTAATAATTAATAATTTAATATTTATAATATATTATTTATGTATTAAAATTTAATTATTTAATTTATAATTAATGAATAATTTAATTCATTAATAAGTAAAGATATTTATTTATTTAATTCATTAATAAGTAAAAAATTGTTATTTTTTAATTTTTTTAAAAATGATTCGGATATTCGGATTTCGGATTTTCGAAGATATTCGAATTTTTTTAAAAATCTCAAAATTCGGATATTCATATTCGGATTCTGATATAATCCGTATCCGGATAACATCCGTCGGATTCGAATTCGGATATAATTTTCTAATATCCGTCGGATTTGGATACGGATTCGGATAATGATTTCGGATTTCGGATTCGGATTCGGATTTGGATTCGGATTCGGATTCGGATTCGGATTCGGATATAGGCAGATCCGTATCCGAAATATCCGTTTGACAGCCCTAGATATATCTTGATTTCACTAGTTAACCGTAGGAAATTCTCCTACTATTAATTTTAGGATTGTTAAGCCCATTTATTTATAATAAAAAGTTTACATGAAACAAAAAACTGGTAATATATCAGTTACGGGTACTTCTTTGAATACGGTGTTAAAAAGAATGTAT
Organism: Saposhnikovia divaricata; assembly: GCA_036435485.1. Classification (NCBI taxonomy): domain Eukaryota; kingdom Viridiplantae; phylum Streptophyta; class Magnoliopsida; order Apiales; family Apiaceae; genus Saposhnikovia; species Saposhnikovia divaricata. The sequence goes on from CM071600.1 coordinate 34,512,118, forward strand.
AGTAAAATCTCTATAAATTAAAATATTTGGAATCCGATAATTATATTAATTTAGAGAAATAATAATTAATCAATAAATTAATAATTATTAATTTATAGAGATTTTTGACATCAGAAAAAATTAATTTCCAATTATATATATAATAGATTGAATTGTACAATTTATGTTTTATACTTAATTCAATTAATTAAATATACATTATTATATAAATTCAATGAGTATTATCGAGATTCAAAGTAAAGATTCATGTATATTTAGATGATATCAAAGATAAAACAACATTTTTTGAACCTTTTGAGCACTCAAGACATCAAAAATATTGATTAATAACTTTTTTATGCTTTACAAAAACATCATATTCGAACTTTTTGATGTAACAAAGAGGGTTAAGGTTGAGTTTCATAAAGATTCAAATTTTAAGAACCCTAGGATCATATTTTATAAAAGGATAATATATATATATATATATTTATTATTATAAAGAATTTATTAATTTATAATATTATTGGGACCACATATTTATATAGGATTTTTTTAAAATTTATTATCTTATTATATTATCGAACTTGATCATTTTTTGAACTGCCCCAAGTTGATATCGGAAAAAATTATTAATTTAAATAGATTATTAATTTACTGAGTATTAATTTACCGAGGGGATATGTGGATTTAATTGATTATGAATCAGTTCGGTTTGGTTTCAGTTTAATACCATAAAATTAAAAAAATAATTTAATTAAGATAAATATTCCTAAATATTACCTTTATTTGTCATTTAACAAAATACTTAAGTAAAATATGATGATAACATTTGTATAATTCTTCAATACAAATAATTCTAGGTATTCTCCTTTCTTGTTGTTATGAAAAAAAAGTGATTGTATTTTTTTTGAAAAAAGAAATAAATTATTTTACTAAAAAGAAAATTTGAACCATTAATAACGATAGTGAATAAAATAAGGATTCAGATAAAAGTGGACAATGTTGGTCATAGAGGCATGCCTGTACACATCTATATAATAAGCCTATTGTATAGTAATGTTATGCATTATTTACATGACCCTTTAATTGGGGAACCCTTTGTTAATTTTCTGTCATGTAATTGTACTTAATTTTATGCATCAAATTTATCTGTAAACTGTATAGATAAGGTTTGTAATAATACTTGAAAGAAAATTCTTGGATCTTGTCTCAAGATTGAAGAAAAAGTCTACACAATAATCATAATTGAAGTTTGAAGAATAAAGAAAATTTGTATAAGTATAAATTTGAGGAGTGAAATTAGTCTATTAGAGAAATTGAGGATTCGACATCTCAAGGATTCCGGAAGTAAAGTGTCTTATTCGATATGTCAAGGGTTCTACAAGTAAAATGCTATATTCGACATCTCAAGAATAACCAGGAATGAAATGCTCTATTCGATATCTCCATGATTCCAGAAGTAGAAACACTATATTTGATATCTCAAGATTCCACAGGATAAAAGACACATTCGAAAAGTGCATTCAATATCGAAAAAAGACTTGATCCAGAACTCAGAGATCTCTAGTCATTCAAAAGTAGTTCTCGAATCAAGTACTTAGCCAATTCTCAAATGTTTCAAAGACAAATTTCAAAAAGATTCTCAAGATAGGAAATCAACACAGACTAAGGCACCTACAGTGATCCAATTGTTGCAGTGTGCACCTGTCAGGCCTACAAAGAAGCTTGGAGATAAAACTCAAGAAAAAACACTAAAGAAGTGGATCTGGTCAGTATGCAAAACAAGGGGAAATCACATGATACCAGCTTTTACTTAGATAATATAGACAGTCTTAACTTACTAATTTGTTTGTTACTAGTTTTGTAAAGAGAGTTGTGCACTTGTTCTATAAGTGCACATACTCATATCTTTAGTTGTTATTTTTTCAAGTTTGATATCTAGAATATCTATCTAAGAAATCGAAGCTGAGAATACTATATTGTGTTCACAGTTTGTGACAAATCTTTAATCTAATACAATATTATATTTAAAATGAAATTGTGTGTTCTTTACATTCCGTGTTACTTTTTTGTTAACATACAATTTCAAGCTATAACTAGTCACAGATTCAAACAGTTAAAAGATTCAAAGAAAAATTGACAATGCATTTACACCCTGTATTATCTAGATATATTTCATACTCAACAAGTGGTATCAGAGCAGGCTGTTATTCAAAACAGTAAAAGATCAAGATGAGTGCACCAAAGACAACGCGAACAATCAAAGTCTTAAGATTCAATAAAGAAAACTACAATCTATGGAAGATAAAGATGTTGTTGTTCATGAAGGCAGCAAACCCCTTACATCCTGAAATTCTCAAGAATGTTCATTTTGTTCCTCAACAAGAAATACCTTAGTCTACTGTTGGGAACGCTATCATTACCAAATCTTATGTTGTTAAAAAACCCTCAAAAGTGGACTGGCAATGTGAAAGAGAAGGTTGCACTTGACAGCCACCTTATGCTCATTATCATTGATTTAATGGAGTTATGAATTGGATTTCACTCGACTGTTTAAGGTTCAAGGTTTGCAAATATTGCTGGTTACTCTCTCTGTCCCTTTTTAGTTGGTATATTTGAAAAAAAAAATTGTCCCTAAATAGTTGTCACATTCCTTGTTCCAATACATATTTTTACCAAATTTTCCATATATACCCCTTTATTTCTAATACCAATGTTTGACTTTATATTTAATATACACACCCATAACTCATTATTTAATGTTAAGATTAAGGACAAATATGGAAACAAATTACATAACTAAATTTTTCTTAATATGTGTGTTTTTTGCAAATGTGCCAACTAAAAAGGGACGGAAGGAGTACATTACTGCAAAGGAAATGTGGAATCACATTGAAATGTTGTTTGAAGGAACATAAGAGGTTAGAGAAAATAGAAAGGAAATACTTGTCAATTAGGATGAAGCTTTCATGTATTAACCAAAAGAAGGCATCAATGAAGTGTTTGAGAGGTTTCATAGACTCATAAATGAACTGCAAATGAATGCTAAAACATACATACAATACAAAAGAGCTGAACATGAAATTTTATCTATCTAAGAAATAGAGACTTGAATAAAGTTTCTTATGATGTACTGTATGGTGTGTTGAAAACTCATGAGTTTAAGTTGCTACAGAAAAGAGCTATACAAGCTAATCAAGGTAAAATGGTTAACACCTCTTGTGCCTTGATTGTTAATGAGTCTATTAAGGATCTTAGAGCCTATACCAACCAATTGAAAATTGAGGAAGTTATTGAAGAAGAGCCTGAAGCTGAAGAAATGGAGAAAGTTGAAACAAGTGAAGATGAATTCTATTCACTGGAGGTGTTGGAAGCTATGGAGAATGTTAACACAAAATCACGCAAGCGTACGCGGTCACAATTAATATAGAATTAAGTTGAGTTCGTTCCCACAGAGATCTGGTTTTGGTTCTAATTCAGTTAATGTATCTATGCAACAATGTATGGTTTTTACTCACTACTAAGATAATTAACAAGATTTGGTTTTGATTAACTAAAATTAACTAGAGCAATTTAACAAATTAAAAATTACTTAACTAATGAGAATTAAAGTCGAATTACTTATGAAAATAAAAATATGGGATTCTAACTTCATTAAATACTTTGCTTAGAGTTAATGCCTTTAATCAAAGTATATAATGGTTATGATATCTGATCAGACAACACGAAACAAGTATACGCTACTTCTCAGTATACGAATATCAAACTAAACATACATCCACAAAAGAGATAGAAGATGAATAGACACCAATTATGTTTAGACCCTATATCTCTATAAGATTTGAAAACATAACGGTTGAAGAACAAGTTGTCTATTAAGATCACATAGGGCAGCAAAATATATCTCTATTTACGCTACAAATCATGATGTCAAAACATACATAATCCTATGCTAGCATGGCAAGTTCTACATCTTAAGATCAACTCTCGCTTCACAGGAGATTAACAGATTAGATGTTAGCTACGCATCTAACAATTAAGCATAACCATACGAGGATATCAAGAATTCATCACACACAAATCTTTAAAGCAATCAAACTACTAAACTACATAGATAAATCCGTTAGAATCTCATGACAACGATTAGTTCATAATCGAACCGCTCGTCATCATGGGATCTGATGAAACCATGATAATAAACAAAGTCGTAATGATAATAATAATGCTAGAGTAAAAGAGTTAAGAAAACAAATCCTAAAAACATCCAAGATTTTCGCCTAATTAGAAGTAAACAAAAGTAGATCTAGATCTCCGTTGCTTGTCACGAGCGTTGGAGTACTTCTCCAAGTCTGAATCTCCATCTCTCGGTTCTCTCTCTCTCTGTGTGTTATGAAGGGTGTTATGATGGTTGGATGTGTTTATATAGGTCATAGGAGTCTTTTCCAGCAAGAAACTATCAATACGTTTCATAAACTGATTCTGTTTTGAAGGAAATTTCGTAACTGACTTTTCTTCAGTATTTTTGGACCGTTCCAGTTGTATTTGGACATCTGGACCACTTTAGAATGATAGAGAATCTTGTTAGCTTCGCGTGGACTGTAAGATCGTCCAAAACGAACTTGTAGAACTCAAGATATGGCCAAAATAGTGAATCAACAATCTGGCAGAATTTTCTGCGCTGGCTGCGCCCGTTTGCGCGCTGGCGGCATCGCCCGAAACCTTCACCGCACGCTGGCTGCGCCCGTGTGCGCGCTGGCAGCGCCCGAGCCTCTGTCGGAAGCTGATTTTGGCTGATTTTCTTCGTTTTAACTCCTTTTTCCTTCGTTTCTTTTGCAAATTGTCATTCTTCACTTCTTGAACTCAAATCCACCGTAAAATATGCGATTTATATCTTCCAATCTCAAGTTATTAACTGATAATGTGTATTTTATACACGTTTTGTCTTTTATTCTCTTGCATTTTTGTTAGTTTCGAATGTTGTTTTATTAATATTTGTTATGTTTTTCATCTTTCAGTGCCTCGTGCTTAATTGTTGAAAAGATGGCTTAATTTGGGCATGAAAGCGAAGATTATTCAAGAGGGAAGTTAGAAGATGAAAGCTCGCGATGTCGGGAGGTGTTTAATGCATTATATTGAAGATTTTATCTCGTACGGGCAGCTGTACGGCCGTTCAACAGGCCGTTCAAAGGAGCAGATTTTCTGTACGGGCAGCTGTACGGCCGTTCAACAGGCCGTACAGAGCTGCTGTGTATTAAAAGAACAAAACAAATCTTAACATATATTATCAACTTAACCTACATCTAACTTCTTCTTCATCTAACCTAGCCTCTTCAAGGAAAAACTAGGGTTAGTAGAGTAGAGAGAGATACATCAATTACTCATAATCTAGCATTGATTATGAGTAACTAACTTCATTTATTTGGCTCAAGGAGGAATTCTTGTACTAAACCCACTTCAATTTAAGTAAGATCTATTTCACTCTATCTTGAATTCTTGAGTTGTATTGTTTATGATTTTGCTTGGAGAATTGTAAGTTGCTTCAATTTGCTCTTCTTGTAATATCAATTGCTAATTGTTTGTGCTAATCCGTAATTGTTAGTACATTCATTATAGTAGCACAAGTTTAGTGTACCTAAATTCTCAAAATTCAAGTGCAAATACCTAGGTTGAGCTCCTCATCCTTGGGTTTGTCCTAACCTCTCTTTGATTGATTCCTTGATTTGGTTAAATTGGTAGTGCTTCACTATTTGTTGCTAGTATCAAGAGAACTAATTTATGTGCTTCACTAAATTAGTGTTTATAATAGAAGAGAAATAAGTGATTGTGTGCTTCACCAATTATCTTGGTTAGGTAGAGTTGGATATATTTGCTTGTTGTTGGGTTGAAGTGCTTGAATATCCATAATCCTTGGGTCAAATATCCCTTGTCTTGTTAATTTGCTCATTGTGTTGTTGTGTTGGCAAATTTAGATATTAGCCATTAACTTAGTTTTGTTTTTGTAGCAATTTAGTTATTGTATGCAAGGTGTTTGATAAAACACCTTAACCAAACTCAAAACCCCCCATTTACACACTTCTAGATTGTAAGAGATAATCTACTCGAAATCGATATTGAGAGTCCTTCCCTGTGAACGAACTACGAAAAACACTACCTTCAAATTGGCGCCGCTGCCGGGGAAGGCAACAATATTAATTTTGAGTTAATTGTTTCTTATAGTTTAGATTTTATCTTTGTATATAGTTTTTTTCTTTCTTTGTTTTTTGTTATTGGTGTGTCTTCATGTTTATTGGATATAGACATGAACTAACTCTTTCAGGAGACGATGGATAACTATTTTGGTTGGAATAATGCTCAAGATTTCACCTATGATCAAGAACGATATCAAGATTTTAATTCTTTTCAGAATTTTAATGCGTATCAGGTGAATTCTTTATATTCTACAAACTCATGCTATGCTCCTTACCCTCCTAGCATCGATTATTCATATGCTTGTGAAAATCAATGTTATGATCCGCAATATAATTCCCAAGACCATCAAGGGTCTTCTTCATCTACATTGTCATCACTTGAAGAAATGATGAAGCAAATGGCGGCAAATAACCTCCAATTTCAAAACATCAGTTTTCAAAGTATATCCAACTTGGAAAAGAGCACTTCTCAAATGGAAAAGAACATTTCTCAAAGCATATCCAACTTGGAAAAGCAAATGAGTCAACTAGCCGAAACCGTGAGTCGATTAGAGGAGGTCAATCCTCCTACTAATCACGATTCTTGTTTTGTAATTGATGAAAATGTTGTGCATGATGAATTTGCTTGTTTAGTTGACGATTGCCCTAAGCTTGACAATGATGAATTGGATGTAGTTGAGGATATACCAAATTTAGAAAATACTTTTGTGCTTAATGAATTGGTAGATGAGATAAAAATTGATGAATGTCCACTTAAAATAGAGAAGGAATTTGAGCTTAAGATTGATGAGGTTGAAATTTTTGCTTGGGTATATAAGGATCCAATTTGGGAGCAATTTTTGAGTCGTATTTATAATGATTATTCTGACGATTTTTCTAGCTACTTTGCTTTTTCAAAGTCTCTTGAAGATGTGAAGATCCTAAAAATATTTTTATATTTTTATGGATCAAAGGTATATTTGCACACCTTGTTCTTATTATTGATTCGTAGGTATGTGCATTTATTTGCTTTTTCACCTCATTAGTTAGAATAGTTGTAGAAATAAGTCGAGCCAACGACAATAAACAAAGCGCTTTTGGGAGGCAACCCAAGGTACGTATGTATTTATATATTTTTTATGCGTGTGTTAGATTTCTTGCATTTATGTAGGGTGTTATTCATATTGTGGATTTGAGATTTGATCTAAATATTAGTGAGTGGGGATTCCAATTTTCATATATTTTAATTCTAAGAAAAAAAAAATTATGTATTTTTGTGGTGTGACTAATGAATTTTATAATAGAGTTTCAAAAAAAAAAAAAATCTTTAATAATAATGTCTCGCTCAATAATATTTAGTATCGTTAATTATAGTTTTTATAATTTTTAGATTTGTTCCACACTTGCTTTGATGTGTTTGTTTAATGTTTGCAGGAATTAATATTTTATTCAAGCATTCAAGGATTTGTGGGAATTTTCTGTAAAAAAAAAAAAAATAGTTTTTGTGAAATTTTAGGGCTGTACGGGCTGTTGTACGGGGTGCAGGCCGTACAACAAGCCGTGCATCAGGCTGTGCATTTTTTGTAGGCTTCTGTCCAAGTTGCAGTTCAAAATGAGGGATTTTTTTTCAAGCCTTACCCACCTATTGCACAGGCTGTACAGCTCTTTCAAAAATAAAAATTGCCAAACAGAGCAAATCAATCCCTTCTCTACACCTTCAATTCCCTCTCCCTTTTCTCCACAATCTCATCCCTCTCGAGCCACCCCTTCTGCCTCTCCACTCCTCCACCGCTTCTCCATTGCGCCACTCTTCACCCAGACATCTCACCATCGCCAATTCCCCCCGCCTCCCTTCTACGCATCCCACACCTCTCGCCTACAACGGAGGAACACACCACATCCTCCTCTCTTGTCTCCAGCCCCGCAAATCAACGCTACTTTCCGCCCATCACCTCTCCAACTCCATCTCCTCTCCTCCGTTACTCTCCTTCACTTCAAACAACAACACCCCGTTCTCTCCTTTCCGTTCAACTCTCTACACCGTCCTTCACTCTACACCGTTCTTCACCTACTCAACCTCCATCACCACCATTTCCGTCCACCACCATTCACCACGAACAATAGCACCAACAGCCCTTCACCACAGCGCCACCTCTCCTTGTTCCTCGCGACCAACACACACCCCCCAGCCTTCCTCCTCCCGTCTCCATCCCAACAAACCCACCTTATTCCTCCCACCACTGCATTTCCCCCCCCCCGTCACAGCCCCACAGCCGCATCTCCTCCGGCCATCCATTCCTCCGCCTTGCCCAACCACCGCAATCCCTCAACCTCCATTCCCCAATTCACCGAACTACACTCCCATCTCCATTCCTCCTTCCAATCAACACCCACCATCATTCAAACAAACCACTTCATACCCCCCCGACTTTTACCCCTGCTTCCCCCCTCCCACGCATCTCTCCTACCCAAATTCAATCCCACAGCCCCCCCTGTTTCAAAACTCAACCCCCGTCCCTTTTTTTTCTAGTTTAGTTTTTTTTGTTTTTTGTTTTATTTGTTTTGTATTTTTTGTTTTTTATTTGTTTTTTGTTTTTTGTTTTTTTTGTTTTGTTTTATTTCTTTTTATTTCTTTTTATTTTGATTTTGATTTTCAATTTAAATTTTGTAAATTTAATTTTTTTTTTTATAAATTCAGAAATCAATTTAAATTTACTTTATTTTGATTTTTGATTTTTGATTTTATTATTAATTAGTTAATTCTTTTTGTTTTATTTTATTTTATTTTGTTTTATTTACTTTTATTCACTACTTCTTTCATTTTACTTTTGATTTTAATTTTTTTTTTTTAATTTTCTAAACTAATGTTTTTTTCTAAATTCAGAAATGAATTTAAATTTAATTTATTTTGAATTTTGATTTATTTTTAATTGGTTAGTAATTTCTTTTATTTTATTTTATCTTTTATTTTTTTTTTTTTTAAAAAAAATCAAAAAAATCAAAAGCCAAAATTTAATTCTTTTTAATTTTGATTTTAGTTTTTAATTTTCTAAACTAAGTAATTATTTTATTTTAGCTTTAGTTTTAAATTTTATTTTTGATTTTATTATTATTTTAATTTTAAAATTTGATTTTTTTTATTAATTACTTAGTTATTTTATTTTAGTTTTAGTTTTTAAAATTTGATTTTTGCTTTTATTATTATTTTAGTTTTAACTAAGATTTGATTTTTATTTTTATTTTTTTTTATTTTATTATTATTTGGTTAGTTATTTTATTTTATTCTATTTTATTTTTAAAAAAAAATCAAAAACAAAAACAAATATTTTTATTCTTTTTATTTCCTTAATTAGTGTATTGCAGGGCTTTGAGGGGTGTGGATTTTGGCTTGTCAGTTATTTTGTTGAGTTGATTGTGGTGCTCGGCATTAGCTCAATTCTTGGCGTGCAAATTTCGGAGTTGGATTTGGGCAAATATGATGGTGCTCCCGATCCTCGTTGCTTATTTTTAGGGGAGTTTTCTTTCACTTTGTTTCTACTTCGTTTTTATTGTCATGCATGAGGACATGCCATGTTTTAAGTGGGGGAATGAGTGTTTATGTTCATCCTTGTATAATATGCGTAGCTAGTATTAGTAATTTTTTTTTTATGTTCATCCTTGTATAATATGCGTAGCTAGTATTAGTAATTTTTTTTTTTTGTTTCATTTGATGTTCGTTTTGTTTGCATTTGGTTAATAAGTTTAGTCTTGAGCGTGTTTACTTGTTTTTGAAATTATGACATTGTGAGCTTGCAACCTTGTTTTCTCCTATTTCGTGCCTAGCATTACCAATTTGATGTGAATCTATAAGTTGATGCACCTCTTTTGCACACACACACACACACTTGAAATGGCATGAATAGTTTAGATGTTTGTAATTAAATTGTGAGCATGACGATTATCTCTTAGCATGCATGGAATCAAATCGAGAAGATGTTATTAAAACGTAAACCTTGTGAGTCCTTGAACGATGATTCTTTTGCTTGTGTGTTGCTCCCTCTTTATGTGTGTTTGTTGCTCTAGGGCTTGCATTAAACCTTCATTCATGGATGCACCATAATAAAGAAATTCTATTTAGGATAACCTTTTTGGCCTTTTTAGCTTGTGAACCATGAAAATAATCTCTAGTTACCCCTTTGAAGCTTATATCCATGTTTTTCTTCGTCACTTTCTCCTTTTATACATGAGTCAAAGCCAAATACTTCACTCTCGACCTAGTTGAGCTAGTTGAGTCTTGGAAAAAGAATTGATCGGAAATCATGTGAATTTGGAGAAATTGTGAAGAGGAAGAATTCTATTTATTGTAAGTGGGAACTAGTTTGATGTGTATATCTAGATGTGGTTCAAAGTTCTTTGTAGTATTTATTTATGTTATGCATTCCCTTTGCTAAAAAATAATAATAAAGGGGATGTAAAAAAAAAAAAAAAAAGAAAAAAAAAAGAAAAAAAGAAGAGAAAAAGAAAAATAGAAAAAAAACAATAAATCTTTGTACTTTATTTTGTTTCAATTTTCTTGGTAAATGTGGTTGTGTTTTGTAATTGTAAATGAGTGAAGACATTCTTTAGTTTGAGAATTTGGTGTATGAAGCGAGCAAGCGTCATTTTGACTCAACTAGCGAGACTTTTACACCTTCCTTGACCTTAAATTTTCACACCTTCACCCAAGCCTCATTACAACCCATTTTATGAATTCCTTGTTTTTGGTGCAATCCGGAATTTAGGTGAACATGCAAGGTCAAGTAGAGCGCATGCATTTAGACTTGGAGTTGAGTGAAATCTCTAGCCCATACTTGTGTGATGCATAATTGAGAGATGTGAGATTTTTCACCATGCAATTTCATCTTCTTAATGCGAAGCCATGTATGCTTTGTGATCATGTTGTCTAGTGTTCACGATTGAAGTGCATTCATTCTATCTTTATTGTCTTGGTTACATCTTGCACAAGGTGTGTTATCTTGATTCTTGAATTGGTTGTTAGCTCGTTTTAGTGGATGACAAGGTGAATAGCTCTATATGTTTGATTTTAGTTACAAGTAGACGACTCGGACATGTGAGTGTAGTAGTTAGCTTAATTAGTAGGTATTGTTAGTTTTTTTTGTTTATTGGTGATTTTTGTGATTTTGTGGGTACATCATCTATAAACCCTCACGAGACCTCACTCGTCCACTAGGGCTACCTAGGGGTTCCAAGGGCTTGTTGCATATGCCAAATGCAACCGTGATCACCTACGGAAGTGGTACTAGTTAGGAGTATATGGTTATGTTAATTTTAGTTTGCTCGGGACTAGCAAAGTTTAAGTGGGGGAACATTTGATAATGTGTATTTTATACACGTTTTGTCTTTTATTCTCTTGCATTTTTGTTAGTTTCGAATGTTGTTTTATTAATATTTGTTATGTTTTTCATCTTTCAGTGCCTCGTGCTTAATTGTTGAAAAGATGGCTTAATTTGGGCATGAAAGCGAAGATTATTCAAGAGGGAAGTTAGAAGATGAAAGCTCGCGATGTCGGGAGGTGTTTAATGCATTATATTGAAGATTTTATCTCGTACGGGCAGCTGTACGGCCGTTCAACAGGCCATTCAAAGGAGCAGATTTTCTGTACGGGCAGCTGTACGGCCGTTCAACAGGCCGTACAGAGCTGCTGTGTATTAAAAGAACAAAACAAATCTTAACATATATTATCAACTTAACCTACATCTAACTTCTTCTTCATCTAACCTAGCCTCTTCAAGGAAAAACTAGGGTTAGTAGAGTAGAGAGAGATACATCAATTACTCATAATCTAGCATTGATTATGAGTAACTAACTTCATTTATTTGGCTCAAGGAGGAATTCTTGTACTAAACCCACTTCAATTTAAGTAAGATCTATTTCACTCTATCTTGAATTCTTGAGTTGTATTGTTTATGATTTTGCTTGAAGAATTGTAAGTTGCTTCAATTTGCTCTTCTTGTAATATCAATTGCTAATTGTTTGTGCTAATCCGTAATTGTTAGTACATTCATTATAGTAGCACAAGTTTAGTGTACCTAAATTCTCAAAATTCAAGTGCAAATACCTAGGTTGAGCTCCTCATCCTTGGGTTTGTCCTAACCTCTCTTTGATTGATTCCTTGATTTGGTTAAATTGGTAGTGCTTCACTATTTGTTGCTAGTATCAAGAGAACTAATTTATGTGCTTCACTAAATTAGTGTTTATAATAGAAGAGAAATAAGTGATTGTGTGCTTCACCAATTATCTTGGTTAGGTAGAGTTGGATATATTTGCTTGTTGTTGGGTTGAAGTGCTTGAATATCCATAATCCTTGGGTCAAATATCCCTTGTCTTGTTAATTTGCTCATTGTGTTGTTGTGTTGGCAAATTTAGATATTAGCCATTAACTTAGTTGTGTTTTTGTAGCAATTTAGTTATTGTATGCAAGGTGTTTGATAAAACACCTTAACCAAACTCAAAACCCCCCATTTACACACTTCTAGATTGTAAGAGATAATCTACTCGAAATCGATATTGAGAGTCCTTCCCTGTGAACGAACTACGAAAAACACTACCTTCATTAACCCTACACAAACTCACTAAAACGGATCAAAAACACAACATACTTGAGGCCAAGTTAATCAATTTAAGCCGATTCGAAGCGTTCCAAATGGATATAAAATCCACTTATCAGAGAACCCATCATTTACTTTTATGGCCAAAAAATTTCCAAACATCATATTTAAGATAAAACAACCATTTAAAGCAAAGCCTCTCAACAGCTTTTTCAACAAAGGAAATGCTCCTATGAAACCTTTCAAAGGCAAGTTCTTGACTGGTTCCGTGGATAGGTCTGTAATAAGATACTATCAATTCAACGATCTAGGGCACTTTGCTAATGAGTGCAAAAAATCAAAGAAAAAATACAAGGCCTACCTAGAACTAGATGCCAAATATGAAAACATTTCCAAAAAGCAAGCAAGCAAGACCTTAAAGGAAAGTGTTGGGATGATTCTGATAGTGATGAATTTCTTTTCCTTATTCAATTATAATTTTTATCTTGGATCTCTAAAACATAGATTAACTAGTAAATAATTTTTAAAAAATTAAAAAATAATTTGTAATTTAATTTTTATAAATTAAAACATTTTTAATATAAATTCCGTTTTTGAATAAACTAAACATGTAAAATAATTTAATATTATTCTTTTCCTTTTCTATTTTTTCCTTTCTGAAATCCATTTCATTTTTCCAAAACGAAGCAAACCGCCACTAAATATTTTTGTCAAATTATTCATTTTTCGTTTTCGTTGATTTCCTTTCAATAAAACCCAATTTTTTGGGTGTTTATGTGTCTATCCCTTTGGAGTGTGTGTTTTGTCTCTCCTTTTGGAGTGTTTTGTTCTGTTTTTGTTTAGTTATGTTTGGTTTCGTTCGGTGTTTGATCTGTTGAAAATGATTTTGTGGATGTTTTTGGGGATCTGAAAAGCCCGCATCGAACTTGGGACGGTGGTTATTATTACAAGAGCTCACCTGTCACAACCAAAGATTGTTCATCCTTTGGGGGTTCTCACTTTCGGCATGTCTATTGTTGGTATCAGGCATGTAGATAGCTGAGATGTCGTTCCTCTAACCTCATTTTATGCAATTGGGACTTCTGAACGCTAAGCTAACAATGGTTTTTACGTGATATGGTCAATTGTGATGTTGCTGCTTTTAGGGATATCGCATAGTTTGGATTGCTCGGGATGTATTCGATTACGTTTTTAGTTTTAAGAACTTTTCAGTTTAGTGTGTTAAACGATCAGGAATCAAATCATTTATTTTTTCAACCTGATTGTATTGACAATCGAGAATTTATTCTGGCTGTGAAGTGTTCTAACTTAACTCAACTCAACGTACTCAGTATATCCCGCATGAGCAGGGTCTGAGGGGGTAGGTTGTACGCAGCCATGCCTCTACCCAAGGATAGAGAGGCTGTTTCCGGATTTTTTGTCCCCCGGCAGGAGTCGAACCCATGACCTCTCGGTTCATGGATTGGGCACTTAACCACTGTGATATGTTCTATTGAATGGAATCTGTTTTATTTTTTAGAAAAAAAAAGAAAAAAAAAATGTGACCTTGTAAAGTCACGAGACCACTAATTGAGGATCAAGGGATTGGGGAAGCAAATGTACGTTGACTTGTCAGGTCAAGAGACTAGGCAAAAGTAGTTGGCCCAGAAAGTAAATGACTAGAGTAAATGGGTTTTCTGGCTAACTGTCTCTTCAAAAGTGTACAGAAATTTAAATATGTAAACAAATCGGAGCCATAAATTGACTGAATCATTCGAAAGAATCGTCAACAATATACGGTGGATCCAAATATCCAATGCTTTCCTAGTCCACTATTTATAATAGTATACTAGTCCAGTAATTAAATAGAAAAAGAGCAATCCTAAGGAATTTCTGTTTTCAAATTTATTTCTAAATATTAAGTATTTTCTTTTAATTTAAGAAATATATATATATATTTATATATATATATATATATATATATATATATATGAAGAGTTTCTTTATTTTAAAGATACATATCCAATTAAATGTTGCCAACTAAATTTTTGAGAATCGTTTTAATTTTTTTTTGGGGAAATACCACATTTCTCATGAAAAAACATGCATTTAAAAAAATATTTGTGAGTTGAGTGCATTTTTATAAAATTTTCCTAAGAAAATTGTATAATTTAACTATACGTAGTATGGTTATTGTGAATTGTTTAATAGTGTTATTTTACATTTATATATAGGTTATTACTTCATACAGAACACCCTTATATAACAAACAATAAAGGATATCTTTGATCTAATAGATCCAACGGCCCCGCCAGGGGCACCCAATACAAAAAATTGTTATTTTTTTTACCCTCTATCCATCCAGAAAAAAAATAAAAAAAATTTAAAAAAATTACTGTTCATGATGACGTCATACTGACGTCATAAGTGACGTCATCATGAAAATTAAATTTTTTAAATTATTTTTTTCTGGATGGATAGAGGCTAAAAAGATAACAACTCTTTGTATTGGGTGCCATGACGGAACTCTTATATTAGATTAGATATAAGGTGTTCTTTATTGTTTGTTATATAAGGTGTTTGTTATGGAGTGCAACTCTTTATATATATACCGTACCTTAATACTAGTTAGAGCATTTCCAATGCTAAAAGTTTTTAACTAAAAAATCTATCTGGTAAGTTAAAAATAAAAATTATATATAATTTTTAAAGTATGAATTATTTCAATGAAACTTTTTCCTTAGATAAAATTATAGCAAATCTCATCTTTTGGGATATGTAGCAAATTTCACGTTATCTTATTACCTTATTATCATTTTTAACAAAATCAAATTATATTAAAATATTATTTTCAAAAAATAGTCATGGTTATAGCTAATGTCATTGTTGTACAATATGTTAAAGGTTAAACAAATTTTAAATAATTAATATTTTACATATTTTTAGCTAAACAATTTAGTCAACTCCACTCAAGATGATTTTAATAGTATAGGATTATTGATTAATAATAAATTCCTTTTAAATTATATTTTAGAAATTTTTAACAAGGAAAAATATTGAAAATAGTAAATTGATACACAAAATTCTTCGCAAATGCCATGTATAAGATCTTAATTGATTATAGTAAAGATCCTCATATATTGACGGTAATATGATTAACTAATATTTAGCAAAAAAAATAAAAAATGATTAACTAATTTTTTTTTATTCCACCGCATCATCCATGTCACCTGTAACCCTACTATTTACTTAGTAAGAGCATCTCCAAGGGTGTGTTATGTAAAATGGTTAGCTATAATCATTAGCTATAATGATAATGTAAAATTTTTGCTAAGGATGAACATGTGTGTTCCAAGGGAATTATCTATAATTATGGTCATATAAAATTATACATAAAAATTTTATTGATTCAACAAATATAGCTCACCAAATATCATTATCTATATTTTTTTGCTAAGGGATTAACGGTTGGAGTGCTCATATTTTTACATATTATCTAAATAGTGCCACTAGATGCCAACTAGATGCCATGTAGAAAATTTAGCTAAGGGTTTTACACCCTTGGAGATGCTCTAACAAGTAGGGGCGTACACGGGTTGTTAAAACCGATCAACCCGATCCAAACCGACGCTATTTCACACGATTCAAACCGATTTTTTTTAAACCGATATATAATTGGAATGAAAAAACGTTAACTCGATTTAAATTGGTTGAGTACGGGTTTTAATTTTTTTTACCCGAACCAACCCAACCCGATTAAAAAATAAATTAATTTAATAAAATATTTTTTATATCCATGATCCATTATTACATTGGCCCATTTACATTTATATCAAGATTGAAAGTAGAGTGCCTACTGTAGTACCGCGTAGCAGTAGTGCTAACTGGTCTTTGTACCAACCTTGTATATTCATGTATTTTGTCATGCAAACCATTAAAATACATGAAGTTTACTAAGAGAAAGTAACAACATTTTATCGGTTATAGAAACTATGAGATGCAAGTCATATGTTAAATTTTTATCGCAATCATGTTATGCTGAAATGTATTAAACATATGCTGAAACCTTTATTCTTTCAGCAACCAAAAAAATAATAACAATTTTTTATGCAATTTTTTTTAATATTTATTCATAACCCGTCCAAATCGATCCAAACCGATTGGATTGGATTATGGATTTAATTTTAATGGATTGGATTGAAATTTTTTTAAATCGATTAAATTGTGTTGGGTCAAAAAATTCTTCCAACCCGCCCAACCCGAACCGTGTACACCCCTAGTAACAAGTATAGAGGACTCCAGAAGTATCTCAAAGCAACA
Organism: Saposhnikovia divaricata; assembly: GCA_036435485.1. Lineage (NCBI taxonomy): Eukaryota > Viridiplantae > Streptophyta > Magnoliopsida > Apiales > Apiaceae > Saposhnikovia > Saposhnikovia divaricata. Next base: position 34,529,153 of record CM071600.1, read on the forward strand.
AAAACAGAGAAGCATCACGCACAAGTTATCTTGGGTTATAACATCTTCAAGAAACTCTTAAATAAGTTCTTCAATCCAAAATTAAAGAGTGCGTAAAAAAAAATGAGTTCCAAGAGATTCTTAGTGCCTCTTAAAAAGTTTAACTTCTTTTTTCCTCAATTTTAAGAGCTACTACATGGCTCTTAACTATTTTCTACCAATAACATATTCACTTGCATATGGTTAAATTTAATTGTATGTCATAATTAGGTTTGAAATATTAATAAAATTTAAATTAAGAATCAAGATAAGAAGTATTGTTGGAGTTGACACAAAACTTTATGTACTAACTTACTAAAAATCATATAATTTATATTTTATTTAAGAGTCAATTTAGAAATTATTGGAGATGCTTTTAGAAACCGGTCTTTAGAGCAACTCCAATAGGGGTTGCTAAGAAGGTTGCCAAGCCTACAGGGCAAGGCAACTTTGGTTGACAACCTATTGGAGTTGGGAGGTTGCCTCTTGGTTATCTAACAAGGTTGTCAAAAGTTGGCAACTTCCTAATTTGGATAAAACTCATCAAAAAATCCAAAAGCATATTTAACTCTATCCACTTTTATGTTTTTAATATTTTTAATTTTTAAAATAAAGTGTATATGAGGACCACATTAGCAACTTTTGGAGTTGCCAACTATTGGAGTAAAATTTTAATAAAAATTGCTAAGAATGACATGGATATAAGAGAAAATAAAATATAATATAAATATTGATTTGACATAGATTAATAAACCTTAAAGCGACTTCTTATTTGAGATGCTCGTAAAGACACATCAGACAATATGGAATACTAGAATAGTCGAAAGGCTTATTTTTATTGCAAAAGGTCTAGAGTTGTTTACCAAATCCCGTGCAATAATTAAAGGAGTTTTCTCTTTCAGTCTTTCTACTACAACTCAGGCATGCTGAATAAAGTAAATTTTGGTGGATTAAGATACTTAACACTAATAATTAGTCATTTTCGGATGATTATTAAATTAAACATAAAGAAAAAGGGCAGTTGATTCCATGAAATTATTGTGGCATAGAACTAGTCTTGCGCAGAAATATATTCATGGGTCACTTTCAGATTAAGTGCATGTCTATTTCTTAATCAACTTTGATCATACTTTATTAATCTATGATCTATGGAGATTATGTAATGCGGCAATGCCATATCTATATTTAAGTATATACTCCATCCGTTTTTTTATATAGATCGTTTGATTTTTCTGCATACATTTTTAGGTGCACCGATCACATAGTCAAAATTATTGTTTTCGAAATTTTCCTTTTTTAAATAAAAATATGTAATCCAAATTTTAATTCACAAAAAAAGTTAATTGAAAAAATAAATTTTAACTATATAATCAAAATATGTGCAGAAAAGTCAAACGACTTATATAAAAAAACAGAGGAATATGTATTTTGTTTACGAATACTACAGTCTTCAAGCACCGGTCTTAAACTCAAATGTTAACGGTAGGGGTGGCAATTTTCGACCCAACCCGAAACCCGACACGAACCCAATCCGAGAAAATACGAATTTGGGTCAATAGATATTCGACCCGAAACAACCAGGTACAATCAGACACGAACCAGAAACCCGAAAATGACTCGAAAATTAATGAACCCTTTATTTATAACCCTGTTTTTGCAATGCTTTATGTTTAAAATAACTAAATTTAAGTATAATAAAGTAACTTTCATGTACAATGATAGAGACTTGATAGTTGATTTATAAATATTTAATAATAATAATAATATTTTTTAAATGTCATGCCCTTTTTTACACCTCACAAAGTGGGTACAGTACATATTATACATTTGAATTGTAACTTTCATGTGCAATGAAAGAGAAATGAACTATTTTTTCTTAAAATTTCTGAAAAAGCAATCAATCCATAAATCAGGACAGAGGAAGTATATAATATAAGAGTATATTTTCAATCACTCTAAAAAAGAGTTGAGGTGGTGAAATCCGAAATAACACGAAACCCGACACGAATCCGGTAGGTACGGTTCAGGGTTTGGAAAAAATTAACCCGAAACAACCAGGTACAATCTAATCAGATACGAACCCGACCCAGAACCCGAAATTGCCACCCCTAATTAATGGTCGACTATACTAACATATTTTACTTTTACAAATGAGAAAGGAAAATGCTAGGTTCCCCGAATTGGGTCCCAATTCGAGGTACCTAGCACTACTCAATGAGAAATGCTAGAGTTCCTAAAAAAGTTTCCAAAATCATTCCCAAATGATGAGTTGTCCCGATAATATTGGTTATTCCTTACATTAATGAGATGGGCCCATCGTGTATACATATGAATTCACAAATAAAAATAAACCATGTGTCATTCGGAAACAAATTCGGAATCCATTTCGGGATACGTAGCATTGCTCTTTACAAATTTAACGAGAAGGGCCATATGAGTTGAAAAAAGCTATTTGGTATAATTTACCTCCTCTTTCACCTCCCCTGTTTTTGCATATACCTTTTTAAAGACATAAATTAATAATCCCTCCATCTCTCCAAGTTCTTTTCATTGTGTTTGGGCACAGAGACCAGGGATAGTGGATGTAATATTGTTAAAATAAATAAAGTAGGGTGTAATAGTGATTTTATTGTTAAAATAAGTGAATTAGTGGGTGTAATAGTGTAAAGTGTTGAAAAATTGGAGTGAAGTAGGGGATGTAATAATGTATTTTATTGATAAAAGTTACTATTTTTAGTATGTAAAGAATTGGTGGGACATCCCAAAAAGGAAAGTGTAAAGGGAGTAGCATTTAACATTCACTGTCGTTTTGACATGAGTTACTTAGTCCAAAATTTAATACATTAATGTTCTTCAGAACAATGGGCAGCGAGCATGGAGTAATATACAGTGTTTAATTACACGATGTACTTAACATGGTATCAGAGCTCAGGCACGCACAGGTCCCGGGTTCGACTCTCTGCGACCCCCAATATTCTCAATATTTAACATGGACACGAAGGCAAGTTACGCTCTAAAGATGAGCTCCCGTGATCCACTCTTCGACTCATAAATGGGTTTTCGAGTGAGGGGGAGTGTTAGAATATAATATAAGATCCATATAAGGCCTCCCTCTAACACCTTAAGGTTTTAGATGAGTTGGTTACTTAATATGGTATCAAAGCTCAGGCACGCCTGTAATGCCCCGACTACCCAATAATAAACATATACTTTATAAAATAAAATACTCACAAACATCTGAATAATTATATACATATAAATATGCCAACCCCAAAACCATTTTTAGATATAAAAAAAAACCATGACTTAACCACATATATAATTTTTTTCTTTTTTAAAAAATAGTCTGAGAATTTTAGAAAATAGAACTCAATGCACACAGAACTCTTATCAATTAAGCTTGCTCTCTTTTATTGAAATTGATTAGATAAATAAATAAACTTTGATACAGGGGAATTTTAGAAAATTTCGGCATGAAGTATTCGTAATACGGACTATTCACCTGTATTTTGAACCAACCGAATTTCATAAAAAAAACAACAATTCCAACTATTTAAGAAAACCAGCACATGTTCAACCTGTTCTAACCAATCAGGTGAACCATACTATTAAGCCCTCCCGATCAAGGAACAAGATCGGGGCACCACAAATCAAAACTAAATACATAACACTGATAACCAGACATTAAGACATAATACAACACCCCACTACTAACCCGGATCTCTAGTAGGTAGTTGTATGAAACAAGCAGCTACTAACTAAGATATTACAATACACCACTAAATCCTTAATTAAAAGTTACATACACTCCACAAATATAAATACAACTAACTAGCACTATTATACAAATCTTGACTGCTATCCAAAAGTCCAACCTTTTACCAGAGCAAATCTAGGCTGTCTATGGTCCACAACAAGTTCTTCTCCCGATATAGCTTCTAATTTGTATCCTTTTCTTCTTAAACTGAAAAAGGGTTAGAAACAATAACAAGGAGTGAGCCAAATGCTCAGCAAGTGATAATAATGGAAATGAAGAATCCACAACTGTATACTGAATACAGCAATATAAAGGTGCCAAAGAATACTCAGGATGCTCTGATTTTAATTCACAATCTCAAGATAAAACTGTCTGGCAATACTGTATTCTGTTTATGACATTTCAAAATCATCCTTTGAAAATTTCAAAAAAAATCTTTCATTGAAGGCAGAAAATCATCAATTCTCTTTTTAATTAAACTTTCATTTATAAAACACTTAAATTTGATTGGAGGTTTTTCCCGACTCCGGACAATACGGGTGATCAGCCACGTAAAGTCCCCAGCCCAGACACTCAGTCCGTCTGGACATAAATTGGGTTCCCAATTAAGCAACACATTGGCCTTTAATGCTGGACTAGGACCACCCTAGCCTCTTACGCTAAATAAAAGTGCTGGACTAGGACCACCCTAGCCTCTTACGCTTTTACAATTTATAACTGTTTATTAATAATTTAAAGCATTTCACTTTTCGGTCGTTAAGCTCACTGATAACAGATCAGCCCAACTTAAGGAATTTTAAAACATTTTTTTAAATAAATAAGCCTTTTTGATTTGACATTATAAAATATTAAGGGTCATGGAAGAATTCAAATATAAGTGCATAAGAATCGCAAGATAGGGATTCAAGTGTTATTCAAAGGTATTTTAGAATAAATGTTTGTCAAGCACATAATATTATACAGAGGTGATGTAAAAGAAATATTTAATTAACTCGCTTAGGTTTCAGAAAAACAGGATTAAATCAAATAAAAGGGGTCATGAGTAATTGAGGAATAAAGTAAATGTTAAGGTTTTAGAAATAAGGTTCTAGGGTTATGGGTAGTGTTTATTTGTGTGGTTTAGGCTATAAGCATAAGGAAAGGTTTAAGTTAGAGCAAGACAAAATTTATAAATTAAGGTTTATAGTTTAACAAGAATTTGTGAAATAATAGAGTACAGAAGTTTTAAACAATCATTCATGGGCATAAATGATAAGGTACGAGGGTTTAAACAACAATTCATCAGAATAAGTAACAAGGTACAAGAGTTAAGAAACAATTAATAAGGATCAGCAACAAGGTACAAGAGATTCAACATTAATTTAAAAGGAACAACAATAAGTTATAAGAATTTGAACAGTATTTCACAAGCAGTTAATGGAATCTGAACTTCAACATAAGGTCCGAGTCACTTGCCTTAACCAAGTACTTTCACGCTAGTCACTTAAACCACAAACCCTCAGCCTTTGCCTTTCCTTTATTCCTTGAATCTACGTCCTTCAAATCTACACATATAAAAACACTATTTCAGAATTCTATTAAATATTCTACGTTCGTCTTCGAACATCTAACCTTAATCTACACTTGCGACAATCCCTAAATTTATTCACTTTATTCATGTACTATCAACCCTTGACCACTGACATTTATAAATATATAATTAAAGCTGACCAACATTTAACAACTAATCACGTAAACCAAATATAATCCAATACCACTTCGCACTAATAGTACATACATATATACATATACTCCAGAAAATAAATTTAAGATTTTTAGAAAATTTTGACGGCATCCCCTTTATACGGGTGACTGCCAGTCGGTACATAACCGACACAACCAACCAATAATCGTCATATTGTAGTCACTATTTATAACCAAATCATATATCAACCAATTTAAATTATCGATATTCTAATTCGGGTAATCCATTACATATTGAATAAATTATAATAATCGATATACAATCCAGAACTTACAAATACACAATTACAATTAGAATTTATTACATAATTATAAAAATTAACAAGCATTTTCTTAGAATTAGCTACCCAGAGTATTTATTTATAACTTAATATAACCAAGATCACAGCCAACCAAACAGTCGAACTACATAGCAACAATTCAAACCAAATGGGTATCAAAATCCCCAAATTGTCATAACCCCACTGTAATAAGTAAATAGCCATGGCCCTCACAAGACCAACATCCACACTCAACCATTCTGTTAACCCACGCACACACACACTGTCGCAATTAACACACGCACGCCACACTTAACACACACAGGCAGAAATCGCACAACACAGCAGCAGACACGGAATTTCCGAGGGCAGGAACGGAAAGAAACCAGGAAAACACACCACTAATTGGATGATACACATACACACACGCTTACAACATCACAGGGAAAAAGAAAGGACTTGATTCTTGCAAGAAAAATCACCAAGACAACACTCAAACCCCACACGCACGGAGCTCGGCTGACACACACCCACACTGGTCGATACATACCCTACACAACCTGTACAGTAGAGATGAAGGGGAAATAGGGGATAATAACGGGGGAGGGAGAAGAGGAACTCTACCTGCCAGAACAACCCAGAAAAATAGAATCGAGAGAGATTAGTCAGCCTAATATGAGAGGAAGAGAGGAAAGAAATTGAGATGGGTTGAGAAGCTTCAAGAATTTTTGAGAACCCAGCTGTGAAACCGAATGAGTTCTCTCTAATTTAGGGATCGGGGGTTTAAAAATGGGGGGAAAAAGTAGAAATGAAATTTTACTACTTAAATTATACTTTAAAATAAGTTGAAAATCACTTTATAAAATGAAAATAAAATAGATAATAATTGAAAAAATTCTCAAACTAAATTTTAAAGCATAGAAAATAAAATTATCTATCTCCCCATATTTTTAAAATATTTTTATGATCCATAACGAATCAAATATGGATTTTACAATATTAAATCTATAAAACACAAATCAATTCATAAAATCATTTTAAAATCCTTAAAAATCACAATAAATCTATCTAATATTTTCAAAACTCAAATAAACTCATAAAGCTAATAATGAAAAAGATTTCATAATTTTTACTAATCCCAATAATTTTATAAAAATCTCAGAAGATAAATAACACATGATTTAAATAGAATTTAATCTACAAAAATAAAAATAAAAATAAAAATATGTAGACTTATCCGACACACATAAACATCAAATAAACTCGCAACCATGATGGCACACAAATTTTTTTTTTCCTCAACAATAATCACGTCACATAAGTCACATTTAATATTAAATAAATAATTATAAATACCAAAAATTTCTAAGGCGTTATATCCTTCCCCCTTAAAAGGATTCTGTCCCCATAATCTATCTTAAGAAAACGTAATGACGATAATACTCAACCATTTCTCTATCAATTTCTAAGTCATTTCTTTCATTCTAGAATTCCTTTATATCATTTCACATATTGACAGGCTCATCCTGTAGGCCTTCGAATTTAAACTTAAAACTTTTGTTTGCATCTCTTGTTAATTCTAAATACTTATCAGTCGCACGTGACGATCCTTTTCTACCGAAAATCGGACATGACCTATCCACGAACAATTCATTCATATACAATACTAAAACAAAACCCGCCTTGACTTCCAGCAAACATATAAATAATTAAATCTTTAAAACGAAATCCACGCGACTAAAACAATTGATACCACTTCCACGGTCCCACTCATAATTCAGGTTGCCCCAGATAAAACTTTGAGAGAAAGAATATCAAGAAATCCCCCAATCGTTCTTACTCCCCTTTCAACGTACAATGTTACTCGAGGAGGGAATAACTAGGAAACTTCTATCCATCCTCAATCCCATTGTTTTACTGAGTAACCTTTTCGAAACTAATAACCATTTACCTTGAAACATGTATATCTTATTCGTAATACAAACTATCACAAATTTATCCAATTTCTTCCTAAAGACTCTATGCATAAGATCCATACCTAGTACGAAACACCGTCTTTGGAATATCTTCAGGTTTGATCCTCAATTGATGATAGCCCGATCTTAAATCAATCTTCGAGAAATAAACTGCTGCCTTAAGTTGATCAAACAAATCATCGATTCTAGGTAGGGGATATCTATTCTTGATGGTCAGTTTGTTAAGCTCTCGATAGTCGATACACAGTCTCATATTACCATCCTTTTTCTTGACAAATAGTACAGGCGCTCCCCACGGTGATACACTTGGCCTTATGACTCCCTTATCTAAAAGTTCTTGCAATTGCATTGCCAATTCCTTCATCTGCACAGGTGCCATCATATATGGTGCTTTGGGCACGGGTTCTGCTCCAGGTGCTAAGTCTATAGCAACTCCACTTCTCGATCTGGAGGTAAACCAAGTAATTCTTCAAGAAAATGTCAGGGAACTCGTTAACTATGGGTATGTCGTGTATCTTTGGTGCTTGCTACTCTACATCTACCATATGTGCTAAATACACTTCACAACTTTGCTTAAGTAACCTCTTAGCTTGCATAATACTCAGAAATTTCTTCACCTGCCTTTGTCCTTGAAATATTACTTCCATATCATCCTCAGTCCTTAATCTTACCTGCTTCTTTCTACACTCGATTTGTGCATCATAATCAGCCAACCAATCCATTCCTAAGATTACATCAAATTCTCCCCTTTCGAAGGGTATCAAATTGACATAGAAAAGGTAACCACTTATCTATATATTACATTGAGGACACACTTGATTGACGGGGACTCTATCTTGGTTTGCCACCTCTATTACTAAAGCTTGCTCCAAAGGTTGAATTTCACATTGCAATTTACTAACAAATTTGTTGGAAATAAAAGACTTGGTAGCTCCAGAATAAATTAAAACTTTAGCCTCTACTGAGTTCACAGGGAGTGTACCTACGACAACCTCCGTTTCCTGAACGTCATCCTGCATCATGTTGAAAATTCTGGCCCTAGGTGAAGACATCTGGGACTGGGCTGAGGTCCAACTATCCTCAAAGCATTTGCCGATGGGGGTCCAACTATCGTCAAAGCATGTGCTATTTGCACTGGTTCTTCACAATCTTTAGCAATATGACCAATTTTCCCGCAATTGTAGCATGTTATCCCTGGTTTTGAAGTTGGGCACTCTCCCGCGTAATGTCCCTTATCGTTGCACTTAAAACATGTAATACTTAGTTTGTGACAAACTCCCGAGTGCTTCTTCCCACAAGTTGTACATTCAGGTAGAGCTGGTCTGGTTGCCAATTGCTGATTAGTATTCTGAAAACATTTACCTTGACCACCATTTCCATTCTTCGGCTTCCGGAAACCTTGACTCTTATCAAACTGGCCCTCACTCCTTATCTTGAACTTGTTATAGTTATGACTTCCCTCACTAATTTCTATCTTTCTTTTCTTTCCCGCCTTCTCTTTCTGATACAATTCGCTCTCACCTTCAACAATCATAGCTTTCTCCACCACCATTGCATAATTCTCAAACTGAAATACTGCCACCTTACTATGTATCCATGACTTTAGACCCTGCTGAAACCTTTAAGCTTTCTTCGCCTCAGTATTGACATATTCAGGAACAAACCTTGCTAACTCTGTGAATTTTGCCTCGTATTCCGCCACACTCATGTTATCCTGCTTTACTCTAGAAACTGAATCTCTAGCTGATCTTGCATATACCTTGGAAGATACTTCTCGAGAAATAACTCTGTGAGTCGCTGCCATGTAATTACTCCTTCACCTTCCAACAGCTTTGTTGACTCCCACCAATAGTTTGCTTCAGCTTTCAAGTAATAGCTCGCATATTCCGTCTTCTGATCTTCTCCTACCCTTACCAAAGCAAAAGCTTTCTCCATCTCAATTAGCCATCCCCTAGCTTCTATTGGGTTAACAGTACCCTTAAACTCTGGAGGGTGCACAACTTGAAAATCTTTGAATGTCACAATTGGTTGAGCAGGTCGTTGTTGAGCTAGTGCGGATGTTTGTTGTTGAAGGAGTTGAAGAATTTGAGTCATAGTTGGGTCAATTGGATTTTGATTGCCAGTGTTCTGGTTTTTAGGGTTTGTAGTAGGTGTTTTCTTCTTTGGAGGCATGATTCTGATAAGAAAACAAAGAACTTATTAAACAACAAGCTAAGATATACAAAAATTAAGGCTTTTAAATCCTGAATTTGAGTTGTCTGTGATCACAAGAGTTACAACGGTGAAAAGAAACAGGGAAGCATAGGTATTATCTTGAACAAGAAATTTTAACAGGAAATATTTAGACAACTCAGAAATATGATGAAAGATGCGTAAATATCAAGAATATAAAGATCATGGTACCAACAAGGTTAATAGTATAACACGACAGTTTTAGAGTTCAAGGTACACTGTTAACAATCCAACTACTAAAAGATAACTGCTGAAAATAATTCCGATCATCAACATGTAAAAGCGTCCCTGCGCGGACTGGTACAAATATTGGTGAAAGCGCAATAAACCAGATAATGTTACTCACTAACTTCCCAGGTTTACTCCAGGTCGAACTCAAGTAATTACGCGTCATGAAGGGGGTGAGTCTACAGAAGCATCCACCACCGGTGATAACGATATAACGCAAAAAGAAGGTAATAAAGCGATAAAAGAATATCCTAAACCTATCACCTACTATCTTAATGATAGCCTGCACCTATTGCTCATATCCTAAGTCTATAAAAGTTCAAATCCTATCCTACACCTATCCTATACCTAATCCTGGCTTGTTTCAGTGACCAAAACCTGACAGCTCTGATACCAACCTGTAACGCCCCGACTACCCAATAATAAACATATACTTTATAAAATAAAATACTCACAGACATCTGAATAATTATATACATATATATATGCCAACCCCAAAACCATTTTTAGATATAAAAAAAAACCATGACTTAACCATATATATAATTTTTTCTTTTTTAAAAAATAGTCTGAGAATTTTAGAAAATAGAACTCAATGCACACAGAACTCTTATCAATTAAGCTTGCTCTCTTTTATTGAAATTGATTAGATAAATAAATAAACTTTGATACAGGGGAATTTTAGAAAATTTCGACATGAAGTATTCGTAATACGGACTATTCACCTGTATTTTGAACCAACCGAATTTCATAAAAAAAAACAACAATTCCAACTATTTAAGAAAACCAGCACATGTTCAACCTGTCCTAACCAATCAGGTGAACCATACTATTAAGCCCTCCCGATCAAGGAACAAGATCGGGGCACCACAAATCAAAACTAAATACATAACACTGATAACCAGACATTAAGACATAATACAACACCCCACTACTAACCCGGATCTCTAGCAGGTAGTGGTATGAAACAAGCAGCTACTAACTAAGATATTACAATACACCACTAAATCCTTAATTAAAAGTTACATACACTCCACAAATATAAATACAACTAACTAGCACTATTATACAAATCTTGACTGCTATCCAAAAGTCCAACCTTTTACCAGAGCAAATCTAGGCTGTCTATGGTCCACAACAAGTTCTTCTCCCGATATAGCTTCTAATTTGTATCCTTTTCTTCTTAAACTGAAAAAGGGTTAGAAACAATAACAAGGAGTGAGCCAAATAGTCAGCAAGTGATAATAATGGAAATGAAGAATCCACAACTATATACTGAATACAACAATATAAAGGTGCCAAAGAATACTCAGGATGCTTTGATTTTAATTCACAATCTCAAGATAAAACTGTCTGGCAATACTGTATTCTGTTTATGACATTTCAAAATCATCTTTTGAAAATTTCAAAAAAAATCTTTCATTGAAGGCAGAAAATCATCAACTCTCTTTTTAATTAAACTTTCATTTTTAAAACACTTAAATTTGATTGGAGGTTTTTCCCGACTCCGGACAATACGGGTGATCAGCCACGTAAAGTCCCCAGCCCGGACACTCAGTCCGTTTGGACATAAATTGGGTTCCCAATTCGGCAACACATTGGCCTTTAATGCTGGACTAGGACCACCCTAGCCTCTTACGCTAAATAAAAGTGCTGGACTAGGACCACCCTAGCCTCTTACGCTTTTACAATTTATAACTGTTTATTAATAATTTAAAGCATTTCACTTTTCGGTCCTTAAGCTCACTGATAACAGATCAGTCCAACTTAAGGAATTTTAAAACATTTTTTTTAAATAAATAAGCCTTTTTGATTTGACATTATAAAATATTAAGGGTCAAGGAAGCATTCAAATATAAGTGCATAAGATTCGCAAGATAGGGATTCAAGTGTGATTCAAAGGTATTTTAGAATAAATGTTTGCCAAGCACATAATATTATAAAGAGGTGATGTAAAAGAAATATTTAATTAACTCGGGTAGGTTTCAGAAAAACAGGATTAAATCAAATAAAAGGGGTCATGAGTAATTGAGGAATAAAGTAAATGTTAAGGTTTTAGAAATAAGGTTCTAGGGTTATGGGTAGTGTTTATTTGTGTGGTTTAGGCTATAAGCATAAGGAAAGGTTTAAGTTAGAGCAAGACAAAATTTATAAATTAAGGTTTATAGTTTAACAAGAATTTGTGAAATAATAGAGTACAGAAGTTTTAAATAATCATTCATGGGCATAAATGATAATGTACGAGGGTTTAAACAACAATTCATCAGAATAAGTAACAAGGTACAAGAGTTAAGAAACAATTAATAAGGATCAGCAACAAGGTACAAGAGATTCAACATTAATTTAAAAGGAACAACAATAAGTTATAAGAATTTGAACAGTATTTCACAAGCAGTTAATGGAATCTGAACTTCAACATAAGGTCCGAGTCACTTGCCTTAACCAAGTACTTTCACGCTAGTCACTTAAACCACAAACCCTCAGCATTTGCCTTTCCTTTATTCCTTGAATCTACGTCCTTCAAATCTACACATATAAAAACACTATTTCAGAATTCTATTAAATATTCTACGTTCGTCTTCGAACATCTAACCTTAATCTACACTTGCGACAATCCCTAAATTTATTCACTTTATTCATGTACTATCAACCCTTGACCACTGACATTTATAAATATATAATTAAAGCTGACCAACATTTAACAACTAATCACGTAAACCAAATATAATCCAATACCACTTCGCACTAATAGTACATACATATATACATATACTCCAGAAAATAAATTTAAGATTTTTAGAAAATTTTGACGGCATCCCCTTTATACGGGTGACTGCCAGTCGGTACATAACCGACACAACCAACCAATAATCGTCATATTGTAGTCACTATTTATAACCAAATCATATATCAACCAATTTAAATTATCGATATTCTAATTCGGGTAATCCATTACATATTGAATAAATTATAATAATCGATATACAATCCAGAACTTACAAATACACAATTACAATTAGAATTTATTACATAATTATAAAAATTAACAAGCATTTTCTTAGAATTAGCTACCCAGAGTATTTATTTATAACTTAATATAACCAAGATCACAGCCAACCAAACAGTCGAACTACATAGCAACAATTCAAACCAAATGGGTATCAAATTCCCCAAATTGTCATAACTCCACTGTAATAAGTAAATAGCCATGGCCCTCACAAGACCAACATCCACACTCAACCATTCTGTTAACCCACGCACACACACACTGTCGCAATTAACACACGCACGCCACACTTAACACATACAGGCAGAAATCGCACAACACAGCAGCAGACACGGAATTTCCGAGGGCAGGAACGGAAAGAAACCAGGAAAACACACCACTAATTGGATGATACACATACACACACGCTTACAACATCACAGGGAAAAAGAAAGGACTTGATTCTTGCAAGAAAAATCACCAAGACAACACTCAAACCCCACACGCACGGAGCTCGGCTGACACACACCCACACTGGTCGATACATACCCTACACAACCTGTACAGTAGAGATGAAGGGGAAATAGGGGATAATAACGGGGGAGGGAGAAGAGGAACTCTACCTGCCAGAACAACCCAGAAAAATAGAATCGAGAGAGATTAGTCAGCCTAATATGAGAGGAAGAGAGGAAAGAAATTGAGATGGGTTGAGAAGCTTCAAGAATTTTTGAGAACCCAGCTGTGAAACCGAATGAGTTCTCTCTAATTTAGGGATCGGGGGTTTAAAAATGGGGGGAAAAAGTAGAAATGAAATTTTACTACTTAAATTCTACTTTAAAATAAGTTGAAAATCACTTTATAAAATGAAAATAAAATAGATAATAATTGAAAAAATTCTCAAACTAAATTTTAAAGCATAGAAAATAAAATTATCTATCTCCCCATATTTTTAAAATATTTTTATGATCCATAACGAATCAAATATGGATTTTACAAGATTAAATCTATAAAACACAAATCAATTCATAAAATCATTTTAAAATCCTTAAAAATCACAATAAATCTATCTAATATTTTCAAAACTCAAATAAACTCATAAAGCTAATAATGAAAAAGATTTCATAATTTTTACTAATCCCAATAATTTTATAAAAATCTCAAAAGACAAATAACACATGATTTAAATAGAATTTAATCTACAAAAATAAAAATAAAAATATGTAGACTTATCCGACACATAAACATCAAATAAACTCGCAACCATGATGGCACACACATTTTTTTTTCCTCAACAATAATCACGTCACATAAGTCACATTTAATATTAAATAAATAATTATAAATACCAAAAATTTCTAAGGCGTTATATCCTTCCCCCTTAAAAGGATTCTGTCCCCATAATCTATCTTAAGAAAACGTAATGACGGTAATACTCAACCATTTGTCTTTCAATTTCTAAGTCATTTCTTTCATTCTAGAATTCCTTTATATCATTTCACATATTGACAGGCTCATCCTGTAGGCCTTCGAATTTAAACTTAAAACTTTTGTTTGCATCTCTTGTTAATTCTAAATACTTATCAGTCGCACGTGACGATCCTTTTCTACCGAAAATCGGACATGACCTATCCACGAACAATTCATTCATATACAATACTAAAACAAAACCCGCCTTGACTTGCAGCAAACATATAAATAATTAAATCTTTAAAACGAAATCCACGCGACTAAAACAATTGATACCACTTCCACGGTCCCACTCATAATTCAGGTTGCCCCAGATAAAACTTTGAGAGAAAGAATATCAAGAAATCACCCAATCGTTCTTACTCCCCTTTCAACGTACAATGTTACTCGAGGAGGGAATAACTAGGAAACTTCTATCCATCCTCAATCCCATTGTTTTACTGAGTAACCTTTTCGAAACTAATAACCATTTACCTTGAAACATGTATATCTTATTCGTAATACAAACTATCACAAATTTATCCAATTTCTTCCTAAAGACTCTATGCATAAGATCCATACCTAGTACGAAACACCGTCTTTGGAATATTTCAGGTTTGATCCTCAATTGATGATAGCCCGATCTTAAATCAATCTTCGAGAAATAAACTGCTGCCTTAAGTTGATCAAACAAATCATCGATTCTAGGTAGGGGATATCTATTCTTGATGGTCAGTTTGTTAAGCTCTCGATAGTCGATACACAGTCTCATACTACCATCCTTTTTCTTGACAAATAGTACAGGCGCTCCCCACGGTGATACACTTGGCCTTATGACTCCCTTATCTAAAAGTTCTTGCAATTGCATTGCCAATTCCTTCATCTGCACAGGTGCCATCATATATGGTGCTTTGGGCACGGGTTCTGCTCCAGGTGCTAAGTCTATAGCAACTCCACTTCTCGATCTGGAGGTAAACCAAGTAATTCTTCAAGAAAATGTCAGGGAACTCGTTAACTATGGGTATGTCGTGTATCTTTGGTGCTTGCTACTCTACATCTACCATATGTGCTAAATACACTTCACAACTTTGCTTAAGTAACCTCTTAGCTTGCATAATACTCAGAAATTTCTTCACCTGCCTTTGTCCTTGAAATATTACTTCCATATCATCCTCAGTCCTTAATCTTACCTGCTTCTTTCTACACTCGATTTGTGCATCATAATCAGCCAACCAATCCATTCCTAAGATTACATCAAATTCTCCCCTTTCGAAGGGTATCAAATTGACATAGAAAAGGTAACCACTTATCTATATATTACATTGAGGACACACTTGATTGACGGGGACTCTATCTTGGTTTGCCACCTCTATTACTAAAGCTTGCTCCAAAGGTTGAATTTCACATTGCAATTTACTAACAAATTTGTTGGAAATAAAAGACTTGGTAGCTCCAGAATAAATTAAAACTTTAGCCTCTACTGAGTTCACAGGGAGTGTACCTACGACAACCTCCGTTTCCTGAACGTCATCCTGCATCATGTTGAAAATTCTGGCCCTAGGTGAAGACATCTGGGACTGGGCTGGGGGTCCAACTATCCTCAAAGCATTTGCCGATGGGGGTCCAACTATCGTCAAAGCATGTGCTATTTGCACTGGTTCTTCACAATCTTTAGCAATATGACCAATTTTCCCGTAATTGTAGCATGTTATCCCTGGTTTTGAAGTTGGGCACTCTCCCGCGTAATGTCCCTTATCGTTGCACTTAAAACATGTAATACTTAGTTTGTGACAAACTCCCGAGTGCTTCTTCCCACAAGTTGTACATTCAGGTAGAGCTGGTCTGGTTGCCAATTGCTGATTAGTATTCTGAAAACATTTACCTTGACCACCATTTCCATTCTTCGGCTTCTGGAAACCTTGACTCTTATCAAACTGGCCCTCACTCCTTATCTTGAACTTGTTATAGTTATGACTTCCCTCACTAATTTCTATCTTTCTTTTCTTTCCCGCCTTCTCTTTCTGATACAATTCGCTCTCACCTTCAACAATCATAGCTTTCTCCACCACCATTGCATAATTCTCTAACTGAAACACTGCCACCTTTCTATGTATCCATGACTTTAGACCCTGCTGAAACCTTTTAGCTTTCTTCGCCTCAGTATTGACATATTCAGGAACAAACCTTGCTAACTCTGTGAATTTTGCCTCGTATTCCGCCACACTCATGTTATCCTGCTTTACTCTAGAAACTGAATCTCCAGCTGATCTTGCATATACCTTGGAAGATACTTCTCGAGAAATAACTCTGTGAGTCGCTGCCATGTAATTACTCCTTCACCTTCCAACAGCTTTGTTGACTCCCACCAATAGTTTGCTTCAGCTTTCAAGTAATAGCTCGCATATTCCGTCTTCTGATCTTCTCCTACCCTTACCAAAGCAAAAGCTTTCTCCATCTCAATTAGCCATCCCCTAGCTTCTATTGGGTTAACAGTACCCTTAAACTCTGGAGGGTGCACAACTTGAAAATCTTTGAATGTCACAATTGGTTGAGCAGGTCGTTGTTGAGCTAGTGCGGATGTTTGTTGTTGAAGGAGTTGAAGAATTTGAGTCATAGTTGGGTCAATTGGATTTTGATTGCCAGTGTTCTGGTTTTTAGGGTTTGTAGTAGGTGTTTTCTTCTTTGGAGGCATGATTCTGATAAGAAAACAAAGAACTTATTAAACAACAAGCTAAGATATACAAAAATTAAGGCTTTTAAATCCTGAATTTGAGTTGTCTGTGATCACAAGAGTTACAACGGTGAAAAGAAACAGGGAAGCATAGGTATTATCTTGAACAAGAAATTTTAACAGGAAATATTTAGACAACTCAGAAATATGATGAAAGATGCGTAAATATCAAGAATATAAAGATCATGGTACCAACAAGGTTAATAGTATAACACGACAGTTTTAGAGTTCAAGGTACACTGTTAACAATCCAACTACTAAAAGATAACTGCTGAAAATAATTCCGATCATCAACATGTAAAAGCGTCCCTGCGCGGACTGGTACAAATATTGGTGAAAGCGCAATAAACCAGATAATGTTACTCACTAACTTCCCAGGTTTACTCCAGGTCGAACTCAAGTAATTACGCGTCATGAAGGGGGTGAGTCTACAGAAGCATCCACCACCGGTGATAACGATATAACGCAAAAAGAAGGTAATAAAGCGATAAAAGAATATCCTAAACCTATCACCTACTATCTTAATGATAGCCTGCACCTATTGCTCATATCCTAAGTCTATAAAAGTTCAAATCCTATCCTACACCTATCCTATACCTAATCCTGGCTTGTTTCAGTGACCAAAACCTGACAGCTCTGATACCAACCTGTAACGCCCCGACTACCCAATAATAAACATATACTTTATAAAATAAAATACTCACAGACATCTGAATAATTATATACATATATATATGCCAACCCCAAAACCATTTTTAGATATAAAAACAAACCATGACTTAACCATATATATAATTTTTTTCTTTTTTAAAAAATAGTCTGAGAATTTTAGAAAATAGAACTCAATGCACACAGAACTCTTATCAATTAAGCTTGCTCTCTTTTATTGAAATTGATTAGATAAATAAATAAACTTTGATACAGGGGAATTTTAGAAAATTTCGACATGAAGTATTCGTAATACGGACTATTCACCTGTATTTTGAACCAACCGAATTTCATAAAAAAAAAACAAAAATTCCAACTATTTAAGAAAACCAGCACATGTTCAACCTGTCCTAACCAATCAGGTGAACCATACTATTAAGCCCTCCCGATCAAGGAACAAGATCGGGGCACCACAAATCAAAACTAAATACATAACACTGATAACCAGACATTAAGACATAATACAACACCCCACTACTAACCCGGATCTCTAGCAGGTAGTGGTATGAAACAAGCAGCTACTAATTAAGATATTACAATACACCACTAAATCCTTAATTAAAAGTTACATACACTCCACAAATATAAATACAACTAACTAGCACTATTATACAAATCTTGACTGCTATCCAAAAGTCCAACCTTTTACCAGAGCAAATCTAGGCTGTCTATGGTCCACAACAAGTTCTTCTCCCGATATAGCTTCTAATTTGTATCCTTTTCTTCTTAAACTGAAAAAGGGTTAGAAACAATAACAAGGAGTGAGCCAAATAGTCAGCAAGTGATAATAATGGAAATGAAGAATCCACAACTATATACTGAATACAACAATATAAAGGTGCCAAAGAATACTCAGGATGCTCTGATTTTAATTCACAATCTCAAGATAAAACTGTCTGGCAATACTGTATTCTTTTTATGACATTTCAAAATCATCTTTTGAAAATTTCAAAAAAAAGCTTTCATTGAAGGCAGAAAATCATCAACTCTCTTTTTAATTAAACTTTCATTTTTAAAACACTTAAATTTGATTGGAGGTTTTTCCCGACTCCGGACAATACGGGTGATCAGCCACGTAAAGTCCCCAGCCCGGACACTCAGTCCGTTTGGACATAAATTGGGTTCCCAATTAGGCAACACATTGGCCTTTAATGCTGGACTAGGACCACCCTAGCCTCTTACGCTAAATAAAAGTGCTGGACTAGGACCACCCTAGCCTCTTACGCTTTTACAATTTATAACTGTTTATTAATAATTTAAAGCATTTCACTTTTCGGTCCTTAAGCTCACTGATAACAGATCAGCCCAACTTAAGGAATTTTAAAACATTTTTTTTAAATAAATAAGCCTTTTTGATTTGACATTATAAAATATTAAGGGTCAAGGAAGCATTCAAATATAAGTGCATAAGATTCGCAAGATAGGGATTCAAGTGTGATTCAAAGGTATTTTAGAATAAATGTTTGTCAAGCACATAATATTATAAAGAGGTGATGTAAAAGAAATATTTAATTAACTCGGGTAGGTTTCAGAAAAACAGGATTAAATCAAATAAAAGGGGTCATGAGTAATTGAGGAATAAAGTAAATGTTAAGGTTTTAGAAATAAGGTTCTAGGGTTATGGGTAGTGTTTATTTGTGTGGTTTAGGCTATAAGCATAAGGAAAGGTTTAAGTTAGAGCAAGACAAAATTTATAAATTAAGGTTTATAGTTTAACAAGAATTTGTGAAATAATAGAGTACAGAAGTTTTAAATAATCATTCATGGGCATAAATGATAATGTACGAGGGTTTAAACAACAATTCATCAGAATAAGTAACAAGGTACAAGAGTTAAGAAACAATTAATAAGGATCAGCAACAAGGTACAAGAGATTCAACATTAATTTAAAAGGAACAACAATAAGTTATAAGAATTTGAACGGTATTTCACAAGCAGTTAATGGAATCTGAACTTCAACATAAGGTCCGAGTCACTTGCCTTAACCAAGTACTTTCACGCTAGTCACTTAGCCCACAAACCCTCAGCCTTTGCCTTTCCTTTATTCCTTGAGTCTACGTCCTTCAAATCTACACATATAAAAACACTATTTCAGAATTCTATTAAATATTCTACGTTCGTCTTCGAACATCTAACCTTAATCTACACTTGCGACAATCCCTAAATTTATTCACTTTATTCATGTACTATCAACCCTTGACCACTGACATTTATAAATATATAATTAAAGCTGACCAACATTTAACAACTAATCACGTAAACCAAATATAATCCAATATCACTTCGCACTAATAGTACATACATATATACATATACTCCAGAAAATAAATTTAAGATTTTTAGAAAATTTTGACGGCATCCCCTTTATACGGGTGACTGCCAGTCGGTACATAACCGACACAACCAACCAATAATCGTCATATTGTAATCACTATTTATAACCAAATCATATATCAACCAATTTAAATTATCGATATTCTAATTCGGGTAATCCATTACATATTGAATAAATTATACTAATTCGATATACAATCCAGAACTTACAAATACACAATTACAATTAGAATTTATTACATAATTATAAAAATTAACAAGCATTTTCTTAGAATTAGCTACCCAGAGTATTTATTTATAACTTAATATAACCAAGATCACAGCCAACCAAACAGTCGAACTACATAGCAACAATTCGAACCAAATGGGTATCAAAATCCCCAAATTGTCATAACCCCGCTGTAATAAGTAAATAGCCATGGCCCTCACAAGACCAACATCCACACTCAACCATTCTGTTAACCCACGCACACACACACTGTCGCAATTAACACACGCACGCCACACTTAACACACACAGGCAGAAATCGTACAACACAGCAGCTGACACGGAATTTCCGAGGGCAGGAACGGAAAGAAACCAGGAAAACACACCACTAATTGGATGATACACATACTGTGACAGCCCCAGATCCGGGGTAAGGAATCCGGGCCATCATACTCCAATTTTCATTTATTAACAATATCTCTTGGTCTTTTTTTTTTATACTATTTAATACTCATACAAATGACCCCACACTAATATCATCACACACACCAGTCATATGCTCAGAGAACAACATCAATTAATGATAGCAGTTAAAGATAAACTATTATTACAATCTCAGAATACCATCTATTACACCCATATAAAACTATATACTACCTTGACAACAGGTGTCGATACTTTCTCATAAGGTAGACTTCCCCTTTACCCTCTTCCGGGTTGCACTGCGACGTTTTGGCACCTGATCTAGCTGTTATATAAATAAATAGCAAGAGTGAGCTATAATAGCTCAGCAAGATAAATTTGTAAACTAGTATCAAAGGAAAACTTATATATGTATATATAAACAGAAGACCCATCATAATCTTTAAGAAAAGAATTAATTTTTATTTATTAAATACACCATCTACTTATTTTCATAAGAAAAGAAATATAAAACCATATAATATCAGTTTCTCTTCTAATATAATATAATATCAGTTTCTCTTCTATCACCAGATAATAATCAATACCACCTCTCAGTATAATGTCTCAAGATAATATAACATTTGAAATAAATCCCTCAATATAATCTTTCCATTACCTTTTATACAACAACTATATAAAAATAATATAAAATCAGTTTCTCTTCAATCCATAAAAATAATTCCATAATTTCATACCATTTCCTTCGTCAAAATGCAAATCTGAAACCATTATCAATTCTTTCTTTAAAAGTTTTGGGGATTCTGCTAGCGCCAGATATGTAGGACGATGATCAGTCGCCTGATCGTACATGCTCCCTGTTTACTACTAGTAGAAGGAATGTCAAACATCCCTGGAGGAAGGCCACCTGCTACATCCTCCTTCGGCAACTCTTGGGCCGTAATAAAATATTGGGTGCCGGACTGTGCAACTCCCACACAGCCTCTTACGCAATATTGGGTGCCGGACTGTGCAACTCCCACACAGCCTCTTACGCAATATTGGGTGCCAGATTGTGCAACTCCCACACAGCCTCTTACGCATACTGTTGCAATCCCCCTTTTTCAAATCGTTATTCCATTTATAAAACATCATTCCACATTTTGCATTTTTCCGTTTCCATTTCCATTCACATTTCCATATATCATTCACACATATCATTTCCATTCTCATATATCATTTCCATTCTCATATATCATTACACTTTGTTTATAATTCAGACATCTCCTTCGTATTTAATAAAGTCAAATATGCTCTTATATACAAAATATTTTAACTATTTTAAAAGTATTAAATAATAATCAAATAATATTTATTAAATCACAAATGTTTAAAGATTATCTTTAAAAGAATATTATAAACCATATAACCCTAGATAACAACTGATACCATTCTTTTTCATATCTCTTGAAGCCATAAAGTACATTAGCTTCATTCATATTCACATCCATATCCACAATCCATATCATATATTGATATAAGATTCATATATTATCTAGCAAAACCACTTTTCTTTAAACATAAACAATTTATCAAAATAAGGGTAAAAGAAATCTTGCCTCGATCTCTATATCCCAAAAGGAATGATCCGGTGTTCGTCTCGAGTATCTATAGAAACGAAAAGGATCACCATCAGAATATATTTCACTTAACCACTTAACCCTTAAATATATATATAATAACACCCTTGACACATAATATAAGTTTAACATACCCTTTATAGACCACAAGTTCCAAGAACTTATCCATTTTTAGACTCCATGAAAGTTTCAGTGTTTTTCACCATTTCCTTATTAACCACACATGACTGTAAAATTTCTCATAAATTATCAATTTCGAATTTTGACACAAGGTCAGTGGGGTTTACCTCTCTATTCACCCTACTATATTGTCCCAAAATTTCATAACTTTTAAAGATGTTTAAATATGGTAATTATAGCCTCAAAGTTGACACAATTTCGTTTTCTCGGTTTTCGAAAGTCTTTCACTAAAATTCACTTTTCTCCTAAACTGTTCATCAGATTTTAACGTACTTTATATCAAAACGATCTATGAACTAAGCTCTATCCTCTCATGGTCAGTTGACACACCCTACTGACCATTACCAGTTCGTGACCTCTGCCCAAATACAAGGTAGTTTTAGTTTTAACGAAAATCGGATATTATAACGGCTATATTCTTAACAATTCCCAAATCATCACTCCTTCCAATCCATCATCCAACACATATATTATTACCTACACCATGTGGTCATCATACCAGCCATGGTTACAAGCACAACTCACTTCCATACTCAATCAAATCACTTATAAACACATATATCATCATGATTTCATACTTTATACAACTTTAACTACTTAACCAACCATAATCCATCATCAACTCAAAGTAATATTGAGGGTTCTTGAGCTTTATACCTTCTTTGTAGAGTGAACAACACTTAATAAGCCTTGGATAGTCCTTAAACAACCTTAAAGTAGCTTGGATCAACTAAAGAAATCATAAAACCAAAAGTTAGTTCTTGAAGGTTACTATTCATCCATCACTTTGTAAAAATCATAGAAAATTGAAAAATAAGAGTTTGGATCTCAAATTTTTACCACATCTTGGTCTCTTCATAAGATTTGATTTGAACTATAGATCACAAAAAACAAAGCTTCCTAGCTATGGTTTTGATCCTGTTTTTCCCACTGGACAGAAACTGGACAGATTTGTTTCCCCAACTTTGAGCATGGATTTGACTAGGCTATTCTACTTTTTTGGCCATGAAATTTTGAACGAACCTTAAAAATGGAGTGGAGAAGTTATGGTTAAAATTTGGTGATTTTATCATGGATAGAACTGGAGATATGAATTTTTCTTTCATTGTTGGTCCTGCTGGGCAGTTTGGAGAGATTGTGTTTTGCTTTCTTTTTCTCTTGTATAATGACTTGTGTGACTTGTTTCTAACCCTTTAACATCAGCCCTTATCTCTTAATTAAGTGTGTTTGAAGTCCACCAATGAAAACAAGGCATGTGGGTGTGTTTGAATGAGTTATCCACTTGCTTTGGTAAGTTACATGCATGCCCTTGCCTTTAATCTCTTATTTCCTTTATAGCCTTGCCCCTTCACTAATTCCATGAGCCATACTCTTTAATCACTTGCATTTGTAGCTCCTTGGAGCCTCTTGGACCTGCATGACTTAGGTTTTGGGCCTTAGGGCTTTTTGTTTGGGCTTCGTTCAAAGTTCTCTCGTCATTTGATTGATCGAATGATTTCTGCGATCGTCTCATTGGTTTCTCCTTTGTAAACCTCTTGTATACATATTATCCTCTCCCACATTGTATTTTAATGTGTTGGTGTAGCTCTAATCCTCAAACAAATATTAAATCCACTATCCTTTGTATATTCTCTTTATCTTAGAATTTGCTCTCCCGGTTTTCTCTCGGGTTCTCAAGCATTCTCAAACTCGTTTAACAATCTCAATTCCCTTGGCATTTCCTTCACTTGATCACTCCTTGGTTTATCCTAATTTCACTATTTCCTCAATATAATTAATCCTTGTTAAATCTCCATACTCCATAATATCCAATACAGTAGTGCTCAATTGAAATCAAATATCTTAAAAATATATGCTCAGGAATTTCTGAAATCCGTCATCGTTTCGAGTCACTCATTTTCATAGTACGACGCTAATATGGTTTCTGATTATTCATTTTCTGTTTCACTTATAGGGTACCTACATACCATTTCCCTAAATCCTCAAAATTACTAACCATTTAAACACTGTAGCATTTCTAAAGTTAGGGTTATTACACATACACACAAGCTTACAACATCACAGGGAAAAAGAAAGGACTTGATTCTTGCAAGAAAAATCACCAAGACAACACTCAAACCCCACACGCACGGAGCTCGGCTGACACACACCCACACTGGTCGATACATACCCTACACAACCTGTACATTAGAGATGAAGGGGAAACAGGGGATAATAACGGGGGAGGGAGAAGAGGAACTCTACCTGCCATAACAACACAGAAAAATAGAATCGAGAGAGATTAATCGGCCTAATTTGAGAGGAAGAGAGGAAAGAAATTGAGATGGGTTGAGAAGCTTCAAGAATTTTTGAGAACCCAGCTTTGAAACCGAATGAGTTCTCTCTAATTTAGGGATTGGGGGTTTAAAAATGGGGGAAAAAAGTAGAAATGAAATTTTACTATTTAAATTCTACTTTAAAATAAGTTGAAAATCACTTTATAAAATGAAAATAAAATAGATAATAATTGACGAAATTCTCAAACTAAATTTTAAAGCATAGAAAATAAAATTATCTATCTCCCCATATTTTTAAAATATTTTTATGATCCATAACGAATCAAATATGGATTTTACAAGATTAAATCTATAAAACACAAATCAATTCATAAAATCATTTTAAAATCCTTAAAAATCACAATAAATCTATCTAATATTTTCAAAACTCAACTAAACTCATAAAGCTAATAATGAAAAAGATTTCATAATTTTTACTAATCCCAATAATTTTATAAAAATCTCAGAAGATAAATAACACATGATTTAAATAGAATTTAATCTACAAAAATAAAAATAAAAATATGTAGACTTATCCGACACACATAAACATCAAATAAACTCGCAACCATGATGGCACACATATTTTTTTTCCTCCACAATATTCACGTCACATAAGTCACATTTAATATTAAATAAATAATTATAAATACCAAAAATTTTTAAGGCGTTATACGCGGAGGTCCCAGGTTCGACTCTCCGCGACCCCTAATATTCTCAATATTTAATATGGACACGAAGGTAATTTATGCTCCAAAGATGAGCGCCCGTGATCCACTCTTCGACCCAAAAATGGGCTCTCAAGTGAGGGAGAGTATTAGAATATAATTTTAGATCCATATAAGGCCTCTCTCTAAAACCTAAAAGTGTCAGAGGGAGGCCTTATGTGGATCTTATATTATATTCTAACACTCCTCCTCACTCGAGAGCCCATTTTTTGGGTCGAAGAGTGGATCACGGACGCTCATCTTTGGAACATAACTTGCCTTCGTGTCCATATTAAATATTGAGAATATTTGGGATCGCAGAGAGTCGAACCTGGGACCTCCGCGTGCCTAAGCTCTGATACCATAATGACTAAATAATAATCAATAAATGATATTCCATTGCAGATGTAAATAGAGATAATGAAGAAAACGAATATTGATGAAGAAGATATTTATTCAGTCTGACTTATCCATTACCAGCTCATGTCTATATATAGAGGAGCTACATGACAAACTAGTGAATAACAACCTTGCCACCTCACACATAAGAGGGGAATAAAACCAACGGGTAGATAAATAGAAAATAACAGTCTACATAAGTCTGTAACATATTTATTTAAGGTAAAATGTAGTTTTCTCCTCATAATACTCCCCCCAAGCTGATGAGTGGGAAGAAACTGAAGCTCTCAGCTTGTTGACATGAGATTGATGTAGTTTAACAGGCATTATCTTTGTCATGATGTCAGCCACTTGATCCTTGGAAGAGACATGTTCAGTGATTATCTTGCCATCCTTTATCTGGTCACGAACATTGTGACAATCTATGTCAATATGTTTGGTCCTTTCATGCAGGACAGGATTGGCGGCTATAGCTCTGGCTGCTTGATTGTCGCATTTAAGTATGGCAGGAGGGAGGTTGGAGATGCCCAGATCCTTCAATAGAGTGGAGAGCCAAGTAACTTCACATGCCGTGAGAGCCATGGCCCTATATTCAGCCTCAGTAGAAGATCTGGCAACCACAGTTTGCTTCTTTGTTTTTCATAAGATGGGTGAGTCTCCCAAGAAAATACAGTAGCCAGATGTAGATTTTTGAGAAGTCACACACCCTGCCCAGTCACTATCGCAGTATGCAGTTAAGCGAGCAACTGTGGTGGAAGCCAAAAGAAGGCCTTGAGTAATTGTGCCAGATAGATACCTCAATAAGCGGTTAGCATGTTGCATATGAACAGTAATTGGGTGTTGCATGAACTGAGTCAAGATTTGCACAGAGAAGGCAATATCCGGGCGAGTGATTGTAAGGTAAATAAGTTTACCTACAAGTCATTGATAAAGTGAAGAATCTGGTAATGAATCACCCATCTCAGCTGTGAGCTTTAACTTGATATCCATTGGAGTTTGTAGTAGCTTGGCCTGTGTCATTCCAAACTCTATCAAAATGTCTATAGTATACTTTCTTTGTGACAAAAAAAATCCATCTGCAGATCTATGTATTTCGATTCCCAAGAAGTAGTTAACAGGACCCAGGTCTTTCATGTTGAATGACTGAGAAAACATCAATTTTATATCATCAATCGTAGTCTGAGAGTTTACACAAATCAGCAAATCATCCACGTAAACCAGAATTAGAGTTATAGTGGAGAGATTTCGAAGGATGAATAGGTTGTAGTTCGCTTTGGATTGAATGAAACCCATTTGCTGAATAGTTGATGAAAATTTAGTAAACCAAAGCCTTGGGGACTGCCTAAGACCATAGAGAGATTTCAGAAGTTTACACACCATCTTTGGAGTGATGTTTGATACAGTTTTAGACAGTTGATTGGTCTGAATACGACAGCCTAGATGTGGGTATCCTTGAGGCAAAGTCATGTACACTGTCTCTGAAAGTTCACCGTGTAGAAAAGCGTTGGTCACATCCATTTGTATGGTGTGCCAACTCTGCATTGTAGCAACAGCAAGCATCGTGCGAACTGTAGTCATCTTGGCCACTGGGGTGAAGGTTTCATGGTAATCTATACCATATTGTTGTTTACAGATCACAAGTCTAGCTTTGTTTCTCAGTATGGTGCCGTCTAGATTAAATTTCGTCCTATAGACCCATTTTGACCATATGGCATGTTGATCAGGTGGAAGAGGAGTAATGATCCATGTCTGGTTCTGCTCCAATGCTGTAAGCTCTAAGTTCATAGCTTGAACCCAATGGTCGTGTTGCACTGCATCTTTAAATCATCCGGGTCAGATGTAGCAGTAAATGTAGAGAGAAGGCAATGAAACTTGGGATTAATATTTGTCACATCTACAGAACTGATGTGAGAGGCTTTAGGTGTGACATAGTCTTGATGCCAAGGTGGTAACTTGTGAGATCTAGTGGACCTTCGCAGGGGTTGAAGTTCTGTACCAACAGTGTTAATAGGTTAGTGTGTGTCTCTGTTTCCGGGTGCTCAGGCTCAGGGTTGGTAGTTTCCTCCTCAGTAGGTGTTGCTATATTACTGGTGTCTGGAACAAGAAAATAGTATTCGTAGGCCAATCTTGTAAGTGCAAGAACAAATGGGTTTACTTGTGGAATTTGTTTTAAAAAAGAAGAGTCAGAAATAAAGGGAAACACCAACTCAAGGAAGTGGACATCTCTAGAAACAAAGCTTTTCATAGTGTGTAGATTTAGGAGCCTATACCTCATTTGCGGAGATGGGTATCCCAAAGAAAAACAAGGGACCCCTCTTGGATGAAACTTGTCTGTACTATGAACAGGGTTAGTAGCAAAATCAAGGCATCCAAAGACTTTCATAACAGCATAATCTGACACCTCATTAAATAGACAGTCATAGGGTGTATTATTGTTCAAAACTGGGGTTGGCAATCTATTAATAATATAGACTGCAGTCATAACACACTCACCTCAATATTGTACAGGTAAAGCTGCCTGAAATCGTAAGCACTTAGCCACCTCCAAAATGTGTCTGTGCTTGCGTTCCACCCTTGCATTTTGTTGTGGCCTTCTTACACACGAAGTTTGATGTATAATACCATGGCGCTGAAAAAATATATTTCAAGCAGAATCATCAAATTCAAGAGTGTTATCTAAACGAATGACTTTGATTTCGCCTTTGAATTGAGTTTGAGCATAATTATAAAAGGTTTGAAGGGCAGAGAGAGCATCTGATTTAGATTGAAGCAGATACAACCACGTGTGTCTAGTGTGGTCATCAACAATTGTGAGAAAGTACTTATATTTACCTCTGGTGTATTATTTATACGGGCCCCATATGTCAATATGAATTAGATCAAATGCCTTTTTAGCATGGGAATCACTCAAGGGAAAAGGCAGCTTTGTGAATTTTGACATGGGGCAAGTGATACAAACTTTAGAAGGCAAATGAAGAAACGGTTGCACACATGGAATAAGTTTTAATTTTGCTGCAGAGGCGTGTCCAAGTCCGTGATGCCATTTGTCAAGTTCAGATGCAGTAGCTGGACTCGAATCAGTAACCACAACTGCACTGGTGACAGTAGACTGATTTGAACTTGGTGGGTTGACAGATAGCCAAGCTGCAGGCACTGATTCAGACAAGTGATCAACATGGTAGTATAGACCTTGATGGGCCTTTCCAACTCTTTTAAGCTCGTTTGTGCAACTGTCAATTATAACACATTGTGTATTATAGAACTGCACTTGATAATTGTTATCAGCAACCAAGCGACGTACAGACAAGAGCTTATGATTAAACGAAGGAACACACAAAACATTCTTCAAAAACAAACCTGTGATTAGCTTCACAATCCCCGTATGTGAGATTTTAGCTGTGGCCCTGTTGGTAAATTAATTTCAACAGCTGTGTCAAGAGAAGTGGGTTGCAACAGGTGATGAAAACCCGGAGTCATATGATCTGTGGCTCCAAAATCAATTATCCAGGAGTCCAGAGAAGCCACATTACGATTAGCAGACATCATGCTTGAGAATGGGAGGTCCAACTCCTCATTAGTATCAGAACCCCTTTGTTGCACAGTAAGATGGGGCAGCAGCTGTGCAAACTGAGCTAGTTGTTGAGGTGTAAAAAAAGATGTAGACTTCGTACTCACTTGAGCTGTGGCTGCAGTTTTGGTCTCTCTCACTTTAGGGCCAGAATTCCATCTAGAAGTATTTTGGACTGGGGGTTTTGGTTTGGGAGGTGTTTGACCATGTCTAGAGTGTCATGTTGGGTAACCTATCACAGTCCAACACTGATCACTTTTATGACCCCTTCCTTTATAGACATTACACACAACAACAGGTCTAATGGGTTTAGTGACATTAGCCTTATTGTACATGGCCAAAGACTCTGTATCGAGTTTATTCATATGTAAGTGATCACGTTGTGCCTCTTCTTGTTGCAACGCAGCAGAAACAGCTTCAACAGAGGGAAGGGGTGTCACCAACAAGAAATGACTACGTTGTGGATTATAGATCTCATTCAAGCCATTCAAAAATTGGAATAACTTACTTTCTTCTTTCTGTGCAGCAATAGTTTCTAATAAGGTCTTGACTTCAGCAGTAGGACTAGGAACAGTAGGTAAAATATTAAGAGTATCTAATTCCTCCCACAAAGATTTTATAGCAGTGTAATAATCATTAACAGATGAATTGTTTTGTCTCAACTCATAAATCTCTTTATTTATCTTATATTTTCGAGACCCATTAGTCAATTGAAATCTTGTTTCAAGATTGGACCATATATCAGCAGCGGAGGTCATAAACATAATAGATTTCATAATAGATGGAGATACGTTATGAGTGAGCCAAACAATTACCATATTGTTGCAGGTGTCCCACAATTTAGCCTACACAGCATCGTCTGATTTTTGCACTCATCCAGTTACAAAACCAAGCCTTCTCTTTGAAGCGAGGTTGATTTCCATGGCTCTTCGCCAAACTCGATAATTAGACGACCCTTGAAGTTTCTCAACCGAGACCGAGGTTGGTCCATCAGAAGGGTGTAGATACAATGGATTTACCAAATCCTGAAGAGATATTCTGTTTCCTGCCATTTAATCGATGAACAAGGAAAAGATAACGAGAAGAAGATTCGAGACTAAAGAAGAACAAATGTGTTAAATACAACTTGTAATGGTTGACTCTGATACCATGTTAAATAACCAAATCATCTAAAATTTTAAGGTGTTAGAAGAAGGTCTTATATGGATTTTATATTATATTCTAATACAAGAAGACTCCAAAAGTTATCATAGGAGTGTGGTACCAGTTTTTCTAAAATAATTTTTCATAGGGGGCGGCCGAATGAACGCATCTATTTTTATTTGGTGGTTTAAGTGGCTAACAGTTTTTCAATGCTGTTATCAATAGATTTAAACTGTTAGTTGATGCAGTAAATGGAAGAATGGGGAGATCGTTTTTTGATACAATTGTTGCTGATTGTAGGGAAGAGATTAAACACTTTGAGGAAGTGTTAGTAGTGTTCGTTCATAGGTCTGCGAATACGGTTGCTCATATGTTAGCAGGAGCCACGTATTCTATGTCAGGTCTTCAAGAGTGGTATCATACTGCTCCTGATTTTATTGCTTGTAACCTTATTTCTGAGGAATTTTAATATATGCAAGTGCGTTTTTTCAAAAAAAAAATGTAATAGGGGAAAAAAATAATTATACAGTACAAAATATGTTATATTTTAAATTAATAAAAAAATTTATCGAAGACATTTTTATTTAGTGCATATTTGGCGCCTTTAATTAAATATTCAAGTATCATGACTACAAGAGGTAAGTTATGAAACGACTGGTGGAAGGCAGGGACGAAGAAACATTCAGAAGGAGGTCAATTTTTTTTTCTTTTTTATCAACACAATAAAGTATGCAATAAATTAAATACACAAAAGTACTAGTTAAATACAACGTTCCTTCATTATTACTAAAAATTATTTTATTCTATTGGGGTCAAAAATTATTTTTACATAAATATATAAATAAAAATATTAATTTATAGTATAAAATTTTATATCCATTACTAATATTTTGACAATCCTAAAATCCTAAAATCCTAAAGGGGGCATGGTCCATTCTAGCCCCTGTGAAGCCTCGTCAAAGTCTATACATTTACTTGACTTGATGATTAACAATTTCTTGATTTTGTCTTCCATTTCTTTCACTTTTTAACCCCATTCAATTATGTCGCCTTTGTTTGGTCCCAGAAATAAAGAGGGAAGATCCGTCAAAAAAAAAAAAGAAATAAAGAGGGAAGAAGAAAACGATTCCATCTTGAGGTACGTTTATCTGGATGTTTGGCAAACTTGGTTTAAAGTTAAAAATGGCTTTAAATCATTTTTGACTTGTTTGTGTAGTGTGGTTTTAAGCCGGCTTTAAAGTCATAAACTCCATTTAGGTACTTTTGATTTATGATTTATTGAATTTTTTTTTTTCATGATTCTTGTAAAGTTTAAATATTATAAATTTAAAATTTTTTTAAATCAAATTTCACTTTAAGTCAAAATTATTAAACCCCCATTTAACTTTAACTAAAATTACCCAAACACATTCATTCAACTTAAGTAAACAACTTTATTTTTTCCTTTAAATTAAAAATACCACCATTAAATCAAAAGTAACTTATTTTAAACAATCCCGAACGATTTCTATATTCTACTACTACTTTAACTTTTACTTTAACTTATTAATGTTTCTCGTTTTCCTTTCAAGTCTGGAAAATGTGTGTAGCATTTTTGAAGAAGTGACAATAAGATATTATAAATCTTTGTTTTCAGCCGACGAATGACAACCGGTTAAATTCCAATAGACTGGAAGGTTTTAGACATTTTTGATTTCAAATTACGGAATTATATTTACCATTCTGCTTTTGGTGTTGGCTTATAGGTACGTCCTTAGCAGAAAACAATAACTAAGTCAAATTTTCGGTTTTAAATTGAGTATCTTATGATTTTACAAGTAATATTATTTGAAAATAATTTGTATTTACGTTAAAAAAAAGTGCTTTAGATTCTTCAAAAAACACAAAATTGAATACAAAAGCAAGACAAATTATGTTCGTAACTTGGAGTTGGGAGATTTTTCAGTGAATTTTTATTAGTAATTACACTGTTATTTGCAACTAGTTTTTTACTTGAAATATAAATTAATTTACAACCGCTAAAAATTGTACTGAGTGATTTATAAAAATAATACAAGTCAAATAAAGTAGTAATTAAGTTTACTAATTCCATGTTTACCATTTTCCGACAGGCCCTGGGCTTGGTGTACCCTCATTGTTTCACTCTCGAAACTTCACATTCCTTTTACTTTTTCTTTCAACCTTTCCTTCGTTTCAACTTCGTACAAATATACAATTAAGTCTTTCATTTTATATAATATAATAATCTTTCCTCCCTTCTTTTACTAGGAGTACATTTTATATTCTTGGTTCCTTTTTCAAGTCTTTTGATGCTTGTTTCGTCTCAAGGTGGCATCCAAACACCACTTGCCTTTATTTTAAAAATTAAGCTAATTATTGTGACACCATGCCACCACTGTAACAATATTAAAATAACCGCATTAAACTATTAAATCATAAATTCTCAAGATTTTCAAGATCGGCGTATCTGACACACGTGTGGTGGAGAAAGGACAGACGTGTACATTCTGGAAATTTTCAAGTAAAATCTACTGACCGAGTCTGATTTATGAAATCTAGGACGGTAACTTTTTTATAAACAAATCATGTGCAAATATTCCAGGAAGTGGAGGTCTTTATGGGGAATATCATTTTATAACTATGCTTTACTTTTACTAATATTATTGTCATGTCGTGACAAAGAATAAATATTTTGAAGTGGTGGGTATTTTTTGTGTAAGATTTGTTCATGTTACTACTCCCTCTGTCTCATAATGATCTTCCCCTTTACAATGTCGGTCCTGTTCATAACATGAGACAAATTACTAATTTACGCATAATCTATAAGATCAAATATATTCATGAGTGATCTTGTTGGATTCGTATTTATGAATACTTTAATACAGTTAAGTTTTTATATTTAATACTAATACGAAATTAAACGTATTAACGATCAAAAGTGTGCGTTGACAAACGTGTTTTTTAAAATGGGAAGAATTTTTTGAGACGGAGGGAGTATATAATACTATGCGAGTCTGTCACCATCCCAAGATAGTTGTGTATTTTTTAATAAGATACATTGTAGCATTATGTAACTGATGACACTAGCCGAAATATATATTATACTGGTTGGCATGCGATCAATAATTTGGTCTACTATTTAGGGATCATTAAGACTTTCTTATGCATAATTAGGTTAAGTCTATTGGAATCACTTGATTTGTTTAATGAAGGTCTAGGACTCTAGGTGCTTGATTGATTTTGCGTTAGTTTAGTTTAATTCTCCAGGCTGTACTCGTGTCAAGAGAGCAATCCTGATTTCTTCGTTTCTAATGAGGAACTGATTTTAAAATGAAAAATGTTAGAAGATTTAAAAAATGGTACAAACTTTTTTCTTTACAATTGATTGTCAAAATAATAAATAAAATGAATTATCTGTATCAATCATAGAGAAATTGACCAAAATACCTCATTTTGACTATCCTCTGATCCAAAATACCGTTTTTCGGAACTGATGGTCCAGAATACCCACGCAACACGCTACTGTGTGTAGCATGTCCCAAGGGTATTGTTCATCTCTCGTTTCTCCCTCCCTCTCGTTTCTCTCTCGGTTCTACACAACTTCTCCGAACTCCCTCCGCCTCTCTCACAATCGTCCGGCCACCTCCACCTCTTCTGAATACATCAATACCACCAGTGGACCTTGCTCTTCATTTTAACGAACTGATTTTATGGAATATGGCCCCGCAGGGGCTTCTAAGAACATCGTCGGAAAAACATGAAAGTGGGTTACAATCCGATTTGGGGATTTACAATCCGGGAAAGCAAATGGTTAAAAGTGGGTATTGATGTGTAGATCGTCGAAAGACGATTCGATTGATGTGTAATACGTTATGGGAAAGTACCTGTAGGCTGTGAACGGAGTTGTGTTTTTCTTTTCGCCATCGGAATCGCCTGTTCGCGAATCTGAGCATCCGGAGAAGACGATGGATACGTATCTGGAAAATGCGTATCAGGAGATGCGCATTTGACAGATGCGTATCTCAAGCTACAGTAACATCCAGCGTGATGATGACGTCAGGTGACGTCATCACGCGCTTGACAGATGCGTATCCCCCTGATGCGTGGTTCGTGAATGCGTATCTGTGGCTTTTGCTCCTTCCCCAGTAGCGTGTCTCAAGCACTCCTTCACCAGTAACGTGTCGTCAAAACACTCCTTCACCAGTAACGTGTCGTCAAGACACTCCTTCACCAATAGCGCGTCCCTTGGGTATTTAGGGCCGTCCAAGTTGGCGATAGACATTTTGGTAATGGGGAGTGGAAAAAAAGGTATTTTGGGCCATCACCCTACCAATTAAAACTTTTCATTTTTTTCCGTTATGTCTTTTGAAATATTATTTTGATGTTTTGTTTTTTAATGTAGGATTACCTACTTTTTGCATTTTTTTGTAGAAATTGCACGAGACAAACAGTTCCTACATAAATCTAAAAAATTGAATATTTGGGCTACATTTTACATTCTTGCTTAAATATTTTTTGTGACACTGTTTCTAAGACAAGAAGTTGGGCTGACAATGTTTGGGCCTATATAATTCTTTCTTAAAACAATGTTTATCCTGTTTGGGCCTACGTCATTGTATCTTTGTCTTTAAACAATGTTTGTGGCACTGATTCGTGGTTCGTGTGAGTGTGAGTATCAACTTTTAATATGTCTATGTCAACTAGGAACTGTTATCTCATTTGTTTTTAACCTAAGCTACTTTTTCTTATACATCACCCATTACTTTTATCATAACATATTAAAAATTTAGATTTATTATGATCGAGTAAAAGTATACTTTTAATATGAAAAAAACTTATAAGATGAAAACTCAAATTTTAAATATTAACAAAAACATGTATACATTATATTTGCCAGTAAATTTTAAAATATTTCAAAAACTTAATATAAAAATAATGGGTTAAATCTCAAAGTGCTCACTGAAGTGGAGGGCTAGTATCAAATTGCTCACCCTAGTTATCGGCATCTCATTTGAATCATTAAAGTCATAATAAATATCAAATGGATACTTTTAAAATATACTCAAAAAATAAAAATAATTTTTCATTGATTTTTACACATTTTTCTTGAATGGTTCCATAACC
This sequence comes from Saposhnikovia divaricata, assembly GCA_036435485.1. Classification (NCBI taxonomy): domain Eukaryota; kingdom Viridiplantae; phylum Streptophyta; class Magnoliopsida; order Apiales; family Apiaceae; genus Saposhnikovia; species Saposhnikovia divaricata. The sequence goes on from CM071600.1 coordinate 34,565,258, forward strand.
AAACGAAAGGTTAATAATTCTAGTATTTTTGATAATATATTTAGAATTTAAAAAGTTTATTTACTATTTATTTTTAAATAAAACAAGGAAAATGACAATAAAATTAAAAATAAATAGTAAGTGAATTTTTAAAAATCTAAATATATTATCAGAAATACTAAATTTATTAACCTTTCGTTTGGTTATGGAAGCATTCAAGAAAAATATGTAGAAATCAATGAAAAATTATTTTTATTTTTCGAGTATATTTTAAAGGTATCCATTTGATATTTATTATGACTTTAATGATTTAAATGAGATGCCGATAACTAGAGTGAGCAATTTGATACCAGCCCTCCACTTCAATGAGCACTTTGAGATTTAACCCTAAAAATAATAACATTCAATTTTTATACAGACATAAGTTTTAAAAAATTCTTATATATTTACAACAGTAACTCATGTTGTTCTCTTTCAAAAATAAATTTTATAAATACATTACATAAATAATATAATAGAAATGAGAAATAAATCATCAAAGTTATATAACTTTGATCAAGTTTAAGTGTATAAATCATCAAACATTTACTTGAAAAATAATAGAAATGAGAGATAGATATTAGAAACGACATAATTTTAGTTTCAACACTTACGTAAAAGATAATAGAAATGACATAATTGTATTCCTATAATAATGATAGTTAGTTTATAATGAATAAGGAAGTAAGTTAATATTCATTCTTTCATTTTTAAATTTACCTCTTTTTTTTTTTTGTTATACGGGGTGTTTGGTGCGCTCGGCTAATTACTGTGACATGCATATCTATTTTATTAGAGCATCTCCAATGGGAGAGACTACTTAGGTAAATTTTAAAATTAATTACCATAAATAAGAATTATAAAGAATGTGTAAAAAAATTTACACTCCAATGGGACAAAACTGTTATCTATAATTATAGATAATCTCTTGATGTTGGCTATATTTGTCGAAACTCTAGAGACCTAGCCAATCATTATAGCCAATACCATCGGAGCACAACGCCTTACAGGTTCAGTAAATTTTACATAATCAATATTTTATATCATTTTAGCCAACCAATTTAATCAACACCATTGCAGATGCTCTTATTGCCTGTTTACTAGCTTTTCAGGATCGGAGTCCTTCCTGCTATATTTCTACTCACATAAAAATCGACAATCTGAAATAACAAATATTTTTTTGACTTCAATCCAAAAAAGATTTGTAAAACAAATATGTCTGTCTACCTACTGTCAAAACAAATTAATATCACAAACTCAATGCGATATGAGTTGTTTACAAATTACACACAAATAGTCGCACCCTGATCAATGATTAATAGCAGTCATATCTTCGATCTGGCTATGAGGGTGTTTGGATGGGCTTAAAGCCAAGCCCATTTAGCTTTAAGTTAAAAAATTATATGTTTTGCTTCGTACTTTTGACTTATCGATTTTTTTTTCACAATTCTTCTAAAGTTTAAATATTTTGAATTTAAAATTTTTTTAAGTCAAATTTCACTTTAAGTCAAAATTATTAAACCCCCATTTAATTTTAAGTAAAATTACCCAAAAACATTCATTTAACTTAAAGTAAACAACTTTACTTTCTTTTAAGTTAAAAATCAAAAGTAACTTTTAAGCAACCCAAACACCCTCTATATTCACCGAATTATTTAGTCAGGCCACAGGCCACTACACTAGCTCGTTTTGCAGGAAATTAAATAAATTGTCAGGGTACCATGAATAAATATCTTATTTGATGCGAGTCTGTGCACCAAATAAAACTGACAAAATGTAATTAAATTTAAATCCTACTCGATGGATTAATTCCCAGTAAACTCTGGTCCCTAGTTCAATGTAGTTCATCTTTCAATGTGTGATCAAGTTGAATATATGGTGCCAAAAGCAAGCCATGAATTCTGAAAAGAATCATGTAATCTTTCAAAAAACAGAAAAACAGAATCAGTATGAAACTTAAAAGAAACACATTGACTTGGGTGTCCTATCCGAAGCATTTGTGTTGTCACATACACTGCTTGCAGGCTTTAAATTTGTTTATGGGAATTCAAAACCAACACATCCTACACAGTGTTTGCCTCAGTTTCAAATTTGGATCTTTCCCATCCTTTTTTCCATTCTTTAATGTATTTTTCTTGCCTTTGGTGCAAGGGAAGGTTGGGGTAGTAGTTGGAACAGCCTGCACATCAACAGACATTAGCAAACTTTATTCAATCTTATTCAACACCATGGGCCTCATTTCAACTGTTTATTGAATAATGAAATGATGCTTGTAGTACTATATAGTCTGTGGAGGGGTGAAAATATTGCTTTTTACCAAACAGAAACAACAGCACAAGAGCAGAGAAAATGCCAACAAGATGAGCCCAAAAAGCATGCATGTTAGTAATGAATTGTGCTGCTTACTACTCACCTAAATCACAATTCACAATTTCACACTGAAATTTTCGTGTCTCAATTATTTTGTCAAATTTCACATCATGTCTAGGGTCCCTTCTACATACAAATGCCCATCACTACAAATCCTTCTTTTCTCTCTTTTCGTTAGTTCCCCCCTTAAACGGGACACTTGCATTTTTTTAAATATATATGAAATGAACTGGGTGTAATAATGAATAATTTTGCAAAGTTAACTTATTCAAAATCGCCTCCTGGAGATTTACTTTTTCATTAGACATCAATAAACCACTATAGAATTACAAATATTATCTCAGTTAGTGCATAATTGGTGCTACTTGTTTTGAGCCTAGTAACCAACAATGTAAAAGGTCCTATTTAAATTTAAAATCCGCAACACACTTCGGCTGTATTCATTCTCTATGTTACAAGTGGTTCGAGACTACTTCTATTTCTAATTATATAGTCGAAGCTGATTCCAGATTAGAAAATGGTTTTAAAATACAAACGCATGTTAGGCATTTTGTTACGTTAATTGTTAGTACCTAAAACTTCATATTATGATCCCACTACACTATTGTATTTAACGTGTGAAAACTTATATTCATCTTTGTTAAATTCGACAAGACTGTGGAGAGAGACGTTTTTATATTGTACAAGTATGTTTAGGAATATTAGGCAGGGCTAGTCGAATATTAAATTCTAGGTTAGGAACATGTTATATCAGCAAAAACACTTTGGTTTATCGGTTGCTGAATTACAAAACTACGGTTCAGAAAATCATGTGATCATATTAGTAGGTTTAGTTCTATGCCTACAATTTAAAAAAAAATGTATATTTGCTATCGACTACGTCATGGTTCGAACTTTAAAACAAGGGTACGGTCCCTAATAATCATCGATGATTGCAACGATCTATTTGCAAAAAATTTCCGTGAATAAGTTTAACTGTACGTTGTTGAGTATATAATGAAAATAAAATCCAAAACAAATAAATAAGAATAAAGAAATAAATAACAATTATACAAGATAAAGATTTAGCCGCACTTATTTTTGTATTAATCTCTCACATTAATCGAAACACCTTCTAAATCGGTAATTCAATACCAAATTTGGTTTCACCTTATTTTTGTTTCAACTCTATTTTTTATTTTTCCTATAATTCTATATTAACTTTTTAATAAAAGTATTAGAATCCTATTATAATTGTAATTCTTTTGTTATAATTATCTTATGTTGACTTTATCAGAATCATGTATTTATATTTTCTTGATTTTATTAGAAATTAATTTTAAATAAATCATATATTAAATAACTTTATTAAGTAAAATCCCGTTTTGATGATACTTTATAACCTCTATACAAATCATTATGTTATATTTTCTTGTTTATCTCAAAATTATCTTTAATAAATAAAGACTTAATTGCATTTTGCAACCCTTTGGTTTTCGCTTATTGCATTTTGGGTAAGGTTCTTTTAAAACACTACACCAAATAGGACCTATTGCAACATCAATATATAAATGTGTTACAAAAAGTGGTACAATAGACACAAAATTTGGTAGTCTATTGCAATATTTTTAAAAATGTTGCAAGAAATACGAAAAGTGTTGCAAGCAAAAGGATCATTTTGGAATTTTAGAACAATTGCAATACTTTAGCAAAAACGTTACAATAGACGATACACTTTGCCCAAAATTATAGGCGGAAACTTGGTTTTTTGCCGGGCGGGATAAAAAAGGGTTCCAAAATATTTCATACACAATTAAAACAAAAAAACAATCCCTAAAAACACATCTCACCACTGTCTCTCTCCACCACTGTCTCTCTCACCTCATCGCTGTCTCTCTCGACTCACCACTCTCTCTACCGCTCCTCTCTCTCCACCTCACCACTCTCTGCCTCTCTCTCTCTCTCTCTCTCTCTCTCTCTCTCTCTCTCTCTCTCTCTCTCTCTCACACACACACACACATAAATACACATCTCTCATCTCAAATTTAATCGATTCAGCAAAAGCCCAAAACCCCAAACCTAATTGAGCAAAGATTTAAGCAAAGATTTGAGTAAAGCTTCAATTAGAGGTAAAATACCCATCTTTTTCCGATTATAATGAATTATACATGTATATATATATATATATGTATGTATGTATGTGAATTTTTTTCGATTGTATGTTGGACTAAAGCTTGTATTTGTTGGATTTTTGTGTTAACTAGTTGGATATATATGTTAATATTATTTTAATTTTCTTTAAAAATTAATTATATGCTCATAGTTTTTACTATCGGTGAGTATTTTTTGTCTGTTTGGCGAAACATGAATCTCTTCATATGAATCATAAACTGTATTGTACATTCGACATTGGACTTGAACTTATATCGCATTGGTTTATAGCCATTTCTGTCAACAAGCATCTGTACAGTTTCAGCTATGTTTGTTTTACGGCTGGGGCTGCTGGAATTGTATTTTCAGCATTTTATGTACTGGTATGTAACGTATCTGTAGGTTAGCGTAATTTTTGAACTAAAGTTAACAATAAATGTATCAATCTAATTCTTCTTGGTGTTTCCTTCCTCAAATGAACAGATTGATATTTGGGGATTGCGGACTCCATTCCTATTCCTGGAATGGATAGGCTTAAATGCAATGCTGGTGTTTGTAATGGCAACACAAGGTATATTTGCAGGATTCATCAATGGATGGTACTACAAGAACCCGGATAACAATCTAGTAAGTTCCTATGTCTCTTACATATCTCAAAAACATTTAAATAGAAGACCATCAAGTTACAACTCAAAATGATATTGTGATCAGGTTAATTGGATTCAATAACACGTGTTTAATGATGTTTGGCACTCGGAGAGAGTAGGAACTTTGTTATACGTATTGTTTGCAGAAATTACTTTCTGGGGAGTGGCTTCTGGTATCTTACATAAATTGGGCATATACAGGAAGCTATAAGAAGCTGATCTGCAGACGAAGTAAATAGGGGACGACACAAGCAATTTAATTTTTAAATACATTGTATGTACTACAGAATTCGTATCAGTTTCAGAAAAGATAGAACAAACAATATGAGAGTGATTATCTTGTGTAAAGAGTTAAACGTCACTGTATTAGAATAGTAATTAAATTGTTGCTGATAAAATTTAAAAATATTACTATAATAATTAAAATGTTGCAAATAAATGTTGCTAAAAAACCAAAAAGTATTGCAAAAGGTATCAAAATGTTGCAGATTATTGTTGCAAAAATATCAAAAAGTATTGCAAAAGGTACCGAAATGTTGCAGATAATTGTTGCAAAAAAACCAAAAGTATTGCAAAATGCATCAAAATGTTGCATAAAAATGTTGCAATAAACTCACTTTGTAACATTTTAAGTCAATTAATGTTGCAAAAAAGTGTTGCATTAGTTTGTTGTAACACCTTAAAAATGTTGCTAAAACATGTAAAAGTGTTACAACAAATTCCTATTGTAATACTTCAAAAATGTTGCAAAAAGTACGAAAAATGTTGCTATAGAGGGCATATGCAACGCCGGCAAATGCAACGCCGAGTTTTAGCAAAAACGTTACATAAACATCTAATGTAACATATTTGGGGTCTAATAATACACTTTTATGGTGTTGCAATAGGCCATATTTGGTGTAGTGGTTAAACATTCACTTTGCATCCCTAGACTTTGAATCCTGCTACAGCTTAAACCCCTTTGATGAATTTTCGTCAAAATTGACCGTTAACGTTTATAGTCAAAGGGTAAAACAGACTTTTTAATCAGAAATGTGATCTAACATATTAAACCCCAGACTATTCAATTTCCTAACACTAATACCATCTTTCTCTCATAAATCCCCAATTAAGAACCCTAAAAACTTGATAAATACCTAATTCATATAAACCCAATTCATGTAAACTCAATCGTAAAATCAATTTAACTTGAAGTATAAAATTTTGAAAAATCCATTTCGATTGACCAAACCCACATATGAATACATAGTACCGAGATGGCCAGCAGTTTGAAGACCCAACTGAAAACACACCTAGAGGGGGGGAATAGGTGTATTATGGCTGATAGTGGTTAAATATGAACTGTTTTAATTTTACCCAGAAACGGCTTGCTGATATGACCTAACAGTTTAATAACAGCAGGCTGAATTTAAATGCAAATGCAGTGCAGAATGAAAAATACAGAAAACAAAATTGACACACGATCTTTTAGCCAGGTTCGACCCCTAAACCCCTATGGTCTACGTCCTGGTCCCTTACCAAATTGGTAAGAGAATATATTATTGATCACTATAAAAACCGATTACAAGATCCAACAATATATCTCCCTTTACACCCAGCTGCTTACAATTCGGCTTGCTGAATTTCTGTGATGAACTAACTCTCTAAGCAATACTTCCCAAGTATCCTTCTATAGTCTAGTTCTAACCACCCAATTCCCGAAGCCAAAACTTGTACAGCAACTACTCTTTACAACATGAACAATACAAGGTATTTGAATAAATACAACTCAACCTAATGAACCCTCTGAAAATGATATAGTTGAAATGTTTATGAGAGGTTGAAAGGTTTTCAAGAATAAAGCAAGGAAGCTCGAAGTTGTGTTTGAATATGTATGGTCTTGTTTTTGCACTTGGATTCTCGTCTTGAAACCAAACAAGAACACTTATTTATAGATGAATAACTTTGATTTGGGATATAGTCTTCATGAATATTCAAGAGGCTCCATCTACAGAATATAGCCGTTTTGTGTCTATGGCCGTTTGAAAATGAAGTGGAGTGTAATGAATGAGGAGCTGCTTGTTTTTGTGGAAATAACGTGCAAGGAGACAAAGAGAATATGATAAAGATATGGTATGGGTTTGGTTTAGTTAAATAAGGAAAAGGTGTCTCCTTATTTAATTTTTAAGAAAAAGTTGTCTCCTACTTTACTAAAGTCAAGAATATTAAATGATAGGCATGGGTAGAATATTTCAGAGGGTCCCTCACAATAAACCTATCAACAAGATATAATAAGATTCGAATGTCTTCTTGCTTTCTGTCCTTTCTGCCGCCCAGAATCAGCATGCTGAATTGTACTGAGTTGTATGATCAGCTTGGTGAAATTTCAAAGATGTTCCATAACAGCTTACTGAAAAACATCTGTTAGTCTGACTGAAATAATCATGTACACCTACACACAGCTTGCTGAAATATGACAATTTGTCTCCTGGAAATTTCATTAACAACAAGTAACAACAAGCATTATACCAACATAAAAGATTGCGCATAAACATTAAGATCAAAACTGTTAGTAGCACTAATAACATCCAAAATATATGAAATCATAGAATCATCAAAATCAAATAGGCCAACACCAACCAGCGTTACCACAGAGATGTCAAGCACCAATTCGAGCTTACACAAGGAAGAATAAGTAATTTTCAACAAAGTTCCAACTGAATCACTTAACCCACGCATACACATACACACAACAACGTATATACACATATACACAGCGACGTGTATATACACACACACGCACTGTTAGATGAAGAAGGAAGGGGAAGGGATGTGAGGCGAGGGAGAGAGCAGTCGAGAAAGGTGGAGAGATTTGGAGAGGGAGAGAGAGAGAGCTGTAGAGATTCGAGAGAGAGCTGTAGAGATTTCGCGAGAGAGACTGCGAGAATCAGAGGTAGGGAGTTGTGACTTTGTGTTGTGAAGAATTTTTGATCCTAAGAAGTGTAGATACAATAATATATATGAACAGATGTATATATTACCGTTTAGATATGTTAGGACATATTTACCCCTTTCAAAATTGATGTTAACGGTCGAGTTTGACGGAGAAGCGTTAAAGAGTTGCAAAGTATAGCGATTCAAAGTCTGGGGTTGCATAGTGAATGTTTTAAAAGAACCTTATCCAAAGTGTAATAAGCGAAAACCAAAGGGTTGCAAAATGCAATTAAGTCATAAATAAAATTAAAATAAATAAATGAAATAATCTTTACTAACCTTTAATAAATAAGAATAAAATAAATAAATGAAATAATTGTAAAATCCATATTAATGATATTTCACTCCAAAATTCACATAAAATAATAATTTATTTAAATAATTTTTTCCTGTCCGTGATTCGCACGGGTTATCATCTAATTATATCCTATTATTAAATAAGGGTAAAAGTGATAATAAACGAGTACTAACATAGGTCAAGGATTCGACTTCTAACAACAACATATATTTTATATATTAAATTTAAAATCACTAATACACAACTTAATTAATATAAGCGCACTAAGTTTACACTTTTGATTTGTTTATGCCTCGACGTAAAAATATTCTAATCATATTTTGTCTATACTTAAATTTAAAGTCACTAATACACAACTTAATTAATATAAGCGCACTAAGTTTACACTTTTGATTTGTTTATGCCTCGACGTAAAAATATTCTAATCATATTTTGTCTATACTTGCTTTTATGAATAAATATGTATATAATTATTAGTTAATTATAACTTATTATATAATAAAATTAAGAGTATTATTATAAAAAATGTAGTACCATAAACCAAGAGCTCATCTATAATGTATTTAATATAATATAAATATTGATACCTTTGAGTTCTACTGAGACTTGGTTTTTGACTCAGAAAAACTGTACTCGATCCATTATATTTAAAGTGGCTTAATAAATAATTTACAACATCTTTGTTTTGTGCGGCAATTTTCAACTCTAAATCATAAACATTTATTTAATGCGTGTTTGGTGTATCTTAAAATATATAATTTTTATCTTATAATGAATAAATGTCATATAGTTGATAACTAGATGAAAACTTATAAGTTATGTAGGTATTTTGATAAATTATATCCTTATATATAATAAGCATAAAAGTGATCTTATCCATAGTTTTTGTCACTGTACCGCCAAAATAATATCAACCGTCGAATATAATATTTTAAAAATAGAAGATTAGGATTTTATCATATTAAAAAAAAATTATAATCTAAAAAGGATAAAATTAGAAAAGATTGCATTAGAAGTGAATTTTGAAAAGAAAATCATAATCTAAAAAGGATATAATTAAAAAAGTTGTATTAGAATGAATTTTAAAAAGAAAATTATAATCTGAAAAGTATACAACTAAAAGAGGTTGTATTACAATTGAATATTATTTATTTTTTTATTAATATTAAAAAATTCATATTTATTATTTGGTCTCTATCTTGAGATTTAGAAATCAGATTTGGACGATTTTACAATCCACACGAAACTCATAAAATTATCTTTAATTTAGTGATGATTTAATAATTATTACTAAAATGGAAACACTTTCTCAAGAGAAAATATAATTACGAATTTTTATATTAATCTATTCAATGTATAAGTACTACACTGATAATGGTATTTAATGTAGAAACCATATTATATATGATTTAAATCATTGACATACACCTTTTCGTATTTTAATATAAATACACTTTTTAGTTTATAACATATTTTATGCTAGATCCAACGATTTTCATCTATTTATTATAAGATCTAACAGTTCTTATTTATTTTGTCGTACGGAGGACCATACTACCGATTATAAAAGTTTTGGACAAAATTCCCCTTACATTTATTATTAAAATTGTATTTGATTTTAGTAAAAGTATCCTCAAATTTTGCCAAAAATAAAGAACTATCTTCAAATAATAATAATAAGGGTATTTTGATAATCAAAACGAATTATAAATAGAATTCATAAATCGAATAGAATTTTCAACGTAAAAAATCGTCAATTTCTTCTCTATTTTATTTTTTGCATAGATTTAATTGGAAAATAATTGTTAAACCATCACTAAATTAAGAATTATTTTCTTAATTTCATGTACGTTGTAAAATCGTTCAAATAAAATTTTAAAAATTCAAGATAGAGTACAAATATTAAATCGAACGTGTAAAATCTTACATTATCAATTTTTAAACAACAATTTAATATATAAATTAATAATATATAAAATTCAAAAAAGTAAATATAATTATAGATTTTAAAAAAATAGTCGTACGTTGCACGGGTTATAAGTTAGTATTTATAAGAGAAAAAATTTGGTCTAAAAAAATCAAAACTAATTCTAAAATTTCTAACTCTAATTAGAGTCCAATTCTGGAATTTCTAACTCAAATTAGAAAAAATTCTGAAACATGATAGACTCCATAAACCCAACAATTTCCCACTTGGAGTCTGCCACATCTTCACTTCATTCTTGTAAATCTACTAACACCTAATACTTCAATCAATAACTCTAATTAGTGCAACGCCTTCTCATCAGTCAGTTTCAAAGGCCAGTTAAAACTATGCAAAACTTCAACTTTTCATTTGTAACCAGCTTAGTCAACATATCTGCAGGATTCTTTGAACTAAGAACTTTCTTCAAGGACAAATTACCATTGCTAATCAACTCTCTTTTACAGTGATATCTCCGCTGATTATTCTTCGTCCTAGCATGAACCACATGATTCTTCGCAAGATTAATGGCACTCCGACTATCGCTATGCTAAGCACGGCCCGCTTGTTTCTTACCCAAATCCTCAAAAAAATTCTTCAACCAAACTGTATCTTTGCTTGCTTCCGAGATAACCATATATCCATAGTACTTTTTCTTGTATCCAAACATCCTCCAAAATCTTCATCAGAGAACCCTTCTAAGGTAACATCTTTCTTGCTGAAACATAACGCAATCTTGGATGTGCCTTTCAAGTAGCGCAAAAATCACTAGACTGCTTGTCAATGCTATTTTCTTGGATTATACATGAACGTACTAACAACTCCCACTGCATGATCAATATCTGGCCTTGTACACACTATAGCATAATTCAAACTGCCAACTATAAATGAATACGAAACTTTTACCATATCTTTCTTGCCTTCGTCCGTTTTAGGTGATTGCTTCTTCGCGAGATTAAAGTGAGTCGCCAACGGTGTACTTCTGGTCTTCGCATCCTGGACATCGAATTTTTGAAACAATTTTTCAATGCACTTCTCTTGAGATAGTTTTAAAGTACCTTTAGATCTATCCCTTATTATGCTCATACCAATTATCTGTTTTGCTACACTAATATCCTTCATCTCAAACTCCTCAAACGTCTGTCTTTTTAACCTGTTCATTTCCCTCATATTTGATCCTTCTATCAACATTTCATCAACATACAACAATAATATAATATAAAATGAATCAAATTGTTTAAAGTAACAACAATGATCCATAGCACTTCTCGTGTAACCATTCTTCATCATGAAGCTGTCAAATTTCAAGTTCCATTGTCGTGGTGCTTGATTCAAACTATACAAGTTTTTTTATAAGCTTACAAACAAGGGTTTCTTTCCTAATAACTTGAAATACCTCTGGCGGTACCATATAGATGTCTTCCTCAAGATCACCATGTATGAACGCTATCTTAACATCTAGTTGCTCTAGATTTAACTCCTCTGCAGCCACAATATTTAGCACAATTCTAGCAGTAGTCATATTAACAATCAGAGAAAATATATCAGTATATTCAATACCCTTTTTTTTGTTGATAACCTTTGACTACTAACCTCACAATCTTTGATTACTAACCTCACCTTGTATCTCTTGTTGCCATCATGTTCTTCTTTGATTCGGAACACCCACTTATTCTATAAAGCTTTCTTTCTTGTTAGTAATTCTGTTGAAGACCAAGTCTCATTCTTCTCGAGAGAACTTATCTCTTCTTTCATGGCTGAATTCCACTAAGCTGAATCATCCACTTTAACTGCCTCTGAGTAACACTGAGGCTCTCCATCCTCGGTCAATAATATATAATATGTTGAAGGATAAAATCTTTGTGATGGTCTCACAATTCTGCTAGATCTTCTTACGTCAGCCAGTGGAGTAATTGGAACTTTGTCATCACCATTCCCCGAACTCCTAAATTTCTTACAAGATCTTCTTCAGCAATATTTTTAACCACTGATTTCTCTTTCTCAGGTTGTTCTTTTGTAAACTCGGAATCGACTGCAAGTTTATCCTTATACACTGCATTCTCACTAAGAGTAACATCTATACTTCTAACGACCTTCTTTGTCAATTCATTCCAGAAACGGTAACCCATATCATCTGAGCCATAACCAATGAAGATACATTTTTTTGCTTTCAGATCAAGTTTGTCCCTGTCAGAATCTTTAACACGCATATAAGAAACACAACCAAAAACTCGCAAGTGTGAAAGATTACCTCCTTTTTCTGCCACTTTTCTTAAGAAATCTTAAACCCCAAAGGCACCAAAGGTCCACTGTTTATGAGATACACTGATGCGCTTACTGCATCTACCCAAAAAGTCTTTGGCAGCCCTGCATGTAACCTCATAAGCTTGGCCCTCACATTTAATGTTCTAATCATTCTAATCCCACATTTTGCGCAATAGCTTTTAAACGACTACTATACTCACCACCATTATCTGACATCAAACTCTTAATCTTCAAACTGGCCTGATTTTCAACTTCAGTCTTCCACTTGTTAAAATTAACAAACACATCTGATTTATTCTTCAAAAAATAAACCCATACATTTATATGGAATCGTCAATGAAAGTGACATAGTAGCGAGATCCTTCCAACGTCCCCTTTTTCTCTCCACTAGCAACAACTAGATTCCCCTTAATAACCTTCCACTGTCCGGCTCCGAATGTAACTCGATACCCTTCCTTATCTAATTGACCCACAAATATCAACATTTTCTTAAGTCAAGGAATGCACCTTACATCTTTCAACGTCCAGCTAGTTCCCAAATAGGTCTTAAGATTAATATCTCCTATGCCCACAATATCCAAAGTCTTGTCATCAGCAAGACTGTCTTTACCAAAATTTTCAAGTCTAAAAATTTAACATCAAATCCTTGAAAGGGATAGCATGGAATGATGCACCATAATCCATAACCCATGATTCAACTGGACATTAAACACAACAAATCAAAGCATCGTCATTCACCACTTCTCTAACTACATTAGCAGAATTATCCTCTTTCTTCTTTCCTTTAAGAGCTGCGGGAGTCGTACACTGATTATAGAAGTGATCTTTCTTCTCACAATTCCAACAAACAATCTCCTTGCGATCTTTGGACTATCCCCTCTTCAGTGACTTTGATCTGCTACGCCTCTGATTCTGCCTCCTATCAGACTTTCTGCCTCTACTCTCAGTACTCAACAAGAAACCTGACAACTCTCCTAAGTTTCTCCTACGAATATCTTCTCCTAGAATCTAATCTCGAAATCCATCAAAAATCATCTTAGCAATCCCAGATGAATTGCTAATAACATTGACAAATCCAAAACAACTATCAGGTAACGAGAATACCAACAACAATGCTTGTACTTCATTATCGAATTTTATTTTCACTAATGTCAATCTTGATCGGATAGAGTTAAATTCTTTCACATGATCAGCAATACAATCACCTTCATTCAATCTCGTGGCGAACAATAAATGACACAAATATACCTTATTCGAAGCAGATGACTTCTCATACATATTTGATAATGCCTTGATCAATTCATAAGTTGTCGTTTCCTTGAAGATATTGTAAGCAACGTTCTTCGCCAAAGTCAATCTGAAAACACCCATAATAGCCTCCCTATCCAATAGCTTCCATTCTTTCTTCCATTGCTAGCGATTTGTTTAATTTTTTCTGATACAAATAATCTTTAATCTGCATCTTCCAAAATACAAAATCTTTGCCATCAAATTTGTCGATCTTTACTTTTACTTCTTTTGCCATCGCTCCTACTCGCCTGAAATCCTAGGCTCCTGATACCAGTTATTCAATATACAAAAAGGAAAGCAAAATCCAAAATGAATAAACAAGACTAAGAAAATAAACGATAATCACACAAGACAAAAATTTATGTGGTTCGAAAATTGCTATTTCACAAGCCGTACTAATTATATATTGATATTTCACAATTATGTTGTGTTGTATTTTACAATCACATGAGAATATTTATAAAAGAAGAAACTGTGTCTAAACAAATCAGTCTAATTATAAAATTCCTAACTCAAATCAGAATAATATTATGAAAGTTGATAGACTTCACAAACCCAACATGGGTGTCACGTCACTTTATTATTTTGATTTTAGGTTTTTCCTATTCACGAACAAATGGTTTGTCAACCATCGTCAATTGTCGACCAAGCCTTTAAAACAATGTTTGATACGAATATACGATTATATAAAGTATTTGTAGTTTTTTTATTATTGATGCAAGTAGACATCGTCATTGTGGTGGTAATAATAAAAACAACCAAGTTTGTAATGTTTGATACGAATATACGATTATATAAAGTAATTGTAATTTTTTTATTACTGATGCAGGTAGACATCGTCATTGCGATCATAATAATAAAAACAACCAAGTTTGTAGTCATGTAGATAGGAAAGCATAGAGATTATAAAATTGAAGGGATGGAGACGAAGAGGAAGATGACAAAGGCTGCACAGCTAAGAGGCTGTTCGATGGGATGAATTGAGTGTAATATGGTCCCGAGTCATTATGATGAAGATGGCCACAAATGAAGGGCCGGTCTTTCTTTTATGTCACGAACCGTATATAAGATAAGCAACCACTTCATCTTCAAAGTCTTGTTTCATCATCCTGGCCTCTTCAAATTTGACAGCTCCTTTGCTTCCGTTGGCTGGCCGGTTAATTAATTAAATTACTTTGTAATTACCAACAAAGTATCATTACAGACAAAACCTATTATTAGTCACACTCTCATCTACATGTATATATACAGACATGCATGTGTTTTGATACGTTCAACTTGAAATAAAAATATGATTAACACGCCATGAAAGTATGTGATAAGCATAAACTCGTTTAGATTTACGCTTAAGCAACAATTACTTAAAACTGCAAATGACTAGCTAGCTAATTACAATGACAATTTATTATAATATAATACTATAAACATCATTGTATGCATTTGACAAAACACCGTCCCGAAGAAGTTCCATATGCCAAATGTACGGGATACTCGAAGAAAGTAAGCAAACAAAGCCATAAAATGGTGGTTCATTGGACACTTGCTGTGAGAGCCATGTGATCCATCACAAGTAGATTCCAGCTTATCTTGGAAATCAAACAAATTATTATACAAGTTAATTAGTGCCTGCACTCTTATCTAATCCAGATATGCTTTTGATCCGATCTCTTCTGGGTGTGTGAAGCAAACTTTCTATACATTTTTCTACAATTTTATAAAATTATAAAGTAAATCTCATTCAAGTAGCATTCCTAGAAAAAAAAATCTCTCATTCAAATAAAGTTTGTGATTTTGTTATAACTATTATTTTTATTACTGCTCCCCAGTACCGTTAAATGAAAGTAAATTTTAATATGATTTTGTTATAACTATTATTTTATTACTGCTCCCAGCACCATAAAAGTAAAAGTAAATTTTAATATAAATAGGCAGATTCAAATAATAGTTAACATATAAAATATTAGATACTAAGTTAAATAATTTATACATGTTAGTGAACTTAAAGAAGAATTAACACATATCAATTTCAAACAAAATAAAAAATTGGACATATACCTAATATTGTAATTATACAAATACATATTTTAGTATTAAAATTTTTGAATAATTTTTAGATATTTATTCAATAAGTTTACTTTTATAATTACTGGAGAATGAATATACAAGGTACTTTTAGATATTTAGACATATTTCGATCGCAAGGTACTAAACTCGGTTCGATTACTCGCTACTACATGATTATACAAGATTTATTTATTTTAAGTTTTTATAACTTCACCTCATGTTCAATTCCCTACATCTACATAATTAAATAATATTTAATTAATAAATATTTTTATTATTCAGTAGTCTATGATTAAATATTTAAATAATACTTACAATTTTTCAAAAAAAATAATACTCATTAATTGTATTTTTATGTTAAATATATTTATTATTTAATTTTCTACAAATACATATTTAAATAATACTTATTAATTATTTTTATTTTGAATAATTTATTAATATTAAAATTTAATCTCAGATATTGCTCGATTAACTCGTGCTTCGCCCAGTTACCCATTAATATATTTTAACTATTATAATGCGGTATAACATAATATTGTGTATTAGTAGTAATAAGGGAAAATTAATTCTAAAATCTCTGAATTATTGGTTGTTTTTTTATCTAAGTCCTTAAACTAAAAATGTCAATTGATAGGTAATTAAACTTTTGAATTTTTCTAATCTAAGTCCTTCCGTTAAAAATTACTAAAAATAGAAAGTTTCTGAAAACTTGTTATTGAGGTGTTCTTGGAGATCAAAGTACTTTTGATCATGTTATTGTAGTCCAAATCCAGAGTTCTAGTTACCAAATCGAATCTCTCGAATTGTTCTACAACCATTTGCTATTAATTTCAAGGATAGGTATTTTTTCTAATTTTCGATTAATTAGGGTTTATGAACCGTTAATTTCTACATGTTTTTGTTTATAAGGTTGCATAAATCTGCTTATCCTGAGTTCTTAGGTATTTTTATTTTGATTTTTAAAGTTCAGGCTTGTGTTGTGTTCGCCGGAAAAGTTTTACTCCGGCGACGTTTCTCAATTTACAGGCGTAGTGTTGACTGATTATATATGTTGTTTACTGATATAGTTTTGTCAGGTCATAATTTTAATTTGGTACTTGTTTGATGGAGTTCTGTGTTTATTTTTGATTGCCGGAGGAATCGAAGTTCACCGGCATTCTTGAATTTGGTCGGAATTTGACGGGAGGACTTAGATCAGAAATTTTTAAAAGTTTAATTACCTACTTATTAACTTTTTTTGTTCAGGAACTTAAATAAAAAATGATATATAATTCAAGGACCTTAGAATTAATTATCCTGTAGTAATAATTTTAGTTATTAACTAAATGCATACTACAAGTTTAATATGAAGAATGTATTACTATCTAGCTAGTCATCCATGCAAATTGCAATGGTTCTTTTATACACGAATGCAATAATAATGATAACAATAAACCACCAAACTTTTTATTTTGGGAGAAACAATCTAACAAGTGCATGTATCCACACAAATGTTAATTTCAGTAAAGAGAAAAAATATGTTATTTTATCTTTAACAACCAAAAATGAAAAATAATTCTATTATACTATGTATTTTTATTTTTAATAATTATTAATATTTAATCTCGACTCAGGCTCGATTACAATATAACATAATATTATGTCTTAGTAGTAATAAATTTTAGTTATTAACTAAATGCATCCTACAGTTTAATATTATGAAGAGTGCATGGAAGGCCATGATTATCTAGCTAGGTATCTACCATGCGATGGTTCATTTTATACCAATGCAATAATGATAACAATAAACCCCCAGATTTATTATTTATCATTATCGTGTCATCTGTGCACGTATCCACACAATTGTTAATTTCAGTATAGAGAAAAAATATGTTATTTTATCTTTAACAACCAAATACGAAATCAAAGGCCTGCCTTTGCGTTTGTTAACTTGTCCTTTTAAGGAAAACAATCGACACACCTGGAGAGGTAAAGTTTGCTTACAATTTTACGGTGTGAATAAAAAAGTAAAAAAGTAGTAAGAATTTTTAAAGATCAAACCAAGTAGTCACAAAATTATGATTTGAATAAAAGAATTTATATACACATCAAAAATTTAAAACCAAAAAACCTGCCAAAATTCCAAATATATCTGGTTCGTTTTTTCTTATTATAGGCAAGATATTATTAAATTTAGCCTTCTTTTTGTCTTTTTAGGTCTCAGTTTTACTCTTCAAGATCTACGTGCCCTTTGACCACTTGTTGACCATGGGCCACGGACTTGTAAATATGGACTAAGATTTAACCCAACTTAAACGGGCTTTACGTTGGCCCATCATCCAAGAAACACCTCAACGCTAGAGCTTCTAAAAGAGAGACAAAGTGGGCAAGACTGAACGACGCCGTCACACTCTGTACACACACTTAAATGCCGACAAGGCAACAACACCACCGATGCAACTCGCTTTTGACACGCCTTGCAACTCGGTCCACTCGTCACCTCAACTCGTTCCGGGTCTATGTATGCCGACTCGGCATCATCCGCTGCCACTTCACCAGATGCGCATGTTAGGGTCCCGTCATGATTCTGTGCGCACCCCTGGCGCATCATAGCATTTTGTAACTGGGCTTGTAGTGTTGCTGCCGTGGCTTCTTGGGCCCTTGCTCTTGCTTGCCAAACCTGCGCCTCCGCACTAAAATGCGCCGCCCTCGCCTGAAGCTCCGCGTTTCGCCGCACTGCCTTTTCGACCTCCGCCTCCTTTTCCCTTATCTTTTTTGCCACCGTTTCCTCCGCCGTGGCGAGAAGCGCATGATAGTGCCTCTGCCTCTTTTCTGCTAACGTGCGCCTCAGCTGATCACCCTGAGAAATTTTTTAAAATTTATCTTATAAGTTCTTGAATGAAAATTTATAAATCAAACAAAATTTTCAATGACAAATGATATAATCACAGCCCATCATTCTAAAACTGAAATTTTATTAATTAATTAATTTTTCAAGGAAATGATAGATGAATTAGTACCTGGGCTTGGAGAAATTGATCAATTTCATCTCTCTGATGTTTCATTTGGGCTGCAAAATCTTGGGTGAGTAGAGATAGAGATTGGCTTTGTAAATGGTCACCGAAAGAAAGGCGGAGGCCGGTGGAGACGGCGGTGTTTTGCGGTGGGGTGTGGAGCTGAGTGAGGTCTATAAGTTGAGGTTCTTGAAAATGAGGTTGCTGTTGTTGATGCATAGACGGTGATGAAAATATTGAATTTATTTCTCTTCCTCTTTTACGCTGGTTAGTATGATTATCATTCACTGAAAATATATATATGTTAATTAAAATTAATGATAGTGATTGTCTGTAGATAAAATTTCAAAAACAAAAAGATTTCATTTATGTATGTATGTGTATGAAATTACCTGGAGGTGTGTTATGGTTGAAAATGAAACGGGGTTGATCAAGAAAAGTTCCACCACCACCTTGTTGTGCCTGCATTGCAAAAACATCTCCGAGTTGATTTTTGCCTTCTTGTATGCCTCTGCATTTATCATTCAATCAAAACCCATGCTTTGTTTCCTTTGATAAATAATCAGAATCAATCAATATATAATACTGATAGAATGAGTGGTGGGGGATGAAATTGCAAACCTGTTGAGGAGGAGAACATTTGATGAGTATTGAGCTTCAACAGCCATTTGTATTGATGATATATATTAGTTGAGTAGTATTACGTATCTATTGGTGTGTTTGTATATATAGGTTTGTAAATATATGACACAAAATGAAGGGGAGAGAGCTGTAAGGAAGGCTAATAAATTAGTGAAGAGAAAAGAAAGAACAAATATGTCCCCTCAAATCAAAATTACATAGAAAGTGAATAAGTAATTATATAAAAAGAGAGGCCAGAGAAAAGAATCAAAAGTAAATGTTTGATTAGAAGACACCAAGAAAAAGATATATGAGATTTATAATAATCCCTTGTATTTCTCTCCCATGCACTTGGTTTTACCACCAACTTTTCTTTTTATTTCACTTTCTTCCTTGTTATTTGGCTCCTGCACTGCACTCCTTGTTTTTGTTATGAATTAAAGAGAGCCATTGTAGCTAGTGTTTGAAATGAATCGGTCCAAAAGATTGACAACTCTATCGCCCTCTTTTAATTGTATACACATATATTTATAACTATTCTTAGGTACCTGTACTTAAAACTTTTTCTTGTTTCATTGTTCTGGTTTTTTCTTTTTCTTACGCGTGGGTTTGGCTTTTCTTTGAGGGGTGAGTCTCGTGTTTCTTATCAACTACTACTGCATACGTACTCACATCCTAATTATAGTCTTTTTTTTTCTTTATATAATTATCACAATTTACATCTTATCACAATTTACATCCATAGTTATCTTCAACTAATTGCAATAGTGCATGGGCGATGTCAATGTGATGGGAGTGTTGGGAGTTGGGTGATGTTGTTGGGCGTGCAGAAGGTCTATGCGGTTACTACTGCAGCTGCTGAAATAATTATCTTGTGTACATATACGCCTGGCCCATCCTTATTTTTTTTTCCACAATGTATTTTGTGCATACGTAATTCAAATGTTAGCCTCCATGGCTTCATTCAAATACAAAAGATTAACAATAATTTGGTAGAGTAAGATTGATCTATGCATTAGTTTCACCAATCTAAAATCATGATGAAATAGAAATAGTGATGTTTAATATGTAATTTTAGTTATCAAACAAAAAATTCTACATAAAATTAAACAGTACTTCTCATTGCATGTACGCCCCGTTTGACAAATCTTAACTCGAACAAGTTACTTATTTTGGAAAAAAAAAATCGTATTTACATACTTTTTTTTAGAGAAAAATGTGTATGGGGAGTTTAATATTCGTTATCTTGCAAAAATAAGTTACTTATTTCAGAAAAAAATATATATATTTATATACCTATTTCCAGAATAAGTAACTTCTTTCTGAGAAATAAGATTTCCCAAACATGGCCATAATTTAGACAGTATTTCTAGAAATATAAAAAAATATTTTAAACAAAATTTTGCAAAGTAACTTATCTAATCTAGCATTGAAAATAAGATGGGCTAATAGTAAGGTGTATTGACTTTACCATTAATTTAAAATTACTTATTCCACCGTTCCTTATAAAAAATATATGATTCCTAAAAGAGAATTGTTAACTTTTTTTTCTTTTTGCAAAGTGTTTAAATTAAACATTGATAATGCAAAGCAAAAAAATAAAAATTTATTTGGTATATGAAAAAAAACTAAATATCAATTTCAATTGATATAATACCCACCTGTTATTTTAATAAAGAAATATAAGTAAATTTGTCGTTATGTTATTTCATTAGTTTAAATACATATACAATTCCTATATAATAATGTTTCTACTTTAAAAAATTAGGACTAAAATGTTTATATTTGAAACCTACATTTTTCAAAATTTAAAACAAAGATTGAGTAAGTTTGATTGGATTTGTCATAAAATACCTAAATGTAAAATATATAATTTTTTAGATTATGTTCAAAATATTTAAATTTTAAAGTTTTAAGTACAGTTTGTAGATAGGATTTTATATAAAAAAATTAGAGACTACAAATTATATATATATATATATATATATATATACACTAAAATATGAATTGACAATCCATTGTTTATTTTATAATTTATCAAATAAAATCAACCAATGACAATTACAATTTTGTTGAAAAATTTCCAACGGAAACTAGTTCATACAAACAATATTTTTGGATATATAGGCTAGAGTAAGTCATTTTGTACGTAATGCCTATGAAATGTTTTGTAAAATTTTTACATTACATTAATAAAAATTCAGTAGTGATCCAAGGAAATATAAAAATATCAGTAAAAATATCATATTTAACAATATATTTAAATTACTCTATTGAGGCCTAAATTGTTGTTGAGTCACTACAATTTCTATTCCAGAACTCGATTTTGGTGGGTGGTCACAAAGACTAGAAAACTTCTAAGGCGGTTCAAGCTTGTGCTTTTCAAATTCCTCCGTTATTGGTTTTGACTGCAAAATTATTAGTCTCTATATTGTATCATCTCCCAAAATTACGATGGTAATACTAGAGTCATGTGGAAAGATTGATTGTACAACCACTCACCCACCCATCCATGACCCATCAATAACGCATCTGTTTGTTTACTTGAATTTTGTTGAATAGATTTGTGAAAATAATTATTTAGAAATATTTTAATGGTTGTGAATTCTTGAAAGTCGACACCATCACTCATGTTCGTCCCGATTAAGCTTCTTCCTTGGCAATCATGTCAAGTTTGTCCGATCCGGATACACACAAGAAATACGTTTTACCAATTTTTCATGCATAAAAAGTGCAAATCATCCACGGCTTCTTTATTCAAGTAAATTCATAATTCATAATGGATCACTAAAAAAAACCCATAATAGTACAGTGCTATGAGATAATTCAAATTGTAAGAACTTATCGGTTTGAGATTTATTTCGAAATTTGTTATAACAAATGTTTAGTTATTAATATATAAATTTAATTATTCAAAAAAAATTCCTATTAATGTATAATATTTCTACAAAATTTGGAAAGTTATATAAAAAGAGATTAATTTTTTTTAACAAATACAGAGAGATTAATTTAAACCTCTAGTTCTTATGCATTCATGGAATCAAATATTAAATTTCGGTATCATTTAACGAACATTGACTATGTGGGTAAATAAAACTCGAAATTATACAATTATATAACAGCAAGAACTCTAACGACAATGTGTGAGAAAGTTTGAGTAGAAACGCAAAGTTGATGCATGTATCGGAAACAACGGTTATGTGCAAATATTTGAATAGAGTATGGATGTGACACCAATTTGGTTAATATGCCAGGAATTGTATCGATTGAGTCTTAGGGGTCATTTGTTAATAACTGAATGAGAGGATTTGGACCGGATGATTCTGTATTTTGTGTTCAGATTATGCCTGCTGGACGACTACTACTTCCATTTCTATCTGGATGGTTCAAATAACAATCACCTGCCTTTTAACTATACATATATAATATTTATTTCCATTGAATTTAAATCAAACTTTAACTCAAATTCATTTATTACACTCTCAGTCCCAAAATAAGTATAGCTTTAACTTTCTGTACGTATCTTAAGATGCAAAAAAAAAAAAAAAAAGTGACCTCCACAAATCATTTTTCCAATTTTCTTTTTTTCTTTTGAATAAAAATATAATATTTAAATTTTTATTCAAAAAAAGAAAATTGAAAAAAATAATGTGTGGAGGTCACTTTTTTTTTTTGCACCATCAAAACAATACTTATTTTGGGACGGAGTAAGTATATGATTGAAACAAAACATAAAATATTATATAATTAAAAATTATATGTAATTTTCTTTAAAATGTATTTTTCTGTTTTCTAAAATTGTAAAAGAATAATTTTTTATATTCGATCAAAATTTAGTCAATTTGACTGAAAAATGTCAAAAGTAAGCAACTATTTTGAAACAAAGGAAGTAATATTTAAAATAACAAAATAAGTAAATATCACCATTCAGAAAATTTAAAAAACTATTTATCAAACGACACAAATTATTCACCATTCAGATTTATCACTCATTCAAAATCTTAATTGTTCATAAAATCTTGTTCAGATTTAACAAATTACCCCTTAGAGACGTACTTTTGAGTTTTGGCTGAAATTGCCTGCCTAAAAGTTGTTTGATATATGTTGATCGATTAGAACAAGTAAATTGGTGAAAGGTTAAGAGGGTACGCATTTCTTAACTTCTATCGAAAACGATGTACGTGCAGATGCATGATCTTATATGTTATTCCTTCGGTCACATTTTATATGATAACTAGTTGATAAAGCCGCGCTTCGCAGCGGCGTTACAATATTTTAAAAAAAATTCAATGCATTTTATTATAATATTAATATTAAATTTTATAATTAAATAATCTTCTCTAATTAATCAATTTCTTGTTAAATACTATTATTTCGATTGAGCCGCTCTCTCGTTAAAACCGAAATCCCAACTTTTTAACAACTTATATAATATTTTTTATCTATAAAATCGAACTGTAAAAATAAAAAGAAATTTATGACTTTAGTATCAAATTCTAATAGCTAATACAATTTTTTTTAGCGAGTCGTCTTTCCGTTAAATACGTTTCGAGCCGCTCTTATTTGAAACCGAAATTCTAACTTCATTATATAAATAGATTAAATTCCAATTTTTATATTCTTTAAACTTTCTAATATTTATGGAGTTTTAAAAGATGAAAATACATCTTATATTTTCTGTATATTATAGATATTCTTGTATTTATTTATAATTTCCGCATGGGAATGTCTTTCTGTTATGTTAACATATCAAAAAAAAATTAAAATACGAAGACTTTTCGTTACGGGATATGGATATATTTTTGTAATGCAAGTATAATTAAATTGTATAAAAAAGTTAAAATAAAGATTTCTAGGAAAAAAGATGTATAGTTTTAAAAAATCGTATAAGATGTATCCACCGTCCTTGTATTCTACTTCTAATAAAACATTTTATTTTATGTATTAATTATATATTTAAACATCTTTTGTACAGTCTTATCTAATGAATCGCTTTCTTGTTAAACACATTTATTACTATTGATTTGCTCACTCGTTAAGACCAAAAACCTAACTTTTACATATATTATTTGTATGATAATGTTTATCCATAAAAATCAAATCCTAAAAATAAAATAAAATTTATAATAGCTAGCACGATCGTTAAAATTTACTTGTATGATATTTTAATAGCTAGCACGATCTTTTATAGTGAGCCGTCTTCCCGTTAAACACGTTTCGAGCCGCTCTCGTTTGAAATCGAATTTCTAACTTCATTACATATTATTGATGTTACTTATCTTTCACAACAATTTTTTTCCTTAAAATCAAAACCTAAAAAATAGAGTGAATTCCAATTTATACTTTCTCTAAATTTTCTAAAAATTTTGGAGTTTTAGAAAATTAAAACACATCTTATTTTCTCTTTATATTATAGATACTCCTGTATTTATTTAGGATTCCTGCATGAGATTGTTCTTTTATTATGTTAACACATCAATTTTTTTCTTTTTAAATACGGTGACTTTTTTCATTACAATAGTATTGGATTTATGAATAAATTTTCTTAATATAAGTATAATTAAATTATATAAAAAATATATAATTTAAGAAGATCGTACTTTTTATAAAATATTTAATTATATGTCTGCTCTATATATTCAAACACCTATTCTAGTTCTAGTAGAACTTTTATTTATATATTTTTTCTACAAATTCGAACACTTACTGTCTATAAATTCGAACTCCTATTCTACTTCCAATAGAACTTTTAATTGTATGTCTTATAAATACTTATTATACTTCCAATAGAACTTCTAATCATATGTCTTTCCTATAAATTTGAACTCTTCTCCTTTATAAATTCGAACACCTATTCTACTTCTAATATGCTAATTGATATTTTTATATTTATTAGTGTTTAAAATTTTAGAAAATTAGAAAAATCGATTGACACGATATTAGAGCGCCACCTAAACTCCCGCTATCCTCCTTTATATATATATATTGATTATAAATACTTATTATACTTCCAATAGAACTTCTAATCATATGTCTTTCCTATAAATTTGAACTCTTCTCCTTTATAAATTCGAACACCTATTCTACTTCTAATATGCTAATTGATATTTTTATATTTATTAGTGTTTAAAATTTTAGAAAATTAGAAAAATCGATTGACACGATATTAGAGCGCCACCTAAACTCCCGCTATCCTCCAAACACGTTTCGAGCCGCTCTCGTTTGAAATCGAATTTCTAACTTCATTACATATTATTGATGTTACTTATCTTTCACAACAATTTTTTTCCTTAAAATCAAAACCTAAAAAATAGAGTGAATTCCAATTTATACTTTCTCTAAATTTTCTAAAAATTTTGGAGTTTTAGAAAATTAAAACACATCTTATTTTCTCTTTATATTATAGATACTCCTGTATTTATTTAGGATTCCTGCATGAGATTGTTCTTTTATTATGTTAACACATCAATTTTTTTCTTTTTAAATACGGTGACTTTTTTCATTACAATAGTATTGGATTTATGAATAAATTTTCTTAATATAAGTATAATTAAATTATATAAAAAATATATAATTTAAGAAGATCGTACTTTTTATAAAATATTTAATTATATGTCTGCTCTATATATTCAAACACCTATTCTAGTTCTAGTAGAACTTTTATTTATATATTTTTTCTACAAATTCGAACACTTACTGTCTATAAATTCGAACTCCTATTCTACTTCCAATAGAACTTTTAATTGTATGTCTTATAAATACTTATTATACTTCCAATAGAACTTCTAATCATATGTCTTTCCTATAAATTTGAACTCTTCTCCTTTATAAATTCGAACACCTATTCTACTTCTAATATGCTAATTGATATTTTTATATTTATTAGTGTTTAAAATTTTAGAAAATTAGAAAAATCGATTGACACGATATTAGAGCGCCACCTAAACTCCCGCTATCCTCCTTTATATATATATATATTGATTATTACTCCCTCTGTCCCATCCATTTATTTACACTTTCCTTTTTGAGATGTCTCATCTAATTCTTTACATTTCTAAACTTTCCTAAAATAGTAAAGTTTTATAATATAAAAATCAACTACATCCACTACTTTCCTCCACTAACTCATTTTATACATTATATAGTGATGGGTCCCACCATCACTAGTTTTTAACACTATTTTTTACTATTACATCCACTATTTCTCTACTTTTTATTAAATATACATTAGTATTACACCCACAACTTTTCTCTATTATCTTAAATCTATTAAATATTGATAGTTAGTACCACTTTATCTTAAATCTATTAGTTTTCAACTAACTGTACACTTTTTTACTACTTCTTCAGTCACATTTATATGACCATTATTCCTTTTTAGGACGTTCTAAAAAAAATCTACAATACTTACTATTTTTTAACACTATTTTTCAATATTACCCCCACTATTTCTCTACTTTTTTATTAAATATACATTATTACACCCACTGCTTTTCTCCATCATCTCAAATTCATTAAATATTGATAGTTAGCACCACTTTATCCACTTTTCAACTAATTGTACCCTTTTTTTTAATCTCAGTAAAAGTCAAACTCATTCATACAATTTGGGACGGAGAGAGTAATTATCTTTATTTATCCGTATTTAATCCTTGTTAATCAGAGTTCCTTTTTTCAGATTTTAATTAAATGATTGTTATGTTCAAGCAATCCTTCCATTTACAGTTAAATCTCAATAAAGAAATAGGATCAAATTTTTATATATATTTATGAATATTATTCATTTATCGAGATTAAAAATATTTATGCATTTAATAAAACTATTTGTTTATCAATTTTTTTTTATCGCATTTCCAAAGTGTAGTTATTAATTATTCTCATTGTCTATACTAAACGGTGCTATTTGATTATAAAAAACCCTTGCATAAGGTTAAGAGTTTGTGTTCTATATTATGCAACTAGGAAAGTGAATTCTGCTCGTAAGGGTTGTCTCAGTTGGTTAAAGAGAGGCCATCTCACCTCTTGGTCACAGGTTCGACTCCCATGAGAGGCGGATTTGTGATTATGTTGTGGAATAAAAAGTAGGGTATATTTATTGCGTATTAACTACTAGGGTTTGTGGGAGCTTCGAGCTTTAATGGCTGTTCTTGTGTTCGTGGCTGAATCTGCCTTCACAAGATGCCTACGTACTTCGATGAATATCAAAGATCAAGCCAAAAACGTAGTTCTGAGAATGAGGGGTCAGACCCTTTATATAGGCTGTAGGAGCCTTAGAATTATGGTAGGATTCGGAGACTTGGTGGACAAGTCTTCCTTGGGGAAGGTTCCAGATCTATTCCTTGTAGGAATCAGTTTCCATATCGAATTGGATGCCTTGGTGGATAAGTCTGATGGAGATAATATCCTTATCCAACTCTTATTGCTGAGCTGTTTTTCACATCTAATATTAATTACGAAATTAATATTTAAAATAGGGTTTTGGACCCTGTTGGTGGGCCCCACGTTTGGACCATACCGGGTCTAATTAATGCAACATTAAATGTGTCTTTAGCGCTTATTTTTAGCCCATATCATTTGGCCCCCAACTTCTAGGAAAACTGATCAGGTTTTCGTAGAAGTTATATTTGCCTTAATCGAGACTCGGGGTCGTTTTTATCCCTTACCTGGGACTTCTTAATTTTCCTACCCTTATATGGGAATTTTGGGTTACACTAGTGTTTCACGAGTATCGTCTTGATTGTAAAGTGTGGAGCGACCTACACATTTACGACGATTTGCCTTATTCGAGGCTTTAATTTGTGCTTGCTTTTAGCAATTTCGGCACTTTCATAGAGCTTTTATGCATTATTAGCATAAATTATTGCTCAATTTGTCAAGAAGATATTTCTATAATTTTCCTCGTATTTTTCTATACTTTTCCTAATAATTTCGGAATTTTTTATGTACCCACAGGTATTTTTCTAAATTATTCCTAATAATTTAGAAATTTTTACGTACCCACAGGTATTTTTCTTAATTATTCCTAATAATTTAGGAATTTTTATGTACCCACAGGTATTTTCCTTAATTATTCCTAATAATTTAGGAATTTTTATGTACCAGTAGATATTTTTCTTAATTTTTCCTAATAATTTAGGAATTTTTATGTACCAACAGGTATTTTCCTTAATTTTTCCTAATAATTTAGGAATTTTTAGGTACCCACAGGTATTTTTCGTAATTTTTTCTAATAATTTTAGGAAATTTTTTATACCCACAGGTATTTTCCTTAATTATTCCTAATAATTTAGGAATTTTTATGTACCTACAGGTATTTTCTAAATTATTTATAATAATTTAGGAATTTTTATGTACCCACAGGTATTTTTCGTAATTTTTCCTAATAATTTTAGGAAATTTTTTATACCCACAGGTATTTTCCTTAATTATTCCTAATAATTTAGGAATTTTTATGTACCCACAGGTATTTTTCTAAATTATTTCTAATAATTTAAGAATTTTTATGTACCCACGAGTATTTTCCTTAATTATTCCTAATAATTTAAGAATTTTTAATGTACCCACAGGTATTTTTCTAAATTATTCCTAATAATTTAGGAATTTTTATGTACCCACGGGTATTTTTCGTAATTATTCCTAATAATTTAGGAATTTTTAATGTACCAACATGTATTTATTTTGTCAAATTGTGAAGTGCAGGGACCTTTTTGTAAAGTAGATAGAACTTGGGGTATCAAATTGCAGTTTGGCAATTCAACCTTTCATCTTGTGGTACACCCTGGGCGGGGGTACCACCGCCTAGGAGGAGTCTTTGTGTGCCACGCCCAGGAGAAAAGCCTGGGGTGGCGTGGGTGACTTTTTTTTTGTTGTTGTTTTTTTTTCCTTTTTTTTTTTTTAAACCATCATGTTTTATACATTTTATTTTCGATAATTTTTACCAAAAATAAAATGTTGGGCCTCATGCCTTAGAAATAATTTTATAAATTATTCAAACATTTTTTTTTATTTAATAGGTATTTTTACCCATTTTATCATCACTTCTAGCCTATTTTCAGAATTTTTAAGGATTTTATTCCTTTTTTAATTTCTGAAAAATGGCTTG
Source organism: Saposhnikovia divaricata (assembly GCA_036435485.1). Lineage (NCBI taxonomy): Eukaryota > Viridiplantae > Streptophyta > Magnoliopsida > Apiales > Apiaceae > Saposhnikovia > Saposhnikovia divaricata. Next base: position 34,594,995 of record CM071600.1, read on the forward strand.
TCGTTCGAAGAGGAGCCCTGGGCGTGGGTACCCCCGCCAAGGAGACCTTTTCCTTAGGCACGTCAAGGAAGTTGGTCTCCTGGGCGTGGGTATTTCATGCCTTCAATTTTCAAAATTTATTCTGGGCGTGGGTACCCCCGCCAAGGAGACCTTCTCCTTAGGCACGCCAAGGAAGTTGGTCTCCTGGGCGTGGGTATTTCATGCCTTCAATTTTCAAAATTTATTCTGGGCGTGGGTACCCCGGCCAAGGAGACCTTCTCCTTAGGCACGCCAAGGAAGTTGGTCTCCTGGGCGTGGGTATTTCATGCCTTCATTTGTACAACCACTCTAGGCGTGGGTATCCCCGCCTAGGAGATGTTTTTGCCACCCACGTTTAGGAGATATGGCTTCCTGACCGTGGGTATTTTTTCACCCTCAATTCGTACAACCTTGGCGTGGGTACCCCCGTCAAGGAGGCACTTTGTGATACCTTGTCTTATGATTTTAAGTCTTCTTGGCGTGGGTACTTTAATACCCTTCATTTGTTACTCCAGCCTTGGCGTGGGTATCCCCGCCAAGGAGGCTTTATTTGATCCAACGCCTAGGAGATTTAGCTTCTTGGGCGTTGGTGTTCTAGGCTCCTATCCTTTGGGCCAATTTTTATTTGTGGACCGTTTCTTTGGTTTTTGTCGGGCTCTCAGCCTTATTATTTTCGAATCTTTAAGATTCCTGCAGAACCTTGAAACGACCCGTTTCTTAGCTTTCGTGACCTTCAGGGCCTTAATTCGTTTGTTGAGTCCTTGATTCGAAAACGAGAATTCATTCGTGGTTGTTGGTTATCATCAACCATTCAACCTTTAACTCTCATTCTAAGATGTTGAAATGATGGAGTCCCTTAGTTTTTGCCCTCTTGCTTCATATAGTGGGGGTCTTGCTTCTCGGTTGATCGTTCGAAGTTCACTTGCCACTGAGCACTTGACTTCAAGTCTGGTGTGCCTTGGCTGGTTGTCAACCCTCTATCTTACTTCTAGGTTTCCAACCTTCTTCTTATACTTGTAGAACCTTGGCTAGGTTTTAAGTAGCCTGATGCCTCTTGTCAGGTTCGTTTGGAGGCAGATAACCTTGTTGGCCATCAAGGCTTGAATTTTGAGATTTGAAGTTCAAGACCTCAAGTGTGGAATTGTAAAGGACTTCTTATCTCAACACTCTCATTAACAGTTTCCGTGCTTTCAGGAAATATCAAGGAGCCAACCAGTCTTAAGTTGAGCTTTGATAGGGTCTATCTGACAGCTTCCTACATCAAACGGTGCCACCAACTTTGAATCGATGGTGGGGGTCTTCAGGACTTGGAAGTAGACGCTCCCAGAATGGGGCTCGACCCTTGAATTGAGATAAGGCATTGACCTTTGTCTTCTCCTCCCTTGGGATATACCTGGCACTCATCTAACTGGGCTATCGCAGCTTTCACAATCCTCAAGTATTTGGCCATATTCTTTTCTCTAATCTCAAAGTCTCCATTGACTTGTGAGACTACCAACTTTGAGTCTCCACAGACTTTCAGGTTCTTGACCCTCAGGGCTCTTGTCAGTCTAAGGTCGGCTATCAGAGCTTCATACTCCGCCTCGTTGTAGGTTGTTTGGAAGTCCAACTTCAAGGCATACTCGAGTGTAAACCCATCGGGGCTTTGCAGAACTTAACCTGCACCACTGGTTTTTGTTTTTGACGCCCCATGAAAATAGAGCTTTTTGTTTTTGATGCCCCATCAAAATAGAGCATCCAATATTCCTTCTTCTCTTCCAGGGGTTCCTCACCTTGTTGACCTTCCCGGTCTATTACCATCAAAATAGAGCATCCAATATTCCTTCTTCTCTTCCAGGGGTTCCTCACCTTGTTGACCTTCCTGGTCTATTACCTCCTGCCCCCCGACTTCTTGGTTGTCAATGGTATATTCAACCACGAAGTCAGCTAGAGCCTGGGCTTTGATGGCCGTCCTAGGCTTGTACTTAACATCGAATTCTCCTAGTTTGATTGCCCACTTGATGAGCCTTCCATTGGCTTTCGGGCTATGCAATATGTTTCTTCAACGGGTGTTCCATCAGGACTTCAACGTTTGTCTTTATCCAGGGTCCTTCGAGGACTTAAACTCTTATCTGCTGTAACCTAACTCTACCACTCGGGGTATGCATTCGTTTGTTTTCATTCGTGTATTCTTTTATTTTCAGTACTTGGTCTTCTTTGACTCACACATCAGGTGCTTGGCACATAAATAAAATCACAATCAATGAATGGAAAACAAACTTGCATTAATAACTTGAAATGGGTTCAACCCTTACATAGAGTACTACTGTCCTACTCGGAGCAACATGCTCTGCAATGGTTTTAATGAACCTTATTTCTACTTCTACTATATAAATATGAAGCTAAGTCCTACTAGGATAACTTGAGCCCATCGGGGCTTTGCAAGACTAGGCATGCACCACTTGATTTTGTTTTTGATGCTCCATCAAGATAGAGCACCCTCCAATCCTTCTGGTCTCCTCATTCTTATTCTGCAGTTCACTTCCTGCTCGGGGTACTACCTCCTGTCCCCCAACTTCTTGGTTGCCAATGGTACACTCAACCACAAAGTCAGTTAACGCCTTAGCCTCAATGGCTGTCCCAGGCTTTTGTGTGATGTCCTCTGCTGACCTTTCTTTGTGTTCCTTACCACTGTGGTCTTCCATGTCTTCAATCGGAAGGACCTGCCCCCGACTCCATCAGGCCTTAACGAGGCTACATAACAGCTTCGTGCCATCTTCTGATCACCTTTATGTTCTCCAACACCATTCCTGGTAGGGAACTTGATCTTCACATGATAGGTTGAGGCAACAGCCTTAAATGCATGAAGTCCAGTTCTTCCAAGGATAGCGTTGTATGTTGAATCCGCCTTGATTACCAGGAAGTTCAACATCTGAGTGGCCTCCTTGGGCTCTTGCCCAATAGTTACAGGCAGCTGAATAGTCCCTTCAACTTTGGATTTTACTCCATTAAATCCGTATATAGGCATGTTATTTGGGGTCAACTGAGAATCAGTGTATCCCATCTTCACAAACGCATCATGAAACAGAATGTCAACGGAAGCTCCATTTTATATCAAGACTCGCTTCACCTCCGAGTTTCCAATCATAGGAGTTATGACCAACGGGTCGTCATGGGGGAACTTCACTCCTTCCAAGTCTGAGTCATCAAAGCTAATCGCTACCTCAGTTTTTGCACGCTTCGGGGCCTCTCCCACGATGTGCAACACCTCTCGGGCATAAGCCTTTCGAGAGTTCCTAGTTGTCCCGGCCGCAGTCGGGCCTCCTGAGATCATGTTGATTACTGGCCTTCGGGGCTGTGGGTTGCGATCTTGATCGTCATCCCTTCTATTATAGTCTCTTCTCTGATTACCACGGTCTTCACCCTTAGTGAAGTGTCTCAGCTTCCCTCTACGGATCAAAAACTCGATCTCATCTTTGAGTTGCTTGCAATCGTCAGTGTCATGCTCCACGTCTCTATGGAATCTGTAATACTGATTCTGGTTTCTCTTTGCGGGATCACCCCTGAGTGGCTTCGGCCATCTGAAATCCTTATCATTCTCAATGTCCAACAAGATTCGACTCCTAGGAGTATTCAACCTTGCATACTCAGTGAACCTTGACCTTTGGTTCTTCTTAGGGGCAGAGTCGGAGTCCTCGCTAGTTCGGGGATACTTGTCCCTAGCATCATACTCTTGTTCTTGCTTCCGCTTGTTGTTCCCTCCATTGCCCAATGCGGCTTCCTTCTTGATGCTGTCCTCAGCTTTTATATACTTGTCCGCCCTTCGTTGGAGTTCATCCATGCTTTCAGAGGGGTGTTTTGCCAACGACCTCTTAAAAAAGAGATCCGTGGTTCCATGCTGCAAGGCTACCATGGCTACCTTATTTTCCAAATCAGTGATATTCAGGGTCTCCTTAGTGAATCGCTTGATATAATCTCTTAAGTTCTCATTCTTTCCCTGTGTTACATACATAAGGGATGCGGAGCTTTTCTCATGAATTCTTCCGCTAATGAATTGACTGACAAAAGCGGTACTCAACTCCTTGAAAGAGCTAATCGAGTTTGGAGGTAAACGACTATACCAGCGTTGCGCCATGCCCGACAGGGTTTGGGGGAACGCCCTACACTTAAGGGCATCGTTAGCAGGCTGCAGTAACAATGCGCTCGTAAACGTTCTAACATGAGTTGCGGGATCCCCCGTTCCATCGTAAGCTTTGATTGTCGGCATCTTAAACTTTCGGGAGATATGTGCGTTCATCACCTCCTCAGTGACTGGAGGGGTTGGATCATCAAGATCTCCGTGCAGCATCAGATCTTTGGGGTTATTCTTGGGGAGTTCCACCCTTGTAGTTCCTCTGGTTGGGGCTTCAGCCCTTCGGTGTCTCCTTGAAGACCTCTCCAGATCTATGAAGGGAATCCCTCCTGAAGTCGGAGGAGGTCGAGTCTGATTAGGGTTCTGTCTCTCTAGCTCCCTTGCTTGGTCGTCCTTCAGCTTCTGAATCTCGGCTTCATAAGCCTTAATTTTCTCTGCAATTGTTAAAGGACCATCACGGTTTGATGGATTCCTCCTCAGAGGTTCCTTACTAGCACGTCGCCTCCTTGGGGCTTCGTCTCGATCATCGTCTTCAGACGACGAGTCTCCAGTATAAGGACCAGAGTAATCATAGTATCCTGGTTCAGGAGGGGCCGGGCCTCTAAGATAAGGGGGTTGTTGTTGCCCATGGATCAGCCGAGCATGACCGCTTGGTCCTGGATCCCTTGGATCCTGGGGGTAGTTAGGCAGCCCATATAGTGGGTTGGTATTCAAGGGAAGATCCGTAGTGTGAATCTGTATCCTTGGTGGTAGGTTGTCAGGATTGAAAAGGGGAGGAACCACCATCTGAAGAGGATTGGTTTCTTGATTTGCTTGGTTACCCACAGGCAGCGTACTCTCAACGTGGGGATCCGCCCCTAACTGTTGAGAAACTTGAGATTGGGTGATCATACCTGATGTTGGAGGAGCCTGTTGGATGATCGCCCCTGATGCTGGGGGCACCGGCTCAGTGGCAAGTGGAGTAGAGTTGAGAGGTACGGCCTCAGTTGAAGCTGGTGTTATTCTTCGTGTGTTCACCATGGTTGATGTCGTCTTCCCACAGACGGCGCCAAATGTTGTGGAATAAAAAGTAGGGTATACTTATTGCGTATTAACTACTAGGGTTTGTGGGAGCTTCGAGCTTTAATGGCTGTTCTTGTGTTCGTGGCTGAATCTGCCTTCACAAGATGCCTACGTACTTCGATGAATATCAAAGATCAAGCCAAAAACGTAGTTCAGAGAATGAGGGGTCAGGCCCTTTATATAGGCTGTAGGAGCCTTAGAATTATGGTAGGATTCGGAGACTTGGTGGACAAGTCTTCCTTGAGGAAGGTTCCAGATCTATTCCTTGTAGGAATCAGTTTCCATATCGAATTGGATGCCTTGGTGGCTAAGTCTGATGGAGATAATATCCTTATCCAACTCTTATTGCTGAGCTATTTTTCACATCTAATATTAATTACAAAATTAATATTTAAAATAGGGTTTTGGACCCTGTTGGTGGGCCCCACGTTTGGACCATACCGGGTCTAATTAATGCAACATTAAATGTGTCTTTAGGGCTTATTTTTATCCCATATCAACCATCCTGGGGCAGAGCCTGTCGCACTTGTGCGGTTTGCCTTGGATCACGTGGTTTGCAGGCTATTGCGTGAGCCCATGAATTTACCCAGAGCGCACCCGAAGGGTAGCGGCTGCGAATTCCCATGTTAAAAAAAAAAGTGAATTCTTAATTATCAAGAAAAGAAAAAATTCAAATTATGAGTTATAACCCATAAGAAACGATGGTTGGCTAGGGTGGGCAATCACTAATAGCATCTTCAGCCATCACATATCCAAGATTAAATATTCACATGATATGTTTTAATTAAAAATTATAAAAATTATGTAAAAATATTGTCATTTCAAAGGTTGTTCTTATTAACTATATATGCTGAATCACTAAAGATTCCACATCATCCATATCAAATTAAAATAATATATATATTATATTTATAATAATTTAAAATAATAATAGCTTATCATTTTTAAAATATAAATAATCAATATAACTAATTCCATTAAAATATAAACATCTTATAAATTAAACAAATTTTATATAATTAATATTTTATCAATCATTTTAGAGAAAATGACCAAAATGCCTATTTTTCACAAGTGTTTGCCCAAAATACTGATTTTGAAAAAAAGTGCCCGAAATACCGACGGGATACGGAGAATCGTCCTCCGTGTTAGCATGATGCAGAGCATCGTCCTCCGTATTACGTATATACGGAGCTGCGTCTACCGTGTTATGCATGATACGGTGGACGGTGTTCCGTGTTAGGTGGGTGCGCAGCACTGTCACGGAACACGGCACAACGTATCATGCATAACACAGAATACGCAGTTCCGTATCATGCCCTATTACGGAAGATCGTCTTCCGCAACACACTCCCTATCACGGTACACGATCTACCGTGCCCCGTCGGTATTTTGGACAAACAACATTTATTTTTGATTATTTTGGACCACCACCCATCATTTTATAAGATAGCATTATATATAATGATGGATCACCATTCAAAAGTAACAATTCAGATGGATGCTTAACCGATAAATTTAACAAGATTCCCATAAACCGAGAATGATGGATGCTTGCTTGTTTCATTATTTAAATATTGCAGATGGAGGTGACAAAAGAAAGAAAGTAGGAAAGCACTTCAAAAGAGATCCGAGTTGTTTGAATTACATATATACACACAAAATGTGAAAGAGAGTGTTTGGAATGGCATCAATGCAAATGTCTTTGCTTTGCCCCCACCTTCTTCTTTCAACACTCTGGATTCTAGTACTCCTTGTAGACTTTAGTATTGGCCTTACGGTACTATTTTTTCTTTGTTGGTGTAATTTCGGACTAGCATAATATATTGGAGTTTTATTTGTTACCAATGCATTTTAGAAATTTAAATTTATTCCCTGATCTGTCCAAATTAACGAAAAAGAAAGAGATCAAGTTTACGTGCTGATGTATGTGTCCTGTGATCCAAAATCATTTAACGATCCATCCCTCGAGCTTAAATTAGAGCTTAAATTATTAATTGTATGGGTGAAATCTTAAAATAAATTATAGAATAGTGATCGTATTTAATATTAATTTAAAAAATGTGATTAAAGTTTCAACTTTACGAATTAATTGTCGATTTTTTTAAAACACTTAAACTAAAGTTGACCATTATTTTATGAACTTAAAAATTTGATCACATTTTTTAAATTCAGTATAAAATATGATCATCATTTTATAATTTATTCAAAATCTTATTTCTTAATTGATAATTTTTAACATCAGAACCGACTGGCCAATCACTAAGAGCAAAATGCTAGGATTAGCAGCCAAGAATAAAATCAAATATTGATCAACGGCACTATCTTATTATTCAAACACGTTATACAAGTAAGATGTAGGAATGCGTCTTCATTTTATTTCCTAAAATAATATCACGTACGTTAATGCACCTGTAGGAAAAATGCATCAATCTGATATATATTATAATTATATGTGCATGCAACTAATCTTAATAATAATTGAATTTTCATGATCGAACTCCCAACTTCCGTTCACATACACACGATATGTACATTGGGTGAATTAGTTAGCGGTATCTATCAAATGAGAGCAAAATGCTAGGATTAGCAGCCAAGAATAAAATCAAATATTGATCAACGGCACTATCTTATTATTCAAACACGTTATACAAGTAAGACGTAGGAATGCGTCTTCATTTTATTTCCTAAAATAATATCACGTACGTTAATGCACCTGTAGGAAAAATGCATCAATCTGATATATATTATAATTATATGTGCACTAAGCATGCAACTAATCTTAATAATAATTGAATTTTCAAGATCGAACTCCTCCCAACTTCCGTTCACATACACACGATATGTACATTGGGTGAATTAGTTAGCTGTATCTATCTAGCTTCTTTAATAATTTTAAACGCAGTGGCACAACCTGAGGTAGGTCAACTTGGTAAATTTAGAGCATCGAGCTACCTGCGAGTATATATATTGTATTCCTCATTATTTCATTATGATTTGTATGTTAAACACATGTTCGGTGTTATTAATCAAACGGTCTATTAATATGGCTGGTCACCTCTTAGATAGGTAGTCGTATTATTTCCAAATCGAGTTATTAATAGGAGGGATGTTCCTGTTAATCTTAATATTGTATTATCAGTAAATTTGGCAAATTAATAAAATCTCGTTGCAATTGTCAAAAAAATTTAAGAAATGTATTTAAGGATTAATCAAATTTTAGAACTGGAATTGATAGAACATTTTGTAATAATTAATCAAATGATTAATATGTTTAGAACCATAACAATACATAATATATCAAAAGTTTGATACACAAATTAAACACCGTGATCAAGATTAAATTGTGGAAAAACTCATTTGACTCGGTGCATGTCGTTCAAGGCAATGACATATTGTACTTTAGCATGCAACATCTTATTAAAAACTTTAACAAGTACTATAATTTAGGGGTGTCAATTTCGGGTAACAGGTCGGGTTCGTGTCGAGTTTGTTGTACATGATCCTGTTTTTGGGTCAACCCGAACCCGGTCCAAACGGGTTGAAATTTTCAACCCGAACCCGACCTGTTATGTATCTGATCAACCCGAAAATGACCTGTTTTGACCCGAAAATTATTAAATATTAATTATTATAATTATATTAAATTATTTTTATTTATAATATATTAAAAAATTCTATAATAACAACTTTATAAGATGATATTTGAATAAAATTATTTAAATAATATATAAATATATGATAAATCTATATATTTTGCAATATAATTATATATTTATATATAATATATTATATATAAAAAAAATTCGGGTTGGGTTCGGGTACATGGGTCAACCCGAACCCGACCCGAACCCAACGGGTAAAAATTTACCCAACCCGAACCCGACCCGAAACGTAAAAACCCCAATCCTAATTCGTATTTTTCCGTGTCGGATTCGTGTCGGGTTTCGGGTCGTATTGGATTTTACCACCCCTACTATAATTCAAGAAAACGTTGTACACAGTATTAGATAGTCTATTTTTACAGCTAATTTACTCTTGCATTTCGTCGCAAATGACAAGTCATGTATTGGAAGCTTCATAAGAGGTTTAACAAGAAAGAAATGTCTTCTAAAAAATAAGACCATGAGGTAATCTTTACGTGAAACCACTTTTTTAAATCCTCCTAATCAAGATTTAGCATATTTAGATTACTGTACGTTTATGGTTAGCATATCTTGGATAGCACATGCATGTGAGATAGATAACCAATGGTTTTTTCACGGAGAATCCCATGAATTTAGGTTTCACAAAATTTCAACAAGAAAACAAATAAAGATGTTAAAAGACGAGATGGGGGATCAAGAATCATGATTTTTGAAAGGAATGGCATAAAATGAAGAGCATTTCCTTGTGTTCAAGGCACACAAACTTCACTTAAAACATTTCTTTAAACCTAATCCAACCATTCAATAACTTTCCCATTCCCCTATCAATAATTTAAATTTGACCCCCACACTCTCCTATAAATGCTTTTCCCTATTAGCTGTTACTTATTAGTACGCTTTTATAATCATGCTACATGCTTTTGCCTTGCCTTACTCTTATCTTTTTCTTCCCCTACACAACACACACTTCTAGCAAACTTGCCCCTCCAATGTGTATATAAATATATTGTACATTTGTACTGATTTTATTATTTTCTCAAAACCACAAAAATAGGAGATGTCACCACCAACCTGTCTCACTTCCACCACATCTCTAGAATCAACCCACTAAACATGTTTTTCTTCACACCAATAGCACTCTCAAGTCTCAACCATCCCCTAATCAGCAATCACACCCTACCCATAAGGGAGATAATGCAATACTGTCAACTTAATTTTTGTTAATGTTATCTTTTGAACGTTTAGTTGTTGAACATGTTACACACACACCTATTGTTTGGATAATCATTAGGAGGAGGGTAAATGGAGAGTGTCTATCACCTAATCAAAGACTATCAACTTTGATGGAGAAGGAAATATTCATTAATCAGGCTTTCGAAAATGAAACATTGAAGACCTTGATCTAAACGCGTATTTATCTTTGGTGATTAATGCAATGAAAATCAAAATTACAACTAATCTTTGGAAAATATAAAGTGTACTACCAGTACCAGATGATTAAGGCAATTATATATTAAAGTGATCATTGCGGAAAGTGGGAAACACAAGAAAATCAATGTAAAGAAAATACACTGCCTATTGGCCATGGATGGATGCAATTAGTTGTATGATGGTATTCGCTAGCAAATTAGGTTATAGATAGGAAAGTGCATTATAGCTTACTTGTAGGCATTTAGCTAATCTACAACTTGTCTTAGCTGGGAATAATTTTCACATAATGGTCTCTATTTTCCAACCAATTAGAACAACGGTAATCTCACACTCTCCCCCCTCTCCATGTTCATATATCTCATTTAAATTTTAATTCATTTATTGAAATTATTAGTCAAACAGTTGGGAAGTCCTCGCTAGGTAACCATTCAATTCACACGTAATTATTTGGGATTAATTAGTTAATGTTGGGGTTAGTGCATGAGTTAACCAAAAAAAAATGAGAGACAGACAGGGCACAGGGGAGGGGTACATATATATAAAAGACATCATGTGAAGTTGCATGAAACAAAATAATGAAAGTGATTTATTTATGAGAGATTGTCAGGAAGAGGAAAGTGGGTGGTGGTGTTGGTGTTAATAATTTAAGAGAGGAGGGGGATAGATACGATAGTTTGCTAGCTAACAAGTACGTTTGGCATCTCTACAGAAGACGATGATAATGGGAGTCACAAGAAGTAGATGCATTTGAAAAGAATCAATTGACCTAATTAATTAAATTGTGACAAGCCACAGAAATTAAAGGGTAGAGTAATTAAGCAACATCAGGGTGTGGGGGGTGGGGGATTTCGGTCTCTTGTATTTTGTTGCAAAGAATCATAACTTCTCTTTCTCATCCTGCACATCCTCCACAACCAGTAAACTTCTCCCTTAATTATATTGTGGTCACACCCGGCCCTTTTGGTGCCATCTTTTGGCCCCATCCCCCCATCAATTTCTTCACTATCCTCTGCTAACTTCTGATCTGCCTTCTTTATGTTTAATTATGACTAGTGATAAAAATAATTTTCACGCGCTGATATATAAAATTGTAAAATGTGTAGAACAATTAATTACTCTGTACGCTTTTTTGGAATACAACACAAGTATTTTTTCAATATCCTCATGTTGAAATATATTCATTATAAAGAATGATTCTATAGTTAGATATAAAGAATAATTAATTACTTAGATGCGTGGTGCATGATCCACACACAAGCATTGAGATTCATCATAGATTTCAGATTTACAAAGACCATTCCTTGGATGGTCTTGTTCATACATATACAGATCGATCTGATTATTTCTCCTTTTATTTTTATTCTTGGTTTCTCGAACTTTGACTAGATTATATGTATACTACTACCATTTTGCCGTTTCAAACTTCGACCCTAAGTTAGTACTACCATATCAATAATCTCAATATAATTAAAGTTAAATCTATACTATTATATTAAAGCCGAAACATTGAAAGTTTTGGTTTTCGGTTTGGTTATCCTGGTTTTCGGTTTGGTTATCCTAATTATTAAAATAAATAATTAAATTACAAAAATAACTCAAAAAGCTAATTACTAGTGTTAACGTAATTATATTCGGATTAAAATTCCTTCATCCACTTCTACCTGGACTCTTTTTTCTGCTCCAACAATTCAATTATTCATTTTTTCTAAAGAATTTACTTCTAATTAAAATACTTTACCATTTAATTTAAAACTAATATTACAATAATTAATATATATCCAAAATATCACACCATATCTTTCCGTAATTATTTTTAGTAGTAATTTTTGTAATTAAAACATGGGGTACTTTTTAATTTAAAATTAATCTTGCGATCATTAATATACACCCAAAAATATCTCACCATATATACAAATCATTATTTTTATTAATAAATAACAATCGTTAGATCAATAATAAGATATATTATATGATTAAATTAATTTACTAAAAATTCAAAGTTCGAACCCGTCAACGACATTTTTAATTTAGAATTTTACAAAATAAAATTTAAACCATGCATTTCATTATATAAATTTATATTAAATTAAAATTAAAAAATTATTAAAAATAAAGATTATATAAAAACATAATTATAATGTTAAATAAATTTTATAACCTATCAAAAGAAACTCGTGCTTCGCACGGGTTATAAACTAGTAATTAATATTAGAGGGTGTTTGGCATTGCTTAAAATAAGTTACTTTTGACTTAATAGTGGTGTTTTTAACTTAAAGGAGAAAGTAAAGTTGTTTACTTTAAGTTGAATGAATGTGTTTGGGTAATTTTACTTAAAGTTAAATGGAGGTTTAATAATTTTGACTTAAAGTGAAATTTGACTAAAAAAAGTTTTAATTCATAATATTTAAACTTTACAAGAATTGTGGAAAAAAAAAAAACTCCATAAGTCATAAGTCAAAAATATCTAAATGAAACTTATGACTTAAAACAGTTTTTTAACTTAAAGACGGCTTAAAGCGCATGTACCCAAACACGCCATTTACGACTTAAAGCCACAAACTCCTTTAAGGAGATGCAGCCAAACGGGCTCTTAGTCAAGCCACTGAAATACGTAGGATATCACGGGACGTTCAGCTATTTTAATAGGACCTAATTAAAATTTTAAAAAAAATATTAAGGGACCACTAATTTTTACGTTTTAGTAAATAACAAATGCAGGATTGCTGCCGGGCGCTAGCTATCTATCCTTTTACGGGTCTACAAATATAATGTGATGAAAACCTGTTCTATTTGAATTAATACTACGAACAACTAGTTGTACTGTATAATTATTTAAATATTCAGCGGTTACGTTGCTTGGGGCCTTGGGGGGGGATCTGTACTCTGCAGCTGCACCATGCAATCAGCTGTACTCTTGTACGTGGACCTTTAGAGATTTTTCATTTAATTGAGTATCCGTCTGTTTTCTATTTGAATTGAAGTATACATTAATCATGTTTGTAAATTTTGATAATCGGAATAATTTGATTAAGGTTTTGATTAGCAATCTCCGCAAATTAATATCGGAATGATATATTAGAACAAGAATTAAATTATTTTTAATATTTTAATAATATTTTTTTTTTGGTAGTTGAACACACGCACCCGGCCACGAGTCGAACTCTTGATCTCTCTTAGACAATCCAAGACCTTAACCACTGCATCAACCCTTTGTTGGCAATATTTTAATAATATTAATCTTATTAAAATATAAAATACAATTCAAAATTAATTTATAATGATAAATTGAATTTTTAAAATCAAATCGATCAAATTTTTTTTAGGATAAACGATTTATCGTTAAATTTTGAAAATTGGACCATTTTTGAAAAATGCGACAATTTTAGAATATTGCATTGGCTCACAAATGCACACACATTCACATTGTTTTTTCCATATACTTAAATTTTATTCTAAAATTTCGAACTTAGATTGACTTGATAAGTTTGCCGAGTTATTAGTACTAGGACTAATTCTAAACGGACTAATTTGAAAGTACTCGCAATAAATATTCAGATAAAAAATTGGATATGATAAAAATATTAATTTTACAAATTAAATTATTGGTATGGACTATATATGTATCATATAATGAATTACATATTATTCCAAAAATGAAATTAATTGAATCGGCACATATTATTCATATTCTTATCAATATATATTTCTATAAATAAATTAATTTTAATTCATATTCGAAGGTTGTAACTTTTGAATAAGTTTCAGAAGAAAATTGTCAATTATATATATAATTGGGTATACATAGAGGGTTGAGTCCTAGTAAAAAATTTCTTAAACATAAATTTATAAACTCTTTTTGTCCAATACATGTATAACTTGGATTCGACATCAATTATTAAATAAAATATTTAAATTTTATTAATACACACTATTCATAATTAAAACATATATTTTTTTCATTTTATAATTTGTCAAAAATATATTTGTAACATTTTTTTTACAAGGAAATAATTTTTTTTGTAATGAGTACTAAACATAATATGTCTTATATTAAAATATTTTGTATTTAAAAAGAATTTATATTTAATGCTGATCCTATATGGTGATTATATAATGAGATGAATGAGTGAATCTTGGAAGCCACTCAATTAAATTATTAGGTTATCATGTTGGTTAAATTTATTTATTTTACTTTTTTATTTTTCTAAATTTTGTAATGCCTATTCTGAGTTGGTCCAAATTATTATATCAAATTTGACCTGATTTGACTTAAAAACTGATTAATATCCTAATAATGAAAAATCAACTCAGAAAATATGTCCGTTCGAGTTATGACCAAGTCAGCCCATTTTAAAAACACCGAATTTTATTAAAGAGCACTCAGCTAACTTGTTATTTTCAGCTACTACAAATTTTCACTATTGTGCAATTTTACCAAACGCGAATACCAGGCCAGTTACAAAACTGGCCGTCCCACTAATTGTTGTCCCTTAAAAATGAATCTAATTTCTGGACTTAAAATTTTTTATTACTACGACTATGGCTGCTTTTGTATGTGTAAAGGCAATATAGACATATGTAATTACCAACTGAAGTTGAAAACACATTTAAACGTTGTTTAACCTCTTCTTTTGTTATTGCTTTTGTGTTTCTTGGAAAGAACAATATGTAATTCACTGGAATGCATTCATACAGAAAGTGACTTCTTTGTAATATATAGAAGATCGATTTGGGTAACAGTGACATATATTACTTGATAGAGGTTATATATGTGGTGCTGAGCCAAACAGTGTGCTAAGATTATATCTTAATAAGTGTTAACGGAGGAATTTGGTGATAACAAATTTCGGAGGTTGTTAGAATAGAGAATTATGAAAATAGGGGGATTTGAGATTTTGGATATTTGGGGCTGGACTTGAGAGGTATCTCGATTTGTCTCGTGTATCGGATCCTTTTCCAAGATGCCTGCGTACCTTATATTTATAAGGATCAAGCCAACGCAGTTATGTGAAATTGATTTGTGTCTATCCCTTAGAGACTTTAGGGATAAACTTCATTAATCTGGGTAATTACTGATTTTATCTGATTTAATCTTATCGTTGTGATATCTTCCTGATTTGAAGAATATCGTTTGAAGATATTTTCCGTTATTAATTGATTGAGATTGATTATTTCCTCATTTCAAGGAGAGGATAAAACTTAGCGATTAAGTTATAATTATTAATCTGAATTAATAATTAATAATATTGGAAATTTGGGAGATTATTAGAGGTAACCGAAAATATGGCGTAACAACTACCCCCAGTTCTTCAGTGTGGCTTGCTGCAGTGGAGAACTAAGCATGCTTCGATCTTCCAAATTTCTTGAATCACTGAAACAGCTAGGAGAGGAAGATTAATAAATAATATGGAGCACCAAGGTGCCCGTAATATACATGTAGATGTAAATAAGACAATATGCGATATGTAAATAATAAGTTTTGTATGTGTAAGAAAATGTATTTTGGAGAGCCATCAAAGCATTATTCGCAGAGTCGTGCAAAGCATTTTGAGCAACATCCAGTCGAAAATGTCATATCTACCATGTCTTCTAGAGGGTATCCCCCTCAAAGGGGGTCATTTTCCTCAGAATTTTATAATACTCTCCTCAAAGGAGATCATTAGTACTCTCCTCAAAGGAGACCATTTTTGTCCAGAAATACCCTTCTCACAGGAGGTGGATTTTCCGAAACTCGAACCCTGATGAGGCGCCGGAAGTACGGACATCCCCCCCGGAAGTACGGTTTTTGCAAGGATTTGGTAATTTAGGGTACTCTCCTCAAAGGAGATCAGTTTTTGTTCAGAAATACCCTCCTCACAGGAGGTGGACTTTCCGAAGCTCGAACCTTGATGAGGCGCCGGAAGTACGGACATCCCCCCCGGAAGTACGGTTTTTGCAAGGATTTTGATAATTTGGGATACCCTCCTCAAAGGAGGTCGCTCCCCATTCCAGAAATACCCTCCTCACAGGAGGTGGATTTTCCGAAGTTCGCTTCATTTTACTAAGACTCTCGTTAGAGGAGATCGTCTTTTAAATAAATCACAAAGACCCTCCTTAGAGGAGGTCGTCTAACACAAAAAAATAAGGGAGACCCTCCTTAGAGGAGGTCATCTTCCCAAAGTCATATCAATATCCCAAGATTCTTCCAAAAAATATCAGCAACACTTGAAGGCTCTTCTAAAAAATCAACTCTTCGAATAAAAGTCTTCCAAAATATTACCCATACAAAGGAGGGCCTTCCAAAATAATTAACTCTTCGAACAAGAGCCTTCCAAAACTTATCCCTAGAAAAAAAGATCTTCCAAAATATTACCCACACAAAGGAAGGCCTTCCAAAATAATAAAATCTTCGAATAAGAGTCTTCCAAAATCATGTACCACGAAGATTACACCAAAAATCTTAAAAATCTTCGCAATTCAAATTCTGTCCAGATCTGTTTTTGACGTTTTTGATCATCTAAACGATTTTTTCTTGGAAAACACAAAACACGAAAGTTGTAGAGAACGAAAATATCTTTCCGGAAATATATGGCTCATCAAAAACAGATTTATAACGAATCGAGAATCAAAGAAAACGTCTGCTGTTTGATTTCTTGATGCTGAAAAACGAGATCTGTTTGTTTTTTGTGATTTTGACAATAGATCGATATATAATCTGAGAAAACTCAAAGAACGAAAGTTATAGGCAATTTAACAAGCTTTCCGAATCATTAAAAATCATCGAAATCCGACATGTATTGAATTTACTACGAATTTTATAAGATAATTAACTTGTATGGACAAAATCACAAGAAAACTTATCTTAATTCGGAATAGATCCACCGCCTCCACCGCTTAGCTCCTCCATTACAGCAGCTCCAGATCCATAATAACCCCGCATGCGTGTGAGTTGATTGTCCTCCACAATCAAAAATATATCCCCTCCTTCTAGCGCCAATTGTTAACGGAGGAATTTGGTGATAACAAATTTCGGAGGTTGTTGGAATAGAGAATTATGAAAATAGGGGGATTTGAGATTTTGGATATTTGGGGCTGGACTTGAGAGGTATCTCGATTTGTCTCGTGTATCGGATCCTTTTCCAAGATGCCTGCGTACCTTATATTTATAAGGATCAAGCCAACGCAGTTCTGTGAAATTGATTTGTGTCTATCCCTTAGAGACTTTAGGGATAAACTTCATTAATCTGGGTAATTACTGATTTTATCTGATTTAATCTTATCGTTGTGATATCTTCCTGATTTGAAGAATATCGTTTGAAGATATTTTCCGTTATTAATTGATTGAGATTGATTATTTCCTCATTTCAAGGAGAGGATAAAACTTAGCGATTAAGTTATAATTATTAATCTGAATTAATAATTAATAATATTGAAAATTTGGGAGATTATTAGTGGCAACCGAAAATATGGCGTAACAATAAATTACAATAAATTTTTAAAAAGGAATTTCATGGCATTTGAGAAGATAAATATAAATTTGAAAAGGACATGGTATAGAAGGCCACAGAAAGTGTAGCACCTAGCTGGCTAGCTACGAAGGCCTTTGCCATTACAAATAAAAGTCTCGTAAAATTGGAATCTAATGCTTTCTTCGGTAACTCAGACTGGCTAGGATTGATATTCCTGCAGTTTTGCTTTTGCGTTGGACAAACATAATTTCATTTGAATATTATCTTAATTACTTACAATTTATAGTGACTTATTAGAAAGTTGACATGCATGCATGAACGGTACGGATATGTGAAAATTACTCCTTTGAAAAGAAAGAGTTAAACTACATCGCCAGTGTATATGTGCAGGATTAAGCATTCTATGTTACTAGTAACCTGTGTAAATGATGTATTGATGTGTGTTGCAGACTTGCAGTGCACCATGACAACACTGGCTCTCTGCTCACTTACATTTACCAGTTCATTGTTTTTCATATATTCACACCTTCATTAATAATACTTGTTGAGATTTGAAAAGATAGACATTTGGAACTCGGAAGAGATGCAGCATACAAATACACACACAATACAAATAAACAATACATATGATGCAGAGGCTCTGATAAATGTGATAAAAAATGTTCATTAAGAAAACGAGCTGGAGCTGAGCGATTGGTATGTACGACTTAAAATTATTCGATTCAAACTCGGCTTGTTAAAACTCGAAAATAGTTACATATATTCAATTTTTTCATAATATTTCTAATATTTTAAGTTTAAAATTGCAATCAAAATATATAATTCGCGAATCCTTTAGGCATAATCGATTAAAACTTGAGATTAGCTTGGGAAGAAAGTGATAATTAGTTGAGTCATGTGTGGGCATGAACCATTTTTTCGTTTAAAATTGTTCTGTTCGCGAGTTGTTCGTTAATGGATGGCGTTCGGCTCGGTTCGTTTATGTTCGATAAATACTCGAGTGCAGTTCGTTTCGTTAACGAGTTCGAGCTCAAACATAATTTTTGTGGCATAAAAAAGCTCGGCTCGATTCGTTAAGAAAAAATATTAAGCTCAACTCATTTAATCAATTCGTGAACTAGTATACAGAGGGAAATCACTTGTCTTAACCGCGCTTGGCCAAAATTATAAGCTTTCAACATATCACATTTACTAATTACTACTATTTACGGGAAATATCTTTTAACGACCGATCTGTCAGAAACTCGAGCTCGCATGTATGTATATATAATGTTAAATTTATTTATTGATACTGTATTGTGTATATAACTATACTTATAACACAAGTAATACGGAATGTTTGCATATACCGTATAGCTGTGTAGGTGTGATTCAAGAAAAAGCAAGAAGCATCGTCAGACATACATTATATGATATATACAGACGTCGCAGTAGTACACAAGATAACAAGCTAGGCTAGCTGTAATGAACACTTTCACCAAGGTGGTGCATGATTCTCTATATATCTCAACTTTCACTCTATGGAATCCTAACAATTAAAGTCATAACCAAACAATTCTCCCTATCTCACCCCTTTCTGATTGACAAAGCACAAGTGACAAGGCATCTTTTCTTTCCTCTCCATATCCAATTTTCATTTTTGTCAAATAGCTATGATAAGATACTAAATATTAGAGGAAAGAGAACATTGAAAACAACCTAAACCAATTATTCATGAAATAGAAAAAACAGTCTATTTATAATTATTTCGCAAAAGAAGCATCATTTTTATTGTAGGGTTTTATATCAAACGGGCTACTGATCTCATTAAAAAGTATCAAGTAGCTCCCCAGTCTCCACGGGGACTCATTTAAGCCACTAAACTAAGAAATATATCATTTGCCCCCCTGCATTCACAAAAATAATACAATTTATGGTGGCCTAAGTGTCTTGGATAAAATTTATGGTGGCCAAAAAAAGTTCAATCTTGGATAGATTGTATTATTCTCACTTAGGCCACCATAAATTGTATTATTTTTGTGAATGCAGGGGAGCAAATGATATATTTCTTAGTTTAGTGGCTTAAATGAGTCCCCGTGGAGACTGGGGAGCTACTTGATACTTTTTAACGAGATTAGTGGCCCGTTTGATATAAAACCCTTTTATTGTATAAATTGGTTAGATTCTTGTTGAGGTGATTTACTTTTTCAATACGAGGGGTTTACAATGCCTAATGAGTCACTTTCCTGTATATGGCCTAACAATGGTCATGTTTGGTTCTCGTCATTTTCTAAACTTTTTTTTTTTTAATTTTCTCACGTAATTTCACTTCATTTACATCTTACAACAAGGTGTTACATTTGTACGATTCTGTTGGAATAATTAAGATTTTGCCTAGTCCTGGAATTCTGGAAAACGCCTAGCTAGACGCAATTTAAAAAAAAAAAAGATGGTATAATAGCTAGGGAATAAGGTTAATTGAAGAAATGATCAAGCCAGCATGTGTAGGCAGAAAAAGATGGCATGTTTGGAGTCATATTCCTTCTCAACCCTACCAAGATTAATTGTCATTTGCTTTTATTATTGCCTCACCTTTCATGCATGCACACAATGTAAAACGTCTTCTCTTAATGCTAAGAATAAGTATATGCCACCCCCCATATATTTCTTAAAAAGCAAAGGCATATTTTGCAGATTTTTTTTAACACTGTTTGTGTTTCTGAAAAGTACTATGTTACTGGTCCCCTGTAAATATTATTATTCGATAAAATGTAATTTATAAATATCCACCCATTTTGACCAATAATCATCATTCGCACCCATACACATATATGCGTTTTTGTGTAGGAATCTGTAAAAGAACGGGCACGAAAGAGTTGAGATTTGTATGTAAAACAGGACAAGTTACGTGATATAACGCCAAATAGGACATATTGATAATTGATAATGATGATTCCAAAAGAAGTCTAACCTAGCTAGCTAACTACCAACAACTCATACATATTAAATAATTAGAATGGAAATATTTGTAAAAAGTATAATTGACTACATATAATTCAAGAAATTCTGGAAGAGAAGTAACCCTACTGTATCGTGCTATAATTATTAGTTGGCTCTATTATGAAATTTCTCTAAATTTTTATATATATATATATATATATATATATATATATATATATATATATATATATATATATATATATATATATATATAGGGGCTACTCCAATACAAACCTCCTTAAAATACAAAC
Organism: Saposhnikovia divaricata; assembly: GCA_036435485.1. Lineage (NCBI taxonomy): Eukaryota > Viridiplantae > Streptophyta > Magnoliopsida > Apiales > Apiaceae > Saposhnikovia > Saposhnikovia divaricata. Next base: position 34,615,942 of record CM071600.1, read on the forward strand.
CTACAAACCAAGCATAATTTAATATTTCAAGCTAATCTAATGACCAAACTAGGGGTACCCCAATACAAAAAATGCTTAAAATAATTGGCTCTATCCAACAAAAAAAATAAAAAAATAATAAAAAAATAATAAAAAAATCACTGTTCACGTGATGACGAGGCAGTGGATTTCACTGGTTAACGGTGCTTCGCACCTTCTTGTACGGCGCTTCGCGCCTTTATCATTCTAAAGTTGTAAGGAATGGCAATCAAGGGTAAAGGCAATAGACGATTGACGGGTGTGTCGAGAGCCTTCGGCCCTCATGACTACCTAACTCATCCGTTTACTGTCTTAAATGCTTCGCATTTTCACGACAAGTTTTTTTTTTTTTTTTTATGGATAGAGCCAATTATTTTAAGCATTTTTTGTGAAGGTACCCTTGGCGGGAACCTTAGAATAAATGAAATATAATTAATTTAGTGTTGGTTTGTAGGTTTGTATTTTAAAAGTGGTTTGTATTTGAGCACTTGCCTATATATATATATATATATATATATATATATATATATATATATATATATATATATATATATATATATATATATATATATATTGGGTGCCCTTTCACAATCACGGATGCCTACAAAATGTGAAATCAGCTAAAGTAATGACAATGTATCATTGCGCCAGGTGCAATGAAACATTACGCCAGCCTATGAAGGTTTCCAACTGACCCTTTACGCCTGTCGTAGTATTGTTACATTGCGGTAACAATTTTTTTTAATTTAATTGATTAAATGTAATTTATATAATTAAGTTAATGGATGCGGTTTAAAAAACAAAGATTATTAGTGTAATATGTTATTTTTTCTTGAAATGTGCTTTCTAACCTTGTAGATTTGAAACAATATTTATTTGAATTATTAATAAGAAAATTAACAAAAAATTTGACAAAAATTACAAAATAATAATAACAGATATTAAAATATGTGAAACTGGAAATATTTGTTATTATTTTATTATTATTTATTACAAACATTTTTGTCTTAATAATTTTATTGATATTATTATTTATTAAGAATAAAAAAATAGGGAAAATTGAAATTATGAGTATTATTACAATCATTAATATTATCAATAATTTCTTATTTTTATTATTAATTTGAATTTTTTGAATTATTAATAATAGAAAGTAAGGAAAAATTACAAAAATAAAAGAATAAACAAAACAATAATACTGAAAAGACATATTAGCCATTAATGGTTGTCGCAATGAAACATTGTGCATGTCGCAATGAAACATTGCGCCAACCGGGGATATTTACATACCCCTCCCCTGCATTACTTCTTCTTTATAGTGCTTTACACACCCAAACACACACATCAACGGCGAGTTCAAGCGATTTTAGGCGATTTCAGGCGATTTCAATCATCGACATCTTCTAATAGGTATAAGTTGCATCAGTCATCAATTATTTATTAATAATTTATTCAAATTTATTTAGCAAAAAAAAAAAATTGCTCAAATTAGAGTTGCAATTAGGGTTTTTATCCCCAATTGAGTTTTTATCCCATAAATTATTTGTACAGCTCTAATTGTAATTGATTTTGCAGAGAGAAGAAGATCAAGTGGAACAAGGACTAGGTCGAGCTCGACTTTCAACTGTACTCGTAATGACATAAAGGTGTTTGATGAAAGTTCCCTTAGAATTTATATTTCCTGATTATTGCTTTGTGTCTTGTGTGTTACATAGAATTACTATATCTGTTGTATCTATATGTTGCTCTGCCATTTATGTGACACCAAGTGCATTTTAAACCTTCATCTGTTACATTTTTGAACTTTAGTCCTTAATTTCTATAGTTCTTGCATTTACACCTTCATTTGTTAGATTTTTTCAATTTAGACCTTGGTTTCTCTAGTTCATACATTTAGACCTTCATTTGTTAGATTTTTGCAATTTAGTCCTTGGTTTCTCTAGTTCTCGCATTTAGACCTACATTTGTTAGATTTTTGCAATTTATAATGTAAATGAGTTGATTGTAATTGTATTTAATTTAATTTGGTGAAATAACAAGAAAATATTGAAAAACTTCTATACGTTATTTTCATATCAATATTATATGTGCTTAAGAAAAAAAAATTAACTCCATGTTTTTATAAGTTTTGTTTTGTATAAAATTTGAACTCTTTTTTTTATACAAGTCAAATAATCATAAATTATTGAAAGAAGTAGTGTAATCTCAATATTATTCATGCTGAAGAAAAAAATAAGATTGAACTCACTTTTTTATAATTATTTTTTTTACATATAATTTAGAACTCCCTAATTTTATACACGTAAAATAAGAAAAACAAATTGAAAATACTTGTGTCATTGTTTGTATTATCAATATTATTCATGTTAAAGAAATAAAATAACACTCCATATTTTTATACGAGTCAAATAAAAGAAAATATATTGAAAATACAAGTATACATTATTCTTGCTTGTTTATCGATTTATGATTCAATGACTGGTACAAATGCATTTATTTTATTATATTGTTCAATAAATATGTTAAACTTCAAATAACGGTATTAAAATCTTAAACAAGTAAATTTGTATACATATTCTAATCATAACTGGTTAGAAATTGTATTTACATTCTTGTTTCACATGTGTTCGAGAATGTTTCAATTTATATACTTGAAATTAAAATTATATGTGTAAAAAGTATCTGGAATGCAATATTATTAATATTTTGAAATTTATATAATTAATTTTTAATTTTTAGATGCATATTAAAGATTTAAAGTAAAAAAAGAAAAAAAAATGCTAAAGTACCACCTGCCGCAATGTTTCATTGCTGTAGCCGCAGTGAAATATTGCAATACATGTAAGTTACCTGGCGGGTAGAAATATGTAACATATTTATTTTTTTCCTAGTTTATACTGATTATAAATTTTAAAATAAATATAACTACTTTTATATTTTTATCTTATAAAAACAAATTTATTAAAGAATAAATAATATTTTATGTATATTTAAATAAAACTATTTAAATAAAAATTTTATGTATATTTTTTTTAATAAAAAGAGTATATTAGTAAATTTTAATTTTAACACTAGAGAAAAATAAATATAACTAATTTAATAAATTATTTCAATTTGTTACTTCAGTCTCGATTTTCAAATATTTTTAATGTATTTAGACGAGGTCATTTAAAAAACTAAATTTTTATGTATATTTTTTTAATAAACAAATTACAATAGTAAATTTTAATTTTAACACTAAAGAAATATAAATATAAGTAATTTAATAAATTTGTTCAATTTGTGACTTCAGTCTTGATTTTTAAATATTGTAAATGTATTAAGATCGAGATCATAAATTTTAGAAAACAAAATTCTATTTAAATATTACTTTTATATCAATATTATATGTGCTTAAGAAAAAAAATTAACTCCATGTTTTTATAATTTTTGTTTTGTATAAAATTTGAACTCTTTTTTTTTATATAAGTCAAATAACCAGAAAATATTAAAAGAAGTAGTGTAATATCAATATTATTCATGCTTAAGAAAAAAAATAAGATTGAACTCACTTTTTTATAATTATTATTTTTACATATAATTTAGAACTCCCTAATTTTATACAAGTAAAATAAAAAAAACAATATTGAAAACACTTGTGTCATTATTTGTATTATCAATATTATCCATGTTAAAGAAATAAAATAATACTCCATATATTTATGCTAGTCAAATAAAAGAAAATATATTGAAAATACAAGTATACATTAATCTTTTTTGTTTATCGATTTATAATTCAATGATTAGTACATATGCATTTATTTTATTATATTGTTCAATCATTATGTTCAACTTCAAATGACGGTATTAAAATCTTAAACAAGTAAATTTGTATACATATTCTAATCATAATTGGTTAAAAATTGTATTTACATTCTTGTTTCACATGTGTTCGAGAATGTTTCAATTTATATACTTGAAATTAAAATTATGCGTAAAAAGTATATGGAATGCAATATTATAAATATTTTGAAATTTATATAATTAATTTTTAATTTTTAGATGCATATTAAAGGTTTAAAATCAAAAAAGAGAAAAAAAATGTTAAAGGACCACCTGCCGCAATGTTTCATTGCTGTAGCCGCACTAAAAAACAATCTTAATAACTCTTCTAAAGGTAAAATGAAGTTCTGACAAAAAAGAAGAAGATAAAACGAAGTTGTTGTAAGCAAATATTACATCAAAGTTTGAGAGTCTTTCCTTTATTAATTGACAATTGACAATTCAGAGGTTTTTTAAAATTTTTAATAATTCAAATTTTGTATATTATAAATTATTAATTAATCCTTTTCTCAGATTTGATATCTATCTAAATATATAAGAAAAATATTTATAACTAATTTTATTTGTGACAACCATATTAATTTTTGTATCTTAGAAAAAATAAATTTATTGTAACTAATTTTATTTTTAAAGTCTTATTACCAATTAGAAATAATATAAACAAAACTATCATAACAAAAAAAATAAACAAAACTAAACATACTCTTTTCTTGCATTGCCGCAATGAAACATTGAGGCTTCCGCAATGAACCCTTGCGGCAGAGTACTAGCTGGTGGTTGTGTGCAATTTCTAACCAACGGTGGTTATGGAAGGGCACCCATATATATATATATATATATATATATATATATATATATAAGATTCTGTAACATTTGATTCTTAAATTTAGACGAGATTCTATGTTATATTCGATATGTTAAACTTAATTGTTGTTAAAATTTGTAATTCTTACCATAACAAATATTTTTTATGAAAAATAAAGTATTAATATATATATATATATATATATATATATATATATATATATATATATATATATATATATTGAAAGCCACCTCATCTGAAATCTAAATTTGAAAAATTAATGCAGTGTAAATTATAGTTTAGTTTTATTTTTCGATTTAATTAGACATTATTATCTATATACATATATACATGATGCCACCTGTTCCTAATTTAGGGGATAATTTTTCCCTGATAAAAAAAAAATTGTAGCATCAAAAAAATTATTAGGTTGGGGCAATTTTTTTTTTTTTTTATAAAAATTTAAGGGGATCATTTATAATTTATACTCCTTCCGTCCTACTCATTTCTTTACATGTTTTCAGTATTGCTTGACATGTATTTTATGGTGTATATAGAGTATAGTCCATAACTTATTTTTAAAATTTTCTTTTTTTGAATAAAAATTTTAACATTAAATTTTTATTCAGAACAAAAAAAATTTAAAAAAATTATGATTCTATATTTTTTAGGAGCCTTAAAATGTGGGCTATGCCCTCGTCCCCCAATGTAAACAATTCAGGGAGATAGAGGGAGTATAATTTATGAGTATAAAATTCATAGTTATATTTTTTCTAGAAAAAATTTAAGGGGGTGACTATAATCATCAATTATAAAAACACATTTCCTTTTATTTAAAATACAGTACCTTCTAAACACATCCAAAAACAAATTATATATATAACATAATTTAAATTTCAAATTTTATCGTGTTTTTGGGTATGGATCGGATTTCGGAAATACAAATGAAATCCAAATTCAAAATTTTCCGGGTTTGAAAAATGAACCTAAAACCAAATCCAAAATTTTGGATTCAATAAATTCAAAATTTCAGATTTTGGATCGGATATCTATGGAATCAAATTATTTTACAGTCCCTAATGCATGAGTTTTTTTTTTGAAAGTAAATGGATTTTATTAAATCAAGCAATCATTCAGGAGAGTCTTCACCAAATGGGTAGAAGGAGATGAAAATACAATAAAGCAATTTAACGAACAGGGAAACCTAGCTAAACTATGAGCTGCCTTGTTGGCTTGCTTTCTGATATGACAAACATTAACTGCCGGAGATCCTTGAAGTAGAAGCTTGCAATGATCAACAACATGTCTAATCTCTAGGAGATTTTCTTTCCTTCCGTATAGAACACGAACTGTAAGTATGGAGTCTGTTTCAATCACCACTTCCTTCCTGGATACTTCATAACCCAAGACAAAGCTTCTCTAACACCAATACACTCAGCTTCGACTACAGTGGTTGGACGAGGGAGAGAGATACACTGACCCTCAAGAAAAACCCCATCATGGTCCCTGAGAAGCATCCCAACTGTGCATGCTTCAGCTCCTACAAAGAACGATGCATCCACATTAACTTTGAGCTCCCTTGGTTTTGGAGGGATCCATTTCGTACCTTCGCTACCACTTCCACTATTATCAGGTGTCACCTTTACAGACTTAGCTCGAGCATTTCTCCAATTTTTAAGATGATTAAAACTATTCTCCATAGCTATCATTGGGTTCAACATCTGACCTTTCCAAACTTTTTGGTTTCTCCAATACCAAACTCCCCACAGAACAGTACATATGTTAATAATCTCAGTTTGAGGAGCAGACTCCAATTTGTTCAGAAGCCAATCTAGTGCCGATGTAACCTCTCTCATATCATAGATTATGCCCATCGAATTCCAGCAATTAACAGCATACTGACACTCAAAGAACAGATGCAAAAGGTGCTAATTCACTCCATCACACATCGGACAATTTAAAGGTAAAGAGATGCCTTTACTTTCCAGTCTAGCGCGACATGGGATGTTATTTCTATAGAATCTCCAAACAAAAATTTTGACTTTGTGAGGGATGGCCAAGCGCCATATACGACTCCAACCATTAGATTGTGTACATGTGGTATTACCAGCAAATAGATTATGCCAAGCTCTGTACCCAGTCTTCACGCTATATAGTCCATCAATAGACTGAGACCACACTATTCTATCTTCAACCTGACGTTGTGGCACAAACGTTGCCAGAATAGCTGCTGCATCATCCTTACTGAATAACTCTTAACCTTCTCAGAATCCCAGGTCTTAGAGTCTGGCCGGAACAAGGTCGAAACCAACTCCTGCCTACCTGTATACATCTGCAAATTGTCGACCTTATAATCAGCTTTATGAGCCAACCATGGATCACTAGTTGCTACTATTGAGTTACCATCCCCAACCAACCAACGAAAACCTCGAGCAATAGCTTCTTTAGCTTTCCAAATACCTGTCCACACAAAACTAGATTTCGACCCTCTACTAGCTTGCAAAATATGTGCCTCTGGATAGTACCTGGCTTTAAGAACTCTCGACACCAACAAATTAGGACTTTGAATACATCTCCAAATGTGCTTTCCTAACAATGCAATATTAAAGCCATAGAGATTACGAAAACTTACATTTTGGTGAAGACATGGCCTCCCATGAGAGCCATTTTACACCCTTGTTGCTGTTAGATCCTGAGCTCCACCAATACACATTAAACGACCTCTCAATTTCTTGAGTTAGAGACTTGGGGAGAAGAAAACACGACATACAGTAAGACGGTAAGGATTGAGCTACATTCTTGATTAAGATCGATTTCCCTGCTCGAGAAATTGGTTTTGATCTCAAACTATCAATGCGTTTATTTACTCTCTCCTTCAAAAAGCCAAACACTCTTTTTTAGATCTACCCACCAAGGAAGGTAGTCCCAGGTAATTACTAGTCGAGATATCACCCTGAACACCAAGAATAGCCGAAATCTCCACTTGCTTGTCTCGTCTTACATTAGAACTAAAAAATACTCCTGATTTCGAGTAGTTAATCGCCTGTCCTGAGCTGTCTGCATACGAGTTCAGAATATCTTTTACCCTTATAGCTTCCTCTGTAGATGCTTTGAAAAACAGGAAGCTGTCGTCTGCAAAAAGGAGGTGGGTAATCTCTGGAGCACTTGGACTAATTCGACATCCAGTAATATAACCATTCTCAGCTGCATTATCCAAACTGTTAGAGAGGCCTTCCACACAAAACAGAAATAAGTATGGGGAAAGGGGATCCCCCTGTCTGAGACCTCTTTTAGGAATGATTGGACCTACATTTTCTCCGTTAAAGCACACATCATAAGAGACTGTAGTCACGCAGCGCATTACCCAGTTGATCCACTTAGTACAGAACCCCAACGCTTGCATTCTTCGCTTCAAATAGCTCCAATTTACTCTGTCATAAGCCTTGCTAATATCAACTTTTAAGGCAACATGACCCTCCTGACTCCTTCTTTCACCCCTCATGTGATGAATGACCTCAAAAGCGACTAGAACATTATCAGTGATACACCTTCCCGGCACAAAAGCAGATTTCTTTTCTGATATTATGCCTGGGAGAATTTTTTTCAGTCTGTTCGCCAACACTTTAGCCATTATTTTGTATAATACATTACACAATGCTATAGGTCGGAAATCTTTTAGAGAGCAAGCATTATCTTTTTTAGGAATTAAAACCACATTAGTATTGTTTAAATCAGCTGGAAAAGAGTTACCTTGCAGCCAGTCTTTACAACACTCAAAAACTCCTTGCCCAGCATGTTCCAGAAATTCTGATAGAATGCCGGATTTAGACCATCCGGACCTGACGCCTTGTCAGGATGCATTTGACTCATAGTCTCAGAAAAGTCTTCAATTGTTACCTCTGCTACTAATTCTTGATTCTGCTCATTGGACACCAATCTCGGGCTTGTTAAACTTCCATCCTGACCTATCTCATCTGGGCCTGCAAATACCTTTTGAAAATATTCTTTTACTAACTCATGCATACAATCAGCCTTATCTACTCGTGTTCCATCATCTGCTAACAAGAAGCTTATCCGATTTACCTTTTTCCTTGCTGTAGCACTAGCATGAAAAAATTTAGTGTTCACATCACCTTCCTTGAGCCAAAACAATTTTGCTCGTTGTTTTCAATAGACTTCCTCATGCAACAAAATTTCATTAAGCTTATCTCTAGCAATAAGAAATTCTCTTATACTTCGATCGTCACTTTTCTCCCGTAGAGCTTCAAGAATTGCCTTCTGTTTTTGGACTTTCTCCTTGAGCTTGTTGAAAAAATTCCTCCCCCACTTTTGCGTATACCTCGACACTGACATTAACTTAGGAAGTAAATGACCAGCAGGCAACTTCTCCCAGCGGCAGCTAACGTCTTTGACAAATGAAGGTTCTTTTAGCCAGGTATTTTCAAACTTAAACCTGAATGTTTTCTTGGGGATATTCACACAAAGAAGCTCCAAAAACAACGCCTCATGATCTGATACAGCTGTTGTGATAACCGAAAGTTTGCACAGAGGGAAAATATTCCACCAATCCAAATTCGAAAAAGCTCTATCAAGTTTTTCCTGAACCCATTCATTCGACCTCTACTCCTTTCCCAGGTGTAATGACCCCCGTGTAACTCAACTTCTGAGAGTGCACTACTCTTCAGAGCATTCCGAAAGCCTCTCATCAAATATTCTGGATGTGGATGAAGACCCTTCTTATCTGACTTCACTACACCATAAACAGCCTACGGTGACACCAAAAAAATGTTACAGCAGGTACATTATATGTTACCTTAGGCCCATAAAATAGCTAACGTAACATTTCTTTGGTGATAGCTCTCAGCATGTTGCCTTAGGTGTCTAAGGTAACATCTTTGACCCCTAAGGTAACATGCAGTTTTATGTTACCATAGCTTCCTATAGGAACAAAAGTGAGGGTTATGGCAACTTAATACATATGTTACCTTAGAGGCCTGGATTGTTTTTAAAAAGAGTGGGACCCACAATGGGGACCACAGTCGGGCCCACAGTGGGGACCACATTCGGGACCATAGTGGGGACCCCAATGGGGACCACTGTGAGCCCCACTGTGGGCCCCACTTTTGTTGGCAAAGTTGTATGGCCTATTGTAACATCTTTTATGTTACATTAGCTATTATGTAGCAACATTTCTGTAAGCTAAGGTAACATTTTTTCCAGAAAAACATGAACAAAATAGCACACAAATTAACCTGCTGTTCATTTCAAATCCAACACCACATTACATAATTATGATTAACCTGCTGTTCATTCCAAATCCAACACCACATTACATAATTCATAATCCAAAACAAGTACACCACAAGCCACTACGACATAATCCACCAACTAATATTACTACTAAAGTCTCCAACTCAAACATCAGAATTCACCATCATAAAATTAACCAACTACTAGAAATATTGTAGACTAGTTCACGATGATCATAGGTACTAATAGTAGCAGAATACTATAAAGTGAAAACATAGAGATGTCACAGTCTCATACTAGAAGCTACTGCTGTCAATCATAGGCGTACCATCATTGTCACTAGCAGTAGTCGCGCACAAATCCTCAATATCAACTGTGATGTTTGGGTTGGCTTCGACTAGTTTTTTAAGAACCACAGCCAGATTCTGTTGCACCTTCTTGTTCACCTGCTCATCCATTTCAGCTTGGACTTGCTTCACCTTCTCCTCAACTTCATCAGCAAGGCTTTGCCTTATCTTGGTTGTCAGCTCTTGCACGTACGTGTCTGTTGGAGCATTAGAACTGGAACCTATGACTGATGGCTTTGCACATCTCCCTAAGAGCCAAGTTCGACCATGTGATTTTCCATCTGAAAGCAGTTCACCAACAGCATCTCCAACATTGAGTTTTTCGCTAATCTTTTCCTACCAAATAAAACCACATGAATATATGAGATTAAATATAAAATACAGAAAAGTCAGTTTCATCAACTACACTAAATTGATTATGAAATAAAAAAATTACAATTTTGGTATTCATTATTGTAGGATCAGTCTTGTATTCACGTCCATCATAACGTTTCCGAGTTTTAATAAAAATATTTGCGTCACATGGTGTAGCCTGATCCGGTGCCTTCTTTTTCTATCAAAAAAGAAGGTACAAGACATGTTACATGTTACAGATTCAACATATGTCTAAAAAAAATTAAACATTAGAATGTAAGCTTTAAAAAAATTGTGTACTGCCTACAACATCTGACTTTATTGCTACATATTTTTACTAAATTTGTTTTTCTAAATTATATTAACACATTTATTCTAGCATGTACTACAACTATAATTTAACCCTACTTAATTGCCATGCTAAAATATATATAAATGAACAATATCTTTATAAGGTAATATCTATTTGATCCAAACTATATTTACTTAATTTGAAGTTCATTTATATGGTAAAATGGGAAATGTTCGACGATCAGGCAAGGCAAAATAAAATAAATTAATTAATCACATACCAACTTGTTTCGAGCTTGTGCGAAATCTGAATTATTCTCACACTCCATATCTTCATCACTATCGTAATTTGGGCGGGAAATCTGTGAAATTTCTACAATCCAGTTGGCATATAGTGGATAAGGACCATTGCAAACCAGATGATCGTAGATAATTTCTTGACGATGCCACTTGTTGTTTTTACAATTCTTGCAAGGGCATGTCATTTCATCACCTACTGCAAAATTTAGGAATGCATTTTCGAGAAATGCCTTTATCCCACTCCTATATCCTGGACTATACTTTGGAAGATTAATCCAAATAATTTCCTCGTTATCCATCCCTACAATTTAAAAACATGAGGCTGTTATAATGAAAGACTTATATTTGTGTGTATCTAGACAATTAGTTTGCATTGCTAGACCTTTTTAATAATCTTAACCCAAGGCTCAATAATTTTTTAATCTATAATGTTAAATTTGTTTATTTTAACAAATACTAGGCATGGACCTGTAGTGTTAGTTTTACGGGTCTGCAATCATTTATAACGGCATCCAAATAATTATATTTTCATAGAGCTAATTTATTGTTTATAATTTATTGAATTGTACATATAGTTATAATTTATTGTTATATTTTCGTGGAAATAGGGGTTATTTTCTATAATCATATTATCTTAACCTTTTTACTCAATAGTACATATAGTTATAATTTATTGTTTTATTTATTGTTTTATCCGAAACTCATCATTCATGCACTGTCTACAAGGAAATATTAACTAGTGGAGTTAAAATTTTGCTGACCTAAACATCAAAGATAAAGGGGTACAAACAAATAAAAAATGTCACATAACATCATACACACAAGGACAGGGGTCAAATTTATGGATTACTAATATACATCTATAATTAACATTACACAATGCCCAAACGGGAGAAGCCCAGCCAGTACAAAAAACATCTACTAATAAAACATCTATAACATTACTAAAATTATAAGCATTTTAATAAAGATGCATACAAACAAACAGATGCAAACAAAAAATAGATGCTTGCATACAAATAATCGAAGGAGATAAATCAAGGAGAGAAAGGAGAGAAACATACAAACAGATAATCGAAAACAAATCATAAACATAAAAACATATGCATACAAACAATTGAAAACTAACACAACACAACATATACATACAAACAGATGCGTACATACAAATAATCGAATGAGATAAAGGAGAGAAAGGAGAGAAAAGGGGTAATACTTACGAATCTAGCCCAAAATCCACTTAATCGAAGCCTCAAATCCACTTAATCGAAGCCCAAAATCGACAACCCTAACTGGAGAAGGCCTGAAATTGAAAGTAAAAACAATTAGTTGAAGTTCAAGTGCAAAGCATGAATCATTAAACAGAGGGGTATACTTAATTGAAGAAACCAAAAAACCCCCAATTGAAAGAAACCCTAAATTGAAGAACCACGATTTGAAGCCTCAAATTGAGAGGTATATTCAACTGAGTAGCTTAATTTGAAGGCTCAAACTAGTTTAGAGAATATTGAGAGGGGAAGAGAGGTTTACGAGAGAGAGATAGACAGCACGAGAGAGAGAGACAGTGCGAGAGAGAGAGATAGCGCGAGAGAATGAGAGAGAGACAGAATGACTGAGAGAGAATATTGTTTAAGTGTGTTTACTTTACACCGTAAACATTTCAGACAAGCGGGATAATATGCCGCTAAATTATTTCACTGGGAACCGAGCTGCTTTTACAATTATTTTTCTATTTTTTTGATTTTTCTTTGATTTTTTGATTTTTTTTATAATATGCATTTTACATTTAACAAATAAATAGAACCTAAAAAATAATAACAATTAAATACCTTGATATTCGAAAAAAACCTCATTCAATTGGTAAATTCTTACTTTATTAAAAACTCAAATATTATAGAGGTAAATCTGATTTTTAAATAATTAAATTATTTTTTGGTTAAAAAATTCAAAATTGAGTTTATTAATGATCTAAGGTAACATATCATGTATGTTGCTAACATCCAACACTTTAAAGCTAAGGTAACATTACGTTTGTGGCTAAGGTAACAAAAAATACAAAATGTTATGTTTGGTCCAAAATAACATGCTAAGGTAACATATTCTAGCAACATCCCTGAAAAAAATGTAACGATAACCAATCTATGGCGTAGTGCTTGTAGAGAAGATCGTTAAAATCTCCCATGATACACCATGGGAGATTCGATGCAGCTGCTAAACTACAAATCAAGTCCCATGATTGCTTCCTTCTTGAACGTTCTGGGAAACCGTAAAAGCGTGTTAACCTCCACTTACCCACATTATTTTCTCTAAACACCAAGTCCACATGGTTCTAGGAATACCCAGTAATACTACAGTCTACAAAATTCTTCCAAAACACAGCAAGACCCCTGCTCCTACAAACTCTATCAACAGAAAAACCTTGAGAAAACCCTAACTTAATACGCATTTCTTCTACCTTACTAGCAACAGAAATAGTCTCCATTAAAAACAATACATCAGGATTACGATCTTTAACAAGATCGCATAGAACTCGAACTGTACGAGCTTTCCCAAGGCCCCTACAGTTCCAACTTAGGCAACTCATTGATGCTGGCTAGCTTGCTTTGCAAGCGTAGCCAATACAAACGAAGAAGATTCAGAACAATCCACGTTAGAAAGCCCAGAATCTGTTTTTGATGTGTTATAATTTTTGTCGAGATCCATATTTTCATTTAGCCCAACTCTTTGCCTCTTTCTTTCTTCAATAACCAGCCCATCCAGCTCCTCAAAGCCCAGCCCATCACTTTGATTCAAATTATTTTTTCCCTCCTTGACACGTCCTGAATTTGCTCCATATTTAACTACTCCCATTGAATCGGCCTTATCCCCATCAACTTTCCTATTTTGACGTTGAGATCCCTCTGATTGTGCATCAACAGATTTTTGAAATCCCTGATGGCTATCCTTCCCGAAATTACCGCCCCAATCATCGGACTTTTCATCCCGGAGCCACTTACTTCGTCCCTGCACCACCCCCTGCGTGGCGGAGCTCTAAGCCAGCTACCCCACTTTCTACCTTCAGATGTTGTCCCCCCTTCCAATCTTTTCTTGCAGAAGCGCTCCGTATGTAATAACGTTCCACACAAGAAACAGAAATCCCCAAGCTTCTCATATTTGCAGTTGACTACACACTCTGTTTTGTCCCTTTTACAAATCTTTTTCCTCCTCCTTAATGGTAGTCTTACATCCACCTTAATTCGCAACCTCATATACTCCCTCCAGATACTTAAGTTATTACTCATATAATACATAACAAAGGTACCAAAGAAGTTACATAGCTGTTTACCTACTGACTCGGACATGAAACCACTGGGAAGGTCATATATTTGAATCCAAAACTCCACCTCATTTAGAGGTATTTTTGTAGGATCCCCTCCAGCCGGAATCGTTCCAGTAACCAGCATCGCATTTTCAAAGGACCATGGCCCATTACTCATCACCCATGCCATATCATCCTTATGGTAAAACTGAAACAAAAAGAGACCTGGCGTCATTTCTTTAATAGTAATCCTCATAGCCGGTTTCCAGATATCAGCTAGCTTAGATTTCATTGCTTGAGTGTTGAGATTCTTCTCCGTAAGAAATCTTCCCACAAGGCATAGTTCAAATTTGTTGCCGCTCTCCTCAACCTCCTCATCGAACACAAGTTCTTCATTCTCTTCGTTGGTAATGTCCAGATTTGCCATACGCCTATCCAGATCCTCCTCATTAGCCATTGCGAAAACGCCTCTCACAAAACTATTTCTAGAAAAGGAGAGAAAAAACACAATTCTCACTTAAACATGGAGAGAATCATTTTTATGAGTAAAATTAAATGGACTTTGTTGATTTTATGTTCTCCTTTTTCTTCTAAAATTTCAAGTATTTCAAGCTCTTAGACTTTTCTGCTCCAACTTATTTTTCTTCCTTTTGATTTAGCAGATCACATACATTTGAAATCTATTTTAAGTTCCAATGTGAATCTATTTAAATTTCCAGGCTGGCTTTGGTAAAAAAAAAAAAAAAAAGTGCTGGCTCAGGGAGATTGCGTTATTACGTTCTATCATATGAGTATAAAACTAAAAATGCTTTTAGTTCATCTTAACTTAAGAAACTGATTATCAATTAAATAGTTATTAAATAGGCGAAAGCACGGCCGAACGTATATTTTTTCCTGTATTAGAGTATGTATTTGATATAGATTGATGATAAATTCAAAGTAAATGTGCATCTCTCCCTTCCCTTTGATTTACGATAAAATGTTCATTTCCTATGGGCTCACTCAGGGCTCTAATGTAATTCAATATTCACGTAAGGAACCTTTTAACTCAAATACAGGTTTTTTTAATGGACTTGAAAAGGTTGTCTTCTACATATACATGTTCATATATATACGTGTTTTTTGTTACGAATCACAATAAAAACAATACGTGTAGAAAAGTGAATAAGATTGCTGCAAAAGTGTAATTATTTACGATAGATATTATTGTTTGTAACAAAAACAAAAGATCTACACAACACATGCAAGCACACCTAATATTTAGTACAAAAATATAAATGTAGATTCATCTATGATTGTGTCAAGTACAAATAGTTCCCCACACTCCACCGCATCGTCTTTAAGCAAGGAAAATGGTCCGGTGTCAGCCTTACTTATCTTTCCCTTCACGTTCTCTTGTGATCCTTTGCCTCCTTCGATCTCCCAGCTACTCCTATTTCATTTTCGATCTCCATCTGTTACATACAACAACTCCTCATCACCCAAGTAACGTCCCTTCCACCACCCTCTCCTTGTTCATTACTCGTTGCGACACTACATCAAATCAAATCAAACATAATCGATATAAATTGCATAATATGAATTACAATTTTAAAATCGAAACTTGAGAAATTAATTCAGACGTACACACACACACACTCATATTAATGAATTTTTAAATAAATTCCATGAATTCATAAGTTCCAATTGACATGTAAATGACATAATTAATCATAATAACAAAAAAAAAAAAAATTAACTTCATTATTGTAAAAGTTTGAGTAGTTTTATAATATAATTAAAATTAGTACAAATTCAAATTTAAATAATGAAAATAAAAGTTTAGTGCTACACAATAAAATATAGATGCAGCAATTGTCGGTATTGGTCAATATATAATTCATTAAACTTGTCATGACAATGGTGCATATATTGATACACAAATATCGATAAAAATTTGTATAATTGTCAATCGTCACTCAACTTCAACGTCGGAGTGCCATTTTGCCGACCCACCATTAAAACATGAAATAGTTAATCATCTAATCGATGATAAGTTGATAACATTATGCATGTAGATGAAGCCTATTTTGATAATCCATAATGACAAAAAAGAGGACGACCCTAGCTGGACATATATAGCGATATGTGTTACTGTGAAAGTGTTTAAATCAATTTATTGTTCCGATTGAATATTTTTTATTCTCATAATCCAGATTATTTTCTACATATGATTGATTATATGATTTTTATTACTATATATACTACTCTTTTTATCCTTTTACTCTCGGTAAGGGATTTGAGACATGATCTCAGCATTTGTTGTCACGGGGTAAAAATCTCATCAGCAGTAGTGTATTAGGATTTACGGATCTACATTGGTCCAAACATTTTTAGATTAATAAGGTGTGTTAATCTTCTTCTTTTTTTCCCGTGATTTTGAATAAAATTGTTATTTGTGAACTTTCATATAAAAAAGAAAGGCATAACAATAATGTAATTTGGGGTAAAGAATAGGTAAACAACAAAACTCCGATTTTTTTTTTTTTTTTTGCTAAGCAACAAAATTCCAATGTGAATACTTAGGTTTACATGTCTTATAAAATGAGTATCTGTTTTTTTTTTAATAATTTGTTTTGAGTGTTACGTAAACGATTCTCTTTTCTATGTTAACATAAAGTTGGTGCATACTTGTAAGTATAATATATATAATTGTGAATAATTAGATATGTAACAAATTACCACTGGTCCATTAATGTATACTCATATGTCATTAAAATTATTCTGATAATTTTTTAGCATAAAAAAGTTAATCCGGCAGGTATTATTGGCCATTGACAAAGTGATGCCTAGAATATGCCTTGAGCCATCCAAATTTTGAGCCCAACATTGTGCCATCTAAACTGGCAGCTCATCAGGCCGCCCGAAGCCTTGTTTGGCGAAAAATGGGCCAAAAACTACAAAAGAGAGATGCACGCAAGATGAACCAACCGTTCACCAGAAGTCCAGAATATGTACATATTTGTTGGGTACTAAATAGGAGAACAAGTAAATAAGCACATATAGAAGATGCACATTATATCTGGTAAAGGTGCCAAATTAGGCCCAGTTATTTTTAAGTAAAGGTGCCAAATTAGGCCAAGTTATTTTTAACCCGACGGCTATAAACATTGAGTTGTATTAAAATATTTAGATTCGGTCGTTAGCTAAGACTTTGAGTGTTGCGACTTCTGAAAAATTGCCCATAAATCGATCAAAAATTTGTCAAAATTTTGAAAACGATTCGGCCAATTTTGTAAAAATCGTCGATTTATCGCCGATCTTTCAACCGAATCACCCGATAAATCGTAAATCGGTACCTTAACCGAATAGTTCCGATTTCCGAAATCTGCAACACTGAGTGTTGCTAAGCTTGCCGCAATTTTACTGGGAAAACTACACAATCACTTCGTAAGGCAATTATCTTTTTCTACAATAGAGTTAGACTCATTTACAAAATTGATATCAACTTTTAGTTTTTTTTTAAAAAATTCAAATGAAAACTTTTATAATTTAAATCAATTTCCGCCAAGGCCATAATACCTTGAGGAAAATTAGAGTTAATGTCAAGCATGTCTTCAACTATTTAATCCTCTGGAGTTAAACTAAACCCTCAAGAGTTGAAATACCTTACTATCTCTAAAGTATCAGACTCCAACTGAATATTATGACCCAAATCTTCTCACAATAATCAATCCAAACCTTGTTGCTGCTCTTTCTGCCACTTTTGCTTTCAAGTTTGTTCTGCACCTCGAAACTGCTGCTACCACTACTTGTCCGGAGCTATTCCTTCCAACAACACCAAGTCCAACCAGACCTCACCTAAGATCGCAGCGTCAGTATTAAACTTGATAACGTTATGAGGTGGTGTCTGCCAGGAAGACAACGAATTGCAGTTCTGTATTCTGTGTCCAGGTTACACACGACGAACATACTCCACATAATCCTCCACAATTCGAACAAAACCAATAACTATACCTTCAATAATTGGATTTCCAGTTTCAATCACCTTTTTACTTCTACAATACCATACTGCCTAGGTGAGAGTTGGGAAGACTCTTGCTTCTGTTTTACTACATTCCTGGAAAATCCACTCTAAAAATGTCTTAAAACAAGACATTGACGCACCAGCAAATATAGAAGCAAATACACTATTATCAACTTTTAGTTTAAAATAACACATCTCTTATAATTATTATATAATAATATAAATATATTTTGTTATTTATCGAAAATAAAAATGTAATTCAGTACTCGAGGCCTGAGGGCAATAACTGCGTTTAGGGTGGACAAAAATAACCAAACATTTTTCTTATTCAGTGTTCTTAAATTTGCAAACTTGGCTTAGTAATCGTTTTTAAGGCGATTTTGTATCACTAGCACAATTTTAGCAGTAGTCATCTTAACAATCGGAGAAAATATATCAATATTCAATATTCAACTGAGTGCCAGAAACCAAAACAGATCAAAAGGAGAGAATATGCTCCTGAAAAGAAGAAATGAAGCAAGGCCTATGTGGCAGGTGGAAAGACTTGGGATGATACTGATAGTGATAAAGAAGAATTTGGAAATCTTGCATTAATGGCTAATGCTGAAATCATCAAGTATGATCCCAAATCATAGGTAAAATTCATTGACGCTGAAATGATATATCATCTTAATGGTTCCTTGGATTGTGCATAAAGAGATAATAGTAGAATGCTTCTAGAAAATACATCTTTTGAAAATGAAGTAGTAGAACTAAGAAAACTTCATGTTAATCAAGATGAGATTAAAACACAAGTATCCTTCCTTGAGAATATAGTTAAATGTTATACAGAATTAGAAACAGGGACGGAGGGAGAGGGGGGCACGGGGTGGCGGCCGTCCCCCCAAAAATCTGAAAATGTAAAAAAATTGTATATATATATATATATATATATATATATATATATTTTAAAAATCTGAATTTCGTCCCCCCATTTTAATTTATTTAGTCCCCCCATTTTTACAAAAAAAATCATTTAGTCCCCCTATTTTTACAAAAAAATTCATTTAGTTTTTCTATTTTTTTCAAAAATCTTCATTAATTCCCCATTTTTTCTAAAAATCTACATTTAGTCCCCAATTTTTTACAAAAATCTTTATTTACTCCCCTATTTCTTATGAAAATCTTCATTTAGTCTCCTATTTAATACAAAATCTTCATTTAGTCCCCTATTTTTTACGAAAATTTTCCGATATCTTCCGGTTATCAGAAAATTTTCCGATGATCGAAAAATTTGCCCCCCAATATTTATTCCTGGTTCCGTCCCTGATTAGAAACCATTCTTAAGGATAAGATAGCTGGTCTTGGACTCAAGGTAACTGCTGTGTTTAATTCCTGCAAAGCTGTTAAGGAGATATTCAACAAATAAGCTGTAGACCAAACCGTAGGGAGGTTTTGGCTACAATGAGGCTGTTGGATTATTAGGCATAAATACCCCCAACCTGGTTAGTGCTAAGGAAATACCATACGTGCTTAAGAGAGTTAATGATCCCCTCTTTAGAATCAGTTGCAGAGCCACCCAATTTGCTTTCTATAGTTATTCAGGAAGAGATGCGCATTGAGGACATAGCAAATGGCATAGTCCTGAATAATGATTAATCTGTTAAGGACACTTCAACCAATCATGTTAAAACTAAAAAAGTTGTTCTAAGAGACCGGTTAAGGTTGTTGAGTCAACCAGTTCTTCTACAACTGGATTAAGTGTTAATAATGTGAATAAATGTAATAACATGCCTAACATGCATGCCATGCCTATGAATCATGCAT
Source organism: Saposhnikovia divaricata (assembly GCA_036435485.1). Classification (NCBI taxonomy): domain Eukaryota; kingdom Viridiplantae; phylum Streptophyta; class Magnoliopsida; order Apiales; family Apiaceae; genus Saposhnikovia; species Saposhnikovia divaricata. The sequence goes on from CM071600.1 coordinate 34,636,239, forward strand.
CTCATAAACCTTGTGGCATCTCAAACAGTATGCAATGTGCCTTTAATGTTATATCTGTATATTTCAATTGTATGAATGCAACTAGCAGTATGAGTGCTCCCAGGCAATATGTGAATTGTAATAAGCATGTTAGATCCAGGATTGCCAGCCCACCTAATCCTAAATCAAGGACTCCAAGTCCTTCTAAGGTTATGGTGAAGACATGGATACCCAAGATAATACCAAAGAATGTTAAAGCTATTTATAAGGTTAAATGTCCAGTCTCTGTGGAAGATGTTGTTGTAAAGATTAAGAATGTTGTTTTTCCTGATAAAGGCCAAATTTTCAAGTATTCTGGACCCAATCAGATTTGGGTTCCGAAGAAAGTTTAACCAATTTGGCATTGTAGGGTGTGGATCAGGTGAAACAAGTCATGTGGATTCTGGACAGTGGATGTTCAAGGTGACTGGAGATAGAGCTCTATTGTCGAATGTGGTAGATAAGACCGGCCCAATGGTTAACTTTGGAGACAACAACAAAGGTATGACTGATGGATATGGTAGATTAGAATATGTAAATGTTGTCATCGAAGATGTATCTTGTGTGAAAGGACTGAAGCATAACCTTCTCAACAACAATCATTTCTGTGATAAAGGTTATGAGGTTTTGTTCAACAAAAAGAACTGTCTAATTTCACATAGAGGAATGATCATCATGCTCTGTTAGGAGTAAGGAAAGGCAACTTGTACATAGCCGACATGGACTCAGTAACTGATACAGAAATTAATTATTTTTATACAAAAGCATACACTGATGAGAGTTGGTTATGGTACAAGAAACTTTCTCACCTGAACTTCAAAACGATGAACTCCCTAATTAAAATGGAATTGGTGAGAGGTTTGCCTCAGATGGAATTTACACAGGAAGGTCTGTCTGAGGCTTGTCAGAAAAGAAAGATCAAGAAAGCAACTCACAAGAGCACTGACATATCAGAAATAACTGAACCTCTATAGTTACTTCACATGGATCTGTTTGATCCAGTAATGTGATGTCCATGTCAAAGAAAAGATATGCTCTGGTGATTGTTGATGCTTTTTTTAAATACACATGGTTTTTGTTCCAAAATTCCAAGGATGAAACTCCACAACTTGTGATTGATCATGTTAAGTTGATTGAGCTGCACTCAAAGTATCTAGTAAGAGCAATAAGGTCAGATAACGGAACTGAATTCAAGAACGCAGTCCTAAATGACTTTTGTGCTGACAAAGGGATAACAAGACAGTACTCAGCTCCAAAAACTCCTCAGCAAAATGGGGTAGTAGAAAGAAAGAATAGAACCTTGATTGAAGCTACACGTACAATGTTAAGTGAATCAAGGCTTCTTATGTACTTTTGGGCTGAAGTTGTCAACACTACGTGCTATCCCCGGAATCGAACTCTTATCAACAAAGACTTGATGATGACCCCCTATGAGATATTGAATGAAAAGAAACCAACACTCAAGTACTTTCATGTATTTGGAGCCAAGTGCTTTGTGCTTAAAAATGAAGATGATTCTGGTGGAAAATTCGAGGCCAAAGCACATGAAGCAATTTTTGTTGGTTATGCCAGAAGAGCCTATAGGGTGTACATAATTGATCAACACAAAGTGATGGAAAGTGTCAATGTAACATTTGATGACACTAAACTCCCCAGTATCCAAACAGATGATCCGTCTGAGAAGTTAAAGTTCGATGACATGTCAGATTCTGACTCAGATGGTGAACATGAACCCGAGGCTGATGCTGGTGATAATAATGACAATGATGACAATGATCAGGGTGATGGTGGTAGAAATAATGAAAATATTGGAAATACCATTGACACTGCTGAACATTCATCAAGTCACCCTGGCAACAACTCAGGGGGAGATAACGAAGGATCAACTAGTTATACACAACATCCAAATGAAGAATAAGGTGTATCATCTAGGTCTAATCTTCTCAGACAAACTATTTGGAATAGAGCTCATTCTTTTGAGCTGATCATTGATGATCCAAATGTTGGTGTAAGAACTAGAAGGAGTTCTTAGAATCAATGTAATTATTCAAGGTTCCACACTGTAATGGAACCTAAGAAAATTGAGAAAACCCTTACTCATCCTGATTGGGTGATTGCTATGCAAGATGAACTAAATCAATTTAAACAACAAGAAGTATGGAAGTTGGTACCCAGTCCTAAGAACAAAAAGGTAGTTGATACAAGATGGGTATTCGGAAACAAGCAGGATGAAGATGGCACAGTGACTAGAAATAAAGCAGGACTGGCAGCAAAGAGTTACTCACAAGCTAAAGGAATTGATTATGATGAGATCTATGCACCAATGGCAAGACTTGAGGCCATTAGGATATTCTTGGCATTCGCAGCATTCTCTAACTTTAAAGTATATCAAATGGATGTCAAGAGTGCTTTCCTAAACGGTAAGATGGATGAAGAGGTTTATTTAGAACTGTCCCGTGGCTTTGAAGATCCAGATTTTTTTGACTATGTCTACTTTCTCTTCAAGGCTATTTATGGTCTTAAGCAAGTGCCAAGAAAATGGTATGACACTCTTTCTGAATTCTTGCTTAAAAATAGTTTTGTTAGAGGTGTCATAGACAAAACTCTCTTTACAAATAAAAGTAAGAATGATACAATACTAGTCCAAGTCTATATGGATGATATAATATTTGGGTCAACTAATGGCAATCTCTGCAAGAGATTTGCTAAGTTAATGCAGGGTAAATTTGAGATGAGCCTGATGGGTGAGCTGAAGTTCTTTATTGGATTACAAGGAAGTTAAAGGATAGATGGAATATTTATTTATCAATCCAAGTATGTTAAAGGGCTCCTCAAGAAATATCAAATGGAGGATTCATCTTCCAGTAAGGACACCATCATCTACAACTATTAAGTTTAGGGCATGTGAGAATTCTGCCAAGGTAGATGTCACAAGCTACAACAGAGGTATCATTGGTTCATTACTTTATCTTACTGCAAGCAGACTGGATATTATATATGCTACATGCATGTGTGCAAGGTTCCAAACGGATCCAAGAGATTTGCATCTCGTTGCTATAAATAGAATTTTGAGATATCTTAAGGGTACCCCTAACTTAGGTTTTTGGTACCCTAAAGAATCTGGTTTTAACCTAGTTGGCTATACAGATTCAGATTACGCGGGTAGTGTTGTAGATGGGAAAAGCACATCCGATAGCTGTCAATTCCTAGGTGGAAGATTGGTTTCTTGGTACAGCAAGAAACAACAAAAAGTTTCTAACTCAACAGCCGAAGCTGAATACATAGCTGCTGGAAGCTGTTGCGCTCAGATCTTGTGGATTAGGAATCAGCTACGAGACTACGGCTATGTACTGGACAAGATTCCAATCTTGTGTGACAATACTAGTGCCGCACTAATCTCCAAAAACCCTGTACAACACACGAGGACCAAGCACATTGACATCAAGTATCATTTTATTCGAGAACATGTCATGAATGGTACTGTGGAGTTACATTTTGTACCCATAAAAGAAAAGACGGCAGATATTTTTACAAAGTCTCTTGACGAATCCACATTCACCAGAATTGTTGGTGAGTTGGGTAGGTTAAATAGTCCTAGTAATTAATCTAGTTAATATCTGTTGCTTGTTCTTAAATAAATTTACACGTGAATTTTTATTAGCACTGATTGTTAAAATCACTTGTAAAATTATTTTATCAACTCATTTTCTTATTTACTAATGTCAATAAGCACTGCCATAATCTTATAATATTTTACTCCATGCTTTTTTTTATTATCTCTAAAAAATATTTTTCTCATATTTTACAAGTTAAATTTTTTTAGAAATCTACTTTTGTTGAAATGTTATTATTTTAAAGTACTTTTGATATCATATTTTAGTAAATCATATTTTCTCTCTAAATAATTTTCTAGTAAAAAGTTATTTTATTAGAAAATATACAGATTTATTAACTTATATAAATACCTTTGCAAATATATATATATATATATATATATATGTGTGTGTGTGTGTGTGTGTGTGTGTGTGTGTTTATTTAGTGTTTTGTAGTATTTGTCCTTTTATTAATATTTTAATTCTTTTAAAAGGACAGCCTATTTTCTTTTTAATACAATATTATTAAATTATTTACTTATCTTATTATTGACGTGTTATAGTTTTTGAATAAATTGTTTGTAAATTTTTAAATAATTCGAATTTATTTAAAGAAAAATACTCTCGTTTCTTTCTTGGTTTACTTTCCTCATTTTAAATCATTTACATTTTAGTAACGAATTTAAAATCAAGAAAGGAAAATAAAATTCCAAGCTCAAAAATTACAAGATAATAAGCTATTCAACCCCCCGTTCTAGCTTATTATACCCGTTTCGGGATCCACAATATATAATCATGAACATAGGGATTTGTATGAGCAAATTAATTTAAAATGACAATTATGCCATCCAAATTTTATGACATTATGACCCTTTCATTAATTACTATTACTTATAATAACATTTTCATCATTATTACATGTATGTTCGTTTATGCTTTTTAAATATTTAATTAGTAATATTTATTTATATATTTATATATGTTATTTAAACTCTTTGTCAATATTTAACATGATATATCAATACTATGTATTATTTATAAATAACAATAAAAAATATATTAAAAAATACATATAATGAATTAGTTATAAATATGATGTAACTATTATGCTATCTACATATAGTAATTTTAAGTAAGGCTTAAGCTTGGGGGGAGAATGGAATGAATTTGTACTCTTATTTGGGGGAGATTTGGAAATGTGTTTAAATTTTCATTACTTTGTACTTCATTTCTTTCTATACAATTTAAACTAAAGCTCTAATCCACTTGTTTTGGAAAGAATACTTCATTCTCCATCATCATCATTTTTCTTGCAATCTTCATCAAAAGAAGTTTCATCTCCCTCGGATTTATTCAATATTTCCCCCGACATTCTTTCTTTCTTCATAAATTTTGTTTACTATTATATATTCCACTTTCTATCTCATTACATTCTCCTCGAAGAGATTAATTGATGTGATTACAAAAATCTCCATTACTCTATTTGTTTATACAAATGATTGCTGATCATGTGCTTATGTGTTAATATTTTTTATTTGTTGATACTATAAATTAGACGGATGAATTTTTTTATTTCATTTCTCATGAACATTTAGAATATTAAAATCTCTTTCATAAATTGTTTAGAATCACAGGTTGAGTAACAAAATCATCTTTATTCTAGATTTTATATAATTTGTGTATTTGTATTTAGATAAATTTTCATCTTTCGTAAAAAAAATTTGAGTTTAAATGAAGTAAAGAAATTTTCAAATTAAATAGTCGAATGAGGTGTAATGTAAATGAATATAATTATCAATAAATTTATTATAATTTTTAGGAGAATACATACAAAGATATTATTAGAATAATACTTTTATAAAATTCATAATATGTAATATTGTAATTACTTTGTTTCGTATAAATAAATTACATCTAATATGACAGATATGGAACTTTCATATAAAATCAAATTCTTTTTTTTTTCTGAAACAAAAAATCATGAATATAAGTGGAGCACTTGAAAAAATAAAAAGATAAATCATTCTTATGATATAAACTTCTTCTAACGTAAATTATAGTATAATATAACAATCGCAACTTTAACATGCAAATACAGTAAAACCTCTATAAATTAATATAGTTGGGACCAGAGAATTCTATTAATTTAGAGAGTTATTAATTAATCGATAAATTAATAATTATTAATTTATAGAGAATTTTTGACATCAAAGAAAATAAATTTCCAATTATATACATTTAAATATAATGAATTTTACAATTTATGTTTTATATTTAATTCAATTAATTTAATATACGTTGTTTTGCAAATTCAATGAGTATTAGCGAGATTCAAAGTAAAGATTCATGTATATTTAGATGATATCAAAGATAAAATAACATTTTTGGAACCTTTTACACTACAGAAGCACTCAAAACATTAAACCATTAACAACTTTTTAATGCTTTACGAAAGTATCAAATTCGAAATTTAGGATGCAACAAAATGGGTTAAGGATGAGTTTTATATAGATTCAAATTTTAATAACCACAAAATCATATTTTACAAAAGGGTGATACATATATTTTTATGATTATAAAGGATTTATTAATTTATAATATTATTGGGACCGTATATTTATTTTTCAAAAAAATTATTATCTTATTATCTTATCGAAATTGATCATTTTTTGAACTGGCCCAAATTGGGACCGGAACAAATTATTAACTTAGAGAGATTATTAATTTATCGAATATTAATTTAACGAGGTTTTACTGTACATTGTATTTTTTCAAATAATAATGATTTTAATAATATTTACACCATGCACGTACATGCCACATATTTTTATATATTTTTAGATAATAACGATTTAATTAATATCTAAAATATGTCCGTGCGTTTAAGAAGCTAGTTCATATAAAAACAGATAATTATAAAAGATAACGACATTTTCTATATATACTCGAATTCCCATAAAACCATCAGGAAAGCACCCGTCAAGTCAGCAATACGACATTTGCATAATGATGGAATTCACGCTCTTTTAACTTTACAGCATTTTATTTGTTGTGAAAAAAATAAAATGCACACTTATGGAAGTAAAAAATAATTAATATTGGATCCAACTCCAAGTCCTTTGATTAACAACAAAAATTATGAGGAGCAATATAAACATGGGGAGGGAGTATCATATTCTACTGAATAGTAACATTTTTGCCTTAACTATATATCATCGGTCATTGTTAATCATTTGTAAGTCGCTCGGTACAAATCATCAGTCATATTTTGCATATATTCCATAAGTTATTGTATAAATATATACATGTTGAATAATTGTGATGTGTTTCTAGTGTTGGAGGGTTTTCTTTTTCATTAAGGCCTCTGTGCGCACATGCTAACTGTTTTTCAAACCACATGCTGCAATGTATCTAGTATCTACACCTTCTAAAAAGGAATTCTGAATACATATCTTAATTGAAATATGCATGCGCCTATTTACTTGTCCCTGGATATCATCTTTCAGCTGCTTGAAATAAAACATAAACAGTCCTCCTTGTACAAATATATATATATATATGGCCATAGGGCGGAACCGGGACTCAAAGTATAGCTAGGTTACAATTTCTTTAATGAAATATTCCTAAGACTTATAAAAGTCTATAATATCGTTAAGTACACAAATAACTTCAGGGTGTTGACAATCATATATCTCCAAACAGCTATTTTTCTTTCTGAACTTCTTGTCAAGCTTCCTAGGTTCTTCTCCAAATAACTGGTGGTTCTTTCTCACAGCACCTGCAACATATGTACGTACGCTCAGGGTAGTGAATAATAATTTGTTATATGTTCAGCTCGGGAACTAGAATTCACATGATAATTTAAAAACACCTACTGCATGTAACATATTTTATGAAATCTGTATAAGTTTAGCAGATCTTTATCTAGTAGGTATCAAATGTCAGACTAAGAAATAGGCAGATCTAGATTTGGGAAAAAGAATACAATTAAAACACTAAATAATTTATAGGATAAAAATAGTAGAAAAATCACTTAATTAGCTAATGGTTCTCACTTGGAGAAGGGAGAAAATATAACCGATGGCAACCATAAAGAGAAATGAATACTCGTTAATCAAGTCTACTCATTAACATTGGGGATCACATTACTTGTAAAGAGAATAAATTGAAGGACAAAGTTCTGAAACTAATTGAACCTATGATAAATAAGCTAAATGACTGTGTAGACAACATCCCACATATTATTATTAATAGCACAAAAGTGACTGCTACAACAACAAGAAAAACCGTAGAGCACTGAAAAATGGCATTTGTACTTGGGTCTTTACTTAGTAAATGGAGGATTTGGTTCAGTGGTGTAGTGCAAGTGGACAGTCCCAAGTTCGAATCACCTTCACCCTTTTTAAGTAGGGGTCTGGCATCATTCAAATTTGCAATGGATGTCTTTGGTGTTCTTCATGCTTTAATGACTTTTCTAACAAAAATGAATATATTAAATGCATAATAAAAAATACCATATAAAAAATATGTTTTTAAGTGTCCGAAATGGCCAGTTCTATATTATATCTTGTTCCAGGCCTTTTACAACAAATTGTGCCAAAAAGTACCAAAATCCTTGGATTCAAGGGATTTTTGAAAATCTCATTAAACATGAATTAACATATATACATATAAATATGAGTGCATTTTATATAGGAATTAACATATTTATAATATTAGGAGTAAATATTTAACAAGGATTATAATTATAATTATAACTCTAATTGGATTGGAAGTACGTATATTACCATCAACATATCAACATGACCATACAACTAAAATTGCATATCAATATGCAAAGAAAATAATTGATACATATCAATTTTAATAAATTTTCACTTTTGTCCCTATCAGGAATTATATACCATATATGTCATTAAAATAAAAACTTTTTGTTAGGGTTTTCTATATAATTTTTGTTCTTGAAATTAACAGATTTTGGTTTCATCTAATTATGTGTGCGTGCGTGCGCACATGCATGTGGGGTGTGCGTGTGGGTGTGACGGAAATGTAGCGAAGAACCCTTACATAGTGTATTCAGGAAAGATAAATCCTGAACAGGTCTCTCTTTGTAACCCTCTTACGGCAGATAGGGCATTGCTTTTTCTCTACCATTGCATGTGTTATACAATTCTTGCAGAACACATGCCCGCATCTCGTTGTTGTGGGCTGAAAAAACGGAGCCATGCAAATTGGACAGTCAACATTGTTCTCTCTAGGAAGTTCAGCTTCTGGTTCTTCCTGAGGTAGTTGAGGCACTCCTGAACTTGAATTCTGAAAGAGACAGTTTTAGTCTTAATTACAGTAAATAATCTCATTGATTGCATATCATTCTCTAGAAAAATTGTGCTAGATTTGTATAATTCATCATACCCCACATATACGGAAGCATGGTACAGGTAAATCATAATGAACACTCAGTTGGTAAATAAGATACTATTTTATATATCTCAAGTAGAATCTATACATCTGTGACTAGAAAAGGATGTATATTAATTATTAAAATCACAAACCTATGACTAATCATTTGTGGTCATGTGCTGGCACCGCAAGGTAGTAACAGTACAAGAAAAAGGGTCGTTACTACTGTCGTTTTACGATTCCCGACTTCCTACATCCCTCATACAAAACCGAGTATCCGACCAACAAAGTGAGTCATACAAAAATTCCTGGCAGTCTGAAAATCCGACCATCAGTTACCGGTCCTTCTGATAACATTAGTTGACAGTTTTAGATCCGCATTAAATTCTCCCACCAACCTCTGCAGATGGTTTTAGGCTGCAAGTTTACTTGACTAATGTCTTGCATCAGACAACGGTCTGGCCGACCAAAAAACCAAAACCGACCAGGCTAAACCGACCAACCTTCTTTATTGCAAATCCCAACAGTTTGCAGTCGGCTTTTCCCCTGTTTCTTCTAGTGTAATCATAATTAAGTTCAGCTCCGCCCTCAATTATTTAAGCACAAGTAAATAAGTGTGTTTAAAAATAAAGGTGGAGGTCAGTCAGATTCTGGTGAATATATGAGAGGAATCATCAAGTAGGCTTGGTTATTCCTTGTGGTCACATTCTACATAAAAAGTCCAAATTTGCGACTAAAAGTTAAGGGAAGTTAATTAACACAAGATCATGTGTCCCTCAATATCTAGCATACAAGAAATTCTGCAACAAAACTCACTAGCCAAGTTTTGGGTAACATGTACTAAAGCTTAAAAACATGTCAAAAGCAAAGAGCAAACTATGTAACACAGTTTTGCCACAGATTCTGAAAATGGCTAAAATAATGAACCAATCAAAAATGAATAGATGATATACCGCACAAGAATGTTGCTGCCTTGCCTGAGTCCTTGGCCTTGTCACTCTTGTTCTTAATGGGCCCCTTCTAGTATGATGGGTGTTCGATGTTGACCTAGGTGCAACTAGTAGACAGATCCAACAACAATTCGATGAGCTAGCAGAAATAGATGATATTCAACATCAACTTAGTTACCAATTTAATACCTATATAGCATGTGAATATAATAGTACATATATATGTCCAGACATCTACTCGGGATGAATAATAGCATATATAGTTCCATCAATTATCAAAGCATTTGGTCGTATTATCAATGTTAAAAAATTTAGAGAAACATTAAAGCAAAGCTCTGTCATTTTGTATACATTCCAAGATTCTAAAATATTTGTACATGTCTGTCGCAAATGGTTTTAATTCAAGGACCTTATTAAAAGAAAAGGCTCCATAATCGACATAAATTGGAGATATATATTAATCTAATTTCGACATATTTTAGCACAAATTCGACGGAATTTAGTTAGCACTTATGACCTGTTATCAGTCGAATTAATGAGTATGTGTGCTTGTGGTGATTAATAATCCTGTTGTGTAGATCAAGTTATTAGGTCTTATACAGCGTATATAGAAATTGTTATTGCAATAGATTCGAAAGCCGCCTGGTACTTCAAGAATATTTGTTTTGTCTATTAACTCATAATCGATCCTAGATAAACTGTAGATGTATGTCAAGTTCTCAACGCTTACTGAAACTCAGAAGTGGGTGAAATAGAACAAACTTATAAATAAAAAAGAGTTTGAAACCAGAAAGACAACAAGGTATAACATACCTGCACGGCGTGGTCCCAGGGATTCAGTCAGACTATCTAACTCAAGTGTTGTGTGCGACAGTAATTGCTCGACAATATTCTATATGTGTGAAAAAGAAAATATTAAAAGTAATGATCATAAAGAATTTAATCATTTCACACTGAGATATGTATATGTATAGGTATTTCAACTGGTATAAACACAAAACGTTTCAAACCACAACTGAAAATATATATGTACTCATACCATACAAAATCTCACTGCATCTTCTCTGGCAGAATGTTGTGGTACTACTGGTGGCTCAAGCTGTTGCTGAGCTTCCGTTGAATTAACCGGTTGAAGCAATTCCGGGAAAATGGAAAGCCTATTTGGATCGTAAGCACTGCTGCGAACGGGAGAGAGAAGTCCTTGGCAGTGGGCGTTGTTCATCTTACAATTGCCTCAAGCGACCGTGCAAAATTTCTGAACATATATACATGCCATTAACCAAACACAATTGCATGTGTTGTCATGAGTTCAATGTTTCACAAATTCAATTGACAAGGAAAGTAATGACACAAAATTAATAATTTACAGGGAAGTGCAGATTCTTAATTAGAGATTCGCCTGTAACATAGAGATTGTTGTAATAGTTAGTTTGGAAATTTCCCACGAACCCCCCACCCCAACCCCCACATTCCAACCCCCCACCCCAAAGCAACTGTCCTCATGAAAACAGTACCTCAAGAATGTATAAACAGCACTACACAATTTAAACAGTTAACATGAATTTGTAATCGGAAGACAAAGAGAATGAAACGACACCCTAAAGCTTAAACACTTCCATCAATACTTAAAAGTGAACTATAAATACAATGACCGAATAAAAGTGAACGATAAATACAATGACCGAATAAAATTCCAACTAGCCATTAAAACCGGCCGAATAGCATGTACATATATATATAGACCTCAAATTCATTTTTACCTAAAGGTACCTATTACAAAGACTAGCTAGTGACTACTTATAATATATAAGGCAATTTAAAATTTAATTGTATAATTTTAATAAAATTATGAAACAACCATCTTTGCATATTTTCTTCTTACCGGAGAACGGACAATTAAATTTTTATATAGAGGATGTACATGTTGTGGTTACATGCATATGTAGATCACGAAATCTTTAATCAAAATACAATTCTCCATATAATTCCCGTACTGACTGCTCAGAGTCACCAAAGACCTAAAATCAAGATAGTTTGGAATCAAAAAAGGTGGTAGAGTTCATATCCACTACGGATTGTCAATCAAACGGTTAATCGAATAATATCCCCAAAACATAGAAGTTAGATATTTATATAATTGAAGTACTCTTGGACGTTCGAGAAGCCCTAAAGATCCACGCACATCTAACTTCCCAAAATCACACACACGCACAGAACCCCTAAATCTAAATCTAAGAATCACATACAAGTACACAAACCCAAATAAGTTCTCACAGAAGGAACAAGAAAGATGAAAGCAAATCTATACAAAAACTTGTTTAACAAAAAGAAAAAAAGTAAATTAAATTACGAATATAAATTAGTGCAAGTTCGTACCTCCGGTGAGATTTTCTGTGAGGGGAGAATGAGAGGGTGATGTGTGTGTATATATAATAATGTCTTGTAAAATTGTGGATGTAAAATAAGAAAAAGGGTAATCTTTAAGGATGGAAAAATATGAATAGGGTAATTAAGACATGCAGTGCAACGCTTGGCAAGAGTATCTTGTGTCAGCAACTTCATCATCTTCGTGACTTTTTTGAAACTTTCTTTTGGAGGGTTTCTCGGTTTACATATCTGAAAAACTAACAGCGTTTAATTTTTTGGCGGATATATTTTAAGTGGATATATCCATTCCATCTTCTTATCTTTACTTAAATATAATATTAATTTCTTTTAATATCCTGCTCCGTTTATATGCCAAAAGGTATCACTACAAAAATACCAATTACCAAGTACTACCTTAGAGCATCTCCAACCTTCACTCATGTTAGCCATAAAAGTCTATGTGTCATCATTTATAGAAATCCTTCAAAAAAACCACCACTCCAACCCATGAACCTGTTAGCTATAATTTTAGAAAACAAGATACAGATCCTCTATATTTGGAGGATATCCAAAAAATTATACATGACATCTAAAAATATCACATCCACTTATATTGTGACACGTCATCAATTTAGTTTAATCTTATATATATTTACTAATTGAAATAACAATAAAATACTTTTTTTGAAATATAGCTAACAATTATAGCTAACACCATTGAAGTACAACTCTTTATAGGTTCAGTAAATTTTACATAATCATTATTTTATATTCTTTTAGCTAACCATTTTAGCTAGTACCGTTGGAGATGCTCTTATAACCCGTATAAAGCAGAGTTAGTTTTAATTATTTTAAAAATTTTATGATTAAACAAAATAAAGTATAATAAATTATTATGGATATAATTTAACTTTTTAATATTAATTAATAAAATTATTAGTAATAATAATAGTTATTTAATAGATGACATGTATTGTTTAAAACTAATAATATAAAATCTTAATGTAAATTTGTTGTTGACAGGATTCGAACCTTGGATCTTTAGAAGAGGGATGTAAATATAGAATATTCCTTATAATTAGATCTAACGATTAACATCTATTTACTAAATATCTAACGGTCACTATTCTTTGATTGAACCAAATAACCAAACTACCAATTATCCCCTAGTTTGCTTATTATAGTATAGTATAGATAACAGGAAATATTAAAAAGGTTCAATAAAAATTTGTGAACATGGAAACTAAAAAAAAAATCATGTTAGAAAATTGGTCTCAAGTATTATATAAATCTTTACATAAAATAATTTGAAGATTTTTTTTAAAAAAATATTATTTTATTTTTAAAAAATACAGGGTGAAGGTCCTACATACCCGCCTATCAAAACTTTTGGTCAAAATACCCATATGCGTTCAGAATGGTCCTAAATACCCACGGGACACGCATGTGGGAGATGCGTGTCCGAACACGCATGTGGGAGACGAGCGTCCTTCACAAACTACAATCTGCGTCTGTGAATAGTAGTGGCTTGGGCCACGCATGTTGAGAATGCGTGTTTCCAGATGCGCATGTCCAACATGCGTGTGTGCAGCTACTGTTCATCGTCCTCAAGCTCGCGTCGGCGTCATTTTTTCGACCAAAACTTAGACCAATCCGTTCAGTACTTTCCACGCATCGTTCACTAACGTGCCATATACCATAATGTTCGTCTTTTCACCCTCTACAAGGCTATACCATTCGATTTTCATTTGTTTTGTTGGATTCGAAAGCCCCAATTCAAAGCTTTTTTCCCGATTTCGTTTTTCGATGTGTTATACACGCCCCTGCAGGGCTAGAAATCAACAAATCGATGGGTCAAAATGGAGGGGCAGGTCTGGGCATCATTTCGATGTCCTTAGTTTTAGTGGAGGTTGCCGGAGGGGGTAGAACGGAGGGAGGCGATTTTTGGGTCGTCTGAGCGTCGGAGTCGTTTGTGAGATAATGATGTCATATGACGTCATCACGCATCTGGGAGATGCGTGACACAAGATGCGCATTTCAGAGATGCGTGTTATGGGACACGCATTTGTAAGATGCGTAATGTGTGGGATTTCGGGTCATCTCTCCCGCCATAGGCATTTTGGGCCATCAATCTCCAATAGTCGGCATTTTGGGCAATTTCTCAAAAAAAATACACTATTTTTATTTATTTATTTACAAAATATGTTTTCTTTTTTAATTTTTTTTGCCAAAAATACAATTTTGTAACTTCACATAATTGGATGCAATCTCAAATTTAACCAAAACTAATTCAATTATTTTTCTAAAAAATATGGAAGAAATTGCACCTAGATCAAGAAATCAACACTAATCATCTAATTGTGCATGACTATAAAATGAATGAATATAGGTTTTTGATTATATACACATAAAAGAGGTGAACTACATAGGATGTTGATCAATAGGTGACATGACATTATATAAGGTTTTATGGAGACGCGTTAGAGTGGTTGAGGATAATTCTAGTAGTGGCCTATAGTTAGTTAGGTTGTAGTATTTATTTTATATTTTCATTAATATCATTGTGTTGGTGTGTATGTTTAATTAGTGCTTGTTCGACATTTATCTTTTTTCTGCATATGAATACATATTTACATCTATCAAATTTATTAATATTCTTATTCATCTATCAAATTTATTAATATTCTTATTCTAAGTCTCATGTGAAGCAAAAAATGAAATCTTTGATAGGCAATCTTTTTCTTGTGGGTTTTGGTGATTTGTGAACATGAAAATTAAATTAAATCTAGGAAGTTACTAGCTAATATAGTAATTCCTCTCCTAGGATTATTCGATGTGATATTAACAAATAACGAGTCAATTTGACAAAAACATTTTCTCGTACCAAATCATTTTATTTGGATAAAGTATATCAACTCATTGATATATCCTAGTCTAGATTTTATATGGTACATTTTAAAGGCAAAGTCAAGTCAGCACAAATATCGATATATTCCCGAACACTGATTTTACGCACTAAAAATGAGAGATTTATTCAAAACAGTGTTCATTTCAAATGTTTTATCCTGAAATATATTCGATATATTTTCCAAAAGATTATTTTCAAAATTGCCTTATTTATTGACTTGCCGAAAGTTCAAAAACAGATTTTATCCCGAGGTGTTTTCATTTAAATGGATAAAATCGTAAAATATTGAAAATAAATATTCCGAGGACTTCATGGTCATTATTATTTGAGGAATATTATATTTGAATATATTTTAAGTCAAAACTTTAGCCAAAACGTCGACAAGTTACGACAAACGACTAATGTATTTTATTCCGTCGCGTAAGAGCTTTCAATATTTTTGAATAAAATACCTCCACATGTTATTTTGACTTAAAACTTTGGGATGTCACTAGAATACTTAAAAAGAATTTTAGAAAAAGTTTCATGATTTTATGAGAACATTTTTCTGGAACCCCCTAAAATTGCTTCGGTTTTTATTTTTGGGCTCGCGAAAAGTCATCCAAACTCATACAAACCTATGGGTCGATTTTGACCATAAGTTTTATGATATATTTGAAGACTTTTTGCATTGGTCTCATATTTTTCCAAATTGTCTTGAATAAAATCAAATGAAATGGGTGTTTCGTGTTGTTTCGCGTAGTTTCGGTTTATTCAGCTAAAACGAAACTATTATACAACCTTTATACATGTATAGCTGATTAATATATGTAGATTGGGGATCAAGTTAGAAAGAATTTCCAGGAATCTTCCTTTCCCATTTGTTTATAGGTTGGTTCCAAGTGTCTCTTGTCCATTGGTCTATAAAACCCCACTTTTGCCTATAAATACCAAGCTAAACCCACCCCATTTCCTCAAGTCTTAAGAGCCGAAGAAATGCTGGAGTTTTCTCCCTAGATACACACCATTGTCCAGATTTTAATTGCTACAAAAAGTATCTAGCAAACAAGCTTCATTCTTCATCTTTTATACCACTTTTAAGCTTGTTTTTCACTCCTTTTCTTGCTCCAAAACACACCATTTGGCTTCTACTTTTTAGGCAGCTCCTAGCACGAAATTTTGCAGCCTCTTAAGTGTTCTTTCAAGTGTCTATGAGTCACCTTTATTTCATCCTTGAATACTTTCTTTTGGTGCTCAAAATTTGTCTTTTTGGTAGTGTTTTTGGACCATCTCTTGCTCTAAAACAATTCTAACCAAGACCACTTCTAAGACAAAGCTTTAACTCATCTATAACAGGTTCTTGAAGTCTTTGGAAGAGATTTAAGGATCCTTGTGTCCCTCTTAAATTATCTTTCTCTGAATGATCTTGGCATTCACGGATATAATTGTTGCACGTTTAATTTATTGCCTTGCATATCTGCTCGTGTGATAAGTCCCTTGTGTGACTTATCCCGTGCCGTTATTTACTACTTTCCACACTACGTAAATCGCTAACGTGTAATAGCATTTTTTCTTAACGGTCCTCGCACTTGCGAGTTGATATTTTTCTTTCATCCTCACACTTGTGAGTTGAATAATTAAGCATTCTTGTACAAACCACAAAAGTTCCGTAGCTCGTCCGATTAACGTCGTGACTCGCTCGACTTTTACTACTAATGAATCAATTATTTTAACGCGTAATAGCGTCCCCATGGCTAGTACCGTAACATACTAGTTTTGCACGGCCTTTATTCTATAATCTCTCACATATTGTTTGTTTGTAGCATGTCGTTATATATTTGTAGTGTGCTGAAGTGAAGTGAGGTGATCTTCGCTCTAAGACCCAAGTTTTAGACACGCCGACGGGGAGTTGGGTGTCTTCACATCGTGAAACAGAGGAAAGACCCAAGACCTGAGACCTACAAAGGTAGCACCAAGGCTATCTTAAGGTTTACTAAAATATTTTGAAGAGGTAACTTGGAGTTACGCTCTAAGATTAATATTTTAGTGGTTAGCTAGTTATTTTGAGGAGGTAACGGGGAGTTACGCTCCAAGATAAATAATTAGTAGTTTGCTCTATATTTTGAGGAGATAACGAGTAGTTACGCACCAAGATAAATATATAGCGGTTTAGCTTATATTTTGAGAAGGTAATGGGAAGTTACGCTTCACGATAAATATATAGTTGTATTTTGTAAAGGTTTCTCCGCCTACTATAAGGAGTTTACTTATAGTGGACGAAATCCCGAGTCCGGGGAGGAGCTCAGGGACTGGAGTAGGGGTGTTCAAATCCGTTAGGTGATTGCGGGCATCGTGAACCAGGATAAATCGATCGTGTCATATTTCTCTCTTTTATATTCCGCATTTTATATTATTTATTTATGAGTAATTAATTTTAAAAAGAGAATAAAAATTTAAAAATGACAAGCTCAAATTTTAAAAAGGTGATAAGCTATTCAACCCCCCTTCTAGCTTATCGTACCCACTTTCGGGACCTATCAATCTTGTTTAAACATTTTAGAAATTAAGTGCTCACTTTATATCTTCAAAGTTGCCACTTAATTTTTAAATGGTTTAGTAGATGTTTCGTTATAATTTACTTTTGATATACTGTATATGTCCACCTCTACCTACTTACTATCTTATCCAAACACAGCTCAAACTGAATATGTTTGGTTTACATATATAAGGTTGATATTATTTCTAAACCATAAATTAGAACAAAATTTTAATTTGAACCTCACTCCATACCAATAAAAACTTTTGAAATAATAAACTTTACCAACTTTTTGTAGCAATTAAACAAAAAAAGATGAGTGGTGAAGATTAAATTAATCACATAAACCTAATTTAGATTTTCTTTCCACAAGATGATACACCTGGCGCATATATACAAAATTTAAAGAAATTTTTAGATCTACCTAAAATTCCCAATTCATCATCCAATTTTTCTTCTGTATGTATGCATTTTACGTACAATTTATATGCACCCTGTCTATAATTGTTAATACAGTTTATCTTAAAAATCATAATATAAAATATAATTATAAATTAAACTATTGCTTGTGTTGATAAATTTTAGAAGTACTTGAATGAGTTATGATGGCGAAATCAATGGTAAAAAGGCGGGAAAAAAATTATAATTTAAGATAAAATGTAGACATAAATGGTTTTAAAAGTGAGATCTAAATTTTTGTCTTTTTTCCTATAATAATCTCATACATGTGAGTGATTATTAGTACAATTGTCGAATTCCAATTATAGTTTAATGAATTATAAAGAATATAACATATGATGTTGTACTCATATAATAAATGTGTTAAATCTTGGTACATATTAACGAATATTATACGTTGTTAAATGTAGTTTCATATTGTGTTTAAACTTAATCATTTTTTTGTCAAAGAAACAGATGTTTCATTCATTTAATAAAACAAAGTACTCCAAGAGATTATGAGGGTTTCTTTCATCCACAAAAGTTCATCATCTAATCGAAAGGTATGCTTAACCAATCACATGGACTGTAACCTAAATTACGACTACCATGGGAAGAAGATTCCCCCGAAAGTTTAGACAATAACACATTTATATCAGAAAAGAGAACACTTTATATAATACATAAAGATAATCAGAAGAATTTCCAAGCTAAGCCCAAAAACGAAAGTAACTAGAAACTTTGGTGGTAAAACAAAATTTCTATCCCAATAAGAGCGAAATTACTCCCCAGTATAGCTTCTTCATTTCATCGATGTTTCCATCTTGATGATTAATAGGAACCCAGTATTACTAAACCAAAACGCACCAAGTCTTTTCATCCAATATAATAAATTTTACTCTAAAAAATTTAAAAATATGACCAAAATGAGTCCCTTTGGTTAGACACGTAAAATTTGAATTGCATATAGAAGAAAAAATATAAATTTAAAGTTGTTTACATAAAAGGGAACAAAATGGTACAAGACTGTCGACAAATAATGCTAATTGAAAGGAAAAACAAAATACTTATAAATCTTATAAAAGAGAGGTCCTTTTGTTAGATCCCTTTTGTTAGAAACAATGGATAGTAACTATATTAGAACAAAAAACGGTCATTATCAACACATAAATATCACCATATAACGTCAAAAACACCATCATATATGGCAACCCACATAGGTACAAAAAGCCTACAAATATGGCGCCGAACTCGTTGAATAATGTAAATTACCTCAATGTACTTCAAACATATATGAAAAAAGATACAAAATTCAAATTTTTAGAAACACCAATTAATAGAATTATAATCCTTATTTAAAAGTAAATATGATAATTAAATGTTGCCATTTGAGGCTAATAAAGAAAAATAAATGTTATCATTTAAAAAAAATCTTAAAAAAGTAAAGTTTCAAAAACATTTAAAAAAAATTCAAATTTCAAAATTTGAAACTTACGAGGAATATAAAAGATAATTCAAAAATTAATTACAACTAATAAAAGAGAGAAATTAATGATGTCATTAAAGCACTTAAAAAAGAATAACTAAATTCCATTTTCATAAAATTGAAAAATAAATATTATGATTGAGAAATTAAAACATATCATTTCACCAATTGTAACCGAAAAAAGTAAATGATTACAACTAATTACAAAAGATATAAACAAGAAATTTATTTTTATTTTTATTTTTACAAAATAGAGATAGAAACAAGAAACTTATTATAAAGAATATAATTGACAAAAAAAAATTCAAACAAAACATGAGTAATTAAAAGATATAATTTAAAAACAATTAAAAGAAAGAAATAAATGTTATCATTTACAACTAATTAAAGAATTAAAAGTTGATCACTAAGAAATAACTTATATAAATTCAAACCAAAATTAGCATGGAGCAAATAAAGGAACCAGCATTCATTATCATTAAAAATATTAAACACATATCACGGTTAAAGTAGAGTTTTTGAAAATAATGACTTTGACAAAATATTATGTTGTACAAATTTAATCACGAAAATGATTTAAATCAACTAACATGAGCTAAAACAAGGCAAGAAATGGATACACTTAAAATAAACTATCAATACTTGTTTACATTAAAAAAAACGAACACAAACTTTTATGGTAAACTAAAATTTATACTGTGCAAGAAGAGTAACTACAAAAACAACTTGCAAAAACAAAGTAAATAACCCAGCCCAAAACAACTAAGTAACCTGCAAATCAAAATAAAATTACAAGTGAATATAAACACCTAAAGAAACTTCATAAACGTAGCAAATCAACAAAGTAACTCCGATGTTTCAAAAAATTTTAGACTGCTATAAACCCTAGGGAGGGAACCGTCTTCAAATTTAACTGGATTCAGATAGCATAGGTTGTTCACAATTCATGCATATATGCACTAGTGGACTGACTGTGGCTTGGCCTACTGTGGGCTTGAGCCTAGGAGTCTAAAAATTTTAGACAGTGCTTTTTCCCACAGCTACAGCAGTTTTTAACAGCAATCCCAAACAGAGCCTTAATCATATTTAGATAGACTGAATGTTGGCAATAATAATAATTGCATGTACGTTTGATGTTAGTTGTAAAAGTGTTGAGTCCTCGTTTTAAACCTATTGAAATATATAGAAAAATGTTATTAATGATATTGAATGCATATTATAAAAATGTTAAATTATATATATATATATATATATATATATATATATATATATATATATATATATATATACAAATTAAAATCTTATATTAAATTAGAAACCAGGATTAATCTATATCGTAGATGTTGTGTTTATATATCTATACCGTAGAATTTGTTTATATATATATATATATATATATATATATATATATATATATATAGTTGAGTTCTAGTAAAAACTTTCTTAAATACAAACTTACAAATTTTTTTTGTTCAACACATATATAGCTTCGGTTAAACATCATTTATTAAATAATAGTTAAGATTTTATTGAATACACATAATTGGAAACGAAAACATATTTCTAACAATTTATAAGCTATTAAAAACATATTCGCAAGATTTTTTACGAAAAATTAAATTATTTTTATAACGAGTGTTCAACAGATTATAACTTGAGTTCAACATCATTAATTGAACAATAGTTATACTTGTGTTGAATCCAAATATATAAAATAATTTTACATTGGTATCATTAAGAAAATTGTATTAAATATATTTCTATAACCTGATTTGGTATTGGTGAACCCCAAATGCCAGAAGGGTATTTAAGAATTATGTAATATTTTTTTCAACAAATTTTTAACTACAATACAACATACCTCATATTAAACAAATAAAATATTATATTCTGTACCCTATTTTGGTATTGGTGAACCCAAGAAGGATTTTGAAGAATTAAATTTTATGTACTCAATAAAATTTTAATTATTATTTGATAAATGATGTTGAACCGAAGTTATAAATATGTTGAACAAAAAAAAGTTTGTAAGTTTGTATTTAAGAAAAGTTTTTATTTGATCATATATATATATAGGCCTATGCTCAAGGGTTCTCAAGGGAGAACCCTGCCTATCGGGAGAACGTACCAGGCCGAAAATCACTTTGTGAGCCATTGATAAGTTTTAAATCTAACGAGTAAGATTAGTCAAAGATAAATAAGAATTAATTAGCTTAATACCATATTTATAGCTGAAGGGTATGACTGGAAAATAATAAAACAATTAAAATTATATCATATCAGTTGATATGATTTACCAAATCACGTAAAATCTTGAATCATGTTATATATGAAATATTTTTGCAAATCAATTACAGCATAACACCATATGGTAATTGAAAGCAATATACACAGCTGTATGTATATTAATACTTGATCATCTTCTTTATCTGCAAAATTTGCCATACTTGATATATGCAAATACCAGCAGTACAAATATGATCATCTTATTTAACATGCTTTTCATATATAGTTAATTTTTTTGTATGATACGTGTGATAATGAAAACAACCATTAACTTAAAATTTTGTTTAGTGAAATGGGAGGGTGGAAGGATTAAGCTAAACTGTTATCGTAAATATTTACAAAACTGGTTAGAGTGTTCTTAAAAGTAGTTCAGTTCAAAAGTAATTCAGTAAAGTGTTCCTGAATGTGTTCTTCGTATCTCGGTCTTGTTAATTTTTATTTTCTTTAAGGTGTTTTGTTGAAATTCTTACGTTTTTAAAATTGGATATTTTAAGATTTTATGGTGGGTGATGTTATATCCTGATGGTGACATATGTATATATATATGCGGAAGGATGCCGCCGAAAATAATGGTAAGTTGTTTCGCTCTGCTGGATACGTCGGATCCCATATAACATGCGAACTCTTTACCCTCAAATTCAAACATGTGGGCGCAAAATGCTATCTTGCTCTATTGTTACGTAGCAATAGAAGCCTGCTCCTGCTGCTTCGGCGGCGCTTTTTCGCCCTCTCTTCGCTCTGGACAGGAACGCTAGTGGACACGGGAGCAGGCAAAGCGTGTCGTTCGTAATGGAAAGAAAGATACCACTACTACGCCTCTTTGTTGGACCGTCGGCGCGAACATAGTGGTCTCTAACCAGGACCAGGAACCAATTCGAATTTGGATCTTGACATGTCGGTGGTTTTAAACCGTAGGCATTTTGCCAGGAAGTTGGTGGGCTCATCATGAATTAGGTCGGGGTGGCTGGTGGTTTCGGGACCCCGTAGAAAATGCTTCTTTTTTGCCTCGGGTATTAGCCACAGCTCGTGTGTATTTAATAAAAGTTTGTATTTGATCATGATCCATATATATATATATATATATATATATATATATATATATATATATATATATATATATATATATGATCAAATACAAACTTTTCTTAAATACAAACTTACAAACTTTTTTTGTTCAACATATTTATAACTTCGATTCAACATCATTTATCAAATAATAATTAAAATTTTATTGAATATACAAAATTTAATTCTTCAAAATCCTTCTAGGGTTCACCAATACCAAAATAGGATATAAACAAATGAAATTTTATTTGTTTAATATGAGGTTTGTTGAACCGTAGTTAAAAATTTGTTGAAAATATTACATAATTCTCAAGTATCCTTACGGGGTTCACCAATACCAAATTAGGATATAGAAATATGAAATATTATTAATCTAATACAGTTTTCTTAATGATACCAATGTAAAATTATTTTATTTATTTGGATTCAACACAAGTATAACTATTGTTCAACAGATGTTGTTGAACTCAAGTTATATATTTGTTTTTTTTTGCTAATTCAAGTTATATATTTGTTGAACACTCATTATAAACATAATTTATTTTTTCGTAAAATAATATTGCGAACATGTTTTTAACAGCCTATAAAATGTTAGAAATATGTTTTCATTTTCAATTATGTGCATTTAACCAAATCTTAATTATTATTTAATAAATGATGTTGAACCAAAGTTAATATGTGTTGAACAAAAAAAGTATGTATGTTTGTATTTAAGAAATTTTTTAGTGAATTTCAATCCTATACATATATATATGTACATAGCTAGAGTTGGGTTCAGTGGAGACTAACAATAAGTGCGGAGACTGAAGACTGAAGTATAATCCTCAAATCTATTTGTAATCATTGGCGTCAATTCAATAACAATGTATAATTATCCTGCCCTGAAGCGTAAGATTAAAATCTAGCATCTTTCATCAACATCTGCAACTTTCGACTCTTTTTATTCAAAACACTTGCAAAATTCTATTTTTATTATACGTTATTTTACTTGCAAAATCTTATACTCTCAACTACTTTACTCATAATTTTTTATGACAGTAAATTATTTTTAAAATATTATACATTACTCTAATTGCAAAACATAGTATTTTCAACTATTTTTTTTCATTATCTTTTCAAAATTCAAATTTAAAACATTATTTTCACTGCAATACGTTATTTTTTTAAATGAATAATACTTTTTCTTCTTTGCAAAACATTATTTTTTATATGCAGTACATTGTTATATATGCAGCACTCGGTAAAATATGCTAAACATAATATTTGTAGAGTATCGTATTAAGCCGTACAAGTCGATGTAGAACAACAAGGCAATTAAACCATCATAAATTACAAAAACTCCATGGTACTGTGTTCTGGAGTAGTGCTAGGTTCCCCAAAAATTATTCCAAATTTTACCAAATGATGTGGCATGACATGTGGCGAAATTTCATTTGTGACGTATATTAATGCATGCAGGGTCTCATCTTATTATTAAAAAACTTACCTTTACATTGATTACACATCAGCATTTGGTAACAATTTTGGGAAAATTTTTGGGGAACATATCATTTCTCCTGTGTTCTGGGATGAACAATAAAATTATGTGTAATCATGTTATATGTTATCCTAATTTTTTGTTAATTCTATTTTTATTCATGAAAAACTATTTTTGATGTGAAAATTAGAATCTAAATGAAATTTTATGTAAGATTATATGGTATTTTTTTATTATTTTTTATATAAAAAAGATATATTTTATAGAATAATGGCCTATCAATACTATTATATAAAAGCCGAAACATTAAAAGTTTGGTCGGTCGGTCGGTACGGTACATGTGATTTAACTTATTTACCCTTACTTAATTACAGATCTACTAACTAATCAATTTCCTTTTTTAGATACACATATTATCTTTTCTATATTTCAAGAACTAAATGATTTCCTTTTTCAGGTAAAATACAATATCTTTTATATTTTATCAATTACATTTTACATAAATCATGTCATCTTCACGTTACCTTTCTATTTTCTCTAACTAAAATCTCTTTTTTTCCAATTATATCACGGGCAGTATTTTAATAAAATAAACTAATAATATTATAATAGTATTAATTAACTGATTACCCTTTTCAGCTAAAACGTATCATCTTTTCTATATTTTCTAACTAAAATCCCTCTTTTAATAGAAATATCATGGACAATATTAATTTCTCCTTTTCTAAAAACATTACGAGCAATTGTATTTAGTAAAAAAACGTAATTAAATTATAATTACTATAAACTAAACAATTACCTTTTTCACCTAGAACATATTACCTTTTTAATTTTTTCTAGCTAAATTCTCTATTTTTCTAATCATATCATGGGCATTCTATTTAATAAAATGAAGTAATAATTTTATAATTACTAATAATTAATCGATTACTCTTTTTAACTAAAACCTATCACTTTTCTATATTTTCTAACTAAAATCTCTCATTTTCTAGAAATATCACAGATAACATTTATATAATTATTATCACATCATCTCATATAAAAATGTAATCCTCCAAAATTCATATTTTAAAAAAATTAATTTAAATTAATGAATTTATTTATATAATATTAAAAAAAACCGTGCATCGTACGGGTTTAGGCCAGTATACATAAAAGATTGACAAGTATAAGAGAAAAGATAAATATTCAATGGTACAAATAAAGAATATGAGTAATATATCATTGATACGAACACAATGATCCATCCCATTTATTATTTTTACAATTAATTATAACAAGTGAAGTGACATTTGGAAGTTATTCAAGAATTACTTTGGTTTCCTGACATTTATCTTAAAATTTTTAAATTTAATTGTATATTGCATTTTCTTGATTTTGGTTTATTGCACTTTGAGTTAAGTTCTTCAATATAAATCAGTTTGCATCCTCGTACTTTAAATCCCGTTACAATTTTCATCCATTTAACGCTTTTCAGTTAAATTTGACTGTTATAATTAGTCAAATTTTGGATATTTTGTTCATTATAATCAATAGTAATTTCAAAATCTAAACAATCTGAATTATTATTATTATTTTAAGATTTCAATATTTATCAAAATTTCATATGTAATTTACAGAATTTTTAAAATATAATTTACCTTTCTCAATTTTTTCAAAAAAAAATAAAATATATATTATTAAAATTTTCTTAAATTATTACTTGAAATATAAACTATTATTATTATTATAATTTTTAAAGTATTCATTATAAAAATATTACAAATTTAATTTTTTTTTAAATATGTTTCATATTTTTTTCTTTTTTTCCAATTTTTTTAATTTTCTTCTTTTCTTTTCGAAAAACATTTTGTTTGATATAATAATAAATAACAAAAACTAGATTAAAACCTGTACGATGCACGGATTCTTTTTAATATTATATAAATTTTTTTACTAATTTGAATTTAATTTTTTTATAACATAAATTTTAGCGGCTTAATTTTTTTTTTTTTTTTGCTAAAAGAGGCTTAAATTTTTAAATTAGATGATTTGATAATAATTATATATATGTTATCCGTGATATTTGTAGAAAAGTAGGGATTTTAGTTAGAAAATATAAAAAAGATGATAGGTTTTAGTTGAAAAAGGTAATCAATTAATTATTATTAATTATAAAATTATTATTTTATTTTATTAAACAAAATGCATGTGATATAATTGGAAAAAGAAAGGACTTAGTTAGAAAAAATTAAAAAAATAACATGTTTTAAGTGAAAACGGTAATTGATAAGTTTATAGTAATTTTAATTTAATTATGTTATTTTACTAAATAAAATTGCTGGTAATGTTTTTAGCAAAGGATAAATTAATGTTGTCCATGATATTTCTAGAAAAAGAGGGATTTTAGTTAGAAAATATAGAAAAGATGATACGTTTTAGCTGAAAAAGGTAATCGGTTAATTATTAGTATTATAATATTATTAATTTATTATATTAAGTAGAACTGCCCGTGATATAATTGAAAAGAAAGAAATTTTAGTTAGAGAAAATAGAAAAGCTATCGTGATAATTAAAAAGGTGACATGCTTTAGGTGAAAAAGTAATTGATTAGTTTATATTAATTATAATTTAATTATGTTATTTTACTAAATAAAATTGCTCGTAGTGTTTTTAGAAAATAATAAATTAATGTCGCCCATGATATTTCTAGAAAAAGGAATTTAATTAGAAAAAGTAGAAAAGATGATACATTTTAGCTAAAAAGATAATTAGTTAATTATTAGTATTATAATATTATTATTTTATTTTTATTAAATAGAACAGCCCATGATATTATTGGAAAAAGAGAGGTTTTAGTTAGAGAAAAGAAAAAAGGTAATGTGTTTTGATTGAAATGTAACTGCCCGTCATATAATTGGAAAAAGAGAGATTATAGTTAGAGAAAAGAGAAAAAGTAATGTGTTTTGGCTGAAAAAAGTAATTGATTAGTTAATAGTAATTATAATATAATTATGTTATTTTCTTAAATAAAATTGATTGTAGGGTTTTTAAAAAGGAAAAATTTTAGTAAGATAAAATATAGAAGGTATTGTATTTTACCTGAAAAAGTAAATTATTTAGTTATTGAGAAATAGAAAAGGTAATATGTTTTAACCTGAAAAAGGAAATTGATTAGTAAAGGAGAAATTTTAGTTTGATAAAATATAAAAGATATTGTATTTTACCTGAAAAAGGAAATTATTTTGTTATTGAAAAATAGAAAAGGTAATATGTTTAATCCTAAAAAGAAATTGATTAGCTAGCAGGATGGATTGTATATATAATAAAGTAAAGGTAAATAAGTAAAATCAACAGGTACCGTACCGACCAACCAAACTTTTAATCTTTCAGCTATTATATAATAGTATAGATAGGATTAATGTAAAAATTTGTAATTATATTTCTCTTGAGATTTTAAGTTTTTCCAGTTGAATAATAATTATTAAATCATCACTAAATTAAAGATAATTTTATGAGTTTTGCTTGGACGGTAAAATCATCCAAATCTAATTTCTAGATCTCAAGATAGAACCAAAATAGTAAATATAATATTTTTTAATACTAATAAAAATATTAAAAAAAAATTAATTCTAATACAACTTTTTTAATTAAATCCTTATAGATTAGAATTTTCTTTTAAATAAGATATAATCTTGATCGTTTATTATAAAATATACTATATTTGATGGTAAAAATTATTTGACGATAAGGAACCAAAATTATTGATAAGATCACTTTTTTGCTTATTATATATAAGGATATAGTTATTCAAATTTGATTATTTTTATTAAAAAATGACCAAATTTGAGTATTAATAAATTAAAAAAATATTATTTAATAGACTTGACACGATCAATTTACCATTTTAGCTCTTTCTTAAGTTTTAACAATCACATTTAGACGATTTTACAACCCACTTATAAATCAAGAAATTTTGTTTAATTTAGTGATGGTTTGACCATTATTATCCAGATGAAACTACGCGAAAATTGGACAGGAAGCAAAGTTACAAAAGTTTACTGTAACAACCCAAATTTTCAAAATAAATTTTTTATTATCATTTTGCGTCGACCGATAGGTGTGATGAGAGAAGAGAATAGTTAAATACTATTTATAATAATTATTTGATTATGGAGCATTTATGTGATAAAATGTTGTTTGTGTGCGGTTAAGTGAAAAATGGATTAGTTTTAAATTGTGTGAATTAAGTCAGTGTGACTTAACTTCCTAAGTGATTATGTGAGTTACCTGAATTAAATCGATATGTATATGTGACTTATATGTTGAGTCAGTATGATTAAATATGCTTATATGGATTTTTATTGCATTTAAAATGCTATTTCTAAGCGTTGTTTGATTTTTCTAAAATTCTTGGAGCATCGAAAAATCATGAAACCTCTTTCATGATGTTTGTTCAGTATTTAGAAAAGTTTTAAAAATGCAAGTTTATTTAATTTGGACTCCAATAATTTGTTAGATGTTTTTAAAGCATGAATTTCTTTTTAGATAAATTATCTTGTAAAATCTCTAGTTTAATGATTACAAGTCGTAAAAAAAACAAGTCGTAAAAAAAATATTTTTGGTAAGTATGTGTTCCTAATTTTATACTCTGGTTATAAAAATAAGAGTTTGATTTATTTTGGGTTTTATGAATTTTTAAATGATTTTACCAAGAATATTTCTTTATAGAGACTACTTCTTGTAAAATTCGTATCTTCTTAAATAATGACTTCAAAAATATTTTAAAAATACCTTGAGGAAGGTGATGTTGTGTTTTAAATACATGTGCAAATATTTTTATTTTTGACTAAATCTATTCATTAATTTGGATTTTAAAATGAATTTTACAAAGCATATTTCATTTTAAAGTCTACTTCTCGAAAAATTCCATAATTAAAGAATTATGGGTCCTAAAAATATTATTTTAAAGAGATTTGAGTTATTAAAATAATTAGTAGAATTATTTAAATACCTTATTAATTTATTGTGGGATTTTTAAAATTAGAGAGGATTTATTGGTTCGTTAGCTATTTAATTAACGAACGGAATTCGGTTCATAGTTGATACATTTTAGAGGGAGTATAAAAAGAAAAAGATAGGGTTTTTCTCTCATTTGAGAGCAGCCCCCATATTTTTATCTCTCATTTCTCTCTCATCTCTCCCATCTCTTTCATCTCTCTCATTTTCTTTCACTTGTTCTTCAAAGATCAAACCATATTTTCTTATGGTTTTGATTCTCAAAGTATGACATATATATACCCAAATTGATCCTCTCTCTGAGCTCTACACGTCTATGTCTTCAAATTTCAGATCCAAACACTTTTATTTTCGGGTATAATTTTTGACCCATTTTCGTTCTTGAGAATTAAACCCCTTTTGTATATGGTTTTGATTCTCAAACCATAGCTTATATATATTCAAATCGAAGCTCTCATCGTCATCTACCTGTTTATGTAAGCAAAAACATATTTCGAGGATGAAAATTTCCGGATCGGGGTCGGAACCCGTCGACCAGGCGCGGCGCCGCCACCCGCGGTTGCTGCCGTCGCCGGAGCTGCTGTGTGCAACGGTTTTTTCTATTGTTCGGGTTGTTCCGCGAGTTTGCTGTGGTTCTTGATGGGATTCATGTGTGGGTTTTGTGTATTTTGTGTTCTTGAAGCTTATTCTTGAATTGTGTGTGTGTATATGTATGTATATATATATATTGGAGGTTGCATGCTTATTTAGTTTAAATTTCTGATTTAAAGAATTTATTTAAAAAATAGGTTTTAATGTTTCCTGTGTACTTTAATCTCTTATTAGTGTTTGGTTGATTAGAAATTGTAGTTGTTAAGGAGTTTGGGGGCAATTTTCGGTGTTAAGAAATCATTAGGTGGTTTCATCGGAATTGCCATGATAAATTGAAATCGGTGACTTGGAGTAATTAGTTAGTCCGTATTGTTAAATTGGTGGTATTGAAAGATTGTTTGGTTTGTGTTTGGTTGAGGGGTTGCGACCCCGGGATAATTTGTTTTACGAAACGGTTATATCAAATTTTTCTAAAAATAAATGAATTATAAATGAGTTTTAAAAATGAAAAATGTTTTGAAATTTAAATTATTAATTAATTAATTATTTTTATTAATTAATTAATGAATTGTAAAATGATTTAATAATTTAATTTATTAATTGATTATTATTTACTTAATCAATTAATGAATTATAATTTGATTTAAAGTTTTAAAAATTATTTACTAATTGATTAATTCTTTCGATAATCAATTAATGAATTAAAAATGGATTTAAAATTATTTCTTCGATTATTGGTTGATTAATTAATTTAGTTAATCAATTTATTTATTAATTGATTAAGTAAATTAATTTAAGTATTTTAAAATATTTTGAAAACTTGGTTAGGAGATTTATCATTCGAGTTTATATACTTATTTGTTTATGTGGTAATCGAGTCAATGTGATTACATGAATAATCGAGTATGTTTATATGCTTAGTTGATTAGCTGATAGTGGTTATCGTAGTAAGACTCTATCAAGTTTAGATCATGAGTTAGAGTTATTTTTTTTAGTTCAATGATTAAATGTTGCGACTCTAATCTATTGACGAAGAGTCCCTAAATGTATAAAAGTTTAAGTGTTTTGAATTGAGTTAGTAAGTAAGATTGTAAAGGTATAGTAATGATTATGAGTTAAGTCGTATAGTTATGCATTAGTACTTGTTGTTTGGGTCGGTTGTATTTCGGTATTGGTAAGATGAGCATACAAAGGGAGATGCAGCCGAAATTTTTAAAAATATATATAACTTCTTTGATATTTAAACGGGCACATCTCTCATATATGATCGTTATTATCAATCAAAAATATTAACTGAGTTATAAGTTATGTGATTAGAAGGTCGTGTGCATGCAAGATATACGAATATACGAATATTTGTTTACATGATTAACTGTAAACGACTATAAGGATAGTCGTTTTTGACTTTGAGTTTGATTTATGACTTAAGATTTGTCATGCATAAAGCCTTAATTGATATAAGTTATTAAGTATATGTTGATTGATTGAATCGATGGTTGATGTGAGGTGTTGTATATACCGGGAAGCGTCCACTTTCAAGGGGGACACTTCCATCTTTTCCATTTTATAGAAATATTTGTGATTAAGATAAACGTATTAGGGTGTGCGTACTAGCGTCAGTAGACCGTATGTTTATCCCGAAGACTAAAGTACTGTATTGTGTTAACTATAGAATCGACGTGCGGACTCGATCGCGGTGAATCAGACATGTGCCAATCTCAAGCGCATCGAATCGACAGAGGATCTAAGCAGAGGATTGGACACACGGGATAGACGAAGGAATGTTTTCTCTAAATCGTCAAGCGTACTTATTAGCTAGGACCTAAGGCAAGTTAGGGCTGTAAATGAACCAATACACTCGCGAACGGCTCGGTGTTCGGTTCGAAAAAAGTTCGGGTTCGAGTTCGGTTCGATTCACAAACGAGTCGATCTTGAACATGATTTTAAGGATCGATTTATAAACGAGCTGAACTTGATCATGGTAAAGTTCGACTCGATAGCTCGCGAACAAGTTTGATTAACGTGCTCGTGAACATAGTTCGTGAACAGGCTCGTGAACATAGCTCATGAACATGTTCGTGAATAAGTTCGATAATTGAGCTTGTTAACATGCTCGGTATACGAGTTCATTAGCAATTCATAAACAAATTCGATAAATAATCTCCTATATATAATATATGTTTGATTATTATAAAGCTGGTGCAAACTTCAGATTTTTAAATGATTAAGCTTTAATAACTTAAGCTTATTTATATCAAACAATTACGTTTCTTTGCCCTTTATTTTTAATCAAACTTTGTTTGTTTTTTGGAATTGGAGATATGAGAATTTTATTGGTTGATGATTTATTATTATTTCTAGTGTTGAGACAAAATTTTAGTTATTTAATTTTGGACTTATTGATTTTTTTAATATTAGAATTTTTTATACAAAAGTAAGGAAATAAACTTATGAGTTGTTCGTAAGTGAGCTCGTGAGCATAAGTTCGCGAACAATGTTTAAGATTTATTGATGAGCATAATTACATGAACAAGCTCGTGAACAAGCTTAATGAGTTGTTCGAAAGCAAAAGTTCGTGAGTAAGTTCATGAGACATGTTTGTGAGCTATTCGCGAACAATATTTTATTTTAACGAACCGAGCTCAAACATATTTTTTGGCTCGATTCAAGTTCGAGCTCGAGTTCGAGTTCGATAATTTCTTAACAAACGATACATGAACATTTTAGAGTTCGGCTCGGCTCGGCTCATTTACACCCCTAGCAAGTCTACTAACCGTATTCTTTTGTTCAGAGTATGCATGTTTTTTAAATATCTATGAAGAATGCTCTAGTATAATATTATGCTTTCTTAAAAATGAAAGTTCTGCAAATGCCTTGTTTAAACTCTTAAATCCGTGAGAAATCGTTCAAGTCTTTCTAATCAGTTTTATAACTGTTTACAACTTATCCCAAACATGTGATTTTATCCATTGTGTTATAAAAGTTTACAATTGTTCTTTACCCCTATAAGAACTGTTTATATTCTGTCATGATTATGACACACTTCAATATCTGTTCGGAATGTGAATTCTTCTTTTTAAATATCCTTATCATATTGGAACGTACTTTTGACTGAGGCGCCAGTCACCAATTTCTATATTTACGTCATCGGTAGCAGTGACGCCTGATGATGTATAAGCATTGGCTTGGGATCCCCTTTCATTTGAGGACCCGTATTGAGTGTACGGGATTGGAGCTCTGTCATGGGCTGATCACCCAGCTTAGCTCGTAGCGTCTTATCGTAGTTCCAATCTTTAAGGGTTATTCCTTCTGAAAAATCATATATTTATTGTTGAGAATCAAGCGTCGAATCTTTTTGAATTGTTCTAAATTAATTCGAGATTCAGATTGTCGTTGACGCATTTGTTGCACAGTGACGGTTAAAAATCGAGAATGAATTGAGATTTTCTTATTTATTCATGAACTCATTAATGTCAGGCCGGTCTGGTAGCTAAGTATGCAAGTACTTAGTCGACAAGAGTGAGATTATGAATAATTGAGAATTTCTTGAATGTTTGTTTAATTGAGAGTTGATGTATCTTCGTGAATTTCTTAAATGTTGTCTCTTAGTAGCTGAAGCATCTGTTGCTCAGTTATTCAAAGTTTTTATCGGAAATCGCTATTAAATTGTTGAGATAAATATCAAAATCGTTTATAAAGCTGTCGAGATGAATTTCTTGTTGAATTCTGTAAACCTCTTTCCTATTGAAAAATTATCGTTATGAATATTTCAAGAATGGTATCATCCTCAAGTTGGATTTTAAAACCTTCAAAGTTTTCCAAAAGTATTTTTGTATACTCTATTATATACTTGCTGAGCGCCTCTTTCGCTCATTCTTGCTTTTGTTTAAACTTATTTTACAGAGATAGATAGTGGATGCAGTTGACTTAGTTTAGCTCGAAGCAGGGCAAGTCATGGATCGAGTTGATGTTCGGCTCAGAGTGATTCTGTATTTTGAGTCTGTCTACAAGATGTTTAGTTAGACTGGTATGGTATTCATATTCCTGAGTTGTAATATTTGTTGTATTAGAATATTGTGGTTGTTGTATACCTTATATCAAGGTGATACTAACAACATAAGATTGTATAAGAGATTGTTGTACCAAGAGTTCTAAGTTAATAAAAGAAGTTATTATAAGTGTTTTTGGATTTCTTGTTTCCAAGTCTATAACCTGAAAAGATTCTTGGTAGTTAGGGGTCGGATGTCATGTTTTATATTAAATATTGGCAGTTGATTGTTTGGTTGTTAAAGGTTTTCCACGGTAGCGACCCATATCCCTGACCCCGGATTTGGGGGCGTTACAGGTTGGTATCAGAGTTAAGGTTATAGAAACTAGAAACAAGAGAGAGTGTAGGAATATATATATATATATATATATATATATATATATATATATATATATATAGTTGTGTGAGGGTGTCTGAACTCATTTAGAGTTTGTGTTAGACTATCGGATATAGTTCCAATGAGTAAGTCGAGATTAGGATTCTACCTTAGGATGATGATTCCGAGTCGAGTAGAATTCCTTGTGATCGTAGATATTTGTAGTGGAGTCTTTAGAGGCTACTGTGAATTGTTATCGGCGTAGGGTATCGTGTACCTTAAGACGTTGCGAAGAGAATTTAGAATTGATCGATCGTTCGTCAAAGGAGCCGACAGAGGATGCATCTGTGGAGATTGGAGCAATATTCTTTTTCATCTGTAATTTATTCGATACTCCTTCACGGGAGGATTGTGTTAGAAGATATATTCCATCTTCTAAGTTATAGTTCTTTTAAACACTTGCATTTACCCGAATGTTGGGTTTCGAATGTGTCAGAGGTTGTCATGATACCTATTCTTCAGGTTTTTCTGAGGCCCTGATAGTTTTGTTCAAATTGAAATTCTGCCCTAATTTTTCTAGTGGTGGATAAAATTTATTCATGGTACAGTACTACTTGCTCGTCATGTGCTAGTATCCTCTCCCGTTAAATCTTTCTTTCGGGATTAACAACTTTGGAATTTGCTTAGTTTTATCCAAGGTGTGCGTTTAAAAGTTTCTTGTTGTAAGATGATATTTATTTGTTTAACCAGAAATTTCTTTTCAAAACTCTTTACTCTAACTGAGATAAACAACCCTATTATATAGGGGACACAAGGACTATCTGTCTGTGTGATAGAAGTTTGATGGGACGCCATCACTTGTGTGTTGTGTAATACAAGAAGGCTAATTACCTTTAGTAATGTCTTAACTAAGACACGCAACGTTGAGTTTCTTAGATCATATTGATCTCTCAGTTATTCTTTTGTAACCTTTGATGGTTAAATAAAGCTTTTACTCGTAATCATATTGTGTGACTTTCAGATAGATAAGGGATATCTTTTATTCAAAGATTCCATCATTTCAGTTGTTTTCATTACTTTTTTGTGTCTTAGCGAGTGGCGACTGAAGGAATTTACGGATGGGCGGAAGCGTGGTATAACAATTATTTCCGTAAAAACCATATATCGCACATATAGAAAATCATGTAAAAATGAAATACGAGGGATTCGTAACCATACCTTGAAATCGAAGCTTTACAAAAATGGTGTTGCAAGCAGTTGCTCCTCAGAGTGTGAAGCACTCTACCAGTATCCACCAAGAATTGTTCTTCGACGAAACCTTTTATAAAATCTTGATTTTATAAAAATGGAGTTTGAGAAATTTGAGAGAGAGAGAGAGATGAAGAAGAAGATGGAGGAGGCAACTAGGTTTTTCACAAAAACCAAAAGTGTGTTTAACTCCTTCATCTCATTCTATTTATAGGGATAAAGTAGGGTTTTAATATAATTAATATATCATTATATATTAATATATAAATCCTACACTTTATCTAATAAAATGATTAAATAATAATTAAAACTATTTTAATCATTATTTCTTTTTCTAAACTATTTAGAAAATAATTCTCTCTCTCATAATTTAAAACCTTTCATCAAAGAAAATATTCTTTTATGGTGTGACCCTGTAGGTTCAATATTAAGCCGGTAGTAGAAATAAATAATAATAAACCTTTTATTTATTATTTATATGAATTCTAAAATTCATTAAATATAATTAACTGATTAATTATATTTATTCTACATCGTGAGTGATGCTTCTCAACATATCGCGACTATCCGGATAATATGAATTCACTGCTTAGAATACCAAGAACCTGTCAGTGACTAGTTACCGTACAATCAATTCCTTCTACCCTACAATATCCCGATTAAATACAAGGCATGGATCTCGTGTCAGGCCTATCAAATTTAATCATATGATTTCTTATTCATAACGCAAAGTTCATATTAATGCAAATTAGAAACTCCTTTCTAATTTCATACACTCTGGCCAGAGATTCCAGAACTCGCATACTAAGAATAACATAGGATATTCACTTCCTTACTGGAAGGGGTAGATTCTTTATTGATCGTTAACTATCTCCATACATAAATCCCTGTACCCAGAATAGACCTAATGTATGTCCTTGAGACTAAGGACTAAACCAAAGCACAGTTCATTATATACAAGATTACTCTAACGATCTCAAGTCTAAGGACACTTGTACAACTATCACTCAGTGAATAACTATTGACACGTGAGTAAACTCCATTAGTTGTCCAACTTATCGAGTCATGTTCAGTGAACTTATTCCATAATAAGCACCTACATACTAGCTATAGTGTCACCACACAAATGCCTATGAGAACAGACATCCTCCTGACGGGAGCAAGCATAATATGTACCGATCTTTGCGGATTCACTAACTTCCGATTAGTTATCCTATGATCAGGAACTGTTTAAGTCTAGAGTTATCATCTTCTAGATCTCACTATTATAATCTCATTATAATTATAGAAGCTTTACTCTAAACTATGGAACATCTTATTTAAAACACTTTAAACATATAATGCCCGTAATAAAATCAAAACAAGTCTTTTATTATTATTAATGAAATCAAACAAGAATACATGAAAGTTCTTCCTAACTCATCATACATGATTGGATTTAGGACAAACACTTTCAATCTCCCACTTGAACTAAAGCCAATCACCCTAGTATCTAATACCCATCTTCTCTTTATGACGATCAAAGTGAATCTGAGACAATGACTTTGTGAGTGGGTCTGCTATGTTGTTATGTGTGTCAACTCTCTCAACCTTGACATCTCCCCTTTCAATGATCTCCCTAATCAAATGAAAGCGCCGCAAAACATGTTTGGAATTTTTATGAGACCTAGGTTCCTTGGCTTGTGCTATTGCTGCATTGTTATCACAATACAACACAATAGGCTCTTCAATGCTTGGAACAACTCCCAACTCAGAAACAAATTTCCTCATCCAAACGGCTTCTTTTGCAGCCTCACTAGCAGCTATATACTCTGCTTCCGCTGTGGAGTCAGCCGTTGTAGACTGTTTGGAACTCTTCCAACTAATCGCACCACCATTCAGAGTAAACACATACCCTGACATGGATTTGCTATCACTTTCTGATTGAAAACTAGAGTCAGTATAACCCTCTATTTTCAATTCAGATCCACCAAAAACAAGAAAAATATCCTTAGTCCTTCGCAAGTACTTAAGGATGTTCTTCACTGCTTTCCAGTGGTCTTCACCTGGATTGGACTGATATCTACTCGTTACACTAATTGAATAAGCAACATCAGGCCTAGTACATAACATCGCGTACATAATAGATCCTATTGCTGAAGCATAAGGAATCTTACTCATACGCTCTCTTTCCTCAGGTGTCTTAGGAGACATCTTCTCGGAAAGAGATACTCCATGGCTCATCGGTATGAGACCTCTCTTGGAGTTTTCCATGCTAAACCTTTTAAGCACTTTCTCGATGTATGTACCCTGGGTAAGACCTATCATTCTTCTAGATCTATCTCTATAGATCTTCATACCGAGAATGTAGGACGCTTCTCCCAAGTCCTTCATAGTGAAGTTCTTCGATAGCCAAATTTTGACTGATTGCAGCATCGGTACATCATTTCCTATAAGAAGTATGTCATCCACATACAATACAAGAAATGTTACCGCGCTCCCACTAACCTTCTTGTAGACACATGGTTCATCTATGTTCTTGATAAAATCAAACTCTTTGATTGTCTCATCAAAACGAATGTTCCATCTACGAGAAGCTTGCTTTAATCCATATATGGTCCTTAGCAGCTTACACACTAGGTGTTCATTCCCTTTAGAAACAAACCCCTCTGGCTGTGTCATATACACTTCCTCTTCAAGTTTCCCATTGAGGAAGGCCGTTTTCACGTCCATTTGCCACAAAACTACATTTCACGGATCGAGATTCCAGCTTATCAGGGTCAACTTTCTTGACATAAGCCGGACATCCCCAAATCTTAACGTGTTTAAGACTCGGTTTCCTTTCTTTCCATATCTCATATGGAGTTTGAGGAACAGATTTGGAAGGCACCTTATTCAGTAAATATGCTGAGGTTTCCAATGCATAACCCCAAAGGAATACTGGAAGATTTGCATAGCTCATCATGGACCGAACCATGTCTAACAAAGTTCGATTTCTCCTTTCAGATACTCCATTCAACTGTGGAGTATATGGAGGAGTCCACTGAGAGGCTATACCATTTTCTTTGAGATAATCTAGAAATTCTCCACTCAAGTATTCACCACCTCGATCTGATCGAAGAGTTTTAATACTACGTTTGGTTTGTTTCTCCACTTCATTCTTATATTCTTTGAACTTTTCAAAGGCCTCAGACTTGTGTTTCATCAAATACACATATCCGAATCTAGATCGATCATCTATGAAAGTAATGAAGTACGAAAATCCACCCATGGCTTGCGTAGACATCGGTCCACATACATCTGTATGTACCAGTCCTAGCAAATCTGCAGCCCTCTCTCCATGTCCACTAAATGGAGATTTGGTCATTTTACCCAATAGACAAGACTCGCATGTAGGATATGATTCAAAATCAAAGGGGTCAAGTAACCCTTCCTTATGCAATGTCCGCAGTCTATTTTCACTAATATGACCAAGTCTGCAATGCCACAAATAGGTGAGATTTTCATCATCTCTTTTCCTTTTATTAGTATGTTCAATTTGTAGTAAATCATGCTCTATGTCACACACATATAGACCATTATTTAAAATACCACTACCATAAAGAACATTATCTCTAAGAATTGAACATTCATTATTCTTAATAACAAACGAAAATCCATCCAAGTCTAACATGGGAATAGAAATAATATTCCTCACAATCGAGGGAACAAAATAACAATTATTTAAAATAATAGTCTTGCCCGTAGGCATATGTAAATCAAACGATCCTACAGATTCAGCAGCAACTCTTGCTCCATTTCCCATCCGTAGAATCACCTCCTCTTCCTCGAGAGTCCTACTTCTCCTTAGTCCCTGCAACGAATTGCAAATGTGAGAACCACAGGCGGTATCTAATACCCAAGTAGAATTTTGATTTATTGACATATTCACTTCAATCATGAACATACCTGAACCAGAAGCGACAGTCTCACTATCTTTCTTCTTTTTCATTTCTGCAAGGTAAACCTTGCAGTTCCTCTTCCAGTGCCCCACCTTGTTACAGTGAAAGCAAACAGCTTTGCTCTTGGGGTCTTCAGCTTTTTGGTGGAACCGGCTTTTTCTCACCAACTTTCTTCTTCTTGGAAGGGTTCTTCTTCCTTTTCTTAGGATTGGAACCCTCACCAATTAGAAGAACAGAACTCTTCTTAGAGGGAAAATTCGATTCCGCAGTCTTCAACATGTTGTGGAGTTCAGCCAGGCTGACGTCCAACTTATTCATGTGAAAGTTCACAACAAACTGCGAAAATGAACCCGGAAGTGATTGCAAGACCAAGTCTTGAGTCAGTTCCCTATCCATGACAAAACCAAGTTGCCCAAGACGTTCAATCAAATTGATCATCTTAAGTACATGGTCATTCACGGATGATCCCTCAGACATCCTACAACGGAACAGCTCCTTCGATATCTCATATCGAGCTGTCCTCCCTGCCACATCATACAACTCTTGCAGATGCTCTAGGATAGTGTGAGCATCCATAAGCTCATGTTGCTTCTGTAGCTCATCGTTCATGGAAGCTAGCATGATACATTGAGCAACATTAGCATCATCTATCCACTTACGATACACAACATGTTCATCATTATGTGCATCGTCAGCAGGTTCAGCAGGCTTAGGTGAGTCAAGCACATATTCCAGCTTCTCAACCCTGAGAACAATTCTCAAGTTTCGAAGCCAGTTAGCAAAATTCGGACCAGTCAATTTGTGAGCATCTAGTATGCTCCGGAGTGATAGTGCACCAGACATAGTGTATAGTAAATCTGTAAATGATAAACACATAACAACACTTAGCAAATATTCAATTTCATTTTAAAAACACTATATGAATCGGGTCTTTATTCATAAGTGACTCCCACTAGTTTATCTAATTTATTCAACCCCCTTAAGTGAAAAATTAAGCATTCATAATGCTAGTGGGAATAGGGATCCTATATTCCATCACACAACCTCGGCTGTGGCGCGAAACGCCATGTGATGTTCAATAGGCAGACAACTCTTGTCAATTACATCTCATGTTATTCCCTAATAAAACTTTAGCCTCTCGAATAATTGAGTCACGGCTGTGGCACGACAAACTCAATATTCTAAGTCAAGTCTAACCCAACATTCCGTACAACTGAATCAGTCTCCAATGGCCCACGGCTGTAGCACGTAACGACCATTAGATTCTAATTCATTGTACACATCTCTATGTAATAGACAAGTATTTCTAATTTCGAAATCAGAGCCCTCGGCTGTAGCACGAAACGATAATGATTCAAAAATGAGAACTACTTTCTACCATGTTGGAAGGCTATGACCGACACAAACCCGTTGTGTCATTGGCCAATTACTACTTGATATTATTTAATTTTAGAGGGATTATATTATGTTACAATCATAATCTTATTATAAAGAGATTCTTCCTTTTAAATTAAATATTTCAAATCAATAATCGATAATTGGATGATTCCCAGATCGGGGGGAGCATTGTCAAGAGGCGTCACTTAATACCCCTTTCTTACAGATCGAAATCCGTTTTTGACAGAATCATCCATTCTCTCAATATTGAAAATTCATATTTAATTACGTGTTTCACAAACACAAGAATCTCATGATTGTATTCATAATATTATTATTAAGGCAAGAAACGATTCCTATTTCTAGATTTTCTAGAGCATGCCTTATTTTGATTTAAGTTCACCTAAATCTATCATCGCATGGTAAACATAGGCATATATCTCATATATAAAATTAAGTAAACAAGTAGGCATGCAAGCAATATCATGTCACACATTGATATAATGATGTATGGATTTATTATAGCATTTAAAAGCAATTTAAAACAATTAAAACATGCTTTAAAACACTTCCGGGAATATAAATATTTCAAAAATATTATATAAAAAATATTTGACCATTCCATTAGATCCGTCTCGGAAAAACGAATCCAACGATATATCGCACGCCCAAAACGGAGTTACGAAACTCCCAATAAATCAAATTTATTGTGGACAGAAAGGCTGTAACGCATGTCCGGAATGCGTTACAAGCATTTAAAGCCATTAAACGCTGTAACGCATCCGTAAAATGCGCAACACCCCTGTCACGCATTTCCGAAATGCGTGACACCCCCCCCCCCCCCCCCCCCGCGTTTGCACTGCACGCGCCAGCAACGGTTGTCAGTTCAGTTTTTTTTTAGCAGTTAATATTTTGTAACTCCCTTACATTAAAAACACTAACTCCCCTTTTATTAACAATAACTATTATTATTAATATCTTTCTTAATTTTAATATTAATAAATTAATTAACAATTAATTAATAAATTAATAAAAAAATTATCAAGACATGATTTCTGAAAATCAAGAGCAGCAAAAATTATCAGGTGGTTAGGGGTCCTTGTGCAATATTTTTAATCATAATATTTTCACATGCATAATTATTTTA
Source organism: Saposhnikovia divaricata (assembly GCA_036435485.1). NCBI lineage: Eukaryota > Viridiplantae > Streptophyta > Magnoliopsida > Apiales > Apiaceae > Saposhnikovia > Saposhnikovia divaricata. The sequence continues at coordinate 34,678,387 of CM071600.1, forward strand.
TGAATTTTAACTAAAACAATTTTAAAAATTCATAACAAATAATCTACACATCAAAAAATTATGAGAAAAATATCCAGATCATCTACAACACTTGTACAACTCAGATTAGTGGTCAAAATCATATGCAAAAATTATTTCGAGTTAATTCATAATTAAATCCAAATAAACTTGCAAAAATCATAATAAATCCATACATGCATAAAAAAATCTGAAATTTTTATATGACTCTATATGCAAGAACCTAGCTCTGATGCCATTGAAGGAATTTACGGATGGGCGGAAGCGTGGTATAACAATTATTTCCGTAAAAACCATATATCGCTCATATAGAAAATCATGTAAAAATGAAATACGAGGGATTCGTAACCATACCTTGAAATCGAAGCTTTACAAAAATGGTGTTGCAAGCAGTTGCTCCTCAGAGTGTGAAGCACTCTACCGGTATCCACCAAGAATTGTTCTTCGACGAAACCTTTTATAAAATCTTGATTTTATAAAAATGGAGTTTGAGAAATTTGAGAGAGAGAGAGAGAGATGAAGAAGAAGATGGAGGAGGCAACTAGGTTTTTCACAAAAACCAAAAGTGTGTTTAACTCCTTCATCTCATTCTATTTATAGGGATAAAGTAGGGTTTTAATATAATTAATATATCATTATATATTAATATATAAATCCTACACTTTATCTAATAAAATGATTAAATAATAATTAAAACTATTTTAATCATTATTTCTTTTTCTAAACTATTTAGAAAATAATTCTCTCTCTCATAATTTAAAACCTTTCATCAAAGAAAATATTCTTTTATGGTGTGACCCTGTAGGTTCAATATTAAGCCGGTAGTAGAAATAAATAATAATAAACCTTTTATTTATTATTTATATGAATTCTAAAATTCATTAAATATAATTAACTGATTAATTATATTTATTCTACATCGTGAGTGATGCTTCTCAACATATCGCGACTATCCGGATAATATGAATTCACTGCTTAGAATACCAAGAACCTGTCAGTGACTAGTTACCGTACAATCAATTCCTTCTACCCTACAATATCCCGATTAAATACAAGGCATGGATCTCGTGTCAGGCCTATCAAATTTAATCATATGATTTCTTATTCATAACGCAAAGTTCATATTAATGCAAATTAGAAACTCCTTTCTAATTTCATACACTCTGGCCAGAGATTCCAGAACTCGCATACTAAGAATAACATAGGATATTCACTTCCTTACTGGAAGGGGTAGATTCTTTATTGATCGTTAACTATCTCCATAAATAAATCCCTGTACCCAGAATAGACCTAATGTATGTCCTTGAGACTAAGGACTAAACCAAAGCACAGTTCATTATATACAAGATTACTCTAACGATCTCAAGTCTAAGGACACTTGTACAACTATCACTCAGTGAATAACTATTGACACGTGAGTAAACTCCATTAGTTGTCCAACTTATCGAGTCATGTTCAGTGAACTTATTCCATAATAAGCACCTACATACTAGCTATAGTGTCACCACACAAATGCCTATGAGAACAGACATCCTCCTGACGGGAGCAAGCATAATATGTACCGATCTTTGCGGATTCACTAACTTCCGATTAGTTATCCTATGATCGGGAACTGTTTAAGTCTAGAGTTATCATCTTCTAGATCTCACTATTATAATCTCATTATAATTATAGAAGCTTTACTCTAAACTATGGAACATCTTATTTAAAACACTTTAAATAGATAATGCCCGTAATAAAATCAAAACAAGTCTTTTATTATTATTAATGAAATCAAACAAGAATACATAAAGTTCTTCCTAACTCATCATACATGATTGGATTTAGGACAAACACTTTCAGCGACATGGTGTTCGTGTTCTAGCGTTGTTGCTCAGTAAATAGTTGAATGAGGAAATTGAGATCTTCCGATTGTTAGGTTCCTCGATCGACATTGTACGTTGAAAGTGGAATCGTGACGATTAGGGATTTCTCGAAATTCTTTTCACAAGTTTAACCTGAAGCACTATGGATATGAAGAACTGGAGATGTGTGTACCAAATCGTTTGAGTCGTGAGATAGCGAAGTTGCGGGAATTGCCGTATGCCTTGGGAATTTCAGTCGAAGGGAAGCGGTGCATCGTAGAACCCCGTTCTTTCCTCTGTGGATTCCGGGGACGGAATCCTATTAAGGAGGGAAGACTGTAGCAACCAAAATTTTCAAAATAAATTTTTTATTATCATTTTGCGTCGACCGATAGGTGTGATGAGAGAAGAGAATAGTTAAATACTATTTATAATAATTATTTGATTATGGAGCATTTATGTGATAAAATGTTGTTTGTGTGCGGTTAAGTGAAAAATGGATTAGTTTTAAATTGTGTGAATTAAGTCAATGTGACTTAACTTCCTAAGTGATTATGTGAGTTACCTGAATTAAATCGATATGTATATGTGACTTATATGTAGAGTCAGTATGATTAAATATGCTTATATGGATTTTTATTGCATTTAAAATGCTATTTCTAAGCGTTGTTTGATTTTTCTAAAATTCTTGGAGCATCGAAAAATCATGAAATCTCTTTCATGATGTTTCTTCAGTATTTAGAAAAGTTTTAAAAATGCAAGTTTATTTTATTTGGACTCCAATAATTTGTTAGAGGTTTTTAAAAGCATGAATTTCTTTTTAGATAAATTATCTTGTAAAATCTCTAGTTTAATGATTACAAGTCGTAAAAAAAACAAGTCGTAAAAAAAATATTTTTGGTAAGTATGTGTTCCTAATTTTATACTCTTGGTTATAAAAATAAGAGTTTGATTTATTTTGGGTTTTATGAATTTTTAAATGATTTTACCAAGAATATTTCTTTATAGAGACTACTTCTTGTAAAATCCGTATCTTCTTAAATAATGACTTCAAAAATATTTTAAAAATACCTTGAGGAAGGTGATGTTGTGTTTTAAATACATGTGCAAATATTTTTATTTTTGACTAAATCTATTCATTAATTTGGATTTTAAAATGAATTTTACAAAGCATATTTCATTTTAAAGTCTACTTCTCGAAAAATTCCATAATTAAAGAATTATGGGTCCTAAAAATATTATTTTAAATATTTGAGTTATTAAAATAATTAGTAGAATTATTTAAATACCTTATTAATTTATTGTGGGATTTTTAAAATTAGAGAGGATTTATTGGTTCGTTAGTTATTTAATTAACGAACGGAATTCGGTTCGTAGTTGATACATTTTAGAGGGAGTATAAAAAGAAAAAGATAGGGTTTTTCTCTCATTTGAGAGCAACCCCCATATTTTTTTCTCTCATTTCTCTCTCATCTCTCCCATCTCTTTCATCTCTCTCATTTTCTCTCACTTGTTCTTCAAAGATCAAACCATATTTTCTTATGGTTTTGATTCTCAAAGTATGACATATATATACCCAAATTGATCCTCTCTCTGAGCTCTACACATCTATGTCTTCAAATTTCAGATCCAAACACTTTTATTTTCGGGTATAATTTTTGACCCATTTTCGTTCTTGAGAATTAAACCCCTTTTGTATATGGTTTTGATTCTCAAACCATAGCTTATATATATTCAAATCGAAGCTCTCAACGTCATCTACCTGTTTATGTAAGCAAAAACATATTTCGAGGATGAAAATTTCCGGATCGGAGCCGGAACCCGTCGACCAGGCGCGGCGCCGCCACCCGCGGTTGCTGCCGTCGCCGGAGCCGCTGTGTGCAGCCATTTTTGCTATTGTTCGGGTTGTTCCGCGAGTTTGCTGTGGTTCTTGATGGGATTCATGTGTGGGTTTTGTGTATTTTGTGTTCTTGAAGCTTATTCTTGAATTGTGTGTGTGTATATGTATGTATATATATATATATATTGGAGGTTGCATGCATATTTAGTTTAAATTTCAGATTTAAAGAATTTATTTAAAAAATAGGTTTTAATATCCTGTGTACTTTAATCTCTTATTAGTGTTTGGTTGATTAGAAATTGTAGTTGTTAAGGAGTTTGGGGGCAATTTTCGGTGTTAAGAAATCATTAGGTGGTTTCATCGGAATTGCCATGATAAATTGAAATCGGTGACTTGGAGTAATTAGTTAGTCCGTATTGTTAGATTGGTGGTATTGAAAGATTGTTTGATTTGTGTTTGGTTGAGGGGTTGCGACCCCGGGATAATTTGTTTTACGAAAAGGTTATATCAAATTTTTCTAAAAATAAATGAATTATAAATGAGTTTTAAAAATGAAAAATGTTTTGAAATTTAAATTATTATTTAATTAATTATTTTTATTAATTAATTAATGAATTGTAAAATGATTTAATAATTTAATTTATTAATTGATTATTATTTACTTAATCAATTAATGAATTATAATTTGATTTAAAGTTTTAAAAATTATTTACTAATTAATTAATTCTTTCGATAATCAATTAATGAATTAAAAATAAATTTAAAATTATTTCTTCGATTATTGGTTGATTAATTAATTTAGTTAATCAATTTATTTATTAATTGATTAAGTAAATTAATTTAAGTATTTTAAAATATTTTGAAAACTTGGTTAGGAGATTTATCACTCGAGTTTATATACTTATTTGTTTATGTGGTAATCGAGTCAATGTGATTACATGAATAATCGAGTATGTTTATATGCTTAGTTGATTAGCTGATAGTGGTTATCGTAGTAAGACCCTATCAAGTTTAGATCATGAGTTAGAGTTATTTTTTTTAGTTCAATGATTAAATGTTGCGACTCTAATCTATTGACGAAGAGTCCCTAAATGTATAAAAGTTTAAGTGTTTTGAATTGAGTTAGTAAGTAAGATTGTAAAGGTATAGTAATGATTATGAGTTAAGTCGTATAGTTATGCATTAGTACTTGTTGTTTGGGTCGGTTGTATTTCGGTATTGGTAAGATGAGCATACAAAGGGAGATGCAGCCGAAATTTTTAAAAATATATATAACTTCTTTGATATTTAAACGGGCACATCTCTCATATATGATCATTATTATCAATCGAAAATATTAACTGAGTTATAAGTTATGTGATTAAAAGGTCGTGTGCATGCAAGATATACGAATATACGAATATTTGTTTACATGATTAAGTGTTAACGACTATAAGGATAGTCGTTATTGACTTGGAGTTTGATTTATGACTTAAGATTTGTCATGCATAAAGCCTTAATTGATATAAGTTATTAAGTATATGTTGATTGATTGAATCGATGGTTGATGTGAGGTGTTGTATATACCGGGAAGCGTCCACTTTCAAGGGGGACACTTCCATCTTTTCCATTTTATAGAAATATTTGTGATTAAGATAAACGTATTAGGGTGTGCGTACTAGCGTCAGTAGACCGTATGTTTATCCCGAAGACTAAAGTACTGTATTGTGTTAACTATAGAATCGACGTGCGGACTCGATCGCGGTGAATCAGACATGTGGCAATCTCAAGCGCATCGAATCGACAGAGGATCTAAGCAGAGGATTGGACACACGGGATAGACGAAGGAATGTTTTCTCTAAATCGTCAAGCGTACTTATTAGCTAGGACCTAAGGCAAGTCAGCCAAGTCTACGAACCGTACTCTTTTGTTCAGAGTATGCATGTTTTTTAAATATCTTTGAAGAATGCTTTAGTATAATATTATGCTTTCTTAAAAATGAAAGTTCTGCAAATGCTTTGTTTAAACTCTTAAATCCGTGAGAAATCGTTCAAGTCTTTCTGATCAGTTTTATAACTGTTTACAACTTATCCCAAACATGTGATTTTATCCATTGTGTTATAAAAGTTTACAATTGTTCTTTACCCCTATAAGAACTGTTTATATTCTGTCATGATTATGACACACTTCAATATCTGTTCGGAATGTGAATTCTTCTTTTTAAATATCCTTATCATATTGGAACGTACTTTTGACTGAGGCGCCAGTCAATTTTCAACATAACATCTAAAACATTACATCCAAAACATAACATCTAAAACATTACAATCCAGACTTTATAGTTCAGGAAATTCTGAAATGAAATTACAAAATGAAATGAAAATACTTTGCAACTAACTTTCCCGCCATTTGCACCTCTTGACTTGATGATTTGACTTTATTTGACTTGACTTAATTGATTCAATCCTTTATTATACCTTCCCCCTCATAAGAGACTTGTACTCAAGTCTTTTGTGGAATTGGAAAAGTGGGAAACTTTTGAACAAAGTCAACAGCTACCTCCCAAGTAGCTTCAAAATCTGGATAGCCTTCCCATTGAACCAAGTACTGAATTTCTAGAGCATTCTGAAATTTCACCATTCTGGTATCCAATATAGCAGCTGGTTGCACAGTGACTGCAGTAGCAGCATTGTTCCAAGTATCAGGAATAGCAGCAGTCACTGGAGGATCTCCAAAGTACTGTTTCAACTGAGAAACATGGAATACATCATGAATCTTAGCATCTGCAGGCAACCTGAGTTTGTAAGCTACTTTACCAATACAAGCCAATATCTGAAAAGGACCAAAATATCTCTGACTTAACTTCTGATTGTCCCTAACTTGCACTGATTTTTGTCTATAAGGCTGTAACTTTAACCACACCCAATCACCTTTACCAAAGACCCTATCAGATCTGTGAGCATCAGCTTGATTCTTCATTCTGGTTTGAGCTTTCAACGAATTGTCTTTCAACATAGAAATCATAGTTTCTCTTTTCTGCAAACTCCTATCCACAGCAGCTACAGCACATTCTCCAGACAAATAAGGTAGATGAATAGGAGGTACCTGATTGTAAACTACCTCATAAGGAGTTTGTTGAAGTGCAGAATGAAAATGAGTATTAAACCACCATTCTGCTAAAGCCAACCAAAACGACCATTCCTTAGGGGTGTCAGCACACATACACCTCAGATAAACCTCAAGACATCTATTGACAACTTCAGTTTGACCATCCGTTTGAGGATGATAAGATGAAGACAGTAAGAAATCAGTGCCATGCAAAGTGAACAAAGCCTTCCAGAACTGACTTAGGAATATTGGATCTCTATCATTCACAATCGATCTTGGCCAACCATGAAGTTTAAAAATGATATCAAGATAAGCTTGAGCCACCATGGGTGCTGTAAAAGCAGAAGGTAGTGCCACAAATTGAGAATATTTACCCAACCTGTCTACCACTACTAGGATTGCTTCTTTTCCATTAGACTTAGGTAAACCAGTTATAAAATCCATGGATATATCTACCCAAACTTCAGAAGGTATAGGTAGTGGTTGGAGAAACCCAGGATAAGCACTAGTATCATACTTAGAAGCTTGACATACTTTACAATGCCTTACCAAATGCCTAACCTCCTGTGTCATGCCAGGCCAGTAAAATAAGCTCTTAAGCCTCTGCAATGTAACTTCTCTACCAGAGTGGCCCCCTTCAGGTGAAACATGTTGCCAATCCATAAGTTTGGCTTTCAATCCAGAGTCAAGGTCCAACTACAATTTTATCTTTTCTTCTTAAAAAACCATGTTTCAATTCATAGTCTGGATGAAAACCCCCTTTCTGCAATTGTTGTAAAATATCACTCAACTGAGAATCCCTAGTATAGCTAGCTTGAATCAATGCTTCTAAATCAGACTGCACTACAGATATAGCCATACACAAAAGATTAGACCCATGTACCCTTGATAGGGCATCAGCAGCTTTGTTTTCACTCCCACCTTTATACTGGATCTCATAATCAAACCCCATCAATTTGGACAACCAAAAGTGCTGGAAAGGGGTTGAAATTCTTTGTTTAAGTAACCACTTTAAGCTTTTCTGATCAGTTTTTATCACAAAATGATTTCCACATAAGTATTGTTCCCATTTCTGAACTGCACATACTATAGCCAACAATTCTTTTTCATACACTGACAATTTCTGCCACCTAGGACCCAAAGCCTTGCTTAAAAATGCTAACGGATGACCCCCTTGCATCTGTGTAGCACTTTCCAATTCTACAGCTTCGATACCAGTTGTTGTAATACAAGATCCTAAAGTATAGCACTTTCCAATTCTACAGCTTCGATACAGTCAGGGTCTGTATAGTCCCTGAAACTCCGTAGTCCGTGACCATAGTCTCTGATCGAGTACTATTCACAGTTTCTGCAAATCTTGAAGAATTGATATCTTCTTAATCAAATGCTAAACCCTTTATTAGAAGGTATTACAAGAAGTGTTATGTCATTCTATTCTACACATCACAACTCATGAATTTATTCCTAACAATATCCCCCTATTTATGCTTTATAACATGAAGCATAAATCTGAGTTGTTGATGTCAAAACCTCTAACAATGCAACTAGAATAGAATATACATGAATCTATTATTTACATGAAGTTAAGTCACACAAGTACCTCAATTACTCAATCTGCCTTAATTCTTCTGAACTGTGAATTGTCTTTGAGAAATTCTTCAAGCAAAGCATCTTCAGTTTTGGCTAAGACTTCACCAACACTCTGTTTCAGATCTAACATGTCACCATTATCAGTAATGATTTGATAATGCAGAGCTCTTAACTTGTCTGGCCTGTATCTGAAGTGATTAAGATTTTCAATAGAAACAGAATCATACTTCCCTTCCATAGCTTGATAAAAGACAAAAGATCCCCCATCATCAACATTGATCTTTAATGACTTATACTCAATCTCTTTGTCTTTACCATCATCATCAACATAATGTAGCTTGAAAGGTGGTACATTCTCCTTCTTTGCTCCATACAATCTCTTCAACAATTTATCAATTTCACCAGTCCAATGCATAAGCGATGCATTATAGTTCTGAGTAACTTCAGCATTTTTGTGTAACAAGAATCAAACATATGATAACTCTTTTTCCTTCTTGTGATATAAGAACGTAGAAAAATCCATCCACCTCACTCTACCATCAGATAAGAAGTATACAAGAAAAACTTCTGTTTCTTCTTTATCAACCATTCCTCTTCTTCTATCATATTCTTGATATGTCTTCACACTCTGAACAAGATGTGCAGAAATCAACTTATTAAGATGTCTTTGAGTCATCTTTTCACCAAACTCGTCCAAGAGTGAATGAGGATCAGCCTTTAGCTTTGTAACATCTGTGGTATGCTTTCCAATCTCAATATGACCAAGTCTAGTCCTTTTTATAGGAATTAGAGATTGTAAATTTTGACTTATAGTCCAGTAAGATGGTTCCTTTGTTTCTGAATGAACTTGCTTCTTAACACCAGAAGTAGTAGATTGAACATTTTGTGATTTCATCACCTCCTCCTGTGTAAATCCTACATTCTTTAAATTTATAGTAGTCCCTTACACTACATCTTTTACAACTTGTTCCCGTAGAAGAATTGATACAGTATCTGGTACTTGAAGAGTTTTAGCTTTCTTTGTTACAAACTCTGACTGACTAGAAACTTGCTTGTCTTTAGATCTTGAACGACCAGATCTACCAGCTTCAGTGCCTGTACCAACTTTACATTTTCCTTTTCCAACATTACCACCACTGCCACCACCATCACCCTTATCTCTTTTGTCAGACTTGTCTTCAGTAGCATCAGCCTTGCAAGTATCTCTGATGACTATTCCTGTTTGTTTCCTCTTAATTGTTTTTATCTCCCCCTTTTTGACATCAGCAACATTTACTCCAAGAGTTTCAGTCAGAGAACAAATAAGATTCATCAAAATTTCCTGATTTTCCATGATAGTGACTTGGTTATCCTCCAATGCTTGAAGTCTATGATAAACATCTATTTGAGATTGCTGAACACCCTCAAGAACTCTCCGGTGCTTATATAGATTTGTATCATTGTTGGAAGTTACAAAGTGTATAGAGTCATTGGTAGCTTGAATTGCAGTATCAATACATGCAACCTGAGTAGCAAGACCTTGAACAGACCGGTTCACAGAAGAAATATCAGCATTCGAAATTTGATGAGCATCTGCAAGAAGCCCACTTTGATAATTGAATTCAGCAATGCCCCTAGCATGAGCTAATGCTGTAGGATCTGACACTTCATCTTGATAAATACCATATTGTTAAAGAAATCCAGTTTGTCCTTGGCTCTCGTTCTCTCAATTTTACCAATGTGTCTGATAAGTGTGAAAGAATTAAGATCAATAACAAATTGACTATGAGCAATTTCAGTAGGAAAAATTTGATCCCAATAGGTAAATGTCTCCTTGTCTTCAGATTCAGCATCAGAATGAGTAGAAACAGTATCATCAATCTGATTGAAAAAATCAAGATGTAAAGGTATGGCTTTCTCAACTGCATGTTCTCTGTCATTAGCTTGAAGGCGTTGAATAAACGTGAAATTCATAGAATCAAGACCCAGGTCATGAGCTTCTACTAGATTAGTAGGCCACTTTTGATCAAAATAACCAAATGAAGGTTCTGTAACCTTTGCAGATAATGTTGCCTCATTTTCACTTTGACTTACTAAAGTCAAGACTCTTTCGACCTCTCCTTTTGCCTGGTCAGGAGCCAGCCTCTCAATTTGTGGATTTATGTCCATCTTTTCAAGTGTATCACTCAAATTTAGATAAGTGCTCTCATGACCTACAGAAAAATAGGGGTTAGGAGAAGTTGTTATACCTGAACTCACATGGAGAGAGGGTTCCTCATATGGCAAGAGGCTTGAGGTTTTCTCCATGGAGTGAGTTGCTATAGTCTCTGAACCCTCACAAACATCTACTATCTTTTCAGAGACTACAGGCTCCAGTATACCAATTTCAGGGTCTACACTAGACTCTAATGTCTTCAGTAAAACTTCATTAGACACCATAGTTAGTATGTCGCCGTCTTTAAGTGTTGTTTGCTGAGACTCACCCTCAAGGTGGATAGACTCCGACTGAACAATATTTGTTTGATCTTCAGAAAAATCAATCAAAGTCATTCCTCCCATATCATAGGGTATTTAAATTGCAGTTTCAGCCATCACAGATGACCTTTCAGCATCAGCTATCATAGTTCCTGAGTCATCCAACCTCTGACTAGATGGTTCTTGTGTTATAGTGATTGTGATCTGATCTATCCTACTATCCACCACTGGTGCAATAGTATCTCCTGTTGACTGCATTCCACTATCTACTACCTCCTTTTGTTCACCTTGAGCTGGAGCATCTTCAACAATGAAATCCTTTTGAAATAAGTATGTGTGAAGTGATTGAAGTGCACCATGCTTAGAAAGTCCAAAAGACTTGCGTAACTCCTTTCTAATATATACATAAAAATGCATCTTCGTTAAATCAAGTCGTTGATACAAAAGTCCACATTCTTCAAGAGAAGAGAGTTTTGGAACTCTTTCAGTCAGAAATTGTAGAACAGGCCTGGAAAGCTTTACTTTGATAGAAATAAGCTTAATAGCCATTCCATATGTCAATGTCGTTTCCCATGAAGAATCAAGATTGAGACCTCTTTTGTCACTAGCTGACTTAGATAGAGCTTTATGCTTAGAGACCTGCAAAATATTAGTTGGACTAGACTCTGCGTGTGTAGGTAACAATTGAATCTTTCTACTTGTTCTCCTGATATAGTGAGCAACAGATTTAACTTGAGAAGACTCAAGAGGTGCAGACTCAGTGGTGATCTTGGGTTGAGATCTTTTTTCAATAGACACAGCCTTTTGAGAGACTGTACCTAGTAACTGTTTTCCCTTTTTAAGAACTACAGTCTTTTGGGAGACTGCAGCCTGGCTGTGACTAGGTCCTTCACCTAGCTTAGAAAGTTGAATTGCAGCCTTCAATTCTTCTCTCTCAGCAAGATGTATATCATCATCTTCACTACTAGAACTAGGAGCTACATATCTTCTCTTCTTTACAACTGATGCCTTTTGAGAAACACCAGAGGTTGGTTTCTTTGAAACAACAGGTTGTGGATCAAAACTTGGTTCTAGAATTGTTTCATAGACTGTGATGTTTTGGGTTGCTTGGGTAGACACATGAGGGTCCTCCTCCAATTGAGGTTCCTGAATCATTTCACCACCAAAGAAAGAAGAATTATAGAGAGTAGGAAGATGAGTTCTTAGAAGTACCTGAACATGATTTGGATAATGCATTGCAGGTAATTCCTCTGAATTCTTCTCACTGCCCTTCTTTGTAATATTAGAGAAAATTCTCTTTTGATGTACATAAGAAGGAACACAATGTTGTCTACCAAACCTGGTATTAGCATTAGAAATAAAATGGTTGATAAATAATTGCATAAATCTATGATAATAAACCATATTCCTTCCATTTTTATTAGGACCAAGTTTGATACTCATCTGATTCAATAGAATGTGACCAATGTTAATTACTCTGTTATAAAGCAAACTATATCCAATGTGAGAAGTAACAGCAGTAATTTGTTCAAAAGAACTACATTTACCAGTAAAGTATTTAGCTAATTGATCAAAGAAGAAAGACCACTCTTTTCTAAGAAAAGGTCTCCTTAACTGGCTCATGTTATCTAAAGATCCACTATATCCTAGTGAAGATAACATAGTTCTAATATCATCATCAGATGGTTCACTAACATAAGGCACATTAACAGGTAAGTGAAGTACTGAATTGACAACAGATTCAGTAATATCAAAAGAATCTTGTCCTAGGTTTAGAACAATCTTACCTGGTTGACCCTGAACAGGATCAACTACCTTAGCATTCTCCCAAGCTTGTGAAACAACAGCTTGATTAATATGTGGAGATGCTGTCAAAGCATAACGCAAAGGTCCAATAGTCATAAAATCCATCACTGGGTGAAAATCAGTTGACACTCCATTCTTGTTGGTGATTGCAGCAACATGGTTGTTTGTCATAAAGTCGAAGTCACCAAACTTGAAAGCAACTGACTTTGGTAATTTTCTTTGAGCATCCATTGATTTTGATCTGAAAGAACTTAAGAATTCTTGAAATAAATTAGTTAATTTGAGAGCTCGAAGGATTTTTTGCCTTAAACAATTTGAATTAGAAGAAAGCAATAAACTATCATAGTCTCAAAATAAAGATATATTAAAAAATCCTTCAGATCCACTAACCCACGTTCACACGTAGATTGACAGGTGTTAGTCCCTGAATAGACGTAATTACTCACGGTTTTTGAAAAAAAAATCCAAAATTGATTTTAATTTAAATCAGGGTCTAGAAAGAATTCAAACCGATTTCAGAGACTAAAATGGAGTTGCATATGTGGCATGTCAGATATTTTCCTGAAAATAAAACACCAATAATCCAAGCAAAATATTTTGATTAGATTTGAAAACGTCTTGGAAATATGAGAAGGTCAGTCACGCTCGAGGTAATGATGCATTGTTGCATTGAACACTTCAAAAGACTGTCCAGCTTCTCACAATTTTCTATATAACAACCTTGTGTTTTCTGCCTTTCTCCATTCTAAAACCACTCAAAACTTTCTCTGTAAACACAAAGAAATCTTAAACCACAATGGCTTTTAGCCCAGATATCCACATGAACCGTAACTTTCGATTCCTGTCTTCTGAGAAGTTCAACGATCTTGATGATCAAGAGCAAATAAACTATCTCTTTGAAGAGATGACTTTTCTCATCGAACTTGATATGGCAGGAATCGATCCATGTAATTTAGAAAATCCTCCTCTAGAACATCTACCAGTTGAATAAAATCTCCCTCTAACCTCTTCATACCTTAAGGATGAAGAGTTTGGTGAAGAGCCTGGGGTTGATCTTGATGGAGATGCAATTCATTTCTAAGATGCCAGGAGTCAGTTGCTCTCATTCAAGTCGGTTCTTACCGATTGAAATTGCTCAGAGAAGGAATTCAAGAGCAGATGTACTCAGCATCCCCCAAATGGCTTCTGGCATGCTTAGGGAGTTGACGAGTTGATTGTTGAAGACTAGTGGAAAAGATAACTCCAGCAGCCACAACATTAGACAAGAAGAAGATTAGTAGTAACTATTAGACAAAAAGAAAAATTGTATTTCATTTCCATGTATGTAATGCTTTTGATTAATGAAAATACAAGTTTCTTTTATCTATCTTATCTATTTGCTGTTTATTGACAAGAAGATTGTTAGCATGAATGTATTGAATCAATGAGAATATGCAACAATCATTAGAACTAAACAACTAAGTAATTCAGAACCTAAATTACTAAGTCAGAGACTAAGAAAAATTTCAAAGTCTAGGTCTTAATGACATGTTACTCATACTACAATTTATCAAGGCAAAATGTTATTAGCTTCAGGGTCTAAATGTAAGATATAGACACTGATAAGATTATCAATTCTATAAGCTAAACAACATACCTTGCTACTTATGCAGATGTTAAAGATCTAGACATTTAACATTCCTAACTCACTAACCAATCTAATGAATGTAGCCTCATCAAGTAGTTTGGTTAGGATATCTACAAGCTGTTTGTCAGTAGGAACAAAATGAATTTCCACAGTACCATTCTCAATATGTTCTCTAATAAAATGATACCTGACATCAATGTGCTTAGTCCTTGAATGTTGAACTGGATTCTCTGCAATTTTGATAGCACTAGTATTATCACAGAACATAGGAATATTACTAAGTGTCATACCATAATCCATCAACTGATTTCTAATCCAAAGGAGTTGAGCACAACAACTGCCTGCTACAATGTACTCAGCTTCTGCAGTTGAGGTTGAGACAGATTGTTGCTTCTTGCTTGCCTAAGAAATCAATCTGTTTCCCAAGAATTGACATGTACCTTTTGTGCTTTTCCTGTCTATTTTACAGCCTGCATAATCAGAGTCTGAATAGCCAATTAGGGAGAAATCAGATTCTCTAGGATACCACAAACCAAGGTTTGGAGTTCCTTTGAGATACCTAAAAATTCTCTTCACAGCAATTAAATGAGATTCCTTAGGATCACTTTGGAATCTAGCACATAAAAAGGTAGAAAACATTATATCTGGTCTATATGCAGTTAAGTATAATAATGAACCTATCATGCCTCTATAGCTAGTGTTATCAACACTCTTTCCCTTAGGATCAGAGTCTAGCTTAGTGGCTGTTGCCATGAGTGTTTTTGCAGCTGAACAATCTTGAAAGTCAAACCTTTTTAAAAGATCTTTGATATACTTTGACTGATTATTGAAAATTCCAGTCTCAGTCTGTTTGACCTGCAAACCTAAAAAGTAATTTAGTTCACCCATCATGCTCATCTGATACTTAGACTGCATAAGTTTGCTAAACTTAGCACACAACTTTTCATTAGTAGAACCAAATATGATATCATCAACATAAACTTGAACTAAAAGCAAATCACCTTTCTAAAGAATAGGGTTTTGTCAATTGTACCTCTTGTGAATCCATTTTCAAGAAGAAATTTAGACAAAGTCTCATACCATGCTCTTGGTGCTTGCTTTAGTCCATAGAGTGCCTTGTCAAGTTTGTAAACATGATTTGAAAACTTTGGATCAACAAAACCAGGTGGTTGCTCCACATACACTTCCTCATCAAGCTTGCCATTTAGAAAAGCACTCTTTACATCTATCTGGTATACCTTGAACTTTGAATGAGCTGCAAATGCAAGAAACATTCTGATTGCTTCCAATCTTGCTACAGGGGCAAAGGTTTCATCATAATCAATTCCTTCCTCCTGAGAGTATCCCTTGGCCACTAGTCTTGCTTTGTTTCTTACAATCATAGCAGATTCATCTAGCTTGTTCCTGAAAACCCATTTTGCACCAACAATAGATCTGTATTTAGGTCTTGGTACTAATTTTCAGACTTTGTTTCTCTCAAACTCATTTAGTTCTTCCTATATTGCAATTACCCAATCAAGATCCTGTAAGGCTTCTTCAACCTTCTTAGGTTCATTCTTTGAGAGAAAACAACTGTACAAGCATTCATTTTGAACTGATCTTCTAGTTCGAACACCACTATTTGGATCACCAATAATCAAATCTTCAGTATGATCCCTTGTCCATTTCCTAACAGGTGGTAGATTACTCCTGCTAGACTCTCCCCCTATGTTAGTGGTATCTCTCGTAGAAGAGTGTTCATTTCCTTCAAAAGCTCCCCCTTGATCAGTAGAATCAGTAGACTCCATACTGCTGCTAGTTTCTGATCTACCTTCATTAGTCTCTGAAGGATCAGTTCCTGATGGAGTAGACTCTGAATGACTAGTCTGCTCCTGACTAGTACCGTGTTCTCCTTGATTAAATTGCTCCCCCTCAACAGTAGCATTCCTTTGAGAAGCAATAGAGATTTCCTCTGGAGAACTTTCATCATCACTGGAGAGTATCTCAGAATCCTTAAGATTTTCAAATTCCAAATTGTCATGGCTTTCATTAGTTTGTAAAATTCCAAACTTCTTATCATCAAATGCAACATGAATTGATTCCATAACAATGTGAGTTCTAAGATTATATACTTTGAAGCCCTTTGAGGCTGAATATCCTAGAAAGATTGCTTCATCCGATTTGGCTTCAAACTTTCCAAGTTGTTCTGGATGAACTTTCAGGACATAACATTTGCATCCAAAGATGTGAAAGTATTTCACACTTGGCTTCTTTCCTTTGATCATCTCATAAGGAGTCTTACAATGAGAATTTACCAAGGTACAATTTTGAGTGAAACATGCAGTGTTGATAGCTTCTGCCCAGAAATAGGTTGGAATCTTTGCATCTGCAAGCATGGTTCTTGCTGCCTCTATGAGAGTTCTGTTCTTTCTTTCTACTACACCATTCTGCTGAGGTGTTCCAGGTAGGGCTGGAAATTTTGGACCCGCGACACGAACCCAACCCGCTTGGGTCGGTTTCGGGTTTACATTTTTCGGGTTCGGGTCGGTTTCGGGTTGACCCTAACTTGACCCGAAAAAATTGGGTTGGGTTCGGGTAACCCGAAACTGACCCGAATATATATATATATATATATATATATAATTATTTTTAATATATATATATATATAAATATTATTTTTAATATATATAAATATATTTTTTGTAATTTATATATTATTTTTAATATATATATATATATATATATATTATTTTTAATATATATATATATATATTTATTTATTTTTAATATAAATTATTTTTCAATTAAATTATTTTTTTAAAAAAATATATTATTTTAATATATATATATATATTATTTTTAAAATTTTAAAAAATTAAATTTTCGGGTCGGGTTACCCGAAACCCATTCGTGTCGGGTTCGGGTTGAGTACCTGTACCCATTAAATTTTCGGGTCGGGTTCGGGTTGGGTCAAAAATGCGACCCGAATCTGCTGACCCGACACGAACCCGACCCGAAACCCGAAATTGCCAGCCCTAATTTCAGGTGCAGAAAACTGTTGAGTGATTCCATTGTCTGCACAATACTCCTCTATTGTAGAATTCTTGAATTCTGTACCATTGTCACTCCTAAGTACTTTGACTTTGTACTTAGAGCTATTCTGAATATTCTTGACAAAATCAATGATTTGCTGAGGAGCTTCATCCTTTTTATGTAGAAAGAATACCCATGTGAACCTTGTGTAATCATCCACTGTTTACTGGACCAAATAAATCAAGATGCAGCATGTGAAATGGTTCAGTAATTGAATTTTCTGTCTTGCTCTTGAAAGTGGTTCTTCTTTGTTTTCCAAGCTGACAAGCATCACAAAGTCCATCTTACACATAATTTTCCTGAGGTAGGCCTCTCACTAGATTGTGCTTAACAAGTTGATTAAGCTTCTTGAAGTTGAGATGTGAGAGCTTCTTGTGCCAATTCCAGCTTTCATCATTTGATGCCTTGCTGTAAAGACATCTGACAATTCCTTTAGATGTGTCACTCAAGCTGGCTTCATAAATGTTACCATGTCTCTGACCAGTTAGAATAATGTCTCCATTCGTCATATTCAAGATTTTGCATCCTTCACTGTCAAAGATTGATTGGTAACCTTTATTACCCAGTTGACTAATGCTTAAAAGTGTGTGTGTTTCAAGCCTTCAACCAGTGCTACATTTTCTATGATGACATTCCCCAAAACAATTGATCCATATCCTAGAGTTTCTCCTTTGTTTCCATCTCCAAAAGATATTACTGGGCCAGCTTTCCTCTCAAACTTTGTAAGCAGAGACTTCTTTCCATTCATATGTCCAGAGCATCCACTGTCCAAGATAATTGAATGCTTCCTTCCTATGCCCTGCAAACAAAAAAGTAACTAGTTAGAAATTTTTAGGACCCAACTTTGATTGGATCTTTTCTTACTAACTTTAGAAACAATAGGCTTTGAAGATTTTACTTTTGATTTACCTGTTGCAAAGTCAACCTTAGACTCTGATTTCACAAACTGTTTGTGACTAGGAGTTTCAGATTTCGGAGAATAATAGTCATAATAGAGTTCATGATATTCTTTACACATATAAATGGAATGAAGTAAACTACCACAATGATAACAAGCTTTTTGTGGTTGGTATTGAATTTTCTGAGTCTTGGGGAATCTAGACTCAGTTTTCCAAGAAGGTTTTTGATTGCAGGCTAGGGCCAAATGATTATGATTTCCAAACTTATAGCATTTCTTCCTAGGTGCATCAGGTACATTCTTGTAATTACTCTCTTTGTTAATACCTTCTTTTCCATTCCTATTTCTTTTGATCTTGCTAGACTCTGAAAGACCTTCTAGTCTCTGTTTCAGCTGAGACTTAGACAGAAAGCCTATGTTGACATTCTTAGGTTTTTCTAACACTTTCTCATCTGAACTAATGTTGTTAATTCTCTTGTGCATAACTGGAGTACCATTCGAATCAACAAACTTAACATGTTTAGGTTCAGAAACTTTCTGCTTAACTTCAGATTTAGATGTGCTAGCTTCTTGTTTACTATTATCATTCTGGACAACAGCTACATGAGTTTCACTTTTATCCTTTTCAAAACCTAAGCCA
This sequence comes from Saposhnikovia divaricata, assembly GCA_036435485.1. Classification (NCBI taxonomy): domain Eukaryota; kingdom Viridiplantae; phylum Streptophyta; class Magnoliopsida; order Apiales; family Apiaceae; genus Saposhnikovia; species Saposhnikovia divaricata. The sequence goes on from CM071600.1 coordinate 34,697,264, forward strand.
TAAACCTTTCCAAGAATTTGATTTTCAATGATTTCTTGAGTCTTTTTACCAGAATTGTTAATGGTTTTCATCATCTCTATCTCTTCCTCTAGTTCTTTTCTGACATAGTCATAAGCCTCAAGAATAACACTATAATCATGCTTAGCTTTATCAGAATCTATTCTATAATGTTCCATTTGAATTAACTCAGATTCAAGAATATTATTTCTATCAACTAATTCATCATTCTTAATCTTAAGTTCATCTCTTTCACTAGTAAGAATTTTGAAATTAGTCATAAGATTTTTAAACTCAGCATGGATAGATCTAATATCATCAGAATCTAAGCTATCAAATGAATCAAGAGAGTGAAGAGATACCTTAACAGAAGATGGAGAAGTTTTCTTTGGAGATCCAGGTTTGTCTGAATCATTTGCCATCAATGCAATGTTGTCATAATTCAATTCATCTTCAGAATCACTGGAATCAGCCCAATCCTTCTGTGTGACCATGAATGCATTACCCTTTCCTGAATTCCTAGGCTTATTACACTCACTAGCAAAGTGTCCAAGCTCACTGTAGTTAAAGCACTTGATCTTTGCCTTATCAAGCTTGACAATTGTACTTTTACCCTTGTCACTCTTCTTCTCTTCTTTCTTTTGAAAAGGTCTTTTGCTAAATCTTCTCTTGTTGAATCTTCCTTTCTTAAAAGCTTTAGCAAACATAGCAAAGAGTTCCTGCATCTCTGATTCAGAATCACTGTTGTCAGAGTCTATATCTGTAGTCTCTGACTCAGAACTTTCTTTACTTTTCTTCTTCCTTGAGTCCTTTATAGTAGGCTCAACATTCTGTTCTTCTGGAAGCTTCTTTGATTCAGATTGAGCAGTAAGAGCAACAGTTTCTGCAGATCTTGAAGAACTGATATCTCCTTAATCAAATGCTAAACCCTTTATAAGAGGGTATTACAAGAAGTGTTATTTCATTCTATTCTACACATCACAACTCATGAATTTATTCCTAACATATGAACCAATATCTTATTTACTCAAAAAAAAAAGAGGATGAGACAAAAAGAGAAGGTAGGTGGTTTATCTTATAGGATTTTTAAACAAAACTCAGAATCAACTGTAGCACAATTGGTTAAGGCATGAGTTTAGAACAGAGGTTTAGTGGTTCGAATTCCAACACAAACATAATTTCATTATTTTTTTACATAATTATGAAATATGACATTTTTTAAATATTTTTGTAATGATAAGATATCGATTTTATCTCAATTATACTTTTAATTTAATATTTGTGTTTATTTTGAATTATTAAAATTTGATTTGAACGATATTACAATCCACGTGAAATTAACAAAACAATCTTTAATTTAGTAATAGTTTAATAATTATTTTCAAATTAGAACTACGCACAAACAAAAAAGAGACAAAGTTGACGATTTTTTATGTTGAAAATTCTATTCAATTTAAGAAATTTACATATATTTCATTTTTATTTTCAAAACACCCTTTTTTAAAATTATTTGAAGATGTGCCACTAACAACCAAATACAGTTTTAACAGTAAGTGTAAGAAGGATTTTGTCCAAACTTTTGGTAATCGGTAGCTTGGCTCAGTATGACAAAATATATAAGATTTGTTACATCTTAAGATAAATAGTTGAAAACCGTTGGATCTACCATATAAAAATATTTTATATTTTAATATGTAAACTAAAAAGTGTATGTATATTAAAGTATGAAAAACTGTATGTCAATGATTTGAATCATATATAATTAGATTTTCTAAATTGAATAAGATTATCAATGTAGATCTTTTACATTGAATATGATTAATGTAAAAAAAATTATTATATTTTTTCTTGAAGTTTTAAGTATTTTCATTAGGATAAAAATTATTAAAGCATCACTAAACTAAAAATAATTTTCTGAGCTTCGCGTGGACTATGAAATCATCCAAATCTAATTTCTATATCTCAAGATAGAGCGTAAATAGTAAACATAAATTTTCTTTAATATTAATAAATAAATAAATAAAATTCAATTTTAATATAAATATTTTTAATTACATCCTTTTTAGATTATAATTTTATTTTTAAATACAACCTTTTTAAATTACATCCTTTTTAGAATAGAACTTTCTTTTCAATATGATATAAATTTGAAAAAATATTAAATTTGACGGTTGAATTTTCTATTTAAATCTTGACTTTTTTTGGAGAAATATTAAATTTGACGGTTGAGATTATTTTGGTGGTACAATGACTAAACCAAAATTATGGATAAAATCACTTTTACAGTTTTAGTGTAAGAGTGATTTTGTCCAAAATTTTGGTAGTCGGTAGTCTGATATTCAGTATGACAAAATAAATAAAAACCGCTAGATCATAAAATAAATTGATTAAAAAAGTTGGATCTAGCATAAATAATATTCTATTTTTGAATAATAATGATAAACGTGCAGTTAATCATAATATTGTCCCAATATTTAAGTTATTTTGCATTGATTTGGATTTTTATTTAATAAATTTTAATATTTTATTGTAGGTATCAAGGAGTTATAATTAAGGAGGCCTTGGAGCTTAAATAAAAGGAGTTGAATATTAATTTGATTAAAAATCAAATTTTATGGGTCGGTTGCGCAGTCTATACTGTTTGGGCCATATCTGGAGTTCTAGAAGTCCGATTTAGACGATTCAAAAGCCCACGGAAAGCTTATGAGAAGGGCTTTAGTTTAGAAGTGGTCTTTTTTATCAAAATCCTACCACATCAGCCCAGAAACAGAGCCCAAAAGTTAGCTACGAATTTCCTTTCTTGGAATTCAATTCTAATTGGGAAATCTCCTTGTATTTGTATTAAATAATTAAAAATACTTTTATTAGAGATAATATTAGATAATAGATCAGACCTAGAAGGAGAGAGAGAAAAAGGGAGAAGGAGCCGTACAAGGGAGGAGGAGTGAAAGCCATTAACAAAAAGAATTCAGTCATTGAAGACATTCAATTGGCTTTGTTTTCTTTTTATCTTTTTATATCTCTTCTTATGATTATGTGTTGGTTAACTTTGTATTGTTTTGATACGTTGATTACGAACTAAATTTATTGAGTTAGGATTTTTATGGAACCTTAGCAGGGGATTATTGGTGTTTTGTTAAGGAGTATTGTATGCAGTTCTACGGTTTATTCATTCAAGTGATTTTCATGCTAATACTTGCTATTGTCTGATCAACTTTAGTAGGATAACGAATTAATTATAATACCGAGAGGGTTATATTTAATTGACATTAAACTTGAGTGGTGCATGCTTATAGATCTTTTGATTGTAATATTGTTACGGTATAGACATATATTGTGACCATGCATAGCTTTATGAATTAGTGCATAATTACATTTTGAAGAATAAATTGGCATAGTAAGTTTATTTGATAGGAATTATACCATAGTGATTTCGAGAGAAACCTATGACCATTGAATTCTAGCTAGTAGACTATGAATTTGCTAAGTACTACGCAACTCTATTACCGATTTTCACGTGTTAGGGGGAAGTAATTGTCCCGACTTATCTTCTTATATTTGGAAGTCGTTAAACTCTCTTCTATAGTATAATTTAGGTCTTATTAATTAGTTAGTTATAAAAAATCATCAAACAATTTTTGTGCTCGATCGATAACCAAAGTGTTAGATATTACTTGTGATTGATACAAATATACAGTCCTTGAGGAACGATATCTGGCATTTATTACTGTATTACTTGCTTGCAATTGTGTACACTTGTACATCTGTATTTTACGCAACAAGTTTTTGACACCGCTGCCGGGGACTGTTATAGTGTTTATTGCAAAATTAATCATCTTGCAGTTTGGTTTGTTTGTGGTTCTTACGTTGATAATTCTTGTTGTTTTTCAGGTTAACAACATAGAGTTATATATTCTCCGTATGCGATGGGTATGGTGTATGATGAAGAGTGTGTTTCACGAGATCAAGAACTTCTTTCGTTGCAGAGTAGATTATCTTCTATGTCAGAGATGATTAAGAATATGGGCATAGGAATGAATCAACCTATGTGATAACCAATTAGTCTACCACGAAGCCAAGCTAATAATGTTTCGTGTGTTTATTGTTGCGGTGCTCATACTTATGACTATTGTCCATCTAATCCGGATTCAATTTGCTTTGCGGGTAATCAAAATTGGAGTAACCCATATTCCGATTCTTGTAGCCAGTCATGGATGCAACCTCCCACAAATTCATGGAGCAATGAAGGAGCTTATCTTGGTACTTCATCAATGAACCCTAGCTATTCATGTTTTCAGCAACCTCAACAACAAGAGCCTGAAGAAGAAGAACATAGTTCTCTAAAAACTTTGTTGATGCAAGCTATAGAGAATCAATCAAATTTGTTGAGGAATTTAGGGAATCAAGTTGAAGAGCCAGTTGATGAGATAAAGAATTAAACGCCTGGTTATCTACCATGTGATATTGATAATCAAGAAGTTATTGGGAAGGATAATTCAGAGCCCGTGGTAATTTAAAGGGAAAATGTGGTGGAGGTCTCTCAAACTACATCTGTTAATGAAGGATATGTAGAGGAATTTTCAACAATATCAATAGAAGATGTTCTAGTTTCTGATAAATTAAAGCATAATTCGTATGAAGATCCACTGAAGCAGCCCATGATTCTATATTCTGGACATGAGAATAATGAAGAGGAACATCTAACTTTGTTGGAGGTTAATTGACAAGATGCAGAAATAGTGCATTGTTTTGAGTCATTGGAAGTGCTATTTGCAGAAGTCAAAACTCTAAAAGCCTCTATCAAAGAACCACATGATTTGGAACTGAAGTTGATGTCCTCTCATTCTCAAGAGGTTTATTCGAGCTCATCTTTAACATCTTCTATCATCATCTCACCAGAATTCCCTCCGGACAAGAAAGATGGAAGGGTTCTTTCAAATTTTTGTGACATTACGTGCTCTATAGACATGCAAATTTTGTTAGTGGACGCTGCAAGTTCTTTTAAAAAGCAGAGAAGGTTGACATCTCCAAATTTGTCCATCATTATCTCAGCAGATTTACCACCTGATAAGGAAGATTGGCTTTTGGAGGTTTTGCAAATGTACAAGCTATGTTCTTTTATGGAGCGAAGAAATCTGAAACTTGTCATTAAGGACGTGGTGCAAAACAAGATAATTAAATGGCCATTTGAAGTTGCGGTGCAAATTTCTGCACTAAGGTGTCGGATTGTTCATTGAGAAGGTTAGTTGAATGTCTAGCCAAAGACGAAAAAAAAGGTGCTTCTTGGGAGGCAACCCATGATTGTGTAAGGTGTAAATTGTTATCTTATTTTAATTTTTTTTTGTATTTTTTTAGGCTAGATATTTTTATTATTTTTTTTCTACTCCCATAAGTTGCCTTGATGAGTTTTATGTAAGTGTTTCAGGGTATAACATATTTTAGGAAACTAATGGTAAGGGTGCTAAAGTGAAAAATTCGTAGGAATTTTTCTGGTTGAGTTAGCTGTCTTGTTTTTGCGTTTCCCGGAGTTCCAACGGTTGGATCGTCCTGAATTTTGGACAGCATGTTCCTGACTCTATTATCTAAATTCTGAACGGTGGAGATCGGATTTGGAGGTCCAGAAGGTCAATTTATATAGTTCCGGGCAGAGGTATTTGCACCACGGGTTCGCATAACCTCCCCATAGTGCATCGACTTGGAGCCAAACACTTCAATTATTTTTCATGCAACACTTCATGCTTATGCATAGGGGAGTATTTCTAGACTTTTGTTGTTTTCTTTTTGTATTTTTTAGGTATGTTTTAGTAGTAGAATTATTAGTTCATTGGGGACAATGAACCACTTAAGTGTGGAGCTGGGTTCCCAATGTTAAAAAAAATTCAAAAAAATATTTAGAAATGGAAAAAAAACACAAAAAAATAGAAAATTTTAAAAATTGATTGCCTTGTCAAAGTAGCATGTTAATAAGGATAAGTACACACCATGTAGGCTAATTATTCACATGTCATGTACATGTCTCCTTAGCGTTAAACACCTTATACATGATGATGTCTTGTATGTGCTTGCGAAAATTCAAAACTTGAATGTACGTCATTGTCAATTTTGATGAGTATGGCATGCTATCACCATGTGAGATCTTGAGCCTTAATTTGCGATTAATATATCTTTTATCAATCTATTTTTTTGTGGTGAGTTATTCGTCATTGTACATGTTGCTCTAGAACTTGCTTTAAACCAGGTCGTGCGCATATTGATATTGTGTATTGTGTAAAAATGATAAAGACACTAGGATTAACCGTATTGTCCCAAATAGTACCTTTAAAAATAATCCTTAGTGAGCCCCCTTGAGCCTATATACTTTTTCTTTCGTATATCACCATCTAAATCTTGAGCTTATATATTTCTTCTTGTCTTGATTGACTAGTAGAGCAATGTGATTTATACAAGGGATTGATAAAATATTAAGTGTGGGGATATCTTTGTTATTGTGTGAAATTTTGGGTGGAAATTGAATTGATTTGGCTATTCCTCTTTGTGACACCTCAATAAAGTCACTCGAATCAATAAAATAAAAAGGGGAAGCAAGAAAAGAAAAAATTGAGAGAAAAAAAAATTGAAAAAAAAGAAAGAAAAAGAAGAAGAAAGAGAGTGTATGTTCAATGGTTCTTGCAATGTGAAATTTATGAGTTTACATTTGTATGTGGGATGATATCTCAAGGTTAGTTTCATGTTTAGTGCTTCAAGTATATATGAACATTATGCTCTAATAGTTGTCACGTTTAGCCACTTGTTAGCCTATTTCATTGATTTTCTTCCCCCGCACCTAAGCCTCATTACAACCCTTGACAATGCCTTTTTGATTTATACGAGCACGAAGTCTAGAGATTTTGGTGGACAAGTAAGCTTATGCTAACACATGTGCACTTGATTGAACTTGAGTGATACAGTTGCACCTAAACACTTGTGTGATTTGAGTGTTTGTGAGGTTATTTTCCATCCAAAGCATGTTATTATCTTGTTGATTGAGACTTTGATGTTATTCATGATATTTTAGTCTTTTGAGACTATGTGTGCGTGCTTGAATAGTTGTGTTGGTGTGTAAAGTTGAGGAATCGCATTATATGACATCTAAGAGCTATTACATGATTAAGTTTGCATGTGTGGAGTGCTATGATATATTTCATGTTTGAGACTTGGCAGTCAGAATAAAAATTAGGAATTTTGTGGGTAAATTCACTACAAACCCTAACGAGACCTTACTCGTCCATTAGGGCTACCTTGGGGTTTAAAGGGCTTGTTGCATATGCCAAATGCAACCGTGATCACCTGCGGAAGTGGTATTAGTTAGTTAGGATTTAGTTTTTTTTCCTTTCTTCTTTGTCGGAGGACGTGCAAGAAGCTAAGTGTGGGGATGTGATAAACGTGCATTTAATCATAATATTGTACCAATATTTAAGTTATTTTGCATTGTTTTGGATTTTTATTTAATAAATTTTAATATTTTATTGTAGGTATCAAGGAGTTATAATAAAGGAGGCCTTGGAGCTTAAATAAAAGGAGTAGAATATTAATTTGATTAAAAATCTAATTTTATGGGTCGGTTGCGCAGTCTACACTGTTTGGGCCATATCTGGAGTTCTAGAAGTCCGTTTTAGACGATTCAATGGCCCACGGAAAGCTTATGAGAAGGGCTTTAATTTAGAAATGGTCTTTTTTATCAGAATCCAACCACATTAGCCCAGAAACAGAGCCCAAAAGTCAGCTACGAATTTCCTTTCTTGGAATTCAATTCTGATTGGGAAATCTCCTTGTATTTGTATTAAATAATTAAAAATACTTTTATTAGAGATAATATTAGATAATAGATCAGACCTAGAAGGAGAGTGAGAAAAAGGGAGAAGGAGCCGCACAAGGGAGGAGGAGTGAAAGCCATTAACAAAAAGAATTCAGCCATTGAAGACATTCAATTGGCTTTGTTTTCTCTTTATCTTTTTATATCTCTTCTTATGATTATGTGTTGGTTAACTTTGGATTGTTTTGATACGTTGATTACGAACTAAATTTATTGATTTAGGATTTTTATGGAACCTTAGCATGGGATTATTGGTGTTTTGTTAAGGAGTATTGTATGCAGTTCTACGGTTTATTCATTCAAGTGATTTTCATGCTAATACTTGCTATTGTCCGATCAACTTTAGTAGGTTAACGAATTAATTATAATACCGAGAGGGTTATATTTAATTGACATAAAACTTGAGTGGTGCATGCTTATAAATCTTTTAAGTGTAATATTGTTACGGTATAGACATATATTGTGACCATGCATAGCTTTGTGAATTGGTGCATAATTAAATTCTGAAGAGTAAATTGGCATAGACATATGTAAGTTTATTTGATAGGAATTATACCATAATGATTTCGAGAGAAACCTATGACCATTGAATTCTAGCTAGTAGACTATGAATTTGCTAAGTACTACGCAACTCTATTACCGATTTTCACGTGTTAGCGGGAAGTAATTGTCCTGACTTATCTTCTTATATTTGGAACTCATTAAACTCTCTTCTATAGTATAATTTAGTTCTTATTAATTGGTTAGTTATAAAAAATCATCAAACAATTTTTGTGCTCGATAACCAAAGTGTTAGAAATTACTTGTGATTGATACAAATATACAGTCCTTGAGGAACGATATCTGGTATTTATTACTGTATTACTTGCTTGCCATTGTGTACACTTACACATCTGTATTTTACGCAACAAATAACATAAAGTGTATTTGTACGAAAATACTAAAAACTGTATGTCAATGATTTAAATTATATATATTTTGGTTTTCTATATTGAATAGGATTATCAGTGTTGTACACTGAATATGATTAATGTAAAAATTTGTAATTATATTTTCTATTGAGATTCGGAATGTTTCCATTTCGATAATAATTTTTAAATCATTACTAAATTAAAGATAATTTTATAACTTTCGCGTGGGCTGTAAAATCATCCAAATTTGATTTCTAGATCTCGAGGCAGAGTCCAAAGAGTAAATATGAACTTTTTTTAATATTAATAAATAAATAAATAAAATTCAATTGTATTCTTTTTTAATTATATCCTTTTCATAGTATAATTTTCTTTTTAAAATTCAATTCTAATACAAACTTTTTCAAATTAAAACATGTTCACTTTTAATTTAATACATAATCCACGTACAGCGTTATACTTTAATTTTTTGTTTTCAATTTTGTTGTCTGAATCTGTATCTGTATGCATCAATGCTGATTGATGCTTGGCAGCTATCTATTTTTTACTTACAACCCCCACATTTTTTTAATATATATTAAATATAATAATTTTTTAATATTTATATGTTATTACATATCAAATTAATTGTTGTTAAAAAAATGATATATATTAAGTTCTACACGTTCAATCATGATTATATCCTTTTCATATAATAATTTTCTTTATAAAATTCAATTCTAATACAACCTTTTTTAATTATATCCTTTTTAGATTATAAGTCTCCTTTTAATATGATATAATCTTGATTGTCTATTTTTAAAAATATTAGATTCGACGGTTGAGAGTAATTTGGTAGTACAGTGTACTACCAAACCATAGTGACCAACTAAAATTTTGGATAAGATCCCTCTTGCGCTTATTATATATAAGGATATAATTCTATACAAAATTTATGTACCAAATATTTTATAACTTAATTAGGTTTCATAAAATTTGGATAAATATCAATACGAGAGTAATCACATGTTCACTTTTAATTGCTGAATTATTAATTTAATGTTTAAAATGGCATGAAATTAGCATTATCAAATTGAATATTTGAGTATAATATAAATAATTGTATTAGTAAAATTATCCATAAATAACATAGATGTATGTAAATTCATGTGATTTTAACGTAGACAGAAACATATTCAAAAATCTCTTAATATTATGTAAAAGTCATCTTTGTGGTTCATATATACTTACATATTTATACACATTTAAATTCAAATATTTTGTTTTAGTCTAATGCTTATTATACAATATCAAAATTCTGTTTTAAAATTTAGGTAGTTTGAAAAAAAAAATATTATAATTTTGAATTATTTTTTTAACACAAGTTTAATTATTTTCAAATATTAAAATTAAAGTAAAATCTGATTAAATGACCTTAAAGACTTGTACATCTATATAATATCTGAGATTAACTTTTTTGGTTACATCTATAATAATATAAGTATGTGTTCAACTCTATCATTATATATTATATTGATCAATTTATTGTATTATATGAAAATTCATATAGCCATACTTTATAGCCGAGTTATAATCTAATCGATCATTGTTTATAATTATTACAGTTTTATAATATTTATGACTCAAAAATCATATCTTCTTTCATTCAATATTAAAATTTAGTTACTTTATTATATATATATATACATATAACATAGATTCATTTTTAGAGTTCTCACATCTATAACATAAATTTAATTATTGTTAGTATCTTTTTAAATATTTATGTTTTAACACCAATCATACATTTAAATTGCTGAAAGTCTAAATAGTAGATCAACCAAAAATCTCTAATATGACTCACATATTTAAAATTTTATTTACCTAAAATTTATGTGATTCAATTATTAATTATGCTTGATTTGATAAATAAGATTTACATATTTCTTAAAACTAATTTTTTTAATAATTTAATATCTATTTGGAGACGAATGTAAATAAATACATTTTTTTCCAAACTCAGTTATATATATTTTTGTATAATCTAAAATTTGATCTTAAAATTTTATTTTTAATTTCAATCATTTAAAATGGCAAAAGAGAATCGTAGATTATGCTCAATAGATTAAAATGTTTTTCGTAATTATATTCTTAGCAATATTCTAAAAATAACAAAAACCAATATGTTATTTAGTCAAAACAAAAATTAAAAAATGGGACAAAAGGAGAAAATGTGATTTATCTTATAAGATTTTTAACAAAATTAAGTGTAGCATGATGGTTATGACATGAGTTTGTGAGTGGTAGGTCAAGGGTTCGATCCTCAAGCATAACATGCTTATATTTAATTTTTATATAAATTTCAAAAGGGTGGCGTTTTTGTTATTTTTTTCAACAAATAAGGGTAAAGTATTAATTTTACACCATTAAAATGGCAAACTTTGCCCTTGTATTGAAGTTTAATATATTATATCCTATATATAATTAGCGTAAGAAGGTTTACATGGTCGTCGTCTCGTCGTCAGGGCTAAAATAGTAATTTCATGTGAAATTAGAAATGGTATAATTAACGTAAGAAGGTTTACGTGGTTGTCGTCTGGTCATCAGGGCTAAAAAAGTAATTTCTTTAAAAATTAGAAATGTGCTAGAGAACGAGTTTAGAAATGGGTCAGAGTACGAGTTGGGCCAAAATATTGGTTTAAAAGATCAACTAAAACTATTAAGGCTATTTTTAATTTAACAAACAATATACTACCAAGTAACTAATTAATGCAATATTTAATTTAACATACAAGCAGATCAAAAAAGGATGCACTAAAATAACACATGATAAAACAAACAAAAATTAAAGTGGAGAACCATAAAACCAGGCTCATGATGCCAATTGTTGGGACAATCAGATCGTGGCCCTGCGATTTTTGATACAATAAATTAACGAGTACGAATAGAAAAGTCACCTTGTTAACGGTTGATTCCACGCTCTTCTATCGTATTCCAAAATTCCCTTGAGCGAAGTGTGGCATTCGTCTTCTCAAGTTAACCTCTCTTCTTGCTCCTGGGTGGCTACAAAATTTCTTGACCAACCCTAGCAAGAAGAGAATAAGAATATATATAGGGCTACAATAGGGATCATGGATAATTAGGTTAGGCATCCCAATGACATTCCGAGCCCAGCCCAATGTCATTTAATTTTAATTCAATCCACTAAAGAATTAATATTTGCACTACCTTTCCTAATACCGTAATTTAATTAATTAATTCGGTTCCAATATTATTTGCTTATTAAATTCCCCATGTTTAAAATATTGCATGTCCATTAATTAAATAAATTACTGATAATTCATTTAATTAATATCTTTTATCCTTGATCATCCACTCAACATTTATTTTATTATGCCGAAATAAATCCACCTACAGGGTTTCACATAATTAAATCTTTTTGAGCTTTCAAGGGGACATCATTAACCTGAATATTATCAGGACATGGATTCCTTCTAAATAATATTCACCATATATATTATTTCATCACCCAAAATATAATGAAATAAATCAAAAGAATTATTTCATATATAAATCAAAGCATGTAAATAATATACACGTGTCAATTACTATATCTGGATTAAGAACCTAAGCATTAATAATAACATAGAATCTTAGTTCTCCTTCTTAATCAATATAAGGGAACAATTCTAAATTTGATCCTGTTCAATATACACAAAGTATACTATTATTATTTATTAGTCAATATAAACTAATCTAAATAATACTATAGCCATTCCAGTGGATTGTCTAACTCCACCTGTGCTGTGAACCATATTATATTATATAAACCGTATTTAATAATCTAATATTCTGTATCCAATTTGATACTAGATTATTCACAATATATAATATTAGACAGGATGTAAACATTTAAATGATTGTCAATAAAACTGGGCCAGAAATAAATGTATATACTTCAAATAAATATTTTCAGTATACACTAACAATCTCCCACTTATACTCAAAATATTCTATGAGTATATCAGTGTTTATTTAATCCACTATTACACAAAAAAAACTATGTGTCCATCCATCTGACTCCTATCGCTTCTACATGCCTGTCAAAAACTTTGGCTGGCAAGCTCTTTGTGAAAGGATCTGTCCGGTTGTCTTTTGATGATATGTGAGCCACAACTATATCTCCTCGCTTTACGATTCCTCGTATGAGATGATACTTACGTTCAATATGTTTAGCTGCTTTGTGATCTCGCGGTTCCTTCGACTTTGCCACAGCACCAGTGTTATCACAATACACTGTCAAGCTCCTAGGCAAATTAGGTACCACATCCAAGTCCAAAAGGAAGTTCCTGAACCATACAACCTCCTTTGCAGCCTCAGAGGCCGCCACGTACTCGGCTTCCATGGTAGAGTCTGCAATGCATTTCTGCTTTACACTCCTCCATATAACTGCTCCACCTCCCAAAGTAAAAACATATCCCGAGGTTGATTTCCTCTTATCCCTATCTGATTGAAAATCTGAATCAGTATATCCCAAAGGAAATAGATTTGAGGCCTTGTAAATTAACATATACTCCTTAGTCCTTCTCAGGTACTTGAGTATAGTTTTTACTACACTCCAATGTTCCTGACCTGGGTTCGACTGATATCTACTAACCATGCCTACAGCAAAGTAGATGTTAGGCCTCGTACATAACATAGCATACATTAAGCTTCCACATGCCGAAGCATAAGGAACTGCTTTCATGCTCTCTATATCCTTAGGTGTCGAAGGACACTGCTCCTTGGATAGAGCCACTCCATGCTTAAAAGGTAGAAAACCTTTCTTAGAGTTCTGCATGTTAAAACGAGCTTATACTTCATCAATGTAGGGCTCTTGAGATAAAGCCAACATCCTTTTCTTGCGATCCCTTATTGCTTTGATCCCAAGGATGTATGCCGCTTCACCTAAGTCCTTCATTTCAAATTGATTGAACAACCATGCCTTTACCGATGACAACATCTTAACATTGTTTCCAATCAGTAAAATGTCATCTACATACAGTACTAGAAAAACCACTGCATTACCCTCACTTCTCTTATACACACATGATTCGCTTGGACTTTGATCAAATCCATATGACTAGACTGCCTGATCAAAACGAATATTCCAGTCCCTAGAAGCTTGTTTTAGTCCATAAATAGACCTCTAAGCTTACAAACAAGATGCTCTTGGCCTTCCTTAATGAATCCTTTTGGTTGTTACATATAGATGGTTTCCTCAAGACTTCCATTAAGGAAAGCTGTCTTGACATCCATTTGCCAAATCTCATAATCGAGATGAGCTGCTATGGATAAAAGAATCCGGATCGACTTAAGCATAACAACCGGTGAAAAGGTTTCCTCATAATCGATCCCTTCTTTCTGAGTATACCCTTTCGCAACAAGTCGTGCTTTCCAGGCTTTCACCTTTTTGTCAGATCCTCTTTTCTTCTTGTAGATCCACATACATCCAATGGGTTTTACACCTTTGGGTGGTTCCACGAGCTCCTAAACTTGATTGGAATACATTAATTCCATCTCAGATTCCATTGCCTTTTGCCATAGATCTTCATCTTTATCTAGAATTGCCTCTTCGTATGTCCTGGGATCCTCATCATGTTCGCCAGAGACCAAGTCTGAGGACTCTCCCAAAAACATGAATCTATCTGGTTGTTGAACAACCCTCCCACTACGACGAGGCACTGGTGCAGTATTAGTGTTAAGTTGTGCATTTTCTTGTGGCTGTTCTACTTGTACTATTGGCACTTGGGGATTATCTGTCCCTCCCACTAGTTCTTCTAAAACGATACTACTCATGGGTTTATGGTTCATTATATAGTCTTCTTCTAAGAATCTAGCATTGGTACTAACAATGATATCTCGATCCCTAGGACTATAAAATAAATAACCTTTCATTCCCATGGGATAGCCTACAAACAGCCTTACTTCTGTACGAGATTCTAACTTGTTCGCGTTCATGTTCAGCACATGTGCTGGACAACCCCAAATCCGAATATGTCTTAGACTTGGTTTGCTACCAGTCCACAATTCTATTGGAGTTTTGGGAACCGACTTAGAAGGTACCAAGTTTAGATGGTAAGCCGTTGTTTCTATAGCATATCCCCAGAACGACTTGGGTAAATCTGAATAACTCATCATCGATCTAACACTCTTTAAAAGAGTCTGATTTCTTCTCTCTACTATACCATTCTGCTGAGGTGTGCCAGGTGCAGACAATTGGGATGTGATCCCATTTTCTGATAAATATTCCCTAAATTTTCCAAGCAAGTATTCGCCACCACGATCTGATCGTAGTGACTTGATACATTTTCCAAGATGTCGCTTCTACGCACTTGCTTTGTACTCTTTGAATTTTTCAAAGCACTCAGACTTACGGCGCAACAAATAAATGTACCCATATCTAGAATAATCGTCAATGAAAGTGACAAAATACTCATAACCTCCTCTTGCTTGGATACTCATAGGTCCACATAAATCAGTATGAACCAATTCTAACACTTCTTTGGCTCTATTCCCCTTTGCTTTAAAAGGCCTATTAGTCATCTTACCTGCCAAGCAGGATTCACAAACTGGAAATGGCTCCACTGCCAACGAGCCTAATGGCCCATCTACTACCAGTCTTTGAATCCTCCTCAAGTTAATATGACCTAATCTTAAGTGCCAAAGATATGTTTGGTTCAATTCAGAAGGTTTCTTTCTTTTATTTGAGCTAGAAAGAATGTTATTAGTTTCCTTATGTTGCAATGTTGGTTGACTAGGATTAATTATATATAAATTGTCTTGTAATGTACCAGAACATATAACTCGTTTATTCATCATAATAGAAACATTACGATCCAAACAAACATTATAACCATCCATAGCAAGTTTAGAAACCGAAATCAAATTTCTTCTAAACGAAGGTACATAAAGACAATTGTCCAAAACCAAAATCCTATCATCTCCAAAAGATAAAGTAATTATTCCAACTGCAACTACTGCTACTTTCGTAGCATCTCCCATGAACACATATATCTCGCCATCTCTAAGCATTCTGGATTGCTGGAACCCCTGCATAGAGTTACAAACATGGTCAGTGGCTCATGTATCTACATACCAAGTGCTCGTAGATATAGCCGCTATATATGTTTCTGTAACTAGAGAAAGAGACATACCAGTATTGTTTGTCTTCTTAGGAAGAGGACAATCCTGTTTCCAGTGACCTGACTGCTTGCACCTGAAGCACTTGCCCTTAGGCTTTTTCAAAGCACCTTAAACTCCCACTGCATTAGCAATCTTTCCAGCTTTCTGTGTCTGAGTCTTTTTCCTCTTCTTACCTTTCGGCTTAGGTGAAGAAGCTTTCTCGGCCACATTCACTTGAACATTCTGTTTAAAGAGTCCTTCAGCTGCCTGAAGTTCTGTCAGAAGTTTCGCGAGACTATACATCCTTTTATTCATGGTGTAATTCAAGCGGAACTGCTCAAAACTTTTGGGCAAGCTCATAAGGATGATATCGATCTTGGTTTCCCCATCAATATCAGCACCAAGGATCTCCATCTCATTCAGATGAGACATCATTCTGAGAACATGATCCCTTACAGGTGTTCCTTCAACCATCTGAGTGTTCATTAAAGCCTTCATTGCTACTTGTCTAGCAGCCCTATTCTGTTCTCCAAAAAGTTCCTTGAGATTAAAGAGCATATCTCAAGCAGTGGGCATAGCCTAATGCTGATGCTGCAAAACACCCGACATTGCTGCCAGAATGTAACATCGCGACATCTCATCAGCCTTAACCCACAGCTTATAATACTCCTTCTCACTTTCAGGAGCAACTTCAGCAGGCTGATCTGGCTTGGGTTCATACGTACAAAATTTGTACTCCTCAGCAGTCAACACTATGTCCAAATTACGTTTCCATTCAATATAGTTCGGTCCAGTAAGTTTGTTATCCTTAAGTATGGTGAATAGTGGATTAAAGCCCATAATGATCTAATCCTGAGAATCATACATGTAACACATAATCAAAGAGTTGCATAAATCTTAAAACCTATTGGTTTCCTCTAACAATTAATTTAAAATTAATGCACTAATATTTAAACACCATAAGTATCTGGTACGCCACGATGGGTGACATATATACCACTTAAATTCGTTTAAATGTTACTTCGGTCCTATTACTAAATAATATGCCACGTTAGGGTGGACTATATATTATTTTTCATGGCTAAGTGTATACCATTATCAAATCTTAAATTACTTAAAACCGAATACATCCATTTGATATATTAATGGATAATTCCCAGGTCTCGGAGGAGTCACAACGGCCTCGCTTAATACCCGATTCCTAGACAGAATTTTCCATAGTCAACATTAAAAGAGTATTCAATTTTCGTTACGAATTCTATGAAACTTGGTACGTCACGTTAGGGTGATCTATATACCTTTCAATATTCGTAATTTAATTTAAGAATTTTGTTCTAGTAATTTCTACAACCTTTTAAAATACCGTAAATAGTACGCCACGTTAGGTGATCATATATACCATCTACATTATTTAAAAGGTTATATTACATACAAAATAATGGAGACCGTGAGATTTAATTCCTAATTAATTCCCTCACCCACTTAGAATTTTTATTTAAAATGAGGAATTTTATCTAGCATGCATCGCCTTATGTTATTTAATCGTAGTCCACATGTATCAAAATACACAAAACACATAACATAACAGCATGCTATTCATGATTAAAGCATAATAAATAAATACTATGTCCATGTCGTCCTAATTATGTTAAACATGCAATTAAAAAATAATTACACACATAACATAATTAATTAAATCAATAATCAAAATCAGTGGAAAAAAATAAAATAAAATTTTCCACTATTATGGCCCCTTAAAAAAAAATCCAGCAGCCCCTGTGTTTCAGCCGTCCAGACCCTGTTGCGCAGGTGAACTCTGCGTTACACGCTTCCGGAGCCTGTTGCGCAGGCGCATCCTGCGTTACACGCCCAGATCAAGTTGTGGCGCAGGCCTGACCTGCGTTACTGCCTCTAGTGTATTTTTTTTTCGCCACCTGTCGCCTGTCCAGAAGTTTATTCTCTCAATTCTGTTGATCAGCCGCCGCGGTAGTAATAATACGAACCCAGCAGCTACGTAGTGGAGAAATTTTTTATCTCCGTTTCGATTTTCGATCGCACATAATTGTTACAAAATACCCGGATCTTAACAAAATCCATCAAACAATTACAAAAAAATATATCTAATACAAAACTAATTTTGCAAAATCTATTAACACGATCAACCGTCGTGTTTTACAACCACGATAAACCATATGGAAACCAAACAAAAATTAACCACGATTAAACCACGTGGGATCCAAACACATAATTAAAATATACATGGCCATAATAGTGGATAACAACCTGCAAAACAGAATTATACAAGCCTACCACTATATACATGCATATATAATTACGACATGGACATCGTATCAAAAATCGTAGAACCATAAAACCAGGCTCATGATGCCAATTGTTGGGACAATCAGATCGTGGCCCTGCGATTTTTGATACAATAAATTAACGAGTACGAATAGAAAAGTCACCTTGTTAACGGTTGATTCCACGCTCTTCTATTGTATTCCCAAATTCCCTTGAGCGAAGTGTGGCCTTCGTCTTCTCAAGTTAACCTCTCTTCTTGCTCCTGGGTGGCTACAAAATTTCTTGACCAACCCTAGCAAGAAGAGAATAAGAATATATATAGGGCTACAATAGGGATCATGGATAATTAGGTTAGGCCTCCCAATGACATTCCGAGCCCAGCCCAATGTCATTTAATATTAATTCAATCCACTAAAGAATTAATATTTGCACTACCTTTCCTAATACCGTAATTTAATTAATTAATTCGGTTCCAATATTATTTGCTTATTAAATTCCCCATGTTTAAAATATTGCATGTCCATTAATTAAATAAATTACTGATAATTCATTTAATTAATATCTTTTATCCTTGATCATCCACTCAACCTTTATTTAATTATGCCGGAATAAATCCACCTGCAGGGTTTCACATAATTAAATCTTTTTGAGCTTTCAAGGGGACATCATTAACCTGAATATTATCAGGACATGGATTCCTTCTATAAATAATATTCACCATATATATTATTTCATCACCCAAAATATAATGAAATAAATCAAAAGAATTATTTCATATATAAATCAAAGCATGTAAATAATATACACGTGTCAATTACTATATCTGGATTAAGAACCTAAGCACTAATAATAACATAGAATCTTAGTTCTCCTTCTTAATCAATATAAGGGAACAATTCTAAATTTGATCCTGTTCAATATACACAAAGTATACTAGTATTATTTATTAGTCAATATAAATTAATCTAAATAATACTACAGCCATTCCAGTGGATTGTCTAACTCCACATGTGCTGTGAACCATATTATATTATATAAACCGTATTTAATAATCTAATATTCTGTATCCCATTTGATACTACATTATTCACAATATATAATATTAGACAGGATGTAAACATTTAAATGATTCTCAATAAAACTGGGTCAGAAATAAATGTATATACTTCAAATAAATATTTTCAGTATACACTAACAGACATGGCACTACTATGTCAGCAATGATGATGTGGCAGGTGACGTGGCACAGCAACGTCAGCAGACATGCCACGTCAGCTTTGCCCAGATTTTTTTTTTGTAGAACCAATTTTTTTTATAAAACCAAAAAAATAGAAATTTGGTTCTGTAATAGAATCAGAAATTAGCATAGAATAAGTGGTTCTCCACGGTTCTCCACTTAAAATTAGAACAATGACCATTATTATTATAATCTATATGATGGGTACATATGTGTCATTTTACATTTGTTTCTATCTGAACATGATGGAGTAGGTTTTTTTCTCGTAGTTCGCATTTTTGTCCTCTCTATTCCCATTCGTAAGTTATTCGTACATATTATACACTCAAACATATCTTCTTCCTTTTTCCTTCAATCAGTTCTTTCTCTGCACCCCGAACATTTATTTCTTTTCTTCTACTTTCAGCTCCGGTTTCGATTTTTTCGATATTGACCTGAAAATCGCCGATTTTGATCGGATTTATTAGAAAATGTTTTCTTTTTCGATTTCAGTATAGTTGCCTTACATCGATTTACCAGGCGATTTATCAGAGATCAGTTCTCATATTGTTGAAATATAAAATCATTTTCTAAGAGACAGTATAACGATTTATTACGATGGTGAAAAATAAATGTCCTTGAACTTTTAATATGTATTCCAAAAATTTATCATGACCTATATAAATATTTTCAGTGAATAAGTATAATAATTTTTTTAAGAATCCACGGTATTAAACATTTAAGTACACCAAATTTTCAAAAATACAAATCCTAAAATATGGATAAAAAGTTTATCAACTTGATAGAAAGATTCTCAACAAAAAGAAAAATTAATTTTAAAATAAAATAAAGAAAAAAATAAAGATGGATTTAGAACTTTTCAACGTGGAATGTAAATGTTTTGGTGATTGGTTCATAATATTAATATTGATGAAATTGTTATGAATTGATGGATTAAAATTTTATACTCAAGTTAATTTACAGTGTAATGAAATAATCTTTTTATTTCTAAAAAAAGATTAAAATAATATATTCATATTAATTAATTTATTTATTTATTTATCGGTCGGTGCGTTAGGTAAAACGTTAGTTTACAATAATAGTGTATTAATTTACTTAATTTGAATATTAATTTATTCCAGCACAATCTATACTATTATATAATAAGCAAACAGGGGTATAATAATAAGCAAACAAAGGTATAATTTGGTTGTTCGATTCAATTTGGTTCAACCATCTAAAGGAATAGTGACCGTTAGATATTTAGCAAATAGATAATAGCCGTTAGATCTAATAATAAGAAATATTTTATATTTAAATCCCTCTTCTAAAGATCCAAGGTTCGAATCCCGTCAACAACAAATTTACATTAAGATTTATATTATTAGTTCTAATCAATACATATCATTTACTAAATAACTATTATTATTAATAATAATTTTATTAATTAATTACAAAGTTAAATTATATCCATAATAAATTATTATACTCTACTTTATTTAATCATATAATTTTAAAAGTATTTAAAAGTAACCCGTGCTTTACACGGGCTATAAGCTAGTATAATATAATTATTAAATTTCATTGAGTTGGACACAGTTCATGTACAAAAGCAAATCTGTTGATTTACTTCTGTATCAATTCTAAATGTTAAATAAAAAATTTCTGAACTTCCATAAATTATCATGATTTACATGATTCCCACGACAACTAATAAAGATTTTTTTTGAAAAATTAAATCATCTATCCTCAAATTGAAGTAATCTGAGAAATAGAAAATGACACGATATAAGTATTGAAATAATGATTATATAAAAATATAGTTGTAACTTAAAATAAAAATTTTTACATATAAAAAAAGAGGGTATAATCTAGTATGCCTAACATATGAGTATATGTTCCTGAGAAATTTTGGTAAGAAATTTCGGTATGAGCAAGAATAAAACCTAGATCAGGGTGATAAGAGATAAACTGTTACCACTTCAGCTATCTCATCTTGCCTTCGGATAAATTATTATCACTTGAATTATCTCATCTCGCTCGAATGCGTTATTCAAATACACTAAACATAAAAAAAAAAATAAACACAACACAGGTCCTGTTTTTTAAATAGGAAAGGGTCCTGAAATTTATAACAAAAAATTTTATATACCGATGCACATCTCCAATAGTTCAAGGTACACTAACGTAAATTTCATGTCAATAATATATTGTATACAAATATATAAGAAACTACTGTGCTTTGTGTGTTAATTCACAGGGGACTCAATTAAGGTTTTTTTTGTAACATTGTAAACTTTAATTGTTTATAGTAATTCTGTTAAATTGCCTTGAATTTGTTAGGCCACCAACCATTAGTTAGGCCACCAACCATTAGGCCACCAACCATGCATGATAGTCAAAGATTGGTAGGTGGTGTTAGGC
The DNA here is from genome assembly GCA_036435485.1 of Saposhnikovia divaricata. Lineage (NCBI taxonomy): Eukaryota > Viridiplantae > Streptophyta > Magnoliopsida > Apiales > Apiaceae > Saposhnikovia > Saposhnikovia divaricata. The sequence continues at coordinate 34,719,108 of CM071600.1, forward strand.
CACTAACCACACCTAACCCCTTATATTTTGTCTATAAATAGATATGCATGTAAGGATTGTAAATCATCTAAAAAAACCTCTGTAATCTGTTTATCCTCTCAGATCTATAAACTTATTTCTCTTCTGCATATAATCTTTCTTGCTTCCGTTATAACAAACTGGTATCAGAGCTTTGGTTGAAACGCTGTAAAATTTTTCGCCGGAATTTTTTTAAGCTCGCGAGTTACCGTTCATCGCCGGAGAAGATGACACTATTCAGGCGGAGTTACTGTTCATCGCCGGAGAAGACGACACTGTTCATCATCGGAGAAGACGACACTGTTCATACGGTACTGTTCATCCGGCACTGTTCACCCGGAACTGTTCACAATACGGTACTGTTCATCCGGCATTGTTCACAAATACAGTACTGTTCACACGGTACTGTTCATACGACACTGTTCATACGGTACTGTTCATCTGGCACTGTTCACAAATACGGTACTGTTCACGTATACGTTTTTGGGAGAAAGATGTCTGGTGGTATTAACGTTAAGGTCGACAAATTTACTGGGAGAAATAGTTTCAGTCTATGGCAAATCAAGATGCGTGCCTTGTTAAAGCAACAGGGGCTCTGGGCGCCGTTGAACACAAAAACGGCTGCTTCTGGAAGCGCTGAGATGACCAATCTCGAAGAAAAGGCACACTCAACAATTCTGTTGTGCCTTGCAGATGATATTATTACTGAAATTGTGGAGGAGGATACCGCATCTGGTTTATGGTTAAAGCTTGAAAGTCTCTACATAAAGTCTTTAACAAATAAGTTGCTTCTGAAGTAACGTCTGTTCAGTCTGCGAATGCAGGAAGGTATGCCTCTTCGAGATCACTTAGATCAATTAAACACAATTTTATTAGAATTGCGTAATATTGATGTTAAAGTTGAAGATGAGGATGCTGCTTTGATTCTGTTAGTTTCTTTACCATTATCGTATGAGAACTTTGTGCAATCATTTATTGTTGGTAAAGATACTATTTCTCTAGAGGAGGTTAGATCTGCTCTTCATTCTAGAGAGCTGCGCCATAAGGCGGCTGGTACATATGCAGATAATCATGCTGCTGGGTTGGTAGCTAGCGGGAGTATCGGACATGGAAAGTCGGGGAAGTATAAATCCAAGAAACCAGCTTCTAATGGTTCGAGAGCTAATGATGTCTGCAATTACTGTAAAGAGAAAGGACACTGGAAATCCGACTGTCCCAAGAAAAAGAAGCAACATGATGATGCTGCAGGAACTGCTGCTGTAGCTGATGCTAATTCCGAAGAAGATATTGCTCTAGTTGCTGTCAAGGACACACATCACTCTGATGTGTGGATTCTTGATTCTGGAGCGTCTTATCATATATGTCCGCGCAGGGAGTGGTTTATCATATATGTCCGCGCAGGGAGTGGTTTACAACCTACGAGCGAGTAGACGGTGGCAAGATTTCTATGGCTAACAGTTTTGCTTGTGAGACGGTTGGAATAGGCTCGATTAAAATTTGGACACATAATGGTAAATTCTGCACATTGAATGATGTTAGGCATGTTCCACTTATGACAAAGAATCTGATATCTTTGAGTATGTTAGACAACAAGGGTTTCAGTTTTCAAGGTGAAGGTGGAGTTTTACATGTCTGCAAGGATTCTAATGTGGTTCTGAAAGGTGTTAAACGTGGTACCTTGTATCTTCTTCAAGGTTCTATGTTATCAGGTTCTGTTGTTGTCGCGTCCTCGGAGAAGATTAAGAGGCTGCGAATTGATAATGGTCTAGAATTTTGCTCATCTGAGTTTGATGAGTTCTGTAAGAATGAAGGGATTTCTAGGCATCATACAGTCAGGGATACACCTCAACAGAATGGTGTAGCAGAGCGTATGAATCAGAAATTTCTGGAGAGAGCTAGGTGCATGCTCTCTAATGCTGGACTAACTAGAAGATTCTGGGCAGAAGTAGTTAGTACAGCATGTTATCTGATAAATCGTGGACCTTACACAGAAAGTGGTGGTTTTGAGAAACAGGTGGAGCAGAAAGTCACTCAAGATGAGAGTGAACCACAACAAGAAGTTCAACAACCACAGTCAGAATCGGAATCATCAGTACTAGTAGTAAATAAGCACAGTTTGGTCAGACACACTTCCATCAGGGTGCTACTAGCGATAGTTGCACATCAGAATCTGGAGCTTGAACAACTCGATGTGATGACAGCTTTTCTTCATGGAAATCTGGAAGAGGAGATATACATGACTCAGCCAGATGGTTTTCAGGTTCCTGGTAAAGAAGACTATGTGTGCAAGGTATTGAAGTCCTTGTATGGGTTAAAGCAGTCTCCGAGGCAGTGGTACAAGAAATTTGATAGTTATATGATAAGTATTGGCCACACCAGGAGTCCGTATGATTGCTGTGTTTATCACAGTAAGACAACAAATGATTCTTTAATTTATCTGTTCCTGTATGTAGATGATATGTTGATAGCTGCAGAGAACAAGTCTGATATTCAGAAGTTGAAAGGTCTCCTCAGTGCTAAGTTTGAAATGAAAGATTTGGGTGCGGCTCGGAAAATTCTGGGAATGGAGATTTATAGGGATAGAAACAAAAGAAAGCTCTTCTTGTCACAGAAGGGATACATTCAGAAGATTTTGTCAAGGTTTGGCATGTCTACAACAAAGCCCATAGATACTCCTAGTGCTGCAAATGCACATCTGTCTGTTGCTTTTGCACCTAAGTCTGCTGAGGAAAAAGAGTACATGTCTCGAGTTCCCTATGCTAGTGCAGTAGGAAGCTTGATGTATGCAATGGTCTGCACTAGACCCGATCTTGCATAGTCTGTCAGTGTTGTTAGTAGGTTCACGGGTGATCCAGGCAAGGAGCACTGGCAAGCTGTGAAGAGGGTATTTCGGTACTTAAAAGGTACGTCTGATGTTGGTCTCATTTATGGAGGTGATACTGAGTGTTTGGTGACAGGGTTTTCAGACTCTGATTATGCTGGAGATGTTGACAGTAGAAGATCTATGACTGGTTATGCTTTCACTATGGGTGGTTCGATTGTCAGTTGGAAAGCTGATAAGTGGATTTTATATCCACTTATTATGCGCTATTTTGACCTAGATTGGTCGTTTATCCTTAAATATATTGTGTCTTTTAATTCATTTTTGTTTTGTTTCAGCATTTGTTGTGCAGAACTCGCAACTTTAGGTATCTAGGCGATAAAAGGCTAAAAACGGTGGATTTCCGTCTCAATTTTATCAAGTGGACTGGCTACGAGGAAAAAGAATTATCATAAAGAAATTCTGAGTGATATATTCTTAAATCTGGAACCCCGGTTTGAATTGATATATTTTTTTCCAAGCAAAAAGAGTCTGGTTTCAGATCCTCAAGAGACCGTAATTTACACCTGGACGAGCAATGAGAAAATAGAAATATCATAAAAAGATGGAAAGTGATATATTCTTAAAGAGAAAACCCCGGTTTGAATTGATATTTTTTTTCCAAGCAAAAAGAGTCTGGTTTCAGATCCTCAAGTGACCGTAATTTACACCTGGACGAGCAATGAGAAAATAGAATTATCACAAAAAGATGGAAAGTGATATATTCTTAAAGAGAAAACCCCGGTTTGAATTGATATATTTTTTGTTAAGCAAAAGGAGTCCGGTTTCAGGCCCTCAATAGACCGCATCTTAGGACTTAAAGATATATTTATATTAATAAATATTTTATTTAATTAGGAAATTATATTTTTAAATATCTAATAATATTAGATATTTATTTTTATAATTTATGGATTAAATTAATTATTTATTAATTAAAGATAATAAGCTATGCAGCTTAAAAGCATTTTCTTTTCGGAATCGTACATATATAAATCAAGCCAGCAAGTTAATGCTTTTGTTTTGTAAAGTTGATTGAAGTTGCTATCGGCAATTAAAAAAAAAGAAGAATAAAAGGTTTGTAAAGCAACGTGGGTTGTCTGCCAACAGTTGCTGTTTCTGCGAGTCTCACGCGCCTGGGCCTGCGTGTTTGTCACGCGCCTGTGCTGTTGGGAGAAGCTGCCGCGCGTGTGCTTCACGCGCGCTTCCTGCGGCTGGATTTTTTTTCTTCCTGCGGCTGAGTGCAGTTGGTTCAATTGCTGTTTATGGTTCACTTTCGGTTGTATTATTTAAATTTTGTGCTGAATGTTTTCTTTTTATTTCTTTTTAATTCTTTTCATTTTTATTTTATTAATTTGGTGTGCTAATTTTTGCTATAAATAGGTGAGTTCTCAAGCTCAAAAACACACACCAATTTGGAGAGCAAAAATCCTCTCTTGTATTCTCTCTAGTTCTTTGTAATTTTAAGTTTCATTTTTATACACTTTAATTTTTTGCAAATTTAGTATAAGTGTTATTTTGGTTGAAGAATTTACGGGGATTATTTGGAGTGCTCTTTTCTTTCATTGGAAGCTATTTCGGTTCTACTTTCTAACTCTTGTAATTTTCATATTTAATTCATCGTAATTTTTAATTTACTTTTTTTTATTATTATTATGTTTTCATTTAATCCCATGATGACGATTCGTTCGATTATGAACTAAGCGCCATCATGGGATTCTAATGGATTTATTTACGTAATTTAGTAATTCGATGCCTTAATAATTTGTATTATGATAAAAATTCAGATTGCCTAATGTGGTTGCGCTTAATTTATTAGATGCGTAGCTAACGTCTAAATTATTAATTCCTAATGAATGCGAAAGTGGATTTAGGAATTTAGAATTTGTCATGTTAGCATAGGTTCGTAATTGTCATGTACATTTACGATAAGTGGTAGGATTTTGGATCACATCACCCTATGTAGTCATAATAAAAGAATTTATTCGTAAACCAATTATGTTTTCAAATCTTATAGACATATAGGGTCTAAGCATAAAAGGTGTCCACGTGACTTCTATCTTTTTAAGTGGATGTACGTATGGTTTGATATGAGTTAAGGCTGAAAGGCGCTTATGTTAGTTTCGTGTTCCCGACTAGCTTTCGTAAATTATCAAAATTACTTTGAAATTAAGGCATCAAATGAAATAAATAATGAAATTAGAATCCCATGTTTTTCTCACATATAAAATCTCGTTTAATTAAATCAAGTAGTTTGAATTATTTAATATTATTAATTTAATTATTCAATTAGAAAAATACAACAAAACCCCCTTTTTATATTTATTCAAGCAGTTTGTTGTTTAATCATACGTCGTTGCTTAAACATTATTTCTGAACAAACACCAAGTCTTCGTGGGATCGAATTTATTATATTATTTGTGACCACGTACACTTGCGCGGTTAGTTTTTGAAACAACAAGTTTTTGGCGCCGCTGCCGGGGACTTCGGTGTTATTTTCAGAATTTGTGTTTAACATCAACGGAGGTTAAAATTAACTGACTTGGATAGTTTTTTTTTTTCTCTCATGACGTGTTTTCTTGCTCTGCCAGTATAAGGATCTTAAGTTGTTTATGCGAACACGTTCTCAAACTTTGAAAGCTAAGTTAGAAAATGAAGAGCTTGAGCAACAAAAGAGCCCGAAGTAATAGTAGAAGCAATAATGGGTGACAGAGTAGCAGCAGCTACTAAGGCTTTGAAGGACTATTCTCAACCAAAGATCAATGACATTCAATCTAGTATTGTTAGGCCTGCCATTGCAGCTAATTCTTTTGAAATCTAGCCAAGCACAATTCAGATGGTGCAGAACTCAGTGCAGATTGGGGGAGCTTCAACGGAGGATCCTAATACGCACATCAGGGACTTTATCGAGATTTGTGATACTTTCAAGTTCAATGGTGTGTCGGATGATGCTATCAAATTGAGACTTTTCCCACTCTTTAAGGGATAAGGCAAAGGGCTGGTTACATTCTCTACCAGCCGGTTCCATCACTACTTGGGAGGATCTTGCTCAGAAGTTTCTTACAAAATTCTTCCCCATGGCTAAAACTACAACAATAAGGAACGCGCTAACTCAATTTGCACAACAATCTGGTGAATCTTTGTGTGAGGCTTGGGAACGTTATAAGGAGATGCTTCGAAAGTGTCCTCATCATGGGATGCCTGATTGGATGGTTATTAATGGTTTCTACAATGGGTTAGGAGCACAGTCAAGACCAATGTTGGATGCAGCATCAGGCGGAGCTCTGTGGGCTAAGAGCTATGATGAAGCTTATGAGCTAATTGAGATGATGGCGGCAAATGAATATCAAAATCCAACCCAGAGACTATCACACGACAAAATAGCAGGAATTCTGGAAGTTGATACAGCTACAGCTATAGCAGCTCAGTTAAAGGCATTGACTATGAAGGTGGACTCATTAACTAACTATGGAGTTCAGCAAGTGGCAAGTGTTTGTGAGCTTTGTGCAGGTGCACATGATAAAAATCAATGTGCCATATCTAGTGAATCAGTGCAGTTTGTGAGCAATTTTCAAAGATCACAGCAACCAGCTCCAGCCACATATCATCCTAATAACATAAACCATCATAATTTCAGCTGGAGCAACAATCAATGTGGTATTCAACAACCACAACAGCCGTATCCACAGTTTCAGGGTCAACAATATGGATCTAAGCCATACAATCCTTCCGGTTTTCAGCAGCAGTATGCTCCAAGGCAACAATTTCAACCTCCTGGATTTCAACAACAGTCTCATGCAGGTGTTGGGCAATCTTATTCTGAAAAATCTGAATTAGAGGAATTGAGGATGATGTGCAAAAGCCAAGCAATTTCTATCAAGACCTTAGAAAACCAGATTGGTCAGATTGCTAATGCCCTATTGAGTAGGCCACAAGGAACGCTTCCTAGTGACACTGAGGCCAATCCAGGCAAGAGGGATGTCAAAGAACAGGTGAAACCAGTCACTTTGAGATCTGGAAAGGTTACAAGCAATCAGAATTCAGTAGAAGAAGAGGAAGTTCATGAACAGCAAGTTGACGAATCTGCAGTACCAGAAGTTGAAAAATCTGATGTGGCAGTTGACCTATTGATCGATGATGCGGAGAAGAGTAAAAGTTCTGCTGAAAAATCTACTCTTGAACAGAATACAACGAGAAATCAAATTTACCCACCTCCGCCATATCCCAGAAGACTCCAGAAGCAGAAGTTAGACAAGCAGTTTGCCAAATTCCTTGAGGCGTTCAAGAAGTTGCAAACCAACATACCTTTTGCTGAAGCTCTTGAATAGATGCCGAGCTATGCAAAGTTCATGAAGGGTATTTTATCTCGGAAGCTCAAACTCGAGGATTTGGAAACCGTGGCATTGACGGAAGAATGCAGTACTGTTCTGCAACAAAAATTGCCTCCGAAGCTAAAGGATCCTGGTAGCTTCACTATTTCATGCACTATTGGTAATCTGTCGTTTGACAAGTGCTTGTGTGACTTGGGAGCTAGCATCAATCTGATGCCATTGTCGGTTTTCATGCAACTTGGTCTACCGGATCCGAACCCTACCAATATCTCTTTGCAGTTGGCTGATCGATCAATCACATATCCTAGAGGCATAGTGGAGGATGTTTTGGTGAAAGTGGATAAGCTCATCTTCCCAGCTGACTTTGTTATTCTAGATTTTGAGGAGGATAAGAATATTCCCATTATCTTGGGAAGACCATTCTTAGCTACAGGTCGGACGTTGATTGATGTCCAGAAAGGTGAACTCATAATGAGGGTGCAAGACCAAAACATCACTTTTAATGTGTTCAAAGCAATGAAGCTTCCATCTGAGGAGGAGTGTTTCAAAGTTGACTTGGTCGAATCTACAGTTAAAATGGAGCTTGAGCAGATGTTATTAACATACCCCTTGGAGAGAGCATTGATAGGGGATTCTGAGGTCGAAGATGAAGAAGGAGCAGAACAACTTCAACAATTAAATTCGGCTCCTTGGAAGAGAAGATTTGATATGCCATTTGAGTCTCTTGGATTAGCATAAGTGAAAAATTCTCAGGAGCGTCTAAAGCCATCTATTGAAGAAGCTCCTATACTTGAACTCAAACCATTGCCGGACCACTTGCGGTATGCGTTTCTGGGTGATGCATCTACATTACCTGTTATTATTTCTTCTAATCTGTCAGGGAGTAAGGAAGATAAGCTTTTGCAAATTCTGAGAGAATTCAAATCAACCATTGGATGGACCATAGCAGATATCAAGGGAATCAGCCCTTCGTATTGCATGCACAAAATTCTGCTAGAGGAAGGAAGTAAACCTACTGTTGAGCATCAGCGAAGACTTAATCCTATTATGAAAGAGGTGGTGAAGAAAGAGATTCTTAAGTGGTTGGATGCTGGTATCATCTATCCTATTTCAGACAGTTCTTGGGTGAGTCCAGTTCAGTGTGTGCCCAAGAAAGGAGGCATGACAGTTGTAGCCAATGAGAAGAATGAGCTCATCCCTACTCGGACAGTCACAGGATGGAGAATATGCATGGACTATCGCAAGTTGAACAAGGCCACCAGAAAAGATCATTTTCCTCTTCCATTCATCGATCAAATGCTGGATAGGTTGGCTGGCCATGAGTATTACTGCCTTCTCGATGGTTATTCAGGCTACAATCAGATTTGTATCGCCCCAGAAGATCAGGAGAAGACGACATTCACTTGTCCTTTTGGCACTTTTGCTTTTCGACGAGTTTCTTTCGGTCTTTGTGGTGCACCGGCTACCTTTCAGAGATGCATGATGGCCATATTCTCTGACATGATTGGAATAAATGTGAAGGTTTTCATGGATGACTTTTCAGTTTTTGGAACTTCATACGATGAGTGCTTGCACAACCTGAGTCTAGTGCTGAAAAGATGTGTTGAGACTAATCTGGTGCTCAATTGGGAGAAATGTCACTTCATGGTGCAAGAAGGAATCATTCTTGGGCACAAGGTATCCAGTAAGGGGCTCGAGGTGAATAAGGCGAAAGTGGAGACTATTGAAAATCTTCCTCCACCAATCTCAGTCAAGGGAATCCGAAGCTTTCTTGGTCACTCGGGTTTTTATCAGCGAGTCATTCAAGATTTCTCCAAAATCTCTAAACCTTTATGCAATTTGTTGGAGAAAGATGTTCCTTTCCGGTTTGATTAAGATTGTTTAGCTGCCTTTGAGCTATTGAAAAAGAATTTGACAACAGCGCCTGTTATCACAGCACCTGATTGGGGTGAACCTTTCGAGATGATGTGCGATGCCAGTGATTTTGCAGTGGGAGCTGTGCTTGGTCAGCGAATGAAGAATATTTTTCATGTGGTTTACTATGCTAGTAAAACACTCAGCGATGCACAGCTAAACTACACTACTATAGAGAAAGAGCTTCTGGCAATTGTCTATAGTTTCGAGAAATTCAGAGCCTATTTGCTTGGGACGAAGGTGTTAGTCTACACTGATCATGCAGCCATTAAATATCTAATTTCGTAGAAGGATTCAAAGCCTCGGTTGATTCGATGGATTCTTTTGCTTCAAGAATTCGATCTGGAAATCAAGGACAGAAAAGGAACAGAAAATCAGGTGGCAGATCATCTATCACGTTTGGAAGACCACAGTAAGGATTCAAAGGATAAAACTTTAATCAACGAATCTTTTCCAAATGAGCAGCTTTTTGGGGTGCGAGAGGAAGAACCATGGTTTGCTGATATTGTGAACTATCTGGTGAGTAATGTCATTCCCTCAGGGTTCTCTTATGCTCAAAGGAAGAAATTTCTGCATGATGTGAAGTGGTATCGTTGGGATGAGCCATTCTTATTTAGACAGGGAACAGATCAGATAATCAGGAGATGTATTCCATATAGTGAGACTGAGGGTGTTCTGCAATATTGTCATTCTACCACGTATGGGGGTCACTATGGTGGAGAGAAGACAGCTGCCAGAGTACTGCAAGCAGGTTTCTTCTGGCCAACATTGTTCAAATATGCGCATCACTTTGTGCTGAAATGTGATAGGTGTCAACGAGTGGGAAATATTTCAAAAAGGAATTAGATGCCCCTCAACATGATCCTGGAAGTGGAAATCTTTGATGTCTGGGGAATAGACTTCATGGGACCATTTGTCTCATCGTGCAACAACCAGTACATTCTGCTAGCGGTGGACTATGTGTCCAAATGGGTAGAAGTCAAAGCTCTGCCTACAAACGATGCTAAAGTGGTGTTAAACTTTCTGCACAAGAATATTTTCACACGCTCTGGAACACCACGAGCAATCATCAGCGATGAAGGGTCTCATTTCTGTAATCGGCAGTTCACCGCACTCATGGCCAAATATCGTGTAACCCATCGTGTTGCTACTTCCTATCATCCCCAAACAAATGGGCAAGCAGAAGTTTCCAATCGGGAGATCAAGCGGATCCTAGAAAAAGTGGTTAATACATCCAGGAAAGATTGGTCGTTGAAATTAGAAGAAGCTGCGTGGGCATACAGGACAGCATACAAGACTCCATTGGGAATGTCACCATTTCAGTTGGTTTATGGAAAGGCTTGTCATCTTCCAGCTGAGCTAGAGCACAAGGCCTACTGGGCCTTAAAGAAATTAAATTTTGACATGAAAACTGCAGGTGAAAAGCGAATACTGCAATTGAATGAACTTGAAGAATTCCGTTCACAGGCATACGAGAATTCAAAAATGTACAAGGAAAATGTGAAGCGATGGCATGATAGGAAGCTGGTACATAAATCATTTGAACCAGGTCAATCAGTCCTTTTGTACAACTCTAGACTCAAACTTTTACCGGGAAAGCTGAAGTCAAGATGGTCGGGTCCATTCACCGTAAAAAATGTTTTTCCGCACGGCGCCGTCGAGATCTATGACAGGTTCCCTGATAATCCGTTTAAAGTGAACGGACAGCGATTGAAACATTACTTCGGTAGTACGGTGAACCGTGAGGAAGTCACCGCTATTCTTGCCTCAACGTGATCAAGCAGTAGAATCGTCAAGCTAGCGACAATAAACAAGCGCTTCGTGGGAGGCAACCCATAGGTTTGGTGTTTTTATGTGTGGTTTGATTTTGTGTGATTTTGTTCAGTATTATGTCAAGTTTGCAGGTCTTTGGTAAGTTACAGGAGCTGACTTCACAAAATAAAAATTATTCTCTCAAGGTAGATTGACCGCAGTTTAGAGCGCATTTCCACCACCTGATTCACCGCCGAGGACGACGACGATGCCGACAGTTAGGGGAGTTCTCTTTTATCCTTTATCTATACCTTCAATGAGGACATTGAATATTTTAAGTTTGGGGGTGATTTAGGATAATTGATTAATCGAGTCATACTCATTCATGTAGTTCATAATACACCATGCTAGTTTAAATTCATATAATTCATACTTTCCAAAAAAAAATGCATATTCATGATTAGTTGCATATCATATTTTCCTTGATCCCGTAGCGCTTGGTGGTTCCGTTTAGTAGTCAATGATGAATTTGAGTATGATAATGATGGATAGAAGGCTGATTTAAATACTTATGAATTGACGTGCATGTTGCAGAAACACAATCTTACACAACTCATCATTTGCTTCTGGGGCTAGGTTAAGGTCATGCTTGTTTGGTTGTTGAAATTTAATCACCTGATTATATTTGGAATTTTGTTTATTCCCTTGATAGCGTAGAATCACTAAATATAAGTTTGGGGGAAACCAGGGTTCATGCTAGTTTGTGTGTAGTTGTTAATAATGGATAGGTGTCAATTGGCTAGTAGGCAGCTCATATTTATATGAGTAGTCTAGGGTTGGATTTGAGAATTCTCATTCCAGATTGCATTTGTGAAAAAAAAAAGAGTGTTTATGAGAGTGTGAGTATGCAGAGTTGGCCAGGGTGAGCTCTTTAATACTCGAGCAATTAAGTTCTAGGGGACTCAAGCCTAGTGACTTAAGACTTTTCCGGTCTGGGATCCACTAACCTAACGCTCGCTACATGGGTATTATTGTATAAGCCTTTTGGGGTCTCATCCATTGCACGGTCAAATAAGCATGTGTGTTGTGTATAGTATTTTGCGTCATAGTTGTTAGTAATAAAGCATGAATTCATGTCTAACTCAAATGATGTGGAGGTGTTTCTAGGTTATGAAGTGTCTAGCGTTCATTCTATTTATAAACTTGTGATTGTCTTGGCGAAGAATAGGTACGGTTTTGATCTAGCGCTAGGAGTAATTCTGATGAGCATTGCACACACGCACGTTTCTGTACTTGTAAATGTTAATATGCTGATATTTAGTCGATCTCTATTTGGAGTTATCACATTCTCTGAGACACTCTGCTAAATTGGTTATTGCTTTGCTTATGGGATCCTTGCATCAGTTGCATTCATGCATTTAGAGGTAGTCGAGTCTGTTTTCGCTTGAGGACAAGCATCAGTTTAAGTTTGGGGGTGTGATAAGTGGATTTTATATCCACTTATTATGCGCTATTTTGACCTAGGTTGGTGGTTTATCCTTAAATATATTGTGTCTTTTAATTCATTTTTGTTTTGTTTCAGCATTTATTGTGTAGAACTCGCAACTTTAGGTATCTAGGCGATAAAAGGCTAAAAACGGTGGATTTCTGTCTCAATTTTATCAAGTGGACTGGCTACGAGGAAAAAGAATTATCATAAAGAAATTCTGAGTGATATATTCTTAAATCTGGAACCCCGGTTTGAATTGATATATTTTTTTCCAAGCAAAAAGAGTCTGGTTTCAGATCCTCAAGAGACCGTAATTTACACCAGGACGAGCAATGAGAAAATAAATTTATCACAAAAAGATGGAAAGTGATATATTCTTAAAGAGAAAACCCCGGTTTGAATTGATATTTTTTTTTCCAAGCAAAAAGAGACTAGTTTTAGATCCTCAAGAGACCGTAATTTACACCTGGACGAGCAATGAGAAAATAGAATTATCACAAAAAGATGGAAAATGATATATTCTTAAAGAGAAAACCTCGGTTTAAATTGATATATTTTTTGTTAAGCAAAAGGAATCTGGTTTCAAGCCCTCAATAGACCGCATCTTAGGAATTAAAGATATATTTATATTAATAAATATTTTATTTAATTAGGAAATTATATTTTTAAATATCTAATAATATTAGATATTTATTTTTATAATTTCTGGATTAAATTAATTATTTATTAATTAAAGATAATAAGCTATGTAGTTTAAAAGCATTTTCTTTTCGGAATCGTATATATATAAATCAAGCCAGCAAGTTAATGCTTTTGTTTTGTAAAGTTGATTGAAGTTGCTATCGGCAATTAAAAAAAAAAAAAAAGAAGAATAAAAGGTTTGTAAAGCAACGTCGGTTGTCTGCCAACAATTGCTGTTTCTGCGAGTCTCACGCGCCTGGGCCTGCGTGTTTGTCACGCGCCTGTGCTGTTGGGAGAAGCTGTCGCGCGTGTGCTTCACGCGCGCTTCCTGCGGCTGGATTTTTTTCTTCCTGCGGCTGAGTGCAGTTGGTTTAATTGTTGTTTATGGTTCACTTTCGGCTGTATTATTTAAATTTTGTGCTGGATGTTTTCTTTTTATTTCTTTTTAATTCTTTTCATTTTTATTTTATTAATTTGTTGTGTTAATTTTTGCTATAAATAGGTGAGTTCTCAAGCTCAAAAACACACACCAATTTGGAGAGCAAAAATCCTCTCTTGTATTCTCTCTAGTTCTTTGTAATTTTAATTTTCATTTTTATACACTTTAATTTTTTGCAAATTTAGTATAAGTGTTATTTTGGTTGAAGAATTTACGGGGATTATTTGGAGTGCTCTTTTCTTTCATTGGAAGCTATTTCGGTTCTACTTTCTAACTCTTGTAATTTTCATATCTAATTCATCGTAATTTTTAATTTACTTTTTTTATTATTATTATGTTTTCATTTAATCCCATGATGATGATTCGTTCGATTATGAACTAATCGCCGTCATGGGATTCTAATGGATTTATTTACGTAATTTAGTAATTCGATGCCTTAATAATTTGTATTATGATAAAAATTCAGATTGCCTAATATGGTTGCGCTTAATTTATTAGATGCGTAGCTAACGTCTAAATTATTAATTCCTAATGAATGCGAAAATGGATTTAGAAATTTAGAATTTGTCATGTTAGCATAGGTTCGTAATTGTCATGTACATTTACGATAAGTGGTAGGATTTTGGATCACATCACCCTATGTAGTCATAATAAAGGAATTTATTCGTAAACCAATTATGTTTTCAAATCTTATAGACATATAGGGTCTAAGCATAAAAGGTGTCCACGCGACTTCTATCTTTTTAAGTGGATGTACGTATGGTTTGATATGAGTTAAGGTTGAAAGGCGCTTATGTTAGTTTCGTGTTCCCGACTAGCTTTCGTAAATTATCAAAATTACTTTGAAATTAAGGCATCAATTCTAAATGAAATAAATAATGAAATTAGAATCCCATGTTTTTCTCACATATAAAATCTCGTTTAATTAAATCAAGTAGTTTGAATTATTTAATATTATTAATTTAATTATTCAATTAGAAAAATACAACAAAACCCCCTTTTTATATTTATTCAAGCAGTTTGTTGTTTAATCATATGTCGTTGCTTAAACATTATTTCTGAACAAACACCAAGTCTTCGTGGCATCGAATTTATTATATTACTTGTGACCGCGTACACTTGCGTAGTTAGTTTTTGAAACAACAAAAGCTACTCTGCAACCTACAGTGACTTTGTCTACTACAGAAGCAGAGTACATGGCATTGACAGAAGCCGCAAAAGAAGGAATCTGGTTGAAAGGATTGGTTAGCGATCTTGGTCTACATCATGATCAGGCTACGGTATTTTGTGACAGTCTCAGTGCAATCTGTTTAGCCAAGGATCAAGTCCATCATGAGCGGACTAAGCACATAGATGTGAGATATCATTTTCTAAGAAGTGAGACGAGAATTAAGGTGAGAAAAGTGGCACTGCTGATATCCTTACCAAGCCGGTTCCACATAGCAAGTTTCAACATTGTTTGAACTTGCTAAATGTTCGGAGTTGTTGACTGCCCTTTTGAGGGCAAAATCTGAGGCAGAAGAGTTTTATCTGGTACATCTGGCATTATTATAATGCGTCTGGTACATCTGGCATTATTATGCATCTGGTACATCTGGTATCTGTTTTTTGTGAGAGGATTCAAGTCAAGGTGAAGATTTGTTAAATTGCCTTGAATTTATTCGGCCACCAACCATTAGTTAGGCCACCAACCATGCATGATAGTCAAAGATTGGTAGGTGGTGTTAGGCCACCAACCACACCTAACCCCTTATATTTTGTATATAAATAGATATGCATGTAAGGATTGTAAATCATCTGAAAAAACCTCTGTAATCTGTTTATCCTCTCAGATCTATAAACTTATTTCTCTTCTGCATATAATCTTTCTTGCTTCCGTTATAACAAATTCTATCCTCTAAAAATTAACCAAAAGAATATATATCAAGCATGCATGCTAATACTTGATTAAGTATATGGCTGTTATAGTATAATCAAGTTTTGTAGGTCTGTGTTATTAAAACCGGACCAGACCGGCCGGTTCAACCGGTCCAACCGCTGACCGGTGGCAGGTCCGGTTCGGTTCACCCCTAAAACCGGTCTCCCGGTTTTCCTGTTAAGAACCGCTCAGAACCGGCTAAAAACCGGTGAAAACCGGTACCGAACCGGACCGGCGGCCGGTTTTTTGAAAAAAAAATCGGTTTATGAGGTCTGAAAAAACCGGCTTATGAAAAAAAAACCGGCTAATGAGAAAAAAACCGGCTTATCAGAAAAAAACCGGTTCGGGTAAAATTTTTATATTTGAATTTATATTATATATTTATAATTTTTCATAATATTATATATTATATTATATATTAACTCTAAGTAAAATGCAGATTATTCATAATTATATATATATATATATATAATTAAATATATATTTATAATTATATATTACATAATTATGACGTCATCCGGTTGAACCACTGATCGAACCGGTTGAACCAATCGAACCAGTAACCAGTAGGGCTTCCGGTTCGATGTCCGGTCCGGTTTTGAGAACACTGTTGTAGGTAATGCAAAACAGATTACAGATGCAGTTGGGTTTGACAACAAAGGTGATCACTGTTCATCACACCAGGGAAAATATTCCACTAATGCATACAACTGCCAGTGTAAGAACCGAGACTAGACAACTAGAAAAGTATCTCACATGCCACCAGATCTGGAGAGTTTCCTCAAGGTATTAGCAATGTCTTCAGGTGTTGCTCCTGGACTTGCAAACATCACCAGAGGGCTTTCTGCTGGAACAATGTCTTCTCTCAGGTAACTAACTGATGATCTTAGCAGATTCTCGGAACCCTTTTCAACCACCCCTTTCATGATTAAGGTCTTGTGTGTCCCGGATATCATTTCCTCAAAATCAGTGTCGCCCGTTTCACCAAGAATCACATACATATTGGCGACATTTAGTCTCCAGCGGACAAATAGGTACCTATCAACAATATTTTTAGAGTCAAACACAATTAATCCAAAAAAAAAAAAGAGGAGAAGCCGTAACGAGTTGGCAAATTCTGTTTATCATATGTTAAAAGATACACATGTATTGAAGCCCGTCGATGCAATACAACTTGATAAAAGACAATGAACGTATCCACCAAGAAGACATAAGAAGATGACATAGGAAAAGCATTTCTCGTGGAACATTTTAAGGAATGCATTTGTGAGACATTTACCTAAGAGCTTGTGCTCGAGATGCAAGGAGAGGAATAACTTGCATTCTTGTTGAATTTCTGCAGTACATCACATGGCAGCGGAGGCCACGTATCCTAAGCTTCTGTCTAATATCATCTACTTCCTTTGCCTGGAAAAAAAAAAAAGAAATGTAAATGTAAATCATCCCCTGTATAGTAATAATTGGTAATTTTATTGTCTACGGTACGCATTGTAACTACCTTACTAACATCCTTTATCAAGTATGAAAGACAATGGGAGCTGCTTGCTCCTTGATCTTCCTTGACGGGATTTGAAGAATTGGGAGATTTAGGTTCTTCACCATCAGGTGCATTCATAAGTTTCCAAATTGTTTTTTTGACGCCATCAGAACCCCAGCGATAGTCAATGTGTGATAAGTAATCTGGATCAGGAAACAGTGTTCCATCTTCTTTTGTATAAATTCCCGGGTAATACACCTCACCTCCACTACTACAAATCAAGGCGTCAAACTCATTTATTTTAATATTCTCCGATTGCAAGAACTTTGTCAGTTCTGATATAGGCATAGCCGTGGATATGGCAAAGCCCGACATTCTTGCTATCTGTGGGTCTAATTTAATGGCCTTGAACATCTGTTGTATTATCTGAATCATCTTCTTTTGTGGATTTCCGTTGCTATCATAGCAATCAATGGCAAAAACAATCAACCTACGCCGCCGCCTCAACATGGGATATTTGCTCTGTACATTGTCAGACACTTTGGATTCAACTTTAGTGTCTTGTGCCTTTGGTTCCGGTTTCTTCATCTTGCTTAGGACCCGTTTCACTTGATCTTGAACCTCAGGGTCACCACCGGTTGCGGCCGAATACTCAACTGACTCATTTAGTGAGGACTTTTCGCCATCACTCGAAAGCCTCAAGGACATGTCCACATCCTTGAGTGAATCATTTAAGGACTCTTCAGCGGCCAATTCATCAGCTGGTGTGTCAGTTTTCCACATTGGATGTCTCATCCTACATGCTGCCACCTTTGTTAGGTATGTACGGCAGTGTTCCGGCCATGAGTAGAGGTGTATGTTTTTCCAACCATTCCGTTGACAATCATGCCATAAGTTTTTCTCTGAAACAAGTTTAAGCAAAGCATCTGCAATTGATTTCTGATCGTGAGGATCTACCAGTAAACCGTTGTTCAGTGCCTACATTTACAAGAACACGCAATTTGTCAAAACAACCAAATGTATCTTGTACAAATAAAATGTATCCTTATCACAATATGGGAGAAGAAATAGGGGCACATCTAATGTCCTATATGGTTATATGCATTTAATAAATCATATATCAACAAAAACCAAACTACAAAACGTTTTCCATATACTTTATTTCAATGCGGGTGCAGCGGAAGATATATCATAATTACCCTGTGGATGTCAACTGGACCACCATTTTTAGTTGCTACCATTGGAAGTCCATGTGCTGCAGCCTACATTCACCAAAAAACATTATATAAACCTAAGTGCAAAAATCAGCTAGTCAAGATGGTTTAGAAAGAGAGATGTCTAAATGGAACAACCTCTATTAGGGTAAGCCCAAAAGGTTCAACCAATGCTGGATTTATAAAAACTCCCTGCATAATACCATCTAACTTGTAAACAGAAAAACATTAAAGAATATAAAATTAAATCAACATTACAATTTACAACTAAGGAAACCTTTGTTTTAGCAGCAAGACGATAGATATCTGGAACATCACTTTGCTTGTGATGCTTCGGAAAGGCCACTTGCCCATATAAGTCGTACCTATCTATGAGTTTCAGTACTGTTGTCAACACGTTGGCATTCCCTGTGGACATCTCATCAATATCATCCCTATTTCCCATAATGAGTGTCTGCACACAAGTGTGTCAGCTTTTATATTAAGCGTGCATGTTCTTAGACTTGCTTCTTCAGCCAGCAATTATTTAATATGGTTCCAGCCACTTACAAGATTAGCGAACTCCCTTAACGGGCGACATTCTCCAAAAGCTTTCAAAAGCGTAGTGAGATTCTTTTTCGGATCTGGTCTTGATAAAGCTAATATCATTGGCTTATGGGGATTCGTCAAAAACCGCACCACCTATGAAGACAAAGAGGCCTATAGTATTGGTAGAGCTAACTCATAATGACATAAGTTATTTACCTACCTCTGCCCATATTGCTGGAACTGCTTTTGGGGAAGCCCCATCAGAATTACTTAATGACATGAGTTCTCCATCAACATCGGAGGTGTCCTCTTGAGCCACAACATTGCTGAAGTCCATTCCAGGAGGAATCACCTACAAAGTTATCTTCCAAGTATTATTTAATTTTGTGGTGTTAAAATAAGTATAATTTCGAATTTGGCTATCCAGGTTATCTGTAAATCGTATATCAAGTAGATGACAACTTATCTGTAGACATCATGAATCCCGTCACAATTCTAATGACAAATTGTTGCTTAGAGGATTATGAAAAATTATTGTCCAAATAAAAGAAAGATGACCAGTGGTTGTATTTGCACAAAGTTACTTAAAAGCGAAGGACCGATGATCCAAATGAAATTATGAAAATGAATGAAACATGGATATGTGTGAGAAATTCTTTACAATCAAGATCTGTTCTTTAAGAAAGTTAAAGAATTCTGAAATGTGTTATACTATTCTGTGCTTTTTTAAGAATTTTAATACTTTGAACGAAAACATCACTACCTCTCTAAAATCAAACAAGAAGCTTATAAATACAAACGTGAATTTTTGAAAGATGAAGGGTCTTCTAGTTAAAGAAAAGTCCTTAATCAATATGATCTACTATGTACTCAACCACCTAATTGTCAATATTATTTGAAGTAGATTGAGTGTGTATTATTGTTGTATATTCAGATATAGGTAACAGCTGTAAATCTGCATAGATAACAGTTGTATTAGGCTGATACTAACTGATTTTATACACTCAATCTAGTTGAATAATATTGAAACTAATATCCTACTTCCTGCCTCCTATGTCTACCCATTATATGGTATTGGTATTGAAAACAGATTAGTAAATCTGTAGAAGCATCTTACCGACATTCGCGGCATGTATCGCCCATGACAATTAACATTCCGCCTACCACGAGCACGCAGAACTCTCTCAAGCTTCACATCATAACCATCATATAATCCCCATTGTTCTTCAATCTCCTGCTTCGTACTTGTAATGACAAGTTCTGCAGCATCAAGTGAGAGCTCTTCTCCTTCAATCCTCCTCCAAATTTTATATGTTGAATTGATATCCTCTTTTGATTGCCTTCCTTGCTTGAGCAGCTGCTCTAACTTGTTCCTACCTAGAGAGTGCCCGGTCAGAACCATTGGGACATTTAAAGCACCAGAAAGGAGAGCAGCACTATCCCCTGCATCCGCATAATGCCCGTGTATTACATATGGCCAAACAGGCTGGCCTTCACCAATTTGTTCACCCAAAACTTTGGACATGTTCAGAATGTGAACAAGAGCACCATCTACAAATTCCTGAATATGAGGCCACAATACTTCTTTTCGAAGGTATCGATCACGAGGACCAAAGGGTATTCTTATAATATAGGCACCGCTGCTTTCTCCAACATCCACACCATCGACATCTTCAGGACCCACAGTAAGCATCTCTGTGGGCTCACCATAGCTCCAATCAACCTCCGGTGATGCTACTTGGCGCGTGAACAGATCCACTCTATACACTCCTGGCATTTTGGCAAGTGCCCGAGCAAGCTCTACCACATACTTGACCTGGGATATTGACAATAAAGGCGACATCAGTAAGACATGAAAAATATTACATCTGTTTAGAAAGGATGGTCTAATATTAAAATAGAACTTATTTCTACCTGGCCACCAGTATCAGAGTCATGACCAAGTTCCATGTTTTCTCCACGGACTAAACCATGCAAGCTGATCAAGAAAATGATATACAGTTACAAAAATACTCTCGTGCATTCTGCCACATAACTTCAAGCTACTTTCCCAAAGTTAAATGAACTATACAGTGCTCAATGGATATTAAGTCTAACGAGTATATGATTATCTGGTGTTTTAGTTGCAGGGACACTTTAAAAGACACACTTCACCTGCTGAATAATGGTTCGTCCTCCCTACTAAACTACTTAATATGAGGTTAGTTAAAAACATGAAGTAGATGGAGGAAAACTAATGTATGTGTCTGTGCGTGAATTACAAAAGTTTAGCGGTGGCATTATATAAGAATCTTACCTGATCAGAACAATATAAAGTTTCTTCTCTTTGTTAGCATCAGACCACACTTCAAGATGGGAATAATTTCGTTGGAATGACTTTCTAGGGCTCTCGATGGTTACCGACTCTCCTAGAACAGCTCCTTTCTCTCCTTCTGATAAATCTTCAGACATGTCGTCGGTAACATCTCTTCGCCCTTGTTCCCGCTCCCGCCTCCGATGTGCCCTCCTTTGGTGATCCTCCCATTCCAACTGCGAAGCATTAAATTTGGCAACATGTTTTATGCACATTGTAATATACAGAATAGATAACATTTAAATAAAGAGTAGTAGCTTTATATTAATGCATCAAATAACAGATATTTTCTAACATGACTTGATAAATACTTCACAAACATATTTGTTATAAAATTGATAGTTTGATACATGCAATTTGAGGCAAAAGTTCAGTGTAGACTCGTTAGACCATTGCAGGACAGTGTAGAACAAAGAATTCTCGACTTAAGTAGTATATTTGTGTTCAGCAATTTACTACTATACAAGTATGAAATACTTTGTTTTTTGTGAACTATATCTGACAATGGTCTAACGGTTCTACAGTTAAAGTGGTCTATACCGAATTTTTATTTCTTAACAGGTTTACATATTGTAACACAAGGAGCACCATGTACTAGGAATTGGAGTAAAAGTGGGAAACTGTCAATATATATTCTAGAGTTCTTCTAGAATATCTGTTTAGTGCTTAATATTTATTTTCCCACAACTTATATTGAGCTCTTATGTTTGTGGTGCTTTTGTATATGTGTTTTTTCCTAGTATTTATCACATTGTCAAAGCCGGGGGAGGGGAATTTTGTCAGAAACAACCAATCTACTCCTATACGATCATAGGTATATGTACATGTTACACTCGAGATCCTACTTTAGATTAGAAGTGGTGGGAGATCATAAGTATGTGTACTTCTTACCCACGATCCTACTTTAGTAGGGACGGGATATACCGGATATGTTTAGTTTAGTTTGAGCTAAACCATTTAGTTACCAGAGACTTCTCAGAGTTTCACTTGTGCAACATACACTAGAATCCTAAAAGACACTCTTTTCTCCTCATTTTGTAATATTCTGCTATAAATTTTCAAAGTTTGCATTCTTCTTTCTTATTTTCAAAATTCGGATCATTCTCGTATACCATTTTTTTTTTCCTAAATTGCAAGATACTTGCTAAATAAAAAAAAAATCCCTTGGTAAAAATTATGGTTCACAGCCCCTACACAACGACATAGCCGGAAAAACAATAGCGGAGCCAAAACTCCAGATTATCTGCCTAATTACAAAAACCAACATGAATATCGATTTTCGAAGGTCAGCCTGGGCTGGAACCCGACACATAAAAGTTTAAGGATGTGTTAATATGATGATTATACCTGTTTCTTTTTGCGGGTGAGATGCCAAATGCGCCAACACATATTCTCAAGTCGGGAGGTTCTTTCTTTTGTGTTTCTTGTAGCAACAACCTTGATCCATGTACGATGAAGATCAGTTTCATTTACACCAGTCACCACTTCTTCTACAAAATACTTTGTTGGATTAAAATGAACACTTCTTTCTCTGTTACTCACATTCACACCCACCGTTGATGATCCAGTTATTGGCTTTTGATGTTCATCTTTCCCACTATCCAATATTGCCTCTAAATATCCATTTATCCATTCATTTCCGGCCATCTTTCTACCCCCTGCCCTCCAACAAACAACAATGTTTTTCTTGATTTTTACCACAAACTTTCTAAGATTGAAATATATTTTCTTAATTTCATTGTCTCTTTTTATAGTATAATTTAACAAATGTAGAACAAAGAAATTAATGTTATTTTTTTTTTTCTTTTGGATTTGCTGGTAGGAGATAATGTGGGTGGGCTGGGCATGTAACAAATGGCGGTTAGAAGGTGGGACCAGGATCTTGAGTCCTAAACTAGTACGTCAAAGATTACACAAGAAAGTGAATATATCACACATCTCAATGTTGAGCGCTTCCCAATGCGAGGTGATCGCCTTTTCTTCCCGGATATGGAGGTGAAGAAGTTGGCCCCAAAGCTGATAGGGGAGTTTAATATCGCGAAAATTTGATAAATTTAATATTCGATGATTAAACTTTTTTGTAACAAATTTTTATTTAATAATGAATTAAAGTTTACGATAATTTAAAGTAAAGGAAGTTTGTTTGATAGATATGCATGTACTGCGTTAGCAATTATATTAAAAGTGACGACTTCATAATTCACGGGCTCATGCATGCAAACAAAAGAAAGAGATGGCGATGAATTGAGAAGGAACCAGCACAGCTTTTAGACAAAATGCACTTGTGTCCATCTCTATTTTCACTACCTTACCTTTGTCATTTTCTCAATTTTAGAATTTAGATAATTTGTGTGTTTATGGATTTAACGTACCAACAGATTGAGCGTGCCTATGCCCAAACAAATATTACAAAAACTAAACACACAATACATGGTAGGACGGAAAATATACCATTACAGGATGAAAAAAATTTAGTATTAACACTTTTAAAGATTTTTAATGTTTTTAAAAATCATGAGGTATTCAATTTTAATATTTAAAAAATCTTTAAAAGTATGGTGTTATTCAATTAAGACTTTTAAGAAGTATTTAAAAGTAGGGCGGTATTGAATTTAAACATTTATTGAGTTTTCATAAGTTTCGTATTATTCAAAATTAGAATGACTTTTTATGACTTTTAACAAAAATTATAACTATATCTCTTCAAAAAAAAAATTCAGGAGCATTTTCATAAGATTTGACTTACTTCAAATAATTTTATAAAAATCATGTTGAATTTCAGTGTACATGTGAAAGTTGCTAAATGTAGATTAATCCCTTAAAAGTCATTATCCGCCAGGTATTATAGTCTATGGACGAAGACGAGGTGATGCCTAGAATATGCCTTGAGCCATCCAAATTTTGAGCCCAACATTGAGCCATCTAAATTGGCAGCCCGTCAGGCCGCCCGGAGCCTTGTTTGGCGAAAAATGGGCCAAAAACTAAAAAGAGAGATGCATGCAAGATGAACCAACACTTCACTACCGGCTATCATATATTATTATTATAAATTAATATATTAATAATTTAATTTAAAATTTTAATTTATATTAATAAATTTTATTATTAATTTTAAATTTACATATTTTCCATACTTTATTTCATGACATAAATAAATGTCATTAACTTAACGTTATTTTTAAATTTATTGTTAAATATCTTAATAATTCAATAGATATTTTTAAAAAATTATTTAGTGTAGCCTAAAATCGTAGAGAAAGAATCGTAGTAAGAAATGTGTGTAGGTAACGATTCTAATATGGATATATTTTAAAACGTTTATAATTCTATAAAACATGTGGGTTTTTTATTTTTAATAAATTATATATAATTTAGTTGAATTTTGAATTTTTTACACTTTTTTTTAATTTTTTATAATATTTTTTTTGTGCCTTGGTTCTTTGGTTAGTTTGTTAACACATTTTCAAAAAGTTTGTTAATACCTTTCAAAAAAACAAAAAATAAATCAAAGTGTAGTTAATTTTTTTTTAAAAAAACCATATATTTTAAATACTATTTCGATTATATTCCCATTAGAATTCTGCACCAAACTCAACTTCTCTTTGAACTATTTCGAGAAACTAATATCTTTTAAATAAATTTAAACAATTTTAATGTAAAAATTCATATCAACTTTTATTTTAAGATAAAACATCTCTTATAACTATTATATAATAATATAAATATATTATGTTATTTATCGAAAATAAAAATGTCTTTCACCACTTGAGGGCAATAACTATGTTTAGGGTGGGCAAAAATTAGCCAACATTTTTCTTATTCGGTGTTCTTAAATCTGCAAACTTGGTTTAGTAATCGTCTTTTAAGGCAATTTTGTGTCACTATGTCACTATTTTTCTCTAAAATGAGTCAAATTAGGACTCAACATTTTCCTGTGATATAATAGTCAAATAATTTAAAATATATTTAATTTTATCCAATGTCATATCTTTCATACTATTATTAGCAGTTTTCTAATATTTATGTACATGGAATGATATCAGCCACTTTTCAAGTTGTCAAATATTAGAATAATTTTTTAACAAATGTTATAAATAATGAGATATATGAGAAAAAAGATTAAAATATAATATATGTAAAGATATTGGAGAGATTGAGTCCCATCCATTTTTATACGTTTTTTTAAGTGTCTGACACGCATTTTAAGGTGCATAACTAATATAATTTCATAACTTTTTCTTTTTTTTTTAAATGAATTTTATAACTTATTTTTAAATTTTTTTATATAAAAATATAACAATTCTATTTTTATACAAATAAAAGAAAATTATAAAAATAAATTATATAACTAGTAATTTTGAGTATTAAAATGCATGTTGGACCCCGTTCCCCAATGTATACAATAAGTGGGACGGAGTAGGTTGAAATTGGATCGTGCTATGTCCGAGTGCCAATCATTTGCGAAATCCACTCTCTAAAACCATGGCGAGGTGATGCGTGAGACCAAGTGATGTCACTTGGATGTGATCAGTACGTCTGCTCTGACATCTGATGCAGACTTGCCTTTCTATTCCGCACCAGTTTTTTTTTAAGGGCTTCTCCGCACCAGTTTAGTCATTCGATGGCCAATTTCTTGACTTCTGACTTCAAAAAATGCTGATGATTAAAAAAATAAACGAAACCTACCCTGTTATAATATCACTCAAAGTAGTGTCTGAGGAGGGTAGATGCACGCAGATCATGCCCCTATACAATAGGGATGTTGTTTTCGAAGGACCCGGCTTAGTACAGAATTACAAATACATAAATACAAATACAGAAAGGAAACCTAATACAAACTAGGAAACTCACGCACACGCATGAGTCGAACCCCTGACCTCTTTCAAAGAAGGTCAGTGGCTAAACCACTGCACCAACATGTTGTTGGCAAAAAGCTGATGATTGCCCACCCTTTATCATTTCTTATTGATTAATTTAGTAATCATATACTCCTTCCGTCCTGTTGGGTTTAAACCCAATACGAATAGTATGGGTTTTGGTGATCCAAAACATATATGGATTGGGTAATAATTATATGTTTAGATAATTATTATAGATGGTATATTTAGATACCAAGTATGATAAGGATTGTAATTGGAAACCAAGTATGAAAAGGATATCTTGGTGGCTAAGTTTGTGATGGCTATATATACATAGTCATATCGTATTTGTCTTGGGGGGAGGTGAAAAAGCTTAAGAGATGTAGTCTTAAGTATTGTTTGGGAATGCTTGAGCATTGTTGGCTCAAGTATCGGGTTGGGACACCTTTAAGGTGTTATTGTTTTGATGTATTATTGATAATTGTTTGGATTAATAATACAAGTTTGGGACGTGGGTGTTTCCACGTCAAGTATTTGTGTGTTCTTATTTTGTGCTTTGGTAGATCTTGTCAACTTATCGATTGGTTATGTGTGTGCTCTGTTTTGGTGATTGTGAATCTCGGATTGTGTAAGTCCCTTAACCTAACACCGTCCATGCCGGCCTGGTTATTAACGTTTCAAAATATGGTGTTTGATACGTATTCTAAAGTAAATTTTAAATATATTTTCATAATTTATTTTTGAAATTTATTTTTATTATAAAAAATAGAACAATTCTAACTTTATACAAAAAATAAAATTTTAAAAATAAGTTATGAAACTATTCTTAAAATTTATCTTAAAATTCGTGCCAGAAAATTACAAAAAAAATATTAAAAATTGAGTGGGACGAAGGGAATTGTAATTTGTTCTTCTTTTTAATATAATAACCTTGAGAATTGTTAGTAAACAACCCACTCTGGACTGAATAATCAAATTAAGAACATCATTAACGTTCAAAAATTTAGATCACATACTGAAAGTAAAATTTATAAAATATTAATCATTTCAATGGACAAAACACTTATCTATAATTTTTTTTTTTTGAAATGCAAAAAACCTTCCATTAACTAACCACACCACTACAAGGGATACAATCCAAAACATTCAAATTCCAAATCCCCCTATTTTCATGATGGGTTAAATGGCTATTTGGTCACTGTACTATTCAAAAACTTTCAATTGGGTCATCAACCCAAAAAAATTTTCAATCGCATAATAAAGCACTCAAAAACTTTCAATTGGGTCACTGCCGTTAGTCATTGCCGTTAACTTTAACGGAAAAACGTCAACTTTCAATTAGGTCATCAATATTAAGTTTAACTTTCAATTAGGTCATCGGTAATATAAATTTTTGAATTTTTTTTTTAAATTTTGAGAATTTTGAATTAAATTTTTATGATTTAAAATTTTTTTAAAATTTTTTTTCGAAATTTCGAAATTTTTGAATTTTTTCGAAATTTCGAAATTTTTGAATTTTTTCGAAATTTTTAAATTTTTTCAAATTTTTTGAATATAAATTTATTAAATCGAGTTAAGTTTGCAGGAATCGCGAGCGTTTTATAAAGTTAATTTGACTGCAAGTAGTTCCAAAAATATACACACACATATAAACACATACTGCTCTCCCTCTGCATTGTTTTTTTTTTTTTGAATTTTTTCAAAAAAATTTCAAAATTTTTAATTTTCGAAATTTTTGAACAAACTAATAAATTTTGAGAATTTAAATTAATAAAATTTTGAGAATTTTGAGAATTTAAATTAATAATTTTAAAAAATTATTCAAAAATTTAAATTCGAAAAAATTTAATTCAAAATTCTCAAAATTTAAAAATTTATAATACCGATGGCCTAATTGAAAGTTAAACTTAATACTGATGACATAATTGAAAGTTGACGTTTTTCCGTTAAAGTTAACGGTAATTACTAACGGCAGTGACCCAATTGAAAGTTTTTAAGTGTTTTATTATGCGATTCAAAACTTTTTTGGGTTAATGATCCAATTGAAAATTTTTGGATAGTACAATGACCAAATAGCCATTTAACCCTTTTCATGATTTATTATTCAACCAATCTCCGAAATTTGTTATACCAAATTTCTCTGTTAACATTCATATATATGCTAAATTTATGGTAGCAAAATTTCAAATCATCTATTATAATATTGAAAAAAATACTTTCAATTTATAATAATTTCAAATAAAAAAATTATTATTTTTAAAATATAACCCATCATTATAATTTAGAATCAAGAGTCAATACTTTAAACTTAGAAAAAAATCAAATTTAACTCAAACTCAATCAACCTACGTTTCCTCACATAATTTTATCGGCTCATTGCCAAAAAGTCCAGATGGGTTTTATATAATATTACGAGATAAGTCAGATTTATCTGCACATGCTTCATACAGTATTGACTTTACCACTCCTTCAACTCGTAAATACCTACCCTACACATACATGTGCAACTTAAATTTATTGTAGTATATTGCATAACAGTGTACAATGGTGTATGACGTAGTTCATTTCTCGTTATCGGACGATTCGGACGTCACTCATTACATACGTATTCAATGTTGGAAAGTAAATTTTGATAAGAGAATGATGTTTCTGAAATTATCTGACAAAAATATTTCTATAAAAATTAAATTATCATAAGATTTCTTTTGATTTTATAGAAGTATCTCAAAAAAAAAAATATCTGAGATAATAAATTATCAAATTTAAGAGGGTTGAGTTCCATAAAACTTATCATGTTGGATATCTGTATTTAAATATAAAATCCCATATTTTTGTTGAACCAAATTTTGAATTTAAAAAACTATAGTTGCGGTTGCTGTCCCTATTGGAACTTGGAAGAAGGACGATTATAATAATTTTTCAGATCAAATTGGTTCATGTTTTAATTATTACAATTAAAATATACTACTATAAATCTGGACAACTTCTTTTCCTAGAAACTTAACGTTTTATAACAATTGGTTGCTGCGGTATCAAAATGAAGGTCTTAAATTCGACGTTTTATCATTTCCAATATTTTGATAATTTATTATGAATGCAAAGATAAATTATTGTATCAAAAGTGTATATTTCGTAATTTAATATTCAATCTAAAAATGTTCAAAAATGAGTATCTCGTGACTCATTTTTCGACCTAAAAATAAAATTTTCAATAAGGAACGTTCCCTTTTCCAAAATTTTTAAAAGTTTATTTATTTAAAAAATTAATTGATTACTTAGTATTTACGATATTATTGACGAATATGAACCTATCTATTACTATATACTAAACTTCAACACAAAAGTAAAGATTACCATTTAATGACTATGAAGTTACCATTTTATTCCTATATTTTTAAAAATATAGGAATAAAATTATGCTAGTATTGTGAATCGAACCACTAATATTATACTATCAAGCTCATGTCATAACTAACTGTATTACATTTAATTTTTTTTTAAATACTATAAGATAAATCACATCTTCTCGTTTTACCTCGTCCTCGATCTTATTTTAATTTTTGAGTAACTAAAATGTTGGTTTATATTATTTTTAGAATATTGGAAAAATGAAATTATTAAAAAGATTTTAATCGACTTAACATACTCTACAATTCTTTTTGTCATTTTAAATAACTGATATAAAAATAAAATTTTAGATTATACATAAAAAACGAGTCAAAAAAAAATTGATTTGTTTACATGTAGATACTAAATTAGTAAAAAAAATTGATTTTAAGAATAAATTTTAGTTATCAAATCATACATAATTAATAATTGTATCACATAACTTTTAGGTTATAAAATTTTTAAATATGTGAGTCATATTATAGGGTTTTGATCGACAACTATTGAGAATTTCAACGATTTAAATATATCATTGGTCTAAAAACACAAATATTTAAACATATAATAAAAATAATTGAAATAATGTTAAGAAAATGAGAACACTAAATATCTGATCTATGTTATATACATAATAACATAATTAACGTTTAAATTAAATTAAAAAAGGTGTAAAATTTTGAATCATATATTTTACAAAACAACAATAATTATTTACAATGATCATTTATACTATAACTCAACTATAAATTATGGCATTGATATGGGTGAAAAATAATCCATAAAGACGTAATTAATGTTGTATTTATTGGCTCACTAATGAGGTCCGAAACCCTAGTTGGGCATTAAATTCGTAATTAGTGATTAGGCCCGAGAAACAGCCCAAATCGGGGACGCCTGGTATAAACACGTTTCTGACATGGGCCTGATCCATAAACCGTGAACGTTCTAGAATAACATATTCTAGGGAAGACTTAACACCCAAGTTACATAGTCATACAAGGAATCAAACTCCAACAAGGAAGAAGTCTTGAACCTTCTACGAGGCGGTGACTTGTCCACCAAGTCTCCAAACCCTACCCAAATTCTAAGGCTTCTCAGCCTATATAAAGGGCCAGACCCCTCATCTCGGAACTATGTTTTTTAGCTTGATTCTCAACATTGAGATACGTAGGCATTCTGTGAGGACCGATCAGTCTCGAAACACGGAAACAGCCATTAAAGCTCAACTCACCATCCCTTGTCTTTAATACATAAAAACCCTAGCCGCAATTTAATAACCCTCGTTTTTATTCCACAACATTTGGCGCCGTCTGTGGGAAAACAATATCAACCATGGTTAACACACGAAGAACAACACCGATCTTAACCGAGGCCGCCCCTGTCACCTCTGTTCCACCTGTCGTAACATCCGCTCCACCCGTTGTTACGGAGCAAGGGTACGTACCCCCATCAACGGAGACAACCACTCAAACTCAAGTTTCTCAACCTACAGGGACGGATCCCCATGCTAATAGAACCCTACCAGTGGTCGTCCACCCAGGGCAGGAGACTAATCAACTTTAGATGGTGGTCTCTCCTCTAACTAGCCGTCCACCACTTTCAGGAGTTCGGATCTTCACCACTACCCTCACCGTAAATACCAATCCGGCATACAGGTTGCCTAACTATCCCCCAAATTGAAGAGATCCTGGACCAAACAGTCACGCCCTTCAGATACATGAGTCGTATCAACCACCCTACATTAGGGGTTTAGCCCCTCCTGAGCAAGGATATTATGATTATTCCGGACCTTATACTGATGATTCATCATCTGAGGATGACGATCGCGATGAAGCCCCGAGGAGGCGACGTGCAAGTAAGGAGCCTGTGAGAAGGACTCAAAGAATCCATGATGGACCCCCTTTAACAGCTGCTGAGAGTATCAAGGCTCATGAGGCCGAGATCCAAAAGTTGAAGGACGCTATAGCCAGAGAGCAAGCAAGGCAGATTCAGAATAGGCCTCCTCCAACTTCGAGGAAGATTCCCTTCATTGATTTGGAGAGGTCTTCTAGGAGATAGAGAAGGGCTGATGCCCCAACTGGAGGAGCTATGAGGGTGGAAATCCCCAGGGGTGATCCCAAAGACCTGATGCCACTTGGAGATCCTGACGATCCCACACCCTGTTAGGTCCGATAAGATTGTAGAATGGGGGGTTGAATACAATCTTTACCTTTTTATCGAAATTTGTCCTTTAAATTAAATTTGATAAAGACAAATTTATGTGCGGAATTATTTAACACAATTTTTCAAGTTGAATATAACTGTATATTAACTTGATGTGGTGTTACAAAATCAGTATAACAACTTATCAAGATGTTAATAACTAATTAGAAAATTCGACATGAACTTTTCTAATTTAGTTAATAATAATCAAGATAAGAACTAGGAAACTTAATTCGCTAGTAGTACAAGAATCACAAATAAACAAGTTCTACCGGATAGAATATCACAAAGATGAAGAACTTGAATTTCTGGGAATTGTTTAAGCTTTGGTGTTCTTGAGAGAGAGAATTCTGTTCTTAATGATATGTTTTCTGCTGTGTTTCTCCGTTATGACATAATCTGCTGTGTTCTGTTCTTTTATATTAGTAACAGGTCTTGCTGGCTTTTTGTAGGATATTTAACTGCTCCAGCATGACTTAAACTGCTACCAAGACTTGATTTTCCTTCATTAAGACTTACACAAACCTCCATTAAGACATAAAATATGTCGGTATGACTTAACAGAAATTCAGTAAGACTTACAACAGCTGGCAGAGGTCGGTAAGACTTAAATCAGGTCGGTAAGACTTAAATCAGAAAAGCTTCTGTCGGTATGACTTAAAATTAAGTCATACCGAATTTTCCTTCTCCAAGACATAATCCATTTTTCTTTCTTTAAGTCATATTGATCCATTTAATTAATTAATGATTAACTAATTCATATTTAATTGATACAATAATTAATTTAAATAAATTAATTAATTCTTCCAGAATTAATTCATTTAATTAAATCAACTAAATGATTTATATCAATTACAAATGAATTTAATTAAATCAATAAATAATTAATTTAATTCTTACAAACCACTAAAGGTAGTAAAGAATTACCACTGATTTGTGTTGACGTTCGATGTACTGTCTGGTTCATGAACGACTAACTTCAACGATGCTTCTTCACTTTTGACTTTAGATTGTGGTTTGTTTCTTCTCTCAATTCTCTTGTACTGTAACTGATCTTCAAACTATCACTCGAAAAATCTCTGTCACTGTTCAAATGAATCCATTCACTTCAATGCTATACTGGGGCTTGATCAGATAACTGAATCGTCTTCCAGTATATGACATCAAAACTATAGATTGACTTTTCTTCTTTCTTCTGACAGATAATACTTCTTGAGATTCTTGTGATAGTTCATATGTATATTTACTTATTACAATTTGGTTTAAGTTGATTAGGATCCTCTAACTACAAATAGGCTGAGTCATATGCCTTTCAATCTCCCCCTATTTGTTTGTTAGACAATAACAAGCAAATTCCTAGAGGATACCTCAACTAATCCAACTTAACCAAATGAAAGATAAAACTTTAAATACTAAGTAAATATAAAAAAAAGTTCTGGTTTATATTTAACATTTGCCAGATTCAAACATGAAAGATAAATACAAGATAGATGATCCTCTAGACTGATCATATGATACAAATTCCTATCAAGATTTATCTAAGCTCTAAAGATATAACATGTAGAGCAATTCTTTTTCTTCAGTTGTCTTCCCTTCTGAATTCTCCTTCTTCTGGCTCATCTGTGACTTGAAGTTTCATATGTAGATCAGAATCAACAAGACGTTCTCTTCTTGATGACAATCCTTGAGGTAAGACTAATGGAATTCCAAGCTTCTTTCTCAGTTCACCTTGAAATTTCTTGTAATCTTTTATGTTCGTTTGTGCATAGGAACGAATGTGATCTGCAGCTATTACCTTTTCTTCAGTCAAGAATCCATGATTTCTGAGAGCATATTCAGCATATACCAAGTGCTTTGCATGATGTTCGTACAACTCATCTGTCTGAAGATTGATTGAGTGAAGTACCTCTCCCTTAAGAAATTTTACTTGTGGAGGTTCCTTAATCACTTCTGGTCCAGCTCTTTCAGCAAATTCTTTGAACTTTTCATGTAACAACACACCTAGCTCAGAAGATGTTCTTACCTTAGGTCTAAGTACCCATATCTCTGTCAGTGATCTGTCATAAAAGAACTGAATAGATACTCTGAAAGTTCTAACTTTATGACAATCTACAAATATTACCAGCTCATCAGATTTGGGTTCAAATGCAGTAGTTATCCTGATGACTTCTACCTGTAAGGCCTTTATATACATATCATGAATTGGATTTGCCAGTTTGAATTCCTCGAGAATTTGTCCAAGACGACGATCTTCATAATCAAAACTCTGAGGTGAATCAATTGCTCTTTGAGCACGTTCCCATTTGTCACCGCTCTTTAGTCTGATATATGTTTTTCTCTTCTCAACATTTATAGCATGTAGTCGTTGTAATGCTTGCTGTTCAGGTTTCTGAAGTTCTACATTTCGTGCAATTTGTTCTAATGACTTTTGAAGTTTTTCTTCTCTCATTTGCAAATTAGCTTCCCTTTGAGCAAATAATTCTTCAGATTCTTTCTCAGCTTGTTGAGCTTCAAATTCAGATATCACTGGTTCTTCATCTTCCCAGTGACTAAGATCAGGTTCAGGAAGTTCTTCACCTTGATCAGGGAATTCAAGATCAGCAAAAACATCGAAGTTATCCGGTTCACCAGTGTAATAATAACCTGTGTTCTTGTCTTGAATTTCTTCTTCAGTTTCTTCAACTACTTTCTTCCTCTTATCTTCACCTTGGTCAGATTTACCAGATTTTCCTTCTCCTCCCTCTCTTTCTTTAGTTTTATCTTGTGACCCCTTTGATTTCTCCCCCTTAGTTGAGGAATCCTGTACAGATTTATCAGTTGCCCCAGCTTCAGGATCTTGTTCATCATCATCACCATCCTTACTTGTAAAGAATTCAATTTCTTCATTAGTAGGTTTGTGACTTTGACTTACAAGATTAAACAAATGTCTTAACCCTTTAGCCTGGTGTGCATTTTGCTTTTCGATCTGGTCCAGACGAGAATCAGTAGATTCTTGATTGTGCTGTACCTCTGACTGTAGATTATCAACTTTCAAGGAAATCTCAGAAATTAACATGTCTTGAGCAACAGTAATATCTCCAGAGTCATCAAGTGCTTTTTCATGAGAGAGTTCGAGAGATTCTATCTTCTTGGTGAAAGATGTCTTTAAGTAGTTAATGTCCTTCTTGATTACAGCAAGCTGACTATTGACAGAGGTGGATGAAGAAGATCGCTCACCCACTTGTGCTCTAAGGATTTCTGTTTCAGCCTTGCTGACTGCAAGTTCTTTCTCTAAAGCAGTTATCTTTTCTAATAATGAGAGAGTGTATGTGTCAGTGTGTGCGCTCACCTGACGTTCACTTTGAGATCCACTCACCTGAAGTGCATGTGTTTCACTCAATTTTATGGTATTCCTCACATCACTCCTCTCAGATTCCTTAGCTGCTTCCAGATTTATACCTGCATGTAAAATCACCCTAGCCTCCTCTGGGAAGGTCAGTGGTGGTGCAATGGGAGTTCGCAAATCCCTGTCCTTAATCAAATCTACTTGAACATTTGAAATTGTTGACTGAATTGCTTCAGTAGTAGATTGATCAAGTTGCCTTCCACCTTCTCCAGTCGAAACTGCGAGTGGAAAATCCCTTGTGGGAGCCAGGAGTGTTTGTCCTGGGAGGGGAGATGATGGTTCTATTAAAGTTGGCTGAGAACCAAGATTTCCCTCTAAAGCCTGTGAAGACTCTTCTACCGTAACTATGGTAGGTACTGTCACATTTTCTACGTGCTCTCCTTGCAGTGTGTCCTGAGACTCATCTAAAGGTATGTCTTCCCCCATTGTGAGTAATAGGGGAGGTGTGCTTGACTCACTACAAGGTGCCACGGCCCTATGGCGAATTTCAATAGAATCACCCTGTTGAGAAGATGATTCTAGTAACTGTGTAACGGCCATATCAACTTCCATATCCTGTTGGGAGGATATAGACGGGATTACAGTTGCCTCAGCTTGAGTTCTACTTTTCTTTTCTAGAGGCAAAGCTGTGGGTTCACTCATACTATCACTACTGATTCGACTTCTTTTGACTTGCAATTTCTTTCTGGAGTGAAAAGATATGAGTTTTGTTGGTTGAGTGTTTGGATCTACGACCTTGGTTAGAGGTTGTGGTACTACAACCCCTTGGTCAGACCTACCAACCACTTGGGTTCCAGAAATAGATTGAGAAATAGTAGTTTGAGGAACAGAAGGCAATACCTGGTCAGCTGATTCCGCAACAGTCTCTGATAAGATGGGTTGATCTGATTCAGGTTCAGGGACAGATGCAGTTTCTTGCACTGGATGTTCAACATCAAGTGCAGCTGGCTGAGGAACAATTTGCTGAGCAGGTTCAACTTGTTGATTGCCTTGATTTTCATTATCAACAAGAATGTTTTCCACTGGTGGTTCAGGGTTTTGTTCTGGTTGTTCAGGTTCTGGTACAGGTTCAATGACAGGTAGTTGTATATAGTTTGACATGTATTGGGTGACAACTACAGGTATGTTTGTGAATTTAGGCTTGTTGCTGTACTCAGTGAACAATCTGGTAGTAGGTTTACCTGACGCCAGTGATTCTCCATTCAGGAATTGGGCTTGGTTTTCTAGTTCCACAAGATGATTAAAAATCAATGACAAGAATCTTGGATAATAACATGATATTTTATGTCCATTATCAAAATTCTTCTTTGCATTAATGATTCTTCTAACCATCGGAACACACAGTAGTCTACCAATATTAATTCTTCGGTTATGTGCAACTGCATATCCAATATGCTGCAAGAAAGATGGTAATACTCCGAAGTTCCCTTTAGTAGAATTGGCAAAGACTCTACCTAATGTGTCAAACAGATAATCCCATTCCTGAACGAAGTTCTTTTTATTCCAGACAGTTTGATCAGGACTATCTTGATAGAATACACCATTCAAAAAATTTATCAATTCTTGATCTGATGGTAATTCTTCGAAATTATCAGTTGGAAAATTTAAGACCGTATTTATTGTATTTTCATTCACTGTGTACTGATTGTCTCCTACAGAGAAGACAAATGATCTGTTATCATTAGAAACGATAGCAGTAGTACACATGATTCGCAAAGGTTCAATTTTCAGAGGAGCATCCAATCTCAAAGCATTGCGAACCAGTGAATTTTCATTTAAAAACCGAATCCACGGTCGAAAACGTTCAACTGAACATTTTTCTGGATCAAAATAACCGATTAAATTATGTTTAATAATTTCAAATCGATCAGCCATTTTAATCAAGATTTAATTTCCTTGAAAATTTCAGATTTTACAAAATTATAATTTAAAAATTAATTTTTCGAATTAATAATTAATTAAAAATTCGAAATAATTAACTTTTCTCCAAAAATTCTGAAAAATTCACACAATGATCTTGATACACACACAATCACACCAGTATTTTTAGATTTTACAAAATCAAAGCCAATCGACTGGAATTTTAGATCGAAATTTCGATTTTTCGAAAACAAAAAATCTTCAAAACTCGACTAAATCGGTCGATTAACTGGTTGTTTTGAAGAGAATCGAATAGAGAATCGATTATCAGTCCTTAGAGCTCGATTACAGTGTGATTGAATCAAAAAATGGGCAACAATTCGTTATTGTTCGTGTGTGTATATATGTATGTATCAGTTATGAGGTTCTCTATGACTTAACATGAGAGAGACTTAAAATGAAATTAGGACTTAACTCTACTAACTACTGAATATATATACTAACCAAATGAATAAGACTTAAACTAACATACAGACGAATAAGACTTAAAAATTATTAAGACATAACTGTTATATATATATATACTATACTCGAATATGACTTAATTAAAAAAAAACTTAAAAACTCGAAAAAGACTTAATTAATAACAGATGAGTAAGACTTAACTAAAATACATATTACAAATAAGACTTAGATTAAAAACTCGCTAAGACTTAACTTATATATAGGTGAATAAGACTTAATTTAAATACAGACTAGCGAATATGACTTAATTAAAAACTCGGTAAGACTTAACCTGTTTAAGTCATACCGATTTTAATTTAAGTCATATTGATTATTTTTCCTAATTTTAAGTCATATTTACTTTAAACATACATTAAAAACACAATAAAATATACAATTAACTTATAAAAACAATAAAAATATTATAGAAAATTAAACAAATAATAAAAATAATAATAAATACCATATGCTATCCTATTAACGAAAACAAAGCAATATTAACAGGACAAACATTACAAAACATATGATAAATTAATTAATAAAATAGAAGTAAATATCTACAAATATTCTAAAAATACAGAAGTATGAAGTATTAAATAATATGAATAAACAAAGTGAAAAATAATTAAACAAGCAAGAAAATCAGATGGTAAAATAATTATACAAGTGACTTCAAACAACAAATATTCACAGAATAATCACTTGCAAAATTATTAAAGATCAAATTTCAGATATTAACAGTATTAATTACTAGGACTGTTTAACATACCCAATTCACTAACAATTCTAGTGAATGAGGATTCATTAAGCGACTTAGTAAAAATATCTGCAGTTTGATCTCCAGAGCCTACAAATAGTAGTTCCACTGTACCATTCATTACATGCTCTCTTATAAAATGATACCTTATGTCAATGTGCTTTGTCCTTGAGTGCTGCACAGGATTGCTGGCGATTGCTATGGCACTTGTATTATCACATAAAATAGGAATATTTTCCAATACAATGCCATAGTCCATTAATTGATTCCTTATCCATCAGATCTGAGCACAACAGCTTCCAGCAGCTATATATTCAGCTTCGGCTGTAGAGTTGGAAACTGTTTGCTGTTTCTTACTGAACCAGGATACCAATCTTCCACCTAGGTATTGACAACTCCCAGATGTACTTTTCCTGTCTACAACACTTCCTGCATAGTCAGAATCTGTATATCCAATTAAAGTAAAACCAGTTTCATTAGGGTACCAGATGCCTAAATTAGGCGTACCCTTTAGATATCTTAAGATTCTTTTGACAGCAGTGAGATGGATTTCTTTAGGGTTCGCTTGAAACCTTGCACACAAGCATGTGGCAAACATTATATCTGGTCTACTAGCAGTTAGGTAAAGTAATGAGCCAATCATACCTCTATAGCCTGTGATATCTACCTTGGCAGAACTTTCACATAAACCAATTTTGATAGCTATAGTTGATGGTGTCTTTGCTGATGAGCACTCCTCCATGTGATATTTCTTGAGGAGCTCCTTAATGTACTTGGATTGAAAAATAAATATTCCATCTTGTCTCTGACTTATTTGTAATCCAAGAAAGAATTTCCGTTCTCCCATCATGCTCATTTTAAACCTACCCTGCATTAACTTAGAAAACTTCTTGCACAGAAGCTCATTAGTAGACCCAAATATAATATCGTCCACATAGACTTGGACTAGTATTATATCATTCTTATGTCTTTTAGTGAAGAGAGTTTTGTCTATGACACCTCTTATAAAACCATTTTCTAATAGAAATTCAGAAAGAGTGTCATACCATTTTCTTGGGGCTTGCTTAAGACCATAGATAGCTTTGTAAAGAAAGTAAACATAGTCCAGATGATCTTGATCTTCAAAACCAGGGGGCTGTTCTACATACACTTCTTCATCTAGCTTACCATTCAGAAAGGCACTCTTGACATCCATTTGATAAACTTTGAATCTTGAATAGGATGCAAATGCCAAGAATATTCTGATGGCCTCAAGTCTTGCCACTGGAGCATAGGTCTCGTCATAATCAATGCCTTCAGATTGAGAATAACCTTTAGCTACCATTCTTGCTTTGTTTCTTATCACAGTGCCATCTTCATCTAGTTTGTTTCTGAATACCCATCTTGTGTCCACCACTTTTCTATCTTTAGGTCTGGGTACCAGCTTCTATACTTCTAGTTGCTTAAATTGATTGAGTTCATCTTGCATAGCAATCACCCAATCAGGATCAGATAGAGCTTCTTCTACTTTCTTAGGTTCCATGACAGACAGGAACCCAGAATAGTTACATTGATTCTGATAAGCTCTTCTTGTTTTCACACCAACATCTGGATCACCAAGAATCAGCTCAAAAGGATGAGCTCTATTCCAAACAGTTTGTCTGGGAAGAATTGATCTTGACGATTCGCCTTGATCTTCAGTATGATGTTGAGTATGACTTGTTGACCCTTCATTATCTCCCCCTGAGTTGTTGCCAGTTTGACTTGTTGATGGTTCAAGAGTATCAGTGGTGTCTTGAAAGTTATCATTGTTTTCACCATCATCACCTTGATCATTACCACCAACATTTGGATTATTATTATCAGCAACAACGTCAGGTTGATTGTCATCATCTGAATCTGAGTCTGACATATCATCAAACTTAAGCTTTTCAGATGGATCTTCATTTTGGATATTTGGGAGTTTTGTGTCATCAAAAGTAACATTGACACTTTCCAAGGTTTTCTGTTGATCAATAAGATACACCTTGTAGGCTCTTCTAGTAAAATCAATAAATATTGCTTCATGTGCTTTTTCTTCAAATTTACCACCTTGATCATCTCCTTTTTTCAGCACAAAGCATTTTGTCCCAAATACATGGAAGTACTTGAGAGTTGGTTTCTTGTCATGTAGAGCTTCATATGGTGTCTTCATTAAGTCTTTATTGATAAGTGTTCGATTCTGGGTATAGCATGCAGTGTTGACAGCTTCAGCCCAAAAGCTCAATGGAAGCCTTGATTCACTTAGCATAGTACGTGCAGCTTCAATCAAGGTTCTATTCTTTCTTTCAACTACCCCATTTTGTTGAGGAGTTCTGGGAGCCGAGTACTATCTAGTTATACCCTTTTTAGTGCAAAAGTCATTCAGAACTGCATTCTTGAATTCAGTTCCGTTGTCTGACCTTATAGCTCTTACTGGACGATTAAAATCCGGCTCAATTAACTTAATGTGATCAACTACCAGTTGTGGAGTTTCATCTTTTGAGTTCAGAAATAGTACCCATGTGAATTTTGAGAAATCATCAACAACCACTAGAGCATATCTTTTTCTTGACATAGACATCACACTAACTGGACCAAACAAATCCATATGGAGAAGTTGTAATGGTTCAGTTATTGATGATATGTTAGTGCTCCTGTGAGTTGCCCTTTTTAACTTCCCTTTTTGACAAGCATCACATAGACCTTCCTGAGTAAATTCAATCGAAGGTAAACCTCTCACCAACTCTCTTTTCACTAGAGAATTCATTGTTTTGAAGTTTAGGTGAGAAAGTTTCTTGTGCCATAACCAACTTTCATCAGTGGATGCCTTTGAATAAAAACATCTAATTTCTTCTGTGCTTCCAGAGTTCATATTTGCTATGTACAAGTTTCCTTTTCTTACTCCAGTCAACTATGGCCTTTCATTTCTCTTGTGTGATATTAGACAATTCTTCTTGTTGAAATGAACTTCATAACCTTTGTCACAGAATTGACTAATACTGAGCAAATTGTGCTCAAGGCCGTTCACAAAAGAGACATCTTCAACGATAACATTTCCAGCTTCTAATCTGCCATATCCATCAGTTTTACCTTTGCTGTTATCTCCAAAGGTAACGACTGGGCCGGCCTTCTCCACCACATTTGTCAGCAGGGCTCTATCTCCGGTCATATGCCTTGAACATCCACTATCCAGAATCCACATGACTCGTTCAACCTGTTTTAAACCCTGCAATGACAAATTGGTTAGACTTTCTTCGGAACCCAAATTTGATTGGGTCCGGAGTACTTAAAGATTTGACCTTTATCAGGTAAAGCAACACTTTTTATTTTAACAACATTTTCTTCAGGTACTGGACATTTAACCCTGTAAACAGCTTTAACTTGTTTTGGTTTCAGCTTGGGTAACCATGTCTTCACCATATCCTGAGAAGGACTTGGAGTCCTAATCTTAGAATTAGGTGGTGTTACAGTCCTGGATCTAACATGTTTATTTCTGCTCATATGCTGTCTAGGAACATTCTTATCAACACATGCATGATTACCGTTAAAGTAAGCAGACATTATATTAAAAGCACAAGACATGCAATTAACAGCATTGCATTTCTTATGAGCAGTATCAATAACAGGAATAGCATTCATGGTAGATGTGTTGTTGCATTTATTCATGTTGTTACTTCTGCTACTAGTTTTCAAGGAACTAGTAGACTCACCAACTCTTTCTGTTTTCTTAAACACAGACTTTCTATCTTCATCATTTTTAACAACTTGATTACTTTCTAAGACTACGCCATTAACTAAATCCTCAATGCGCATCTCTTCCTTAATGATTAAAGATGTAGTATCCAAAGGTTCTGCTATGGATTTCTTAAAGAGTGGGTTACTAACACCCTTAAGCACTAATGGTATACCCCTATCTACAGCACTGACACGATTAGGGGTATTAATGCTTTTTCGACCAATAGCTTCATTATTATCAAACCCAATTCCTACGGTTTGATTAATAGCTTGTTGGTTAAACAACTCTTTAGCCACTTTACATGAATTAGAAGTAGCATTAACCCTTATTTCTAGCTCAGCTATTGTTTCACGTTGTTGATACATGCTAATTTTGTATATATTTTATAGCATGTTATCTCTCATCTATCCTTAATTTTGTGCTTGATTAACATTGTTAGTAGCATTTTAATTTGAATTTGATGCTAAGATAATTTGTTTTGTTTATAGGATAATTTTGGAAGCAAAAGGAGCCCAGTTTCAGATCATCAAGAGACCGTAGATTAAACCTGGACGAGCAATGAGGAAATTAGAATTGTCACAAAAACATTGAAAGTGATATATTCTTAAAGCAGGAATCCCGGTTGGAATTAATATAATTTTTGTTAAGCAAAAGGAATCCGGTTTCAGATCCTCAAAAGACCGCAGCTTAGGACTAAAGAATTTATTTAAATTAATAAATATTTAATTTATTTAGAAAATTATATTTATAAATATCTAATAATATTAGATATTTATTTTTATAATTTCTGGATTTAATTAATTATTTATTAATTAAAGATTATAAGCTGTGCGGGATAAAAAACATTTCTACGGAACCCAGTATAATACTACCAAGTGGCCGGTTTAAAGTAAAGGAAATGGGTTGGTTAGGAAATAGGATTAGTTGTGCTCCTGCTTTCGGCTACTTTGTTTTTTTATTTTATTTTCTTTTGTTTTTCTTTTCTTTTTCTTTTTATTTTTTTTGGTTCTGTGGTGTGCTAAGTATTTGCTATAAATAGGTTGTACTTCTTAGGTTTGAATCATCAATCTTGTATCATACACTGCATAAATTTCAGTTTGTATTTTAGTAGTTAGTTTAGGTGTAGATAATAAAAGTAGAGAAGAAGAAAATACTTCGAAGGAGAGCTTGGGCAAGGGTTGAAGGGATTCAATTCAGACTTACAGATTTCTTCAAAGTTGTATCTTTCTTAACT
The DNA here is from genome assembly GCA_036435485.1 of Saposhnikovia divaricata. Lineage (NCBI taxonomy): Eukaryota > Viridiplantae > Streptophyta > Magnoliopsida > Apiales > Apiaceae > Saposhnikovia > Saposhnikovia divaricata. Next base: position 34,762,006 of record CM071600.1, read on the forward strand.
CTATACTCTTGTAAATATGGTTTTTATTTTATATATATGTTTGTGTTCTTTATATATCATGTGTAACTAATTCTATAATCCGAGAATTAGGTAGTATTCATTGGTGATATATATTTGTTTGATTGTGATGCTAATTCTCTACTTTTGTTAATCTATCATTGAGGGCTTAACCCAATTAAGGGAGTAGCTAACCTTTAATTGTATTCATAGGGATTATGATAAATTGGGAAAGGAGTCATAATTCTTGTTCATGATTTGATAGACATAGTTTAATTATTGAATCGGGAGATTAATAATAGGACTATGAAACTTATAATTCTCGGGTCTTAATAATCTAAAATTATATTTCGATTGATCATGGGAGTGACTTTTGAGATATAATTATAGACACTATTTTGTATCTTGGGAGAGAACATTATAGAATTTAGAAGGATTGTTTTTAGCAAAGTACGAGAGATACGCATCACATCAACATTATTGAACCAATTGAAGAAACCTAGTTCTCGGGTTACTTTCCTCATCACTTAGTTTTAACTGCTTATTTTAGTTAAATTTAGTTAGAAACAAACACACAATTATTTCTCCACACTTCTAGATTGTAAGAAATTAAAACCTGAACTTGTATTAACAGTCCTTCCCTGCGAACGAACTTCACAAAAATACTGTCAACAGTTGTTGAACCACTATCAACGCTAGAGACCTCTCAAGTTCTTTTAGAATTCTTATTTCTGATTTTTGTTTATCATGGAAATTTTGTACATCGTGTAATTCTGATAATTGATTACTAAGATCTGTAATTAACAAATTTAGCCTTTCAATCTCTCTATTAGCATTACCTAGTGTATCACTAAGTTGATAGATATATTGACTTTCAGTACATGATACCTCAGATGAAGTACCACTGGAGTTATCAGATTTTGCCATCAGGGCAAGATTGCCATACTCTTCATCTTCAGAGTCTGTATCATCCCAACTCTTTCCAGCAGCCACATAGGCTTTACCTATCTTCTTCTTCTCAGATCCAAAGTCTTTTCTTTGGTTTTGTTTTGGCTTCTGACATTCAGTAGCGAAATGTCCAAGTTCATTACAGTTGTAGCATCTAATTTTACTTCTTTCAACTGTTCCAGTTTTGTAACCTCCTCTGTTACTTGAGGATGAAGAACCTCCTCTCTGGAACCTGTTATAGTTAGATTTGAACCTGAACTTGGGATTCTTCCTGAATCTGAAGTTGCTGAATTTCCTTACCAACAAAGCCATGGACTCATCTTCCAACTGATCTAGCTCTTCTAATGAATAGAAGTCTCCTTCATCTGGACTAGCATTCGTTTGACCAACTTCAACTTTAAGCTTACCACTGTCAACATTACAAGGTTGAATAACCTTATCTTCCACTTCCTGTTTGTTCTCAACAATTAGAGCTGTAGAAGTATTAGCAACTCTTCCTTTTCCATAAATCTCCTTTTGTTGAGATTGTTCCAGTTCATAGGTTTTTAAAACACCAAAGAGTCTTTCTACAGTAATTTCACTTAGATTCCTCGACTCTCTGATAGCTGTAATTCTATGTTCTAGATGAACAGGCATTGACAGTAGAAATTTTCTGTTGATCTCTTTCTGAGTGTAGTACTTGCCATGCATCTGTAAATTGTTGACAAGTTTGTTATATCTTTCAAACACATCTTGAATACTTTCATTGTATGCTGATCGAAAGTGTTCATACTCAGATGTCAGAATTTCTAGTCGATTCTCCCTAACTTCCTCTGTTCCTTCATTCACAGTTTCAATGGTTTCCCACATTTGCTTTGCAGTCTTGCAGTTAATCACATGACTGTACATTACAGAGTCTAGAGAATCTATTAAGATCAGTCTTAAATTAATGTCAAGTCCAGCTTCCTCTCTTTCAGCAAGAGTGTATTCAGAAGAATCTTTGTGTACATACCTTGCAGGGGAAATAACTTTTCCATCAGTAACAACTTCAGGAATTAATCCAAAAGGTATTATTGGTCCTTCTGATAAGACGTTCATGTATTTAGGATTTGCAACTTCGAGGAACATTAACATTTTGTTCTTCCACATATCATAACTGTTTTTGTCATATATGGGAATTTTCACAGTTCCAACTTTAGAAGACATGATGAATTTTTTAAGAGAGTTAAAAAATTCGGGGATGATTTTTAATCGAGTAAAATGGGATCTTTGATTTGTGTATCAATCAATCGGCTCTGATACCAATTGTTAGGTCCGATAAGATTGTAAAAGGGGGGGTTGAATACAATCTTTACCTTTTTATCGAAATTTGTCCTTTAAATTAAATTTGATAAAGACAAATTTATGTGCGGAATTATTTAACACAATTTTTCAAGTTGAATATAACTGTATATTAACTTGATGTGGTGTTACAAAATCAGTATAACAACTTATCAAGATGTTAATAACTAATTACAAAATTCGACATGAACTTTTCTAATTTAGTTAATAATAATCAAGATAAGAACTAGGAAACTTAATTCGCTAGTAGTACAAGAATCACAAATAAACAAGTTCTACCGGATAGAATATCACAAAGATGAAGAACTTGAATTTCTGGGAATTGTTTAAGCTTTGGTGTTCTTGAGAGAGAGAATTCTGTTCTTAATGATATGTTTTCTGCTGTGTTTCTCCGTTATGACATAATCTGCTGTGTTCTGTTCTTTTATATTAGTAACAGATCTTGCTGGCTTTTTGTAGGATATTTAACTGCTCCAGCATGACTTAAACTGCTACCAAGACTTGATTTTCCTTCATTAAGACTTACACAAACCTCCATTAAGACATAAAATATGTCGGTATGACTTAACAGAAATTCAGTAAGACTTACAACAGTTGGCAGAGGTCGGTAAGACTTAAATCAGGTCGATAAGACTTAAATCAGAAAAGCTTCTGTCGGTATGACTTAAAATTAAGTCATACCGAATTTTCCTTCTCCAAGACATAATCCATTTTTCTTTCTTTAAGTCATATTGATCCATTTAATTAATTAATGATTAACTAATTCATATTTAATTGATACAATAATTAATTTAAATAAATAAATAAATTCTTCCAGAATTAATTCATTTAATTAAATCAACTAAATGATTTATATCAATTACAAATGAATTTAATTAAATCAATAAATAATTAATTTAATTCTTACAAACCACTAAAGGTAGTAAAGAATTACCACTGATTTGTGTTTACGTTCGATGTACTGTCTGGTTCATGAACGACTAACTTCAACGATGCTTCTTCACTTTTGACTTTAGATTGTGGTTTGTTTCTTCTCTCAATTCTCTTGTACTGTAACTGATCTTCAAACTATCACTCGAAAAATCTCTGTCACTGTTCAAATGAATCCATTCACTTCAATGCTATACTGGGGCTTGATCAGATAACTGAATCGTCTTCCAGTGTATGACATCAAAACTATAGATTGACTTTTCTTCTTTCTTCTGACAGATAATACTTCTTGAGATTCCTGTGACAGTTCATATGTATATTTACTTATTACAATTTGGTTTAAGTTGATTAGGATCCTCTAACTACAAATAGGCTGAGTCATATGCCTTTCACACCCCCATTTACTTAGGAGGTGATGAACGCTCATGTCTCTCGAAAGTTTAAGATGCCTACGATAAAGGCGTACGATGGAACGGGCGATCCCTCAAACCATGTTAGAACATTTTCAAACGCATTGCTGTTGCAGCCCGCTAGTGACGCTCTCAAGTGTAGGGCGTTCCCTCAAACACTGGCAGGCATGGCTTTTATCAACCAATTTATTAGTGGAAAGGTCCACGAGAAAAGGTCTGCATCTCTTATGCAAGTAAAACAAGGGAAGAATGAGAACCTAAGAGATTACCTCAAGCGCTTCACTAAGGAAACGTTGAACATCCCCGATCTGGAGAACAAGGTAGCTATGGTAGCCTTGGAGAATGGAATAACGAACCCTTACTTTCAGATGTCACTTGCAAAGCATCCCCCTGGTAGCATGACTGAGCTCCCCCCAATGGGTGGAGGAAACGGGAACTCCAAGAAACGAAAGCAAGAGCAAGAGTACGATGCTAGGGACAAGTATCCCCGAACTAGCAAGGACTCCGAATCTGCCCCTAAGAAAAGTCTAGGACCAAGGTTTTCTGAATATACGAGGCTGAATGCTCCAAGGAGTCAAATATTGTTGGATATCGAGAAGGAGAAAGATTTTCGATGGCCGAAGCCACTTAGGGATGATCCCGCAAAGCGAAACAAGGATCAGTATTGTAGATTTCACAAGGACGTGGGACATGACACTGATGATTGTGGGCAACTCAAGGACGAGATTGAATTCTTGATTCAAAGAGGGAGACTAACCAATGGGGTGTTTGGGGGAACTTTTTTCCAGAATAAGTCAACTTATTTTAAGATAAAGTTAGAGATTCCTAACATTCCAACTTATTTTCCAACTTATTTTTGTAACTTATTGAATCTCAAAGATACATTAAACATTTGTATAAAAAAAATTATCAAAATATAAAATCTTTACCCGAAAATAAGTCATAAGTTGGTATAATTAAGCTATGCCAAACAGGCCACAAGTCACGAAAGGCGAAGACCGTGGAAATCAAAGAAGAGACTATGATAGAAGGGATAATGATAGGAAAGATAACGATCGTAATCGTAACCCACAGTCCCGAGAGCCAGTTATCAACATGATCTGGGGAGGCCCGACAGCGGCCGGCACAAAAAAAAACTCTCGAAAGGCATACGCCAGAGGGGTGATGCACATCGTGGGAGAGGCCCCGAAACGTGCTAAAACTGAAGTAACAATTGGCTTTGATTATTCCGACTTGGAAAGGTTTAAGTTTCCCCATGACGACCCGTTGGTCATAACCCCTATAATTGGAAACTCAGAAGTGAAGCGAGTCATGATAGATAATGGAGCATCCGTTGACATTCTGTTTCATGATGCATTTATGAAGATCGGGTATAACGATTCTCAATTGACCCCCACCAACATGCCCATATATGGATTTAATGGAGTGGAGTCTAATGTTGAAGGGACTATTCAGTTGCCTGTAACTATTGGGCAAGAACCTAATGAGGCAACTCAAATGTTAGACTTTCTGGTAATCAAGGCGGCCTCAACGTACAACGCAATTCTGGGAATGACTGGACTTCATGCTTTCAAGGCTGTTGCCTCTACTTATCATATGATGGTCAAGTTTCCAACCAGGAATGGTGTTGGAGAACAGAAAGGTGATCAGAAGATGGCGAAGAGTTGCTATATAGCTGCGTTAAGATCTACGGAATCAGGGGCAGGTCCTTCTGATTGAAGACATGGATGTCCGTGGTGATGATGAACACCGAAGTAAGTCAGTAGAGGATTTGGTCCCTATACTCCTAGAGCAGGGGGATCCTGAAAAATTATGTATGTTGGAGCTTCTTTGATAGAACCCCTAAAGGGCAAGTTGATTGAGTTCCTACAAGGGAACAGGGATGTGTTTGCTTGGACAACAGCTGATATGTCAGGGATTGATCCCCAACTCATAACTCATAAGTTGAATGTCGATCCCAAGTGGAAGACAATAAAGCAGAAGAAGATGAATTTTGCTCCTGAAAAGCAAGAGGCCATTAAACAAGAGGTGGATAAGCTCTTGGAATTGCTGGTTTTATTGTGGAGATTCAGTTCCCTGAATGGTTGGCTAACCCTGTGATGGTCAAGAAAGCCAACGAAAAGTGGAGGATGTGCATAGAGTTCACCGATTTGAATGACGCGTGTCCTAAGTATTGTTTCCCTCTACCAAGAATTGACACACTAATAGATGCCACAGCTATGCACGAAATGTTGTGCTTCATGGATGGTTTCAGTGGCTACAACCAGATTAAGATGCACAGGGATGACATTCCAAAGTTATCTTTTATAACTGACTTTGGCGTTTTCTGTTATCTTGTCATGGCTTTCGGACTAAAGAATGCAGGAGCTACTTATCAACGACTGGTAAATAAGAATTTGCCGATCTGATTGGAAAAATCATGGAGGTCTATGTTGACGATATGTTGGTCAAGAGCCTATTCACGGTAGACCATATTGAACACTCCATATTGAGGAGGTAGCGGGGAGTTACGCTTCAAGATAAATATATAGCGGGTTAACTTATATTTTGAGAAGGTAACGGGGAATTACGCTTCAAGATAAATATATAGTTGTAATTCTTTTTGTAAGGGTTTCTCCACATACTATAAGGAGTTTACTTATAGTGGACGAAATCCCGAGTCCGGGGAGGAGCTCGGGGACTGGAGTAGGGGTGTTCGAATCCGTTATGGGATTGCGGCATCGCGAACCAGGATAAATCGATCGTGTCTCATTTCTCTCTTTTATTTTCTGCACTTTACATTACTTATTTATAAGTAATTATTTTTAAAAGAGAAGAAAATTTAAATACGCCAAGCTCAAATTTTAAAAAGGTAATAAGCTATTCAACCCCCCCCCATTCTAGCTTATTTTACCCAAATTCGGGACCTATCAGATACAATCTTACATATACGATCAAATTTTTACGATACAATCTAATTAAATTACATACGCCTCTATCACATACAGACAACTTTAATAAATAATGATTTATATTATACTCAGATGTTCAATTTGATAAAGTTAATTTCACAAAATTGAAAACTAAATAATAATTTGATAATTATAAAAATTCATGTGATTATTATCGTATGGATATTTATCCAAATTTTATGAAATTTAATCAAATTATAAAATGTTTGGTTTAAAAAGGTATGCAATATTACCAAACAATTATAAATATATTCGATAAATAAAAATTTATCATTTATTATATTTTTAATTACAAAATTATTATAATATATAAAATTTCGAAGGAGAAATTAGTAAAATGACCATGCCTTATATATATATATATATATATATATATATATATATATATATATTTGCGATAATAACATATATAAGATGAAATATCCTAATCATAAATATATATGCCATTGTTTCATAACAACACTCTTATATAATGAACAATGAAAAATATCATAGAATTTTAAATAAATTCGATTTTAGATTTTAATTTTCACATCAAAATTAGTGGTTTTTTATGAATGAAAATAGAATATAATAAAAAATTAGAATCAAATATAAAATGATTAAGCATAATTTTATTGTTACAAAAATGTATATAAGATTCTATAATGAATTCTATATAACATTTGATTATTAAATTTAGATAAATTTTGGTTAGATTCTACGTTAGATTCGATATGTTTAGCTTAAATGTTGTTAAAATTTATGATTTTTTTCATAATAAATCATTATAAAAAAATAAAATATTATGATCATATTCCTTACTATTATTTATATAATGTATTTTTTCTAGAGTATAACTCTAAATAGTAGATATATATACAGCCGACCCGTTTAAAAGATGTTATTTTAAAGATGTACTTGCTTTTACGTTGGCATCTAATTGGGACCCACCTGAATATTTTGTCTTGTATCATCATCATCACTTGTTGATCCTGGCTGTTATATATACACTTGCACCAAACCTTCACTTCTCAAACTCTCCCATCTATACATACAAACTAAAAAAAAAAAAAAAATACATACAAACTTACTCACACATTAAACACACACTGATATATGTAAATAAAGATAAATAGGATGGGTGAATCAGTGGAGCTTCCAAGTCGACTGGGCGTTCTTCCATTTAGGAACAAAGTGTTGTTGCCAGGTGCTATCATTCGAATTCGCTGCACTTCTCCTAGCAGGTTTTTAATTATTATTATTATTATTTGATTCCTTTATTTCTTTTCTTTGATTGTCATTGAAATTATCTCATTTTGGCTTGTATTTATGTATGACTTTGTAATATCCGGATCTTATTTTGTTTTGATGTTTGGTTTTTTATTTGGTATTGTTAGGTTTGTGGATTAGCTAAGACCCCAGATTTTGATTTCTTTGTTGTTTGGATAAAGTTTTGATCTTTTACTTAGAATAGGAAAAAGATTTGATCTTTGTGTTTGACTGTTAGGTAAGTGTTTATATTGAGTTGAGATAATTTGATGGAATTAGAGTTTTGAATGGGATTTATGGAAAGTTTGGAATTGAGGGTGTTTGTCTGAGGTCCTTTATTAAGTTATCTTTAGGGGAAAATATTGCAGAATTCGGTTCTGCCACTGTTAAAAACGGAGGCCAAATGGCACTTGTAACTGGGCCATGATCAAAAAATATTGAATCCCTTTACGGTAAATGAACTCTTCTCCTCCGGTAATAAGATGTCGAGGCACTGTAATTGACCTTGTTATTTAGAAAGAGTTGAGGGTATGCCGTGTCCACCCCTTGACTTTTAGTTACATGTACTATTATTTGGATGGTTTGTGCATATCAAAGTAAATGGGGTTAGTTTGAAGATTGTTTGGATGGTTTGTGCATATCAAAGTAAATGGGGTTAGTTTGAAAATTAGTTGTTGTTAGCATTAGGCATAATTAGTTCAAGTTAACAAGATGCAATTGAGTTTGTAGTACAACCGAATGTTTGGATTACTGTAATGCTCTTGAATTTGGATACTGGCATTTATATTACTTATATTCTGTTTGATAAATTGTAGTGTGAAACTTGTGGAGCAAGAACTATGGCAGAAGGAAGATAAGGGATTGATCGGAATCCTTCCTGTTCGTGATGCTGCTGACACAATGTCAGTAGGTACCGTGTTATCTTCAGGTATTACAACCTCCCCACTATACAAATAGTCGAAAATTGATTTATTAACGAGTTTTATCACTACATACAGGACCGGGGCTTGACTTGGGAGATCGGAATTCGAAAACTCAAGTTGGCATGTCAGATTCCCACAAGATTGTTGGAAAAAGTCAGCAGGAAGTTATACAGTGGCATACAAGGTATAAATTCTTATATGATTAATTTCCGTGTATTTTTATATCCTGAAATTCCAGTTGACTGCCTATATGCTTGTTCCCAATTCTTCTTTACTCATTCCAATTCGTGAATCTTGACCTAATTGATTTGTGTATTTGTCATCATCTCATATTCCTTCTTCTCTATGTGCGTTCCCTGATTGCACTGACCGGAATTTTTTTGCTTAAAACATATAAGGGGAGTTGCAGCTCGAGCTTTACATCTTTCCAGGGGGGTGGAGAAACCAAGTGGAAGGGTCACTTACGTTGTTGTTCTTGAAGGATTGTGTAGATTCAGTGTTCAGGAAATTAGTACAAGGGGAACTTATTATACCGCACGAGTCTCTCCCCTTGATATGACAAGGCCCGGTAAGTCTTAGATCTTTTTCTTATTTTTTGTATGTAAATAAAGATACCCTTTTTCTTTTTTCAAATTATACAAATTTTGAAACCAAATTAGATTTTTCTCAACTGTTTCATTGCGTTGATTGTATCCCTGCAAGTTTTTTTTTTTAGAAATTAACCTATTGTCTGGTAACTATTTTTGCTTCAAGATGGTGGAAGTGAGACCTTGTCACAGATAAGCCAAAACTGAAAAAGTTGTTTCTTCACTGAGGAACACCCAGAGGCCGGAACCCTATATATATTAAAGTTAATGGATTAAATGCTCTTTAAAACACAATATATATGTTACAAATCAAAATGGTTGACAGACATTGCTTGGATTAAATGCTCTTTAAAACACAATATATATGTTACAAATCAAAATGGTTGACAGACATTGCTTAAATTGTGTTTTAACTAGTTCGACCAACCAAACACAAAAGATGATGAGAAAGGAAAACGCAGAAATGTAGTTTCTTTCCCTCTTATATTATAGGAGATTTATGAACTCATCATCTGTGAAATAAAAGCTAAAAGAGTTGCCTTTTTAAATTTTCTTATATGTTTTCCTTCCTTTTCTCTTGGATTTTTTTAAATCTAAAGCATAGTCTTATTCAAGCACTCGTTGATAATCCAAGTTTCATGATTGACTGCAATGGCTAGCAATCAAAGTAAAGCACTATGATTTATTTTAAATATGAGAGAATCTGTACATTTTTATTTGTTTCCTTAAAAATAAGATTTTATGTTCTATGTCAGGTCAAAGCATACAGCTTATCTTACTGTCTTTTTTGTTAGTACCTATAAATTGTAGTGCCTATGGTGGTTCTGATGATTATATCACCAATGGTGCAGTATGGTTTTGCTGATCTCTCATTACTCAGTTTTACTGTATTTTGCTCATAATTAGAGATGGAGCTAGCAGAGCAAGATCCAGATTTCACGGCACTGTCCCTTCAGTTCAAAGCTTCCGCAATGGAACTTATTTCTGTTCTTGAGCAGGTAAAAGTGGAACTTGTTTTTGGTTTTAAAATGAGACATTAGTGGATTAAACCATACGGTTACTGATTCTTATATAAAAAGGGATTAATATGCTAACTAATGAAGCAAATGAACCTGCAGTGAAACTTGCTACCTTTCTCCTTTCCATCTCTCTTTCTACTTTTTTGTTTCGATATTTTTTACGTGCTCTATGATTGGGTTCTGCAAATGCTCAACAATTGTAACAAGTTTTTAAGGATATTCTAGTTCTACTTGAAGGTCTTTTTTTCTGATTAAAATAGCTACACAATTCCAACTCTACGATAAATTTTCCGTTTCTAATTTGTAAATAAAGCGTAGTGAAAATTTATTAAAGATCCTTTAGCAAACAATATATTTCTAAGCAGGGAAGCAGATACTTATATACGTTTAAGCATGAAAATTTTGAATTAAAACAACAAAGCTAGATTTTACGAATAATGTGTGTTCAATCAGCATGTAAAAATAGAAGAATTTCACATTGGATGTAAAGAAGTAACAGAGTCAATTTCCTAAATCATTTTAGTGATTGTTATAAATGTGTCTGCTTCGACCCTTAAAGCATGCTACCTGGAATATATGAAGCTAAAGTGACAGTCTAGGAACACGCTCTCATGTGTCTAGTTTACTAACTCATATAATCATATATCATCTTCTGCTATTTGCCTGATTACTTGGAAGCTGAATGTTGTTAACCACAATTTTATTCTGGTTTAATCTCATAGTTCTTAAATTTTTCTAGAAACAAAAAACAGGAGGGAGGACAAAAGTTCTCCTGGAGACAGTTCCAGTGCACAAGCTGGCAGATATTTTTGTTGCTAGCTTTGAGATTAGCTTTGAAGAACAGCTTTCGATGTTGGACTCTGTTGACGTAAAAGTTAGGCTTTCAAAAGCGACTGAATTAGTTAATCGGCATTTGCAGGTGATTTATGGATGTAGCAGTTACTTTATCGAATAATTCTTTTTTGTTACACAAGGCCTTTATGACGGAGATATTAATATTTGTTTAATGTTATTTCAGTCAATTCGCGTGGCAGAAAAGATTACACAAAAGGTTGAGGGACAGTTGTCTAAATCACAGAAAGAATATCTTTTGCGTCAGCAGGTTTGCTTTCACAACTGGATATCTTCAGTGCCATATATTTGGATGCAAATTTTGGGATGTAGGGCTTGAAATCGAAAAATTGAATTTAAATTAACAAGAAAATATAATCTAGGGTAGATTAGCAGCAGAATATTCAATGCCTCTAGGATCCCCAACATGCAGAAGGATTATTATAAATCAGGTGCAGTCAAATATTGATAAGAAAGAAGTATCCTATCTAAAACTTACATATTTTTTTGTGGTGATGAAACTTCAATATGAAAGTATAATGACCCGGGCCTATAAATAACTAGCATTCAGTATAATCACACAAACCCCAATTGATACAAAAAAACATTCAAGCAATAAGGCAATGATAAAACGATGCTAAATTTCCTACCAGGTGTGAATAAGATTTAAGATATTTCATAAGCTAAAAATTTGTCGGCTTCCACACTGCACTTAAAGGGCCACATTCATGCAAAGACCAAAGTAGCAAAGACCAAAGTACAAATCTCATAGAGGCCTTTCTTGTTGTATCTGGAACTTATTTTCATTCATTAAGCAACTTCTCAGTTGTCATACCAGCCTTGAAACTTGAAATGTTTGATCCTAACATAAAAACGTTGGGGTAACTAAAATCTCTAGTGTACCCATCATCTTCAATATGAAATAGTTCTCTGAATCGGATTGTAAGAAATTGACACACTGGCTGTACTGTTTTACTTTTAAATATGTGCCTAGAGGATTTCTCTTTTGCTTCTGTCTTTATTTTTGTTCGTGAAATGCTCTAGATGAGGGCTATTAAAGAAGAGCTTGGTGACAATGATGATGATGAGGATGACGTGTCTGCCCTCGAAAGGAAGATGCAAAGTGCAGGAATGCCTGCTAATATCTGGAAGCATGCACAGAGAGAGTTGAGGTATAACATATTCTTAAGATAAGATATGTTTTTGTGATTGATTAAAATTTGTAACAGTGTCTTGGACAGCGTTAAAGAATGTTGTCTCTTCATAGTGCATGAATATTTGATTTTACTTTCTACTGGGAAGGACGGGTTTAAGGGTAAGCGGGCAAGGGTAATGCCTATGGCTCCCAATTTCAGAAATACCTTATATTTTAAATAGTTTAATTTTGTAGTTATATTCTCCCCCCTTCAACATTTATTTAGATTCTTTTGGGTTTTTTTCCACACAATCATCACATCATATTCAAGTATTTTAGGCTTTCATTTTTTGATTATATTAAGCGTCCCAATATTTTATCTTGTCTTGGGCTACCAATCACCTCAGCACGGTCCTGTCTACTTTCATTGCTTCTATGTGTCTGCTTGTCTGTTTAAGTGAGAGTTATTGCCAAGTAATACAAAAATGAAGGGTTTAAATGAGTTCCAGATTTCTGAATATATAACATAGTATTATCATCATACTATAGGTATACTGAAATACTTGAAATGAGCACGTTCTAGGGATAAGAATCCAATGGATATGAACTCCACTGAGCAATGAGATTTATATATTATAAGAAAGGCATACTATGTAAGAGCAATCCAGTAGGAAGCAGAAAACATCATGGGTAGATAAAGGAGAGTTATAAAATGTTTGTGCCACTGAAATGCATTATTATCTTGTGCTAGTAGCCTAGTATGAATGAGTCTCAACTGAAGTGGCACAAATCTTAGTTAATATACATGAGAGTACTGGCAGATTAAAAGATCCATATTACATGCGTTAGAGTGTTGCTTAATATGCCGGCTTACGGTGTGAATACTGAAACAGTTAGGGTGTAGCTTTGTCATGAAGCTAGTGTATCATATTTATACATTTTCTAGTTAGTGTGAATTGAGAATGTTTGTTTGATATTCTTATGTTAGGCGACTAAAGAAAATGCAACCCCAACAACCTGGATATAATAACTCTCGAGTTTATTTGGAACTTCTTGCTGATTTACCCTGGCAGACTACTAGCGAAGAGTATGAATTGGACTTGAAAGCTGCAAAAGAGCGTCTTGACAGTGATCATTATGGTCTAGTCAAGGTCAAGCAACGGATAATTGAATATTTGGCTGTTCGCAAGGTTAACTGAGTTTCTTACGTGCTAGTCGGAAGTCTCTCTGTTATTGTGATTCTCATTAATCTTTCAGAACCATGATTTTGAATCTGAGTTTGCATTGCAGCTTAAACCAGAAGCAAGAGGCGCAGTTTTGTGCTTTGTTGGTCCACCAGGCGTTGGGAAGACATCTCTGGCATCTTCTATTGCGGCTGCTCTAGGCAGGAAATTTGTACGCATCTCTCTTGGTGGGGTTAAGGATGAGGCTGATATTAGAGGACATAGGAGGACATACGTTGGAAGCATGCCTGGGCGTCTCATTGATGGATTAAAGGTAACATCAACAATTGACCATACCTTGATCCCTTCTTGTGCACACATCAAGTAGACCTATATCGGTAGATCCGTGTTTTGACTTCCAGTAAGTGCTTTAATGGATCTTTCTAGATTGGCTACTAAATTCTTGTTCTTTATTTGATTTTCAGAAAGTAGCTGTTTGTAATCCTGTTATGCTCCTCGACGAGATTGACAAGACTGGTTCCGATGTTCGGGGAGATCCGGCCTCAGCTTTACTAGAGGTTCTCGATCCCGAACAGAACAAAACATTTAATGATCAGTATCCTATCATCTCCTGGATCTCTTTGAAATAATTAATTTGGAATTACTCAGACTTAAATTTGTTATGCTCACGTGCACTTATATGCATATACTGAATTGCTAGACTTGAGATTTACACCACCTCCCAAAATGTAAGCAGTCCTCCATATTTCTTAATAGTTGCCTGTATAATCTTTATGTTCCTATGTTCAAGAGGCAGAATACTCCAATATAAATTTAGAATATACTGCTAAGGATGTTTCAAAACATAGTCTCCATTAAACCTTTGCAATGATAATATTCGTAGGCAATATCAACAGTTTCTTTCTCTCTTTCTTTTCTTTTTTCTTTTTCTGAAAAGATGACTTCAGTCAGGTAAGTAATAAAATCTCAGTATTTAGACTTGATTGCTAGAGTCTAGATTGGTAATTAAATGAGATCCAAGTCATTATGTATAGTGCCAACTTCCAGGAAAGGATAAATTTGTGTTAGTTATAACTTTGCTGTACAATACTCGAGTTTTAAGAGGTCTACCAGAGAATTTAGGACATGAATGCTTTTACTCGTACTAACTTTATTCATTCTTAATACCCAAAACGGTTCCTTAATTAAAGTTTGCAGCTATTTGAATGTTCCATACGACCTTTCGAAGGTCATATTTGTGGCAACTGCAAATAAAGCACAACCTATTCCTCCACCTCTGCTAGACAGGATGGAAGTTATTGAACTCCCTGGTTATACTCCTGAAGAAAAGCTTAGAATTGCGATGCGACATTTAATTCCAAGAGTATTGGATCAACATGGATTGAGTTCTGATTTTCTTCAAATTCCCGAGGTACTAATGTTTATATGCTTATTTACGTCATAAGTGACTCATTATCTTAATAAAGCAGTAGCCCTAAAAAAAAAAATCTTAATAAAGCAGTTTTTTGAAATTTTAAATTATCTAATGAAACTTCTGGAATCCTTTCAATTAGGATCGTGCATGAATAAAACTCACTTGTTATAAAATTAATGAACTCTTTCCGTGTGTATAATTGATATTTACACGGTCCAAAAGGTACATGCTAAGATATCACTGCTGGTATAAACTTTCGAAAATTCTGTATTCTTGTCCCTCATCTCGGGGAAGAATTTAGTTGCACTATATCTTATATCTACAGGAGAGGGTGATCTATATATTCTCGTATTGTTCTTACAGTATGACTGTTTTGCAAACCAAATATTAAGAAGATCTGCTTCTTTATTCACATTCCCTGTTCACTTATTTGCCACAGTTGTGTTTTTCAATTGACCTGTATGAAATTGTAATCCTACTTCTATTGTGTGATGGAGAGCGATATATAATATTACTACTGCATGAATTAGATTTTTTTTTGGGGGGGGGGGGGTTAAATCACCCCATTAATCATGATTTTATCTTAAGAAGATATAAGCTCTGGAGTCTTGCCAACTGCTTGATTAGTGCGACAATTATATTTTCGACTATTGCTTGAAGCTAAAGATGATCACGACATGATAATTCTATTCTTTTGTTTTCTCTTTGATACTTTTTTTCCATAAAATTTTATTATACAGAAAAATGAGACACATAAATGGGAGCAAGTGTAGAGAGTATATATATGATATATTTAGTAATTCAAACTCCTGGCCTAGGAAGTTGTTAGCACAGCTTTTTGTTTTCGTTTGACATATAAAGGTGTAAAATAGAATTAGTTTACTTATATTCATATTATTAAGATTTGTGTTTCGATCGGGTAGGCTATGGTGAAACTCATTATTGAAAGATACACAAGAGAAGCTGGTGTTAGGAATCTGGAAAGGAATCTAGCATCTTTAGCTCGTGCAGCTGCAGTAAGAGTAGCAGAGCAAGGGCATCTTCTTCCAATTAGCAAAGATGTGCATCAACTTTCTTCTCCTTTGCTAGAAAGTAGACTTGGAGACAGTGCTGAAGTAGAAATGGAAGTAATTCCGATGGGTGACAATCACGAGATGTCAAGCGACTTCAGGGTTAATTCACCATTAATTGTTGATGAATCCATACTGGAAAAAGTATTAGGGGTAATCATTTATCTTCAATTACATCATCTTGTGTTTAAAATAGTATGTGTAGAATTATTTGCCAGCTTCTGGTTAGGGTGTTCGGAACTAGTTAATATAGAAATAATTGTAGACAGAGAAGAGAAAACAAAAATATATTGGTTGATTCTTACTGAATGGTCGTCCTCTTCTCAGACGTTTAACTGTTCTTGTATAGATTTATATATTGTATACCTGTTATGCTTAGCAGATCTTAGGGTTTTTTCCTACACTTTGATGCAGCCTCCACGCTTCGATGACAAAGAAACTGGAGAGCGGGTTGCAGCACCTGGGATATCAGTTGGACTGGTGTGGACTGCGTTTGGAGGAGAGGTTCAATTTGTGGAAGCTACGTCAACGGCGGGGAAGGGCGACCTGCATCTTACTGGTCAACTTGGTGATGTTATTAAAGAATCGGCGCAGATTGCACTTACTTGGGTAAATATGTTGCATTTTTTATGCCAAGCAGATGCATTTATAAAATTTAAGCTGAATTATTCGTAGAACAGTACAATCTTATCTGAAGCTTGATCAAATTTTCTTATTAAGAGAATGCGGCAGTAAGCATCTATTTATAGCTACTTGTAAGTTGCAAGGTACCATATTCTAGACATGACACAGCATTCCCATATATTTCTTGAGATTTTGGCATTTTGTTCCGGATGGAGAGTGTTTAAGTTATGTGTAATTTGATCAAGCTTAACTGTAATGTGTGTTTTGGTACAGCGATGGTACTTTGGTATTGTGTAATTATAATGTTGTGAAGTTAAAAATCGTTTCATTGACAGATAAGATACTTATTTACTCTTTAATATTTTTTATATACGTGATTCTGGATGCATGTTTTATGTGTCATGTCATGTCAGTGTCGTACATATATTTTCTCATTGCAGAATGTAATTGCAGCAATGTTTCAAGCAAAACAGATCAATGACCAAAAGATGTGGTGTTTCTCCACAGTAGCAACAAGTTAATATTAAATTTAACTTAACATAAAATTTAGTGTTTCCTAATGATTCTTGATTCAGGTAAGGTCAAGGGCCACTGAGCTTAAGTTCGACGCGGCCAAGGAAACAAATCTATTGGAAGGGCGGGATGTTCACATTCATTTTCCTGCTGGTGCGATACCTAAAGATGGTCCCTCTGCAGGCGTGACCCTCGTAACAGCCCTGGTGTCATTGTTTAGTCATACAAGAGTAAGATCAGATACGGCTATGACAGGGGAAATGACACTGCGAGGTCTAATATTACCAGTTGGTGGTGTTAAGGATAAGGTGTGTATTCTGTCTGTTTCTGTCGACTTCTTATCAGCGTTAGTGGTTGCCCGTGATAGACGGTATATACATCGCATCTCTAGGTTCTAAGAATCTCTTGCAACACAAAAAATTATGGCCATCTCTTACGCCCAGAATTAATAAAATAAAATAAAATGTTGAAATAATATCAGAAAAAAATGTTGGGTGATTATGTGATTTAGTAATGTTAAAGTAAATTATTTTAACTCTTAGATATGCACTTGCACAGGTTTTGGCAGCCCATCGCTATGGTATAAAGAGAGTTCTCCTTCCAGAGCGGAACTTGAAGGATCTGGTTGATGTACCATCAGCTGTTTTGGCCAGTATGGAGGTAATTGTTGATTCCTTTCACGGGCTTAGGTGTTTATTAACTGTTTTTCTGTGTAAAGACCATATTCTCTATTCTCTGGTTCTTGTCCTATTTAGACCAAGTATTTGAAGTCCCTTGAACAAAATTTTTGCATAGACTTCAGAAATGTCTTGGATAAGTTTTTTTTTTTTTGAGAGCATATGTCTTGGATAAGTTGTAAAAATACATTAACCTTCCAACTTAAATATAATGGTCAATATTTCATTTACATCGTTCCCTTGAACAAAATTTTTGCCTAGACTTCAGAAATGTCTTGGATGAGTTGTAAAAATACATTAATCTTCCAACTTAAATATAATGGTCAATATTTCATTTACATCGTTCTTTCTAATTAATGTCTTGGATTAATTAAATTGTTGCATATTTGGCCAATTCTGTTCAGCTGAACAAGTACATATGAAAGTGCATCCAGGCTTATATTAGAAGAGAACTTTCTAAATGAGTATCATTATTCCTTTACATATGTGCTTCCATTGAGCAGGAATAATATATTATAATTTCTCTCTCAGATATTGCCAGCCAAGCGAATGGAAGACGTACTGGAGCATGCATTTGAAGGTGGATGCCCTTGGAGACAAAGCTCAAGGTTATGATAACACTGGCATGATTTGTCTAGCAAACCTCCAACTGCTTCATTTAGCTCAGATTGCTATCAAGAAATAAGCTTCTGGCCATAAAGTGGCTGAACTTCTAACACTTGACTAATCACACATGGCAACCACAAGTCTCGAAGAAGTATATGTGTTGTATGCATCATCTTTTAAATTTGCAAGAAGATGCATAAACCACAAGCATCTTGCTTGATTCGTTGCCGTCCCCCCTTTTTCTTGTCATAGAAATTGACTGTGTATAAAATCAATAAAAGTACTCGGTGGAAATAATTTGATTACATATGGATTCCTGTGAGAGAGGCATATATTATTCTTTTTTATATATATTCCTAGTACTCGCTTCAACATCTGCATTTGTATCAAATATACATTTACAAAAATTCCCAAAAATTAGTAATCCTAGAGGTACTAAAAAAATTCCCAAAAACAAAAAGTTGTCATATACAATTTCGGCCTATACTGATAAGTCTATGTTTCAAATAATAAGTGAAATCTCGTTCGGTAAACTCCAAAATATAATGGTTATCACTTTATTTTAGAAAAATTATAATATAATAAACTTTAGATTCAAAATAAGTACAAATTCAAAATATAAATAAAATTATGATATTGATTTCACCAATTTGAAATTTTATATTATGTGTGTTTCGATTATTTTATAAATATATGTAATTTTTGAGTAAATGATAAGTTGATGAAAAGTTTCATGACACTTTTCTAGAATTTTCCAATTTTTGATTCTTTTTATTAGAATATAATTTTTTGTATTTAATAATATCTTGATTAGTCATTAATTACATCTATTAAATATATATATATATTAAATTCATTTTATTTATATAAAAGTTTAGTTAACTTTATTTGAGCATTATAATTACTAATTTCATGTAAAATTATTTTTATTTCATATTCAAAATCATTGCAATTTTATTTTGTACATGTTTAGGATCGACAACCTTATTTAGGATAGATAGACTTAAATTTTCAAAATTTTACGATGAGTGTAAAAGTATATATATTTTAATGTTAAAATTTGTATACAAGTAATGAAGATATGTTTTAATTTTGCGTATGAACAAATTACACATGAAATGTGATAAATTAGATTAAATTGAACCTCGATCCTTTTATCGCCTGATTAAATAGATAAAAGAATTATACAATCATTCTAAAATATTGTGCCAGAATAATTTAGTATTTTTAACTAAATAAATTTTTACGCTATCATTGAGAAGTATTGGCCTCATATATCAAATTTAATTAAAATGGACACAAATATCACAATTTGAGTTGTTGGTCCTAAATATTACACTGTAACACTTCTCATCTAGCGTTTTTTTTCTCCCTTCAAAACGCTACATCGCTAAGCATTTATAATTTAGTTTTCTGTTGTAAAACTCTAGTTAATGTTTTATTTGTGTAAAACGCTATCTAAATTGGCGTTTTTGCTAAAGTGCAGTTTGCCTCTGCTTCCATTGCTATGCTTGCATTAGCATTTTAATAAACGCTAGATAAAACTTTGTTTTCCTTAGACAGAAAATGCTAAATTAAATTTTGTCTCATTTTGGATGTTTTTATTATTTTTATTTTCTTTTTATTTTTTCCTGAATATATTCTAACCCCAAAATAGAACTATTATACCTTAAAAGTTAACTGTTGAAATCCTAAAAAAATACAGATAAAATTTAAAAATTTTAATTAAAAAATTGAATCTGACGATCTAATTTTTATACATTAACACATTGAAAAATTAGGATAAGTTAGGGTTTAGGGTCTAGGATTTAGGGTTGTAAACAACCCTAAACCCTAAACCTTAAACCATAAATTCGTGTATGGTTTATTCATCGTTCTGAATATTTCTAAAAACTAAAATGGAAACTTTGAAACCCAAAAGTTAATTATTGAACCCCTAAGGTTAATTGAAATTGTATTTTAAATTTAAAAAATACAATTTTAATTGAACATTTGATTATAAATTTTAATATTATTTGCCAATATATATTTAGAGGAAAACAAAAAACTATAATAATTTTAAAATATTAATATATAGATTTTTAATATTTAATAATTCTAATATTTTAATATGTAGTAACATTGATGGACAGTGACATGGAAGTAGTGGACTTGTGGTGTTGGACCATTGATATTGAAGCAATTGAGTGTTGGACCCTGAACAAATCTTGCTTTATATTTCGAAGAAATGCTGAATAAAGTTATGTTATTGACCCTAACGCTAAAATAATTAGCGTATTTAGTACCTTACACGCTACACGATCTAGTGCTATTTAAAAAAAAAAAATCTTCCTCCAAAACGCTAAATGATCTAGCATTATTAAAAAAAACATTAAAAACGCTATACGATAGTGTATGTTAGTGTGATATTTGGGACCAATGTTTTGAGTTGTGAAATTTTGGACCAATTACTATAAAAAAATCGATAGTGTATGTTAAAAACGCTATACGCTATACGATAGTGTATGTTAGTGTGATATTTCAAAAAATCGGTCCTAAATACCCCACGTATACGGCATTTTGTCTGCCGTATCCTTTTTCACCGCAACAACAGCTAACAAGTTGCTTCATGTTCAGAATCAAAGTGTAACACGGCAAACCGTGTTCAGTATTAAGTTGAAATACGCCACATGCACTGCTGTAATATTCTATTTCGAAAGACGAAGTAGCGTATCAAAGGGAAAAAAAAGATTCGATACCCGAAATAGCATGACTTCAGGGTAGATGAAGGCCAAGAATCTATGGATGGTCTATTTTGGGCATTATCTCTGTATTGAGGTTTTTTCTCATTATTGAGCACGTATCTTTATGCAAGGGGTGTTGAGTGTGTTACTTCAAAGAACGTTATTTATTATATTGAAATATTTATAATTTTTTATCATAAACATTATGTATATGTTATAATTTTTTAAAAGAGTACTCTTCCAATTAATTATTCATACAATTTTTTGAATCAATTTATTTAGAGAGCTCTTCAAGCGACAATTTTTTTGTAAATTATTATAATTAACATTTAATAGTTTTAGTGTTTAAAAGTAGAAAAGTATGAGCGTGGATAAGTTAACTAGTAGTCTAGTACTTATAACTTAAATGGGTATTTGAATAAATTAAAATTTTTGTTTTATTAAATTAATAAAAATAATTATTAAATAAAATGATCTCAATACATACATTTAAATTAAAATCATTTAAAAATATAAATATAAAAGTATAAATTATCAAACAAATAAAGATTGAAGTGAAAAGTACGTTGTCATTAAGGCCATCTTCAATCATCCTTTCATTATAATTTTATCTTTAAATTTTCACTTTTTTCACTTCAAATCACTATTTCATCTTTAACCATTACTCTAAATTTTACTTCAAACCCATTTTATCTCTATATACAATAATAAAATATCTTATTTCAAACCACTTTATTTGTAAATTTTACTTCAAACCCGCTTTATCTTTATATACAACAATAAAATATATAACTGAAAATAAACTAATGAATGGTATAACTTCAAATTTGAAGTTGAAGATAAAGAAACGAAGTATTACTTTATATTTGAAGATAAAAACAAGTATTTTAGAATGAATTTAGGATACTTTAACTTCAAAAATGAAGTTAAAGCACCATGATTGGAGATGCCCCTTAGCAAACACTTTCAAGTTCTCAAGTGAATAAGCAAGGATACCCAGACAGGCCCATTATACCATTATTTTTTGATATATGTACAGAGTATAAATTGGTTAATATCCTCGTAATGCGTTCATTTGGTTCACGGAGATCGTAATTCGGTTTTTTCCGCTATCTTTTTCCATTTTCAGTTTTCATTTTTATTATCATATGTTTCCCGGTTGTGCAGGTGCACGGAGCTTCGCTTGATGGTATCTAGGGACATTGTAGGTAAGTCCCGTGTGGAGAAAGCCATGGGCTCAGGTATTGTTTTTTCACATATCTTTAAGATTCCTTTGTATATATCACACACAGTATATGTCGTGCACATAGCCGAGGGTCTTCACGGAAACAGCCTCCCTATCCTAAAAGTGGGGGCATGGTCTGCGTACAACCTACTCTCCCCAGACCCTGCTCTGAGCGGGATATACTGGATATGTTTGGTTTGGTTTTTTTAGATCAGAATCCTGCTAATAATTCAATTTTGGCTCAGAGCAAAAGGCGGACCACGAATTTCAGTTTTTATTTAGTTTTTCTCGGTCGTTTCTCATTTAGTTTCTTCACAGGTCTTTAGATTTATTTTGTCTAAAATTTTATGTTCACCCCTACCATCTTTTTGTGAATCAGGTAGAAAGATGTAAAAAAGCATTCACGATCTGGACACTGCAGGTTCTGTGAAGTGCATGTCATGTGTTCAAATGTATAAATGGGGAAACAACTTGAGGATGATGCACAAATAATACTGGCAAATTAACCCAAAAAGCATAAAAATTTCATCGCAGTAGATTTAGATCAAAGAGTAACTTCTGTTACAAACAAAATATTTTCAGGCAAAAAATTGATTTTATCCCAGTCGGGGAAAAGGTAACAGATCTTAACCATTTAACCATATATAGCAAAAACCACCTTGGAGGCAAACATTTTGAACTTCACGCCTTACATCTTAGAGGTCGTTTGGCTAAGCTTAAAATTATTACTCATGACTTAAAGTTGCTTAAAATGATAAGTGAAAATTAAAAATTTTAAGTCAATATCTGTTTGGCTAATTTTATGTTATGAGTGACTTATGACTAATTACAAAAAAATAAATTTGATAAATTATCTATTTGAATGATGATATTAACTTTAATCAAATAAAATTCTCAAAACAAAATAAGCCATTCAAAAAAGTACCTCCTACCAACTTTTGACTTTAAACTATTTTTTTAACTTTAAATCAATTTCTGACTTATTACACAGACATTTTTTGACTTAAAGGAACAAACGGCTTTAAGCTGAGCTTAAAGCCCGTTGCCAAACGGTCTAATCATGGTATTAAAGCCAACTTTTTGTCAACACCAATAATTATCCTAAACATCAAGTATGATCCAGGGACCATCTTTTTTAAGACCGATATCATGCTTACCCTAGACAAACCAAGTCCAATGCACAATATAGGCCTGTTCATATCACAAACATAATGTTCATCATCACTTTGTAGAGTATACATGTCAGGCCAGAAGGAACACATGATCTCCTGTGCAGAAAATACAGTTGTAACTGCTTCTGAACAGTAATAAGTTCCCTTGTTAACTGAGGATCAGCTCCGCTTTCTCGAAAGCCAAACCCTTCTTATAAAGCCATGACATGTAATGCTTTTCCCAATCTCACAACTCTCGCTTCCATTCAATATTCAAATTTCAACAAGATACTGGATTATCCTCTTCCTCAGCCCTTAATGTTCTCAACCACTTTTTCAAAAGTTCCTGTCCTAGGGTCAATCTATCCGATTCTGCAATTCAGAATGACTAGCGAAGGGCCACTTTCTCAACCTAAACTCAATAATTCGTGGACCACGACAGCATCTTATGGCAGGCAGAACAATTGACCAGACATGGCAGAACAATTTATGTTTCTGAGGCAGAGACTAACCAATTAAAAGATAGTAGCCCCAAGAACTCAACTACTATAATGGAGTTTCTGATTTTGGGACCCTTGTACCGGTTGGGCTTGTTGCTGTTGTGGAGCTTGCATGTTCTGCTGCGGAGTATTGTAGTTGGTGAAAGGCTGGGAATAAAGAGGATTCAACAGTGCCTATAAAAAATACATTTAAAAAATCAAATAGGCTCACTATAAAGAACCAGGGTCGAGGAAACTAACACCAAACAACAAGACAATGAGTATGCAGACCTTTTCGTGTTATTACAAAATGTCTAGTACCTAAATAAGACATGCTAAATGCTCCTGTCTCATGTTAAATAGGTGCAGATGGTGCAACCGTGCAAATCACTTGTCAACATGTACTACTAAAAAAATGTGATATCACTTAAATAAGTAGTCAACAGACAGCTGAGTCGTAAAACCTGAGATTGGATTTGACTAGCATTGCCCAAGCCAAAGTGGCTCTGTGAAGCATCTTCTTGTGAAGGATCATTGAATCCAGCCTGCGTAAAGAGGCCTTGTGAACCATGGGCCAAGTAGTCCTAGAATAAACATTTACAGAATGAATATTAGTGGATACTCTTATGATAGCGACAAAGTTATTTGTGAGATATTCTAATAATGCAGACTCAGAGTTTTGCAGAAATTCTTCATATCCATTTGGTGTTTCTCCACTCAGTCATACTATCCTTAATAAACATGAATGTCAAACAAAGATGATATTTTGTAGCCTACGTGCGACCGACCTGAGACATGAACTCGGTGCCTGAACCGAAGCGAGAATATCCTGCTTGAGAATTCTGATTCAAAAAACTACTTGGGAACCCACCTTGTGCTCCCTGCGTTACATAATCAACAGTATATCCACTTTGAGAAGCCTGCAAGCAATGAATATAAAATGTCAAAAGGTGTTCATATATATAGGTAATAAGAGACCAAAATATTGAATACAACATAATCTTTGTACCAACCTGAGTGGAGAAATCAGCAACATTATACGGAACATGTGAACCCTGGCTTTTAAAATCATCTCCCAAGATATCCTGATAAACAGTATTCAATATAAGATTAGAACAAATTTAATAGACAAGTGTAAACTTCACGAAATTCTATTACCTGAGACATGCCGCCAACAGAGAACCCATCCCGAAAAGATTGGTTTGGTTGAACAGCCATCTATTCAAAAGAAAAATCCACCGAAATGTATAACTTACAAAGAGAAAACGTAGGCACAGAGAAAAAAAACCGTTGAGAAGTAAATGTTGGGTGTAACAACAAAAATATAAAACACTTACATTAGAAACATAACCAGGTTGCGACAATGGACCACCAGGAGATGGCTGGCTACTTGGACCCTCCAGAGTAGAATAATTAAAATTAGACCCAACACACCCAACTGCTTGCTGAGAGCCTTGCTGGTGTGGAAGATGATTGCCTATGGGAGCACCAGCATTGCCACGTCCAGCACCAAAACCTCGACTTCCCTGCTGAGGAAGATGTGGAACAGCTCCAACAGGTCCATGTACAGCACCACGAGCAGGAATAGCATAAGGTTGTGGAGGGCCCCCATGATAAGGTGTAACCGGAACACGAGGCATGGGATAACCAGCTGGATGCAGACCAGGTTTATGTGTACCGTTGGGTGGGCCAGGAGGCATGAAAGAACCTGCAATTCATAATTTTTGTACACAACAAAGAAAGCTTATCATGCAATGCTGTAGTCTGTACTACCACAGGATTTGCACTACATAGTATGTACTCATCATATCTGACCAAGCTGAGTTAGAATTTAAAGATAACATGAAATACTGATAATCAAAACCTTAACATACCCCTAGAACGGCCACTTCTCCTATCAGCATCTGCAGTTGAAGATGCAGATCCAAAACTATCATTAGGCACCATTCCAGGTCCACCACCAAAGAAAAGTCTCCGATCATTGTAAATCTGCAAGATAAGCCATAGTGCCATAATATTGCGATTTAGAAGAGTAAACAACTTCACACCAAACATTTATATTTACACACAAGCTTTACCTTTTTAGGCTTTTGAAACTGCACCATGCTCTGCTTCAAATTATTTAAAGGTCCTTCCACCAAACACTCATGTTCCTGATAAATAAAGATAAATGGAGGACCAAGTTAGTGGCATTCAATCAGATACATAAAACTTTAAAAATCTGGGGATACGGGGAGAATCACATGCAAGCACGAGTTATTTTTGGCATTTGTCAACATCATATATCTGCAACCTGGCCTCCTAAAGCATGAGTGAGATGAAAGGGCAATATACACTTCTACAATTTCGGACAAAAAGGGCCACAATTTGGTACATCGCTGCACAATCTTAACTATATTCGAGTGGAACCAGCATCTACATTACATATTACCTACCTACATAGATACTAGATTGGAACTAGACACTACATAGATACTAGATCGTAACTAGACACAATCCAACCATGCAAATAAAATATTCATAAGCACCAACTATAAAAGAACAAGAGGCAAGATAGGACCTTATAATGTGTCAGCAAGCCATTCCACAGTGGTTGTTTGCTAAGAACCTTCGGATTACCCAGGATGACAATGCCATAACGGGCACGAGTGAGAGCGACATTAAGCCTTCGTGGATCATTAAGGAATCCAATACCCTGGATGACAAAAGAAGTCAGCAAAAACTAGCTTAAACGCACAAAGTTAGAATAAACATAAAGGCAAAATCACAAAGTTAAATCCATGAAATTCTCAGTGGTAGTAAGATACCCAAGATGAGCATGAATGTTGACTAAAATAATCAGGAGTTATCAAAGTGGAATCAAATAAATTGCAACCCATTTGCTTCAAAATGGTATAGGGCCTATAGGCACCCGAAATTCAAACATTTAATAATAACTGTAATGAACACCAGAACATTCAGAAAAAAGGTAAATGCAAATGAATTTCCGATAAAACCTTTCAAAAAAACCCTCAACAATTAGCACCTTACGAGAAATCCCTCAACAATTAGCATCCTAAATAGTAAATAATGATTAATTATTACTAATTTACACAAAAACCAAGTCACTACAACAAAGATGCTGGAATCTGTTTCGAACAGGGCGAGGGGGGGGGGGACAGGTTCAGGGGAACACAAGCATATCAACCAACCTGATGTTCATTACTTCTCACACACGACAATATAATATAATCCTTCTCCCTCCCTTGGAAAGAATCTACACTAGCCACCTGAAAAGGTTCAATATTAATGCTCCATGCTTGAGAAATTAAAAGTTGCATCTAACAGCATGATGGGAGGAGAATCCAAAAAGAACCTCAATTTCTTTGTAGAGTTGCTGTCTTAAGGCCCCATTTCTTGACATGTAGTTGACAATGTATGCACGCTGGCCTTCATATGGTGTTATCACTCCTATCTGTAATTTTGTTTTTTCATAGTAAACAATTAAGTCAAGGCCCATCAACAAAAAGAAAAGATGAAAAAGGTTCTAGTCAAGGCCTATCAACAAAAAGAAAAGATGCAAAGGGTCTGACAACACCACCTGACTAGGAATCACGCCACTCTTCAAAAAAGTAGTCACAATTTTTTCCACATTCGCAGCTTCTGTCCTGTTCAGATAGGATGTCCCGCTAGCGCTTATCTCCTCTTGTCCCATCTTAAAATATACAATATTAGAATTTGAATACAACAGTGACAAACGAGAAAGTAAAACCAGTCAACA
Organism: Saposhnikovia divaricata; assembly: GCA_036435485.1. NCBI lineage: Eukaryota > Viridiplantae > Streptophyta > Magnoliopsida > Apiales > Apiaceae > Saposhnikovia > Saposhnikovia divaricata. The sequence continues at coordinate 34,789,734 of CM071600.1, forward strand.
CTAGCTGCATCCCCCAAGATCAAATGACAATTTTGATAATCAAATATTCTCGATAATCCATACATCTACACTATTGACCCTCATAGTAGATAAACTTATCCAAAAAAAAATTCAGCAGTAACAGACTAATTATATCAATGCACATGTGGGTGCACGCACACGTGCGCAAACACTAAAAGAAACATAAGGTTCACAAATTGGGAGGAAATCTAGTTATAAATTAAAACATGAAGTCATGAAGGACTTCATAGTACCTGCACGTAAAAGAACATTGGCCGATTTGGCACAGGCCAAGGAAAATCAATGCCTGTCGACTGCCTTTCATTTATTGTAACTCCATTCTGGAGTGTACCTTCATAGAAGCTATTAGAGGGGAATTCAGAAAGGGATGGATGCATCCGGTATTGAACCTGTTCAGGATCGAAAGAAAAATTATGTGTGGTTTACTAATCAACCCCATCTAAAAGTAACCGTAACTAATTACAGTGCTATTGACTCCGATAAACCAGTAACGTGTCAAGATAAGCAAAATCTTCCAAACCAGCACAACAAAAGAAAGCAGGAAAAAAAAGATTATAACCTGTAATCTAATTGGTTTTACTCCTAGTAGCACCAGACGCTCAAATAAAGACTGTGCTAGTCCAGCACGAGCTGCTTTCTTGCACATAATGACAGGACCAAGTTGGCAATGATCACCAACAAGAACAACCTAATGAAAAAAATATGGCAAAGAAGCGGTGAAATTTAGACATAAAGCTTTTTACTCATTTAGTAAAATATATAACAAAAAGAAATTAAGCAACTTACCTGCTTAACTCCAAGAACCAATGGAATCAGACACTCAGGCTCAGTTGATTGAGTTGATTCATCAATAAGGACCTGCAAAAGGTACATCAGAATTTCAGCTTCAAGAACTAAAAAATTTATATACGGATATGACACACTGATGCAGGCATGTCTGATACCTGCCGGAATCGAAAATTTGCCAATCGAGGATCTCCAGCACCAACACAGGTACAGCATATAACATCAGCACTTTGAGAAATTTCTCTCTCCGTTGCCCGCTTCAGAGCCTTGTATTTTTTCTCATCACTACTGGACAGTTCTCCTGTGGAAGAAAAAAAGTATTAGCGTTTGCAATTGGAGCATATATATTCAAAAGAATGTCATAATAGTTTATAGAGATAAATAATAAATAAAATTTCATTAAACTATTAGACTAAATTCTTTGCAGATCCCTTTTCAGATATAAGTTTAACACATCTAGATCTGGCACATGTTAGAATATGTATCTTAAATCAAAATTTATCCTCAAAACTATAATATTCTTATAATATTAATTAAGATGTATATTTATATAAAAATCGATTTATTATCAGTCAAGTCAGAAGTCAATTCCAATACATGATAGGTCATTATGTATTCACAGCTGCTGTAAATTATTTGCATTGATAGGCCCCAGTGTATTCTTTTTGCCCATATGCCCCCTAAATTCCCGATTCCAAAAAAAAGAAAAGATAAAGAAGAAGACTAATGATCTGATTGACATAAAATAGAGGCATTTTACCTCTGCATAAGCGCCTAACCCGACTTTTACTAACACAGTCAACGAACAAAATGTTGCAGACTTGCAGTTAGCGCTTTTAAAAGGGAAAACCTTTCTTTGCATAATATACTAGAGTTCGCTGTAACAAAATTGCTAGCAAGACTTGAAAACTCAAACAGATAGGCAGTGAACTCTATTTACACTTGTCGGGTAACACGGGTTCAAAAAGTAATAAAGCATATAAAGATATTCACCTCATATACAATGACCTTACCTTGTTCGTCTTTCAGTTGCTGTAACTTGTGAAGTTCACTCTTTTCAGAAGTATCAAGATGTCTGACCTGCAGTAAAACTATGTTCAGAGACAAAAATCTAGTAATTAAGTACTAAACTGCATCTAATGCTATATGATTAAATCAGCTACCACAAACACACACCTGATAATGCAGAGTTAGATGCTCAACCGGAGAACTTACAGCTTCCCGTGATTTTGCACAGAGCCTAACAACCTAGTATAAAAACATTCTCAAGAAGTAAGAAACGAAGGTCCGGTATATTAGAACTATGGAAAGTCTGCAACACTTGTTATGTACATTAGGAGTGGCAACCGTTGCATTCCACAGAAAGGCAATAATAAAAACTAGGCCGACCAGGTCAAGTCAGCTGCAGCTGACTATAGTAAGAAACAAAATATACTTAGTTAAGCGATACAACAGCAGTTTTTTTTACCTTTAAACCAGTGGCACTTATCTTCTCTGCCAGTTGGTCCACAGCCACATTACTTGGAGCACAAACTAAAACCTGTCAAGAAAGAAAACTTCCACACTATAAAACACCGATACCATGCAACATGTTGATTAGTAGATACATATATTTTACAAAATTGACACAAGATTACCTGTCCCTGCCCTTGTTTAGCCATATGATATACAATCGCTGCAGAAGTAACAGTTTTCCCTGTGCCAGGTGGACCTTGAATCAAACTTATTGGCTTCTGAAGTACACTCTTTACAGCAAAGACCTACAAAAGCACCACTCGGGACCTAAGAATGATCAAACATAATAATTGCAAGCAAGAAAAAACACGAGGCCAGTCATTCAAGCCCGAAGAATGATTTAAGTTTTTTTAGCAGCAGTTCATTACTGATTACTGTTAATGCATAAATTGCATATTACAAGGTAGCAGTTCGTTACTGTTAGTGCTATTAAATTAGCACTTCTTGATATAGTCTTAGTCAAACCAGGGTTACCACTGTTATTTTGGCAGACTATATAACTACATAAAAGTTGTAAGTTCTACAAAACTTATGCAATTCATTGATTCTATATAGTATGAAATATATCAATGAACTACATACATAAGACAAGGAATCCATATGTTGCAACTTGCAAGAGATGCTTAGAGTATCAAACATAAGCAGGTTTGATGATTCTAAAGTTTAATTATTGAGCTTACTTGAGAAGCATTAAGCTCAGGAAGTCCGGGTGCGCCAAAACGACGAGGCAAGGCATTACGAACCATTTGAACCTCAACTTCATGGCCCAACAAATGATGATAAATGTACCTAATGGAGGTCAAAAGCAAAGGTGGAGATCAGAACTTTTCTGCCAATGTATGTGAAAGGAAGAGAACAGTAGCAGACCCACCCGCTAACACTTGTTTCATCCACGGCGAAAGTTTTCATTGCACCCTGCATCCTATCAAAACTTGTGCTCTTCCAAACAAAATCAACACTAAACCCATGGTTCACATCAACAGGAACTCCCTACAAACAAAACAATAATTTAAATTGCTAAAGCAAAAGAAGAGCAAAAAAACATATACAATAACCACACTACCTGACTGGCACGGAGTTCAAGAGCCACCTCCTCTTGTGCTGTCAACTTTACCTGTTAAAAACAAAGAGAACATGAAAAAATTATAAATTAAGTTTATTAAGAGTTAAGATGTTTCTTATAGAAAATATCCTTACTGCACAATTTATCATGAAATGTCTTAAACAAACATTAAAATTTGCAGTATCATATCTAGACAGTCAGAAAATTAAATTAGGATCTAGCTAACAAGCAATTCAGCCCAGATAAAAACCTACCACGTGACCCACTGACTGCCAAGCTGGATGAGCTGCATCACCTGAATAACGCAGTCGTAACTCATCCCCGGGAACAAGGCGCAATTCATTATCTTCCTACAAACAAAATGACGAGAGAATATCAGGACAGAGGGGAATTATTCAACAAAGCATAAAGATTGATACAAATAAAGCTAACTGAACTCAAAAGGTATCTGGCAAAGTGTCACTACAGGTATAAATTTTAATCAAAGCAAAAAAATTACCTTTGGAAACACGAAGTAAGCTAACCGTTTCTTGTTTAAACCAATATCCCACCGTATAGTAAGATTGTCTTTGCTTTGAGACTCTTTCATCATCTACAGAACAAAATATAATCAGCTTCCAAAGCGAAAACAAAGATTCTTTGATGATCAGCATAATACGCGGTATATAATAGCTAGAAACCATCAACTTGTTACTTGGATATGTTTGCAATAATACTAGCAGATCAGAACCTCGACAAAAGCCATGAGGACAAATAACAATTACAAGAAAGTGTGACATACTTTATCATAATCAGCTTCTAGCTTGATAAGTGGCGCAAACACATTTTGATACTGCAAAAAGGAAGCACCTTCAACTTGTCAGCAAAAATTACATGCGAGGTAAATACTGCAACCGCTAATCAATAATTGATACATTTTCACTCTTCTAAACCAAAAATTAGCAAGCCCAATAAAGCAACTAATGGGAGCTGTGAGCATATGCACCTGATATGCGTCCTCATACTTCAAAACAACAGGTTGTGGTTCATCATCCACACCAGGCTTCTCAAGATCTTCAAGGGTAGCATCAGGATTTGACTTCCAGAGTTCTTCTACCTTATTAATCTGTTGAGCGCTGATTTGCCGTGCTCTCAACTGCTCCTGTTCAGAGGGCACCTGGAAATTTTATTTCAGAACCGGTCATTCACTGAGTGAAGTAAGATTAATGCCTTCAGAAAAGTATATATGCAAGCAATACACACACACACACACCAACCTTGACAAGCCACTGCAAGAAACATCGGTCATCAATAAGGGGACACCATTGACTTAGGTCCCAATTCATGTCCTTCAATGCATTAACATTGAGACACGGCTCCCTGCAAAGAAGAACAACAACGCTCTCTGCCTTGGCAGAAATGAACCCAAGAAGAAACACGTTTCGACATCCACAATTGTAGCACTCTAAAATAGTTTCTCCCAAGGGACTGTCTTTATGAAGACAAACTTCTTTATGTTTCGCCCGCACCTAGGGAACAAAAGATAACATATCAAGATGCTGACTCTCACAGTGTACCATAATGCAAGAACAAGTTGGACAGAATAAACTTGGCTAAACATGGTCGTCCTACGTCATTCTACACGGCGAAATTTCAAAAAACTAAATTTACCGACTACAGATTTAACAAGGCCAAGTCCTAAAACACTCTTCTTCCATAACAAACCAATTCTCGAGAACCTATACTACATTAATAAAATTGCAGAAAAATGACAGCGAAAACTCATATCTAGTTCCCATATAAACAACTAAGTTGAATAAATAAGACAACACATGACTAAACATGAAGAAACTATGGTACATTCTTGACGGAATCTATTAATGAGAACTACCTAAATACCAGTATAATAGGTGAAAGAATAATTGGTCTAACATATGCAAGTCAAAAACTATGAGTCAGAGTTATTAAACGAGAAAAACGCAGCGAAGCGCAAAGGGCCTCTTGGAGCTTAAGTTGACATGCTAATTAATAATTATAAACTCAAGTGTAAACTAAATTGTTCAAAAAGAACTCGGTTCAAATTTCATTATATTAAAGATATTAAGAAGCTAATAAAAACTATATTTGTGCATCAACACCTTAGCGGTCGTTAGAATTGTCAGTTTGGATCTCATTATAGTTGGCGCCGAGATGCTTATTCTCCAAAATTTTAATATCCTCATCATTCTCATGTTGAACATCCATATTCTTCCACATTTAATCTCCGTGTGTTGCTGATCACTCTTGATTTTGACCTTGATCTAAATGGTACTACTATAGTAGTTAAAGGACACCAAAGCACCATGATAAAGCCCAAATAGTTAGATATGTGGCCCAGCGTTTAAATATCTTGTTGAATCTGGGTAACATTCTCATTCTCCAATAGAAAACTGGTCTTCCCAACATGCTAAAATTACCTCAAGCCGTAAAAAGAAAACCCAGACTCAAACGCATTTTGGGACCTTGTTCTCGCACTAAACCAGTAACATGAAGACATCTGTTGATAGTCTTAGTGTTTGAATATTTTAAAGTCGATAGAACTACGTTTCAATTCAATTGCATATGTCATCTTGGATATATTAGCATGTTCTAAGGGGGTGAAAAAACCAATTTATTTGCAGGTACATAAGCCATATCAGATAACAAATGTGGTGATGCGAATCAAGGAATTAAAAATTAATTTGAAATTATTTATGCTAATTTTTAGGAACAGAATTTATTCTAAATTATCATAAAGCTGTGATGCTCGGATTCTACATATAACCCTGCCGTACACGGAATCTGGATCGGATTTGTTGGTTAGAAATCGGACACTTACATTGCTGGAGAAATCAAAGTTTGTAGAGAAGATTAAAGATCGATGTGAGATTGCAGATAGATTATAATACATATGATCAATAAAAGAGAATAAGGAAGAAGGATAATGGAGATGAAAAAGAGGGAGAAATTAGGGTTTTTGTGAAGAAGACGATGTAAAGTCCGAAGAAGAGCATAATTGAGCGGCCGAAATATAGACGTATAATTAAATGGCCAATTACAAAATGTATTTGGACTGTTCAGAGTCCACATTCATTTACTAATAAATTAAATAGAGATTAATTTATGTACAGCTGATGCCAAAACATCTTTATTATACAGTCTGGTTAGAATAAAAGAGAAACAGTTCGTCTCCTATATAAATTTAGGGTAAAAGGAATCTAAACTTTAGATAATCACCTAAGTTTAAGCTAACTAAACAATGAAATTACAATGAAAAAAAATGTAGCATGACAGATGATAGATCTAAACAATGAAAAACTATTTCTACCAGTGAAATTTGGTTTTACAATGTTGTGTATCTTCATTAAAAGCATGATAGCACTTTCACATTTTGTGCTTAGAACGACCTTACTCTTGATTTTTTTTTATATATATATTTAGATTTCTATTCAAGTTTTGTGAAATAATTATATAACTATCTAGCTTGCTAACTTAACTTTCAGAAATTTATCTAAAGTTAACTTTAGTTACCTTTTACACTATAAATTTTAGTACACTAGCTAAATGTTTTATAAATTTACAAATTTTCTTATATATATACTTAAAATATTAATTAATTTGATTTTAAATAAATATTCCGTGTCCAAATGAGTGTGTTCCCCAAATCTTTGATTTTAAAGTTCAAAATATCTAACACACCGATTCATGTCCACGTAGGATCCTTCCAAAAGAGTCCAAGCATCATAATCAAAATGTTCAACCACAACAAATAAATAGATTATGAGGAATATTTTAAGTTATGGTAGAGGAATATTCTAACTTATGATAATAGGATAACAAAAGATTTTGCTATCGCATTTTTAGGTGTTTCTATTTGTTAGGTTATAAAGTCCTGATCTTATATAAGGAAATGTAGTATTTAAATATTGAAAGACTACAAATATTGGAATTCAAATTGTTCTGATGGATTACAATCCAAACAAATTCCTCCCCACGACGATGAATTCACTCAAGCATGTCTTTTTATACTAGTTTTCTTCAAGTATTCATCAAAGTAGTATCAAGAACTTAGATTTTCTACATGAATTTCTTAATTTTTGGAAGATTCACAATTTTCCAAAAAAAGAAAATTCGTCACACAGTGTTCATGGCAGGGACATAGTGTTCATCGGAGGGCGTTCACCCTTAATTTCTTTTGGAGACTCGAGAATATAAAGGAGAATGATACTGGCAAGAAATTATAAATTTATTAGTAGCGTATTACTATTAAGAATAGTTAATTAAAATTTATAAAGTTGATTTCATTTAGTAGATGGATTACTAAAGCATGTCCAACGCATTAAAGTGACATTATATCTATAATTTGGCACCAGATAACAAAAACACCACCGCGATAAGTTGCAATACTAAGCATGGATGTAAAATAGCAAAATGATACCAAGTATATAACTAAATATATATGTTGCTATAATAGCCACATACTCAAGCTGCAAGCAAGTGTAAAAGGCAGGAAAATAAAAAACTAATAACTACAATTCTTTTTTCAGACATGCATTTTGCAAATAAGTTAAATTTAGAACTATTTGGTTCTATTTTAAAACTATGCATCGCACTATTTGGTTCTATTTTAAAACTATGCATCCCACCATGTTACATTATAGAACCAAAAAAAGCTTTTTACTGTTATAATAAAACAATAGTGATGGTGAATGTAGCATATATAATAAGTGTAAAGATAAATATATATTTAGCAAAATGTTTTATATGCAGGTTAGAAGTTTACTAAATATGTAATAGGTTATTAATAATAAGCGCAATTGTTAATGGGCCTTAGTCCATTATGATGAGGAACGAGATTGAAGACTTTTTATATATGTTATTAATAGGTTTATTTGTATTTAGTTTAGATAGAATTAAAATTATTTGTTTATATGTTTTATATGTGGAGTTAGGAATTTATTATTTAAGTAGTTTATTTATAATAAAGCCCAATTGTTTACGGGCCTTAGCCCATTAGGGTTTAGATTTTCTATATAAGTGATGTAATCCCCCACATATTACTTAGCTTTGATTATACACTTTTTCTTGGGAATAATATTATTGATTATTCTTGGGATTCGTATAATTCATTGCTTATTATCTGTTTTATCATCTTTTTAATATTCTGTCCTACATCACATTAGGTCTTAGTCCATTAGGTTTAGTAATAGGTTTTATTCTCTATATATGAGATGTACTGCCCACATACTATAGAAGATTTGATTACTGGAATATTATGAAAATACCGAATATTTCATTGGATCTCTTTCAGGGGTTACGATCCATAGCTTTCTTCTCTTGGGAAACCCTAGGGAAAGTGATTGTTATGCAGTTAAATCACCCATGTTTAATTTATTCTTGTTTTTATCAAATATTCATCATTTCCTACCAGTTGTCCTGCATCAAATAGCTATATGTGTTTTAGCATTAGCATTGAACATTAGTAGTTGGACAATAACAAAATTTAATTCCTTATGATTTGTTTATCATGATGATAATTGTTGATTGAGTTTTAGGTTTCTAATCGAATAAAAGGAGATATATAATTTAAATACTCGAATATTTGAAATATTGAAACTAAGATTGTACTCTTGTCCTGGCTGCAATCTAAAAAAATTATTCTCTTCCACGGTTCAAAAATCTTGAGGGTGAGTCGCGGTGCTAGTAGATTTTGGTTTCATTCATTAGTCCAACCAGCTCTTGTCCTTTTATTGTTTTTCATTCTTTCACTTTTCATATGATGCCCGCCGTTTACCCCTTGTTTCTCAATCCTTTTGTCCAACATCAAGTGTCACTTAGTCCGTACTTCATTATTTTACTTTCTTACATCGTGACGTTTACTTTCTTATATTTTAGTTCATAATTTTAATGCAAACAATAGACAATATTTTGTGACGTTAACCACATTCTATAATTTAGTACATAATTTTAATGCAACGAAAATACAACAATTTAAAGCCAAGTAAGTCTAGTAAAACAGAAAGTTATATATCTTCAACCGACACCACATATAAATTTATGTACAGAATCAAATTGCATAATACTAACCAGATGATTAACAATATGAGACCCCGAAGTACTCCCTCTGGAATTACAAAACCACTTACGACACGAAGGCACATTACACCTAACAACACACGCAGGATTCTGCACACCACAATACCGACAAGCGTGCTCCGTAAAATCACCTTTCCCAAACTCATAACTATCATCATCACCAGTCTCTTCAAAAGTCAATCCACTCATTCCAGCCGCAATCGCATCGACCGCAGCCTGATTACTACTACTACCTCCACCTCCTCTACTTTTGCCGGAACCAGGAGAAGCATCGGAGTGGTGATCGGATAAATTGGGTTCGGCGGCGATAGAATCGGAAGGTGTGGGCCATGCGGAGGCGCGAACTGGTTGAGAGAGTTGGTGAAAGTCGGGGTAATCGAAGTCGTCGTCGTCGGCGTGAGTGTTGAACTCGAGGAAAGTGTAGGCGTCGTTGCCGGTGTCGGGTTGAGATGCGGTGTCGTAGAGATTGTTTGAATGAGAGTTCATCTTGATTAAATTAGGGTTAGGGTTTGGTTTTGGGGATGGATGGTGTTACGTATAAATGTGTGTATGCAGAGCTGAGACTGTTTTCGGATGTTTGTTTTTCCAGAAGAGGGGAGGAATCACGTGAGATAAGCGTGCAAATTTGAGTCGCGTGAGATGAGCGTGCAAATTTTATACTGTAATCTTATTATATAACGTCCCCTTACCTCATATGTATCGTTAAGTGTTCCATAACTTATTTTTCAAATTTTTATTTTTTGTATAAATATAGAATTATTATATTTTTATATCACAAAAATTGAAAAAATAAATTTTGTCATTATACTTTTTGTGTACTTTAAAATGTGTGTAAGATAATTTTTCCGAAACGTAAAGAAATGGTCGGGATAGAATGAGTTTTAAGAGAATCTAGTTATTAAAAAAATTGAATAAATATTATATTATCAAATTAATTAATTAAAATAATATTTTAAAGATTGATTGTTAGCCAAAACGAATTCTATTTATAAGAAATATTTATAATTTTTATTAATATCGATACTCTTCTTCATAAAATTTCAAATTCGAACTTTGTTCATTAGTAGAAAATTAGATGATTTATAATTTTTTTTGGAGCCTATAAAAAAAGAGGTATTTTGGTTTGTTTCTCATCTTAAATTTTCATAATTAACGTTATGTATTTTTAAACAATATTATTTTTTTATTTTTCTTTTTCGTCAAAAAAAATAATACTGTTTAAAAATACATAACGTTAATTTTGAAAATTTAAGATGAGAAACAAACCAAAATACCACTTTTTTTATATTTATTTGCCAAAATACCCATTTTCAGAAACACTGACCAAAATACTCAATTCGATCAAAAACTCCATTATTTGCATGGAATTTCAGATACTCCTCACCCAATGAAGCGTCAGGAGTGATACTCCACTACCAGTAGAATATCGGACGTTCAGATACTCTACTACTGTTATACTCTACTACGAGTGGAGTATCCGACCTTAGACCATCTCCAACCCAAGACACTAAAATAGTGTCCTAGGGACACTATTTTGGTGATAAAATTACACTATTCACAAAATACACTCCAATCCATGATCACTATTGATATGGGTAAAAAATAATCCTTAAAGACATAATTAATGTGACATTTATTGGCCCGTAAATATGGCCCGAAACCCTAGTTGGGCACTAAATTCGTAATTAATGGTCAGGCCCAAAAGAACGGCCCAAACTGGGGACGCCCGGTAAAAGCCTGTCTCTAACATGGGTCTGATCCACAAACCAGGAACGTTCTAGAAACCAAAAACGTCCTAGAATATCCCCAGGATATTGTGTAGCCTCCAAGGCACCAAATTCGACATGGAAATTAATTCCTAAAAGGAAGGAGTCAGAACCTTCCTCAATTACGGTGACTTATCCACCAAGTCTCCAAAACCTACTATAATTCTAAGGCTTCCACAGCCTATATAAAGGGCCAGACCCCTCAACCTAGAACTACGTTTTTGGCTTGATTCTCTAATACAAAGATACGTAGGCATCTTGTGAGGACCCGAATTAGGTCACGATAACACAAGCGCAGCCATTAAAGCAAGAAGCTCACGAACCCTAGCCGCCATTCGATAACCCTACTTTTTATTCCACAACATTTGGCGCCGTCTGTGGGAATAGGATATCAACCATGGTTAACACACGAAGAACATCAACCGAGAACGTTCCTGTTACATCTGACCCACCAATCGTCTCCTCTACACCGCCCGTTGTTACGGAGCAAGGGCTTGTGCCCCCATCGACTGAGACTATTACACAACCTCAAGTTTCTCAGACCACAGGGACGAATCCCCATGCTGAGAGAACCTTACCGGTGATTGGTCACCCGGGACAAGAGACTAATCAACTTCAGATGGTGGTTGCTCCATTGACTAGCCGTCCCCCGCTCTCAGGAGTTCATATCTCCACCACTACACTCCCCGTGAATACCGATCCGTTATACGGGTTGCCAAACTATCCCCCAAATTGAAGGGATCCTGGACCAAGTGGGCACGCTTTACAGATACCCGAGTCGTATCAGCCACCCTATATTAGGGGTCTAGCCCCCCCTGAGCAAGGATATTACGATTACTCTGGACCTTACTCCGATGATTCATCATCCGAGGATGATGAACGTGATATAGCCCCGAGGAGGCGACGTACAAGCAAAGAACCCATGAGGAGGACTCAAAGGATCAATGATAGACCCGTTCAAACAGCTGTTGAGAGAATCAAGGCTTTTGAAGCTGAGATCCAAAAGCTGAAGGATGATATAACCAGAGAACAAGCAAGGCAAAATCTGAATAGGCCTCCTCCAATCCCAAGGGAGATCCCCTTCATTGATTTGGAAGGGTCCTCAAGAAGACCGAGAAGGGCTGATGCCCCAACTGGAGGAATTACGAGGGTAGAAACCCCTAGGAGTGATCCCAAAGACCTGATGCCGCTTGGGGACCCTGACGACCCCACACCTCCATTCACGGACGCAGTGATGAACGCTCATGTTTCCCGAAAATTCAAGATGCCCACGATAAAAGCATATGATGGGACGGGCGATCCTTCGAATCACGTCAGGACATTCTCGAACGCTCTGCTGTTACAACCCGCTAGTGACGCTCTTAAGTGTAGGGCGTTTCCTCAAACCTTGGCAGGCATGGCTCAAAGATGGTACAGCCGATTGCCCGCAAACTCGATTGGTTCTTTTAAGGAGTTAAGTACTGCCTTTATCAATCAATTTGTTAGTGGAAAGGTCCACGAAAAAAGCTCTGCTTCTCTCATGCAAGTAAAACAAGGAAAGAATGAGAACCTGAGGGATTACCTCAAGCGTTTCACTAAGGAGACGTTGAATGTCCCGGATTTGGAGAACAAAGTAGCTATGATAGCCTTGGAGAATGGAACGACGAACCCCTACTTTCAGATGTCGTTGGCAAAACATCCCCCTGAGAGCATGACTGAGCTCCAAAGGAGGGCAAGTAAATACATAAAAGCAGAAGAAAGCATGAAGAAGACGGAAGCTCCCACCACTAATGGAGGAAACGGAAACTCCCGGAAGCGAAGGCAAGAGCAGGAGTATGACACAAGGGACAAATACCCCCGGACAAGCAAGGACTCCGATTCTGCTTCCAAGAAGAATTTGGGGCCAAGGTTCTCTGAATATGCAAGGTTGAATGCTCCTAGAAGTCAAATCCTGATGGATATTGAAAAAGATGCGGATTTCCGATGGCCGAAGCCACTTAGGGGTGATCCCGCAAGGAGAAACAAAGATCAATACTGCAGGTTCCATAAGGACGTTGGACATGACACTGATGACTGTAGACAGCTCAAGGACGAGATTGAATTCTTGATCCGAAAAGGAAAGCTGAGCAAATTCACAAAGGGTGAAGGTCGTGGAAACCAAAGAAGAGATTATGATAGAAGAGATTATAATGATAGAAGGGATAACGATCGTGATCGCAACCCCCAGCCACGAGGGCCTGTCATCAACATGATTTGGGGAGGTCCTACTGCGGCCGGAACAACAAGGAACTCTCGAAAGGCATATGCCAGGGAGGTGATGCATATCGTGGGAGAAGCCCCGAAGAGGGCAAAGACTGAAGTAGTGATCGGATTTGATGACTCGGACTTAGAAGGGGTAAAGTTCCCCCATGACGACCCGTTGGTCATAACTCCTGTAATTGGAAATTCGGAGGTGAAGCGAGTCTTGATAGACAATGGTGCTTCTGTTGACATCCTGTTTCATGATGCGTTTGTGAAGATGGGTTACAATGATTCCCAGCTGACCCCAAATAACATGCCCATATATGGGTTCAATGGAGTCGAATCTAGCGTTGAAGGGACTATCCAACTCCCGGTAAATATTGGAAAGGAGCCTAAGGAGGCCACACAGATGTTGAACTTCTTGGTGATTAAGGCGGCCTCCACATATAACGCGATCCTCGGAAGGACCGGACTCCACGCGTTCAAGGCTGTTGCCTCTAGTTATCACATGAAAGTCAAGTTTCCAACCAGGAATGGTGTTGGAGAACAGAAGGGTGATCAAAGGATGTCCCGAAGTTGTTATGTGGTCGCGTTAAGAGCTGATGGAGTCGGGGGGCAGGTCCTCCCGATTGAGGACATGGATATTCGGGATGATGAACACCGGGGGAAACCAGCAGAGGATTTGGTTCCTGTACCCCTGGACAGTAGGGACCCTGAAAAGGTCACGTACATAGGAGCGTCGCTGAAAGAACCCATGAAGGGCAGGTTAATTGAATTCCTACAAGAAAATAAGGATGTGTTCGCTTGGACAGCAGCTGATATGCCAGGGATTGATCCCCAACTCATAACTCACAGGTTGAATGTCGACCCTAAGCGGAAGACCATTAAGCAAAAGAAGAGGAATTTTGCTCCAGAAAGGCAAGAGGCCATTAAACAAGAGGTGGACAAACTCTTGGAGGCTGGTTTTGTTGAGGAGATTCAGTTTCCTGAATGGTTGGCTAACCCTGTGATGGTCAAGAAAGCCAACGGTAAGTGGAGGATGTGCATAGACTTCACTGATTTAAATGATGCGTGCCCTAAGGACTGCTTCCCTCTACCAAGGATCGACACGCTAATAGACGCTACGGCAGGACATGAGATGCTAAGCTTCATGGATGGTTTCAGTGGCTACAACCAGATTAAGATGCACAAGGATGACATCCCAAAGGTATCTTTTATAATTGACTTTGGTGTTTTTTGTTACCTTGTCATGGCTTTTGGACTAAAGAATGCAGGAGCTACTTATCAACGACTGGTAAATAAGATATTTGCCCACCTGATTGGGAAAACCATGGAGGTATATGTTGATGATATGTTGGTCAAGAGCTTGCTTACAGCTGACCATATTGAACACCTAAGGGAGGCGTTTGAAGTGTTGAGGCACCATAAGATGATGCTGAACCCAGCCAAATGTGCTTTTGGCGTTGGGTCAGGGAAGTTCTTGGGCCTGATGGTCTCAAAACGAGGCATTGAAGCCAACCCAGATAAAATCAAAGCAATTCTCGACATGGAACCACCACGTTCCGTGAAAGACGTGCAGAAATTAACTGGTAGAATAGCTGCCTTGGGAAGATTCATCTCAAAGTCTGGCGATAAATGTTTACCTTTCTTTCAGGCCTTGAAGAAAGTAAAAAATTTTGAGTGGACATCAGAAAGCCAAGAGGCCTTTGAACAATTGAAGAAATACATGACCAAGGCCCCGTTGTTGGCCAAACCTAGTTCTGGAGAGACCCTATACCTGTATCTGGCGGTATCTGAACAAGCACTGAGTGCCGTCCTCATTCGAGAGGAGAACAAGGTTCAGAAGCCCATCTACTACGTGAGCAAGGTGCTGCATGGAGCTGAGTTGAATTACTCGACCATTGAAAAATCTGCTCTCGCACTAGTGACAGCCTCAAGGAAACTACGACCTTATTTCCAGGCACACAAGATTGAAGTCCTGACGGACCAACAGTTACGAAGTATATTGCATAGCCCGAAGGCCAGTGGAAGGCTAATCAAGTGGGCGATCGAACTCGGGGAGTTTGATATCACGTATAAACCTAGGACAGCCATTAAGGCTCAGGTTTTAGCTGACTTCGTGGTTGAATGTACCATCAACCAAGAAGTCGGGGGGCAAGAGGTAGTATTAAACAAGGAAGATGAAGATAAAGCTAAGGAACTTGAACCTGATCAGAAGGAGTATTGGGTGCTCTATTTTGATGGAGCATCAAAAACAAAGTCTAGTGGTGCAGGCTTAGTCTTGCAAAGCCCTGATGGGTTCTTAGTAGAATATGCTCTGAAGTTGGACTTTCCGACGACCAACAATGAAGCTGAATATGAAGCCTTGATAGCCGGATTAGGCTTGGCCAGAATACTGAGAGTCAAGAACCTTAAAGTCTGCGGGGATTCGAGACTCGTAGTATCACAAGTGAATGGTGAATTTGAAGCCAAGGATGAAACTATGGCAAAATACCTAAGGGTTGTGAAAGCTGTTATGACTCAGTTTGATGAATGTTGTATAGAGCATATCCCAAGGGAGGAGAATGTCAAGGCCGATGCCTTATCAAAGTTCGCCTCTTCTGAAATAGAGAATTATGCAGGGAACGTCTATTACCAGGTCCTGAAGGCCCCTACCATCAACTCAAAATTGGTGGCACCTATTGAAGTAGGAAGCTGTTGGATTGATCCTATCAAGGCTCATCTGGAAACTGGTTGGCTCCCCGAAGATGCCTCGGAGGCACGAAAACTATCGGTGAGGGCATTGAGATATGCTTTGATTGAAGGCATCCTTTATAAGAGGTCTTTTGTTATCCCATACTTGAAATGCTTGAGGCCTCAAGAGGCAGAAGAGGCATTAAGGGAAGTTCATGAAGAGATCTGTGGGCAGCACCTGGGGGGCAGGGCCCTAGCTCATAAGATCACCCGCCTGGGATTTTATTGGCCAGGAATGTTGGCTGACGCCAAAAGCTATGTTAAAAAGTGTGACAGATGCCAGAAACACGCCCCAATTGTTAGGCAGCCACCAGAGATGTTAACGTCAATTAACTCTCCCATTCCGTTTGCCATGTGGGGGATGGACATACTTGGTCCTTTTCCCGTGGCCTCAGCACAAAGGAAGTTCCTAATAGTGGCTATCGATTATTTTACCAAGTGGATTGAAGCCAAGCCGCTAGCAAAAATAACCACCCAACAAGTTGCCCAGTTCTTCTGGGAGAACATAATTTGTAGATATGGGATCCCACGAATCCTAGTAACGGACAACGGACGCCAATTCAACAATGAGGAGTTTAAGAAATACTGTGAGGAGAACGCCATTGAACTTCGTTTTACCTCAGTAGCTCACCCCCAGGCTAATGGCCAAGCTGAGGTAGCAAATCGAATTATCCTTGATGGACTTAAGAAGAGGGTCGAACGATCTCGAAACACGTGGGTTGATGAATTACTGCCTATACTGTGGGCGTATCGTACTACCTGCAAGGTAACGATAGAAGCTACTCCATTTTTGCTAGCCTATGGGGCAGAAGCAGTTGTCCCTTTGGAAATTTCGCACGTATCTCCAAGGGTGGAAGCATATGAGCAAGAAACCAATGAGGAAGGCATGAGACTTGCTCTTGATTTAATCGATGAGGTCAGAGATGAAGCAAATGCCCGTAATATTGAGCACAAAAAAGAGCAGCCTTTCACTACAACCATAGGGTTAAAGGAAGGTTCTTCAAACAAGGCGACTTGGTTTTGAGAAAAATTGAAGCCTCTGGAGTTGGACAGACAGGAAAGTTGGCCCCTAATTGGGAAGGACCATATAGAGTGAGAAAGACGTTGGGAAGAGGCTCTTATAAGCTGGAAACCGTGGATGGAAACGAGGTACCCCGCTCCTGGCACGCCTCGAATCTCAAGGTTTACTATGTTTAAAGCTCTCCTATTAAGGACTTAGCTTTTAGCCTATCTAATAGAAGTAGAAATAAGGTTCATATGAAACCATTGCAGAGCATGTTGCTCCTAGTAGGACATAATATTCTATGTAAGGGCTGAGCCCATTTTGCGTTATCAATACAAGCTTGTTTTCTGTTCTATGATTCTGTAAATCCTTGTGATGTACCGAGCACCAGATGTGTGTAAGTCTAAGATGACCAAGTACCGAAAATAAAAGAACATATGAAACATAGAAAACAAGCACGTAGATAAAATACCCAGGAGGGCACAATCAAGGTTTAAGTTACACACATACGAATAAAAGTACAAGCTCATGAAGGATCATAATCAAAGACGGGATATTAAAAGAACTAAAGCCACACGAGGCTAACACAGGCCATGCAAGGCTCAATCACTTCTTGATAGAAGTAGTCTTCACCAACCGCTTCTTGGTTTTTGGAGGAGCAGTCTGAGCAGGGACTTCTTCTTCACCTTCTTCTTCGCTCCTGGAAGTTGAGGTTGAGGAGATACTGATACTAACCGACTTGGGTTCACGGATTCGTCCCGCTAAGGGGCATTCTGAACTCCCGCTCTGATGGGATCTTGAGGGACGTTTCCCAGAACTAGACCCTGCTTGTTGAGGAATGCCCTTTGTCCCAGAACCAGAAGCACGTTTGCTCACAGGGGAAGTCCCAACACCTTCAACAAGGTCATCGTCTTCTGTCACCTTCCAGGGACTCGGATAAAAGGAAGGAAAGACAACTCCCTTATGATCTTGGCTAATCCTGTTCACAGCCTTCTCCCAACCTATGGTCATGCTGTCCGGCTGGACCTCCCTGTCATGCTCATCAATGAAGGCAAGAAAAGTGTCTGAACCTAAGTAGTTCTGAATGATGGAATTCTCATTATTCTGGGTCCTGTTTTCCAGAGCTGCATACTTTCCCCTAAGGGATGAGAGTTGGTCCTCCGAGGTGAAATACTTAGCCTCCCATTCTTCAGACTCCTTCTGAAGCTTCTCTACAGCCTTGAGGGCAGTTCTCTCCTTGTCCTTGTAGGACCTCCCGAGTTGGATAGCATTCTGGAAGTGAGCATTTAGCTACCAAAACAAAAACGCCATAAGAAAATGTGTTAAGCCACGACGGCCAATATACAACCATAACAATGAAAAGGAAGAGGAGATCGACTTACGTTATAGGCATGATATGCCCCCATGCTTTCATTTTCCTCTAAATCTGTTGCTATTGCAAAATGGACCTTGTCGGCCGGGGCTATGGCGTTCCGAGACCACTCTCGAGCAAGGAGGTGGCTGTCCTTGATAGCATCCTGCTCACATATCCCCCAATCAGGCATGAATGTTGTCTTCATGCTCCCATCCGAACTCCTAATTCTCTTCCCCGCCTTCGAACAATGCTGAAGGAACTCAGGGGATTAAGCTAAAAACCACGATTAAAGCCACTAAGCAGGATGATTATCTAAAAGGCTAACACCTTTAAGGGTATGAGAAGACCTACTCTAGAGTATGGAGTGTGGGTTTTGAATCCCAGCACAAAATATAAGCCTAGATGGCCAACGAGGTTGATTGTCCTGAATCAAGCTGATTGCTTAAGCCTAAGGCCTGAGGCTAGCCTAAGGATGATTATCTTAAGATAGGACAAGATCCTACAAACAAGGAAGGAGATGTGAAGACCTTAAGCTTAAAACCTAGGATGAGAAACTAACTACGATATCCTAGACTCGAAGTCAGGTGTTGAAAACAAGGGAAGTCCCCACATCTTCAAATAAAGAAGTAAAGACCCTCAACACAAGGGGGGCAAGGTTAAGGTTGTTTAAAACACTCCATTATAGGTACATGAGAATGCCTGGAAGCCAAGGGAAATAGTTTAACCAAAGGTTATTTGATATCGAGAGTTCAAGAAAGGTTTAGACCCGGAAGGTCCTGAAAACCAAGAAGTAGGTTGTTTGAGGCCAAGGGTCATCAAACCAACCAAGGTATCACTAAATCCTTTCTAGGAACAAGGAAGGGAGTTTAAGACAAGTTTTGATTTTGGTCAAAGTCAAAGTCAAAGGTCAAAGTCAACTAGCCAAAAAATGGCCAAAATTCAAAAAAAAAAAAATTTGGGGGACCCAGCCGACCAGCCCTAGCCGACCAGGCACCCTAGGCCGAATGGCCGACCAGGGTGAGCCGACCAGGCCACCTTGGTAGGGTGTTTGGAGGGCTTTCGGAAGACCTGTTTTTTAGGGTGTTTTCATGGCCCTCCAGAACGCTCAAAAACGCTCCGTTTGAGCTCAAATTTGAGATTCAAGAACCTTGTGAGGTCCTCTACAAGCCTATGCAGGTGGACAAGTGTTTCCATGAAATTGGAAAGGTGTTATGATCATGTGCGAGATCTGGTCTGAAAATCAGCTGAAAATGGGGTATTTCGCCTCTAGAACGTTCAAAAATGCATGTTTTCATGTGATTCTTCTTCATACCAGGAGATTATAAGAATCCCCATCATATAAGCTCAACTTCAAAGTTTGGGTTTGGAGATGCCAGGGGTGTTCAGAAAACCAAGGATATTGAAAGACCCTGAAACACCTTCTAGGGGATAGTATTTCTTCCCTATACAACTCAAAAATGAGAATTTTCACGTGATTCTTTTTGCAACCAGGAGGATGTAAGAAGCTCTACTTGACTAACTTGACTCCAAAATTTGGGGTTAGGACTTCGCTAATCGCAATTAGGGGGTGATTAGCCTCAATTATCAACGTTTAAGGACTTCCACTCATGAATTAACCTATCCAAAGGTTAAAGGTGGATATCCTAATAGTAACTACATCGAGTATGAACTTTTTGGCCTAAATCAAGACCTTTATAACCCCGTTTAGGGTTGTTTAGCCCCGATTAAGGCCAAAATAACGTCTTCTGCTAAAAAATTAGCCCTTATCAAGGCTTATGAGCAGCGACCACCCGGCATTAACCCCAACTTAGATACGTTGAGGGGAATGAATCATTAATGAATTGATGATAAAGGATCCTATGCACGAATTGCACTCGGATTAGTGTCTATGAGCTCAAAACGGCACTAATCCTATTCCCGAAAGACTCGGAAATCTTGAGAGAAAGATTCGAGAGGCCAAGGAACGTTTAACTTTCTTAATGAAAGGCAGAGTGTATAAACTTGTAACACTATAACTAATGTAACTCAAACTAAGGAAAAGATACTTAATCAGAAGACAATCAAGAACAAGAAGTCACAAGAAATCAACACTAAATGAAGACAAGGTAATTGATACAATTCAACATGTTAACTATGATCAATCCAAGAAGAAATCATTGAGAGAAGTTCAAGTCAAAGTTGTACATGCCTCAGTGATTTGGAAAGCCAAAGATCAAGATCATAACTATCAGTATCAATAAGACCAATTGATTTCAAGTGAACAAGAAGGAAAGCAAATATTGGAAAGCCACATTTCTAATTGGATATGGTAATTTATTCAAGAAGCAAAAACCCTATCAAGACTAGTCACTTATGAACCAGACCGTTGCATCAAGTATCAGGACATTGATAGCAAGCTTATGTCAGTAATAAAGATCCATATTCAAGAACTTAGTGAAGAACAAAGAAGACATGAAGATATCACAAGTTCAAGATGTGCATTGAAGTTTCAAGTTGAAGACCAGAATATTTTCTAAGTACTAAATATTCTAGATGGCCAAGTAGAAGTTTCTAAGTAGAAGTTCTACTTAGAACTTCGAGATGGCTAAGTAGAAATTCTCAAGTAGAAGTTCTACTTAGAGTGCAGCTTCAACATGACACATGGCATCTTCTGATTGGCAGATTTCCAAGCTTTCAAGATAAGGCAAGATTTATGTGGACATCATTGGGCCACGTACATCTTAGTCTTTGAAGACTACAGGACATAGATTACATGTAGTATAAATAGAAGTACTTGTGTAATGTTTTAGTTGATGAGCAATTCTAGAGAAAAACACAAGAGAAAAAGAGAGAGTGCATTCACAGAGCTTAGTATCATTCACTTCTCTTTCAACTTCTGTTATACTTTGTAATGAATGTTGTAGCAACCCTTTCAAGTTATATATAAGACATATATTCCTTGAATCTGTGTGTTCATTTATTGCATCGTATTTATTGCTTCTCATATTCGAAAAGTTGTATTCACCCCCCCTCTACAACACATTTGGACCTAACAATTGGTATCAGAGCTATATGTTTAACATACAAAACATAGATCCTTGTGTTGAGTAGAAGAATCGTGAGTTTTTCATTTTCTAGATCTACTTTTCATTTTCTCGAAAAGTGAGTTTTAATTTGTTGGTAGTGAAAACTCATCTGAAAAATTATTTAAATACTCCAGGTGTGATTATTTAGCTTGGGTGTATTTTAACTAATTTTTGTGAATTTATCTGGGTTCGTTCATATTTGGTGTTCTTGAGTGTTCATCATCTGTTCTTATCAAAGAAGACAACCCAACAACTTTTTGATCTCCTTTTCAAAAGTAAAAGAATAAAAAAGGTGGTTTTGGACTTTTTAATTTGCTTTATTCGGCCGAAAGTATACAGACATACTCAGTACCTAGCATGTGGGTTAGGTGGGTTAGGTGAGTAAAGCATTCAAAGTCAAAAGGTGTTAAAGAGATAATATTGTTTATTCAATATTAAAGTAATCTGCAAAAAAATTATTCTAAGGCAAAAGTTCTACATAGAATTTCTACTTGAGATTTTCTACATAGAATTTCGACTTGGATAACTTCTACTTGGTGATTTCGACTTGAGCAAAATTTCTACTTAGAGAAATTTCGACTTAGGCAAAAGTTCTACATAAATATTCTACATAGCCTAGTCTTGGGTACTTAGAAACTTTTAGTGACCAGAATTGAGATGGCTCCTAAAAATGCATTCAAGATCCCAATGTTCAACAAAAATCACTATGAAGAATGGGTTTTCAGAATGAGACTATATCTAGAGACTGTTAACCCTGAATATCTGGAAGTCCTTGACAAGGGTAAATTTGTCCCAATGGTAGTTATTCCTTCACATACGGAAGGAAGAGTGGTTATACCACCTCGGTCTGAGCCTAAAAAGGTCTCGGAGTTTTCGGATGCTGATAAGGAACAAATAGCTTGTGATACTGCCGTTCGACAAACCTTGATGGAATCTCTTGATCATGAAATGTTCAACATAGTCAAAGGTCTGACTACAGCGAAGAAGATTTGGGACAAGATAGAAGTTGTCATGGAAGGATCTGCAGAGGTCAGAAGCAACAAAACACTCATACTCAAGATGGAGTATGACACCTTTAGAATAAGGAAAGGAGAAGGCATAACAGATGTCTACCTACGATTCAATCAGTTGGTATTGGATTTGAATCTGAGAGGTGTAACTCTCCCCATGGTTGAGACTAATACGAGATATCTAAGGAACCAGCCAAAAAGCATTGAACATAGGGTCTACGCAATAAGAGAAACCAGAGATTTGCATACAACTTCTCTGGAAGAATATTATGGAATATTAAAGACCTATGAGCTGAAAACGCTTCAAGATCAAGCATGGGACAATGATTCAAAGGGAAAAGAAAGTGCATCAGGATTAGTTGCTGATGAGGAAGAGTCTAAGAAGGCAATGGTTGCAGCAAAGCCTAAATCATCACTTGCACCACATCAAGTTGATAATGATGACGAGTGCGCATCTGACAGTGATGATGACTACTACACCCAAGAAGAGCTGGACAACATGGACGATAGTGTCGTGGCATACATGGCAAGGAAGTTCAGCAACATGAGATTTAGAAAGAGCAACCGACCACAGAGAAAAACTTCATCTTATTATCGGACTGCTAAGGGTGGTGGTAGTTCGTCAGGCTACAAAGGAAAAGGCAAGAATACCAGCTACAAATCTCCTTTGGATTTCAAAATGAAGTTCAAATGCTATAATTGTGGTGAAGCTGGACACTTTGCCTCGGACTACAAAAAGCCTAAACAGACTTATCCAAAAGAAACATTTGAAGCTCTCAAAAGCAACTATGAAGCACTGTTGAAGGAAAGACATGGAAAACGAGCTTTATTGGTGACAGAAGGAAGAGCTTGGGATGATTCAGATGAGGAAGATGTTACTCATGTAGCAAACTTTGCCCTCATGGCTGAGACATCAGAGGAACCAGAGGTACCAGTTCTGACTCTTAAAGTAGAAATGTCTATTGATGATTATAAAGAACAGAACGGGGCTCTTAGTGAAGAAATCTATATGTTGTGCAAAAGCCTAGACTCTTCTCAAAAGGAACAGAAAACACTTGTTGCCAAATGCAGAATGCTTGAGGCAAAAGTGGAAGAGCTAGAGGCTGCTTGCACTGTAGATACTTCCTTAAGAGACTTTATTAAATCTCTGGAACACAAGCTCGTCCTTAAGGAAGAAGTAGAAGCATGTCTTAGGAACAATCTAGCTGAGTTAGAAACAAAATGCGAAGCTTACAAACTAGCTGCTAGTAAAGTGTATGTAGATAATGACACATTTAAGAAAATAACTAGAGTAGGTATAGGACTTGATTATTCTGACCTTCCTAATAAAGAAGGAAAGAGACCTATTGACCCTAGTTCCAGTGACCTTAAAAAGGAAACACCTAGAATTCTTAAATCGGCTGTCAAACCTATCTACAAACATCTTGTTCCTAGAATAGAAGAAGAAGAGACTGAATTGATAGCTAGATATGAGATTGAGATGGAAGATCGCCAGAAAGAACAACCTGTAACTCCTATCAAACAAGTTAAAATCAATTTCCCTAGAGATGAATCTAGACTGGGATTAGGAGCTAAGGCTGTTAAACAACAAGGAAAGAGAGAGAAAGGCATAAAAGAGGTTAAGGCTGAACGAATAAAGAAAGCATGTTATCATTGTAAATCTACTGAACATCTTTCTTATGCATGCAAAGCTAACATGAATGTTCCTGCTGCACATGCCATGCCTATCACACATACAATGAATAATCTGCATCAGAATCATGCACAGTGTGGTCAACCTAATTGTATGCCATGCACTTTTAATATCATGCAAACTTTTGTGCATTTAATGAATGCATCTAGCCAGTCATGCTCAAATACTGTTGCTAGTTCAAATATCAAGAAAAAGTATGGAAGAGCCAAGACTGTCAGTCCTCCTAAAGTTAGGAGTGACAAACCTTCTCCTAAGACTGACAAATCTGTCAAGTCTGAGAAAGGAAAGGAGATAGTCGAAAGCTCTAATAATGTGAAGAAAAGTGCATCTCCTGTTGTTAAATCTGTTGATTCTCGATCTTATCGAAAAGCCGGGCCCAATCAAAGTTGGGTTCCGAAGAATGTCTAACCAATCTGTCATTGCAGGGCATTAAGCAGAATAGAAATAAAGTTATATGGGTGCTAGACAGTGGAGCATCAAGGCATATGACTGGAAACAAGTCCCTGCTTACAGAGTTGGTTATGAAGGCTGGCCCTTATGTTACCTTTGGAGATGACAGCATAGGTGTGACTAAGGGATATGGCAAACTGAAAACTGGCAATGTCATCATTGAAGATATTTCCTATGTTGAGGGACTAAAGCACAATCTGTTGAGTATAAGTCAATTCTGTGACAAAGGTTACGAAATTGTCTTCAACAAGAAAGGTGTCTCAATCACTCACATCAAGGAAGGCTCACTAGCTTTGAGAGGAGTTCGAAAGGCAGATCTTTTTGTTGCAGATATGGATTCAGCAAATCAGGATGAGGTCACCTGTTTCTACAGTAAAGCCTCGGATGATGAAAGCTGGTTATGGCACAAGAAGTTATCTCACTTAAACTTCAAAACGATGAATGCTCTCGCGAGGCGAGAACTGGTGAGAGATCTACCTCAAATGGAGTTCGCTCCGAAAGGACTCTGTGAAGCTTGTGAAATGGGAAAGTCGAAGCGAGCATCGCATAAAAGCAAAGAAATTTCTAGTATTACTGAGCCCTTACAACTTCTTCATATGGATTTGTTTGGCCCAGTGAATGTCCTATCTTTGTCTAGAAAAAGATATGCTTTGGTAATCGTGGATGACTTCTCCAAGTATACATGGGTATTGTTCGCAATGACGAAAGATGAAGTACCTTTCTTAATCATTGATCACATCACTCAAATTGAGAATGTTTCAACACTTACTGTGAAGACGATTAGATCAGACAATGGCACTGAATTCAAAAACGCAGTGCTAAATGACTTCTGTGTATCTAAAGGAATACGTCGTCAGTATTCAGCCCCGAGAACTCCACAGCAAAATGGAGTAGTTGAAAGGAAGAATAGAACTCTGGTTGAAGCAGCAAGAACTTTGTTGTATGATTCAAAACTTCCTTTGTATTTCTGGGCCGAAGCAGTGAGTACCGCTTGTTACACTCAAAATAGAACCTTGATCATAAAAGATAAAGAAAAGACACCATGTGAGCTAATGAACAACAGAAGACCAACAATCAAATACTTTCATGTCTTCGGAGCAAAATGCTATGTGCTTATAGATGATGAAAATCTAGGCAAGTTTGCAGCAAAAGCTCGTGAAGGAATCTTTGTTGGTTACTCTACAGACGTGGTGGCAGCTTATAGAGTGTTCTTGGTGAATGATCGAAAAGTGACTGAAAGTTACAACGTCAGATTCGACGATACCAAACTCTCATCAATTTCAAGAGATTCTAGTGAACCCGAGTCCCTAAAATTTCAGAATCTGGACCTAGAAGATCTTGAAGATGAACCTGAGTTGGTTGTTCCATTAAATGTTCCAAGCGTACATGAAGAACCTGAGTCTAGTGAACAAGCTAATTCTACAAGATCAAGAGAGACTTCTTCAGTACCAACCGGCAACAACTCAGGGGGAGTAAATAGCAGCTCAAGGACTACTATTCAAGGCTCGAGTCGAGTTGACTCTAGTTCTGTAGGAGCTGGCACTAACTCAGGGGGAGTTAGTGAAAATAATCAAAGTAGTCAGCACCCCACCTCAGAAAGTCAAGCTGAATCATCAAGACAATTTCCAGGTGAACGGGTATGGAATAGAGACCATCCGTTTGAGTTAATTATTGGTGATCCAGATGCTGGTGTGACTACTAGAAGAACTGCAAGAGCTGACATGGCTAATATCTCCTTATATTCTGGGTTCTTATCCAAGCTTGAACCTAAAGAAATAGAAGAAGCTCTTGGCGATGCTGATTGGGTGATTGCAATGCAAGAGGAACTCAATCAGTTTGAAAGGCAGAAAGTTTGGAAACTGGTACCCCGACCAAAGAACAAATCCGTAATTGGAGCTAGGTGGGTATTCAGAAATAAACGGGATGAAAACGGACTTGTAACACGAAACAAGGCTCGTTTGGTTGCAAAAGGTTATTCTCAGCGAGAAGGAATTGATTATGATGAAACCTATGCACCAGTTGCAAGACTTGAGGCAGTCAGGATGTTCTTGGCATTTGCAGCACATAAGAACTTCAAAGTTTTCCAGAAGGACGTGAAAAGTGCCTTCCTGAACGGAGAGTTAGAAGAAGAAGTGTATCTGGAACAGCCGCCTGGCTTCGTTGATCCAGAACATGCAGATTTTGTGTATCTACTCTTCAAATCTGTCTATGGCCTCAGGCAATCCCCAAGGCGATGGTATGAAACCCTATCTCTATTCTTAATTGAAAATGGTTTTGTTAGGGGAGTAATTGATAAAACATTGTTCTATAAAGTTGTGAGAAATGACTTAATACTTGTTCAAGTATATGTGGACGATATTATCTTTGGGTCATCAAATGAGCGCTTGTGCGAGAAATTTGCCAAGCTAATGCAGGAAAAATATGAGATGAGCATGATGGGAGAGATGTCCTTCTTCCTTGGATTACAGATCAGTCAGAGAAAAGATGGTATCTTTATCTGTCAATCCAAGTACGTCAGAGATTTACTCAAGAAGTATAATCTAGAAGATGCATCAGCAGCTAAGACTCCCATGGCAACAGCCACGAAGCTTGATGAAGACAAATCAGGTAAATCAGTTGACATCACAAGCTATCGAGGTATGATTGGCTCACTCCTCTATTTAACTGCAAGTAGACCCGATATAATGTTCGCAACTTGTTTATGTGCAAGGTTCCAAGCGGATCCTAGAGAATCACATCTCGTAGCTGTCAAAAGAATTTTTAGGTATCTCAAGGGCACACCAAATCTAGGGATTTGGTACCCAAGAGATACAGGTTTTAATCTTATTGGCTATTCGGATTCAGACTATGCAGGT
This sequence comes from Saposhnikovia divaricata, assembly GCA_036435485.1. NCBI lineage: Eukaryota > Viridiplantae > Streptophyta > Magnoliopsida > Apiales > Apiaceae > Saposhnikovia > Saposhnikovia divaricata. Next base: position 34,817,361 of record CM071600.1, read on the forward strand.
TGCAGGATTGATAGGAAAAGCACATCTGGTGCTTGCCAATTTCTTGGCAGAAGATTGGTGTCCTGGCAAAGTAAAAAGCAACATACAGTATCTACTTCTACTGCTGAAGCTGAGTACATTGCTGCTGGAAGCTGTGTAGCTCAAATACTGTGGATGAGGAACCAACTGAAGGATTATGGCATGGAGTACAAGAAAATTCCAATCATGTGTGACAACACAAGTGCCATTGCCATAACCAACAATCCTGTAGATCACTCAAGAACCAAGCATATTGACATCAGGTATCATTTCATCAGAGAACATGTCGAGGAGGGGACTGTGGAGCTACATTTTGTGCCCACAATGCAACAAATTGCAGATATATTCACCAAACCTCTTGATGAAGTAACATTCAATAGGTTGGTTGGTGAATTGGGAATGCTTAACACAAGTTAGTAAAGCCTTCTATCTGTAAAATCCATGTTTATGTTTGTATGTGCAAGCTAATCAATCATTATGTGCTTAGACTTTAATATGCCTAATTAATGATTGTTATAGGTTGCATATAGTGTGATTTTGCATGAATTCATTGTGTTTTAAGTGTCTTTTATAGCACAAATCTGTGAATTTATGCTTGTTAGATTGCATGATCATAGGGGGAGTTAATAGAGTTCGACTTAGATGTCCCCTGTATGGACTTAGTACTTTTCACATTTTTTTAATAGGGACATTTTTGTCATTTTACAATCTTCTATATATACATCTTTAACCCGATGCCTAATTCACTTTACCTAATTCTAATTTTCACAGCAGCCTCTTCACAAAACAAGGCGATTTCATAACTTCATACCTTTAATCTGTGTTTTGTGATTAAACTCGTACTAATCACGAATTACTGCCAAATTTTTGACTGAGATTCACTGTGTAATCATTAACCTTTGTGTTGGTGTGTTTTGTAACCGCATATACATACACACAAACATCAAGTTTTGTGTATCTGTTCCAAAACGCGATTTCATATTCTCCACAAATACACACGATTTCACTGATAAACACACGAATATTCATCTTTGTTGAATATTCAGATCCAGTAATTGGCAACTGTTCATATTCCGTAGTTTAAATTTTCGGATTATCTTTTGATATTCTCGAAAAATTAAAAGGAATAAAACTGATTAATTCGTAATTTATTTGTTTTTCTCAATTAAAATAAAAATTCACATCTTTTAAAAGAAAAACATTTAATTAAAATGGCTCACCAATTTTCCCTTGCTAAAAACAATTTTTATAATATTTCTACGGAAATTGGTGATCAACTCCCGCGGTTTAAGTTTTGGATACGATTTCTCAATTTGCACTCCAAAGCTAGCCATGCTTTTACTGCTAAACCTACACTAGTACATGATGCTTTACAGCAATTATGGACTAGTGCGGTTACTTTTGGGAGTAAATCAACCCCCTACGGTTTCAGGTTTACCTTAGCGGGTCAGGAATATGAGGTGACCGAACAAATTGTCAACAGAGTTCTGGGATTCCCAATTAAAGATGCCTATGATCCAGAACCTACTGCTGCAGAACGCCTCAGATTCTTTGAAGAAATTGGATGTTATCCTCCAAAAGGCCCAATCACAGGAAATATCCAAAAGCAATTCTTCCATGCGGAATGGAATTACTTTTTCGAGGCCATCACAAGATGTTTTTGGGCACGCGAAAAAGACTTTCATCAAATTCCAATTCCAATGCAAACCTTTGCAGTTGCCCTAGCAAGAGAACTGGATATAAACTATGGACGCATAGTTCTCTCTGAGATAGTGGCCTCAATGGGATCCCTTGCAAGCAGAGACCTCACTACAAATGATGTTGTCTGCTGGTTTCCTCGGTTTCTTCAAATGCTGATCAATGACTTCATACCGAAGGATGCTCTTGCTATTAGACAGGGATTTGCCAGAAGCCCCACATCTGAATCGCTAGGGATGGGCACTAAGTCACTTGCAACCATTGCTAATCAGGATAAACATCAAGGTAAACCAATGTCTACTCCTGAAAATATTCAAATGTGGCTTAGATATGATGCAGGAGTTACCAATTTGGAGGCATCATCACAAGTCTCATCACATGCTCAAAATCCATCTGTTCATGCTGAGGCATTTGATGAGATTCCTGATGAGGAAAGCGATGATGCACAAGGTAATCAATCAGGTAATCTCTCCCTGCATACTATTCATTCCTCCTCCTACGTATCTGATTCCGCGACCCAAGAGACTGCTAACCCGCAGGATCTATCCCAGGGTGATAGCCATATTTCTGACTCTGAGTCTGATACACATTCCTATTCTCTATCACCCTTGTTAACGGAAGTCAGAAAGCCAGCACGTGTATATGTAGAAGATGATGAGGAGAATGAACCCGAAGAGCAGCAACTTATTCGAAAGAAAGCCAAACTTTTCCACGCTGCTACTTCACAACCACAGTCAAACCCTAGAGTGTCACACGCAACCACTCCACCTCACGCGAGTGGTTCACCCCTTGAACAATCTGCACATAGGGATTTTGATTTTGGTGAGGATGATGTACCTCTTGAAGATACTGTTGCTTCAAGAGGACATGAAGTCTTAAAAACTTCAGCCGTACCTTCACCGGTACGTACTGATGCTGCAAAGAGGATCGGTTCTGATGTCGTACAAGGACACTTTGCAGCCTCTCAGCCTGAGATTCCAACTCAGGAACAAACAGAATTTGATCCCATAACTGTCAACAACATTTCTTATCAATTTTCTGCAGGTACTGCTTCATTATTTGGATCAATCATTGAAGGCATACACGAGCGTGAGACAGGGAGTGTGTGTGAGAGGTTAGGGAGAGAGGGACCTTCATTTTCAAGGCCCGAAACTGAGCGTCAAATACCAACAGAACGAGTATTAGAGCGAGGTCACCTAAACCAAACACCGTCCCTTAACATTGAAAATCTTGATACGCGTATGACTTCTATGGAAAATCAAATGAAGCAGTTCGGACAAACGATGGGGCAGTTTGGGATGAACATTGAAAACAACCAAAGGGCTCTAGACGACTACGCAGCAAGAATGGCAAGTCAAGCTACAGCTTTTGATGATTTGACAAATAAGGTCAATGACTTGGGCCATGCTGGTGGTGTCTTGGGAAGCACTCTCAATGAGAGGATGGGGGCATTGGAGTCTACAATGCATACAATGGCTGTGGAGATCAGTAGAATGATGTTCGCAGTCAGGAGTTTTGTGCCCCCGGAGTGCTTCGAGTCGCAACAACCTCCCCCCGATGCTGGTGCAGGTGGTGCAGGTGGTGCTAGTGGAGCGGGAGCCTCTGGTTCTGGTTTTGGAGGTTCCTATGCAGCTGGTGGATCTGAAGACCATGGTGGAGCTCAGGATAACTCACCTAAGGGGGAGAGTGGAAAGGAGACGAGACAGCAGGCAGTTCACATCGAAGAAATTGAAGAACCCGCTGATCTTGTCAAGGAACCAGAAGTTGAGCCGTCTGTTGATGAAGAGGCTCTGAGGATGAGAAAGGGTAAGGCAGTAATGGTTGATGAACCATTTGTTAATCTGAGTCAAGTACCTCCTGTACCCGCTGATCTTGTCAAGGAACCAGAAGTTGAGCCGTCTGTTGATGAAGAGGCTCTGAGGATGAGAAAGGGTAAGGCAGTAATGGTTGATGAACCATTTGTTGATCTGAGTCATCAGGAAACAGTACAGGAGGTACTTGACTCAGATTCTGACATGGAAGATGTACCGTTGGCACACGCTATAAAAAGATCTTTGAAGGAACAAGGTGGAGGTGCTGGGATGTCTTCCGGAATGCCTGAAGAATTTCCTGTTGATGAGGAAACTTTTAAAGCTCAACAGTTAGCCTTGGAACAAGCTCAGTTCCATAAAATGAAAATGATGCAAGAACATGCTGCGTTCCTAGAACAGAAGGTGGAGCTACAAGGGAAGCAGTATGAGTATGAGCTTGCAAGGCTAGCTAATCCTCAAGTTGATCTGGACAAACGAAGGATAGGGCAGAAATGGGATGAAGCAAGGAAGATAATGATGGGACCCTGTGCAAAAGGAGTTCATAACAAGGATGCAGATGATCTGTTCTACAACTTGAATTTGCAGAATCCAATGACTGGGGACTATATAAATGCTTTGAAGAGATTAATTTCTAAAGTCAGGGTTGGATACAATGCAAATCTTAAGGAGTGGCAGGTTATCTTGTCTTTGGTAGAAGGAGTCCCAACATCTTTCCTATATGTGGATGACCAATTCATAATGAGAAGATCTGCGTCAGAGTTGTTCTTGCTAGCGACTAAAATTCAGTACTCTCAATCTGAGGAGCTAAGCATTCTGTACAGGGATCAGTTAATGCAGCTAGTAGAGGACAAGGGTCCAGAATTCTCAGCATATCCAAATTTTATCCGGATGGTAGTTGACGGAAAGATGAAGAGGGTTAGCATGGAGGAAAATGATCTAATGGAGCTTTCAGTAGAATCTCTCAAAGCTGTCTGTAGACAAATGATGAGTAAGGGATTCGCTTCTGAGCTTAAAGATAAATCCGTGAAGATCATTGAAAGAGTTATATTCAAGAAGAGCAATGAGGTGTGGAAGTGTGATGTCATTGCTCCAAACCCTCTTGATGACGTGAAGATTGAGCCGGAGCTGATAGAGAAGAAATGGAATATTCTTCAAGCCATGAAGAATGTAGATGAAGCTCTGACTCTTCCTTCTGGAGCACTAGAACAAGGAGAAATAAGGGAGGCTATTGGTGTTCCAGGAAGTGAAAGTGTATACTGGATACATGCTTATGTTGAAGATACAGCTGATGCCTTAGTATTCATAGATGCAGACCAGAATCAAACAATCTTGCATATGAGTAGACAATGGCTGCTACGGACTCAAGATGCTGCATTTCTGGAGAGAGTATTATATGTATTCAAATGGGGCGAAGTGGAAGATAAGTTTGTTGAAGAAACGCAGAGACTCATGAGTTACCTGTCTGAAGTAGTGGTGGAAAAGAAGCGAATGGAGTGAGATGCGGCCAGTGTCCACAATACTGACCGTGTCAAGGGCTACCCCAAGATGATCTATTGTCAGTTCAAATCTGATAAATCTCACTGGAAACCTCAGCTCATCATGAAGAACTTTGAGGATATTCCAAAGATCAGAACTACTCAGGAGGTGGACAAACTCAGAAGGCTTTTCAAACATCCTTATCCAGAGCCCAAGAATCCTCTAGAAATGGAAGCTGTAAGTCTGTTGAATGCTAGGTGGAAGCAGCTTAAAGATCCAGTGTACAAGAAACAACAGCAGCAGAAGGAGAAGTGCAAAAGGCAGAAAGAAGAGAGAGACCAAGCTACTGAAGCTAGAAAGAGGAAACGGAATTAGGGTTAAAGGTCAGAGTGGTGTGAACTTGAAGTTGGAAAAACTTCATGTCTTTCGGTTGCTTTAACTCACTTGAGGAAAATTCACCTTAGAGTGAATCCAATAAGGTGATACAAGTTTGACTAAAAGATATGAAATAATCCAGGTGATAGGAATCACTCAAATGATCTTTAATTCGAAGTTCGAATTCTGTTTCTAGTTTAAGTTCTTTGTATTGTTTTCATGTAAATTTCAATTGTAAATTATTCAAGACTGTAATGTTAATTATCTTTTCTCGTCTCATTGTTTAGTTGAGTTATCCTTCATTAATTTGAATGTCATTGTTAGACAATCAAATTGGGGGAGATTGAAAGGCAGAGTGTATAAACTTGTAACACTATAACTAATGTAACTCAAACTAAAGGAAAAGATACTTAACCAGAAGACAATCAAGAACAAGAAGTCACAAGAAATCAACACTAAATGAAGACAAGGTAATTTATACAATTCAACATGTTAACTATGATCAATCCAAGAAGAAATCATTGAGAGAAGTTCAAGTCAAAGTTGTTCATGCCTCAGTGATTTGGAAAGCCAAAGATCAAGATCATAACTATCAGTATCAATAAGACCAATTGATTTCAAGTGAACAAGAAGGAAAGCAAATATTGGAAAGCCACATTTCTAATTGGATATGGTAATTTATTCAAGAAGCAAAAACCCTATCAAGACTAGTCACTTATGAACCAGACCGTTGCATCAAGTGTCAGGACATTGATAGCAAGCTTATGTCAGTAATAAAGATCCATATTCAAGAACTTAGTGAAGAACAAAGAAGACATGAAGATATCACAAGTTCAAGATGTGCATTGAAGTTTCAAGTTGAAGACCAGAATATTTTCTAAGTACTAAATATTCTAGATGGCCAAGTAGAAGTTTCTAAGTAGAAGTTCTACTTAGAACTTCGAGATGGCTAAGTAGAAATTCTCAAGTAGAAGTTCTACTTAGAGTGCAGCTTCAACATGACACATGGCATCTTCTGATTGGCAGATTTCCAAGCTTTCAAGATAAGGCAAGATTTATGTGGACATCATTGGGCCACGTACATCTTAGTCTTTGAAGACTACAGGACATAGATTACATGTAGTATAAATAGAAGTACTTGTGTAATGTTTTAGTTGGTGAGCAATTCTAGAGAAAAACACAAGAGAAAAAGAGAGAGTGCATTCACAGAGCTTAGTATCATTCACTTCTCTTTCAACTTCTGTTATACTTTGTAATGAATGTTGTAGCAACCCTTTCAAGTTATATATAAGACATATATTCCTTGAATCTGTGTGTTCATTTATTGCATCGTATTTATTGCTTCTCATATTCGAAAAGTTGTATTCACCCCCCCTCTACAACACATTTGGACCTAACACTTAAGTATTAACTTGGGAAAGGATTTTAGTCATGGTAAATGTGTAGGTCGCTCCACACTTTACTATAAGACGATACCCTTGCAGGGCTGATATGACCTTAAACTTCTACGAAATCAAGTTTTCCTAGAAGTTGGGGGGCAAATGATATGGGTAAAAAATAATCCTTAAAGACATAATTAATGTGACATTTATTGGCCCGTAAATATGGCCCGAAACCCTAGTTGGGCACTAAATTCGTAATTAATGGTCAGGCCCAAAAGAACGGCCCAAACTGGGGACGCCCGGTAAAAGCCTGTCTCTAACATGGGTCTGATCCACAAACCAGGAACGTTCTAGAAACCAAAAACGTCCTAGAATATCCCCAGGATATTGTGTAGCCTCCAAGGCACCAAATTCGACATGGAAATTAATTCCTAAAAGGAAGGAGTCAGAACCTTCCTCAATTACGGTGACTTATCCACCAAGTCTCCAAAACCTACTATAATTCTAAGGCTTCCACAGCCTATATAAAGGGCCAGACCCCTCAACCTAGAACTACGTTTTTGGCTTGATTCTCTAATACAGAGATACGTAGGCATCTTGTGAGGACCCGAATTAGGTCACGATAACACAAGCGCAGCCATTAAAGCAAGAAGCTCACGAACCCTAGCCGCCATTCGATAACCCTACTTTTTATTCCACAACAACTATACTTGACACTAAAATGAATCTTTCACCAATAAAATAAAATATTTTAACTTTGTTCAATTTGAATTATTAATATCTATTATATTTTAAATTGTAATGTTATGGTCGCATAATATTAAATTTATTAATATAAAATTTATTTATATAAAAAAAATCAATATCCAAATTTTGTTGAAAATTGATATTTTAGAATTACGACATTTTAGAATTAACAAGAGCTAGGAATAAATAGTAGGACATAGATAAAAATTTAACAAGAGCTAAGAAGAAGAGAAGTTTCAATTGATAAAAATTTAAAGTTAAAAATTATGAGAACAAATAAGTTGGGAAAAAATTACAAGAACAAATAGTAGTACATAGATGGAAAAAAGTTGTTTTGTTAACAAATATAGGGGTATTGTTGGAATTTTGAAAGTCACCAAATTTAGTGACCAAGGATCACCAAATGTACTTTTGTCACCAAATTTGGTGACCCAAAACTCATTTGGTGATCTTGGATCACCATTTTAGTGTTGCATTGGAGTGAGTTTGACACTATATCCATCACTATTATAGTGATTTAGTGATGGGTTGGAGTTGATCTTAGTGGAATATGTCCTAGATACTCATTTAAGAATGGCGTGTTATCTTAATTGTTATTTGTTGGGTGTTTAGGACCATATTCACTGAATATAGGTATTTTGTACATGTTTTACTAAAAATTAGGTATTTTGGGCCTTCATCCATTTAAGATAGTATAATTTTTGCATTCTATAATATTTATTAATTCAAAAATATTATAACAAAATTTTTTAATAAAAAGACCAATATGATTTTTAAGACGACATCTCACCTTAATTCGATATTTTATATTAAAAAAATTGACTTCAAGAGAAAATTTAGGGCAATTGTTTTAATTTTCTACATCGACTAGTATTTAAGTGACAGATGTCAATTCAAGAATTGAAAAAAAAAAAGAAAGATGAATAGAAAAAATTTGAGAGATGCATGTTCACCGTCTTCGTTTTATCATTTATAAAAGTATTAGCATACCAAATTACGCATCGCGGTGGCAATAGTATATATTTTCCCTAAATCCTAAAATATAAACTGTTTAATAAAGTAAAAGCAATGAGAAACAGATATCTATATCATAATATAAATTAGTAAACAACGAAAGATTATCGCAAGAGCTCTCCTTGCACAACGAAAGATTGTTCAATATATGGGGGCATATGTACCTTTAATCTCAGTTGGTGTAACTGATGGGTATGAACACTAGATTATCACCGATTTTTTATGTACGTAGATCAATTGTGATGCTACTATTTTCAAGGATGTCGGTGTCGACTAGATTGCTTGGGAGACCTTTGTAATAATTTTTATTATCAATAATAGTCATGTTTTATTTGTTAAACGATCTGAAAACAGAACGATTATTTGGTTAGCTCGTTTATTTGTTTTCCAATCATGTTGTATTGTCAGTTCAGGGATTTGTCCTGACTGTATTTCCGTATTTTAATGAATGCATAAAAATTTGTTTGTAAAAAAAAATTATTACACATAAATTTTTTCATAATTTTTTTCCCCGATTTATGTCATATTTTGTTGAGCCAACAATCGTGATAATGAATATGTGCATGTATGATTTTTAATAGAAAAGATATATAGATAAAAACAATAATCGTACGTAGTAATAAAATTTAAGTAATAAAATTAAAAAAATGTATTATCTTATCATTCATATGAACACATTAAGAATATAAACATAATCTGATCGGACAGGTTCCCGATATGTTTCGATCCGATTGAACTATACAGATCCCAAAATTTAGGATTTAAATTTCAATTTATTTTTTTAAATTCAAGAAAATTTGGTTTTGGATTTGAAATTTAATATGCTGAAAATATATTTAACATATTTTTACATGTACCCGGCCGGTTTCGAAATGATTGGACTATACCAATTCATTGTTAGTCTTTTGAAAGAACCAATTCTAAAATTTTGTATTTATATTTGATTATTTTTTAATTCTAAAAAGTTTGATAACATAATTTCATTGAAATTTCAATAAAACTGAGCCAAGACCATTACAAACCCTGAACGGGCCAATCACTACCGATACCACAAAATCCGCAACAAGCTAAACCTTGGAGCATCTCAAGAGGTTGCCAAAGTTTACGTGGTTAGACATTCTTAGTTGTCGATCTATTGATGTTGCAAGGTTGCTAAGAGGTTGTCAACTTTTGGCAACCCATTGACAACTTTCTCAAATGGCTAAATGCATATGTAAGTACAAAATGTGTATATCATCCATACTTACTATAGTTTAAATATTAGTTATATTAGTTTATAACCCGTGCGATGCACGACTTTCTTTTAAAATATAATATTTTCTTATAGTAAAATTAAATTTTAATTTAATTTTCTCGTTTAATAGTTATTTTAATTTTAATTTAATATATAATTGTCAAAAACTCATGTATTGTTTAGAACTAATAATAAAAATTATTAATATTTATTTTTATTTTTATTTAATATATATTAGTCAAAAACTCATGTATTGTTTAGAACTAATAATATAAATTCTTAACTTTAATTTATTGTTAACGGGATTCGAACCTTGGGTATTCATTAAATTAGCACAAATATGAAATATTTCTTAGTGTTAGATCTAACGGTTCTCATCAATTTACTAAAAATCTAACGGTTACTATTGTTTATATGATTGAACCAAACTACAAACAATTATCCTTTAGTTTGCTTATTATAGTTTAGTATATATTGTGACAATTTCGGACCACATAGGCAACTTTTAAATATGCTAACTTTTGGAGTGATTTTTGAATAATTGTTAACAAAATTAACATGGAAGAAAGTGAAAATAAAAAAATAATATATATGATGATTTGCCAAGAGATGGCAATTTTATAACAACAGTTATTATAGATGACTAGCGTTCTACCCGTGCTACGCACCGATTGATAAATTGTATTAATAAATTAATATAAATATATTATTTTAATTTTTATTTAGAAAAATATATAACTTTATTAGAATGTTGATTAACGTAAGTATAAATTACTTATCCGTGAATTAATACCAATTGAATTAATATTAATATTATGAACCAATCATCAAAACAAATACAACCACCGTTGAAAAGTTCAAAATCCCTCTTTATTGTTTTTTTTAAAATTTAGATTTCATTTTATTTCTCTTTTTGTTAGAGAATATTTCTACGTATCATGTTAACCAATTTTTCACCCATATTCTGAGAATTAGGTATATTTATTAAATATCGAATCCTTAAAATATTTATTAAATTAATTTATTGAAAATATTTGTATGGTTGTGGTTAATTTTTCGATTACATATTAAAAATGTGTAGAAACTTAATCCTCAAGACTCCAATAGATCATTAGACTGTCTATCAAAAAAAGTTGCATGTTTCAGCGATATGAGAAACGATATCTACTGTGCAAGATATATGAAACGAACGTAGTTATAACAATAGAAACTTTCATATAATCTAGTTTTTTTATATGATTGTTCAATATCATTTTTACAAATTATATGTCTTTTTATTAATGAATTGATTTACTATAAAAAAAATTATCAACTAACCAAACAAATTCAATATATCGCGCTCTTGGAGTAACATATAATTGTTAAATTTTATGGTTATTGCCCTTAGCTTATTTGTAAAGACAACTTAAAATGTGCATTTTCAATTTGGAAGTTTGTATTTTGGTTTTTTTTTTCTTTTCTAGTAAAATATGGAATAATAAATTTTAGTTTTCTTTTATTCTTAAAATAAGACATATGCAAATGAGTATCACCTATCTTTTTTTTTTTTTTTAATTTGACTAACTTGTGAAAATAAGCTATTGTCCATAAAATTGAAATCAAGTGTGTAATATATAAACACATAATCACATTGTTATATATGTGTCTTTGTAATTCAGATTTTGGGTTAAATAACATGAAATTCATTTTTCTTTAACAGTGAGTATATTTTTACTACATATATAAGAAGAAATAACTTATGTAGACCTGACAAATCATTTTGTATATTCATATCATGTACTTAGGGTCTTGAACGAAAATGATATGATACTAAATCGCGTACCCGAAATTAGAATACAAAATGACACTAAATTACACAAATATTTTCGTGTACACGAAATGAAATGAAATACACGAATAGAAATAAAATATAACAATTATATGAAATATTACTATGTATCCGACTCCAAGTTATGTAAAATATATAATTATATGTCTTACAACAACATTGAGATGTTACAAAACAAAACTAAGAGTAGCATGCATGGTGTAAAGTCTCCCAAACAAAATGAAACCCTCTTTTTTATTAGTTTTTTAAGTTTCTCTTAAAAAATTTTATATTGATTTTGTTTGAATTTTTGTGTCCTAAATAAGGAAATCGAATTTTGTGGGTGTAAATATAATTTTCATTTTTCCGGATTCATTGATGATTGTTAGATGTTTTTGATGATTGATATGAATACTTGAACTCCTGGGCTTTGATTTGATATATAGAACATATGATTTGGTGTCCGATTTCGAGTTCGTCGGTTTTGATTTTAAGGTCGCCGGATTTTGGTTCGATTTTGGCCGGATTTTTGATTCGGCTGATTCTGGGATGGAATGAATGGTATGGTTGCGTTTAGAACATGATTTAGAGTGAGTTTGGTATTTAAAACGTAACAAATGGTACGTTTTTGGGGCTTGCCGGAGACGGCCGGATTTTGGCCAGCGGCATAACAGTGAATTGGGGGGTGTACTGGAGAAGCTAGCTTTCAAAAAAAAAAAAAAAAACTTATTTACTTATTTTACTTTATTTACTTTTAAAAATCTTTTAAATAATTCTGAATTTAATTATAAAATTCAGAAAATTATTTCTAAAAATATTTTTGAAATTCAGAATTTATTTCTGAATTAAGTTTTTATTTTCAAAAATTATTTTATAATTTATTTATAAATTCGAAATTTATTTTCAAAAATTCGAAAAATATTTTTAAAATTCGAAAAAAAAATATTTTTAATTTTGAAAAATACTTTTAAATTTTTAATAAATTATTTTATTTGAAAATATATTTTATTTGATTATTTTAAATTTATTTAGCTAATATTTTAAATAATTAAATTGGTTGGTTAATTAATAATAATCAATTAATTTAATTAATTAAATATTATTTAAATATGATGTAAAATAATCAAATTTAATTATTTTGGAAAATAGAATGATTTATTTATTTTCTAAATATTATTTTACCTTTAATATTTATTTCTTTATTTGCTTAAAATGAAATAAAATTGTTTTAAAATTATAAAAAATAATCTAGAAGCGATAAAAATAGTTTTAAAATTCTAAAATTATTTTTAAACCCGGATTAAATACTTATTAAAATATTTTGGGGATCCAATAATTACCAAGAGGGTTTATTAACGATCCGTTTTGATTCAAAAAGGGCTATTTAAATCTTTTAAAATTCTTTTAATTGCTTTAAAAATATTTTTAAATATTCTAAAAATACTTTGTGTGCTCTTTTACTTGTGAGTCGTATCTGCTATGTGTTAATTGGTTACGTGACGAATATATATATATATATATATATGTATTTAATTCGGGGATTTATGATTTATCTCTAGGATTAATTATTATCTTGACAATATTTCGAGGATTAATTGTTGTCTCGAGGATTAATCGTGTCTTGAGAATTAATTGGTTATTTACGTTTTCTTTCGGGGAATAAGGTATTTGTTTTGAGGATTATTTATTTAACTCGAGGATCTATTTATTTAATTCAAGGATTAATTGGTGAGTATTGATTTAGGTATGTCAGCGGAATTAAGTTGGTATGAGACGAAGGAGATTGGAGATGGATGCAATATTCTTTGTGGGTTATAAAGAAGGTGGGAGATGAACGTATTGTTTGTGGGTTGTTGAATTTATTGTGAGGTGTTTTAACACCGGGGAAAACGTCTATGTTTAGAGGGGACATTTCCATTTATTTTCTTCCAACGGAGATATTGGTTTGATTGTTGAAGTTGACGCACGGGCTCGATGTCGACAGATCAGACTCGTGGCAGCCACTAAAGCGTAAACCGAATCATGATTAAAACAGAGGACGTGATGACGTGAGATAGAAGAAAGAGATAGTTGTATTACTTCGGCATTACGCAATAGCTAAGGACCAGAGGCAAGTATTTTCTCCCTTGATCATCTTAAGCATTTTTTATTTTATGTTTCATTTATTCATATCATGACAAATAGTTATTGTTAAGAGCTATTTGTGATTCTTAAATATTTTTGAGCGAAAACAAATACTCGTTATTGGTACCCTTGATGTGGGGAATTGTTTAAGATAAACTCTTCATATCCTTATTATCGTAGTAAATAATAGGGATGTGAACTGTATGTGAAACTAAGCATTTCCTGTTGAATTCGGAAATTGCTCTATTGGATTGGCAAATGGTAAAGCGTAGGAGGCCATGGTTGATGTCATGGTCCAGCAATATTTATTGGAAAATGATAAAGCGTAGGAGGCCATGGTTGCTGTCATGGTCCAGCAATATTTAAGGAGGATATGGTAACAATTCCATCTTCCTATAGGCTAACATTACTTACCTATTTTGGTACCCTCATGAAATCCGGATTATACACACGGGTATAGCTGTACCAGTGGAGTATAAAGGGTCCCATTGCTTTTGAACCTGATTAGGGGACAATGGTATTTCAGTTATGTATATCCAATCCATATCGCCCGAATGGCTATTATATATTGTGAGTTGGCAAATGATTCATTTTTATGACATGCCAAATGATTCCAGTTATGATTTGAATTATATCACAGTTGTTGATTCAGATTTCTCTATAAACTGTTTTACATTTCAGTTGATTTTATGCCCCACTTATCCTGGTTTTATATCAAAATTTTTATACGCTTGCTGAGCATTTCTTTCGCTCATACTTGATGTTGTAAATTCTAATATTTCAGTAAAAATAGTTTGGCGAGAATTATCCGCACAGTTCAGAAAGAGACGAAGCGTGATGCTATTTCGAAGATGACTTGGCTCAGGATGTCTGGATTTAGTGTAAGATCTATTTTATTTAATTGAGTTCTACTATTTATTATTATTATGTAATAGTTTAGTTGGTCTGGCGTACTTCTTATCGAAGTTACACCAGCGGTTTAAGATTTGATGAAAGAGCATGTTGTAAAGAAGGAATACTTTTTATTTAATGGAATTTGGATTCTTGTTTCTAGCCCTATGACCTTAAAAGATCTTGGTATGTTTGGTGTCACAGATGTTACATTTCATGTGTTGGACAATCATAAGTGAATGATTATTATTAAATAAATGTTTTATTTTGAGGATTTTCGCATGACGACCAAATCTTCTGACCCCGGATTTGGGGGGGTGTCACAGTTGGTATCAGAGCTGAGGTTATAGCAAACTAGAAACGAGAGTGTGTAGGAGTGTGTATAGTTATGTAAGGAACGTCAGAGCTCATGTAGAGTTCGTGTTGGACTACTGGATATAGTACCAATTAGTAAGTTAAGATTGGAGTACTCGTTTGAGATGGTGGTGCTGAACTGGATAGACCGCCTAGCGAATGGAGATGTCTACTGTGGAATCTTCAGTGATTAGTACGAGCTGACGATGACATACGATATCGATATCCTTAAAACGTGGAAAGGAAGAAGCTTAAAATCGAATGATGAGCTATCGAAGGAGCTGACAAAGAAGGCATATGCGAAAACCTTGGCAATACCTTCTCTTCTTACAAACTATTTTGATATCCCTCCCAAAGAGGCATTCGTTAAAAGATATATCTCCTCTTCTAAATAGTGACATTTTGAATTTTAACTTTTCGTTTTCTCAAGTGGTTAATAACCTTATTTGAAATATAGTACCACTTGTTCGGTACTTTCTTTTTGGTTGTTCATCTTCTCAAAAATAACACATTTGGAATTCCTTTCATATTTCTCTACTCCTACTGAGACGAACAACCCTATTTATAGGGGGACACCAGGTACATCTGTCTGTGTGATAGAAGTTGGATGGGAGGCCATCACTGGTGTGTTGCGTATTACAAGAAGGCTGGCCACCTTTATTTGTAAATGTCGGAGCTAAGACACGCAACGCCGGGTTCATATGATCATATTGATCTCTCAGTTATTCTTTCATTTCAAAGAATATTTGCTTTAAAATTCATAAATTGATAACCAAAATTGAGGGATATTTGTTACGATATGAAATCTTTTTTTTCTTCAAAATTTCATAATTTTTGTCATCACAAAAAGTTTTGAAGGTATGCCAATCAATTGGGAATAAGTTAACCTTGACATGATGAATTAAGACTTAGCGATGGGATTACCACGAGCAAAAGCAGATCAAGATACGATTAGAATACTAATGGCGGATAATGGAGTCAATTCGGTTTCTCTTTATCGATTAACGCTACGTTACTGCGAAGTTGGTTCGATTTTGTAATAACTCTAACTTTTAGAATACTACAGTGCCTAAATGAATAGTAAATTTCGAGGATTTAGGGAAATGGTATGTAGGTACCCTATAATTGATACAGAAAATGAGCAATCAGAAACCATATTAGTGTTGTACTATGAAAATGAGTGACTCGAAACGATGACAGATTTCCGAAATTCCTGAGTATGGATTTTTAAGATGTTTGTTTCTAATTGAGCACTATTGTATTGGATATTAAGAAGCATGGAAATATTAAAGGATTTATATATTGAGTTATTAGTGAATTTAAGGTAAACCAATGGATTATTAAGTCAAGGAAATGCCAAGGGAATTTGGATTTTTAAACGATTTCAGAACCACTGAGGTAACGAGGTGTATTCGAAACGAAACGTGATTAAACGAGTATGAAAACAAAACAACAAAGATTAGTAATACAACAAGGATACATACCACATTATCATTTACCAAGATTGCTAGCATTATACTTGGAAAAGAAAAGCAAAAAGAGATTATTAGATCATTAAGGTGACATCATCTTCCACTAACTTATAAAGCAAGGGCAAATTAGACATTTCGCATGAGGATTAATCCATAACCTTCCATAAACATCTCCAAGACTCTAGAATCATCAAGACTAAGCTAGATATTATCCTTACAATGAATATTGGATGAGATTGGATCAAGAAACAAGCTAGAAACTTCATACTCTCAAACTGCCCAGCAAGAGCAAGGAGGAGGGGAAAAATCATATCTCCATTTCTATCCATGATAAAATCACCAAATTTGAACCACAACCTCTCCACTCCATGGGCATTATTCGCTCCAAATTTCATGGCAATCTAATGAGTATAGTCTAGTCAAATCGCCTCCCCAAGTTGAAGAACCGAGCTGCCAGAATCTTTGACAGTTTCTGTGATGATTTTCAAACGGCCATAGCTCCTTCATTACTCAATAGAATTTTGTGTTCTTTATATTTTTTGAAAGCTGGTTAGATGCTCTACAACTTTCCTTTAGAAGCCTCATCCAGAAAACGTAGGTAAGGCCTTCGTTTTTGCGATTCTTTCAACTGGTGTCTAGTGAATCCGAATTTCTAACTTTGTTTTTATGATTTATTTAGTTGATCCAAGCTACCTTAAGGTTATTTAAGGACTATCCAAGGCTTATTGAGTGTTTTTCAAGCTCCAAGGAAGGTATAAAATTCAAGAACCCTTAGTATTACTTTGAGTTTATGATGGATTATGATGAGTTTAATGGTTAAGTTTGTTTTAAGTATAAATCATGAGTAGATGTGTGTTTATAAGTGATGAGATGATATATAGAAGTGTTTGGTGCTTGTAACCATGGTTGGTAAGATGACCACATGGTGTAGGTGATGGTGTATAAGGTGGATGATGGATTTGGAGGAGTAATATTTTGGAAAGTATGAAAATATAGCCGTTATAATGCCCGATTTTCGTTTAACCAAAGAATGCCCTGTTTTTGAAACCTCAGACGCGTACGGTAGGTTCCTGTCTAGAACACCAACTAACCATGAGATGATAGGGCTTGAGTCATAGATCGTTTTGATATAAAGTGCGTCAAAATCTGATGAACGGTTTATGAGAAAAGTGGGTTTTAGTGAAAGACGTTCGAGAACCGAGAAATTGTAATTGTATCAAATTGAAGGCTATGAATACCATACCTAAACATTTTTAAAAATTATAAAATTGTGGGATATTGTAGTGGAGTGGTCAAAGAGTCATTTCCAGTTGACCTTACATTAAAATTCGAAATTGAGATTTTCTGAGAATTTTTACAGTCGGGTATGGTTGTTAAGGGAAATGGTGAATAAGCACCGAAACCTTGATTTAACCTAAAATGGTTAGGTTTTTGGAACACTTGGGTTATGAATAACATGTGAAACATATATTAAAGTGTCAAGGGTATTGTTATGCAAGAGTGAGGTGAGTAAGAGATGTGGTATTCTAACGACGGTCCTTTTCGTGTTTATAGAAACTCCGGGAGAGCCACGAGCCATACCTTCAGGACATCGAGATCGAGGCAAGATCTTTTCTATCCCTACTTGGAAAACTATTTATCGTCAAATAAACTTGATTTCATGGAATCTATATGTGATGCTATTATTACTATATTGTGAAGAAATTGTCTTCCTTGAGTATTGATATCGAAAAGAAAGGTATATGAATATGGATATGAGTATGAGATGGATATGAATATGGATATGAGTATGAGATGGATATGTATAGAGATGATTATGCATGAAGTGAACATGCCTTATGATTAAGAGAATATGAGAGAATGGTATCAGTTGTTATCTAAAGTAAATAAAAGAATGGTATCAGTTGTTATCTAGGGTTATATGATTTATAATATTTTGCTAAAGATATTCTTTTTAAATATTGTGATTTAATAAGTATTATTTGATTATTATCTACTATTTTTAAAAAGTAGATGGAACAACATATATATATATATATGTGTATATAAGAGAGCAAGATTTCTTCTACTCTTACTTTAGAAAACTATTTTATTTTTTTAAAGTAAAATGATTTCTTGGAATATATATGTTTTTCTACGATGCTATATTGCTAAGGATTTATTTCCTGATTTTGAGAATTAAAGAAAGATAGATACGAATATGGTTAGAGCGAATATACTTTATGTTCTAAAGGCATATTTGACTTTAATAATTATAGAAAAGATGTATGAGTCATAATTAA